>OX376362.1:1927754-11927754 GCA_947369235.1 Udea olivalis | reverse complement strand
AAGGCCAGAAGAAGTTATGTTATTTGAGTGGAACTTAGCTGGCTCACTCATGTTTGTCTACTTTTGGGAACTGGCCGGCTCAGATTCTCTCTCTGTTAATTTATTTTGTTGAACAGTTTACGCTCATGTGTGTATGATTGTCGTGTGCACGATATACACATTTGAAGAAAGTATTGCAGAATTTTTTAATGATATCTTATTGAATGTACCATATTTTAAATTCATATTCTTAGTACCTTTCTTCAGACGAAATAAAATAATTTAGTTTATTTTATTCACTCGTACAACTAGGCATTGATAAAGTTCGTTAAAATGATTATTATTAAGAGTACTAAATATTCTGCTACTTGGTTGAATTTCGAATCTAATGAGAGTAAGACTGCTTAAATGAATCCATTGAAATATGTATTTACAAAACATGCAATTTAGTAATTTGTTGCAATGAATACCTTAATTCTGTTATTTATAAACTAATCACCTATTCCAGACGACACGCTTGGCGTAGTGCGCTGTAGCACGGTATCTTGCCATGTTTTCCGTAGTGTCCCGGGTTCGATTCCCGGTCGGGTCAATTCAGGAAACGATCTTTTCTGGATTGACTCTGATCTGGGTGTGCTGGGAGACGCCCCTGGCTTGATTCCTTCTCTGGTACCTCGTAACAAGGGGATATTCATCCCTACTTCGCGACCATGACAAGTGGTGTGTTGTCTGCGCATATTGATTTATTCAAGAATTTAGTTTAATTTTTCGATTTTACCCTAACGATGTTTACGTTTAAATAATAATGGAAGGGTAGTATATAGCGTCATGGCCAAGGGATTAATTAATAGATTATTTTTATTTTATCTAAACACTTGAGCTCTGAGACTGTGGTCAGTATACCAGTCTGTCCAACAAAACGTAACTTTCCGGCTTGTAAAATACTAGCTGCCTCGACAGATTTCGTTCTGTCAAAAGTGATTGCACGTCGCGGCGTCGGTAAAGCAGCACATCTCTCCCACGTTACTCCGACTTGATTAACATAAACTATTATTTGTCACTGATGTTTTGTTCAGTAATTACAAAATATAGCCTATGTCTTTCCCTGATAATGTACCTCCATATTGGTGAAAGAATTTTTAAAATCGGTGTAGTAGTTTCGGAGTCTATTCAATGCAAACAAACAAACAATCAAATCTTTCCTCTTTATATTATTAGTATAGAGTGGTCAAATATTTTGTTTCTCGTACTAAAAGGGCCAGTAGCTGTTCAAAAAAGTTTGAACACTGCGGCAAAACAAGTTAATAAAACAAGGTTTTTCAAGACAAACAAACAATTGAATATTTCCTGTTTATAGATAGATGAAATCCCAAACAACTCGATGCGCTTGAGCAGTCTGATAGTCTGAGTCAACTTGGCTTTGAGTACCCCATTTGGAATACAGTCGCACGGGTTTATGTTTATGAGAATAAATAATCTCAGCGCATTAGATATCGAAGTAATCTTCAACACAATAACGTATAAGGAAGTCACCTCGCCTTCTGACCTTTCATTGCGTAAATCCCACGCCAAGAATAAGTGACTGGAATCGGAATTTCCCATCGATCCCGTGTCCCAATCGATAAAAACAATCGATGGCAGTCGATAGTCGAGCCTCACTGGCGCTACGGGAAGTAACCTTCATGGTTGGCCTTCTTCATGGTACTTACAGCTGCTTTTGCGAGATACTTCTGGGTGTTTATTATTTATTAATTCATGATGTCTATATTAGTTGCCCGCGTAACCCCATATTTTTTAAAACCTACTTTCGCGAACCATGCAGAATTAGCATAGGTTATTTACTTTTGACCAGAATTTTTACCTTTCTTTCGGACAACATCCTGGTTAAGAAAATCTAGCATTATATTTTTATCAAAATTTGAAACCTGTGAATTGTGTAATGAAGATCTACCCATTCTTTAATTTTTAATTGTTGAATATTTAATAACATCATTTACAATGTTACCTTAAAACAATGATTGTTTAATATAAAATTCAAGTTGAAAGTCAAAAAAAAATCTTTATTCAAGCAGACTATTTTGAATCGTCAATTATTTAACCAAAGCAAAGACATATTCAAATATATTAATTTGGACTTTTTTATCACAGTTAAATTTAAAAATAAATGTCTAATGCAGCAACTTGATAGAACACAAAGATAACAGAATAAGCCTGTATCAGTCAACGAACGCGGAACTCTCGCGCAACAAAACTGCACTCACCTCGACAGAGGTCGTATTCAAATGATGTGAATCGTTATCTTTATACAATATCGAAATAAACAACACTGATAAATAGGTAGCAAATCTCATGCGGGAGTTAGAATGGAAAAATACATTTCTCGGGGATTTCTTCACACTTCTCCATTGGACCTCTACTCTCTTCAACAGAGCTCTATCTGGATGCCAAATACTGATAAACGTACTAATTGTTTATTTCTTAATACGGTGAGATAATATTTAATTTGAACCCAGAGCAAACACAAATGGTAGGGCCAAGGACAGAAATTCAAGTGACGGTACTTGAATCTCTGTCCTTGGCCCTACCACGGAATCTGAATCACGATCTTCGGCTCTATATATAGGAACCCTACCATTGACACAAATTAGTAAAAGCTCTGTTTTTTGCAGTCATATGCCTTATCAGATTGTGATACACCCGGGAATTGAACCTGAAACTATTGGATTTCATATCAAGTGCTCACGCGGCTTCATGGGACGCTCGAAACGCTAAATGTGTTTGACAATTCTAATCTCGTAGGACACTTTTAATAAGTCCACAGGTATTATGTCTAAAGTAGACACACGGGAACAATACTTAATCGGTAATCCCGTCCTCAACTAATCCCTAATGGCTTAAGTGGCAGATTTAAAGCCGGTGATATCTACGCGTTGCGTCATATGGGTCGAACTGATGATTTTTTCTGAATAGCATAAAACTCACTTCGAACCACGCACACTGATTTTGAAATTCAAATTCAAAAACGACGGACGGTGTTTCACTGACGAATGTGGTAGTAAAACCAACAGTATTGTCAAAGTGTCTCGGAAATACTAGTAATATAGTATATTAGTGAAACATGTGAAGTGAAGACATGCGGTCTTGTCGGAAACTGCATCTAACAGTCCCCTCACATTCCACTTCCTATTATTCCAAATCATTTGTTGTTCGCTCCATTCGTCTGTGGAATTCCTTACCTTCACCCATCCGCAAATCTCAGTCCTCTCTCTGTAACCTAGTATTTTATTATGTCTCATCCTTTATTTTTCAGTCCTTAAAAATGGAAACTGGTGATCCTATTGCAATACCTATATGTATTTTATGTAACACAATTCATTTAGTTTATTATTTAAATATCTCTTACTTATCCTTTATTTTGCACAGCCTTACCCGTTATATTATACAAGTCTCTCTTCAGAAGGTAGTCTGGAAGAGATCGCTTTAAAGCGATAAGACCGCCTAAATTGTACATTTTATGTCTACTCACTGTTTAACTTGCTGTATTTGTTTGTTTGTGCAATAAAGATTATTTATCTTATCTTATCTTATTAGTGTATGGATCGTACTCCAATATAAAGCTATACTATTATAAATAAATAAACAATAATGGTGTATTTCCCACCATAACTCAAACTTGATCCGGATTTAACAAAAAATATTAGAGACGCCTTGAGCAGTCACGAATTATAGCAAAAACTACATACAATAGTGGAGAGCAAAAAAATGTTTTTGTTTAATATGATCTAATTGTACGAGTACATGATAACTCAAAGTGATTTTTGAATCAATGAAGGCTTTATTACTTTTTGTACGCGGTAGCTGATCCATGTTTTATCCATCAGTTATTGTACTTGGAAGATTAAGATTTAAGGCGAGTTTAGCCGCCAACTAACGCCACCAATGATTTATTTTTATAACTTCCAAATTAGATATTGTTTTTACAAACTGAACAATGAATATCTCAAAAAATACTTGTTTCAATATATAATGTCTGTCCACGACTATTCATTTTGTGTTTTAGAATTTTCTAAGGAAATATTGATTAGGGCTGAGTGCTGAATATATTCAATTATCTTTTTTTATAAATATGTAATAGGTAAGCTAAGTGCATCTTACCCTGAGATTCCGAAGTTCTACCAGTATCGAATAAATATTCAATAGCGACAACATAGAGCCACACCATAATCTTTTCCTGTTTTAAAACAATAGCAATATTCTCGGCGTGAAAACGCAACACAAAGTTGTTTTCGCATTTATAATATTTGTATGGATAAAAGTCTCATTCCATCGATCTCATTAGAATAAACCGCTGTTAAATAGCATCTTTTATTGCAAGAACAACTTAAACTACTTTGAATTTAAACCCAAACAGCATTTGCAAAGGTCACAAAATTGAGCAATCCTAACCTTTACTTCCGAGAGAGACAGCAAGACGTGTAATGTCAAGGGGACTCGTGATAGGATAGTTTTACAGTTTACACTGATACTTTGATCACCTATTGTTTCGTAGATCCTGTTCAAATTGCTCAGATTCTGAGTAGATGTACATTCCCATCGGAAACGAATTGATATGTTACCGTTAGAACCTGGAATACGTTAATATGCGCATTAACTAGGTAATCTGAAAACTAACGGGTACGATACGTTAAATTGCGAAATGTTACTGAAAGTAGCAGATTTCTTCACTTTACCAAGTTAATCTGCATAATAACGGATGCTACGTCGTTAAATCAGTAGAATTAGTGTTCACAAATAATGGCTTAAAGCTGACAGCGCACTTAAACGTTATGTTTTTCTAAAAAAGCAAATAAGACCACTCTCGCCGGCCGCTGCCGCAACAGGCTCGCTTCGCTCGCTCGGCTCGTGCGGCTGGTTCATGCCAACATAAAATGCTCGCCGCTTCATTCCTCCTAATAAACCCACGCCTTGCAGAGCGAAACCATTTCGGCTTAGAAAGGATTTCTAAAATTAAAAAAAAACGAACAACCCATCAATGCATTTCGTCAAAAGTTATTTATGTTTTACAGCGAAGAACCTGTTATATTAACTTCGCCGTATGCTTGGCCGTTAGTCTGCAGATTACCTAGGTAGTCTACAGATTATCTAGTCAACATAAGAACTAAAACATTTTTTCCACTTTAACGGACTCAACCTGATAATCTGCAGATTAACACGTTAATCTGCGCTCTAACTGATTTACGCACATTAACGGTAACATATACACCAATCAGTATATCTACCATGAGTTTAAGTTTACCCTAATGACAGCCGCTAGCGTCCGCGTAAACTTCGTTGATATTTTTGTATGGAAATTCAGTACAGCGCCCCTAGTGATTAAAAATGGAATTAAAAATGGCGTTCAAATTTCTGAAGTAAGTCAAGTATCGTAGTTCACTCATGGTGGTGGTGGTGACATGGTGAAATATTTTTTGGTACGCTCTGCGGGCTATCGAGATATCCCTATTGTTGGAGGCGACTAAAAGGGCATTTGGGGTCATGAGGTGGGTGACTCATAATATGTAAAATTGCATGGTGTTGTGTTCAAACACTATGTAACAAGAAGCAGCTCCACATAGAGAGTAACTCTATAATTATTTGAACAAAACTTTGTATATTTAGTCAACTCTTTTAAATTCAGTTAAATGAGCTAAAAAGGTATGCAACCACAGATAACAGTTTCATCAGTACATGTAATGTCGCTGCTATATCACATCCTAAGTCACAAAAGTTATTTCGATCGCTACTTTGCAAACACCATAGCAAAAGTTCAATGTACTAACAAGTACGAACTGTCCTCGACCCTCGACAAACACTGTCTCATGCGGGCCATTATTGCGGATAACGGAACGCAGGCGGACATCGCTTGTTTCCATAATTATTATGAATGTTTGTATGTAAAAACAACTGACTGTACTTAAGTCTTAAACTTCTAGTAACTGTACATTGTCCAGATGAGGAGTGTTGAAACAGCGAAGTTTTTGATCGTAGACCATTTAAAAGCAAACGTAACGATAAGTCACAAAATAAAGAGTTTACAGAAGGACCACTCGCGCCTTTTTCCTAAACTTGCGTGACCACCCATTGCTATTTAATCGCTCTGAATTTTCAAAATGAAGTAGGTAACCGGCTAAAAACAAAATTCATCATGTGAAAAATCGTAGGTACCTAGTTCGTTAAAAACAAAAACTTGTACGTCTACCACGAGTTGCCACTTTAAATTTACATTATCGTTCTTAAAATTTTGTATTGGGTTTTGACATGACGTGACATGACAATGTCAAATCCCAATACATTTTTTTACGCTAACGTCATGAAAATATAAAGTGGCACCTCGTGGTAGACGTACTGGACTCGCCTGTAAACTCACTGAGTCTGTGTGCGTGATCAAAATGGCGGGTTTGTTCTAAGCAGACTATCTGTCAGAAGCACCGCGCTGCATGCGTAATTTGTGGCTAAGTGCAAGGACTACTTAACTGATAAAGGTCCTAATCCAGAAGTATTATTCGTGGGCAGAGCTAAGAAAACTTTGGATTGTAAGCAAGAAGAAATAAGCTCCACCAGCTGACCAATCACCAGCTCCGCTATCAGCTCTATCATAGTGCCTCTATGGCTACCTTAATCACCAGCTGGAACACAACAATAAAAACAGTGCTATTCTTTGACTTCGAGGTTTACGTGCTACTTTAACTTGAGGTGACGTTTTCTGTAAGATAGATGCATTTTTTTGCAGATGGGCATTTTAATAATGGAGGGAGGAATCCGATGAATCCTACCTCTCCTTATGTTGTATGTTCAAGTATCTGATTCTTCTCTCGTTAAGTTAGTCTTCAATCAAGTTCGACGTCACGATTGGCGTAGTGCTCTGTCGCACGGGTTCTCGCCTTGGCTTTCTTCGTCTCCTGGGTTCAATTTCCGGTCGAGTCAATACGGGAAACGATCTTTTCTAAATTGGCTCAGTTCTGGGATTGCTGGGAGACGCCCTTGGATTATTTCCCTGCCTGGTACCTCACAACACAAGGATATTTATCCTTACTTCTAGACGATGACAAGTAGTGTGTTGTCTAGCTCAAATTTATTTTTATCAATTATTTTTGTCTTTCGATCTTTGGTCACAATGCTCTATCCAAAACCTAGAGACCCTGTATTTAATTTTTGATTGCAAAGTACTTTTCGAATTTTTCGAAGCATCCGGGTATTCGAATGGCTTAGTAGTGGTAATTGCCCATTCTTTGCAGCAGAAACTTCGATTCCGTGCTCCGGAAGGCACGGTATGCTTGCATTGCATACCAATGTCGTTCACTGCTATTAGCTGCAATGATCACTATTTCTATTTTATTTTTACCTATCAGTAGATTTTTTTTTATAATAATGAGATATCGGAACGTATAATAATAGTAACCGGTGTAAAACCGTTCATTTAATAATTATTGTGAAAAGTAATGTTTAAGGTGATGTACATGTTATGGGACTAAACATTCTTCGAATTTGTGTCTGGCTGTTTGTAGGTCACGGTATCACGTGAAAACAAGGTTCTGGATGGATTTAAATTACACTATGTCTATTTAAAATATAAAATAGTTCAGTTAATATAGAGAAATTCCATAATACAAAATGATAAAATGAGTTTTACTGACAAACTAGAAACCTTAAGGTAATATCTAGTTTTCGCCCATATTGAAAACCGAAGCCAATCTAAGAATTATTGCCAATTTCATTCTGCGCTAATGATTTTTGAATCGTCACGAATCACAGATTTATTTCCCTTCGACATAATTCTAATAGGTGATTAAATCTCTCATTACTAAAGTAAGAATTCGTATTTGAATTACTAATAGTTATATGGGTTCAGTAAGTCTACCACGAGTTGCCACTTTAAGTTTACAATAGCGTTCGCGTAAAAAAATGTATTGGAATTTGACATTGTCATGTCATGTCATGTGTCATCCCAATACTTTTTTTTTACGCGAACCATAATGTAAATTTGAAGTGGCAACTCGTGGTAGACGTACCAGACGAGCGTTTTATACGTACTTTTATAAGCTTGTTTTTGGAAGCGCATGTAGGCGCATACACGCTCGCCTTTTGCCACACTACTCGTAATAGGCTATCGAATCTATGCTTCTATACTAATATTAGAAAGAGGAAATATTTGTTCGTCTTTTCGTTTGTTTGTATTAGGATTTAGGCTCCGAAACTACTGGACCGATTTTAAAAATTATTTCACCAATATAATGCTACATTATCAGGTTTTGATTTAGGTTATATTTTGATGGGATAGACAGTCTACGCGGGCGAAACGCTAGTCATACCTAAAGATACTCACTTAACACTACCGGTTCTAACGAAGACGCTGTAATAAGCCCGTGTAGGTGCGTTTGGTTTTATAAGCGGAAAATTTAGCACGCGTAGAAGAAAAATAACGCCAGTATAAAACATTATGAATTCTAATAAAAGAGTCTTATTCTAAAGGCCTTCCCTTCCCTTTCAATGTCAGTTCAACAAAACGGCAGTCACCACTCCACTTCTCAACAATGAGGACATTTCTCTTATTGGACTTTATTTATTAGCATTTTAAGAAATCCTAGACGTAGACTGAAAGATCGAGTTATTTTTTCCTACTTTTCTTTCTTTAGAAGCCTCAACAAGATTAGGTCTGTCGGTGTAGTAGTAAGTACCAGTAAAGCAAAACGGTGATCCCTTGTTTCACAGACAGAATTTTCATAGAATTTCGGTTCAAATAATTTCTCTTCGAATGTTATTGTTTCAACGACAATTTACTTTATAGAATATTCAGTCCACATATTTTCATGTCAAATATTATTATTTCAACGACTATTCACTTCATAGAAAGATATTTAACAGAAACTTAATTAATTTAAGACATTAGCTTAAAAGCCTCTGTTGGTTAGGTTAGGTCAGAACTGTGACCACATCACAGTTCGAACCTAACCTAATTAAACCTAAACCACACCTAAACCTGACCACAGCCAGAAGCTTATTTTCGGCGAATGAACATGTGGCAAATAAAATGTTCTTGAGAATACTTCTTAGAAAAGCCAAACCTTATGAGCAATAATAATACTTGATTTGATAATGATATGAATATACTAAAAAATGAATTTAAGTTGTAATAAAAATCTTTGATTTAACTATTCTGCGTATTGATTATTCGGATGCAATGATAATATATGAAACAATTATGTGAAACGAAATTCTATGAATCGATTTTCTTTAAAACAGTGTATGTACAACCAAGCAAAACTAATCTGTGCTAATAATAAGGAGTAAATATTTAATTGTTTGTTTGCAATGAATAGGCTACGAAAATACTAGTACATTTTTAAAGTCGATGCTTTCACCGATTTCAAGCTATTAAAGAAAAATGAATCGTAACAATAGATATCATGCTGTACATTTTCCTGGTACCTAAGAAAAAATACTCCGTGTTATGAAGTCGGTGACAATGAAGTTACTTTAAAGCACCAAACTAAACACATTTTTTAATAATTCAACATTAAGGAAAAATACACTAAAAAGGGCAATAACAAAACTTTATTTTATGACCCTTCAACTTGGGTGTGGAGTTCCATTTTTGAGAATGTAAAATTCGAAAATTCACACAAAATGAAGCAACTTTTGATGAGAAACCATTCTCATAAACGTAAAATATAAAAATAGCTGCCGAACAAAATGTTTTGCAAAACGCATATAAATGGACCAAGAGTTAATAATGACTTCACAATCGTGCGTCCGTTAGTATATAATTTTTTGTGAAATCTCGGGGAAATATATTTTTTTTCCAAACTTTTCTACCGGGTGATTATCAAAAAACTTACAAAAACGATGTGACATACTCGTACTCATACATGTAACTGATAAAGTAGGCTATGTATGTAAAAATTAGATAGGTTTTCATTAATATAAGATAAGATAAGATACTCTTTATTACACAAAAACAGAGGAAAAATCAAGGATTACAAGGAAAGTTGATGTACAATTTAGGCGGTCTTATTGCTAGAAGCAATCTCTTCCGGACAACCTACTACAGGTAGAGGAAAGATGACAGAAAGGGTCAGCAAGTGCAGCGATATAAAAAGGATTGATTTTTTTTTAACTAATAAATAAATTACATAATTTTATATATAATAAATACAAACTATTATTTAACCATATAATATATATATATACTGACTGTTCGACTGATTTTGTATGGTGTCTTTGAAATTGAAGTCAATTTAAAAAAAAAAAACACTTACATGATTTCTACATCACTTTCTGAATATGCCATATCGTTTTTGTAAGTTTTTTGATAATCACCAGCTAAAATTGAGAGCTCTTTTGATACAATCCAAAAAAAATATCTAATATCCAATTGAAAAGCTTAAACATGTCAGCCGCTCGTAAAAGGAGTTGGATAAAATTGCAACTAAAGAAAAAGAGTGCATTCTGAGCACACTTTTTTCTGTTTCTTTGAGAAAGCACAAATGTAGAGCCCCTGTCATTCAAAGGTCATTGGTCTTGAAGGTAATGCAGTCTCTTTTTACCTTTCAGAGGCAAGATGTCACGGGCAGCGTCGTTCGCACAACGATGGGCGCGAGACAACTTGACCAGGGAACCGTCTGATGATGAGCTGGCCATCCTGAACCTGTTCCCCACCACTTGCGAAGGAGATGAGACTGAAGCCACGAAACGAGCTAGGAGGTACTACAAAGCCAGGGGCCCTGGAGGACTCACAGAACTGTGGCTTAGAAGACATCCTGATGATGAAGAGATTCTGTCCAGTTGTCAGGATGCGTGAGTATTTTTCAGTTTTTGTCCTGCCTATAGCATATTTTTTTGGGTTTGCTTCGCATCCAAAAAAAATATTCATGTGTCAAAAAATATATATTTGTTCAAGGTGCTTGAATGAATTTGAAAATATCTAGTAAATTTTTCAGTATTTAATGAGAAGGCAGGATCTTGGTGTAAGCAGCACTAGATTTTAGTTTAATTGTATATATTTTGCCTGATTTAGCCAAACTCAGTACCTCACGCCCCAAGTGGACAGTGTTGTGTGGAGAACAGGTTTCGGCTCGAATTATTTATTTCAAGTGATCAACTTATTATTTGTATTCGAAAAGCTGACATTAAACGTACCTGTATATTATTTGTTTTTTATAAAGTACATAGGAAAATCAGCCGATAAATGAATGAGCATTACCCTAAAAACCTACTCAAACATCTACCAACTTGTAACACTTTGCAACTGTATAATTGATGATCGACGAATGCAATTAGTAACTCGTTAATGCTTTGTTTTGTAATTTTCCAGCTACATCGTTCCACTCCGTGTCAGGAGTGTCGGGGGACGGAGGATGACGGTCGTCCGGTTGCCGGCCCCTACTGCAATGGACAGGCCTTTGTCAGCCAAGGCCTTGCTGTCTAGGTGGCTCATGATCTTAGATATAAGGTAATGAACGACACGATTGGCGTAGTGCGCTGTAGCACCTGCGTTGACCCGCGTGGTGTCCCGGGTTTTATTCCCGGACAGGTTAATTTAGGGAACTAGCTTTTCTAATTTTACTCGGGTCTGGGTGTGCTGGTAGACGCTCCTGGCCTAAACTTTTGCTTGGTATCTCGTAACACAAGGATATTTTCCTTACTTCTAGACCAGTGTTTAGCACATATTTGTATTTATTTAAATTTGAATAAAAATTGCCTGTGCAGTAAATAAATATTATTTATTATTATTTTACCTATTTTTCTACTTTGACTATTACTTATATCAATTATGGCATGATCACGAAGCACCAATGCAATCATTTAGGAACTAATTTTAAGCGTGATTTAGTCGATATTGAGTTATCACACCAGCGGGCCCAAGCGCCGCTCTGAACAGTCAAACTACCCACCTGCGGCAGATTATTATTCATTTCCAGTTGCAGTACCACCTGTATTGTGCTGTACCAACACACACACGCACACACATACACGCACACACACACACACACACAGTCACCCTACACATTCGGTACCGTATCTATTGTCTATGTATTGTATTACAATTATTACACTACACAATAAATTGAATCACTCACCATTTTATTTGTATCTATACTATAGTATTTATGATACTTACTCGTATATGTATATGCACACACGTAAGTCCGCCGCAAATGTCCGTGCGTCATCTCAATCTGGGCCTACTGAAAATCAGCGCCTGAGCCCATAAAGCCCAGGCTATACGCTGAGTGAGGTCCATTTGTCTTTTTGGGCATCGGGACACCGCTGTCTGATGGTATGATCTTTTTTTTCCTGTTACCTAAATGTTTTGTTGTTAATGCCTAATTCTTTTGTGTTTCCTTTATAAATGTAACGATGTCCATAAAGTTAATAAATGTTTTTCTATTTCTATTTCTATTTCAAATTGTACTCGTACAATGTATAAATTCTCTGTAAGTTTTTGTTATTTTCCAGTAATACTTTATATACTTACTATATTTACTTTCTTAATTTAAAAAGTGCAAACTTGATCTTGAACAACGGAACGCAGTTAGAAGGAAATAACGTTTACATCCTTTCATGAATTTTATTTAGTTTCATTAATACAATATAACAAAACGGACTCGCAACACCAAGAGGTAATGTGGCAAAACAATGCAAAATGCCTTCTTACACCGTATAAATTAACTAAGAGCAAATGGATATGTAAATTGGTAAATAAATACCACCATGACTTCTGTGTCTAAGAAGGATCTTTGTCTTCCTTTCTCTTCGCAAATTAAGTGTAACCAAAGAGAAACGGTCCACAAATACGGAACAAAAGGTATAATGTAAGTAGGTATGGTTGCTTTGTCTGCAAAATCGAATTTCTATTTTGTTCTCCGTGAATCGAATTAGGTACAAAGAATTGGTTGGCGGTGGTCCGAAGTGGGTTTTAAATAAATAAATACGTTTCTCGCGCCTCTGACTTACCCCTGGTTTACATTATACCATTGCCAATGGTACGCGCACTGCCGTGATTATACTACCACCAAATTAAAAAAAAAACATCAAAGCACTTGCCTTACAGGGCAGAATATGTGTTAAAACTCAAAACAAATAAAGAATAACAAAATCGCAACAAATTAATAAGTATCGCCTATGCAATGTGGTATTT
Source organism: Udea olivalis (assembly GCA_947369235.1). Taxonomy (NCBI): domain Eukaryota; kingdom Metazoa; phylum Arthropoda; class Insecta; order Lepidoptera; family Crambidae; genus Udea; species Udea olivalis. The sequence continues at coordinate 11,914,598 of OX376362.1, read as the reverse complement.
TGGTAACTATACATACATACATACCATCACGACTTTATCCCAAGCGGGGTAGTCAGAGGCAAGTGACTGTGCCGTCATGGTGAACGAAACACTCAGAAGCCCACTTTTCACCAATGGTAATAGAACCCAACGTGGTAGGTGGTGAGCCTTCCGCCGTTATCCGGGTTGGTTTGGTTTGTTATCGATGTTTTCCATCACCGGAGAGTTAGTCGGATATTTAACAATAAACACAAAGATTGTAGTTCTAGCCAGATTTGAACTCTAGACCACACGATCCACGATCTGAGTTCGGGTGCTGAACCACTAGGCCACGACGCTCTAACTATATTAAGGTTTTTTTATGCTTCCAGGTTAAGAGAAGACCCCACCCCTGGTGAAGAAGTGGTGTTCATAGACGTCAGTGATCTCCAGCCTGCACATGTTAAGAATCACTTCAGAGGGACATACTGGAAAGACTTCGTTTGGTGTATGAAGGTAGATATTCCTGTTTTATTGTTCAAACAGATTTAAGTTTTATCAATCAGATTTGATTCCTTTCTGCTCTGTCAGTAAAAGTCTTAGGCAAGTGGTCTTAAAAGGCAAGAAAGTATACAGTTCAGTTATGAAAACTACTTACTGTCATAGAAGTAGAGGGTTATAAAAGCGCAGTAACTGGTATACAGCAGACACAAATACGAAAGTAAAGAAACTTGAACAATTTTAAACTGAACTCACTACCGAGTCGTCTTTAATATTTGGAGCGCAATTAGACGCTATTTCTGTGATTTTGTTCAAAAATGGCTGGCCTTGTACGCAGGTTAAAGATTAGTAGTATATTTTATATCGAGGGATTAAACGAAGCCATAATATACCAGAGGTGGTTTAAGTTGAAGTCAACAGTAAAAGTAAAAAAATCATTTATTCATGAAACCGAGGGTATATTAAGTTGGCGTTTAGTCTCGAGGTGCAAACTGTCCTTTTCACTTTGAGTGCGAGAAAAATAGTCAATTTAGTACACAAACATTTAAAACCGAACAAATTTACACTCGACAAAAGTTCTGAAATTTTTGCAATCAGTTTTTTTTTTCGAACTGAACCAGTCACAGATTAACAATTTAAAACACATGGCGCCACTTTCTTTGCGGAAAATCTATGAAAATGGTCCACACTCCACAGATAATAGTATATTTTTACTGGCTGTTTGAGTTTGTCTGCGTCACATGAAGGAATTAAAAAACTAATTACTTTTTACTCCCTAGGGCCTAAAGTGGTCACTTTAGTCCCGCTTCGTAGGGCTATATTGGCGTACTTTTAGAGCATGAGAAGTGAAAATTATTATTTTACTGTGCTCCCATTAACAGTCAATACACCTATAGAATATAACTGATCGTTTGAAATTCACGATTTGAATGGGTTTAGGAATTGGTTTCGCCGGCACCGTTTCACCATCGGAACATATTTAGGCGAACATGCACATGGCCTTCTATCCTCTCTTGTGGATGTTACAGCCATACGCAAGAAAAGTTTTGCAGACTGCTTTATAATGCGAGTTGCAAAGGAGTGGAACCCGCTGGCCGCGCATATGTTTCCAATACAATCTTCAAGATAAGAGTAAACAGGCATTTACTAGAGAGACATGTTTCATCATTGACGGCATCGTTAGGTGCGATTGCGATCAAAAGACTGTCTATAGTCTACTAAAAAAATAGTTTTAAAACCAGATCACTTCCATTCCAGAACGCCTACCCTCTCCGCTTCACAGAAGTCCACGTCATCAACACACAACGCCTAAAGACGATGTCTCTCCTTCTCCTACACATAGGCCTGTATCCTTGGCGCCGCAAAGTGCTGCAGATCCACTCGAACTCTGAGGAAATCAATCAGGCAATGGGTTTCGACTACTTTCCTCCGGAAGGCTTGCCGCACGAGTATGGGGGGAAGGCTGGGGCTATGAAGGATCTCAATGGTTGGTAGTTTCAGATCATGTATTTCTTATTTTTCAGGAGTGGGTAATAATGACGTCAGTCTGGTTGAGAGACGCGAAAGTTTAGTTAATAGTACACAGTCTAGAGTTTTTTATCTGACATATAACATACATAGTGATGCTTGGATGGCAAAACGTTCAGTCTTTTGTAAATGGTGTGATTGACCACGTAATTAGTCAGCTACTTAGGAGGCTCTGGACTACGTATGCTGCTGCAGGTGCCACCAAGGGAGAAGTTGAACCAAACCAGGTTACCCTGGAGACAAAAATGTGTGTCTCGGAACAACTCACCGTATCGGCTGGTCTGCTCCTAGATCTCAACCAGATGCTCTAAAGCTCCGCATAAGTATTTCTTCTTGTAGCCCGTATGAACTGACTGAAGAAATAATAATAATATGTGAGAAAGTGGTTACTCAAAGATGTATGATCGGCAAATCATAAAATAGCCCTCCGGCTACGTGGAGCGATGACTTGCGAAAGGTTGCTGCCAGAAACTGGATGCGGAGAGTAGGCCTACGTCCAGTAATAGACTTTGATAGGATAGGCTGATGATGAAGTATTTCAAAAAAAAAATTATTTTATTCCAGACGAATGGACAAAAAAGCTCCTCTTAAATTCAAAATGGCTGCAGTCCGAAGAGCGCAAATACTACGAGACAGAGCTAAAGCCAGAGACACACACGCGGACGAGACACCGCAGCGCCGTGCGTCTGCGCGCGTCCAACGGCTCCTACGACATGCTCACGCGCACACACTCCTGCCGGTCTCTGCACAGGCATGAAGACGTCGACGAAGGGACCTACGGAGCCTACAGAACACTTAAACTTGCTAATGACAGTGATTTTTACGTTTAAATGTAGACACAGGAGATTTTGTAGGTGTTAAAAATGATCTGTGGTAATTATTGTATAAATTGTATTTAAGAACTTATTTTGAGTCTGATTTCAGTCCAATTCCTGAAACCTGCTGATAAAATCTTGGGCCGGGCAATTACTTCGTTACCACCCATTGAATGCTATCTTGAACGAAAAACATCCTTATTAAATTTTTGACACTGCCTTAATTAGTTGCGAGTGTGTAGTTTTGTAAAACCAACACTAAACTAAAATCTTTCCACAAGGCTCAAAGATTTCCTTATGAAAACTAGCGGCAATTTTGCTGACGAGTGAAATTAAAGATTATGTAGATACATCAGTTTAATATTATATTAAGTACCTAGGTACTATTCTAATAATTATGCAGGCCTAAATTAAAAACAGAAACAGTAACATTTAAAAAAAAACATGATCACTGGCAGTAATTCTTACCGCCTCATTTCGAGCCGAACGTGTCCGAAGTCAAAATTAGAGTTTTTTTTTATTTATCAAAAATCTTCGTGTACGTTTGATTCATTTGTTTTTGTAGGTTGAAAAGAGAAACATGACCTTTAAGACAAAGATATTTCTGTTGGTTTAATAAAACTCACTTCTACGGTTCAATTACATTTTCACGTAAATACCTGCCCCCTGATAAACCCTACGTTAAACCTAAAATAAGGAGTTATGAGCATATCTCTAGTTGCCTTGAAGCCATCCGATGGCTTCGAGTTCCCTTTGATAATACCTAACTAGATACTCACTATTAAAAGCAAGGTAAAAAGCAAACCAAAAACTTCTATCACTATACTCGAATAAATCAAAGCACGACCCAATTTGAGTCTTAGAAAATTCTAACAAAGAAATTCCTAAAGTCAATATTCAAAGCAATCTCGTTTATTTTCCTATCACAAAGCGAAAACTAAATGAGAACATCGGTCAACTAGCGAAAGAGCGTAGAGCGAAGTCTTAAAATAGAAACGCTCGCTATTAGGTCTAGAGATAAAGTCTGAGCAAAATCTCCGCAATTTGGCCAAATGCATCAGCAGTGAAAGGCTTCAAGTGTTGGCTTTGAGTGCACGAAATGAGCTGCCGGTCGGATTTAAACCGCACGACTTTTAAATATTCTAATATTTTCTTTTATTTTATACGATTTTCTGAAGCATGATTTCTCGCCTTGACTTGCGTTATGTCTCTCGGGTTCGTTTCTCGGTCGGGTCAATTCAGGTCTTTTCTAAACTGCTTAGGGTCTGTGTGTGCTGGGAGAGCCATGTACCTCGTTACACAGGGATACTTATCCCTACTTCGAGACCATGACGAGGGTGTGTTGTCTGGCGCATGTTATTTACTTTTGCAATTTGCAACATGTGAGATATCACTCGCGCGTTTTCGCGAGACTGGTTAGGCTAGGAAGGCCTTTGTGTTGTCAGCTAGACATATAATAGCAAACCTTAGGACCCCCACTTGGCCTGGCCACACATCAGTTCCCAGATTAGCTCTAGCTAACTTGCTAGCCAGGAGATACACAACCTAAACAGTGCTTTCTAGTTGAGTTACAATTTGATTTGATTTGAAATGACTGGTCTGTTGGCGCAATGGCAGCGATCCTGCCTTTAGCGCCGGAGATCGTGGGTTCGATCCCCACCCATGACAAATATTTGTGTGACGAACTTTTTATGTTTGTTGTTTATCTATTTAAGTATGTATTTAGAAATATTTAAGAATGTTTATCAGTCTCTGACGCCCATATTACAAGCTCTGCTTAGTTTGGGGTCAGATGATCTTGGTGTGAATTGTCCCAGATATTTATTTATTATTATAATATTAATTTGGCAGAGATATGAAGCCAGAGCAAAATCTCTACAATTTGGTAATTCATCATCAGTGAGAGGTGACCTGGGCGGCACACGCGTTCACGTCAAGCTTTAGGGACACCTTTTGCTGCTGTCATAAGAACTATTTTTGCATTGGTTTTGTGAAGACTGACAACGGTCACTAGCGTCTGTAGAAAAGCATTTAATAGTGAAGTAATTCCTTAGTGCCTACCTTCTTAGCGCCTCTAGCGAAAAAAATGGAACTCAAAATGCCATGCAAATTGCTGTAGTTAACTGCTATAATATAAAATATGTATGAAAAATGCACACACACCATATGTCATGGTCTCGAAGTAAGGATAAACACCATTGAGTTACGAGGTTCTGGACAAAGATAAGCCAAGGGCTTCTCCCAGCTTACCCAGACCCGAGGTATTTCAGAAAATCGTTTCCTGAATTGACCCGACCCGGACCCCCGGGACACTATGGAAATTGAGGCGAGAAACCGTGCTACAGAGCACTGCGCCAATCCACTTGTCACATGCATGTAAACACTCTCTCTGTATCAACCTCATTAGAAAAACTACGCAGTCAACCGCAGTACAGTGTACTTGCAATGCTGAATGTCTACAAAAGTCGGGGGAGACATCGTGTGTTGTGCGGCAACCCGAAAAGACACAGCCTCGTCCATTGACCGCCACGACTACTCTCTCTGCCAGGAGTGAATGAAAAAGAAAAGCGTGATTTTGGTGCTTAAGGTAATCGTAAGGTGTAAAGCCACCTGCATAAATACATAGCACAGAAAAAGAGATAATGAGCGTTGATTGGAGCGACAGCGCTGACCGCGCTTTCTAATGCTCGCTTCGCTTCGTTAAAACCTCGCAGATTTGCAAGTCGGAAAGACTTCAGCATTCACCAAATGAAAGGAACTGGGTGAATAATAATGGAACAGGTAGTGGAACGAAATTTGAGATGAAAAAGTTTACAACTTTAAAGAGAGGACGATTAAAGCAGTTTAAAAGGCGCAAATACTTGAATTGTTGGTTTGGTAGTGATCATGCCTACTACGTGACGAGTCATGGGTTGAATTCCTACGCAGGCGACGTAATAAGGATCTGATTTTTATTTTAAAAGTTTATTATTTAAAATATTGGCTGATGACAGTTTCCAGCAACCAGCACTACTAACTGGTACCTAATCTTGGAAACAAAATATTCAAACGCCATGCATGAATGTTTAAAAATTAAGAAAAAAACCCTTGCATCATTTTCCATAACCTCAAAACTAGCCGTTGATTCTGTTTCTTTTCGCATTGCATACTGGTTACTAGTAAAAAGATCTCAGCTATTATTACTTTAATAGACCAACGTTTTATTTTTTACTGAACTAAAGTGTATTTCATACTAACATGTTTTTTAACAAACCTATAAACCATTTCCCAATTGAAGAACCGAAGTCCGTAGGGCGTAAAAGTAATGCTAAGATATTTCTCAATATTGACCATTATGCGCCAATCTTTCCAAAAACAGACTCGTATAACATTAAAACGTGGCAAATATTTTGATCCTTAATGCATACTGTGAGTGGTTAAAATTGCGTGATTTTGTTTAAAAATGTTGGAACATCAGCAAGCGAATCAACGAACGCGACCACGCAATGCGTCTCGCACTAGTAAAGATAAGTAAAGTGACCACAGCTTTATAAAGTTGAAGGAAAATAAACCACCGCTTTTACCGCTGTACAGAGTGAATTACCGTTTTCAGCTTTTATGTTTTTTACTGGATGTTTTACGGTGCTGCCGTGAAAAAAAAAGATATTTTAAGTCGTTTTTTTGTGTATTTTACCATGACAACAACTTGACAAGAACTTGCCTAATCTAATATTTTGCTAAATTTAGATCATAAAGTAAATCTCAATCTTAGAAGAGAAGTATTATTGATTACTCTTCGCACTTCAGCTGCCACCTTCGTTGCTATGGTCATGTCTCACGGAGATCGGCAAACTAAGTGGGCAACAAATGTCTGGCCATGCCGCCCCCGCCAGGTACCGGTAGAAGAGGTCGACCCAAGAAGCGGTGGCTCGACGTCGTCAAGGGTGACAAGCGTGCCAACAGACTCACCACTGAGGATGCACAAGACCGTGCGAAGTGGGCCAAGAAAATAAGAAAGGCGGACCCTGGGACCCCACAACTGGGGTTCACAACCGGGATAGACCGCACGGATGATGATGATGATGACTTCACCCTTTTTCTATCATTGAAGTCAAGTAATTTTCTTTTGCTAACTCTCTTTCAAGCAAGGTTCAGTTAACCACTTAATACGTAGTAGGTACTGTAAGGTACTCATTCTATGATAAGTTTAGTATCCGCTTTGATGCAATATGTTTATTTGGAAGTACTAAAACTGTAAAAAAGAACTGAAAGCCATAAAATTCAGGGCAGAGCAATCACACCACGTGTTTATCAAGGCGTCTTTTGGGTGGATTCTTGATTTCGTCCGCGCAATTATTTTGTAGTGAATCTGGGCCTATCTCCAACAGGGCTCGATCTTTGAAGCGGCCCACTCAATGTGAAGTGCAGTCAAGCCTACACTGAACGTAACTTTACCCTTACCTTCGGGGCCATTCTATCCGGATGGGCACTTTAAGGAGCTTTTCTTTGTCAACAGTAACGGAAAATTGGGGCAATGTTTATTTCGATACAAAGACCTAGGCTTAGAATGTAAGTTTTAAAATTAACTCTATGCTAGTGGATTGAGCACCAAGCTTATTTTTTATTTCACTTGGAACATTAGGTTCGTAGTCGCAGTTTATTTCACGCATCATCATCATTCATCATCTCCTATGTATAATAAGTATGTATTTACAAAAGAAAATGTATTGAAGTATGTTTATCCGTTGTCTAGTATCCCATAACACAAGCTTTAATTAGCTTACTTTGGGGCTAGATGGCGCTGTGTGGAATAATGTCCAGGGATATTTATTATTTTATTATTATTTATTATTCCGAGCCTCAGAACGCTCACTGCCAGATATTGACTTCCACCACCAGTCCACACCTGATTCTAACCACAGGCCACGCTTAGCAAGCGTGTTTGTGAGCACAGGATACACATGATTTCAACGTGACTCTAATGTCCTTTTAGTCCAGTGCTATTGAGTAGTCATTTTAGATTTATTTGCCAGCGATCATTCGTCTGGGCTTCTGAAGTCAATAACGTTTAACTTAATAATTATCAGCAATATACGTTACATAAGCATAGGGCACAAAACAAATTAGAGTCTTTTCATATAATAAAGTAGGGGTGTTTGTGAATGCTGATCCGGATGGTTAAACCTAAGGATTTTAAAACCAGTAAAATACCTGCAAAAAAATATATCAGTTTTTCAAAAGATTCAATCAAACAATAGACTCTAAGTTGTGGACGAGTATGTTTACCTGGGACAAACCATGCGTCTATGTAGGTCCAACTTCGACAAAGAGGTGGCACGACGAATTCATCTCTGCTGGGCAGCGTTCGGAAAGCGCAACATTATCACGTCTCATATCCCACTGTTGCCAGTGATGACTTACGGAACTGAGACATGGTCCCTGACAGTTGGCCTCTTAAATAAACTCAGGGTTACACAGCGCGCTATGGAAAGAGCTATGTTTGGTGTCTCTTTGCGTGATAAGATCCGAAATGAGGATATCCGCAAAAGAACCAAAGTGACCGACATAGTTCTTCGGATAACCAAGCAGAAGTGGCAATGGGCGGGTCACATTGCCCGCAGGACTGATAACCGCTGGGGAGTAAGGTCCTCGAATGGTGACCACGAATTGGAAGATGCAGCGTAGGTAGGCCACCCACCAGGTGGACCGATGACGTGGTGCAAGTTGCAGGAAGCCGCTGGATGCAATTAGCCCAAAGCCGGTCACTGTGGCGTTATATGGGGGAGACCTGTATCCAGCAGTGGACTTCTTAAGGCTGGTGATGACGAAACAAACAAAACAATTATACTTTATTTTCTTCAAGCATTGTCACCCCAATGAAAAACTAATGTCGGTCTACATTGCATCGCGCCAAATTTAGCAACACTTACATAATGCTCTAGTTGAAAATACGTCTTGTATCACAAAACGTGTTAAGTGGAAGACAGATTAAGAAAATTGTGAAAAAGCTCTAGATTTTGTTATTATTTCGTAAGGGACTATTTATTTATTTATTTATTCTTCATTGCACAATAGACGGACTTAATGCCAAAAGTCATTCTCTACCAGTCAACCACACGATTAAACAAATAAATTTACAGACGGGTTAAGAGATAAAACTGATAACATTTTACTACTACCTATAATAACTGACGCTAAACATTAAAAATAAAACCAAAACAACAGAATATACTTACGCATATATCATTATCTATATATATACATAGACATACCTAAATAAAAACAGGATAATATATTTCCTATAGCTTAAAAAATAGAAACACACTTTAGGAAAAACTTATAAAATGAAAATGAAAATGAAAAATGAATAATTGTTTATTATTGATAATAAGTAGGTTCAACATAAATTAAGGTTGACTTCTCCTTTTAAGTGTACAGACACCTGTGACAGGAGAAGCCGCTCTCCCATAGCAGAATACAATTTTCCTATTGCTAATACATTACTTAATTTAAATTATTAAGTCCAATTTACATTATTAAAAGTAGTTATGCAAGTAATAAAAAGAAGAAGTGGAGGCGTGTGGTGTACGTGTGTGTGTGTGTGTGTGTGTGTGTGTGTGTGTGTGTAATCGTGTGCATATGTGTGTGTGTGCGTGTGCGTGTGTGTGTGTGTGTGTGTGTGTGTGTGTGTGCGCGTGAGTGTGTGTTTTTTAGGAATCAATAAACCTTAGCTCTTGTACCAAACCCTACTACTTTATAATATGTACTATAAAATTTTCTGTTTCGTCATAATTTAAGGATTTTAGCCAGGCTGTCAACAGTTTTTTGCATTCGAAGCTAGATTTTGTATAAAGTTTAAGAATTGTTTATATTTTTATATTTATTAACAGAATTATAAAGATAAGATGACTGATATGAGTATCGGTGTCTAGCAAAGTAGGTCTTACATTTTCGGGTTTCGGCTACAATATCATTACGTCTTCTTGCTAACACTGTGCTATCAACTGGGAGAACTTTATGTTTTGCTATTACAGTGTGCATGATATATAATTGCCGAACAGTCAGTAAGTCTGCTATTGCATACAGAGTATCGGTTGGGAATCTAAGTTTTTTAAAATGCATAACCTTCAGGAGTATCCTTTGAGCCCGCTCTGCCTCCAAAAATAAAAGCCATTATATTTAGAAAATATTACTAAAAAATATCATTGAACGCCACAAACATTGACCTTCACAGCATCTCAAGGACCCTATTGCAAGTTCGAGATCAATGCTCTGTAAGGGATGGTGTGGCTATGTCAAAATCAGCAAAATACTCTAGAGGTTGATATGACTGAGCACATAGTGAGAAAGAGGTAAGCTTACGTGTTCTTCTCTAACTTCCTAGAAAGGTAAGTAAGTAAGAAGGTATTTTTCTGTACTTTGACTTGTGTATATTTTAAGTGTCAAATTAAATTAATTTCTATTATATTATTTTTATTTCACACTAGGAAATAACTGTAACTTACAGAGGATCAACACATTCTACAATAAAGTCCAGTAAAAAAGGAAGCCAAAGTATCTCTTACAGGATTGACATTGCTGAATAAAACCGGTAGATTCTTCTGTGAAGGGGAGGAGATTTCGGCCCATATCCTCTGCAACACTTGGTAGGAAGCACATCCTGATCACTTATGAGACTAGCTTTACGCCCGCGGCTTCGCTGCGTGAACTTCATTTTTATGATATATGGGTTTTTTTCAGACATATAATACATGTTATTCACAAAATCAAAGTCTTAGTTAGCACCTACGTCCTAAAAAGAAACCCTATGCAAAATTTGAGACTCCTAGCACTTGGGGTAACGAAGTTTCATACAAACAAACTATCAACCCCAAAAACAACCCCTTAGAGGTCGAATTTTCGCACATTTTTGAGGGTAACAAACTTTGAATGCCATATTTATTTATATCTAATCAACAGCCTAAAATATTAGTTTTATGCTTCTCGTTATGAAAATGACAATACTTTCATACAACCTATCATCCCCCTTTTTAACCCTTTACAACACTTTTTTCCAATTAAAAAGTAGCCTACGTCCTTTCTTAGGCTTTATACTATCTGTGTACCAAATTTAATTTAAATCGGTGTAGTAGTTTTGGCGTAAGGGTATAAAGTCACTTTCCTGAAAGTCATTCATGGACATTAATCCTGCGGAATTAATGTGAAAAACCACTGCGACCTAAATAATCAAAAATTGTAGGGGAAATTTTTGATTATTTAGGTCGCAGTGGTTTTTCGCTATAGTCTCTTGAAACAAATAAAAAAAATAATTGAATAACATAGGCTAACTTTTACCGAAGAATGTAGGAAGAATGAGACGCCGGAGGCCCGTCTGGGCTACGTGACGAGACTTCTCCAGCTATTCATTTAATTTCCGAAAGGAAATTGAATAAACGTATGAATATAAGCTAGTTAGTATAGTATAGTATGTTGCTCAAATTTTTCTGTTGGGTTGACAGTTTCTAATTTATCATATTATCGTTGTTTGGTAGAAGATGGCACGACACATAAGGCAGCTCTGGCAACAATCCTAATATAATGTGGTTTTTATATGGCGGCTGACGTCGCAAGATATCAGTCGTAAAGCCTAGTCAGAAGCCTAAAAAGGCGGCTTGATAACATCTGACGGTAAGGTTTATCACTGGCCTTACATTCACCTCTCCAACAATCCGCACTGATCCCGCGTGTTGGAGTATGGCTCGTACCACCTCATAGTTGAGGTGAGACCTGTGCCCAGCAGTGGGACGTTTAGGGCTGTATTTGTTAAATGGCTTAAAAATCGGGTAGCGTTCCAATAAATGCTTATTAAAGGTACAGAGTAGACTATCTTTCCCGTCAAAACATAGCCTAAATTAAAATAAATATAGCATAAGTCACTCTCTGATAATGTAGCTTTTTAATGGTGAAATAATTTTTAAAATCGGTCCATTAGTTTCGGAGCCTATTCAATACAAACAAACAAACAAGCAAATCTTACCTCATTATAATATTAGTATAGATGGTAATTTAAATTAGAATTCTCAATCTTGGCATACCATACACGGTCAATCAAAAAAAGAAAATAACTAGAAGTAGGTATTTACTTAAATCACAGCCAAATAAACTTTTTCATAGTAGGCCTATCGAAAGACATAATTTATTTCTTTTAGCACTGCACTATGCTAATCTATACTAATATTTAAAAAGGTAGGATTTGATTATTTGTTTTTTTATTTGTTTGTTTGTTTGTATTGAATAGGCTCAAAAACTACTGATCCGATCATGAAAACTCTTTCACTAACAGAAAGCTAAATTATTCAGGAGTGTTATAGGCGTTATTTTATTATGATTAAACAAACAATTCAGTGATTAATAATAGTAATTGTAAATCAAGTCGAAGAAAAGCGGGCAAAATGGACATCAGCTGTCAAGCATTTGACAGGACGAAGTCTGTTTGAGCAGCTCGTAATAATATACAGAGAAAAGATTGGAATGTTTGTTTGCATTGAACAGGCTCCGCAACCACTGATCCGATTGTGAAAATTATGTCACTAATAGAAAGCTAAACTGTTTGGGAGTGATAAAGGCTATTTTTATCATAATGGAACAACAAATTCAGTGAAAAATAATAGTATATGTGAATCAAGTCGGAGAAAAGCGGGCGAGATATGATTATTGACACCAGCTGTCAAACATTTGACAAAACGATGTCTGTTAGGGCAGCTTGTTTATTCTAAATTGTGTTCATCACTTACACACACACGACACGATATGTATAGTGCGCTGTAGCACGGGTTTTCTAAATTGACCCGGGTCTGGGTGTGCTGCCCCTGGCTTAAATCTCGGTACCTCGAATTAGCCTATATACTGTCCCGTGGTGGGCAAAGGCCTCCAACATTGAAATCAAGTCATCGCTACAATAATAGATATTGGTTTAATCACCACGCTGGCCAAATACGGGTTGGTGATCACTAACCAGGGCTTTATTCCGGAAAATTTAAAAACACTCTTACAGTGAAGGTTTTCCCGCGCCGCGCACTGCATGCAAATTATGCTACTTGGAAAATTAATACGTATATTATATTCGGAGCATTGTCGTTTGGATCAAAGGTTTTATTTATTCATTTATTGCATGCCACATGGTATCATTAAGTCTTAGATTAATTAGGGTTACGAGTTTTGGTTTTGTAAGCCTTGTACAGTTGCTTAGTGCTATTTTGTAATTTAAGTTAGCTGCGTAACCAGGAGGGGTAGACCTAGTAAGGAGTAGAATTAGCCTGCGATGGTTAGGAGTTTTCCTACCATGTTTACACACTCCAGTGCCTCGTAACACAAGAATATTTATCCTTACTTCGAGATCATGACAATTAGTGGTGTGATGTCTGGCGCATAGTTATTATTTATACATCAATCAACCTCCGCCTTAACAACAATTAGAAATCATACTAATTTTATTTCTGCTTGTAAATCCGAGTATTGTTGCGCGAGACGCTATACTAATTGATACGATGGTTATCTTGCCTCCCTTGTTCAATTACCTTGATTATTACTATTAATTAGTTATATCTCAGCAAATATGCATGCGTGGTTTTCAGTAGGTAGTCATAGGCAAGGTACTGTTGCCGTCGAGAAAGTTAATTTTAAAAGCTGTGAGTACTGCGCGTAGCGAGCAATTTCGTCAGTAAATCGCATCTTTCCTACTATAAAATTTTGAGATTTCGAGTTTTAATAATATATGGGCACAAAATTAACACCTCTACACGATTCTCTTGACAGAAAGAGTCAGAGCATACTGTTGAGCCGCGAAAACTATTTGTGTCTCTTTCACATTTCCGAGTGAAGCGTCTCAGTTTCCGCGATACAAGGAGCAATTTAGTGTCGTGCCTGTAGTAGTCGAGGAAGGAGGACCGCTCGCGCAGCCGTTCAATTGTTGAGTTTATGCTTTTGCTATGAATAGTTTAATTTATTTATGACCGATATTGTGAAAATACAGGGGCTCAAAAATCTTTAAACGCGTTTTCCCAACAATCATGTTTTTCGAATTGTGCCCCTATAGTATGAAAGCTGCGAAATATCCAGCCTAAAAGATTTAGTGCCAGCCGCCAGGTAACCGCTGACTGGCTGGAAATGAAAAATAATTTTAGGAAATTTAGAGTTCAGTTTAGAGAATGAACTTGGGAAGATAAAAGGGAATAGCTTTCCGCCAGCGGGTTCACCCGCGTCAACTTCATTTTCTCCGACTTACGATACTTATCATTATCTAATATGGCGAAATTACATAAAATCTTTAAAAATTGTAGCCTATGTATTATTCTGATGTATAAGTTGTATTACTGTGAAGTTTCATCTAAATCCATTCAGTAGTTTTTGCGTGAAAGAGTAACAAAAATACACAAATGTATACATATATAATCACAAACTTTCGCATTTATACGAGTAATATTAATAAGTTAGTATGACAGTAAGAAGTAAGATTGTAATAAAGCCCTGGGGCTGGAAAAAGACATAGTTTTGAAACACACATAACATGTAATTATATTAATTATATTAATCGTGCGAAAAATACCCGAAAAAAAGCTATGCGGCACGTTTGTGTTACTGGTGCGAGTAATTTTTATTGAGAAAGAACCACAGCATATATAGTTCCAAGGCTGATAAACGAGTTACCAAAGGTATTTAAAGATTCGATAAGTAAAAGTAACATTAGGTATAAACTAAAACAATATTTCATCCAATAGTCCATTTTTCAATTGACAACTAAATACCACAAAAAGAAAGAAACCTGTACGCATTTAATTAACTTGTTTCTGTTGTCTATGCTCGATTGCTAAATTCCAATGTACCTACTCGTGAGTAACTTTTTAGTTTAGGTGAGCTACATGGTACGGACTAGGATCCAACTACCCGTGAATGTGTTTTTACATATTTTATGTTTTTGTATTTGACACACTTCATATTGTGTTTCTGTGTTCCTGTAATGATAAGAGGAATTGCAGTACCCAGACAATATCCGGGACAAATTACACCAAGATCATCTGACCCCAAACTAAGCAGAGCTTGTACTATGGGTGTCAGAGACTGATAGACATACTTAAATATTTCTAAATACAGACATAGATAAAAACACCCAGACACACAACAAACACAAATGTTTGTCACACAAATGTTTGTCACACGAATGTTTGCGATGGGTGGGGATAGTACCCACGACCTTCAGTGCTGAAGGCAGGATTGCCCATTGCACCAACACAACAGGCCAGCCGATATTTAGGGCTCTTCCTCACCGGCTCGGTGCGTTTACGTTTCGTAACAGCCTCTGCACCGAATCTGTACAGATCTTATATGGTTAAAGAATATTTATTTCTCGAAAGAATTACAAATTCACTTATTGAGAAACTCATACAATTAATAAGAGATCTTCTATGGATGTTTTTGGTACGGTAATGTTCATTCGATGTGACAGGTGTCCGAGTCTCGCAGCGGAGCTGGCGGAGCTGAGACGGGGTAGGCTGGCCGCTCTGTACAGATTCTATGCAAAGGCACGCGTATGAGCTTCGGTAAAAAGTCTGTACCGAAACGAGTTGGTCTGAAAATTCTCAGTTTATTGAATGCCAGGGTAAACAATTTGTACTGATTCAGTGCAGTTGCGATACCGAGACGAAAACGCACTGATTCCGGTGATGATGAGGCCTTTATAAAGAAAGAGGGATTTATAAACAAGTAATTGGCCCAACAAAGTACAAGGAAAAAAAATCTGCTGTTGCTATAGTTTCCTATTAAAAAATGTACAGTATCAATTTTTATGCACTGGGTTTTGGTCACATATTATGTTGCCACCGTAAGCATCCTTATATTTAGGTACATAGTGATGACTCTCACTCCCATAAAGGTAAATAATCATTGGTATGGTAACACAACATAGCTGTGAAAGGCTCTGCTCAAATGAACCCTTTCTACCACAAATTCGAATACCATCCATAATACTCCTAGCGGCAGGCTATTCATTATATAGATGTCATATATGTATACTATACAGACCCAAGAACCCTTGGATGGAATATCAAGTAGTTTGTATTGTCCGGGTACATAAGTTATGAATCTCGTACTAAGCAAACAGTAATAAAGCATTTTGATGGATGGGTGCCCGTCCCAAGCAGTTGGGTACGTAAAGATTATTATAACAATTTGGGAAGTTTAACAGATAGTTATTTCCCAAGATAAGTTAAAGCTAAGTTTGAAACTTCGACTACATTATTCTATTTTTGGCACTGCTTGCCGCGACCGTCCTACAGGCAGGCAGGACCGTCTTTATACTTTAAATGCCACCACCGCGCACCGTTGCGTTTTAATAATCGATTGCTTAACCGGTCGTCTGTCACGCGCGCCGGTGAATTGTATTTTTCTTCTATTGTGTCTAGCACATACATCATACTATAAATGGGTTAATTTTTTTATTATTCAGCAGTGAATGGGTTTAACTTATTTGGGGCCTAGGGCACATTAGTTTAATGGAGCCTTATTGACTTTAAGTGTCAAATATTTTATTGTCCTTTCATCTTTTGAACTGATTTCAGTGGAGGGTCCCTAAGGATCGCGGGGCACTGGGCACGCGCGCAAAGTGCCAAATGGAAAGGGGGCTTGACAATAGGTACAAAGGCTATCGGTTTCTATGATTACATGGAACGATAATAAGTCCTGTTTGAGTTAGAAACTATTAACAGTAGCGAACATAACGCACTGACCCATTCTTTATAAAAAGTTAAAAAAAAGTAGAACAAAACTAGAAGCAGAAAAAAGGTAAAAACTTACAAAAAAAGAATGTTTTTAGAAAGAATACGCTCACTATTACAGTTAGATTTTAGGTAAATCTTATAACTAGGGTTAAAATCAGCGCGTAAGGACTGGAACATGGACGTTCCACTGGACACATGCATTGAGCGTTGCTAGACGTCCCGACTTTTAGCTTAACACTACTTTTTGGGACACCCTGTATAAATAGGTACGTGTTTTTACTATGTCGCGCTTTCGACGAAAGAATCCCGCTTTTTTCACTCAAAAAGTATCAAAATCTTGACATGGCTGAAAAGAATCTTGCAACGCTTGCATTGCACATTGAAATCACCAATGGTTTTCCAAATACCAGTTGGTAATCACAACCTTACTCTTGGGCAGAATTTCGTGGGGTCTACTAGAATGTGTGAAGTTAATGATTATTTTGATGATGACTTGACATTGTGTTTTTAAATTTTAAAATTGTATATATTTAATTAATTTCATTGAATGGTTTAGTTTCATAAAATTTATTTGTTCACCAATTTCTATTTTGTATGTAAGTAAACTCCTCAAATTTATCGTCTCTGAATTGCCTTATATTCATCTACCTACGTAGGTGAAGCATAGAGCTCAAAATCATGTAATCATCTTTTTATATCCTATGTTTATGAATTAATAAATGATTATGATTATAATTATGAATGTCGAACATAACACGAAAGAACCATATTTTCAAAGCAATAAGGGTGAACATTTTAAATTTGATTTATAAGTATGGGCCTTTAAAAGCTCTTACACACCAGTTGAATTCAGTACCTCTATCAAAAGCTTACACCAATGACAGTCGCTTGTACCCGCGTTGACGTTTTTTTAATGGAATTTCGGTACAGCGCCTTTAGTGATGAGAAATGGAACTAAAATGGCATAAAAATTGCTGAACTCACCTATCGTATTTTACGTGACGATAACTCATGGTAGACATGGGACTACTGGACTACTGGATTGCACTGCTTAGGTAGTCGCCGAGGTGTTTAAGATTCAGTGAAAACAAAAAGTGAAATGGGAATAGTTGGGTGCATCATTATAAATAATTACTTTCATGACGGAAATTAGAAATTATTTCAAATGTGTAATTTATTAAAACACTCGCTCGAATTCGCTGTTATGTCACGAGATTGTGGCTGGCAATTACAACAAATATTTAACAAAATAATAATGTTTAAATATTCCCGCTTCCAACGTTACTTAACTGAGGATTAATAAGTTAGATTTTAAAAATAAAATAATTATGAAAGAGGATTTATTAGAGAATTTATTGTTCAACATTACTAAAATTTTAATAGTCACGTTTGTGATTATTATGGACCAGAATAGGTGTTCAGTGAAGATAGATATAGTCGTAGTTCAGAAAAATGATCATCTTATCGAGAATCTATCGATACTTGGTACCTTTTGGAAATTTAGTACCTAACGTTTTTTTTGGAGCCGTAATTAGACTGAGTCAAATAAGAGATTGTTTTTTAAAATTTTATTCAAAAAGTGCAGTTTTCGAAACTGTTAATGGAATTCTCAGTTACAAATTAAAAGGTCTTAGGCTGGTTACATCAATAAATAAATAAGTTTCCCATGAATCCCATAGTAGGTTTAAGTGTGTCTTGAAAGTGACTTAAGTATGGTTCTATAGGTGTTTACAGAATAACTATTCAACCATTAGTATTTAATAAGGTATTAGCATATTCATTGTTGCACTAAACGGCATAACATTATTAGTACTAGGTACTACTGTTTGACGACACGATTGGCGTAGTGCGCTATAGGACGGTTTCTCGCCTCGATTACCGCAGTGTCCCGGGTTCGATTCCCGGTCGGGTCAATTCAGGAAACGACCTTTTCTGAATTGACTCGGGTCTGGGTGTGCTGGGAGACGCCCCTAGCTTATTTCCTTGTGTGGTACCTCGTAACACAGGGATATTAATCCCTATTTCGAGACCATTACAAGAGGTGTGTTGTCTGGCGCATATATTTAGTATGGTACTCAGTCCTAATCTAAGTAATCTTGAATTTCAATCCGTTAGATATGATTAGGATGCCTCCAGGAGGTTCCATAAAAATACGTTTAGTCACATCGTGTTCATTTCGTTGACATCACATTTTGTACGTACCAACTCCTAAAGTTTGTTTCAAATGCAATCACAATGATTGCAAATATCAAAATGATAATTTGCGATTACTATGCGTGCCTTAGTAGTGTTACAAAACGCATTATTTTTATTTCTTAGCCGTTTTGCAATGTGCCGACATTAGGAGTAGTCTGCCACGTCGGCACTGGTGAAATATAATGGGTTTTGTTGTGTCCATTGACTAACGGCTACTCCAGTTCAATAATGACAGTTGTCATTTATGTATGTTAGAAATGGAACTGAAAATGAAGTACAAATTTCTGAACTTAACTATCGCCGTTTGTGTGACGAAAACTCATGGGAGAGCTACTGATACTTAAAATATTATAAAGACAGTCACTCACAGGTGATTTTGTGAGTAATACAATAATGGAGAATTTGTTAGCATCACGACGCATTAACAATGTAATGTTTAAACTGAACTGATATTTTATTACACACAAATGATCCCATCAAGTGAGACCAGTTACATAATACATGTGACTGGTCTCACTGATTTTTATGATTGTAAATATTTAGCTATATACTGGGTGACCATCAGTAAATGACTTACAAAAAGGTTATACATACTCAGTAGGTGATGTAGAAACTAATGTAAGTGATTTAATTAACTTTCATTTTAAGGGCACCGTGTAAATTAATATTTTTTGTATGACAACCTTAAAATTAAAGTCAATGTATTCAAATTTTCGTTAATACATCACTTTCTGAATATGCCACAGATATTATTTTTGTAAGTCTTTTGATAATCACCTGGTAAAAAGATAAGAAAATAAGAAAGGCGGACCCTCGGACCCCACACACCAGTGTGGGTTCACAACCGGGATAGACCGCACGGAAGATGATGATGATGATGATTTTGATAATCACCTGATGTAACTTCTTATTAAATGCAATGAGTGATTATTAACATCACTTTAAACATCGGTGAAAAGTTAAAATATGAATTTGCGGGTTAACTCGTATAAGACTCTATTAAAGATCAGATTTTTTTTATCAGTTAGTCGCATGAATTTGATTATTTGTAGATATCCCTGGACATTAAATATCCCTGGACATTAAATATCCCTGGACATTAAATATCCCTGGACATTATTCCACACAGCGCCATCTAGCCCCAAAGTAAGCTAATTAAAGCTTGTGTTATGGGATACTAGACAACAGATAAACATACTTAAATACATTTTCTTTTGTAAATACATACTTATTATACATAGGAGACACCCAGACCAGTACAAACAGACATGTTCATGCACACAAATGTTTGTACTGTGCGGGGATCGAACCCGCGACCTCTGGTGTAGTAGCCAACTTCTTAACCATTACACCAAGTCGGTCGTCAAAAGTCGGTTGTAAAACTAGGACAGAAATAACGGAATTCGTAACGGGACACGATGATGGAAATACGCACCGGAATCCACCACTACTGCTGGCGGGGCAACCGCGGTACATGACTCATGCCAAGATTGAGCCACGGAGTTGATTCTAGCATCGGTAGACAAAAAAATGATTTCCTTTCGACTTTACTATGACACTATGACGTTTTTTCTTTCATACTGTAAATGCGTATGCAAACAAATAAGACGGTAAACATACTGTATGTCTACCACGAGTTGCCACTTAAAATTTACATTATCGTTCGTTAAAAAAAATGTATTGGGATTTGACATTGTCATGTCATGTGTCATCCCAATACATTTTTTTTACGCGAACGATAATGTTAATTAAAGGCCTGTTCAAACCTGAGCGGTATTCGCTGCCGCTGTGGGTAGCGGTACAATACCGCGCGGGATTCGCTCAGGAATTTAGTATCAAGTTCCGCGGCAAAATGTACCGCTACCCACAGCGGCAGCGAATACCGCTCAGGTTTGAACAGGCCTTTAAAGTGGCAACTCGTTGTATCAGTAGACTTTTTTCGCATCCTTTTATATTTCGGCCACACAGTGCGTAGAGACGACTAAAGTTTTGAAAAATATATTTTGTTCGGGAACACCAAAGGCAAAAAATCACGCGGCCGTTCACCAACAAGGTGGACCGATCAAGCGAAAGGCTCATCATCCTGCAGATTTTACGCAGTTGTGAGAGACCACCCGCTCCAGATGCAACCTGGAAAGCTAACCACGATCCTCAAACATGAGGGACTGACGAGAGAGAGAGAGAGAAACATGCTGATATATTTTAGTAAATTGCGAAGTCAAATTACGCAAGCGCTCTCTTCTTGACCAAGAAAATCCAGTTTGTTAAGATAGTTTTTATGCTTTTCAATCCAAAACGCTACGAGTAGACTGACGAAACAAGTGTTATATCCTTTGATCGCTAAATCAACCAGAGTGCCGAGTGAGAGTTGCAATGAGAGAAGTGAATAACTTCACCATCGCGTTTGCGAGAAACAAAACGCGAATTTGTATGGCATCGAGTGAGCGCCATCTAGCGGCCTGAATGTTCCCCGAATTCGCCGCTGGATGGCGCTGACTCGATTCCATACTGTTTGACATTTACGTGCTCGCAAAACGCGATGGTGAAGTCATTCACTTCTCTCACTGCAACTCGCACTCGGCACTCTGTTACTAAGCTTAGCCCTCGAAAGGTAACATTCTTTGTGGTTTGATCACATTACTCAGGATTATCTAGTTTGAACTGAAAACTATTCTAGCAAGCATTTATGACAGATACGGTAAATTCTTACACGATACTTAATTTTGGATCAGAAATAGCGAACGATACTGTAATAGTTTCCACGTCGTTAGCAATTTTCTAACCTAAACATTAGGGACTCTGGTCTTCTGCAGCAGCTTGCTTCATTGCGACTTTGTGATTATTTTGTTTCACCAAAATTTGCTTTGCAATTTTGTGGTTGTTTTTTTTTAAACGCTTTTGAAACTATGAGATAGACTAATCCGGCGAGGACGGTCCCGCCCTCGCCGCCTTTCCATTTGTTCCCTATCACGAGTGTTGGCAACTCGTCCGAGTTGCCAACACTCGTGATAGGGAACAATTGGAAAGGTCCCTTTAGAAGAAATAAGAATTAGATACTATTTATGTATGTGGGAGTTCAAACTCCCACTCTGGATACACCATGGTTTCGTAAAGTTTGATTTCAGTGATGCTAGCCAAGGTTTTCCGAATGAGCTATAGAATGAAGTTCTTCAAGAGAGGTTTCAAAATATTTGATTACCAAGTGGTTTGTATAAACCAAATCAACCGGGATAACGGCGAAAGATTCACCACCTACAACGTTGGGTCCTAACACCATTGGTGAAAAGTGGGCTTCTGAGTGTTCCGTTAACCATGACGCCACAGTCACTTGCCTGTGACTACCCCGTTTGAGATAAAGTTGTGATGGTATGTATAGTATGTGTTAACCATAAGCTAATACCTACTTACCAACTAACAATAAAATCATGGTGGCCATGGATTGGTAAATCTCTGCTATCGACGAAAATAATGACTAAACCAATGGATTGCAATATAAAACTAACAAAATTGTAGTCAGCGCAAACAGATAGGTCCCTTTAATTGATGTACGAGTATATTATACTCATAGCCATTTACCTCTGATATGCTCAATACTCAATACTCAAATCTTAATTGCATTTCACAGTGTAATTCATGACTATGTTAACGACTTTATCAAGAGTTTCGATCCTATAGGCAGATAACTAAGCAGTTTAGCTGCTTGTAGTACTATAATTTTGTTAGTTTTATATTGCAATCCATTGGTTTAGTCATTATTTTCGTCGATAGCAGAGATTTACCAATCCATGGTCACCATGATTTTATTGTTAGTTGGAAAGTAGGTATCAGCTTATGGTTAACACATACCATACATATCATCACGAATTTATCTCAAACGGGGTAGTCACAGGCAAGTGACTGTGCCGTCATGGTTAACGGAACACTCAGAAGCCCACTTTTCACCAATGGTGTTAGGACACAACGTTGTAGGTGGTGAGCCTTCCGCCGTTATCCCGGTTGATTTGGTTTGCATGACCATAATATTATGAAAAATTGTTCAGAGTTTGATATTAATTTTCTGATAGTATTTAAAGGAGCAACATACTAACCTGACTAACAAAAATACTATCTGAGCCTCTAAATATTCTAAAATCAGTGTTTTGTGCAGAACACATTAATTCTGGGACGCATTTCAGTATTTTTAGTTACTCAGTTTATTATTTCTCATAATATTATTTTTAGTTTATTATTTTCTAAATTATCAAATTATTGATTGTGGCTGCATTGATAATTTTGTTATCTTTACACTATCGGCACTTCTAAACAGATAACTAGTGAAGATAATATTTATAATAACCGTATCAGTTTTTGGAAAGAGGAAACACGTTTTACTGGGAAACTTATCAGTACAGAAAAAAACTACAGGGAACGATGTGTGATGGATTAGCAATAACTGAATAGCTGAATATATACACCAATTTTAGGAGCGATTTTAAAATGACATTCATTAAATTTCAGTGGAACCCTTCACAGAATATAGGTAGGTATGTCAGGATTGTAGCAAGTCGAAAGACGAGATCTCTGCCTAAGGAAAATTAAACCTAAGTTTCGAGCCTTCATTGAATGAATGAATGAATTTTATAATTAAATTTATTTGCACTTGAAAAGGGTTACTTACACAAGTTTACTTACTTAAAAAAGTATTATTGTATTGCCTCTCTTCCTCAGCCCAGAATGTTTGCGGCACTAACCAGCTCTTGGGTCTAATATCAATAGTCTAATTCATTCCCTAAGCTGAGCGTAGCGAGCAATCTAGATTGATCTCAACCTGGTATTTAAAAAAAAAATCTATTATCTATCTAAATATTTTGTTCTAAATTTTTTTTTAGTTTACAGCTTCGTCTAGTATTTACAGTACCGTAATTTGGTTAGTAACCGGGTCAAAATAGCTTAAACTGTTTGTAATGCGTATTGCAATAAGCCGATGTGCTGCCATGCCTTCAGTTAAGTTAAAGAGTATTACTGAAGATGTGATACCGGTCTTGCAAAGCTCTGTACCATCCTCGTCCGTTCTAAAACACGCCAGGGCCGTAAGGAAAGCCAACAGGATACCAGTTTCACATCCTTTTGATCCTTATCATGGACAACACGAAAGTATGCAACGAGTGTTTCATTATTCGCTGAGATCTTATTCAATGTGAGTTAACTAAATCCATAAAAATTGCACAACAAGCATGCTTAATTGAATTCTAAGAGAAAATTACCATCAAACGATACTCTATCATTATACTTATTGATATAAAAAACAACACGAAAACATTTATTCACGTGATACAAAGTCAGGTAATTGCTGTTAGCCAAGTAACCGTTTTCTGTCACGGTGAAAAAAATTACAAAAAAGTTTCCACACGCAACGGCCAACCTCATTTGTCATCTGGCATAACGTCGAGTGATGACGCATCAGCTTACTCCAATTCTCCAGCCACAGATAACCGTGTACCCCATCCCCACGGTGCAACTGCAGTTCAACCCGCGTGACGAAATCATAAAAAGAACGCACTGGCTGTATCGAACCCATTCCTAAGCGCGCGGTCGGACGCGCCACCAAAAACTTTCCCAATTTTCTAACTATAACTTTTTAAATCTTTTTTTAACGGTGTGATTCTGAAAGACTCAAACACGTTGCGTCCAAGTGCTAGTGTGTACATCGTAGAAAGTTTGGCGTGTGACTTGATATTCGAATTTAAAGGTGAATTGCTTTTTTTAAAGGACGTTTTACAGTGTCGTGGAGATTTATGTGTTTGTGCTGTGGTGCGTTCACATGAGGACAAAGTTTCAGAAGTTCAAATCAAGGCACGGCTACACGTACGCTAAACTTCTCAGAAACATTTACAAACGCAAACTGGAGAAGTAAAGTTTCCCGTTTCTAGCGGTTTCCTTCTATCTCTATTTGTCCTCGTATGAAACTAAGCCACATTTTTCACTACTGGGTTTAAAAAAGGAACATCTACACAAAAACAATAACGCAATAGTGACAAAATCTTCATCTAAACTTTTGCAAGCCCTTTTAACATGACATTTGCAAAAAAATACTAGAAATTATAATAGGTATAACTATAAGAAGAAAATAATGCATTTCTACCACCTTTTGATTCTGTTACGTTGTCTCAGTTTGGAAAACTCCGGCAAGAAACTCATACCTACCAATCTTTTCATCATTGTTTTTTTGAAACGAATTGAATTCACAGAATAGCCAGGAAGAGCAGATATAACCGTAATTCTTGTAATTTGAGGAATCCGACACATTAATAGCCCGTTTTTTCTCTAATGTTGAATAATACTAACTAAACTGACCCGCGTGGACTATTTCTCGAGTTAAAATGTAGGCTCGCTGAAATATTATAATTATTTATTTATATCTATTTATTTTTCTTGATATTGATTTTTGCGAGTGTTTATGTAAATTTTAGATATAAGAAGTGAATAAATAAATAACAATAATAATTTCACCGTGTAATAAATCTACTTCTCTCTCTTGCTATGAGAAATATGAACAGAATTTAATGAACGAGACGTAAAATATCAAATTGGCGAGTCAGCGTGAGGCCGTTAGCCTTTGCAGAGAAACTGCATTAGTGCATGCGACTTGCCGCGTCCATAAACCGCCATGTTCGCGAGAAAGTTTTATTCGTTCATTTTTTTTAATTCTTTGAGCATTGGCACGCTTTGTTTTGAGTAATAATATCGGACAGCTCTTGCTTGAGCTTAAGGTGAGTGTACAAGCGTGAAATGTTATTTTTAGTTTTGACTTGCTTTTTAATTTCAAGTAGAAATTGAAAGACGATTGGACCTATATAAGTGGAAGGGGATAATTAAGTTAGTATTTAGGGGACGATCTATTGTTGTAGAGTGTATTAGTAATATCTGAATCAGTCTATGACAATGTAGTGCAAACTCTGCGTAATTTGGCGTCAGGTAGCAGTTAGTTAAAAACTGAACAAACTAATTTATAGACAATTAAAATAAATAGCGATTACTTTTAGTTAGTTTGTTCTAAGAAAGAATAACTACGACTAAAAGGCGATTCGACGCATGCTTACTGATGCCACTGAAATCCGGACACCATGTCCGGACCCGATTGACGCGTCGCGACGTCCCGCCAGTGATCAAGGCCATGGTCTATTGGTAGGAGCTCCAGCAAAATTACAGTTTGTTGTGTAAATGGGTTTCACAATGATTCGGGAAAACACAAAAAGATATAAAAATAACTTACCACCAGTAGACAATATGTTTTAACTTATATTAAGATAAATTTAAATTTAAAAATGTTGCCAGTAATGAGAAAATATTTTTCCAACTTTTGGTGAATTGGACGAAATTAATTTCATGAAATTAAAGTATTTATTTAATTAAATCACATATTTTTGAGCATGAATATTATTTATGTGATTATAAAAATCAAAAGGACTAACGTAAAGTCACCTAAGAATAAATCAGTTTATTGTGAAAAATGTTTCATATTATTAATTTAATTTAACAAAACACGCTAGGTAATGACTATCAAAAAATCCACATAATTTAAGTTCAGAAATGACTTTAATCTTCCCACTATTTAGGGACAACATTATTTGGACTTGCAACATTATTTGGTTACTTCTGCCATGACACATTTTTGACGTTCGGTTTTAGCTTCAAGTTTGGCGCGTCTTTTTGTATGGAATTATCCATCTAGGTGTCATTAATCTAAGGAATTGGCTAGCAAAAACTAGTACACCCAGATACAACCGTTGAGTTGGTTGATGAGGAGGTGCCACAAGTTTTAAAGGTCACATTTCGCTTTATACAAACCCCAAATGGCAAAGAATGGGAAATATCAGGAAGGAATTTGTTTAATAGAAACCCGGGCCACGTTACGAAAATTCCGAAAAGCTTTACACGATCTGCGATTCGAAACCAGGTCCTACAGATTTCGGGCCGTGCTCTTACCACCCGGCCACAAAGGCTCATTAATTGCATTTTTTATGATTTTAAAGCTAAGTAGATACCGCAACGTAATAAACAAGATTATATTTTGCATTGAACAAACAAACTCATCTAGCTCCTATCGTGAAATTTTACGTTATTACGCTTCTGAAAACACTTTTAACGTGGTTATGAAAATTTAACTTCAGATGCAAAGTGCACTCCACTCTAGTATGCAAATCAGCTGACGCGGGAGAAATTACTAATTGTATTAACCCATTACCGTAAGTACCTATGTAATATCGTTTGGGAAATTTTGTTGGTTAGGAATAAAATGGTAAGAATGGTTTTTTTTTATATTGCCCGTCAAGGTGACCTCACTCCACCTGATGAAAAGCGGTCGTGAGGTCCAGATATGAGGTTGACAAGCCCAGTCATTCGAACGAATCACTGGGCTGGCCCTCCTCATCTTGAAGGCCTGCAGAAATGCCTTTTTACGCCCCGCTTGAAGAACCCGGGAGTATACGAACGTGTTTTTTTTTAATAATGCGGGGTTATACAAAAATACATTATTTTCTGTTATTTTATTCACCAACACTTAACATATAAATAGGAATAGTGAAAAAATGAAGAGGTCAATCAAATTCAGATTTTTTTTCAATAGTTTTTAAGTTTATCTATATTTACTAATATTAAAAAGAGGAAAGATTTGATTGTTAGTTTGTCATTACTACAAAGAAACAAATATACTACTCGTATTACCATACAATACAATTCAAAACAATTATTTACCAATATAAAACTATCAGCGCGACTTACACTACCTTCCAGTCTAATCAACAGCTCTAGCTTAAGATTGTTATAATAAAAAACATTAAAAAATCCAGACTGTATTGTGAACTGCAAAAACTGCAAAGAATAACCGCGAATTGCAGACCAGATTGAATAATGTCTAGACTGACTTTTTGCGGTTGAAAGCCAGATCTAGGTGAGATGACTCGTGACTGACTAGCTGAAGATAGAACTAACTAGCACTTAAATTGCTAATTCCAGTTTTGCATGAGTCACTAAATTTTGTATGATTCTAAACCAAGGTGACTCTAAGATCTGTGACAACATCAGGGAGCGATGATTTTGCGAGTCCTCATCTCGAAAGTGCTAAATGTTACAGTATTTAACCGTGATCCAGTACGTCTAGCAATAGATGCCACTTTAAATTTATGTTATCGTTCGCGTAAAAAAATGTATTGGGATTTGACATTGTCATGTCATGGCACGTCAAATCCCAATACAATTTTTATACGCGAACGATAACGTAAATTTAAAGTGGCAACTCGTGGTAGACGTACATATATCTAACAGAGCTTAGGCCTCAGCCTCGAATTTCACGGGCAGCGGGGCGGCAGCGGCAGCGGGCGCGCTAGACTAGTGCACCGCTCGTTGCCCGCCCCCGCGCCGCGGTGCACTTCAGTCTGGCGCGCACGCCGCCGCTGCCGCCCCGCTGGCCGCAAAATTCGAGGCTGAGGCCATACGCTAATGACAGCCGCTAGCATCCACGTAATCCGCGTTGAAGATTTTGTATGAGAATTCGGTAAAGTGATTAAAAATGGAGTTAAATATGGTATTATGAAGAAAACTATCGTTATTTAAACAGAAACTCATATCTGGTCATATGGTGCAGACCTCTGTAGCTTGTTCTTTATTTTGAATTTATAACGAAGGTTTTAGTACCTAGTAAGATAAGATAGTAAAGGTTAACAATACCTTATGTAAAAAAGTAAAAAAATCGGTTTTAGACCATCGTGTATAGGCTTTAAAGTTTTAAAAGCGTGGAACGTAGGTAAATACCTTTCATGTATTTCGCTCGCGGTCAATATATTACTTAAGTGCGTTACTCTAAAACAGTTTAAATCAAGTCTCCACACCAAAACAACAATAGGTTTTAGAAAGTTCCATAGCTATCTTCATGTTAGTGTCGAATTGAAAATAAAACAACACTTATTTCGATAATTGCGTATCTTCAAGATCTCTACTTAATTATAGCTTTTCGTCTGTAGCACCAATTGGTGCTATGGTAACGGTGTACGTATGTACCGTTCGCACGTAGCTCACTTTTTGTTCGACGTAAAGGAAATCACGTATTGGTTTTGCTTTATTTATATCATGGCGTTCAGTCAACCACAGCCAAGAAACACTGAAATCAACAATGATTTGATTTTATTGGTGTGATGTTTAAGCAACAAATTTGATATAAAATCCTTTATTAGTGTAATCTTTTACGAATATTAGCCCTAAGTTTGTTTTTAACAAGCGTAATCAAAATAAAAATAAGATGTACGAACTTTTGGCTCGCTTCGTAACTTTGGATGAAACATGGCTGCCCCATTATGATCCTGAAACAAAACAACAGTCCATGAAGAGAAGAGGCCGTCATCTCCAACGACTAAGGAGTTTAAGGCAATTCCATCCGCCGGTAAGATTATGGGCTCTCTTTCTGGGACAGCCAACTTACATCAGCTTTCAACTTTATACGAGTACTAAAAAAAAACTCAATCACCGAGCGGTTCTGCTGTAAATAAGACTCTTTACTATCAGAAGATTCTTTACCATTTTCTTAATTTGCAATTTGTGACACTTACCTGAATTTAAAAACAGGTTACGCTGTTTGCGTAACCTGTTTTTAAATTCAGTAGTATCTGAAAAAATTAAAACATTGATTGACGATTTAATGAAATCTATATAAAAAAAATACTACTAGGTTTTAAAAATGCTACTCGTATTTTCATAACAATTTAAGATCACATTCACGACGAAAAATACATCTTAAATTCCAACTTCAATGACTTGATTTTTTTTAGGGGCTTTGTAATAATAGAGTAAGTAAGTAAGTAAGTAAGTGGTCATAAAAAAAGAAAAAGAAAATTTGGTCAAGTAAAGTCGGGTTTCACTGAGAGGTACTCATACTTGGTTTTTAAAGGTTCAAGTTTGTGTATGGATACTGATAGAAAATGACCTTCCTTTCAATCAAACCTGTGTTTATAATTCTGTTCGTAAATTAATGTAATTAAGAAAAAAAAACTATATTATAAGAAGCTAGTAGCCGTTATATCTTGGTCATTTGTTGTAAAACATTGTTAGAGACTGTGAGTAAAACATAAGAAAGTACTACTATTTGTAAAAGATGATGTTTCTAAACTAACCAATCATTGATGGGACTGGACCAATCACCATTTTTAAGTTTGTCACTTTTACCCTTGAATCAAGAAACGATAGGTATTTAAAGTTGAGCACACTTCTAATTGATGCTGTCGAATATAGTAGTAACCCTGGGCGGTCACGCAAGTTTAGAAAAAAGGCGCGAGTGGTCCTTCTGTAAATTTTGTGATTCGGGCGACTGTCACTAAACTTGGTAAGAGATATAAAACAAATACCGAGGTAATTCACAATCAGCTTTTCTAATAAAACAGCCATTTTGACAGCTATATATTGCTATTTAACTTTAAATACTGCATGATCATTGGCTGACGAGCTATTCAGTGACAAGTAAAACAATCTATGGGCCGTTTTCCCATTCACTTAAAGATCCCTACAGGCTCTATAGACATTTTGCCCTCACAAGTCACGTTCAGAACGATCGCATAAAAAAGATAATGAACCGTCCACACGATTTTAATGTAGGTGCTTCAGCGTTATAGTTCAATAAAATTCCGAAGAGTCAGGAAGGCACTCTATCACTTTATTGAATCGAGTGAAAAGGAACGTGACTTTGCATACTTCATGGTTTGAAAGAATTAATTTGCAGGTTGCCTGCCTCAGATACTTAAAAGCATTGACTCAGCCTAAGTTGTTATGGTGGAAGGCCTATTCCTATGCAAAATTTGCCTTAGTAACATTTTAGAAGGCTTAAATCACAATAATGTACAAAAAAGTAATAAACCTGATGTAAGATTCCCAAAAAAACAACAAACTTCGATCTATTTGCTTTTTGGAACGCCCCAAGATTCATGCTAAGCTACGTGGTACCACTCTAGAGATTGGTAGGGTTAAGGCAGCAGTGGTATCTTATAGATTAGAAAAAATGGGTGCCGGGTAAACAGATTTTTGTAAAAGACCGTGTTACCTAGAACGAAAAGCCGATAGCGCCCTCTTGTTTCTTGTGCTAGAAGTTAAAAGCATTTTAGTTCTTTTGTAAGGAAACAGATGGCGCATCAGACCTCTCCTTTGCTTGTGTCATTAGAAAACTTTTTTCACAAAGATATGATTTCCTATTTACCGTTGTGGGTGAGATAGGTATTAAAATGTAAACGTTTTTTTAAAACGAGCTGAGTCTATACATTGCCTAATTTATTCGGTGAAAGGTGAATTGTACCTACCTTCTTAAAAAACTTCACCAGTTTACTTTTTCGTGAGCGTTACGCTCCATAAATCTTCAGCATTTTAGTGTTTGCGGTAAATTGCGTACAAAAACACTGGACCAAAAGCGAGCATAATAATTACGAATTTGCTTTCTAAAATTTGTGGTAGGTATTTTACTCGTATATCAACAGGGCCGCATTGCCTAGACATCTTGCCTACTATGGGATTTCGTAGGTCACTATCGTATAATACCAAAAACTGTCCTACGTAGGTAAGCTCCTTCCTCCTTTATTGAGCTATCCATAAATCCCTCTATGACTAATTGACTGCAAATGGTACAAGCTCTGCTTAGTTTGAAGGCAGACAAGCTTTGTGAGAGCAGGACTGAACCGAGAACACTAAAAGTTGATAAATCGTTTTCAATGATTAACAACAAAAAAAAAAGTTAAAAAGCAACAAATATTATGACAATTTACAAAAAATATATAATTGTCCTCAATGTACACTAAATCAGGTCACTATGCCATCATTATGTTTCGGCACCCATAAAGCTACAACCGCACATGGATGCATTTACATACATGGTAAAAGTACCTTTATATGGATGGTATGGCTTCCCATCATTTCATTACCAACTCAAGGCTTTAATGAAATCCGAACCACACGCATCCAATTCTATACAGAGCAGGTTGCGCTTGCGCTGATGTACTATGGTTTGCGTAACTGCTGCTGCGTAAATGCGCTTGCTGTTACGACACTCGCTTTCCACGGACCTTGGCGTTATGCGCACGCGCATGCTCTTCGTGAACCTGTCGCTGGATTTATGTTGTACTCGTGATAAATCTAAAAAAGGAATTACTTATTTTTAAAACATGGCTTACATATTGCCAAATTAAGCAGAGTTTTTACTCATGCGTCCTAGAATGAAGACAGAATTTTTTTTTTAAAGTAATCGTCTCGTTAATAGTAATTGTGGGCCGGTAGTATACGGTAGAGATGAAATTTACAACCCAAGATCGGGATCTTAGGGACGGGTCCCTAGCTAACAAACAGTCAACATTTTAATGAACTTAATAGGCTTCTGAACAATTTTGAAGCTATTGGCTTCAAAAATTTAAGAAAACCGTTTAATAGAAATTCAAATATTCACAAAACAAATGTGCTTATGCTGCGAGTATTTTGTTAAGTACAATTTGTACCTACTAAAAATAAGAATAACTCTATTAAATGCTCTAATACATTTTAACGGACTCGTGAAATGCAATCTAAAAAGAGAACACTAGAAGCTTAAGAATGCAAGACGGGTGCCATAAACTAACTTTTCTACAATTTGAATGGACATGCGACATCCCTCAGTTCATAAAAACCAATGAATTTTATCTTCTTTACAGTCCCAACAGAAGAAGCCAAAATGAGTCTAGAACAGCCAGCTGGTGAGATGTGGCAGAAGATCCGCGAGGAACTGAATGAGAAGGTGGACACCAGAGACCAGGACCTCGCACACATTAAGGAGTGGCTTAAGAAGGAGCCTCATCTACCTGACGAATTCGGTGAGTTACAATGAAAGAGTTGACCCTGGCAGACGGTTTATGTGTCATTCACTTCCACAAGACGTTAAAGGTCTCCTTCCTGAATTTAAAATGTTTAGGGATGCATTTATCAAAATCCAGCGACTAATTTAGGTGGTTGGAACAACCACATTTTTAGTTTGAGATGAATCATTAAACCAAATGATGAAAAAGTCGGATCTCAAGTAGAAATTTACCAACATACTCTCGATCTTTCCTTGAACCAGCTAATTATTCTATGCCAAATACTAATCTAACCTTATTTTTGCAGATGACCAGCGCATCATGACCTTCCTTCGCGGCTGCAAGTTCTCCCTGGAGAAGACCAAGCGTAAACTGGATATGTACTTCACAATGCGCACGGCCGTGCCCGAGTTCTTCAACGACCGTGACGTCACCAGGCCTGAGCTTCAGGAGATCCTCAACATTGTGTAAGTTTGTCAAGCTTGATTAAGGCTGATCATTTTATGTAATCATTTCGATCATCATACCGGCTAACCATCTCTGTGTCTTTCTTGGGAATCCCTAGAGTCGTGAAAGATAAAAAAGAAGTACTTAACACGCTAAAGAATCACAACGCTGACTGAGCATATTTGAGGTCATAATAAGTCATGTACGGGAATGACACTAGCACTCGTCCAATCGAAATGACATTTGATAGAATAAAGAAATATATATAAATATCTTGGACAATTTACACCAAGATCATCCGACCCCAAACTAAGCAGAGCTCGTACTATGGGCGTCAGAGACTGATAAACATACTTAAATATTTCTAAATACATACTTGAATACATAGTAACAACACCCGGACACACAACAAACACAAATGTTCGACACAAATGTGTATCATGGGCAGGATCGCTGCCATTGCGCCAACAGGCCAGTCAAAATTTGATGTCAGTTCCACACATTTTAAAATTTGACATATCGAAACGAAAGAAGCATGTTGCTCTTGGCGAGCCCCTTAGGAATAGGTACTTTAGGGAGGGCACGGAAATTAGAAAAGAGAAGAAGAAAATCAAGAAAATTTAAAGATATTCTATTGTTTCAGAGGAATTCATCAGTTTCTATAAACTTTTCTATTATGAGAAGTAATTTTTGAGGGTTCAATTCTATCTTAGTATTTTATACTAAGCGTTTAAAATTCGATCCCCCGCCGAGTTGGAAGCCATAGAGGCTGTGTAACTCAATAACGTTCACTCTGAGCTAGCAGCACTGAAAGCCAGAAACATAAATTAGAACAGATGACGCTGGTGTGTGCACTTTGCCTGCCGAATATTATAGAAGTGCAATGCTCTTCTTACGACGCTGATTCATTTCGTCCGCAATGCAACTTCCGTTGAAACGGAAAAATACTAAAACCAAGTAGATTTATTGAAATTTTTAATTTTTCTGTCAACTAGATTCAAATTCATTGAGAAGTGATTTTTTTAACATAACTCACTTATCTTATAGCTAGTTTCATCCTAATAGAAAGTCAAATATTTGCACAGATATTTCTTTCGGGTGTTAAATGGCCTTAAGACGTTAAAGCATAATGAAATAACGTTGGCTTACAACGTAAAATACACTAGGCAAATTCGCCAGGTCTGTGTTAATGGCTACGGTAGCACAGTTGGGAGACCAGCCACCCGGATTGTGGATAACGCGGGTTCGAGTCCCGCTCGATCCCTAGGACCAGCCCAAAGTTTCTATCATCCACTGAGAAATCGAGAGCGTCGTGGCCTAGTGGTTCAGCACCCGAACTCAGATCGTGGATCGTGTGGTCCCGAGTTCAAAACTGGCCAGAACCAAAATCTTTGTATTCATTGCTAAATATCCGACGAACTCTCCGGTGACGGAAAACATCGATAACAAACCAAATCAACCCGGATAACGGCGGAAGGCTCACCACTTACCACGTTGGGTTCTAATACCATTGGTGAAAAGTGGGCTTCTGAGTTTCGTTCACCATGACGGCACAGTCACTTGCCTCTGACTACCCCGCTTGGTATAAAGTCGTGATGGTATGTTATGTTAAGAAATTGAAAAATCTGACGGTGTCACATGAATAATAAAAGTAGCACGTTAGTTATCGTTCAGACGGGATTCGCGTTATCTTTCGACCTATATCTCTGTACTGGAAGCTATCCGCTAGCTGGCTTTATCGAATTGCTTTGATGTTTAGACAGCAATATGCTTTTACATCATGGAGATGTAGATGTAGAACAGTTATAAACGCCTCAGTTTCATGTAATAAATCTGAAAGCATTACAAGCGATGAGCTTATTTGCTACTTAAGGGATTACTTGAACTCGAAGCTATTAGACGTTGTTGTTTTGCTAAATGATAATAAATCTAATTAAAAATACCATTATCTGTAGCGTTTCATAAACGACCATCTTCTCTCCTCGTCAACTGCAATAAAGTCTGATACGCAATTTCAAGGTTACACTACACAGAAGAAACGTCAGAAGTAGCAGCATTTTTTTACCTCAACAATTACATTCAACTATACAATAGATATGTGATATAAAACTATATTTAATCAGCACCTGTCTTTAATAAAAAAACATCCAGAAATAAGAAACTTCTCATTCTTTGCAAGAATTTATTGTTATTTTCGCTTATTTTGTTAATTTGCATTTTTGTATTTCAGGCAAATGCCCCCACTACCAGGACTTACTCCTGAAGGTCGTCGAGTCGTCCTTATGAGAGGTAAGGTACAACAACATTTTTAATTACGTCATTAGCCAGTAAATCAGAACGCCTGCAAAGCTGCAAAAGAACATCGACTTGGTTCCCAAAAAGGCCAAACATTTATGAACAATTTTGTGAAGAAATAATTCAATCATTATTATTATCGGCCTACTATCACTGAATTTAAGATTAATTGTTGGAAAGTGTGAGGTGTTCGTTCTAAAAACATCGATTTTTTTATTTATTGCAATCTACGAACAGAAAGATATTTGCCTTTTTTATAATTGTTTCTTTGTAAATAAACCCTCAAACGATCTGTCTTTAATTTTCAAGTGGTAAGGCAACTCAATCTCTAACTTAAACAATCACAACGATCTTACCAACAAAACTCTCAATCCAGGTCTAGACAAGGACGTTCAAACCCCAAACGTGGCTGACGCCTTCAAGCTGGCCCTCATGCTCGGTGACGTTAGGCTGGCCGAGGAGAAGGAAGGCGTGGCTGGTGACGTCTACGTGCTGGACGCGTCCGTGGCAACGCCCACACACTTCGCCAAGTTCACGCCGACCTTGGTGAAGAAGTTCCTCGTCTGTGTACAGGTTCGTTGACCTTGATTATTAATAGCAACACCAGAGGTTACATTGTTGAATCTGAAAAGGTTCAGGGTTTCACTTTGAAGGAACAGAAAAAGAAGAAATTTCCTTTTGAATTTGAAGAACCTGACACCTGCTAGAATAACGGGAATGAGGTATCTAGTACTCAAGTAGGTAGTATACTTAGAATAACTGATTCAGTAACTTTTCCAGCTAATGCAGTTTTTGTCTCTTTTTCGCTGAAGTCGACTTTTTCAAATTTTAAGACCTTCATAACCGGTGGCGTCGGAAGAGGGACAAACCTCTTCTCCAGTGTCTTAAAATCCTAATGCTAATGTTTGTCTAATTTCATGTTTTGCCGCTATTTACCTTTTTTATTAAACTTAGCATAGCTTATTATATCGTAAGTCTATTCATTCACTAGCTCTGTTTAAATATGTTCTTGCAGGAAGCCTACCCCGTCAAACTAAAGGAAGTGCATGTCATCAACGTGTCGCCGCTGGTTGACAAGATCGTCAACTTCGTCAAACCTTTCATCAAGGACAAGATCAAAGAAAGAGTAAGATTTTTAGCAATAGGTTGTATTGTTATACGTTAACTAACCCAATTGGGTTAGATGCGAAATTTCTAATCACTAAGCACTTGGAGGTTTTATATCTGCGAAGTTTTCAAAACTTTTATATGGCTATGCAATTATAGTAGCCCAGTAAGCCATATCGCAATCTGAGCTACTTTAAATACGAGCATCTTCTATCGACAACTATCCAACATACTAAGTTGTTTGTTGCTTCAATAAAAGTTACCACCGTCGTGAAGCACCTGACTTGTTGATTTCGTTAGAAAGTATATTACAAAATTTCTTAATCTGATTTTATTTGAAAACCAAAGTGACACTAACAAACACTCTTCAAGTCTTTTGCAATTAGGCCAGGCTACAAAATTTTACCATTGTTCAACTTTGTGGCTTATCATACTATTTTGTTGCAGATCTTCCTTCACACTGACACCAGTGAACTCTACAAGTACATTCCCAAGGAAATGCTCCCATCTGAATATGGTGGTAACGCTGGCCCTATGAACGACTTACACAGTAAGTTGCACTTTGTCAGCTTAAGCCGCAAGGTGTCCATTGATAAAAGACCTACCCCATTAATTTCTAAAATAACTGGTTGCATGCACAGAAAGGTGGAAAATTAGGTTTAGCCAATCTCAAAAGTCTGCATGCCCATGGTATCACGTCACCAGTTATTTCCTTTGGATCATCACATGGAGTCATGATCATGGCATGAATGTATGTGTCCGGTCGCTCCACCACCTAGCAGGTGACCGTCTCCCGCTGCGTTTGCTATCAATTGATCGTGATAAATCAAAAAAGTCAATTCACATTTGATGTAAACTATGAATAAATCGGACTTGCAAGATGACGTGTAAAGTTTTTGCATAAAGTCAAAGGTTTTTGTTCATACTTACTAACTCATAATACTCATAACTACATGTGAACCAGCCAGACAATGATTACTTGGGTAGACAAGATATTATGATGTTTATCTTGTTTCCCACAATACAGTGACCCTTGCACTTTATAGAGATAACTAGAAAAATAAATTTGGAATGCTAATTTTGCTGAAAATAATGCAAGCAAAATATTATTCTGCTTTAAATAATTATAAAATAGTAAACAGACGCTTGGTAACTTGTACATCTATTGATTATTCATATATTCATACAGAGAACTAATGGTTGATCGAATAGAGTTGAAATAAAGGAGTAAATTAACCGAGTTTGAAAGTAATTATGTGATTATAACTTTCGAAGTTAACAGGAGCAACGCATTACTACTTAAATACATTGATGAGGGAGAACGTTTCAATGGACTGGGTGATTTTGGCGCTGTGACACATTTAAAAATGAAAACTCTTCCTTACAGATGCCTGGGTGAAGAAACTGGAAGAATACAAAGACTGGTTCGCGGAACAGGAGAACATCAAGGCGAACGAGGCCCTCAGGCCTGGCAAGCCGACCAACTACGACGAGCTGTTCGGCATCGACGGCTCTTTCCGTCAGTTAGTCATAGACTAAACCTAGATTAGGGATTAAGCACAATTAAGATGAGGTGATGATTGCTGAAGATCTAATGACAGTCACAGCGAAAAAATTAGAAAAATGAACGTCTAAAGGAGGTACCACTTGAGACGTTTCAAATGTTCAAGGCTGCTTCAGTTTACTTTCAAATAATAAAAAAAGAAATTCTGATTCTTGAATCAATAAAAAAATATTTGAATGAAAATTAGCAGCACATATTTCACTTTACGAAAAGCATCAATAAGATGCTTGTGGTTATGGATCTCAACATAGTCAGATTCCGAAGATACAACTTTATGGTTCAAATTCAGATCTTGAGTATCATCATCAAAATCTCGTTTAGGAATAGTATTAGCATCTCTTCTATCGCTTATCCTCAGTTACCATTGTATTGTTGGTATTACCAAATGTTTATGTCGACCAAAGTTATTGCTCAATTTTAGTTAATCGTTTTATCTGAGTCTATAATGAATGGAACATAATATTTGAAACTGATGTTCTGATGTTTTGAATTTGTGTTAAGCATTTGTCTGAATAAATAACTATCTTTTGAACAATGGTTTTATTTTTCAGAAGCCAGACTTCTGATACCTCTGACCTCACATAAAATCATAATATACTGTCAGACTGACAACCAGCTAGGAGTAGGTATACAATTAAAATAAAATTTGCCAGGTCAGAATAAACGTGAAAACGTAATAAACTTACTTATAAATATACTTATGTGACCAGATCCTTTACCGAAGTACTTGATATGTTTGCCTAACTTTATCCTCAAAATCTGGAGGCTCATTTTTAAAGATTTAAATAAATAAATAAATATCTGGGACAATTCACACCAAGATCATCTGACCCCAAACTAACCAGAGCTTGTAATATTGGCGTCAGAGACTGATAAACATACTTAAATATTTCTAAATACATACTTAAATAGATAATAACACCCAGACACACAACAAATACAAATGTTCGTCACACAAATATTTGTCATGGGTGGGGATCGAACCCACGACCTCCGGCGCTAAAGGCAGGATCGCTGCTATTGCGCTAACAGGCCCGTCAATTTGAAGGGTATAATGCCAACTTTACACAGTGATGTAAATTATAAAGATAGTAACATTGGAAATAATCTGATGACTCTGGGAAAAGTACCAAAAAACAAAATTAAAAGAGAAAGTCCACTTCTCTCGTAACATAACTGGGCTGACCATGTCTGTGTTTGCGACGGAGTGGAACCAACCTAAAAAAGGGGGCAATCAAGCATAAAATCACATTTCACTATACGGAACTAAAATCGTTAATTGAATTTCGATTGCGGATTAAAGCAAATTTACATGAATTTATTTTCAAAGAAAGGTTAAAGACATGCAACCCAATTAGTGAGATCGTTACGGCGTCTCGCGCTGCCAAGTAGAGCGAGCAGCGCGCATTGGCGCTGACGAAAGTGCAAAATGGACAGCTGCGAGTTTCACTGGCTTAAAGAGGTTCGCACTCATAAAAGGTACTAGCTTTTACGCAGCTTCGTCAGCACGTGCTCGTTTTTTCCGTATTGGGTCGTTGGGTCCAGATATGAGACTGACTAGCACAGTAATGCATAGGAATCACTGAGCTGGCCCTCGAATGCCTTTTCACGCCCCCTTAAAGAACCTGGGCTACAAAAGGAAGGAAACACTATGCTGGGTGGTTACGACAAAGAAACGAGTCACCGTGGCTTTTAGTTCGGGCCAATCAGTGCTTCAGGATAAGTTGGAATAAATCCAAATCGCAGAATGAATGTTTTAACAATACAGGTATTCAGTACAGGATTCAGAATAGCTCGTCAAAGCATTCCCCATTGTAAAAGCGATAGAGAATGTCCGACAAATCTCTACGCTATTGGAGGGATTAACTGATATAAGACAGGACAGGAATTTATAGCACTGAATAATAATTCAGAAAAAAGCATGAAACTCAAAAAGTAATACCAGTAAATACTGTTTTTACCTAAGTTTTGAACGCCATTAATAAGAAAAAGATAAGTCAGCTTTTTCTCCAAACCTTTTACTAAAACATTACTATTTTATCAACTATTCATCATTTAAATGTATGCTTTGAAATCAAATATAACTAAGAAAAAAAAAAGTTTCGTTTAATTGACGACACGATTGGCGTAGTGCGCTGTAGCACGGTTTCTCGCCTCGATTTCCTTAGTGTCCCGGGTTCAATTCCCGGTCGGGTCAATTCAGGAAACGATCTTTTCTGAATTGACTCGGGTCTGGGTGTGCTGGGAGACGCCCCTGGCTGATTTCCTTGTGTGGTACCTCGTGACACAGGGATATTAATCCTTATTTCGAGACCATTACAAGAGGTGGGTTGTCTGGCGCAAAAAAAAAAATTTGGAAGGGTAAAAAGTACACAAAATGAAGCATGTTGTGTATAAGGAGAACCAGAAAGGATTTTCGTTGTCGAGCACTTATTATCACTTGAGTGCAAAGAACTGTTTGCAGAAACTAGTTAGGAAAAATATTTAAGTATGTTTGGGTCAAATAAGGACGTGTTCATTTGCGGAAGGATGAGTCTACGGCTATAATTACTTTTAAAGACCTGCAGTCGCTAAGCAAACTGGCCGAGTGACTTTACTATTGTTATTAAACATTATTAAGATGCGTGTTAATGATTAGGGTCATTGTAGAGGTTTTAAAGTTTTATTGAACTTCATTTGTTTATGTCTAACTATCGTAAATATATTATTTTGTGTCTCTGCAAAATTATAGGTATATCATAATATTTTGGAGAAGGATCTATAGTATTTTGCTATAAAAATTGTATTCGATGTCAATGTTGT
Source organism: Udea olivalis (assembly GCA_947369235.1). Classification (NCBI taxonomy): domain Eukaryota; kingdom Metazoa; phylum Arthropoda; class Insecta; order Lepidoptera; family Crambidae; genus Udea; species Udea olivalis. The sequence continues at coordinate 11,873,827 of OX376362.1, read as the reverse complement.
GTCAATGTTTTTTTTTATACGTCATCGTCAGTAATATACTTACAGGGTGGTCCAAACAAACACGTCAATAAACATTTTTAAGATTTCTTACACCCAGGGGTATCCCAATATACCCGATGTTACCCGATTTTTTGTAGTTTTCGAGTTATGATTTTTAAATACTTTTTTATAAAGTTTCCAGCGTACACAGCTTAACTTTCTGTTACTGTTTATCAGTGAGTTTTTTTTACCCTGTATATTATACATAATAGCTTAATCACAACGGAACCCTAAGAAACTCTTTCTAAAACACACGTACAAAACAAATTTAAATGAATATTATTAGGTAGCGTGTAAAACGCGATTCATGAAAAACTGTTTTTCTTTTCTGTTGAATCTATTGCCGTTACAACAGACAGAAATAATTATGTAACTGCATTATATACAATTACATAATTAAGCTACTGTTTTTAAGACTTTTTATTTTGTGGTCCACCGGTTTTGTGATTCAATACAGTAAGACAGATAAGGTTCGATGCCAACATTCAATAAATTTATATGATTGTTGATGACACATTGAGGGATATACCTATAGTTTACGCTATAACCGACCAAATTAAGTGAACATCTCAATTTATTTGACATGTCAACATTTATTAGTACGTCTACTACCAATTGCCACTATAAATTTACGTTATCGTTCGCGTAAAAAAATTGTATTGGGATTCGACATTGTCATGTCATGTCAAATCCCAATACAAATTTTTACGCGAACGATAACGTGAATTTAAAGTGGCAACTCGTGGTAGACGTACAGTTTTAGGAGAACGATACGATTACGTAGCTGTCAAATGGATCGTGCTAGCCCCTCTGGTGCAGATTGCAGGAGCCATTAGATGCTTGCTTACGTCCGGAAGCCGCTCGCCAGCCGAGGCCTAATTAGTTCAGCAGTGGACTTTCATGGCTGATGATGATGATGACGAATAATAATAAATGTTATTAAAATCATCATCAGCCATTAGTTCCAAGCTGAGCATAGACCGCCCGTGAATTAGAAAAAAAAGTTTTGTATGAATGTTACCTAATAATCCAATGGTTGACTGGTAGAGAATGCTTTTAGCATTAAGTTCGCCTTTAGTACTTTGTGCATTAAAGATTAAATAAATAAATAAGAATTATCATCAAAAGTAAATTATAAATTTAATTAGACTATATAGGTTAATCAACTTGAATCAACTTTTATATCTACAAACTTGTCATCTCAACTTAAAGTTGAAGAACACAAGCCACCTTTGTGAGAGCACCACAGACACATGACATTATTTCCACTAAGAAGTAACCTTCTTCCCACCCGGCAATAACAGTCCACCCACAGCAGTGGACTATGACAACCAGACAGTTTTTATTAAATTATCGATCTATCTTTTAGGATTAATTTTTATCTATTGATTTCGAATGCTATTAAATATATACAAGTATGCAAATACATGCAAATGAACGATCCCGTGAATTTTCTAAATTCATTCATACCGCGAATAAAGAATATAATTTTTATTTTTTGTGAGTAGGCCGTCTCTAGGCCTAGGTCTATTGTTAAGTCTAAATGATAACGCAGTGGCCTAATACAAAAGGTGACCAGTTCGATACCCGAATGACCTAATTTAGCGAACATAATTTTTACACCGCCTTTAGGTTAGGGTTTAACGCAGACGAAGACATGCAATACTAGAGGTATTGACAATGGTAGGGGTAGGTAAATATAAAATAAATACCCTCCAGACAACACACTTCTTGAAATGGTCTCGAAGTAGAGATTAATATCCCTGTGTTACGAGGTACCACACAAGGAAATAAGCTAGGGGCGTCTCCCAGCACACCCAGACCCGAGTCAATTCAGAAAAGATCGTTTCCTAAATTGACCCGACCGGGAATCGAACCCGGGACACTACGGAAATTGAGGCGATCACGACCAAGAACAAAACACTGCCAAACCTATGTCATACCTTCGCGGTTTTCTTTAAACAACATTAACTAGCGTCGGAGTGAGTACTTACTTGTGAGCAGAGGGCCCAACCACAGGTTACAAACACTTAGATGAGCCTACATCATCGCTGGACATACGTTAGAAAAAAAATACCTCTTTACTTGAATAGTTTTCACGGAAGCTTGATAAAATAACGATATCTTCCAAAAAACGTATGTTTCCGGTTCTGACGCATTTCATTCCCGTTAGAAATCTGTAGTCGTAAATTCGCCATCAGTATTCTACATCAAGCGTATAATGTATGGAGTCTATCTCTTAGTCTAAGTTATCAGTAAAAGTGGCATTTTGTCGAGACAAGGTCGCCGGCGCTAGATGACGGTCCCCTAAGCGGCATTTAGTAAGTTTGAGTCAGTGGTCTAGAGCGCGCGTCAACTTAAAAAGCCTTACGGAGGTGGATTTTAAACGGATATCGGAAGCTAATTTGTAAGTTCATTTAAGTTATTTAAGTAAGTAATTAAGTAAGTCTCTATTGTGTATGGGAAAATGTATGTACATAGATCTTATAACTAACAAAGTATCACTTGATCCTGCTTTTGCAAGCGTATACACATTTACAATAATTATGTGAGGGACATTTAAATTACAAAAATTATTTTTTTATGACCGAACTTATAATACTTATATTCTAAATATTCGTTAATTCTATAAAATTATTTTATTTTTGTAAAGTTTTTTTTATGTTAGTGACGAATAAGCATGCGTTTGACCGGCAAGCGGTTACCGCAGTAATTGCTTTTGCAATATCAGCGTAAAAGTAGCTGATTACTCATGGATTTGATTTATTTCACTATAGGAGCTTTTCGAGTTTTAAAAGATAAAAGCTTCGTCCATCTTAAGATAATTATAAATTCACAAAACAAATTTTACTCAGTAATTCTTTTGAAATTTAGAACTAGCCTAAAAGCTTCTTGTGGGTACGTAGTCATAGGTATATAAACGAAATATTTAAATCAATAAACCAGTCTATATACAACTCTCGGTGTTATCGTTCCTCTTCTAACACACAACCTGTGAATGATTGATGATGTAACTGTAAATAATTTTCTTACCGTTCATTCAGGCTTTAGCTCAATTTTGCATATAAAACGTACAATAACAGTTGAAATATTGTAGTAAACGAAAGAGTATGAGTTTCTTTTATAGGTACTTTTATTAAACTGTAGGAAAGCTATCAGTCATTGTGAAAACAATGAAGTTTCAGTAACCTTACGATCTAGAAGAGCAATAATGAAGCATTAAGAAAAACATAAACAAAAAGAACAAGATGAATTAATGATGAAATAAAATTGTGACCACCGATTTAAATTGTACAAAATATAATATTAATTATGAAAAACACACATGTAACGCATTTAAGAAACGGTTCAAACATTTCTAACTAATTTGAAGGAAATTCACGTAAATATTGAAGGTTTTCGTTATGTTTTCTTTGTAAGATGCACCTCAGAAGCTTTGTCTTAGTATTGTTCAAAATGAAATAAACAAAGTTCGACGAGAAGTGAATTAACTTACTTAAAAATATCATGCTTGTGGTTTTGTAAATAATTTCCTTACTAATACTAGGGAAGTTCCAAACAGAATATTACCAATTTTTTTTGATGCGCCAGACAACACACCTCTTGTAAATGGTCTCGAAGTAGGGATTAATATCCCCGTGTTACCCCTGTGTCTCCCAGCACACCCGGGACATCAGACCCGAGTCAATTCAGAAAAGATCGTTTCGTGAATTGACCCGACCGGGAATCGAACCCGGGTCACTACGGAGATCGAGGCGCCAAATTATAAATGCAGCTGTCCCCCCGCGTAGACTATGTTTGCCTAAATGTAGCTTTATATTGGTGAAATACTGGATCTGAGAAGCATAACACTGTAAGTCCGTTTTTTGTTTGCTAAGCCAATGTAATATATATAATATATAAAACCGTCTTCTATCCAACGATAAAACTGTGTGTCCAGAAAGTCAGTCAAACATTGATTTTCAAAATTGTATAACAACATAGCAAACCGTTACGGTTGTGACGCATATTATTGCAAGTGAAATACAGTGAAATATTCCGACACCATCATAATATATTTTATCTAGGATTATAACGGATTTCAATAATCTGCTGTTAGCAATTGTATCTACGATTACAACATGACATGTTAATGTAAGTGTGGAGTTACAATGTTATGCACCAACGGCAATCAAATAACGTACCTAAGCCTGACTGTATGTAACGGAGTTTTTGAAATTAACCTCAAATTTAAGTTAGTTTAGCAAAAAATATGATATCATCATCAAAGGTTTTATTAGTACGGCTTTTTAATTCAATAAAAAAACTAGGGCAGGTCTAATTATTAAGCCTGTCCAGTAGTTTCGGAGCCTATTCGATATTATACGAGTAGTATAGACTAGCTATACGCCCGCAGCCAAGCATTTTCACCCGTTATAATAAATAATACATACGTCGCGCGCTGATTATATAGCTATAAGTAGGTTATAGAATTATCTAAATAGTTCCAGTAGTTTTTGAGTTTATTTTTTGCAAAAAAATAATATTATTAATGTAGACATGTGCGCACCTGGAAATCAGCATTCTAGGTCAGTCCTCCTTGGGCACGCTAGGCTACGATTCGCTTTCTCAGTTTTTTGTTTGATATTTGTATTAACGTTGTAACTATTTTAATAAAGGCAGTGGAAATAAGAGCATTGCGAAGTTTGGCAGGAGTGACATTGAGTGATAAAGTAAGGAATAGCACAATAAGAGAGCGATGTGGTGTGAAAGAGGATGTTGTCACAAAAATTGAGATAAGAATGCTAAGATGGTTTGGGCATATGGAAAGGATGGATGAACGGCGATTAACGAAACAAATTTACAAGGCGAGGGTGGATGGAGCTGTTGAAAGGGGAAGGCCTAGACGGACGTACTTAGGACAAGTCGAAGACGTGCTCAGAAAAGGTCAGGTCAGGAGTACCCATAATCGACGAGCATGTATGAAAGGATTAAGAAGCGCAAGAGGTGTGTCAGGACCGTAGCAAGTGGAAAGATGTGGTCTTTGCCTACCCCCTTGGGAAAAAGGCGTGATGGTGTGTATGTATGTTGTAACAATTACTGTTTTTTTTCGTATTTTATGTACTCGCATTTAAATGAATAATTTATGTTCCCAGAATCTACTAAGTGATCCTAAATGTATCGCTTGGTTTCAGCACTGAATTTGTGACTATCTTTTCACCAGCAAGATGGGTGATCTAGTCGCGGGGTAGTTCTCCCTTCAAAATAAACATAACATACCATCACGACTTTATCCCAAACGGAATAGTCAGAGGCAAGTAATTTGTCGTCATGGTGAACAAAACATTCAGAAGCCCATTTTACACCAATGGTATTAGAACCCAACGTGGTAGGTGGTGAGCCTTCCGCCGTTATCCGGGTTGATTTGGTTTTTTATCGATGTTTTCCATCACCGGAGAGTAAGTCGGATATTTAACAATGAACACATAGATTTTAGTTCTGGCCAGATTTGAACTCGGGGCCACACGATCCACTTCAAAATATAGCCTAAAAACAGTCTCTCATACCTGCTGATGACGTAGCTTTATATTAGTGAAAGAATTTTTAAAATCGGTTCTGTATTTTTGTACTTTATTAGTAACAAACATACAAATCTTTACTTTGTAAGATGTAATTCATATTTTGCTGCAAGTATAATCATGACCTTCACTATTGACCGGAGTATGCGCATGCGTCGATGCCGGCTCTCTATTGCCAAACATGCATATTTCTCAAGAGTCCAGTTTTCGATAGTCATTCTGGTGCCTTGGCCTAGTATTGTGGTTTCCGTGGCAAGTATCATCCGGTGGTAATTGCTGTTTATCATTCAATAACTTTCATTAAGTCACTACCGTGACTGCAATTGTTGTTTCTAGCCTGTTAGTGCAATGTTTAGAGTTTACTCATGCTCCATAGGTTTAAATCAAAATGCTCGTAGATGACACGAATAAAAGTAATTTCCACCGGCGCCTTCGCTGCGTGGACTATTTTTCTCACACGCTGGGTTACATATCAATGTTTTCATACGGATCCCTAACGTTTTTGGAAAAAATATATGCCTATAGCATTCAGGGATAATGTAGCTTTTTAACAGTGAAAGAATTTTTGAAATCGGTTTGATAATTTCGGAGATTACCTACCTCAAACATACAAACTCACAAACGCTTACCTCTTTATAGTAGGCCACTCAACGAAGCAAAAATAGGGGAAATAATTCGTGTAAAAGCGAATTTTGGCACAAATGTAGGGAATGGTGTCTGAAGCAACATACTCAAAGTTCTGATGGATGGGGTGGAGCTAACGGGTAGGGGGGGTGAAGAGGTACTTTTTTGAGTTTTTCTTAAACAACTCGTAAACGGTGGCTCATAGCAAAGAAAAATTTCTTATTCAAGTAATCTACATAAAATTTAATACATCAAATTCACTTTTTTTCTGGGCTCAATATTTAGTGACATATGAAGGAAAAAAAAAGGAAAATAATAAAATCAACTAATGAATTAAAACAATTCTAACTAGGTATCTTATAAATCGAAAATATCATCATCAACATCATCGTTGATTGTGTTTTCGATGGGGACTCCGTTAGTGCATGAGCTGGAGCATACTACGCAGACACTGGAACAGGCGATGGCTGCTTTTCGGCAGCCGCATCGCACCCCACACCCCAAATATCTGAGATTTTTTGGGTCAATTCTAGTTTAGCCGTGAACAGCTTTGCTTAGTCCGTAGATCGTAGATCGTGGTGGTGGAGGAGTCGCATCCGGAGAAGCTGTGGAGGAGTAGAATCGTCTTAGCAAATGGAAGCTGTTGAAGTTGTCGCACTGAAAACCGTTTTGTCTCCACCTTACCACGTCATAAAGAACACGTTGATATTTGGTGGAGACAATCCAATAACGAAGACTATCAAGTCGACCTCCTCTCCAACTTCTGCTTCAATATGTAGTTAAATCTTGATCCCAGCGAAAAAGTGTATAGAATCTTTTTTGTAGGAAACTTAGGATTACTAGAGTAAAAGATTTTTGCTATGAGCCACAGTTTAAGAGAAAAAAAGTTCCTTTACACCCCCCCATAGCCATAAAGTGTAACAGCTGGCTTTTGTTTATGAGTGACAACTTTCTGAATAAATAAAAAAAGGAATGACTTTTTAAATTTGCGCTTAAACTACACACATCAAAAGTGTCTAGGGATCAAGCATTTTTATGCGGATTTCTTGAGATTGAGATGTGGCTTTGTAATAAATTTATGATTTTATAAATTTATATGGATCCTTTTTGGTGCATTTCATAATTCGAAACAGGAACTGTCAATCAAATTCGAGTAAAAGATGAAAATCAGCTGTCAATATTTTCCCTATAAAAACATACAACGCATTGAAGATATTATTAGTGCTACTGTTTCCCTACTACTGATTAAAACCAACGTTATTATGGAGCGGCGACGTCATTTAAGCAGGGAAGAAATGCTCAGAGCCGTGGGAATGATAGAAGCTGGTTCCCGGCAACGTACTGTGGCTTTAGCTCTGAATACAAGTCAGAGTGTTATCAGTCGACTTTGGACACGTTACCGAAGCACTGGTACCGTGGCTGAGCGCCATGGAGGACGGTATCGCTGCACCACACGGAGACAAGACCGATACATTCAAATCACAACTCGAAGAGCTCCAACAATAACCGCCATGATGTTAGCCGCGAGGCTTCATCGAGTTCAGGGAACTTAATTAGCGACCAAACAGTCAGAAACCGCTTGCATGAAGTGAACCTTCATTCCCGAAGACCGCTAAGGGTACCACCTATAGCAATGCACAATCGTAGGATTCGATATCAATGGGCTCTTGAACACAGAAATTGGGCAGAAGAACAATGGCGTTTCGTGTGCTTTTCTGATGAGTCTCGTTTTGGTATGAGACCGGATACAAGACGTATACGACACTGGAGAACCCCTGGACGCCAACAGCGATTAAAATCCTGCCAGGAAGTCCATCCTTATAGTGGTGGAACCATCATGGTATGGGCGGGTATTTGGATCGGCGGAAGAACTGAGTTGATTTGGATCAGAGGCAACCTCAACGCTCAAATTTATGCTGAGACGATTGTATCAGACGTCATCGTTCCTCTACAAGTGCAAATCGGTCCCTTATTTCAGTTAATGCATGATAATGCACGACCGCACACCGCAAGAGTTGTAAGACAGACTCTCGCCGCAGCTAACATCAATGTCCTGCCCTGGCTTGCTCAGTCGCCAGACTTGAACCCGATTGAGCATGCATGGGATATGCTACAGGGAAGAGCTCTGCCGAATATAGAGGGTATCCAGTCGCAAGAAGACCTTTTTTTGTTGTTGCAACGAACATGGGCGGCCATTCCACAGCGTGATTTGGATGAACTCATTTTGAGTATGCCAAACCGATGTTCTTGTGTTGTTAGTGTTCGCGGTAGAAACACGGATTATTAGTTGTTTAAGTTACCCAATAAAATTTTAAAGAAAACTGTTATTTCAGTCTTTTTTTCGAACTTTAATGTTAGTGGTTCAAATGTCAAAAATCCCTTTATTAGGAAAATGGCAAATTTCTTTATTAATGCAAAGGTGACTTGGTTTATCGTTACTGTAGACAAACGAAAACACTTTATTTGATGAATCCTTAAAGAAAATTTTAATTAATATCAATCAGGAGAAAAGTTATTGCAAAAATATAAGTTGATCCCTAGACACTTTTGATGTGTGTAGTTTAATTATCTGTTTACCAGTATGTGGGCTGTTTTTTGAAATATTAAATAACCTACATGACTTTACCGGCCTCATCTCAAAAATAACAATAAGTTTACCATTAAAATTGTTTACTCAGAACTCAATCAAGACTCAAGGCAAGTCTACTCTTTCACAATAGTCTGAGAAGGTAGCAGCGGCATCGTTGAGGCAACATGGGTAGTTGGCGGTCATATCCGGTCAAGGTTCCAGTAATATTCGTATGTGAAATGGACCACCACTTAATAATATTATAAAGCAATTTGAAGCCTCCTAGACACCACCAAGAAGGCCACTCGAATAGCGAGTAACAAAAAACTGAGAATTGAAACAATTAACAAATAAAATAACTAATAGATTTAATTGTGTCATCTTACTATTTCGTGTAATACAAACCTTCATTGTTATTTTATTTTGATGTGCAATAAAGAATATTTATTATGATTATCTTCTTTATTTCGCATAAAACTTAGGTATAAAATTTGTACAGTATTCTTACAAAAACAATGATTTACAACAATAAAAACAACTTATGAATCATAATTATAAAATCTAAATAATTACAATTATAAAACCTAAGCTGTAAGTTATAAAAACAATGATTTATAAAAATACTATAAAAACCTTAACCTAGGGTGCCGCCGGCAGCGGAGCAGGCAAGGCCCAGACTACCGGTGGTTAGGGCTATTATTATTATTATTATTTATTGATAACTTGTCATTATTAGAAGACCATCTTTTAAGAGAATTGAAATAGATTTTTTTTTAAACTAAAGATGTGCGAGCTAGAACCCGCCCTAACTTCGCACGGGTGCAATGTTGAGAAATGTTTTCTCTAATATACCTAACTAGCTTTTGCCCGCGACTTCGTCCGCGTTGAATGATGATATATAGCTTATAGCCTTCCTAGATAAATGATTTCTAAAAACTGAGTTTTTCAAATCGGACCAGTAGTTCCTGAGGTTAGCGCGTTTAAGCAAACAAACAAACTCTTCAGCTTTATAATATTTTAAGTATAGATTTGCATGTATTAATAAATATATTAACATCCCTACTAAATCACTATCTCTATTAATGAAAACCACAACAAAATCCGTTGGGTAGTTTGAAAGATCTAAGCGAACAAACGACGTACTCGTACATACAAATATACAGTACGCACGGTGCAGCTTTGTTTTATATAACATATATTATTATGTAGAGATTGATTAGAGATTTATAGCTTGTACCAGAATTTATGGATGGTCAAAGTTTATTCATCTACAATAAATGTGGTTTATTTTTATTCCCTGTGTTTACAATGTAAAACTATTTTCCTGCCGGCGCATAAAATAATAAAACGATTGACTAACACGGAAGGCTAGTTGCTCATCGTTTGTGTCATAAACCACGACGTTGCAATGTAATATGAACCTAACCATTCACAGTCCTTGTCTTCGGCCACCATCAAAGATGCATTAGTCTACGCAATAAAACTGTCATATACAGCCAACTTTACAGACCTTAGTTCCATTGCAGTTTCACCGACCAACATTCGTAGCACGAAGTTCTTAAAAAGGAGTTTTAAATTCAGTGGGCAGGGCCCTATTTCCTATTAGGCACTCTGGACACGTGCCCAGGTCCCCGCGAGCCTGAAGGAACTTAAAACAGGTGTTTCCAAATTTTAGTTAGCCACTGCATCGTGCCATCAGTGAAATAGCTTTTTTATATTAAACCGAAAACTAGGAAGGTGCCTCTTCTTTTAAAAGATCGTGTAACATAGATTTTTAAGCACGTCAAATCGATAAAAAACCTCTGACTATTATGCCCAGGGTGCCAAATAGACGTGTACCACTAAGCTACCTGACGTTGCATCAATTTTAAATGTAGGTATTATTAGTAATCAAGGTTTAAAATTAGAACCTCATTTCTCTTATCTTTGTAAGTCTTCATTGAAAATAATTTTTTTTTTAAAAAGGAATTTCTGAAAACTTTCTACGTTCAACTACGTGTAACAATCGCTCGGATAGCGAAAGGTTCAAGTTTCAGTAATTTTTACTAGTATCTTTTCTTTTTAATCAAAAAACTAGCATTACACCGGCAGCTACACTCGTGTTGGCTATTTCTCCCGTTAAACTATTTGTAGCCTTAATATTAGCTTATGTTACTCGCTAATAATGTGGCTTTATATTTGTAAAATATTTATTTTTTTAGAATAGAATAAAATTTATTTCCAAGAATATGGTACATAGGTTCTTATACTAAAATCATATTCGACATATTCTGCCATTGTTTGTTGGCGTAGAAATAATAAAAATAGTAAAATACAAGTACAAATTAAATTAAATTACAAATTGAAAATTATCGAATAGGTACTAAATGTCAAAATATTTAAAAATCAAACATGGATTCAATAATTTTTATATCTATATATTCCTTAATGGAGTAGAAGCTCTCTTGTAAAAGCCAATTATTTAATATGTATTTAAATTTGTTGACTGGCATTGCTCTAACCCTAGCAGGAAGCTTATTATACAATCTAATGGCATTACAGTACACATTGTTAGAGTACATTTTTAGTCTTTGGGGTGGTACATATAGTTTGCACGTGTCCCTGCTTCTGGTCCTTCCAAGCACCTTGTCATGTAAAGGAAAGAGATGTGGTTGTTTTTTGACAAAAATGCAGAGTTTTAATGATGATGATGATGATGATGATCAACAAACACAAAGCAAGTCTTGCCTTTACTACTGTGGTTGACTCACGTGTTAGGAGTGCAGGCCGCTGGTCCCGCCACGCTGCTTTGAACGATGTCATTCGTCGGACCTTCGCCTCCGTCAACGTACCGGCTATGTTAGAGCCGCAAGGTATCGTGCGTGACGACGGTAAGAGACCAGACAGGATGACACCCGTTCCTTGGAGCATGGGCCGGCCGCTGGTGTGGGATGCAACCTGCGTCGACACGCTGGCCCCTTCCCATGTTCCCGCTACGAGTAAACGGGCAGGCGCGGCGGCTGTATCGGCGAAATATAAAAAGGCACAAAGTACCAGAACATCGGTTCCGGTTACACTTTTGTGCCTTTCGGCATCGAAACCCTGGGTCTGTGGGGTCCGAGTGCACAGAACCTTTTAAAAAATCTTGCTAAAAATTGATTTCAACTACATGTGACCCAAGAGCTGGTACATTCCTCGCACAACGTGTGAGTCTTTTTATACAAGGGGGGAAGGCTGCCAGCATCTTGGGTACCTTACCACAGTTGCTAAATTTTCTTAGTAGTTTTTAGTTATATTTATTTTAAGTTTTTCTTTTTAATTTTTACTGTACTTTATATATTGATCATTTAATAATTCTGCCTCTATATTATATTAGTGTAGGTAGAAAATATTATTCTTGATTGGTCATAAACGTTTAATGGTCTAACTTAAAGGTGTTTGCTATTATTCATTGTTTTACCTAACTTATTACCATTCGTATCGTTCCAGATAAAAATGACGTCAGCGGCGACCTTAGTGCAGCCGTCAGGAGAGATGTGGAAGATGATACGCGAGGACCTGAATGAGGATGTTACCACGCGTGACAGCGACGTGGCACACATCAAGGCCTGGCTGAAGAAGCAACCGCACCTTCCTGATGACTGGGGTTGGTACCGTTTGTGAAACTAAAGGCAGGATTGCTAACCATTGCGCCAAACCAGTCAAACATGACCCTGGTTACGATAGAAATTTAGTGACTAACCTGCATTGTAAACCACCTTTTTATGAAGTAGTAACTACGGAGTTTTTGCTGGGTCTTCTCAGTACAAGCAACAGTCCGGCCGTGGTAGAGTCACATTATAGCATTAAATGAATTTATTAAATTTAGCATTTAGATCGTATTAATATTATGAATGTTTATGTGGTAAGGCCTGCTTGAATAAATAGTATATTTTATATCAAAGGACTAAACGAAGCCATAATATACTAGAGGTGGTTTGACTGGCGATTGACTCCCCAATGAAACCGAGGGTACGAGTATATTAAGTTGGCGTTTAGTCTCGAGGTGCAAACTATACTTTTCTCTTTGAGTGCGAGAAAAATACTCAATTTAGTACAAAAACATTTAAAATCGAACAAATTTACACTCGACAAAAATTCTGAAATTTTCGCGGTCAGTTTTTCTTCTGATCCAGTCACAGATTAAAATTTTAAAACACATGGCTCCACCTTCTTTGCGGACCAACCTTGGAACTAAAACTCCCAACATTTTCGCAATGAAGATGGTCCACACCCACAGTTGGTAGTATATTTACTGGCTGTTTGAGTTTGTCTATGTCAAATGAAGGAAATTAAAAAACTAATAACTTTTTACTCCCTAGAGACTAAAGTAGTCACTTTAGTCCCGCTTCGTAGGGCTATATTGGCGTACTTTTAGAGCATGAGAAGTGAAAAGTATTATTGTATTTTAAGATGAAGTTATCATGTAATAAGTGAAGTTCTCCTAGCTAGACGTATCTGCATGTTTGCTGTATCTGCCGACGACGACATCCTAAGCTTTCTGTTGGCCTGGGCCTCTGCATGGGCGCGACCATGACTGGCTAAGCCAAACTTGGTTTTGAAAGGAGTTGTACCTAGTTGTTGTTATAAGATTGCTTAGGCTGAGTTTTTTGGATCTGGCGTTTGCTATCAATATCTTCGAGACGGGCTCCAATAAAAAATATATAACGGAATTAAATGAGTTGGGGTGAAATGCTCAACGAATCTAGGCATGTATTTTGGAGAGTATACAACACTGCTGTCAGCAGTCACTCATCGAATAGCTATCACGTAAGCTGACAATACCTTTGATTATATTGTTACTACATATATTCATAATTCCTATAGCTAGTAATAAAATGATACGTCATTTGATGCTGTTATTTTATGCCATGCACGTGTGGCATCACCATATTTGAAAAACTAACTAACGATTGTTATTAGTTTGCAGTAAGCGTTCAAATGTCGAGATTATCAAATGATCACCACATCAATCAAGGTCAAAATAAAAGCTTTTTTGAATAGAGTAATTTTGTATTACCAGTCCTCAAAATAGACTTACTCAAAAATTTCACCCACATAGTTACCACATCACCTACTAAATATGCCATCACAATTACGTTCTCTGACCAGTCCACCCTCTTGATTCCAGACAAAGACCGCATCATGACCTTCCTCCGCGGCACCAACTTCTCCCTGGAGCGGTGCAAGCGCAAGCTGGACATGTACTTCACAATGAGGGCCGCATGTCCCGAGCTGTTCACCAACAGGGATATCACCAGCCCTGCGCTGAGGGAATTCATGGCCAAAGGGTAACACTTCGTTGCTTTATATTGCTTCAAACTTTCATGGCCACTTACGTTAAAACAGTTCAAACGGGATTGCAACTGTTGCAAGCGCCATGATCACGGAGTAACTGAAGATCTTGCGGGTGGGCTGCTTTATTACTTTGTTGATTTATTTGACATAACATAACGTATTACATTCGCAGGCCTTCGAGATAAGGTTGACGTGACCAGACCAGTAATGCAAAACATCCACTGGGCTGGTTCTCAACCTAATCTTGTTATTATTGCTTTCCAGCAGGTGGAATCAGGTCATCTTGACAGGCAATATAAAAAATACATGGTTCATGACCACTCATGACTTTATTCCATATACCCTATTCAGAAGCAAGCTAACTGTTGTCATCCTGGGTAACATAAGATCTGAAAGATCAAACTTCACCAAGCAAACCCGAAGTGGTAGGTTGAGACTGTTATTCAGGCTGCTTAGGTTGACTTATTTGAACCGTAATAATGAAGTTTCTCCTACAATCGATTTTCTAACAAATTTTTGATTTATTTTCAGACAAGGACCACCACTTCCAGGACTAACGCCAAAAGGCTGCAGAGTCATTATTGGCAGAGGTAAGAAGTGGTCAGGTCTCATTAAAGCTCATAATAAAGCACATTGCTTGCCAAATGAAGGTCCGTGGACTCCTATTTTTTAAGGCCAAGCTCTCTGGCACTCAACCAATGAAACTTAGGTAGGGATTTCCGTACAGTGCAGCGCCCCTAGTGATTAGAAATGGAACTAAATATGGCAAGCAAATTTCTGAACGCAACGATTGCCGTCTATGAATTCAGTAGGTCGAAAAAACAACAAAATCAGTTAACTTACCTTGAGACATTGACTGTCAGAAGTCTCCCAGAACACCCAGACCATAAATAGTTGATAATAATCATTCTTCTCATAATTCCAGGTCTCGACAAAGGTCTTGACACCCACCAGCTGATAGACGCTTTCAAAATCGCCATGATGATTGGAGACATCCGTCTGAAGGAGGAGTACGAGGGTGTGGCGGGAGACGTCTACATTCTGGACGCTTCCGTGGTGAATCCCAGCCACCTGACCAAGCTGTCTCTGCCCTTGTTGAAGAAATTTTTCATCTGCATCCAGGTACCCTTAGATAATGACGTTTAGGTACTTTTTTTCAAATACGATGGCTCATGACTCATGGCCCATCGTTGAATGTTAAATAATGTTTGCTGATAAATCAGAATTGTTTATAAGGTATATCGCACATACGCTGCTATAACGTCACTTTTTTATTTATTGTCAAAACTGAACTGAGTATGAGAAAATACACTTAATCTACCTCTTTGCTTGGTGCGTAATTGTCACTCTGGTAGTACGCATACCTTCCGCGTGAGGGGATTAGTGTCGTTATAGTTTTGGAACGATTCTGGACGCCAATGGGAAAAACAACGTTTTATTAGTCAGTTGCGCGCGCCCTCCCACACAAGACGTAGTAGTGACCTGGAGCTACAACGTTACTAACGAAATTCTGACAATTTATTTTTGTTTTGGAGCAATAACGACACTTATTCAGTTGTGAAGCTTGTATCTTGAAATGACATTATCACTTGTGTAAGTATTGTTTCATGTTTTTTTTTCGTGTGTTATATATTTTGACATAATTATCCGGTTAATTATTTTCTAGTGTCATAACGTCACTTCTGCGAGCGCAGTAATTTTTAAACGTTTATTTTTTTTAAGTAATTAGTAGAATGTTTGCTTTACTATATAATAAAGTTCAAAGTTGTAGTTTAATCAATATCATTTAATTTTTTTAGTCAAGAAGAACTAGACGTTGTACCTAATAGGATATTGAATTTTCAAATGCTTCCCCTGAAAAATTACACTTTTTGCATAAGTGACGTTATTGCAGCGTGTGTGCGAATATCCAGGTGCTGATCATCTGGATGCAATCAACCTTATTGAAGACTACCTGTTTGGCAGACGCTGCGTCCGCGCAGACCATTTCCGTGTGAAAATAAAGCCTATGTTACTAGCTGATAGTATATCCACAGATTACCTACTTAATACAAATCACCTTCTCAATTTAATTTCATTGACTCACTTTACTGTATTAACTTTATTTAGGTAATTTGTTTAATTTTAATATGCTTTTTTTATTGTAATAATTATTGTGCTTAAGAAATGACACTTTGATGTTAATAAATTGCATGACGATAAAATATTTGCACATCGTTAATCGATGAAACATGCATGTCCAAAATTTAAATAAGTTTAATAACTTCAAATGTATCATGTTTTATGCAAATAAAGAATTAGCTTATCTAATCTTATCTTAATCGTCTTCACGCAAGTTCGTGAAGTGACAGGGGTAGCTTTATTTTGGTGGAAAAAAGTTCAAAATCGTTCGAGAAGTTTTGGAGCCTATTCAATGCAAACAAAATAACAGACAATGAAATCTTCAATCTTTAAAACATAAGAAGATTTGAATATTTTGATAACAATCTTTATGGTGATATTTTTTTTTAATTGGTCGCAATAACCCTTGGGAACCACCTGGAACTAGCTTATTAATATCACGATACCATATCGTTTTCAGGAAGCTTATCCAGTAAAGTTAAAGGAAATCCACGTGGTAAACGCATCTTCCATCGTCGATGCCGCCATTAACATAATCAAACCGTTCCTCAAGGAGAAAATCAGAAACAGAGTAAGTAAATATGCAATATTTTTTCAAACCTATATACTTAATAATTACATAAAGAAACCAAGTCCGCGCGCTTATTTTGAAGCACCTTAATTGGAGCCATAAATGGCTCCAAACGGACCGCTTTGTAGTGTTCATTACAGCTCCGCAATGTTCAATGTCAAAGCGCGCCGCACGAAAGCAAGTAACAGTCACGCATGTGTGGATTGGATTAGTGCTTCAGTTTTGACGGGGCGGTTGTATTCGAAGACTATTCTTCTATACGTTATTATTCTAAGCCTGTATATGAGTTACACCAATAAGAGCCTCTATCGTCCGCGTTAACCGCGTTGACGTT
This sequence comes from Udea olivalis, assembly GCA_947369235.1. Lineage (NCBI taxonomy): Eukaryota > Metazoa > Arthropoda > Insecta > Lepidoptera > Crambidae > Udea > Udea olivalis. Next base: position 11,856,695 of record OX376362.1, on the reverse strand, counting down.
TTTGCATGAGATTTCAGTACAGCGCACCTCTAAAGGCATATAAAGGAGGAGGGGCAAAATTATATGGAAGCAAGCCTAGTAACCAATAACAACATGCGATATATCATTGGAAAGGATTTTTAAAGAACTTTAGTTATTGTTATGGTGAGAGGTACCAAATCTCTGTGTGGAAAAAGTTATGGCGCAAAAAAGTCAGACACTTTCATAAAAGATAAGTGTTTATTTTTATGTTTATCATCAATTTCTTGATTTTTATTGTAAAACTTACATAGTAAAGTACCAAAAGGATAAAATCAGTTAAGTGCGAGTTATACTCGCACACTGAGGGTTCTGTACGTATATATTTTTTTGGCATTTAATGCCTTTTTAATGGCTGTCGGCTCAATCTAGCAGCACTCACTAATAGTATAAGATGAGTTGCAGCGACATTTATGTTACATCTAAAAGTCAAACCTAAACAATAATAGTCAGTTGATAAAAAAATATGTGTCGATATGTCGTAGATTTATATTGTACATGTTATCGATTTAAATTGATTACAATTATATGAATTTGACGTTTAGATTAGACATATCTTGCTCTGACCACAAATTAGACATGAGCAGCGCTCTGAAAAATTCTAAAATGTTTATTTTGTGCTCTCACTCTCTTTTGCTACTAGTGCTGCTAGATTGGACCAACAATCAATATACAGGCATTGAATGCTAAATGAATATTTAATGCGCACCCTCAGTGTGCGACTGTGCGAGTACCACTAGCGCTTAACTGATTTTATCCTTTTGGTACTTCACTATGTTGACTGGCCTGTTGGCGCAATGGCAGCGATCCTGCCTTTAGCGCCGAAGGTCGTGGGTTCGATCCCCACACATGACAAATATTTGTGTGACGAACATTTGTATTTGTTGTGTGTCTGGGTGTTATTATCTATTTAAGTATGTATTTAGAAATATTTAAGTATGTTTATCAGTCTCTAACGCCCATATTACAGGCTCTGCTTAGTTTGGGGTCAGATGATCTTGGTGTGAATTGTCCCAGATATATATTTATTTATTATTATTACTATGTAAGTTTTACAAAAAAAAAACAAGAAATTGATGATAGACACAAAAATTAACACTTATATTTTTGAGAAGCTTAGGCGTCTGGGTTTATTGTACCATAACCTTTTTCACACGGTGATTCGGTACTTTTAGCCATAATAATAATAAAATTGAAGTTACATAAAAAATCGTTTTCAATGATATTAATAAATCGCATGTTGTTATTGGTTCCTATTCTCCATTCATTATAACATTAGACAGAAGTAAAACAGGTTCTTTACTTTGTGGTAAAAGTACAATAGACATTATTACTTTCTAGATTTATGCCGAATTCGTTAACATAAATTCCAGGTTATACTCAGGTATGTCATCGTCAAATGCAAATTGTGATTCATTTTTTTAGCACCTCTACTTCTTATTTCTAATTTCTTTCTGAAGTCAACTATAGTAGTTTTCATGACAAAAACTCAATCGTTTCTGCCGCCCATTGTTTTAACATTAAAACGAAGAAAAATTTTGAGACAACAATCAAATTGTCGCTGTCATTCGAAGAAAACAAATGAGCCCAGACTTGTTTAGTTTATTTTAGTTTTAGATTACAATCAGTATTTTTTACTTATTTCAGATTTTCACCCACACTGATTTCAAAACTCTTCACAAGCATATACCCAAAGAAATACTCCCAGAGGAATATGGTGGTGATGCTGGGCCCCTAGACATGTACAACAGTGAGTATCTTTGATATTTCGGACGACACGGCTGGCGTAGTGCGCTGTAGCACGGTTTCTCGCCTCGATTTCCGTAGTGTCCCGGGTTCGATTCCCGGTCGGGTCAATTTAGGAAACGATCTTTTCTGAATTGACTCGGGTCTGGGTGTGCTGGGAGACGCCCCTAGCTTATTTCCTTGTGTGGTACCCCGTAACACAGGGATATTAATCCCTACTTCGAGACCATTACAAGAGGTGTGTTGTCTGGCGCATATTTATATTTATATTGTTGTTTATGTTCTGACGCACGATTGTCTCGCTTACGTTTAGGCTAAAACAAATAGTTTTGTCTCTGTCCTTCACATCGCACAACGATAATGTTGTTGTGTATCAACGTGCTGTATCTTCCGCTGTTTTATTGAACCTACGCTTTTTAGCAGTTTTTGTTCTTTGCGTACCTACTTATTTATTCAATTAAGTTAAACTTAGTTTGCAAATTAAGCTCGTAGGTAGTAACTCAGTATTTTTAGTCGACAGCCAGGACTGATTTTTCCTCGTAGCCTAATAGTTTAACCTAAGGATAATACGGTATAGCCAAAACAACTGTAAAGACTGTTGACTGTGTGTTGACTGGCTTGTTGGTGCAATGGCAGCGATCCTGCCTTTGACGCCGGAGGTCGTGGGTTCGATCCCCACCCATGACAAACATTTATGTGACGAACATTTATGTTTGTTGTGTGTCTGGGTGTTATTATCTATTTAAGTATGTATTTAGAAATATTTAAGTATGTTTATCAGTCTCTGACGCCCATAATACAAGCTCTGCTTAGTTTGGGGTTAAAAAAAAAAAAATACGAAAATAAAAACCCAAAATTAAGTCCTGTTTATCATAAGCAAAGGTTGACTGCCACATAGTCGACATCCGCCGTCGAGAGCACAGGTCGACGGCAAATGCTGTTCGTGTGTGAGAGCTCTAATAGGAGCTTTAGACCTTTTTAGCGCTCTGCCAACATTTATGTGGAAGTGCCAGAATACTAACACCCTGGCATGTTTGTGATTGCAGAAGCCTGGATAAAGAAACTAGAAGAATACAAGGACTGGTTCCTCGCTGAGGAGTCTGTTAAGGCCAACGAGGCCCTGAGGCCAGGCAAACCCTGCAACTACGACGAGCTGTTCGGAATCGACGGCTCCTTCAGACAACTCTCCATAGATTAATGCAGTACATGTAATCTGGGCTGGATAATTCCGTAGTTCAAAGTAGTTAAAATACAGACGAAAAACCCATGTTCCTGCCATAACGGCAGGAACATGAGTACTTCTCACATACCAGATACCTACAATAATTTTTGAAGCAAAGTCTTATACAACTGCTTTATAAATTCACCTCTTGTCTAATGCCACCTACAAGGAGCTCGAACTTTGTAACTAAGCTCCACAAACATGTGTAAGTTTCGCGGCAATAATTACTTACAGTTATTATTATTTTGTAGAGAATTTGGCCTGAGCTATGTCCTTTATCATTCTCCTATATTAAACGTAGTATTCTACTTCACCTACTTCATTTAAATCTATAACATTATCTTGACTAGCGCCATGAAATATTCTTAAGACAAAAGATCAATCCAACAAAGATTATTAGCCAACCTTTAATAAGTAAGTACTTTCTATATCATCATCATCCCGATAGACCATCCCGGCTGTGAACCCACACTGGTGTGTGGGGTCCCAGGTTCCGCCTTTCTTATTTTCTTGGCCCTCTTCGCGCGGTCTTGTGCATCCTCAGTGGTGAGTCTGTTGGCACGCATGTCACCCTTAACAACGTCGAGCCACCGCTTCTTGGGTCGACCTCTTCTACCGGTACCTGGCGGGGGCGGCATGGCCAGGCATTTGTTACCCACGTAGTTTGCCGATCTCGTGAGACATGACCATACCAAAGAAGGCCGCACTTCTGCAGCTTGTCTGCGATGTCACGAACACGAAGGCTGCCGCGGGTGTGGGTGTTCCACACACATCCACTGCAGAATCTTCATGTACGTGACGCGCAGCTTCTCTTGTGTCTCTCTAGTAACGGCCATGTTTCACTGCCATATGACAGGACAGGCCTAATGATGGTTTTATAGACCTGCTCCTTCAGCTTGATCAGCATTTTGGGGTCATAAATGACACCAGTTACCTCACGCCATTTGGCCCAAGCCGCGGAAATTCGGGCTCTGACGTCGCTGTCCCCGGGCGCGCTTAAAACATACCTTTCTGATTCAATCAACATAACATTTATCAAAATTTCTTGGCTGAAACATGACCTACATAAGTCCCTTATTAATGAATACGTCTGTTAAGGATGACATACAGACAAAGCAGCTCTGCAACTAACATAGACTTTTACCTAGTATTAATTTTAGGTATATCTTTATATTCTTATTATTTGGGAGTTTGTCTTTAATAACATAGATCTTAGTTTGAACTGAGTTCTAATATTGTTTTGGTGCTGATTGTGATATTTCCTACATTTATACTTAGTTCTTTAAATAAATTAAATGGTAAACAAATAATTTTGGTTTTATTCTTCTTAGCTTCATAATCTTTATGAGTCCCCATATAATATGCAATCGTGCTTATCCATTTTTAAATGTACAAACTAGGCCATTTCCACAGAAAAGAAAAAGAGAAAGAGATCGCGGGCAGGGCTATGATTTATGTGAAGGGTCAATAGAGTCCGTTGCTCGATTGGTCATTTCTCAGTAGGTAGTTAGTCAGTTTGATCAAGTCCTCTTTCCCATTGGGCAAAATGGGCACGTGCCAAGGGTCCGGCGACCTTAGGGACCCCCGCCCCGAAAAGGTTTTAAGAAGGGTAAACTATAACAGCTTAGTAATGGGAAGGCTCCCGGTGAGATTAGAGTGACCTCTGAGCTCCTCAAAGCTAAAGGCAAACCAGTTGTTGAGGAGCTAAAGAGGTTACTCATCTCTGTTATCACCAATGGGACTACCTACTACCTACTACGCAGGTGTGTGCATTCACAGCAAAGGCGTCGCCGTTCCTTTCCCATCCCACTCTTCAGAGCACCCCGCTACCGATTAAGGATAGCCTAAACATCCTTGGCATGGATGTTCGTAGCAACCTAAACCAGCGGGACTACAATAAGAGCGTCATTAGAACTGCATCCCGTAGACTCGGAGTCCTGAACAGAGTGAGACGATTCTTCACGCCTAAGCAGCTCTGTCTCTTGTATAAGACACAAGTTCGCTCGTGTGTGGAATACTGCTCTCATCTCTGGGACGGTTCCGCCAAGTACCTACTCGAAGCTCTTGACAGGTTGCAGCGGCGTGCTATCCGTATTATTGGAAACCCAGAGGCAACTTTGACCCTTGAGCCTCTCCAATTGCGTTGAGACATTGCCAGGCTAAGTGTTCTCTATCGCTTCTACAGTGGGGAATGCTCCAGCTCATTCATCATACAATGTGACCCATTCGTAATGTATCAAACTTGAAGTCTGTAAACTAGTATTAAATTTATCGGCAAAAAGCATTAAATAAGAACGCGCAACCCATTGTAGTAAATTTTACAAGGGTTACAAACTTTTTTTTAATTTGCGTTTTAGTTTGTTTAATTACTTGTAGCTTTTCAATTAATTATAAAATAAGTTAGTATGATTTATATATCTACATTAAAATATTTTGAATTAAGTCGTGTGTGAGATATTCACCATTGCTGTTAAGGCCGAGTCCATCCCATTGCAGTGTCTTGAAGACATCCTCCAGTGCGTTGGTGAGGAGTTTCGGGGATATAACGTCACCCTGTCTTACACCTCTGAGCAACTGGATGGGTCTTGTTTGGGGTTCTTCACTTGGACGGACATTGTCGCCGCTTGGTAAATTCTTCTCAGTAACTGCACATATCGCCAGTCGACTTGGAATCGCTGCAAAGACTCCAGAACAGCCCAGGTTTTAATGGAGTCGAAGGCCTTCTCGTAGTCCACAAAAACCAGACACAGCGGTTGGCTATACTCTTCAGACTTCTGTATACTTCCGAACAGAATGTATGTGGTCCACGGTGCTATAAAAAGGCGGCCCTGAGTTCAAGTGTCATGAAGTCTTTATCTGCATATCTAGTGTATTAAACTCAGCAGCGACAATATATAATATGTTACCGGCAATGTGTATAATCCAGCATTGTAAACAATGCCTAGGCATCCAAAATATCCTGATGTCATAATAATGAAGTTCACGCGAGCGAAGCCGCGGCGGGAAGCTAGTCTTCTAATAAACTCAAATCATTAAACTCTATCTCTATTATTTTTATTGCGCTGGTTTATATAAACACGAGAATACTTACTTATCTACAAATCAAAAGCATGGTAGGTACCTACTTAATATGCATTTAAATTTACCTCACGTTATTTCCTCCTCGTGAGCGCATTCCTTTTTGATCCTTATTTCTATTCCCTTAAGTACTTACCAGATCTCATCCTAATTGACCTTGTGAAAGCTTATTACACGGAAATAACATGAAATAGACGCGCCAGTGTAAGCACTTCGCGTGTCAGAAAAAAGTGTATATATATATATATATTATATGCGCCAGACAACACGCCACTTGTCATGGTCTCGCAGTAGGGATTAATATCCCTGTGTTACGAAGTACCACACAAGGAAATAAGCCAGGGGCGTCCCCCAGCACACCCAGACCCAAGTCAATTCAGAAAATATCGTTTCCTGAATTGACTTGACCGGGAAAACCGTGCTACAGCGGACTACGCTAATCGTGTGTATGCTCTTCTATCGACCCTGCTTCAGTCTTCTGTAGACAAAATCAAGTAGATTCCCATTTATAAATAATAATAAATAAATAAATATCTGGGACAATTCACACCAAGATCATCTGACCCCAAACTAAGCAGAGCTTGTAATATGGGCGTCAAAGACTGATAAACATACTTAAATATTTCTAAATACATACTTAAAAAATAATAACACCCAGACACACAACAAATACAAATGTTCGTCACACAAATATTTGTCATGGGTGGGGATCGAACCCACGACCTCCGGCGGTAAAGGCAGGATCGCTGCCATTGCGCCAACAGGCTAGTCATAATTATTTATCATTACTCTGTCATGATAAGTGAATTGATCATTGATTTGAAAATGAGAATTTCGATCACTAAGGCGTCACCTCCACGAAGGATATTTACAAAAGCTAGTGAATCACTAGTAACCAACAGCGACTCTCGTGCCACGTATTTCTATTTACCCTCATGTTTCGTGTGTTCTGTGCGAGTATATGGAAATACGTGGCACGCTAAAGTATATTTTATATCGAGGGACTAAACGAAGCCATAATATACCAGAGGTGGTTTGACTCCCGAGCGTGCGATCCCGTCAATGAATCCGAGTGTATATTAAGTTGGCGTTTAGTCTCGAGGTGCAAACTGTACCTTTCACTTTGAGTGCGAGAGAAATAGACAATTTAGTACAAAAACATTCAATTACTTATCACAAAAAGTTTAAAACACATGGCGCCACCTTCTTTGCGGGCAAACCATGGAACTAAAACTCTCAACATTTTCGCAATGGAGATAGTCCGTCCGCACTCCAAAGATAACAGTATATTATGGCTGTTTGAGTTTGTCTGTGTCACATGAAGGAAATTAAAAAAACTAATTACTGTTTACACCCTAGGGACTAAAGTGGTTACTTTACTCCCGCTTCGTAGGGCTATATTGGCGTACTTTTAGAGCATGAGAAGTGAATATTTTTATTCATTATATTATTACTAGCTCGTAGAGGGTACCTACGCACTATGCGGTTACCCGGAATGCGGTCAGCCGTCCGGTTAATCGTAGTCAAAAAAATGTATGAAAAATTGTTTTTTAAGCGCGCTGTCTTGCGGTTGCCGCTGCAACCGCGTCCTGCGGCTATCCGGACGGGCAGATGCGTTGCGGCAAACCGGTGAGTGCGTACGTACCATTAGGGTGCGCTTACACCAAGCGAGTGAATGCTGATTCTATCCAGTCTCTCTCAAATTTTCATTGTGTAACTGTAAACAGAGACAGACAAAGAAAATTTCATACAGTTGGGATAGAATGAGCATTCGCTCGCTAGGTGTGAACACACCATTAGACGCTACCGTGATGTACCAAAAAGTGTCAAACATTTTTGCACTCACGTTTTCATACAGACGGATTAACTTGCGTTATCTATTTCAATTTAAGTCAGTGGCTTATTGCTTAAGTACGCCATAACACAGATTAAGTGAACATACTTAACTTGTGTAACAAAGGGGCTTAAATGATGATCTGATGATGTTTAAAACACAAAAGGTTGCGTTGACGAGAAATAATTATGTCTTTGAACTCTGCAAGATGAGATTCGTTTTCTAGATTGCTAGGTAAAAAATGGTTTTCAAGTAGGTATCATGAATTACTTCATACCAAAATGTTCAAATAGTTCGGCTAAAAAAGGAGTGTAAAGATTAAGAAATTCTTCCGTGGCCGAGCGGTTTCAGAGCTCGGCCCGAAACCCGGAGGTCCGGGGTCAATTCCTAGGTCATAGTCGGGGTTTGTGATCACCAAACCGCATTTGGCAAGCGGGGTGATTAAGCCAATACCCATCAATTGTAGCAATGACTTGATTTCAATGATGGAGGCCTTTGCCCAGCAGTGGGACAGTAAATAGGCTAATAATAATTAATAACTTTTACTTTTTTATGCTTAAATAATGAACCTCCACCTCACGTAAAACTGCTTTGGTAGTTCAGAGTTAATCGGGGAACTTTCGTTTAGCCAGCTGAAGACCTTATTCCTGTTCTACAAAAGTTGCCCTTAGCCTAACACGCGAGCAATACCTGTGTATTACCCGTGTTTCCAAACTTGGTTGCCACAGAAGTTTTAATTTACATTATAAACGTCCTTTGTATACAATTAGATTACAGCTCACTAGTACGTGGTCACCGTTTGCTATCATTGATCTCCATTCAAAACTGGCCTCAGTTCTTTGCGTTTTGTGCCCTGCCCACTGCCACTTCAACTTGACAGCTTTGAATTATGCGAAAAATATTATTTATGTGGTAACATTTACCTGCACTTTCGATTCCGGTAAAAAGGACTCCGTTTGTAAACATACAGTCGGTCAATGCGTCAAGCACAACTGGTTTTAGATCTTCGCGATAAAAGGTTTCTGAAGTATACTGAAAATGCTCTTAAGCTGTTAAGGGGAGGTGGTTCACAAATCACATTTTTAGAATTCATTTTTAAAATAGTAAACAGTTAAAATATGTACAATCTAATAAAATTTACTGATATTGTTCAGAGGATAATACTGGGAATTCATCCGGTGGAAAGATGATATGATAAAGTTGGCTTGATAGAATAAATTCACAAAGTTACCTCTTTTCGTGACATTTCGTCTTCTATTTTCGATTTTATTCCTAAAATAATTGATCTCATAATATGGGTCCTTTACCGAAACAAAGTTGTAAGCTAACCGGAGGGATTTCATTCGATGGTTCTTTTTTAATTACATCTATTAATTTTTTAATCGATTATTTTAGTGATTTTCGGTCCGCGTGGCGCTCACCAGTTTCCTTCGGGAAATGTTGTGCGGAACCACCTGGCCTTAGAGATTATTCGGCTGGTAACTTGTTGAATGTGAAATTTTGTTAAAAAGATGGTAGACATTCATTCAAATCCTAAAACGCTAGCATACACTATGGGTCATGGTTTAATCACCACGCTTGTCAATCCAATCTTATCATCAAAAAACCCAAAACACTTTTTCCTGGGGTGTAACCTTCAGATGTTGTGTCTTCATTGACTGATAAAATTTAATCTTGTGAGACAATTCGGCGTTCAAAATATCATTTTATAATAAATAATGGTAATGTATTTTTAAAAATTTTAAAGACGCCTTTCTGAAAAGACTAAATATTTAGTACTCGTAAGTTTCTTGCTGGGTCTTGTGTTGTATTGTTGAAACAATACCACCCGACACCGATGACAGTGATACTAAATAATAGAATTTAGTAGATTTGTGATTCTGTTGTGGTTTTTAGCCGATTCAAAAGTAGTGCAAGTTATTTGATTTTAATCTAGAAAACTTTAAAGCCATGTCCTACGCAGGGGATAATGATTCGTTTTATAATCCAATTTGTTATCTTGGATAGGATACAATTATCGGCATTTAATGCTGGTGATTCATAAATCTAAGAAACACGTTTCCTCAAATAATATTGCATCGTCATCTAGGTTTGTTTGGTATCACGATGATTTTGTTGTCCTATTACTGAAAATTGAACTGATAATCAACAACTTATTTGAAGTCTCTCTCGTCTAGTTTAGGTCAAGGTCAACCCCATTTTGAGACTTTCAAAGTGTTCGATATGTACCTACGACGTTTATATTTTTTTTTCACAACCAGAACCAAAGATCGCAGCATTATGGCGAATGCTGAATAACGACTTTGCGTAATGATCTGTAGCAGGTTGCTACTAATGTTAAACCTACTTGAGCCATAATATATTAAGAAAAGAAGTTATTTTTAAGCTGATAGCAAATATGTGAAAATGCGACCTAATAAAATGCAACTTCCTGGCATTGATTTTGGATTTAGAATGTTTCTTTTATTACAGCTGTCATTTTAAGTATTTTATAGGTACTCTGTGTGTAGTGTAAGTTTGGATAAATACTTTAATAAAGTATATTTTTTATCATGGATGGAGACGTAAGAAGAAATATTCTTCTTTCTTGAATTATATTTCTAGCTGCCTTTGAAATTAGAATAATTACGCATAGAAGACGAATCGGGGCACCCGTTTTGATGCCACAAATATCAGGACGTCACGTCTGGATCTGAACTCACCGATGTTAATTTCTCGAGGTAAGAGCTTCTTTAGAATGTTTATTTGTGCAGTAAATGATTGCAACAATATATCAGAGAAGCTCAAGTAGTATTCATACATGTTAAATACTGAAAGTTGTAATTAAATGTGTAAAGAATTGTTATTTTGACAGTTGATTTTGGCATCACAAATGGCGCGCCTTTTGTATGGAACTATCCTTCTAGGTGTAATTATTCTTATTAGCCTTTGTAACAATAAATTCACGTAATCCGACCAATCTACACCAACAGATAACCTAATCAATAATTTGGTACCAAAATCAAGGAGACGTTCTGACATTGACTCTACAATCGGGTTCTCAATCTTATCAGTGTTCGCCATAATATTCCGCCGTGGTTGTCCGCTCGCTGCAGAATTTCTCAACAAGTTGCAGAATCAGAAAGAGGTGAGACGTCAGTAACCGCCCGGGTGTCGAGACCGGTGCACGTGCCTGTTAGAAGTTCGTTCAGTTGTTCGTTCGTGTTTTGTTTCAACACTAAAACTTTGAAAAGTGAGTTCCTTTGCCTCATCTTTCATTTTTTTAAGGATGGATGCCTTTTCCGGGTTTGACGTTTCGTTGTATTTTTGAATTTCTTATTTTTATTTACTTTTTCAACTTTTTTCTTTTTATTTAAATATTTTTCAGAAGTTTTTGACTTAAGTAAGTAAACAAAATTTACCAATATTCATGATGTTAATTTGTAATAATAAAATTTGAGCACGTTGCTAGTTTTTCAAATTTTAGAATGAACGGAGCGAGCTTTCTTTGTTCTTGTAGGCTGTAGTTATTGCAAGAAGCTTAGTCGTATTTAAAATTCTATTAATTAAATAAGATTACCCATGTATTGTGCTTTTTATGTTTTATTGAGACCAAATAGAGGATCAAATTATTACAAGACGGTGATAAATACCAAAAGGTGTTTTTTTTTACTTTAAGTTGTAAAACTGAAATAATTAAAAATGCAGTGTCATTCTAAGGTCTTGAATAGCACAGAAAAGTTTAAGAAAAAGTTAAATACTGTTAGGGCTGTTTTTTCATCTTGGTAGGTTCACGACTACGAGTTATTGAATCGAATGTTAAGTATGTCATACAAATACTTAACATTCGATTCAATAACTCGTAGTCGTGTTACAAAGTTTTGAGAAAAAATTGAATTCCATACCATCCGAGTCAGTCATAGATTTTTATTTGCATAAACATAAAAACAATATTTTTAAACCAATAATGTAGATTTCAATAAATCATCAATTTACATAAATGCATCATACGAGTGCATGTGCATGAGTATCTATCTACGTCATACGACGTCGCCCCACCTTCCGAGATGTTGCAATTCAGGTACAGTCCTTAGCGGATTTCTCTGCAAAGTGTAAACAAGTTGGGAACACTTGCTACAAGTATAGCCTAAGGGACAAGAACCTTTCGAGCAACGGTTTGACTGTAAGGCTGAAAAATAAACCAATGAACCTTTTGAAATCGATTCAATGATATATTGCAAACTAGAATTAGTACTAGAACTAGTAAAGTTGATAAATAGTTGTTGATAAATAGCACCAAACTTGGCAACAAAGCTTTTCAACTGAGAAAGTTGTTGTGCGCATAATGTCAGTCTGTCGCTCAAACTAACCAAACATGTAAAGTTATGTGATGCCACATGAGCACTCATGTGAAGGTGCTCCCTCTCTTGGAGCATTTCCCTGTACTGTATCGTTACAGAGTCAAGCATCACATCAGTGAGGTAGGAGAACCGAACATTACACGCAAACTGTAATGTCACAGATTCGAACATTAAGTTGGTGAGGGAAAAGCAACTTGGTGATACAATGTGTAATATTTTGATACAACTTCCCTGAAGTTTTGTAAGGCCATATTGTAATGTTAGGCTCAAAACCGAATCTGAAATGTACATTACAGGCCAATGTTACTTATGTCGGGAAAGCAGTAATGTAATGCTCGAAATCGAATCTAAAACGTTACATTACAGAAAAATGCTCCAGGTGAGGGACCACCTTAAGAACATTTATCTAGTTTAGAATGACCAAAAATCCTTTCCGTCAGTCCTTTTTTTAAGGATTTTTTATCTAAAAACATACTATAGGTATTAACAGGAATCCAACTTGATGATTGAATGTTGGACTCTCATAGGACGATCTCCTTGAGAACCTGCTGTATGCGTTCAGTTTTTAAACTTCAATAACGTCGAAAATGGGACCTACAATTACCTACACGGCATTGATATTTATAATTAAACAACATTATAATCGTTCTGTTATCCTTGTTGTTTTCAATGTAATTGTCTCTTTGTGTACGAAAAATAATATTTAACTTATCCAGCTTTGAAAAACGACTATCACTAAAAAGGTTATTGGGCTCTCTTACTATAAACGAAAGTAACCTAAAATTCGTTCTTATAAAAGCAAGAACAAGGTTCAACAATATTCTCAATAGGCACTCTGCTTGATCGCTCACGAGTACACAATGTTATTTCGTTACTCAAACATCCTGTACAAACATGAATGTTTGGAAATATTATCATCCTTACTAGAATATGTGAATATGCAACTAGATCGTGCGTACAACCAAGTTAATATCGAATGAATTACACAGGGCTTGAATAAAAGCAACACTTAACAAAATGTCTTTACGTAGTAAACTTGATGTCTGAGAATGACACTACGTCTCATTTTGATTTGCAAATTATAGCTGTCCTTAAATAAATTTTGTCTATGCTTCTCGCTGGTAATGAAGCTTAATATTGGTGATTTTTTTTATGAAATTGGTCTACTAGTTTTGGAGCCTATTTAATACAAACAATTAATCAAATCTTTCCTTTTTATAATGTTAGTATAAATACATGAAATATCATTATGTTACAATACGTGGTGGAGTTTTCATCATGTAAGTAGAAACATAATTGCATTATGCTCTTAGCCCGATGCAAATAGAATATAATATGCAAATATAATCAATCTGGACGGCAGTTATGTTTCCAACATTATTAGGTTTACGTTATATTAAGTGGACAGTTAAGTAATGAATATTGACAGCAAGACGATATGGTTCTCGTAAGATATGGTTCCTGAAACAGTGGTTATATGTTAACGTTTCGACAGTAATGCAAGCTCATCAGTCTCCTGAGGATTTTAACTAAATAATCTAGGCCATTTAAAAAAAAATAGACCCTACAGGTGGTAACAGGGAGATTAATAGGGAATAATATGCTCTAGCATTAACCCCAATCTTAACCCAAGAACAGATTAATGCTAGTGTCATTCTAGACGGTAGCATTAATCTGTTCTTGGGTTAAGTTTTGCCGTACTGTTCATAAAATAACATAAGTCATATAAAATTCAGATCAGTTTAACTAGTCTATGGTTTTATATTTTGTTTCGGAGCAAATTGACTTATTTTCGTGTGCTCTGAGTGAGTTCACGAGGCTAACAATGTTTATTGTGTGTAATATGTAAAATGCGTTATATTGTTTTTTTTTTTACTACTCTATCGCTTAAGGTTGTGTTATCCTGTAAGATAGTGTAATTGGTTAAATAAATAAATAAAAAATAAATAAATAAATATCGAAAGCAGTTTCAAATCATGTCATAGCTTCGAGATTGAGAAGCAACAGTCACTGTTTTTTGTTCCATTGTTAAATCAACATACATGTGATTATTATGTCACGTTGGCAATGTTTGCTAAAGTACCGACGTAATTGACTACCATTTTGTGTTAGTCCAAAACCAACAAATTCAAGCTAATGAATGTAACTAAAAAAAATAAAACAACGATTTGCAACCTTTTCAACACTTCAGTAATTTTAATGCGTTGATGGAGTGACGGCTAACTTTGACCCTGTATGACGAAACAACAATGGTTCACTAACTTGATGTCGACATCTCAGCATAAATTTAAGAAAATGTGACCTCAGAAAAATATTTTTTTAGGTGAGAATGACAACTTCCACCAATGACTCTACATTTTAAGAAAATGCATATTATTCGAACATTAGCTAGTTTAGGGAGGCCGTTTGAATGTTTTTTTTTTCAACTAATTATAGCCCCTTAAAAGTAAGAAAGAAAGAAAAATTGCTTACTTACCCAACGTAAACAAACAAATAATGAAATACAATTATACAGTAAGCTACTACAAGATACAACAGTTTTACAAAATGTTTAATGGGCTAATCAGGCCACTGTCTCAGCATGTGTCCCTGCAGCACAAAACTGTACAGACGCTGGTATTCTGGCAGGGCCTGTTGAGTATTCGTCATGATCTATAAGTGTATGCGTGTGAATGCAATAGATAGAGGTAACATTAACGATAGTCAAAGATACATTCCTAGTGCGTAATGGGGATGTCCCTGCTATCGCACGCATTGATAGTTTAAACTCTTTATTTCCCCACCTTTACGATTCTCTTATCAAGCTGAAGTAGACATGGATAAATAACGTTTTAGATTGGACAGCTATTTTGAGTCGATTGTTTTCATTAATTGTTTACACTAATTAATAGATAAGGAAATACTTAACTGGGTCTCCTTTTGCGCCCGACTTTATTATTCGTAAAAAAACATTTACCTGCTCTGAACTAGCACGTACAATTTTAAGGTCTGTTAAATTTGACCCTGAAGGTACTGCAATTCTAAATGCTTTTAATGTTTTAACTGAGAACTGACTGACTGATGGCTTCACCTTCGAGTAAGGATGAAACTCTAGGATACTAAAATTAAACAGGTCAATATTCATTCACATTACTCGTAACACACATACTTAAATGATTAAATTATGGACTCATAAAGCAGTCTTTTTTTGTAATGGTAGGAAACTAAACTGACCTATTTTTAAAGTTAGGGATCTTACAATTCATATCACACTTAATAATGTATAACAATTCAGCAACTTACTTATATAGTTAGGTATAAGAGCCTAGTATAGGTACTCATTTAGTTTAGAAACTAGTGACAACCCTATCAAAAACAATGGTACAGGGTCATTTTTTTGTCTAATAAATAACTAATAAAACATTTAAAAAATCAATAAGAAGATGTTTTTTTCTTTTTCTACAACGTTATTTCATGTATGAAGGTCATGTAATAAACATGACGTTGACATTCATACATGAAATGCTAATTGCTTGAGTAAACTTTTTTCACATTTGTCAATGCTAAAATGATAATTACATAAATTATTAAATAAATAATTGGTAACCTGATTTTACTGACAAGGATCTGCAGCGAGACAGGCATATTGTGTTTGTATTATTATTTATCATCCATAGTTGATGACGTCTCTCTACTGGACTCAGGTCTGCCCATTCCTAAGACACTGTTGCCGATAGGTCGAGCCGGTACGGGCTCCATTTTGGAAAAGCAAAAAAAACATGTTCCCATTATTCCAGTTGCAGCATTCCTGTCCAGTGCTGGAACACCACTGGAACAATGTTAACCTACACTGGAATATCCACACTGGAATGCCCACATTGATTGAGCGCTGGACTGGAATGCTGGACTGGAATAATGTGAACCGGGCTTTGCAAATTTTGTATTACTAAGTGCTCGTTAATGATACACAAACAGTATTGTTTCTATTGTGTCTGGTTTTCTGGCAGTTAAAGTCTTAAATCTTCTTAAGCAGGTAAGGGGATAAACGCTAACGAATCTAGCTTTCCCTGATATTTTCGTGAATTAAAAACCCCAATTCTCAGGCTACCTATAAGCAGCTTTTCACCAGAGATGTGCAATACTATGTTGCTGTGGATGCGTTTGATGTACTCGTACTAGTGCGTTTTTGCTCTTAATGTTCTATGCCTTAAAAACACTAAAAATAACATTAAGAATGTTACGTAACCTTCAAAGTTAAGTTCGAAGATCGTAATTTGTTGTAGGACACTCTTTGCCAGTCAATTCACGAAGATAGGCTGTTGTATTTATGTGTTTTAAATACATAATCAGATATTGAATTCCTGTTTACATGTGACATCAGTAATTCGAGTACACACTGCGTTAACACAACCAATAAATCACATGCTAACTTATTTACATAATAATTACTTTGATCGCCGGTGCCTTTTACTACCTCATTTTAGTCATCTTAGGTCATAAAGTCATTATTATTTCCGGAACTTAATGTAGTGCTTCAAAAAAATATATTGAACATTTTCTGAACTGAAACCTCCTCCTTTTTGAAGTCGGTTAAAAATATACTTAATGATTTTTTCATCTAGGCGAAAAGATGAGGAGCGACGCGTTGGTTTACCCTACTATTATTTTTCATAATCAATGCTTGCTAAAATTTTATTTTTCAGCCTCTCCTGGTTTTATATACGTTTTATCAGTTCATCACAAACCGTGCAATACTTCGATTCGAAGAAAAGTTACCGAGATAATAATTCTAAATATCTGCTTATCTTTATACCTATATCGATCATTCACAAGTAACCTCGTTGTAATAGGCATTTTTTCCTGGTATTTTTTGAGGTTAGCTATGCAATAAAATTATTTAGAAAACTTCGGCTCTTGCTGCTGCTGCGACCTTGATATTTTGACAGGTCCTGTCAATTAGCCCAAAAGCGGGGTCATAAATTAATGGTTCAAAAGGCATGCCATCATCGAGTATGTCGCAATGCAGCTCCAGCTACTTTTGAGCAGTTGTGCATCGATATGAACTAATTAGTTTGAATATCATTGCAATAATTGTGAAATAAGTGGCTCCTTCCAATCAAAAAAAAATTAGAAGACCCTTTCAGAGCGATGAAAGTTCGTTGCTATTTTAAGTCACAGCTTAGAATTTCGTAGTAAAAACTGGCAACCTGTTTACAAAGGCAACATTAACAATCATTTTATTGTTATTTTTAAAAAGCAACAGTCAGAAAATGTTGTGTGGTGAATCAATAAATACAAAAATCCTTGCATGCTTTGAGCCAAATATTTCCGGTATATTTTTGACACTTGTGTAAGAATATACTCGAACTCAATAGTACTTTTAAATAGTCAAATAAATATACAGAAATACTATAATAATATAAATTTAGAAATGAACAGCATACAGACATAATGCGACTCTACCACCGCGTCGGAGGAGTTGATTCTTACTGAGAAGACCCGGCGAAAAACTCAGTAGTTACTCTTTTAAACTTGTTGTCGTTTTACAATGAGAATAGAGGTTGAAGGCCATTGTTTTTCTGTATTTGTAAACTAATACAGTCAGTACTTGCCGTGTTGTTTTTTGCAGTTGAATGTACCAAAGTACCCAAAATATTAGCTCAGTTAGCTCACCGGGCTACCGTTCGCTATGACGTTCACAGCCGAAAGCAATATCGTCATTCAAATATGTAATTAAAAGGCTCGGCAAATTTCTAACAGTAAAACTAAACCAGCTTTTAATTCCAATCGATGTTATGATAATTCATAAATGTAAATAAGCCACTTAAAAGAAACTGTTACTAAGATACAAGTTTTTGTAAGTTCTTTTTGTTTTTCTTTCAGAATCTTAATCATAAATCATAATCTTTATTGCATAAATACAGGTACAAATGATCTTAAAATTATAAACATCCAGCCATATTTTGCCTTTCCACCGAGCATGCAACAGTTTACATGTTCATAATATTCCGATCATTACAATTTGTAAGGGTAGGTGTCTTATGTCAAAGTATTACTGAATCGAATAAAAGCAGTTTTCATCTAATAAGGCGTGTATTTTCTTCCTAAATATCTGCAACGGCAAGATTTTTATAGATTCTGGCAGATGAATAAAAACCTTTATTGCCATACTATAAGGACTGCTTTTGTAAAGTCTGATGATGATGGCAATACAAGTCTGTTGTGATGTCTACTTGGCTTACTTCTAAGATCGCCCCGTTTAACAAAATAATTTGGGTACTGTTTTACAAATATACAGAGCTGCTTATTGTACAAACAGGGCAAACGTAGTACTTGTAATTTTTCAAAAAGAGGTCTGCATGATTCCATAAAATGCGCTTTACAGATAGCCCTAATGCACTTCTTCTGGGCTACAAAGGCCCTTTGTACATCTACCAAGTTTCCCCATAACAATGTACCGTAGCCGAGCAATATTTCCATGAGCCTTCAAATGAAGTCAATTACGTATTTTTTTTACTATTGTGAACTTTTTGCGTAAAACATGTTCATGCGGAAACCTCAATAAAGTTAAACACTAGAAAAAATCCCTGATCCTAGGGTTTAAGTGGGACTCGGACCCTATAGCTATCCTATTTCTAGTTTAATCTTAATCGAAAGTCATATTTTTGCAAAATGTACAATAACTTAATGAAACAAAGTTGGCTTAAAACGTAAAGTACAAAACAAATTCGCCAGGTCTGTTGATGGCCTCGGTAGTTAAGATAGAAGAGCAGCCACCCGGATTGCGGAAGACGCAGGTTCGAGTCGCGCTTGAGCCCTACGATCAGGTCGATTTTTTTAAGTTTCTAGTTTCAGATGGAAAATTAATGGTACAATCCATTAAAAATAACGTGTAAAAATAAAGAGTTCTTATATAGAACTTTTATAGGATACAGAATAGGAAGTACAAATTATTATGTTGTTTCACTTGTTAGTTGTCACTCCTCTTTTGTTATCGTTAGATCAATATATTTTATCTTCAGGGCCGTGTATGTATGCCCTAATCGTTGTCACGTGTCACACTGCAAATATTGCAACATCAAGGTCGAGGTTGTCAAAATAGCCGTAACAAAAACGGTTTTCGGGTAGGGTCTATGCTATTATCTATTTAAGGATGTAGTTTTAAATATTAAATATGACAGCGTTCGTGTTCGTGACATCACAGACAAGCTGCAGGAATGCCGCCTTCGTTGGTATGGTCATGTCTCACGGAAATCGGCAAACTACGTGGGCAACAAATGTCTGGCCATGCCGCCTACGCCGGGGACCGGCAGAAGAGGTCGACCTAAGAAGCGCTGGCTCGACGTTGTCAAGGGTGACATGCGTGCCAACAGACTCACCACTGAGGATGCACAAGACCGCGCGAAGTAGGCCAATAAAATAAGAAAGGTGGACCCTGGGACCCCACACACTGGTGTGGGTTCACAACCGGGATAGACCGCACGGATGATGAGGATGATGATGGAGTTTTAAATATTTAGGCATTCGCTTTTAAATGGTCTCAATTATAGAACTTTTCTGCTCTAATGGCTATCAGTTCTTCGCTTAATGTGTTCAATCGTTTTCCATTGCCACTTCAACATACTCCCTAGCTAGGCTAATTCAATCAGCGCTGCCAACCAACCTGCACACTTGTAATCTGAAGACTGTTTAGTCCTCTACGGATTTCCACCTTCATTTATTTATTTATTCTTTATTGCACAAAAGGACTAGTAAAACTGGCGGACTTAATGCCCAGAGGCATTCTCAACCAGTCAACCGCAAGATTAAACAGATACTTTTCTTACTCTATCACAGCTTTAATAGAAATCAAACCATGATTATTGGCAACCGTGAGACGTGCTACCATAACTACTCTTGCTAAAATACTTACCTGCCGTAATGTTATGTTAAAGCCTCTCTGGCGGTCATGCTAATTATCTAGAACTTTCAAATTAAAGTTTAAAAGCATAGGTCAACAAACTTATTAATATTTGGTAACCATATAGTCATGTGCGTCACAAGCCAAGGTCGAATGAGGCTATGGCCATCTATGGGATATTTGATGGCTTAGTTGCCAAAGTAAACAACAGTCAAGAGGTCTAAAAGAGTGGGTTGTAGTTGTAGCTCCAATTATGTCACAGGTATTTTTAAGGCATTCACGTAAGTCTTAATATGTAGGTGTTAAGTAACTAATATCTAGTTTGATTGAAATTTTGTTTGGAAAATGCATTAATTGATGTCTATAACTCTAAAAACTATTTCCTCTTCACGAAGGTATTGAGAATATATGGACCACAGCATCACAATTGTTTTAATTGATAAGATGAATTGATAGTGACCGTTTTTTCACTGAAACGTGAAAAAATGAAGAATTATTAGGTACCTACGTGCTGGACTATAAAATACATGCATTGATGACAACAATAAAATCACGTGCCTGTAATCTATTACAATTCAGTGTTTATTACGATCTACAATTTTACACATGAGGAACAAAAGAAGCCCCAGGATACCGCCTTGTGGAACACTGAAATATGTTTTTGGGTTATTTGGTGAAAATCGAATTCACGGTATTTGAGTTTGCAAACGGCGTACAAGACAACCTTACTAAATGGGTCCTCATAATTATGGCATGAAAGTCAACATTTTGAAGTTTTCTACAAGAAGAAACTTTGTGGTGTTTGCTCTTGACTAGACTCACAGACATTATTTAATTAATGGTCATGTCTGGAACATCCCACACTAAAGACACTTAAATACAACGCGTGGCTACTTACACAACACAACATAATTATTGTTATTTTTCGTGTCGTCGACAATTTTTCAAAAATGCAAACAATTGTAGGTACGAGTAAGTGACTTACCTGCATTGTAAACAACCTTTTTTTAAACGGGAAACTATTGAGTTTCTTGCCGGGTCTTCTCAGTGGAATCAGCGTTCCGACGCCGGTGTTAGAGTGAAGTGATATCATCTTTTATGTATGTAGGTATTAGATTTGGTATATAGATCGTATTAATATTAAGTATATCCATAATATCATTAACTAAAGTTAAAATATTACTGATGATTCGAAAGAACTGTACCTAACTATAAATGGCATCATTGATTTGATTTCGAAAATATCCGTTCGCCAACGCATTGGTTCCCGGGGTAAATGCACTTAACTGTCCAAAGACTGCACTGAACGGTACCCGTGGCGGTAACATTCGCCTCTCTATGGTTCATTGTTTAGGAACTACTGTTCTCATGAAGAACCGTTGGAGATATGTTGGGGTCAATTTGCTGTAGCACCGTTCTTTTCTTTAAGGAGAACTAAGAAATTAGGCAATTAGAAGTACTTCTCTGAAATGTTTTTTTTTATTATCACAAAATGTATTCTCACACAGGTCGCTAACTCAATGGTGATTGATTGGTATGATAAAAATAAACAAACAAAATGATTTAAAAAAACTTCTGGTATTTATTCTTTGTACTGTGGAGTAAATCCCACCATCCTTAACAAATATTGTCCATTTCTACTTCGATTTTGCCAAATCTTATCATTCGATTTGAACGTCAGTATAACATTTAGCAAGAAGTCCCAGAATTATCAAGAAAGTTATTTAGATTATATTGTACGATATTACTTTTACTAGAATAGTAAAAACCAAGGTAGATTGTGCATTGAAGTGTTTATGCTTCATGAAGACAATAACACTGCAGAGTAGTACAATCTATTAAATATACTCAGCAGATTTGATAATGCCAAGATTTGATAATTTGATTGTGCGCAAAAACTTGCATCTGTTCAAAAAAAACAGTGACACTCATAAACATAATACCAGGAATAAAAACAAATTGAAAACTCCCAGTCTTAGGCTACACAAGGTGGGAAACTCATTTGTTGGTCAATCTGTAAAATACTTTAACAAAATACCTCAAAGTCTTGTTGATCTACCTCTTCACAAGTTTAAGTCTGCAATTAAAGCAAAGTTAATGAAACAAGGTTATTATAATGTAGAGGATTACTTGAACGACAAAAGTTTGTGGTCATAGTAGGAATAATCTGCTCCTCTGCTCAATATTGTGTTCTTTTTTCTACTCGCATTGACTGTACTCTGAATTTATTTTTTGTAAAACAAACAAAGTTGAAAAGAGTAACTATCGAGTTTCTTGCCGGAGTCTTCTCGATAAGAAGCAACGTCCGAACCGGTGGTAGATTCACATTATGTATATTCACGATGTGTACTAATATTGTACTATTTTATTTACGTTTATTATTATTATTTCTGTATACTTTTTTTGACATGTCATAAGTGCTTTGTACAAGCTTAAATGAATAAATGATTTTTTACTTTACTTTACTTTACTTTACAAGAATTCTTTTGTGATATAAATCTTAATAGATGATTGAATAAAATTCATAACTGTGACGTCTTCTCACATGAAGTTTTATGATACTCGTACCTACTTGTACTATTAAAAATACACGAAATTGCCCACATTGTGTTCAAATAAGCTACTTATAGTCGTATATTACAGGCAACGAATGCTCAAAAAAAGGTAAAGAGGGAATGCTTAAAACCTTAGTTTAATTACATAGAAGAAGAAGAGCATAGAAGGCGAGTCGGGGCACATGTTTTAAAGCCACAAATATCAGGGTGTCACGGCTGGATCTGAACTTACAGATTTTAATTTCTCGAGGTAAGAGCTTCTTCAAAATGTTTATTTGTGCAGTAAATGGTTGCAACAACATAAGGTAGAAGCACAAGTATTATTCAGACATGTTAAATACTGAAAATTGTGATCCTTCTAGGTAGGTGTTATTCTAAGCTTGGAACACAATTTTTGACT
Organism: Udea olivalis; assembly: GCA_947369235.1. Lineage (NCBI taxonomy): Eukaryota > Metazoa > Arthropoda > Insecta > Lepidoptera > Crambidae > Udea > Udea olivalis. Next base: position 11,833,623 of record OX376362.1, on the reverse strand, counting down.
TTATTTTTCGTTTACTGGATCTAGTAAGCATATGTTACGAGTAGAAATAGAAATAGAAATAAATTTATTTGGACACTTAAAATATACACAGGTTACAAAGACAAAAAAACATTAGAAAAAGTGTCAAATGGGCTACCACTCAGCATGTGCCGCAGTGAATTGGCACCACGACGCTGGTTTTCAGTGGTCACCTAAGTGAAGAGGGAGAAACGGTACACAAGGGAGAAGCGGTTCAATTACAGAATTAAAATATATATAACATTTACGATAAAGGTTGTATAAATCAGAACAATTGAAGCTGTGACACGTGAAAACCGGACATTATAGTTACACGACTAAGATACTTTGTTAAATTATTGTTTTTGCAAATTCAATAAATGCTCTTTATAGTGAGTGAGTATGTTGTTGTATGAGTATGTTTAGTATAGATAGATATAGCAGACAGTTAAGTTTGTCTGTCTGTTAAAGTATTTATCAGTCCCTGATTACCTCAGTACAAGCTAAGCTCAATTAGAGATAAGTTGTCAATGAGCGCAACTTTAGTCCAGATGCCTATCGACCTATTTATATACCTGCTTATTTATATTAATTATTTTAAATTGTAATAAAATTGATATGTTATTTGAATCCCGTAGTGCTGTAACATTACAGCGATTGCGAATTGTAATTATAAATTGATTATAATTAAATCACAATATATTGTAATTGCAAACTTATTTACCACTTACGCAACTCTAATTACCATTTATCCCTTCGTGATCATGTAACCACATTGTTCTTTGCATTAACATATCAACGGAAGTAAATTATACGTAATTAAAAGACTACATTATTAGTGGAACGCCTCTAATGATCTAGAACAGAAAAACAATGGATCTATAGACACTACTTTTTGCGCGGCCTTTGCGAAAAAACATGCTAAGTATAATTTCTGAGTAATTTTGTCCTCATGATTATTATCGTCCAATTGGCCGTCTTTAGCTAGGCCATCTTTACCAGATTGTTTTAAATGATCTACGAAGCCAACATTTAATGATTTCATGGTACCTAAATACTAAAGTAATTATCTCACTGTATTTGAGAATCAATGTCATCTAGCAGCCTGTAAGTCATCGTCAGCAGGGGATAATGGATGAAAAACAATTAAAAACATAGATATTTAAGCAAGTGGTAAATTAAATGGCACTATTAGAAGGGGAGAACAACATGCCTTGGACAAGTTGAAGACGGACGTACAGTCAGAAGCATAAATATCTGTACGTTTCAAAGGCATCAAAATAAGGAAGAATGTTTTGCAGATAAAATGTTAATTTAAATTATTTTCTTATTTTGTTCTTTTGATTTATTATACAGTCTTTTAAGTATTAACTCTTAGAATTTTGAAAAACTGTGATCCACAGACACTAAGTACAAGTAACATTTTAAACTTTCTTGTTGCATTTTCACTACAAATGTACACGGTCGCGTTTTTGCAACGAAACGTCGAGATAAAATAGATAAATCCATTAACCATAAAAAATAATTTCGTTGCAAAAACCCGATAGAGTTTAAAATGTATTATGTACGAGACATCAAGACGTGTAAGATTATGTACCAACTTACATCGCGTGTCAAAAGGTAAAATTGCAATGCTCTACTTTTGACTCTGCCCAAGGAATTCCACTCTCGACCGTTATGGCAATAGTGTCAAAACCAAGTAGCTTGCATTTCTATGAAATCGATTAAGAAAACAAAATTTCCCATCGCTATCTCACGATTGTGACGTCACCGTCACAATAAGCATCAAAAAAGGCCCTGGACCTGCTGCGCAGTAAGTGAATTTAGATTTAAATTGGTTTTGTGAATCCCCCACACATACTTTACCCGTGCGCAGATCCATCCCCTTCACTGTCGTTTAGTTTTCTTATTTCGCCTCTGGATATGTGCCTACCCTTGAATGTTTCTACCTTTTGAGTATCTACATCAGATACATTATTTAAACAGGCATCTGCTTTTCGCGCCATTAAATGAAATAAATGACAAAGTGCAAAGTACTTAAATGCAGAGCGTCATTACAATTACGAGTAACTAAGCTAATTGAACAATATTACTGCACGTATTTTAATACCACATAATACGCGACACTTTATAACATTACAATTACGGCATTTAAACAGTTTAATACATAGGTACTTATTATATTTCCCAATGACGACATAGACATAGAAACAACAACAAAACAACCACGGCAAGGTTTAACAAAATTGTTTTGAAAAGGTTTCTGCAATCTTTTGTCGGGCGGGATAGATTGCTTAATATCATTATCGCATATTATTGCAGAAATCCTTATTTACACATATCATTTAATTTCTGACAACCATTTTAGTACGAGTACCGATAACCTCAGTCTAGATTTGTGTCAAATGATCTAAAATCTTGTTGCTATCCCAGATACTTTTTAAATTGATTAACACAAATTTACGAAATGCGGTGCGTTTATAAACTACATATTATAAATATTCCAGCATTCTCCTGTAAACCTTACTAGTGTGATAAAATAATTATTCTTAGCATTAAATCAGCCACTTATACATGCTTTCATGTGCAATAATAGACAATTGCCTAGTAAATGTAATCCTAAGTAATTTATAGTAAAACTCGTGATGGATGGAGATCAAGAAATTTCCAGCTTCTGTTCTTGTTTTATTTCAAAGACAACAAGATCTGTGTACCTATGAGTATCTTTGTTTGCATTTGAACTAAAAGATTTATAATTAGTTCTCTTATCAATATCAGCAGCCGCAAGACTTCTAACTAACTTAGACTTTCTGCCAATCTGTCTCCAGTGGCTGGTTTTTATTCCAAATCATTTCTGCCCTGACAGCCACCTGTTCTTCCCTCCACAAGTATATGTGTACCTTAACCACTGCCATTAGTTCTGCTGCTGTAACTTGAAAATAGTTTTCTTCTCTTTGATTCAGACCTAAAGTTGAAATATGATCATAGTACCGAGGCGTTCTCATCAACCTTTACAAAACTATTGCAGCATGCATCTCAGGTCAACAGCATAAAGTACCCCTATGTAAAGGTTGATGTGAATGCCTCTGCCTGCCCTGAAGCTGGACACAGTTTCAGTGGTAGATTTTATCTCGAGATCCGTTTGTGTGACGTTAGTATATTTATTGATTTTCATCTTTGTTCCAGATAAAAATGAAGATAAAGAGTGACCTGCTGATTCAGCCTGAGGGGGAGATGTGGAAGAAGATCAGGGTGGAACTAAAAGAAGACGTCAACACGCGTGCCAGGGATCTGGCAGCCATCAAAGAATGGTTGAAGAAGCAGCCGCATCTACCTGATGACTGGGGTAAGAATGACAAAAATGGCATTATTAAAAAAAACAATTGGATGCATAAGATGTATTAGGAAAACTGATGAATACCACTTATTTATTATCTAGTTCAGTCTATTTGAATAAAGTTATTTGAGTTTTAGTTTGAATAAATGTTGGGTTTAAAGTAACTTTTATAAAAAAACTAATAGCAACAAATAATAACAACAACAAGGTTATACTAAAAACTACATGAGATTACAATTTTCCCGTACTCGTGGAATGAGAAAGGTTGCGTGTGTGTATGTGTGTGCGTATTTATGGCGGATGTGGTAGGTGTTTAAGCATGTCAGTTCATAGATGGAAGGCTGATACTGAAGGAATTTTCAGTATCAGCGTAATTTAGGTCCAACAACCAACTTTTAACGGCGTGTTTGGCTTTCATAACGCTCAAGTCTTTGATAGAACATTTGCGATTGATATTGTTATATTGGTGAGAACAATGTGGAAGACGTTTGGCGAACATAGTGCGCACTGAAGGTAAGGGGATCCTGAAAATTCGACGTTGGGAAAGAAGTATGTAACCGGGGGAATTTATTGTTTGCTTGTGTTGAGCGCAGCTGACTTTTATTTGTTCCGTTTTTACCCTAAACCGCTGAACCTTGATGTAAAGACAGATTAGAGTCTTGGAAACGACTGTTGTTGCTAAAAGGTGTTGAGAAAAAATTGGCGAAAGTTTTTATAATATATTTACTTAGTTAGGCTTCACATTAGGTAACCATAAACTCACAATTTAACAAATCTATTTAGATCTCTTTGTCAAAATGATAAGATTCTAAATAGATTATAAAAAAATGTATAGTGTTTGGTTAACTGATAATGTCTGTGCCTATACGCATTGGCTATCGTTCGATACGTATGTTTTTTCCAGTCTATTCTAAAAAATTAGCCATTTTTTAGGTAATATTAAAAATAAAACGGTGGATATCAGAATTTGGTTACCTAAGCAAAATGTCCATAGATTCAAGGTCACCCTTGTTTTGCTATAATTAACAAAAGGCTCTTTTTATAATCCACCTACGATGTTAGAAAAACCATGTTAGTCATCGTGAAGTTGACGTCATAGATCTATAATCTTATGTTCTGATAGATTATAATTTTTTTGCTAGTGCATGTGGAGATGTTATTTTTCTACCATGATTTTATATTACCAATAGGGGAACTGAAAGAAACCCAAGTTCGGTGACCTTTTAAGGCAAAACTACGTAGTATATAATAATATGTCTGCCCGATAAAATGCCTTTTCACCTTTGTCTTGAAGATATGTTGCAGTCAAATCCCGATCATAGTGAAAATGCATTTTTATAAGTTACAACTAGTTCTTAACTAAATGCATTTATTCTAACTGGAATTTCCTAGGGGATGTGGCAAACTTGTATAGGTGAATGACGTAGGAAATTTGTATAGGGGAATGATTCAACTATAAGTAATCCAAAGAAGAGAAAACGGTTCGACCTGTATGTAGGTATTAGCAGATACAAAGCATGATAATACTCGTAAACAATTTTTAGGCAAATTTAGAAACGAAATTTAATAAATCCTAGTAATAGTTTTTAATGCGTAAATAAAATGGAAGAATAACACCCTTCGTCATATAATAATTGCTTAAATCGATTATTATGACAATTGGTTAGTTCCTCCTAATAATACTTCTTACTCACGACTTATATAACTTTACTCTTATACAAGGTGACTTTTAAATGAGCCCTTGCAGCAGTAACACCGTATTCCCACTGAGGACCAATTGGTAACATCGCATTTTTGAAAGATGTTTAAATACAGGAATGACCATGATTTTATTTGAAAAACTGGAATTAAGCGTAGTATAAACATTCTGATTTTCGCATAGATGTAATAAGATCACCTACTGAGTATGTCGAGCCGAGGGACCGGCTGATTTTGAACATGACATAAGGGAAATGATTCCTTAATTTTCGCGTTTCTCTGCGCTTGATGACTAAAAACTGATTTTTTTACTTTATTGAGCAATAACATTTTAGCATTACCTAATATTTAACGATATTACTAAATACATTACTAAATATGCAGAATATAGCAGAGGGAAAAATATTTAATATGAGTTCCATAACATAATCACATCATCTTCCAAAAATGCGACGTTGCCAACTCACCTCTAGCGCTCACTCTTGTTCAAAAACAAACCATATTCCTTCCCCAGAGGACGCACCACTGATGACCTTCCTCCGTGGCAGCAGCTTCTCCCTGGAGAAGTGCAAGCGCAAGCTGGACATGTACTTCACCATGCGCGCCGCCTGCCCCGAGTTCTTCCTCAACAGAGACCCCACCAATCCGGACTTGGACGATATATTGACAAATAAAGTGTGAGTACTTTCATGTAACATTCCATCAGAAATAGACATACGTACAGTCAAATGCATAAATATCGATAAGTTTCCAAGGCTTCAAAAATATCTGAGCAAAATATCTATACGAGAGTTCTAGATGACTTGTTAAGGTATTTGTGCCTCATGTTTTGCACACGTTTTTCTCTTACGGATATTAATGCCTTTGTGTGTACGTAGTCTTCAACTTTAGTTAAACAAATAAACACTGCCATTAAAAGGAAACTACCGACATGTAGAAGATAATGATCAGTTACAAGCATAAGATGACCCATCAATTATTTGATAATGTTCTAGAGAGAGTCTAAAGACCATTTCTACAGTTTTCCTGAATTGTATCTAAGTCCATTTTAACATTTTCATTGATTGAATAAAGAAAAAAATATACTGCGCCTGAAGTAGCGCTCCTAAAGGCTTTACTAAAAACTGGATACGAGCAAAAAAACTAAAAATAATGCTTCGGAATGACGGTAAAGTAAAAAGAAACGTAACGTAACGAAAGTAGGTTTACATTGGCTTTCTAGTGCTCTCAAATAATTTAACAACCCTATGACTTAGTGGCAACAGCTAACTTCTATTATTGTTATTTTGGTTGACTCTCAAGTCTCGACACTGCTGGCCAAAGTAGCCAGTCACAGCCAGAGCGGATCATCCCTTCAAATGAAACTGCGCAAGTGGTAAAACTATCTCGGTACTTTCCACCCAACAAGACGGATTTGGTGCTACCACAAACCATTGCTGACAAGTGATTTCATTCCACGTATTGCCACGATACGTTCCCCTTTCGTGAAGACACGATCAGGAGAGGCGACAAACGCAACGTTGGACATGATACGCAAGATCTCTAAAAGGCGCCATAAACCGCAATCTATGGAGATGTATATGCATATGTATGATGTATGATTAAACCTTGCGAAAATAGGATTCTAGTCATTAACTAACAATTATAGCTGATACTTATCGTGGCTTACCACTAGGATGTTGATCAAATAAATGGCTTCGACCGAAACCAAGAAGGACTGGATATTGTACAGACAAATCAAATATTGAATTTTTGATTGATTATCTTCTGAGTATTATGACTCAGTTAAGCTCCTTGCCAATTATTGGTATGGCCGGCCCTTTTTCATTGACAAAGAGCAAACAAACCTTGGCCTTTTCTTCAAGGTGGGGCAGGCGCACGCGACTCGACACCCAAAGTGCCCATTACTGGCAATTGTTATGCAATTATCCAGTCACTCCTCGTGTAAGAAACATCCTATGCTAACAGTGCAAGTAGGCTCTTATTGAAGACAAAAACAGTAACATTCTCATACGGAAAGCAATGGAGAGGGTGGGCTCACAACCGGGATAGACCGCACGGATGATGATGAAAGCAATGGAGAGGCGAAATTTGCAGAGACGCAAGGATAACTTTAGGAATAGACTTAAGATTTCGGCGAATAAAAAAACAATGAAGACTTTAATGATTAAATTGTTTAAAAAATACATGCATGCGGACTATTGCCGCCCATTTTGACATCTTTAGGGGAGCCCCGTGTTTACCAGTGGACGTCCTAGGCCGCGGGTACTAATGTAGCGTCTTGCGGTGCCGGAGCGGCGCGTGCAATGCATAGATTAGATATGGGACTGGGCTCGAAGGTAGCGGCACGGGTGAGCGGCGGGCGCATACATTAATTGACGCGCCCCGCCGCCGCTGCCGCCCCGCTGACTTCGTGTCCGTGGCCTTATAGCTGCGAATGATGATGATTTCAAAATAAATTGATGAGCCAAATACTGTGATGGGATTGTAGGGCATTGATTTACATGCAGTTTTACAACCGAAGTTTTCATAATTGACTTTTTTCATTGCAGACAAGGACCTCCTCTGCCAGGATTGACACCAAATGGAAGGAGGGTCACTTTGTGTAGAGGTAAGTGTATTTCGGCTCTGAATTATTTCATAATTTATTTGTGTTTCGAATGTTCAATTATATCTATTTGTGTTGTGTGACTATTTAATATAGTAAATAATTTTTTAAAAACTTTAAAAAAAAAAACTAAACCGATTTCAAAAAACCATTAAACAAAAACTCCCTACCTAAAACACTAAAAAGCTAATAATAAACTGAATTATTTATTTAGTCATTGGACAAAAATGCGCGACTCAGATCTAACTAATTAAATCAAAAACTTACTACCCATCAATTCGCAATAATATTATAAATGAACCTAAATACAACATTATTTTACTCAGCAATCAAGGTACAATATGTATTTACAAATTACTATGATTTATTTACAAAATTACAATGTGACAATTCTTGTCTTAACCTAATTACCTATTAATTTAAATAAAACATTATTATCATGTGTGCTAGGTACCTATCGATCTATTTGAAGTCGGTGCCAAGCCAAATAGGTATTTGATAGTTTACACGTACCTACGTCCGCCCTGCCACATCACGTTATCCACCCCGCGATTGTGACGGAACGCGCGAGCGTGGCGGGTGGGGGGCTCGTGCTGAGCGATTCAACCCAAACGGGCAGACGTCGTTGACGATCGTCTCCAATGCAATTAAAATTTTGATGCGTTATAGTGTTGTTCATAGATTTTATACTTTTGATAGTCGTTCACTTGTTTGTAGGTTGGCATATATTAATAAAACTATCTACTTAAGTAATTATTGATTTATAACCTTGTATGTATTATATCCCTAAGTATTAGTGTTCCCTTTATTTTTGGCTATATATTCTATTAACTTAGACGTAGGCACATGCCACATTTACTCACACTCACCTCCACATTCATGCACATTCATGCACACGTTCACTGTCTCCACACATGGGCATTGTTATTTTCTGTTTCTATTTGTTTTACTTGTCATTAATTATGCTGTTTTTTTTCTTGCACGTAATTAAGACGAACACACAGGCCCTGCCAGAATACCAGCGTCTCTCCTGTACTGCAGCGGCATGTGCTGAGGCAGGGACCTGATTGACCCGCTTCTGTATTTTTCTTTTTTCTTTTATTTGTTTGTTAAAATTGTTTCTTGTATTCTTATTTTTTTTGTCCCTTGTACATACTTTTGGGGTAATAAAATATTTTCTATCTTCTATTTATATGAAAACCTTATTTGCTCATTCAGGAATCCAACCAAACCTGAACTCTCAAGAGATCGCAGACACCCTGAAGCTAGCCCTGATGATCGGCGACGTCCGGCTGACCGAGGAGACAGAAGGAATTGCTGGAGACATCTACGTGCTAGACGCTGCTGTACTCGGACCCAGTCTGCTGACCAAACTCTCACCGACCACGATCAAGAAGTTCATGATTTGTGTTCAGGTAAAAATTAGAGCTTCTTCAACTGTATTAATTTCAGCATTCCCAAAATGACTATTATTAACGAGTGAAATGAGTGGGTGATGCATTTTTCGAGCAATTTGGCGATTTGGAATTCACTTGAAATAGTAATTGGAAGCCTCAGGGCGGCTTGGTAGCTAGTGTCTGATTTGACACTAGAAGGTAAATGCACCTCACCAGTTTTATCGTTTGTTGGTGCAATGGCAGCGATCCTGCCTTTAGTACTGGAGGTCGTGGGTTCGCGCCCCACCCCACCCATGACAAACATTTATGTGACGAACATTTGTGTTTGTTAAGTGTCTGGGTGTTATTATCCATTTAAGTATGTATTTAGAAATATTTAAGTATGTTTATCGGTCTCTGACACCCATAGCACAAGCTCTGCTTAGTTTCGGGTTAGAAGATTTTGGTGTGAATTGTCCCAAATATTCATTTTTCTTTAACAATTGATTATTTTGATTTCTGTTTGTTTGCAGGAAGCATACCCTGTTAAGTTAAAAGAAATACACATAATAAATACATCGCCTATCGTCGAGAGATTCGTCAACTTCGTCAAACCTTTCTTGAAAGAAAAAATCAGGAAACGTGTAAGAAAAATTTATGTACTTAATAAACCTCAGGTATTTGGGATAGTGTAAGACATTGTAAATCTTATAAATTTAAACTTGACTAGCTGCCACGACAGACTTCGTTCTTGCAAAAGTAATTCCACGTCGCGGCATCGGTAAAGCAGCACATCTCGCCCGCGTTTCTCTGACTCGATTTACATAATTAAGGGCCGATTTTTCGATCCTCAGTTAGTGAAATTTATCTGTGGAATAAAGTTTATTCGAAGGTTAACAAGATTTTAAATTTCTCAATGGTCAAATAGATGTTATCTGTTGAATAAAGCCGCTAACTGAGGAATAAAGTTATCAGCTTCTTAAGTGGCTGGATAAGATTTGATCTATGCGTTTTATTTGTCTATATAGACAGGTTGTGTGTCATTTGAGATTTTTTTCATTATGTTTGTACGACCCGACGTAACGATTCTGGAGCAAAGGCAGTTACTTAACTATACAAAAGCTGAGCCCAATAAAAAGATCGAGTTGTAAAAGAGAAACCTAATCATTTTATTACATGTTGTGAAAAGGAGGTTTAGAAAAGATTTTGCCTTAAAAACACGAAGCAAACATAGGTACTCTTTGCAACAACTTTAGACACAAAAAAAGTTGAGGGTAATCTTCTTATACGTCAATGTCAATATGTCAAGCATCAACTTTTTTCTTGTTTCATTCTAACATTGCAATGATTGTATAAGTTCATCTCGCTTGTGAATAATCAGTGTGAAGTTAGCGATATAAGTACATAGACAACCGATAGATAGCTATTCTTTGGATAAAAGACGATTGAAAAATTTAAAACATTTATTCGCTTGATAAACAGCCAGTTAATTTTATACTTCAGTTAGCTATCAAGGGAATAAACTAAGAATTGAAAAATCGGGCCTTATACTAGCATTTTTCACTGAATGTTTGGTTCAATCATAATATTAAAGTGTGGCCTATGTCAATCCCTGATAATGTAGCTTCATATCAGTGAAATAATTTAGAAAATCGGTCCAGTAGTTTCGGAGCCTATTCAATAAAAACAAACAAACAGTCAAATCTTTCCTCTTTATAATATTAGTATAGATAAAACCAAACATTGATGAATGTATTGAGTGGGAATACCCTGTTTCAGCCATTTTGTAAGTAATGGCATCATAGAGTCGTTGACTTCGAAAAAAACAAAATGTGTAAACTCTTTATTCAAAATGTCGTATGCCCATATACATCACGTAGGCCCACATCTTTCAATTGGTAATAAATGTTAACAAGGTTTAACAGCGATATTTAACAGTTCAGCTACTTTCAATGTCCATTCATTTGCATGAGTAGGTTATTTTAAAAGTTTAAGAGTACCTACCACTATTGCTATGGTATATGGTATTATAGTAATCAATCCAAAAACAATGAATCTCTAATTGAGACCTTAAAATTAGCTGTCTGTCTTCTAAGCCATGATATGAGCTATTGAACCAGTCTCTGATCATAATGTTTTCTCGCTCTAGATCTTCATCCACAAGGACGTGAAGGATTTATACAGCCACGTTCCTCAAGAACTGCTACCTGTTGAATACGGGGGCCCATGTGGCACAATGCAAGATCTGCAAGGTAAGCATTAAACTGGTCGTTAAGATTGCTGCTTTGCTAAACTTAAAACAATTAAGTTACTATTTCAGCTTCATAAATATGTTTGACAGAGGTAGAATGTGTTTCCTTCCTCTCATAACCCCGGGTTCTCCAAACGGGGCATTTTTGCAGGCCTTCAATAGGAGGATGGCTAGCCCAGTGATTCCTTTGCATTACTGTGCTTTTCAGCGTCATATTGGACTTCACGACCTCTTTCCATCAGGTGTAGTGAGGTCATCTTGACGGGCAATATAAAAAACACAGTAGATTACTTGGTCTGCAATCAAACTGCGCATTTTAATGCAAATGACACTTTACACCTTCATATCTTAAGAACAATTTTTAAGCAGTAATACTGCGAGTGAGTGAGAGTTTACGTGATCAGCTGTATCCTTATTTAGTACGGAAAATTGAAACGAAAGAAATATTTTTTTATTTGAATAACAAATAGCAATACTGAGGCTGGCTTTTCATTTGGCACCTGTGTCAGTAGAGAATGTCCCATACCTAGAGAGCGCTAGACAAAAGGGGAGGTAGCTTCACAGAGTCAGGAACGCGTGTGTTATATTGGCATTTCGAGTTTGCCAAGCTTTTCATCAAATTTGTGTAAAACACAACTGCTGATTATATGTTCTCTTATTCTAGAACAATGGAAGTGCAAGCTCCACGAGTACAAAGACTGGTTCGCGGTTCAGGAGTCTGTGAAGGCTGACGAGTCCAGGCGGCCGGGGAGGCCCACCAATTACGACGAACTCTTCGGCATCGACGGCTCCTTCAGACGACTCGCCATCGACTGATGACGAATTAGCCCTTAGTGCAGAGGATGTTAGGTTTCTTTCTATTTGTGTTCTCCTTTCCAAACTTATGGTGGTACCTACGAAGCTGGTGTAGCTTCTTCGTAGGCATAGGAAACTCTATTCTTGAGTTGCACTGAGTATTTATTTAAAAAAGAAATGGCACTTAGATCTTTTGCTCCGTCTCTCTTTGATTTATGCCATTTCAAGATAGCCGGCAAAATCATTCGGTTATCCTACATGAATCTAAATCATTGCTTCTCTTGCAGAGTAACAGTTAAGTTGCAACATTAGCCCCCGTATTCACAAACGCTAATCAAAATTCGAGGACACCTCAAATGGATGCTGCCCTGTCACATGTCAATATAATGAAAGGGACAGCTATACGTGGAAGGACTGCTCAGCTTTGATCGACGTTTGTGGATTTGGGCGTAGTCTCGTGGATTTAACCATTTTTCTCCATTTTAGCTACAATTATAGGAGTTCTACTCATTGTTATTACTTCCAAACATTGTAACCAGTCCATAGGATTTTTATGTCGATATAGCTGCAGTAGTATGTCGGCTATCACGTATTTTGATCACGCTTGGTGCAAAGTCTCGCGCAATCGTACACCCTGGGGCCGTTGACGCTAGTTTCGCCGCGCGCGCTGAACAGGAGAGTGTCTAGAATAACTTTTTTGGATCTTTGTAACACGTTAGCATGACCAGCCATTACATTCCTTTTAACCAACATTATTCTTGAATGGTGGTTTTAGATCTAAGTAGAATTTATGATTAGTATAGTCAACAACAAAAGGCGCTTGTGGAATGAGTACCTACTTCGTAGTAGCAGCTAGTTGTATAGGGAACGTTGGAACATGATGCTAAACTGCGCTCAGCGACTTATTTTGCTGGCTGTACATATTTTTTAATGGTTTAATTGTAGGAATAGATAAAAAACATTGGAAAGAGGAGATAGATTTAGGTTAATTAATTGTGATATTTTATACTTTGCTTTAAAAATCTGCTGTTATTTATACTATTTTCCTTATCATTAAAATAGTCAAGTTCTTAGTAATTCCAGTAAATTTTCAAAAAAAATGGTGGTGTGTGATTATTAATTTGAAAGAATTTTAATTATTTTTATGTTCATTTATCAATTGTGTTAATTATGATAACCCTATCGAAAAAGTACACGTAAGTACATAAATAGATTAAACTGAAAATAAAACCCCTGCTTTGTACAACTGAGTTTCACTATCATCCCCATTAGGTACCTACTTTTGCAGCTACGAGTACTAAGAAGCTTAAGAATTCAAGGTCCATTAACTACTAAAAAAACTGGCGGTAGTGTTGACAAATAAGGTAGTTAGCCCTTGTTACCCACGTTTATCCGAGTTTATCTAAATAGTATATCAGTTAGGTATAAGTCAATAAATACCCCTTCTTATTATTTTGAGGAACAGAAGACAATACTTACACCGATTCAAAAATACCACTTAAGACATGCCACCCCTGAAGTAAGTAAATGAATATTATTTCTAAATAACGATACTATTAATAATCCTCGAGTCTTTATCATTGATTTATTTGCTAATTAAAATACTTAACACATGAAATACTTTGAGTGTCTACTCAACAATAGATCAATTATTGATTTACGTTCTATATAGGCTCTTTAGAGGTACGGGTCCAAAGGAATCTATACTAATATTATCAAGAGGAAAGATTCGATTGTTTGTTTGTTTGTTTGTATTGAATACTGAACCGATTTAAAAAACTTCTTTCACCAATATGAAGCTACATTATCAGGGAGTGACTTATGCTATATGTTATTATGATTGAACAAAACATTAAGTGGAAAATAATACTAAGTAATCAGCCTATTCACTGTCCCACTGCTGGGCAAAGGCCTCCATCATTGAAATCAAGTCATCGCTACAATTGATGGGTATTGCCCTAATCACCACGCTTGCCAAATGCGGGTTGGTGTTCACAAACCCGAGCTATGTTCCGAAAAATCCGATACACACTTTGCCCGACCTAGCAATTGAACCCGGGACCTCCGGGTTTTCTGGCCGAGCTTTGAAACCACTCGGCCACGGAGGCGTTAAATAATAGTACATCTTTAGAATAATAACGTAAAGAAGGATAGTCTTCATACAACCGCCCCGTCAAAAATGAAGCACTAATCCGATCCACACATGCGTGACTATTACTTGCTTACGTGCGGCGCACTTCGACATTGAATATTGCGGAGCTGTATACTGCAAAGACGTTCCGTTTGGAGCCACTTATGGCTCCAATCGAGGTGCTTCAAAATGGGCGCGCGGACTTGGTTTCTATCTAAGAGTACATCATACTCGTATGAATCAAGCCGGAAAAAACGCATGCGAGATGTGCTCCTTAACCGATGCCGTGAAGCCGTTTGTCGAAGCAGCTAGTAGAAAATAAATGTAATAGGTACTTATTATCCCGATAGCGCATGATTCGTTTAGGTGCACACCTACTCCTAAACAAAAGTAAGTATTTATTTATTTATTCTTTATTGCACATAGTCTGTTACAAAGGGCGGACTTAATGCATAGAGGCATTCTCTACCAGTCAACCACACAGTCAGACAGAGGTATTACAGGCAGTGCTAGAGATAAAAGTTTTAAACTAGGTGTTAAAAAAAAGAAAAGAAGTATTAAGCTTCTAAAGAGATTACATAAACATATAGGTAAACATAATAATAACAATTACACATTATATAAACAAAAAGTAAAAAAAATAACAGACAGATAACAAGTGGATCCAAGAGAATCCCAAAACTACAGTTCTTGGGGCGTCATCAATCTTTTGAAGTGCGCACGCAATAGTATATTTTATATCGAGGGACTAAACGAAGCTTTATTATACCAGTGGTGGTTTAAAAGAGAGTAAATGAAACCGAGGGTATATTCAATTGGCGTTTAGGTTTAGTCTCGAGGTGCAAACTGTACTTTTCACTTTGAGTGCAAGAAAAATAGTCAATTTAGTACAAAAACATTTAAAACCGAACAAATTTACACTTGACAAAAGTTCTGAAATTTTCGTGTTCAGTTTCTTCTTCTGACTTATTTGGATAGAACAAAGAAATAAAGGAGGTAATGAGTACGAGTACATAAGTACATATTCTAATCTATGATAATGAGTGTAGAGTGTTGGTTTACTAGGTAAGGTACCTTGAGGGCTGGTCAAGAGCAAACACGCTACTTTTGCTTCGACATGTCAAATTTAAAAATATATGGAGCTGATTAGTATCATTTTTTAATTTGACATGTAACAAAAGTGGCGTCTTGCTCTTGGCTAGCCAACCTTATATCGCAAAGGAATAGGAAGTAAGCGAATTACTTACCAAATATCTAAGAGCCACTTGGTTAGTAGACTTCCCGTATTTTTGTGCAATCCTCACCAAGGCAGGATCATCAGCTCGCGGTGGAGGAGCAGCCGAGTTGGCTCTGGGCACCAGGAAGCCGAACGGACTATAGGCCACTACTGTCACTCCAAGGTTGTGCATGTTGGCTACTAGGCGTTCGAGGGTGTGCGCGGGGTGTATCTGAAAGTGAGGATGGTAGGTTTCTGATCTTTGGAAGATGGTAACTAGAAATTCCCACAGTACATTTATGAAAGAAGTATGTTGCTTCAAATAAAGGTCATCGCACATTATCACGCTGCGGCAACGTCATCGCTCTAATCCAGCAATAACTTGTGCATCGGCAAAAATGACTATTTCATATTTAAATTGTAAAATATATTAGTGGTCTCTGCCTACCCCGTTGGGAAAGAGGCGTGATGGTATGTATGTATGTATGTATGTAAAATATATTACAGTACACCCAATTCAATGATTTAGTTTGAAGTTAATTGCCGGGTTGGATGGAGCGGCATTACCGTTGCCATAATGTGCAATGACCTTAAGTCGTCTCAAACTGATGAACTGCTGTAGATAGGTACTATCTAAATCCTAAAACTTTACTCAACATTCTCACTTTATTTCTATTGAGAATTAGTAATGGAACTGCATCAGTTTGAAATGCCCAATTTCGAGTAACGCTTCAGAGTTTGGTGGTCAGTATACCTCTACACCCGATTTTCTATGTGAAATGCGAAGGCTTCTGTCATAAGTATCTCATTTAAGCCCGAGCAAGAAAGCTCCCTAAATCTTAAACCCTCAAACTAATGCGGACTTAAAGCATACCTACTTACAAAGGGTTCTCGCAGGGGTAAGTTTTTCCTCTTTGATTTTTTTCTACTCCTGACGATCTTACTTACCTCTTTTTTCTACTTCTGACGATTTCAAATGATCGTCAAGTTACCTACCTCGAACTGGTTGACAGCTGGCACGATTTGGCTATTGGCAATTATTCTCTTCACTTGCTCTGTATTAAAGTTGGATACACCAATGGATTTCGCCAGGCCCAGTCTCTTTGCGTCCTCCATGCCTTTCCAGGTCTCCAGGTAGTCGATGTTATCAGGCTGAAACACGTAGATGTTTGAATATATCTTCTTTAAGGTGACCCCTAACATTGCCTCAAGTATAAAACTTGTGATATCTTAACAAAATAAAAAAGACATTTTTATAGACCAATATTGATCCTACTGTCTTTTATACCATACCCATATAGATCTAGTCATCATTTTTTCTAATCATATACCAAATGAATATAAGAATAAATTTTGATAACTGATAATTTATTCTTAATTCTTCGAAAGTCGTGTTATGCTGCCGCCGGTCTTCCGGCAGAGATAATGATTGAAGTGGAACTGTGTCAATAATAACCAATGAAATCGATCACAGGTTAGCCTGTCTCGTTGGGCATCCAATAGCATTATTCTAGCTGTAACTTACCTTCTCAGAGATGGGGAAATGAATCAAGTACAAGTCTACGTAGTTGAGACCCAGTCTGCTGAGTGAATCCTTCAAGGCTGGTACTACCTGTCCACGGGCGTGCTTATCGTTCCACAACTTAAAAAGAAATAAAGCTTTCAAAGTTTTTGCTTCTTCATAAAACAGTTAAGCAATTGTCACATAATTTTACAGCTTACAACTGTCGCGTGTCGGTTAACTATTTGAAATACACCTGATTTAAAAGTGTGTTGAGTTCTTCAACCACTAATATTATTAAAAGGCAAGATTCGTATATATGATTGTAATTTGTATAATTTATTCTATTTGAACTATTCTATTGAAAAATATGTGTCCTGAAGCAGCCAAACTGATACTATCTATCAAACTCTTTATAATAAAGTTAATTCTAGGCGGAATACGATTAATTTTAATTTTGGTGGAAATGGCACTTATGAAACCCATTGATTTAAAAGAAAAAACATTAGATGCTCCCCTTATTTGCAATACAGCTCACTTATTTTACGTGCAAAAGACTTTGAATAGTGCTCATTTTAAAGCTTATTTCAAGCACTACAAAACCCTTTTGTATTAGAATGCATAAAATGCATCTGCTCGCCGCTAGATGGCATTGACCACAATTTTACAGCTTACAACTGTCGCGTGTCGGTTAACTATTTGAAATACACCTGATTTAAAAGTGTGTTGAGTTCTTCAACCACTAATATTATTAAAAGGCAAGATTCGTATATATGATTGTAATTTGTACAATTTATTCTAAAAACCCTTACCATTATAAAACAAAATTTTCAGAAAGTAGCATAATATATGCTATATTTTAACGGGAGAAACAGTCACTAAGCCAAGTGGCTAAGTCACTGGCAGAAAGCTAGAAGTACTTTTTAAGTTGTGAGTGCATGTAGATTATGGAGACACGATGACAGTTGATTGTTTGTCTCATTTTATCTCCACTCTGAAAAATTAAGAATTGTTTTTAATAACTTTCTTTGAAACAATAATATTTTTGAAATATATTTTGTCATTTGAGGCAAAAGATTAAGCCACAAGACTTCCACGGCTGGACAAAATCTTTCTTCATGTTTGGGACTGATAGTGATACTCTTCAAGTTTGGCAGGTGATATAACAAAGGCGATGCGCGATATCGTGACGTGACGCTGCTGTTCATCACGTCCTGTGCACATAGGGTATTTCAAGGGTCCAAGGGTTGGTTCTGTCCTCATTGATGAGTCGCTACAGTACCTTATGACTCCAAATGAAATAAATCTTTACTTTGTACGAACTGTAAATATCAAAACTCTAGAACAGACACGAATGCTTGTCACACGAATGTCTGTGCAGTATACTTCCCATTAGAAGAAAAAAAATCTACATTTAAAAAAATATACTATATTCAGGGTTTTAGGTGATTCAATTCACCTTCAACTATCTACCTACATTGCCAAAAATCAGCAACTCAATCACATAGATGGGACGTGAGCAATCGGCAGCAACATGACGAGAAGGAAGAATAGGCTGCGAGTGCTTACAGTTAGATGTGTTTTGTTCTTTATTTCATGGCTGATGCCCTTGTGATATTGTTGAAAACTAAAGATAATATACCCAAAAAGCTACTTCTAAGGTTTTATTTGCCTTAGTTAGTTTCATTTAGGTTTATCAACCGGCAACATGTATGTCCAGTATACTGCCCTTCGTCGAATTACTAAAAGAGTAACTGCCAGTTATTATGTTCAGTATTCTTCCCCTTGCCAAATTAGTTAAATATGATTTGATCTTATTTCTCGTGATAATATTCACAGCGTTCCGCGAATAAACTGTTTTACACCCTATTAATTTTGTTTTGCAAAGGTTTAAACCTAAACGACATCGTTTAACAGCATTGGTGCCGCCTGAATCCGCTGCTTCAGATGAAGGCAGTGGTTCTGAACCTGAAAATAAAGAGGGTATTGCCGTCCTGAAGAGTTATTTCATTAAATTCACATTGATTTAGGCATTCAACGCATAATAAAATTGATAGATGGAATAAAGGCGTCAAATGAAAGGATTAAAATAGTTTAATTCCAAACTACAATTTAAAATTTAGCAAACAACGATGACTGCACTAAGCTGTGAGCTTGTGTTGCAGTAACTGTAAACTTAAAACTATTACAATTAAATCAAAATTACCACAGTCAATATCTCTCTGTTATCTTCTGACTGTTCATAAAGGCATGTTGTAAATAATCATAATCATAATCATTTATTTGTAAACATAGGTAGGTACAATATATTCGGTGTTACAGTTATGTGTGAAGTGTCACTATGTTCGGCCATTAATCTGGCATACAAATAATAAGACAAAAATTATTCAACAAAATATCAGTTACACAATGAATTAAAAACAATTAAATTATTAAATGTTAAATTCTAGTAATTACAGGGGATATAAATTAGATTAAAATAATGTCATGAAAATTGCAAGAAGTTCACAATTTGTCCAAGAAAAATTCATTAATAATAGTGATTGCAACTCCTTGCGAAATATCGTAAGATTAGCCTCTTTCAAGTTTTTGGGGAGCTTATTTAAAACTTTTGGAGCAATACCGTAAAAACTATTTCCTTTCAATGCGGTTTTAGTAACTGGCGCTCTTAACATATTTCCATGACGTCTGCTCACCTTTGTTTGCCCAGTGGAGATGGTGTCAAAGAGAAGAGGATTTTTCTTAACAATCATTGCTGTTTCGTATATGTAGAGACATGGAACAGTAAGAATCTTCAGTTCTCTGAAATGTTCTCTACAACTGTCTGTTCTGAGAGGGCGCCTCTGAAGTGTAAACATCACGAATAGATTGTCTCCGACTTAAATAAGTGTTATAAATAGTAAACGTAATTAATTCTCTTTAGTGTATACATCATTCGAAGCGGAAGGAAAATACCTTTCATAATATATAAAATATGTGGCATACAAACAAAGAGTGAAAACGTTAATTCGCAAAGCATCAGTGGTTTTATGCAGTTAAAAACGGATGTTTTGAAATATTGAGGTGATTAATTGAACGGCCCAGTCATATTGAACAAAGGACGGTGATTTTTTGTGCTTACGGATAATGACCACGCACTTATCGCTCATCTAACCAAAGACCAATTTCGTCACCGAACGTAACATAACGTACATCTTAGCCGTGTGGCACAACTAGGCGGTCTGACGATCTAGGATCGAATCCAGTGGCTGCCAATATAAACCAAAGATATCTTTTTTTGGTGTTTTTTTTCCTCCTGAATAATTTTCGCGTTGTTTTGTATGAACAAGCAAAACAAAGTGAGTGATGGCGCAGCGAGAAATAAATAAAAAAGCATGTTTTAAGTGTAAGAATACAATAGAAAATCGTCAATTCGCGAATTGTTCATTGTGTACAAATAGTTTTCACATTGACTGTGCAAATGTTAGTTTTGCACGATTTAAGATATGGACCAATGATAATAAGAAAGCCTGGAAATGCAATAAATGTATAACTAAGCTCCAAAAAGGTTGTAATAAAACTTCTATATCACCTGGGCATGACAATGTTACTATTCGTCCTCATAGAGCACCAACAATTTCGGGTATTAAAAGCAAAAATAAAGATAAGACGAAATGCAGGATGTCAGATATATCACCTGGAAAAATACTTGTCCCTACTGCGGTCTCAATTTCCCAAGACGTGACACCGAAATACTCGTTAGCTAGATCACTATCCATGGACTATCCCATGAGTTCTCTAAATTGTACTTCTCAATCTTTGAGAGACTTATCAAATAGCATGGAGATAACTAACGATGATGTTGTACATGAACTGAAATTAAAAATGAATAAGCTAGAAAATAATCTAGCGAGTTGTGAAAATGAGTTGGACAGTAAAATTATAGAAAACAGCGAACTAAAGCGTATATTAGACAAACAGACCAAAGAGATAAATCTACTAAAACAGATTTGTAAATCGCCAAAGCAAGCCAGAAGATGCCGCAGAAGCTTATCCTATACTCTTCTAAATAACTCCAGCCCAGGTCCGGGTATATCCCAAAAAGGATAGTTTTAGAACATAAATTAACAGAATTGCAGCAAGATCTTCTAACTGCACAAGAAGAGATAGATAACTTGAATACCTTAATTGAAAGACTCGAACAAGAAATACAAATAAAGAAAACAACTGAAATCATGTCGTCAAATACGAAAAAATCGGTTGCCAGACATAAAGAAATCTACAAAGACATCTGTAACACATAAACACACAAAGCCTAAAAAAATAAAATATGCATTATCACAAGCGACAAAAATTTAAAAATATTGCGTAATATAAATGCAATTAATATTTATAATGACTTTCAATTACTGCACTATGTCACAAGTAATGTTGGAATCGATATTCTGATAAAATACATAAATATTAAACTTAGGGAGTATACTAAGGACGACTGTTGCATACTGATGATTGGAGAGACAGATTTCAACAGGACGCAAAATCTTCAAGCACTAGTGAATTGCTTACGGAAAGGGTTGGAAAAAGTTTCCAACATCAACGTAATTGTAACTGCACCAACATATATCTGTGGTAAACCGCTCTTCAACTCAAGAGTCGAAATCTTCAACAATCTACTCACCCGGGACATGGCTACTAGTAGCTATGGTTTTCTGATTGACTCTAATAGAAATTTGACTTTTGAAATGTCTACACATATAACAGGGAAGGTTAATAAATATGGAGTACAAAATATACTTAAGAGAATTTCTGATCTCATCTCAACTTTACAGATGAATAATATTGACTTGGAAGGGCAAAGTGAAAAACATAAAAAACAGTTTTTTCTTTTATAGTCACATAAATTTACTTTACCAAAACATATCAGGACTCATCAATAAAAGTGACGAACAGATCCTGCACCTGGATGAGCTTAGTAAAAACCAAAAACCAGTTGATATATTATGTGTGACAGAGCATAATATGTCACCAGAAATGGAAGAATTCCTGGTAATACCAAACTATAAACTAGCAACAAGCTTCTGTCGTAAAAAGAAACGGGGAGGAGCATGCATCCTAGTAAGAAAAGGTCTTCAATATAAAGTTTTGGAAGAAATAAAAAACTTTCCATAGAGTGTATAACAGAATGCTGTGGTATAGAAATATGTAAGCATAATATGATAGTTGTATGTATGTATAGAGTCCCAAATACAAACAGGTGTAGTCTTGACATGTTTCATGAAATACTTGAAAGAA
This sequence comes from Udea olivalis, assembly GCA_947369235.1. Taxonomy (NCBI): domain Eukaryota; kingdom Metazoa; phylum Arthropoda; class Insecta; order Lepidoptera; family Crambidae; genus Udea; species Udea olivalis. The sequence continues at coordinate 11,811,442 of OX376362.1, read as the reverse complement.
TTTTAAATATCATCTGTGATCATAAAAATAAAAAAGTCGTTAGATGTGGAGACTTCAATATTGACATTTTAAAAGACAGTCCAAAAAGTCGCGATTTTAAGTACCAATTACTAAGCCGAAATTTGACGCTTGAAATAAAAGAGCCGACAAGAATAGTTAGTGGAACATGTCTTGACAATTTTGCTCACAACATTAAGGGATCAAATGGTGAAGTTATAGATACAGCTCTTTCAGATCACTCTGGGCAGTTGTTGAAATGTCCTGTAAGGAAATCATGTGCCCTGGAAACATGGTACATCAAACGTCGTGACCTCAGTGAGGAAAACCTGAAAATATTTAGATGTCATTTAGAAAACATCTCTTTTCATGATACTTTTAATTCTGATGATCCGAACATAGCATATAACTATTTTATGGATGTTTTTAAATGTATTTATGATCTCTGTTTTCCTTATAGAATTATTAAAAAAAGACTTAAAACTAGACATAAATGGATTTCTAAGGGTATAATGAAATGCGTTAAAAAAAATTAGAATTCCTTTGGAAATTTAGGTGTAAAAAAGACGAAGAGGCAAGAATTGCATACAAGATATACTCAAGAACATTACAGAAAATAATTAAACTAACACAACGTTCACAAAATGACAATTTTATCAAACCTAAAAATAAATCTAAAGCAACATGGACTGTAATAAACAACTCTAAAGCTAGAATGCCAAAAGAACCTATAGACAAAATAAAAATTGATAATTGCGCCTGAAGCAGGACCGTTATCGTGCTTGGGCAGAAGCTCAAGCAACCGGGAATCCCAGCAGCTTGTCCCTTAAGAAGCTTTACAATCATGCCTCCAGGTCCTACAAAAGGACAATTGCCAGCGCAAAGGGCGATCACATCCGCAACATTGGCGCAAAGCTGGCACAGTTCCCCTCCGGCACTCGGGCTTTTTGGTCATTGGCCAAAGCGGTGCAGGGAAACTTTTGTCGGCCCACATTTGCACCTTTATACCAAGAGGACGGTTCCGTTGCCCATTCTGCAAAAGAGATTGCACAACTTCTATGCTCTCTTTTTGCTACTAATTCGACGTTGGACGACCAAGGTAAGACACCACCCAGTATCCCACAGTGTCTAAGCTCTATGCCCGAAATTAAATTTCACCATCGTGCCGTACGTAGAGCTCTACTTTCACTGGACGTCCATAAGTCGTCTGGGCCGGACACTATCCCCGCTATAGTGCTAAAAATGTGCGCCCCGGAGTTAGCTCCTGTTCTCACGCGTTTGTTCCGGCTGTCATACTCATCTGGAGTGGTCCCGGTCTGTTGGAAGACAGCGCTTGTGCACCCGATCCCTAAAAAGGGTGACCACTCTGACCCAAATCACTATAGGCCAATCGCCATTACCTCCCTACTTTCTAAGGTAATGGAAAGTATCATCAATGTTCAGCTTTTGCGGTACTTGGAGTGCCACCAACTGATCAGCGACCGACAGTATGGCTTCCGTCATGGTCGGTCTGCAGGTGATCTTTTGGTTCTGCTCTCCCATCGCTGGGCTGAAGCTATTGAGAGCAAGGGAGAGGCTTTAGCGGTCAGCTTGGATATAGCGAAGGCATTTGATCGGGTCTGGCACAAAGCGCTCCTTGCCAAACTTCCATCATATGGGGTTCCCAAGGGATTATGCACGTGGATCGCAAGCTTCCTTTCAGGGCGAAGCATCAAAGTCGTTATCAACGGCTCATGCTCCGACTCCATGCCTGTAAATGCTGGCGTTCCACAAGGCTGTGTGTTGTCTCCGACCCTGTTTATCCTGAACATAAATGATATGTTGCAAACCAGCAACATTCATTGTTAAGCGGATGACAGCACTGGGGACGCACTGTACGTTGGCCAACGCAATCTCTCTAGGACCGCAGTTGACGAAAACCGAAGACAGCTTGTGTCTGTAGTTGAGGCATCCCTCGAACAAGTCTCACAATGGGATCACAATAACATCGTCAGTTTTAACCCCGGTAAGACACAACTCTGCGCATTTACCGCGAAAAAAGCTCCATTTGTCTCATGTCCTACGTTTGAGAGCACTTCCTTGAGTATCGGGCCTAGCATCGGAATCCTTGGCGTTGACATTTCGAGTGATGTACAGTTCCGCAGTCATCTTGAGGGTAAAGCCAAATTGGCTTCAAAAAAAACTGGTGTGCTAAACAGGGCAAAGCAGTATTTCTTGCCGTCTCAGCGCCTTTACAAGGCGCAAGTAAGGCCTCACATGGAGTACTGCTGCCATCTTTGGGCGGGAGCACCCCAGTATCTTCTCCTTACTCTTGACCGTATACAGCGGAGAGCCGCTCGAATTGTCGACGACCCTGTGATCTCCGAACGCTTGGATCCCTTGGCGCTACGGAGTGACGTTGCATCACTCTGCGTGTTCTACCGTCTTTACAATGGGGAGTGTTCAGACAAACTGCACAATCTTATACCTGCCGCTGAATTTCATCACCGCACGACACGCCATAAGTTGAAATTCCATGCTCATCACCTGGATGGCTGGCGCTCAACAACCGTGCGTTTTTCGCGCCAATTTCTTCCTCGTACAGCCAAGATATGGGATGATCTTCCTGCGGCGGTGTTCCCAAAGGGATATGACATCGGGGCCTTCAAGAAGAGAGCGTATTCCCATCTAAAAGGCAAGCAACGCATCGGTGACACCTCTGATGTTGCAGTTGTCCATGGGCGGAGGTGATCACTCTCCATCAGGTGACCTTCTAGCTCGTTTGCTCCCTATTACATAAAAAAAAAATAGGAATTTGTATTTGTATTCTTTTTAAAGACTTTATGGCCCTAATACACTTTTTCTGGCATTTAAAAACTTCTTCTTTATTAGTACAGTTGCCCCAAAAGATTAATCCGTAACGTAATATGGAGGCAACATATCCATTGTAGGTAGTTAGAACGGTCTCCAGACTGGCTACTCGAGATAGAGTTTTTAGTGCAAAAACAAATTGGTTGACACGTGTGCATAGATTATTTGTATGTATTCGCCAATTCGTTTGATAGTCTATGTGTAAGCCTAAAAACTTCGTCGACGTTACAGGTTCTATGATTTCATTTTTATGTCGTATGGTCAGATCTGGTGCCCGAGTGTACTGGCGAAAATGCATTATCTTTGTTTTTTCTATATTAACATGTAAGTTATTCTTGTCAAGCCATTTAATTATATTATTTAATGTCTTAGTTATTTCATTTTCATACGTCAAATTACTTTTACATTTAATTAAAATTGTGCTATCATCGGCAAATAATGTCATGGGATATTCAATTGATGTTGGCATGTCATTAATATAGATTAAAAAAAGAAGAGGTCCTAATATGGTCCCTCGCGGTACTCCGTGCTCTACATCTCTACACTTGGAGAGATGCTCCTTTTCTTTAAATGGTTGTTTATTTATACTTCTGATTGACGTTTGTTGTTTTCTATTGCTAAGGTAGGATTCGAACAATTTTAGTGCAGTACCGCGTATACCGTAGTGGTAGAGCTTGTGCAAGAGTACGTCGTGGTTAACATAGTCATAGGCTTTCGTCATGTCCATGAATTAGGCACAAATGTTTTCCCTTTTATCAATAGAGTCAGTAACTAATTTCAGCAATTCAAAAATGGTCATATTGGTGGACTTGTTTCGACGGAAGCCATATTGCTGTGGAATAAAAATATTAAATTTCTCCATAAATGAGTAGACTATTGTACATATGACTCTCTCAAAGATTTTAGATAATATAGGAACGAGAGCGATGGGTCTATAGTTTTTCATGTTATTAGTGTCACCTTTTTTGTGGATTGGTTTAATAATCGACAGTTTAAAGGCATTTGGAAACACACCTTGACTCAGGGATAGATTTATGATGTGTGATAAAGGTGCAGCAAGAAATTGCGCACATCATTTCATTGCTGCGGTACAAAGCTCATCGTAACCCACGCTGTTCGTATTTTTTAGGGATAAAATAATTTTATGTACCTCAAGAGGGGAAGTAGGTGTCATAAAAATAGAGTTGGATTGTGATTTGTTGTCAAGTTTATAGTTTCCATATGTTATTTTTGATGTATTTTTAATTTCATCTACAAAATAATTATTAAATGCATTCGCTATGTCATATGGATTAGTTATAACTACGTCATTATTTGAAACTGAATTAATAATATTCCGCGGAATGTTATTTTTATTTTTGTTAATGACTGACACAGCTTTAGATTTATTAGCCGCTGTTTCAATGGCAAAGTTGTTTTGACTCTTTTGTGTTAGATAAATAATTTTCTTAAAACGTTTAGAGTAATTCGTAAGTGGTGTTCTGTTAGGTAAAGTTGGTGATTTTCTGTAAGTCCAAAGCAATTTCCTTTTATTCTTACTGCAAAGTCTAACCCCACGTGAGATCCATCTTTGTTTTTTTCTGGCTTTAATTTTAACAGTAACGTAGGGAAAGCAGAGGTCATGGAACATACGTATGGTCTCATAAAATGATTGATATGCTTCGTTTACATCATTTATTCTCAATATTTCAGAAAAGCTTAAATTTTTTATAGCGTCATAAAACTTTCCCAAATTCTCTTCACAAAAATCTCGTTTTCGAAGAACCCAAAAACTCAATGTACACTTTTTATTTACTGGCAACCTAAGCAATTGCGCCGAGTGATCTGATAAGTTAAGATCTAATATCTTAGATTTGCAACGGGAGATGTTTGTAGCAAAATTATCAATGCAGGTTTGACTACTAAGCCTTGTCGGTGAATTAATTTTTAGTTTAAGATTATAATTCAAAAACAAGTTAACAAAGTCTAAACACATTCTGTTTTTGTTAAGCAAGTTTACATTAAAGTCTCCACATATTACGATTTTTTTGTTTTTCCAGTGGTTAATATAGTCTTACATTTGCGACAATTTATCTAGAAAAAGGTTAAAATTACAATTAGGTGGTCTATATATACATACGATGATAATGTTATGTGGTAACAGCTCCAATGCGCATGCAGTGCTCCATTCACCATATTATTCCCTGCTATCAATATCACCTTCGTGCTTTACATCTCTCGTGACCCTGGTACACTTACCACCACCTAGCCACTTTGCCTCGCTCGGCATCGCAACAAAAACTCTATCATACCTTGCAGCCTTCAACACCTTTCATACTTTTCAACGCTGTCAAACAATCTCATAAGTGCGAATCTCTTCACCATTTTCTGTCTCGGAAGTTTCAGCCACTTCTGCATATTATGTATCATCCCTTTCGAACGAAGTTTTTGTAACTTTTCCATTTACACTTCTTCCATTTCTCTAAGATATACTCTTCCCCTTTTGAAATCCCTCTATCCTTGACATTTATTTTTACTAGCTTCGTTATGGTCGATGCCCCCTTAGCAGATCGTAGTGTCTTCCAGAAAAACTTGATATTTGAAAAAAAGTATTTTTAGTAAGCCTTATATCAAACTCATACTTTCGTTCTTGTTTACTTTTGTTTACAATATCCTAATTCATTAATTTCTAATTATTTGAATATTTTAAGTTCTTGCCATTATTAATACTGCATTTTTGCTTCAAACATATCATCATATGTCCTGTTGCTAGTTCTTGTAGCTAACCAATCCAACCTCACTTATATTTCATCTTCAGCTACTAGCACCACTTTTATCCATCCATATACTCTTTTTCTTACCAGCATTGCTTCTTCTTGTAGTTCCACATATACCAAAAACTGCACTCACTAATCTATTTCCAACACAATATCCCAGATCTTTTTTTTAAGAGAATTATAAGATATACTCGTACTTACTTTTAAAAAGGTCAAGAACGAAGCACTGGCAATCACAAGACGACTCATCTTGCTGGGTGTTCGTGATGTGTCTGGTGAATGGAATCAGTATGCAAATTTTAAGTACCCATAAAATTACTTTGTGGAGGGAATCGTGCAGAGTCATTCGCTGTACTACGAGCTTGCAATGACCTCGCTTAATAGAGAAGAATATGATATTGTAACGATTACTCAGCTTAAAACTTAATATTTACTACGAGAAGAGGATTCAGTTACCTACTTACAGAAATCAAAATGTGACGTCAAACCAGTCCACTGACTAAGTAATTATTTTTTGTCTTGCTATTATTAATTCACAATGAGATACTCAATATGACGAATTAAGTTGTTGTGAAATTGTCATTGAATGTTTTTTCAATGTCCCCAAATTGATATTAATGAACTTTACTAACGATTATTTTTAAGTTGAACAAGAATTTATGGCCAAATTATTTTACCACTCGGCACTCGGTTAAATAATTATCTTTGAAACCAGGTAGGTACCTGGTTTCAAAACTAAGAACTTCGGTTAACTAGATATCTAACAATTTTATTTCATTCGTGCAATAACATAATAGCGTCCTCACCAATCAATCGAACCCACCAGTTCTCACCTTCTTGATATAAAATTCAAACAATATTGAATTAATTTACACCGAGATCTGACCCCAAACTAAGCCGAGCTTATACTATGAGCGTCAGAGACTGATAAACATACCTAAATATTTTTAAATAATAAATAAATAATAATAAATATCCCTGGACATTATTCCATACAGCGCCATCTAGCCCCAAAGTAAGCTAATTAAAGCTTGTGATAGGGGATACTAGACAACGGATAAACATACTAAAATACATTTTCTTTTGTAAATACATACTTATTATACATAGGAGACACCCAGACCAGTACAAACAGACATGTTCATGCACACAAATGTTTGTACTGTGCGGGGATCGAACCCGCGACCTCTGGTGTAGCAGCCAACTTCTTAACCATTACACCAAGTCGGTCGTCAAATAAGAGTTCATGATCTACATAAATAGATAAAAACAACCAGACACACAACATACACAAATGTTTCTCACATGAATGTTTGTGCTGGGGGGATCGTACCCAAGGTTCTGCTGCTGAAGGCAGGATCGCTGCCATTATACTAACAGGCCAGTTATTTTTTTTCAAGAAATTAAAATATTTTTTAACTTAATAAACTAACGAGGTACTTGTACCTACAAGTAATCTACAGGCACATGGCAGGTTAATGCTTGGGATAAGAGGACTATAATAAAAATTTAAAAACAACCCAGTGTAGAGCAACAATAGTTTATTATTTTTTGATGATTTATTCATGGAAGGGGAAATAAGGGTGGCTCTCTTTTCCTTCATAATTGAAGACCGACTTGTTGACGTTGAACTTGCTGATGGTGGCGATTTCTTCTGGAGTCAGCTGGAAGTCGAAGACGTCGAAGTTAGCTTTCAGACGGTCCTGGTTGGTCGATTTCGGAGCTGGGATGGTGCCTCTTTGAATCTAAAAATGTAAAAGAATAATTAATTAATGTCAAAAACATGATGATGAAAAGGTGGAGCATTTTGGCAAAGGTTGCAAAATTTCAATTGATGGGGCTTTTTGACAGCAACAGCTATGGCTGCCAACGATCATGTTGATGATGATCATGGTATATTTTTAATAACTTATAATATTTATGATGAAAGTGAACAGAATACAATTTAAGATATTTTTACAAACTATTATTCCGGAGCTAATGGCTACTGCTTTTAATTTGTTTCCCCATTAATGTGATATCAGTGATATCACAAGTTTCCCCTAAGGAACTTTCAACTTAGCCTAACAAAAATTGGTGTCCTAAACGTGTACATGAATGCAAGTTATCTAATCACATTTTAGGTATGAATGCCCTCCCGACTCATAGTCACACCAGATTGTCACACTAGTATGACAAACAAGATTTTTTTTCTTGTTTGTCACACTACTGATTTTTCCACACCCTTTATACCATCATTGCTAGTGCAGTACCTACAGAATAAAGTCGATGTGATCTGAAATAGTCAACTTTTTTTAATATCCTACAACCTTATCTTTATCTAGTACTGGCCGGTAGAAAACGCAATGCTATAGACATGGAAGTAATAAGTACTTACGTACAACTGGAATGTGCAATCTGTATAACTGGGTACACAAAAATACACTTTATGGTCTAGGAGAGAAGGTTTATATTTCAAATGATAAGGTAAACTGAGATAGCGGATACAAGGTGAGGGTGTCCCTTTCCTTAACATTGCCAGCGCTCCATAATAACATGTTTTGTAAATTTAATAGGGCATGTATTTAAATGATCTTTTTAATTTGGCAAAAACAGCAAAGAAAAAAATCTAAATGATCATCTATTTTAATTATTGATCCTCTTTCTTTGAGACATAAAATGAATGAAATCAATCGAAATTTTACCCTCTTTACAACTACGCAAAAAAAAATTGAGATGTAAAAATTACATCTGATCGTTACTTGTTGGTCCTCAAAACTAAGAGAATTGAGCATTAAATATTCAATATTGTGATACTTTTTTAAATAATTCGATTTATATAAATTATTTTTTTGTCAATAACCCTAACCTACTGACACCTAAAGTATTTCTGGGGGGTCATAAAAAAAACCCTAACCTATTGACACCTGAAGAATTTCCGGGTGGTCATAAAAAAACCCTAACCTACTGACACCAGAAGTATTTCCGGTTGGTCATAAAAAAAAATAACCCTAACCTACTGACACTCATAGGATTTCCGGGTGGTAACAAAAAAAAATAACCCTAACCTACTGACAACCCGCAGGATTTTCGGTTGGTCATAAAAAAAAAACTAAAAAAGAGGATCAAATACTATTTTTGTTTACTAAATATTAAAAAAGTACGTTTAAACATAATTATTATGTTACCTTATATGAAGTTCATTTATAATTTATCCGTAGATCAACAAATAATGACGCAATAATTAATATAAAGATAAAACATAAAAAAACACATCATTTATTTTTAAAAGTGCACATGTAAAATAGATCAATTAGTTTTTAGAGGATCAAATAATATTGTCCCATTTAATAGTACAACACGTTCGTTACTGAATTAAAATAAAGTAAAATTACCGCTTTGTTTTTAGATTAATTTATTATGCATGAAAATGTATTAAAACCAAGGCTTTTACTACTTAGTCTGTTATGTCAAAATATAATGATATAATTCAGAGTTTTATAGTGGCAACAATACTGTAATGGCGACATGGCGTCTTCCTTCTTCAAAAACTCGTGCCTCGGCTGAAATATTTGCTAATTTAGGTGTTTTCTAGCAAAATGGTGAAAAGGTGTTGTGTTATGGGCTGCGGAAATGAAACATTTGCTGGTTGCAATATTTCTTTTCACAGTTAAGATAGAATTTTGACAATTACACAAATTCTTGATAGGGAACAATTAGGGTGACAATAAATTCATTTTTTCCCTTTCATTGGAATCTATAAAATAAGAATAACAATAAAAATAATTTATTTTACGAACAATAATGGTGTCTGCACTAAGCTAAAAGCTTGTGTTGCAGTAACCAAAAAACTTACAGTAAAAAAAAAACTTAGTTATCACTGCTAAGTAATAAAATCAAAACAAAACATGAACAATTTAAAAAATATATATATAAAAATAAACAAAACATGAAAATCAATTTAAACAATAAGTAATGTTACATTATGCATAATTTATGTAACTTGTGTGTGTTTGTTGTGTGCTAAGTATGTTTGAGTGTGCTTACGTGTGCTTGGGTGTATTAGTGAGTATCTGTGTGTGAATATATATTATTAGCATATCTCAGTATGACTTATTTTAATTTTTGTGACGTCAGTCCAAACGCCTATAAATACTGCGACAGTAGCACGGACAACTCATTTGCCCGAGCGACTCCGAGCGGTGAGGTTGTTGGATTGGTGATCGGCGCGATTTATTGTAAGTCATACCCTCACTATTTATTCTTGTGAAAAGTGGTTTTTCTTTTAAAGTCAGTGGATGCTTGATTGTTAATTTTGAGTTGTGATTTTATTAAATCATTGTGAAGTAAATGTATTCAGTTCCTTAGACCTTGTTTTTTTTTAATAAAATCCGCTTCTGATTGCTAAAATCAGAAGTGGGATTCACCTGTGCTCACATTAGTTTGGCTTTTATAAGGATAGATCAGTTTCGTTTTGTTTACCTACCTACAATCAAGCAACCGCTGTTTTATGTGAAATCATGCCACGCTCGACTCGTTCGCGTGAAAGATCAAACTCAGACGGGACGCCGCGCCGCAGGGCGAGGCGTACTCGTAGCAAATCGCGCCGACACAACCATAAGCCTCGATCGCGGTCGCGTCGCCATAGGTCTCGGTCGCGGTCACACCGCGATCGGTCCCGTTCTCGCGCTCGCGATAACTCGATGAAGCAAACGTTAGGTTCAATAATAGCGCGATTAAATGCAATTGAAGAAAACAATTCGAGTATATCGCAAAATCCATTTCCACCTGACCGTTTCAGTACACCTCAGCCAAATAATGACCCACCGTCGGTTACACAAGCTCTTGCAGACGCCCTTAATGCAATAAATCGAGCTAAACCACAGAACTATTATGTGTCAAACTTTGATCCAGCTTTTAATAACTTTGAGGTGTGGTGTGGCGAGGTGGAGCGCGCCAAATTAGCTAACCGTTGGGAGGACTTGGAGTGTTTATCTCGCGTCGCGAATTGTTTGAAAGGTGATGCTAAATCATGGCTTAATGAATGGGCTACTAATGACCGCTCTTGGTCTAACTTTGTTAAAGAATTTAAGTCGCTTTGTCCGCGAAAACTAGATTATGCTCAAACGCTCTTTGAGGTTATGAACACGTGTTCGGATAGGTTTCCTACTTATGCGGAATACGCACGCCGCTCGTTGCTACGCCTACGCGTAATTAAGGGCATAAGTGAAGAACTAATGGTTCAAATTGTAATTCGTGGCATAAGTGACGCACAAGTGAGGTTGGCATCCGCGAATGCCAACCTTACAACGGAAAATTTAGTGTCGTTTTTAGCCATTTATGTCAAGCCTGGCCGTAGCAAACTTGATAACCGTCTACCCCCTAATGTATTAAGAAAACGAAATGTTGACAGATCTGAAAATAAATGTTTTTCCTGCGGCCAAATTGCTTTAAGAAGCGTAAGGTCTTCGAAAATCATTCTAAAGTCACGTGTAGTTTTTGTAAAAAGACAGGCCATAAAGAAAGCGACTGTTTCGCTAAAGCTCGATCGGAAGGCCAAAATAATAACCAACGTAAGATTAACCTTTGTAAAGCGCTTTCGAACCAAATCGGTAACAATGACGTGTGCACGGCCGTTATACAGGGCATACCTGTCGACGTCTTGATAGACAGTGGCGCACTTAACATTTCTTTAATCTCATCAGCCGCTCTCAAACATTTTTCTGGCCCACGCAAACAAACTCATTGTGTCTTAAAAGGAATAAGCACCAACGAAATTATTGCCAAAGAATACGTCACACTCGCCGTTGAGTTTAGTGATATTGCGTTAGATGTTGATTTTGTGGTCGTACCGGCATCGTGTATGAATACACCAATAATTATTGGGACGGATGTCCTGAATAGGGATGGCGTGACATTTGTGAGAACAAAGAATAGGCAGTACTTGACTCACTCTTCATGTACGGTCGCGAAAGTTAATTCCGTTAATCCTAAACATCTCGATAAAGTAAATACGCCTCTTCACGGTGACGAACTTTCCAGTCTGATGACTGTGGTAAATGACTTTTCTTCCTTTTTAATATCTGGTACCGCCACAACGACAGTAAAAACGGGTAAAATGCACATCAACCTTACAAGTGATGTCCCAATAGCTTATCATCCCTACCGATTGTCGTACCAAGAAAAATTAAAAGTTCGCGACATTGTGAAGGATTTGTTAGACAAAAAAATTATTAGGGAATCAGATTCCGAGTACGCAAGCCCAATTATCCTGGTCAAAAAGAAGGACGGCACTTACAGGATGTGTGTGGACTTTCGAGCACTCAATCGCATCACAATAAAAGACAGATATCCTCTCCCGCTGATCGAGGACCATATAGACCGACTTGGATGCTCGAAATTCTTCACCAGCCTCGATATGGCATCGGGATTTCACCAAATACCGATTGATGAAGGCTCGATACATAAAACCGGTTTTGTAACCCCGGAATCTCATTACGAATACCTGAAAATGCCTTTTGGCCTTTGCAATTCTCCAACCGTATATCAGAGAATTATCAATAATACGCTACGAAAATTGATCGAAGCGGGCCACGTCTTAGTGTACATCGATGACGTATTAATACTGAGTATGACGGTAAACGAAGGTATCAAGCTGCTACGCGAAGTCCTGGATACTTTGACTACAGCCGGATTCTCGATCAATCTTCGGAAGTGTTCTTTCCTAAGCACGGAAATAGAATACCTAGGTCGCGTGATTAGTCATGGTCAGGTTAGACCGAGCCCCGGTAAAATAGAGGCCTTAATTAACTCACCCATCCCAACAAACGTCAAACAAGTGCGGCAATTCCTAGGTTTAGCCGGGTATTTTAGACGCTATATCAAAGATTACGCGACGAAAACTGCAAGTATTTCACGACTTACAAAAAAGGACGTTAAATTCGAATGGGGACCGGAACAAGATCAAGTCCGTCAATATCTCCTACACCAGTTAACTAATGAACCGATACTTGCAATTTTCGACCCCAACTTACTTGTAGAACTTCACACGGACGCGAGTAGTGCGGGCTACGGGGCTGTCCTAATGCAGGTACACTCGGATGGTAGTAAAAGAGTGGTAGCCTACTTCAGCAAGATCACCCAAGGCGCAGAGAGCAGATACCATTCATATGAATTGGAGACGCTCGCGGTCGTCAGGGCACTGCAGCATTTCAGGCATTACCTAGTAGGTGTAACTTTTAAAATTATAACAGACTGCAATGCCCTGTTGGCCACCGAGCGCAAGAAGGATCTGCTTCCGCGAGTTGCTCGCTGGTGGATTTATTTGCAAGATTTTAATTTTAAACTTGTGTATAGAAAAGGTGCAATGATGGGCCACGCCGATTATTTAAGCAGAAACCCACCAGCGATGCAAATCAATCACATCGAGAGACCTTTGAACTGGGCACAAATGGCTCAGAACGCTGATAGCGAAACGCAGGATCTGATCGAAAAACTTAGGGACGGTGTTTTAGATTCGAATCGTTACGTGTGTCAGAACGACTACCGGTATTCACCCACAGGTGAAGAGTCACGCTTGTTATGTTTCGTACCTAAAGGACACCGACTAAGCTTGTTGCGTGTCTTACATGATGAGCACGAACATGTGGGGGCAGAAAAGACACTAGACCTCATATTAAAACATTTTTGGTTCCCTGGTCTCAAGTCATTTGTCCAAAAATACACATCACATTGCCTAATTTGCATTTCCAAAAAGAGAATTCCCAGAGCCCCGTGTCAACCTATTACATCTTGGGAAAAGTCTGATACGCCTTTTGATACTGTTCATACGGACGTGTTAGGACCACTACCTGAATCGAATGGCTACAAGTTTGTGCTCATAATTGTGGACTCATTTACAAAGTTTTGCCTACTTTTCCCCATGTACAGACAAGATACCGACGAACTCAAACGTGTTTTTAACGAAGCCATTACATTGTTTGGTGCACCCAAACTAATAGTTTGTGACAGAGGGCGCATGTTTGAAGCTTCCAGTTTTACAAACTGGATATCCGAGTTAGGATGTGACATCCACTACATAACGCCCGAAATGCACCATGCAAATGGGCAAGCTGAGCGTTATGTACGGACAGTCCTCAACCTGATTCGTGTTGAAAGTTATCATAAGAACTCATCCTGGTCCGAGACTTTGCGTAAAATTCAACTAGTCCTAAATATAACTAAACAGAAAACCACTCAAGTTTCAGCTTTGTATCTGTTAATTGGTACTAATGCGACCACTCCTGTCATTCGTGCGCTTGTCCGAGATGTAGCTATTGAAAATAGCAGCCCTAATCATGAGGCGCTGAGAGAAATGAGCAGACACCGAGCCAAGGACTTGCTCAAGAAAAATCAAGACCAGCAAGACTCTCGTGTGAATCGCCGCCGAAACCCTCCTCGAGTATTCAAACTTAATGACCAGGTCTTCGTCATCAAGTACTCCCAATCTACGGGAAAGCTGGACTCAGGCATGAGAGGGCCCTACCGCGTGATCAAAATCTTGCCAAGTGGACGTTATGAGCTGAAGTTGCTGGGTGGTGCACGAGGCAAGACCACTCAAGCAGCGGCACAATATATGGTGCCTTGGAAGGGAGAATGGTGCCCTGAGAGTTGCGCAGCTTTCTTCGAAAGTAAGTTTCACACTCGTCCCCATAACCTAAAGTTTTATGTTGCAGCTTACTTGGCTACGTGCATGCATATCGCGCCTTCAGCGAGTGCGTGTGTGTGTATACGTGGAGCGAGGCAGAAGCCTGGAGCTTGATAAGCTGGATTTGTGACTAGCGAGTGTGATCGAGCAGTCCGTTGGGTACGGAGGATGCCTCTACCTTGCAGACGCATTTTTCAATGCGTATGGGCTTCGGCCTTGCAGATGCATTTTTCAATGCATAGGGGCTCCGGCCTTGCAGACGCATTTTTCAATGCGTATGGGCTTCGGCCTTGCAGATGCATTTTTCAATGCATAGGGGCTTCGGCCTTGCAGACGCATTTTTCAATGCGTATGGGCTACGGCCTTGCAGACGCATATCCTTGTGCGTAAGTACACGTTTGTTAACGTGTGTTTAGCTATTGCGTGTTCATTGGTTTCCTAGAAGTTGTTAATTGAGCTTGTAAGTACGATGAGTGTCACACATGTGCAAGAAATTATGTGAGTGTGTAAAAGGTGTAGACCATAAAAAGCTTTGTGTGAACTATTGAAAGAGGGCCTTGTATGTGCGATGAATGTTAGAATAGGTTGCATAACCCTTAACTTATTTCCTATCAACAGGTAATGAGGGTCCAGATGACGACAACGAGGCAGGCCCATCTCCAGGTCTGTCTAACCTCGAAGGCGTACGAGTTACGCCAGAAGAGACGGCCGAAGACATACTCCGGAGGGACCTCGCTCTCAGCGATGATGACGACCCTGAAGCAGGGTCCTCCATCTCCAGCTGAGTCTGCTCTTGCGGGTGCGGCCGTGGACGGCGCGCGGTCAGGAGAGGCCGTATTAGCATATCTCAGTATGACTTATTTTAATTTTTGTGACGTCAGTCCAAACGCCTATAAATACTGCGACAGTAGCACGGACAACTCATTAGCCCGAGCGACTCCGAGCGGTGAGGTTGTTGGATTGGTGATCGGCGCGATTTATTGTAAGTCATACCCTCACTATTTATTCTTGTGAAAAGTGGTTTTTCTTTTAAAGTCAGTGGATGCTTGATTGTTAATTTTGAGTTGTGATTTTATTAAATCATTGTGAAGTAAATGTATTCAGTTCCTTAGACCTTGTTTTTTTTTAATAAAATCCGCTTCTGATTGCTAAAAATATAAATAAAAATAAATTAAATAAAATATATATATATGAATTTAATTTGAAGTATTAGTAGTACTTTGAAATGTAGGTACCAGACTTGAAGGCTATAAACCGTAAATTTCCAGCACATTTTCAGTTTCTTCATATGACAGGTTTAAAAGCCAAAGAGTTAATTGGCTTCTGGCTACAGCAGTTGAGTAAAATTTGAAGTCCTTGAAAAACCGACAAACTCTATTATAAACGTAGCAGGGTAAAAAAATAGGCAGGCGTTGTATGAAGCTAGAGTGTGTTACAAGTGTAGGGATTCGGTAAACGCGACGTTGACAAAGTTGGTCAAATTCCGGTGAGTTTAGTACTTTTGTGTGAACAGATGTTACGGCTTTCAGTATGTAAAGTTGGCGAACCCGCAAAACTTTGCATTCTTTATATAATTCGTCTGTTGGGTTAATAAATGGTAATTGTAACATAACTTTTAACACTGCGGGCTGCGATCTTTCGACTTCCATCAATTTAGTCTTTATTGATCCTCCCCAAACGAGCATACAGTTGTTTAAAAGAGATTGTGTAAGCGCTTTGTACACCATAATAAGTGTATCTTTGGTGGCACAGCGACGCAAAGCCTTCATTATGTATATGGTTTTCCTAATTTCTACCTGTTATAACAGAGTGTTTTTTAAAATGAAAGTTGTTCGTCTAAAGTTACTCCTAAATATTTAATATTACCTGTGTTACTTATTTTGTAGCAGTCACAAGGACTACCTTTTCCTTGGCATGTGTGTATAGTCAAAGGAGACAGCGAAGATGGTTTTGATGCCGGTGTCTTGAAAAAAGATAAGTATTTAGTTTTATCATAGTTAAGCGTAAATAGGTTCCGGTTTAACCATGTGGCTAATAATGATAAGCCCTGCTCAGCTGTGTTAGCTACATCCTCCCAAGAATTTTCATGAAAAATAACTGCGGTGTCATCTGCATAACAAACGACGTCTGCCCTGAGAAGTGAGAGTTCCAAAATGTCGTTGATATAAACACAAAACAGAGTAGGGCCCAGAATACTTCCTTGAGGAACACCCACATCGATTTGGAGCGGATTGCTCACGGTTGACCCTACTTTTATGCTCTGATGACGATTTGTGAGATAACTCTGAAACCAGCCAAGTGTAGTACCTCTAATGCCCTTTGCCTCTAGTTTTCGAAGAAGAATGAGAACGGAAACTGTATCAAACGCCTTAGCAAGGTCAAGAAATACACCGAGGCACTGGCTATTCTTGTCCAAAGATTTGGACACCACGTCAGTTAGCATCACAACAGCGTCCTCTGTTGACTTTCCCTTCCTGAAGCCAAATTGCTTGTTAGAAAGCAGATTATTATTCTCCAAAAAATTGGAAAATCGTCGGCTTACAATTTTTTCTATATTGATATCCCCTGCGACCACAATAGAATGGCGATTAGAATGGGTTATATTTGTTAGCGTTTGGTCTAAAAACCACAGAAAATTATCAAAATCTCTAAATGAGGGAGATTTGTAGATGCCCAGTATACTGACATGATTGTCTAGAACGAGTTTAATACAACTACCTTCGCGAAATAATAATTCCTCTGCACTGACATTAAGAGATTCTTTGACAAAAGCAACGACACCACCATTTTGGTTTATATTATTTGTGGTATAATGTGTGACATACCCTGGAATGTTTTGAATTATGGAATTAATGCCAAGCCAACACTCTGTCAATATTATCACATCAAAGTCGACGTTCAGTCGATTAAGCACAACCAAAAAACTGTCAAAATTCCGTTGAATACTTCTTATATTATGATTTAGGATTTTCAAAGTGACATCTGCAGGTAAAATATTACGACATTGCTTAAGACTTTCAAGTGTGTGGCATTTTACTGAAAGAGTTTATCATCATCATATATCATCGTGAATATCAAGCATTTTTTAAAATGGGTATAATACACAGATTGGATGTGTAGCAAGAACTTGAAAGCCAGAGCATGCTGTAAATAAGAGAAATAAATTGGAGTTTGATTTTGATGTTAGTGTTGAACGTTATGTGTGCATGGATGTGAGTATTGTACTTTATCAGTGGATTTGTGTGGATGTGAGTATTGAACTTTACGAGTGATAGTGTGTGGATGTTTAATTTTGTCAAAATAGAAATATTAGTGTATAAGTTGTGTTTAGTGATTTCGTATGTGTTGTGTTTTATGAATGTATGTTTGAAAATATGTGTAAAAATTTTAACGAAAGTAATAATAAGATATGCAAAACATTGAGTAGCGGTTATTCGTATTTGTGAATTGAAATTCAACGATAAGCACAGGTTGGACTGAGAACTACGATATGTACTAAAATAACCAATAAACTGTCTTAAGATGAAACAGCAACAGGGCCAGTTATTAGAAAGTATTAAATTATTATTTATGTTGGAAACTTTGCTTCAAACGTACTTATAGCACAGTAAAAGTATATGAAGATTGCAATGTTTTGACTGTTAGACAACTTTACATTTTGTTAAGTGTTTTAAGAACTCATAAAATTACTATTCCTGATGACAAAGTTAATGCAAAACGAAATCTCTACAATGTAATAAATATTAAATTATCAAAAACGAAATTTGCTCGCAACCAATTCAATTCAAAATCTTCAAAATAGGATACTAAAGTTCTATAATGTGTCTTTCATGGAATGTAAAAATAAAGTATTTCACTGGTTAAGAAAAATGGATTAATGATCTAATAAATCTAAAGGCTTAATGATGTAATAATAATAATGTTTTATTATTTTTGTAATTAATTGGTTAATAGGGAAATATGGTTGCACTTAACACGTATCATTTATCTCACGCTACCAAACTGCTACCAAAACTGAGGATTATTTTTTTAAGGACGCCTATACGTTCTGTAAGAAAAACCACGGTCTTGCGGTTCATTTATTGGGTTATTTGGAACTAATAAAAGCAAGTTTTAAATTTTAAGGGGTTATTAGATCCTTTATCTACAGTTCATGGGAATAAAAAAATAAAAAAATGCTATGCCCTCTTCTCTGTGATTGATTTACCAAAAGCATTTTTGCGTAAACGGCTAAAATACTGTCAGTTTCGGTAAGTTAATCTGGTTAATTATATAATTTGAAGAATCAATAAAAATATTTATGGACGGCCTACATAGTCTATTTTAATTTGTGTTTGCAAAATATTACAAAAAAGGCCTTTTAAAAGTCGTGAAAAAAATAAAATAATTATGGTAAAAAACTCAATTTATATTAGCCTTATTACAATGGAACGAGGGTCAAAATCGCTCGCTGTATTAGGTTTGCGTTTTCGAACACCTATCTCAGTCTGCGCCGGAGCGCCTTCGAGGTCGGACGTGCGTCGCTCTGTCTGGACTTTGTTCACGATCGACTCGATCTATTCGGATACAAAATATTCCTCTAAGAGCATTTGATACTTGCGAAAAATAAGGTAGGTATAAGCAATACAAGTAACTAGTAAAGTACATTATAGTCAAGAGATATCTATTTCATATTTTGACTTGGCTGACCTGCTCATTTTGTTGGTTTTCGTGAGTCCTGGATGACTTGGCTGACCTGATGATGGACTCCGAAGACACCCCACGGAATTCGGAAACTGCCAGAGTTAGGTATCCCGAGTTTGGGCTCGTTTTATAGGCCTTTGTGGGTACTTACATGCTGGATGACTTGGCTGACCTGATGATGGACTCCGGAGACACCCCACGGAACTCGGAAACTGTCAGAGTTAGGTCTCCCGAGTTTGGGCTCGTTTTATAGGTCTTTGTGAGTATTTACATGCTGGATGACTTGGCTGACCTGATGATGGACTCCGGAGACACCCCAAGGAACTCGGAAACTGTCAGAGTTAGGTATCCCGAGTTTGGGCTCGTTTTGTAGGTCTTTGTGAGTACTTACATGCTGGATGACTTGGCTGACCTGATGATGGACTGACTCCGGAGACACCCCAAGGAACTCGGAAACTGTCAGAGTTAGGTATCCCGAGTTTGGGCTCGTTTTGTAGATCTTTTTGAGTACTTACATGCTGGATGACTTAGCTGACCTGATGATGGACTCCGGAGATACCCCACGGAACTCGGAAACTGTCAGAGTTAGGTATCCCGAGTTTGGGCTCGTTTTATAGATCTTTGTGAGTACTTACATGCTGGATGACTTGGCTGACCTGATGATGGACTCCGAAGACACCCCAAGGAACTCGGAAACTGTCAGAGTTAGGTATCCCGAGTTTGGGCTCGTTTTGAGGTCTTTGTGAGTACTTACATGCTGGATGACTTGGCTGACCTGATGATGGACTGACTCCGGAGACACCCCAAGGAACTCGGAAACTGTTAGAGTTAGGTATCCCGAGTTTGGGGTCGTTTTGTAGGTCTTTTTGATTACTTACATGCTGGATGACTTAGCTGACCTGATGATGGACTCCGGAGATACTTCACGGAACTCGGAAACTGTCAGAGTTAGGTATCCCGAGTTTGGGCTCGTTTTATAGATCTTTGTGAGTACTTACATGCTGGATGACTTGGCTGACCTGATGATGGACTCCGGAGACACCCCACGGAACTCAGAAACTGTCAGAGTTAGGTATCCCGAGTTTGGGCTCGTTTTATAGGTCTTTGTGAGTACTTACATGCTGGATGACTTGGCTGACCTGATGATGGACTCCGGAGACACCCCAAGGAACTCGGAAACTGTCAGAGTTAGGTATCCCGAGTTTGGGCTCGTTTTGTAGGTCTTTGTAAGTACTTACATGCTGGATGACTTGGCTGACCTGATGATGGACTGACTCCGGGGACACCCCAAGGAACTCGGAAACTGTCAGAGTTAGGTATCCCGAGTTTGGGGTCGTTTTGTAGGTCTTTTTGATTACTTACATGCTGGATGACTTAGCTGACCTGATGATGGACTCCGGAGATACCCCACGGAACTCGGAAACTGTCAGAGTTAGGTATCCCGAGTTTGGGCTCGTTTTATAGATCTTTGTGAGTACTTACATGCTGGATGACTTGGCTGACCTGATGATGGACTGACTCCGGAGACACCCCAAGGAACTCGGAAACTGTCAGAGTTAGGTATCCCGAGTTTGGGGTCGTTTTGTAGGTCTTTTTGATTACTTACATGCTGGATGACTTAGCTGACCTGATGATGGACTCCGGAGATACCCCACGGAACTCGGAAACTGTTAGAGTTAGGTATCCCGAGTTTGGGCTCGTTTTATAGATCTTTGTGAGTACTTACATGCTGGATGACTTGGCTGACCTGATGATGGACTCCGGAGACACCCCACGGAACTCAGAAACTGTCAGAGTTAGGTATCCCGAGTTTGGGCTCGTTTTGTAGGTCTTTGTGAGAACTTACATGCTGGATGACTTGGCTGACCTGATGATGGACTCCGGAGACAGGCCATGGAACTCCGAAACTATCAGAAGTAGGTATGCCGAGTTTAGGCTCATTTTGTTAGTATTCGTTAGTCATTACATGCTGAATGATTTGGCTGACCTTATAATGGACTCCGGAGACGCCCCATTGAACTCCGAACCTGTCAGAGGTAGGTAAGAAAAGAAAGAAAGAAAAGAAAGAAAAAATATTTATTAACCCTACAAATACAAACAATGAAACGGTAAAGCTAAACAATAGACAAGTAGGCGACACAAAAAAGGTTTTGACAAATTAGTAATAGGTTAATCAGGCCACTGCTTCAGCATGTGTCTCTGCAGCACAAAACCGATGCTGGTATTCTGGCAGGGCTTGTCGTCATTCGTGATTTATGTATGGGTAAGTGTATGCGATAAGTTAAGTGGAAAAAGTATGAATTGCGAGTGTAATAGTGTCGTAATATAATGACAGCCGAATGACTTTGCTGTGGCTGTGACATGGATTTAGGAATACTTAACAGGATTGATAACTCTGAAAAAGTGTATTAACAAAAATGAACTGTATTGTTTGCTTTTAAAGTATATTTTTGATTACGCCTTTTACAGAAGCTAAACCGAGCCGACTTACACAGCATTATCAGATGCCGTGTGTCTCGCTCTTTCATCTTGTCAGACCTAAAAAAATATTGTTGATTGAAAATTTAGACTTAGTAATCTTTGTTGAAACACTTGTTTTTAAATGACATTGCAATCAATTTAAGTCACTGTATATGTATCACGTTATTTATTTTGATATTATACAAATAAAATATTAATTTTTATTAAATCTATATTTTGCTTATTTTCTACTGGTAACTCTTAAAAATGTCATAGTGAATGATAGATTTTACAGTTTGTATTCGATAATTATCAATTTTACGAGATTAAAATGGTTAAAAAAGTGTTGCGTTTATGCTTGCCCCATTGAATCATATGGTGGTAGCAAAATTTATTTTCACAGGCAAGCTAAAAATAACATAATCATAAATCTAACAACTATGTTGTCCATGAATTCTTGCATTGTGAGGACGAGGAAGGTCGTACTGGCTCACCTTCGGATTATGGGCCCACGATTTTCGAGTTGAGATGTTAACCATTAGAAAGATAATATTTTTTTACACATATTCACTAAATATTAGATCTCGGAAACTTGTACTTTTTTATAATCACTGATTGAAAATCGTAATAATTTGCTTCGATTTTTGTTGTTTTGCAAGTTTGCGACTGAAATTTAAGATTTCATGTGTTTGGCGTTTTGATACGTGTTGGTGTCATCGCGTTGTGATGTTTTTAAAGCAGTATTTAAATACTTTTACAGTTTTATTTAAGGCCAGCGTATTCGGATTGAGAAGGAACCTCCTCCTTTTATGAAGTCGGTTAAAAATTATTTGCACTATATAAATTGCTGTCAGCCAATAATAAAAAATGTTTTTTTGTGTATTGTTTGTATTATACATTTCGTAATCAACCCATACATCCCTTAGTAATCGTCTATTGCTAAAAATTTGAAAAGTTCAATACCAATGTGTTAATATGGACTAGCGATGCGCAAAATATATCAATGAAAAGAAAAGAGTGATATATATTACTGTAAGTTTCTGATATATATCACTCTTATATATCTTCTTCTCTTTTAACTCAGTGTTACAGTATACGAATCCTCGATCAACGAGTGATTTATTTGCTTGCTGAGCTAGATTAGGTGTTGTGAGTGAGAGATATAGTTGGCTAGCTTGTCGTATCTAGAAATGTGACTTAATTTAGTTACCTGAGTTAAAAAGTTAAATTATCGATTAACTGGTTTAAAAGTAATTTCTGTGGCCAGTGATTTTCCTTCATACTTGGCAGGCTTAGGACTGTCAACCTAATCAATAAAAAATGTTTAGGTAGGCGTATTTAAAAATCATCGGCTATATACATTGATTTGAATGTACATTATCTACACTATTTACATGCTTTTCTTCATTTACAGTATTTACATCTTTTTTATCATTGCAATATATACATTATTTTTCTTTTTGGAATAAATGAGCATTCGAGCTAATAAATAATAATTGTTCCAGCTTTTTAGATGTCAGTCTTGACCTACGTTCGGTTAAAGTATAGCCAGCCTTTGAAAATATACGCTCACATGGGACGGACGTAGCCAGGAGGTGAAGCCGTTTCAGCATGTAGCGGAAGAGATGTGGATACACTTCTTTTCTTTGGTGCCACCATGTTAATGGATTGCCTTGGCGCGACAGCATTGGCTCTTGAATATACCTATCCACTTCTACTATGCCTGCGGCAATCGAATTTTCAGGACGCAATGCTGCAACATCTCTGTCAAACTCTTCCCAGATCGATGGCTTTGAATTTCCTGCTGGATGAACGGTTAAAGAAGCTTCAACTTGGCTTCGAGATGACGTAGTTGGTTGACGAATGCTCTCTTGATCCTGCGTTGTCCGCCCGACTCTTGACTTTAAAATATTCAAAGCAGTTTCAAAGTTTCTATCATATTTGAATCCCCACCGTTTGAACCTGGGATCGAGTATAGTGGCCTCTGCGTACATTTCATTCGATTCTAGATGTGCGAATCGCCTGTCTAATTGTTGATCCAGGGTTGTTAAAAGGCTTTGTATCTGAGGCAGGCGAGGAGTGTTGGGTGCAGCTCTTACTAAGCCTTTCACAAAATTTGACATGATTTTGTATAAGGGGCTCACTTTTGATAGTGTAACATTTTTTTCGGCGGATATTTCTACTGTTATATCGTGAAATAATTTTAGGATAGGTATCGCTTGTTCTATAATTTTCCAGTCATCAGTGCTTAGGGATAGATCAGTCCGAAGTAGCGCCAACGTAGCAATCACAGCATCTTTTATACCGACTATTCTTGTCAACATATCGTATGTCGAGTTCCAGCGCGTTGCTACGTCTTGCTTTAACTTCAAGTCCGGCACATTCGGTTGTTTTTGTATTTCTTTAAGCTTGGCCTGTGCGTGTGAGCTGCGCTTAAAGTATTCGACAACTTGTTTTACTTTAAGGAGGGTAGAACTTATATGGCTAAGTGAAGCCTGTACTGCCCTGTTGATACTGTGTGCTAAGCAGGGTATGTGGCGCCAGTTGCCTGCCCTTACAGCGGCAATCATATTGGCTGCGTTGTCGCTTGAGATCGCTGTGACTTTATTTTTTATTTGCCAGTCATCCATAAACCTTTTTAGGAGGTCACATAAATTTTCTGCTGTATGACGTTCGGAATATTGTATACAGCCTAATAAAATGGTTTCTAATTTAATTTCTGCCTCATCGTACGAAATATAATGTGCCGTCACCGCTACAAAGCTTTCGTTGTTTATCGACGTCCACCCGTCTGTCGATAAACATACCGCAGCACTATCCTTATCTATTTTTCTTTTTGCGAGTTGCAGAAGTTTTTCATATTGTTTAGGTAGCATGCTTTCTGAAAGAGTTTTTCTGGTGGGCAAGGAATAACTAGGATTTAAAAGTGCTACAAACTTGGTAAACTCTTCTTCTTCTACCAATCTTAAAGGGTGAAATTCTTTTGCAATCATCATCATCAACTGATTGTCAATTTTTTCAGCGCGACGTGGCGGAAGTGGTTTTATTACAAAATCACGTACTGTGGGCTGTGGGTTTTCAAAACGTGGTCGTGGCGGTTCCATACCTACTTGTTCTAGGGCTGGTGGAACTGATGGGGATGTTGCAGATGAAGGCGGTGCCATTGCTTGCCTTTCAGGAACCAGTGGAATGGTTGGGTGTTTTGATTTCATGTGCCTTCCCAAATTGCCGACATTTCCATTTGGTAGAGCCAGTACTTGGGCACAATAAGAACATTTTGCCTTCTTATTATCACCGCCTTCGGTTTCAAAATGGTTCCAAAGCGCACTCCTTTTTCTAGCAGACGTTTTTTTCCACTAATACAATTCCACTAGTTTAATTAACTTTATTTACAAAACACAAATCACGAAATAATTATTAAACATTACACTATAATAAATCCTATATAATACAGTACTAAGTTAAACAAACAACTAAGACAATTCAACAGTAATTAAGAGTTTATATCATTACGTCTCTTTTTAATATTTATATTAAAAATCACCTGTTACGCAACAGGATTACAAACGTAATGTAAACAAACAATTTGAATAGTTAGCTAAAAAACCGTCACCGTGTCGGATTTGACGTAAGGTAATATAATGAACTTTATTGCGTTCACACACGGTACATTTTAGCTTCTGAAAATAACACGGCTCAACTCATCAGTCAACCGCTTCTGAGTGAGTGAGTGAGGCCTTGAACAATAGCTATCCTATTTCTCTCTTTCACATACTAGCGAGCAGTAGCACCTCACTCTCTCTCACACCCACCTCACACAACGTCTCACTCAGCACTGTAGTTCAGATCATTACGTTCAGTCGCTCGATAAGGAGTCTTATATCAAAAGATATAAAGATATATTTGAAATGCAAATGAGTGAGTGAGTGATTAGCTTCTTTGAAAAGATATATATCATTTTTGTCTTTCACTCAGGAGTTATACAAGTCTAATATGGACTACCAAGCAGTAGATACCTACCTACATACATAGTATAAAAACTTGATTTTTGGCTTTAAATCTACCAAATAACTGAAACCAATAATAACTATACGTTTTCCTGTGACATTAATCAAAAAAAAGATGAAACGTGCGATGTCCTACATAGCAAAGTTCTTTTAGTCACCCTATTTAAAAGAGACATACATACCTAACTCTGACAGTTTCCGAGTTCCATGGGGTGTCTCCGGGGTCCATCATCAGGTCAGCCAAGTCATCCAGCATGTACTCATAAGTACTCACAAAGACTTACAAAACAAGCCCAAACTCGGGACACTTACCTCTGACAGTTTTGTAGTACCATGGGGTGTCTCCGGAGTCCATCATCCGGTCAGTCAAGTCATCCAGCATTTAAGAACTCACAAAGACCTAAACTAGGAGCCCCATCTTTGGAAACCTACCTCTAACAGTTTCAAAGTTCCACGGGGTGTCTCCGGAGTCCATCATCAGGTCAGCCATGACACACAGAGATTTCCAATATTGTGTCTATTAACCAATGTACAAGTTGGTTGGTAAGTACTTAATCATACAAATATTTCATTTTTTATTTTATAAACAAGCAAATAAAAATTAACAAGTATCAAGATTATAATTACGTCTGTTTTTTTGCCCAAAACGACAGTTTCACGGTGTGTGTGAGCCGCGCGTGTGTGCGTTAGGCTTCTTTTTGACACAAATCGAAACGTCTGAAACGTATAGGCGTCCAAAATTTATTTTTTAAGAACATGTTTGTTATCCAATGGAAGAGCGGCCTTATCCTAGGACAGGTTTTTATAAACTTAATTGGATAAGGTCCTACACATTTTTGTAGAGGCCATGTTTATTTCAATAAATTATTTTGTATTTGTATTTGTATTGTATTTGCTTGAATAAATATATATAATAAAACAAACAAAAGAATAACAAATCAAAATAAAATTTGACATTGTCTTAAGAAACAGAACTAAATAGTCAAGTAAATGTATTGTATGAATAAATGTATATTGTAGTTTTGAGGTCGTACTGTATTATATTTGAGTTTTTGTAAGATGTCTTTGCAACAGCCTTAGAGGGTCTATGTACATTCTAGTTTTTACATTTGTATAACCTTATATGTGTATAGAGCAAATAAATTATGATTATGATTATGATTATACTTATTTAATCCATCATGACCTAACATTGAGCCATACTAAAAACTTGATTAAGATCGGCTTCCGAACGTAGGCAATGACACGGTGAACCTTGTTCCTCACGGGCCAAGATTTTTCCGCCTCTCGTCCAGGCGTATTTCCATCTTACACTGGAGGACATTTTGCGTGCCTTGTAAAACAATTGACGGTTGGCTGAAGTCAATCGCTCGTTCACGCGAAGGGTCAGAGGCTGTGTGTCGGAGCTCAGCCCCAATCCCGCCGAGTCAGCATTGCGTCGAACTCGTGCTGCCGCCAGGAGCTGGTCACGTAGGCTGCGGCGCGCCAGACGCACGACCAAGGGGTGCGGCCGGGGCTTTGAATCACGTTCGCCGGGTGGGCCTGCTCGTCGCACGGGTCCGGCACGTTCCGCACTCACTACATCACGTTCATCTAGCACCACGCCCAATTTTGGGGCAACTGTAAGAGCAAGATGCACACACACAGCCCTCATTTTTTTCCTCCAGAACGCCTGCTATCTCAACGTCGTTCCCAAGCAGCTCTTGATTGCGACCATTTAGTTCTAGCTTAAGGTCGGCTATTGCCCGTTCAAAAGCTAGCACGATGCCACAACCCCCTTCACGCTGTTGTGACTCTATTTCTTCGACTTTTGCGGCCAGATCATCGACCCGATGGTTGCATTCCTTGACGTTTGCACAAAGGTCGGATATAGTGGTTCGAAATTCGTGCATTTCGGATCTAATCTCCTTTAAATTCGTCACGCAGAAGACGTATTTCTAATATCAATTCAGTCGATTCGCACGTCGTGTTGTTCAACTCCGTAGTCACTTGATTCTTGGGTGATTGTGCGGCTGGCGGAGAAGCAGTAAATGTCGAATCATTCGGTCGCTTACGCATCGTAACATTCGAGTCCAGGCTCTTGATAGGAGTATCTGTGTTATCTAGCTTCTTCTTTTTATTTTACCATTCTTCGCACTCCCAACTACTTTTATGTTCGACAGTCATAGTATTGTAAAATTTCTTTTCACTAACATTTACACACAAATATCGTAATGCTTTCCACAAAGGCAGGATTTTAAAAACTGCCGTGAATTTTTTTTTTTCAAACAGGCAGCACAATCACCGTACTCGGGTACTGGTGGCGACATCTCTTGCACTTCAACATAATTATTCAGTTTGAAA
The DNA here is from genome assembly GCA_947369235.1 of Udea olivalis. Classification (NCBI taxonomy): domain Eukaryota; kingdom Metazoa; phylum Arthropoda; class Insecta; order Lepidoptera; family Crambidae; genus Udea; species Udea olivalis. The sequence goes on along the minus strand of OX376362.1, from coordinate 11,783,681 downwards.
TTTCTCTAAAAGATGGCGTTAAAGCAGTGCTTGTCGAATATTATTAAAATAGCTTGGCAAAAATTTATTTTAAAACTGATTTTTCAGTAACTTTTATGTATTCCTTGACGATACTAGATTGAATTAACTTTTTATAACAGCAGTTGAGTCAAATAAGCTCGTCTTCCACCGTAATGCAGATTTTCACCAAGTGACCGTTGAAAAGAATTAATCGAGTTTTCCTTTCTATATCCAATATAATTTCACTTGACTGCAATTATGTTTTAGCTAATCACACTAAGTTACTAATTCATTGGAACAAAAAAGGCTTTTTAATATTTTTAAAATGTACAATTATACGGAGACAATCTTTACTCTAGCAAAGTGACGCCATCCATATAATAAATGTTGACAATTCTTATGGTTTTCAAACTCAGAAGGGCTTGTCAGGTCACAAAACTGTCAGTCACAAAAAAGTAAGATTTTTATTAATTTACGACATGAAGTTCGGTGGTAGGTTTTTGTTTTGTTTGCATGAGCAAAGAAGCACGTCCTATCGGCAGCTTTGAAGATAGGGAGGCTTTTATTGAACTGTTGAGTTTTGGTTGCTGATAAGAGGTTACTGTTTAGCGTAGAAAACCCAACATTTTATCAATGATCAACGATCGCCGTAAACGGGATAGCACCTCATGGTAGACATACAGGGATCTATGTTAAGCGCGTCCCAGGGACATCGACAGCAACTTCAGAGCCCGAATTTCCGCGACTTGGGCCAAATGGCGTGAGGTGAATGGTGTTATTTGTGACCGCAAAATGCCGATCAAGCTGAAGAGGCAAAGCAGGAGCTGCGCGTCACAGAAATGAAGATGCTGCGGTGGATGTGTGGAGTGTCACGCAAAGATCGCGTGCGGAACACCCACATTCGCGGCAGCCTTCGTGTTCTTGACATCGCAGACAAGCTGCAGGAGTGCCGCCTTCGTTGGTATGGTCATGTCTAACGGAGATCGGCAAACTACGTGGGCAACAAATGTCGGGCCATGCAACCCCCGCCAGTACCGGTAGAAGAGGTCGACTCAAGAAGCGCTGGCTCGAGGTAGTTAAGAGTGTCATTCGTGCCAACAGACTTACCTCTAAGGATGCACGAGACCGTGTGAAATGGGCCAAGAACATAAGAAAGGGTCCGCCTTACCCTATACACCAGTGTTGGTTCACAACCAGGATAAACGGGCGGATGATGATGATGATGATAGGATAATGCGACAACTGTGATTTTAAACCTAAATAAAAACTATAAAACACTTGAGGCTCGTAAAAAATTTTGCCAAATTAAATAATGTATTGATTTTTTATTTATTTTGGCCCAATCCAACCTTATAACGAAAAATGTACAATTTATAACAAACATGTACAATTCCGATATTAATATCGGAATTCCGATATTGCGGTCTAATATCGCAAATCAGTATCGGAATTGGAGATCCTCCGATATTACATGCCCTGATGGTTACAAGTGATTCAGAAGCTCTGGCTACTGAAGTGCTTGAGTTTCAAATCGTGTCTTCCAAACAAAAAATTCAATGCCCTATTGGCTATTTTTTTATCAATAAAACTTCAGCTAATGTCCAAGCACAATTAGTTCTGACTGTCATAAGAATCTTACATGGTATAAATATTACTGTGCGATCTTTGACTTGTGATGTAAAACATTTGAAATCTAAGGTTGCAATTTTCACCTTCCTAATATGGTATCAAGTTCAAACATCCGTTGCAGGACACTTATATACATTGTATATTTGTGCTGAGACAGAATTAACTTCCGAGGTTGGAAAAAATGATTTTAATTTTGATAAACAATTACACAATTTTCAAGAAAACAAAGGTTTGCGACTGCGGAACAAGATTTGTCACGCCCACATTTTTTTTTTGGCAACTAATAAGTGCATCGGTAGCAGATTCCCTAGACTTTTTAAGACAAAGTGGCAGTCCAATTTTCCAAAACAGCGAAGCTACTGTGGAATAAATTCGATGGCTAGACAGGTTATTTGATATATTAAACATATCAGAGAAGAAAATGTTGCTATTTATAGTACAACGTTTTTCACCAAGCTTGATGATCTATTTGAACATCCACCGCAAGAAGAATCACATGAAATTCTTCTTGGAAAATTAGTGTCTGATTCGTATTTCACCTTGCGAATATTTCATCGCGCAAAGTTGAAGTCTGTGGCTTGTTTAGGAAACCGTGTTGGTATGCGCCATAAATTGCACAAGACTATCTTATTTAGTAATGTGTAATCCTGTTTTGTAATCACGTCGGGGTCACCAAACTTTGGGTGGGAGAAAGACTAAATGAGACGCCGGGTTGTTGTTAGATGTTTACTATAGGAGATTTCGCAGGAAAAAAGAGCGTTTGTACAGTGATCTTCGGTTTTATGCTAAGCCATTAGGTACCTACCCATATTACTGCTTTATCGACAGTGCGAACAAACAATGAAAAATGCTGCTATAGCGCCATCTATGTTATCGTTGTTTTATGATTAACTACTATAGAAAAAGGCCGTGTTGGCTGTGATTACTTGTTAAGGTTCAAAATCCATAGATGGCGCTTTACAATAGGTTTCGTTTATGTATATAAAATTAACAACTATAGGTTTACAACATAGGTGCCTACCTATATTAGTTTCTGTAAGATCTGCGTTATAATAAAACAAAGTATTATTAATTTATCTTCTTTATTTACCGCAACCTACTTTCTGACATCCCCAGTAGATCCTACTAAGGAATCTTACACGAGTGAAACCGTGAACATGATCATCTTGCTGTTTTTCTCTAGTCTGTTATTTTATACATTCGTGTATATAGGTGAATATTCCGATGCCATAGATTTTTTTTATATAATTGCCTAGGTTCAAACTTAGGGCCAGCTATCCCTGAATCACTTTTCATCAAAACGCTTCTGCATTTATCCTCCTCCTCGCGTCGGTGTCAATGCTGAGGGTCGTGATCATCCTTATGGAGTATCTTGTCGCGAATTATTTGTCGCCATCTGCCTCTATCCGAAGCAGAGTGAAGGGCATCGTGCAAGGTGGTTTCAAGCGTGATGCGAATCTGGTCGCTCCATTGCATTTATAAGTTAGTTTAATTTAACTAATAATAAAACAAGAAAAATATTTTTTCTTTTTATTCATTATGGTCACTTTATACTGTCTCACTAGGACCGTTTTTTAGTAGCAGTGCACATTCCAGTTTTACGTAAGTACTTTTCACTTCCATGATTATAGATAATGATTAAATCATGCAATTGACTGACAAACGTCAATAGAAATAATTTGCTCATTTATACCAAAGAGGATATAATATAACTAGCGTTATAATTTATGCATCAACAATTTTGCAAATTGTGCATTAATTTCACATCCGTATTGAACCATGGATTTTTGTATCACTAATAGAAAACGTGGAAAAGTGTTGTTATTTAAGCAACACCAATACTATAAACAGAAAGTTTATAAATATGTATCGCATATATGGTTTTGTCGTAACCGTCGTATCAGTATAAAGTGTCCAGGTTCGGTCACAATAAACGTAAGTACCATAATATACCTACTATTTTTAGTTGCGTGGTTTTGACAATATGAATACTTCGAACGAATAGCATAAATAGGTAAGGTAATTACATTACATTAAGGTAGGTACATTTTGATCGCATTACTAAGGTTGTCTGGAAGAGATCGCTTCAAGCGATAAAACCGCCTAAATTGTACTGCTGCATTCTGTAATATCAGTTCCTGTAATGTTTTTTGTGCAATAAAGACTATCTATCCATCTATTCTTATTCGTAATCAATCTTTCCGACTCGCGTCAATATCCGTCTAGAAACATAGGTAATATTTATTGAATGATATGATACCATAGTTGTTTAACTTTAGGTACAGGGTGAAAATGTTGTTAAAACAACCGAACACAAAAATACATGTCAACCAGATGAGAACCAAAATGAAATAGCAATTACGATTCACAAAATACATGAAGTGGCTAGTACTTCTGCGGGGCCAATGACAAAAATCTACTAAGAACTTAAAAGACCTTTAAAAGAGAAAGGGTTGAAAGTACCACAATTTGAAAGCGTAAAGTGTGGCCTTTACAATTCGCGAAAACGGAAACTGAAAGTCAGCAAGACCATTTTCAAAAGTATTGAAGAAGTACGAGTACAAGTACCCGCTACATTTGAGAATTTCCTCGTTACTGACCATCAATATGAGCATACCAGACTATTAATATTTGGTTCTGAAGAAGCAAAGGAAGTATTAAAAAGTGCGAAAGAATATTTTGTTGATGCGACTTTCAAGAGTTTTCCACGGCCATTTCCACAACTCCTATCTATTCTTGCCGACGTGGGGAGCACGGCGCAGACAACTTTTGTGACACCGCTAATACTGATATATACTAATGTGTATATATTATATACTAATATTTATATTATATACTAATGAGTGACAAAAAAGAGTCTACGTACACTGCATTGTTCGACATCCCGGTAACTAAATTTCCTGAATTGTGTCCCACTGTGTTCCACGCAGATTTCGAGACTGCCGTAGCGAATGCTATAAGAGATTTTTCCACATATATCGGCAAAAAGTGTTACTATCATTATTGTCAGTGTTTATGGCGAAAAGCAAAATCAATTGATTTAAAAAGTAAACTACATAAAAGAATAGTGGGATTATGTACGGCATTGCCGCTAACTCCATCAAAATTAGTTAAAAAGGAAGGGAGTACATACTTACTGAATGTAATAAATTGAGCGGTGAAAAGATGAAACAGTTCATAGCATAAATGGCCCGACAATGGATAAATGATGAACAAAACATCGCCGACTGGAATGTGGTTGGTCAAAGGCACAGGACTAACAATGTTTGTGAAAGTTGGCACTCCCAATTAAATAAAAATTTAAATAAAACTACGTAAATATACTAAAAATATTAACAGTATTATTCGATCAAAAGGAAATTAATAGCGAAAATAAAAGAAGGGTCGACCAAACTGATGAAGATAATGTTATAATTACTTGCCAATTAAAACTATCAAATGGTGAAATATCATCGGGACATTTCGGGATAAACATATATTTGAAGGTTTTATTTTTATTTAACAAACTATGTTTACTGGACAGCACTAGTTATGAATGACAAGTGATAAATGGTGTGGAAAAATGGAAGTGTATACTGGTGTGACTACGAGTCGGGCGGGATGATGGATGATGATGGATGATATGGTCATCTTCATGGCTCTTGTTAATAATACCGTGAAATATCGCTTTGATTACCCAACGAAGTTATATTTGTTACTTACCAAGTAACGCAAGACCACTTGGTTGGAAGACTTCCCATACTTCTCCCCGATGTTCATCAAGGCAGGGTCATCAGCCCGCGGTGGTGGAGAGTTGCTACTGGGGATGTTGAATGGGGGTCCATCTCTTGGGACCAGAAAGCCAAAGGGACTGTAGGCCATCACAGCCACGCCTAGGTTCTGCATATTGGTCACAAGGGTTTCCCGGGTGTGGGCTGGGTGAATCTGAAAGTGGTTGGTTGTTAAGGAAATTGGTTTGTTGGGATTTAATAACCAGTAAAAATCTTGGTAGATGTCTATGAGGCAAGATTCGAACTCACAATATATCACTACGATGCATCGGATGATAAGAAGAAAGTCCCACAAACACCTAAACTCAAACAAATATCTGTTTCATCAACCGATGCTAATGCAGTAATGAAACCCGTTTCACTTTGCGCACAACTCGCTTATACCACTGCTCTAAACAAGTCGTTAAACACGCATCTAGATAGTGCACTGAAACACTTTTGCATAGAAATACCTCATAGAATATGTCACTTATAAAAGTGTAAAATCAATCCACGTTTGGATCACAAAATACCTCTATCTGGTTAACCGCCGGTGTTGTCTGGCTTTCAGCAATAAGCCTCTTAACTTGAGTCGTGTTGAAGTTGGAGACACCGATGGACTTGGCCAGGCCTAGTTTCTTGACGTCCTCCATGCCCTTCCAGGTTTCCAGGTAGTCAATGTCATCAGGCTGGAAATAATTATGTTTATAAACACACTGTTTCGTAGATCTGGTAACAGTGAGTTAAGAAATATGCAGGTCGGAATACATTCCTCCAACCGCTGATGTACCTTGATGTAGTTTCTACCCCATACCCAAACTCAAAACTCAAACTCATATAACTTTATTCAAATAGACTTTCACAGTAAGTACTTTCAAATCGTCAAATTTAAAGCAAGATATACTAAATAATAGACATAATTACTATAATAATATAGATATATAAATACACAGTATACAGGCATAATGCGACTCTACCACCGCGTCGGAGTTGTTTCTTACTGAGAAGACCCGGCGAGAAACTCAGCACTTACTCTTTTAAACTTGTTTTGGGTGTACAACAGGCGTTAGTAAAGTACAATGTGTCATTTTGATACAAATAAACCTACTGAGTGTCTAATCTAAACAATGGAAAAAAATCAAACAAAAGAATATAAAGTGAAGGCCATTTAAACAATTAAGAAATAAAATTGTTAGTCAGTACAAACTAAGTATTACAATAAAATATCTGTTACAATAGAGTTATCTGATCCCGCATCGAGCGCGAGGCGGGCGAGTAGTCTTTTGTAGTATAATAGCCCTTTTTTAATATAGCTGCTTTGATGTGATTTTTGAATTGAAGTAGTAGTAACTCACAAATGGCTTTTGGGATCTTGTTGTAATAATGTATACCTTGCCTCATAAAGGATCCTAAAACTTTTTGTAGCCTAAAGAGTGGAAGCGCAATTTTATCATCATTCCTAGTATTTTTGCAATGTGTATATTTTTATCACTGTGTTTATACACTGTATATAGAGACTAAAATGTTTTCTTACCAAAATAATGCAGTTGTAAATTTTATATATTGTGAAGCTACAGTAAGGATACCAATTTCCTTAAAAAGCTATCTAAGTGAAGCCCATGCACGAAGCCTATAGATGGATCTGATCGCTCGCTTCTGGACGACAAAGATGGTTTGTATATCCGCGGCTTTACCCGTACAATGCCGTAAGACATTACACTGTGGAAATAACTAAAATAAACCGAACGAGCAGTATCAACATCTGTTAATAATCTTATTTTTCTCACTGCAAATGCAGCCGAACTTAGTCTGCCCGAGAGAGCTGTTATATAAGGGGTCCATTGGAGTTTTGAATCTAATGTGATTCCAAGAAAAACTGTAGAATCAACCAGCTTCATAGTATTGCTGTCTATTTTAGGTCAATGTGGTTATCTTTAATATTGGGCTACTTAAAAATAGTACATTTAGTCTTTTTGCATTAAGCTGTAGATTATTTAATGTCAACCATTGTTAAACCTTTGAAAGTGCGTCATTTACATCATCAAAAAGGTTTTTATTTCTGTCAGTTTTAAAAACTAAAGACGTATCGTCTGTAAACAATACGACATCACAAATATCCTTTAAGAAAAAGGTTAATCCTTTATACAGGGTGGCCAGAAAAGTGACGCCCAAAAATTTTTTTTAAGTGCCTCGTGTTGAGAGGTATCTGAATCACCCCTATATATGTGCTGCGATTTTTTGTAGTTTTCGAGTTACGAATTTTTTTATGAATTTTTCCATAGTTGCGACCAGATCCGTTTGAAAAATTTCTAAAAAAAAAGTAGAGGGTTTCTTCCTTTTTTTTCTTGCAGCTAAATCTCTATGAACTGTGCATTTATGCATAAAATAACCAGCCTCATAACTTTACTAAAAGTTACTACAAAATTTACCAAAAGTTGAGAATTTATGCTAAGTAAGTTATCATTTAAATTTTCAACTTAAAATTAAAAATCTAAACTGATAATTTCTTAGTTTCTAAGTAGCTTCAGAAAATGCGCTAGAATCTAAGCTTTTATAATAATAATAAAAAGTAGTACTTCATAGGGTATTTTTTGCAGAAATCAGCCATCAAAGACAGCTAGGTGGAAATTTTTGGAATTTGTACATTTTTAAAATACAATAGCAATGAACGGCACTGCAACACTTTATCACACATTTCACACAATAGTAGTCGGAATTCCGCAAAGCGTCGTATGAGGGGGGGGGGGGGGGAGTGCGTGGCCAATCGGCGCTGCGCTCGCGCCCCGCGCAGCCCTCTAGCCCCTCTAAGCCATAAACAAAAATCACGTTAGTCGTTCTCACCTTTTGTTTACTGCTACTCGTGTCACCGTTTTGTCTCCACTACTACACTCGCTTTGCCCACGGACTCCGCTGCTTTTGATTGATTTGACCACTGCTCGTTCATTGGACTCTGTTTCGTATTGTGATTGGGACTGTGCTTACTTGGAGGTGTTAGAGATGAGTTACACGTTAAGTGAATATGCAGATATGCATTATTTTTATGGAGTTGCACAAGGAAACGGCCATGCCGTGACCAACTTCGACGCCGAGGTGGACCACAACCGGAGCGATATCCTGACCATCGTGTTTTTATTAATACGCACAACACCCTAATGGCAGGGCGCATTCCTAGTAAAGATGGGCCACGTGGAGGAGTCCCTAGATTGATGATTAAGGAGAGAGCAAGAGGATCCTGGATTTTTCAATAAAATCTTGTAGACTGATGAGTCACGGTTTGAACGTGTTGGAATCTTCAATATTCATAATTTGTACACGTGGGCGACCGAAAATCCACACGATGCGAGAGCTTCCACATTCAAGACTTAAAGGGGAAACGTTCAAAAATTTCTTAGAAAACGATCTACCATTGTTGCTCGGAGACGTCAATTTGGAACTCAGACGAACCATGGTGTTACAGAATGACGGTGCCCAATATCATTACGCAACGCAAGCCCGACGTTATCTTAACGAAACGTACCCTAACAGATGGATCGGACGCAACGGACCAATCAGATGGCCACCACGCTCTCCTGACCTCAATCCCATTGATTATTTCATCTGGGGCTACTACAAAGAAATCACATACGCCCGAGAATGCTCGAGCGAAGAAGAGCTTAGAGGGAAGATTGAAGAAGCCGAAAGAGTGGTTAGAAGAAATCGTGAAGCTTTCAGACATTTAAAGGATAATTTCTTACGCAGGTGTCGTTTGTGCATTTCTGTGGGAGGGGGGCATTTTGAAAACCTATTGTAAATAAATTTAATTTTATAACAATCATCTTTGTTTTATTGAATCAATCCATCCAATGTACCAAACCTGATAAGCTATTTTCCAGTATTTTCAATCATTAATTTTTGAGTTTATTATTAATAAAATTCAAAAAAATTGTACCTCGCTTCGTCTTTGATGGCTGGTTTCAGCGAAAAATACCCTATGAAGTACTACTTCTTCATCATTATTATGAAAGCTTAGATTTTAGCGCATTTTCTGAAGCTACTTAGAAACTAAGAAATTATCAGTTTAGATTTTTAATTTTAAGTTGAAAATTTAAATGATTACTCACTTAACATCAATTCTCAACTTTAGGTAAATTTTGTAGTAACTTTCATTAACGTTATGAGGCTGGTTATTTTATGCATAAATGCACAGTTCATAGAGATTAAGCCACAAGAAAAAAAATGGAAGAAACCCTCTACTTTTTTTTTAGAAATTTTTCAAACGGATCTGGTCGCAATATTGGAAAAATTCATAAAAAAATTCGTAACTTGAAAACTACAAAAAATCGCAGAACATACATATCGGTGATTCAGATACCTCTCAACACGAGGCACTTAAAAAAATTTTTGGACGTCACTTTTCTGGCCACCCTGTACATATATATCAGAAATAGGACTGGACCCAGAATAGATCCTTGTGGTACCCCCATTTTAACTTGTGATCCTGTAGACAGAACACTGTTAACATCAACTTTTGAGTTCTCGAACTAAGGTACGAAAATATCATATCTAAAGCTAACGCTTAATAAGGGATAATTCCCTTACCCCGTCAAAAACAAGCTTGCGTATAAGTGTATCGTGATCAACGCAATCAAAATCCTTGGACAAGTCACAGAAGACGCCAAGAGCGTTCTGTGAATTCTCCGAAGCCCCAAAGATGTGTTTCAGAAGTGCAATGCCAGCATCAGTAGTAGAACGACCTTTAGTGAATCCATATTGTTCACTGTGCAAGGGATAGTTCTCATAAAAATGGCTTAATAGTTGTTCTTGAATGATCTTTTCAAAGATCTTACATAAAGCTGGTAGGATTGAAATAGGCCTAAAGTTACCTGGGTCTTGTTTGTTGCCTGTTTCAAAAAGTGGTACAACCCTACTGTGTTTCATTAAGTTTGGAAAAATGCCTTCATCAACACAATCATTGAATATTACGGCCAAGTAAGGGGCAATCACGTCAATTATGTGGCTAACAATTTTAACGGATAAACCACTAAGACCCTGATTCGAGCTCACAGGTGCTAAAATTTTGTGTAAAGTAAAGTAAGTAAAGTAAAAAATCATTCATTCATTTAAGCTTGTACAAAGCACTTATGACATGTCAAAAAAAGTATATAGAAATAATAATAATAAACGTAAATAAAATAGTACAATATTAGTACACATCGTGAATATACATAATGTGAATCTACCACCGGTTCGGACGTTGCTTCTTATCGAGAAGACTCCGGCAAGAAACTCGATAGTTACTCTTTTCAACTTTGTTTGTTTTACAAAAAATAAATTCAGAGTACATTCAATGCGAGTAGAAAAAAGAACACAATATTGAGAAGAGGAGCAAATTATTCCTACTATGACCACAAACTTTTGTCGTTCTAGTAATCCTCTACATTATAATAACCTTGTTTCATTAACTTTGCTTTAATTGCAGACTTAAACTTGTGAAGAGGTAGATCAACAAGACTTTGAGGTATTTTGTTAAAGTATTTTACAGATTGACCCACAAATGAGTTTCCCACCTTGTGTAGCCTAAGACTGGGAGTTTTCAATTTGTTTTTATTTCTGGTATTATGTTTATGAGTGTCACTGTTTTTTTTGAACAGATGCAAGTTTTTGCGCACATACATTATGCTATCTAAAATATACTGAGCATGCACAGTTAAAATATCGATCTTCTTAAATACTTCCCTAAGCGAGTCGCGTGGTCTAAGTTTGTAAATGGAGCGGATGGCTCTTTTTTGAAGTACAAAAATGGTGTTCAAGTCTGCAGCTGAACCCCACAACAGTAGACCATACGACATAACACTATGAAAGTAGCTAAAATATACTAGTCTTGCTGTTTCAATATCAGTCAAGAGTCGTATTTTTCTAACAGCACAAGCAGCGGAACTGAGTCTCCCTGCCAGGGCCGTTATATGCGGACCCCATTGTAACTTAGAATCTAAAGTTATTCCTAAAAATACAGTAGAATTTGTTAATTCTAATGGCTCGTCATTCATAGTTACAATAGTATCAACCTGTCTCACATTGGGCATAGAGAATTTGATGCACTTTGTTTTTTTTGCATTAAGTAATAAATTATTACTTGTGAACCAACATAGTACTTTTGAGAGAGTATTATTTACATCGTCAAATGCTTGCTTACCTCTGTCGACTTTAAAAATCAACGAGGTATCGTCAGCGAATAATACTATCTCACAAATATCTTTGACATAGGTAGGAAGATCATTTGTATAAATAAGAAAAAGCAAAGGTCCTAATATAGATCCCTGGGGCACTCCCATACGTATGGTGGCACCGGAAGATGCAGTTCCGTTGATACTAACTTTTTGAGTTCTATCTGTAAGATAGGATTGTATTAATTGAGATGAGATACCTGAAACCCCGATTACAGTGGATCATGAAATATTTCATGATCCACGCAATCAAATGCTTTTGAAAGATCACAAAATATTCCTACTGCATCTTGCTTGTTTTCCCAAGCAGCAAATATGTGTTTGATAAGTGCTACACCTGCATCAGTTGTGCTCTTGTGTTTAGTAAAACCAAATTGTTTCTCATGTAGTAAGTTATATAAATCAAAGTGTGAAAGCAGCTGGTTCAATATAAGTTTTTTAAAGATTTTACTGAGAGCTGGTAGTATAGAAATGGGTCTATAATTGGATGGGTCACTTTTGCTACCAGATTTAAAAAGCGGGATGACCTCACTAAATTTCATCAAGTTGGGAAACTGACCTTGGTCTATGCAATTATTAAAAAGTTTAGCTAAGTGGGGTGATATCGTATTAATGATTGATTTGAGTAGATTAATTGAAATGTGTTGCAAAAATCCTCCACATTCGCGGTTACAACGCTGGTCTTTTAAATCATGTCTTTTGACTCCATAATTTACTGTTAATATTTTAAATGTTTAAGTTTTATCCATGCTCAAGGAGGAGCAGCCCTTTAAAATAAATAATAAATAAAAGGTACCATTTCGGAGGCAGGAAAGTGAATCAGATACAGGTCAACATAACTGAGTCCAAGTTTGCCGAGGGATTCTTTCAGCGCCGGCTCTACTTGCGTGCGCGCGTGCTTGTCGTTCCACAACTGAAATAAAACATCAAAATAATGTATAAATAAGTAAATTAAATAAACTAAAAAACTAGTCTTGCGATTCATTTTTTCATGCGCTTTTCTCACTATTGTCATACTTCTACCTACAATACGGTAGCAACTAGATGTAGTTTAAAACAGTACTTCTTTAAATGAAGTAAAGGAAACAGTAGTACAGTTACTATCAACTTGATTACAAAAGTGACTATGGAAAGAACATTTTTATAAAGTTTCGGTAGAAAAAGGAATTTGGTACAAAACCATCCAATGTGGGCCTTCGCGTATACCCTGGACGGTAAACACAGGTTTTGGCAGGAACCTGATCGTCACACTCCATAGATTACGTATTACGTTCCGGGCACTTTTCCTCGGGCAAGTTTAGTTTGCGCATCTAATGAAAAAAGTTGATTCACCTAACTGCGATGCTTGTGGGAAGATAGATGATGTGCAGCATTTGCTGATGGAATGTGTCAAAAATCAAAGGGAACGGCATCTACTAGTAATTTTTTTTAAACTCCAGGTAATAGATGTAGGAGTATTTCATAGCATTTTGGCGAACCCTCAATCTGAGGCAGCCAGACTAGTTTGTGAGATGGTGACTTCGCGGCCGTGTTAGTTTTGTTAACTCTTATAATTAATTGTAATTCTCTTCTAATTATTTGTTGTTGTTAAATGTGTATTTTTATTACAAGTTATATAAGTGTATTATCGTAGACTACTTAGTTTAGGGCATGATGGGACTGACATAACCTGTGGTTAAAAGTCCCAAAAATTCAATAAGAATAAAAAAAAAAAAAGATCTGAATATATAGGACACAAAACAAACACGGTCAAATAACACGTTCACACACTAAAACAAGCTAACACACATTCAATTACGCATTCATTCACACATACACACACCCTTTAAACTCTTGTGTTTAACTATCTACTGGTTTCCCAAGATACAGGGCCTAGCCTATTTTGGGTTCCTCTGGCAAATCGGTGACTTACTTCTAAATGTGTTCATTTCTTATTCTTGTGATTGCTTTCTGTTTCTGTTTTTAATAAAAATATTTTTATTTTAATAGGTTGGGGAAAAAGTTTCTTCGCACTTTTTAAGAAAATTTAAAACATTTTTCAATATAGTTTATTTTCATTTATCTAAAGTGTGTAGGTGCCATTTTGTTCGATTACTTTTTGCCATCTTGTAGGTAGGGACTACATGTACTGATCCCATTGCTATAGGAATTTGAGGCTTCTGATCAAAATACCGCGACAAGTGGTTTTGGCAGTCCTCTCGTGATGTTAACCTGACACTGCCTTAAGAATTCTGAAGAGACCGAAACAGGTAGAAATCTGAAGGTGCGAGGTCAGGACTATACGGCGGATCGCAGTGAGAGCCATCCGAGGGTATCGCACCATCTCGGCGGGGGCTGCCTGCGTCCTCGCAGGTATGCCTCCGTGGGAGTTGGATGCGCGAGTTCTCGCTGCTGTCTACCAGCACAGGGCAGCAGCGAGAGCCCAAGACGTGGTGGAAGGGGCTCGGAGGAGAGCGCAGTAGGCGCTCATACAGAGGTGGGCGGAGGACCTGGCTGACCCGCTCTATGGCCGGGACACCATAGACGCAATACGGCCGGTCCTCAACCAGTGGTTACGTCAGGAGTGGCCTCTGACGTACCGGCTGACGGAGATTCTTTCCGGGCATGGGTGCTTCTGGAAGTATTTTTTTTTTTATGTAATAGGGATATTAGAGCTAGAAGGTCACCTGATGGAGAGTGATCACCTCCGCCCATGGACAACTGCAACACCAGAGGTGTCACCGATGCGTTGCTTGCCTTTTAGATGGGAATACGCTCTCTTCTTGAAGGCCCCGATGTCATATCCCTTTGGGAACACCGCCGCAGGAAGATCATTCCATATCTTGGCTGTACGTGGAAGAAATTGGCGCGAAAAATGCACGGTTGTTGAGCGCCAGCCATCCAGGTGATGAGCATGGAATTTCAACTTATGGCGTGTCGTGCGGTGATAAAATTCAGCGGCAGGTATAAGATTATGCAGTTCGTCTGAACACTCCCCATTGTAAAGACGGTAGAACACGCAGAGTGATGCAACGTCTCTCCGTAGGGCCAAGGGATTCAAGCGTTCGGAGATCACAGGGTCGTCGACAATTCGAGCGGCTCTCCGCTGTATACGGTCAAGAGGAAGGAGAAGATACTGGGGTGCTCCCGCCCAAAGATCTTGTATCTGCACAAGATCGCCCGACGGGAGCCCACCCCGCGGTGCCACGAGTGCGGCGCTGCTGAAAACACTGCCCTGCACACACTGCAAGTGTGCACAGCATGGGCCGAGCAGCGCCGTACCCGCGTGACCAACATCGGAAGGGACCTCTCACTCCCGGCCGTAGTTCAAGCCATGTTTGGGAGTGAGGAGGCCTGGAAGGCAATGGTCTCCTTCTGCGAGGAGGTGAGGATGCAGAAGGAGACCGCGGTCTGGGGGTGTCCCATGGCCCTGTAGCGTGAGGAGGCCCGGCGCATAGGCCGGGCCGATTGCTGGGGCGACGTGGTAATCCTCTAGGCTCCATGTCGCCCTATTTCATAGCGGCGAGGTATACCCGGGTGTTTTTAGTGGGTATGCCGCCGGCTTCACCGGCGGAGAGTCCTACACTCCACTACTGCCCGACCCAGGCAGTTGGATAGTGCGTAATGCATTTCTCACCCGGATAACAAAAAGAAAAACTATACGGCGGATGCCTTAACACCTTCCAGCCAAATTCTCTTAATTTATGCTGAGTGGCTAAAGATGTGTGAGGTCTCATGATGAAAAACCACACCCTTCTGTTGATTAATTCCGGCCGCTTTCACTCAACTTCTTGCTTTAATCTCATCAGTTGTTCGCAGTAGAGTTCAGAATCGATGGTCCTGCCTGGTGGTAACAGCTCAAAATGAATAATGCCCTTCCAATCCCACACTCACACACACAGCATCACCTTGTTGCGAGTTAACCCGGGTTTCGCCACAGTCTGTGAAGCCTGACCGGCCTTTGACCACGACCTTTTTCGCACGTTCTTGTCGTACGTGATCCACTTTTCATCACCAGTTATCAGCTTCTTTAAAAATACTTCGCGGGCTACTTCGGTTTCATTACGTCGTAAAAATTTAAAGAATCACAAGTACACGGTTCATTAGGTCAGTTCAGTTCTATCAGTGAGCTCGTGAGGTATCCAAATATCGAGCTTTTCTGTGTACCCTTATTTTTTCAAATGCACCAAAACTGTTTTGTGGTCAATTCCCAGTTCTTCAGCTACGTCGTAACTACTGATATGCCGATCTTGCTCCACTTTTTTGCAAATGGCATCCATTTTATCCGTAATAGGGCGACCAGAGCGAAGTGCATCTTTGACATCAAAATTTTCCGGAATAAAAACGCTTAAACCAAATTTGTGCTACTCTCACAGACACTGAACTAGGACCATAAACATCGCATATTTTTTTCGCGGCTTGCGTAGCATTTTTACCTTTTTTGTCACATCAGACTCACTAATCTTGACAGTAAGGAAAACAAATGAAAATCACACATTTTACTAATTTGAATTTGGAATTATCATCTTTAATATTTAAACTTTTAATGATACCAAATCCAACCAAATACAAACAGTATAGCCATAGAGATTTTATTGCAAGTTCATACACACTTTAAGCGAAAAGACTTTTTACCCAACCTGATATTTATTTATTTTAATTCTGATTTGCGTTGCGACACAGCGAAAAACAGGGCTGCAACTTATTTATTCACCTATTATTAGTTGTTCTTTTAATAAGTCCGTTTTCTTAAATCGTTATAGCATTTATTAGATCTTACCTTTGTGGTTACAAACAGTTCCTCCCTTTTGACGAACCCTTTTTCAATGACATCTGCGATACCTTTGCCAATGTCCGCCTCGTTCTGGTAAAGAGCGGCGGTGTCTATGTGCCGGTATCCGATATCCACTGCCCAGTTGATTGTTTGACGCATTTTTTCTCCAGTCTATAAAAATAGTCATTATTTACATAATGCAAAAATAATTGTATTTTTTTAAACAAAGAACTGATAAAACACCGTTCCATTATGGTTATGTCTTTCCTATTAGAACATTGAAACCTTGGGAACAAGCCAACACTATAACACCTGCCTGCGTACTTCAACTGACGTTGTATGTTAACACCAACTAACCAATCCAATAAAACAATGTCCCGTCGCATCGATTGACACAACTTTTGGTCCTTCGTGCCGGATTGAACCAGCAATCTAATTAATTGCTCAACGTAATGCAAAATCCCCTGAGTGAGAAGTATATCAAAGAAATATTATTTCTAAGATAGTAATTAACTAATGTTTTAGGTATTTAAGTACTTATTTATTTATTTACTTACTCCGTTATACGTTCCAAGTGCGATAATTGGAATCTTGTTACCATCATTCAAAGTTGTAGTTGGCGCTACTGCAGCATTTGATATCTGAAACCACCACATAATCTCATTAGACTAACAACAAAAAACTTAAGATTTGACAAATACAGCCACTCTAAAATTTATGTAAAAAGGGTATTAAATAGTTTCATTGTAAACTGAGTTGGTAAACATCTTGGAATTTTAAAAATAAACCTATTTAAGGCACTTCAAGATGAGACCATTGTGACTCCCTTTACATGTTAAATCCAAATTTAATTTCATTCAATCCATCTGGATTGAAAATAAATAATAAATATTCTCGTATCAGTGTAATTTTTATGCCATCTTACATTTAACTGCACTATTCTTGAAGATAAAATAATAAAATCCACAAAGCCTTAAAACTTAGACAGCAAAACAATCAAGTTATAATGTATTTACGAACGAGGATAAATATTACGAGTACATTATACCACTTATTAGATGTGGCTACATAGACCAGCAAAACTGGTTGCCCCTTGAATCAGCAAAGGTTATTCACAGCCATCCAAGATCATTGGATCCATCTTTCCGAAGATAACATACGCTAATTATTATGTTTGTGTATGGATAGGCGGAATAATTTTTTGAGAAGTTGGTTGCAAACAAGAGACACTTAAAGCATATATATATTGTAAGGACGCCGCTGCTTGGCCTCGACGGCCTTAGCAGCTTGACCAGTGTGTAAGAAGGCTCTCAACCCTAATATTTAAAGCAGCACTCTAAGGGCCCCCTTGTGGGGTAGAACCTCGACTCAGAGCGTTACTTGAGGATGATCTGACATTTTGGGGAGAGAATCTACCCGGCACGTGCCGGTATCTAGAAAAGGAATTCAAAGGGGGACGCGACGCGAACCTGCGCCGGCGCGGACGGAAGTTCGGTTGTATGTGTGTGGAATGCGCGGTCAGTCTATGGTGATTGGCGATTTCCAGGGCAATAGGGTCGTCCGGGTCGTATAAAACCTCCCGCGGACGACCCCGCCCCCCTGAGACACTATTTGTGTCTGGCACATATCTTGCCGCCTCAACTACTAAGGGATTAGGGTGGGTCTGAGCAGATCTAAAAATTGGGTTGACAATTGCTTAAGGTACTGCGAAATAGTCGGCAGTCCTAAGTCAATATAAAGATTTTCATTACGTAGATACCACGGGGCTCCCGTCGCTTTACGCATGAACCTATTCTGAATCACTTGTAACCTATGGATTTGGGTTTTAGCGGATTGTGCAAACACAGGGCTTGCGTATGTCATAATGGGTCTGATGCAAGCCAAGTAAAGTCTCACCTTAAGTCTAAGGGACAGTTTACTGCGCTTGTTTATAAGAAAGTAGAGGCGACCCAGCACGAAGGCTGCGCGATCGCGTACTACTTTGACGTGGTCTTTGAAGGTCAGACCGCAATCAAGGTGGACCCCTAGGTAGCGGACTTTCCTTTCGAAAGGAATGGATCGTCCGAACATAGTAATCGGTGGAATGTGGCGGTAAGAATTACGCTTAGCGCGATTCTTGAAAATAATGGCGGCGCTCTTGGCCGGGTTGACTTCTATTCTCCATTTACTGAACCACTGCCCGAGGGCGTCGGCAGCTTTTCGGCAGCCTTAGGATGGGTTTGGTCGAGCGAGACGTACAGTACACTGCTGTATCGTCTGCAAATAGGGCGACTTGGGGCTTAGGCCATAGCCGTGTAGCCTTGAAGTCAGGAATATCGCTGGTGTATAGCGAGAATAATAGGGGGGAGAGGACGGAGCCTTGAGGGACTCCTGCGGAAAGGGGGTGGGAGGGGAAACAGAGTTCCTTCCACCTTGTAGCGAAAGCTGCGATTAGAGAGATAGTCTCGTAAGATGAGCACGAGCCTATCAGGTACTAGTTCGTATAGCTTGTGTAGCAAGCCATTATGCCAAACTTTATCGAAAGCTTTCGCCACATCGAAAAAGAGAGCGCCGGTTCGATGAGGACGACGCCTAACGAAACCGGTCATTACGTGCTCGACTATGCGATGCACCTGTTGGACACACGAGTGTTTAGCTCTAAAACCAAACTGCTCGTTAGGAATTAGGCCTTTAGACTCTACTTATTCTTTAAGCCGTTTGAGAATTAATCGCTCATAGATTTTCCCAATATAATTGAGAAGGCTTATGGGGCGATAACTGGTGGGATCGGATTTAGGCTCGCCAGGCTTGGGAATACCTATAACAGTGGCCTCTTTCCACGCTTGTGAGAATATATTATTTCTAATAGCCGCGTTGAATATCGCGGTGAGTAATAATAGAAGGTGGGATGACATTTTTTAAGAACTTTTTCTGATATCCCGTCGGGGCCAGGGGCTTTTCAGGGATGTACATTCTTAATAATCGATTGTACCTCTTCGACCGTGACTCTTTCCAGAGGCGGATCGGAGGAAGGTAGGGCAGCTCTGCGTTTAACTACATTGTCCACTTCAGAGAGATGGACTGGGTCTACTGGTAGAGTGCTGGAAGAGCACTGCGCTTCTAAACTGGCGGCCAGGCACTCTGACTTTTCATCGTCATCGAATGCTGGGGGCAGATTAGGGCGAGTGAGAGGGGGCATGGTGGAGACTGTGTCAGACTTTAGCGTCAGTGCCAGTTTCCAGAAGGTTTGGTGTGAGGGCTCTAAGTTAGTGATCATCTCTTCCCATCGATTTTGCTGGAGTTCGCTGATACGTCGCTTCACAGCTCGCTGTAAAGCCCGTAAGCGGACCCGGTTGCCCTCGGTAGGATAAGAATCGTAAGCACGAGTGCCAGCGTTCTTCTCCGTCAAGAGTGCACGGGCATCAGGCGGCAGGTTCCATCGAAGGTGACCCGTCTCCGGTACCCGCCATGAGCAGTTTTCAATGACGCTCTGCACGTGACTGGTGAGGGACCCGATCGCGTCCACCATGTCCTGAACAGAAACTATAGTTCCGGGAATGGAGTCTAGATGCGGAAAGGAGGTAGCCTTAACGCTGGTGCCTAGTCTACTCCAGTCCACTAAGACTTTTGTCAGTGGGGGTATGCCTGTGTCAGGGGGGCCCATGCGGGGGGAGAACTCTATGATCGCCTGTGATCCGAGTCTAGCTCGTGGTACACTTCTATAGAGCTTAAACGTAAGTTTATGTTCTTAAGAAGGGCCAGATCTAGAACATCGGGTCGTTGATTAGGTTGTAGAGGATAACGGGTAAAGTACATGGGTGCAATAACATCGAATTCTAGGGCCTCTGCTTAAGACTCTAGAACGATGCCGCGTGGGTTGTCAAAGTGACAACACCACGATTTGTTTTTGGCATTTAGGTCGCCTGCAACTATGACCGAGTTGTCTAGCTCCATCAATGTCCTAAGGTCATTGTGGTTTAGCTCTTTGGGCCCGTCCGGTTGCGGTGGGCCTAAGTATGCGGAAACAAGAGTTATGGGTTGATGACCTGTCATAGCCAGACGGTATACGGAGGCCTCAATCCAATCTAAGGGAGGGGTATCCATAGGTGTACAGTGAAGGGATCTCTTATAATATATAACCATCCTTACTAGCGGTGACCCTTTCATTACGAACCAATTTATAGTTTGCAATTTTAGGGTCCCTTCGACTGGGTTTAAGGAACGTTTCCTGAATAAGGAATGCGTTGAAGTAGCCTATTCTAAGGGACTTCGGTTTGAATCTGCTATTCGGGGGTGTAATAAACATTATTGTTTATTAAAAAGGGAGAGTTGGTCGTGGAGGATTTCGACCTGAAGGGCCGCCTCCACGAGGAAGGAAGGCTGCCGTGCGTTTGAGCCAACCTTATAAGATTTGAAACCTTACGGACTAGAGAAAAGTCTATAATGTTAACAAAGTCCGACACCAGTTGGTAGTCGGCTTGGAGTGAGGAGCGCGCAGAAGGCGCGGCCCCCTGAAGGGCGAGTGGCGCGGGGGGCGCAACCCTCGGAGGGGATTGGGGCGCGATAGGCGCGGCCACCTTTATGGATTGGGGCTTTTGGGGCGCGAGAGGCGCGGCCCCCTTATGAGGCGCTGTTTGGGGCTTACGCGCCCAAGCCGGCTATAGAAGGGGGGGGATGGTTGGTGGTGCTGCTTTAAGCAGTGGGGAGTTTGAAGGGGAACCCTCCGGCGCGGCTGAGGGCCGTGCCTTCGGGGCCTTCTGGGTATTACGCTGACCGTGGACACGGACAGCGCGAGGGGTTTTTGGGGCTTTGGGGCACCCGCGATAATTAGCAGGGTGGCCCGTTTCCCCGCAGAGCACACAGCTGGAAAGCTCTGTGCACTGCGTTAGGTCTCTGGGACGGGAACAGTCGGCGGTGCCATGGCCACCCAGGCACTTAACGCACCTGGGCGTGGCGAAGCAATTTCGCGCACTGTGGCCGTATAGCTGGCAGCGATGGCACTGCCCTATAACTCTCCTCTTCTTGGGAGTTTCTACGGATATGCCTGATAGTTAGCACCTTAAAGCATAAAAAAAGAAATGTGCCTTAGGTCGAGATCTAAAGAGCGTGTTTAGCTTAAACTTAGACTATTAACAGCTGTATCTATCTATATCAGTTGCTGTTTTTCCATGTTTAATTATTTTTGTCTCTTTTCAACATTAACTTAGATATTCGTTAGTATAATAATACGAATACTCAATGAGTTAGATAATAATTAATATAAGAAGTCTGTGCTTAGCTAAGTAACGACTATGATCGCGGCCTTAGACAGCATAAAGTAGAGCATGAAGCACTAAGGGCTTTACTACAATACCTTAATGCAAGCTCATTAAGCTTAGATTTTTATAAGAAAGGTTAAATTACTTAATTAATAAATGCATTATGTTTTTTCATTAAACTGATAAAGCATTATTGTTAATTACCAATATAACGCACATCATATGACCTAATTTTGTATTGCGTAAATATTGAAAGGCATCAATCATTAAGTTAAGCTTATACGAGTATAACAAAATGCATAATTTGTTTAATTTTCGTTTGCCATTATATTCAAAAGACGATAAGCAAGTTAGCACAACTCTGATAGAGCGTATTGTGACATTATAGGTACTTATTATTAAATTATCTACAGTTTTATTATCTAGTAATCAAGTTCTCTGCCTGTTTTAATGTTGAATCTAGTTGTTACATAATAGTAGATAGTAGTATAGGTGTAAACAAATGTATGAAATGTTGTGCACCATATTTAATGTGCAAAATTACCTCTAAAGCATTGATTTTGTTTGCTACATATATTTTTTTTTAATAGTAACTTAACTTAAAACCACCTAAAGGCAAAAAAAACACGTTTTTCACGTGAAAAGTAGGTTGCTGGCGCCGACTCTTATCGGTAAGAGCAGTCGGCGCAGGTCGTTTTTATATTTTTTTGACAAACCAGCGCCGATAAATCTCGTCAATATGATGCAAAGGAATGACAATTGCCTATAAGCCCTGGCAGACCGCCAGGTAACCCCATAGGGTTTATCCCTAAAAGTACATAGTAGCTCTTCCTCCAGTTAACTATTTATCAATAAACCCATCTGTGTATTCGATATTTGAGGTTGAGACTGTATTACACTATTATTGTGATTTGTTAAATTAATTTCATTGATCATAACTCAGTTTTAAATATAAGAACTCCAGAAGCAAATGAAAAAGCTATGGATAAATATGATTGCAATCACGATTCATACTCACTTGCTTGATCATCTCAAATCAATAAAAAGGCTTTTAATTACATAATGATTTCAGATTAGATTCTGACAAATTTTATTGAACTCGTGAGTAGTCTGGGAGACGCAAAGTTTCCTCAAATTAATTGTAAAAAAATAACTAGTACTTACGTATTTTGTTGCAATTGTCACAGTCAAACAATATTCTATTTAAAGTACGAAATCTAATAATAACAACATAGATTTTTTAATATATTCGCATGGTCAAAATTGTGTAAGTAATTCGGGGATTGTTTTTATAACTTAATTAAACAAAGGAATCACAAGATTTTAAAAGCCACTTCTCATGAGAATTAGAAATTTATACATTTTAATACATCTCCAAAATTAACGTTTGTAGTCGATCACACTAGAACAGTACCGACTTTATTTTTAATGTGTAGTACTTTATTTTAAATTCTACTTACATTTAAAACCGCCAAAAACAAAGTCGACGCAACTAGGAATAGACCCATATTGCAGAGAGTGCTGGAACTATTAGATAAGTAGTCTGGGAGTGACTCATCAAACTTAGAGTTTAGAACTACCAAATCAACAAAGAACTATTCAACACGACTTTTTATTATCTATCTCACTACCAACTCCAATATCTAACTACAAATTATGCTTGTACACATAATTATGAACTATTAGAGTCAATACGGGTGAGTATACCAAACGGTGTCAGAAACATGTCTGGGCTGAGAATTCATGCGTGAAGTTACCTTATATTTTCAATTATTTTTTATAGGTATGTATGACTTATTGTTCGAGTGTGGCAATCAAGCATTTTAGTAAATCAAACGTCAGTAAAAAAGTAAAATTATTTCAACAACACGATTCACATCCCGGTGGAATGTCCATAGTCATGTTTTGAACAAAGATTGTAGATTATAAAAAACTCATGTACATTTTGAGTCCCCTGAACAAAGAGCAGACTTCGAATAAAGATATCTCAAAAGAAATAAATAACAAAAACAATTGACAACCAGCGTGAGCCCCTCTTCAATCGTCTCCAATACAGCTGGTCACTGCGGAGATTTGCGACCATAACGTGAGAACTCTTTCTTCTCACGCAAGACTAATTGAGCTAATGGATTCATTCAACCATACTAAGTTTGATATTTTGGGCTTATCAGAGGTAAGGAGAGTTGGAAACTCCACATGCGAATTTGAGGATTTTATTTTCCAATTCGTAGGAGAGAGCGCAGGACTCTACGGAGTTGGATTCATTATAAAAATCTTTAAAAATACATAAAGACAGTCATAGGAATATCGAAAAGGGTAACTTTATTGACATTAAATAAAAACAAGTTAAAACTTGCTCTCATCATACGATTATACATCCAGCAATTTGGCAAACTCTACATTCTCAAAATGTTGACCAAATGTATAGTAACCTACTGAAACATCTCTATGACAAAAGCTAAAGTAGAGTTTTACTGAAAATCAAAGGACCACCAATAAAAATTGAGAGAGGGCGACCCCCTTTCACCTCGCCCATTTATAGCTATACTGGAAACGGTCATAGGCAACTTAAACTGGAAAAACTAAGATTTGCTGATGACATTCTGCTCCTTGCTAATAATTAGAAGGACCTACAACAACCTTGCATAAGGCTAGCAAGGAAGTTGGTTTAGAAGTAAACATGAACATGAACAGCCGCCACGAACCTATAAAACTAGAAAACGTTCAGCTAGATTATCTGAAGGATTATAATAATATATATTTGGGAAAACAAGTTTCATTCGATGCACAAAACAAACAACACGAAGTAGATAGAAGAGTTCAGAAGACCTGGAACTTTTGGAGTTACAAAGAAGTGCTGAAAGGCAATTTCCCTGTAAAACTAAAAAGAAAATGAATGAATTCATATATTTTGCCCTGCTTGACATATGCTTACCAAACCTGGAAGTACACTAATTACACCCAAAACAAGATAAAAATAAGTCAAAGAAGTATGGAGAGGAGTATGATGCACATAAAGAAACTTAAAAAAACCACACAGTATTATCTTCAAGAAGTCTGATGTTATAGATGCCAAGCTACGCAAAAAAATTGAAGTGAAAATGGAAATACATAGTTAGCCCGAATGACCGATAACAGATGGACATTAAGGACCACAGTGTAGCCAGGTCCAGCCAGCTACAGAAAAAGAGGCAGACCGCAGACTAGATGGGAAGACGACATCGCACACACAGCTGGCCGAGACTGGCTGACACTAGCAAGGGATAGGGACACATGGCAATCTCTGGAGGAAGCCTTCACCTTCTTCTTGCCAAAAATAAATAAAATGCAATCAATAGAAAATATAATTTAATATTGTCATTTATTTTATCAACACTATTTATTAAATTTATGTAGACATGCATGGATTAAAATGTAATTTGTGAAATGCTATTATAATTTCAATTGTGAAATGGTATTATAATTTAATTTAATTGATTGATTGGTTTGTAAGATTTATAATTTGAAATTTTGATATGGCTTGAAATAAAAGGCTTTTTATTTTTATAGAGAGCGTCGTGGCGTAGTGGTTCAGCACCCGTACTCAGATCGCGGATCGCGTGGTCCCGAGTTCAAATCTGGCCAGAACCAAAATCTATGTGTTCATTCTTAAATATCCGACCTACTCTCTTACTCAGTGATGGAAAACATCGATAAAAAACCAAATCAACCCAGATAACGGCGGAAGACTCACCACCTACCACGTTGGTGGTAGGTGGTGAGTCTTCCGCCTATAATACCATTAATGAAAAGTGGGCTTCTGAGAGTTCCGTTCACCATGACGGCCATGTCCAGCATGCGTGTATGTATGTACGCAGGTCGCTGGCTGTCCATTGCAACATGTAGGCTCGCAGGTTTACGCATTGCACTAGGCCAGTAAAAATAACGCTTTTCAAGGCCTTCTGCCAGTCCTTTTATACGTGCAGCCTGTGGACCAAATTTACTCAGACATACAGCGATCTGCGTGTCCAGTATAATAACGCATTCATGGTGCTGTTGGGGTTGCCGTGGCGCTGCAGCGCGTCAGGGGTGTTCGCGGAGGCGCGCGTTGATGGCTTCGCGGCGATAATGCGCAAGCGCTGCGCTTCCATGCTGGCACGCCTGCGCTTTACCACCAACGGCATCATGAGTGTGTTCGTGGACAGGTGGGATTCTCCCCTTTTAAAAAGGTGGGTGGAAACTTACCTGAAATAATAATTACTCAGAGTTGTCATAGTCACAAAATAATATACTAACATAGTCTGTAAGCAAATGTATACTAACATCTATGGAACTGTCCGCAATATTTTTTTTCAATTTCATTATTATAACTAAAATAAAAATTACGACAAAAAATGACAATAATATTTTCCACAGTATTTGCTGTCCTTGCTGTTAAAAATAAAAGCAAATGTGATTGTTCAAACAAGTACTTACCTGTAACAAAACATCCATTCGTAATAGATGGAAGCCAACAGTTTGACAAACTGGTTTGGGTCATTTATCATTTACAATACGTACCAAATCTGAAGATTTGAGTTTCCTGGTCCCTTGATCTTCACAGGTAGTGCTAGCGGTACGCTAAATTAACCTGCAAATGGTGTTGAATGCTCGAAAATCGGAACGATGGATACTTAGGCCATACGAACCAATTTGACCCGTAGCTAGGAATAAAGAAAAAAAAGGGGAGGAGTTATGGCGCCATCTTTTTTTTAATGGATTTTTTTTTATTGCTCTGAAACCTATCGTATGTGGTATTTTATTAAAGGGCTTAATGAGCCCATTCTTATTATATCACATGATTACCTTTTAGTCACTTGTATTAAAATTGAAATAAAAATGAAAAATTGATTTTTATTGTTATTAAGTAGGTTCTACATAAATTAAGGTTGACTTCTCCTTTTAAGTGTACAAACACCTGTGACAGGAGAAGCCGCTCTCCCATAGCAGAATACAATTTTCCTATTGCTTATTAACTAAGACATTACTTTATTTTAAATTATTTTAGTTCAATTTACATTATTAAAAGTAGTTAAGCAAGTAATAAAATGAAGAAGTTAAAGCGTGTGGTGTACGTGCGTGCGTGTGCATTCGTGTGCTTGTGTGTGTGTGTGTGTGTGTGTGTGTGTGTGTGTGTGTGTGCGCGTGCATATTAGAAATCAATAAACCATAGCTCTTGTACAAAACCCTACTACTTTATAATACGTACTATAACATTTTCTGTTTCGTCATAATTTAAGGATTTTAGGCAGTCTGTCAACAGTTTTTTGCATTCGAAGCTAGATTTTGTATAAAGTATTAGAATTTTATTAACAGAATTATAAAGATAAGATAACTGATTGGTGGATTGGTTACTAGCAAAGTAGGTCTTGTAATAATTGTCGAACAGTCAATTATGTCGATAAGTCTGCTATTGCATACATAGTATCGGTTGGGAATCTAAGATTTTTCAAAATGCATAACCTTCAGGAGTACCCTTTGAGCCCGCTCTGCCTCCAAAAAACTTGTATTAGACGCACCACCCCACACTGGTACACAATAAATCATAATTGACTTTGCTAAGGCTATATACATATATTTTACTTAGAATCTTCTTACTAGCAGAGTACCTAAGGGTTTTAAATAATCAGATAAGCTTCCTGATTCGGCTAGCGATTAGATCGATTTGGGGGTGCCAGGAGAGATTTTTATCAATTATGAAACCCAGATATTTGGTGGTGTCACCTTATTTATCTTAGGGCAATGGCATTTATTGTTGCTGAGCATATTACAAATATGTATTTGCAAACCAAAATCGGGGTGTGGCTGAGTTCTGCTGTTAATCGTATAACGCATGAAATTAGTCTTGGCAGTGTTCAGAGTCGGAAGGTTTTGTCTCAGCTAGAGAGCGGTAGTGGCTAGTGCAAGTTCCGTGTTTTTTTTATGGACTTCCACGAATATCCGGAGATCACCATGGCAGTATCATCAGCATAAGATAAGACCCTAGTGCCATGAAGCTTCATCTAACATCTTACATAGGTCGTTGATGTAAATAGGAAATAGGGTTGGTCTCAGGACGGAGCCCAGGGGCACCCTGTAGGATAAGTCAGCATCACCACTCAGATACTGGCCCACCCTCACCTTTTGTCCCCTCCCACAGAGGTTGTTTTTAAACAAGTTCAGAGAGGGGCGAGTTGGAGTAGAAGTCCAACATTATTTAGTTTCTACACGAGTATGGGAATAGAGAAGGTGTCAAAGACCTTCTCAAGGTCCAGGAAAACCGTCAAATATTTCAGAACTGCGAGAGACTAAACAGTTACATATAGTCTCAGGATCATCACACAAAAGTTCTGACGACACGATTGGCGTAGTGTGCTGTTGCACGGTTTCTCGCCTCGACTTCCGTAGTGTCCCGGGTTCGATTCCCGGTCGGGTCAATTCAGGAAACGATCTTTTCTGAATTGACTCGGGTCTAGGTGTGCTAGGAGACGCCCCTAGCTTATTTCCTTGTGTGGTACTTCGTAACACAGGGATATAATAATTCCTACTTCGAGACCATTACAAGAGGTGTGTGGTCTGGCGCATATTTATATTTATTTATATTTAAGAGTAAATTAGACAGATTTTCACTCAAAAGACCATCCAATGCGCCATCATAGTCAGTAACCGTAACGACTTTAGGAGTTTTAGATAAATTTACTATTTACGTTAGACAGATGTAAACACGTCAAAGAGTGGTCTGTGATTAAGGCAATAAGTACTGCCACTCGAGCAGACATCTTTCCCCAGTCTAATTTTAGCATTAAGTGATCCAAGCAGCTTCCATCCCTAGTCGGTAGATTATGATACCGTGGGTACTCAACATATTAAGGTCATCTAGACAAATAAAAATCATTTTAAAAACACACCAAGTTTGGTCTCTTCCAGATATGATACGGTTGACCACGATCAAGAAGTTCATGATTTGCGTTCAGGTAAAAATTAGAGCTATTTCAACTGTATTAATTTCAGCATTCCCAAAATGACTATTCTCAACGAGTGAAATGAGTGGGTGATGCATTTTTCGAGCAATTCGGCGATTTGGAATTCACTTGAAATGGTAATTGGAAGCCTCAGGGCGGCTTGGTAGCTAGTGTCTGACTTGACACTAGAGAAAAATGCCCCTCACCAGTTTTATGGTCTCTTGGTAGCTGGACTGGCCAGTTGGTGCAATGGCAGTGAGCCTGCCTTTAGCACTGGAGGTCGTGGGTTCGCTCCCCACCCCACCCATGATAAACATTTATGAGGCGAACATTTGTGTTTGTTGTGTGTCTGGGTGTTATTATCCATTTCAGTATCTATTTAGAAATATTTAAGTATGTTTATCAGTCTCTGACACCCATAGTACAAGCTCTGCTTAGTTTAGGGTTAGAAGATCTTGGTGTGAATTGTCCCAAATATTTATTTTTGTAAGAGGGTAACCTACTTAGGAAAAGAAATGACCATGACCAATTTATAAGGGCTTTATCTCGCTTTTAATAACAAATAAGCTATGACTATTCAACACAATTAAAGCAGACAACCTTTCAAATTACTTGCTAGAGTTTATATAAAAAAATCAGGTAAATCAAAGTTAGGATCGGTATGTACACTTGAGCCGACTTGATAGTAAATAATAGTGCGTACACTAATAAAATCTAAAGCAAAGCGTGAGTTTAAATATTTAAAGTAACAAGGATTGGCTTATACATTTGAGCAAAGAAAGCATAATGAGAGAATAATGTGCGTATTCTAATAAGCAAAGCGTGAATGATTTATTTATCCATAGCAAATGCGAGGCAACAGTAATTTAATTTATAAGTACGGGATAGACTATTGATAAAGCTAAATGCACGTGAAGCGTGCATGAAACGATACAACACGATAGTCCAGTCAGTTCCGTGTTACGTAAGCAGACCGTACGATCGCGTTGTGTATGCGTTCAGTTCGGGCGAACAGTGTTCCGTGGTACGGAAGCGCGGCGCATCGCGAAATGAACTGGCTAGTGGGCCGGCGTGGCTGCCTTATACAGGAATCGGCCGCGAGCGCGCAGTGCGGGGTCGCGGAGTGGGAACCGGTGCGTCGAGTAGATCTCGCTGTGACGTAGGCGTAGGCTCGCTGCTGGCCGCTCGATGTGAACGGAGGAGCGCGCCGTATTACAGACTCCCCCTCTGGCTCCGAAGACGTCTCGACGAGGAAGCCAGGACAGGTGTGAGCTTGACGTGGGCTGGCGTAGCTTGAGGCTTGATTGGCACCTTCTTAGGTCGCCCGCGCTTACGGAGTGGCGCAGCCGGAGCAGGCAGGGGTGCTGACCTTGAACCTCGGAACAGGCGGAGCGCTGATGAGTAGTACAGGCCCAGGGACTTGCCAGGATCTGTCAAGTCCCTGGTGGATCTTGTCAGGTCTGCAATTTCAAAAGAACTAGGTCCATGATTTTGTAAAATCAGATAGGGCCCATCGCGCCTTTGTGCTAACTTGGCGCTGAACCCTTTAGAAGAGCTGCTAAGGACATGGGAATTTACCATAACAAGATCATCGTTTTTATATTTTGGGCTTTCTCTCCTTTTTTTATCTACATATTCTTTTCTTTGTTCCTCTTTCATTTTATGTATTTCTTTTGCTTGTTTTAATGTATTTGCTAGTAGAATAAGTTTTGGTGTTATTTCATGTATAAAATTTTCTTTTTCTATTATCGCCTTTAAATCATGTCGAACGTCATCAGGGGTTCTAAGCTGTCTTCCGAAAGTAAGATACGCAGGGCTATACCCAGTTGATGCTGAAGTGGCCGTATTCATAGCAAATCTTATACTTGATAACTTCTCGGGCTATGTGTGATCATCTCCAACCAGGATTGCTAACTGAGTTTTAAGATCTCTATTCCTTCTTTCGACTGGATTTGTCTCTGGATGATAAAGTGGGGTGAAACCTTGTTTCATAAACAAACAGTAACTTAATTGTTGCATTACACCGCTAACAAATTGACTTCCATTGTCACTTATGAAACGTCGTGTTGTTTAATATCTCAAGATGATTTCATCGAGGAGTATTTTAACACATTCCTGGGCTGTTGCTTGTTCTAAAGCAAACAGTTCGACCCATCTTGTTGCGTAATCTTCTACAATGAATATACGTGATATATTATCTGGGCTTCTTGGTAAAGGCCCAAACAAATCAAAGGTTACTACACACATCAAAAGTGTCTAGGGATCAACATATATTTTTGCAATAACTTTTCTCCTGATTGATATTAATTAAAATTTTGCTTTAAGGATTCATCAAATAAAGTGTTTTCGTTTGTCTACAGTAACGATAAACCAAGTCACCTTTGCATTAATAAAGAAATTTGCCATTTTCCTAATAAAGGGATTTTTGACATTTGAACCACTAACATTAAAGTTCCAAAAAAAGACTGAAATAACAGTTTTCTTTAAAATTTTATTGGGTAACTTAAACAATTAATAATCCGTGTTTCTACCGCGAACACTAACAACACAAGAACATCGGTTTGGCATACTCAAAATGAGTTCATCCAAATCACGCTGTGGAATGGCCGCCCATGTTCGTTGCAACAACAAAAAAAGGTCTTCTTGTGACTGGATACCCTCCATATTCGGCAGAGCTCTTCTCTGTAGCATATCCCATGCATGCTCAATCGGGTTCAAGTCTGGCGACTGAGCAGGCCAGGGCAGGACATTGAGGTTAGCTGCGGCGAGAGTCTGTCTTACAACTCTTGCGGTGTGCGGTCGTGCATTATCATGCATTAACTGAAATAAGGGACCGATTTGCACTCGTAGAGGAACGATGACGTCTGAAACTATCGTCTCAGCATAAATTTGAGCGTTGAGGTTGCCTCTTATCCAAATCAACTCAGTTCTTCCGCCGATCCAAATACCCGCCCATACCATGATGGTTCCACCACTATAAGGATGGACTTCCTGGCAGGATTTTAATCGCTGTTGGCGTCCAGGGGTTCTCCAGTGTCGTATACGTCTTGTATCCGGTTTCATACCAAAACGAGACTCATCAGAAAAGCACACGAAACGCCATTGTTCTTCTGCCCAATTTCTGTGTTCAAGAGCCCATTGATATCGAATCCTACGATTGTGCATTGCTATAGGTGGTACCCTTAGCGGTCTTCGGGAATGAAGGTTCACTTCATGCAAGCGGTTTCTGACTGTTTGGTCGCTAATTAAGTTCCCTGAAGAGTGATGAAGCCTCACGGCCAACATCATGACGGCTATTGTTGGAGCTCTTCGAGTTGTGATTTGAATGTATCGGTCTTGTCTCCGTGTGGTGCAGCGATACCGTCCTCCATGGCGCTCAGCCACGGTACCAGTGCTTCGGTAACGTGTCCAAAGTCGACTGATAACACTCTGACTTGTATTCAGAGCTAAAGCCACAGTACGTTGCCGGGAACCAGCTTCTATCATTCCCACGGCTCTGAGCATTTCTTCCCTGCTTAAATGACGTCGCCGCTCCATAATAACGTTGGTTTTAATCAGTAGTAGGGAAACAGTAGCACTAATAATGTCTTCAATGCGTTGTATGTTTTTATAGGGAAAATATTGACAGCTGATTTTCATCTTTTACTCGAATTTGATTGACAGTTCCTGTTTCAAATTATGAAATGCACCAAAAAGGATCCATATAAATTTATAAAATCATAAATTTATTACAAAGCCACATCTCAATCTCAAGAAATCCGCATAAAAATGCTTGATCCCTAGACACTTTTGATGTGTGTATTTCAAAACGTTGATTAACAGCAGTAGTCTGTAATAGTCCTGTTGGTTTCATGTTGCTCGGTTTATATCTCTGACAGTTAACGCTAGTCTTGACATAGTCTTCTATTTGCGTTCTCATGCCTTTCCAGTAATATCGTCGTGAGATCCCTCCGAGAGTTTTCTCGACTCCATAATGCATAATGAGTGCAGTGCGATGCGCGCTCGGAAACGGACGTGTGTCACTGTGCAGTAAGAATTCACGGTTTGCGCGGCAATAGCCGTTCGCGCGTGCTATTAATTATGAGTTCCCAACTTATAGTTAATGAGCTATTGGCGTTTATACAAAACGCCATTGACACCATGGACGAGGTCAGCATTTTGCAGATCTGCAAATCGAGCTTCAACGAGGACGAGATTTGCAGTGGCAAGGCGCTGCTTTTCAAGACCCTCGGAAAGGCCGATCAGATGCCATCTCGCCGGAGGGATGGGACCCAAAAAAGTGTGATTGTTTATTAAATATGTATGTTAGTCTCTAAGTTATTTATTATATGGGCCAATTATATTTTGTAACATCTGAAAATGTAATTTTGTAGCCTGAAATAAATGATATATATTATATTATATTATATATATAATGTCCAGCAATGGGATCATCGTGATAAGCAGAAATATTTTTTACTTGCTCTGCCTTTGGTACAACTAGCTGACAATCTTCATCGTCCTTCTCTGGGTTGTAACGGTATAATAATCCGCTGTCCATTACATATCCCTTCTTACTCCAATATTGAGCATTTTCATCGTTTCTGATGTCTTCTAAGGCTACGACTATCGTCTTGATACCTTCATCCTTCAACTGTTCTGTCCATATCTCCTTTGCATTTCTGTTTGGCATATCTAATATGATACTGCATATTCCACAATCATCTTGAGTTTCTGAATTACAAGTAGGACGACGGGTCCTCCATCCTTCTTTGGCACCATGACGACGGGTGCTGTCCACAGCGATTGACAGGATTGAATAATGCCTGCAGCGATCATTTTGTCGACTTCTTGTCTTAAAATTTGAGTTCTTGCAGATAACAACCTATGGGGAGCTACCGAAATGGGTTTATACTACCTGTGTCAATGACATGTTCGATTGGAGTTGTTGGCTTACCATTAGGAGAGAATGCGTCTTCATTCCTTCTAAGGAGATCTTCTAACTGCTAGTGTTCCGTATCACTCAACAAGTTAATTAACGCGACATTACTATGACTGCTGGACTCGAATAAACTATCTAAGTCAGGGGACAATTCGGTTTCAACTTCGTACGTCGTGAGGCTATTTTTCGCATCAAAATAAAGCGCATCTAGTACGGTAATGTCCGTCAAACATAAGTCGTGGTCGCTTGTTTGGTGGTGTAGTTAGATCAAGTGGAATCAATGGTCCATATACCTGTCTTAGTGGAGTGGACGCATTGGTTGTATTGGCAGTTTCTGGTGCCTCAGGCATGTCTTGTGTCGGTAATAGACACAGAGTTTTCACTGACTTCTTTTGCTGTCACAGGCCTTGCTGGCTCTGGATTTTTGTTTAAGGTGATCATGGAAAGCTGCGGCGACTTTAATAACCCAGGTGTCGCGGCAACAGGAGGCATCATCTGTGGCAAGGTAAATTCGCCTTCTAATTTGTCGAAGATCACCTGATGGAGGTCTTCCTCTTCTAATTCATATGCTATTGAGGGCTCGTCTAAGAATCGGCAGGTCATCGGTCATCGGTATATTCAGCATCAATATTGCATTCATGATAAAGCCAATTCCTAATAGGGTAATGTTGTGCGTAGCTTGGGGCAAAATCACAAAAGTAGATGGCACGATTCTTCCGTATATAGTGAGCTCTGACAGTCAAAACAATCTGCCGCTTCGGTATACCGTCAGCGAGGGTGATGCTCATCTCTTCTTTCACGAATATACTCGTATATCCATTCTTCTGCAGTTGGCGATACAAGGAGTAAGAAGCAACATTTGATCTGGCTCCAGTGTCAATCTGAGCAGTCCCCTAATATGCCCAATTTGGATCCTGACTACCGGTCTTAGGTTCATTCCTCCTATTTCAACACCGCAGAAACTGGCATCATCTGTAGTGGCCGGCCTTCACTTTGAGCACTTTGAACAGCGGCTGCGGATAACGCCTGGCTCTCCACAACCGTAGCAGGCAAACTTCGCCTTATCATAGTGTGTCGAAGCCTTGACGACAGTTTCTTTGCTGGTTTCAGCCTCTGCTTGGTCTGCCTTAGCCTTCTTCCTGCAAACATCAATTGTGTGTCCGGCTAATCGGCAAAACGCACACCTCTTTGATTTGCCTGGTGGGTTAGTTGGTCGTGGTTCGGGCAGTTTTGACCTTTCGCTAAGGTGTCTTTCCACTTCTCTGGCCTTTTCCAACAGTTCGTCAAACTTATATTCAATTTAATTCAATTCAATTTTTATTTATTAAGATGTCAAGATCCATGGGTTAGTAATACAGATGACTTAAAAACTAATGTGAGAACTTAATAGCTATTAATCAGTACAAATACGACCAATAAAAAATGAGACACTCGGCCCTAGACCGAAATAAACCTATCACAGGTCTCAGCACAGGTGCTTTGAGGTCATCAGCGAAAACCTTCAGGATGTTGTTGAGGCCTCCCCCGTGCCCTCCTCATCAATAATGCGTCTTTCTTGCGAAATACCGCGTTAAAGCCGTCTGTGTGTGCCTGTGCGAACATTTCAGAGGCACTGCACCAGCGAGGAAGCCCCAACATCATCCTAAAGATGTTTTTATGTTGGACGCGCAGGGTTTCTATGGATTTCTTGGTGTACGCTGTCCTTAGGCCGCCCGTGTACAATCCCTGGCAGTACGCCTTAAAGAGCGTGACTTTAACCAGGTCCGTACAGCGGGAAAACCTACGAGCCAGCATGTTACCACGAACCACCAGAGCCCTGCGCTCCCTCTCTATATCTACGTTGTCCTTAAGGTCATCCGTAAGATAGTGTCCAAGATATTTGAACTTAAACACCCTTTTTATGTTCAAACCATTGATAGTGATGGGTGGAATAGCGTAAGGACACTCACCGGCGGCCTTAAAGACCATGTACTCGCTCTTTTTTACGTTGTAAATAAGACCATGCTAGTGGCATAGACTTCACAAAGTTTGAGCATATCTCTTAAGCCTTTTACTGTCGGGCTCAGGAGCACCATGTCGTCTGCGTAACTGATGTTATTAATATTAACACCCCCCACCCTGCATCCGACACGCATGCTGCTGAGACCGACAATGAGATCGTTAACTTAAAGGCTGAAGAGCCTCGGAGAAGCTAACCCCCCCTGCCGCACTCCACACTCCAGCCTATATGCTTCCGAGAACGAGTTTGCCCACTTTACAAGGTTGGTCTGGTTAGCAAATCAGAACTTTTATTTTCGGTCTTGCGCCGACAGGTATAACTCAATAAATACCTCTTCTTATTATTTTGAGGAACAGAAGACAATACTTACACCGATTCAAAAATACCACCTAAGACATGCCACCCCTGAAGTAAGTAAATGAATATTATTTCTAAATAATGATGGTACTATTATTAATCCTCGCAGTCTTTATCATTGATTTATTTGCTAATTAAAATACTTAATACATGAAATACTTTAAGTGTCTACTCAACAATAGATCAATTATTGATTTACGTTCTATATAGGCTCTTTAGAGGTACGGGTCCAAAGGAATCTATACTAATATTATCAAGAGGAAAGATTCGATTGTTTGTTTGTTTGTATTGAATACTGAACCGATTTAAAAAACTTCTTTCACCAATATGAAGCTACATTATCAGGGAGTGACATAGGCTATATGTTATTATGATTGAACAAAACATTAAGTGGAAAATAATAGTAAGTAATCAGCCTATTCACTGTCCCACTGCTGGGCAAAGGCCTCCATCATTAAAATCAAGTCATCGCTACATTTGATGGGTATTGGCCTAATCACCACGCTTGCCAAATGCGGGTTGGTGTTCACAAACCCGAGCTATGTTCCGAAAAATCCGATACACACTTTGCCCGAACTAGCAATTGAACCCGGGACCTCCGGGTTTTCTGGCCGAGCTCTGAAACCACTCGGCCTCGGAGGCGTTAAATAATAGTACATCTTTAGAATAATAACGTAAAGAAGAATAGTCTTTAGAAATTAAGCACTAATCCCATCCACACATGCGTGACTATTACTTGCTTACGTGCGGCGCGCTTTGACATTGAACATTGCGGAGCTGTAATGAATACTGCAAAGACGTTCCGTTTGGAGCCACTTATGGCTCCAATCAAGGTGCTTCAAAATGGGCGTGTGGACTTGGTTTCTATCTAAGAGTACATCATACTCGTATGAATCAAGCCGGAAAAAACGCATGCGAGATGTGCTCCTTAACCGGCCGTGAAGCCGTTTGTCGAAGCAGCTAGTAGAAAATTAATGTAATAGGTACTTATTATCCCGATAGCGCATGATTCGTTTAGGTGCACATCTACTCCTAAACAAAAGTAAGTATTTATTTATTCATTCTCTACCAGTCAACCACACAGTCAGACAGAGGTATTACAGGCAGTGCTAGAGATAAAAGTTTTAAACTAGGTTTAAAAAAAAAAGAAGTATTAAGCTTCTAAAGAGATTACATAAACATATAGGTAAACATAATAATAACAATTACACATTATATAAACAAAAAGTAAAAAAAATAACAGACAGATAACAAGTGGATCCAAGAGAATCCCAAAACTCAGTTCTTGGGGCGTCATCAATCTTTTGAAGTGCGCACGCAATAGTTTATTTTGTATCGAGGGACTAAACGAAGCCTTATTATACCAGAGGTGGTTTAAAAGAGAGTAAATGAAACCGAGGGTATATTAAATTGGCGTTTAGGTTTAGTCTCGAGGTGCAAACTGTACTTTTCACTTTGAGTGCAAGAAAAATAGTCAATTTAGTACAAAAACATTTAAAACCGAACAAATTTACACTTGACAAAAGTTCTGAATTTTCGTGTTCAGTTTCTTCTTCTGAACTGAACCACAGATTAACAATTTAAAACACATGGCGCCACCTTCTTTGCGGACAAACCATGGAACTAAAACTCTCAACATTTTCGCATTGAAGACGGTCCAAACTCCACAGATAATAGTATATTAACTGGCTGTTTGAGTTTGTCTATGTCACATAAAGGAAATTAAAAAACTAATTACTTTTTACTCCCTAGGGGCTAAAGTGGTCACTTTAGTCCCGCTTCGTAGGGCTATATTGGCGTACTTTTAGAGCATGAGAAGTGGAAAGCCTTTTTAAATGCATATTTACTGCACGCCTTTCTAACCAAGACCGGCAGCAGGTAGTAGTAATGACTAGCCAAAATAAATCAATGATTTGGTGCTTACTACTTCCTTTATTCTGTATAAGGGTAATAAGGGTGATTCCTCTGTAATCCGTAATCGTAGACCGACTGGTTCACGTTGAACCTGCTGATGGTAGCGACCTCTTCTGGAGTCAGCTGGAAGTCAAAGATGTCAATGTTGGTCTTCAGACGGCCCTGATTAGTGGTTTTCGGGGCTGGAATGGCACCTCTTTGAATCTGGAGTGGAAAAAAACAGAAAAATATTGATTTTTTTTTCGAAATTCTACTACGTTAGAAGACAGGTCAACCTTTACAAAAACATTGCAAAATGGATCCAATGTCAACAGGATTAGGTGCCCTTAAGTAAATCTTGACGTGAACACGTGTGTTCCATTAGAAACACGTTTGTCTGTAAGATCAGTACGTCTACCACGAGTTGCCACTTTAAATTTACGTTATCGTTCGCGTAAAAAATGGTATTGGGATTTGACATTTTCATGTCATGTCATGTCAAATCACAAATAATACCTAAACAGTTACAAGGGTTGATCACTAGTACAAAACGACAAAAAGGGGTGTGAAAAAGCTATTGCAAAAGGAACACCTAGATTATCATTAGTGATCCAGACCAGAATTTAATCAAGATGGACAAAAAGAATAAGCCTCATTTATTTTTTCAAATAACATACCTACACGAGGCAATGACTAATTAAAAAGTACCTGAAAAAACAGTTTATGTGGTCGGTAGACTTTTAGGGTCAAACTGAAAGTTAAATGTCCACACTTATTTGGATAGAACAAAGAAATAAAGGAGGTAATGAGTACGAGTACATAAGTACATATTCTAATCTATGATAATGTGTGTAGAGTGTTGGTTGACTAGGTGAGGTACCTTGAGGGCTGGTCAAGAGCAAACACGCTACTTTTGCTTCGACATGTCAAATTTAAAAATATATGGAGCTGATTAGTATCATTTTTTAATTTGACATGTAACAAAAGCTCTTGGCTAGCCAACCTTATATCGCAAAGGAATAGGAAGTAAGCGAATTACTTACCAAATATCTAAGAGCCACTTGGTTAGTAGACTTCCCGTATTTTTGTGCAATCCTCACCAAGGCAGGATCATCAGCTCGCGGTGGAGGAGCAGCCGAGTTGGCTCTGGGCACCAGGAAGCCGAACGGACTATAGGCCACTACTGTCACTCCAAGGTTGTGCATGTTGGCTACTAGGCGTTCGCGGGTGTGCGCGGGGTGTATCTGAAAGTGAGGATGGTAGGTTTCTGATCTTTGGTAGATGGTAACTAGAAATTCCCACAGTACATTTATGAAAGAAGTATGTTGCTTCAAATAAAGGTCATCACACATTATCACGCTGCGGCAACGGCATCGCTCTAATCCAGCAATAACTTGTGCATCGGCAAAAATGACGTTGGGAAAGAGGCGTGATGGTATGTATGTATGTATGTATGTAAAATATATTACAGTACACCCAATTCAATGATTTAGTTTGAAGTTAATTGCCGGGTTGGATGGAGCGGCATCACCGTTGCCATAATGTGCAATGACCTTAAGTCGTCTCAAACTGATGAACTTCTGTAGGTAGGTACTATCTAAATGCTAAAACTTTACTCAAAATTCTCACTTTATTTCTATTGAGAATTAGTAATGGAACTGCATCAGTTTGAAATGCTCAACTTCGAGTAACGAGTAAAAGTAATCTCAAACCCTCAAACTAATGCGGACTTAAAGCATACCTACTTACAAAGGGTTCTCGCGAGGGGAAGTTTTTCCTCATTGATTTTTTTCTACTCCTGACGATCTTACCTACCTCTTTTTTCTACTTCTGACGATCTCAAATGATCGTCAAGTTACCTACCTCGAACTGGTTGACAGCTGGCACGATTTGGCTATTGGCAATTATTCTCTTTACTTGCTCTGTATTAAAGTTGGATACACCAATGGATTTCGCCAGGGCCAGTCTCTTTGCGTCCTCCATGCCTTTCCAGGTCTCCAGGTAGTCGATGTTATCAGGCTGAAACACGTAGATGTTTGAATATATCTTTAATGTGACCCCTAACATTACCTCAAGTATAAAACTTGTGATATCTTAAAACAATAAAAAAGACATTTTTATAGACCAATATAGATACTGTCTTTTATACCATACCCATATAGATCTAGTCATCAATTTTTCTAATCATATACCAGATGAATATAAGCCTGAGCCAATCAGTTATCAAAATTTATTCGTAATTCTTCGAAAGTCGTGTTATGCTGCCGCCGGACTTCCGGCAGAGATAATGATTGAAGTAGAACCGTGTCAATAATAACCAATGAAATCGATCAAAGGATAGCCTGTCTCGTTTGGCATCCACAATAGCATTATTCTAGCTGTAACTTACCTTCTCAGAGATGGGGAAATGAATCAAGTACAAGTCTACGTAATTGAGACCCAGTCTGCTGAGTGAATCCTTCAAGGCTGGTACTACCTGTCCCCGAGCGTGCTTATCGTTCCACAACTTAAAAAGAAAAAAGTTTTCAAAGTTTTTGCTTCTTCATAAGACAGTTAAGCAATTGTCACATAATGTTTCAGCTTACAACTGTCGCGTGTCAGTTAATATTTGAAATACACCTGATTTTAAAGTGTGTTGAGTTCTTCAACCACTAATATAATTAAGAGGCAAGATTCGTTTATATGATTGTAATTTGTATAATTGATTCTAAATACCCTTACCAATATAAAACAAAATTATCAGTAAGTAACATAATATATGCTATATTTTAACGGGAGAAATAGTCACTAAGCCAAGTGGCTAAGTCACTGGCAGAAAGCTAGAAGTACATTTTAAGTTGTAAGTGCATGTAGATTATGGAGACACGATGACGCGGACGTCCCAAAAACAGATTGCTTATAAGGTCATCGATTCCGATGGTTCACAAAATGGTATGGAACAAAAGTAAAGAACTACATATCAGTTTTTCTTTATTTAAGGATCTAGAACGTTTTCCATCACTTACCTTTGTGGTGATGAACATGTCTTCTCTTTTCACTAAACCCCTGTTGAAGACATCAGCAAGGCCTTTGCCAATGTCACCCTCGTTACCGTAAAGAGAGGCTGTGTCAATATGCCTATATCCAGCTTCTACTGCCCAGTTGATTGTTTGTCTCATTTTTTCTCCACTCTGAAAAATTAAGAATTGTTTTTAATAACTTTCTTTGAAACAATAATATTTTTGAAATATATTTTGTCATTTGAGGCAAAAGATTAAGCCACAAGACTTCCACGGCTGGACAAAATCTTTCTTCATGATACTCTTCAAGTTTGGCAGGTGATATAACAGAGGTGATGCGCGATATTGTGACGTGACGCTGCTGTTCATCACGTCCTGTGCACATAGGGTATTTCAAGTTGTAAAATCATACCCATACTATATTTACTTATATTTAATAATTCTCACCCAAATATAAATAAAACTAATCTTATAACTATAATACACTTAACAATAAAATTATATACCTTCAGTAAAGTAATAAAATAACTTAACTTAATGCTAAAAACAAATAGCGAAATACCTAATAACTAGAATAAGGGCAGCGTAAATCATATTTGTTGTAGTGAATCTTGTTCCCGACTCGCAAACCAGTTACCTATGATTATGTAAGCGTGTGACTATCGAGCCGGGAGCGTAGATCGGTAAGCGATGCAGCCGCATTGATTATTAACCTCAGTGTGCGACAGCTGCGTTAGATACTTTCCTAATAATTGTGAACCAGCAAATCGTTGCTTGATCGATTGCACCCTCATTTAAACGTTTGTTACCTCTGTGTTAATTGAGTGATAATTTTCCCATACTGGGTAAGTCTTGCACGAATTTATTTATTTAGTTTTAGGTTAATGATAGTCTGCCTACGAGTGTTATACCTAATTATGTGACTTAGGGTTTCATTTTCTTATTATTATAGAAGTGTTAAAATGAGTACATAAGCTGTTAATTAATATATAAGGGGATTATTACTATGCTCAGTAAATATGCATCTACTTAATAACTGAAAGACTTACTTACTATTTAAAACGCAATCACCTTCGTAGGTATGGTGTTAAAAATGCGTAAAAGATATAGATGGCCACTAGCTTGTTTGTTTTCCGTATCTGCATAAAGAATCAGTTAATAATATACCTGTAAGTGCCATATACATCCCTTTAACCAGATTAACGCAGGGAATTAGATGCTTCCCCTTGACTTACTAGTGGTCTCACCCAGCTTTGCCTGCTATATTTGTAACGCTTCTAGCTTCTGAAGAAACTAAGGGCTACCCCAGACAATACTTGCGCGCGTATTAATCGATTGTCCTAATCGACAGGATCACCCTTGCCCTTGCCTTTCCGTACCAATCGTCCCGCCGAAGAACGAAAGTCAGACGTTATTGGAAAGTCGGACGTTATTGGAAAGTTGGACGGTATTGGAACCAGGGACGTCAGGAAGACAGCCAATCTGCGGCAGCCTGTCACCGGCCATTCAAGGGGAGTGCTAATTAGTGTTTTAAGTTGCCGGACTAAGGAGCTAAACCACGCTCTGAGTACATACTCTGAAAACTTAATTAAATTCTTTTAAATAATAATTATATTTCGATCGTTTTATTTTTTAACCCTGCTTATAATAAAACGTGACAATACATGACAAGGTCCAGCTAACATTATTGAGTGAAGAATTTTATAATAGTGACCTGAAACTAGCCAAAAAAGAGGACCCAAGTAAAATAAAAACCCGTGGAAGTAAAGAGACGAAACTACTTCTTCCGAGATACACAAACCTCTATGGTAAGAGAAAAATAGGATACATCGTATCTTATCTCATAAACAATTTACCGAAATGCCTGAAGGACACTTTGACACCAAAAAACTTAAAGATAAAATTGAAAAAGTTTTTCATTGATTTGTTATGTGCTAGTACCTAAACTATACACACTCATTGAATCACTCACCGTGCGCTTTCTGATGCATCCAAACACACCTTCCTCCTCACCCACTCACATGCTCGCTCACGATCCCCAACACCTGCATTCATACTTACACATGCACACACGCACTTTCAAACGACTTACTTCACGCATTATTGCTATTTGAAATTGAACTACCGTATTCAAAAAAAAAAACATACTGTATTTTTCTAATAACGCTCGCGCACAAAGAATGTACAATTCCTGCATGGTCGGTGTGTACACGGATTTGGCGGTGTCGGCGGTGGTTGCTTAAATAACCACCTA
Organism: Udea olivalis; assembly: GCA_947369235.1. Classification (NCBI taxonomy): domain Eukaryota; kingdom Metazoa; phylum Arthropoda; class Insecta; order Lepidoptera; family Crambidae; genus Udea; species Udea olivalis. The sequence continues at coordinate 11,740,728 of OX376362.1, read as the reverse complement.
CCTTCATCTTTTTCATTTATTGTTTTTCTAGTGAATAATGAAATATTGTTGTTAAAAATAGATTAGTACATACGTTTATAATTAGTTAAATATGTTAATTTCTTGCCATTTTTATACTCCATTTTAGCTTCAAACATATCATCATCTTATTAGTGTTGCTAGCTCTTGTAGCTATCCAATCTCACTTATATTAAAAATTTCATCTTCAGCTACCAGCAAACTTTTATTCATCCACATACTCTTTTTCTTACCAGCATTGCTTCTTCTTGTAGTTAGTTCCACATATACCAAAAACTGCACTTACTAAACTATTTCCAACACAATACCCCATTTCTTTTTTTTAATGAGATAAATGCTTATTTGTGAAGATTTCTTAGATATTTAGTTATTATGTTTAATTCATAAGTGAGTTCTTAAGGTTTATAAGTTTTCCCAGTTTGTCTTTGTGTTTTAGTATAAACCAATGTTACTATGAGACTTTTTTTCTGATTATAATGAATATTTTAATAGAATATCACGTGTTTTTTCTATTTTGTCTCTTTGACAATGGGAATTACTGCACATGGTTGGACTGCATCAGTTTCTTGTAAACTTGGCAATGTCCAGTATAATGGACTTAAATTTATCAGGAAACCGATCCAGGTAGATTTTTTCAAGTATTTAGGTTTAAAGACATTTATTCTCATAAAGACATAGTACATTATATCACTTACATGAGAACATGGGTAAACAAAAGTAAGTTTTCTAATTCGTTGTCGTACATTGCATAAATAAGTTACTAAACAAACAACCGGCGATATAATATTTTATGTTTAACATCGTCACAAACAGACCAATAGTAGGTACAGATCCCAATGCACAGACTTCATGTAGGTACGTTAGTTATTGTTCAGTATGTAATTTGTTAGCCGTTTTTTGAACCTACTGAGCGAGTCAATATTTTTGATGACCGAGGGTAATTTGTTAAAATGTCGCGCACCTTCGTATGTAACTGAGGTTCGGCCGTACCTTGTCCGGGTCTTAGGCAGAACAATGAAGCTCGCGCGTCGAGTGCAGGGGCGCCCAACCTTCGGACATTTGTTAAATTGTAGTTCAGTGCGAATTTTTTTCTTCATAGTTTTATAGATGAATATACAGGTGTTGTAAATGTATAATTGTTGTATATTCATAAGATTAGTTTCGTGATATATTTTTGAGGTTGATGAACGGAAATTATAGTTAAAAATGGTTTTAATTATTTTATTTTGTAGGACTTGCAATTTGTTTAAACTCGTTTTGGCAGCTTTTCCCCAGATTTCAATAAGATATATTAGATGTGATTTAACTAAACTATTGTAAATTGTAAAAAGAAGTTTACGTGGTATGAATCGAACATTAAACCGGAGGGAGGCTTGGAGTGATATTAACTTGGTTGTTAACTGTTTAATGTGAGCATTCCTAAGCATTGATAAGTGAGCATCCATGTAAAGTCCAAGATATCTTTCATGCAGTTTTTCTTTCAAAGGGATATTATTAATTACGAGTAGTACGTAGTTAGGTATTGGTTTGTTTATGGCCCTGAAAATAACGTAGCTAGTTTTAGAGACGTTTATGGTTAGCAGATTATATTGGAACCAATCGTGAAGAGTGTCGAGATCATGTTGAGCTTGAGAGACTAAATCATCCATTGACGGACCGAAGTAAAAAAGACATGTATCGTCTGCATATAGTGTTAGATGACCATTTAAGCCCAATTCATGCATGTTATTAATGTAGACTAAGAAAAGCAGAGGTCCTAGTATCGATCCTTGCGGAACTCCACAAGATATGACATGTGGAGGACTTTGGGTGGTTCTGTCTAACCTTACTACCTGTGAACGATTTGAGAGGTAGGATTCGAACATTTTCAAGGCACTGCCAGCAAGACCAATGCCTTCTAATTTTTTGAGAAGCAATTTATGGCTGACTGTGTCAAAGGCCTTTTTTAGATCAATAAATATTCCTAGCACAATGTTTCTTTGATCAATGTTGTGTTTAATTTTGGTGACAAGATCAATTGTTGCTGTCAGCGTATTACTTTGTGTTCGAAACCCGTATTGCCGTTCAAAAAAGAAGTTGATTGAATCGAGGTAGTTTTGTAACCGTGTATGTAAAACCTTTTCGAGAACTTTTGATAGTACCGGCAATACAGAGATAGACCGATAGTTTCCAGGTTCTGCTTTGGTTCCTGACTTATGAATAGGTGTTATTTTAGCTATTTTAAGTGTGTCTGGGAATGATTCAGCTTCTAAAAGTTTATTTAAGCATTTTGTTAGTTGAGTTTTTACTGAGTCTTTTATACATTTGATAACTTTTGTGCTGATGCCATCCATACCGACACTAGCATTAGAAGCGAGATTGTTGATGATATCAACGATCTCTTTTTCGGTACATGGATCTAGACTTCCCATTTGTGACTTGTGTAAAGGTGGCTTTGGTAGAGCATGCATGTAGTTAGTATGAAAATCTAACGGTATTTTTTCAGCTAGAGATGGTCCAATGGTGGCAAAAAAGTTATTGAATATTTTACATATTACGTTAGGATCTGTTACCTCTATTGAATCGACGATGAGTTTTGAAGGAACATAGTTTGGTTGTAACTTGTTGCCGGTTAGGGTATTTAGCAACTTCCATAGTTTTTTTGGCTTTTCACTGTACTTGTCGAATTCCTTCTTATAGTATGACCTCTTTGCTTCCCGGATCAGGTTAGTTACGTAGTTTCGTTTTGTATTAAATCTTGTTCTAAGGTTTTCGTCATTCGGGTTTTTCTTTAATTCCACACCTAATAGGTTTCTCTCATTGATTTCTGTTATGATTTTTCTGTTGATCCATTCTTTTTGTGGTTCATTGATAATCTTAGTCTTCACAACTGTGCTCACTTCTGTACATTTTCTAATCAGGTTTTCTAGTGTTGTCATCGTATGATTTCTGTCACTGATTTTTTCATTATCGTTGTAAGTTTACTGTAGTCGATGGCTTCATATTGAGGTTGCAGTCTTGAAGGTGGTTTTATTTTCTTAATTTCAGCGTATAGCTGCCTATGATCAGAGAGGGATGAGTCGATATATACCATATGAAAGCTATCTCTGTCTAAGTTGGTGCTCACGTGATCAAGGATTGATTTTCTAGTTAGTCCATGTCTGGTAAAATGTTTCTTAGTGTTTTTATTTACTATCTTGTGTCCCATTTGTTTTAAGAGTTTATTGTATTGTTCGGTTTTCGTTTCTTTCGTGAGTAGGTCAATGTTGAAATCGCCAAAAACTATAGACCTTTTTTTTTTCTATATAGCCAACCCTATCAAGCCAACAACCAAAATCTTAACGGTTTACCGAATCAAATTAAAAAAAACCCGTCTAATTAAGCGCTAATGTAGAGATTGAATCTCAACCTGTATCTCATTAGTCAGGATAACTAACGCAGGTTTATATGAAAAGTCTCGCCGATATTTAAAAATCAAGTAAACTTACCCCACCATACGTTCCTAGAGCAAGAATTGGAATTCTGTTCCCATCATTTAGAGTTGTAGTCGGTGCAACTGCAGCACAGGTTAGCTGAAATCAAGTAAATGACTTCATTAAACTTAAAAGCATTTGAAAACATTTAAAGTATTTAACTCTAAACATGAGCCGTTAAGCCTAGTCGGAGGCCTAGGACGCCTTGATAACATCACTATCACTGGCCATGTGGTACACCTCCACAATCCGACCCAGCCACGTGTTGGAGTATGTCTCGGTCGTACCACCTCATTGTTGTTGTGAAGCCTGTACCGTGCAGTGAGATATATAAGGCCATGGTTAAGTATCAGTATAACTGATAACCGCAGAACCAGATTTTTTGACCTTTCGCGTTACGTAAAAACGAAAACCGCGAATATATGTCAATAACCGCGAATCGAGTCGAGCAAGCAGTTGCACCAAAATGACTTACTTATTAATTTTTACTTTACTTTGAAGTAGTTAGTGTTAATACTTAGTAAGTCTATGAATAATTAAAAAATATAAATAATAAGATATAAATAAACCTCTCAACTTGGACTGTTTCAAGCATGGCCATAAAAATCTGATCCGCAAACTAAGTATAATAAAATTACTACTAATAATATAGGTGCCTACATAATATCTGACCTAGAATTCAGGAATAATTTATAATTTCAGGAATAAGTGTGTTTAAGTGTATGAAAACTACCTGTAGAAGCTTAGGTTGGGGTCTCCATCAAGTTGATGATGTCCGAGATTTTCATCTATTTACTTATCGTTTATAAGCATGATGTTCAACCTGTGGTGAAGATCATCTGCCCAAGTGAGCAGGCGTTAGCGACTGTCTTAAGGAATAGAAAGTTTGAGTTCACCAAGATAATGACACCATTATATTGAATTGGCATACATATGAACATGAAGGATTTAACAAATAGCTGCACTAAATTGTATGTCGGTTAATTTTTAATGTGAAAATTAAGTAGTTAGTTTAATGTTCACTTTGGAAATTAGTTTGCATATAAGGGGTCACACTGTGAAATACATTTTATACTGAAACTGAGAAATAAGATATACTTACATTTAAAAAGGTCAAGAACGAAGCACTGGCAATCACAAGACGACTCATCTCGCTGGGAGTTCGTGATGTCTGGTGAATGGAATCAGTATGCTAATTTTAAGTACCCATAAAATTACTTTGTGGAGGGAATCGTGCAGAGTCATTCGCTGTACAACGAGCTTACAATGACCTCGCTTAATAGAGAAAAATATGATATTGTAACGATTACTCAGCTTAAAACTTAATATTTACTACGAGAAGAGGATTCAGTTACCTACTTACAGAAATCAAAATGTGACGTCAAACCAGTCCACTGACTATGACGATAGGTAGGTACTCAATATCACGAATTTAGTTGTTGTTTTAAACAAAAATTTTATTGAATGTTTTTCAATGTCCCCAAATTGATATTAATGAACTTTACTAACGATTATTTTTAAGTTGAACAAGAATTTCTGGCCGAGTTATTTTACCACTCGGCACTCGGTTAAATAATTATCTACTAGGTACCTGGTTTCAAAACTAGGAACTTCGGTTAAGTAGATATCTAACAATTTTCTTTCATTCGTGCAATAACATAATAGCGTCCTAGAAATCGAACCCACCAGTTCTCACCTTCTTGATATAAAATTCAAACAATATTGAATTAATTTACACCGAGATCTGACCCCAAACTAAGCAGAGCTTATACTATGAGAGTCAGAGACTGATAAACATACTTAAATATTTCTAAATAAAACTACATATAATCTACTTAAATAGATACAAACAACCAGACACACAACATACACAAATCCCCACACCACAAACATTCATGTGAGTCATAATGTAATCATGAAAGTTTGTGCTGTGGGGATCGTACCCAAGGTTCCGCTGCTGAAGGCAGGATCGCTGCCATTATACTAACAGGCCAGTCAATTTTTAAAATTAAAATAAACTAACGAGGTACTCGTACCTACAAGTAATCTACAGGCACATGGCAGGTTAATGCTTGTGATAAGAGGACTATAATAAAAATTAAAAAACAACCCAGTAGAGGAACAATAGTTTATTGCTTTTTGACTATTTATTCATGGAAGGGGAAATAAGGATGGCTCTCTGTTCCTTCATAATTGAAGACCGACTTATTGACGTTGAACTTGCTGATGGTGGCGATTTCTTCTGGAGTCAGCTGGAAGTCAAAGACGTCGAAGTTAGCTTTCAGACGGTCCTGGTTGGTCGATTTCGGAGCTGGGATGGTGCCTCTTTGAATCTGAAAATGTAAAAGAATAATTAATTAATGTCAAAAACATGATGTTGAAAAGGTGGAGGATTTTGGCAAAGGTTGCAGAATTTCAATTAATGTTAGCTTCTTGACAGCCACAGCTATGACTGCCAACGATGATGTTGATGATGATGATGGTATAATTTTAATAACTTATAATATTTAAAATTAAAGTGAACAGAACACAATTTAAGATATTTTTACAAACTAATATTTCGGAGCTAATGGCTTTTTCTTTTAATTTTTTCCCGCATTAATGTGATATCAGTGATATCACAGGTTCCCTTTAGGAACTTTCAACTCAGTCCTAAATGTGTACATGAATGCAAGTTATCTAATCATATTTTAGGTATGATATGATCGTCTTCATGGCTCTTGTTAATAAAACCGTAAAATATCGCTTTGATTACCCAACCAAGTACCATTACGTTAAGCACCGTAACATGTATTTATTTAACCTCACATTTATGCGAATAAATTGTTTGAGTTTGAGTTTATATTTGTTACTTACCAAGTAACGCAAGACCACTTGGTTGGAAGACTTCCCATACTTCTCCCCGATGTCCACCAAGGCAGGGTCATCAGCCCGCGGTGGTGGAGAGTTGCTACTGGGTCCGTTGAATGGACCCTCTCTTGGGACCAGAAAGCCAAAGGGACTGTAGGCCATCACAGCCACTCCTAGGTTCTGCATGTTGGTCACAAGAGTTTTCCGGGTGTGGGCTGGGTGAATCTGAAAGAGGTAAGGAAATAAGTTTGTTGAGCTTTAATTACCAGAAAAAATCTTGGTAGATGTCTATGAGGCAAGATTCGAAGTCACAATCTGTCACTACGATGCATCTCATGATACGAAGAAAGTCCCACAAACACCTAAACCCATACAAATATCTGTTTCATCAACCGATGCTAATGCAGTAATCAAAACCGTTTCACTTTGCGCTCAACTCGCTTATACCACTGCTCTAAACGAGTCGTTAAACAAGCATCTATAAAGTGCATTGAAACACTTTTGCATAGAAATACCTCATAGAATATGTCACTCATAAAAGTGTTAAATCCATCAACGTTTGGATCACAAAATACCTCTATCTGGTTAACCGCCGGTGTTGTCTGGCTTTCAGCAATGAGCCTCTTAACTTGAGTCGTGTTGAAGTTGGAGACACCGATGGATTTGGCCAGGCCTAGTTTCTTGACGTCCTCCATGCCCTTCCAGGTTTCCAGGTAGTCAATGTCATCAGGCTGGAAATAATTATGTACATAAACACACTGTTTCGTAGATTTGGTAACAGTGAGGTAAGAAATATGCATGTCCGAATACATTCCTCCGGCCGCTGATGGACCTTGATGTAGTTTTCACCTCAGACCCTGATTCGAGCTCACAGGTGCAAAAATGTTGTGTTGCGAAAATCATCCACATTCGCGGTTACAACGCTGCAAAGGTTAGTCTCAAGATTTCTGTTCTTTTAAATCATCTCTTTTGACTCAATAATTTACTGTTATTGTTTTGTATGTTTAAGTTTTATCCATGCTAAAGAGGAGGAGCCCTTTACATTAAGGAATAAATAAAAGGTACCATTTCGGAGGCAGGGAAGTGAATCAGATACAGGTCAACATAACTAAGTCCAAGTTTGCCGAGGGATTCTCTCAGCGCCGGCTCTACTTGCGTGCGCGCGTGCTTGTCGTTCCACAACTGAAATGAAACATCAAAATAATTTATAATAAGAATCAAAATAAACTAAAAAACTAGTCTGGCGCGTTATTTTTTCGAGCGCTTTTCACACTATTGTCAGACTTCTACCTACAATACGGTAGCATCTAGATGTAGTTTAAAACAGTGCTCTTCTTTAAATGAAGTGAAGGAAACAGTAGTAGTAACTATCAACTTGTGATTACAAACAAACTGAGACAGTCATTTCATCAACATCATTTCATCAACATCATTTCATTTCGTCATTTTTGCAACAGGTAATATTTTTACATTATATCTAGATGGACGTACTTAGGACAAGTCCAAGACGTGCTCAGAAAAGGTCAGGTCAGGAGTACCCATAATCGACGAGCATGTATGAAAGGATTAATGAGGATGGAAGAAGCGCAAGAGGTGTGTCAGGGCCGTAGCAAGTGGAAAGATGTGGTATCTGCCTACCCCATTGGGAAAAAGGCGTGATGGTATGTATGTATTATATATTATTATTTGACGACACGATTGGCGTAGTGCGCTGTAGCACGGTTTCTTGCCTCGATTTCCTTAGTGTCCCGGGTTCGATTCCCGGTCAGGTCAATTCAGGAAACGATCTTTTCTGAATTGACTCGGGTCTGGGTGTGCTGGGTGACGCCCCTGGCTGATTTCCTTGTATGGTACCTCGTGACACAGGGATATTAATCCCTACTTCGAGACCATTACAAGAGGTGTGTTGTCTGGCGCATATTTATTTTTAGGTATGTATGTATATCTAAGATCTGAATATATAGGACACAAAACAAACACGCTCAAATAACACGTTCACACACTAAAGCAAGCTAACACACATTCAATTACACATACATACACCCTTTATACTCTTTTGTTTAACTATCTACTGGATTCCTAAGATACAGGCCTAGCCTATTTTGGGTTCCTCTGGCAAATCGGTGACTTACTTTTAGATGTGTTTATTTATTATTCCTTAATTGCTTTCTGTTTCTCTTTTTAATAAAAAAATATTTTTCTGATTTGCATTGCGATACAGCGAAAAACAGGGCTGCAACTTATTTATTTGCCCATTATCAGTTGTTCTTTTAAAAAGGCGGCTTTTTTAAATCGTTATTGCATTCATTAGATCTTAGCATTTATTAGATCTTACCTTTGTGGTAACAAACAGGTCCTCCCTTTTGACCAACCCCTTTACAATAACATCAGCAATACCTTTGCCAATATCCGCCTCGTTCTGGTAAAGAGCAGCCGTGTCTATATGCCGGTATCCGATATCCACTGCCCAGTTGATTGTTTGACGCATTTTTTCTCCATTCTATAAAAATAGTCATTATTTACATCATGCAAAAATAATCGTATTTTTTTAAACAACGAACTGATAAAACACCATTATGGTTATGCCTTTCTTATTAGAACACTGAAACCTTTGGGAACAAGCCAACACTATAACACCTGCCTGCGTACTTCAACTGACGTTTGTTAACACCAACTAACCAATCCAATAAAACAATGTCCCGTCGCATCGATCGACACAACTTTTGGTCCTTCGTGCCGGATTGAACCAGCAATTTAATTGAATGCTTATCGTAATGCAAAATTCCCTGACTGAGAAGTATATCAAAGAAATATCAGTTCTGAAATAGTAATTAATAAATGTTTAAATACTTATTTATTTATTTACTTACTCCGTTATACGTTCCAAGTGCAATAATTGGAATCTTGTTACCATCATTTAAAGTTGTAGTTGGCGCTACTGCAGCATTTGATATCTGAAACCACCACATAATCTCATTAGACTAACAACAAAAAACTTAAGATTTGACAAATACAGCCACTCTAAAATTTATGTAAAAAGGGTATTAAATAGTTTCATTGTAAACTGAGTTGGTAAACATCTTGGAATTTTAAAAATAAACCTATTTAAGGCACTTCAAGATGAGACCATTGTGACTCCCTTTACATGTTAAATCCAAATTTCATTTCATTCAATCCATCTGGATTGAAAATAAATAATAAACATTCTCGTATCAGTGTAATTCTTATGCCATCCTTACATTTAACTTCACTATTCTGGAAGTAAGTAATTAGCCTATATACTGTCCCACTACTGGGCAAAGGCCTCCATCATTGAAATCAAGTCATTGCTACAATGGATGGGTATGGGCTTAACAATCACACGCTATTCTGGAAGATAATAGAGTAAAATCCACAAAGCCAGCAACAACAACTTAGACAGCAAAACAATCAAGTTATAATTCTATTTACGAACGAGGATAAATATTACGAGTACATTATACCACTTATTAGATGTGGCTACATAGAAAAAACCAGCAAAACTGGTTCGCCCTTGAATCAGCAAAGGTTATTCACAGCCATCCAAGATCATTGGATCTATCTTTCCGAAGATAACATACGCTAATTATTATGTTTGTGTATGGACAGGCGGTATTATTTTCTGAGAAGTTGGTTGCAAACAGCAGACACTTAAAGCATTAAATAATGTGCCTTAGGCCGATAAAGAAGAGAGAAAAAGAGCGTGCTTAGCTTTAACTTAGACTTTGAACAGCTGTATCAGTTGCTTTTTTTCCATGTTTAATTATTTTTGTCTTATTTCAACTTTAACTTAGGCTTGTTAGTAATAATAATACGAATACTCAATGAGTTGAATAATAATTAATATGAGAAGTCTGTGTTAAGCTAAGTAACGACTATGATCGCTACCTTAGAGACAGCACGAAATTGAGCATGAAGCACCGAGGGCTTTACTACAATGCCTTAATGAGCTTAGTTTAGATTTTTATAAGAAAGATTAAATTACTTAACTAATAAATACATAATGTTTTTTCATTAAACTGATAAAACATTATTGTCCATTGCTACAATACCTCTTTAAAACGCACATCATGACCTAATTTTGTATTGCGTAAATATCATTAATAGCATTAATATATTAAAAAAAAATATGCGCCAGACAACACACCTCTTGTTGGTCTCGAAGTAGGGATTAATATCCCTGTGTTACGAGGTACCACACAAGGAAATAAGCCAGGGGCGTCTCCCAGCACACCCAGACCCGAGTCAATTCGGAAAAGATCGTTTCCTGAATTGACCCGACCGGGAATCGAACCCGGGACACTAGGGAAATCGAGGCGAGAAACCGTGCTACAGCGCACTACGCCAATCGTGTCGTAAGCATTATGCTTATAGATACGAGTATAAGAAAATGCATAATTGTCGCTTGCCATAATATTAAAAAACACGATAAACTGAGACTGGTAGAGCGCATTTTGAAATTATTGGTATTCTTAAAGGAATTAAGTTACAGTTTTATTATCTAGTAATCCTGGTTCAATATTGAATCTAGTTGTTACTTAGTAGTAGTAGTATTAGATGTTAACATTCATATTTAAAGGTATGCACATTAATGTGCAAAATCACCTCTAAAGGCATTCATTTTGTTTGCTACATACATTTTTCAAAATAGTAACTTAACTTAAAAACCACCTAAGGGCGTTTTTCACTTAATAAGCAGGTTGCTGGCGTCGACTTTTATCGGTAAGAGCAGTCGGCGCAGGTCGTTTTCATATTTTTTTAACAAACCAGCGCCGATAAATCCCGTCTATATGATCCAAAGAAATGACCATTGTCGATAAGCCCCGGCAGACCGCCAGATAACCCGTTTTCTACGCCCATAAGGTTTGTCCCTAAAAGTACATAGGAGGCTCTACCTCTAGTTATCCATTTAACAATAAAGCCATCTGTCTATTAGATCGTTGAGGTTGAGACTGTATTATACTCGTACTATTATTGTGATTTGTTAGATTCATTTCATTGATCATAGCTTTTTAAATATTAGATATTAAATCTGATTGCAATCACGATTCATACCCTCTTGCTTGATCATCTTAAATCAATAAAAAAGCTAGTACCTAATGATTTCAGATTAGATTCTGTCAAATGTTATTGATTATATCGTTAGTAGTCAGGGAGACGCAAAAGTTTCCTCAAATTAATTGTAAAAAAATAACCAGTACTTACGTATTTTGTTGCAATTGTCACAGCCAAACAATATTTTATTTAAAGTACGAAATCTAATATTAAAAACACAGATTTTTAAATATATTCGCATGGTAAAAATTGTGTAAGTAATTCAAATTGCATTAGGCATTCGGGGATTGTTTTTAGAACTTAATTAAACAAAGGAATCACAAGATTTTAAAAGCCACTTCTCATGAAAATTTGAAATTTATACATTTTTATACATCTCTAAAATTAACTTTTGTAGTTGATCACACTAGAACAATACCGACTTTATTTTTATTGTGTAGTAATTTATTTTAAATTGTACTTACATTTAAAACCGCTAAAAACAAAGCCGACGCAACTAGGAATAGACCCATCTTGCAGAGAGTTCGGGACCTATCTGACGAATAAGTTAAGGAACTATTAGATAAGTAGTCTGGGAGTGACTCATCAAACTTAGAGCTTCGAACTACCAAATCAACAAAGAACTATTCAACACGACTTTTTATTATCGATCTCTCTACCAACTTTAATATCTAACTACAAATTAATGCTTGTACACATAATAATGAACTATTATAGTCCATACGGGTGAGTATACCAAACGGTGTCAGAAACATGTCTGGGCTGAGAATTCATGTGTGGAGTTAGCTTATATTTTGAGTATATGACTTATTGTTGGAGTGTGGCAATCAAGCATTTTAGTAGTCAGTAAAAAAGTAATATTATTTCAACAACACGATTCACATCCCGGTGGCATGTCCATAGTCATTTTTTGAACAAAGATTGTGGATTATAAAAAACTCATGTACCTACATTTTGAGTACCCTGAACAAAGAGCGGACTTTGAATTAATATATCTTGAAAGGAAACAAACAACATAAACAATTGACAACCAGCGTGAGCCCCTCTTCAATCGTCACCAATACAGCTGGTCACTACGGAGATTTGCGACCATAACCCTCCAGAAAACATACTCCATATAATAACGTATAACGTGAGAACTCTTTCTTTTCACGCAAGGCTAATTGAGCTAATGGACTACCATCAACCACAACCATACTAAATTTGATATTTTGATCATCCGTGCGTTCTATCCCGGTTGTGAACCCACACCGGTGTGTGGGGTCCCAGGGTCTGCCGTTCTTATTTTCTTGGCCCACTTCGCGCGGTCTTGTACATGTGGTGTAGTGGTGAGTCTGTTGGCACGCATGTCACCCTTGACGACGTCGAGCCACCGCTTCTTGGGTTGACCTCTTCTACCGGTACCTGGCGGGGGTGGCATAGCCAGACATTTGTTGCCCTCGTAGTTTGCCGATCTCCGTGAGACATGACCATACCAACGAAGGCGGCACTCCTGCAGCTTGTCTGCGATGTCACGAACACGAAGGCTGCCACGGATGTGGGTGTTACGCACGCGATCTTTACGTGAGACTCCACACACATCCACCGCAGCATCTTCATTTCCGTGACGCGCAACTCTTGCTTGTGTCGCTCTAGTAACGGCCATGATTCACTGCCATATAAAAGGACAGGTCTAATGATGGTTTTATAGACCTGCCCTTTCAGCTTGATCGGCATTTTGGGGTCAAAATGACACCAGGTCCACAGGACACAATGATCTCACGCCATTTGGCCCAAGCCGTGGAAATTCGGGCTTTGACGTCGCTATCGATGTCCCCGGACAAGCTTAACAAAGATCCCAGGTATTTGACACGGTCCGTGTGCTCGACCACGTCAACGCCTATGCAGACGGACTGGTGATCTGTGGTGTTGCAGGCCATGTACTCCGTCTTCGCCACATTAAGTTTCAGACCGCCGTTTTCAAGTGAATTCTTCCACTTATTTACGCGTTGTACCAGCCGACCCCTATCCGAATCTGGTAGCGCAATATCATCAGCATACATAAGCAACCATGGTGGTTGCTCGTGGTGGTTTCGGATGCTGTTTGACAGTACGTCTAATATTACGCTGAACAGAAACGGGCTAAGCACGCAGTCTTGGTGTACTCCAACGGTGATAGGGAAGGGAAGCGTGTCACCAACCGCAGTCCTAACTATTGAACTGGAATCGTGGTACATGTCCCGGATAATGTCAATAAGGACTTCGGGAACGGCCCTGGACCGCAGCGCCCAGCCGATCATCTCACGAGGGACACGGTCGAAGGCCTTCTGCATATCTAAGAAAAGGAGATGCAGAGGTGTATTCATCAGTCTGTAGCCCTCCATGAGCGTTCTTAAAGCACATACGGGGTTCATGGTCCCGCAACCCGGTCGAAACCCATACTGACACTCCGAAATTGTACATTCCTGTCAAATCCGAGAGTCCACAATGCGCTCGAGGAGCTTCATGGTGTGGGACATAACCTTTATGCCGCGATAATTGCTGCACTCCTGCACCGAGCCCTTGCCTTCAAAAACCGGCATGATAATGCACAGTTTCCATTGGTCAGGTATCTTCCCGGTTTGGAGAATGCGGTTGAAAAGGTGGGTAAGTATGCCCACACCACGAGAACCCATCGATTTCCTCGCTTCTATAAGGACTCCATCGGGTCCGACAGCTTTCCGGTTCTTCATGCGGCGAAGAGCCAACTGGACTTCATCAGGCGTTACCGGGGGCACTGGTCCCTGATTCGGAGGGAGTTCAGGTGGCTGCACGTCTTTGTGCTGCTTTTTGAGCAGCTCGTGGAAATAAGAGCGCCATCTCTCCTTCACCGCGGGGTCCTCTCGCATAGCAGGTTACCGAGAGTGTCATTTACACAGCGGCACATTATATCTTTTGCCCTGCTTGACATATGCTAGCCAAACCTGGAAGTACCTACACTAATTACACCCAAAACAAGTCAAAGAAGTATGGAGAGGAGTATGATGCAAATAAAGATAAAAAAAATCTTTAATTGGGAGTCCGATCTGCTAGCTAGGTTATGTAATGCTATTTAATATTCAGCGAATTTTATAATATTATTCCTATTTTATTGACATGTCTTCATTTTAATATTTTTATTTGTATGTTTATTAATCTGTTATGTTTTTCGTATGCCTTTGAAGGCGCGTCATGGAGTTTTCTTATTATTTGTCACCATACCATCTTGTTCTACCTGTGATGACGAATAAATTAATTTGAATTTGAAAAAGAAACTTAAAAAAACCACACAATATTATCCTCAAGAAGACTGATGTTATAGATGCCCTAAGCTATGCAAACAAATTGAAATGAAAATGGAAACAGACAATGACCGATGACAGATGGACATTAAGGACCACAGTGTGGCCAGGTCCAGCCAGCTACAGAAAAAGAGGCAGACCGCAGACTAGATGGGAAGACGACATCGCACACACAGCTGGCCGAGACTGACTGACACTAGCAAGGGATAGGGACACATGGCAATCTCTGGAGGACGCCTTCACCTTTTTCTTGCCAAAAAAAATAAAATGCAATCAATAGAAGATATAATTTAATAATGTCATTTATTTTATCAACTTATTTTATTTATTAAATTTATGTAGACATGCATGGATTAATATGTAATTTGTGAAATGTTATTATAATTTAAACTGTGAAATGGTATTAAAATTTAATTTAATTGATTGGTTTGAAAGATTTATAATTTTGATATGGCATGAAATAAAAGGTTTTTTATTTTTATAGAGAGCGTCGTGGCCTAGTGGTTCAGCACCCGAACTCACATCGTGGATCGTGTGGTCCCTAGTTCAAATCTGGCCAGAACCAAAATCTTTGTGTTCATTGTTAAATATCCGATTACCAGTGATGGAAAACATAGATAAAAACCAAATCAACCCAGATAACGGCGGAAAGCTCACTACCTACCACGTTGGGTTTTGATACCATTGGTGAAAAGTGGACTTCAGAGTGTTTCGTTCACCATGACGGCAACATTCACTGGCCTCTGACTACCCTGGGATATAGTCGTGATGGTATGTTATCTTATGTTGTTTATTTTTATTTTATTTATCATACTTGTCGTTTTTTTAAGGTACATAAATCTGTAATACTAGTACGAGTAACTAATATTTACCTCGTAGAAGAAGAAGTAAAAGTTCAAGATTTTCATATATTTTTTCACATGGCGCCACCTGAGAACGATGTCGTAGACTACTATTTTGTGGTATGATTGAAGCTTTCCTTCAGCGTCAATGACTAACGATACAGGAGAATGAGGAAACAATTTATTTTTTTAACTTATTTCAACGTGGTATGTTCATTTTGGAAGTAGGATCATAAATGATTAGTCATATGATCCTACTTCCAAAATATACTGCATACACGCATGCAGGGGTCAGCTAGCTAACTAGCTGACCCCTGCATGCGTGTATGTATAATATAACTAAAATAAAAATAACGACAAAAATGACAATAATATTTACCACAGTTTTTGCTGTCCTTGCTGTTAAAAATATGAGCAAATGTAATTGTTCAAACAAATACTTACCTGTAATTATTAAACATCCATTCGTAATAGATGGAAGCCAACAGCTTGACAAACTGGTTTGGCCCATTTATCATTTACAATGCGTGCCAAATCTGAAGATTAATAGCTCATAAGATGATGGTGATGATAATGAACACAAAGGATCAAAAATTGTATAGGTAAATGATAAAACTCTTTCAAATTCAATTCAAATTCAATTCAAATTCAATTCAAATTCAAATTCATTTATTCGTCATCACAGGTGGTACAAGCTGACAAGTTGATAACATTAAAAAGAACTCCATGATGCGCCTTCTGCGGCATACGAAATATTTAACACAAATTAAAATTAATAAAGTCTTTTTTACAAGGTATAAGAATTACAAAATAAAATAATAATAATAAATTAAAAAAATGACATTAATGTTTCAAAATAAATAATTGGGTCAAATTAATGTCCACTCAATTACAAATAGTGTCAACAAAAGGTTATTCTAAAACAAATAAAATCAAAAAAATAATAATAATAATTGAAATGTCTATAATTCAAAATTAATGTCCATAAAGTAGTCATTCAAATCATAATAACATTTTTCCACTAACAATCTCGACAGTACACATTTAAATCTATTAATATTGTAGTATTTCAGTGGTTCAGGAAGTTTATTAAACACTTTAGGTGCCATTGTGACTATACTTTTTCGCATTAATGCTGTTTTACACGGTTTGGTACAAAGTTTGGAATTTCTTGGTCGAAGATTAGGTGCATGCACTTTTTTTTCAAATAAATGAGGATTCAGCTTAACGAAAATACACAATTCTAAAATATACAGAGACGGTAATGTTAACAATTTTAAAGTTCTAAAATATGGCTGACAGCTTTCTGTAGGCTTCAGACCGCAAATAGCTCTAATGCAACGTTTTTGGGCTCTAATTAGCAACTCCCTGTATGTCGAGTTACCCCAAAATATCACGCCATAGCGTAAACTTGAGGCAACGAAACCATGGTATGCAGCTAAAACTGTATTTCGGTCAGCTGTCTTAGCTAGCTTGTGAAGTGCATATGAGAATATGTACAGTTTTTTACAGATTTCGATTGAATGGGATTCCCATGACATATCACTATCTATAAATATACCGTCGTTTTTTTAAGGTACATAAATCTGTAATACTAGTACGAGTAACTAATATTTACCTCGTAGAAGAAGAAGTAAAAGTTCAAGATTTTCATATATTTTTTCACATGGCGCCACCTGAGAATGATGTCGTAGACTACTATTTTGTGGTATGATTGAAGCTTTCCTTCAGCGTCAATGACTAACGATACAGGAGAATGAGGAAACAATTTATTTTTTTAACTTATTTCAACGTGGTATGTTCATTTTGGAAGTAGGATCATAAATGATTAGTCATATGATCCTACTTCCAAAATATACTGCATACACGCATGCAGGGGTCAGCTAGCTAACTAGCTGACCCCTGCATGCGTGTATGTATAATATAACTAAAATAAAAATAACGACAAAAATGACAATAATATTTACCACAGTTTTTGCTGTCCTTGCTGTTAAAAATATGAGCAAATGTAATTGTTCAAACAAATACTTACCTGTAATTATTAAACATCCATTCGTAATAGATGGAAGCCAACAGCTTGACAAACTGGTTTGGCCCATTTATCATTTACAATGCGTGCCAAATCTGAAGATTAATGCTCATAAGATGATGGTGATGATAATGAACACAAAGGATCAAAAATTGTATAGGTAAATGATAAAACTCTTTCAAATTCAATTCAAATTCAATTCAAATTCAATTCAAATTCAAATTCATTTATTCGTCATCACAGGTGGTACAAGCTGACAAGTTGATAACATTAAAAAGAACTCCATGATGCGCCTTCTGCGGCATACGAAATATTTAACACAAATTAAAATTAATAAAGTCTTTTTTACAAGGTATAAGAATTACAAAATAAAATAATAATAATAAATTAAAAAAATGACATTAATGTTTCAAAATAAATAATTGGGTCAAATTAATGTCCACTCAATTACAAATAGTGTCAACAAAAGGTTATTCTAAAACAAATAAAATCAAAAAAATAATAATAATAATTGAAATGTCTATAATTCAAAATTAATGTCCATAAAGTAGTCATTTAAATCATAATAACATTTTTCCACTAACAATCTCGACAGTACACATTTAAATCTATTAATATTGTAGTATTTCAGTGGTTCAGGAAGTTTATTAAACACTTTAGGTGCCATTGTGAGTATACTTTTTCGCATTAATGCTGTTTTACACGGTTTGGTACAAAGTTTGGAATTTCTTGGTCGAAGATTAGGTGCATGCACTTTTTTTTCAAATAAATGAGGATTCAGCTTAACGAAAATACACAATTCTAAAATATACAGAGACGGTAATGTTAACAATTTTAAAGTTCTAAAATATGGCTGACAGCTTTCTGTAGGCTTCAGACCGCAAATAGCTCTAATGCAACGTTTTTGGGCTCTAATCAGCAACTCCCTGTATGTCGAGTTACCCCAAAATATCACGCCATAGCGTAAACTTGAGGCAACGAAACCATGGTATGCAGCTAAAACTGTATTTCGGTCAGCTGTCTTAGCTAGCTTGTGAAGTGCATATGAGAATATGTACAGTTTTTTACAGATTTCGATTGAATGGGATTCCCATGACATATCACTATCTATAAATATACCGAGAAATTTAGTAACTTTAATGTCATTTATTATGCTGCCATTGTAGTCTATCTTAAAATTAGGACTTGCTCGTCTTTGGGTAAAATACATTAAATTAGTTTTACCCAAGTTAATTTTTAAATTATTAGATTCCAGCCATTCAATGATATCCCTTATTGTATTCCTTATGTCATCTTGGAAATTACCATAATTGTCAACGTCTGACTGTATAAATACAGTACTGTCGTCTGCAAACAATATCATAGGATGCCCGGTAGCCTTAATAATATCATTAATATAAATTATGAATAACAATGGACCCAACACACTGCCCTGTGGCACTCCAAACTCGATTTGCTTGCTTTCAGATGTAAATGTTTTTTCTGCCTTGCTAGACACGCAAACTTGAGTGAGTTTAGTATGTTGGCTCCTATTGTGTAGGTAAGATGATATCAAATCCAGAGCATTGCCACGAATACCACAACGACTTAGCTTTTCTAAAAGGATTTTGTGATCTACGTGATCAAATGCCTTCGTCATGTCCATATATACAGCGCATGACGGTATCCTTCTATCTAAGCATTGCAGAGCTTTTTCTACTAAATTATATATGGCTGAATTTACTGTAGTATGCTTACGAAATCCTTTCTGTTCTTTACTTAGTACCTCATGTTTCTCTAAAAAGTTATAAAGCCGGTTGTAAATGATTTTTTCAAAGATTTTTGAAAACACTGGCAACAAAGCAATCGGACGATAATTGGTGATATTTTCTTTGTCGCCCTTTTTATAGAGTGGCTTGACGATAGCAAGTTTTAAATTAGTTGGGAAAATACCTGTACTAAAACTCAAGTTAATAATGTGACTGAGGGGAACTGCAATTAAATCACCGACATGTTTTATAACTTTTGTGCACAGGTCATCAAATCCAACACTAGTTGTATTTCTTAAGTTTTTTATGATATTTAAAACCTCAGAAGATCCTGTAGGATACATGAAAATCGAATACGGATTGTTTTCAATGTTGGATTTATCGCTATGGTTACTGGTTTGGTGTTGTTTAATATCATCTATGAAAAAGTTGTTAAAATTATTAACAATTTCTAAAGGATCTGTAATGTATCTATCACCAATTTTTATTTTACTTATAGGTTCTTTCGGCAAACAAGTTTTAGAGTTATTAATCACTGTCCACATAGCTTTAGATTTATTTTTAGAATTATTGATAAAATGACTATTTTGTGAGCGCTGGGTCAGTTTTATGATTTTTCTGAGCCTCGTCGCGTAACCTTTTAATGCAGTCCTACTTCCTTCATCTTTTTTGGATCTAGCCTGCCAAAGCAGCTCTCTTTTTTTCCTACAGCACTTCTTTATTCCTTTGGAGAGCCATTTTTGTTTTACTTTTAAACTCTTTTTAATCACTTTATAGGGAAAACATACATCATACAGACACTTAAATATTTCGAAAAATGCGTTGTACGCCCTGTTAGGATCACGAGAACTTAATGTTTCATGGAAAGTTAGGCTTTCTACATGTTTACGGAATATTTTTAGGTTTTCTTTATTAATATCTCGTCTCCTTATTCGCCATGTTTCAAGAACACACGTTTTCCGCACAGGACATACAAGCAGTTGGGCTGTGTGGTCGGACAAAGCAGTTTCAATAATTTCCCCTTTGCACCTTTTTATGTTGTGGGCGAAATTATCAAGACAAGTTCCACTTTTAGCTCTTGTCGGCATATTTATTTCAAGTCTCAAGTTATGACTCAGCAATAGGTACTTAAAATCACGGGTTTTTTGATTATCTTTTAAAATATCGATATTAAAATCGCCACATATAACGACTCTATTTTTTCCAGTATCACAGACAGCACTTAAGATGCGTTCAAGAGTTCTGTGAAAAATGTCAAGGCTCGAACTGTTTGAGTTAGGGACTCTATATATACAGACTATTATAATGTTATATTTACTTATTTTTACGGCACAACATTCGATTATACATTTGACAGAGAGTTTCTTGATGTTTTCTAAAGCTTCATACAGCAGTCCTACTCTTACTAAAATGCAAGCTCCTCCACGTTTTTTATCGCTTGAAAAACTTGTCGCTAATGTGAAATTGGGTAGAGTGAGATAACCTTCTATTTCAGGTGTCATATTGTGCTCAGTGACACATAAGATGTCGACTGCTTTTTGAAGCCTTTCAAGTTCATCTAAGTGTATTAATAACTCATCACTTTTGTTTATAAGCCCTGATATATTCTGATGCAAAATGTGCAAGTGATTATAAAAGAAAAAACTGGTTTTCCTGTGTATTACTATTTTCTGCCTCCCCATTGACTTCTTTTGTCGCTTTAATGTGATAATCAGTTACAGATTGGGCTGAAATATGATCAGCGACCCTTTTGAGCACGTTTTGTACACCGTATCTATTGATTTTCCCTGTTATTCGCGAAAACATTTTATCTAAAGTTAGATCTTTATTAGAGTCAATAACATATACATAGTTGAAGGTCAACATATCCCGGATAAGCATGTTATTGAAAATTTCTACTCTATAATTAAAAAGGGGTTTACCACAGACATATGTTGGTGTAGTAAGTATAATATTTGTATTTGTGGCGGCCTCTAGTTTTTCTTTCATACTCTTTACCAGTCTTCTATAATCTTGAGAGTTATTAAAATTTGTTTCCCCAATTATGATAACACAGTAATCTTGTTTTGTATAGTCTTTCAGCTTAACATCAATGCCCTTCATCAAAATGTTGATTCCAACATTACTTGTAACATAGTGTAAGACTTGAAAGTTATCATACCGACGGTCCCTAAGTAAAACTTCTTAAGTGGTACATACGTGATTTGCATGTTTTGGTTTCAGAACCGTCCAGTCACCTTAAAGTTTCATTTGATCAAAGAAACAGGTTTAAAATGCCATTAAAACCACCTAAATCAAACATTGACAAATTCCGTAACTACAAACCCACCGACGTAAAACAACAGCAGTGGTAGCTGCGTAATTTTACGGCGGGAAGTCAAGCGCGCTCCCCGCGCGCCTCCTTCGCAACTGCCACTTACGGGTCAGTTGCTCGCGCGCCAGTCTAAGTGTCGGTAATGTCTTGTTTTCGTGCGTGAGGTGCATAAACCACGTTCAAAAACATGCCTCGCAAGAGTAACAGTGACAACACACATTATTTTCAAAAGCACAATAAAAAGAAGGCCGTGAAAAATGTAAAAATTAAAGGCAAACCAGTCGAAAAATCATCAGGTAAGCAAGATTTTACTATTTGTTTCATCACACCTCCTTGAATTTCATTCATTAGTAACTAAAAAGTTCGTTCTATACAATTTCATAATTTAAATTTGTGTTTTTGGTTTACCTAAACAAGGTTTACATAGTTCCGACATAATCAGTCTTAACTGGTAGTTAGGTTATTTTACTTGGGAATTTCCTAAATGGAAAAGATACTAAGTGGTACTTAAGTTATTTTACGTCGGAAAACAAACACTATTTTTGTTAGTATCTGCCACTTAAGATATTTTACATTGGAAATATTAAGTTGAAATTATAAGTAACTACCACTTAGGTTATCTTACGTTGAAAATCTGTTTTTTAGGATCAACTTCGTCAGATTCAGAAGATGAAAATAAAGCGATTGCTATTAAAACTGTGGCCCAGATTCATGCAGATGATAAATCTACACTAGTGTCAGCTCAAAAAGTGATTAAACTGCGTCCTCGTGGTTTTCTCTCGAACTCAGAAATTTTAAATGTATTGGAATTATCGCAACCAACATCTGAAACAGCTGAAAATCATACCAAAGTAATATCTGCAGAATGTACATCTTTATCAAAATTGCCTTGTAGCACCACAGCTATTGAAAAAGTTGACTACGTAGACGCAGGTCACGTCATAACACCTATGATCAGAATCAATACTTTTCGTGATGGTGATGATCTTTCAGTCCCGGAAATAATAGAAATTTTAGAATCATCACATTCACAGTCTATACAGCCACAATCTCTGTTACGTACTACCAACTATGCTGAGTTAGCTGAAGTCGTCACACAGCCACCTGTTTCACCATCTATAATCACTCAAGAAGCCATTATTAGAACATCACATGATCCAGAGAAAAACATAACCATAGAACAGATTAATACTAATATTTCACTCGTTGTTGAGGAGCATTCTAAAACGGAAGTGTTACCTGTTTCTCTCTCTACGATTGGTCAAGAAGTCGTTATTAGAACTTCAAACGATCCGGAAAAAAACATGAACTTAGAAGACATGGAAATTTCTGATGAGCATTTGGATACCAGTACCCCACTTGAATCTCCTTCCATATCGACAATTATTCAAAATATTGAATCTGATAATCTTAGCTCATTTAATATTAACACCCCAAATTCTTCGGTTTGTGCTAATTCAACCCACGACGAAACTTATGTACCTTCATCTGGCGATGATACTTTGGATACATCGGAAAAAAGTAACAGAACAGAAACACAAGTAAAAAAAAAGAGGAAAGTTAAAAAGAAACGTGACATGGGAAAAATTAGAAAAATCTAAAAACCAGGGTTTACAATACGTAAGTAGAAATGGAAAAAACAGATCTGAAAAACGTTTATTACCTGCTTGCAAAGATCAATGCCGTTTGAAGTGCAGATCTAAAATAAACATAGACATCAGAAAAGAGATGTTTGATAAATATTGGTCTCTTGGAGATCGCGCACGTCAGTGGGATTTGCTAAACCGATGGTGCGAGAGAACTTGTAAGAGACGCATTACAACAGAAGGGCCGTCGAAAAGAACGTTTTCTGTAAAATATTATTTGCCTGCATCTTTAGGCAGTGTTAACGAGCGAGTCACAGTATGCAAAAGTATGTTTTTGAACACTTTTGCTATTGGGGAAGGCGTTGTACGAACAGCATTGAAAAAAATCGCTGAGGGTGACGGATTAATCACAGGCCGTGACGAAAGGGGATACCACTCTAATCATTCAAAGATCATTAATGATGATATGGTAAAAAGCGTTTGTGAGCACGTGAATTCCCTTAACCCAGTAGAATCGCATTACACTCGGAAAGAATCTACAAAATTATACTTGGATGGTGATTTAACCAAGAACAAAATGTTCAAGCTCTACAATGAGTGGGTACCAGAGTCACATTCTAACAAAGCTAAAACTTTGAGGCAGTACACCGATATTGTTAATGAAAACTTTAATATTGAATTTCATCGCCCCAAAAAAGACCAATGCGATGAGTGCATTGCCTACAAAAACCTACCATTGCCTGTGCCTCAAGAGCTTTATGACAAATATAAGGCACATTTACAAAATAAAGACAGGGCTCGAACTCTTAAAAATGAAGATAAACTGTCAGCTATAAACTCGCCCGATACCACCGTAACGGCAGCATTTGACTTCCAAAAAGTGCACTCTTGTCCTCATGCTGAAACTAGCATCCTATACTATAAAAGAAAGTTAAGTGTTTTTAATTTTACAATTTTTGAGATGGGTACAAAAACCGGCAGATGTTACATGTGGCATGAGGGCACTGCCAAACGAGGAGCAAATGAAGTTGCTAGTTGCGTGTATGATTTTATCAACGAACAGTCTCTAAAAGGAATAAAAACAATAAACTTATATTCTGACAATTGTAGTGGACAAAATATGAATAGGATTGTTTTCATGATGTACTTGATTGCTGCAAAGGAGTTCAAAGTGAACATTATACACCGGTTCTTAGAGAAAGGGCACACGCAAAACGAGAATGATAGTATTCACGCGTTGATAGAGCGTCGAGCTAAAAACAAAGAAATTTATACACCAGATCAATGGTTCGCATTAGCCAGATGGTCCAAGGAGACTGGAGAACCGTATATCGTAAAGGAGATTGCAACTGAGCATATATTAGATTTCAAAAATACACTTTCGGGTAACAACTGGACAAAGAACGAAAGAAATCAAAAAGTGATGTGGTCTAAAGTTAGAGAAATTTGTGTACTATCGACTGAACTTTACGTACTTCATTATAAGCTAAATTTTGATGAGGCCTACCAACGCATATTTGTGAGAAGAACCCAAAACAGAAGGCGTCAAAATCAATCAGATGACGTGTTGATCCAGGCTTACAGTGGACCTTTGACAATTCCAGACGCGAAATTGGCGGATCTTAAATATCTTTGTGAGCATAATGTAATTCCTCGACAATATCATGGGTTTTATAATTCACTTGCATCTGGTAACGTGTTCGTTACTAGCTCTAATGAAGAAGATTAAAATAGTAACTTAGTAAGTACATAATATTTTTGAAGATGATTTTGGCAGAGAACTGCAGAAAATTATGTTTATTTTTTGAATATTTTGATATTACGAGTTTGTTAATAGACTTTAAGTGTTTGAAATTATGTTTCTAATTAAAGTTACTTTTATCTTTACTCAATGTTGAAGTTTGTTTAAAAATCAAGATATTTACGATAGATATTCAAGTGAAAAGTTATTTTGACTAAGAATAAATAATTAGACATAAGTTAATACAACACTGTTGACTGATGCTACCTTTGATATCCAAAAATTAACCAAATGTCGTAAAAGAGTGATTACTTAGAAAGTAAAGAAAATTGTTTTTATTTTATTAGTTAGTAGTAGTTAGTACTGTAACCAAAACAAGGCCCAATAGGCGCTGTTATTAAAGAGCTCATGAAACTGAATAATTTATTCCAAAAAAAAAATAGGGCGAACATGAAAAATAATTGACCTTCCGCACAAGTTGCAGCACTTGTTGCTTGAAGATCAAAAAATATTGTTCTAATTTTGACTTATATTCCTTAGGAAAAGCTATTTAGTTTCATGATTACTATCATCACAGTTCCTATTGTGCTCATTTTGGTTACATCTTAATTAAAAGTGACTTTGTGATTGCGAATTTAATTATGTTAAGTAGGGGTATTACCTACTTGTTTTATAAACTATTTTTTTGCCATCGTAAGGCGTGATGTGTGTCTGAAGACTTGTTTAAATAATTTGGCCTTTCATTAGCTATAGCTAAAGAGAGAAGACAAAATATTCCAACATAATTATCTAAAACATAAGATTACAACAAAAATTCAAAACTTTTTTTAATTTGATTACTTTGATAGAAGAACATAAACACATAATTATTGATTTCAGTAAATATGAAAACTTGTTAAAAGTGTTTTATATTTCATTGCCTGCCTGCATCTTAATGACTACCAATATAAAAATCCCGTAAGTGTTCATCATGTCTTACAATGTCCCGCGTAAAATTTAGTAACTGCCAGTTACAACCTCTGTCGATATGAAAACTGCCAAGTACAAGTCACTATGTACCACTTAAGGAACTTTCAGTGATAATCTTTCTGATGTAAAATGACGTATGTGACTAATAACACATAAAATAAATAGTTTTTCACATTTTTTTATGTTTTTCCTTTAGCGGTCAGTAAATTTAAACTTCATGCCAAATTTCAAAACTCTATATGCAGAAGAACTTGAGTTACACGTATTTGAACCTTAAAACTTGTCTCCTGTAAAATTTGGCATTTGCAGATACGTAGTTTTACTTAGGGACCGTCGATACGTGCTTTGTCCATTTATATTTTGTAATATTCTCATGCTCTTATCACTTGTAATTATACATAGTTTGGGTTTTTGTATCGCATTTGCATGGTTCACTTGTTGTGTAGCTTTAATATAATTTTTGTTGCTTGCGCTATCGTGCTGAGTAATTTTTGGTATTTATGAAGACTGTACGCTCCGTTCCAGGCTCACTATTGTTTTGTTTAAATTATAAATTTCCTCATTTGCAGCTACTAAATCTCTTTGCAGTTCAGCTATGGTTTGCTCCAAAGCCATAATTTGTCGACACTCTGACGGGCCGGGGCTAGAGGTAGATGATGAGCTCCCGCGGTTCTTTTTGAACCGTTGTGGGGATAAGCAAATGCTTTTCAAAAGACGGATTTCATGAGATAGTGCGTCTATGTCACGCTTCAGTTGATTGTTCTCTATTATTGTGTTTTCTAATTCATGTTCACAGCTCTGTAGACTAGTTTTTAGGTTGCTTATTTTTAACTTTAATTCCTGTACAATGTCAAGATCATCAACACATTCTAAGCTTTTTGATAGATCTTCTAGAGACTGAAAAATGCTTTCTGAAGAATCAATTGGAAGCTCCATTGATAATGATCTAGGTACTTTTTGCGGAGAGATTGCATCTTGAACAGCTAAATTTTCAGAATGAGGGGATGAAATCGTGTCATTATGTGGGCTTAACACAGTCTTAACCTTGCTTAAATTATTTTTGTTTGGGTTTATTCTATGGGGTCGCAGAGTTATATTATTTTCCTGACTGGGTGACGTCCATAAATTATTTTTACCCTTGACGACTGGTGCGGTGCGATTGCCAGCACACTGTTTACATTTCCATGTTTTTTTATTGTCGCTAGTCCATATTTTAAATCGAGCAAAGCTTATGTTTGAACAATCAATGTGATAAATATCTTGACAGACTGAACACTTAACAAATTGTTTGTTTATTATGGTGTTATTGCAATTAACGCATCGTTTTGTTGGAGTAGTACGCTGCGCCATCTTCAAAAGTTTAATGTTCATTTGACTCAATTATAAATTGCATACAAAAAACTCTAAAAATTCAGAAAAGTCCGGGTGGCTGGATTTGAACATGCGACCCGTCGATTGACTGATGTGTATGTCGACCGCCGCCACAGTTCCACCAACCGGTTGCCTTGCCAAAGTGATGAAATTAGTAGCCACTTCGTGTCGGTGACGTATGACTAATTTGTTCTAGTATTGTTTGCACTTGTCGCTGTTTATTCTAACCAGTTTGCTTTTTAATGTTACTCACTGGTTTAAGTAGTGCATATAATTTAGCTTGGTAACACTAACTGCTTCTGAAGTAATACTTAGTTTCTGTTATTTTTATGTGTCAGATAAAGAATTTCTATTCTATTACGCTTTGAGTTTCCTAGTCCCTTGATCTTCATAGGTAGTGCTAGCGGTACGCTAAATTAATTTGCAAATGGTGTTAAGGCATGAAAATCGGAACGATGGATACTTAGGCCATACGAACCAATTTGACCCGTAGCACGGAATAAAGAAAAAGAAGGGGAGTTATGGCGCCATCTTTTTTTTATGGCAAAAAATTTATTTTGCTTTGAAACCTATCGTGTGTGGTATTTTATCAAAGGGCTTACTGAGCCCATTCTTATCAATATCACATGATTACCTTTTAGTCACTTGAATTAAATTAAAATAAAAATCATTTTAAAAACACACCAAGTTTGGTTTCCTCCAGATATAATAATAATAATAATTCAACTTAAAATCCAGTGGCACGCAGAAACAGTACACATAGTCCCTATCGTGATATCATCCACTGGAGTCATACCGAAAACCCTTAGTAGGAGCCTAGAAGTCCTGAACATTCCTACTAAAATAACGTATTTACTCCAAAAAGCCGTAATCCTCAACACCTGTCGCATAACCCGAAAATTCTTATCCTCTGGATCAACCACCCTCAACCCTATGACGCTTGACTGAGGTCCGCGTCTTAGGTAGAATACCCGCCTTTTTCTAAGGTTGGAGAAAGAGAAATCTTTACATACATAATAATAATAATAAATTTATTCATTAAAGTTACAATGACTCACTTTTGTTAGTTATAAAAGACTTATTCTATGTTAGTAGTACACTCTATTTTACTTAAAATTATTTTATCTGAGCAATTCCGCAGAAATTGCACTGCAACGGTTAATATAGCGGCAATCCAGTCTACTCGCTATCATTGATAGGATGGTGTTAGAGCTGCCCCGTACCCTGCGCACCAGGGAAGCGCACCGCTTTCGCATAGTTGCGTAGAAGCAGTCCACCCGCGCTTCTGCAAACATCCCTGATGCACTGCAATACCTGGGCAACCCCATCAGCACCCTGAATGCGTTATTAAACTATATGATACGGTTGATTCATTTTTTGTAAACTATGCTTCAAATGGTACGTAATAATAACCCTAAAAAGGATTATTGAAAATATTTACATAAGTATTTTTTTCCAATTTTTCAATTTTACGAATCGTGATAAAATTACGATTAGTTGAAACATGTTTATAAAGTTCAATTTGAGACACTGGGATGATAAATACTTATGCGAGAGGAGGAGCAGCAAGGGCAATTGGGTAGTTAAGAAACCATATTCGTAAACGCAAAAACGAATACAGCTGCCGAACAAGTGTCTTGCAGAACGTGTAGAAATAGGCGACCTGTGACGTCATTATCTTACGACAGTTTGTTAGAGCGAGCGTTTAGACCAAATCCAAAAAAAAAAAAATTTCATTGTCTTTTCTTGGAGAGTTTTCGTGTTTTCGAAATATTTATTTTACGAATGATTCTATTATTGAAAGGTCCTACGATAACACCTCAACAAAAAAAGTCAAATACTCTAGCTCTTAAATTGTAATTTAAACCTGAAGGTTTATAAGTGACCATCTAAACTAGCTCTTCTTTGTAAATAAATTGCAATTTTTTTAATGATGACGATGACTTTGCATTTTTGATGTAAGTAAGTGCAAAGATTTAGCGCTCTTCATTATTCATGAGCCCAATAAAAAACTAAATACTGCTACGTCATTCAAGCTACTTTGAAACAAGTTTGAGTTTAGTTAACTCATCATAATTATTATCATACATACTAACATGTTTGAAAAAGCAATGGACTTCATAAGCTGTCGTGCGAAGCGCTTAACATCAATATATTGACGGCAAGATTGCCTTGGCTTAGTTGGTGGTTTCTCGCCTTGACTTCTTGGTATGCCGGATTCCATTCCAGGAAACTTTTCTAATTTGGCTTGAGCCTGGGAGTGCTAGGAGACGCCCCTGGCTTAAATCCATCATAGGCTGCGGTAACCGCTTACCATCAGGTGGTCCGCATGCTTGATTGTCACCGACGAGGTATAAAAAAAAACCTGGTCTGATACCTCGTAATACCACGATATTGATCCTTGTTCCTAAGCCATGACAATTGATAATTTTGACTAGCATAATTATATTTAATTAATTCGTTTACCTATCCGGACTGCCGGTGCTTGTTATTATTATTTATTCATTTATCATAGAATACATAAAATCAAAAACATTTATAAACGCTAAGGTTGCCGGGTCGCCTGCCGCTAAGTAGTTAAGAGAAGGAGATTGGGTCAATAAAAACATACTAATACTAATTAGGTACTATTATTTATTTATAAGAAACTGATGAGTAGGCCAGTGAATAATAAATTATAAAATGGCAATAGACAAGACACATGGCGCGCAAAGTACAAAAATATTATAGAACTGGTTGTCCGTCAGCGGCTTCGCCCGCGTAGATTTTTTTCCCCGTCAAAATATAGCCTAAATTTAAAAAAATATATAGCCTATATCTCTCCCTGATAATGTAGCTTTATATTGGTGAAAGAATTTTTAAAATCAACAAACAAACTAATCTTTCCTCTTGACAATATTACTCGTAATATATGTAGATGAAATAATTTAAGGCCAAACGTAAGACGGACGGACAGAATTTCGGTAAATAAGATATACACAAATACTTCTGTACTTGAAGCAGTAGGATTTTTACCACTTTTATCTAAACGCAAAACTCAAAGGCTTGTTACCAGGCTCAAATGAAAACTTAAGAATAAAACGGATAGTTGGGGTAGTCCTTCCACCCCACAGGGTTAATGACGCGAATGTTCTTGTTGAACCTATTAATCTGTTCCACTTCATCCTTGGTCAGCTCGAAATCGAAAAGGTTTATGTTTTGGGCAATTCGCTCCTTGTTAGCCGACTTCGGTATCGGGATTAACCCTCTGTCGATCTGGAAAAAAGTTTTAAGTTACTACCAATATCTTAGTGAAAATGAAACTCTTCATTGTCATTGTGACAGTGATGATGAATTATAACAAAAATATTTACAATGCTAAATATCATCTGGGCCGTATTACCATCTCTTATAGCGGACTCAAGTTAATTTCCTCAACCAAGCGTAGCGAGCGATTTCCTAATCTGATTTTTCATTTTCAGCTAGTCAGCGGTTACCTGTCAATAATGCATCCTCAAGGCCAGATTGTTACTGACGAAATTGCTCGCTGCCCTCAGTTTAGAAAATAACATGACTGGCTATAAGAGATGGAAATACGGCCCCTGACCTCCCCAAGAGATCGCTAGGAAAAAACAACACCACCGTGAAATAGCATTAACCCCCTTAATCATAAAAATCAAATCAGTTCCAAAGAACCAAAAAAAAAGGTTTACTTTGAAGTAGTATTAAAATACCAGTAGAGTAGTAAATATTAAAATACTACTTCAACCTGAACCATTTTTATTTTTATGCAGGCTGCATGCTGAACAATATAAACATTATGTTAAAACGATTAAAAAACCTTGACAGCGCACAGATGCTAGGTCCTTGTATGTTGAATGTCATTGCCAAAGATTTGGATGATGATGACTATATAGCGCAGCACACACAGAAAGGTACAAAGGCGGGAAGCGGTCCTGGGGCGGAAGCGAGAGCGGGAAATGTATGGCGCCCGCGCCGCCACGCTAAAGCGGTCAGTCTCTGTATGATATGTTGCATAGCAACTCAAACGTTACAAAAGTTCCCGCCCCTGCAACGCTAACGCTACCGCCTTAGTCTGTTCTGCGCTTAAAATAAGTTATTAAGGACTCTTACCAGGTATCTCAAAACAATCTGCGCAGTATTCTTTCCATACTTCTCAGCCATTTTGACCAGCACCGGGTCATCGACTCTGGGTGGAGGCGCCACCTCAGCCTTCCTGGTCACTAGGAACCCGAATGGACTGTATGCCATGACGGCTATACCTTGGGTTTGGCAATGGGATACGAGGTTCTCTTGAGTAAGGCTTGGATTAACCTGGCATTAAAAGGAGTTGATTTTTCTGTTAGTAATACCATCAATTATCTGTTCGACTGAGCCGTTGGCATAGAAATAGTTCACTTGAGCGAAACTGCCGGCCGAAACCTGTTTATAATTAAAAAAATATTTATTTCTACAGAATTGGAAGTTTCATGCTTCAAGTTGGTCAAGATGAACACTCAGTCACTCACCCGCCGCTGATATGAATGGCTTCTTATTGTCATTTATTATTTGTTACTAATGTAGCTTGTAAGTATATGTCTACTAACCAAAATGGACCTGCGTTGTCCGAAATGAAACAATAAATTAAATAAAATCAAATTTAAGTACCTCAACTTGATTGATAGCCGGTTTCACTTTGCTGTTAGCGACCAGCCTATCGATCTGTGACGCGTTGAAGTTGGACACTCCAATGGACTTAGCCAGGCCCAGCTGCTTAGCTTCCTCCATGCCCTGCCAGGTTTCTAAATAGTCTATGCCATCTGGTGAACCGTCATCCTAAAACATGAATGAACTGAAACTGAAAATGAAACTAAAACTACGAACAAAGAGAACAATGAACTTTATAATACACACATACATACATACATACCATCACGCCTCTTTCCCAACGGGGTAGGCAGAGACCACTTCTTTCCACTTGCTACGATCCTGACATACATCTTGCGCTTCTTCTACTCTCATGAGTCCTTTCATACATGCTCGTCGGTTAAAGGTACTCTTGACCCGACCCTTTCTGAGAACATCTT
This sequence comes from Udea olivalis, assembly GCA_947369235.1. Taxonomy (NCBI): domain Eukaryota; kingdom Metazoa; phylum Arthropoda; class Insecta; order Lepidoptera; family Crambidae; genus Udea; species Udea olivalis. The sequence continues at coordinate 11,708,370 of OX376362.1, read as the reverse complement.
GAACTTGGTCAAGAAACGTTCTTCTGGGTCTTCCCCTTCCAACAGTCCCATTTACCCTTGCCTCATAAATCCGTTTCGTTAATCGCCTTTCATCCATTCTTTCCATATGACCAAACCACCTCAGCATTCCCATCTCAATAAATAAATAAATAGAGATGTTCTGTCTGGCCAGTATATTCCCTGGGTGGGGCCACACTGCCTCCGTGGTGTGGTACACATATCCACAATCTTTTCATAAAAAATAAAGCCATAGCGATATTTTGTGTTTCTAAAAATCTTTCGAACCCCTTTTAGAAGTATTTTTTTAACCTGTTCCTTTGTACGAGTACCATAACATTCTAGTTATTACTTAAACGGAGACCCGAGCCGACCCGAACGACTTAACGTCTTAAGACAAGTAATTAATGACGTAACGCTTCAGGATTTGGGCATAATGTGTTAAAGCATGATCAAACATAACATATGTTAACATTGCGTATATAGTGTCTGTTGTGTGTTTTTTTAAAACAATGTAACATTCATAGATAATATAGGAAAAGATAAATATTCTTTAATGCACCTCAAAAATAACAATAAATGTTGGTATAACACGAGATAGTAAGATTAATTAGACGGTCTTATTGCTAAAAAGCAATCTCTTCCAGACAACTCAAGTACCCAAGTGCACAAAAATAGTCTAAATGTAAATTCAAATAACAAAATAATAATACAGTATACGTACTAATTAGCCCACTAATAACCAAAGAGATCAAAAAGGAAAATAAGAGTTAAATAAACAGACGAGGAGAAGTAAAAGGAGGAATGAAATTAGGAGATAAAGCAGTGTTAAAGGGCGAAGAAATGTACTTTCAACCATTTTATAAAAATAGATAGAGACTCTGACTCGCTAATGAATAAGAGTAGGGAGGTCCAAAGTCATACAGATTTAACCGTAAACGACTGTGTGTAGGAGTGTGAGGAATGAGGAGGAAAATGAAGGCGAAGCTTCTTAGATGACCGCATCTCCTGACCTTGTACTGGCTGCAGAAATTGGAAACGCTCGTTAAGGTAACGTGGCGAGAAAGGGTTGAATAAGATGTTATAACGAAGAAAAATAACATGGGAATCTCGACGAAGACGGATGGGAAGTCAGTTGAGCTGCGATCTGTACTCTGAGGCATGATCATACATGCGCAGTCCAAAAATAATGCGAATGCAATAATTCTGAAGCCGCTCAAGTTTGTCAAGAAGATTCTCAGTAAGATCTAAAAAGCAGCAATCTGCGTAGTCGAGAATAGGAAATAGTAATGCCTGAACAAGCGCAATTTTGGTAGGTATTGGCAAGAAATTTCCAACACATTTTCCGGCTGACCTGATCAACCTGTGTTGTCCAAGTTAGTGTATTGTCAATACAAACACATACATTTTTCACAGTTTTACTGAAAGGAACTACTACGCCATCAAATACAACTAAAGGCAGAACATCCTAGTCCGCCCTAGAAATTAGCCATGACCCACCCACAATTATTACTTGAGTTTTAGCGGAGTTAACTGATAACCCAAAACTAGATTCTTGTTTTTTTTTTTGGGCTTTGGTCGACGGATTTTATATGAGAGGTAAATGAGGTCATGAAATGAGAAGGCATCAGCTTGATGCTGGCCGTGTTTGGCAACGTGATCAACGGCAGAAGTAATCATTAGTTCGACAAGAGATGATGTGCAGTTTGAAAAAACATCAGTAGCATTCAAGGGAAGAATATTTAAGTTAGACGTATCAATAATAGATTTGAGACGGTAGAGATCACCCATTACGATCACATAGTACGATTGTCGATAGGAGTCAGGTCCTCTAATAGTTTTTCAAGTGTGGAGAAATAGTCCACTCTTAGAGAAGGGCTGTAAGAAAAACCGAGAAGTAGTTTTGAGCTATTAAGAGTTAACTCAACGAAAAGGTTCTGTGGCAAAATAAAATCAGAAGAGACGAGGGAACTGATACATTTATAATAGAGTACGGTATATGAGAACGCATGTACAATGCAACACCACCACCAGTCCTGACGACACGATCATTTCTAACTAGGATAAATCGTGGAAGTGAGTAGGATGTGGATGGGAGCGAATGGTTTAGCCAAGCTTCCGAGACTAGAATCACATGGACTTTTTTGCCTTCGAAACTTGCCAATAGGTCAGTGTCTTGGCATTAATGTGGACTAAGGTTTAAGGTTTGTTAGATAGTTTCTTAATTAATTGTAAAACAAGAAACAAAAGGCTTCTTACCTTTGTTGCTATAGGGAAGTGAATAAGATAAAGATCTACGTATTGAAGTCCGAGTCTGCTGAGGGATTCCTTCAGGGCCGGCACGACTGCGCTTCGCGCGTGCTTGTTGTTCCATAACTGTAAAACACAATTTATCATAGTCAATTGCAACTTCAAAAAATTTGCAGGGTTTTTACCTAGTAGATATTGAAATATAAAAGTTCACTGTTTTTGCGGTCAGAGATTTATGCAATGAATTCATTCAACATCAATCAGAATTCGTGGGTAAAACATATCTACAATAAATTTCAGTAAAAATAACGTTATTTTGAAAATGCGGATCACCTAATTTAATTATTGATATTGGGATTGTACGAGTGTACCTTTTTAAAGGGAATTGAATACGACGAGATGTGTGAAAAAATTAAATAAAATGCCATCTACTTTCTAAACTTTTTATCATGTGGCTGAATTAAATTTGTTGATTGAATCATTCGTTTTCTATGATCGTCACGTCCCAACTGTAAAACAGTTTTCCACATAGCTTGAGGCCCGGTTTCCACCAAAGTGGAGAGCGATTAAATTCATGTCATTATCTATTCATAAAATCTTTCACTTATTTTCTGTTTTCATTTTATCTTACTGTGCCTTTGTGTCACTTAATTAGTGCAACACATCCACTGTCGTCAACCGTATGAGTACAATTATCTACTCAATCGACAAATATGTTAATTGTAGATAAATCGCTCCGATTAGTTTAGATTCCTCCGCGATTCGGATTGGATCGGATTTGCGGAAGATTGTAGAGTCGTGAGCAAATGGTTTAATCACTGCTCTGAGTCACGACATGACTGTTTTGAGACTATTAGTTCTGCCACACGCTAGATTTTTCATACAAGTAGTATGGGGCATCGACGCCAACTGAGCGTTTGAGTAGCCGCGTTTGAGCCACAAGCGGCTAGTGCACAAAATAAAGACCGCTCACCTCTTGCCTTTTTCCAGTATAATTACCTCTACTTGCCTGACCGTCTAGGATTGCTACTATACTCGCGCTGAATTTTTAAAATGAAAAAGAGTGAGTTATACCCTTGTTATACAGACCCCGCCAAAAACAGAATAGATCATGTCAAAAATTGCACCATAACCAAAAACACTCGCGGCAGTGTGATTGGCCGTGACACCGATTCTCACCGGTATCGCCTGTAAACTCATTGTATCTGATCAAAATGGCGGTTTGTTCTAAGCGGACTATCTGTCCGGAGCGTAATTTGTGGCTTGTGGCACACACTTGGCCACTGACGCCGACTTCTCGATCCGCGCTGCGCGTGCGTTTGGCGGCGTCGATGTATGGGTCGCGTCTAATGTCCCAGCTCATCTACTAGTCGCTGTGTCTAATGCATGCGCACAAATCGAGTATGCGGCAGCATTTAGACTTAAAATGTTCCATACAAAGACAACATGAGACTTCGTGCCTGTTTGACTTCCTAATTGGGAATGATATGCAAATTTAAGCAAAATGAGAGGACGTAAAATGAAACTTGAGGTCTTGTAGGAAAAGCGCCCAAGGAACAGCTTGCAGGAATTTGCAGGTTACTATATCAAAAACATAAAACAAATCGATAGAGAAATTAAAATCAATTATGTCTTTTACGACGTTTGTTTGAGCTTAGAGGAAAACCTCTAGTCAGTCCGGCCTTTTTTGGCAAATATGCCTATCTGTCACGGGGTTTTTTGACGTTCGAAAGACAGGGGTTTGAGCCAAATATGGGTTTACTAGAATTGGATTTTCTCCTAAACTAATTGGACTAGCGTATTTGTAATAGTACGATAACATGCGTAATGAAATTATCTAGCTATTTCAGTACATTAATTCTGCCATTCAAATGATCTATTACTTTAAAATAATAAGTTTAGTGGAAGGTACCTATAATTTTACTACATGTCAAAACTAAACTTCAATAAAAATGTATTAAAAAGTATTGTTGTTTCTTTTAATGCCTTTTATTCAAATCTTCGAATGTTTACGCAATGAATATAATACAAACCCATTGATTACATTACACATAAACTATGCGCAAACTTTATGGTTTTTCACATGCAGAAACTCAGTGACCTGTTGCTCTTGCTTACAACCTGTGGTATTTAATACTCAATCCTTTGCAATTGTAATACGACAATAAATAACGCTCATAATCACCTTAGTCGTAACAAACAGTTCTTCTCTTTTAACCAAGCCCTTGTTTATAGCTTCGGCGATGCCTTGGCCGACGTGCTCCTCGTCCTCGTACACTGCAGCGGTATCAATGTGCCTGTATCCAGCTTCTACGGCCCAGTACACTGCATCGCGAACCTCATCTATCGGTGCCTGAAAATATGAAAAGGTGAAGTCAGAACTCTTCTACTTCTTCATAATCGCCGTGTCGATGATCCAGAAACTATACTGTGTCTGCCCAATGCTCCACCACTGTTATGCCAAGAGGAGAGGCCTCGTATAGTTCTTGAAGTGAGCAACTGGCTAGGCACTGGGGGCAGGACAGAAGGTGCTGCATTGTTTGTTCAGTGGCACCACACTCACATTGTAGGGGGGCGTAACCCCTGAGCTTATGTAACCTCACTTGAAAAGGTTAGTCCTGCAACGTCCCACTTGAGTCCTGGGTCGGTTAAGTGACTTCCATAAGGACGACTATAAATAAATAAATATGCGCCAGACATCACAATTCACAACACTTGTCATGGTCTCGAAGTAAGGATAAATACCCCTGTGTTGCGAGGTACATACCAGACAGGGATTTACGCCAGGGGCGTCTCCAAGCACACCCGACCCGTCAATTTAGCAAAGATCGTCTCCTAAATTGACCCAACTGGGAATCGAACCCGGGACACCACGCACAAGAAGAGAGCGTATTCCCTTTTGAAAGGCAAGCAACAGATCGGTGACACCTGAGTTGTTGCAGTTGTCCATGGGCGGAGGTGATCACTTTCCATCAGGTGACCTTCCAGCTCGTTTGCTCCTTATTACATTTAAAAAAAAACGCAAGTCAGGGCGAGACACCGAGCTACAGCGCACTACGCCAATCGTGTCTTTGAAACTATAATGTTCCATTATGTTTAGTGTTTTAACAGCCTGGGGTAAAACAGTTCATTGTACCGTAATAACTCTGCACACTGGGCCGCTCTGGTCCGGCCGCTAGACAATTGTTTATTCAATATTTTGTAAGGCAATGGCGCCAACCATCCGAGCCACTAGATACTTCAGTGGCCTTCATATCATGCACACTTGGCCAGCGTGCAAACTATTCTTGATAGTCATCAATAAATAAACATAAATCACTTACATCTTTCGCAGTTCCTCTCCCAGTACCCAAGGCGACAACTGGTATCTTGTTGCCATCGTTCAGCTCTATGCAGGGCGCTTTTGCCGCCCATGCAAGCTAAAATAGTGTTTGACAATTTAAAAAAAAATACTTAATAAATAACTAAAGTAATTTCTGTTATCTCAATGTACAACTTATCAAACCACAGCATTGTATTTATGTACGGAGAGCAGTATTCAACCTTTACAAAACCATCGCAAAATGAGTCTTATAAGTTAGCAACATAAAGTGCACATGTATAGCTAGACGCGCTGTCTTACGTGTACAAAAAAAAATAGGTACCCCATTTTAATTGAACTGCACCAGTTCATTCCGTTGAGAAGTTAGCTACAAGTTTTAGCTAAAAAACACACACACAGCAACCAAAAAACTGACTCTTTAAGGCTAATGGCAATCTTAGAATTAATTTAATTTAACTTTTAACATTTTCGCCGCAATCTACTCGTAAGAAGTAATAAAATGCTTACATTCAAAGCCAAACACACGGAAAGAACAGCTCGCAACATGTCGTTCGGACCGGCTTGGTTGACACAATGGCTGCTCACAACTACATTAAATTACACAACAAGCCAAGTCTGCTGCGTTAGGGCTGGCAAAAACGAATCAAGATATTTTTTTGTCATTAAAACATTAAAGAAAAGACACTTAGGTGGTCATCACAAGCTGCGTACAAGACTTTTCATACAATTAGTTTGGCATTGGCACAAAATAAGCATTCAAGTGGTCATCTCCAAGCCTAAAGATAATTGTGGCTGCATTAAGTGGCTCGCCTCCCTATTGACTATTCTTGACCACAATTGCAAACACAAAATAGCGTGAATATTTCGTCGGCAATAATTTACCAAATTATGAGCACCGACCGATTACGATGAACAGGACTTAACTTACTGTAGGTAGCAAAACAAATCATTCCTGGCAGACATCGAGCCCACGACTTTCAGCGCACCAAAAACAAATCGGTTTCAATATGAGTAGGTAAATTCAAGTGTAGATGTGTGACAACCCTACTCGTATGTGAGATAGAAACCGGCCTTTAGCCCATTACTGTCGGGACGTTGGTTGACTAGATAGGTTTAAAGATACAAACGCACCCCATATGCATATAAACCCCATCAATCTAACAACTCAATCACAAAATGTACCTTTTAAGCTCCTTTGCAGACTCATTAAAACTCATTAAAACTTTTAACATTTTTCTCTCCATATTGAATAGCTAACACTTAACGAAAAAATTGCCTAAGTTCACTGCAAAATGGTATAGTATTAGTAATATATTATCCATCATAAACATTACAGAACATGTAAAACGATAAGATAAATTACTTCTTAAGAAATAAATATTGATAAATAAAAACACGTAACGAATTAAAACTAAGACATGAACAGCTAAGCTGAATGTCAAGAACTAGTCTTGACATTCAGCAGCTATAACGAGTTAGAGCTGTTCGCATTAACACAAAAATTGAAAGAATGTAAATAATTGGCAGGAGTCTTACCTACCCCATAAGAGCAATATTGAAACAATAATACTCAAACGTTAACTTCCTATTTATATCTGGCTTAGGATGAAATTCAGACGTCAATTTAATTTGAGAGCTGACATTGCTATGAACTCGTTTACTAGACGCGGACAGAGGTTCAACCCTGACGCAATATTAACGAAGTAAGTACCTACTTAACGAAAAATTTGAAAGCCCATAATAGTTGATTTTTTATGGATTTTGTGTAACCAAAAAAAAACAGTTTAATTCCGAGCTGTAATTATGAATTTTCAACGCCTAACGATTTACAATATTCCGACGAACCAGAGGACTACCATGTAATGTAATGGTTATAAGATGATTACCTACCAGGTCTTTCCCTTTCGGCATTTTGGGTGCCCAGGGCCCACCGATCCTTATTTATGGCCCCTAAAATCAGTTTTTTTAGATTATAGAACATTAACAAGATTTTCTGCACAAAGATAGAAACTATTAAAATTCGACCTGATCCTGGTACTCAAGCAGGATTCGAACCCGCAACCTGTCACAATCCGTGTGACTGCTCTTCCAACTGAGCTACCGAGGCCGTTAACAGACCTGGCGAATTTATATTATAGTGTATTTTACGTTGTAAGCCAACGTTGTTTCATCAATGTTATAGGGAAGCGCCTTTAACACCCAAAAGAAACATTTTTGCAAATAGTTGACTTTCGATTAAGGTGAAACTAGGATTGTGAAATCCCGCTTGAGTCCCAGGAACAGGTCGAATTTTTCTAGTATCTATCTTTGTGTATGACGACCGACTTGGTGTAATGGTTAAGAAGTTGGCTACTACACCAGAGGTCGCGGGTTCGATCCCCGCACAGTACAAACATTTGTGTGCATGAACATGTCTGTTTGTACTGGTCTGGGTGTCTCCTATGTATATTATGTATGTATTTACAAAAGAAAATGTATTTAAGTATGTTTATCCGTTGTCTAGTATCCCATAACACAAGCTTTAATTAGCTTACTTAGGGGCTAGACGGCGCTGTGTGGAATAATGTCCAGGGATATTTATTTATTTATTTATTATTATTTGTGTAGAAAATAGAGCAATTTTTATTTTTGGCCTTTTCTTTTTAAAATTCAATTAACAAGGTTAACTAAGGATGGAAAGCTATAGATTTGGAGCACTAGGCCCCATCATCTTAATGTGCCTAGGGCTCCAAATAGGTTAAAGACGGTCCTGCATTTTAGTTGCATTCCTTATTGACGAAAACCTAATCAGCACTATAACATCACTTTAGCAAATGCAACGTATTTTCATTTTCTATTATTTATTTATTCTTTATTGCACAAGCAGAAGAGTACAAACGGCGGACGCATTATGTACCAGTCAACTGCAAGATTAAACAGAGTGTAGCGACATCTACCTCGCCACATACGAACTAAGAACTGACGTATCCGACATCGCGATATCAAAGTTATCCGAGCGATTGAACATAGATACAAGAACCCGACAACAACCGTTGGGCAGTACATGGCAGTACCCTGTTCCTTACGTCCCCATAACTGGTGATCCCGAGCACGAACGTCAGCGCAGCCTTCGCAAAGCTACGTCATCGTGACGTCATCATCACTTCCTCAAGCATTCGAGCAGCGAGTCATGCAGCCAGCCACTACGCAGCACTGCACCACTGCGACTCACTGGAGAATTTGCAGCATCACCCCGAATCACTAGAGCATCACCGCAGACAGTTCAGACTCACCGTGAACTATGCGGGATCTGGTTCCGACTCACTGGAACATTCCACTGGCCGGCAAGCATCACAAGATGTATGGACGACTCAACTTGCTATCGACCGGAGGGTCTCGGAGGGGAGTGATGTAGCGACATCTATCTTGCCACAAGAGAGTTCAGGTAGTTCCTTTAAAATGCTTACAGCGTTTGAGTAGAAACATTTATTTCAGTGACAGTTAATTCCGATTTGAATCCAAAAGTTTGAATGATCGATTACCAATGTATCTATCTATATAAAATGTGAAGTCACTGTTTTCATGTAAGTATTTTCACTGGAAGAAAGTGTCGTAAAAATATAACGTTACAACCGCATGAAACAACATAAATATTTGCGCTTTCTCAACATCTGACACATACTCGTACATTGTATGCAAGCAAAGTCAATAATTCAAACAGACCTTTCGTCAAGGAAATGACCGTTTAGGTGCCTTTCCCTATGCTCTATTTTCACTTTAAAAGCCAACGACATAAAGATACATTTTATTCAGCAGCCATGATAGTTGTTTAACATGCAATTATTTTTAGCCTTAAAGACTTTATAATGTCTAGAATTCTAGTTTTCTGACGTAGGTATTTGAATAGTGCTGGCAGTGATTCTCATAAATTATACTAACATTAACGCAAACGCCTTAGCAAGTGTTTTGATCTCCATTGCGACGCGATTTGACGCGACCATAGCCTTATATTTGAACTAGCTCTCCGCCCGCGGCTTTGCTCGCGTGAACTTCATCGTTACATAGTATGGTCAAATTACATAAAATCTTTATAAATTATAGCCTATGTGTTATTCTGATGTGTAAGCTGTATTACTGTAAAGTTTCATACAAATCCGTTTAGTGGTTTTTGTGTGAAAGAGTAACGAACACACCTACATCCTCACAAACTTTCGCATTTACTTGTATTTGTGACGACACAATTGACGTAGTGCGCTGTAGCCCAGTTTATCGCCTCGATTTCCGTAGTGTCCCGCGTTCGATTTCCGGTCGGGTTAATTCAGGAGACGATCTTTTCTGAATTGAATCGGGTCTGGCTGTGCTGGGAGACGCCCCTAGCTTATTTATTTGCGTGGTAGCTCTAAACACATAAACATAACTAATTAACATATTAATCCCTACTTCGTGACCATTACAAGAGGTGTTGCCTGGCGCATATTTATTTTATTTATTTTTATTTATTTTAGTAAGATTTTCAATCTTCTTCGTCGTGTCAATGATCCTATTCGTTGACAAGTATATTACAGCTGCCCAGTGCTCCGCTACCACTATCACAAGGGAGGTGGGATCTTGAAGTGTGTGTGTCAGCTGGCGAGGTACTGGGGGCAGGAAAGCAAGTGCTGGTCCGTTCTGGTGCGCCACCCTCGCATTGTGTCGCGTCTGGTGTAATGTACACCCACCTACTGAGGCTACTCAATTACTTATAGTTACTTCTATACAAATAATAATATAAGATAAGATAAATATTATTTATTGCTAATTGAAAATAACAATACAGGTACTTAATAAAAATCTATATCAATACAAATGTTATTAACGGAAAGATTTGATCGTTTGTTTGTTTTTTTGTAATTAATAGGCTCCAAAACTACTGGACCGATTTCAAAAATTCTTTTACCAATATAAAGCTACATTATCAGGGAGTGACATAGGCTAGAATTTTTTTTATTCAGGCTATATTTTGACGAGAGAAACAGTGTACGCGGGCGAAGCCGCTGACTGACAGTTAGGTTTTTAATCTTTAACAACTCTTCAGTTCATTAACTTTTACTGTTCGTTCTGTAACTTTCTCGTGAACGTACCAGCAGCGCAATGAAGGTTCGGTGACCCTTTTATTTGTCGTACCATCCAGACGTGGAACGCTCTTCAAGCACATGTGTTTCCTTCCTCTTATAGTCCCTTGGTCTTATAGTGGGGCGTGAATAGACATTTTTGCAGGCCTTCAATTTGAGGATGGCCAGCTCAGTAATTGCTTTGCATTACTGTGATTGTCACCCTCATATCTGGAACTTGACGGGCATTACAGACCCTCGCTGAGTTTCGAATAATCTGAAAACACACATTTAACAAAAGGGGATTGGAATCCTTATCCTCCAGATTTCTAGCGAGCTCTGTAACAACTCAGCCACGAAGCCAAAAAAAGTACGGTTTAAAGCGAATGATTCATCGAATTTCTCACCCACAACAACAATCAAAAAGGGTTGATAGAATAGAATAGAAACATTTTGAAGTCCCAACACTTGCATTTAAATGTTTATTTAACCTTAATTGTTCACCCTATAAGGTGCGCGTTTTCTAATCGATGCATTTGGTTTGATGCCCGGGCCAGGCACGGTGAAAGTAACTTATGTGGACCGCAACCTGGTTCCGATGTTTTCGTCATGGACCGGACAGATTGAATAACATCATTGGTTACTGGTTTTTCATTCGGACGAACATGATTTTGTGTCAATCACTAATACACAGGGGATTCCCCTCAAGTCTCCTTATAAACATGTGTTATCTGTGTCATACTTACATTTATGATTTATTCTCAATTAGGCTGCAGTTCTGATTTAGAACTTCGCTGTTGGTCAATTCAGTGGGCCATAATTAATTTTTAAATCTGGGACAAGCTAAAGATCTTGCTTTTAAAACCAAATTCGCACGAAATAACTTATCGTGTCTGACCCCGAACTTGTATTGTGGCAGAAACTGATGAACAAAACTAGGTATTGCAAGTATTGCAACTACTTAAATATATCTAATCAGCGTGGAACGTCATCCGCAAGGTGGATAGAAAGACTGATAAAAAGTTCAAGATTCTGGTGGATACAGATCACCACAACCAGCCTAATTTCTATGGAAGGGTATCAGCAGTGAGTAATGAAGATTCATATTGCTTCAAATACGGTTTGCAGGATAACCATGTTCCTGCTAGCTAAACTTAACATACACACAACAACATGGTCTAGGGATATATGAAACTTTTTTATATAACTAAAAAAGTACTGGCCTTACAAAAAAACTATTAATTGACAGATTATAAAAACATTATTTAGTTCCTTTATTAAATTGAAATTTGTATAAAAAATGTTTTGTTTTAAGATGAAATTCGCATTCATTGAATTTCTTCCAAAGAAGTAAATATTCACGAACTTCTAACTTGATTAAAACTCCATAAATTTCTATAAATCTTTGTCAAACGCATCTCCGGTGTTCATTTAATCATGCCACGTAGACACTTGACCAGGAACGAAATGTTAAGAGCAGTGGGCATGATTCAAGCTGGCGCTACCCAAATTGCGGTTTCTGAAGCCATGACCTAGTCAGAGCGTTATATCCAGGCTTTGGTCACGTTATCGTGTCACGGGGGAAGTGGTGAAACGGCACCGAGGACCTCAACGCATTACAACACATGTACAGGACGGATTCATAGTAAATGCCGCACGATAAGCGGTCAAACTTTGAGAAGACGGCTGCATGAAGTCAACCTACGTGCTCGTAGGCTACTTCGAGTACCAGCGCTAAGGAAAGGCAATCGAGGAAGAAGATTACAATGGGCTATTGCACACAAAAACTGAAACCATTCTCAATGGTCACTTGTGCTTTTCACTGATGAATCCAGGTTTGGATTTCATCCTGATTCGCGAAGAGTATGCGAACCTGGACGTTGGAATCAACTGCAGCACCCACAACATTTTCATGCATATCAAGGTGGCACGATTATGGTTTGGGCAGGAATTCGTCTCGGCGGTACAACGGACCTCGTTTGGATACAAGGCAATATGACTGCTCTAAAATACCGAGATGAGGTGCTAGAGCCTGTAATCTTGCCCCACAGACAGCAAATGGGACAAAATTTCCAGCTAATGCACGAAAATGCCCGTTCACATACGGCGCGTATCGTTACAAGTTGGTTACAACAGCATGATATCCAAGCTTTAGACTGGCCTGCACAATCCCCTGACTTAAATCCTATTGAGCATGCCTGAGATATGCTTCAGAGAAGAGCTCTTAGGAATTTCCCTGAAGATATTTTGCATGAAAACCAGCTTTTCTTGCATCTTACAGGATATTGACACCCTTGTTTTGAGTATGCAGAACCGCTGCAGATGTGTCAGAAGAGTCTTAGGTGGATCCACGGATTATTATAAGTTTTCAAATATTTTTATAAAAAAAACGTTGTTTTGTTGAGGTTTTGATGTTTCAAAAATAAAGTTAAGATTGAAATTTTGTCTGAGTTTTTCCTCTTCTTCTAAGTTTTTTTAAAATTTAACTTTATCTAAAAGTTTATTTATCAGATTAGATAGGCTATTTAACGAAAAGGCAATAGAATTCTAGTTATTTAGGTTTAATTGAAATATCCCTAGACCATGTTATGTGTGTATATGACAACTTTACTGGTCTCGATCTTCATCAGAACCAGTTTTGTGGGAAATTTACTACACACAGGTAGTCGGAGTTCTCCCGCGTTCACCGCAAGCTTTACTTAGGTATAGGGGCACCTTATGCTGCTGAAATAAGACACATTTTGCGACGTTTTTGTAAGGTTGATGTGAACGCGTAAGTACAGTCGGAAGAAACTTAACACTTTAGTACCTTGTCACGTTATTTTTGTCCATGTTGTCAAGGCAACTATAAGGGAAGTAACTGATGACGTCAGAATGAGAACAACTCTTCGGCACAGTGTAACGACGACTAGGTAACGAAAACATGTCGAATGGAAGTCGAAAGGAAGTCGAAAGGAAACCGAAGGAATTCAAAAGGAAGTCGAAAGAAGGTTAAAAGAAAGTTGAAAGGAAGTGCGTGAATCAAGCTTGGGATAGAGCACAATAACGGACATATGGAACCTGCCTCTTGAATCTTATTTTGCCGAATGGGCTTCAGAATAACGTCATTGGAATCCCTATTGGTTCAAGTTTTGTTTGCAGGGTCCATATTACAATCGCTCTTACCCAGTCTAGTTAATTCCCTAAACTGAGGATAGCGACCCATTTCGTCAGTAGGTAAATATCCAGCCGAGAAGATGCGATAGTACCAGGTCAGGTAACCACTGGCTGGCTGGAAATGAAAGATCTTATTACAAAATAACACTACGCTCAGTTTAGGAAATTAACTTTACAAGTTAAAAGGAATTATAATACGGCCCCAGTCTCATCTTAATATTAGAGCGGTCGTTGGAAATGAAAAGAGTTCAAAGTTATCCGTAATATTTTTATGAAACCTACCTAGTCGTAATTATGGTGTTTTAGCCACAACATTTTGCTTAACATGTTTGATTGTACATATTTTTATTGCGTAAAGTAACGATTCTTCTAAAATATCAAATTATTAAAATCAATTGAAATAACATAAAGATTTCTGCATCATTGCCACTTGACCAAGCTTAGCATCACTGCGATAGAAATTAGAATCAGTGTCATGACAAAAGTAAAATTTAAGCACACACGGTACGCTATGAAAGTGTTATCCACAAGCTTAAACAGTTAATTTTTTTTGTTTGCTCGCGTGTAGTTCCGATGCATTTAGCGTTCCGTACACTGAGGAAACGGAAAAATTGGTAGAATACCTTGGATAAGGAAGTACAGAAATTCTTGTAAAAGAAGTTCCGATGGTTCCGTGTGAAACAACTTATTTAATCTCCTTATACACAAGACTTGATGAAGTTAGATAAAGCACAAATATTTGCTGGTTAGCTTAAAAAATCTCAATCAGAAGTGTGTAATGTCGACTCATTCAAAAGATAATAAAATGAAAAATCATTATTGCACCCTAAAAAATACGACAGACATCAATCTTGAGCGGAATGAATGAAGCAAGCGTGTAGCGAGCGACTTCAAATGCTGTACATTTGAAGTCACTCGCTTGCAATTAAAAATACAATCTAGACTGTATGATTGCTACAAAACGATCTTGATTCAAAATAGCTTTCATTTTTCAAAACTTATGACTCTAAGCACGTCTTCTAGGAGTTCTAGGTCAATCTAGGCTGTGTACTATGGAATACCCTGTATTTTTGCGGTTTGCGACTTGCGAAGAGGCATCAAGGTTGCCCCTGGCGGCTTTTCTAAGCAGTGCGGATCCCGTGATCGATAGTGCAGTTCAAAGGTATGCAGATGATCATCGAGTAGGTACGTTCTTAGTTTAGCCGGAGTTTGGATTAGGTACTATTAATATTACCTATTACTTATTCTGTGCCGGAGAGATTGCGGTGCATCCTTACTAATCCCACGGTAAAAGTAAAGTAAAGTAAAAAATATCTTTATTCATATATACTTATAAAAAGTACTTATATGACAAGTCAAATAGGAAAAAATATTAAGTATAGCAAAAATATACTAAATACATCAGGTGGAGTGAGGTCATCTTGACGGGCAATATAAAAAAAACTCACATAAAATAATACTATGTAAGTAAATATCATGATTAAACATATTGTGACTCTACCACCGGTTCGGAGGTTGTTTCCGATCGAGAAGACTCTGGCAAGAAACTCGATCTCGAACTCGGTAGTATCAGCAGAATGTTGAGCGTCTCCATGAAGGATGTTACTTGCAAGAAGGGCATTAGGGTTGACAAAAGCTAAAGAGTTGATCTCTTATCCAATCGCTTTTTACAATTAATATTCAATACAATTAGAAATTTTCTGTAAATGACACAATAAGCTCAGAAACAAGAATTCTGCTATAAATCTATTCTTTGCAATTTTAACAAGTGTACCATAAGATAAGGGCTTTTTTAGATTTTGGGATCGAAGATCAATAATTCAAGAGCTGTTGTGATAGAACAATTTTTTCGTGCCCACGCATATACAGCGAAAACGCAGATTTGCATAGATAGAAATACAGTTTTGCGTGAACGTGCCACAGGTGGCCAACGAGTTGACAAATAGCAAGTGACTAGCAACAGAGACGCATTGCTAATTTACCTTGGGACCTGGGGCCCTTAAGTTCGCACAGCCCCCCATGTACCCTATTTATTTTTTAAGTACTTATTTAATTAGTATTCATATTTTGAAGCTCGAAAACTTTGGACGTTTTTAGACATTTCGACAGCCCTACAACAAACGCTAACGATTTGCAAAATCTAGACCTTGATGTCGTATTCGTGTCGCAAAACTGAGCTCGGCGGAAATCAGACTTCTAATGCTACAAAATACTAGATACCTATTTTCTAATAGACATTTTAGTTTCCTAAAAGTTAAAACAGTGGTCCTGGCTCGCAGAACATCTGACCAGCCTGGATATGTTCTACAATGTTATCCCTAACACGACCTTCGGATTCGCGTCGTTTCTCAATAAATCCAACACCGCTCCCCACAATGCTATCGCTTCGCTTAAAATTTAGTTAAAAGAAAATTAAATGGAAATGTCATGATCGGTAGGGAATGCTGTACATGATGTAGGTGAAATGTTGACCCAGAGAGTTTGTCTCCAACAAGCCGTGAAAATTTAGATAACCTGAGATATACTTTACAATCACGTCATGTACAACTCTCATGGCAGCCTTTGTGTGAATAATCATGTAATGATTTAAACGGTCGAAAGAGCATTCGGCATATATACCTACTCACTAATTTTAATTGCACTCAAATTGCGGTGTTGGCAGCATAAAACACTATTTGACAAAAGTCCAGCCTTAGGTAGACCCCATGGTGGGCTTTCTTGCCTATGAGTCAGATTCGATTCATGTGACGTACCTACCTACGGTAACCACGAAAATATTTTGTATTTAAATCTAAAATTGTCGTCTTGAGAGCGTCGTGGCCTAGTGGTTCAGCACCCGAACTCAGATCGTGGATCGTGTGGTCCCGAGTTCAAAACTGGCCAGAACCAAAATCTTTATACATACTTTCCGGTGATGGAAAATATCGATAAAAAACCAAATCAAACCGTATAATGGCGGAAGGCTTACCACCTACCACATTGGGTTCTAATACCATTGGTGAAAAGTGGGCTTCTGAGTGTTTCGTTCACCATGACGACACAGTCACTTGCCTCTTGCCTTGTTGGGACCCGTTTGGGATAAAGTCGTGATGGTATATTTTGTTTAATCTTAAATAACTACCGATAAAAGACATGCACACGATGCACACGCCATATTTTAGAGTGAATTTGAGAATAAGCGTATCAGTACAAGTAAAATATCTATGTATATCAGTCTCTGACACCCTTATGGCCAAAGCACACAGCTGCTTGGTTAGGGCGGGAAGGATCATGCTAAAACCTCATAAACGTAATTGCAAAATCCTATGTAGCAGCCTAAAGTAAGTAGGTAGGTAGGTAAAGCATGCGTTTCATTCTAGAACAGGTAAAAAGGTTTCCGAACGGGATTTAAAAAACGAAAGTTGCATTGTAAACCACGCATTCCTTAAAGACGCAGTCCTGCTACCTTACCCGATTTGCACAAAAACTGCGATTCGATTTCACACCGACCGCTAACTGTAAACGTGCGTCTTAAGCGATTGGAGCTCCGCTTTAAGACCATCCATATACTTATTGGCATAGCACAATAGACAGCCGCACGCAATCGCCGCCTTCATTCACTCAGCGACATTCCGTTACTTGGTTACTGACACATCGTCTTCACTTTCTTTCGCGCAGCGCGACCGTGAACTTCACAATGCAGTAGACCTCAAAACAACGCGGTTTTCGAACGCACTCTGTACAAAAAATAGCGTCGGAAAATTGACAGCATTTTGGACGGAAGAAAAATGGCGCGGAATAGTTTTGTGTTCTTCCTAACTCTTGTGCTTGTGATCTCATCTTGTGAAATGAAGAGAAAAATAAGAGATTATCCTACAGAGAAGCAGCTAGTTTTGCAAAGGAAGGAGACGAGTCCTGTGGATTTTACAAGACTGGTGGTTATGAGACTGGTGTATGGATTTGCTAAAGTGTTGGGTTTTGAAGAACCGATAGGTGAAGTGCTCAATGGTGCCTTTGTTCCGCCCGGAGCTGACGACGATGACGATTTTGGTGATGATGATGATGACGGTATTTTCGATGATGATTATTAGTTTTAGGTAGGTAATGATTGTTAGTTTTATTAACCCGTATTATTTATATGTCTAGTGCGTAGATATTGAAACCAAATAAAATGCATTTATACAATGTAATTTATTATAATAAATTAGAACGGGTGTGATCGATCACTGTACCTACCTATTTACTTATTTTTTGTTATACTAGGAATTTAATTTAAGTATAACATTGTTCGTTCGTGGGCATTTTTATTAAAAATCGGCCTATTTATTTACTTTCCTAAACTATTGTAAGTATTAATTTATTTTAACTTGTATCTAACTGATCGTGTACCTGGTAGATTGTACTGTTTTTTGTAAATAATTATATCACTTTTATATTTTTTCAATGTGTTGTTTCAATTCAACCGATCTTACATCCACAATTTTAGTTCAAATAAGTAATTGTTTAGATATTTCTTTATTTTCGAAATAACGTTTTCGTGGTTTTTTCATACATAAAGTACCTAAGTACTTATTATAATTACGTGCATTGCGTGCGAGCGTATTTAACTTACTTTAGTTCATATTCCCTTTGCTCCGATTCGCTTGAACAGGTGGTAGCGGAAATCGCCTTAAAAAAACATTTTAAAACATGAGAAACAAGTGTTTATTTTTTAACATAACATACGCTTACGACTATATCCCTCATTTTGTATATAGTCAAAAGGCAAGTTGGCAACTTGGCAGTTGCCATCCTGGTGAACGGAAAACTCGAAAGCCCCCGTTCCGCCAAGCGTATTGCGTTTATTTTTTGGTGACAAAAATAAACGCCACATTTGTCCAGGTTTAGTTTCATTCATATATCATTAAGTTTACGTTTACTTTAAACTACGTTTGTTATTGTGTATTTTAAACCTACTAGGTACGGCGTTTTGAAATTGCAGAAGTATCACAGCATGTTCTAGTAGGTATTCCCAAATAGTAGCAATATGAAGTTCCAAGTCATACGATAAATTCCAATACAAAGTTACGTTATGTATCAGTGTGTGATATATAACTAATTTATAGATATACTGATTACTGCTAACACTGTGGACTTTCAGCGCGAAGTATGCCAAGTTATAGCTACGAGAGTTCAGCCTATGCCAACCTCTCCATGTAGTTGACTCTACTAGTATATCATGAACGTTCTTTTCAGTAGCAGCCCACTAAAATATAAACAAATATACCAGATAATAATTTGCTCTAATTCTTCGTCATAAGTCAGCGTCATTATCATCCATGAACCATCGGGAATTATTATCAACGAAACCCTTATCCTGAGAGCAAATAAGGTCATCGTCACTATCACACCCTTTCTCACTTTCACTATCATTATTGTCAACAATATCATAGTCATCAGTATTTTGTTTACACCCTTTCATTTTCCTTACCAAATCACCCCACTTCAATCTAGTGCTACAAAAAGGACATTGACCTTCTATTGGTATGAATTCACTAGGACTTAAAAATATGTCTGCTAGGCATGTCATATGAGCTAAGAGTTCACAGCTCTGGTTGAGACACGTCAATTTTGATTGTCCGTGCAAGATGTAACTGGAACATAGCAAACACTTGACAGTCGAAGTTTCGGTGACAGAAGTTTTAGATATCTTCAGATTGCGGCTCTTCACAGGGCCATGGCAAATGGTCATGTGGGGTGGAGGTTTTCTATCTTCCTGTAAAAAAATTGAGTCGCAAATATATCACAATACAACACCGAATACATGATATTATTAGCATGGTCTGATAACTTACAGGAAATTGTTCAAAGTATTCCTCTTCCAGCCACCTGATGGCCAAAGGAAGTCTGTACCAAGGACCGACACGCAGCATCTCAGACAGCACCCGAAGTTTGAACTGATATTCGGACTCTTTTCTTGGCACTTTCTTCAGATTCAAATGTTGCAGCCTTATAGTCTTAGTTGGATTCTGCCACGCCCATTCAAACTGAAAGTTAATAGTTGTAAGCATGATTTGGGACAGCTAGGCCCTTCATTTGTCATATTTTGAACTACCCGCGATGACGTGAATATTGAAAAAGTGTTTCAAACCGTGAACTAAAACGTAGTGTTAATATCTTATGCCTGCTCCACACGTCGACAGATGCGTCCGCGGACGTCATCTGCGGATGCGTCCGCAGACGTGTAGACGGGTAGAATTGTGCGTCTGTGGTAGGTATTTAACGTCGGCAGACGCGTCTGCCGCCAATCCGTTTGTTGTCGGTTTTTCGGCCCACATCAGAGGGGTACCAGCGAGATGCCCGATGTCCGTCCCAGTACGGAGTTGCGAATGCGAGTGCATGCGTTCTTCTTGCGGTTTTTTTATCGTTATTGTTAATTTCGTTCGCTAAAATGACTTTGAGCACTGACGAAACATTTAAATTCTTGGAAATATATCCACCACCTTGGTCTTTTCCATTTTTTTTAAATAACTGTACTACGATGCACACTCAAGTAGCAGTTAAAAGTACTATACAAATAAACAGATGCAGCAGCTACAGTCTCAACATCCATTTTTTAAAATGTTGCGACCATGTTCCGTCTGACGAGAATTAACACAGACTGATGGGCCAACGGACGTGTGGACGGACGGCTCGTGGAGATCCATCTGCGGACGCATCTGCCGACGTCCGCGGACGCATCTGTCGACGTGTGGAGCAGGCATTGGAATAATAACATATAGAACTATAATAGTCTTCATACAACCGCCCCGTCAAAAATGAAGCACTAATCCGATCCACACTTGCGTGACTATTACTTGCTTACGTAGGGCGCGCTTTGACATTGAACATTGCGGAGCTGTAATAAACACTGCAAAGCGGTCCGTTTGGAGCAATCTCCAATTAATTAGGTGCTTCAAAATAGGCGCGCGGACTTGGTTTCTATATTCTTGGTAATTATTCTAAGGATTATATAATCTTTGCCGTGAACTTCAAAGAGTATATAAACACTACGATTTGTGAACTATATACGACGTAAGTTGCTTTCGGCTGAGACGTAGTGTTAATATACTCTTTGCGGCTGAGATAGCGTGTCCCGTGTGTAAGAACTCTAAGCGGCGTGAGACACCCACCTAATGCCGGCTCTACACGTCTACAGATGCGTCTGCCGATGTCATCTGCGGATGCGTCCGCAGACGTGTAGACGGGTAGAATTGTGCGTCTGTGGTAGGTATTTAACGTCGGCAGACGCGTCTGCCGCCAATCCGTTTGTTGTCGGTTTTTCGGCCCACATCAGAGGGGTACCAGCGAGATGCCCGATGTCCGTCCCAGTACGGAGTTGCGAATGCGAGTGCATGCGTTCTTCTTGCGGTTTTTTTATCGTTATTGTTAATTTCGTTCGCTAAAATGACTTTGAGCACTGACGAAACATTTAAATTCTTGGAAATATATCCACCACCTTGGTCTTTTCCATTTTTTTTAAATAACTGTACTACGATGCACACTCAAGTAGCAGTTAAAAGTACTATACAAATAAACAGATGCAGCAGCTACAGTCTCAACATCCATTTTTTAAAATGTTGCGACCATGTTCCGTCTGACGAGAATTAACACAGACTGATGGGCCAACGGACGTGTGGACGGACGGCTCGTGGAGATCCATCTGCGGACGCATCTGCCGACGTCCGCGGACGCATCTGTCGACGTGTGGAGCAGGCATTGGAATAATAACATATAGAACTATAATAGTCTTCATACAACCGCCCCGTCAAAAATGAAGCACTAATCCGATCCACACTTGCGTGACTATTACTTGCTTACGTAGGGCGCGCTTTGACATTGAACATTGCGGAGCTGTAATAAACACTGCAAAGCGGTCCGTTTGGAGCAATCTCCAATTAATTAGGTGCTTCAAAATAGGCGCGCGGACTTGGTTTCTATATTCTTGGTAATTATTCTAAGGATTATATAATCTTTGCCGTGAACTTCAAAGAGTATATAAACACTACGATTTGTGAACTATATACGACGTAAGTTGCTTTCGGCTGAGACGTAGTGTTAATATACTCTTTGCGGCTGAGATAGCGTGTCCCGTGTGTAAGAACTCTAAGCGGCGTGAGACACCCACCTAATGCCGGCTCTACACGTCTACAGATGCGTCTGCCGATGTCATCTGCGGATGCGTCCGCAGACGTGTAGACGGGTAGAATTGTGCGTCTGTGGTAGGTATTTAACGTCGGCAGACGCGTCTGCCGCCAATCCGTTTGTTGTCGGTTTTTCGGCCCACATCATAGGGTTTCCAGCGAGATGCCTGATGTCAGTCCACACGTCTGACGACGCATCAGTCAGTACGGAGTTGCGAATGTAAACAACAAACCAGACCAGCCCCCCGATTCAGAACAAAGTTATCGACCGATTCGGTTATTTTTAATTATTTTTTTAAGTAGGGTAGATTTTATGTAATTCAGATTATGAAAACTTAGGGCCTTTGGCTTTAACATATTAAAATATTGATTGCTACCGCTTAGCGGATCATTTACTACAATTGCAACAAATTTACCGAATCGGTCGATAACTTCGTTCTGAATCGGGGGGCTGATGGATCAGAAAAGTCTAAATCAAAATTTTATTTAGTCTCTATTCTACCTACTTTGTTCTGTTTCTATGTATAGCCAGCATCCACCACCTTCGTCTTTTCCATTTTTTTTTATAACTGTACTACGATGCACATTGCACACTCAAGTAGTAGTTAAAAGTACTATACAAATAAACAGATGCAGCAGCTACAGTCTCAACATCCATTTTTTAAAATGTTGCGACCATGTTCCGTCTGGCGAGAATTAACACAGACTGATGGGCCAACGGGCGTGTGGACGGCTCGTGGAGATCCATCTGCGGACGCATCTGCCGACGTCCGCGGACGCATTTGTCGACGTGTGGAGGAGGCATAAGATCGACAGACGACCTGGCCTCTGACTCCCGATCCAAATTTCACCGGTTTGGCATTACATTACTGTGACCAAAAAAATTTTTGAACCTTAACGCTTTGGAACAAGGTTCATAAATTTCTTGTTTGACATTTCTGCAATGCTTGTCCAATGAAATTATGTTCAAGAGTAAGGCCCCTATTAGTCTAGTAGACCTCTTAAGGGTACCTACCTACGAATGATTCATGTATTTATCTTTAGGGTACAGACTGACGAAAGATAATATGCAACATAACAGTGAAGGAGCATTTCATCAGTGTGGACAAGCATGGTAAACCACCTGCAGCCTATGGTAGCAACAAATGCAACACCAAAATAGGCCAGACCCTCGATTCAGAACGAAGTTATCGACCGATTCGGTAAGTTTGTTTTAATTATAGTTAGTGACCCGCTTAACGGTAGCAATCTATATTTTGATATGTTAAAAAACTATAAAGCCAATGGCCTTTAGTTTTCATAAACTAAATTAAGGTGCATTCGGGTAATTCCGAATGATTTTTGTACTAGTTGACATGATGTCTGCAATTTAATTGACCAGTCAAAATCCGTGGACCTAATTCTACAAAGTTATGTTTTTTTCTCAACTCAAATATATAGGCTAAAACAGTACATCGAAGACTATCGTATATATCATATGGCTTTGGAAATACAAGTGATTTAAAAATACTTTTTTTTTTCTGATGCAAAGTCAATTCCGAAATAGTTCGGGTAATTCCGAAATAATCCTAAAAGTAGGTTTTATTAACATTTGGTTTAGGGTTCACATTCCTTTTCCGTTCAGAATAGCCCTACCGAGAAAAACATCTTGAATTTGGTTTTAGAATAGCCGAAACTCATTTTGTCGGAACTTTTATTTCGGAATTACCCGACAGAAAAAGTGTGGTTCTCAAACTTTAATTTGCTATCTGAGTAGGTACTAAGTACATTATAGAGGAGGTTTCGTATTATACTATTTTCACTGTAAGATGATTATATGTCTGACAGCTCTTATTGTTCCGTGTCACGCATACTATTTCAAACTAAATAAAAGGAAACTGGCAAAAGAAAATGTTTTAGACTAATAAAAAACTATTGTCCTTTCGAGTCCTTTCAAGTAAATTATTTTTATTAATATTAACTGTTAATAAATGAAGTAAATTAAATTAAATTAATATATCTTTACAGCGCCTGATGCGTGAAAAGGAACGCCATTCAATAGTGTATTGACACTACTGAATCGACAAAAAATCGATGAATAGGAGCGACCATTTTGTAATCACGTCTTTCGCATCAGTACCAGTGCGTCTGCCTTGTGTGCTATCTTTTAACTATTATTTTCGAGATACCGCGTTTTATTCTATAACATATTAGCCATAACCCGTTTATTAAGAATTGATTTAAAAATTAAAAATCTGTAAATCCGATTCCATTTCTTATGCCAACTCGATTAAATTACATTCGTTACATCACTATAATTGACAATTTTGAACTATCAGGGATATCATCATACGGCGAAAGAAGTATAGAAATGGCCCGCGTACGTTGCTTTTGATAAAAAGTATTTCATATGAAAGTGTTAGAAATAACAAAAAAGCCTAGCGAGACCTTTTTACAGTTATAGTCAAATGAAAATTCAGATTTCGATTTTTAAAGAGTGCACTTATTAGTTTAAAAAGCCCGTCTCTGGCGCGTATTTGGATACAAATGAACATTATTTATTAAACGTCTCTTAAAATTTGGATTTAAAGTCAAGATTTAAACCCGAACATCCAGAACGCGGGGTACAGGGAGAGTAAGGGCTCATTCAATACCATGTCAAAATTGGCAATGAAGTAACAGCTTACTAGTGATGAGCAAGAATGTAACAGTAACGGTTATTTAACGGTATAGTCAGAAGGTAATTTAAATAAACTTTACCGTTCTATTTATGGTGAAAACATAAATCTATTACTAGCTTTAGGGAACCTAATTCAATCAGTTTTGAATTAATAATAAGCTCCGTCTAGTGTTAGTATGTCTGTGATTCAAACAGTCAGACAGACGAACAGCAAGGTGATCCTTTGAAGGCTTTTTCCTCTTGACTTAAAAAACAGATTTAAAAAATATTTCTGTACCTACATATTTTATTGAACAATAGATTGAGAACCACTGTCGATTACTATGAAATAACCACAGCGGGTAATTCCGAATGAATTTTTAATTCGGATTTGCCCTCTTCGGTCCATTCCGAAAAAAACAAAAAACTTGAGATATCTTATTCTGAACCTATTTAACAGTAAATAAAAATAAATAAATACCTGGGACAATGCACACCAAGATCATCTGACAAAAACAACAGTGTATCAAAAACGTTAATTTAACTAACAAAGAAACAATCAATTGGATAACTTAGCAAATTTCAAAGTATGAATGTTCGGGTAAATCCGAAAATACAAAAACGCGCGAAAATTCTCTCTTTCTCTGAAACACGACAGTATACACGCATTCTCATTTTAGCAACCCTGAGTCAACTGACTGAAGAAGAGGAGCGGAGTAAGATGGCGGCTAGATGAAGGTAGCCAGTGAATAAAATACTTTCGCGTTTGGTAGAAATTCATGATTTTCAGAATTACCCGATTTTCGGGATTAGCCGAATACCTACACCTTATATAAAAACAATGTATCTTAAAACAAAAAAAACAACCGAATCGGTCGATAACTTTGTTCTGAATCGGGGGGCTGGCCACGTATTTCCTCTTTTGACAGTTCATACAAAAACATACATCTGTTCAACTTATTCACTGGGCTATGTGGATTAGTTTAATTCATCTAAATACATAATACCTATAAACGTAACCGTCGATTAACTTACCCTTAATGCAGATATGTTATTTGGAAAGCCATGCACTATCATGACCATCTTCCTGAAACAAAGAATTATAAGATTTTTTGTTGAGTTTCAATAGTTTTCTCTTTTTACATTGTTTTAATTACATAACACTAGCTTTCCGCCCGCGGCTTTGCCCGCGTTATCGTTATGTAATAAGGCCAAATTACATAAAATCTTTATAAATTGTAGCCCATGTGTTATTCTGATGTATAAGCTATATAATTCATCCAAATCCCTTTAGTTATTTTTGCGTGAAAGAGTAACAAACATACACATACATACATCCTCACAAACTTTCGCATATATAATATTATTAGTAAGAAGTAAGATTAGTAAGAAGTAAGATGTAAGCGGGTTGGCTCCCTAGCTGTAAGTTAACATTGTAAATAAATAAGAAAAATATTCTATTGCAAGCAACAAATATTTACTGAAGTGCTTCAGAGCATGGATTCCCAAAGTGGTTGATTGATATCGGCTCCTTGGGGTTGGAATTGGTTTCCCAGGGGGTGAACCAATTCACATTAAATGAATGAATGGCATTTTGTATCAATAGGAAAAAAACTAGGGATAAGATACACAAAGATAGAAACTAGAAAAATTCGACCTGATCCTGGGACTCAAAAAAGTGTTAAAGGCTGTAACATTGATGAAACAACGTTGGCTTACAACGTAAAAATACACTAGATTAATTCGCCAGGTCTGTTAACGGCCTCGGTAGCTCAGTTGGAAGAGCAGTCACCCGGATTGTGAAAGGCCGCGGGTTCGAATTTTCGAAACCCGCTTGGGCCCCAGGATCAGGTCGATTTTTTCAAGTTTCTATCTTTGTGTAGAAAATAGAGCATTGTTTTTATGCTAAAACTAAAAATTCGCGGGGGTCTGAGGTATCAGTTTATTTTGGGAAAGGGGTCTCTTGCCCAAAATAGGTTGGGAATTCCTGCTTTAAAGGGAAGAGGTCCCTTTAGTCAGAATATTATAATAAGTAGATATAAGATAACATCACATAATATTGTCCTGGTTAGGGTTTTAATTTGTACTACAGCCTTTATAATCTGACTATTCCATCAATGGTCGTTTGGAATCGTCATATAACATGGCTAGGTGTTCTGTGGATATTCTTAAAGATTTAAAAAAGTAATAGGTACTTAATATACATTTTTATTTCTTTTGTTTTTTTACCAGCACAAAAAAAAGCATTTTAGGTAACTTTCAAGGAAATATTTTGATTACTTTCGTTTGCATTTGTCCTCTTGATTACATTTCCTCTTGTTTTGATTCTCCTCAAACTGCATTATGATGAACCTATAGTATTTGTCACATATCTTTTAATGGTATAAAATTCCGCTGAGTATTTATTTCTATTTGTTTATTCATTACAGCCACATGATACATTAATACAATCCTATAATAAGCATATAATAAATATCTTGTTCAATCATTAATGCACATTGATAGTGTAAAAGGTGGACTTAATGCTAAAAGCATTCACTTTCAGTCACCCATGGGGTGAGACCGTGAGACAGAAATGCTTTATTATTATTATTATTTCAACTGGGGACGCTGGCAGTGGGCCGGGTGATCGGTCCGCTTGTTATGGGCCATTTCACCCATTTCCCCGGGCCCCCCTTGCGAGGGTCTTTAGGTTGTCCCATTTTCACGGCGTCCCGTTGAATCTTCCTGTTGCTTTGCAGAATCTTACTATCTGGTCCACCGTCAGTTCTTTCAGTTCTTTCAGATCTTCTTCATCTAACGAGTCTGACCCCATGAGTTCCAACCGAATGTGTGAGTACATCGGGCATTCGGCGAGTAGGTGGAAACTCGTTTCCTCGCTGTCCATGCACTCCGGGCATGTGGGGTCGTCTTTGATGCCTATTACTGTTAGGTGCCTGTTAAGTCTAGAGTGTCCTGTGGCGATTTCTATGACCATACGTACACTGTTCCTTGACAGCTTCAGTAGTTGACCTGTCTTCTTCGTGTTCATTGCGCTGATAAACATTTTAGACTGTCGCATACCTGTTGCAGCCTTCCATCGTCTATTTGTCGCTACTGTGTTTATCCTTTTGATTACTCCCTTGGTGATGTTGTGTGCTATTGGCAGCCTGGGTTCCGGACCCACTAAGCCTCCAGCGGCACCACCCCTGGCTAGTTCGTCTGCTAGCTCGTTGCCGACATTCCCCTCGTGTCCAGGGACCCATGCAATCACTACATCTATTTTGTTTGCGAGTTTCCCTAGAGCTTTTTTTGCATTCTTTGACAGTTGCTGATGTCGTCTCTGCTTTGCTAAGCGCTTTCAGCGCTGCCTGGCTGTCACTGTAGATAGTGGTCTTGCTGACGCTGTCCTGGTTGTCTAATATATCTGCGCATTCCATGATAGCGTATATTTCTGTTTGGAATACGCTGGCGAACAAGCCTAGGCAGATTGATCTGTTTATCACTGTACCATCCTCGCACCTTATGTGCACACCCGCGCCAGATAGCTTCAGTGACTCAATTCTGGAGCCATCTGTGTAGCAAACTGTTCCGCTTGTGTCTATGTTCCATTCATCTCTTTGTCCT
Organism: Udea olivalis; assembly: GCA_947369235.1. NCBI lineage: Eukaryota > Metazoa > Arthropoda > Insecta > Lepidoptera > Crambidae > Udea > Udea olivalis. Next base: position 11,680,191 of record OX376362.1, on the reverse strand, counting down.
ATATGTACTTTGTATTTCTTGTCAAAGATCATTTCTTTCTTTGTTAGGTCGTTGTTGGTAAAGATCATTGACATGTTGCCCTTGATTTCGCTTCCAATGCGTAGATGCCCTCTGTCCGTGTGGTTACCGATCCAGAGGTTCGTTCTCCTAAGCTTGAACCATTGTTCGGTCGCTCTTCCTTTAATCGCTAGGTCCAGCGGTCCAGCACGATCTCTAGCGCTGATGTGGGTGTTGTTCTCATTGCACCTGTGATCATCAGTGCCACTAGTCTTTGGACCTTGTCTAGCTCTAGTTTGTTGGTCCTTAGTGCCGCCTTATGCCACCATACCAGTGATCCGTGAAGGATTCGTGGCAGGATTATTGCTTTGTATATCCATAGTACAGTCGCCGGTTTGATTCCCCATGTGCGCCCTATGGCTCTCTTACATTGCATCATGGCCATTTTGGCCTTAGAGCAGGTGTTGCTTATGTGTGCTTGAAGACAGAAATGCTGCTGGTGGTGCAGATTTTATGTAATAATAAAATTAATTTTATTATTATTAACAAACAAACATTGGTACAAAGATTGGTTTTATCTATTTTTAATTAACAAGCCTAACTAGGCTGTGATCCAAATAGAGTGGAAGTTCATTCTGAGGAGTGAAAATCACTCGAACCCGTTCTAAATTGACCCGGAGTAAAACCGAGCTGTCACCTGACAGTTTCCTAGTTGTTTTAGAACGGGGTCAGGTGACATTTATCACTCTGACAAATGCGAATTCTACCGGTGCCTGAAGCCTGATGAAATTCACCGGACAGCTGTCAGAAGACGATTTTGCTCCTTTTGTCTCGCTCTAGGGCCTATTCCAAATCGCTTTTTGCAGAGTGATTTTCACCCTCGTCGAAAAGAACAAAACCGTTGTTTGACAGCTGTCAGGTAAATTTCATTGATACGGTAGAATTTGCACTTGTCAGAATGATAAACGTCACCTGAACCCGTTCCAAAACAACAAGGAAACTGTCAGGTATAACACAGCCCTAGTATAGGTACATAAATAAATAGAATACATAACGTAATAAATACATACTTAGTTAAGTAAATAATGTAACATAGTCATAGTTTACAGGAAATGAATAACATAGATGAGACGATGAACAGTGGGAATTACAACAAATTTCTGATTAAATCACAGATTGCTGTTTTAAAATGGCTTTACTTGGTGACATTTTAATAGTGTCCTGCAACTTATTATAAAATCTGATAGCTGTGAGAGCAAAGAAGAGATCGACGTGGCTTGTCCTTTAAGCAGGAGTCTCCAGTCTTTGCACCTGAGATAGTACGGAGCATTTGGATCACGCAGGAAACTGAAGAAGGGGCACTACCTTCTTCATATGGTCATAATAACACCCAAAGCATCTTACCAAGGCCCTCTATTGCTTGTCCTGTGCGCGCCACCAGCCCAGGTGCCCCTATTATGCTGCATTATGCGCCGGTTGGGGTCTCTCGTATAGCCAATGTACGTCCGTCCTTTGTACTTCGGGTTTATGTTGTACAGTAAATAAACACCGAAGAAATCTTCCACCAGTTCTGGCTTAGACATATTTGGATTTAATTAGAGTTCACGCACGAACTACCTTATCACCACACAACACACGTGTTTGTTTGTTTATGTTTTGAATTTTTTTGACATAAACAGCTGTGCTATTTTTTTAAGGTTATACGTCTGTGGTTATACGTCAGAAATTTCCGCTAGAAATATCCTGAAGGCTTCCCGAACAAATGGCTCACTCGCCAAGTCGCCATAGATAATGTAAAATGTCACTCACTTGACTGACTTGCTCACATTTGTCATGTCAATACTTATTGTTACGCATGATGTGGCTTGTAATCAATGTAAATTGTTTTTGTAAATTAATTATTTAAGTAGTATGTAACAAAATCTGCAAAAAATATTATTACTAAGAACGAAACGAAATAAATTAGCAGCTGTCCTGTCTGTCAGGTCAGTTTATTGGGGGGCCGGGTTATGTTTGTCTAATTTTGTTGTGGACTTGTGAAAGCAGAACAGAAAGAAACATCATTAGAAACCTAGGAAAGTAGCAACTTATATTTACAGTTATAAAAATGTCTCTAGAAGCAGCGTCTGGAGTCAATTCTCAAAACATATGCGGCTTGTAAGTTGATTTTATAACCTCTGTAAACTTTAGTTTTCAAGATTATTCTGAATACATTATTTGTTAAAATGTAAAAATCTAATCCTATAATGATTGTGTTAGTTTCAGAGAATATCTTTTTTTTTAGGGGTTAAATTGTAATGATTTTATTTTGAATGCAATTTCAGATGCAATGAAAAGTCAAGTAAATACTGCTGCCCTCGCTGCAATATATTCTATTGCTCTCTTGATTGTTACAAATCAGAGACACACATTAAATGCTCAGAGAGTTTCTACAAAGACTGTGTCAATGAGGAGCTAGCATCAAATTATGTTGATGAAGAGTCCAAACAAAAGATGATTGATATTCTGAAAAAAATGCAGAATGGTGACTTAGATGACCCTGAGCTGATGGAGCAAATGCTAGGAAATGTGGGAGATGATGAAGCTACTTTTGATTCTGATGATGAAGAGGGAATAGATCTTCAAGAAAGAATAAAAGGACTGAACCTTGATGATGCAGATAAACTTTGGAATGTGTTAACGGAAGATGAAAAAAATGAATTTGAAGCCATACTAAGTGAAGGAGACGTTGGTGCTATCATTCCACAGTGGGAACCATGGTGGTCCTACAAAAAAGAAGAAAAGCTTATTCAAGATGTCAATACCAAAGATACTACAGAAGAAGACGCCTTAAAGAAATGTCCACCTATAGTAAAAGTACCAGCATTTTCAACCTTAACAGTATGTGATTTATATTGTTTCTTTAATTTATAGATAGGTATTGACTTATACACTTGCAAAATGCTGGTGAAGACAAGGCATCATTTTTTTTTTTTCTTGTTGTTTATTATGAATACTTACAGTTGTTTTTTTTAACTAGTCATTATTTTTGATCTATTTCAGTCAAGGGTCAAGGGCTGTGGTAGACATATTTATATGCATTTCTTGCCTGTCGGCCAGTGACGTCATTATTATAATATCACCATCAATATTTGTCAAGTAGGACACTGCTATTTTGAACTGCACTTTTCTGTTTCAGACCGTAAAACCATCCCCAGCAATAAGGTATAATATAACCAATGTCTTAGCATCTTATGCATTCTTGATCCGTTATTTCAATGGAGAAATTGATATCGCTGAAGGAACAATCTATCTGCTGAGCATATGTGGCAACCTGGATATCAATGCCAACTTTGATGACCCAACCATTGCTGTGGAAGCTGTGGTCCAGAGATGTTTACAGGTTGGATTTATTATTTATTATTATTTCGACTGGGGACGCTGGCTGTGGGCCGGGTGATCGGTCCGCTAGTTATGGGCCATTTCACCCATTTCCCCGGGCCCCCTAGCAGGGGGTCTTTAGGTTGTCCCATTTTCACGGCGTCCCGTCGAATCTTCCCGTTGCTTTGCAGAATCTTACTATCTGGTCCACCGTCAGTTCTTTCAGGTTACCTTCATCTAGCGAGTCTGACCCCATGAGCTCCCACCGTATGTGTGAGTACATCGGGCATTCGGCGAGTAGGTGGAAACTCGTTTCCTCGCTGTCCATGCACTCCATGCATGTGGGGTTGTCTTTGATGCCTATTACTGTTAGGTGCCTGTTTAGTCTAGAGTGTCCTGTGGCGATTTCAGTGACCATACGTACACTGTTCCTTGACAGCTTCAGTAGATGACCTGTCTTCTTCGTGTCCAATCCGTTTATGAACATTTTAGACTGTCGCATGCCTGTTGCAGCCTTCCATCGTCTGTTTGTTGCTGCTGTGGTTAACCTTTTGATTACTCCCTTGGTGATGTTGTGTGCTATTGGCAGCCTGGGTTCCGGACCCACTAAGCCTTCGGCCGCACCACCCCTGGCTAGTTCGTCTGCTAACTCGTTGCCGACATTTCCCTCGTGTCCAGGGACCCATGCAATCACTACGTCTATTTTGTTTGCGAGTTTCCCTAGAGCTTTTTTGCATTCTTTGACAGTTACCGATGTCGTCTCTGCTTTGCTAAGCGCTTTCAGCGCTGCCTGGCTGTCACTGTAGATAGTGGCCTTGCTGACACTGTCCTGATTGTCTAATATATCTGCGCATTCCATGATAGCGTATATTTCTGTTTGGAATACGCTGGCGAACCTGCCTAGGCAGATTGATCTGTTTATCACTGTACCGTCCTCGCACCTTATGTGCACACCCGCGCCAGATAGCTTCAGTGACTCAATTCTGGAGCCATCTGTGTAGCAAACTGTTCCGCTTGTGTCTATGTTCCATTCATCTCTTTGTCCTATGTGTACTTTGTATTTCTTGTCAAAGATCTTTTCTTTCCTTGTTAGGTCGTTGTTGGTAAAGATCATTGACATGTTGCTCTCGATTTCACTTCCGATGCGTAGATGCCCTCTGTCCGTGTGGTTACCGATCCAGAGGTTCGTGCTCCTGAGTTTGAACCATTGTTCGGTCGCTTTTCCTTTGATCGCTAGATCTAGCGGATCCAGCCCGAGCATGATCTCTAGCGCTGCTGTGGGTGTTGTTCTCATTGCACCTGTGATCATCAGTGCCACTAGTCTTTGGACCTTGTCTATCTCTAGTTTGTTGGTCCTTAGTACCGCCTTATGCCACCATACCAGTGATCCGTGGAGGATTCGTGGCAGGATGATTGCTTTGTATATCCATAGTACAGTCGCCGGTTTGATTCCCCATGTGCGTCCTATGGCTCTCTTACATTGCATCATGGCCATTTTGGCCTTAGAGCAGGTGGTACTTATGTGTGCTTTGAAAGTTAGTTTGCTGTCCAGCGTAACTCCTAGGTATTTGATCTCCTTGACCATTTCTAGTTCGGAGTTGTCTATTTGCACTATTTCTTTACTACCAATTTTACGTTTATTGGTGAATAGGACTAGTTTCGTCTTTTCGGGATTGAGGTTGAGTCCCTTACTTCTGCACCATGATAGCGCCGCTTTCAGTCCTCTGTTCATGATGTTGCACATGACGCTGAGGACCTTTCCCGTTACTAGCAATACCCCGTCATCAGAGTACACCTGTGTGTATATGTGTGTCTTGTTTATCTCGTGTACTAGTTCATCTATTAGAATGCACTATAGTAGAGGGGATAGGCATCCCCCTTGCGGGAATCCTCTCCTCGCCCTGACCGTGTGTGTAACCCCTGCTAGCTCAGCCTTTATCAGGCGTTGTTGAAGCATGTTCTTCACCCATCCTGATATATCTTTATGAATGCCTTCGCGGTCTAAGGCGGCTTCTATCGACTTAGGGCTGGCCTTGTCGAATGCCCCTTCTACGTCGAAGAAGCAGCCCAGTGCGTATTCCTTGTTGCTCAGAGACCTTTGTACTCTAGTAACTAGGTTGTAGAGGGCTGTTTCTGTGGACTTACCCTCCATGTATGCATGTTGGTTCTCATGTAGCGGGGATCCACTGTTCTCTATCTGGGCTCTTATAGTTCTGTCAAGGATCTTTTCCATTGTCTTCAATAGAAACGAGGATAGGCTGATACATCTGAAGGCCTTCGCCTCCTGATATGTGGCCTTGCCAGGTTTCGGTAGGAAGACTACCTTGACTTCCCTCCACTTCTTGGGAATATACTGCATTCTTATACTGCTGTTGAACAGTTTTAAGAGATCTTCCTTGATGTACTTTAACGCTACTTGCAGCATTTTTGGAAATATTTCATCCGGGCCTGCCGCCTTGTATGGCTGGAAGGAGAAGATGCTCCATACTAGTTGTTCTTCCGATATGGCGATGGCCTCGCCTGCCCTTACCACTGTGGGGTTTGAGGTTGGCATGTCTTCGTCTATGTCGTGCTCGCAGTCTGGGAAATGAGTTTCCATCATGGTCTCAAGTATCATTTTTGGGTCAGTTATCAGTTCTTCCCCCTTCTTGATACTTCCTAGTTTGCAGGTGTTGTCCTTGGATAGCGTTTTGACCAGCCTTGCGGCATCTGGGTGTTTTTCGATCCCTTCGCAGAACGCGCTCCAGCTGTTCCTGCTTTCTTTTCTGCTCTCGCCCTTGAACTTGTTTCGCTCGTCTTTGTACTTACGCCAGCTCTCTTCGTCACCCTTTTTGAGGGCCACCCTGAGAGCACGTCGGGTCCTCTTTCTGGACTTCTCTAGTGACTTAGTCCACCACGGTTGTCCCTTGCCTAGTTTGATTTCTCTGAGCGGACATGCTTTATGATAGGCTTCCCTGAGGGCCTCATCTAGTTTTGTCGCCTCTTTTTCTATCTCCATTTCGTGCTTGTGTAAGTTGTTACTTCCAGGTGTCCACTGTTTGATATAGTTTTCGAAAGTAGACCAGTCTGTCTTTTTTGCGTTTCTCACTCGGATCCTGTCGATGCTGCAGTCTATACTGAAGGTTATACGTCTGTGATCTGACATGGATTCATTTTCGTCTACCTTCCAGTTTCTAATTTGTCGGCTGATCGTTTCTGATGCGATGGTGATGTCCAGCACCTCACTTCTCGCTCTGTTGACAAACGTTGGTGTGTTACCTACATTTAATAACTCCAGACCGGATGCGCTAATGTACTCTAGGAGTGCTTCCCCCTTCCTGTTGCAGTCCGTGCTGCCCCATACCACGTGGTGTGCGTTGGCGTCGCACCCTAGAATAACAGGAATGTTCTTACCTTGGTACTTCTTGATGGTATCTTCCATTTCTCTTGTTGGCGGCTCAAACTCACTCTCGCTGGGAAGATATGCGGAGACGAGGAGCACCCTTGCTTTGTTCTTGTTTAGGCTCGTTATTGTTAATTCGACGCTTGCCAGATCTCTGTAACAGTCTGCCTTGATTAGTCCTAGTGTGCTTACTCTACTGCTCGTGAAGATGCATGCTCTCGGGTTGGACTCACCATCATTGTGGTAGATGAGGTCTCCACCCAGGGAGCCAAGCCCGGCCACCCGTCTGTTTATGACGTATGGCTCTTGCAGTAGAGCGATATCTATGCTCTCCTCCACCACATATCGGCACAGCTCCGACATGGCTTCCCGGCAGTGGTGCAGGTTGAGTTGAACTATTTTTATCCTTTGTTTGTGTTTTTGTGTTGTGTTACTGTGTGTGTTCATATGTGTGGTGAGTGTATGTGTCGTGTGTGTGTGTGTATATTTGGTGTGTTAGTGGCCCCCTCTTGACTACTCCGTTTCGGTCTTCGGGTCCCCGTACCAAGGCGGTTGCAGAAGCGCCACACTTGGCGGGGGAGCGCGATCCCTGAGCGGTGTCGTGAGGGGGGTGGATGTGGTGTGGTGTGTGGGAGGTTCGGGGCTGGCTATTCGGCTGGGTGTGCGGTAGTCTAGGGGTCCTTCTGCAGGGTTCCCGATCTGACTACTGCTCTCCCCGCCGGCAAGCACCCCCCCCTCTGTGTCCTGTACGGCGTGTACTGGGATGGAGCCCCGACGGTCGTTGCTGCATCCTGCAGTGGGGATTCCTGTTGAATCTCCAGGCTGAGTGGTGCTTATCCCACCGACGGGCTCGTTTCCCCCCTGAGTCGTCTTGTCGCGGTTTAAAAGCCGTGCTTGCACCTTGGTGTACTGGTAGTGCAGCATCACGTGGTCACTGAGGGCGTCCTGAGGGACCCCCACCACAAGTCGTTGGCCAGTTGGCAACGTCTCCCTGTAGATGAGGTTCCACTCAGGCAGCCTCAGTTCGACCCTGTGATCGTTCTGACCACGAAGCATCTCCAGCGGATCACTACCCGGCTCCCCGAGGTTACCCGGCAGCCAGATTGATACTCGCTGGCTTTCCAGTCTGCGAGCCCTCAGTGGCATTTCGCCTTGCCCGCTAAGGTCGCAGCCGAGCAGCCAGTTGCACGCCTCCTCGGTGCTGGGTCTCACGAGGAAAAATCCCTCTGCCACCAACCCCGAGGCCTCGAACGACAGGCACCGCTCCCCGACCTTAGCCCGCACGGCGCTGGTCATGATCGCCACTAGCCGCTTCCGAACCGTCACTGCTGTGGCCTCGTCCATCCTGCCGCCATCCACCCGCTCGATGATGATGGAGAGATCTGTCTGGCCCACATGGGGTCGCGACGATCCCTCGGCGTGGGTGTTCTGCCTTTTAGGTGGACGCTGCTGTGTCGGCTCTTCTGGGTCTGTCCCCTGTCTTTTGAGCTTAGGAGCCCGAGAGCCTGCCCCCCCTCTCGATGATGTTTGAGGTGTCTGGGTGTGGTTCTGCTCCGCCAGCTCTCTTTTCTTCTTGGCCTTCAGACGCTTGTACTTACTTTTCGAGAGCCATTCTTTAAACTCTTCAGTACTGTGCGTCTGTCTGTCTGTCTGTGTGTCTGTGAGTCTGTCTCTAAGGGCTATACGTGACAGGTCGTCCCCGAGAGTCTCAGAAATAGACCTACCGGGGCGCACCTGTGTAGCCGTGGATGTTGTGTTGTGCGCAAATTCGCCCCCCCCAGAGTACGAGGGGCAGCCCGAACCTGACGGTCCAGGGAGGGATTCTCCGGCCTTGCCGGTACCCTCCTGGGGTATTATATTTTTATTTGCACTCATGTTTTGTTTTTACCGGGACTGCCGGAATGGGTTGGGGGATAGGAAAGGATGTGGGGGAGGGATGCCGACTTAATGCTCGCTTTGCCTGGGCTCCCCGTAAGGGCGCCGGGGCAACGAGCGTATAGTAGCGGGGATGCGGAGGGGTGGGGTGAGGATGTGGGGGTACGGCCTGAGTTTTCAGTTACGTCTGTTTCATAAGGAATCAGACCAATAACAGGGGGCACCTCGAGAAGGATATTACACAGGCCCTGCCTTGGGGATCTACACGACCTGCGCTCTCCCCCAAGACCATTCGCCATTTTCAGCACCGGACAGGTTTTGAAAATGAGGGTACGTCTGATCGCTTGTCATGTCGCCCCAGAGGGTACCCGAGGGAAGCGCACTAGGGCTCTCATGCACGCGTCTCAGACCTACCCCCCCCCCCCCCCCCCTACAGGTTGGATTGATTATTTAGTATTTTTCATGAAAACCTTTTGCCAGGTCTTCTATGGTAGAATTTAAGCAGCTTTCGCAATTTTGACAGGATTTAAAATATCCGATTATTTTACTTTCAGAGTGACCTAATAGAAACAGATGCTTCAAGTCTTGATGTGATGAAACATGATGCCATCTGTATACTTCAAGGGCCGAGCAAAGAGAAGAGATCACATTATTGTAGAGCTGCCTTATCACACCTGCATAAAATATTATCTGAAGCAAAAACTGCTAAGAAATTTATGAACAAAAGTGCCAATGACAAAAGTGACTTTTCAAGAAAATTTCCACAACACACAAGAGATCATTTGCCTAATTTAGATGTCAGCAAAGTTAAGAAATGTATCAGGAAAATTGAATACTATTTATCATTTATTGAAAGCTCTGAAGTGGAAACTGAATAAATACTTAGACAAACCTACCTAAATGATCACAAGTTTAATTATTTTATCCCTTGTTGTTAAACAATTTGAATTAAGTGTGTAAAACTCAAAAAAAAACTCAAAATTCAAATAACTTCATTCAAATAGACTTTCACAGTAAGTAGTTTCAAATTGTTAAATTTGAAGCAAGATATACTAAATAATAGACATAACTACTATAATAATATAGATAAAAAATACACAGTATACAGAAATAATTTGACTACCACCGCGTCAGAGTTGTTTCTTGCTGAGAAGACCCCGCGAGAAACTCAGCAGTTACTCTTTTAACAGTGTTCTGTCTACAGGATTGCAAGTCAAAATGGGGTTACTACAATGATCTATTCTGAGTTCATTCCTATTTCTGATATATATAAATGATTTACCTTTTTACTTATTTGATATTTCTGATGTCGTATTGTTTGCAGACGATAGGTACGTCTTTAGTTTTTAAAACTGACAGAAATAAAAACCTTTTAGATGTTATAAATGACGCACTTTCAAAGGTCTTACAATGGTTCACAGTAAATAATTTACAGCTAAATGCAAAAAATACTAAATGTATTAATTTTAAGTTGCCTAATGTTAAAGATAACCACATTGACCTAAAAATAGACAGCAATACTATGAAGCTTGTTGATTCTACAGTTTTTCTTGGAATCACATTAAATTCTAAACTCCAATGGAACCCTCATATAACAGCCCTCTCGGGTAGACTAAGTTCCGCTGCATTTGCAGTGAGAAAAATAAGGTTATTGTCAGATGTTGATACTGCTCGTTCGGTTTATTTTAGTTATTTCCACAGTGTAATGTCTTACAGCATTGTACTTTGGGGTAAAGCCGCGGATATACAAACCATCTTTGTCCTCCAGAAGCGAGCGATCAGATCCATCTTTAAGCTTCGTGCACGGGCTTCACATATAGAGCTTTTTAAGGAAATTGTTACCTATCGTTACTGTAGCTTCACAATATATTTACAACTGCATTGTTTTGGTAAGAAAAAATATTGGTCTCTATACTAAACACAGTGGTATACATTGCAAAAAACTAGGAATAAGGTTCAAATTGCGCTTCCACTCTTAAGGCTACAAAAAGTATTAGAATCCTTTATGGGGCAAGGTATACATTATTACAACAAGATCCCAAAAGCCATTTGTGAGTTACCCAGATTCAAAAATCACATCAAAGCAGCTTTATTGAAAAAGGGCTATTAAGTATACTACAAAAGCCTACCTTATAGATAAAAATGCCTGGTTGTAAGCTATCTGCTCGATGCGGGATTGTAATACATATTTAATACCTAATTGGTACTGACTAACAATTTTTATTTCTTAATTACTTAGATGGCCTTAAGTTTACCTAAATTCTTTTATGTTTGTTTTTTTTTCCATTGTTTTATATTCTTTAGATTAGACACTCAGTAGGTTTATTTGTATCAAAATGACACATTGTAGGTACTTTACTAACGCCTGTTGTAAACCCAAAACAAGTTTAACATCAACTTTTTGTGTTCTCGAACTAAGGGACGAAATTATCATATCTAAAGCATTATCCCTAACCCCGTAAAAATCAAGCTTGCGTATAAGTGTATCGTGATCAACGCAATCAAAAGCCTTGGACAAGTCACAGAAGATGCCAAGAGCGTTCTGTGAATTCTCCCAAGCCCCAAAGATGTGTTTTAGAAGTGTAAAGCCAGCATCAGTAGTAGAACTTTCATAATAATAACTACCCATAGGGAAGTGCAGATTTTAAGAAACCACCCAGGCATCAGAACGTAATTATATTTAAACACTCATCCCTCCCTGCACCTATGTATAGCCGCAATCTGAATCATATAACAGAACAGCAGCAGAAAGAAGTCGCTTTTGATTGAAATTGTCCTTTCTTTTTAAATTGTATCTACTTGCTGGAATTACCTGCTGAATCTATACATAGGATCTTCATTTGTGTAAGGAATATATACCAAGTCTATACCTACCCATGGGACATGTAAGTATCTTGATTATTCGTGCTACGGTGACCAGGGGGGTGACTTCGACCAGAAATTTCGAGGATTCGTGGAGGGAATCATAGCTCGAGGGCTGCGAAAAGTCGCGGAACATAAATGGGAGTGATTCGGGTGGCCCTAGTGATGCTCTGTCGCTGGGCTTCTGCTTAACACTGCTTTTTGGGACAGCCTGTATAATATGTGTGTTTGTAGGTTGATTGATTGAGTTGATTGATTGAAGTAAGTTTTATTCCTATTTTGTGCAATAAAGTATATCTATCTGTCTATCTATATATCTATATATTTACCAAATAATACGAGTATAAGTTCAATATTTTTAAAGTCATCCGCTTTTCGGAAAGTTTTAAAAGATTTGTAGGCATCGCGTGAAACGAAACGAACTAATTAGTTCCATTTCACGTCATGACTGTTTTGAAACGTCGCAGTTCTCGCAACTCGCTACAAAGTGAAAGTACATTCAAAATTGTAAATATAATATAAAAACCAAAACAGTATTTTATTTAACTCCGTTTATCAATTAAAAATAAAAATAAACTTCTATCGAGAGGCTTGTAACGGAACGGGACAAAATATTGACAATCTGTCAAAAGGCGAAGGTATCTATCTGCTGATTGATTTGATTGATAGCCAAATTGTATTTATTTTACGTAAAAATGTATTTCACCGAATAAATTCAGACGAATGATGGACGATAACGATTTCTTTAGGCAAACCGTGCAGCACCTAGCACGATGTTTGTCCAATATAGACCCTACTCCATGGGAAAAGGTAAGTTACAACATCAACAGTTTTGTAATCTTGTTAAGAAATTACTTACTTTTTCTAGTTTTTTAAACAAAGTATTGCTATACAAAAGGGATGTTCAGATTGCATTACCAAAACAGTGTAATTAGCGTTGCTGTATGTTGCTGAAAAATCCTCGCAGATAGAAATCAATTCATGATCTCATTTGACCATGACTATTGCAGTCAGCCTGGGCCTGTGTTTTAGGTAGTTTATGGGCTGGGAAAAGCATGATTCATTTTGTTATTGTGTAGTTTGGCACTACTGTAGCTACAAAGTAAATGCATATAAGATGATTGGATCTTGCTTTGATACCTATTTGTGTGAGTTGTACTTTGACAATTGAATTAAATTGAAAACTGTTAGCTGCTGTGCACTGTGTACTTAGTGTTTTATACTTATTACTACATACATTTATTGTTATTATAATTTCTAAATAAATAACTTGGACAACTAACATTAGATCATCTAACCTGTTACTACGTTTGTCATAAACATACTTAATTTTGAAATGCACCAGACAACACACCTCTTGTTATGGTCTCGAACTAGGGATAGGGGAGGAATATCCCTGTGTTACGAGGTACCACACAAGGACAATAAGCCAGGAGAGTCTCCCAGCACACCCAGACCCGAATCAATTCAGAAAAGATTGTTTCCTGAATTGACCTGACCGGGAATCGAACCCGGGGCACTACGGAAATTGAGCTACAGGCACTGCGCCAATCGTGTCGTCAAATATAGAAAATTAATGAATCGTTTTTCCTGGATTTGAAATCAAACTCACCACCTTTGGGACTAAAGGCAGGAACTCTACTTCTTGTGCTAATATAAGGCCGTCAACACCAAATTTCAAAAACAGGATTTGAGGTTTGGATAACCAAGACAAGACATATCCTTTAAATCTAGGACTGTGGCAACCACATGCTAATAGGATAAGGAGTTTCTACCGTTGCAAAGTCATTTCATGTTCAAAATATTTTTAAGCAAGGAAGATATTATTTTTTATACCTTTTTAATTTTGTAAACTAATCTTTTCTCTCATATTGAAGCATTTCTTTTCTTTAATTATCCTTTTGTGTGCCTGACAGGGTCCATATTGATCATGTATCATTTAATATTTACCATCTTCTGTCCATATTGTTTGCAAATAAAGTATTGGGTAGTAATCCATTAATGTTTCTCATTGCTAAAAATCTGTACTACAAGTCATTTTGTTTTTTAATTTTTAGGTGAACACACTATTCATGCTATGCCCGCAAGCGGGTTCATCGCTGGTAGTGACTACTCGCAGTCAAGAGGCCTGCATAGCCCTCGGGCTATACTTCCTCCAGAGCGGACTGCAGCACCAGGATAAACTGCTGCCATATTTCCTGAAGGTCCTTAAGTGCCTCACCAATGCACAGTTTGAGGAGCCACTGTACAAGATTAAGAATGCCGATCGTAAGTTTGTTTTTATAATATGAAGAGGCTGATGATAGTGATGTGAAAGGTTTTTTCTAATATCCTAATGTAATATAGAAAGATTTGTGATAAATCAGATTGCTAAGGGTCTTGAGGAAGTATCAGTAAAAATTTCTGGTTATGTTTGGGTATTCATCAATGTCCAGAAAAAAAAATCCTGCTATTTTTTATGTCCTTCATCAGAAAATAATATGAAAGAAAAGAGCATATTTGTATTTGTATTTAAACATATATTAATTCATCATATGATAGAAACTTAACCTAATCGTAGGGCTCAAGCGGTATAAAAAAATTTACTTAAAGCAACTATATTTTAGGGCTAAAAATATAATTGCCTGGTAAATTTGTGCAAATAAATAATAGCACATTACAAATTTTAGTTTTACTTCTATAATGGAGATTTTGGACTAATTTTATTTTCTGAAAATAAATTTAGGACTTATTTTAGGACTAAAAATATAATTGCCTGGTCTATTTGTGCAAATAAGTTATAGCACATTACAAATTTTAGTTTCACATCTATAATTGAGATTTTGGACTAATTTTATTTACTGAGAAGTAAAAGTTGGAGATGTGGAAGAGATAGTATTAGGAAGTTAAATATTTATTAAACATTTAATTTCATTCCAATATCCTTTACAGTCTGTTTCTAAAACAACTACCTATAATACTAACTACCAGTAATTGAAAAAAAATGGAGATTATTGACATAATGCTTAAAAAAAAATTCATTAGTTCCACTTATGAATGGTCCTTGTTGATAAGATTTATTTGCCAGACTGGCCCCCGGCCCCTGCGCCGGCCCCGGCCTGGCCCCCAGCGACCCCTGCGGCCGCCCCTTGTCCGCCGACTCCACCACTGGCGCCCGCGTTGAACCCAATTCCACCATTGGCTAGAAATTAAAAAAAAATTTAGTCTCATGCTGGTTTTGTTCTGGGTAAATTGTGCGGCTAACCTTTTTGTAACTTAATTGTATTTATTTATTTATTTATTTATTAGTTTGTACACAAATGACAGTTTTTTACATAGAAAAATAAGGATAGCTAAAGTACAGGTGAGCTTATCTCTAAAGAGAGATTTCTTCCAGCAGACCATGATGCAAGGAAAAGCATAAAACAAACAGTGATGGATAGACAAAACTGTGTACATAATTTTAAAGATCAAACTTTCTATAAATAGACCAGCTTACTTACAAATAGACATATATTATTACAAATATAAAATATATAAGTACCTAACTAAAATAATTATACATATTTAAAAATAAATAAAATAATAATTATTATTATTATGATCCAACACAATTCAAACATTTTTTAAAAGATGTTCTTTTAACAATCTTTTGAAGGAACCCACAGTGCGACACTCTCGAATAGAAATTGTAACTGTTGTATTGCTCTTTTTCATTCAGGTTCACATCATTTACTTACTAGAAAAAAACACTTAAAATATTTATCATAACAATTAAACTGGTTGCCTGTCCAATGACCGTACCATGGTTGAGGAGCGGAGTTTTGAACCAATTGGATTTGTGGTTTTGGTTAAAAATATACATTTCAAACGCGGAGTGGTATAGCGGTGCGCGAACCGGGA
The DNA here is from genome assembly GCA_947369235.1 of Udea olivalis. NCBI lineage: Eukaryota > Metazoa > Arthropoda > Insecta > Lepidoptera > Crambidae > Udea > Udea olivalis. The sequence goes on along the minus strand of OX376362.1, from coordinate 11,664,833 downwards.
AAAAACCGGAATTGCGTGAACTCGACATAGCTCCTCACAGTCCGCAACTCCGCTCCGCATTGCTTCTTCGCTCCGGCATGCTACCTCGCTCCACATTATGGACGTTGAGTATCTGAATCTATATATGGACAGACACTACGCAGCTATCCGCGTTTGGATAGACAGGCGGCAGTCTAGGGTGTATGATAAATTACGAAATTTAGAGAAACCATGGCCCATCAATTTTGGCGCTTACGCTATATGCTACGCCCTAATGCAAACTTGTTATTCCTAAAGAGCTTCCAACGATCGTTGCCCCACCTCCTGCCCCGCCACCTGCTCCGCCTCCGGCCCCGCCTCCTGCCCCGCCTCCTGCCCCACCTCCTGCCCCGCCACCTGCCCCGCCGCCTGCCCCTCCGCCCGCACCAGTACCTGTAAACCAACCATCAAATAAATATTTACATATAATAAACCCTAGACAGAAGAGGTGATGGTTCTGCGCACGGACACAGTATGAAGGTTCCTTTTTTAGGTCCTGAATTCACTCACTGCGCAGACCCTGGCTAGCAGTGTTCCTAAAAATTAGGTCTTCCTCCACCCTACTTACATATTATTGAAACATGAATAAAGATAACAAAAAAAAAAACCTAACAATTTACATGTAAATAAAATTTAAATGCATGCATTTATATCAAAAAAAAAAGGTTTTTCTGCAATTCATTTATCTATTGTACACAATTTTTAATAGGTTTTCGGTTATGAAAATATAATTCATTTTTAGTATACTGGTCATTTTAAACTTAAATTTTCTATTACCTCATCCAAACAAAATCTTCGTCAAAAATTAAAATATTTAATTATAGTTAAGAAATGCTGTACCTATTCCCAAAATTGCTGTGTACACCTCATAAGGGTATGCATATGAGAATTACTTATTTTTAATTTTTAAATGAATGTATATATGTAGGTATACTGTTGGTGTACCTTATAAATAAATAAATCAGGACTACCTATAAATGGATTTGTACTTAAGCAGAAACCAGCAAGCTCCTTTTTTTCAAATCGCCATCAGTGATAAAAATAAAAAGTTATGAATGAAATTAAGGTCTATCCATGATTTTTGTGACATTCGTTCGCTCCAAGCTGGAGGCCTCCATGTGCATTTGGAACCCACATGGAAGCAAGAATGCGCTGATGCTTGAAAAAGTGCAAAAAGCTTTTCTGAGGTACCTAATTATTTAATGTAGGTCTAATTTAATGTTTTCATTTTTCTTTCTGTATCTTTAATTATTGTTATTGGTATACCGCCGTTTTAATTAAAGTAAAAATAAATAAATAAATAATGAGATACTTTTGATGCACTTTTGGCTGTCATGAACAAGAAAAAAGTATTTTGTTTCGTTACATTTGTTTAAAGTAATCCTCCCTAGCCATTTTATTTTACTTTGAGGTTAATTAAACAAAATGAATAGTTTCATGAGAATAAAAATTAGTGACGAAAAGTAGAGAAAAGGTCTATCTAACAGCCACGCACAAAAGCACAGGAGCGGTCTGTTGCACGCGTTACATTGCGTAGTCCGTTTTTAGGTTTAAAATTGACACATAAAAAAAATTAGTCGCTCATCAATTTTTTTTTCTGAGACTTGATTTAATGGTCTGAGTTTTGAGACGCTTCATTAAGGGATTTTTACACCCTGTATTTGAATGGATTAATGGATAGTTAATATTAAGTATTGCGAAATTGACCCCGTGTCACCAGCTACAGTCAATAATACTAATACTCTTTAGGTAGATTATTTTGGGATATTGATTTCTTATAGTAATTTCTTCATATTATTTCTTGATAGTGATTAAATTGAAAATTAATTTACTCACTAATTGAGCTGAGTGAGACGAAGTCGAGCAAAAGCTCCTGATACCAGACTCGATGTTTTTCGGTTGTCACGCTTCTCCTCCTAAACTATTCAACCGATTTTGACAAAATTTTGCACAAAACCCAAGGTTACCATGAGGATGGTTTAGAAATATTAAAAACTTAAAAATATTATACCATGGAGGAATAATCACCGAAAATAAAATTAAAAACTTAATTTTTCAATAATCGTCAACACCACAAACACAATTTTGGCGCCAAAAAAATCAGCTTGACCATACGCAAATATATAAAAAAACTGATTAAAAAGCGGACATGCCATGGAGGATTAATCACCGAAAATAAAATTAAAAACTTGATTTTTCAAAAATGATCATTACCACAAACACAATTTTGGCGCTTGTTTAATTGCAATAAACATGTTCACTCAGCTCAATATTGCAAGAGTCTACTGCCTTGCATACCTAGATATTAATTAATTCACTTTATTTGAGGTTGCGCGACCAGAGAGCATTTGCTCTGCGGCCGGACCACATAAGATGTTTAGTAAAAAGTTATCTGTTGAGGTACTTAAAAATGTAATATGTCCTGATGAAGCTATTATTAAGAACTATAGCATCTGAGTACTGGAATGTGGACCGGGCACAGACGATCACACTGATCAGCGTTCTTTTTAGATGACGGGAGTTATACTATTGACTGGCCCGTTTATGGCGATGGCAGAGATCCTGTCTCTAGCACCTAACGTTGTGCGCTCGATAAACATTTATGTGACGAGTCTTTGTGGTTTGTTCTGTATTTGGATGTTATTATCTATATAAGTATGTATTTAGAAATATGTTACTATGTTCATCAGTCACTGACACCCATAATACAAGCTCTGCTTAGTTCAAGGTAGAAAAAAGTAAGGCAAGTTAGGTACTTTAGATATTGATTTATATTTCAATCAATTTACTTAATTTATTGAAATATTCATTAATCATTAAATTGGCAAAGGCATACATAATAATCTTACCTGGTTGCCCTCCATGTTGAAGACTCTGAAATGTTGATAAAAAATTATAATCAGTAAATTGTAAATATAGTCAGTTATTTCTATCTTTCGATGTAGAAATATCAACAATTAATTTATCCATAAATTTATTTCACCATTTCTAAGTATTTTTATTTAAATAACAGAGGGGCTATTGGCTGGCAGTGCTAGCACCAATTTATAATTTATGGTAGGATAATATATAATTGAATTAAACGTATTTCCACATCTCAATGTAAAGGAACAAATTCTGACCATCAATTTCATTTAAACACACAATGGATCAATACAATTGTATTAGATACATTTTAAAAACAAATAACTATTTTTATTTTTGAATTACGTAAGTACTTACGTTTCCAAATAACATTACAACCACGAAAATAGTTAAAATCCTACTACACATTTTGCTATTTGAGACAACCTCTTTAAAACACTGAATCTGAAATACAATATTGTTTACAACTCACACTATTTATACATCCCGATGGCTCATTTTAGCATGTAAATAACGATTACAATAATACGTTGCTAGTAATGATGATGGTTAAATAATCACATGAAATTGAATGTTTACTGGTGTAGTCACATGTACAGTCATCTTTAAAATTCACAATTTTTCTCTACTTAAAAGTGGTTAGGGTCTAAAGTTGCGTATCATTTTACGGTTGATGCTACGAATTATATTTTGGTTTTATGATATTTTTGAATGCTTTTGAGTGGAAATTTCCCCAAAGGTAACCTTATTATTGTTGGATCCCAAAATAGATGTTAAAACAAGGGTCACTTGAAAAGTTCTTAGCATAACTTACTCAATGAAACCACATGATTTTGATTTAATTTTTAATTTTCAACATACTCTCCCCCGACTTCAAAACACTTTTTCCATCGACCCAATAAGGCTTCGATACCCGTTTTAAAAAAATCTTCGTCTAACTCCTCAAAATAACCGCCCACGGTTAGTTAGACCATAACCTCATTTGTGAAAAAAATTGTTTACCACCTAAAAAATTTTTAAGCTTTGCGAACAGATAAAAGTCTGATAGTGCTAAATCCAGTGAATATAGGGAAAGAGGTAACAATTCGAAGCCACACTAGTGGATTTCTGCCATGGATTGACAGAGGTGTGAACGCGCGTATTATCCTGATGAAACAAGACCTTTTTTCTCAATAAATCTAGACGTTTTTCTTTGATTTCTTCTCTCACGACGCAGCAGGTTGCAATAGTAATCGGAGTTTATTGTTTCACCCTTTCCTGAATAAGCCACTAGAATTATACCACCTTTGCTTTCTTTGGGCTGGATGATCTTTTAATCCGGTCAATTTCGACATCCGCGGTTACAATAATTCGCACCCAGCTCAAAATTGGTAGGATCATTCAGAACACTATTATAAATGAAATCTAAAAAACCTCATTGATCCGACACCTGGAAAAAAAATATTCTGGGGCGAAGGTCACAAAAATGGGTTTTTCGCGATTTTCAGCAAAACGGTAAATTTTATTAAATTAGTTTAGACAGAAATTGTAGATCAGATAATTATCTATAAAAATGTCTTATTACTTTTTTTCCTTAGAGCCACTGTTTCTGAGATATAACGATTCAAAAAGTTGGAAGAGTTGTATTCGCAAAATATTTTTATACATATACACCAGTAGACGCTGGTAGGGGTCAAGTTGATGCGGCATATTTCGACTTCCGAAAAGCGTTCGACGTCGTAGATAATGACATCCTACTTGGGAAGCTGGCTGTTGTAGGTTGTACTCCGCATTTATTAAGGTTTTTGGCAGACTACATGAGGGATCGACAACAGTACGTTGAGTTCGCAGGGTATCGGTCTGTATCATATTTTGTTAGATCGGGCGTGAGTCAAGGAAGTAACCTTGGACCACTTCAGTTTGTTATTATGATCAATGACCTACCGAACGTTGTTAAGTATTCAGGTTGCTTACTTTTCGCGGACGATCTTAAATTATATATGCCAGTTAAGGACGAAAAAGACTGAGCGGTTGCAGACTGACATTGAAAGGGTAGTGGCATGGAGTAATAATAATAAACTGAAATTTAATGTGTCCAAATGTGTTGCAATTTCTTTTACAAGAGTGCGTAATCCGATCAACTATACCTATACGGTCGAAGAAGTTCCAATGAAGAGAGTAGCGGGGGTCAAAGACTTAGGTGAGTGGTTTACAGCGGACTTACGGTTCCAGGAGCATATCGTTAACTGCTGCAAGAAAGCCTATAGAAACTTGGGATTGATACTACGTAGAGTCCATGGTTTTACGAGTATTGGAGCCATTGTCGCGCTGTATAATGCACTGGTGAGGAGTCACCTGGAATGTAATGCGGTGGTTTGGAACCCGTACCAAGCACATTACACACATTATTACACATTATTACAGCGTTATGTTAGAACGGATCCAAAACAAATTTGTGAGGTACCTGTATCATAAGCAATACGGGGTATACCCATTCTACCCGTTAATGTACCTGAATTTGTTTATCTTGGGAATGGTGGGTTACAATGAGTTGCGAGTGCGCAGAGGCTTAGCTTTGGCATTGTATGTGTTTAAAGTACTTAAAGGTAAAGTTAGTAACGCTATAATGCTGGGGCAGATGGGACTCTGGGCACCCGATAACTATGTGAAACGTCGTCGCAGGCCACAGTTACTGGCAGTTCCGCGGGTAAGAACCCACCTCCTCAATAAGTCTCCTCTGACGCTCACACTGCGTATTTTAAATATAATAGCTGAGAAAATCAACCTATTTCACTGTTCTCTGTGTGAATTCACAAGGATAACGCTATACATTTTATGTTATGAGAAATAGTTTTTTTTTCAATGTGTTTGTTTTAAGATGGTGTGTATAGCTCTTCTATTGTATTGGGCTCGCCTGTAATAATAGATGTAATCTTAGATTAAATAAATAAATGAATAAAAAATAAATAAATAAAAACTTACTTATTATTAAATATGGCTGCAAAAAAGTTGGACTGTTTTGTTCTCTAGCATGTATAAATTGTCAAGGCCGGTCATGCTCCAATGTTGAATCACGAAGTTGATGATCTGTTTGATACCAAACGAGAAGACTTAAGAAGACAGGAGAAGAAGAGCAAGAAGAAGAGGAAGCAGAAGTATTAGAGAATTATGAATCATACGAAGTAATTTCAATATTTTTTTTAATTCTCACCGCTTCAATCATTTTCAACTGTTGCCAATATCTTTTATTATTCAATAGTTTTAAATTAAACAGAATCACTACAGATCCGTGAAATAGGCCTGCCGAGGAAACCACGTTAAAAAAACGCGCTAAGTACACTACCTTAAAAGTGTGCATATTATGACGATTACAACTCTTCCAACTTTTAGAATCGTTATATCTTAGAAACAGTGGTTCTTAGGAAAAAATTAGACATTTTTGATAAATAATTATCTGATCTAAATTCTTTGTCAGAACTGGTTCATGATAAAACTAACCGTTTTGCTGCAATTCGCGAGAAACCCGTTATTGTGACCTTTGACCCAGTTTTTTTTTTTCAATTATGAAAGTGTTCTGGACGATCCTACCAATTTTGAGCTGCGTGCGAATTATTGTAACCTCACCCTATTTTTTGGGCTATTATTTGATTATTATTTGACCGGGCTATTTTGTCTCTGGTGTCTTGTGGTCAATCCAGGTTTCAACCATGGTCATAATTCTTTCAATAAATTCTGGTGGGTCAGCTTCATTTAACTCTAAACTGTCGCGGAAAGTTGTGAGTCGGTTGCGTTTTTGTTCCACTGAAAGCAGCCGCGGTACCCCCCGCGCAGACACCTTAGAGAATCCAAGTTCAGTAGTAATTATATGATGTGTCTCGCTCAGAAGAGATGCCTACAGTCTTAGCTATCTCCTCGACAGTCAATCTTCGATCAGACAAAATCAAATCGCAGATTTTTTCTTTTGTTTTCATTAGTGGAAGCAGTCGAAGGCTGGCCACTTTACGGGGCTCATCTTGAATGGTCTCACGACCACGTAAACTCTGCCACCCAGTTTTTAACAGTCGCATACGAAGGAACGGACTCACCCAAAGTAGCAGACATGTCTTCATGTATAGCTTTTAGAGTTAAACCTTTCAAATTCATAATTTCATCACTGCGATGTTATTTTTTATCCATTTTCAAAAATAGCTCTGACTTGACTTTCGGTATCACGTGTACACGAACAATGAATTATTTTAAATAAACTAATCTGTGCAAACTTGTTACTAAATAATGTAGCTACAAAATGAGGGTAGTTATAAAAAATACAATGACTAACTATGTTAAGAACTTTTCAAATGACCCTCGTATTTTTAAGTACGTCATTGTAAAGATAATACATCTTGTCATTATTATCCTACATGAGTACTGGCGGTAATGAATCCACTCTACATTATTTTATTTTACTATCATTATAAATACTTTAAGTGCTGAATGCTTATAAGCTTCTTGACAATGTGCTATAATATATGTTTGATTTAGCAATTAAAGAGACTACAAGTGGCCTTGTTACGAACTTACTGATGAGAAAAACACCTACCTAATTCAACTCCCTGATAATAATGCTTTATATTGGTGAAAGATTTTTTGAAATCCATCCAGTAGTTTCAGATTACAAACAAACAAAAAAACATAAACAAATCTTTCCTCGTTATAATATTGGTACAGAAGTATAGACTAGTATAAATGTTACCGGCAATGTGTACCTATAATCCGGCATTGTATACAATGCCTAGGCATTGTAAACAATGCCGGATGCGCAGCCGGGAATGTGTGTAAAAGGGTTCACTAAAAAGAAAGTTCAATCAAATCAAAGTTTGATTATCCATTGCATAGGCAACTAGGCAATGTATATATTGCCTAGGCAACGTATGCAATGGATAATCAAATTCGTGTTATTTCACACATTGCCTAAAAGCACCCGGCATTGTATACATTGCCTAGGCATTGTATGGAATGCCTGAATTATACACATTGCCGGTAACATGTACTCCATTCATTATAACACTAGAAATAAGAGGCTCATAGAAGCAGGGGTGCGAAAGTAAATGACAATTTGCATTTGGCGTTGCAATGCCGGATGACATACCTGAGTATAACCTGGAAAATTGAAAACCCTTCCGCCACAACGTATAAAGGGGTTGTGTAATATTTAAGATTTGGTAGAGTTATAGTTACAGTAAAAATGTGTTCTGATACTTAACCCCTGCTTCTTTTAGGTTTTTAACATCGACAATATAGTTTTATGCAAGGCAAAATAATTTATTTAAGCCAAAGGCCCATAAATTCTGAAGTTACTTTACTTTACATGAGAACAATTAGGTGTGACAGCTGCTATATTTTTATATATTAGGCATGAATATTAAAAGTAATAATGTTAATTGTAGTTTTACCACAAAGTGTAAAATAAAAAGAACCTTTTTTACTTCTGTCTTATGCAATAATGAATTTAGTATAGATAAATTAAAACATATCAACCGAATTTTACATATTTATATGTAAACTTTTTTGCTTCAGGTATACCGATGTCGGAAAAGTTCAGCTTCTGCCTCAACACACTCCTCTCAGACGTGGCTACCAAGCAGCCCTCCCTTAGAGAGGAGATCATCACAGCCCAAATAGAGCTTATGTCTAACCTTACAAAGATCATAAATAATTGCCATGAGAGCAAAGACAACTCGCAAAACGTATCCAAGTTGCAGCTCTGCAAGAATACCATACCATTATTGATTGGATTAGCCAGGTCTATGGGCCGCTATTCCACTGTGGAACCTCCTCTGCTTTGTCGGTTATTTCCTCAGCCGGCAAGTCCAGCCAAAAACAAAGAACCAGAGCCAAACTTCGAATATTCAACTCTTAATAAGAAGAGGAAGTTTAATCAGTTCAGGCCTATAATTCCTAGGTCTTTATCTGGAAATCTGAACCCCCATAACGAGGTTTTGATGGGGAATGGCAATGACACCATTGACAGTGCAGGCGGGACTTTGAAGAGAGGCTCATTACACAGTTATAGCTCTGTTCCTTACGACCCTACTACGTATTTCTTCCACAAATTTGGATCCAGTTTCAACCAGTTCCCATACATGAGATTCTCAGAGTCTCCTGAAAAGAGGATCAGCGTGCAGTTCTACGTGACTTATCTGCAGTCTGTATTGTCTTTGGCTAAGAAATTATTGACTAAAGATTTGTTAGCCTTTTTGGATGAAGAAGCTGAAGATATTTATGCTTCGGGTCAGATTCAAGTAAGAAATGTAACAATTTTATGGCACTGCAGCACCAATAACCACATCGCACATTGCAAGTCCTGTGCCAAAATAGCCAACCTGACAGCTTCTTAAAAATATCTTTATTCCTCTACAATGTAAGGCGGTGCCATCTGTAATAAAGTTCTTTTGCTCTTATATTTTTATAATGCATTCTGATTTCTTTTCTAGGTTTTTCCATACAAATCATTTTCGGAAACCCTTAATCTGGTCATGGTTACACTGCTAAGAGAGTTGCTGCAGCATCAAAAGGATTTGCCAGGACCCTTCACTAAAGATGTTCAGGTAATTTCCATAAAAAGATGAACAAACAAAAAATAATACATTCAGGGGTTTGGTGCCCAGATTGAGTAAAGTGTATTAAAATATTTATTTCCCTGCTCACATTCATTATTAGTATGAAGAAACAGATACAAAATATGTCAAGATACCAAAAACTCAGGTATTTGATTACAAACCCTGTAAATGGCAATCGTTTTGATTAAGCCAATAGTCATGATTAGAGGACTGATAGTTTACTTATTCGTCATCATTCACAACCATAATACGTCCATTACTGAACATAGGCCTACCCTATAGATTCCAAAGCGACAGGATGTAGGACATTCTGCATTGAACAAAATCCTGCCACCTTTACCCGGTGGTCCCTGGTCCGTCAACCTTAAGGGTGGGCGTTTTTTTTTCCTGCGCTGCGTTTACCTTGAAAAGGTCTCTAGTTTAGAACTTCTCTGTCCATTTTCTGACGACACTTTACTTACTGTTTTCTGTTTAATTCAGGAATTCGTGAAATGCCTCTTCCTAAGCGGTCAGACTGAGCTGCAGAGCCGTCATCATGACGCTTCGGAGCGCGAGGACAGGGAGAGCAACTTCGCCACCGTTAACAAGTTCAAAGTGAACGTGATGGCCAACTCCGCATGTGTGGACTTGCTGGTCTGGGCCATTGGGGATGAGACAGGTCTGTTCACATATTTTACATTTAATATTGAAGCTCTGCGATTCTCTTTTGTTATGTTAAAATCAGTCCTCCGATGAAATTAGTTGAATGGACGTAAGATACTTATGTAGAGCCCGTTATCATTTCGGATTGATGCCATTAAGATCTACTTCTGTGGGATAAGCACTAGACAGGTGTCAACTAGGTCATTTAGCAGAGCTGTCAGAAACTGATGATTATAAAGTTTCGTAAGAGAAGATCAATGTGTGCATTAGTAAAATGTAATCCCTGAAAAAGAGTTAAACATATTTGTAAATCTGAAACTATACCGAGCACTTTTTACTTATTAAAAAATGGAGAAAACTAGCTTACAAAATAATTGTCAATAAAATTTACATTATAACGTGTATTATGGTTTTGCAGTTGATGTGGAGTATGACGTGCCAGCTCTTATAAACGCTCTAACAATATTAATAGGTATCTGTTCTCGACCGTTTGGGAGTGAACCCCCCCTTTGCTAACATTGTACCGAATAACGCTTGTGTTCGTTATAATAAGAACGTTTTTTGTTTAACCAAACGTACTGATGCTTGGTATTGTTTCATCCATTCATTGAATACAATATTTTGATTATTCTCATAATGGTGGAATTTCATAAGTTCTTCCTATTTAACTAAAATGGGGGTGTTAATAAACCGATTAACTGTCACATTCAATTTTATTTTTCATTCATTACCAAAAAAAATATGTAAGTGCATGTATCGTGAGAGTTCGATATACGAGTTTTGTGGGTGAATGATTTTTGAATAGTTACAAAAATATTATTAAAGCCATGTTGAGCCAATGGTTTTAAATTAGAACCCTTCAATATTAAAAGTAAGATGTAAAATAAATCAAACTATCATTTTGATTAGACTTCACCTTAACTTAATTCATTTTTATTAAATTTTTAGGTGCTGACTCTTTATGCGGACGATTGACGGAGAAAATAAACTCAAATCACAATCATAAGTTAATATTGGCCCATATGCCTCTCCTTATGGTCTGTCTTGAAGTAAGTAACATAATTAAGGGTACATTGTTATTTGGAATAATATGCTCATTTATACTTGAAACATCTTTTTCTGTTATCTCGTTACGAATTTCTAGGCTTTTTAGCTAAGATCGTAAACCAATCAACCTCCAAGATATATTCTTTAGCAGTTTTTTATCTTAACGTTTCTAACCTTACTATATCTATTTCAGGGCCTCGGTAAACTAGCGACCAAGTTCCCAACGATAGCGAACACTTCGATATACTGTTTACGGGATTTCCTAGTGACGCCTTCGCCTATACTATTCAAACTACATAAACTGGAACTGGAAAAAACTGGAAAGGAGCACATGAAGGTCACTTGTAAGTAACCTATACTTAAAATATAAAACTATAGTAAAATTTAAAACTGACAACTGATGAAGTTTGTCTTATTTAATGAGAAATCTCTCATAAGAAAATAGGATTAGGAAGTTTGACAAGATCAACTATTAATTCATTAAAAATATCAGTTGTTAAAAGAGAATAACCATTAGTCAAGTCACTTGTACTTTTTTGGGGATCGTGAGGAACAGGGTGTAGAGTTCCTCATCCACCATTGAAAAGGAAGTATCCTCCGACCAGACGGGTGTTGTGTCTGGTGGGCTACTGCCCGACGGTTGTTGTCCGGTCTTGTATCTATGTTCAATCGCTCGGATAACTTTGATATCGCGATGTAGGATACGGCAATTCTTAGTTGATATGTGGCGAGATAGATGTCGCTACACTTTAAAACATGTTTTCTACTAATTATTCAGTCAGTAGATTTGCCTAATGGGTGACGTCAGAGGAGTAATTGTATTTACGTACAAACACATTGAGATTTTTCTGACTTAACATCTGATAAAGAAGGATTTCTATTGACCAAAGTGCTAAATATCGGCTTTGCCATCACTTTTAATATTATTTTTCTCTTTTTATGCATTTAAATGCTTCACTCATAGGAAATTATTTAATTGTTTTTGTGTAGTACAAGGCAAAGAGCTACAAGGACTAACAGAAACAGGAGTGCCGGTAAAGTCTACGCCATTCGAGAAACTTCGAGACGCGGCCATAGAGAATCTGTGCGTCGCGTTGGAGGCCGCGTTGACCGTGGACCCGTTTTGCGTGCCCGCGTTAGTGGGCTCCGTTAGCAACAGGCTGTTCACTGCTGAGACAAGTGACAGGTAACTATATTAGACTTAACCGAGGCAAAACTAGTGATGTACAAACCTCGAGGCGTCGAGTTCTACTTTTGAGGCTTCGAGGCGGATTGGCCGGACTCAGTGAGCTCGGTAGGCTTGTAGGCCCAAACCCAGTAGAAACGCGAGATCCACGCCTCGAGGCTTCAAAAGAGTTCGAGCCTTCAAAAGAAAATGCTTCAGAGAGTGCATCTGCTATCGCTGACGAGATCAGTACCGGAATGGAATACTACATTCCTTTTACTGATGTCGTCAGTGCTAGCAAAACTGGTCCCTGGTTCAATCGCGAGTGTGCCGCAGCTGTTTAACAAAAACAGGCGGCGTACCGTGCTTGGTCTAGGCCCAGGCACTAAATGATCATTCAAACCTTGCCTCCCTGAAAGCAGCCTTTAATAAAGCCACCAAGGCCACGAAGAGGGCTTGCATTAGAGCAGACGCCCAGGAAATTGCACGTGTTGGCCAAGAACTCATCACGCACCCTACGGGTAGCCGCTCCTACTGGCGACTGGCTTAACACGTGCAATCTAACTTCTGCGTGCCTTCGCCCTGATGGATCGTTGGCTCATCAGCCGCAAGAGGAAGCCGATTTACTGGCTAACCTCGTTGCCGCAAACTCTTGCATCGATGACTGCGGTGCTGCGCCGCCTGAAATTCCACATTGCGGCTCCACAATGCCTGATATTCGTATCAGGCAGTGTGATGTTCGTGCCGAACTGCAGTCACTCGATGTCAGGAAAGCCAGTGGCCCTGATGGAATTCCAGCTGTGGTGCTGAAGAAATGTGCAGCGGAGTTGTCTCCAGTGTTCACTAGCCTGTATCGCCTCTCCTACAATTCGGGTCTTGTGCCGCTGTCTTGGAGGGAGGCGAACGTTCAACCAGTTCCCAAAAAAGGGGACCGGTCTGACCCTGCCAATTACCGTCCAATAGCCGTAACCTCAGTTTTAGCTAAAGTGATCGAGCGGATCATAAACACGCAGCTCATCCGCTACCTAGAGGATCCACTCTCTCATTCACGACCGTCAGTACGGCTTCCGACCAAAACGGTCTACGGGTGATCTTCTAGCGTACGTAACACACATCTGTGTGACAAGCATGGGGAATCTTTGGCCGTCAGCCTTGACATTGCCAAAGCTTTCGACCGTGTATGGCATCGTTCGCTTCTTTCCAAGCTTTCGGCATATGGTCTGCCACCTCGCCTATGCGACTGGGTCGCCGGATTTCTGGAGGGACATAGAATTCGTGTCCTTTGCGATGGATGGATTGCGTCACCCACACACAATTCAACATTTGTTGGCCCGAACTAAAAGGTTCGGTGACTCGTTTCTTTGTCGTACCATCCAGACGTGGAACGCTCTTCCAGCACATGTGTTTCCTTCCTCGTATAGTCCCGGGTTCTTCAAGCGGGGCGTGAAAAGGCATTTCTGCAGGCTTTCAAGTTGAGGATGGCCAGCGCAGTGATTCGTTTGAATGACTGGGCTTGTCAACCTCATATCTGGACCTCACGACCGCTTTCCATCAGGTGGAGTGAGGTCATCTTGACGGGCAATATAAAAAAAAAATCGTCATTGGCTGACATTTTGTCAAAAGTCGAGCAACTAGGAATCAAGTCGCGTTGCAATTAAGAGAATAAGAGATCCGATCGGCTTTTTCAATTTTTGGATAGCTGAACATTTGTGTTAGATTTTGGTCAAAAATTAAACTGCATACTTGGTTTTAGGTCTTTAAAGCAATTCAAAAACTACTTCAAGAAAAAAGCGACACTAAGTTATTACGCAATGCTACAGAATAGAGCTGATTCTGCTAAGTTGAAAAAAACCCTGAGATTTAGTTTTCAAGTCCATTTGTTTCTTTGTTCCAGTGAATCTTCCCTGATTAGTACCAACATTGTCATAATGTTGGGACATGTAGCTGTCGCCTTAAAAGATACCCCAAAGACCACCGAGACCATACTTCAGTTTTTCCAACAAAGGTTAGTTATTGCACTTTATAATCATTCGAATATGATATAATACGAGACAAAGGTAATTTTTATGGACATTGTCGCTGAAGGTGCTCCCTCACCTGTAGCTTTTTCCTGGAATGCAACGTTACAGAGTCTAGAATTACATCGGTGAGGGAGGAGAACCGCACATTACAGTGCGCAACTTGTTGTTACAATATGTAATATTTTGATACAACTTCCCTGAAGTTTTGTAAGCAACATAATGTAATGCTCAAAACCGAATCTGATATGTACATTACAGGCGAAAGTTCGTCATGTCAGGGAGAAAGTGCTGTTATTAATGCTCAAAATCGGCTCTGAAACGTTACATTACAGGAAAATGGTCAAGGTGATTTACCACCTTATGGAAATCATTAATTTGTTTAAATATTAATGACATTAAGGTGACACGGAGCATAGATTTTTTTGTAGATGTGTAGGATTTTCCTACACATGACTGAACTAAGTAACTTCTAAATTTATTTACGAATAAAAACAACATAAATTGTTGTAGTTCACATATTATAGCAATAAGTGCAATGCCGGGTGCTTATTCATACTGTAAGTATTTTTTTTCAAAACAAACGGACATTCGGTTATTTTTGTATGGAAAACAGAAGTCTCAAAAGAAATTCATAAAAACAATTCGATTATGAACTAAAAAAACTGACTGCCCTATCATTTTCCGGTACAGTATGAAGTATCATTAATTTGTATTATCCGTTATTGAAAAATATACTTTTCCTTAAATTATCAGTTTGCCATTTCATATTTTCACTATGCTTTTGACTGTATAAGCCCTGCTTATTTTGAGATCTGATAATCCTAGTGCAGTAAGTTGCAAACATTTGCAATCCCGAATTCTTAAATGACATGCAAAGTTGAGCTGTCCCTTTACTTTTTACTGAAATGTGTCGATAGCATCAATTTCAAAAGTGCCCAATTTAAATCGTCGTTTCTGAATTCGGATGTAAGCCTAGCAACGCCCTAGCACGCCACATTGCGACAAAACCAGTGCTTTGTTAGTCTTAATGTTCGACGACACGATTGGCGTAGTGCGCTGTAGCACGGTTTCTCGTCTCGATTTCCGTGTTGTCCCGGGTTCGATTCCCGGACGGGTATATTCAGGAAAACGATCTTATCTGAATTGGCCCGGGTTCGGATGTGCTGGGAAACGCCCCTGGCTTAATTCCAGGTCTGGTACCTCGTAATACAAGAATATTTATTGTTACTTCGAGACCAAGACAAGTAGTGTGTTGTCTGGAGCATTTTTACTTATTTATTAATGTCATTTACACGTATTTCCCCCGGGGCCTCAGTCTCTAATAATCACTAGCAAAAAAAGGCCCGCTGAAAGTACCTTAGGCTAGATTAAGTTTCGTTCGTACTGTGACGGTTAAAATCAGACTAATTTACCCGTTACCAAATAAGCATTACAAAAAATGTTAAATTGAAAGCCAGGGTCCGTATTACAATCATTTGCCATTTTTTTTTTTTTTATTCCAAAGAAAAACACTCTTATTATCTAAATACAGAAAACATTATCACAGCGTGACCGTTTACGGTTCTATAAATGCTCACTTTGTATTGGTATTACGATGTCACTTTTTGAGACCTACTTCTGCACCCGAAAAATTTTAGTCTGTTTCTATTTGACGGATAAACAATGATATGAAACGTGAAATACGCCGCGCAGAAGTTGAGTTTGTATGACGTAATGGTCACGTGACTAGAATTAAGAGATCATAATACCAAAATGCTAGGACGCTCAATTCACAGACAATGCGAGCAAGCTTCAAGAGATCGTAATAAGGCCCCTGGTGGACTTACGTAGGTACATCTAAAATTTTACGCACACAAACAAACCAAAGGAAAGCACTAAATGTTGTATGTCGCAATACATACAGACTTTTCACCAGGCTCTGCCGCTCGCCATCTTCGCTGGACACGCTGATCGTGGACCAGCTGGGCTGCATGGCGCTGGCCAGCCCCGAAGGTCAAGCCCATGATGAGATCATGAGGATGTTCACCGTGATCACGGTTGAAGCTGCGAGCGCGGCGTATCACCACACTGATGATAGGAAGCAGTACAGGTATTTGTTAGCTTTATAGCCTGCTTAAATAGTATTTCGAAAAAAACCCTTGTGTAAAATGGTTTTAGTAAGTGTAAGCGATGACGAGGCCGATGGTTGGATGGATCGCTTACTCAGAAAAGGCCTATTCACTCTGGCCTTAAAGACACCAAGGTTGGAAGTATCCGGAAACAGACGCAAAGAGAGCGTATTGGACTTCTTGGAAATTAAGAAATAGTTTCGTACCAATCCGTGAAATATTATTCGTGCTTTTTTGATAATGTTTTCATTTCCATTCATTGCACAAATTGACACTTTATTTAAGTTTTTATCGCAGGAATTTACAATTGAGCACTGTCAGTAGTGTCAGTGTTTAACCGTCAAGATGTTCGAACTTGCTTAATTCTAAGTGATGTCTTATTTATTTTGGGATGCATAATTTCCCAGGCACGTCTCCGGCGCAGTCCTGAACGCTCTAGCCAACATCGCCGCCAACGTCCGCGGCACATCCGCCCGCCTAGAGCTGCTCACTCGCCTGCTCGAACTGTTCGTGCAGCTCGGGCTGGGCGGCGAGAGGGCCACGGACCGCTCTCCCGCGCCCGTGCTGAAGGCCTCGGGTAGCGCCGGCAACCTGGGCGTGCTGATACCTGTCATTGCGGTAATCACCCGGAATAGGCTAGTTACTAATCACTAAGTTTAGGCTGGTTACTAATAACCCAGTATAAACTAGTTACTAATCACAATCACCCGATAAAGGCCAGTTACTAATCGCCCGGTATATGCTAGTTACTAATCATTCGTAATGTGCTAGTTCCTGTTTACCCGGTATAGGCTATTTACTAATCACATACATACATACATACATACCATCACGCCTCTTTCCCAACGGGGTAGGCAGAGACCACATCTTTCCACTTGCTAAGGTCCTGACACACCTCTTGCGCTTCTTCCACTCTCATTAATCCTTTCATACATGCTCGTCGATTATGGGTACTCCTGACCTGACCTTTTCTTAGCACGTCTTGGACTTGTCCTAAGTACGTCCGTCTAGGCCCTACCCTTTCAACAGCTCCTTCCACCCTCGCCTTGTAAATTCGTTTCGTTAATCGCCTTTCATCCATCCTTGTCATATGCCCAAACCATCTTAGCATTCCCATCTCAATTTTTGTGACAACATCCTCTTTCACACCACATCGCTCTTTTATTATGCTATTCCTTACTTTATCACTCCATGTCACTCCTGCCGAACTTCGCAATGCTCTCATTTCCACTGTATTTATCCTACTTTCATCCTTCTTTTGCCATACCCAACTCTCACTTCCGTACATAAGCGTCGGCACTAACACCCCCGCATGAACAGCCAGTCGCGCCTTCTCTGACTCCTTCTGGCTGTTCATAAAGGCATGCAGCGCTCCATTTAACATATTCCCTGCATTCACTCTTCTATCAATATCACCCTCATGCCTTCCATCGCTCGTCAGATACACAAATTGTTGTTAGTTGTTGTCAGATACACAAATTCTTTCACTTGTTCTACCTTTGCACCTCCAATTAAAACATCACATTCTGTCATATCCTCATCTCTTTCAAAAACCATGGTTTTTGTCTTACTAATGATTTTCATTTATAGAGACTAAAGCCAGGTTTGAAAGACGTAGGTTCCACAGCACCCAGACCCGAACTTTACTAGTCGCGTCTGGGTGTTTCGGCAAGTCACTCTTTCAAACCTCACTTTTTCAGGTTCATAAGGTTAAAAAGTAAGCGATCGAAACATGGCTATGTGGTGAACGAAACAGTCAATTTTTCTTCACCTCATGACATGTTATTTACATATTATGTATTCGTTATTCGTTTAGCGTTAGGATGTCGGCAACGCGATTGACCACTGCGACCAGGCTTCATGATTGAGTGTTTCGAGTTCAAATCTGGCCAGAACCAAAATCTTTGTGTTCATTATTTAATTTCCGACTAACTTTCCGGTGATGGAAAACATCGATTAAAAACCAAATCAACCCGGATAGCGGCGGAAGGCTCACCACCTACCACGTTGGGTTCTAATACCATTTGTGAAAAGTGGGCTTGAGTGTTCCGTTCACCATGACGGCAACAGTCACTTAACTCTGACTACCTCGTCTGTGATAAAGTCGTGATGGTATGTTATGTTATGTTATGTTATAACTTTGTCAACAGGTTCTAGTCAAAAGATTGCCAGTAATAAAGAATCCAAAACCAAGACTACACAAGCTGTTCAAAGATTTCTGGCTGTACTGCGTCGTCATGGGATTCACTGCTGCTGAATCAGGTAAATATTTCTCTACCCTAAGGTTTTATTTATCAAAATTATTATATTCCACAAAATATTTGCGATAAAATGAACTATATCTATATTACCATTGGGTCAATTGTAGCACTTTTCTCCTATTTCCTGTATATATTAACTTGTGCTGTTTATATAGATATATTTAAACGTCTTGTTGTCTCTTCTTCTATGGCCACGCCTATAGCCATGCGAAAGCGTGAGTAAAAAATGCTTTTAGAGTTTTAGATGTATGTCATTTGGTTTGTACTTTGTATTATCAGTTTGTGTATTTGTTTATGGTGCTATATCTACTCTTTTAACTTGCTTTTGTGTTTTTCTCCACTGGCCTATTTCAACGGGTTGTTCATCTTAACAGTAGAGAGTACAGTCCTCTAATACAGAAACTTGCCTAGAATTATTCACTGAAAATAATCAGAAGTTTAATAAAAAATCCGCTCAACAAGGTAGGATTTCGTAATATGTTTCTGAGCAATAGAAAAACTATTTTACAAAAAAATATTGCATATAAAAAGAGCATGTGTATATAAGCTACTAAAATATTTGTCTATGCCAGATTCTACCTGATATCTTCTTATTAAAATAGTGTCAGAAAATTAACCCGATAACCCTAATCGTGTTAAATCATACTACTCACTGACTTCTTTCTCCAAAGTACAAGTGCAAACGATATAGCACCATGATGTGTTTTTTCGTACTAAATCGAACAAAATGCCTTTTGGTAAAGGTGTTTGACAAAATTTAATGTTCAAACAGATTGTAGTGAGTGTAACAGATTTAATTTTTCCAAGAGTGTGCTTTTAGGACGAGTGTAGAATGCGTTGTTAGAGTGGCTTAATCAGGACATGAAAGCTCATTTAGACAATAATTCACCAGAACTTGAAAACAAAATTTTTATTTAAGTCTTATCGAAAAAAAACTCAAAAAAAACTTGCCTCTAACAATTCTGATTTCTGATGTTTAACTATCAGAAATCTTTAAAAATTTAGAATTAACATGTACATATAAAAACTAAACTGTTGCAGTAAATAATGAATTTTCCTGATCAGGCCGCAGATTATTTTCTTTATTTGTAGGAAAATGTCCATAGATTTTGCTTTTTGAAGAGTGAGTTTAGAGTGATTATAATTTACAAATAGCCTCAAAATATATCATTGTATATTACTGTTAATGATATAAGTCAGTTGATAATATTCCAAACCTTTGTGCTGATCAGAGCTGTAAATTTATCATCCACATATTTAACTCTTAACTCGTAAAAATGACCTGTCCTTATGCGAACCATTTAAAGCTTGTCAAAATAAATAACCTACAATAGCCGAAAACAAATAGACTCGAATATCTAAAAACATCCATTAAATGATCATTCTATTAAGAACTTATTAATTAATACTATCTGTCTTAACCACGTTCCATATAGGACTATGGCCGCAAGAATGGTACGCGGGAGTGAAAGAAATAGCTGTCAAATCTCCCTTTCTGGTCTCCCAAACTTCGCTGCGGTCCGAAATGCGTGAATTGCAATATACGTCCGCTGTGAGAAACGATTCTGTCTCTCAGATTGAACTGCAAGAGCTGAAGACGCAGATATTGAACCTTCTAGATCATCCTGCTGACGTTACAGTGATTGTCAACAAGCTGACATTTGCGCCTTGTATGTACTTGCTGAGCGTCTATTGGTTGGAAACCTTGAGGTGAGGATATTTGGTGGATTTGAGGATGATTGTCATTTTATTCAGCACGAGCTGCCTAGACAGACTTCGTTCTGTCGAATGTTTGACAGCTGGTGTCCATTTTGCATGCTTTTCTCAGACTTGACTAACATTTACTATTATTTTTCACTGATTTTTTTGTTCAATCTTAATAAAATGTAGCCTATCACTCCTGAATGATTTAGCTTTCTTGTAGTGAAAGAATTTTCATGATCGGATCAGTAGTTTTGGAGCCTATTCAATACAAACAAACAAAAAAACAAATAATCAAATCTTTCCTCTTCATAATATTAGTATAGATAAGTTGCCTGCTTATTGTAAATGCTATTCTGTTTAATAAGACAGAAAACCTGTAATGATAGAATGAGTTTTTGATGAATAAATGATTGTTATTACGTAACAGTTTAAAAAAAACACGTAAGCACAGAATAAAATACAAAACAGAAGACGCACTTTCGACACAATTGCAATACAAACCTTCGGTGCGCGCCGATACGGTCCAAAAAACTCTGCACCTGTACTCGTACTTAACTCTTTCAACGGCCGGGACAATCGAAAGTAAATCCTATTTCTAAGGCGCTACGAGCGCTCGCCGCTGTTTTCACAAAATCCTGCTTGGCGACCTTGACGTAACTCTGCTGCGTGTCGCTCATAGGGTTGAATGCAAATACTGCAATATGAAGCGCTTGCGCCACGTAGGTAACTATAAATAATGAAAAAACACATACGCTTTTTCGTGGTTTGTTTGTTAATGATCAATAAAATGCAATATTATTAAGTAAGTAATACTTAATCACCAAAAAATTGAAGTAGGTGGTTATGCGTACCTACATATTAATACTCTGTTGTATCTACTTACTACGCGAGTAGTAATAACAACCTTCGGTGCGCGCCAATACGGTCCAAAAAACTCTGCACCTGTACTCGTACCTAACTCTTTCAACGGTCGGGACAATCGAAAGTAAATCTTATTTCTAAGGCGCTACGAGCGCCCGCCGTTGTTTTCACAAAATCTTGCTTGGCGACCTTGACGTAACTCTGCTGCGTGTCGCTCATAGGGTTGAATGCAAATACTGCAATATGAAGCGCTTGCGCCACGTAGGTAACTATAAATAATGAAATCACATACGCTTTTTCGTGGTTTGTTTGTTAATGATCAATAAAAAGCAATATTATTAAGTAAGTAATACTTAACCACCAAAAAATTTAAGTAGGTGGTTATGCGTACCTACATATTAATACTCTGTTGTATCTACTTATGATACTATGTCTTACTATTTGCTTATGCTAAGTAAGTACAGACGGCAACAGATCAACCTACCCTAATCTTTCCAATTTCCCCGACCGATTTTCGACTTAATGTCCCATACATAATGTTCAGGATTCTTGGTAAGTTTGTGAAAGGTGCTTATAATTAAATTTCGTGTTAGTGCATCCGAATGCAGAACAGTAACGCTTTTGGTTCACCACAGTTTCCACTTGTGAAAAATAAATAAACGTGAAACAGACTGCCGCGTCGGTCGCGTCCTGCGCACTACGTGCGTGACACTCGACTCAATTGTCTTCGCGCGCGGACCGAGCGTGTAGGTAAATAAGTCGACCGAATTACGTAGTGACACAGGCCCGACATTACTTAACCCTTTTTGTTTCCAGGGTATGTAACTCACAAGAACCAAGTCTACAGCCAATCATAGAGTATTTGAGCGATACAGCATTACAAAAGGATAAAAGTGGCATGTGGCTATGTGTTGCAAGGTAATAGTGCAAAACTATAAGCAAATATTTGAAGTGCTAAATATATAGAGGCTACGCCTAGTTTAATTTAGGTCCGTGCTAATTTACTAATAAATTTCTTTCAGTGTTGGCGACAAAGTATTCCAGAAATTCCTCGACGTGATGTCAGAGAAAGTCAAAGATGAATCCCGCGAGCGTGAACTAGAGTTGCATGCTCAGTTCCTTCTGGTGAACTTCAACCACATCCACAAGCAGATAAGACGCGTAGCCGACAAGTGGCTGGCCGGATTGGTGGATAGGTTCCCGCATCTACTGTGGAACTGCCGGGTAAGTCAGAGAGCCACTTCAATAGCTAGCAAACACTCAAATGGAAGTATCTCGCAATACCTGCCCCCTTATTATCCAAGTCGTAACGCGATTCGATTGCTAGTCGCTCGCACAGCTTAACAGCCAATGACGATCAGTTGAGTTGAATTAGCAAAAATCGCTTTTAGAAAAAGATCACCCTGCGGTTGAAGTTAGTTATCAACACAGTCTAGAAATTAAATTGGCTAAAAAAAACTATTTAGGCTGAATTGAAACTAACAGAAGATTTCCCATACTGTCGGAATTTAACAACCGGAATGACATGCATTGCTCTAAAAGTTTATATATTTTATATATCTCATTGTTTTGTTGTGGTTTGGATTGGTTATACCATTACACCCAATACCTTTATTATTGTACTCTAGAGACCTCTGACTAATTAGAATAAGTTACCATACGATAATTATATTCTCATATAAGTGACCTTGTAAATGTCTTTTTGAGAATAAATTTCTTTAAACATAAAAGCTGTTATGATAAAGACGCTTACAGCGTTTATGTCGCTGTTCTGTTGCAATACCAAGTTACATGCATAAATGCGCTATAGTAACGATAGTTACAAAAAAATACATATTTATATGTCCCATTTTATCAAGAACTATTCCTACGCAGGTACTCTGGTCAATGCTAGACATACTCCAAGTTCTAAGCTTCAGCTTAGAATTGGACGCTAACCAGGAAACTCCACTGTTGAAAGTTCCTGGAACTGACTTCACTCTACAACTGCAAGATACTTTGGAAGGCAGAGAGGTAAGCACTTGCACAGATTTTCCCTTTTAAAGGGCTGTAATGGATTGAGTTATTTAAACTTTAATATCGAGCCCGCAAGGACAATTGTTAGTGTTTTCCCATTTCCTTCTTTTCATACATACATACATACATACATACCATCACGCCTCTTTACCAACGGGGTAGGCAGATACCACTTCTTTCCACTTGCCACGATCCTGACATACATCTTGCGCTTCTTCTACTCTCATGAGTCCTTTCATACATGCTCGTCGGTTAAAGGTACTCTTGACCCGACCCTTTCTGAGAACATCTTGCACTTGCCCAAGAAACGTTCTTCTGGGTCTTCCCCTTCCAACAGTCCCATTTACCCTTGCCTCATAAATCCGTTTCGTTAATCGCCTTTCATCCATTCTTTCCATATGACCAAACCACCTCAGCATTCCCATCTCAATTTTAGTAACCACGTCTTCTTTCACACCACATCGTTCTCTTATTACACAGTTTCTAATTCTATCACTCAGTTTTACCCCAGCCATGGTTCTTAATGCTCTCATTTGCACTGCATTTATTTTACTTTCATCCTTCTTCTGCCATACCCAACTTTCACTACCATACATTAATGTCGGTACCAGCACGCCCCCGTGAACTGCCAGTCGGGCTTTCACCGACACTCTGTGACTGCTCATAAAGGCATGCAGCGCCCCGGTCACTCTATTACCTGCATTCACTCTCCTTTCAATGTCACCCTCATATCTTCCATCTCTCGTAAACATAGTACCCAGATACACAAATTCTTTCACTTGCTCTACCTTTTCACCCCCAATAAAAATCTTACATTCTGTCACACTATCATCTCTTTCAAACACCATTGTCTTTTCTTTTCATAATTTTTCCAATCTTATTTGGTGTTCCATTTTTATAATTAATACGATTTTTCTGCTAGAAAGGAACGCATAAACGTAGTTAAAAATGAAGAAAATAACTTTCCCACCACTTATACTCGTATTGTTAAATGTATACCTCCTGCTTGGCTACATTGCTCCAATCTGATGTCGTAGCTAATAGCAACACGCTAATATCGTTTCTATTTGTCAAATTTCTGAATGTATGGGAATGACAGCACTCGTCTACTCGAAATGACATTTTATGTCATTCCACTGCATTTTAAGGCTTGGCTAAGGCAAGGCTAAGTAGCAATACCCTAGCCTAGGCTTTTGTGTGTGAGTGTTAGTTTTTCTACCACTAATTTTTACTTCCGTATCATGTTAATTATTTTTTCAGAGCATCGTGAAAGATTTTGCGGACCGATGCCATGGGATTGTACAAGAAGCTATGAAGTGGGCGCCTCAATCGACTAGATCTCACTTACAAGAATACTTGAATCAGGTTAGCAAATAGTCTTGCAATGGGAATACTGACACTATTTAGTAGTAATTTCTAAATATCATCACAATAAAAGACAATCAAATAGAAACACGCGGCTTTTCAAATATTTTGTAGTTACTGAATTAAATAATATGACCTCAGTCTGAAGAAAACAGTTTTTTCTTCATATTGGCCGTCAAGATGACCTCACTCCACCTGATGGAAAGTGGTCGCGAGGTCTAGATATGACGTTGACAAGCCCAGTTATGCAAACGAATCACTGGGCTGGCCATCCTCACCTTGAAGGCCTGCCGAAATGCCTTTAATTTATTTCAATTTAAATAGTCATTTACTAGATAATGATATCATCATCCCTTCATTCGTCCTACTAAAATTATAAATACGGAAGTACTGATATTTATAAAAACTATCGAAACGGCACAAATGGTGCTCGGCAATTTGTGTCTAAATTCTAGCGCAACTCGCTTATCATTCTTCGTCCAAGAGTATATTTACTTATCAAATCTATCCGCCTTTTTCCATCTTGAGAGCTGGGTGCTTTTAGCCACATACTCGTAGCGTTAAAAATTAAATTTAAGAATAACACACATACACATACTTGCCTCCTTTTTTCCATTTTTCCTCTACCCGTAGGTTGCCTGTAAGAGATCGCTATTAGCGATAAGGCCGTCTAAATTGTGCATTGTTTTTAAATGTAATACTTAGCTTGAAGTTACTTTTTTTTGTACAATAAAGAATATCATCTTATTCCAAAGCAAACTAATGCTGAAGTTCGATTCAATAGTCAGATATTAATTGACTTTGATTGTCAAATACCATGTAACGACAGCTTTATGACATAGTACGATTCGAAATCCTGCCATCCGCTTTTTTTTTTAAACTAACTTCCTATAATAAGTAATGTTTATATTACTTCATATAATATAAGTTATTCATTTATTGTAATACCGTGTAAAATGGTTCATATAAATATAAATGTCATGATGATAGAATTAACAGCAAACCTATTTCGGACGTACAATATTAGTCCATTTTTTTTTTACGTTATTATTAAAAATAGTGATTTAAATGTTGAAATTACTGAATGATACATTATAGAATTAATTATTATAATATTCATTTTAAACGGAAAAGCATTTATTTATTTATTGGTTCATCAACGCTTATTTACACTGAAACACACATAAATATAAAAACGTACGATAAAAATAACTAAGTGTAATAAACAATCATAGGTGTGACGACACGATTGGCGTAGTGTGCTGTAGCACGGTTTCTCGCCTCGATTTCCGTAGTGTCCCGGGTTCGATTCCCGGTCGGGTCAATTCAGGAAACGATATTTTCTGAATTGACTCGGGTCTGGGAGTGCTGGGAGACGCCCCTAGCTTATTTTCTTGTGTGGTACCTCGTAACACAGGGATTTAATAATCCCTACTTCGAGACCATTACAAGAGGTGTGTTGTCTGGCGCATATTTATTTATTTATTTATTTATAGGTAAACACCTCATGCAAAAGAAACTTAGTCTAAATACTAACTATTAATACCTACTTCTAAACAGTAAAACTAGAATTATACAGTATAAAAGAAAACAAAAAGAATAACAATAACAATCAACCTGCCAGAGCCGACATATTTTGCGTGAAGCATCTAGTCGAAAGCCATTATTTTAGCCTCCTTTTAAACTGTTATCAGGTGCCCAACTCGACCCTATGGCACCACTGCGGGCTGGCGCTGGCCACCGGCGCGCTGCTGGGCGCCGCGGGGCTGAACCGCATGTCGGCGCCGCTGTCCCGCGCGGCGCTGGATAAGCGGCCGCCTTGCGTGACGCAGGACTCGGCGGCGCTGCTAGCAGTCGTGTCTATGCGTAGTCGGTACGCGGGCGAGGTGCGCAACTAAAATATGCATGTATTATACTACTTGATTGACTGGCCTGTTGGCGCAATGGCAGCGATCCTGCCTTGAGGTCGTGGGTTGATGACAAATATTTGTGTGACGAACATTTATATTTGTTGTGTGTCTGGGTGTTATTATCTATTTAGAAATATTTAAGTATGTTTATCAGTCTCTGACGCCCATATTACAAGCTCTGCTTAGTTTGGGGTCAGATGATCTTAGTGTGAATTGTCCCAGATATTTATTTATTTATTATTTATTTACTTATTAGGAATTTCCCTGAAGATATTGTGCATGAAAACCAGCTCTTCTTGCATCTTAGTAGGACTTGGGACAGTATTACACAACAGGATATTGACACCCTTGTTTTGAGTATGCATAACCGCTGCAGATGTGTCAGGAGAGTCTTAGGTGGATCCACGGATTATTAATTTTAAGTTTTCAACAATTTTTATACATAGAATAGAATACGTTTATTTTGCTTTAAATGTGGTACATTATTGATGACATTTTTTTTATTCAGTTACACAACACATTTAGCTAATTCACTTAGCAGGCAAAATTATTTATTGTTTAGTGAAATATTATTAAAAAACAAGTTTTATCCAAACATCTAGTGTCATCAGTGTCGGTAAATTTAAAAATGACAAATGCTTAAGAAAAATTTAGCACGTACATGTCAATATTATTATATTAAAAACTTAAGCCAAGCAGCATTATTCTAGAGTTAGCAAATAAGATTAGAATTAGTTACATGTCAAGTTGGTCTACATTCTAAGATACAACTAGTCATTTTATCAGCTCTGATATGGAATAATAATTTTTGTTTTTGAGGCATTTGCTGAGTGCCTTTTTGTATTTTAAATATGGGAGACCCTTTTCATGTCGCTTGGTATGGCATTGTACATTTTTATGCACATCGCGTAGCATTGTCTCTGATACATTGTTGTTTGCGGCAAAGTATCATACACCAATCACGGTTTTTCTCACTACGGGGATATATCTCATGTGCCTTTTTGAAGCGATAAAGATTTGCTCTAACAAAATTTCCTACCTCGTATATGTACATTTATGGCAGAGGCTTGATACCCAATTTTGTAAAAAGTATCATCGTTGGTACCGTTATGTTGCCCGATTTATGCCGATGCCATACTAATTGGGTACCTCTACCTTTGGGGAAAAAAAAATAACAAAATGTTTGATTTTTTTCCCATAGGTACCCATAAATGCATAAATCGGGCAACATAACGGTGGGTGGCGCTGACTGGATGCCATACAGATTGATAGTTACGTGCTCGTAAAACGCAATAGTGAAGTCATTTCAACATCAGTCATTTGCAGGTCATTTGCATCTCTCACTGTAACTCGCACTCGGCACTCTGTATCATCTTTATTATTCTACGAAAAAACATCTCTTTGTTTGACAGGTAGCCGGCGCAGTATTCGCTGAAGGCGGCGGCGAAGCAGCCCTCTGGCGCGTGGGAGCCCGCCTCAACACCGCGCTGCGGGAGGCGTGCTCCAGCGGCAGCGAGACGGCGCACCGCGCGGCGCTGTGGCGCGCCACGGCGCTGCTGGTGCACGCGCGCCACCACGCGCACGCCGTCACTGCGCCCGCGCACCGCGCGTTGGTGCACTCTGTCGGTGAGTTAAACCCTTATTATTCTAATTCTTTCATTTTATTTTTTTAGATAGGACAATCATCAAGATAAACACTAATACAAACTATTGAGATATTACTTTTCAAACTCAAAGCTAAGTGTCACCTTACTTAAAGCCACGGCGGCATGCATTGTGAAATTTTATTGGAAATAGCTGTATATTTAAATATTTAAGTTTCTTTCTCACTTTGGCGTCAAATGATCTTGATGTGCGGTGTCCCCCACAGTCCCCGTATGAACCCCCATACTTTACACGTGCGCAGAACCATTCTCTTCACTGTCGCCTAGCCTTCTGTTATACCTTGTCCAATTTAAGATGATAATTTTGACAGTTTATGCCTGGGAAGTATTGCATTATTTTTCGGTATAGTGTACTACACATAATATCGTACTTTATTGACGGGTACCGCCCACTTAGTGAAGTGCCTTGCAAACGAATAACAAAAAGATATATAAAATCGGTTGTAAAACAAAAATATTCTAACATTAAAACTTTATAAACATCGTTTGTAGAATTGATAATATACTGGGACAGTTTATTTATTGATGTCGACGAGGAAGATTATGAAAGTGATTTATGGTCTGCACCATTATCTTGTTAAAAAAAAACTTTAAATCCTAATACCAACTTTATTTACTATAAAAAACTCAAGTGAATTCACTTGAGAGCTTTTACGGTTTACGGTTTAAGAACTTTATTACCTCATAAAGAATATTACAATTCACTTACTGAGAATAACATAAACAGATATATAAAGAAGCAAGACAGTGAGCGTTTTTAAATAAAACTAAGAATAAAAATATAAAAAAGTCGGGTAGACACAAGTCGCATAGATGTGCGTCGATAGCTTGACTGCTGTTGTTTACTATCGCACCGAGCAACCACGGATATAAAGCGCGCAGAGCATACTTGCATTCTGGATGTGGCATAATGATAACAGTTCGATTTTAAGTTTGTGTTAAAATATATTTTATGCAAATCTAATATTAGGGTATGAAATTAATATTTATTTATGATTATGACTTTTATAGTCGTAATACTCGTATATTTATATAATTATCTCTCTATTGCCAATTAAAATAAACTGACGATTTGAAGTTCTATGAAATAATGATTCGATAATCGAATCGATTCACTAACGCTTATAATATTATACCCCATCGCTATTGCGAGCTGTCAAAATTATCATCATAAATTGGACATGCTATAGTTGGCGGGAGTTGTACGGATGGTCTTAACGTCCAATTAATGTGCGCGCAATCCATGCTGTTATGCAAATGCGAGTTATGGCCTCCTCAGCACTGCCTTACGAGAGGTCGCACTCGGCTTTAGAGTATTCCCTTCATCTAAAAAGAACCATGGTTCATTATACAATTTTCAACTCCGGACTTCGAGTCCCAAAACCCAAGGAACCCGGATAATGGAGCTGCATTCACTTACCACGTTGGGTTCTTTCTAATACACTTGGCTGAAGGTGGGCTCTAGTATTTCGTTTACCAGGACGACAACAGTCATCTTGTTCTGACTCCGCCGTTGGGGATATAGTCAGGACCGTATGTGTTATCTTGAAAAAACGCTGCCAGGACTTGCACAGTCAGTGAATTTAGGTTCAAACTTAATGCCATGACTTAGCTTATAATTTACTTTCATCCAGCCTGCCTACTACTACTGTATACTTCTGTACTAATATTATAGAGAAAAGCTTTGTTTGTTTGTATTGAATAGGCTCGGAAACTACTGGACCGATTGCAAATATTCCTTCACCAATGTAAAGCCACATTATCAGGGAGTGACATAGGATTCCGTGCCTCGAAAGGAAAAACCGGAACCCTTATAGGATCACTTTGATGTCCGTCTGTCTGTCTGTCAAGACCCTTTTTCTCTGGAACGCGTGGAGGTATCAAGCTGGAATTCATATCAAATACTCAGGTCTACTGTCCCTTGGAGCTGTGAAAAAATCGAACTTGTAAGCCAACGCAATCAAAAGATACAGCCGTTTATGCCGCAAATTTCCGCAAATTTTCGACACTCGCAAGGGAATCAAAACCTACAGAGTACTTCCCGTGAACTCAGAATCTTGAAATTTGGTACGAAGCAACGTCTTATAGCACAGATTAAGGAAAAATTGCGAAAACCGTAATTTCTTAATTTCATCATATTATAAAAATATTTTGAATACTACAGGTTTGTGCGGAACCATCGGTGCGCGAGTCCGAATCGCACTTGGCTGGTTTTTTTTTAATTTAGGCTATATTTTGCCGGGAAAGCCACTGACGGACAGCTAGTTGGTTTTGAACTCACAGCATCATTTTAAACCATAAGATAAGATAAATATACTTCATTGTACAACAAATCATAACATTAGCATTACATAATCTTAGACTGTACAATGTAGGCGGTCTTATCGCTAGGAAGCGATCTCTTCCAGACAACCTGCAGGTAGAGGAAATTACAAGACTAAAAAGAGAAATACCAGGATGGAACCAGGATGAATGGACCAGGTGGCGCCACCGTCATGTTTACATCGAGCTCAGTGTTTTATTTAATTTTAAAATAGTTAAATTCTGTTTTTCTTATTAAACTAGCTATAAATCATATGAAGTGGTCATAATTTAGTGGTGAAAGTGTTATCTCCCGAAACAAGAAACTATTAGTAGTGTTACAAACTATGTAAATAAATTGCCTTCTGTGTAAAAAATAAAAGTCTCACAGGAAGAACATTAACGCCAGAACAAAGTTCATAATAATCACAACTGTTCTATGTGTGAATCCAAGTGAATAAAACAATAAAAGTGCATTTTAGGAAAATTTAGATAACCAACTACACCATAATTATCTAATTACCCACCAGTGAATTCATAATCAATAGAAGTGCGTATTTCAAATTGTTAGGTAACGAACACTCTGAATCTCTGTTGCCGCAAGGAGCAACCAATAGGTATCCAAGATTCGACCACTATAGCAAGTAAGCTGTTGGCGCAGCGGTGTGTGTGCTGGATTCCGTTTAGTCCTAGTGCCTTCCCGCGCGGGTTCAATCCTAGGTTCTGGCAGATTGGAAAGTCTTTTTGCATATTTTCTACTGAGCATTGTAGCAACAGAAATAAGAATGAATAATATTACGTTTCGAAAGCCCTATAGAACAAATTCTTTAAATGATTTGACTAACTTATCATCAAGCAGCAGCGAGAAAACCATATTAGACTCAACAATGATGAGTATACCGGATAGCTTGCTCGATAATGGTCAGCTGATAAGCGATTTGAATGATCAGGTTAAATCACTTACAATGCAACTACATAACGCACATCAAGAAATAGAAAATTTAAATAGTGAGAATTTCCGTCTCAAATGTGATCTTGCGAATATAATTAAAATGAAAGAAACTTGTTCAACACCAGAAAGACAAGGCTTAACGCCATCGTCGTCAACACATAAGAGCCCATCTTTACCTAAGCGTACTAAGTTGATTAGCTCAAGTGATAATACACAGGATTCAAATCAGGAAGACAATCCAAAGAGTAAGAACAAGATACCTGTTATTGCGACGCCGACACATAATATTAAACAAAAGAATAAACTATGTATTCTCAGCTGTGACCGATCCAAGGGTTCTTTGTCAGCTAATATTTGTCTTTGGTAATAGAAGATGTTTTTACAGACTGCTTTGACTTTTGTCACTACTCATTTCCTAATGGCACAATAAATGAAATGCTTTGTAACATGAATAATATGGTAAGTAACTTTACCTTCAATGATTATTGCATAATCTATATAGGTCAAAGCAACGTAAAAGAAGACGCAAATTATATTAGGACCATAAATATTATTAAGGAAGCATTGCAAAAAATTACGCATACCAACAAGATAATATGTGTACCAACATACATCAAGGGTGCCCCAATATATAACTATAAAGTTGAAATGTTCAACAACCTACGTCACCTTGATATTCTTAATAATGACTACGCATATATATTTGACACAAATTTTGACCCATCGCCAAGGTTGTTTTCATATAGAACTGGGAAAATAAATAGAAGAGGACTACAATCGATTTATCAACGTATCATGGATAATATATTAATTGATATGAAGATTTTTGATCCGACTGACAGAAATTTGAATGACAATCATGCCAATCCCTCTGCATCTACCGATGCCACTGAAGAGGAAAATCAGTTATTTCTTTGATAAGAACTTATGTACTACATCAGAATATTGCAGGATTACTGAACAAAATAGATACATTGCTTATTAACTTAGAAGAACTAAAGGATAATAACAAAACTGTAGACGTACTATGTGTAACCGAACACTTCATGTCGGAGGGACACGAAGACAACCTCGTTTTACCGAACTATATCTTAGCTTCTTCATATAGCAGAGGCAAAAGGAAGAGAGGCGGTTCATGTATCCTACT
Source organism: Udea olivalis (assembly GCA_947369235.1). Taxonomy (NCBI): domain Eukaryota; kingdom Metazoa; phylum Arthropoda; class Insecta; order Lepidoptera; family Crambidae; genus Udea; species Udea olivalis. Next base: position 11,632,208 of record OX376362.1, on the reverse strand, counting down.
TAAAAAAGGTATAAGGTATAAAGAAATGTCAGACTTAAGTAAATTTTGTATGGAGTTCGTATTTGAATGTTGTGCAGTTGAACTGATCGATTATAAAACTGCTGTAATTTGTGTTTATAGGGTACCTCAGCAAAAAACCTTGTATACATTTTTCAACAGACTGGAAAGGCTTTTATTATATATAAGTAAGTTTAACTTCAACTACATAATTTTGTCTGGTGATTTCAACATAGACACCTTGAAAAACAACAATGTGACTTTGGAGTTTCAATGTTTATTACTGAGTTATAATCTGAAGTTGGCAATCAGAGAACCAACGAGACTTGCTAGTGGAACATGCATTGACAATTTTGCTCATAACTTAAAGAGGAAATGTGATACACAAGTTTTAGAATTAGGTCTTTCAGATCATACTGCCCAGTTAATTAAAATACCTGTCCAAAAAGTACCTACAATAACAGCTTGGCGTAAAAGCAAACGTGATTATAGCATGGACAATATTAAAAAGTTTAAATCATGTATTAAAACTTTGTCGTTTTCCGAAATGTATCTCACTGATGACCCTAATATAGCATACAAACACTTTATTGACGACTTCAAGCTATTCTACGATTTATGTTTCCCACGTTACCAATTATTAGTTAATGTATATAATAAACAAAAATGGATATCACATGGCATTAAGATTTGTAGTCGGAAAAAAAAGGGTCTACTTTGGACATATCGTTTAAAACCCACGAAACATAACAAATTAAAGTACGATAAATACTCTAAGCTATTTAAAAGAATTATTAAGTTGACTAAGCGTTCACAAAACAACTATAAAATGAATACTTCTAATAATAAATGTAAAGCAGCGTGGCAAATTATAAATAAATCGAGATTAAATATTCCAAAGGATACTGTTTATGACATCCAAGTTAACGAAAAATTATGTTATAATCCTATCCAAATAGCTAATGCTTTAAATAAGCATTTCACGGAAATAGCCGACCCTATTCCAGGTGCAGGAACAAAGGTGAATATTAATTCTCAGGCGAATTCAATGTTTATTGCGCCAAGTTCACCTTTTCAAATTAATAAAATTATCAAAAGTTTAAAAAATAAATCTAGTGTAGGTTACGATGGTATTTCAACAAAAATAATTAAAGAAGTAAATGAATTAATCTGTCATCATTTGAGTTACATTATAAACTTATGCATTATAACAGGAATATTCCCCAATGAACTTAAATCGTCAATTATCAAACCCTTGTTCAAAAAAGGTAATAAACAGTTAATGGGTAATTACAGGCCAGTAGCATTATTGTCAATATTTTCCAAAATTATCGAAAAGTATTTGTATGGCGAACTTTATGCTTATCTTGAAAAGCACGAAATTTTATGTAATGAACAAAAAGGATTTCGTAAAAATAAAAACATAAATATGGCAATATATGAATTTGTGAGGAATATACTGTGTCTTGTTGATAATAAAACCCCTGTTTGTGCGATTTTTTGTGATATGACACAGGCTTTTGATTGTGTGGACCATAAAATTTTAATTAATAAACTTAATGCATATGGGATAAGAGGTAATGTTTTAGATTTAATTCGATCATATTTAAGTGACAGACAACAACAAACGGTTTTAACTAGGATTAATTTGAAAACTAAAAATGAGGACACATTTTTTTCGGAAAAGCGCTGCATGAAATATGGTGTCCCACAAGGTAGCGTACTAGGACCACTTCTTTTCCTGTTATACATTAATGACTTGCCGAAAGGGAATAGACATCCTATGACACTATTCGCGGATGACAGCACAATAACAATATCATGTTCGGACGCCAATACTTACAATGCTGACGTAAACAGTTCATTGACATCTATAATTTCATGGCTAGATAATAATAATCTTAGATTAAACTTGACGAAAACCAATATAATGCACTTCGGACAAAGATCTCATAACCCATTAAATGTAAATTTGGTTCATAATAACTTCCCCATAAACGAAACATGCTCAGCTCGTTTCCTTGGATTAGAAATAGATAGTAAATTAAATTGGAAAAAGCACATTGAACACTTATGTAAAAAAATAAGTAGCATATCATATGCTTTTTATAAATTATCACCCACCATTAGCATTGACGTGCTTATCTCTGCCTATTATGGCCTTGCTGAATCCGTTCTCAGATACGGCATAATTTTTTGGGGCAACTCAACTAACAAAGAGATGGTATTCAAAATGCAAAAGCGCTGTATACGTGCAATGTTTGGTATTAAAAGGACCGAAAGTTGTAAGCCGCTGTTTACTAAATATAAAATTTTGACAGTCCCTTGTTTGTATATCTTAGAGGTAGTTCTGTTTGTTAAAAAGAATCCCCACTTGTTCTCACAGATGTCTGACACGATAAAACGTAACCTCCGCAATATCGACAGGCTCTGTATTCATCCAGCTAAGACTGCGCTACTACATAAAAGTGTTGTATGCAAAGCACCAGTATTATTTAATAAAATTCCGAAGGATATACGCACCTTGGATTACGGGTTGTTTAAGAAAAAAATGAAAACTTTCCTAGTTAATAAATGTTTTTATGACGTAAATGATTATCTTAATGAAAAATAATATGTAGTAATGTCTGTAATCTTTTTTGTTTTGTGTTGTCATTTATTATTTAAGCATGTAATTTGATTATTTTTAATTCGCTTGACATTTTTTTACTTGTTTTTATTTTAATTTGGCTTTTTCCTTTTTAGTCGGTTATCTGACAAATGTATTTTTTTCGATTAATTTTGACTATTTAAATTTTTGTTTTTTATTTTATCAATCTTTTTATTGTTAACGATTCTGATTATTTTAATGGATATGTGTTAAATTAAACATTTTTTGCAATACCTGAAAAAGGTACTAAGTATTAAGAACCATATTATGTATTTAATATTAAATAAGACCTTATAAAACACTTGGTATGCGAAATAAATACTTGATTACTTGATTACTTGATAATAGGTAAGGTAGTGTGAGATAGTGAAATAATTATATACATACATGAAGTTATTTTATGCATTCATGAATTATATTACATATAATACTTATAAACGTAGTAAATATCTGTGAACATACACAAAATTATAAAAAAAACGGTAAAAAAGACTTATTCAGGGGTGGTTTATCCACGCACTTTATTAACATAACTTTATAAACAGCGTGGTCTCAAGTGGACATCTTCACCGAGGACGCGGTGAGCGCCGCAGTGGAGTGCTGGCAGTGGCTGACCACGTCGCGGCCGGACTTGGAGCTGCGGCTGATCCAGGAGATATTCGCCGCGTGGCAGTCCACTGTGGACAGGAAGTTGGGGCTGTTCTCTAAGCAGATTGAGGAGATCAGCCCGCTAGCTGCGTATGAAGGTATGTTTCGTTATAGTATCATATTAATGGACGAAGATGTCCACTTTATTAAGAAAATATTTTTTAAGATAAAACGGTAACAACTTCAATATTATGCAGCTAAAGGGGAATGAAACAACATGGTATACGATCAAATTGGGAAAGAACGATCGAACGTAATAAAATATATTAAATAATTACATCATTATTATTATTACAAAAATATTAGCTTTCGAAAAAGTAGTGTTAGTTTCTAAGTAAACATTTTATACAAAAATAATTGAATAAAAAAAACAGGTTGCAGTTAGCACTTGATGAGGCAGACTTAAGTGAAAGCGCTGGTCTGAACAACTTCCAAATATTTAAACCTTTAGGTGCAAAACTGGAGCCTCGGCCCCCGTTCGTAGCGCCGCACGCGGTGTGGGTGCGGTATCTGTGTGAAGTAGCAGAGACTGCCAAGTACAACAGCGTCGAAAAAGTTGAAATGCTCGCAAGCTTGATTCACAGGTAAGCTTATTGTGTTGGGAACCACATGTCACGTTAAGGCATATTTGGGCCTCGAACAGGTTTTTTTTTACTGCCACGTGGCAAAAATAGTAGCTGGGATCAATAGCTTAGCGTACTTTCTGAACTATTTAAAATGTTAATAATGGAACAACCATCACTATTTAAATATAATATAAAAACGAAATTATAAATGTCTTGTTTAAATAAAAGACATTGCCAAGGTTTGGACCAAGTACTGCCCTCAATCGGAGTTGGTCCAGTGGTGCTGTAGTATTAACATGAACTATAAAAAATATTTAAAAAAAAATTGGTACCAAAAGTAAAAAAAAAAATTCAACGCACAATATTTTTCAGTACAAATATTTAAAACAAGAGGCTGTTATTCTTTGGACTCCTCCGATAGATTTTTATGCGCTTTGAATTACAGATTATAGATAGTCTGAGGAACAAAATGCACTATGTGAGCAATCTAGGCAGCCGTGGTCCAACTTCTATACAAAATTTGCCAATCTCCTTTAAGGTTTAAAAGATGTTTTGATGTAACAATGTCAAAACAATATAATCTATCATCAATCGAATGTGCCATCGAGTAGAGATTCTGTAGACAGTATATTATACATGGCGTCATTTTGCTAAATCGACACTGCCATATTACAGATCTTTGCCGATAACCGTCGGTGACGTCAGAGACCACATCAACCGACACGTAGAAGCCGTTGGAGTTCGTTTCAGGTAATATTTGTTTTTTCATGTAAGTACCTCATTTTTTAGGGTCGCATCAACTCGTATAAGAGGTGTGGGTTTCATTCTCACTTCAGACCGTGTTGTTTTTGTCCTTATACATGAGTATAAATTCATTAATATAATTACAGATTACTATCCTGCGGCCTATCCCTTCTCCAAGGCGACATTCTTCCCCGCTCGCTCGCCCGCAACATTCTCCGCGAGCGCGTGTACAGTTCCTGCCTGGACTACTTCTGCCGCGGGCTGCAGTGTCCCGGGAAAATGTCTGGCGCTTTGAGGGAGGACATCATATCGCTGATCAAGTTCTGGCAGCTGATGCACTCAGATAAGAAGTATTTGAAGTGCAGTGATATCGGTGGTGAGTATTGAAGAGTGACGCCCTGTTTAGGTCTTGCAAAAGGTTATAGGTTACTTAGGAACCAGTGAAATGATTTAAAATCAAAATAGTTTTTCTTATTTTCCTTGACTGATGATGTTGTCTCATATTTACTTCACGATCTGCCCCAACAGACTTCGTTCTGTCAAATGTTAGACTACTGATGTCCATTATCACATTTCACCCGCTTTTCTTCGACTTGTTTTACTTTAACTATTATTTTTTTACTGATTTTTTTGTTCAATCATAACAAAATATAGCCTATGTCACTCCTGAATAGTTTAGCTTTCTGTTAGTGAAAGGTTTTTCACGATCGGACCAGTAGTTTCGGAGCCTATTCAATACAAACAAACAAATCTTTCCTCTTTATAAATTTAGTATAGATTCGATCTCTGTTATGTAAATTGCTAACCGTAGCTCCAAATAAGCTTAACCTAGTGAATTATCCAGTTCATAAAAACGTTATTATATTGAGCTACGCAAATAAATAATTAAATACATTCGCTTTGTATCTTTCTCTCTCCCTCTTGTCAGAGACATTATGACAGCATTTTATGATTAATCTTACAGCAGGGGTAAATTTCACAATAGGAAAGAAATTCTTGTTTTTTGAGCTTATAATTTGGTATATTTCACAGGTGAATTCGAGCTGATGGGTCCCAGCAGTCAGCAGAGCATCTACACTGCCAATTCCCCGATCGACACGCGCTCGTCCGTCAATGGAAGCGATATTGGCAGCCGGCAGAACACTGGCTGGATAAACACGGTAATTTATTAGAAACATACGTAAATAACATAACATAACATAACATAACATTCTATCACGACCTTATTTCAAACACGAGACGGCAAGTGACTGTTGCCGTCATGGTGAACAGAACACTCAGAAGCCCACTTTTCACCAATGGTATTAGAACCCAACGTAGGGTGGTGAGCCTTCCACCGCTGTCCGGGTTGATTGGTTTTTTTATCGGTGTTTTCCATCACCGGAGAGTTGGTCGGAAATTAAATAATGAACACAAAGATTTTGGTTCTGGCCAGATTTGAACACGATCCGCGATCAGAGTTGGAGTGCTTAATTACTAGGCCACGACGCTCTGATACGTAAATACTGTTCTAAAAACATAATAAAAATAACACTGAAGTAAGGCCAATTAAACGAGATAAATTAAGTCAATGAACTTTTCATGTTTATAAATGCTTAGTACGCATTCTAAGTAGAATTTCAATCTTGAATTTTAAACATGGAGGACATTGGACTAGGTTTGGTGCTAAAGGTAGAGGTTTTGGCTAAAGCGCCGAAAAATCCCCTCAAACTGGACTTTCATGTGACGAACTTAAGGTTCGGTCTATGTGTGTACCTATTATACGATGATGTTGAAGACATTTTGGTAAGAATGACTTGAACTTGATAGAAACGCACTTACTTAGACTCAACATAACTCTGTAGGTATATTAGACTTGCTCATTCGAACTCCAACATCTCACTTACATACGCACATGCACACACATACACACACCACACACGCGCACAACATACACACCCATCCATCACAGAGACACACACACAGTCATGCATTTCCCCTTACTCATTTATTTTTGTCGTATTTATAAATATAAAAAGATAATTTTTAGTGTATAAAGTTTTTAGTGTACAAATAAATGTAAAAAGTTTAATTTTTAGTGTTACTTTTATAGTACGTTCACATCAACCTTTACAAAACTATTGCAAAATAGGCCTTATGACGGCCACATAAGGTATGTAAAGGTTGAAGGTTGATGTGAACGCCTCTGTACCTAATGTAAATGTATAGTGTATGACTTTGTAGGAAGAGCGAGGCTTTCCCAACATGAGTATCTTTTGATTACTTTCTGGGAAGCCCTGGCAATTTATTTGTTAAAGATTTACTTCAATAAAAAACTTTTTAATTTAAATTTTAATGATGTATCTAAAGAAATGTTCAAATATATTTTGTCAGTCTGACACCCAATGGAAAAGTTTGGCTTAGGTCGGTGACCTGCCCCAAATATTAGTTTTATCTATTTATGACGACAAGATTGGCGTAGTGCGCTGTAGCACGTTTTCTCGCCTCGATTTACTTAGTGTGCCGGGTTTGATTCCCGGTCGGGTCAATTCAGGAAACGATCTTTTCTGAATTGACTTGGTTCTGAGTGTGCTAGGAGACGCCCCTGGCTTATTACCTTGTGTGGTACCTTGTAACACAGAGATATTGATCCCTACTTTGAGACCATTACGAGAGGTGTGTTGTCTGGCGCATATTTATCTATTAATGTATTAGGTGCCGATGTCAACAACCACGCTGAGCAGCGGCGCCGGCAGCATCGCGGGCAAGCGCTCCAACCGCAGCGTGAAGCCGCCCGCCAAGCCGCAGGACACCTTCGTCAAGGACTACGTTAGGAAGAGAAACCTCATTTTAGAACTTATGGTAAGAGTACTTCTAACTTCGAATAACTTGGATTACAACTTTTACTAACACGAATGTATTCGGGATATGTCTATGTTTGAAAACAAAACAAGTTCTTCAAAAATGCGATGGACTTAGTGACTCTTCTTAGCATGTTGGACAGAACTGTACTTCAGTACTTAGCATTAGGAATCTGTTGCATGACATTAACAATGTTATTTAATTTGATGTGCCACTAGTTATTCTTCTATTTTTTTCTTTCTTTTTAATATCGATTATTCGGCACGCAGTACCCTACCTACTAGATTTCAGATTACTATATTTACATAACCCTTGATGAGTCAGGAATCAGGTTGGCCTACAGAGTATTGCTAATTAAATGAGGGGAATGCCTCTGTTTTTATATATATATGAGGTGTGTATATTTGTCAAAACACACACCGAGCTATTCAAGTGTTTCAGCGATTATCCGCGGATCCATAGCTGTAGGCGACTGAATAAACTAGTTCTGCCAATAATGAAAACGACAATGTGTTCTAGGAACAGCTGTGTAATGGCCCTAAGAATATATAATAAATTACCAATGGACTTAAAGAATCAATCATTAATTCAATTCAAGTATAAGTTGGAAGTATGGCTCAATCAAAATTGCTTGTACAACTTAGCTGAATATTTTGATATGGGAATTTAAATTATTGTGTTTGATATTAGTTGTGTTTGTGCTTGTGAATTAATGAATGTATTATATTTTAATTTTAAAAATTGACATTATTTAATTGCTATATAAAATTGTATTTGCATGCCTCAATGGGTGAATATGTCTTGTTTACTTTTAATTTTTCTCTACCAACTGAAACGTAACACATTCTTGCGAAATAAATATTCTTATTCTCAAAATTGGCATTAAGTAAACTTATTTTGCTACTGCTTCAACTTCAATTGTACTCGCTACTTTTGCAAAAATACTTTGCTAAATATCAGTTTATGAGCTAGCGATGCATAATATTTTCAGGTAGGTGTCATTGACATTAAAAATGAGCTAAAATATTCAACAATCTATTTTTATTCCTCAGGCCGTCGAAATAGAGTTCCTGGTAACCTGGCACAACCCACACGGGCGGCCCGAGCAAGCGGTCCCCGGCGAGGACAACATCGCGACGTGGCGCTCCAAGCCCAACACGGAGCGCACGTGGCGCGACCTAGCCAAGCTGGCCTGGGACATCAGCCCTACGCTGGCTGTGTTCCTGCCTGAGAGGTGAGAATGAGTTGCTTGTAACCTGGCACAGCCCACACGGGCGCACGTGGCGCGACCTAGCCAAGCTGGCCTGGGACATCAGCCCTACGCTGGCTGTGTTCCTGCCTGAGAGGTGAGAATGAGTTGCTTGTAACCTGGCACAGCCCACACGGGCGACGTGGCGCGACCTAGCCAAGCTGGCCTGGGACATCAGCCCTACGCTGGCTGTGTTCCTGCCTGAGAGGTGAGAATGAGTTGCTTGTAACCTGGCACAGCCCACACGGGCGCACGTGGCGCGGCCTAGCCAAGCTGGCCTGGGACATCAGCCCTACGCTGGCTGTGTTCCTGCCTGAGAGGTGAGAATGAGTTGCTTGTAACCTGGCACAGCCCACACGGGCGCACGTGGCGCGACCTAGCCAAGCTGGCCTGGGACATCAGCCCTACGCTGGCTGTGTTCCTGCCTGAGAGGTGAGAATGAGTTGCTTGTAACCTGGCACAGCCCACACGGGCGCACGTGGCGCGACCTAGCCAAGCTGGCCTGGGACATCAGCCCTACGCTGGCTGTGTTCCTGCCTGAGAGGTGAGAATGAGTTGCTTGTAACCTGGCACAGCCCACACGGGCGCACGTGGCGCGACCTAGCCAAGCTGGCCTGGGACATCAGCCCTACGCTGGCTGTGTTCCTGCCTGAGAGGTGAGAATGAGTTGCTTGTAACCTGGCACAGCCCACACGGGCGCACGTGGCGCGACCTAGCCAAGCTGGCCTGGGACATCAGCCCTACGCTGGCTGTGTTCCTGCCTGAGAGGTGAGAATGAGTTGCTTGTAACCTGGCACAGCCCACACGGGCGCACGTGGCGCGACCTAGCCAAGCTGGCCTGGGACATCAGCCCTACGCTGGCTGTGTTCCTGCCTGAGAGGTGAGAATGAGTTGCTTGTAACCTGGCACAGCCCACACGGGCGCACGTGGCGCGACCTAGCCAAGCTGGCCTGGGACATCAGCCCTACGCTGGCTGTGTTCCTGCCTGAGAGGTGAGAATGAGTTGCTTGTAACCTGGCACAGCCCACACGGGCGCACGTGGCGCGACCTAGCCAAGCTGGCCTGGGACATCAGCCCTACGCTGGCTGTGTTCCTGCCTGAGAGGTGAGAATGAGTTGCTTGTAACCTGGCACAGCCCACACGGGCGCACGTGGCGCGACCTAGCCAAGCTGGCCTGGGACATCAGCCCTACGCTGGCTGTGTTCCTGCCTGAGAGGTGAGAATGAGTTGCTTGTAACCTGGCACAGCCCACACGGGCGCACGTGGCGCGACCTAGCCAAGCTGGCCTGGGACATCAGCCCTACGCTGGCTGTGTTCCTGCCTGAGAGGTGAGAATGAGTTGCTTGTAACCTGGCACAGCCCACACGGGCGCACGTGGCGCGACCTAGCCAAGCTGGCCTGGGACATCAGCCCTACGCTGGCTGTGTTCCTGCCTGAGAGGTGAGAATGAGTTGCTTGTAACCTGGCACAGCCCACACGGGCGCACGTGGCGCGACCTAGCCAAGCTGGCCTGGGACATCAGCCCTACGCTGGCTGTGTTCCTGCCTGAGAGGTGAGAATGAGTTGCTTGTAACCTGGCACAGCCCACACGGGCGCACGTGGCGCGACCTAGCCAAGCTGGCCTGGGACATCAGCCCTACGCTGGCTGTGTTCCTGCCTGAGAGGTGAGAATGAGTTGCTTGTAACCTGGCACAGCCCACACGGGCGCACGTGGCGCGACCTAGCCAAGCTGGCCTGGGACATCAGCCCTACGCTGGCTGTGTTCCTGCCTGAGAGGTGAGAATGAGTTGCTTGTAACCTGGCACAGCCCACACGGGCGCACGTGGCGCGACCTAGCCAAGCTGGCCTGGGACATCAGCCCTACGCTGGCTGTGTTCCTGCCTGAGAGGTGAGAATGAGTTGCTTGTAACCTGGCACAGCCCACACGGGCGCACGTGGCGCGACCTAGCCAAGCTGGCCTGGGACATCAGCCCTACGCTGGCTGTGTTCCTGCCTGAGAGGTGAGAATGAGTTGCTTGTAACCTGGCACAGCCCACACGGGCGCACGTGGCGCGACCTAGCCAAGCTGGCCTGGGACATCAGCCCTACGCTGGCTGTGTTCCTGCCTGAGAGGTGAGAATGAGTTGCTTGTAACCTGGCACAGCCCACACGGGCGCACGTGGCGCGACCTAGCCAAGCTGGCCTGGGACATCAGCCCTACGCTGGCTGTGTTCCTGCCTGAGAGGTGAGAATGAGTTGCTTGTAACCTGGCACAGCCCACACGGGCGCACGTGGCGCGACCTAGCCAAGCTGGCCTGGGACATCAGCCCTACGCTGGCTGTGTTCCTGCCTGAGAGGTGAGAATGAGTTGCTTGTAACCTGGCACAGCCCACACGGGCGCACGTGGCGCGACCTAGCCAAGCTGGCCTGGGACATCAGCCCTACGCTGGCTGTGTTCCTGCCTGAGAGGTGAGAATGAGTTGCTTGTAACCTGGCACAGCCCACACGGGCGCACGTGGCGCGACCTAGCCAAGCTGGCCTGGGACATCAGCCCTACGCTGGCTGTGTTCCTGCCTGAGAGGTGAGAATGAGTTGCTTGTAACCTGGCACAGCCCACACGGGCGCACGTGGCGCGACCTAGCCAAGCTGGCCTGGGACATCAGCCCTACGCTGGCTGTGTTCCTGCCTGAGAGGTGAGAATGAGTTGCTTGTAACCTGGCACAGCCCACACGGGCGCACGTGGCGCGACCTAGCCAAGCTGGCCTGGGACATCAGCCCTACGCTGGCTGTGTTCCTGCCTGAGAGGTGAGAATGAGTTGCTTGTAACCTGGCACAGCCCACACGGGCGCACGTGGCGCGACCTAGCCAAGCTGGCCTGGGACATCAGCCCTACGCTGGCTGTGTTCCTGCCTGAGAGGTGAGAATGAGTTGCTTGTAACCTGGCACAGCCCACACGGGCGCACGTGGCGCGACCTAGCCAAGCTGGCCTGGGACATCAGCCCTACGCTGGCTGTGTTCCTGCCTGAGAGGTGAGAATGAGTTGCTTGTAACCTGGCACAGCCCACACGGGCGCACGTGGCGCGACCTAGCCAAGCTGGCCTGGGACATCAGCCCTACGCTGGCTGTGTTCCTGCCTGAGAGGTGAGAATGAGTTGCTTGTAACCTGGCACAGCCCACACGGGCGCACGTGGCGCGACCTAGCCAAGCTGGCCTGGGACATCAGCCCTACGCTGGCTGTGTTCCTGCCTGAGAGGTGAGAATGAGTTGCTTGTAACCTGGCACAGCCCACACGGGCGCACGTGGCGCGACCTAGCCAAGCTGGCCTGGGACATCAGCCCTACGCTGGCTGTGTTCCTGCCTGAGAGGTGAGAATGAGTTGCTTGTAACCTGGCACAGCCCACACGGGCGCACGTGGCGCGACCTAGCCAAGCTGGCCTGGGACATCAGCCCTACGCTGGCTGTGTTCCTGCCTGAGAGGTGAGAATGAGTTGCTTGTAACCTGGCACAGCCCACACGGGCGCACGTGGCGCGACCTAGCCAAGCTGGCCTGGGACATCAGCCCTACGCTGGCTGTGTTCCTGCCTGAGAGGTGAGAATGAGTTGCTTGTAACCTGGCACAGCCCACACGGGCGCACGTGGCGCGACCTAGCCAAGCTGGCCTGGGACATCAGCCCTACGCTGGCTGTGTTCCTGCCTGAGAGGTGAGAATGAGTTGCTTGTAACCTGGCACAGCCCACACGGGCGCACGTGGCGCGACCTAGCCAAGCTGGCCTGGGACATCAGCCCTACGCTGGCTGTGTTCCTGCCTGAGAGGTGAGAATGAGTTGCTTGTAACCTGGCACAGCCCACACGGGCGCACGTGGCGCGACCTAGCCAAGCTGGCCTGGGACATCAGCCCTACGCTGGCTGTGTTCCTGCCTGAGAGGTGAGAATGAGTTGCTTGTAACCTGGCACAGCCCACACGGGCGCACGTGGCGCGACCTAGCCAAGCTGGCCTGGGACATCAGCCCTACGCTGGCTGTGTTCCTGCCTGAGAGGTGAGAATGAGTTGCTTGTAACCTGGCACAGCCCACACGGGCGCACGTGGCGCGACCTAGCCAAGCTGGCCTGGGACATCAGCCCTACGCTGGCTGTGTTCCTGCCTGAGAGGTGAGAATGAGTTGCTTGTAACCTGGCACAGCCCACACGGGCGCACGTGGCGCGACCTAGCCAAGCTGGCCTGGGACATCAGCCCTACGCTGGCTGTGTTCCTGCCTGAGAGGTGAGAATGAGTTGCTTGTAACCTGGCACAGCCCACACGGGCGCACGTGGCGCGACCTAGCCAAGCTGGCCTGGGACATCAGCCCTACGCTGGCTGTGTTCCTGCCTGAGAGGTGAGAATGAGTTGCTTGTAACCTGGCACAGCCCACACGGGCGCACGTGGCGCGACCTAGCCAAGCTGGCCTGGGACATCAGCCCTACGCTGGCTGTGTTCCTGCCTGAGAGGTGAGAATGAGTTGCTTGTAACCTGGCACAGCCCACACGGGCGCACGTGGCGCGACCTAGCCAAGCTGGCCTGGGACATCAGCCCTACGCTGGCTGTGTTCCTGCCTGAGAGGTGAGAATGAGTTGCTTGTAACCTGGCACAGCCCACACGGGCGCACGTGGCGCGACCTAGCCAAGCTGGCCTGGGACATCAGCCCTACGCTGGCTGTGTTCCTGCCTGAGAGGTGAGAATGAGTTGCTTGTAACCTGGCACAGCCCACACGGGCGCACGTGGCGCGACCTAGCCAAGCTGGCCTGGGACATCAGCCCTACGCTGGCTGTGTTCCTGCCTGAGAGGTGAGAATGAGTTGCTTGTAACCTGGCACAGCCCACACGGGCGCACGTGGCGCGACCTAGCCAAGCTGGCCTGGGACATCAGCCCTACGCTGGCTGTGTTCCTGCCTGAGAGGTGAGAATGAGTTGCTTGTAACCTGGCACAGCCCACACGGGCGCACGTGGCGCGACCTAGCCAAGCTGGCCTGGGACATCAGCCCTACGCTGGCTGTGTTCCTGCCTGAGAGGTGAGAATGAGTTGCTTGTAACCTGGCACAGCCCACACGGGCGCACGTGGCGCGACCTAGCCAAGCTGGCCTGGGACATCAGCCCTACGCTGGCTGTGTTCCTGCCTGAGAGGTGAGAATGAGTTGCTTGTAACCTGGCACAGCCCACACGGGCGCACGTGGCGCGACCTAGCCAAGCTGGCCTGGGACATCAGCCCTACGCTGGCTGTGTTCCTGCCTGAGAGGTGAGAATGAGTTGCTTGTAACCTGGCACAGCCCACACGGGCGCACGTGGCGCGACCTAGCCAAGCTGGCCTGGGACATCAGCCCTACGCTGGCTGTGTTCCTGCCTGAGAGGTGAGAATGAGTTGCTTGTAACCTGGCACAGCCCACACGGGCGCACGTGGCGCGACCTAGCCAAGCTGGCCTGGGACATCAGCCCTACGCTGGCTGTGTTCCTGCCTGAGAGGTGAGAATGAGTTGCTTGTAACCTGGCACAGCCCACACGGGCGCACGTGGCGCGACCTAGCCAAGCTGGCCTGGGACATCAGCCCTACGCTGGCTGTGTTCCTGCCTGAGAGGTGAGAATGAGTTGCTTGTAACCTGGCACAGCCCACACGGGCGCACGTGGCGCGACCTAGCCAAGCTGGCCTGGGACATCAGCCCTACGCTGGCTGTGTTCCTGCCTGAGAGGTGAGAATGAGTTGCTTGTAACCTGGCACAGCCCACACGGGCGCACGTGGCGCGACCTAGCCAAGCTGGCCTGGGACATCAGCCCTACGCTGGCTGTGTTCCTGCCTGAGAGGTGAGAATGAGTTGCTTGTAACCTGGCACAGCCCACACGGGCGCACGTGGCGCGACCTAGCCAAGCTGGCCTGGGACATCAGCCCTACGCTGGCTGTGTTCCTGCCTGAGAGGTGAGAATGAGTTGCTTGTAACCTGGCACAGCCCACACGGGCGCACGTGGCGCGACCTAGCCAAGCTGGCCTGGGACATCAGCCCTACGCTGGCTGTGTTCCTGCCTGAGAGGTGAGAATGAGTTGCTTGTAACCTGGCACAGCCCACACGGGCGCACGTGGCGCGACCTAGCCAAGCTGGCCTGGGACATCAGCCCTACGCTGGCTGTGTTCCTGCCTGAGAGGTGAGAATGAGTTGCTTGTAACCTGGCACAGCCCACACGGGCGCACGTGGCGCGACCTAGCCAAGCTGGCCTGGGACATCAGCCCTACGCTGGCTGTGTTCCTGCCTGAGAGGTGAGAATGAGTTGCTTGTAACCTGGCACAGCCCACACGGGCGCACGTGGCGCGACCTAGCCAAGCTGGCCTGGGACATCAGCCCTACGCTGGCTGTGTTCCTGCCTGAGAGGTGAGAATGAGTTGCTTGTAACCTGGCACAGCCACACGGCGCACGTGGCGCGACCTAGCCAAGCTGGCTGGGACATCAGCCCTACGCTGGCTGTGTTCCTGCCTGAGAGGTGAGAATGAGTTGCTTGTAACCTGGCACAGCCCACACGGGCGCACGTGGCGCGACCTAGCCAAGCTGGCCTGGGACATCAGCCCTACGCTGGCTGTGTTCCTGCCTGAGAGGTGAGAATGAGTTGCTTGTAACCTGGCACAGCCACACGGGCGCACGTGGCGCGACCTAGCCAAGCTGGCTGGACATCAGCCCTACGCTGGCTGTGTTCCTGCCTGAGAGGGTGAGAATGAGTTGCTTGTAACCTGGCACAGCCCACACGGGCGCACGTGGCGCGACCTAGCCAAGCTGGCCTGGGACATCAGCCCTACGCTGGCTGTGTTCCTGCCTGAGAGGTGAGAATGAGTTGCTTGTAACCTGGCACAGCCCACACGGGCGCACGTGGCGCGACCTAGCCAAGCTGGCCTGGACATCAGCCCTTCGCTGGCTGTGTTCCTGCCTGAGAGGTGAGAATGAGTTGCTTGTAACCTGGCACAGCCCACACGGGCGCACGTGGCGCGACCTAGCCAAGCTGGCCTGGGACATCAGCCCTACGCTGGCTGTGTTCCTGCCTGAGAGGTGAGAATGAGTTGCTTGTAACCTGGCACAGCCCACACGGGCGCACGTGGCGCGACCTAGCCAAGCTGGCCTGGGACATCAGCCCTTCGCTGGCTGTGTTCCTGCCTGAGAGGTGAGAATGAGTTGCTTGTAACCTGGCACAGCCCACACGGGCGCACGTGGCGCGACCTAGCCAAGCTGGCCTGGGACATCAGCCCTTCGCTGGCTGTGTTCCTGCCTGAGAGGTGAGAATGAGTTGCTTGTAACCTGGCACAGCCCACACGGGCGCACGTGGCGCGACCTAGCCAAGCTGGCCTGGGACATCAGCCCTACGCTGGCTGTGTTCCTGCCTGAGAGGTGAGAATGAGTTGCTTGTAACCTGGCACAGCCACACGGGCGCACGTGGCGCGACCTAGCAAGCTGGCCTGGGACATCAGCCCTACGCTGGCTGTGTTCCTGCCTGAGAGGTGAGAATGAGTTGCTTGTAACCTGGCACAGCCCACACGGCGCACGTGGCGCGACCTAGCCAAGCTGGCCTGGGACATCAGCCCTACGCTGGCTGTGTTCCTGCCTGAGAGGTGAGAATGAGTTGCTTGTAACCTGGCACAGCCCACACGGGCGCACGTGGCGCGACCTAGGCCAAGCTGGCCTGGGACATCAGCCCTACGCTGGCTGTGTTCCTGCCTGAGAGGTGAGAATGAGTTGCTTGTAACCTGGCACAGCCCACACGGGCGCACGTGGCGCGGCCTGAGCCAAGCTGGCCTGGGACATCAGCCCTACGCTGGCTGTGTTCCTGCCTGAGAGGTGAGAATGAGTTGCTTGTAACCTGGCACAGCCACACGGGCCACGTGGCGCGACCTAGCCAAGCTGCCTGGGACATCAGCCCTACGCTGGCTGTGTTCCTGCCTGAGAGGTGAGAATGAGTTGCTTGTAACCTGGCCACAGCCACACGGGCGCACTGGCGCGACCTAGCCAAGCTGGCCTGGGACATCAGCCCTACGCTGGGCTGTGTTCCTGCTGAGAGGTGAGAATGAGTTGCTTGTAAACCTGGCACAGCCCACACGGGCGCACGTGGCGCGACCTAGCCAAGCTGGCCTGGGACATCAGCCCTACGCTGGCTGTGTTCCTGCCCTGAGAGGTGAGAATGAGTTGCTTGTAACCTGGCACAGCCCACACGGGCGCACGTGGCGCGACCTAGCCAAGCTGGCCTGGGACATCAGCCCTACGCTGGCGTGTTCCTGCCTGAGAGGTGAGATGAGTTGCTTGTAACTGGCACAGCCCACACGGGCGCACGTGGCGCGGCCTAGCCAAGCTGGCTGGGACATCAGCCCTACGCTGGCTGTGTTCCTGCCTGAGAGGTGAGAATGAGTTTGCTTGTAACCTGGCACAGCCACACGGGCGCACGTTGCGCGACCTAGCCAAGCTGGGCCTGGGACATCAGCCCTACGCTGGCTGTGTTCCTGCCTGAGAGGTGAGAATGAGTTGCTTGTAACCTGGCACAGCCCACACGGGCGCACGTGGCGCGACCTAGCCAAGCTGGCCTTGGTGACATCAGCCCTACGCTGGCTGTGTTCCTGCCTGAGAGGGTGAGAATGAGTTGCTTGTAACCTGGCACAGCCCACACACACGGGCGCACGTGGCGCGACCTAGCCAAGCTGGCCTGGGACATCAGCCCTACGCTGGCTGTGTTCCTGCCTGAGAGGTGAGAATGAGTTGCTTGTAACCTGGCACAGCCCACACGGGCGCACGTGGCGCGGCCTAGCCAAGCTGGCCTGGGACATCAGCCCTACGCTGGCTGTGTTCCTGCCTGAGAGGTGATAATGAGTTGCTTGTAACCTGGCACAGCCCACACGGGCGCACGTGGCGCGACCTAGCCAAGCTGGCCTGGGACATCAGCCCTACGCTGGCTGTGTTCCTGCCTGAGAGGTGAGAATGAGTTGCTTGTAACCTGGCACAGCCCACACGGGCGCACGTGGCGCGACCTAGCCAAGCTGGCCTGGGACATCAGCCCTACGCTGGCTGTGTTCCTGCCTGAGAGGTGAGAATGAGTTGCTTGTAACCTGGCACAGCCCACACGGGCGCACGTGGCGCGACCTAGCCAAGCTGGCCTGGGACATCAGCCCTACGCTGGCTGTGTTCCTGCCTGAGAGGTGAGAATGAGTTGCTTGTAACCTGGCACAGCCCACACGGGCGCACGTGGCGCGACCTAGCCAAGCTGGCCTGGGACATCAGCCCTACGCTGGCTGTGTTCCTGCCTGAGAGGTGAGAATGAGTTGCTTGTAACCTGGCACAGCCCACACGGGCGCACGTGGCGCGACCTAGCCAAGCTGGCCTGGGACATCAGCCCTACGCTGGCTGTGTTCCTGCCTGAGAGGTGAGAATGAGTTGCTTGTAACCTGGCACAGCCCACACGGGCGCACGTGGCGCGACCTAGCCAAGCTGGCCTGGGACATCAGCCCTACGCTGGCTGTGTTCCTGCCTGAGAGGTGAGAATGAGTTGCTTGTAACCTGGCACAGCCCACACGGGCGCACGTGGCGCGACCTAGCCAAGCTGGCCTGGGACATCAGCCCTACGCTGGCTGTGTTCCTGCCTGAGAGGTGAGAATGAGTTGCTTGTAACCTGGCACAGCCCACACGGGCGCACGTGGCGCGACCTAGCCAAGCTGGCCTGGGACATCAGCCCTACGCTGGCTGTGTTCCTGCCTGAGAGGTGAGAATGAGTTGCTTGTAACCTGGCACAGCCCACACGGGCGCACGTGGCGCGACCTAGCCAAGCTGGCCTGGGACATCAGCCCTACGCTGGCTGTGTTCCTGCCTGAGAGGTGAGAATGAGTTGCTTGTAACCTGGCACAGCCCACACGGGCGCACGTGGCGCGACCTAGCCAAGCTGGCCTGGGACATCAGCCCTACGCTGGCTGTGTTCCTGCCTGAGAGGTGAGAATGAGTTGCTCTTGTAACCTGGCACAGCCCACACGGGCGCACGTCGGCGCGACCTAGCCAAGCCTGGCCTGGGACATCAGCCCCTACGCTGGCTGTGTTCCTGCCTGAGAGGTGAGAATGAGTTGCTTGTAACCTGGCACAGCCCACACGGGCGCACGTGGCGCGACCTAGCCAAGCTGGCCTGGGACATCAGCCCTACGCTGGCTGTGTTCCTGCCTGAGAGGTGAGAATGAGTTGCTTGTAACCTGGCACAGCCCACACACGGGCGCCACGTGGCGCGACCTAGCCAAGCTGGCCTGGGACATCAGCCCTACGCTGGCTGTGTTCCTGCCTGAGAGGTGAGAATGAGTTGCTGTAACCTGGCACAGCCCACACGGGCGCACGTGGCGCGACCTAGCCAAGCTGGCCTGGGACATCAGCCCTACGCTGGCTGTGTTCCTGCCTGAGAGGTGAGAATGAGTTGCTTGTAACCTGGCACAGCCCACACGGGCGCACGTGGCGCGACCTAGCCAAGCTGGCCTGCGACATCAGCCCTACGCTGGCTGTGTTCCTGCCTGAGAGGTGAGAATGAGTTGCTTGTAACCTGGCACAGACCACACGGGCGCACGTGGCGCGACCTAGCCAAGCTGGCCTGGGACATCAGCCCTACGCTGGCTGTGTTCCTGCCTGAGAGGTGAGAATGAGTTGCTTGTAACCTGGCACAGCCCACACGGGCGCACGTGGCGCGACCTAGCCAAACTGGCCTGGGGACATCAGCCCTACGCTGGCTGTGTTCCTGCCTGAGAGGTGAGAATGAGTTGCTTGTAACCTGGCACAGCCCACTCGGGCGCACGTGGCGCGACCTAGCCAAGCTGGCCAATCATAAAAACTGAACTGAGAGTACAGTCGTTCTTGTAATTTTCTAATTAGTAGTTTCAGTATATTTGCAGCGAAAGAACGCAATTAAAATCTTATTTACTCCATTTTTTGGCAAAAACTCAATTTTCATACTTAAGTACCTATTATCCCATACTACGCCGTACCGGGACTCTTTAAATTTTTTATTTCTCTCAAATTTGGGCCGATTTTGAATATTTTTTGATTCAATATTATCTGCTAGGAGTGTACCAACACACCGCCGTTATTTGCGGCGCGCTCCGACCAGTGTTGAATTAAATATTAATTTTTGAAACTTAAAATCTCTGTTCAAAAATTTTTCAAAATTTAATTTCTCCCAGATTTGATTAGATTTCCGATTTCTTTTGATTCAGTATTACTCGCCAGGACTAGAGAAACACACCGCCGTTGTTTTCAGCGCGCTCCGCCAAATACTGAACTAATTATCGAATAAAATCACACCAAAATTATATAAAAAATCACCTTTTCACCTTTTTTCTAAATTTTTACTAAGAAACACCCAGTTGCTTTGTTTGGCAATTGTGTGCGTGCCGGCGGGCCCTATCCAACGACACCCCGTTTGCCACCCTCAGACGTCATCGGGGCGAGAAATCGCAGAACTTTCTCTTTTTCTCTGTCACACCGAGTCGATGTGGTAAATCGACGCTCGCATACAAATTATCATAAAAACTGAACTGAGAGCTGGGCTACAGTCGTTCTTGTAATTTTCTAATTTTCTAATTAGTAGTTTCAGTATATTTGCAGCGAAAGAACGCAATTAAAATCTTATTTACTCCATTTTTTGGCAAGAACTCAATTTTCATACTTAAGTACCTATTATCCCATACTACGCCGTACCGGGACTCTTTAAATTTTTTATTTCTCTCAAATTTGGGCCGATTTTGAATATTTTTTGATTCAATATTATCTGCTAGGAGTGTACCAACACACCGCCGTTATTTGCGGCGCGCTCCGACCAGTGTTGAATTAAATATTAATTTTTGAAACTTAAAATCTCTGTTCAAAAATTTTTCAAAATTTAATTTCTCCCAGATTTGATTAGATTTCCGATTTCTTTTGATTCAGTATTACTCGCCAGGACTAGAGAAACACACCGCCGTTGTTTTCAGCGCGCTCCGCCAAATACTGAACTAATTATCGAATAAAATCACACCAAAATTATATAAAAAATCACCTTTTCACCTTTTTTCTAAATTTTTACTAAGAAACACCCAGTTGCTTTGTTTGGCAATTGTGTGCGTGCCGACGGGCCCTATCCAACGACACCCCGTTTGCCACCCTCAGACGTCATCGGGGCGAGAAATCGCAGAACTTTCTCTTTTTCTCTGTCACACCGAGTCGATGTGGTAAATCGACGCTCGCATACAAATTATCATAAAAACTGAACTGAGAGCTGGGCTACAGTCGTTCTTGTAATTTTCTAATTTTCTAATTAGTAGTTTCAGTATATTTGCAGCGAAAGAACGCAATTAAAATCTTATTTACTCCATTTTTTGGCAAAAACTCAATTTTCATACTTAAGTACCTATTATCCCATACTACGCCGTACCGGGACTCTTTAAATTTTTTATTTCTCTCAAATTTGGGCCGATTTTGAATATTTTTTGATTCAATATTATCTGCTAGGAGTGTACCAACACACCGCCGTTATTTGCGGCGCGCTCCGACCAGTGTTGAATTAAATATTAATTTTTGAAACTTAAAATCTCTGTTCAAAAATTTTTCAAAATTTAATTTCTCCCAGATTTGATTAGATTTCCGATTTCTTTTGATTCAGTATTACTCGCCAGGACTAGAGAAACACACCGCCGTTGTTTTCAGCGCGCTCCGCCAAATACTGAACTAATTATCGAATAAAATCACACCAAAATTATATAAAAAATCACCTTTTCACCTTTTTTCTAAATTTTTACTAAGAAACACCCAGTTGCTTTGTTTGGCAATTGTGTGCGTGCCGACGGGCCCTATCCAACGACACCCCGTTTGCCACCCTCAGACGTCATCGGGGCGAGAAATCGCAGAACTTTCTCTTTTTCTCTGTCACACCGAGTCGATGTGGTAAATCGACGCTCGCATACAAATTATCATAAAAACTGAACTGAGAGCTGGGCTACAGTCGTTCTTGTAATTTTCTAATTTTCTAATTAGTAGTTTCAGTATATTTGCAGCGAAAGAACGCAATTAAAATCTTATTTACTCCATTTTTTGGCAAAAACTCAATTTTCATACTTAAGTACCTATTATCCCATACTACGCCGTACCGGGACTCTTTAAATTTTTTATTTCTCTCAAATTTGGGCCGATTTTGAATATTTTTTGATTCAATATTATCTGCTAGGAGTGTACCAACACACCGCCGTTATTTGCGGCGCGCTCCGACCAGTGTTGAATTAAATATTAATTTTTGAAACTTAAAATCTCTGTTCAAAAATTTTTCAAAATTTAATTTCTCCCAGATTTGATTAGATTTCCGATTTATTTTGATTCAGTATTACTCGCCAGGACTAGAGAAACACACCGCCGTTGTTTTCAGCGCGCTCCGCCAAATACTGAACTAATTATCGAATAAAATCACACCAAAATTATATAAAAAATCACCTTTTCACCTTTTTTCTAAATTTTTACTAAGAAACACCCAGTTGCTTTGTTTGGCAATTGTGTGCGTGCCGACGGGCCCTATCCAACGACACCCCGTTTGCCACCCTCAGACGTCATCGGGGCGAGAAATCGCAGAACTTTCTCTTTTTCTCTGTCACACCGAGTCGATGTGGTAAATCGACGCTCGCATACAAATTATCATAAAAACTGAACTGAGAGCTGGGCTACAGTCGTTCTTGTAATTTTCTAATTTTCTAATTAGTAGTTTCAGTATATTTGCAGCGAAAGAACGCAATTAAAATCTTATTTACTCCATTTTTTGGCAAAAACTCAATTTTCATACTTAAGTACCTATTATCCCATACTACGCCGTATCGGGACTCTTTAAATTTTTTATTTCTCTCAAATTTGGGCCGATTTTGAATATTTTTTGATTCAATATTATCTGCTAGGAGTGTACCAACACACCGCCGTTATTTGCGGCGCGCTCCGACCAGTGTTGAATTAAATATTAATTTTTGAAACTTAAAATCTCTGTTCAAAAATTTTTCAAAATTTAATTTCTCCCAGATTTGATTAGATTTCCGATTTCTTTTGATTCAGTATTACTCGCCAGGACTAGAGAAACACACCGCCGTTGTTTTCAGCGCGCTCCGCCAAATACTGAACTAATTATCGAATAAAATCACACCAAAATTATATAAAAAATCACCTTTTCACCTTTTTTCTAAATTTTTACTAAGAAACACCCAGTTGCTTTGTTTGGCAATTGTGTGCGTGCCGACGGGCCCTATCCAACGACACCCCGTTTGCCACCCTCAGACGTCATCGGGGCGAGAAATCGCAGAACTTTCTCTTTTTCTCTGTCACACCGAGTCGATGTGGTAAATCGACGCTCGCATACAAATTATCATAAAAACTGAACTGAGAGCTGGGCTACAGTCGTTCTTGTAATTTTCTAATTTTCTAATTAGTAGTTTCAGTATATTTGCAGCGAAAGAACGCAATTAAAATCTTATTTACTCCATTTTTTGGCAAAAACTCAATTTTCATACTTAAGTACCTATTATCCCATACTACGCCGTACCGGGACTCTTTAAATTTTTTATTTCTCTCAAATTTGGGCCGATTTTGAATATTTTTTGATTCAATATTATCTGCTAGGAGTGTACCAACACACCGCCGTTATTTGCGGCGCGCTCCGACCAGTGTTGAATTAAATATTAATTTTTGAAACTTAAAATCTCTGTTCAAAAATTTTTCAAAATTTAATTTCTCCCAGATTTGATTAGATTTCCGATTTCTTTTGATTCAGTATTACTCGCCAGGACTAGAGAAACACACCGCCGTTGTTTTCAGCGCGCTCCGCCAAATACTGAACTAATTATCGAATAAAATCACACCAAAATTATATAAAAAATCACCTTTTCACCTTTTTTCTAAATTTTTACTAAGAAACACCCAGTTGCTTTGTTTGGCAATTGTGTGCGTGCCGACGGGCCCTATCCAACGACACCCCGTTTGCCACCCTCAGACGTCATCGGGGCGAGAAATCGCAGAACTTTCTCTTTTTCTCTGTCACACCGAGTCGATGTGGTAAATCGACGCTCGCATACAAATTATCATAAAAACTGAACTGAGAGCTGGGCTACAGTCGTTCTTGTAATTTTCTAATTTTCTAATTAGTAGTTTCAGTATATTTGCAGCGAAAGAACGCAATTAAAATCTTATTTACTCCATTTTTTGGCAAAAACTCAATTTTCATACTTAAGTACCTATTATCCCATACTACGCCGTACCGGGACTCTTTAAATTTTTTATTTCTCTCAAATTTGGGCCGATTTTGAATATTTTTTGATTCAATATTATCTGCTAGGAGTGTACCAACACACCGCCGTTATTTGCGGCGCGCTCCGACCAGTGTTGAATTAAATATTAATTTTTGAAACTTAAAATCTCTGTTCAAAAATTTTTCAAAATTTAATTTCTCCCAGATTTGATTAGATTTCCGATTTCTTTTGATTCAGTATTACTCGCCAGGACTAGAGAAACACACCGCCGTTGTTTTCAGCGCGCTCCGCCAAATACTGAACTAATTATCGAATAAAATCACACCAAAATTATATAAAAAATCACCTTTTCACCTTTTTTCTAAATTTTTACTAAGAAACACCCAGTTGCTTTGTTTGGCAATTGTGTGCGTGCCGACGGGCCCTATCCAACGACACCCCGTTTGCCACCCTCAGACGTCATCGGGGCGAGAAATCGCAGAACTTTCTCTTTTTCTCTGTCACACCGAGTCGATGTGGTAAATCGACGCTCGCATACAAATTATCATAAAAACTGAACTGAGAGCTGGGCTACAGTCGTTCTTGTAATTTTCTAATTTTCTAATTAGTAGTTTCAGTATATTTGCAGCGAAAGAACGCAATTAAAATCTTATTTACTCCATTTTTTGGCAAAAACTCAATTTTCATACTTAAGTACCTATTATCCCATACTACGCCGTACCGGGACTCTTTAAATTTTTTATTTCTCTCAAATTTGGGCCGATTTTGAATATTTTTTGATTCAATATTATCTGCTAGGAGTGTACCAACACACCGCCGTTATTTGCGGCGCGCTCCGACCAGTGTTGAATTAAATATTAATTTTTGAAACTTAAAATCTCTGTTCAAAAATTTTTCAAAATTTAATTTCTCCCAGATTTGATTAGATTTCCGATTTCTTTTGATTCAGTATTACTCGCCAGGACTAGAGAAACACACCGCCGTTGTTTTCAGCGCGCTCCGCCAAATACTGAACTAATTATCGAATAAAATCACACCAAAATTATATAAAAAATCACCTTTTCACCTTTTTTCTAAATTTTTACTAAGAAACACCCAGTTGCTTTGTTTGGCAATTGTGTGCGTGCCGACGGGCCCTATCCAACGACACCCCGTTTGCCACCCTCAGACGTCATCGGGGCGAGAAATCGCAGAACTTTCTCTTTTTCTCTGTCACACCGAGTCGATGTGGTAAATCGACGCTCGCATACAAATTATCATAAAAACTGAACTGAGAGCTGGGCTACAGTCGTTCTTGTAATTTTCTAATTTTCTAATTAGTAGTTTCAGTATATTTGCAGCGAAAGAACGCAATTAAAATCTTATTTACTCCATTTTTTGGCAAAAACTCAATTTTCATACTTAAGTACCTATTATCCCATACTACGCCGTACCGGGACTCTTTAAATTTTTTATTTCTCTCAAATTTGGGCCGATTTTGAATATTTTTTGATTCAATATTATCTGCTAGGAGTGTACCAACACACCGCCGTTATTTGCGGCGCGCTCCGACCAGTGTTGAATTAAATATTAATTTTTGAAACTTAAAATCTCTGTTCAAAAATTTTTCAAAATTTAATTTCTCCCAGATTTGATTAGATTTCCGATTTCTTTTGATTCAGTATTACTCGCCAGGACTAGAGAAACACACCGCCGTTGTTTTCAGCGCGCTCCGCCAAATACTGAACTAATTATCGAATAAAATCACACCAAAATTATATAAAAAATCACCTTTTCACCTTTTTTCTAAATTTTTACTAAGAAACACCCAGTTGCTTTGTTTGGCAATTGTGTGCGTGCCGACGGGCCCTATCCAACGACACCCCGTTTGCCACCCTCAGACGTCATCGGGGCGAGAAATCGCAGAACTTTCTCTTTTTCTCTGTCACACCGAGTCGATGTGGTAAATCGACGCTCGCATACAAATTATCATAAAAACTGAACTGAGAGCTGGGCTACAGTCGTTCTTGTAATTTTCTAATTTTCTAATTAGTAGTTTCAGTATATTTGCAGCGAAAGAACGCAATTAAAATCTTATTTACTCCATTTTTTGGCAAAAACTCAATTTTCATACTTAAGTACCTATTATCCCATACTACGCCGTACCGGGACTCTTTAAATTTTTTATTTCTCTCAAATTTGGGCCGATTTTGAATATTTTTTGATTCAATATTATCTGCTAGGAGTGTACCAACACACCGCCGTTATTTGCGGCGCGCTCCGACCAGTGTTGAATTAAATATTAATTTTTGAAACTTAAAATCTCTGTTCAAAAATTTTTCAAAATTTAATTTCTCCCAGATTTGATTAGATTTCCGATTTCTTTTGATTCAGTATTACTCGCCAGGACTAGAGAAACACACCGCCGTTGTTTTCAGCGCGCTCCGCCAAATACTGAACTAATTATCGAATAAAATCACACCAAAATTATATAAAAAATCACCTTTTCACCTTTTTTCTAAATTTTTACTAAGAAACACCCAGTTGCTTTGTTTGGCAATTGTGTGCGTGCCGACGGGCCCTATCCAACGACACCCCGTTTGCCACCCTCAGACGTCATCGGGGCGAGAAATCGCAGAACTTTCTCTTTTTCTCTGTCACACCGAGTCGATGTGGTAAATCGACGCTCGCATACAAATTATCATAAAAACTGAACTGAGAGCTGGGCTACAGTCGTTCTTGTAATTTTCTAATTTTCTAATTAGTAGTTTCAGTATATTTGCAGCGAAAGAACGCAATTAAAATCTTATTTACTCCATTTTTTGGCAAAAACTCAATTTTCATACTTAAGTACCTATTATCCCATACTACGCCGTACCGGGACTCTTTAAATTTTTTATTTCTCTCAAATTTGGGCCGATTTTGAATATTTTTTGATTCAATATTATCTGCTAGGAGTGTACCAACACACCGCCGTTATTTGCGGCGCGCTCCGACCAGTGTTGAATTAAATATTAATTTTTGAAACTTAAAATCTCTGTTCAAAAATTTTTCAAAATTTAATTTCTCCCAGATTTGATTAGATTTCCGATTTCTTTTGATTCAGTATTACTCGCCAGGACTAGAGAAACACACCGCCGTTGTTTTCAGCGCGCTCCGCCAAATACTGAACTAATTATCGAATAAAATCACACCAAAATTATATAAAAAATCACCTTTTCACCTTTTTTCTAAATTTTTACTAAGAAACACCCAGTTGCTTTGTTTGGCAATTGTGTGCGTGCCGACGGGCCCTATCCAACGACACCCCGTTTGCCACCCTCAGACGTCATCGGGGCGAGAAATCGCAGAACTTTCTCTTTTTCTCTGTCACACCGAGTCGATGTGGTAAATCGACGCTCGCATACAAATTATCATAAAAACTGAACTGAGAGCTGGGCTACAGTCGTTCTTGTAATTTTCTAATTTTCTAATTAGTAGTTTCAGTATATTTGCAGCGAAAGAACGCAATTAAAATCTTATTTACTCCATTTTTTGGCAAAAACTCAATTTTCATACTTAAGTACCTATTATCCCATACTACGCCGTACCGGGACTCTTTAAATTTTTTATTTCTCTCAAATTTGGGCCGATTTTGAATATTTTTTGATTCAATATTATCTGCTAGGAGTGTACCAACACACCGCCGTTATTTGCGGCGCGCTCCGACCAGTGTTGAATTAAATATTAATTTTTGAAACTTAAAATCTCTGTTCAAAAATTTTTCAAAATTTAATTTCTCCCAGATTTGATTAGATTTCCGATTTCTTTTGATTCAGTATTACTCGCCAGGACTAGAGAAACACACCGCCGTTGTTTTCAGCGCGCTCCGCCAAATACTGAACTAATTATCGAATAAAATCACACCAAAATTATATAAAAAATCACCTTTTCACCTTTTTTCTAAATTTTTACTAAGAAACACCCAGTTGCTTTGTTTGGCAATTGTGTGCGTGCCGACGGGCCCTATCCAACGACACCCCGTTTGCCACCCTCAGACGTCATCGGGGCGAGAAATCGCAGAACTTTCTCTTTTTCTCTGTCACACCGAGTCGATGTGGTAAATCGACGCTCGCATACAAATTATCATAAAAACTGAACTGAGAGCTGGGCTACAGTCGTTCTTGTAATTTTCTAATTTTCTAATTAGTAGTTTCAGTATATTTGCAGCGAAAGAACGCAATTAAAATCTTATTTACTCCATTTTTTGGCAAAAACTCAATTTTCATACTTAAGTACCTATTATCCCATACTACGCCGTACCGGGACTCTTTAAATTTTTTATTTCTCTCAAATTTGGGCCGATTTTGAATATTTTTTGATTCAATATTATCTGCTAGGAGTGTACCAACACACCGCCGTTATTTGCGGCGCGCTCCGACCAGTGTTGAATTAAATATTAATTTTTGAAACTTAAAATCTCTGTTCAAAAATTTTTCAAAATTTAATTTCTCCCAGATTTGATTAGATTTCCGATTTCTTTTGATTCAGTATTACTCGCCAGGACTAGAGAAACACACCGCCGTTGTTTTCAGCGCGCTCCGCCAAATACTGAACTAATTATCGAATAAAATCACACCAAAATTATATAAAAAATCACCTTTTCACCTTTTTTCTAAATTTTTACTAAGAAACACCCAGTTGCTTTGTTTGGCAATTGTGTGCGTGCCGACGGGCCCTATCCAACGACACCCCGTTTGCCACCCTCAGACGTCATCGGGGCGAGAAATCGCAGCACTTTCTCTTTTTCTCTGTCACACCGAGTCGATGTGGTAAATCGACGCTCGCATACAAATTATCATAAAAACTGAACTGAGAGCTGGGCTACAGTCGTTCTTGTAATTTTCTAATTTTCTAATTAGTAGTTTCAGTATATTTGCAGCGAAAGAACGCAATTAAAATCTTATTTACTCCATTTTTTGGCAAAAACTCAATTTTCATACTTAAGTACCTATTATCCCATACTACGCCGTACCGGGACTCTTTAAATTTTTTATTTCTCTCAAATTTGGGCCGATTTTGAATATTTTTTGATTCAATATTATCTGCTAGGAGTGTACCAACACACCGCCGTTATTTGCGGCGCGCTCCGACCAGTGTTGAATTAAATATTAATTTTTGAAACTTAAAATCTCTGTTCAAAAATTTTTCAAAATTTAATTTCTCCCAGATTTGATTAGATTTCCGATTTCTTTTGATTCAATATTACTCGCCAGGACTAGAGAAACACACCGCCGTTGTTTTCAGCGCGCTCCGCCAAATACTGAACTAATTATCGAATAAAATCACACCAAAATTATATAAAAAATCACCTTTTCACCTTTTTTCTAAATTTTTACTAAGAAACACCCAGTTGCTTTGTTTGGCAATTGTGTGCGTGCCGACGGGCCCTATCCAACGACACCCCGTTTGCCACCCTCAGACGTCATCGGGGCGAGAAATCGCAGCACTTTCTCTTTTTCTCTGTCACACCGAGTCGATGTGGTAAATCGACGCTCGCATACAAATTATCATAAAAACTGAACTGAGAGCTGGGCTACAGTCGTTCTTGTAATTTTCTAATTTTCTAATTAGTAGTTTCAGTATATTTGCAGCGAAAGAACGCAATTAAAATCTTATTTACTCCATTTTTTGGCAAAAACTCAATTTTCATACTTAAGTACCTATTATCCCATACTACGCCGTACCGGGACTCTTTAAATTTTTTATTTCTCTCAAATTTGGGCCGATTTTGAATATTTTTTGATTCAATATTATCTGCTAGGAGTGTACCAACACACCGCCGTTATTTGCGGCGCGCTCCGACCAGTGTTGAATTAAATATTAATTTTTGAAACTTAAAATCTCTGTTCAAAAATTTTTCAAAATTTAATTTCTCCCAGATTTGATTAGATTTCCGATTTCTTTTGATTCAATATTACTCGCCAGGACTAGAGAAACACACCGCCGTTGTTTTCAGCGCGCTCCGCCAAATACTGAACTAATTATCGAATAAAATCACACCAAAATTATATAAAAAATCACCTTTTCACCTTTTTTCTAAATTTTTACTAAGAAACACCCAGTTGCTTTGTTTGGCAATTGTGTGCGTGCCGACGGGCCCTATCCAACGACACCCCGTTTGCCACCCTCAGACGTCATCGGGGCGAGAAATCGCAGAACTTTCTCTTTTTCTCTGTCACACCGAGTCGATGTGGTAAATCGACGCTCGCATACAAATTATCATAAAAACTGAACTGAGAGCTGGGCTACAGTCGTTCTTGTAATTTTCTAATTTTCTAATTAGTAGTTTCAGTATATTTGCAGCGAAAGAACGCAATTAAAATCTTATTTACTCCATTTTTTGGCAAAAACTCAATTTTCATACTTAAGTACCTATTATCCCATACTACGCCGTACCGGGACTCTTTAAATTTTTTATTTCTCTCAAATTTGGGCCGATTTTGAATATTTTTTGATTCAATATTATCTGCTAGGAGTGTACCAACACACCGCCGTTATTTGCGGCGCGCTCCGACCAGTGTTGAATTAAATATTAATTTTTGAAACTTAAAATCTCTGTTCAAAAATTTTTCAAAATTTAATTTCTCCCAGATTTGATTAGATTTCCGATTTCTTTTGATTCAGTATTACTCGCCAGGACTAGAGAAACACACCGCCGTTGTTTTCAGCGCGCTCCGCCAAATACTGAACTAATTATCGAATAAAATCACACCAAAATTATATAAAAAATCACCTTTTCACCTTTTTTCTAAATTTTTACTAAGAAACACCCAGTTGCTTTGTTTGGCAATTGTGTGCGTGCCGACGGGCCCTATCCAACGACACCCCGTTTGCCACCCTCAGACGTCATCGGGGCGAGAAATCGCAGAACTTTCTCTTTTTCTCTGTCACACCGAGTCGATGTGGTAAATCGACGCTCGCATACAAATTATCATAAAAACTGAACTGAGAGCTGGGCTACAGTCGTTCTTGTAATTTTCTAATTTTCTAATTAGTAGTTTCAGTATATTTGCAGCGAAAGAACGCAATTAAAATCTTATTTACTCCATTTTTTGGCAAAAACTCAATTTTCATACTTAAGTACCTATTATCCCATACTACGCCGTACCGGGACTCTTTAAATTTTTTATTTCTCTCAAATTTGGGCCGATTTTGAATATTTTTTGATTCAATATTATCTGCTAGGAGTGTACCAACACACCGCCGTTATTTGCGGCGCGCTCCGACCAGTGTTGAATTAAATATTAATTTTTGAAACTTAAAATCTCTGTTCAAAAATTTTTCAAAATTTAATTTCTCCCAGATTTGATTAGATTTCCGATTTCTTTTGATTCAGTATTACTCGCCAGGACTAGAGAAACACACCGCCGTTGTTTTCAGCGCGCTCCGCCAAATACTGAACTAATTATCGAATAAAATCACACCAAAATTATATAAAAAATCACCTTTTCACCTTTTTTCTAAATTTTTACTAAGAAACACCCAGTTGCTTTGTTTGGCAATTGTGTGCGTGCCGACGGGCCCTATCCAACGACACCCCGTTTGCCACCCTCAGACGTCATCGGGGCGAGAAATCGCAGCACTTTCTCTTTTTCTCTGTCACACCGAGTCGATGTGGTAAATCGACGCTCGCATACAAATTATCATAAAAACTGAACTGAGAGCTGGGCTACAGTCGTTCTTGTAATTTTCTAATTTTCTAATTAGTAGTTTCAGTATATTTGCAGCGAAAGAACGCAATTAAAATCTTATTTACTCCATTTTTTGGCAAAAACTCAATTTTCATACTTAAGTACCTATTATCCCATACTACGCCGTACCGGGACTCTTTAAATTTTTTATTTCTCTCAAATTTGGGCCGATTTTGAATATTTTTTGATTCAATATTATCTGCTAGGAGTGTACCAACACACCGCCGTTATTTGCGGCGCGCTCCGACCAGTGTTGAATTAAATATTAATTTTTGAAACTTAAAATCTCTGTTCAAAAATTTTTCAAAATTTAATTTCTCCCAGATTTGATTAGATTTCCGATTTCTTTTGATTCAGTATTACTCGCCAGGACTAGAGAAACACACCGCCGTTGTTTTCAGCGCGCTCCGCCAAATACTGAACTAATTATCGAATAAAATCACACCAAAATTATATAAAAAATCACCTTTTCACCTTTTTTCTAAATTTTTACTAAGAAACACCCAGTTGCTTTGTTTGGCAATTGTGTGCGTGCCGACGGGCCCTATCCAACGACACCCCGTTTGCCACCCTCAGACGTCATCGGGGCGAGAAATCGCAGCACTTTCTCTTTTTCTCTGTCACACCGAGTCGATGTGGTAAATCGACGCTCGCATACAAATTATCATAAAAACTGAACTGAGAGCTGGGCTACAGTCGTTCTTGTAATTTTCTAATTTTCTAATTAGTAGTTTCAGTATATTTGCAGCGAAAGAACGCAATTAAAATCTTATTTACTCCATTTTTTGGCAAAAACTCAATTTTCATACTTAAGTACCTATTATCCCATACTACGCCGTACCGGGACTCTTTAAATTTTTTATTTCTCTCAAATTTGGGCCGATTTTGAATATTTTTTGATTCAATATTATCTGCTAGGAGTGTACCAACACACCGCCGTTATTTGCGGCGCGCTCCGACCAGTGTTGAATTAAATATTAATTTTTGAAACTTAAAATCTCTGTTCAAAAATTTTTCAAAATTTAATTTCTCCCAGATTTGATTAGATTTCCGATTTCTTTTGATTCAATATTACTCGCCAGGACTAGAGAAACACACCGCCGTTGTTTTCAGCGCGCTCCGCCAAATACTGAACTAATTATCGAATAAAATCACACCAAAATTATATAAAAAATCACCTTTTCACCTTTTTTCTAAATTTTTACTAAGAAACACCCAGTTGCTTTGTTTGGCAATTGTGTGCGTGCCGACGGGCCCTATCCAACGACACCCCGTTTGCCACCCTCAGACGTCATCGGGGCGAGAAATCGCAGCACTTTCTCTTTTTCTCTGTCACACCGAGTCGATGTGGTAAATCGACGCTCGCATACAAATTATCATAAAAACTGAACTGAGAGCTGGGCTACAGTCGTTCTTGTAATTTTCTAATTTTCTAATTAGTAGTTTCAGTATATTTGCAGCGAAAGAACGCAATTAAAATCTTATTTACTCCATTTTTTGGCAAAAACTCAATTTTCATACTTAAGTACCTATTATCCCATACTACGCCGTACCGGGACTCTTTAAATTTTTTATTTCTCTCAAATTTGGGCCGATTTTGAATATTTTTTGATTCAATATTATCTGCTAGGAGTGTACCAACACACCGCCGTTATTTGCGGCGCGCTCCGACCAGTGTTGAATTAAATATTAATTTTTGAAACTTAAAATCTCTGTTCAAAAATTTTTCAAAATTTAATTTCTCCCAGATTTGATTAGATTTCCGATTTCTTTTGATTCAATATTACTCGCCAGGACTAGAGAAACACACCGCCGTTGTTTTCAGCGCGCTCCGCCAAATACTGAACTAATTATCGAATAAAATCACACCAAAATTATATAAAAAATCACCTTTTCACCTTTTTTCTAAATTTTTACTAAGAAACACCCAGTTGCTTTGTTTGGCAATTGTGTGCGTGCCGACGGGCCCTATCCAACGACACCCCGTTTGCCACCCTCAGACGTCATCGGGGCGAGAAATCGCAGCACTTTCTCTTTTTCTCTGTCACACCGAGTCGATGTGGTAAATCGACGCTCGCATACAAATTATCATAAAAACTGAACTGAGAGCTGGGCTACAGTCGTTCTTGTAATTTTCTAATTTTCTAATTAGTAGTTTCAGTATATTTGCAGCGAAAGAACGCAATTAAAATCTTATTTACTCCATTTTTTGGCAAAAACTCAATTTTCATACTTAAGTACCTATTATCCCATACTACGCCGTACCGGGACTCTTTAAATTTTTTATTTCTCTCAAATTTGGGCCGATTTTGAATATTTTTTGATTCAATATTATCTGCTAGGAGTGTACCAACACACCGCCGTTATTTGCGGCGCGCTCCGACCAGTGTTGAATTAAATATTAATTTTTGAAACTTAAAATCTCTGTTCAAAAATTTTTCAAAATTTAATTTCTCCCAGATTTGATTAGATTTCCGATTTCTTTTGATTCAATATTACTCGCCAGGACTAGAGAAACACACCGCCGTTGTTTTCAGCGCGCTCCGCCAAATACTGAACTAATTATCGAATAAAATCACACCAAAATTATATAAAAAATCACCTTTTCACCTTTTTTCTAAATTTTTACTAAGAAACACCCAGTTGCTTTGTTTGGCAATTGTGTGCGTGCCGACGGGCCCTATCCAACGACACCCCGTTTGCCACCCTCAGACGTCATCGGGGCGAGAAATCGCCCTCCCACCCACCCATTCTTCATCTACCACCTAGACTTTTTGGGGTCGGCAAAAAATAATAATTATTATTATTTTCAAAAATTTATATTTCTGGACTGGGCTTACAGGTAATTTTGCGACCGCCAAAACAACAGTTTCAGTTTAGTTTTAACACACAATATAGCCACCTTAGGTGCACATTTGACCAAAATCCCATGGTAAAGAAACATTTTTTAAAAAATTCATAACAAATTTAGCACCTAAATTCTGTAAATTTTTATTGTACTCAAAATTCGTTCGCTCCGATCCCTCTCCACTTGTAAAATCAACCCTCAAATTTTCAACCCCCTACCCCCCCGAATTTTCAAGTTTAATTTTTAAAGAATTAAAACACCCTCAATAAAATCTCTAAAAATCTGTTATAAATCTCTCGTAACAAAACGTCATATACTTTACCATAAACAGTCATAAATTCTCATAAACTTGCTCACTGACCATTGGGATTTTGTCGACCGGACAAAAATAAATTATTTTTATGTTATTTTATTTTAGTGTTAGCTATTGCCTGAATACACCCTATTCAACCGTACCAGACGCTAGCAACACTTTTTGTTGCTGCTTATAGAATAGTCTTACTGTATATTTGTTGTTTCAACGACACTATAACTAGTGTATAAATAGGATTAGTTTTACACATCCCTGGGGGATACGTTATCTTTAAGAACTATATACATTTAAGACTCTGTCATTGACAAAAACTTAACCTTAAGACTTTTGACCGTAGGTCTATACTATTTTACATTATTTATAAAACTTTTACAAACTTTTATTCTATCCTGATTGACGCGTTCCCCTGAGAAAATGTTCGGCTATCGCACGCCTAAAAAAGCCACTGAACAGAAACAAAATACACCAAAATCGGAGGAGAAAGAGAGGCCAAAACCGGTGACAGGCGTAAGACGTAGTATTGGTGAGTGGGAGGCAGCGAAAGCTGGGCCTTCATCTGCCTACCCCACAAACAGGACGCAAACCGCGCATACGCAGCAATCACAGAAACCGAAACAGACACTAAAGCAGGCAACAACATCCGAGCCAGCCCGCAGACTATCAGCGGAGCCTCCAAAAACCCTACCGAAAAGCTCGAAAAACATGAGCCAAACGGCCAAAGCCCAAGCATGTATGGACAAAGGTAAACGGGCACTGGAGCAGTCCAGAAATACAAAAAAGGAGATTGTGACAGAGGTGTACCGCGCGCTTGAAGAACTTTTCCAGATGGTGAAGGACGGTGAAGAAGAAGGAAATAAAGAAAAGCCGCCAAAGAGAGACCCGAGTGAAGGAACGAGCAAAGAAGTAGGGAATGGAAACGAAGAAAAGAATAACATAAATGAAAAAATTCTAGCAAAGTTGGAGGAAAATAATAGGCTTATTAGGGAAAATGCGAAAAAAATGGACGAATACAAGGAGGAAGCGATACAACAAAAGAACACCTACGCTAGCGTGGTGACCACGACACGCAGTCCGGAGAAAACGGCACTCCACTCCATTGTGATCTCGTCCAAAGACGATCAAGAGACGAGTGAGGAGGTCCTACAAAGAGTGAGACAGGCAGTAGACGCTAAGGAGGGCTGGATCCGTGTGGGAAAAGTGAGGAAAGCCAAGGATAGAAAAATCATAATGGGGGTGAAAACTGCTGACGAAAGGAGAAAAATTAAGGAAAGGCTCGAAATGAACGGCCAACTCACCGTGGAGGAAGTGAAAAATAAAGACCCACTCCTGGTACTCAAAGATGTCCTCACTTTTAACAAAGATGAGGACATAGAGAAGGCACTTAAAAACCAAAACAAACACCTTTTCCACGGCCTCGACGGTGAGGAGGCCAGAATTACTATAAGATATAGAAGGAAAGCCAGGAACCCCCTGATTAACCACGTGGTGATCAGCACCTCGCCAGTGGTCTGGCAGAGAGCCATAAAGGCAGGCTCTATCCACATAGACCTGCAAAGCATAATAGTGGCAGACCAGTCGCCGCTGGTTCAGTGTACCAGATGCCTGGGGTACGGGCACGGGAAACGCTTCTGCAAGGATACGGAGGACCTGTGCAGCTACTGTGGAGAGCCACACATGAGCAGCGAATGCGCCGATAGGCTTGCTGGTGAGGAGCCCAAGTGCAAAAACTGCGTCAGGGCCAAAATGAACAATACCCAGCACAGCGCTTTCAGTCAGCACTGCCCGGTGCGCAAGCGGTGGGACGCACTGGCACGCTCCGCAGTAGCATGTTGCTAAGGGCACCCCACGAACAATCAGGGCAGATAACCCCGCCAGGAGACCTTACACCATAGCTCAAGTAAACCTGCAAAGGAAAGAGCTAG
Organism: Udea olivalis; assembly: GCA_947369235.1. NCBI lineage: Eukaryota > Metazoa > Arthropoda > Insecta > Lepidoptera > Crambidae > Udea > Udea olivalis. The sequence continues at coordinate 11,595,480 of OX376362.1, read as the reverse complement.
CGACGGCAGAGCTGATGCTGGAGGCCAGTGAGCGCAGGATCGCCTTCTCACTTCTCCAGGAGCCATATGTGGGTGGGGCTAGAAGGATGAAGAACTACCGCAACGCAAGAGTATACCAGTGCGCGGACCAAAGGACTGTGGAGTGTGACTGGAAGTGGGACTGTAAAGGCAGCGATTGTGGTACACGATGCTGACCTCGATGTCATACAGTGCCCAGAACTCACCACAAACAATATCGTAGTGGTGAGGATCCGGACCAGCGCCTGGGTAATCGCGGCGGTGTCTTACTACTTCGAGCCAGACCGCCCCATAGAGCCATACCTGGAGCAGTTGAGAGGCATACGCACAGCCCTTGGCCCAAATAGAATAATTATAGGAGGCGACGCCAACGCAAAAAGCACCTGGTGGGGAAGCACAATAGTCGACCACAGGGGCGACGAAATGTCTGGTACTCTGGAGGAGTTGGACCTCCACGTATTAAACCAAGGCAACACTCCAACATTCGACACAGTAAGGGGAGACAGGGCAATCAGCAGCCACGTGGACGTGACAGCCTGCTCGCTGGACATGCTCAACTTGGTGGCGGACTGGCGAGTAGAGCGAGGCCTTACAAGTTCCGACCACAATGGGATATTGTTTAATTTCAAATCAGAAAAATCAAAAGGAATCGCAGTAAACAGGACCACTAGGATATATAACACTAAAAAGGCTAGCTGGGACCAATTTCGTGAGAAACTGGGACAGCTCAATACACTATCTGGATACAAGCATAAAAACATAAATAGCATAACCGACAAAACTGATTTGGAAAACGAGGTTGAAAAATTCTCAAATAACATTAAATTAGCTTGCAAGGAACATATCCCACTAATCAAAAAGTCGTCTAAACTCACCATCCCATGGTGGAATGAGGAACTCGCAGCTCTGAAGAAGGAAGTCGCCACCAAAAAGCGTCGCATAAGATGCGCAGCTACTGTCCGAAGAGAGAGGGTTGTCACGGAGTACCTGGAAGCAAAAACAGAATATGAGTCCAAAGCAAAAGCCGCCCAGACCCAGAGTTGGAAGAAGTTTTGTGAAAAACAGGACCGGGAAGGTGTGTGGGAGGGTATCTATAGGGTAATAGGGAGAACAAAGAAACGGGAGGAAGACCTACCCCTAGTGAAAAACGGCACCCCACAGAACCCTAAAGAATCGGCCACCTTACTCGCCGAAACCTTCTACCCGGCAGACCTGGTGAGCACGGACAACGCCGACCACAGGTGGACAAGAGAAGCTGCTGACAGAGTGAACGAAAGGACACAAGGCGAACACCATGACCCACCGTTCACGATGCTAGAGCTGAAGACCGCCATGGATGGGTTCAATCCCAAAAAAGCTCCCGGGGCTGATGGTCTTACTGCAGACATCTGTAAGCATGCCATTCTCCAGGACCCAAATGCCTTCCTTTCCCTTGCCAACAAATGCCTGACACTGTCCCACTTCCCGGACGTATGGAAAGAAGCCACGGTAGTGGTACTACGGAAACCGGGAAAGGACAACTACCTTGTTCCAAAGTCCTATAGGCCAATTGGCCTATTACCCGTCCTTGGCAAAATCCTGGAAAAGATGCTGGTAGCTCGATTGAAGTGGCACCTGGTTCCCCGGATGAGTACTCGCCAGTACGGATTCATGCCCCAGAGGAGCACCGAGGACGCCCTCTATAACCTAGTGAAGCACATCAGGTCCAAGCTGGACTGCAAAAAGATAGTTACACTGGTGTCGCTGGATATAGAGGGGGCCTTCGATAGCGCCTGGTGGCCTGCAATAAGAGTCCGACTGGCTGAGGAAAAGTGTCCGGTTAACATCAGGCGGCTGATTGACAGCTACCTGTCTGACAGAAAGGTGAATCTAAGATACGCCGGGGAAGAAACCTCCCGAAACACGACACAAGGCTGTGTGCAAGGATCTATCGGAGGACCGATACTATGGAACCTTCTCCTCGATCCCCTCCTGCATCAACTACAAAGAAAAAATATCTACTGCCATGCCTTCGCAGATGACGTCGTGCTGGCATTCAGCTCGGACACCGCCTTAGAGGCGGAAATGGAGGCAAACCCTGTACTGGAACATGTGCGGGCGTGGGGGGTCAGAAACAGGCTCCGGTTTGCGCCGCACAAAACATGTGCAATGGTCTTAACCCGGAAGCTGAAGTACGACACACCACGCCTGCACATGGGAGGAGTGGACATTGAAGTGGCCGGGGCAATAAAACTACTGGGCATTACCATTGACAGCAAGCTGACCTTCAATGCTCACGTTGCCAATCAGTGCAGGAAAGCTTTAAACATATATAAACAACTCGCTAAGGCAGCAAGGGTCAGCTGGGGTTTAAACCCGGACATCATTAGGGTTATTTACAATGCCGCGGTAGAGCCCGTTATAACATACGCCGCCAGTGTATGGGCACCTGCAGCCCAGAAAATAGGGGTCCGAAAGCAACTCAACGCAGTGCAGAGAGGCTTCGCACAGAAGCTATGCAAAGCCTATCGGACCGTTTCCCTGAACTCGGCACTGGTCCTGTCTGGGATACTGCCTCTCGACCTGCGAATACAGGAGGCAGCGTCTTTGTACGAGGCCAAGAGAGGATCACCCCCGGATGGACCAGGAGATCGGGAGACGGAGAGACCGGTAGACTTTGCAGAGCTTCCGCATCCGGCTACGCATATGAGCATAGAGTTCGAATGTCTGACAAACCAGGAACAGGTTAACAACCGAAACGCGCAGTCGGTGAGAATCTTCACGGACGGAAGCAAAATTGAAGGCAAGGTCGGAGCTGCTCTATCTCTGTGGGATAGAGAAGCAGAGACGAAGACCATCAAACTTTGCTTGCCGTCCTACTGCACGGTTTATCAGGCAGAACTACTAGCCATATGCAGAGCCTCAAAAGAAGTTCTCCGGATGGGAGGGGAGAGTTTCGGCGTCTACAGCGATTCGAGGGCAGCGCTGGAAACGATCGCAAACCCGAACTCCCCTCACCCCCTTGCTGTGGAAACCCGACGCAACCTTGGCGAGGCATTAATCCGGAACAAAGCTGTGACTTTCTTCTGGATTAAGGCTCACGCGGGGCTGCCAGGGAACGAGAGAGCGGACGAACTGGCGAGAGACGCGGCACTTAGATCGCGCAAAAAACCAGACTATGATCTGTGTCCGGTCTCCTTCGCCAAGCGACAGATCCGGTCTAAATCGCTTGACGAATGGAACCGGAGATATAGCTCAGGTGAAACCGCGGCAATAACAAAAATTTTCTTTCCTAACGCTATAACGGCTTACACATTGATTAGGAAAATAGAACTTGATCCACTGATAGTACAGGTACTAACAGGACACGGTGGATTCTCCGAGTACTTGAACCGATTCAAGTGCAAGGAGAGTCCATCCTGTACCTGCGACCCCTCCGCCTCAGAAGGTGTCATGCATATACTACTAGAGTGTCCTATTTTTTCACTGGAAAGACATGATGTCGAAAATAGAATTGGTGCCGACCTGGTCAAGGAAAACTTACATGAGATAGTCATGAATTGTAAAGCGAGAAACAGTTTTCTAAACTATTGCAGAAAACTAACAAAAACTGTAAATAAAAGAAATAGTACATAAATAATTGACTACAATTTATTATTGTAATAAAATGGCAGTCAATTAAAATTAAACATGTATTAAATAAAAGTTACTGAATAAATTAGAATAGGTACGTTATTGGTAATTATTAGCTATAATATATTATTAATAATAGAGATGTGTAGTTAAGCAATAAATGTAAGTAAGTAGATGTAATAATAAGAGTAAATTAATAGATTATAAGAAAAGGGCACAAAGATAGTGCAATGTAAGATAGGAAAAATAGTCTCAGACATTATAATATTGTACAGATAAAAAATAAGGAAAAGAGAAATAGAGCACCGAAAAGGACCATTCTGCCCACGGGCAAGCCACTTGTCAGCTGTACAAATTCAGAAAAAGGAAAAGACAAAGAAAAAACTATAAAAAGTCTCTGGCCACCACACCAGGGGAATAAGTATAAAAAAAAAAAAAAAAAAAAAAAAAAAAAAAAAAAAAAAAAAGCCAAGCTGGCCTGGGACATCAGCCCTACGCTGGCTGTGTTCCTGCCTGAGAGGTGAGAATGAGTTGCTGGTAACCTGGCACAGCCCACACGGGCGCACGTGGCGCGACCTAGCCAAGCTGGCCTGGGACATCAGCCCTACGCTGGTTGTGTTCCTGCCTGAGAGGTGAGAATGAGTTGCTTGTAACCTGGCACAGCCCACACGGGCGCACGTGGCGCGACCTAGCCAAGCTGGCCTGGGACATCAGCCCTACGCTGGCTGTGTTCCTGCCTGAGAGGTGAGAATGAGTTGCTTGTAACCTGGCACAGCCCACACGGGCGCACTTGGCGCGACCTAGCCAAGCTGGCCTGGGACATCAGCCCTACGCTGGCTGTGTTCCTGCCTGAGAGGTGAGAATGAGTTGCTTGTAACCTGGCACAGCCCACACGGGCGCACGTGGCGCGACCTAGCCAAGCTGGCCTGGGACATCAGCCCTACGCTGGCTGTGTTCCTGCCTGAGAGGTGAGAATGAGTTGCTTGTAACCTGGCACAGCCCACACGGGCGCACGTGGCGCGAACTAGCCAAGCTGGCCTGGGACATCAGCCCTACGCTGGCTGTGTTCCTGCCTGAGAGGTGAGAATGAGTTGCTTGTAACCTGGCACAGCCCACACGGGCGCACGTGGCGCGACCTAGCCAAGCTGGCCTGGGACATCAGCCCTACGCTGGCTGTGTTCCTGCCTGAGAGGTGAGAATGAGTTGCTTGTAACCTGGCACAGCCCACACGGGCGCACGTGGCGCGACCTAGCCAAGCTGGCCTAGGACATCAGCCCTACGCTGGCTGTGTTCCTGCCTGAGAGGTGAGAATGAGTTGCTTGTAACCTGGCACAGCCCACACGGGCGCACGTGGCGCGACCTAGCCAAGCTGGCCTGGGACATCAGCCCTACGCTGGCTGTGTTCCTGCCTGAGAGGTGAGAATGAGTTGCTTGTAACCTGGCACAGCCCACACGGGCGCACGTGGCGCGACCTAGCCAAGCTGGCCTGGGACATCAGCCCTACGCTGGCTGTGTTCCTGCCTGAGAGGTGAGAATGAGTTGCTTGTAACCTGGCACAGCCCACACGGGCGCACGTGGCGCGACCTAGCCAAGCTGGCCTGGGACATCAGCCCTACGCTGGCTATGTTCCTGCCTGAGAGGTGAGAATGAGTTGCTTGTAACCTGGCACTGCCCACACGGGCGCACGTGGCGCGACCTAGCCAAGCTGGCCTGGGACATCAGCCCTACGCTGGTTGTGTTCCTGCCTGAGAGGTGAGAATGAGTTGCTTGTAACCTGGCACAGCCCACACGGGCGCACGTGGCGCGACCTAGCCAAGCTGGCCTGGGACATCAGCCCTACGCTGGCTGTGTTCCTGCCTAAGAGGTGAGAATGAGTTGCTTGTAACCTTTTTTTTTTTTATTATCGTGGGGAAATCCTCATGGATACCTCGTCGCTCGGGGGAACGACGAGGTTATGTCGGACTTCTACCGACTAAAACCCCACGGTACTCGACCTCAACACTTCAGCGGCGAGGCGGGGTCCCTAAAAAGTTTCGCAACGCCCCGCCGCCAGTGTTTCCCCGTATTGGGGCCCCCTCCAGCCGACCCCCCAATGAAGGGGGGAGGCCACGGAAGTACCTGGAGCACGCAGGTACTTCCGCCGTCGGGGTGAAAGCCGTGCATTGCGGGCAAAAGCACCCCCGTACTCAAGCCCGCTGGCTCCCACCGTACGCGGACCCTACTAGGTCCGCAACCACGATCCACCTAAAAGGTGGATCCGCTGCCACATCTGGCGGTGTGGCCCCGCCGAGCCGCAGTGCACAGGGGGGGCCAGCCGCGGATCACTGACCCCCTTCAAACGGTTGTGCACCGCGGCTCCCACCTCGCGCCCTAAGGCGCTGCGCCCGTGGGCGCCCCTTTGGGCGGGCAGTGGTAGCACCATACCACCACCACGCCTGGCGGCAGGCAATGGGTGGGTGGGAAGTCCACCGCACTGCCATGCCTGAGCCCTCTTAGCTTCCCGGTGGTTCCACCTACCACCAGTACTAAGCCCCCCCGCCACGACAAGGCGAAGGCTCATGGGGGGGAGTTGCTTGTAACCTGGCACAGCCCACACGGGCGCACGTGGCGCGACCTAGCCAAGCTGGCCTGGGACATCAGCCCTACGCTGGCTGTGTTCCTGCCTAAGAGGTGAGAATGAGTTGCTTGTAACCTGGCACAGCCCACACGGGCGCACGTGGCGCGACCTAGCCAAGCTGGCCTGGGACATCAGCCCTACGCTGGCTGTGTTCCTGCCTGAGAGGTGATAATGAGTGTTAAATGTAATCTCTGTTCTTACGCATTGTATTTTGGTAGTTAACATTTAGCTGGTGATCTACCCGTCTTACAGAATCCTCGTATTGATTTTATGATTTTTCTCCCCGATTTTTCGATATCCCTTGCGCACCTCAGTAATTTCATAGTTTAGCTTTCTCTTTTGCTTTATGGTTGGAGCGCCCGCGCAGTGACACACTTGGTTTGTGTGGAGATCTCGCCGTCAGTGTTGACGTTTGGTATGGGATCTCGATACACAGCGCCTCTAGTGAATAGAAATAGAACTAAAAATGGCTTACAAATTGCTGTAAAAAAATAAAGTAAAAAGTAAGTAAAAGTAAAAACTCATTTATTCACTTAAGCTTTTACAAAAAAGCACTTATGAAATGTCAAAATTCACAAAAAATATATATAAACGATAATAGACGTAAATAAAATAATACAATAATAGTACATATTCTAAATGAACATAATGCGAATCTACCACCGGTTCGGAAGTTGCTTCTTATCGAGAAGACTCCGGCAAGAAACTCGATAGTTACTCTTTTGAACTTTGTTTTGTTTTACAACAAATAAATTCAGAGTACAGTCAAAAGAACAATAAAAATACATTATTTGAGCAGAGGAGCAGATTATTCCTACTATGACCACAAATTCTTGTTGTTCAAGTAATCCTCCACATTATAATAACCTTCTTTTATCAACTTTATTTTAATTGTAGACTTAGAACTTGTGAAGAGGTAGATCAACAAGACTTTGAGGTATTTTGTTAAAGTACTTTACAGATTGGCCCACAAAAGAATTTCCTACCTTATGTAGCCTAAGACTTGGAGTAATAAGTTTGTTTTTTATTTCTAGTATTGTGTGTATGAGTATCACAGTTGTTTTTGAACACATGCAAGTTTTTGCGCACATACATTATGTTATCGAAAATATACTGAGCGTGCACAGTTAAAATATCAATCTTCTTAAATACTTCTCTGACCGAGTCGCGTGGCCTAAGGTTGTATATCGACCGAGTGGCTCTTTTTTGGAGTACAAAAATGGTGTTAAGGTCTGCAGCTGAGCCCCACAACAGTAGACCATACGACATAACGCTATGAAAGTAACTAAAATACATAGTCTTGCTGTTTCAATATCAGTCAGGAGTCTAATTTTTCGGACAGCACAAGCGGTCTAACTAAGTCTCACTGCCAGAGCCGTTATATGTGGACCCCACTGTAACTTAGAATCTAGAGTAATTCCTAAAAATACCGTAGAGTTCGTAATTTCTAATGTCTCATCATTCACGTTGATAATGGTATCAACCTGTTTAACATGAGACATAGTGAATTTAATACACTTCGTTTTCTTTGCATTAAGTAGCTGAAGTCAACTTTCGTAGTTGACGTGACAAAAACTTATTGTAGTCGAAAGGATGTCGGCACAAAATAAAGAGTTTGACGGCACGATTGGCGTAGTGCGCAGTAGCACGGTTTCTCGCCTCGAATCCCGCAGTGCCCCGGGTACGATTCCCGGTCGGGGCAATTCAGGAAACGATCTTTTTAAATTGCCTCGGGTCTGGGTGTGCTGGGAGACGCCCCTGGCTTAATTCCTTGTCTGGTACCTCGTAATACAGGGATATTTATCTCTTCATCGAGACCATGACAAGAGGTGTGTTGTCTGGCGCATATTTATTTTATTATTTATTTACAGAATAACCGCTCTCGCCTTTTTCTATCAACTTGCCTGATCGCCTAGGGTTGCTACTATATTCGCCAGATAAGCGCGATTTGACAGATACCGCCAAAATAAAATACATCAAGTTAAAAATTGCACCTAGTTGGACAAAAACAAAAATATAAAAAATGGGTTCAGTTAGATTAAAAGGAGTTAAGATGAGTGAATACGTATAAAAGTATTATATTATAAGAAGTCATTTACCGGGTTCCAGGTGCAACCTGCTAGCCTAATGGCTTGATCATACAGTCCTACCTACTTACCTAGTAGGCTGTAGATAACCATGATGCACCATGAGCCACCGCTTCGGCGGTTACCTGTCGGCGGCGCGGCGCAGATGCAGCAGCCGCGCGTGCTTTAAAAGAATATACCAAAAATACTGGTGTTTTACCAATGCATGATAATATAAGTGACGGAAAAAGTAAAAGCCCATTTGTACTGGATTTGAATGTGTTACGAAATATAATGGTTTACCTACCTATATCCTTATAATACTCGTACATAGTACTACTAACTTGCAAACGTCATCTGAGTTTTAGTTACCTTTCAACATCATTTGGTAACTTAAAAAACGTATAATCACAATTTCGTGTGGTGTTCATACAGCCAAATACACTGCAAAAGAAATATCTGCGCGAAAGCATTTTTGACCATTGAACTATAATGCAAGTATCTGACGACGTCCAAATAATATCTCAATGTTTTGACAGTACGACTGACACTGAAACTCACTGATTTCGCCTGTAAACTCACGTCTCTGTGTGCGTGTATCAAAAATGGCGTGTTTTTCTAAGCGGGTTCTAATCTGTCAGAGCGCCGCGCATGTCTAATTTGTGAAGTGGGCTACAAAATTTATTTTACCGCCAGTGGCTGTAAAAACCTGTAGGTGATGCATATGTATATATAGTCTGCATTGGACATCTTCAATAATTATTTTATAATATAGCTTTGAATGTGAACTTGCAGAACGGTGCCCTTGTAAAAATATTGAAAAATGTTTATCTGCGAATTGTTTAATAACTCAATTTAAGCTGAGCTTTCAAAGTCACTGTCACAAGAATCAAACTAAACAACAAGCAGTTAAAACAATGTATTATTTTCATCCACACAGGTTGAAGAACGAAGGAATAACGGCAGAAATAAGGCGCAAAGTGCAAGCGCAGCCCACGGCCGTCTGCCACGTGCCGCAAGCACTGAAGTACCTCGTCACCACGGAGACGCTGCTCAATGACGCGCACGAGGTGAGAAACTATTATTACGACACGACTGTAGCACGGTTTCTCGCCTAACTCACGTAGTGTCCTGGGTTCGATTCCCGGTCGAGTCAATTCATAAAAAGATCTTTTCTTAAGTAGCTCGGGTCTGTCAGCATCTCGTACCTCGTAACACAAGAATATTTATTTTTACTTCGAGACCATGACAAGTGGTGTGGTGTCTGGCGCATATTTATTTGTTACGAACTGCGACGACAGACTTCATTCTGTCAAATGTTTGACAGCTGGTGTCCATGATCACATCTTGCCCGCTTTTCTCTGACTTGATTTATATTTACTATTATTTTCCACTGATTTTTTTGTTCAATGATAATAAAGTGTAGCGTATACAACTTCTGAATAATTAAGCTTTCTGTTAGTAAAAGAATTTGCACGATTGGATCAATAGTTTTGAGACTATTCGATACAAACAAACAAAATAAATATTTCCTCTTTATTAGTATAGCAGTATAGATTTATTATTGTTATTCTCCACGAAGTCCGAATGACAACTTTACCACTTATAAACAAGGCCTTTTATCGCTTGTCCATTATTAATTTTTCAGTGCGACAACTCACGAAGTTAAGAGCGTGCTAATAAATCGGACGCGGAATAAATGTACTCTTGCTACAGTTTATGAAATATCAACGTTTCGTTTAGGTTTATTCAGTGTCTGAACCTCACAATTTATTTACGTACTATTGACGTTTGCTATGAATTTGACTATTTGCAGTATTTTCTCGCAGAAGGGAAACCGTATTAAATTTCTACAATTTGGTGGGGCTGAGATGCACGCAATGCAACAAAAATATTTTGTTTTTGCTTTTTCTCGTGCCAGTCCATACGAACTTTACAAAATAAAGTGTGTCAATTATTTCTCGCGACGCGCATCATAGTTCTACCAGCCGCGTTAAAGTCACTTTTGGCTCAAATCGGACCACAGCGAGCGAGCAAGTTTTTGGTCTAATGGATTACTTAAACTCACCTTTACTCTATCATTTACAGTTAGTTCATATGGTAACCTGGGCCCGAGTGACCCCAATGGAAGCGCTATCGTACTTCAGCCGACAGTACCCGCCGCACCCGCTGTCGGCGCAGGCGGCGGCCGCGACGCTGACGTCTGCGCCGTCGTCCGCCGTGCTGCTGTACATCCCGCAGCTGGTGCAGGCGCTGAGGCACGATACTGTGAGTATACAGCTCTAGAGCTAGCCCACATAGTGACTGGGCCCGCGTGAGCGCAATGGAAGCGCGGCTAGTACTTCAGCCGGCAGTACCCGCCGCACCCGCTGCTGGTGCAGGCGCTGAGGCATGGTTGGAGTACTGCTTCTGCAGTCTTCTGATTGTATTTAATGTCAATCAGTCCCTTCGCAGGCAGACTACATATTGTGGTTAGCGCCCCAACCGAAACAGGAGACACTATTTATTATCACTATGGCTTTGTATAGGCACCAGTCCGCGCGCGACCTACTTCAGAGATTTTGGAGCGACACAAGAAAGAAAGAAAGAGAAATATAAAGAAAGAAAGAAATAGAAAGAAAGCCTACTGGAGACCGAGACGCTTCTCTGAGTCTCTGCGCTAACCGGAACCTCAGTAGGTCATAAACCTACTGATATTCTATGATCAGTCTTAAATGCTGTTCGTGACCCAATAAGTTATCTTCTTTTTTCAACAAATTACATCAGGTGGCCTAGTCAAGAGCTACGCGGCCCTAATTTTTTACAAGGACACTAAGAATGGCGCTCAGTTCAGGCTTACACAAACATTCCCACTACCTCTTTCTTTCTTCTCCTTACGATATTATATTATAATTGTTTGTCATCAGATGGGCTATGTGGCTGAGTTGATAAAGTCGCTCGCGAAGAAGTCTCAAGTGGTCGCGCACCAGCTCATCTGGAACATGCATACCAACATGTACACGGACGAAGAGATGCACAATAAGGATCGTGAGTTTTCATTAGAATATAAACAAGAATATAAAACGCTTAACCAATTGGATTTTAGCCTTTATCAACGAGGGTTAGGGTTCATAATAATAATGCAATCCCAAATCTACCAGTGCCTGGCAATGGGTTTTGCTATCTTACGGAAACGAATATCCATCTACTCAATATCCGCGGATTTGGAACTTTATTTTCTTGCTGTAATTACGTTTCTATACCACAATCAAAAACCTTTCAATTGAATAACTGATTTAATAAATAATGTTAACCATGTAATAATAAGGAATCAGAAATCCTGAACCGAAAACAAGAAATCGGTTTACAGAGTCCAGATTTAGCTAATTGACTGGATGAAGTGGGACTTACGAATATAAACATCAATAAGGCCTTTTGGTGTGTCATAAGTGCGACCAAATACTAACCGGCTGTGGTCAAAGTCATTGCCAATCTTCGGTTCATTCTCGATTTCAAAAGGCGTTTTAATAAGGAAGTTTTAGTTAAGCATAAATAAATTGACAGTTACAACAATTTTGACTGGCTAAGAAGGCAGTTTTGAGGATCCCTAGCGCTGTCACGTCACGTGTCAAGTTTTATTCAATACGAGCAAGATAGTTAATTCTGTTTACCTTATCAAACTGTTTCTATTCTAGCTGCTCTCTTCGACATATTAGAAGCATTAACAAAGAGCATAGTGGACACGCTTTCGGGCCCGGCAAAAGCCTTCTACGAACGAGAGTTCGACTTCTTTAGTCAGATCACGAACATCAGTGGCCTCATCAGGCCGTTCCCCAAGGGTGCTGAACGGAAGAGGGCCTGCTTGGAGGCCTTGAAGAATGTGAAGGTATATTTAATTGTATAATTTTATATTTTTGTATCGCTACTTCTACCATTTAAGTTGATCGGTGAATCGTAGTATTAAGTTACTGAATTGAAACTCTAAATATGTAACTATCTTTAATGTAGATACTCTTCTATGCATATACACAAAACTATATTCTAGCACGATGTTCTCACTGCGGCGAACCGACGACGAATCTACCCCAGCTGCCGTTGTCACCGTTTTATCCAGCGACAAGCACGATACCTGAGTGTGACCAGTACTCAATAAAACTCCCTTTTATTGATAATTTTAAGAATTATTTCAAAACTTCCTAAATTTAGTGAAAATACATCATGAGATTTATGAATCATGACAGTAGGGATTGACCTTATTTGCCACCTGCTTAAGATCCAGTAATATACTAACTCATGCTACAATGTTATAGACCATAAGATTCCAACAGATTTTACGTTTCAACGTGTTTGAAATATTTTAGGAATGAATGGAGTTAGTGATTAGTTAAGTGACGGTATCTAAAAAACAAATAATTTATGACGTCGATATTTGCCATCCCTTGATTACGACGTTGTAAAGTAAAGTAAACTTCGGATTTTAAAATTTCAATAATACTCGTACCTCAGCAGAATGTTTTTGCTTTTTTTTTCAGGTTCAGCCAGGGTGCTATTTGCCATCAAATCCAGACTCAATGGTTCTAGATATCGACTACAAGAGTGGTGAGTTAATGCAGCCCAAAATTCGAACTAAAGTTGATATTTACGTTACGGTTAGGCACCTATTGCTACATCAGTAAAACTATAGTTGGGCTACTAAAGCATTAAGTAGATTATTTTATTTCTGCCATGCGACTTCTGGTGGATTTCTTTTGTTCATTCGTTCACAGGTACACCCATGCAGAGTGCGGCGAAAGCTCCATATTTAGCCAGATTCAGAGTACGGAAGTACGGCATTGCTGAAATGGAGTCCGTGGCTTTGGCTATCGTCTCAGGAGAAGATCCTCCTGTTGTAAGTCGCTTTTGGTACAAATTATCAGCTTCTTTTCATGATCTATCTAAGTTATCTAATTTAATCATATATTATGTTATTAGCATTGAAAATTGCTTTTCAGCATTAATTCGTTATTATATATAAATACTTTGCGACGTATTTTTATTGAGTTGATTACCTCCTGGCGGTAAATCCTCTTATTTCGCTCAATGTTTTTGTGCATACGTCACATCATTGATCGAATCAGTAATATCAAATCAGCGCTACAATAGATGTAATATTTGCAAAATGTGAATATCAATTGTTAATCTACCAAGAAAATTGTCTTTGTAAGGCCTTTAAACCCTTATCTGGTCAAATTCAACAAAAATAATGTAGCTTATCACATTATTATTTTATGAAGTTGTCAAAGAAATGGTCAAAAATGACGCTGACAGTACATATTATGTCAAGTGATAGTATTACTTTGTCTGTTCAGTTATCAAACACTAGCTGCCTCGACAGACTTCGTTCTGTTAAAAGTAATTGCACGTCGCGGCGTCGGTAAAGCAGCACATCTCGCCCGCGTTTCTCCGACTTGATTTACATACCCTATTATTTTTCGCTGAATGTTTTGTTCAATCATAGTAAAATATAGCCTATGTCACTCCCTGATAATGTAGCTTCATATTAGTAGAAGAATTTTTCAAATCGGTTTAGTAGTTTCGGAGCCTTTTCAATACAAACAAACAAACAAAACAAATCATGAAATCTTTCCTCTTTCTAATGTTAGTATAGATTGACATGTTCTGTGTTAACATTACCAGGAGGAAGGCAAGGACAGATACACGTCAATAGCGTCAGAAACGTGGCAAGCGGCCATCTTCAAGGTGGGCGACGACGTGCGGCAGGACATGCTCGCGCTGCAGGTCATCTCGCTCTTCAAGAACATCTTCCAGCAGGTCGGCCTCGACCTGTACCTGTTCCCGTACAAGGTGGTCGCCACTGCGCCCGGGGTAAGGGTCTTCAGTGTTTCATTTTTTGACGGCACGATTGGCGTAGTGTGCTGTAGCACGGTTTCTCGCCTCGATTTCCGCAGTGTCCCGGGTTTGATTCCCGGTCGGGTCAATTCAGGAAACGATCTTTTCTGAATTGACTCGGGTCTGGGTGGGCTGGGAGACGCCCCTAGCTTATTTCCTTGTGTGGTACCTCGTAACACAGGGATTTAATAATCCCTACTTCGAGACCATTACAAGAGGTGTGTTGTCTGCCGAATATTAAAAAAAAAAAAACTTATACTATTCAGCGTGTGTTATAAAAGAAGAAAACCCGTTTAGTTACTACTGGCTTCGCTCGCGTGGTCTTTTTCTACCGTTAAAATATAAACTAAACAACACAACCTGTGTCATTCGCCGAACTTTATTTTGGTGTAATAATTTTTAAAATCAGTCTTATAGTTTACCTTTACAAACGAACAAAGTCTTAATGAAATCAGTGTAGAAGAGACATCGCAATCGCAGCATTCAAAAACTAAAAAATCCTAGTTGAAGCTTTAGGCTTTTAGGCTCTAAGCTTTTAAAGAAAAAACCTATTTTTTGGGAGTTAGTCATATCAGCTCGGGTTGAGCTGAACGTTGTTAATACACATACTTTATTAGCACCTTCCAAATTGAAATATGAGAATCTATGGAGAAAATGGCAAAATACGTATTTTTCTGTTTGATAACCTTCAGTTCTAAAATGTTGAGTTATTATAACTACTAAAAGGTTAAAAAAACACCAGTTTCACAGTCTGAAATCCCCGCCCGCGCTTTATTCAGAAGTAGAAATTTAATTTTGACTAAGTTATCACGTACACGAAAAATCCGTTCCCAAAAAAATATTGTAATGTGAAAGTTAGAAAGACCTACCCTTTATTTTCAAAAGAGCTGTCTTCGATTGATGCCTAATGTCTGGAAAAAATTTGGATGGTACATACATACATAATACATACATACATACATACCATCACGCCTCTACGGGGTAGGCAGAGACCACATCTTTCCACTGACACCTCTTGCGCTTCTTCCACTCTCATTTTGGATGGTGTTTAATATAAAACCCTGTATATTCAGGCCTACCAATATTTCAAACTCTGGGTTGTTAGTAATCTCAGGATTGTGAATTTATGTTGATGGAAGATAATATTTCCAGTTTCAAAGTAAACAAACATATGCACAATTTATTACAACTAAAGCAAAGTTCGACTTTAGTGCATATGAATTTCAATAATAAGTAAACCAAGCAACAATAGTACATTATGGTACAAGTGTGTAATGTTGGTGATCACCGCTGAGGCGCCATTGGGACTCGAGCCGTTAGGTGAGGGTCTTAAGAGAGCCGAGGACGGTAATCATCAATACACACGTTTTTCAACACACTTGTGAAGAAAATAATACAAAAAAATCATTTTATTTAGTATTTAAACATTTATTTGTACTATTGAACACGATCTTTTTTGTATCAAAAAACTCTATAACTCACTTGTGAATAATAGCAATGAAAAAGTCACAGTTTGATTACAGGCGACATTATGTGCCTAATTGCGGTGAAATTAGAGCCACTTTATGAGCAAGTGTGTTGAAATAGTAGATTATACACCAAGGGGATAAAGCACTGTTTTATGTCACGGGCGCTACATTGAATCCTGAACGTAACGAAGGACTCCAAATTTAACTCCCGAGCGCAGCGAGGGTGTTTTAAGTTAATTCCCGAGCAAAGCGAGGGAATTAAGATTGAGTCCTGAGTGCAGTGAGGGATTCAAGCGCCCAAGAAAAAAACAGTTTTATCCCGGTGGTGTATACTCTACTTTTCTCACTTTATGCGAGACAATAAAAAACCAGGCTTAGTATATAGTGCTTATTACAGCATATTAAAGAATCTTCTAAAGCTAGTAGTACTACCAGCTACGGCTATAGCAACTTCTTTCAGCTGGCGTGGCCTACTCGATTTGACAAACAAATGAAGTTCGTCTCAGTGCGAATCTAGTGGGCCACGGCCTCGGTCTTCGAAAATCGAGTTGGCCGCGCCCGCTGAGGACACATTCTGTTTAGTGAAATTAGACTTTATGGACATAGCAATAAGAATTATGAAAGTGAAAATCACATTATTGACCAGCGGGTTATAATAGAACATTATAACCCGGCTAAAGCCAAGAGATATAATGTCTTGCTTTCGGTAAGGTTTACATGACATATAATTCGGCATTGTCGAGCATGTGGTGTGAAAATAATATTCTATGCCATTGTCTCCAGTGTGGCGTGATAGAGTGCGTGCCCAACGCGAAGTCGCGCGACCAGCTCGGCCGGCAGACCGACATCGGCATGTACGAGTACTTCATCAAGAAGTACGGAGACGAGACCACGAGGGAATTTCAGGTAAACTTGTATTAAAGAAACCTTACAAGAATGTGTTTTATAGTAGCAATTCAAATGGTTGTACAGAGGCGTTCACATCAACCCTTACAAAATCATTTCAAAATGGGTCTCATGTCAGCAGCATAAGGTGCCGCCAAAGGTTGTTGTGAACACCTCTGCTGTACACGGTAAGAAATTCCTACAATATCATCTGAATATAAAATAATTATTCATGAAAAACTGTTTCATCTTATCAGTTTTCAAAGTCCTGATTTCTCTTAATTATTCTTTGTGATTTTAGCATTGGCAAAGAAGTGAATTGTAGCATGAGAGTACTGAGTACGTTTTTATTGATTGGGCGAACAACAACCTTAACTTATCTGTAAGTCAGCTCATCACGACAACCCATAGGGCATCTTAATAGGGGACATTTATTTTTGTGCTTGACATTTTGTGCTTTTTTTTAACTAACTTTTTCCACGTCCTAGGCCCTTACCTAATTCAATGAGCTTTGGAGGAATCATTCTGTTGATTTAAAATTGGGTAGTTCAGTAGTAATACCAACTAGTTTTTTATACATTTAAATTCTAAGGTTCGACAATTTGATAAAACGCTAAAAACTGCATTCTCGTCCTACCAAGTGGCTTTAGTCATGAATTGTTGGATATGTTTGTCAGGCGGCGCGAAGGTGCTTCGTGACTTCAATGGCGGCGTACAGCGTGATCGGCTTCCTGCTGCAGATCAAGGATAGACACAACGGGAACATTATGCTGGACACTGACGGACATATCATACATATAGGTAAGATTGCATATTGGCCTTAATCGACAAGTATACAGGGTGTCCCTGGCAGAAAGGATCAAAACAAAATAGCGCGTAGCTGGCGTCATTCATCGCTGACCTTTTTAACCCTATCAATATTGTTCCGATTACTAACTGTTACAAAGTTATGATAAATTTTAGTCCATCCAAAATAATTATTAAAAAAAAATCGAAAGGTATCAACTTATTTTTTTGGGTTCAAGACATTTATTTCTCATAAGAACATAACAATTCATTTGCTGAGAAACACAAGATTATAAGTTTTAAATATCTACCCAGGCTTGCTAAAGATATACAAATGTATTATAATGAATAATAAATAATCACACTTACCATGCCGAATTCATTACCGAACTTTTTTTTGTTATTTCATTGAGCTGGACTTTTTTAAATACTTTGATAACTTTCATCCTCACAAACTTTCGGTTTTATAATATTAGTAAGAAGTAGGATTGTAATATTTTACGAAAACCAATAAAACTGATTTGAACCCACATGCGAATTTTGTGCTGTTTCGCTTTTGATATCAAGCACGAGCAGATTCATGCATAATGTAATGATTCGGATCAATCATTATGTGAAATATAAAAAAAAACAGATCCGTCGTGCCGTACTTTTTGAATTATAACAAATAAATCCCTTTATTCAGATTTCGGGTTCATGTTCGAATCGTCCCCCGGCGGCAACCTCGGCTTCGAGCCGGACATCAAGTTAACCGACGAGATGGTGATGGTGATGGGCGGCAAGATGGAGGCGCCGCCCTTCCGCTGGTTCTGCGAGCTCTGCGTGCAGGCCTTCCTCGCCGTCAGGTCAGCTCATACATTGCATACATAAATGCAAACCAATTACCTTAATAGGAACCTATATAGAAGTAGAAAGTAACCTAAATATGAAGGATAAAGGGAGCTAAGCCAGATCCTGCTATGTAAATTTCAATGGACAAGTGAATGGTCTCGAAGTAGGTATTAATATCCAAGGAAAAGCCAGGAGCGTCTGCTAGCACACCCAGCCCCAAGTAAATTCAGAAAAGATAGTTTCCTGAATTGGCCCAAACGGTTATCCAACCCGGGACACTACGAAAATCGAGGCGAGAGACCGTGCTACAACGCGCTTCGCCAATCGGGTTTTATCAACGAGGGTTTTAGCGTATTTGTCAATAATTCATTCGGTGTGCTATAAATAATGTTATTTATTTTTTCCCAGGCCATACCAAGAGGCCATAATCTCCATGGTCTCCCTAATGCTGGACACGGGCCTCCCGTGCTTCCGCGGGCAGACCATCCGCCTGCTGCGCGCGCGCTTCGCGCCCAACTCCACGGAGAAGGAGGCCGCCGCCTTCATGCTGTCCGTCATACGCAACTCCTTCCTCAACTTCCGCACGAGGACTTACGACATGATACAGTACTATCAGAACCAGATCCCGTACTAAGGTGAGATGCCCTCTTATGATCTGATTCGCAACGCGACTCGATTGCTAGTCGCTCGCATTTTGACAATTTTACAGCCCATGACGATAAATAATCGCAAAAGATCGGTCTGATTCCTACATCAATAAAACTTTATCTGTAAATCGTTATCTGTGACATCTTACACTAAAATTGTCAGCAAGTACCGTAACATCAGTTAACCCCGGCTATAGTCGCTAACGTCTGTAGCAAAGTATTTGTATATGATTTCGTAACAGCGTCTCTAGTGTTGAATAATGGAACTAAAAACGGCACACAGGCTGGCTTGTATCATTTCGCATTTTGGCCGCCTCACCCCTTGATTTGGCTAATGACACTAGGTTGCCGATCAGCTCGCACGCTCGCCTATTAAATGATTAGTTTTCTGCTTCACTGAATCTATTATCTCCATGGAATCGGACCATGCTCCTGCTGCACGTGCGTTTCGCCCTCAACTCCACAAGAGAAAAAAGCCGCCGGAGGTTGGAGGTTGGAGGTTGACCAATCGAACTTGACAAGAAAAAGTTTTGTCGAATCAAAATTGTGTACAAACTACGATGGCTAAATAGGAATTCATTTATGAATGCCATGTCTAGTTATTAATGTAATGTTACCTGCATATAGATTTACACGGGAATCTGCTAAGACGGACATCATTAAAGTAAAGTCTTAAACAAGGTTTAACTCGAAACATGTTATTAAGGCGAGGTGGTTCTGCATAACATTTCCCGAAGGAAACTGGTAAGCGCCACGCCGACCGAAAATCACTAAAATAATCGATTAAAAAATTAATAGATGTAATAAAAAAACATCGTATGAAATCCCTCCAGTTATCTTTAAACTTTGTTTTGGAAAAGGACCCATATCAGATCCATTATTTTGGGAATAAAACCAAAAAAAGAGACAAAGTGTCATGAACAGAGGTAACTTTGTGAATTTATTCTATCGAGCCAACTTTATTAAATCATGTTTCCACCAGATGAATTCCCTGTATTATCCCCTCAACAATATCAGTAAATTTAAATTTCACTTTTTACTTCTTCAAAAATTAATTCTGAAAACGTGTTTTGTGAACCACCTGCCCTTAATAACTGGTTGTCGGGGAGAAACCATCTACTTATTGAGTGACCAATTTGCTCCAATTGTTCGAAGGCAACTGTCTTAGAATTCGTTCATCTCTTTTAATACAAGGAATTATGAAATACTGTTACATACCAAATGCTGGAAGTGGTATTTCCCACTTCTATCAAGCTAGAATGAGTATTCGCTCATTTGCTCTAAACCCATCATAAGAATCTTGTTTAAGTTAAATGATAGGCTGTCCCGAATACAGTTAAAGAATACCTAACTTGTGTGCCAATAGGATTGTATTAACTATCACACCTCGTATTAAATGGGAAACCCAGGTTTTTATTATTCTAACGCGGTTTAGGTGGGTCCGTGGGTGAATCACTTTAAGAAGTAATTTGGTTGATGGTCACTTTCTTGTAAGATTAATATAAAATCATTAACTAGTGATGCCGATAGTAATATTTCAAATTATTTTGAAAGAAGTATTTACATCGTACGCACCGATTTATTTCAAAATATTTTTAAAAGAAGTATTTTCATCGTACGCACCGTTTTTGTTTAATTTTCTTCAGTAATGTTAATAAAGTTCCTTCAATTGTAATAAAAAAAAAACCTTCAATCAAATTGAAGATCGATTTTGATATCACATCAATATTTGGACTAGCCTTTTGCAAATGTATTCGAATATTTAAAAAACATATAAGAATATTATAATCTTCAACTTCTTGAATTGAAGGACTGTTATTGCCCCTGTACTTAGATAACTATTTAAAGTGTTTGTATGTGAACTGTCACTATTTATTAAAATAATATATCTATTTAAGTAGTATAATCTCAATTTTCTTGTGACCACACTTTGTAGTTCAGAGTGCAATTGTTATAATTCTAAGATGTGTAGGCCAAAAATGTATGCCCGTTTGCACTGCACTTAGGAAACACCCAAGCTGATAGTTTCGTGACATAACTACAATATCTCACGTTTTCCAAATGACAGTTCAGGGGTTTCATAAGTATAATGCATATTGGCGTGATATTCTTAAAATCATAGCCACAAGGCATTTTCCTGTTTGGCTAATATTCAAAAGAGAACGTAATGGCTGTATAAATGTATCCATTTTGTATCAAACATGCGTCGTTTTGTAGCATTTGTGTTGTTGAATTATGGTAAAAAACTATTACTAAATATGTGTAGAGAAATATTAATATTGTTATTTTTGACATTCCTGTGATTATAATTATTACCTTGTTGTTAATGGAATAAAGTAAAGTGGTTCAGGTAAACATTGAATTTTTATTACAATAGCGATTACAAAACTTTTTACCCTCTACTATATGAATCTAAAGCATCGTCTTTTTATCCAGTTTTCATAGTATGTCCAAAGTTTCATACAGGCTGCGTTCCAAATCGAGTGAAAATTACACTCTGAGTAGTGAAAATCACCCGAACCCGTTCCAAATTGACCCCGAGTAAAACCGAGATTGACCGGGTTAGGGTGACGTGTATCACTCTGACAAGTGCGAACTCTACCGGTTCCTGGAGCCCAATGAAATTCACCTGACAGCTGTCGGACGAACGTTTAGCTCGTTTTGTCTCTCTCCATTCGACGAGGGTGGAAATCACTCAGCGAAAAGCGATTTGGAACGTGCCCACAGTGTGTGAATAATTACAGGCACACAAATTTTTAACAAAACAATTGTCGTATTCAATTTTGTTCAAATAATGAATCTTAATTAACTTAGTTTCAATATATGTATAGAATGTTTTTCAATACGAAAACGGTACCACGTACTATGCGATGTTGTCACTTTTCAAAGTACTTAGTGCTATTTCCTTCACTTGCTTGATCGATATTTTGCCAGTGGATGTAAGTGGAAGCTCTTTCAAAAATATCACTCCGCCTCGCAACTGTTTTTTCTCCGACAAGTTTTCTGAAAAAATGATGATTGAAAAATATAGATAACTAGCGGCCCCGACAAACTTCGTTCTGTCATAAGTTATTGGCAAATGCTTGACATTTAGTATGGAGAACTGTTTTTGCTTTTTTTTCGTACATTTCCCAATTATTTAATAACTTTTTTTAATAACAACAGTAGGTATTATATATACTTCCTTATTTACTAATGAACCCTACTATTAAAAACCCTCAAGGGGTTTATAACTGATAGCATTCTATTCCCGATGTAGACAAATCCAAAAACACAAAAATCATAAAAATCTATTCACCTTGAGTTATAAGTGGTGTAACTAACACGACTTTCTTTTACATATTATTATATAGATAATATAAGTAAGAAATAAGATCAATGAGTGGCAGTGAGCAGGGCGTAGATATAGTACGTAAAAATGATAGAGGTTGGGGCAGGAAATGAATAGAAATCGCTTCATGGTAAGAGCATGAGCATGATGAGGCAGGTCAGGATAATCTAGGAAAAGGAAAATCTATCTTTCAGTAGCTAGTGTCTCATGGATGCGAATGATCATTAAGATTTCTGATTTATGCTGCAATATAGTCTTATAGGTTATCTTTTATTAAATCCAATACTCACTGGCTACTAAGTCAAGGATCTGTTGTTTGTCTATGGTGGCGCCCTCTCTGCGCACGACGCAGGCGACGGGCAGCTCGCCGTGCGCGGCGTGCGGGACGCCCGTCACCGCTACGTCGAACACTTCAGGATGACGGCGGATAACTTCTTCTAGTTCGCTGGGTGAAACCTAAGGAAGAGGGAGCTTAATGATAGTAAAATTGATATCAGAAATCAAGCAATTGGCGTGATTGATTTATTTCATAGTGAAGATTTGGCATCCAAAATTGTTTTCATCAAACAAGGACTTGTAGGTACTCTACTACATCCTCACAAAAGTTGATCTATTTTGTCAGGATTTTAAAATGATAGGTACATGATTATACGGAGTATGTACGTTCCTTCCGTACGATAGGAATATTCTACTTTATGAAAATTCAGGAAGGATAAAAACCTGCAAGTAAGATTAAATTAATGTGATAATCTTACATGATAGTTCTGATACTTGATAAGCATTTTCAATCTTTCCACATAGTAATAGTTCCCGAGTTCGTCTCTGCGCATTAAATCGCCAGACTTGTACCAGCCATCTTCTGAGAACGCTTTTGCTGTGTCTTCGGGCGAATTATAATACTCCTGTAAAGATATTGATACCATTAGAATGTAAATTTAATACTTTCTTTTAATTTTGATTATTGTACGAAATACATAGTAAGTAATCAAATTCTTACTAGATTTTATATGATTTTTTGCGTTTGAATTAAGTAAGTTTTGCATTTCCATGTCCTAATTTCATGGCTTACGAGTAGTAACGGCAACCTTCGGAATTATTTAGGTTACGGATCCCGCAGACATTTTAACATCGCAGTTGGCGCGCTTACCGTAAAAATGTTCCCTTTAACCCAGAGCTCTCCAGCCAAGTTGGGTTCAGTGATTACTCTGTTGGTTTCCGGGTCGACTAACTGCAACAAAAAAAAACTTAGAATAGAGAGAGACAAAACGAGCAAAACCTTCGTCTGACAGCTGTCAGGTGAATTTCATCGGGAATTCGCACTTGTCAGAGTGATAAACGTCACCCGAACCCGTTCCGAAACAACTGGGAAACTGTCTGGTGACACCTCGGTCATCTTCGATTTCACTCGGGGTCAATTTGGAAACGTGCTACAGCGCACTTCGCCAATCGTGCAGTCAGGTAGATAACTTTCCGGTATTGTGTTATTAGTTGTGCACACTCCACCATGAGAGCCCTTACCTGAACCTGATAAGCCGGAGAGGCACTCCCGCAGCTACCGATGGGGGTGCTGGCATTGGGGGCCAGCACCGGGCCCATCGTCTCGGTCTGGCCGAGCATTTCCATGGCCACAGCTCCCGGCTGCAGTCGACTCTGAAACATCAGGTTACCTATGTTACTAATTTAAAACAAGGTTAACGGACTCTTAAGTACCATTCGAGAAGAAATCTGAAGTAGGAAATTTCTAGGATCTAAGAGAGATCCTAGAAATCGATAAATAAAAACCACTTGGGACGTATAATTATTTCAGTAATATACCTATCTATAATCACTACAGGTTCATTAAATTCCTCACCAACTGAAGCAGAACAGCTGTTGAAAGATAATGTATCTTTTTGCAGTGTATTCTTCAAATTTAAACATGTGGAGTCACTAGATATATTAAAAGCATTTAGATTAATTAATTTAAAAGATACCACTGATCTTTGGGGTATATCATTAAAATTGTTAGCCACATTTTTGACGTGATTGCCCCTTATTTATCCGTAATATTCAATGATTGTGTTGATGAAGGTGTTTTTCCAAACTTGATGAAACACAGTAGGGTTGTTCCACTTTTTAAATCAGGCAACAAACAAGATCCAGGTAACTTTGGGCCTGTTTCAATCCTACCAGCTCTAAGTAAGATCTTTGAAAAAATCATTCAAGAACAACCTATTAAGCCATTTTTATGAAAACAATCTCTTACACAGTGAACAATATGGATTCACTAGAGGCTGTTCTACTACTGATGCATGCTGGCATTGCACTTCTAAAACACATCTTTAGGGCTTGGAAGAATTCACAGAACGCTATTGGCGTCTTCTGTGACTTGTCCGAGGCCTTTGATTGCGTTGATCACGATACGAGTACACTTATTCGCAAGCTTGATTTTTACGGGGTAAGGGAAAATGCTTTAGATTTGGTAATTTCGTTCCTTAGTTTAAGAACTCAAAAAGTTGATGTTAACAGTGTACTGTCTACAGGATCACAAGTTAAAATGGGGGTCCCTCAAGGTTACTATTTCTGATATATATATATATATAAATGATTTACCTTTTTACTTAAAAGCTATTTGTGATGTTGTATTGTTTGCAGACGATACATCTTTAGTTTTTAGAACTGACAGAAATAAAAACCTTTTTGATGATGTAAATGACGCACTTTCAAAGGTTTTACAATGGTTCACAGTAAATAATCTACAGCCTAATGCAAAAAAGACTAAACGTATTAATTTTAAGTTGCCTAATGTTAAAGATAACCCCATTAGTCTAAAAATTGATGGTAACACTATGGTGCTTGTAGATTCAGCAGTGTTTCTTGGAATCACATTAGATTCAAAACTGCAATGGAACCCTTATTAAACAGCTCTCTGAGGCAGACTTAGTTCGGCTGCATTTGCAGTTAGAACAATTAGGTTAATAACAGATGTTGATACTGCGCTTTCAGTTTATTTTAGTTATTTCCACAGTGTAATGTCGCATTGTACTCCAGGGTCAAGCAGCGGATACACAAACCATCTTTAT
The DNA here is from genome assembly GCA_947369235.1 of Udea olivalis. Taxonomy (NCBI): domain Eukaryota; kingdom Metazoa; phylum Arthropoda; class Insecta; order Lepidoptera; family Crambidae; genus Udea; species Udea olivalis. The sequence continues at coordinate 11,570,288 of OX376362.1, read as the reverse complement.
CCTCCAGAAGCAAGCCATCAGATCCATCTATAAGCTTCGTGCACGGGCTTCACTTAGGGAGATTTTTAAGGAAATTAGTATCCTCACTGTGGCGTCACAATATATTTACAATTGCATTGTTTTGGTGAGAAAAAATATTGGTCCCTATACTAAACACAGTGACATACATTGCAAAAATACTAGGAATAAGGATAAAATTGCACTTCCACTCTTTAGGTTACAAAAAGTTTTAGGATCCTCTAGGGGGCAAGGTATACATTATTACAACAAAATTCCAAAAACCATTTCTAAGTTACCTTCACATAGATTCAAAAATCACATCAAAACAGCTTTATTAAAAAAGGGCTAATTTTGTAGTATACAAAAGACTACCTTATAGATAAAAATGCCTGGGTGTAAGCACTCTGCTCGATGCGGGATTAAATAATAGTTAATAGGTTCTTAATATGTACTGACTAACAATTTTTCTTTTTGAATTGTTTAAAAGAACTTTTGTTTTATATTCTTTTATGGTTGTTTTTTTTTCTTTGTTTTATATTATTTTAGGTTTATTTGTATTAAAATTCCACACTGCCTGTACTTTACTAACGCCTGTTGTAAACCCAAAACAAGTTTAAAACAGTAACTGCTGAGTTTCTCGCCGGGTCTTCTCAGCAAGAAACAATTCCGACGCGGTGGTAGAGTCGCATTATGTCTGTATACTGTTTATTTACGTATCCTTATTATTATGGTATTTATGTCTATTATTTAGTATATTTTGCTGTAAATTTGACGATTTGAAAGTACTGATACAGTCTATTTGAATAAAGTTATTTGAGTTTGAGAACATTACTCAAAGATGAGTAATGATTAGTAGAATTGATGCTATCCTGCAATACTCACTCAAGTCAGTAGAACAGACAAATTGGGAAGATAATTGAGCAAGACAGTGTTTTTGCAACGCTGCATGTAAATTAATGACCCTTTTTACAAAAAAATAAATCCTTGTTTTTTATTAAGTAGCATAGTTATTGTTGGACAAGCAAACTTTTAAGTGCTAGTTGATTTTGCAATACGTACTTTCATTTCTTTATTCAAATTACATACTTATGTATATTGAATACTTACCCTGATATCTATTAACAAATTCTCCGGTAGTCTCGCTCCACCAACTATAAGAGACTTGAAACAAGTTAAATCGCATTCCTTCTCATGATTCAGTATGGAGTACATCACAGAAGGGCTCATCAGGGCCTGTTGGGGCTGCAATATAAAATAATTACATAGTATAACTTAACTTATTAAAATACACCTTAAATGCGGTAGTCAGAGGCAGAGGAGGAAGGAGGAGTTACATGCATGGTACTCCGCACTAGGCACCATGTCGTCCCGTCATAGCGATGGGTATGCCGTCACCTCCCGTGACTAAGATTCCCACTCCCCCGCTGCCCCACACAGGCCGCGCGATAGTGCGTAATGCATATTTCCCCCGCAAAAAATGGCTAGTTAATCGTGGCTGTCGTGGTAAACGAAACGCTCTAAGTCCACATTGAGCATGATGTCACCGCTTCAGCGAGGACTATGAGAAATTGCAACCCATTGAGTGTCTATTGTACCTACACACGGGACGTGTATATCGAAAACGTATGGCGCGCTACGTAAAACCGGTTGTATTGTGACACGCGACGGGTTAAAATCACACTTTGCACTTTGAGGGTGCGTACTTCGCCAGGGGGCCTTCTCCCGGTTGTTCGTTTTTAGAATATTAACTTTTGTGACTTGGTGAGATCGGTGAACTTCGGTTTTGTAAGTTTAGTTGCTTCATTCTTTCATTTTGATTATTACACTCTTAAAAAGTGTAACCTGTAAAGGAGTGAAACCAGCCTGTATAATTGTTATGAGTTTCCCTACCAGGTAATGTACGTACTAATTACGTTTTTATGCATTATTTTTATGCCTCATACATCTTAAACTTACCTTATACTTGTTAATTATGTATATGATGTGTTCGACGGTGGCGGGGGCTGAGGTTTGCACCATGGTCTGCCCCAACAGAGGCATGCCCACCGGATTGAACATCCCGGATATCCACTGTACTGGTGATAGGTTCAGAGCGGGTTTGTAACCTGGACAAGTCCTGTAAACATACCATTCCTATTACCTCTGTAATCCAAAATAATAGTCAACGACAACTGCAGCGCCACAGTGCCGGTTGGCGCGGAGACTGACACAAAGGTCTCGGTCGCACGACAGCTGGCGCCCAAACGCCACAGTTTTATGCAGCGTCTCCTGTCTCGGTCGCGTCATCAACCGACACTTGCATATCTACCGCAGTAGCATACAAGCTTGTAGAGTTAAATCTTAGCTTAGCTTATTGGATTGGCGTAATGGAGCTATGTATAGGTCTGTATAGACATACTCGTAGGTACTTACTCGTAGACTCTCCAGAGTATGTAAAGGAAATGAGATAACTATTACCCGGACCCTACCCTAAAATATATTTACAGTTTGAAAGCAATGTTTATTTTTTAGTATCATAATAAACATACATACACACCATCACGCCTTTTTCCCAACGGGGTAGGCAGAGACCACATCTTTCCACTTGCTACGGTCCTGACACACCTCTTGCGCTTCTTCCACTCTTATTAATCCTTTCATACATGCTCGTCGATTATGGGTACTCCTGACCTGACCTTCTCTGAGCACGTCTTGGACAAAAATTATCATATTATATTGTACCAAAAACATTAACACACACATTTAAGCACATGTTTTACTCCCTCAATGTTTTCTACTTTAATGTAACTACTTACTCTCTAGTTCTGATGAGGTTAGTGTACATGCGGCACTTCTCCAGCCACACCCTCGTAGTGAAGGCGGCGACCTTCACGGAGCCTGTGGTGCCGCTGGTGCTGACCAGCCACTGGTACTTATCCAGGCCGAACACTGCTGGCCTGGAAGGAATACAAAACTAATATAACCACACAAAAAAATGTGCAAGTCCTATTGATTTATGACGTCTGATGTCCTTATTTTTTATAATTTAATAAACTAACAAAGATAAGATACTCGTAATCTTTATTGGACAAACAAATACAACAGGTAAACAGACGAAAGTCACTTTCAAAGTATCATCTAGGCGGACTTGTCGCTTAGTTAGATCATTGCTCTAAGACTTATCGCTACATAGCTTGCAGACAACCTTCGGCAGCGAGATTTGTACGTACTCGTACCAGTGAACTGCACATGCGCAATAGTGATGTGAAAATTTTCGAATAATATGTATTTAAACTAATATCAACAAATAATAAAAAATGAGATTACGACTGCAACATATCTGCACAATCGATAAAGTTGGATCGGATTTTATTGTCTGCAAAGAGTCTGATTAGTGCAAACAGATAACAGATAAAACCACAGAATAGATAGCTACTTTTAAAACTAACGATTATGATGAAGAGCAATTTAAGAGGGCATACGAGTCTCTAAGCCGCGGTTACCGCGTTTCCCTACGAATAGACGCAACCTAGCGTTAATGCCCCCCCTGATTTTTATGTTTTGTACTCAGTCAGTCTCTCCATTCATCCCGGTTTCATGGACTGATAGACACACTCAAAAATATCCATATGCATACATAAAAAGATTGCTACACCCAGACTTAGAACAGTCACAAACGTAATTATGTGATTTTATCGAACCCACGAAGATGAACTTTAACTCTTTAGGCATGACCACTAACCATGGGTTATGGGCACCAACGGCTTATAATAGATACCTAGTTATAGATAACTAGCGGCCCCGACAAACTTCGTTCTGTCAAAAGTTATTGGCAAGACAGCTGTGAACATAATAGTAAGGAAAAAGGTCAAATAACGTGCTTTTGTTTGTTTTTACGTCAATTTCCCAATGTTCTTAGCACTTATTATCCTGTTCCTGATGTAGACAAATCCAAAAACACAAAAATTATAAAAAACAGTAATTCCTTTTAATATTGTAGACTTTGTTTTGATAAAACTGATATGAAAGGAATTAATTCAATTTTACAATGAATGAAGATAGTGATAATCCTAGGAAAAAAACTTGTAGATGACAGCGCGTAGATAGTTTAGAGTCCGGTGTGAAATCAGATATAAATAACTTAGATACGTAGATATAAGTAAATAATATTTTAGTTAACGACTATCATTGGTATTAGCTGATATTTAATTTATTATTTACTACTAAAACCTGCGCAGACGAGGAATCATTCGCGGCGTACTTTTTTCTCCGTCAAAATATATCACTTACAAACTGTATCGAGCAAAAGTGCGCCGACACACCGCGGACGCCCACGGAGCGTAGCGGATTTAAGTACGCGGGCATCCGCGAAAAAAATAGATCGAACGAACTCTGAGCAGTCAACGCACACAGCGGATTTTATCCCGCGTTAAAAATCGATTGGAAATAAAGGGATGGACCCAGTATTCTCTTTTGAAACGTCTTCTCTTTTGCTTAAACTTCATGTAATTAATAGCACAACGTAATCTCAGAATATTCAAATACTCTCGGACAGCAAATGATCGCATGTGTGTTGAGTCCGCGGTAAATCCGCGGCAGACTTTTCGCGGAGCGTATTTTTTTCTCCGCGGAGAAAAGTACGGCGTCGGCGCAGGTCTTTACCAATACGTTCTTTGGTATTTTTATGAATATAATAAATTTACAAAATTGGTCAACGTCAACGAGCATTTGATTCGGAGGGCAAGGACCGAGATTAATTAAGTTTATAAAACAATAATAAAATGTAAAAAACACGTTATAACAAAATAAACTTACTCAAAATTCTCCTCACTGTCATTTTTACGGTATTTTTCTACAAAATTCTTCATACTGTGATCTCCGTCGCCGAACGTGACTGTCGTCATTTGTAGATCCAACTCTTCAGCCGCCTGCGCATAGTTGGCATAGTCGTCAGCCTCACAAAAGGCGATTTTTGGCGATGTCAACTTCAAAAGAGACTTTATTTCGTCTGGAAAGAATGCCTTTATAAATAAGCTTACCTCACCCACATTACCAACTTTGTTAGGAATACAATATCTGAAAGATGGGTATTTAATGTTGCATTGAATAGTTTTTATGTCATGGTGCTTCTAGTTCAAGTTCGACTGTGCATATTTTAGAGTTGGAAGTAACCTGTACGTCTACTATGAGTTGCCACTTTAAATTTACGTTATCGTTCACGTATATTGTATGGGTTTTTTTTACAGCGCCTCTGTTGAGGCGATATGGAACTAAAAAACGTAACCACGTCACAATAGCATCGCATTTTTAGGTCTAATGCGACTCAAAAAAGTATTAAAAACTAACTAAACTAGGTAATTAAAAACATAGTGTGCAGTGTACAAAAAATAATTAAATTCGAGTGCATCGAGTGTAGTGTAATGTAGTGTGTAATCTGTGGTAAGTCTGCAGCTTTCTGTCACACTGGAAGAGTGACAGGACAGATACCAAATCATATACCAATGACTTTTGTTTGATTGCCACGTTGAATGCTAACTATTATGCTATTTAATAATTATATGTAACTTACCAAGGACGTGAGGATATAGAAACAATATTTGTATATAATTATGTATTCATGTAAATTAATAGACAAAAGGAAGTCCGCAGCAGGTAAACTACTTAATATACCTACTTTATTAGGGCCTTAAAAAATCGTCCCAATTGTTCGGAAAAGGTCTATCAATTACTCACCATATTTAAAAAAGGGGTCCACTCCAACTAATGGTAGGCCATTAAATAGAGCAGCATAGTACGGTATGTGTAGATCCAGATGGTTTCTGCCTCCGAGAGCGATCACGTCACCAGGGACGAGCCGCAGAGAGCGGAAGCAGTTGGCTAGCTCGATGGAGCGAGAAAGAACGGAGCCATTTGTCTCACTCTTACCCGTAGCAGCATCTATCTGTCAAGAGTAGTAAACTTGTATTGTATGAAGCAAACTACATAAAAATCATTTAATAATATAACATCTAAAAAACTATTAAATAATTACCTGGCATACAGCTGCAGGCCTTTTTCTGAAGCAGTCGATTATCAAATGTCCAAAATGACGATTGTCTTCGGCCATAATTTTTCTTTTTTACACTCCCATAAAAAAAAAGTAGAAAGTAAAAAATTATTAAGTATGTTTATCCTGACCTAAACAATGAACGGATCCGAAACTCGATACGACTGATAAAACTCAGCTGTCGGTAACAAAGTTAGGTACTGATAATGGGCAGAAAAACACTCTTCCCTAAACTCACGTGCCAACGTTATTGTGATCGGCATTAACTAATTGATTTTAGAAGTACCTGTAAGTTAGGTGATTGCACATGGGGTTAAATAGTACCTTAAAAAAAATGTTATGGCTTTTCGGTGCTTAACTATTGATATATTATGTAGGTGTCTATTTAAATATTATAAATATTTAACGTGTGCGTTAAATAATATTATTATCCTTCATAATATTCTACTTCCCGAGTGCAGTCGCGACCTCGCTAGTTGTGCCCACGTGGTTTGCCTAGTTTGGTTTTTGAAGTGGGCTAGGCACCAAGACGTGAGGCGCCCTGCTTTATTTTTAGGTTTAATAATTATAGATGACGATGAGGATGACGATTGGTTGGGGATTTTGATGTTTACACGAGGCCTAACATAGAGGATCATTTATTATTTTGTAAACCTATGTAACGACTAAATTATTGAATGATTATACTTAACTAAGTGTTTTTATATTAATATAATCCATGGTTTATAATCTGTGTTTTATTTTAAACATAAGCTGTTGGTTATGATTTTTCGTGGAGGTAAAATCTATACCATAGATATTTTTTTCTCAATACTCGTCGGATAGATTCTGAAGCGCTTTGGGTTACACACCAGTATTAGTCTAAGGAACATTATGCACTATGATTCAATGTTGGGCGGGCAGCACTTGGTCCAACGTTCATACAAAAATGGTCAATCTCCTTTAACAATGACCACAAAAATTGGTTCTGGCCAGATAAAAACAATAATAGTAATGGTTGATATCGAAAAACTGTGATGTTCACATTTATATTCAATTCAAAGATAATTCAAAAGTATATTTATTAATTGCATAGTATTATTTGTTCCGTCTTCGATATCCGGAATCCATGTTGAGTTTAGCCTTTCGTTTTTCTTGTGTTCTTCCGGTCATTCGTGCTTCCCTCTAACGCTAGTGGCGCCCCCTGCTTACCAACGGCCCTTCCCGCCTTCCGGTCACGTGACCTATGGCGACGTCTGGGTTCGGGCTGCTTTATTTTGTCATTATAGCGTCGTTTTTCGTAGTGTTCAGACGTCTTAAGCGACTACTTAGTATAATAATTTGTGAATTATTTTAAAAATCTTAGTGAATTTTTAAAGTTTCGAATCTTTCAGTTCAGTTTTAATTAAAAAGTAGTTTGAAGTGTTTTTACACTCTTTCGCGATGGAGAATAACGCTGCGGAGCCTGTGTTAACGGGAAATTAGAGGAGAAGCAGTGTTTTATCGGAGAATGCAAAATCTACAAGCACCAGCAGTGAGGAGCGAGGTTCGTTGGATGAAAATGAAACTGATATGGAGCCAAGCGAGCTAAAGCTAAAGCGGGCACGCCAAGAGAGTGATTTGAAATTTGAGTTTTTATCGCAACAAGTAGCATTCTTAACAAATTTAATTACGCAATCTCAAGTGAACAAAGTGAATTTTTGTGACAGCGCTGAACCTTCAACAAAAAATATTACAGTGCCAAGTTATAGCCATGCAACATTGTCAAATAACAACCAGGATGGCAGTTTGCTTTTACAACCACCGCCCGGTAAGAAAATACAGAAAATAATCTACTTAATATTTGACTTAATGACGACACAGTGGCGCAGTGCGCTGTGGCACGGTTTTACGCCTTGATTTGCGTGGTGTCCCGGGTTCGATTCCCAGTCGGGTCAATTCAGGAAATGGTCTTTTCTGAATTGACTCGGGTCTGGGTGTGCTGGGAGACGCCCCTGGCTAAATTCCCTGTCTGGTACCTCGTAACACAACGATATTTATCCTTACTTCGTGATCATGACAAGTGTCTGGCGCATATTTTATTTTATTTATTTCTGATTACTCTACAGTAGTGAAGGACCCTATTTACCCTCGAGACACTATTACCCTATTTACCCTTCAAACGAAAGTCATTTGAAAAAAATAGAGGAGTTACAACATTTCAAAGCTGAGGAATGGCATTCTATTAGATTTTCTGAGGCCCAAATGAAATATTTATGCATTCCTGGATTTATAGAACTTAAGACGAATGACGAGTTAAGACGTTTAGAATCTTCTACAAATGACGGTAGTCTTCATTTTATACCTGTTAGAACGTTCTTTTGCTGCCATGACAAATGCAATGCTTCTTCAAAGAGACGAACTGCGGAGTGCTTTACAAAAAAATATTAATTGGTCGGGCGAAAACGAAACCAAGCTTAACCCGTCAATACTATTTAAAAAATTGAACAAATGTTTAACAAGGAATCTCCGTTCATGAAAGTTAGTGACGATATTTTGCAAATCACATGTGGGAGAAGGGCGGATTTTATTCGTTTGCGTAGGGAGATTTTATTCGTTTATTACTGAAGCAAATTCCTGATGAATTTATCAGTGCTGGTTTGGAAAAGATACTGTCTAGCTCGGAGTATTTATTTGATACAGAATCACTTGGCAAGGATACACAAAAGATAGGGGGGCCTGAAAAATTACACCTGTCCACTACGAGGTGTTTCACTACCAACAACCCTGATGCAAATCGAGACAGCACCAGCAGCGGCTATAGAGGCACAGCTCCGGCTTCGAAACAAGCAAAAGACAAAACTTTTCGTTCTCAAGGGAACCAGAAAAATAAGTCTAACCAGTTCAAGCATATTAACAAAGGCAAGAATACCAACGCGAAACCAAATCAGCAACCGAAAGTTAAAACGCCTCGCTCCCGCTCTCCACCCAGTAATAGAAATCATCGTACATGACTCGAAACACTTTCGCGAAGGCTGTCTAATGCAATATCAGCATATATGGCGCCACTTGAGAGCTTCCGAGAAGATCTGCAAGCTCCTAAATGGCATCCACATCATTTTTATAATGAAGCCACCTCTCGTATATCCCAGCTTACTAGTAATGTCCAGTTTTGCAACAAAAACCTCACCACAAATGTCACAACAGATCGACAGTATGTTGGCCAGTCAGGTTCTCGAATAAGCAGAAGCATCTCCCAGTTACCTTTCTACATTCTTTCTAATCCCCAAGCAAGATGGAACACTGCGTCTAATTTTCAACCTGAAACGGTTAAACTACTTTGTCAAAATCAGAAAATTTCAACTATTCAGCCATTTTCGAGTCCCTACTTTTCTACAGAGAGAGGATTGGATGGTAAAAATGGATTTAAGCCAAGCCTACTTACATCTGCCCATAGCTCACCGCCGATTTCTCAGGGCGAGTTACAACGGGAATCTGTACCAGATGACTTGTCTACCCTTTGGCCTATCATCAGCACCAGGAATCTTCGCAGCGATAACCAATTGGGTCGCGGAGTACCTGCGAAACCACAACATTCGTTGTGTCGTATATTTGGACGACTTCCTGCTGGCCAATCAGTCTTACGAACAGCTTCTAGAACATGTGAGATTTACAATTACTCTAATGCAACGTCTAGGGTGGACAGTCAACATTGCAAAATCTGTTCTGGTTCCGACACAACGCCTGGAATTTCTAGGTGTTACCTGTGACACACACGCCAACACAAAGTCCCTTTCGGAACCAAAATGCGTAACGCTACGCATGGCACTACAGAAACAGATTTCAACAGGCAACAGGAGACTCAGTTTTGCCTCGTTCGTCATACGTAGGGGGCGGCTACACTGTCGAACAATGCAATATTACAGTCGACGCCTGCCAAGATCCCTACCCCACCGACAATTCGTCATTCCGAGATCAGTCGTCGACGAGATAAGATGGTGGGTGGATGCTGCATCCAGCTCACTACCACTACACGCTCAGCCGATTTCACTTTTGCTCACGACCGATGCTTCCGATATAGGCTAGGGAGCACAATTGGGACAGACGACAATATCAGATCAGTGGGCAGCAGCTCAATAGTCTTGGCACATCAACTGCAAGGAGTTATATGCCGTCCATGCAGCGATACACCAGAAGCAGCATCAGGTGGAAAACGCTCACATTTTGCTACAGACGGACAACCACACAGTAGTGGCCTACATAAACAAGGAAGGCGGCACAAGGTCGAAGAAGCTTCTAAACCTGACCAGACAACTTCTTACCCTAATGGACCGTCTAAACGTAAGCCTGAAAGCACAATATTTTCCAGGGAGGTAGAACACAGACGTAGACGCGTTATCCCGCAACAAGATAAGTCCAGAATGGCATCTCTTAGCACCAGCAACGGAAGTGATCTTTCAGATGTGGGGAGTTCCAGAAGTGGACCTGTTTACGTCCAAAACAGCTCACGTAGTACCGACTTATGCCTCCGTAGATCCAAAAGACGAAGAGGCTCTGTTTCACAACGCATTTCTCCGTCATTGGAACTACAGTCTGGGTTGGCTATTCCCGCCACCCAATCTAATCCCACAGGTGCTATCTTGTCTGAATGCAGCCCACGGTCGGTATATTCTGGTCACTCCACATTGGGAGAAGGCATTTTGGATTGCAGATTTACAGCAGAGGGCCATAGAGCAACCATATCAAATCCAAGACCTGGTACAAGTATTAATAGACACGAGAACGGGTCTTCACCCACCAGAGGTACAGAAAATGTTCTGGGAAGCTTGGCTGATTCGAGGTGGGCCGACCTAATTTATGATTGGACAGACGAAGAAAAAGCTTTGCTGATGACTAGCTGAAGAAAATCAACCCTGAAGACCTATATAGCAGCATGGAACAAGTGGAAAAAGTGGTGTTTATCACAATCAATAGATTCAAAAAACTTTGATCCCTCGGTTGTGGCCCGATACTTAGCTTAAATTCATAATTGTGAAGGTTTAGCATACAGAACTATATTAGTTCATAAGTCAGCTATTTCTACTTTAACGAAAACCAGTGAACAGGGAATATCATCAAACTTTTTAGTGAAACAAATATTAAGAGCCATATCAGTTTCCAAGATCAAAAAACCAAAACCACCTATATGGAACCCCGTAAAGGTTTTAAATTATTTAAGCTCTGACAGCCCTGATGAATCTTTATAAAGTTTCGAGGCGCGCTGCAATTTTACTTTTGCTTGCATCTAGGCGCCGTGTTCACGACCTCACCCTACAGAGAATAGAACCAGAACACCTGATACAGGAAGAAAATTCAGTTATATTGTGGCCAGTCTTTGGTTCAAAGACAGATTCTGTTAACCATCAGCAGTCTGGTTTGAAGATTAGTAGACACCCGAATAAAAATCTAGATGTGGTTTGCTGGATACATCAATTATAAGAAGTATCACAAGATCGTCGTAGTGAAGGTAATATACTGGAGTTGTTTATAACACCCAGAGGAACGTGCAAACCTGCTACAAGAACAATTATTGGAGGCTGGATTAAAGCTGTACTTCGGGAAGCAGGGATTGAGGCGTCTCCTGGATCGGTACGTTCTGCGGTTTCCTCGTTAAATTGGTTAGAAAATTACAGTATTGATCAGATTTTAACGACTGGAAATTGGAAAAAAGAACATACTTTTAAATCCTATTATCACAAACAAATCGTTGATTTTAATAGATCAGTTTCTCACAGTGAAGTGTCTTTATCAAAGTATTTTGAAGCGTTGTGAGATACAAGGTGATTTAAGTCATGAATAAATTATATTTTTCATTGTAAGCAATCTGTTTATGTTAATAAAATATTTTTTTGAACTAAATTGCTCTATTACTTTAGCCAGACACATTATAGCATCAATTGTGAGTACCAGGAGAAATCAGACATATCACTCAACATGGATTCCGGATATCGAAGACGGAACAAATAATAGAGTTTTACCTAAAAATAAAACTTACCTATTATTTTTCCTGAGATATCCGGAATCCAGACAATTCCTACTACCTACCATGGCACTAGGACGTATAATGACAAAATAAAGCAGCCCCAACCCAGACGTCGCCATAGGTCACGTGACCGGAAGGCGGGAAGGGCCGTTGGTGAGCAGGGGGCGCCACTAGCGTTAGAGGGAAGCACGATTGACCGGAAGATCACAAGAAAAACGAAAGGCTAACTAAACTCAACATGGATTCCGGATATCTCAGGAAAAATGATAGGTAAGTTTTATTTTTAGGTAAAACTCTCTATTATTTCGTTGAGAAACATGTTGGACAAAAATTACATACTTGCACACTATATAAAACTATAAAAAGTGCGCAAGTCGAGCCTCAAGTTCTAGGTATTTTACAGGCATTCAAGCAAAAAATATACGGAACTTAGAATAATAACGTATAGAAGAATAGTCTTCATACAACCGCCCCGTCAGAAATGAAGCACTATTGCGATCCACACATGCGTGACTATTACTTGCTTACGTGCGGCGCGCTTTGTCATTGAACATTGCGGAGCTGTTGTAAACACTGCAAAGCGGGCCGTTTGGAGCCATTTATGGCTCCAATTAAGGTGCTTCAAAATGGGCGCGAGGACTTGGTTTCTTTAATATGTAATTAATTATTCTAAGATACGGAATCTATTTTAAAGTTAATAACCAAGAAGGCTAGAGACTAAGGAGAGATAACTCCCTGGAAAGGGTTGGACTAAATCCGTATCCCACAGTGACGCATGCGCATTACGCTTCTTTGCCGCGATCCTCGCGAAGTGTCAAAATGATCCTCGCGAAGTGTCAAAATTGGTCAACACAACCTCGAAAAACAACAACTGTCGCACGTGACACCGTTCAAAACAAAACCATGTGACCATGAAATGACAAATAGCTGCCGCTGCACATGCGCAATACAGCGTTTTGCCCGGCACAGAGTATACGACTTTCGGCCCTCGAAAGCTTACCCCCACTTCGGGAGTTATCTCTCCTTAGTCTCTAGCCTTCTTGTTAATTACTATGAACTTTATTCGAAACTTTGGTGTTGAACTTTTCTTTATGGTAGTTCTAGAAACAATTTAAAGTTTTTTTTATATTCTGCTAAATCTCGAACTTAAAGCAACAATAGCACAATCTTAAACACATGACTAAACTGCACGATACGTCCAAGTGATAACAGGTAATAAAAACATGTCATTAGCTTAGATTAAATCAAATAGAATCAAAAAGCGGAAGATACGGCACGTCCTTCAAATTGACAACTAAAAAGAGGGGACCATTGCGTAAGCTAGACAGGCGTGCACCAGAGTAAAGTCCTGTCAATCGTATATTTCGACGAGTGAAATTAGGCGACGGGGGCCTGATTTAAGCGGTCCACGCGCTAGAGGCGAGTCACCTATCTTCCATTTTGATTTAATCTAAGGACATTAGTAAATAAATATCCTCGAATTAAAAAACGGTAGACAAGCTAATTCAAAAAGCTCATCTCATCACATTGTTGTGATCGATTATTGCATGATCCATGAAAGATTTATTAACAACATAATATTTGTTTAATAAACTTACTCACAAATTTTCGATACTCCTTGGTAATTCCAGTAAACAATAACAATAACAGCCGGTCACACTACACAGCGGCTGACACGTCCTTTGCGAATCGTATAGCGATACCGACTAACTATAACTACTATCTTATATCACCTTCGCGAACGTGAAGCAGCGAGACTGACACACTTCTGCCGCGTGCCGGTCTGAGTTTCGGCTTTCGGTTTCTTGGGTTCCGTATGCCACATTCAGAGTTCGGGCTCACGTTTTGTCTTACAAAATTCATTTCTTGGATGACTATCTAGATATTATCGGCCACTTGGCTGTGATATGCACATCATAGATTAGGTAAACTTAACTTTAACCTTCATTTTCAATCAAATAAAGAAAAAATCCTATATCCCACCAGCTTTTGAACCTTATTTATTTTTATTTATTTATTTACTTATTCAATTAATATTTCAGCCGCCCAGGGTTCAAGAATCATAAAAATCAAAATTTCATCAAAATTTCTACAATAGCTGTAGCAAGTTCTTGTCAAAGTAAGGTTCTTAAGTGGGGGACTAACTTTTCACATAACGTCCATTATCCTAAAGTCGCTTGGCATAACACATTAGATCATTGGGCATAACATCATACAGCATGACATTAACTTCTCATATTTTATGCTTGGCATAACTTTTATGAAGCTTATTAGTCCAAATGCATATTATTACATAGAATAACAGTCTAAATGCATATTATTACATAGCATAAGTAGTGAAAGCCCTAATTACTTTTGGCGTAGTATAGTTAATCCTAATATTTTAAAACATAATTTAAGATGGCATAATTAGTAAAATTCCTAATACCAATTTCATTTGGTTTGTTAGGGTAGTCGATTCGACCGAAATAGCTAGGTTAGGTGTAAGGTTAGAACTGCGACACACGTGCCGCGGCAGCGACCGGCGACTGCCTGAACCAAACTATACTTATATACTTGGTTAGTTAGAGTATGGTTATTGAACCAAAATATATATTTATTGTAAGCATAATGTTCATTGTCATAATATGATGTCAACTTATTATTCGTTTTAATTAATAAGCTTTTAAAAAATATACGTTTAGATATTTTTATGTGTTTTGATTAATATGCTTTGAAACATTATGCATTAAAATTATTCTGCCTTTCGGGTTTATATATAATATAATAATGCCGAACAATTTTAGCCCATACTATATTAGGATAGGTATCTGAAAATATGCCACACAATATTATGGCTCATGACGATTAGGAAAATCAGAAATATGGCACATGATATTATGACAATGAACAATATCCTTTGAATTAGTGAGCCTTAAGAAGGCTACTTGTTGTTTGAATTTTACGAAAAACAACTAAATTCAACCAAGTTTATTCTTAACACAAAATAATCAAAATCAACTAACTGTTTCAACTAGTACATCGTTCGAAAGGCGTTCAGTCAAAGGAACTCTAAACACAGGCTTGCCTCGCGGCATTAGACAAATTTGAATTAGATAGGAACTTTGAACTTTGCGCTCGAGAACAAACCAGCAGAGATGAAGCCGTGACGAGTGTGATACAGGTCAATCACATTGAGGGGGATTGGGTATAGGAATAAAAACAATCAAACATGTCCTAAATCGAAAACCATTTTTAAAAAATATTTCGGACAGGTCCATAGATGTTACACTTGCTTACAGACTATGTTAGTATATTGCATTGTGACTATGATACAACAACTATGACAACTCTGATTATTATTATTTCAGGTGAGTTTCCACCCATCTTTTTAAAAGGGGAGAATCCCACCTGTTCACAAACACACTCATGATACTGTTGGTGGTAAAGCGCAGGCGTGCCAGCATGGAAACGCAGCGCTTGCGCATTATCGCCGCAAAGCCAGCAACGCGCGCCTCCGCGAACACCCCTGACGCGCTACAGCGCCACGGCAACCCCAACAGCACCAT
Organism: Udea olivalis; assembly: GCA_947369235.1. Taxonomy (NCBI): domain Eukaryota; kingdom Metazoa; phylum Arthropoda; class Insecta; order Lepidoptera; family Crambidae; genus Udea; species Udea olivalis. Next base: position 11,554,735 of record OX376362.1, on the reverse strand, counting down.
GAATGCGTTATTATACTAGACACGCAGATCGCTGTATGTCCGTTGACTAAATTTGGTCCACAGGCGGCGCGTATAAAACGACTGGCAGAAGGCCCTGAAAAGCGTTATTTTTACTGGCCTAGTGCAATGCGCAAACCTGCGGGCTAACATGTTGCAATGGACAGCCAGCGACCTGCGTTCCCGGTCAATGTCTACGTTGTCCTTGAGCTCGTCAGTGAGCCAGTGGCCCAAATATTTAGATCGCTGTACTCGGTTCAGTGGGGAACCAGCGAGTAAGAGTTGTGGCAATTGCCGCGTGTAGATACGTAGAAGTACCGGATCTAAACACGAGCCACTCACTCTTACTGGTGTTGTATTTGAGCCCATGAGCCACCGCGTACGACTCGCAGATACACAGGAGCCTCCTCAGAGCGCCAATAGATGAGCTCAGCAGCACCATATCGTCGGCGTAGCTGATGTTGTTTATGCAGACTCCGTCTATGTGACATCCCACCTTGGCGCTGCTAAGCTCACCTATCAGCTTATTTACATAATATGGACTAAATAGACGAGAAGAGCTCATCCCCCCTGCCTTACCCCACAATGCAGGCCGATTGCGTCCGAGTACAAACCTGCCCACTTCACTCTGTTTTCTGAGTGGTGTACCAATATTTTAACAGCGCTGTAATGTGCGCGGGTACAGTCGTTTCGTGAGACAGTTTATACCAGAGCATGTCATAATTAACTAAGTCGAATGCCCTCGATAAATCCAAGAAACAGGCGAATATGGGCGTTTTTCTCTCTGTGTAATATTGAACAGTCTGCTTGAGGCACAAGATTGCGCTTTCAGTTGATAAGCCTGGTTTGAAACCAAACTGGCCATCCTCTAGCTAGTCTAGAACAATGTTTTCAGTTAAAAAAATATCAAGCAGTCTGTCCAATACCTTTGCCATCACTGTTGCGAGAGAGATAGGCCTGTAGTTGGAGTTAACGGAGGCATCCCCTGTTTTATTCTTTACAATTGGGACTACAATCGTTTTGGAAAGTTCAGATGGCAGATAACTATGACTCAAGCACAAACTAAAAAGCATTGCTAGTAGGTACTCGCGGCAGGTGCACACCTGCATACTTCAAGTGTTCGATAATGAGGCCGTAGCGGCCTGGAGACTTTCCCCTCACCATCTGCTGAATGACTTTGGTAACCTCTTTGGCAGAAAATCTAACTGGGGGAGAGGACGAGTCCCCAGTCACGACACTCACGACTGCCCCAGCATCGCCCACTTCCGGCACATTACAACCTGAAAATGCTTTGTAAAATTCATTGAAAAGCATGTAAAATTCTTCCTCTGCCTTGTATATATTTGAGAGATCAGGCCTATTTGTAAAAAGTAATTCAACCCACTTTGCAAAACGAAATGATGTTTAAACGAGGCAAAAAAGAGCAAAGTTTGAAGGATTATTGTATCTGCCTCCTAGCCACAAACAAATACCTATATAGAAAAAACGTCTACAATATGTGCATATATATTTACAATTTTCTTCCAAATGACATAAAATTACTTAAAGATAATATGTTTAAAAATAAATTATGTGACTGGCTTATTTGTAACTGTTTCTATAATATTAAAGAATTTATTGACTTTTGTAAGAACTGTAAAAATTTATTGTTTTAATAATGTGATTGTGGATTCAATGATTATTCTTATATTTGACATCTTAATAAATTAACTAACAATGTAAATTAACAAACATTTGCGCGTCTGCTTGCAGGCAGAATACTAACGACATACCATACTATTAAGATCTTGCTGTAAGCTGTAAAATTGTATTCTGGCAAATAAATGATTGATTATGTTTATGATTTAAAAAAGCGTTTGCGACTTCAATGGGATCGTGCACGCCCCCGACGCTCACCGGCAGTCCCGGCTTATGATTTTAGGTAATTTCCAAAATTTACAGAACTGCTTTTCTTTATGACTATTTGCCAAACATGTCCATCCTAATTTGTTGTTGAATAACCAGTAATTATGGAATCGCTATTCCAAGCCCTTCATTTTGATACCCCACTCCAAGGGCTAGGTAAAAAACGAAAAATCCGCCATTTTTTATTTTGGTAAAGTACCCAGTGTCACTCTCACAGTAAATACGAATCTAACGACACCTCTCAAGATTGAATTCATCGAGCTGTTCAGGCTGCAGAGCGTGCAAAACGATTATACATACATACTCTCAAAAAACATAACCCTCCGTCTGGCGCAGTCGGGCAAAAAATTAAAGCAGATTTCACGTTCTTCAGCGGTTATGATAAGGATCATATCGAATAATAATAACGTTTATTTGCAAATTAGTAAGATACAAAATAAGTTACAGCGACTTCTGCACTGGGCTCGCAGGCCTGTATCGCAGCAGCCAGTGAGTGAGTTTTAAAATAAAGATTTAACAAATTTAGAATAGCTCCGGTTCCAATAAATGTTGGGTATTGAAGTAAACTTTTATAAAAAACTAATAGCAACAAGTAATTACAACAAAATGGTTATACTAAAACACTACATGAGATCACAATATTCCCGTACTCGTGGGATGAGAAAGGTTGTTGTGTGTGTGTGTGTGTGTGTGTGTGCTTTGCTTGGTGGGGCGTCATGCAAAGATGTTATCATGTGCAATGAACTGATGTAAACTACCATTTTGCATACCTACATTAATGAAAGTTAAAATTTAAATTGTGTTTAAGTGGGTGAAAAGTGCTAACACTTCTTTTACATTTTACCTGGATTTATATTAAGGGTGTTTGCCAGTAGTGAAGTGAAGTAGCTTGCTGTCTGCTAGAGCAAAGTTTAGTTAGAAACACTCACATTCCTCTGGTAGTTACGAACCAGTCGCTAAAAAACTTACAGCGCACGGAACCTAGAAATAACAATATAGATGAGAACTAATAATTTATTTACGTAAGTATAAGGCAGGCCATGCGAATATTGTAAGTGTATTTACATTGTGTGCATTACATTATTATTACCTACTCATATAAATAATTTTGCCTCAAGAGAAATTTCCTCAGATCCTCTTAAATTATGGTTTGTTTACGTAATTCGTGGCACGACAATACTTCAAATATAACTTTGATAAGACGGTCATTTGCTTTATGTAAACAAACCGGAATTTCATTGATAGTTTCACTCTCACAGGCACGAAAACGTTCTTGGTTCAGGCTTCGGCAGCCTGATTATTTCATTATTGGTGGCTTAAAATTAAACTATTCACCCTAAATTGTATTAATTAATTTATAGTTTTTTAAAAGACTGACTACCACTACACTTTGACAGACAAAATTACTCAACTGTTCGAACCACAAAGATTTCCCACTCAAAAGTGCCGCTAAAACGTAACCCTGCCATCAGCTGTTTAGCAAACTGCCATTTTGAATTCGTCGCTTACTACAACCACAAGGTGACGCTTATCGGTCGACTGCTCGAAACGCCAAAAGTTGCTCTTGGCTACGGATTTATGTCATTTTGTATAGGAATTCAAAAGACCGGTCCCCCATCTTTCGACAAAGTTTGGTAGAAACGTAGAAGACGTCAGTTTTTGCATTTTGGCTCCGAATCTTAAGTTTCGTTTTTGAGCCAACGACCGCTTAAGTCATCCCCATAAATTTGAACGATTTCTATTGTGGAAATCGTCGTGGCGCGTTGCTCTTGGCTAGGCCCCCTGGCGTCCGACCCACAAGCTTTCGGCAGCCGTATCACAATCTTTTGCCACTATCGCATCGTGACCGTTTACGGTTCTAAAATGCTCACTTTGTATAGACTAAAACTGAAAGTGTTCATTTTAGAACCCTGGAGAAACATTGCCACGATTGGCGTAGTGTAGCGCGGTTCGGGACAATTCAGAAAATTAAATGTAGTTCCGGCTGTCTGAGCCACTCATCCTACAGAGATCTCGCTTATCTAGATTGATAACGAATCGTTAGTGACGGCAATCGATCAAGGTTTCGTCGTTTGTGACTTGCACCAATGTATGGGAAAAAAAGAAATGCTTATAACTTTTAATTGCAGGCACTTAGAGCCGTCACACACGTCAATTCTTGTTCTCCATCGCCGTCACATTAGTTTAGAAGTGTTTCCAGCTACGTGGAACCTCTGGAAGTCATAAAACAGGTGGCTCAGACAGCCGGAAGATTTTCGTCTGAGCCAACACGTTTTTTTACAATAACTCCTAAATGGAAGCGTCACGAGAGTTTAAAACGCTTTGTAACGCGTCACAAATCGCGTCACAATCCTTTTGTAGAGAAAGATCTGTCCAAAATGTGATATTTCGTGAAATAATCAAGAAAAACCATGTGGCTCAGACAGCCGGATTCCGGCTGTCTGAGCCACATGTTTTTGAAGATTTCTCGAAAAGTATTGCATCCTGATGGATGAAATTACTTCGGATGCCGTCACAAATCGCGTCACTAACCTTTTGATAAGAAAACGGGCCCTGAAATCGTTTAGAAGCTGAGATCGAAAGTGGCCGAAATTGCAAAATTCTGGCTGTCTGAGCCACGTTTTTTTGATTTTTCAGAGAAAGTATAGCGTCACAAACGACGAAACCTTGATCGATTGCCGTTACTAACGATTCATTATCAATCTAGATAAGCGAGATCTCTGTAGGATGAGTGGCTCAGACAGCCGGAACTACATAAAATTAACCTTTCTGAATTGGCTCATCAGTGTGCCGGTAGACGCTCCGGTCTTTAAACCTTGTCTGGTACCTCGTATTTAATACAAGGATAAAATTACCCTTTCTGAATTGGCTCATCAGTGTGCCGGTAGACGCTCCGGTCTTAAAACCTTGTCTGGTACCTCGTATTTAATACAAGGATAAAATTACCTTTTCTGAATTGGCTCATCAGTGTGCCGGTAGACGCTCCGGTCTTAAAACCTTGTCTGGTACCTCGTATATAACACGAGGATAAAATTACCCTTTCTGAATTGGCTCATCAGTGTGCCGGTAGACGCTCCGGTCTTAAAACCTTGTCTGGAACCTCGTATATAACACAAGGATAAAATTACCCTTTCTGAATTGGCTCATCAGTGTGCCGGTAGACGCTCCGGTCTTAAAACCTTGTCTGGAACCTCATATATAACACAAGGATAAAATTACCCTTTCTGAATTGGCTCATCAGTGTGCCGGTAGACGCTCCGGTCTTAAAACCTTGTCTGGAACCTCGTATATAACACAAGGATAAAATTACCCTTTCTGAATTGGCTCATCAGTGTGCCGGTAGACGCTCCGGTCTTAAAACCTTGTCTGGAACCTCGTATATAACACAAGGATAAAATTATCCTTTCTGAATTGGCTCATCAGTGTGCCGGTAGACGCTCCGGTCTTAAAACCTTGTCTGGAACCTCGTATATAACACAAGGATAAAATTACCCTTTCTAAATTGGCTCATCAGTGTGCCGGTAGACGCTCCGGTCTTAAAACCTTGTCTGGTACCTCGTATATTAAAACACAAGGATATTTATCCTTATTTCAAGACCACGACGCACATTTCATTATTTATCTATCCAGGAGATGTAGATATTATTATTATATCCTTCGAGTTCAGTAATTTTTTTATCTTTTAGCGTTAGTAGTTTTATATTAAGGCGATAAAAAAATAGACTATGTCCTTCCCTGAAGTCTATTCTACCAAAAATCACTAATTTTCTTTTGTATTTATAATAATATCGATTGCTTTAGCTTACTCTAGGTGGGTCTGGGTTCAAACAAAACTCCATTACAATTCACAGAAAATAATGAGATAATAATTTTAAATACAGTAAGTACAAAAACTTTTATTTCACGTTATTACATAATATTACATTTTAACCTAATGCTTAAAAAATGTCAACGTAATGTGTAACACATCTTTCACTATTGTTAGTAAAACATAACAAATATTTTAAATATTAGATTAGATTTATTTCTCTCTTAGTACAAAATAACACTAAAAAGACAATGAAATCAAATATGGCAACAATTTGATAAATTCATGAGTTTTATTCATAATTTAATAAATTAATATGCGGATCTATTTTCCGTTTTATAACGACAAGCCTTTTAGGTCAAAGTACGCTTCTTTAGTACCTCTACCATGTGTTTAATTCACATATTTCTTTAATACTTATTTGGAATATTAGAAAGTACCTATTGTTACACAAATATTTATCACGAATTAAGCGATGTCACTCTTTAAAGTTTTAAGTACCATTTCTTTAACCTGCTTGATCGCTATTTTGCCAGTGGACGTGTGTGGGAGCTCTTTCAAAAATATCACTCCGCCTCGCAACTGTTTGTGATCCGATAGATTATCTGAAAGAACATTGATTAGTAAATAATTGATTTATCTTGGCTCAGATGGTAATAAGATTGAGTGTCATTATGCAGGGACCGTAAATAAAATGATACAGGTCCAAACATACAAAGCTTTTTTTTAGATTGCTCCCACTCCAAAAATGCCCTATGAATGTTTCCCGATTTTTGTAGTTTTCGAGTTATGTTTTTTAGCTAGTGCTGTTATTCATTTAATAATGAAAAAACAAGCGTTACTGCGTCACAGAATTTTGAAAAATTTCAAATAACCATAAGTGAGAGCAATTAAAAATAAAACCTACTGAAACAGAAAGCAGAAAACTTGATAGAAAAATATTTTTTATCAGGTTTTATTTCGAAAATACGATTTATTAATCGAATTAACTCTATGCAATGATCTCGATGGTTCCAACCATAGCAGTTTTTCTACCATAACTTCTTGTCCCTAAACACGAGTCGAGTCCCCATTCCTATTTTTTCGAAAAATAGGTAAGTAGTCCTCACATATCGATGTCCAGCAGTTGGTGATATCATATCACTGATATGATGTTGTTTTTTGAAACCTAGCCGGTGCCACCGTGGTGAAAAGTATTTCGCTATCAATTGGACATATGACAATTTTTTTGATGTGTTAACGAAATATTTCAATAGTAGGATCATTGGTAAAGAATATTATGTCAATTTTAAAAACAAAACACTCTTCAAAATCTGACGCTTTATTATGACGTCACTTCACAGTTTTACTTTTATTTCTCTAACATTTTGTTCGGCAGCTATAATAAATTTTTGAAAATTACGAATTTTTGAACTAGTTTATTTAGCATCTGACACCTCAACGACTTTTGTGCCATAATGACTATTGCTCCGTATGACTAGTTCTAACTACATGTACTTGTTTTTGTTGGACCGGCACTTTTAATAAAGGCTTAAAGAAAATTATGCACTTTAGCAGTAGCTAAAGTATATAATTTTTTGAGTAGTACTCACCGGCTACCAAGTCGAGGATCTGTTGTTTGTCTATGGTGGCGCCCTCTCTGCGCACGACGCAGGCGACGGGCAGCTCGCCGTGCGCGGCGTGCGGGACGCCCGTCACCGCCACCTCACGCACGGAGGGGTGGCGGCGGATCACTTCTGATAGTTCGTCAGGTGAAACCTTAGGAAAGAATCAATTGTAAAGTTTCACAGTTTTCTATCAGAGCAGAATGGAAAATCGTATTCTTATTTGCTCGTGCACATATAAAAATGATGCATCGAAACCAGGACTACAAAGCTATTAATAAAATAAATAAATAAATAAATATCTGGGACAATTCACACCAAGATCATCTGACCCCAAACTAAGCAGAGCTTGTAATATGGGCGTCAGAGACTGATAAACATACTTAAATATTTCTAAATACATACTTAAATAGATAATAACACCCAGACACACAACAAATACAAATGTTCGTCACACAAATATTTGTCATGAGTGGGGATCGAAACCACGAACCGGCGCTAAAGGATCGCTGCCATTGCGCCAACAGGCCAGTCAAACCTCAATACAACAAACCTACGAACAAGGTTAGTCACAGATTTGCTAGGGGTACCTAAACAAGGCTAGGCCTGTATATTTGGAAACCAGGGGCCTTATCACCATCTCTTATAGCCAGTCAAGTTAATTTCCTAAACTGAGGGTAGCTAGGAATTTCGTCGGTCGATGTGTTAGTTAAACCAGCAACAATTGCTTAGGACGTCACGTCTTAGGGGGACCAGAAACAGCTTGATGCTTAGGGCAACCAATTGCTTAAGACGTCACGTCTTAAGGGGCACCAGACACATGCTTAGGACAAGCCGTTGCTTAAGAGCATAACGTCCTAGGGGGACCAGATACACTTTGCTTAGGGCATCAAGTAGTCTTAATCCGGCACTGGTGTCAGAGACTGATAAACATACTTGAATATTTCTAAATACACACTTAAATAGATAATAACACCCAGACACACAACAAACACAAATGTTCGTCACATAGGTAAATGTTTGTCATGTTGTGGGGATCGAACCCACGACCTCCGGTGCTAAAGACAAGATCGCTGCCATTGCACCAACAGGTCAGAATAAACTTGACAAGTGATAACGCTCGTGTAGGGTTCGCGGTAGGTAACTAGTTTCAACAAAAGATTTTAAAAGTTCATTGTGTGTGTTTGACTGTGAGCCTGTGTTGTGCAGTGTGTGTGAAAAAAGTGTATAGTTTTTGCTCTGCTATTGCATAAATTATTTAATTTTATTACAAGTTTTTCTTTCATCACTGGGTTGCGGTTTGTCTCAGAGAACTGTATGCATCACTCAACAATATTAGAATTGTTTCTAAATATCCAGCATAGGGTAGAACATTCAGTATTCTTACGTGATAGTTCCTATATTTTATGAGCATTTTCAGTCTTTCCACATAGTAAAAGTTCCCGTGTTCGTCTCGTCGCATCAAGTCTCCCGTCTTGTACCAGCCATCTTCTGAGAACGCTTTCACCGTGTCTTCGGGTGAGTTGTAATACTCCTGTAGAAAATGATCAAATAAACAAATGTGGCCAGAATCATCTTTGTGTTCATTGTTATATTCACGACAAATTCTGCGGTAACAGCTGCGTATATCATACATACATACATACATACCATCACGCCTTTTTCCCAACGGGGTAGGCAGAGACCACATCTTTCCACTTGCTACGGTCCTGACACACCTCTTGCGCTTCTTCCACTCTCATAAATCCTTTCATACATGCTCGTCGATTATGGGTACTCCTGACCTGACCTTTTCTGAGCACGACTTGGACTTGTCCTAAGTACGTTCGTCTAGGGCCTAGACGAACGTACTTAGGCCTAGACTCAAGGCCTTCCCCTTTCAACAGCTCCATCCACACTCAGCTTGTAAATTTGTAAATTAACGCTATTAATTAGGCGTACATCGCTTACCGTAAAAATGATCCCTTTAACCCAAAGCTCTCCAACCACGTTAGGTTTAGTGATCACTGTGTTGGTGTCCGGGTCAACCAACTGAAACAAAAGACAAAATACTGAGGTGTACGATCATCCAACCAATGTAATACAAATATTATAAATGCGAAAGTTTGAGAGGGTGTATATACGTGTGTGTATGGTTGTTTCTCTTCCACGCAAAAGCTGCTGAACGGACTTAGATGAAACTTCATAGTAATACATCCTATACATCGGAATCGGCAATATTTTAATATATGAGGATAAGTTCACGCGGGTGAAGCCGCGGGCAGAAAGCTAGTGAGATCTAATTCAATGAAGAAAATATGATGTTGGAGAAGAATTACCTAGCACCAGTTCCTGTGAGTAAAGAACTGAAGAAGAAAAAATAAAAAAAAGTAAAAACAAACTCATAAAGAAAGGATCATATCAGTTGTATTGTCTTTAAAATGTATAACCAAAGATATTATCTGGATAATGCACATCATACAATTGAAAAGAATAAACATGGCACACACGTCACCGTGGCTTTTTGACCCCTGTCCCCAGGCCCCTCTTTCTCATTAAGCACTTTGGGCATGTGCTCAGGGCCCCGCGATATTTAGGGCCCCTAATTTTTTTCAGATTTTAGCATTTTTTAACATGTTATACAAAGAAAAATTATTATTATATTATTATTAAAGAGCGTGCATTTTTAAAATAGCCTTGTTTTATATGTTTTCATACTACATCGCAAAATAAAATGGCTTGAGAAGGAAACACTAAAAGTCAGGAATGCCCCATCACTACCGAATGTGCTCAGGGCCCTAAAGTCCTAATGCGCGCAGGGCCCCAAACCGGTTAAAGACGGCCGCCCCTGTCCCTTGTATAGTTTGAGTGAAAGCAGTAGGAATATATTGTTGTAACTAAGTAAAAGGTGTGCTTAGAATGACGTTAAGCACACTTTTTTATGGTCCTTTTACTGAGCTCCGATGGGTCTTTGTAATTTAAATGTAATAATAATAACAGCAATTAATGTATCTTACCTGAACCGGATAAGCTGGAGTTTCACTCCCGCAGCTGCCAATGGGGGTGCTAGCGTTAGGAAACAGCGCCGGGCCCATCGTCTCGGTCTGGCCGAGCATTTCCACGGCCATGGCCCCCGGCCGCAAACGGCTCTGGAACACCAAGTATTATTAGAACAAGTTAACCGAGGCTTTTAGGCACCATTGAAGGGCATGAGATTAATATTTTTTATAAATTCTAACAGCTCACTTTGAGGTGCAAACTTCATTCTTTCATTGCGAGTTGCATTTGTTTAACCTATATGTCAAATAAATGTATTTCTTTTAAATTTAACATGCTGGCTCATTGAAAATTTAAGTTTAATTTGATAATATACAAGTGATCAGATAAAACATGACTCTAATATCCAGCCCTGAAGATCGCTAGTGTCTGGTGATCGTTGGCTAACTGTGAAGAAAGATCATAATGCAAATTGCTCGCGTCATTAATTTAGGGTTTGTAAAAAGCTTGATATACCATTGAAACGACTATTTAGCAGTTCTTTAAGTAACTTATATTCAAGTAAAACTTAAGTCTTAAAATATAGGATATATTAGTTACAAATGGCCACTAGATCCTAAACTATAAATAAACACACTATGATTTCTATTTACATGCCACAAGACAGTATGCTTGAAGTTTGGTAAATTTAATAATTTGATGGAGACACTAATAAACATACTCATATATATTTTCAATTACATTTCTTAGATTTCTCACACATTGTGACAATTATCTGTATTTATCACTATCTATTTCTGTATCCAAGTTTGTTAGTGTCCCAATAGATGGCGTTGTGATGATTAAAAAAAAGTATTCCTGAAAGGCGGTGTAACGCTTTTTCTTGGCTGATATGCTTTTAAGTATTGTATGTCTGTGTTTTTTACCCGATTTCGCGTTTTTTTTCATTCGACTATTGCCCTATTGGTCATTACCACCAATTAACCTAATAGACCTAGTACTTGACGGTGTTCTATATTTCCTGGGTGAGAATTGAACCCATGACCTACGCTACGGCTTTAATTAGCAGTCAAGCACGATTATGACAACTCGATTTAAAAAAAAAACTAGTTTGATTCATCCTTTAATTTTATTTTATAAGATAAGATAAATAACCTTTACTGCACAAACAAATACAAAGGTGATTAAAAACGTTTATATTATTTTATCTAGTCTTTCTGGTTTGGAACTTCAATACCACCTCCTAATTTAATTCGAACTTTTATATTTTGAATCAGATAACTTGTATCGTACTTACCCTGAGGTCTACTATCAAATTATCGTGTACTCTTGCTCCAGAAACCAGAATAGACTTGAAGCAAGTGAAATCGCATTTCTTCTCATGTGTCAATATGGAGTACAACACAGTAGGGCTCATCAGCGTCTGTTCGGGCTGCAATATAAAATTAATATCATCATCATCATCATCATCATTTCAGCCGAACGACGCCCACTGCTGGGCATAGGCCTCCCCCAAGGATCTCCACAACGATCGGTCCTGCGCTGTGCGCATCCAGCGGCTTCCCGCGACCTTGAATTAATATCAAACATAGCTTAAATAAAATTATTTGTTTATGGCACAAAAATTCAACGGTATGTTCAAGGAGGACTTAAATATTGATAACGCCTGTTCTGAACGTCAACTATGAAGTTAAGCAGAAGAGTACATTAGGCAGAGCAATAAAATATATAATGATCTAAAATAAATAAACTCTTTTAAATTGGCAGCAAAAAGCCTGAGTATTTTATAGATAACTACCTCAACAAAACTTAGAATTTATCACTATCACTAATAAAAGAATTTCATACAAAATCAGACGGAGATTCGCATTTTTATACCTTTGTTTGCTTTGAATAAAACTCATTGAAAAAAAGTCTAAATTTGCCTTCCATAGTTACTACACCACCTAAATGCTAATAGTAATAGATATAGATATATAGAATAGAGAATAGGTCTAATGCATCTTTTACTGACCTTATATTTGTTAATAATGTCTATGACGTGTTCAGCGGTGACGGGGGCTGAGGTCTGCACCATGGTCTGCCCCAACAGAGGCATGCCGATGGAGTTGAACATCGCGGATACCCACTGCACAGGCGATAGATTCAGAGCGGGTTTGTATTCCGAATTCGACCTGCGAATTTTGCATTTTTACTAATCTACCCCATGTTTGGTATCATTAATTTATTATCTGGCAACACCACAACTTTTTTATGACTCAAGGCAGCGTTAGCCACCTAACTTGTACATGTATTATCATTCATTGAATCCGTAATATTTAGTTTGTGCAATGTACTGCCTTTATTATATAGTAGATAGTATAGTAGACTGATAATTATGTAATAACTTATGTGCGGAAATAATAGGGACAACAAATAATTAGTATTTATGAACCTATATCTACTTAAGGGATAACTAAATTATTTAATTGTCTCATAAAAGTCCGTGACAATAGATATCTCCATGTTACTCAAATGTCGGTCTAGTATACATACTGCATCACTTACTCTTTCATTTTTATCATAGAGGAGTACACGTGAAACTTCTTCTGTAAGGTCCTCACAGTGAAGGCGGCCACCTTCACGGAGCCGGTGGTGCCGCTGGTGGTGATCAGCCACTGGTACTTATCCACGTCGAACACTGCTGGCCTGGAAGAACATTAGGGACAGGAGCTTTAGAGGGTTTGCTTTTTGCGTTTGGGGTAGATCGTAATCGTCGCATTTTTTAGGGTTTTCGTGATTATTTAGCTGAATCCAAATTGAGTATAACTAATCTCTCTAATATTGAATGCACCTTTTAATGTCATAATTATAGCTTTAACTGTGTACAGTAAATTTTTAAGTGTCTTATCAATTAAAGAAAACGGTTTTTTATTTAATTTAGCAAATAATTGGCGACCACCTAATTTTAGACAATTCAATGTGTTTTTAAATAGTATTATGCACACAATAATAGAGCAAAAAATTTAGTTTTCTTTCAATTCAATGAAATAATCACAAAAATCTTACAAATATGTAACGTTTTCGATCCACCCTCAAAAGGGAAGATATGGCACTAGCGTCTCGATAGAGGTCCACCTATAGCATGCAAAAAGGGCACAGTTTAACTCAGGATTAGATCCGGCTTACGAAAAATACACGCGATGTTGGTTTACGCGATAGCATAATGCACAGCACACAAAAGACTACCAAAAATTACGAATATTTGTAATTGAAAAGAAAAAAATGAGAAAACGTAGCACTAAAAGGCTCTTTTATTGCTAGCCCCAGGGCGAACGCCCATCTGTGGCTTACCCTAGTTCTGCTACCTTTCTCTAATAATAATAATAGGTAAGGTTGGGTCTTAGAAACCAACCAGAATGAACCAATTTGACGACACTATTGGCGTAGTGCGCTGTTATTATTTCCTTGTGTGTTACCTCAAAATACAGGGATATAAATCCCTACTTCGAGACCATTACAATAGGTGTGTTGTCTGGCGCATATTGTTGTTATTGTTTGTTAGAAACCAACCAGAATGAACCAATAGAAGGTGGGCCAAGATCAACACCCAGTGAAAACCAGGACCAGGATATCGTCAAAAAGTTGAAAACAAAATGGCGGGACGATCTGGACAAATACCTACAGGAGTGGCAGATCTTGGCTTCAGACAGGGGCGAAAGGAGAGATTTGGCTGAGGTCTTTACACAGCAGTGGGACAACACAGAGAACAAAACCGAACAAGTTTTACGAATACCAGAGCTGTGTGTGTGCATCATGCATTTTGCAACGTTACATTAATCAATAAGTAGGTATTATTATCTTTCAAGAGTCAGACTATTACAAAGTGCAAATAATTGATTACTTTAGATAAAACTAACCTTAAGATTATACACAGTATTTATAAGGTTTTATAATCAAAATAAAAAACAATAAATAATAAAATATAGGTACGTATAGTTCGCGTCAAACTTCTAGCACTCTGAAGTGGTTCTGCGCTTACGCAATACCTATTTTTCATAGGAGCACTATGAAAATCATTATCAATTTTTTATACAATAGAATAACAAGGCCATGAAAATAGATGATGACATCGCATCGTAGATCACGCATTCATACACGTAGTTCTCAGTCAAGTTTTAATCAAAAGATATGAAAAGGTAAATAGAATATTTCGAATATGTATGTTTTTTGGTAATTTTTAGGATGCTTGGATTTTTTAAAGCAAAGAAAATACTTACTCAAAATTATCCTCATTGTCATTAGTACGGTATTTTTCCATAAAATTCTTCATACTGTGTTCTCCATCACCAAACGTGACTATAGTCGTTTTCAGGTTCAAGTCCTTAGCCGCCTGCACATAGTTATCGTAGTCTTCTGGTTCGCAAAAGGCGACTTTTGGCAGTGTCAACTTAAATATCGATTTTATTTCGTCTGAAAAAAAAGGCATTTATTACACGCATTTCTATACCACGACTTCTTTATTCATCAATAGATATCTATATGAAAAATCTGTTTCACATTACCTACTCACTGAAGGAAATCTCTAGAAACCTTGGTCTATGGGTTCACACAGAACATAGAGTAAGCTAAATAAGATAAGATAATCATATTTCATCCCAGGGCATTTACAAACTTAATCATGTAGAAAATTTTAGCTAGCTAACCGGAGACAGACAGACAGACAAACAGTAAGGTAAGTACAATCTTTGTTTTATGAGCAAAACCTATGTGTAACACCATCATACTGAAAATAACGGGCGACTCATATAGACATTTGACGACACGATTGGCGTAGTGCGCTGGAGCACGGTTACTCGCCTTTAATTCCGTAGTGTCCCGGGTTCGATCCCCGGTCAGGTCAATTCAGGAAATGATCTTTTCTTAATTGGCCTGGGTCTAGGTGTGCTGGGAGACGCCCCTGGCTTAATTCCTTGTCTGGTACCTCGTAACACAGGGATATTTATCCCTACTTCGAGACCATGACAAGAGGTGTTGTCTGGCGCATATTTATTATTTATTTATTTTATTTATAGATCTGGTTTAAGATCTTTATTTCTCACAAGAATACATTAATTCACTTATGTGAGAGGATTACAAAATTTAACATGCATTGCATTTCAATACGCGTACACGAATAATGTCAAATTTTGGAGGTAACGCATAATGACAAACCGCAACCGGCAGTTTAAGGCAACATTTAGAAACCAGTAGGTACCTAATACTCGCAGATCTTCATATCTGATATCACTATTACTACCTACTTAGTTATTAAAAGTTCGCTCGCGATGTTTGCATGGCAAAGCACAAATAACTCACTATATTTGAAAAAGGTGTCTACTCCAACCAAAGGCATCCCATTAAACAGTGCAGCATATTCTGCTATATGTAGATCCAGGTGGTTCCTGCCTCCGACAGCGATCACGTCGCCAGGGACCAGCCCCAGGGACCGGAAGCAGTTGGCTAGCTGGATGGAGCGAGACAGCGTGGAGCCGTTCGTCTCACTCTCGCCCGTGGCGGCGTCTATCTGTGGAGAGTAGACCGCTTGTATTAGGCAGAGACTACATAACAATATTATAATACATCATGTTAAAAACATCAATAAAATTACCCTGCATATAGTTTCAGGCTTTCTTCTGAAGCAGTCGAGTAAGACATGTCCAAAATTACGTTTGTCCTCTGCCATTACTTCTCAATTATTCTTAACACTGAAAATGAGTAATTGATCTTAGTAGAATAGGTGTACCTACTTATTTGAATTCCGCCAACAATTTGACTATTCAGTTCTGGAGAAAATACTCGTTCACAAAGATTTGAGCAAAATATTAGTAACGCATCGGCTAAATTATTATAGTTATTGATTAAAAAAATATATAATAAATTATACTTAAAAAGTGCGCAAGACAACCAGGAAGTATTTAGCCGGCATTCGAACAAAAACAACTTAAATATAAAAAAATACTTTATTAGACCACGTGTTGGTTAAGAACTGTTAGGTAGAGTTCTAATATTGTTAGTCAAGTTATATGTAAATAAATTATTTTAAGAAATGGTTATACCATAAACAATATCATAACAAACAACATCTAACTACATTATAACTACTTACTATTAATCAAATAGTAACCTTGGCCCTGGTAGATTAACCTTGATTGAAGAGACGGAAGACATGCCATTAGAAAAAAGTCCATCTCTAAATACTATTATGATTGGTTTGTTTTCCTAGACACCAAATAAGATTTATTTAAGTGCTTAATAAATAAGGTAAATATTGCAAGGTGTAAAATAAACTTACCAATAAGTGTTCAATACTCCTATATAATAAACAAACAATAACAATACACAACACTAGCTGAGACGTCCGTTGCGAATTCGTAGTGCGTGCCGACTTAAGGAGTCTGCGGTGCCGACTAGCTTATAACGCTTTTGCGAGCGTGAAGCGAAAATTAGCACGGTCAAGACAGTTTTGAAAATTTCTTGGGTTCTGTAGAGATATTCTAAGACAATTCGAACTCGTATTCACCCACACACTTATTACTAATATTATAAATGCGAAAGTTTGTGAGGATGTATGTACGAGTATGTGTGTATGTTTGTTACTCTTTCACGCAAAAACTACTAAACGGATTTAGATGAAACTTTACAGTAATACAGCATAAACATCAGAATAACACATAAGCTACAATTCATAAAGATTTCATGTAATTTGGCCATAATATACATATAACGACGAGTTCTCGCGGGCGAAGTCGCGGGCGGAAAGCTAGTCTACCCATATGGGTCTTATTTCATTGGGACATAATGGTTGCGCCGCCGGGAGGCGATTTAGAAGGTTTTCAAACGGCAACTAATTGGTTGCGCAACCAAGCTGGTACCAGGTGAGATACCCTCCATTCGAATGTACACATTTTGTTGATGGCGCGACCGGGTGCCGCCACCATGGTGTCGTAGTGAAATAGGGCCCAATCCACTAATATGTTATGTCAATAAACTTAGTTTATTTGCCTCCGTCTCCCAAGGAATTGTAATTATAGTTGGATCTGACAGCGTATAGTGAGATTGAAGTGAGTCTTTCAGACAGCCTGCATGGCACATTATTTTGTCGGCGAGTTAGACCTCGGGCTTTCACTTCACATGCCGCTCAAAGGACACAAGTTCTTTTGTTCCGTTCGTTCTTCTAGTCTTAGGTACCTTTTTCTCTCAAATAGCTGTCCGCTTAGACTGTATTTCCAGTCCAAATATAGCCTAAATAACAAAAAGAGTCTATATACTCATACTCCCTGATAATGTAGCTTTATAATGGTGAAAGAATTGTTTAATATCGGTCCTGTATTCAATACAAACAAACGAACAAATCACTCCTCTTCTTATTAATATTGATAGTATAGATAAAACTTCTCCAGTTCATAGAAAAGCATAGCAGCTAGTTGTAGATATAATTCGACAAAAAATATTTATTTTGTTGAAATAAATAAACCAATTTAAACCAAAATAAGGCCATTAAATTGTTATAGGAGATGGTCAATCAATTAATCAACCGAGAGGTTTTCATTCTCTTCAACGGAACTCTGAAACACCGGCTTACTTCGCGGGCGGGTACAAATAAATTTAATTAGACTTTGGACTTTGCTTTGAAGTACTTAAGTGTACCCAAATGTTAATTAGACTTTGGACTCTGCTGTGTAGTAGTGACGAATGCGACAAGACATAAATCTAAAAAGAAAACGCAAGGCGCTCCATTTGGATTAAAAACCTAGCGGTAAACTTTTATTGGTAAGGTTTATCTTATCTATTGGGACGCAACGATAGCGATTCAGTGGTTGTAAATTAGTTTAGGATAGAAAGAAAATGACTAGTGTGAGTGAATATGCTTGACTTTTTTCATATCCGTTTTCATAAAGCCTGATTTATTTTACGGAACCATTTTCATGAAAGTAGTTCCATGAAGTGGACATAGGCCCGTCACTCACACGGTCAACAGTGAAGGCAAAGTTGAGGAGAAGCAGCACGTGTCACAAGTCACAACTAAATTTACTTTAGAAATGAGTGGTAATGCACTCATATAGGTACTGGAGTCGCGGCACGAGCGAGGCGAAGGCAGGGCTGTATTGCGAAGCCGAGCAGCTGCCGGCCCAGCAACGTCGCGTTCGGACGCGCGTTATATGGCCGTTTCAAGCCGTTATATGGCCGTTTCAACACTTACGCCAGTATGTGGTTTCTATTTAATTTTATGTCTGTGGTAACAAAATATCGATCATGATGATTCGGAGGAATCATAGTTGTTATCTTTTCCTTCATTTTATCTTATCTTATGCTAGCTTATCTTTGTATGTTTGTATAGGTACACCTGTGTAACAGCGCGGAAGGTACAAAGTTCACACAAGTAGGTACGCTTGATCTGTGGTTGTGATTGTACAAGGAATTAACACGTTTGTTTTGATAAAGTATTTTTTATAAACAACGTCCGCGATAAGCAAAAAGCACTGATAATAAGCGGTCGGTGACCCAGTCTATGGACGCGCGCCAACAGGGGCATTATTTGCGCGTTTTCGACCACGTAAAAACCTTTTTATACCCCTTTTTCAACAGCTCTACTTAAGCTCATTGGGTGAACCTTGGCAGGGAGTTCATTCCGCAAATGAACTCATTTACCGCCGGAGTTGTACAAATACAACTTACCATTTTTGTGACTCTAGCGCTGCAGTTGGATAATAATACCTAATGATCAGGATTTAATTTCAGCGACAAAAGGTAGACTGTGTGTGTCTTTTACCAAGATCCAATGTACTATAATGTTATTAATAAAATCAATTAACGTTTTCTCTTTCTTTCAAAATTCATTTATGTATATTGATTCAGTGGTTGGAATGTGAAAACGTCTTAAACGGACAGAGTTACTTCATAGTATTGGTGGTACCTGTAGGTACAACATGTCTTACTCTGGGTGGGTTTGGGTTTAAATCAAACGATATTTCATCGCAAATCAAAATAAATACTTAATGAGATCATTAAAAATCGAATACATTTTTTTTTAATTCACAGTATGAAATAATAATACAAGTTTTAGCATATAATATTAGCATAAGTATTTGGAATTTTTACTAATGTTAGTAAACCACAATATCAACATATGTAAAACATTAAAAATGCAATGAATATACTGAGCAACATTTTAATAAAAACATAAGAAAAAAACCTTTTTTTAATGCGGATCTTCTTTCAGTTTCACAACTACCATAGTAGGCTTCTTCAGTACCTCAGCCATGGGTTTGAATCACGTCACCTATCATATGATATACTTATCATTTGCTTTTTCATATTTTGAATTAGCAAAGTATTTATTACGAAAATAATATCACTTATGACTATTAGGCGATGTAACTGTTACTTAATGATATTTTTTACTTGCTTGATCGATATTTTGCCAGTGTAACTAGTGGTAGTTCTTTCAAAAATATCACTCCACAACCTCTTGTCATAGACTTCGAACAAAAGAATGTGCTCTTTCCTTCAACGTCTACCAATATATCGTGTGCAACATAATTTTGTAAATTACTTATTAATAAAAGTCTTTTAGTTCAATGTTTCCGTGCCTTGCTTTATTTCATCACATTGTAATTTTTCATTGAAGTCTATTAATTTGAGTAGATACTTATTTGATAAAAAAATATAACTCACAATAACAAATTAACAGGTAATTAAACAAATTGAAAGAATATTTAAAAAAAAACCCCTGTAAAATTTACAATAATAGGTTGTGGTCTCTTAATTTATGTTTTTTGTCATTGAATTTAATCCTAGTTTACAGCCCTTTAGTTTGACACATTACGAATGGATGAGCCCTAATCTATTCACTAAACACGTTTTTAGAATTCATTTTTGAAGTACTAAACAGTAAAATTTAAATCTAATAAAATTTACTGATATTTTTGAGGGGATAATACAGGGAATTCATCCAGTGGAAACATGCTTTGATTAAGTTGGCTAGAGAGAATAAACTCACAGTTACCTCTTTTCGTGACATTTTGTATCCTTTTTTTGGTTTTATTCCTAAAATAATGGATCTGATAATATCGGTCCTTTACCAAAACAAAGTTTAAAGATAACTGGAGGGATTTCATCCGATGGTTTATCAAATATTTTAGTGATTTTCGGTCCGCGTGGCACGGACCTACCTTCGGGAAATGTTGTGCACCACCTCGCCTTATTAACTAGCAGCGATAACTTAATTTTAATGAAGAAGTCCTCCGCCCCGATCATCTTGGATAAATAGTGCATGCATGTATAAGCGTTCCGCCAGCGGCTTCGCCCCCCTCGACTGTTTTAAAACATAGCCTAAAAATAAAAAGCTCTTGAGTTTATCTAATTTTACAAAGAAACCATCGAACAAATTACAGAAAATAAAATATTATTTTCTAATATTAGTGTAGATAGAGCCGAACGAGTATGGGTTAATAAGTACTTCATCATCATCATCCGTGCGGTCTATCCCGGTTGTGAACCCACATTGGTGTGTGGGGTCCCAGGGTCCGCCTTTCTTATTTTCTTGGCCCACTTCGTGCGGTCTCGTGCACCCTCAGTGGTGAGTTTGTTGACACGCATGTCACCCTTAAACGACGTCGAGCCACCGCTTCTTGGGTCGACCTCTTCTACCGGTACCAGGCGGGGGTGGCATGGCCAGACATTTGTTGCCCACGTAGTTTGCCGATCTCCGTGAGACATGATCATACCAACGAAGGCGGCACTCCTGCAGCTTGTCTATGATGTCACGAACACGAAGGCTGCCGCGGATGCGGGTGTTCCGCACGCGATTTTCGCGTGAGACTCCACACATCCACCGCAGCATCTTAATTTCCGTGACGCGCAGCTCCTGCTTGTGTCGCTCTAGTAACGGCCATGTTTCACTGCCATATAAAAGGACAGGCCTAATGATGGTTTCATAGACCTGCCCCTTCAGCTTGATCGGCAAAGTCCACTGGCAATTGGGAATGGGAACAATTTTTTTTAAATTTTTTATTATAAATACCTTTTACCTACTATTATAACTAACTAATTTTAATAGTTCGTTGATCTAGCCGGTAGTAATTTTTTTATTAAATTTCAAATTTTGCGAACTCATTAAATCATAAATTCACTTAGTGTTTCCACATGCGTTTGTTCCCCGATTCGTAGTTAATAAATAATAGTAGAAAATTACTGATTTACAGCACTTACGGCTAAAACAGAGCTCGCCGATCATCATGTAGCATCTCACGAGAATGTGAGAAGCAGACTTCAGATACAATTTATTTTGCCAAGTTCTGAAACCAAACCCTACCTGAAAGGGTTGGGATTATAGCGAATGGCTATTTTAAGTCCTACCTACCCGTCTGGACAATGAGTGTAAATTAATGTACGTATTATTAAAAATAACTTTGTGGAGATACATTTTTCACCTGGGGGAATTTAAAATCTGCCATCTGGAAACACCATTAATACCATGCAGTATCTGAAGTCTACTTCTCACATTCTCGTGAGCTTCTACATGATGAACGACGAGCTCTTTTTCAGTAGTAAGTGCAGTAAATCAGTAATTTTCTCCTCATAATTTATTTACCACGAATCGGGGAAAAAACACATGTGGGAATTAAACCAATAAACAAGGTACACGGATTTGCGTCGGCAGTCGTAGAGAGAAGTGAACGATGAAATCTACAATCACAAATGTATGTATGTTTATGAAAATGGAAGAAAAGTTTCTTTATGTGTACAATTTTATTTCTTTTCCCGTCCCCAGTACCCCTTTACATACCATCACGACTTTATCCTAAACGGGGTAGTCAGAGGCAAGTGACTGCAGTCATGGTGAACGAAACACTCAGAAGCCCACTTTTCACCAATGGTATTAGAACCCAACGTGGTAGGTGGTGAGCCTTCCGCCGCTATCCGGGTTGATTTGGATTTTATCGATGTTTTCATCACCGGAGAGTTAGTCGAAATTAAACAATGAACACAAAGATATTGGTTCTGGCCAGATTTGGCGAGACCTCGGGGCCACACGATTTGCGATCCGAGTTGAGTGGAGTGCTTAACCACTAGGCCACGACGCTCTCTTACCTCCTTTTCCTCTCCAAAATACATAAGTACCTAAAACAAAGGACGCCAGTATCTTTCGATTGATCTGTCAAAAAGGTGACATCGAATCTTTTCCATGTCGTTATTTTTGCTATATTCAAAATTAAATTGCCGCAAACTGCGAAGAGTTACAAAAATTTAAGAGCTGTAATAAATAGAACTGATATTTTTTAGAAAAGTAAGCTGTAATTTATTGTGGGACAATAAAGACAGCGATACAAACTTTCATCGTCACTTGGGCATTCTCCTTTGGCATATCTACTGGCAATAAGTCTACCAAATACACAAGAAGCAATTTCGGGGCATTTTCATTCAAAAAGGCTAAAAAAAAAAACATTAGAAAGCTCAATATGCAAGCTTTCATAAAACACTAATATTTTTTAAAAAAAAATTCTAACGCATTCATTTTCACATCAACAGCACCATGAGTCGTTTTGCTCATTACGCTACCCGCGACTTGCGCTAACTGCCACCCCTATAAAAGCTCTCGCAACCGGTACACCCTATCAGTCGATAATCACAAGTTGACAGGTACACATCTCCGTAAATTATACTTATTTTTTCCACGTTACCATGGATACCACACCTGAAGAAGCCGCTCAAGTTGTTGCCTTGTTAGAACAAGGACTTAGCCAGCGAGTAGTCGCTGCCCATATTTCTTTAGCCATATTTCTGCAAATAAATATTCTAATTCTAATTCCAGCTTCGCTTGAGCCAGTCTGCTGTGTCCCGGGGCTACAGACGATTTCGAGAGACCGGTGCCTTCAATCGAAGACCAAGAACCAGCCGCCACCGGTATACTTCTGACAGAGACGACCGTTTCATTGTCTCTACATCGCTGCGCAATCGGCATCTGACGGGTTTTGATGTCCAACAAGAACTCAGATACGTTCGTGGTGTAGCTGTAAGCGAGTGGACAATAAGAAGACGTTTGAAAACAGCCAATCTCACTCCAAAAAGGGCTGCGACGGGGCTCAAATTGACTGCAGCCCACCGACAAGCGCGTCTTCAGTTTGCTCGAGGGCATGTCAATTGGACCATTGCCCAATGGCAGATGGTTCTCTTTACTGACGAGTGCAGAATGTGTCTGCATGGCAACGACAGAAGAGGCCGAGTCTACATGCGTCCGGGCGAACGATTTTCCCAATGCTATTTCGCTGAAACAGTAGCATATGGCGGTGGTTCCTGTATGATGTGGGCCGGCATCTCTTTAGAGGAAAAGACGGAGCTCGTTTTCGGCCGAGGAGGCGGGCTTACAGCTGATCGGTACATCACCGATATTCTCCTGGAACACGTTGTTCCCTATGAAGGATTTGTCGGCGAGGACTTCGTCTTATTGCACGACAATACTCGTTGTCATACAGCCCGCATTACCCAGCAGTTTTTGGATGAAGTCGAGATGCGTACAATGGACTGGCCTGCGCTCAGTCCAGACTTGAATCCGATCGAGCATTTATGGGACCAGTTAAAACGAAGAGTACGAGCCAGAAATCAAGCCCCTTCGACGGTAGAAGAATTGAAGACAGCATTGTTGGAAGAGTGGGATAACATACCTCAAGAGGACGTCAAAAAGTTGATCAGATCAATGAAGAATCGACGAATATTATACCAACTTATTGGACCGATTCAATGACGATTTGATGAAAAACCGACCTCATTTGGCCAAGAACAAAGTTCTTTTCCACCAAGACAATGCAAGGGTGCACATATGTGCAGTTGCCATGGCAAAGATCCATGAATGGGCTATGAATTGCTCCCTCATCCGCCCTATTCTCCAGATTTGGCTCAGAGTGACTAATTCTTGTTCCCAAACCTGAAGAAATGGCTTGGTGAAAAAAGATTTGACTCCAATGATGAAGTCATCTCGCAAACAAAGGCCTGTTTTGAGGACCTCGACAAAACATATTTTTTGGAAGGGATAAAAAAATTGGAGAAGCGCTGGACAAAGTGAATCAGTCAAGGGAGACTACGTTGAAAAATAAATTGATTTATTTATCAAAAAATCTGTGTTTTATTCCAAAAGTCACGGACTTATTGACCCGCCCTCGTATGTTCAGATATCATTAATTACAAAGATAATAAACGGATATTGGTAATGATGATATCTTATTAAAGCTGAAGTTTGGAGCTTTCAGATAATATATTGTCTTTAAAAATATCTCCTATACCTACTTTTCTTGAAAACAGAGTCTATACTCAGAGTTAGGGCTTGAATCGATTTGGTTGCTCGCGAGTGTAGATCTTCTTCAATGAGTTTTAGAATCTCTACCTGAATATTGTTTGGTCCAGGAGATTTTCTAGATTTAGCTTTTTTAAGAGCCTGAATTACCTCCGACCTTATAATTGGAGGTCCAGTATTGACGCTAAGGGGATTAACATCCTTGAACAGATTTTTTCTGTAGGTACGAGTACAACCCCTTGAGTGATTCCACATCTGTGACAAGCTTTCCATTATCGTCAACTAGTGTGTTCCGTTTCGGTCGCTAAGCATTCCAGTCATATCCTTAATTTCTTTATGAAGGTTAAAAAAGCTGTCGAATTTCAGATGCAGTGACTTTTGGCTTCATAGAATCTTGCAAGTCTCCCGAATTTTTCTCCGAATCTCCTTATGAATCCTTCTATACTCTACGGAATCAATATGTTTCTGAAATGGGCGCTTATCCACAAGATCCATGATGCTATCTGTCATCCATGCCTCCTTCTTCAAAGCGTTTTCAGGCCCTAGAATTGTCTTTTGAATCGTTGGCCGCATAAAAAGCCATAATTAGATAGTAGATTAGTATAGCTTTGATGGAATTCTAAGGTATTGACTAACGAGACAGTTTCATATTCTAAATCTTCAGGCCGGTTTTCGAGAATTAGCATAGATCGTTTCAGACTTTTTTTAGCTGCGACATTAAATACCCATAAACGTGGTCGAGTGTTTATTTTTTTTCAAATATGCCAATCAAAACTAAACTAATGGAATATTTTTTTTCAGACTGGTATAACCTGGCCTTATGCCAAGCAGCCGCTAGAAAATAAAGCAAATTGGCGGCGGCTTTGATTTATTTTTAGTTGTTAATGTAAACCGATGTTTAACCTTGTTATTTTGTTTTTTTTAAATCTTACATTTCAGTTAGAAATCCAGGCGATTGGCTGTTCTTTATCTAAACCATATTTGTTTTTTTTACGATCGTGCACATAAAACTATACAAAATGGATTTTAGGCGTAATAGGGACACAATATTCGAAGGAAACAATGACGTTTTAAAATATTTAATATAATAAAACACGTTTTTACATATTATTATCATATTGTTAAGAGTTTAAACATAAATTGAAACATAAATGGCGTCTCTACCTGTGTTCGTAAAACGTAACATAAATATTTTAAAGCTATAAAACATGCAGAAATAACAACATTCTAATAAATGAACGGGAGAAGTAACAATAAAAAAAATGCAGATCTATCATTGACATTAAGAGGGAGCGTAGGGCACTTTCTGTTCGTTGTAATATGTTGGCTTGCAGATTCGCACGGTGTACAAAAAAGTCAAAGTAACCCTGTTTAAGGCTTTCTGTCAATCATTTTACTCGTGCGGTTTGTAGGTGAACTATACACAGAGAGCCTACGGCGACCTGCGCGTGCAGTATAACAACGCGTTCCGGGCGCTGCTGGGGCTGAAGCGCTACTGCAGCGCCTCCGCCACGCTCGCGGAGGCGCTCACAGACGGGTCCCCGCCATCATGCGCGAGCGCTGCGCCTCCTTGCAGCCGCAACACCATCCTGCGCGCGTTGGCTGAACGCTGGGATTCTCCTATGCTGGCGCGTTGGATAAGATTGCATGCTGTTAAATAACCCGACTCGCTGGCATCGGGGGCCCATTATTCATTATTGTATTTTCTCACTGTACACATACTAACACTAGCCATAAGTCAAATATGTAACTAACCAATATGGATTTGATGTCCGAAATAAATGATTTATTATTGTTATTATCTTCCAAAAAAATGGATTAATTGCTGATAATATAGCAAGTAACGTTAGGAAGTAACCAGCCTAAAAATGTCATTTGGCACAGGAAGTAATGGTACGTATAGAAGGATCACTCACAAACAAAAGTTACATTTAGGTATAAGAGGTAAGCCTGCACGCGAAATCGAAACTTATCACGTAGCATGAACGTTCATATTTCGCGAAGCGTCACTCATACGAAACCGATTTAGCTGTCAGAACTTAGAATCGCAACTCGCGTTAACATACAAGTTGAAATTGTATTTTTTATATGGAATATCATTTCGTTTAGTTCTTTTAATCATTATTATTCAAATACAAATTCTAGTTAAAACAAATCGGACACAACAGTGTGCGAACCGATCGGCAACCCACTGTCATTGCATTAGCCCCTCGGTGGGATGAGGTGGCCGAGCGTTCCTAAGCTACGGAGTGACAGATGTATGCTTCTGGCTTCAATTTACCATTCAAGTAAACGCTACATTTCATGGTATTTAAGTTTCTCCAACAGTTTTCAAAACATCTTGAATTATTTTTTAGTTTAGAATTATTTTATAGTTCAAATATTATGACATAAATTATGGAACATTTCATGTTCTTCACATTGTATGTTTTTTTTTTCCTTCATTACATTACTGGCCGTTACCTAATGTTCAAATAGTTCAAGTAGTATGGAAACTACACGATGCTCACGTCCTGTTGCACTATCAGGATGTCGTCTTTCTTGCCGGATCCAATCTTGCAGTTGCCCAGGATTTTTAAACCTTCCATTCTGTAAAAGAAAAACCAATTAGATTGATACTCTCAACTTAAAACGACACCTCAAGTTCTTGAGGTACGAAGAACGTGGTAATGGAACGTGGAATATCTGGGACACTTACACTAAGATCATCTCATCGAGAGCGTCGTGGCCTATTGATTAAGCACACCAACTCGGATCGCGGATCAAACTCAAACTCAAATATCTTTATTTAAATAGACTTAATCAGTACTTTTAAATAGTCAAAAAATTTAGTAAATAATAGATATAACTACTACAATAATAGGAATATATAAATAAAGAGTATACAAACATAATGCGACTCTACCACCACGTCGGAGGAGTTGATTCTTGCTAAGAAGACCCGGCGAGAAACTCAGTAGTTACTCTTTTAAACTTGTTGTGGTTTCATCACTCAGTGATGGAAAACATCGATAAAAAACCAAATCTACCTGGATGGCGGCGGAAGGCTCACCATCTACCACTTTGGGTTCTAATACTAATGGTGAAAAGTGGGCTTCTGAGTGTTCCGTTCACCATGCCGGCAACAGTCACTTGCTTTTGACTAACCCGTTTGGGATAAAGTCAGTAAAGTAAAGTAAAAAATATCTTTATTCATATAGACTTACAAAAAGTACTTATGACAATAGAGTTATATAATCCCGCATCGAGCAGAGAGCTTACACCTAGGCATTTTATCTATTAGGTAGGTTTTTGTAGTAAAATAGCCTTTTTTTAATAAAGCTGTTTTGATGAGATTTTTTAAATCTATGTAGTGGTAACTCACAAATGGCTTTTGGGATTTTGTTGTAATAATGTATACCTTGCCCCTTAAAGAATCCTTAAACTTTTTGTAACCTAAAGAGTGGAAGCGCAATTTTATCCTTATTCCTAGTATTTTTGCAATGTATATGTACTGTGTGTTTAGTATAGATACCAATATTTTTCCTCACTAAAACAATACAATTGTAAATATAATGTGAAGCTACAGTAAGGATACCAATTTCCTTAAAAAGCTCTCTAAGTGAAGCCCATGCACGAAGTTTATAGATGGATCTGATCGCTTGCTTCTGAGGGGCACAGATGGTTTGTATATCCGCCGCTTGACCCCAAAGTACAATGCCGTAAGACATTACACTATGGAACTAAGGTACAAAATTATCATATCTCAAGCATTATCCCTTACCCCGTAAAAATCAAGCTTGCGTATAAGTGTATCGTGATCAACGCATTCAAAGGCCTTGGACGAGTCACAGAAGACGCCAAGAGCCTTCTGTGAATTTTCATAAGCCCCAAATATGTGTTTTAGAAGTGCAATGCCAGCATCAGTAGTAGAACGACCTCTACTGAATCCATATTGTTCACTGTGTAAGAGGTTGTTCTCATAAAAATGGCTTTATTAGTTGTTCTTGAATGTTTTTTTCAAAGATCTTACTTAAAGCCGGTAGAATTGAAATAGGCCTAAAGTTACCTGGGTCTTGTTTGTTGCCTGTTTTAAAAAGTGCAACATCCCTACCTTCATCAACACAATCATTAAATATTACGGCTAAGTACCGTACGGCTAAGTAAGTGTCTACAACACTTAAACTGCTTACATTAGGGCCACATTCCATGGCTATCAAGATTTATAATAGACTCCCGAATGAAATTAGAGAAATTCTTGAATCAAACCATTTATTCTTAGTTTAAGGAAGCATCTCATTTCTGAATGGTACTACGACTTGAAAGAGTTCTTTGTTGATAGATGAGGAAAAGCAACTTAACTTGTTCTTTTGCATCTCGGTGATGTTCATTTTGTTGATTTTGTTTTCTGTTTTATTTATTTTAGGGGGCATAAAATTGTACCCTCTAAATATTGCAAAGCCCTAACAGGGCGTCACAAGCACTGTACTTAGTTGAAGATCTTTTTAATACTGTGGCAAGCAATAAATTATTTGATTTGATAAGTGAAGGGCAATCACGCCAATTTTATGGCTAACAATTTCAGCTGATAAACCCCAAAGATCAAGCGGTATCTTTCAAATTAACTAATCTAAATGATTTTAATAGGTCTAGTGACTCCGAATGTTCTAATTTAAAGAATAAACTGCAACAATATACATCATCTTTCAACAGCTGTTCTGCTTCAGTTGGTGAGGAATTTAATGAAGCTGTAGTGATTAAAGATAGATATTACTAAAATTATTCTCAAATGCTTTAGCATCAGATGCTTCTGACTGTAAGACGTTATTGTTAATATTACGAGTGTATGAGGTATCACGCTCTTTAGCTTTACCTGTTTCGTGATTTATGATGTCCCAAGTAGTTTTTATTTTGTTTGTGGACTTAGATATTTCATCACGAATGTGCAGTGTGCCTTAGCTGTAGAGCAGGCTTTTCTGAAGATTTTGGAGTAGTTTTTAACATCTCAACCAAAACTAGATCGAAGTTGTATTTTTTCATGCCGTATAACTCATACATACTACGTCTGCTTCTGTGATTTCCAGGAGCGGCTCATTCACAAAATTTAGGCTGAACTCTACAAGTAACTTGTTTGGTGGGAAAACAAGCATCAAATTTATTTTTGACACAATCAAACAATCTTGTGTAGACTGCATCAGCGTCACCCTGTTTGTAATGAACGGAGGGTACTTTAGACTTTAAATTAGTTTTTAAACTATTAATGCGATTACCTGTTTTCGGTCTACACGTTATTTTTTTATAATTAACGCTATTGTTAGTTGAATCTAAAAATGATATTTTTGATATTAGAATGTTCGCTATCGAACCGACGACCTTCGTTGCTAAAGAAATGTCAACAGGCTAGTGAAAGGACAATGAACAGCCCTATAATAAGAACAACTGAACTTCCACACTCACTCAGTCCGTTTCCCGGCGGCCATGTCCAGTTCGCATCGCACGCTGCGCTCGCTGCACCCGGTTATAGTGGTGTCTCGCAAAATAACTTGCGAGCCCGAGTACATCTGGATGCCAACGCCGCAGTTCTTTAGTACGCACTTGCGGAGCTCCACCTGAATTTTAAGATTAGATTAGATTAGATATATGTATTTCTCATTATTACATTACACATATTATTATATTACATTAATGTCACATAGGGAATTAATATTCAGATCGTCTAAGAGATAATGAAATTAAAATAAATTCAAACAAATGTCAGGGCAATAATAAAACGAAATAAACAAAAAACATTCAAAAAATTACAAGTTAAACATTAGAATTTACATAACAAAATATGGAATAAAAAAAATGGTTGCCTGTAAAGTCGGTTTTACGGGCGAAGATTTTACGTGACAACGTCTTTTTCTCGGTAGAATATTTATTGATATGAATATAATTAAATTGCACAATAGGAACAAGGAATTGAATGAAAATAAGAATTGCACAAATTTTAACTATAGAAATATATTTTGTTTACTAAAACAAAAACTCATCGGTGACTCATCGTAACGTTACCGAGCGTTACACTTTTTCATAAGTGACTCCCAGCCGCAACCTAATTTAAGACGTTGTCACGTCAAAATTAAATACAATGTCAAATAATGAATAAAAATCAAGAATTCAGGCGGGCTTGTGCTGAATTTGAGAAAAGTCTACTCTGCTATTTTCGGTGAAACGTTACAAGTTTAAGTAGAACAGTTCTGAAATGTATATTTGGTAAAGTGGAGGATATTATCTAGTGAGGATGGAAACACGATTGGGAATTTCATTCCATCGGAAAAAAACAAAGACAACATTGATTAAAACATTTAAATGTCTGTAAGTCAGAAAGTACACAATTGATGACAAAAGTTTTACCAATGCATTTGCCTTGTTAAAATCCAGTGAACGGTAAGAAAAAATGTTAGAAATTGATATGTTGATAACGAAAACCTACAAATGATACAGCAGGTCGTAGCGCCCTCGCGCCTATCGCATTGTTCTCTGGCTGAGGCCGCTGTAAAATCTCGCCTTAAACACTATTTAGGCTGTGTTCCAAAACGAGTGGTATTTCACACTTGAGGAGTGAAAATCCCCGAACCCGAGTGAAATCGAGGCCGACCGAGCTGTCACCTGACAGTTTCCTAGTTGTTTCGGAACGTGTTCGGTTGACGTTTATCACTCTTGACAAGTGCGAATTCTACTGGTGCCTGGGGGTAGCCAAGAGCAATACGCCACGACGATTTCTACAATAGCAAATGATGAAGTTGAAGCTGTCAGACGATGGATTTGCTCGTTTTGTCTCTCTCTATTTGACGAGGGTGAAAATAACTTAGCGAAAAGGGATTTGGAACTCAGCCTTCGAATAAATAAATAATAAATATAAATAAATATCTGGGACAATTTACACCAAGATCATCTGACCCCAAACTAAGCAGAGCTTGTACTATGAGCATCAGAGACTGATAAACATACTTAAATATTTCTAAATACATACATTAATAGATAATAACACCCAGACACACAACAAACACTCATGTTCGTCACACAAAATG
The DNA here is from genome assembly GCA_947369235.1 of Udea olivalis. Lineage (NCBI taxonomy): Eukaryota > Metazoa > Arthropoda > Insecta > Lepidoptera > Crambidae > Udea > Udea olivalis. The sequence continues at coordinate 11,523,082 of OX376362.1, read as the reverse complement.
TTTGTCATGGGTGGGGATCGAACCCACGACCCCCGGCGCTAAAGGCAGGATCAACAGGCCAGTCACAGACACTGCACTAGGTCCATAAACATCGCAATTTTTTTTCGCGGCTTGCGTTGCATCTGTACCTTTTTTGTAGTAAAATTTTAGAATGTATCGAATTTCTTCATTAGATTTACTCATCTTGACAGTAAGAAAAACAAATGAAAATCACGAATTTTCCTGATTTGAATTTGGAATTATCTTCTTTAAAATTTAAACTTTTAATGATATCAAAACCAGCCAGATAAAAATAGTATAGGCAAAGAGATTTTATTACAAGTTCATACATATGAATTTGTTTTTAACCATGTGTATGTACACACATCCACATGGTCTAGGGATATTTCAATTAAACCTAAATAACTAAAATTCTATTAACTTTTTGTTAAGACACCTACACATTAAAATAAACCTTGTTAAATAGCCTATCTAATCTGATAAATAAACTTTTAGATAAAGTTAAATTTAAAAAAAACTTAGAAGAAGAGGAAAAACTCAGACAAAATCTCAATCTTAACTTTATTTTTGAAACATCAAAACCTAAACAAAACAACTATTTTTTTATAAAAATTGTTGTAAACTTAAGATTAATAATCCGTGGATCCACCTAAGACTCTCCTGACACATCTGCAGCGGTTCTGCATGCTCAAACCAGGGTGTCAATATCCTGTTGTGGAATACTGTCCCAAGTCCTGCTAAGATGCAAGAAAAGCTGGTTTTCATGCACAATATCTTCAGGGAAATTCCTAAGAGCTCTTCTCTGAAGCATATCCCAGGCCTGCTCAATAGGATTTAAGTCAGGGGATTGTGCAGGCCAGTCTAAAGCTTGGATATCATGCTGTTGTAACCAACTTGTAACGATACGCGCCGTATGTGGACGGGCATTGTCGTGCATTAGCTGGAAATTTTGTCCCATTTGCTGTCTGTGGGACAAGAGTCATATTGCCTTGTATCCAAACGAGGTCCGTTCTACCGCCGAGACGAATGCCTGCCGAAACCATAATCGTGCCACCTTGATATGCATGAACTTGTTGTGGGTGCTGCAGTCGATTCCAACGTCCAGGTTCTCTCCAAACGCGTACTCTTCGCGAATCAGGATGAAATCCAAACCTGGATTCTTCAGTGAAAAGCACAAGTGACCATTGAGAATGGTTTCAGTTTTCGTGTGCAATAATAGCCCATTGTAATCTTCTTCCTCGATTGCCTCTCCTTAGCGCTGGTACCCAAAGTGGCCTACAAGCACGTAGGTTGACTTCATGCAGTCGTCTTCTCAAAGTTTGACTGCTTGCCAGCAAACCATACTCTCTCTGTAGCCTTTGAACCAATTGCATCTGTTAAATTTGGTTGACTTCGTGCAGCATTTACTATGAATCGGTCCTGTACATGTGTTGTAATGCGTTGAGGTCCTCGATGCCGTTCCACCACTTCCCCCGTGACACGATAACGTGACCAAAGCCTAGATATAACGCTCTGACTAGTCATCATAGCTTCCGAAACCGCAATTTGGGTAGCGCCATTTTGAACCATGCCCACTGCTCCTAACATTTCATTCCTGGTCAAGTGTCTACGTGGCATGATTAAATGAACACCGGAGATGCGTTTGACAAAGATTTATAGAAAATTATGGAGTTTTAATCAAGTTAGAAGTTCGTGAAGATTTACTTCATTGGAAGAAATTCAATGAATGCTAATTTCATCATAAAACAAAACCTTTTATATACAAATTTGAATTTAAAAAAGGAACTTAATTATGTTTTTATAGTCATTAATAATTTTTTTGTAAAAAGTACTGGACTTTTTAAGTTATTTAAAAAAGTTTTATATATCCCTAGATGTTGTTGTGTGTATTATAAGCGAAAAGACTTTTTCCCCAACCTAATATTTTCTATCAATAAAGATATTGAATTGAATTGAATTGAAGGGTTGACCAATCGGGTTCTAAATTCAGTCACTCCGCAAGTCCTGGCCAGCATTCTTTTTAAGTGGTCGGGACTAGTGAATGTTACTGAATGTTACTTAAAATAGAAACGTTAATAGTAGAAAATCAAACAGTCATTGTTTGTTTTGTCTTGGCGATTAGAATGTTTTGAATCAGACTCTGTCTGGGTCTCAGATATTCCAAGCTATGCTTGAAATAACAATTTTCACATGGAAAGTTTCTGAAAGTATACAATATAATATTCCTCACGGTTAAATAAGTCACCCGGTATACAAATATTGAAGTACAGGATGATTTCTTAAATTGATGCAAGTCTACATTATTGAATCAAAAGTCGTACAAACCTGTGCGCCCTTGTGTACAACGATGCCGGAATAGAAGTTGTCGAATGTACAGTCTTCCGCGAGGATCTTAGCGCCTGACATGGCTACAATGCCTTGGGCGAAGTCACTCTGGAAGTGACAAAAATATACATGAGTTAGAATATATATTAATTTACTAAATAATAGAGGCATTTGAATATGATTGATTTTTTCCTATTAAGCCGTGCATAAGGTCTGATTCTAACATGTCATATTAAAGTAATTTATGATTTTTTGTCAATAAAAAAAAATATTTTTAATGATAAAGTTTGACTCATTAGCATCCGTTTTTGTATGTGGTTCTTACCCAAAATAAAATATCAATATTTATTTATATGGTAGTTAATGGCATTGGCATTTTTTTGGCTCGTAAATGTAAAATGATATGTGCCAATTTTATTTGATTATTTTTGCGTGACAAATATTTACTGCCATGATATATATGATTTATTTAGTATTTCATTAATTACTTGTTTTTTTCATTTTGTTTAAGCCGAGTCAATAAATTAACGTCTTTCTTTTATCGCAATATGTAAAGGCAGTAAAACGTTTTTGCCCGTGACACAATTTTTTACTGCCATAATATCTAGTATTTTATTACATATGTACTTGTTTTTTTCACATCATATATTATGTGGAGTCAATAATTGACTTCTTTCTTTCATCGCAGATATTTAAAGGTCAACATTTTTGCCCGCGACTGTACCTGTTCGTGTGGGGAGTCCGTGAAAGCGCATCGTGTCAGGCGCAGCTCGCCCGCGCGCATCAGCAGCGTCGCGTTCACGAGGCTGCACCGCAGCTGCAAGTCCTGGAGGCGGCACTCCTCGCTCAGCATCAGTAGGCAGGAGCGCATGTCTGCGGCTTGGAGCGTTGCACCTGGTAACAATATAGGTTTCTTCAGTGTAGGTGTACTGTAGTTAACAAAATTAGCCATATTCTGTCCCACTGCTGGGCAAAGGCCTTCATCATTGAAATCAAGTCATCGCTACAATACATTGGTATTGGCTTAATCACCACATTTGCCAAACGCAGGATGGCACTACTTGAAAAAAAATAACAATTTCTAATTTATGTGATAAATAGTGTACTTACGAGCAAAACAACGGTAACTGTCATGTTTGTTGTGTATTTTCCTAAATTGACCCTGAATACCCTTTGATAAAAATGAATGGCGCTTTTGAGCTGTTCATATCAACAAAAGGTTGGTTCTGTCTTCATTTTACGTGCGCGTGGCCGACCATTTGGGAGATACCTATTAACTCTCCTCTTGAAAGAGCCCTTACTGTATTCCCCCGGGAATGCCTCGGCAGGGAACTCATTCCACAATCGGATTGTTCGCGGGAGTTCGCACAAAACCGGGCTAGGTTCCGAAAAATTCAAAACACACCTTATCGACCTGGGAATTGAACCCGGGACCTCCGGCTCTTGGAGGCGTTATAGATCTACTAGTAACATAACAAACCAACATCGCAACAAAATTAGTGTCGTCATTTAAAATATTAAAAAGAAAAAACTTTTAGTTCATTGAAAAGATAAATAAATGCCCTTTGCCAATTGAAATATTATTATCAGTTATGTTTAGCCATCACTAATATCACAAGACAATTTCAGTTTTTATAAAAGTAGCTAAAATAACACAATATACTGCTTTAAGTTTGTCAATCATATTTAAAACAACAGCTTTGTCACTGTCATTAATTTTTAAACGTTTAGATCATCAGTAAAAACATGACTTATAGACATACCATTAAGACTGCAAATAGATATTTGTGACAACGGCATCTCAGGCACTTCATAGCTTTTGCTGCACACCACCACTTCCTCAGGTTCCATCGCCAGGGCATCTTCTGCTGAGACCATGACTGTGAGAGTTTGTTCGTTGGTTAACCGACACTTAAGGAACTTTGAGATCTCGTCAAACTCGAATACGGAGCCACCGCGCCAGAGAGCTGTCACCTAGAGAGTAGGTATAATAATAAAAATATCTGATACTGCTTTTATATCGTAACTTTAGTAATTTTTAGTGTAAAAATGTAAATTGCTAAATATAAATGTGAAATAAAAATTTGCTCAAAACAATCCTAAAAAGAATGTTTTTGATAAAAAAAACCGATTTAGTGCTTATTAACTTATTTTATAACATATTTGCTCGTAAAGGGTCTCTTATTTCACCAATTTCAATATCATATTGTATCTCATTACGCACTTGTGCGTTATTGTAATGTAAAACGCACGGTTTATCAAGATGCTCCGTCTACAACGAACGGTACTTTTTAAATCTCAGCAAAGAGCTTTTATGTCAGAAAAGAGGTCAACATTTTATGAATAAAATTAACTTTGGGAGATAAAATATAATAAATTAACATTTAATTCTATAATTTAATTAATTTTGACAATAAATTACAATCATTTATCTGTACCAAAATTATTATTATTACTTTATTAGTAATACTGGCTTCTTTTATTTTGCCTTTGCCTAAAAAAAGCGCTGATGCGCGCGCATCACTAATTTGTGAACAAGTAAAAGTTTTTATAACATATTTGCTCGTAAAGGGTCTCTTATTTCACCAATTTCAATAACGTAATGTATCTCATTACGCACTTGTGCGGTAATGTAATGTAAAACGCACGAGTTTTTTTTATTATGGTAAAACGTACGGTTTAGCAAGATGCTCCGTCTAAAACGAACGGTACTTTTTTAAATTTTAGCAAAGAGTTTTTATGTCAGAAAAGAGGTCAACATTTTATGAATAAAATTAACTTTGTGAAATGAAATATAATAAATAAACATTTAATTCTTTAATTTATTTAATTTTGACAATAAATTACAACCATCTGTAACAAAAACACAGAAATATTAATTTACTTTATTAGTAATACTGGCTGTTTTTAATGCCTTTTGTCTTAAAAAAAGAGCTGATGCGCGCGCATCGCTAATTTGTGAACAAGTAAACATTTTCTAACTGCTCTAGCAAGTGATTAAAGATTTTATTTGTTTTAGAAAGTCCGATTTTTATTTATTTCCTCTCAAATATGTTATAAAACGTCGTATGACATACGTGCGCTTTGATAATTACAGCCTCTCCTTTTTTGTAGCCCTCGCCTACAGCTCGGGCTAGCAATATCGCCTCGGCTGTAATTTTCAACTTACCGCACTTATATCATAATGTACTATTAAACTCCTTTATCAAGTGATTAAAAATTTATTCGTTAAAGAAAGTCAGAGTTTTATTTATTTCCTCGCAAATATGTTATAAAACGTCGTGTGACATACGTGAGCTTTGATAATTACAGCCTCTGCTTTCTTGTAGCCCTCGCCTGCGGCTCGGGCTAGCAATATCGCCTCGGCTGTAATTTTCAACTTACCGCACTTATATCATAATGTACTATTATTATTAGCTTATTTTGACGACAGCGTAGTGCGCTGCAGCAGTTACTCGCCCTGACATGCGAAGTGTCTCGGGTGCGATTCCTGGTCGGGTCAATTCAGTATACACATGTTTGTTTTAAACTCTGAATTGTCTAAATAAATAAGCAATAATAACAAAAAGTATGATTTTTAATATTGAATACAAGTCTTTATTAAAAATCACTTTAAAAAAAAGCTGCATTTGAATGAAAATGCCCCTACATTCTTTTTGCTCTTGTGTTTCTGCCATCTACTTTTCGCTTTAGCTAAATATTGTTCTCTGATAAGTGGATTCTCATATAAAGTCCACTTTGACATAAGACCGTCCAACCGGGCATTCATTTCTGCACATAGAGATATGTAGTTTGGTGGAAGCAGAGAATCTGTAATGCAAAGTAAAAGACAAGCAATTAACGATAGAAAAAAATCCAAGTAACATAATGAAAATATATTAGGTTGGGGAAAAACTCTTTTCGCATTAAGTATGTATGAACTTGTACTCGTAATAAAATCTCTTTGGCTATACTATTTGTATCTGGCTGGTTTTGGTATCATTAAAAGTTTAAATTTTAAAGAAGATAAATTCAAATTAGGAAATTGTGTGATTTTCATTTGTGTTTCTTACTGTCAAGATGATTGAATCTAATGAAGAAATTCGATACATTTTAAAATCTCATTACAAAAAAGATAAAAATGCATCGCAAGCCGCGTAAAAAATTGCGATGTTTATGGACCTAGTGTAGTGTCAGTGAGAGTAGCACAAATTTGGTTTAAGCCTTTTCGAAATTTTGATGTCAAAGATGCACGTCGCTCCGGTCGCCCTATTACATTGAGTTAAATTTTGAAAAAGTGGAGCAAGAACGGCATATCAGTAGTTACGACGTAGCTGAAGAACTGGGAATTGACCACAAAACAGTTCTGGCGCATTTGAAAAAAACTGGGTACACAAAAATATATTTGGGTACCTAACGAGCTCACTGAAAAAACCCGAATGAACCGTGTACTCATTTGTGATTCTTTATTACGACGTAATGAAACCGAACCATTTTTTAAGGGGCTGATAACAGGTGATGAAAAGTGGATCACGTACGACAAGAACGTACGACAAGAACGTGCGAAAAAGGTCGTGGTCAAAGGCCGGTCAGACTTCACAGACTGCGGAGAAACTTGGGTTAACTTGCAACAAGGAGATGGTGTGTGTGGTGGGCAGGACCATCGATTCTTAACTCTATTGCAAACAACTGATGAGATTAAAGCAAGAAGTTGAGAGAAAGCGGCTGGAATTAATCAATAGAACATCATGATAACGCTATACCTCACACAACTTTAGCCACTAAGCAAAAATTAAGAGAGTCTGGCTGGGAGGTGTTCATGCATCTGCCGTATAGTCCTGACCTCAGAACATCATGATAAGGCTATACCTCACACAACTTTAGCCACTAAGCAAAAATTAAGAGAGTCTGGCTGGGAGGTGTTCATGCATCTGCCGTATAGTCCTGACCTCAGAACATCATGATAAGGCTATACCTCACACAACTTTAGCCACTAAGCAAAAATTAAGAGAGTCTGGCTGGGAGGTGTTCATGCATCTGCCGTATAGTCCTGACCTAGCACCTTCAGATTTCCATCTGTTTCGGTCTCTTCAGAATTCTTTAGGTAGTGTCAGGGTAACATCACAAGAGGACTGCCAAAACCACTTGTCGCGGTATTTTGATCAGAAGCCTCAAAATTCCTATAGCAATGGGATCATGTCCCTACCTACAAGATGGCAAAAAGTGATCGAACAAAATGGCACCGACATACTTTAGTTAAATGTAAATAAACTATATTAAAAACTGTTTAGAATTTTCTTATAAAATGTGAAGAAACTTTTCTCCCAACCTATTATTATTTTGTTACTTACCATCTTCATCAGCTAAATCACCTTCACACAATGATGAATCAAGTTCTTTTAACTTATCATGTGCATTTATGGCACTACTTCTCAACAGTGTTATAGATCTGGCCACACAGTTTGGTATAGCCCCATTGTGCAATTCAGACCAGAGGGTCACTCGGTCTTCAATTGTTTTTGGTAAGAGCACTTTATCATCTTGGTCGTCCCATGGCATCCATATGTCATTATAATAAAATCTGTGTTAAAAGAGCATTTATAAATTACAATAATATTTATTGAGGTAGTAAAACGCCCAAAATTTTACATCTAGGGTCTAGGCAGACATTTATGATCAATGTTATGTAAAACTGAATTTATATTTCAATTGATTATGTATGAAATTCACAATTCTATTTTTTTTTGTGTTTATAAAAAAATTCTTCAGTTACGTTTTTGAAAAAGTAATGTTATTAGACTGTCATTATTTAGAAGGATAATTCAATGTCTGTGGCTCTGTGCACTTCGGAAAATACTGTAAGCATGCTTATGACAGTCTCAAAGAATAATCTAAATAAAAAAAGTAAATCCACTGGTTAGAAGAACAAAGCATAAATTATACAATCAACAACATTTTAACAATTCCAAGATATGGAACAAAGCTAAAGATAAATTGTTTCAAACAGAACTCAAACAGCTTTTAATACATCTAAAATGAAAGTAGTAAGTAATAAATCTAAAATGAAAGTAGATAAGTAATAAATCTTAAATGAAAGTAGATAAGTGTAAAATTTTATATGCTGGATGTTCAGATTCAGCCATAAATCACATGAACATACCGTAACAAATCAATGAATTCAGCAGTTGTAGCAGCATTGATACATTTCTCTCTTTGTTTGACAGTCGGCCAGAGTTCAACCAGTGGGACATCCTGAACCATCTCTGGCAGTGATACAGTCTCATGCTGTACGCTGAGGACATCCACACAGGCTGATAAGGACTCAAAGTCCACAGATGTAATGGTTACATATGCTATGCATGGAAATCTGACTTCTGCAAATTGAAACATACAATGTAAGAAAACTACTGAAAACCAATTATCAAATTTTTAAAAAGCTAAGTAAATCTTCAAACAATAACTTTAAAGAAAAAAAAGGAAAAAATTAAGCAACTCTAATTGCTTACCAAACTTTTTACAGAAATCCTTGGATAACTTCCACAAAGCGTCCCACCCAACGGGCTCAACAAGTAACTCCGCCTGAAGGCTCCATTGCTCCCGTGCTGTGCCGCGCCCAGAAGAGAAAACACGAAGCAACTCCTGGAGGATCTCACTATCACTGCGAGAGAACGTGAACACCGAAGGCATCTACAAAAACAAATACTGAATCACTTACAAATATAACCGCCCATAAGACAGTCGTTTTGCTCTTAGAACACGAAAAGTAAATGGCGAAAAGGTAAATAACATTGGATGTAGGTAAATAGTTTTTTACCTTCAAAGCAAATTATGAACGTAAGCTACACAAATTAGAATTTTAGAAATTTTATTCAACAACCGTTCGCGAAGTTTTCAAAAACTCAGTTTTTGACGTCTATTTGACGGATCGAAACATGTTTTCTATTGTTATGTTGGTACCATCAACCATAAACAATATTAAAATTGCCTCAGGCGTGACTCCCTAGTTAAAATTTTGCGGTGATGTAGACGTGTAAATTAAGCGACTATTATCCAAGATATTGGGGTTTTACTATTTATAATCAGAACGTGTACAGATTTTAGAATAAAGCGAAATGAGGGAGGATGATGCGGTTGCAAGGGATTTTATAGTCGTCTTCTGCAGCGCCCCCTGCAATGCTTTATTGACATCACGTAGTAGATCGGTGATCGACGATAGCATGGATGGTCCTGGGTTGATGTTTCGCGAGCGCTCCGTTAGATGGTTCTTAACAGCCTCTATTCTACTATTCTATGGCCCTTTAACCGTTCGTTCTTTTGTCCTTTGCCTTTGCAAGAGGGTTCGTTCACTCATCATTGATCAACGAGAACAATTTAGTTTTTTTTCTGTGTGATGGTAGAATTGTAAACTTTTTAAATTTAAATTTGAACTTTGAGTTACTGTCTACCTGCGAGCGCGAAAAAAAAAAGCGCGGGAAACGTTGAGTAGGCTGGTGTCTCGTCTCCTTTCAATTTTTCACAAATATCTTTCGACCAAATATTATTTTTTATTTACAGTTCGTTTGATTTGTACAATCGGACGGATTTGTTCCAAAAACTCCATAATTGAAATTTGTTTTTTTTTTCATATTTCTCTGTCAGCAATGATTTTGTCGTTCATTATTGAGGATTTTTTCCTTTTGCATATAGAAATGTCATTAGGGCGTAATCTGAAAGTACGTATGTTAACATAAAATTGAGTACTAAAATTAAAATACCATTAAATTAGTGAAAAATATCATGAATTTCATAAATAATAAGCATTTTACCTGACTTGTGCTGTACTATACGTAGAGATATCAATTGTTATAAATTCCAAAAACGATAATAATGAAGGTTTTTGGCCCAGATAACACTGAAGTCGATGATTCCAGGCTTCAACTAAATTTGTGGTTCAATGTCGTTTGTTATGGCAACACCAGTTTGAGATCATATTCGTAGGCTCCAGCCATTGTTCCACGAAATAGTCGTTGAATTTGGTAACTTTTTCATCGGGAATACTGTAAAAAAAAAGTAGGTATTTACCAAAGCGATCACCTGATTTTTTTGTTCCATGAAAAGAATCTATGAGCCCTTATTTGAATAAGAATAAGAATAAGAATAAGAATATTTATTTTGCAAAAATAAGGTAAATATAATAAAAATTATATTTACCTGATTTCCATTAGGGACAGCCAACCATCTTCCACTTCTTCTTTAGGAAGAAAAGCTAGACAGGCGCACAGTTTAACATACAATGAGGTCTCCTCATGTGCCAATAGTCCCAAAGACTTTGCTTTTCTGTAAATGGCTCTTTGGAAGTGAACATTAGTGTTGTATATTTTTAATATGTTTTTCACACCACATGCTCGACAATGCCGAATTATATGTCATGTAAACCTTACCGAAAGCAAGACATTATATCTCTTGGCTTTAGCATCATAATTCTTATTGCTATGTCTATAAAGTCTAATTTCACTAAACAGAATGTGTCCTCAGCGGGCGCGGCCAACTCGATTTTCGAAGACCGAGGCCGTGGCCCGTGGCCCACTAGATTCGCACTGAGACGAACTTCATTTGTTTGTCAAATCGAGTAGGCCACGCCAGCTGAAAGAAGTTGCTATCAACCTCGATAAACGTACCAAATAAAAATATAACGTTATCTTTCCTTAATTGGACTAATGTCTCCAATATCAATTTGCACTTTTAATATGCTGTAGTAAACACTATCTACTAAGCCTGGTTTTTTACTGTCTCGCATAAAGTGAGAAAAGTAGAGTATACACCACCGGGATAAAACTGTTTTTTTCTTAGGCGCTTGAATCCCTCACTGCACTCAGGACTCAATCTTGATTCCCTCGCTTGCTCGGGAATTAACTTATAACACCCTCGCTGCGCACGGGAGTTAAATTTGTAGTCCTTCGTTACGTTCAGGATTCAATGTAGCGCCCGTGACATAAAACAGTGCTTTATCCCCTTGGTGTATAATCTACTATTAAAGCCTCTGCTGATGCAAATGCGATCATTCTGTTGCCGTTCACACAGTGATCAATCAATAAATATTTTCGAAAAATCTGTGATAATAATTTCAGCTGGAATATTAAATTGTGTCTTTTCTACATTTAATGCTTTGTTTCGACGGTTGTAAAACTGACATTGTTAAATTTTGGAATATACTCTTCATACCCCTTACTCTTACTTTGCAACCCGGCAATTTTTGTTTCAAAATTTTGTTGAATGGAGCTGAAGATTGTTTTGAATTCCTCTTTCAATTTATCCAAAACAACTTTTATTTCGTTCTTAAACAAGTTAGGTTGGCAACCAGCATTATGAGTCCTTTTCATTTGCACATTGTCACTTTCAACACTCAATTCCACGGAACCACTAGGTACACTTGAAATGCCTTTTATTCACACATTATGTCCACACACTCAAGCGTTTATTTCTTCTGTGGATAGTATAAGCAAACCCGACATGTAACAACGTTCTTCCACCTGCTTTATTTGCAATTATTCGGTAATTACTTATAACTAAACCGTGCGAAGGACCTGGACTTGTCATTTTGATATGGCATGTGAGACTGAACTTTCTTACCAGTAAATCATTGCAACAATAACTAAACTTTTGGGCGAAAGGGGTGGAAATAGTGTCCATCGCTACATTCGCTATAGGTAATTATGTCCTTCCGTTTACCTGAACTCTATTGTTTTTAAACCTTGACGCGAAATATGTAGCTGAGTAATCAATCTGGCTTTCGTTTAAAGCCGGTTTGGTCGGACGGCTCGTGTGGAAAAGGTACAAAATAATGTATTGTAAGGAAACAAAGTGTAACAACATCTTAATAATAATGTCTGATATTTTGTTAGTTTAAAAATATCTAAATAATCATATAATTATTCATGTAACGCATCAAACTTATAATAATCATAAACATGATGTTTCGCAGTTAAATTTAATTACTTATTTATTTCAGAAACACTTTTTTGTCAACTGTATCTGGTACAAATGACTTTTATTCCGACGAAATTGGCTGTTATAATTTAATCGAAAATCGGGGGCGAACACCACGGGGGCTAAACACACCGGGTGCGTAACACACGAACCCAAACCATTCAGGTACTCTACCGATCAGCTTTACAGTGAGAGCAGGGTTTCACGGGTTTAGCAATTATTTTCTCTGCTGCTCTGTCTCATCCGGATAACAAAAACGAATCGCTCAACATGTTTATAAAATTCCAGTTTCCTTTAAGTGCACCACATTAGCCTCTCACCACCCACACTAACTACATTCTACCTGGATTATATAAAACTTTTTAAGAGTCTTCCAACCAGTTAAGAAAAAGAAGTGCTCATGAATTTGAACAAGAAGGCTAGAAACTAAGGAGAGATAACTCCCGAAGTGGGGGTAAGCTTTCGAGGGCCGAAAGTCGTATACTCTGTGCCGGGCAAAACGCTGTATTGCGCATGTGCAGCGGCAGCTATTTGTCATTTCATGGTCACATGGTTTTGTTTTGAACGGTGTCACGTGCGACAGTTGTTGTTTTTCGAGGTTGTGTTGACCAATTTTGACACTTCGCGAGGATCGCGGCAAAGAAGCGTAATGCGCATGCGTCACTGTGGGATACGGATTTAGTCCAACCCTTTCCAGGGAGTTATCTCTCCTTAGTCTCTAGCCTTCTTGAATTTGAACTACATGGACACAGATAACTTGTTCAAAATTTAACTCGTCATGCTTCACATCACACTTCACAGCACATACACGCACACTTATCTACTATATTTACACACAAACACACTCGCATACACGCATATACTAACACACACCACACAACATGTCCAAACACACTACTTCATTACAGTAGTGCTTTTATCCTGACTTAATTATTGTTTTTTTATTTTTAAATCTGTCACTTGAGCTGTGTCCCTTACCAACTTTAGTTTGTAATTTCGTGTAAGTATGAACGTTGCGATACCAGCATTGCTGAGCCAATGCAAAGTCTGCTAGATAAACGGCAAAACGTGTAAATATGTTTGATAATAAACATTGCTTTACTTTACTTTAAATAAGTTACTGAAAGAAGAAATGGTAGCTATAAATACAAATATTTTGCATATTAAGTGCCCAGAAAAGCTACTATTTACATAGATACAATATCCCGATTGTCGATTACGCGAGTCGAATTTTATTGATGAGTGAATCCACTCAAGTGCTCCATGCAACCACGGTTGCATGAAAACAGACATCCAAAGTGCTTCATGCAACCACGGTTGCACGGCAAATCGGTCGCTTTGCATACTCAACAGGCTCAAATAACGGAATCATTTGGCCATTTCTTTTCAAAAAAATTACATAGACCATGGACAAATGCATTACTCAAAGTCATGCGTTCGAATAAATCAAAGATTTTCGAAATGACAGTGACAGAATATGCTTGGTAAAAACTGGCTGCCGCCTATCATGGATGATGATGTAATATGTGTTCGTAAATTCCTTAAGAATGCTAAAATTATTATTAGTAAAGGTGTTGTACATCAAAATAATCTTCAGTTGGCTCTGTTTCAAAATATGTTTATATTTTCATCAGATCATTACGATACGGAAATTACAGGAGCAGACGTAAGATGTATGAGTTGTACGGCATGAAAAAATACAATTTCGATCCACTTTTTGTTGAGTATGTCCAGAACTACTCCAAAATTTTCAGAAAAGCCTGCACTACAGCTAAGGCATTGCACATTCGTGATAAAATATCAAAGTCCACTAACAAAATAAAAACCACTTGGGACGTCATAAATCACGAAACGGTAAAGCTCAACAGCGCGATACCTCATACACTCTTAATATTAACAATAACATCTTACAATCAGAAGCATCTGTTGCTGAAGCATTTGATAAGTATTTCAGTAATATACCTATAATCACTACAGCTTCATTAAATTCCTCGCCAACTGGAGCGGAACATTTGTTGAAAGATAATGTATCTTGTTGCAGTGTATTCTTTAAATTTAAACATGTTGAGTCACTAGATATATTAAAAGCATTCAGATTAATTAATTCAAAAGATACCGCTGATCTTTGGGGTATATCAGTCAAAATTGTTAGCCACATAATTGACGTGATTGCCCCTTATTTAGCCGTAATATTTAATGATTGTGTTGATGAAGGTGTTTTTCCAAACTTAATGAAACACAGTAGGGTTGTACCACTTTTTAAATCAGGCAACAAACAAGACCCAGGTAACTTTAGGCCTGTTTCAATCCTACCAGCTCTAAGTAAGATCTTTGAACAAATCATTGAAGAACAACTATTAAGCCATTTTTATGAGAACAATCTCTTACACAGTGAACAATATGGATTCACGAGAGGCCGTACTGATGCTGGCATTGCACTTCTAAAACACATCTTTAGGGCTTGGAAGAATTCACAGAACGCTCTTGGCGTCTTCTGTGATTTGTCCAAGGCCTTTGATTGCGTTGATCACGATACACTTATACGCAAGCTTGAATTTTACGGGGTTAGGGATAATGCTTTAGATTAGGTAATTTCGTACCTTAGTTTAAGAACTCAAAAAGTTGATGTTAACAGTGTACTGTCTACAGGATCATAAGTTAAAATGGGGATCCCTCAAGGATCCATTCTAGGTCCATTACTATTTCTGATATATATAAATGATTTACCTTTTCACCTAAAAGATATTTGTGATGTTGTATTGTTTGCAGACGATACATCTTTAGTTTTTAAAACTTACAGAAATAAAAACCTTTTTGATGATGTTAATGACGCACTTTCAAAGGTCTTACAATGGTTCACAGTAAATAATCTACAGCTTAAGGCAAAAAAGACCAAATGTATTAATTTGAAGTTGCCTAATGTTAAAGATAACCCCATTAGTCTAAAAATTGATGGTAATACTATGAAGCTTGTAGATACAACAGTTTTTCTTGGAATCACACTAGATTCAAAACTGCAATGGAACCCTCATATAATAGCTCTCTCAGGCAGACTTAGTTCGGCTGCATTTGCAGTGAGAAAAATTAGGTTATTAACAGATGTTGATACTGCTCGTTCAGTTTATTTTAGTTATTTCCATAGTGTAATGTCTTACGGCATTGTACTTTGGGGTCAAGCGGCGGATATACAAACCATCTTTATCCTCCAGAAGCGAGCGATCAGATCCATCTATAAGCTTCGTGCACGGGCTTCACTTAGGGAGATTTTTAAGGAAATTGGTATCCTCACTGTAGCGTCACAATACATTTACAATTGCATTGTTTTGGTGAGAAAAAATATTGGTCTCTATGCTAAACACAGTGACATACATTGCAGAAATACTAGGAATAAGAATAAAATTGCACTTCCACTGGTTAAAAAAGTTTTAGGATCCTTTATCTCGATGGAGATAAAGGATCCTAAAACGCGCTCGATGCGGGATTAAATAGCTCTATTGTAACAGATGTTATATTATAATAGTTAATAGGTACCCAGTATGTACTGACTAACGATTTTTCTTTTTGAATTGTTTAAATGAATTTTTGTTATTATATTCTTTTATGGTTGGTTTTTTTCTCTTTATTTCATATTCTTTTAGGTTTATTTGTATCAAAATGACACACTGCTTGTACTTTAATAACGCCTGTTGTAAACCCAAAAAAAGTTTAAAAGAGTAACTGCTGAGTTTCTCGCCGGGTCTTCTCAGCAAGAAACAACTTCGACGCGGTGGTAGAGTCGCATTATGTCTGTATACTGTTTATTTACATATCCATATTATTATGGTATTTATGTCTATTATTTAGTATATTTTGCTGTAAATTTGACGATTTGAAAGTACTGATACAGTCTATTTGAATAAAGTTATTTGAGTTTGAGTTTGATATTTGTCTGAAATATGGACAAATTGGTTAATCATTATTATTTTTTTGCTGATAATGTAACTTATTTTATTCAATTTGTTTTACTTGGTGATTCCTTATGAATAATACTATGTTTCTTAACAAATATTAATGATAGGAAAACTTAACATTTTTTGTTCTATTTTCGAACATTTATTTTTAGACATTTATTTTAATTAATTTATTTATTTCCGATGACATCGCGAAATTTATTTCCATAATGAGTTTTTTTTACTTCACAAAATTTTGATAAAAAAACAAAAAATAATAATTCATAAGTGTGGCCAATTTAAATACGATTAAACATGATATATTTTGCGTAACATTACATTTAACGTTTTTCACATTAACGAATGTCATTTATCTCTTTATTCAGTATATCACCTAAAGGCCGCCTAAATTGTGCATTGTTTTTATGTACCTACTAATTAGCATTAAGTTTCTTTTGTAAATGTACAATAAAGAGTATTATCTATCTATCTACCTATTACTTAGGTATAAAAATTGTAAAGTATTTCTATTATACAAAGATTTACAACAATAAAACAACTTAAGAATTAAAGTTATAAAAACAATGATTTATAAAAATACTATATAAACCTTAACCTAGGGTGCCGCCGACAGCGGGGCAGGCAAGGCCCAGACTACTGGTTGTTAGGGCTGCAGAGAGAGAAACCTCCTAACAATGCGAGCCGTGTCCAGGAGCACCGCCTTCTGCATCTGACCCTTGACCCAACGTGGCTCTTCGCTATTAAGCCGTTTGCCGATACGACTATCAGGACAATGATCGTCGAATCCACATTCCACATGGCGGTCACCTCGTGAGCCAATTCAAGGTATCTACTTGCTGAGTTTGTCCTCCTCAGCTTTTACGAGGTTATCGTCATGTGGAATGGTGATTTCGACGAGCACTGCCCGGCGTTGGGATCGGTACCGTCCTTCATTGTCATTAATTATTATTATAACATTTATACGAGTACTATAGATTATAGATACACAAAATTAGCGAGAGATTATCTACTGTTTCCGAATTAGTCAATTTTTATTAAGGTTTTCTACATTTTCAAAATACTTAAATACTTTGAAAATGTTAATTGTATATTTGTGTTGTAAAGATCCGTCTACTTCACAATTTAATAAAAAAATCCTCATTAAAAGTTACTGCGATCGTAATATGGCATTCGCGAAAAAAGTAACTTTTAATTTGAAAACGTGGCCACATACATCAAAAGTTAGTGCTGAGGGCAGGATATAATTAAACAAAATATTGATATCGGATTTTTGATACGTTTATTTATTATACTAGCTTTCCGCCCGCGGCTACACCCGCGTCATCATTACTTATTATGACCAAATTAAACAAAATCTTTATAAATTCTAACCCATAGGTTATTCTGATGTATAAGCTGTATTACTGTGAATTTTCATCCAAATTCCTTTAGTAGTTTTTGCGTGAAAGAGTAACAAACATACACGCATACATATTATACATCCCCAACATCCTCCCCTCCTGTGGCGAAGCCACATTTTACTCGATATGATGATAGAGAGAGAGGGCCTCTTCCGTTTGGGTTCACCGGCAAGGTCGAAGGAGAGCAGCATTGAACATGTTTTCAGGTGAGTCTTTCTATTGCAGCTGACTGTGAGTCTCGAGAACTGAGATGGAACAGCACAACAGGGCGAAGGGCAGATAGATCGTAAGGCTCCTTAGATGTAGAGCAAAATGCATAACGAACTTCGTATTAGTTCTGTGTTCGGATTAGTGTCGTCACTGCGGTCAGCTTTATGTTGGTCAATCATCGATCAGAAGTTGTTTGCATAGTTAGCAGTGGCTTGGCCATCCATGTTTGCTGTATCTGAAGCTGGAGATACTTCCCATAACAATTAATAAAATAAGACAGCATGCAAATCAAAGCAGGCCTTCTTAACATCTGTAACCGGAGATAGCTCAAATACAGGCAGCTTTCTGGCTTTATAGTAAGCATCTCTCAGCGCTCAAGTGCATCAAATCAAGATTTCGTTCTCAGACTTTGCTGTATAATCTCTCGTCCAGCCCTCCAATATCTTGATCTCCAAGGGGTACATTAATCAATGTGGTGGAATGGAAATGATAATGTGATCTTATAAAAACAAAAATGGCGCCAACAGGCGACAATACGCTCGTTGGAACCAAACTCGAGTTTGGAGCGTCGGCGTAAAGTCGCCTATCTATCGGTATTTTATAAGGTGTATTTTATAGAGTTTGCGCAAAACCTACACAGCTTGATACGACTCTCTACTTTCTATCATCGGACCACTAAACACCGACTTAAGTATTAAATAGTTTTGATTTCAATGATATTCGGTAAAGCATTTTTCTTGTTTCTGTTATTTTGTTGATTATCTAGGTGATTTTTCTTAAGAATAAAGAACTAGTATTAATGAATATCCAACAAAAGTTTGTTTTTTGTAAAAGGTTACCACTCGCAAACAAGTAAACGATATTGTTACATAATTATAAAAACATCGTTTTGTTTAATCGCAAAGAAGTTCAAAATTAAAAAATATATTATATCTGAAAGTATGTAAAGCCTTTCCTTTGTTTGTTTTTGAATTTTTATGTAGGTTTTTTGATACAATCAATTCCGTGGTCGTTTTAATCAAAAAATTTAATATTTTTTTCTGGGTGATCTAGTAATCCTAGACAAGTGCCTAACATGATTTCGAAGTAGTTTTTGATCGTTTATAAGTAGGTACGTAATTTTAGATTTTACCTACGTTGAAAAAAAATACCATAGACAATGATGACATTGAACACTTTTTCTAAAATCACCCAGTTACGTGTTGCATTCTAACTAGGTGAAAAACAAGTAGGTACCTACTTAGTATGTACATGATCACGAGAAACACAACCATGCGAAGGCTCCAAATTTCAGTAGTAGTATTTCATTTAGTATTCTGTTAGATTACTCACTTAAAATTTCAGTTTGTCCATAAATTGAGAATACGTGATAGAATGGGTTTTCGGAAACTAAAAAAGTTTTTTAAAGAGTTCATTTATTTGACCACATTTAAATCAAATCACCACTATTTTGATACATGGACAAGTTTCAACACTAGTCTTGCCAGCCCGCCTCTTAACACATGAGTCATAAGTACACCTCCTCTAACAGCCTGTCGCACACAGCTCCGGTGATGAAAATTGTCTAGCACTTTGAACAGTTTTTTTTATAGGATGACCGGTCCTCCCCACGAGCCCTAGCTTAGTCGAAAGAAAGACTCTCATCTTGGGCGCTCAGTGCGCGCGCGCATCATGGTGAAGCAGCGGAGTCGCGTGTTCGGTTGCTTGTTATTGACAGCGATCTGGGAAGCATTTGGTTAATAGTTCAATTGCCATATTATCATAGATATACACCAAATATGAAAAAAAACTAGCGATCAAAATCTACTTATTTTCCCCTGCGCTTTTCGATCAGTTCTCTTTGGTAAGCGCCAGTGTATCATGAAACAGTCAAACTGTCAACAGGCGCTTAATTTCTAGATCGTAATAACAAATACAAGATTGCTAATCTGCCTGTCTCGATCTCGTAAACGTAGTGGACAAGCCTGCATTAATATATACTTAGCTACTTGACTCGTCATTGTGTTGTACTTATCTCTTCATACGTGATTCGCCTTTTCTGTCAGATAATTTTCTTAACTGCTAACACGTTATCCTCCGAAATAGATGTCAAAGGGCGACCACATCTTACTTCACCGGTCAATGTTACCCGACCTCGTTTAAATACGGTAAACCACCGTTTAAGTTGCCTTGGAAGGGCCTTCGTCCTCATCTGCCCTTTGAAACGATTCTTCCGGTTTTAGGCCACATCATAAAACATTAGGCATTTTTCAGTAAGACACGAGACATTCAAGTCGACAGATCAAAGTTTGCACGGTGAGCCAATTAAAGGGTTCTCAGGCCTGTTGAATACATGTTATTGTTTCTCTATGCCTTTAAAAAATAAAGTGAGTAAGCATACATATTAAATTGCACATTAAGAACCAATAAAAGCAGTTGGTTGCACACACAACCTCCATTTACTTAGCGCAAACGTACACGGCAACTGACCGTAGGTTCTAACTACACGGCATACTTGTAACCTGACAATTGTTTAATTGGCCTATTAAATAAATACCTTATGAATAACAAGTGTTACAATTACTGACAATAATTGTGGCGGTGCATTGACGCAGTCACCTATTGACCAGCCTTCTGTTCTTCGTTGTGGAGTTAAAAAAGTGCATTTGTGTTAGGGGCGTGAATTTGTTAGATAAGCAAACAAGTAAGTACTTCTTAAATTACGTTTGGTCATAAAATGTCGGAGATAACCCAGGTCACTACCTTATTTATTTAATATTTCGTACACAAAGAGACAATTACATTGAAAACAATACGGACTACAAAAGTACAGGTTAGCATTTCTCTGGAAAGAGATTTATACCAGCAGACCATGGCGCCAGGAAAGTTCATTTATAATTGTAACTTTACCTGCCTTTGAAATGGCAACTGGGACCAAAAGCGTAGAGCCTGATTTTCATAACTGCAAGCCTTAATAGCAAGCTTAGAGCCAATACCAAACTCACTTTGTTCAGTAAAATAGAGATACTTCTTTGCCTTAATTGATATCATTATTTAATATCCGGACTTATGTATTCCGGGCGGGCGCTTTGACTACCAGGCGAGATTTGTTTCGAAAAAATTACAATAAATATATATTCTGGAAAAAGTTAACGGTTAAACTTATTTTTTTTAGCTTTTGTTCATTTTGTCAGTTAACACTTACATTTCATGAGACATATTAAAGATCTGCCTGAATAACGAAAGACGGGAGATCGATTCTTAATTTCACATACACTTAATATTAATCAGCCATAAATTATTAAAGTATGTAAAAGATACAACACCATTGCAGATCAAAACATAACTGATTTATCAACTGAGTACCCACTTAAATATACCTACATGAATATTTATAGAAGTCTAAATCAAACTAACCAAATACATAATATACCTTCCCTTTATAACAGTAGTATTTAGAATCACAAATCAAGTTAACAATGTATTTTAACTGTTCTAACACTATTATCATATTTGAGCGTTATTCTGTATTGGGTTTACCAATAATATCAGGCCACTGTTCAGGTGGTGGTATAATAATTGGCACTTCCGGAGATGACGATCTAGAATTCGACGTACTTCCACTTGTAACTATGTGAGGGCTACTACGATTCTGGCAGGCAGCACGTCCTAACAACTAGTCGACGTGACGGCGATGTAGGTAGCTCACCATCTTCCGTCCTCACTATATATGAGCTAGGGCCTTATATTATCTCTATGGTTGCTCTCTGCCACTTCTCCCCAGGACCATACATACAAGCTAACACTAAGTTTGGCTAGGTGCAGCATCGGGGTGCAGTGAAGACCGTCGGCCATCTTAGCTGGTGTTTGATTTGTACAACTGTTAGGAACAGTTCGTAGGGCATACAATGCCTTCGATAGTTTCTCAGCCGAGGAGTTACTCGAGTTCACCAATTTCTTAAGTTAATTTGTGATAGTCTGGATAGCTCTTTCTATTTGGCCGTTAGATGCTGGTTGGTATGGCGAAGAATAGAGATGCTTGATGCCATTATTCTTTAGAAATTCGTTGAATTCTCGAGAAGTGAAGTCTCTTCCGTTATCTGAGACCAATACCTCCTCAGGTATACCTTGAGAGGCAAACATTCTTCGGAGAATTGCAATAACTGTCTCACTCGACATGGAAGGTACGATCTCAGCTTCAAACCATTTGCTGTAACTGTCAATCAAAACAAATAACGTCTTGCCTGGAATGGCCCTGCAAAATGTACATGTACTCTACTTCGGGATCTTTGAGGAATTACCCATCCTTTGCCAGATTATTGTTTGGTGGCTCGAGGATTCGCCGCCTCGAGCCTTTGTTTAGATAATGCCAGCATGCGGGGCATGAAACAATTTTAACACTCCAGTAGTCGCGCGCTCTACTTAAGTAGAACATTTTTAATGTAAGATTTTAAAAGAAATGTTCATAAAATGAAAAGTATTTTTTATGTTATATATTACTTAGTAAGACTTTATTAGAAACGTATAACAAACAAAATATAATCAAATAAAACATGTTACACTAAAAATCAGACTTCTTGAACATAACCATCATCAGTTTCTTCTTTTTCTAGCCATCTAGAAGTTTTTTCTTGCATTCTCTCTGAAGCCATTAATCTATGAAAAAATACTACGGTTTCTACTATATTAAATTACTAAATTACTAACCTCAAAATAAATTGTACATATCATAACAACTTAAAGAAAAGGTATTAACATACTTACATACAATAAACACATTTTTTTCGTGAGTCGTCGTCGGTACAACTCACGAAAAAAATGTCGTGCGAGTGGTCGCGCGTTCTACAAACGTAGAAATTCACTTTCGGCGCTAAATTTATCTGTCATGCAGCCGCTTTTGTCACTGCAAGGACACTGATTATGTGAATTGCCTAGTAATAGAGGAATACTAAGATAAATTGCGTAAAAAACAAGGCAATGCACACGTGTTCTACAACTGTAGAACGCTCGACTACTGGAGTGTTAAAGGCGCTTTGGTATTAAGACTCTATTTCACCATATTAAACCTCCTTTACTATGTGAAAGAGCCTCTTTTTTGGTCCAATATGGTTGTAGGGCTGAGTCCGTATTGGTTCGTGGCCAACCGTGTAGTACATGAAACTGCACTTTCTTAAGCAGGGGTTCTTGTGCAGTTTCTTTTACCATCTATACTCGTATATCTTTAAAAAAGAAAGTCGTGTTAGTTACACCACTTATAGCTCAAGAACGGGTGGACCGATTTTTATGATTTTCATGTTCTTGGATTTATCTACAGCGGGAATAGGATTATGAGTACTTATTAAAAACATTGGGAAATGCACGACGAAAAAAAAAAACCATACTTAATGTTCACAGCTGTCAAGCATTTGCCAATAACTTTTGACAGAACGAAGTTTGTCAAGGCTGCTAGTTTTTGATATAACCAGGTTCCATCCTTCAGGTGGTTCATGTAACAACCTCTCTGACCGGTTCTTCTATTAACCACAGAATCAGCAGCAGTCCAACGGCCCAGCATTGCCAAGTGATAGTAGGTCGATTAGGCACTAACAATAAAACATTAAGCGAATATGTATCTTAACCACACTGAAATAAGAATAATGATCGCCCCTTTTCCTGAAAATCTGCCGAAACGCCGGCGGCGTCTAGTGCACAAAGTAACCGTTTTTTATATTCACTCCTCTTATCAGTTTTCGGGTTAAATTGACCAGGAAACACATTATTTGCGATATTAACACAGTTATTTTCCGTGGTCGCCAATAACTGATTTATTAACTGAGTACCTACATAAACAATAATATTTATAGAAGTCTAAATCAACCTAACCAAATACATAATAGTATGGTCCAGTGGTAAGTAATTAGCCTATGTTTACCCACTGCTGGGCAAAGGCCTTCATCATTGAAATCAAGCCTTTGGTACAATTGATGAGTATCAGCTTTGATGATCATAAAACCGAAAACATACGTTTACCCGACCTGGGATCTGAGTCCATAACTTTCGTATTTTGAGCCGAACTCTGATACTACCACTCGGCCACGGAGGCGTCACATTATCTGTAATAAGAGGAAAAACCGTATTTAGAGTATTTAACTACTTTAAATATGGTTCTTCCTCCGTCTCAGTCTAAGGTTACAACAATAATGTTTCCACCTTTGTAACCTTAGACGGATGATTGTTCAAGCGGAGCAAGAGTGTAGTAAGGTCTTTAGAGAAGATTTAGTTAAAAAATTTAGATATCTTTTTTTTAAAAAAGGCTTTCTAAGTTCAGGGAAAAAACTGCATTTCCAACTTTTCCAATTTCATAATTTTTTTTAGAGTTATAATAAGCGTTAAGGATATAAATTCTTCAGAATTATCTAAAAAAAAGAAATCAAACATTTATCTCAACAGATCGCGCTACAGTGACCGAAAAAGTCAATCAACTCAGAAATTTTCAAAAATTCATAAAAGACATTCTCGAAACTCAACTCTCTCAACTCAACTCAACTCAAACTCGAAAACTACAAAAAATCGGGTAACATTTAAGGAGTATTTTCGGATACCCCTGAGTATGAGGAAGCTAAAAAAATTTTATTGACGTGTATGTTTGGACCACCCTGTATAAGCAGTTAAGATGTCTAATTACATACATATACGCTCACGTCTATATCCCAAACGAGGTACTCAGAAGCAAGTTGACTGTTGCCGTCTTGGTTAACGAAACACTCAGAAGCCGACTTTTCACCAAGCGTATGAATTAGAACCCAACGCGAACCTTCCGCCTTTATCCGGGTTGCTTGAGTTTTTAAGAGTGTTTTTCATCCAATCACTAACTCACCAAGTACCACGTTAGCTACCACGGTCTAATACTTTAGGAGAAAAGTGGGCTTCTGAGTGTTCCGTTCACCATAACGGCAACAGTCAACTTGCCTCTGAGTTCCCCGCTTGGGGTATTCAAAGTCGTTTCAAATCGTTCAAATAACAAACAATCACGACGAATGGTGGTAGTTAGATATTTCGCGGATTTGAAAGAACTTCAATAAAAATATTAATTTGAGTTTCAGTGTTGTTCTAATCACTCTTACTTTGTTTCAGGGAAATCCTAGTCCATGGCGCAAATTAGCTTAATCACAGTATTCCTAGCAACCATAACATTAGCAGTGGTGTACTGGTTGTACTGGAGGTGGAGGTACCGGCGGATGCTGCGTCTGTCATACACTATACCGGGGCCGCCGGCTTTGCCCATCGTGGGAAACGCTCTTATGTTTCTAACTAACCCTACAGGTACAATAAATACGGTAAATCATTAAAAGCATGTTTAAAAAGAGGATATATGACGAACAGGTACAATAATATGGGTCCGGAGAATTTTTTTATGAGTGTTGGCTTCATACTAAATCGGTCAAAATTACTTTATATCCTGCACCCCCTTTGCTACACAAGGTGAAATTTTAGTGCACATTTTACAAGTACAGCCGTGCGATTCTGAAAAAATTCGAGCCCGATCTCACTCAGTTGATCGAACACACTTCAGCTTAAATACACACAATTTATATAAACTTAATGATAAAATCTCACTAAATGTTTTCTAATTTACGAACAAATTCATAAGAAAGGCGACATTTAGTCGTTATTCAATTTTATACGATGAGAAACTTGAATCTCACAGCGGATTCACAGGGTGAGGTTCGAAATGAGTTTGTCAGAATAGCCCTACAGCTCCGTACAAAGATCTGCTACAAGTCCCAGATCCATACGGTTTTTTTTCAAATGCTTTTTTTCAACTCTGAAAACAAAATCTATTTCTTTTTGTTAGTGTTTTGGTCATTTCGTAAAAAAAAGTTATAGTGTAATTTTAGTTACACTTTGCTACACCCTAACCCTGAATTGACTCGACCGGGAATCGAAACTGGAACACCATGCAAGTCAAGGCGAGAAACCGTGCATTATATTATATTTACATTTGAGTCATCATACATACGCTATATACTCGTACTCAACGGGGTAGTCAGAGGCAAGTTCACCTTGCCCGTTCTGGGGTCTTATTACCATCTTTTATAGCCAGTCAAGTTAATAACCTAAACTACGGGTAGCGAGCAATTACGTCAGTAAATATCTTGCCTAGAGGATAAACAGGTAACCGCCGACGGGCTGAAAATGAAAGATCATATTAAGTAATCGCTCGCTACACTCAGTTTAGGAAATCATCTTGACTGGCTATAAGAGATGGTAATACGGCCCCTAGTGAACATCTCAGAACACTCAGATGCCCAAGTTTCGCCCAGGTTTCGCTTAAAGAAACCATCTTTCATAGGTGGCTAGCTCACTGCCATTGTCCGGGTCAATCAGGTTTTGACAATTTAAAACTTTCGCCAAATACAATGAACACAAAAATGTTTTTTTTTAACTAGGGCCCACACGGGATGCGAGCTGAAGTGCCTTAAATATAAATGAGTAAATAGAAAATTTATTTAATCAAAATTTCTATACGAGTATAAATCTAATATGCAAATCAGTCTCTGACACCGTTAGCACGAGGTGACGGTCGTTATTACGGGTGATTTAAGTTGTCATTTGATGATGAATTTTCGTCAACCTTCTAACATCACGGAGTAAAAGAGATTCTGTATTTTCTGAGTAAGTACCGGCAACTGCCGTTTCATCACCTTCCATATTCAGCAGTGATTCCGTCATCGCCCGATGCCTTGTTGTTCTTGAGCTGTTTGGGCCATCCTTATATTGTAGAGGCTGTTTTTTTTTTGCAGACTTTTGGCTTTTGGGTTTAGTTTTAATTTAGTTTATAACGATTCAAATGAATTAAGCAATCACCCAAGAGGATCTAATAGGTATATGTGTACAACACGAAAAAAAAAATCCTCGGCTATATTATTTAAATAGTAGATAAATGAGAGAAGATAGAAGAGCCAATATTATTTTGTAGGTTCATAAACTTGATTACTCGTTACAGTTTTAATCTAACCATCTACGTAAACAATGAACATAATATAGTTTTGTCCATTTACTTTTCAATTTTTTTACATTTTTTATTTATTTATTTATTTAGTATTTTTGTTGATCTGTATTCGAAACTTTGTATATTTCTTTAAGTTTCTCATATAAGTGAATTTTAATTGTTTTTGAGAAATAAATGTCTTAAACCCGATTTACAATCCAAAAGATGTTTCGATAAAACTTTATACTTAACTAGTTTTGACTTTGAGTACTAAATCAAGTCGTTATTTCGTTCTCTCTGGCTATGAAAGGAAACTTCGTAATTTTTTAACTAGTTTTGTAAATAATACAATCAAATCTGTCGGGCTCCTGTACTATGTTAGCATGTAGTTAGTGTACCAGATTACCAATGTCAATAAACGGATTTGTGTTTCACCTTTACAGATATTCTTCCCAAAATTTCAAAACTATTTGATGATTATGGTGAATATATACGGTTATGGATGGGCCCTGAGCTTACAATAGTAGTCAAGAACCCAGCTGACGCTCGGGTAATGTATATTTATTAAAGTAAGTAGTATTACGAGTAAGTTACTAGATGACTGAAAAAGCTGAAATTAACTTGCAGCAGTATCTAAACACAAATTTAGATAAAATTAACAAAACAAAATTGCTGTGTTCAAGCGTGAGCTATTTCTTTTGTGTATCACTGTGTTACGATAAACGCACATCATAATGCTGTACACATGCCTATTTAAATTATAAACATAATTATACGCCAGACAACACACAACTTGTCGTGGCCTCGAGTAAGGACAAATATCCTTGTGTTACGCGTGGTACCAGACAGGGAATTAGGCCAGGGGCGTCTCTCTGCATACCCAGACCATTTAGAAAGATCTTTTACTTAATGGACCCGACCGGGAATCGAACCCGGGACACCACGCAAGTCAAGGTGGGAAGCCGTGCTACAGCGCACTATTTTTTTTTATATTGCCCGTCAAGATGACCTCACTCCACTTGATGGAAAGCGGTCGTGAGGTCCAGATATGAGGTTGACAAGCCCAGTCATTTAAACGAATCACTGGGCTGGCATCCTCACCTTGAAGGCCTGCAGAAATGCCTTTTTCACGCCCCGCTTGAAGAACCCGGGACTATAAGAGGAAGAAAACACATGTGCTGGAAGAGTGTTCCACGTCTGGATGGTACGACAAAGAAACGAGTCACCGAACCATTTAATGATATCGTCGTTTACAAACTATGTTTGTAAATCTACGGAATTTATATTTTCAACGAATAATACTATTTGTTTTCCAGCTGCTTCTGACTAGTAATCAAATTAATCACAAAGGGCCTCTGTATGAGGCATTACT
This sequence comes from Udea olivalis, assembly GCA_947369235.1. Taxonomy (NCBI): domain Eukaryota; kingdom Metazoa; phylum Arthropoda; class Insecta; order Lepidoptera; family Crambidae; genus Udea; species Udea olivalis. The sequence goes on along the minus strand of OX376362.1, from coordinate 11,494,930 downwards.
ACCGTTTATTGGCTCAGGAATACTTACTGGTGGTAAGTAACTATCAACCTAAACAATCTATTTAACTAAAACTGTTTAAGTTCGAAGGTATTTATAACCTATTGTTAAAGTCTACATAGAAAAGCTATTTGTAAAATGTGTGTGCTACTACAATTTTAGGACCAACCTGGCGAAGTCACAGGAAGATCGTGACCCCGTCTTACAACAAAAGATCAGTGCAGATATTTTCGAAGATTTTCAATGTGGAATCGGAAAATCTTGTAAAAATATTCAAGAAAAAGGGTCCGGAGGAGTTTGACATCTTCTACGACGTAGTTTCGTGCACTACCCAGTGTGTGTGTCGTAAGTATACTTAGGTACATAAGAAGGGCAAAGTTTAAGAATGATAATCGGAACATGTCGTAAAAGCTGTCGCAGAAGTTTAATACATTCAACTATGGGTTGGCGTTGCGAAGGGTATCGTGTACTGTACGTCTACCACGAGTTGCCACTTTAAATTTACACTATCGTTCGCGTAAAAAAATGTATTGGGATTTGACATTGTCATGTCATGTCATGTGTCATCCCAATACAATATTTTTACGCGAACGATAACGTAAATTTTAAGTGGCAACTCGTGGTAGACGTGCTGTAAGCGGCCTGTGACAGTTTTTCTCAGTGGGATACTACGTTGGTAACATACAAGCAAGCGGACAGCCTGATGGTAGGCGGTTACCGCAGCTTATACACTGCGACTTTTTGCTGCGATACAAACGCGCGTTTGACTGTGCGACTGCATCGCAATTGTATCGCTGCTTTTTGTGTGCAAAGTGACTGTATCGATACTGCATCGATACTGAATCGCGTTTGTATCGCTGCAAAAAGTCGCAATGTGTAAGGGCCCTTAAGGAGGAGGTGACGCGCTCTTAACGAAAACAACTTACACACACAATCCCACAACGTAACATGTACGTCAGTAGAGTATAATGGTTGTAATAGTGGGTTATTACTTTAACCCGCGACCTCCCAGTCACAATATAAAGTAGGTTAATTTTAAATAATGTATTTTTATTTAAAGTGGGGTTGCGTTCGGCCTCAGTCTCGCCTGGTAGTAAGCAATGACGAGGCCGATTGTGATACACACTTACCCAGAAAATGCCTAAGTATTCAAACTGGCCTTGAAGATACAAAAAAATAAATATATATATCCTGACGATGGATGAGCCGTGAACTAAACTGCCCCAGAAATGCCGAAACCCAAAAGCACTAAATTTGCACGTCCATTGGAATTTTTAAAGCGTAAAATTATATTTTAAAGTAGTTAATTAATGCATTCTTAAAACTTCACTAGAATCCTTCTAGCAAAGTATGGTATGGTACACGTACTACGTTCGTCCTTATGAAGGATACCTACATACATACTCTACCTGCATACGACTTAATTGATTATGGCATAACTACAGCGTATTTCTGTCCTAACTTTACTCGGAAGTTGTTATCAACTACGAGTATAATTGTGGTAATCACCAAGCCGCATTTGGCAAGCGTGGTGATTAAGCCAATACCCATCCATTATAGCGATGACTTGATTTCAATGATGGAGGCCTTTGCCCAGCAGTGGGACAGTATATAGGCTAATTACTTACGAGTATGAAATAAACTTGGCGTGATACATTAAAGCATACCTGCATCGCTGTTTTCCTACTGGTTACCATGTATTCAAGGTCAAATTTACATGCCTTTTTTGAAGTAGTATCAAATTTCACCTTTGCTACAATTTTTATCTTGTGTTCTAGTACTTAGCATATTTTAATTAATCACGATACGAAAAGAACGAAAACGAAGAGGCAAAATGACAGAAATTGGCCGTACTACCATTCTGCAGTTGAGCAAAGGCTCTCTTTAGTCAGTATATAGCCTAAAATTATTGCGTTGGATAGCAGCCCGGTGATCATTATGAAAATAAATCTTCGAGCTTCTTAGCAAAGCAGAAAGCTAGCACACCTAGGATCCATTCTAAGGGAAAATATTCTGCAGAAGTTTCCATCGCTTGTCTTACCATGTTTCAGAAACCCTTATGGGACTATCAAAGGAAGAATCTTTAAACCTCACCCGCATGGAGGATATTCTACGAAAAACGCAGAAGTAAGCAAGTTTGTATGTACGAGTAATACATCCACTGTTGGTCCATGCCAGCTTTATCATGTCATTCGAAAAAAACAATTCAAAAATCAGCATAATACTTGTACAAGCTTAAGTCCTTTGGAGTAGAAATCTTCGTTCTTGGGGCCCTGAAGCACAGTCGCTTCACAAAGACTTTTAACCACACAACGGTTTACCCGAGGGCTGGCCATTACCTCGCTCAACGCCAGCATCTAATTATAATATCCTAAACCATAATCCAACAAGGTAATGGGCCCAGCATTCACAAAGTATTTTCTATAAGTAGGTAATATTTTTCACTATGAGAATCACTGTAATGTATTTGTCATTTAAATAAAACAATTTTATTGTAACTTAAATCGAACAATAAACATATTTGAAAGTTATGAAATGGATTTTTGTTTGACAGTATTTACAATTTAATCTTCAAAAAGATGACCCACTGGTGGCTTCAAATACCGATGATATCATGGCTGACAGGACACAGTAAAGAACAGAAGTACTTCGTAAAGCTCATAGACGAGTTCACCGGTGACATTTTGGAGAAGAGACGAAGAGCGTTAGAGAGGAAGGAAGAAGTAGATGAAGATGTGAGAAGCGTGGTTGACCGGTTTCTGCTGTCAGGGGAGCTGAGCGACTTTGAGATCAAAACAGAAATGTTTACGCTTTTTACCACTGTAAGTTATATTCTTGATCAAGCTACGGTAATAACATATACTATGAGTACTAATGAGGTTGTTTTATACGACAAACATTTAAACCACCTGAGCCCAGATACTGCAATTTAAATGCCAATGGAATCGTGATTAAATGGCGTGATTTTGTCAGTTCCAGTATGGACCAAACTTCAAAATCATGCAATTCAATAAAGATTTCATTGGCATTCAAATAGCAGAATAGGACTGATAGACATGATAATTGCAAAACATACTTGCTTGCATTCTAAAATAAAAAGCCTTTAAAAAAACAAAACTCTCTTTCAGAGCCAAGAAGCAGCTGCAAAAATTGTAGCGGGGGTTCTTCTGATGTTAGCGTATTTACCACAGTGGCAGGTAAGACACAACTAAAACATTTTTGGCTATGCATAGCAATGATTTTTTTAAGAAACCGCCAAGGACGAGTTGAGCCCTGGTACTCTTAAGTCCTTTCTTTTCTTCTTTTACTAAAAAAAATTTAGGCCAATAAGGTACGTAAAATCAGTTTTTTATTTATATTAAATCATTCTAAATTGTCAAGAAAAGTAGAAATAAGAAATAATGCTTTTTTATTCCTCAGAAACTGAAAATGTAATCTGTATCATTTCATAAATTATGTAATATCCTTGATGTGCTTGTCACTCATGCGCATATTACTTCTCACTAAAAAGACATCAACGCGCGTTTTCACTCTCATTCCTATTTCACAGGAAAAAGTTTACGCCGAAATACAAGAAGTGGTTGGCTCTTCTGATGACGTCACGGAAAACCACATCAAGGAGCTTCATAACTTAGACATGGTGTACAAAGAAACTCTGCGGTACTTCTCTATTGCAGCTTTTATACAACGTACCGTGGAGGAGGAGATTACTATCAATAATGGTACGAAGTGAAAAGTTTTTTCACTAATCTTCTTTGCACTTCATGCTTTATTACAGGATAACTAAGTGAACATAAATGCAATCAATATGCTTTTTTAAGACTAAAAGAACAGAATGTGATATAAAAAAAAAATTGCGCCAGACAACAAATCATTTGTCAGGGTCTCGAAGTAAGGAATTTATCCTTACTTCGAGACCTTGATAAGTGATTTGTTTGTAGGTGAGGACGAGGTACTGGACAAGGATTAAGCCAGAGGCTTCTCCCAGTACACCAAGACCCGAGCCAATTTAGAAAAGATAGTTTCCTTAATTGACGCGACCAGGAATCGAACCCGGAACACTACATAAGTCAAGGCGAGAGACCTCGCAACTGCGCACTACGCTAATTGTGTGTGTCCATATTAAGTCTATTAATTGGTACCTTTAAAGTCTATGCTACTAGCGATTCTTCAATCAATGCTAATTGCAGACATTTTAATACATTTTATAATAATAATAATAAATATCTGGGACAATTCACACCAAGATCATCTGACCCCAAACTAAGCAGAGCTTGTAATATGGGCGTCAGAGACTGATAAACATACTTAAATATTTCTAAATACATACTTGAATACATAATAAATAACACCCAGACACACAACAAACACAAATGTTCGTCACATAAATGTTTGTCATGGATGAAATTAGCAACCATTAAATTCTTTTTCCGCTTTCAGGTAAAATAACCCTCCCAGTGGGCACATCTTTGGTCATCCCGATGCACGTCATGCACCGCGACCCGCTGCACTGGGAGGAGCCAATGAGGGCGAAGCCCGAGCGCTTTCTGCCAGAAAATGTGAAGACGAGGGACCCGAATGCTTTCATACCCTTCAGTTTGGGCCCTATGGACTGCTTAGGTAACTTTTGACAGTAAAACAGTGTGTTTTTGGATTTTTCGTAACATAGCTCGGGTTTGCGATCACCAACCTGAATTTGGCAAGGGTGATTAAATTAATACTTAGTGATAAAAAAAAATCGCATTGGGTATTTTTATCGACCTGCGAAAGGCCTTCGATACCGTGAGTCACGATAAGCTGCTCTGAAAAACTAAACGAAATAGGTGTCAATGGTACAGCTTTGAATATGTTTGTTTGTTAGATCGTATCTGCAAGACAGGCAGCAGGTTGTAAAGATCGATAATTTCACCTGTTCTTCTTGGAGTATCTCATACGGTATACCTCAGGGCTCCATACTCAGTCCGCTGTTGTTTTTGATTTACATTAATAATATAAATAAAATAGGTCTGTCAGAGTATTTGACAGTATATGCGGACGACACCTGTCTCTTTTAATTTGCTGAATCTATACACAATATTATAACTGAGGCTCAAAAAGATTTAAATTAATGAATGGCTTAAATTTAATTTATTAACTGTTAACACGGCAAAAACAGTCTACATGCTTTCCTCGGTGAAAAATAAGATCATACCTGATTTCACACCTCTCAGCATAAATAATGAACCAATACGACGTTCTAGTCAAGAGAAATACCTCGGGCTATGGCTTACCTGGAAATGTCTTAATGAGCTTGTTCGGGGGAAGCTGTCTTCAATACTGGGGGCACTGCGTAAGGTCTCATATTACATTCCAAACAAAACCCTCACTAAGATATATAACTCGCTCGCAAAATCACATCTCGAATACCTAATCGAAGTGTGGGGGTCAGCATCCAACACACGTCTTAACTGCTTACAAGGAATGCAAAATAAAATTATAAAGGTGTTGTACCACTACCATAACCTTACTCCTACAACCCAAGTATATCAAGACACTAAAATAATAAACCTCAAGCAGCTTTACAAATACTATCTATACTTGTATACTTATAAAAAATGTTTCCACAAATTCTATTCAATCTAATATTCGGATAAACAAAAGAGAAAATACACACAATCGTAGAAATAAACACAAACTTGGGCTTGTTACTAATTACTTCTTACGAACTAATTATGGAAAAAATACCATCTTATCAGAGGGAGCGCAGCTGTACAATAGCCTACCAAATGATGTGAAAGAATGCGATACTGTGACCATGTTTAAAAGTAAGCTCAAAAACATGTTGACACTATAGTTTCATTGCAATGACAATTTCAATTTTTTTATTTGTATTGTTATATATTATTTTATTACTAATTTACTTTTGTTTTAACTTTTAATCATTGTTAAATTCTATATTTTTTAATTGATTTTGAAAATTATTTAATTTTTAATAGGTATTCTAAGAAGCCCCAGCGGTTATTAAGTATTAATATTATATAAAATGTATCTGATCTCATTTTAAATGAAACTGTTATGTTTATAAAGGAAATATAGTTCTTTAAACCTAATACCCATTAATTGTAGCGTTGACTTAGTTACTTAGCTGTGGGATAGTTTATAGGCTAATTTCTATTTTATTTTTAATATTTCACTTTAAAGGCAGCTAGGTACTTTCTTCTGCTTCTGCTTATATGTCTCGAATTTTGCAAACCTACTATCGTCATTTCCCACAGTTATCAATGTCAGCAATTTGAGAAAAAGACAGTGTTGTTCATACCTTAAATTAGGTCAATATGATAAGGTAAAAAGTAAGTTATGAGGAGCTATAGTATAGTTACGTGAGTGTTCTAAATGGGTGATAGTGCCAATCTCATAGCTTCGTCATAAACATTTTACAAGGAATTTGAGAATTGATTCCAGGTTTCTTAAGATAATTTTTTTTGTATCATGCATGACACTCGTTTTATAAACTTTGTTCAGTAGGTATCTATAACACCTAGTTAACATTTTTCGCCTTTTACACAATTCAAGGACACACACTTTCTACATTAAATATTAAGAGGGTTTGCTTTTTGCGTTTGGGGTAGATCGTAAGGATTACTAATGGTTGACCAAAAAATTATTGACAAATGGTCATTCGACAAACAACGTTTAACCAAATGTTCATTTGGCAAAAGAGACATTTGACAAAAGTATCATCTTACAAAAACTCACTTAGCAAATGATCCATTAGCAAACACTGTATTTGTTAAATGTTTTGATATATTAAAATGTCAATTGACCTTTTTTAATTTCACCAAATAATATGTTTCGCAAATGAATTTGTCGGTCACTTATGTGTTATGTTCGCTGATGATGCAACAATATTCATTTCCAAAGATCAATTAAGTAACGATGGCTTTGTTAATGAAATTCAGAGAACGCTTGAAATTGTGGTGCAGTGGTTAGCATCTATAAATTTGAAAGTAAATTTAGTAAAAACAAAATTAATTGAATTTAGAAACTATAAAAAAGTCCCGCTACAGTTAAATATTGTTATTAATGATACAAAAGTAGAGGTAGTTAAAGATTTAAATTTTCTAGGTGTCACTATTGATTCTCATTTAAATTGGAAATCACAAATTGAAAAGATAAACAAAAAGATATCGAGCAGTTGTTACGCTATATCAATACTGACCAATGTTACCTCAATTGATGTTGCGAAAAGTGCATATTACGGCTACGTCTATCCCCTTTTAACTTATGGCGTGATATTTTGGGGAAATTCAGTAAATGTTCAATCCACGTTTATTCTCCAGAAAAAGTGTTTGCGAATAATGTTTAATATAAATCGATATGAGTCTTTAAGAAATGTTTTTAAGGAATTTAAATTTTTGACCCTGACGAGTATATTTATACTAGAAATATGTGTATTCATAAAAGAACACAGTGAATATTTTTGTAAAAAGAGTGAAACTAGAAATAATTTGCGTTCACAGTATAAGTATGACTTGTGTGGGGTAAAGTCTTCGAGTTATATTTTTAGCAAAAGCACTTATGTAACGGGTATCAAGGTTTTCAATAAGTTGCCTGAATCAATAAAATCGATAGAGGGTGCACTGTTTAAGAGGAGGCTAAAAGAATGGCTATTGACTAAATGTTTTTATAATCTAAATGAATTTTATAATTATTAATTTGTTAATGTGTCATTTGTTAAATTAAAATTACCAATTTTATTAATATTGTATCAAATAATTTAATTTCTTTTTGTATGATATTGTACGTCCGAAATGGGCAAGCTGTTATTCTATCATGACATGTATATTTATAAGAACCATTGTACACAGTTTAACAATAAATAAATATCTTATCTTATCTTATCTTATCTGAAGCATTTGTCCAAATGTCATTTAACAAAATGTTATTTTATAAAATTGCACTTCTTTTTTCAACATTACGATTTAGTCTGTTGGGTAAATTCAATTAATTTTTAATTGAATCGTCATCATCATGAATTTTAATGAATGTTCATCATTAATAATCTACAAATATTGGCCATACATAAATCAACAGTAGTATTTTCTGGCGCTTCGCCGGCCGCTGCCGCGGCACGCTCGCTTCGCTCGCTCGGCTCGCGCGTTTTGTGGTCACTGTTCTAACCTAACCTAACCAAAATTTGTCTAAGTTTTTTGGTACCTATGTTTTTTCCATTCTGTCTAGATAAAATATATCAACTAATACTTAAACTATTTTTTATTTTTTATTTGTTTTCTTCAATTTCTTTATTCGTCTACAAAAATTGGCCATACATAAATCCACAGTAGTATTTTCTGGCGGTTCGCCGGCCGCTGCCGCGGCACGCTCGCTTCGCACGCTCGGCTCGCGCGTTTTGTGGTCACTGTTCTAACCTAACCTAACCAAATTTACCTATTTTTTTCCCATTCTGTCTAGATATAATATATCAATAAATACTTAAACTATTTTCCTTTCAGGAAAGTCCAGAGTAGTGGCTTTGCAAAAAAAATATCTATTGTAAGATTGATTAATAAACGAAACATTTGTCAAATAATACATTTTATCAAACGTTTTTAGACCAATAGTAGTTATGTCTGATAACTCAGTTGTTAAATGTTCATTAAGTAAAATAATTATTTGTAAAATGTAAATTTAAGTGTTGATCATTTGGTTAAGTGAGTCATTTGTAAAATGATTAGTAGTAAAATGATCAATTGGCGAAAGCATTTTTTGGCAAACATTGTTTGTCAAGTGTAATTTTGCTAAATGACTTTTGGTCAAACAGCAGGACCCCAGATCGTAAACGTCGCATTTTTTTAAGGTTTTCGTGATTATTTAGCTAAATTCAAATTCAGTATAAATTATCTCTCTATTATGGAATGCACCTTTTAATTTCATAATTATAACTTTAACTGTGTACATTAAATTTTTAAGTGTCATCAATTTAAAAAAAAAAGTTTTTTGTTGCTAATAGCAAAAATTTAAGTTTTTTTTTCAATTCAATGAAATAATCACGCATACAAAAATTGAACGTTTTTGAACCACCCCCAGCTAACGCCATAGAGTACTTTCAGTTTTTGAAAAGACTTTATTTACATGACAAGAAACTAGCCTAAAAATGCATCCTTTAAAAATCAAAGTGTAATAAGTAATTATATTCAGGGAGCGAAGGTTTCCAACATGAGTGACGCTGTCAGATTAAAACTGTGATAAACTACCATACTAGACCATACCGGATCTCTTGAAAAGCAATGAGAACGAATTTTTTAAGGCTTGCTACAGCAAGACTAGTTTGAATGTTGAGCACTGAAAAGATTTGATGTAAAAGCTTTATTTGTGTGTTACACGAATACCCCGCGCTATTATATCGAAATATCAGCAGTTTCTTTTTTCCCAGGTCGAGTCTTCGCCACAGCTATGATCAAAACCATCATTATCCACGTAGTCCGGAACAGCCGGCTCTCGACTGACGGCGAGATGAACGACATACCGTTAGAGGTTGCCATCTCCGTGCGATCCTCAGAAGGGTACAAACTCAGGGTCAGCCCCAGAAACCCAACTGCTAACGGGGTACTCCACAAAGCCAACGGAGTAGTCCACAAAGCCAACGGAGTAGTCCACCAAGCAAATGGTGTAGTCCACAAAGCGAATGGTGTTGCCAACGGTATTAAATGAATGAATTGGGGTTCAGAAGGAGCTCGTAATTAATTAGATAAATAAAGTGAATTAGAAATAAATCGTATTTTAAAACATGTATTTGTTTTTTATTTTCTGATAAAAAAGTTTTATGCGCTTAGGCAATATCCCGATTTTTATGGTCTCCAAATATAATTAATTAAATATAATTGTATGACGAGGAACCAGACGGTTAAAGCAGCAGGGTCTACCACTAGCACAACCCCGATCAGAGCCAATTTTTTAAAGTTTGTTTCCTGAATTGACCCGACCGGAAATCACTAGCCGATACACAACGCAAGTTAAGGCGACTAACAGCGCTATAGAGCATTACGCCATCCTGTCGTCTCCCGTATTTCCTAAATAATATAGTTCCATTAGATATACATACCAATTGAGTTTATTGTGCAGCGTAACTGCGGCGAAGAATGATTGTATTAGGAGCAGAAAGCGACAGGTAAAGTACATAACGCACAGATCATACAACTGTAAAAGCAAGCATTATTTATTGTGGTGTTTTTTTTGTATTTGCATTTTTTTTTTGTATTTCCAAACACAATTTTATTGTTAAAGGAATAAATAAATAAAATGGACTGAATTCTACAAACTTAATTAAACTTACGCTTTTACAAATAACTGTACCTATTTGGTTAAATGCTGATGGCACTTGTGTGAATAAAGGCTTTAAGTCTTTAACACAAATTCTTCTTCGAACTTCGTCTTTTTCGAGCTCATAGTCTATGGCGAATTTTCCTATAATACGATAAAATATGCTGTACGAACGCACCCTCCGTCCAGCACACTCTCACTATGGAAATCGACTAAATCGAAACCGGTTTCGAAGAATTTGTTCGTTGCATTCTAATCGTTTATTTGCTACATACATTATCACAGCTTGCCATAACTATGCGAAAGCGGTGAGATAATTGAATAACTTAACTGTATCGGCAAACAATGGTAATGTCGCAACTTCTTTAAATTCATTGCTAATCTCACGTATAATTTGTCTCCTACACTCCTCAATGTTGTTGCGAAATTTCTCAGTCAGAAGCCTCTTTGTTTGGCCACACATGTAGTACGGTTGCCTTACTAAATGAATACTGATTCTGTTAATGTACGATTATCTATTCTGTTACTAATCAAGTTTAATGCCAATTGATGGGGATTTATTATCGTTTTATATAGTTCCTATAATTTTGTCTCATTTCATTTGTCGAAATTTGATGAAGATTGGATAGCTCCCGTACTAAGCTATATCTTTAATTTGTGTTTTGAGCAGGGTATATTTCCATCAGCCCTTAAGACTACTATTATAAAGCCCCTCCATAAAAAAGACGATAGAGTAAGTATGGGAAACTACAGGCCAATAGCTTTAATTCCAACAATTTCGAAAATTCTGGAAAAGGCCATACACAACAGTCTGTACAATTACTTTGAAAAAGGCCACATATTTGCAAATGAGCAGAAGGGTTTTCGTAAAAGTATGTCTATAAATCTAGCCATTTACGAATTCTTAAGTTTTATTTACCCTAGGGTTGATGCAAGAAAGCCTGTTTTTGCCCTTTATATGGATATGTCAAAGGCATTTGACTTAGTTGACCATAAATTACTTTTAGATAAACTTGAAACATACGGTGTTAGAGGTAACTCTCTGAATCTACTGAGATCTTACCTAAGTGACAGGAGCCAAATAACTAGCATCAGTAGAATATGCTCAAAGACCAGAGAAGAAGTCGTATTTAGATCCTCCCCCAAGGCAGTTACAATTGGTGTACCCCAAGGAAGTGTCTTGGGACCCCTCCTCTTTATTGTTTTTATTGATGACACTCCGAAATCAATCAGTGAAAATATGATTTTGTTTGCAGATGACTGTACAGTTGTATTTAACAATGAAAATGATATAAATAATAGTTTAGCGTCTGTAATTAAATGGTTACAGAACAATAATCTAGTCATAAATTTTGAAAAAACTAAAATAATGCAATTTAAGCAGAGAATACATCAAACTTTATCTATACCAATACAACACAGTAACAAAGTAATCGAACCAACTTTAAGCACAAAATTTCTTGGCCTACTCATTGATAGCGATTTGAAATGGCAAAATCACATAGAATTTGTATGTAAAAAACTTTCCCAATCATCTTATAGCTTATATCTCCTGTCAAAAAAAGTGGGCCTTGCAACTTTACTTACATCATATCACGGCACCGTTGCATCCAGATTAAGGTACGCAATAATTTTTTGGGGCAATACAACTAACTGGGATAGAGTTTTCAAATGTCAGGAAAAATGCATAAGGGCCATTTGTGGATTAAAGCGAACTGATAGCTGCAGAACATATTTTAGAGACATGAAATTACTAACGATGCCTTCGATGTACATTTCCGAGTTAGCTCTTTTCATTAGGCAACACCCACGGCTATTTAAAGTTGTACCTAAGTCCCGCAACCGAACTTTACTATGCGTTACGAACAGTATTCCGTACAAAACCACCCTTTATGAAAAAAGTGTTTTCGCGATGGCGCCAAAAATATATAATAAAATTCCCATTAGCATTAAGGATTGCAATGATTATGTGACTTTTAAACAAAAAATATTTTTATTTCTTATTGATTATTCTTTTTACTCCATCGACGAATTTCTAAAGTTAAAATAAATATATTTTAATACTTCCTAATGCTCGTTTGAATGCCAACAATATTTATAAATGTATGACTTTTTAAGTTAAATTTTGGTATTTTATTATTAGCATGACATTAACTATTTGTAATTTCGTTATTATTATTATTATTTTTATCCAGTAGCCTAATTGTTTATTTGTAAATTTTAATGTAATTGTGAAATTTGTATGCCAAAAGGCAGATCACAGCATGTACCTACAAAACAAAAATCTACTTAACATCCTATTTACCTGTGTATCACAAATAAATAAATGAATTTGAATTTGAATTTGAATTTGGAGTCTAATCAAATCCAAAGCTCTTAATTCATGATAATCTTGATAGAAATCAAATTTAAGTTAACTTCCTTCAATTTTGTATTTTTCTTAGAATTTAGATCGGACAATGTTGTTTTCACTGTATCAGTCGATCAATGGCATATACGTCTTCAACGACGAAAAAAAAAAATATTGCCATTGCCATTATCAAAAAAAAAATATGCGAGCCATATGCGGTATTGGACCTCGTGAAAGATGTAGACCCATGTTTAAGAAGCACAGTTTACTTACGGTGACATGTATGTTTATCCATATGACAGGAAGTTTCGTAAGGCACAACATGGAGTTTTTTAAAATTCGAAAGCGTATACAGAGGTTAAGTCCAAGGGACCCTTTTAATCGGAAAAATAGTGCTCTTATACTTTTTAAGTTATAGCCATAGGTGGGTGTGTACATACCTACGCTAGGGACCTTCATTCAAGAGAATCGAACAAGCTGCGAGTCTTTAAAAATGGGTCTGTGATAGTGTTTTTCAGTCCCCCATGAAATATTATCGACTTCATGTATTGCGGGCGAGCAGTTATATGATTAGCAGGAATCGGGGATGGCTTTGCCCTGCGTCAGTGTAATTGCATACATGAATGTTGAATACTTGCAGAAGCTTGCTATAGACGTTTTACCTAACGAAGACCTTTTGTACCATGCTTGTAGTAGTGACACGTACGTACAATGTACACAAGCACAAATTAGGCAAGCGCAGCGCTCTGACAGATAGCCCGCTTAGAACAACACGCCATTTTTGACACACGCACACAGAGACAGGTGAGTTTACAGGCGAAGTCAGTCAGTTTCAGTCACGCGGTCAGTCGCACTGTCGCCGAAGCGGCATGCTGTTACCTGCCTATTAAGTAGGTATAAGGACTGTTTGATCAAGCCTAATAAGTTGCCCAACAAACTAGCAAGTTGCACGTCTTCTGTAGGTAAATTATTTCTTATAATTTGGCACAAAGGTTCATGAATTTAAAGACGTGACTAGATTATCCTTTACCCGTTAGGAATGTTCAGTCAGAACATTATTTTTTTCCCGTTTTGTCAGTGTCACTAGTGTTAATTGTTCCCACGCACACCAGCGTATGTCATACTGGTATGTCAGTTCATGTCACTACTACAAGCATGGTAAAACGGTCTTCGTAAAATAGACAGACTATACCCACAAAATAAAAAGTTTACAGAAGGACCGCTCTAGCCTTTTTCTATCAACTTGCCTGATCGCCTAGGGTTGCTACTCGCTACTATATTCGCCAGATAAGCGCGGTATGACAGATACCGCCAAAAATAAAATACATCAAGTAAAAATTCCTACCTAGTAGGCTGTAGAATATACCATGAGCCACCGCTTCGGCGATCACCTGTTCGCGGCGCAGATGCAGCAGCCGTGCGTGCCAATAAAAGAATATACCAAAAATACACTGGTGTTTTAAAAATGCATGCATGCAAGATATGTTACGGAAAAAGTAAAAGCCCATTTGTACTGGATTTGAATGTGTTACGAAATATAATAGTATACCTACCTATATACTTATACCTAATACTCGTACATAGTACTACTAACTTGCAAACGTTATCTGAGTTTTACTTATCTTTCAACATCATTTGGCAACTTAAAAAACGTATAATCACAATTTCGTGTGGTGTTCATACACTGCAACAGAAATATATGCTCGAAACCATTTTTGACAATTGAACTATAATGTAAGTATCTGACGACGTACAAATAATATCTCAATATTTTTGACAGTGTGACTGACCGCGACACTGAAACTCACTGACTTCGCCCGTAAACTGACGTCTCTTTGTGCGTGTGTCAAAAATGGCGTGTTGTTCTAAGCGGGCTATCTGTCAGAGCGCCGCGCATGTCTAATTTGTGCTATACCAGTGAATGGGTCGAGCTGAGAAAAAGGATGAATCGCAGTCCAGCAGTGAGTGGACTGATGCGTTGCTCATGATGATAAGGATGAGGCTAAATAACTTTCACATATATTTGGTATGTGTTATTTTATTTAAGGAAGTGCCCACTGGCCTCATTGAACTCTTCGGTGACCAGAGGGCTGGCAGCTATCTCGGCCAGCGTATTAGTCTGGCCATTCAAAGAGGTAATGCTGCTTGCATTCTGGGCATTCTTGAAAAGGAGGCGGGGGACAATTCCTATTAGGTATATTTTTTTAATTTTGTAAATATTCTCTTTTTTTATTATTATATGTTTCCTAAATGTAAATTATGTAAGGCGTATGTTTATGTTTAGTTGTTTCATTTTTAACTATAGGTTATGTTTATTAATTAACTAACTCGAGAATGTATAAGTTTGTTTGTTATCCCCATAACAATTGATTTTATGAACTATAAGTGATTTTTATTTGGGGACAGCATTTTAAATGACCCACATAAAATGTGCTAGTTACGGACTTCAACAAAACATATACCTATGGTAGGTGCAGAAGCAGCACTGCACATGATTTTGTAGATGATTTATACTGCTTGATTGAGTATTGATTTAATGTTAATGATTTCTTTGACTTTGTTTTTCGATACAAATGTCTCAGTTTCAGTATGTTGTTATTAGATTCCTAGTTTGAAACCAGCGTAGTTATTTTTGCTTTGTTTACTTATTTTCGATTATTAAGAGGGAATGCGTAATAGGTCCTTTTAATATTATTGCATAATCTTTTCTTCCTTTTACTTTAGTAATATCAAAAGCGTTCCTTACTATGTTAAATATATTCTTAGTTATAGCAACATGTGCATACAGGAAAGCAATAAAAATTCAGAAAAGCAGAAACCACTTATTTCGATGACCTTTGAACAAATTATGCAACAAACATTATTTTGACACTCGCTTCATACATGTGTCGTATAAAATACAGAACTTGGGTTCTGTATTAAATGTATTAAGCACACGAAAACAAAATCTGTAATCTCAACATCTCATTGAAGTAAACAGGCCTATTAGAATGGATGTCGCGTGTAAAAAAATTCAATTTAGAGCAAGTGTCACGGAGACCCGGATTCGGTGAACTGTGTTTTTTTAAATGGTATTTGTCACACGTAGTTTCCTACTGTATTGCCTCATATTCTGGTTTTCACAAACTTTAAATCAACAATTCAAGCTTTACAGTTCTTCTTCTTAGTCATTTTTAAGTACAACCTCCATTCCAGATCGCAGAATATCTAAATAAATCTATGATAAATCTATTAATGTAATTAAGACGATGTCTTCAAAGAGGATTCGCTCAGACCAGATTAAATATCATCTCATGGCTACGAATAAAAATAATAATACAAAGATATAAACTTTAAAAAATAGTGAAGTTTTATTAGCATTTCACAATGCACTATTTTCTACACAAATATAGAAACTAGGAGAATTCGACCTGACCCTAGGACTCAAGCGGGATGGATATAAAGGGGCTATAAAAAGGTACTTGCCTCATAATATTGATGAAACAAACATTGGCTTACAACGTAAAATACAATAGATAAATACGCCCGATCAGTTAACGGCCTCGGTAGCTCAGTTGGACGAGCAGCCACCCGGATTGTGGAAGGTCGAGGGTTCGAATCCCGCTTGAGTCCCAGGGTCAGGACGATTTTTTTCTATTATCTATCTTGTGAATTTTTATAGTTTCTATCTTTGTGTAGAAATAATGCATTGTTAAATGCTAAAAATAAAAATTCAATAATAATAATGTCGTAAAACTATGGCTGGGCTGCATTACAGTTCGATTGCTAACCAAATCATTTATTTGGTCCCAATAGTGAACCATAAAAGTAAGTAAAATGAATTCATTTTGATAAAATTAATTGCTACCAAAATAAGGTTTCCATTCAACAACGCAATCAATTCTGTGATTTATTTTGTATTTATAATTTGCTTTTCACAATGTCACTAGACAGCTTGATATTTGAATTTTCCAGCGCCATAATAAGTGGAGCATAATCTGGCGGTAATCCACTTAAAATTCTTCCAATGGAGTATTTATGTCTCGTAAATTATTACAAGAAAATTTACGTCGAGATTTTGATAGGACTGAAGAGAGTACTCTGTTGACAAGACAAATTCACAAAAGCGTAAACAAATATACTACAGAACAAAAGTGTTTTATTTGTAAAAAACCAGGACATTTTGTTAAAAATTGTTTTACTAAAACTAACCAAAGTGATAATAAGAATGAAAAAGCATGGAATGGAACTTTACTTACGGCTTTAGCAGTTGACATTAACTGTAATGCGTGGTATGTAGATTCTGGTGCAACTTGTCATATGACAAACAACAAAAAATTGTTAAAGAACTATGTTGTGGACACTCCCCGGTTAGTGACAGCGACAAATAATCAAAAGTTGTGTACTGATGGACATGGTGATGTAGAATTAGTGTTAAGAGGACAAAAACAAACAACAACAATAAGTGAGGTTATTTTCGTGCCAGGTTTGACAACAAGTCTACTTTCTGTCAGCAAATTGACAGCAAAAGGTTTACAAGTGCATTTCAATGATTATGAGTGCAGTATTTGGCATGATGGGACAGTAATTGCAAGTGCTACACGAGTAAACGACGTTTACTAACTGAATATAAACAGTGAGTCAACAGATAGCAGCCAGCTGGCTGTAATGTCACAACAAATTACTGACAGCCTGTCATTAGTAAGGACCATGTCTACCACTAAAGGAGAAACAGACGGAAGTGTACTGGCAGCGGCTTGTCAATCAAGGGCGGATAGTCAACTCTTGCAAACTCCTTTAACACTTGAGGGTCTACAAGCTGAAAAGGACCATCTGTGTGGTGCAAGCACATCTCAGGAGCTTTGGCACCGTCGACTTGGACATCTGAACAAAAGGAGTATGGATTTACTAAAGAAAGGTATGGCAATTGGAATTAATTACACTGATAATAAATATAGTCTATGTGTAGCTTGCATTGAGGGTAAACAAAGCAGATTACCATTCCCTAAGAAGTCTTATACCAGAGCAACAGAGAAATTAGGTCTTATACATTCGGATTTGTGTGGACCAATGTCAGTTTCTTCATTCAGTGGTGCTAAGTATCTCTTGACCTTTATTGATGACTATACAAGAATAACATTGGTTATTTCATCAAAAGTAAAGATGAGGTTCTTTCGGTGTTCAATGAGTTTAAGATTTTTGTTGAAAATCAAACTGATTTAAAAATTAAGAAAATTAGATCAGTTAATGGATGTGAATATGTTAACAAACAATTCCAGATTTTCCTGAAAGAAAATGGCATCGAACACCAAACAACTATACCATACTCACGGCAGCAGAACGGTGTGGCGGAGAGGGCTAATCGCACCATTATGGAGGCTGCACGATTTATGCTACAAGATGCTGCAATTGAAAAGAGATACTGGGCAGAGGCAGTGAACACCGCAATCTATATTAAGAATAAATCACCGAGCAAGGCAGTGAGAAATAGTACACCGGAGGAGAAATGGTCAGGTAAAAAGGTAGACTTGTCAAATTTGAGAGTTTTTGGCTGTACAGCTTACGCTTTAATACCGAAAGAAAAACGAAAAAATTAGATGCTAAGAGCAGGAAATATGTTTTTGTTGGATACTGTAATGAATCAAATGGTTATCGTTTGGTACACCTAGATAATCCCTTTAAGTGTGTAAAATCTACAGATGTACAATTTATTGAAGAAAGGGTTGAGAAAGATTTGAATGCAAGTCAGAAAAATTATACTACTGATCATTTAGATCTCACTACTAACAAACAAGTAGAAGGAGAAGAAATGGAACATTCTAATGAAGTTAATTCTACTGTCACAGTTATATCAGATTCTAATTCAGATTCTGACAGTTCTAACAATGATCATGATCCAACAGATGTCTCATGGAATCCTTATATGCCTTTAGATGTGGGCTCATCATCTGATGAATTTGATGACACCAATGAGACTGTTGCTGCTGTGATGACTACAACAAATCCCAATGATGTACCGCAGTCCATACAAGAAGCGCTGGCCGGTCCTGAAAAAGAACATTGGAAAAAGGCAACTGTGGATGAGTATGAGTCATTTGAAAATAACAAAGCTTGGGATTTAACACTACTACCAACAGGGAAGAAAGCAGTAAAAAGTTAATGGGTTTGCAAGGAAAAATATGGCTCAGATGGACAGTTACTCCGTTATAAAGCGCGACTTGTTGCCGAGGGATTTACCCAGACATATGGAATTGACTACAAAGAAACATACTCACCAGTTGTAAGATATTCCACAATACGTACCTTACTTGCTCTAGCAGTAAATTTGGAAATGGATGTCGATCACATGGATGTCAAGACTGCCTTTTTGAATGGAGATCTTAACGAGACTGTCTATATGGAACAGCCAGAAGAGTATAGAGTAAAAGGGAAAGAAAACCATGTGTTCAAATTAAATAAAGCAATCTATGGGCTTAAACAAGCATCAAAAGCTTGGTATGACAAAATCGACAAAGCTCTGACTGATCTCAAATTAAAAAAAAAACACTAAGTGAGCCCTGCGTCTATGTAAAATCTGATGAAACAGGAAACCTTATCATATAAGCCATTTATGTCGATGATATATTATTGTTTAGTAAAAATACCCCTGAGAAAAATGAACTGAAAGAAGAATTGATGAAAAAATTTGAAAAAAAATAATGATCTTTTAACAAAACAAAAGAAAAAATCTTGAACTCAAGTAATCTACATAAAAGATAGAAACTAGGAAATTTCGACCTGATCCTGGGACTCAGACGGGATTCGAACCCGCGACCTTTCACAATCCGGGTGACTGCTCTTTCAACTGACCTACCGAGGCCGTTAAATGACCTGGCGAATTTTTCTACTGTATTTTACGTTGTATCGTCTCTACCAAATATAAACGTGTTCTTCCATGAAACCAGGTCGTAGAGAGGTGGACACCAAATGGTGTTCAGTGCGACAACTTCAACAGCTTCCATTTGCCAAGACAGTTCTCCTTCTTGACACCTTCTCCGGATGCGACTCCACCACCACCTCTGCGATCTACGGAAAAAGCAAAGTGGGAATGGCTAAGCAGTTCTAGGCTAAACCAGAACTGACCCAAAAAAATTCAGACATCGTTTAGTGGACTATACAAAAACACGTAAACTTTAATGACTTGCATTTTCTTTTGTGGCTTTCTAAGAAAATTGTTGATAAAAAAACGCACAACACCTATTCAACCGACTGTAATATTATTTTAGAGCTAGTCGAGCGACGTGTTAGGTATCAGTTAAATGTCAGGGTTCCTGTGGACAGAGATGACACAAAATGCCTCCGTACATCAGTTACTACTTCGTTAACATCATGAAACTAAAAAAATATCTCTAATTTACAACTTTCTGAAGTTTAGTCTGAATAGTCTAGAAAACTCATTTTTTAAAATCTTCAAATTGTTTGTGTTTCGCCTCAGTTTTGCCTGGTGGTAAGCAAGGACGAGGCCGATGCCGCGATGGTGGACCACGCTAACCTAGAAAATGTATATTCACCTCAAGGCTACAGCCTTGAATACACCAAGGTTGAATGTATCCGGAAAAACTGAAACAAGAAGCGCGTTCCACTCCCTAGCGGTGCGGACCAGAAAGGACGGCGCAAACCGTTTTGAGTGTGTTAGCTGAATTAATTTGATTGTGTTAGGTTAGGGCGAAAACAAAAGAAGATTTATATGCAAACTGTGGATTTATTTCTTTATATGAATTACAATGACAGACATTTAAGGAGAGAGAGAGGATAACCGACCAAGCGAAAATCAGTACAGGATAATAGCGCGCGCCACCTTGCGGCTCTTTAAGGTATTATAAGTCTCCTTAAACTGTTTGGTTTATACATAACTCAACACCTACCCTTAAACTAAACTGTTCTCAAACCAAGATTGGAAACACAGTTACAATGTTTATCTTTACATAAAGTTTTTGTCAAAACATCTGCAGGCATAGATTCGGTCGGCATAAACTCTAGTTTAACAATTTTAAGATTGATAACATCTCGCACAAAATGATATCTTATATATCTATATGTTTACTTCTACTGTGATGTATTTGACTATTACATAGTTTTTGGGCAGACTGACTATCGTTATACAAAGTGATAGAAACCCATTTTCCTAAGCACTCATACAAAAAACTTCGAATAAACTTAGCTTCTTTTGCTCCTTCAGATAAAGCCATATATTTACTTACTTTCCCATGACACTGCTGAGTGACCTACTGTAAATACATAGTCTGTATAAGAACGACGATCCAAATGGTTTGATGCCCAATCTGCATCTACTTATCCAGCAACACAGAATTCAGATTTCTTATAAATAATATTATAATCTATAGTCCCTTTCAAGTATCTCAGAACACGTTTTGCTGCTTTCCAGTGTGTTTCTGAATAGCAATTGTTGAACTGGCTCAATAAACTTGCTGCATATGCGATGTCAGGTCTCGTACACACTGCTATATACATTATAAGTACATCCTATGAGGCTTCGGTATCTTGAATCAGGTTCGCAATCTTCACCTTTTTCTAACTTTATGCTATTTTCTAAAGGTGTATTCACCGGCTTGCATTCGGTCATGTTAAACTGTTCTAAAACTCTATGTATGTATTTTTTCTGATCAAGGATTATCTTATTTTGTTCTTTTCTTAAACGCATTCCCAGTATATGTTTTGCTTTGCCTCATGGCAAATATAACACAACAATTACAAAACGCATGTTAAACGCATAGTAAAACACAACAATTACAAAAATTATTAGAAATACTAAATGTAAATATTTTTAAAAATCCTTTTTTAAGGTTAGATATGAGGATGTTACGTACTATCGTACTATGATCTGAACATTATTGTTATATCTACCTGTGATTCACAATAAAGTTTATTTGCATTTGTATTTGACAATCTGAAGTATATTTTACAAAAAAAATATACAACCGTATAATATCCGGAGTAGCCTAAACTTCGTTTGTTTTGAACATGATTTTTATTTTGATTTATTACAACTGACTAAAATGTAATGATGTAATATATTTTTAGAATTGGCTCAGTTAGCACTTTCATTAGATACCACACACGATAGGTTCACAGAGCAAAAATATACTTTTTCCATATAAAGAAAAGATGTCGCCATAAAACTCCTCATCTTTTTTTTATTTTTTGCCGTGCTACGGGTCCAATTGATTCGTATGGCCTAGAGATCAATCGTTCCGATTTTCATGCCTCTAACACCATTTGCAGGTAAATTTAGCGTACCGCTAGCACTAAGGTAAAACCTCCTACTACGGCGGTAACCACAATCGACTCCAATTATGGCGGTATTTTTATATTCATGATTTATTCTCATTGAAATTAGATAAGGTACACCAACATGGAATTTACTCATTCAAAGTGTTTTACTTTATAACATATATAACATTTGCAAATATAACGTAGCGCGGCGATGCGACAGGGCGTTCTCATATAAACGCGGAGCGACTCAGGTAAGTACACTCAAATTAATATATTTAAGTTTTTCATTGTAGTATATTGTTCAATATCATCAGTATGCTATTTATATGATAGTTTTATTGTTATTATTACCATTTATTAAGGGCTTTTTCATATTTGTAATAGAATACCTATATACCTAAAAACAAAAAACAAAATAAGCAGTAATAGGAAACGCGTTTCAAAGATCAATCTTATTATGGTGGTATTATCCGACTTAGGGAGAATAGAGCGTCATATGTATTTGCTTCAATTATTTAAGAGTTCAGTTGAAATTATGTTTTATTAAACCAACCTAAAATCTTATTAATTCTGTTTTATCCTTTAGAAAAAAAATCCTATTTAAATGTGAAAACTGTGATTGCGAGTACATACCTCCATAAAAGGAACTTCATAGAACCTAACCTAACATGTACAGTAATCCGTATTTTAGGTTCAGGACTAATTGTTACGTAGGCTTAATAGAAATAAAATAATCAACCTATAAATTTATCTCGTTGTTTACATATAAGTTTAACTTGTTTTACTGAAATTCTATAATTTTTTATATTTTTATTAAACTCAAACTCAAAAAACTTTATTCAAATAGACTTTCACAGTAAATACTTTAAAGTCGTCCAATTTAAAGAAAAACATATTAAATAATAGACATAAATACTATAATATTATATGTAGACATACAAATACACAGTATACAGACATAATGCGACTCTACCACCGCGTCGGAGTCGTTTCTTGCTGAGAAGACCCGGCGAGAAACTCGGCAGTTATTAAAATGTAGACAATGATTTGTTTTATAATAATAAACTATAAACTTAAAAAAACTCATAATGTGACATGTTTATTCTGTAAAAGTGGGTGCCCAGCTTTCACTACCGTAGTTCCCGATCTAATAGGAAAAATAGTTCAGACCCTAAAAATAAAACAAACCAATAGTAAGAGTATATTGGTAATGTACGGAACCCCGGTACATTCAACGTCAGAACTTCAAATGGAGGGTCAGAATCAGAATTCTGACCCTTCATTCGAGGAACCTTAGTTTATACCTCCGTTATAGGGAAAATCTACCTAGGCACTTAAATATATATTTTTTTGTATTTAATCACTTGAAAAACGAACAGTGTCAAAAGCAATGTAAAATATAATCTATCTTTTTGACGAAACAATTTTTTTTCATTCTGTTTGTTATTTGTAAATGCTTTTTTTCCTTTCTCACTTTCAAATGTTGCCATTTGCCTCTGCAATAGGAGCTTTTACCTTATCAGTACTTTGAGTATGTTGTTTCAGACACCATTTCCTACATTTGTGCCAAAAATCGCTTTCACACGAATTATTTCCCCTATTTGGTAGTTTTTCATCTTCATTGAGTGGGCTTTATTAACAAAACCGGGGCTACATTTGTGGCAAGGGTAACCGCGATACACAAAACGAGTGTGTGAAGTGTGACCCATGATGTAAGGTTGTGTTGTGTTTATTGTTCAGCTAGAAAATCGGAATTTGTCTCCTGATAGAAGATGATGCTCTCCGGTCTCGTGCTGCCATGATCAGGAGAGGTGACCCTCTTTTGTAGAAAAAAAACTTCAATTCAGCCAACCGAAAGCTATTTACATAATTATCTAGAGTTAGCATGTGATGTTAAACTTTGGGAGAAATACGCCCAATGCATCAACACGTTAACCATGTAAACAAGGCCTTACCCCTGCTT
Source organism: Udea olivalis (assembly GCA_947369235.1). NCBI lineage: Eukaryota > Metazoa > Arthropoda > Insecta > Lepidoptera > Crambidae > Udea > Udea olivalis. The sequence continues at coordinate 11,471,069 of OX376362.1, read as the reverse complement.
CAGTTACATACGTTTTGATAGTTATTTATACCGGTTAAGTATGAGGTAGTGCTTGCCAGTAGTGCGAGACAGTAGTCCGGTTCGGAGGTCCGTGCGCGCGGAGCTCCACACTGTGCAGGTATGCTTCGCTTTATTTTTGACCAGGTCCCTAAAAAGTATTAAACAAAAAATAATTAGCCTCTTACATGAATGCTGTACTTTTAAGAGTCCAGCCGAGTTAGCAACCTAAAAAGGAGTAAAATGAAAATCGATTTGTTTAACTTAAAACATCCGTTTATCACACAGTTAGATTTACTTAAATGTTCGTTTTTTCTTTATCAGATAATGAAAACACCTTTATTATGTGCACAACAAATACTTAACTTACCTACTGAAACATATTTTTAAACCATAAAGTGGCTAATGTTTTGATTTATCAGTGTCCATGCTCTGCTTTGGATATTATTAAGTAGTATGTTATGTTCTTAAGAAAAAAATACGTTGCAAACCACGTGTAGCTAAGGGTGTGATAAAATTCATTTATACAGCAGATTATAAAACAAATGTGGAGACTAACAAACCCTTGTAGGGTTTGGGGTAGAGCAAGTAAAACGTAAAGTAATACCGCTACCGCGCCGCCCTAGCTTACGCATCTGCCCGCCCTGTGAGATTATAGTTATTGTTTTCGTAAAGGTACAAAGGCGTTCACATCATCAACCTTCACAAAACCATTGCAAAATGGGTCTTATGTCAGCAGCGTAAGATGCCCCTATGTAAAGGTTGATGTGAACGCCTGTGTACGTTGATTTCCCAGTGGTTTGCGATATTAAAGTTTCACTGGAATACGCTTTAAATTTAACCATATGGGCTGATTAGCAACTGAAAGCTGGCCCTCCTTGGTGCGGGGAAACATTACGTCTATTGTCTCATCATAACATAACATAACCATACCGTCTTTACATTAACTTGAACAACTCAGGTTGGTCAGATTAGCCGGAAAATGTTTGCTGGTGCAGGATCTTTAAGTAGGCTTCGAAATTTCTTGCCAATACCCACCAAAATTGCGCTTGTTCAGGCATTACTCTTCCCTATTCTCGACTACGCAGATTGCTGCTTTTTAGATCTTACTGAGAATCTTCTTGACAAACTTGAGCGGCTCCAGAATTTTTGCATTCGCATTATTTGCATTTGAACTGCGCAAGTATGATCATGTCTCAGAGTACAGATCTCAGCTCAACTGGCTTCTCATCCGTCTTCGTCGAGATTCCCATGTTCTTTTTCTTCTTTATAACATCTTATTCAACCCTTTGTCACCACGTTACCTCAAGGAGCGTTTCCCATTTCTGCAGCCAGCACGAGGTAAGGCAATGCAGTCATCTAAGAAGCTTCGCCATCAATTCCCTCCTAATTCCTCACACTTCTACACACTCGTTTACGGTTAAATCTGTACTACTTTGGAATTCCACTGAATTGGATGCCACCGTCAGAACTAGACTAAATTAAAATGGGACCATACGGGCACCATCAGCTTTCAAATAAATGAAGAATTATCAAAATCGGTTGGCGTAATATTGAGTAATTCGTCCATTTGTCGCGCATTTTGTCTATCTAGATTTAAGACTTATATGGTTTTCTCATGGATGCCACTGTCAGAACTAGACCAAAAGGAGGAGGTTCTCAATTCGATTGTATGTTTTTTTTTATGTTTGTTACCTCATAACTTTCGACTGGGTGAACCGATTTTGATCATTCTTTTTTTATTTGAAAGCTGATGCTGCCCGTGTGGTCCCAATTTAGTCCAGTTCAGACAGTGGCATCCACGGGGAATCCATATAAGTCTTAAATCTAGATAAACTAAATGCGCGGCAAATGGACGAATAACCCCATATCACAGCCAATGTAGGTTTGTAACTACCTACATACATACGTAAACGTGATATGTAAGAAATAGGTATATTGCTGGGTATATTGTAGTGTTTCCTTGGCTGACACCGACTCCAACAATAATAATAATTGTACCTACATTATATTATCGTATAAGTTTTAGAAGAATACGCAATTATTTCTTTACTTTTTAGTGATTTGTTTTGGAATATTTTTTTGGTAAAATTTCTGTTTTTTGAAGTCGGTTGAAAAGAGGATTAAGGCACATTTCCTCGCAATTAAACACTCCTGCTTTATCTCCTAATTTCTTTCCTCCTGTTACTTCTCCTCGTATGTTTATTTAACTCATTTTCCTTTTCTGAACTCTTTGGTTATTGGTGGGCTAATTAGTACGTATCCTGTATTATTATTTTGTTATTTAAATTTACATTTGACTATTTTTGTGCACATACTCACCCTTTTTTAATATTTTCCTCTACTTGGGTTGTCTGGAAGAGATTGCTTTTTACTAAAAAGCAATCTCTCTAAGATAACACAATTACGCGGTCTTATTGCTAAAAAGTTTTTAGCAATAAGACCGCCTAATTGTGTCATCTTACTATTTCGTGTAATACCAACCTTTATTGTTATTTTTGATGTGCAATAAAGAATATTCATCTTTTCTTATCCCAAACGGGGTAGTCAGAGGCAAGTGACTGTTGCCGTCATAGTGAACTCTCAGAAGCCCATATTTCACCAATTGTATTAGAACCCAACGTGGTAGGTAGTGAACCTTCCGCCACTATCCGGGTTGATTTGGTTTTTTATCGATGTTTTTCCATCACCGGAGATTTAGACGGAAATTAAACAATGATTTTGGTTCTGGCCAGATTTGAACTCTGGACCACACGATCCGCGATCCCAGTTGGAGTGCTTAACCACTAGGCCACGACGCTCTCGTCATATGAACGCTGATATCGAACCGGATGTCCGGATGACGGAATGGGCGATGCCTAGTTTCGAAAATACCTTACGATTCTAAAACAATTTCAAGAAATGATTTTAGTTATGTTTTGTATTTTTGAAATATTTCAGAAATAAGCTACGACCTTCATTTTAACTAAATATTACATCACAGACTTTGGCCTTGTAGTTAGGTGCTTCATCAAAATCATAGTCTTGGGGCAAGCTAAGGTCAACGCATAACTGATTGATTCCAGTTAGGTTTAAACGAAATAATTACCTAGGGATTCGGAAGAACACGCTACGAGTTTAAACACTCAGAAAAGGTAATGTTTTTTTTAGCAGTTTAAGTTAATTGGGTACGAAATGATGTTGTATTTTAGAAAAAAAAATTGTCGCTGGCATCGCCCATTACACTGGCCTTCAACAAACAGTACGCGCAACATACCCAGATTCCGTCCATCCCAGCGAGGACATGAGTGTGAACTCCAGTGGTGCTATATAGGACCCTACACCTGAGCCGGGTTTCGTGTCAAAATTTCTGAAGAATCATGTCAGCGGCCGAATGTCACCGACAAGATTCTTGTCGCCGACATTTGCTGTCGACTGTTGGCGGATGAAGGTGCTGATAGATTAGAGCATTCGCTTGTATCAGACTATTGAGCACTTACATTTACTCGAACCATAATGCGAACTTGACGCTTGAAGTTTTGTTACAACTTGAAAACCAAGCAAAAACGTTAATTACATGGAAATGTTTTTAGAAAACTGAGCATGTGCCTGTATTGTGCTCTTCGTAAAAACGTAATATTACAATGTAAAGCTCTAGCTCTCTGAAAAAGGTAAAGCATGCAAATACAGGGGTCTAGGCTCGGAATATGATTTTGTTCCATTCGGTGTCGAGACCCTTGGTCCGTGGGGTCCTAGCGCTATAAGGCTTTTTAAGGAAATAGCAAAAAGGTTAGTCGACATCACAGGAGACCGAAGAGCTCGCAGCTACCTCGGACAAAGAATTAGTCTAGCTATTCAAAGAGGGAACGCTGCCAGTATCTTCGGAACCTTGCCTAAAGGGACTTCTTTTAATAATATATTTTAGTTATTAAATTATATTTTTTAAGGTTTTTAGTTTTAGGTTCATTTTAATAACTTCAGATGTGTCAGTATTTGTTTTAGTATTTTTAATGTAATAAAATCCCTACTATTATATTCACTGATGACATTATTGAGCGCATTAGGTAAGTTAATGTAATAAACTGTACTAAGCTCTAGTCTATACCCACCTTAAGATGTGTAGACTCAGAATCAAATAGTAGATCTATATGTCACTGCGAGTACCCCTGGGTTGAAGATCCACCTTAAAAAACGTTTTGGGTGGTAGTATTTTGCATTATCTTATCTTAACAGGGAGGTGCTGAAAACTAGCGCTACCCGGGAATTGCCCTTCCCGCGGCAGTTATTCCTTTTGCCCATAAATGTAGGTGTAGTGCCTACTGTTATTATTATGCTTCAGTGCTAAGACCCTTTTTTTGGAAATAAATATTTTTTATTCTTCGTCTTTATTCTTCTTTACTGTGCCATTAATTTCAATAGTAACTTACTTGGTTCGATCTAACAAATCAGAAGTACCTACTTCTGGTGATCAGAAATGGTGAATGGTGTTTTTCCTGTATTCTTCCTGTTAGAGTAATTAATGCCGTTAAATACTGTTCTGTAATTATATAGAAACATACGCGCGACGGATTGAGATAAATACTTACTGCACTAGATCATGAATTAAGTGGTATTACGAAGGTTTGCTTTTTATTGACGTTATTATACCATTATTTACACCTTATTAACACTACGCAGTGTACTTACACGGAAGATCGCATAACAGACTACGCTTATCATAATACCTACATTGTTTCTCGCCTTGAAATGCGTGGTGTCCCAGGTTCGATTACCGGTCGGGCCAAGCCAGGAAATGAACTTTTCTAAATTGGCTCGGGTCCTGGCCCTGGCTTGAACGCCCCTTGTCTGATTACCAATGATTTATTTAACAAAATTTGAAAGAGATGAGGATTTGACAGAAAGTGATGTTTTAATTGGAGGTGAAAAGGTAGAACAAGTGAAAGAATTTGTGTATGGGGACTAGGTTCACGAGGGATGGAAGGCATGAGGGTGATATTGATAGAAGAGTGAATGCAGGGAATATGTTAAATGGAGCGCTGTATGCCTACGAACAACAGAATCCAAAGACTTAAGAAGAATTACGAACAGTCAGAAGGTGTCAGAGAAGGCACGACTGGCTGTTCATGCGGGGGTGATAGTGCCGACGCTTATGTACGGAAGTGAGAGTTGGGTATGGCAAAAGAAGGATGAAAGTAGGATAAATGCAGTGGAAATGAGAGCATTGCGAAGTTTGGCAGGAGTGACATTGAGTGATAAAGTAAGGAATAGCATAATAAGAGAGCTATGTGGTGTGAAAGAGGATCTTGTCACAAAAATTGAGATGGGAATGCTAAGATGGTTTGGGCATATGGAAAGGATGGATGAAAGGCGATTAACGAAACAAATTTACAAGGCGAGGGTGGATGGAGCTGTTGAAAGGGGTAGGCCTAGACGGACGTACTTAGGACAAGTCCAAGACGTGCTCAGAAAAGGTCAGGTCAGAAGTACCCATAATCGACGAGCATGTATGAAAGGATTAATGAGAGTGGAAGAAGTGCAAGAGGTGTGTCAGGACCGTAGCAAGTGGAAAGATGTGGTCTCTGCCTAACCCGTTGGGAAAAAGGCGTTATGGTATGTATGTATGTATTTAACAAAAAAAATAATTTAATCGGTGATAAATGTATACAAAGCGTAGCGGGCATACCAGTAGCAGGCACGTCGTAGCTAAAACCAAAGTAATGGTGTCAAAGTGTTGATAAGGTGTAAGGTTTAATAACGTAGTACGTATAAATTCATTTTTGGAAGAGCATGTGGGCACGTACAGGCGCGCCTTTTGCCACACGCGTTACCCGTACGAGCGTTGAAGCGCTTAAAAGTATAATCCATATTTAAATACTGACTCAAACTACCGGTTCGAGCAAACACGCTGCATTATAACCGTGTACGTGCGTTTGGTTCTTTGAAGCGAGAAATGTAAAGCACGTGTAAGCGTGTATGCGACCGTATACGTATACCGCGCAAAAATAAACGATAGGATTAAACCGCTTTTTCTGACAGACGTGCCCACATCCTGTCCAATCTTCAACTCACGATTTGTGTCGTTCGTGGCAAGTTGGTACGCATAATAATTTATAGGTGTGTATTTTGTGGTACTTGTAGTCCAGACCATGTACCTACTATGTAAGTACGAGTAATAGAATAGTAGATCATGTAGAAGTATTAATGATGGGCGGATCTTAGTCCTAAAAATCCTGAAAATGTGTATTAAGAATGGTATTCAAAATTTAAACAGATTAATCAAATAGTTAAATCAAAAGCATTTATTAATTTTCCAGGATGCTGTGGCCATTGTTAGCAGTAGCAGGTCTGATAGTCTCGTTCTGGCTGCAATGGCGGTACAAGCACCGACACTTGCTGAGGATGGCCGAAGACCTGCCAGGCCCGCCGGCCTTGCCTGGTCTGGGCAACGCAGTCCAGTTCATGTGCCAGCCTGAAGGTAAAGACATATTTTCAGTGGGTTTGCTGGAGCAGCTTCACGAAAGACATCAACTGGCGACTGGGCATTGTGAAACCTGCGACAGGGATTTACTTCCGAATGTGTTTCAGTCGACAGGAGTCCGACATGGACTCAAAATGCTTAAATTACCAAAAAATATGGTTTTAGTCCATTTCACCAAGGAAGGGTACGGACGTTTGGGTTTTAAAGTTTCTAGTGATGTAGTAAGAATAAAATCGGATGAATATTAAATTCGGCCAAATATGTTATCTAAAAATAACATCTTAGAGAGTGAATCAATTTTCGCAACAATGATTTTGGAAATAAAAAGAACACGGTCATGGATGTTTTCATTTAGTCTTACACTATTTCTTCGATAGAACACTTTTTCTGAATCACTTGATAAGTCTTTGACATTTAATAATAATTTTATTAAACAAATGATTAATTAAGAGGATGTTGATAGGTAACACGTTGAACGTTTTTCATATTATTTATCATTTCAATAAGAAAAAAGGAAATTAATCAAGAAACGATTCCGTTTATTTTTTGAAAAATGAATCTATTGTAGCTGATTTTTTTGCGTCAAAGCTAAAAGAGGCGTTAAACTACCGCATTAGGTTATAAACAGAAAAAGTACTAAAAGTATAGTTCTGCAGTTGCTGATCGTACGGCGATGATAAACTAGGATGATCATTATCCTAATCACATTTCATCAGATCAGATGTCAGATCTGTCGGATCAATTACAGATGGTTAAAGGTTACAATAACCATAGCATTGACATTACCAGGGTGAATTATGTCAGCCATGTTGCACGTCGTGTATCAACGCGGCTACGTTATTATGTAAATTATTGTAATTTGTTGTTACGAGTAGTTTCCGCGAAGACAGGGGGTCAAGCTCGCTCTCGGTGGACATAACAATTAGCTAGGTATTTGAGATGATTATCAAATGGATAATGCTAACAAATTATTTAAATGAATGTATCTTGCTTCTATTGCGTCGTTTTATAAAAAAACATACTCTTTACTATCTATATACTAATATTATAAAGAGGAAAGATTTGATTGTTTGGTTATTTGTTTGTTTGTATTGAATAGGCTCCGAAACTACTGGACCGAATTTAAAAATTATTTAACCATTATGAAGCTACATTATCAGGGAGTAACATAGGCTATATTTCATTATGATTGAACTAAACATTCAGTGAAAAATAATAGTATATGTAAATCAAATCGGAAAAACGCGGGCGAGATGTGCTGCTTTACCGACGGCGCGACGTGCAATTACTTTTGACAGAACGAAGTCTGTCGAGGCAGCTAGTTTATTATAAAGGAGAAGTTGTTTTTTCCAGAATGGGAATAGTGTGCTGGTGTTTTGTTTCATTATTTATTTACTGTTTGGGCTACATTCCAAAAGAAACACTTTTTAGTATTACTTATTTTATTTTTAAGTTAATTCTTAAAAACATTTATAATAATATAAAAACAGTAAAAATAGTGGTTAGCGTCTGTAATAAAATCTATTAAAAATACGCGCCAGACAACACATGAATTGTTGTCTCAAAGTAAGGATAAGTAGGTGTCTCCAAGCACACCCAAACCCGAGCCAATTTAAAAAAGGTTAGTTTTCTAGTGGACCGACCAGACCAGGAATCGAACCCGGGAAATCCCGCAAGTCAAGGCGAAAAACCGCACCACAGCGCACTACGCCAATTGTGTCGTCAATGGTCGTACCTCAAACCATGGTGTTAGTATAGTTTACGTGTCGTTAACTGATTGTAAAGGTACTAGCTAGACCCTAACCCGAGACGGAACTCAACGTGCTATTTCGACTAGCACAAGCACATTCTCGAACATAAGTACCTAAGCAAGGTGTCCAAAAAATCTGAATATCCGAATAAATGTCCAATAAAACTGATTGTAACTACTAAGAGTCAAAAAATATTTTTTGTTAAAAAAAATCATCCATGTTTGTAAACGCTTTTATGTAAATATTCACCGATTTGTAATTATGACGCTCTAGAAACTTGTGTAATCGGTATAATTAATTCTAGGGCCCTTAGCCATGACCCTTGGAGCGGTATCAAAACTATCAGTGCCATAGGTAACCTTCTCATTGCTATTGGGTTAAGGTTGATATAAAAATGTTTAATGATTATTAATTATTTATTGCCGCTCGACATCTAGGGCCGAAATTTGAATTTTCAATTTTTTTATCATAATAGATGAAAAATGACATTGTAAAACGCTAATCGGTATCATAAATAATAATTTGGAAGTTATTTCGAAGTAGGATAGATTATTGTTTAATGTGATAGATTTAAAATGATGACCAGTCTGAAATAAACCTGCTTTCAGGCGTTATTTAATCCTGTAATTTAAATGACAAAATTTACATCAAAATATACAAACTTAACAAAGAGTATTGTAATGAGCCTATCAAAATCTCGGGTTTACGAAGGATGGTGCCGTGGGTACCCTTACCTTACCATCCGTTTTTAGCAGTTCGACGAAGAATCAGTTACGGAGATAGTTTTGAATAAGTGGGTTTTCTTTTCAAATAAAATACAAAGTAAGTAGGTACCTCACCTACATAATATGTTATTTAACTAGTTAGGTACTCTGATTTTCAAATTGTGTTATTATAACTATTCACATCGGGTTTGTTATTATCAAAAAAATTAATAAAAAAAGGAATGTAAGGCTAAGACCACACGGAGCGTTTTTCACCTGCGCCCGCCGCGGTTGCGGGCCCGCAGCTACTATAGAATGTAGATAATGTATATATGAAAAAAAATTAAGCAGTTTTCACGACGCGTGCCCGTGGCGGGCGCGATTGTTTGCGCCTCCCGTCGCGGCCAATCGCAGCCGGCAAGTTGCGCCCGCGCGCTCCGCGGTCGATTGGCGGGTGTACCTATCAATGGATGCATACTATATAGAAGACGGAAACCGCTCCGTGAGTTTTTACCCTAAGAGAGTTACTTACTTACCAATTCTTATAATCCAGAAGAAGAAGACGACGGATGATTCGTACTGATTTGCTCAAACCTTCAGCAAAGGAAGCTTGTACTCATTTGCCGAAGATCCTGAGGCCACCTTCAAATACGTCTTCCATATTCTTCAATAGTCGAGTTCCTATTGACTCTTGAAAAGAGTTAGTACCCACATCGATCACCACTTACTTTATTTCACAAACGATGACGGAAATAAAATTACTTCAATTCAAAGGTATCGATAGAATCTTTCAGACAACCACATCTATGATTTTCCCGCCATGATACACCGCCATACCTGCAACTGTAAATCCTAGCAAACCTTGCAAAATCAAACCGACGAACCGTGAATGGACGTCATCAACGGGTGACGTGGAATGGCAACCTCCGGGACCAAACCTCCGAAAGAGTCCCACCATTCCATAGTCCGCGTAAGTTGCGGTCAAACTCAAAGAAAGTTGTCGAAGAATAAATTCCTTAAATGGCGTGGTGCGATATATTGCAGTGGACTCCCCTTGACTTGCGTTGTGCCTAGATTTGATTTACGGTCGGGTCAATTAGGAAAAAATATTTTTCTAAAATGGATCGTGTCTGGGTATGCTGCGAGATGCCCCTGGTTCCTTGTTTGGTACCTCGTAACTCAAGGATATTTATCCCGATTTCGAAACCATAGCTATCAGTGTGTTGATCAGTGGTGTGATGTCTAGCTTTAGCGCAAATACCGGGTGATTATCAAATAACTTCCGGAAACGATACGGCATACTCATGTGTTGTAGAAAATGAAATTTATTTAACTAACTTTCATTTCAAGGTCCCAATACAGATCACTCGAACGGTCGGTACCTATTTTTTACATGAAAGCCTTAAAATCAAAGTTAATTGAAAAAAACAAATTTTCGGTTAAATAGTTACTACATCACATACTGACTATACCATATCGTTTTCCGAAGTTATTTGATAATCACCCGGTATAGGTAAGTATATTAATAAAGAAGCTATTTTTTACCGATAGCTCATACTTATTCAACTCATCCAATTTAATTTATTTTTCAGCGCTCGTGTTTGTCATAAAGGATCTACTGACAGTTTACGGGGATGTGCTCAGATTTTGGTTGGGGCTAGATCTGAACGTCCTCGTCACCAACCCAGATGACCTTAAAGTTAGTCCACTAATCATCTATCCTACTAATATTTTATAGAGGAAAGATTTGATTGTTTGTTTGGATTGAACAGGCTCCGAAACTACTGGACCGATTTTAAAAATTATTTCACCAATATAAAGCTATATTATCGGAGAGTGACATAAGCTATAGCCACGCTAATATAATAGGCTAATATATATTTTTTGACGGGGGAAACAGTCTGCGCGACGGACAGCTAGTTACTCGTATTAATCAATTAAAGTCCTACTCTTTCTTCTATAGTGTAAAGTAATTTGTCTATAGTAAGTAAGTAAGTAATTAGCCTATATACTGTCCCACTGCTGGGCAAAAGCCTCCATCACTGAAATCAAGTCATCGCTACAATGGATGGGTATTGGCTTAATCACCACGCTTGCCAATGCGGGTTGGTGATCACAAACCCGGGCTATGTTTCGAAAAACACACTTTGCCCGACCTGGGAATTGAACCCGGGTTTTTGGGCTGAGCTCTGGAACCACTCGGCCACGGAGGCGTTTGAATTTGTCTTTAATGCAATTCAATTTATTTTTCTAGGTTCTTCTTTCGAACCCTAGAAATAGTACGAAAGGACCACAGTACAAATACATGGCTGATGTATTAGGAGGAGGCATATTGAGTGGTTCTGGTAAGTTCACAGCAATTTGTCAATGGGTTTTGCTTGGTGTATAGAAAAAACCTATAAACGTAATAGGTACTTATGGATACGGTTATACTCGTGTGGCACGAAACGCGTTTCTCATGCAGGGTCTTTGCAGGAATACTTTTCCACCGTTAACGCTACAAAATTAGCACTGTACCATGACTTTACCTCAAGTAAACTACGATAGTTAAAATAAAGTAATAGTAGATTGTTATACAAGGTGAGAAAGTTACCTTTTCAATGCACGAGATGGTTTGGCGCGCGAGCGTAGCGAGAGCGCTAATAGTTCGAGGGCATTGAAAAGGTCTTTCTTCCGAGGTAAACACTCTGCTTTTCATTACGAATTTAAGTAAAGTAAATAAAAATCAGATACATAAGTTCAACCAAATAAACTTCTCACTCGATTTGCGAAACAACTGAATGAAGTTTGAATAGTTGCAATCCCGCTTTTTTTTTGTCAGTGGAATTCAAATATTTTTTTTAATATTTGTAAAAAAGCATACATAAACAATGATGATGGAATTTCCCCCGGTCTTATTTTATTTAAGGTTTTTTTTTTCATTTCTATCGTAAATGCTTAGCTCAAAATTATGCAATTAAATACTAATTAAGTGAAACATACATTAATGAGTATATTCCTGCTTCGATTGTTTGAATATTCATTTGAAATCAAGATAAAGAAATTTCAAATACAGCTGTGGCGGAATAGAATACATCGACTTGCCGCAAAAGTAATGTCAAAATAGAAGGTGACATTTGACAGTTATTTGCTTTCAGCCCTAGGGCTGAAAAAAACTTTACAGCCCTAGGGCTGAAAGTGAAGCTTTCAACCCTATGCTCAGGCAACTTCAAGCATACTTTCCGTGTATGAGTAATTAAAAGTAAAAAATATCTTCATTCATGCAGACTTATAAAAAGTACTTATGACAAGTCAAATAGCAAAAATATACTAAATAAAAATAAACTTAGATACATATAATAATCCTATGATAGTAAATAATATCATAAATAAACATAATGTGACTCTACCGCCGGACCGGAGGTTGTTTCCGAACGAGAACACTCCGGCAAGAAACTCGACAGTTACTCTTTTCGATCTTGTTTTTCTACACAAAAATTGAATTGACAGAGTAAAGTCATCAAAAAATGTGCAAAGGAGCAACCTGCTCTTACATACTTAAGATGACCACAAATTCTTATCATTTAAGAAGTCCTCTACAGTATAATAACCTCGCTTCATTAACTTGGCTTTAATTTGTGACTTAAACTTGTGAAGAGGTAAGTTAACTACACCCAGAATTATGCCATTAAGATACATTACTATTCACTACAGGCGCTGTACTGAAATCCCATACAAATACTTGACAGCAGACACTAGCGACTGTCATTGGCGTAAACTCATGGTATGATGGAGCTTTACTTAAGGCGATTGTAGCCGCCAACTAGCTCCACCAATTGATTTAATACTTCCAAATTAGACATTTTTGTTTTTGCACAAAGTAGCCACTTTTAGCAAAAACGCAATCTACAATTAAAAAACAGAATGCAAAGTCATGGGACAGACATTCAATATTTAAAAGAAGTATTTTTTTAAATATTCGTCGTACAGTTTTAAAAAACAACGTCTAATTTGGAAGTTATAAAAATAAATCAATTGGTGGCTAAACTCGCCTTAATTGTTCTATAGTTCACTGGTCTTCCGAGTTCTAAAGGAGATTAGAGCTCACTATGGCTTATGGTCTTGAATTCTTGATCTACCACAGGCCCATCTTGGAGAAGGCACCGTAAGATCGCCAACCCGAACTACGGCAAGGGCGCTATCGAAAGCTACAGTGAAGTGTTCAACAGAGAGGTTTCACTACTGATGGAAACGTTCCGGTCAATGCCCTCTGGCCAGCAATTCGACATCTACCACCAGATAGTCAGGACAACCAGCTACTCGGTCTGCCGTGAGTTAACTTTATTAAATAAATAAACATGCGCCAGACAACATTCCAATTGTCATGGTCTCGAAATAAGGATGCGCACAGCGCACTACGCCAAATAGTAGTAGTAATAGTAGTCTAGATAAGTGATCTTTCATGCACGTACGTAATGTAACATACGCTCACGCATGACAACGAGAACCTATACTCGTATTACAAATTGCCTGTTCGTGGTAAACTCAAGACCTACTCCGAAGCTCAACTCTGCCGTTTGGCACTACTAACTACCTACTACTTTTTGAACCCAACGCAGAAGCTGACGAACCTACAAGCTTTAAAGCTATGGACATACAAGTAAAATAAGATAATAAAAACGAGATTGCTAACTTTTCAGAAACGCTAATGGGACTAAGTAAAGAACAAACAATGAATCTACCTCATATTGAAGATATCATAGATGAAACACCCAGGTAACTAGAACACCTATCTTTTACCGTTTTCAACTGAAGTGTACAAATTGAAACCACTTTTTATCTACATGTACACAACTTTCAGATTATACGATGTAATCTTCGAGAGAATGACCAAATGGTACTACCAGATCAATCCAGTGTTCTGGATGAGTAACTATTACCAATTTCAGAAGCGATTCGTTTCAATGATTACAGACTTTAGCAATGAAGTTATAAAGCATCGACTAGGATACCTCAAGACGCTTGAAGACACCTGCAAAGTCGACCTGATGAACTCTTCAGAGGATGATTTGAAGAACACACAGCTAAGTGTTATAGATAGGTTTATCTTGTCAAGGGAGCTTGTTAAAGAAGAATTGGTGAAGGAAACATTTACAATATTTACGTCGGTAAGACCATATTCTATGCCACTAGATATTAAATACCTACCCTGTTTTTTTCCAGTCTTTTCAGGCCATAATCAGAGTCAAAACTAAAAATCGATATGTTGTTGAATTTGTGGTAATTAAATGTAATAAGAATAATTCAGGACCTAAAATAGATGACCAATTAGATATTATTAATATTACAGAGCCAGGAAGCCGCAGCTAAGATTTCGTCTTTTATACTTTTGATGATGGCGTATCATCCTCACTGCCAGGTAAATATTGTGTGTAGCATACTATTCATAATCTTAGAGGGATTGATCTTAATACAAGAGTATATTTAAAAAAATATCTGGGACAAATAACACCAAGACCTGAGCCCAAACTAAACCGAGTTTGCACTTAGAGTATGAGTGTCAGAGACAGTTAAACATACTAAATACGTAGAAACTACTTATACAGATTATAACATTGGTAATTTGGTATATAATTGTGAATAATAAGCGCAAGAGACTGAAAATGCACATCAATTTATACTGTAAAATGTTGATTTGTTTTAGGAGAAGCTCTACAATGAGATAAAAAGCGTGATTGGGGATGTGGACACAACGATCACCGACAAACATTTAAAAGAAATGACGTACCTAGAGATGGTGTTAAAAGAGGTGCTTCGACTCTTTCCTATCGGGGCTATTCTGCAGAGAAGCATCAATGAAGATATTACCATAAGTAAGAATCTGTTTAAAATAACTTAAAAACAGAACAGGTTGAAAATATGTACAGTCACACGCATAAATATCTACACCTACGTTTCCAATTGAAGACTTCAAGATTATCTGAGCATAACTTGAGCCACAAACATTTATTTTAAATTCACTCATAAACGAGAGTTCAATCAGACTCTATGTTAACTTGTATATTCATATTTTTTTGGCTTTTGTTTTGCTCAGATGTTTTGAAGCTTTGAAACGTACAGATATTTATGCCTCTGACTGTACATTTAGAAAAGACAGCTTTTTAATATTTATAAGCATAGATTGAGTGTAATTTTTCTGCAGTGGATTCTACGAGTATGATCCTTTTTATCCGTACAAAAATTCGTTTCTGAGAACTTTTCTTTTTTGGTTTCAGAAACACTCAAAAGTACATTATTAGTTTTTTGTTTAATTAATGTTAAATATGAGTCGTATATATGTATATCTTCCTATATTACTATTATAATTTCTTCATACTTTCGGCCAAGGGGGTATTGCCTTTTGCCCATCTAACTTTATCCTTTTACTAGCTGCCTCGACAGAATTCGTTTTGTCAAAAGTGATTGCACGTCGCAGCGTCGGTAAAGCAGCACATCTCAGCCGCGTTTCTCCGAATGTTTTGTTCTATCAAAATAAAATATGTAGCTTCTTAATGGTAAAATATTTTTTTAAATTCGTACTGTAGTTTCGGAGCCATTCAATCTAAATAAACAAACAATCAAATCTTTACTCTTTATAAAATTAGTGTAGATATTAGTATTTTAAGACATTATATACATTTTTAAGAATTAGTCGTGTGCTGCCTTCAATATAATTTTCTGCATTTTCAGGTTCCGGCACTATTCCAGCCGGCAGTTCCCTTGTAGTACCCATCTACCACCTGCACCGTGACATCCGCTTCTGGAATGATCCCGACGCTTTCGACCCGGAGAAATTCAACCCTGAGAATACCAGGCTGCGGCACCCAAACTGCTACATACCCTTCAGCGTAGGACCTATGGACTGCTTAGGTAAAAAACAGTCAGTGGCGGATTAACCAGCAGTCTTGAGCTTTTTTTTTTGCTACCTCATAGAAATCAAAAGATTTCTGCAAGACGGTTTTCTGATGTTTCACAGTTAGAACTCTGCAACAAATTTTGCCGATAACTTTCATTGTACATTCGCTGTAGCAAACTTCTCAATCTAGAGTAAAACAGCTAGTTCGACACCCCCCATCAACCCTTACAAAAAGGCTGTCTTTAGAAAAAATGTATCCTAATGATTTAGAGACTGAATTAGTTCAAGAATCCATACATTTTACAAGCCACATGTCTTCGCAAAGCATTTTGGTAAAACCAGATTCCACATCATTAGAGAGTCTATCTTCGTTCCTGCGAAAACAGAGTTTGCAGAACGTTTATCCGAATTTGGACATAGCCCTTCGTATGGCATTATGTACACCAGCGACAAATTGTTCGAGTGAGAGAAGCTTTTATAGTCTAAAAAGGGTAAAAAATTATCTGAGATTGACCTTGAGAGTTGAGTTTTGCCTTGCCTTGAGAGTTGCCAACAACAAATCGCGCAAAAAGGTATTGTAACGAACTTTTATAACTTGGCTGAGCTGAGACATACACATTTTTTTAACTGTTTGACAGCGAAATAAAGATTATTTAAATTTTAATATTTTTGCATTTAACAATGCACTATTTTCTACACAAAGATAGAAACTAGAAAAATTCGACCTGATCCTAGGATCCCGCTTAAGTCTTTATAAAGATTATTTATTCATGTTTACCGAATGTACATTATTGTGTAAGTAGCATACATTACCCCGCCTTTATTAATCGTACATGATTGAGCTTTGATTAGCTCAAAAATAAACCCAAAAATTATTTGACGTGCATTTTCAACGAAATTTGGGATTGTGAAAATAATCCAGGAAATGACAATTGAAGAGGCAAGGGCGGCAAAAACTTTACAGCCTAGCTAGGTAAATCCGCCACTGAAAACAGTCGACTTTTCACGCGTAAAATTTACTAGTATCTCAACATAAACCAGACATAAAAATATTAGGAAAAAATAACTTCTTGTTTTCTTTTGGACCAAAAAAGACATAAACGCAGAAAACAATGTTTGTCTGTTCTTGACACTCACACTGAAACAGTAGGTACCATACCTACATCTGGTTTTGATATAAGTAGGTACATGTTTTTAGAATGCATGGTAAAGATTATTTATCTGCTGGGCCTTTAATCGGAAGCTAAACTGAAACTCTATGTTGCAGGGAGATACTTCGGCACGAAACTAATCAAAACACTTTGCGTGCGAGTCTTGCAAGAGTTCGAAGTGTCGTCAGAGCAGACCTACGAAGACCTGCGCGTGATCATCGCAATCTCTGCTGTGTCCGTCAACGGCTATCATGTTACCCTCAAACCGCGGAAAAATGGTCTAGTAAAATAAAATCTTTGTCAATCAAGTTATAAGTCTTTTACTTATTTATTTATCACAAATTACATTAAGTACAAATGGCGGATTTAATGCCCGGCCCCCTTATTCACTAACAAGCAACGCCAGTCGATTGCAAGTCGCTCGCATTTTACGTAAAAGCTATTTGTTATTCTGGCCCCTGACTCCCGCTAATCAAATTTCGCCGGATTGAAAAAAACTTGAACCCTAAACCTTTAAAATAAGGTTCATAAATTTGTTGCTTGACATTTCCGCAATGCTTGTCCAATGAAATTCTGTTGAAGAGTCAGGCCCCTTGCAGGGCTAAGATGCGCAACAAAAGGTAATTTCTCGTTTCTCGTCCCTGAGAGTCGACAAAAGAGGCAGACAAGACAAGTTTCCTCGCATGACAAAGGGGTGTAGGTCAGACATGTTTTACACAGATTTATTAATTTAATAATCGATATTAACAATAGTACTGATTTGAAGACACGATAGTATCGTTTTTTTTTTTTTTTATGTAATTGGGAGCAAACGAGCTAGAAGGTCACCTGATGGAGAGTGATCACCTCCGCCCATGGACAACTGCAACACCAGAGGTGTCACCGATGCGTTGCTTGCCTTTTAGATGGGAATACGCTCTCTTCTTGAAAGCCCCGATGTCATATCCCTTTGGGAACACCGCCGCAGGAAGATCATTCCATATCTTGGCTGTACGTGGAAGAAATTGGGCGAAAAACGCACGGTTGTTGAGCGCCAGCCATCCAGGTGATGAGCATGGAATTTCAACTTATGGCGTGTCGTGCGGTGATGAAATTCAGCGGCAGGTATAAGATTATGCAGTTCGTCTGAACACTCCCCATTGTAAAGACGGTAGAACACGCAGAGTGATGCAACGTCTCTCCGTAGGGCCAAGGGATCCAAGCGTTCGGAGATCACAGGGTCGTCGACAATTCGAGCGGCTCTCCGTTGTATACGGTCAAGAGGAAGGAGAAGATACTGGGGTGCTCCCGCCCAAAGAGATAAGCAATCGATATAAATAATCGATCGAATTAATCAATTTAAATAATCGCTATGATAGATTTAACTAATCGATCTTACTAATCGATCAAACTGATAGAATTAACTAGTCGTTTCGAATAATCGATTCAACTTATCGATTCAACTAATCGGTTCAACTAATCGTTCAACTAAACGATTCAACTAATCGATTCAGCCAATCGACTCAATGAATAGATTCGTGATAATAATCGTTAAATACTTAATTAATTGAATAATTGATAAAAAACAATCAATGTATTGAAACGAATAGTTGATTAATTGATACAAATTATCGATTTCATTAAATAACACTTGTTTTTTTGGAAATTATACCTAAACAAGTTTTTTCGCATAGAGAAAAAAAACTAATAATATTTTTACGTGAAATTTTAACACTTTATGAACGGTAGACAAAATAGAGAAATCGAGAAATGGCGAAATTCGATTAAAGTATTTTTTGTCTACTCTTCTCATAGGGCGCGCAGCTCAGCCCCGGTGATGTGTAAGTGTAAATTTTCATTGAAATTATTCATTTAGGTGGCGATTTATATGAAGACAACATTTAAATGAAGTAATGAAATCTATGAAGACGTATGTTATGTTTGAAATAGTTTTGAATTAAAAATGAACAATTTGATATCAATCAATTCCTCGATTCTTAATCAAAAGAATCGATTGAAAAGTATATTTTAATCTGTGTCGAGAAATGACATTAATGACTTTTGATAATTGCTGATTCGCAAATTGCTGTCAAATGTTTTATAGCGAGGTTAGAATCCTGGCCGATAGGATTAAAGTTTTATATTGTTTCTCAAGTATTTATTATTCCAGTGTGTTTAAGTAATATAAATAAAACCTTATAAGTTACTTTCATTTATGCAAAATGGCTACGTGGTCTAGATTTAATAAAATAGCCATTATAAGTTTAGGAGCAGTCGGTGGGGGATTTGCTTATTATCAAATAAACAGCGCTAAAAATGATAAGAAATTCAACGTAAATAACTCATGGACTACAAACTACACGCCCACTGTGAAGTGGGATAAGAATTGGGACCAGTAAGTGTAAATTTACTTGTATTAAAGAAATTAGCTATCTTACCACATTTTGCACGTTTTGTTCCTCTACCTCCTCCCTGTACAATTCCCTTTAACTGTTGCATTTGTTTTAAAGCCTCATAGAAATCAAAATTTTGAGCCTTGATTAGCCTATTAGCCGTCAAATACCAATAATGAAATTGGTTAAGAATAATAACTGATTTCTCTTTGACCTACTTATTTTCATCTTTATTATCCTTTCTCCATAGCCGCGAGCCAGAGAGTATAACAAAGCCTGTGCGCCCTAGTAAGCCGGAGGATGACAACAGATACAATGAGCAGGTTGAAAAAGCAAAGAGCAAAGCTGTGAGGCATCTTTTTCTCATCAGACATGGCCAATATAATGTTGATGGAGTCACAGACACCGAAAGAACATTAACTGAGTTAGGTAATAAAAATCCTAAGTAAATTTTGAGAGCTTAACCCTTTTGTAAATAAAGGTATTTTCATTACCTGTCAAAGTGATTTCTTAACACCCACTAATAAATTTGCTGCACACCCAGGTGTTCTTAAATCACACAATAGGGTAATCTGATAACCCATTGAATGTTAGCGGAACATATGGGTGTTCCGCGAAAACATATGGCGCACTATGCAAAAAACGGTTGTACTAGTGGCACGGTCCGGGTTGAACAATTTTTTTCCGAATTCCAGGTAAACAGCAAGCAGACTTCACAGGCCAAAGACTGGCTAATCTAGATATCAAATGGGACCTTCTTGTTCGATCAACTATGACAAGAGCTCAGGAGACTGCCACTATCATTGCAAAGCACCTAGACAAAGACATCAAGGTGAATGACTGCCAGCTCATTGAGGAGGGCGCTCCGGTACCGCCTGAGCCTCCAGTAGGACATTGGAGGCCAGAACCAAGAGTAAGTACAGGCTTATTATACATAAAAGAGCTCATTTACTCCATATCCTTAGGACTGCATATTTACGAAAAGCAGTGTTAGAGCTATTAATAATAATAAGTACTCATTTCAAATTAGAGTAAATGGTGCGAAATGGCCTCTACATGTTGGCTTCGGCCCCACGCAAGCCTCAAAGGACCGGGTCCACAAGAGCCCGTGAATTTAATCCTACCAATATAATATATCATTCATTATCAGGCAACAAAATTACATTGCAGGATCTTACAAAACATAATTGGCCCATAGATAAATACCTTAATTAAAGACTAACATACATATTTCACAAACAACTAATTTAAAACCAAATTGAATATTAATCCTGAAGGAGTGAATTTTTCAGTGTCATGAGTAGATTTATCTACATATACTAATATGATAAAGAGGAAAGATTTGTTTGTTTGTAATGAATAGGCTCTGAAACTACTGGACCGATTTAAAAAAAATCATCAATATAAAGCTACATTATCAGGGAGTGACATAGGCTATTTTTTTTTTTAATTTAGGCTTTATTTTGACAGGACAAATAGTTTCCGTGGGCGAAGTTATATGTACTACAAATTAAACTTATACTTATATGTTTTGATGTATGTGTTTGTATAAAAAAAAAAAAAAAAATAAACCCTGGACATTATTCCCACACAGCGCCATCTAGCCCCAAAGTAAGATAATTAAAGCTTGTGTTATGGGATACTAGACAACGGATAAACATACTTAAATACATTTTCTTTTGTAAATACATACTTATTATACATAGGAGACACCCAGACCAGTACAAACAGACATGTTCATGCACACAAATGTTTGTACTGTGCGGGGATCGAACCCGCGACCTCTGGTGTATGGTGTATGGTGGTGGTGTGTGTGGTGTTGTATGACAGTAAATTCTAAGTACAACAAGAGCTGTTGTTTCGCATAGTTTTTTATTCTGGTCTGACTTTATAGGGAATTTCTGAACTTTTTAGACTGATCAGTCAGGGATCATTTTAAGTAACACTTTTTTTATTTGGTGTAAACAAATACTAGGCATGGAATTGTTTTGTTTTTGTTGAAATAAATCAGCACTTTAAAATGTGTATTATTCACTCAATTTTTTTTCTTTTTCTTTTATTATAAGTATTCATTGAATAATGAAAATGATAAATGAAATAATGCTTCAATTTTCTCAAGCTAAAAAAATAAGAATTTATAATTCAAAATCATTATTTTTTAATAAACTTTAGGTTGGGATCAGTCAGATCAGACTATCTAACTCTGTGTAAGAAGCAGATTTTACCATGTGAAAAATGATTAAATTATAAATATGAATGACATTAGGTGATGATACTGAGCTGTTAAGTAAGCAACCAGCTTGGCCCAACCAACCGGAAACTGCTAGAGAACTATTGAAACTCTCATAGTTGTTTGTTAACATCTTACTTATATTATAAGCTTAGCTTGACAGTAGTTAGAACAATGTCATTTCAGTTTAGGATTGTCTGGAACATGTTGGTCATTGATACATGTAAATTTGCAATATGAAAAAAAAAGAGCCAAGGTTTTTCTAATGAGGTATAGTTAAAAAAAAAACTTAAAGCAAACCATACTAACGAATTTCGTGGTTAACGTCTCTAAAATTGCTTGTTTATTATTATTTTGCATTCGATTTTCTTGTACACAACAAAATTATCACTCTGAAGTGACGTTTATCACTCTGTCAAGTGCGAATACTACCAGTGTCTGGAGCCCGATAAAATTCACCTGACAGCTGTCAGACAGACGTTTTGTTCGTTACGTCTCTTTCTTTTCGACGAGGGTGAAAATCACTCTGCTAAAAGCAATTTGAAACGAGCCCTTAGTAGTGATATTGTAGTAAATAGGTGAACTATTTAAAGATATATAAACTAATTTTGGACCTTGAAGAGATCAGGCAGCGGGGTTTGTATACTGCCTGATTTCTTCTAGGTCCGATATCCGAATTTTTCTTAGTTTTTCTATGAAACACAAGCATTATAAAATGCTTAAATAAACAAAGTAATAGGTGAACTACACTCGCGAGCAACCAAATCGACTCAAGCCCTAACTCTAATATGTCCCAGTTGCCACCGGTGGAGTATCTCGCGGTAGCAACTGGCAATTTATCTATAAAAAAAGGCCACCTACACTTGAAATATCCGCATGAACTCAAATAACTTTATTCAAATACCACTACAACCTGACGGTGGTGGTATTCTGAGCAGAATACCACCTAAGAAAACTAAATTAAATATTTGATTTGCTTGCATCATATTCGTTATCCCGGTGAGTATAGACTCTGTTTTCAAGAAAAGTATAGGAGATATTTTTAAAGACAATATATTATCTGAAAGCTCCAAACTTCAGCTTTAATAAGATATCATCATTACCAATATCTTTATCTTATAAACACAGGAAAAATAGGAATTTGGGAGAGGTTGTAGTGGTTGGGTATTTTACAAATAAAAGAACATTGATTAAGAAAACACATAACAATTTATTAAATCAATACTTGGTATTACCCCCCCCCCCCCCCCCCTAGCCCTAATCACCGCTTGAAGTCGATTCTTCATTGATCTGATCAACTTTTTGACGTCCTCTTGAGGTATGTTATCCCACTCTTCCAACAATGCTGTCTCCAATTCTTCTACCGTCGAAGGGGCTTGATTTCTGGCTCGTACTCTTCGTTTTAACTGGTCCTATAAATGCTCGATCGGATTCGGATGGAAGCTGGGCAGCGACTACTCGCTGGCTAAGTCCTCGTTCCAACAAGGCAACAACTTAAGCGGCTTCTTCAGGTGTGGTATCCATGGTAACGTGGGAAAAATTAGTGCAATTTTCGGAGATGTGTACCTGTCAACTTGTTATAAGCGACTGATAAGGTGTGCCGGTTGCGAGAGCTTTTATAGGGGTGGCAGTTAGCGCAAGTCGCGGGTAGCGTAATGAGCAAAACGACTCATGGTGCTGTTGATGTGAAAATGAATGCGTTAGAATTTTTTTTTAAAACAATATCAGTGTTTTATGAAAGCTTGCATATTGAGCTTTCTAATATATATTTTTTTATAAATACCTTGTATACTTTTCGTTACAACAAAGTTTGTAAGCAGAATGAGGACTTGAGTCGATTTAGTTGCTCGCGAGTGTATTTTTAAATAATCTTTATCAATAGATCTCTATCTCTATACTCTATCTTTCTGTGCTATATTGTTCATGGTCTACTGTCTGATCTTGTTTACATTTACATGTGATTCTATACCATGCCATGAGAGTAATCTGTTAGTTTAAATTTATTAAGTAAATAAATATCAATTACAGGTTTTTGAAATGAAAATAAAATATTAACTTCTTTCCTGATCACGCTTGAAAGAGCTCAGAGAGCCTCTCACACACAATACACACATTATTTATCTTAGAGAAATCTGATTATGTTCACTTTTTTATTTTCTTTCGCATTTTTGTTAGTTATCTCTTACTTGTAATGTACTATACCGAACTACATGTTGTAAAACGTAATTTGTCCTCCACAGGACAGGCAATGCGCCTAGTGTGGGGGCCAGTTAATTATGTTATGTTAAATGTTTTGGTAATAAACCATTTTTATTTATTATTATTATTAAATGGTAAAACTCACATTTTGTCTACAATGTTCTTTTCATGTATAATCTTACCATAATCAAGCCTCGAACAGAATAAAATTGAATACGCACATTTTGCTACCTTTTCACCTTTTTTATTGTGAATAAACCAGCCAACAAAGCAACAATGAATAACCCATGAGCTCGGCACCACATTCAAATGAGGTAACCTGCTCTGTGTGCCTCTTGAAAAGATTAGCTAAGATTACCTTTAAACCTATTTTCTGAGGGACACTTTGTATCTGGTTAGTCAGTTTCAGCTTAAATAGCTAGGATTAAAAACACTTTTGGTTGTTTCTGAAAATACAGGACTGAATATGTAAACTGAGCTGGTTTCAGGAACAATATTTTCTAATATTTATTTGAATACAATAAATTGGAGTATTAACATCCTCTAACTAAAACATAAATTCAAATCTATCTAATTGTAATATTTTTTCTCATGCTACGTCGACTCAGCAGAGTCTAAAAATTTTTATTTGTGCATGTTTATGGGCAATATTTGTGTTTTTGTTTTTTTACTAGTTTTGTAATTAATGACTTATCTTGTATTGTTTGTTTACTGACCGATTTTGCATTAAACCATCCATCGTACGTCCTTCATACCGATATTTATCCATTCATCCTTTATTTAATCCTTCCTTCGCATCTGTTCATTTTATTCTGAACCATAATTTAAATAATGTAGTTCCATCCGTGTCGTTCATTTCATTATTCACGTTAAATCTTCTCTTCATGAAATATTTTTTTAAGCTTGTATTTTGGTTTCAAAGATAGTTTGCTAGTTACACTAAAATTACTTATTAACGACACAGTTATCATCAAAATCTAGATTACTCCTAACTAGAGCTCAACCAATTCCTGTCTGTTGGCTCAACTTTACGAAAGACCGTTAGGTGATTAATGGCATGATGCCAGCCTCTACAATAGGCATGATTACATCAATTATAAGTTTCTGAAATAATGTATCTTTTTAATGAAAATAAAGATAAATAAACTTTATTGTACAACTACAAAGAAAATAATTACAACAGTGCTTAAAAATTAATAAAAACTTAGTCTAGTACAATTTAGGCGGCCTTATCGCTAGGAAGCGATCTCTTCCAGGCAACCCACGTCTAAGGAAATCTAACTAGAATCTATCGAGCAATTTCTATCGACTTACTAGTTTGTCGACAATCGGGGTGCAATTAAAAACGAATATTTGTTGAAGTTGAGTATTAGGTACACGTTGTAATTCATATTTGAAAGTAAGAATACGTGTAAACTAACGAATTCTCTAAACCTCTAACTTGACGTCACAAGCGACTTTGAAACGTTTTGCCAGTAATTCTACATTAAAATGTTAAAAAGCCTTTATTTTTAGTGAAAATATAACATTCCGAGTGATAAATAAATATGTTTGAAAAGAAAGATCGATAGAACAGTTTTTTCAAATCTGTCATCATGTCTGCATAACTCCGCCCCAAACTCCCAGTTGAACCTTCCTAAGCAAATGGTCAGTATAGTAATGCGACCTGTCTGGTACCTGTAGCAGTTCTTCCAGGACGGCGCGCGGATAGAGGCGGGCTTCCGCCGCTACTTCCACCGGGCGCCGCCGGAGCAGACCCAGGATAGCTACACCTTGCTGGTCTGCCACGCAAATGTGATACGCTTCTTTGTTTGCAAGTGAGTTTATTTACTTTAAAAAAAATATTAGGAAAAATTAAAAAGCATTGCATAAGCAGTGACGCGTTACGGCCAGTACCACACAGAAGTCCTACTTCCCATAAAAAGGCACGAGGGATTCTGCTGTAGCTGTGGGGGGCTAGCCGATGGCAAGCGTTCCGTCATTTGTCATTTGAACTATGAATGTCGTAGTTTAATAGGAAAAGCCGGAATTACGCGAAATCCCGTTTTTTTTACTATCCTACGAGATAAATATGTCACATATATATAATAAATAGTAGGAGGATTATAAAAAAAATGTAATAGTTAAATTTATTGGAATATATAAAAAACAGACAACAGTAAAAATAACCTTTTGTTAACCCTCCATGTATTAAACAACTCGCACCTTCCAGAGCTCTCCAGTTCCCGCCCGAAGGCTGGCTCCGCATGTCCCTCAACCACGGCTCCATCACCTGGGTCTCGATCTTGCCGAGTGGCAACGTGGTGCTGCGGACCCTCGGCGAGACGGGCCACATGGAGCCCAAGTTTATCAGCAGCCGGTAAACCGATCGTTTTGAAGTCACATGTCGGGTCGGACAGTGATTAAGTCCTGAGGTTATTATTCGCTACGATCACAGTGCTGAGTGAGAGTTCAGTGAGCGATGCGAATGACTTCACCATCGGGTTTTGCGAGAAAAAAAAGCGATTTTGTATGGCATCGAGTCAGCGCCATCTAGCGGCATTAATGTTGCCAGAATTTGCCGCTAGATGGCGCTCACTCAATTCCATACTAATTGACATTTACGTGCTCGCAAAACGCGATGGTGAAGTCATTCACTTCTCTCACCGCACTCAGCACTCAAGCCCCTTTTTTCCTTTTGGTACTTTGGGCATGTGCCCAGGGCCCCTAAAATGAGTTATCTATCATGTATATTTTAGGACATAACAAGGTAAACTTAGAATAGAAGGGCCCCATCATCCTAATGTGACCAGGGCCCCATCATCCTAATGTGACCTGGGCCCCAAATAGGTTAAAAACGGTCCTCCATTCTGCGTTATTACCATTTATTTATTTATTCAAGTAGGTACACCAACAGCAAGTCGTATACATAATATTATGTTAAACAAAACGTTCATTGAGGATAGTTCTAATACATCAGATAATTATTGGTAAGTATACATAACTATTCCAGAAACAATAAGAATGAATGAGTGAATTCCCGCACCAAATATTACGCAGCATGCATAAATCGTTCTAAGAATTCATGAAATTAAACAAATTAATAATCTGCGTACTGTCGCAGGTACGCGTGCGATCCGCCATTTTGAAACCTTTGATTTCTCTGGCTTGTTAGCTAGGTATCGAAGTGATCCTGCCTATTACGCCGCGAATCGTGGATTCGATTCCGATTCAGGACACTCACAAACATTTCTTTGCTCTGTCTGTGTGTTTGTATACCAGCCTCTGTCACCCATACTGCAAGGTCTGCCTCATTTGGGGGCATGTGATCATATGTTAGTGCCGACGCTTACGTGAGAGTTGGGTATGGCAAAAGAAGGATGAAAGTAGGATAAATGCAGTGGAAATGAGAGCATTGCGAAGTTTGGCAGGAGTGACATGGAGTGATAAAGTAAGGTATAGCATATTAAGAGAGCGATGTGGTGTGAAAGAGGATGTTGTCACAAAAATTGAGATGGGAATGCTAAGATGGTTTGGGCATATGGAAAGGATGGATGAAAGGCGATTGACGAAACAAATTTACAAGGCGAGGGTGGATGGAGCTGTTGAAAGGGGAAGGCCTAGACGGACGTACTTAGGAAAAGTCCAAGACGTGCTCAGAAAAGATGAAAAGGTCAGGTCAGGAGTACCCATAATCGACGAGCATGTATGAAAGGATTAATGAGAGTGGAAGAAGCGCAAGAGGTGTGTCAAGACCGTAGCAAGTGGAAAGATGTGGTCTCTGCCTACCCCGTTGGGAAAAAGGCGTGATGGTTTGTATGTATGATCATATGTTATGATATCCCTGAGATTTAACGAGCCGATTATGTAAACTGTCAGTCCGGCTATAAATTGCGGCGCACATTTTTGAGCCCCTCAAAACACATTTAAAAATACTTACCATAAAATGTTTCATTGATATAAACTTTTAACTCGCATAAGAAAATACAAAATCGTGAGCATACTTATTCAAAGACTGTCTAGTTTGCGAGATATGGTTTCTTAATAAAACAGATTTATTATAGTTTATGTAAATTTTTAGTTTCTTTAAAATGGCGGCCTTAGTTGAATGAGACGTAAAAACGTTAATTTATTACCATTTAATGCTTTTTGATTAGTTTTTTTTTTTCTGTACTAATATATGAAATACTTTGATTTGACATGTGACTTTAAAATGAATAGCTAGCAAAAGTAGTTAGAATTGTGTAAGTATAGAATATGTCGGTTATACAAGTACTGTTGGAAAAACCTATACACAAGATTGAAGAAAACCTACGCTTAAACGAATATACATCGTGTAAAAATTACTAATTAAATGTATGCAGATAACGTATGACTTCATAGCACCAACAAATAATTGTATTCTTGCATTTAATACCCTTTTTTTTACTTATATTTAAACATGTGCCAAAAATAGTATGTTGGTCCTTTGTAAATTCACGGGCAGGTAATGAATGACACTAATTCAAGACTGAAAGGGTTTAAAGATCAAATATCGCCCGATCCTTCACGTCAGTTACATTGATTTTGAGGGATGCAGTACAATGACGTCATCTCACGAATTAGTTTCTGGCACGAATTAAAAACGACTTACACTTAATAATGAATTGTTTAATATCTTTATTAAAAAAAGATACATGATTTCATGCAATTTTCCTTAATTTAGATGGGTATTCTGTCGCTAGGGAGTAGGCAGTCCGAACTCGACGGACAAACGGTCAAAATCATTGTACACTTAATGGTTTCACAATTGCTCTGTTATTTCTTTATTCATTCATAATAGGGATATAAATCATTGACATTCACAGATATCACAAAAGACCGAGCTATTGTGAAATATAATATGTACTTAAATTTGATTAACAATAGCGAGAAATGAGAGGGTGGCACGGTACTTAAACTGTTGGGCCTTCTAAAATGGTAGAAAAATGGTGCTAAAAACTTTTTTGATCATGTTTTTTTTAGTTTTTAAATGAATATGAGAACAAGTATGCCGTTTTTATTTTTGCTCTTTACTGTCTGATTTGCCATTGAATGCGACCTTGCATGTGCCCTTTTTGTATAACATAGTTAAACAAGAACCTTTTATTCATTTCAATGTGTTGTATTAACAGGAATAACCCAACTTAACAAAGCGATGAAGATGAATATGAGAATGAAGATTCAGTAGTGCTATGCCATAAATAATGCTTTTTTACGTAATTTGAAGAAAAATCTATTTAGTCCACCATCGTTTCTCAACCTTTTAATTGAGATCTTAGTTAGGATTAAGTAAGTTGTTTCCTTAACCGTTGTTAGAAATTAAAAAGTGTATTGCAAAACTCTCTACATACATCGCAATAGATAACATAAGTCCCTCCATCTATGTAAAAAAAAACACACCAAAGTCGCAATACTTTGGTGATGGGAATTCGATTTCCATTTCTCAAAACGATTAATAGAAAGTTTCTTGATTTAGAGTTTAGACGTTGAATGCGTTTATCGGAAGGCCCTTTCAAAGATTTGAGAGCCCTTTTGACATGCGAAGTACAAAGACTCGCGTTACCTATCTCGATTTATGTATTGTTTGTGAAACCTTAAATGCGATATTTAACACCGTGCTTGATAACAAAATTATTCGTAGCACCGTGGTGGAGTAACGATGTTTTTTCAATGTGTTTCAAGCTGTAGCCTTAGAGTTGAGCTACCTTTAGCAGGTCTTATCATGAGTAGCATATTATGTCCGATAATCACTAATAAATTATGTCAATTATATAATTGTTATAATGTTATGGGCAATTAATTTATACAAATTTTACTACACTGCCAATTGTAGGCATAGCTAAAATATATTAGCAGCATAATGAATTATCATCCATATAACATGTAGTACTTAATGAAGGTTTCTTGAGTAAGGTTGTATTTTCTTTTGTATGATTAAATTTTTATAAAAAGTGATAGCAAATATTTCTAAAAGGTGATCCAAATTGAACTTCCGAACTTTCACTTAAACAAAAACACACAACGCTAATTTTTCTTTAGTTTTGTCTTCATTGATTAAATATTTAGTGTCTTACATTTATTACAAAAATAGTAAGTACAGTCAAATTTCCACCTCTGAACATTCTGAAGGAGGTGATTTGTTCGAGGTAATTTTCGAAGCCATTTTAGTACATTTCTGGGGTTACCTCGGCTTTAACCCTGTGGATGTTAGTCCTCGGGTGTTCTCACGATGAAGCTTTGTCCATTTAAACTCAACTTTCAAGAAAACCCCACAGAAAAAAGTTTTAACGGCGTCGGTCTTGGAGGCCGGTTGACATTTCCCTCACGTGAATCCATGCGTCTTCAAGTCTTTATTCACAAAACTTCCAACGTTTCAGTTGATGTGGAACATGTTGCGCCTACTTATTAAAAACAAATTTTTCTACATTAATATCCTTAATGTAGTCCTAAAAATAATCGATTATCATGCACCTTTAGCACTCACTATTGACTGTACCCGGCTGACCTTGATGGTTTTAAAAAATTAAGATCCTATCACACCACTTGACCACAACGCGCACCACACAGTAACTTTTTGTACTTGCAATTGCGTCTAGTGTATCACGTAAGGATCAGCCTCGCCCTAAATGTGTCAATTTCGTTATTAACTTCAGTTGAAGGGAAATGAGCTTAACCGAGACAGAAAAATCTTTGAAATGGATTTGAAAATTACCACGAACGAATTACCTCCTGCAGAATGTCCAGAGGTGGGAATTCGACTGTGGCTATTTTTATAACAAATGTAAGACACTAAATATTATATCAGTGAAGAAAAAACTAAAAAAATAATTTGCGTTGTGTGTTTTTTTACGTTTATATCGCTACCACGGATTGGTTTTTTAGAATTATTTCTTGATTTTGCTATTGTGCTTTTTACAATACCAATTGATTGATATTTGTGTCTGATAACGTCCTTTAAAAAAACAATATAAGATGCATTTTGATTGAATGATTTTATATATAACCGTGCGCTGTGGTAAATTTGTACGCCTTCTGCTTAAAAAAAATTTAGTCCAAACCGAATACCTCTACTTAGATTGTGATTTGTTTCAACATGTGTATTATATTAAATAAGCTGTAAATATTTTGATATGTTATTAAAATTTGTCGAACATTTTGTGTTTTTTTTATATCTCTACAGATGACCGTAACCTCTCGCTAGATTATGACCACCACTACTAAAACACTAAGCCACAACATAATCGAACAACATAAACATAATCAGTGAACTGTTTAGGGTTATAAATGAAGAATTAAAACAATGTTATAATTAAGAATTATTTTATTTGTATATTGGTCTGATTAATTTACAACATGAATAGAACTGTAAAAGTTTATTAGAATAATAAATTATATCTTATTGGATTGGAACATTCGATTCGATTAGAACATTATTTTTGAGTGAGTTAGTTGAATCACAAACTGCGATATGAATTCATACTTTAAGATATGTTTATACTTTTAGATATGCGACAGAGGTAAAATTTGGTAACATTGTCAATTTATAAATGACAGCAAAACGACCATCTTCTCGATAGAAACGAGTATTATATTTGTTTAAATAGTGTAATCAAACCAAAAGCACAAAGTATTTAAACAAACAACTAGGTTGGACAATATTATTGGCGCAGTCGTTTTCGATACAGTTCGATTACAAAGTTAACTTCAAGAATCAGAAGAAAGTTACCTTACCTTACCAACATTAGAACTGGTTACCGAGACGAGCTATTTGACCAAAAAAGCCTAATACTTCATTAAGAATTATTACATTTAGCAAAAAGCCATTTTAGTCCTCTTTCCAATTTGAGAACCGATGTCCTAATTATTAATTTGAAATTAACCCCTAATTAGTTCCATTATTCAATAGTATCCAGTGGGTCGTCTTGCTGTCACATAAAAACTTTTTTCTATATTAGTAATTTTATTGTATTAATAATCAATATTTAATTATTTGACATAGATTTATAAATCATGTGGATTAATCTTATATAAAGAATAGAAAATATATAAATTCGTAGTCAAGCTAGTATTCTAAAGATATCAATATTATTTAACCACGCGGTATTTAGGTATTATTTTTGCGAAAACGTGAAGCGAAGCGTACTAGTTATTTTGTATTAGGAGATTTTAAAAGATTCATTAAATGTACTTACTTAAAATATTTATTAAATATCTAATGAACTATGTAGGTAAGTACCTTAATTATGATATCTTTGCAATGAGAATATTTAAATCTTTGATATTTAGGTACTCAGTTAGTTGGAGTAGGTATTGTGAATAAAAATAATATAATTTATAGGAAAAAAATGACAATAGTTTGCCACCTTAAGACTGGTGCTTCCTGATTTACATTGCACTAAGGATGTTATTCAGTGAAAACGCCTTTAAACTTTGGTGGCTCTCAAGCGAACATTCAAAGTGCGAACATTCAAACTTTCAAAGTATGCCTGAAGACTATCTTAGCTTTGTGGTAGGTACATTTGTGTCCTAGTTTTCATAATTTACGAATATACCTGATTGTCGAATCTGGGACCTTATTCTTTCAACGAAATGCATCGTTTCATCTTTGAAGAAACGGCAAACATGAAATGTAAGAATCTTATTTCTCAGCAATAAGGTCCAAACGACGTGAAGCTAATGTCTATCTGGCAAAATTTAATTCAAGACTCGGTACGTCTACCACAAGTTGCCACTTTAAATTTACGTTATCGTTCGCGTAAGCAAAATGTTTTGGGATGACACATGACATGACAATGTTAAATACCAATACATTTTTTTACGCGAACGATAATGTAAGATTAAAATGGCATCTCGTCGTAGACGTACAGGCCTGCGAACGAAGTTAGTGAGGTTGTTTCATATCATGGATCTGTCAGAAATATCATCGATGTTGAGCCGAGCAAGTCGTGCAATAAACAACAAAAGACTAGCCTGAATTTTAAATAACACTCAAAAGTCGACTGCTTTAGATTCATAGCTTTTCTTTTCATTTCTGACATCGTGTGATTCGTGAAAACGAATTTATCGGCGGGGGTTCGCGAATTCCCGGCAAAATCAGTTCAGACGGTGTTCAAGTATGAGTATCGCTTAGAATTTAGACGTAAAAGAAAAGCGAAAAAAATCGATGGCTCCTAGTTGGCGGCGACTGGCCTCGGCAGTGGGATCTCGGCTTCGATCACATCGTCCTCGTCTTCATCGTCACACGCATCTTCAGGTTCGCCAAGAGCACGCACGAATTCTGTGCGAGAAAACATTATTTTAGATAATTTAACTGAAAGTACTATACCCCTCAATTCAATGAGGATCATGTCGTCCACACCGTATCCGGACGGCGACTCCTGTAAGTTTTTTAAAGTTGGGTCTTTAAGAGGACACAGTAAGTTCGAGAGCATTGATATATAGGTATTTGTAAAATCTATTGCTGTCTTTTGCAAACCTCGAGCGCCCCGCAGAGTACGATAGAGACAGATGCAAATCGGACCGAAATAACCTTTCTAAAGTACACAAAATCGACGTTTCGTAGTCCCCCAATCCGTTATCGAAATGTTGACCGATTTAGTTACTGTTTTCATTAAATATTAAAAAAGAACTGTGACCGTCGTGTTCCTATTTTCTTTTTCTTTTTTAATAAAGTAGTCTAATTCGTTTTCTGGATGTTTGAACACAGCGGAAAATCTAGCCATTTTTTTCGATTTTTGAAGGTACCTACATATCTCTTTTAGTAATTAATTTATTAAAAAAAGATTTTTTGGGTAAAAATTATTTCTCCACTAGCAACATCCAGGGAGGAAACAGGGGACTACGTTTGTATGGAAAAACGGCTCTGTATCCTCTTAACCCTCCTCTAGGTACCTACGATTCGGCTGGTACATTATACTGTGCGCCTTGCAACTTGCAAGGGATTCTTTGAGACGAAGTTCGGTTTTTCTAGCCACATTACAGGGACCATCGTCATCCCCTTAATTACTAGCAGGTACCTGCTATTGTCAAGGGCCATGTTCGGTATTGACCCATCTAATCCAATAAGAAGTTAGTAAAGAACTCTAGGACCGACGTATAAGAGGAACGCAAACGACGTATTTTAATTCAAATTTACTTACCCAGGAAATCAATTCTTCCATCACCATCTGAATCCACCTCTTTTATCATGTCTTCAACTGAAAACCGAAAAAAAAGGAAGTTAGATTTTTGTGCCACAAATCAATGGATAGAATTAACTAACTTCTTCATTAAAGACCGTGGTAACTAAGTAGTTAAGTAGGTGCTAATATAACGCATGTGAGAATAGTTATCTTTATTGATCCACTTATATATATCCTAAGGTATAGTTAGGTGTGTTTGTTGCCGAGAATGCTAAAAAGAACATTATAAAAAGTTACGTCAATGGTGGTAGTGATAAGAGGAAAGGGTAACGGAGCTTTGTTAGAAATCACATTGATTGACCGCGTCCGAAACCACGCCGCACTTCGGACAAAAATCCTCACTAAGATAGCTTTGTAAAAGTTCTCATAATAGAAACTAATCGACAGGCATGCCTGGAATAAGAGTGGAAGAAGCAGAAAATAAACAGAAGGACCGTTCGCGCCTTTTTCCTAAACTTGCGTGACCGCCCAGGGTTACTAGGTACTATATTCGCACTGATGTTTCAAATGATGTAGGTAGGTTATACCTACTTGACAAAACCGGCCAAAAACAAAATTTAGCATGTGAAAAATTGCACCAAGTTCGACAAAAACACTTGCGACAGTGCGGCTGGCCGCGCCACTGATGCTCACCGGCATCGCCTATAAACTCACTATCTGCCTGCGTGATCTGTCAGAGGCGCCGCGCTGCATCCGTAATTTGTGCAAGTGTGTCAGAATCGGAGCAGGTGAAAAGATGTGGTTTCTGCCTGCCCCGTGGGAATAAAGCGTGGTGATATGCTATGTATACTATAGATAGGTATAGGTAGGTACTCACTCTCCTCTTCAGACAGGTCCTCTCCCAAACACTGCAGCACGGCGCGCAGGTCAGACGCGCAGATATACCCGCGGTTGTGTTTGTCGAAGACGCGGAAGGCGTCCCGCAGCTCGCGCTCTTCCTGCTCGGCTGAACTGGTACCGCCGCCGGCGCCGGACATCGACTTGGAGAGAATGCTCACAAACTCCTCGAAGCTCACGTTGCCGTCACCTGGGAGGTAAAATTTGAAACGCTTTGTGATAAGGAACTTAGAACGAGGCCTAGAGGTTATTAGCATCACAGAATGGATGCTATTTTTCTTACTCTGTTTTAATTCCTCTTCATTAAAACAAAAATGTTATCTGCAGAAGAAGACAACGAGCCAGCGCTAAATCGTTCTGTTTTTTTGGTTTCAAGCTGCCGGCTGTTCAAGAGTTTTTCAATATTACAAATAGACTTTCGTGTTTTTATGTAGTTGAGTTTAGAATCCACTCTTTGTTTTAATGAATAAAGTCATTCTATGTTTTAATGAATAAATAGTGGATTGATAGTGAATTAGGTTACAGCTTAGGTACTCCAGTTATAGAATGCAACACGAAAGCGGGACTACCGGCTCCCCTGGATATTTAAAATGGCGGAATGTTGAATCGGTGAATCCGTAACACTTACCATCACTGTCGACCTCCTGCAACATGTCCTGCAGCTCCTCGACCCTGGCGAACTGCCCCAAGCTGCGCATCACTCGCCCTAGCTCCTCCTTGGTGATAGTGCCATCTCCATCTTTGTCGAATAGACGGAACGCCTCACGGAATTCTGCAGACGTAGATTTAAAAATTTCGTTTAAATTTAAAATACTTACTCATAACTTAATACCACCAACAGAATAAAAACGCAGGCAATGCCCTTCAAAAGCCACTGAACACGTACCTACCTAATATAGCTACATATAAGATCGTGATTTCAAATCTCACTAAGTACTTACTTATTTATTTAATTAAAAAGCACAACTACAGAGTAAATTTTTTGGGCCTCAGTCTAGCCTGGTGGTAAGCTATGACGAGGACGAAAGTGGTACACGCCTACTCAGACACCAAGGTTGTACATACGTTTTTTATAATTGTCTTCTCATTTGTTTATTTAAAAAATAATATTCAATTTTTTAAGTAAAATAGTGCAATTGCTTAAAATTTTTTTTGCAACAAAATAATCAGTATCTACTCAAATCAATGACACTTTGCTTTTGCAAAAAAAAAGGACTCCGCATCAGCCCTAAGTCAAAGGAACAGAAATAAGTGTTCCTAATAATAATTTATTCTAAAAGCACACTTTTTACTTATAGTTACAATGTTTTCCTTCATATTAAAATGTCAGAAATAGATGAAGGCTGGATGTCACTGTGACGCGTGTGCCATGATTGAGCTCATCAATTTGTATGACGTGCATTATCCAAATAGAAAATCATTGCCTCAAATACATACCAATCACCATTATAAGGAATTGTCACTTACGTACGAGTGGTCAAACATGATCACTCCGAAGTGTTTATTCGCAAGCACATTCGGCTAAATTGTATGTGTGCTATGCTGCCGCTACGTTAGGTAGTCCATAATTGCGACAAACTAAGCCGACAAAGTTATTAACTTCAGTGGTTACAAGACTTACAAGTTTACACATTTTCTCTCTTATTTGATTACCATATCTTTTGCCAATATTGCAGCGTGACCGTTTACGGTCCTGAAAATGCTCACTTTGTATTAGTATTACGTTACGATGTCAATTTTTAGAGCTGTGCAACTAAAGTTTTAGACTGGTACGTAAGCGCGAAGACGAGCATGTTAGGTTGACATGAACCAGCCGCACGAGCCGAGCGAGCGAAGCGAGCGTGCCGCGGCAGCGGGCGGCGAGTGGCAGAAACGAACTGGCCTCATTTTCTTTACGTCGTTTAATACTTCTATAACTAAAGTAAAGATATTTTGATAAAGAAATCGTACGAATCGATTTTTTTTTCCC
This sequence comes from Udea olivalis, assembly GCA_947369235.1. Taxonomy (NCBI): domain Eukaryota; kingdom Metazoa; phylum Arthropoda; class Insecta; order Lepidoptera; family Crambidae; genus Udea; species Udea olivalis. Next base: position 11,434,347 of record OX376362.1, on the reverse strand, counting down.
ACCCAAAATATATGCCAAAGGACGATTCTGACAGTGAAATTATTCATAATGCCCGGTAAAAGTGATAAATTCAAGCTATCTCAAACTTGTATTAATGAAACTCCCCACGAGAAGTCTGTCATTATTCTTAAGGACCTGCCAAAGTAATAAATTTATCAAATTGACCAATGCAATTGGTCATTATTCATTAAGTACTCGTACCTACTGCCCAGTTAATCAACTAGCCCGTAACTATTGTTAAAAATGCCAGGACGCTCAATTCACAGACAAATGCGAGCAAGCTGAGATCGTAATAAGGTTAGTACATAACATAAGTTTTAACATTTATAGATTCAGTGGTTTTCAATTTTACAAGCTATAGGTAAAGTGTATTTATTTAAGGATGTCCTAAGACCAAAACAAACCTGACCTTGAACACTTATCTTGAGTTTCCAAAGAAATCACTCAAATTTTATCACACTACAAGTGATTCATTCATTAATCATATTACACTGCATCCTTTTTCAAAGTAAATATCACATAATTCCCGTTGAAAACTGCAAAACAATCAAGATAACCATAACCTAACCAACATTTGTGTTCCGATTTTGACAGCTTTCAATTGATTTATTAGTGATGGGGTATAACAATGAACCAATTGAAGTAACCAATTTTTCGATCGATAATTATCGATAAAGTATTTACTGAGTATTATTACTCGTGAAAGTATTGTTATCGGGAAACGGAAAATAGGCAACGGGCAGCCACACTGCTAGTCCGTAGAAATCGCAGATTGTTTATTATTTCATTCTAATTAAACAGTACTGTACGCAGGATCAATTCTATTGTTGCGTCAAATGTATCGCCTTTGTTTTTCTTTTTGATATATTAACAAAAAGTATTAGTCATTATTAAAAATTAATCACAAAATAAAATAAAAAGAACTAAAATGACAGTTCAAAAACAAATGAGAAAAAAGGCGACCATTTCTTTTTCCTGCCAAATTGTAGAATTTTTCATAAGATTCTTATAGATAAAATTATGTTCATAAAATAAGGTTTAAGTCAAAGTTAATAATTAACTAACTAAAACATCAGCAATCCAGTAGGCTGATTATGTAAAGCTGTTTAAAACAACAACCGTTACATTACTGCTTTAGTAAGAAAGCTGTCATATTGATTCTCACTAAAGTAACAATGTAACGATGATTTCAATCAAATTTCGACAGTTGTTGATTCAAACAGGCATACTATTTTCCGATTTAAAAACGATTACTTATTTTGAAATACTTATTTGTAGTAAGTAAGTAATACTTACTTACTACAAATACTGAATACTTTATCAAAATTGTTATTTTTTTAATAAATATATTTTTTGTATGTATATGTATCTTTTTTTCAACTATACCAGTATTCAATGTACGATAATAACAGTCAGTAAAAAAGAAAACTACAAATAAGCGTTAAACTAATGAACTGATCTGAAAAATCGAGAATATCGAACAGAAAACGAATTGAATTCAATTGATAATTTTGTGCCCAACTCTATAGGTGATTCCAAGGTCAGGTTTGTTTTGGTCTTAGGACATCCTTAAATAAATACACTTTAAGCGCGTAACTTTACTCGGAAACTGCTCTAACTCACATAAAGCTATGCTTTCCCAAGATTGTCAATATTTGATCGACTTTTTTTGAGATAACTACTAAATTAAAAGATATTTTAGCAAATAAAAAATGGTACGAGTAGGTCAGTGTACAATTATTCCAAAACACGATATAGCATAATTTCACCGATAAAAAAAACACAAAGAAGTACGTCGACCATTTTTTTGTTTCACTCTGAAATATTTATTATTAATAATAATTAATGTTACTTCATAATAAATTTACTACACGAAAACAGAAGGAAACCGCGGCGTTATTCCGTTCGCGCAGAACTAATCAGTGGGCCACCGAATGCTCTATCGGACGGCGCTAAATCTCTTCCTAGAGGGAAGTCTAATCCAAAAATGCAAATCAAGTAGTTACTTATATCAGTGTCAGTCAGCGAGTTAGTTTCTCATTCTTGTACCTACCTAATACAAATCGTGCTCGTCCCTCAGGACACGGAGTATCAATCTGCTATATTCTTAGGTTGTATACCTTTCATCTGTGTCCTGGTGATGCCGCTGGTCTCGTCAACGATGGAGGCCTTCCGGTCGAGGGTCGTGTCGGCGGCCGGCTTCAGGAAGGACACCTGGCGCTGCTGCTGCCCCCTGCCGCTTGCTGACCGCTCCGACATTATGCTGGTTAGACAAAACAAATGTAAATTCTCATCTCGTTCATGAACGAACGGATGAAGTCATAACAATTGGTAAAGATTGTTTTTTAGTTTCAGTCCCCATTTAAGACTATAAAAAATAATACTTTCACTTGTAATGAGTACCATGTGCCACCTTAGTTGTAACTATTTTGTATAGTAAAAACCTTTATAAGTCTTTCAAAAGACCATGAAAGCCTTAATTTTCTGTTTCTTTCAATTTATTTTAGGTTACTTCTTCAGCAATCACTGAGTTTCTTACTGGGACTTCTCGGTAAAAACAACCTTGAAAAAGTTGTACGAGTACTATTACCTATTCTGTGGTGTAACCCCGGGGGCGGCAGTCTCACTACGAAATCACATTACTATAACCACCCGCCCCGGATTCGCACGGGTGCAAAGTAGATACTTTGCACCCTAGTACCCATCCTAGTATCTACTAATGTGGTGTCAATGTGAATGACTCTGTCTATTGATGAAAACCGCATCAAAGTAAGTTGCGTTCGAAAGATCCAAGCATAATGGCGCGGGAACTGCCTTTGTTTTATACTAAACTGGCTTACCGCCCGCGGCTTCGCCCGCGCGAACGTCGTCGTTCTAAGTATATTAAGGCCAAATTACATATTTTTAAATTGCAGCCAATGTAAAGTTTCATCTAAATCCGTTCAGTAGTTTTTTCGTGAAGGAGTAACAAACATACACACATACATCCTTACAAACTTTCGCATTCATAATATTAGTCAGATTACCTAAGATTAGCAAGATCCAGATCCGTATCCTGGTTAAGTTTGATACCAAGTACAATATGTTCAAATCGAATATATAAAACAGTATCGATTCGAATGAAAAAAAACGGTTTTACATGCTTACCACCTCCTTATGTACCTAAACCGTTATCAAAATACCCTTATACTTAAAAAAACACTCACACGACCCCCTCGAATTTAATCAGTCCTCCCTTTAATCTACGGAGCGTGCAGCCAATAGCCCGCCTTCAGAATTCAATTGAAGCATTCTATTTGCGCCCCGTCCGGCAAAAGCGGCTGCTCAAACAGCGAAAAGTGATTTATAGGGGTATTGGTTTATTGATCTGTATTTTATGAGCTTCATCGTGATTTTATGGTGAAGTGGAATACCATTTTAAAGGCTGATAATTAAGTAACAGCTATTTAGGTGAACATCTTCCTGAGTGTACAAAGCTGGGTGATCTGAAGGACTCCATCATATAAATCAAAGTCATCCCTACAATTGATGGGTATTGGCCTAATTACGCAGATTTACAAATGCGGGTTGGTGATCACAAACCCTAGCCATGTTCAGAAAAGCCACACAGACACTTTTTGCCTGATCCTAGGACCTCCGGGTGTAGGCATAGTTCAGACACCACACGGCCACGGAGGCGTTGAATTCCTCAATACTTCCGATTATTTTGGTATTGTTTATTAGTTAATGTCAAATTGAAGTGGAAACTTACTGATTTAATTTATGTGTTGTTGATTTTACTGTGGCTATTAATGGCGGAGGCCTATGCCCGATGTTTTTAACACATTCATCGCCACGGAACGAGACATATAATTTATTGCTGTTGACTCCGCGCGGAGTTGACGGCAATCATCCTGTTAGCTTATCCTTAAGTGATTTGAAGTAGCTGATTTCTTATAGTATAGGTAAAAATCAATTGTGACGAATAACGATGACTCGCCCAGTAGTTGCAGTTAGTTCTTACCAAAACAGTTATCATTATTCCAGTTCCCTATTTTGCTTGGCATACCAAATCATGATGTCGCTGAGCTTCAAAGATTAAAGTTATAATTTTTGAAAAGATCGAAAGCTCTCCTAATTTGTCTCTTAGGTCCAATACATTATTAATAGGCCGCATTAACTAAGCGGGCCTTTCAGGCAGCGTTGATAGCCAGGGATTATCGGTTTAAGTTCTCGTGAAATTATCTGAAAGTGCTATTTGAGACCACACCCACCTAAATGTTTGAAATACTTTACCGATTCTCTTGAATTTTGAGCATCAAGTACAATTTGGCGAACTTAATGCCTGGAAACCCCTCCCTACCAGCCAATCGCAAAGTTTAAATGAGAACAGCATAATAAAAGACACTCATCAAAATGTTTATCGTAATTTAAAGACAAATGTGTAAACCAATCAATAATATGCTAACATGAATACTCAATAGTTTTTAGAGCAAGGCAAGGCAGTGAATGTATAGGTTTCCTTTGCTTGATGTTTATTTCTTTCTTAAAAGTTTTTTTTTTGTGTCTACAATTGCTGTTACAGGTTCAAGTCTTTTCTGTTTATACCCGAGAACAAAAAGGTCCCACTGCTAACATCGGACATTTAGGATACATTTGTAAAAGGAAGCCGAAAGGAGCTAATGTACGAGGTACTTTGGCCGACAATGTACAAACATGCTTACACATAGTGTGTATAATAGAACCTTACTACTTGCGAGGGTCGTGTTTCCACCTAATGGTTTGTCAACATGTGAAATGACATTGTCGAACACGAGGTCTCTAGACGCGGTGAGTACCTACCTAACCTACCTTCCTACCACACAAACAACGTATTTGTGATACCACTTTCAAGTTGCATCCTATGTTTATAAATATGTTTGAGTACTTATTACCCTCAATCGCCGGTGTGGATTGAATAAGTTATTGTGCCTGCCGTTGTCCGTTGACCCGTTAGTTTGTACTTACAATCACAAAATTACAAGTAGTTAAACAAATTGAAATCCCTGTTAAATTTACAAAAATAAGTTACCGGCTCTTATTTTTTTTCCTTTTTTAATTAATTAATCCTTCTTAACAGCCTCTTAGTTTGTTTCACTGAGAACGGGTCACATTGTATAAGGATGCCATTTTGTGTGTGCAAAATTTCACATTCCGTGGCATAAATCAAAGTTAACTTTGAGCAGCCCTCAAAGTAAAGTAAAAAAGTAAAGTAAAAAATATCTTTATTCATATAGACTTATAAAAAGTACTTATGACATGTCATGTAACAAAAAAAAATTGTAGCAAAAATATACTGAATAAAAATAAACTTACATAAAATAATACTATGATAGTTCATATCATAATTAAATATAATGTGACTCTACCACCGGTTCGGAGGTTGTTTCCGATCGAGAAGACTCCGGCAAGAAACTCGATGGTTACTCTTTTCAATCTTGTTTTTATACACAAAAATGGAATTGACAGAGTAGTCTTAACAAAAAAGTGTGCAGAGGAGCAGATTATACCTAAGATGACCACAAATTCTTATCATTTAAGAAATCCTCAACACTCTAATAACCCCGCTTCATTAACTTAGCTTTAATTTGTGACTTAAACTTGTGAAGAGGCAGTTCAACAAGAGTTTGCGGAATCTTATTAAAATATTTTACACATTGACCAACAAATGATTTCCCTACCTTATGCAGTCTTAGACTGGGAGTTACGAGCTTATTTTTATTTCTGGTATTGAGTTTATGAACATCACTGTTTTTCTTGAAGAGATGCAAGTTTTTACGGACATATACTACATTATCATAAATAAATTGAGAGTATACAGTTAAAATATCTATCCCTTTGAATACTTCACGAAGCGAGTCGCGTGGTCTAAGGTTGTAAATGGAGCGAATGGCTCTTTTTTGAAGAACAAAGATGGTGTTGAGATCCGCTGCCGAGCCCCACAACTGAAGACCATACGACATAACACTGTGAAAATAACTGAAGTACACTAATCTTGCTGTTGCGATATCAGTCAGGAGCCTTATTTTTCTAACAGCATAAGCTGCCGAACTAAGTCTTCCTGCTAGGGCAGAAATATGCGGACCCCACTGTAACTTGGAATCTAGAGTAATTCCCAGAAATACAGTGGAATTCGCAATCTCTAATGGCTCGTTATTCATGTTTATAATGGTATCGACCTGTCTTACATTGGGCATAGAAAATTTGATACATTTGGTCTTCTTAGCATTAAGCAGTAAATTGTTACTCGTAAACCAATGCAGTACCTTAGAAAGAGTATTATTTACGTCGTCAAGCGCTTTGTTACTTCTATCTACGTTAAAAATTAGAGAAGTGTCATCAGCAAATAATACAATCCCACATAGGTCTTTGACAAAATAAGGCAGGTCATTTATATAGATTAAAAACAGCAGAGGACCCAATATTGATCCCTGGGGCACGCCCATACGTATGGTGGCACCGGAAGAGTTCGTACCATTGATACTCACTTTTTGTATTCTATCAGTGAGGTAAGATTCTATAAGGCTAAGTGAAATATTTGAAACACCGTAATGCCTCAGCTTAATCAGTAGGATTTCATGATCTACGCAGTCAAATGCTTTTGATAAATCACAAAAAACTCCTATTGCATCTTGCTGGCCTTCCCACGCATCAAATATGTGTTTGATGAGCGCAACACCTGCATCGGTTGTATTCCTATTTTTAGTGAATCCAAATTGATTACTATGTAATAATTTATTCAAAGCAAAGTGAGAATGTAATTGATTCAATATAATTTTTTCAAAAATTTTACTCATAGCTGGTAGAATAGAAATAGGTCTATAATTGGATGGGTCACTTTTCTCACCTGACTTATAAAGGGGTATGACTTTACTAAATTTCATTAAATTAGGGAACTGACCCTTGTCTACACAGTTATTAAAAAGTAACGCTAAACTAGGGGAGATGGTATCTATGACTGATTTAAGTATATCAACAGAAATACCCCATAAATCCTCCGTTTTTTTTATGTTAAGTTCTTTAAACGATTTGAGAATGGTATGAGGAGATATATGATCAAAGCAAAAACTAGTAGCGCACTCATTAACACTTGATGTGAGGAGATAACTAGCTAGCAGTGAACTAGAATTTAGTTTACTGGTAGTAATAAAAGGTATCTCAGAGAAAAATGATTCAAATGTATTAGCTATATCAACGTCAGACTTAATAATATTATCTTTAATTTTAAGTGAGAAAGAGTTATTGCGTGGTATGGACTTACAAGTTTCTTTGTTTATAATGTTCCAAGTCGCTTTGATTTTGTTTTTTGCTTGTTTTATTTTGTCTCGCAAAAACATGGACTTGGCAACATTGCAAGATTTTTTAAATATCTTGGAGTAAGATTTAACATAGTCTACTAGTTTGGGACTATGAAAGTTCGCTTTTAAATCATATAATTCGTATAATTTAATCATACTTTTATGAATACCTGGAGTAGCCCAGTCACTGAATTTAAATTTAAATTTATCAACTGTCACTTTTTTTTTTGAAAAAATGGTGTTATGTTCATACATTATCAGATTGAACAAAGTAAACTCTTGCTTTCGGTTCACGGTCTTAATGCGACTAGTATCGCCATGAAGTTTCTCTCAAACTAGCACGCGGACCGCCTGATGGTAAGCGGTTCCCGCTAGTGACGAAAGAGACTCAGCTCACGACTGACTAAGTCTTTTAGTCTGCAACCTTAAGTCATAAGACTAGGCTTATTAGTCGAAGTCTTTTAAGGTTAAAACTGAGCTTTTACTTTAACAGCTTGTAGGACTTAAAAGACAGGCGACTGAACGCCTGGTAAGTCGTAAGGCGTGAGTTGATGCAAGAAGTGCTTTTCTTATACAATCTAACGTCAATTATTCATTTGATACATAGTTTCACTTCATCTCATGAAAAAGAGTAATCTCATTTCAGCCTAGCGAGTTTTTAATTCCAACTTTACTCATAGTTACGCCAGTTTTATCGTTAAGGACTGCAGTCGTTTAAGTCTTTTAGTCGTTTAAGTCGTTTTATTCTTCTAGTCTCATCCGTTAACCGACTGAGTCATATAAATTAAGACTAAAAGCAGCAGTCTTAATATTAGAGTCAAGTCGTGTAAGAAGAGGCTAGTCTTTATTATAAGCGGCTAAAGGACTTGAGTCTCTTTCATCACTAGTTCCCGCAGCCTATGGAAGCGGGTGTATGATGTTGCGAATATGTTTCGACAATGCTTATTCAAAATGAAAACTTTAACAGGATCGTTAAATAGGTACTTGATATAAGTACTCGTATTGCTTGTAAAAAAAAAACAAGATTTTTTTCAATTAAACAAAGCTTGAATATCTTATTGAAGTTGATGTAAGTAGATAATTAAATTGGATATTGAAAGATTGCGCTATAAATTAGGTAAATTAAATTATACTTTCGACAAATCCTTAAATAAACCTTACATACTAATCCCTCGGTAAGCAAGTCCGACTCGCCCTTAACCGTTTTTCGCGTATTATTTCAGTAAGAACATCAAACTACACCTCACGCATGTTCAATTTCACGCCGCAAAGAATTCTATTAGATGCGAATCACTGTCGCCGCAACTCAAAGGCTGAGGGGTGATCACGTTGAATGAAAACCGATCAATTTGCAACCACAAATAGACTAAAAATATTGAACCTGTTATACTCAAAGTTGTTGAAATCTTAAGATTTGTCTATCTGAAAAAAGAAGCTCTTGACAAGTTGCAGCGGCGTGCTATCCGTATTATTGGAAACCCAGAGGCAACTTTGACCCTTGAGCCTCTTCAATTGCGTAGAGACATTGCCAGGCTAAGTGTTCTCTATCGCTTCTACAATGGGGAATGCTCTGACGAGTTATTCCAGCTCACTCCACCCTCACCTTTCCACTCCCGTACCACGCGTGCTGGACTACGGCGTCACCCACACACAATTCAACATTTGTTGGCCCGGACTAAAAGGTTCGGTGACTCGTATCTTTGTCGTACCATCCAGACGTGGAACGCTCTTCCAGCACATGTGTTTCCTTCCTCGTATAGTCCCGGGTTCTTCAAGCGGGGCGTGAAAAGGCATTTCTGCAGGCCTTCAAGGTGAGGATGGCCAGCCCAGTGATTCGTTGAATGACTGGGCTTGTCAACCTCATATCTGGACCTCATGACCGCTTTCCATCAGGTGGAGTGAGGTCATCTTGAAGGGAAATATAAAAAAAAACAAGAAGTGCTTACTCTTCTCACCCAGCCTGACAACATATTTTATCTACTTATTATCGAGTGAGATTTATGTCGGTGCAAAAAAGGTGCACCGAATTAAGGCGGGCTTAAATGCGATTAGTCGTATGACATTGTACCACAAGGTTTTTAGTTATTTATAGAAATTGACAATTTCCATACAGTGATATGAGGTGATAGGTACTGGTTTTAATAGCTCAAGGTTCTTGTGTTTAAATTCCAGATGGGTCAATGTTTTCGAATTTTAGGAACGAAGAATGAACCCCAACCAGGCGCGTAACTTGTGGCAGCCGCGTCAATGTTACGGCGCGCCGTCCCCAGTTTAAAAGATAAGATAAGATAAGATAAATAATCTTTATTGCACAAACAAACAAATACAGCAAGTTAAACAGTAAGTAGACAAGTAGACATAAAATGAACAATTTAGGCGGTCTTATCACTTTAAAGCGATCTCTTCCAGACTACCTTCTGAAGATAAACTTGTATAAAACGGGTAAGGCTGTACAAATTTAAGGATAAGTAAGAGAAATTTAAATAATAAACTAAATGAATTGTGTTACATAAAATACATATAGGTATTGCAATAGGATCACCAGTTTTCATTTTTAAGGACTCAAAAACCCCCCGATCGCGTGTATGTAAAACAAGTTATCGTGTTTGTTTAGCGTGAACTTATAAATACATACATACATACGATCACGCTATCCTGACACACGCCTAGCACTTCTTCCACTCTTATTAATCCTTTCCTGCATGCTCGTCGATTCTGGGTACTCTAGCCCTGACCCGTCCTTAGAACGTCTTGAAATTGCCCTTGGTACGTCCGTTCTCCCTCATGAGCCTTCGCCTTGTAGTGGCGGGGGAGCTTAGTACTGTTATCAGGTGAAACCACCAGGAAGCTAAGAGGGCTCAGGCGTGGCGGTGCGGTGGACTTCCCAGCTACCCACTGCCTGCCACCGGGCGTGGTGGTTGTATGGTAAAAGGGGCGCCCACGGGCGCAGCGCCTGCGAGGTGGGGGCCGTCATGCACAACCGTTTAGAAGGGTTCAGTAATCCGTGGCTTGCTTCCCCTGTGCACCGCCATATGCAGTAGTGGATCCACGTTTCAGGTGGGTCGTGGTTGCTGACCCAGTAGGGTCCGCGTACGGTAGGAGCTAGCGGGCTTTTGTCCGCATTGCACGGCTCTAACCGCGACAGCGGAAGCACTTGTGTACTCCAGGTGCTTTCGTGGCCTCCCTCCTTCATTAGAGAGTCGGCTGGAAGGGGTCCCGATAAGGTGACACTGGCAGTGGGTCGCTGCGAAACCTCTCTTAGGGATCCCACCTCGCCGCGTAAATGTTGAAGTCGAGTATCGTGGGGTTTTAGTCCTTAGAAGCCCGACATAACCTCGTCGTCCGCCCGAGGTATCCATGAGGATTTCCCCACTATGATAAAAAAGGTACGTCCGTCTAGGCCATCCGCTTCCAACTAAATAATCAACCTTCACCTCAAGGGTATTCTTCACTTCGAGCATTCGCCTGTAATGTAACATTACATAGGAGCATGTCATCAGTGAGGGAGGAGAACCGAACAGTACAGTGGCAACTTGATGATACAATGTGTAATATTTTTCCCTGAAGTTTTGTAAGGCAGTATTGTAATGTAATCTTCAAAACCGAATCTGAAATGTACATTATAGGCAAATGTTCGTCGTGTCAGGGAGGCAGTTTTGTAATGTAATGCTCAAAATCGATTCTGAAATGTTACATTACAGGAAAATACTCCAAGTGAGGGACCAACGTTTATATTGTTAATTTCTTTCATTAATGCCTTTCATCTATTATTTCCATATTATCAAACCAAACCATCCATAGCATGCCCATCTTAATTAGGTACTCATGAAATAAGATGTGACATAAAGTTATGTTACGGCACAGGTTACGGGTTACCGCAGTCAGTTCCTTACTACCTACACTCCTACTACATTGATCAGCTACTAAATTGCATCGTGCGTTCGAAACAAACATACCTACTTGTATAGTTACTAGTCATACTAGTTGTTGTAAGTGAGACCGAGTTAGAAAGAGTAAAGTATCTAATTAATTAATTAATCAAGAAGGGTGAGCGCCAGCCGCAGCTATGTACCTACCACTTTTATTATGTAACTGAAACCCCAGGTAGTTCACTTTCTGCATCGGCACGCGCTCAAGTGTATAAAGGTTTTAAATTAATATGGATCTAATTAAAAAAAAAACTTGGACAAATAACACAAAAATTATCTGCTCCCAATTAAGCAGCTTAAGTTCAATAGGGTATTTGACTTTTTTTTTGTTAAAGTGTTATTCAAAGACCTAAAAAAGTAGAAACATCGGCAAATGAATTATTTCGAAAGCACCATAACTCCCCGAGATATAGCAATTGTAAAATCATCTTTTTGAACTTGCCCAAAACGCTCCCTGCAAACTGCTGCCTGCAAATGACGTCATTTGCGACCTATTTCTTTGCGTTCTGCGAAACATTTGTTCGGCAGCTAGGTATATTAAATTTTGCGTGTATGAATATGGTTTCTTAACGTTACTATAAATTGTGTGGATTATCGAATGGCATAGTTTATTCTATTAACTTCACACTTTTAAAATGGACTTTCAAAATGTTAGTGCAGTTAGATTAGCTAAGTCAGGGAAATACAGACAACACATAGCAACCCTGATAAGATAGAGGTTAGTGTTATATCTAGAATCTAGATTACCGAGTCACACCAGGATGTTAGCTGATCGATTTATAATAGGTATTGCAATTTACACAGTATTATTTTGTACTTTAAACATCGTACGATGAAGCGTTGTGATAAGTTCATTTTCGTTGGCACATTCGTTAGTCACACTTTGATGGTGAATCACTCACGCTTTGGATTTTGGACCACGAGTATTAAAATGTTTCATTGGTCTTTTCAGTGGGACAGGAAGGCCCTATTCACGGTAGTGAATGTGGGTTGGAACACAGATGCAAACAAATGAATAATGCTGGAACTGACAAAATCAGAAAACAAAAATGTGAAAAAAAGTCTCATATTTTTTTTCTTTTTTATTCCAAATTATAATATTACTTTTAGTCAAGCTATGGATACAGCCTTATACGTCCCACTGCTGGGCACAGGCCTCACCTCAACTATGAGGTGGTACGAGCCATACTCCAACACGCGGGCTCAGTGCGGATTGTTGGAGAGGTGAATGTAAGGCCAGTGATAAACCTTACCGTCAGACGTTATCAAGCCGCCTTTTTAGCCTCTGACTAGGCTTTACGACTAATATCTTGCGACGTCAGCCGGGACCACCTGTTTAACGTGCCTTCCGAAGCACGGAGATGCCCGAAAAACACATCACTTAATTTCGGTCGGGATGGTCACCCATCCATAACCCGACCTGACTGGCGTTGCTTAACATCGGATCGTTGCCGATCCGCTGCCGTCACTTAGCCACGGGCACCTCACCTTTAGTCAAGCAGTTTTTGAAAAATCGAACAAATGGACGGCAGCCCTTAGTTTTATGATTGTGCTTTTTCCAACTGCACACGCTTTACGTAGTTATTGGTAGTTCATAATACGACCAAAAAAAAAGCACTAACCATTTCGCAGGTTCTATAATAGTAACGACTTTATTATAACGAACAGCTTACAATAACAGACCGTTATAACTTGATTGATTGGGCAGACTACCTACTCGTAGTATATTAGTTAAAAAAATATATAAGAATTATTACTTCCTTTATCTATGACATTACTAGTATTTGGTTTCCTGTTATCGCGGCAAACTTTGGCGGCTAGCTCAAACGATAATTTCGTCTTATCTACATGTTCGATAAGCTGTCTCTTTACTAATAACTTTATTAAAAAGAGACAATATTGCATTCGCGTAAATTCAGATTTATAAAATTCAAAAAACTTACGTAATAGGTATATTCGATTTCAATATTGGTATCGCTAATGCCGAAACGATTGTCTCAAAATATAATCGTAAAAAATATATTTGAAAGAAAGTTTTTGATAACTAGCCATACTAAATCTAACTAATCATGAATAAAACTCAATATTCCTTTTTATGCTATAAAATAAATGAGGCGTGGGGACGAAAGAAAACCTTGAGAACGTGATCATGAGGAAAGAGATCACCAACGAGATGGTCTGATCAACTGAAAGATGCAGAAACACCTACGAGTACGTTCTACACAGTCGCCAAAATTTCTACTGACAGCGGCCGATGGAGACAATTCGTCCGCGCCAAACTTACCCCCACCATAATCACGATCTTCAGACCTGAAGCACAAATTAGACATGCGCGGCGCTCTGACAGATAGCCCGCTTAGAACAACACGCCATTTTTGACACACGCACACAGAGAGGTGAGTTTACAGGCGAAGTCAGAGAGTTTCAGAGTCGCGGTCAGTTGCACTGTCAAAAACATTGAGATATTATTTGTAGGTACGTCGTCAGATACTTACATTATACTCGTAGTTCAATAGTCAAAAATGGTTTCGCGCAGATATTTCTGTTGCAGTGTATTTGGCTGTGTGATTAAACGTTTTTTAAGTTACCAAATGATGTTGAAAGGTAAGCAAAAGTCAGATAACGTTTGCAAGTTAGTAGTACTATGTACGAGTATTATAAGTATATAGATAGGTAAACCATTTTATTTCGTAACACATTCAAAACCAGTACTTTACTTTTTCCGTAACTTATCTTATCATGCATTGGTAAAACACCAGTATTTTTGGTATATTCTTTTATTGGTACGCGCGCCTGCTGCATCTTCGCCGCGCCGCCGACAGGTGACCGCTCATGGTGTTATCTACAGCCTACTAGGTAAGTAGGTAGGTAGGTCTGTTTGATTAAGCCGTTAGGCTAGCAGGTTGCACCTGGACCTCGGTAAATAACTTCTTATAATATAATACTTTTATACGTATTCACCCATCTCAACTCCTGTTAATCTAACTGGACCCCTTTTGTATATTTTTGTTTTTGTCGAACCAGGTGCATTTTTTCACTTGATGTATTTTATTTTACCCGGTATCTGTCAAATCGCGCTTATCTGGCGAATATAGTAGCGAGTAGCAACCCCAGGCGATCAGGCAAGTTGATAGAAAAAGGCGAGAGCGGTCCTTCTGTAAACTCTTTATTTTGTGCCTGAAGGACCGACCAGAGAGAAAGAGATCGGATAAATAACAAGGGAACATGCTAAGTACCTAAATAAAGTTCTATAATAAATTAATAACAGTTATAAAAGAAATGATAAAGGAAATATGTAGATAATAATGATGTAGAGATAGGTATACAATTCAACAAAATAATATATGTACCTACTTTCAATTGCAGCGATGACTTGATTTCAATGATGGAGGCCTTTGCCCAGCTTCGGGACAGTTAGGCAAATTAAATTAATTCACTTTTACTTCACTTTTACAATATAGCAACTCACCAAAAATAACTTGATAACTTTTTTTTGTAAAACCTTAATCTTAGTAATATTTCTATTGTTCAGGTTTTTGCATTGTGTGCCATTGTTTGCCATTTTTTTTTAGGGTTTTCTTAGGAACACCCGTGTGTTCCGCTGACACTCAAGGGGTAATGCGAAAGTTCGTGACGATCTATGTAGGTACAAGTATGTATGTTTGTTACTCTGTCACGCAAAAACTAATAAACGGATTTAGATGAAACTTTACAGCAATAATACAGCTTATACATCAGAATAACACAGGCCGCCTCCAATTGTACCTTACTGGTTTGTGCAATAAAGAATAAATAAATAAATAAATAGGCTACAATTTTATAAAGATTTTATTTATTACGATAATTACCTATCGTAAGTCGAAAAAAATTAAATTCACGCGGGCGTAGCCGCGGGCGGAAAGCTATATTATGGCGTCATATCCACTCTTTGTGGTGATTATAATAATAGTGTTTTTTCTTATTTTTAAGCTGTTAGATTCAAAGATGCAAAACATATAAACTATTCATACTACAGCTGT
The DNA here is from genome assembly GCA_947369235.1 of Udea olivalis. Lineage (NCBI taxonomy): Eukaryota > Metazoa > Arthropoda > Insecta > Lepidoptera > Crambidae > Udea > Udea olivalis. The sequence goes on along the minus strand of OX376362.1, from coordinate 11,419,083 downwards.
AACTTAAGGTTGTAAGTAATCACGTAGTATTAAGTAACCAGTTTGTAAAAGCCTTATTACTTTAATATTATGTAGCAGTTGATGATGATGAATGTGAATTAAAATGATTTATGATTTGTGACAGTAATTTATCAGCTTTCTTTGTTCGTCGTAAAAATGTCTATGATGACCCTTTGTGGTTTTATCAAAATAATCTCATAAGTGAAGGCAACTCGTTAGTTTTTGACCGACTGCAAAAAAAAGAAGGGGTCCTTAATTCGACTGTATGTTTTTTTTTATGTTTGTTACCTCGGAACTTTCGAACCGATTTTGATACTTCTTTTTTTTTCACCGACACCGACTCCAATAATAACAATAATTGTACCTACATTATATTATTACATAATTTTAGAAGAATACGCAATTTTTTTTACTTTTAGTGCAAATTAATTTGTTTTGGTATAGTTATTTTTAAGTTGTTTTTTTATTGTTAAATTTATTAAATCGATACATAAAGTTACAATATATGAAAGACTCTCTTTACCATCAGCCAAACTCTTTAACATTTCAGAAATTTCTCCCATACCAAGATACTTTAAAATTAGGCATATTCCTATGAAACTAAAAGGGACTGAATTTGAGATCGAATTCAAGGAATAACATTAAAAGTTTGCACCACATAGAATCAGGACTTTATTTTATGTGTTTTTCTCACTGTATTCTCACTGTAAACTTGTCACCGCTGTCTCAGAACTAATCAATATACAAAATACAAAATATGCAACGTTTGGGAACTGATAATTAAGTTTACTGCTCTCTGCTTTGAAATCTTGGTTATCACGTGCTCAAAATAGTTGTTGCTCTCCAATAATGACGGCTACTTACCTAGCGGAGGGGCTGATTGCCAAGCAGGGCGGTTCTCTGCTCTCAGGGCGGAAAGGCTCGTCTGGAGGCCCTGGCTCCCCGCCGCTACTACTCGTTTGTCGAGTCTGGGGAAAAAACTGACATGAAAATCTAGGCATACATATTTTGCTATCCAATAGGGCTAGGCAAGTAGGTTAAGTACGTAATATCTATCCAAAAACAGACGTTAATTTTACTGATCACTTAGAACAGATAAGCTTTATCATGGACACACCTTATCAGCATCATTATCCTATTGAGTTCTAATTCCGTGTGATTGATTCTGAATCATCGGAGATTTTTGTTGTATTTTTGATAAAAGCCGAAACACATATCCATACATCGAACACGGTAACGGACATAGGTATGTCTGTAGCAAGACAGTTTGCAAGAGAGCAGTAAGGAAGCGAGGTTGTTTAACCTATGGGTGGTTCGAACACATTAGGATTTGTCCAAAATATAAAATGTCAGCAAGAAATAAATTTATTACTCTGCTTAGATTGACGTCAGATAATTTGATGTGAGATAATAATCCTTCTAATAAAAACGTAACCGCAGAAAGAAACGAGTCAAAATCTATCACCATGTAGTGCTTACTCTTGAATTAAGCACTTTAGTAACAGGGTTACTCACCATGATGCCTTTGAGCTGATTCACCAGCGGCGAATCAGCGAAGAAGTTGTTCACCGCGGAGAATATGTTGGCGCGCTTACTCGTCTCGTCGGCGCGGGCGCTCCCACGCCCGCAGCTGTTCTGACGGCAACAACAGACTTGTTAACAACACAGCAACAATAGTAACTCTCGAAATGTTGACAACATAAAACAGAGGTAGTGCATAATCGATTTAGGATCTACGAGTATCACATGTGGATAAGTTTTCACATCCTTTGTTTCATGTGCTATTTGATCTCATGTAATATGCTCAAATCCTAGGTTAGTGAAGCTACGAGGGGCATACCAAAAGAAATTAGATACTCAAAAATTATAAAATTTATTCTTTATTACAAGTATCGATCTTTTCGAAGTATTCACCCTGAGCAACCAATTGCACAATACCTGTGACCACTCTTCTTTAGACACCTCAGAAATCTCGAAATTATAGGCAGCCAGTGCATCTTCATTGCTTTCAAACCTCTTCCCCTTTAGTTTTTCTTTAATTTTTGAAAACAGGTAAAAATCACAAGGCGCTAGGTCAGGGGAATATGGTGGGTAAGTAAGGATTGACACATTTTTTGAGTTGAAAAAGTCAAGTGTTCTGGCAGACGTATGCGGCGCCGCATTGTCGTGGTGCCAGAGAAGGTGCCAGATTCCTGACTTCGGTCGCTTGTCACACCAAGCTGATGTTACTGTAGGAGCACCAACTGTCACATACCATTCAGATTCACCGTTCTTTGATCCTCTATACAGTAGCAATATGACCCGTTTTGCAGAAAAACTAGGCGACCATTTGTTTCTGTGTGCTTCGTGCACGGCGACATTTCATTGGAGTTGGTTCATCTTCAAAACCCCATACAGTCAACTGTCGTTTTGTTTGGGGATCATAGTTATAAAGCCATGTTTCTTCCCCAGTCAGTATATCATACACGGTTTTTTTCACCGTCGAATTTATATAGATTATCATGAATAGGCACCAATCCCCCGACGGTCTTTCTGCTTATCGGTAAGTTTGTGCGGCACCCATATCAAACAACGTTTACGGAGAGAAAGGTGGTCGTGAATCATGGTTTGCATTGCTGCTGATTCAATTCCCAGTTCTCGCTCGGGCTCTACATACGTAATTCGCCGGTTTTTTCGCAAATAAGTTTTTCGACTGCACGAACGTTTTCTTGTGTGACCGCGGTTGGCGGCCGACCTGTCTTAGCTTCGTCTTCGAGACATCCCCGTCCTCTTTTAAATTCAGCAAACCAATAAATACTGTTGCTCGTGAACAAGTAGACTCACCAAAATTAGTAGCAAAAAGTTCAAAACATTCTTGAGGCTTTAAACCTTTTTTTTAATCATAAAAAAACATAGCGCGAAAATCACGTCGACTGAGCTATATTGCTGCAAGCGAATCCCGGCCAGATTCTCGGAAAAATTATGCTCATTCAAATAAAAATAAAAAAATACGTGTGTTCTATTTTCAAATATATCAATAAACAACCAGCCTATAAGATGGTGTATAACTTGCCAGTGCCAGTGCCGTGTCAATCAAATGAGTAAAGAGTATCTAACTTCTTTTGGCATGCCCCTCGTATCATGATTGTAGGATATCCATTTATAGGTCTTACATGGGTTACGCATAATTTTTACTGTCATAATGAAACTAGGGAATTATCGTTTTTTGGCATAATGAGTTTTAAGCATAACGATCTGTTGGGCTATTGAGGAAACGCATGGTCTTTAGCCATTTTTTTTATTTTAGTATTTTGTCATTATGAGCAATAAGTATGGATTATAGAAGCGAACGTGCCGCGAACGTGCCGCGGCAGCGGACGGCGAATGCAAGGGGCCAGAAAACCTCATTATTCTAGATTTCTATCATTTTTCTCATTAATGTTAATATATGCTAAGTTATCTTTATGCCATATCTGATTATGCTTTGATAAAATATGCGAATACAATTATGCGTATAGTTGTTATGCCATTATATTATTATGCCTAAAAACACTATGCCTGAATAAATTATGACAAAAAAATGTGTGCAAGTAAATATAGACCGGACGGTCAAACTTCAGTTTTTTTTAAGTGACAAAATGCTGTTAGCCGCCGGACAAGTGCCACAGCTTCACCGGACAAGTGGGTGAGCAGAAGGATCTCAACCCCAAACATACTTCAGAGTCCTGTTAACCATAATGTCAGTTTGTCATTGTGGGTCCTATGCTGATTGATTCTTGGACTTTTACGCCGCTCCGGCTTTTGACTTGGCTTGGTTCTTGGCGCTGGGCTTTGGTTCTACTTCTTCTAATTCAGAATATATCGTTTTTTTCACTTGGTTCTTTAATCACAGACGTACTAGAGATCACAAAATTCCAAAATAATAGGTGACGTGAGGTTAACTACTTGTAATCTGATTAATCTGATTGGTTTATTTATTTAATCTTTACTGATAAACACATTTTTATACTGGTTTTGCATTAGGTGGGCGTCAGTCTGGGGATGATTCATGTTTCAGTGCATTAGCTAATACGGCAGTAACAGTAATTCTATATAATTAATGATTATATTTTTACAGACTTGGTGGCAAGCATGTGGACTACCTGAGCATATCCTAACATAAACATAGCCTCCATCATAACATACCTCGGGTACAGTCATCGGCGAGTTGACTTTGCCGTTGTAAACAGAATATTCAGAAGACCAGATTTCACCAAGTTTATTTAGACACCACGCAAGGTCCGCTTGGTAGCGAGTTATTCACCGTTTTATTTAAATTTTTACAGTGAAAAGAAGGATGTTTCTGCCAGACTAAGAACTCGGGACTACACGGGGACTCCGAGTTAGAGTGTATAAGTTTACCCCTATAAATAAACCCTCTCGTGCTACACGAATATCACTCACGCACTAGGGCTCAAGGGAACCTTTACGTGGTAAGCAAGATGAACAATGGCGAACCTCAGGACCACCTCAACTGTCCACGCAACAGCATTCCGTTAGTTTTATAATGAATGATAAATACAATTAATTATCACTTTCAACACTAATTGCATATAATTCGTTATATTTACAGAACAGTTACTATAAAATAAAGATTTCATAAAATAATGCACTTACACAATAAACCTTTTCATAATTCTGTCTAGAAACGAAATTTTGGATACGCCTCGGTAGCACGTGTGTTTAAAGCAACAAAATTCAACAAACTGAGCTAATTTAATTGAGTACACTACGTCTGTAGTTAAAAACAAGTTTCAGTGATTTTTATAGCACTCAGGTAAACAGTGTTTCATCGTTGAAACATTTTCTTCTCTATATTTAGTGCCTGATTGATTTGTAAACAATTTGTGCAAGTTTTCTTAGCAGATTTTTAGCATACATTAAATCAGGGGTGCTTCACGCTTGGCTTTTGAGAAAACTAGGAAAAAGGAAAAGGAATATTAGAATCTGCCATTACCAGGCAGAGCTGTGGGCGAGGCCAGCAATGGAATGACACCACAACGACCAACGTCTCCGCGGGAGCCCCAAATAAGGTGGCGAGACGAACCCGATGTGCAGCACAAGGATTGGCCAACATTGGCTTCGAATTTTGTGGGATGGAGATTGACAGGGGTGGCCTTTGCCTAGTGGCACGAAATGGGCTAATTTAGATTAAATGACATTAATTTCCAGGCTGCTTTCACAACCAAGTTTGCGAAGCGAAATAGCGCTGACAGATATGTTTGTTCTCATTATTTATATTTTTTATCTAGCAACATGAACAAGAGAAGAAGCTTAATAAATATACGAAAACTGAATACATAATTGAAACTTCGTAAAGAGAGCTTTGTTTTTTAATAAATGCTGGAAGTGTGCCTAAAGGACCAATGAATCAACAACATCATTATATACAATACTGTGCCGCTTTTCCTCTCTTTGTCTATTTTTCAGTAATGTGAGATGATGAGATTCGTTTAGAAAAATAATTAATCGAACAAATATTAACGTTTAATTTTTTTTTAGGCGCACAAGTTGCACTTTTAATTAAATCAACAGTCTGTGTTCTTGATAAAAGACCGTGCTCCCAGATAGAGTTAAATGCTATAATATTGATAGAAGTAGGTAAGTACTATACCTACTTCTGTGGAATAAAACAAAATATAGTTGAGATAAAGTCGAAGCCTACGTTAGTTCAAAAGAAGTTCCAAAAGCCAAAGGAAGGTGAAAATAAAGACAGGACAGCCGGCAGCAAAGTCTGATGCATCTGTATGTGTACAATTTTTGTTTAAAAGAACACTGTTTCAAAGGATAATGGTGGAAAACCAAAAAAAAGTTAAGGACGACTTTGTGGTTGACACGCCCAAAGATGCCGGAATTGGTGGTTAGGCGGAAAAAAAGTGGTGTCCTACACCGATATCCGTTGAATTTCACCATAAGGGCACGACGGGCGCGTATTAAAAGTTTCCGTCTCGAAGGGGCCCCGAAATATTGATAAATAATACAATTTATAATATCATACAATTTAGGAAATCACTGATTTTATTAAGAAAAACACCTATATTTAGTCAAGAGCTTAATGACACGTCAGTGCAGAAGTCGTAGTATTGACTAATACTTTAGACTACATCGAAACCTGATTAGATTACAAAAGGTAAGATCAAATGTCTGATTATGTAAAAATCAGTGATAGTGGGATTTAAAATAGCAGTCGGGTGATGTTTCGTTTCTATGATTCAACTGATATGTGAGCGTCCTTCTTAAACTATTTAGGTTTAAGGCAAGTTACCCAGGATAGAGAAAATGCCAAGCGTATTAGATGGACGTAAAGTGCATGATGTGACTTATCTTAAGCTGTACTGCCCCCATTGCCCCGCTCATTTCAAGATCTTAATGAAGCCCGAGGCTGCTTACAAAAAAACAGTTGGGAAACACTGGGCTGCTGTAATAAAGTCCCCATTGAATACAGGATCATCGACACAAAGAAGATTATCTTGAGCGAAAGACGCAATAGATTGGGCTGCCACTTAAGGAGCATAAATCATATGCAATATTCGTTAGTCAATGTTGATTTGATAGGACGATAACAAAGGGATAATTAGTCTTACTTCTTCACATTATAAAAAGCCCCCAGATTCAGAAAATTGTTCCAACAAGGGCCCGCCCGAATCTCTCCAGAAGCCGGCCCTGTTTCCGCTACATTCTGACCTACGCGGCTACGCCTGGAAAGCACTGAATCGACTGCGCAATGTTCCCGTGGGAATCATAACAAACAGCCGTTGTTCAGCCTGGTTCATCAATTACGACCTTGTTTACGACTTCAGCATGACTAAATAGTGTGAACTGCTGAAAAAGGCGTTTTTGGTTGCTGCTGTTAGATTAACGTTGTTATAAAAAGGTTGATCGGATTTCGACTCGCAACTGCCCCCCGATTCAGGACAAAGTTATCGATTTTTTTTTTTAAGTAAGGTAGATTTTATGTAATTTGGTTTATAAAAACTTAGGGCTTTTGGCTTTAACATATTGATTGCTACCGCTTAGCAGATCATTTACTATAATTAAAACAAATTTACCGAATCGGTCGATAACTTCGTTTTACATCGAGGGGCTGGTCTGCACGGCAGGTTTTTCTCTTGATGTGTTCATAATCCCTCAAAAATGTACTATCAAAATAGTCGCCAAATTATTTCATTTGACTACAGTTTTTTAAATAAATAATAAAATAAATCGTATCGTATAATCCATAAAAGTGCCACCATTTTATATTTTAGCAATATCTTTGACGATTATTATTACAATGTATTAGCTGTCCGTCAGTGATAATGCAGCTTTAGTGTTATTTTTTTTGAATCGGTCCAGTAGTTACGAGCCTATTCAATACAAACAAACAATCAAATCTTTTCTCTTTATAATATTAGTATAGAAAATGGTACCCATGCTTCTATGTGGGATTAAAGTGAACAGTTATGCCAAATAAATTCCGCAAAAATAATAAATGTCATCTTATAGTAACCATCAAGTAACTGATAACAAGATAGATACGATATTGATTTCACAAACATTACTCACAAGTAATTATGTTTGTTAATTTTATACTGTACTTTTTTCTAATTATGTTTTTTTTCTTTTGGTCTATGATTTTACTGTAGGTATTATTAATCTTAAATATTGCTACACCCTAGCAGGGTTCATGTAACATCTGGACACCAAAATGTACCATCTTATACAAGTGTAAATAACATGTATGCAATAAATAAATTATTATTATTATTATTATTTATAGCGATTATACTGTGTTACTCTTGGCTACGTCCTCCAGGGCGTTACAGAATAGTGAATAAAAGTAATTTCTTCCACTGGATACGCGTGAATACAACAGAATTGAAGTATTTTTTTTTTGCCGTATGCTACGACAACATATGTATCCATGAATTGCCTTGCTACGAAAAGCGTCATGGCTCTGCTGTGACATTCAGCTGAGTGGTAACTATTTTGGTACTATGTCACACATTAAATATTTTTATTTGTTGTTTTCTACAAATTTTCTGTATTTTATGTTGTTTTTATGTTTTACTTGTAATTACGACACGGTTGGCGTAGTGCGCTGTAGCGCGGTTTCTCACACTACCAGGGGTTCAATTCCCGGTGGGGACAATTCAGGAAACGATCTTATCTGAATTTACTCGAATCTGGGTGTGCTGGGAGACGCCCTTGGCTTATTTCCTTGTGTGGTACCTCGTAACTATATAATCCCTACTAAAAAATGTTTTTCTGTGTGATGTTTACCAAATAAATTTTTATTCTTTCTTTCTTTCAAATGACTACGATAATTCACTGTTACTCGTAATTATAGACTTTCTACGAGTATAAGCATAAATGTGCTACCACACATTAGTTCCATCTTTTACTTACGTTATTATAGAGTTTATATAATTAATTTCTGATACACAGGTTTAACCTCATTACTTTGTGATTAGGTTATTTACCTACTCGTAGTTCCTATCCAACGCTAAAACTTTACTCTGTGATTGCTATATAAATAGCTTTGTCCTTTTAAGGCACTTATATGCTACACTGCTAATGTTGTAATATAAATAAATAAATAAATATCCCTGGACATTATTCCACACAGCGCCATCTAGCCCCAAAGTAAGCTAATTAAAGCTTGTGTTATGGGATACTAGACAACGGATAAACATACTTAAATACATTTTCTTTTGTAAATACATACTTATTATACATAGGAGACACCCAGACCAGTACAAACAGACATGTTCATGCACACAAATGTTTGTACTGTGCGGGGATCGAACCCGCGACCTCTGGTGTAGTAGCCAACTTCTTAACCATTACACCAAGTCGGTCGTCATATCAATATCGCGACAAAACGTTGCTATCTCCTCTTTCACGGTCCTACACATCTTAACTGGTTGGTATGTATAAGTTAATCACCATTAAGTTTGATGTGAAAACGTAGCAAACAGATATTTTTTTCATTGTTGTGTTAATAGTTTAGATTCATTAAGGATATCTTCTTTACACAGAGCCATTTGACTTCAAAACTAAAAATTGCTTCTATGAGTGTAATACATCATAAGTAATTTAAATATCGGTCCCGATAAAATTTGACTAAAAATATATTAACATAAAATACCACAACATACCATCATGACTTTATCCCAAGCGGGGTAGTCAGAGGCAAGTGACTGTGCCGTCATGGTGAACGAAACACTCAGAAGCCCACTTTTCACCAGTGGTATTAGAACCCAAATAAAGATATTATTTTCCTCCTTTTTCTTAGATATTTTTTTTAAATGGTTTCTTAGCTGATTTAGAAACCTACGTGAAAATATAATATTTTAACCGCTTATAGAACCACTGCAAATTCGGTTATTTAAAAAAAACCATTATATTGGCTTCGTGATTTTCGTTTTTGTGTTACGGGTCGTCTACGCGGGCTACGTGCTACGAGGTTGAGCGCCTACTAGCTACGAGGAAAAAGTTCCGAGCTTGACTTTAATTTATGTAAATAATTTCTTTATCTATTACACAAAAGTACGACACTTTGACACTAAATGCTTTTTTGCACATAATATTTAGCACATAATAAAAATAAGTTTTTCTCAATCGACACATGTTTCCTTTCCTAGCTAAAAAGTCGGAAATAATGCCACCCACGTGCGCTACTTTTACTTGATCCATACTTCTAGAGTAACCCTGTATGCGCATATAATTTTGTTTTGACATGCAACTATTTGCCTGGTCAACTCCATCAGATGGCAAGAAAATGTACCTAATTGCAGCTCAATAAATGGAAAGGAAGGAATAAGTGTTAAATAAAACATTATAACAGGTAATAATAGGTAGGTTATTATTAAGGTAGTATTGAAGAAAACCTTTTTAACAAGGTTACTGTTAACTGCGAAAATAACTCTCTTTTCCCGCTACCATTTAAAAAAAGGCGAATGTATTTCATTCTATAAAATAAGAATGTTTCCGTGCCTTTTATTAAAAAACTTCCCCCTTATTTTCCCTAATTAAGTAAAAAAAACCGAAAAGTTTTTACCATTTTTAATTTAATGAATTAGAGATAGTATACCTAAATCTATGAAATTGCACAGTACGGTTGAAGAGGATAAACTTTACCATCCAATTAAGACTATTTAGGAAGTTACATTTCGGACGTAAAATATATTCAAAAACATTCAAGATACTCGTAACTCTCGCTAAGCATTTATGCAGTTTGATTTCTCCTTGCAAAGAGCACCTTGTGAATCTTTATTCGGAAAAAAAAACTGAGTATTCTGCAAGGAGGTATATCACAACGAATACCAGTTACTGGAAGAGGCTTCATCCGGGAATCCCGGGATTGATATTTATTACGGCAATGAAGGTTCTGCTGCAATTTGCAATGCAAATATCTCGAAAATTCGGTCAATTGGCTAAAAAACAAAGTGAATGCCACTCTAAATTTCTATCACATTGCAATAAAAAATGTGACAGATGAATAGGTAAAATAAATTTTTACCTGTGACTGGAAATTGTGTCTCGGTTTTCTGTTGTTGGTACACTGTAATTGCTTGGTTTTGGCGCGCACTGTCGCAAGGAGGTTCGGTGGCGGACTGAAGGAAGGATGCTGTAGTGGTGGCTGAACGGTTGCGCTTGCGTACTACGGAACGAGAGTTTAAGGGTGATCGCCGTTGGGACGACTATTACAGGATATTATAGCTGTAATGTGGATTCTTGTCACATTGGTACAATAATATTAATTGGTAACAATTATGAACTCACTCGAAATGTATAGAAAGCAAATAATGTAAAATGTAAACCAAAAATGTTGTATTTATAAAGCATAAAAGATTTCTGGCGCTTCGCCAGCCGCTGCTGCGGCACGCTCGCTTCGCTTGCTCAGCTCTTGCGTTTTGGTCACAGTTCTTACCTAAACTTAACCTAGAAATTTAATCCTGTTAGACGAGTAAGTAGGCTCCACGTGGAATTTGACCACGTCATCGGGTTTCTTCTGCACTATTTTACAAATGAAAAACTAGATAAAACATAAAATTGAAACGATAACTACTTGAAACTGAAATTATTGGTAACAAAATTCGGTGAAATTAAAAAAAAATGTTTTGATGATTGGGGACAGTTTTTCTGGAAAAAGAAACATCTCTTAAATACATTTTTAAATTCCATATATTCGGAAAAGAACCATCTGGTATTCGAAACTTCGTTGTATTCTTTTCGTACAATTGAAATTCGCACTAAACATTTTCGGAATTAAGATAGGTTACCCGTCCTCGTATCCAGTTCAATGAAATGTTTGGGTTCTTCAAAGATTTACATACCTACTGCCGACTTTGTTCAACTAATAATAATAAAATACAAGTCTAATCTGAAAAGGTGATATATTTCAATGAGTATTGGGTGGTCTTGGCATTTCCACTCAATATCAAATCTTGGCAGGATAAGTTTCTGGTACACAAGCCCCATATCCCTAATATCCATATCCCTATTGCATCTAAGTCATCTACGTGTACCTACACAGTGCGACGACGCAAAAATAAAATATAAAATGAAAAGAATGAATGTCGCAACTATGAACAGCATCCTTAACCGGAGCTTAAATAATGTGTTAGCAAAATATACATCGTGTAGAGTAGAGCTACAGCAGCATTGTGCGAACGGTTCCGCCGTCACCATAAGGACATGTTCACACGTGTTGCATAGAGCCCACGACTCGATGCCGCGGTGCAAAAAAGCGGTCCTCTTTAAAAAAACCATGTTTCTAACTGAAACCCGACTACTAAAAAAGCACGCTTTCGAAAGAGTTCACTTATGGTATGGCTATCCTCTGAACATCACTACGAATTTTCTTGTTGCATAGTTTTTTAGAGAGCGTGATGTTTCAGTTAGTTGGGTTTTCTATTTTTGAACTTGTTTTTATTGCATAAATTGGGGTTTTATTGTATATATATAGACAAACATTTTGCCATACTCAATGTTCACAGCTGTCAAGCATTTGCCAATAACTTTTGACAGAACGAATTTTGCTAGCTTTTAATATATTTAGCTTATCGCCCGCACTTATGGCACAGATAACTAAATATAGCTAACGCATCGCCTAGGAACTTTTCTTCAGTTTTTGGGTTAGGAGGAGTCTCACCCACAAGCCAGAAAACACAGTAGTTATTTGGAGCATTTAGTTCGTAGCTTCAAATTGAGAATGCATGACACCACCACATACGACACCATATATTGGCCAACGGGTCCTTTTTTACCTTTACAGATTTGGGTATCAGACTCCCGAGGTTCAAGTATCCGACAAGATCTAAAAAGGCTCCAACAACTGCAAATCACTGCGAAAGGAATGCTAAATAGCTTCACGGTACTTAATATTTTAATAACTCCTTAAATTCTTGTTGTTCTTCACTCCACCAGTTATGTTCTCAAATTAAATAATATTTAATAAATTAAAACAATATCACATACATTAGCCTGAACCCAAAATAAGGTTTTCATTGTATTATAGCGGTAGTGACGCAGGACATCGCACGCATGGCACTGGATTTATGGTTTCTAAAAATCTGGTCGGAAACGTGATTCGTTTTGATGCTGTCTCAGACAGGGTGTATCGGAGGCCAAGACACACTTTGGGTCGCTGAACCATCGGAGTAAGTAAGTATTGTATTATAGAAACCAGAAACAATGAAGATACGAAAAACGCCAACACCCAACATCTGTTCTTCAACATTTCGAGAATCGAACCCGTGACCCCTTGCGTCTTAAACGGCACTCGAACCACGTCAAAACCAAGCAACGGAGTAGATTACATGAATGACAAAAAAAAATTCTAAGAAAAGTTATCAAGTTTCTCGACAACAACTTCACGGTGAGATAAACCTGTGTCCAATTTCGGTTTTTATTCTGGTCCGTTTCATATAAAAACTCTTGAACACCCTACTTTAAAGGAGTAATGTTCAGCTATAAACTGAATGGTTTCTGTACATTTGATTACCAGCGAATGTACCTAACAATGTAACTCCAGACATTGTTATATTTCTGTTTCTTGTAATTTCCGTGTTGAGCCGCCCAATTTAACCTTTTCAGACAATTTCATTCTTAAGAGGACACAGCACGGGCGATAGAATTGAAAAATAGGTAAATAATAGTAGAGACAACTGCAAATCGGACCGAAATTTCCTATCAAAAGCACACAAAATCGGCGTTTCGTTGTCCCGATCCCTTTTCGAAAAGTTGACCGATTTAGTTACTTAAGTAACTATTCCTTTTTTTAGATAAACTAGTCAAATGAGTTTAATGGGTGTTTGAACACAGCGGATAATCTGGCAATTTATTCGATATTCGCAGGTTAATTTCTCTTTTAATAATTAATTTATAATAAAAAGGAAATGTGTGGGACATGAAAATAGTGGCAATAGATTTTTTGGAAGAAAATTACTCCCCTAGCAATCTCTGGGGAGGAAACGGGACCACGTTTTATGGAGAAACGGCTCTTCTGTATCCTCTTAAGATGAGCCAGCATTCAGAAAGCAATTAAAATTTGTTGTCTCTCGCTGAGTTTTCAATTAACAGTTCGGGTATAGAAAACCACACGCGACTTACAATTTCACACGTTTACTCGTAATTATTATAAGCCTGATGATTATTATACCATCATAATCAATATTAAAACGTGTATTTCGTGTTCTTAACTGTAAATACAAGGTTTGTTTAGAAGAAAATTAAAAAAAAAAGTGGACGGCATTTTTATGACAGGGTTCCACCATGGTTGCTGGTTTATCATACATACACAACGCATGGTTTTGTAGGTCAGAATCGTCGTAAGGCAAACATTTTACATCCATAATAATTAAAAAGTCAAATCATCATATCACATAAATGAATTAATTTAATTTTATGTATATTATGTCTTCTATTGGTGTATGTTTATTTATTGATATGTATTCTATTTATGTATGTATATTCATATTTACATTTGTGTAGGTGTATATATATTGTTTTGGTTTTTAATTATAATTTGCATTTGTTGTTGTTTTAAAGGAATGTAGTCATAGTCATAGTCATAGTCATAGTCATATACATGTATTCAGTTTAATCTCGTGCACCGTGTTCAATTTATCAGTTTGATCGTGTGGTTGACTGGTAGAGAATTAAGTCCGCCTATTGTACTTTTAATTTAGTGCAATGAAGAATAAATAAATAAAATAAATAAATCTCAGTCAGAATCGGCTTTTCGCATTCATTTTTTAGTAGGAATAATAGAAGATAATAAGACAAATATTCGTATATTTGTACAATAACAATACCTGAGTCTATATTATGAAGCCAAAATTTAAAACGGCAACCAAGAGAAATTAAGCGCATGTCTTTTTTTTACAAAAATACATAGCCATTTTCACTATCAGTATTTTAACTTATTAGGTAGGTATTCTGGATTAGTACCCCGTCCTTTTAACTTAATGTTAATGATAAACGACAGTATGGGCAATTTACCAATGGTTGTTGTTATGTCAAATAATATCAATAGGATTATTAATTTTAATTCAAACTATATTAACTTGTTTAATTTCAAGAATTATATTATCTAAATTGTCATTGACACAGAAGATTATGCCAAGTGGGTTAGTGCTTAAATAAGCAACTACATATAAATTACAAATGAGGCAACTGATACAATAGTATGTACGAGTATACTCGAATCGGGAATTGGACCACTATTTTTGTTGAGGTGTTATCGAGAGACCACTCAAAAATAGAAACATTCAATAAATAAATAAATAAATATGCGCCAGACAACACACCTCTTGTAATGGTCTCGAAGTAGGGATTACTATCCGTGTTACGAGAGACCACAAAAGGAAAACAGCCAGGTGCGTCTCCCAGCACACCCAGACCCAAGTCAATTCAGAAAAGATCGTTTCCTGAATTGACCCGACCGGGAATCGAACCCGGGACACTAAGGAAATCGAGGCGAGAAACCGTGCTACAGCGCACTACGCCAATTGCGTCGTCAAAAACATTGGTGAAAAATATTTCGAAAGCACCAAAACTCCCCGATATAACTTTTATAAATTATATTTTTGGGCTTGGCCAAAAACTTCCCTGACGCCGCGCTGCTTGGAAATAACGTCATTTGCGATCTATTTCTTTGCGTTCTTCGGCTAATATTATATTTGGCGTTTATGAATACAAAAGCACAAAAGTTGCTATAAATTGTCCATATAATCGAATGGTATAGTTTTTTTTATGTGTGAATGGATTTTCCCACCCAAGTTGGAAGGGCCAGGAAATGACAAACCAAAAATAAATATAGGGCCCTTTTTTAGTGTACTTTTTGATTATATTAAATTATGTTTGATGTTGTCAAATACCGTATCATCGTAGTTAATAAATGATAAAGATCACACGATGACGACTAGCTCAGTTTTGAATCACAGGTTTTAAATTCAAAGAAGCCTACCTCAATTAGAAAATACCCACGTAGATTTTAAAAATCTGTTTATCCTGTTTTTTTAAACTTTTATCATTACATTTAACTTTTTTAGCATTTACAAATCTTTGAATTTTACACTTCTTATTATTAAAACAACCCGAGCGTTAGCGTTATTTATTAAATCGTTCCTTCCTATCTATCCTCATCCAAACAATTTACACTGAGAATAATACACCCCGATACCCCTATTTTTTAATCCATTCACGTATACAGTTATCTTTGCTTTGTTTGACCCACTATTGTACCGAATTATTGAGGGTAACATTGAATGGTGAATTGGAAAAGAGAGCGGGAAAAGAAATAGGTGTAGTGCGGAATGTGGTGAGAGGAAATAAGATGGCTATAGTACCATAGTGATGTAACTTTATGTCACTCCATTATTCAGTGATAAAGTACGTGGCAACTGGTACATTCATATAATGAGTGAATGAGTACAGCAAAATGTGATTGACAAGACTCAGTGTTATGGTATGTATTTAAATTTCATGTCAGGTTTAAAGTGGAAAAGCAAAGACTAATCTTAGAGTCTTAGAGAAGGAAAAGCCTGCTAAAATTATTGTTCAAGTAAGTTCAAGCACCAATAATTATCTAAAAAGCGCCAAATTATTAAGAATAACCTTCATCAATATTAATCAATTGCTATCGTTGATAAGGTCAAGTTATTGTCGTTATTATCGATCGCACCTGCATTTGTATCGCATTCGTCTATCGTTTTAGCTGATAGTCGGTTTAAACATACCCAATTTTGATTACAAAAGAGAAAATAAATATTTTTCCTAAAATGGACTTTATCGGCAAAAAGTACACTATGGTTTCTTCAGAGAACTTTGAGGAGTTTATCAAGGTTCTTGGTAAGTATTATGTTTTTTGTTTATGAGTCCAAATTGCGAAGCTACATTTGATCAAACAAGCATTTAAAAACATGTTATTTTTATTCAAATATAAACAAATAAAAATCAGAATGTTAGCGTTAAATTGTGGAAGATGATTGAAGAATATTTTATTTGTTATTACCTCACCATACCCATCAAATACCAATCCAAGTAGAAAGAATCTTTTTTTTTTACTAATTGTACTCATGCTTTAAGAACAAACGCACATCAAATATATGTTTTTTTAAAGCTTACCGAGTGAAAAGGGTCGGTTGATAAAGGTTCACTGTGAAACGGCAACAAAATTATTCCTAGTTATTAGTATTGCATTTGTTTCTTTAGTAAGTTTTAAGTCTATCATTCAATCATAAAACAGGTAAAATAAAAATAAAAAAGCACATGACAGGAATAAAATAATTCAATACCAAATATTAAAATTGCGAAGTGATTCCAACGCGATAGGTACCGCCGCGTGCAGTGAGTGACTAACAACTCTAGCAAGCGTAAAAAAGCATGCCCGGAACGTGATAATCACTTGACAACACTACCAAGCCCGGTTCAATAACACCATTCGTTCTTGCAATACGCGCCAACCGGTTTCATTCGTTCCCGCATGCGCGGGTCATCCATCATCGCCATTCGCCGTCTCATCTCATTCTAGTTTTAGCCGGTAGTCGGTGCACACATTACATTTTTTAAGAGACCGACCAGTTGAATCTAATTCAAAAATGGAATTCGTTGGCAAGAAGTACAAAATGATCTCCTCTGAGAACTTCGACGAGTTCATGAAGGCCCTCGGTGAGTATTTTGGCGTATTATTCGTGGAGTTTTGAAGTCTTTTTATTTGTAATAATCGATGCCGGCCGGCAGGGCGGGCACGCACGACCACGGTCAGCTAGCTAACCGCAGTTTACTTTTTTTTTATATTCTCGGTGATGTGTGGCTCTTTCGGTTGCAATAAGATTCTTATTGGATTTAGAAAATATTAGACGCTATAATCTATCACTTTCCTTTCCTAACTTAACGGTTTCTTCAGTATTCTGCTGAAAGTAGGTACTTACTTGAGATTTTTATGTCTAAGAGTACATAGGCGGTACCTACACAATTAGGTGAAGGTAGTTAACCCTTAGGTGCTTTAAATTAAGTTACACCCGACGATAATTTATGCAGATACACCACGGTCAACTAACCGCAGTTTACTTTTTTTTAATAAGTATTCTCTGTGATGTGTGGCTCTTTCGGTTGCAATAAGATTCTTATTGGATTCAGAAAATATTAGACGCTATGATCTTTCACTTTCCTTTCCTAACTTAACGGTTTCTTCAGTATTCTGCTGAAAGTAGGTACTTAATTGAGAATTTTATGTCTAAGAGTACATAGGCGGTACCTACACAATTAAGTGAAGGTAGTTAACCCTTAGGTGCTTTAAATTAAGTTACACCCGACGATAATTTATGCAGATACAAGCGGGAGTTTAAGTAAAGAATAAATTATTATTTCTTCAACTTTCTGTAGGTAACGAGGTGCAATTTAGAAAAAAATTCTTAACCACTTTACATTTATTAACTGTGGCTTATCATTGGCTTACTTCAGATTGATTATATTTCCGCAGCAATAAGGCCGGTTACGTTAAATAAGTACATCCTGATAGTCATTGATTTGAATGGATTAGCTGCGTTCGAAATTATCCCGAAATGGAATTACTTACGGAAAATCCGTAAGTATGTAACCGCCCAAGTCTTTTACTTAGCATAAATACGTAAATTTTATTGTTTAACTAATAGCATAACTCACAATCCAATCATGTAGTTACAGGTTTTTAATTAGTACCTACCTCTATACCCGAGTGTGAATATATGAATGAATGAATACCTATTTATGCTAGAGTTGTCAAGAACTCTGGTCTTTGAGTTTCAATTCGATAGACTCTGCTTAGTTTTATAGGTACGTCGAGCTTCAGTTATTTCACGAAGCCTCTAGCATAAAAATTGAGGTCGCCCGAGTCTTAGGAGTTCGAGTCGACGATTTTAAACTTGTTCTTTTTCGTTTTTCAACGTGCCGCTAATATGCACACCTCGAGCTCACTTGTTTAGAATTTCGGTACCTACTCAACATTTATTGAACAATGGAAAGGTTAGGGGTGATGGTGTAAATGGTTGCCTGGTTATATTCAAATTATTTACAATAGAACTCAAATTATGCAATTTCATTCAATTTGAATGAATCGACGCCTTATTCACTATCACTATGACGCTGGCCGACGCGTAAGCCTCATTGAGGAAAGGACTTTATTTTTAACTTTTAAAACTTGTTTTCGAGATTTGGTATTTAATTAAAAGCTACCTACAATCATTTATTAATATTTTAGTTTGAATTCAATAACATATCATAATTAAATCTGCGGGTATATTCCAAATCAGATTTTACCTAAATCATAAAAGTTTGGGACTAACTGAGGGACTGTAACCGAGCTAGTCGTAAGTAGGACTTAAAAAGAGTTCACAATCTAATCACTGCAAATCAATTCTGCCAATTATTCTCCTTATTATGTGCATAAAAATGTGTTTTCATGTTTTAGATATTGATCGTATCGGAGTCGTGTGAATGATTTTTTTTCTTTTATCTAGCTTAGCCATTTTCCTTTCTGATAACGCATACAAAAGTAAGGGTTAAGTAGAATGACTTTCATTTTCGCATAAGTTAATGCTATTTCTCTACCTAAATAGACAGAATAGGTGAAGAACTAGGTACCTATACATAAATGTAAAACATGAAAATGAAAAACTTTGCTTACCTTTTTTTTTTAATAAATACCATTTCATATTTAATTTATGGGCTTTGCCATAGTCTTTTAATATAAATGAAGATCTTTTACTTTCATATATATATAAATATGTAAACCAAATAACATTCGTTCTTAAACAAAAACAATTAAGATGTTGCCCAGCCCATGTCAAAAATCAGAGATGGAAAAAAAACACAGAGTTACTAGACGACGACTCGTGAGCGTAGCTGATTCGATCAATTTATTTTCTTCTATATTATTTATATATTATTTAGTTCATAAAAATAAAGGTCTTTGGTGATAACGAAAAAAAAATATTAAAGTCTACCGCTAAGCGGTTAATTTACTGTAATGAAAAGACACGATTGGCGTAGTGCGCTGTAGCACGGTTTCTCGCCTTAATTCTGTAGTGTCCCGGGTTCGACCCCGGTCAGGTCAATTCAGGAAAAGATTTTTTCTAAATTGGGCTGAGTGTGGATGTGCTGAGAGACGCCCCTGGCCTAATTTATTCCTACTTCGAGAACATTACAAGAGGTGTGTTGTCTGGCGCATATTTATACTAAACGATAACTTCGTTCAGATTCGGAGTAACGTAAGTTATAGCTCGAAATTGATGGTGATTTTCTCTATCATCATATTTTATTCCTTAAAATCTATTCATATCGCACTATTATTGTGTGCACTATACCAGCCTTCAAAGTTTTACGAAATTTTGTAATTTTCTCACCGGAGTAGGCCCCGCCCCAGGGCTCAATCAAGCACAGGCCCGCATTCTAATCATACTATTTGTTTCAATTGGTCACATTCCCTTCAATCTGAGCGGACAGATTGGATTGAGCAATGTTTTCCCTAAGGCTTGCCCACAATTGAATAAGAGCTTTCAAATGCCATTCAATCAGAAGTCCTCGCTTGGGGAGTAAGAAAATAGAGGCCAAAAAAATACAGAAAAAAGTTTGCTTTTAAATGAAAAAACATCCTTAGGTAGGCCATACTGTGAGTAGGTACTTACAATATCTTAGCAGTGGGTAACGTGATTACCAACTGGGAGTATCTTATTCAATATAAAATAATATTCGTTTATTCTCATATTTTCATTCAAAATTCTGTTTTTATATACCCTCTGGGTTAAGTTACATTTCGACGTGATGACATTTTTAAACAACAATTGGCATATAAGCATTATTAGTAAAGAAACGGAATAAATAACACTTACAGATAACACCATTTCCAATGAAATACTAGACAACACGTTTGTTGACAAACCAAATAAACACACATCCATAATAATAGTCCAGTCTTCCGCCTGTGGCTTCGCCCGCTGATCTATTTCTCTTGTTAGAATAAAGCCTAGCTTAGAAGAATTAGTCGATGAATGCCATATTCTGGAAATGACACAATGGTCTAAAAACGACAAATTCTATAAATGAAGAAATTGCAGGAATATAGTTTTTTTCAAAAAGTGTGTTATAGAATGTGGCGTTCTCAGATTTTGTCATTTATAGAATTTGTCTTTTTTAGACCATTGTGTCATTTCCAGAATATAGCATTCATCGACTAAACCGCTTATTCGCTGGTAATGTATTTTAACGACATTGAAGGGACCGTATATTTCGGACATTATGTCTGATAGTTGTTATAAGGAATGTACACAAGTAAGTAGTCATAATAATAGTCATATGTATGTATTTTTTGTCAATATTGAACACTTTCCTCTCTTTTTGCGACATGGTAACGCGTAAACAAACGATCTAAACCAAAACTTTTGAAATCACAATGTCAACTATCGCACTAAATAAATCGTGAAACATGCAATCATTTCAAGGTCATATGGAAAAGAACTAGAAAGACGTTCGACTGGGAGAATGTGAGCTAATATAATATTCCAAAAATATTCTTAAAAAGGATAAACTTAAGAGTTAAGATAAGATGAATATTCTTTATTGCACATCAAATAAAACATTACAGGATGGTATTACAAGATTATGATGAAGCAATTAGCGGGCTTATTGCTTAAAAGCAATCTCTTCCAGACTACCTAAGTAGAGGAAAATAAATAAATAAATATAAATATCTGGGACAATTCACGCCATGATCATCTGACCCCAAACTAAGCAGAGCTTGTACTATGGGCGTCAGAGACTGATAAACATACTTAAATATTTCTAAATACATACTTAAATAGATAATAACACCCAGACACACAACAAATACAAATGTTCGTCACACAAATATTTGTCATGGGTGGGGATCGAACCCACGACCTCCGGCGCTAAAGGCAGGATCGCTGCCATTGCGCCAACAGGCCAGTCAAATGTTAGGAAGGATAAGCAAATGCACAAAAGACTAAAAAAAAAAAATTCACTTAACGTAACGTTGGTTGGTCGTTATTGCCGATGAATATCGACAAAGTTTCGTCGTTTTAAGCGATATGTCGCTGTATACTATGTTGTTATGACTGTATGTTCACTTATTAGTTTATATAGGGAGCTATGGGGGGGTTTATGGGCTCCGGCCGGGACCTTGCTGTTCGCTTGTTTTAACCGATCTTACGTTATAAACAATGTCATTATATTGACTGTAGTTATTTTGGTAGATAAATTTTCGAACAAATCTTTCCTCCTATTATTTTAGATAAAGATGTGGCTAGAACAAATAACGTTCAATCCACAAAAGATATGAAAATCAACTAAACTACAAAAACAAATGGTCTGGAAGATATCGCCTGATTATTGTTCCAATCTGTAAATGAAATCGTCCATAAAGGGGAAGAAAATAATTATTTTAACAAAAAAAGGTTATTTAAACATGTAATTTGAGCTCAAAAGTTATAAGGTCAGAATATTTCGCATGAGATGTAGTAAACTGTATCTGTGCAAGTGGTTATACGATTACTCCTATGATAGGAGTACCTATGACAAGAGATTCCGTAGGGCGAAGTCTTTAGTTACGCAACGAAGGTTTTGTGGTCATATATTTTTAGTGAAATTAACGTTTTAAGTATATATTTATGGTGCCATTAAAGATTACAACAGTATTGATAAACATTAATAGCAACAATAAACATGAGATAACTTTTAAAGATTATTTCATTATAAACATAATAAATTATTTACTTAAGGTTTTTGTCCTGTTGTTTGCTACCTGAGTAAAATATTTTTTTTATTAGTTTTTATTGAAATAAGCTTTGTATTTAGGTATAATCTTCTTATTTTATTAAATAACAAACCAGATTGCCAAACTTTACCCAAGTCCCTGGTAAATATTTTTTAGGAGGTGGGTCAAGTTTGGATGATTAGCATTTAGAGCAGTTTCTCAAGTAGGTATCGTCTATGCTATCATACCTATGTTGCTTACATCTTCGCAAGTCGCGTGGTTCAACCATAAGGCTGCAAGCAGAAGCAGAGCGAGGCAGCGAAGCGGAGTTTTGGCAACTTTCAATTTAACCAATGGGATTGCTTGAAGGCACGCCTGCTTTCAATCCTATTGGTTGAAAGTTGCCAAAACTCCGCTCCGCCGCCTCGCGCCGCTTCGGTGGGCGGCCTTAGAGAACTAGGCATTTCTGATTAACAAAATACAGACAAATATAGACACTAGAATGATCTCACTGTCTACTCTCATGTTAATCTGACTCACTTAACCCCAAAGTACATAATGCATGCATTAACTGATAGAGAAAAAGATTCCATTCACTGAATTACGTCACGAACACTAAACGATTGGAGTGATGTATTCTATACGGGCACTGTTCTCTTTTTTTCCAGCAAGAATGAATGCGTTTCGATTAAGGCATCCTTTAGAATTGACCCTCAAGGGTTATCATATCGTTGAGGTAGGTACTGTAGACTAACGTTACTTGACAACATGACTCAGACGCATTCAGAGATAAGTCCTTGTAGTTTTTTAATTAAGGCTTTAATAAGGCCTCTGTTTGTTGTCCTAAAGTGTTCATGAATGATTTTATTGTCGAAATATATATTTTTTAAATTATAATCTCTAGTTATGAACTTTAGGTAGTTTGGGGTCCGGGCCCTAGCGTGATTTGTGTCTGACTTCATCATCATCATCCGTTGCGTTTATCCCAGTTGTGAACCCAGACTGGTGTGTGTGTGACCGCCTCAGCGACGCCCTATCAGTGTCGGGTACTCTTTTCTGAATAACCATAAATGTTTGGCTTGTGTTGGCTTTACGAGAGCGACTGCCATCTGACCTCCCAACCCATGAAGGGGAGCCGTCGCCAGAGCCTCGTTCGTCATTCAGCAGGGTGCACCAGCTTGAAGGCGAGGTTGGCTTGGGCCCAAACATGTTGGAGGACCCCCTTACACACGGACATTTACATTTGTCTGCCGTACAGACATAAAATAAAAATGAAACCTTAGGGCAAACCCTGAATATTTACCTGACCTGATTGATGGATAACAACAACCCACTCATAAAGTCTCCCAATTATAATTATGAGAAACCGTGAAAATAACTCTGAAATATCATTGCAAAGATGCATGAAGATTCACTTCGCTAGCAGGTAAACCGAAGTCTCAAATCTTAATAAACAGAAAATCACACAGCCTTGGACTTAGACCTGTGTTATTGACTCTTGTCGTACTAGGAATCTTGCCAAATTACGTGCGAGCTGTTTCTCAGTGTTGGATATTCAAAATTAACCGTGTTTCGGTTAGCCGCAAAAAATGCCGTGAAACTACAATTGACAATTACCTTAAGTAACTAGCTAAGACTTCAAAATACAAAGCAATGTAGGTGGAGTCAAAAACATCAAACAGTAGGTGCCTAGATTGCCACTCTTATAGTTACTCTAACTTTCATCTCCATGTTATTCCATATCTTATCTGTAGCCTGATATTAAAAGCAACTTCTCTGAGGAAGACAGATTGTGCAAGTGTCTGTAAACTGCTGCTGGTTTTCAGTGTGCGTGCTGGGTGTATACCTCAGCATAAAATAAGTAGGAAGTCACGCTATGCCAATTTTCGAAGTAATTTAACCTTTTGTGTGACTTCGCGACCGTAATGCCATACTTCGGATTGACCACCAGTCGTGCACTGCGGTCACGCTTGGATCTAGACGTTATTGAATTACCTACTGGATATTTAAAACCAGCAACCAATAATCCAATGAACTCAAGCTATGATCATCTACCTACAACTTCAAAGGATCGCCACGATCAGGCTATCTTTAGCTAATTAGGAAGAGCATGTGAATACTGAATATCCCGCAAGCCTGGCCGATTAAGCTTCTGTCGGGCAATTGTAGTAAAATGGTCAGCAATCAACTCCAATTGCCGTCAATAAGATGCGACTGTCTGGGAGTCGTTTTCTATAACCCGACAGTGAGGTTCCGGCCGTGTGAACAGATTTGTGGGGTTCGTTCGTGAATCGACCTTCCGAATGCTGGAACAATTGCTATTCTAGCTTGTTTATGTAGCTCGTGTAGAAAAAAGATAAAGATGTGTCTGATACTAAACAAAGTACAGAAATGAAAATGAAATTTGACGACCTGAAAGTGGTTTTGAATTTGAATAGCAAAATGTTCATGTAGGTAACTAATGACATGAGGCACAGTATTCATCTTCTTGTCACTTTGAAGTACGTAACTCAACCGACTTGTGGTCGCCCTTGGGGTGAAGTAAAGCAAAGCAATCCGGTTTACGTTAAGGTGATTTTAGCCGCTATCTAGCGCAACTAAATGATTAATAAATATAATAAAACCAAAGGTTATAAAAACTTCCAAATTAGACATTGTTTTTGAAAACTGAACAATGAATATCTCAAAAAATACTTCTTTTTTGGACTTTTGAGATTGAGGTTTTATTCTTGAATTTAGCAAAACTCAATCTAAAACTAAAAATCAGAATGAAAAGTCGTGAACAGACATTCAATATTTAAAAGAAGTATTTTTTGAGATATTCATTGTTCAGTTTTTAAAAACGTTTAATCTGGAAGTTATAAAAATAAATCAATTGTGGGTCGGTCAACATGGCGGCTAAACTCTCCTTTAGAAGCAATTATATTTTTACTCTTTTAATTATTATTATATATGCATGCATAAACAAACCGCAAAAGAAACAGCTTATTTACTTTAAGAGCAAACCATGACTAGTATAGTTTTTAGGTCGCTTTTGCTAGACCTTCTAAATACCAATAGTAATAATCGCGTAATATGAAGTTCAGTCATACCTAAAAAACAAAATGACCTCAGAAGAAATAAAAAAAATCCTTAACAATGATTGACGTGATGCATTGAGCTAAATAGGTATTTGCAAGAAATCTTTGTTTCAATTTGTGTAAGATGGCATTTCCTTTCCAGACCGCTTTGTGCGCCTACGCACGGAGGCCACAATGATCCTGACATTGGCTTATGTGGGCTCCCCTGATTTATCTTAACTTGAGATTTATTTGCCATTTGTGAACACGTTCTTTTTTTTAATGTTTAAATTCAACCGTACTACCTAAGTACAAATACCTAGTACCACAGTAGAAGGTTACGAACTTTTTTCAGTGCCTTCAGCTTAGCTTGCTTACGCTAACTACGGCTTGTATTTGTCCTTCTTGTATTAGGATTTTTTTTTAAACTTTGCAAAGTACATTTGAATCTAAAACCTTATAGGTTATAAAATTAAGTAGATCTTGCGACTGACTGGTCCTGTTCTTAGGACTCTGGCTGGTTTCTACAGGCCAGATTATGATAAGTACGTTACAAATGTTGGCACGTTCTGTTAAATTTTATTATAAGTTAGTATTATATTTTATAATAACCTCTATTTGCGTGATTTCCCAAAATATTCATTTACAAATCTGATGTTATTAAGCCAACTGCATTTGTCCCACAAGTTAAATACATCTTCATTCAGCTCCGCTTTGGCAACGCTTCGGTAATGACATCTGGACATTGAACCTCTATAATTATCTTAGCGACGCGGAGTTAAATAATAACATGCACGGATTACAGCACTCGTATGCCCCTACGTGGGGTTTCATCATTAAGAAAAAAATGAAAGAAAAAAATTAATCATAATCACAAAAGTCACGTTTGGTATTTTTGTTTTGCTTTTTTCACAATCCTTTTACTTTCACTGGTTAAATGTGTACATGTTCAGAACTTTTACTGACTAAATATACTATACTAACCTTTTAACCAAATTAGTATGTTAAGTTAAAACATTAATTCGCAAGAATACATTTGAGGAACAAGTATTCATGGAACCCGGACATAGCATTTCACAAATACTTATTTTACCATTATTAAACTTTTTTTGTATATGTTAGACAGCCAGTACGAGCAGTACGAGCACTACACTTACACTGTCACTGCCACTGCCAAATTAAAATATCTGTTAATTTAGTCACAAAAAAGTCCCCTAATTCTTCGGCGTCATTCGAAATTATTCCGCCCTTATGAGCTGCTTCATTTAGTTTTACTGACAACACCTCATAAGTTTTCTTAACTTATAGAGGTTTTTCATTAGCTTTCATCTATCTACTAGCCTTAGTCCTCTAAACTGGTACATTATTGTATAAGGCTATTCACCAATTGGTACTTAAATGGAAATAAATCTCATCCCCGTCTATATTGCATCGCCCAACAAGTTTCCTTTGGTAATGGATTCTAAATTGAAAAATTTCGCCAATTTAAAAGGTCGATGTCCTTGACGTCACACCATTGCGGAGACCAATCGGGTTGCCTGACGACTCCCCGGCAGCCAATCAGAATACAGATTGAGTCTGCTGTTGATCTGATTATCTGATTCATCTCCGCGATAGACACGTCAATAATGGGTACGGTTTGAGATTGGTGTTTTCCGAGCACACAGACCAATTAGCAAAGTCTACAGATTGTGTTTACGGATTTGTGACGATTCTGGTTATCTTAGGCCAAGGATCGTATTGAATGGTACCAAACACCCCCTGGATTAGTCACGGTCGCGGTAAAGAGAATGTACCTATCTAACGTTTAACTGGTGGCCACCACCCAATTCCGAACTAGTTGTTTGAATGAGTGATGGATGAATGATTATTTAAATATCTAAATAAATAAATAAATATCTGGGACAATTCACACCAAGATCATCTGACCCCAAACTAAGCAGAGCTAGTAATATGGGCGTCAGAGACTGATAAACATACTTAAATATTTTTAAATACATACTTAAATAGATAATAACACCCAGACACAACAAATATAAATGTTCGTCACACAAATATTTGTCATGGGTGGGGATCGAACCCACGACCTCCGATGCTAAAGGCAGGATCGCTGCCATTGCGCCAACAGGCCAGTCAAGGTTTTACCAATTTATTTTGTCATCATAGCTATGAATTTGATGTTAGGTACCTACATTTAAGTTTCACTAGTAGTTTTCTCTGTTATACAGGTGTTCCAACCCCCAAGATATTTCAACTATAATGGAATATGAGCCATTTGAACTGGTAGCTATATTACCGAAACACGGCCGGCGTGTTTTTCAACAATATTAACACATTGTAATTCTTACAAAATAAATACTAGCTAATGGATGTAACAACTACACGTCGAAATTTAATCAAAGTTTCCTCTAAAGGAGAATCGTTTCTTTTAAAATAATAAATAAATAAATATCCCTGGACATTATTCCACACAGCGCCATCTAGCCCCAAAGTAAGCTAATTAAAGCTTGTGTTATGGGATACTAGACAACGGATAAACATACTTAAATACATTTTCTTTTGTAAATACATACTTATTATACATAGGAGACACCCAGACCAGTACAAACAGACATGTTCATGCACACAAATGTTTGTACTGTGCGGGGATCGAACCCGCGACCTCTGGTGTAGTAGCCAACTTCTTAACCATTACACCAAGTCGGTCGTCAAATAAGATATTTATCTTAAATAAAAAAAATTGGTCTAAAAGTAAGAGCCTATCTAAAGTAAATTCTACCTTTTCGTATCCATCGGTAGCAAATACGTCTCATCATATTATATTCGTACATATAGTAAAACAAGTGAACAATATATGGGCGGATCTACAGTCCGGCAGACAGGCAGCTGTAGGTTGCATGTTATCAGCAAGGTTGTTTATAGCAGTCGTTAAATTGCGACACTGTAATTCCTACTTTATATTTACACTTTGAGAATTAATGTCTTGATGAAAAGCAATGGGAACGTGTAAAAAGATGTATGAATTCGATTGTAATGTTTTGACTGACTTTACAAACAGAAGAATTCTTCTGTTGGGAATATGGTAGAAATGTAGCTGCCGGGGGTCCACCGGAACCAGCAAATATTTCACTAATGAAATAGACCAAGGGTGTGACTGTGGTTGGTCGCCTCAAACAATGGCCCACATGCTCGACTGCCCACAGTGCCCCGCCACCTGCACTTTGGAGGATCTGTACTTGGGGTCTGATGCTGGGCTGGAACTGCTGGAAGTTGCTGGTTACTGGTCGAAATCCGTATAGATCAATAATTGACTATTTGCTATTGACACAAGAAGAAGAAGAAGCAAAATTTTGAAAGTGGTCTGCGAAAAAAAGTTTGGGAACCTCTGGTCTATCTACTACCATGTGTCATGTCAGAAGAATTCTTCTGTTTGTTTCTCTGTCTCTTCAGACTGAAAACCTCATTGCATTATTTTTCGAATGCTCTCCCAGTAACAAAGAGGGAGGATATAACTTTCCCAGTAGGTAACGCATCGAGCCGAGGTCTGGGACCATGACACATGGTAGTAGATATAGACCAAAGGTTCCCAAACTTTTTTTCGCATAGTCCACTTTCAAAATTTTGCTTCTTCTTCTTGTGTCAATGGCAAATAGTCAATTATTGATCTATACGGATTTCGACCTGTAACCAGCAACTTCCAGCCCAGCATCAGACGCAAAGTACAGATCCTCCAAAGTGCAGGTGGCGGGGCACTGTGGGCCATTGTTTGAGGCGACCAACCACAGTCACACCCTTGGTCTATTTCATTAATTAAATATTTGCTGGTTCCGGTGGACCCCCGGCAGCTACATTTCTACCATATTCCCAAAACTCGACAAAAATGTGACGCCAATATAGACCCCCGTCGAGTCTCCCATGGACTCCTTGGGATCTGGTATGAAGCACTAATCTGTAATTGAGTAGATATTTCAAAACGTCAGTTCATACAAAAACGTCACTCTGATCTATTCTCAAGTACAGATTTTGTTTTAGAATACGGGCCTAAGTCTATTGATACTAAAAAAAGATTTAATAGCTGTTAACACAGCCAAGCAAAACAGAAACAATACTTGAAGTAGTAAAATGCTGCTTCTATTTCTAAACGATTCTTTGTGAGTCAAAAGGTCATTGTTTTTGTCGCCATGTATTTCAAAGATAAACCGTTTTTTTTACGGCTAAATATACAAATGTAAATATAGTTAGGTACATGAATGTACATCAATAAATCCTGCACTTTACCCGACAGTTCAAGGACCTGCTTTTTATAGTGATAAGTACGTAAACCTAATGTCATTCATATCAAAAACAATACTTCAACCGAAAGATTTGTTGATAGCAAATATTTAAAAAAGTTCATTTGCAACAAAGAAATAAAAATTAACCTAAATCTAGTGCAAAAGTACTTCGCATATAATATATTTCGCAGCATAGAAGTATTCAGCGGATGCCTTATGCTTAATTGAAAAGGAAAAAGATAACAAAGATAGGTAGGTACATATGGATAAGTAAAAAACTGGTCTCTTTTTTTAGTCTCTTGATATTTAGCAATAATTTGTGGATCGTATTAATTTCCCTATTCCAGCGAAGTAAATTTGTCATAAGGTACCCCCAGTCTCATGTACAATATTAAAGTCCTTTCCTCATTTTGCTAATCGATACTGCAAACTCTTCTTGTAATTTTTTTTTTAACTGAAAAAAGTAAAACAACTTTTACGTACATAGACAACCTAACGTATTTTTTTAACTTAGTATAGTATAGACAGAATACATTTGATGTGAATAATCTAGATGTAGATTATTCACTTCAAATGTATTCTGTGGATAGCCGACGGAAATGCAAGTATCCGCTCCTTTCGTTCAATGGAGTGTCCAATGGAATCTTGCTTTTTTAATTAGACGGGTTTGAATACTGCTAGGGTTTTCAATTACTTATCTATGTCTTATGGGCCGACTCGGAAATGTTCAAATTTATACATATACGACTAGAAGCGAAAGGTCACGAACGCGAAACACATCACGAAATCTCAGAAACTACAAGTGCTAGGAGTTTCAAATTTTGCATGGGGGTTCTTTTTAGGATGTAGGTTCTCACTAAGACGGGACTTGGCGAAATTCGACCCCTAAGGGGTTGGGTTCATGGTTTGCTTGTATGAAACTACGTTACTACAAGTGCTAGGACTCTCAAATTTCGCACAGTGGTTCTTTTTAGGTGCAACTAAGACTGGATTTTCCGAATCAAGTATCGTATGTCAAAAATATTCACGCGGGCGAACCTCTCAAGCTTTTTTTTTATTCGAACTAAAAAAAAATATTTACTGCGTCTGTGTTTCCGGATACTTACAACTTTAGTATCTTCAAGGCCAGAGTGAATAGGCATTTTCTGGGTAAGCGTGTACCACTATCGGCCTCGTCATCGCTTACCACCAGGCGAGACTGAGGCCAAACGCAAACCCATTTTACATTAAAAAAAGCTGCGGGCGAAGGTAGTACGCTCAAATGAACATTTGGAAGACTAACTGCTTGTGGACCTCAAGTGAAATAAAGCCTAAGTTGGGTCATTTAGATTAGGTTTTAGGTTGCAGATCCCCTTAATTGTGAAGCCATATTTTTCGCAATAAACCTAATTGCATACTTTTTACGAATAATTTTATTGTTAATCTTCATTTTCGTAAATGCACGATCAAGAATCAGAATCAGAATCAGAATAATTTTTATTGTGAATCACAGGTAAGTACAAATGATAATCAAAGCAAATGCATTCAATTATACTGTCACCTTTTCCTGCATCTCTTGAATACTCGCAGACCTATTCATTCCAGCAATCTAGTCTAAAACTTGAGATATGTGCCCGGCTTCACACCCTATAATATAGGTTAGGTATTTCGGGAAGAAAGACACTTACCTCATGAGTAAATTTTAATCATGTGACCTCACTGTTTATAACTATTTAAAGACTTCTCTACTCGAATAGATTTGAAAAATTGCATTATCGTGGTATTGTTTCAATAAATAGATAAAAAATAATATCTGGATCTATCAAACTAAACTGAGCTTAGAGATGTAAAAAATATTCTTGTCTTAGAATATTTATCTGTGTGTGGTTCCAACCTATGATCAACTCGTAGCAGCCCTACCATAGTATTTATGGAACTGGATTCCCCGTGGACCATGGCAGTTATGCGCAAGCGCAAGAATGCGGCTGTGCCCTCTATGGTCATGTTACACCGTCGCTAGAACGTGTGCGATTTACGCCAAACAACTTCGGCATGAAATTAATAAATAACTGGTTAAAAAACCCGCTTGATCTTCAGTTACTCCGTGATCATGGCACTTGCAGGTGCCGAAATATCGGAAAATCGAAAACAAAAAACATTGTTAAAAATCCCGTAACTAATAACTATTCTAATGTTAGTCACCATGAAAGTTTAAAACAAAATATTGATATAGTTGATTGAAATTGATAGTCATTAGTGCATGTCTAATCATTTCCTAAAATGATTTATATGTAGTCTGAGACGGATAAGTATACGGACGAACCTACTTAAATATTGTTAGATACACTAGAACAAACCTCAACTGTTCATCACATAAATGTTAGTCGTTGGTTGGGATCCAACCGTGAGTCACGGGACCAGTTGAGCCAACAAGCCAGTCAATATAATTTTCATAAAGTGAGCCGATTCACACCAACAATACAGTCCAGCTTCTTAAGAACGCATTCCTTTGAAATTTTAATAGTATTTAGTATAAAATGACAACACTATATATGGCCATATCAATGCTGAATGCGTTTCGACGCATCAGGCAGGTCTAAATAATTTTACTCGAGTATAGACACTATACTCGAGTCTGTTTATAAACATTCAAAATCTATTTTCATGCGCCGTGTTTCACAGTTAAACAAAATAAATATACATTAATGCAAGTGATTCTTATTTTAAATATCTGCTTTTGTAAGTACATCATGTGACCGACCAATATTTATCATCAATCATCATCTTTGAAGATTTCGTTCGTCAGGCAGTAGAAGATATGCGCTTGTGAAGATAGCAAATAATGTTTTTATCTTTTGAGTGTGGCTAAAAATACCTATATTTTTATATAAATCAGCCCGGTTAGATTTGATAGCGACAAATTCTATAAAATCAATTTTACCAATGTGAATAGACTAACAACTAAATCCGAAGTCATATGTATTTATTTTACCTATAAGTTCAAATTAGTTGATTTCATTATGAACCACATTCGTTAAAGGAGCGTTTTAATACCTAAATAAGTACTTTATTTGGGTTAGGGTGTCGCAAAGGGGGTGCAGGGACTTGGAAAAATTTACTCGGCTGTGAAATTCGGTTAGGTTAGAACTGCGACCAAAAAACGCACGAGCCGAGCGAGCGAAGCGAGCGTGCCGCGGCAGCGCCCGGCGAGTGCCAGAAAAGAACATTTTATAGTCCCTCCCATAAGTGCATTCCTTTATCTATACCATAACTTGTTTTTTTACGTTATATGAACGAAATCTTAGGCGGTTTATTATAACCTATGGGGTTTGAACATCGGTTGCATCGGTTGGTGTATTTTTCAAAGGAAGAGCCATTGTGTGCAATGGCATAGGAAAAGCTTTTATAACGATTTACTGCACAGACTAAAAACACTTAAGAAATGCACTCAAAAGTCTTAGTATGCAGATGCATTTTGAACTTTTACGTGTACCTTGGGTATAATCCATAAGATCCACCCCGGTTTAAGAGTCATTAATTCGCTGAAATTCGTAGTGACAAATGTTTTAATCCTGCGAAGTTTCCGTTCTCGGGCTTAATAAAATTATTTTTCCTTATCAAGGATGATTACTTGTGAAAGCCTCAGACTAAAATAAAGGTGGGTCACACACAGTCATCACAAAAGTAGTGATAAGATTTGATGATATCATTTCCCCGAGGCTGACAGCTGTGGTACGAATGTTAATTAGTATTTATACCGGGTGATTATCAAAAGACTTGAAAAAACGATATGGCACACTCGGTAAGTGATGTAGGAACTATGTAAGTGAAAATTGGATTTTTTAAATTGTTTTTAATTTTCAAGGAATGATGACCTTGAAATTCTGGTTGATCAAATAAATTTTACTTTCACTTAGTTAGTTTCTACATTATTTACTGAGTATGCGATATCGATTTTGTAAGTCTTTAAATAATCACCCGGTATATCACTTTCTGCCACACCTTTTGCAATCGCCAAACTGTTTGCGCTTGATAAGAGAATGTGCAAACAGCACTATCAGACAGCTATTATTGGAGAAGTCAAGGATTTTACTTGTTTTGTAAAACAGTCTGAAGTTGCCTGATTCAGAACCTCGTTAACTAGACAGATTCGGTGTTATTTTCTTTGTAGATTTAAATGGTCGGCACCAGCGTTAAAATGTTTGGGCTGATGCAGGTTGCTGACATTGGTCACCGTTGCCCAAACTTAAAACTTACCCGCTAATAAATACCTATACAAGGTAAATGAACCTCATCATCAAATAGAACCGCATTTCGCACCAGAAATAGCTGACGCGTCTGTCAGCAGATCATGTCAGCTGTCATTTAACCCGCCCTGCGCGTTGTGGTATTGGTACCTATTTATCTTTTCTCTAGAATAAGCTTACCTAAAGAGCTTTCTCCGTAAATAACACTAAAATGCATACTTGGGAAGGTAGAAAGTATAGACTGGTTTCTACGGAAAATTTCGATGATTTCATGAAGGTCCTTGGTACGTTAATTATTCTACACGTCTGTTCACACAGTCACAGGAAGCTGCCGCTAAGACCAATTGTATAACTACATTATACCTTCGAACTTCAATATATAGGTAGTTTTGTCAATACAAAAAAAACGCTTTTTCATCGATTGAACCGAGAGTTATGGTTTTGAGTTCATACAAAACTCATAGGGTTTTAACAAACTGTCTGGAAAACTTGTTACATCATTTTTTAACCGAAAAACAACCAAACAGGTCCAGTCGGATACAAATCATGCGCTTACCCACGAACACCCGGACCTCTAAACCAGTTCACTAGCTGGTAAGCTTACTTTTGTAATTATTTTCCTCCTAACTAACCTTCTTGTTCATTCTTGTTCTAGGCGTGGGCCTAATCACCCGCAAGGCCGCGAATGCCGTGACCCCCACCGTGGAGCTCCGCCAGGAAGGCGACCGCTACAACCTGGTTACCTCATCCACCTTCAAGACTACCGAGATGAAGTTCAAGCCCAATGAGGAGTTTGATGAGGAGCGCGCTGACGGTGCCAAGGTAAGAAGTCGCCAGCGCCTCAGTAAGAACACCTCAAACCTTGTTTAAGGAAACGCTCGGCACTTTTTGACAGTCCCAGCACCATCATTAACCTATTTGGGGCCCTAGTCACATTAGGACATCTGACACTTTTTGACCAAAGGCCCACTTTTTGAGTTTAGGTGTAAGATATTTTATTAAAATTGATTGCAGGGGAAGGTCCTTAGGAACGCAAGCCCTGGGCACATGCCTCTACATGAGGCCTTTTAATACAGAGGCTTGTTAGAAACGAAAATTACCAAGTTTGGAAGAACTAATCTGTCAAAAAAGTTTGAAATTAGGTTTTCTATTGCTACTGAGCAAAAAATTATTATAAAGGTTTAAAAACCAATACGATTTTCCTAATTGGCTCTGATGAAATACATTTAATAACTTCTAGTAAAATCCTTGTGCTTGGAGTGGCCTAAAATGTGGAAATACAACTCGCAAATATCACCCGCAAAAGGTTTCATATGTGGATTTGAGATTAACGGTAGAATTTAATAATGCTTCGTGTAACAAATACAAATACTTACGTATTATCGTTTTACGGGCATTTGTTTGCCGGGCGTCGGTTGTTATGTGTAATCTTTCTGCTCTCGACTTCCATTGTTTAAAGTGTTTTCAAGTATAGCACCTATGTCTTATTTGGTTTGCAGGTGAAGTCGGTATGCACCTTCGATGGCAACACCCTGAAGCACGTTCAGAAGGCCACCGATGGTCTGGAGGTCACCTACCTTAGGGAGTTCGGACCCGAGGAGATGAAGGCTGTAAGTGTCATTGATTGATTTATTGTTTTTTTTTATTATAAATTACTGCTGATATTTAGCGACTCTACTGGACTGTTGGACGTCGAAACTAATCGTAAACCAGTCATTATATCTCTGCTGTATCTACTTTCGATTTCTATGCAAGTTCCTTAAAAGTCTTGTTATCTTGCACCTCGCCGCTTGCAAGGCGGAAGATGCATTACAACGGGCAGGTATTTCTAAGCTTGCATTATTGTCTACTAGTACGTTCTTCTCAAGGCCACGTCTTAAACAGTTGTCGCCAGGGAGCGAAAAACCGCGATTTTGACAGCTATTACGTATTTTATTGCTATTTTCGGCAAATGCTGCATCGTCATCATGTGATGCCTGTCAATTATAGCACGTAGCAATCGAGTCTCATTAAGAGTTGAAGAATAAGTGATAGGCTTCATCCAGGACCCGCCTGCACGCTGCGCCCTCCCACCCACTAGGCACTACAGTTTTTCTGTCGATGTATTTGCAACATAGAAACAAGGTTGGCTGATCATTCTGTATCTATAGTAATATCACAGTCTTATAATGTGCTAATATTATACTCTTAATGAGGAAACATTTGTTTGTTTGTCTAAGAGGCTCTGAAACTAATGGACAGATTTAAAAAAAAAAAAAACACCAATGTAAAGCAAAATTATCATGGGAGTGACATGGGCTATTTTTTAAAATTAAGGCTATATTTGGACGGGAAAGACAATCTACGCGAGCGAAGCCGCTGACGGATAGCTAGTCATTTATAATATGTATTAAGACGTCCCCTTGGGCTTAAAAATCGTCACGATTGTTTCGCTCACCATGTCGACAATATTCAGCTTAGGTCTGATTGTACCTTATCCGTACAATATGTTATGTTATGCCGTACCCTGTACAAATCTATTTGATACCAAACCAGTAGCTAAAGTTTCGGTATTTGTTTGTCCTTTCCAGTTTCGCCTTTTAGTGACCCGTTCCTGTTTGTTCTGATTCAATTTGACAGTCCAATCGGTCATAGATTTCCCTTGAGTGAAAAGTTATTTTGTACTTGTACACAAGAAGTCACATCTAGTTTTACATGGACCTGATGAAGATGGATGTTTTCGCTGCTTCGCTGGAGAAAATTTGTTATATTTTTTTGTTTTTTTCTGAACGTAGGTAGGTTACGTAGGCACGGAGAACGACAGGTCAACCCTGACAAAATAAGTGCAAATAAGTGAACTTTTCGCCCGCGGCTTCGCCCGCGTTATCGTTATATATTATAGCAAAATTACATAAAATCTTTATAAATTGTAGCTCTTGTGTTATTCTGATGTATACGCTATATTTCTGTAAAGTTTCATCCAAATCCGTTCAGTAGTTTTTGCGTGAAAGAGTAACAATCATACATCCTCACAAACTTTCGAATTTATAATATTAGATATTAGTAACATTTCAGCAGCATAATGTAAATAGAAGCTTGATGTGTTTAAGTGTGTAAATTGGAAAAGTTAAAAGCGCTCTTGTAAAAGGTCAAACCGACGAGAATAATAAGAGAAAGGAACTCGCACCAGAGTTAATTGTTAATTCATTTGATTAAATGTTTCTTTGTTAAGGTTAATTTTCATGTACTATTTGATGTTGCTGTTTTGTAAGGTTGGTAAACACTTCTTGAAACTAACTCGCACTGATGAAACGCAAGCTTATGCGTATTTGAATATGCAATGACGATATTTTCCATAACATCAAACAAACTGATCGTAAAATAAAGTCCACCGAGACGTGAACTGTTGCTAACGCGTCACACACAGACTGTTTTGTTTACCAAATGAACTCATAGCAAAGAGCATAGGCGATTGTATTAAGGGGGCATAGGTCACGTCGTAGCTCACATCGGTGGCATCTATATAAATAAAATAAAGTCGTGTTAGTTACACCACTCATAACTCAAGAACGGGTAGACCTATTTTTATGATTTCTTGTTTTTGGCCTAAATTTTTTTTTTATTGCCCGTCAAGATGACCTCACTCCACCTGATGGAAAGCGGTCGTGAGGTCCAGATATGAGGTTGACAAGCCCAGTCATTCAAACGAAGCACTGGGCTGGCCATCCTCACCTTGAAGGCCTGCAGAAATGCCTTTTGACGCCCCGCTTGAAGAACCCGAGACTATACGAGGAAGGAAACACATGTGCTGGAAGAGCGTTCCACGTCTGGATGGTACGACAAAGAAACGAGTCACCGAACCGTTTAGTTCGGGCCAACAAATGTTGAATTGTCTGTGGACATACTTATTATCCTACATCGAGAATAAAAGATCAAATTTTTGAAGCAAAAACATTTTTCCATACTAAATGTTCACATCTGTCAAGCATTTGCCAATAACTTTTAACAGAACGGAGTTTGTCGGGGCCGCTATTTCTAAATAGAAGATCTTAACGTAACTTCTTCGTGGCAGAGTGGTATCAGCGCTCAGCCCTAAATCTGGAAGTCCTATTTTCAATTTGTTTGATCTAAGGCACCACACTCTAATCGTTCCCCGTCTGCGCGTACGTTCTGTGTGGGGTCTTTTAAGAATCAAGTCATGCTCGCAGAGGGGTCATAGGACTGTAAAGCTAGAAGGAACCTTCGTGTAGTAGACGAATAGTGGTAGACCTCAAGTGTAGAATAGGGTGTTTGCAGACCTGTTTATTGATTTCTAAAGTGATAAGTAGTGATAACCCTTTTATCACCTCATATTAACATGTTTTAATATTACGGCACAGTTATAAATTGGGTTCTCAATAATATGTTGTTCTTTTCTAGGTTGATAGTTAAGATAAAATTTTATATTACAGCTGTTAGCGTTACTTTTATGGCTTAAGTACTGCAATAAAAGATTAATATCCTGTTACAAAATACTTTTAATTACTTA
Organism: Udea olivalis; assembly: GCA_947369235.1. Taxonomy (NCBI): domain Eukaryota; kingdom Metazoa; phylum Arthropoda; class Insecta; order Lepidoptera; family Crambidae; genus Udea; species Udea olivalis. The sequence continues at coordinate 11,380,759 of OX376362.1, read as the reverse complement.
ATATTTGCGTGGGATGCATTTGGACCGAACGAACATAGTGCTAGAGCAAGAATGTTCTTTCGTGATCTTTAAGTGTCAATGGTTATTCGTTTTTCATTTACATCAAAAGAATTCTAACGAAAAAGTAAGATACCATACATATGATAGAACAACGAAAGAATGCTCTGTCTCTGTTTACACAAACAGAATGTGATAGAAAGGGGATAAAATGGGCATTCGCTCGTTCGGCCTTAATATTACGGCACAGTTATAAATTACGTTCTCAATAATAGCAGCGTTTTCCCCTGAAAGAAAACGCATATTAAAATACTTACCTTATTCGAAGCTTATAAATTGAGATAGGCACTTCCGTTTCCCGTAGTCTTACCATTTTTCCTACTTTTTTACCATATTTATGACGTATTTCCGGGGCTCGACAGGCAGTGGCGCCACTTAATGCTTTATAAAAGTTGTGTCGCGCCATTTGTGCTCATTGGCTTTATTTCACCAGGCAGAGCTAGAAAGTAAGCTTCGAATAAGGTAAGTATTTTAATATGCGTTTTCTTTCAGGGGAAAACGCTGCTATTAAAAGTACTTGACCGTTATTCGAAGCTTATAAATTGAGAGGTGTTTGTTATCGCCTGGTGAGACCTGGAAATGATGACAAGAAATACGCCAATGTGATGAAAATAATTAATTTATTAGTTATTTATATTTTAATTTTTGCTTATTTTAATCAGTCTAAATGATTAAAGGATCATTTATACATTTCATCTTCCATTATAAACATAATTGCTTCTAATAAATCAAATATCTTAAAATAACATATCAAACCATGGGTGTAAACAATTGAGTAACATTAGTTCTATTACTCACTGACATTACTTCCCGCCTGTAATATCTTTGAAATGTACTGGCAGAGCGCCAATTACCACGAGCTAGAATTTCATCCATAGGATGGCTTAAGCAATTTTTAGAGGCCACTGCGGACCTTGTACTTCCTGGGGTAAAGTGAATATTCGCGTCTTTGAATAAATGTTTTATCCAGCCTGCTATAACTGTTCGTGAGGCATTTTTAGGAGGGCCCCTTACTGTCACAAATAATCTAGTTGATTTGGCAGTTTCACGTCTACTTTTCAGTAATGATATAGTAGTTTCAATCCAAAAGACAGGGTTAAGTTTTAGATTGTCTTTGTTTACCATTAGTTTCCAGCCTGATTGTCTGTACTCATTATTGTCAGTTTTGGAGCCAAATTCTGGCCAGAGTATTATGGCTTTATCTGATTTTACACAGTGGTCAGGATCTGTTCTAAGTAATGTCAAGTCATGTACGCGCCGACCAGAGTATAACAATAACAGGATAGCTGTATGTCGGGAGGTTTGATAGATGTTGGTCTCATCTATAGAGTAAGTTGACAAGTAATTAATCAAAATATCTATATCCCAAATGGGTGGTTTGACGGTTTTGGGGTTTTTCAGAGATATGGATTTTAAAATGTGTTTAACTAAAACATGGGAACTTAATTGGCTTGACATATCTGCGTTACAAAGCGTTGCAACTACAGATTTATGCAATAGAATGGTGTTGTACGATAAGCCATGAATTAAATGCAAATCAGCCAAAAACTGTGCAAGCTGGGAGCCTGTTGGTTTTGTGATATCGATTTTGTTTGATTTTGCCCATAGCTCCCATCTCTGCCATGCTGTTTTGTATGTCTTTATGGTAGATTGACGCCAGGAATTTTTCAATAAGGCTAGTTGGCTATTATTCCAGCTGCTTATTTCCTCGGTCCAGCCCCACATTTCCAAACTTCGAGAGTTAGGTGTTCCACCTGCGGGGGTGGAAGACCTGTTGAAATGTCGATTAGGTTCGTCTCTAACTGCCTCAGGACAAACGGGGCTTCGAGAGCTCTCGCTCTGAGGTCTGCTCTCCAAAACACTTTCTTCCACCGGGGTACTACTATCAGAAATACCCCCGTCGAGTGATTGAGATGCGACAACACTCTCGGCACCAGAAATGGTGGGGGAAAAAGCCACGCTAGAGGGTAATTCCATGGGATGCTGAATGCGTCGTGAAACAGGGCTTTGGGATCTTTTAAATCTAGGGTCACGTAGTTGTAAACTACGTGAGCTCTCTCCGAGGCAAAAAGGTCTATCACCGGAGTTCCCCATTTCGTAAATATCTTCTCTACACATTTCGGTAACAGGTGCCATTCCGGTGGGAGTTGATGACGCGATAGGTGATCGGCGTGGTTGTTGTATCTGCCCGGAATGTAGTGGATAGTAAAGGAAATCTGGTGCCGGTCTAATAATGTCAATAACTGATGGGTTATCTCTAATAGCGCTATTGACTTGTTCCCCCCCTCCTTTCGGAGATGCGCCACTACAGTTCTGTTGTCGCACTGTATTAAAATTGAGCTGCGACTCAACGTTTGTGCGTGAATTCGAATAACGTGTAATATTGCTAGCATCTCCTTTTGGTTGCAATGTAGTTTCTGCTCTTCTAAAGACCAAAGGCCTGTCAAAGGGAAGTGGTCCAATTGGGCGCCCCAAGCAACGTCTGACGCGTCCGTTGTTAGAAAGTGTACAGGGGGAGGTAGATGCAGCATTGTTGGGGAATGACAGTTCTGATACCACCATCTCAGCTCGACTTGAACTCTTTGCGGTAGTACTGATTTCTCCTTTGGATGAAATAGCATAGTATTCATGAATCTTAGCAGGTAACGATGATTCAATCTTCCTCGAGGGACTACAAAGCTGGCGAAGTTCAGCAGGCCTACTAGGCTCTGTATTTCGAGTAACTCTACTTGAACCTGGTTCAAGACTTGAGACAACTTTGTCACTAGAGTTGTAATTTTTTCCTTTGGAAGCGACTTCAGGTTTTCCCATGTTCTCCATAGAACCCCTAGGTATACAATGCTCTTTTGTGGCGTTAATATCGATTTTTCGTAGTTGACACACCACCCGAGGTTTTGGAGGACGTCTAAGGTCATTTGTACATGGCTGCGAAGAGTGGGGGCATCTTGGTGAGCTATCAGGAAGTCGTCCAGATAAACTAAAACTCGCACATTTCTTTGACGCAACGTTTGTGCTATCCAGTTGGTTAAAACTGAGAAGGTTTTGGGCGCCGTGCTTAATCCGAAAGGAAGGCAGGTCATCTCCAATAGCTCTTGGTTGTAAATCAATCTTAGAAAGCATCTGTGTGCTTCTGCGATCTTCAGATGAAAATAAGCTTGGGTCAAATCGATTTTGCACATCCAATCTCGCGGTTGCAAGAAGTCGGGAACACGTTGCATGTTTATGAGGTGAAAATGCTCTGGTTCTACAAATTTGTTGAGAGCTTTTAGGTTGAAAATTGGCCGAAAGGTTCCGTCTGTCTTTGGCACCAGAAAAAGTGGAGAAATGAAACTGGGGGACAGATTGACTGGATTTAGAATGCCTTGAGCCTTCATTTTTTGAACAATTTCGGTCATGTCTTTCGAGAGAAGTGTCGTGAACGCGCTGTTTAGGTTTGGAAATGATAGAAGTGGTTTTTGAAAGAACGGAATCCGGTAACCTTTTATTAATTTTAGCACAATTTCCGGGGCTCCCATTGCTCTCCATTTTTTGTGAAATTGGGTTATTTGTCCTGCTTGGAATGACCTCGAGTCATTGTTCGTAACGCTTTGCGGAACTTCTAGGGAAATGAGATGAGGGAGCTCGTGATCTCCCCCCCCTTTGCGACCCACGAGACCGTGAGCCTCTGTGTGGATGAAAAGGACCCCTGTTATCGAATGTATTGCGATAAGTCGGTTGGTTTGTACCGTGATGCCCACCCCTCGAGGGTGCTACATTATTCTGCACAGGTCTAGACGAGCCTGCGGCGTAAAAGGAAGCTTGAGTACTGCTTGTCGTTGGCCTGTCATACTTCCTAATGCCGGTTCCTTGAGAACGATGAGCTTTACTAGATCCTCCATATATACTTTCAGATTTAAGTGGCCAGAAAGCTTTGCGTACCCCACCTACTTTTTCCAAGGCTAATGCAAAGTTATCTGATTCAAAAATATGTGTATTTGAAGGGGGTATTTTATTAAGTGTCATTCTTACAGCTGGGTCTTTTACGTACTTAAGAATTGCATCCCGCCTTATTTCTATAGTTTCAGATCTATGGCCACAGACTAATTGCAAGAGGTCAGTGGAAATCTTGAGGAGATCTCCATTTATAAAAGTCTCTTCAATTTTGGCACTTAAATTATCTGAACTTAGTGTATTATTTCTAGACCAGGTTAGCAAATTGCGGATGCACTCTTGTATGGATTCCTTTTGTTTTAAAATGCAAAAGGTCATTGCAGCGTATGCCTTATCGGCTTTAGCCAAATGTGTAAAAGAATCGTAACTGCGTATTTCACAGTTAGATTCTAGGTCTACAAAGCCAGGGGTATGGTTATATAGTTTCTGTGTATCCGCATACCTTACTTTGGACCAGGCAGAACTACTAAAATGTTGAGCCTCATCGAGCATTTTAATATAATTCTCAGGCGCTTTAGGAACTGAAGGTTCCCTCAGTTTTGTTTCGATGGCAAAAGAAAAATCAGGAATGTTAGAAAAGCCCGGCTTATCCGTTGAATCATGAAGTTCCCCTTCATCATATAAATGGCCACTGACTCCCGAATGAACTGAGACTTGGTCAGTACCCATAGCCTCATAATCAGGTTGCGATAGGAAATTGCGTAACTCACTGATTTCCTTGCTTAGCTGGTCGTACTTTGAAGTGCGCCTCCCTTTTTGCTTCCGGTGGAGACTTCGACGAGACCGCTTGCGCTTGGGACTCGGCGAGGATGAGCTTGAACTGGAAGTGCTGGCCGAGCTACTGCCGCTGTTACTGCGAGTGCGTTTGCGATGCATTCCGCTTGGCCCCGCGACTGGTTCCTCTTCCATAGGCGGAGGATTTGATTCACTCATTCTAAAAATAGGTTAAGTTAGTAAAATGTTGTGGGTAGGGCTATAACTTTAATAAAATAACATTGAAATACAGTTCTATTAACACATACTCATACAAACTGAAAACAAGCTAAGAAAAGTGAAAAAGAATCTCCTTTCAAAATAATCAGACTGGTAGAAATCTACGTAAAAGATTTTCAGCTACCTTTAGCATTGTATATAACCAAACAAATACTTAAAAACCCTTGTTACTATTAAACACCTTATCTGTGCTTTAACTTTTAAGGCACAGAACACACTAGAGTGAAATAAAATAGAGTAAATTATCTTGCTTATTTAAGCCATTAAATATCATTCAAACCTTTAAAATGTGGAACGTTTCACGATTTTGCGTGTCATCCTTGCGCAGGGGCCATGCTAATCTTCTCTGTATCGTTCCAATTTTAGTATATGTACTGCCGAAGCGAGTACTTAAACATTTAGGCTACATTCATCGAACGGAAAAACCGTTTAAATCTTTGGGTGTACATACCTTTGTTCACTTTTTATTTTATGCACACTTATAATTTTTACTACAATTATTTCACTCACTCACTATTACTTTTCACCAATATCCAAAATGCAGACACGTCGAACACTGTTCGGAGCACGTCTGTCTGCTACGGGAACGAAAAAGCCAATGAGCACAAATGGCGCGACACAACTTTTATAAAGCAATAAGTGGCGCCACTGCCTGTCGAGCCCCGGAAATACGTCATAAATATGGTAAAAAAGTAGGAAAAATGGTAAGACTACGGGAAACGGAAGTGCCTATCTCAATTTATAAGCTTCGAATAACGGTCAAGTACTTTTAATCTGTTGTTCTTTTCTAGGTTGATAGGTAAGATAAAATTTTATATAACAGCTGTTAGCGTTACTTTTATGGCTTAAGACTGCAATAAAAGATTAATATCCTGTTACAAAATACTTTTAATTACTTAATATTTGCGTGGGATGCATTTGGACCGAACGAACATAGTGCTAGAGCAAGAATGTTCTTTCGTGATCTTTAAGTGTCAATGATAATTCGTTTTTCATTTACATCAAAATAATTCTAACGAAAAAGATGATAACATACATATGATAGAACAACGAAAGAATGCTCTGTCTCCGTTTACACAAAGAGAATGTGAGTGGGGATAAAATAGGCATCCTGAAATGTTGTGTCAAGTTCGATATTTAGGTTTTTTATTATCATCAGCATCAATCTTATTATATGCCAACACGATTGGCGTAGTGCGCAATAGCACGGTTTCTCGCCTTGATTTCCGTAGTCTCGGGGTTCGATTCCCGGTTCGGTCAATTCAGGACAATCAAACAATCTTCTCTAAATTGACTCTGTTGACTACTGAATGGATTTGGATGAAACTACAGTAATACAGCATTAACATCAGAATCACCCATGGGCTACAATTTATAAAGATTTTATGTAATTTGGCCATCATAATTATAACGATAACGCGGGCGGAAGGCTAGTTTATTTACATTTATTTATTTTCACTTCTTATGCTCTAAAAGTACGCCAATATAGCCCTACGAAGCGGGACTAAAGTGAGGCCCTAGGGAGTAAAAAGTAATTAGATTTTTAATTTCCTACATGTGACGCAGACAAACTCAAATAGCCAGTAAAAATATACTATTATCTGTGGAGTGTGGACCATTTTCATTGCGAAAATATTGAGAATTTTAGTTCCATGGTTTGTCCGCAAAGAAGGTGGCGCCATGTGTTTTAAATTGTTAACCTGTGACTGGTTCAGTTCGGAAAAAAAACTGACCGCGAAAATTTTAGAACTTTTGTCGAGTGTAAATTTGTTCGGTTTTGAATGTTTTTGTACTAAATTGACTATTTTTCTCGCACTCTCACTCAAGTGAAAAGTACAGTTTGCATCTCGAGACTAAACGCCAACTTAATATACCCTCGGTTTCATTGACTCCCTCGCACCACTGGTATATTAAGGCTTCGTTTAGTCCCTCGATATAAAATATACTATTATCTCTCTAGCTTCTACTGTTCTCGTTTTAATACTCATTTTGTTGTTCCCCAGGTCATGACGGCCAAGGACGTCACGTGCACCCGAGTCTACAAGGTGCAGTAAGGAGCAGAGCCAAGACTGTAGGGCCCGGTGTCCTATATTATTTTATCCTACTTATTAGCACAACTACTCGTAATGTTAACTTATGTTTATTTAGGAACCTGTGTAGATAGGTGAACTTTGGTTACTATTCCAACATTATAAGATTTATTTTTGTACGCTCAGTGTATTTGCCAAAGTGGAATTTTCGGAAATCTAAGATCATACAAGTGTTGTATAAGTTTTTCAGTGCATATTTAATAAATCGTTTTTATAATTTCGTGTGAGTTGTTATTTTCATTTCCTTATACGTCTGTTGTAGGCAGCCCTTAACTAAAAGAGAAGAGAATCTCTTTTATTTATTTGTTAACAACAAATCACAGCACTTAAACCAGTGATCTTAAAATTGTTTTAACAATGCCTACCCTTACTGCTAATTAAGGATTCGAATTTTAGAAGCCAATCTTAATAGGTACCTACCTACACTGAGGTACACAGGCAAATTGTGTTTTGAGATTTAGAAAAATGGAAATAGGTGGAATAGGTACCTTAAATAAATACTACGAGTATCAAGTACAACAATGAAAATGTATGAAATTAAGAAAGTTGTACAATTATTTGGCAATTTTATGCCAAAATCCATAATTTGAAAATGTAAATAGCTTTTCAATTTTACAGCACGAAAATCCAAACCTTGAAATGCACAATTTTAAAATACACGAACATTTTTTCCATGAGTTACTTTTCTCTGAAAAAAAAAACCTGCTTCAGTTTCCGCTCACGCACTACGCTATTTTGAGTCATTCCTTGACTGGCCTACATTCAGTAGGCTAGGTACGTCTACCACGAGTTGCCACTTTCAATTTAAGTTGTCGTTGGCATAAAAAAAATGTATTAGGATGACACATAACATGACATGACAATGTCAAATCCCAATACATTTTTTACGCGAACGATAATGATAATCAAAAGTAGCAACTCGTGGTAGACTTTTCGAACTAACGTAGTAAGCAGGCTGTTATTAGTCACAAATTTGAGATAACTTTAATGATGGAATTCAACAATTCTGCCTCAGCACAGAATAGGTAATCTAAGTCAGGTTTTCGTACTTTGGGCGGCTTTACGAGGACTCCGCATCAGTTCAATAAAGGGACGTCATCATCCGTGCGGTCTATCCCGGTTGTAAACCCTCACTGGTGTGTGGGGTCCCAGGGTCCGCCATTCTTATTTTCTTGGCCCACTTCGCGCGGTCTTGTGCATCCTCAGTGGTGAGTTTGTTGGCACCCTTAACGACGTCGAGCCACCGCTTCTTGGGTCGACCTTTTCTACTGGTACCTGGCGGGGGCGGCATGGCCAGACATTTGGCATGGTATTCCCACTAGGGTTATGAAGGAGTGCTCTTTACAATTGTTTTTTTATTAACTCTATGTTGACCACTGGTGTGTTTCCTGATGCATAAAAAATTACCATCGTGAAACCTATATTCAAAAAAGGTGAACGCACTGATATAAAAAAAATATAGACCCATTACTCAGTTGAACGTGTTTTCAAAAATATTTGAAAGAATCGTCCAAGACTATTTAAACAACTTTTTTTGATAAGTAAGACATATTTGCAAAGGAACAATTTGGTTTTCGACGGCAAAAAAGCACAAACATGGCTATTCATCAATTCCTTAGACCTGTAATGGACTCAGTTGACCGCAGACAACATTTAAGTGCAATCAACATGGATATGACAAGTGCATTTGATCATGTCGACCATGAAATTCTTCTTTGTAAGCTTTACTCATACGGTATCAGAGGTAAAGCACACGATTTAATAAGGTCATATCTTAATAATAGGAGGCAATACACTGTTATAACAAAGTTATGTGAAGAATCGGGTATAAGAAAGACTTAGTTGTCAGTCTGCTGGCATGTAGAGGTAGACGTACCACAAGGTAGTATATTAGGCCCTTTGTTTTTCATAATTTATATAAATGACCTTCCAGCGTCATTATCATACCCTATGATCATGTTTGCAGATGATAGTACAGCCATCATCAAATGTATTAATAGTCTGAATTATGAATCTGAAATAAATAATGTGTTTTCCAAGCTTATAGACTGGTTGGAAAGAAACAACCTGTTATTTAATTGTAATAAAACAAAAAATATGCATTTTAGACAGAATACTCCATTACCAAATGTGACTCTTAAAGTGAATGATGATATTATTGAATCAGTATCTAACAAGAAATTTTCAGGCCTATAAGTGAATTATCAAATGAACTGGACATCCTATACTGAAATGATCTGTAATAAACAAATATTTTAACAAAATAAAAAACCAACTTCAAAAAAAACTATTCCAAAACAAAGCACTAAAAAGTAAAGAAATAATTGCGTATTCTTCTAAGACTTATACGATAATATAATGTAGGTACAATTATTGTTATTGTTGGAGTCGATGTGCAAGTTTCCATCGTGTTGATATTAATTTTTTTATCACAACTCTCTGTACAAGCCACAAAAGAAAATGCAAGTTATTAAATTTACGTGTTTTTATTTATTATGTTGTAATAGAACTTACCTAATTATTAAATTCTATATTTTGCCATGACATCTCATTTAATTTAATATAATAAAATTTGACATTGACATTTTTTTTTTTTATTCTGTAATTTGTATTGTAATTTGAATTGTACCTAAATCTTAATCTCTTAATTATTGTATACCTTGTAAAAGGTGGGAATTTAGTGAGACCTTAAACCAACCTATGTACCTACATTTCACAATAAATATATTTGTATTTGTTGCCCACGTAGTTAGCCGATCTCCGTGAGACATGACCATACCAACGAAGGCGGCACTCCTGCTGCTTGTCTGCGATGTCATGAACACGAAGGCTGCCGCGGATGTGGGTGTTCCGCACGCGAACTTTGCGTGAGACTCCACACATCCACCGCAGCATCTTCATTTCCGTGACGCGCAGCTCCTGCTTGTGTCGTTATACTGTAGTAACGGCCATGTTTCACTGTCATATAAAAGGACAGGCCTAATGATGGTTCTATAGACCTGCCCCTTCACCTTGATCGGCATTTTGGGGTCACAAATGACACCAGTCACCTTACGCCATTTGGCACAAGCCGCAGAAGTTCGGGCTCTGACGTCGCGAATCGCAGGTATTTGACACGGTCCGTGCGCTCGACCACGTCAACGCCTATGCGGACGGACTGGGGATTTGTGGTGTTGCAGGCCATGTACTCCGTCTTCGCCACATTAAGGGTCAAACCGCCGTTTTCAAGTGAATTGTTCCACTTATTCACCCGTTGTACCAGCCGTTCCCTGTCCGAGTCTGCTAGCGCAATATCATCAGCAAACAATACATGAGCAACCAGGGTAGTTGCTCGTGGTGGTATCGGATGCTGTTTGACAGAACGTCTAATATTACGCTGAACAGAAACGGGCTAAGCACCGAAGTCGAAGGCGAAGGTTGCATGTCTAAGAAAAGGAGATGCAGAGCTGTATTCTTCAGTCTGTAGATATCCCTCCATGAGCGTTCTCAAGGCAAATACGGGGTCCATGGTCTCGTAACCCCGGTCGAATACCATACTGACACTCTGAGATTGTACACTCCTGTCCAATCCGAGAGTTCACAATGCGCTCGAGGAGCTTCATGGTATGGGACATCGCCTTTATGCCGCGATAATTGCTGCACTCCTGCACCAAGCCCTTGCCCTTGAAGACCGGCGTGATAATGCTCAGTCTCCATTGGTCAGGTATCTTCCCAGTGAGGAGAATGCGGTTGTAAAGGTGGGTAAGTATGCCCACACCACGAGAGCCCATCGATTCCCACGCTTCGATAGGGACTCCATCGGGTCCGACAGCTTACCGGTTCTTCATACGGCGAAGAGCCGACTGGACTTCATCAGGCGTTACCACGGGCACTAGTCCCTGATTTAGAGGGAGTTCAGATGGCTGCACCTCTTTGTGCTGCTTGTTGAGCAACTCGTGGAAATAAGAGCGCCATCTCTCATTCACCGCGCGGTCCTCGCATAGCAGGTTACCGAGAGTGTCATTTACACAGCGGCACATGGAAATATCCTGGATCTGGCTCCTTCAAGCAGCCACCACCAGGGTCGGGGCGGGCAGCGCTCCCGGCATTTGCCTCGAGGCTTCACTCGCAGGTTCATCACAAGTAGACGGTGTTGGGCAGTAAGACTCTCCGGGTATGACCTTACAGTTAGCTACCTTGCCGATCTGGGCTCTCCTGGTGAGAAAGTAGTCGATCTGGGTTGCGCTCCTACCGCTCTTGTTGGTGATCAGATGCTCGGGACTCTTTTTCAAGAACGTGTCCACGACGGCCAAGTCGGCAGCCATACACGTCCGGAGAATCTCTTTGCCTTCAGCGTTACGACTGCCAAAACCAAAACCACCGTGAACACGCCCGTATTCCTCACACTGTTCACCCACATGACCGTTCAGATCCCCACCCAGAACGACGCCTTAGGACAATGGAATAGTGCATAGGAGCTGGTCGATTTGCTCCCTAAACAGTGCCTTGTCCGAATCGCTACAACCGTCCTGAGGTGCGTAGGCACTTATCAAATTGGTCGTGACCCCTTCGATAAGCACCCTCACGACCACAAGGCGGTCGCTAACGCGATTTACTTCCAAGACACTATTCTGGAATTCCTCGGTCAGCACCACCCCCACCACATTGGCCCCACCAGGAGAACTCGCGTAGATCAGCTTGTAGCCGTGCCCGATTTTCTGGGACCCGTTGTCGCCTCTCCAGCGAGTCTCCTGCAAAAGAGCCGTTATCGTCATTAACACTTTTTTCCTTGGTTAATTTGTCAATTGTATGACGTGCATTTAAGGAATATCGTTGGTTATAGCCTTTCGAGACATGGGTGTTTACAAGACTGATCGTTTGAGTATAATATACTTTGCCCGCGACTTCGTCTGCGTGAAATAATTACTTTGGGCTAACGCTAACTTTACTGGGGCCACCGCCTTTCCCCCTCATGACTGCCCGCCGGCCTTGCACATCATAAATGCGCGCGCAGTATTTCATCATTATTTTGCTGCGATGTTATTTTAAAACTGCGATACCTCCTAAGATATTCATTGAAATTGAATGATGTAAAAGATTTTGTTTTGAAATAAATACTTGAAATGAATAACGTGTTCATATGGATAAGGATGGTTATAAAAACTCCTTCGCAAATAATGCTAAAGATAGACCTGCTGTCGGGGACAAAGAACTTTCGAAGGGTAACAATTCTGTCATCAACCTTTAACCGTTTACGCACTGCACGCAGCGGGCAGCGGAATCTCTCAAAAGGAAAAAAAACCCCGATTTTAAAACATTCTTGATTGGTGCTCCGCTCCTATTGGTCTTAGCGTGATGGTATTTATAAACCATATCATGTTTGTATACAGTGTATTTGTGTATTCATATTATTATAGTATTTAAGTCTATTAATAAGTATACCTATATATTTTTTGTAATGACGATTTAAAAGTACTTGCTATAGGTCTACAAAGAATTTTTCAAATCGGACCAGTAGTTCCTGAGATTATCGCGTTCAAGCAAACAAACTCTTCAGCTGTGTAGTAATAGTAATTACCTATAGATAAATACGATCGTTTGAAAGAACGATTGATAGGTATATACCCGCATTTTGGGTTTCCTACGCCATATCGAAACACTATTCACAGAAACACGTTTCCTGAGTGACATTTCATATAAAGATCGATTTGCGGAATATTTGTTTCCCGTAAGATTCATTACTTAGTACCCCGATGGACCGTTTCGTCGAATTTCGAATCACCGAAAATCATTAGCTCGATAGATCGTTTCCTCGAAAACCTTCTAGTGTTGTAAAATCCTTAACCACCATTTTCCTGTAGAAAGAACATCTCTTAAAATTCTGACAGCCGATATGGTGTTTATGCGACTATCACTCATATGCTTAGGGAACAAATGAGCACTAATCACGCTATTGAAAAGTCCATGGCCAGCGTCTCTCGTACTCCACCAAAAAATAAATGCAAAAGAACTATGAATTCCTTGAAGAGAATTTTCAGTAATAGGCGCATTTTCATTTAAGCTACCTGAATCATTAATAGGGTTGTTCAATCAATCACATCAGTTTGTTTTGTTGAATTTTTCTTATTATCTAGTGAAAATACAATTTGTGTTGTGATTTATTCGTTAATTACGTAAGCTTTATGTTTATACTTATTTTGAAAGAGAAAATAAATTTACTTTGGTTATTAAAATGCAGTATTATTTTTCGTCACAAGTAGGTAAGGTTAATGTTTACCAGAAGTAAATACAATTATCAATCTAGCGCAAATAGTATTTCTTTCTACAGGAACAATCTATGGTGGTGTAAGGATTTTAGAACGCTAGAAGATTTTCTAGGAAACGATCTATCGGACTAATGATCTGCGGTCATTCGAAATTCGAGGAAACGATCCATCGGGGTAATGAATCTTACGGAAAACAAATATTCCGCAAATCGATCTTTACATGAAATGTCACCCAGGAAACTTGTTTCTGTGAATAGTGTTTCGATATGGCGTAGGAAACCCATGCATTTTACATGGGTTATTGTTATAATGTTAAATAGAAAGGGATCTAAGCAACGTTTATGACAACATCGGCATAAATCTTCTACCAATGTCAAAAACATAAACACTTGTCGCTATTAGATTATAGATTTAACGGAGTAGGTAGGTAATAGGGACTATTACCTTCATTACCATTCAGTGATTGAAGTCAATAAGACAAAAAGCAAGCTACCCGTGGACTAGGTTATTTCCTAATAAATAAATCAGTTGTTTGTAGGTATTTGAGGAATATAACGATATGAAGATGTTCTCAGAAAGAAATGAAACGGTTAATAAAGTCGAGCGCAAAATGTGCAGTCAGGATTTTAGCTTATCGAAAATGTGGTTTCTGCCTACTCTGCAACCTAGGTAGGAAGGCGTGATAGTTTGTATATTTGTACAAGGTAGACTGATTTTCATTTTTTTTAAAATTGCCCGTCAAGATGACCTGACTCCACCTGATGGAAAGCGGTCGTGAGGTCTAGATATGAGGTTGACAAGCCCAGTCATTCAAACGAATCACTGGGCTGGCCATCCTCACCTTGAAGGCCTTCAGAAATGCCTTTTCACGCCCCGCTTGAAGACCCCGGGACTATAAGAGGAAGGAAACAACTCATGCGCTGGAAGAGCATTCCACGTCTGGATGGTACGACACAGAAACGAGTCACCGAACCTTTTAGTGCGAGCCAACAAATGCTGGATTGTGTGTGGATGACTACGTAGTCCAGCACGCGTGGTGCGGGAGTGGAAGGGTGAGGAATTGATAAGCTGGAGTAACTCTTCAGAGCATTCCCCATTGTAAAAGCGATAGAGAACACTTAAAACCTGGCAATGTATCTACGCAATTGGAGGGGCTCAAGAATCAAAGACGGATACGGATAGCCCGCCGCTGCAACCAGTCGAGAGCTTCGAGTAGGTACTTTGCGGAACCTTCCTAGAGGTGAGAGTAGTATTCGACACACGAGCGAACTGGTGTCTTATACCAAAGACAGAGCTGCTCAGGCGTGAAAAATCGTCTCACTCTGTGCTGGATTCCGAGTTTACGGAATGCTGTTTTGATGACGCTCTCAATGTAGTCCCTAGTAGTTGGTTTAGGTTGCAATGAAAATCCTTGCCAAGGATGTTTAGGCTATCCTTCACCGGTAGCGAGGTTCACTGAAGAGTGGGATGTGCAAGGAACGGCGGCGACGCTTTGGCTGTAAATGCACACACCTGAGTTTTCCTGAACATTTAACTCGACAAGATTGCGTGCACCCCATTCTGAAATGCGGTTCAACACTCCGTCAAGCTCAATAATGAGAAATCGCCTCTTCTTCTCGATGTCAGTCTGATTTGCCCCAGGGCGCTCGAAATAGCGCGCATTATCCGTGCTATCATCCGCATACCAATTAATATTACCAGGTGATAACATGTCATTGTTAAGCAGAAGAAACAACGTCTGCGACAAGACGGAGCCCTACGGCACTACGGCGTTTAACTGGAGAAAACGCAATTTGTGTCCATCGCGAAGAACACGAATTCTGCGTCTTTCAGAAATTCGGCGATCCAGTCGCACAAGCGAGGTGGCAGACCATATGCCGGAAGCTTAGAAAGAAGCGAACGATCCCAGCCAGACACGGTTGAAAGCATTGAAAGTATTTTTCACACCACATGCTCGACATATATGCCGAATTATATGTCATGTAAACCTTACCGAAAGCAAGACATTATAACTCTTGGCTTTAGCCGCTTTATTATAACCCGCTGGTCAATAATGTGATTTTCACTTTCATAATTGTTATTGCTATGTCCATAAAGTCTAATTTCACTAAACAGAATGTGTCCTCAGCGGGCGTGGACTAATGTCTCCAATATCAATTTGCTCTTTTAATATGCTGTAATAAACACTTTTTTTTTTCGTCAGACAACACTCCACTTGTCATGGTCTCGAAGTAAGGATAAATATCCTTGTGTTACGAGGTACCAGACAGGGAAATAAGCCAGGGGCGTCTCCCAGCACACCCAGACCCGAGCCAATTTAGAAAAAGTCATTTTTCTGAATTGACCCGACCGGGAATCGAACCCGGGACACCACGGAAGCCAAGGCGAGAAACCGTGCTACAGCACACTGCGCCAATCGTGCCGTCACACTATCTACTAAGCCTGGTTTTTTATTGTCTCGCATAAAGTGAGAAAAGTAGATTATACACCACCGGGATAAAACTGTTTTTTTCTTGGGCGCTTGAATCCCTCACTGCACTCAGGACTCAATCTTAATTCCCTCGCTTTGCTCGGGAATTAACTTATAACACCCTCGCTGCGCTCGGGAGTTAAATTTGGAGTCCTTCGTTACGTTCAGGATTCAATGTAGCGCCCGTGACATAAAACAGTGCTTTATCCCCTTGGTGTATAATCTACTATTATCTATGGCTTTGGCAATGTCAAGGCTGACGGCCAAAGATTCACCCTGCTTGTCCATAGTCTCCCTCCAGATGTGTGTTACGTACGCTAGAAGATCACTCGTGGCGTGGACCGATTCGGCCGGAAACCGTACTGGCGGTCGTAAATCAGAGAGTGATCCTCTAGGTAACGGTTGAGTTGTGACTTGTGCGTTTATCATCCGCTCAAACACTATAGCTAAAACTGAGGTTATGGCTATTGGACGGTAATTGGCAGGGTCAGACCGGTCCCCCTTTTTGGTTTTTCATTCTACTTATACGATGAAGTCTAGGCAGGCCTGCGTTATTTGCAGGGCACGCCATCTAGCAGGGATCGCCATTTATTTTATGTGCCTTAACTAAACATGAAACTCGCCATCTATTAGCGAATAGCTACATCAACTTCCTCATTGGAATTGTCATCTTACAGATAAAAACGAAACTAACATGATGCAAACTGCCACCTAGCGTTAAGGATAAGAATTAACTAGTAGCCTTGGCTTCCCACGCCATCTATCGGTTAATAGCAAAGTAGTAATTTTGACAGTTGCACGCCATCTAGCATTGGTTAAATGAATAAAAAGTGCTTTGTTCCTTTGAAAATAGTGCTCCTATGTGACGCTAGATGAAACTTACATCCAATGATGTCACAAAACTAAAAAAAGGCTGTGATCAAAATAAAAATAAGCAAATAAAATTAATGTCCTAATTTGCTAAATAGTACATAAATTAATTGATTATTAGTAACGATGTTTGAGCTTTTAGATTTTTTTAGGAGCGATACCAACGATAGCAACACTGTTAACATGTATCCCTATTTAAGCACATGAAGAGCGAAAGAGAGGGTGCATTTTAACTTGACAGGTCGTCGTCGCCGTCTATGATCGAATGCCAACAAAAACGCGTGTTCTCGCCTCTCGGGCGTTGCTTGAGTCGAAGACCGGACCGGAGTCGATTGTTGTTTAGTTTATTCGAATCGTTACTGAAGTGGATACGTTCGCGTCGTGTTCGCGTCTACGGCGAAACCGTGCAAAATCGACATCTGTCAAAATAATTTTTCGTCTTACTGTGTGAAAACGACGATTAAGTTATTATTTGTGTGATAAACTGCTAAGTTTTGTTTTTAAATGATAATGCTTGTGTGACAGTGTGCTTTACGTTGTGTCGTGTAAACTGTGATTATAATGTGTGGTAATCGTGGTGTTGTGTTTTGTGAGTAAGTGAACCCGTGCCGTGCGCTAGGATTACACAGTTGTTGGATTCAAAAAACATACCTACAAGTAAGTAAATGTTTACTGATCGTACCTACTTACTATGTTTCCATTTTCATGTTAAAGTCTTCCCAGTTACCAGTTATCATTCCACAACAAGATGTACCTTCCCTATTAGAAATGCATAGAACTGAGTAATTATTTACTTACCTATTTATAGTAAATTCTCGTTTTATTGTAAAGTTTGAATACATACAACTCATTTAGTGGTGTGTAAACAAATACGTAGGTACTTAACATCATCATTATGTATGGTTGAGAATTAGGATATATTAAGTGATATTAACGGTGGGTAATGATGACCAGCACTACAGAGGCTTTAGCAACATGTTTCTACCAACTTTTTGTATACTGTTTAATTCACCTAAAACTCACCCTGAAAATAAAATGGATACCATGCTCTATTGAGTATTCTATTCATTATATTATTAGGTAATTAATTTCCAACATCTTTTCGACATGGTTTCAACATTTTTTTTTTTTTTTTATTTAGATTTGAAGAAATTCAAAAAGATAGAAAAACCTAGACCACCAATTTGTAAACCACTAGAATTCTGATACAAGATGAAAAAACCATGTGATGGAAATTAAAGTTCAAGCTCTTATATTTTAGAGAACTTTTATAACAGCACTTTATATAAAAATAAACTTTTATATATTCTTACATCAATTGCTTAACACAATAGTAAAGCATAGAAGGCGTGCCAATCCCGATGCCACAAATATTCAGCTGTCATGGCTAAAAATGGTCTTATTGTCAGTGTACAATTTCATATTATTGTGGCAACAGCTGTGACAAAATGTATATTTGATAGTTAAACAACAGGTGGTGATTTCATGTTCGACCAAAAAATATTTTCTCGTTAAATTTTACATCACATGACAGACCGTCAGGTCTCAGATCTAGAAGGATGGATCCATTCAATAAGGCATGCCATACGTGATGCCAAAATCAACAGTCAAAATATTATTCTAAGCTTATTAGATCCTGATTTTAAAGTCAAAGTGAGGTTTGAGAGGAATTAGTCAAAAATATGAAGGTTGTGGTAGCCCAATCTGTTGATATCTGCATAAACTCACATATTACCTACAAAATATTGTTGTAATTTCAAGAAAGTCTAAATTAAGTGATTCATTTTCATTTTCTTTATCAATTTGTACCCTTTACAGAAGTCAAACATTATTTGTTTTAACTACATAAGTACCTACCATCAAAACATCATAACTTTTATTTAAATATTTTAAGTTATGTAGGTCCTTAAAATATAAAATAGGACTGCTAGGGTACAGGGTTTAGCCATAATTTTACAGATCAAGTGAATTAGTATAATATTGAATTTTCTATTAACTGTAAATTAAATCATGAAATTAAGTAAGTTTATTTGCCATAGGCTCAAAAAATAAGTTTTTAACCTGTACATTATCGTAGTGAAGTAAATGCTGATTCAATGTTCCTATTTATTTATTTAAGTATACAGCTACTATTTTAGTTATTTTGTTTACATAATATAAATAAAAACGAATGTTTCTCCAATGTAGCCAACTACTTTTTGGTGATAAGCTGTAAATTTTTGTTATGTTTTATAATAACACTATAAACAATCAAATATACTTAAGCTTTAACTTAAAGTACCTACAGCCAGCAGCACATCTGGCCCCAACAAACTGTCAAAGATCGTCATCCTCAATAAATTTTGACCTATAAGCTAAGGTTATAAGTTCAGGAGAGCTTGTTGTTGTTGACACACTTTATCAGTAAA
This sequence comes from Udea olivalis, assembly GCA_947369235.1. Classification (NCBI taxonomy): domain Eukaryota; kingdom Metazoa; phylum Arthropoda; class Insecta; order Lepidoptera; family Crambidae; genus Udea; species Udea olivalis. The sequence goes on along the minus strand of OX376362.1, from coordinate 11,361,696 downwards.
CAACAATAAGTTGATTGGTTTAGGTACTTGAGATAATAGGGAGGTAACTTAAACTGATTGCCAAAAAATGTCTACTTTCATCTGTAGGTGCAAGATAATTCACATCAACCTTTACGTACCTTATGCTGCTAACATTAAATTTCCATTTGCAATGGTTTTGTAAAGGTTGATTGTTGTACAGTCCATAGCATAAGTATCTGTACATTTCCAAGCTTCAAAGTCACCTGAGCAAAAAACATTAGCCATAAATATCCATGGAAGTCAACAAAGAGTCTGAAGGTACTCTCGTATAGATATTTGTTGCTAATGTTTTGCTTAGATTTAATGAAGTTTTCGAAACATTATTATATCAGTACACTTAACTTTTTTTTGCCTTTGGTTTGAAACGAAAATTCACAAAGGTTCATATGGATCACAAGCGGTAACTCTAATCGATAGAGCAGTTTTAAGGTACAAGTTGGTAGCAAGACGAAATGAAGCTGCAGCAAACGACGTGTCGCAACGACACTACACTGGTTTCTATGTATTTCCATGAAATTCCCTCCGTAGTTAGCGACATGAAGCAACGCGTCGTCGAGCGGCAGACGCAGTGTCGCCCGACCGCAGATCAGTAGTGCCCTCACTTGTTCTGCATTTAAGCATAGGACGCGCGGACGTGTGGCTTTTCGTCTTTTTCTGTATAATAAAAACAAGTCATCATCGTCTTCTGCCTCTTCTAATGAAAGAAATTAAAAAAAGAGATCACTATTCTCGAACATTTCAGACATCTTGTTTCAAATAACTTCGCGCCGCGCCGTTGTAGCAGTTTGAAAAGACGTCGATTCTGCGTACCAAGCAGGGGCTTGGAATTAAATATTTGATAGCTCCCTAAAATAAGCCGGGCGGGTACTACATTCTGGTTCTAAAGGAGGCATGCTCCCGACAGGGAGGGGCAATCGATAGAGGCTCGGTGTAGTCAGCTGAGCGGTGCATGCACAAGGATTTTGGTAGGAATATAAGATTGCTTAATGCGGATTTTTAAATGCGGGATTTATAAGATACAATAAGTATACAGACACCCGCTATAGACTTTCTAATAGTCATTAGAACTAATTGTGTCTGCGATTGGCTTGATTTTTTTTCTAAGTTTTTATGAATATGGGGAAATAAGCAATCGACAAGGACCTAAGAAGGAACCAAATAAAACAACCTACACTTTGCAGCACTCGGGTCTTCTCTTCTTATGTGTGCCACTAGATATCCTTTCGATTTATTTCTACACCAATAATGGTATCTTACGAGGAGCATGCAAGTTATTTAGTACCACCTGCCTAGACAGACTTCGGTCTGTTAAAAGTAATTGCACGTAGCGGCCGCGGCGTCGGTAAAGCAGCACATCTCGCCCGCGTTTTTCCGATTTGATTTACAAAAACTATTATTTTTCACTGAATGTTTTGTTTGATTATAATAAAATATAGCCTATAGATGTCACTCACCGATAATGTATCTTCATTTTGGTGAAAGAATTTTTAAAATCGGTCCAGTAGTTTCGGAGCCTATTCAATAGAAACAAACAATCAAATCTTTCCTCTTTACAATGATAGTAATATTTAGTTATATATTTGTCAAACCTGATACCTATATAGGTAAATAAATATGCGCCAGACAACACACCTCTTGTCATGGTCTCGAAGTAGGGATAAATATCCCTGTGCTACGAGGTACCATACAAGGAATTAAGCCAGGTACGTCTCCCAGCACACCCAGACCCGAGTAAATTCAGAATAAATGGTTTCCTGAATTGACCCGCCCGGGAATCGAACCCGGGCCTCTACGGAAATCGAGGCAAAAACCGTGCCACAGCGCACTACGCCAATCGTGTCGTCACGTTCAAATATGTTCCGTATTCTTAGAAATACTTGAATGAATTTCTACTCTATCAATTATAATATGAACTCTATAATATTATACATTAACAAAAAAATAAGTTAACCCATACATTCGATCCGCAATACAAGTGGCTGAATTCTGGGCTGCTACGATGTAATTAATTCTCGGGTTCCATCGACACGCTAAGAAGAAGAAGGTAACCCATCTGTTTACTTTATGTTAGTGACATACAATAAAGCGTGGACCGACTTGATGAGGTTCATCTTATTAAATTAAACAAATATAATTTTGATTCAAATACGTATTCTTTATTTGCCGGTGACTCGTTTTAAAATCTCCTATTCTAAGAAATGCTAGCTTCCTTCAAACCTTATTTACGAATAGGAGTTTTAGATTTCAAAAGCAATATTATACCTAGTTCGCGTCAAAGTTTTAATCCACTCTGAAGTGTTTCGCGCCTGCGCAATACCTATTTTTCAAAGACAATAATAGGAATAGTTTGACGCGAACGATAAGCATGTTCAGCATTCTACAAACACAGTTCATTCAATCACTAATGAATCGATTATTGTAAATCTAATTATCGATTGTCCAATTAATTTAATCGACATCGATACAGCGCTTCGCGTAAAAGGAGTGAATCAATCACATTGCGCGCATCATTAATTTGTGGTCAAAATATTGCATGTTGCTATTGAATTATGCGCACGCGATCTCGTTGTTTGCTGCTTCAGATCAACTGAGGGCTTATTAAAATTGATGTCGGTACTTAACTAAAGTAACGGAAATACGGATGAAACGTTTTAGCTTGTGGACTTGGCCCTTATTTAGTCCTTAAGCGCCACATATAGGAAACGGTCTGACAATGATATAAAAAGTCGTCAGCTACGAGTGCTTACGAATAGTTGGTAGGAACTTCAGTTATGATTCGATATCTAAGCACTGTTTAACTAATCCCGGTCAGTATATCGAAGGAGAACGAGGTTTTCAGTAAAAATTAAGAGATACCCCACACCAGCGTTCTTCGGGCGCTCGAAAGACCCAACGTCCGACCCTCCCAACCGTTAGTGTGGGAGGGTCGCCGGCCAGACGCCGACGCTCAAAGAACGCAGAAAATAGACAACCTTACTTGAGTGTGACGTTCCAGAATTTGGACCTATGTCTGCTAAGTTTGACATTTGACTTTTTTTTTAAGTCTTTGACTGCCGCAAAACCAGACACAATAGAAAATCTATTGTTTGCCGGTCACCGGTGACCGCCATGGCAGCTAATGTGCCTTAAAATGTTTCTAGTAATTTAAACCGAGCTCTTGAAAAAGGATAATTACCAAAGTTTAAGCCCAGAGGGTAACTTCGGTGGAAGGAGACCAAAACTGAATTAATTATGAAAATTACATTCACTAGAAAACTGTGTTCAACTCTGGCTGCATTATTACGTTTTAATAATTTATAATATTTCCTCACGGCTGAGTCTGAGTCTGCGTTTTTACTCGAATTTTAAGACAGGTTTTTAACCTAGTGCGAGGATACCAGTCTCTTACATTAATAGCTCACCAAATGTATTGTTAAATGTAAGTTAGACCTAAAAGAGTAAGCTATAATTGTGAAGGAGAAATAAATGCATTTTTTTATTATTCTATATTACTATTTTATAATATTTTGCCTACTTATCTGGAATAAATTATATAATTAAAGTGGTAATTCAATCATAGAAATCAATTATATATTTTAACCAAGAAAACAAATTATATGCATCGGTTAATTACTTAGTAATACTTAATTGTCGACTTTATCGCTTTTAAACTTTATTTTAGACAAAAGTAATACATAATCACCGGACCCAATATGGTCGATGATCCTACAAAAACCTCCAACTTTGTTTTAATTCCTCTATAAAACCTAGTTAGAATGATTTTTTTCCTTCTAAATTATTATTTAGCTGAGATCTCTTGAGCAGCCAGTAACCGCAGTTACCGCTAGTTCGTAGCGAAATATTGATTTTAATTAACAATCGAGTGGTCAGAACAACAATGCGGCCATTGTTTTTGGCTTAATTCTGGTTGCATCATCGGAAACTGGACTGTTAAGTCATCAGGCCAGCTAATTTTAGCTAGCGGAACTAACGCGGAGTAAATGGCCCATATTCAGTGTTAGCCTTTATACATGAGCCCTAGAAACTAATTGACCTGATTATACTGCAGCTGTCGTGCGGCGTGACATGCAATCGTAAGCATACTGCCCTGGATTTCCGATCTTGATTATTCTGGACACAAACACAGTAGTTATGTTGTTTCCTGTGCTCGGATCTGTTGGAAAGAGCTCGAATAACCCTTTGCGTACCTTGATATTATCATTATAGATTTCCAAAGAATCGACGACTATACCTATAGTCGGTAGAGCCACAAAATAAAGAGTTTTGCAGAAGGACTGCTCGCGCCTTTTTCCTAAACCTGCCTGACTGCCTGGGGTTTCTACTATATTCGCTCTGAATTTAAAAAATGAAGTAGGTAGGTTATACGTACTTGACAGGTCCGGCCAAAAACAAAATTCATCATGTAAAAAATTGCACCAAGTTCGAAAAAAACAAAAATACTTGAGACAGTGCGACTCGCCGCGTGACCGATTCTCACCGGTGTCGCCTGTAAGTGAACTCACATTGTCTGTGTGCGTGATCAAAATGGCGGTTTGTTCATAAGGACACCGCATTCGTAATTTGAGGGTAGAGCCAACCAAATTCCTGCGACCTTAACTCATCTGTATTCGTCCAGCAACCCTGCGAGTAGGGTTGCCAGGTCTCCAAACCTAATAGCTGAACAGACCAGCCGGTTTGGCCAGACGTTTGTGTAGAAAGGCCGGACATCCTACTTTATTGAGGATTTTGTGTCTCAGTATTAATAGGTACGACAAAAAAATTGTATGTAAAATCAAGCTTTTTTTTATTATTGCCATAAATCTTATCAAATTCTAATGAAATAATAAATTAAATCAAAAATAATAAATAAATCGCCTGTGCTCGGCCACGCTCGGCGCTCGCTCGTTTGCGAAATGTAAATAGCCGGACACCGTTTATTTTGGCCGGACACGCAATCAAAAAGCCTACCTACGAGTATGTCCGGATTGTCCGAACGCCTGGCAACGCTACCTGCGAGTGGTTGTCCCATGCGGCTTTTGCCTTCATAATGATCTCCATTTTTTAACATTATTAAGGCCATCAGTTCTTCACTTCAAATGTTTTTTTCTAGGGATTTTCTTGTTTCTGATTTAATCATATAACGCACCCCAACTCGACTACTGCAACTTGGGTCTTGTATCACATGATCCCGCGCTCGAGTCTTGCCCGAACCATATTTGTATTCATTGTTTTTCTGACTAACTCTCCGATGGAAAACATCGATGATGCTAACCACCTACCACGTCTGGTTCTAATACCAATGAAACATGGTATTACCAAGGTAGCGACAGTTACTTAAATTGCCTCTGACTACGACGTTTGGGATATAGTTGTGATGGTATTTTATGTTATGTATCATATCATATACGAACTACCTTGTTGCGAATTAACAACTCTAGTCCTCCTCTTCAGGGTATGTTGAGTGACCTTGAGCTTTTTCACGAGGCCTTTCAAAAGAGACCACCTTTGTAATCATAGCACTAAAAAAGCAAGTATCTATCCTGGATTGCCGATCTTGGTTGTTCTGGGGAAAAGATCTCGCTAGTCGTTGTCCTATTTCATATATCTTTAATTTCACTAAAACGTAACGTTCGGTTTGCCAGCTCTTTCTTCAACTGTGAACTTATAACATACCTGCACTCTGCATGACTTACTAGCTGTAGAAATTTAAGGTTATCTTTTATCTAAATAAGTAAACCGAGCCAACATCACATACCTAGGGAGGTGTGCTTATTCTGAAGTTAGGTTTCAATTCCTTATTTCAACTATTACTTCCTGTTATTTGTGTAATATAATATTCTTAATGTCAAGTCAAACCAATAATATCGTGAGAGTAAGTTAATGAACCATTTTAAAAAACAAGTGTTACTTAACTTACGATGTGAGTATTAGTATCTTTACCACCAACAGCGACCTTGAAGTGTTACTTATAACTTTTAAACGGCATTTGTACGGTCACGCACTAGATTAAACCAGACTGACTGGCCGAACCTAGGAGTCTTACTGCTAGAGCTGTATTTATTCAAAACTATCGCAATATTCGTAATCGTCCATATAGTGTTGCTAGTCAGAATTGACATGTCCTGATTTACAATTGGTCCGGAAGACGAATAATATAGGTACCGACCGAAATATATGTTAACTAACCTAAATCGCGAATTACTCGTACGGATGCCAGCAGATGTAAAAGAACCTAAGACTGTTACTCCTTGAAATCCAATCTATAAAAGGCAGTAAGAGTTCACAAAATTCTGACATACTGGACCAGTTCGACGGTATTGTGTACCGTCTCACTGGTTGTGTTTAGGATGATGCTATTTTCGTTTGGGATTCATAGTGATCAAATGCCTTTTTCCTAGCAGCATAGGTAGCACGTAGATGTACCATTTAATTAATGAAAGAGCCGAGCTATCCACCCGAAGCCGCCAATGACCTTCGATATACAAAGGCCTAGCATCTGCGAGCCCTCTATGGTCCAACAAAAAATGTGCTTGACGTCTTCCTTAGTTAGATTGTCGTCTTCCTACTCCTTTCACTATATGTCAGAAAGAAACAGAAAGCATAACGTTATGTGATCTATGCTACGTGTAGCATGTTTAGGATTTTCAATTCTATAGTGCTATGTCCAGTTTATGAAGATTCATTGGTAGCAGCATACGACGCGGTGCCAATGTCGTCCAGTTAGCGCAACATGTGCCCTGCATATTGCAGGCCGGCTTCTGACGTCATCGGTGCAGTACCGAGGCTTCAATAAAAAGATATGTTGTCTTTTGTTTAGTTCACACACAAAACGCACACGGGTAGGTACTTAAATCTGTTCTCATGACTGACCGCATAAATGACCTGACGAGGAAATGAAATGAATTACTTACTAAACTTGAATATGAACGTCCCGTGGTTGAAAGTCACGCACGACTGCTGTAAAGGAGTCGAAACGTCGGGTTAAAAATTTTTTTAAATATAAATTCCGCGAGTAGAATCCGTAAATTTGTCTATTGCATTGAATATGAACGTTTATAATTTCTATCTCATACAGCGAAGATCATTCCAACCAAATTGCTCCGAAAATATCTGTTGATTGAGATTATTACCAGCGTATTTATCAGAAGCTACAATTACAATTGCAATTACATAAAGCAGTGTTCAAAACTTCCATAGCCAAACGTCAAGTTCACCTAAATTATATTAATGTGTAATTTCTGTACTTGTCAGTTTTATTTTAATTCTTCAAATAAGTAATAGGTTTTAGTTTGCTTCAGGCCATTACAATTTTTTGCAACTGTTAACTTTAAAAAAACACTTATTAGACTTTGCCTGTTGCTTGTTTTTTAGACCAAATTAAAGAGTATTTATTCCCATAACGATTTACGAGTATTGGTTTTTGTGTTACCTGACAACAACCTATTATTGTCATAAGAAGTCACAATAGCATTGAATTCAATGCAAATGAGGTCAATCAAGAATCTTTTATTTCTGTGTACATGTTAGCATTGAAGTGTTTATAATAGCACTACATAATCAAATGATTTTTCTTGAGTTAAGTTGCTGTCGGTACTGTGATGGATTACTTTGTTATTAATTATTTCGGTAGTTATTTGATACCGAGTACCACGCTTCAACAAACCGCGAAGCGCTAATTGCATTTTAATATTGCCTACATTTCCTATGTAATCTTAAGTCATAAAAATTAAACCCAATATTATTTGCAAGTTCTTCGTCACGTTCTGATTTGTGTAGTACCCGGTTGTTTAGAGTGCATTTTGCATTATGTATGAAGTTACTACGCGTAACAGGGGCACGATTACCATACACTGCCCGGATTAATGTCAAAGTATTCTCATTGTTCACCAATTCAATAAGCGAATGCATTAATATGGGATGATTTTCATAGATTTCTCAAACGCTTTCTTTGCCGGTTGTCTCGATTTGTTAAGACTGATGAATTTTGGAAAATCAGACAACGAAACCAGTACTCCCCACAAGTGACACTTTCCCCTTACTTCGCTAAAGTCCCTAAGTATGTAATGTTCTGTAGAATGGTAAACCTTCGCTATATTTAACATAATGTTTTGTACAAACATCGTTTCCGTGAAACAATAGGTCATTCATGTTTTGTCAGTACCTTTGTACTTAACATATTTTTCAACTAACGATACTTTCTAATGAATGTGATAAAATTACGGAACTAACCCGAACGTATTCAGTGACTGTAACCGAACAAAGCGTTACAACTGAAACCAAAGTTTAACCAAGTTATTAATGTTACGTAATGATCAAGCAACAAATAGATCTATTTTAGTCAGTTTGTTCTTTATCACTCAGGGCAGGATGCAGGATGTCGTCTACGTAAGTAAGTACACGACACTGAACAATTTGCAATGTTTGTCTGACTTCATACGTCCATTGCTGAACCTACTAACCCGCTTGGGGCATTATATAGACCTTTGGGCAGAATTCATAATAAAGTTAAAGGTTTACCGAGAAGAACATAGTGAAAAATATAGACAAACCCTAATAAATTAATGAGCAGTAACCTCTTGCGCACCACTAAGAAAAGTAGCACGTATTTACATCTTTTGGATTAATATTCTCGTACCTACTTGGAAAGTTAATTAAAGTTTTTGGTGATGTGTTAGAAAAGGTGAACGAACCATACATACAAAACTTATTCTGGTCGCCTCATTTTTTAACAGTTCGGATTATCTTGAATTACTTTAATAATATCCCAAGAGTTTCTATTTCATTTCATGGTTTACGTGGATAAGTGCTGAAAGGCAGGGTACATAATTTTGTTATGCAGCATGGGCTAAATACTCATGCTGCATGATAGAATTATTAATTTAATAAAATTAGTTGTGTAGCTGGAAATTGTTTAATATTATTTTGTTTCCTCAAAAGAAATTCTTAGAATATTGTTACTATAGCTATAGATTAAGAAAGTAGTAAATGAGAACTGCTGCCGATAAACTGCGCCTGTAGTTTAAGTTTTAGGAAGAATAAAATAAATAAAAAAACGTATGTTTAATTTCAAAAACCATAGCCCACCATTGATGCTTGTTATCGGGCTAGTAATTGGATCTGCGAGTACCGGCATACGTATTAAGCTTAGCAAACAAAGTAACTGAGTTTGACACACAGATGCAAACAAAAAGAAAATGTAAAGGATATGGTCAATAATCATGCTCGTGTTTATGGTATTTCCAACCTACTTTGAGAATATTATCCGCTAAACAAGGAAATAAACTATAGATAATTATAACAGGAATATTTTCATGCTAGTTGTCTGCTAACAGGAAACAACTAATTAGGTTGTGTCAGTTAACATTTGTTTTACAAACTATTTGTGGTCCAAACTAATCAGTAGTCGGTCACCTATATAATCGTACAGCCAGCAACAAAAGACAGTTAACATTTTCGTAATTTTGTTTTTGTTGTACTTTCCTGCTTTGACAGGACCTGGATGAGCTATACTAGGTACTTCAACGATTATTAATAACAACATAGTATTAAATCTTTGAACGATTTATTTGGTATAGACAAGTGATTGAAAATAACAACTTGTTGCTTGCTGCGCGTTCCGGCGTTACATTATCTTCAATTTCTCCTCGATTATTCCTTAGTCCTTGGTAAAGCATTTATTGTTTGTGACGTAAATTCGTCATTCATTGTCAACTATTTCTTTGTTAATTAATCAACTTAGTATGCAGAACAAAACATCTTTGTTCCATCCAAAATCTAAACAATACTAGTCAGACATCCGGTTCCGGTAGTAGTAAAAAGCAGCTAGCCACTGGCGATCTAATAGCGTGCAATTATAGAAATTCATTGCTTTACTTTATTTTATTATCAGTGCTATATTTATAATTTTAACGCCGTTATTATAACCCACATATGAATCATGCGAAGTAATTTGTGAGTTTGTGAGTAAGCAAGCAACACAGTTTATTTGGAAATCAGTAACTCCGATTGTTAAAAAAGTGATTACTTTTTAGTAATTTTAATCTAACATTTTTTATGCTAATACTGCTCATTGAAATAAAACAACTTTCTGATTTTATCTTACGGTTATTTTTCTTTTTTTAACCTGATAACTTCACAGCGGTTGTGATCATCATCATCATCATCCGTGCGGTCTATCCCGGTTGTGAACCCACACTGGTATGTGAGGTCCCAGGGTCCGCCTTTCTTATTTTCTTGGCCCACTTCGCGCGGTCTTGTGCATCCTCAGTGGTGAGTTTGTTGGCACGCATGTCACCCTTAACGACGTCGAGCCACCGCTTCTTGGGTCGACCTCTTCTACCGGTACCTGGCGGGGGCGGCATGGCCAGACATTTGTTGCCCACGTAGTTTGCCTATCTCCGTGAGACATGACCATACCAACGAAGGCGGGACTCTTGCAGCTTGTCTGCGATGTCACGAACACGAAGGCTGCCGTGGATGTGGGTGTTCCGCACGCGATCTTTCACAGCGGTTGTGATCACAGAATGACAAAGATTGTATGTGTCAAAAAGGTATTTATTTTCTTACTTACCGTCACCCAAACACCCTATTGACTCCAACGTTACCTTGATTAACTGTTCCTATTCTCACAGGGTTTGCAGACCCGGTGCTACCACCATATTCCAACTCGACTCCCAATTAAAACGTTGTAAGTACCCACTATTCCTAATTTCCTTGAAATGGACTCCGAGCCTCCAGGCCTCCTGTAGAATTCTAGAACCTGGAGCTTATTAAATCTGATATGCTGACTTTAACATCTCCAATAGGCTCTTTACATTGTTGAATGTAATCCAGTTTCTGATTGTCACACTGTGTCTAAGTTTTGTTTTACGATCGTATGCTCTCGCGCGTGCGTAAGTGTGTGTGCGTGTGGTCGCGGACCGCAGACATTGACCTTCTAGGCTTGAAATAACATTCACTGCTGTCTTAGTTCACTTGACTGTTGTGCAATACTCCAGCCTCTGGTGCATTTAGTTCGTTACTATCTAATCTTGTGACTTGATCTCCAATTGAGAAGCAAATTGATTGCATGGTTTAGAAAGGTAAATCAGAGATTTGTAGAAATAAACACGATGCAAGTGTAAAACTGAGCTTGTGCGTAGGTGCAATTCGATCGCAAAAAACGCGTAGTATGTTGCCGGCATACTACTACACTTTAACTGTGGTTTTCAGTACTACTTCCTGTTTATAGGTACATGTTCATACGATGTAATAATATGAAACGGCCGTAACAAACCGGCAATTAAGGCATTTGAAAGAATTAATTATATTGGTTTTGTCTGATATCCGCTGCGACGCAGCTCCTTCAAGGCAAAACCTGCCAGCAGCTTTGCCTTTCAAATTTCAACATAAATATGCGGTGACCCAAGTCCTCATGCATCAGGTAACTTAGAAATATCGGGTAGTTTATCATCATTGGTTCAATCGTCCTCAACTGACGTACCTACTTATCTTTCAGGCCTGCAATTATTGTACGAGTATTATCTATCAAAACAACTGACGAATCAGACGTTCAATCAATCTTTCGATTAATACTTAAAGTCGCGTAACTTTAGAAAACCCGCATCAGAGTCATATTTTGTTCAGATACGCGTTTAGTAGCTAAAATTGCCTTTTTTGTTATCTGCTTGAACTTAATCTGACTGAATTTACTGTAAGTAAGCCTACTAATACATGCAAAAAATCATAAAATCCGAATGCTTTAAAACGGTAAACCAAACCCATTTGAATGCCTTACTTTAAATTATTATGTGTAACAACAGGTATCACTAAGTCGTAGAAATGAGTATATAGAAGAGTTATTATTATTATTATAATATATATAATAGAAGAGTTACTGTTACTGGATTTACACGTACATCGGATAATACCTTGTAGTATTTATATGGTTACTAGTATTGTGCATAAAAAGTCGCAATTTCCTGCCGCATGGCGTTCCTTTCTTCCGTCGGGACAATGACCCAGCCCGGCTCGGAACAGCCGGACGGAAGCAAACAGATAAATAACAGTGCTGCAGTATCCGCAGCCTGCCATTGTCCGGACTGGCGTAGGGAAAGTTCTATTATACGAATACGTCTACTACTGGGATTCATCTTCAGAACAAACAATGTGTACTACTTAGTAGTAGTTTTTTTTTGTTATTGTTTTTGCTCACGTAATTTTGATAGTCTAAAATTTTGAGGGTTATGGAGAACTTAAGATCAACCTTTTTTTATATACTTACATATATTAAGTTTATAGAGCTTAGATACTATACTTGCTGGTATAGCTTGAGTTGCGATTCAGAGCTGACTTCGACGCGCTACGAAACGTGTCGTCAAATGTTGAATCCTATCATGCTTGTTGTGTATGGCTATCGGTACTAAAAAAACCCACATCTGGTTGAAAAGATAGCCGGAAGGGAATATCAATTACAGATTACAACGCTTTATTGACGTTAAAACTTTTCCCAGTCTATTACCAATATAAGGGCCGGTTTGCCCCGGCCGACCGCCCACATTTAACGAGAATGCACCAATTAACTCGATTGAAATGGCTGTCGTCACCACAAATTGAATTGGTTCGTGCTCCAATACGGCTATCACAACCAGCTATGTTGTATGATTTAGTGTTGCCAGGTCCTGTGTGACAAATTTCGGGACAAAAAAAACAAATAATCGGAAATGTGGTTTCAAAATCGGGACAGTTAAAAAAGGTTTTGTACACCTACATTTATTTTATTCCGCCTTATTCTCGCGAACAATATAAACTTAGTTGAATAAAGTGTAGTGAGCAATCGGGACATTCGGCTACCCGATTATGGGTAAATTGTAACGTGTCCCCAGACCCCTATAAATCGGGATTTCCCGCGCAAACCTTGACACCTGGTAAGGCAAGGCAAGACAACACACAACAGTGATTGTTTGTCACTGTAAGTATTCCGTGATTCAGCTAATACAACTAATTTTCCTATGAAAAGATAGGTTTTATACATGGGCACTTGTCTTAGAATAATAACGTATAGAAGTATAGTCTGCATGCAACCGCCCGCGCGCCCCGTCAAAAATGAAGCACTAATCCGATCCACACATGCGTGACTATTACTTGCTTACGTGCGGCGCGCTTTGACATTGAACTTTGCGGAGCTGTAATGAACACAGCAAAGCGGTCCGTTTGGAGCCATTTATGTCTCCAATTAAGGTGCTTCAAAATGGGGCTTGGTTTCTATATGTAATTATTCTAAGCATGTTCATTAATTTACTAAGTACTACTTTCTATCATCACACCCCGCTTGCTATCGCCCGCAACACAAAGTTCCTACTGACACTAGGACAGCCACGGTCTCGTACAGTTCGACTTTTTAGATGTTAACTTGACATTAAAATTGCGGAACGGATTGCTTCAAAAATTGCGGTCTCCTGGGTGGTCACACGTGTCACGTACATGGTTACAGGCTGAGGTAACGGTGGCATACTATTGAATACACTTTTTATAACCCCTTTACATTCAGTGTTACGTGATCGCATTTCACGGTTTTGCACAAAGACCGCAATATGTTCGTACTGAAGGGTAAACTACTAGTAATTTCATTGTAAGCATAGCATCGGTCTGACACCTTTTAGTACAGACCATGCGTGACGACGATTGTTCAACACTGTTTGCCTACATCATTATTTATTGATTGTTAGTTATTAGGTTTGAAGACATTTATTCTCACTAAGAATTATAAACAATTCACTCCCATTAGAATATAAAAATAAACATTTTGTTTGTTCCGAAAACGTACACAAGAACGGTAGCTTAACTACGAATTTATTACAATATACCGTCAAACAAAGCAAAAACACGACTCGGCGCAGCCACGGATATACTCGTGAAGTGCGCTCGCTCCCAATGCTAGATGTGACTTGTATTAATTTGCAAATAGCTACATCAAATCATTGGTGGTCATCAAATTATTGCTTTGACGGTTCACACAAACAACTAGCTTCTGCCCGCGACTTCGTCCGCGTGGAATAGTTACTTTGGGCTAACGCAATGATATATAGTCTATATATAGCCTTACTCGATAAATGATGGGCTATCTAACACTGAAATAATTTTTCAAACCGGACCAGTAGTTCCTGAGGTTAGCGCGTTCAAGCAAGGAAACAAACAAACAAACTCTTCAGCTTTATAATATTTATAACATATTTGCTCGTAAAGGGTCTCTTATTTCACCAATTTCAATAACGTAATGTATCTCATTACGCACTTGTGCGGTAATGTAATGTAAAACGCACGAGTTTTTTTATTATGGTAAAACGTACGGTTTAGCAAGATGCTCCGTCTAAAACGAACGGTACTTTTTTAAATTTTAGCAAAGAGTTTTTATGTCAGAAAAGAGGTCAACATTTTATGAATAAAATTAACTTTGGGAGATGAAATATAATAAATAAACATTTAATTCTTTAATTTATTTAATTTTGACAATAAATTACAACCATCTGTAACAAAAACACAGAAATATTAATTTACTTTATTAGTAATACTGGCTGTTTTTAATGCCTTTTGCCTTAAAAAAAGCGCTGATGCGCGCGCATCGCTAATTTGTGAACAAGTAAACATTTTCTAACTGCTCTAGCAAGTGATTAAAGATTTTATTTGTTTTAGAAAGTCCGATTTTTATTTATTTCCTCTCAAATATGTTATAAAACGTCGTATGACATACGTGCGCTTTGATAATTACAGCCTCTGCTTTCTTGTAGCCCTCGCCTACGGCTCGGGCTAGCAATATCGCCTCGGCTGTGATTTTCAACTTACCGCACTTATATCATAATGTACTATAGTATATCCATCACTACATGATTCGCTTGTAGTCTAATTCTTGTCTCAATCTGTGAGCATTTAATTTTTAATTACAAAAATGGCAAATTGCCAACCGTTTAACTAAAAAAACGTGTAAATTGAATAAGTCCAATGTCCATCCCGGTCAAAAGCGGAAGGAGATCCCCACCGCGCAACGTGTGACGGATAGATCACAGGAACGAACGCGAGGAGGAAGCGCTACTGCAACTTTATACGAGCTGATGCTTCCGTAGCTGCTGCCGCGTGCCGAGAGAACTGCTCAGGGGAAAAAGTTTGACATTTGTGAAACAGCGGCTTCGTATATCAAAGACTAGGTTTCAGCCCGCGGTCTCACCCGCGTGGACTTCATTTTTATGAAACACAGAGGTTTTTTTTTCAATAATTCGCAAAATTCCGTCTTTGTTAGCATTTGACTTTAATTTGAGGTTAGGTGACTCGTTTCTTTGTCGTACCATCCAGACGTGAAACGCTCTTCCAGCACATGTGTTTCCTTCCTCGTATAGTCCCGGGTTCTTCAAGCGGGGCGTGGAAAGGCATTTCTGCAGGCCTTTCAGGTGAGGATGGCCAGCCCAGTGATTCGTTTGATTGTTAACATCATATCTGGACCTCACGACCGCTTTCCATCAGGTGGAGTGAGGACATGTTGACGGGCAATATAAAAATAATAATTGAGCACTTGTAGTAACGAAGTTTCAGTTTCAGTTTTTTGCGATATGTATGAGTTATTAGTATAATTATCACTTTCGCCCGCGTGTACTGAAGTTCTTCGCATATCGAAACATATGAATCGTTACATTTTATGGCCAAATTACATAAAATCTTTATAAATTGTAGCCTATGTGTTGTTCTGATGTGTAAGCTGTATTACTGTAAAGTTTCATCGAAATCCGTTCTGTAGTTTTTGCGTGAAAGAGTAACAAATACACATACAGGGTGGTCCAAACATACACGTCAATAACCAAAAAGTTAACTTCCTCACACTCAGGGGTATCCGAAAATACCCCATGTATGTTATCAAAGATACAAGATCTTTACAAATTGAAGGCTATGTGTTATTCTGATGTATAAGCTGTAATACTGTAAAGTTTTTCTTAATCCTAACAGTAGTTTTTGCGTGAAAGACTAACAAACATAGTCACAAACTTATTAGTAAGATTGTTGATTTTGAAAACGACTTTAGCTGATGGCTGCTGAGGGAGCAATGTTCTTCAGGAGCTACACAATTTGTTGACAAATGCAGACTGATCGACGATTTGATAAGACTATGTAAGTTAAGGTAAATGAGGCCTATATCATAACAAATCTTTTGCACTAAAAAGTTGTAAACTTGTACTTTAGAAGTTGATGAATATATCCCACTTCGGTACTAAGCTGTCGGTGTCAGCTGGTCCGAACAAATGTTTTTGCCGAGTTTTTGGATTCCTCTTCCGCTGATGTTATTACAGGTGTAAGCATTTAAGCGTTTATTTAACTAACGCGTAACGTCTATTTGCAGACTAAACGGTCGTCGGATCTTTAATCGTTTGGTTTATAGGCACGTTCAAGATTGGTAGAGCTACGTGCGAGCTGAAGTGGCTGGAAGTGCACAGAGTATTTCAGATACAGAAATATTTTATTCAAACATGTCACATATAAACCGAGGAAGTTCCGAAACACGATAGTCGTGTAATCATATTTTCATCTTGCTGCGAATAACTCTGAATAGCCAGCCAGGGCTGGGCTATTCCCTAACTTCGATCGCAAGAAAATCACAATTTTGACAACGATTATTGCTATTTGACGTCGAATACTGCGTTGTCATTGGCTGACAAGCTGTCAAAATGCGAGCAACTAGCAATCGACTTCCGTTGCTTGCTAGTCGGAGAATAAGGGGGCCGATCATAATGTCTAGGCAGTATGGAAACGATCACATTTTCAAAGTAAAAAGGCCTTACTGTTTCTGTGGTCAGATGACCACAGAAACAGTAAGGCCTACAATAATTATAATATCATTTTGCCGAAACTTGCTTGGAAGATATCGCTTCTAGCGATAAGCCTGCCTAAATAAAATTGTACTCTTACTAAAGTTATGTAAACTTTAATTTTATAATGGTTATATTGGTGCATTTATTGCACAAATATAACATATTATCATGTGCATATTTCATCCTAGCATACGGAGATCAGCAATAATTTTCTACTTGAATTAAAAAAAAAACTGTGTTATTCTTGCGAAGTAGTCAGAAAGAAAGAAGAAAGAGCAAATTAATATTTTACAAAGGCCGTTTATCGAGTCGAGCTCCCTACATTAACATGCTTTTAAGGATACTTACTAGTACTTAGTTATTTCCGATATCCATCGGATAGAATATTTCAATTGCATCAGTAAAAAAAATGTTACCATAGTATTGATTTTTTAAACAAACCAAAAAACATCATTGCACGCGACCACGCGACGCGTATCTGTTGTTACTGAGTTTGCATTCATCTGTTTGCGCACGTCTGTACTCTGTGGACCTTGTATACCTACCTTCTCATTGTGTGCCGGAGGTGATGAAAGAGCTCAGAGTGAGGCCCGTGTTGCGTAATCGGGTGATTGAACTCGACACGTTGCGTATTCCAGGCGTGCGTGCGAATCGAATTGTTGCTGTTGTGATGACTACGTGGTAAACTCCCACAACAATTAGAACTCGCAACGCATACTAGGTCCTTCCAAAGACGTGTCTAATTGGAGTGGTCGCTGTGAGTTTTTTGGGGGCAGGTATAATTAGTTGTAAGCGTTCAGAGGTGATGCGCGGTCAAGACCGACATGTGTTAGGTCATTAACTTGTTAGATGAAAGATAGTTTTTTGGTGAAGTTACTTGTCTGGTCTACGGTGAGTTAATAACACTTTTCTGAAATTTGAGAAAGAGATGTCACCAACAAAAATGAACGATCACAAACAAAGTTGAAATGAGATCGAACGTGACGCATTGATCCAAATATCCAATTAAATAAAAATGCCCAAAATATTGACAAAAAAGATTGTATTTTTTTGTTTCATATGTTCAGGTAACGGCAACCGCCAAAACAAGGACGCGAACTTTGTTAGGTAGGTATATATGTTTTCCATTTTCATATTGATCTTTTTCGTCCTTGTACGGCTTGTGAGTTGTGAGTTCGCTCGGCTAACCGTATTGTGAGTTTGCTCGGCTAACCGTATTATGCTATTCATTATTAAATGCTATTAAAATTAAATGAACAGGTGAAGCTTAATATACTTGTAGATAACTTTTTAAAGAAGACTTTCAAAATATCAAGCAAAACACAAAATTAACACGTAGTGCATCAAAAATTACTTAAAATATTCCGCGGTATAACAATTTCTATGGCAAACAACTGCTACAGTATCAAGTACCCAATTTGATTAACGACTTACCAATTGCAGTTAAACAGCATATTAATAAAACAAATGTTAAAAATAATCTTAAATGTTTTTTTATCACTACTAAGAACGTAGCTAGTCTCGGAATCCACCCGTGTCTATCAACACTTCATAGATGTTTTTTCTGTATGGGATTTTCGTGTTGACCGGCCGGCCGCGCGGTGTTTCGATAGGCAATGGGCGGGGAGGGTAGTTATTAAGACCATAGTAAATATTGTTTAGTTATTAAGACGGGCATTAATTGTTAACTGAGTGAACGCGACGGATACCAGTGTCCGGTAAAACCAAAATTGGTTTATGTGGCATTGTCAATGTGAAATATAAATGTATTATTTTTTGTGTGAATAAATGAATAAAGTATGGTAGAATTTTCAATTTATTTTAGCGCGGCCTTAAAGTTGCGCCAAAATAAATTACCTCATATTCAAATAAGGTAAACTTACCTCATATTCAATGAAATTAAATTCATAGGGTTATCTGTTTACTCCACTATTGAAGCTTATTGGTCAGATTGTTCTATGTTGCGATTAGATATGAAGTAGGTATTGACGAACTTATTAGTTATTGATCATGAATAGGCCTCATTCATTTTCTAACGATTATCACGATTACGATTAGAAAATGATCAAGTATTGGGTCATGGGGATTAGTGTACGTTCAACTGACATCCGACCGGAAAACTACTCGTATATTCCCTACTTGAATGCGCGGCTATGTCCAGGTTTAACTTTAAGCCTATCTGTTCTCACCTTCTTATCAAGTGCAAAACTACCAACCCAACTAGACTAGACCTAGAAAAAATTAAGTTTAACTGAATTATGGTCGCATAATAGTTTGTCTATTAACTGGCAACTGTTGGTGCAATCCTGCGATCCTGCGTTTAGCACCGGAGGTCGTGGGTTCGATCCCCACCCATGACAAACATTTGTTGACAAGTTTGTTGTGTGTTTGGGTGTTATTATATATATAGATAATAATACCCAGACACACAGTATGAATTTACTTATTTAGGAATATTTAAGTATGTTTATCAGTCTCTGACACCCATTAGTACATAAGCTCTGCTTAGTTTGGGGGCAGATCATTTTTGTGTTGGTCCCAGATATTCATTTATTTATTAAAATATAACCTAAATATAGGTATGATAGTTTCCATGCTTAAGATGAACTGAATTAGGTGTAGGCTAAAGCCTTTTCTCATTAATTGCCAAAGTAGGCAGATTTGAACCCAAAATGAATCTGAGATGAAAATGTATTATTATTACTATTTTAATGTTTTTTTTAAATATAATTAATTTTTTGTTTGGCTTCACTATTGTATTGGGTAGTCCTGTAAGAATAGTGTAAGGTTTTGAAACAAATAAATAAAATAAATGTCCAAACACTCTTTTTGAACAGCCGCAAGTTATAATTTTATTGCTATTTAGAATCATACTCTTTCAAATGGTCAAACTTTTACGTGCTTGGGTGTGTTTTATTTTCCCCTGTGTGTAAGTCTGTAAATTTGTTGTCTTAGTGTTGGCATAATCAATATCAAGATTTAATTATTTAGGTTTGCTTACAGCTAAACATTTACAGCATTTATATAGATCCACTTAATATCTAGGACATACATGTAAGCCTTCACAAGCATACACAACATTTTTGAAAATAAAGTGACAGGTATACCTATTAAGATTTACAGTTAAACATAAAAAAAAGAAAACTTCATCTTTTTTAAAATTTTATTTAAATATTAGCTTATATAAAATAAATTAAATAAATTTGCGCCAGACAACACACCTCTTGTAATGGTCTCGAAGTAGAGATTAATATCCCTGTGTTACGAGGTATCACACAAGGAAATAAGCCAGGGGCGTCTCCCAGCACACCCAGACCCGAGTCAATTCAGAAAAGATCGTTTCCTGAATTGACCCGACCGGGAATCGACTACGGAAATCGAGGCGAGAAACCGTGCTACAGCGCACTACGCCAACCGTGTCGTCTATATGAGACTCGAGCACCTTCAACAAATTACTTTTAAACACTTTCCCAGAAACGCAGAAAATATCCAGGTCAGGTGACTTTATATTAAAATTATTGTAAGATTAATATTCAACTCTGTTAATCGCATAATATACCAGTAAAAGGTTACATTTTCAACATGCACGTACTCCCATGTGGAATGGGAGTACGTGCAAAGCTGTGGTTTCTCCAAGAAAATACTGGTTGACGTAATGTTTAACTATGACAACACAGTTCCAACATAATGGCATAAAGTACAGTAATTATGGAACTAGTTATGCCAGCATTCCAAACCATTGTTCGTAGTCGAGATGAACATTCCACTTAGGTAGATCCATTCTAGTTTCGCATCTCGTTTCGCTGCTATTGTTTTTGTGATCCCAAGAACATTTGCGTCTGAAGAATACAAATGGCCGGTGTTGTGACCGTTAGCACAAGTTACATTAGTGATGATGGTGCTCGTTAAAATCGTTACCGTTTTACATTTTTGGGAACGTGGTAATAGTATCATTTTCTGGTACAAGTGGTACGAGCACACCAAGAGCTTAACAAGCCCGGTATACTGGCTCTCTTTTTTTAATTTTGATTCAGAAATAAATAAATAAATAAATATCCCTGGACATTATTCCACACAGCGCCATTTAGCCCCAAAGTAAGCTAATTAAAGCTTGTGTTATGGGATACTAGACAACGGATAAACATACTTAAATACATTTTATTTTGTAAAACTTATTATAGTTAACTTATATACTACTTATTATACATAGGAGACACCCAGACCAGTACAAACAGACATGTTCATGCACACAAATGTTTGTACTGTGCGGGGATCGAACCCGCGACCTCTGGTGTAGTAGCCAACTTCTTAACCATTACACCAAGTCGGTCGTCAAAAAGTGCTTTTCGTCGCAGGAACTATCCTTACACAGGCAGGACAAAAAATATGTGACCTTCGTTTTAATTTAGCCTGTATTAAGGCATTTGCTGCTTTTCTGATTACTTTGTTGTCGGATGATTGTGATTTGTGATTTAGTTTACTGTACCTACCTATTTTAAATTTTGAATGCTGTTACTGCTGAACCCTTATCCATATTCAGTTTTCTCACTTCAGCGCTTCATGATGGATAATTCCATTTTCATTGAGAAAAATAAAGGCCTATGTGTCGGAAGTGGGTACATTACTTACCAGAAAACTTTCTAAGCTCAGTTATAAAGGTATTCATTCCAAAAATGGGTTTCCTCATTTTCTCACATACAAGATACCGTTGTATGCAAACGTAGCTGGCGTGCGAATCGCTTCAAAAACTGTATAATAAAATAAAGGCCTTAACTAATTCTAATCACGTGTGCTAACGGCAGTCGCATGTGCTTAAATTACTGCAATTCAACAAGATATTAAATTCATAAAATATGTCCTAGAAAGAAAGTGCAATGACGCTTTGTGTGTTCCTATTCAAATGATTCATGTTTTTTTTTAACTAGCTAAATAAAGTAAGCGTATTTTTGTGCTCAATTCAAGCAATATACAAAAAAGATTATTTGAAATATTTTTTACCAACTTAAACGTCCTGGATTAGGTCGTGCTTATTTAATGTCATGTTGTATATTGTCGAGAGGTATAAAGAATTGTGAGGTTGTGACAGGTCATTCTTTTTCAGTAATGCAATAACAACTAAGTATTTGTAAACTTATTAAAAAAAACAGTGTAGGTACGAGTTTCTTAACAGGAATCTTAATCCAACAAAACCATTTTCAATAATTACCTCTATTCCCCCAGTAAGAATCAAATTAAAAAATATATCTTAATATGATTCCGGGGTTTAATAATATGTCGGAATACTAAATTACCCGTAAAAAAAACAAAGAAATTGAGAAATTAACGGAAGAAATCAATACCACAGAAACAATAATTATGACTTTGAATCTCAACTTCATGCGTTGTCTTACAAATACATCACAACTGATTCTGCATTGCAATCACCAGTTTTTTACCAAGACAATGCCGTCTCATTATCACGATAAAAATATTATAGACCACCTCAATGAAGTTACTGAATGGGAAGACGCATCTATTAATTGAATTGGTAGCGAGAAAACACTGGTTTCACCACACGACATGGAAATAGTTTTTGTATTTTTTTTTTATTGGTTTGCGTTTGACCTCAGTCTCGCCTGGTGGTAAGCGAGGACGAGGCCGATGGTGGTACTGAATACCCAGAGAATGTCTATTCACTCTGGCCTCGAAGATACTCAAGATACCAAGGTTGGAAGTATCCGGAAACACAGACGCAGGGAGAGCGTTCCACTCCCTAGCGGTGCGGATCAGGAAGGACGCAGCAAACGATTGAATGCGGTTAGACATTGCACACGCATACGTCATAACAACTTTGTCAATTAAGATTGTAGGGAAAAACAGTTTGTTTACGTTGAGAGCAATAGACTAAGGTTTGCGTTTGATAAGTAGTTTTATTCGTCCACATTTCTCGTTCTGCAGCCATAATGGGCATATCAACATGGCATCTGTATGTATAAACGGATATTAAGTTATTTTAAAATGTTATTTACAATTGGCCTATTGTATACTGAGGAATATACTCTTTATCACCAACGACAAGCCATAATGTTCGTTGCCTTAGTTAAAGAATCATTTATTTCATGTTGTAATAATAACGTTATATTGTAATTATTACTTTCAACTGCCTTGTGCCAACTATTTTCAGATATTCAAGCGATGTTGTCCATGTCCACTAATTTATTTCAAATTAGTTTTTCTTTTGCTCCATAAGCATATATATATACACTTCTCTTTACACATTTTGTCTCTTCACACCCAAATGTTACAAGTTTAAATGTAATCATCACTAACATCTTGCGAAACAATCTTTATTACTTCTACAGACGTTTTTCACAGAAGTTTCTGTTTGATGCATTACAGTTACAATAAAAAAATATACACCACGGAGTCATGCCGTACTTGCCTTGCTTATAATGTGAGTACATACAAGTCCATTCAGTGGCCGACGAGTGTCAAACAGCTCTTCAGTCCTCATATGGTTATGGTTAATACCCTTAGGGGAGGCATTAAGATCGTGTTGACGCATTTCTCACGACTAATCGATGGGAAGTTCCAATGGAATGGTTTGGTTTTATGTGATAGTTCGCAACTAATTCTACATTATATCATTGACTGATTCGCTGACATTTAGATAGATTGGTTGAGTTGAGAGAACTGCTATTTTTTCAACTATTCTAATTATTCTTGGAGTTTTTGGTATCTGATCTCCGGTATTTCGGATTACCATAATGCAAAGAAACTTAACTTTTGAACCAGAGCGCAAAAGTTGCGCAAAAGTTGAGCGTTACTTAGCCTTTGGTGGTATCTTAACGTAAACGTTATTTTTAATATACTGCTTTGTTAGTCTACTTGTTTTCAATGATGTAGATATGCGGTGTTGCGTCAACATATTGATCATTCAATTTATTTGATAGTACATATTGTTATTGTTACTGTTTTTTATGAATTTCCGACTTTTCGTCTTCCCTTCTTTCTTCCGGTTGATGTTTCTAATTTAACTTCGAACTTCCATCTTCATTCCTTTAAGCATTTTTTCCTAAAACTTGAATGTTTATCTATCTATACTATACATCTTTTAAGTCTCATGTACATTTGTATTAAAAGAAAACAATCTAGGTACAAGCGATAACTCTGCATTCGACTGATGGGTCAAATAAATTAATAGGGGTATCGAAAGGTAGCTCTAATATGGGTGGTCACGCTAATCCTAATGCAACCTTTGTTTTAGAGGGTGAGTAACTCGACTTACCCCTCCGTTTAATCTTTCAGTGTTTAAACAGACTATCAAAGTTAAGCAATTTGAGCACCCTTTAAATTGCAAAAAAAAACAGTAGAAATGGAAGGGTTTCAACTTTCTTCTCTGTCCAACTTCAAAGTTGTTCTCTGTTGGCTTAACATTCAAAAACACATAAAAGTAGGAATCCTACAGGAGCTCGCACTTCGCAGTAAATATCTGATCCTTTCACTTCAAAAACGTTCCATTAAAGTGCATACATCTATGTATCAACTTCGGAGAACTCGGCTATGGAAAATGACATCACAGAGGAATGCAAACTATCCAGGGCAACCCGCTGCTGGAATGCATCACATGTTTCGTGACGTCACTCCATGACATCCCGTACCCGTATTGAAACAGAGCGTGATGAGGTTTAATTAAATGTAGCCACGGGTTTCATATGATAAGGTTTACACGATTAAGCAGTGTTTTAAAATAGCGCCAATTATTAAACTTGAAGCACTTAGTGTAATGTGAGCAAACAGGGAAATTCTGATCTCGATGATGATGATACAAAATGAATGATTTGCTATAAATCTTCGGATGTGAAATTACTTGTTTATTGATTGTTGCATTAAAAGCCAAATAAGGCTTCAATGAATGAATTATGATCTTGCATTTTCTTTGATTGACGAAGATCGATAGTAGATTTGGTGTTCGAGCGTTTAGGTAGGCTGTATGTTACAGATAAATCACCTGAATCTGCAATAGACGTAAAAGCCGCTAATGAGGTAGGCCGTAGGCAGCAGAACATAAAGAAATAATAAATACGAAGAGTTGTCATAATAATCCTGCTTCTGCCTTTGCTTCTGCGCCGAATTGCACGAGAGCCGAAATAGCCTGATTAATCCGTGTTTAATATCCGTAATGTATTTGTAAATGTCTTCTACATCAGCTTAGTCTCTGCTTTGCTTTGGGGTCAAATGAACTGTTCCATATATTTATTTATAACCCGAAAGAACATGTCCACATGCAATACACATCTCGTGAACGCGATACAATGTGCGTACGGCATAACTAGGGTTGCCAGATGCCAGATTCACAGTTCTCATTTCTGGGACATAAGTACTTCACTCGCAACTTCGTCGGCGTGTCTTATGGCCGGTATTCACTTTGCTTATAAGTTAGTGCGGGTGACTAGTGCACTGTGCTTAGTGTTAGTAGATAACACGTGTGGACACCGATTGATTAGTGCAAGTGATTAGTAACCTGCGTAGTAAACCTATTAGAAGAGTGTTCTATTTTTTTCGAGTGGACTGCGAGTGGCCTCGTCCCACGCGCCTCCCATTCCCCTCACTCGCCGCGTGCCTGCCACTGAACACGTCTGGACAGCAGGTGTTAGTGTTTAGTGTATAGTATTTTACAAAACTTGCAAAAAATGGCGAAGAAGACTTCATTACATTTTACACTACTTACATTTACCATGAAAATGCGTGCAGGAGTATGTAAAATATGAATGTCCTTTAAATTGTAAAGACCTTAGGTACAAAATTAAAGGTGTCCGAGATAAACTAAACACAGTAACTATACACATCCACTAAACATAATTAAACACTACTTGCACTACACACCTGCACTAATCAATCGCACCTCCTAGTCACCTGCACTCGCACTAAGCAGAGTGAATACGGGCCTTTAATTCCACACCGGAGCGCGCCGTGCGTGAGTTGATTTTTAAAAAAGCTTTTCTTGGTAATTTTATAACCTGGAAACTTTGTGTAAAAAGCTGGTATTGAGAATTGCGGGCAAAGGGTTTTTTTAGCATTTACCAATGCACCATTTTCTACACAAAGATAGAAACTAAAAAAATTCGACCTGATCCTAGGGACTAAAGCGGGATACGAAGCCGCGACTTTGCACAGTCCGGACAGAAAAGTGTAATAACTGGATAAACGACCAAACGTAGAATTCCAGATTTCCTGGCCATTAGTATCTCTCTCTCACAACCATGAGTTTACGCTGACGAAAGCGCTTGCGCTATGGGAATACATTAGTAGAGTATTTATATGAGATTTTGGTTTAGAAAAAAACGAAACGAATTTAAAGTAAAAACGGCGTTCAAGTTGGCTAGTTAATACTCGTAAGTTTACGTGACGTAAACTTGATAGTAGGTGTGCTGGCAACCCTAGGCATAACACATGTCATGTAACGCATTCGATTTGTATGCCGCAAGCTCGGCAGTTCGATTCAGAAAGCAATCACATAGGCGACAGTTACTTCAGATGACATTACTATAGTTCTGTGAAGTAACGGGACTCTATTGTAAAGCACGAGGGTAATCGGTTAGTTGTGCATCTGTAGACACAGATGACCGGTTAATTGATTTGTTTTTTTGTAAGTTTACAACTAAAAATAGATTGAAAATGTACTTTTTGGCTCAACTTAAACCAGATCTTCATGTGAATACCTAGTTGTTAACAGTTCGCTTTTTGGAATGTAATTTACCTATGTAATGTAAGAAATATCAATGATGTACCATTTAGTTATTTTATAACATATTTGCTCGTAAAGGGTCTCTTATTTCACCAATTTCAATAACGTAATGTATCTCATTACGCACTTGTGCGGTAATGTAATGTAAAACGCACGAGTTTTTTTTATTATGGTAAAACGTACAGTTTAGCAAGATGCTCCGTCTAAAACGAACGGTACTTTTTTAAATTTTAGCAAAGAGTTTTTATGTCAGAAAAGAGGTCATCATTTTATGAATAAAATTAACTTTGGGAGATGAAATATAATAAATAAACATTTAATTCTTTAATTTATTTAATTTTGACAATAAATTACAACCATCTGTAACAAAAACACAGAAATATTAATTTACTTTATTAGTAATACTGGCTGTTTTTAATGCCTTTTGCCTTAAAAAAAGCGCTGATGCGCGCGCATCGCTAATTTGTGAACAAGTAAACATTTTCTAACTGCTCTAGCAAGTGATTAAAGATTTTATTTGTTTTAGAAAGTCCGATTTTTATTTATTTCCTCTCAAATAATGTTATAAAACGTCGTATGACATACGTGCGCTTTGATAATTACAGCCTCTGCTTTCTTGTAGCCCTCGCCTACGGCTCGGGCTAGCAATATCGCCTCGGCTGTAATTTTCAACTTACCGCACTTATATCATAATGTACTATTAAATAATGAATAAAAAAAAAATCCACAGCTTTAATCTTAGTACCTAATTTATTATTACATTCGTACACATAATAGTAAGTACTTTTTTATTACACTGAAAGCCAAAAATGGTCTTACCAAAAACTTTTTAGAACAATTATGTCATAGTGTATATGTCCGCCGTCTTCCTACCACAAGATTATGACCCCCTAGAGTCCTAAAAAGATAGTTCCATACAAAAAGGCGCCCCCTTGTGGTGGCCAAAGTTACTCGTAGCTGTCAAAATTATGGTTTGTTGCATATGTTAGTTAAGCCTGTTACTGAAATATTACAAATGAAAGCACGAATAGTACAGGAACTTGAAATTGAGTACTGGACGGTATCGACTAAATATTTGTTACATTACCGCGTTGCCCGAACTGGCTTTCATTATAGTATGCTTCTTGCATTGTTATAATTGTGCCAACTACGGTGTTTTGCACCAATACCTTTACCTTTCTGCAACAGTGTTAAAAAGTGAGATCTTTACAAATCGACTTAAAATAGAAATGACTCCAGAATATTACTTCAGATAAAATAAGCATTTTAACTCGTAAAGATACTCGTATATTTTAACTGCCTACAGTGTGTTATTAGATACCATCAAATTGATGGACAGCGAATGAAGCCACAAATACACCACTTCGATGACATCTTTTATTGGTGCTGCCATCCTTTCGACATTATTGTGGATCGAGATCAAGGCAGACAGTTATTGAGGTTCAACACGAACCTTAAAACATTTTTATTAAGTTTCCTTACAAAAGAATATTGTGGTAGTGCTATCCCTAGATAATTTGAATTTAGATAGGTACAACATGCAAGATTTAGTGCGCAAAAAACTTATCTACTTCCTACTTTATTTTAGAACTTACTTAACTGAATTACAAAATCTGCCAATCTACAGACGCAGTTTGTCGGCAGCAGACTGTTTGTTACTGATCTAATCTAATCTAAATTAGCCATTAGGATCCCACAGCTGGGCAAAGGCCTCTCTTCCCCCGTTCCACATACCTCTTCTGTTCATCTTCATCCTCATCTTTGGCCTTTTATTACTGATGGTTTCAAAAAATATCAAAGTTTCCAAGGAATTGTATTATAATCGTAGCAAGTTAAAAGATGTGGTACCCCCCCTACTATCCCGTTTCATTGCGCAACGCAAAGTAGTTCATACTTGATATAATGTAGATTACATTAATTAGGTATTAAACCTTATTTTTTCTTTTCAGTAAGCAGCCGCCATGTTTAACTTCATCAAGAAGTCGACTGTCCTGGCGGGCAGTGACAGCGGCGGCTGCGAAGAAAGAGATGCTGACAAGGAGCGCAGAAAGAGAGAGAAGAAAGAGAGAAAGGAGAGGGAGAAGCGAGAGAGAATAGCTGCGGGCCTTGAGGAGCCGCTGAGGCTAGAGGAGGTATGTTGCGTGGTTTGTTTATCTCCTATTGGCATATGAAGATGATGAGCGTAAGAACGATATTTCTGCCTATTAAGGAACAGGTTATCTTATCGTTTGAAATATCATAAAATGCAATATGAAAGTATGTTCATCACTTTTATACCTATGATTCTATAAATAGTGTGAAGTCTGTCTGTAAAGATGAGCTTTGACAATAACCTCGACCTCGGACTTCCAATTCGCCATTATTTTTTCTATTAATGGGGTATTCCGTAGCTTCCTACAACAGAAATACGTTTTACAAACATACCTGTTCATTTAAATCTGCTCGTATCGATAGTTAGGTATGGTTATGGACGTCGCAAATCACGAAATTGGCGTCGGTCGAATGTCGTTAGTAAAACTGGATAATCTGGTCGGTTTTTTGCTTCGAACGGTATATTTTTCTATGAGTAATTCTAGGACAGTGTTGCAGACAAATTGACTATCGACAGACTCTCCGTAATCACCGCTGAATATATTAATCATCGTTCACATACTGATGAATCTGATAATATTAGCAGCAATGATCTTATCTTCATAATTTATCAATTTATCGCATTACCTGTTAACTTTTTTATGGTTGGTTTTTGCAACGTGCATCATCATTTATCTCCGGGTGTTATGCGTACTTTTTTATACTAGAAGGTGGCAAAGAAGCTTAGCTTACGGCCCGCCTGATGGTAAGCAGTTACCGAAGCCTATGGAGGCCTGTAACACCAGAGGCACTATCATATAAGCGATTCCTATTAATACTCCTCATAAAGGACCCCATACTGTATTACCCCGGGAAAACCTCGGTAGGCTCATTCCACAATCGGATTGTTCGCGGGAGGTAATTCCTCTGTCACTGCACTGTGCGCGTCCATTGGGGTTCCAATGTGTGAGGATGAACGAACACCCCGTCGATGGCGAGCGGATGACTTGCGCTGCTTCTTCAATTTCAGTTCGTGATTGACCCGACACTACAAAAATTTCTTCCCCAACTATTGTCTCTGCGTCAATATCAGTAACTTTTTTCAGACATACTTGTTATGCGGTTTCTTATGTATCTGTATGCATCTTGAAGTATTCAAAGAGATAGATATTTTAACGGTGTACTCTCAATTTATTTATGATAATGTAGTATATGTCCGTAAAAACTTGCATCTCTTCAAGAAAAACAGTGATTTTCATAAACTCAATACTAGAAATAAAAATAAGCTCGTAACTCCCAGTCCAAGACTGCCTAAGGTAGGAAAATCATTTGTTGGTCAATGTGTTAAGCGAGGTTATTATAGTGTTGAGGATTTCTTAAATGATAAGAATTTGTGGTCATCTTAGGTATAATCTGCTCCTCTGCACACTTTTTCGTTATGACTTTACTCTGTCAATTCAATTTTTGTGTTAAAAAACAAGATTGAAAAGAGTAACCATCGAGTTTCTTGCCGGAGTCTTCTCGATCGGAAACAACCTCCGAACCGGTGGTAGAGTCACATTATGTTTATTTATGATATTTACTATCATAGTATTATTTTATGTAAGTTTATTTTAGTATATTTGTATATTTTTGCTTTAAATTTTTTTCGTAACTATATGACTTGTCATAAGTACTTTCTATAAGTCTATATGAATAAAGATATTTTTTACTTTTACTTTTACATCTTTTTTCTGTTATCAGATGATGCTTTTAAAGTCCAATATTGCTAGAAAATTATTACTTACCATTATCTCGGATACAATCTCTGATTTGCATCCACCTGACTGAGATAGATGTACATTTGTGCTATAAATCAGCATCGAGGAGTTCTGATTGATAGTATGTTGCCGGAACGTGGTTAATGATAGATTCACAACCATTTACATGGATGATCGTCAATTTCTATGGTCAGTTATCTACGTTTCTCAGTGTTGACTTCTTAGAAAATATAATATGTCATACAAATAATACACTTATAAACTCATATGATGGACGACTTCCAAAAGGTTGTTTAATAAAATAAAATTTGGTCAGCCTCGTTTGCTGCATGGCAAAAAAACTAACTATTGGCCAAAATGGTGAACGATTGGGTTCCCTGAGAAATATGACACAGTGGCAGATCACCTTTAAGATAATAAAGAGTGTTCATCCATGTATTCTCTCGCATTTAAGGGTTGACTTTGCATTTTTTAACATAGTCTGTTTTATAAGTACACACATCAAAAGTGTCTAGGGATCAACATATATTTTTGCAATAACTTTTCTCTTGATTGATATTAATTAAAATTTTCTTTAAGGATTCATCAAATAAAGTGTTTTCGTTTGTCTACAGTAACGATAAACCAAGTCACCTTTGCATTAATAAAGAAATTTGCCATTTTCCTAATAAAGGGATTTTTGACATTTGAACCACTAACATTAAAGTTCGAAAAAAAGACTGAAATAACAGTTTTCTTTAAAATTTTATTGGGTAACTTAAACAATTAATAATCCGTGTTTCTACCGCGAACACTAACAACACAAGAACATCGGTTTGGCATACTCAAAATGAGTTCATCCAAATCACGCTGTGGAATGGCCGCCCATGTTCGTTGCAACAACAAAAAAAGGTCTTCTTGCGACTGGATACCCTCCATATTCGGCAGAGCTCTTCTCTGTAGCATATCCCATGCATGCTCAATCGGGTTCAAGTCTGGCGACTGAGCAGGCCAGGGCAGGACATTGATGTTAGCTGCGGCGAGAGTCTGTCTTACAACTCTTGCGGTGTGCGGTCGTGCATTATCATGCATTAACTGAAATAAGGGACCGATTTGCACTTGTAGAGGAACGATGACGTCTGATACAATCGTCTCAGCATAAATTTGAGCGTTGAGGTTGCCTCTGATCCAAATCAACTCAGTTCTTCCGCCGATCCAAATACCCGCCCATACCATGATGGTTTCACCACTATAAGGATGGACTTCCTGGCAGGATTTTAATCGCTGTTGGCGTCCAGGGGTTCTCCAGTGTCGTATACGTCTTGTATCCGGTCTCATACCAAAACGAGACTCATCAGAAAAGCACACGAAACGCCATTGTTCTTCTGCCCAATTTCTGTGTTCAAGAGCCCATTGATATCGAATCCTACGATTGTGCATTGCTATAGGTGGTACCCTTAGCGGTCTTCGGGAACGTCATCGTTCCTCTACAAGTGCAAATCGGTCCCTTATTTCAGTTAATGCATGATAATGCACGACCGCACACCGCAAGAGTTGTAAGACAGACTCTCGCCGCAGCTAACATCAATGTCCTGCCCTGGCCTGCTCAGTCGCCAGACTTGAACCCGATTGAGCATGCATGGGATATGCTACAGAGAAGAGCTCTGCCGAATATGGAGGGTATCCAGTCGCAAGAAGACCTTTTTTTGTTGTTGCAACGAACATGGGCGGCCATTCCACAGCGTGATTTGGATGAACTCATTTTGAGTATGCCAAACCGATGTTCTTGTGTTGTTAGTGTTCGCGGTAGACACGGATTATTAATTGTTTAAGTTACCCAATAAAATTTTAAAGAAAACTGTTATTTCAGTCTTTTTTTCGAACTTTAATGTTAGTGGTTCAAATGTCAAAAATCCCTTTATTAGGAAAATGGCAAATTTCTTTATTAATGCAAAGGTGACTTGGTTTATCGTTACTGTAGACAAACGAAAACACTTTATTTGATGAATCCTTAAAGAAAATTTTAATTAATATCAATCAGGAGAAAAGTTATTGCAAAAATATATGTTGATCCCTAGACACTTTTGATGTGTGTATGTATATACCATCACGATCACGACTATATCCCTAACGGGGTAGTCAGAGGCAAGTGGCTATTGCCGTCATGGTATAAGGAACACTCAGTCAGAAGCCCACATTCTACCAATGGTATTAGAAGAACACAACGTGGCAGGTGGTGACCGTGAGTTTCTGCCGTTTCTGGGTTGATTCGGTTTTTATTGATTTTTCCATCACCAGAGAGTAGCGGACATTTAACAATGAACAGAAATATCGTTCTGGCCAGATTCGAACTCAGGACCACACGATCCACGATCCGAGTCTGATATCTAGTTTACCTTTCATTAATAGTTTCCTACAGAACGTCAGCTGTGCCACGAGGTATTTGGCTAAACATGGAAGATAGATTTGATCTCACCATCTGAATTCGCTTGTCGCAATAGGTCGCGGGTACGTTGCATTCTTGCATTGCTACATCGGCTTGGCATTTACCATCTTTAGGGGTACCGTCGTGAGAAATTTAGATTTACTTCGTATTCCATTTTTTTTACTAAGCTTATACTTACCGCGAAGCTTTTCCTAAATCCTTTCGGTTATTCCTATCTGGAGGCAAAATTATCCATTCCCGGAAGTATTTGTCAGCATCGTTTCGCCATCTTTTTTCTGTTCTTTGAGAACATTCGTCTTCCTCCTCACCACCTTAGTTGATATATATCTACTTATTTAATTGCCATTCAGCCGTTTGTTGTCCAGTTAAGCTTAACTCTAGCATTTAAGTTCTCAAATATTTTGTTGATAATAAGACAACAGCTAAAATTTTAAAAAAACTTAGTTTAGATGTTGATTGTTGCTGATTCCTATAATCGAAGAATGCCGCGACAAAACGGGTGCCTGCCTAGTATTGCTTTATGTTAAATGACCTCACAAGATAGGGTGACAAGTGACAACCCTATGCACTTCAGGATCATATTATTATTTAGGTCTTCACTTTGTTTGGTTGGGCTCCTAAGTTTATGTTAAATTGGTATTTCACTCTCTGAGGCACAGAGTCATTGTCGATCCTAACTTTTTGACATTTGCTTACAAATGTCAATTAAATTTTAATATGATTAGGTATTTCCAATTAGTAAAACACTGTCATAACTGACAGTATCACGAATCAATCACGATGATATTATTATCTAAACTGTACAACAATCATAAACTGATTTTAATTAATGTAAACTATTTTTTAAGGCATCCTAAGATTAATTTGTAAACCTCTTCAAATGTCAAATAAACGATAAAAACGATTAATAAGCTCGTCCAAGCCCTCCATTGATAAACATGCCTTATCAGCAATCGAAGACAGCTGTTATAATCGACGAGCTGCTATCAAGTGGGTAATTGACCAGCGATAATCGGCCATTGGTGGTCTTAGATCCAATAGGCCAGATAAGTCATTATGATGCTTTAAGATTGAAAAAATATCTCCTAGATGGAATCAAGGAGATATTATTGCTTGAGAGGGGCGTTTGCTAACAGGGTAACAACCTTTATCAGATCGCATTTATTAATTTATTGTTTTTAAATTTTCAACCCGTGTGTCACTGAAACAACTGGAAAAGCAGATGTCAGGGCCTAGTGCGATTTTTAATCGATCAGACTCATCACTTTAAGGTGAATTTTAATTTTTGCGAGGATTTACGTAAATTCAACCGATCGCTTTCTCGACCATCCTGATTGAACATCGCATGGCTTCACATGTGATTGATTATTGCATTACCTATAGGTGATTATTGCGTTGTTTCCTCTTCCAGAAACTTTGGGTTATTGTACGATAGCAGCTTTCTTCTTCGGTTAAAATTTAAATAGCCTTACGGTTCGGCTTCTGGAACGTTTTCTCATTCATCTACGTCACGCTTAGTAGACAAGCCGGGTGTTTGGTTGCTAGTGGAACGAAGACGCGTAGTAGGATGGGAAAGGTCTGCGGACTGCGAGTCTTGGGGTTTTGAAACGTTATATACTTGATCAACTTACGTGAGATAGTAATTAAAAATGCTCCTTTCATCAGTGTAGCAGCAGACTCATCGACAGCTTTAGTGTTGCCTGAAGTCACTTAGAATAATGACCTGTTTTTTTTGACATACTCGTATTTAACAATCACAAAAAAAATGATGTTCCCTACTATTCGATATGACTATATTGAACTGTGGACGGATATGGATTTGGTATTAATCTAATGATGACTCGTGAGGTTTAATAAAGCCGCAAAAATTTAGCAAAAGCACGAATGCAATAGTTGGATGTGATGGATGACCAACACTGTTTTTACTATTGTGTTTTTGTAATCTGAAAGCACTGTTAAGGTTTTTATGAATAAATTTGTGAGTAAATAACCAATGAATCATATATAATCATAAGAGCGCAAAATACTTACTATGTTATTGGAATCTCTATCGTAGTAGTCCATGACATAATTAGTCCTGTGAGTAAAATGTTTGGATAAAAACCAATAAGTTCTTCCATATTTACAATTGTGTCTGCCTGATCAATAAATGTTTACCTATCTTTCCAACAACAATGTCCATTCAATGCAAGGTGCGTAACCTTTGAAATCTTTCCAATCGTCAGTGTTTGTTTATCTTCGACTTTGTTTTCCTTTATTGTTTACGAATCAAACTAATCATCGTTCCAATTAACATTGTTTGACCGTCTGCAATTAGCAGTAGTGTAGCAGCGGAGCTAGGTCATGTGTGGTTTGTGATTAGCGTTTTCTACGATGGAAAGGCTTTATAGAATCGAATCGACTGGACTCGTGATGATTGGATGGGCTTTCGGCGCTTTGGTAAACGTTTTGTAATGTTCCAGTGTTGTTTTTTGTGGGTTGCTCATCTAAATCTTATTAATATTTCGAAGAGAAAATATGTTTTTTTTGTTTCTATTCGATGATAGTGATTCATATTTGAGTGCTGTTAACTGGCGATGTAGGGTGTTTCCAATCTGCTAAGTATTTTTCATGGTCTTATTAGATCCTAAGCGATTTCATAAGAAACCCCTGGTGTTTTAAAAGCTTGTCGTTTGGAAGGCTTCATATTGATAAGAGCAATGTATTTTCGCCGGATTAAAGAAGATGACAAAACGTCAGTTGGCTATCTGTCCCAACTCCCAATGAGACTTCTGCATCTTCATTATTTAAAAATTCAAGTTACCTCACCTAGTCATCTAATAGTTTAAAATACCAGCGGTCAATTTAATAAAACGGTGATTATAGTTGATAATAATTGTAGTAACGAATAAGACATTTTAATCGAGTTAGATCAAACTGGTAGGTCTTCAATACTATTATCCAATTGTACCAATTAACTGGCGTGAAGGTCATGCTAATCTTAATCCTAATGTTTTCAAATTGGAACGATGAATTTGTTAGGTGTGAACTTTTAGTTTTCCATCATCGTTATTTTCATTCGCTGCCATTATGAATAGAATAACTTTATTGTGCATGAAATAAGGTGTACATTCGAAGATCTTATTGCTAATATCTAAATCAGAGCTCTTATTTCTACTTATAAAAGTTTATACACAAGTGAACAAGAACTATTGCAACCATCAAAAAAAAGAATCTGTTGGTTTCACACAGTTAATTTGATCATTATTATGAATCCCAATGTCAATATATTGATTACAAGAATAAATAAATGTACGATGTCAATACAAAATATGAAATACAGTCATTACAGCAACAGAATAATTATCAATGACGATAAACAATGTCAATATAAAACATGAAATAGTCATTACAGCAACAAACTATTAATAATATGCGTCCATTGATGAGGCGTCCATTGATGAGCTATGGGGGGAATTACTAAAAAAATTTAAAAAATGGGTTTACGTTTTGCCTCTGTCTCGCCTGGTGGTAAGCGATGACGAGGCCGATGGTACACGCTAACCCAGAAAATGCCTATTCTGGCCTTGAAGATACCAAGGTTGGAAGTATCCGGAAACACAAACGCAGGGAAAGCGTTCCACTCCCAAGCGGTGCGGACCAGAATAGACGCAGCAAACAGTAGAGTTCGAAAGTCAATCACATGGGGATGGAAGCCTTACCCCGGGGTCTAGTGGTCCGGTGGTAGAAAGTAGAGGGTGGTATCAGTTGGAGTAGTTCTAGAGGAGCCGGCCTGCCACCACCAAAATCTTGTAACCTTCATATCGTCCGTCCACTATACGGGTGGGCGGTACCGTGCCCCCTTTAGTACCGCGGGGTACTAAAGGGGGCGCTGCTTTTGCCATCAAATTGTTGTCACCACCACAGAGTATTTCTGCCTACTCTTTAACTTGGGCTACGAGGACGTCGTGGTATGGATTCATTTATGACAGTGATATTTTATTCGTTATGGTCTCGGAAATTTTAAATTAAGGCGGATTTGGTGGATAAGCTATTTTTAAAAATGTGCAGTTCACATACTGCAATGACGGGCAAAAACGGAACGTGATAAATTTTCAATTAATGCAGATCATCAACACACAGACACTTAAACAACCAGCCATCTACTTTCTTGTTTTTCGAAAATCGATCCGTTAATTTGGAAAATACAATCAAAAGAAAGTTTCGTCCGTTCATCATGCGTGAGATTCCAGAATGACCGGTCCGAACGAAGACTGAAACCGGTCCGAACGTAATTGTAACACTTTCGGTTATTCTCGATCGAGACTCGTCCGGTACGGAATGCCATTTTTTTGCAAATCGCGCGGTAATTTATGGCATGTTTACGATTTTTTTAAAGTGTTTCGGCATCGTTGTATTCATTAACATCGCACAAACGTTAACGTTATCTATTGTGAGCATATGTTATGTTAATGAGTCTTGCAATTTGCGCCTCAATGACAGCTGTTTGATAAATTATAGCCTTTTGTTTTGCTACATTTAGTCTATGTAACTAACTCATACTAATGATATATAGGTATAGTATAATGGCTAGGAAAGCAGTTTGCGAATAACTCTCTAACTACTCAAGGTGAAATTTGTTAGATTACATGTACCGGCACAGTGCAACTATAGGTATCTCCTGTCATTAGATTACGAACGACAGATTTACCAATCTGTTCAGTTGTTAGTTTTGACCTTCATGCTCTTTCAGCCATGACCACCAAATAGGTATTGCCGTCACGATTTACTCAATTCAGTTTATTTGTTACAGGTTCGACGATCCCTAAAATTACGGGGCAGACGCAAAGAAAAGGAGAAACTACCCTCGGGCATCACCGCCGATTACACCGCCTCGTTGTTCGCCCATCTGGAACATGATTCAAATTATTCCAACTACCCACTAATACCTACCTCGGGGTCTAACTCCAACCTAAGTGATGAAAACAACCATTTATCTCCTGGGTACCCAACCACGCACACCTGGAGCAAAAAGGATGGTGTGCTCCAGTCAGACAGTTCTGAGACATCTCTTAATTCTCTAAATAATCCGAACAACGCTAACAGCCCACGACAACCTCCAAATCTACCTCCGATTCCCCCTAGACCTCCCAAACGGGGTATCTTGAAAGGACCTCGGCTGAGCAATACTAGTTCTAATTCTCAAGAGAGCAATGTCCAAAGCAGCGATACTGTTGATAACGTAAACGGCCAGGATCCGAATGTGTTGGCGCGAAACACCCAACAGAACGAGGTAATCTCGTACGGGAGCATTCCTCCATCGAAGAGCACATCGTCCAGCGACGACATACAACAGCTGCAGAACTTTACCAAGAAAGTTATCCACAGTCCTGTGGAGCAACAATACAAGAATTACAAAAATAATTCCAATAACCCGTCTATTGTCACACAGGATGTAGATGAGATACCAAAGACAAACGGTAACAGTTATATCGGCGTAACATCTACCTCCCCAAGTGCTGATTCTTTAACTGATACTACTACGAACTCATCGTTTGCTACTCCACCTTTTTCTACCTCGCCTGTTGGTGAATCTCAGGGCTTCCATAGATGGTCTAGGACTAGCAACTTTGAAGAAGTGTACTTACCTTTACCCCCGTTGACTCCTCTGCAGTTGCCTAAACCAAGAGTATTAACAATTCAGAGACAAAAATCTCCTAGGAATGATTTTGGATTCAGCCTCCGTAGGGCTATGGTTCAAGAAAGGGTATTTATTGGTGACATTACAGAGTTAAATGGCCATGAAGAGAATGGTATGTCAAATGGCGATAATAAATACAATGGTAATATATCAAATGGGCTGATCAGCAAGTTAACCCAAAAGGCTGTGGTATTAGCAGAACCAGGGTCTTACCCGGACACAGGACTTCTACCTGGAGATAGGCTTTTAGAAGTAAATGGAGTCAATGTTGAAGGGAAAACTAGAGAAGACGTTATCGATCTGATCAAGGGCAGTCAGGATTATGTGACCATTAAGGTAATTATTGTTATTTATTATAATCAACGTTCCTTTTTTTTAGTTTCACAAGCGAATGTCGTCAAAAATGTAACTGTAAGCAATTGACATTATCAACTAGACTTTTTAACCTTGTCAATATTTTAGCTAGTGCAGTAAAGAACAATGAGACAATATCACATAGTCTTGCTGGCAAAGTAAGGACATTCATAACATAATTAACTTTGAAAAAAATAGAGTTGATACTAGTAAAATTGAGTTTTCCTTGTGATTGGAAAACTCAATTTTACTAGTATCAACTCTATTTTTGTCTACTTTCAGTATTTTCAGTAGGATCACACACTTTGCCTGATTTGGGAATTATCTCTGAATTCCTGCATTTCTGCAAACTACTTCTTCTTTGGCCATGAAAAAATATTTTTTGTTGTGCTTTTAGGTAATTTTTTGACATAGGCTATTTAAGTTACAATAGGTTGTTTCCTATATTGTCTGTAACATGAATAATTGCCTCAGTTTCAAATTGTACCATTGTTTGGTCCAGTATTGACTGCGACAATTATTATTTATTCGATGGACTGATTTTGTACATGTTTATAATAGACCAGACTAGACGGTTGCTGCTCTAGACGTTGAAGGATCTTTAAGTAAATGCTCTCATGGCGAAAATCTTAGCGATTAGGTAACCGTCTAGGACTTTTTAGATATTTATTAAAAGTCTGATTAGTAATTTACAGACTTAAGTGATAAATAAAATTTTACAAGCTTGGCGAATTAAGTCAGCAGTTATGACTATACATAAAAGTTGGAATTGGAATATAAAATTTCGTCTAAGAACGAAATCTGCGTTTACTTTTTCCTGAAATAGAAACAACAAAGCCAGCTGAATATGCTGTCTCTACCAGGTTAAGGGTAGCTGAATAAAATTATCGTTATAAACGCAAGAGGGCTCAGGGATCTGGGCCCGCTCGAAACTGACCCCGCGGGGCCAGTTAACCAATGCCATTTTCTACCATTTCTGAATTGGTCAACTGGCCCCACAGCTGAAATTGGTACAGTCAGCAGTAAAATCTAACAGCGAAACACACACAGCAACGCCCTTGCCATAGAGCGTCAACGCCACATGCACCCTGAACGCCTGAACTCACGGCATCAGTTCCCTCATTTATTTAATTAATTATCTTTATTCAGGGAACTAGACCACTCGCAATCTTAATAAAAAATATTTCGTACTCTGGACTTCAAAATAAAAAGCAAAAATTGTTTCACATCAACTTCACATCATATAACTTCACATCACTTCATAGAATATTAAAAATGATTGGTTTTGCAAAGATGACATTTGCAACTGATGAAACAATATGCAGAACATGTCTTTACCCCTTCTTACTGATAAGCCTCTCCACAGTGATTAGTTTTGAAACAAAAGGGTTGCTTGTCCTTGAAATTTGCAAGCGTGCACCGTGCAGGTGACAGTGACGCTTTATGGCGCGACGTGGCTAATAACTTAAATTAATTAAATACAAGCATCGTTTTCTGATTTTTCTGGTGACTGTATCAAATTCGGCTGTGGGGCCAGTTGACCAATTCAAAAATGGTAGAATATGGCATTGGTTGACTGGCCCCGCGGGGTCAGTTTCGAGCGGGCCCAGTTCCCTGAGCCCTGAGTCAGTCCCGAGGGTCCTTTTGTATGAAACCAATCTTGCCTCTTTTTTGGCGCATACTATGACGTCACTATAGCTTTAGTGATGGGAATACACTTTATCTCAAATGATTTTAATCGATTTTATAGGCAGGCATGATGAATGTAGATCTACTTCATATTGACAGAACGCTTACTAAGCTTTGATAGATGAGCAATGCACTCCATTTTGCAAGCTATGTACTCATACACACGTACTTAAAGTTTTTGTCTGTTGGATAACTGACAAACAATGTTCGGTTTTCAAATAATGACACCATCTCCAGGTGCAACCAATAGCAGAGCTGAGCGAGCTGTCCCGCCGGCGCGCCGCCGACGGTGGCGGCGACGTGGACCTGGCTGACAGCAACGTGCGCGGCGGCACCCTCAGCCGATCAGGGAGCAGGAGGTTCACTTCCCCACAGGTGAGTTAATATAGCTTATTTTCTAGGTAGCAGGGTTACAAATCTATTATACTTAAATGAAAATAAACCGTGGAAATGTATGCTTTCGAACCACTGCGCCAAATAGGTTTTTTTTCGTGTTCGTTATTGTAAAGTATTCATTATCTTATATATATCTAACTAAAACAGTAAAATGATTTGGAAGTTCGTAGTAATCCAAAAAAACATTTAATTAGATAAGATCTGTGTTGATTTTAATTTTCTGGCATTAATTAAGAAAAACGTAATCCATTGCTTCCTCTTAGGAAGTGTAATCGATATCTCCTAACAAAAAACTGTAAGTATCGATTTTTTAATTCACATGCCTAGTCCAATAACTTTGACACTCTGTCAAAGGGTAGGTCAAAGAATAGTTGGACTGTACCTACAAAAACACTAAATAATCAATTGTATGCGGCACTTCAATGCGCCGGATGTTTGTCATCGGAAGCCGCTGCATGATTGCATGCCACGCAATTGTCTTCAATGCACTCAAATTGAATGGCCGAATATTCTTGCCCGTCATGAATCATCTTCAATCATTTATAATTGTAAAGCTTAGTACATATTAGCCTATTGAGTACTTTTTTAAAAGACATCTGTCATCTTAGAAAAATTACGCCTAGAAGGAGAGTCGACGCATGCTTACTGATGCCATTGAAATCCGGACACCATATCCGGACCCGATCGACGCGTAGCGCCGTCCCGCCAATGATCAAGGTCTATTGGTAGGAGCTCTAACAAAATGACAGTTTGTTGTGTAAATGGGTTTCATAATGATTTGGGAAAACACGAAAATCAGAATCAGAATCAGAATCAGAATAATTTTTATTGTGAATCACAGGTAAGTACAGATGGAGAGTTTAACAGGTTTCTCTGTGTTCCGCCTTATAAGCATACAATACATTTCGGGTAAACTTAAATAACATTCTTATATTGATTAGACTATTATTAATTCATATTTTAACTCACGTATTAATGTTAAGTTACAATGCTTTCAATTATTACAATTTAAAAGTTTCATTCAATTATAAAATATAAATACATTATTCATTATTAAATATTAACGTTGTCACCTAAAAATTCTTGAATTGAATAATAACATTTTTGAATCAGATATTCGTGTAATTTCTTTTTAAATTCAAATAAGTTGTCAATATTCCGTATACCGTCTGGCAGTTTATTAAAAATACGAGAAGCATTACAGAAGACGCTTTTACTCATTAGGGCTGTCTTACTCGCTACCATACACAATTTATCTCTATGCCGTTCTCGATTCCGGAACTGAAATAAATTTATGTCAGCTTTGACAAAAATAGCAACTTCATACACATATAGACATGGAACAGTCAATAGCTTTAATTTAGAAAATAATGTTTTACAGGTCTCAGTTTGTCGCATGTTGTGCATGGCTCTAAGGCACCTTTTTTGCGCTTTAAAAGCAAGCTCTTTATCAGTTGAGTTGCCCCAAAATATTATGCCGTACCGTAACGTAGACACAACATAACCATTGTAAGCTGTTAACAGTGCAGATATGTTTGAGATTTTTCTCAGATTATATAATGCATATGAAAATTGGCTTAGTTTCTTTCTAATGTGAGCAATGTGACTCTTCCATTTCAAATTATTGTCAATATGCAAGCCTAGGAATTTTGTTGACTTGACTACATCGAGTCGTTTTTCACCATATGCCACATTGAGTTCATTTGCATCAGAATTTCTTTGCCTAAAATTCATTAACACAGTTTTATTTAAATTAATTTTAAGATTATTATTTTTAAGCCATTCAATTACAGATGTCAAAGTGTTATTTATATCGTTTTCTAAATTTGTTAAATTATTATTAGTCAAATGAATTGTACTGTCATCTGCAAATAAAGTCATATTGTGATTCGTTACAGTAGGTAAGTCGTTAATATAAATCAAGAATAACAGGGGGCCCAACACACTACCCTGTGGTACACCATATCTTACACACCTATATTCAGATTGATAAATAATTTCAGTCCTTGTTTTAGCAT
Organism: Udea olivalis; assembly: GCA_947369235.1. Classification (NCBI taxonomy): domain Eukaryota; kingdom Metazoa; phylum Arthropoda; class Insecta; order Lepidoptera; family Crambidae; genus Udea; species Udea olivalis. Next base: position 11,318,748 of record OX376362.1, on the reverse strand, counting down.
CAATCCTTTCGATCCGTGTCGCTTGTTGTCGATTGCTTAGATAAGATTTCAATAAACTATACATACACACATCAAAAGTGTCTAGGGATCAACATATATTTTTGCAATAACTTTTCTCCTGATTGATAATAATTAAAATTTTCTTTAAGGATTCATCAAATGAAGTGTTTTCGTTTGTCTACAGTAACGATAAACCAAGTCACCTTTGCATTAATAAAGAAATTTGCCATTTTCCTAATAAAGGGATTTTTGACATTTGAACCACTAACATTAAAGTTCGAAAGAAAAACAGAAATAACAGTTTTCTTTAAAATTTTATTGGGTAACTTAAACAATTAATAATCCGTGTTTCTACCGCGAACACTAACAACACAAGAACATCGGTTTGGCATACTCAAAATGAGTTCATCCAAATCACGCTGTGGAATGGCCGCCCATGTTCGTTGCAACAACAAAAAAAGGTCTTCTTGCGACTGGATACCCTCCATATTCGGCAGAGCTCCTCTCTGTAGCATATCCCATGCATGCTCAATCGGGTTCAAGTCTGGCGACTGAGCAGGCCAGGGCAGGACATTGATGTTAGCTGCGGCGAGAGTCTGTCTTACAACTCTTGCGGTGTGCGGTCGTGCATTATCATGCATTAACTGAAATAAGGGACCGATTTGCACTTGTAGAGGAACGATGACGTCTGATACAATCGTCTCAGCATAAATTTGAGCGTTGAGGTTGCCTCTGATCCAAATCAACTCAGTTCTTCCGCCGATCCAAATACCCGCCCATACCATGATGGTTCCACCACTATAAGGATGGACTTCCTGGCAGGATTTTAATCGCTGTTGGCGTCCAGGGGTTCTCCAGTGTCGTATACGTCTTGTATCCGGTCTCATACCAAAACGAGACTCATCAGAAAAGCACACGAAACGCCATTGTTCTTCTGCCCAATTTCTGTGTTCAAGAGCCCATTGATATAGAATCCTACGATTGTGCATTGCTATAGGTGGTACCCTTAGCGGTCTTCGGGAATGAAGGTTCACTTCATGCAAGCGGTTTCTGACTGTTTGGTCGCTAATTAAGTTCCCTGAAGAGTGATGAAGCCTCACGGCTAACATCATGGCGGTTATTGTTGGAGCTCTTCGAGTTGTGATTTGAATGTATCGGTCTTGTCTCCGTGTGGTGCAGCGATACCGTCCTCCATGGCGCTCAGCCACGGTACCAGTGCTTCGGTAACGTGTCCAAAGTCGACTGATAACACTCTGACTTGAATTCAGTGCTAAAGCCACAGAACGTTGCCGGGAACCAGCTTCTATCATTCCCACGGCTCTGAGCATTTCTTCCCTGCTTAAATGACGTCGCCGCTCCATAATAACGTTGGTTTTAATCAGTAGTAGGGAAACAGTAGCACTAATAATGTCTTCAATGCGTTGTATGTTTTTATAGGGAAAATATTGACAGCTGATTTTCATCTTTTACTCGAATTTGATTGACAGTTCCTGTTTCAAATTATGAAATGCACCAAAAAGGATCCATATAAATTTATAAAATCATATATTTATTACAAAGCCACATCTCAATCTCAAGAAATCCGCATAAAAATGCTTGATCCCTAGACACTTTTGATGTGTGTATTTCCTCTAATTCCGTAACGGTAAAGCTTATCCAGCATTACTGAGTGATCAACATAATCAAATGCCCTGGTCATATCCATAAATAAACCAACTGTAGGTATGCGGTGGTCCATTCCTTTCATGACGTTTAATAAATAATTGTATACTGCTTGATTTATACATTTATTCTGCCTGAAACCATATTGATTGGGTGTAAAAATATCATTCGTTTCTAGGAATGAATTAAGTTTATTATACAAAAGTTTTTCAAATATCTTCGATAAAATAGGAATTAGGGCTATTGGTCTATAAAAGCTCATGTTAGTCCTATCTTCTTTTTTGAATAATGGTTTCACTATTGACAACTTAAGGGCACCTGGATATGTGCCATGTGCAATACACAAATTTATTATAAAGCTTAATACTGGGGATATTAGATAGCAAGCGTCTTTTACTATTAATGTACTGATATTATCGTAGCCAGTGCTATTCGTATTTTTTAAAGAGAGTATTATGTTTTCAATGTCAATGGGAGTTGTAGGAGTCAAGAAAATTGTATTAAGATTATTGTCAATTTGAGCATTGTTCAGATTATTATTATTACTATTAGTCTCAATTTCATCTATAAAATAATTATTAAATTCATTTGCAATGTCATGGGGATCAGTAATTTCTATGTCATTTATTTTGATCTTTGTTATGCTTTCACTAGGATACTGTGCTTTTACTTTACTAATGACTTTCCATGTAGCTAAAAGACATAAAAATAACTTACCACCTGTAGACAATAAGTTTTAACGTATATTGAGACTTTAGAAGCACTTCAAAACTCAAAATAAATATTGTAATTCATTTACATTTTATTTTCATGTAATTCAAAAACTTTTGTTTTTAAATTTGAAAATGTTGCCAGTTATGAGAAAATATTTTTCCAACTTTCAGTAAATTGGACGAAATTGATTTAATTAAATTGAAGTATACATTCAATTATATTATATATTTTTGAGCATGAATATTATTAATGTGATTATAAAAATCAAAAGGACTAACGTAAAAGTCACTTTAGAATAAATCAGTTTATTGTGAAAAAATATTCATAATAATAATATAATTAAACAACTTTAAACTAACCACGCTAGATAATTAACATCAAAAAATCTACAAAATTTAGGGAAAATGCTGTCGACTTGCAACATTATTTTGTTACTTCTGCCATGACACATTTTTGACGTTCGGTTTTGGCTTCAAGTTTGGCGCGTCTTTTTGTATAGAACTTATCCTTCTAGGTGTCATTATTCTAAGTCTGTCATGGATTTCGGGCCGGAAGGTTCAAATGATTGATGATTTTATGGTAAAACATGTATGATATCTAAGACTCAAACTAAGACTCCTTTAACTGATAATGTTAATGTGTAGAAAGATAAAATTATTCAAACGCCGGTTACAGAATCGCTGAGCGACTGGAGGAAATAGTTCTAGGTACGGGTACACTCGTACTCAGCCTAAATGATAAAGATAAATGTTTGAAACCCTATACTTCTAATTCTAAACCATTTACAACCCTAGCGAATATTTTAACAATTATGAACTGAACTGTACATAGCTACCTTTTTTATCTTTATAACTTAATTTACACTTATTACGTTTCTTTTCACTTAAAATATTTGCAAATAACGCATTTTCTAATTTTAAGACGATGACGTTTTTAAGGTAAATTTTATGGCAGCAGTCTCATCAAATTCAATCTCCCATAAACTGTAATTTTCAATTCACGCACGCAGCCTTTTCGATTGACAGCTATAGCACTTACGAACGGAATGAATGAACGAGCTAATTGTTTCTGCTAATCGGAGCAAAACATTCGTAATGATGACATAATTTGGCGCCGCGAGCGAGAGTGATTGATGGGCAGATGACACTGATGAGTGAATGAGGCAGATCAATCGGCAATCGATATCTGGGACGCGTTCAGCGACGTCACTCGATATCATCATATTGATTCATATGCGCTGCTTTGGTATGTCCGTTTGTTTGTATTCGTACATCAGTCACCTTATCATTGACTAGATGAAAAAATATTTTAATGATATCTAAGTTAACTAGATGTGAAAGTTCTTCCTGTCAATGAACCAACAGATGAACGTTTTTCTGTAATCTGTGGGAACATGATTAAAGATTTGATTCATCTGTCGGATTAAACGACACCTTTACGGCTGGATTGAATGCTAGATGGATAGTACGTACGCAGGGCGCATTTCATCAACCATATTGGATTCGTCCCCAAAACGCGACGAAATAGATACGCTTTTGCAAATATTAAAGTGCCGCTCAAACGTACTGATTTCGGCACCAATCGTGGACGAAGTCAATAGGGGTTTGTGATTGATCAATTATGTCATTCATCATTTTTCTAAAAAGCGTTTTGAATTCAACACAGGGAGACGAATTTGATACGCTTTTTCAGGCATGTTTTTTTAGGCATTCCGCATAAAGGATTTTAAGCGAAAAACGTATCGATTTTGTCCCTTCCAATATCAAATGGCGCATATATCTTTGAAGCATGGTATTAAAGCATTTTGTTCCAATGGTTAGATAGTAAAGTTAACATTGCATACTCCATGTTTGTACACCGCACTCTCCCTCTGGTACTCTATTTGTACTGAAAAAAAAAGAAAATCTACTAAGTATAGATAACAATGATTATTAAATACTAAAAAATAACTTCCTTATTGTTATTTTTTGCGTTGTTATTATTATTTGCCGAAAAGTATTCAGAGTATCCTGTTATAAGGTTTTTTCAGTCTGGACGACTCTCGATTGCCGAATATCGCCGACAAAAAATAATGCACAAAGTATTTAAAAATATAATTAAACCACTTTGCCGGCTACAAAGCATTGATTTTTTAATTAATTTACTGACCTACGATGTTTTCTAATAAAATCGTACTTATACTTAAAGTTGAATTTTTTTCAAGCTGCTGCAACATGATGACAAAATCGATATGGCTTTGTTAACAACTTTTAGCTATACTATCTTGACAAAAACGACTAGCCTGTTAGCGCAATGGCAGCGATCCTGCCTTTAACACCGGAGATCGTGGGTTCGATCCCCACCCATGACAAACATTCATGTGACGAACATTTGTGTTTGTTGTGTTTCTGGGTGTTATTAACTATATTTGTATGTATTTAGAAATATTTAAGTATGTTTATCAGTCTCTGACGCCCATAGTACTTACAAGCTCTGCTTAGTTTGGGGTCAGATGATCTTTGTGTAAATTGTCCCATATATTTATTTATTCATTTTACTCGTCGCCCACAGGATACGGTTTTTGAAGGACATCATTCAATACAAGTATTTGTGCAAAACCGTATTGATTTCGTCTCTAAAAAGGCCTGAATTCGATTCGATACGTTTAAGGAACACCATCGATTTACTAGAAGCGTATCGATTTCGTCGCGCCGTGGAGACGAATCCAAAAGGGCTGAGGAAATACGCGTACGGAGGACCGTTTTCCGGAGCTACCGTATAGAAAATCCACTGTTGCGTTTCGTGGAACACAGTCCACGGAGCGTTGAGCACTAAATCCAGCCTAAGTGGTTGGCTACTTACCAGATTTAAGTGACGTTATAATTCAAACACTATACATTTGTCGATAACTATGAATTTGAGAGGTTTGAGGAGTAAATCCAAAAAGAACCAATAAAAATATAACTTTCTGGGTGAAATCCAGGTTAAGTTAAGTGGTTAGCCAATTAGGAATCAAGACCATGACAAATGGTCTGTTGTCTGGAGCGTAAGAAAAATGCCTAATTAAGTAAGGATGAATATCCTTGTGTTACTAGGTACAAGATAGGGCATTAAGCCATTTGAGCCAGGGGCGTCTCTCAGCACACCCAGACCCGAGCTAATTTAAAAAGTTCGTGTCCTAAATTGGCTCGACCGGTAATCGAACCCGGGACAACACGCAAGCCAAAGCTAGAAACCAATTATTTTAAAGTCAAGATGGTTTAATTAGGGTTTAATTATGTTAAAGAAAAGGTGAGATAAATAGTTCATCCAATCGAATTTAAAATAGACGATTGTAATTTACAATATATAACTTCATGTTTATCTCTTTTCATATGAAACTCTATTAGAGTGTATCGGAGTTTGTTTGTTTTGAAAGATGCTATGATTGTTCTACAATGATTTCACTTATTATTTCCATACAATTTGTTTGTGTGAGATAATTGTTATTACCTAGGAGTATAAACAACTGCATTCACGTTCGTTCAATGAATCCTTCTAATAATAAACAGTTGATACCATAATGAATTATCATATCGATGAGTAATTAATGAGAATCAGTGATAGTCATAGATGAACAGATTACGATTTCAAAATATTAATTTCTTCAAACTTTTTGCAGTTTCTTGTCATAATATTCATAGTGGCTCTCGTTTACTTGAGTGACATCGAAGATTGCTACAGCTTATTATTGCATTTAGGGTGAGTGAGATGTCCCCTTGTGTTTAGAATAATGACAAAACTATATAGGTAACCTAACTTCTACTTTGAAAAAAAAACAACAATTTTCTATTAATTATCCTTACAGAGAGAAAATTGTCAGTCAATTTACCAATATGTCTTGAATCGATAAAATATGTTCTGGTAAGTACGTATAATTATAAAAATGCATAGGTAAATTAGCTTAAACTAAACTTAGGGCCCTTACACATTGCGACTTTTTGCAGCGATACAAACGCGCGTTTGTCAGTCGCGCGACTGCATCGCGATCCCAGCGATCAACATGTATTTGTATCGATTCATGTGCTGTATGTGTGTATTATGCAGCAGCTACGCGGCCAGCTACTGAATCGCGATTGTATCGCTACTTTTTGTAACGTGTGTGTGTAAAGGTAGATGTCTTGCGACTGTATCGATATTGCACCGAGACTGAATCGCGTTTGTATCGCTGCAAAAAGTCGCATTGTGTATTAAGGGCTCTAAAAGTTAATTTTATTTTTAAGTTTAACGATAAAAAATCAAATAGGCCGATGACTATAATAAGTGTATTACAAAAAGCATCACCAAATGAGTGACGGATTTTCACCTTCACCTCCAACCAAACTCATCATTTCAACTCCTTGTGGGAACTCCATAAATTGGTATGATCCACACCGGATCCAAAGTCGTCGCTGTAGCAGTGTATTGCACATATCATTTTACTCAAATTTATTAACCCTCTGAACGTGCCGTAACAAAAAGCTGTCAAAACATAAGGTCGCATTTTGTTTGGGAAACACTTGGTCTGCGGTCTGTTCTGCGGCCAGCGTCCACGGCAAGATCCCATTCAATCAGACCACCCTAACGCGTATGGGTGATTGTCGAATACATTACTGCATTAGCAGGGCCTGGGGTCACTCATCCTTTGTGAGGGGCAATACATCTTTGTTTTACTTCGCCATGCTCGCTAGGGTGCACAAATTAGGGTATCCATCAATATAATCAATACATGTGGGAATGAGTTTACTTTGTTGTTTATTTTGGCTGATGTTGTTGGTCCTTTGTGACGAAGACGAATTTCATTTTTATTTTTATTTAAAGTGGGTTTGCGTTTGGCCTCAGTCTCGCCTGGTGGTAAGCGATGACGAGGCCGATGCTGGTACACGCTTGCCCAGAAAATGCCTATTCACTCTGGCCTTGAAGACACCAAGGTTGTAAGTATCCGGAAACACAGTAGCAGTCATAGTTTTCTGTCTGATAGTTTGGGTTCCTGAAGCAGTGTGAATCGAAACTTGCGAATGGTCCTTCTTTAATTATATCATTCTAAATATAATAATGATAGAGATTGAAGGGTAGTTGCTCTTCTTACCTATTTAAATAACTGACGTTAATAATAATCACGAATCTCAGTAAGGGTAACCATCAACATTAAATTCAAAAAAATAACTAGCGGTTCAAATAAATATGAAAAATGGTTGTGTTAAATAAAAACTTTATTTTGGCCCACAGAGTATACATACTCGTCTGTGATTTTGGCCAATAACTTGAATCGTGTCATTTATAACTTTTTTATCCTCTGCTTAGGGTGTCTAGACTAGACGAGACTTAGGTCTCACCTGCTCTTCATCGTTATCATTCATACAGCCATCGTTGATGTGAATGCCTCGTTAAGTCTTTAACAGAGGGTTGGTTGCATCCAGGGAGCCCACTCTTGTGGTATTGTGTAATGCCAAGCACCCTTCAGTACTCGTCTTTGATGACTGGCGGATTGTATGTGTGTAAGTAAAGCAGTTCAATGATTTGTGAAGATGTGCTTGTGTGTGTATTTGAGTGAGATGGACATCCACGACAGTCTAGCTAGGGTAACTGAGGCGTTTATTAATTCCTGGATTTCATTTAGATTTGATAGTCCCAAACAAAAGGTGCGTCGTTAAAACATCCCAAATGTCAGAGATTACATCGATTACGTAATCGATGTAATCGCTGACATTAAGGATCGATTCGTAATCATGTGTGATAAAAGCTTTTCTACAACTGTATACAGAACAAGTTTTGCGTTTAAATACCTACCATTATTCTGGTGTTGCAAACCACCAATTCCCTGCACGCGAATGCAATTTACGGTAGGGCGAAAGTGCAAATTGGAATTTTTGGTCATATCAGATTCCAGTCGTGGAATTTAGCAAAAAAGTTACGTTAAATGTTTGGGGTGTGGTAGACACGGTAGACATCAGGAGTTCATGCAACATGCCTCAGTCTGCAGAACAATGTTTATGCACACTGCCCCCTTTAGAAGAAGAAACAAGTAGGTATTAAATTGTAGAAATAAATGTTATTGTCGAATTTTGTACAGATCGAACTACAACATAATTCTTTACTGCAAACAAAACAATGCCCTGAATTTAATTCCTATGATTGTATTTCTTAAAATTAATATGGTATTAACCTTGACACAACGCTAAAGCATGATGATGTAAATAAAAAATGCACGTATATCCATTACATTAGGTAAATAAATGAATACTATTGCCCCTATTGATATTACTCACTTTGTAATTATTACTGATGGCACAAGGTTGCTCTAAAGACGACGCCTTAATCATCATAAGGTTTTTTTCAATTTTAGAACGACTCCCAGAATGTTATGCGTTTATGAATACCGGCTGAAGTGCGTTTAGAATGGTCGCAGGTCGTACTTATCTAGATTAAATTCTAGCACAACAATTCAACGTGAGCTAGATAACTGAATGATACTAGAAAATAGTTGTTAATGCCGAACGAGTTGGCATCTCTCCAAACTTCGAAGCCTGTGCCAGAACTGCACTCAAATCGCATTGTCAGATAATGCAGCTAGGAGTCTGTTTCATAACGTTATGATTTATTTATAGTCTGGATATTATTAGGATATCATTTGCTAAATGTCTACATGCAACAGTAATAATAGTCTTAATCGATTTTCCACTTCGATTTCATTTCAAGACAGCAAAAGCGAAGCGACTATGGAGTGTTTAAAGAGCTGTCAAGTTGGAACTTAGTGTCGGGAGTTACCCAAGGAGGCAATGTGTTTCATAACGTTATGATTTATTTATAGTCTGGATATTATTATATCATTTGCTAAATGTCTACATGCAACAGTATTGATAGTCTTAAACGATTTTCCACTTCGATTTCATTTCAAGACAGCAAAAGCGAAGCGACTATGGAGTGTTTAAAGAGCTGTCAAGTTGGAACTTAGTGTCGGGAGTTACCCAAGGAGGCAATTTTGGAAAAGATGATTGATTGTTTGTTTTAAAAGCTGTATCTGTGTTCGACTGAACACAGTCGATATCAGCTGAGCCTCGCTATGAATTCAGAAACTCGTACAATGCGCAAACGGTTTGTAATCTACAATGGAGCTGAGTTGACGTAGACCTAAAAGAACAAGCAATGTTAGATTTCGAGTGCTTTTGATCGATACGAAAGTCTAAATATGATTACTCTCCTCACTTAAGGTATTATCAGTCATCAACAATTCGCCACGTGGTTCACAACCAGGGTTCCAGCAAGGACGTCTAACGTCCGGGCGGTGAACCGTGCGGGTCGTCTAGACGCCCCACCCGCTGTAAATAACCCGTGCTGCAGTATAATACCTACTTGCTACTGCTACCTACCTACCTACTGCGTTACACAGTAACCCTTCAGTAGGCGTGGCGGTGATGTTAGCAAACTTTACTTTTAGTTCGTAGTTTCGTACGTATGTTTGAATCCCTTTGCATATTCTTGCTGTGGCATTGGAGGGTTAATGTTGCTACATTATAGCATGTACTTTAGAACTTTAACTGTAAGAAGCTAAAATTATTAATGACATAACATTTTGACGACCGACTTGGTGTAATGGTTAAGAAGTTGGCTACTACACCAGAGGTCGCGGGTTCGATCCCCGCACAGTACAAACATTTGTGTGCATGAACATGTCTGTTTGTACTGGTCTGGGTGTCTCCTATGTATAATAAGTATGTATTTACAAAAGAAAATGTATTTAAGTATGTTTATCCGTTGTCTAGTATCCCATAACACAAGCTTTCATTAGCTTACTTTGGGGCTAGATGGCGCTGTGTGGTATAATGTCCAGGGATATTTATTTATTATTTATTAACATTGCGAATTGCCAATTTTAACAGAATAATTATCCCTACATAAGCACCGTAGAGGTAACGTAATGTGTTTGTTTATGTCAATAACATTTGTTTTTTTCATGCACTTGAGTACCTATCGTAAGCTCACGTAAATCGAAAAAAGTTTTTATTGATCAAACGTGATCAGTGTTTCTGATCCAGTTTTGACAGTGTAAGATCAAGTTTTTCCTAATTGGGATTTCGAATTAGTCCCGGTTTACAGAACTCATTACAAGTAAGCTTTTAGGATTTCGATATTGAAGCTTTTCCAGTGTAGCTATTCCCAGTACTTATCCATCCGCCCAGTCGGAAATGCTGGTTCTGAACCGGCAGAGCACTGATTAGCTTCGTAAGCCTACCAACGAGCAGCTCTAAGCCAAATTGCTCTCTAATTGCATTTTAAAGTGAAGTTTTGCAATTAAAATTCTACTCGTAGGAACGGTAAATAAATATTTAGTGCTTATAAAATATGACAGTAAGTTTAAAAGTTGGGTTGTATTTTCTGCACCAACTTTAATGGAAAGTGAAAAAAACTTAGATTAAAAACACAAGACAAGTGTCTATAAAATCACGCCAACTTTCCAGACGTTGTAAAATGTAACGAACAGCTGCTTCTAGGTATTATGCAATCTCAACTATGTAGGTACCTATACTTTATTTGTAAGAAAATTTGCTGTAGCGAAATCGACGTCGACTGCTGTACTTAAGAGGCATCTTAGCTTTGAGAGACATTAAAGGAATACGGTACCGATTCAGAGCGAGGTAACACGATTCTTTTGCGGACTTACCGCTGCGTTACTCTACGCTCTGTCATATTTTATCTATGGCTACGTGAATGAACAGATAAACATGCTACACCGTGCGTTTACAATGCGATGCGACGCAAGAACATTCATCATCATCATTCGTGCGGTCTATCCCGGTTGTGAACCCACACTGGTGTGTGGGGTCCCAAGGTCCTCCTTTCTTATTTTCTTGGCCCACTTCGCGCGGTCTTGTGCATCCTCAGTGGTGAGTCTGTTAGCACGCATGTCACGCTTAACGACGTCGAGCCACCGCTTCTTGGGTCGACCTCTTCTACCGGTACCTGGCGGGGGCGGCATGGCCAGACATTTGTTGCCCACGACCCAAGAACGTTGCAGTTCTATAATCCAATTGCAAAGTTGCAAACAATTTTGTGGTCTCGCTCGGAAGGTCTGTGTACACTAGGAAGGCCTAATCAAGAGCAAACATTTCGTTTCTTCATGTGATAATTTTTAAAAAATAAGTAAAAAAGGAGAATTCATATGCCAATTGGAATTTCACACTGCTATTATTACATTTTAAAGTATGTAAGTAAACCCTCTTCTGTGAAGTTTTACTCTTTGTTTTCTTTATTGTTCAGCACTCATCGTTCTTGCACATTACACACACCTTGGTACATGCAACCGAGTGCATCAAAATACGTTCGGTATCTCTTTACCTACCTTTTAAATTGAAATAAACGAATGGTTGCAGTAAAAGCGCACTAAATAACTTTTATGGTGTTCGCACGCGTCTGGTAGCCATAAGCTTTGTCCATGTCCATTTTGTTAGTGGCATATGGGAGTAGGAACATCAATTTTGATTACTTATTTAATATCGGGCGTGGTTGGTGAGTAAGACCATAATCGGCATTCGATAGTTGATAGTATTATACCTACTCGCTCTCGAATATTAAAAACTATTTTTTTTAATGAAAATAACTAGGGATTATTTGATTAGATGAGTAAAGATTCGAGATTAGTTCAAAAAAGAACTGCAAAGCTCCTAGAAAAAGGAACTATGATTAGTATTTGTAAGTGTTATTACACAGTCCAAGTATACATGTGTGAAAAAAGTAATCAACATAATATTATCCCCGAAATGCTGATTTGAATGTACCTATTGTATGTATGTATCTATGTATCTATTTTTATTGTTATAATGTTATGTATGTATCTATTGTTATAATGTTTAGATTGTAAGTAATAGCCTCACCCTAACAGGGTAGTATTCAGTCCATCTCATTTATGTAAGATCAAGTGATCCTGTACATACAGGTGCTGTATTTAAATTAAATAAAATATTTTTTTTAACTGTATGAAATATTGCTGGTAAACGATATGCTATTTTATAATTTAGTGCTTTTTTTATTTGGTTTGGACCTGTTGAGTTGTACGCAGGCTGAGCCTAGATAGGGAGTCTATTATATGAAAGAAAGCTAATAATGCGTATTCATTAATCACAAGCACTTAACTATTGACAGTCGTAAGTCATTTTAACAGCCTGATTTACAAGTGAAACACTGCAAATTAGCTGACAAAGATAATCATACTATTTCTAGCTTAAAAACCGGCTGTTCGACCAAAGGCGCTTTCGAAAAAATAAGTGTTTACGACAGAGTACTGTGAGATCTAAGAACGACAGCAACTATAGTTAATCATACTTCATAAGTGAGCTAGCTGATGGCATGCTGGTTTCTTTATGAGATAACAGAACAGCAAATTGTCTACCCGGTTTTCAGGATTTTTAATAGGGCTGTTATCCTATTAATTTTTCGAAATAATAAACATGAGACGAAATTTCTATGTTTATGTATTTCTATTCTTATCAAAATCGCAAAAATTACCGCACTTTTTTACACCATATCGGTCCTAGAATCTAGAATGCACTAAGAGTGCAAGCAATTAATATTAACAGCCTTTTAGTCTGACTTTAGGCCCTCCACCATTCTGTATATAATTTATTTTATTGTATGTATTTTTAGGATATCTTGAAGATAATACTGGAAGACAAAGTATAGGCGTATCTACCTGTATTGATACACACACGTTATGTAATTGTACTTTAAGATTAGTAATTTAAAAATGTTTACTTTTTTCGTTTCATTTATATAAAGTAAATCCTTTATTGGCTGTTTGTTAGTTCTCTAAGGAATAATGTATTATTCTTAAGAGTTGTGGATTTCGTAATTAAATAAAATAAATAAATTTATTCAGGTCAGGTAGGTATTCTGTGATTATAGGACTTTTCAAAATAAAAAAAATACCAGTTAACTTAGGGTACATTTATTAACTCCTGAAATATGAATATTAAACAATTATTTATAATTTAACATTAGCATTATTGCGAGTCGTCTGAAGTTTTACCTAATTTAGTTACTAAGTCTTTTATCACAAGGAAATTACATACATTTGACACTCATTGTCAGAAATGAACGAGCCAATTCAAAATGAGAATAGTTTAACCCGTTTCATATTGTTCATATTATTCTGTTATAGGCACATAATTACAGGATTATTTTCTTTGAATACATATTGTTTTCAATCATATTTTCAGCTTGACTATTTAGGCACTGTCTTCAGAAGTTCTGCGTACTGTTTGTCAAAACTTTGCATCTCATACTTCGCTATAACGTTACACACCTCCATTTTTACTTTAGGGATCAAGTTTGGCTGTAGTTTTTTGACACTAGCGGCCATACTCCTAAAGAAGACATCTATTTCATTGGTATTCTCCTTTAGAACTTTTTCTATGAGTTGGTCAATAACTTGGGACCTCGGTACTGGTGTTTTGGGGTCTTCCACGTATCTGACTAGCTTTGGTCCGTTCATGTTGTTCAGGAGCATTGGTTTTGGCAGTATTTTTATAGGCGGTATGTCCTTTGGTATGGGCACGGCTTTCCTCCTTCCTCCATTTCTTCTGATCTTCTTGGGCGGCTCCTCGACCTCTGCTTTCGGCAAGATCTTGATATAAGGCTTATGTGTTTCCTGCGGCCCGTCCACCACTGTGATCTGAAATGAAGAATAAATGTTTTGCTGTATAAATGGATTTGAGCAGGCAGTCTTTGAAGTTCCTAACTATAGGTTTAGATAGACAGAAAATTATTTTAAGAATTGGTAAAAGATGTCTTAGCATTCAATTTGAAACTAAACTCTGTTTTTCAGCTATCAAACTCAAGATAAATCTAGTTTTTACTTTACTTTTTATCACTAACAATATAATTGCAGTTTTAAATAAAAATAAATTAATATGCGCCAGACAAACCTCTTGTAATGGTCTCGAAAATAGGGATTAATATCCCTGTGTTACCAGGTACCACACAAGGAAATAAGCCAGAGGCTTCTCCCAGCACACTAAGACCAGAGTCGATTCAGAAAAGATCTTTTCCTGAATTGACCCGACCGGGAATCGAACCCGGAAAGCGCACTACGCCAATCGTGTCGTCACATACTAAATAATTTGTACACATACTAAGTTATTAATGTTATTTAATCATCATTAACTTCTAAAAAGTAACTACAATTCATATTTTAATTCGCCATAGTTAAATGTGGATCAGACATATTTGGTCACTGAATTTCGTCAATCAAGCCACAATTGTAGCTTGATTGATGAAACAAGTCCTTTCAATGATTGAGGCCGTTGCCCAAATGACCTCACTAACACCTATTGATAGAATTTGTTGAAACTCTCCTCTTATTTATATGAAACTTGCTAAACTAAGGACTTTTCTTGAACCTAAATAGTTATTCTATCTTATGCACTGTGTTTTATTGATAATACATTATTTGTATTTATTCTATAGACCATTGATCACAGCTAGTCGACATAAAAAAAACACAAGCACGAGAACTAGAAACACCAAATCTCAGCAATTTCTTCAAATTGAATTGAATTGAACCATCTGATCAAGTAGTAAGTCCAAATGAACGAGCGATTGTTGTCTATGGTTCGTACATTCAGTTCGAAACAAATGCAAACAATAAAAAACATTATTTCTTTGTAATAAATCTTATAATTGCGTAAAAGCTGACCTAAGTGACCTTGTCCCATATCCGCGCCTACTCGGTTGACGGGGGAAGCGCGGATACGGGACAAACCATACCAGGGGTTAATAATAGTATAGGTAAAAAAATCCATTCTCACCTCATAGTATTCCTGATTGTCTGTGATTACTTGCTGTTCTGTCCCAATGACAGAATCTTCTTCTATGCTCTGCTCATCCACCACTTCATAGGTGTCTCCGAGGACCTCTTCAGTACTGTCCATCACAACACCATCCAGGAACTGTAGTTTTTCAAACATGCCAACCTGGAAATTGTGATTTAAAAAAGTAAATTATTGTAGTTCAGTGTTTTTCTTATCTAAGTTAGTTTGATTCACACTTAGCATTTTGCATTAAATCTGAATCACCTGGTTGTCAATGATTTCCAATTTTCATATACTTAAGAACAATACTTCTATCAATGGTCATAATAAATAATTTGTTAGGTAGTATTATATTTTTTTTAAGTTATAGTGAGGTCACAGGAATCTAATAATTAACTATGGAGGATGAAGTTCAACAGCGGTGTCCCATGGCAGTAAATGATGATTATGATGACTCTGAAGTTGTCGTTGTGGCCATACTTTTGGTTGTACAGACATGAAGACACAAGACATTATCAGCCACTGTAAAAATAATGTAGCTCTCTAACCTTGGTTTTGTGCATTGCACCTACACGTTTGCTTCTCATGTAGCCATCACGAAGTCCTCGCCAGCGCTTTTTGCATTCTTCAACTGGAATTTTATAAAAGGAATTTAAATATGTTTAGACAGTACAACAACATTCTGACAACAGATTCCTATTAAATTTATTTATGCATTAGCAAAAGAAGTACTATTAAAAACAGTAGTTTAATATAACGTGCATACCCAATGATCTGTAATTTTTATACTGAGCCTCTGGTCAATTTTATGCTAAAATGAATATGTAGGCTAATTACAAATAATTAAAATTATTCCCTAGGCACTTCATAAAAACTGACTACCTACCTACCTCCTATTGTTATTATTTACTTAGCAAACAATTCTTGGTGTAAACAGTAAATTCTTTGTGGGCTAAATGCCTATGAAACACCAAAAACACGAGGAATCCGAGGGAATCTGTGTGAAACTGTAAACAGAGCTCCCAGGGGCTCAGGGGAATTAAGTTACGTTCACATACTGGTTTATTTCTCATCACTTTCAATATCAAAATGACTTACCTGGCTTCGATAATGTTAGAGCTATATCTTGCCATGTTTGTTCTCTAGCCAAAATATTATTTCTTGATGGGTCTAGCGCGTTAAACAAAAACGTGTGAGGTTCAATAAGTTCGGCAAGTTTTTCTTCCTCTTCAGTTTTCCAGCCAATTGCGTTCAAAGGCATCTCCAGTTGCCGTTTTCGCGTGCATCAAACAGCCAACAAAATGTCCGCTGTCCTATCACGAACGAAAATAGACGCGCTGCGCAGCACGACGTCACTAAGAACGATCTTGCTTATTCATTTCCTCGTTTGTGATTGGTCGTTGGTCGTCGACGTAAAGTGTACGTCATCGGCGACATGGCGACTGTAGCGCTCTCTATTGCGTAGAAGTTGTACCGTCTACCGAGTGCTTTGTAAACGCTATCATGGCTTGCTTTCTGAACACCGGCGGATGGTGCTAATGTAGAAAATTTGTGCTTAAACGACGTCAACGCCATCCGTCGGTGAATAGAGTTAAAAGAGTTGTAGGTCACTAGTTATGCTGTAAATTCTTTTTACTGCATAGTTGCCATCAAGCGGCGAATAGAAGCAGAAAGAGTTGTGACAAAATTGGCATAGATGACGCTCTCACTGATAATTTCTTATTTTTCTACTTATTTTTTGCGATTTACAATAAAATTATCCATTTAATTCATTCAGTAAAACATAAATTTTTTTGGTCTTAATTCTTACACTAAGATAAAGTCCCGACTGGAGATAAATTTAGGATCAGACATTTATGAAAACACTAAACAAGCCTTGATTTTTACATTCATGTCTATAGTTGCGTTTATTTTTTTAATATTAAGCCAATACCTATCATTTGGAGCGATTACCTACTTGATTTCAATGATGGCGGCTTTTGCCCAGCTGTGGTTCAGTGTAAAGGCTAAAGCGAGTTTGTCATGTGTAAGTAGCGGATTAAAGCATAGACTGTTATTAAGAAAACTACCTAAGTAGTAAAAAAAACTAAGTCGAACGCCTCGGTTCCCGAAAATCCAGTTCAATTCCAAGCTTGGACATTCTTAGATCGATGGGAAAGTGTTTAGTTCACCTGAACACGTATGTCGGAGAGTGTTTTTAAAAAATACTTCAGGTTCGAGATTTATAAATGTTTTCTAAGCATATTTTTTTATTAAAATATATGGAATAAGACACTTTTCACGCAATTTGGTATTTGTCTTACCGGAATAGTCTTACTGGGTTTGAAATCAAATAATCAAGATCACTTCTACCTGACTAGGCCAACGATCCAATTAACTATCATGAATTTCACATTGAAACCTCATTTCTTCTTCAACTCTTAGAATAAAAACACCTTTAAGTATAGTTCCATATAATAAGGCCTCCGTGACCGAGTGGTTCCAGCAGAGCGCGGCCCGAAACTCGGAGGTCCCGGGTTGAATTCCCAGTCCGGGCAAAGTGTGATTTCGGATTTTTCGGAACAGAGCCCAGGGGCCGCAGCGCGTAGGGGGCGATTTCCTAATTATGATCTTTCAGTTTCAGCCAATCAATGGTTACGTGGCAATATATATGGTCTTTTGGCCAGATATAGTGATTAGCCATAACTTGATTTCAACGATGGAGGCCTTTGCCTAGTAGTGGGACAGAGTGCGAGTTGCAGTGAGAGAAGTGAATAACTTCACCATCGCGTTTGCGAGAAAAAAAACGCGAATTTATATGGTATCGAGTCAACGCCATCTAGCGGCCTTAATGTTGCCCGAATTCGCTAGATGGCGCTGACTCGATTCCATACTATTTGACATTTACGTGCTCGCAAAACGCGATGGTGAAGTCATTCACTTTTCTCACTGCAACTCGCACTCGGCACTCTGTTTACAGGCTAAATACTTTTATTTTTTTTCATAATAAGGCTCCCTAAAAACTTTGCATTTTGCACATGTTTAGCATACCTAATACATATTATTGATTATTTCATAAATGTGCATTATTCGTGCTTCTCTGATAATGCTGGTACACCCATTTACTGCACAAATGGTAATTTATTGGAGTAAGAACAGAACAGAAGAAAAAAACACAGAAATTTTAATTTATCACAAACGGGACGTCCTTGTTTACCCGTCACGGCTATATATTTGTGGCATCACGCACTCTTGGTGATCCTGACTCGCTTTCTTTGTGTACTGTATTCTAGGCTTCAACGGAACCTTTTGTAAGTAGATCTATTACTTAGTTGACTGCACTTGGTACATAATTCTTACAAGAACTTCAAAAGCTTTCGTTATCAGAAGCTTTCCTTCGGCATATCGTAATCACTGCTTGTTTAGTCTGTGGGTATCTTGAGTGCACAGATTAGATAAGGGACCTGCTTGTTGCTTGTACGGTGGTAACAAATATGTATTTCTTTGGCCGTATCTGCGTGAGCTGTGTTATGAAGGGAAAGCTTCGTAGCCATATAAAATCTAGAAAAAAACAACTACATACCTATATAGTATTTTCTTTTGTACTGCAGTAATCGCACAAATGTTTTATGAGGTATGAATACAATAATTATACTAGTATATATATTTTGAAGAACCTTCTCTAACATTTTGTATGATCCTTAGGAATTTTGGATGAGCCGTATATATCAAATCAATAGAGCGAATGTAAACTATCAAACACTCAAAGATCTGTATAACCAATTAATACGACTTGTACGTCTACTCGTTATAAAAGCTTAATCCAGTCTCTCCGTCCCGTCCAAGTTCCCCATACACCATCGTGTATTCTAATTAAAGAAACTCTTACTCAGCTACTTACAAAGGTAATGCTAGAACCTGAACACAGGACGCTATTGCTTTAATGTGCTAATACTGAACAAGGCGGCTGAATAAAGGTATGGAGTAACACAACGCGTTATTGTCACTCATATCGGAACGTCTAAACGCTGATACCCAGCTAAAGACAAGGTGGCCTTTGTTCCTTAGCTCGCCGTCGGTACACGAGGCTCCGATTGCTAACACGAATAGCGACGACTATTCAAAATGAAATGTTCATTGAAATTTGGGATGTTTGATTTCAATACCCCAAGTATATCACATGCAATAAGTAGGTAGCTACTTTAAGTATAATAAATTATACCCAATAGTGTCTTCTCCAGCACACAATTAATTAACTCTGAGCTCAATCGCGACGTCGTGATCGAGCTATTTCAATTTCGTTAAACGTAATTCATGTCTAATTTTATTAATTACCTGTCTTGTTTATTACAGTTACTTAAATGTGTTCTTATAGTGTTATGCTAAACTAAAATTATATACATTTTGAGTCAAGTATCATTGCAATCAAGTTATTGCTGCAATGAAGAGATGGTAGGTAGTACTACTTATTTGAATGTCACTTATTATTGCGATCTGAGCTTTTTTGTTGGAAGTAGTTGTAAGAGCTGACAGCAACTGAAGAAGCGGAGCAATTTAGTCTTTGTCATAATTTTTCCCATTCTGACTGCCATCTGTCATTTCCTTAATAATTGCTATGACAATATAGACACATTTAACCCACTAACCGCCGGAGTTGTATAAAGGAAACTTACCATTTTTGGGCTCTATTGCCGCTGTTGCAAATTAGCAACTAAAGTCGAATTAATTCGTATCTGTGTATCTGTTTTTCCCGCCTCTGATTTTATTAAATACGTGTCCGCTGTTAGAGGCACATTCAAATGAGGGATCATTTGGCGCTTATTAGTTGTGATAAGGTACTAAAGTGCCAAGCTACTTTAGAGCTCACTATTTGAGTAATAAATGTATGTATTGTTGAATACCTAATTGAACAGTTTCATGTTATGAGAATTTGGTGATATAGAACTCACTTTTTGTCTCCATCATCATCATCCGTGCGGTCTATCCCGGTTGTGAACCCACGCTGGTGTGTGGGGTCCCAGGGTCCGCCTTTCTTATTTTCTTGGCCCCTTTTCGCACGGTCTTGTGCATCCTCAGTGGTGAGTCTGTTGGCACGCATGTCACCCTTAACGACGTCGACCCACCGTTTCTTGGGTCGACCTCTTCTACCGGTACCTTTTGTGATTAGTAATAAATATAAACATGCATTTTTTTAAAATCAAGACACCGCTGACCGTTATGTTCACCGCAATCCCTTTAAAGTTAAAGTAACATGCATTTTCAGCGTTCGCCTTGTCTAAAACCCAAACTTATTTTATTTCAAGCGGGCATTTTTGGAATAGCCAATCAGCGTTGCCTTCAAAACAAAACTTAGGCATTCCCGGAGTGCAGCTGCGCTATAAATATGCGCCGCACAAAAGTACATGCACTAATGTATTCGTATCTGATTCTAATTAGCTTCGGTTAACTCTTTGTTATTTGCTTAGTCTATGCCTTACTTGTAAAGGCATTTTAATGGTATTATTAGGCAATCTCATTTGCAGTTTAAAATTCCGTTTTCAAGCCGATCTACGAGTATCTTATGACTGCAGTCTATAATATCAGGTTTAGAAGTAAGGGGAAAACTTGAAAATATTTCGTTATGATAAAAATATAGTTTTATTTAATTGGCATATGATGCCAGAAAACCCTCGTTTGCTTATCGCTCGCATTTTGACAGCTTGTTAACCAATGATGCTGCAGTTATCTAATCGCCCTTGAAATCGCGATATTCTTGCGATTGAATTTAGTAAATTAAGGGCCCGTTCCAAATCGCTTTTCGAAGAGTGATTTTCGCTCTCGTCGAATAGAGAGAGACAAAACGAGCAAAACCTTCGTCTAACAGCTGTCAGGTGAATTTCATTGGGCTCCAGACACCGGTAGAATTCGCACTTGTCAGAGTGATAAACGTCACCGGAACCCGTTCCGAAACAACTGGACAGGTCAGGTGACAGCTCGGTCATCTTCGATTCCACTAGGGGTCAATTTGGAACGGGTTTGAGTGCGACTGGCCTGTTGGCGCAATTTTAAATTATAAATTAAATCATTTATTTCAGGTGATAAAAAACCCATATTGTGACATACAATTGAAATTAAAATTAGAATAAATAGGAACATAAAATAATTAAGAAATAAAATACAATAAAAACACAAATTTAAAACATTAAAATAAATTAGTTACAATAGTCTCTCCATCCGACATTGTGGGATGTGTCTATCACAGCAATGTCGGATGTAGGGACAGTCCAGCCTACTGGCAATCATAGCCAGGACGGCATTGGAACTGGCCTGAACCCTGCGCACCAAAGAGGCTCCCCGTTTGCGCATACTTGCGTGAAAGCAGTCGGTGTTCGCTGCTGCAAACATGCCTGACGCGCTACAGAAACGAGACAGTCCCAATACCGCCCTAAACGCGTTATTAAATTGGACACGGAGGGAATCATATACCCTTTGCGAATATTTTGCCCACAAGCTGCACGTATACAAAGATGTGCAGTATGTCCGGAAAAGAGAAACCTTGGAGTGGAACATCGAGTAAATCGGCGGGCCAACATGTTGGCTCTCCTAGACAATGCCCTCCGTTCCCGCTCGATATCAGCATGGTCCTTGAGGTTGGCGGTAACTATATGGCCCAGATAAGTAAATTGATTTACTCTATTTAGAGGGACACCATTTAGTCGAACAGGTGGTAAGATTTGCGGACACTTCGCACCGGCATCCTCAAACACCATGTATTGGCTTTTGGTGACATTGTATTCAAGCCCATGGACGCCAGCATAATCCTCGCAAATCTTTAGAAGCTTTCTCAAACCACAGACTGACGCGCTCAGCAGGACCATATCATCGGCGTAACTGAGGTTGTTCACACACACGCCATCCACATGACATCCTATATATTGGCTGCTGAGCGCGACAATCAAAGCATCCATATATAAATTGAACAGCGAGGGTGAGGTTAATCCACCTTGCCTGACTCCGCAGTCTAGCTTGTAAGGCTCCGACATTGCTCCCGCCCATCTGACGTTATTGATCTGGTGCTTATACCAATACTTGAAGATGGACACAAGTTCACATGGTAAATTAATGTCCTCGAGCTTTTTCCACAAGATCTCATATGATACCAGATCGAATGCCCTTGATAAGTCGAGGAAACATGCATAAACAGGTGTTTTACGTCTCGTATAGTAACTTACAGTGTGTTTTAGACAAAGGTTTGCACTCTCGGTAGATAGTTTGGGTCTAAACCCAAACTGATTATCGTGCAAGTTCAAATATGTGTCTAACTGAGTGTTGAGCAGGCCGTCAAAGACTTTAGCTATAATAGTGGCTATCGAAATAGGCCTATAGTTACCCTTATCAGCAAGGTTTCCAGTTTTATTTTTTACTATAGGCACTACGACAGTTCTCATAAGGTCCACCGGCAGGTAGGAGTGGCTCACGCATAGCGAATAGAACATTGACAAGACTCTATGTATATGCGGTCCCGCATGCTGAAGATGCTCAATGCTCAGACCATCGTGGCCAGGGGACTTTCCCCTCGTCATCCCCTTAATGATTTTAAATACATCTTTAGCAAAGAAATGTACCCCTACTTTTCCATTCTCTGGCTGAGAACTGAGCTCCTCCACCCGCGAACCTAAAGGCGATTTAACCGAAAAATGACACCTAAAAGCTTCTGCAATACCTTTATGGTCACACACGCCATCGACGCTCACAGGGAGACCAGGTTTTGAGTTTAGTTTTTTAGTGCTTTGCCAAAAACCGCGGAAATTGCCCTTCGAGTGTTTCTCAGCCAAGGCATCCATCTTAATTTGGTCTTGATGGTTTTGACACCATTTAAGACGTGATTTGAATACCCTTCTGAGCTTACACATTTCATCGTAAATGATCCCGCATTTAGGCCTACCACTCGCAATCCACTCACAAAAAGACCTTCTAGCCTCCCTGTGAGCCTCACTAACGTGTTTATTCCACCCCACGATACGCGCACCACGCCCACCCGTCCTCGTGCTCCCCCGACTCATCACAGACGCATCACTCAGGGCGGTCACAATTTCGGAGTACATCCTATCAAGAACATACCGGTGATTTGGATCGCTACAATAATAATCAGCACAGTTTACACATTCGGAAGGAAAGTCAATACATTTTAACCGTTTATGACACTCCGTGGTAAATTTGGAAATCTGTTCCTTATTACGAGAACCCCATAAAACGTTTTCGTGACTAGCCATATTTTTGTGAACCAGGGTTGGCGTTAACGTATTGCGTTGGCGCAATGGCAGCGATCCTGCCTTTAGCGCCGGAGGTCGTGGGTTCGATCCCCACCCATGACAAATATTTGTGTGACGAACATTTATATTTCTTGTGTGTCTGGGTGTTATTATGTATTTAAGTATGTATTTAGAAATATTTAAGTATGTTTATCAGTCTCTGACGCCCATATTACAAGCTCTGCTTAGTTTGGGGTCAGATGATCTTGGTGTGAATTGTCGCAGATATTTATTTATTTATTATTTATTATTTTCAATTTCCACTCGATTTGGAACGCAGCCTAAATAGTTTAGCCAGTCCAAGCTTCCATTTTTACGCACCTACCTTATTTTTGCGTGCATACAAATTGCAAACACATGACTAATGTGTAAGGAACCCTCTTAACTTGTCTGTGTTTTTGTTTATGGTTGAGTAACCAAAGCTTTGTTTATACGGTCGACTAAATGTCATGTCACAGTTCACTCATCAAAGGGAGTTCGATGAAGTAGATATCCGCCTTAATAAGCCTTTGCTTTTAATTTTTTTTTGTTTTAATGCAGTGCAGGGTAAAGTGTTTTATATGCCTGTAAATATATACTTATTAGTGTACATTTTTAATTGACTTCACCAACCATTTATAACTAGAAGGTAACTTTTGGGAAGTAAATAAGCAATAGAAATTAAAGATTTTATTGTTATTCTCACAAAATAAAATATAGTACTCAATATGTAAATAGGTTCAAACAATTTTTTTTTTTGCATTTCAGAATGACATGTTTACTGTATAGATAAAATTGTATTGCGCTTGTCATATTGTTAACAACTTGGTTATATCACCGTGGCTTTACAGAATTCGTTTACTAAATCTTACTGATATTATAAAGCGGTAAGCGTTTGTGACATATAGCGTTTGTGTGCGTTTGTGTATGTTTGTGTGTGTTTGTATGTTTGTGTGTGTTTGTATGTTTGTGTGTGTTTGTGTGTGTTTGTATGTTTGGGACAGGTAATCACCGAAACTACCGAGCAGATTATAAAAAAATCTCTTGTTTGCTATAGGCATATAATTTGGTTTGAATTCATTAGTTTTCAGCCAGATCAATTAACACTATAAAGTAATCCGGAAAAAAGCCTTATCGAAAATCTTTTCGTGCGTGCGCTGGCCCCACTGTTGATTATACGTGTATTGTGTATTATGTCATAAAAAGTACATAACATAAAAAAGTCCGCGACAGAATACATCTATCTTTTATAAATAGGTAGCTATAGGGTAGGTTTTGTGTTAAAAAATCATTTAAATTAAAAAGTAGATTTTGAGAATTATTACTACACAAGGATATTAATTAATCCTTATGATTAAAAGTTATTTCATCATCAAGAGAATTTTACGGAGATAAATTTTGTCCTTTACCAACACATTAACTGGATTAATAGATTCTGATATATCGTGAAATTAAAAAATACCACGCATAATTATTAAAATACAATATAATAGCGAAAGGTCACTCATCAAGAAATTTCTGAGACTTGTAGTCTGTAGTAGTGCTAGGAGTTCAAAATTTTGCATGGACGTTTTTTAAGGACGTAGGTGCTCACTAAGACAGGTTTTTGCGAAATTCGACCTAAGGGCACTTGTTTTTGGGGTTGATTATAGTTTGTTTGTATAAAACTTCGTTACTGCAAGTGCTAGGAGTCTCAAATTTTGCCTAGCGGTTCTTTTTAGGACGTCGTAGGTGTGGGATTTTGTGAATAACAAGTATCGTAAGTCGGAAAAAATCCCGTGTGACATAAAAATTGAGTTCACGTTCACGTGCGTAAACCTAGTTAGATATAAATGCTATTGCACCATCTACAAATAAAACTAGGATCCAACCATGTTGAAATTCTGAGTGAAACATCTAAGTAAATATCATAGTAATTTTATTGTTGCTTGTTGTCAAAACCACGCGTATCACCGCTTGAGATACAAACCAAAATACTAACGCGGTAAACAGTTAGACCTTCCGCCGCGGACACTGCGCACGCGTCGATAGCCGACTCGCGGGCACGATCGCGCATTCGAAATATCGTTTTAAAATACGAATTTGGAACGAAGGATTCAAAGTTTCCGAAATTGACATTTCTATTTTTTAAACAGTGAAGTTTTTTTTAATTTACGAAAGTGAGTGCCAGTGTTTTTGATCTGTGGAATTATAGTTTGTTAATTTTAGTGTCTGAGTTACTGTTTTACGGTGCAAATCGTGTCTACTAATCAGGATTTAAATGCTGTCAATAGAAAATTAGTTGACAAGCCGTCAGAATTGGGTTTGACAAGTCGGTTTGTTACGTTGACAGCTGAGCGACTTTCAATAGTTGTGTCAAATCGTAACTCGTTCATTACACAAATTAGTTTGAAGTTGCTATTACACACATAACATAACATAACATAAGCTGGGCTAATTGATTATGTAATGGACGCGTATTTTTATCTGAACTTAGATTAGAACTGGATTTTCCTGATGTTGCGGTTACTAGGATCTCATCACATTTTGACTAAGTTGGTGGCCTGACTCGTCTTTGCGTGACAAAAAAACATAAGACTTCCTATTTATTCCTGGGCTCGAAGTTAGGTTTCCCTTTCGTATGAAAACCAGGATCAAAGAAGGCACCGCAAATACAGTCAGTTTACTAAACTACCCAAAAACGAACAAAATAGAAAATAATAAATTAGTTTGCTAGTAAATTAATTTAAAGCTGAATCCAAATTAAGCAAATCTTGTCTGTCTTTTTATTTACAACTAGATACTCGTATAAAACGTAAACAAATGTATATTGCATTTATGTTTTCATTGATTGAGAATCCAACCTGTGCTTTCCGGCTGATTACACTTCGTCTAACTATGTTGACGCGCAACATCGAGTAAACTCTCCTTTATCGTCCTGAGAGTCGATAAAAGAGATAGACAAGACAAGTTGCCTGGCATGACAAAGCTGATCATATCATCATAAATAGCTAAAATAGCGACGGCCCATAAATGCATCGCTTTGTTACTGCACCTAAGAAAATGTCTGCATTTTGATGCACCGCGACGCCTGTTTTTATGATATTTAATGCAGTATTGGTTTGTCGTCCACAAAAATGACCGATGAGTTATTTCTCGCAAAGATCGAGACATCACGGTTCACTGTCAAGAAGCATAAAATTTTTAAGCATAAAATAAGTTAGCATATTGTCATTACTACTAATTATAATTTCGCATAATACTAATAAGCACAACAGTTTTTAGCATAAAATTTTTAGCATAAATGCAATGAGCATAAACATGATTAACCAGTTTTTGTGGATTTCTGGGTGGTCATAAAAAAAAAAAGACCTAACCTACTGACACCAGAAGGATTATAATGCATAAATGCATTATGCTAAATAATAATTATGCCACAGTACATATTATGCTAAAACCAAATCCGGTCTAATTAATATTATGCTAAATAAATTATGCCAATTTCATTATGCCAAACCATTTTAGGACAAAACACATTATGCCAATGAAAGGGATCCCAGACATCACTTCTAAACCGCGACAAATATAAGGCGCCATGTTAAAATCTGTCGACAAAATTGAATTCACATACTAAATATTAAGTCACGACAATTGCTGCCATGTTAGGGACGGTGGACAAAATCGAGAAGTGACAAAATTTGCATGAAACATTTTTTGTCTACTCTTCTCGTGGGGGCGCATCCTAGCCCCGCAGATTTGTGATCACCAAGCGTGCTGATTGGGCCATCACCTGTCAATTGCAGTGATGACTTGGTTTCAATAATGGAGGCCCCTTAATAGGTGGGACAGCCAGGACCGTCTTTAACCTACGAGTATTTGGGGTCTTGGGTATAATAGGATGATGGGGCTGTTTTGACTTCAAGTGTCAAGTATTTTATTACACTAAACTTAGAGGAAGGGGCCTCTGGATCACGGGGCCCTGCGCCCACGTGCCCATATAAATAAAATAAAGCAAATATCTGGGACATCGTACACTGAGATGATCAGACCCTAATCTATGCCAGAGGCTGATCAGCATATTTTAAATGTCTAAATGAATACTCACTCACTCTGATAGATAATTACACCTAAACACATAATAAACACAAATGTTTGTCCTAGGACGGATATGAACCCACGACCTTGGGCCTTGAAGCAGGACCTCAACCATTGCGCCAGCAGGCCAGTCTTATATTCCTTTTCCTTATCCTGTGATTAGTTAGTTCCATTTCAAGATTATTCTCTCCCCTTGTGATGTCGGGAGTCTGGATGCCATAATTACTTTCGACAAGCATTCAGTTGTATTATTGGAACAGTTATTTGTCTCAAATGGCTATTTCTGATGCAAAGCACCCATTCCTGTCTCGTAAGTCGCAATCAGGGCTACCAGTTTATATGACAAAAGCCAGACATGGCTTCGGCCGGAAATTTTGCTCTAAAAGACGGACGGGAGTCTTTTTAAAAACTAAAGAAATACAAAAAAAGGTAGATCTTCTGAAAACTCTGTGAGATTTATAACAACCGAAAATAATATAACTTGACTGGCTAGTTGCCGCAACAGAAATAGAAAAATTCGTTTTCAGCTTGACGCCGCAACATTTCCTGACAAAACGCTACTCTTCTCGGATAGTCTGCGGGCTTAAGCTGCTGAACTTTTTGAATATGATATGAGTGAAAACCCTCTTGTTGGAGTATGCGATGTGCCAGTGATTTTAGAATTCCGGTTCGACGTTGTATTGTTCTCACACTCATTTCCTTAGCCTTCCTGCAGTAATTTTTGGTTAGATAACAAATTCATGAACTTCAGGAATGAGATAAAATGGCCAAAAAACAGTTATTAATCTGATGGCTAATTTCAAGAATTTTCCACCTCGCTGTCTTTGAAGGCTGATTTTTGCCAAAGTAGCCCATTGAGTACTTCTTTTTTGTAATGATTAAGAAAGCTGAGATCTGGAGCATTTTTAAGCTTTACTTAGAAACCATACAGTCACCCGCTTAGATTTTTAATTTAAAGTTGAAAATTTAAGTCTTTATTCATCAACCGTACATTTTTGGCTTTATACCAACATTTTCATCATTTTGGTCAAAGTTATGAAACGGATTATTTTATGCATCAAAGTAAAATTAAGGATGATTCAGTTAGGCAAAGAAAAAATTCGAAAAGTCTTCTACTTTTTAAAAAATAAAAAAATTAAACTTTTAGGTCCGAAATTCTCAGAAATTCAGAAAAAAAATCATAACTCGAAAACTATGAACAATCGCGGAACATACATGGGGGTTATTCGGGTACCCCAAGGGGTGCTCTATCTGTGGGCTTCCGCTTGACACTTCTTTTTGGGACACCCTGTAAAACAATAGCTTGTCTATACTAATATTATAAAGAGGAAAGATTTGATTGTTTGTTTGCATTGAATAGACTCCGAAACTACTGGACCGATTATGAAAATTCTTTCACCAATATAAAGCTACATTATCAGGGAGTGACATAGGCTATATTTTTTAAAATGAAGGCTATATTTTGACGGTAAAGACAGTCTGAGCGGGTGAAGCCCCTGACGGACAGCTAGTACATTATAATGAACTGCAATATGCCAACAAGACGCATTAGTCGTTAAAGTATTATTTAATGCTTATTACACCGCCTTATCGGTGTCTTGAGTTTTCTCACAAGCACGATTTGGAATTCTTCAAAGCGAGACTGACGTCCTCCTCTAGCAAATATGCTCCCATGGACTATTGTCTTTTTCCATAGGGCGAGAAATGCTAGTTTCTTACCAAAAAAAAATTGGCACAGATGACTTTCTTGAATGATTCCTCACCCCCGTTTCGTTGGCAGCCTTGTCCCAGACGCAAAAAGTGTGACCGTCTCACCTCCCCCCGCGGAATGCCGTGAATGTAACTGTGTGTCTATAAAAGGGATTCGGATTAGTGCGGCGCACGCGCACCGATTTGAGATCGGCGGGTATAGTCCTGGAGTGTGAGGGTTTAATAGTATTTATTTGAACGGCATTATTTTCTATTACCATCAGATAAATATACTTTGTTGTACAAGCAGTTTCACATAGTCAACCACATTTAATGTATTTAATGTAGGTCTAATTTATTGTTTTTATTTTTCTTTCTGTGTGTTTAATTATTGTTATTGGTGTCCCTGCGCTGTTTTAACTGAAGTAAAATAAGTAAATAAATTAATAATACCATAAAAGATATTTAAAAAATTAAGATGAGTAGGAAATTGAGGTCATGTGACAATTTCATGGTGGGTTTGGGCAGAATATATTTTTGCATTTAGATAAATAAGCTAAACCTAACTTGCTGAGTCTTAATCTTTTTTGTGCACTTATGTACTTTCATTAAATACTCTGACGTATGTACTGGGAATTAAGACAAGTAAAGCTCTTTGGTTTTAGATCATGTTGCGGGTAAAGTGAGTAAAAAAAAGGAAAGTAAAAAAATCATTTATTCACTTCAGCTTTTACAAAGAAATGTCAAAATTCACAATATATATATATATATATATATATATATATAAATAATAATAGGCGTAAATAAAATATTATAATAATAGTACATATCCTAAATAAAGATAATGCGAATCTATTATGCGGGTAATTATTAGTTGATCAGGACCATCTTGGTGGGTGTCCTATTCTGCGTTTTGATAAAATAGTCGCTATAGGACTATTTATTTATATTTATCTATCTATTTTGTGCCTCAACGGCCGTCAGTCCTTCGAGCTATGGGCCCTGCCCACTGACACTTCATGTAACTTATCGTGTGTGTAAAAATGTATTTTCTAACCGCAAATAGTTGCGAAACATTAATGCAATGGCTTTTTGATTTATTAAGTCCTCAGTTTGTTTTAATGGATGTGTAAAGAGAACGCTTAAGTAATCATTAGCATCTTACGTTTCTAATAAAAGTTTAATGATCTTATTTAATATCATTCATTACGTTACTCAATTTATAAGACGACCTTTTATGTTTGGGAGAATGCCGAATTTTGTTTGCAACAAAACCAGTTCAAAGTATTTTAGGATAGATTTGCATCTAATTCATAGTTATTTGGTTTTAATTACTCTTTTCAGCACTGGATTATTATAATTGCGAAATGCAAAAAAATCACATATTTAGACTTTGCTTTTCTGTTTATTTGTACTTTCATACAAAAAATGCTTTGGCCTAATCCCTAGGCTACTTAAATGCAAGTCTCGTTTGATCTGATCTGAGCCTGTTCCGACCAACAGGTCGGAATTGGGAGAAAGTTATGATGCTTCGTCCTTTTATAAATAAGGAGGTAAAAACAGAGGCGACAGTGGAGAGGATGGTTCTGCACATAGGTACCGTATGAAGGAAGGGCTTCACACCACCAATTTGGCCCTAAATTCGCAGTCTGCGCGGGCCAGCATTCTTTTTAGATGACGGGGACTGTACAGTTGTCCATTTGTCGCGTTTTTCCTTGTCCTGTCCCCTGCACTACCAGGGGTTGCATAGCTCCGAGTGCATCTCTTCAAGCTAATGGATCTGATCATTGGATGTTATGTTATCTTGCGCTGTTTTCAGACGAATACTCTCTGATGTTATTGTTAGTTCAATATTAATGGGTCGGTGAGGAGCAGGCATTCAGAACCGCAACTATGCGGTTGGAAGTTCGGAACTCACTCTTAAGTGTTCGAGTTTGGGGTATTTAAGGCATTCTGTGCTAGGTACAGTAATCTCAAGCTCAACGTTGGACTTAGTATCCAACCGTAAGATGGATAATAACTATTATATACATCCAATGCTGGACGTATGCATCGCACAATAGATTTCGATGGTTGTCAGTTCAAGGAATCACTAAAAGTATCCACTGAAATCAAACGAAAATAGTTCGATTAGTTTCAATACATTGATCCTTTACATTTTGTTTGGTACACGTTTGAACTTTTGATGATATCCTAAAAGAGTAATTAATAAATGCATTTCTAAACTAATATTATAAAGAGGAAAGTTTTGTTTCTTTGTATTGAATAGGCTCCGAAACTACTGAACCGATTTTGAAAATTATTTCACCAAATAAAGCTACATTATCGCGGAGTGACATAGGCTATATTTTTTTAATTTAGGCTATATTTTGACGAGAAGGACAATACGCGGGTGAAGCCGCTGACGCACAGCTAGAATTTTACAAATTACTTTAAAAAGAATGTTAGTATTGAAAATCAGGAAAACTGACAAGTTTACGCGTCACTCCTAGTTATAAGGAATGCAGTGCATGTTATGTTAATTTAGTATGAATAACCGCTCTGGCATAACCAATCCATTTTCAAACTGCGTGTGTTGCGGTCTTCACTCTCATAATATGCTATTTTCTGATTTGACTGTCCACAATAAAATTTGAAATGATCGTTTGACTCCATAGTCCTATAAAACTTGCGATCACACGTCAACGTCTTAATGGTATTGAGGTTAACTATGGGATGCATTTGAATAAATCACCAAAATATTGCTATTAGGGGTAGTAGCAAATGGTGACCTATCTGAAATGATAGCTTTCATTTGAGCCTTAACTTGATACACCAAACTCAAACTCAAATATCTTTATTTAAATAGACTTAATCAGTACTTTTAAATTAGCAAAAAAATATACTAAATAACAGACATGAATACTATAATAATCTATTATATAAAAATAAGTCGGGTTTTCCTTCCTGACGCTATAACTCCAGAACGCACTAACCGATTTCCACGGTTTTACATTCGTTGGAAAGGTCTCGGGCTCCGTGAGGTTTATAGCAAAGAAAATTCAGGAAAAATTTCAACAGAAAAGCGGGAAAGAAAAATGAAGTTCACGCGGGCGAAGCCGCGGGCGGAAAGCTAGTATGAATATAGAAATAAACAGTATACAAACATAATGCGACTCTACCACAGCGTCGGAGAAGTAGATTCTTACTGAGAAGACCCGGCGAGAAACTCAGTAGTTACTCTCAATAATAAGTGTTCGTATGACGATTTAATATTACTATGACGTTCAGTTGTGACTTTTAATACCGTTGGGGCCCAGACATCTGGTTTTGAAGCCATAACCTACCAATTTTTTTTCCTTAAAATCCAATACTTCAAAGTTATCAAAAGTTCTTATTGAAAAAAGGCAATATTTGTTTAAAAATTTCTCTGCACTCGTGGTTTGCCCACGCGCATTCAAACTGGTATCGTGTCAATTGGCTGACTTCCGAATATCGACAACGTTGACTGGCAGTAGGCAGTTTTAGATGGAGCGGAACGGGAAGATCCCAATAAACTTGGGAAATTACATGAAAAATCTATTAAATACTAAGCTCTTATAATAATCAGTTCAGGAGCATCAGATCTAGTCTAAGACACACAAAGTCAGTCAAGATCCACAGTTCCACTGAAAAATCCAAGCGTGTGGGTTTTTGTGAACTTCATTATCTGCAAAACACTAAGAAACGGTAATAAGAAGGATTTGTATTAAAAAGCTCAACAATTTCTTATTCAGCTTACTTACATCTTACATCACCTGATAACATTGATAATAAGTTTCCTACTAATATTATTGGACTTACTCCGAAACCAGTTATGTCACGACAGCTTCTGGTCCACTAACCGATAGAGGTGACATTTCGTAATTTTTATTCAATACAAATCGCCGGACTGGTTTTAAAATGAGATGTAATAATAAGCATAAAGTGGTTAATGTATCTGATTACTGAGGCTTTAGCATTTTTTTTTTTTTTTTTTATATTCCCCGTCAAGATGACCTCACTCCACCTGATGGAAAGCGGTCGTGAGGTCCAGATATGAGGTTGACAAGCCCAGTCATTCAAACGAATCGCTGGGCTGGCCATCCTCACCTTGAAGGCCTGCAGAAATGCCTTTTCACGCCCCGCTTGAAGAACCCGGGACTATAAGAGGAAGGAAACACATGTGCTGGAAGAGCGTTCCACGATTACTTGATGATGATGCTTTTATGCCGATACGGCTACAGTGACTGCTAGTGATAACTGGGGCTTTGCTGGTGCGCCCGAATGTACTTCCCAAGTTCCCACCCGAATCGAATTAGACTTAGACAATTTGGGTGATGAACATTCGTCCGTAGCATTACTTATTCCAACCGTTATCATCATCCGTAAACGTGAGTCATTCACTGCTGAACTGAGAATATGCATCACCCGTTGATTCATAGGGGCGCACATGTGCCTGTTCGCAGCATTCTGGTAGTAGCCTGCTGCTACTAAAATGCTGCACTTCTTTAGTTTGCCCATCCATCTCGCTGTTTGACTTTCCAAATGAAATATTTCCTTTTTCTGCCCCAACAGCTATCAGTTCCTTTATGTGCTCTGCTTCCTTCAACTTTTTTTACTCGCTAGGCTGCGTCTTAAGTTCTTGTTCTTTGCCGTTATCGTCTGTGATAACTGTTTTTCCTTTTCAGAGCCTTCCAAGTTTTCCAACATGTTCAAGAATTGTTGTATCGTGATTTGTGACGGAAATGCGTGACGTAGACAATTTTCTGCAACTTCAATATCTGTAATTATCACCTTCGCTTTGCGCAACGGCGTAAATGTGTGGTCGGTAATAATTTTTAAGTAATTGCCTGTCTACACCACTTGGATAACATCTAAATGGCGTAACGTGATACTCCAAACAACATCAAATAGTAAATATTATGATTAGGAAAGTTTTGTGAATGCGAATTACGGAAATGTTCTTTCATATGAATATTTGGAAAAGAGTATCTCTAATCCAAAACAGCGCGTCTGTAAAGGATTCTTTTTATCAGCATTCCTTTTTTTGCCTAATCGTTAATAAAAAATAAACTAATTGGCTACGTTGGTGCTGATCCTTTCTCTTACGCGTCGTTCGATATACATTCAAAACAATTCATTCGTAAGTCTGCTAGATGGTCACCTGTAATGTACAGATTTCAAAGAGATATTGTTATAGAGTAAGTCGCTTCAGTTGTAGGTTTCTTTCTAAAGGCTTGTTCCATATGGATATTTAGCTATGGAAGCTGTTAGTGAAATCGAGTGTAAAATAGTACGTGTAACTCGCAGCTCTTGTGTGGCTAAGCGACCGTGAAATCGGAATTATGTAGCGGCACGTCGAGAAACTACTGACTGAGTGAGACTCTACACGGAATCAGCTGCATGTGTGATATTATTGTGATTGATGATAAATGCGTCATTATTTTCGTGGCCATAAGAAGAACACTGCTGAACAATTTCGATTTCAAGTGCGGTAGGTTGTCAAGCAAGCATCAGGTATTCGCGCTCTGTCACTACCACGTCAACTTACTGGGCTCAGTCATACTAGGTTTGCCAAATTATTAAGTTCCTTCTTCTACACATTCCTCCTTCATTGCTGAGCCTCTCTATAGCCCGTTAAGTAAGTTCGAGGTTTCCATTCTGAGGCTCGTAGTAGTAGGAGACCATTGTTTCAATGTATGATATTTTGAATAGAAAACAATTTACTCTCGAATATCTTAACGCTCATAATAGCGCTGACTCTCTTTTCACTTTTCTTGAATTTATCGCATGACTAAACCTATTTTTTTCGATGTAAATCAGGTTAATCAGTCATGTTTACAGTCTCACTGCATAATTTGAACGAATAACTATCATTTAAGCGTCACGCATTATACGTTTTGCGTGATTCAATAATCTTAGAAATGGCATAGTTACTCGTACCTGCATTTTGCGAATCAGGCCACTGCCACATTTAATTTTGAAGTCTCGCCTGGTGGCATTATCACATGATAGGTCACAGTTTTACAGAACCGCTGATCCTGGCCAAAACCATGGCCTTGGTTGGTCTGCTATCTCTCCAGCAGCATCTTGAGACGCGGGCATCTGGCATAAAATTTATGAGAACTTGTGTCAGATGATGAGACGATAATGAAAAGATCTGTTTTCAAACAAGTGTCTGATGACGATGTCCCAGACGTATCCCTCATCTCTACTACAATACCCTTAGCTTGTGTTAGCCTGGATTTTGGCGCGAGCGTGATTGGCAAAGCCAAACTTGGTTTCGGAAGTCCTGTTGCAGGAAACAAGCATCTCTTTGGTTTTCGCCCAGACACAGAGCTAAATTCATTTATTTGTCACATGACTGTTGGTTCTACATTATCAGATGATCACTCTCACCAAACAGTCGTTTGACATGCAGAACAAAGCCCAACAACAACCCTTAACATAATCCCAACCCCAAAATATTGAGAATTAGCTAATATACTTCTGATGCTCCAAGCGAAAGCTTTGGTAGCACTCATCGCGGGGGCGGTATTGTTTTCACTTCGACAATCTCGAATACAATTTGATGTTAAATATCGATATGGAATGTTAACGTGTCATCTCGCATCGATTTCTGAATTTACAACGTATTCAGATTTAAATAATGAGATTTATGTTATTGGTGGAGGAGTTTGACACTTGCTTATGTCTTTTGTTTCCGTCAGATGTTTTATTATAAGCGTTTTAATTGGCAACGAAAATAATACTATGAATGACATTATGAATCTATACTAATATAAGAGGAAAGATTTGATTGTATAGGCTATATTTTATTATGATTGAAAAAAAAAACAGTGAAAAATAATAGTATAAGTAAATCAAGTCGGAGAAAAGCGGGCAAGATGTGATAATGGACACCAGCTGTCATATATCATAAAGAACATTATAAGCGCTAATAAAATCAGGTGGTTAACTTTATGTGCACTGCAACTAGGTACAGTCAAAAGCATAAATATCTGTACGTGTCAAAGGCTCCGAAAATATGGGAGAAAAACATTAGCCATAAAAATCTATACATATAAATCAGCAAAGAGTCTATGAACTCCCGTATTTTGTGGCTTATGTTATGCTCAGATGTTTTTGAAGCTTCGAAAACGTATGAGCAGTTTGCTTTTGACGGTACTTACATTAATATAAATGTTATTGGAACTGGTCAAGACCTTCTTTATACCTCCAGTAGCTGTGTTGAACAGTTAAAAAATAAAATATTTTATGAAACTCAGAAGAAGTTTCTCACTTTCTTGGTTGTTGAATTGTGCCGCTGTGTCTGTCTGTCTGTTTTGTTGATCCGTTCCAGCTACAACACTTGACGCTTTTTGTCAACGATTGGTTCCGAATCTTCAAAAACATGTGGTGTTTTTGCAGATATCGCAAAGAGCGCTTTGAGTTTCTGCAACCGACCCGGGATCATGGTATGATGCGATCAGATAGAAAACTTCATCTTAAATTTCCTCCTCATTCCTCTCACACCTATACAAACTCCTTTTGCTGTGGAATCCATACGTTTATTGAACTCCTTACCTTTGTCTATCAGACAGTCACAGTCCCTTCCTGTCTTTAAAACTAGAGTGAAAGCACATTTTCTTACTCTAACTTAAATTATCTCTTCGTCTTCTTGTTTCTTTCCATTTTCCTCTTGTTGTTAGTTTTATCCTGTGCCTACTTTGGTTATTTCGTTGCTATTGTTACAATGTCCTGTCCTGTATTATATATATATATTATATGGTTATATAATATTTTGTATTTATTATATATAAAATTATGTAATTTATTTATAAGTTAAAATATTTTGCAATTCTTTTCATATCTCCGCACTTGCTGATCCTTTCTGTGATCTTTCCTCTACCTGTAGTAAGTTGTCTGGAAGAGATTGCTTTTAGCAATTAGACTGCCTGAATTGTACATCAACTTTCTTTGTAATCCTTGATTTTTCCTCTGTTTTTGTGCAATAAAGAGTATCTTATCTTATCTTATTTTATATCGGAACTCGAAATTTCTCGATATTAGTTGCCGATATTTTTGGTCACATCAGAATGCAAGGTATTTTATCGACGAGTCACGGGATATTTGCTTTAAGCGACACCTTTGGCGATATTGAGTTATATATATTTTTGTAGAATATTAACCCAAAATAATAATATAATAATAAACGTTGCTAGGTATTAAACACAAAATGTTATTATTAAACCAGTTATTGCTTCATTTAGATGTTTTTAGAATAATTAATCTCGCATTCGACATTTAAGCCCCATTTACAGGTTCAAGTTGTATTAAGAACGTTATTATATTACTGAACGTGGTTTTCAAAAGCGAATACTATTAAGTAGTCGTCTATTATGTACCACATGCAAATGATCAGGTGGTGGCAGGATTTGCATAATATGCATTCAGTATTGCACACTAGGAGTTGACGTAGTAATACTAGTTGTTACTGATATACGTTTTGTTGTTTTATTCTGCAAAAACAGAGGTAGATGATTTATTAGCTAGATGTTTAGAAGCTGTGTTTCATGATAACGTAGGCCTCTTTTCTCATCTTTGCTATAAATGGGTGTTAGCCGAGGCCAATTTACAGTATGAATATTAGTTTCACGACTTTTATGGTATTATTTTACTGTGAAACAATGAGTCGACTGAGTCATTTCCTTCAAGAGTTGAACGTGCCTACTTATCCTATTAGATTTTTTTTTCATTTCTAAAGATATTGCTTAGCTTTGGTTTATTTCAATTACAACACCAATTCAGGAAAAAACTTTAATTCTTAGCCTGCTTAAGCAGCTTGAATTGTGTGTAGGGAAAAACACATACTCAGGTAGAATTCCAAACGGAGCGAGTATCCGTATCGAATCGCATACTTTACTGAACACAAATTAATTCAATACTTTACCCGTTTTTATTAGTTATATTCAGAAACCTAAGAACTTTTTTATTACTTTCGTTACCAACATTAAGTTCCTGACATTTTTTTTTGCCTGAAAACTTAACAAGTTTAAACTCAAGGTGACCTTGTATTTTTGCCACCTTATAAGTATTTATTTTACGGGAAAACATTTTACCTACCACATTCGATTCCTAAAAGGATACTGTTCCAAAGCCAAACAGAATAAGTATAAGTAACAAAACGACTAGCCTAAAATGAGCAGATCGTTAACGTTTCAGCCACACTAATTTAAGGGTTGGCAACTGTGAAAAATAAAAATAAATCAAAAAGTGTTTTATTTCAGGCAAAGTGTACAAATTACAAAAAATACCTGACCTAATTACATGAAATAAATAGTTAAACAGGGTGATAGAGTTTGGTAGTTGCGAAGTTTGTAAAAACAACCCACATGATTTGCTATCTTTGCTCTGTTCAGTGGTTAATATTTTTTTTTATTTGGACTTGTACATACCTACCTATTTTACTGACATTTTACTCACAACAGATTTAATTTACATAATAAGTATAGGGGTATTGGTTCAGTATATTAAAAGTACCACCAATCATCACTGTGGAAGCGGGTGCTTGTAGCAGGTTGATGGAAACTAGAACGCGTTCTTCCAAATACACTTTTCTGCAACATTTGTAATGAAAAAAAACCTCACCTAAGGCTCATATCTCTAACGGAAAAATTTTGAACTTAGAATTGGACCAGATTAGGCCAGTAATATTACCTTCCTAGGACAAATTAAAGTTTGTTCACTTCATTTAAATTTCTTATTCAGTGGTAACCCTGGCCATTAAATAAATAGCCCGTCGGCACTTCGCGACGATCCTGATGAGGTGTCTTGTTAATTGAGTTGTATTTAAATCTAATTTTAGCTTGCGGACAGGAGTTGTTCGTTAAGATCATCAGTGGAATTTAACAAATCAAGCCAATATGAGCCAAATAATAAAAACACTAATTAGGTACCAATGAGTAAAAGAAAGCCTAGGCAAGCTGAAGTTGAAAGACAGTGTTTACAAGACTTTTGACTTTCATACCTTTTACTAAAAGCGGGAGAGCTTTTTTTCCCCAGTTTATGTTTTATGCTCACTGTATGAGAGTAGGTATCTGGTATACAAGGACACTACAATAACATGAATGAGAATTGGTTCCTTGGGCCAGCCTGATGGGTGCCAGATTCGCTTATTATGACCAACTATCGTCCTTCCAACTCCACACATGTAATACCGTAAAATATCAACTTAAGGCCATAAAATACATAGGTATTGATTTAGAAACCAATGTTCAAGTCTGCGTTGTATGCTATTTATTATCTATTTAAGAAAGTATTTGACAATAATATGTTAATGTGTCTTTGACAAGTAAATATAACAAAAACTTTACCTGGCTTGGAGTCATACCTAAACCTGTAAACGAAGTATACTTCAATTAACAAATATCTAGACTTTGTTAGTTAAGTATACTTATCACTTCGTATGCATTTTCATAATATTATATCTTACGTAACATATTAAGCTCAGCTTATTTGGGGTCATATGTTTTTTTCACCAGATATTCCCAGATATTCCCAGATATTTGGTTATTTGGTTATATCCATCACTTCGTATGCATTGTCGTAAATAACTTTTATCTGTTGGTTTGGATTGCTGCAGACAATACTGAGAAATCATTATAGCGCCTACGCACCACAAGCGACGATTGTCTTATAGTTCCGTTTTGGAAATAGTATTAACCGGCTTTTGTTTCCTTATACGTTCATACGTGTGTTCTGATGTAATTTAAGATAGAAAAAAAAAACAATGAATTGTTTTTGTACGTTACTCCTTCTTGAACTTTTTCTAATAACCTCGCAGTAAATAGTGTACATGGTATATTCCTTCAAGAATTATGAACATAAATGCGTCAGATTAATGTGTGAGACTTATTTCTTTAATATCTAAACACATAGACACATAGACTATCCACATAGTAGATATAAGAAAAACAACAATACGCATTAGGAATATGTTAAGAACTGTTAACGACTATGTGTTAACTAAACACCTACCTATATGAATAAGTACCTACTAACAAATCAGGATAAGTTTTCTGTTCTTGGAAAAAAACACAACATCGTCTTGGCTTGGTGTTAATTCATCTTTGATTTAATAACACCTATGGCGTTGGTATTAGAGTCTATAAATCGTTAAAATGCATGATAATAATTTAGATTCAAGTTTGGGATCTACCACCAGCGGGGAGCAATGTGGAGTAGAGTGAATTATTTGCAGAAAAAATATTAATACAATTATTAATATACTTATAAATTATTATTTTGTAAAATTAGAAGTTTAGTAGTTAAAAAAGAAGTTAATATTTCTCAGGTATAGTGCTTCCAATCCACTCTGGCGGACGTTTGATGAACATAGTAATTAAAAGAAAATAAGCGATTTTTTTTTAAATTAAATATGTAAAAGTTTTGTAAGATCCGTGCATTCTTTACTGATAGGGGTGATGTAAATGTTGAGTAGAACAATTAATATTGCAGCTTTACTTCGATAATGTAGTATTTAAATGAGTGTATTATGCTTGGTAAATGAAATAATTATTTAATAATCCTAGCCACTGATTTTTGGACAGTCTTTTTACCTACGAGGGGTGATCCAAAAGTAATGATAATCAATAATAAACACAATGAATATAATAAAAAAATAAATTTATTTCTCAACATAGTCTCCTAGCAAGTCTATACATTTTGTCCATCTCTTTTCTAAACCTTAAATTCCCTTAAAAAAAAAAATCTTTATCTTGACTCTCAAAAAAGTCCTCAACCGCGGCTATCATTGTCAAATTTCTTGCCTCGGAGGTGCCTCTGCCTCTGTGCCTCTTCCTTGAGTCGTGGATAGCGATAGAAGTCACTGGGGGCTAGATCTGGTGAATAGAGAGGGTGTTCCACCAGCTCATAGCCTCCTTCCTGAATGGCAGCCATGGCAATTGCAGCTTTGTGAACCGGTGCGTTGTCTTGATGGAACAGCACTCCAGCCCGCGGTTTGCCTCGCCTTTTCTCCTTAATAGCCTCCCGCAATCTTCTTATTTGTCCTGCATAGTAGGAGCCTGTAATAGTGGCCCCCTTTTCCAAGTAGTCCACCATGATTAGTCCTTCAGCATCCCAAAAATTTTCAGTTGATGCGGATCAACTGACAATGTGCGGGCGCTCTCCGCTTACGCTCGCGCTCGCCCCGCTTCCTCTCGTTCGCCCGCTCACTCCTGAGCCCCAGCCTTGACAGAAACCGTTGAATACATTAGGCCTGTTTGTATCGCGGAACGTGCGCACTCAAGGACCTTTGCAGATATTTTAACGAGGTCCCTGCCTTTGGAATTCTAAGGACGGATCTTAAATCCTAAGCCAATCCTTGTAACAAATGTTTCAGATTGCTTTGATGTTATTTAGTTAAATTTACTGGGGTAATATAAATTAATGATTTAATTTCAAGTGAAGTCAATAAGATAAAGTCTTAAGTGCTATAGAAACCTCTTAATAATTTCTTTATTGTTGTTGAATTAGCTTCTATGGCTAATATTAGTTCTGAACTGTTCAGTATAATGAAAAAGTTACCGTCCTAACAATATTTATACGTCATTCACCTTTAGTAAGCACTGATAACACCATAATTAATTTCATGTTTGCGTCATTATCATTATTACGTGAGTTTGTCATCTAAACTGATCTAC
This sequence comes from Udea olivalis, assembly GCA_947369235.1. Lineage (NCBI taxonomy): Eukaryota > Metazoa > Arthropoda > Insecta > Lepidoptera > Crambidae > Udea > Udea olivalis. Next base: position 11,276,874 of record OX376362.1, on the reverse strand, counting down.
CTTGATCTTGGCCAGCTTATGTAAGAGCCGATTCATAATCATAAATATGTTTATTTTCAAACTAACCTGAGAAATGTACTTCCGGATCGTTCCATCTAATTAAACAATAAAGGCCTGTTAATGACATGAAACTATAATAATATGTGTAAACGGTATGGATGGTATGTTATGAGAGAAGTCATGAATTAGGACATCATTTGAGATCATTGCTTAAGATTACTAACATCCAATTTGTCTTGCGACCTCAAATTTCCTTTGAATTTTTTTATAGAGGTTGCCTATCTCAAATTCGTATTATTTACGGATACGTATTTCATTCTGGAAAATTGAACATATGGAAAATGTGTTTAAAGATTCTTAATATTAGGAATAAAGTATATCTGGTATTCAAAACTTCGTCATAATGTTTTCGAACAAAACATTTTAGAAAGCATGATAGGTATGAGTAAAGTTGTAACTACGGATGTCGTACGGTCCACGCGAATTATGGGAGTTAATAGAAATGAGAGCTCAGCGTATGCTGGCTGTGTTACACTAGCTTCAGTAGACTGCACATACGAGTAATGCTAGTTAATCTAAAATATTCAAATTCCGTAATGTGATGGTGATCAAAACGTATTCCATAATCATAGAAACAACTTATCACACGACGATTTTAATCAAATTAAGAGTTACGAGTAACGTATTTAAATTCTTATCTGCTGTTTTAATAAGTTATTAAAACGTTACCAGCATCGCTAGTATACTGTTTATTTACTGTTTTAATAAGTTATGCCTGTAGTTTTATTGTTATTACCTCAAAGAGCTGCTAGTTAATTAGATATATTTAACATTTTTTTAAATATTATCGTTTGCGTTACCAGTTAATGACAGCTTTTTGTTTTGATTTGACTTTTTAGCTGTTTTATAAATTAACCAGGCAGAAATTATATTAGGTGTTTATTAATGGAATTTCTGGTTTTCATGAAATAAGTTAACGTATTTTTGCTTTATATTTTATTTCTATCATACAAAGTGAAATCGGTGCATCTTTGAAAACGCAGTGGTAGCTTATTGATGCTCTTCTCGAAAAAATCAGCTGGACGTGACTCAGCAAATACTTCGAAGGCATTTTGTACTGCTTCTAAGTTTTATACTTTCAATACTAATAAAAAGTCTAGTTGACAAGGCTCGGTGTCGATTTTGCAACCGCAAAGGTTACGTCCATTTTGAAACTAGTATGTAAATATTATTTTCTACTGTGCATTGGTTGTCAACACTGCCTGCTCTGTCCGCATTTTCATTTAGTTTAAGTGACATTTAGACGACATTATCAGTATGATAATTTTATGTAATTATTATTATGTTACGAATAAAAAAAAACATACTAGTTTTGGTTTGATTTTAAGATCGTAGTCTTATCAAGGTCAAACTAATTTAACTCAAAATATTGTTAATTATTATTTTTATTTCATAGATAACCTTTCTACTACCTTCGCAGAAAACTGTGAATTTCAAAAACTACTTAGCCGCTTAAAAACCTAATGAAGCAAAAATATACATAATACATACATAAATAAAAAAATGGGCTATATTAGATAAGTTTAAAAAAATCTAGGTCTCCTGGGTTAAATTAATCTTTATTACGGTTAAACGAGATTTTTTTTATGTTACATTAGGCTACTCATTTATACATGTTTATGTGAAAGGTTATAATATCATATGGGTATTGACCGTAGGATCAGTAGGTACCCACGTCTACTTGTACTGAAGGCAAAACTATAAGGTTCCAATGAGCCACCTGCAGATTTAAGAATAAATTTTGTTTTATTTCGTTGCCCCAAGTTTCCCGATATGGCGCAATCTGCGATAGGTACGTAAGCACTACGTGGTAGTCTATAATCATGAGAGCTTGATTGAACTTATAATCATCAGGTTCAATAGGTCGCAGCTCCTGCCTTTATCCATTTTATTGCAGTAATCAATTGCCGAATGATGGTGTACGGCGTCATTATCGAACGGCTCTATCCTAGAGTCAGGATGGTATCTATCATCAGTAAGTCGTCAGTCACGATTGATAGGCCTGCTCTGGCAGGCTCTAGGCACTGTTGCCATTGTAGCACGACATTTCAAACTAAAAATATATTTTTCTAATTCGTAACACGTCGTTATTTTAAAGTATCTTATATTTTATTTTGTAGATGCAATAGGTAATCATTTGACCACAATTACACCTAAAAGGTATATGATCTGTATTGTATATGTCTGCTCTTTGATGACTCTTTAGGTGTCATGAAAAGAATAGATCGTGTAGCTGTTTTGGAATACATTTTTTCAACAATAGAAGTTTTTTTTTTATATTGCCCGTCAAGATGACCTCACTCCACCTGATGAAAAGCGGTAGAAGTAGACTTATCATACTTTTTTATGATTTAAGGGTATTAACTTATTAACCCGGTGTCTGTCTATTACCGACCGAGTGTTAAATTGTATTGTTCTTCTTTTGTGTCTAACACATACTGTGTACAAACATGAACATTTAAGTGTCATTGTGAACTCAATCTTATGAATTTTCTACTGAAATTTTTGTTTGATAGAAAATGCACGCAGAACAAAAATACTTACTACAGTACGAAAAAGGTATAGGTACTGGAAAAATAATACTTTTGAATTCCACTTAATGTCGTTGCTTACCGTATAACAATGAACACGAAGACTTGAACGTTATGCAAGCCTAAGTTTCGATATTATCAAATAGGTGGGATCTGTGCCGCGGTAAATTTGCATTCGTTGACCAACTTTGTCAACGTGCCATCGGCCGCTAGGGACGTCGCCATCTTGATAGCGATCTATGAAGTATGCATGTGTGTATGTATGCCTGCCCGAACATACAAGCAGGTTGGTTGTAATTAGTTACAAACCCTGCACTCATTTGGCGTTAGACAGCTTTCACATAAATATATATATTTAGCCTAATGTAAAAATAAAAAAAGACAATTAGTTTGGTAAGTTTTTGTGCGATTGAAGGCTCGTTTAACCGTATCAAAAATTTTTAAAACAGGAGACCTAGACTTTTCAAACTTTTTTTCTACACAAAGATAAAAACCAGAAAAAATCGACCTGATCCTAGGGACTCAAGATCGGACTAAGACTCGGGATCCTAGGATCCCGCTTGAGTCCCTAGGATCAGGTCGATTTTTTCTGTTTTCTATCTTTGTGTAATGAAGAGCATTGTCAAATGCTAAAAACTAACAAATCACTTTTAAAACTTATCCAAATTAGCCTATTTCGTCTCACTGGAGGGCAAAAGCCTTCCCTCCCAATCTCCACACGATTTGAAGTAACTGTTGGCCCAATCCTTTTATTACACATCTAATTCGTTTCGCCATCCTCTTCTGGGCCTCCTCGCCGGTTTAAACGTTATCAAGTCACAAAAAAAGGTTCGTCATCAACCCTATCCATCAGTGTTTTGTGTGTTTAGTTTCGCTGTCAGTGCTAAGATGCTAAGTGCGTTTAGATGTAGCTGCGTTATTGGATAAATAGACGAAGATATACAACACGTAAAAAATTATCTACCATAAACGTGAGGGACTTATTTAGGAAAGGTTTTCTCATGAATATGCCAGCTTGTAAGTACTTTTATGTAAAAGTGAGTGAGGCATTCTTTGACATGTCGCTGACGGTAGTAACATTAACATGGTATTTCATTCTGAGGTCTACAACTCCTGTCATATTGAAAGTACGTTAGGCGACAGTCGAGGGGATGTGTCTTCTTTCCATATAAGTACATATACTACTTTCATCGTGCGCAGAAACATCGCTACGAATAAAATATCTGAATCCAAACTAAGCAGAGCTTGTACTGTGGGTGCCTTGGACTGATACAATTAGAGGTATAGATATGACTTAACACGAGATCAAATAGACAATAATACCCAGTCACAGAACAAACACATATTTTTATGTCGTCACACATATTTTCATGTCGTCACCCATATTTTCATGTCGTCACACATATTTTCATGACGTCACAAAAGTTCCGCAAAGAACCTTATCTCTGCTACATTTTTCAAATACTTACTAAAGTGTAACCTGCATAATTATTATCATGCCAGTGAAATCACTAACTCGACCTTTGTCACATACTTTAACACTGTAAATTGAAAACAACATAAAACATAGCAAAATTACTACTGAAATAAAACTAAAAGAATGATATTAAACTCCACCCAAATAATTTCTAATGAAGCACAATCTTGAAGTGCTATCTTTCGGATTAGAGCTCATAACTCACATCTCTTTCCCACGATCCTCCTTCGAGGAGATATCCGCACAAATATTGACACAGCGATAAAAGACGTAGGACGGGCCGATCAACGAGAGTGAATGTGGATGTGTCACGGCCCGAGAGATAATCAAGCCGGTTACTTAAAAGTCTAGTTAGCGACAAGAAGAACAATAACTCATTCTTTAAAATTTGTGCTAGAACTTAAACCGGCATTATCATTTGATGGTCAAAACGAAAAAAAATGGTGAACGCGTCTTCACATCAACCATTACAAAACCATTGCAAAACAAGTCTTGTGGCAGCAGCATAAGGTGCCCCAGTGTAAAGGTTGATGTGAACGCCTCTGTACACCTTCAAGCTCAGGAATGATTATCCTAATTGGTTTCTGCTGGGCCTTTTGCTATGAGCTACCTTTTAAGAGCTATTTGAGAAAAACTTAAAAAAAACTACCCTTACCCATAAAAATGCTTATATGTATACAAAAGTGACGTTATTAAATTCAAACAATATCAAGCTGAGCTTATAACGTCACGCATAGGTACGATAATTTTAAAATACATCCTTGTATTTATCGAAGGTCATTTAATGATATGCTATGAAAGCGCACACAAGCCTTTTCAGTCTGAGAAAAAAAAAATTGTATACATAATCTAGGCGTCCAACTAAATAGCCGATCCAAGTAATGACCGGGACAAGTACATACCATGTTGCATAATATACTATACTCTTGTTTTAGTGACGATAACAACCGCCTACGACATAAAAGTCAAAGCAACTTCCGACATACGCTGATGGAATACATTTTAATTTATTCTCGTTTTGTTGGCTTTAGAGAAACTTGACATTTGACCAGATAGGTGTTATTAACTGTAACCTCTCTTACTCCTTCTTAACTGATGACTGATGATTATCTGGATAGTTTTATTTAAATTACACGTGAGAATCTTTTTCACCCATTGTGAACCAAATGCGGATCCGTAGGCTATTTAAAAAAAACTGAACACTTAAATATAGTAATTACCGTTTACATTTGATGGTACGCTGACTTTATTGTCAGATTATTTATATTACTCACAAAGGGCTGCCCGGCGATCGCAGATTTCGCTAAGGTTACGGGAAGTCTATCCAGTAACAAAAGTCGTTTGCCGAATTATGAAAGAAGCTATCGTTTTTCTTTAATAGATATTTACGTAAAAAATGCTGACGCACGACAATTTACCTAAAAAACGCTGATCGCGTGATCAATTTTATGTCTAAACGATTTTTACAAATTTTGACTCCTGCTTTCAAGAGTTTGATCACTGCAAATATTTTTGTGTTCACGATGACTTAACGACAGGTGTAAACACTGTCGCACCTAATCCACACCCATTGCTCATGAATATTTATCAGTGGTAATGACCAAAACGGAACGCAAGTGTCTGTCACAGTAACTTTTACTTTTTCTATGTACTCTTCAGTCTACCTGAATCCAATATTTATGCTTCTTGAGGTTCCAAATTTAGAATAACAGTTTTCCCATGTCCTGCCTATGTTTAAGGAATATTTACGATTTTATGCAATATACGAATTCAAATGTAGAGTGACCCCCTAATTAAGACGGACTTTTATCCATGCACTGAAGCTGAAACGAGATGACTTTTCGGCCTGTTAAAAGTTATTTGACAAATGTTTTCAACTGATGAAGCAAGTGCGAATACCGTTGCAATTCATCAAAGTTTATCGTGGTTTGTTGCGCATGCATTGGGCATAGATCAAAATTCTTGTAAGCAGTCAACACTTTCCTTCATAATTGCGTCGCTGTAATGAATGCATGCTCCACTGGCATGTCTAACAGTTTGTCTTTCATGCTCATAATGCATCATTATTGCAATAACCCGCGCCAATTTGCTGAAACACGACTCTCCTGTGAGTGCGTGCAGAAATGCTACGCGTGTTTGAGCCTGTACAAAATTATTCTCACTATCCTTTTCTACCTTACGTCTAAAGTCTTAGGGCATAACATTGAAGAACACTCGCAAAACATGAAGTACGACACGACCAAAATAATTAGAAGCCTGGAACGCATGTAATCCCTTTCAGCCATGCGTCTTAATCTTTTAGTCGGTTAGTACATGATCTCTTTATGCTGAGGTCACGCTCTAGCCCTGCGATTGACGGGCCCTATTCTGCTACACAATCTACCTGTCTACAATATTATCTATGAACTGACCTACATCTGTTCTGTTCAAGCATCAATCACTCCGAATATGCTTCTGTAATCACGATTTGTCATGCCCAACCTATATCGATACACCTTAACGATAGAAGCTATCACGTCGATCTGTACCGTAAAAGTCGTAACTCTAGCAAATACTCTTATTGTGCAGTGACATTAGCCATGATCTGAACTGAGCTTAAACTGTGACCTCTGGAAATGCCAGACGTGGCGACCGACCTGCATGAGTCCTCGGATTGAATAGATGAAGAATGTTTCACGTTCAGGGCTCGTTTGAGCAGTCGCTGCGATGCGGCGACGAAATATCACCAAGTGGCAACAAAACTCTAGCCACCTTGGCCAAGATCCATAAACACTGTACCGGCAAAGCACACGCCAATGGCTGCATCGACCATAAACATCACCCACTGGCCAAATCTGATTCAAACACTAGCATTCAGTCGCGTAAATCGTTTCGAGGCGAATGCATCATAGAAATAAGAGAAGCTGAAAAACAGAATAATTTTCCTAGAAATAATGATGGTTCTTTTATTAGGAGCTTCAGTAACAGCACCAGCTCATACGAAGGCCACAGCGACACTGATTCGGAAAACACCTCGAAAACTCGAACTGATCATCATAAAATAACTGATCCTTGCGAGCGTCTGTTTGCACAGAACACAAGAGCTTCATTGATGAAAACTGCTCGCATGAGATATGCCGATGATAGTGTCATATCTTCACTTCAAGACGAAGTGGACGGAGAAAAATGTAAATCACCTTTCAGCAGGACTCCTTTAAGAGGCAGTTACAGAGAAAGGAAGTCAGCCGTTGTTACTATCGAAGAACTGAAATCTGATGGTTCTAACCATGACGAAGATTTAGCAAACGCTGTTCTTTTTGATGACAAGAAAAAAACTCCAATACAGTATAAACCAGGATTTCAACGTAAAGGCTCCAATCATTCTATAGGCAATGGCAAGATCAATACCAATGGGATCAAACCGCCATGGAGAGGTGCTAGTAAGAATGTAATACCCAACGAACCGTTTGTGCGATCTCCCTCGTTGAGGGGAAGTATAAGGAGAAAGATACCAAATGGAGTGATGTGGCGGCGACTCTACGAACTTTCGCTCTGGAGAAAGTATGGTGTGAGCTTCGCCGCTAGGGGCGCAGACTCCGAGCGGGCACTGCTGAGGCCTTGGAGCGAGCTGTCTTCCCAGCATCACCCTCCGCCGTTCGAGGTAAGTCGATCGTCAATTGTTGCCAGGCCGCGGGCAGCGTCTGCACTTCGATATCTCACTTCGCTTATTTGGCAGCGCTTGATTGCCCCACTGCCTGTTTATCGGCAGAGATCTCACGATCTTGAATGTCGGAGGCGGTCACGCGGTCTTGCTTTCAATAATCCTTAGTTTATTACCAATATTGCTTCTACTTAATCATGTGCGGGTAATTTGCGTATGATCGTAACTAAGAGCTCTATCATTATTTAATTCTTATCTAGATCACCAAGCAAAGTGACACACCTTTGTTTAATATTCGAGATACGGTCAAATATATCCTTGTTTGCCAAAATTGAGAGATAATGAGGTTCCTTTAAAAGGCAATATGTTCTTTCAAGAATTGCTCCGGCAATCCAATGTATTGTAGCTTGAATATGCACTCAGTGTTGTATAACGCGTCAGTTGATATTATTAGCGTATCCTGAGGGTATTCAAATTGGACGTCAGCGATTTGGTTTGTGGCAATTTCGAACACTTTCGATTTCCTTAGATCACGATATCGCACTGAGGTCGGGCTCGTCGTATTTGCGCTGTAAGGCTGGGGTTTTAAAGAGAGCTCTTTATGAACCAAAATACGCATGAGATTTTGCTGTATTTTCCTTCTAATAGATTTTCATCTCATTGCTGCCTCATATTCATAGTCATAAATTAGAAAAAAAAATTCAGCAAAATTATTAGTAGTTAGGATTGTCACGTTTCATGAAAAGGAAACGGGGAAGGGATTGTTATGTAATTTCAATGATCCTTGGTTCAAAATGCGGACATACATTCTAAGTGTTATAAAAAATCATATTTTCCCGTCGGTTTAATTGTCTTGCCGTGCTTACCGTGCGTGTTTTTCTTACTGCTATATACTCGTAATACGAGCTGCTGTGTAAATCTTTATCTGTGCTATATTTTAGCTCGTCGCTGGCTTCTCGACCTCACTGCAATATTCGGGCTCATATGAGGTAACAATCGCGACCGCCGCCGGCGCTCCGGTGGGCGGCTCACCATGATCGCGGTTGAACTAACGATTTTCACCGTGGGACCGTTTTATGATTTACCGCGTTGATTTATAACGATCCGTGTAGAAGTCAGCTTTAAATCTATAAATAATTTTGCAAAGCTCTTTTGAAAATCTCTTATTCTATTACATTGTCTTTAAGTTATTTATGGGCTGTCTTGCAACAACACAATGCGCGTAGAATATCAAAATCAATTTGTTTTGCTAGATTTAATTATCTATATTCTTCATATTTTATTTGACATAATTTCAACTAACAACCACGTTCTTTGGCTTTCGTTTCTGTACATATGACTAATTCTACCTATCATGGTCATGACTGTCTCAGAAGAATATGGTACCCAAAGTTTCTGAAACCTAGTCTTTCCGAAAATAATAAAAATGTATTAAAAACTATCTTACTCATCGATGTGAGGTGAGTTATTAGTCAAATATGGTGATTTATTGAGTTTTTGATTCATAAATTTTAAATACGCTAAAATGCTTCTAAAACGCAGTCAAAGTATAAGTATCGTTCATAGTCAGTATTTAAGCTATAAAACTTTTAAAAACTTCATTTAAGGTAACAGCACAAACATCTGTGGTGATATCGCTCTGTGAATCGCCAATGTCACCCATTCGTTACAAGGCGTGTTTACATAACCACCCGGGGGAGCGACTCGCATACCAACGAGCTGCAGATCGGACATACTAATGTCAGTGTTAGAACAACAACGAGCGTGGGCTCCGGTGATTTGCTGAGGCCGGAGAACAATTGAAGACTGACGGTTATTTAAATCATGAGGAATCTGTATTTAGATCTCAAAAATTGCAGAATTTATTATATGAACTGATGAGAGTACTTACTTATAGCTAAGGAATATCATTCTATAAGAAATTCTTTATAGAAACCTCTTTCTCCTCTTCATCTAGTCTCAGCAATCTAGAATTTGTTTTGCTGCTAACTGGTCAGGTGCTTTTTTACGTTTCACAAAATGCAAGATGCTAGGAACTAATTCTCATATTGATAAACGATCGCACACAGCGATTATGTTTACGCCGAAGAAGTAATGATGTCTATCGCCGGTTCAGTTATTGTTTAGTCTATCATCAATCATGTCGTGACATTTGAAGAGTGACACCATCCATCGAAATCGAAACCGGTTTCGAAGAATTTGTTCGTTGCATTCTAATCGTTTATTTGCTACATACATTATCACAGCTTGCCATAACTATGCGAAAGCGGTGAGATAATTGAATAACTTAACTGTATCGGCAAACAATGGTTATGTCGCAACTTCTTTAAATTCATTGCTAATCTCACGTATAATTTGTCTCCTACACTCCTCAATGTTGTTGCGAAATTTCTCAGTCAGAAGCCTCTTTGTTGGGCCACACATGTAGGTACGGTTGGCTTGCTGAATGAATACTGATTCTGTTAATATACGATTATCTATTCTGTTACTAATCAAGTTTTATGCCAAATGATGGGGATTTATTATCGTTTTATATAGTTCTTATAATTTTGTTTCATTTCGTCTGTCGAAATTTGATGGAGATTGGAGTCTAATCAAATCCAAAGCTCTTAATTCATGATAATCTTGATAGAAATCAAATGTAAGTTAACTTCCTTCAATTTTGTATTTTTCTTAGAATTTAGATCGGACAATGTTGTTTTCACTGTATCAGTCGATCAATGGCATATACGTCTTTAACGACGAAAAAGTAATAATATTGCCATCGCCATTATCAAAAAAAAATTATACGAGCCATATGCGGTATTGGACCTCGTGAAAGATGTAGACCCATGTTTAAGAAGCACAGTTTATTTACGTTGATCCTTACGGTTTATCCATGAGATAGGAAGTTTTGTAAGGCACAACATGGAGTTTTTTAAAATTACATACAGAGGTTACACCCAAGGGACCCTTTTAAACTGGAATTGCCGCCACACTGTAGTGCCCTCCATCAAAACAATTGCTGTATAATGCCCATACGTGTGTATAATGGGATTCCTATTGAAAAAAGACAGTTGCCCACCCCTTTGTTTTTGAAGAAACTTAGACGGTGGCTTATTGATGCATGTTTTTATGATTTAAGGCAATATTTTGACATCAAGAGTAATTAATTCATTTTCAATCATAATGTAATTTTTATTGTTATTAATATTTTATTGGACATTATTTTATTATTATAATAGTTTTATTAATTGTATGATTGTGAACTTTTTCCGACAGTGTAAGTTTTTGCATGCCGACACTTCGGCAGATCACGCATGTACTATGAAACTTATCACAAGACCAATGTATACCGTGTTTCTAAAGCAAATAAATATTGAATTTCATTGAAGATGTAACGGCTTAAACGAGGAACAAATCTATTATTCTCCAAGTTGTTTTTCCATTATTAATTATTTATGCATGAAGTACATCATTGATATCATGCGCCTTCAGCTTCGACAGCACCTTGGTTAACAATGCACTAAAGATGGTCTCAGGACTGTGCAATTAGAAGGGATTGAATTAACGTAGAGGCAAGGACGGAGTAATGTCAAGTATAATTTGTCTCCTACACAACAAATGGCTATTGTGAAACGCACGTGCCGAGATATGTAATTATTATGCGAATGCCGAAATTACACGCGCTTAGGGTTCTGCTACATTGTTCTAATCATTCTAATGGTTGTCGCTTGTTTTTTTTCTTATCTGTACTTTAAAGCAGGGTCGTGCTTAACGATTATGATAAATTGAAATACTAGTTCATTTCGATAGCTAAATGGAACTTGATTTTAAGTAGTGGCTTTTATTGTTATCACCAGTTTTATGAAGCAATATTAAAAAGGCATTATCTTAAGAAAACGTGTTTTGTACGCTTTGTTGTGGTGTCATTTATATTTTGCAATGTATCGCTGTGTTTTGTCACCCATCAATGACAAATTTTAAGATTTAAAAAAATGTAAGGTTCTCGATTTTGTATCTGTAATAAACCTATGTTTCTTTTGGCTAGGTTTGTTTCCTTTGGGATATTTGACCTTACGATAAAGAATGAAATAATTAAAAATAGCACAATATAAGATTTGGTTCTACCTGAAAAATAAGTACCTACGAGTAGATCTTAACTGTTAGAATTAAATTAACTGTATGCTTGACATTATAATTCGGTTTCTCCTGTGAGTAGTATTTCAACGTGAATTGATGTGGTCATGTAGATTGTGGACGTATTTGGCGAAAGTGGTTAGTGATTCTGGTGCGCTTGCGCCGATAACATCTCTGCGGTCTTCTTTTATAGTGGAGATTTTGTGTATTCTAGATTGGAATCACCTGATAACTATAGAAAGCCTTCCTTGGTTTAAAGTATACTTAATTAGTGAGATTAATGTCGCTTTACAGAATGTTTAAATGCGGCCTAATGTTGCTGCGAAAGGCGGCAAATTTATTTTGATGTTTTTATCATCACAACGCTCTCTCGCAATAGGCAGAGGCGAAACCTAGATCAAAGGTTGATCGCGGTGCTTCAGGAGTGGAGGGCCACATCCTCTAGAACTGCCATGATCACAAGAATCTTTAGAAAAAAAAAATCATCTCTTCATGTTTTCTTCTTGCTTTACCGCATGCTTATTTGCCACTGAAAGGAAACAAAAATTTAACCCTTTTTTGTTTGTTACAGGTAAGAATCGCGACGATACTATAAAAAGCAACTGAGTGAAGTATTGGTAAAGTATATTAATTACAATATAACATATATGATGAACCTTCGCCAAGTGTTTAAGTCTATGGTGTCTAATGAATGATTAATCCATGCAGGGAGTGACAAGGATCAACCTCAGCGTTAATTCTCGTCACTTATCTGATCGAAGGAGCTTGTCACTTATCTGAAGTCCACCCACAGTGAGTTTAGATCTTTTTATAGGATCGCTTTGTTATCCTTCCGTCCGTCCGTCCGTCCGTCTGTCTGTCTGTCAACAAGACCCTTTTTCTCAGGAACGCGTGGAGGTCAAGCTGGAATTTATATCAAATACCTGAGTATTACTGTCCCTTGGAGCTGGGAAATAATCAAACTTCTAAACCAACGCAATCATAAGATACACCCCGTTTATGCCGCTAATTATCGACACTCGCAAGGGAATCAAAACCTGCTGGGTATACTTTCAGTGAACTCAGAATCTTGAAATTTGGTACGAAGCAAGGTCTTATAACACAGATAAAGGAAAAATTGCGAAAACCGTCAATTTTAGTTATATAATATAATAAAAATATTTTTAATAAATATACCTACAGGTTTCTACGCAACACTCGGTGCGCGAGTCCGACTCGCACTTGGCCGGTTTTTCTGTTAATCTGTGGTTTAGATGCGAGAGTGCAGTTTATTTACCATGGTGGCGTTGCTTCAGCAGAGTGCCTAGTGCGAGTTGTAATGAGCGATGCGAATGACTTTACTATCGCGGTTTGCGAGCACGTTAATGTCAAATAGTATAGCTTCGAGTGAGCGCCATCTAGCGGCCCTAATGTTGCCCGAATTCACCGCTAGGTGCCGCTGACTCGATGCCATACAAATTGACATTTACGTGCTCGCAAAACGCGATGGTGAAGTCATTCGCATCTCTCACTGCAACTCGCAGTCGGCACTCAGCATTAGTTTGACTTTTGAAATTTGCCACGTAATTTAACGAATTTCTGTTTTTCCCATCTTGTCATTTAAATTCGAGAAATATTTCTAACTTTGAGATTATTAAATGATAGTGAATATCCGCACCGAGTTTTTTTCATGTTTAAGAAAAAGCCTTCGTTTATTATGTTAGATTATATCTTACATCAAAGATGTAAATTGAATCACGTTCAAACATTGGTGTTAATTTATATTAGCATCTGTGTAAAGAAGAAACTGGATATACAGGATGCGTTGCTTTTAAACTCTACGGCCATATTTAGAACATCTAATTTGTCGGAGTCAATCATCGTGTAACCCTTGATTATAGTAACTGTGTTCTAATCGTGGCAGCCTTAACACGTACTTGTACCCGCTTGTGTACTTGCTTATGTAAATCTAACGTTATCATCTGGTGGCACGGTAGAATTGTGCCAAGTTCAGTAACAATACTAATATTCTGCGTTTACGAGTATATGACAGATATAGATAGAAACTAGAAAAATGTGAACTGATCCTAGGGACTGAACCGGAATAGTCCCTAGGATTAGGTAAATTTTTCTAGTTTCTATCTTTATGCAAAAAATAGTGCATTGTTAAAAAAAAACACTTTTATGACAAAAGAGCAGAAAGTAAAGTCAATTGTAACTACGCGGTCACTAATAACTTGAAGGAAGCAGATGTTCTAGGTAGTAGGTTTGTTTAAGATTTTTGCCATACCTCTATGCTCTTTACTCTGAAACGTAACCTAAAGTTAAGCTTTCTTCATCATTATTGTAATTGTCACTTTCTGTCCCACTGACTAAAGACTAAATTGAATCATTTTTTGGCAGATGATTCGGCAGACAGTGCTTATCTCCTGACACATAGGATACACGTGATTTTTACTCTGTAATAGTCGTTTTGATTTTATTATGCGAATAAATTCTCAGTATAGCAAGAGCAAGATCTTAAGATAGTCACTTAACTTCGAACTTAACAAGTTGGAATACCATAACCGAATCCCACTTTTCATTATGACAGGAAAAGTCAGTTTGTGAACTTTAAACAGCTACCAAACAGGACTTGGCTCGTTTTTCCCAAGCTGCCTTAGCCGGGATTACTTAGGATGTTTCTTGCGCGCTACCGATCCCTATCATTACTGATTCCGACTCGGCATGTGATGCCAACGGGACAGCAACCCTGTATAAGGGCAGGCACGCCCGGGTTACTGTCCACCGCCATTACATAGGAGTGAGATGATTATTACGTACGTCCTATTTGATGGGCAGATTAATTTAGGTTTTTTTTTGTGAAGAGCTTTCCTATTTTAGTGCTGGACAGCGTGAGATAAACTTTATTACGCTAACTACGCTGCAGGTCGAGATTTCGATTCGATTCAACACAAATATTCATTTGTCCAACATTGTCCTTTTTGTATAGTAAGTAAGCATAATTATGAATATTTTTTTGGGACAACTCAGTCCAAGCTAATAAAGCAAAGCTGGTAATATGGGTGTAAGAAACTGATAAAAGAACTTAAAAAAAATACCCTAATAAAAAAAACAAATTCTAATTTTCAAAGACTTCGAAGGTTAAGTAAAAATATAGGTTAACAAACCATAGACAGATTGCTGTATTTGTCTAGTATTAGTAGTATTATGTTCTTATCTTTTAGGTCTAGATGGCAAACGATCCTGGCCTTATTCGAGACTCGAGGTTACGTTATCAGTGGCCTAAAGTTTGTTCATGTAGCTTGTGAGAGTGAAGTCTGTGTTAAAAATCCTACCCACATCCAACGTTTTTTTAGCATTTTGATTTTAGTTTTCTTACGCTCGTTTATCGGCACTAATCTCACTAATAACGCCGCAATCCAAGTGGCCTGGTCACGGTAAGTAGTTGCCTGCGCCCACGCAGTTTCGTAAGCACGCGTCTCGATCAGCTGCCACTCATTCATGTTTTAGTAAGTGATTTTTACGAGCTTTTATTTGGTTGCGCATCGTGTTAACTGACACAACAATATACGTATCCTTATGAAATCTATCCGGTTCGAAGGACCTTATTTTGTGTAGTCAACTGACGTGGTGTGACAGGACATCTTTAGTAAATAAAATAAAATGATTACCGTTATCCGATTGTAAGGACCTTTTTTTTCTAGATATTACGTTGCACACTGACTTTATTTACATGGTTGGTAGTGATCCTACCGTCTAAGCTGCAGGTCGCGGGTTCTTCCATTCCCACCATGGATCAAAATGTGTGCGATGGACAATAATATTTGTTCTACACACATCAAAAGTGTCTAGGGATCAACATATATTTTTGCAATAACTTTTCTGCTGATTGATATTAAATAAAATTTTCTTCAAGGATTCATCAAATAAAGTGTTTTCGTTTGTCTACAGTAACGATAAACCAAGTCACCTTTGCATTAATAAAGAAATTTGCCATTTTCCTAATAAAGGGATTTTTGACATTTGAACCACTAACATTAAAGTTCGAAAAAAAGACTGAAATAACAGTTTTCTTTAAAATTTTATTGGGTAACTTAAACAATTAATAATCCGTGTTTCTACCGCGAACACTAACAACACAAAAACATCGGTTTGGCATACTCAAAATGAGTTCATCCAAATCACGCTGTGGAATGGCCGCCCATGTTCGTTGCAACAACAAAAAAAGGTCTTCTTGCGACTGGATACCCTCCATATTCGGCAGAGCTCTTCTCTGTAGCATATCCCATGCATGCTCAATCGGGTTCAAGTCTGGCGACTGAGCAGGCCAGGGCAGGACATTGATGTTAGCTGCGGCGAGAGTCTGTCTTACAACTCTTGCGGTGTGCGGTCGTGCATTATCATGCATTAACTGAAATAAGGGACCGATTTGCACTTGTAGAGGAACGATGACGTTCCCGAAGACCGCTAAGGGTACCACCTATAGCAATGCACAATCGTAGGATTCGATATCAATGGGCTCTTGAACACAGAAATTGGGCAGAAGAACCAAAACCAAAACCTTTGGAAAGAAAGGGCGTTTCGTGTGATTTTCTGATGAGTCTCGTTTTGGTATGAGACCGGATACAAGACGTATACGACACTGGAGAACCCCTGGACGCCAACAGCGATTAAAATCCTGCCAGGAAGTCCATCCTTATAGTGGTGGAATCATCATGGTATGGGCGGGTATTTGGATCGGCGGAAGAACTGAGTTGATTTGGATGAGAGGCAACCTCAACGCTCAAATTTATGCTGAGACGATTGTATCAGACGTCATCGTTCCTCTACAAGTGCAAATCGGTCCCTTATTTCAGTTAATGCATGATAATGCACGACCGCACACCGCAAGAGTTGTAAGACAGACTCTCGCCGCAGCTAACATCAATGTCCTGCCCTGGCCTGCTCAGTCGCCAGACTTGAACCCGATTGAGCATGCATGGGATATGCTACAGAGAAGAGCTCTGCCGAATATGGAGGGTATCCAGTCGCAAAAAGACCTTTTTTTGTTGTTGCAACGAACATGGGCGGCCATTCCACAGCGTGATTTGGATGAACTCATTTTGAGTATGCCAAACCGATGTTCTTGTGTTGTTAGTGTTCGCGGTAGAAACACGGATTATTAATTGTTTAAGTTACCCAATAAAATTTTAAAGAAGACTGTTATTTCAGTCTTTTTTTCGAACTTTAATGTTAGTGGTTCAAATGTCAAAAATCCCTATAATAGGAAAATGGCAAATTTCTTTATTAATGCAAAGGTGACTTGGTTTATCGTTACTGTAGACAAGCGAAAACACTTTATTTGATGAATCCTTAAAGAAAATTTTAATTAATATCAATCAGGAGAAAAGTTATTGCAAAAATATATGTTGATCCCTAGACACTTTTGATGTGTGTATATCTGGGTCTAACTATTTTTTCAAAGAATGATTTACGATTGTTGCCAGATGACCATGTCTCATGTAGCCTCAGGAATATTGATATATTTATTCCTAAAACACGTTTACAGTGTTTACGTGCCATTATTACCTGACGATTTCCCTGTAAATAAATTATTTAGTTCCATATTACAATCATTCATATCCGTGATATTGCAGGGCGCTGCCTCTGCGCACGTTTCGCGGAACGCATTGGAACGTGTCTATTGTTTCGCTACCTTCGTCTTAGTAGCTTTGGCTACGGTATATACGGATCACGGGAACTATCACGCGATCAGATAAAGTATTGATTCTGAATCTCAGTAAAAAAATAGGTGTAAGTGGTCATGCAAAAACAATTTTATTAAAATCTCAGTCTAGGAAAAATATTTTTAGATTAAACATTTCAATTACAGACTCAAAAAACGACGGGTTTGGGCCCCCACTCACCAAGTTGGGTTCAAATACAGTAGGTGAATTGCGGTCCTGAGTGTTTCGTAAACCATGGTGACAATACTCACCTCTGACCAATTTAAATTATTTGCATAAAATAGTCATTTATTATTTAAGTTTTCTTGTGTAATTGAAGAACCAAAATAAGTACAAACAGAACTACAAATATCTGTCTTAGCAACAGATTTTGTTTCTGCAAAATCGAACCTGCAATTCTTTGCGTCCTCAACTGGCGCTCGTAACTTCACTAAACGGGTCATCAAATCCCAATGTATCTAAAATGGCTCATAAACTCGTACACATCGGTGCGCAAGCGCAGTTTGGTTATCCGGGTTCGTTGTGCGTCGCAATGCGCCTGTAAACTATCAACATGATAGGCCTTTTACGAGCACTGCAACTCTATCAATTTTACTAAAATTAAATGTTACGTAAGATTTGATGTTGGAACTGAAGTCATGAGCACACAGTAAAAATATAATACACGCAAAGTTTAAAATAGGGTAATAAAAACAAAAAAAATAAACTTCATCGTTGTTCTCAATTATTCGGTTATCAAATTACGCATTTGGCAAGTGTGGTGATTACCCGCGCCATTCAATGAGTTATTAAGCTTACTAGCTTTTCGCCCGCGGCTTCGCCCGCGTGAACTGCCAAATTATTATTGTCTGTGTTTAGATTTTTGTTTAGATTTTTTTTTAGCTACAAGACGTATATACACACATCAAAAGTGTCTAGGGATCAACATATATTTTTGCAATAACTTTTCTCCTGATTGATATTAATTAAAATTTTCTTAAAGGATTCATCAAATAAAGTGTTTTCGTTTGTCTACAGTAACGATAAACCAAGTCACCTTTGCATTAATAAAGAAATTTGCCATTTTCCATTGCCATTTTAATAAAGGGATTTTTGACATTTGAACCACTAACATTAAAGTTCGAAAAAAAGACTGAAATAACAGTTTTCTTTTAAATTTTATTGGGTAACTTAAACAATTAATAATCCGTGTTTCTACCGCGAACACTAACAACACAAGAACATCGGTTTGGCATACTCAAAATGAGTTCATCCTAATCACGCTGTGGAATGGCCGCCCATGTTCGTTGCAACAACAAAAAAAGCTCTTCTTGCGACTGGATACCCTCCATATTCGGCAGAGCTCTTCTCTGTAGCATATCCCATGCATGCTCAATCGGGTTCAAGTCTGGCGACTGAGCAGGCCAGGGCAGGACATTGATGTTAGCTGCGGCGAGAGTCTGTCTTACAACTCTTGCGGTGTGCGGTCGTGCATTATCATGCATTAACTGAAATAAGGGACCGATTTGCACTTGTAGAGGAATGATGACGTCTGATACAATCGTCTCAGCATAAATTTGAGCGTTGAGGTTGCCTCTGATCCAAATCAACTCAGTTCTTCCGCCGATCCAAATACCCGCCCATACCATGATGGTTCCACCACTATAAGGATGGACTGCCTGGCAGGATTTTAATCGCTGTTGGCGTCCAGGGGTTCTCCAGTGTCGTATACGTCTTGTATCCGGTCTCATACCAAACGAGACTCATCAGAAAAGCACACGAAACGTCATTGTTCTTCTGCCCAATTTCTGTGTTCAAGAGCCCATTGATATCGAATCCTGCGATTGTGCATTGCTATAGGTGGTACCCTTAGCGGTCTTCGGGAATGAAGGTTCACTTCATGCAAGCGGTTTCTGACTGTTTGGTCGCTAATTAAGTTCCCTGAAGAGTGATGAAGCCTCACGGCTAACATCATGGCGGTTATTGTTGGAGCTCTTCGAGTTGTGATTTGAATGTATCGGTCTTGTCTCCGTGTGGTGCAGCGATACCGTCATCCATGGCGCTCAGCCACGGTACCAGTGCTTCGGTAACGTGTCCAAAGTCGACTGATAACACTCTGACTTGTATTCAGAGCTAAAGCCACAGTACGTTGCCGGAAACCAGCTTCTATCATTCCCACGGCTCTGAGCATTTCTTCCCTGCTTAAATGACGTCGCCGCTCCATAATAACGTTGGTTTTAATCAGTAGTAGGGAAACAGTAGCACTAATAATGTCTTCAATGCGTTGTATGTTTTTATAGGGAAAATATTGACAGCTGATTTTCATCTTTTACTCGAATTTGATTAACAGTTCCTGTTTCAAATTATGAAATGCACCAAAAAGGATCCATATAAATTTATAAAATCATAAATTTATTACAAAGCCACATCTCAATCTCAAGAAATCCGCATAAAAATGCTTGATCCCTAGACACTTTTGATGTGTGTATCTTGTATTTATTTAAGTCTATGTATACATATAGATAATGATATATGTGTAAGTATATTTTGTTGTTTTTGGTTATCACTTGTACCGCCTGTAAATTTATCTGTTTAATTGTGTGTTTGACCGGTAGAGAATGCCTTTTGGCATTAAGTCCGCCTATTGTACTGTGTATTTTTTGTGCAATAAAGAATAAATAAATAAATTACGTAAAATCCTTAATTGCAGCCTATATTTTTTGTTTGCTGATGTATAGCTGGAATACTGTTCAGTTTCATCTAAATCTGTTGAGTAGTTTTTGCGTGAAAGAGTAACATACATACATACATACATACTCACAGACTTTCGCATTTATAATATTAGTAAGGTCACTCAGGATCCCCTGACCGGTAACATTACATACATGTCAAAATGCCTGCCTGTTTTCTAGGGCTCTGACTAAAGTAAAAAAAAACATAATTTGTTACTTTCGCAAAGCAATTAATCCAAAGATAGCCGTGAAATTGCTTAGCTGTTCGAAGTTTAATTGGATACTGCCTATCGTTTAAAAATCAATTTTCCAAGATACTTAGTTGGTAACTGGTTTGTTACTACATCAATAATAGCGAAACTGTCTAGGTACAGTGTGGTTCTTGCTAGCAACATAGATCATCAACATATGAGTAAAAATTCTTAGTATCTGATGTCTCACTAGGCTGGTTTTTATTATTATCTAAAATATCGAAATTTAATGATAAAGGTTTATTCGTGCTCTTGTATGGCCTCTAGACTTCAAATTTTTGTCCCTATCAGGCACAGCCTTAGAATAATTACAAAAAACCAAATCTGGCGCCCATTTTGAAGCACCTCAATTGGAGCCATAAATGGCTCCAAACTGACCGCTTTGCAGTGTTCATTACAGCTCCGCGATGTTCAATGTCAAAGCGCGCCACACATAAGCAAGCAATAGTTGCGCATGTGCGGATCGGATTAGTGCTTCATTTTAGACGGGGCGGTTGTATGAAGACTATCCTTCTCTACGTTATTATTCTAAGGGCACAGCACTGTCGAATTAAATGGAGAGAGAAAGAGCTTTAGGAAACGCTTTTGCCTATTATAACAATGAAAATGTGTATACTTTAGCGAATGCATTTTTCCTTTACCAATTCCCAGATGCTGGAAGTGCCAAATTAAAAAATGCGAGAGACCAAACACAGTTTATCTATACTTTTAAACAGTGTTGTATTGTAAGACTAATATAATAGTTTTTTCATTAATTAGTGTCGTCATCTCACAATGACGAGCATGAGGTAGGCCAAAATTCCTTGAAAAAGGCGGACCATGTTTTTCATTCGAATTTACGCCGTAAAGGATGTTTCATGAAAACATTGTCTTTTTGATATCAGTCAGTAATTTGACAAGGGATTTTTTACCCCTTTGCAAATTACTCCAGCGCATCTTGGCTGTAGCGTTGGTGCATTAAGGCAAGAATTATCCCAAAGCTGTTTACATCGTGAGTGTGTCTCACCAGCTATCGTCATTGACTTTGATTGATTTACTCGTAATTTCAGACTGACCGAGTGATGGCAAAAAACAGCCTGCACCAGCCGCCACAAAAAGAATATTCACTTGAATGCATTTATCTATACTAATATAAAATGCAATACCAATAAAATGCAATCTCCAATATAGTAGCAGACTTTTTCAGAATATTGACATATTATTTGAAATACTACGTTTGTTATTGAATGCATAACTGAATTTAAATATTGGGATTATAACTGTACCTACCTACAAAACCTATTTACGTTTACAAATATTTAAACCCATTCTTAAACTACAAATACGTAATACTATATTAATACAAATATTTGATTATATGAATGACAGCTAAAGGTGCGTTCAGATCAAACCGTCGTCGTCATCGAACAACGTCGCATGTCACGTACGACGACACCACATATACAACGTTGTTCGATCACGACGAAACGAGCCAATGCTCATTCTATCCCCACTCTGTCAAATTCTCTTTGTCTTAACAGAGATAGGGCATTCTTTCGTTGTTCTATCTTTGTTCGCGGCGACCCTAGAGTACGAGCTAGAATGCTCGTTCTTGTTCGTTAAAGTTCATTTGGTGTAAATGAAAAAGGAATTATCATTTACACTCAATGAACACGAAAAACATTCTGGTTCTAGCTCTCGTTTTATGTTCGTTAGGTTCAAACCCACCTTTGGACTGAGCTTGATGCGGTGGGCGGTTGAAATGAACTAATGTCACGTTCAAAATTCATATACTCGTACATGTGCCTCAAACTGACTGGAACCGAATAAACAAGTCACTGATTGCAATAACCAGCTTAAACGTATTGACTCGCTTTTATGTTTTTTTTAAACAACGTCGGTTTCCAACAAGCATGCCCGCCTAATAGTAAGCGGTTACCACAGTGTATGGATTACATAGACATTTTTGTCTTTTTTTTGTTTTTTCTACGACTTAAAAAAGGAGGAGGTTCTCAATTCGACTTTATGTTTTTTTTTGTATGTTACCTCCTAACTTTCGACTGGGTGAACCGATTTTGATCATTGTTTTTTTTCGTGTGGTCCCATTTGAATTTAGTCAAGTTCTGACAGTGGCATCCATGAGAAAACCATATGAGTCTTAAATCTAGATAAACAAAATGGACGACAAATGGACGAATAACTCAATATTACGCCAACCGATTTTGATAATTCTTTTTTTATTTGAAAGCTGATGCTGCCCGCATGGCCCTAGAGAAGTACTTAGAACCGCCAATCCAATGTAGGTATATTATCAAAGATCATTAAAATATAAATATATTGTTGGCCAATTGCATTCAAATTCCACTCCCGTAACACGCGTGCTGGACTACGGCGTCACACATCAACATTTGTTGGACCGAACTAAAAGGCTCGGTGACTCGTTTCTTCGTCGTACCATCCAGACGTGGAACGCACTTCCAGCACATGTGTTTCCTTTCTCGTATAGTCCCGGGTTCTTCAAGCGGGGCGTGAAAAGGTCCTTCAAGGTGAGGATGGCCAGCCCAGTGATTCTTTTGAATGACTGGGCTTATCAACCTCATATCTGGACCTCACGACCGCTTTCCATCAGGTGGAGTGAGGTCATCTTGACGGGCATTATAAAAAAAATGACTAACTACGATCTACGTTACGATCTACGATAACAATGATTTAACTACGATCTTATGAAAATTCACACGGTCGGTAGTAGTTAAGTCACAGAGTAAAGTGGATTCACGCAATAATCAAAATGCTTTTTCATTATGACAGCTGATACAAAGTAGATTTTAATATCTCAATTAGCATTAATGTCAAATAACATTATCTATAAGAAAATATAAGTACGTAAAATATATGAATATATTTACTATTGATATCTATGGAAACTATCTACTAATGTTCTGTGATGCAAGCGTTGTCTCTAAATGCATTAAGATTCAAAATGCATAGTGTGTTTCCGGAGCCACATCTAACACCACAATGGATTTCCGACGTTTCGACCAATTCTGTGTCTATGACAGCTGTTTTATTTGCTGCAGCGTAGAGTTCGTATTTGCTTGAATTTCCAAGTGACACCTATGAAGTGAACCGTTTGAAAATACCTCATACATTCACTGGGGCCTATTTATATGGTAGTACCAGTAGATGGAGGGTTACCACTTCCGAGTTATTATTCATTAGGTAAATTTCTTTCCATCTTACTATGTTTTTTATATAAGTACTCCATTCATTATAGCAATAGACAGAGGTAAAAAAGGGTCTTTTTCGGGTACACTTTGTGGTAAAAGTACAATAAACATTATTATGCCGAATTAATTAAAATCTTATATAGCAGCTGCCACACTTAATTGTTCTCATTTAAAGTAAAGTAACTTCAGAATTTATGAGACTTTTGCTTAAATAAATTATTTTGTCTTGCATCAAACTATATTGTCGATGTAAAAACCTGAAAGAAGCAGGGGTTTTTATCCGAACACATTTTTACT
The DNA here is from genome assembly GCA_947369235.1 of Udea olivalis. Classification (NCBI taxonomy): domain Eukaryota; kingdom Metazoa; phylum Arthropoda; class Insecta; order Lepidoptera; family Crambidae; genus Udea; species Udea olivalis. The sequence continues at coordinate 11,252,874 of OX376362.1, read as the reverse complement.
ATCACTATTACTCTACCAAATCTAAAATGTTATCCCTTCATACGTTGTGGCGGAAGGAGTTTTCAATTTTGCCAGGTTATACTTAGGTATTCGTATGTCATCGTCATGGCAACGTCAAATGCAAATTGTCATTCATTGTAGCATCCCTGCTAAGCTGCAGAGAGAACCCAGCCTATAACATTTGAGATAAGCATCTTTATTGTTATAATTAATGAAGTATAGTAATATCAATATCCCTTGGGATACACTGAGAACGAAATATATCCCATTTTTTCAGATGAAATTTCAAGCTAACGAATAATAATCGTTGCTTAAAATTTACTATAAGTACTTAATTAGTTTTTGTATGTACTGATTCATTACTATTATTCTACCTAGCCGAAGACCTATTTGTTCTTAAATCCATTTATTATCCATTTATAAATGTTGATTTTATACCATTTAGGTGGTTATATTTTACGTTTTGGTAGCCGCTTGCCATTATGTTGACCTATCGATTTGCAACCTTTTATACATGTTTCCACATTATTAGTCGTTCTTAAATAGTAATAATTCATAATATGTTAGTAAGAATAAACATTATTAAAAAAAGGAGATGAAAAAATCCGCAAGTATAACTTCAACAAAATATGTACTTTACAATAGAATATGTACTTTTTTCTATTAGATGCATGTTTTAGTTAACGTTCAAGCAAAATGCCTCCTGAAATCTCTTTATTATCAACCGGTAGATTAATCTAATGCCACTGCCACCCCTAAAGATATCTCTAAAAATGGCGGCGGTGCTGCCCGGAATGCCAGCACGCATGCGCTTCCTGTCCGTGCGCTTACGCATTCAACCCGTGAAGTGCATCGAGGATTACTACTTCGTAAACAACTTAGTTTTTATTGCATTCGTCCTTAACCTTATGTGACATTGTATATTATATTCCCTTATAATAAAATCACAAACAGTGTTAGAGGACTGGTTTACTGGTCGTATGTACTGGTCGCTCCTTCATGCTTGGCGCTATTCGTTTGCGGTAAAAAAAAATATATGAGTGTAAATCTTTAAAAATAATAGTTTGATGCTTTTCTTGATTAGAGATTGTCTAATTTGTAATGCCGCGCCGGACTACTTTTTTTGTTGATTTGGATTTGCGGACAAACGACGCGTTCTCCAAGGTTTGCGTCCAACCGGCTACTGATACTGAACGACCAATTAGAGTGGCGTGTTTATATTATACCTATGTATTGCGTCCATATTTAAAATGTATATTCGTGCGTGAATGCGGAGGGAGGGGCGCGTCATTTTGCAATAGCAAACTATGATGTATGATCTATATTAATTTAACTATTTTAAAGGCACTTTATTCCATTTACGAGAGCCCGACGCCTAATTTTAATAAATAAATAAGTTTCTGGTAAACTAACATGGTCCTACTTTGTATGAAAACGACTAACATTTTTACCATCATCATATATTTCTGTACTAATGCTAATATAACCGGGTTTTTGCAACGAAACAATTACGGTTAATAGCTTTACCTATTAATCTTGACGTTTCGGCGACAGTTGCATGTCACCGTGGTTAAGAGCGGACCAATCGTTTCACCGAACCCTCGACTGTAACAGAAAGAACAGAAAAATAGGAAAAAGGTGTTAAAAAAATGCTATTTATTACCATGATCAAATAACTTCTTTATTTTATGAACACCGTTTACAAGTAGCCGAAACAATCATAATACTCGATTACAATTCTAAACAGCATCCAGCCCACTTAACTAGTAATGAATGAGTCAGTCTGTCCTTTTTGGCGGGACAGCGTCAGGTTTCCTTATGTATGCGCGGGCGCACCGTTTCTAAACACCGCTTAGCGACCTTGTATGTGTAGAGAAATTCTATAATTACACATTTACGGGGGCTTTGCATAATGTATTGGCGTATGCATTTTTCATTGATCTTTATGGAGTAGGTATACGCTATTTGTTTAGTCTGTTACCACTAAACAAATACACACATCAAAAGTGTCTAGGGATCAACATATATTTTTACAATAACTTTTCTCCTGATTGATATTAATTAAAATTTTCTTTAAGGATTCATCAAATAAAGTGTTTTCGTTTGTCTACAGTAACGATAAACCAAGTCACCTTTGCATTAATAAAGAAATTTGCCATTTTCCTAATAAAGGGATTTTTGACATTTGAACCACTAACATTAAAGTTCGAAAAAAAGACTGAAATAACAGTTTTCTTTAAAATTTTATTGGGTAACTTAAACAATTAATAATCCGTGTTTCTACCGCGAACACTAACAACACAAGAACATCGGTTTGGCATACTCAAAATGAGTTCATCCAAATTACGCTGTGGAATGGCCGCCCATGTTCGTTGCAACAACAAAAAAAGGTCTTCTTGCGACTGGATACCCTCCATATTCGGCAGAGCTCTTCTCTGTAGCATATCCCATGCATGCTCAATCGGGTTCAAGTCTGGCGACTGAGCAGGCCAGGGCAGGACATTGATGTTAGCTGCGGCGAGAGTCTGTCTTACAACTCTTGCGGTGTGCGGTCGTGCATTATCATGCATGAACTGAAATAAGGGACCGATTTGCACTTGTAGAGGAACGATGACGTCTGATACAATCGTCTCAGCATAAATTTGAGCGTTGAGGTTGTCTCTGATTCAAATCAACTCAGTTCTTCCGCCGATCCAAATACCCGCCCATACCATGATGGTTCCACCACTATAAGGATGGACTTCCTGGCAGGATTTTAATCGCTGTTGGCGTCCAGGGGTTCTCCAGTGTCGTATACGTCTTTTATCCGTTCTCATACCAAAACGAGACTCATCAGAAAAGCACACGAAACGCCATTGTTCTTCTGCCCAATTTCTGTGTTCAAGAGCCCATTGATATCGAATCCTACGATTGTGCATTGCTATAGGTGGTACCCTTAGCGGTCTTCGGGAATGAAGGTTCACTTCATGCAAGCGGTTTCTGACTGTTTGGTCGCTAATTAAGTTCCCTGAAGAGTGATGAAGCCTCACGGCTAACATCATGGCGGTTATTGTTGGAGCTCTTCGAGTTGTGATTTGAATGTATCGGTCTTGTCTCCGTGTGGTGCAGCGATACCGTCCTCCATGGCGCTCAGCCACGGTACCAGTGCTTCGGTAACGTGTCCAAAGTCGACTGATAACACTCTGACTTGTATTCAGAGCTAAACCCACAGTACGTTGCCGGGAACCAGCTTCTATCATTCCCACGGCTCTGAGCATTTGTTCCCTGCTTAAATGACGTCGCCGCTCCATAATAACGTTGGTTTTAATCAGTAGTAGGGAAACAGTAGCACTAATAATGTCTTCAATGCGTTGTATGTTTTTATAGGGAAAATATTGACAGCTGATTTTCATCTTTTACTCGAATTTGATTGACAGTTCCTGTTTTAAATTATGAAATGCACCAAAAAGGATCCATATAAATTTAAAAATCATAAATTTGTTACAAAGCCACATCTCAATCTCAAGAAATCCGCATAAAAATGCTTGATCCCTAGACACTTTTGATGTGTGTAGCATAGTAATGGATTTGACTACGATGCTGTTGTCATCGGCTTTGACAATTTAAAAAGTTACTAGAAGCTAGATGAAAACCGAACTTATGACAAACAGTGAAGAAAGGAGAGTCATTGCCACTAACAAACCTGTGTAACTTCTTCATTGAATTAGTATAATGTGACACCAGCCAGTGTTACACTTGAGATTTGACTCACCGTACTAATCATATTTTAAATTGACCGTTTGTGCAGCCTGCAATTTTGTGTCATTCCCACTTATTTTGTCGGCACGCCATTGATAAATATACTGTCATTTGGTATTGGACACGGTCAACAAATTGCACTTGAAATACTACAGTTATTGCTTTATTAATTACCAGTCATTAAGTTTGCTCTATTATTTCACATTAGTTGTTATTCACGGCTTTACCTGCCTCAGTAACCCTTGTGGAACTAAGGTGGATTTATTGTACCTGCTCTCTGGTGCCTAGGTCTTTAAAGCCAACTGTCCAAAATTTATGTTTTTGGCTTCATTTAATATGTTCAGGCTAGGCGATACTGAATCAGTCAATAATTCACAAGGGACATGACAGTTAATTATAATATTTTAACACTATTAGGCGATGACACGTTAAGCTGGGGTAATCGTTTTTCACAAGGCAAATGTCTGATGAAAACGTTTTTTATACGGGTTTTCTGTATGGTACATACATACACAATTTTCTCATTTTTGGTTTCCATAACACAATGAAATACCTTGATTTGAAACTAACGGGATAACTTTAATTCTGTCGCTTTACCAACATCATTGAAAAACTTCGCGCTTAGGTACAACATTTATTGCAATATTGACTATTTAAAAACTTTATACTATTGTGCAATTGGTAGTCTGTAATCTTAATAGCGGTCTTTCTAATAATTCTTAGATATACATTAATAGCAATTGCGACCTTACCTTCTAAAATTGATAGGTGTTCCGTAATATCGTGGGAAATAAGCGTTATAGGAAACTGGGAGGTTTATTTTTATGTTGTGAAATGTTTGTCTAGATTTGCAAAAAACTTAATTAAAAAGGAAAGAGAAGTTTTTCAAATTCAAAATACTCAAACGTAATTTGAAATTAAGCAGCATAAGTGTAGCGATCAGTTTCAGATCTTCTGACATACTACAGAACAGCATCAATGAAGCATTCTTTGTTTAAAGAGACTTCCGAATACTGTCTCTACAATTGCGTAGATACATTGCCAGCCTAAGTGTTCTCTATCGCTTCTACAATGGGGAATGCTCTGAAGAGTTATTCCAGCTTATTTCACCCTAACCTTTCCACTCCCTTACCACGAATGCTGCACTACGGCGTCATTCACCTCTCGACCGCTCTCTATCAGGAGGAGTGAGATCATCTTGACGGGCAATATAAAAAAAACTGTCTTTTCTCATACCAAATCATAGTTCTAGTTACTACTGTTAGAGGCCTTTAACTGGCAGTAGGACAGTGAATATTAATTGATAACAATAATTCAAATCGTTCATATAAATATCTAGAGCACTCACAAAAATGTATGTTTCTTTTTTCAACTTAGCTGAAATTTTTTTAGACAAATGATACCTGCTTTTAGTCCCAATTAATGAAGCACAGTAAAAATCGAGTATTTTAGTGTCATTATCTTCTTCGCCCGCATTGCCTCTTGATTACATTCGTACGATTCCACTGATTCGTGGCGTTTCTATGAATTAATCGCGTAGGATTCGTACGCTGCCGACGATAAAACACGTTGTAAATCCTTTCGTTGAATTCGAATTAAGCAACTTGTCAATTTAACTGGTTTATTCATAAATCTCACAATTTATGGAGTGATCGATCGCTCTAGGCAAATTGGGATTGTCATTTCAAAGTTAAAACGATGTTGGGTTTGTGTAAAACACGATTATCTACTTACTTAATCCGTTTTATAGGCGAACTTTTAGGGCACAGGTTCATTACTCAAATGACTTTTTTTTTTAATAAGAGAACCGACAGCTCTACTTTTATATTATCACTAATTTAACTGTGGATTAGTCCTTTTTTAATAGTATCAGTTAGTAAAGTGACTGATCGGGTCGGGTCGGGTCGGTAGAGTGACTCTGAAACAGATTAGTAGAAGAAAAAACAGTGACACAAATGTGAACAGTTAAAAAGATTTTTTATTTATGGAACCGAGTAAGTACAATCGCTACTCTACAATATGAATTCTAAGATGTTTCAGATAGTTGTAGATTTTTTACCAGAAAATAACATTAAAAATACTTTCTTGTTGTTAGTTTACTCCCACACATCGAATATGTGGAGGATGCAATGGCATAATGTGACCATCACCGGAGCGATACGGACCAATGTCACCAATTAAAAACTATTTACTGCAACTGGCTGACAACCGGCGAATCGTTAACTGATAGTTAACTACCACTACTCGTAGTAACGGTTGGTTATTTGGGTTAACTTTGTCACGATCTAACAGAAGTCGTCGGAGTCACATGTAATATTATGTGTAGTTACTGATTAAACGAAGCACATAATTATCTTTCACCTTAATGTGTAGCTTTTAAGCCAGTCGAAACATTTTTCCTCACGTTGCCTTTTTGATCTAAAGCGCGTATTCTACATATTCTTCGCATCGTCACTTACCATCAGGTGCGATTGCGATCAAATGACTGTATTTTTTTTTGTATTAGCTTAGACTCTTAGACAAATAAAAAAAACAAAAGAAAATCTTCAGGTGACTGAAAACAAAATATATCATAACGGAACGAACACATTAGCAATCTTATTTGTCTCTCATCGTGTTTGTTACTTTTTACAGACTATGCAGTTCAGATTTTGCAGGGATTCATTGTGTGAGGCTCGAGTCGAAGTAGCACTAACAGAAAACAAGTAGTCTTGTTGTCCCAACACAAAGCCCAACACCGTTTTTTCTTTCAACTTCATTCACTATTTGTATTCCTTATTCAAATGAATAAGGATTCTGAAAGAAAAGTAACGACAACTCGTTACTCCCGAGCTGAGAAAAGGCTTTCGAATCAGTAAGTTTGAGTAAAGACTGCCACTTCATGTTGCCCCTTACCTACTGCTTGTGCACGGTTGTTGAGTCGTTGTAGTAATCATATTGGCAACGCAAAGGGAAGGTTTCTTTTGCGGAAACACTTACTTTGTTGTCACCAACAACAGTTTCATCTTGTATTACGAAATTGTTTATGTCACAAATAACAACTATTGACGAAGTAGAATTTGACGGGTGCCCGCTAATAAAGTCTTTAATCACGAGACGCCGGCAGCACCTAGGTGGTGTTGGATAACACAATACATTGCATTGTAAATAAAATTATGACCACAGACTAAAATCGAAAAAGATAACGCAACTCTCTCCGTATATCTGTATGTAAGCACTTTAGTGTTAGTAATTCTCCGTTTCACAATCGATTTTAATCGAGTTTATAGATATAGACGCCTAACGCCTTCGTGGCCGAGTGGTGACAGAGGTCGGCCCAAAATCCGTAAGTCCCGGGCTTAAGGCGCGAACTCACGCCAAAATCATAAATTCTGTCGTGGTCAAAGGCCTACTCCTCCTTACGGATGTGCCAAAAAAAACTGAAAAAAATATGTAATAAACTTAGACATGTTATCTTCATTATTATGTACGTTTGAAATTGTCATAGGATACAAATAGAAATTTCTATACTAAAAAAATAATACTAAAAAAAGGGTCTTACTAAAACTTCAATTTGTTAAGGCTCCTTATCTATAAGTGTGATTTGTATAGTTTTTACAGGAAAATATAGGCTACCAAGTCTTCTTTATTCTGTACGTTAAGTTCTCAAAAATACCTGCTGTGCTCCAAAAAAAGAACATTTTTAGTGTTTTGTTGCGAGCGTGCTCGCGCGCGGGTGTCTGCGGGGCGACGGGCGGCAGTACCGCTCCGGTATATCAGAGGGAGACAGAAAATCGACGATAACAAGGGCCTTAAATCCCAGGTCTTACAAAGAGTGGTTTCGGATTTTCAGATCATAGCCCGGGTTTCTGATCGCCAACCCGCATTTGAAAAGCGTGGTTATTAAGCCAACACCGATCGATTATAGCGATGACTTGATTTCAATGATGGAGGCCTTTGCCTAGCAGTGAAACAGTACATATGCTAATTACTTACTTTTTTACTTATAGAAAAGAAAGATGAATGTGAAGTTACTTGATATAGACAGCCATTGATATAACGGTCACACGCGGACTTAATTAGCAGCTCGAAGGAAGAGCATTGCTCACCTTTTTGACACGTGAAGTAAATGACACTCGTTACATCTATTTCGATATATGTCTATGATTGTTACCAATAGATGCATTCGCACTTATGAAGCGTAAGCAGTTATTTCTGTTTCAAAGGTGATTAAACTCAGTTTATCGACAAATTTCAGTCATGATTGGACATAAAATGTTCTTTAACAATTTTTCTGAAAATAAAGGACAATTCAGTGGAAGGTTTTGCAGATCAATCAAAGATTCTAAAAAACTAAAGGTTAGTCGTCACAAACGTACATTTAATGCTTTTTCCATTGATGCATGAACTTTTTTTTAATTCATGTTGTCATCATTGACTGCATTCTTCACGTGTCTGTTACGAGTATGTTTGTGTACCTATTTTGTAGATAAATTATATACTTAATATTATACTTACATTTCTAGCAGTGTCTTCAGTTCTTCCATGTTTTTTTTTATTCCTGCTTCTGTGGGAACGTAGTGAAATGCCTTGAAAAATTAATGTTTTACGCCTATGCAAATGAACAAAAAATCACACCTTGGTATTTAAAACTTATCAAATTGAAAGTAGTGATTTGCGATTTGTGTTTTTAGTCATAAAGGTCAATTTATGCGACTCGACGAGAAATGAAAACTTCGTTTTGAATGGTATGCTGCAACTGGTGCATTCAAAGCTCTTAACTTACAGAATCCTTATTAAATGTCAGTTTATGTCCGCGCTACTTTAAGTGAAGTTGTTAATTATTAGTTTGGGACTGGGTTAATGTTACTGGCTTTCTATTTTGAGTCATTTGAACGATGGAACCAGAGAAATAATTAACGGAATAGGGCTTTTACTAATGCGAGATTCCAATTTTAAATTCTATTCGATTTCAAAAGTGCATTGGACACGATGATGATAGTTTATTTCATAACTTTGTAAGCTTTTCCATATAAGCGGGGTAATTAATAGAACGAAAGAGTTTCTGATGTTGTGCTTTGGCACAGAATCAGAAAGAAGTCAAAGTGATTTATTTGCGAATAGGTGTACATTTGAGATATTACAAAAAATAAGAATTGAACCAAAGCCATATTCAGCCAGAAGGCATGCAAACATATGATTTGAATATTCACATCTAATTATTTAATAAGTATGCCAATTGGTTTTAACTGCGCTCAATTTTTACTACTTATCACTTTATTTAAAATGTCAAAAGCTTTTGTGGCGACCATAATACAGAGCCCTCACAGCATGCAATATAATAATTCTGTAATAATAATCTATTCATGCAAATCAATTTTATTAATTAATAATCACAAAGGTACAATATAATTTTTTAATAACAATGTCAATATGGAATATATCATCTAAAGACTAAATAAACTGTCAGAAATATTCATTTAATAATTCATCAATTTATTATAATAGGCTTTCATGACTAAAAAACGCTTTAGATTAAATTTAATGACATAATGCTTGAACATTCTTCACTGAGGTTTACAACGCTCCAGACTTCCGCGTTGGGCACTTCTATACCATATTTTATAGCCATGGTCCCTGAGATTTATAATTTGTAACTCACAAGAACCGAATGATGGAATACACTAGTATTAGATCATGCGTAACATTTCCACTACAAGTCAAGTCAATTTGTAGCAACTTGACAGAGGCATCGTTAGTGCCCGGTCTAAGCATCTATTGTACACAGGCCCTGACCCTTTGAATGCTGGTGTAAACAAAAACTAGTGAGTCAACAGCTACACGACGCGCAAATGTTTTAGGATCTGTGGCGTTTCTGACACTTTTATATTTAGTGGTAACTTTTGAATTTGCAAGTTTACATGGTTTTCCTATATGAAAAATGACAGCAAGCACATAATAAGTAGTAAGTTTGTAAGTCAGAAAACAAAAACGTGAAGAGGGTTTGCCGTTTAGCACTAAGGTGTTCCGTTTGGCGCATTGTGTTATTTTCTAGATTCTGGTGGGTCGTTCCGATTCACGGTTAGTCGGGACGCTGAATTTCTCGATTTCACTAGCCTCCTTAGTTATTTTACTTGATCGAGAATTTCGACAGAAAGAAAAATAAGAATTTTGTATGTTGCAGCTTCTCAAAAACAGTCCTATTTCCCTCGAAAGATAGAATAAATAAAAGTTCGAACTTAAGTCCTGTGGCTCCATCAGCACCATACGATCAAGGTTATAATTTTTTTAGTTTTTTTTCGATGGAAAATAGAGCTTTGAAAAATACTAAAATAATAAATCAATCATCAATCGACTCTCAATTTGTACAAGCCCAGATATTAAAGCCAAGTTACCGTTAAGTTTAACCTTCTTTCTCGAAATAAGTTACAAAATCTGCTAACACTATTTTGTTCTGATTTCGTCAACTTCAGGTTCTCAGGAGTTGCCTTTTTTCAACAGTACCTATAGATATACCTTAAAAGCGATAAATCCTGTGCACATTTCACAGTAGTATCTAGTCCAGTAATTACCACATTGCCATCGTAAATCCGTCGAGGCAAACGTTCTTGCGTTTCGTTTCATTGTCGAACTTCAGCATTCCTGGCATAGCTTTGCGCGTTGCGTTATGTCGGTTCAACATGGCTTTTGTCTTGTCAATCTCGATTTGCTAATGTTTTGGCTAAATTAGATCGTTAATTGTATATAAACGGTCATGTTTACTTGCTGAATGTTTATGTTTATGCTAAATAATGATTCTTTATTGTTGAAATTTGTTAGTACATAGGTATACATATTTATCTTTTGTCATTGCCATTTTTTCACTGCTAGAAGTTAGTCGTTCAGCTTAGCCAGAGCCCTAAGACGGCTGGATAACATCTGACAATAAGGTTCATCATGAGCCTAACATTCATGTGAGGCTAGTGCAATATTAGCTCACCTCTCCAACATCCACACTGAGTTCTAGTGTTAGATATGGCTCCGTAGTAGATCCTCATGTGTGAGGTACCCTGTGTCCTGGAGTGGAACTTGAAAGGCTATATTTGTTTATTTGTATGCAGGGTGCACAGTTGAATACACAAAAACAAAGTATACATTTGAAGTTGGATAAACAGATAGCAGTACCTAGTAGGTAGTAGTAAGAAGTTTTGTTGCCAACCCCAAACTTTCAAACCCTTATATAGGTCAAAAGGTTCAGCAGTGAACATCTTGTGGATGAATGTAACCAAAATTGATAAACTTGAAGCCTTTTGTTTAGATTTCCACCCATCAGTTATTTCAGCGTCATCAATAGATAAAATCATAACACCACTTACATAACAAGCGAACAGATCTAATCAATTACAAAGGCGCATTTTGTGACTTAATCGCTTTATAAACAATCTCGTTAGTAGGTCGTTTTTTTAAAACACCTGTCGAGGCAAAGGCATAAAAACTGTACCAATTCCCGTGGGCGGCAGTGCCAGAAGCCTCAATAAGAACTGCCCGATTTTAGACCTTATTTACTTGGTTTAAGATGCATTTATTTGGGCACATTGTTAATAGCACCGTGGCGTAACTGGACTCCGTTTAGTCATGTTTAGTTTCCGGAGGTTAAATATAACTGGCTTCACTGCAAGTGAAGTAACTAGTCAGATTTCAGTGCGAAACTTCTACTAGCTTTTAAATAGCTTGACTGTCTGTTGTCTAGGTGGGCGCCATGGGATACCATAAGCTTAATTTTAAATGACTTGTCTATTAACGGCATAATAGGAAATCTTTACAAGATCATCTGAACCCAAACTAAGCAGATATATAGTTAGCAGAGACTAATGAATATATGTACTTAGATGTTTCTAAATACATTGTATTTGAATTCATAATAAAAATCCAAACAGTAGTAGTATAAAATTTGCGTTACTAATGTTTATCCTGGTCAAGGATCGAATTCACGACTTATGGCCCTATAGGACCCATTGCACCAAACTAAACGGTCCGGTCAATAAAGTATCTTATCTTGTTTATTTACTATGTTTCTCCGGTTAAACATATAAAAGCTCTCATAAACTGAGTTACGCTAGCGGCCCACCTACTAGGTTAAAAAGTGGAATTGAGATTTGCTTTTGCAAAATGTGCCTATAGAATTCTTCATCAGCTCCATAAGGGGCCGCAGAGCGTATCTGGAGTCGTTCTTCAGTTCATATAAGGTTTATAATGTTGTTGTACCTTCTTGTAATAGCGGTACAGCAAGGCCTGTTAAATGGCTTAAAGCAACGTGGCGTAGTAGACTAGGTACTATCGCAAAGTTATGGTGGTGACACCATGTACCGTATTCTAACAAATAACATACCATTACGACATACTTTTGACGACACGATTGGCGTAGTGCGCTGTAGCACGGTTTTTTGACTCGTTTTGCTTAGTGTCCCGGGTTCGATTTCCAGTCGGGTCAATTCAGGAAACGATCTTTACTGAATTGACTCGGGTCTGGGTGTGCTGGGAGACGCCCCTGGCTGATTTCCTTGTGATCCCTCGTAACACAAGGATATTGATCCCTTCTTCGAGACCATTACAAGAGGTGTGTTGTCTGGCGCATATTTATTTATTATATATTTAAAAAAAAATTACGACTATATCCCCAACGGTGCAGTCAGAGGCAAGTGACTGTTGCCGACGTGGTGAACGGAACACACTCAGAAGCCCACTTTTTATCAATGGTATTAGAACCCAACGGGGTAGGTGGTGAGCCTTCCGCCGTTATCCGGGGTATTTTGGTTTTTATCGATGCTTTCCACCACCGGAAAGTTAGTCGGAAATTTAACAATGAACACAAAGATGTGGTTCTGGCCAGATTTGAACTCGGGACCACACGATGCACGATCTGAGTTGAGCTGAGACCGTATTTCTAGCCTTGTTCTTTTGTTATTTTATTAATTGATTTGTCTACCATCGCAATTTTATTTTTATTTTGATAACACCAGAGCCTCCCAAAAGAAATGTATCTTTAGCAAAAACTTTACCTCTACTTTTGATGGCCATTCCTGAACTTTTCTGACCGCAAAGCCACGAGATCTAAGCAAGATGGCTTCTGCTCCCACTACGTTACTGCTCCATTGTCCAACTTCAGTGACTTTATTTCTTCTCGGGATTTGATCACTGATAATTTGATTTTGCGGTGTATATCATGTTTAGATTTGAAGCCTGTTGTAGCGCTAGCGTCCAACCTACACAAATGCGTATTAATAAAATGAATTGCTGTTTCCGTATCTACTTAAGTTGGTAGTATTGTACCGTTTCTACCATAAGTTTCAAGTTTTAGTCCCTGCAAACAAAACAATTTCTAATCTACTCGTAATTTTACAATCGGCAGTAGACGTGAAGTAGCTGTATTACCGGCATTACTTAGTCGATGGCGTTTTCTATTGACAGCCTGCTCACTGGAAATAGTGTTGTTAAACACTAGTCTACGAGTCTGGGTTATCCTATTCATCAGGACTCGCTACGTGTGTACGCACGTATCAAATAAAAATCGAAAAAGTATTCTAAATGTGCACACTACGTGTTGAACCTTGTCATAGTTTGTGAATTGAATATACTTGTGATTAAAATTAAAATACGTATAGGTAGTTTTGTGTGGTTTGGCGTACTATACGTGCATTAGCTAAAAATCAGTGTCTGCAAAACCATTTTCATTTTGATTGGCTTTTGCTGACGTGCCTGCTACTGACATGTGCATTTCGATGAGTCTGAAATACACATTCCTGTAGAGGGCATGCCAACAGATCAAATGTAATTGTGATCACCTGATGCAAATGAACTAAAACGTTTTTATCTGTATAACTATATATTACCAGCTCAAAACCGTGGCATGGCAAGTCATGTTTCTGGTGTAGGTAGTTTACAAATCTGGATGGACCTATGAAAAAAATGTCCTTTAAAAAAGTAAGAAAGATATATCTTTTGGGTCACACTGAAACATAAATTGGCTCTCAAAAGATAAGACTCGAGTTTCAATAGTGTTTTAATACAACTTAAAATTAACAACACTAAAACTGAAGCTACACACAAACGATTAGTCGCACCGATGCGCGTAGGAAGTGACATCTAAGTCAATTTGATGTAATAATTTTACGCTCGTATGAGCTTAACCACAGTATTTGAAGAGAAAATAAGTAATAATCGATTTGAATTGCTGGCTTTCGAGTTTAATGGGTAAGACGGAAAAGTAAAGAAATTATAGAAACGCAATAGAAACTATGTTTTAGATATTACTGGTACGCCGTTCGTTATCATAAGTATGGATCTTTTATTATTTAATGTCAGTCCTCCAATAGACGTAAAGGGACTCTGGACTCGTCAACTTCCTCTTTTAGTACCAATCACCATATTTGTGGTATCTTAATAATCAATATATTATTGTTCAGTACATATAGACAACATAACTCTGGGGATGGATCTAATTTAACAGCGGTTCATTTCCAAGTAATGCAATCTTTATACGATTTTGAAGTTAACTAGAAAAATGTGGCAAACAGCAAAAAACAGTTAACCTCCAAGGTGAACGTATGACCCGATAAAGGTCGCAGTATGTCGGTGGATGCAGGCTGCCGAAAACGATGCCCATTAGGGGACAACTTATGGCTGCATGCATTGTATTTAGGCATTCCCAGGGCCCTGGGTTCGGGACATCAGGGATATGTAGGACTTGGAAAGCCTAGGTAACAGAGACATCTACCTACTAAAATTTGACAGTAATCATTTTGGCGCTGAATTAGTTGAAGGGATACGGGACCCTTTGGCGCGCTCGAACGCCTCCGGAGACACATTTTTTTCCTCGGGATAGTAACCGAAACACACGCAGGGCCCCCACGTGCGTTTCACGACCACTAAGGCCCTTTATGTACCTCAAAGATACCTCTGCAGTATTTTACTCCTCTAACCACAAGGTCCGAAATGAAACCTGTATTAACTTCACCTTAATACAAATGAGACGTTGACGCTCGAGTAATATTGTTTCAATATTGTTCTAAGAGCTTATTGTAGCTGCCGTTGTCTCTATACTATACGTGATCAATGAATGAATGTAGCATAAATCGTTCTTACATTTAATTAAACTTACTTAATTCTAATTAGATTACTAAGTTGAAATATGAAATGTTAGTCCAAAGTTGTACTCGCGAGGAATGTGGGCGTGAAACCTGAGACAGACTTCCGAAGTAATTCCGCTTTCGAGCTACAATTTTATCTTTGAATTATAATCGTTTAGTGCATTCTGAAGACTACTGGAACTAAAATTTACTACGCTGAAGCTACAATAACTTAGGGAGATTGTGATTTTATTACTTTGAATATTATTTGCTTCGTGTATTTGCTAAGTTTAGCGACATTTTAGTAGTATTAGAAACATTTGTATCTGTATTTCATTGTACGCGTATGTACTTACTTAAAGATTTGTGTGTGATTTGGCTTGACACCAATGAACATTGGACCCTTCAAAAACGTTTAAGGCAGTGATAAAATATATTTTTGGGGTATAAAAAGAAAGGTGTCTTGCCTATCCCATGTGATTGTACGTCATCAAAAGTAATTGCACGTCGCGGCGTCAGTAAAGCAGCACATCTCGCCCGCGTTTCTCCGACTTGATTAACATGTACTATTTTTTTTCACTCAATGTTTTGTTCATTCATAATAAAATATAGCCTATGTCACTGCCTGATAATGTAGCTTCATATTGGTGAAATATTTTTTTAAATCAGTCCAGTAGTTTCGGAGCCTATTCAAGACAAACAAACAAACAATCAAATCTTTCCTCTTTATAATATTAGTATAGATTAGGCTTGCCTGTTCCCGTTTTTGCAGCAACCACAATCTATCTTTAAAAAGTACCTACTCAATTATCTCAATTGTCAAGCTCTGGAACAAGCGGCGAGTCCCACAAGATAATTAACTGGACCTTTTACGGAAACAGCATTCATAAATTGCGATAATGCTGTTTCGCGTAGGACGATTGGATTTAAACTCGTGTGTGATCACTTCCTTGTGGATGGGTGTGGAGGTGAGGCATGCAGTAGGCAGGTAGTAGGCTTCGATGCCGGAACCTTTTTCTTTATGCCACATTTTTTTTTTTTTAACATTTTCCATTTATAAAAAGTCTAGTTACTAATACTAACATCTGAACTGACACTAATTGTCCTTGTGTGGTAATTGAACCTTCGAACCATGGCGCTACTTCGCTAAAAATTATTCCAACTTGTCAATTTTTTTTTCCTAAAAGCTCAAGTTAGGTGAGAGTAAAGCATTATTTTCAATAATAACTTGAATCTAATTAACCTTTAGACTTGATATCAGAATCGTTAGGTGCTTTCTTGCACGACCAGCTCTCACTAATAACGTCAAATTACAAGCAATACAACAACATTACCTGAGTCATCTTCTCAGTTTCTTAGAAGATTTTGCCAAGGGGAAGACACTATACACTCGAACGTTCCTGCAGTTTTGAAAGTCTTTGTTTTTGAATTACCAAAGTGAATGCTTGTATAAGGAAATCGTTTTTTTAATAGGTCAGTTTTTTGTCTATATAAATCGGTTTTTTGTGAGTCTTCATTCGTTAGTAAAAGGCACACTTTCTTGAAAAAAAACCTAAATTATGGTAACGTTCTATGACGCGTATATTATGTATTCATTAAATACATAATAAATAAATTACATTTTCACTAAGATTTTCTAACCCCGAAGTAAGAAGAGCTTATTTGCTTGTTTCTGAGTTTGAGTGATGTTAAATAATTCTAATTTAAGTTAGTTAAGATCTTATCGTCATGAAAGTAAGCGATTGCCAATTTTGTGATGAATATGATGTAAATACACATTATAACCAATATCATAAGTGTACCTTATGCAAAAACTTGACAACAAACTCTAGCGTCAGCGTATACTCATAGTAGGGGCCTCTGCTGGCAGGCCTCTGTCACTCTATGTACTTATGCGCGATAATTACCTACCCGGGTCTTGAAAGACTCGTTTTGGCAGTTGTGTGTCAACAGCCGCGTAGAGCATTCGTACGCGAATATTGCGGTTGAACTGGACGTAACATGTATAAAGTTAATATTCTACGTAAAATATGTATAGCCTTAGCACAGTCAATTATGATTTATTGCGTACCAGTGTGGGGTGGTGCGTCTAAAACATTTTTTTGGAGGCAGAGCGGGCTCAAAGGGTACTTAAGGTTATGCATTTTAAAAAACTTAGATTCCCAACCCCAACCGATACTCTGGCAGACTTACTGACTGATCGCCAATTATAATATCCTGCACACGTAATAGCAAAACATAGAATTCTTCCAGTTGATAGCACTTTGTTAGCGAGAAGACGTAATGATATTGTAGCCAAAACTCGAAAATGTAAGACCTACCTTGCTAGACACCAATACACATATCAGTCATCTTATCTTTATAATTTTGTTAAACTGTATACAAATTCTAGGTTTGAATGCAAAAAACTGTTGACAGACGGCTAAAATCCTTAAATTATGAGGAAACAGAAAATGTTATAGTACATATTATAAAGTAGTAGGTTTTTACAAATGGTTTATTAATTTCTAATATGTACACACCCAGACCCTGACTCACACATACACACACACACCCACACACACACACACAGTAATATGTGGTTAAGGGAATGTAGAATGCATGAATATGTAGTATAATACACCTTAAACTTGCAGGTTGTTGCTTAGCAATAATGCAGTGAAAATAATATTGCACAAGCTCTCCCTACTTAATAACTAACCTGGATCCCAAGACTAAGTGAATGTTACAAGGGACCTTTACCGTAATTCGCCTGTAAAATTGTTGTTACGTTGTTAGTGTTGTTACTGGTATAGTAATTGATTCTGCATGACCTGTCCTACCACAGACATTTATCCAAATAGGTGACGAGGTTGTGTGTACTTACTATGCGTGTCAAAATTCAGTGCTATGCACCTCTTTTGATGCTGCTTCATTAGGCTCGTTCTCGCGCCTTTTGCTGTAATCCGTACGAGCGTGAACGCGCTTATAAGCTTGTATAATCCATATAGATATAAATAAATAAATAAATATAAATATGCGCCAGACAACACACCTCTTGTAATGGTCTCGAAGTAGGGATTAATATCCCTGTGTTACGAGGTACCACACAAGGAAATAAGCCAGGGGCGTCTCCCAGCACACCCAGACCCGAGTCAATTCAGAAAAGATCGTTTCCTGAATTGACCCGACCGGGAATTGAACCCGGGACACTACGGAAATCGAGGCGAAAAACCGTGCTACAGCGCACTACGCCAATCGTGTCGTCTGATACTTACTCAACAATACCTGCTCGACCGAACACGCCGCTATAAGCCCTTGTACGCGCTTTAGGTTTTACTGTAGCGCGCAATGTAGCGCGGTAAGCGTAAAGCCACCGTATACGCGCGAAATACAACGCTAGTTTGTAAACCGCTGTCAGGGCGTAGTTTGATGTCAAAATCAAGTAGATTTACTTAGGATAAAGATAAAATAAATATTTTTTGCACAAACGAAATACAACAGGTAATCACAAAAGAAACACAATTAAACTGACAATTTGGGCGGTCTTTTCGCTACAGAGCGATATCTTCCAGACAACCTTTAGTAGAGACTTCAGAGAGTTTTTAAGGAAGAACGAATTAGGCAATGCAAAAGTAATAAGATGAATATTCGAATATTATACTAATATAAAAAGAAATACATTGTATAATGTTTCCGTAAGTAACGAGCCAAAGAAGAAAAACAAATGGAGCTTCCGCTATCTATTTTGATGTATGTCTGAGTGTCCTCTCCTACCATATAGCTCTTACGACACGTTGAGGGATTAAAAGCATTCTGTCTTTAAAGATAACATCTGTTTTAGATTGCAAGTATCTCATGGTGTTTGTGCTAGGTACTAATCGTCCTCTAGTAGGTACATACGTTTCCTAATGCGTCAATTAGCCGTATTGTGATAATAAATTGTTATGCAAGCAATTTGCATGAAGATTACATGCACCTTAGCTCGCAAGGTAACGTAACGCACCTGTAGGTGATAATTAACGTTGGATCAATGATGTATTATTTTATACACTAGATTTGATACATTCACAGATATTTACGTTAAAAAAGAGTACGATCAGACAGATACAAATATTATTCTGTATGTGAACATTGTCTTCTGGAGGTCATTATTACAAAAAATCACCTATAAAAGGAACTATGAGATGTTCTTAATATTCTTCTTCTTCTTTCGTGTCGACAGTAACATTAAATTTCATTTGACCAGTATTCTGCCACCTTAATAGCCTCAGCATTAGCACATATAAGGTCATCGTGTGAGCAGCTGTTCGGACACGAGGGGCATGACAAAAGGTGATCCATAGTCTGCATAATATTAATACATCGTCAACCTGAGTCAGTTCAGGGACCTTATATCCGGTCAAGTTAATTCCCTAAACTTTAGCTAGCAATTCCGTCAGTAAATATGCAGCCTAAAACATGCATTTGTGCCAGGTAAACGCTGACTGGCTGGAAATGAAAAATCGTATTACGAAATTGCTTGCTACGCTCAGTTTAGGGAAGTAACTTGACAAGTTATGAGGCCCCAGAATGCTCTACAGCTTTCTGTACAGGCTAGGGCCTTTCCTATATGAATATGAATGTCTGATTGTGATTGTAACAGTTAACTAAAGAATTCCTTTATTTTTTCCAGGCCAAATCCGAAGAGCAGTTGGCATGCGAGAAAGAATGGCTGCAGGCTGGCCACATGTGGCTTGCACACCGCGGTGGCTTCACGGCTGTCGTCAGGGAGGGCGACGCCGATGCTGGCCGGGCGAAAGTCCGCGTCATACAGACTGGGGAGTTGCTGACCGTCGAAGAGGATGACTTGGAGAAGGTGAGGGAGAGTGGTAGTGTTGATAGTGTGGCAAATTATAAGTTTGTCGCCTATCGCTGCCAAAATAAAGACTAGCTTATGAAGAGCAGCTAGCATGTAAGAAGCAATGACATGGCTTGGCATATATGCGGGTTATACAAACTAAGAAATTGCACACCCTTGATGAGGATGACTTGGAAAAGGTGAAGGAGTTTGGGTGTGTTGATGGTGTAGCAAAGTATCTTAGTGATACTATGCAGATAGGATACGATGGAGAGAATAAGGTTTGTAGCCTTACGTCTATTGATGATAAAAGGGTATTTATGAATGCTAGTAAATGAAGAACAGCTAGCATGCGAGTAGGAATGGCTGCAGGCTTGTCATATAGACTGGAGATTGCTCACCGTTGATGGAAATGATTTGAAGAAGGAGAGGGAGTGGTGAAGTGAAGTATCTTGGCAAGAAATATCAGGAAATGAAATGAAAGCGGGGTGAATGTTATGTAGTGCCGTCGACACTCAATTCTGGCTTTGTGCAAAGTAAAAGCTGTTTAGGAAATCTCACTGTTAAACTTCCAAATCGTCAATTCGTATTGTATTTGATCAAAAATTGCTGCAATGTAGCGGTAAAAAAATAGCTTTTCTTTCTTGTCTGCTGGATTTAATCATTGACAATCTGTATCCTAGGGTTAGTCCCAGGCGTATTGAAAAAAAAGTGCTGCCGTCCTCAGAAGCTCCACATCACATAGCGTATTTGAAGCCAATTTAGTTGATGTTCTGCTCTTTATTAATATTCCTTTCTTCCAGGCCAACCCGCTCCAACTGGAGCGCTGTGAGGACATAGCGTCCCTCCGCTGCCTGAACGAGTGCGGAGCCCTGCACGTCCTCCGCTCCAGATACGCCGCCGGTCTTCCGCACGCCCGCGCCGGCCACGCGCTGCTCGTCATGGGCCCTCCTAGACGTGCAGCACCGGTTTATACTGAGAAGGTGAGATCCCTCCAAAGGTGACGCGTTTTACCCGCGCATTGGTTATACCTACCGCTGCTAATATTACGAATTCATGAAACTAGCTTCGTTTTAGCCATTGATGTACTCGTACAACAAATGGCGTGACGTTCGCATGTAGTTCAGTACCCTTGCCTTAATCAACTACGATAGTGAACTACAGCGACTTGTAGGCCATTTTTAGTTACATTACTTATTCACATGGAGGCGCTGCACTGCACAGTGCCGACGGCCCATGCAAAAACTTAACGACAGACAGGGTCTAAAATGTGACACCCATTTAAGGCCTTACGTTGTGTGCACGCTTGTTTGGTCTTTTTATTAGAATCTGGCCGTTTGTTTATCTCAATTTTTTTCCAATTGTTCTAACCGTCTCTTTTATTTTTATTATACCTGAAGCCTGATTTTCGTGAGAAGTGAGGATAAGGCTTGAAGTTATTGAGATCCAGTTATTTAAAAATTCTTGTTTTTATGGTCTTCTTCTTTGACGACACGGCGTGGTGTGCTGTAGCACGGTTTCTCGCCTTCGATTTCCGTAGTGTCCCGGGTTCGATTCCCGGTCGGGTCAGTTCAGGAAACGATCTTTTCTAAATTGGCTCGGGTCTGGGTGTGCTGGGAGACGCCCCTGGCTTAATCCTGGTCTGGTACCCCGTAACACAGGCATATTTGTCCCTACTTCGAGATCATGACAAGTGGTGTGTTGTCTGGCGCATATTTATTTATATTATTTTTAGTGTTACTTCTGGTTACTTAAATGAGAAGGTAGTGCAAAATATTGAATGGATTTGTTACCATGTAATTAGCTGCTAAGTTTACAACTATCGGCAACCCAAAACTCGGTAATTTATGTTGATGTAAAGTCAAATTAAATAAAGTTCTGTTTTTGGTTTTATTCAGGTGGCGGCCATGTTCCGCGGATGCCGCGCCGACGACATGCCGCCGCACGTCTTTGCCGCTGCGCAGTCGGCCCATCGCAGTATGCTGGCCTCTAGGAGAGACCGCGCCATCGTGTTTCTGGGAAGGTGAGATAGCCCCAACTTCTAAACTTCAGGATATTGCAAGTATCAATTTTAACCTCCAGAAAACAATATCTGGGTGAAACCACTTACTGCAAGGCTGAACAAGTATTCAGCGATGTGGTTTTTTTTTTAATTTAAATGGGAAATGAAGATAAAAAGAAGTATAACGAAAAAAAAGGCAATCAGCAGCACATTATAAGAAAATTTTATAAATAAAATATTATTTTCATGTGCCGATCTTTTGTTTCCCGAATGTTAATTGATTTTTGGGATCAGCCTTTGAGTCACAATCAGTTTTTTGTTTTTGCGGTAGATTAAACAGGAAGATAAGCTGATCTCACACTTTAGTAGTTAATCGTAATCAGCAGAAGTAATATAAATAACTATGGACGTTATGTGACTGCTGCTTACTACTCACAAATAAACATAACTCTGGAATGTTATTATGACTAATCGTGTTAGTAAATATTATGCAAATCAAACATTTTAGAATTCAATGAGAACAATCAATTACTATCTTGTTTAATACCTGACAGTGCTATTAATTCAGTCTACAAAGGGATAACGCTATTACCCGCTATCTCCTGTCTATCGCTGTCCAGACCCATTATAATATATTAAAATTGTATGAGCTAATTACAAATTATGTAGTAAATTGCTTGCTGTGATCGTATCAGAGCTTGTTTTGATACTATCCTTTACAACAATGGTTATTCTGATATTATCCTTGGCGATGATGAAATAAGGCTTAAAGTGGCTCACACTTAAGTTCAGTTTTTGCTACCTAATGTTAGAAATTCTCGCTGTGTGAATATTAAAATACGTGATTAATCTTTATTGGTTGTTTCTGCGGCTTAATGGTTGCGATTATGACTCGATAATTGTATGCAACTTGTGTTAGTTTTCTTGTTATTTAATAAAATAATTTTATTGATATAAGATGGATTTCAATTTAGTGTCGAAAACAGAGATTGAAATATTTGAACTGAAAGCCTTGCAAAAAATAATATAACTTTGCATTTATTTTGCTCGTTTATCTTCAATCGAATGTAAATTGGCGAGTTACAAACCATAAGGTGATACCATACAGCTATCACCTTATGGTTTGTATATGGATCAGTTGACGTCGATCGATAGTTTCTACTACACCAACATAGCGCATCCAGTCTTCTGCGTTTGCATCTCCGTGATACTCGTAAAAATACGACCTAGATCCTACTAACCAACGACAATGCGACCTCTTCTAAATACATTTTCGGAGAAAATGGAGAAAAACCGCACGATATGATTAGTTTTATCGAACGGTATCCTTCAAACAACCAAAATTACCACTCAATTTATAACAAAAACGCTTTTACATTTGCTTAAAAAACTGTGGCAAAAAAAAGAAAATTTTAACAATATGACGATCAAATTATCACTTTAGACGTATTAGGCATTTATTCTTCTTCTGTAATAGCAGGTGAAACGAAATATCGCTATTTTTCTCAACACAACTGTGGTTGCTTCGCAGCAGGTGTAGTTAAGACATCTTAACGGGCAATAAAAAGGCCCACCAAATGTAAAAACAACAACAATTTCTTGCAGGTCCGGCTCTGGCAAGACCTCAGCCATGCGGCACAGCGTGTGGTACCTGGCCAGCGCGTATCCTGCCCAAACCTCCAAGCTGACTCCTGAACGGTTTGATGCTGCCTTCGACGTGTTGCATACCTTTGGATCTGGTCGGTTAGTATTGAGTGATGATGATGATGGCGTGATGTATTGAACCGGGGCCCAGCCCCCACTTTGGCAGAATTAAAACTACTCATTCGTCATCTTAGTTTGATAAAGACGTAAGTTAGGAGTACTTAAGTCAGTTTCAATATCGCTTTAAAAGTTTATTTAAAAAAATAGGTGGTTTTGTTTTGCATTTTCGGTTACATCAAGGATTTTTCAAACTACCGTGAATCTTAGAGTACCTGTGTCTTAATCAATGATTAGTGCTAGAGACTTGGCAAATTGATCGACCGTTTGTTACTCAATTACCAAGATTCGCCAGAAAAATGGATGGCAAACAAATTTAATGTTTTCAACGATGATGGTTGTTATGTGTTTATTGTTCATTCTAAAAGCCATAAGAAATCGGCAAGTTCGGGCACTGTTAGGTAATAGTACATTATGACATAAGTGCGGTAAGTTGAAAATTACAGCCGAGGCGATATTGCTACAAGAAAGCAGAGGCTGTAATTATCAAAGCGCACGTATGTCATACGACGTTTTATAACATATTTGCGAGGAAATAAATAAAACCCGGACTTTCTTAAACAGATAAATCTATGATCACTTGATAAAGCAGTTATAAAATTTTTTACTTGTTCACAAATTAGCGATGCGCTTTTTTTTAAGGCAAAGGCATAAAAAACAGCCAGTATTACTAATTCAGTAAATTAATATTCTTGTGTTTTTGTTACAGATAAATGGTTTTAATTTATTGCGTATTTGCGTATTGAGATACAATACGATATTGAAATTGGAGAAATAAGAGACCCTTTACGAGCAAATATGTTATAAATATGATTTTATATATCTAATTACAGCACAAGTTCAAACTCGCACGCATCGCGTTTCGTGTCGTTGACGTCACTGGACTTCGACGGCGGCGGCGCGCTGGTGTCGGCCTCCGTGCAGACTCTGCTGCCAGACTTGAGACCCGGACACACGCCTCTGAGGGCTATACACAAGTCAGTAAAGCATATTTGTTTTCCACTCCAGTTAAGTACCAAATCAAGTAGCACTGATGAATCAAATGTCTTTAATAAACTGCCCAATTTAATGTTTTATCCCCAATCTAAAATAAAATCTAAAGCCCCGCGGAATTCTTACATATCAATTGAAGTTAAGCAGTTTAGTTTGTCAGGGCCGTCAATGGTGAGAAGAGTTCCACAGTGTTACGAGACCCACAGTGTGTTCGCTTAGATCAATGGTTCCCAAAGTGGTCCAGGTGGACCCCAACGGGTCCACGGGAGACTTGATGGGGGTCTATGTGGGCGTCACATTTTTGTCGATATTTAGGAATATGCTAGTAATGTAGGTGCACGGGGTCCACCGTAACCAGCAAAATTTTTAAAGTGGTCTATGCGAAAAAAGTTTGGGAACCTGTGGCTTAGATTGTCTCCATTTTTACATTCATGTGTGAAGTCTTCACGTTATGTACCCTGCCCACTGCTAATGCCATTTTCACAGGAGGGGGTTATCAATTTGGTTTCAAATACCGGGTGATTATCAAAAGACTTACAAAATTGATATAGGATACTCATTAAGTGAAGTAGTAACTATTTAATAGCTGTACAAATGTTCTAATATTTTATTTAATATATTTTCTATTGACTTTAATTTTAAGGTTTACATACAAAAAAATACTGACTGTTCGACCGATTTGTATGGTGATCTTAAAATAAAGTTAAATCAATAAATTTAATTTTCACTTGGATAGCTTCTACATCACTTACTTACGAGTATGTCATATCGTTTTTGTAAGTCTTTTGTTAATCACCCGGGATATTTTAGATTTTTTACGTTTGATTCCTCAGGATTGAGGATTCAGGAATGAGGGCATTCGTTTTAAATGTTATTCTTCTTCTTGTCGAATCGATTCCGGCCAGTCATATGTAATTAGACCAGTTCTCAGCCACGCTAACTGCATTGTCTGTGGCGTTGTAGAGGTCGTCCATTGTGCAGGTGGAAGGGCACGCAGGACACGACAATAGGTGTGCCATTGTTTGTGGAGAAGCGCTCCGCACGGGCATGAGTTGTCAGAGCGGAAACCCTACCTGAACAGGTTCTCCTTGCTACGGCCGACTTGGGCACGGTAATATTATCTATCAGTATTGTAACACGGCCCTATCTTTGAAATAAATGCCTACAGCCGCGCGGTACGTAAACACGCGACAGGGCTGCCCACCTACAGTATTTTCAATTACATCTGCCTACTTTGAGTTTCAATCTAGTTTTGTGAATGTATTTTGTGATTGTAAATATTAAATTATGTATTTAAACAAATAAAATACGTTGTGAATTAAATAGGAAATGTTCAATAAGAATGCATGGTGTTTTTTGATTAGTATAGATTTAATTGAAAAACCATGCTTATAATTTGTTTGATTTAAGATTTAATAATCGATTTTCAACTTAAAGGTGGTTCACCGCCTATTTGTTCGAAAGCATTACTATTTATTCGTCTCCTAATTTGAAATTTCAAAATGATATTTCATTTAATTCAATTTGTCTAAAAAACCTACAACTCGGAGGTTTTAACACGAGCGTACCTACCGTATCAAGAACCGTCTATAACTATAATACCTAGTTCACTCGTGTATCACTTTCCTTTACAGTATTTAATTTATTTATTCATCCAAGCATTTTTTTCGGAATAATAAACGAAATACCTATCCTATAAAAAAGACACAAATTACGTACCTACTAGTAAGTACCTAACTATGGACATTTTATAGTCTTACCTTTCGGAGTTTCCAGGTTATTTAAAAAATGTTATCACTGGGTGTGTTATTGAGGAATTCATGCAACCAAAAACAGCACGAAATTTTCTACAATTGCTTCTTGCCATAGTCAGTACTTGTACTTGTTTTGATCAAAAAAATTGCGCACTTAATGTATAAAAAACAACACACCGTCCGTTCGTTACTGCGGCACATTCGCGACTGCTTGCATCCCGAGTATTCCCGAGCGCATCCCGAGATCCGAGGCGCGTGGATAGCTCGCGTTCCGTGCGTTTGTATAAAGTTCTATTACTGATAGATAATATTACCGTGACTTGGGTCCGGAGTCTGTTTAAAGATTCATGTTATTATTATTACAGTTTGTTCCACGGCTGCGACGGCCGCATCCGCCGCGAGCTTCTCCTCGACCAGGCGCCGCTGAACGCGCCGAACCCCTTCATCAGTGCAAGCGAGAAGGCGGACGCGCCCGCCGAGTTCTCAGCGCTGAAGGAAGCGCTGCAGCTGTTGGGTGTCACCGAGCATGAACAGCTGGCGGTCTGGAAGATATTGGCCGCGATATGCCATTTGGGGTGGGCGGGAGCTGTCAAAGGTAATCCATCTCTTTTTTAATTATGAAACAATGTAACACAGGGTTGAGTCGATTACCAACAAAATACCATTAATAAAGAAACATCAGACGTACTATTTCGCCATCGTCTTGCCTATCGAATAATTATACCTGTTATACCTGCTATTATAAGAATTTTGTTCAAATACGCGATTGTTGTTGCTAAAATGATAATTTTTACATTTTGGCAATTTATGGCGGAAATCAAAAGTGATGTATTTATTAACTTATAAAGGCCTATTACCCTTCTAAGCGGTCGGGACCGGACTCAAAGACATCTTAGTGTTCCATAAGTTTCAAGAATATAACAATAATTGAACCGACCACAACCACCCAGAATGTGTGTCCCTGTCTTAACATGGATAGTAACTTCTAAGCTTAGAAGCTTAGTACCTGCTGGGTATTAGTTGGGATCATGCACTACAAATATGACCCTATTTCTTCAGAATGATTAGAATCTTAATTCTATTGCGCTAACGGTCTCAGACTCGCCCATTTGATGAAAAAAATAAATGTCTCGGTTTTTTGGTTGTCTCTGTAAATAAGCGTCCTGAGTCAGCCGAGTTTGTTGGTTTTTTTGTTATTACTTTGTTGGTTATTTATTTCTAATTACCTCATTCCCTTGTTGCAGCAACTACGGGTTCAGGACTGAAATACCAGTTTGCAAGCACCGGCTGCGGGCAACGGGCGGCAAAGCTACTAGGAGTTGCACCGGAAGACTTGGCGAGATCTGTGTTCTCCGGAGCCACGCCTTCCTCGCCTCAGTCTGCCAACAATTTGAGGTACATGTGTATACTATGTTTATTGCTAATAGATAAGTCATCGATGTAGATGAAGAAGTAATGGTAAATACAAACCATGTGCCTTATTTGTTATAAGTTTCCGATATTTCGGCACCGTGGCAAGCGCCATGATCACGGAGTGACTGAAAATCTTGCGGGTAAGCAGTTATTGCCAGACTTTTCGGTACACCCTCCTTCGAAGTCTTTTATTGCGCTCGCCTCCGGTACTACTGTTTACAAACTCACTATTTTCTCGCACCTGTTCTCGATACACAACACTAACAATATCTGCCCGCGAAACAACACTGTTGATTTTCTCGGGTTTTCACATTCACCAATATAAAGATAAGGCTACATTTTTAGGAGACAAACTCAAACAGCCAGTAAAAATATACTATTATCTGTGGAGTCTGGAGTTGGACCGTCTTCATTGAGAAAATGCTGATAGTTTTTCAGTTCCATGGTTTGTCCGCAAAGAAGGTGGCGCCATGTGTTTTTAAATTGTTAATCTGTGGTTCAGTTCAGAAGAAAAAACTGATCACGAAAATTTCAGAACTTTTGTCAAGAGTAAAGTTCGGTTTTAAATGTTTTTGTACTAAATTGACTATTTGTTTTATACTCATTTCTTTTACAGAACACCATCACCATCGAACGAAAGAGAAATCTCAGGCACTGAAGCATTAGACGCGTTCGTCACTGGCCTCTACAATGAAACCTTCAACATCGTGGCGGCTCTCGTCAACAGGTGATAAATTTACTGAGGCATTTTACGTTGGTATACACAGGACAGCACGACAAGCTTAATTTACATGTAGGCACTTTATGCTGCCTACATATTTTTTTTATATTGCCCGTCAAGATGGCCTCACTCCACCTGATGGAAAGCGGTCGTGAGGTCCAGATATGAGGTTGACAAGCCCAGTCATTCAAACGAAGCACTGGGCTGGCCATCCTCACCTTGAAGGCCTGCAGAAATGCCTTTTCACGTCCCGCTTGAAGAACCCGGGACTATACGAGGAAGGAAACACATGTGCTGGAAGAGCGTTCCACGTCTGGATGGTACGACAAAGAAACGAGTCACCGAACCTTTTAGTTCGGGCCAACAAATGTTGAATTGTGTGTGGGTGACGCCGTAGTCCAGCACGCGTGGTACGGGAGTGGAAAGGTGAGGGTGGGATAAGCTGGAATAACTCGTCACACACAAACATAATACACAACATAGTATCCATAATGCAATGATTTTGTAAAAGTTGAGCTGCTACGGCCATAGTAAGCGGGAATTAAAAAATTATACGTTTTTTTTTCAAATAAAATTATGTCAATATGAATAATGTTAAATCGATTGTAAAAGGCTCTTGGAACACTATGAACACTTGTTAAAAATATGTATTTCTGTGTTTTGTTTACTGTGGACCACGGTGGGGTGACATGTTCTTAATTAATTCTTAATTCTTTATTGCTCATGTGGTTTAACACATGTTTAACGTTAATACATGAAAACCCCATTCGAATCAACCCTCAATTGTTTGTCCTAGGTGGGAATTGAATACAGTTACAAAATGACACATTTTTTTAAGGCCTCCGCGTTTCTGAAAATCCAACGGACAAAATATTAATATATTTTTTTTAATGCGCCAGACAAGTCAGACAACACACCTCTTGTAATGGTCTCGAAGTACGGATTAATATGCCTGTGTTACGAGGTACCACACAAGGAAATAAGCCAGCGGCGTCTTCCAGCACACCCAGACCCGAGTCACTTCAGAAAAGATCGTTTCCTAAATTGACAAAGAGACACTACGAAAATCGAGGCGAAAAACCGTGCTACAGCGCACTACGCCAATCGTGTCGTCCAATATTACCACAAGCTTGTTCACTTTTTAACACGATGGGCGTTTTCAGGAGTCTATCAACATCCTCGCGGACTTCGGCGTCCATCCTCCTACTGGACACGCCCGGCGCCGACAACCCCATGTGCGCCGGGCAGCAGAGCGGCGCGCCGCTGTCCAAACTGCTGTCCAACTATCTGCAGGTTAGTTAATAAACCAGCTGATTATTTAATATCTATCTAATGTATATAATTTTCCATAAGGTATAACAAAGAAAATTATATATATATATCTATACTAATATTATAAAGAGGAAAGATATGCTTGTTTGTTTGTTTGTATTGAAAAGGCTCTGAAACTACTGATCCTATTGTGTAAATTCTTTCACAAACAGAAAGCTAAACTATTCAGGAGTGATATAGGCTATATTTAATTATAATTAAACAAAAAAAATCAGTGACAAAATAATAGTATATGTGAATCAAGTCGCAGAAAAGCGGTCGAGATAATATGATATTGGACACCAGCTGTCAAAGATTTGACAGAAAGAAGTCTGTTGGGGCAGCTCGTATTAGATATACCGTATTAGATATATACGTTTTACATTAACATTATTTGTAATACGTTTTTCTCCTCTATCTTTTAAGGCCAGCTTAGTAGATGATGTAGATACTAAGCTCCTACCTTCTCTCTTCTAGTACGACTTCTGCAGTGTCTAAAGTACTGTGCGTTTAAATGTTCTTGCATAAAGAGTGTAAAAAGACTCTTAACGAAGCAGAGACCTACGTATTTGGCACATCATCAGGACCATTTTTTTTTCTTGACCGTACCTGGGAACCCAATATTTACGAAGTTATTGAAGGTCAAAGTCAAAAAAATCTCAGATTTTGATGAAAACAAACTCTAATCATCATTATTTAATTTTTGTCTTAAGAAACAGCATCAAAATTTCAAGTATTTCCTAACAAAGAATTGCTTCAAAACGTTCAACTCGCAATGTACATCGTGCGTACCCCTTGATTATGCGTAACAGCCGCACACAAGCGCAGTAGCGGTCTGTTGCACGCGTTACATTGTGTAGTCCGTTTTAAGGTTTAAAATTGACACCAAAAAAAACATTAGTTTCCCATCAATATTTTTTTTTGTGACTTGATTTTATGGTCCGAGTGCGTAGACGCCGGCTTCGTTAAGGGACTTTTTACACCCAAATGAGTTTACACCAATGTCAGCCGCAAGCGTGGGCGTAAACCGCGTTGCCGTCTTTGTATGGGATTTCGGTAGTGATTGAATGGAACCAAAAATGTCATACAAATTTCTGAAGTCAAAAATCTCAGTTTATAACCCGATTTTTATAACTGAGCACTTCGAGTTGTCAAAATCGTTAGGTTGGCAGCATAAAATTTCACCCGCCATAAAAATCGGGTTATACGACACAGTAACCTATGGTAGACATACACATGTTCAGTAGATCAGGTGTAGATCTTATCTTTTACATCAGGTGGGCTAGCCAAGAGCAACACGCCACGACGATTTCTACAATAGAAATCGTTCAAATGTATGGGGATGACATAAGCGCCAGTGACAGCTAATTACATCCCCAGGATATTTTATAACTGCTTTCATTTAATACATATTTTTTACCGTGACAGGAACGCCTCCAAGCAGTGTTCCACGACGCCATGCTGGTGGCGCCGCGGGAGCGCTACGCGCAGGAGGGCGTCGCTCTCGACGACGGAGCAGAAGAAGGTAACATCTTGTACAATTGCTATGTAACATCGGGGGTCACATAGATTTTAAAATAACATAGAATTGATCCTAAAATTCCTCGACCCCTCAACTTAAACTTCTGTCTCCTATTTAAAATATCTATTTAAATATATTGAAACTTATTCCATCCGTCTGTAAATAACCACCCCTCTTTTTATTCCCAGCGTCTCCCCTTAAAAATTGATTGTGACGT
Source organism: Udea olivalis (assembly GCA_947369235.1). Lineage (NCBI taxonomy): Eukaryota > Metazoa > Arthropoda > Insecta > Lepidoptera > Crambidae > Udea > Udea olivalis. Next base: position 11,221,539 of record OX376362.1, on the reverse strand, counting down.
CTCGTGTCTATGTTGATTTTTTTTAGATGGTAAATAACTCAATTAACACTGAGCATAAACACAGAAGTCAGACAGCTCGCAATTTTATTTTAACCGGCCAACCGCTTCTGTGTCTCTTTAAACATCAGCTTTGAAGAAAGAAACGAAAAAAAAAAAGTCTTACTGGCCAATCAATATAAAAGTTTTGACTCTACTTGACATTGGCGAAATCAATCTGCTAAAAAAGCAAGATTGTTGAGGCCACAAAGAAAAAAAAAACGCAATGTTTGTGACATCCATGTTTGCGTTCATCCCGGGGGGGGGGGGGGGGGGTGATCGAGCCCACAATTTGCGCACAATATTCATTATTCATTGCAACTAAGTTGTTGGTGGCTATAAATAAATTGTACCGATAAGTTGAAAAAAATCAGGACACCTTGTACCAATATTATCTGACTCCAAACTTTGACCTTGTTCTGTAGATGTGATAAACGTATTCAAACGCGAATGTTCATCCTGGATGAGGATCGAACCCACGCCTTGGTCAATTGCCACTTAATTAAAAGAAGGAAAGAATTAACCCAACCTAACCACCAACAATACTATCAGAGCCTCTAAAATATTATAAAATCAGTGTTTTGTGGCCGGCATATTAATTCTGGGGCCCATTCCAGTATTTTTAGTTGCTCAGTTTATTATTTCTCCTAATAAAATAGCTACATGATTTGCAGATTGGCTGTCAGAAACAGTGAATCCAGGTCCAATGGTGGAGCTGTTAGACAAATCGCCACAAAACACAATCGTGCGCAGCTCGCAGGCCGACCTGCGCGAGTGCGACCGGCGCGGTCTGTTATGGTACGTATTTGTAAATTCTTTGGAGTTCTGAGATAACATTCACTTTATGCATTTTGCAATTTGAATATAAGGAATGAAAAGATAAGTATGATACTTTTGCTGATCAAATATCTGTCACTAAAAAGTGAGTAGAGCTGGATGATAAGGAATATCCAGCTCCATAAAAAAGTCAAAGTAAAGTAAAGCCTCCATCATTGAAATCAAATTATTGCTACAATCGATGGGCATTGGCTTAATCACCAGCTTGCCAAATGCGGGTTGGTGATCACAAACCCGGGCTATGTTCCGAAAAATCCGAAAGCACACTGTCTTAAACTATTCGGCCACACCTCCAGCAACATAAAAAAAAATGTTTTTTAACTAAAATTGTTGTTATCTCTAAAACTCATCTCATCAAAGTCAATCAAATATCCTTAAAGTGGGAGGGCACATTTAAGAAACTAAATTGTATTTAAGTACATAGTTTGTCAAGGTACCGCATCTGCACCTATTATATTTTATGTTCATCACTTTACTGACGTATTTGGCGCTTTCCACCAGGCTCCTGGACGAAGAGTCGATGTACCCCGGCTCCTCGGACGACACGTTCTTGGAGCGCGCGATGGCGCACTACGGCGCGCCGCAGCACACGCAGTACCTCATCAAGAAGGCCGCTCACGCGAGGCAGTTCGTGCTGCAGCATTTACAGGTTAAATGTAGCTTGGATTACCTGTACCTGTTATGTCCCGGTTGATTTTCTCCCCAATGATTTTGTATGAATGCTTGTATAAGTCGATATATTATATAAGTCGACGTTCTTACGCCTTAATGAGCTTTAAGGCACATTATTTAAAAGCCATCTACGGGTAATCAGCAAAGAAAAATTAAAAAAACCGAAGTTTCAACCATTTTTTTTCATTGCGTAGTAAAATAGTAGATTTTATGTCGAGGGACTTAACTACTTACGAGTACTTACTTTACTACGCTGGCTCAGCGATCCGAAGTGGGTCTTGGCCTCCGGCGTCAAAGCTCGCCATTTCTTTCGGTCCTGTGCCAAATCAGCCCAGTCATGCACGTTTAGTGCCTTGAGGTCCTTGGCGACTTCGTCCCTCCAGCGATATCTCGGACGACCCACAGGACGGCGTCCTGTTGGTCGTCCCAGATAAGCTCTTAGGCTCAGAGGGACTAAACGAAGCCATAATATACCAGAGGTGGTTTGACTCCCGAGCGTGCGCGGGAGTCAATGAAACCGAGGATATATAAAGTTGGCGTTTAGTCTCGAGGTGAAAACTGTACTTTTCACTTTTAGTGCGAGAAAAATAGTCAATTTAGTACAAAAACATTTAATAAATATTACTTAATAAAATAAAAATCGCAAATGTTTCTTATTCCTCCAGGCCATACAACTTTCGTAAGTTTTTAGGAAAATCTTACGCGATTTTGGCGGAAAAAGATTATCTATTATGTCTTTTGCTCTTTGCTCGACGTCCAACTCTTCACTGTCACAGGACATTCTTAATAAATTTATTGGAAACCGAACAAATTTACACTCTACAAAAATTCGAAAATTTACACGGTCAGTTTTTTCTTCTAAACCAGTCACAGATTAACAATTTAAAACACATCGTGCCACCTTCTTTGCGGACAAACCATGGAACTAAAACTCTCAACATTTTCGCAATACAAGATGGTCCACACTCCACAGATAATAGTATATTTACTGGCTGTTTGAGTGTGTCTATGTCACATGAAGGAAATTGAAAAACGAATTATTTTTTACTCCCTAGAGACTAAAGTGGTCACTTTAGTCCCGCTTCGTAGGGCTATATTGGCGTACTTTTAGAGCATGAGAAGTGAAAAACTAATTATTAGAAAACACCTTTCATTAAAATACCCTCAATTTGTTCATACAACTGGACTTACAGTCATCAAAGGTTTCAGCTTTGTTAGTCATTCTGTGCCACCCTGTATGCTGTGTACTTTCACTTTGTGAAGTAGTGTGTCAGTCAGTAGTGGCGGCAGGTTGAACCCTTATATTAAATTGGTAATTTGAAATATCAACTAAATGTTTATTTTGATTTTAGGGGACGAATCCTGTTCTCTATGATGTCACTGGCTGGGTGAAGGCAAGCCGTGAGAGTCCAGTTACCAAAAAATCTCTTAATCTCCTGCAAGAAAGTCAAAAGTAAGTATCATTTTACGAAAATGTAAAGTTCAATAGCCAACGCTGGCAGTACTGGAACTGTGAAATACAGTTTAGTTATGCATTTCTTAAAGAATCCATTCACGTTTATATAAAACTAAACATTTTTTTAAATGGCACTTTGGCTACCCAATAAGAAACTTAAATACCTCTTAAAAACTATGCTTCGTACTTATTATTTATGCTCATACTATGCATACATCTTTAGTGAAGAGGTCGGCCGCCTATCGTCGTGGGCGCGAGGCGCTTGCGGTGTCGGCATGTGGTCGGCCGCCGTCGGCGACGCGTCGACGCTCCGACGAGCGTCGTCGATCCGACGAACCCTGACTTCTGGTGAGTTAAGACACAGATATAATTCGAAATAGTTGACACTCTTTCCTTGACGCTGCTACATTTAATCCGCGCTCTACCGTTATGGCAATAGATGTCCAAATCAAGTAGATTTATCTTTATCATCCCTCTTTGTCTATTTATAAACTTTAAAATGGACTAAATAATTGAGTATATCTATAACGCAAGGGCTATCGCCACGTCACAGTACGCGTTAAAAAAATAGTTTTCGTACAGAGGGAGGAACTCCCGTTATCTTTTTTGCTGTTTTACTTAAGGATTTATTCATTGAAAATCAAAATCTCTTAGATTTCTACTACAAACAGTACTTAAATTTTAAACTTAAACAGCCAAAAACGGATTAACATTTTATATACTAGCAACTTTTATAACTTACAACAATCACGGCATCCTACAAAGATTAAGAAAAAAAAAGCAAAAGCAAACTAAAAAAGTGATTTTTGACTGACACTATTTTTATTGTGAATAAGATGTCTCTCGCGCGGCAAGTGCAACTATTCATTTTAGGTGTATGAACGATGTATGAAGTATATTTTGCATCTGATGCTAGTGAAATTTAATTTTTGATTATAAATCTTGCATCACAAAAAACAGGGTATATTTTTTTACAACGCTATTGCCTTCCCTGGCAATCAGCGTATTGCTTCTCTGACATTCTAGTGCCTGTAGAATGTTTATATTATTCATTATTTCATCAGTAATCTGTTTAGCCCATTAGGAATAGTTACGAAACATTACTAGCATTCATACTTTTATCTTACATAATACTAACGAAGACATGTTAATTTCTTTCACATCACAAATATTATTTACGTCGTAAGAAAGTAATATTTCTTCGTTCGATTACAAAATAAACTTCTCAAACGTAAACTGTTTTATAACTACTGCTAACGCTTATAAAAACTGTTAATTAATTGTCAAATTAACTTCGTGAGTTGGTGGTCGGCCAATTACGGCGTTATCATATTTTACATAGGCCATAAAATATAAAGAAACGGAAATGGTTTATAACCTCAAGGTGCATAAAAGCGAATGTGTATATTACAAGATTGAGTGGATAATTTATGTAGCTCACTTCGGAATAATCAGTATGTATTTATACAGTTTGTTGAAAATGTATGTAGGGTAATAGTTTAAAAACTCAATTCGTAGCCCAAGTAATCTATGCGGATAATTTTAGCACTACTTACGAGTACTCAATCTACATCAATTTCGATTCGCCTGGGAAATTGAGGCGCCAATCAGCAAAGTGGACATGATCTGCATTCCCTTTATGAACCTGATAACCTGCCAATTCTAGGTCTAAATGTTATTCATCAATAGCAGTACACATCACTCAAATTAACCTTGATACTTGACTTGTGTAAGTGCAACACATTTCTTATGGTTTCGCAATAGGCACGGCTGGCATGAAGCGTCGCTCGACCGCGCTTCAAGCGAAGTTCGTGGCCGACGGCATAGTGGACACGCTGCGGCGTTGCGGCTCGGGGGGCGTGCAGTTTGTGTGCTGTTTACTGACGAACCAGCCTTCGGAGTCGCTTGATGACATCAATGTGCCGTTGTTGAGGTCTCAGGTATGTTGGAGCACTTTTACTATTCTCATTAGCTGGATATGAAGCCCTTTTTTACCCTGTAAAAAGATCTAATTTGGCACGCTAAGCTGGGTTTTTGCTTTGTTGTGGTGTGGTGTAAAATTGTCTGCCAAACTGGAAGTTTTCGCCCTCTATTGATTGACTGATTTGTTTAATTTTCTGACATTGAAAAAACTCTATAAAATCAAAAATATAAGTTTTAATAGTCCTCAAACTTTGCCGTTATAGTGTTAATGTTTTTTTAAAAAGCGCAATTGTGACAAAGCGATATTCTCACTACATTTACAATAATATCGCTAAAACCACAGACATAAATCTAAATGTATGTCTATGGCTACAATACAGTTTTTAAAAATAGTAGATCTAACGAACGAAACATACTGTTTTAAATATTCAAATAAATATCTGGGACAATTTACACCAACAACATCAGACCCCAAACTAAGCAGAGCTTGTACTATGGGTGCCGGAAACTGATAAAAATACTTAAATATTTCGAAATACATACATAAATAGATAATAACACCCAGAAACACAACAAACGTAAATGTTTGTCATGGGTGGGGATCGAACCCACGATCTCCGATGCTACAGGCAGGATCACTGTTATTGCACCAACAGGCCAGTCCAGTTTTATGTCCAGTGTAATAATTTGATCTCATATTGGTCACATTTCTAGTTAAACAGATGTGGGTATAAGGTAAATAGACAGCCTCTTTGTTAACTTTTGAAAAACCTAAAAATGCTAATTTGACAAGGTACTAAGGTTGCTAACCATAAAAAAAATTGGTTTTGTCGGAGGTTACCTATTGTAACGCATAACGTTTTTTGCACTTAACTGACAATGCATACTGTAAATGGCCATAACAGTCATTTGCCATAAGGCTTGATAGCATACCTTCATAATGCATAACATCAAATGGCCGAAATTTGTAAAGCATAATTTCGACAAGCATAAGTATCAAAAGGCATAATTTTTATTTGCCATAATATTCAAAAAGCATACATGAAATAAGCATACCCAACTCAAAAAATCCCTTAAATCTTAAGGAATAACACCTATTTACCATAATGCAAGCAACACGTGCAAGCAAGCATGCATAATACTAAAGAGCGAGTATTCTGCGGCGAGCTTCGCCGAGGCTAAAATAAAAATATCACGAACAGTCTTTTTTAGGGTTAGAAATACTTAATTACTTATGTCGAAATATTTTTTAAAAATATGCTGAAAAAACTATGCTTCTTAACGTATGTACATTTTCAATTAAACTTTATAAGATGTATATTGTATTTGAATAAATGAAATGAAAAAATGAAAAGAATATTAACTATGCTTTCGATGAGTTATGCTTTGTAAGAGAATGTCAAACAAAATTATGAATAATAAAATTATGCGTTTTAAGGTATGCTTAATAAAATTATGACAAACAATAATATGGATTTTGATAATTATGGTTTTTATGATTATGCCTTTTAACAATTCTGCGTTATTATTTCAATTTCAATCGTTTATTGCGTGTCACATTACAATTTTAAGATTTTAAATTTGATAAAGTATACATGTGACGCCCTGTAAGGGCATTGCAAACATAACTCAAACTAAGTAAGTAACTGGAACATTTATAATTATGTTTATGCGTAATGAAAAATTTGCTAAAATCCAATATGCGTTTTGATTTGTATGCCAAATGGTGTATGACAATTGAAATTATGGCAATAAACGTTATGTGTTTCAAAGTGTCACCCTTGTCGGAGTTAGCAATTGCAAAGTTTCTTATGTAGTACAACTTCATGATTATATATACTGTGTCTAGGGTTTTTACCTTAGTGAGCTTAAAACAGGTATAGTCAGACCTATTTAAAAGAGTGGTACACACAGTGAGTATAATAACTTCCGCCCAATAACAATACTTACTACTATCGATAAAATAGTTGAGAAAGTTATATCAAAACAAATACAAAAATTGTATAACAGTAATGATATAATAACTAATAAGCAGTTTGGCTTTCAGACTGGCAAAAGTGCTACGCAACTACTTTCTAAATTTACTGATAACGTTTATAAATATATTAATAACAAAGAGCATGTTTTAGTAATATTCATTGATTATAGCGAAGCATTTGACACTTAAAAGCATTCGAGGCCCTCTTAATATTTGGTGTAAAGACTATCTTGACAACAGATCGTATTTGGTTAAGATTCAAGATACTTTAAGTAAAAAGGTCGATGTCGTTGATGGAACAGCTCAAGATTCGGTGCTTGACCCTCTCCACTACATCACTTATCTAATTCATGCTGTAAACGTTATTAAGAAATGTGACATATATCAATTTGCAGACGAAACTTGTCTCGTGTCTGCTGACAGTATTATCCATATAGCATTACAAAATCTGCAAAAAGACTTTAATGCTCTCACTAAATGGCCTCACGATGCAGGGCTTGTGTTAAATGCGGATAAAACAAAATTGATGTATGTCAGTTCTAGCCAAAACCATGAATCCATTAACCTTAAAGTGGTGGCACATAATCATTGCTGTTTGCATGATAGTTACAATGCAACTGTGAGCCTTTTAAATTGGCCTTGTTAGATGACCGATTTAAATGGGTAGATCATATTAATGTTGTATGTGCCAAGCTGAGAGCTATACTAGCCAAATTCAAAGTTGTTACACGTCAAATTCCTTATTCGACACTGTTGTATCTATACAAAGCGCTTGGTGAAACAATTATATTCTATGGCCTTAGCAGCTATTGTCGGACCTTTAGATCGCACTAGCATCTTTTTTTTTAACTTACAATCTAGAGAATAATGTAAGCTATTGTACCAGAAAATGTTAAAGCGAAATTTAAAGACATTCTTGAACTTTTCAATTACTGTAAAATCAGCCCTGTTTATGATCAGGTAAAATACATACTTCTTGTTGAAAACTTTTTTAATGATTGTTATCTTAATATTAGTGAAAGTACGTTAGACCATGCTAGGCGACCACCCTGGTTTACATGTTGCAATACCAAATTCCTAGGTTGATAAATGAGCTTCCGACAAGCATTAAAAAATGAAACTAATTTTAAATTTAAATGAAAATAATATTTTTATTACAATCTTAATCTAGAATGTAGCGTTACTACATTTATGTACACTCATTTAATAATTTCATTGTCTTTGTTTATATTATTTTTAATAATGTTCGGCGCATTTGGCGCCAGTATGTTTTCACTATCTGGAACTTGTTTTGATAACGCACACGTACCTACAAGCGTTTCTACTAGCGATGCGAATCAGTGGTGCGCAGAAAAACCAAATATGGTTTATAGCGTGCTTTTTAAATTAAGTTAGTATAAGAATCTTTTGTAATTGTTTTAAATAAATAAATATATTTACGAATGTATTTTTTCCTATAGTTCCGAGGATTTCAACTGCTCGATGCTGCGCGTTTATACAAACAAGGTTTTCCTGAGCATATGCCGCTTTCTGAGTTCGCGAGAAGGTAAATACTTATTATAATGTAGTCTGATACATATTGAATCACTTATCGTCTTGAAGCCGCACAAGTCATGTTGGCCGCAGTCTAGCTGATTAAGTACAGACTTCGAGAGCGTGGGTAACGAGTATTTCAAGCATCATTGACCTCAAGTGTAAATATTTCGTTTAGTGATATCAGTGATATCTTTGCATTACTGTGCTTGTCAGCCTCATGTCTGGACCTCACGACCGCTTTTCATCAGATGGAGTGAGGTCATCTTAACAGGCACTATAAAAAAAATGTCTCTTGATGATAACTTCACCCGGACTGTGGAAGGTCGCGGGTTCGAATATGTCTACCACGAGTTGCCACTGTTAATTTACGCGAACGTATTAGACGTACAGGTTGAAATTTTCTAATTTCTATCTTTGTGTAGAAAATATAGTATTGGTAAATGCTAAAAATAAACATTTACTTATCCTATAGCTATTTTAATCTTAATCAAAAGTCAAATATTTGCAATAATATTAATCCAAGTGCTAAAAGGCGCTTGCTTGTTGCAAAGGCGCTCATAACGTAAAATACACAAAACAAATTCACCAGGTCTGGAAGAGCAGCCACCCGGACCGTGGAAGGTCGCGGGTTCGAATCCCGCTTGAGTACCTAGGATCAGGTCGAATTTTTCTAGTTTCTATCTTTGTGTAGAAAGTTAATTTCAATTAAATTATTTGTACATGTCATTTTCACACGGCTTTCTAGTCTAACTACACGTTATATCCTGTACATTGCTGACCTAAACGTGTCTGAACATTATTATGTGTAAAGTTACTTATACTTAAATGTTGAGGTGCTTACCTCCTGTAATGATAACTGTTTCTTGATTACTGATGTGAGCAAAATGATTCCGCTCGCAGGACCATTTTATATACGATTAACTACATCCCAAACAAAATCAAAATCAATAAAACTTCATTCAAGTCTATTATAATTAGAGTTCTTTCTCAAACATACATATAATGTGACTCTACCACCGGCGTCGGAATGTCGATTCCACTGAGTTGACCCGGTAAGAAACTCAGTAGTTATAGACCCGTAGCTAGAGATGAAAGGACTTGAGTCTTTTAAGTTAGGACTAGACTCGATTTTCAAGACTCGACTCCAAAAATACGACTCAAGTTTTTATTAATCTAAGGGGACTCCAGTCATTATAATACGACTCGGAAATAAATCGACTCCGAGTTCTTTATAAAAAGACTCACAACATAATCGCGAGTTTTTTAATAAAGAACTCGAGTCGTTTAGCATACGCTGAGCTGTTTAAAACATCCATCCAAAACATTGTTTTTGTGACTTTCAATGTGTTTTTTCAAAACAGTATGAGATGATTTGATAGAATATTCTTTCTGACACATTTTACACTTCATTTTGTAATCGTTTTTATCATATTTTTCTAGAATTAATGATTTCCTTTTACGTTTTTGTGGTATTTCGTGATCACCCATTGTTATGCACCGAGATATAGGTACTTATGTAATTAAGAGGAAAACAACAGGAACAAATTACTATTGCAATCATAAACCACTAAGTGTTACTTTATTTATGTCAATCTATTAACAAAATACCCTCAATCAAATGTTTCTATCTTACATTACATTATACGTCAATAGATGGCAGCACATAACTTTAGCTGTAGCAGTCTAAAATGACGAATCTATTAAGGTTCCGTTTTTACCATTTGGCTACGGGACCCTAAAAATTTACTTCATGTTACAACCCTAAATTTAAAACAATTAATAAATTAACCAAATTATTATGAACTTAAATTTATTACATTTCAACCAATCATCAAAAAAACTAGATACATAATGCCTCTATAGTTACCTTGTATTAATTATTGAGTGTACAGCGTATGAGCGCGGCTTACGACTTACGACTCCAACGAGTCGAGTCTTTTTAAAATGTTGGAGTCTGTTCGTCACGACTGAGTCGTTTAAACATATCGAGTCTTTTTAAATTGACTAAGTCTAAAAATAAAACTCGAGTCATATTCGAAGACTCCTAAAAGGCTCAGGACTCAGGGTTCAAAGACTTGATCGAGTTGTGAACTATCATAAGTCGTCGTAACGAGTCGAGTTTCTTTTAAAAGATTTAAAAGACTCGAGTTCTTTCATCTCTACCCGTAGCGCTGGGTTTTGAGGTTTCGAAAATAGTAGAGTTCTTTCTTTTTGGCATGTAGTTTCGGAATCCTTTGTCTAACCACATTAATTTGTGTCATCTTAGGTAGTCGCATAGGTAAAAATTTAGGTATTTGTCTTTTCGGTCAGTATTGGACGAAAAAAAAATTAGAGATAAAATTTTTACTTTCATGATGTTAACGAAGTAGTAACTAATGTACAGAGGCATTTTGTGTCAGCTCTGTCCACAGGAACCCTGACATTTAACTAATACCTAACATGTCGCTCGACTGGCTCTAAAAGAATATTACAGTTGGTTAAATAGGTGTTAAGCGTTTAAGAATACTAATATCTGTCGTACAACGTATTTTGTGTCGAATTTATCCACAAACTTAGTATAATATATTTATTTTTTTATTACAACTCTCTGTACAAGCCACAATAGAAATGCAAGTGATTAAAATTTACGTGTTTTTATATTATTTTCTAAAACACTAAATTCTTAATTTGTGTCATTTTCATCTACGAAATCTCATTATTTGAAAAAGTCAGCTTTGTTCAAACGAAACGGTGCGAGAGTTGTAACTGTTGTTACATACTCACCTTACGACAGTTTGCGCTGGACGAGGATGACACAAATTAGGTTTGCACAATCCGCAGGCATATATACTAGATATGATACTATAAAGATTTTTAACTTTAAATTAATTTTGGCAGTTTTATTTTGAATAAAAACTATGGCATACAAAAAGTCGAATTGCTGATTATGCGACTTACGATTCTATCTACAGGCAAGAAATAAGCAACTTTAGAATTTTTGAAACTTATGACCTCAAAATAGCCTAGCGCTACGGGTCGATTACTCTTTTGTCTAAGAAGCCAGATGCAAGTTGACTGTTGCCGCCATAATTAACGGAACACACAGAGCTATTTCTCACCAAGCGAATTAGAAGAATTAGAACCCAACGTTTATGGTAACATTTTGCCGCAGATATCGCCTGCTAGCAACATCTGAGAGCGAGGACAGCGACTCCAAGCAGCAGGCTTCCCAGTCCGACCGGCAAGTTGTCGACGACATGCTGCTGGCGCTGGACCTGGACGTCACCAGCTACAGGCTTGGGCTCACTCAGGTAAGATAGCTAAATATACTTTACTAGCGGTCCGTCAGCGGCTTCGCCCGCGTAGACTGTCAATATGTAGCCTACATTTAAAAAAAAAAAGTATTTGTCAGTCCCTGATAATGTAGCTTATATTGGTGAAATAGTTTTCAAAATTGGTCCAGTAGTTTCAGAGCCTATTTAATACAAACAAACAAATCTTTCTTCTTTTTAATACTAGAATAGATTGAACAAAAAAACAATATGTCATTAAAGAAAAAAATACAATTTAGGCGCTTTATCGGTAGAGAGCCATTTTCTTCTTCTTTTTTTTATATTGCCCGTCAAGATGACCTCACTCCACCGGATGGAAAACGGTCGTGAGGTCTAGATAAGAGGCTGTCAAGCCCAGTCATTCAAACGAATCACTGGGCTGGCCATCCTCACCTTGAAGGCCTGCAGAAAAGCCTTTTCACGCCCCGCTTGAAGTACCCGGGACTATACGAGGACGGAAACACATGTGCTGGAAGAGCGTTCCATGTCTGGATGGTACGACAAAGAAACGAGTCACCGAACCTTTTAGTTCGGGCCAACAAATGCTGAATTGTGTGTGGATGATTTCTTTCTGGCAATATATAAGTCTTTTTCTTATTGGTGTTGACGAATCTTTTTTTATATCATTGGCTCACTGCTCTTACTGGTCTTATTGTCATCGCAGGATGCCAGTCGTAAAATGGATTGGGTAGGTCAAATATAAACAAATTCTAAATGAACGGACCGGAAAATGTCAACAACTATAGTAAACGTCACTTTTTTATTCTCACGCTGCTCGTTAATCGTACTTCCTTCGTACTGATGTTTCTGCGGTCCGTTAGCGCACATCTAGCATTAATGTTTTGCTCTTAACCTATCTTCGGTGGAAGTTCTACTTGTTTTGCCATATATTTTGGGACTTGTTCCTTTGGTACGAGTCTACAGCAATCGTGCTTTAAGAAGCAAGCGTTACCAAACGTAACTATACGCCCTCAACGATGCATGAAACTTCTATTTTGCATGTTTACGATCAACCTATCTCCACTTTTTTTCCTGAACCAAAAAACATCACAACCACCAGATACATTAATTTCGTTTAACGTAGGTAATAAAACTTGGTAAAGATTACTGATCAATTTTTAACAGTTCATGAATGACTTAAAGGCTGAGCTTCCATATCGTTCTCTTGCTTGTATTCACTAACGTTGTATGAAAAACCAATAACAGATAGGTAAGTAGATAATATTTTATTGTTTGTTAGGGATTTCCAACTTACGGTGTATTTATTTATAAGAAAATGTTACAACGGTTATAAAAAGGCAAACAAGGGTAATAAATACTTTAAATTGTGTCACTTTCGTTTTTATAATTCCAAAGGCTGTATTATTTTACCCGTAGGAGTCAAAGGTGAAAGCCGACAAAACCTGCTCTAATCAAGGAGATCAAACTGTTCTTTTACGGTGTCGTTAAATCCATATCGTATAGATCAGGTAAATATCTCGGATGGATGTACTTGTATGGCCGAGTTGTTGCAGCTTTTGCAAATTTGAATTGTGCACCATATAATAATGCCTTATACCCAAAAGTGTAATGCAGGATGACTACGACTATGACTAAAACTCTACGATGATATGACTCTAAACTAAAAGAGAAAGAAGCTACTTCAACTTGGCATCTCACTTAATACCCGCTCCACATTGAGTTTCGGGACACGCTGTATATTAGCTGGTGAAAACTCTGGGTTTTATTAAGAGCCATTTTCGATAGGTATCTTAAACAATTACCAGTAGAAAGGTTATTTTTAACGCAGAAAAACAGCTAAGTCATCTGCCATTAGCCTTAAAAGCACGTTTATAAACGTTATCATTGCCCCTTTGAAGTTCAACTAACACTTAAATGAACGTTTCGTTAAATCTAGAAGTATTTCTTTATTGCGTTGTAAAACGACTCAAACACGGCCTTCCCACGATATTGCCGTGAATTTACATGAAGCCATTCTTAGCACATTTCTCTCGAATAAAAGTTAATTTCTATGTTGCTGCGCACACATATTAGAACAGTTGTAGTATTTTAATTCGAAGCGAAAGGGAAGCGTTATTTATTGGTGGCTCGAATGATGGTTGGAGTTTTGCTATGGACTTGCCATAATTTAAGGGCCAGTTGCTTGGTACCTATCAGTGCCACTTCTTTATCAACTCAATATTAAAATAAAAAACTAAATTTGTGTTAGAAATATTCAACGTCTTTAGTGAAATTTTATAGAAAACAATCTATCTGTATTACTCGTACATTCTTTTGTTCTCCGAGTGAGAAATGCCTTACGCACTATCCCACTGCCTGGGTGCAGGGAAGTGTGGGACTCTCCGTCGGTGTAGCCGGCGGCATACTTACTAAAAAACACCCGGGTATAACCTCACCGCTTTGCAACAGGGCGACATAGAGCCTTGCGGATTACCACGTCGCCCCAGCGGTTTGCCCAGCCTACGTGTCGAGCCTCCTCACGCTATGGGGGATGCCCGGTATACTGGGGTCACCCCCAGACGGGAGCACCGTGCAACGGGGTGAAAGCCTCTCGGCTAACACCTTAGTGCTCTTATTCTTTTCTCGGTGAAAATAATAATAAATGTTCCGATATTTGGTTTTGTTTACAATAATTTTAATTTCGGGAAGTTATCTTTTCCATATTAAGTCTATATAGTTTTTCATTTGTCAATGTAAAAATTGCAAAAAATTATGCAGAAGAAACCCGACATGATGTGGTCAAATTACACGTGTTTACTTCTTGTCCGTCCAATAACCTAACAGGATTAAATATATAGGTTAGGTTAGAACTGTGACCAAAACGCGCGAGCGAAGCGAGCGTGCCGTGGCAGCGGCCAGCGAAGCGCCAGATAGCTTTTTTTGCTTGATAAATACAACATTTTATAGTGTATATTTCACATTATTTGCTTTCTGAAAATTACGATTGAGTTCATAAGAAGTGTAAATAATATTATTGTCTAATATGACAAGAAGTGAAATTGTTAATTGCATTTGTTATGAAATTGTAAGTTTTTGTTTTTAAAAATATTGGAAACTAGCGGCCCCGACCAACTTCGTTCTGTCAAAAGTTATTAGCAAATGCTTGACAGCTGTGAACATTTAGTATCAAAAATGTTTTTGCTTTTAATTTTATTTTTCCCAATGTTTTTAATACTTATTATCCTATTCCCGATTAGGACAATTCCAAAAACAATAAAATCATAAAAATCGGTCCACCCGTTCTTGAGTTAACTAACACGACTTTCTTTTATAAATTCTGGGTGCCCCGAGTAACCTGTACCAGCGAAGGTCTGTGGTCTGGGAAAACCTATCGATTGAACCCAATGTACTCTTATATATGTTCCGCGATTTTTGGTAGCTTTTAAATGTTTTTGTACGATTTTTCTAAAATTTCTGGGTTGTGTGCCGCAAATAGTTTAGGTAGGTACATGCTTAATTTTTTTAAATGTTAGCTAACATTCAAAGTGTTAGTAAATATTGGGTTAGAAATCAAATCATTACCACCTCACCTCACCTTTCCACTCCCGTACCACGCGTGCTGGACAACGGCGTCACCCACACACAATTCAACATTTGTTGGCCCGAACTGAAAGGTTCGGTGACTCGTTTCCTTGTCGTACCATCCAGACGTGGAACGCTCTTCCAGCACATGTGTTTCCTTCCTCGTATAGTCCCGGGTTCTTCAAGCGGGACGTGAAAAGGCATTTCTGCAAGCCTTCAAGGTGAGGATGGCCAGCCCAGTGATTCGTTTGAATTTCATTCGTTCGTTTGGATCCCATAATCAGAACCTAACCAAACTCTCATCAAACTACCCTTGAAGTATATCCTTTCCACCAATTAGACGGTTATGGAGTTTAAACCTTCCATCATCAGTTCACTTAAATAACCTGAAAAAATATGAATGTCGGTCTTGACGTACCTATAATATTTAAAGAATTATTCTCCAACTACTAACCGTTAAGGAGTTGTACCTTCCATCACCAGCTCATCAACATGAGATGATGACTTAAAAAAAAGATAATTGCTTAGCACCCACATTAAAACTATAATATTGCAACCCGAAAAATATTTAGTATTGGGTAGTTCCGGTGGCCATCAGTGGTCTTCATCAGCAGTTCCACTTCACCAAATGGTACTTTTCGAAAGCAACTGCATGAGATACTATCAAAAATACCTAAATCGTTATAGGTGTGCCTATAATATTTGAGGAGTTCCCTCGATTTTTCCTGGATCCCATCATCCGATCCTGATATGCTGACAATCGGACCACCTCAGGAATATACCCTTTCGAATAAAAAAAGAATTTAGAAAATCGGTTCACAATAGACATAGATATCGGTGAACATACATAAAAAAAAATACATACAGTGGAACATAGAACCTCCTCCTTTTTTAAAGTCGGTTAATTTTAAGAACAAAGATGGTGTCGAGATCCGCTGCCGAGCCCCACAACTGTAAACCATACGACATAACACTGTGAAAATAACTGAAGTACATAAGATGTGCTAAACGATTCCGAGCAAATAAAATTCGTACTATTACAATTCGAATTTAAAGGCCACCAGAGGATCATCCTGCGTCATCACCTCCTCGAAGGAGACCATAGCCACTGGAGAATGAACCACTCAGTCAGAAGTCCATTATGCTAATCCCTAGGTGACCAGCCTTCCGCCGGTATCCTTTGCGATGCTTTGGTTTCTTGATCACCGGAGAGCGTCGTGGCCTAGTGGTTAAAACCTGCAACTCGGATCGCGGATAGTGTGGTCCCGAGTTCAAATCTGGCCACAACCAAAATTTTTTTGTTTATTGTTTAATTTACGACTAACTCTCCTGTGATGGAAAACATCGATTAAAAACCAAATCAACCCCGATAGCGGCGGAAGGCTCAACCGCCTATCACGTTGGGTTCTAATACCACTGGTGAAAAGTGGGCTTCTGGGTGTCCCGTTCACCATGACGGCAACAGTCACTTGCCTCTGACTACCCCGTTTGGGATAAAGTCGTGATGGTATGTATGTATAATTAATAAATAATAAAAAAATATCAAATAAAAAATAACTTTAAATTTAATTATTATCAATTTAATACTATGAATATTACTTTAAAAATTAACTCAAGGCCTAACTTACTTTCTAGGTAACGCTGACTTCGTTAACTTTAGGTCTATACCACGGTTTGACGACACGATTGGCACGGTTTCTTACTTCGATTTCCGTGGTGCCCCGGGTTCGATTCCTTTTAAAAATTGGCTCAAGTCTCGGTATGCTGGGAGACGCCCCGGCTCAATTCCTTGTCAGGTACCTCGTTACACAATTTTATTTATCCTTATTCCGAAACCATGACAAGTGGTGTGCGTCTGGCGCATATTTATATTTATACCATATAAGTTATTTCAAATAAACTTCCTTACAAAGCTTCCCCTTAAATTATAAGTTACAAAACACCTGTCAAGTCCTATAAATAAGACCGTAAAAAGTCGTCGGATTTTATACAATCAGTCAATGTCGTAAGCCAATGAGCGATGGCTATTAGAATATATTATATTAATTGATGAAAGTCCGACTGACTCAGTAAGTACTGAGGACAGCTGCTGATTAACCTTTACAAAACCACGGCAAAATAGGTCTTATGTTGTCAGCATAAGCTTGACGTGTTGTTGTGTGTAATATATATCTAGGTGTTTAGCGCTGATGTTTAAATAATATTTGAATATCGATGGGAGAAATAGATAACGCTTTGATCAAGAATTGTAGCCCGACGGTGTGTACACATGATCTCTCTTTGAATGATTATTTCTATTAACGTGGTGACTTGCTGTTTATATGCATAAATATAGGTATCGTGTGAAGAATTTAATCATCGAACAGTTTTATAGCACAATTTGTATTAATATATCTTTCATTATTATGGTCCTTCTTTTGAACATGCAGGAATTAAAATCTACGACTTATAATCATCAGCCAATGAATGCATTACCTAGATAAAAAGCAATGTTTTCTTTGTCAAATTATTAGTCGTCCATTCACCAGTAACTCGCAAACTTCCTTTAAATCAATCACTGACTTGACAGACCCAACTCAAGTACGTATAAGAAAGTATACGCACTCTTACTATGCAAGCTTCCGCAAATAAAAGAAAAGCTAACCAATCTATAGTCCAAGATCCGATATCAATAATGTCTATTTAACAGTCTTGACAGCTTTTGGTTATAGCCAGAAACAAATTCTTCCAACGAAAAATGTATCATAATCACTAGTAATAACTAATCAGCCAGTGGAAATTAAATAGTCATGGTAAACTTTTGAATGTGAATTTATTATCATTCGCAGCTACGTCATACAGCCACCTTAGGCCTCATTTAAGGCCTGCGCAGACTACGACGTAGGTACGCGGAAAAAGTACGCACCGCGAATACAAGACTACGCTCCGCGGATATAAAATCCCCCGCGGATTTACCGCCGACTCAACGCACACGGTGTTCGATCATTTGTTGTTCGAGAGTATTTAAACATTCTGAGATTACGTTGTGCTGTACTTTAGATGAAGTTTAAGCAAAAGAGAAGACGCTTTAAAAGAGAGTACTGGGTCCATCCCTTTATTTCGAATCGATTTTTAACGCATAGTAAAATCCGCCGTGTGCGTTGACTGCTCATAGTTCGTTCCTTCTATTTCCTTTATTTGGAATCGATTTTTAACGCATAGTAAAATCCGCCGTGTGCGCGACTGCTCATAGTTCGTTCCTTCTATTTCCTTTATTTGGAATCGATTTTTAACGCATAGTAAAATCCGCCGTGTGCGCGACTGCTCATAGTTCGTTCCTTCTATTTCCTTTATTTCGAATCGATTTTTAACGCATAGTAAAATCCGCCGTGTGCGTTGACTGCTCATAGTTCGTTCCTTCTATTTATTTCGCGGACGCCCGCGCACTTTAATCCGCTACACTGCGCGGGTGTCCGCGGTTTTTCGGCGGATTTTTGTTTCTGCGTACTTTTAGTCTGTCGTGTGCGTTGCTCGATACAATTTGTAAGGGATCTATCTCTCTATTTTGACGCAGAAAAAAGTAGGCTGCGTAAAATACGTCGTCTGCGCAGGCCTTTACGGAGACGCGGGGCGTCGCGCGTTGCGTTGGGCGGCGCGGCCCGCACTAAGTACTGGCATGTCAGTACTTAGTGCGGGCCGCGGGCGGTCACGTGGTCACTTTGCCTTAATTTTGAAAAGTTTTCTGTCCCAACAGCGATAAGCTTTTCGTTAATGTGAAGTTCACATGCGAGCGTATTTTTTTTTTCGAAATATGTTTTTATTAGAAAATAAAATAAAGCTTGAATCTCTACAAAACTTGTGTGAGGCCGTTCCTGGCCAAACATGTGAAACACGACAGCACGTCAAGTTTCACATGTAAACACTTTATCCTGCTGACATAGAATCCATTTTGAAATGGTTTCTATAGGTGTATCTGCTGTCTTAACGAATAAAGACCTTATCGTTTTTCACCACCAGATGGCCAGGTAAGATGGAGACTTATTATCCGCCATATCCGCCAATATATGCAGTTAGATAAGTTTGGCCGTCTTTAATTGCTAACTTGACACCGGTTACCTCGCACTGTTTTATACCGCATCTTCTTGACTGGATTTTTACAAGTTGAAACTTAAGTCAGTCAAGTTTTAAGTTAGTTAGTAACAAGCATGTTCCATGTGATATCTTGTATCAAATTACACCAGTATTGTTACAGTTACGTTGCGCACACACTATAAGTTTCTCTTTAAGTGTTACAAAAAAGAGTTTGGTGTATAAATTAGATACACCCTGCGGCGGTGTTCCCAAAGGGATATGACATCGGGGCCTTCAAGAAGAGAGCGTATTCCCATCTAAAAGGCAAGCAACGCATCGGTGACACCTCTGGTGTTGCAGTTGTCCATGGGCGGAGGTGATCACTCTCCATCAGGTGACCTTCTAGCTCGTTTGCTCCCTATTTGACGACCGACTTGGTGTAATAGTTAAGAAGTTGGCTACTACACCAGAGGTCGCGGGTTCGATCCCCGCACAGTACAAACATTTGTGTGCATGAACATGTCTGTTTGTACTGGTCTGGGTGTCTCCTATGTATAATAAGTATGTATTTACAAAAGAAAATGTATTTAAGTATGTTTATCCGTTGTCTAGTATCCCATAACACAAGCTTTAACTAGCTTACTTTGGGGCTAGATGGCGCTGTGTGGAATAATTTCCAGGGATATTTATTTATTTATTTTATTTATTACATAAAAAAAAAACTCGAACTCAGCACTAAGGGTAATTGTCATACGGTCACATGGTTAATTGTCTTATCAGCCTCCTTTAGTGGGCAATGCAGCTCATCATGCCAACGGGTCAGCTGTTGGGAAAAGCTGAATATGTAATTGATGCCAGAGTTGGTTTCTCTCCACGCTTTAATGTAAGGCAATGAATGCACTGTTGTGTAGGATCATTTATAATACGCACATATCATAATTATTCTGACAGTTTCGTAGCCAATATCATTTTTAGTCATTATAAAGAGAAAGTAATTCAGTTTTTCTAATGTAAAGAAAAAGTAAAATGTCACTGGCCTCAATGCCTATAATTTGCTACCAGTGCTTAATATTAAAAGTTAACTGAAGTTTTGTGTATGATCTCATTCAATTATCTAAGAAAATTATAGCAAATTACCATTCATGAGTTTTGTTTGGTAATTGCACGTTGCGTGCGTATTTTATGGCCTTAGCCATTACTCTCGCTCACCTAATATACTATAATTCGAGTCCGTCATAAAACATAAAAGTACAGATAGTAATAATGTATCTTGCTTGGTATAAACTAATACAATTTTTGCCGCAGGACTGCGATTTATATATAGATTTTACTGTCCGTGCGTGCCAACAGACTCACCACTGAGGATGCACAAGACCGCGCGAAGTGGGCCAAGAAAAATAGACCGCACGGATGATGATGATGACTCAGAACGCATGTTCAGATTTTTATTTACCAAAACCCCAGTTTCAGATTTTTTGTTGATCGGTAGGCCGCGAGAGGCCTAATAGATTCTTATCTGCTATCGCAAACAGAAAAAGTAAAGCAAAGCTTGATTGAACTAGTTAAGACTCTTTTTATTTTGTTTAGAAAGCGAAATAAATGAAACTATGACAAATCAAATCTGAAATTAAAGAGCGTTACGATTTTTATACTTGTATTTTTCTTTATCTAAACAAAACCTTGTTTTTAATCTGTCCATGAACAAATCTCATGGAATTGCAAGGGTCAGTAATTATGAGTAACAGCCTAGCACCCTAGGCTCTAAAGACTCGTATCAAGTAGAAAAAAACCTCATCCTGCCGAAGATCAACCTATTTATAAAAAATCAATCTTTCAGCACTGTTTTAACTAATGGTATGTTTTCGTTCTTAGCGCTGTCAACATTTAGAATTAAGGGACAATACTGAATAAGTGATCTGATAAAAAAAAATGAAATAGCATTTTGGCGAAGATTCAGTCTGATTTTCAGTATTCTGGGGTGTTCTTCTCATTGCTCTGTGGTCCGCGACCCACTAACTTTTTGTAGTTCTATTCTGCGTTGTAAACAGACATTTGCGCAGTGAAAGCGCTTGCGCAACTCATCTGCGTCTACCGCGCTCGCGTAATCTTGGCACTTGAGGAAGTAAAGATTGAATTACCGATACTGCGACGGGTTAGCGATGGTTTAGTGCAATTTTGGAAGCTAGAAAGTGTAAAACAGTTTTGTTTTTGTTTTAAAAACCTCATTTTATGACTTATGTGCAATTCGATAATCTAGATATCGATTCTATGCCGATTTGAACCTGACGTGATAGGTCGCAAGTTCTGGACCTTGTTTCCCACTACTGTCAAGATATTTTTAAATGAACACTAACAAAGTGTTCCTGCCAGGATTAAAACCGGGACCATAATCTTTTAGAGAGAGCTTACCTCCATAAGCACGAGTCTCTGCAGAATATTTGTATTAATGTATACATGAAAAAAATATCAGAGAGTAAGGCCATACTTAGTCCTGTTTCCTTCAGTCTCGATTAATGTAAACTCGCCCTATTTTTTTTTTTACTTACACCCATTTTTTTTGGTTTTATGTATTTAGACACTGCAATCATTTATTTTTTACAAATACCCCATTTTTTAGGGTTATAAATATGATAATAATCATGGGCAATCACTCGTAGATCCAGTTTTAGGTACGGCTTTTATATTTACGATAAAAGTAAAAGTAAAATACTTAGTAAAAATTTCTTCAAAAATTTAAATAAATATCCTAGAAAAACCTAAGTACCAATTTACTTTATAGCAGTATACACATTAGGTTCCATTGGACGCGTTGGCGTCCAAAAAAAGAACCTTGCATAAGTTGTATAATGTCATTACGTCACAGCGTCACTTCCGAACTGACTGTGGCCTTCTTTCCCTCTTGTCAGCAAGTGTTACGTGTCCCCGATCCGGTGTAGAGTAACTTAAAACATGTTATGAACCGTCAATCATTTTGCAGGTCACGATTGCATCTTCGTCACTCCGCTACTAAGTCATGAAGCTCACATAATGATCATTAGGTTCGACTTATGTCTTTTGCTTTTTCTTTGTAACCATAGGAGAATTTGACCACAAACTCACCTAATCGTTGATGTGGTCTACGGTTGATAGGTCATGCCTAACAAATGTGCTCTTCACTCTCACCTTAAAAATGTAGTTGTGATTCTTTTGAAATTACACATACATATTACGTTATTTTGACACCTGTCACCAGCTGCTTGACACTAAATATTAAAAAAGCCTTTCATGTGTATGTGTACACATAAGATGCTTCTGGATGTATCAAATTTGAGTTGATATTCGTGAAAACAATTCTAAAAAAAAAACAATCATTTTAAATAGGTACGAGAAGATCCGATTTTCGCTGCCTCTCTGAACTAAGTAGAGAAGTATGCGGGCAAATATAAAAAAAAATGTTCAGTGTAACGATTTAGTGCAAACTACGTGCTTCTAGTTGCGATTATAAAATACACTTCTAATATGGATACTGATATAAATAATAAATCACCTAGTTTATACAAATTGTTGAAACGTTCTTATAAGAGGTTCTTAAGTATCTCGTGTTGCGATATTATCTCCAAATGATACCTACTCCAAATAGCGTGAGTGAACTAGCTGTGAAGAGACGTGATCTAGAACTGCTAACTCCCAATTCACCATTTAGAAGCAAGCAGCAAAAAACACCGCATCAATGGTTAAAAATAAATTGATATTTTTAATCGGAACGATTTTGAGTTTCACTTGAAACAAATTCACAGCATAAAAAGTTGCTCACGGCTCAGGTGACTCACTCATCAAAATGATTGAAAGCCTCATTTGATGCCAAGAGAAGGTAGCTATTTAAAATTCATAAGCTCTTGTAAAAGAGTTAAACAGATGAATGGATTTTGATTGCAACGATTAGGTAAGTAATACTCTTATGTTTTGATGTAGCAAGCATTAAATTCAAATCAACGGGGACAAGTCGAGTAAGTCGAGTGTTACGGTTCATTCCGAATTGCCCATTACGAGACCGGGGCCGCAAAATTTACTCAGATACAAAATTTACAAAGTATCGTGAATCTATCGAGGACTGAAGAACACAAAAAAACTAATGTGATATAAACAGTTTTAATGTAGGTATTTCGTAAAATAAAATATAATGATTCAATCATTATGGAAATTTTACATTAATTTAGAACTGCAAACATCTTTCTGGTATTTAAATTAAATATTGATATTGAAATAAATATATTTGGTTTCATAATATTCCGTAGTTAATATAAGGTAACCTAATGTAAATATCTGGTACAACAAAATCAAGACCATTCCATCTGAAACAGAGTTTTGTACATAGTAGGTATATGGGTTTGAAACTGATAAAAGAATAAAACAACATGACTGTTGGCCCTGGGTGGGAAGTGGGAACCAAACCTTCGCTTTGAAACCCATCGACGCTAGATGCAATGACTTATCAAGCTTTTGATAATGACGCATTAGTTAATTATACCGGGTGATTATCAAAAGACTTGAAGAAGAAGTAGGTTGTAGTAACATTATAAGTAAAAAATGAATTATTTAATTTCCTTTAATTGCAAGGTCGCCATACAAAATCAGTCGAACAGTCAGTATTTTTTAATCCTTAAAATTTAAGTCGATTGAAAAAATCTAATTTTCACTTGCATAGTATAGTAGTGACGACACGATTGGCGTAGTGCGCTGTAACATGGTTTCTCGCCTTGGTTTCCGTAGTGTCACGGGTTCGATCCCCGGTCGGGTCAATTTAGGAAATAATCTTTTCTAAATTGACTTGGGTCTGGGTGTGCTGGGAGACGCCCCTGGCTTGTGTGGTAACTCGTGACACAGGGATATTAATCCCTACTTCGGGACCATTACAAGAGGTGTGTTGTCTGGCGCATATTTATATTTATTTTATTTATTTATAGTTACATCGCTTACTGAGTGTGCCATATCGTTTTTGTAAGTCTTTTGATAATTACCCCGGAGATTTATCGAATCTGCTCCGACTAAAAATTAGGTGGTCGGAGTTCTTTGAAAAGCGTTTTTGATTAAAAGTTACGTTTCTACATGTTAGGCCTTATTAAAAATTATTTTGTTGTTACAGGTAAGAGAAAAACTGCCCTGCTCGTTTTAATGGATAAAAGGTAAGTACCTACTTGTTCTGTCCGTCCGCATAGGCGTTGACGTGGTCGAGCGCACGGACCGTATCAGATACCTGGGATTTGTGTTAAGCGCGTCCGGGGACATCGACCGCGACGTCAGAGCCCGAATTTCCGTGGCTTGGGCCAAATGGCGTGAGGTGACTGGTGTCATTTGTGACCCCAAAATGCCGATCAAGCTAAAGGGGCAGGTCTATAAAACCATCATTAGGCCTGTTCTTTTATATGGCAGTGAAACATGGCCGTTACTACAGTATAGCGACACAAGCAGGAGCTGCGCGTCACGGGAATGAAGATGCTGCGGTGGAAGTGTGGAGTCTCACGCAAAGATCGCGTGCGGAACACCCACATCCGCGGCAGCCTTTGTGTTCGTGACATCGCAGACAAGCTGCAGGAGTGCCGCTTTCGTTTCTATGGTCATGTCTCACGGAGATCGGCAAACTACGTGGGCAACAAATGTCTGGCCATGCCGCCCCCGCCAGGTACCGGTAGAAGAGGTTGACCTAAGAAGCGGTGGCTTGACGTCGTTAAGGGTGACATGCAAGCCAACAAACTCGCCACTGAGGATGCACAAGACCGCGCGAAGTGGGCCAAGAAAATAAGAAAGGTGGACCCTGGGACCCCACACACCAGTGTGGGTTCACAACCGGGATAGACCGCACGGATGATGATGATGATGATGACTTGTTCTGGGTGAGGATCGAAGCCACTTACACTGGCACTATGTACCTACAGGATCTTTACCCATTGCACCAAATGATCACTCAAATGTAAGCATGGCGATTGCATTTTTTTTCAGAAGCTGCCTTCTGAAAAAAAATGCAATGCAATGCAAAACCGAAGGGCACTCAACTGTACGAGTGCCCTTCGGTCTTGAGGCCTCTTCCACACCTACCAGGTGATAATTTATACTGTCAAAAAAATGATATGATGATGCATTGCAAAACATTCACTAGCAAATGATCATTTATTAAAGGTTTTCATTCGAATTTAGTTTTTTTTTATGAAAACCTTAAATATTAATCTTATTTAAAAAGTCTTTCATCAGTATGCGATATGATAATCCTATCACTATTAATAATCTGCCGATATGAAGGACGGCGCCACAACTCTGTCACATTTCTGTGGCGGGTTGGTCGACGCCGTCGTATCTCGTCCAAGTTGGAAAATTTCGTCGGCGGCAGAAAATGTTTGTGGTTGAGTTCTTTAAATGGTGTTATAAGAGAGAGAGAGATACAGTATTAGTAACGATATAGATTTATTAAGTTAATAGTAATAGAAAAATCGGTTTATCAGTGGCATAGGTACGAGTATTTTAGGCTAATTAAAAAAAACACTATTACACGATTGACCGCAATTAGTTGATAACGATTTAACCCTATTTTTTTTAACTTCTTTTTTTAATTGAAATCTGTCCTAGGACAGTGTCAAAGTGTGGTCTTGCATGGTATAAATCCACTGATTTATCCATTTTAAGTCACGTCTTCCAGTTTCAATCGGCCAAGTCCTGCGGTGCTCTCCTCTTTAGCCTAACAAACGACTTTTTGACTTTCATCAGCCCTGCAGCTAGGGAGTGTGGGTGTTTTGTCAGTCTCTGCATATCGCGTCATAGGTTTGCCGATTACCCTAATATTAATCACGTAGACTTCTCCTCGGAACTGCGTGGCCACCGACAATGGATATATTTATTTATTCATTTATTGCATACATGTAACACACATGTTAGTACACACACAGGTATCATGGTTTATTGCAACCCACTTTTGCATAGGTATTTAGGGAGGGTTACGAAACGAAAAGATGTCCAAACGGAAAAGACCCATATCCACCTTGGTTTGGTTAACTCTGAAATGACTTCTTGTTCCTGAGTTCCATACTATATTTTTTGCTCATCACTCTTTTAATGCTTGCCTACTATTTCAACTAAATTGAATCTGTCGAACTAAATTGAAGACTATTATTTTCTCGTTAGTAAGTTTTAACCATCCGCTATGGTGAACTTAACCAATTTAGTTCGGCCTCCTGGCACCCTAAACGTACGTTGTTTTTGAGAACTTATTGCTTTTTAATGGGGGCCACTGGATTTTTAATGCTATATTAATTTTAAAACAATTTCTCATTTAACAAGGTAAAATTTGCCTAAGGGTAATGGGAAGAGTCGGCAAAAAATATAAGGTTGTTCTGCACGCGGATGAGAAAGGTTCTTAATGTATGTCAAACATAGAAATAACACATAAAATAGAAAGTATTTTGGTGTAATTAGGAGAAATGAGCCTAATCTCTATCTATTCTCAAACGAAAACAACCTCCGAACCGGTGGTAGAGTCACATTAAGTTTAATTCACATTAAACTATCAAAGTATTATTTTATGTAACTATATTTTTATTCAGTATGTTTTAGCCATATATATTTTTTTTATTTGACTTGTCATAAGTACTTTTTAATTTATAAGTCTAATATGAATAAAGATATTTTTTACTTTTACTTTTTTTTATTAAAATAATAGTTTCCTTACAATAGTTAAGTACCAAATTCAATTATTTTCTCTAGTCGGTTAAAATAAAATATAAAATACATTTTTCCCTACACTATCAACTTTTTAACATGAAAAAACGCCTTATTCTTTTTCAAAACAACTTATTGTCTAAGCTTTATTATATTTTTCTAATCGTATGAGTGAGCGAGTAGTTAGGAGCTGATTAAAAAACCGTTACACAGGTTCAAACTAATTTATGTCCTCATAAAATGGGCATGAGCAAATATAACGTCAATTTAAATGACTATAGCCTTAAATTTAGGGCGGTCGTTTCGAATAATTAAATCTCTAGCTGACAATATTTTACATCAGTAACATTTGGGAAATCAAGCTAATGTTATGAGACCCCTCAGCGACGTTATGCATTAAAAAATAAAACATTCTGACGTCTGTTCAACCAAGGTGGAGCGGTCAGTTGATTGTACACGGTCATTAGGTTACATTGTTCGTTCTTTGGACTAACCTGTTATTTTATGGTTAGTTTATGTTCTAAAATTAGACATTTGACTACTTGTACTTTCACATTTGTATTATACGCGTGAGATGTGTTATTTACACGCACAAACACGAATGCCGTAGGTAAAATATCTCAATCGCTTTCGATTTTCACGTGCATAAACCGACGAACGTAAATACGCAGTCCACAATTAATTATAACTAAACTGAATAAAATATATTTTTGAAGTAAGAATGAAAATTCCGTTCCGTATATTACTAAACGGAATTTTCATTTTACATCAGGTTTCACAGAGTTCCAAATATTTTCGTCGTACTGCTTACTTTTCAACCCGCTATGGTTATCCGAAAATTGAATTCAAGCCTAAGAGAGACACTAGTTTTTCATCACACCGTGTTTAAAAAAACATTCATGAGCGATCTTCAAGTCTGTGGTCTCAAATGTCGAGCGACGTTCTGAACTTTAAACACAAGAGGTTGTGAGGTTTTCGAGGCGCTGTGAAGAAGCAACCCATATGAGACCCGCTCAAGTAAGACTAACGAAGCATTGCTTGCTGATTAATCCTCGTTAGCTTGTTTCGCTTCCTCGCTACACTTACTTCATATCTGGAAACAGATAAAGCAAAAGAAAACCCTTGATAGAATTTCTTCTGAATCCTAAGTTTTGTGATCGTATTGCTTCTGTTAATTATTAGACACGTAAAAGTCTTTAGTCCTGATAGAAACCACAAAATGGCAGTCGAAAACCAAAGATCTAAGTAGAATAAAAAAACTTTTACACCAGTTTAACGAAGTGGACAAAACACAAAAAAAAGAAGACTATATTAAAGCTTATAAATTCATACAGTTCATCAGAGAATATTAAATGACATGCTCAATTGACATGAATAGATTCACATCACAAATGTTAACAGTCCACAGGCGCGCGGTAGATAAGTAGTGAGAATTGAGAAACGTAGACGAGCTAGCTCACAGATGAAAAGCTTATAGAATCGTAAAATAGGCTAGAATTCATAAATGAATGCATGAAAATGCATAGTATAGTGCAGATAGCCGTTGGGGTAAGCGTGTTCTAGAGTGGAGACCGCGTATCGGCAAGCGTAGTGTAGGAAGCCCCCCGGCCAGGTGGCGTGATGACTTGCGAAAGGTTCCTATCAGAACTGGATGCGTCAAGCTGAGGATAGGCCACAATTGCGCGTATTGGGGGAGGCGTATGTCCAGCAGTGGACTATGATAGGCTGATGATGATGATGATGAATGCATAGTATAAATAAAGTAGTTGCAAATGCAGACCAAAAGGCTAAAGAAATAACAGTTCGTATGTCATGTCGTTTGGGCTGATTGCGCTACAGATTTTTTCAAACGTATTTCAATTGATATTTAGGTACCTATACTGATTTCTTTTAATAAAACAAGCATGAAAATGCTTCTTTCGAAGAGATCAGGCTGAACGCATGTCGTGTGGCAAGGGTGAAAAAAGAGTTTACGAACGGTTCTGTCATTCTTTTTAGTTTTAATCTGTTTTTTTTTCAATTGTGAACCTTAACAAATTCCTTCTGGTTTCAGTTTCTCTACAAGCTGTTTCACTTACATACCCGTCAATGTTATTTATTAGTCAACTTGAAGTTGTAATGAAATTTCCGCAGTATGCAATAAAACTAGTAATTTTCTCCATAGAAGCTGGTTAGATTTCTTTGTATCCAAGGCTTTTGACCCTGGCTGTGGAGAAATCTCGGCTTACGTCAATAATTCCAATCAATGCTATTGCATTAGTATATCTAAATATTTGGTAAGGGATCCTTTGCTAAATATTTAGAATTAGCTATTTTAAACCTCTTATTTTTATATCATAGCTTTCAAATACCCTGGGCTAGGATATTTTTAAGTTATTTTGACTAGGATATTTTGTAAATTGATGTTCAGTGTAACAGTGTACTACAATCCTAGTTAGATCGCTCACTCGATGAAACACATCGATGAGGGTATTCGTCCAAGTGCCTCTAATACTCATAATCATATCGAGTTTTATTTTTCACGAATTAATTTGTATGAGTTTTTGAATGAATTTTGAGATTACTTGCGCTATGATTCATGTTGCTATAGAACAGCCTATCTTAGAAGTCCCGTTTAAGTGTTGTGTATTATAATAGTGGCTTAATACAACCTTTAATCCTCAGCGCTGTCAACACTTGCAAGAAAGAAATAACAGTGTGTTAAATAAAAAAGTGCTAAGTGCTAATTCGGTTTTTATATACAATAACGGCGCAACTCTATAACTTTGTATGCGATATAGTTAACTAGTGACTTTCCTTTTGTCCGATTCGTGTATCTGCGTTACTTCCATTGTCTCATTATAACTGGCACTTATTATAATCCTAAGATAGTATCTTTTTGATTAAACGGTAGTGCCATATTCATTACTAACTAGAATTTGAGTACAAACGTGAATACAGTCATCTATCATATTTTTTTGCTACAATACTTTGAAAAGAGGCTTGTTGTAAGCAAGTAGAATGTCAGTTACCAAATATAGTACAATTTACTATCTTAATGTTATCTTTAAACAACACAATATAGCCGTGCATGCCATTAATTTGATGCGAAACAATAGTTTAGTTTAGTTTAGTTTTATTTATCTCATAATACAAAATTACAATATATATTACATTCGATGTTACATATAAGAATTTGCATTATGATTGTCAAAATTATTATACAAATTACAATTAATAAAATAAAGAGAATGTCAAAAACTAAGATAAATACAATAAATGAACAATTCAATACAAAAAAAAAAAACGCATGTCAACAAGAAATAATACAATTCAGTCAAAAATAACAATAAAATAGTTACCAAGTCATCCAAAGTTGCAATTCAAATATTCTTTAACACTATAAAGTTTATAATAAAAAAGACTGTGAAAAATATTTAAAGTCAGTTACCCAGTTTTGTTTCTTTTTGATAGATCCCTTCACCTCAAACGCACTGTATTACTTTGAAAGTAGATTGATCGGTTTTATCTCAGTTAAGCAAAAAATACCCATTGTTCAGCACAACCGTGAAATCCGTTGTTTTTAGTAGTCAAACAAAGTTAAGACGAAGATTCTTAACCAAACTATAACTTTAATGGTGAAAGCCAGTAATTTAGGCATCTACTGCACAACATGCTCAAATGTGTGTATGTGTGTCTGTATTTCGTGAAAAACGGATTTTGAATGCCAGTAGAAGTTATTAATGAGAGTGGAAGAAGCGCAAGAGGTGTGTCAGGACCGTAGCAAGTAGAAAGAATGTGGTCTCTGCCTACCCCGTTGGGTAAATGGCGTGATGGTATGTATGTATGTAGAAGTTAAAAATTGAATAAATATACAAGTATATTAATTAACCTGCTCGTAAAAGGTATACTCGTATTAGAGTAACAAAAAAGTTTTATGTATATTGTGGTTCTATTTTCAAAAACGGTAAAACTATTTGCTAACTGTTATTGTCGAAAATAAAAATAAAAATAAAACTTTGATTAACTGCTGCTAATGCGCGGCGGTTTTGTTATTATACATTCTTCGTGAATCTAAATCCAATTAAAAACTCAAATGTTTGGTATGTGGTTCTTAAGTACCTACTCTGTGCTTTTAGCGAGACCAGGCAGAATTGTACACTGGCATGTTATATTAAATGAAAACTGTTTTTGAATGAAAGGCCTAACGCAAAACCCATTTTAAACAAAAGAATATAAATTAGGTACTTCATATTCAAAAATGTTTATCTTAAATGAATTAAATTATAATTTTTGTGAAAATATTGCTCGGTGAATCAATCGAGCCGAATCGCTGAGCAAATAGATCTAGAACTCATGAAATTTATGTTAAATGGCTGCGGGCTAGATTCTTCTCTATTCGCCATTATTTTCACCAAAATTAACATTTTTGAATATGAAGTACCTACCAAATTTTTATTTGTTAAAGAGATTTGATCCTTATGATTGACCCTATCGATCGATGCCGTAAAAGTACAGGGCGTTATTTTCTCGGATTTTACCCAGTTCGATTCCCGGGTGTGGCAAGCGAATTTTTTAAAATCTGCGAATGCAGTTCTGTTTCTTTTTAAAAATAAAGGAATGTTTCCTTTGGGTAAAATGGTCTATCTCCAGGATGTACAGTACTTTCCCGCCAGGTGGCGTTAAAAAATTCCATCCTGTATATCACATTACGCTTACATTAAACATAGACGTACAAAGCAACGCGAGCGTTTGATAGGGTATAATTAGATTAATCGGGTCAATGTGCTAAAAAAAAACCTTTTTTTGAGGAAATATCAGTGGTTTTGTAATTTGTCTTTATTATTGCCAAATATTGGTTAAGCTCTTGTCAATCTTGTCATGTGCCTGCCTGCATCTATTTTATGACTATGGCAAATCATCTCTAATCACCTAATATCTCCAAATCTTTGGCGTATTCAAACAACAAAGTTTTATTCAATTAGCAGGTAGACATGAGGAAGCATAATAATATATGTAGAGTAAATCGCAAAAAAGGTACCTACCAGCATAAGTTGAGCTCTCATTGCTACTGAACGCGGACTGTATGTGCGAGTAGTCTAGGTCTAAGCTTGAGCAGAGGCTGTACGTTCTTATTTGAGTAATCTATTCAGAAGTAGGTAATCGACTTTGACTACTAGTAAAAAATAGCATAAATAATGAATAGCTATCATATTTTGTTGAATTGTTTCGGTGTGTAATGTTTTCAATACACTGTTATAGAGAGACAAGTATTATTAAGCATTTATTTCGATTGAAAAGAGGCGTGGACGATTCAAGCGTTCGAAAACAGTCTGTATAATTTGAAAACTTGTGCCATGTACGTACAGAGGCATTCACATCAACCTTTACAAAACCATTACAAAATGGTTCTTATGTTAGCAGCATAAGGTGCACCTATGTAAAGGTTGATGTGAATGCCTCTGTACATACTGTCTTATTGTTAAAAAGGTTTTATTTGTAAAATTGTTTTATAATAAATAATAATAAATAAATAATAAATAATAAATAATCCTGGACATTATTCCACACAGCGCCATCTAGCCCCAAAGTAAGCTAATTAAAGCTTGTGTTATGGGATACTAGACAACGGATAAACATACTTAAATACATTTTCTTTTGTAAATACATACTTATTATACATAGGAGACACCCAGACCAGTACAAACAGACATGTTCATGCACACAAATGTTTGTACTGTGCGGGGATCGAACCCGCGACCTCTGGTGTAGTAGCCAACTTCTTAACCATTACACCAAGTTGGTCGTCACTCCGTTATTCTCATGGGTAAGGAATACACAAATAAAATCAAGAATGATTCTGACATACATCCTGCACTTCTCCGGTTTTTAACTACACTTTTCACACCCGTTCACTGAAGGTTTCAAATTGTTTTTCAAACAGCTGTTAAATAGAACATTTGAAGGCCAACCGGGATATTCCTTCAATGGACAACCAATCGATGTTTTAATTTAATTGTAACATTTGGTTAGTGAAATAACTTAACTCTATCGTCAGATTTCACAAAAGATGATGTGGCTACTTCATATATATTAAAAAACTACTAAGTCACCTTTCTGTAACAAATGTTCTTAGACTTGTTCATACAGCAACTTGTTCATACAGCAATAAATAAATAAATATCTGAGACAATTTACACCAAGACCATCTGACCCCAAACTAAGCAGAACTTGTACTATGGGTGTTAGAGACTGATAAACATACTTAAATATTTCTAAATACATACTTTAATGGATAATGACACCCAGAGATACACAACAAACACAATTGTACGTCACACGAATGTTTGTTATGGGTGGGGATCGAACCCACGACCCCTGGGGCTAAAGGCAGGATTGCTGCCATTGCACTTACAGGCTAGTCAATCTTTTTAAAATAACTGCTGTCTGAAGCACTTCCGCTTTGATCAGTTTTAATTATTTAAAATATGTTAGTGTGTTCTGACTCATAAGCTATTCGCTAATAATTTTAAATTGCCATGTTTCGACAAATGATCTGAATCAATCCGCAGCTACCTAAACTTTTACATCATTAAATTTTAGAAATAAATATTAGCTTCCTGTGGTGAATGCGGTTATACGGATGAGCATGAAATTAATAATTATGATTTATGCGTCCTTATTTTTTCATCCTTCGGACGAATAACCGCCTGACGTGCTTATAAAAATCAATCACCTCTACAAATTAATATTCTTTACTGCAAAAAAAAATAAAATGGTGGCTGGTGGCTATGCCAGTTTTCATACAAAAATGCTCAAATCCTTTTAAACAGTCTATTAATTTGGAATAATTAACTTTGTATTTAAAAATGTGGTTCCTTAATTTGATCTAGATTTAAGATACCTACTCAATCAGTTGGCGTGTTAGTCTAATCTTTTTTAATGCTGCCGTCGCCGCCGCAGGAACATGGATTGTTAAGTATGAATATCAGACTCTCGCACTCACATCACAGCTAGAGTAAATAAATCGATTTTGAATACATTGTGTATTTGACAGGACAGGAGAGTTGCATTTCAGAATTGGGGGCCCATTATTTTGCTAACTGAGAAATGGTCAACCTTAGGAGATTAGAAATCTTTATCTTTTACTATTAACATAACAATGTCTAATAAAGACTCTTGATAGCTCCAGCTTAATAGTACACTTATGAACTTCACGCGAAAACTCTTTACTTTCAAACGCAGTACACACACACACACATACAGTTAAATAACTTATGGTACGTACGATTAAGCCATAAAACAAGTTTTCGCAGGTGTAACTCACGAATGTGGGAGAGGCGTGGAAGAGAGCCATAAATAAAAAAAGTTAATGATACAGTAGGGGTCATAAACCATAACTGGACCACCTTTGGGAGGCTTCTATGGTCTGTTAATGAATATACAACTCATTATTAGCACTTCACTATGATTGCTGTAATAGAAGCCATAACAGCGATTGGATAATAACTTCAAACGTGTATGGAAAGCCGTTCGAGACACAGAATAGCCATTGAAGGTGTGTTGTTTTGCCGCTTTCCTGAGAATACGTGGGAAAAACTATGAATGTCAAATTAGCGAAGCAATATAGTACTAAATAAGTTTTGTCACGTTTTATGTGTAAAAATGTTTTTTTAACAATCTCTCTGAGAAATATATGTTTGTTTAATATTTATTGCGTCGTAAAATCCTATATTTATTATGAATATTTTAATTTAACATAAAAGTCAAGTAATTTCTTCAAAAAGATTCAGGCTTAACTCCAAGCAACAACATACACTCATTATTCACCACTTGAATGAATAGAAGTTTCAGTAGCCATAACGGATTACTTAAGTGAGGTTAAGTTATAAAAATACTAAAAATTTAGCATTTTTATGCGAAAAATTCACACTTGAATCACAACCGATCACATTTTTCAAATAAAGGCTCTATTTAATTTTGTTCCAACGCCACGCTCTACGGTGGTAGAGTCTACGCCGTTGGATTCAGTATTTTCTGTGATAAATTACGTCTTTATAAAAATAACGGATAGTAGGATGCTAATAAAAAATAATAATTTAACTTCTAATAGATATTTAAATTCCACTTTTGAGGATCTTAAACACCGGCAGATAACACTCTGTCTGACTTATAAAGAGTAGCGCCGACCATCTTAGTATAATATAATATAATATAATCTTATTTTATTACTTTTACTAGTAACTGCATAAAATACCATCGCGACTTTTTCCCGAACGGGGTAGTCAAAGGCAAGTGATTGTGTTGTGTTTTCATTGCAAACGGAACACTCAGAAGCCCACTTTCCACTAATGGTATTACACCCAACGTAGGTAGCCTTCCGTCGGCTAGCATTGTCCATGGTTTCATTTACTGTCCTATGTCGTCGCCACTCTGTATTGCCTACATTTTGGGAACGGTGCATCGGGGTAGTAGACTCCCAATGTGCGTATTTCCGCCCTCATTCAGCCGATCGCACAGAGCCCCGTCTATCATTCAGCCGATCGCACAGAGCGTTCGCCACATCTTTTTTAATGCAAACTGCTTATTAGCAGAACTCGCTTTCCGCGAATGTGTAATTGTGTAATTGTGTTACACATATTAATATGTAACAGCTAAAACTAGGCTTGGGTCTCTTTCGGAAAGATCCAATAGGAATTTAGTAGACATGCTCCGCCTTAGATCATACACTTTGTTGTGAATTTAAACCAGAAGGCCTAGCAAGAGCAGTATTGGAACGCCAGTCAGTTTCTATATACGCGAAACTTTAAAAATATGCTTTAAACTTAGTGGCATGGGGTTCTTAGATATGCCCTCCGCTCATATGGAATTGCAGTCAAAATAGTGTCTAATGCCGAACAAAAGAAGCGCTTGCATTCATTATAAAGTAAATGTATGGACGTGGTTTATCTTGCATTTATCAATCCCATGCTTGTCTTACAAATTAAAGAAAGTATGATTTTAAGAAATGAAAGTAACATTTTGTTCGTCTTGCTGCTACTATTACAAGATAAGAGACCTTAATTTTATAATAATTATTCCTTTTATCATAAACAAACAATTTACCATTTAACAACTGGATCTTCTTTTGTGAAATAAATCGTATCTCTGCAACGAGAAAGTCGTTAATTAATGTGCAAATTTTGCCAAATTGCTCGTGTTAGCGATTATTTTCTAGAACCGTCTCTGACTTTTGTGTGTAGTTAATCACAGCTCCCAAGCGTAACTGTTAGCTTCGTTGCTACGCGCGCAGTATTTGAGTTTATCCCGGCACCGCAACAGCACCGCTCCAACCCGGCAGTTAACTTGCCATTCAAATTAGAGCATTGAGTTGTGTGCAATATATTACATTTTACAATGTCAATATGAAACAGCGGACGGCGGGCTGTCAGCGCGCCGCCCGTGGCGATAGGCCCGGTTTCCACCAAAGCGGAGAGGAAAGGAGATGTGTTTTGATAACCAATCAGATTACTTTATTACCACATCTGTCTTTGAAATGTGTAAAAAAAGATACATAATATCTCGATACATATCTCCTCTCCTCTCCGCTTTGGTGGAAAGCGGGCCTTAGGCCTAGTTTCCACCAAAGCGGAGAGGAGAGGAGATGTGTTTCGATAACCAATCAGATTTCTTCATTTCCACATCTGTTTGTGAAATGTGGAAATAACGAAATCTGATTCGTTATCCATACACATCTCCTCCTCTCTTCGCTTTGGTGGAAACCCGGCCTCATGCCGGGTTGGAGCGGTGCTGTTGCCGCGCCGAGAAAATGTGCGGTGACCTCAACTCGTATACTCCTCTGAAGGAACGAAGTAATGGAACGAGCAGCGGTCCTGTCTATGGCGCCAAAGGTGGTTCTGATTCCTAAACCAGGAAAAACATTTAAGTGATGAACTTTTGCGTTTTTTGCTGTTGTGTGTAGGCTTTATCTATTTATGCCCGGCTCTAGAAATATTTAAGTATGTTTATCAGTCTCTGGTTTATGTGTTAGAGGTCTTAAATATTAAATATTGTTCTTTATTCGTTTTCTTTAACATTAACTGTTACATCTACTAACCAAAGCAGGCTGGTTCTACTCCTTTTTAGGTGAACCCCAGCACGAAATGATCTCAAAATTCCTCAAGTCCAAAATGGTAACCTAATTATCGTTTTTTGAATGCGCTTGTAGGCGCAAACAAGCTCTTCCAAAAACGAGCTTATACGCGCGCCTAAAACGAAAGTCTGAAGCCGCTAAGGCTAGGACACTCTTCAACAGTCATTTCTCTATTTTTCTAACCACACCAGCAATTTCGTGTTCTTGCTTGTGGGTAAAGATGTCATAGTTTCTCGGAACTGCTATTTCCCTCAGACTCACGAACCGCGAATATAACCTGCCTCTAACTCTAAACCACTGTTGTTGCGATAGCGATAGTAGACCGTGAAAATCAGTCATGCTATCGATAGTCCTATCGAAACTATCGACCCGTGACGATACTATCGATAGTATCGATAGTGAGAATTAGGTGATACTATTGATCTCTTTCGATACTATCGATAGTATTGCGCCTATCGATACTATCGATAGTTTTGCGTTAGTAACTATCGAGGTATTTTCGACACTAGCGACTGGGAATAAAACGAAACGTTTTAAGAGCTTGCAATAGTATCGTTAAATGTTCGACTATTGATAGGGAAAACTATCGATATTATTATTATATATATATAATGGTATCGATACTATCGAAAAGCAACCTATCGATAGTTCCGATAGTTTTTAACTGATACCTACTATCGATAGTATCGAAGAAGGTCAATAGTATCGCATAAATTTGATTATCGATACTATCGATAGTATCGTCACGGGTCGATAGTTTCGATAGGACTATAGATAGTAGAACTGATTTTCGAGGTCACAATAGTATTTCGATACTATCGATAGACTATCGCTATCGCAACAACGCTTTTCTAAGCTTATCCGCACGTTTGTTTGCCACCGACGTTGTTAATACTATTTTAAATATACAGTACATAAACCTGATGTTTAACTTGTCATTTATTGCCCAAACTAAATAGGAACTTAGTATGATGTGCCCGTCTATGCAACAATCAATCATTCACGTTTTTGCAGCGACTTGGCAAGTGAATGCCTCTACCGCAGACGTAAATTGAGATAGATAATTTATTTTTACAGATGATTAAAAAAATATATTCAGACACATAACATACCATCACGACGTTATCCCAAACGGGGACCTCAGAGGCAAATGACTGTTGCCGTCATGTTGAACGGAACACTCAGAAGCCCACTTTTTACCAAAGGTATCAGAACCCAACGTGGTAGGTGTAGTGAGCCTTCCGCCGCTATCCGGGTTGATTTGGTTTTTATCGATGTTCCATCACCGGAGAGTTAGTCGGAAATTAAACAATCTACACAAAGATTTTGGTTCTGGCCAGATTTCAATTCGGGACCACACGAGTGCTTAACCACTAGGCCGCGACGTTCTCAATTCTTTCGACAAATGACAAATATCAACAAAAACAAATTTAACAATTAAAACGCAATATGTAAGTTTAATTTAAAATTTGCAAAATATAATTATTTACTTTAGACATTTTAATTCAAACAATTCGTAGTAATTGATGGATTTAAAATAAAATACATTAATTGAATTCGAAATTATAAACAAATGAATAAAATAATAAAATTTGAATTATCCATCTCATAGATAATAGTTATAGATAAGGAAAGTCTCTTCGTTCTTGTATGAAAACAAGTATTCCTGTTTATTGGCGTCTACTGTGACGGTCCCTCGGATTTTAGTGAATGGGATTCTAGATTCCTCAATCTATTATAATGGAGTAATTAGTCTGGGAAAGGCTAAATGTGAATCTTATTGCTTTTATTATCCGTTGCCACAACGAAATAAAATAAATAAATATACACCACTTGTCATGGTCTCAAAAAATATACCTGTGTGACGAGGTACCAGACAAGGAATCAAGTCAGGATGGTCATTAACATTAGGATACTTAGTTCAAAAACGGGATGCATATCATGTACCTTTTTTATTATGAGTTACCAATATTTTAGCACTTAGTGCACCCCGAAACTCAGTAACACGCTGCAAATGTTGTTGAAAGCATGAAAATCGGAACGGATTTTTGCAATTCAGCTTTGTACTGAATGTAAATACTAAATGTAAAAATTTCAATAATAGATGTTTTAACAGTTTTTACTTCTTTAACTAAAATAAAAAAAAACTTTTTTTTTACTTCTTTTATTAGTGGCTCGAGAAATAATCCCCTTTTCTCGCCTTACCGCAACAACTTGGGTGCCTCCCCGCATGTGCTCCGTTCCTCAGGCTTGGCACTTTGCTTCTCGGCAGACGAATATGCATGCCCATCAGTGTGGCATCGTTCGGCTCATGCTAAGCTGGTGGATGTGGCTTTAAACGAGACTTGTAGGACCATAACGGGATGCCTCAAACCTACGCCACTCGGCAAGATATACCCTCTAGCTGGTATAGCCCCTCCAGTCGTGAGGAGGTATATCGCCGCCTCTGTTGAAAAACAGAAGCAGGAATCAGACAGGAGGCACCTGCTCTCTACATTCACGCCTTATAATCCCCCTCGCCTTAAAAGTCGTGATAGCTTTCTCCGCGGAACCTCCTCTTTAAAGTGCACCCCAGGTGAGGGGCGATGTAAATTGTGGCGTGAGACTCACACTCCACCACCAGAGTTTATGGCGTCCCTTGAACATCTTCCTGCCGGAACTGCCGTGGCCCACATGGAAGTCACTTAACCGTCTCCGAACCCAAGTGGGCCGCTGGAGGAGTAACCTTCTTATATATAGTACATCAATGCGGACAGGGTAAAATGCGACTGCGGAACCTCGGACCAAACAATGCAGCAACTGCTGGTTTGCCCCCAGTGCCCTACCAGCTGCTCAATTAAAGATCTATATGAGGCCTCCCCCCCTGGGGTGGTGATGGCGGAGCACTGGGCTGCTGTTATTTAGTATTAGCGATAAGATCATTGACACGAAGAAGACATCTTTTATTTATTAATATTCTTAGTTTAAAGAGCCGATAGACGCCGACCTGGCGCCGAGAAGACCTCCTGATTGAATGCTCACCTCAGAACGCCGCGAGATGCGTGAGAGTAAACACGAGTGTGTGGCAGATAGGAGATATTGACAGCAAAATTTACGCAAATGAACTTAGGAGCTATTTTTTTTTTTATTATTTGACCAAAAATTACGAAATGCAGCTAGGTGGTCTTAATAGGACATGCGAAATCGTATCTTAAATCCATATCCATAAAAATCACATAGATGACAAAATGACAGTTAGGAGATCATTACTTCTTCAGTCACTCCGTGATCATGGCGCTTGCAACAGTTAGTGCTAGCCGTTCACCAAAAAAAGCTACAAATGGTGTTAAAAGCAAGAAAATCGGACTAATTGATCTTTAGGCCATTGAATCAATTTGACCCGTAGCCATAAAAATAAATAAAAAAAAAGGACAGATATCTTTTTGTATGGGAAAAAACCTTTTTTGTTCTATCGTGTGCGCTATCTAATGAAAGGGCTTACCGAGACGATCCTAAAAATATATCACATCATTACATTTCAATACTTGTTTTTTTTTTTTTTCAAAACAACAGTTTGGGCGGTTTCCTCTATATTGTATGATATCTACAATTGAATCATTATTTGTAAAATATGCCTTAAATGATATCTTATAGCCTCACTAGCTTTCCGCCCGCGTGAACTTCATTTCTGTAACATTTAATATTATATAAGATCTTTATAAATGGTTGCCTATGAGTTATTCTGATGTATTTGTATTACTGTATTACTAAGTTTCATCTAAATCTGTTCAGTAGTCTTTGCGTGAAAGACAAACATCCTCACAAACTTTCGCATTTATAATATTAGTAAGATACCCAAATAATTAACTATTTTTCTCTTTTGATTTCTTTTTGTTTTAATTTGCAATACCTCCTAACTTAGGTAAAACTAGGATAATTTCTAAACAATATCTCCCTAACTACATTTAATTCAGTAACCCATAGGATTTTCGTATATTTACTACTGTATTGATTTAAAGGTCCCAGTAACGATACATTTACAATATAAAATTATAAATTAATAGGTTTAAAAAAATAAACGTTTTTTTCGTTTCCTGTGAAATAGTCTTATTGTAGATCATTACACTTCAACGTGGACATGCGACATTTGCGGCACCTATTACAGATTTATGTCTGTGTTCTCGACTGTAGTAAAAGCTGGTTTACAGAGCATTCGCATTAACTGGGGTCATTAAATGCTACTCAAAATCATCATGCTTATAAGAACTGTCACATCGGGACTGTACATTTGCATAATAGCATCTTTTAAAAAAAAATAAGGGAAATATTTTTGATACAACAGACTATGTCCTGTCCAAATTTAAATAATGCTATCCTGTTTTTAATAACTTTATGGGAAATGAAGAAAAGAATTTAGTGAAAAAGTTACCTATAATCCATCAAATCCGAAGTAGGTATGTATGGTCGTTCAGTTTACCGTTTTGCAAAATTTCCATGACTGTTCTCCAATAGTTATTCCCGTTAAAAACTTAATTTCAAGTGTTGTTAAATTCAAAAACAGCCTTCGGCCCCTCTCAAGTGATGTTCTTTCAGTGAACTGCATTTAATAGACCTTAAACTCTATTCAATGTAGTTCGAAAGTTTACTTAGAAATAATAGAAAATTTAAGAACTTCAAACATAATAGCCTAGTGATTCGTTTGAATGACTGGGCTTGTCAACCTCATATCTGGACCTCACGACCGCTTTCCATCAGGTGGAGTGAGGTCTTCTTGACGGACAACGGACGACTGGCCTGTTGGAGCAATGGCAGCGATCCTGCCTTTAGCGCCGGCGGTCGTGGGTTCGATCCCCACACATGACAAATATTTGTGTGACGAACATATGTATTTGTTGTGTGTCTGGGTGTTATTATCTATTTAAGTATGTATTTAGAAATATTTAAGTTTGTTTATCAGTCCCTGACGCCCATAATACAAGCTCTGCTTAGTTTGGGGTCAGATGATCTTGGTGTGAATTGTCCCAGATATTTATTTATATTTATTTATTTATTTAATGTAAAGGAAAGGAAAGGATAATAAAATTATCTTATTTTTATTTGTCATACTAAGCTCATATACTCGTAGCAAGCGTATTATGACGAATACGGGTCTATGTCTTGTGAACTTTCTTCCAGACCTTACCTGC
Organism: Udea olivalis; assembly: GCA_947369235.1. Taxonomy (NCBI): domain Eukaryota; kingdom Metazoa; phylum Arthropoda; class Insecta; order Lepidoptera; family Crambidae; genus Udea; species Udea olivalis. The sequence goes on along the minus strand of OX376362.1, from coordinate 11,179,259 downwards.
TTATTTATAAGGCCTACGATAAAGCACTCAGATATTCGGCGGACCTTCAGATGAAAAGTTACATTGACAAGCTCGCTAGATTGACATGCTCGCTAGATTGACAAGTGGATAGAGCCCTTTGGGCAACTGGGCAATCGCTGGTCGCGATCAAGTATTCAGAATGTTCGTGGAAACTACCCAACTGACTGTTCTGTTATGCAAGACAAAGATCTAAGCGAATTCAGTGAAAGTCCGATTCGGTCGAGTGACTATGTTTTTGCCGGCATAGCCTTGTTTTTGATGTACTTTTGAATATTTTTTATTTGTGGTCCCGCCGTTCACCTGAGTAGGTAATGGTGCTTATCGGGGTAATGGCCCGACGAGAGATATCTTTGGTTACTTTAGCTGCACAACTAACTGCAGGCTACATTGATGTTTGTGACGGCGATTTACCGAAATGTCGCTTGTGGAGACACTGAGCACGTCTGTCGTTGTAGTTTGCTATGTGGATGGACGAGGAGCCTCAGGAAACTGTCTCTTTTACATAGCCCACAGTATATATATAAATGACTAGCTGTCCGTCAGCGGCTTCGCCTGCGTAGACAGTCTTTCCCGTGAAAATATAGCCTAAAAAAATTGCGTTTATTGTCACTCCCTGATATTAAGATAAGATAAGATAAATATACTTTATTGTGGAATAAATCATAACATTAGCATTACATAATCTTTGACTGTACAATGTAGGCGGTCTTATCGCTAGGAAGCGATCTCTTCCAGACAACCTGCTGGTAGAGGAAATTACAAGATTAAAAAGAGAAATAGGTGAGATAGTGAGATAATTATATACAAACATGAAGTTAATTTATGCATTCATGAATGCAATTGCCAATGATAATGTAACTTTATATTGGTGAAAGTGTTTTTTTAAGTGCAGTAGTTTTAAAGCCTATTCAATATTACAAGCCTATTCAATAACAAATTTTTCCTCTTTATAATATTAGTATGGAAGAGTACCTACAGTATATATTTTTTTAATGTTCTGATAAGTAGGTACAGTATATAATTGCTTTATAGTTTCTTAAATAAAAAGAAGTATTTATTAAAAGTCAAACAAATAAAGATACAATAATACCTCATCATTAAGCTTTTATTTCGAAAGTTGAAAAACGAGGGGATAATTGCTGCTTACATGTAAGCAGCAATTTTAGCTTTTTTTGCACTGCATTAGTTTACTTACTTACTGCAACAGACCGTTTGAATATTTGAATAGTTTATTTTGTTTGAAAATAAAGATATGTAAAATCAAATACACGCAAACATATGTAAATTTTGAATTGGTTTCACCTATTCATTGCTACATGAATTCGCTGTAGTCAAATTTCAAAATAGATTTTGTGTTTTTTATTGCTCAAAATATTGTACAGTCCACCGCTGCTCACATCGTATACCGTCTAACGCCCGTGCGTTGTATTGTATATGACTTTGTAGCGATGGGAGCTCTGCCGACGCCAGAAGCGTTACTCTCTAGCAGTGGCGACTGTACTTACTATCAATTTCGTACCATTTTGAACGAGAGTGCCAATACAAAAAGTGGTTCAACGCGTGATGAATCGATCGAATCGTGAATATTGGAAATTACATCTGGATCGCGCGATCATTATCGCCATGTTTCATCGTCTGTGATTGCCTTTTTGAGATCGCTGTGTATATAAGTAATTAAACAGAACATCTGACGTTTCCGTTAGGGTTTTGATTTTCATTTATATTAATTACGCTTGAGTTAATTTTGCAATTATAAAGCTTGATGGCTTCGCGTACAATTTATCACAGGTGCCCTAAGAACAGTACATTGATCATTTTTATTATTTAAAGTAGTTAATAGTTATTTATAATGACACATCAAAAGAGGCTTGCAAGAGCAACACACCATTGCCCTCCGGCGGTGTTCGGGTTTTTTCGGGAACCAGGGACAACGCCGTTTTTTTGCCTGTCTAGATGACTCACTCCACCTGATGAAAAGCGTCCGTGAGGTCCAGATACGAGGTTGAAGGGACAGTAATGCAAAGCAACCACTAAGCTGGTTAACCTCAGCTCAAAGGCTTCGAAGGAAATGCAGTTTTACCTTGTTGGAACTCAAGATGCAATATACACTTACTGCGTCGATATGAACGTCTCTGCTTAGGTTACAAGTGAAAGAGACTTTAGTTGAGTAGCAATAATGAAAAAATAATTACTATCTAATGCCTCCGTGGCCGAGTGGTTACGGAACTCAGACCGAAATCCAGACTGTATTTTTGGATTTAGAGAGCGTGATGAATAAGCACCCATCAATTGTAGCTATTACTACAGGTACTGGTAGATGAGGTCGACCCAAGAAGCGATGGTTCGACGTTGTCAAGGTTGTCATGCGCGCCAAGCCAATAGACTCACCACTAAGGATGCACAAGACCGCGCGAAGTGGGCCAAGAAAATAAGAAAGGCGGACCCTGGGACCACACCAGTGTGAGTTCACAACCGGGATGGACCGCACGGATGATCATGAATTGTATTACTGAATTTCAATGAAGGAGACCTTTTACCAGCAACAGTGAGACATTTTACAATGTGACCCATTCGTAATGTATCAAACTTATAGTAAACTAGGATCAAATTCATCGTCGAAAAACATAAATTAAGGGCCTGCAGCATCGTATGGTAAATTATACAGGAGTTCCAATTTTGTTGTTCAATTACTTGTACTTTTGTGATTAAATCATAATCATTTATTAATTTACAAGGAACATGGTACAAAATATATCTTAAATAGTTTATACAGATCTCATTCATGTTTCGCAAAAGTTAGCATGCAAATGTCAATAAGTATATAAAATCCTTTGTTGATCGATACAAAGCACATTATTATTACAGCATTATTATCAATCTCAAAATTATCCAACAAGTCTTAGAGATATAATTATTTTTTAGTAAATATTAAAAGGAATAAACTTAGATATAAAAATGAAGTGGCTACCAACGATTGCTTAAGAAGCAAAACTTCCCAAAAAATTGACAGTTGTTTTTTTCATGAAAACTACTACATGTTTTTGAATAAATTTTGAAACTACTCTATTATTGCTACAAATCATTTGATCATAACATATCGTTAGCCAAATATGAGAAGTGGTTTCTTTTCAAAAACACGTTGATTAACTTTTAACAGTTATTGGTAGAGCCAGGTCTTCCTAAAATAAGTCAAAGCTAGCGCTAGGTAAGCAAGAGGCCAAAACAGTTTTGGGACCTTTGATTTCCAGGCGCACTTATCGAGTTTTTATGGCAATCTGGTTAATGTCTGCTCGCTTTCTGCCTAAACTAATGAGCTCATCTGCCATTAGCACGCTTTTTGTCTATCTTTTAATATATTGTTTGAGTTGTAATCAACTTGTTGATTAAGATGCGGTTGAGATTTTGAGATTAGCTGTCATTGCCATCATGCCACAAATCAAAAATAATTCGGGTTACGGTTGAAAGATACAGCTATGTTTACTCTAATTTGATCGAAGAGTTTGATTTTCTTTTTTATGTTATGATGATGATGTTATACAAACAAAAGCTACATGAGCAGCTCTAAATATGCAAGTTTTACTCAACTTTAAGTGACATTGAGATTGCGAAAGAAGGAAATAGCGGTTAGGCCCTAGTTATAAGCTTTATGTGCAATACAAATATAAAAGATTTCGAATAAAAGAGATTCGTGATACTCCTAGATCTATTTGCGATCCTTTAATTTTTGTTTCTGTTGCAGTGTGTGATGTTTTGACTAAGGAAGGCTATCCTTTCCATTTCCTCAAATGCCGTGGGTAATAATGCGATCTGTCTAAAGATGATCAAGCTCACTCTTGACTCGGTGTTGCCTATCATTACCCATATCCTGATTTTTTCCATCACAACTAATGTCTTTCCTACAGCTTGGAAGAAAGCACTGGTTATTCCTTTACCGAAAACTTTACACCCTTCCTCTCCCGCCCAGTATCGCCTTATTTCCATCTTACTGGTCCTTTCCAAAGTCCTAAAAAGGACTTAAGTCCGTACCTGTCTGGGTTTCGTTTTGGACACATTACTGTTACTGCATTGCTGAAAGTTACTGATGACGTTAAGATATTCAATGGTGCAAAAGTAACTCACACTACCCTATTAGACTTCAGCAGTGCATTTAACTCGGTTGACTTTGACGTGCTCGCTTAACGATCTCCATATGAAATTAAACGGTTCAACTCTTATCTTAGAGGTCGCGTTCAGTGTGTTCGTACAGACGATGTTTCATCGAGCTGGTGTGAACTTACTACTGGCTTTCCTCGGGGTGGTGTTAATGCTATTACTGCTTAATTGTCCGCTCACTACCATCTCTATGCTGACGACTGTTTCTGTTAAGAACCTGGGAGTCTTTTTTGACGCTAACCTTGCGTTGGACCACCATGTCAATCAGGTAGGCCGAAAAGTTTTGGCAGCTTTCCACTCTCTGAAGCGTCTACAGAATTTCCTCTCTATTCGAACCAAGATAACTCTAGCTCAATCACTTAAGCTTCCCCTTATTGATTATGCTGAAAGTTGTTATCTTGACGCTACGGAGAAACTTTAAATAAACTCGAACGTCTTTAAAATGTTTGCATTCGCTTCATACACGGCCCTCGTAAGTGTGATCATATATCTGAGTATCTGAGCATTTTTTAAGAAAATTCAACACATTTTTAAATATAGTTTATTTACATTTAACTAAAGTATGTAGGTGCAATTTTGTTCGATTACTTTTTGCTATCTAGTAGGTAGGGACATGATCCCATTGCTATAGGAGTTATGAGGCTTCTGATCAAAATACCGCGACAAGTGGTTTTGGCAGTCCTCTCGTGATGCTAACCTGACACTGCCTAAAGAATTCTGAAGGGACCGAAACAGGTGGAAATCTGAAGGTGCAAGGTCAGGACTATACGGCGGATGCATTAACACCTGCCAGCCAAACTCTTAATTTTTGCTGAGTGGCTAAAGATGTCTGAGGTCTAGCGTTATCATCATGAAAATAATAATAATAACAAATTTATTTATTTCAGATTTTCTCAATCTAGTGTTAGTAACAAATTGATCTTAATCTAATGTTAGTAAAAAAAAATGAAACAGGAGGAAAATCAATGAGACTCTGTACATTGAAATATGCTATGTATATACATAGCCAGTAACAGGGACGTGTAGCTGCAGCCAGCGCCGCAGTAGCGGGGAGTCCCACCGATCAGCCAGCGCGCTCAAGATGCCGTTCGAACCGCCGCGTATCCGCGCCCACAGCGATGCGCATCGTTTTCTGATGATTGTGTAAAAACAATCAGTACGCGCCTCTGCGAACAAGGACGATGCGCTACAATGACGTGGCAGGCCGAACAACATCCTGAACGCGTTATTATATTGGACGCGTAGTGTACTGTATGTCCGCTGCGTAAAGTTCACCCACAGACTGCACGTGTAGAAGGACTGACAGTACGCTGCAAACCACACCACAACCACACCCTTTCTGTTAATTGATTACGGCCGCTTTCTCTCAACTTCTTGCTTTAATCTCATCAGTTGTTCGCAATAGAGTTCAGAATCGAAGGTCCTGCCTGGTGGTAACAGCTCATAATGAATAATGCCCTTCAATCCCACCACACACACATCATCACCTTGTTGCGAGTTAACCCGGGTTTAGCCACAGTCTGTGAAGCCTGACCGGCCTTTGACCACGACCTTTTTCGCACGTTCTTGTCGTACGTGATCCACTTTTCATTACTAGTTATCAGCTTCTTCAAAATTATTTCGGTTTCATTACGTCGTAATAAAGAATCACAAATGAGTACACGGTTCATTAGGTTTGTTTCAGTGAGCTCGTAAATCGAGGTTTTTTGTGTACCTAGTTTTAATCAAATGCGCCAAAACTGTTTTCTGGTCAATTCCCAGTTCTTCGGCTACGTCGTAACTGAGAGAGATTTATTACAAGTTCATGCATACTATATGCGAAAAGACTTTTTCCCCAACCTAATATTAGTCCTCCTTTACAATAAACTGTTTAATCCCGCTTCTCCAAGCTATCTCCGTGAACGTTTTACATACAAGGAGAGGAAGGTTTTACAGTTTGACAGGGTGAGGATGGCCAGCCCAGTGATTCGTTTTAATGACTGGGCTTGTCAACCTCATATCTGGACCTCACGACCGCTTTCCATCAGGTGGAGTGAGGTCATCTTGACGGGCAATATAAAAAAAAACATACGAGTATCGTTTTCTGGCCGAGCTCATCGCTCAGCCTATATAACCTGCATTTAACTGCCCCTTCCTGTAACACGTGCATGTATGGTGAATCTTTTACCGTTCATGCTGTTCAATTATGGAACAAGCTCCTGTATCGCTTCGCGAATACAGCACAGTGGGTTCTTTTAAAAGACTGCTCAAAGAACATCTTTCAAGTTCGACTTGAATTGACCAAATGTTTATATACAGGGGGAGGTCAAAAAGTTTGCGGAATGGAGCGTTAAGAGTAAGAAATTAAACACAAATTATTATTTTTTATTAATATATTCTTCCCTTACTCTAATTAATTTGTTAAATCTATCAATAAATTAATTAAATTACTAGAAAATAAATATTACGTGTTTGTCCTCCAAGGCTGAAATTGCGCGCTGCATCTCTGCATCGCTAAAAAATTTCTTCCCTCTAATCTCTTTTTTCTTTTTTAAGAACCGACAATAGTTCCTCGGGAATCAATCTAGCCTACAGATAGGAAATTTTAAGATTTCAAAGCCCTTCTTTGTACAGCCATCGCAATTTACAGTTTGTGCACGTGTGCATTATCGTGCAGAAGGAGCACACCTTTGGTCAATTTTCCCCACTGTTCGCAGATGTATTTTTTCAAAAAGCAACAACTCATCAAATTGTAATACATCGCAATTTCATTTCCTCGAATAATCTTTACCATAAAACTCATTTCATCGAACTTTATTTCCACGTTTTATTTATTCATTTATTCAAACTTTATTGCACAAAATAAGTACAACAGGCGAACTTAATGTCATAAGGCATTCTCTACCAGTCAACCTTTGGGTCATGCAGAGAATTTCAATATCGGGTGCGGTGAGATAAACAAATGTGAATGGACACAAAAATAAATATAAAATTACACATAAAATAACCAAGATAAACATACTATAATGAATATAAATAATTATACAATACATACAATATCTATATAAATACAATAAACAAATATATCTTAATATAAATATAAACGCAACTAAGATAAATGTTCACGAACTCGTTTCTTAAAACTATGTTTGGTCTGAGATGCTCTAATCCCGGCAGGCAGAGAGTTCCAGAGCTTAGCCGCCTGCTCAGTAAAGGAATATGCGTAAAAGTCAGTTGACGATTATGGGTTTGGAATAAATATTTAATATTTTCTTAAAGATATTTGGGAGACGTTGGATTATTGAGTATATTAAATAACATGTTAAGAATTCAAAAAAATCGCCGCTGACGTATAGGAAGCTATTTTAGTTAGTCACGAAAGTGGGAAACATGATCGTATTTTCTAAGGCCAAAAATGAATCTGAACGTTTTGTTAATTTCATCGATTTTTTGTTATATCGATGCTTCAGTTCCCATAATTAGATTTCCACGAATGTTTTATATCACAAAATTCATTTTTTTACTAAAAGAAAAAGGAGTTAACCAGCAATCAAAAACTAGTGCTATTGAATAACGACTCATTTGACCCTGAATACACGTGGTCTTGTCTGTCCTGCCCCTAAAGTGTAATTCTGACCCGCGTAGGCGCGTAGGGGAGAGGCGAACCGCGGGCTGAGGGGCAGGTGGCTGTAAGCGAGCCGCCGTTGCTGAGCGTAAGCCATCTGCGACGATTAGCACGCGTGTAACCGTCGGAGCACCGGAGCCGTGACAGAAGTCAAATATGCTGCATTGCTATTTACACGCAATTCTATCACTTATTAGAGACATTGGCATTGTAACTACCCACCACTTTAGGAATCAATCAATGAAACAGTACTTGAGTTGGCCGATATGCGTTATTAAGATATTTCGATAAAAAGTCTAATTAATAATATATAATTCATGCGAAATGTGTATTCGGGTTACAAAAGCTAAATGGAAAAAGTTTGTCGTTTACATGAAACAGCGTTGATTAGTTATTATGCGGTTTGAAGAAAAATGTTTTAAAATTTGTGGAATCGTTTTCTGTGAAATGAATTTCGATATTAAAAAAAATCTGTATTCTAATAGAGACGCACTATAAAAAACTCTCATGTTATTTGTACACAGCTGTTTGTCTATCTACCACAATTTTAATTGAGCTTTACTGTGGCTATAGTCTGCTGGATGAAATATCATTTCAGAGAAATGCTAACCTGTACTTTTGTAGTCCTTATTGTTTTCTGTGTAATTTGTCTCTTTGTGTATTTAACAAATAAATAATTAAAAATTAAAAACATTTACCAAGTCTTTATAAAAGTTCTTCAGTATTGAATACAGTAAATTCCATTTCCCTTGTCAAAGGCTATTGTGCAATTATAACTCGTTTAGTAACATCAATATTCGTAATTCGCACAAAGCGCTTTCGAACTAATAAGAATTCGATACGGATTGTCAATTCTTTATATAACCATGGAACACAGTTTCGGTATACAGATGATAAAAAACTTAAATTACGCTTTCTTATACTTGAAACGAAAATAGTTTGGTATTATAATAGCTCCCTACACAATACGCTCCGTAATGTTGTTCAGTTTCTCCATACATTACTTCTTCATAATATGAACGAATGAGATAGTAATGCTCGTACAAATCTGTCGCATACGATTGTTAACGTCACGTAAACTCATAGAAAAGAAAGTCGTGTTCAATTATATCTTTTGATGAAAACGACAATGGCGACATTGAAGACCACCAGAGACGCGACCGATGCCGAAAAACAGTAAACATTGAGCTACTTTCATCGAAAAACCAATAATCGAATTAAATGGTTGATTTTTCACTTGTTTTTGATTGACTAGAAAATATTTAACGGGAGATATCTTGCAAGAAGTTTATTGTTTTCCTGAAAAAGCCAGTTCAGACAAATCATGATAGATTTTGGAATTTCCTTACAATACAGGCCATTGTCAACATTCATATTTTTAAAACTGGTACCAACATAAGGACAACTATTTACAAAATAGATGATTTATTCCCCTAAATGCACATCTACTGGCATGTGACAGGACAGCATCAATCTGAAAGGTGTTCAACATTGACTGTCGTTTGTGAATTCGGACGTGAAACTATTTTAGCTAAAGCACCGGTCTGTCGCTCAATCTCAAATGCTGACCGCTAAGTATGAAACAAACAAAACAGGGCATTGCCTAAATCATGTTAGACTGATTCACTTGAGTCTGGGGGAAAGTTATTGTGGTCAGATAGAGCAACCCACCCTAACAAATAAATAAATAAACGATGTATGATATTGGTTAAGCGCAAAGCTCAACTGACTAATAAATCATCAAGCCTTGATCTGATAATTGATAACGTCAGTTTCAACATAAACGCCACCAAGATCTTAATTCAGGCAAAGATTTTAGTTGGCTATCGTTTCTTGACGGCCTTTGTTGTTGCAAATATGATTTTCAAATCTATTGGTGTGATCGGTGATCACAATGGCAACTGTTCTTACAGGCGTTTTAAACAAGTCATCATCGTGAGAACTTTAAATATCATGTCGCCACTTTTATCGCCTTACACTAAACATTCGCAAAGTTGTTAATGTGAATTATTCGCGTTTGAAAAGGTTTTTCGATTTATTAATTCGCGTTTCATACAATGTATGTTCCTTCATATTCTCGTTTGGTGCATAGTTGCATTGGCGAGTGGTTTGGTCGTGTGCAATTGGTAGGTTTTCAACGATTTGGTCTCTGTGTTTCCTATGATTTTCATATGGTTAATAGTAGCTGTCTTAATATTTCATGAATTAATACAAAATCATCATCGTAATCATTTTAAATGTCATGTCACCACTTAATGCCATTCTTTGTCATTGGTGTCATACAGCGAATTTTGCATAGACTTTTTTATTTGACATGTGTCTTTACGACCTTTACAAAAATAATGAATCGATACAGTGCATAAGTTAGTGAAATTTCGCGCAACGGAATCTTTTGAACTTCCCGAAGCCGAATGAATGATATAAGTATAAAAAATAAAATGAAAAGAAGGCGCCAATTAAAGTGTCCGTTGTAATTTCGCCACCTTCAATAAATAATATAAATGCCTTTGGCGACCATTGGCATCGATACTGTAATCGATCGGGTATAACCTATCATTTTATTGTTCATAAAGTAAGTTATTAATATAAATCCGAATGTGCGAATGCTGTTCCGCTGTGGTAGGTAACTGTTTCATCGCATTTTGCGCGATGCGCTAACGGTTAAAGAGTAGACTTTCGCTGTAATTTAGAAATAATGAATGTAATGTAATATGAAAAGAACCATCCCCTGAATAACTTTCCAAACGTCGTGTCTATAATCAGAAAATAATTTATTTATCTTCGACTTCCATAATTGCGTTTTCGGCTTAGTTTTTGGTAACAAATCGATGATTATTATTATTGGCCACAGCATCTTTGCAGATGATTGTTGCAGCATCACGGGGGTAAATTTTGGGGGGTGCAACGTCTCCGGTGACTATAAAGTATGATGGCAGCACGACACCTCTTGCCACACCTGTCACAGACGAATCGAGAGCCAAGGGGAGTATGATAGAGGGGGATATGATTTATGGAATAGCTATGCTGTCTGGGCATGGTAAGAATAAAAAAATGTATTACCTAATAATTGTAATTCTAACCTTTCCTGCAGGAATGTGAGGTTAACTTAGGCCCGTATTCTAGAATCATACTCGAGCATTGATCTGTACTTGAGTAGAGATTTGAAAACGTCAGTTCATACAAAAACGTCACTCAGATCTATACTCAAGTACAGATTTTGTTTCAGAATACGTGCCTTAAAGTAATCAAAGATTTTAAACTCACTTTCACAACTTCGGATATGATAAGTCCGCAAACCACACTGGTGATACATATTTTTTATTTTTTATGAGTTTTATCTTTTTTGTCCCACTACTTATAATTTGCGCAGTAAGGTTTAAGTAGGTTAAGTGCTTTATCCTGGCAAAATGTTTTTAAATTCTAGGTTTATGTGAGCACTTACTACTTACCAAAAAATATCAGAACTTTATATTATTAACATGGTACCGCTTAATTATGCACTGGCATTATTGCATTCTTTGCAAGTATACCACATCATCATCATCATCATCCGTGCGGTCTATCCCGGTTGTGAACCCACACTGGTGTGTGAGGTCCCAGGGTCCGCCTTTCTTATTTTCTTGGCCCACTTCGCGCGGTCTTGTGCATCCTCAGTGGTGAGTTTGTTGGCACGCATGTCACCCTTAACGACGTCGAGCCACCGCTTCTTGGGTCGACCTCTTCTACCGGTACCTTTGCAAGTATACCACGAATTGACGAAATCCACTATCTGTTTCCAACAACCATATGCCTTATGTTATGCCACAGTCATAACATAAGGCTTAAAATTGATTGAGGAATTTGGGAAGTTAGGGTCAACCTGAAGTATACGTAGCTTGCTAACGAAACAGCCGAAATATATGTCGTGTGAGCTAAACACAATAGAAAAATAATACAATTTACCGTCGGACGGTGCATCGACAGACGACCCGACCCGGTCATGTAAAAATAACCGTAAGTACCAATTACAAGAAATTGGGCCAATTTCCGGAATATTACCGCCTACCGACTTGTTGTTAAACTGTTACAAAACACCGATTGTACTCTAATACTTTTTTTAACCCTCTATTACCGTGGCGTGACAAGACATGCTTGAATTGGTCATGGCGTGTCCTCTCCGGTCACGGTAGGAACCGTTAGCGATGGGATCTTCTAAGTAGATTCGTGATGCACGCACACAAACTAGATTGAATAATTACAAGTCAATCTCAAAAGACAATGGTAGTGTTGTTACCTAAACAGCACAGAATTAAAGGAAGCAAAATAATTTAATGATTTGTTTGTACAAATTTCAATCTATAAATTTACCCTACAGGACGCGTGATGGGCGCCGGCCCACATACGACGTTTATGCAAGGCTGCCGGCCCGCACGGCGCAGCGGGAGTTTGAAACTTGTTTCTATTAGGAATAGATGTGAATATTGCCTGTTAAACTTTTCCATTGACAAATACATTAGAAGCCGTTATCCATTACGTTTTTTTTTTGTAAGATGGTATCATTTTATTTTGGTCTTTCAAAGTCCGTAAAATTTCAATCGAATCCAATTTCGCGTGATCTGTCAAATCTGACAGCGCGGTCCCAACGGTCTACTGCAAAAGCCAACTGATAGTTGAACTTTGAAGTTTTGTCAAGCAACGTAGGAATTTACTTACGAGTGGCGCGCGTACTGTTGTGTAGAGATCTTGCGAATCTTCTAGCTATTTCTGAACATGAGACAAGTTTTGCATTTCCATGTTCAATAAGGTAATAATACATGTGTGAACATAATTTGGAGTGAACTAGAAAATTAGCACCAGCTATATCGATTATTTATAAAACTAAAATTGCCTACCAACAAACTGGGGCCAGTTACAACTGTTTCCTTTTTTGCAATAATTACGATTATTTGCATTTCTTTTTCAAAAACGCCATTCTGGGACTACAATACATAATTGCTAAATGAAACTCGATCATTGCTAACAACAACTTTCCTATCAAAATCAATCGATGATAAAATCAATATCGCTTCATTTCCTTTATTTGTATCGGATTGATTTGGGTTCCGGCTTCTTTATTTATTAAGGCCCTTCGTGCAGCTTTCTCTGTTCTAACTAACCGATAATTAGTTTCAGTCCTAAAATTCGATTTAGTTGATTGATGTATTGTGCGCATCGTGTATGTTTGAATACTCTTGAGCATGTAGCGTTAAAGATAAGCGATTGGTTTGATGCAACCCTATCGAAACTTTGAAATTTTAGTATAGTGGTCTCGTAGTATTATACAAATGAGACTGAATAAAATGGACTTTTTGTCTGACTGTATGTTCTCCCATTTTTTCCAACAAGCTGGATTGAAAAATAGGGCACTCACGAATCCGATTCATATCCAAACTGAAAAGATTTAAATAGGTCCACGCGGATAGAGTCGTTTATATCAGCTAGTTCATTCATAGCAAAGGGGGTCTACACAGGTAGAGTGATTAAACATTTGTTAGGCCGCCTTTAAACCACGCCGTCAAATGTTCGCCTTCACAGGCACAACAAGGTTTGCCCCCAATGATTGTACGGAGTGACGATTGCAAAACGGGTCTTTTATCAACAGCATAAGGTTGAGGTTTGGGGTGAATTCGTGTGTACTGTCCACAAACGCGTTTTTTTTATGATCTGCCAGTGTAACTGTGGCTAACACATGTTTATGGTAAGGCGGAGCCTAAAATACAAGTTCAAAGGAATCGGCGCGGTTCGACTAAAAGTTTTCTTGAACCTTATCACTTTGTTATAAAGAATATAATCTGTTACGTATAGTTGATATTTAGTGGTAACCAGTTGTCCGCAACTTATCTCCATAGCCAATTAAAAGAGATAGGTAACAGCTTCCTCAGCAATGACAAGCAGGGCACCATAGAGAATTTTGAAAGTTATAATTACCTATTCTCTTCTAATACTAGGTATAGTGTCCTGAGAATGATTTAAACTTACCAAAATATTTCTACACAAGCTGTCCGTCAGCGGTTTATTTATTTATTTATTATTTATTGCACATAATCTATGTTACAAAGGGCGGACTTAATGCCTAGATGCATTCTCTACCAGTCAACCACTCAGTCAGACAGAGATATTACAGGCAGTGCTAAAGATAAAAGTTTCGCCCGCGTAGACTGTTCTTTCTGTCAAAATATAGCCTAAATTTAAAAAATATAGCCTATGGCACTTCTTGATAATGTAGCTTTATATGGGAGTTTCAGCTTTACTTGAAAATCTAACCTGCAACCCCTAGCATAGTAGGTGAGATCATCATCCTACCAACGCGCCAGACAAGTTAGATATCTGATGTGCAGATGATATCATAGCTTAGCGTCCAAAATAAAAGTCGGTGTGAAAATGGAAGCCAAATCAATAGAAGCAAGTCATGATGATTTTGAAATTATGCTTACAATAAGAACGTTCATTTTAGCAAATCATGTTAGAGTATAAAAATATTGTATCTACAACCACATGCATACTATGATGAGTAATTTGCTTGCCAAATTGCTGAAACTAATTAAATATAAGTTTTACTCGGGCTTCCACTGCGTTTGGCAACATTTTCTTAGTAAAATGGAAAAAGTACCTAAATAAGAAAAACTTTAACACGGTCTACCTAAGGCCTCAGCCTCGAATTTTGCGGGCAGCGGGGCGGCAGCGGCGGCGGGCGCGCTAGACTGGAGTGCACCGGTTGTTCCCCGCCCCCGCGCCGCCAACAACCGGTTCAATCGTTACAATCCCCTAATATGTCAAAAGAACTTATAGTGCGCTATACTCGTACTCCTAGTAGCTTTTTATATTACATGCACATGGTAAATCATAAACATTTATTTGCTCTTATAGCTCCTATCGTTTGGTACTTACGGCTCTTACATTAAATAAACAGAAATAAAGAGGCATTTCCAAATGTCCCGTCCGTATTATAGAAAACGGGATGTTTTCTTTTTCTTAGACAAATTCGCAAGCCACAGCTGAACACATAAGTTTTCGGCGCCGGGAAGACGCAACGCCCAAAAATGCTAGTGTGGGGGGGTCGCCGACACGACGCTGACGCTCAAAGAACGCTAGTGTAAGACTCTCTCAGACCTCAGCCTCGAATTTTGCGGGCAGCGGGGCGGCAGCGGCGGCGGGCGCGCTAGACTGGAGTGCACCGGTTGTTGCCCGCCCCCGCGCCGCCGCATTCACGGCATCTCGACAATTTTGCTAAGGTGGATCTAGCAAGGTTTTTTTCTGGAGTATAGAGACCCTTTTAAACTGCGGAAGAGCAGACTCAAAATAACCCAGAGATGGACTGTGCCCACCGAATTGCGACGTCAAAAGCTTACGAACACTAAAGCCGATCCGACTATCCGATCTTTTGACTGCTCGCACTAGAAGCGGCATCAAAGCATTAAGTTTTCGCAGACAGACAAAAGACAAGTACAATAATACATTTAGATGGTAATGGATCACAGCATGTGATCAGAATGACGGCTATTTATCATAATCAGTAAGTTCAGGTGCCATCACTGTTTTAAAATGTTTGACCCGCTGACCTTATAAATTGTATACGCTTTCGGTATACCGAAGTCAAGTACTATGAACGGACAAAAACACATTAACACTGGTTGATTATTGAGAAAACTATGTGTGAGAGTAACTATGTACCAAGATTATATGACCCTAAAGTAGGCAGTGGCAAGTACGATTCGACGGTCTCATCGAGAGCGTTAACATGGATTCTTAAGGCACTCAGCGCACGATAACGTAGTAATCTTACTAATATTATAAATGCGAAAGTTTGTGAGGATGTATGTATGTATGTATGTGTGTGTGTATGTATGTTTGTCACTCATTCACGCAAAAACTACTGAACGGATTTTGATGAAACTTTACAGTAAAACAGCTTATACATCAGAATAACACATGCTACAATTTATAAAAAAAATTATGTAATTTTTCCATAATATATATATATTTTTTTATATATATTGCCCGTCAAGATGACCTCACTCCACCTGATGGAAAGCCGTCGTGAGGTCCAGATATGAGGTTAACAAGCCCAGTCATTCAAACGTAACATCGATAACGCGCGCGAAGCCGCGGGCTAGCTAGTTTACTAATATGTTTTATCAATATTAAAGGGACAGGTACAACTCACATTACATTAAATCATTCAAGAATACATATGATACGTATAATATAAAATGTTGAAAAAACTATATAACTACTATTTTAAAAGTATAAATATAAATAGAAAACTAGAAAAAATAGAATTTCGGCCCTTGAAGAAATCAACACCACCCGAGCAGCCACCCGGACTGTGGAAGACGCGGGCTCGTATCCTGCCTGATTTCTTCAAGGTCCGAAATTCTAATTTCGGCCCTTGAAGAAATCAACACCACCCGAGCAGCCACCCGGACTGTGGAAGACGCGGGCTCGTATCCTGCCTGATTTCTTCAAGGTCCGAAATTCTAATTTCGGCCCTTGAAGAAATCAACACCACCCGAGCAGCCACCCGGACTGTGGAAGACGCGGGCTCGTATCCTGCCTGATTTCTTCAAGGGCCGAAATTCTAATTTCGGCCCTTGAAGAAATCAACACCACCCGAGCAGCCACCCGGACTGTGGAAGACGCGGGCTCGTATCCTGCCTGATTTCTTCAAGGTCCGAAATTCTAATTTCGGCCCTTGAAGAAATCAACACCACCCGAGCAGCCACCCGGACTGTGGAAGACGCGGGCTCATATCCTGCCTGATTTCTTCAAGGTCCGAAATTCTAATTTCGGCCCTTGAAGAAATCAACACCACCCGAGCAGCCACCCGGACTGTGGAAGACGCGGGCTCGTATCCTGCCTGATTTCTTCAAGGTCTGAAATTCTAATTTCTCTAGCTTTCTATCTTTCGATATGAAAACAAGCATTGTAAAATGCTAAATTAAACTAGGTAATACTCAAATATAAAACATATTAAAAAGGATGTCCCCCCGGTAAAGTTCCCAAGATGCTGACGGACCAAGAGTTTCCACTCCAAAGGGATTATTATACCTATTTATCCCAAAATTATCATTGGGTAGTACTCCTCGTAATTTGGGAGACAAATGTGTTAAAATAACCTCTGAATTATGGGTTTCCATGACTGATCAAGCACGCCAACCAATAATAATGAACATTAACATTATTTCTGATGTGAAAGAAATTTGAGACTAGTAATTACTAACTAGAAATTAAAGAGTGTTACATGCGTATCTAGTAATTGCCATAATTACAAGTTAACGAACACTGGAACACCAATTATTGATATATGGCTTCGGGCGTACCACATTATCTACAGATGTCCAAACGTCGTGCGTCGGTTTGAAAAATGGATTTTGAATAGCTGCCAATTTTCTTTTTTGATTAGCAGACGCGAGACGTTGAAACCAGGAGGCCTACACTGACTTGTCAAGGGTTGTAATAGCGTGATGTTTCTGAATGTCCAAAATCTTAGTAAACGTGAACTAATTAATATTAATTAATCCATACAATCGGTCGGACAAAAATACAAAGACATAATGTAGCCTGTATTGTATTTTTTTTTTGCGTCAGACAACACACCTCTTGTAATGGTCTCGAAGTAGGGATTAATATCCCTGTGTTACGAGGTACCACACAAGGAAATAAGCCAAGGGCGTTTTCCAGCACACCCAGACCCGAGTCATTTCAGAAAAGATCGTTTCCTGAATTGACCCGACCGGGAAAAAAACCCGGGACACTACTTAAATAGAGGCGAGAAACCGTGCCACAGTGCACTGCGCCAATCGTGTAAAGCGTCATCAAAAACTAAAAAGAATTATTTTCTTTTTGTTCAACACTCAATTGCGTAATTACATGGGACTTTTTTCTCAACTTTTTTAAATAATCCGAATAATTACTTTCGGTTCATTATATTTGCTTCCTTAACTGCAATGACTCCAAAAATAACGAGCCCTCTTGAAAAACATTCAAGCCTCTATAATCCTTCACTAATGATATACATTCATAGTGATTAATCTTGTCATGCTGCCGAAAATTTATTGTATTTGCGACAATATCTTAGCAAGCAGTCGCAAAAAAACCAGACATAAAAAGCGCTATCTTCTCAAAATGTTTGCAAAGTAGCTCACGCTTAGCTCAGGGTTGTTACTAAAACTTATTGAACGGTAAAAATATATATATATTTGTTCAAGCCTTAATCAGTACTTATGAAATATTTACTTAAATATCAATGATGCTTTAGCTTTTGGCTCCATTGCCTAAAATTAAAAAAATTGTAAAAGATAATTTATTTTTTATGAACGAAAAATAAACACATCAACTAAAAAAGTCATAAATACACAATTATGAATTATTCTTCTTCGTGTTACTATGTTACAGCAGCCTATTATTACTGTGTTTTTTTAATGAATCGTCAGTTTAGATTATCCATTCTAATTTTTAAATGCGATAGTAATTATGTTGTTGGTTACGGTTTAACACCTAAGCCGCTCAACCAGTTTTGATCATATTTTGTTGCAAGGCTGAAACCTCACTCTCTGATTTGGTAAAAGTAAGGAATATATTTTTGTGATTTTTTTTAAAGCCGAGACATTTTCCAAGGAGTTGGAAAATGAAAACTCGTAAACTGCTGGATTTGGCGCTTTCGAAGTCGGTTACCGGACACCATGATACGTCGCACGTCGCCGATATACCTTACGTGTGTATATGAGTTAATTATATTATGTAATATTATGTTTGTTAGTTTTTAAGGTATTTATCTATGGGCCGATTATGTTTATTTAAAATCTTTAAATGTAATATGTTGCCTGAAATAAATGAAATTCTTCTTCTTAAAATAAATTATTTTAATGAATAAAATTAACACAGTAACGGGACTTATTTAACAAAAAAATACAGGCTTTGGATAGATTGCCATAAAAGTGCATAATAGTAGTAGTAGGGTTGTTAAAATTATTTTGGTAAATCCAGTCTCAGTTCGAAACCGGCCAGATTTTTTTGCCTTTATTTTGAATCCAGTTTTTTATTATTCGCCATTTCATTTATGTCTTTTTGATAAATAGTATTTAATGCAGCGACATACTAACCTAACCTAACCACCAATAAACTATCTGAGCCTCTAAATGTTCTAAAATCTGTGTTTTGTGGCCGGCATATTAATTCTGGGCCACATTTCAGTATTTTTACCTGAACAGCTTATTATTTCTCGTTTTTAATTCACAGTGCCTGCGATTGGATACTAATACTGCCTATGAATGTTTAATTAGGTTTATTTTATTTTTTAGGGTTTCGTACCTCGAAAGGAAAAAACGGAACTTTGTTGTCTGTCTGTCAAGACCTCTTTTCTCAGGAACGCGTGGAGGTATCAAGCTGGAATTCATATCAAATACTCAGGTCTACTGTCCCTTGGAGCAGTGAAAAAATCAAACTTTTAAGCCAACGCAATCAAAAGATGCAGCCGTTTATGCCGCAAATTTTCGCAACTCACAAGGGAATCAAAACCTACAGGGTACTTCCCGTAAACTCAGAATCTTGAAAATTGGTACGAAGCAACGTCTTATAGCAGAGATGAAGGAAAAATTGCGAATACCGTAAATTTTTAGTTACATCATATAACAAAAATATGTTTAATAATTTTAAATGACTCGATTGTCATGATGGGTATACTTTTACTTATATACCTACAGGCTTGTACGGAACCCTCGGTGTGCGAGTCCGACTCGCACTTGGCCGGTTTTTTTTTATCTTGCCAGGTTGTATTCTTTATTTAATAAATTTAAAACTAAGCCGTTGTCCTACAATCGCTTTGTCCTAGTAATGTGTATTGTGTATATGTATAAAAATGCACAGTAAATAAAAATGAGACAGTTCATAAAGTTTCAAACAATGCTGTTAAAGGTGACTTGTTTGAGAACCTCTCAGAATTACATATTCATGTGTCACTCATCAATCAAACACATGCTTTCAGCAAAAAATTAAGCATAGGATTAGATTAAAACAATGGAAATGGGAATAGGGTTTTGCTTTTTATTGAAGACAAGGAAAGTTTCATACAGAACCTCATATGAATGACTTGCTCTTAAATTACTGAATTAAAATATAATTTATCGCAATTTTAATATCAGAAACCGATTTATATTGAAGCGCCGTTGGACATAAAGTTTAGAAAACCTCGTTATTTCTCTTTCCATTGCATTGTTAAAAGCCCACAAGAGAAATGAACAAAAAAACGAGTTCAACCAAGGTATAGAAACGTCAAAATATATTTTATTTTAATAACTATTTGATTGAATTCGGCGAAACTAAAATTATAATTTTCATTTACTTCTCTTAGATTCTTTAGAAAAAAAACACGAATTTGGGGTAAACTAAAATTGCTTATTATTCCTTAAAAAATTGATTGGTCGCTGTCATTATAAACTCAATTTTTGAACACTGTTTTAACCAATTAGTTTGGCTCTGTAAATGACAAAGCTGTTTAATTTACTAGAAAGTGTCAAAAGAGTGCGTTAGCTAAAGTATTTCAAAGTGTAGGGCTAGGGAGACACTTGACGGAAATTCTGTCGCCGATCTTCCGTTGCGGTCAATCGGTTACTATAGGCCAGCGCTACATTTGACGGAAACTACGTCGCGTAAGATCCGCTACGGAACGCCAATACTATGCGCCGTCGCCGCGTATTATCCGAGTGTGGCGCGATGCATACAAATACCTGGAATGCGACGTTGCCGATCTTACGCCGACGGAAAATCGGTCGGCGGAGGACGGAACAGTCGCAGAGAACGGGCGTTCCGGGACGTAGCGGCCGATCTTCCGCGTACTGCCGCGGGGTGTGCCCGCTATTTGTAATTTATATACATTAACCTGCATTGGCGTTCCGTCTGATGAGGCTGATTTCAGAGTCACGCGTTTGATCAGCGCCGGTCACACGCGCATTTCATAGTCACACCTTGTCATCTGTACCACCTATCACCTAAACTACAATTTCTATGTAATTTTTAGTTCTATTTCTATTCACTAGAGGACTTGTGCCCGAAATCCCATACAAAAAAAAAAGATTAACACTTACGCTAGCGACTGTCATCGATGTTAACTCGTGGTAGGGGACTGTCCATTCATGTTCCTGGTATAATCTTCCTTTCCTATATATTTTGATTGAGAAATTTAGATTTCAAATTTTCTGGCAACCCTGTCTAGTCTAGACGTCTAGACATACTCGTAGTTGTTCATTTCTCATTACAATAATTTAATTCAGACTCTCCGTCTTCAATTCTTTGAGTTTCATGAATGTTTCAATTAAAATACACAGATTTATTTGATATAACAAATTTTAAACCACGTTTTCATGTCTGTGACTAATTTTGGTAATTACTGTTTTAATTTTGTGCTGGTGTTGTAAGAGTGTTTTGAAAGCTCAACTGCAGATGTTTTTTTTTTAAATCTTAAATGCATAATTTAGAAAGGCGGAGTCATCCTTATTGAGGAACTATAGCCAGGCGTATTCAACACGGGTGTGCTTGTCGGATGCCCGTCAGACCATTTTTCTGAACAGCACCCGGCGACACATCAATGCCTCTTTTCGCCACACAGGCGCAGATTTTCCCGCCAGACATATCTGACGGGCATATGAAAGGTATGGTACGTTTAAGTCTCTATTTACCTAAAAAATCCTACGTCATTACTCTCGTGCTAAGTGGGAGAATGGGCCATCGCCAGTTTTTTTGACTTTGCAAGACTTTTGACCCCAGCGGGGGATCGGTCTGTCTGACCTAGTCCTTGATTTTTTTTCATTTAATTCAAAATGTGATTTTTTTTATAACCTGACTTGCTAAGCGAAATATAAATGGTTTTGAAGACCTGATGAATTCACGGAGCTACTTAGGCCTTGACGGTCGTGCTTGGACAAGTCCAAAACGTTCTTAGAAAAGGTCAGGTCAGGAGTACTCATAATCGACGGGCATGTATGAAAGGATTAATGAGAGTGGAAGAAGCGCAAGAGGTGTGTCAGGACCGTAGCAAGTGGAAAGATGTGGTCTCTGCCTACCCCGTTGGGAAAAAGGCGTGACGATATGTATGTATGATTTCAAACCTGAATTATGTATGAGGCAGAGAATGTAGAGAAAAGAGGTTTTTCAAGTCTCTTATTTTAGAACTGAGCTAACATTCTTAAGCTTTTTACGTTTTTGAAATATGGACACATAACATTCATATAGCAAAAATAAGGTTGCGCCCACACTGAACAATAAGGTCCGCAAGTGGTCGATCTACGGAGTGTTAAAAGTGCATTCAAGTGTGCATCCTGAGGTTTAGCGATGCAATTAATCATATGAAAAAGTGTGCAGCAGTCAGTAGCAGTAGTGCAAAATAGAACTTTTAATTATGAATGAATGTTGATTTCTAGATGAATTTCAGTTGGTTGGTCCTATGTTATGACAGCTGCCTATGTTATTTATTATTCTCTTTATTTGGTTTGAAACTTAGATATAAAATTCGTACAGTATTTCTATAAAAACAAAGATTAATAACAATAAAACAACTTATGAATAATTATAATTATAAAACCTAAGCTTAAAGTTATAAAAACAATGATTTACAAAAATACTACAAAAACCTTAACCTAGGGTGCCGCCGCCAGCGGGGCAGGCAAGGCCCAGACTACTGGTGGTTAGGGCTGCAGGGAGATGAACCTTTTGACAATGCGAGCCGTGTCCAGGAGCACCGCCTTCTGCACCTTATTTATTATTATTTATTTAAAGTTTATTCAAATACAAAACCTAGATTTTTTAACTAAATGATGTCCCGCAAATCTGCACAACACTGACTGCTGATGCTCGGTATGACTCATTGAAACTATTTCTAAAATTTATGAACTAACGGTGATATGTCTAGAGTCTAGACTAACTAAACGGACCTGCTGCGAGCTAATTGTAACGTTGAAATTTTTATTAGCTATGGTTTTGATTATTATTTTACTAGCTTTTCGCCCGCGGCTTCGCCCGCGTGAATTCCATCGTTATAAATTATAGCCAAATTACATAAAATCTTCATAACAATTTATGCCTAGCCTATGTGTTATTCTGATGTATAAGGTGTATTATTGTAAAGATTCATCTAAATCCGTTTAGTAGTTTTTTCGTTGCAGAGTCACGAACATACATTCATACATACTCACATACTTTCGCATTTATAATATTAGTGAAGTTTAAATTTATTTTCTTGTTACAGGTAAGGGAGAAACTGATCCGGGAGTTTGAATGAATGAAAGGTAAGTGCTTTCAAAATAGTAGATTTAATTGTTATCTTAATAGCAGAAGACTGAAAATGGTCGGAGAGTCCATCATTTTTTCACTTACATCTTTTAAACTACTTGAGTACCTCCGGAAAGTTCATATGGTTTTAACCCACACTCTTTGTAAGTTTCGCAAGCGTTATTTTTATTTATTATTTATTGTATTTATTCAATGAATCTACCTCTTACTGTACTCACAGCTGTCATAACAAGTCTTGCCGGATGGTAGTTATGGCAAGCAAATTCTGGAATTGGGTCACCACCCTTTTTAAAACGATGCGTGGCACTCGCTAGACGATCAAATAAAATTCGGAAGATTTCCTTGTAGCCCAGACAACAAATAACAAAGTTAGTAAGTACTTACATAGAAAATAATAATATGAATACATTTAAAACATATCAAACCATAATTATACTTTAAAATAAGCGCCTAAAACTGACCTCTCTGAAAGTCATTAAATAAAATAAATAAATAAATAAATATCCCTGGACATTATTCCACACAGCGCCATCTAGCCCCAAAGTAAGCTAATTAAAGCTTGTGTTATGGGATACTAGACAACGGATAAACATACTTAAATACATTTTCTTTTGTAAATACATACTTATTATACATAGGAGACACCCAGACCAGTACAAACAGACATGTTCATGCACACAAATGTTTGTACTGTGCGGGGATCGAACCCGCGACCTCTGGTGTAGTAGCCAACTTCTTAACCATTACACCAAGTCGGTCGTCATTCAGCTGCGTATGTGGATGACAACTACCCATTACCTGTCATAGCAATTTCTTTTAATATAGTCAATTCCTAATGCCAGATGTAACAGTTGATTACCTTTTAACTAATGAGATACCATTATTTCAGCCTACATGGTATGGTACCCACTTTAATAAGCACAAAAAGCTTGCCTCGGGCTCTTTGCTAAGGACGCAGCTTTATTTCCTATCAATCTTAGTTATATTCTGATCTTAGATAGCTGGGTTCGCTCATTGTACTCGTTTAGAAGACGCTGGTATTACTGAAAGTTAGTGTATGCGTTTGCAAAAAATAGATACGTGGATTAAGCGAAAGTTTCCGTTAAGTTTTTCTGCCTAGTCATATAGATCGAGCTATCGGTGTAATTAAAAGATAAATAAATGTATAAACGTAAAATAAATCTAGACGGTGTTATAATATAATTATTGCTCCGCATGATTTCTATCTATTAAACTGTGGTTTTTTTATGTTTGAACGTCATCGTCTCTATCGTTATACTCTTAAGTGGCGGCCGTCACATAAAATTTACACTCAAGATAATCGGATTAACAACCATCGAAGTCTTCAAAGTAAAGTAAGTAAAAAAGTAGAAAATCATTTATTCACTTATGCTTTTACAAAGAAGCACTTATGAAATGTCAAAATTCACAAAAAAAATATATAAACGATAATAGACGTAAATAAAATAATACAATAATAGTACATATTACGACCGACTTGGTGTAATGGTTAAGAAGTTGGCTACTACACCAGAGGTCGCGGGTTCGATCCCCGCACAGTACAAACATTTGTGTGCATGAACATGTCTGTTTGTACTGGTCTGGGTGTCTCCTATGTATAATAAGTATGTATTTAAGTATGTTTATCCGTTGTCTAGTATCCCATAACACAAGCTTTAATTAGCTTACTTTGGGGCTAGATGGCGCTGTGTGGAATAATGTCCAGGGATATATTAAAAAAAAAAAATCTAAATAAACATAATGCGAATCTACCACCGGTTCGGACGTTGCTTCTTATCGAGAAGACTCCGGCAAGAAACTTCTCTGCGTTTCATTTCAAATTGTCTCTGGCCCAAAACTTTTCTTTCCCAACTGACACTAGTTTCTGGCACTATAATTATGCCTTTCTAGCTGCTGTCCCATCCAATCTAGCGGCTGAATTGTTCTTTAGATCTTATTATTCCTGATTCAATCTTTAAGCAAAATAGTGATTGATTATCTAGTATTAGGCACCTTGGGTTCATAGGTCATTACTAGTTTATTACATAACTGATACTGGTACAATATGTCACTGAGAAACCTGCGAAGTGTATGAACCGCCTTGCCACCCATATGCCGTAAGATGTGTAGTCGGCCTAACATGCAAAAAAAGTCCACTGATCGATATAACAAATGTCAATAGCTGTCCAAGCAACTGAAATGTATTCATGTACCTACTATGTAATGTAAATGCCAAACGACTACTGGAGTATAAACAAAAAAATAAGTAGACTTGATACTATCTTTGAACATCAATGTTGTTGTGAGAGTAGCTATGCTACGAGTATTTCTGTCCTGACACAAACTGCAAAGAATATTAGGGCTCAGAACAGCTACTCAGTTGCAAGCTGAGCTTCTACTCTACAGTCGATATTGGCTTGGGAACCATTATTTTACAATGGAGAATAAAAGTATGTATTGCAGATAAACCTCTGCTTGTGCAAAATTTGTTGTTACCTTTGTGTATTTGATCTAGCTTTTACATAAACTGGTTGTTGTTGATATGTGCATCCTGTAAGCATTATCACATGCTGTCACGATGGAGATTTTGGAATACAACTTCCGCTTCATAAACTTTGTCTGAAAAACGCTGCTATAAAATATAAAGATTTCGCTTTATAGCAGCGAAACAGCCCCCAAGTTGGCAACATTTCCGTGTAGGCAGATAAGTTTACTTTTCTGTGACCTTCTGTACTTAATTAGTTGTGAGGTTGCGGTGACAGCTCCACCTTCAAATGAAAATACGTGTAAGATCATGATAACTGCGAGGTACTTGAGACTTGTCAAGATGTGTGATGGGATGGCCCGACCAAGTTTGGCAGTTTGACATACATAACTTTAAACTTTTTTTAGGAAAAGAAAGCATGGTAGAACGGCTGTACTTCTTGCTGATTTATCTCGTAAAAATATCACGTATTTATCAGTCTGACATCTGAAGTACAAGTTCTACTCAGTTTGAGGACTAAAATGATTGTACGTTTGATGGCCAAGTTAAAATTTCTCATTCACATCAGTCTCTAACATTAAGCTTGGTTGAACCAGGCTGAGATGGCTGCGCCGAAGGGTCCTGCGAGGAGTCTCTCCCTCGTTGGGGATCCCGGGTCCCTTCCATTCTGCGCCGAAGATGACCACCGTCAGGTTTTAGTGGGTAGGGGTCTCTGTTTTCCCAGGACTTCCGAGTCCCACATATCCCAGGTGTCCTGAACCCAGGGCCTTGGGAATGCCTAATCGCATTTCCTGACGCAAAAAAAAGGCTAAGATGGCTGGTAAAAAATATTATATTAATTCATTTCTTTGAGTTATTTTAAATTTATATGCTGAGTAGCGTAGGTAGCCACAGGCGTGAACGGATATTCAACACAAAATTTGGCACGATCACTGAACTTTGAACTCTACAGCAATGACAGACAAGATATTTCATCAGTTTAAAGCTACAAGTCTAGCATTTGAATGTACGCTGAGATCAATGCCACAGCCGGTTTGGCACTTTGGTCGGCTTTGGTCAATTGCACGGTGAAGGGAAATGTCGTGAGGAAACCAGTACATAGTCTATCAAAGAGCAGTAGAGAACATTTGTTTGAAACCTCCAAAAACTATCTTTACACTTAGAAGTTATATCAGATTATTCATTCGTACCCGTCGTCTGTCGATTACCGGCCGACGGTAAAACTCAATTGTTGTTCTATTGTGTCATACGACATAGTAGAGCAGCCAAATTACATTCTATGGTAGGTACGTTAGACAAAATTAAATTGACCTAAACAAACCATCTCAGTCATCTAATAATAATTAAATAATAAATACTCCTTCGATAAACTTACACAAAAATACTTACAGCTACGTATTCAATTAAAAACTATGCACAGGCTGCTTTATCGCAAACAAATTCCAGATAATCTGCTTAGTATGACGCACACCTCGAGAAAAAGCGTGAGATAATTGTTTCGCGGCGCGCACCTTGGCCCTGCAGTTAAAAATCTCCTCAACAGTCAAGCTTCAATTTAATACTAAAACGTTAATTATGAAACTAAATTAAGACAACGTAATTAGTTGTTTCCCATCTACTTGAACTGGATGTGACAGTCGTTTCATGTTCATACAATGTGTTCATTTGTACAATAGTAGGTACACCCATTATTGTTAGTTATTTCTCATTAACGAATTCTTTTCATCAGTTCATCATTTCACAGTTTTGTGTAGATGATTTGCATACTACATTATTAATATAGACAGAGGAAACTTAAGTTAAAAAAAAACTTCTTCTCTTTTTATTGTTTAGCCATTTTCAACCGCTAAGTTGTCGGCCTTTTTTCAGTTTATGCCATCTTTCACGGTCTTGAGCAGTTTCCAACCACTTTGTTCCCGCCAGTCTTTTGATGTCGTCACACCAACGCATCTGCAGTTTTCCTCGTGGACGTTTCTCGCCCCACGGCCTCCATTCCACCACCGCCTTGCACCAAGAGCCTTGCTTACGGGTGACCTGGCCAGCCTACTCCCATTTCAATTTCGCAACCCGTTTAGTAACGTCGCTCACTTTACTACGCTCTCTAACCCACTCATTTCTTTTACGATCCTTCAGCGTAACTCCAACCAGTTTTCTCTCAATTGCTCTTTGAGCCACCTGAAGTTTATGAAGGACTTCCTTAGTAAAACCTAGGTCTCGGCCCCATACGTGAGCACCGGTAAAATGCATGGTAAATGTAAAAAACATAAGTATTGCGTAGATAATGTAGCTTATACTACTTACACTGTGTAATAAACTCCTACCCGAAGGTGAAGGTATGGCCGTAATTTTACGAGGGGGGAGTTTGAAAGGGTTCTTATAGGGTATACATACCCCTAATACTAGGCTCTTTATCTTGTACATCTCTCTATTCCTATTCATGTGGAAACTTTAAGGAATTTTGATTTTGCAAAGGCCTTTTACCATCAGGTGTCGGCATTTATCCTGAGATAATCTCTTTACTTAACCACAGATAGCTTGAATAGTTACTAATAAAACCCTTATCTGGGTGTCTGGTTGTAGGCAGCTTGCTATCACCGATATCCTGCCCTCTTTATCAGTTCTCTCTCAGGGCCTAGATTCTGCTAATTCAATCTTATTAAACGCATAACATTTCTTATTAAAAATGCCAAAACCTCGCCATTCACTGACGATTGCAATTAGAATTTTAATAGCTATATATGGTCCCAGGCTTTACTCATACTGCACATTTTTGAATGAATTTTGTATTTACGGATTTCAATTATTTCAACTGTGTCTTGCGTATATTTATTTAAACGTATTGCTAGTTTATATTAGCGACTTTATTTTACAGATTTTCTCATGTTGGATTTAAATAATGGAAAGCTTAAGATATACGGTAAATTTGAAAGTTGTCAATAACGACAGTTTTCCGCCTTCCGTTCATTGATTGAATTTATACATTAATATTTTATTTCATTATTGACAGCTTTAAAGTCAGATTGATTTCTCGTTCTATAAGCTTTTATCGAAGTTATGTTCAGATCAATAATTATGGGTAATTTATTACAAATATATTGAATATAATTATATTCGAAGTAATATCTAGTCAAGTAAGATATTTTGGTATCATTATCACAATCAAAGCATTAGAATTTTGTTGATAGAGATATTCGTTTCTAAACTTGTTTTCTCTAATGCTATGAATGGACTTTATCAAACCGGTGATTATCACAAAGGCAAGCTATGAAAAAAAAACAACTTAACATTGTGTTTCCGGGTACGGTCATTGCATTTAGAAGGTAATAAAATAATAACGCATCAAAACCTCTCACGGCTAGAAAGTGAACTGTTTAAAGTACACATTATGTTACGTATGATGTACTCGTACTTATGTAATGCCATTAATTAAGTATGCTAAACTGATGAAGAAAGTTTAATAATTTTTGTTCTTTCCATATCATGGTGTTTGTTTTTTTATCACTAATGCTTCTGGCTCGTGATGGATCAATTAGCACTGGCATTTACCGAATGTCGAATAGCCCAGCACGGCCTATGGGAAGGCTTGCTGCGAGGCTGATTTCAATGCATCCTTGGACAATGTTAAGCAATTAATACCGATTGATACGAGTAATCATATTTTTTTATTCTTTTTGAACTATCTAACTGAAAATCAGATTTTTTTAACTAATTTTTATTTCAAGGATTACTTAAATACAAAATAGGTGGATATTCTTTTTTTTAGGTAACTAACAATAAAAAATAATGACAAAAATACAATTTTCACATAGATAAGTTTCTACAACACCTACTTAGTACCTACTTATGTCAAATGCCGGTATTCTTACTGCGACTTTGTTTACTTTCGTCTTTTTTCTAAAGAGTGACTTTCACAGATTACTAACCTAAACAAATCGACCAGAAAACAAAAAAAATATATTCAAGATTGTTCATATTGCAGCTGAATTTTCAAAATTAACAAGGAATATACCAAAAGAAAGCATTCGCCTTGAGTTTAATAATAATTAATTTAATTAGTTCGACGATCATTGTCCCGATAGTCGTATCGGCGAACGGCTTAATAGCGAAGAGCCTCGACCAACACCTTGAGAGGCTCTCGCTCAGCGGTTGGGTCAAGGGTCAGATGCAGAAGGCGGTGCTCCTGGACACGGCTCGCATTGTCAGGAAGTTCCTCTCTCTGCAGCCCTAACCACCGGTAGTCTGGGCCTTGCCTGCCCTGCTGCTGGCACCCTAGGTTAAGGTTTTTATAGTATTTTTATAATTCATTGTTTTTAACTTTAATTAAGCCTAGGTTTTATAATTGTAATTATGTATTTTGTTTTTATAGTTATAATTCATAAGTTGTTTTATTGTTATAAATCTTTGTTTTATAGAAATACTGTACAAATGTTATATCTAAGCTTTATGTTAAATAAAAAGAATAATAATAATAAAATCATTTATTTCCAGACATAATTATCCATAGATTGGTTAATAGTTGTTAGTAACAATTGAATACTTATACTATATTAGTAGTGTTAGTGTGTACAAGAGTGATTATTACTTAATTTGCCCAGTCACAAGTCCTATCCAGTGCGTTTGAATAGTTCAGTCAGGGCGCGCAGCAATCACTTTCAGAATCCTGTTGCCGCTGCCCCTCAGGCGCTGCATTGAAGAGGCGGCTTCTTTGTGGATGATAGCATGAAAGCCATCAACATGCACTTCCGCAAACATTCCCGAAGCACTACAGTACCTGGGCAGCCGCAACAGGGCCCTGAAAGCGTTGTTGTATTGCACGCGAAGTGCATTGTAGGCTCGTCGCGTATACGTCACCCACAGACCGCTCGAGTAAAAGGATTGACAAAAAGCCCTGAATAGGGTCAGTTTTACCTCTCCCGTACATCGAGCAAACCTGCGAGCAAGCATATTGCTTTTTACCGCCAATGCCCTACGCTCCCTCTCTATGTCTTCGTCATCACGAAGGTCTGCAGTGATGACGTGACCCAAGTACTTAAATTTACATACATGGTTAAGTGTCATTCCATTCAGTAACACTGGCGGCACATGGTTAGGTGCGCGTTTCCCGGCAGTAAAAATCATGAGTTCGCTCTTTTTTTCATTATACACCAAATCATGTGCCTCCGCATACGTTTCACAAATTGCCAACAGTTTTCTGGTTTAAATCTCAAAAAAAATCAACTTAAGGTTTTCGTAAGATTCAAACTTAAAAATTAGTACGTTTAGGTACGAGTACTTTTAACGTCCTAAAATTGCTATCAATTTTCTATATTTCCTGAATTGGTAATCATTGTTTTCGCTATGCTTTTAGGTTGTTCACGCATTTAATGTTTGTCAATGACGGATATTGATGATCTTGTCAACCTTTGAGAAAAAATGCGCGTCCAACGAATTTTGGGTTCATAAATCTTGTTTATGCATTTAGCGTTGTCCATAGACCGATAATAATGATCTATCGATAAATATTTATGATACTTGTGCAGTGACCAGTCGATCGTTTTGCCGTTAGTTATTTAAAAATCGTTGCAGCTGTCAAATGCTGTGTTACTGTTGTTGAATGAGTTATGGCGAGCTTCTTGTCGTGGTTTTCTGACATAGCAACTTTTCATTGTTACAACAAGATAATTGATTAGCATTGTGACCGGATACAATGCGAGTGTGGCGCGCCAGAACAGTCCATGCAGCACTTGCTGTCCTGCCTTCAGTGCCCCGTCAGCTGCTCACTTCAGGACCTTTATCAGGCCTCCTTCCTTCGGAATAGCGGTGGCAGAGCATTGGGCTGCTACCGTATAGTTTTATGGATCATCGACACGAAGAAGAAGAAGAAGCATTGTCTAAATGTTTAGCTATGTAAACAGTTTTTCGGGACTAAGTATGTTTATTTTGATGATTTTATTTTTATGCATATTGATGAATTAATAAAATTTACGAAAGATATCTGAGGATCTAGAGTTCTATATGAATGTATGGGAATTGAATTTGCACTCGGTGATGTTCAAAATTGGTATCTTCTGATAATGCGATCTTTTTAAAATTTTGTAGGAACCTAAGGGCGTGTTCATATTGGCAAGTGGGAAACTGCAATTTTTATTATGAACACTGCAAAAGATAGCTCAGAAGTCTACATCCGCTGTGTCAAATATTTAATGCAACAAAGAACGAAAAGAATAACATATTTAAAAACGTTTATTCGGTACTAAATAACTACTACAAATAGGTAAATCTCGAAAACTCAATAGCTCAGAATTGGTGCCCACTCAGCTTTATGACGGTATACCTATTTGGCACCTCGTCGCTGGTCTTCCGTGGCCACCAGTCAAGGAGATAAAAGTTGATACTTGACACTGCGTGCGAAAATAAAGAAATATTTTACTTGCACATACTTACATTGCTCTGTAAGTTAACAAAGACTATACGCCTTTAGAAAGGTGAAACGGTGGCTGGACGTGTTTTTTGTTGATAAATTTTAAATCGCTAAAAACTATGCCAACTACACACAACAACATGGTCTAGGGATATATAAAACTTTTGTAATAACTTCAAAAGTACTGGCCTTACAAAAAAACTATTAATGAAAGATCATCAAAACATTATTAAGTTCCTTTTTTTAATTCAAATTTGTATATAAAAGGTTTTACAACACAAAATGTCCAGCTAATGCACGACAATGCCTGTCCACATACGGCGCGTATCGTTACAAGTTGGTTACAACAGCATGATATCCAAGCTTTAGACTGGCCTGCACAATCCCCTGACTTAAATTCTATTGAGCATGCCTGGGATATGCTTCAGATAGAACTCTTAAGAATTTCCCTGAAGATATTGTGCATGAAAACCAGCTTTTCTTGCATCTTAGCAGGACTTGGGACAGTATTCCACAAAGAATATAGACACCCTGGTTTTGAATATGCAGAACCGCTGCAGATGTGTCAGGAGAGTTTTAGGTTTATCCACGGATTGTTAATTTTAAGTGATCAACAATTTTTATTAAAAAAAAACATTTTTATGAGAAAAAACATTTTTTTTTAAAATAAACAATTTTTAAAAAATAGTTAAGATTGAAATTTTGTCTGAGTTTTTCCTCTTCTTTAAGTTTTTTTGTTAATTTAACTTTATCTAAAAGTTTATTTTTTAGATTAGAAAGGCTATTAAACAAGGTTTATTCCAATGTCTAGGTGTCTTAACAAAAAGTTAATAGAATTTTAGTTATTTAGGTTTAATTGAAATATCCCTAGACCATGTTGATGTGTGTATAACAGTTAGGTAAATGTAATAGTCGAATTATATTTTGTTTCTTAGAGCATATGTACAAATGCTTTGGGAGTTTATAATTAACTGTCATCAATGATGAACCTTACTTCCTATTTAGAATCTTATAAAAACTTTTAGTCTAATCTAATTGATTTCATTTTGAATTATTTTAGTTTCGTATCGCAATATGATTAGTTTTTGTCGGTCTTCATTTGAGACCGATATATTGTATGTGTACTTTTTATCTATTATGGCTTAACTTCTTAATCTTGACAAAAACTAAGCAATGATTAATGACATTGCACCAATCAATTAAATTTATTCAGCAGGGTTAGCAAAAAGTCTGTATTAATTTTTGATATGAGAATCCAGGCATGAGTGAGACAGTTATGCTCTAATTCCCTCTAACCTCGTTGTTGTAAACGTTATTCTTATGTCAAAGTTGAACAGCCCTTATGTCAAGCTATTATTTTGCAATGTAATTCTTGTATTTTAATCTAATACGTACCTATATACTATGTATATACTAATATTATAAAGCTGAAGAGTTTGTTTGTTTGCTTGAGCGCGCTAATCTCAGGAACTACAGGTCCGATTTGATAAATTATTTCAGTGTTAGATAGCCCATTTATCGAGGAAGGTTATAGGCTATATATCATCACGTTAAGACCAATAGAAGTGGAGCACCAATGAATAATGTTTTAAAATCGGGGGGTTTTTTTCCTTCTGAGTTTCCGCTGCTTGCGCTGCGTTAACGGTTTAAGTTTAGCAAGAATCATGTATGAAATAACTGTTTCCCTTTTAAATTTTTAAAAAAAAGTCCGCGACAGCATATGTCTATCTTTTAAGGTTGGCTCACTTCAACCTTTTTTATGGTAACCAAATTTGTTTTAAAATAATGCATTATTTGTGAAGGTGTTTTTATAAACATGATATTAATCCTTATCCAAATAAATACTTTGTTCATCAGAAGTATTTAATTTAAAACAAAATTGTCCTTAACATCATTCGATTTCAATGAATAACTTAGGAGATATCGCAGTTTTAAAATAACATCGCAGCAAAATACCTATAATGATCAAGTACTGCGCGCATTTATGATGTGCAAGGCCGGCGGAGAGTCATGAGGGGGAAGCCCCAGTTTTTCACCTTCTACGTAAACGAAGTGATTAGCGTTAACCCAAGCCCAAAGTAACTATTCCACGCGGACGAAGGCGCAGGCAGAAGCTAGTCTATACATACATATAATAAAACAGTAAACGATCAATTGAAAAATAAACCGGCCAAGTGCGAGAGTGTAGGTATATTTATTTAAAATATTTTTATTATTTGATGTAACTAAAAATTTACGGTGTTTAAAATGTTTACTTTATCTGTGCTATAAGACGTTGCTTCGTACCAAATTTAAGATTCTGAGTTGGGTGTCGAAAATTAGCGGAAATTTGCGGCATAAACGGTTGTATCTTTCGATTGCATTGACTTGGAAGTTTGATTTTTTCACAGCTCCAAGGGACAGTAGACCTTAGTATTTGATAAAAATTCCAGCTTGATACCTCCACGCGTTCCTGAGAAAAAGTGTCTTGACAGACGGACGGACAACAAAGTGATCCTATAAGGGTTCCGTTTTTTCCTTTCGAGATACGGAACCCTAAAAACCGTTTTTATGTATGACACTAACAAATACCTTTTTTTGTATTTGTGTCTATTTATTTGTTTGCTCCAACATCACGTGAAAACTACTGGCTACTGGACTAATAAACTTGTACATTTTCACCTGAAAAGCTGGATTCAAAGTAAAGCTTACTTCAGATGCATATATACAGGGTGAAATGTTTTCTCGAACCTAATACCAATAGTTATTATGCATTTATTTAGGTAATGTTAGCAAAAAAATTCACAGAACATTCCCGAATGCGATATTGTATATACTCATCTAGCACCATAAATAATTCAGGCTTCGTTGCACTTGACACAATCTAATTATAACACCAGCTCAGATTTTAATGTAGACTAGTTTTGCGAAATGAGACTGAACCTCAAATGGTGGCAAGAAATAAAATTTTAACTAGCGAATAGATCGTTTCAACTGTATTTTGCTTTACCTACCATTTAATGTGAGTTGAAAACGAACAAACGGGTTCTTTCTTTGTATATTTAGTTTAATAAATAGCATTATGTACAGTACGTTGGAGTAAGAAATGCCCCAGTTGTGCCCTTTATGTTTTTTAGACAATTTTAAAGTACCTACGCGTTTTCAGTACCTTAAGACCGCTCGTTGCCTACCATATTTCAAACCTTTTGTTATAATCCCTTTGAACAATATAACCTGACATAGCTGATTACACAGCTAGTGTCCTGAACGGGGAGCCTCATCTATATATCGCATTATGATAATTAAGACTCAAATTATTATTTATTGCAGCACGAATTCATCAAATATCACTTCAAATTAACAATAATAACTTTTGCGAAGTTTATACCTATCTGTACTGAAACTACGGAACTATAACAAAAAATCTACAAGATAAACTTTCAAAACTAGATTTGAAAATAGATTTCTAACATACATAATGATTTTATTTATTTATTTACAGTGTTTCTGTTTATGATGGCATTAGTTCCTAAGTAAAATCCTGTTAGTAAGCGACAACGTTATGATTTTGGATAATAAAAAAAAGAACACTTATTTTCGTACAAAGGTATTATACATTTTTCTAGAGGAAATTTTGTGATTTGTGATGGCTTGGCAACTAGGGCTCAGACTAGGGTGACTACGGTGACTAGGTTGGGGAAAAATTCTTTACGCATATAGTATGTATGAACTTGTAATAAAATCTCTTTGGCTATACTATTTGTATCTGGCTGGTTTTGGTATCATTAAAAGTTTTAATTTTAAAGAATAATTCTAAATTCAAATTAGGAAAATGTGTGGTTTTTATTGGTTTTTCTCACTGTCAAGATGAGTGAATCTAATGAATATACATAAACAATGAAATTTGCATTTGTAAGTATGAAGTGTTAAAAACTCAAAATTCTCATACTCATCAATTAAAAGGTATAAACGGTGTCTTCCGTGTTTATTTTGAAAGAACATATATGTATAGCAGAACATCATAAGTGCTACTGTATAATAAAAATGAGAGCTTGACACCAGTTTTTTTTAATAAAAGTCATTTGTTTTTCGATGCTCCAGTCGGGTATCCATCCATCCACCTGGTAGCCAGCGGCTGGTTATTCGTTTCTAGTCGCTGGTTTCGGTAAGTAACTACCAGCCGGTTCGGTAAGTTACAAGCCGCTGGTTTACAACTATACCCTGGCCCCATAAAGCTGCTCTCAAAACCATATGTATTTACATATATTTCAACTTCATAATTGCTGTAAGTAACACATTTGTACATACCAGTCAAATACTAACCTAAATATTCATCTTAACTTAAACTGAAGACTAACTTTGACCTCACGCAAGCAATAATTAAATCTAATTGTGATTACGGTTCGTTAGATCCATCGTATTATTGATTTTACGGCTAATTCCTTTGTGCCTATTCAGTTATACTAGTCCATTATTCTACATTCAATTGTCTTCAATTTGCTGTATCACGACATACAGGGTGCTTTACACGCTCGGTAGAAAAGTACTGTAAGATATTTTGAAAATAGCACGTAGCCTAACGTCTTCCCTTTTATTTATACGCTTTCAAATGGTATGCTGAATGAGCCAAGTCCATCTGAGGAACAAAATAAGATAAAAATAATTTAATCTTGTAAGCTTTCTTAGCTGAAAAGGAATATAAATCAAATATTCAGTTAGCTATCACCAAGATCATTTTATCCTAAAGTGTAAGTGGCGAAGATTTTCTAAAAAATAACACTCAGACAAGTGAAAACACTAATGTTCGTAGCTTGTATTTCTGTCCTGGGTGGTAAGCACATAATGTGTGTGCTTACCACCTATATTGGCATCACCAACAACCATTTCGAAAACGAAATAAATTAAAAAAAAATTGAAATGGTTAGTCATTTGTTTCAGGAAGATATTTGATTTTGAACAGATCAGTATCTGCAAAAAAAGTGCTTTCAACGTTAAAGAAAATATTTGGATGATGAATGAAAAAACTGTTTTTTACGATCTTCAATAGTAAAATATGTTCATCACCACCTGCAACACCCTATATATGCATAATTCATATTGATCAGGAAGGCGTTGTTTTGTTTGGCTGAGTGCACGAGATTGTGCTATATACCTAAGTGTGTAATGATGATGAAGTGTCCATTTGCTACGGTTTGGCTTATTGTTAGTCCAGATACCGGTTTGCGCGGTCATAGCTTAAGCCTCTTATTGGCTTTTTCAATACTAGCTGTAGCCTGCGAATTAGGCCTCTTGGATTACTATTACAGTTTTTCTTTTTCTATTTGTACCTTCGGTAGCGAACTAAAAAATAACTGTACTTACAGATTCCTAATTCATACATAGGATCTACTGTTCTTTCATGTTTTTAATTTCGGTCAGTTCTATAACCGCACTAATTTAATTAATTTTATTATTGAGTGAGTCAGGAAGTGCAATTTTTATTTAATCTACCCATTAGTGTAAGCGTTGCCTGTAAATTATTCATTGAGCTATGTACTTATACATAATTAGAGATTGCAGTTTTGATAAAAATAATTAAAAATGAAAGAAAGTCAATAGCAACACTGTTAATACAAATTGGAAACTAAAAATATTTTTATACCACATGGGGTGTACTTACAGACGCCTGTATTTCGGCGAAGACCTGAAGTATTATTCTAAAACTAATTTGATAAATAGCAAAAGAACATACATACATATTTACCATCACGCCTTTTTCCTAACGGGGTAGGCAGAGACCACATC
Source organism: Udea olivalis (assembly GCA_947369235.1). NCBI lineage: Eukaryota > Metazoa > Arthropoda > Insecta > Lepidoptera > Crambidae > Udea > Udea olivalis. The sequence goes on along the minus strand of OX376362.1, from coordinate 11,141,534 downwards.
TTTCCACTTGCTACGGTCCTGACACACCTCTTGCGCTTCTTCCACTCTCATTAATCCTTTCATACATGCTCGTCGATTATGGGTACTCCTGACCTGACCTTTTCTGAGCACGTTTTGGACTTGTCCTAAGTACGTCCGTCTCGAGTACCGTGGGGTTTTAGTCGGTAGAAGTCCGACATAACCTAGTCGTTCCCCCGAGCGACGAGGTATCCATGAGGATTTCCCCACGAAAAAAAAAAAAAAAAAAAAAAAGGCCTTCCCCTTTCAACAGCTCCATCCACCCTCGCCTTGTAAATTCGTTTCGTTAATCGTCTTTCATCCATCCTTTCCATATGCCCAAACCATCTTAGCATTTCCATCTCCATTTTTGTGACAACATCCTCTTTCACACCACATCGCTCTCTTATTATGCTATTCCTTATTTAATCACTCAATGTCACTCCTGCCAAACTTCGCAATGCTCTCATTTTCACTGCATTTATCCTACTTTCATCCTTCTTTTGCCATACCCAACTCTCACTTCCGTACATAAGCGTCGGCACTAACACCCCCGCATGAACAGCTAGCCGCGCCTTCTCTGACACCTTCTGGCTGTTCATAAAGGCATGCAGCACTCCATTTAACATATTCCCTGCATTCACTCTTCTATCAATATCACCCTCATGCCTTCCATCCCTCGTGAACCTAGTCCCCAGATACACAAATTCTTTCACTTGTTCCACCTTTTCACCTCCAATTAAAACATCACATTCTGTCATATCCTCATCTCTTTCAAAAACCATGGTTTTTGTCTTACTTACGTTTCACTTTTATACCTCTCGCTTCTAACGACGCATTCATTAATGTTACCATTACCTGCAACTCGTCGGCTGACGACGCCAGTATGACTTGGTCATCAGCGTAGAGAAGGCATTTAACAAGCAACCCATCCATTCTCAGTCCATAATCACTGTCTTTCAGATCTGTCAAACATTCATCCATGAATAGGTTGAACAGCCATGGGGACGCTACACAACCCTGTCTAACCCCTTCATGGATGTCAAACCAGTCAGTGTACGCCCCGTTTATTCTCACGCAAGCACTGGAACACTCATAGAGAGATTTCAGCGCTCGGATCAGACAGCTGCTCATCCCATGCGCGGATAAAGACAACCACAACTCATTCCTTTTCACCTGATCATAGGCTTTTTCCAGGACCAAGAAAATGCAATAGACTTTTTGGTTTTTGGCCAAATTTTTTTCCGCTACGCAACGCAAGGAAAAAACCTGATCCGTACATCCCATTCCCTTTCTGAATCCCGCTTGCGCATCCCAAATATTTTCTTCCGTCTCTTTCACAACCCTATTAATAAATACCTTAGCATACAGTTTGCTGACAACACTGAGAAGGCTGATTCTGCAGTAATTTTTGCAGTCCTGTTGTGAACCTTTCCCTTTGAAAAGCGGCACGATTACAGAGTCTTGCACCAATCTTCTGGTACCCGGCCGGCCCTCCAACACAAATTAAAAAGGCGGTACAACTGACTAGCAGCTATGCCTCGCCCGGCCCTCAGCATCTCAACAGACACTATCATACCCTGCAGCCTTACCAGCTTTCATACTTTTTAACGCTGTCACCATCTCATCCATACGAATCTCACACTCACCTCCATTTTCTTCCATGTATGGCTCAGCTATTTCTGCCAAAGCATCATCTCTTTCAAACAAACTTTCAAAGTACTCTTTCCATCTCCCTAAGATACACTCTTCCTCTTTTAAAATCCTCACATCATCACCTCTGATTTTCGTAAGCTCTGCTACGGTCAATGCTTCTATAAAAACTTGACATTTGTCCGAAAGTCTTCAGTAAGCCTCTTATTAAACTCATCCTTTTGTTCTTCCTTACCTTTGTTCACTACATCCTTCACTATTCCTTTGTGTCGATCCTTTCAATCTTTTATACTCCTTTTTTGCTTCAACCACATCCCCATCTGTCGCCTTTGGCATCCTTTGATTAGCTCATAAAGCTAACCAATCCAACCACGCTTTCTTCTTTTCATCTACTGCCACCTGCGAACTCTTGTCCATCCACCTACTCTTTATCTTACCACCTTTCCTTCTTCTCGTAGTTCCACAAATACTCACAGCCGTACTCACTAATCCATCTTTAACACAATCCCACAGATCTTCAATCTCTTGCAGCTTTTCCGAACCTTCAAATCGCTCTAGTAACCCATTCACATATTAGTCTTCTACACCCCTTCTCTTGCAGCTTCTCCACCTTTACACGTTCCAGAACCCCCGTACTCACTGGAGCTCTATGTGACGCCATTTATCAAAGAGACCACTGATTCGTGCTAGCACCAGGAAGTGGTCTGTGTCGACGCCAACCCCGCGATACCCCCAGGTGTCCAGAACATTCCTCCTTGATCGTTCATCCACAATCACATAGTCAATCATGCTCCTCGACACCCCTTCCTCTCTTGTGTACATATGAATCCTTTTATGCTCAAACATGGTATTAATCACACACAAATTCCATTCCATGCAAATCTCTAATAAACTCCTACCATTGTCATTTACTCTATCGTCACCATGTACCCATAAAATAAAATAAATAAACCTTTTCATACCCATCTCGCTTTCTACCTACCCACCCATTAAAGTCTCCTAACATAATCACTCTCTCATTTTGCGAACATTTTCGTAACGTCTCTCTCACACTATCCCAAAACTCCTCCCTTTCTTTTTGGGCTTTTACAGTAGCGTTGGGACCCGTATCTGTGGGTGCATACACGCCAAAAACAAAGTTACGAGTCAACCCAGACTTTTAGCCGCACCCAGAGGAGTCTCGGGCTTACTTACTCATACTCATTTACACATTCGGCCATTCGCTCGGAGACAATAAGGCCAACTCCTTGAGACTCCCTCGGCTGTTGGCAGAAACTCCGGACCAGTAAGCCGTATAGGGTCCATGCCTCGACTAGTCACATCCTTTCCGCTTAGTCTCATTCACACAAAGAACATCAATATGCCTTTCATCCATCATGTGACATACTTCATCAATTTTGTCACTCATTCCACCCCTTACATTCAACGTAGCGAAGCGGCTCTCTGTGGGCCGCTTTTCGCCCCCGCGGAGAACGAGACGTGATGGGTTCCGAACCACACCGCCGCCAACTGGATTAATAACAGTTGTGTCCATTGCGCTCCCACGAGTAGCAAGGGATATAAACTGTCAGTCCCAGCAGAGCCCCGCGTGCCAGGATAAGGCTAGCCTGATTCTGGGGTCGCCCAGCCCCAGGGCAGTTTGGCCGCTTGCGACTAGGCTTGCCCCTAGCCACGCATCCATCGGTACGGCAGGCCTTGGATTGGCGGAATAGAATAGGTAAGGAAACAGGAAATAGGAGAGGATTAGGATTGAACATAGGAATTGTTTTGGGCATGCATAGAAGATAACAAATAAACCACTGTAACCCTCGTTCACGTAGGAAAGCTACTCACCGTAGTGGTTCGGGCATTTCTACTGCTTTTTTCAATGTTCACAACCTATGTTGGAATATAACAATAAATCAGGCCTACTTTCCAAACTTGAACTAACAATTTTACAATGTGCAATTGGCTACACAACCTTATCATCAAATTCCCAACCTTAAATTATAGCAATATTTTCTAATGCATGCGCGGCGCGGGCCGAACTTTTTCTTTTGTTTTTTTCCATTATTTTTTTATGTTCATTCTCCAGCCAGTTCTGGTTGCGCTTGTGCACGCGAAGGTTTTATGTTACCTCCGTGGGAGCTTTAGTTTATGGCTGTAAGTTTTTTACATCCCATTAATGACTATTATAGACGTTGTATTAACCTTGTTATTTAGTAGTAGTTATGAGTAATATGGTTTTGTAATATCAGTTTTTTTTTAATATCTATATGCCAGTCTTTTGGTGTAACTTTAGAATGCAACCCTTGCCCATGCCTGGCCAAACTGCCTTTTCTGGTCCTGCTAGTTCTTGTATTTTTGACCACAAAATCGTACCATTAGGCATCACTACATACTATAAAACAAACTCTCATCCCGCTGTCTGTCCCTATGTATGCTTAGATCTTTAAAACTACGCAACGGATTTTGATTTTTTTAATAGATAGAGGGATTCAAGAGAAAGGTGTATATAACATGCATAATATACTAGAGAAACACTCATAATTTTAGTGGTTTCTAATGTGATGTCGTAAATAAACTCATTTTTTTGCGATTACATTGCAAACGCTGGCTGAACCCTACTAGACAGATCACAATAATGTACTACATTATTGTACACCTTAAAAAAGTCTACAAAAATTTTTGCGATGGTATATATGTCTATCCCTCAGGGATAACTTCACAATAACCATTTTTTATCCTTTACCTTTTATGAGAAATAATGGCTTATTTACGAAGCGATTTTAAGAAATACAGCATTAATCCTTATCCATTTTAGTACCTTAAATTCATTGTGCATTTAATATAGAACAAAATGGTCCGTTACAGAATGTAATTTAAATGAATATTATCGAAGATATTATAGATTTGAAATGCAGGGACATAGCGGTTGCGGCGGTACCGACCGGGAGGCCGGCGGCGCGTGCTTATAACAAGAGTAACCTCTAGAAAACATGTTGGTATTGTCTAATGACAAAAAAGCTGTAAACGTTGTATATATAGACATTCTGTAGTATATTTATCATCAGCATTGCACGATTTGCACCTGTGCGAAGCCGGGGCGGGTCGCTAGTATCATGATATTTGACGAAGTTTTCATCGATGACAAAATAATCTCGCCAGAACTATTTTAATGCCGTGAAAATCTCAGCCAAAACGCCAAATGGTATGAGATCGGATAATAATTCAATCAAAGTCTTACACGTAACAAAGTTCGAACGGCGAAGAAAAGAAATCTTTTTAACACCTCTAACGGTTTCTTGCAATTTACAATTTTACGGTAAATTGTTTTACCTGCTTATGCTAACCGTTAGACAGGATGTACCTGTAAGTAAGGATCAAATCGTAATAGCGCACAGCGGGGGTCATTTCTGACCTTTTGAACCTTTTCAAAATTAGTCCGATTTCTAACCTTTAAAAAGTTATGATCAATTTCAGTTTTTTTCAGAAAATCGCCTAAATCCATACAAAATTAATAATTTAAAAAAATGAATCAATGGTACTCACTTTTTTTTTGCCAAAAGGTTAGCAGGTGATTTGTCTTACTTTTAATAGTTATTTTATTGAACTAGAAAACCCATGTTAATATAAATACTAAAAATATTGCAAGAAAAAATCTTGGTCAAAAAAAAGACTTAATGTTCAAGCAGATGTCGTGAAATAAAATTGTACTACTGGAAGTTATTCAAGTATTTCAAAAAGTTGCTCATTCATTACAGATTCTTTAGAGGTCTATATTGCAAAATTGTTCTCATAATTTCTAAAGTTGTGAGTATTTTGAACAAGAAAGTCGTCTTCTTTTGAGTTTTTCATTTTAACCTATTTAACTTTTTTGCAAGGAAGTCCATTTAATGTTACTTTCTGACAACTCAGTGCTATTAATTTAATTGAAAAAAAAGTTAAAAGCTTAACAACAATTTTAAAAATTATTTTCTACAAAATGAAATTTGATAATTCCACGAAAACTCATTTTTGATTACTTCCTACCGTATAAAAGTGAGCTGTTAATCAACAATCCTTCGTCGCCGTTGTGTATCATCAATCCGTAATAAAAAAAAATGAATAACAGCAATAATTTGTATTTTTTCCACCTAATGGTAATGAATAATTCCACTTTATGACTAATGAATGGTTGACTTACTAGCTTCTGACTTGCTAAATAGTCAAAAAGTCAAAAATAATATTGCAGCTATAGAAAGTGATCGATCATAGATGAATTTTCATAGAACTATCAAATTCCATTTTGATGACAATTATTTAAAAAAAATTGGTCAGGTTATATTTCTTTTTTCAATTATTTTATTAGTTAAATTTGAAACCATCCTGCCGTGTTCAGAAAGTAACATAAAATGGTCTTGCAAAAAAAAACCATTAAAATGACATGCTCCAAAGAAGACGACTTTCTTGTTCAAAATACTCACAACTTTAGAAATTATGAGAATAATTTTACAATTTATACCTTTAAAGAATCTGTATTAAATGAGCAACTTTTTGGAATACTTAAATATCTTCCAGTGGCAATTTTTTTTTACGACATCTGCTTGAACACGAAGTAATTTTTTTGATCAAGATTTTTTTCTTGCCATATTTTAAGTTTTTATATTGACATGGATTTTCTAGCTCAATAAAATAACCATTCAAAGTAATGCTGCTAACCTTTTGGCAAAAAAAATAACTTCCAGGGTCACCCTGTATATAACCCAAAATTAAGACCACTTTATTAGTGTTAACTTTGTTGACAACAATGCAACAAGCATGTTCAAAATTAAAGATAACAATACTGAAAATAATAATGTACAGATAAAAATATACAGAAGGCAATGCCAGCCAGTCTATTAAAAAGCCTAGAAAGTAGTTTCGTGCGTAAAGTTGTAGTAATTGTTATTGTTAATGCCACTGTTGTGTTCATTCCACGCCACGGTCACGACCCTCGAGCATTAAGGAAAAATACTGTTGGAAGTCTAAAAATAATTTACAATAAAAAAAAAAATTGCGATATTTAGAAAAATCTAGGCACGGAGGACGTTAGGTCAACTTTAACAAAACCAACCATTGCAAAATGGATCTTTAGTCAGCAGCGTAGGGTGTCTTTATGTAAAGCTTGACGTGAACGCGTGTGTTTAAGTTTAAGTTTTTGAGCAAAGCCGGGGCAACCTTGATGAGCTCTCGTAATCATCATTTCATCATTCGCAGCACATTGCAGGCGGTCCCCATCCACCGGAATCCTGCCACCTTTACCAAATCGTCCGTCTACCTCGCAGGCGGGTGTTGCAACCTGCGTCTACTTTGAAACGGTCTTCAGTGAGCAGTGAGTGATGATGAGCTCTGCCATCATAGAAACATAACCGTTAGTGCTGTAGGCTGCTTCGAACAGCCCCCCGGAATCATATTCTGTAATGTTACTTAATGTCGGCCAGCCAAGAAGTACATTAAAGTTTTCCCTATTATAAGCAATCAAACGCATGCAGTGGAAATCGGCCGCGATGCTACCTTTAGAATCTTAGCGTAGCCACGTTGTGCAATACAGGACACCCTGTATATGCGAGAAAGTGACAGAATAAAGTAACGTAGCTAAAACGTGTTAAAGTACGTTTTTATGAGTAAGGAGTAGAGTTATCCATATATTATAACGATAATCCAAGATTTATCGTTAAGACCTCTGCCCCCTGCAGTGGAAACTTATTTTGGCTAATAACTTCACTTAACCATTATTATCAAATTAGTGCTGTCATTTTGTGTACCTAAAATTCTGGTTTGAAAAGATAGTTTGTAGTGATCAGATTAGTAGTGAAATTCTGAAGCCAATGATATAACGGACTTTCAAAAATCTTCGCCTAACATTGGTAATTGGAGAACAAGTTCTTACGCAATGTATGTAAGAGAGGATAAGTGATTATTATGAGGTTCTAGACACTCTAGATTACTAGATTCTATACTCATTAAATTTAATTGGTCTTTAATCTGTTTTAATATTTTTGAATAGCTTGTTTGCGTTAATTATCTAACTTGCTAATGTTATGTTGATGGAATACTTTGTATTTGATAGATCTGTTTATAATAGGTATGTTTTGATAACTGGATCAACTGGATCTATTAGTGTTCTGGAATCAGTCTCTTGTTTTGCTGATAGTATTTTTAAACTTTTGGCAAAAATCTGTTAAGTATTTTGCACTGATGTCATTTTTCTGTTCCACTACATTTTTGACTGGTTAAAATTACCTTTTGACATCAACCCTGCTCATTGTTCCCGTAGCTTCTAGACTTTCATTTTCTAGTCTTTATTTTAAAAAGCTTGGTCTACACTAATACTATAAAGAGGACAGAAATTTTTGTTTATTTGTAATGGATAACCTCAAAACTACTGGTCTGATTTTGAAAATTGTTTCCCCAATATAAAGCTTCACTATCAGCGACTCAAATAAGCTATATTTTAACCGTACAAAACGGAACAGCCAAAATCGTGCTGTCCACGCGGACGAAGCCACTAGCGGAAAGCTTGTTTTAAAATAAAATTATAGTACCTGGCATAATGATGCCTTGACGCCCTTGCAGTGACCGCACACATGTACAGGATCAGAGCAACCCGGGCGGGTACTACCAAAACCGCCCGACCGTGAATTCGAAGTGTTGCAGGCCACTCGCGAACCTTGCGCTAAAATATCGAGCCTTTATCTAAGGTCAGTGATAAGAGCGGTTACGTGATCGAAAGGCGCCGGTTACGGCGGATCGTCGCGCGCGCAGTCTCGTATCGCTGCGCGTACGACTCGCTCGCACTTTCGCTCTCCGTTGAGAATCGCGGACTTCCTACATCCGCACTTAGCGATCGCTTCAGCTAGACGCTTCCTATTAGATTATTTTTATTCAAAAGTTTGATTTTTGACAATTTTGGTGAAAATTGCCTACTTTGTTCCTATGAAGCTGGTTTTATTTGCGAACAATATGAGAGTGCCCTGTAATTAGATCAGATCATTTGAATTTATTTTCTAATGTTTGAGGTTTATTAAGCATCAGATAAATACAAGTGTGTAGGAGTTTTTAGTGATCGCTCTTGATAATTTGTGAGGGCTATTATAAGATGAACCTGTAAAAAAATCTTGGTTTGGCTTTTTTTTTGCCAATCGGGCAAATTGCAAATTGAATAATGACTTTTTGACTTTTGAAAAGTGGCAGTAAAATTTCTCAGTGTGTGACGTAGTTGATTTCCACAAACTTTGTGGTTATTGCTCCTGTAGACTGTTTGTGATATGACGTCTGACAAGTGAAGGTGAAAAAGAATCTGTGGCCAGTGACAAATTTTGTTATTCCCCAGGATATTGTGACGTTCATCAACCCCTAACATTGGATTCAGTGTGTGGAGTTAGTAAATTAACGTGTTAGACCTCAGTGTGTGCATGAAGGTGTAAACCCTACTCTTAGTGTAGTACGGGTGTATACCTGGCGACTTACAGTGCAGTACAGGTGTAGACCTGACGACCCACAGTGCAGTGACTATGTTGGTGATCTTGGCTTTCATCGGCGTGCGATTCGCTCTTCACGTGTCAAGGCAGAGTGGGCGAGCACTTGCAGATGAGTGCTATACTAGAAAGTAAATATGTTTATTATTTTAAAAAAGCGACGTTATTTGTGGTAGCCAAACGTTTAGATGAAGAGTATTTTTTCGTGGAATCTTTATATATTATTAGAATTTACAAATCCTGTTTGCTTAGAATAGCAAAAGAAAAAGCTTAAATTGAAAATATTAGCAACATTTTACGGAAAAAAAAACTCAATAGCTTTCTTTAATTTCTCAAATAAAACTGTGTTCTAGTTAACAAAATAGCTAGAATTGGAAACTGAGGCTTAGTGTAGTGAACGATCTAAGTTTATTGATAAATAACTTTGAAGGGTTGTTAAAAGCACCCTTACTTAAGCGTCCTATTCTTCTTGTACGCTAGAATAATTTAAGTGAAGCTCTGTAAATCTTGTGAAACACTGTTCAAAAAGCTTTAAGAACAGTGCGACTTGAAGTAGTGAAATCAATGATTAAACTCTTATACATAAAGATGTATAAATGTAGTTGTCTAGGTCCTTAGATAGAGACGCGCGAGAAGAATCCAATCTAGACTTTTTAATCAGTACGTCTACCATGAGTTGCCACTTTAAATTTACGTTATCTTTCGCTAAAATATTTGTATTGGGATTTCGTACAGCTCTGTTGGTCAGCTTTTGGTATCATCCCATGAAGAAATCCGTCCTGTAAGTCTACCATGAGTTGCGACGTAAAATATTTGTGTTGAGATTTCGTACAGCGCCTCTGTTGAGTCGAAATGGAACTAAAAACAGTACCTTGCTATTGTTACGTTATGGTAAGTACCGTTTTTTAATTCCATTTCGACTCAACAGAGGCACTGTACGAAATCCCAACACAGATATTTTACGCGAACGTAAGTAATAGGAACTAGAAAAATTCGACCTGATGTTGACCGACCCTGGGTTCTTGACACCTGGGATATGTGGGACTCGGAACTAATGGGGAAACAGAGACCCCTACCCACTAAAACCTGACGGTGGTCATCTTCGGCGCAAAATGAAGGGGCCCGGGATTCCCAACAAGGGAGCCAGCCTCGGGAGGAGCAAGCTTAACTGACGTAAATGTTATTAAATTATGCGACAGAATTTCATTCCCGTAGATTTAAAAAAGAAAACATATACTCGTAGAAACAATAGTAGCGAGTTGCTCTTGGCTACGACTTCTGGTCCCCTATTCAGAACAAAGTTATCGATCGATTCGGTGACTTTGTTTTAATTATAGTAAGTGATCCGCTTAACGGTGGCAATCAATATTTTATATATTTTTATATTGATTGCCTTTAGTTTGTATAAAGTAAATTGTATCAGAACTGACCATACTCAAAATATTAATTTAAAATAAAAGAAAATAACCGAATCGGTCGATAAGTTCTGAATTGGGGGGCTGAACCGATTTTGGGCCGAGCTCTCTGTACGTCTACCCCAGTTGCCACTTTAAGTTTACGTTATCGTTCCCGTAAAAAATTTGGATTGGGATTTGACATGACATGATATGTCAAATCTCAATACACTTTTTTACATGACTTGACATATTTACATAACTTAAAGTGGCAACTCGTGGTAGAGGTACTGATCACGAGGCTACGGGGGTTTTTCATTCATTAACACCTGAACCCATAAAAGACAATCAAAAGTTTAGCACCTTTCAAATTGATGCTACCCTGTCACACGTCAGTAGATGTGAAAGGGACAGGTATACATTTGAAGTTTGCTCAACTTTGATTGTCGTTTCAAGATTCGCGCGTTATAGTCTTAGTTTGAAGATAAATAAGGGGTGAATAGTTGAATTTGAAATGGAAACCGCTGATGCTGTAGAGGTAAGGGCAACATTATTTAACTATCACGGGACCGATTAGGGGAATGATAATCTTACTTCCAAATACTAGTAGGAACATGGTGATGCGTTGCCCATGGGTTAGAACCGAATGTACATAAGAACCCAATTGTAACCAAATCTAGAGTTCATACGCAGAGTTTGAACTTCCGAGTGTTCTTTTTAAGGCCGTTTTAACGACGGCAATATAGGTAGCGTCAGCGTTTGTTAAAATATTTCAACATGTTAATTAAAAATAACATTGATTTAGGGACCAACATAGTTTTAACTACCATTAAGACAGTGAGCCTTCTAGAAAACAGTTAAAAATTAGACTTTTAAGTTATTAAATGGCCAAAATACTGTTTTTGGCATTGTGATCTAGATGTGTCATGCTCAAAAATGCCATATAAGGTAGTGGTAGTGTAAAAATAATATTTTTCGAGCCTTAGGATTTATCTCTGGTTACCTTCATATATCTAGTCTTTAATCTGTATCATCTGTATCTGTATTCATCCTTCTTTCACAATTACAACGAAAGGCAACGTGCCTTCCTTCATACGAGTATATCATCAATTTCACCTTTCTTCGTAGTAACTTTTCTTTGCGATATATTCGCTATCGTGACTTAAAGGCACGACTATTCGCTTACCGTGAGCTTTCCACCTGCTAATTTATTGATAAGAAACATTAAAGCGACTTCTAATTTCCCCGACAAATACGGCTATTCGAAGTGGCTTCTTGTGGTTGCATGGTGATGAAAAGAAAACGTCGAAAGTAAAGAAGCTACGGACACGTTACCTATACCAAATAGCTTGTCCTATATGAATACGCTGTGATGATTTAGCGATACAAGTCATTAGTATAATACCGAGTAAATTTTTTAAATTTTGAGACCTAGGTTGGCCGCTGCTAAGTAGTGTCTTTGACTAAGATTGCTGTGTCAACGTGTGCAATGCGTTGCCTATAGTTTGTCCAATTTAGGATGATAATTTTGACAGTTTTAGAAAGAGGTGGGGTAGTTAATAATCGTTAGTGCATCTTTTCGATTATCGATTTATTATTTCATAGAACTTGGAATCGTTCGTTTATATAGATAAACAAAGTAAATGTTATGCGGATATTTTAATGTGCAATAAAGAGATAATTAAATGAATAAAAATATATTAGTGAATTAAATAAGGTAGGTATTAGGATTTGAAGTTATTTATCAATTTTATAATGATGCTCAACCTATATAAATTACTTTCATAATCATTATGGTCATCATCACTAAAAGAACTTTACTGTCCCTTAAGTTTACTATCAATTCTTGTTCACAAACGCACAATCGAATAATATTAAAGTTCAGAATCTTTTTTATATTTAATCAATGCTTTTAAGAATAATCGTATGATAGATAATTGCAAATAACTTTGAAACTAATTAAAATTAAACTGTATTGAAATAAAATGTTGTGCTAGCCGCCCATAATCTTAAATTTAAATGTCAGATGAATTTTATTTTACAACCGATTTTATATTTTTTATTGCTATTCGTTTGCAAGGCACTTCACTACGTGGGCGGTACCCGTCAATAAAGTACGGTATTATCTGTAGTACACTTTACGGAAAAAAATGCTATCCTTCATAGGCGTGAACTGTCAAAATTATCATCCTAAATTGGACAAACTATAAGGCCTGATGCTTCCATGGTTTGTTGCTAAATCTAAACTGAACTAAAAGTGCAAAGTACATTCTCTAGAGTTTTCATAGAAGAATAGTTCATCAAGGCGGTGATGTCTTTGACATACTGAGAATATTTGACTTAGATTGAGCAATGTTCAAAAAACGTTGAATATATATTAAGTCTCTATCACTTAATAGTAGGCCTATGCTTAACTTTGAGTAAGATTATTTGTATGCATGGATATAAATATCTTAAACAGACCTAGCCTATTTCCGACTAAGACAGCAGTGAAATAGATAGACGAAACGTCAACAAACATTATAAAATACCTTAAATAGGTTCCATAAAATTATTTTAGGTGGATATTACCTACCTGCAATTTCCTAAAATAACTTGATTATTTTTAAACCATTAATCTTTTCAAAGCAGCAAAATTGTATTATGCTAACCCAATTGTGATTCATTTCAATGTTGTGGTTAACCAAGAAGATGAATTGACTTTCGGTAGCGCTTCTCCGTGCTTCAAAGAACATCCCAAGTTGTCCGTTCCGGTTTCCAAATTGTTATTGCGATCGTTTCCCTTGTCGGATCTACTAAATGCTCAATAAAGGCGGCACTTTTCGTTCAGTCGGTAGCCAATTTTAGTAAAACAAAATTATTGATGTAAAGATCTGCCATGGACGATAAGTTTCTGAGAAATTTCGCTACCATGGAAATACAAGCATATTTTCGAATGAGCTATAAGTTGTAGTACACCCAATAGGCTTTAGCGTGGAGGTTTTCATAAAAGTCTACAGAAACAAAATGAAAAAATAGTACAAGTTGTAAGTGTTGCATCATAAACAACACAAAATTATTATTTTTTACACAAAAGCCGTGGAGAGCGGTATCGCGTTTCATACGAGTGTACAGCAATGATTCTCTATGCACCAGGGGTCTGATTCTGCTAACTTAATGCCAATCTGTCAAAATAGCAGATTCTAGCCCCTGATATGTAACGTTGATAGTAACAGGCGTTAGAAAACTGTTATACCTCAACCTAAAGAAAGACAAGTTATCTTTCTGGGACATATTTTCTGCATGACCACCTGACCCCAAAATATGCATATCTGTGTACATTCAACCACGAAAAGAACGATTCAATACCATCCTAGGCTGACCGCCCATTTCTTTAAATTCGCACACTGCGTGTGGATTAGAAGTCGAAAGTAATACGCTTGATATTTGGCTGACTGTACTATCAGTGTAAGTTTTTTGCGGTTATTCAAATAGAAAGCCCTGCCGATAACTTTTTCAGGATTTCATTAAAGTCAGTGTAAGTCAAGGTATTAAAGTCAAGTCTACAGAATGGACTCCCCAGCGACATAAAGGGATGTGATAGTGTCCATACGTACAAAGATAGACTTAAGAAACATGCCCGAAAGTTGTAAAATGTAATGTAAATTTTAATAAATCCAGAGGCAACCAATAATAATTATAATAATTTGTTTTTATAATTATAATTTGTTTTTATAATTATAATTCAAAAGTTTTTTTTTATTGTTGTAAATCTTTGTTTTTGTAGGAATACTGTACAAATTTTATACCTAAGTTTTATGCTAAATAAAGAGAATAATAATGTAATAATAATATTGATATAAATTGACATTAATTGTAATAATATTAATGTATGTACTTATCTCATTGTAAGTGAACTATTTAGTTTTTATGAGAAATAAATTTCTTTAAACCTAAGTCAATGTGGTATTTTGAGAGAAAAATGTATCAATCCGTCGAGTAAAAATCCGGCAATGGTGTTCGTTATCTAAATGAAATGACCTAGTTCATAGAATTGGGTAGTCAAAGATAGGAATTCGGCCGTTTTTTGTGAATGGAGAACTGTTAGGAAGTTGATACTTAGTGGATTTGGTAGATGACGTATTCAAATTATATATTTTTTAACTCTCTACACAACGTTACTAATTTAACGACGAAGTGTGCCTTGTCATTCTACTTTCGTTAAAAAAATATCCTTTGTATAGACAACCAATTTTAATACACTCGGTTATTTTGACTCATATTGTGATGCACTTCATTTCTGACTGACAAACTTTTTAATGAAATATTCGATATTTGGATATCTTCTTCATAATCAGGTTTTGTTTGACAACTTAAAAGAGCATCTAAATTGTCTTGACAGTCAACATTCAAATATCCAATTAAATTAATGAGCAGTTCCTCTATTCGTTTGCTCGCATTGTAAAATTCTTGCCGGACACATCCGTTATCGATAGAGTCCTCCTCAAGTTGAGGAAGCAATTAAATGCTGCTTACGATCGTTATCAGGGATGGATGGACGCGTAACGCGTCAGTCGTCAGATGGATATTAATTGCTGATCGCCAGTTAATAGATCTCTTTACTTTTCTGACGTGCAGACAGGCTCGTCGGCATTTGTATCTGTCCGGCTACATTTCTTGAACCCGGTTTAGAGCCGAGGATTTTTTACCTGCGACCTGCTGCAAAAGCACACTATTCTTACAACTCTACATGCAACAGTTTAAAATGTACTGGAATGACACTAGCACGTGCCTGATCAAAATTACATTGTTTGCGCACTTAAACCCTGGCAAGGCCTAGACAAAAGCAATATGCTACTATCATTTTTACATGTTACGTTTTAGAATTTATGGGATTGACATTAGCACTCGACTCGTCTAATCGTACTGACAGTCGAGGACGTCCACACTGAACTGATCCTATACCAAACATCTGACCCTCGCTTTCCCTTTTTAAATTTTAGCTCAGACATACATACCAGCGCGTTTTTTCTTCCCATGGGGTTCGCACTCATTTTTTTTTAAATTTATTTATTTATTGGACTACCAACATAAGAAATAGTATTACATGTACATTTGGGTGTTTATATAGCTTATTCTGACTGTTCTTAACATAACAGGTAATCTCAGCATGCAAACAATAAAAAAGTAGATATTTGGTGCGTAAAATTATACATTAGTTATATTTATACAAAAAAAAGATAATATTTTAGTATTTAGAGAAACTTATGGACTAACTAAAGGTACATCACAATTCTTAAGAAGACTCAAGAATTTCGAAAGGCTGAGATGGTGAACATCAAGCTCTGGAATCTTTTTTGTGAGATCGTTATACAGGCGTGACAGACGTATAACGGGCGAGTTTAAACGATTTTCAGTTCAGTTCGTTCAGTTCATAGTGATCATAGGCAACAATTATCTCTACAGGATTTACAGTAGCCTACTTACCACCAGGACCAGATGCTGCCTTTTTTGCAGATATGTTGATTGTACTTCTTGCCACCTCATTATCAGACGCCTACGCGAATAGCTAGATTCCGTATCTGTGAAGACGTGCCATCAATGTGTGTCAAGCATCTGCTTCGTCATGCTGCGTGGGAACGGGAGGTAGATTTGATGATTTTTGCGGGACGTCTCTTGACTACTGGTATGCTGAATATTTGAATATATCATTGATGAAACAGTTCTAGATTTTTTTAATGCAATATGCAGTCAGCGTTTTTTTGAAAATATGTTTTATTTACATTTACTAGAATGATTAGAGGGCCTTAAAATAAAAACAAAGTAGTCCTTCGTTTACGCTGCACCTTTTTCCTACCCTTTAAAGCCGCATTATTTTCATTGTGCCTAAGTAGGAGTTTATTTGACATGATAATAAATAAGTTATCTACCTTTTTTCATTTTTATTGATTTAAAAGAATCTAATCGTTTTTCTATAAATATATTCTACTGAGTATAGGCAAGTGAGGTAAAGGAAAAATGCTTGTTTATTTATTAGTGTATTGTAAATTTGGTGCCTGTTTGCTGCAATAACATTTTGTATTGATTTATAAGCAGCAAGCTTAATAAAAGTCACTTAGCCAGCTTAAAAACTAGCGGCGTCGAGTGTATTAGAGATACCATTATTTTTTCAAAATCTAGATTATGTCAGATTACTTTTTTCAATTTAGGTTCCTTCAATCTATGCAGCTGTAACAAAACCTCATCAATGAAACCTAGGGTGGTTATATTAAGTTGGCGTTTAGTCTCGAGGTGCAAATTGTACTTTTCACTTTGAGTGCGAGAAAAATAGTCAATTGAGTGCAAAAACATTTAATAAATATTACCTGATGAAATAAAAATCACAAACAATTTAAAACACCGCCGCCTTCTTTGCGGACAAACCATGGAACTAAAACTATCAACATTTTCGCAATGAAGATGGTCCACACTCCACAGATAATAGTATATTTATGGCTGTTTGAGTTTGTCTATGTCACATGAAGGATATTACAAAACGAATTACTTTTCACTCCTTAAAGACTATAGTGGTCACTTTAGTCCCGCTTCGTAGGGCTATATTGGCGTACTTTAAGAGCATGAGACGTGAAAAATATGTTTACTATCAACATAATAAACTTGGATGCCCTTCACGTATTTGAAGGCAACGTTAATGTTTCCGTATAAACTGCGTAGGCGAATACAAATACCTAATATTTGCGTATTTAATTTAATATTTAATACTAATCAATCGTGTAGTATTGTTTGTAAATGTAGTCAGGGGCAGAGTTGTGGACATTAAACTTATATACGAGTACGACTAGCTGTCCGTCAGTGGCTTCGCTCGCGTAGACTGTCTTTCCCGTAAAAATATAGCCTTAATTAAAAAATAAGTAGAATCTTTGTCACTTCCTGATTTAATGTAGCTTTTTATTTTTTTTGACTGGCCTGTTGGCGCAATGGCAGCGATCCTGCCTTTAGCGCCGGAGGGCGTGGGTTCGATCCCCACCCATGACAAATATTTGTGTGACGAACAAATGTATTTGTTGTGTGTCTGGGTGTTATTATCTATTTAAGTATGTATTTAGAAATATTTAAGTCTGACGCCCATAATACAAGCTCTGCTTAGTTTGGGGTCAGATGATCTTGGTGTGAATTGTCCCAGATATTTATTTATTTAGTTTTGGAGCCTATTCAATACAAACTAACAAACAAATAATAAGGTGCCAAACACGCTCATTTTACGCTTTTAATTTTTCATAATGATATCTTCGAACGTTAGTTACTTCCTAAAAGGTATGTTTGGTTTGAGTAGTAAACAATACTGAAACATCAAAAAAAACCCATTGCACATAAAACGAATATTTTTAATTATTTGACCGATACCTTTCATTGGAGTTTTTCAAAATTGATGATACTGCTATGAACAGCGTAAAGTTTGGTGTTTACCTGTTGTAAAGTAGATATCAATCTAATATCTACTTTAAAAGGTACAAGATACTTTACACTTTGAACTGCATACCATTCATGCCAAGTTGGCAAGTATGAAGACACGATTGGCGCAGTGCACTGTAGCACGGTTTCTCGCCTCGATTTCTGTAGCGTCCCGGGTTCGATACCCGGTCGGGTCGAATCAGGAAACGATCGTTTCTGAATTGACTCGGGTCTGGGTGTGCTGGGAGACGCCCCTTGCTTATTTCCTTGTGGTACCTCGTAACACAGGAATATTAATCCCTACTTCGAGATTATTACAAGAGGTGTGTTGTCTGGCGCATATTTATATTTATATTATAGCGTACAGTCGCCAAGCAGAAAGAATTTCGTACATTGACCTCTTCACTTACTGCCAGTGGTAACAAACATTTTTGTACTATGTACCAATTTTTGAATATATGAAATATTTGGAAGAGAAAAATGAACTAAAATATTACTGTGCAAATTACATTTTTAATAATAAACCCCTTAAATGGCCCGCGGTAGATGGCCCTGAGTCCATTTTAAAACAGTGTAGTGATCAACAAGTAACAATATAACAAATAACAAACAACATAACAATTGAACAAAAACAACTTAAGAATTAATTGCTCTTTGTCCGAAAACTGAGCGATCACTATAACCGTAAAATATAGCTTGATTAGAAGGACAGGTGTCAAATTACGGATTGAAAAAAGTAATTATTTAATTTCATTACGTCAGATAATGGTCATAAACTTCTGTTTTATTCCATTGATGAGCCACTATCGATGAGTCCCACCTCTTAAATATAAGCAACATGAAGTTATTAAAATTATATTTAAATGATATCGTAGTTTATTAGTTGAATAGATTGCTATTGGTTTACAATAACCGCATCCGAGCGGACTTAACTCTTGAATCTCTTCAATCTGTGTTTGAATCTGAAGTAGATTGTATTTTAATCCAGCTTTGACAGTTTAAGTGGAAAGTTTCATTTTAATCTATTCTCATTTGATGAAGAAGAACATACAAACAGACGAATTGAGGTTTTTCAATGTTGTTTCGTATATGATCGGTAAAATTATTTATACAAATTCAATGTACCGTTTTAAATTGGTTACTGTATTATTATTTTCATAGATGCCTAAGAATTTGTATGAAATTTGCCCCTTCAAAGTTCCATTTAGAATAACTAAACAAAAGAAATTACAATGATTCGTCGCGTTTGAATATTGCAACAAATGTAGTTGCCCATTTGCCGTCAGTACAGAGTTTTCTCATCACTTTTTTTGATTTACCACAGATTATAAATCCATGTGTCATTCTTATCATCCTATTTTTTACGAACCGAACGCGTCCCAAAATGGAATGTTCGTTATTTTGAATTATAACGAAGTAAAAAATGTCAATGAAAGCGCGAGGACAAGAACAGACCTTACTCTCGCGACTTTAAAATGTTTGCAATCCCTCAGACGCCTGGCATTGAACCGTGCGAGCATGACGCAAAATATTTAGCGCAGGAGCGACAGAGAATGGGGATAACAGGTCAATGTACGAAATACTTTCTGCTTAGCGACCGCACTTTATGAGAGCTCAGCTTATAATTAAACGTCAGAGCCCCAAATTTCAAACGACAATCAAAGTTAAGCACCCTTTTAATTGATGCTGTCCTTTCACATGACAGTAGATAAAAAGGACTGCTCGACTTTTACTGTCGTTTTATAATTCGGGCGAGACACTCATGATCATACTTCAATTTTCATGATAGCAGTGTTTTTATGTTCGGAAGTATTTCAAATTGAACTATCAATAATAAACCATTTTTCATTTTCAAATTCAGTTAGCTGATGATGTTAGGCCTCTTGCTTACCGAATCTGTACAGATTTTCTACAGAAAGACATTTTCTGACAGGCTCTGGATGTTTTCGGTACGGTATTGTCCTGATGTTGTGATTGGTGTAAGTGAAGCGAGCGGGGGAGCTGGCGGGGCTGCGGGGCTGAGATTGAGGTGAGGGGCCGCTCTGTACAGATTATACGGGCGCGCGCGTATGCGCTCGGTAAAAAATCTGTACCGAAACGAGTCTGTCTGAAAACTCTCATTTGATTACATGTACTCGGTAAACAATCTGTACAGATTCGGTACAGAGGCGATACCGAAACGAAAACGCACCGATCCTGTGAAGAAGAGGCCTTAATATGTCAAAAGTCACATTTAATTTGTAGAAGATGTCATGATCATTATCAACGCGCTGTTAAATCAGCTAATAAAGCGTATAATATTCGGCAGAGTTTTTTGCGAGCAAGCAAACGGAAAGCGCGATTGATTTGTTTATCAGTTCGGAATTAATTAATTTTATCATTTGATGACAATTATGATGATTTTATGATATGGGTTCTAATACCATTGGTAAAAAGTGGGCTTCTGAGTGTTCCGTTCACCATGACGGCAACAGTCACTTGCCTCTGACTACCGTTTGACTCTGTTTGGGATAAAGTCGTGATGCTATGTGCTGATGACAATCTTTGTAGCGAATTCTCATAGTGTTAGTTAGTCCATGACCATACCACAAAATAAAAAGTAGGTACATAAAGACCGCTAGCGCCTTTTTCCTCAAATTGCTTGACCGCCCGGGGTTACTGCTATATTCGCTCTGAATTTTTAAAACTAAGTAGGTGGATAGGGTATATACCTACAGGACAGAACCGGCCAAAAACAAAATTTATCATGTGAAAATTTCGACAAAAACACTCGCGACAGTGCGACTGGCCGCGACACTGATGCTCACTGGTATCGCCTTTAAATTCACTGTGTCTGTGTGCGTGATTAAAGTGGCGGGTTTGATCTAAGCGGACTATCTGTCAGAGGCGCCGCGCCTCATGCATAATTTGTGATCATACTGAGAGACACCCAACACTAGCGTTATTTGAGAGTCAGCGGCAAGCCGGAGACCCCCCGACACTAGCGTAATTTGGAGGTTGCGTCGTCTTGGCGCGCTGCGCTGGCGCTCGCTGGGCGTCCTCTGCGCGCCGAGCGTCGCGTCGCGTCTCGCCTCGCAGCTCCCTATACAGTCGATACGATTTTTCTAAAATCACTTATACAACTTCTCTCACCAAAAGAAGTACTATTTATTAGCTACTGTACTACTCATCATTATTTGAGAATATGAGATACTTTTGCGTCGTGTTCTAATTTTTATTACATGATTTTCGATGTTAAGTTTAAAAAGTACGTGAATGGTAAAATTACACATTCGCACATACGAGGCTAAAAAGGTACATAGAATGTGTATTCTGCAGGTTCGCTAACGGCAATAGCATTTGCGTCGTTCATTGTGCTGTTGACAAAAAACCTCGCGTCGAACGTCGGTATGGCGCTGCGGCAAGTGCTAAGCGCCCGAGTTGAACCGCGCCGCTGAGCTAGCGTCGCGTCACCGTCGCGCCAGCGTCGCGCTGGCGCTGTCGCTCAAAGGAAGCTAGTGTGGGGGCACTCTCATCATGAAAGAAACAGGTCGTTGCTCTATCTCCGTTGTATGTATGAATGCTGAATGTACCTTTGGCGACCATAGAGTGATCGTGACAGGTTAGCACCACTATTACTAACTTTGTTCCGAATCGGTGAACTGAACCGCCATCTATACTGCGGTGTCACCAATCGACCAATAAATGGTATTGGCCCTTCCTTGTCAAGTTACATAGATAGTACCTACTTTTTCCATTTCAAGAATGCAATCAAGATACAAATATCACACAATCACACTAAGCCAATGCTCCATAAAGCGTCTCAGATCGTGACTAGAATACAATATGGGCACTGATTGTGCGACAGCATTTATCTGTCACATAACAAACTGTCCCGTGTTGTCACAGTGACAGCTCGCTACGCTTTGTGCTTGCGAATAGGCCTTGATAATTTGTACTGGACCCTGAACACAATGTTCACAACAGAGTGGCTCCAGAAGAGATCGACACACTTTTTCAATTTCTTTATGTCAAATTCTAGCATCAAACATACTCGTATATTAGTTAGTTAGTGTAACACACAGACATCAACATTCAGCAAGCCTGAAGTATGTAGGTGTATAGTAGGTGAATGCTCGTCATTCGTGACATTACATTTGAATAACCCAACTCATTTCATAAACCAATGAAATACTCCCAATACTCTAGTTTTAAAAGTGTTTTATATGAACGAAATTTTGCTAATGTGTGTGTAAATGATTTGAATATTATAACAAACGATTTCACATGAATGATTCGATATAGTTATTAAAATTTTGTCACGAGCATAAGTCATGAAATTTACTTTTGTTCCTAGGTATTGTACACGATCCTTACGCTGGTTGATGAAAAGCTGTAAAACCATAAAACCTAACAGCACTGAGCTCATGTCGTAGATTCTCATAGCTGTAAATATTCTTGAGAGGGATCGACTTGATTATACTTGTAGGTGGTAAAATCTCAACGTGTTAACAGCATGAATCAGAAATGAATAATTGAATCGTATTGTCGGTACACAATATACAAACGAATATTCCGTGAACGTGGGCTACGCTTTGGCGGCGCCTGCGATCCAACCACAATACTATGATTAGCCGAGTGACATAACTCATAGTCAGATAACCAACGGACTTAACGACTTTTTAGACGTTATGAAACTTTCACTGTTATGAATGACGACCTACTCGCGTTACTAACTTTGATTGAAGTGCATGATAAAGTTGTTGTTCAGGAAACTTGCGGTCGATTTGTAAAATTCGGAACAATTGCTTTGCACCGTTCAGACTAGAAAGGACTTATGTGGAATGTTCGGAAGAGTAGCAAATGTTGCTTGCAATAACAAAAGGATTTTATTTCATTTAGCAGGTTAAATTTATGAATACAATGAAATAGTAAAAAGGATGATTGCGTTCAGAGGTACGTATGTATATTATGCGCGCTGGTGATTTGCTATGTTGGTAAATATATTTTCTGATAACCCTACTACTTTAATTGATTTTTAATAAGGCATTTGCCAATCAGGATTTAGATTAGAGCAGTGTTTGGGGCCAGTCATAAGAAGTGACTTAATGTGAGGGTTAATCATGACAATGTGGACAGGGTCTGCATTAAGGTTTATTTCCGAAGCACCGAGGCAGAAGAGTTTAACTCTTTCTGTAACTAACTGTATGTTTGTCCCTGTTTATTGTTACATTGTAAGTAGGCAATTATTTGATCACAATCGCAGCTGGTGGTATGTGACAATGTGGTCTATGATGGTACATGCCCGCCTAGTAAATGTTTATTTACTCTCGTTTAGAAGGGATACAAGTTACGAGTAAACCTAACTTTTCAAAAACCGGGCGGCGGCAGCCACTTCTTAGCTGTTCGAGTTATAAACGATTCTACGAAACGTTTTGTTTCCAAGTTTTTTTGCTATGGTGGCTTGTAGCTGTCATATGCTGATTTTATTCAAAATCGCTGTGTAATTAATTGCCTGCTTTGTTTGTTTTATCATGTCGAAGATAACGCACAAGCAAGACGGCTATTAGTCAAAACACCGAAACAAGACTGGTTTGAGAATTTGAAAGACACCGTCGCGTTTGTTACGCCTGCGGAACAAGTGTGGGAACAAATCTTTTCAGAATAAACTCAAACAACGCCTAGAACAAACAAAATAAATTATCAACTTGTTAAGTATGAAAATGACAGTTCAAACGTATGTGAACGGTCACATGCATTTATCTTTTCCTTTCTACATACATACTTTAAGCGCAACGACCCGTGACACGCCCTAATTTTAAGGCTGCTTTACTCATAGTGCTCGCTAGGTTGTATTTATTTTGTTACCATTCAGTATTTATGCTAGTATTCTTCAAACATTTATACCTACACTTAAAAGTGTTTTTTTTATTATATTATTAGAATTTATTAGAATAATGGTTTTTTATATAAAATAAAGTAAAAATATTTGGATTTTTCCAACAATTTTTGTGTGTGGCTGTGGTCAGCCTTATGTTTCAGTTCTTTATGTAAATAGTCGTAAAAACCACTGGTTGACTGGAAGTGAACCAGTGAAAAGTGTGCAATACGGAGAAATATATTAAAACGACCTCGGTCAGTTTAAGTCTGGGCAAAAAAGTTTTTACTTGTCAAAAATATTTAGTACGAGTGGTAGCAACGTATAAGCACGGCATAGCGCATCACTGGAAGGGGCATTCAGCTATAAACGTCTATACAGTGTGACTTTTTTTGACAGTTTTTTGCTATATTCAATTTGTGCTTGTTTACGTAGACTATGTGTTTTGAATAACTTTCCAAACCAATGTAGAGTCGCCTTAAGCTCACGAGCAAATAAACAAAAGCCCTATTCAATCTTATATATTATATCTATGTTGCTACATAATTCATTGAGAGAGAACTTTGGCTCCGCTGAGTAAATTCAAATTATTTTTTTGTTGAGGCTCCACCATAACTATCTGAAATGAAATCTCAATTTATTACATACGCGAGTATAGGGCGAATGAATTCGGCGGCTTCAAAGAAAAGTGAAAGGAACTGTTTTTTTATGTGGTGCGAGTATCATAAAGTGTTATTATTATGCCAATTAGGTCATCATCGTTATATCGGGCATTAGATATAAAAAAAAGTTCAAGCATGCATTTGACCACTGTATATCACGAGTCACGATGCCCTCTCAATTCACTTCGATTAAAAAGAGCTTTGAATGAAACGTAAGATAAATAAATAATAATAAATAAATAAATATTTGGGACAATTCACACCAAGATCATCTGGCCCCAAACTAAGCAGAGCTTGTATTATGTCAGAGACTGATGAACATACTTAAATATTTCTAAATACATACTTAAATAGATAATAACACCGAGACACACAACAAACACAAATGTTCATCACATAAATGTTTGTCATGGGTGGGGATCGAACCCACGACCTCCGGCGTCAAAGGCAGGATCGCTGCCATTGCGCCAACAGGCCAGTCAGATCAGATCACTATTATACAAGCAAAAAAGATGATAAATAGATACCTATACCGTGTGGGTATTCATAGGGATAAGAAAATCATATGGCATATTCGTGGGGGATGTAGAAACTATCTAAGCGAAAATGAAATTTATTTCATTAACTTATATTTCGAGGTCATCATACAAAATCAGCTGACCAGTCAGCATTATTTGTATGAAAACAGTTAAATGAGGGTTTTCTGAAAAAAATATTACTGCAACAAAAAATAGCCTTGTTGATTATGTAGATTAATAAAGCATGGTTTACTATGCTTTATTAAAATACGTTATCCAACTACAACTCAATGCAACACAAATAACTGCAATTTAGAAGTTAAAAAACTAAATTAAATTGTGTAATCAAATACTAGTACCTACCTTAAGTTAACTCTCAATGAGCTTTCCCTCAGTACCAGTGGCTTTTGTGCCTCTGTTTTTGAGCTCAGTCTTCAGACCGGCGACTTCTTTCTGGCATTGTCCATAATAACATCAAAAACACCCCCAAATACACTAATAATTAATAATCTCCTTAGCCCCTACCAGTCAGGTTTCCCTCCCAGTCACAGCACCACTACAGCTCTTATAAAGGTCACTAATGACATCAGAGCCGGCATGAAGGATTCGTGCCTAACGGTACTTGTTCTTATTGATTTTTCTAACGCCTTTAATACCGTTAATCACGACATTCTCCTTGCTGTGCTCTCTCACTTTCGAATATCTACTTCAGCGCTTGACTGGTTTTCTTCGTATCTCCTGGATCGCCACCAAGCTGTTCGAGTTGAAAAAAATCTCTCAGATTGTTCG
Organism: Udea olivalis; assembly: GCA_947369235.1. Classification (NCBI taxonomy): domain Eukaryota; kingdom Metazoa; phylum Arthropoda; class Insecta; order Lepidoptera; family Crambidae; genus Udea; species Udea olivalis. The sequence goes on along the minus strand of OX376362.1, from coordinate 11,115,755 downwards.
GGTTTAGATACTGGTGTTCCACAAGGTGGCATATTGTCACCTACGCTATTTTCAATTTTTATTAACATTCTGGCTGCCGAACTTGGATGCTCCCACCATTTTTACGCAGATGATTTACAGACCCACATGCAGGGAGATACTGTTGACATTAATAGTGCTATTGGTCAAGTCAACCGCGACCTGGATCGCGTTTCTGACTGGTCTGCCAAATTTGGAGTCAAGGTGAATCCTAGCAAATGCCAAGCCATAATTATCGATGGCTGGCGACAACTGGTGAAGCTAGGTATGAGTGCTGTTTCGCCTGTTTTAATGGACGGTGTTGTTGTCCCTTACTCCCTCTGTGTGAAAATCTTGGCGTTCACTTGGACTGCTCTCTAAGCTGGACCAAGCACATTATGAAGTGAGCAGGAAAGTCACTGGGACTCTTCGCGCTTCTTTCGCCTGAAGAACTTCCTGCCGTCATCAACTAAGACACTGCTTGTGCAAGCCCTTATCTTGCCGTTGATTGATTTTGGTGATGTTTGCCTCAGTAACGTGTCACAGGAGCTTTTGAACAAAATGAATCGACTTCTAAATAACCGTAATCGCTTCATTTTCGGTCTGCGCAAATACGATCACGTCTCTTTTTACCGCTCGAAACTTAACTGGTTGCCTATCCGTCAGCGTAGGTCCATTCGAATGTTACATGTTCTCTTTCTATTCTTTTTGATCCCAATTCTCCGTGAAGAATGAAGAAATTGAAATTTACTTTTCAGATAAGCTGAAAAGTAAATTTCAATTTCTTCATTCTTCACATTGTCGTCAGCTGCGTTCTGAAGATACTCTTTCACTTCTTACTCCCCCCTCTCATTCTTCCGGTTTCATGTGTAGTTCTTTGTGTGTTTTCTATATATACTTATGCATATGTCTACTTTTGTATGTTGATTTATTTGAATGTATTATATTTATGTATGGTATCTTTTTTTTGTAGTTTTGATTTTTAATTATAATTTGCATTTGTTGTTGTTTTTATTGAATGTATTTAGTTTAATCTCGTGCACCGTGTTCAATTTATCAGTTTGATCGTGTGGTTGACTGGTAGAGAATGCCTTTAAGAGAAGGTATTAAGTCCGCCTATTGTACTTTTAATTTTGTGCAACGAAGAATAAATAAAATAAATAAATACACTAGAATTTCAAAAATAATTATTTTCGGTACGAATCTATGGGATCTGACAGCTGTTTATACCTTACGCAACAGCAGCGCCGAGTGGCAGAAAAAGTATGGAAAACCCTCATTAAACAAATTTTCACTTATATACATAGTTGTAGTCTGTCTATTTTACGAAGGCCGTTTCACTATGCTTGACATGAACTGACATACTCGTACCAGTATGACATAAGCTAGTGTGCGTGCTCTCACTCAGCGAGAACAATTGACACTAGTGACACTAAGACAGTGTGTATGTAAGACACGTCACTAGTACAACAGGCATTGTAAATAGGTCTTCGTAAGGTAGCACGTCTATACTAACTACATCACTCACTGCGTATGCCATATCAGTTACCTGAACCTATAAAACACTCGGTCTACTTTTTTACTTTTCCCGATTAACGTGATTGATGTTGGACTCAGATATTGAGCCTTCAAATTCGCTGACGAAGGTCTTCGATGTAAGCGGATAAGAACCCAGATACGAATCAATGACGTAGAAAACGCCTCAGAACTCAAAAGACTGAGCTTTTTACATAACTTTTTGTGACCAGAGTTCTAGACCTACATGGCCTACTTATGCGTTGCGTAAGAGTTTCTCTCAGATTGAGGTGAGGTCAGTGTCTGTTGTTTTATATTTCTGCTTATGCAACTAAACGGCGAACGGTTCGGGGCCGAAAAACCAGTTTGGTTATTAAAAGGTTATTTTCCATACACACTTCCGATGTGTAAAATATAATGTTTACATCTGGGACATCTTACTTTGAGATGATCTGACCTAAAACTGAGCATTTTGTATTGTGGCTATCTAAAACGTATGTAGCGAAATGTAAGCCTGTTTTACCCACGACAGCATGTGAGCACGATGCTACAGACAAAAGTCCCATTTTGAAATGATTTTGTCAAGGTTGACCTGCTGTCCTCTGTACATGTGTATATTTTTTCCGTTTTACCCGACCGGTCAATCGTGTATCGCCTCGCTCGTAAATTTAGCTGCAAAATTCATCTTCAGCTAGCAGCAACAGTTATTTAGATAAAATAGGACCATTCTATATCTTATATGTATCCACATCGAGTGATTATCGTAAGGCCTGCTGTCTGAATATTGGTGCCGAGAACTGGTTCTCTAATTCAATAAATTTAAAAAAAATCTACCAGTGGCTATGAATCACCAGAAGTGAAAGAAAAATAAAACTCGTAATTTATGATATCAACCGCATTATGTCGAAATAATAATGATAGATTGCTAAGCGCAGGTCTAGATTAATCTATGCACCATAAATCTTAGGAGCGGTTAGCAAAAAATGAGATAAATGTGGTTTGATATTAAATACCGTTTAGGTTGGTAAGTCTGTACTTTGCAACGATGAAGGTGCGAGGCGAAATATTTCATTCTTCATTAGCATTCGTGCACAAATTTCTTGTTCAATTGGCCATGTGTAATCAAGGTTTTGATTGTGCATAGTTTGTTTTTATGAAAAATAAGGTCAAGTTCCAGATTGTGTATAAAATATTTTTAGGTAGAAAGTAATTTATTTTAAGCAGTACCTATACGTTGAACTTGATGTCCTCGCAGAGCTCTGAAGTAGATGGGACCTGGTCTGAGGATGATCACACTCGCAGCGATTATCGGAAAAAGTACAAAGAATTATAAACTGGAGCCTATAATAAATAAATAAATAAATATCCCTGGACATTATTCCACACAGCGCCATCTAGCCCCAAAGTAAGCTAATTAAAGCTTGTGTTATGGGATACTAGACAACGGATAAACATACTTAAATACATTTTCTTTTGTAAATACATACTTATTATACATAGGAGACACCCAGACCAGTACAAACAGACATGTTCATGCACACAAATGTTTGTACTGTGCGGGGATCGAACCCGCGACCTCTGGTGTAGTAGCCAACTTCTTAACCATTACACCAAGTCGGTCGTCAAAGAAATAATAAGAGTCTAACGTCTCATGCATGACTATTCCCAAACAGCCATTTATCTGTAACGTTATAGGTGTTATTGATGTCATCCTTAATCGAATGATTTAACAGAAAAAGCGGAACGAAACAGTGGATTAAAAGTGTGAGAATATTATTCTCAAGATGTCTGTAGCAAAGTAAATTTTTCAAGCAAACCACATCTCATATTTTCTGAATGATGCCTTGATTTGACTCATTAAAACATTCGAAACCTTTCACCTCATTTGAATATGAAAAATCAACACTTATGAAGAGTACTTCAGTTCGCTTTTCAATCTTTTAAATTTTTTAAGTGCTGATTCAACGGTTGAATATTCAAAGTCATTTTCGACGTTGTTATTTTTACAATACATTTTTGAGTAGGTGAACTCAAAATAAATAATTATTGACCGACGCGGACGTGCAGAGAGTGGCGATCAATGGACTTTAAAAGCTGGTTTCAAGTGGACTTTTTGGGGTTCCATTGCAAATTAGTAAAACACGTACCGGTGCTAGGCAAATCAAACTGTTCTGTCGTGTGGCCTGCCCAGCCTGCCTATGGGCAGGCCACACGAGGTGTGCGTACAACGGTATGCCGTACATCTATCTGTATCTGTTATCTATCGCATTACCTCCCACCCAAAAGTGTGGCTACCAACAATATTATTTACTGGTTTTATAACAAAGATACAAAAAGTGTTGAAATACATATATCATTTGCGTAAACCTTGGTTACTATTTGATAGCTAGGACCATATAACTAAATTTACCTATTGCGTTGCAAATGGACTCACTGGTCCTAGTACTACTTGTAGAAGATGAGTAGTTCTAGTTTGAGTATATTTCTCAGTCTCTGATGGATAATGATTGTACAGAGGTGTTCACATCAACCTTTACAAAACCATTGCAAAATAAGTCTTAAGTCAGCAGCATAAGGTGACCCTGTGTTAAGGTTGATGTGAACGCCTCTGTACAAGCAATGTCTACCTTGTATTCGTAATTGCCATATTATAAAGTAAAATCACATGTTCCGATCACACTTTACTTGAAACCATCACAGATCTTTTCGATGTACAGAACCTGGGGACTGGCTCGCATCGTTTTCAAAATATGGCGATCTATTGACAGATTACAATGCAATGGGCGAGCAAACTCGAAGCGGTAATCATTCGAAAGTATTCAAAAGTCCAATTAAAACTCCAATCACGTATATTAGACCAATTACCCGTCATTGTACATTCGACCATAGCTTAAGCGTGGCACTGTGTACTTAATACCGTCCGCGCGTAGTATTAGAGTTCCTCACAGTGAGAGCTTAGCTTATGTCGGCTTACGCTGTGTCGGTGGTAGACTGTACGTCAACTTAGAGTTAATGGTGTGGGCCTTTGTAATTTAAGTTACGTGTGATGATTTCCATCTTTAATTAAAAATATTCTTGCCTAGATTGCGAGAGATATGGGTTCAATTCTGGATATTAAAAACGTGAATTTAATTCATGCTTTTTTTCAGCATTATTGTACCAAAAAGCTCTTATGTATATTTTTCACTTTATTCAATTCAATTCAATTCAATTCTTTCTTGCAAACCATAATGAACATTGAGATATAGTGGGCTTAAATGTTGTGGTATCAATTATGGACCCTGTAGGGCGCCGCAAATATATTGAAAGAGGGGCTATTTTAAACTTGAATTATAAATTATACAAGCATGCAAAACATTACAATCATTTCGATAGATTTCTGAAATTCATTTTCATAAATTTTACATTATAATTATCATCGTGACTGTTAAATTTAATTTTCAATAAATTATCATATTACATTTCAATACAAAATCATCATCATCAATTTTATGTACGTCTACCACGAGTTGCCACTATAAATTTACGTTATCGTTCGCGTAAAACAATTGTATTGGGATGACACATGACATGACATGACAATGCCTAATCCCAATACATTTTTTTACGCGAACGATAATGTAAATTTATAGTGGCACCTCGTGGTAGAAGTACTGGTGGCTGTGCCATTTTTCGCTTAAATACAACATTTCATTCCTTATTGTATACATACTTAAGTTTTTATTTATAAATAGGTACTCGTTAATATGATACTCGGCTGAAATATACATTTTCAGTAGGAAGAAAGTAGGTAGGTACTTAAGTGTAAAATTCCAAAGATTTTTTAATAATTCTGACTGCTCTGATATGTCAGTCTGTTAATATGTTTGTTTTCTTTTCTATATTCAGATATAATGAATCTTAGATTATAAATACGTGATACCGTTACGGTACCTTTTATATGTTCATTTAAATGAAACATGTCTGTTTGATGCCATCAATATTGATATCATTATAACAAACAAGATTTAAATGATGGGATTGTATATACCCTGCAGTGAGTCATTATAGCTGTCGCTCAATCTGAATTCGTTGTTATGAATGATAGTGATATTTCTCGCTTCTTTGTAGTATATCCTTAAATTGTCTAGCCTTTAGCCAAATTATACGCTAGATTTGATGGTAAGATTATAGCTCTAAACTTACCATCAGTGTAGATACGATATGGCTAGTAAGCTTAGCACAACAACACTTAAAACACCAGGAGCAGGACTTGTTGACCCTGTTAGAATTATTTCAGTTCTGAAGAATTTTGGAAGGCCAGTTGCCGTCAAAGAGCACAAAAAAAAAATTAAAAAGGATGAGTATCAACAATTTTGTGCAATTAGAGCGTATATCTCTTGGAATATTAGAAATTTACATCAATTTCGAACTGTTATTAAGGTTTTTCAAAGCCCAGAAGTTTACGTTCTTACTTGTTTCTTTGGGGAAAAGTGGGCCTGTGACTTATAAAAACTAATTCTATAACTTAAAAGCCTTGCAATTGCCTGAAGAAGTGAAATGTACCAGAGGTTCATCGTAAATATATTTTGGTTCAAAGAAATCTGCCTTATGCCACGGAGTACCATACGTTAGTATGTACGGAGTACAGAAGCAAAGCCTTATTTATGGTTTTTGCAGTGCTCGGAGTGCCTGCTCCGAAAATATGTAAAATGTTTGTGAACTGTCTTAACTTGTCCCCTGCCTTCTTCTCCAACTCAGGATGTAACGGGCGTTTAGACATGACTTTAGCAAAATTAGAAAAAAAACACCGAAAGCACTACACTTGTATTCCATCACAATAATGTAGTCGCGTCAGCCAATACGAAGATCTTTATTTGTTTTCACTTCTCATACTCTAAAAGTACGCCAATATAGCCCTACGAAGCGGGCCTAAAGTGACAACTTTAGGCCCTAGGCCCCTAGGGAGTAAAAAGTAATTAGTTTTTTAATTTCCTTCATGTGACATAGACAAACTCAAACAGCCAGTAAAAATATACTATTATCTGTGGAGTGTGGACTGTTTTCACTGCGAAACTGTTGAGAGTTTTAGTTCCATGGTTTGTCCGCGAAGAAGGTGGCGCCATGTGTTTTATATTGTTAATCTGTGGTTCAACTTAGAAGAAAAAACTGACCACGAAAATGTCAAAACTTTTGTCAAGTGTAAATTTGTTCGGTTTTTAATGTTTTTGTACTAAATTGACTATTTTTCTCGCACTCAAAGTGAAAAGTACAGTTTGCACCTCGAGACTAAACGCTAACTTAATAAACCCTCGGTTTTATTGACTCCCTCGCACCCTCGGGAGTCAAACCACCTTTGGTATATATATTGTGGCTTCGTTTAGTCCCTCGGTATAAAATATACTATTAGATAGGACAACCAACAAACGCTGAAAGTGACGATGCGGTCTATAATGGTACATGTCTGCGGATGCGTGAAACAACTTCAGACTGGTTTTGTTTGATATTGGTTTCCTTTGATATTCTCCTTTATTTCAGTGACGTTTAGTACCTAGTGATTGTCGGGGATATCGTCAAGTCAACGTCCTGAATCAACCCATTGAGTGTTTCTCGAACACACGGGTGTTCATCGAAAATGTATGGTACGAGTAAGCTATGAAAAACCCGTTGTACTGGTGGCGCGGTACCATATGGTATTTACGAGTTATTAATAAACCTTGTGAATAGAATTCACAGCGTTTAGTTTAATAGCATCACTCCGGTAAATACAATAATCACTTGATAGTCTCTCTTTTTCCTTTTTTTTCTCACCTTTATCTTTTTCACTAAACAACAGACGAGTTTGCTGAAGCATGAAGTGACAAGCCAGCTCTCTTTTTGCCAGTCTTCAGTCGATCCGTCCGTTCTAGGTCGTATAGTAAAGAAAAAAATTATTTAGGTTTTTTATCAATTGCTAGTGCATTTTCGATTTAATTATCGCCATTGACATTCACTACATGAGGCCCGCACGCAGGTGGACGTTCGTTGAATTGAAATGCGATGAAAGTCGGCACCAACCATTTGCAAAATGCGCCAAGTAATTTAGTATTTTTTCGTCACGTTATAGTGCATTATTATTATTCAAATTGCTACCTACCTTATTGATTGTGAAACGCAAGCCTCACGATGATTCGAAGTTTTAAAGCTTTCGTCACACTTTTTGTGACTAAACAAAATGTTGCAGTAAAAAATATTGTCTTTTGAGGTCTGGTTCTAACAAACTTTAATAGTATATTTTATATCGAGGGACTAAACGAAGCCATAATATACTAGAGGTGGTTGGACCGAGCGTGCGAGGGAGTCAATGAAACCGAGGGTATATTAAGTTGGCGTTTAGTCTCGAGGTGTGAACTGTACTTCTCACTTTGAGTGCGAGAAAAATAGTCAATTGAGTACAAAAACATTTAAAACCGAACTTTACACTTGACAAAAGTTCTGAAATTTTCGTGGTCAGTTTTTTCTTTTGATCTGAACCACAGATTAACTATTTAAAACACATGGCGCCACCTTCTTTGCGGACAAACCATGGAACTAAAACTCTCAACATTTTCGCACTGAAGACGGTCCACACTCCACAGATAATAGTATATTATTACTGGCTGTTTGAGTTTGTCTTTGTCACATGAAGGAAATTAAAAAACTGATTACTTTTTACTCCCTAGGGACTAAAGTGGTCACTTTAGTCCCGCTTCGTAGAGCTATATTGGCGTACTTTTAGAGCATGAGAAGTGAAAACAATTTGGTTAATATGGTCGATTTTAATGCATATTTGCGAGGGCAAACACCTTAACTCATCTAATGAAAAAACTAGTTCAATGAATGCCGATTTACTCTGATCATAAAGCAGTCTCATAGTACATGCAAGGATATCCTAGTCATAGGCTCTCATGTCCACATTGTTTCCTATCGAGCACAGGACTGCTTTGCAATTTAGAATCATGATATTTTATTTCCTGCTAGAGAACGATAACTTGTCACTAGCCCATGTTATATGTTATTACTTTTACAAAAAAGGTTTTATTCACTGCCATAGTCACTTTTTTAACTACGCAGTAATTTTTGGATAAATGAGCAGTTTTTCTGATAAAAAGCACTCAGAGACTCGTCATCTGCAGTTATTTATTTTTAATTATGTCATTGAGTGGACAGAATAGCATAATTTTTGTGACAGTATTTCTGAAGCTAAAAGAAATAATAGCCAACAAAAGTAAGAAAACTTACACGCAAGAGTGCGTCTATAAAACTCCTATTCTTTCTTGTCTTATTTTCCGAATTAATTACATTGCCAAAATCATATTTAAGAGCGGCTCATATCAGTTTAGACATATGGTCTGGAGTTCTGGACGGTTTTTGCTAGCTCTTTGTTTGAATGTTACGTAGCGTACTATCACGACTATATCCCAAACGGGGACAGAAGGCCACTTTTTGCTGAGTGTATTAGAACCCTACGTGGTGAGCCTTTAGCCGTTATCCGGGTTGTATCTCTATGTTTTGTTACAACTTGATTTTAAGAACCAACGAGCGTTCTGGTGTAACATTTTATCGAGCAAACGCACTAGCGCGTACTAAATGACAGCGCTATAGTTAATAGTTAAATAGCTAGACGGCTAGCTATACGTCAGTAGGTACATATTCTAACTATGAAAGAGTGCACGCAAAAATTTCACGAGGATATGCTCATTGTCACAGTGTCTACCTTTTGCAAGAACGTTACATTACATAAAAATGTTTTTAGAAAAAAATGTAATTTCCTGTATTGTATCATTCGTAAAACTGTAACATTACATTGAAATGCTCTAGCAAATGTTCTAGTCTATATAAAATATGATACCCATCTCTAGGATATTTTTTCATGAAGGTGAAAATGAATAATTCGGATGATAATCAATTGTTTATGTCACTGTACTTGGCAGGAGCACTGTCGAGCTTGATTTAAATTATGGTGCATTAGCCAATCATTGTGCCGGTAATTACGTTAAGTTCACGCTCTTCTCAGTTAAATCAATCTTCGTTGAGATTAGGACGATTATTTTCATTACATCGTATTAAATTTAAGCACTATTTAAATTTGCAATCAGACTTGGTTTGTAGATATTTCTTTGAACTTTCAAGGCCAGTAACGTTAGGAAAGTTCAAACGAGATTGCTAATACGAGTAAATAAGGTACATTTTAGCAATCCCGTTTTGTGCTATTGGTTCGTATAGGTACATAAAAATCGGGGATATTGTACTTCTTTTTTTTTAAACAAAGTTATCTAACATTCTTTTTATTATCATGAACAGAAAGTACTGGGTGCTTTGAAGCTGAATTTAAATCAACCCCACTAGAGGTAGTAGAAACGCAAAAGTATAACGACGCAGATTGTTTAAGGTCAAATTAATTATATATGAAAGTCATACTTAATATGTAACGATGCCGTTTCGTTCCAGTCTCATGGACGTTAGATGGCTGGAAACTTCATAGTTTAAACTACTGGCCATCAATAGTAATCTGTACCTCTCCTTTCAAAATGTAATTTATCGTTCCACGTTCCCTGTTCAGCATTTTGAGGCATTCCTACCAAAACCATCGTACTGAACAGAGCTTGCGAGCATTTTACCAGATCACCAGTATAAGCTTCAACTACAAACGTGGTGGTGATTATTAAATAACCAATTGTAAATAGTTATTTATAACCCAGGAACCCGTGTATCAGGTTTTTCTTTCCTACCTATACTTTTACCCTATACAATAAACAAGTCACTGGATTGGCCGATCTTTTATTCATTATTCCATAACTACATCTACTCCTAATTATTGTGTGACGAATCCCGGCGCTCTGGCTCCTGTATTGCTGTCCTGCAACGAGGATTTCGCCACAAATATAATTCTGAGGAGAGGTGCACGCAGGTAAGAAAAACATTTTGCATGTCCAAATTGTTAGTAACGGCAGAAACATAGACTGACAAGCAAAAAGTCAGCTTTGTTCACCTTCGAAATCAAAAGTCTTTGTGCGGACGCGAGTCGATAATTTAGAAGTGCTGGCCCGAAATTAAAGTCTAGCTCTCACATACTCGTACCTAGTTGCGTTTCTGAATTACTAATAAAGAATAAGTTTTTTGTGTCGGGGAAGCAGAATAGCGTGAAAGTTGGGTACTTTTTTGTATGATCTACATAAATAATTGACTAGCTTGTCGACTCTAGACTCTTGCTAGACTAGGTTCGATAGTCATTCGGGTTAATCTGAGAGTGTCGGAGTGTTACTGCTTATCTATACTAGATTCTTAATATTATACTGAGGAACGATTCGATTGTTTGTTTTTATTGAGTAGGCTCCGAAACTACTCCGATCGTGTCAATTCTTCAGGAGTGATATAGGCTATATTTTATTATGCTTGAACAAAAAAATCAGTGAAAAATAATAGTTTATATAAATCAAGTCGGAGAAAAGCGAGCGAGATATGATAATGGACACCAGCTGTCAAACATTTGACGGAACGAAGTCTGTTGGGGCAGCTCGTAACAAATAATAAAATAATAAAGTTCTCATGATATATTATGAGTACAATTTAGAAGTAATTGTATCTCTCCGACACCAAAAAATAAAAACCTATTAAATAGCCCAGGCTCTGCTTCGTTTGGGACCATATAGTTATTTGGTAAATGTCCAGAAAAAAACATTAGTCTAGCGGTCCGTCAGCGGCTTTGCTCGCGTTGATAGCTAGATAGATATATTTATATATATTTATGAAATCTTCTTATTTTGATTTAAAACCATTTCACCTTCTTTACATCTAATTTGAAACTATTATTTCTAGCACTGCCTGTAATATCTCTGCCTGACTGTGTGGTTGACTGGTAGAGAATGCCTCTAGGCATTAAGTCCGCCCTTTGTAACATAGACTACGTGCAATAAAGAATAAATAAATAAAAAATAGCCTTCATAAAAAAATTGCCTTTGTTACTCCCTGATAATGTAGCTTAACATTTGTGAAAGAATGTATAAAATCGGCCCATTAGTTTCGGAGCCTATTCAATACAAACGAACAAACAAATCTTCCCTCTTTATAATATTAGTATACATATGCGCCAGACCACACACCGCTCGTCATGGTCTCGAAATAAGTGAAACGTAATTTTAAGACCTAAATATTTTATGCCTCAGCCTGTATTAAATATAGTAGAGTTTTGAAATCAGAATGTATATTGTCAGAACTAAAAGCGTGTACACACACGATTCATTTTATATCAATTTAGAAATGAGAAATCAGTATATTTGTAAAATTGGTGAGTGAATTTACTTTATATTCACTGACCAATTTTACAAATTGCTTGCAATTAGTACCTTTCATTATATGTAATTAAATAAATGTGAAGGTATGATGTTATTTTTCCTACAACCCATCATAAAGCAAAACCATAAATTATTATTGTATAATAAAACTATAAGTACATATTTGCTTAACTGAAGAATAAATAAATATTAGTCGTCACAGTCATAATCATCTAAGTGGAATTCTAGAAAAGAAATCAATAAACTTGACGCATGAAGCCGAATTGATTTTAAATAACAAATTAAATAAGCCTTATCAAATTAACACTTTGATCATGCATCAATTAATTTAATTAATAACCGTACAGATGTTCACCATTGAGTGTGAAAAATTGGTAAAATGGCGATAGGCGAAAATGATTGAAACAAAACATAATATGATCAGTCTCAAACTGTACCCCTCTCAATTAGTACTTAGTTACTAACGGAAGTCAGGTACCTTGAATTATTTTTACCTGAAGACATGGCGCAAAATTTTATAGTGAACAACCCCAATTACGTTTTTTGGCCTTAGATAGCATCTACTTCTACTAGGTTTGATCTACCTATACTAGTGTTCCCGAGGCCTATAGGCTTTTAGGCTTTTTTTAAGCCTAGCCTATGAATTAAGGGGCTAGAGGGGGCTAAAAGCCTAAAAAGGCTTTTAGGCCTTTAGGCTAGGCCTTTTTCATAGGCTTTTTTTGTCTACCCGAGGATATAGTCCTCGACTTTTAGCCTTTTTGTAGGCTAGGCGCATAATTAAATGGCTTAAAAGGCTAAAAGCCTATGAAGATTTTTAGTCCTCTAGGCTAGGTCTATTTTATAAATTTATTGTTCGAGTTTAAAAATGATCAACTAAATTTTATGATTTTAAATATTCTTTCAAACTGCAGGAATGTTTTTTATTTCATTACTATTATTTAAAGTTTATTCCACACATTATCTACCAGTCAACCTTTGGGTCATATAGAAAGGTACTATGTAATTGCAAATCCGAAAGGAATACGAGGGCGACATTTTACGATTTGGCGGCAAATTAAAAATTGTCTGTGTCACGTCAGCATGAATAACGCGTGACAATTTTCGTGCAATGATTTTTTATAACTTTCGATGTCATTTAACACGTTGAGCGCCGTCAACTCCGGGTGGAGTCAAAAACAATAGAATATCTATTATGTCTCGTTTCGCGGTAACGAAGGTGTTTAGTCAACAAGAATGTTATGATAGACTTCGATTGGCCTTTTACTATGAAGCACCATCTCGTGCTTCTGTGTACGACTGGTTTAATGAGTTTAAACGTGGCACTAATCTCACAGATAATCTGCGTGAGGGACTGCCTTCTACAGCGACGACTGAAGATAACATCATTGTTGTGCGGCGTATAAAAAATTGTTTTAGTGGATCGAAAAACAGTTACTGCAGAGTGGTACACTCACAATTGTTTGCCACTTGTCTTGGAAAGAGTTCGAGAGAAACGACCTTGCATTAGGATCCCCCTTCACCAAAACAAAGCCTTGTCGCACACCGCCAAGCAAACGATCGACTATTTGGCGACATCAGACGTGGAATTAATTCGACGACACGATTGCCGTAGTGCGCTGTAGCACGGTTTCTCGCCTTGAATTCCGTAGTGTCCCGGATTCGATCCCCGGTCAAGACAATTCAGGAAACGATCATTTCTAAATTGGCTTGGGTCTGGGTGTGCTAGGAGACGCCCCTGGCTTAATTCCTTGTCTGGTATCTCGTTACACAGGGATATTTATCCTTACTTCGAGACCATGACAAGAGGTGTGTTGTCTGGCGCATATATATATATGTTTATTTATTTATTTGTAAAATAGACTTTTAACACTTTATACAAGATTTAATTTCGTTTAAAGATCTCAATTCTAATTATTCGCCATTAGGTCCTACTACTCTTACTGTCAACATTCAGGAATTGTTTAAAAAAAAACAAAAGAAAGTCATCGAAACATTAAAGACCATTACAAATAAAATTTCCTTAACATTTGATTTTTGGACTTCTGTCACAAACAAACCCTATGTGTTTGTAATTGTTACAGTCATTTATCCTTTAGTTTGATTTAATACCATATCCACACAAAAGTGAGAATATACTGAGTAAAATCGTTGAGATATTTGATTTATATTGTTTAAAGAAAAAAATCATTTCGATTACTACCGATAATGAGAAATCGAATGTGAAGTGCTTAGAGTTACTTAAGCTATTCCATGATGATTACGAAGATGTGATCCATACAAGGTGTTTGGCACATATTTTAAATTTAGCCGTAAAGAAAGGATTAAAAGAAGTGCAAAATCCTATATAAGCTGTGTCTAAATTAGTGAACGTAATTAATTTTTCGCCAAAAAAAAAAAAAGGCATATTTTGAAGCCTGCACCACATTGAACATGCCACAGTTAGGTTTGGTAAAGGAAATCAATATTAGTTGGAATTCCACCTACCTGATGTTAAAACGAGCATTCGAAATGAAAGACGCTCTGAATTATATTTGTCAGAACAATAGTGATTTCCAAAAATATTTAATTGAAGATTCTGAATGGAACCATGTAAAATTATTCATGGATTTGTTAATGCCATTTTATGATGCCACATTGTTATTGTCAAAGTCAAAATATCCAAGTATATACTATGTATTACCCATACTTGAAGTTCTTATGAATCTAACTTCTGATATGGAAATAGATGATGACCTTATAAGAAAAGCTGCTGCAGCTATGTTAGCCAAGTTGCAAGAATTTTCACCTTTACTGCGTACTGATTATGCAAAGTTTTCTGTCGTGTTGGATCCAAGACTAAAAACTGATTATTTTTCTGGGATGAATGATAGTGAAGACCTTCTGACATCTATAACCTTATTTTATGATAACAAATATAACCTTCAATATCAAGAAGTTAATCAACAACCTGCGACTTCTAGATTGTCGGAATCAGCGCCAGCGACGCCAGCTAAAAAAATATATTTTCATCAGTTTACAAACGGAGAAGAAGCAATGAAGGTGAACTACAAAAGTATTTATCCTATCCCATTGAAACTGAGGATACAGATGTTATATCATGGTGGAAAACTCAAGGAAGAAATTTACTAAATTTACAATCTATGGCTTTTGATATTTTAGCAATACCTGCAACAAGTGTCCCCAGCGAACAATCTTTCTCTAGGGCAGGACATTTAATTAATAAAAAAAAAATCGTCTGGGTGACAAAAATATAAAATATTCAATGTGTTTGTCATCATGGCTAAATGTTTTCAAATGATTCGTTTTCCTTAAATTTGTATATAAATAAAAATAAATACAATACAAAAATAAATCGTGTTTAATTCATACTAAGTCAGAATCTCAAAAATGGCTATAAATAAGCCTATAGCCTTAAAATAAGCCTACTATTTGAAGAAGACTTTAGTCGTAAAAAAGCCTAAAAGGCTATTTAGGCCTATAGGCTTTTTTAAAACCTATAGGCTTTTTTAAAACCTATAGGCTTTTTAAAGTGAGTAGCCTTTTAAAGGCTACTCACTTTAAAAAGCCTATTGGTCCTTTTTGAGGGCTATACAAACATAGCCCTCAAAAAGGACCAATAGGCTTAAATTTAGGCCTAAAAGCCTATAAGCCCCGGGAACACTAACCTATACGGTTTCCGACCAGAATCCTTTCAATCATTTCAGTCCATAATAACTCCCAACAGCAAAAATTTTTAAAACAAAATCCAAAAAACCGCTTAATTGCTTACTGTTCTGTTTGATTTAATATAAAAAAGGGCCGTTTCTTTCTGGCCCGAAACGGAATGTCAAATGTACAAGCACTATCGTTGAAAGGATAGGACGTCATAAGGAGACTAGACTTGCTTATCGAGACAAATTCAAAGTCAAATAATTTGATGCAAATTAAGTGTATCTATATTACTTTTGACAAAATGCCAGTGATACATCTATACATGTTGCCAGAGTATCGATGGCCAATTAAAATATCGCGTGAGAATCAGAAGAAAATGATTGGCACAATATGCTAATAAAATAATTGGTACCGTTTGCAATTAAAGTTTCGTATGTCTACTTCCTCATTCTTAAGAAAAAGTTAGTACAAAAGAAACGCTCACCCACTGTTCAAATGTAAATGATTGACATCTAATTTCATAGGAACACCATGGGAGTTCCCAATCTGTTTAACCTCACACCGGAAAAACACTTGTACCTTTCGCCCAAAAGAAAGTTCCCATCAAAATGTACTGACCACTGCTAGAGCGTTACACGAGCTCATATTTCTCTGCAGACCAATTATTTGATGCTATCTTAGACGATGCTATTATATATTTTTTTTCTAAAGACGTACTGTTTTATAAACAAATAATAATATTAAATTATTTCACAAAACAAAATCACCGATTTCCCTTGCGTCACCGATTAGACAGCCATCGTCATCGCTTCAAAATGTAATTTCTTTTCCAATGAATATTCCATCCTAATTTTAACAATCGAAGGTTCATCTTTTAATAAGTTAATAAATAAAATGATTTATTGACCCCACAAAATTACAATGTTGTTATTAAAAGTAGGTATGTCTAATTGGTGAAGCATAAAAAAACGGTGATTATGGCAGGGCGCAAACACTGGACACTTTGTGTCTTACAAGCTACCGAAGAATATTTAATTTCTGTAGAACTAGTTTGAAATCATCCACTCCCTGCGCAGACGTAGTCAAGACGATCAAAAAGTGTTCGGTGTCGGTAACTGGAAAATGGTTTGCGCAGAGCCTATATTATGTGTGTATCGTCCTGTTACCCAAAATTTAATTCGTATGCTGTTTCCTGATGTAGAAAAGTGGAACGAAAAGTTTAATTATCAAGAAATTATGAACAGAACATATACTACTCGTACCGTACCACTAAAACATTTTGTGTCAATTGAGAAATTGGCTTATATCTAACGTCTAAATTAAAGTATGGCACGAGTATTTTTAACGCCTCCGTGGCCGAGTGGTTTCAGAGCTCGGCCGGAAACCCGGAGGTCCCGGGTTCAATTCCCAGGTCGGGCAAAGTACGGGCGGCCTATGGACGGCGTACACCAAGAAATCCATAGAAACCCTGCGCGTCCAATATAAGAACATCTTTAGGATGATGTTGGGGCTTCCTCGCTGGTGCAGTGCCTCTGAAATGTTCGCACAGGCAAACACAGACGGCTTCCACGCGGTATTTCGCAAGAAACTCGCATCATTGATGAGGAGGGTACGGGGGAGCCACAACAGCATCCCGAAGGTTGTCGCTGAGGGCCTCAGAGCACCTGTGCTGAGACATTTTAACCGGGTGATGGTCAAATAGGTCTATTTCGGTCTAGGGCCGAGTGTCTCATTTTTTATTGGTCGTATTTGTACTCATTAATAGCTATTAAGTTCTAACATTAGTTTTTAAGTCATCTTTATTACTAAATCATGGATCTTGACATCTTAATAAATAAAAATTGAATTGAATTGAAAGTGTGTTTTTGGAATTTTCGGAACATAGCCCGGGTTTGTGATTACCAATCCGCATTTGGCGAGCGTGGTGATTAAGCCAATACCCATCTATAGTAGCGATGACTTGATTTCAATGATGGAGGCAAAGGCCCAGCAGTGGGACAGTAAATAGGCCAATTACTACGAATATTTAGTGAAGGTTTTGCTTAGTTTGGCCTGATAATGTTGGTAAGATGTCCCAGATATTTATTGAAATAAATAATGACCTGATACAATTTTCTCAATTCTTTGTTTGGAGATTGATGATAGATCTTTTCGATCCGATCTCAATTGGGATTATTTAAATAGTTAAAACAAAACTGTTTTGATTTCATTTGCTAACGACTGATTTGCCGCCCACTCAAAATGCCTGAGGGCAAAAAGCAAATGACTAAAGCTCCTGTAGAACATTAGTTAGGAAGCAAGCAATATTAATCACTTTGTTTGGTTGACTAATTTCAAAAAACGCAAACGCCATTAAATCGATCGATGGTTGTGCGTTTGTGATTGATTTGTCGATAGACACTGATCAATCGTTAAAAAATTATTTTAACGACATGGTACTTTTTGCCTTATGAGATTAACTTTCGCACGGGAATTTGGCGTTTATAAAAAACTTGAAATTGCTGAGCGCTCTTTTTTCCTTTACTTTTAAATTAAAACAAATTTTCATAATACAAATTGTATTTAAAAATTAAAAAGCTAGCTAGCTTTGAAATCTTCATAAAAAAACATTGTAAATGGTTAAACGCTTGATACATGATGTCAATGGCAGACTTTTGACTTGCGCCTTATTTTATTTTGAATAAAAGAAGAATTTTATCATCGAATTAGCCATGAAAACTGATAAAACCGGCGAAGTGCGAGTCGGACTCACGCGCCAAGGGATCCGTAGAAACCTGTAGGTATATTTAATCTGTGCGTCTGTGAGTTCACGGGAAGTACCCTGTAGGTTTTGATTCCCTTGCGAGTGTCGAAAATTTGCGGCATAAACGGCTGTATCTTCTGATTGCATTGGCTTAGAAGTTTAGGTCAGGTTTAAAGTTATTAATCTGATGGCTAATTTCAAGAATTTTCCACCTCGCTGTCTTTGAAGGCTGATTTTAGCCAAAGTAGCCCATTAAATACTTCTTTTTTGTAATGATTAAGAAAGTTGAGATTCTGGAGCATTTTTGAGCTTTACTTAGAAACCATACAGTCACCCGCTTAGATTTTTAATTTAAAGTTGAAAATTTAAGTCTTTATTCATCAACCGTACATTTTTGGTTTTATACCAACATTTTCATCATTTTGGTGAAAGTTATGAAACTGATTATTTTATGCATCAAAGTACAATTAAGGATGATTCAGTTGGGCAAAGAAAAAACTTGAAAAGTCTTCTACTTTAAAAAAAAAAAAAAAAACTTTTAGGTCCGAAATTCTCAGAAATTCAGAAAAAAATCATAACTCGAAAACTATGAACAATCGCGGAACATACATGGGGTGATTCGGGTACCCCAAGGGGTGCTCTTTCTGTGGGCTTCCGCTTGACACTTTTTTTTGGGACACCCTGTATATACATACATAAAATATCTTTTTGTTAAAATGTTGTGTATTTTGCTGTTGGTGTAAATAAATAGATAGATATAATTTTATTGAATTTACAATTTACTTTTCAGATATGCTTTAAGTTTTTTTTTAATGTAGGTATATATACTTTTACAATCCTTAAGTTTGATTTTTTCACGGCTCGAAAAGACAGTAGACCTGAGAATTTAATATCAATTCCAGCTTGATACCTCCACGCGTCCCTGAGAAAAAGGGTCTTGACAGACAGACAGACGGACAACAAAGTGGTCCTATAAGGGTTCCGTTTTTTCCTTTCAAGGTACGGAACCCAAAAAAGTAAACCAACAACGAAATTCCCTTTTTCCTAGTGTGGAAATTAATGGTAGTTGCCCTACTCTGTTTTGGGTTAAAGCGGCGCGGCCCTTATCATATCGTCAATCATTTAAAAAAATACTTATTGCATTTTACTTTGCCGGTAATGCTTTTTATAGGAAATAACTTAAAACACCAAATTTGTTTTTAAAAAGATCATTAGCCGCACCGAAGTATGTTAATTATCTATTCTAAACTTACAACAATTTATACTACCATCTCCGCCTCTACCCTATTTGCGTCCATTCAAATAATAAAACTTATAATTATTGCTTTAGAACAAAACACCTCGTACAGTTACTAACAGTTTATTAATATCTACTTAAAACAATTACAAACGGTCTCGTACAGTCGGCTAAAAAAATTGGTCAACCAGACAAACGTTTGACCAAAGTTTCAGTGAGATCTAATCATCATTAAGGTTGAATTTTGATTATTATTGCTAAGAGAAATAGACCTTATTGTTTCATTACGTTCAAATAAACCTCAACCGTACGGTGGTAGACCCCCTGTACCTCTGGAATCATTTTGAACTGCGGTAATAACTCTCTTTTAACGTTCGGATGTGAATTTAGAAAGACCTACATGGTTGTTTTGATTGGTCCGACAGTGATAAGCCCTTATTAGAGTGTCGGTTACAGCTTAAACGCGGTGAGGCTTTTGTAAGTTTCCTAATTAACAATTCAAGATAGCATTGCTAATTTAGACCGATTTTGATGATGATTGATTTGTCTTTACCGTGGGAGTTTAATGGCTTTCTCAGAGAAAAGGTTCTGTACCTACTAGACAACATAGCGCTGGCGGTAAAGTGGAATAAATATAATTATTTATAATACTAACGGGTTTATGCAACGAACTATTACGGTAATTTGTATTACCTATTTAAATAAATAGACAAATAAATAATTAAAGCAAATTGCCGTTATTGTTAGTTGCAAAAACCCGTTAGTAGTAGAAATATTAGTTAAAATTGCAACAAAAAAGATAAAAATGTTATTTGGAATAAGGATATAGACAATCTAAGATTCAGTGGCATTCTTTGCTTAGGGTCACTTAATTAGTAGGAAAAATATTATCAGTCACATTTACTTTTAAAGCCCGCTTTAAGTTACTCAGTAATAAAATAAATGAAACGTGGTATGACAAAAAAAGTGCTTTTTACAACTACCATACTGATTTAGTAGGTTCAATGCCCATACCTGTCCTTAAGCAAACCAAGTGTTGATTCAACACATGGTAAGCATGCGTTCCTTAATCATTTGTAACCCTTCTTTTTGCACTTCGAAAAAAATATTCCAAATTTAAGTAGTGCTTTAGGAAAACAGCTTTTAAAATTCACTTCAAGCTCTTTCAAAATTATGGTCATCATAAGCCATTTGCTGCCCATTTGAATTTAATAATGATATGTTTATGAAAGTGAGTTTAAATGAGAGAAGGCGCGGCATAAATCTCAGGAACTAATAGCCGTTCGGGATAATAGCATGTGATAGCAAAAATATCTTCTGTTTTACAGTAATTATGAAGCGAAGAAAATACCAACGCCATTTTGTATGGTATGCTTTGTTGTGGTATTTTTTTTCGCTTGCAGTTAATTCTATTAACTTTCATTGCTTGCGTGAATGCTATTTTTTTTTTTTAATTTTTTTTATATTGCCCGTCAAGATGACCCCACTCCACCTGATGGAAAGCGGTCGTGAGGTCCAGATATGAGGTTGACAGGCCCAGTCATTCAAACGAATCACTGGGCTGGCCATCCTCACCTTGAAGGCCTGCAGAAATGCCTTTTCACGCCCCGCTTGAAGAACCCGGGACTATACGAGGAAGGAAACACATGTGCTGGAAGAGCGTTCCACGTCTGGATGGTACGACAAAGAAACGAGTCACCGAACCTTTTAGTTCGGGCCAACAAATGTTGAATTGTGTGTGGGTGACGCCGTAGTCCAGCACGCGTGGTACGGGAGTGGAAAGGTGAGGGTGGGATAAGCTGGAATAACTCGTCAGAGCATTCCCCATTGTAGAAGCGATAGAGAACACTTAGCCTGGCAATGTCTCTACGCAATTGGAGAGGCTCAAGGGTCAAAGTTGCCTCTGGGTTTCCAATAATACGGATAGCACGCCGCTGCAACCTGTCAAGAGCTTCGAGTAGGTACTTAGCGGAACCGTCCCAGAGATGAGAGCAGTATTCCACACACGAGCGAACTTGTGTCTTATACAAGAGACAGAGCTGCTCAGGCGTGAAGAATCGTCTCACTCTGTTCAGGACTCCGAGTTTACGGGATGCAGTTCTAATGACGCTCTCAATGTAGTCCCGCTGGTTTAGGTTGCTACGAACATCCATGCCAAGGATGTTTAGGCTATCCTTAATCGGTAGTGGGGTGCTCTGAAGAGTGGGATAGGAAAGGAAAGGCGACGCCTTTCCTGTGAATGCACACACCTGCGTTTTCTTGGCATTGAACTCGACAAGATTGCATGCACCCCATTCTGAAATGCGGTCCAAAACTCCGTCAAGCTCAACAACAAGACTTCGCCTCTTCTTCTCGATGTCAGTCTGCTTTGCCCCAGGGCGCTCGAAATATCGCGCGTGGACCGTGCTATCATCCGCATAGCAATGAATATTACCAAGAGATAACATGTCATGTCATTGATATGCAGAAGAAACAACGTCGGCGACAAGACGGAGCCCTGCGGCACTCCGGCATTAATCTGGAGAAAGCGTGATTTTTGACCATCGCAAAGGACACGAATTCTACGTCCCTCCAGAAATCCGGCGACCCAGTCGCATAGGCGAGGTGGCAGTCCATATGCCGGAAGCTTGGATTTATTATTATTACTGTATTGTTGTATAATTAACAGCTGAAAAATATGTGTAGATTAAATCAATTGAAGCTTATACAAGCGGTTAGAAATTACTCAAGTATTAATGATGACAGTAAATAAATAAATAAATAAATAAATATCTGGGACAATTTACACCAAGATCATCTGACCCCAAACTAAGCAGAGCTTGTACTATGGGCGGCAGAGACTGATAAACATACTTAAATATTTCTAAACACATACATATATAGATAATAACACCCAGACACACAACAAACACCAATGTTCGTCACACCAATGTTTGTCATGGGTGGGGATCGAACCCACGACCTCCGGCGCTAAAGGCAGGATCGCTGCCATTGCGCCAACAGGCGAGTCGACAGTGATCATTAAGTTCCGTGTATGGTTCAACAGACTGTTTATGTAGTGTCGATTAATTGCGAGAAAATGAAGTGAAAAATGTGGCCCTTGACAAATTGGCAGCGATCCTGCCTTTAGCACCGGAGGTTGTGGGTTCGATCCCCACCCATGACAAACATTTGTGTTTGTTGTGCGTCTGCGTATTATCATCTATTTAAGTATGTATATTTAGAAACATTCAGGTATGCTTATCAGTCTCTGACAAGCTCTGCTTAGTTTGGGGTCAGATGATCTCGGTGTAATTTGTCCTGGATATTTATTTATTAAACTGATGAGAAAAAATAAGTAGTCACTTACTACAAGACGAAAGATGTCAGTTAAAAATTGGTGAAGAACCGTCGTCGGGTCGTCGTAGAATTAAATTAGATTTGTGATTACCTGAGTCTGATTTTCAGGAGTCTGGTGACGCGTTCAGAATTACGTTTGCGTTTGATTGGGACGCTGAATATTCCGATTTTCAGTAACCTTCCTCATACAAAGTACAATATTGGATCGAGAATTTTGACGGGAAAAAAGAATCATAGTTGTCTGGAAGCTGTTGAAAAAAGCAATTACACTACTACCTATTAAAAGATATAACAGAAAAACATTATTTCACCCTTTATTCCCGAAATTTGGCTCTCAGTAGGGCTAACACGAAACCTGAAAACTACGTTATTTATCGGATACCGAACCGACCAAGTTAAGTGTACATAT
Organism: Udea olivalis; assembly: GCA_947369235.1. NCBI lineage: Eukaryota > Metazoa > Arthropoda > Insecta > Lepidoptera > Crambidae > Udea > Udea olivalis. The sequence goes on along the minus strand of OX376362.1, from coordinate 11,092,572 downwards.
TAAATACTCATCTTAATTTCTCTGACATTTCATCATAGTTTATCAACATACCATCACGACTTTATCCCAAACGGGGTAGTCAGAGGCAAGTGACTGTATATAGGTGCGTGGTAGGTAGTGAGCCTTCCGCCGTTATCCGGGTTGATTTGGTTTTTTATCGATGTTTTCCATCACCGGCGAGTAAGTGGGATATTTAGAAAGAAAGAAGAATGAAAGAAAATATATTTATTTGGTGACAAAACAAAAAATAAAAATAACATTAAAGTGCACATTTAAAATGGGGTGACACGTTTAGGCACCAAAAAGGCATGTACTCAGCATATAACAGTATCTTAAAGATACCGCGACGCTGGTATTTAACAATTTATTTTTATATAGTCAATGGTTCGTGCTATACCCCTTGGGCTTTGCAACTATTATTAAGTTACTACACTTTTTATGATACAAAAAGCTCTTTTGACCATCGGGTTCATTTCAAAAGGCCAATTAGATTATTTTTGAAAATGTTGTCTTTTTTGTAAGGGACTATTTTATTTTCACATTAGTTAAAGCTATGTCAATAAAATATTAAAAATAAAATACTTTGTAACGTGATCGATATTTCTTTCTAATCGATGACAGATTATAAATGATATTGCAACTCAAATGAAAACGGTAGTTAATCAAAGTTATTGATGGGAAACAGTTATTCCCATCGAGTACCCAGTGATTAAAAAGTAATAACTTGTTTTGCTGTTCTGCTGGCAAACGTGGTGATTAAACCAACACTCATCAATTGTGGCGATAAGCAGGTTTTATGACTAGAGGCATGACCAGTTGACCACTACCCCTCATACATATATACCAACACGACTATATCCCCTAACGGGGTAGTCAGAGGCTAGTGACCGGTGTCTTCATGGTGCACGGAACACTCAGAAGCCCACTTTTCACCAATGGTATTAGATTAGAACCCAACGTGGTGGGTCTGAGCCTTCCGCCGTTTTCCGGGTTGATTTGTTTTTTTTTCGATGTTTTCATCCCCGGAGAGTTAATTAGAAATATTTAACAATAAAAACAAAGATTTGGTTCTGGACAGATTTGAACTCGGGACCACACGATCCACGATCCGAATTGGGGTGCCTTACCTCTAGGCCACGACGCTCTCGGCTACCCCTTCTAGCAATATTTATCATCATCATCATTGGCGGCCATGAAACTTCCGATGCTGCACATAGGCCGCCCCCTAGATAATCAAACAGAGATAGAAGAATAAAAAAAAATTATTATTTTTACTTTGTTTGTTTGTATTGAATAGGCTCCGAAACTACTGGACTGATTTTAAAAATTCTTTCACCAATATAAAGCTACATCATCAGTGACATAGGCTATGTTTTTTTTAATTTAGGCTGTATTACGCCATCTCAAACTATGCTTTAAAATATTAGGATTAACTATATTATGCTAAAAGTAATAGGATCATATAATCGACGTTATGTGAAAAGTTAGTCCCCCTTTGTATTGAATAGGCTCCGAAACTACTGTACCGATTTTAAAAATAGTTTTGCCAATATGAAGCTACATTATCAGGGAATGACATAGGCTAAATTTTATCATGATTGAACAAAACATTCAATGAAAAATAATAGTATAATATGTAAATATTGTCGGAGAAACACGAGCGAGATGTAGGTACTGCTTTACCGACGCCGCGACGTGTAATTACTTTTGACAGAACAAAGTATGTCGAGGCGGCTAGTACTTTACTCTAACTTTTTGTAGACAACAACCCTCCCAGGTACAAGCGGGCGTTAGAAACATTCTGAAAAAACCAAACTAAAACGGAAGGGAACGTAGTGGTTTTCTAAAAAAACTACAAATCTTGGCCGGATAATCTAACCACTTGACCGAAGCGTTTTTCTTTAGGACCGAAGTTATAGAGACAAGTTTATTGGTACCATTCTAGAAAGATGGTTTTATAGCTTGTCTAACCTTTTTGTTGGAAAAGTCTTTTTATTCGACAACCCTTGACGAATATTTAAATTGTGTATTTTAATCCTAATTTAGAAGACAGCTTTTTTAAAAAAAGGTTAGGTCTTTCTAACTTTTACATTATAAATTTTTTTTCGAACAGATTATTTGTGCGGCGTGGTTATTGATTCAAAATTGAATTTCAACTTCTGAATAAAGCGCGGGCGGGGTGTTGAAGAGACTGCGAGCCTGCCGCCACTCACGTCGCGCAGTATCAACGAACCTATATTTTTTTATACCCTTGAGTAGTTATAATAACAAACAGAAATTTTCAAACAGAAAAATACGTATTTTGCCATTTTCTCCATAGATCCTCATATTTCAATGTGGATGGTGTTTATAAAATAGCCCTGTATAAACAAAACATACGATCACGACTTTATTCCAAGCGGGGTAGTCAGAGGCAAGTGAATGTGCCGTTATGGTGAACGAAACACTCAGAAGCCCACTTTTCACCAATGGTATTAGAACTTAACGTGGTAGGTGGTGAGCCTTCCGCCGTTATCCGGGTTGATTTGGATTGTTATCGAGGTTTTCTGTTACCGCAGAGTTAGTCGGATATTTAACAATTGACACAAAGATTTTGGTTCTGGCCAGATTTGAACTCGGGATCACACGATCCACGATCTGAGTTCGGGTGCTGAAGCACTAGGCCACGACGCTCGCCGCCTTGTTTTATGCATGTTATTTGTAGGTACTTTTAAGTTCACGGGCCCAAAGGGTTCGGTCTTTTGAGGCTGCGTGGGGCCGAAGCCAACACGTAGAGGCCGTTTTGGTACTATTTAATCTAATATGCAATGGGTACACCTGCCGAGTTTTGTCTCTTGATAAATACTGAGAATCTACCCAATCAATCAATAAGGCTAAAAATAAATGAAATGACTAGGTAGTCTAGACGATATTATTGTGCTAAAATTCAAGAGTGCTAAACTGAACTCTGCAGTTTTTTTGGTTTTCAAAACAGGTTGAATCAATTGGTGGTGTTTTTATATTGCTATCGCTCTATCATGGCTTCAACATGTGTCATGAATCATGAATCTAGCTAGACTTTCGGCGCGAACGTACGGTAGATTCGAGTGGGCGATAAGTCTGGTTTTTTTTGGTCTTTCTATTTCTCGACAGAGACTTAATTTATAACATTAATCTAACAATCATGAGCTCTTAAAAATTATTCTAGTTTTTTTATGGACCAGTTTTTAGGAATTTCAAGTAAGTACAACTTTTTTTACAAATGTAGTTACGAACGTATTATTTCTATAAATAATTCATTACACACTCATTAGTCGCTTTACATATACATACTAAAAGAAATGTCGAATTCAAAATGTCTAGTTTAGGGACGAATGTTTTTTTGTAGATTAATTTATTTAAATGATTGCGATTTATATGCGAATATTTGAATAACGGAGAAGTATGGGCTTCAGGCTATAATAAATGAACGTTTATCCCAAATTTGTGGGTTTTCTAAAGCAGATAAAGTATATAATATCAATTAGTGTTATTTGGCGTTGCTTGGGGAGCTTTATTTGATTGGTAATCGATTAGTGGAATAACATGAGTACGATATTAACTGGCCTGTTGACTTATTGGCAGTGATCCCACTCCACCCAAAACTAACTACTGACATTCCGATCCGTGTATGGGTGTTATTATTATCGATGTATGTTTGTATTCAAATATTAATATATACTTTGTGTCCCGGAAATTGACTATGTAATTATTTATTTGATTGGAAATTAACGAGCATAGCGCCAAAACATATTTATATCGTTGAAGAGCATGAATGAATAGGTTATATTTCTAAGAAAAATTGTTTGGCTCGCCCTGGGTTTGGGAAACCGGGGTATGTGTTTGTAACTTCTGGGTTGGAGTGCCCACTGAATCCCACGATTTGACGATACAAGAAGTTGTCAAATAAGCTGCTGTGACGAAAAATTGTGTCCAGCGCTTGTGTTGCCAACTGTATTATATTTTTTATAGGCTTCTCTTTAGTTTTCACTTGTATGAGTTTAGTTTGCCCAAGCCAAAGTGCCTTGTTGACATTGCGTCAAGCCTCTGTAGACGCATCTCCATACGACAGTACATTTTTCTAACGGAACAAGTTAGCATATATGTGCGTATCACGTACTTCAGTGTACAACATACCACACGGTATCTACACATCTTTTTAATATTTGTAGAGAGCCACCGAGCTAGTCCCTGCGTTCTACTTTTTTCTATTCCAAATAGAGATGGTTGCAGACCGATGGTTGAAGTACTTTACAGTACACACCGAGCGTGGATGCGTTTGATTTCTACTAATCATATTCATTGGTTCACAAAGCATAGCACAAGACCGATTAAATCCTCTTATAGTCCCGGGTTCTTCAAGCGGGGCGTCAAGAGGCATTTCTGCAGGCCTTCAAGGTGAGGATGGCCAGCCCAGTGATTCGTTTGAATGACTGGGCTTGTCAGCCTCATATCTGGACCTCACGACCGCTTTCCATCAGGTGGAATGAGGTCATCTTGACGGGCAATATAAAAAAAAATCATTGGTGGATATCAAACGCATCCAATCTTATTTGGTAAAATAAATTGAAAAGCGTCTACGCGGTTAGTAAAGTCAAAATTCGCATATTTTTTAATCGTTCCCCGAAATCTATGTGATCTAGGCTGTACAATATTTAAATTGTTACGAGACCATTTAATAAATCAAAAGTCTGCAGTTGGTATAAATATCAATTATTCGAAACTAGTTAATGATTGTATCTACTACCAAAATCTTGATTACCAATCAAATAGTCCTTATTTTCATTAATATTTTATCCTGGGGCTACATTTAAATCTGCGTCTATATATTGTCGTAGTATTGGCAGCAACCTGCAATTAACATCGATTGGAAATGAACTAAAATATTTTATGATATCTTAACTTAGAATGTAAATATTAGTTAGCTAGTTTCTATGACATTCGTTTTTTGTCTTATCTTAAATAAGCTTAGGTACTAAAAACATTAAATATTTTAAATTTAAAGAGGTTTTTCGCCGTTTCCGATGACGTCAAATTTAAATAACGGTTCAAAATATCGACAACTTATAGATAAGTGGACGTTTGCGAAACGTACGGCCTTCATCAAATATAACAACTTTCCCTTCTAGTCCCTTTAATTGTAAGTAGGTAGGTTATCTGATGTGTTGCGTGCTATTAAGTCTCGTTTATATAGGTACCTTTAGATACTTCCAATTCAATTTAAAAGCATCTTTACTATTATCTATGTTTTCAGTCGTATAAACGTGATCGTGAATCACGAAAGAGATCTTAACACAAAACTGTTACTTTTTAATGGTTTTAAAATATACTAGAACTCATTCAGTTCTCTGTTATTTTTCATGATAACCAATCAAAAATTAGCCTAAGTAAATCACTAAAAACAATTTGAAACCCACGCAACCTAATTAACCCACGTCTTACAGAGCCAAATACTTTCGGTTTAAAAAGGTTTTCTGTATGAAAAATTGAACAGAACGAATAACCAAGCAATGCATTCTGTCAAAAGTTGTTTAAGCTTTACGTTGTTTGAGTTTGAGTTTCGCAATAAAACTAAATAATTAAAGGCAAAATATATATATATGAAACAGCCGGAAGACCATTGTGCATTCTTCACGTATTATTTCTGGGCAAAGTATGCAATGGATAATCATATTCGTAATATTTCAAGCATTGCCTTAACGCCCGGCATTGTACCTAAACAATACCTGAATTACACACATTGCCGGTGACACATATATGTTTTAGTAGATATCTGAGTCACGTTTTTGTACTAACGGTTTCAAATCTCTACTCGTAAAAGATCAGTGGCTGAGTAACATTTTAGTATACGGGCCTAAGTATGATAGTTATATTGCAAGATGATTGCGAGTAATAACACACTTAGTGAGGTCATATCTACTAAAATGATAGTTCTGGATTTTTTTCCATGTTAGCATGTTTCTCAAAATTTAAATGTGACATGCCATAAACGCTTGAATCGAATGTAGGTAATGATTACCCTAAGAATAGTTTTGTATCTCCTCTAGGTAATAATAATTTATCAAATACTTTTAATGGTGTACAAATAAAATGTTTCTTAACTCGTAAACTATTTTATTATTCTGTTGTGTTCATTTTTGGGAGTAGCTTAGCCGCACTACAATAATAATATAATATGTTGTTCTTTGTGAGGTACTAATTCATGCCATAATAAATGACTTAGTAAACCCAATGGTTACGAATGAGGAAGACTTTAACGTTCGATGCTTCGATGATTTCCTAATAATGTCTTAATTGACCCTTCCGGGAAGGGACCGCAACTACCGCGAGACGAATTTAGCTACTTGGATAGAAGCACCGTAATTGGTTTCGCCCACTGTATAAAATGACTCAATTTTTCAATAAAGTACTGAATTAGAAAGAATCGATTCCCATCAAATCGATACGTAGAAATGATTTTAATCGAATATTCAATGAGAAGATCTCTCTTAGATACGCGAAGGGCGTCATAATTCACAGCCGATCAATTTTAAGTGAAATTATTCAATAGATTATTAATATTTCGATGTCGTGACGGGCGTATTGAATAATTTATTCAATTTGATTATGGTATCAAAATCAATAATTCTTGATGCTGCAAACGAGTTTTCACCACAAACACTTAACTTAATGGGCGCTTTTTACTTATATTTCCAATTTCCCACTACTAATATCGCCGAAAGCCGATATCCTACCCCCGCAGAAACGATAATCAGAAGTTGAACACACCTCAAATTGATGCTGCCCTGTCACATGTCAACTTACGTATTGTATAGTTCAGTTACGCTAATTAAGTCATCTGCGGTTGTAATTAAGAAGAAATGGTCCTATTACAATGAAAAAGAAGTAAATGAAGCAGTAGTAACATTGAAACTGCAAATAATAAAATAAAACTATTTCTTTTAAGGTGCTTCCCTCACTTGGAGCATTCGCCTGTAATGTAACGTTTCAGATTCGATTTTGACCATTACTTCATTAGAACATTATTCGGTGCTTTTCCCTCACCAACGTAATGCTTAAATCTGTAACATTACAGTTTGCGCACTGTAATCATAGTAACTATGCTGTTATGCTCGCTCCTCCTCTCTCACTGATGTTATACTCGACTCTGTAACTTTACTTTACAGGTGAATGTTCCAGGTGAGGGACCACCTTTACAAAAACGTTGCTATTCTGATGAGTGAATGTGAATATCCAGTCATATTATACCTCAACGATATATTTTCTTCGACTCCGATATCAAATCACTTGACTTTGTAAGAATTCCAGCAGAGATATTAAAAATATAATGATACACGTAAAAATGCCAGGTTACTATTTAAAAGGGTGATTCTAGACATCGGTGTCATCATTAAACCATGAATATCGGATTTACCAGGATCGATGTTTCATCTGTAGTAATTACCCTAATATGAAAGATTGATTTCAACCTTATTTTGACCTAAAATATATATTGGCAGTTGGCGTTACTATTGATAGTATTAAAACACAGCAACTGATATCAATCGATAGTATCGGTTTTACTGTACCACTTTAAGTTCTTTAGTAGTCGTGTTATTTCCAGACCATCGATAGCTTATCGATATTCGCCATTTGAGCGTCTCTGAGTTCAAGTTCGTCGTTGACCTTAGATTTCGAGAGCCTCCTAATTGTTTCTAAAGCCTCCATCATTCCTATCCTCTGCGCAGAAATTTTGACAGGTAGACACTAGGAGATACAAATTGCCTAGGTCATCTATCTTTATGATACCAGACCAACTTAGTTTCTGTCTTACTTATATTCACGTCTAAATATGGTTCTAGTGCCATATTTGCACAGCAATGTCTGTTTTATCTTTAGATATAGTAATTTATCTTGGGTGATATTTTTATGTTACAAAAAAAACAGATAAGGCTGGACAATGACAAGACTATATTTATATTTTGCATGCTATATTTTTCTGAAGATGTAACTAAAAAAAACCACTAACTCCAATAAAAACTATTCCAAAACAAAGCACTAAAAAGTAAAGAAATAATTGCGTATTCTTCTAAACTTATACGATAATATAATGTAGGTACAATTATTGTTATTGTTGGAGTCGGTGTCAGCCAATGTAGGTTTGTAACTACCTACATACATACGTAAACGTGATATGTAAGAAATAGGAATATTGCTAGGTATATTGTAGTGTTTCCTTGGCTGACACCGACTCCAACAATAACAATAATTGTACCTACATTATATTATCGTATAAGTTTAGAAGAATACGCAATTATTACTTTACTTTTTAGTGCTTTGTTTTGGAATAGTTTTTTTTTGTTAAAATTTTTGTTTATTTCTGGATTTTGGATTTTCAGTGAATAGTTCTTATTTATTTCATACATCGAAAAGTATCGTCCAATTGCCCCTAAGAATTGAAGAGTTCCGTTACTTTGTCATGGATCCCATAGTCAGAACCTAACACTCATCAAACTACCCTTGAAGTATATCCTTTCCAATAAAAAAAGAAGCATCGAAATCGGTTGGCGTGAGAATAAGTTATTCGTCCATTTGTCGCGCATATGGTTTATCTAGATTTAAGACTTATATGGATTTCCCATAGATGCCACTGTCAGAACTGGACCAAATTAAAATGGGACCTCACGGGCAGCATCAGCTTTCAAATAAATAAAGAATTATCAAAATCGGTTGGCGTAATATTAAGTTATTCGTCCATTTGTCGTCCATTTGTCGCGCATTTTGTCTATCTAGATTTAAGACTTATATGGTTTTCTCATGGATGCCACTGTCAGAACTAGACCAAATTGAAGTGGGAACATTCGGGAAGCACCAGCTTGCAAATAAAAAAAGAATGATCAAAATCGGTTCACTCAGTCGAAAGTTATGAGGTAACAAACATTAAAAAAAAAAACATACAGTCGAATTGAGAACCTCCTCCTTTTTTTGAAGTCGGTTGATGAAAGGCTCTGCTTGATACTTTAAATAAATTTATATTTTTTTAAGGTATTAATTATTGTCTTTACAATCTTTTCTCTTTTTTTCTGAGTGTTTTACAATTGACACAAACATGTAAATAGGCTTATAAAAAGTAAATTTAATTTTTGCATTGGGATATTTTCGTCCATTGAAGAAGGACCGGTACATGCAGTTGTTATTCATGTGCGTCTCATGCGGGTAATATGTATGGCACTTGGAAAATTAAAGAAAATAATTAATTCAAAAATTCTTAAACTTCTGACCAAAAATGCTTTTATCGCAACATCGGGTGCAGTGTATCGTAGCTGTCAGTGCATAAACTTCGCTTTCGGCACGGCGATTCTACAGCTAAAGTGAAAATTTAAAAAATGGCGGCGTCGCAGCTGCCTGACAACGATGTGCAATTGCATAATTAACTGGGACGTCTCGAGATCATCTTACTCCAAATTAAGTATTGTCAGAGAGAGACTGATATTTATTGGCATCGGCGTATATAAATATGGGCGCCAGACATAACGAACGTCATGCTCTCGAAATAAGGACAAATATCCTTAGGTACCAGACAAGGATTTCAGCCAACAGCGTCTCCTCAGCACACCTGGATCCAAGCCCAATTAGAAAAGTTTGTTTTCTAAATTTACCCGATCGGGAATCTAACCCAGGACACCATACTAGCTTAGGCGAGAATCCGCGTACAGCGCACTACGCCAATCATCTATAAATATTACTGAGATAGAAAGGCGCAAGAAACGCAAATGTACACACGTCTTTGATGGCAGATGAACTCACGACTTTTGCACTATAGACCCATTGCGCGAACGTACACGTCTATGAATATTCGCATTTTTGTTCACGGAGTGAAGGTACTAGGAGTCATGAACTATGAATACGAATTTTACGAAAAGTTGCTATTAAACCAAGTTAAATAAATGTTATATGCCTTCGCCGTGAAATATAACATTCAATTTCCTATTTTTTTGCAATGTAGTTTTTTATTTGACTGTTCATACTTTTATTATCTCATACATTTCAGTTCATACATCCGAGTTGAAAAATGTTAGTGTTCGATTAAAATTATCCTTAGATGCAGTCCAAATGGATTGCAACAAGTTTGTATTACTATTAAACCCTTTTTAGCGAGGAGACCACGTTGTGGGAACGCCCGGTGTATAGCCACTTACTTCCGCGACCATGTTTACGTTTTCAATTTTTCGTACAAAATTGCGTGTGCGTTTCCCTCTGAGCTGATAGAGCTAGTACACGCTCTAGGTAGGTATGCAGGTCTTTCTCAACCGTACGATGTCTGGTCATAGTAGTGGCCTATAAAGAATTCTTCTTCAAATAAAGCGCTAATAAAGAGATCGTAAATTCAATTTCCTGTTCGAGTTTGTTGCTTGTATTAACATAACATAACATATTGAAATGAAACAACTTTACGAATATGATATATGTATACTCGCGGAATTTGTAATAGGTTAGGGAAAAAGTTTCATCGCATTTTTTAAGAAAATTCAAAACATTTTTATACTGTTTATTTACATTAAACTAAAGTATGTAGCTGCCATTTTGTTCGATTACTTTTTGCCACCGAGTACCACCTCATAGTTGAGGTGGGGCCTGTGCCCAGCAGTGGGACGTTTAAGGTTGTATCTGTCTTTTTGCCATCTTGTAGGGAGGGACATGATCCCATGGCTATAGGAATTTTGAGGCTTCTGATCAAAATACCGCGACAAGTGGTTTTAGCAGTCCTCTCGTGATGTTAACCCGACACTGCCTAAAGAATTCTGAAGAGACCGAAACAGGTGGAAATCTGATAGTGCAAGGTCAGGACTATACGGCGGATGCATTAACACCTCCCGCCAAACTCTCTTAATTTTTGCTGAGTGGCTAAAGATGCGTTATCATGATGAAAAACCACACCCTTTTTTATTAAATCCGGCCGCTTTCTCTCAACTTCATGCTTTAATCTCATCCGTTATTCGGAGTAGAGTTCAGAATCGATGGTACATCCTGGTGGTAACAGCTCATAATGAATAATGACCTTCCAATCCCACCACACACACAGCATCACCTTGTTGTGAGTTAACGCGGGTCGCCACAGTCTGTGAAGCCTGACCGGTCTTTGACCACGACCTTTTTCGCACGTTCTTGTCGTACGTGATCCACTTTTCATCAGCAGTTATCAGCTTCTTCAAAAATGGTTCGGTTTCATTATGTCGTAATGAATAATCACAAATGAGTACACGGTTCATTAGGTTTCTTTCAGTGAGCTCGTGAGGTACCCAAATATCGAGCTTTTTTGTGTACCTAGTGTTTTTCAAATGCGCCAAAACTGTTTTGTGGTCAATTCTCAGTTCTTCAGCTACGTCGTAACTACTGATATGCCGATCTTGCTCCACTTTCTCAAAAATGGCATCCATTTTAATAGGGCGACCAGAGCGACGTGCATCTTGACATCAAAATTTCCGGATTGAAAACGCTTAAACCAAATTTGTGCTACTCTCACAGACACTGCACTGAGTCCATAAACATCGCAAACTTTGCTTGGCGGCTTGACGCCTTCGATGCATTTTTACCTTTTTTGTAGTAAAATTTCAAAATGTATCGAATTTCTTTATTAGATTAACTTATCTTGACAGTAAGAAAAACAAATGAAAATAACACATTTTCCTAATTTGAATTGGGAATTATCTTCTATAAAATTCAAACTTTTAATGATACCAAAACCAGCCAGATACAAATAGGTAGTATAGCTAAAGACATTTTATTACAAGTTCATACACTTATGCGAAAAAAAATTTTCCGCAACCTAATATTTATTTCATTTCAATGTGAAGTATTCGCGTAAATATAATAAAATAATATAACATGACATAACATACCATCACGACTTTATCCCAAACGGGGTAGTCAGAGGCAAGTGACTGTCGTCATGGTGAACGGAACACTCAGAAGCCCACTTTTCACCAAATGGTATTAGAATTATTGCTTGTATTAAGATGTCAGTAAAGTTTGAGTTACAATATCCCACATTGCCGGGAGCAATGTAGAAACTAATATGTTTTCTCTATTAACCCGTACTTAAGACATACATGTATGTATTAAGTAAGATATACTTGTATGTATTAAGTATGTATGTATTAAGTAATATATACATGTATGAACCTTCCTCTTGAATTATTCTGTTTATTGATGAAAGCTGCATTAAAATTCGACGGGAAGCGGCTTTGTTTTGTACTCAGTTGTGATAGTTTTCTTTACCATGTATACAGGTCACTCTTTCCCATTGGGCACTTTGGGCACGTGCCCTGGTCCCTGCGATCCTGATGGCCCCTAAACTCAGTTTTTTTTTTGGATTTTAGAACATGGAAACATGGACAGCTAAAAAAATCTTTAAAATAGGCATCTTACATCTTTAAAAGTAAAAATTAAAAATATTTATTTAAGGAGACCACAAAGTTACAGTTCTTTTGAATCGTCATAATTAACATTTAAAATTTAGTTTTAGTATAAGCATATATAATATTCTATTTGTATTTTCCATATGTTGCACAGCCCAAAATTCCTATGTTCTCTGTTATATATTCCTCCATTGCGGTAGACTGGTAGAAAATGCCTTAAGGCATTACGTCTGCCAATTGTACTTATTTTTTTTGTGCAATAAAGAACAAATAAATAAATACAATACAATCTATATCCTAAATATAATACATACATATAGTGTGACTACCACCGGCGCCGTCGGAAATCTGATTCCACTGGGAAGACCTGGCAAGAAACTCAGTACCTAGTTACAATTATTTCAACTAGAATGGCTTCTCAAAAATATTCTTGCAAAATAGAATTTCAAGCACTAAAATTCCGAAAGGCCCCACTGTCTAATGTGCCCAGGGCCCCGTACAGGGTGAAGACGGCCCTGCATGTATGATAAGTTCCAGCTTAAACGGGGTTGAAAATTGGAGGTATTCTTCGAAGCGCACACATTTGGAGCGCACAAGACGAGGCGCACATTTATTATTCCTTGAAGCGCACTAGGGGTCAGAGTGTGGATGGGGATGTGTAACTAACGAAAAATATCGATAAAAATGGTGAAAATTAATTAATATTACCCATGTAATATTTTAATACTAAACTGATTTATATAAAAGTAAAAAAAGTAAAAGTAAATAAAGCCTGTACTCTACACCAAGTAGTTGCACCTGATTCCCGTAAATTTTTGTTTTCCTGGTAGTTTCAATAAATTATAATTACAGCTTGAATAACTCCTATCGATATGCCCTTCTCTACGTTTAGCCTTTTGTGCGCTTCGAGGAATAATAAATGTGCGCCTAGTCTTGTGCGCTCCAAATGTGTGCGCTTCGAGGAATACCTCGAAAATAGTAGGTGATATTAGACGTCGCCAGATACTATCTTGTAACCAGCATTATATGATAAATCCATCCAGGATATCTCAAACTGATCAAGTCAAAATAAAACCGGAAGTTGAAGTCACGATCTCTATAAAAGTATATTAACGCAGACTTCTAAAATGGTATGTAAAAGTCAGGTGAACTTCCGGTGCTCACATTCGTAGTCACATACTTACCACTGATTTCTGCTTGCTGTCTGGCAAACAGCATTACTTTTTTACCTAACATTAATATATTACAGACTGTTAACAAATTAAGACCTTTCTTATCAAACTTTATCAATATAATCCGTAAGTTGATCGTTTTATGATTGTTTTAATTTAAGGCGTTAATTTTTGTGGTATAATTCGTGATAGACCATAATAATATAAGTAACGTTCAACGTTAACGTCGATGTGTTAATGAAAAGTAGCCATTAATGATTTTGGTTCATTTTCATTTAAATTGCAACTATTAGTTGCATCTTTTAAGCACGCACTTTTCGCGCGAGTTTATTTTAACTCATCATCATTGGTTCATGAAATCAGATTCTTAAACACCGCCGTTGCATTGACCATACACATTATCGTATTCCATTACGCTATCCGTTACGACACGATTCATTAATTACCACACGTCCGTACACTAGCAGGTCGCCAGACGGACTGTCGTCTCCGCTCTGCGGCGCATGAGTGTTGCGGAAGCTGCGTGATGTAACAGCCGGTAGTGCCCCCGCCACCACGTGGGCGCACACAGGCTGATGTTCTGATACACGCAGGATTATGCGACCGAATTGGAATGACATGTTGCTATTTGTAACTAAATCGGCTTTACATATTTATAGGCTTTATCAATTTATTTTCTTCAAAAAATTGCCGTGAGCTTTACAATAAAGAAAACTGCGCTGCTTGAATTAGGTTTAAAGATTCTTGCCTATTTCAACAATGAGAAATTGTAAGTTTTGTTTACATCGTCAATAAATTATTTGTCCAATATTTGACTGAAACAAAAAGGTTGAAAAAAAAACAAGAATACGCTTATTATTATCGAGGTTTTTAAAAAGTGATTCCTAAGTTGGAATGCAAATATGAAAAACAGTTTTGATTGCACGAAAAAATACGTTCACCGTCCTATATTTTTCTAGAACAGTGTTTGTTGTTAAGCATTTGTCTAACGCATAACCAGACATAATAGAAAATCTATAGGTTATCGTTGACCCCAGTGGGCAGGCAACGCGTTTAAGAATTCAATCTTATTTCTTCACCTGGCTACCACATGCAACGTCTTCGCGAGTTGGTCTCTACCAGCGTCTCCAATGCCCCCCCTCCCCTACAGATGCACTTGCGCCGCTGTGGAGCTGTCGGTGCCGGAGTGGGCGCACTACCTCGCCGCGGCTCTGTTCCTGCTGTGGCTACTCTGTGGCCGCCGGCGCAGCTCCCAGGCGAGCGAGGAGTCAGTCGCGAACTAGACCATGTGTATGTACTTGCTTAATTTTATACTCATCATCGAATACTACGCTTGGGGAGATGTTCTCACGCAGTGGGCGTTTTTAAAACTCTTTAAAAAGGTTGCATTTGACGACACAATTGGCGCAGGGTGCTGCAGCACGGTTTCTCGCCTTGGCGTGGGTTCGATTCCTGGTCGGGTTAATTCAGTAAACGATCTTTTCTAAATTGGCTCGGGTCTGGGTGTTCTGGGAGACGCCCCTGGCTTATTTCCATGTCTGGTACCTCGTAACACAAGAATATTTTATCCTTACTTCGAGACCGTGACAAGTGGTGTGTTGTCTGGCGCATATTTATTTAAATTTTGTATGAGCGAGTTGGTCTGAGCCAGCATAACCAATACCCATTTTCAAAACGTTGCATTTGTCTTTGCGACTCAAATTACATCGACGACTACATACTGCGTCTGAGCGAGCTGGTCTGTAATAGCGCCAACAATTAAGAAATTCAGAGTACCATATTTACGCAATATCTTACTTAAACCCCCCACACCATTTTACTTAGTCAGGTTATACCTACAGCGTGAAGTAAAACATCAGCCTGTATATCGTACTTGGTGAGATAATCTCGGTTACCGCTCGTTTTTTTGATTGCTGCGCGTGCGGCGCACGTTCTACTACGTCTACGACCAGTCAGCCGGAGGCAGGCGGCTTGGCAGCACGGATGTTTGTCTAATAATGTAATTTATGCTAAAAACAATTGTGAAACTATCAATGATTTGATGATTACTGATACATACATATTTTTTCTAAGTGAATTTGAAGTTAACTTCGTTTTTTTTTGTACACTTACTGGTAGACGTACGCAATTTATTTTAAATTCAGTAAAAACTACTGCAATCGACCTCAGTTCGTAAAAAAACAAAGCATTATATTTGCATTTGCATTAGATTTGAACAAAAAAGGTTTCAAACCCAAGAGGATTTAAATACATAAGAAATGTTATTGTTATCATTGGAACTCCTCCGAAGTTGGCGAGCGATTCTAAAATTCTTTTGAGTTTCCTAATAAGCTTTAAATCCTAGAGTGCTGTGTATTTATATATCCGTATTATTATGGTATTTATGTTTATTATTTTGCTGTAAATTCGTCAGTCTATTTGAATAAAGTTATTTGAGTTTGAGTTTGATTTGAGTTTTTTGATTATAAAAACCACCTTTGAAAATGAAAAAATTGCGAAAATCATTATTTGACTGCCTTTGCCCAGCAATGAACAGTTTTTAGGCTACATACCACAAATTAATTCTAAGTATTACTAAATCAAATAGAATAAAAGGAGACAAACCTAACCTACATAATGTTAATAAGTTTGGATTAATGCACTAGATGGCGGGACATTCACCGCGGCGCATACTCACTCAAGGTTGGGCGCGTAACGCCTACAGTTTTCTAAGCCGCAATGTTCATTTGGTAAACATTATAGTTTTAGTTTACCTCAGGCGCTACCAGCATTTTGACAATAGTTTGTTGTTGTTGAAGTATTGTTGCCTTTGTTCTTCAGTACTGTAATGAAATTTGTTGATCATTGATTCAATCCAAATTATTGCTTCATTCGTCATTAAAGATAGGTGACCTTATTGAGGAATATAGCTATTGGTATTCTCAAGATAATCTTTACAATATTGCTCAGGCTAGTCATCTGTGACAAATTGATTTGCGTCTAGTATGGGCAAAGTGGAATTGTCTACCTATCGATATAGGTTCGCAACTAGTGACAGCTTTCCATTCAGGGTAGCGGAAAACGTCTTGCGGTGACATATTAGCTCAAGCGCGCTTTCGACTGAAAGCAGGGGTCTTCACTTTTATGCTGCCATTTTAAATATAACTGTTGGAAAGGAATTTGTTGCGAGAAAAATCAATTTTTACTTGTATTGTGGAAACAGAAACAACGAAGGTACCTCCAACGACCAGACCCAAAATGAGTGTTATCTACAGATATTTGTGCTGATGCGGGATTCGAACCTTTCGGCGACTTGCGTCTTTATTACTCGGCGCTATAAGCGCAGCGTTGAATAGGGCGAGGAATTGAAAAAAAACTGCGTCGACTTTGAACACCAACAATGACAATAATGATCTTATGGTAGCAAATAAGTTTTATTTGCTACCATAAGCTCGCCTATTTTACACTTCTTACACTTAGAATGAAAAATTAAGTATGTTGCGCTTGAAGTATCTCATTGAAATTTATGTGATAAATAGTTGATAAAATAGTAAAGTTTTTGAAAAAGTTTTGACAGAAAAAGTTCATGTAATTTTTTTTTAAATGGCGTTCAGAACATATAGAAAAAACAGTATTTCCCACTTTTATAAATCTCATATTTTTTTTCTTAATTAGTATTCAGTGCTATAAATGTAAATTGTTCTGAATCAAGTAGACCTAGTACTCAGCTAGCAAGGAATAAAAATTTAGCATGTACCTCAACTATTTGCGCCACAGTAACCAGAAAAGTGACACAACCCAGAATTTATAGGAAAATTTTAAAAAAAATTATAACTCAAAAACTACCAAAAATCGCGGAACACACATTGGATCCAATCGATAGGTTTTGAGTTCCCCAGACCACAGACCTTCACTGGTACAGGTTACCTGGGAGACCCTATTAACAAATGCATAGAGAGGCATTTTATGCTCGATTAAGTTTTTTTAATGGCCTCTGCAATCATGCATAAACAGAAAATTATTTACGCCAATATCTCGTAGAAGCGTAAGAGGGCATCATGTGTAAAACTTTGGCTAGTTTAACTAAATGTTAATGATACACAGAAAAGTTGACTTATGGGTGTTCTTTTAACTATAACGGCAACAGTCAACTTGCCTATGACTACCCCACTTGGGATATCTCCCAATGACTGTAGTCGTAAGTCTTCGTAATTGTGGTTTATTATTAAATCTAAAGTGTGCCCCAGCTCACAGGTAATAGCGTGTCCACGGCGGTCTCCGAGAAAGTCCATGAATAATCGGGATGGTATTTCCTCCGACCACTCCTAAGCGCACGCGCACGCCTTAGAAAGCGCTATTGCCAAGGACGAGGATGTTTGTAAACTTTACATGCGGATTATGATATTATATAGCAAGGAAATTCATATCTGCGTTCATTTCAGATAATACTTAAAAATGTTGATCTTTAAATCGAAGTTCTCTTACATTTCACTGCCAAATTCAGGTTAAAATATAATCTTTCTCGAAATGTCTTAAAACACTGCTTGAACGAATGTACTGTTTTGTTTCTATGATATTCTCGTAACAGTACTTTAGCCAAAATATTGTTGAAGAGCTGAATAGGTTTTAAAATAGGTAAGGTATTTTTTTAATGCTATTTCTTATTACTGAATATTATTCGTAGTGGTGTTGGGTTAGACGTCATCTTATTCAGGAACTGCTATCGCATGACAAATCATTGCTTCTAAATTATTCTACTTTATGACTTGCCTAAAGTAATTAACCTTTTCATGAAAAAGGTCTTTAACTTTATCGCAAAGGAAGTAAGCTAATTTTCAAGGTTTCCTTGTGCCATTATCCCTGAGAACGGTCTGAAATCCGAACATCCTGTAGCCATTGTTTTGTAGTTTTGATTGTTAACTCGCTGTCAAACTGACGTTGCTTTGCACGATGACCGGTGATTTGCAACATAATAAGCATAATATATCTACTTTAAATTGCCCCTCGCTTCCTTGTGTCATAATGTGGCCAAATCAGTAGTATTTGCTAGTGTTGTGTGTGATTCCTTCATGGATATACGAGTACAGTACAAATATCCATGGTTTTCAGGGACCTTGACAATGCAAGATATGCCATGATGCTCAATAAATTAGGGTTACTCTCTAGTAACCCTAATTTATTGGGCACCTAGACCTGAACGCTGCGCTGGTAGTTTATCCAATTTCTATGGTAGCCAGAACATGAAAAACATCTTGCGGTACTTAAGCTACCTTGCATCTGCCTTGACGGCTTTCAGGTTTGAAAATATGAAACAATAATATCCCACTGCTGAACAAGGTATTTCTATCATCTCTCTATTCCTAATGAAGGACCAAAGGAACCGCTATAGGATAAAGCCTTAGCTACAAAAACGTATTCAACGAACCAACATAATTTAGGCAAATCTCAAATTTCCATAGCGGCTTTCGCAAGACGTGGCGGGTGAAATTCTACCGTATAAAATCGTCGTGCATTGCTCTCACAGGGAATCGATCCCGGTGCCGGTAAATCAAGTCATGTTGCGAGTGTGGATAAATTGCCTTTAACTCGCCAAGTGTTGCTGACTGATGGACGTGCATAGAAGCAAGCTTTTGCCTACGGCCTTTTGTAACCTTACGTACGGTTTTCAAGTAAGATACATGTGGACGTATTAAAGAAACAAGGTGTTATGCAATTCAATAGTACCTGCAGTTATCGTTGCACTAGAGAAGTAATGGGGTAGATACATAATGTTTGGGATTGACTGGAAAAACCCACGACTCTTTTAGCTTAGCAACCCTGATCGTGACTTTCTTATCCTGCCCCTTTTTTAATTAATTTTGTTTTCTGATGCTACTTGTCCACACCACAGGCTTTAATTTCAATGATTTAAGCTTGCTTCGATGTTTTTGAAACACATTTTGTAAAACCATGTAAAACTAAGGTTTTGTTCTATTCTCCCATGAGATCCCGGCACTTCTTGTCTCTTTGCGTGCTTTGAACAACACACTGCACAGAACATCTTCACATAAACCATTAATCAATTTCAAAATGTCCTTAAAGCCACACTAGGACGTGTAATATTTTTTCGTGTAATGTGTGAAGACCCGAGAGTAACATATAGTTACGGGTTTCTCAGATCTCATGACTGGTTGAAACCTCAGTAAACACCAAATGAAGAGACAAAGAAAGTCAGTGACAGTTCTCGGACGGACCAGTTGGACGCGTTAATTACAATGCTGGACGCACTTTGAATGTCTATGAGGTCGAGTGTTTGGCTTGAGACAATACCCAGAATAGGAATTCTTTATTTACTATGCCTTTAGGCAAGACTACGCTTGACAAAATTTCACAAAATAGCGTGTTTTTACAATCATTAGGCCTGATCACCACCCTCGCTTGACGATCACAAGCTCGATCTAAATAAATAAATAAATAAATATCCGTGGACATTATTCCACACAGCGCCATCTAGCCCCAAAGTAAGCTAATTAAAGCTTGTGTTATGGGATACTAGACAACGGATAAACATACTTAAATACATTTTCTTTTGTAAATACATACTTATTATACATAGGAGACACCCAGACCAGTACAAACAGACATGTTCATGCACACAAATGTTTGTACTGTGCGGGGATCGAACCCGCGACCTCTATGTTTGGCAAAAAATGTTTACCTAAAAATCGAACCGTATTCTAGAAGATTGGCGTTCGAAGCATTTTAGGGCTCAATGACTTATCTATATGCCTATTCTCCAAAAATATACAGTAAGAAGTACACAGAAAATTTACACGGGTAATAAAAATACAATTAAGTGTGTAGCTGGCTGTTGATTACAGAATAATAAGTTCTCATGGTGTAATAAATATATTATAGCAAATAACAGTTAACGTCACTGACAGAAAAAACTAGTTATTCAATGGTATCACATAAAATTCTCAAGATTGCGACTTGTATATACTCGTACATAAAGTTCAACACATTCACCAAAACTTTAAACTCATTTATCTTTCAACCGATAGGTCACAAAGCTATGATCATAAAACATAAATAGACGCATCCTCTTGCATAATCAAACAAATATCAAAGTATTTATACTATGATTTGTTAGTCGTTAATTAGTGACAACCGTATCATGTTTAACCCCGAGGAAATGTCGGATAATGTTTCTAATAATATAATTTCTTTAGAACCTGTTTGATCTGCCTTTGGGCGCTGGTAGAAGATTTGATTCTAGCCAATAAGGAAACGTTAACTAAACTTATGAATCTATGATTCAGTTCTCGTTATAACTACAGAAGGAAGTATCAGTTATTTAGTTTGCCTACAGTTGCTCAAATAATGAAACTCAACTGCAGACGGCGGTTGATTATAAAAATTGTCGATGCATTCATTTGACACATTTAGAACATTCCTGGTGTAAAGATCATCTCCTTGGATAATTTCGCCAATTTAAATTCAGGGCTTCTCTAAAATATCAATGGTTTCCCTAAGATTTTCAAGACCTAGGTTCAGAAATATACCCGAATGTCTTGTAGCTGTTAGGGATTGTATTAAATAAATATTTCCTAAACAAGTATTTTTGTACCATCTCATCTTTCATCAAAAACCTACGGAGAGTGCTGTTCGTCCGACATGCAGTCGAAGAAGATTTATGCGTTGCACGCACATTTACCATTGAGCGTTGCATTACTTATGCAGGCA
Source organism: Udea olivalis (assembly GCA_947369235.1). Taxonomy (NCBI): domain Eukaryota; kingdom Metazoa; phylum Arthropoda; class Insecta; order Lepidoptera; family Crambidae; genus Udea; species Udea olivalis. The sequence continues at coordinate 11,071,280 of OX376362.1, read as the reverse complement.
TGCGTCTGACGAATGTCGCGATGGCATGGAATGAAACGCTTCATAGAACCGACTTCAGTCGCTGCAGTTGGAAAATACGGGACTAAAAACAATAGCAGAAACAGTTTTCAATGCTAGTTAATAACTTGGCGTCTACCACACACAAGAACCACCTTAAGATGTATGTTGTACACCGCTCAACGGCCTTATTACGGTCTCTTGGCTTGCTCGCATTGTCTGTGAACTGAGCGTCCTGGCATTTTGGTATAAGATCTCTGATTCCCAGTCACGTGACCATTACGTCATGCAAACTCAACTTCTGCGCGGCGCGAGTATTACGAACTCTTATTTGACGTTTCATACCATTGTTTATCTATCAAATAGTACCAGTCTAAAACTTTTCAGTTGCAGAAGTAGCTCTAAAAAAAGTGACGTCGTAATACCAATACAAAGTGAGCATTTTTAGAACCGTTAACGGTCACGCTGCGTAGCAAAAGATTATAATACGACCCCTGATCTCAGTTTCACAATTAGATTATGTTCCAGTATGTTGTATGCAAACGCTTCCTTTACATCCATCTCTTTGCTAGTTTCTCATAATTTTAATGTTATTCTTTGACCTTATTTAGCAGGAAGGTAGATGAATAAATAACTCGTCATCATCTCATCATCAGCTGACCCCAAACTAAGCAAAGTGTGTACTATTGGTGTCAGAGTCTTATGATCCAAAGTTAACGTATTTTGTCTTTAATGTTACAAACAGTTTTTCAATTATGTGTTATTTATTCAGACGTATTTACCTAGTTGAATTTAAACAAAATGGTTCAGAAAAACAAACAAAATAAGGAGTAGGATCAGTGAAAGTCAAATCCGTGTTTGATTCTACGTTTTCCGCATATCAACTAGATTCCCAAAAACAAGAAACGAAGTATCTTATTTGTCTAAAGCAGAAGGCATCCCTACTTCCGCCTTGTTCCTAAATGTAGATCAAATAGTGTTTAGTTCTTACTAGCTGGTACTAGGAATCTAATATTATGTGTTTGAACTGTGGCTAGAACAAAGCTATTAAACATTTTATTGCTCTCAAAGTCTCAATATAATGTGCAATAGGTTTTATACCCTAAAGTGTGATTGCAAATAAAACTTTAAATGTGGCGACAGCGTCTCTCCGACTATAAAATCGCAATAAAAACATATTTATTTCATGGACTTTATATGCTGCAGGCTCGTAGCTACTTCTAATAACTGTTAATGAAACTAAAGTAGTGGTCAGTTATTGGGCAAGTTGCCAGTCTGGCTACGAACTTTTCAGGATAATAATACCAAAGACGTGAAGAGTTGGCAGAGTGGTGGCCATGTTGTTGTACCACGCGCTGAGCTATGCTCGAAGATTTTCGAAAGGATAATGTCTCTTAACTTTCATCAGAGAGGTTTGTCGACGAAAACCCAAGATAATCGACATGACTCTAAGAATATACATACAAGCTAAAATACGAAGTCAGACTAAGCATTTTATACGCGCGTATAATCCTATAGATAGATACTGACACAACTACCAGTTCGAGCGAGCACGCCGCAATAAGCCTTTGTACGCGCTTTTGGTTTTTTAAGCGTATACGCGCGAAAAAAAACTGCTCTGAATGAATGAATGAATATTTATTTGCTTAAAATAACGTATTTATCAGTGGGCAAATATTAAATTGACAATAATTAATGAAACCGCTTTAACTGGCACTGACAATGATAAAAAATATGAACGAATACTGTATCATCATCACCCAATATATCGTATTATATATTCTGTGGTATGACTTTCCAAATGTCTTAGTAAGTAGACTTGAACGGCTTGAACTTAATTGTACTAGATACCATCGTGAAGACTAAGCTGAAGTTTATGTAGTTAACAAGCTACCTGCCCGGCTTCGCACGGATGCAATGTAGATGATGATGTGTTTAATCTGCTTAAATATGCCTGTATTATATACCCTGACTATTGATGAAAACTGTATTGAAATTCATTGCGTAGTTTGACAGATCTGAGCGTACAGGCCCACTTCTCGCTACATCGCTCTCCACCTACATCATCGGAGCAACCCTGACCAGACCAAACATACTCCTAAAATGTTAATGTTTAAATTCTCCTACTTAGCCAACTATGGGCCAGCTAAATCACACCTTACTGCCGCGTGTCTAGAATAGCTTTTTATTAAAATGAAATTTCAGGTGTTCTTATCTGTACTTTAAGTACCAGCTGCAGTCAGCTACAGCTCAAGCGCAGCTATGTACAGTTACGAGCATTCCTAAGTCAAGGGCATAAGGTTCAAAAATGAGTTCATGTTGGTGATAGTATTAGAGGTTTCAGTTTATGCCAGTTACACGCCATTTGAAGCTGACTGTACAGCGAGTGGCGGAACCGTATGCGCAGGCGCACGCGATGCAGCGCTTTCCACCGACCGACGCGTTTGCTGTCGTCACGCCAATCGGCGGGGTGGAAAAACAAAATGCAATGTATACTACGATAGTGGATTTTGATTAGTAATCAACATTTTTACCTTACAGAAACGTAAATAAGGTCAACATTTGAACAGACTTTAGATGCGCGTCCGTAAATTACTGTTGGGTGGTTGAGACTTTACCTTCTGTATTGATGCCTAAATTTATTTTTGAAATTCTATGCAGCTTTTAAATCTATACTAATATTATAAAGCTGAAGAGTTTGTTTGTTTGGTTGAACGCGCTAATCTCCGGAACTACTGGTTTTCGAGTGTTAGATAGCCCATTTATCGAGGAAGGCTATAGGTTATATATCATTATGCTAAGACCAATACGAGCGGAGCACCAATGAAGAGTGTTTCAAAATCGGGGGTTATTTTTCCTTTTGAGAGCTTGCGCTGCGTGCGCTGCGTAAACGATTGAAGTTTCGGAAAAATCATGTATGACAGAATTGTTCCCCTTTAAAAGATCTAAAAGAAAGTCCGCGGCAGCAATTGTTTATCTTTTAAGGTTGAAACCCCTGGTTGAGGTCCCTGTTACCTTTTTTATGCTAACCAATTTTGTTCTAAAATAATGCATTTTTATAAACAGCGTTAGCTTCAAGTAACTATTCCACGCGGACGAAGTCGCGAGCAGAAGCTAGTATCTGAAGTAAGTTGAACACTAGCTAAATGTGGTAGATCGGATGCAGCTTCGGCTGTCTTCTCTTTTTCTCACCCCAGAGCATGTTATTCCATGAACATTTGCTGTTTGACGGATTCCGTCTTGGTCCTGGATTGGTGAAATGAATCGTTATCTTCGCCGTCTTCAAAATGTATCCAATAAGTGACAAAAAATGCAAGGATTGAACAAAAAGTTCATCTTTTTTACTAGAAGGATACTTCTTGGCTTTTTTGAGGTGGTCGTAAAAGTTGTCAAGGAGCTGTAGATTCAGCTGCTGTGTAATTTATATGCAAGGCAGCTGTTGTTACCTGTACCTATTTTCCATTTACAAATTGACCACGTATTTGGTTCCCAAGAGATGCACCAGAGCAAATGTCCGCGTCGTGTTCTGAATATGCACCGATGCAGATGTGAAGTTGCAGTCGCAGCGTGCAGCGGAATAGGAAGGTCCAGGTTTTTCCGTATTACGATTATGCATTCAGACATCATGACTATAGGTAACTATCTACAACCTATGTCTTAGCAATACAACCTAGAGCTGCGAGCTGTCAACGAGATAACAAAAAGTGTGCTAGCCGTCTAAACACACTTTTTTCATAGTTACTTTGTAAACTCCTTCAACTCAAGGCCAGGAAGAGGCAGAAGACAGGATGTTGCTGTCACGCGTGTGTAGGGTTACCATTTAAAAAAAATTAAAGTCCTGACAAGTCCCCTGGGGGGGTTGCGGGCGGGGTGCGGGGATCGCGCGCCTCGCACCCGCACGGCCTATTGATTTAATATTACTTATTTAAGTTTTATTACTCATATCCCAATCTAATCCAAAAAATCCAGACAAAGGTCTATAAGTCCAGACATGTCCGGACTAATCCGGACGGATGGTAACCCTACGCGTGTGCCAAGTTTAAAGCTTTTTATATGTGTGGTGCTTCATTCAGTGTATTGAAAATAATTTAATTACACATAGTCATGTTACTGTTAGGCCACGCGGTCACTTCTGGTGATACAACTTAATGATAAATGACATGTTAATAAGAAGAATAGCACGTTCAAAAGAGCTTTTAAAATAATGGAAATATAAATTTGAAAAGATTTAAACGAGCTTATTATGTAAATTATTCGTGTAAACTGAAAATTACATTAGTTAAAATTACCGCAATCCGAAATGGAATTTCTAAAACAGGAACTCGATTAAAATTATGTATATATCACGACTAATATGTATGAAGAACATTTCTGCTACATACATTACACTTTCTTTTACTGAAAACTCGAGTGATTTATTGGTTATCGACACTTTGGAAAGCACGTTTGGGTATTTAAAACCCAACATGGCAGTTGGTGGCCGACAGGAACCCTACAGGCTCAACTTGACGGCAACATTCAATTTGCTCGTATACATTTGAGAGACAATCGTGAGCAATGTTGCGAGTATCTAACCCTTCTCCAGGAGCATTATTTTTCAAGCTGAACGTAGCGAGCAATTTTTTTTTATACCACGTCGGTGACAATCAAGCATGCGAACCACCTGATGGTGAGCGGTTATCGTAGCTTGTAATGTCTCTTTTGTTTCTTTCGTCTCATCGCTGACAAGACGAGATTGGCGATAAGTGACATAACACTAAGCTTTTGCTTGCTAGAGCATTACATTGTAATTATATGTTCCGTTTTTACGAATAGTACTCGTACAATACAATTATACAATACATATGCAAATACTCCGTTTTCTATAAACATTGCCATGTAATGTTAGGGCACTGTTGGGACTGCCGAGGTATTGCAGTGCCTCTGGCATGTTCGCAGACGCCCGCGTCGATGGTTTTAATGCCATTATGCGAAAAAAAGCCGCGTCAATGTTTCATCGGCTCCGAAGCAGTCCCAATAGGATTCTGAAAATGATTGCGTCCCGCCTCGACTGTCCTATCCAACAGCACTGGGTGAGTGTTGTCACAGGTCAAATATAAATTAATGTAATTCTTTTAGCTGGACATTTTAATTTTAATTTTAATCAATGCAATTGTTTTAATATGGATTTAATCTGAAATAAATGTTTTTTTTTTTTTAATGTAACGTTTATCGTTATATCGTTATCGAGCGAGCGTCATGTTCGCAATGTGGTTCGAGTAAATTTAAAAACGACGAATGCCCAATGTTCCGACAAGTGTTCACACAAGTGAATACTCAAATTTATCGGCATTTCAAAGTACTGATCAGTTCTGTGATCAGAGTTTTATGAAAATGGGTGCTATTATGAACGGTGGCTTATGGAATTTCCCTTTTAACATCAGTGCCACTAATAGCTTTTTTACGTTTACAGATGTTCGCACGACCACCACCACTTCAATACCTAGTTTTTCATAAAGCTCAATGAATCACTTTCGTTGAGTGAAAACCGTGAGAAGACATTGTCTGAAGCCAGGCCTACAGATGATACGGAACAAAAACTTTTAATTGACATAAAACTGTACAGGCTACAGGCTTTCTGCACAGATTAATAAGCCGACAGAATGTCCAATTCCACATACCACCAGTACATTTTGTGGTTATTTTGTGTAAACAATTTTTTTCTTAATAATAATTCTAACGTGCTAACTAAAGATTTGTGTTGAAAATGACCAAAGGAACTGTAGGTACGTCTACCATAAGTTCAACACAGTCAAATAGCCTATTATAGTGTTTCTGCTTTCTGTGCCATGAGAAGTCCCTACTTATAATTTTCGGCATAATATTTAATAATTTCTCATTCCACACTTTCAATACTTCATTCGCTTTTCATATTTTCATTCAAAAGTTTCATGTAACCAAAAAAGGTATAATTTTTAATTATCCCTCCTTCTGCACTGTACTTTTGTTCTATGCGCATACGTATTTAGCTAATTACTGGGAGTTCGACTCCGTCTATAATTTAGCCCGCGGCAGCGCTTAGAAAGTTGACTTATTGTCTGTCTGTTGCATTAGTTTTCTGCTGTCGCCACAGTAACACTGTTCAGAAGCGAGATGATTATTTATTGGGTTGGTTTATAACGGCTTCGGTGTGTTAATTGTAACTTAGCTCTAGGTCTACAGACAGACGAAGTGTTTGTAAAGTACACACCATTTCAGCCTGAGCAACTTGCTAGTGGCTGTTATTAAACATTTTAGTATGTTATTAAAAGGCATACCGCCTAAATTGTACTTTGATATTTACTTTTTTGTTTTTACGTGCTGTAAGTATTTGTTTGTGCAATAAAGATTATTTATCTTATCTTATCTTATCTTATCATATTTGCGCGTGACCTTCTGAATCCACACTTAGCTGAAGTTGTTCGTTATACTTCTTGTAATACTTTTCTTTTCTGTATTTGAACCCTTTTGAAGAGAAAAGCTATAATATTCATTCATGAACAAACGTTTTGTGGTTGGAAATTGCTGAATTTTGTTATCGCTTCTCTGCTCGCTTGTGATGTAATGCCCCCACTGCTAATTTACTGAATCAAAACTTATAGCATAATCAATACAAATCATAACAATATTCTTAGAATGTGTCGTTATACTTCTTTCGCCGTATGATATCCTTGACAGTTCAAAATTGCTTGTTGTTCTACGGAGTACGGGCTTCAGAGTCTCACGGCGCTCACGCTGCAATCGGGAGCGCCGTCCAGCACCCTCGCCGAGTGAGTTCCGACCATGTTCGCTAGCGATTAAGTAATACTTACAAAACTGCCACCTTTAATAAAAAAAAAGAAACATTATTATGTCACTTTATTGTAAGCATAACCAATGATGAGAAAAGTAAATCCGTTAGTTTCGGGAACGAAAGCATCAATGAAACCTAACCACATTCTTCAGTACTGGCACTGGTAAGCATGAGTGTTGACAAGTTGAAACTAGGAACGACCATAAATGCCGTGACAGAATTGGTCAAATATTTGTCAACCATCTCCTATGACAGTCGAGTTAGCTTGTTTGGTGCAAGTGAACCAGAGATAGCGTTTAAAAAGCTAAGTCGGGAAATTCAAATCAAATGTTAGACGGCATTTGAACCTGTGGCCTGGAAACCGAGGGGCTGCATTATAGCCGTGTGAGGGAGTCAATGAAACAAAGGGTATATTAAGTTGGCGTTTAGTCTCGGGGTGCAAACTGTACTTTTCACTTTGAGTGCGAGAAAAATAGTCAATTCAGTACAAAAACATTTAAAACCGAACTTTACACTTGACAAAAGTTCTGAAAATTTCGTGGTCAGTTTTTTCTTCTGAACTGAACCACAGATTAACAAACAATTTAGCGGCCAAACCATGGAACTAAAACTCTAAACATTTTCGCAATGAAGACGGTCTACAGTCTACACTTCACAGATAATATATATTTTTATTGGCTGTTTGAGTTTGTCTTTGTCACATGAAGGAAATTAAAAAACTAATTACTTTTTACTCCCTAGGGACTAAAGTTGTCACTTCAGCCCCGCTTCGCAGGGCTATATTGGCGTACTTTTAGAGCATGAGAAGTGAAAAATGCATATTATACCTATAAAATACAATTTTTTATTATCTAAGATAGACAAACTAGTGAAAATCAACCTGACTAACTTACTAGGTGGGGATACCGCAGAGGAAACGCCGTGATAGCTAAAAGTTGCAGACTGAAAAACTTCGCCTGGGACCTTACAGATTTTTTTTTCTAGTATTTCGATCTAGTAATTCAATATTAATATAACCTTACCGAACCTATTTAGCTGTTATTCCAAAAATCTGTTGGAGTAAATAGATACTGTAAAAGATGGCAGGGCGAAGAGTTGTAATACTTTTACACCACATACTAATATTTGTACATGGTATAGTCTGCTCCTTGCGCGCGCGCACAGGAAGTGAGCTGAGGGCTTTATTTGTGAAGTACACTGTTTGTACAGAATGAGCTCGTTGTCCGTCCATTGTTCGAAATGTTGGAATATCCTTTGCACCTATGTATAAATATTATGGAACGTTCCGATAAAATTGCTAAAGAGAACACAGTGTTTTAACAGAAATACGCATTGTGATGGGTAGAGCTCTAAGCGACAAGGGCAATGGGCGCCAAAAAGAGTGGTAGGTATTTCTCGAGCCGCAATATTTTTTACGGCAACCCACGAAACTCACCTAAACCATTCCCCGAACCGCACCATTTAGTTGCGCAAGGCGCTTTTCCAGAAGTGCAGGTCTGAAGGGCGCATATAAATAAATAAATAAATATGCGCCAGACAACATACCTCTTGTAATGGTCTCGAATTAGGGATTAATATCCCTGTGTTACGAGGTACCACACAAGGAAATAAGCTAGGGGCGTCTCCCAGCACACCCAGACCCGAGTCAATTCAGAAAAGATCGTTTCCTAAATTGACCCGACCGGGAATCGAACCCGGGACACTACGGAAATCGAGGCGAGAAACCGTGCTACAGCGCACTACGCCAACCGTGTCGTCATGTGTCATATGTCATATGCTTGAGTTAAATTAGTAAGCACCTGATTTTAAGTATTTAGAAATGTGTAAGTTAGTTAGTGATCTTAGCTTTGGAGTACTATTACCTATTCTGTGGTTTTGGGTCAGATGACCTCGGTGTGAGATGTCCTAATGTATTTGTTTATATTTTCGCTCGCTAACACCAGTTATCTCCCGGCCTTGTTTGTTTATGATGTCATAAGCTATAATGAAAACAAGCAAGCCAAGATTTAACTAAAACTAGTTGCATATCCGTTCCGTTTTGTCGCTTTTGATTACGTAAAATGTCATTTTGAATCATACGCATACGTAACGGCCCTCAGTGACATACAAACTTACCGGTTATTCGTAATACTTTTACTTCAATCATACATGTAACTAATCAACTCGGATTGGTGACCTACTTGTATAGAGTAATTACAATTTAAACATTCTTGATTTGACTGCATAAATATGTTTCCATGATGTAACTACGTTTTTAATTGTAAACACTGCGAAGTATTTAAAAGCCAAACTCAACGTTAGTCTAGGTTGATTGCAATGGGTAGAAACTCAATGGTCGGGCCTTTAAGCGCTGACGTTCGTGAGTTCGATACCAAGAAAAGGCAAATGTTTTTTGGCTCTTACTAAGTATTCAGCCTCTGACCATATTGCAAGTCCTCTATTGGTCCAGGTTGCGTGACCATGTGTAGTGTAGAGATATCCGAAGATGTCTATTTATTTACTAGGTCTTGCTAGCGACTTCGTCAGCGTAAACTTGAATGTAATTTATGTCGCAAAAATAGAAAACTGGAAAAACTCGAATTTCGGACCTTGATGAAATCAGGCAGGACTGCCTGAAAAACAAGTAGAAAACAAGCACTGTAAAATGCTAAAATAAACAAAGTATTAATTGAATGTATTTTTTAATACTCAGTTTCGTTCTCATTGCATTGGGTGCCATATGTATTGTCCTGTTTTATTAATGTTAGATCTTTTATGTACCATGTGGCATGCATTATATAAATAGCAATTGAGTTTCCCAAAAAATAATATGCACATCGGTTACTGTTTCATTGTCTCGTAAATTTTGTTAAAAGAATCAGCAATTTGTCTAATTCCAGCACAATCATACAAGGGCAAAAAAAAGCCTGCATCAAAGTTAAGCTCTTAACTCTCCAACATCAGCATTATCCACAATAGTATTTAATTTAAATGCAGAATTCACTCGTCTAAAATAGTCTCAGGCCCAAGTAGTGATAGTTTAATCCCTACGTGAAAGGAAGTTGGCTGCTCGTTCACTTTCTTACATTACAATGTATAAATTATGGTTGCACGCAATAGTACGAAATGTGTATCGATATTTGAAGATGTTATTGCGTGCATTACATGAACTATTGAATAGACATGGCCACCTGAGGGAAGTAAGGGCTATGTCGAATTCCTACTGACTAACAGCCTTTCGCAGCAAAGCGGGAATCCATAAGGGAGTTCTGAGTCTATCGATACGAAACTTGAAAAGGTAAGAATATTGATAGTTTAGTTCCGAAACTATTTGGAGCAATTTTTATCAAAAAAACATCGATACTCGAGTTAAATATTGAATATTACTTTGTTTATAACAATAGTTAAATAATTAATATTACTTTGCATTTCACAATGCTTTGTTTTCACCGAAATTTCAATGGAATGAACGAATCTTTCTAGCGTAAGCATGTACTAGAAAGTTCGTTCGTTCCATTGAAAATTCGGTAGCTCAGTGGTTAGAGCAGCCACCCGGAAAGTGGGAGACGCGGATTGATTCCTGCCTGATTTAATCTAGGTCCGAAATTCGTTTTTCTCTAGTTTTCTATCTTTCGATTTGAATATCGAAATTCTCACTGTTTTTAAAGTTCATCGAACGATAGTGAAACTATCGATAGTTAAGCATCGCTATTACAGATTTGAGTTGACGGTTGCTTGTTTTCAATGCTACTGCCGTAAATGATATGTATCTCCCTATTAGCATTACAGACTTCACCTGCAGTACGACTAATTCATATTACATTTACCACCAACAGAGTCTAGCAGAAATAAGATTATCTAGATACAGAGCCTAGCGCTCAAAGGAAGTATCTCCACAATCATAGTTTTATTTCTCTAGTTAGCGCTTAGACTGAATCCAAGTACGCATTCATGAAAATCAAATATAAATAACGTAGGTATTAAGTTTAAACATTATTACAAAAATATAACTTCTTTCTTTTTACGCATGTATCAGCGCAAATTTGAAAATCCCGCAATCTTCTTTTGTCCATACAGACAAGTGATGCAGCTCTTAACTTCAGAATATACATAAACCAAATTAGGTAAAATCTCCTAATACTCGCCATTGCCTAGTACTAAAATAAACAAGAACTATATCTTCCAGACACTTTCCGGTAGGGATTTTCTTCAGGAGTTCAGTATGTATACCTTCATTTGTTAAGACGTCTCCCAGCCGAGATTTCGCTTATTCATTTGGGACCAATCGCGAGCCAGGCCAGTTATGATTACCCAATTAGTCCACACTCAAAGCAGATTGGCCACACGTGCTCGTCTGATTTGATTCCGCTCACTTAGAGACTTAAAGATGCTTCACCCTTGTTGGACGGGTGAAGCATCAACTTTAGAATACGTACGAAATATAGGATTTGTCCAACTGACTTCTCAATCTAATTCGATCCGCAGCCATTAGTTGATACATGCATGGAGCTCATGCTAATTGGCTAGCACCATCGCAGGGCTGGTAGAAAAATTTTTTGGAAAGAGGTGTGGAAGGCTAGGAATGAACCTTACTGCAACCTACTAATCCCATCAAATGTGAAGATGAAGGAAACGCATGCTCCTCGAGTAAATCCCCAGGAGCATGTGCGCACGCTTCACGTCAAGTTTTACATAAGGGCACCTTATGCTGCTGACTTAAGACCCATTGCGCAATGTTTTTTTTGACCTGTCTTCCTCTGAACATAGATAGATAGATAGATAATATTCTTTATACTACACCTACTCGGAAAGTCAATTCAAACTAACCTATTAATTGGGGAGAAAGTTGCTCATTAACCCTCTTTCAAAATCTGGTTAATAATGTTGTATGCAAATCATTATTACATACTTTACCCGTGTAGTAATATTTTATGAAAATCCATTATTCCATTGTTATGTTTTTTTCTCGAATTCCAGAACGAGCCATAGATGAGTGTAAGTAAATACTTTTTTTTTATTAAATTTTTGTACGAGATAATGTTGTTTTTTTTTCTCGTAAGAGTACTATAAAGTATTATATATCCCGCGAGGGTAAGTATTTATTACTCAACTCGTGTTGTTTAAGGCCCGACGCCACTCGTTGAGTAATCAATGCCTTAGATACTCCTCTTGGTGAATAAATAACTATTATTGTACCTACATTTACAGAAGTAACTTAATGCTGACATAATTACTATAATAAACAATTTCCCGTATCATAATTTGAAGGGTGACAATGTCATTTACCATCTTAATTCCTTAACTAAATTAATCCAGCAATGACCGTCAGTCTCAGCTGGGTGATCTTAATTAGTGATCAAGTGTCATGATGACATCGTCTCCCCATGTGTCACTCCACGTTTGAGACGGTTGGCGGTAGGCGTGTTAATTCAATCAGGGAGGTGAGTCTGGACTTGTTTTTACTTTAAACCAGTCATTTTATTTTTAACCAAGTTTAACTGCTCTTCCATGTACTATTCGTGTAGTTAGAAGGTTACAGGCCGTTCTCTATCAGAAGTTAAAGGTGGTTACCGATTTAGGAACGTAAATTTGATTGTTGTTCGTAAACAGCGAATACTGTATATATTTTATATTTACCTCCATGATTAAATCTGCATGTAGGTTTGATAAGAGAGTGTTTAAGTTAGGCCTATAGTTAATTGTTCATTACTTGCACACACAACAAGTACAAAAAAACATAAATCGTTTATGTATGATGTTAACAGATTTGGGGAAACCTCTTTGAAAATATTACGTTAAATCAAGTATTAGTTGATTATTTGCATTTATAATCGGGTTGGTATATTTACAATTTCGAACCATGAGTACCAGGTTTCTCAAAGCGGCTAAAAATAGCCCATAGCGTTTTATATTCCATACGCGCCTCAGCTACCGAATTTCACCGCGGCGTCGTTCAAAAACGCATTAACCGCGAACGTTCGTTTTGTAACAGGATAACCGTGTTTTAACTTTAACTAGGCCGATGAAATAGGTGTTTTTTTTCTCGGTAACGTTCTGATTATTTTTGCAACCTCAATACGTCTATCGCTCTCAGATGTTTATGTAGGCTATGTTATGATAACGACCTAATTTTGTCTTTGTAATTAGGTTTGTGGATGTGGGTTTATTCATTGCCTTTATGGTTGAATTACCTGAAATATATTGTTTTCGTGTTATGTGTTTTTTCAATGTTTAAGCACTAGAGTTTACTTGTAACTTATCCTTATTTTCTGAAGTTAGTGTCAAACATATTGTTTTTGCAATTATTCCTAATTAGCTTTCTTAATTTTGTGTGTCCGTTCTTTGGTGTAGTAGAATTTGCACTACAATGCAGTTTTTACCGTGTTCTAAAGTAACTGTCAATCTAAACCTATAATAATACCTATTCCGCAGAGAGATAACTATAATTATGTCAGTATTAGTAAACGTAACTGAACCTGCAACAGTGATTACCGATGCATTGTCACGCCCGGCGGCGGCGGTGACATTGGCTTTCTTATTGTCGCTGATAGTGCCTCCGATCTGCGCACACGCACGACGCTCGCCGCGAAGCGCGCGCGCCTCCACGCTCCGCGACGCGACCGCCCGCGCGGACCGCGACATGCCCGCAGTGAAAGTCTTCAACATATTCGGTGGGCAGAAGCCGGCCGAGAAACAACCTGCCACCCCGCCCCCCGCGCAAACGCCTATGCAAAAATTCTACAGGACCTTTTCAGTCGGTCCCGAAACCTCGCCCGAACATAAGGGAAGCAAAGTGACCGCGATCGCCGCCTGCCTCGAAAAAAAAATCAGTGATCCCCCAAACGATAACGTGCAAAATTTTAAAAACTGTGTGACGGTTGTGAACGGAAAAACGGATGTAAGCGCGCGTCAACATGTGTACGAGAATGTAAACATTTCTAGTGTATCGAGGGATGTGCATCGCGATAAACTACTTGACGAGACGAAGGGATACTCGTCTATTTACGAAAATATTATTGTAGTCGGTAAATCGGCTACCGGTACTATTGATAGTGAAGTGGCGGCTAAATCAAAGCTAAAAAAGGCTTTGCAATCTTTCGATAAAATACTTACGGAGTTTTCTGCCAGTTCATCGCTGACTCCTGATGTGAACGTAACTTACAACAGTTTCGTTGTACCTAAATTACAAAAGTCCAAGACTTGCAGTATCATAGAGTCACGGTGCATCTTGAAAAAAGCCAATTCGGATCCTCTGGGAGACGGCAAGACGCGAAGTAAAGTGACACGCAATAATTCTTTAGATAAAACAACCAGTTTGTGGAATCTTGACGACATGAAAGGCAAAGAGCTGACTTCTCCGTTAATGCCTTTAACACCCACCGTTGGCGACAAAATGAATCCAGATAAGTATGCCACATACAAAATATCGTCCAAAAACTCGTCTCGATTGAATTGCATTAAAACCGAAGATTTGAAAAAACTGGATGTTAAAACAAGAATATTAAAAAAGACTTTATCTAATCCACCGTCTACGCCCGTTCCGGTTATATCCAAACCAAAGCAGGGGACAAAAAAAGTCGAGAAAAAATTGAGTGACCCAAAGAAAACAAAACCTAAAACATGTACAGATAATGGGTCAATAAATATAAAGATGGCTTTTGAAAGTAAAGATGCTCCAAAATCACAAATGCAGAAGGCAAAGAGCGTGTGGGAAATTGGAAACGAGGTAATGATATCACCCGGTCTGGAACGAACGAGGTCCACAACTTCTATCGCGGGCTCTCCAAGCAAGATCCCGGTGATCAGGAGTCAAATGTCGCATAATAAATTTAGCAGCACTCGAGCTCTATTTTCTCCCACTCCTGTTGATCTAAGTAATGTAGACCAGCCCAGAGAGTGTGCTCAGAAAAAAAAACTTACTGCGTTTAGAAAACCCACAGACAAACCCGAATCATGCAAACAAATCAGGCAAAAGTCTCAACTTAGCTTAAAATCCGATTTGAGACGCCAAGTGGAAAAGCCGAAGAAAGATTTGGTGGACAATAAGAAATCTCCTTCACCTAAATCTTCAATGCGCGATTATTCAGAAGAAATAAACGCTGTGCGCGCCAAGATGCAGCAAAGAAAAATAAACAAAAGAGACATTGTCATATTGGGATCGGAACTAAAACGAAATGAAAACGTATCAGATGAAATCGATTCGTCATTGACACCTGTCAAATCGATCGTTAAAAAACTGGAGCTAAAAACCGCCAGAGAGTCCCAAGCGGAAACGACACAGTTCATTAATTGTAAAATCATCCCCGCCGTGCACAAGGAACTGTGTGTGGCTAATACGACTTTCCATAATCATTTGAGCACACTCGTGGGCCGGCAAATAAAATATGTCAAGTCGAGGGACGACATAAAAACGTGCTCTCAAGACAAAAAGCTTGAATTACATAAACATGTAGATGAAAAGATATCGGATACGCACTCGGACTGCAGCGATGACTCCGGTCACGTCTCGAACGACGCCGCCAACGATAACGACCCGGCGTTCGACAACGTGCACGACCTCAGCCCCGTGCCGAGCTCCATCGACGAGGTGGACTGCAAAATCTTCGAGGGTCCAAAGGAATTCGGGATAGATTTATCTGAGAATGCAAAGACTGTGTGTCCCGTGCGACCTGCGAGGCGCAACGGGCGAGCCAACGAGGTCGCTAGCGGTACCCGCGCCACCGACGCTCCGAAAGTGGACGAACAGGTACGCGACACTGTTAACATATCGATAACAGCAAATTACAGGTGCTGTTTACCTGTATACTAACTCTCCTGGAGCGAGCCGCAATTTAGATCACCGGCGATATGCTTTAGTAACTAACGCTAACCGATCTGACTGGTCTGGCGGGATTTACTCGAAAGCTGTCCGCACACCTGATGTCAATATTAACGATGCAGCGGTCATAGACCTCTTTCCTATTCATTTGTCGACGCTTTAAAATTTGTAAAACATGCATGCGTACGGTCAAGTCGGACAATTCATACAAAATATGAGTTGCATATCGTACGCTAATGAGTAACCATGACAAGCCGCACTCAGCATCGTTAATTCTGAATTTCAAATTAGTAAAAGGTCTTTACTCATAACTTATATCATCGACATCATCATAGTTGTTTTTCTGCATATGATATTCATAAAGTTAATCAAATTAAACGTTTATTAATAAAATTCGCTAATAAAATTGTAAGCTCGGCCACTGGTTTCGCATAATGGATAAAATTATAAACACTACACATAATTTTGCATAAATTTCAAATTGATTCGTTCCTAATCCCAAATAAGTACAGAAATTTAAAAGCGCTGAGGTCAAATAGTTTTGTTCGGTGTCATAACTATTATCTAATCCACTCGGTCACTGATTGTCTTTAGGCTTCCAATTTGCATTAGGCACCAATTTGTTTTAAGCGATCATTTTACATTACATAATAAGGCTTTACAAGCGCATTCCTGCATGATAAATCTTACGACGAACGTGTTAATATTAATGTATTACTTTGTGATATATTGGATAAGTCGCTTGTCGCTGTATAAGGCGTGTTCAATTAGGTTGAGTTTAGTTATTTTGTCTGGTAACAGTCAGATGCACCTCAGGGGTCTCGTAGGGGCCAGATTTGTTTACGCTTTTACTTTCACCAATTGCTTTTGGTTATTTAGACTCAATTTTTGCGTCATCTAATGTAGTTTGGTTTATAAAGTAAAACACCTATAATGACCAGTGATTTCCGGTCCGTGAATTTTTTTGTATATTACCTAAGCAATATGTTTTGCGCGTTATGCAATAGCGCGTTTTCTAGGCTTGGTGCCGGATAAAGAATTCTAGTTTCTTAACTCCTTATAAGTTAATTTCCAAGTTGATGCGCAGGTGTTTCTTGATACATCGCGCTAGTTGAAAAACTTAACACTTTCAGTTTCAACTTTCTCACAGTTTAGTGACGACAAATATTGCTTGCTGGAATATTTATTGACGAAACTCATGCGTTATTCTATTAACACGGTTATGAATATTAAACGTAATCAACGTGTTCGCTCTTAACCGTATAATTTAACCCAGACATGTTTCAACAAAAGATTGTATTGTAAAGCATGAAAGCTACTGCATTCAACGTTGTATACGTGGTGGGTACTTTCTATTTCGTCGGCATCTACTGAATTTATGAGCCTTTCAAGAATCAATTAACATCTTTTACGATACACTTTAAATCTTCAATAAAATGGAATTGACTAAAGTGATGTAATTCTGGGAAATTGCTAACCATTCGCGATTGATGATACTGAAGATTTTGTCCAAAGTGTATAACACATGTAAGAATTGATATTACGATGAATGCCGTTTCTCAATTGAATTCACATTCAGCTGATCACAGTCCAATCTTCCCAGTCACGTTTACAATTTCTAATAAAATTGCTTTCGGGTATAAATTAGGCATTAGTGTCCACGTCTCGGACAGGCACATGCTTATCACGTCGTCCTAACTTTCCCTTCTACTGCGGGGAAAGCCTTCGACAAATGTTAAGTCAGTTGTCAAACAGTTGAGTGGTTGCGACAAACGGGATTGCTATTATTTGCGATGTGATCTTCAAACACGATTGCCATGAGGAAGTAAACGGCCTTGCCTACTTTTGTACCCCACTGACTTCAATGAACTAGACATTTAAAAGTTCTTGTTTACTATTTAGTTTCTACTAATAAATGGAATCGTTTGAGTTTGATGGGAATGTATTCAACCTAATATTACTACTTGAGTTATCTTTCTAATTATAGGTTTTGTTATGACTGTCGATTTTATCACGCATTTTTGAGATGTAAATCGACAACCTTACCGAAATGGAGATATGACTTAAATTTGAAGAATCTTGCATTGCTGTACATGACAATGGTGGCAATTAAAGCTCGGAATGGTATTGCTATACATTTTATTGCTTTGTCCGTCAGTCCGGCGTCGGCGAAAGTCCATTATTTATACAATGCGGGCTTCCTATTTGAAATAATGATTGACTTGTATAATTCTTTGTGGAACTGCATGCGTATTATTGTGTAAAAGTACGAAAGTTTCATCAGTAAGATTGTATAATGAAAGTTGCCTGCCATCGTATATCACATTTCGTAACTTGGCGCTATGGGAACAGAGAAATTAATTATTTTTATAATCCTTGCGTCGTTTTGTTCTTCGACATTTGATTGTATCTGAAATATATTTTCACATGAAATTATTTTTCGTTGTTGCATAATTTTCGCTCGAATTAAACAAAAACGGGTAATTATTCTAGTGATTTATTACCAACCTTTATTGGCAATTCTAATGCTGATAAAAAAGTCAGTTGTGCATAACATATTGCATGTATTCTTACACAGTGATAATTTAATTTTGTACTTGCCACAGCTACTAAATTTTTTCCTTTTATCGTTTCAAGTGACTTTGTTATTATATTTTTTTTATACTTTGCCAGTGTCAAGTAGTTTAAATGAATACTTCTGTAGTGTTTTTGAAGCTTCACGAGGTTTCTTGCATCTTTTAACGCGGTTGTAATTCCTCAGAATGATGTCAGATAGCTAGGACGGATTTAATGACAAATCTCGTATTTTGGATCTTCTAAAATTATACTTTTTAATAATTTACGTAACTAGCCTGTCATGGATGATTTATACTTCAACACTGCTTACGTTTACAATTAAAATGGTATTACCCATGTGATCTATTTCGATACTTGTAAAAAAAAGAGCTCTACTTAAAATAATAACTTGTTACAAGGTGTTATTACTTAAAGGCACCTTTCATAAAAATGTCCATTACATCTCATAGCAATGTTTCAAAAAACCACCAGGTGCTTATTTTGGCACAATTTGGTTTCAACATGTCATTTGTCGGAAAAACCGGTCGAAATGAACGCTCCGTGCAAATTGGCGAGCAATTTAGAGAATGGAGTCCAGCACCGACGTGATCGAGCTCTTTCTAGGGTTGGCAACTGCTGACAAATAAAATTTATTTGGAAATAAATCCGGAGATCAATCACTCACTCATTACCTGACAGGGGCGGTGTTATTTTGATAACGAATTTAGTACTTTACTATGACACGGCCCGCCCGCATACTTATTTAATTGCCACCGACTTTGTATAAAAAGCGTTTTGACTCAAATGGTATGGTAAATAGGTGATTTGATCGCTTCAGCTAAAATTCGAGCGTGAGAGAAAGAATACTACTGGATACGAAATAAGCTACGTTTTATCAATTAGTAAGACTCTTCACGCTTAATTTCACTAAAATCATGGCATGTCCAGCAGTACCAAATCAGAATTGAAAATTAACAGGGTCTTCTGTTCCTTCCCAACAAAGTTTCCGCTGTCAGAAACAACCGATAGCCCTGACTTGTTGTAATTACGGGCCAGCAGGTGGCCAGTAATGACGCGAGCTCTCGACGCGGGCCCAAGACAAATACTAGTGGTCTACGTGGCTCCAACTATGTACACTTTCACAGTGAAGATACAAGCTATAAGGGACTTGAAAGCTAGGTTCAAACAGCCAGAGAGTAAAAATATAGGAACAAAGTGTGGCATTATGATATTTTAACCAAAAGCTTGGTAGTATATGGTAAGCTTAAATACATCCTAAGATTGAGCTGGTCATAGTAATAGGGATGTCGACAACATTGAAAAATGGCATTTTGTTTAGTCCGTTCGTTAGACCGTCCAAAAATACTGGACATATATTTTTCGCTTTATCAAATTAATAAAAAAATACAAAGTTAAAGAGCATTTAAGTTCCGGAGTGGGGGCTTGTAACGTCACTTCTAGTAAAAATTTTACCTAGGCGTGACGTCACGCGAAACTTCAACGCACTGTATCGTCGCCATTTTTCGTTTGAGATAAAAAAGAAAAAATACGCGTCCAGAATTTTTTGATAATTTAACTGACGGACTAAATCGTTTTTTTTAGTCGTCTAGCCTATTATTACGAATTCTCAAATAAGGGAAATCGGAAGTTAGGCTAACCATGTCAAAGGTGTCTTAAGCTAACTAAAGTTGAAGTTAATTAAGGGTGTCAGAGATGTACGTACATACATAAAGTGAAATACGTATCAACTATAATGATAGGCAAAAAGCCTCCATCACCGAAAACATGTCTTCGAGCAATCGCAGAATATCTACATGTTGAAAAAAGATTTTCTTGCAAACTCGTTCCTAGAATACAACACTCAGATTAATAATGTATGTAACCGTTTTATGCATGGATGATTGTCCTGGGTAAGATTCAAATACTATTTGTATTTGGACTGAAATCCTAGCATTTTATCTGCTAACTTTTGGTAGCGTAGCGATTGGTCGTACCATTTTGTCTATGACACTATGTAAATCGTACTAACATTATAAATGCAAAAGTTTGTGAGGATGTATCTATGTATGTTTGTTACTCTTTCACGCAAAAACTACTGAACGGATTAAGTTGAAACCTTACAAATCTCCATCAAAAACTTTATTTTCAACACGAGTTTTCAAATTAACAACTCGTGATAGACGTACTGGTCCGACTTTCTGGCTTCATTCATTTTTCTCCGTCAATATGTGTGTTGCACTTTCACGCAATAACTACTGAAGGGATTTAGATGAAACTTTACAGTAATACAGCTTATACGTCAGAATAACACATAGGATTTTATATAATTTGGCCATAATATACATATACGAATTGCTTAGACATCAGAACAACACATAGGCTACAAGTTATAAAGGTTTTATGTAATTTAGCCATAATATACATATAACGATAAGAAAACGCGGGCCGAAAGCTAGTTATTTATGTTTCAAAGGTAATATTCAAATTGGAGAATTCCCTCCTTAATTCAGTTGTTCTATAAGTTTGTAAGTCAGCTTTTCCTTTCGCATGTACAGATTAGTATAGAAAGCCACTTGACCTAAACTGCGATTGGAAATCCATCTCTTAAGAAACAATTTACTCTTGTCCTGTCCCGTTTGAGTTGGAAAGTCTAGGCCGTAAGCAGCTCCCATAATATTGGCACATTTCACATTGTCGGTCATAAAGCTGAATTTACACAGGTCGATTTCCATCTTAGTGCATGTTAAAAAATGTTGCACACAGCAACAGTTTTGTGATTCAATTGACTGCCAGAATAATTTTCAAAAATAAGGGGGTAAAAGCAGCTGTTCATTATAATGGCTACCGAGCAATAAATTACAATGCAATTCTTGGCATGATGTAATTTTTTGAATATATTTCATTTGACACAATAATGGTTCGGAAGAAGATTTTAAAATACCATTTATTTTGCTTTTTTTATGGCCTTCGACGCGTATACCGGTACATTATTTGACACATCATGAGATTACTTTTTCGTGTACGCTTTGTTATATCGTTCGGTGTAAATCTCTCACAGTAATAGGGGCCACCTGCAGCTTCAAGATTACGTGTTATAATCAGGGTTGTCACGTCTGATTTTGCCAACGTAACTGTTCTTTACACAACAATACAATAAAAGCTAAGAATTTTCATCTTGATCACTGTGAGTCACGCTGGGTAGATAATTTTGATTCGTAAATCTTTCGTTTGTACCAAATCGAAGTTATTTTAGTAGTAAATTGATTGTGGTTCGACACACTGCTTCTTTATCATTTACGAGCTGCCCAGACAGACTTCGTTCTGTCAAACGATTGACAGCTGGTGTGCACTTGCCCGCTTTTCTCAGACTGGATTTACATTTACTTTTATTTTTCACAGATTTTTTTTGTAATCATAAAATATAGCCTATATCAGTCCTGAATAATTTAGCTTTCTGTTGAAAAACTTGAAAAATGTTCACGATCGGATCAGTAGTTTTGGAGCCTATTCCATACAAACAAACAATCAAATCCTCCCTCTGTATAATATATAATATTCCTCTCCTTATAATATTAGTATAGACTAGCAGTCCGTCAGCGGCTTCGCTCGATTAGACTATTTCTCCCGTCAAAATATAGTCTAAAATGATGTTATTCGCTAATAATGTAGCTTGTTATTGGTGAAAGAGTTTTAAAATCCGTCCAGTCTATTCAATGCACACCAACAAACAACCGAATCTTTCCCCTTTGTAATAATGATTACGTCACGGTTACTGGTACCACATCTATTTCTTTCTTTCGTAGTTCTTCTAGTAGCTTTAAAATCATAAACCAGTTTGTTCTTGATTATCTAAGCATCTAATTTGCTTTAGTTCTCAATTAATATGTACGAACAGGATCATTTTAAATATTATCTTTACAACATGAACATGAAGTCGAGTGCCTTTCTACGCTAATACGTGAGAGCGGTAAAAGATACTCCGTGAGAAAACTTGCAGGTTGTTCTATCAGCATATAAAATAGACGAGGTGGTGGTAAACCACATTTTATCATGCTGCAAATAATGTTGTTTTCATCATGATCGTCATTGGATATCTTGATCAAAGTATCTACAATTTTTTTAGCAACTAAAACAGTCCTTTTTTCAATAATTCCTTTGAATATGAACGTTCGCAACATGTAATCTGATGTATGTTTCATTGTTAGCGCTGTTGACATTTGTGTGAAAGTGGCTGAACAACTAATTAGCAGCGGTAATAATAAAGTACTTATTTCGTTTTTATTAATAAGGAAGTTAGTAGCTACATTGATACCTCGTTTGAGACATATTTCCGACTCTTTCTTACCTTCTTATATTAGTATCTACAGTTCTAACAAAGTATCTCCTGTTGTTTATGTCGCTTAAAGTTAGAAATCGTGAGGTCTCCACCTTTTAACATCACCTGCTACATTTATTTATTTACTATCCATTTCTTGCTACATTATTGACGAGTTAGAATCATGCAAAACCCATCAAACACCTATCCCAATGTTAACGGTGTTCAAAACCCGCGTAGCGTAACAGTTTTTGCATCTAACGATAGAACAGGGCGCGGCGCTGACTTTTTCTGCATCACAGTGCACTACTGCTATTTTACGTTTTTCTTTTGTTTTGACGGCAGGTCAATGACTTGCCAGTTACGTCATTGCCTCAAAAATGCAGACTTCTTTTGTTTCTGTTTTTAGCTGAAGTCCAGTTGCGAAATGAGTTAGCATATTTTTGGTATTGGACTCAGGTTGCAATTTACAATACTTTTATTAAGATATTTTAAAGGGTTGTGGCTGACCGCGACGCAAAAGGATTAATAATACCACTGATTGATTTTACAATTGCTACACCATAGAATATTTTTTATTATTATATATATATTTTTTTATATTGCCCGTCAAGATGACCTCACTCCACCTGATGGAAAGCGGTCGTGAGGTCCAGATATGAGGTTGACAAGCCCAGTCATTCAAACGAATCACTAGGCTGGCCATCCTCACCTTGAAGGCCTGCAGAAAATGCAGAATGAATGAAAATAAGTTAACCGGAGATACAAATCAATATTTTTCTATTCGATCAACTACTAAGTGCATTATTGCACTAACAATAACTTAATGGAGAATAACGGTTCGTTAAATATTTGTGAATGTTAAGTTACAATTAGTCTTACATAAAAATATTGAAACTTTTCTGTAATAATTGTTTCTGTTTCTCCCATTACCAAATTTATTATACCACATTAAGCCAATTGTTATTAAAAAGAACTTAATGTTTGTTTAAGATCGATTTCAACCTTTGTAAATTCATTTCGAGTGTCAGATGTATTGTGATTGTTTCATGGAACTCAAAACCGTCGGGAAATGGTATCACGTATGATATTAACATGCGAAGGTTGGGTTGGGAGTGCCAAAGCGTGAGTGTATGCAATTTGAAATTGGATATTATTGTCTTCGGGATTTAAATTATATAAACGATCAATACTAATATTATGAGGAGGAAAGATTTGTTCGTTTGTTTGTATTGAATAGGCTCCGAAAGTACTAGACCGATTATTTAAATTATTTCAGAAATATAAAGCTGCATTATCAGGGTGTGACATAGGGTTTACTTTTTTTAAATTTTGATTATATTTTGACGGAAATGACAGTCTACACGGGCGAAGTCGCTGACGGACAGCTTCTGCAGGCCTTCAAGGTGAGGATGGCCAGCCCAGTGATTCGTTTGAATGACTGGGCTTGTCAACCTCATATCTAGACCTCACGACCGCTTTCCATCAGGTGGAGTGAGGTCATCTTGACGGGCAATATAAAAAAAAATAGTATGAAATAAAATTAGAAATTAAATTTAAAGCGCAACAGATCGGACAGGACTTTATTTAAATTACAAAATTAATTTAGGTTAGCGACTTTGTCCAGTTGGACTTCGCTTTTAAAACGTTCAACTCTTTATTTGAACACGAATAACCCTAATTAATCCATATTTTATAGTAAAACTGATTATTGATTAAAAAAAACATTCGGTAGTTTTCACGTCATACGATCAGCAAAATACCGATATTTTTTTAAATATTTGGCATCGTCATATATTGCAATAGTTTCATCCAAAAAATATTAAATGTACGGGCTTACATCGGTTACTGTGTTATTATTATGTAGATATTAATAGACGTCTCAAGAGGCAATAAATCTTATATTGTCTACGCTTGGGTAAGCGCTTATCTAGTACTAGTGTAGTTATAATCGGAGAAAACGCTATTAACAACCAGCCGCTAATTATAGTGTTCATTACTAAGTTTACGACTTGTTATATGGATTCATTACGTTTCTAGGTATGTCTAGGATTCAAGATAGCCGCTAGAAATTTCACTTTTCCTCAACTCCGTTTCCTGGGCTAGAAAGCTTATGCGCGTGCTTTTTATAAGTAGGTGAATCTAAATGGTCCATGTTATGTTAATCAAATGGTAGTATTGTATTTATAATACTGCTTAGATACATATTTGGACAATGCTGTTATTTTTGGGTCGTGTTTCAGAATGTCATTTAACTTATAGTCGGGAACATAATATATTTACAAACTCAAACTCAAATAACTTTATTCAAATAGACTTTCACGGTAAGTACTTTTAAATCGTCAAATTTATGGCAAGAAATACTAAATACCTAATAGACATAAATACTATAATAATAAAGATATATAAATACACAGTATACAGACATACTGCGACTCTACCACCGCGTCGGAGTAGTTTCTTCCTGAGAAGACCCAACGAGAAACTCAGCAGTTACTCTTTTAAACTTCTTTTGTGGTTTACAACAGGCGTTAGTAAGTACAATGTGTCATTTTGATACAAATAAACCTACTAAGTGTCTAATCTAAAGAATATAAAACAATAGAAAAAAAACAAACAAAAGAATATGAACTTAAGGCCATTTTTACAATTAAAAAAGAAAAATTGTTAGTCAGTACAAACTAAGTATTAACTAGGTATCACAATAAAATATCTGTTACAATAGAGTTATCTAATCCCGCATCGAGCAGAGAGCTTACCCCCAGGCTTTTTTATCTATAAGGTAGTCTTTTGTAGTATAGTATAATAATAGCCCTATTTCAATAACGCTGCTTTGATGTGATTTTTGAATCTATGTACAACCCTTAAACGAATTCTACATCTTCATTCAAAATTGAGCAATCCCTAAAACAGAAGGGACAGCTTTTGAATCATGGTTATTACGGTTTTGAAACAGTAACTGCTACTACCCACTATATGCCTACTGCCTTGAGAGAACGGATATAATATGTATATCGCCGTAAGAGATTTGAAGAGGTCACCATTTGCTTATTTGTTCAGCTATGTAAGTTCCAGAGACGCCTCGTTTCTCGTCATTTCAGATACAAATCTCGCTCTGGCACTGAACCCGCTATTTCAATAGACCTTGTTATTGACAATGTGCAGTAAGTGACCTACAT
The DNA here is from genome assembly GCA_947369235.1 of Udea olivalis. NCBI lineage: Eukaryota > Metazoa > Arthropoda > Insecta > Lepidoptera > Crambidae > Udea > Udea olivalis. The sequence goes on along the minus strand of OX376362.1, from coordinate 11,045,625 downwards.
GGACAATCTTGAATAAGATTTGTGAAATGACTGCTATTTGCACAACGTTTATAGCTTCTCATGTTTCATCGATGTAATAGCTAAAATAACTAATTTACTACTTGTTCATAAGGAAGTGACACTATTCACTGAGTGATTGCATGTTTTATTACATATTAGTTCATTATTAGCGCTAACTATGTTAACTTGTGTTAATAGCAGTAACATCTGCTATCGGTTTGATATTTGACACTAAAGATCTTTGTAGACGGGCTGTGATGCGGTTCATTTTCAGTGTTACCTCTGCATTTTAACCTAAAGTTTTAAGCTACCATGATGCCAAAACTTAGATTAAATCAAATAGCGGAAAATACGGCACGACGTACTTACAATTGTCAACTGAAAACGGGGATGATGCACAACTACATGCACGTGGCACGCACACTCACATCGCTGAACGATTCTATTTATCGTTATGCGATGTTGAAGGAAAGAGACAAACCTATTTTCACCATAGCGTAAGCGAAACAAGCGTGCATGACAGTAAAGTCCTGTCAATCGTGTATTACGACTGAGTGAAATTAGGCGAAAGGGACCTGATTTAAGCGGTCCACGTGCTAGAGGCGAGTCACATGTCTTTCGCTATTTTGATTTAATCTAAGTGCCAGAATGCATTCGTTTGGAACTGCACTCTGACTACAAGCGGACTGCACAGTTGGTTTACCGTTCAGATGCAGAGAAGCATACAAAATGCAATTTTCCCGTCTGCATAGCCCTTACTGAGTTGCAACTTTTAAAACTACGATGATGACATTAACCTATGATTGAAGTTTGGGTTGGCATTAGCAACTGTCAAAGTATTTTGATTATGTATTAAATGTGAAGAAGACCTAACGAGCATAAAGTTAAATAAGAAACGGATTACCATAATCTCTTCGTTGAATCGATTAATTTCGCATACCGACGGCGTCGTTAACACGCGAGCACGTACAGTTACGTTATAAGACGTTAACAGAAACGTTTGTTATCGCCCGGAAGATAAGTGGAACACACCGGTTACTTAAATCACTAAAAAGCGGCATTCTAACCTTATTATTACATTATACTGGCTAGTTTTACATGACAATTCCTTAGCTATTATGAAAAAGTTATTACGTCTCTCTTTGTCACTGTGTACGTGTAACAGGTTGTTTACGTAATTTAGATTGGTCTGGCCCACCTAAAGATATTTCACATTCTTTCCCAAATGTATTCTTTCTCGTGTTTCCGCCTGATATTTATCCAATGTCTGATAAATGGTTCGTTACGTCACATCAGAGGAGACCGCGTGGAACCACAGCAGAACGTGGGCGTGATTGCATTCCAAATTTGGAACAGTTCGATTCGAAAATAAAACCGTCTTGCTTGGTTGCAGTTGCTTCCGACCTAAAAGTTGTTCCTTTTTTAAATTTCTGAAAAGCAGCTAGCTTCTTTGCCCGAGCTTAAGAAAATGGAGACAGTAACCTCATCTGTTGACCCAAAATCTAACTGTAATTTTTCGATGTCAATTTTGTCATCATCATTGGTAATGATTGTTTCATGATACCATGTTATTTATGAATCATGAAATGGGCACTGGTGCCATCAAATACAGTTAACCACTTAACTATGTTTGAAGTCATTGGAAAATGATAAAAGAAATCTGGATGTAAACGCATTTCCATCTGTAGGTATTTTTGTGAAGTTTACTTGATCCTTCAAAACTTTTTACAGAGTAAGTTTTTACTTGCCTTTAAGAAAATTCTTGCCCTATTTTCAGATTTAGTCTTTTAGTTAAATATTTTATGGGGCTTGGGAACCGTGTCAATCCTGCTCGGATTAATTTTGGGCTCTCATTCAAACAAAAATAAAAAATAGAATAACCTATAAAAAGTTAAGCAAGGTTGGAATAAGAAACTGGGACGTTCACACTTGAATGAAGTTCGGGAATTTGTGGAAAACCTTTTATTTTGATTACTATGTTATATTTTTTCTAAATTTTGTGTTTGATGGGCTTGAAAGAATTAAAACCTTCGAACCGTGTCAAAAACTGATGAGTACTGGCTTAATAATCAACCACGGTTGCCAAATGCGGATGGCGATCAAAAACCCGGGTCATGTTAAGACGAATTCAAAAATAATTTTTGCTCCTCCTCCTCCACTGCTTCCACTCGGCCACGAAGGCGTAAAACTCTTCCAAAAATATACAGAGGAACGGATACAGCAAAACGGACCCTCACTCTGAAACGAACTCAACGGACGTTCTCCAGATAGACAACGATAAACAACATTACCGTTCCTTCCCGCCCCGCTGCCCTTTTTACCTTTAAGGCTCTACCACTTGACGTATTTATTGCTTCAAGTTTTTCCTCCGCCGCCCCAGAACTAGTGACATGCGGTACAAATTGAGGGACTGTTTTGTTCCTTCTTAGGGCTGTTGAACTGGTATACTTACGAAAGATTTATTTCGTGCAAAAGGCATTTAAGGCAGAACTCAACGCGAAGAACGATGACCGTTGGGTAACAATGGCGTCTAAAGAGTGACATCTTTCATCTAGTATAGACTTTTCTATAAGTGAAAACCACTGTTTTGCTTATGTAAACTATGTCTATAATTTGTGTACCGACAAACCAAACAGCAAACTACTATGAAATTTGTACAATAACTATCACTTATACTATTAATGAACAACCAAGTAAATTACTCTTTTATCCGAACGCACATACAAAAAAGTGAAATGAAAATGTTAGTTACTGTCACTTCTACGTGCTGTAACACGCTGCAGTATATTTTCAGTGCTACTGAACTGGATCTAATGTAACAGTATTGCACGTTCAGAAAGCATTTTTTCAGATTAGACCTCAGTTCCTAGACGCTGCAGAAATCTATCCGTCATTTTTCATATTTCGCACACTGTTTCCAGACGTAAAAAAGCCATCCGGCACGTGTAAACATAACATTCCTTGTACACTTGCCTACAACAGCCCTACGGTATGTAAAGTGGGCCGTGCGAGTATGGTGCAATGGATTGACCGGATAAGTGTCGTCGGCTATTACACAGATTACGGTCAGTGTGTAACGATGTTTATGTCCGCCGTGACTGACTAACTTCCATTGATGCCTGGGTTCAGTAGGTATTAGTGAAAGTGTAACGGATAAATTCAATGTACCTGTGTATGAAGTCGCTACTTATTAGTAGATGATATAAGAAGCATCTTAGATATTGTATTTTCACTGACCCGGGTACGTCGTTGGTATTGTATTCGACCCCCTCCCAGTACAATTTTGTGACAGACATAATGCTGGCTTTGTATTTGAGTGTGAATCTGTATATTACATCAATGTTTATTTTGAAAAACTTTTGTATTTTTATTACGAGTTAGTCCTCGCACTAATTCTGGAACGGCGAGCAAAGTTGGGCGCTTCCTTGTAAAGCTGTCTGCTTTGTTAGCAGGACAGCATCAATTGGAACTTTGGAAGGCTGTTCAAGTTCGAAGGACCGTCAAGGTCGATTGAGAATTTAGGGGTTTATCACCCATAGTAGTCAAATGATCTTAGTGTACGAGTAATAAGGGTACTTTGAATAAATTTAATAGGTTTGTTTTTGTTTGTTTACGTATCTCTCACTTGAAACTGGTACGTAGTCCAATTTACTAAAATAGATCTTCTGCATTCTCTATTGCCTGAATGAGTTTAATAAAAAATACAAAACCTTCGGCCAACTGTAACACAGTTCTTGTCTATTCGATGAAAAGAAGTAAGTATGATATCTTGTTTCTGTTTTTTATTATGGCTATAGTTTGTCCAATTTAGGATGATAATTTTGGACACTTCACACCTATGAAGTATTGCATTTACTTCGGTAAAGTGTACTAAAGATAATATCGTACTTTGTTGACGGGTACCGTCCACTTATTGAAGTGCCTTGCAAACGAATAACAGAAGACAATAGAAAATCGGTTGTGAAACAAATTAATCTTAAATATACAATTTGGGAACATCGTTTGTGAACAAGAATTGATAATAAACCCAAGGGACAGTTCATCTATTGATGTTGACGACGATGAGTATGAGTGATTTATAGTGTGCACCATTAAATTAGTAATACCTTATTTGATACACTTGAGGGCTTTTATAGCCGTAATATATTTATATTTATTCATTTCTTTATTGCACATTAAAATAAACTGACGATTCCAAGTTTTATTAAATTGTGAATCAATAATCAAATCGATTCACTAACGATTATGAACTACCCCATCCCTATTGTAAGCTGTCAAAATTATCATCTTAAATTGGACAAACTGTAGTTAGTCGAATGTAGGATTCGAAATGCTTATTTAATCGACAAATCTGAGACGTATGTCAATTTTGACAGCTGTCTTGTAAGTTGGCATGTACTTGGCATTAATAGGTATTCGATAAGCGGCTATATCGTTATATAAGCTACTTTCCTATGTGACGTTGATATGGTACCGAAGATCACACAGCAAGTGTTACATAGAAGTTGTAAGATCACCTGCATTGAATCGGTATAAGGTGATATCAGCTGTCCAAGTGTGCGTTTGTTATCTATGGTATAAATAACCAATTGTAGGGTAGCAAGAAATCGCTCTTTGCTCCACCGATGATTTCCGATGATGTAGTGCAATTAGTTGTTTTCTTATCTGCCTTGGTACCCTTGGAATGTGATTAACTGTTTTGGTTGATGGCCTTAGCAATATTACAAACACATTTACGTTGAGGCAGATTTTCTTTGTGAATAACAAGATTTTGGCTTTTGTGAATTTAAGAATAAATTAGAACTTATTTATGGGCATGCAGGTTTTATCGGTCTCTAAACAGTATAGTTAATACAGTGTCAATGATCTGATTTTACAATAGGCAAGTATATAGTCATAGCACACACAGAGAGACATTAACGACTGGTATAATTTAAATATTTCATCAAGATGATAAGTTACTTTATTAACTTTCGCGCAAATACTTCAAACGCTTTTTGTATGTTGAATACATTTAAAGAACATCGTTATCGGCAATTTTTATAATAATGAAGTTCACATCATTCCATCCTGCTTATTCGATTTTTAACAGGGTCTCAGGTAATTTTATTTTAAATTTGCGAGCTACACAGATAATATTTACTTTTGTCTTTTTTTTTTCTTTACTGTATCTAACATACGTTTCCTATTGTTCCAGATTATGTTCCGCGGAGGCGTGGTGGGCGGGCTCGACGCACGCCGGGACGCAGCGCTCGCCCGCGTACTCGTGCGCTTGCAAGCGCGCTCCCGCGGGCTTCTCGCGCGCCGACGCGCACAGCGCTTGCGCACGCAGCACACGGCCGCGCGCTGCGTGCAACGGAACGTGCGCGCGTTCCTGGCCGTGCGGGACTGGCCGTGGTGGCGGCTGCTGGTGCGCGTCACGCCGCTGCTGGCGGTGCATCGGACTGAGCATCGGCTCAAGCAGGCTCAGGTATGTTCGATATTCCAATTATGTTCTTCTTATCTTGAAGAATACAGAAGAGAAGGATATGAGAAGGTTATTTATAGCGCAATGGGCGTGCCCTGTGGTTAGAGGATCACGATGCTACCAAGGTACTTCATCGTGTCGTAGGAGGTGATCAAAAGTGGCTTTGAGTTCTTGAACCGAACAATCATGAAATCATCGTTCGTTGAGTTCACACCTTAGTAGAAGGGTAAGGCGCGGAAGGTATCGTCCCATCCTGTAGGAATTCCGTTTTCAATTATATGAAGATGAACACCGTCAGGTTGTAGTAAGTAGAGGTCTCTGTACGTCATCATCATCATCATCATCATCATCCGTGCGGTCTTGTGCATCCTCAGTGGTGAACTTGTTGGCACGTATATACCCTTAACGACGTCGAGCCACCGCTTCTTGGGTCGACCTCTTCTACTGGTACCTGGCGGGGGTGGTATGGTCAGACATTTGTTGCCCACATAGTTTGCCGATCTTAGAGGTAGATGTAGAGGTCTCAGTACGTCCGATGAGTTATTTTATCATCAATGACCCACTTTCCTCAAACACGAAGTTTAAAAAGTAGCCCAAACGGCGTATACTTTTGACATCCTTTATCACCGCTCCCGATAACCCCGAACATTGTAATCACAGTACCAACTCTACAAACGAGTTTCGTAACTATTGGCCTCAGCAATCTCGGTCACAGGTTACTCGTTATTCGTCAACAATGCGCTCGAGTAGGTACTTCCTGTTCAACAGATGAATGGGGCAATGACCCCGAGTTTCTGAGATACTGAGAATGTAAAAGAAGTCACACGATTTGTTGATTATTTTTTAATGACGGACTTTTTAATGATGCGCTTATTAATGATGTCTCCGTACTATTCGTAGGAGAGTATTTTAGTAATTGAGATGGTGTAAGGTCTTTATATGAGGCCAAAATTCTAGAGCGTTAGTCAACCAAAATATGTACCTAAATAAAGAATCTAATGACTTCTTTGTGTGACTAAGTTTTTCACTTTTCAGAACCAAAAAAATACTTTGGTAAAAAATCTGACCATATAGGTATAGTTAAGTTCAGAAAGTAAACGCATAGAATGATGTTTGATTTCATTCTGCACTCTTACCATACTTTATTTGAATAAATTTTGTAATATTCTTAGGAACTACAAGAAATGTACATTTTTTGTCCCTTTTCAAAAAAAAGCAGAGGGCGAAGTTATTTTAAATTCTCATAAATAACATAGTATTGCCCGGCAACGTAGTTTTATCTCGTATTAAAATACTTATCATTAAAAGTGCAACAAGTCTCGCTTCATTTCCTGCTATCATTATCTCCGCGCTCCTGCATTAGTGTTTAGTGTAATAGACCACTTTATCATCAAGCCCAGAGCTTTCTAGGTGAGGTGTAATTAACACCAACTAACTCTATACAGGGTTAAAATACGGTGTCCTTTTAATGCATAGGAAATGGTTCAAATGAGCACACAGTTCTTTAGCAGTTTATGGGGCAGTAGGGGGGGGGCTAATGTGCTAATTTAGTCATTTCACATTTTTACTTGTCAAACCACCTCCAAACTTAATCCTGGATGAATCAAGCCCCTTCCAAACCTTAATCCTGGCCCCGCTGCTGTTATGTAAGTGTTATCTGTAGGACCTTTCATGCTACTTTCAGGCTACTTGTCCCCGGACTAAGCAGAGCTGGTACTGTGGGCTACGGGGATTGATAAACATACTTATACATTTTAAGTTAACATAAACAAGTAAAACATTCAAACAATGTACTAAATAAAGATCAAACCCAGCACCTGTGACTTAGCTGACAAGATCACTACCAACCGAGCCCCTAAACCAGTCTGAACCAGTCGCCAGTCATCATTTTATTTGATGATGGATATAGGTAATCATTGGTTGAATAATATGTTCATTTACCTGATAAACTCATCTGCTTTGTACTAACACAAATAGAGAGAAAACAAGCCAATAAGTTTGAACTAATTCTTATATAGATTGCTATGCTGTGTTTATTAACATAAAAAATATATATTATTTAAGGAAAATCAATAAAAGTAGAGCAAATTTTAGCGCTTATAGTAGTCCAGGCATAAGTTGCATCCGGCTGTCGCTATCGCGTACTGTTAAATTGCCCACTTTGCCATCAAGCTAAGAAGCTAAGAATATAAACTATGTTTGTAGTGAGAGGTGGTTATTGAGAGTAAGGCGAGATACTCGTAGATTTGAGATGGTTTCTTTGTTCGTAATAGGTGTGCCTTGGAGGCCTTGTTTATGAAAACGCAGGATCTTGTGATGGAAGTCCACAATTTGCTTTCTGAATGACTTCTGCTGTTTAGCTACAAATTGCTATGACGGCGTTACCGGACTTGGTGACGAAAAAAGCTCATTTACTACTTGCATTGATAATATTTTGAACCTGCATGCGAAATATATTAGCTAGCTTTTGGCCGCGAGTTCAAGCGTTATTTTTTCGAAACGCTAGCCTTATGTACTCGTATGTATAAGGTCCTTTCCAAAGGTCCAATTTATCTCTGTACCAAAGTTCATCAAAATTGGTGAAGTTGCTTAGGTCTGTGAATTCGTAACAATCAGACAAAGTGACTCGAATAACATTAGACGCACTTACGTGAAGGATACATGCAAACTTTAACACTACACAGCTAATAAACTGTTTGTCACAAGAAAACAAAGACAAAACAGTCTATTAGATAAACAATCTTGTAAAATTGATCAAGTTGCAGCCTTCCGCATCCCAGCCTTAAGAGCTCATCCGTCATCATTTCGCCGTCTTATTAAAGCTTTTTGTACACTCCCTAATAAAACCTGTATCGTAAATTTCCTATGAATTGCCTTTTTGTGTGCCGTGCCGACCAGCGATATAGGAAGTGAGTTTGATGTTCGCGCAAAGCACAACCGGTAGATACCGACGTAATATCGTTGCCTAGACAAGTTTGAGATGTAATCAGCCTTATGACCACATGAGCAAGGCTGTGTAACCTTTGGGAAGGGCCTTTACATGAATCAATGTAAGTGAATTGGCCAGGTAGTTCTGGAGACTTGACGAGATGGATCATGGCAAGGGTTTTGGTAAATTGGTTAAAAGATATGTACAAAGACTGTGCAGATTTAAAACAATAACCGAGCTTGCCGTGTATAAATTAAAAGATGAAAATATTTAAACACACTTGGGCCGATTTTTCAATCCTCAGTTTATCTGTAGAATAAATTTTATTCGAAGGTTAACAATTTTTAATATTTCAATGGTCAGAAAGATGTTATCTGTTGAATAAAGCCGCTACCTGAGCAATAAAGTTATCTGCTTCTTGAGGGGCTGGATAAGATTTATCTATGCGTTTTCTTTGACATTTTGAGGTTGTGTGGTGTGACATTTGAGATTATTTTCACTTTGTTTGGTGCCTTTATTATTGTAATTCTCATGCACACACATTCTAATGAATATTTTTGACCAAATCGACGACGCAAAGATTAAGGAGGATATGCAGTTTCTTAACTATAACGCTGAGCCCAATAAAAAAGATCAAGTTGTAAAAGAGAGACCTAATCGAATTATTAGGTCTCTCTTTTACATGGGATGAAAAGTCGTTTTGGAGAGTTATTGTAATCACAACCTTTCTACCACAAAAAAAGATAAGGTTGTTTCTCTTATACGTCAGTGTCAATTTGTCAAACATCAACTTTTGTTTTGTTTCATTCTAACATTGCAATGATTGTATAAGTGCATGTCGCTTGTGCATAATCAGTGTGAAGTTAGCGATATAAGTACATAGACAACCGATAGATAGCTCAGTATTCTTTAGATAAAAGACGATTGAAAAATGTAATACATCTATTCGCTTGATAAACAGCCAGTTAATTTCATACTTCAGTTAGCTATCTAGGGAATAAACTAAGCATTGAAAAACTGGCCCTAAATAAATTAATAACAACTAGAATCAAATCACTAGAATGCTTTTTAAACTGATGTGCCAAATCAGCTTTACATGTCGTGATAAATACCCTTTCAAGTGGTTTTCAATGATGTGCATATTTGTTTTTCTTATTATTACAAATTTTACTATTTAAACAGAATATTGCCTCTATATTTAATCATCTTCATTAATGCTAAGAAGTTAATGATGAAATACCGCGCTCCTTTAGGTGTCGTTTTTTTTATTATATTTTCGACTAGCTGCCCGTCAGCGGCTTCGCCCGCGTTAACTGTCTTTCCCTTCAAAATAAAGCGTAATTTAAAAAAAAATTGCCTATGTCACTTACTGATAATATAGCTTTATATTGGTGAAAGAATTTTCAAAATCGGTCCTGTATTTTCGGAGCCTATTCAATACAAACAAACAATAATAAAAAAAAACGTTTAATAAAAACGTTAAACAAACAAATATTTCCAGTTTCCTCTTTGTAATATTACTGAGGGACTGAAAATGTAATTTTTGGCTACAAGTAAGAAATTATTCCCGCGATCCTCACTGAAGCTATCTAAGCTAACTGCACAGTGTAAATCCCGCTCCATCCTGGCGACCACCCGCTCGTAAGCACCTTGCACTAGCAACAACCACGTTTATTAGCTGCTAAACTCCCTTTTTATCGTCTCTTGGAGAGTTTCTTGCAATTTCCATATGAAATTACTACGCAGAACTATGCTGGCTCCATCGTTAGATTTCATAAGCAAACTTGTGTGCAGTCTTTTTCATGTAACTACTAGTGTTGCGGAAGTATCGATAGCTTAGTAAGTAATTACAAATTCTATACATGTTTTTATTATATTCTTGCATTTTTAACTAATTAGAACTCATTTTAGTTACATAATGAAGCATAGTACGAGTATGATCTGATGATCATACTCGTACTATTAAGGACTTAGCCGCAAAATAAATAAAATCCTAAACTTGCGTGACCGCGCCCAGGGTTACTAATATATTCGCTCTGAATTTAAAAAAAAAATGATTTAGGTTGGTTATACCTACTTGACAGAACCGGCCAAAAACAAAATTCATCATGTGAAAAATTGCACCGAGTTCGAGAAAAACAAAACCCGCGACGGTGGGACAGGCGACTGGCCGCGACACTGATACTCACTGGTATCGCCTGTAAACTCACTGTGTCTGTGTGCCGGTTCAAAATGGCGGGTTTGTTTTGAGCGGACTATCTGTCAGAAGCGAAGCGCAGCATTCGTAATTTGTAGCCAAGCTCTCAAAAACACCTGTTTACAAATTAGGTACGGAGCCCACCCTTGACTCCATCTATAGCCATGTTTTCTAATTCACGTTATAGCCTCTTAGTTGAAAGTATCACATGAATCGCACAACCAAAGAAACATCTTCCCAGTACTTAAAATTATTTAACTACGTAAATTAGTCTCTGGCAGCAACAGTACGAGCTCTGTTTACTTGGAGTTAGGTAGCTATGTGAAGAGATAATTATTTAGTTAGAATAACATTTAAAAAACTGAAATATCCGTGGCAATGAACTTGATCGCGTTCCCTCTTCATTATACTAATAACATTAGGAAGTTCTAACCCAATGGGAGGAGACGTGTCACGGTACTCTCACGCGCATATGGTGTCAATCAGGAAAAGAAAAAACGGATACAAAAAAGTCCCCCACCCACGTTGAAAGATATGACTGTTTTGATTTAACGTGATGGAGAGATTGTGATGTTTTTTGTTACAAATGGTTCCAATTCTAATCTGGTAATATTCTATTAGTCACATATGTATGGGGTGTGCTGTGCGTGCGACTCGTGCGAGCCTATGATTGACATGTCGGCATTGGTATGGCAGTATTTTCAGTACGTAGTACACCGAGTTAAAATAAGTGGCGACATAAATGGAGGTATTCAAATTATCCAATTATAGAAAAACAGTTTCATGTGACACATAAATTGTGAAAGTAACTTATTTTTTCTTTTTCATTGTTTTCTTGTTGCCTTCAGCAAGACGAAGCAAGTATTTTTTACGATTAGTTTTTGAAACTATTTTTTACACAGTAACATACCTATTACAAGCAGCTTTCATTGCACAGATAAGAACGTCGCTGCTAAGGAAAGTGAAAAATATGGCAGCTCATTTGCTTATATTGAGTGTCAAGTAGCAAGTGCCTAGTTATGCACCCGTCTCGCTGGTATCAAAGGGATGTAATAACACGATCGGTGCTATAAAATCCGTTAAACTTGAGGTTTTCTTGATCATTCTACTGATATCGTCGTCGCTCGCCACTTCCCTCAAAAGCACGGCGATGTAACAGGAAAGCGCTTTTCTTTTCAACATATGTAGTAACTTCCGTTGAGGCCCCGATTTTTGTTTTTTATATCATCGATGAAGGTGACCGCGTACTTGCCGGAGGTTGGGCGCAAAGCCACTATAGGGTGCCGCTAAGCGTTTTATTTTCACGCGAATGGTTCGCTCATGGACATAAATCGAAAGAAAATAAAAAGTAAGTCCCTCCGTCTCTGTATGAAAACCTAGCGTGCCACTTTATTGACCCTTCTTGTGACGTCACGATAGCGCTTTAACGATTGAAATTCTTAAGGGTCCTATTTCATTAGGATACTCTCACCTGGTGTCAGCTTGGTTGCGCAACTAATTTGTTGCCGCTAACCGAATCACCCGCTGGTGGTCCAACTGCGACTATGGTGTCCTAATGAAAAAGGACTAATCGATTTTAATCTGGGTACTTCACAAACACAGAAATAATATTGTAAATCAACCTGATTTTGACGTGCATTGCCATAACCGTAGAGTTAGGAGGACTATATGAAGCAGTGTCGAAAGAAGAGCATTGCGCTCCCTTTTGACATGCGACATTTATTTATATTAATGTTAGTGTTTTCGCCAGTTGCTGACTTGGTAGGCGCGTGCCAATCGCCAATTTCAATAAACTCGTAGGTGCTACTTTTTAAACGCATTCGAGCGTTAAAGTAGTTTCTTATTTACACCTAAATAGTGTAATTTGCTTAGTAATGTAATAATAACTTCACACTTTCATAAACAACTTACTCATATCACGTGTACGTGACAGATAAAACACCGCATACAGTGTTCCACACTAAGAAATTGATTTTGTCATCTAAAAAAATAAACACTAAGAAATTATTTTATCTATTTGTATTTCATGTACCCAGTTAATAAAAGCCCATAGTTTGGGATCAGATCATCTTGTTGTTAAGTGTCCTAGGTATTTATTTTATTTAAATATTTAATGGGATTTTGGTCAATGTGCACGGTTTATTTCTAAACTTAATTAAAATAAAAGAGAATTTCTCGCTAAATAACAATTACTTAAAAACTTGTTGCATAGTGTAAAAGCAATTCAATCATTATTTCGTCTTTAAGTAAGTTTACTTGCTAAAAGCTTGAAAAAGACTTACGAGTATCTTAAAAGTTTCGGACATTTTCTTTTAATTTATCTACTAGCAGACAAAGGAAAGTAGTACCAATTAGCAAATACATATTTCACTGTCAGCTAGTGGGGCTGACTAGCGAAAGGGACCAGTGGTGGGCACTGCGCAATTGAGAGAAACCCATAACTGAGTAGCTCTGCAGGGCCAGTATTTCCGGTCAGCGTACGCGCATGTCTAGGGCTGCCGATTCGTGCTAAGGACGATCAGTTTTAGTTTTTAGTGAAACAAATAGGTGTAAACAGGTTAAAAAGAAAGGAAGAGTCCTTTCTTTAAGAGTAAAGCTAGTTCGTGGGAACTATGCATTCCGTTACCGACTATCTTCTGTTCTGTTCGAGTCATTCACATTTAAATTTCGGCCTCAGGATTCTGTAAAACCTTCATCATTTGTTTGTTTTTATTACAAATAAAATAATTAGTTTTGGTCGGCCATCGCAAGTCTATCCTATTTCTAAGGTCCCGTAATACGAATCTTTACTTCATTAGTGACCAGCTAAAGATTTGTAATAGAACGTCATTCTTCAGCTTTATGTCGCTGGAAAACCTAAGCTTTGTTTTTGTAAATAGTCGTAAATGCAAATGATCAGGCGCATGCTTGTTGGCCACCGAAATTGTATTGAAACATTGTAATAAAAGTTACACGCCTATTATTAACGTAGGACGATAAATGACAAGATTTATCGTGGGATTGAACGCATCACTGAGTGTAGTACAATGAACATTTATCAAAATTGCTGTCTGGGCTTTTAAATTAATTCATCCGGCTAAATTAATTATGAGCCCCTTTTGTGAAACCTAAAAATACATTGATTTTACGGAGATGCTGGAATCAAGGTGACAAATGTGTATACGTTTATAAGTAGGAAGGTATTCTTTTGTTTCATCATCATCATCATTCGCAACCAAACGGAGAAGCAGTCATTGCGAGTATCTTGCGTCAATGGAATGACCCCTGGCCGTGGTAATGCGCTTGGCCCGAATGCCTGTAGTACCGGGTTTGAACCAGAACACAAAATGTATTACCAACCCCTTATTAAAATTTGGCAATCGTCGCTTCCTATTTCAGTTCATTGGTTCTTTTTTGTAGTGAGCTACAGGTTGAGGAATCAATTAATAAGCCGTAAAAAATTCATTTGATAATAATTTGTGTTTTTTGATTCATGTATCTATTTCGAATTATCGGTTAGTTAGGTCTCCGTTCCTCACACCTTTACACTGGGGTATTTATTGAATCGCTGACTGCAATGGCGTATCTTCAAATAAGTTATAAAGTAGCTGCACTGCATTCTGCATTCAATGCAAACTGAGCGGTAAGAGCGATTGTTATGGAAATGATCCCAAGCGCTTGTTAAATAGAGCGAGACAGGTGCTTCACCACAGTGAGAAAATAATAGGAATGAGTTTGATTTATGGAGAAAACACTGTTGATGTTTAGTAAAAAAAAATATGTTTTTGTCAAGCACTTATTAATCACATCATTATAATCAAAATAGTAGTAGGAGTAGTATGTACTGTACTAGCTATTGCCTGCGACCGCGATCGCGTGAAATACCTATCCAAATCTTACTTTACTGTACTATTCGAATTAACGTTTGTGTATTCGTCATTGTCACCCATAGCAGACGAAGGAATGACGCTACAGAGGTATTTAACTACTGAACTATCCTCACCTATCCTACTTCTAACATCGATCATAGCCGAAGTAAGGTTTTAGCTATGAGAGACAACCGAACGGATACATAGACGGGGAATGGAAACAATATCAGTTCCTTGATGACAACGGTATTCTGAGAAGGTCGTTGCGGAAAGAGATTTGTAACACGAGAATGCAATTTACAAACTTAATTGTAGACACTTCACGTGCTTTTGAAATGTTATCCTTTATAGTAAATAATATAATCCTTCTACCGCATTCCGCGTCATATGACAGGCAGATCTTATTGCGTTTATATATCTTTGGATTATTCAAGTTTCTATCATGACATCAGCATCAGCTGCATCAGGACGGTATTCTATTACAGTGAGAAACGTCGTCTCAAGATTTAATTATTCTTTATTAACCTCATAAACCCTGCGAACTCTTAGAAACCAATTTTAATAGTGCTTGAAACCTAAGCTTTTGAAAATTGAAGGACATTCCTTTACCTTTTAAAGGACTATCGGTTTTATCGCCCAACCTGACAAATCAAAACTCTCCGGTGTACAGAGGCGTTCACATCAACCTTTACATAGGGGCACCTTATGCTGCTGACTTATGACCCATTTTGCAATGATTTTGTAAAGGTTGATGTGAACGCATTTGTACGAATATAACGTATTTATCGTAAGTCATATTTGTCTTAAGTACTAACAAAAAAACATATTTTATAATTGCTAAGTATTGAAAGAGACTGAAGGCGGAATAATGTTTTCCTGCTGCAGTCGTTGTTAAGCATAAAAACATGATTGTATCCTAAATAGATAGAGTGAAAACATGGGCAAAAATCAAGGTGCAATTAAAAATGTCCTCTATTATAATATACTCGTACGGCGTAAAGTAGCGGTTGTGTTACGAAGTCATTCTACAACAATAAATAAAGTTGGTTAGTGGGTAACTCTTTAATTTCGTAAGATTTCACTGTAATGTCTTTTTCTATCTGGTTAACCTTTCCTTTTAGATAAGTTTCTAAATATAACTTTTGTTATCCTCCATTGTGCAAGGTGCAAATTTCGAAAACAAGTTTTTTTTAATGATCTCTGAAGTTGGCAAATTAATGTATCGCTTAGCGTCTTCTCAGGCGAGAAAGAACTGTCTGTTGCATGTGTTTAAGTTCAATTTAAATCGTTTTGTATTTTTCATGTATTGTGTGTGATTTTTGTTGGTAACCAAATCACGTCTGTTTGGTTTTCCTTTTCAATTCAGCTCATTTTCTTGTTTGGTTCAGCAAATTACGAAAAAATTCCTTAGACCTGCAATTTTACTTTCTGATTTGTTAAATGTTTAGGTTCTTTATTATTGCAAATAACCTGTGCATATAATTTTACAATACCAGTTAGTAAAAAAATGGAAATAAGCATGAATCATGTGACGTCAAGGATTTCGCTTAGTTCAAGATCAGTGTTTGCAAAACATGGAGACATTTGCATTGTAATAGGATATTTGAAGGTCTGCGAGTTTAATCAGTCATACATACGTAGTAACAAAGTGTTATTTTCTTTAAGTTAATCGTGCGATAGCTTCAACGAATAGAAAACAACTTACATTTTCTTTCGTTCATACTATTATATCTCTTATAGTCCACGTGAATGGTCTTCCTTCCCATCATTATTCCTTGTCATATCTTTATGAATAAACTTTTATTCAGCCATCATTTTAAGAAGTGTCCGGGACTGATGATATTGTTTTGTTTTCAAAAAACACAGACACAACAGGAACTGACCTGAATGGGATCGAACCTCTAACCTGTGGATAATCTTTGAAAGATAAAAACTATGAATTATCGACCTGAGCTCAATCCCTGGGGGCTCAAGCGGGACTCGAACTAGAACCCGCGTCTTCTACAGTCCGAATCCGGATGGCTGCTCTTGCAAAGTCGCAACTGAGCTATCGAGGCCATTAAAAGTCCTGGCGAAGTTTAGTGTATTTTACGTTGTAAGCCAACGTTGTTTCATAAATTTTAAGGCATGCGCCTTTTAACACCCGAAAGAAATATTTTTGCAAATATTTGACTTTCGATTTATATGAAACTAGCTATAGCATAGAATAATATTTTTTTTCGTAATATTCGGCGCTTAGACAGAACTTCTCTATCCATCACATCAAAATGTCATATAAGTTTTAGTTTGCGAAATAAATAAAAAATAGGGTTTTACTTTATTTATAGATTATCATCACTTTGCTCATGTAGTATCATTTCACTCATATAACTGATTCTTAACAGAACCAATATACATAGTATGTGTAAGCGAATCACCTGAGTTGTATATCTTGTGAGAGTTGTATATGAGACAGGGCGGACACATTCATATGACACTAATTAATTTAAACATTAGCGGTATGCAAGACTTGGCTCGCCAGTTAAGGTTTTGGCATCGATTCCTATTGGCAAATTCTTGCCATAGTTCTGTATTGTCACCTAATAACAACAGATGTCATCATTCGAATTGATTTATCTGGGAGAAGGTCTAACGATTATAAAGCTTAGCAGCCCATCTTAAAAAAATAATTAAAGATAAAATAAAATAACCGAATCGGTCGACAGTTTTGTTCTGAATCAATACTCGTTCTTCTTCGGGCTGAAGTCAATAATCGTTTACGTGACTGAAACTAATGGAAATCACAACTGATTGAATACAAAGGTGAGTTAAGCAAAATCTAGAAAATGTTAATGCTCAATAATACCATATTTTGAAAACTTCCAGAGACTGTCATCGTGAAATTGTATCTACTCTATTATTTACTGTTTATGCGCTCTGTCAGTGAAGTCTAGGCTCAGGAGATTGGGGCCCAGGCCAGACCTGTGCCCTACTATTACGCGCCTTTAGGCCCTAAAAGCCACAGAAATAGTCACTTAGAAGAAAAAACCACTCCTTAAAGATTCATTATTATTAGTACTATCTAGTTACCTCTACATCCGATTTATTTTGTTTATTGCATTCAAATTATTTCTATGAGAGTGTTCTCATACAAATAATTCTCAACCGCTATAAAGATAGCCACATTGCATATTGTTATTACATTTCTGAATTTATCAATGAAAAGAATCATCAAGGTTAATCAATTAAAAACTCATTCATTCAGATTATTATAAATAAATAATGTCTACCGCAATAGGTAACAACAGGGCTATTGCCAAATTTATCAATGTCTTACTAAATCTAATAAACACTAAGTAGGTAAATCTAGTAGATAGTGTGTACCTACTTCTATTGTGTGTTTATCGTATTGCAGGATGTACGAGTATGTAACATTTTTTTTCTATTAATAGTAACACTTAAAGGAGAGATTTATTTGAGTATTCTGATTATTGATCGTCGGTGCTAAAATTTCCTTTTCGTTCAAACTAATTCTTGAGCCAAAATCAGTACATTTATGTTAACAGAGCAATAATCAGACGGCTACAATAAATACACAACATAATGAAAAATCTTACCCAAATTACAAATATGGTACCTAATTATTGTCGCTAGGCTAGACACAGCAATACGGCAAACCTAATTCTAGCTTTAATATAGATTTTAAGCTAGGATTTGCCCTGTTTTCAACCGACTTCATTAAAAATCCTAAGGAGGCATCTGAATCCATTTTCTGAGTATCTCTCAGATTTATTTATCGTCGATTTTCTTTAGTGCCTGTCTTCGAGAATGACTTGATTTCAATAATAAAGTCTAATACAGAACAGTAGAAGTAAAAACCAATTCATCATCTGTAAAACAGGATAGAAATTCAGCAGATTATAGTAATAAATCACATTAATGTCGTAACAACAGTATCGATAGATCAATAACCGGTCGATCGGGTGAATAATCAGTTAATAACTACCCTCAGTGCATAATCCGTGAGTTTCTTGGTGCTTGTAATCTCTCTGTAACGCACATCACGGTATGCGTTTTTGCTGGCCTCCACAAAGATACTAGTATTAAAAACGAGGAGTTAGGGTTGTCGAGTGAACCGTTCCCATCAGTGGCTAATGAATAATCAAACATGTCGGTAGAGGCTGTTCGATTGGAATCATCTCTCATTCGTTGAGGAATTTTATATACAGTAAAAAAATATTTGAGAGGCATCAGTAGAAAAATGCGTTTAACCAAATAATTAGTTTATTAATAGTAGTTATAATTTTTACATTATAGGCTATTAAAAAAAATATTTGAATAATCTGCTAAACATGCTAATCTGGTATGTCTGGAACAATTTGACATTTGCTGAACCTATTAATCACATTCAAGCCAAATATGTGTTGAGGTTCAGGTCCTTTTTGACGAATAAAAATAAGAAAGGTCTTCCTTCACTTTTTAGTCAGTGCCCCTGAATCAGGGGTCATTCATTACTGCAGCAGTGTATGGTGATAGCGCTTGTCTAATCTGAAATGACGCGCCCCTCCGCCGCACTCATGCACACATAAAGTGAAGAATAATAAGCTCTACATACTTATTTTACGAGCATATAAGTTTTCTTCGCTTTCTTTTAGTAATTATATTTTGCGGCCAGATAAAACCTTTTCTCGTCTTACAACCATTAGGTCCTTATATGCAATTACTGATTTTGAAGACTGGCAGCCCTGCTAGCGACGCGCGTCTTCCGCATTGCCTGCCCATCGGTGTGACACGTCCATCCGCGGCGCTGCGTCGGCGCAAGAAACGTGCGATCACCGCGCCATTACGGATTAGTTTCGCGGGAATTTGCGGATAGATTGTGCGCATCCATCTTCAACGCATATGCTGCTTACTTTTGTTGGTATATTTAAGAATAGAATAGGATAAAACAAAAATACAATAGGAAGTGAAACAACAAAGTGGAAAAAAGCAAGAATAATAAGAACAACTTCTAAAATTAACTTATAATAGGGGGTACTAGTAAGATCTAGAGTTGCCACGAATAGTGACGTGGCCGAATACCGAATATTCGGCAACGCTATCGGCCGAAAATACATGCTTGTCGAGCGCGTAGATAACCAAGAATAAGACAAGTCGCAACCTGTCTCCCTGATTGCGGTGCTTACGGCAGCGCGGGCGGGTATTTGACTGTTTGTTTCATTCAATTACGAGTAAATCACGTCACGGCACGCTTTGTCAGATCATTATAAATAATACATTACTATTTTGCGGAGAAGCTCGTTCCTTTACAATTGTTTGTTCGTTAAAAGATTTATAAAATGACACCAGTTAATAAAAAATTGCGCTTATGGGAATATTATGAGATTTGTAGTGAAAATAATAAACTGGCCGAGTGTTTGTTGTGTGGCAGCACTGGCAGCAAGATCTCAAGAGGTGGTCAATTTTACTAACTAAAATATTGTAATTTGGTAATATGACGTGTCTTTTTTTTATGATTTGGTATTTGGTATTCGGCCGAATAGTACGTATTATTCGGCCGAATACCAGAAAAGTGGCCGGATAGGCTGAATACCGAATAGTAGCCGAATATTCGTGACACCTCTAGATTGTATTCGTAAGTTTGGATTTCGTTGAATATGTTTGTTTCAATATGTTAAACTTTCTCAAGATACTTGAACGTTATCAGGGCTAACATTTTCAATCAAACAATTTTTAACAGTAAATACTAAATCATTGTTTGAAATAAGAGTAACGTTTTATTTAATAATACCTAGTGATTTTGAGATTGTGAAATTCTCAATTCCCTTAATTTAACAGCTACCAATTTCAAATAAAATGGCTTTTAAGATATTTTTTCTGCTGATACCTAACTAAGCAGTGTTTGAACTATGGGTGTTATACCTTAAACATAAATAAACTTTTGTATTGTTTAATACGTAAACACAAAATGTTTGCCACATGAATAATTTTCAGGTCGTCAAACCCATAACTTCGACGCCATGGCCAGATATTCTTCCCATAGTGTTAAAAGTCAATCGACCTGTGTTTGAGTTTTTTTTTAAACAACCTCAACAACCTGATTGTTATATTTTTGTTTCTAATGAATAGTAACAACTGTGTCGCGGTCCGGCGCTCATCTCGATCGCACATCACTCGACAGTCGCTTTCGAGAAGATTGCGCTTTTTACTGCCATTGCAGCGACCAATTATTACGCTTCGTTAAGTCAACTTAACTTGGTCTTGGCTTGTATAGGTACGTTATTTAGACGTAGGTACAGAAGGTTCCTAGCCAACATGAACAATGGTTTAGTTACTTATAACATCAGTGCAAGCAATGATGCAGCCAACCTGATAGTTAGCGGCTATTATCACTAGTCAGAGGTATCACTCGCCCCGCCCATATTTTACACCTAGTAAGGCTTATGGGGAATTTTTGTAAATTAAAACGAACAATGGACCAATGAAACCTTATTGCTACTTGTCCCAAGGGCTTGAACCCGGTTTAAAAAATACCGTTTTAAAATGTTCCGAACGGTTCCTTGCATAATATTTTGTTTGGAACGCGAACGAAATGGGAACATTTTATGAGAACGGAAAAAACCGGTTCTATCCACAAGGAACAGATGCTCGTGGCGTGGCAGCAAAAATTCATACATGGCTGCACTTTTTATTTATCTGAGAATGAAAATATTTCATGGCGATAGATTTCTTTAGAAGATACAAGTTGATGACAAAATATAAACGTTGCAGACAAAAAAAATCCATTATTGCATCCGTAGCGACATCTATCTCACCACCAGACGGGTCTGGTCGGAGGATCGTCCCTTTTCAATGATGGATGAGGAACTTTACAGCCTGTTCCTCACGTCCCCAAACATCAATGTTCTTTTAGTTCAAACTTTAACGACACGACCCGTGACTGAGCTGCGTGGCTGTGAATTATTATTCCTAGTTTCGTATTGATCCTATTAAATACAATAGTATTTATTTTTTATTTTATACATACGAGTACATATTGAGCGAGAACGATTTACATTTGGTGCCTCTTCTAAATCTTTTTTATTACGTTCCCGTTAGAACGGAAACAAAACCAATACGTTCCTAGGCATTTTGGACGAAACCGGTTTGAAAAATAAACCGGTTTCCAAGCCCTGCTTGACCCTACTAACAGCTACCTGATGGGCTTCGGCTATCGTATGTGAGTAGGGTAGAAACACAACATTACCAAGGCAGTGCTTTTTAAACATGGTTTTATGTTAAGTGAACAACCGAAGAGTTAAGAGATAAATGAATACGCTTAAATGGTGTTAAGCCAAGTAATAGGCAATAATAAACGAGAAAAGTCTTCGCCTTTTCGCGTTGCCGCCGTTGGTCACTTTCCCCCCAAATATATGCTCCATTGCCCTGTCCTAATAAATCCCATAAAGAAGTGTCCTTACGCCTTTTCACTTCCACTAGGGTCCGGTAAACGTTATTTAAGCCCTATCGGAATAGCAAGGCGCTTAAAAAAGACGGAGTATGAACTGGCGATTCTGTGAATTTTTTTCAATATTTATTAGATCGTTTGAGGTTTTTCTCATTTTATAGACGTAATAGATGACATGGGTTAATCATGTGTTTCTTTCATCTTCTTTGTTTAAAAGAAAGTGCCCTACAATACATGTTTGGGTACGGTATTTATTATCATTTGCCATTGACGTCAAATCAACTCCAATGGCCATAGCGTGCGTTCAGCCAACTGTGCGGCTTAGTAATACTTTAACAATAGCAATTCCTGTGGAAGTTAAATCTTCCGCGATTTTGGTGGCAAAAAGATTGTCCATTATGTCTTTTGCTCATTTTCGAAAATTGAACACGTTTGTAAGAGTAGTGTGTACCGAGAGTCTTCTAAGAAAACAAAAAATACAATAGAACATAACTATTTAACTTTACTAACAAGAGCAGAAAAGAACTAAAAATAATGTTAAAATAAAAAATATGTTACATTACAAAATACTTTCACTTTGGAATTTGGCTAGTTCAATTGATGTTTTTATCATTGCTTTTATATATTTTCTAATGAATATATGGTCCACTAATAGTCACTATGTTCACGCCACCTACGCTAAAAATACCATTGAATTTTCATTATTGGCAGTCCACCTAATTTTGATGTTAATTTATCAAACCCTCTGGATATTTTTTAAATTATTGTTATCTCTAATTGAAGTTTGATTTCTTTTTTTACAGGAAGAGTTGGAGACACTACGTACCAAGTTGGACAAAACAGAAAACGAACGAACACATTACAAGAACGAGACAGAGAAACTTGAAACAAAGGTCAGTGCTATTGTTATTACTATTTATAAATATTTATTACTATTTATCTCTGTTTTAAGACTATTGCTGATTTCGTTGTGTCAATAGCGCTATACCTTAATGTTCGACTGATGCAGGGTAGGCCCAAAGTTTGATTTCCAGCTGAGCCAATATACGTAACAAACTCCCAAATTGGCTCAGGTGTATCCCGCGAAAATGCTCCAAACTATACTATGCGATCAATAGAGCTTAAACATTAGCTTAAGTATATTGATGTCAGACGATTACAACGACGAGACGAATTCATTATCTAGGGCGCCTATAAGACTCTTTTAATTGAAAAAACTGCAAAATGAAGCTCGTTAGAAAAAATAATAACATCATCATCATCCGTGCGGTCTATCCCGGTTGTGAACCCACAGTGGTGTGTGGGGTCCCAGGGTCCGCCTTTCTCACTTTCTTGGCCCACTTTGTGCGGTCTTGTGCATCCTCAGTGGTGAGTCTGTTGGCACGCATGTCACCCTTAACGACGTCGAGCCACCGCTTCTTGGGTCGACCTCTTCTACCGGTACCTGGCGAGGGCGGCATAGCCAGACATTTGTTGCCCACGTAGTTTGCCGATCTCCGTGAGACAAGACCATACCCACGAAGGCGGCACTCCTGCAGCTTGTCTGCGATGTCGCGAACACGAAGGCTGCCGCGGATGTGGGTGTTACGCACACGATCTTTGCGTGAGACTCCAAATATCCACCGCAGCATCTTCACAAAAATAATAACAAAGTACCTTGAAATGTCACTTATTTGCATATTAAAATGCCGATAGCAAATAAATAATTAGTTCAGTTGAAGTGCTTTAGGCGTTACGTCATAGACTCACAGTGTTAAATATGAGACTCGTACAGAGTAGGGCTTAGGAGACTTTCCCTAAAAAGCGGTTCATAAAAAGTAAGTTTCAGTTGGCTTGAGCGACTAATAGCGGGTTTCCATTTGTCCTCGCATATTTTGGCGGTCAACAGACTACTTAATTTGTTAACAGGATAAGACTTACATTCATATGTAAGCCAGTTTGTTATTTTCAGTCTGGGGGTTATGAAACTTCTTGTAGGTATTGACGGAAAACTAATCCGAATTCATATATGTATATTCTTTCCCTTGGATAGATTTGACCATAATGGTTATAACATGACTTTTTGAAGCACAAGTAAGATATTAAGCAAAATGACGCACATCCTACATTATTGAACACAAACGATTCAAAAACCAATTTAGTGTTCATAATAACTTGTTTAAATATTATTATTTTTTGTACTTACGCCTCGATACAAATCAAACAAAGACAAAACTCAAAAGACCCTTTTAAAAACTCGATATTTGATATATTTTCTCATGGAACAGGTCCACAGCTAATTTCGTCGTTGTAATCCCATCGGTCCGGTGCGCTGGTTTTTGTCCGAACTGGTTGTTTGCTGAGACAATAAAACGTAGCCCTTAATTACCTACCAGATAATAGGGTTGTCGAGAGCTTTTCATGATGTGACACAATTTATATGTATAAAAACGCTTATAAGTATAAGATGATTATTGATACTGTCAGAAAAGTGATAAGACGTCATGTTCGGTAGGTGATGTGGACACTACCAAAGTGACGATTTGATTTTTTTCACTTTTACTGCGAGGTTTTCATACAAAGTCAGTCAGACAGTTATAATTTTTGTATTGCCTTAAAATGTATGCTCACTTAAAAATTATTCCTACCATTTAAGGAAGTTTCTACTGAGAATTCCAAATGATTTGTTTCACAGCATGGTATGTGAGGTATGTTGCTTTCACAGAATGGTATGTGAGGTGCCGGTCGCTCTGTGGCGACAGTGGATCGGCAACCACAAGCCGGAATGGGTTGGGTGACATCCTTAACCAAAATTTAGTAATGTATTTTTTGAGCTCCATCTTCGGAGGTCACGAGCATTTGGCCTCATCTACCATCTGATGTCAGTGGTTCTTTAAGCCTTATCGGAGGCTCACGGACGGCTTTGATGTGGCCACGATTTAATTTACATGCAAACTCTTCTCTACGGTGACAACCTCTTCTGTAGGTACATAAGAGAACCTCAGACCTTCACCTCTCCAACAATTCGCACTGAGTGAGTGTGTTAAATCAAGCTCTTACCACCTGTTCCAAATTTTTATTCGTAGCCATTATTACGGGTAAAAATAAATTAATATCAGTCAATTGACACAAGACGTTATTTATGGACGCCCCTAAATTTTGAAAACAGAATAACCATTTTTCAAGATTTGAGCCATTAAATACAAAACTCGCATAAATGCGATGATGCGAATTGGATAATAACGCGTTTCTTGTATTCTATTAAGTAGGCAACCCTTATCCATTCATACTCAGCGTCCGGTTGAGCTACAAAAAGGTAGTAAAACTTATGTTTATTATTCATAGTAGGATTTTAAGAGTTTTAATATGAACTCACGTCGATAACTGAAGCCTTTCTCATGGGATACATCATTACTGCTTTCGTGTAAGTAAATACGCCTTGTTTTTGCAATATAACTTAAGTCTATTTAGTTTTAATATCATATGTTTGCCTTTTTTGTAAAGATGACTTGTACTTGATTGATGTGCATACAACGAAGATCCTTTAAGTTTTTTCTTCATTGGTAGGAATAAAAGTAACATAATCGTGTTAAAAGTTTTTATTTTAAAATATTTAACTAAGTGCCGTTGTAATAGTATATTTATATCGAGGGACTAAACGATGCCATAATATACCAGAGGTGGTTTGACTCCCCAGCGTGCGAGGGAGTCAATGAAACCGAGGGTATATTATAAGTTGGCGTTTAGTCTCGAGGTGCAAACTGTACATTTCACTTTGAGTGCGAGAAACATAGTCAATTTAGTACAAAAACATTTAATAAATATTACATAATAAAATAAAAATCATAAATGTTTCTTATTCCTCCAGTACATAAAACTTTAAGTAAATCTTCTGCGATTTTGGCGGCAAAAGATTATCTATTATGTCTTTTGCTCTTTGCTCGACGTCAAACTCTTCACTGTCACAGGACATTCTTAATAAATTTATTTAAAACCGAACTAATTTACAATCGACAAAAATTCTGAAATTTACGCGGTCAGTTTTTTTTTCTTCTAAACCAGTCACAGATTAACAATTTAAAACACATGGCGCCACCTTCTTTGCGGACAAACCATGGAACTAAAACTCTCAAAATTTTCGCAATGAAGATGGTCCGGTCCGTCCACACTCCACAGATAATAGTATATTTACTGGCTGTTTGAGTTTGTCTGTCTCACATGAACGAAATTAAAAACTAATTACTTTTTACTCCCTAGGGGCTAAAGTGGTCACTTTAAGCTCGTAGGGCTATATTGGCGTACTTTTAGAGCATAAGACTTGAAAAATAATTTAAAATGTTTTGAAAAAGAAACTACCTTGTGAAAACTCCATTATTTTATTGTTTCACCACAAATCGATAATCGCATAGATTGAAACAATAGAAACAATGGCATAGGTAATTATGATTAGGTCGGTTCATTCGCGAGGAACGGCCCGCCTACTGCCTACAACTTGTATTCTAGGTCTCCTTGAGCTGAAGGATATTAGCCGTCCATGTCACAGTGCCTTTGCGTCTTTTCACTGTGACAAATGTGCTGGCAAAAATAAAAAGATCACGCTCTAATTTTGAAAAGTATTTCGCGTTTTTCTTTTGCTGTGCCTATCTGTGCTTAAGAAAAAGAATAAAAACAATACGATTCCGTTGCGTCTGTTAGCTGGTCAGCTGAGAAAAAATAAGAAGTTCTATTTTTGAATTGCTCTAGACTTGATAAAATGTCGATCGTGGAACCAGGCTGTCCATCTCAGTGTGATCGAAGCCAGTGATTAAAAATATAGTGTGTTGTTAATTAATTAGAAAAATGCATGTAAGTAAATCTCATCTCTCACAAAGCTGTTTACATTCTGTATTAATAATGGGTTTAAAAAGTATCATTAAAAAAGTTTTTTTATATTTGAAGCTCTCTCTCTCGTTGTCAGTTTGCCAACGAGACTGCCTGACTCTAATGTTATTCACGTACTCGTAGATCTAGGTACGAGTATCTTGCAGTTTTATTGCAACTTAGAGAATTGCATAGGGTTTCGTTAAATGTCTGTTATTTTATAATCATCATCATTAGCTATCCGGATCTTTCTACTGAATATAGGCCTCTTCAATTACATAAATAAAAATTATCTGGCTCTAGATGAGAAACAAACCGAGTAAACAGGAACATATACTTTCTGACAAAAGACCAGGTAAATAAAGAGCCATTACTATTATGCATTATAAGGTCATCATCTCACCTTGTAGGGAATCCAGAAAAACGCTTTTTAATGTTTTATTTTAACTTATCTACAAAATTAACATATTCAAGGCCAAGAAAACCGTCCAAGTGCGATTCATGCTTAAGCATAAGGTTCAGTACTTCTGTACCGTGTATACTTAAATTGGTTCTTTACTAAATCTAAATAAACGGTTTATTAAGTATCCAAAATTGAGTTTGCATTAAAAACTATCAAGGATCGTTGTGTGATATTTATTATTTTTACTGTTGCTACATTGGAAATTCACATGCCCATAAGGACTCGGTCCTTTGAGGCTTGTGGGGATCGAAACCAACACGTAAAGAACTTTGGGTACAGGTTGTTTACTTTTGCAATGGGTATATCTGGCGGGTTTTATCTTTCGTTTAATATGTAACGTCTAGCCAGAAACAATACCCGGCAGCAGCATTTACAATATGAAAAAAACTGGGCTACGAAGAAGCATATTAGGTGGACTGCTTAATTTGGCTATTGCTTGAGACGTCGGATGTCTGCCATGCAAAATGTCTCAAAGTTTTACTCCTGGCAGATGGTGACTAGCCACTCCCTAGATGGGCCACCCAAAATGTGCCGACGCAAAGGGAAGGCAAAGGCCATGAAGGTCTCAGAGTGTCGAGAGGTGTACACCGCTTTCTACGAGACCACCTACTCGCGGCTTATGCATCTTTCACTTACACTGCATTCCGCTCTAACGCCACACTCTGGACGGGTAGTGATGGAAAGCCAGAAATGAGAGTCCTGCGGTCCCCGTTGGGGTCCACCTCGCTCGGCCGGCTAAGGCAAGTGGAGACGGAAGGCCTGACCGACTTTCGGGGAACTCGGGTCCGTGTCGCTACTTTTGTCAGCTGTCCTTTTATTATTCGTTGCCGAGATATAGTGCTGGAACAAAAGGAAAAATTTGCTCTATAAGGGTTTTCAATATTTTTTAAACTTCAACTTTAAGCAAAGTGTAAATTGACTCTTTTCTTTAGTTTCGATCACACATCGAATGGGCCTTAACGTTGAGAACCAGTAATCCAAACGTATATTTTAATACTTTTGAACTATTTGTTATATTTATATGCATTTCGCCTATTGGATTTCAATGTTACCATATAAATATACTATCCTAAGCTAAACAATGATCACATTATTGCAATAAAAAAACAATAATTTTCGACTAATATGAATACAATAATTTTCAGTTATTCAATCTGTTGAAATCAAATGTACAGTTTCATAAATATATCCCTAAGTAATAATTTCATAAGTAATTATCAAATTAATTATTACAAATTGTTCAGTTAAACTTTATCAAGCATCACAGTGTGACGCTAAAACAAATGAATTTACCTTGTTTTATTTTTACGTGAGCCTGACCTAGAATCTTATACAGCGTAAATAATTTCATCGCGCAGGTCCTTGACCGCCGCCTAGGGAGGGGAAAATTTCCCAATATACTCGTAATAATTTAGTAGGTATCTTACAGGTTGAAGATATCGATATCGAGAAGTTTATTAAGTAAAGAAAAATAATTTTATACGATTAGTGAACGTGACTAAAACCTTGATTTAAACATTATCTCTTACTTCATTTACTTACTTTATTTAAACACTAGGTTTATTTTAACTCTTTGCTTGAATAGTTTTTCATAACACAACAAAACCCACTACTCATAGTTTCTCAATGTTAAGATTATGCTAGAATCGATTTACAAATTAGAACCAATTTCGTTAAATAGTGATTAGATAACCTCCAATCGGTAAAGACTTGTAAAGATTTAGAAACAGCCTTTTTTCAGATTTAATAAAAAAACAGAGTTGAAAATTCTGAAATCAAAATTAATTCTTATCTTAAAGTGGAGTAGATTTGTAAAGCCATAATAGAAAAATAAGTCATGGTAGAGACAACAATAAAAATGAAATGTTTTGAAAATCTGGGTGATAAGAACACAGGTATTTCATCGTCGTCTCCAGCCTAAAGATGAATAAAATGTCTTGATTTAACTTAAAATGTTGTTTGTCACACTGCCGGAACTGACACCTCAATTTCGACAGCGTTAGATTGACTGAATTAGTTATTGTTGAAATGTTTCATGCAATCGTGAATTGAAAACAAATCTTATCGATAATAACTAGACACGACTCGTCCCTAGCAGTAAAAATACGGGAAATGGCACAAGTAATCATTACATAACAAAGCTCTCGTCATAAAGCAAAAGTTCGTTCATTTCGTTTTCTTCACATTTTTTGTATAGTGACTCACGCACACCTTACGTCTGTCTGAGAGAACTTTCGTTTATTTTAATGATCTTCTAAATTATTATTATTCATGATCAACCAACAAATAATTTTATTTTGTGGAATTCCGTTGGCAATGAAATAGTTATGCAAATATAGAACAAGCTATTTTAATATAATATACTTTTCGATAAATAATTTTATGTTATTTGAAGTTCATAGCTCGATCTGCGGTTGCAAAATGTAAAAAACAGCATCATATAATATTTATAAAGTAATGACCATTCTTCTGTCGTTCGTCAGAAATTGTACTTACATTGTTGGCAAAAAAGTTTATTCGCAATAATTATTTCAAAGAGAAATTATTAAAATGAGGTAAATCTTCATTTTAAATTCTAGGTCAATCTTTCAATGGGGCATTGGAATATATGCAGAGCTTTATTGCAATAACTTTCCTTTGAACACATGGTTTATTTGTAGCAAACGTGTGACCTGTTTTCTGAACTGAAAGATCTGAACTGCCAAAATTAAAACTTGTTTTTGAAGATAATCCTAGTTAGCCAACTTCGTTTGTTTTAGAAACGATTTTTTCTTAAATTTCTAATACAACTTCTCTCACGAAAAGAAGTACTATTTATTGGGTTCTAGGCGTGAGAAAACTTACCTTAATTATTTATTAAGGCATTTTTAAAGTTTTACTCAATTCGAAAAGCTTTAAGTCACGATTAGGTACTTGTTTATATCATCATTATTTGAGAATATGAGATACTTTTGCGTCGTGTCCTATTTTTTTTTACATTATTTTAGATGTTAAGTTCAAAAAGTACGTAAAATGGTGGTAAATATTCACATTCGCACATAGGAGGCTAAAAAGGTACATAAAATGTGTAAAAAGAGGTACGCTAACTGGAATAGCATTTGAGTTGTTCAATGTCCTGGTGACAAAAAAATTCCCGACGTTCGCCGTCGCGTCAGCGTCGCGCTGGCGCTGACGCTAAAAGAACGCTAGTGTGAGGGCACTCAGTAAACGCTGACCTGCGTATGGACGCCTGCAAGTTGCAACGCCAGAGCGTGGTAGGAACTGTTAGGCTAGAAGAAACTTTGCGTGGTCAGTAGCAAATTTCATCTCAGGCAACAGCTCTACGTTCCTTACTAGCAGTGATGTTTGGTTGTGTATTCGTGTACAGGCTGCAAAGGAATTGTTCTGTAAGTTTTGACAAGTTTCTGTGCGATCTAATAGTCGCGTAGGTTGAGCAATTGTCACTGTTATAATATTATTGCATAGGAAAATCGACCTTGTGGTTTCAGGACGTTCAAATGATCCTCAACCGTAAGGTGGTAGATCACATTTTTTGGCCGACTACCTATGTAAATATGAGTAATCAAGCTTTTTATTACGGTCAACTTTTTTTGAACTTAGACGAGTACTTTTATGAGTTAATAATTATTAATTGTAGTCGAAATCATTCCACTGCTCACAGCAATATAAGAAATAATATTTCTCTTGTTACGTGTCATCACATCATGAATCCCAATAACTAAATTAATGATGATAAACTTGAATAAAAACATTTACATATCATTTGAAACGAAGTTAATTGATATATTCGCATAACTAATGCTAAATTAACACGCGTTTACGCGATAAACACAAGAATCCGAGACCACGTCACGTCGTGTGAAATGATGTTAAAAACATACAATTAATTAAGTATAATTATCTTCGCGGAGACAGAGCTCGTATTTTAGCGTGCATGTTCGGAATAACACCTTGTTTTTGTGTTCCAGTGATACTGAAATAATTTTGAACACATTATTTACATTTAGATACAGTATTTTTGAGATGAATTTGCTGAAATTGTATTCATTAATTGTATGACTTGTGGAATGTATCAAACAAAATGAAACTATCACGAGTAAAAGATAGTGAAATCACATGGTAAATTGCTTAATTTTAATATAAATGAATTGCTTAATTTTAATATAAATGGAAAAGGAATCCTTGTGGAGAAATGAAATGGCATCAAAACCGATAAATAAAAAAAAAAGTAATTTATCTTTAGAAAAATAACATTTAAGTACGGAGGCGTTCACATCAACCTTTACAAAACCATTGCAAAATGGGTTTCATGACAGCAGGAGCCCCTTGGTGGTGCCCCTATGTAAAGCTTCATGTGAACGCTTCTGTACACCGAAATGTCGTGTGTCAGTCTGGGACTATTCTCCGTTACGAGTTATTGCAATGTTGCCAACCATAACATAACCAAAAAAAAACAAGTAAAAGTTAATCGGTTAAGAGGGTGCTATTTGATTGGTGAAAATTATCGATTGTGTCTTTTGCTATAACACTTTTAATCGCACAGTTCGCGCGATTTGCGAGAGCGTGCGAACATCACACATTGTTGTCGCGATCCCCAGTTTCACACACTAGTGTAATGGGGTATTTTACTGCAAGTGAAGAACTGTTAGTACTGTTTAATTACATTGCACGATTTTATCGTACATTTTGATGCTTTATCAAAAAAAATGCCATAAACTTAGAATAAACGTAGATCCGAGTTCACAAATAATTGGAATTCCGGCTAGTTAAGGAAACTGTCAGAATTTCAAGTTCTAAGGTAGTAGCTCCGACAAAATGTCCGTTTGTGCGCCAAATGGTGTTACAGTGACAGCGCCTTCTGTATTACATAAATCTGTGTTTGACTGTACATTGTACAAGTATGTTCTGCCTAATTGTCTAAACCAAATTGTGCACGATTGGCGATTGTATTAGTTAACTGGCGTATTCTTTCTCACAAACTTAAGTGGAAAGTTATGTTTTGCGCCGAAAGTAACCACGTTACATAAAGTAATTCCATTTCACTTCGTTTTTACTTTATTTCTTCGAACGGAAAACATCTGATCATTGGTTTTTATTTTTAAATGCAGCTGTTAACTAAGTCGGGGAAATGCGGGTTAAAAAGCAGAATACGCGGCTCGCACCGAAAACAATTAAAATATATTTTTTTACTAGCTGTCAAAGTAAGCATACTGTTAAATTTTTTAAATGTATGAAAAAATGAACAGTAGGATGTTAGTCAGCATGTTTGTGCGAAAAAATAACTATTTAATAATGTACTGACCTTTCTTCGTATTTCTGAACGTCAGCATTAAGTTGTTTTATTTCTGGCAATTGAAATTTCGACCAGCGTGGTGAAGAATTATGTTATCTTCTGTGATCGTGAAAATTTGAACAAAATCATCAGTCGTAATACGAAATGCGTCGTTGTAGAGCTTCCTAGAGGAGCTGGAAGACTTATGTAGCGCCTTCGTGAATTTTCTTGTGTCATGAAAGTATTAATTGTATGTTGCTATAACCTTCATTTAAGTATAACATATTTTCGGTAAGCTAAACTTGAAATATATTTTTCAAGGGGGCTTACTTTAGCTGGGTTAAGAGTTAAGTAAATTAAAATTTGGATTTTTCTGCTAGCGTAGATGAGCTACTAAACAGGTGCTATATGTGTAAGAGATTGCGACAGTGCGACTAGTCGCGTCACCGATTCGCACTGGTATCACCTGTAGACTCACAGTGTCGGTGTGCGTGATCAAAATGGGCGATTTGTTCTAAGCGAACTATCTGTCCGGGGTCCGCATACCCTTAAACACATACACAATACTTACTTCTATAGTATACTAAACAATTAATGTGTGTGTGCCTTAGGTAAAAATCGAATTCATGACCTCCGGCGGCACTACTCTCACTTTGTCTACGATAAAATGATAAACATGCAAAGTACAAAATTGTAAGATTATGAAATGCATATGTATAATTAAAATAAATTAAATATGCTTGTTATATGGCCTTTTGGTGCAATGGCAGCTATCCTGCCTTTAGCACTGGAGGTCGTGAGTTCGATCCCTACCCAGGAACAAACATTTATGTGACAAACATATGTGTTTGTTGTGTGTTATTATCTATTTAAGTATGTATTCAGAATTATTTAAGTTTTTTTATCAGTCTGACACCCATAGTACAAGCTCTGCTTAGTTTGGGGGCAGATGATCTTTGTGTAAATTGTCCCAGATATTTAGTTTATTTTAATTTTTATACCCTATTCAGGTGAGAAAACGTGTTCGAACCGATATTCAAACTAATTACGAGTATCATTCATTACATAAGGCGCTTTTCAATGTCATTGCCAATTTTATTTCCGTTTCTGCAAATATTTCTAAGGCATTTATTTTCGTTAGTTCTATTTAAAAAACTCCACTCTTACGCCAGCATTTTTTCGTCCGAATTCGAAACTTCGCAAAGTTGGCAGTTACAGCCCGCGCGCACTACAGACTTTTCGTCGCCTGTTTGGTTTTATTTTAGTTAAAATAGCACTAAAGATCTTTATTTTAAACCATAATTCTAAACAGCTTCTTGGAATAAAGAGGGTTAGCAGTATTACCATCCCGGTATGGAGTACCATTCTTAACATCAATAGTGTTATTGAAAAAAAAAAACAACTTCGAAAAAAACCATTCCAAAACAAAGCACTAAAAAGTAAAGAAATAATTGCGTATTCTTCTTAAACTTATACGATGATATAATGTAGGTACAATTATTGTTATTGTTGGAGTCGGTGTCAGCCAAGGAAACACTACAATATACCTAGCAACATACCTATTTCTTACATATCACGTTTACGTATGTATGTAGGTAGTAACCTACATTGGCTGACACCGACTCCAACAACAAATATTAATTGTACCTACATTATATTATCGTATAAGTTTTAGAAGAATACGCAATTATTTCTTTACTTTTTAGTGCTTTGTTTTGGAATAGTTTTTTTTGAAGTTGGTTTTTCTTTGTTAAATTTAATCTTGATTTTCAGTGAATAGTTCTTATTTATTATATACATCGAAAAAGTATCGTCCAATTGATCCTAAGAATTGAAGAGTTCCGGTACTTTGTCATGGATCCCATAATCAGAACCTAACCAAACTCTCATCAAACTACCCTAGAAGTATATCCTTTCCAATAAAAAAAGAAGCATCGAAATCGGTTGGCGTGATATTGAGTTATTCGTCCATTTGTCGCGCATATGGTTTATCTAGATTTAAGACTTATATGGACTTCACATGGATGCCACTGTCAGAACTGGACCAAATTAAAATAGGACCACACGGGCAGCATCAGCTTTCAAATAAAAAAAGAATGATCAAAATCGGTTCACCCAGTCGAAAGTTATGAGGTAACAAACATAAAAAAACACCTCCTTTTTTTGAAGTCCGTTGAAAAGGCAAGTAAGCGAGCTCTCAAAGCCTGCTACTAAACGTTATATGAAAGTTGTCCCTTAGCGAAAATATGTACATTGTTTCAATGTGTGCATTGAGATGAGAGTAATTAAATGTCCATCCGATCCAACTATCGGCCAATTAAAAGTCGGCAGTGTAGGCGTACTCATTCGCAACAAAAGACTATCGCGATTGCATCAAGTGCTCTGCGCATTGGCAGACGCTCCGGGTATTTATTTCTCATCGGGAGATATCTGCGCACGCGTCGAATCGGGAACGGTTATCTGGGATTAGCCCTCTGAATTTATGTTGAATTTAATTTTTATATTCGTAAACTTTTACGACCTTGGAATCCTGCCATCTTGCCTAACTTTAGGTCTGTTTATTCTTTGAGAATTAGTTTTATTCACTTGTTTCTAATAACTTTACTACAAAATTAGCGATTTTCAAAAACGGAGTAATTAATAAATAAATTAAAAAGTAACTATAGTTAATGGTCAATTTGATAAGATGGATTTAACTGTCGAATACTGTGTGAACTAAATAAACCAAGGTAACGTTAATAAATATTTTAGAGATTTTTGAACACAGTCATCTGTCAAAATGTCTGTTAACATTACTGGAAGTCTAGAGTTACGAAGAAATTTTAAAACTAGGATAATATTTTACTCAATTTAGGTCAACGCTAGTTAAAACCTGAATTTATAGGTCACATAAAAAACGAATCGTTAAAACGGAAAGACATTTGGTGGAACATGATGAATGGCCTAAAACTGAAAATGAGCTTATCGAACTGGTTGGTATTATCTCCTATCGAGCAACAGCTGGCTTTAAATTATTAAGAAATCTTGTGTTCAAAGCGGTGAAATTAACAGAACTTGTTATATTTTGACGTACTCCAGATCCTTCCGTGGTCTCTCCACGCTTGATGGAGACTATTATATCGTCAAGGGCCAAAAGAAGCGGCCTTAGGGTACCGCGAGAGGTGCGGTGGCTCCACGCGCCAGGTGGCAAGGGCTTAAAAATGGCGCCTTATAAGCATCCAAAGAACTTCCCTCACTTGTAACTTTTATAACTCAATTGTTATTTATTATCAAATTAATTAGTAAAACTCTTAACATGACCTTTGACAATACCAGTATAAAACATAATTTTAGAACGACATATAAAGTTATTTTCAAACATCATCATGAACATAAACCTTGTTTTTGCCAGAAAACTCGTATATCCTCAACGTACACATTACGACGAGCGTAATATTATTTACATTTATTTATAATTTAAACAAGATCATGTGGCTTTAGCTGAAATAACTGCGTGTGATTTGCGTCAAAACATCGCCAGTACATAGCTTGAAGATGGGAAACATTGGCCGACCTGTAATATTGATTTGATGTCAGAAAACTTTCATCAAAACGACTTTTAGTGGATTTCATTAACGGAAATCACAGAATAGACTCTTAAGTCTGTATTCGCAAAATGTATATAGCTGCAAACTGTACTTGGATGAAGATTGGAAGCCCAACCGCAATTTGGTAGATCATTATTAAAACTATAACAATCGAACGTCAACGCCTTATTGGAAAGAGGTTAGGGTTGCCATTGAGACGTCATTTCAGAGTTTAACTGTTTTAATATGGCTGGTCAGTTCCTAAAAAGAGGTTTTTGTATGAAATGTCGTCTTCCAAATCACTATGAGATTATAGAAATAGAATAGAAATAGAAAATAGAAAAATATTTATTTACCAAATAGAATACATGCAATTTACATTTATCAATGATAACTGCACTAAGCTCGAGGCCGCCGTAATCTGAACACGAGGATCAACATTACACAGTATTCAATTTTTTTTTTTTTTTAGATTATAAAGCAAGATAACAGTTAGAGTGTGTTTTTGAATTGATGAAATTATTAATTGTTTGTAGTCCTATCCTAGTTGGATAGGTACCTAATGTTTATTGTTGTTGTGTATGAAATTCGCCTTTGTAAAGGCAGAATTGTCCTAACCTTTTTGTCAGTTTTCCTGTTTGAGTTAGTTTTTCTTTGGGGAGTTATTAACAGTACTGTATTAACAATATTGGTTTCTAGAAGTATTCAGTTGTGTATTTCCAGTCTCTTATTCAAACATCGCAAGTGTAATTCGACTCCAGTTTGCTATTACATAAACAATCGTTGTTTAGTGCGGGCGTAAGTCGCGAAACAAACGCCCATCGGCCTTCACGGTTTCCGGACGGCTACTCCTGCGCCGGTCTGCTGCGTCCGATCCATTGACATTCTTATCTGTGACCCGGTGGAGATACGACCTATGAGAGAGATGAACTCTGGAGTTTATGTGTTTGTTTGATTTAAATACATTAGCGAGCGTCGTGCTGTATTTATTAGCACCTACAATGCATTCGAGCATTATGCACAAATGTTAGTGCAGTAAAATGAGTAGTTTTTACCTTTTAATATTCAGGGGCAATATTTATTTCAATGGCTGGTAATAATTATTTATCCAAAAATAGGATCAGAGGAGAAAAAAGATGTTTGTTCCTGCGAGTCCTTGTGATAGTTCAATGTCTACGTCTCTTTCGTTAATAACAAGAAAATTATTGAGAAATAATAACATGCGTTTCATTCCAGTCTCGCCAATATCGCGGTTATCGGTGACCTGGATGGGGCATCTGCCACGGTTGCCGCATCGATGACAGACATCTGACGGACAGACATAAAGCAAAAGATTAATGGATTAAAACTCCATGAAACTCATTAGCAACGGAAATGTTAACAGTGACATTGTTTGATTTTAAATTGAGCAAACGAGCAACTTCGTGTTCAATTTAGTAAAATAACACGATGGTGCTGCAACCGAAGCGAATTGACAAATAAACATTTTTCGTCACTGACACAAATAAGGGTCACTTGACGAGGTGCTTCTTTTTCCTTTAACTGCAGAAACAATAAAAACACTAGCAAGAATTTGGTTATTTTTTATTAAATATCAGCTCGCTGCTACTCATAATTATCTCTGGTAAATTTGTAACATACCAATGATGATCGTTGAATGACTGGGCTTGTCAACCTCATATTTGGACCTCACGACCGCTTTCCATCAGGTGGAGTGAGGTCATCTTGACGGGCAATATAAAAAAAAAAATGAGAGTTGGTAAAATCCCAAATGTAACTTTCGTTAAAAAAAATATGTTGGAACGGGCTGATTTGGTCAACACATATTTTTGGTAGTAGGTAGTGAAACCACCAAATGGCCATTTTGTGCACCGTAATACAATCAAATGTTAGCACTCGATGTTTTGATCATTTAACGGACGTGCGAACGTTGACTGATTTTGAAGGTCCAATGCGTGTCACTCGCGCGTGCACTTCGACATCTAAGTAAACCAAAATAGTCGAGCGGCTGCGTCGGCCCGGCGACCGAGATAGCCAGTTACTCCGCGGAGCCCTCTCGCGCCGGTTCTATTTCCAAACGATGTCCCGACGCATCCCGCATCGCCCGCGACAATAATACTGCATCCGTGAAATGGCACTGGACTTTCACCGCGGGAGACACTTCCGCTACAGCAGGAAATGTAAGCGGACACCAGCTTGACAATATGCCGCACGCGCCGAATGGGCACGGCTCCGTTGCCAACGGCTTCGCCAATGAACTTAAGCTGCAGATTCCCGATCACAATGGTACGAACGGGAGTCTACCAACCAACGGAGTTCACTCTCCATATGGAATTTTCTCTCCTGATGGAACACTGTCGCCAAATTCCAATGGACCTCTATCTCCACCCATTTTGGATGCGACCCCAAAGAAACCCCCGAAGGCGCCTCCCAGTCGGCCTATACTTCCCATGAAGAAATCAAAAACTTTACCTATAAACTTTGAGGAAAGAGTTCCGACAAAGCCTCCAACTACCCTCTTAAACGGGAAGAAACTTTTTGTAACGAAGACATTGAATGAGGTTCATACAATACACCAAAGTCCTTATGAAAAATCATTGTTGTATCGGTCACCTAGTCCATCCTACAGAAGAAGCAGCTCGTCAGCTTCGGTGGAAACGGGTTCAATAGCAGAACTTGCCAGACGACATGTGCCAAGTAGCAATAGATTGATATCACGATCGCCTAGTCCTTCATCGTATAGTAGCATCAGGAGCTCTGCCAGCCAATATTCAACTTGTAGCAGCAATGGCACTTTCGTTCCACTGTCACGCTCTTCAAGTATGAACTCAACTCTTTACAACAGAACGCCGACGCCTCGAAGGATGTACCCTCAAAGCTGCGACTTTTCTGAAAACATGGACCTCCAAGAACTAAGGTCTAAAGAACAAGCACCAGTGGTTTTTGACGCTAACTTGAGTTTTGTGCTAGGGTGCAATAAACAACCAGTTCGGCAAAGGTTTAAACCGATAGCAGCGCACTTAGAGGAAGGAACTTCGTCAAATTATTTGAGTTCTAAGATTGATAGCTTCCTGAAGAGAACTGACCATGTTATGGATGAGTGGCGTAGACTAGGTCACAAAGACGAGCCTGACTTAGAAATGTACTACGATGGGAAGAAAAGGAAAGTTGGTAGATCTAAGTCTGCGACGAATATATTGATAAAGGGGTTCACGCTGTTCAGCAGAAGCGGAAGCAGAGCCAGCAGTGTGTGCAGATCCACTCGAGAATTATCAGAAGACCGCACGACGGTTTCCGAAATGGACGAGGTTGGTGAATCATTGCACAATCGTTTTTATTTCCAGGCATTCGAATGCTTGAAAGCGTTACGCGATGTTGAAAACACAGCTAATACGTGCTAATAAATAATGTTGGGCGAGATAGTTGTATCTGCTAACGGTGGCGCTTGCGATATCCATCGTGCTGTTGCGCGCGCACTTGCGACTCTTGCCAAAAGTTTTTTTCATTGTTGACTGCTTACTAGCTAACAAATGCGTTAGATTCCCAGCCGTCCGTCATCAGCACATTCTTGTCACTCAAATTCAAGAGGAAGTTTGTATTTTTGAAATACGTTCAGACAATTCCGGCGCTTGGAAGTGCGTAGGCCAAGTTTTAAAATACATAAGCATTTACGAGGATATGAACCACGTACAGAGTTTCCAAATCCCAAATGAAAGTGCTGTTGTTTTTGCAAGCGTCCTTTCGATGTTTTATATTTTACTACCACTAAATTCTGGGTGAGATTAGTGTGCATTGCCAGCCGTGTAGTTACGCAAAGAAAATTTGGCTTCAGTTTTAACAGTCTTCATTTTGACGTGAATTAGTTTAACCAAAAAAGTCTGCAAACGTTTGGCTAGTAGTAAGACTTCTCGTATTGCGTTGCAAGTCCGTCAAATCTTTGTGCATCGGACTACCAACTGTACGTAAATGCGTTCCAATTTTAACCTGTTGTGTCTGATTTATTGCTTGCTCATTATCGTTACATTCACGGCCGTGCATGGAGCAGTAGTTAGTAAATAACTCGAAAACTATGAATAATTGTTGTTATAAAGTAACGTGTTAGGGTGCTTTATGAAGGTGCATTGGTGGCTGAACCATAATTATTCTGATTGATTTTAAAAACTTTTTAATTTTTTGACGTTTTCTGTTTAACATTTTTGATTTAACGGAAGTTGGTCACGAAATTCTAATAAAAACGGGTTTTTGCAACGAAACAAA
Source organism: Udea olivalis (assembly GCA_947369235.1). Classification (NCBI taxonomy): domain Eukaryota; kingdom Metazoa; phylum Arthropoda; class Insecta; order Lepidoptera; family Crambidae; genus Udea; species Udea olivalis. The sequence goes on along the minus strand of OX376362.1, from coordinate 11,005,361 downwards.
ATTACGGTAAATACCTATTCTTCTCGACGTTTCGGCGACAATTGCATGTCACCGTGGTCACGAAAGTCAACGTCACGCAATTGTCGCCGAAACGTCGAGAAGAATAGGTAAAATAATTTACCGTAATTTTGTTTCGATGCAAAAACCCGTTTTTATTAGAATTAGTTAAAATGCAACAAGAATGTTTAAAATGTTATTTGGTCACGAAACTCAGAACTTATCCATTGCAATTGCGTGCGGACTTAGCGTGCGGAGTATTGCAAATCCCACAACAGTTGTAGTGACGCTGCTGAAAATCCCATGCTACGCTGTTACTTTTACATGTTAACATTCACATTCTCAACATGTCATAAGAACGAGATTTTTCATACAATTAGTATAGCAGCAGCGGAGAGAACGCGTTGGAATCGCCGCGCCCAAGTCACAAGCTGCAGCTTACCCACAACTCAACCACTACTCGCCACGTCTACTGTAATCACCTCTTCAGACTCATGAATGTTTATTTCTTTGTTCTAGCTGTCCGAAGTGGGCGGCGAGTTGGCCGAAGAACGCGCGGCTGCCGCGCTTGCGACGGAACGCGCCGACGCCGAGGCCGCCGAGCGCCTGCGAGTGGAACGGGACAACAGAGACCTGTGCACTAATAATCAGCGGCTGCAGCAGGTAAGCCTGATTGATGGCACGATTGGCGTAGTGCGCAGTAGCACGGTTTCTCGCCTCGAATCCCGCAGTGCCCCGGGTTCGATTACCGGTCGGGGAAATTCAGGAAACGATCCTTTCTAAATTGCCTCGGGTATGGGTGTGCTGGGAGACGCCCCTGGCTTAATTCCTTGTCTGGTACCTCGTAATACAGGGATATTTATCCCTCCTACGAGACCATGACAAGAGGTGTGTTGTCTGGCGCATATTTATTTATTTTTATTTATTAATAAGTAACCTTTATTTTAGCAAGTATTTTTCAGGAAATAGTTCTTGTGAACCGGCCTGAAAAGGCTCTAGATAGACTGGCATGGAAACGGGTAAGACAGGCCTTTGCTGTGTGTTTTTATGTGAACTAAATGAAACGCATTAATAGATTAAACATGGAATAATATTAATATAAGGCTGGCTACACTATTGTATTAGGATAATTCCTGTTAAAATTGATGTACTTACTCGTTTTTGAAATAAATAAATTAATTAATTTAGATCAGATTAGAATAAAACGTTCTTAAAAAAAGACTAAGTTGAAGTTCTGGCATCAAGTTTAGCTTCTGGAATATGAAGCTAAACGTGATGCCAGAACTTCAACTTACAACTACCTATAAAAATTATGGTCATAAACCTACCCAAATGACATTCACTTTATGTATGTCCTAGACTTCGCCAAAAACTCAAAGGGTCTGGCTAAACAATAGCAATCGCTGGTTTCTACAAGAATAAAAACTCCCAAAATTAGTGGGAATGCTAATGTGCACTCGCGTTACCGGTGATAATCAGTGTCAATCAAATGTCAACATTTGAAAGTTTTCTGCATGTAGATCTGTTTTTATCACAAAATTTCTCTATCCATCTACTGGTAGCTTTGTAAAAAACTACTAAAATAACCTCTGCATCTCCTTACACAATGAAGTTGCAATAAAAAACATTGTTCCAGGCATCCGAACGGCTGGAACTTGAGTTGTTGCACTGGCGGTCAGCTGAAAACGGTGCCGAGCCATCAGACTCTGAGGGTTCAGAAGCCGACGCCACCGGCAGCAGCGAGAAATACAAGCGAAGGTGGGTGCTCTTTGAAACAAAGACAGGTAGCATGTTCACGCATGAGAGGCAAAACGGACAATGCCCTGTGACCACAAGTCTTTAAAACAATACCTCTATCATACTCTAAAAACGCTTCGGTAGCCGTAATAATATAGTTTTAAATCATAAGTGTCGGTCCAAGTGAGTTTTCAAAGTTGTCGGACCTAATGTCGGTTTTGTAATCACTAGCCCCATTTTCTAAACTCGGCAACAAAGCCGTAACTACAAGGGTAGGTCATCAAAAGTTTCAAAGGAGGTTAATTCAAAAAATGATTACTAAATAAAACAAAAAATATTTTTTTCCTTATAAGTAGATATTATTCCTTACTTAGAAAAAATGTGTGGGCTTTTTTTGTAGGTCTAAATTGCGATCGTCACTTTCTCGTCCCCGACGAACTTCATTTCACGAAGATGTTTTTTGCATATCGCGTCGGCAATTAATTCATTTGGATGGCCATCGGCGGGACGACTCTGGTAACACGTTAATGTTTTATGTCTGAAAAAATACCCGCGTCTGAATAAATACAAATGTGTTTGCGTCTTCATAATGATTCATAATAAATAATTCTTTATTTGCATAAGAACACGGTATAAAGTTTTTAATTACAATTTCAAAGTGCACATGTCTTGCCAGGATTGTTAGCATGCAAATATACATACAAATCTTCATACATACATACATACATACATACCATCACGCCTTTTTCCCAACGGGGTAGGCAGAGACCACATCTTTCCACTTGCTACGGTCCTGACATACCTCTTGCGCTTCTTCCACTCCACTCTGATTAATCCTTTCATACATGCTCGTCGATTATGGGTACTCCTAAACTGACCTTTTCTGACCACTTCTTTACAAATCTTCATGTAGGACGAAAAAAACAATATAAATTTGACGATACGATTGGCGTAGTGCGCTGTAGCACGGTTCCTCGCCTCGATTTCTGTAGTGTCCCGGGTTCGATTCCCGGTCGGGTCAATTTAGGAAACTATCTTTTCTGAATTGACTCGGGTATGGGTGTGCTGGGAGACGCCCCTGGCTTATTTCCTTGTGTGGTACCTCGTGACACAGGGATATTAATCCCTACTACGAGAACATTACAGGAGGTGTGTTGTCTGGCGCAAAAAAAATAATTAAAAGTAAACAATAAATAAATAAATCAAAGCAAATAAAACATATGTAGTAAAATATCAATTAAACAAAACAATCAATGTCAATCGATTAAAACAAAGTCAGAATAAAAGTTTAATAAACTAAAATGGTCGATCAAGTAAGTAATACCTTTATGTCATAAATTCTTTGGTCAATAAGCCACTTAAATAGTTTGGCCTTAAAAATGTGTAAATTATTATTTTTTATGTCACGAGGAATTTTATAGTAAATCTTGACACACATGGAAACACAATTATTTAGGTACTTTTGAGATTTCGGGATAACACTTAAGACCAGCCTATCTGGATCTCTTTTAAGTCTGGTATTAGTATCTCTTGCTTTCAAAAATAATCCCTCATATTTTTTTACAAAGCAGCCAGTATGAGGCCGAGTTTAACAAAAACTGGTCGGCAAAACTCGCCAGGCGGAACTCCAAATATGGCTCTTCTTGTGCAAGCTGTAGATACCTATGCCTACTTAAAAACAAACAATTTGTGAATGTTTTTATTCTTAACAGATATGAGAGCGCTCACAGAGAGGTGCAGTTGCTGCGCGCGCAGCTCCGCAGACAGCATGAGGACGACCTGGAACAGCTGGTCGCGGTCAAGAAGCAGCTCGAGAAGAAGGTAATTATATATTTATCTCTCACTCTTTCTACAGATATCAGTTTGCTAGTTCTCACGTAGCTATATAGATATAAATTTTTACTTTCGTTTAACGACATTAATATTGTCAGGATAACGTTCGTCGTACCTAATGACCGTTTAAAACCGTCGCGACCGTTCTCAAAGACCTCTGATGTTGCATGAATCCATAGGCATTGGTGACCACCTACTATCAGCTGATCCGTCTTCCTGTTTACAACTAACTTTTCACAGTAAAAAATGGACTAGAAGACATAGTAAAAGATATAGCTATCTAAAGGCTGACTATGGCCATTTTTGTAAAACACTAAATATTACATCAGTGAATAAAAAACAAAAAAGCAATGCGCGTTGCTTGATTTATTTAAATTAAAGACCGGGAGTTTCATTTGTATCACCTTTTTTTATTTATTATCAAGGGTAAGCACCCATAATGTGATGACGGACTGCAACCCTGGCTATCGCGCAACTTTTCAAGCCCCATTTACTGACCATTTGGGTATAACTTTCATCTGCTTCTCAATATTGTTGTGTCTCTGAGTAAAATGGTTAAGTTTATCCTCGCCCTAATTTTACATTTAAGAAACACATAAACTTTAATATTTCTAATAGACATTTGCTAATAGCTTCCTGAATAGTTATTTCACTGACTTGAAACGCGAGCTTACTGTCTTGATATTGCATGGGTTTTATCCATATTTCTCTATTCAGGAGCTCATAATAATGTGTAATAGATTACTTAGTTTGTTACTACAAGAAACTGGTGGGCAAAACGCATTATCTCGTTCAAATTATTTTAAAGTATGTTTTGCGGAAACTATCGAGAGTCCTGCACCTTTATCGTTTGTATACCTTGGGTGGGCGTCTCAAGCTGCGTTTGTTATCAAATTATGATCCAGAACTATTTAGTTTATGATACTACTCAAATAAGGTGTTCCGCAAACAAAAAAAATCCTTCGTACTAAAAACCAAAATATTTAAGGATGTAAATTACTGATTGTATGTATCAGGCATTCGGTGTTTTAAACATAGCCGTTTTCAATTATGTAATTCGATGTAGACTGACCAAAAGAGAAATGACTTTGTTATGTAAAATAAAACTTTATTTTATTGAATCTTCATCTTATTATTAATTGTTTCTAAAATATAATGTCAGTTATCCGCTTTTCAAGCGATCATCAAACAACATTAATATCTCTGACTTTTTTTACACTGTGAATCATTCAGTTACTATTAACCTTTTTGTTCTGTGATATTTAACTACGGGGCCGTAAAAAACCTTCGCCCATTCATATCTAGTTAGCGATACTTTATCTATTATATCTGTAAATATTCGAAACGTATCTTAGATCATCCTTGGTGAGACTCAGATGCTGATAGTGCCACCAAATCTGATATCATCTTAGATATCAGTTACGTCGTGTACACTTATCGGTACCTTACGAACGTATTAACCGTTTTTTGAAGATGTTTAAATAACAATTATAATATAGTTAGAGCCTGTAGATAAAAATGTGTAATTGACGCATCACAGCTGTATGTTAATGTGTTAGTGGTTAAAGTTTTAACTATGGAGGAAGAAATTGAAGAGGTTTGTAAAATAATAGCAAAGTTCAATTGTTTTCATACCTACTTATCTGAATATTTAATATATTTGAAGTAAGAACTAAAAATATCACAGATTTGTTTCTTAAATCCGCACTTAAACCACGATTTTATAATGCAGCTTATTTTATTATAATTCGATAAGTTGATTTCCCAATTTATCTATTTTCAAGCATTTTAATTACAGGAACAATACTGCTAAATATCTGTTTTCATAAAAAATATTGTACAAATTGTATACCTAAGTTTTACAATGAATAGGGATAATATTAATTTAAAAACTGCTCAATCGGTGAACTAGCGGTTAAAGCAGTACTCATTTACTTACGCGTAAACTAACTCGTCCACTTTCTAAATCCGCGAATATGATCATACAAGAGGTTAGTGCACTTTGACATAATGGAGCACAATTGTACACCATAAATTAGATTAATTTATCTCCACTGTTTCGCGAGTTGGCGGGCGTCCAGCGGTCCCCAGAGCCGGTGACACAATGCTATTATGACATTGCGTGTATGTTTTTCACATTAACTCGCTTTTGGTAATTATTCAATAATGATTAAATGGTTTTCATTAGTGTAGCTAGCTGGAGATGAAACGATGCTGACCTTTAGACACAGAGTATTACATACAGGCATACAGTTATAGGCCTTATATTCTTTATATATTGAAGAAACATACGAAACGTTTGAAAGTAACGGGGCTATGCATTTAGTTATAAGATGCTTAACCTAATAATTGTATGAATATTATATTTGAGAAATAAATCGCTGTGTAGCTGTGAAATGGCTTTATCAATAGGTATTATCAGACTTTAAGGTGCTGCGCAAACCAGTTTCCAGCTACCGACACTTTTTGATCGTCATGAGTACGAGGGGCATGCCAAAAGAAATTACTCTTACTACCACTACTTACTTACCAAAAGAGATACTCAAAAAATATTATTTATTACAAGTAGGAGTGGATGATTTCATACTGGTTCTATAGAAATGTATAGTCATCAGTAGCTTGTATCTGACAAAAGACCCCAAAGGTTCCAATGTGTGCGCCAAGCTTAAGAGCGCAAACGGTCATACCTATAAGTTATAAGGGAAAGCGACCCAGCACGTGTGGGTAACGCGAATCGAGACGAAAGTAATGTCAAACTAATGGAACCGTTGCATTTCAGGTTCAAGATGCATACGAGGAGGTTGAGGAGCAGAGAGCTGTTGCAGCGCAGTGGAAGCGCAAGCTGCAGAAACTCACCAACGACATGGCTGACCTGAGGTCACTCCTCGACGAACAGGTAAAATCACTTATTTAATTGCGTACTTTAGTCAGTTATATTTCGACGGTCTTTCGAACAAGTTTTAGTAAGTCTGCTACTCTTTTGGCTTGGCAGACTAACTCTTGAGTATTGTGTCTGCGAAATTTTGGCACTGGCCATTTAATAACGATGCTAACTTTTTTTTCTTTATTGAAATACCGAACCTTCTTATAACTTTAATTTGGTTAAATATCTATTGGTCAAGTAATGTTAACGCCGAATGATTGTAAGCATTTATATTTTTAACTTAAGAACTTAACTTTAGAATTGGAACGACTACACTTTAAGGCGTTCCTAATCGAGTGGGAATTAGAAAATCACTCGAACCCGTTCCAAATTGACCCCGAGTGAAATGGAGGATGACCGAGCTGTCACCTGACAGTTTCCCAGTTGTTTCGGGACGGGTTCGGGTGACGTGTATCACTCTGATAAGTGCGAATTCTACCGGTGTCTGGAGCCCGATGAAATTCACCTGACAGCTGTGAAACGAAGGTTTTGTTCGTTTTGTCTCCTTGTTCTCGTGAAAATAATTCTGCGGAAAGCGATTTGGAACGGGCCCTAATTGTAGTCGGTTGTACAACGCCGCTAATTTCGTTCTGGCACTCGCCAGTTCCGGCGAATCCTCATCATAATACAACTGGCCAAAAATATTTTACCAAAACAACTACACCAATATTCTCCTACCACCAGACATGCCGCAACAACCTTCTCGAGAAACGCCAGCGCAAGTTCGACGCCGAGCTCCACGGGGCGCAAGAGGAGCTGAAACGCGAGCGGGGAGCCAAGGAGCGCTTGTCTCGTGAGCGCGACCAGGCGCACGCGGACAAGTATGCGCTGGAACAGAGCCTCTCTGTAAGTATAGGGTTACTTAATCTAGGTTGCATGAACCCCCAAAGGGGTTAAAGATCTTGGCTAGGCGCACAGCAAAATAACCTCTCTGCAAGTATACCTATATGCTCATCACGATTGTACCTCGACACCAGAGGAGGACCTAGATTATTTTCTCTTTTTGCTACCATACCTGGGTCTGGTTCAGCATTTCGGCATTTTGGCACAGGAACTCATTTTGAAATACTTACCCTCTTAAAGAAAGAGTTTCCCCCCTTCACTTTACGGAATCTAGTGCTAAATTGCACTGGAGCATTGCCGGCCCGGCAATGCTCCAGTGATTCAGTGTCACATGTGTCCATGAATACTGGCTGTCACTCATAAATTTTGTTACTTGTTAACAGGAAGCTCGTCTCGAGCTCGAGCTGAAAGAAGAGCGTCTAGCAGCAGCTCACCGCGAGTTAGAGGAGCGAGGCGGCGGCGGCGACGAGGTCGCGGCGCTGCGGCGCGCCAAGGCCGAGCTCGAGCGCCGCGCGCGCGACCAGGAGGAGGAGCTGGACGACCTCGCCGGGCAGATACAGGTTGGTTATCTTGTTATGATGCGTGACTTTTATTTAAACTGTATTTGTTGGTGGTCGAGCTGAAAGAGAGGTTTAAAAACTTTATTGCGTGACTTGCGAAATGCGTCTATTGAAAGCGGTGTTGTAGCTGAAAAAGGGGGTTCAGCTGAAAAAGAAACTCCTGCTGAAAAGGTTCTCTAGCTGAAAGAGAGCCTAAAAGAGAAGCTTGAGTTAAAAAAAGAGCTCTTGCTGACAGAGGGGCGAATGAAGTAGCTCGAGATAAAAGAGTAGCTCAAACAATGTAAGCAGCTCATCTTTAAAAGAAGCTCAATCTGTTAAAGTATCTCGAGCTGTTGACGTAGCTCTCGCTGAAAGACTCTTACCTAGCAGCAGCTCACCGCGATTTAGAGGAGCGAAGCGGCGGTGGCGTGCCAAGACTGACCACGAGGAGAAGCTGGATGACCTGGGCAGATACAAGTTCGTTTGATTATTCGGACGTGTAACTTTTTCAAAATTACAGTGTGTTTCAAGCTCTAGCTGAAAAATTTACTCGAGCAGAAAAAGGGTACACTAGCTAATAAAAATAGATCTAGCTGAAAAAGCAGCTCAAGCTGATAAAGGAGCTCGCGCTGAAAGAGGAACTCTACTCAAGAAAATGGTGCTCTCAATGAAAGAGGAGCTCCAGCTGAAGAACGAGTTTAAGCTGTAAAAGTTATTCGAGCTTAAAAAGTATCTCGGGCTGTAAAATTAACTTGACATTCCTCTGAATGTGTGATAGGTTTCCTGATACCTTAACAATGCTCGCAATGTTTTCCACATGTAATAAAATATATCAAATGCGTGAAAATCAGGCCCTCTGGTATAAAAGTTTTTCCTTCCTTTGTTTATAAAATTGTATGTTTGTTGCAGTTGCTAGAGAGTTCCAAGCTGCGATTGGAGATGTTGCTGGAGCAGCAGCGCAAGGAGGCGCGGCTGGAGGCGGCGGCCAGGGACGACGAGATGGAGGAGACGCGCGCCAATGCTGCCAAGAAGCTCAAGAGTGAGTTCAATTTGAGATCTTGTAAGGAAGATTTGTTTTTTCTGCTGGCGTAATTCTGCTTTTTTAATGACGCTGTTTATGATACTAATAATAAAATATAATATTAATCCCATCTTTTTCTGTCACCTTTTTATTTTAGATTCCGTCTGTTTCCCGACTAATAGTAGTTTTAGACTTACATGTTTGTTTTTGAAAGCACATGCACAGCGTACAGGCGCGACTTTTGACACACTTGTAACTAGTACGAGCTTTGACGCTCTTATAAGCTTGTACAATCCATATAGATACGGACCCCTACTTCGAGCAAACACGACAAGCCACATTCGCTGATCAGGGGTATTTTTGGGGTGGTTAGGGTTGTTTTTGGGGTTTTTCATGTATGAGGGTGTTTTATAACTGTTCAATCAACGCAGGTTCTTAGTTTTTTTTTCAAAAATGTCACATGACCTAATTGCGGCATCAACTTTTTAATTTTCGATCCGATTGTAATGCGATCTCGATTATAAAAGAAAAGAAATGGTTTCGCCGCCATCTTGGATTGTTAGGTTTATGTTTGCGATACCATAAGGCATAGATTTCCAAAACTTTTTTTCGTTGTGGTGCTCATAGTATCATAAAAAATTAAGATGGCGGCGGCGCCGGCGGCCATTTTGTTTCATGCACAGAATTTGACCATTTGTGCGTGGTTTTTTCTGGTAGATGGCAACACCTGATCGAAAATCAATTAATGTAGAAATTTGAATTTCTACCAAATTCATGGTGGGAGGGCCCAGGAAAGTCGAAATGAGAAATATGACAGCTGTCAAAAAATTGGGATGCACTTTTATGGCAACCCCAATCTCTAAAAACTTTTTGATATTTTTGCGAAAATCGACTGGCCACTGGAGACTACAGAAGAAAATTATTTATTCGGAAGGTGTGACTTTAAAGTAAGTGACAATGCAATGTGGTTATGAATTAGGGTCATTAAAATGACATTTGACCATTACATTAAAATCAATTGGCAAAACTGGGAATGAAAATTAGGCAATTTTTTCGTAAGGGGTCTTTTTGATGGTCTTTTTGGGGGTTTTTTTTAATCTTCAATACAGATATTGAAGATTGAAAAAACTGTGAATTAGGCTCGACGTGTAATAGGTATAGATAAAATCACTAGGAGAGTGTAAAGTTTTAAAGTTTCAATATGGCGGATACACTTGCGGCCATTTTGTAAAATTTTAAATTTGACGATTTCTTCAAAGTGGATTTTGATGTAGATGGCAACATTTTACGGAAAAATTTTGTTTTGGTTTGGTTTTTCATTAGATTTGGTGAGTTCTTGAGGATGGCCAAAAAATACCCCATTTTTAGGGACTTTGTAAGATTATATATACCCCTCGAAAAAGGTTACAATATTTTTGAAAAAAAAAAAAATGTCATCCTGTCAACAACTATCATTGGTTTACGATTTGTCACCATTTTGAGTTCTCTACCCCCTCTGCTGAGAATTAAGGGTAAATTACTTTAAGCCGGTAGAATTTGATTTTGTTTGAAAATTTCCGTAGAATTTTATTGCATCTACCAAGCCAATGTATATATCCGAGGCCGAAGGCCGCGTAGGGCGAAGCCCGGAGCGTTCATCGTCAAATCCGAGTAAATTCGCGAAGCCACAGGCTGAGCACCCGGCACACAGTTTGGCCTGAAGCCACCCACCACATGTAACAACAGTGAGGCCGTAGGCCGAGCTTCGTCTGTGAAAGTCCAAACCCACCCAAAAAAGACTGAGAATCCTTAGCGCGGAACGGTCAACCCAAAAGTGTACGTTTAGCGAGGGCGAAGGCCGAGCTGCAGCCGCGGATGGCAAAGCCCGCAGCGGCGCCCCTCAGCGTCGCAGACCTAGCTCCTGGGCCGTGAGTTGGCCTCAAGCGGCGGCCAGAAGCTATGTTATTATAATATAAAACCTCTAATGCAATAAAATGTTTCTCCCACAGTGCTAGAGAGCCAGCTAGAGAGCGAGCACTCGGAGCGCAGCCTGCTGCTCCGTGAGCGGCACGAGCTCGAGCGGCGGCTGGCGGCGCTGGAGGAGGCGGCGCGCGCCGAGAGCCACGAGCAGGCGCAGCTGCTGCTAAGGCTGAAGAGGTACTGTTGTATCTACACCTGAAAAGCGAGCATTCTTCCGACAGTTCTGAAAATCGTGACCTCTTCCCACAGTGAAAATACTCCGTTGGTTTTTTTTATAAAGCCATTATTTACTTTATTTATACTTTAGGTACAAACAGCTTAGGGAATTTGCTATACTTGCAAACCCACCTGAACTTTTGCAGAGAATCAACCATGATTCATTTTCTGCGCCCTTTCAAATGTCAATCAACCTCACCAGCTCTTTTTTACAGGGATTTGAAGAGGTACCGCGCCCTTTTGCGTGACGCACAGACAATGCTGGAGCAAAAAGAAAAGGAAGGAGGCGCTAAAGCGCAGATTAGACAATTAAAGAACCAGGTAAGTGTTTCTTTGTAACCAATGTTACAACGCTATGTCTTCTGACGATTTCAAAAATGTACAGGAGAAAAAATTGTGATTGCTTGTAATTTCTTTTGATTTGCGTGTCATCACTCTTACTCCGTTTATTGGTAGTGTGAATCGGTTCTAATACCAGTGGTGAAAAGAAGGCTTCTGAGTGTTCCGTTCGCCATGACGGCAACAGTCACATGCCTCTGTCTACCTCGTTCGGGATATAGTATGTTAGTAAATAAAAAAGAACTTATTTTATCACTAAACTCTTCACAAAATAAAAGGCCCGTTTTGACATTTGTTTTCACGACGTAACTAGTGATGTACCCATACGACTCGGTACTCGATACTCACGGTAAATCGATTCAAGTTTGCATTAGTATTTGATCGATTTGAATATGTATTGTAAAGTGCATTGGATTAAAGTTCTGATTAGAAAATTCACTTTAAGTTTGATATTGTAGGCATTTTGAAATGATACAATGTTACGAAAGGTAAACTTTCTTTCATTCAATAGTTTTGTTAGAATCATTCACTCAGTCACAAAAAAATACGAAAAAAAGTGAATCTTCAGTCAATCATTTTATTCAGATGATTAGCCAAAATTGTCACCCGTATTTATAATTATTTCATTTTCAATTATATTGTCAATATTGATGTCTCTGTCCATAGTCAGGCAAAAGTGGTAGAAAAAAATCGAAAAATAATAATGGAATTATTTTTGAGTTTTTTCTACCACTTTTGCCCAGTCTGCTTTAGTACCTTTGGCTCAAGCTTCATTCAGCAATGTCATCATTTTCTTAGTGGAGAATGCCGCAACTGCGCCCTGAAGGCGTTATTGAAATAGTTGGTCCATAAGCTGCAAGAATACAATGACACACAATATGTTTTAAAAAGCGTAATTTTAACTGTGTCAGTACAGCGACCAAACCTATGTGCCAACATATTCGCCCTGACCGACAGCGCCCTACGTTCCCTATCGATATCTTCACCGTCTTTAAGGCTCTCAGTAACGATATGTCCAAGGTATTTGATTTTGTAAACCCTTTCTTAGGATTCTTTATAAAGTGTTATAGGGGGCACTGTGTTAGGGCATTTACTACCAGCCCTAAATACCATGAACTGGGACTTCTTGGCATTGTAAAGTAAACTATGTGAGACAGCGAATCTTTCACAAACTCCAAGAAGCGCTCTTAACGCACTGACCGAGGGCGCCAGCAGCACCATATCGTCCGCGGAACTGATGTTATTGACACATACGTTACCAATTTGTGCTTAGCCGACTGAGCGGTAGCCATCAATGAAAAATGTAATTATCCTTAGAACATTTCGATCGGTAAAAAATAGCGAACTTCATGGGCGTGAGCTGTCAAAGCGGGCCTTTTATTTTGTGAAGAGCTTATTAAATCTAATTTTCTCATTAACCTCTTACAGGTGGAAGACCTAGAGCTAGCCGTGCGAGCGGCGACCAAAGCGAAGCAAGCGGCCGAAGCGGAAGCGGCAGAAGCAACCGCAGCGCTGGAAGAAGCGACGCGCGCGAAGAACGACGCTGCGGAGCGAGCGCTCACAGCGACCAGAGACGCGGCCGCGGCTAGGGCACAGCTCGATGACGCTGAAGAGGAAGCTGCTGAGGTAAATCATCTTTTTATATTCAGTAGCCTCTGCCCGTATCTTCTTTCGTAAAATACAACTCAAGAGATTTGTCAAAATTGACATCTCCGTCATTAAGTGTATTTCACCCTCTTTTACTCCCTCAACAGTACATTTTCCAAAAAATATTGATGTCGCAAAAATAATAGTTTTTATCATGAATACTGATTTAAATCTTTTATTTCATTTCAAAACCCCTTTGATGAGAACGTTTGAAATACAAAAGTAAACAGAGAGGCACTAGTAAGCGATAAAATCATAATTAAATTAACGCAAATTGAAAAAAAAACAAACAATAAAAAGGCCTCAAAGTCGACTTGTGTAAAAAGGAAGATTTGTGTAAAATTTCACATTCCTTGTCCCAGTAGTTTGAAATGTGCGCTGATATGTCAGTCAAACAATCAGTCAGCTATACCGATAAGATATAAACACATTCGTTACACCTGCATAAAATAATCCAGTTCTTAAAGTGTCAAGAGGATTTACTGCAAGAGAATACCTAATAGCTTCAATTCGTGATGATAAGGCTAAAAATATTATTTTTCTATTACAGCTGTTAAAGAAATACCGTTCAAGCGCGAACGCCCTCTGCGCAGCACAAGCGGAAGCGCGCGAAGCGAGCGCGCGAGCGGAAGCGACGGCGGAAGAAGCGCGGCAGTGTCGGGACAGGCTCGCGGAACTGACGGCGAGGCTTACTGCTGCTGAGGCCGGACACAGCATGGGCCAGCACGAAGCTGAGCGACGGCTCGAGATGAGGAATAAGGTAAGATCATATAAAAACAATTTAGGCTGCAGGCAGAATTGAGTCGAAAGATCTACCAAAAGTGCGAGCTTACGTCAGCAAGTTTGAGGTGATAGATGATGTCATGGGCGGCAAATAGCACTCACAAAGATTATATTGTTCGAGAATCCCCGCCAGCGTCATGTTAGATTCACAAAGAAAATGTGATAGAAGATAAGATAAGGTATAAAAAAATCCTTAAACAACAACGACAGTATTTGCAAACTACATTACACCATTCAGTCCTAAAAAGTAAATGTGGTATTTATTTATTTTTTGACTGGCCTGTTGGTGCAACGGCAGCGATCCTGCCTTTAGCACCGGAGGTCGTGGGTTTGATCTCCACCCATGACAAACATTTGTGTTTGTTGTTGTGTCTGGGTGTTATTATCTATTTAAATTTGTATTTCGTAATATTTAAGTATGTTTTTCAGTCTCTGACACAGTAGTCACAATCAGATATATTGTAGCAGACAGGGTGACCAAATACTTCTAAACGATTTTAAATGTCAATGAGTTCTTAACGCTACAAACTACCAATAATATCTGACCATTAATGTCTGAGCAGCATTCAGTCCATAGTTTCTATACGCACAAATAACCAAAAATATCTGAACACCTAAAACGTCTAGTGTATCTACGCAGACAAATACAAAGCATATTGTAAATATAAAACACTAGCTGTTCGCACGCGGCTTCGCCTACGTGGACTTAATGATTTTGGCTCTTCTGTTTTCTCCCGTTAAAATATATCCTATGTTACTTATTTAAAATAAAGTTTTATTTTAAAATAATTTTGGGAATTGGTCCCGTAGTTTTGATTATTTTATTTCTTACTAGCTGTTGGTCATCGGCTTCACCCGTGTGAACTATTTCTCCTTCTCCCGTTAAAATATAGCCTAATATTGAGGCCCACTCGCTGTGCCCCTTGCTTATAATATAGCTTTATTTAAGTGAAATATTTTTTTAAATCGGTTCAGTCGTTTTAGAACTTTTTTAATACAAATAAACATTTTTTTTTCCCCTTCCACTTTCCAATTCAAACAGTAAATGTTCAGATATTTTTGGTTATTCGTACGTGTTGAAATGTTTGACAAACTGCTCAGATAATAATGATGTAATGAATGTTCAGAAGTTATTGGTAACTTGTGGTGTAAAGAACTTAGGGGTTTTTAAATTGTTCAGATGTTTATGGGCACCCTGTACAAGCTCTGCTTAGTTTGGGGTCAGGTGATCTTGGTGTAAGTGTCCCAGGTATATATTTATTTATTTCGGGGTTTCATTCTTCAGAACGCTGTAAGAATTGTAAACTGTCAGATCGTTTTAGTTTTTATTGTTATTTTTCTACGTTTCGATGATCCCACCGTTGTTCGAAATTAAATACCAGCAGCCGAGTGCTCCGCTAGCGCTACCCCTAGGGGTCTCATAGACATCCCTAAGTGAGCAGCTGGAAAGACAAACCAGCAGGTTAACAAGATACGTTAGCAATGTAAGTTTTATTTCGGCCTCTTGAGTGTTCTGCCGACTACAACGGTAAAAATAAGCTTGTATCTGATATCTTCATATCTTCCAGAATCTGCACTCACACTAGCGATCTATATATACCAACTATTTGTATAATTCCAGGAGCTAGAATCCAGCCTAGAGCTAGAAGCGACGGCGCGCACGCGCGTGGAGGGCCAGCTGTCGCGGCTGCGCGAGGCGCACGAGCAGCTCGCGGCGGAGCTCGGCGCCGCGCGCGCGCGCGACCTGCTGGCCGCCGACGAGCTCAGGAAGCTCAACAGGCAGCTCAGGTAACTATTCCTGCTTTATAGGGAAAGCGACTAAAGGTGCTAGTTGGCGCGTAGATAATATCCAGACGGGTGGTCTATTCTCGTTCGTCCGAAACCGACGTATTGTAAATCGTTAGACTCCAAAATAACATACTTGCAGTTCATCAAACAAAAATATTTTTATTTAAATAGACTTGTAGCAGTACTTTCTTCATTTATCTTGATACTTTGGTGTTTTAGGCATCATATTTTAAACTTATAAACACGTTTTGACTTTTATCGCCTATCAAGTGTAAAAGTATCGTGATATTTCGTAAATGTTGCTCCGGAGTAGACCCCTGGTGACTGCGTCACGTGTCGCTGTAGCGGCACCGTACGGCTACACCTTTATACTGGCCGACTTTTTTCGTAACCACTTTGAGCTCTTTTATTCCGGCCAAATCACCTACCTACTGAAGTTTATATGATTTATTTCTAAGTAAAGTAACGCATCATTGGTCAAGTACATTGACACGAAATTACGTGGCAAAGTATTTGAAAAAGCCATTATCCATCGAATAATGAAGGCTGTTATAATATTGTGTGCAATCAGACAGTGAACAAGCCAATTACTTCATTATCACACCTATGTTTTTTTCAACAGAGAACTAAAAGAAGAAAACTCCGCCCTAAACGGCAAGCTAAGCGAGGCTGCGCGAGCTAAGGCCAACGCGGAGACCGCGGCGGCGGCGGCGGCGGCCGAGGCGGCGGCGGCGCGGGACGAGGCGCGCCTCGCTGCGCGGAGGGCCACGGCCTTACAAGAGGCCATTGCTGGGGATCTGTCCAGTCCGGGAGATTCTAGGGATACTGACAGGTGAGGCTAATCACACATCGTTACATTTTCAAAATGTGTTGCCTTTTTGTTGAGAATGTTTAATTATTTTTGTGAGCCTCATTGTATTCCCCAGAAAAAAAATACCGTTTACTTACTTTTACTCATGTACCTTCTGAAGATCTTATAATTGCATCAATACTTATTTTACCATTAAAAAAATACAACCTGGCGAAGTGTGAAAAGTGTAAATAAATATGCTTCAATACAACGTCGTTTTTGATAAACAGACAAATAATCATGTGAAATTTTAACCGCCAAATAACAAAATAATTGCACCTTTGGACACATGCAATACCAGATAAAACACACACAAGCTGCAAACCCTAAAAAAGTTTCAAACCCCTTTTAAAAACTCCATTAGCTAATGGTGAACCTCAACATAACATAACATCAGTCTCGCTTATACTAACAAAACACTATCCTAAGCGTTATGGGCAGGAAAAAACCTTGATAAGTGAACTATTAGAGAAACCAATGTCACTTAGAAAATGAGGATGAACTTTCTTCATGGTCAGCAGTTTTGCGATAAAAAGTATGCTACTCTGCTGCATTCGAACTATTAAATGAACAATGTCTCTTTACAGTGATAACGACAGCTACAGTTCTGACGAGTCGATCGGCACGTTCCTGGCCAACCACAAGCTGAGCCCCTCCGCGCCCTCGCGGAACAGCCTGCACCTCGACTCACAGAAGTAAGTCAATAAGGCCCGTATTCTGAAACAAAATCTGTACGAGTATAGATCTGAGTGACTTTTAGTAATGTCACTTAGACAGTAATTGATTTACTTATTTTGACATGACGCAGGTTTTGTGATTCTGCTTGTGTTTTTTTCTGATTAAAAAGACAGCAATAAATAGGTGATACTGATAGGTGTTAATGCACTTAAGAAATCAAAATCTTAACACCTAAAGGTACCATTTTTCTTTGTACCTTCTTCCAGACCAATTTATACACAGCATAGACAATAAATACATTATAACGATACTAATATGACTATACCATTAGCTTTGGATGGTTGTCAAGATTTTTTGATGTTTGCATTCCTAAACGAATTTCAACTGTACTTTATAGGTCTTAACTTACAATTTCACTTGTATCTTCAACAGATCTCATACCCCCGAAGGCCGTCAGAGCCGTTCGAGCGTAAGTTCCGGCTCGAAGCCGCTCAGTCCGACTAAAGAGTCGTTCGCATAACAGCCGCCCGCCGCCGCCGGGGCCGGGGCTGGGGCCGGGGCCGGGCTGCTCGCGGGCGCGCTCCCAATGCTCTGCGCCGTCTTCTGCTCGCGGCAGCGCGAGGCGCACCTCGTCCTTGACTGAACGAACTTTAAAAAGTCAAACGTCAGTTACAACTGATAGTGCTTTCGGCGGGAAAATGTAAAACTTTTTTTAAGGCAATGAACTGATTATACTGCCTGATTAGTGACAAGTGATGGCGATTTTATGAATGGAATAATAAATCAACTTATACAGTTAAATACAGCAATAATCAATACCATGTTATACCGATGGCTCCTAAATTTAGACTGCTCATTTTACACATTTAAAATTTTACAAGTTTTATAGGGTTTTTATCAACATTTTATACAGGATTGCTACACGTTTGATAATAATAAGCGCTTAGACGTATGGCGCTAGTGTCGGCCAGTCGTATCCGCAAGATTATGAAAATGTATGCATTCCAAAGTATTTTTCATGTTTATGAACTTTTGGCTCGATGCGCATAAAAGCGTCCCTCCAAAGACGATTTATGGTATATTCTGGATAAACTGTTCGAAATATAACTCCCACTATTTTGATGTATAAGCTTGTTTACAATACATTCAAATGTAATATCCCACTGAGTTTAAAATAACGAAATGTTATCTCTATTTATTTTAACATATGAGGGAAAGAATTATAATCCTGACGAATGTGCTCTATGAATCGTCTATGAAATACGTTCACTAGCACCATTCAATCTAGGCTTCGACATAATTTATTTAGTATAGAAATATTAGAGAATTCATGTATGCACTTAGAGAATATACGGGGCGGTTTTTCGTTTAAGAATGCTTTACGTATCAGTTTCAAAAATAATTATTGTCCAGTACGTAAAAAAATATACAAACTTGTCAAAATAAAAAAAGAAAACCAGAAGTGATGTTTTCTTAAAGCCGAAAAAACGCTCCGAATGTTCTTAAACATTAGTTATCGCTGCGCTCAGCCAGCCAGTCAGTATTTAGACGGCCTAGTGGCGGGTTAACTTACAAAATAATTTAAGGCCCTTTGTTATTTAGTTAGCTAACTTTTGTAAATAACTAGATGGCATATACATTTTATTATTTAATTTGTAATATTTGTGTGATCAGACTGTTATTCTATGATTTATTTGTTACAAGTGAGTTGTTGCTTTATAGTAGACATTCAATACATATCTGTTAGGTAATTAACTTTTTTATAATTGTCAAAATATTTTACTTACTGGTTTGTTTTGCTGTAACTTTGAATTAGCCAATCTGTATTCCTCTATTAAATAAAATATATTCCTTGTAATTGTAATTTAACTTCATTATTCTTAAATTATATTTATTCCTATATAACTATCTGTGTCTGTAACCGCATATAAAATTGACTATCTTAAATTTAATATTATGTGTATTGTACGATAATGTGATGAAATGTTACTGAATTCACTACTGGTTGTAAAATGAAATATTTAATAAAGTAACAGAAACATAAGGATTGTTGTCTTTGTTTTAGTAACCCAACCAAGTGGAAAAATCGTCATCCCACGTGCGTGATGTAATCCGTACGATATTAACACCTTTAAGATAAGCAAGCTTTGGTTACTTTAAAACTATATATTTGATTGTTGCAGCTAAACTTCAGCATCAGAAGAGTATAGAGATTTTTTTTAACAATTGCTGCAAATCTGCTGCTATTGCTTTAAATTATCCTACAACGAGAGAAATACGGATTTATTATGTAAAGTTCGCGTAAAACTGTTAGTCAACTTTGAATTGTTTCGCGCATGCGCAATACCTATTTTTCATAAAAGAAATAGGAATGCGGGACTCGGGACAACTTCAGAGTGGACTAGACGTTTTACGCAAACTATACTTACCCACACTAATCCCAAAATATCATGTGAGTGACTGTATGGTTTGAAATAGGAAAATAAACATTATTTAACGCTATATCACAGCATGAAAGAATCAGAATTTCAAATTGCAGGAATATCTAGCTTCGTACATGAAAAAAAAATCAAATTAATCAGGTACCTAGAAACCTAGCTTATTAGTACCTTATAATTGGAAAGGCAACAGTTTTATTCACAATAGGCGTGCCGCACAGATTAAGTACCTAGATATTTATAATAGGTATGTACCTGGCCAAGTTCACTAAGTTTCTACGTATAGATGCTCACTCTCAGACTAAAGAGGATGAAAGGCTATTTGTACAGTCACCATCAGATATACCGGGTGATTATCAAATAACTTCTGAAAACGATATGCCATACTCAGTAAGTGATCAGTAACTATTTAAGCGGAAATTTGATTTATTCAATTAACTTTTATTTTAAGGTTTTCATACAATAAATGTATGTGTATTGTATGGTGTCCTTGAAATTAAAGTTAGTTTAAATAAATTTCATTTTCGCTTAGATAGTTTCTACATCAGCTAATGAGTATGCCATATCGTTTTCGGAAGTTATTTGATAATCCCCCGGTATTGTATTAAGGTGACCAAATACTTCTGAACTATTGAAAATGTCAATGTTACAGATAAATCCAGTTTTTAGATAGAACGCGTTTTTCCTAGTTTAAACTATAGGTACTACTCTCGCCGTATGATGGATGTTAATGATGATATCCCTGACATGACAGTTCATAATTGTCAATTAAAGTGCTGTAACGAATGAATTTAATCGAGTTGGGAAAGGAAATGGAATCGGATTTACCGATTATAATTTTTTAAATAAATTCTTAATAAACGGGTTATAGCTGATAAGTTAAAGAATAAAACGCGGTATCTCGAAAATAATAGTTAAAAAACAGCACACAAGAAATCAGAAATCAGAAATTTTATTTGCATAACTTTAGGTACAATATTGATCTTAAAAATAGAGTAAGTACGAGTATCACTAAAACTTGCTAGTAATGAGAAGCGTGCAAATACCTCAAAGTTACAAAATAAACACAATAAATTACAAATTATCAATTAGAAAAAAAGTCATTCTTCATCATTAAATCGCATGTCTAATATAAATAAGATGAATAAATATAATAATATTTCACAAAAAACAAATTAACAATTGAATTAATCAAATTACAATATTTATTTTATTTATTTATTTCCATATATCAAAACTTACAAATATTGGGTTAGTAGTATCTTAAATCCTAAATATATTACTATATTTACTCGTTTTCGAGACGCCATTCTGAAGACTGTTGGCTTGTTTGCATATCGTACTCATAAACCCATGTCTCGTCGCCAGTTATAATACGTTTCATAAAGGTCGGATCCGTAGAAGCTCGGGAAGCGACATGCTTTCGCTGCGCTTTTTGAACAAAATTAAGCTCTTTTGGAATTAGTCGAGCGGCGACGCGTTTCATGCCTAAAATGTCAAAGAGAATGTTGTGGACGGACTTAAAAGATATGTTCACCTAGCCAACTCTCTCAGACTCATACGTCGATTTTCGAGCACTAGCTTCTTGATTCTGTCGATGTCTTCTTTGGTCGTAGCGGTTGAAGGTCTACCAGAACGAGGCAAGTCTACTACTACTTCTCGGCCTTCTTTAAAAGCCTTATACCATTCATAAGCCCTTGTTTTCGATATACACGATTCGCCGTAGGTATTTCGCAACATTTTTAGTGATTCACCACATGAAATATCATCCGAAACACAAAATTTAAGGCACACTCTTTGTTCAACAATATTTTCCATTGTAAAAATCGCCGAGGACTCAACAAAACTATCACCAACAAAAAGTGTAGTTTAAAACAAATTAAATGACAGATCCCGCTCAAATTTTGCGCGCTTAATCAGTATAAAGCCACCAACATGCAGTAAAAAAATTAGAACGACCTCTTTTACGCGGGTCTTTTTATTGACATATTCCCGATACTTTTTACACAGACTAATGTCAAAATCAACCCAAAATAACAATTCAAAAAAAAAACATTCACACTCTATTAAACTATTCGTTCAATGAGTAGAACGACCCCTCCACAAGCCACGCGTGAAGTTTGTTTTTAAAAGGCAGACGCACTGGTACTCATGCGAATGACGTGATTACAAATTACAAAATGGTCGCTCCTATTGATCGATTTTTTGTCGATTAAGTTGTGTCTATACACTATTGAATGGCGTTCCTTTTCACGCATCAGGCGCTGTAAAGATATATTCATTTAATTTCAAATACTTCAATAATTAACGGTTAATAATAATAACACAACAATTTACTTGATAAGATTCGAAAGAACAATAGTTTTTTAATAGTTTATAACATTTTCTTTTGCCAGTTTTTTTTCATTTAGTTTGAAATAGTATGCGTGACACGGAACAATAAGAGCTGTCAGGCATATCATCTTACAGTGAAAATAGTATAGTTTTTACTATGTGCCTTGGTTAATACTAGAATCAACTAATTGTCAAAATTGAATATCAGTTAAAACTAGTTCTTACTAGACAAAACGTGTTTTTCCGAAGCGAGTCAGTTAAAACTGATCCGACCGAGATTAATGTTCATCATACTTTATTCTGATTGGTCACGAGACGTCACTTAATCAGTTACCCTACTCTAAAGAACCAAGTAAAATAAGTATAATTTGGTTCTGCTCGCAGTTCTAATCTAACCTAACCTAGCTATTTCGGTCGAATTGATCTACACTAACAAACCAAGTGAAATTGGTATTAGGAATTTTACTAATTATGCCCTCTTGAATTATGCTTAAAGATATGAGGAATAACTAAATTACTTATGCCAAAAGTAATTAGGGCTTTCACTTAAGCTATGTAATAATATGCATTTGGACTATTAAGCTATTTAAAAGTTATGCGAAGCATGAATTAGGACACGTTAATGTTATGATGTTGTGCTAAATGAGTTACCTATGCTGTAACTTTAGGTAGATCGGCATTATGCGAAAAGTTAGTCCCCCATTTTTTAAAGCTATATCTTGTTAACAATCCCAAATTAGTTTCTCTAGTGCTAGTTTTAACTGAAGCTCTATGTGACAACTAGTTTATTCTGAAAATCAAATATATCAGTTGTATTCTAGTGTGAACTAGGTATTTCTAGTTTTAACAAAGGCATTAAGTAAAAATTAGTTTTAACTGCTGAAAACGAGTTCTAACGAAAATCGGGTTTTATCTGTAACATCAATACGTTCTTAACACTTTACCTAATACCAATCTACCAATAATAACTAAACATTAATAACATCATTATTATCTGAGCAGCAGTCACTTCAATAATTTCTATACGCCCAAATAACCAAAAATATCTGAACACCCAACACGTCACTGCTAAAATGTATCTGATGGCGACTGTACATTACAAGAGGTGTGTTGTCTGGCGCATATTTATTCATTTTATTTTTTATTTGTAACTACTAGCGTGAACAAGCGTGATCGTTGCATGACCATGGCATGACTAATTTAGCTACTATACCAACCTCCGCTAGAGCGTAACTCAGTGACAAACCCAACTCTAGTTAAGCATTAAGTAACATGCGATGTGAGTAATTTTAACTTTGTACACTGATATAAATTGTGACTGTGAATATAAATTTAAAATGTTGAAAGAAAATTATTTTCTGATTTGAAAAAAACCCTCTTGACTTGTGTAAAATACGTGTAAATAAAACTTTTAAGTTTTAATACCGTAAGGTCAATAAAACGGAATACTCAATAGTTAAAGAAACACCAGATATTTTATTTGGAAGGATTGAAAAATAAAATAGGCAACTTAAAAAAATCCGATGTCTCCCAGAGGGAGCTGTTCTTTTTTGACCCACTTTAAAATGGGTAGTATTTAACTGCAAATCAAAAAATCTTCCTTTTGTATGAAATAAAAATCCCAATACCAATCAAAAATACTGAATGAACAACAAAATAGCTACCTCAAAATATTAATATTGAAGCATCAATTTATGTTCGTGACTCATTACTTTATTTAAATGTAAAACATTTTCATTAACGTATACCTAATAATTACTAAGGTACAGTAAACTATTGACATCTCTTTTTATTAAACAGAGGGTCTATTTTCACATCGTACACTGCAGTGTGTATAAATAAAACAACTTTTTATTTGAAAAAATAAGCTAATTATTAAGTAATTAGGACACAATGAGATCAACAATAAAATTCTAAAATCACATACAAATCTACTTTCTGTAGATGTGTTGAATAATGAGAGCAGACCTTGCCTTGGCTGGACCTCCGCGCCTCCTTTTCTGGCCAATAGTATATTTTTGGGGTACACTACATAATTCCGAAAAATATCAACTCCGAAAGTCAAAATCCCAAATTCCAAAATTCATAATTCCGAATGATTTAGAATCCCGAAAGTCAAAATTCCGAATTATCATAAATCCGAAATTTTAATACTTACTCTGAATGTTCGTAAGTCCGAAAGTCAGAATACCGAATTTCACAATACCGAATCATTAAAATTATGAATCAACAATAATGCGATCTTTCATGAATACGAATTCCGAAAAATCAAAACTCCGAAAAATTATAAATCTATTTTATTTTTTATAAACATTTTACAGGTACATACTTCGCCGACAATTCGGTTCTGGCATTCGCCGGCCGCTGCTGCGGCATGCTCGCTCGGCTCGTGCGGGCTCTTGAATTACACTCTAGTGTAGGGCAGGCTAGTATCACGGCGAGTTGTCGGGCAACGTAATTATAATGTAGCTATGTGGGTAAATTAAAATAATGTCACAAAATACTCGCTCCGGAACAGTACAACAACAAAAAAAAATTATGATGGATGATAAGTTGTTTGCTGTGCATTTGAAAATAAGCCCTATAAAATTAAGAAGGTTTCTACTCTTTTAATGGGTTCAATCTCGAACAGTAGTGCCTTTGCCTTCTGAAGTATAAAAGTATTGAATTAAGAAACTGATTTTTATTTGGCCTATTGAGCTTTCGTTCAGTGCCGTGACATCGCGTTTGACATAAAAAAAAAGTAGTTGCTACGCCCCCGAGTCGTGTCAGTCGTGTTAAAAGTGAGTTGTAATCAATCATTTTATTTTTCTAAATAA
Organism: Udea olivalis; assembly: GCA_947369235.1. NCBI lineage: Eukaryota > Metazoa > Arthropoda > Insecta > Lepidoptera > Crambidae > Udea > Udea olivalis. The sequence goes on along the minus strand of OX376362.1, from coordinate 10,980,617 downwards.
AATACTTTCCCGTTTGTCCGTAAATTCTACAATTCATATTTTAACAACCTTAGCTCGAGCTGGTATTAGTTTATTACCTTTTTAACTCATATAAAGAATACTTATACTGCAAACTTGCTGTCAGATTCTTACTTTCGGTCTATCGATTTTCTAGGAAGGCGCAGTAGATGAGTAGTTTCTTCGTAAAAGTACAACTTTTAGTCCAGTAAAAGACTTGTAGAGTCGACAAAATGACGGACTCGAAGTATTTTACCACCACCAAAAAGGGGGAGATATTCGAACTGAAGTCGGAGTTGAACAGTGACAAGAAGGAGAAGAAAAAGGAGGCTGTAAAGAAGGTAGGCTTTCATTTAATTATTATTTACTTTTAGATGAAGCACCCGTAGCTTTAGTTCCCTGATTATTAGTAGCATCTATGGGTTTGGGTATGTAGAGAGAGCTTGAACTTTTTAGGATTCTTATTTTCTCATCAGTTTTTTTTACTTGTGTATTTTTATTTAGGTACCTAATATGCTTAAAAGCATAATCAGTGTTTTAACACTGTTCTTAGCATTCCAAACAGCTAGTAAGTAAAAAAACAGTTCTGTTTTTTTTAATTTAGCATGAATTTAAATTGGTTCATTTAATCATAATATAAAAGCGATGCCTGGGCTTTGACCTGTTTGTACTCGTCCTAATTTATCTTGCAATATGGTATAAGAGTTAGGTATTTCTGCAAATAGGTCATGTCATAACATAATTGATATTTCTGACGAGCACAGAACCCCCAGTAAGTACACTGATGTCAATAAATGTTTTTGCATAGGCAAGTTATTATTTCTTGAAAAATTATATCCTGGTAATTGAACATTAAGTTAAGACTTCCATTATGAAAATCCAATAAGTTTTTTTACCTTGGGACTTACTTAGAAGAAAATACTTTTTCAACCGTTTTTTAAACATGTTTTATTTTCAGGTCATAGCTTCAATGACAGTTGGCAAGGATGTTTCTGCACTTTTTCCGGATGTGGTTAACTGTATGCAAACGGACAACTTGGAACTGAAGAAGCTAGTTTATCTGTACTTGATGAACTATGCCAAGTCACAGCCTGATATGGCTATAATGGCTGTTAACACATTTGTCAAGGTACGTTTTGACTTCTACAATTTTATCTGAGCCTGGTTAATCACAATTTGCAGGGTTATTACTTAGCAATGTAAATTTTCTAAAATTTGTTAGAACACCTTAAATTTGTAGCCAAATCTACTTTTACTAAAAATATCATGTGACATGAGTATTACATAAAAAAATGCTGTTTTTTACATTGTGACATCTAACTTTATAACCCTACAAAATATTTTCAAGTCAAAACAAAAACCTATTAAAACCTACTCAGAAACCATATTATTATTTACTCAATTCTTACTTAAATAGGCTAATACACAATGTTTTTAAGGGTTTAATACTAGTAATGAAAATATAACTGAAACAACCAAAAAAGTTTGCATGTAAGTGCATTTTTTTTTCTCAATTCAGTAAGCTATTGAGAGATGTGGGCATGGAGTTTCTATTACACAATAATATAAGCTTTTTTATGGTTTTATAAGAATCTTAAATTAATAACTAAAGAGTAGTGTAGTCATTTGTGTGTGTGACTTGTCTTTTTTATCGTTTTAATGTCTTCTGTACCATAATTTGATGGCTGGAAGGATCTACCAGCATACCAGCTTGTTAAGGTAAATTAATGATCCAGAATCCAATCAGCTCATCCATTTGTAGATTTACACATTTGTCTGAATAAAGAGTCCTGAAAATGAACACAAAATAGGTAAAAGATTAAGCACTAGGTAAAAGATGCATGTATTTATATTTGTATGCATGAAAAGAAACCACTGATGTTGAGATATCCTGTTACTCATCACTAGCACAGTAATGATGTGTAAATCTACACTAAATTGTAATATAATTCAATTACAATTAATATAATGAACTTAATATACAATGAAATATTACAAGTGACATCCATGCCTCATTATATCCAAAATAGAAGCACAAAGGCTATTACTTTTCATAATTATCTCTGCAGTAGAAACTCTCTAATCTTTTATGATGAATTTCAGTAAAGTAATACAATTTTAAAATAAAAAAAATAATTGAATTGTTCATTCAATCATAAAGAATTTTAATAACTAGTGATTTTTCATGACATTGTTAAATAGCATTACTGTTTTCGAATAAAAAAAATAGCGCGTTTCTACCATCTTTTTTGACCAGAAAGTTACGAAGCCCTGTAATAAATGAATGTTAGTGGCAGTTTAGTTAAACAGTCTCTTAACTAAATTAACCTGTATTATTTAAAGACAAAGACAAAAGACAAAGAAATTTATTTGCGTAACACTGTGTACATTTTTTGTTGATGGTTCACAAAATTAAGTTTCAACAGTATTATACCTTATCAGAGTAGGCATGCAAATTATTGATACAAACTTCAAAAGAAATAGTACATTATTGCAAAGGCAGCGAAATAGGCAATTGCAGGTCGAGTATGAGTTTGAAGGAAACATTAACATTGCCGGCGCGCTCTTCGTTCGAAATTCAAAGAACGCGCCGGGAAGTGATTTTGGGTTTTCAGTCTACGTAAATATGATACTTCGCGTGTTCTTTATTCAAAAGTAATGACAATATTTCCTAACATGTTTAAGAAAAATATATTAATACAACAACAATACGCAGTGGCTGAAATGACATTATCAATTGCTGACTAGGCACATTAAATTTAGTGATTTGTTTTATATTTTGCCATAGGTACATACCTATTATTAAAAAAACAATTCACTGCCAGTAACAAGCCATGTTCCAAGTTCCAATTGGTGGGATCATGATAAGAGTTTTTCTTTACCGAGTGACTTTACTCTGCTCTGCTACATATAGCTATTAGGTAACAGTGCCGAGTAGGTTAAGTAAGTGGACATAAACCAGCCCAAGCTAGCGATATGTATGAGCAGGCCGCAGCAGCGGTTGGCAAGCACCATTAACGAACTTTATGAATTATGTGTAATAAAATGATAAATCCATTTTGAATAAAGCTCAATTTACCGCAGAAATTTTCAAAATAAAATGCGTGATCTCTCTTAATTCGTCTTCAATTACTAGGTATGAATCTCTCACTTAACACTTCATATTAAGATTTAATATTCAAAATGTTATAATCTGTCTCATTTTATATGCTAAGGAGGAAGGAAGTTAGTTTAGTTTAGAGACTAGTAGAATAGAATTGCCATTATTGTCATTGGTTTTAGTCATGAAAGTATAGCTTGATTACAGTGAAATAGACTTAATCATTGTTTAGAGCTAAAATGTGTGGGACCGGTTTAGAGCACGGTAGTGCCCTAATTTTCCTAAGTTCCTGGTCTGCCTGCTTTTAGTGCAATCGCTTCAGTATGATTGATGTATTGCTTCTCTTTCTTTTTATACTCGAACCGAATGCAAACCACGTTGAACACTCCAGGACTGCGAAGACTCGAACCCGTTGATACGGGCGCTGGCAGTCAGGACTATGGGTTGCATTCGTGTGGACAAGATCACGGAGTACCTGTGTGAACCACTGCGAAAGTGCCTGAAGGATGAGGATCCGTATGTGAGGAAGACAGCAGCTGTTTGTGTCGCAAAGCTGTATGATATATCGTCCAGCATGGTGGAAGATCAGGCAAGTGACTATTTTTATTGTATCTGATATTCTAGATAAAGTAGCTTTAATTTTATTTTAGTCTTGATCACTCTTAATGCTAGATGGATTGGAAAGCATGTAACACGTCTTTGGTTACTAGATCACCTCTAAAGATCTGTGACTTTATTTAGTGTTTTTTAAATGCAGACTTTGTGTAGTAGCACAGTCGCGCTTTAACGATCACTATTGCTATTCGGCAATCCTAATGTTTGGTACGTTTTGGCAAACGTTTTGACTGGCGATCACGACTGTTTTGCGTACTTAAAGTGTTTGTATTGCTGCATAAAAATGCGCTTAAGATGAAATGTTAAGTTGTATCCCAGGTTTGGAGCCTAAATATTTTTTTATTGATTTTTTTAGGGTTTCTTAGACCAGTTGAAGGATTTGCTAAGTGATTCAAACCCGATGGTGGTAGCAAACGCTGTGGCCGCGCTCTCGGAGATCAATGAAGCGAGTGTTTCTGGTCATCCTCTCGTGGGTAAGTCATTTACGAATTCTATTTTTTTTAAATCATTTTTAAAAATCTTAATTGACACTCTTTTATTAGAATTGTAGTTCAATAAAAAACTTGTTAAACACCTCCCTGATTTAGATCTTACTTGTCGACCGATTTAAGAGCGTTTGCTGCGGGAAACGTTGCATTTTTGTAAGATTTTCGTGATTATTCAATTGAATTATTATTATTATTATTATTTTTTTATTATTTAATTTGTGTACAAAAGGTATTACAAACATATTACAACGTTAACAACTACATTAGTCGGAGACTGTGTCGCAGTTATTAGCGCCCACCTCGAACTTTACAATACAACAATAACAGTTTAAACACAAAAATACAAAATACATAATACATTTTGTGTGCGTGTGTGTGTGTGTGTGTGTGTGTGTGTGTGTGTGTGTGTGTGTGTGTGTGTGTTTAATGTACTACATTTTACTTATAAAGAGAGACTCCACATCATCATATGAATTGAAACAAAACTTAAATTTTTGCTCTATTATTGTGTGCATAATACTATTTAAAAACACATTGAATTGTCCAAAATTAGGTAGTCTCCAATTATTTGCTAAATAAAGTAAAAAACCGTTTCTTTTTGATAAATATTGTACACACTTAAAGTTATAATTATGAAATTAAAAGGTGCATTCAATAATAGAGAGATAATTTATACTTAATTGGAATTCAGCTAAATAATCACGAACACCTTGAAACAATGCGACGTTTACGATCTAACCCAAACGCAAAAAGCAAACCCTCTTAATGAAATTTCTGACTATGGGCTGCTTCCATATTATCAATCAATCAAAAAATTTATTTCGAGTTACAACAATGACTCATATAGTGTTAGTATTAAAATAATGATTCTTATACCTATTTGTTAGTACATTACACATTTTATTATAATTCGTTGAAATAATCTAAGGCTTTCGGCTTTAACATTATATTTTTTACCGTTAACTGGTGGATGCTTGGCTACCAGACTGTCCTGTGGCATTCGCCACACACATACAGTTTTGCCTTACAGGCAACCCGTCAGGTAGATCTGCTGGATACCCGACGGATGTACCGTGATTATATGTTAGGTTATTCAAAGAGTTCGGTTTTTCTTGTAGAAAGCACTTAAATTCACCCTTATTTGAAACAGAAATGAACGCGCCAACCATCAACAAGCTTCTGACTGCCCTAAATGAGTGTACTGAGTGGGGCCAGGTGTTCATTCTGGACGCGTTGTCCAACTACTCGCCGCGGGACGCTCGCGAAGCGCACTCTATATGCGAGAGAATCACCCCGCGTTTAGCTCACGCTAATGCGGCAGTCGTGCTTTCGGCGGTCAAGGTAATAATTATTATGAAATCAAAATATATAGATTTCATTTTCCTATATGTGGGGGAGACCTATGTCCAGCAGTGGATGCGGATGAAGTTTATTGGAAAATACATGCATTTTATTTATCTTATTTGCATCCTTGCGAATCTGGGGCGGGCCGGATTTTTATTATTAGCCAGCTATTTTTCAGTTCCATCATATTTTATTGTAGCCATTCCCAACAACATTGAGGGTTGATCATTGAACCGAGTTGTGGCCTTTTCCAAGTGTTAAGTTGATAAGTCCTGCTCGTCCGTGTGGTCCTCGTTTCAATTCTATCCGAATCACTTAATTTGTAGGTAACTGTTTGGTGTTTCAAAACACCATTAAAAACCCAACCATCTCGATGGCGGCGTTACTTAACGTTTGGGTTAGATCGCTCAAAGATTTGTGAGCTTCAGAATGTTAATTTTTAACTGTCCACAGTGAACATAACGTAGCTTACGTTGGAAAATGTAGAATGTTAAACCAATAATATTGCGAATTCATTCGCAATATTATTGTTTTTGCGTTCGCCTCCGGTAACACTGTTTACAAACTCACTATTTTCTCGCACCTATAATAGCAATCCCGTATTGTATTATTTTAAGGCAAATTCTATTCTCCAGGTGCTAATGAAACTAATGGAGATGGTATCCGAAGACACTGAACTAGTGAGCACGCTTTCGCGCAAGCTCGCGCCGCCGCTTGTCACTTTACTGAGCGCCGAGCCCGAGGTGCAGTACGTGGCGCTGAGGAACATCAACCTGGTGGTGCAGAAGCGGCCGGACATCCTGAAGCACGAGATGAAGGTCAGTAAGACAGCCGGCGAGCACGCTCGCGAGCATGCTCGCGCTGCCGCTCGTCACATTACTGAGTGCTGAGCCCGAGGTGCAGTACGTGGCGCTGAGGAACATCAACCTGGTGGTGCAGAAGCGGCCGGACATCCTGAAGCACGAGATGAAGGTCAGTAAGACAGCCGGCGAGCACGCTCGCGAGCATGCTCGCGCCGCCGCTCGTCACATTACTGAGTGCTGAGCCCAAGGTGCAGTACGTGGAACTGAGGAACATCAACCTGGTGGTGCAGAAGCGGCCGGACATCCTGAAGCACGAGATGAAGGTCAGTAAGACAGCCGGCGAGCACGCTCGCGAGCATGCTCGCGCCGCCGCTCGTCACATTACTGAGTGCTGAGCCCGAGGTGCAGTACGTGGCGCTGAGGAACATCAACCTGGTGGTGCAGAAGCGGCCGGACATCCTGAAGCACGAGATGAAGGTCAGTAAGACAGCCGGCGAGCACGCTCGCGAGCATGCTCGCGCCGCCGCTCGTCACATTACTGAGTGCTGAGCCCGTGGTGCAGTACGTGGCGCTGAGGAACATCAACCTGGTGGTGCAGAAGCGGCCGGACATCCTGAAGCACAAGATGAAGGTCAGTAAGACAGCCGGCGAGCACGCTCGCGAGCATGCTCGCGAGCATGCCCGCGCCGCCGCTCGTCACATTACTGAGTGCTGAGCCCGAGGTGCAGTACGTGGCGCTGAGGAACATCAACCTGGTGGTGCAGAAGCGGCCGGACATCCTGAAGCACGAGATGAAGGTCAGTAAGACAGCCGGCGAGCACGCTCGCGAGCATGCTCGCGCCGCCGCTCGTCACATTACTGAGTGCTGAGACCGAGGTGCAGTACGTGGCGCTGAGGAACATCAACCTGGTGGTGCAGAAGCGGCCGGACATCCTGAAGCACGAGATGAAGGTCAGTAAGACAGCCGGCGAGCACGCTCGCGAGCATGCTCGCGCCGCCGCTCGTCACATTACTGAGTGCTGAGCCCAAGGTGCAGTACGTGGAACTGAGGAACATCAACCTGGTGGTGCAGAAGCGGCCGGACATCCTGAAGCACGAGATGAAGGTCAGTAAGACAGCCGGCGAGCACGCTCGCGAGCATGCTCGCGCCGCCGCTCGTCACATTACTGAGTGCTGAGCCCGAGGTGCAGTACGTGGCGCTGAGGAACATCAACCTGGTGGTGCAGAAGCGGCCGGACATCCTGAAGCACGAGATGAAGGTCAGTAAGACAGCCGGCGAGCACGCTCGCGAGCATGCTCGCGCCGCCGCTCGTCACATTACTGAGTGCTGAGCCCGTGGTGCAGTACGTGGCGCTGAGGAACATCAACCTGGTGGTGCAGAAGCGGCCGGACATCCTGAAGCACAAGATGAAGGTCAGTAAGACAGCCGGCGAGCACGCTCGCGAGCATGCTCGCGAGCATGCCCGCGCCGCCGCTCGTCACATTACTGAGTGCTGAGCCCGAGGTGCAGTACGTGGCGCTGAGGAACATCAACCTGGTGGTGCAGAAGCGGCCGGACATCCTGAAGCACGAGATGAAGGTCAGTAAGACAGCCGGCGAGCACGCTCGCGAGCATGCTCGCGCCGCCGCTCGTCACATTACTGAGTGCTGAGACCGAGGTGCAGTACGTGGCGCTGAGGAACATCAACCTGGTGGTGCAGAAGCGGCCGGACATCCTGAAGCACGAGATGAAGGTCAGTAAGACAGCCGGCGAGCACGCTCGCGAGCATGCTCGCGCCGCCGCTCGTCACATTACTGAGTGCTGAGCCCGAGGTGCAGTACGTGGCGCTGAGGAACATCAACCTGGTGGTGCAGAAGCGGCCGGACATCCTGAAGCACAAGATGAAGGTCAGTAAGACAGCCGGCGAGCACGCTCGCGAGCATGCTCGCGCCGCCGCTCGTCACATTACTGAGTGCTGAGCCCGAGGTGCAGTACGTGGCGCTGAAGCACGAAATGAAGGTCAGGAATTATGTTTATTTCCACAATAACGGAAAATATTCAGGGATAAATACAATCTAAACTTCCTGAAGTAGAGCCCAAAACACACATCCCAATATCTGAGATGCCAGCAGCAGTCGCATGACAGCAATAACCAATCAAATGATGTAAAATTGGCAAGAAGAGAAGGCTTATTTACTACCGTCCATAATTAGCTCATTAAATATAGGTGGGCAAAAGCAAATACCACCTATGCACCTAGCAAAATCATTTTACTAAAACTTAATTTTGGCATAACTTGTATCTCTTTTTACAAGAAAAACAATTGTTTTCAGGTGTTCTTCGTAAAATACAACGACCCGATTTACGTGAAACTGGAGAAGCTGGACATCATGATCCGGCTCGCCTCGCAGGCCAACATCGCGCAGGTGCTGGGCGAGCTGAAGGAGTACGCCACCGAGGTCGACGTGGACTTCGTGCGCAAGGCCGTGCGCGCCATCGGCAGGTGTGCCATCAAGGTAATCAAAGTAACAGCGAATAAAAGTAATCGAATTTGCAGTGGACAGGTTCTCTTTTTAAGATGTTAACTCATAATCAAACTAATTTTACGTGTTTGTGAAAGTCTTTCTCGTATTTCCTCTTATTTCTTTGCCTGAGGCTGTAGCCAAGAGCAACGCGCTTGTAAAATGCAGATATGCATTTTGCTAGATCAGCAATACCGATAAATTTTAAGTGTACCGATACGTTTTACCTACATCAGGGGACGCGGCTCATATCAATTTTATTGTTCCCATATCATCTATCACTATTTCATAGTGGTCTTATCAATAAATTTGCAACATAGTAATATGGGGTGGTGTGAAGTCGTGTGTTTGCAGTGTGGGTTAAATAATATTCAGAACTCACTTACACGGAAACTTGTTTATTGCAAGCGGTACACAGTCAGACAACACAGTAGAAATACACAACACCAATAGTACAGATAGAAGGAGTGAGGAAGAAGAAATAGTTCACAGGCACAAGCGATAGACAACAAGTATTAGCAAAATAGTAAGCGCGTAATAGGTTCAAACGGTCGGGCCGAGCGACATGGGCTTCGCGTCCATCAATGTCTCAACGCTGACTGTCCGAACGGACCAATAATATGCGCGGGCGCCGTCCGGCCGCGAACAGTAGGGATGAGTTAACAAAATGTTGTTTTCCACTGGGTCGTTATGCGATGCATGTCGACACAAATATTTTATTGCCTACTGGTTTATGTTTTTAAGTTGTTGTAATTGTTAAGTGTATTTGTTTGTGTTTATGCGTTGTAAATACTTATTATATAAGGTATATATATTATTTAGTATTAAGATAGTTATATAAATGTACATATTATATGATTTTATATTAGATGTTGTGGTTTAGGTATGTAAATAAATAATGTGAAAATATATAATGTAATTATGTAATGTATGTATGTATATGTTGGTATGTAGGATTAGGAAGAATCCCTACATCACTCCCCCCCTGAGACCGTTACTACGGGCGATAATAGTCAGGAAAGTGAACAGTACGCCCTGATCTGGTCTTATTGACATTTTCCTGAACAGAAGTCGGAATAGGAGTGGGGGAAGGAGAAGTGAGAGGAGTAAGAGTCACAACAGGATAAGGAGTTGGAGGTACTGGAGTGGGGGTTGAGTCAGCTAGTATGTATGCCGGCTTGAGGCGGTCTATGGATACAGTGACACTTTTACCCTTAACCATGAGTTTGAACGTTTTGTCACTCCGTTCTAGTACCTCATAGGGTCCTGTATAAGGTGGTTGTAAAGCACCTCGCAATGAGTCATCACGCAGAAAAACGTGACTGGAAGAATTTAAATCTTTGTAAATAAAGATTTTGTCTTTATTGTGACGCGCTGCGGGAGACGGGTTAAGTTTCAAGGCTAAGTGGCGCAGACGAGTGGTAAAATCCGAGATGTCGGTGGAACCAGACGTGGTTGCGTGGAAAAATTCTCCAGGCAGTCGTAGTGGCTCGCCGTACACCAACTCAGCTGAAGACGCTTGCAAGTCTTCCTTAAAGGAGCTGCGTATTCCCAAAAGGATAAGGGGTAATGCGTCTACCCAGTTGCTATCAGCGTGGCACATTATAGCCGCTTTCATTTGCCGGTGGAATCGTTCCACTAGGCCGTTGCACGCTGGGTGATACGCGGTTGTTCTGCGATGTTTGAATCCAATCATTTTTCCAAGATATTGGAAAAGTGCGGATTCAAACTGTCGACCGCGATCAGTGACTATATCGGTTGGACATCCAAACCTGGATATCCACGATATCAGAGCCTTGCCGACGGTTTCGGCAGTCATATCGACCATCGGTGTAACTTCCGGCCAACGTGTGAAACGATCCACACTCGTAAGGCAGTATCGATAGCCTTGAGATTCTGGCAAAGGGCCTACAATGTCCACGTGGATAAACGCAAACCTAGCGCGGGGTAAATCGAAAGTGCCAAGAGGAGACGACACGTGACGATTTACTTTCGCACGTTGGCACGCCAAGCACTTACGAGACCAATCTCGACAGTCTTTGCGCACACCAGGCCAAACAAAACGCTCAGCTATTAATTTAGCGGTTGCGTTGCCACCTGGGTGACTTAGGCTGTGAAGACTGTCAAAAAGTTGCTTCCGCAACGGTTTCGTCACGAAGGGTCTTGGTGATGGAGTGCTGACGTCACAGTAGATTTCGCCATGTGAGTTGGGCAGAATTATTTTGTTTAGGCGGAGTGAGGATTCACCACCTAAAAGTTGTGCCAATTCCGGGTCAGTTGCTTGGGAAGAAGCTAACTGATCGTAGTCGATTGGTATCGACAGTTCATCGACGCGAGACAATGTATCGGCAACGACGTTGTCTTGTCCCGATATGTGTCGAATGTCTGTCGTGAACTGCGATACGTAATCGAGATGACGATGCTGACGAGGCGAACAGTTAGTTTTTTTCTCAGAAAAAGCATAACTGAGCGGTTTGTGGTCAGTAAATATGACAAAGTGTCTGGCTTCCAGCATGTGTCGGAAGTATTTGACACTCTCGTATATGGCCAAAAGCTCGCGATCGTAGGGCGAATACTTCTGCTGAGCTGGGCTAAGCTTTCGCGAGAAGAATGCAAGTGGTTGCCATTGGCCTTGTACGGACTGCTGCAATACTGCTCCCATGGCCGTGTCAGACGCGTCTGTTACCAGAGCAAGATCGGCTGTACTGTCGGGGTGCGCGAGTAAAGCAGCATTTGACAGACTGTCTTTACATTTCTCGAAAGCCAGCAGACTGTCCTCAGTAAGATCGACTGGGTGAGATGGTTTTACGGAGCCTGCAAGCAAAGAGTTGAGTGGTGCTTGGATTTGAGCGGCGTTGGGTAGGAATCTCCGGTAAAAGTTAACCATACCCAAGAACCTACGAAGCTGCTTGACAGTTTTGGGCGCGGGAAACTCCTTTATCGCCTGAACCTTCGATTCCAAAGGTTTAGTGCCAGCTTCGGAGATCTCATACCCAAGGAATGTGACTTTGCTTGCCCCGAAAACACACTTGGAAGTGTTGACCAAAATCCCGTACTCCTTCATCCGGGAGAAAAGCTGCTCAAGATGTCGTTCATGCTCGAGAGGTGATCTAGAGAATACCAAGAAATCGTCGACGAAACAGTAACAGAAATCGAGGTCTCTGGTCATCTCATCGACAAAACGTTGGAAAGTTTGTGCAGCATTTCTCAACCCGAAGGACATGTACGGGAATTCGAATAGACCGAACGGGGTTGTGATCGCAGTCTTCTGTATATCGTCCTGGAAGACTGGAATCTGGTTGAAGGCTTTAACCAGGTCGATGGTGGAGAAGATCTTGCATCCGGATAAGCTGTGGGCAAAGTCCTGTATGTGCCTAATGGGATAGCGGTCTGGGATTGTGCGGGAATTAAGCAATCTGTAATCACCGCAGGGCCGCCAACTGTTGTCCTTTTTGGGAGCCAGGTGCAATGGTGACGCCCAAGGACTGTCAGAAGGCCGTGCTGTTCCACTGTTGAGCATAACCTGGAACTCATCTTTGGCAATTTTTAGCTTATCAGGAGCCAATCTGCGGGGAGATGAAAATATAGGAGGTCCTGGTGTTGTACGAATATAATGTACTGTGTTGTGCTTTGTAGGTTGAAGTAAAGTGCCTGAAGGGCGTGTGATTTCTGGAAACTTTGATAAAATTGCATGAAACCTAGTGTCGCCCGTCGTAACCTTCACAGAAAAAATATTACAAGCATTAACAGCAGTAGCATTTGCAAAAGCAGTAGTAGTGCTATCAAAAAGACGTTGATTACGACAATCTACTACTAAATTATAAAAGCTAAGAAAATCAACACCGATTATAGGCTTTGTTACATTAGCCACAGTAAATCGCCAAGGAAAATCTCGCCTTAAGCCTAAGTTTAAATTAAGCTCAATAAAGCCAAAAGTGTCTATAGTACTACCGTTAGCCGCACTTAGTTGGTAAGAAGTCTTTGATCTTCGTTCACGAAGTGCCGACTGTGGGAACACACACAAGTCACTGCCAGTGTCCACAAGAAATTGTGTCTTGCTGTTGTGATCCGTGACGAAGAGGCGACCTGAAGAGGCGAGGCAATCACCAGTCGCCATCAGCGACTGCCTGCAGCATTTCCCGCCTTGTGGAAGTCGCATGGCTTGATGCAGCTACGAGCTTGGGAACCAAACTTGGCATGGTACCAGCAAATGGGGAATTTGCGGTAGCTGGAATTTGATCTGGATCTTTGACGTGTGGATGAGAAACGTTGCTGAGGTCTAGAGCGTATGCTGGAACACTGCGATGAACGAGTATGTTCTTCCAACTTCAGCGTAAGGTGTTCCACCATTCTCTTCAATTCGGCTATCTCGCTCGACGAAGACTGCATAGCACTCGCAGAAGTAGAAGAAGAAGATGTTGATATTGCTGTTACGTTGCATGGTGAAGTGATCTCCTGGATCCGGTCAGCCAATTCTGAAAGTTGTTCTAGTGTCTGGGTGGTCTGAGATGCCAAAACAGTTTGAATATTATTAGGCAAACGGTTGCACCAGATTGTCTTTATAAAATCTTCAGGAACAGCTGGGCCAGCCAAATCTTGGAGATGACGTAAGAATTGGGACGGTTTTCTATCACCAAGCTCCTAGTGAACCAACAACTGACGCACCTTCTTCTCTTGTGACGCTGACAGCCGCTTGATAAGCTCAGTCTTTATTTTCTTATACCGGTTTTCAGCGGGCGGATTAAGTATGATATCTTTCACGGCTTTGGAATGCTGAATGTCAAGATTATTGATGACGTTAGTAAACTTGACTTGAGTCGCTCGTGATGCCGTTGCTCTCGAACTGACCTTCCAGCAGTGCGAACCAGATCTCAGGTTCCTCCGGAGAAAAAGGTAGCACTCGTAGGTTGGTCCGCATCGCTGTGTCGGGAATATTGGAGAAGCGCGACTTCGGTCCATTCGTGTCGGAACCATTGGTGCCGCGCACCTCCTGCTTACGCCGCTTGGTAACATTGCCGTTACCGCCATCTTGTGACATAGCAGTTTTGGTACTATCGCTATCACTTGTACTCATCCTGATTTTGCGTTTCAAGCAGGGGTCACCAGTTATGGGGTGGTGTGAAGTCGTGTGTTTGCAGTGTGGGTTAAATAATATTCAGAACTCACTTACACGGAAACTTGTTTATTGCAAGCGGTACACAGTCAGACAACACAGTAGAAATACACAACACCAATAGTACAGATAGAAGGAGTGAGGAAGAAGAAATAGTTCACAGGCACAAGCGATAGACAACAAGTATTAGCAAAATAGTAAGCGCGTAATAGGTTCAAACGGTCGGGCCGAGCGACATGGGCTTCGCGTCCATCAATGTCTCAACGCTGACTGTCCGAACGGACCAATAATATGCGCGGGCGCCGTCCGGCCGCGAACAGTAGGGATGAGTTAACAAAATGTTGTTTTCCACTGGGTCGTTATGCGATGCATGTCGACACAAATATTTTATTGCCTACTGGTTTATGTTTTTAAGTTGTTGTAATTGTTAAGTGTATTTGTTTGTGTTTATGCGTTGTAAATACTTATTATATAAGGTATATATATTATTTAGTATTAAGATAGTTATATAAATGTACATATTATATGATTTTATATTAGATGTTGTGGTTTAGGTATGTAAATAAATAATGTGAAAATATATAATGTAATTATGTAATGTATGTATGTATATGTTGGTATGTAGGATTAGGAAGAATCCCTACAGTAACAATACTCTCTTGCGCTTATCAATCATATTAGTGACCCTACATCTTTATGGTCGTATAGATCAAGATCTAGATCGATTAAAGTTTGATAAATTTTATGATAAATACAAGAACATAATGTAACATAACCACCGCATCGAAGGTTGCTATAATCCAACAAGAAACTCGTTAGTTGCTCTTTCTCTTGGTTACCTCGGTATTGACTGATGTTGAGGTTTGATATCGATCGAACATCTACAAAATGTTATCAGCAAATAATACAGTCGCACATCTTTCAAAAAGTGAAAAAGACACAATAATAGTATATTTTATATCGAGGGATTAAACGAAGCCATAATATACCAGGGCTCAAACCGAGGTATATTAAGTTGGCGTTTAGTCTCGACTCTCGAGGTGCAAACTGTACTTTTCACTTTGAATGCGATAAACATAGTCAATTTAGTACAAGTCCCTTTCCCAAAACTACAGAGATTTATTTTAGTGGCCCCCCCGACCAACCTCTCGGTTATGCGGAAAGGCACACTATTCCTAGCACACCGTGAAGTGTACCAGGGACCATCTGCGGTAGGTCCTGCCGCCACAAAGCACAATGCATTACACATTATGGTACTCATAGGCGAGTAGCCCGTGGCATTACCCACTCCCATTTATCCAGAATGGTACCGGAGCAGTTATAGTCGCTCACCACGCGCATCTAAAGAATGCTAGCGGCTTCAATCCCCGCTGGGGACGACAGAGAAGCCAACTACCATTTCTCCAGAATGATGCCGGAGCTGTATAGCACGCTCACATCTCAATGCACTGCCGTACATCTACCCTTAGCTACAGCAGGGTGGCGGATAGGCAATCTAGCGGATACCCATCTTCTTGCCATCCAGGCAAGAACCGGAGGAGCGGCAAGCCGCTATAAGGGTTACTCAGTAACCCCGCATCTAAACACTTAGCGGCCCAACGCCCTAGACCATTGAATTTAGATGCTCGTTGCGCGCGAGGTGGGACGCTCAACATGACGGTACAACTAACCACATGCCCCCACGAATCCAACTCCAAATTGGGGCCTGCCTTAAGACAGGCAGTGCTGGGACCCCCCAACACCCGTGGTACCCTGATCCTAACAGCCAGACCCGTAGTTCTGGCTACCCTAAAACCCTACCTACCCGGGTGAAGTAGATAGGGACAATTTAGTACAAAATCATACAATTACTTTGGCCCGATTTTTCAATTCTTAGTTTATAGAATAGCCTTTTTTTTTTTTATTAAAAAAAAAAAGATAGCTAACTGAAGTATAATTATAATTAACTGGCTGTTTATCAAGTGATTTTTTTTCAATCCGCTTTTATCCAAAGAATAGGCTATCTATCGGTTTTCTATGTACTTATATCGCTAACTTCACACTGATTATCCACAAGCGAGATTCACACAATCACTGCAATGTTAGAATGAAACAAGACAAAAGTTGATGCTTGACAAATTGACGTATAAGAAAATTAAACTCAACTTTTTTTGCTGTCTAAAGTTGTTGCAAAGAGTATGTTTGCTTCGTGTTTTTTAAGGCAAAATCTTTCCAAAACTCCTTTTCATTCCATGTACTAAAATTATTTATTATCTCTTTTACAACTCGATATTTTCTATTGGGCTCAGCGTTTGTATAGTTAAGTAACTGCCTTTGCTCCAAAGTCGTTGCGTCGGGTGTACCATAGAGAAAAATAATTATACCAGAAGGAAAAGAGAGCCCCCTTGCTGATATTTTTGATAACTCCTTTTGAATAGTAGCGCCATCTATTAACATGTACTTGAACTAAATTAGCTGAACAGATATCGGTACCTACTTATTTATACGTGGTTGTTATTAAATATATACGTATAGGTGCCTACTGCATATATTTTTTATTGTATTTTAGGTTATTTGGTAAGTTGAATTATTTAAAGTGATTTTATTAGGCTTTTACACACACTGTTATTGATATTTACCAACGATAATTAGAGAAGTATAAAAATGATGTAGTGCCTTAAACGCCTAATAAAATTCCACTTTAAACAATAAAATAAAATACATTTTAAAATACACATTTCATCTATTTATTCAATTTATAATGTTTATGTTTGTTGTAGTACAATTGTGCGGCTGTTTTCGTTTCGTCATCCCCTTCATAATATACTTTTCCTGACAAAATCCGATTAATATCTCTGCACCAACTATTAACTAAGACGTTAATGGTTGTTTTTGTAAAATAATCAAATAACTGCTCCTTGTGATTATCACATTCACAAGGGAATTTGGACAGTGTATTTGTAACAAATTTTATTTTGGAACGGATTTCAGTCTTAGGAACATTTCTTTTTAAAAATAAAATTGTATTACTTTGGATTTCATAAAAGAAGTCTACGGCTTCCTTTGATGGATAGGTCTGCCATTTTTTATTTTTATTATACTCTCTTAATTTGATATATTCATTATTTTTGCAATTATCAGTGGATATTAATTTTGACTTGCAGGTGACACAACCTTTTACAATATTTATTAGGCATTTGCGGACAACCCAGCCACAGACATAATTTCTCTGGCCCAGATCTACTTCTATTTCCCTGTCCATGAGCAATTCTTCATTTAACTCTATATCTCCTTCGGGAATATCTTTAGGCATTTCATTTTCGTTTTGTTTTTCTGTTAGAAAGAAGTCTAGCGTTTGAAGGCACGTGTTTTCATCTTTTTCGCAGTTTGCGTTTATAGAGTGAGGTGAATTAAAGTTATTTAATAAAAGAGCTTTAAATGCACCTTCAAACGCTACCGTATTTGGAGAATTGTTTCTCGCCCCATAACTGCGGATATTCCCGAAGAAGTTTTCGACAGGATCTTGGTTGAAATGTCGTGTCAACATGCTATCAAAATTATATTTCTTTGACAAAATGTTCCACAAAACTTCAAAGCCTTCAATTGTTTTTACAAAATTGTTTATAGTGGGTACAGTGCTTGTGACTAATCGAATTTTGTCACCAGACTTCTTACATGCAATGAAATGTATTGATTTTAACAATATTTTTGCCTTAGTCCAAAGCCGATGATGGGGTGACGATCTTTTTACACATCCTTTATAAATTTTCCCATTTGGGATATGAAACGTGCTACAGTTTAAACTATCAAATAAATTGTCAATCAAGTTGACAAAAGGAATTAAATCGCGACATTCTTTTTTCAAAATACCCCTAGCTGTTAAATGTTCAGCCACTACAGCAACACTATGGCTGAATATTTGGGCGGCTGTTTTTACGCGCATCTTTTTTATTTTTTCAGTGTTTACGTGCTCTTCTGTTATTTTATGAAGCAAACGAAGTTCCCCAAATGTTTTGTCTGCTTCATAAATATTCTTAAAATACTCCCATTTTACGATTTTTTCTTTGTTGCCATCATCTGAGTCGATATATAATAAATCTTTTGTAAGCAAATTGTTTCGCAGACCTTTTAATAGATGGGGAACATCGTAGAGCGGTATAATTTTTTGTTTATTTATTTCATAAAAGTCATGTCGCCATTTTTTTCCCAGTCTGTGAACCTTATCTTTTGACTCTTGGATTAGATCAGAAATAGCTCCTACATTTACGGAGCTTTGGTCACAGACCGAGCACAAGGGAATCAAACCAGTGGCATGTACTTCTTGAACCACTTCTTTAATTATATTTTTTAATTTGTATCTGGTAAGGCTGTTCGTGAAGTAGTAAGCCACTGGTTGCTTAAAATTGGCTTTTATGCCTTTAACCATAAAAACTAAGACATGGTTTGCAATTTCATTCCCGTTATTATTTGTCCCTGTGCTCACAAACCCTTTCAATTTGTCGTTTGCCATGTCATAATTGATTTGGGGAGTTAAAGACATTTCGTCAAAGATAAGACAACAGAGGCGGTCTTCAACACTCATTTCCGTAACTGTTTTTTTCAATTTTTCAAAAATTTTACCATTTACACCGGGTGATAACTTAACCAAAGCCAAAATTCCTTTTAAAGTCTTCTTTGATGGCAAGGTGAAGCAATGCGACAGTAGAGAATAGCACTTTGGGCTTCTTTTAAAAAGAGAAAGTGATAAAAATTTTTCCTCTAAAGAGAATCGGCGACCAGACGGTTTTTTTTGCGTTTGCTTAAATTGCATGTTAGTGAACAATTTAGCAGCAGATGTCATGCTCTTCGTTACTTTTTGAAAAGCGAAATCAGCACTCATTTTTGACGCAATTGCCAATCGGCTCTTAAAAGATGTGCACTTCTGTCGCAGCAATTTTATCTGGCGTTTCAAACTCTTAAGTTGATTTTGTTCGTTTCTATATTTTCTCAGTGTCAAAACAGGCTTCTTGATGATTGCATCTGAAAAGTTTAATCATATTTAATTTATTTTGTTCAGGCCAAAGAACATCAGATAAAATGCTCAGAATTGTCCCAGTTGTGGAATATAAAAAAAGACCAGTCAGCTACAAAACAAACCAAAAAATTTACTGTGTATGAAACAAAAAAAAAAGAAAAAGAAAATAAGTTCTGGAATCTTACCAAGAGGAGCCAAGTTATATTTTTTAGGCAGTAGAATTTTGCTGTAATTGTGCTCCATAAATGTGGAAGTGATTGGCCCTGTAATAAAAATCGTTGCTATAATATTCAGCATCCCATTCATTACACTTTACAAATCCTGTTCCTGGACACCTAAGCATTTATAACCAAATAATTATAAAATGGGCCGTATGGTGTCCGGTAGTAAAATGAAGGTGCTGTAGAAGGCGACTAATGTGTTTGGGAGGTAGTCCATCCTACACCTCAGTAGACCAGAAAATGGGTAGCAGTATTTTTCGTTAAATGCGGTGTCATTCTGTTTAATCCGTTCGTTAAACGGTCCCAACTGGACATATATTTTACGCTTAATCAAATTATTAAAAAAATACAAAGATAAAGAGCATTTAAATTCGTGATTCGTCACGCGAAACTTCAACGCACTGTATCGTCGTCATTTATCGTTGACGACGATACAGTGCGTTAAAAAGAAAAATACGTGTCCAGAATTTTTTGATCATCTAACTGACGGATTAAAGAGTTGTTTTTAGTCATCATAAAATTCAGACCTAAACTAAGCAGAACCTCTGAACTGATAGGGAAACAATGAACATACATAAGCATTAAACTATGTTCTTTCAGGCTCCGGTGACTATGCTTTTGTAAAATACCAAATGAATTGAGTTGTTTTTAAATCATTACCGCTTAAAGGTCCAGTCAAAGAGGTTTGAAGAGGGGCAATATCTTTAGCAACCTCTGTGCTGGCAATTTCGACTGTTGGTGTCAATGAATCTGCGGGTTCATCTGTAATTAAAAACATAATAAATTGATTAACTATTCATCTACTAAAATTTACGGGTAATATTCTGATACAGATGGTTTTGAGAACACAGATTAATAAATACACTAAAGGAAGTAAGACGAAATACAATGTGCTTATTATTATGTCATGTTGTTTAGATTGAGGATAAAGGTTAGGGTTGGCAATGCACAAGTATACTCTTAGTGTTGCTTATCCCTATTTTATAGTGCCCCTTTTCCGTCTGGATGAAGATATACTTCTCCACCCTTCTAAATAAAAAAATTAAACAAATAAATTCAATTATTCACAAAATATTCATACCTCTTAATGGTCCAGTCAGAGATAAGTGAAGAGGTGAAACATTCTTAGTAATACCAATCTCTATTTCAGAAATTTGAACAGTTGGTTTTATCATCGACGAATGTGCAGGTTCATCTGTAAACCATAATAATTACATAATTTTAAGTATCTGTTGTACTATGAACTTACCTTCAATTCTGAAATTGTAGGTAAGTATGTAGGTAGGTATTTTTTTATTGGAATCTCAAAGATTTTAGGAAAAATGTGACCAATTTAATGAAATAATATGATGTTTCTTACCTCTCAAAATATCAATTAAAGAAGTGGTTTGAAGAAGGGGGTCAGTGATATTCTTTGTCTCAGTTTCAAAAACATGGACACTTTTCGTCAACTGATCACCTGTAAATCAAAATTTTTAAAATGTAATATTCTATGCTTTACCCTCCCAAAAATTACAATTTACTTAATTCCTATTATTGATAGTAATATACCTAGGAAACAGTTTTTCTATTAATAATGAGATTCAAAGTCAAAGTCAAATCGTTTGTTGAATATAAGCCTTCACAGGCACTTATTGACGTCAAAACTGACGTCGTAATTGTTAACTAAAATTTGGAGATTGGCCATTCAAAGAATAAACAAAAATGAATGAAAAAATGAGAAGAGTTAGACATCTAACTCTTAAAAATTAATTGAATTTGTTTCTTACCACTCATTGCATCAATCAAAGATGTTGATTGAAGAAGGGGAACATCCACAGAAGTCTCTATTCTTGTTTCAGAAGCTTTGGTTATTGGAGTCAAAGTATCTGCAGGATCAGCTGTAAATAATAATTAATTTATTAATATTAAAGCATTTTGTCATTTATTATTATCCTTGTCCCTACTACTGGGGAACCACATATACGGTGAACAGGGCATAACCCACCACACAGACACATTTAGGATTGGTGAGTGAATTGTGTGAAATGCTGCAGAGTGGTTTTACTATTAAAATGATCTCCAATCCGTCTACCAAGGGTGGAAATTTTGGTATAACCCTCCCACGGGAGAGGCCTACAGCAGCAATGGACTAATATGGGCTGTTAATGATGATGATGATGATGATTTTTACCAAACATTCTTAAATTAATTCTAGGTATTTATTACTTCTAAATTTGTAGATTTACAATTACTAAGACTACAATTACCTACTTAAACTTGAAACTTCGCTCAGAAGAAAAAGTACAACAAAAATATTGTTGTTGTATCAATCAATCAACAAAGACATCGGTATATTATTTATAGGCACAATATTATTTTAACAGTTTCTGCTTTGCACTTTTCATGCAAGAGAAGTCTCAAGTTTACTTGGTTGGGTATGGGTAGTATTATTGTTAAACTAGGAACCTACCTTTTAAGAACAAAGAAGGGACTGCAAGAGCGTTTAATCTGTTATTTCTGTTCTGATCTTTTTCTGTGAAATGTCTGTTGCACAGTCTTTGTTTTCGATAAAATGCATAATCATCAGGTGTGTTTAGCTGTCCTCCAACAATTTGAACCCACATCTTAAATTGCTCGGAGAATCGAGCTGGATTAGGAAATACATGCAAGTGTACCATCAGATCTGAAAAAAAAATTACACACATTACTTTAAAATGTTCTTTGAAAATGAAAAACCGGCCAAGTGCGAGTCGGACTCCGTACCATTTTATTGATATCGAGCAAAAATAGGCAAAAAATTGGGTTTTTTATTATTCATTAATAAATCAAATAAAATCAAATCAAATCATGCTTTATTGTGGAACACAGGTATATACAGATTACAGATGTTAACAAAAGTGTCTTAATTGTTCAACTGTGACCTACCTCTATGGGCGTACAATAATTATTCAACAGAGTTGAAGGTATTTGATGCAAACATGCTACACACACACTAAAGTAAGTAAAATAAGGTTTGTTTGAGAGAAGTGGTCAAATATAATTCACAATCTCACACCGACATTTTATCTGTTAAAAATTCATTTGTGGAGTAATAACACTTTACCATAAGGAATTCTGTAAGCTTACTCTTGAAAATCTTTACATCATTGATGTCCCGAATGGCCTCCGGAATACGATTATAAATGCGAGGAGCATTGCAAAATATAGACTTACTTAGCAAAGTGGTATTACTAAAAACTGAGCACATTTTTTTCTTTTGTCTTTCACGAATTCTAAATTGAAATTTTTCCAAGTTATTTTTAACAAATACCGCACTTTCCACGATATAGATGCAGGGAAGTGTTAAGATTTTATGTCTTTTAAAATATGGTTTACACGTGTCGTCTGATTTTAATCGAAACATTGATCGGATGCATCGTTTTTGGGCTCTGAACACACGTATTATTTCTTTGTCATAGCAATTACCCCAGAAAATAACTCCGTATCTGAGAGTGGATCCTACGTAACCGTGGTAGGCTGTAAGAACAGCAGCCTCGGTAACAGTTTTCTGTAATTTGTATAGAGCAAATGAAAACTGGCTCAATCTTTTGCAAACAACTTCAATATGAGACGTCCATTTAAGTTTATTATCAATATTTAATCCCAAAAACTTTGTTACACAAGTTTTGTCAATGTTTATTCCGTCATAATTTATGTCCAATTTAAAATCATCATCTTTTTGAGAAAATGACATCATTTTTGTTTTGCTTAGATTCACTTTAAGGTTATTAGATTCAAGCCAGGTTATAACTGATTTTAAAGATTGATTTATGTCATTTTCAAGAATGGATATATTTTTATTTGTGAATAGAATGGTACTGTCGTCAGCAAATAATGTCATATTACTATGTAGATCTGATGCAGATGGCAAGTCATTAATATAAACTAGAAACAAAAGAGGTCCTAGAACGCTACCTTGAGGCACACCCCATTTCATTGTCCTAAATTTAGATTGATAACAAGTCTCGATATTAGTCTTCGAATCAATCGTATCGACTTGTGTTGTTTGCTGTCTCTCTGAGAGGTATGATTCTATCAATTTGTTTATATTACCCCTTATTCCATGTGCATGCAACTTATCCAATAGTATCTTATGATCCACGTGATCGAATGCTTTAGTCATATCCATATATAATGCAATTGTTGGTACTCTTTTATCCACATTCGTGTAGACCTGTGCTAGAAAGTCATAAATTGCCATATTTATAGACTTATTCTGTCTGAACCCGTATTGCTGACAAACAAAAAGATTGTTGCTTTCAAGAAAATTGTAGAGACTTTTGTATATAATCTTCTCTAAGATTTTAGCAAATATTGGTATTAAAGCAACTGGTCTATAGTTACTAATGATAGTTTTATCGTCTTTCTTAAACAAGGGTTTAACAACTGATATTTTGAGTTTGTCCGGAAAAACGCCAGTCTCAATGCACAGGTTTACAATATGACTCATAGCAGGTGCAATTATCTCGGACACATCTTTAACTATCAGTGTAACTATATCATCATAACCTGCACTGTTTGAATTTTTTAGGGAAACTATAACCTTCTCAATATCATGCGGAACAGTTGGCATCATATAAATTGATTTTACATTATTGTCTAAATTAATTCGATCATTTTATTTTTATTTATGTTTAGTTCAATGTCGTCAATAAAATAGTTATTAAATGCTTCGGCAATGTCAAATGGATTAGTCAATTTTCTATCGTCTATAGTTAATAAACCTATGGTTTCTTTTGGATAGCTATTTCTAGATTCATTGATCACTTTCCAAGCTGCTTTACATTTATTCACCGCATTCTGAATATAAAAGTTATTTTGCGCCTTTTTAGTTAAGTTTATGATATTTTTATAACGTTTCGAATACTGTATAAATAATTGTTTATTTTGTAAGCAAGGATTCTTTCGATATTTCCAAAGAAGGCAACGCTTTCGTTTGCTACACAATCTTATTCCATTAGAGATCCATTTTGATTTTTTACGACTAAATAACTTTATTTTCTTGACAGGGAAACACAGATCGTAGAACAATTTGAATTGGTCGTAAAAATTGTTAAACGCCACATTCGGATCCTCCGATTCAAATACCTCAAAGAAGCTGAGATTACTAAGGCAATTAATAAATTTAATACGATTCTCGAGGGAAAGATCGCGCCTTCTTACGTACCAGTATTTTAGTAGGCAAGATTTTTTCACTGGGCACTTAAGTATCTGAGCAGTATGATCCGAAAGCGCTAATTCAACTATTTCACCTTTAGACCTATGTATGTTATGAGCAATGTTATCGATGCATGTTCCGCTAGCCAATCGGGTTGGAACTTTGAACTGAAGCTTAAGATTAAAGTTCAAAAGGCGACTTGTGAATTCCTTAGAGTAAGTAGTGCTTTTGAGTACATCTATATTAAAATCTCCACATAAAACAATCATTTTCCTCTTCCGGCATAAAATTTTCAGTATATCTTCCAGGCGAGACAGAAATGAATAAAAAGCTGATAAAGTAAAAATACAACTGAGTATGTATTCTGTGAATATTTTAAGTGCCTACTGTTGCCATTATTGATATCAAGCAAAAAAGGGCAAAAAAATCGCGTTTGTTGTATGGAGGCCCCCCTTAAATATTTATTTATTTTGTTTTTAGTATAAGTTGTTATAGCGGCAACAGAAATACATAATTTGTGAAAATTTCAACTGTCTAGCTATCGCGGTTCTTGAGATACAGCCTGGTGACAGACAGATGGACAGACGGTGAAGTATTAGTAATAGGGTCCCGTTTTACCCTTTGGGTACAGAACCCTAAAAAAACATGGGAAGGACCCTACCCCCTCGGAAATGGATAGTTTTTGATTTATGAATTTTTGAAAATTGGCTAAAGTTAACCTCTTATTGTATGAAAAATATCATTTTCGGGCTCGGAGAGAGAAAGGGGATGACGGGGGCCCCTCTTCCCGGTGTCACCACTGTTCCTTGGATTTTTCTAAGACTAATACAGGCATGTGTTTTTAGATTGGGTTTTGGAAATAAAAACAATTTTTCTTTTGTATACTTTTTAGTTAGATAATACCTACTGTAAAAGTATGTAAATACTGCAAATTCTGCATAAAAAACACAACATCGCGCTTACACAACACAAAACGCGAAATAGGTACGTAAAAAACGAAATGTCAGCTGAGCCGAGAAACATCAAAAATCGCAGCAAATTTTTACGATTTTCAATCATTGATTAGAAAAAAACTACAAGTTTTCGATATCTAATATTTAGTGAATATGTGTAAAAAAATATTTTCTTTCGAATGGTAAATATTTCAAATCTAAAATCGTGGCTCAACTTCGATTACAAAGTTGAGCCAAAACATGGAACATAGCCTGTGGAACTTAGGGTCACTTTTTTCTAAATGATGATTCAATGATTGGTTCAGAGTAGGTACGATGTGAAAGGAAATGTAACTTACCACTTGAGCATCCCAAAAAGCACCGTGGAGGCATAGTTAACACAAATTTAAAAACAACAACTTAAGTACAAAATACACCGCGTCCAATCGCTTCACTCACAAAAACACTCGAGTCCTCTCTCATATTACCCAAAACTACGGAACAACTGTGCTCAACGTAAGTCGGAAAATGTAATGGCAATGCGAGAAAAATCACAAAATACGGTAAAAGCCGCAAGCGCACCGCAAATTGACAAATCCGCCATTTGTGACGATGACGTTAAATTTGGTCGTTCAAATTCCAATTGACATTCCGTTTCGTTCCTATCAAATAAAAATTAAGATTTTGAAAAACTTTATTTGTTTATTTTTATTTTATAATTAATTAATACAATAAATAATAATATTCTTGTTCATTATTACGATTAACATCAATTATGGACATATGTTAATGTTTTTAGATTCAATAAATTAAGCCAGTGGCGGTACCTGCCATCTAGTGAGATTTTAACTGTTTTTTTGTTTTTTGTACGTGTTAATAGATGGCGCCACATGCGCTCCAAATTGTATTTGTTCTAAGCGTGACCCCCCTGGGGTGTACAAACAAAGTGAAAAAAATCTCAAATGACACACAACCTCAAAATGTCAAAGAAAACGCATAGATAAAATCTAGCCCCTCAAGAAGCAGATAACTTTATTCCTCAGTTAGCGGCTTTATTCAACAGATAACATCTATCTGACCATTGAAAAATTAAAAATCTTGTTAACCTTCAAATAAAGTTTATTCTACAGATAAATTTCATTAACTGAGAATTGAAAAATCGGCCTTTAATAAAATAAAAATCACAAAAGGTTTAAAACCCCTGGCGGCCACCTTCTTTTCCGACAAACCATAGAACTAAACTCTCAACATTTACACAATGAAGATGGTTGAGTTTGTCTATGTCACATGAAGGATATTAAATAACGAATTACTTTACACTCCCTAGAGACTAAAGTGGTCACTTTAGTCCCGCTTCGTAGGGCTATATTGGCGTACTTTTAGAGCATGAGAAGTGAAAAAGCCTTTGTTCAGCTATGTACCATGATTAGCCAATGCAAATTACAAAGCTTTTGTTGCCACCAGGTTGAGCCATCAGCAGAGCGCTGCGTGTCGACCCTGCTGGAACTGATCCAGACCAAAGTGAACTACGTGGTACAAGAAGCCATCGTGGTGATCAAGGACATCTTCCGCAAGTACCCCAACAAGTACGAGAGCATCATCAGCACGCTCTGCGAGAACCTGGACACGCTGGACGAGCCGGAAGCCAGGGCTTCTATGGTGAGTGCTCTCAAAATAAAATGTAATTGGGTATTTATTGATGTGCTATTTATTAAAGATCTCTCAAAAATGACAGCTGACGTCGCAAGATATCAGTCGTAAAGCCTAGTCAGAGGCTTAAAAGGCGGCTTGATAACATCTGACGGTAAGGTTTATATATTCACCTCTCCAACATCCGCACTGAGCCCGCGTGTTGGAGCATGGCTCGTACCACCTCATAGTTGAGGTGAGGCCTGTGCCCAGCAGTGGGACGTATAAGACTGTATTTGTTGTATTTGTTTGTTCTCAAAAATATAAACATTGGTGAATCAATATTCCGATAGCATTAAAACTCCCCGAAATATTGCAATTTTAACAATATTTTTTTTAGGACTTGCCCAAAACGCTCCATTTAAACTGTCGCAAGGTAGTGCCATCACATGACGTCTGTTTCTATGCGTGCGGTGGCTATATTAAATTTTGCGTTGATGCAAATAGTTTCTTAACAAAAGTGGCCTTAAATTGTGTGGGTTATCGAATGGTATTATGCCAGTAAAAACATAACTTGTAAAGAAAACAAGTCTCGCAACTCAGTTCTTCTACCGTAAAAAGTTATGAGATCTATGTAATACCAAGTCAGTCAGTAGTGTAAATGAAATAATAACTAAGCGCTTAATTTACCGGCTAAGCGTTTTAAATAAAATAACCACCGCTGCCTATGTGTGAAATGACTAAAACGAAAGGAAAAACGACAATTTGTTAGTAAAAAACTACAGTAATTCGGCATCAGATTCGCATAAGTGGCAAATTAAAGAATTTGTGTAACTGACCAAAACGCTGAAGTTGTTTTCCTCCAACATTAAGGCACCCTAAGTTTTTCTTTACAGTGGGTTTGTGTTTTCAGGTTTGGATCGTGGGAGAGTACGCAGAGCGTATCGACAACGCGGACGAGCTGCTCGACTCCTTCCTGGAGGGCTTCCATGATGAGAATGCTCAGGTAATTCAATCTACAGGATATTGCAGTAAAAAGATCTAATTTAAATAGCGCCCAGCTGAAATCATTGCGGACCTTTTTAGCCTTACCAATGTTAGATCGATTTTTACCCGTTTAAAAGTTATGATCAGTATTGGTTATTTTCTTAAAAACACCTAAGTCAAAAAAAAATTGAACTTTCATGTTAAAAAAAAGATAAATAGGTAGAAATTTAAAAAAACACAACTTTCTTGTCAAAATATCCTCAAGTTATTCTCAACTAAAGCAATAGATTGCAACTGATTTGACATAATAATTAGCTTAAACGCCTTGTGGTTTGTTGCTATTGTTTATGCCCCTTTGAGATTACCTTGTTTCGTAGTGTTTTTGTCTGTTGTTTAGGTACAACTGCAGTTGCTGACGGCGGTAGTGAAACTCTTCCTCAAGCGACCGGCCGACACGCAGGAGTTAGTCCAACATGTACTGAGTCTCGCCACGCAGGACGCAGACAACCCAGACCTAAGGTATTGTAGGTTTTTGACCATCTTCATTATCAGCCTTAAGATGACTATTGGATTTCCGGAATATTTGCGACCGTCGTTTCGTATCGTTCACCTTTTGCTAAAGCGTCACACGTGGCATTTGACTTCAAGTGCTCTCACCTCCGAACTCTAGCTTGACAGCTGTCTGCTTATTTATAGCAGTATGTATACACTTTCACTTATTCTTGCTTTCTTTTCTAGGATTTTAATTAATTGTAACATTTAGAACTGTTAAGTTTCTAAATCAATAATGCAGAGATTCGACAAATTATCGTCTCTACAAAACCATTGCAAAATTAGTCTTACGTTGGCAGCATCAGATGCCCACAAGTGAAGCTTGATGTCACGTGTTCATATTAGTCAGAAGAATAGACATAGTAATCAAAATATAAGTATGGCAAGAATAACAACGTTTCTAACGATAATAATTTAATCTATACTAATATTATAGAGAGGAAAGATTTGTTTGTTTGTTTGTATTCAATAGGTTTCGAACTACAGGACCGATTTTAAAAAATCTTTCACCAATATATAGCTACATTATCAGGGAGTGAAATAGGCTATATATTTGTTTAATATCGGCTATATTTTCACGGTAAAGGCAGGCTACGCGGGCGGAGCCGCTGACGGTCAGCTAATACATAATATAGTCCTTTTTTCAGCAGCATTTTCAAGAGTTATTTAATTCCTCAGGGACCGCGGCTTCATCTACTGGCGGCTGTTGTCCACGGACCCGGCGGCCGCCAAGGAAGTGGTGCTGGCGGACAAGCCCCTGATTTCGGAGGAGACCGACCTGCTGGAGCCGACACTGCTGGACGAGCTGATCTGCCACATCAGCTCGCTGGCCTCCGTCTACCACAAGCCGCCTACTGCCTTCGTCGAGGGTACGTCTTAGTTCATAGCATAACCCGATTTTTATTACTGTGCACCTCGAGCTGTCAAAATCGTTAGGTTGGCAGCATTGAATTTCACCCGCCCGCAAACTTCCTCACCACTCCGCTGACGCGCTATCGGGTGTGAGCGAGGTAGTCTCGCGTTCAATCCTGGGTACCTGCTCAACCGCCCAGAATTACTACTATATTCGCTCTGAATTTTAAAATGAAGTAGGTAGGTTACACCTACTTAACAGAACCGGCCAAAAACAAAATTCATCATGTGAAAAATTGCACCAACTTCGACAAAAACAGAAACACTCGCGACAGTGCGACTGACAGACTCACTGATGCTCACCGGTATCGCCTGTTAACTCACTCTGTCTGTGTGCGGGATCGAAATTCTAAGCGGACTATCTGTCAAAGGCGCCGCGCCGCTGCAATGTGTGTGTAATTTGTGTTAACACAATGTCCTTAGTTTCGTTTAAAAGTTTAACGATCAATAATTTTTGTACTCTTTAAATTGATATTCACTATACACAAATAAATATTCAAGAATATCATATTATTCTTAAATATGATTCATACGTTATTTACGGCAAATTCTCCGAAAATGAAAATATGTTGAATAACAGAAAGAAGACAGAATTTCCAACACTGATTTTAAGTATGCTTAATAGTGCTGAGTTGATAGTTTTTATCTTTCGATAGGAAATAGAGCGTTGAAATAATTAAAAAATTACTAATATTGGTGGCTGTTTAATGTCCCAAAATAAGTATTTTTAAATGTACTAGCTTTCCGCCCACGGCTTAGCCCGCGTGAATTTCATTCTGGTAACATGTCTACATAAAATCTTTATAAATTGTAGCTTATGTGTTATTCTGATGTATAAGCTGTAATACTGTAAAGTTTCATCTAAATCCGTTTAGTAGATTTTGCGTGAAAGACATACATCCTCATTAAGTTTCGGATTTATAATATTAGTAAGATGTATTGAGAAGGAAGCCTGTTGTCCTTTTCCTCGACCTTGCAAAGGCGTTCGATACGGTCTCGATTACTCACTTGCTCAAAAGGGTGGAGTCCCTGGGAGTGAGAGGGATCCCTCACAAACTTCTGAAAGACTATCTTACCAACAGGACTCAGAGAGTTAAAATCTGCGATTGGCTGAGTAAAGAGGCCAGCGTCTCGTAAGGTGTGCCACAGGGCAGTATAATCGGCCCCACCTTGTCTTTGGTCTACATCATCGAACTTTGTAGGCTTCAACTTCGTCGGGTTAGGATTTTTACGTTTGCCGATGACACTGCTCTTTTATTTTGTGGAGATTCTTGGGACAATGCTTTTGCCTGTGCCAAGGTAGGCTTCAATTTTGTGAATAAATAGTTGAAATGCAACGCACTAACGTTGAATGTCTCCTAGACAAAATAAATCACTTTTGCCTTAAGATCGGATTTAGTTCCTCCGTTGACTTACGACATCACTGCCCACGGTTGTGCCTCCTGTCGTTTAAGGTTCCATGTTCTTGTCCAATATTGGAGAGAACGGACTGCATAAAAAATGAAATAGAATTTATAAAATCTTGATTGACCAATCCCATTCCTTTCCTTTAAACCGCACCTCAATTTGCTGTCTTCTAGGCTTAGAAAGCCAATAATATATATCTTTAAGTCCCTAAAATATGTAGCTAGTCGGTGGGTAATAAAGATGGTGTACTATGCGTTATGTCACTCTTTGATATTTTTCCAGGCACCAGTCCCTCGCAAAATATAGGCTATATTCATTGTCTAGACCTAAGATTAGCCTTAAATACCTATGTTTGTAAGGGATAATAAATATATTTGAATTGAATTGTATTGTATTTGTAGGTCGCGGCGCGGGCGTGCGCAAGTCGCTGCCGGCGCGCGGCGCGGCCGCGGAGGAGCCGCGCGCCGCCGCCACCGTCATACCCAACCAGGTAACGGAGTATGAGTAATACGCCGCAGTAGCTAGCTATGACCAGAATCCCTATTAACTCCTTCATCTTTTGGACTATTATCAAGTTAGCTGAATCACTTTGACTCCTTTATCTATTAACTTATTAATAAATTAGTAGACGGTATGCACGTGAAAGCTGAAATGTCCACAGCAAAAAAACAAAAATCCAATCTTCGTCAACTATGATGACGAAACGATACAAAAATACAACATCAATTGCCTTAACAAAATTTAAAAAATATGTTGGCTGGTTCATCTTAACTTTTTTGTATCTACAGTGCAACGAAGTAGTTTTACCTCGGCTACAGAAATTTATAAAATTCCTTAAAACACCGGTTGTATGTAGAATAAAGAAAACTTCCCTATAAATTGGTACAAGATATTTTTATTAATATATAAGACAGTCATTATTAATCGCACTTTTCACTAGGTAATATATGTTTGAGTATATCAAATACTAACACAGTTCTAGATCATTAGCATGGTATCCATTTTGAAGCAAACAGGGTCGTGTAATTAGAAAATTACTAAGAGTTCTATTAGTAAAAAATATAGTACTCAGAAGGAGTTTGAACAACATGAGAGAGAAATAAAACCGAGTGAGCTGGTCTGGTACACTATCAAATATGAACAATCCGATACAAACTGTATTCCTGTGGGGGTGCACTCCTCAGTCCAGACTGTTCAGGATCTCCCATCCCATTCATAGTTCAGCACTCAGTGAAATATGCTTGGATATGACTCCGGTGACATTGCATCCATGAAGTCAATCGTTTCCCATCTTTATGATGAATATTCAATAGATATAATTATTACTTGGGTATAATAATCCTCAGACAAAATGAAATTTTAGATATAAATAATTTATGAATATCAATTAATCAATCCCACTCGGGCGTCCTGCTGAATGTTTATTTGCTGGACGGACAGCACCGACATCTTAACATATTGTCTTTGTCACCTCAACTTGACTTGTTACTGCTGTTGATTCGCGATGTCGGGCTGTATTTCATGTGACTTGTGCTCTTCGAAACATTGGCTACCATATCTTTTCTTTACGTCGAGTTTCATACCTTGGAAGTGAGTAGTAACTGAATACCTGGATTGGAGGGAACAAATCCTTTGTTGCTTTGAGCCTCGCCACTCATCGGGAAAAACATACTTTGTTTTCATTGCTTTGGAGATAAATACGAATGGGCGAGAAGCAAGAATAAGTTATTGTTGCAACTGCATTGTGGGCCTCAGAACGCCGGCGGATGTGTTGACTTAAGAACCCCAACTTTATAAAATCTGTAAATAAAAGTCCTAATTATGTAATATTTTTATCTAATAAATGTAAATGTTTCGTGGCCAAACAAGAGTTGTTTTAGGTGTTCAAAACTTTCATACACGCCTGCCGTTCTCATTTTATTCATGCCTTTGTTGATATAACCAAACGTTGAGCGTTAGACAAAAATCCCGCTAGATGGCGTTAAAGTAACAAAAGTTAAATCATTTCAAAATACAAGTTATCGATTAGGATAGGATAGATGGCGCTAGCAGTATTGTAAGTTGCAATTTGTATCGGAACAATAAAAATCATAAACACTTAAAAATGCAACGTTACATACCCCTACGGAGAGTTTCGACCAAGGGAGAAACTGCGCTGCCTTCAGCGTTATGCTAGAAACAAAAACTTCTCTCTAGAAACAACCAAACCAGCAAAAAAAAACACCTAACAACCCTTCACATACAAATCCAATGCTGATGCGTCGAGTTGTTAAGAAAAAAATAAACATAATACTTTTAAATTTCGGTACTGTAGACCAAACCTTATATTAACTATCAACCACACAGACAACACGCCATACAAACTATGAACTTGAGCTGTACCAGCAAAAATGCTATAATACTAAGCTCATACAAACTTACAAGTACCAGCTATAAGCTATAGCACCGATTAATACTAATATGCACTATTTCCTAATAAAAATAAAAAAATATCTTACTTTCTCTAATGAATTTTAACTTAAATTTAAAATAAATGATAAAACATTTCCGTTAAAGTCGGTGAGGAACAACCATTACTTACCAAAAAAAACATGTTAACTGACCTAAGTCATGGCTGTCATTACTTTTTTACACAAAAAAACTACTTACGCCATATGTGTTCCGTGTACTTCCGTCATATACCTACTGTTTACTGAGTTCACCCTATAACCCTATGAATATAAGAAATGTGATTTCGATAAAATTAATTACGGTTTCAACAAACGAGTGCATAAGTGCGACTGAGGCTCTCAGCGCGTCAGAGCGTTTAACTTTCAAAAGTTACAATTTGAACGACAACAGCAACATAGAAAATACCTATCATTATTAGCAAAACAGTAAGCAACCTAAAATAAATATACAAAAATTTAAACAGTCCAGTCCTCATGGCAAAATAGATGTGTGCAAGTTCCGCTTGACCTTGAGTAGGTATGCTAACTAGCCATCCATCATGACTACCTATAGTCAATGTACCAAAAACGAAATATTGAACTGCATCTACGACTCAACAAAATGACACACTGTGACGATTTAAACCAGCCTAACGAAATCAAAAACAACCTTGGACGACTGTTTACGTAACTATCAGGATACCTAACTATTTACTGGAGATTATCCCTCCACCTTCCACATAATGAGGTTTTTATTTTCATGTGCATCGTCCATTTCCTTCATTCTAGCTAGGTAGGTACCGCATCTTGGGTATTGCTGCTCTGAATGATACCTCATAAACAAGCTCGTCATATAACAGTTATTGATAGTACGTTTCTAGTATTAATTTCATTAAAGTGCAATATTACTCAGCTCAAAAAAAAAAGTGTAAATCTTAATATGAAAGTAATCTCATCTGGTTCCTTCGAAACTAGTTTCCAATATTTGTAACTTATTTGCTCGAAATACACAACCTAAAAGTCTGTTATTGTTAACAAAATATACTGAATCGTTCCATTTACCATTATAATATTGAATTATCTTATAAGAATGCCGAGAATTAATGAATGTTCATACTAATTTATTGATTAACAAGGCTTGTTGACAACCTTGCTTGATAGTCATGGAA
This sequence comes from Udea olivalis, assembly GCA_947369235.1. Classification (NCBI taxonomy): domain Eukaryota; kingdom Metazoa; phylum Arthropoda; class Insecta; order Lepidoptera; family Crambidae; genus Udea; species Udea olivalis. Next base: position 10,946,245 of record OX376362.1, on the reverse strand, counting down.
CGTTCCTGTGAACGCTATTTATGATTCATCATCACAACATTATTTCAACAAAGATGAATCCATTTTTAGAAAAATTCACTAAAATATTCAAGACAACAAAAAGTTAATCTATTAAATGTGCAAATCCAAGTTACTTAGAGCTACCATTGATATTATCCACTATTTTCCAAACGAAGAAAAAGTATGTCAACAAAGTCAACTAGTTTTTTATACTTATGGTGAAAAATATTCACTACACAACAGGCTGCTTATATGCTTCGGCTTTTGTGTTATTAATTATTATTCTACGTTTATGTAGGTATATTAATAACACAAAAGCCGAATCCGACCATCCGGTGATGCCATAAATATTCAGGCTTTTCGGCTACCTATGGTTGAAGTACCATAAGTGCGTTCGGCATTACCATTTTTGAGCCTTTTTGTATGGAACTATCCTATCCTTTTGTTTTGCCAGGCGTCACAATCTATTGTCTCTTCATGAAAAACATAAATGCGTTTACCATACTTTCAAACACATCGGCAAAAGAATAATATTTCAATAAAATACCATAGATAAATATAAGTTGGTATAACTTTGACACAACACATATGTACGTCTACCACGAGTTGCTACTTTAAATTTACCTTATCGTTCGCTTGAAAAAATGTATTTGGATTTGACATAGTCATGCCATGTCATGTGTCATCCCAATATTTTTTTTTAAATAATTCTTCAAATTGATAACCTAAATTTGAAGTGGCAACTCGTAGTAGACGTACTGTTTGCTTTTTGGCTATTCGAAGCTATATTATACAATCGGTACCAGAAATTACAGTCACAAAAATTGAAATATCTCCAGAACTGTAAAAGTTAGATCAATGAAATAAAAAACAGAATAAAGACTTTTTGGTTGCGCTTCTTAAAAACAAATTTTTTGCTTGCATTATGGATGCTTTCCATTTCTATTCTGTCACAAAAAAAATATCGTGAACGTCTTCCACGTGCATAATTATTATTCTGTGAGGTGAAGCATGGCAGTCACGCTAGAGGAATGTACCAGAATCCCAACATTTTTGAAACTTGGGCGGAGCCAGCGTGAAACAACCAGAAACAATGGTGTTTCTTTGTCGACTGTTCAGCGGGTAGTCCAGCGGTACCAAGAGACCGGATCACACCTTAGGAGACCAGGAAATGGCAGACCAAGATGCACAACGGCCAGGGAAGACAGACAACTGGTGGCTACAATGCTCCGGAATCTTTTTCAAACTGCTGTTGGTCTAAAAACTTACTTTATTCGCTTTGGAGGTGGCAATTTTAGCGCTCAAACAGTAAGAAGACGTCTTGCTAAAGCAAATTTGAAACCATTGAGGCCCGCAAATGGCCCCAAACTGGAACGGGGACATCGAATTGAAAGACAGAGCACCTAAACAATACGTGCGCGAGCACCTAAACGACACTAGATGATTGGTCCATGGTAATATTCACGGACGAGTCTAAATTCATGCTTTATAAGCATGATGGTAGATTGGTGTACAGAAGACCAGAGGAGCGCTTCCATCAAGCGTGTGTGGAGAAAAAGGTTGCGTACGGTGGAGGCTCCGTACAAGTTTGGGCTGGGATTTCTGCCGAGGCCCGCACCGAGCTGGTACTCATTCAAAATGGAACTCTAAATGCAGAGAGGTACGTGGAGGAGATCTTCAATGAACATGTAGGACCTTTCATAGCCAGGATGGACCGGCATGGCATATTAATGCATGATAATGCGCGTCCCCATACCGCCAGAATTGTACATGACTACCTTGAAGAGGTCGGTATCGAACTTATGCAGTGGCTAGCGCGAAGCCCGGACTTAAACCCCATCGAGCACGCCTGAGACGAGCTTCAGAACTGCGTGAAAGGTAGAAAACCCCCCCAGATCACGCTTCCCGAGCTGAAACAGGCACTGGTGGAGGAATGGGAAGGTATTCCTCAGCCCCGGCTCCGACATTTGGTGTACAGCATGCCTAATCGCCTGGAAGCTGTCAGAAGAGCTTGTGGAGGCAATACAAAACGTTTCATTAGGATGGCATACGTAGTTCAGGAGATATTCGGGTTTATGTGACTGACCCGTTATTTTTGGAACCGAGTGTAGATGGCAGTCGCATAGCGTATCTTTAAAATTCATTTGTAAAATAATTAAACCATTAAAAAACAGTGTGTCCCGTATTTTCAATAAAATGAAGAACTAATATATTGTTATTCAAATGATTAGTGTTTGAGATAAACAAAAACACATTTTCGTGGAGAAAAGGAGGCCCAAGTGACTATGGAAGTTTGTTCCGCAATCAAATTTATTGTCCCCTAATATAATATAGTTCATTTTTATTATTAATTATTGTACCAAACGGCAGATACAGTGAAGTTTACTAAAAGCTTAAGGTTTCACAGGAATCTTTAATCGGAGACCTGCTGTCAATGGACATCGGCGGTCCGCCGCCCGCGCCCGCGCCTTCTTCCAACCTGGACTTGCTAGCCGGAGGATTGGACGTACTTGTAAGTATGAGCTATTAATATACATATACATGTAAGTTTGTTATTATCTGAATGTGTAGTCATAGCACTAGCTCGTTCAAATACCTAATTTTGACGAACTTCACTGCTAGAACGACAGCAATTTTTCTATTAAGTAATCCACGCTCTAAGCGACAATAATAATAATAAGACGACCGACTTGGTGTAATGGTTAAGAAGTTGGCTACTACACCAGAGGTCGCGGGTTCGATCCCCGCACAGTACAAACATTTGTGTGCATGAACATGTCTGTTTGTACTGGTCTGGGTGTCTCCTATGTATAATAAGTATGTATTTACAAAAGAAAATGTATTTAAGTATGTTTATCCGTTGTCTAGTATCCCATAACACAAGCTTTAATTAGCTTACTTTGGGGCTAGATGGCGCTGTGTGGAATAATGTCCAGGGATATTTATGTCCAGGGATATTTATAATCATAGGTATTTTTAACGATATGTCATTAGTTTTGATTTACAATACTGGATTACAAAAATAAAAATTCTGGAATATTTGTTCGTGCACATCGTTGGAAAATGCTAACTTAGCGTAATTTAACAAAACTAAACTAAATGAACTCAATAAGTCTGTCAGGCTCAACCGGTTCGATCAGTCCTATCTGCTGTCTTGATCGAGTTGTCTTTAGACTTTTTCTGATAAATCATTGGTTTATTTTCCAATCACGATTCTGTTTACCGCTTGCCTTTGTCTATCTAATTTGATACTGCACCTGGCTAAACGTTATAAATTTTAAAACAACTCGTTGGATACAGCTGGGCGGCGGCCCCGCGCCGGAGGCGGGCGCGGCGGGCAGCTCGGGGCTGCTCGGAGACATCTTCGGCGTGTCGGCCGCCCCCGCCTCCTTCGCGCCGCCCAAGCAGTGCTGGCTGCCAGCTGACAAGGGAAAAGGTAAATAAGAATGCTCAAAGACAAAGATATTAGCCTGATCTTCTTCGATTCGACCTGATCTTCGGACTCAAGCGGGATCCCGCTTGAGTTTCTCGGATCAGGTCGAATTTTTCTAGTTTCTATCGTTGTGTAGAAAATAGTACATTGTTAAATGCTAAAAATAAAAGTTTACTTAAACTCAACGACATTGTAAGGGCTCATAAAACCCTTCACCAGTATTTCTCCATGAGATTGGACCAAATCAGAATTAAATCCTGATAGAAAAATGACAATAGGTTCATCTGCACATAGGCATAGTGGAATGGGCACATTACCCAAACCGATTTGAAATGCAGCGCGTTGATAAAGTCTAGACAATGGATGCAATCTGCTTACAAAGGGCATAGATATTGTAAATAGTTAAGTTAAATGTGTTTCAGGTTTGGAAATCTGGGGTTCATTTAGTCGGCAAAATGGACAGCCACGAATGGAGATGACTTTTACGAACAAAGCCATGCAGGCCATGAGTGGTTTCGCGATACAACTCAACAAAAATAGGTATGTCACTTCGAATTATTATAAGGTTTTGTTGTAAACATATATGAATTACGTCAATAATTGAATAAAGTATGAATTTAGCCTGGATTGTTTGTCGTATGAAAAATGTTGAGCTTATCATTTATTGTTCTCTGTAAGAGTCACTATAATGTCATCTGCATAGGCAAAAAACCAGCGAGCAAACGTTTTTGTGCAGCTTGCAAGTCCAAATGCGTTTACTTTTACATCGGAAATAAAAACATTTCACGACCCGGTTCGGTTTACGGTTACGGTTTCATAACCCGTAAGTGGTTTGTTTCTATCAGATTCATTAGCCAGAACACTTTAGATAAATCCACACTCAACGAAAGTGTCTTTCGTTTCTTTTCTCAACTTTATGATGATTGCCGTCTTCCTTGACCTGTGGCGGTCAACCACACGAATAAATAAATAAATATGCGTCAGAAAACACAACGCTTGTCATGATCTCGAAGTACCTGTGTTACGAGGTACCAGACAAGCAATTAAGCTAGGGGCGGCTTTCAGCACACCCAGACCAGAGCCAATTTAGAAAATACCGTTTCCTGAATTGACTCGATCGAGAATCAAACCCGGGACGTTACGGAAATCTAGGCAAGATACCCTGCCCTCAAATGCCTGAAATACGAATGTTTTTTTCAGTTTCGGCGTGTACCCGGTGGGCGGTTTAGCGGTGGGCGCGCTGGCGGCGGGCGGGACCACCGACGCGACGCTCGCGCTCGCCACCACCGGGCCCGTGCAGCGCATGGACCCGCTCAACAACTTGCAGGTCAGTATAGGGGAAGGGTTTGACGGCAGTACCGCATGATTAAAAAAACAGGTTGTCTACCATTAGTTTCCGTCGCGTAAACGGCGATTGTTGCGTGCAAAAATTTGTATGTAATTTTTGGATCAATTTAAATCACTAGGGGCGCTGTTCTGAAATTCTGTACAAAAACGACACCACGGTTTACGCGAGCCAGTCACGATTGTCAAACTCAAAACCCATAAATATCGTCGTTAATTGTAAAATTCAGTCCAATTGACTTCAAAATTTCTGTCCCAATTTTGATTCTGTCTATTATTATTAGGTAAAGAGATGCAAAACGATAATTACTTTACTGGGTACAATTTTCAAATCTAATCTAATCGAAATTAGCCGTTGGGAGATTTTTCAATAGTCAGTTAAAACTTGCATACCATCACGCCTTTTTCTTAACAGGGTAGGCAGAGACCACATCTTTACACTTGCTACGGTCCTGACACACCTCTTGCGCTTCTTCCACTCTCATTAATCCTTTCATACATGCTCATCGATTATGGGTACTCCTGACCTGACCTTTTCTGAGCACGTCTTGGACTGGTCCTAAGTACATTCGTCCTTCCCCTTTCAACAGCTCCATTCACCTTCGCCTTGTGAATTTGTTTCGTTAATCGCCTTTCATCCATTCTTTCCATTATGCCCAAACCATCTTAGCAACATGGAGAATAATTGCTACTGTTACCGTCTGAAAATCAAATTAATTTGATGCTGTCTCTGTTTGTCTTTCTTTGTGACGGTTACCCTTTAGAATACGTTTTACTTGACTAGGGAAAAATCAGCCCTGAGAACATTCCACCGAGATTTTAACTGTTTTTAATCTTACGTCTGCAGGTAGCGATAAAGAACAACGTAGACGTGTTCTACTTCGCGTGCCTCATCCCCGCGCACATCCTCTTCACGGAGGACGGCCAGCTCGACAAGCGCGTCTTCCTCACCACCTGGAAGGAGATCCCAGCCGCCAACGAGGTGCAACATTCCCTCTCCAACGTCATCGGCAACGCAGACACCATTGCCCAGAAGATGACCCTCAACAACATCTTCACAATCGCCAAACGCAACGTCGAGGGCCAAGACATGCTCTACCAGTCCCTCAAACTCACCAACAACATCTGGGTGCTCCTGGAACTGAAGCTGCAGCCGGGCAACCCCGAAGCGACGCTCAGCCTCAAGTCCCGAACTGTCGAAGTCGCTCAGTGCATATTCCAAGCGTACGAACTTATCATCAAGTCGTAATCTCTCGTTATTTATATGTATATGTTGGTCTAATGTTGAAGTATTATACGATTTCAATAGATTTGGTCGAAAATGTTCAAGGTGCGTGACGAAAGGTTCAAAAACGGATGTCGCTTGCAAATATCAAGTTCTTTGCATTTTTGAACATGTCCGTTGATAGTTATAAGTGATGATAGACTTTTTATAACTGTAAATTCCATTGTAGTTAAGTATGAATGAATATAATTATGAGATGAATATTTAGTAGCTCGTAGTGTCGCGATACGCGATCGAGCTGAGACTATGAAGTGTAGAATCATGCTATGTTAAAAGTTAAAATTAATAAATACTATGTTATATCTAAATGTGGAGTTTTCTTTACTTCAGTTCCTCAATCGCTATTGGTCCGAATCATGCAACTAAATTGCATCATCTTAGACGATTCCAAACCAGCTTCAATCATCTGATACTACTATCAATCAAATCACAAGAAAACTGCTCGCATCAATCGTATCGGTATTCACTTTTCTTTTAACAGAATGCTGGTTACTTGGTTAGTAAATAAAATTGCAGGAATTATTAATGAAACATGACATATATTTTCTTTTCTTTTTACATGGTCCAGACCGTTTCACCAGCTAGGGCTCTATGTACAAAACTATAAAATGTATTCCAAACCTTCTCTTACGAATTATAAATATACAGCAATCCATTTCGATATTTCTTAACAATTAAAATTGTCAGTATTAAAAACAGAAATTCAATAATTCATTAAACGGTCTATAAACATGTTTATGATATTCCAAAATAAAACTTCATGTTATATAACTTCCAAATCCATATTACCAAATGAAAACAGACAAATGAAAAGTATTCAGTTCATTCAAAAAATCTTTAAATTAAATAAAACGCAAAACAGTATCACAAAATAGGAAAACATTTCATCAAAAAGCTATTCTGTATTGCTACAATATGTTTTCTATTACCCTATCATGCAGTTCATTTATAATATTGTTTACGAATATAATACGTACAACAATTTTTAAAATAATATATACAATTCAATAAAAATTAAAATCCTCCAGTCTAAAACAGACCAACAAAAAATTGGAAATTAATAAAATTCACGCAAGGTTAACGATAGACATTAATAAAATTTAATCTATTTTCACGAGAAATTCGTTCACTTCTAATTTCTGTCGCATTATTGCCGATAGCACCACCTCCGTACTGCAAACCACGTTCAGAGTTTTTTCCGATTGGAGTAAGTAATACACTAGATGCAGATCGTTGGGTACGGTTAATACTAAATAGCTGTACGGCCTTTGAGCGTGCATTTCTTGAATGTAGACGTAGGATCGTCGGTTTTTCTCGACTTTTCCGCCGCACAGTTCGATCATTTCGGTCAGTGCGGAGCGTGAGGGTTTCACGCAGGGTGTGAGAAAGAAGGTAATACCTTCGAAGAGTTTTTTTCTCTGTTCGCCGGAGAGGAGTACTTCGGAGATGTCGCACTTGTAGGTGTTGTTGAAGGTCTCGTCGCGGAGTTCGTGGGCGGCTTCGTCGGCGAACTTGTTGAGGCGCTGCGAGTCCTGGACCCACTCCGTGGAGACGAGGTGCTTGACGGTGACGAGGCAGCTGACGAGCTTCACGGTGCGCGTGAGCTTCTCCATCACGAGGTGCGTCGCTTCGGCCGCAGACGTCACCACGAGACCGCCCAGTTGCCTGGAAAATAATTCGTTTTAAACATCTTGGTTGCGTTGGTGCACTAGGTATATTTTTGACAGAACCCAGATAGTATGCTGTTAAAGCACAATCTGTAAGGCCGTCCGCTGCGTTAAGCGGGCGTCAGTCGCGGGTGTCCGTGGCGGGGACCCGCGCCGTGCTCCGTCGCGGACAAATTTAACCCGTCGCGGACGCCTGCGACGGACTCCCGCCTCTCGCAGCGCCGCCAGTACAATTTAAATCGCGCGGGTGTACAGTCGATATCATAAAACGGGGCGACATTGTACTTCTAAAATGACACGTTCCGTGTCAATAATACTCATTGTTATTAAATTATGAAAAAGACTGTATAATCACGGAACGTGCGGCACGGAAAACGCAACGGCGCTCTGGAAACATCTCCGCTCGCGTGCTCCGTCACACGGACACCCGTCGCCCGCGGGGCGTGTTCCGCCGCCCGCGCCGCGTGCGACGGGGGACCCGCTGCACGCAGCGCTATCTATGAGATTACAAGAAACAGCACGCCGCGCGGGTGCCAGCGCCGTGCACCCGCTTAACGCAGCGGACGGCCTAAAAGCTTTTAGGCAAACCCCATTAATCATCAGCATCAAAGGTAAGGGGTGGTTAAATAGCATAGCTAGTAAACTAGGGGGTATATTTATTTAGAATGACAACCTAATAGCTAAAATAATCGAGCCGTTTAAAACGTCACAATTGTAATATTTATAGGATTTAAGCGCAATGTACAAATTAAACATTTTTGAATTAGGGTGCGTTTCCACCAGAGATGTGCGAAGATGCGTTGCGAGGAATGTGTTTGTTAAGAACCAATAGAATCGCGAAGCTAGGTGAATGAAACAATTCTATTGGTTCTTAACACAAAAAAAAATCTGTAAATTTATACATTGCGCTATAGTTGTTGTTTCTTTCTATGTGTTCTACTCGAAATATGCATACTTTGTCCTAAACGGAATGTAGATTATAAATATTATAATATTATAAAAGATTGTAGAAATTTTAAATTGATGATAAGTAGTACTATGAATAATATAAATAACACTAAACTACAAGCATTCAAATTCAACAATTTAAAACAATGAAAAACCTTATTATTCTGAGGTATTCATAATGGAGACGATGTCATTTCAAATTTTGACTTATTTCTTCAGATTTCTCACTTGAACAAAGGATTTCACAAAATGAAACAAAAGACATAAGATAATTATAAAGTAAGTTAATAACTTTTAAACTTGGTATCTCATACATAACACACATACTCGTAATAACTGGGATCTCGATGACATAAGATAATTATAAAGTAAGTTAATAACTTTTAAACTTGGCATAACACACATACTCGTAATAACTGGGATCTCGATCAATACGAGACAGCATCTCTTTGAAAGCTACTCAACTTTGTGTGATGTTTTAAGGTGGGTCTACGCCAGAAGACTCACCTTTACATTGTCTCACTGACCGCGCTCAATGCTTTTACAAATTCTAAGGGTGGGTCTACGCCAGACGAGCCGAGCACAAATTCGTGTAGAGCGGATCGACTTACAAGCCTCTAACGAGCACAGTTCGAGTGTTTGGTTCGTACTCGACTGTGTTCCGCCTATGGGGACGTGAGAAACAGGGTGTAAAGTTCCTCATCCACCATTGAAAAGGGAGGATCCTCCGACCAGACGGGTGTTGTGTCTGGTGAGCTGCTGCCCGACGGTTGTTGTCGGGTTCTTGTATATTTGTACAATCGCTCGGATAACTTTAATATCGCGATGTAGGATACGCCAGTTTTTAGTTCATACGGACTGGCGATATAGATGTCGCTACATCACTCCCCTCCGAGACCGGAGGTCGATAGCAGATTGAGTCGTACATACATCTTGTGATGCTTGCCGGCCAGTGGAATGTGCCAGTGAGTCGGAAGGAGATGCCGCATAGTTCACGGTGAGTCGGAACTGTCTGCGGTAGAAAACTGGCGGATTCCTATCACTAAAACGACACAAAGCGTCAAACATAGAAATTTGTCAATTCTGTATCTTGCGTAAATAAGATTTGTTTCTGCTCGCCTTGCTATCGCAGCCAGCCGGCTCTGGCTGTGGTGTGGGTTTCCTATCTATCTAATTGCATAAAACATTTTAGGCATAATATATATTGGCATAATGAAATTTGCACTACTATACTTACTTTCGCATAATAGTATTTCGCATAAAACTTTTAGGCATAATGTATATTGCACTAAATACACTTACGCATATCTAAGTTTTTAATGATGGATGGAACATTTAAAGTTGTTACCAAAATTTTCCATCAACTTTATACATAACTTCATACAATACATGGGTGCATATTATGTATGTTATGACACTCAAACATTTCCATGTATATTAGCGTTATGCACTAACAAGGATAAAACGACCTTTAATTTATTATTATCATCATGTCACAATTTAGTGTTTGCATTCAAAAAAACACTTTTTCCTAAACAAAATAAACATGTTGGCGGCTTAAGGGTGGCTCAAGGGCTTCCCCCTGCCGCACCCTAACCTACTGTTATGTTAAATTTCAATTGTAATTATGGATAATTACATTAGTATAAATACCTATTATTCGACTTCAAATTGGTTTAAATTAGTATTATGCGACTATACATTATGCGTAAAACAATTTTACATTATAACTACATTAGTCTAAATTATAATTATGCAAAAATATAATGGTGCAAAAGAAAATTATGCTAAAGTGATATTATGCCAAACAACATTTTGGCATATTATGGAGTAAATACATTATTCCAACCAAAAAAGATCCCGAGGTGCGGCACAGCGGCATCTATTCAGATGTATCTGCTCACCTCACTATCGCAGCCAGTCTGTTCTGGCTGTGATGCGGCACAGCGTAGAACAGCACTCGCGGCGCGAGGTGCAGCGGCAGCTGGTGGTGCGCGACGGCGGGCGGCGGCATCTAGTCAGCTGTATCTGCTCACCTCACTATCGCAGCCAGTCTGTTCTGGCTGTGATGCGGCACAGCGGAGAACAGCACTCGTGGCGCGAGGTGCAGCGGCGGCTGGTGCGGCGGCTGGTGGTGCGCAACGGCGGGCGGCGGGGGGGAGAGTCGCGGGCGCTTGGCGCGGCGGGAGGTCGCGGCGGCGGCGCGTTTGGCGCGCTCGTTCGACTCCTGGGTTATGTTTATTGGCATCTTCCAGGCGTCTGTTTGGAAAATTGGTCATTAGTGGATAACTCGAAAATTAGAGTCCGCTCCTGACCATGATGACATGCAATCGACTGCAGCGTCGCGGTATCTTTATGATACTGTTGTTTTTGGACATGACGAAAGCGAATGATATGGTGCAGCATCATGTTCTTATAGATAAGCTTTATGGAATAGGTATCCGCGGCCTAGCGCACGGGTGGTTTAAATCTTACCTCAGCAACAGGGAACAATTCGTAGAAATAGAAAATTATAATATAGGTACTAAGAAAATACAAAAAATAAGATCTGACGGTGTGTTTGTCAATGCATCTATCCCACAGGGTAGCGTCTTGGGGTGTTTATTATTTTTGATTTACATAAACGACCTGCCTCCAGCTATAGGCAAAGAGTGCGTCTTGTTCGCGGATGATGTGTCTATTCTAATAGCAGCCGAAAATTGCAGTAACCTTAACGTAGATCTAAAAGTAAATGTGCCGTGCTGGTGGCGGCACTTTAAAAGAATACTTCCCACATCCCCATATCTTCCCACGGGTGTCGTAAGAGGCGACTAAGGGTTTTTTCCAGCGGACCATCTGCTCTCCAGGTGGGAGACTTATGTCGGCCGGTTGTTGTTACCACCATGCAGTTGTGTTAAACCCGCCAAGTGATTCTGACCTATCTCGGTCAGGTCGCGTTCCGGGATCAGCACTGCACTAACCGGTGCCAGGGGGACTGTGATCGTGGCAATTGTTGGACCAGTGGGAGCCTTAGCGACGGTATTGTGTGTGTAGTGTGTATCGGCCCGCCGGCCAGGGAGACCCGTAGAAACGGTGGTGCCGCTGGCCACCCGCGGCATAGTACAGGGGCCCACCTCTGGAGGCTGCCCCACCAGGTCGCGCATAATCTCGGGGTGGCTCGTCGTGCCGGATGGTGCCCGGTTCCGGTGGGGCCCGGCGACCACACCCGAGGGGGTACGGGGGCCTTCAAGGTGAGGATGGCCAGCCCAGTGATTCGTTTGAATGACTGGGCTTGTCAACCTCATATCTGGACCTCACGACCGCTTTCCATCAGGTGGAGTGAGGTCATCTTGACGGGCAATATAAAAAAAAAATGTTTTTGATAGAACAGCCGAGTGGATGTATGACCACAATCTTAGGATAAATTTTAAGAAAACCAAACTCATAACCTTCCACCCACACCAAAAGCAGCCCCTGAATTTTAATTTTATTTAAAGGACACAATATAGAAGTAGTCAGTGAATTTAACCTCCTCGGACTTACTTTAGATAAGCACAATACATGGAAACAGCATGTCAAAAATATCAGATCCAAAATAGCCAGTTTTGTATATGCTTTCAGAAAAATTAAAAGAACCACTAACATTGAAATAATCTGGGGAAATAGTACCGATGCACCTTCTGTTTTTGTTTTACAAAATAAGGTAATAAGAATATTGGAAATCTAATCTATCACTTTACCGTGTATTGATATAATGGAAATATGTAAATTTGTCCGCCAATATCCGGAATTATATACAGAACGTAAAGACGCACCAATTAAACATGCCAAAAAACAAATTAATGTTACCTACCTCACAATCACACCAACACTCATCTAGTACTTATGTGATGTCAGTAAAAATATATAATAACTTACCAGACGAAATTAAAAATGAAACGAATTTAATAAATTTAAGAGATATTTAAAGAGCCTGTTATTAAATAAAAATTATTATGAAGTAAATGAATACTTGAACGACAAAGAATTGAAGCGATTTAGATTTCAAAACTGACTGATTTTATTAATAAAATTAATATTATTCAGACAAAATAATAAATGTAATTAAGTTATATTGAACTGATTAGAAAATATAAATTTCACAATAAAACATAAATGATAAAATTAAATGTATATTTTAGGAATGAATGGCGTCATCCTCTTCACCAAATTGCTGTGCCCAACAGGGTCCAAAAGTCCAGGGTCCAGTCTTCACGTAACATTTTGGAACCCAAGTAAATAAATAAAATAAATAAATAAGTACCCCGACATATGCTGAGTACATGCCTTTTTGGTGTTAAAACGTGTTACCCTATTTTATCTGCACACTTTTGTTGTTTCTATTTGTACTGTTTTGTCACCAAATAAATGTTTATCTTTCTTTCTTTTGCTTTAAATTTTCGTCAATACTTCGAGCTAAAATAAGTTAACCAATTTACCGTTTATTTGTTTTCGTTGGAAAAACCCGGTAGTGAAAAAGTTTTGTAATTCAAAAATTGTCTCCTATATTTTTTTCTACAGGAAATTTCACTTCTCACTTTAAATTTGCTACTAATTTACTTCTAACAAATTTTCAAATTAATTATTATTATTATGCATTTTTAAAACTAATTATTGGACAAATTATGTTGTTGAGGAATGAGATTATTAACTGTAAATTTAAATTAACATATTATTCTATCAGACAGTACTTACTCATCAAGTGGGACACCAAACTGTAATCCATTCTAAACGGACTCGCCAAGCTGAATTGCTGATATTTTGCATTCTCTACCTGTAAAAAAGAGGTTCAATGTAATTAAATCAAATGATTTTGCGTTTTACGATGTTTAGATGATATTTTTGGTTGTGTATCAACGCCGGAAAAGATGTTGGAACTTACAGGTTTATTCTGAGGCTTACCTAAGAAAATATTTGTTGTTTCCTTCATGAATTTGACATAACGTTTACGTACTCCCCTCCTGCACAAATTACGCATGCGGCGCGGCGCCTCTGACAGATAGCCCGCTTAGAACAACACGCAATTTTTGACGCATGCACACAGAGACGTGAGTTTACAGGCGAAGTCAGTGAGATTCAGTGAGTCGAAAAGTCGCACTGTCACGAGTGTTTTTGTTTTTGTCGAACTTGGTGCAGTTTTTCACATGATGAATTTTGTTTTTGGCCGGTTCTGTCAAGTAGGTATAACCTACTTACTTCATTTTAAAAATTCAGAGTTAATATAGAAGTAACCCTAGGCGGTTCACGCAAGTTTAGGAAAAAGGTGCGAGCGGTCCTTCTGTAAACTCTTTATAATGTGCCTCCTGTCACAGTAATTGCAAGATGGCGGAGTAACAGTGTCGCTAGTAATAATAGGGTCCCGCGACTAGACATTAGGACGCTTTCATCAATTCGTGACGCCTTTAAAAACACTTACACAGTCGCTGCCACTAATGTAGCCACTAATCTACATCAGTGGCCGCGACTGTGCGAAAGACGTCAGATCCACCTTTACACATTAATAACGTAAAGAGTCCTATGTCAGAAGCATAAAGTGCTCCCAGGTAAAGCTTGTTTTAATTTGTAAAGCCAAATCAAAGTTTGTTCAATTATCATACACTTTGGGGCTGAGTGTACCTGCGACAGCGCGCTCATGTTGCCGAGCAGCAGGTCGGTGAGCCAGGCGGCCGTGACGCACGGCACGCCCCACTCGCGCGCGCGTCTGTACTTGTTGCCCTCCGCGCGCTTGCAGATGAGAACTGTGTTGTCGCGCGTCATGTACGGTGTTAGCTGAGGACAAAATAGTTAAAGTTAATACAAACAAGCTGCCCCAACAGACTCTGTTCTGTCAAATTCCCCCGTTACTGTCACCTTTCTTTCACATACAATGCCGTCTCTGCACGATCTAATTTAATCCATAAATCTCTTAAGGAGGTAAAGTTTACGATCGAAAGACTGCTTCTATCTTTTAACTACGACAAAACAGAATCACCTATTTCAAATAGATAAACACATACATTCTCTCTCACACACACATAAACTTATTTATGAATAATATGTTTCTGTTTTTATTTTTTATAGCCTCAACTGTGAAATTTAAATGTAAATCGGTTTCCCAAGATACAGCCCTAGCCTAGTTTGGGAACCTCTGCTAATGTAGAGAGTAGTTTTTCACTGTGTTATTATTTTATTTTGAATGTGTTGTCAATAAAGTTTTTTTTTTAATTTTTGTCAGCTGGTGTCCATCATTATCATATCTCGCCCGCTTTTCTCCGACTTGATTTAAAAAATATATATTATTATTTTTCACTGAATTTTTGTTCAATCATAATAAAAAATAGCCTATATCACTCCTGAATAGTTTAGCTATCTTAGAAAGAACTTTCATGATCGGATCAGTAGTTTCGAAGCCTATTTAATATAAACAAACAATCAAATCTTTCCTCCTTATAATATTAGTACCTATAGATTATTGACAGTTACAGTTTATGTTATCTTAAAAAACGCTGGCCAGCAGGACCTGCGTAGAGAACAAATTTAGGGCCAAATAGGTGATATGAACCACCTAGACCATACTGTATCAGGTAAATTTTGTTTTTTTTGTTTTTAATGTTTTTCAGGTATATTTGAATTCACATGACCAGAAGGCAGATTAAGTGTATTTCGAAGTAATTCAATCTGGGCGCGATATCGCCAATTTAGCCCTGAAAACAGGTTTTTAACAACCACAGATCAGCTACATCTCACCTTAGCCCCGATATGCTCAATGCAGTAGGTGATCCGGTCCCTCTCGTCCCCCCGCCAGCCGGAGATGGCGGCGCGGTGGTGCTTGGCGGGGCGGTCGCGCGCCGCGTACATGCTCGGCAGGTGCAGCGCCTGCCACGGCGGCGCCACGCCGCGCCGCAGCATCGCGTCCGATAGCCAGTACGCGGTCACGCAGCGCTTGGCGTCGCGGAGGGCCTGCGGATAACGATGACCGTGAATGTATGCGCCAGACAACACACCAATTGTCACGGTCTCGGAGTAAGGATGAGTGTCCTTAAATTACGAGGTCCCAGACAAGGATTTAAGCCAGGGGCGTCTCCCTACACGACCAGATCTGAGACGTGTAGGAACGTTCGTTTTCTAAATGGATCCGGCCGGTAATCAGCACGCAAGTCAAGACGAGAAACAGTGCTACGCACGACGCCAATCATGTCGTAATTTTTAAGATCATCTGCAGACACATGATGTATATACAATGGTATTATCTTAAGCTACAGACAGATCAAATAGCAAAGTTTTATAATTCTGGCGTGCAAAACTTGTTTTGTACCAAATATCTTGAAAGTGACTGTTTGGTAGACATTTCAATGACTTGCTAATATTATTATTACTGACCACATTATTTGATTTGGGTAACCATTTTTACGTGCGTGGCTTTTTCTTACGACCGTTTTTTGTTGCGTGGAATTTAATTCAAAAAATCTTTTTGATAGTTGAAGAAAGACTTAAAACGATTGTGCATGTGTCGCTCTCCACTGAGGACCCACTGCGCTGGATGGCTTCTGACTCTACCTAAGATCAGTGAATTTTTATTTTTCAGCATTAAACAATGCTCTGTTTTCCACACGAGGATAGAAACCTAAAATCGTTGGTACTACACCTTGCCAGCAATCCCTACATTACTGATCTGCATGTCGACCCCTTGCTTCTTGACCTAGATTCTTCTATTCAAATTTATGCTAGTAGATTTGTAATTGAATATCCCAACTATGACACAATTTTAGTATGAAGCAAAATTAAAATCATGTTATTCAACTGCAATTCTATTGGTGTTTAAATAGCAGACTTGAAACCCAGGATTGTTGGTATTCCCCCTTGGTGGGCATTGCATCGACTGGCCTGTTGGCGCAATGGCAGCGATCCTGCCTTTAGCGAAGGAGGTCGTGGGAATATTTGTGTTTGTTGTGTGGCTGGGTGTTATTATCTATTTAAGTATGTATTAAGAAATATTTTAGTATATTTATAAGCCCATAATACAAGCTCTGCTTAGTTTGGGGTAAGATGATCTTGGTATGAATTGTCCCAGATATTTACATTCATTTATGAAAAAAAATTGCAATATCCCAACTACGCATTTTCATAATTACCGTTCACGTTACCTGCACGGTTGAATATTTTTTCTCGTATCACGTCCAAACTCGAGGTCGTGCGCCTTCACCGTGCACATTTCTCTCCTACTCACACACATAAACACTAGTGGTATTTTTTGTGTTCATATATTATTTGTTATTGTATGTTTTATGTATGTAACATTTATGTTTTGTTTGATTAGTCTACAAATACAGCCTTTTACGTCCCACTGCTGGGCACAGGCCTCACCTCAACTATGAGGTAGTACGAGCCATACTCCAGCACGCGGGCTCAGTGCGGATTGTTGGAGAGGTGAATGTAAGGCCAGTGATAAACCTTACCGTCAGATGTTATCAAGCCGCCTTTTAGGCCTCTGACTAGGCTTTACGACTGATATCTTGCGACGTCAGCCGGGACCAACTGTTTTAACGTGCCTTCCGAAGCACGGAGATGCCCAAAAACACATCACTTAATTTCGGTCGGGATGGTCACATAACCCGACCTGACTGGCGTTGCTGACTTAACCACGGGCACCTCTTCATTAGTCTATTAACATAGAAACCCAGGTGTTCTAAAAGTGAATAATGTTTCCTTCCTCACTGACCTGCATGACGACCCCGTGCTTCTGCGTCTCGCACAGCACGTGCGTGACGCGCGCGCAGTAGCCGCCCTCCACGGATCCGCCGCGTCTCTGGATGGCTTCTGACCAGCGCGCCACGCGGTCTGTTCCCCAGGATTGTTGGTACTCCACCTTAGAAGGCGGAAAATAAAAGATAAAATTACCTATAGTCTGGTTTTTCTTACATGTCTTATTTCTAAAAAAACATGGCGTACTGACAACCATAGCCAATTCGTAGTGCTGGGAAATCATCGAATAAATCATACAGAGCCATCGGCCTACTATACACGTATGGGTTTGCCCGACGGGTGTCAGATGGTGTAAGGTTTTGTCTACACATTAGTTGAAGCAACCTCGACTCCTTGGAGAGGCAGAATGCCACGGAACAAAGTCGGGTTTCAAACCTAAAATAGAATTTTAGAAACGAACTGAGATTATATAAAAAGAACGGGTTTTCGAACAGAGAGTCAGTCATTTTCTGGATACATAGCTAGTCATCTCTAGGATACTGAACCGACAAGAAGTGATAGTCACCTACAGAATACTGAAAATTTTTTACCCACTTATTTACCCACTTATCATTCTACTAGTTCCTTGTTTTCTTTCTACCTTCTTTACAACTTTCGTTTACCTGGGGAACCTCAATTCCCCTGCGTAACGTGACAATGGACAGAACTGTGTGTGTGTGGCGAAACGACGACTTCGTCTTTTAACTTTACGTATATGAAGGCTATTAACTTTAACAGCGCGATTCCTCATTCACTCTTAATATTAACAATAACATCTTACAATCAGAAGCATCTGTTGCTGAAGCATTTGATAAGTATTACAGTAATATACCTATAATCACTACAGCTTCATTAAATACCTCACCAACTAGAGCGGAACATTTGTTGAAAGATAATGTATCTTATTGCAGTGTATTCTTTAAATTTAAACATGTTGAGTCACTAGATATATTAAAAGCATTCAGCTTAATTAATTTAAAAGATACCGCTGATCTTTGGGGTATATCAGTCAAAATTGTTAGCCACATAATTGACGTGATTGCCCCTTATTTAGCCGTAATATTCAATGATTGTGTTGATGAAGGTGTTTTTCCAAACTAAATGAAACACAGTAGGGTTGTACCACTTTTTAAATCAGGCAACAAACAAGACCCAGGTAACTTTAGGCCTGTTTCAATCCTACCAGCTCTAAGTAAGATCTTTGAAAAAATCATTCACGAACAACTATTAAGCCATTTTTATGAAAACAATCTCTTAAACAGTGAACAATATGGATTCACGAGAGGCCGTTCTACTACTGATGCTGGCATTGCACTTCTAAAACACATCTTTAGGGCTTGGGAGAATTCACAGAACGCTCTTGGCGTCTTCTGTGACTTGTCCAAGGCCTTTGATTGCGTTGATCACGATACACTTATACGCAAGCTTGATTTTTACGGGGCTAACCCCGTAAAAACCCCGGGTAATGCTTTAGATTTGGTAATTTCGTACCTTAGTTTAGGAACTCAAAAAGTTGATGTTAACAGTGTACTGTCTACAGGATCACAAGTTAAAATGGGGGTCCATTCTAGGTCCATTACTATTTCTGATATATATAAATGATTTACCTTTTTACTTTAAAGATATTTGTGATGTTGTATTGTTTGCATACATCTTTAGTTTTTAAAACTGACAGAAATAAAAACCTTTTTGATGATGTTAATGACGCACTTTCAAAGGTTTTACAATGGTTCACAGTAAATAATCTACAGCTTAATGCAAGAAAGACTAAATGTATTAATTTTAAGTTGCTTAATGTTAAAGATAACCCCATTAGTCTAAAAATTTATGGTAATACTATGAAGCTTGTAGATACAACAGTTTTTCCTGCAATCACACTAGATTCAAAACTGCAATGGAACCCTCATATAACAGCTCTCTCAGGCAGACTTAGTTCGGCTGCATTTGCAGTGAGAAAAATTAGGTTATTAACAGATGTTGATACTGCTCGTTCAGTATATTTTAGTTATTTCCATAGTGTAATGTCTTACGGCATTGTACTTTGGGGTCAAGCGGCGGATATACAAACCATCTTTATCCCCCAGAAGCGAGCGATCAGATCCATCTATAAGCTTCGTGGACGGGCTTCACTTAGGGAGATTTTTAAGGAAATTGGTATCCTCACTGTAGCGTCACAATACATTTACAATTGCATTGTTTTGGTTAGAAAAAATATTGGTCTCTATGCTAAACACAGTGACATACATTGCAGAAATACTAAGAATAAGGATAAAATTGCACTTCCACTCTTTAGGTTACAAAAAGTTTTAGGATCCTTTATGGGGCAGGGTATACATTATTACAACAAAATTCCGAAAACCATTTGTGAGTTACCACTACATAGATTCAAAAATCACATCAAAACAGCTTTATTAAAAAAGGGCTACTATAAAGTGTATTTCTTTTTGGATGTCCTAAGACCAAAACAAACCTGACCTTGGAATCACCTATAGAGTTGGGCACAAAATTATCAATTGAATTCAATTCGTTTTCTGTTCGATATTCGCGATTTTTCAGATCAGTTCATTAGTTTAACGCTTATTTGTAGTTTTCTTTTTTACTTACTGTTATTATCGTACATTGAATACTGGTATAGTTAAAAAAAAGATACATATACATACAAAAAATATATTTATTTAAAAATAACAATTTTGTTAAAGGGTAATACTTACTTACTACAAATACTGAATCGTTTTTAAATCGGAAAATAGTATGCCTGTTTGAAACAACAACTGTCGAAATTTGATTGAAATCATCGTTACATTGTTACTTTAGTGAGAATCAATATGACAGCTTTCTTACTAAAGCAGTAATGTAACGGTTGTTGTTTTAAATAGCTTTACATAATCAGCCTACTGAATTGCTGATTTTTTAGTTAGTTAATTATTAACTATGACTAAAACCTTATTTTATGAACATAATTTTATCTCTATGAATCTTATGAAAAATTCTACAATTTAGCAGGAAAAAGAAATGGTCGCCTTTTTTCTCAATTGTTTTTGAACTGTCATTTTAGTTCTTTTTATTTTATTTTGTGATTAATTTTTAATAATGACTAATACTTTTTGTTAATATATCAAAAAGAAAAACAAAGGCGATACATTTGACGCAACAATAGAATTGATCCTGCGTACAGTACTGTTTAATTAGAATTAAATAATAAACAATCTGCGATTTTTACGGACTAGCAGTGTGGCTGCCCGTTGCCTATTTTCCGTTTCCCGATAACAATACTTTCACGAGTAATAATACTCAGTAAGTACTTTATCAATTGAAAAATTGTTAACTTCAATTGGTTCATTGTTATACCCCATCACTAGTAAATCAATTGAGAGTTGTCAAAATCGGAACCCAAATTTTGGTTAAGTTATGGTTATCTTGATTGTTTTGCAGTTTTCGACGGGAATTATGTGATATTTACTTTGAAAAAGGATGCAGTGTAATATGATTAATGAATGAATCACTTGTAGTGTGAATAAATTTGAGTGATTTCTTTGGAAACTCAAGACAAGTGTTCAAGGTCAGGTTTGTTTTGGTCCTAGGACATCCTTAAATAAATACACTTTACTACAAAAGACTACCTTATTGATAAAAATGCCTGGGTATAAGCGCTCTGCTCGATGCGGGATTAAATAGCTCTATTGTAACAGATGTTCTATTGTAAAAGTTAATAGGTACCTAGTATGTACTGACTAACAATTTTTCTTTTTGAATTGTTTAAATGAATTTTTGTTATTATATCCTTTTATGGTTGGTTTTTCTCTTTGTTTTATATTCTTTTAGGTTTATTTGTATCAAAATGACACACTGCTTGTACTTTACTAACGCCTGTTGTAAACCCAAAACAAGTTTAAAAGAGTAACTGCTGAGTTTCTCGCCGGGTCTTCTCAGCAAGAAACAACTCCGACGCGGTGGTAGAGTCGCATTATGTCTGTATACTGTTTATTTACATATCCATATTATTATGGTATTTATGTCTATTATTTAGTATATTTTGCTGTAAATTTGACGATTTGAAAGTACTGATACAGTCTATTTGAATAAAGTTATTTGAGTTTGAGTTTAAAGTTGTTGATTCAATTCAGAACATCTCCCGAAATTGGCCTTAGTTTACTGAAACTAATTGTGAACGACAATCTATCGATTTTTACCAAGTTTTGATAAAGGCTCATCAATCCTAAGCGTAATGTTAGTTGTCATAATATCGAATTCCATATTTCCGATTTTCCTAATCGTCATGAGTTTCATATTGAGTGGCATATTTCCAAAAAGCATAATTTAGTGTAGCCTAAACTTGTTTGATATACATACGTAATAAAACGCATAAAATCATAAAGCAGAAAGGGTGCGAACTAAAGTCCTGACTGATACCTTGATGTGATTTAGTTTTTTTCGGATGTTTTTCGGTATTTGGTTTGACAAGTTTAGTAGTGAGCTCATGACAGAGTAATGTCTTCGTCATGTCACGAATATTTGTGTACATTCCGCGTAGGAATGATTGAAAAGATTACGACAGAAAAAAAACAACTTAAAAAAAATATATTCCAAAACAAAGCACTAAAAAGTATAGAAATAATTGCGTATTCTTCTAAAACTTATACGATAATATAATGTAGGTACAGTTATTGTTATTGTTGGAGTCGGTGTCAGCCAAGGAAACACTAAAATATACCTAGCAATATACCTATTTCTTACATATCACGTTTACGTATGTATGTAGGTAGTTACAAACCTACATTGGCTGACACCGACTCCAACAATAACAATAACTGTACCTACATTATATTATCGTATAAGTTTTAGAAGAATACGCAATTATTTCTTTACTTTTTAGTGCTTTGTTTTGGAATAGTTTTTTTGGTAGTTGGTTTTTTTTTTTGTTAAAATTTTTGTTTATTTCTTGATTTTCAGTGAAAAGTTCTTATTTATTTTATACATCGAAAAAGTATCGTTCAATTGCTCCTAAGAATTCAAGAGTTCCGTTACTTTGTCATGGATCCCATAATCAGAACCTAACACTCATCAAACTACCCTTGAAGTATATCCTTTCCAATAAAAAAAGAAGCATTCAAATCGGTTGGCGTGATAATGAGTTATTCGTCCATTTGTCGCGCATATGGTTTATCTAGATTTAAGACTTATATGGATTTCCCATGGATGCCACTGTCAGAACTTGACCAAATTAAAATGGGACCACACGGGCAGCATCAGCTTTCAAATAAAACAGAATTATCAAAATCGGTTGGCGTAATATTGAGTTACCCGTCCATTTGTCGCGCATTTTGTCTATCTAGATTTAAGACTTTATGGATTTCCCATGGATGCCACTGTCAGAACTGGACCAAATTAAAATGGGACTACACGGGCACCATCACCTTTCAAATAAATAAAGAATTATCAAAATCGGTTAACGTAACATTAAGTTATTCGTCCATTTGTCGCGCATTTTGTCTATCTAGATTTAAGACTTTATGGTTTTCTCATGGATGCCAATGTCAGAACTAGACCAAATTTAATGGGACCATTCGGGAAGCACCAGCTTTCAAATAAAAAAAGAACGATCAAAATCGGTTCACCCAGTCGAAAGTTATGAGGTAACAAACATAAAAAAAAAACATACAGTCGAATTGAGAACCTCCTCCTTTTTTGAAGTCGGTTGAAAATTGAAATCATCAGTTTACAAAAAAAAAACATTTTAAATCAGAGATGAAATGATATTCGAATAAAAGTTACCATACGTTTAGAATAACAGAATTGACATTAAATATCAGTTCATACTTACGATATGGAACACGCATCCCAGCAAAAAGAGGTCCGGCGGAAGCTTCAAGTTCGGATTGTGTCCGTAGAACTGCGCGCGAGGCGGCGGCGCGCGCACCGCGCCCGCGTACACCTTGTTGCCCACGCCCACGCCGGGGACGCCCGCGCCCGCGCCCGCCGCGGCCGGCTGCGAGGGAAGCTGTCGTTAGCAACAGAGTACAGTCAAACACTTACTCAAATATCACTCAATTCAAATAAAATCCATCAATGAGTCTGTTCAGAATAAAAGGCTTTGGAACAATTTGGGAGAGACCTTTGCTCAGAAGATTAAACAATTTGATCAGAGATTTAAACAAGAAAAATGTGTCTGTTCATTCTTTATACTTTGCTAAGAATAAGAATACAAATTATGTTCCGACTATTAAATTGTTAAATATGTTTAAGGGCTAAAAATGAGCAAGTGCATCTTTTCATCCATAACCAATCTTCAATTTTTTTTTCTTATTAAGTCCAACACTACCTTACTTCATAATCATCATCCGTGCGGTCTATCCCGGTTGTGAACCCACACCGGTGTGTGAGGTCCCAGGGTCCGCCTTTCTTATTTTCTTGGCCTACTTCGCGCGGTCTTGTGCATCCACAGTAGTGAGTTTGTTGGCACGTAGTTTGCCGATCTTCGTGAAACATGACCATACCAACGAAGGCGGCACTCCTGCAACTTGTCTGCGATGTCACGAACACGAAGGCTGCCACGGATGTGGGTGTTCCGCACGCGATCTTTGCGTGAGACTCCACACATCCACCGCAGCATCTGCATTTCTGTCACGCGCAGCGTTACTAGAGCGACACAAGCAGGAGCTTGTGTCGCTCTAGTAACGGCCATGTTTCACTGCCATATAAAAGGACAGGCCTGATGATGGTTTTATAGACCTGCCCCTTCAGCTTGTTCGGCATTTTGGGGTCACAAATAACACCAGTCACCTCACGCCATTTGGCCCAAGCCACGGAAATTCGGGATTTGACGTCGCGTTCGATGTCCCCGGACGCGCTTAACACAGATCCCAGGTATTTGACACGGTCCGTGAGCTCGACCACGTCAAAGCCTATGCGGACGATTTGGGGATTTGTGGTGTTGCAGGCCATGTACTCCGTCTTCGCCACAATAAGTTTCAGAACGCCGTTTTCAAGTGAATTTTTCCACTTATTCACCCGTTGTACCAGCCGTCCCCTGTCCGAATTTGCTATTTGTCCAAGGTGGTTGCTCGTGGTGATCTCGGATGCTGTTTGACAGAACGTCTAATATTACGCTGAACAGAAACGGGCTAAGCACGGAGCCTTGATGTACTTCAACGGTGATAGGGAAGGGAAGCGTGTCACCAACCGCAGTCCTAACTAAGGAACTGGAACCGTGGTACATGTCCCGGATAATGTCAATAAAGACTGCGGGAACGGCCCCGGACCGCAGCGCCCAGCCGATCATCTCACGAGGGACACAGTCGAAGGCCTTCTGCATGTCCAAGAAAAGGAGATGCAGAGGTGTTTTCTTCAGTCTGTATCCCTCCATGAGCGTTCTCAAGGTAAATACGGGGTCCATGGTCCCGCAACCCGGTCGAAACCCATACTGATACTCCGAGATTGTACACTCCTGTCGAATCCGAGAGTCCACAATGCGCTCGAGGAGCTTCATGGTGTGAGACATAAAGTTTATGCCGCGATAATTGCTGCACTCCTGCACCGAGCCCTTGCCCTTGAAGACCGGCGTGATAATGCTCAGTCTCCATTGGTCAGGTAACTTTCCGGTGGGGAGAATGCGGTTGAAAAGGTGGGTAAGTATGCCCACACCACGAGAGCCCATCGATTTCCACGCTTCGATAGGGACTCCATCGGGTCCGACAGCTTTCCGGTTCTTCATGCGGCGAAGAGCCGACTGGACTTCATCAGGCGTTACCGGGGGCACTAGTCCTTGATTTGGAGGAAGGCACCTCTTTCTGCTGCTTGTTGAGCAGCATGTGGAAAGAAGAGCGCTATCTCTCCTTCACCACGCGGTCCTTGCATAGCAGGTTACCGAGACTGTCATTTACACAGCGGCACATGGAAATATCCTGGGCCTTTGACTCTCGAACGTGCCAACTTGTAAACGAGCTTCTGCCCCTCAGACGACTCTAACTTATCATACAAAGGACGTAAGTGGTCACGTTTGGCTCTGGTTACAGCTCGTTTAGTGGCACGTTTGGCATCCCTGTCTGCCTGTCGATCTTTAGGAGATTTGGACGCTTGCCACGCTTTGAAGAGGGCTTTCTTTACCCTGATCTCCTTCTGGACTGCTTCGTTCCACCACCAGGTCTCCTTGTCAAGCTTACGCCCACCCCGAGACACACCCAAAGCCACCCTCGCCGCCCCGGTGATAGCTGACTGACACTTATCCAGAGCTGTTGCCCGAACTCACTATCCGCTGCGATGCACAGGTCACCGACAGCGGCAGCAAAGTCATGGGATCTGGCTCCTTCGAGCAGCCACCACCTGGTTCGGGGCGGGCAGCGCTCTCGGCATTTGCCTCGAGGCTTCACTCGCAGGTCCATCACAAGTAGACGGTGTTGGGCAGTAAGACTCAATCTGGGTATGACCTTACAGTAAGCTACCTTGCCTATCTGGGCTCTCCTGGTGAGAAAGTAGTCGATCTGGGTTGCGCTTCTACCGCTCTTGTAGGTGACCAGATGCTCGGGACTCTTTTTGAAGAACGTGTTCACGACGGCTAAGTCGGCAGCCATACACGTCCGGAGAATCTCTTCGCCTTCAGCGTTACGACTGCCAAAACCAAAACCACCGTGAACACGCCCGTATTCCTCACACTAATCGCCCACATGACCGTTCAGATCGTCACCCAGAACGACGCCTTGGGTCAATGGAATAGTGCATAGGAGCTGTTCGATTTGCTCCCAAAACAGTGCCTACTGACCAAATCGCTACAACTGACCTGCGGTGCGTAGGCACTTATCAAATTTGTCGTGACCCCTTCGATAAGCACCCTCACGACCACAAAACGGTCGCTAACGCGATTTACTACCAAGACACTATTCTGGAATTCCTCGGACAGCAACACCCCCACTCCATTGGCCCCACCAGGATAACCCGCGTAGATCAGCTAGTAGGCGTGCTCGATTTTCCCGGACCTGTTGCCTCTCCAGCGAGTCTCCTGCAGGAACGCCACGGCCACCCTCCACCTGGCGAGCACATCGGCCAGCTCGTGAGCGCGTCCCGTCAGCGTGCCAACGTTCTACGATGCGAAGCGGACCTTCCTCTGGACTAATGTCTTTAACCGGGCCCGTCCATGGCCCGGTAGCCCTAACCCACCTAACACAGGAGTAGGGCGATCCCCCTGCGCGTCGTTTTCCGGCGACGCCCTATCCATGTCGGGTACTATTAGCTGACTGTCCATTTTTTTTTGTTGGCTTGAGTTGGCTTTACGGGAGCGACTGCCATCTGACCTTCCAACCCATAAAGGGCACACAACACTACCTTACTTACGGTATAAATTTCATCAGTTATTATTAATTTGATTGAAATGTTAAATGGGTATTTCAAATTTTTACGAGTCTACAAAACTAAAATCTTGTATGAGCAAATCCAACCCAAACCAAAATCCTGCATCCACCACTGCAAATAAAAATAGTTTGTCAAGCCTTCTCTTGTCTTGTCTTGCCAAGTTTTTATTTTCTGACACCAAAAGACGATTGCGAAAATACATCCCCTAATTGAGTGGCTCGGCCAAACTGTTAGTGTTATAACTGTAGGGTTATAATTCTTGAAATTCTTTCAAAGTAGGTAGCTTTTAGGTAACGATGGGTGTACTGACCTGGTGCTGGTGGTGCGCCGGCCCCAGAAGCAGCCGCGCCGGCGCGCGCGCAGCGCCGCCCGCCGCGTGCGCCGCCGTCATCAACCTGACACAGATACAATTCAGATATCATAATAATTTTTTCACTTCTCATGCTCTAAAAGTACGCCAATATAGCCCTACGAAGCGGGACTAAAGTGACCACTTTCGAGTAAAAATTAATTAGTTTTTTATTTCCTTCATGTGACATAGACAAACTCAAACAGCCAGTAAATATACTATTATCTGTGGAGTGTGGGTGGACCATCTTCATTGCGAAAATGTTGAGAGTTGTATTTCCATGGTTTGTCCGCAAAGAAGGTGGCGCCTTGTGTTTTAAATTGTTAATCTGTGACTGGTTCAGAAGAAAAAACTGACCGCGAAAATTTCAGAACTTTTGTCGAGTGTAAATTTGTTCGGTTTTAAATGTTTTTGTATTAAATTTACTATTTTTCTCGCACTCAATGTGAAAAGTACAGTTTGCACCTCGAGCCTAAACGCCAACTTGATATACCCTCGGTTTCATTGACTTGATTAGGGCAAACAATAAGTCAGTGAAATTACAATGGATCACAAAAGGTTTAAAAACATCCATCAAAAATAAAAGAAAACTTTATTTAAAATATCGGTCAGTTAAAAGTAATAAGAGAATATTTGTCAAATTTTCATCAGTACAGTAAAATTCTAAGGAAATGTATCCAAAAAGCACAAATAATCAATAGTAACAAGTATATACAAGTTAGTAATAATAAATGTAAGGCAACATGGGAGATTATTTCTTCGACTCTATCAGATAGACCATATAATAATAATTTTGACATGATTGAATTCAATAATATGACGTATACAGATCCTATTGACATTTGCAATTTATTTAATAACTATTTCATTAATTTAACTAGCCAACAGACATCTGGTAAGGACACTATACATAATGCTACAGTAAACTCTAATTCTCACACAATATATTTGAAACCTATTAATGAAACTGAGACGTATAATATAATCATGTCCTTAAGTAATCAGATGACTTAAGAAAGGTGATAATAGAGATGTGTGCAATTATAGACCTATTACTCTTGGTTCCTCACTGTCTCGATAGTAAAGCCATTGCTTTACTATCGAGAACTTTAGTCATTTACTTTACTTTAGGTCATCTGGAAAAGAACCCCTTAGAGAAAGACAGATTTATGATATGGGCAAGAGGTCGACTTATGTAGCTGGCACCCATTTTCAAGACTCTAGTAACGATGCCATCAAAGCCACACGACTTACTATTATTAGGTCTATAATTGCACACATCTCTAATATCACCTTTCTTAAGTCATTACTTAAGAAAGGACATTGTCCAAGATTTTAGAGAAAGCGGTGCTAATTAGATTGAATAACTTTATAGACGCACATAACATTTTAAAACCTAATTAGTTTGGATTCCGCAAGCAAAGCTCGACAGCTCTTGCTTGCTTTAATCTTGTAAAATATGTCACTGAGAATATTAACAGCGGCACACCAACAATGGCAGTGTTTTTGGACATGAGTAGTGCATTTGACTTCGTGAATCACGATAAGCTTTTACATAAATTGGAATTATTTGCTATTAGAGGAAAGGCACATGACTGGATTGAAGGCAACCTAATAAACAGAAAGCAATGTGCAGAAATTACTAAAATGTCACAAAGTAACCAAAGTCTTATCAAAGAAACATACGGGTCGCAACTGTTAATTAGAAAATCAGGAGTTCCCCAGGGAAGTATTCTTGGACCATTGCTTTTTATTTTGTATGTGAACAATCTTCCGGATGCTACTCAACATAAGGTATATTATATGCGGACGACACAACTATCGTTAAAAATGATAATAAAAACCCCATGGAGTCATCAGCAAACATTGCCATAAATAATATTCTAGGTTGGTTAAATGATTCTGATTTAGATGTTAATTTTAGCAAAACAAAAGTCATGCAATTCCATTTTTATAATAATATTAAGCCTGAATTAAACATGAAGTATAAAAAAAAATTGATGAGGTAGTTAGTTTTAAGTTTTTAGGATTGCATGTTGAGTCGTATCTAAACTGGAAAAGTCACATTGAAACCATCTGCAAAAGACTCGGCCGGTTTGTCTTTGCTATAAAAAGGGTCCGTCAATCTGTATCAACCACAGCGGCGTTCACTGCTTACCACGGCTATGTGTCGTCAATACTTAGCTACGGAATCATATTCTGGGGCAATTCGGTAGATTTTGAAAGAGCCTTCAAAATTCAGAAAAGGTGCATTCGAGCGTTAGGTAATGCGTGGTATTTTGATAGCTGTAAACCAATTTTTAAAGAGTTTAATATACTAACGCTACCCTGCATTTATAGCAGAGAAATTTGTAAAGTTATTCTCAAGGTATTATAAAAAACGTGAGGAAGGCTCAACGAGACAGTTAAGACAGCAGCACAGAGACTTGATATATCAGCCTCCTTGTCCCAACGAAACGAAATTCGTATAACATGAGCATAGTAATTTATAATTTGCTCCCAGAAAACTAAAAATGTTAAGGGGTAGAATTTATAAGGTAAACTGTCGAAATGGCTTATGGATAAGCATTTTTATAGTCTTATGGAATATTTCAATTGGAAATCGACATAATTTAATATAATATAATGTAATTCTTAATTTAATGTGATTCTTAATTTGATTTTGTTCTAATTTTGTCCATATTTGATTGGTATTTATTGACATTGTTTAGTCTTTATAATTGTACTGCTATTTTTAATTTTTCTTTTTGCACGTCTGCGAGCAGGCTAGACACACTGGACTTACATTATTATTTTACCATTTTATGTAGGTACTGCGTTTGTAGCAAATAAATATTTCTGATTTCTGATTGCCCTCGCACGCTCGGAAGTCAAACCACCTTTGGTATATTATGGCTTCGTATAGTCCCTCCATATAAAATATACTATTAAACCGTTGTCCACTCAATATGGATTCATAGACTTCTAGAGGTATGTAATAAGGTGAGTTAGAGATTTACAGTCGAAGGCATACATATCTATACGATTCCAAGGGTGCAAAAATATCTGAGCAAATCATTAGCCACAAATATCTATACGAGAGTCCATTCAGACTCTTTGTTGACTTGTGTAGATATTTTTGAAGCCTTGGCAAAGTCCAGATGTTTATGCCTTTGAATGTGTTGCAAAAATGTTATATTTGACATTTTCTGAAGTTCGGAAGTCGACATTTCAACGGAGCAAAGTAAAAAGGGCTACGTGTAGACCTATTCCAGAACAGACTTAATTATTTTATTCACATAACATACAAATTTACACTGTAAAATAATCGCATTAAAACTATATTGTTAATATACCTGAGTGTCCCAGCAGCAGACGGCTCGTGCTCCGAGGGCGGAGCGGTACCTTGCAGACGGATACTAAGCATATTCGCTAACGCAGTCTTGGTCTTGTGGTTCACAAGCAGAGCACTGCCGGCTGTTTGAACACATGAGATGAAATAAGAAAATAATAAAAATAATTACTACCAATAAAACTTTTGGTAGAACCACAGCTTTAAAATAAATATCAGTCGTCTGGCAGCGAACATCGATAGAATAGTCAGAAACTAAAGAAAAAATTCTTAATGATCAAAATCAATTGCCAGGGTTTTTTTAATAAACGATTGCCTTTAAACATACTAAATATCACGGATACCATTATAATTTACCCTAAATCAAATAGAAAATGATATGCTGCATGAAGTGGGGAGAATACAGTAATTGCATAAAGTTGACAACAAAAATATTTTATTATTCATTTAGGTCACATTCCTGAATACATTACCTTGGTGTTGGTCGGCTTGTTGCGCCAACAGCGTGTCGACCTGCGGCTCCGCCACGGCCGCGCCCACCACGTGCTGCGCCACGCCCACTCCCACGCCCACGCCCACTCCGGGCGCCACCTACAGGCGGGAATATTAGTCAGGATTTATTTTTATTTTAAATATCGCGTGAAAAAAACGTCAGTGTGCAAAGACTCTAAGAGGCAACAGTCTAATGAAACTGAAAACTACGAGAAAGTAACTCAAGTGTGTATTTCTCTAAGATATCATCAAAACCCTTTACAAATTGAAAGTAGAAGTTGGCGCTGTGACCGCTACCGTGGAGGGGACCAAGTTAGAAGACACTGACAGGTATGTTTATTTACTGTAAAGCCATAAAAAAGTTTATCAAGACGTTTTCTAATAAGTAGCTAAAAAAAAACATCAGGTATACAAGCTATTCCCACCTGTTTGGTCGCGGCGTGGTGATGCGCCACATGGTCCCGCTGGGCTTGCAGCTGCTGCAAGCGCTGGAACTGCTGCTGCCGCTGCAGCTGAAGCTGCTGCAGCTGCTGGGCGTCAACCGGCCCGCCTGTGGCCCCACCCGCGCCTACAGGGCTGGCTACTGGCGCTCCTCCGACTAAAAGATAAATCCATCACGTTTATTCAATTTGTACAAAAGGGATGTTGACTTATTTTTGGAATTGATTTTGTTTCATAGATAGACCCTATTTAAACACGAAAATAATAATAATTTCATGTAAAAATACGCCAAAAATATTTTTGTAAATTCCCGCCAAAACGCTCCAAACTGTCAGGTGACTATGATTACGTCACAAACCGATAAACAATCTCACGCTCTGTCAAAGTTAACCTGATTTTAACTTGGGTATGACAGTTTTGTCAGCTTGCTTGCCGGCCAGTGACGTCATCGCGCTTTAAAGGCGTTCGAAGTCACCTTATAATAGGTATTAAATACCGCAACTTGAATTATTTTTAATTTATGGCGAATACATATATTCTTAACACATAACATAACATACGATCACGACTTTATCCCAAACGGGGTAGTCAGAGGCAAGTGACTGTGTCGTCATGGTGAACAAAACACTCAGAAGCCCACTTGAAAATTAGAATGGTATTAGAGCCCAACGTTGATTTGGTTTTTTACCGATGTTTTCCATCACCGGAAAGTAAGTCAGATATTTAACAATGTGCACAAATATTTTGGTTCAGGCCAGATTTGAACTCGGGACCACACGATCCACGATCTGAGTTCAGGTGCTGAACCACTAGGCCACGTGGCTCTCATATATTCATTAAATGTTATTATAGGTTTTTAATACTGTCTTTAATGTATAAAACATAACTTAACATGAATTGGTACCATGTATCAACATCCCTATTTAATTGCATCTAGCTTTTCATGCGGGGGTGTTGGTGTGAGTGAGAGTTGAATATGGCAAAATAGGATTAATGCAGTGGAAATGAGAGCATTGCGAAGTATGGCAGGAGTGACATTGAGTGACAGAATCAGAAATAGCATAATTAGAAAGTGTTGTGGTGTGAAAGAGGATGTTATCACTATAATTGAGACGGGGATGTTAAGCTGGTTTGGTCATACAGAGAGGATCGATGAAATACGATTAACGAAATAAATTTACAGTGCAAGTGTGGAATGTGGATGAAGCATTACTTAGGTCCAGTTCCAAAAATTGCAAAAAAACAACATGAAAAATACCAGACACACGCTGGTAGAATACAGTATTGTTTCTGAATGAATGGCCCAAGGTTCCCCTCAAAACAAAATAGACTTACGTTTATGGGATGTGTAGGTATAAGTATTTTGCAATACCGCAAGAACATAAAAACAAACATTTCACAGTTAACGCAATCATTACTGACTCGCTTACATTATAGTTATTTGCATTGCATGCTTCACACATGACGTGATAATTATACCTTAGGCGTTTGCTCGCTTCAAATATTTAAAAAGATAAAGGCCTATGCTATTCACAAACGCATAACACACGCCTGTCAAATGGAGGGAA
Source organism: Udea olivalis (assembly GCA_947369235.1). Classification (NCBI taxonomy): domain Eukaryota; kingdom Metazoa; phylum Arthropoda; class Insecta; order Lepidoptera; family Crambidae; genus Udea; species Udea olivalis. The sequence continues at coordinate 10,913,306 of OX376362.1, read as the reverse complement.
TGATCATCTAATGATTATGATTATTTTAAAATTTCAAACCATTCAGACTGATTTTCCAATCACAAGCCACAGAAGCGCACCGGGCTTTTAAATGCGATTAAGAAGATCGAATTCGAAAAGGTATAGTTTTATTTATAGGTGCGCTGCACCTTCATGGTAGCGGAAAAATGCCAGTCAGCACTACATTACGGTGCGAGAGACGTCTCAGCGTATAAGCCCGTACAAATTACGTTTGTCAGTGAATATCCAAAAAGTCACTGCTAGACAACCACTGAATCTGCACAAACGCGCACGAATTGATTATTTTGAATTATTTTTCGAAAGGTATTTTTAATTTAGTTTTTGTAGATTCAAAATATCACATTCATTGTTTACTGTCAAATATTTCATCAACGTATTAGGAATCCAATTACGAAAACAACAGTTGGTTGTTTTAGTTTTTTATCATATATTTTTCAGGTTCACATAATTGAAATCACTACTTACTTTCCATATCTGTCAGATTCACAGTTATCTAGACCCTAACTATATAGCAATTGATACTTCTATTGACTAGCATGAAATATAAAAATTATAGACAATAGCAGAAAAACAACACAGCTACCGTCCATGTGCGGGAAAGGATAACTGAATTATTGAACACAAGCTTAGGGAACTAGATAACACATTGAAATTATAATTTGTGATAAAAGCCGTCAGAGCGACCATTACTATGTATGAACCGTTGTTTTGAAAATAGCCACATTTGGGTGTAAGGTGGGTGATGTATTCTGACAGGGGGCAAGGTGGGTGATGAATTCCGACCTTGATGTGCCTCTATGAGAGATGGGTGAGGTCAAATTTTTTAGCTGAGTAAAAACTATGTTTATGGTCTGGAAACATTCCAATTCATAAAGTGTAAATTGAAATTATATGAGCAAATTGATCTGACCAGCCTAAAAAAACTTAATATAAATAATTACCACAACAATTTACATAGGCCGTTACGCTTGAACTGTGATTTATTAAAATATATACCCGACTAGCATTGCGCCTGTGGCTTCGCCCTCGTGAACTTCATCGTTAGTCGTTCGTGAACTTCATCGTTATGGCCAAATTACATAAAATCTTTATAAATTGTAGCCTGTGTTATTCTGTTGCTTAAGCTGTATTACTGTAAAGTTTCATCTCAATCCGTTTAATCGTTTTTGCATGAAAGAATTAGATTTAGGTTAGGAACATTTGCGGCCAAATTGAATAGGTACCTCGATCTTTTTTAGACAAATTACTTACCAGGTGACTGAGGCGGCTGCGCGGGCGATGCAGCCGGAATCGTCGTGGCTCGAGCTCCCTGCTGCTGTAGCCATTGTACCTGCAGCCAAGAACAATCAATTAAAAATGTGTACATTTTGTGCCAGAGCACATCACTTCTGTAGGGCTATTCCTAAAAACTCATTTCGAACCTCACCCAGTGAATCCGCCGTGAGATTCAAATTTCGCATCTTGTAAAATTGGATAACGACGAAATGTCACCTTTCTGATGAACGTGTTCATAAAATAAACAACGTTTAATGAGATTTTGATATCAAGTTTATATAAATTGTGTGTATATATAAGCAAAAGTGAGTTCGATCACCTGAGTGAGATCGGGTTTCGAATTTTACAGAATCGCACTACTGGTCTAAATATAGAAAACTGGAAAAAAAATATTTTTTGCCCAAGATGCCGAGCGGGGTTTGAACCCGCGTCTTCCACAAACACGGCGGCTGCTCTGACCAAGAAGCTACTAAAGAAGTAGGGGCAAAAATATATGGAAGCCAGCCTAGTAACCAATAACAACATGCGATATATCATTAGAAAGGATTTTTAATTTTCTTTAATTATTGCTATGGCGAGAGGTACCGAATCACTGTGTGAAAAAGTTATAGCGGAATAAAGCGTTATAGATGTGATCGATCTAGATTGATTACAATTATATGGATTTAATAAGTATTAAAAAGTTTTAACATATCTTGCCCTCACTCATCTTATGCTACTAGTGCTGCTAGATTGGACCAACAGCCAATAATAATAAAGGCATTCAATGCTAAAGGAACAATATACGTACAGAACCCTCAGTGTGCGGGCACAACTCGCACTTAACTGATTTTATCCGTTTGGTACGTCACTATGTTAGTTTAAAAAAAAAACAAGAAATTGATGATAAACATAAAAATAAACAATTATATTTTGAAAGGGAGTCTGGCTTTACTGTGCCATAACTTTGTCCACACAGTGATTTGGTACTTTCCGCCATAATAATAATTGAAGTACATGAGAAATCCTTTTCAATGATATTTCGCATGTTGTTTTTGGTTTCTAGGTAGAGTTCCTAGTGTCCTCCTTTAAACTAACTACTAATTAATTATTGTAGGGTGAATGACCCATATACTAGCACCGCACCAGTTTATCAGTACCTCGCAAAAAAACTATAAATACAAGATAATGTCTATGCTTTCAAAGTTGCAAGGGTGAAAAAGGCGTTCTTTGAGTCTTAACTTATTGTTTACTAGCAACACTGTTATTAGTTTCAAATTATTAATGGCGCTATATTCATGAAGAGAAGTAAAGGTGTGAATAAAAGTGATTTTCGGCCATTCTGACACATCAAGGGTGAAATTTTGCTCTCATTTATTAGTCCTTTAGTAAAGTAATGTTTATTATCAAAAATATTTACATGTTTTTCCTTATATCAAGCGGACTTTGCACTAAGCAATGCTTGTATAGCAACGTCCATACACGAAATTACAAAAAAAAGTTGGTAAGGGACACAGCTTAAGTGACAGATAAAAAAAAAACATTAATTAAGCTAGAATCAAAGCAGTACTGTAATGAAGTAGTGTATTTTGACATGTTGTGTGGTGTGTGTTAGGATATGCGTGTATGTGAATGTGTTTGTGTGTGAATTATAGTAGATATGTGTATGACTGTGCGTGTATGTGCTGTGAAGTGTGATGTGAAGTTTTAAATTTTTAACAAGTTTTCTGTGTCCGTGTAGTTCAAATTCATGAGCCATGACGTGAGTGAGCACGTCTTTCACTCTAGTGGTTGGTAGACTCTTAATATCTAATTTACGACATAAAGTATTATATAATCTAGGTAGAATGTAGTGTGGGTGGTGGGAGGCAAATGTGGTGCACACAAAGGGAACTGGAATTTTGTAAACACGTTGAACAATTCGTTTTTCGTAATCCGGATAAGCTCTCTGCTCTGTGCAGAGGTTACTTCTCTCATAACAAATAATTGCCGAACCCGTAAAACCCTGCTCTCACTGTAAAGTAGATCTGTGGAGTACCTGAATGGTTTGCGAAGCATGACCTTTAGAACAGACCTTTGAGCCCTTTCTAGACCAATCATTGTAGATTTAGCCACGCCACCCCATGCTTTTAAGCAGTATGAAAGGAGGGACTGGCAGATGGCCTAGTACACTTGAATCAGGGTATTATGAAAGTAGTTTTCCTGATTTTGGCTGAAAGATTCGACACATGACATTTGTAATTTAGATATTGGTCAATTGTTACTTCTAAGTATTCGATATTTTGAGTTCGATCAATAAGGCGGCAGTCACAAGATATTGCAGCGCTTAGGTTTCCAAGCTCGCAGCAATGTAATTTTAGGCAAGATGAAGGAGGCGGCTTCGAGGCATGGGTCTTATGGAAAGCAATGTACCTAGTCTCGCTCTCGTTTGACTTAAGTAGATTTCTTCCTAGCCACTTAGTTACACTACTCATACCATTTTCTGCTGCTTTGTAAGTAGCTTCCCAGGTTGGTGCTTGAAAAATTAGCACCGTGTCGTCAGCATAGCATATTGTATCTGCATGTTCTATTTTAGCCTGTAAAATGTCGCTCATGTATACGAGGAAGAGCGTTGGGCCAAGTATACTTGCCCTGCGGCACACCAAACTCTATCGGCAGCTTGTCACTTACATTAGTGCCCACTCGAACACATTGCTTCCGGTTTGATAAGTAGCTCTGAAACCAATCCACAGCGACTCCTCTGACTCCGAAACAGTTCAGCTTTTTGATTAGGATCGGTGTGGACACCGTATCGAAAGCCTTTGCTAAATCTACGAACACCCCGATACAGCATTTGCTTTGGTCTAGAGCTGTAGAAACTAATTTAAAAAGGAGCAGCACCGCATCTTCTGTTGATCTTCCATGCCTGAACCCAAATTGCCTTTCTGGGATCAGAGAGTTGCTTTCCAGATACTTTATTAGTCTTTGGTTAACCGGTTTTTCCAGGAGTTTCGATATTATATTCAGCGTAGAAATAGGACGGTAGTTACAGGGTAGTTTCTTATCTCCATTTTTAGACGACCGACTTGGTGTAATGGTTAAGAAGTTGGCTACTACACCAGAGGTCGCGGGTTCGATCCCCGCACAGTACAAACATTTGTGTGCATGAACATGTCTGTTTGTACTGGTCTGGGTGTCTCTTATGTATAATAAGTATGTATTTACAAAAGAAAATGTATTTAAGTATGTTTATCCGTAGTCTAGTATCCCATAACACAAGCTTTAATTAGCTTACTTTTGGGGCTAGATGGCGCTGTGTGGAATAATGTCCAGGGATATTTATTTATTATTTATTTATTTTTGTGTATTGGTATTACGATTGCTGTTTTCCATACCTCTGGGAAAACGCCTGATGAGAGGCTCAAATTAAAAATGTGGGTAAGAGGTATCAAAATCACGTCTTTAGCCTGTTTGAGAAGTAACGATGTAAACCTATCTATCATAGGAGAGCTTTCGGGTGCCAGGTCACAGATTAGATTTTTAACTTCATAGTAATGCGATTAAAGCACTATACCACCCATATTTAACGTTTTTCGCATTCTTGAATGAAATAATTTTAAAGTTATTTTGTTACTTACAATAGAATGTATCGTGCCAATATTTGGATACAGAAATTTCAAGTTTTCCAATTATCAGCACACCTGCTGGAATAAAAAATAGACCTGATCTTAAATGTTTTTTTTTCTTTTAAGATGGACTGCAACTAAAAGTATGGTTGAGTGGTGTGTCAAAAGTGATTTTACCCTTGTTTTCGAAATTTAATCACCGTGCTAAAAATCAATTTATCATCTATCATCATGGTACCGATATACGGTTTCAAGCCATGCTGATATTTGAATTTGTTAAATTATTTTAACATATTTTAGATCTCTTAAGATGAACCCATCTAAAACCACAAAAAACCCTGATAAAATAAAGAAAAAAATATTGTGAGAATAAAACAGTATACTAAGGAGAATTTGAAAACAGCATTAGAAGCAGTAAAGCATGGCATGCCAAAAAAACAAGCCTCTAAAACATTTAATGTTCCGAGCAGGACTATTCAATCTTACTTGAGGAAAAATTGTAAAGACCACTCTGGCCCCCCAAAATTAGATAAAGATGAAGAAGACATCCTGATAAAGTGGACAGAAGACTGTAGCCGAAAAGGATTCCCAATAAGAAAGATTGACTTGCAAATAAGCGTAGGAAACTTATAAAGAAGGCAGGTCGCAAGATTTCATCCAAAAATGGCATATAACGGCATTACCGGCATAGTCGCATTTAAAATCAACTGTTGACCCAAACATTATGACTAAAGATCTTTTCCATAAATTCCTTCCGAAAGAAAAGATGACAGAATTACGAAATATGACTAAGGACAATCTTTCAGAAAACGACAAGATTCTTAAAGAAATATGCATTTTTCCAAGGGAACAAACCCGATGATACAGACGTAGCTACCACAGATAATGAAAGACTACAAAAGAGCACAAGCAATCTAAGTACGTAAATATAAACAATTTACGACTGGTATTTCTAGACGATCTTACACCTACTGGTGACCAGTTAGAGATTTGGAGCGAATCAGTTGATGAAGCAATTACACCTACTAGTGACCAGTTGGAGCTTTTTAGCGAAATAGTTGATGAAGTAAGTAAATCAATGTGAAACCGAACATGGAAGGCAAAAGTGCTTTAATCAGAATATGGCTACTATTGAACTGAAGAAGTCCATACCACAACAGATAGAAATGAAACTGAAGCAAATCCCGCGAGCCGCTTAGAGGATAATCCAGATAATTTAATTGAAATCTACTCAACTCCAGTGAAGATACAGGATGTCCTAATCGAACAAAAAGCCCACAAAGAAAAGGAATATGACAAGTCAAAAGCCCCTCGTTAGTACTCACTTTAGGCGAGTGGCAGAAAAGGGAAGAAGAAAAATATAGAGCAAAAAAAATTAAAGAAGAAGAAGATAACCGAAAAAAAGCCCGACTAAAAAACAAGAGCAGATGAAAAATGTACCAAAAGCAAAAAAAACTAATAACAAAGCGAAAATAACAGAAGAAAAACAAAGCCGAACAACAGCTCTGCCACTTCTCCCAGTCGAAAATCTTACTCAAGACTCTGACGACTACATTTTGACGTGCCATAATTAATATAAATGTAAAAATACTGATTAACAATAAAAAAAAGAATAACTCATACATGATACATGATTACATGGATATTTTATTTTTTAGCCTTATGAACGTATTACAATTCAGTGCTTATAGTTGGGTAACCACGTGATGTTAATTTGTGATCACTGTGCTAATGACTGGTGATGGGCTTATTTTTCAATAATTATTAATATTAGATTTTTTTTTTTTTTTAATTGTAATTTTGACTCAAAAGTGACTACAATATTTAAAAAATCTTACTTTACATTACAGATAATACTCTCAACATTAATAACGCATCACAAAAGCTATAGAATATTGTAATATATTAAACATTTGGAGTTGAAATGGAATGAACTCTCAAAGTGCTAATAATTGGGTTCGTCACCGTAAATGTTAAATTCAAAGCATTCATCACACGTGGTCTGATTTAACAAGTCTGCAGTGTGGAGCATAAAAAGGTAACGATTCGTTACATAGGTATTTGACGCGTTGCTGTGATTGGTTTGTCGTTTCTCGCTCCTCGCCTCGCTGCGTATCACGATACAACTCCGTCACGTAAAACTCTAGGCGATAGTGGAGGGGATGGTTCTGCACATGGGTACAGCACGAACGGCGATAGCTCGATGCCCGAAGCCGCCTACGGGCGAAGAAAGCCGAACGAACGAACGAGGGTTGATACCACCAATTTGACCTTATTTTCGCTCTCTCTCTGCGTAACGTAAGCATGTACTAGAAAGATTGATTGGTTCCATTAGGATTTCGGTAGCTCAGTGATTAGAGCAGCCACCCGGATTGTGGAAGACGCCGGTTCGAATCCTGCCTGATCTCATCAAGGTTTGAAATTAGCATTTTTCTAGTTTTCTATTTTTCGATGGAATAATTTAATTTATTTATTTCCATAAATAAATACAAATTAAGAAGAAGCAATGGTGACAGCACTAAGCTCAAGCCCTGAGCTTAGTGCTGTCACCATTGTTTCTTGTTGCACTAACCATATACTTATGTTTCCTTTCTACCCGTTCATAAGTTCCTGTAAGTTCCTGGGTCAACTGCAGCCGAATGAGGCCATGTTGAGGCTGTTCAGCAGTAGATGTGAAACGGCGGATGACGACGAGTGTTTACCAGTAAGACGGTGAAAGTAATACCTGTTGCTGCTGCGTCAGTCCCGGCGGTAGCTGGCTGCGGATAAAGGTGACGCTCTGCGGGGCGCCCCCGGGCGACGCGCCTGGCGACCCCGACACTACGCCTGGTTGCTACGAAACACATTGTAGTTATTAGTAGCGGAATATATTTCCTTAAATACTACCTTAAGTTTGGCTTCAAGCCCTTCAAGGGAAAAAAGGCTCAATGATTGCCTGATCCGTTTGAAGGATTTTTCTTTAAACAGAACTAGTTAGAGCCACAGTGAAATGTATTGCTAAGTTAATATATACTAATAATAAGTCGATACTAATTGTTGGCAACCTGCACCAAAAGATACTTTTTGGCCACAATATTTCTAAATTCTACTTGCTTTTTATATTTTTGTTTATACTTCTTTTTACCCTTCAAAATATTTGTCAGAACTTAAAAAATAAACAAATCGATGAGCTGGTAACTAACGAAACCCAGGGTTTTATTTTCCTCCATCCTCAACACTAATAATAAAGAGGAAAGATTTGTTTGTTTGTATTTAATAAGCTCCGAATACTGGACCTATTTTTAAAATTCTTTCATAAAGCTACATCAGCAGGGCACATAGGCTATTTTTTATATTTTAGGCTATATTTTGACAGTCTATGCAGGCGAAGCCGCTGACGGACAGTTAGTTTCTTTACATAAAGTAAGACTACAATTAATTCAACGTATGGCTTTTCGTAGTGTAAATTGTGGCGAGCCGCAACTGCATAAAATTGGCGACAAGGGTCCAGCCAGGTGGATCAGCTAATGACCCACACCCAATGCTGGAGCAAAGGGGCCAGATTACGGCAAATCGCCGCTTAGATTCAGCATGTGCAAAACTTTAAATTTATTGTAACTCATATGGTGGTTCATTGACATACATTGATGTAGAAAGTAAGTGGCGTGTTGCCAGGGCGCTGGGCTATTCTCTTATCGATTGCAAGAAAATCGTGATTTGGAAAGCTATCGCCATTCGAAGTCAAAAGAATCGCGTTGCAGGTTAGAGAAAGCAGCAGCAGATGACGTGTCTTCGCGACACTACTGGTTTTTATTCTTGTATTTCTCTGGAATACCATCCATAGTCAGCGACACGAAGCTTTAATATAAATACATAGAAACTAGTAGTGTCCAGACGACTCGTCTTCTGCTGCTGCTGTGTGAAGTCGGCTACGAACTTGCACCTTATGGGGCCCGATCAGCAGTTGCTTTAGTATTAATGGTACCTACCTGTTGTTGAGCCAGAGCGGCCGCGCGCTGCATGGACAGCTGGCGGCGCTTCTGCAGCTGCGCCACGAACATGGCGCGCTGCTGCGGGTCCATCTGCTGCAACTGCGCATGCGTCTGCGCGTCCAGGTGGATCAGCTGGCGACCGCCGCCTGACCATGATACCTGTTCCGATAAATATACTGTAGGGATGAGGGAGAAAGTGAGCTCTGTTTTGTGTTTTTGCTTTGCTGAGAAACGAATATATTAACGATATTGCATTGCAAGAGTAGAGAAAACCCATTATTTGAACAAGGACCTGATCACTAGGTATAGCAATATTAACCAATAAGACATTAGTTTTTCTCTGCTCTGAAACATTGTGGTTATTCACCCGCGGCTGTAGCGAGAGCAGTACACCAAACATATTATGATGTAGTATTCAAGGTTACATATGTACGAAGTTAATAATTAACTTTTTGAAATTTCTATACATAGAATTTAAGAGGCGTTTTGCTCTAAGCTCTGGCGTGGAACTTGTGGAAAATGACATTTGAATTATAGACATGTTACGGTCATATTGTAAATACTGTGATGTAGTTATTCATGAATAAATTGAGACACTATATTCATTAATTGTGAAGAATGTATGATGGACTTTCATGAATAAAATCTACTTGTATCCTACATAGATTGAAACAAGATGAAATCACTTCAGTTTTAAAAAACCATTTTAAATAATACTTTGTCCTGAACAAAGTATTATTTAAAATGGTTTTTTATATATCAATTTGTTAGCCACAGTATGAATAACTGCATTAAATATTACATCATGATGTGTGTGAATGAAAATGAATTGAGAATCTATTCCTTTGTGATTACAGTGCAATATGAGGCGAAAGCCATGCATGTATAGTAAGGCCCATATTCACTTTGATTAGTAGTAAGTGCAGGTGCTCAATGAGAAAATATGTGTGGACAGCGATTGATTAGTGTGATTGAATAGAACACACTTCGAATCACTTCACGAAGCAGGTTACTAATCACTCACAATAATCCACTGCTGTCTACACATGTTTTATCATAATCACTAAGCTCCTACACTAATCACCTAGACTTGCACTAATCAAAGTGAATACAGGCCTGTGTGCAAGTAAGAAAGCCAAACACAAGAATAAAAGGAACAATTTTATATGTTACTTATACACTAAGAACAAAACCGTTTTCAAACATAATAATAACAAAAAATAATTCAGGGGAACAGTTATATGCAAAGCTTTTAGAGTATGGCTCTTACCCTTGGGCCCACAGCACCGGGCTGGGCAATCTGCTGCCTCTGTTGCAAGTACTGCTGCTGCTGCCAGGAAACATTCTGGCCTCCTTGCACTATTTGCTGCCCACCGGGTGAGACAATCTGCTGGCCACCTTGATGGGTGATGATCTGCTGAATGCCTCCACCTGACGACAGCTGAGTAGCACTCTGGGGAGACTGCGGCAGTTGCGACAAGACTTGCTGCCCTTGCCCCACTGTCTGACCAATTATTTGCTGTCCGGACTGAGACACTATCTGTTGAGAAGACTGAGCAATGACCACTTGCTGCTGCCCTTGCTGAGTGATCACATGCTGCCCACCCTGTGACAACACCTGTTGACCACCTTGAGTTATGATTTGCTGCCCACCCTGGTTCACAATTTGCCCCCCTTGGTGAACAATCTGATTCTGTGAGACTATCTGCTGCCCACTCTGCAATGTCACTTGCTGATTTCCATGCACCAGTATCTGTTGTTGTCCTGTGTGCTGGTTTATCAACACCTGTTGAGGTGCTTGGACAATTTGCTGCTGTCCAGAATTGTTTAGAAGTTGCTGCTTCTGTACCAATATTTGATGGTGGGTTTGACTGATAGTCTGACCCTGATTTCCAATGGACTGCTGCAGTATTTGCTGAGATGTCTGCTGTATTGTATGTTGAGGACTCAACTGAGACTGTTGATTGTTTATCAAAGCTTGCTGTTGTTGTGTCTGCATGATCTGTTGCTGTAATATCACTTGATTCTGAGGGTTGCGAGTTTGCACTAATGGACTCCTTATTATTTGATGTTGACCTTGCACATTTTGCACCATCTGTATGTTCTGTTGCCTCCATGCACCTTGCACATTAGCAGTCTGTTGCCCCTGAATTGATTGCTGAACGGACTGAATTTGTTGACCAAGTGATTGCTGACCTGAGTTAACCAGCTGATTCAGCTGTATTCCTTGACCAGACTGAGCTTGTGACGTAGTGACCAAACCCTGTTGGTTTACCACACCCATATTTAGATTCTGTTGTTGATTTGTGAGTGATTGAACTGTTTGCTGCTGAATCAAATTCTGATTTTGATTTGACATTTGCTGTCCTGAGCTTATTAATTGTTGATTTATTACTTGTCCTTGTCCTAAGCTCTGGTTCAGTTTAGCTTGATTTTGAAGGCTCTGTTGCAAATTCTGAGTAGACTGGGCTAGCTGCTGGGCGATATTCTGCACTGCCTGTGAAGCAGTCTGCTGGCTGAGACTAAGATTCTGCTTCATGGACAAGTTTTGTTGATTCAATTGTGCTTGCTGTAGGTTGTTAGCACTCTGACTCAGCATTTGACTTATATTCTCTATTTGCTGCTGGGCTGAAGTCATAGAAGAATTAGAGGTTTGTATATTTTGTTGTATATGGTGTTGGTTGCCTTGAATGTGCTGTTGTAGCTGATTGCTCAAATTTTGATTGATTTGTGACACTGACACATTCGGTTGAAAGCCTTGGTTTTGACTATTCAATTTGTTTTGTTGTTGATGTTGTAACATTTGCATTTTGAGTTGGTGTTGCTGTTGCAACATCTTTTGCTGCTGCAACTGTATTGCTGTAAGTCCATGGGGCTGCTGTTGTTGTTGCCCTTGATTATACTGTTGTTGCTGATGCTGCTGTTGTTGTTGTTGCTGCTGTTGTTGTTGTTGCTGTTGTTGTTGCTGCTGTTGTTGTTGCTGCTGTTGTTGTTGTTGTTGCTGCTGCTGCTGCTGTTGTTGTTGCTGCTGCTGTTGTTGTTGTTGTTGCTGCTGCTGCTGTTGTTGATGCTGCTGCTGCAGACTGACCTGCTGCGCTTGAATATTCAGCCCTGGCTGGGATACTATAGTCTGCCCAAATTTCTGCATAAGTTGTGCCTGAGTACTTTGTATTTGAATATTCTGGCTTATAATACCAGGCGGTAATGATGTCTTAGTCATTATACCAGACGTTGGCATAGGAGTAGTTGTATATCCAATAGAACTAACAGTAGAGGTTGCAATACCAGAGGAATTTGCAGTAGATGGCGGATGATTCCACGGCATTCTTTGCTTTAGTTTATCTAATAATGCTTGTGTGCTATCATCTTTACTTTCAGCTATATTCTGTGTTGGCACCTCGTTCTTTGCAATACCTTCCTCAAAATCAAAACCAGTAATAGCACTAATACGATCCATTGGTTTAGGAGGTGGCTGAGGTAGTACAAGTAATTTAGGATGAAATACCTCAGTCACAGCTTGTATTCTAGCCCTTAAACTTTCTAACACCCAGTCTGGAGTTACAATCTTAATTCTATTTACAGGCAGAGAAAGAGCAGCACTGTATTTCTTGCCCGTTGGCCGACCACAGATCAAATGAGTGCACTGAGTGTCCAGATTCAATTTAACTTTACCACCATGATAAGTTATGAGGGCGAACAAGGTTTTCGCATCGGCGCCACTCACTTTAGATACGCACGCAACGACATTAATGAAGACTTTGTTCTTCAGTGGCGTGTAAGGCTTTGTACAAGCCAATCTTTTAAGTCTAGCACAAGCAAACACCCAGTTCTCAGTCACTGCTGGTATCTGGTAGATGTCTTGGGCATCATCTAAGTCTGTATCCTCGGCATTTTGACCACAAATCAGATGAGTTACATAGTCAGAAAAATACTTTGTGCTCTCGGCGCCGCCTGCTTGCAGAAGTAGCAAAACCTGAAATAGACACCAGTAGGAATAAACGTTACTTTAAAAAAGATTGTAAACAAAATAGGAAATAATAAAATAACATAAAAACAAACCCTTTCCGAGACATCGCCAGACAGGTAATACTTGACATCCTTGAAAATTGACTCTTGCAAAGATAAAGAATCTAAGTCGTCAACAATCGTTACCATTTTCTATTATACCGAATTGATAAAAGAAATTGGATTTATGAATTACAAACACATTTTTATTCATGTAAACGCCGAAAACTCAAGTCGCCATGACATCCATGATCAATCAATCAATGGTTGATGTTGCCATTTTCTGGAAAAGAACTTCGTTAACAGCGTTTCGTTATTTAATTTACATATAAGGGTTTTTTTCAATAGTGTGCAAAAATGAACAGCAAAAATATGTTCACATCAAATATAAACTTACGCTATGTTCATGACAAAACCTGAAAATTAAAGTGTGCTATAATCACGTACCACTTGAACAAACGAATAACAAAATAATCAAATGTGCTTTAGAAAGTACATAGCAAGAAAATATGTTCTATCCACATCTTGATGCAAACAATTGATCAGGCACTTTAGTTCATAGCTCGTATTGTGTGCTTAGCTGAAATATAATAACTTATCAGTTTGTTTTTGTTATCTTGCCTACCTTAAGTTTACAAGTACCTTTTTTTTTATTAGCCAGTGTATACAACATCTTTTATAGACTACGTCGCCCGGGGGAGCACCGTGCGAGCCTCGGACTCTCCTGCTACCTCACGCAGGCATACCGAGTAATCTTCCTTTCCTCTTTTTGGGGTACCCTCATTTCGCATTAAGTGGGAGAACGCGGGACAGCCGATGCATTCACCGCGAACCCCTGCGAATGGCCGTTTTCGGCTACCTCACAAAAGGGAGGAGTAGAATACCCAATACGCCTCTCCAACAGGCAAAGCCATGTTTATTTATGTGCAAGTAGCAGGCTACCTCGCCCTGCTTCCCGCTGGCTCCGCTAAGGCGGTGCGCGGCGGCTCACCACCCCCGCCGATGGTATAATGGTCCGCCGAAGCGGACCCTCTCCGCGAGACACCTCTCGCCATCCCACGCCACCAAAGTGGTCATGGTTCCAAACCCGAAACGAGGGTACAGAGCGCCCGATACACAGACAAATCTGCGCTAGTACGGTGCAGAGCCAACGACCGACCAACGCGCGCTGGAACCTCCCTTTTTCGCGAACCTAGAAGGTTCGCAAATCCTGCTGAAGGCAGCGGGGTTTCCTCCTCAAGCTAAGTATTTCGCCAACGAAGAACAAGAACCGCGTTAGCAGAAGTTGTTCCACGTTGCTTAGGGTGCACCGGAAAATAAGCTTGCCAATCCGCAGTAATATATTACCACGGGCAAGCAAACCCTGCACATGCGAGGAGGTAACTTGGCGTTTACAAGTACCTACTTTATGTTCAAGTTATACTGTCCTACATTGTTTAACATAAGCTGTGATTTCGTAGCGTATTATCATAAGACTTTGTAGAACCCAGTGGCGATTAACGCAAATACAGGAAATGGGAGCTCTTCATGTCGGAAGTGTTGCGCCCGTACAATCAAAAAATAAATACTACCCTAAATCCTTATAGAGCTCACCGGGGAACTGTTGTTTTGTCAGCGGGGGAAGTAATTTCTTCTTGCTGTCTGTACAAAGTAAGGCAACGCGTGAGTAATTCCATTAGTGTTGCACGTGTTCATAGGGTGCGATAACCGCTTACCGTTGGGATGACCGCATGCTTGTTGAACATCAACTGTGTTTATAAAATACCAACATGAGTTGAGATAAAAGGCGAACTACAGAGCTAGCAAAACACAGAAAATAACGCAAAATTATCTAGTAAAGCAGAAACCTACACGACTTAGAAAGTTTTTTATTCTAACAAAAATGCCCAAAAATGTTGACATACTTACAATTCGCAAAAGCCGGTTCACATATATGACGGAACGTCTACGAGCTCGCAGCGTAACGTCCCAACCCAAACCGAAAAGCGGTTTTACCGATCTGCAAGGACAGTGCGAAACATTTCTTAAGACGTAAAGCCCTCAATATTATATTATAACTACCTACACAGTATAAATGTGATACATCGCAACGCCAGTTCTTCCCCGACCGTGACCGTGGGTCGACGTTACTAACTCTACTCAAAATGTGTCAAGAATAACAATTTCGGGAGTACGAAAATGGTTCTCTTGTTTAGTGTTATTGTTTTTGGACTATTTTTCTGGTGTCAAGCGCAGTCTCCGTGCCCAGGTACCTTCGACTACCAGAATGACGGAACTGGGGTGATTCGGTTGCAGCCCCATGGACCAGTTTCTTCTGTCGCCATCAGGGTGAACTTCACTATTGCTGTTAGGTTGGTTTCTGTAAGTTATTTCATATTAAATTTTAACTGAAAAACTTCTTTAAAGTCCGTGTTAAGTACCATTAGAAACTTTTTTTACTTACTTACAAGGAATGCAAAAAAACATATAAGAATCCATCAAAAAAAAATAAAAGTTTCGAATATATTTTATTGATATAATATTATGACAGTAGTTATTTATCTAGGACTTATTTCCTTGTTATACTACTACTAGTATAGATGTTAAAAGCGATGCAAGCTACAACCGATTTCGCTATTCAATTGAAACTTTGCCAACAAATGTAAATGTTAAATGGTATCGCTACTGTTTACAATTCACATTTTCCTTTTGTTAGCTTGAATAGAACACGAATTATTAGTTAATATCTTTCAATTGGAAGTACTAAGGCGGATAATAATTCCAAAATCGTTAAAAAGTCATGGTTAAAAAATGCATATGAAAAACCATTAGCACGCATATTGCTTAGCCAACTTTGAACGTAACAACAATACATCTGAAACATTGCGATATTTTTACAACAGTTTTTCAGGTAATTTTTGGCAGGCAAAAAATAAAAATTGTACCTTAGAACTTCCGCTCTCAGTACATATACTACATACATTGCATGCATTTTTAAATATGCATTTTTAAATGTGCACTTAAAAATCGTGCGGGACTGACTCGACGTTCGCCGCCCAACGAGAGCCAGAAAATTGTCGCAAATTTTTGGAAAGTCTGAACAAAATCAAACACTGCGCTGCGCACAACTCCCGCGCGCTGGCTTACAAGTTCCCCCCCCTCTACGCAGCGCTTTCCGCGACTACCCGAACGACCTCGTGGCTCGTGCCGCACATATAAAGACGAGATCGAGCCGGCGCCCGGGAGCCGCGGGTTCTACTCCTGGATGAAGCCACCTCCACGCAATACGTCAATAATGGCAGTATGTGGCCTATCCGACATAACATTATTAGATCATTTACCACAAATATTTAATATCAATTACAAACTAGATAGTCCAGACATCAGCCTTTTCTTCCTCTTTGCTCTTTCCCCGTTCGTTCGTTCTTTCGGTTTCTTAAGCTTTTCGGCTATGGCGGCTATTCGTTTCTAACTTTGTCGATTAACATTCAGCCATGTGAAGCTTTCAGACATCAGACACAATAAAAGGTTTTCCACCTACACTGTTGAATACAGAACGATGTTCTATGACGAAAGACTGAGGTAGGTACTGGCCCCGTTTCGCCAATCAATCAAGGATATAAATTTCTTGTCTTAGGTACGTCATCATGTATACTTAATTCCAAATGTTTTTTTGTTGTGAGTCAAAAACCAAACGCACAAAACGTGTTTTTAAATTATTCTTGAGAGTATGATATTAAGCAAGGTTCATTAATGTCTCCACGAGGCACGGTTCGCTTAATGATAACAGTTAAAATATTTGTTGATAAAAGCGTATTTGGTGTGTACTAACGCGTATATACACATACAGGTTTTTGTCCTGTAGCTGGTGAGAACTGTCAAGCAAAGCACACCGGTTGAGATGCAATAGGTCTCGGCTTTGATTCCACAGAGTAGCACAAAATGTTGTACTAATTTGTGTGGACTTTTCCTGTTTTCTGTTTTCTATAACACAAGTCAAAACCATAGCTACTTTGGGTACGCTAAGTGATAGCTACTTATTACTTTTGTGCTTTTCAAGTAAATCATATGAGGTTGTTCAGTTCTCTAGTTTAACTAACGGCCCCGACAAACTTCGTTCTGTCAAAAGGTATTGGCAAATGCTTGACAGCTGTAAACATTTCGTCCGGAGCATGGACTTTGTAAACGAACAGGACTGAGCACCTGCAGCTGAAAAACGAGCCGAACGAGTTATGTAGCAGGAAGGCTGTATGTTAACAGGGTGACAAAAAGATCTTTGATAAGAGGAAAATCGCATGTTGCAAAGCATCTTTTTTTAAATTAATTTCACAGGAAAACATATAGATAGCTATTATTCGTTTCTGTTAATTGGTCGATTTTTAGCCAAAGATCAAGTTTTCAAATGTATTTTTTAAGGTAGTCCATATAAACACATTGGATTTAAGGTTTTTCAATATTTAGCAATAGACGGTTACTGAGGGATGTATAATTAATTAATGTATTTATTATTAATTACGAAATAAATAATACAAACAGTAGTTACACAAAAAAATCAAAACACTTGTGTTTGAATGGCATTTTATTGAATTTAAGTCAATGTATTTTAATCACGTTAATTTTGTTATTATTTTTATATTACTCATATGTAACATTTATTTTTATCAAAACTATATTTTGCTTAATTTTCTACAGGTAACCCTTAAAATGTCATGGCAGCATGGCAGTGATAGATTAGACAGTTTCAAGAAGGCTAGAGACTAAGGAGAGATAACTCCCTGGAAAGGGTTGGACTAAATCCGTATCCCACAGTGACGCATGCGCATTACGCTTCTTTGCCGCGATCCTCGCGAAGTGTCAAAATTGGTCAACACAACCTCGAAAAACAACAACTGTCGCACGTGACACCGTTCAAAACAAAACCATGTGACCATGAAATGACAAATAGCTGCCGCTGCACATGCGCAATACAGCGTTTTGCCCGGCACAGAGTATACGACTTTCGGCCCTCGAAAGCTTACCCCCACTTCGGGAGTTATCTCTCCTTAGTTTCTAGCCTTCTTGGACAGTTTGTATTCGTCACATAAATTTTATATTTTGATTTTTTTGTGTAACTACTGTTTGTATTATTTATTTCGTAATTAATAATAAATACATTAATTAATTATACATCCCTCAGTAACCGTCTATTGCTAAATATTGAAAAACCTTAAATCCAATGTGTTTATATGGACTACCTTAAAAAATACATATGAAAACTTGATCTTTGGCTAAAAATCGACCAATTAACAGAAACGAATAATAGCTATGTATATGTTTTCCTGTGAAATTAATTAAAAAAAAGATGCTTTGCAACATGCGATTTTCCTCTTATCAAAGATCTTTTTGTCACCCTATTAACATACAGCCTTCCTGCTACATAACTCGTTCGGCTCGTTTTTCAGCTGCAGGTGCTCAGTCCTGTTCGTTTACAAAGTCCATGCTCCGGACGAAATGTTTACAGCTGTCAAGCATTTGCCAATACCTTTTGACAGAACGAAGTTTGTCGGGGCCGTTAGTTAAACTAGAGAACTGAACAACCTCATATGATTTACTTGAAAAGCACAAAAGTAATAAGTAGCTATCACTTAGCGTACCCAAAGTAGCTATGGTTTTGACTTGTGTTATAGAAAACAGAAAACAGGAAAAGTCCACACAAATTAGTACAACATTTTGTGCTACTCTGTGGAATCAAAGCCGAGACCTATTGCATCTCAACCGGTGTGCTTTGCTTGACAGTTCTCACCAGCTACAGGACAAAAACCTGTATGTGTATATACGCGTTAGTACACACCAAATACGCTTTTATCAACAAATATTTTAACTGTTATCATTAAGCGAACCGTGCCTCGTGGAGACATTAATGAACCTTGCTTAATATCATACTCTCAAGAATAATTTAAAAACACGTTTTGTGCGTTTGGTTTTTGACTCACAACAAAAAAAGACGAAAATAACAACGAAGATTATTGAGTCTAAATTTTTAATCAAAACATTTTTTTAGTCTGGCAAGATGAAAGAACGAGACACACGGCCTCTTTGGTTGCTATCTCTCTCGGCTCGGATTAATATAATTATGTAAAACGCGTATTAAAAAATACACCTTGATACCAAGCAATACAGTTAATTTTCGTTAATGCAATTTTTCAGAGTTATTAGTCTTATTTGTATATGTCCATGGTCCGGACTCCGGAGACACTATTACTGTCAATCAGCAGAAACGTCCCGGAACTAGTGTCAAAATTAACGCACGAATTAGCGCGTTAACTTTTCCGTTAAAACATTTATTAAAATAAAACTATGCAAGCTAGATCTATACCAAAAATACTACTGTGTAGCCTGATATACACAAAATACAATTATTTGAAAGTATATAAACCCAGATCTAAATACTCAAAATAAACCGAGAATTTAAGAGGGTAGGCATTTTTTCTTCGATACTGTAATTTTATAATTTGTATTTTTTTAATTTATGTCGCAAATAAAACTATGACATTTTACATCACAAACACGAGCAGATCTTAAGGAAAATTTTGATACATAACTCTAAAAGATGTAAGTAATGAGAAAATAATAATTACGATATAATTGCAGACAATCCTTGGAGTAACGCACACATCCAAGCACCCGAAATTTCAGCTTGATACGGAAAAAAATAGATTATAAACCAACGTCTATGTTTGAGGTATTGACGGCTACGTTATTTTATACTATGTATACTAAATACCACAGAATAAATATCCGTTAGTTTAATATAACGTAATGGACGGTTTTGTGAACGTGGCTAAAGCATTTTTGTAGGAGACACTTTAGTGTACTCGGACGTAAGTCGCGAAAAAGTTTTTATACACTAAAGTGTCTCCGGACGTTTGGGTGGATTTGGAAACATGTTTTTGCTTCTATTTTTATCGTCAATTTCCCAATGTTTTCAAAACTCAAACTCAAATAACTTTATTCAAATAGACTGTTTCAGTACTTTCAAATCGTCAAATTTACAGCAAAATATACTAAATAATAGACATAAATACCATAATAATATGGATACGTAAATAAACAGTATACAGACATAATGAGACTCTACCATCGCGTCGGAGTTGTTTCTTGCTGAGAAGACCCGGCGAGAAACTCAGCAGTTACTCTTTTAAACTTGTTTTGGGTTTACAACAGGCGTTAGTAAAGTACAAGCCGTGTGTCATTAAAAACAAATAAACCTAAAAGAATATAAAACAAAGAGCAGGAAGAACTACCATAAAAAACAAAAGTACTTTTAAACAATTCGAAAAGAAAAATTGTTAGTCAGTACATATTAGGAACCTATTAACTATTACAATAAAACATCTGTTACTATAGAGCTATTTAATACCGCATCGAGCAGAGAGCTTACATCCAGGCATTTTTATCTTTATGGTAGTCTTTTGTAGTATAATAGCCCTTTTTTAATAAAGCTGTTTTGATGTGATTTTTGAATCTATGTAAAGGTAACTCACAAATGGTTTTTGGAATTTTGTTGTAATAATGTATACCTTGTCCCTTAGAGGATCCTAAAACTTTTTGTTACCTAAAGAGTAGAAGTGCAATTTTATCCTTATTTCTAGTATATTTGCAATGTATGTCACTGTGTTTAGTATAGAGACCAATATTTTTTCTCACCTAAACAATGCAATTGTAAATATATTGTGACGCTACAGTTAGGATACGAATGTCCTTAAAAATTTCCCTAACTGAAGCCCGTGCACGAAACTTATAGATGGATCTGATCGCTCGCTTCTGGAGGATAAAGATGGTTTGTATATCCGCCGCTTGACCCCAAAGTACAATGCCGTAAGACATTACACTGTGAAAATAACTAAAATTAACTGAACGAGCAGTATCAACATCTAATTAATAACCTAATTTTTCTCAGTGCAAATGCAGCCGAACTAAGTCTGCCTGCTAGAGCTGTTATTCATATAACCCTCATGGGTTCCATTGCAGTTTTGAATCTAATGTGATACCAAGAAAAACTGTTGTATCTACAAGCTTCATTACCACCAATTTTTAGACTGATGAGTTTATCTTTAACATTAGGCAACTCAAAATTAATACATTTAGTCTTTTTTGCATTAAGTTGTTGAATATTTACTGTGAACCATTGTAAAACCTTTGAGAGTGCGTCATTTACATCATCAAAAAGGTTTTTATTTCTGTCAGTTTTAAAAACTAAAGATGCATCGTCTGAAAACAATACAACATCACAAATATCTTTAAAATAAAAAGGTAAATCATTTATATATATATTTCAGAAATAGTAATGGACCTAGAATAGATCCTTGAGGGACCCCCATTTTAACTTGTGATCCTGTAGACAGAACACTGTTAACATCAACTTTTTGAGTTCTTAAACTAAGGTAAGAAATCACCAAATCTAAAGCATTATCCCTTACGTGAAAATCCATCTTGCGTATAAGTGTATCGTGATCAACGCAATCAAGGGCCTTGGACAAGTCACAGTTCTGTGAATCCTCCTAAGCCCTAAATATGTGTTTTAGAAGTGCAATGCTAGCATCAGTAGTAGAACGGCCTCTAGTGAATCCATATTGTTCACTGTGTAAGAGATTGTTTTCATAAAAATGGCTTAATATTATAGTTGTTCTTGAAAGATTTTTTCATAGATCTTACTTAGAGCCGGTAGGATTGAAACAGCATAAAGTTACCTGGGTCTTGCTTGTTGCCTGATTTAAAAAATCGTACAACCCTACTGTGTTTCATTAAGTTTGGAAAAACACCTTCATCAACACAATCATTGGATATTACGGCTAAATAAGGGGCAATCACGTCAATTATGTGGCCAAAGATCAGTGGTATCTTTTAAATTAATTTATCTAAATGCTTTTAATATATCTAGTGACTCCACATGTTTAAGTTTAAAGAATACACTGAAACAAGATGCATTATCTTTCAACAACTGTTCTGCTTCAGTTGGTGAGGAATTTAATGAAGCTGTAGTGATTATAGGTAAATTACTAAAATAATTATCAAATGCTTCAGCAACAGATGCTTCTGATTGTAAGTAAGATGTTATTGTTAATATTAAGAGTGTATGAGGTATCGCGCTGTTTAGCTTTACCTGTTTCGTGATTTATGACGTCCCAAGTGGTTTTTATTTTATTTAATACTTATTATTCTATTCCCGATGTAGACAAATACAAAAACACAAAAATCATAAAAATCAGTCCACCCTTTCTTGAGTTACGAGTATAAGTGGCGTAACTAACACGACTTTCTTTTTTAGATATAGATTAGTTTTTTTCAACGTGATACCTAAATAACTATTATTTTTTACAAATATGATCGATTGTGTAAAACACCACACGGTCAAATTAGTTATATGTTCTTAAAAATCCTAATTAAGATGACTTTTTTGGCAAATTAACAGTTTCCTTAGGATCAGGTCGAATTTTCCTAGTTTTTATCTTTGTGTAGAAAAAAGTGCATTGAATATGCTAAAAACCAAAAATTCACTTAATTTAAAGCTAGTTTCCTCTTAATCGAAAGTCAAATATTTGCAAAAATATTTCTTTCGGGTGTTTATGGTGCTTGCCTATAGGTAACATTGAAGAAACAACGTTGGCTTACAACGTAAAATACACTAGATAAATTTGCCGGGCCTGTTAACGGCCTCGATAGCTTAGTTGGAGCCACCCGGATTGTGGAAGGTCGCGGGTTCGAACCCCGCATGAGTCCCTAGGATCAGGTCGAATTTTTCTAGTTTCTATCTTTGTGTAGGAAAAAGTGCATTGTTAAATGGTAAAAATCAAAAATTCACTTAAATTAACAGTAGTTTCCCTTCGTTTCACACAAATAATTAATTAGGTAATCCGATTAATTTTGGTATTTTCCTCTTCTGGGCAAGCAAAGGCATCACAGCGTGAAACACCTTATTATTATACTAAAACAACGTAAGAAGTATTAATTCACCTGTGTAAGGTAAGAGCTTGTGTAATCTGAAAAGACGTGCCTCACCACAGCATTTAAGCACACATAATACATTTTAAATAGGATTGCAAGACATAATAAAATTATTATGAACACGCCCCTGTATTTGGGCGTTCAGTAGCCAGTTTTACTCGAACCTAAGAGCATGCGTCCTTTGTTCGCAAAAGTACCCACACTCGCCACATCTGAATCAAATCTGTAGTACTTAATCTATAAAAAATTGTGGGCGCGTAAGTTCAAATTAGACAAGCTCTACTTAGTAAAACTCATTTTGCGGTCACGGGTTCATCCGGAAGCAAAAGACATCAACGCGCGATTCCTATGTGAATTCTAGCAATTAAAATTTGTTCCACCAAAATGATTTAGCTGTAGTTATTAATTATTTAGGTTTACCTAAATAATTCCGTGTCAATGTCGACCACATGTTAAGAGTGATCATGATTACGCTTATATGTCTGTAATGCTAAATTACACCGTATGGAGCAAGAAAATGGGCATGGAATTATATTTCAGCTCACTCGTCATGCCCGTTGCCCATCCCACGTCGACATTGCCACGGAAAATAATTCCGGCAGCGCGATTAACATGGGCAATGGTTTACAAACCAGGGTTAAACGTTAGATGCAATTTTGTTTCTGTGATCTTTATAATTGGAATTTATTTGTAACTAGCGGCGGCAGGCCTCTGTCATTCGCGCAACGAAGCGTTATAAATGCCTACCGCTAAGTAGACCGTCGACGGTCCGTCTGGCAGTGGGCTGTCGCACCATTCTAGGCACCCAGCGCGCTGATACTTTTTTCATGCCCAAATGTGTGATGTATAAAACTATGGATACTTCCTAAAGAAATCTTTAGTTCTTCAGCTAAAAAACGAACAGTAACACGACGATCTGTCAAAACAATATTTTTAACTTGTTTTAGAATACGGAGGAGCATTAACCCCTAATGTTCTCCTTTTAAGTCTAGATTTACTTGCTCAGTAGTACATTTTTTCAGGTAGAGATGGTTTATTAAGGCGCGAATTTCAATTTTATCCATTTTGCGTAGGTACCAAGGTCCGACACGACGAAAACAAATGACTTGTATTTTTAAAATAAGAGAAGAAAAACAATAATTTTTATTTTTTTATTTTATCAAATGTCTGGTCTTTACCTGCCAATATTTACTTTTTTGTTGTTAATGGAGTTTTATATGCCATTATTACTTTTTATTGAATACCCCTCGTATTGTGAAGTTGTTAAATGTCATAGCTTAAAGACAAATAAAAGTTTGCCTTTTTTTACATTGCCGAAAGATAAATTCATCTTTTTACGGAGAATTGAAAGATCCACCAAAATCATTTAATAATTATGTGGAAGAACTAGAAAAAACAATCATAAATATTTAAAAAAAAGTATTGATGAATCGGCAAAGAAAATTGAGTTTACTTCACCTTGTCTCTGTTTCCCGAAAGATTAATTATTAAAATTATTTATGACATTTAGAATATTCGCAACACTTAAGTTTAATGATCGTGAATTTCAAAGACGGAAAAAAACATTGATCATTTTATAAAATTAAAGAAAATGTAACATTCATTTACGAGAGCGCCGTGGCCTACCGGTTAAGCACTCCCAACTCGGATCGCGGATCGTGTGGTCCCGAGTTCAAATCTGGCCGGAACCAAAATCTTTGTGTTCATTGTTTAATATCCGACTAACTCTCCGGTGATGGAAAACATCGATAAAAAACCAAATCAACCCGGATAGCGGCGGAAGGCTCACCACCTACCACGTTGGGTTCTAATACCATCGGTGAAAAGTGGGCTGCTGCGTATTCCGATCACCATGACGGCAACAGTCACTTGCCTCTGACTACCCCGTTCAGGATAAAGTCGAGATGGCATGTATGTAATTTCATTTCATTGCATTAATCTTTGTTACTTGAAATAAATAAATTCATTCATTCATGAATATAGTAATGAAACATTTTTTAAACTTCAGTCATTTTGTTTAATTCATGATCTTTGTACAACCCTGATGTTTCCGTTCGATGACGCACTAACGCGGCATACGCGAGAATCTCGATTCCCTGCGCGCGTTCATAGAGTCGGTTTCCCCTTGCAGCCCGCTGCACTGCGGTTTTGTAGGCTATTATAGCTTAGGTATTTGAACTTTTCTATGGAAGTGATGTATCTGTTATTTATTATTTAATCTGTGCTAGCGGCCCCGACAAACTTAGTTCTGTCAAAAGTTATTGGCAAATGCTTGACAGCTCTGAACATTTAGTATGAAAAAAATTTTTTCCTTTATTTTTGTCAATTTCCGAATGTTTTTAATACATAAAATCCTATTCCCGAAGGAGACAAATCCAAAAACACAAAAAACATAAAAATCGATCCACCTGTTCTTGAGTTATGATTATGTAGTGTAACTAACACGACTTTCTTTTATATATATTATTATAAATAGATTTTATTTCAAGAAGTTGTCTTTGTTTAACAGCTGACATTCTCACGGTGTGTCGTAAAAGCTCTTCAAAATTTACGTAAATCAATAATTAACAATTTTTATTGCTTTTGCGTCGTCAAACCGGCTTTAAAAGAGATGTGATCATTTTTGGCAGGTTTTATCCAGCTGCTACCTGTGACTTTCATCTGCGTAAATTAAAAAAAGAGGATTTTTTCACCTTACTCTGATTTGAAGACCAAATACAAAAGTCGAGGATTTTGACTCTAAGGGTCGAGCGGTTGGAATCTCGCCGCAAAGTGATTTTTAATTCTTTTGTGGTGAGAGTGCCGACCCACCATCTGGTGACCTTCATGAAGGAAGACTTTTGTTGGCCGCAGGGAATCGTGTTTCGGAAATTCAGAGGACGGCTACCTGCTGACAACGCGCGATACACGTCACTGACTCAACGTGTAAATTAGTTCTAGAATTATATATTTTAACTCATATGTATGTTAGTCTGTAAGGTATTCATCTATGGGCCTCTGTTATATGTAACTTTTGTTATTCATTATAGCGTATTTATTACAGCGTACTTATGATATAATATTGCCTGAAATAAATGATTTATAATTATTATCTATTATATAAAAATAATGCTGGAGCGAATGGATGAAAATCGTGGAGTGAGGAAAGCGTACGTGGGACGACCTAGTGGGCGGCAACCGGTGGGTCGCCCCAGGTACCGCTGGAAGGATGAGGTCCTAAAGGACTTGCGCGGGAAAGAAAAATGAAGTTCACGCGGGCGAAGCCGCGGACGGAAAGCTAGTATTATATAGATTGCATTATTCCCTTGAAGCAATAATTTAATTTAATGCTACTAGATTATTTCGGATACGTATTGAAATACCGAAAGTTTATAAGACCGACGATTAAAATACAGATGTTCGAAATCCCGTAAGTTCAAAATCTCGCAAGATATGGATTAATTGCAAGCAGCAGCCACGCAGCATGTATGGTTTCTGTTACACGCATGCTAATCTCTACGCGCCTACGCGGCTCTGAATTAAACTTTAGGGGTAGGGTAGGGCAGACAAGAATAGTCGAGGTCAAATGAGTCTATTTTCAACAGCATTCTATTTTCATTTCCTTTACCCTTATTCAAATAATTGTTTCTTCGGTGTTATGGACATTAGGTCAAATAGGCATTCGTGATTTTAGTTTTTGGTCTTCCGTTCGAATATTTTCATATAACGAACCTTCTGATTATTTTTTAAAAATGTGTACCACTTCAGCAGCAAGAACCTTCGTTTTCTCGCTGAGATATCGAGCGGAAAATAAGAATCCATTAAAAAATATTCAAGTAGAACATAATTACAGTTCTTTCGAATCGTCAAAAACATTTTAACTTTAGCTAATGATATCAAGATAAGTCAAGTAATGATATTAAATAGACATACATGATATCATTAAGATCTATAGACTAAACATAATACGGCAGGTGAATTACTAGGGAGGATTGAGATGATGTGCTACGCAGCCATGCTGCGCGTATGTGAAGCTAAGCTACGAAACTATTGGACCGTTTCCACTGATGCTTAGCTATGTAGCGGAACGAGTAAGATGTGCTACGATGATGCGCCGCTGCCATATAGCCGTGCGAGGAAGATGCGCAGTTGGAGCATTACGATGTATCAAGAGTAGGAAGGGCCATCCACAACACGCAAATTACAAAGCACTCATCTACCTCACGCATCCACAGTAAAACCCGTTTTCACCAGTGGATAAGTTGGTCTATGTGGACCAATTAATATGATTAGTGGATATAAACGCATCCATAGCAACGTAGCATAGCACATCCCTAGTGAAAAAAACCCTAAAAGCTTTAACTCTAAAAGTGGGGCAATTCGAAAATATGAATGACGTTCAGTAAATTGGTTGCTCATTGTTCATTAAAGTACATTAGTTTCTATGGTCAGTTCTCATTTCTATTTGCCTGAAAATTGGACCTTTCGTCTAAGTAGCCAGTTTGCGAATTCGCCATTTCTTGACACGCGTTTTAGTCGACTAAGCGGATTCTGCGTATCTGATCCAGCCCTAACGGTGACAGAGAAAACTGGACTTTACAAACGCATCTTATGAGCAATGCGGATGATGAATTACCTTAATATCGTGCTCTTGTGAGTGTCAACGCGATCGGGGGCTTTGCACTTCCCCTCGTTACAACTCGTTAGTGACTTGTAAATGCCTAGTTCAAACTATGATTGGTTAAATCTTTTACAGGTACTTTTGTTACTGGCAAAGTGAAAAATAATATTATATAAATGGATTTAATAATGTCCAATTAAGGTGATCACGAGCGTACATCAACCTCTTTTTCATTTGTAAAGCAGTCAATAGTGGTTTCTCCTTAGCGGTACAAAAACCGTAACCCATTCTTTTTAACACTCTTTTGCAGGTATCAGCTGAGACATCTTTGTAAATCATGTCTCCCCATTGTATCGTGAGTTCTCCAGCACGAGCACGACGATTTTTTTTGTCAATTTTCTTTAGGATTCTGTTTTCTGCTTCACTTGTGATACTTGGTCGGCCAATTTTCTTCAAACAAGAAGTTTTTCCATTATTTTTAAAGTGCTGAATGATAGATTGCAATGTAGATCCGGGCAGTATCAAGTCTTAAGATATTTGGTAACTTGATTTTATTTGCCCGCCTTGACCCCACAAACTATTTGGTTTCGAAGTTCTTCACACACGGGTTTGCAACGACCCATTTTTACTTGAAAACTGAAGAAAGCAACAAATAATATAGTCTCACTCTTAGATTAAATGCGTGCCACCAAACTCACCACTGAGGATGCACAAGACCGCACGAAGTGGGCCAAGAAAATAAAAAAGGCGGACCCTGGGACCTCACACATCAGTGTGGGTTCACAACCGGGATAGACCGCACGGATGATGATGATGATGATGACTCATAGATTAAATCAAATAGCGGAAGATACGGCACGTCCTTAAAATTGTCAACTGTAAACGGGGATGATGCACTTCATTATCGTTGTGCGATGTGAATAACAGAGACAAACCCATTTGACCTTAGCGTTAGCGAGGCAAGCGTGCGCCAGAGTATAAATATAAATAAATAAATAAAAGTGTTGTCAAAAATTTGGCGACGCCGGGGGCCTGATGTAAGTGGTCCACGCGCTAGAGGCGAGTCACCTATCTTCATAATTTGATTTGATCTAAGGTCTCACTTGTCAAAAAAATGACACAGAATTACTTTTCCAAACTTAAATACAAGTATGCTAAGTTAGTCATTCCACTCGAGGCGGATTTTATTTTTAGTGTTGGTAATTTTGACTCATAGCATCTCGTCGTGATTCTCTATATCCTTTGTAGTGATGTTGTCTAATTCCTGACGTCTACAAGCACCGGTACGGTACTACCGAATATTATTGCAACCTGAAAAAGATTAAATCGTACTTAGTTATTACTAAACCAACACACGAAACAGCATATAAATTAATATAAAATAATAATGTATAAAATAATAATGTATGAAATAATAATGTATAAAATAATAATGTATAGAATAAGTACACACAACAACATGGTCTAGGGATATATAAAACCTTTTTACATAACTTAAAAAGTACCTACTGGCCTCACAAAAAAACTATCAATGACAGATTATAAAAACATTATTAGGTTCCTTTTTTAAATTCAAATTTGTATATAAAAGGTTTTGTTTTAAGATGAAATTCGCATTCATTGATTTTTCTTCCAAAGAACTAAATCTTCACGAACTTCTAACTTGATTAAAACTCCATAAATTTCTATAAATCTTTGTCAAACGCATCTCCGGTGTTCATTTAAATCATGCCACGTAGACACTTGACCAGGAACGAAATGTTAAGAGCAGTGGCATTGATTCAAGCTGGCGCTACCCAAATTGCGGTTTCTGAAGCCATGAGGACCAGTCAGAGCGTTATATCCAGGCTTTGGTCACGTTATCGTGTCACGGGGGACGTGGTGGAACGGCACCGAGGACCTCAACGCATTACAACACATGTACAGGACCGACTCATAGTAAATGCTGCACGAAGTGAACCAAATGTAACGGCGATGCAATTGGTTCAAAGGCTACAGAGAGAGTATGGTTTGCTGGTAAGCGGTCAAACTTTGAGAAGTCGACTGCATGAAGTCAACCTACGTGCTCGTAGGCCACTTCGGGTACCAGCGCTAAGGAGAGGCAATCGAGGAAGAAGATTACAATGGGCTATTGCACACGAAAACTGGAACCATTCTCAATGGTCACTTGTGCTTTTCACTGATGAATCCAGGTTTGGATTTCATCCTGATTCGCGAAGAGTACGCGTTTGGAGAGAACCTGGACGTTGGAATCGACTGCAGCACCCACAACAAGTTCATGCATATCAAGGTGGCATGATTATGGTTTGAGCAGGAATTCGTTTCGTTAGACTGGCCTGCACAATCCCCTGACTTAAATCCTATTGAGCATGCCTGGGATATGCTTCAGAGAAGAGCTCTTAGGTATTTCCCTGAAGATATTGTGCATGAAAACCAGCTTTTCTTGCATCTTAGCAGGACTTGGGACAGTATTCCACAACAGGATATTGAAACCCTTGTTTTGAGTATGCAGAACCGCTGCAGATGTGTCAGGAGAGTCTTAGGTGGATCCACGGATTATTAATTTTAAGTTTTCAACAATTTTTATTAAAAAAATAGTTGTTTTGTTTAGCTTTTGATGTTTCAAAAATAAAGTTAAGATTGAAATTTTGTCTGAGTTTTTCCTCTTCTTCTAAGTTTTTATAAATTTAACTTTATCTAAAAGTTTATTTATCAGATTAGATAGGCTAATAAACAAGGTTTATTTTAATGTGTAGGTGTCTTAGCAAAAAGTTAATAGAATTTTAGTTATTTAGGTTTAATTGAAATATCCCTAGACCATGTTGATGTGTGTATATGAACTGACCTTTCTCGCTAGATATTGGCTATCCGGAGCTTCTTTTATGAACTTTTCAACTTCATTATTTGTTAAAACCTTGGATTTCAGACTATTATAGCCGTCCGAGCTCCTCTCAATTGGTGTAAGATTTGATTGATGACAATGCCATTTTTGGTTCGCACAATAATTTTTAACATAGAATATATGCACAAAAGGAAACTAGGCTTGTACTTGTTTGCAAGTTCACTAAAATAAGCCATGAACACATTTTTGGAGAAGGAATTCGCAGTTTTGCTGGTTTTCCATTGTATGAAACTTGCGTAGGCTAGTATGTATTTGTTTTTGAATTTCAATGACAACAGGCTGTCACTAGTATTTTGCGCTTCAAGTACCTAGAATTTCTGGCGGCGTACACTCTATAGTTAGCTCTTCATTAGTTGAAATCGACATTTTTCAAAACAAAACAAAAACCAAATGCAGCTATGAATGAACAAAATAATGTGGAAGATGGGCGGCAGCGATATTATTTTCCCGCGCGCTGTGTTAACTTATGCGCGCGCAGGTGCTAGATAAAGGCACTGTCAAAGCCGCCAAACAGCCAAACACATTGTAATAAATTAGATATGAAAAAAAAATATGTTAAATGTCGATAAAAACAAGCAATTGGATAATATTAAATTGTGATGATGATTATGACTGTACTGGCGTAGCGATCTTACCCATTGCTGCTCTTTATGGCAGTTTAAAAACTTCATTGTTGAATTAATTCAACAACATTGTGTGTTATGATGACAAAGAAATCAAAGTATAGACCACTGACATTACGCCAAGTATACCCTGTTTATTTGTTAATTTTCTTTTTGACAATTCGAGACATTTCGACACGTTACCGATTTGATTTGAAAGAATAATCAAAAAAGAACTTTCAATCGATTTATTTAAAGTTTTTATATTGTTCACAACTACTACTTAACTGACGAGTCTAGTGTAAATTATGAAGCAAAGTCTGATGAATCGTTGTAATAAATAACATATTATTTTTATTTCATCTGATCCCGAACTAAGTAATGAGTTCATAAGAGTAGGTACTGTTAAGTTTTAGGCAAGGTTTAGTCAGTAAGAAATCGTAATTGCTGGCAATCAAGCAATAAAGAGTTGGTCTACGATGTTTAAAATCAAACGAGTACAAACTTGAATAAGGTATTTTATCTGCCTACGACAACGGATGAGTTCCTATTGATGTACTTAGAGATGATGGGTGGCGATTACAAAACCAGATTCGCAACTCAAACTAATGGGGAAAAAATCTTTTAAATGTTACCTGTCAAGTCGTAGGTTGATGTCGGTAATTGTTGTTAAGATTATTTAAAGTGTTTAAACTAAAAGGTTCTACTAAATAACTTTTTTAAAGCTTGCGTTAACTTGCCTGTTGTTTTTCTCTACATTCGATGATGTAGATGATTAGAATTTTTAAGAGGGTTAAAGCGTTACTTATTGTTCCGCTACGATTCCTAATCCTGTAAACTCCTTTCAGATAGATTCCTCCTGTTTTTTTGAATTGTTTAAAAAACATTACTTTAATGTGAATAGGTAATACATTTATCCAACGTCACGAGTAAATTCTATTCATTAATTTACATATTTATGGTGTCTTCAAAATAAATTAAATTATTAATATCTCTGGGACAACTTAAACAGTCGGACTTCAAACAACTCCGAGCATACAAACTATAATTCCGTTATTATATGGATATTTGTTTTGTGTCTTTGTATTGTAGCACCTTACTTTTTATTGGTTTTCCCACAAGGAAAAACCTTAAGATACCAGGGCAATACACTTATGTATCTAAAGATATTTAATATTTATTTATTTACTTGCATAGCATGTGATAATCCTGCGAAGCGCGTGTTTTTGTAGTTAATCTTATTAAACGTCGGTTTTCCCGTTTTCTCCATAACTGTCCTTATCTATGTCTTGTACAGAAACTAGCTTTACATCATTTGCCACCCAATTTTAAACTCTATACAACATATTGGAATTATTGTATTAACTACTAAGCGATTATCCTACTAACGCGAATCGATCATATTGCTGAAAAGGCTCCATATAAAATAATAAATCTATAATAAATAAATAAATATCAGGGACAAATTACACCAAGATCATCTGACCCCAAACTAAGCAGAGATTGTACTATGGGTGTCAGAGACTGATAAACATACTTAAATATTTCAAAATTCATACTTAAATATATAATAAACACTCATACGCATAATAAACACAAATGTTCGTCACATAAATGTTTGTTGTGGGTGGGGATCGAACCTACGACTTCCGGCGCTAAAGGCAGGATCGCTGCCATTGCACCAACAGGCCAGTTGAAATAGAAACTAGAAGAAATTGGCCTGATCCTAGGGCTCGAGCGGGAACACTTAGATAAAAAAATAGTGCATTAATATATTACTTAAAATAATAATTAACTTTGCGATAAAATGGTTAAGAATTATTCACAAATGTAAGGAATTCTTGTTAGCAAAAAACATGTCTATATACTGTAGTACCCGTGAAGCCTCGTAACAAAATTCAAAAATTGTCACATGTTCGAAGTTAATTCTTGAAAATATATATTTCACTTGTAAATTTTTTTCTAAGAAATAATATATTTCTTCCCATTTTATTACAGAGTTATGTGGGTCGCGTGGAGCCCATCAACCCTGAGCAAGCCTTGCAGAGATTCAACCAGGGATCAACGCTGACGTACAGAGTGCTATTCCCTGTGACGTCTCCGCTCCCGCGGCTTACGTCACTCGTCGTCAACAATCGGGAGCTTTGCTTTGGGCCGCCAGGTTAGTATAATACCTATTGCCACGGATAATGAATATATCACCATATTATCCTTGTCATTGCTACAGTTTCACCTAAAATAGTTAGCCGTGAAAACAGATTTAAAATAAACAGAGTTACATGCAAAGTCTCATGCCGGTCGTTATAGGTGCTGGGTAAAACAATTTATTTCGTGAATGGCTGCTATTCTTTCAACCCTACTTTTTCATGAATATAATTTCAATATTGTCAAAAACAAAATGTCTTCACTTTCCTAAACATGACTTAATTTTTAATGGAAACAGTGTCCAAGCCATTACTTATCTATCACATACAAGACTTACTAAAATTTCAATTTTTAGAATTTGGAATGTGTTCCTCGATTGCGTAACTCAAAGTTGTAAAATCTCTGAAGATTATTAATCAATAAAACGCAGCAAAATATTACCACAATAAACATTTAGAATTCAAATATTAAATATTATTTTCATTCATTTGCGTGACGTAACTTAAAGAGAACAGTACCTAACGAATAACAAATTTAAGCTTATGTTGTGTTGCGTAGAAGTTTTGTAAATCGATAAATTCCACTACAGAATTAAGACTAGTTAGCAAACGGTCCAGATTTCACGTGTATTAATTAATATCTATGTCCTATACTGAGAACAAATTCATCGGAAAAGGAAAAAAATACAGCTGTTTAGGCAACGTATAATCAATATGATCACTCATTTGTTTTAGAACATCACGTATTTTTATTTTACTTGAAATATTTTTCTTGAAATAGGTTTTACTGTTTTGAGAACAAGGATTCTTTCTAACTATAACATGAGCTATTTACTTGTTTTCCAGACATTCCTGGTCCGGGGCAATACGTGAGCACGATCACCTTGCAGCACATGCTCTACAGTGGGAATGGTGGCTCGCCAGGCAATGTTATCTACGATAACACCGTCGTTAATCCCGTAAGGAACCAGGAAAACTTCGCCAGCTCGAACAGTTATGGCCCAAACCGCTTTAGTGACTCGAATGGCTTCAGTGGAACGAATGGATTCGACGGCTCAGTGCCAGTTAATTCGCAGGTGTTCAACGTCAATGACCAAAATGGCAACAAAGGCACTTACAGTAAGTTTACGTTATGCAAAAGCAGTGTAGAGTCACTTCGGGAGAGACTGGAGCCATGATTTTTCAGTATTGATAATTATCTGGAATGCGTGTCGTATACAGTTCCCAGCAAAACTGCACATCGACCTTTGGAAAGAGACAATCGGTTAATGTCGGCTTTAAAAATGTCGATGTGCAATATTTATTGCCGGGAACTATACAGTGTATGTATCGTTACAATGACGCTATATTTACTAACGACAAACGTTCCAGCACGATGCAGAGTGATGCACATCACAAACAATTTGTTTTGTAGTCGTGGCGAGGACTCAATGACATGTCTTATTTAAACTTAGAGAATATACGTCAAACTGACTCATAAAACACGCCGTAAATGTTAAGTTGTTTTTTTAGCATACTACACGTATAAAATCAACAGAACAAATGGTGGTCAACAACCAGGAGCTCCCGGACAAACTATCTTCTTCAATGAGCAGACAACTCAACCAGCATTCGTGCAAAGACCTCAAAACCAACCTGACTACAACTATTTCGCGGTTCCACCAACTCAGCCACCACTGCAGTATATAACTGAAAGGATAACAGAAAGACCTCGTCCTCAGAGGCCTCAACCACCACAGTGGACGCAACCACCTCAACCACCACCGGACTATAAACCATATACAACGGAGTCACCTCGCCAGCCACCACAGCCAGACTACAATCCTTACACTACAGAATCAGCTCGGCCACGACCTCAACCAGATCGTCCACCGCCAGACTACAACCCCTACACCACGCAATCTCCTCAACCGGAGCAACCACCTCCTGACTTCAACCCGTATGACACTAATAATAATGGACAAGGCGGTGAACAGAACCCAAATATGTGAGTAGAACTGTACATTCCACCAACGACTACGTACTCGTAGAATTTGAATTCAAGTCAGGGGTATGAAAAAAGAAAACCTTTAAAGATTGTGGTCAGATATCACTGTTCATATCATCATTTCAAGTTCGTAATAGGTAAACAAAAATCTAAACCGGATTTTTATGACGAGATTCATGGTTATTCAAATTATTAACGTGTATTTTGTTGTCACAGCTTAATTATTGCAATAAAGTGGGTTTGAATGACACATAATCACAGCAGAGGAAACAAAATAATAAATATTCTTATTTTGATGTCAAAAACTTGCTGGATTCCAGTTCCAGCGAGGTTTTTGTTTACATGCTGCATACCTCGATGATCATGTCATTTTCACCGTATCCTATAACGAGGCAATTTTAAACCGCTCGAAGGACCGCTACAAGGGTGCGTTTCTACCAGAGATTTGCGAAGATGCGTTGCAAGGAATGTGTGTGATAAGAACCAATAGAATTGTTTCATTCACCTGGCTTCGCGTTTCTATATAAAAATACCTAGCTAGGTGAATAAACCAATAGAATCGCGAAGCTAGGTGAATGAACCAATAGAATCGCGAAGCTAGGTGAATGAAACAATACTATTAGTTCCATTCCTCGCAACGCATTCTCGCACATCTCTGGTGGAAACGAGATCCGAGATCCGAGACGAGATCTATAGCGTGCTGAGCTTAAACTTATGTCGGACTTTGAACATCTACGAGTAAATCTATCTATATCAGTTACTTCTTATGTTTAATTTATTATTTTTGTCTTAGTTAAACATCAACTTAGGTATTCGTTAGTGATAATTATAGCAATAGTCAATAATTAAGATAATAATTATTGTGATAAGTATGTGCTTAGCTAAGTAACGACTATAGATCTCAGCCTAAAGGCTTTTAACATAACTAAGGATGCCTAAAACCGATAATATCCATGATGAAGCGCACATCATTACTCGCACCTATTACCCATTACTGTGCCTAAGATAAGACTGCTGAATAGATGGATTTTATCCCTCATAGTTTTAATAGCCCCGCGCGGTTGGATACAAATTCAGTTTTTTGTCCTGCTCACTGCCAATTCAACTTACTCGAGCAAGAGTGCTTAGAATGTAACTATAGCACAATGAATAGATATATTTTTTCAGACCACAAGTGCCACCACGGCTCCCAGGTGTTCCAAACCTATCCAACCACGGAGAATGTGGCGTCATAGCTGGAGGTAATGAGAAGGTGCCCCTCATCTTCAACGGGCAGAGCTACGACCGAGGCGATTGGCCGTGGCTGGTCGCCATCTACAAGAGAGCAGCTGGTCGCTTGGATTTCATCTGTTCTGGGACCCTGATCTCACACAAACATGTCGTCACAGGTGAGTGTCAAGCTATAAAACCTTTTTTTTCCAAGAGGTAAATGATCTCACAGCGTTTTCTTATCTCGGTCTGTTTAATAATTCTCTGCATTTTTGCATAAAAGTATGTTAACGAAGGGTTTATTTTGCAGTTTCGGCAGGTTAAAATTATAAAATTTATTCTTTAATACAAGTATCGATCTTTTCGAAGTATTCACCCAGAGCACGTATACACTTTTACATACGTTTGAACCAATTGGAAAATACCTGTGACCACTCTACTTTAGACACCTCAGTAACCAAATTTCAAACCTCTTCCCCTTTAGTTTTTCTTTAATTTTTGGAAACAGGTAAAAATCTCAAGGCGCTAGGTCTGGGGAATATGGTGCGTGAGGAAGGATTGACACATTTTTTGAGTTGAAAAAGTCAAGTGTTCTGGCAGCCGTGTGCTGCGCCGCATTGTCGTGGTACCAGAGAAGGTGCCGGATTCCTGACTTCGTTCACTTGTCACCTAGCTGATACTACTGTTGGAGCACAAACTGTCACATTGCATTCAGAGTTCATCGTTCTTTGATCCTTTAGTACTACAGTAGCAATGTGACCCGTTTTGCAGAAAAACGAGGCGACCATTTGTTTCTGTGTGCTTCGTGCACAGCGACTTTTCGTTGGAGTTGGTTCATCTTCAAAACACCATACAGTCGACTGTCGCTTTGTTTCGGGGTTGTAGTTAAATAGCCATGTTTCGTCACCAGTCAGTATATCATACACGTTTTTTTTCTCGCCATCGCCGAATTTATCTATCATGAATAGGCACCAATCTACCCGACGGTCTTTCTGCTCATCAGTAAGTTTGTGCGGCACCCATCTCGAACAACGTTTACGCAGAGAAAGGTGGTCGATTATGGTTTGCATTGCTGCTGATCCCATTCCCAGTTTACAGGTCTACATACGTAATTCGTCGGTTTTCGCGAATAAGTTCTTCGACTGCACGAACGTTTTCTTGTGTGACCGCGGTTGGCGGCCGACCTGTCTTCGCTTCACCTTCGACACATTCCCCCACTTTTAAATTGAGCAAACCAATTAAATACTGTTGTTCGTAAACAAGCAAACTTACCAAAAGTAGTAGCCAAAAGTTCAAAACATTCTTGAAGCTTTAAAGTTTTTCATTGTCATAACAAATCATAGCGCGAAAATCACGTCGACTGAGCTCATAAGCTGCAAGCGAATTCCCAAAGAGGATATAATAACTATACTATTTTCACTGTGAGATGATATGCCTGACAGCTTTTATTGTTCCGTGTCACGCATACTATTTCAAACTAAATAAAAAGAAACTGGCAAAAGAGATTGTTTTAGACTATTAAAAAACTATTGTCTTTTCGAATCTTATCAAGTAAATTAATCTTATTATTATTATTTGTTAATAAATGAAGTAAATGACATGAAATTAATACATCTTTACAGCGCCTGATGCGTGAAAAGGAACGCCATTCAATAGTATATTGACACTATTGAATCGACAAAAAATCGATGAATAGGAGCGACCATTTTGTAATCACGTCATTCACATCAGTACAAGTGCGTCTGTCTTGTGTGCTATTTTTAACTATTATTTTCGAGATACCGCGTTTTATTCTATAATTTATTAGCCATAAGCCGTTTAATATGTATTTATTTAAAAATTAAAAATCGGTAGATCCGATTCCAATTCCTTTGCCAACTCGATTAAATTACATTCGGTACATCACTATAATTGACAATTTTGAATTGTCAGGGATATCATCATACGGCGAAAGTAGTATAGCGTTACGAATTCCAGATTTCCAGATTCTCTAAAAAATGATGCTCATTCAAATAAAAAAAAATATGTGTGATCTATTTTCGAATAATATCATTACACAATCAGCCTGATGGTGTATAACTTGCCAGTGTCAATCAAATGAGTAAAGAGTATCTAATTTCTTCTGGCATGCCCCTCGGATAGACCCAACCCCCCCCCCCCCCCCAACCTAATTAAGTAGGAAGATTATATAAGTAATTTATAAATAAATAGCTTTTGTTTCTAGGGCTAATATGGTTGGTTGGTCCAAGAAATGGTCTCGTTTCGCTTTATGTTTTTGGCACATAATTTCAAAAGATTTAATTTTATTTCTACTTTAGATAAAAATGAAAGTGACAAAGTAATGAATTAAAACAAAAGTATTTATTACTATTATTTATTCTTCTTTTCTTAGCGGCTCACTGCATGGTCAACAAAAATGCGAAGATGGCAATGGAGGACATTGTGGTAAAGGTGGGGGCGTACAACCTCGAGGATTGGGGCGATGACATCACGCAGCAGCGGACCCTGGAGGCAGCCGTCATACACGAGTCTTTTAACACTTCCACGCTTGCAAGTAGGTCAATTAAATAGTTTTTTAACTTTCACACCATCCCCTATGCTTGTAAAAGGTGACGAGACATATGCTTACTGACTAGGCAGCCTGCAAGCTTACAACACGTTCTGTCAGTGCGTAAAGTTCCTAACAGAAGTTGGGCGGGCGACAAAGGCAGTAGAGATGAGTTATTATACTTTTTACATTTTTTTCTCGAAAGCTAGTCTTTAAGCCTAGACTAATTATCAAGTATGGGGGACTTCTTAGAGGAGTCCCATGAAAGGGACCTCTTGACGTACATTTTTCGAAACTGCTATGAAATAATTATAATTGCCTTCTTATAGTAAAACCATAACAAATAATTATTGAATTTCGGCACAATCATTTTGTTAAGGAGGAGTTCATTAAGTTGAAACTGAATTTATATGTTGAATTTTGTCCTCAAATTCGGCAAAAGGAGACTGCGAAATACAGACATTCTCGCCAAAATCTCACATGCCGTCTTA
Organism: Udea olivalis; assembly: GCA_947369235.1. Classification (NCBI taxonomy): domain Eukaryota; kingdom Metazoa; phylum Arthropoda; class Insecta; order Lepidoptera; family Crambidae; genus Udea; species Udea olivalis. The sequence continues at coordinate 10,874,004 of OX376362.1, read as the reverse complement.
AGTAAACCGCTGATGATTTGAAATGAAACTTGTCTGAACCTGATTGTACGGAAGAAGACAGGTCGACCTTCACAAAACCATTGGTCCCATACTCGTATCAGCAGCATAAGGTGACGAGGTTGACGTGTACGTTTGTGTAGTTACATTATTTTAAATCATTAACCCATTTTTGCAGACGACATCCTGGTGCTTACAGTTGACAGGGCTGTGGAGTTCAACGTGAACATTCGGCCAGCGTGTCTCTGGAGTGGGAAAACTGATCTCAACAGGATCGTAGGAGCTTCAGGAGTTGTAAGTTCAAGTTTACAGATAGGTACTTGAACCATTTTTGACATTAACTATTGAAAAACTTAACGTGGCAAGGATATTAAGGTAAATTATTTTTTGAACACGTGCAACACTAGAGGCATTACTTTTCGTCGTTTATTTTGTATCACCACGTAAGTCATTTTTAGGAACTTTTCAGGAGAGACAAAAAACGGATTGGTTGTATCACCACGTAAGTCAGTTTTAGGAACTTTACAGGAGAGACAAAAAACCGATTGGTTGTATCACCACGTAAGTCAGTTTTAGGAACTTTACAGGAGAGACAAAAAACCGATTGGTTGTATCACCACGTAAGTCAGTTTTTGGAACTTTACAGGAGAGACAAAAACCGATTGGTTGTATCACCACGTAAGTCAGTTTTAGGAACTTTACAGGAGAGACAAAAAACCGATTGGTTGTATCACCACGTAAGTCAGTTTTAGGAACTTTACAGGAGAGACAAAAAACCGATTGGTTGTATCACCACGTAAATCAGTTTTAGGAACTTTACAGAAGAGACAAAAAACCGATTGGTTGTATCACCACGTAAGTCAGTTTTAGGAACTTTACAGGAGAGACAAAAAACCGATTGAGTTTAAATAGACATAACCAAACTTAAATTTTGCATTTTGAGTATACTTCAAATTGTTTTTTCAACAATAAAACCATGAATTTTTAGTATAAATCTTGTATTTACCTTAATATCATGACTTACGCCATGATGTCATACTTTTTTGTCAAATCTGGTGTGGTTTACGAGGATTTACGTCATGTTGTTTGGGAATATATGGGTAAAAATAAATTAAAATTAGTAAATGAATCACTTCTTTATTTAACTTTAGTTGTATTTAGTCTTTTTTAAGTAAGGCACGAGTCTTTAACAATAGTAACTTTCTGATAAATTACACTTTTATTCTTATCTCATAAAAATAATTTGTACTTTATGAGATCCATTATAGCAATGAGCAATATCTTAAAAATAATCAAAAAAAATGCCTTTTAGCAGTCATACACTCACATAATGTGAATGTTAATACCTATTTTAATAGTAAAGTATAATTTTAAGTACTAATATAAAAGAAAAAAACATGATGAGGATGATTTTGTAGCCGTCTAATTATCAGTATATCGACGAGTCCCTCCCTGCAGAACGTGGTTGAAGCGCTGAAAAATGAGGGCATTAAGTTCTACTGGACACAGCGTACAGGCAGGAAGTCCAATCTCTCAGATGAGACTCTGCGGCTCATAGCAAAAAAGCAGAAGACACTACAGCCACTTCGTCAGAACGGGCAAATCTTAACAAGCGAATTGCGAAGATGGTACGACGCGACCTACGGATTGAGCTCCGAAGGTCGCGCTTAAAATAAAACAAAACCAAGCAAAACCGAGGGTTTGCGATAGAGCAAAAACGAGGGTCTAAAGTTCTCACCCAGCAGCTTAGGAGGAGCTATCTGAATGGCAGAACCGCAGTGCCGAAGCCTGAGATTTTAGCTGAGATTGTGGACTTCTATAGCCGACTCTACGCTCAACATGTTACTGATACTCAGCGCAACAGCCACGACTCTAGAGCCACCCTTAGACGTCACTATACTGACGATCTGCCAGACATCACCCAAGATGAGATCGTGCAGGTTCTGAGACAGTGCAAAAATGGAAAGGCAACGGGTGAAGATGGAGTTACTTCAGAAATTCTGAAAGCAGGAGGTGTTTCTGTTTTAAAGGAACTACAGCGCCTTTTTAACTCTGCCATTCACAGCGGGAGGACTCCAAAGGCGTGGAACATGAGTATTGTATTTTTTTTTGCAAGAAAGGCGACTTAACATTGCTTAAGAACTACCGACCCATTTCACTCTTGAGCCACGTCTATAAGCTGCTCTCTAGAGTCTTCACGAACCGTCTCGCTACTAGACTCGACGAATTACAGCCTCCGGAGCAGGCTGGGTTTCGGGGAGGCTTTGGCACCATAGACCACATCCACACGCTACTGCGGATCATACAGAAGTCCGTAAACCTGGGCTGTCCTAGCATCCCTGTCCCTCCAAGTGTGGAGATGCCCTTATGATGCTGCTACCATGAGTGTCTAAGTACAAGACCAGCAGTCTGAACCCATCCAATTGTGCAGAGGTGTAAGACAGGGGGATGTCATATCCCCGAAACTCTTTACCAATGCTTTGGAGGATATGTTCAAGACGCTGGACTGGAAAAGGATGGGCATATTAAACATAAGCGGCAAGTACATCTCACATTCACGATTCGCAGATGACATAGTCCTGATGGCGTAGTCCTTTGCAGGAGCTGCAACAGATGCTGTAAAGATAAGATAAGATAATTATTTATTTGCTATAACATGGTGATGATGATGGATGGACCTTTTGTTTAAGCCCTCATGTTGACTTATTGTCATGCAAATACTGGTACAATACATGCTAATTGACAATGGTTTATGAAACTTACCATACAATAATAAAACAATAAATAAATCACAGTATATACGAGTAAGTCACTTCCAGACTTAATGACCATTTAAGTCTGGATGGTACGACAAAGAAACGAGTCACCGAACCTTTTAGTTCGGGCCAACAAATGTTGAATTGTTTTAAATACAAACAAACATGAAAATAATTATGTAAAATTATTTTGATTTGATTGTAATCAGATTATTAATTTATTGGCCGTCAGAATATTCTTGAATTGAATAAAAACATTTAGTCAAAAGCCAGGCATGCAGTTGCTACTTAAACTTTAGTAAAGGCATATCCATAAATACTTGTGGCAACTTATTATAAATTTTAATAGCCATGCAGTAAGGACTGCGCTTTAACAATTTCAATCTTATATTGGGGAGTAAAATTCTAGACTGATGTCTCGTAGGCATTTTTTTTGTTCACCTCTTGTGATAAAGTATTGTGGGTATTGTTTTACAAAAATGCATATTTGCTTTACATAGATACATGGGAATGGCAATACTTTCAATTCCCTGAATAGTGGTTTACAGGAATCAAGGAAATGCGCTCTGCAAACTGCCCTAACGCACTTCTTCTGCGCTATAAAAGCTATTTTTACATCGACTGAGTTCCCCACAACAGAGTACCATAGCTAAGCAACGACGATACGTAGCCATGGTACGCGGACAAAGCAGTTTCAATGGACGAGACGTTACTAAGTCGCCGTAGTGCGATACAAACCTGTCAATATTTTTACAATTTTTTCTACATGTGTTTTCCAGCTACAATGTTTGTCTAAAGTGAAGCCTAGAAAATTTGCCTCATCTACAGTATCTACAGTGTTACTGTTATGTTCGACTAACAGTTCAGCTGATTTTGCATTTTGTGTAGAAAATTGATTAATCTTGGTCTTGTGGATATTTATGTTAAGATTATGTAAATCTAGCCACTCTATAATACTCTTAGCGTGTCATTAATGTCATCATTAAAATTTTCCCAGTCATTACATTTTATAACAATAGTGGTGTCATCTACGAACAAGAAACATTTGTGTTTTGTTAAATCTGGCAAATCATTGATAAATAACAATAACAATAAAAGCCCTAAAACACTGCCTTGCGGCAATCCACAACTGTTAATCCGATATTTTGACCGGAAAGTGCACCTTTTTGATTCTACAATTGCTGATATTTCAGTGCATTGCTGTCTATCAGATAATGTACGGCCTCGCTGCCTCTTCTCGGCGGATCGGTTTGGCATGAACTTGGATAAAACCAAAATCATAATCAATGAACACATTTAATTTTTAATTGTTTACAGATGTCCAATATCATCTCATCGTCACTGCTGCTGCTTATTTTGGGTTTTTCTAGTATAATAAAAAGAAATAAATTATCGAAACAGAGATTAGGTAAAGTTATTACAAAATAAAATTAAACAAAATTGACCTTAATTAGCACAATGATAAACACCACCACGTAACTCTGCATGATATCCTCAAAGATACGTAAGCCATGATCACAGTTTTAACACCAAAATGTGATTAAATAACGCTGATTTCAGTTATAAAAATATGTAAATGCAAGATTAAAAATGTTTAATACACTGCATGATAAAAGTCTTCTACGAAATAGTGATTATTTACTTACCTTTTTTGAATAATTCCCAACCGCAGCTGACCTCTCACTGTATTGAACTAAACTGACTTACGTACCGTTTCCGTAGGACAGGTCTAATTGGTGGCTTCGGTGCTGTTACTTTAAAAAACTCTTTAAAACGGGTGATAGGTCTGAGCCTAGTAATTATCGACCAATTGCCTTGTTGCCAACGTCATCTAAAATAATAGAGCAAGCTATGTCTAAACAGTTGAATATTTTTCTCGAGAAATATAGAGTCTTAGATGACAGTCAGAATGGCTTCAGGAAAAATAGGTCTACTACTCTTGCCATATATAAATATATCCAAAGTATTTTGGACGCTATAGACAATAAAAAATATGCGGTAGGGTTGCTGCTAGATCTGAGTAAAGCGTATGATAGAGTTCGATATGATGTACTTCTTGACAAACTCTACAGGTCTGGAATACGCGGTCTAGCACACAAATGGTTAAAATCTTATCTTACTAATCGGGAACAGTATGTAGAAATTGAACATACAAACTTTGATAGTGGAAAAGTAGAGTTTATTCGATCGGAGAGAATAAGCATAAGAAACTCTATACCACAAGGTAGCGTTTTGGGCTGTATTTTGTTCTTAATTTATCTAAACGACTTGCCTAAAATGTTAAATGATCATTGCACCCTATTTGCAGACGATATTTCTATTATAATTCCGTGTACTGATCTTAACGAACTCACAAATAAACTAAATAGTAACTTAGATATAATAGTAAATTGGTTAGTTGCTCATAATTTAAACCTTAATTTTAAAAAAACTAAAATTATACAGTTCAGGCCTCACCAAAAAACACCCCTTGAAATCCAGTACATATATAATGACACTGAAATAAAAACTGAAGCTGTTGCTACTTTTCTAGGACTAGAAATAGATTGTCATCTTAATTGGAAGTCGCACATACAAAAACTCTCAAAAAAAATGTCTTCGTTTATCTATGCTTTGCACCACCTAAAACGAGTAACAGACACTAGAACTGCCCTCACAGCATACTATGCTTATGCTAACTCTTGGCTTACGTATGGCATACTTCTCTGGGGGAATAGTACGGATATACAAGACATAAATGTACTCCAGAAAACTTGTATTCGCATAATAAATAATATCGATCCAACCACTTCTTGTAGACCATACTTTGTACAGCACAAAATTCTCACCGTGACATGTTTGTATATCTTAGAATCGTGTAAGTTAGTAAAAAACCATATGTATTTATATTCACCAAACACTACCATCGGGCGTAACGATAGATATAAAAACAAACTTAAATTCCCGTTAGGTAACCCCCTCCAACTTGTCAGATCAGGACCTCATTGGATGTCGATTAAAATATTCAACAGTATCCCCAATAACATAAAGGATTTAATAAAGCCGAAGTCCTTTACAAATCAACTCAAGCTCTACCTTCTAAGAAAAGCATTCTACTCATTAGATGAGTTTTTTGAAGACAGCCGCTAAATTTATTTTTGTGTATCTCTGTTTATTTCTTGAATGTAAGTATGTGACGTGCTCTCTGTTATATTTTGCGGTGCCCCTACGGGGTGTCATGTGTTCAATGTACTGTATTTTTTTTAATAACACCTGTATAACCATGTGACAAGCAAATAAATAAATATGAATATGAATACTTTTCCGTAATTTCAAAGGTTTTTACTGGCCGTACCTTGATTCTGATTGGACGAAACGACGCATCTTTCGATTTTCTAGCGAATGGCATCAAAATGTCAAAACAGCCAAAAAATTACTTACGATTACGATAGAACTTAAAAGATGTTTAGTTTACCAAGAAGTAACAATTGAATGTGATTTAGCTACCAACTCCAAAGCAGGAACACAACCTACCAAAGCAGAGGTTTTCATCTGTGGTTATTTCATAACAAATCTTCAGCTGCTTTGCTGTGGCCGTTCTTACATAAAAATTATTGTTTTTTAGGTGGCGGGATGGGGTCGCAGCGAGTTTGGGCGTGGCGGGCACGGTGAGCCACGGATGGCACGCATTCCCATCGTCAGCACCTCAGCCTGTAGAGCTAGCAGACCAGAGTTCCATAAGCTGACTTCGTCGAACACGCTTTGTGCAGGTACCTAGTTGAGTTTGCAGGGAGATGGCTGGATGTTATCCCAGAGAGTTCGGTTGGATCCTCTAATGTTTTGTTGTCAGATTTCTGATAAAGCGGAGAAAAACCTTGACATTTTCAGTCAAAAAGGCTAAAGCGAGTATTTGAACACGGCGGATATACAAACCATCTTTATCCTGCAAAAGCGAGCGATCAGATCTATCTTTAAGCTTCGTGCACGGGCCTCACTCAGAAAGCTTTTTAAGGAAATTGGGATTCTTACAGTGGCTTCCCAATTTATTTACAACTGTATTGTCTTGGTGAAAAAGAATATCAGTCTTTTCACAAAACACTGCGATATACACGCCAATACTAGGAATAAGGATACAATTGTTTAATACTAGGAATTGTTTTTGTGTAATACTAGGAATAAGGATAATATTATTATAGTATTTATGTCTATTATTTAGTATATTTTTTGACTATTTAAAAGTACTGATTAAGTCTATTTAAATAAAGATATTTGAGTTTGAGTTTAAGCTGACGATTTTTTTATCATATTGAAAAATACAATAAAAAAATTAAATAAGTCCCTATGATGCCACTTCATTTTATCACAGTTAGTGCTAGAAATGAATTCTGACTATTTCAAACTCTTACTAATCTTGTTTCTTTTTCTGTCTAGGTGACCGCAACGGCGTAGGCCCCTGTTCAGGTGACTCCGGCGGTGGCCTTTACATCCTCGAAAGCGGGCGGTGGCGACTCCGTGGTGTTGTCTCGCTTTCTCTACGCCCTGACAGTGGAGCCAGCACCTGCAACCTCAATGAGTACCTCGTATTCACCGATGCAGCTAAATACTTGAAGTGGGTTAAGGACATTGTTCAAACAAGTCTGTTTTAGGATGGAATACCAGATCTGATAAGTTTAGGAGGGGCTCAGATAAAACCTTTTGAAGATTTCTGATAATTATTTAACACAGGTTTAAAACATATATGTGCCTGTCTGTTAAAAACGGGTGCGTTTCATTGGGGAGTACTAGGACTAACGAATTGCCTACTTCGTCTTTAAGGTAGGATGCTAAAAAAATCAAATTCAACCTCCGACATCAGTCGACTTATTATGTTAGTCTCCTAGGCGACAGTGGAGGGGATGGTTAAGCGCACGGGTACAGTGTGAAAGGGGAGTTTCATACCACCAATTTGGCTCTTTTGCTCACTGCGCAGGTCGTGGCTAGGATTCTTTTTTAATGACGGAAATTATACTTTAAACCGTCCGCGCATCCGCTCCATGTGCCTACGCGCAGTTTATCACAATGGGAGCCTTGTCTTATAAAATCGCATAAAGCCAGTCAAGTTAATTCCCTAAACTAAGGATATCAAGCAGTTTAGTCAGTAAATATCCAGCCTAGAAACGCGAGAAGATGCATTAGTAACCGCTGACTGTTTGAAATTGACAGATTAGATTACGAAATTAAACTACGCTCGGCTATACGCTCAATTTAGGTAATGAACTTGAAAGTTGAAAGGTATTATATTATGGTCCCTGCAAGCACGAGGCGAACGTTCGGGAGTGTTATGACCAAGCTGTGGCTGTATAGTAATATATGGCACGATTAAATAAAAACATGGTTGTATGTACAACATATCGAAACGTTCGTATTCAAAAGCATTTTTTAAATTAATAATTCAGAATAATTGTTATATGTGCCTTATTTACGTGGGTACCTACAGCCACTGGATATTTCTATGGATATTATTTTATATACTAGCCAGTAAGTATTACTTTGTAGATAAAGGTATTATAAGTATTATGAAATTATTGGTTTAAGTATGTCAATAAAATTCTCGATTACAAATACGAATTGGTATTTTTATTTTATTCTAAGTTACCAACTTGAGAGACGATAACTTCTAAATATACTCAACCAAAAAACGGTTTACATCGATTTGATGTCAAACCAGCGAGATTAGTAAGTATATTATTCCGCTTCGCTATGCTCCCAGAGCGAGCGGGGCGGTCGGTCCATGCAACAGCAAGCTAAGTACGTACCTAAAATCCAAATTTTAATGTACAACAAACTTCCTCGGAGTGTGAAGTGTGCAGAGTCGCTTATAGTATAAAACTCACTTACCTACTCCGTTTTGGCTCAGCGACTCGAAGTGGATCTTGGCCTCCGACACGAGATGACGCCACTGCTGCCGGTCTTGCGCCACTTCGCGCGCGTCAATGGGAATGTTTAAAAGGTTAAATTAAAACAATATGTATTAGAATCTATACCAGTATCGCCAACTCCTGTTACTTCGCCTTTTGTAGCATACTTCTCCTAAAATGTTTAAACGGTCATAGCTTTTTTATTGTACTGGTATAATTGTCTTGTGTTCATTGGTTAATTCACTTGTTTAAATTGCAACAATGCAACCTCATTTGTCAAAATCAAAGCCGCCATTTAGGGGGGGGGGTTAGTCTGAGACGTGTGCATGAGAGCCCTAGTGCGCTTCCCTCGGGTACCCTCTGGGGCGACATGACAAGCGATCAGACGTACCCTCATTTTTCAAAACCTGTCCGGTGCTGAGAATGGCGAATGGTCTTGGGGGAGAGCGCAGGTCGTGTAGATCCCCAAGGCAGGGCCTGTGTAATATCCTTCTCGAGGTGCCCCCTGTTATTGGTCTGATTCCTTATGAAACAGACGTAACTGAAAACTCAGGCCGACATCCCCCACATCCTCACTACTATATGCTCGTTGCCCCGGCGCCCTTACGGGGAGCCCAGGCAAAGCGAGCATTAAGTCGGCATCCTTCCCCCACATCCTTTCCTATCCCCCAACCCATTCCGGCAGTCCCGGTAAAAAACAAAAAAAATGAGTGCAAATGAAAATATAATACCCCAGGAGGGTACCGGCAAGGCCGGAGAATCCCTCCCTGGACCGTCAGGTTCGGGCTGCCCCTCGTACTCTGGGGGGGGCGAATTTGCGCACCATACCACATCCACGGCTACACAGGTGCGTCCCGGTAGGTCTATTTCTGAGACTCTCGGGGACGACCTGTCACGTATAGCCCTTAGAGACAGACTTATAGACACACAGACAGACAGACAGACGCACAGTACTGAAGAATTTAAAGAATGGCTCTCGAAAAGCAAGTACAAGCGTCTGAAGGCCAAGAAGAAAAGAGAGCTGGCGGAGCAGAACCACACCCAGACACCTCAAACACCATCGAGAGGGGGGGCAGGCTCTCGGGCTCCTAAGCTCAAGCAACAGGGGACAGACCCAGAAGAGCCGACACAGCAACGCCCACCTAAAAGGCAGAACACCCGCGCCGAGGGATCGTCGCGACCCCATGTGGGCCAGACAGATCTCTCCATCATTATCGAGCGGGTGGATGGCGGCAGGATGGACGAGGCCACAGCAGTGACGGTTCGGAAGCGGCTAGTGGCGATCATGACCAGCGCCGTGCGGGCTAAGGTCGGGGGGCGGTGCCTGTCGTTCGAGGCCTCGGGGTTGGTGGCAGAGGGATTTTTCCTCGTGACACCCAGCACCGAGGAGGCGTGCAACTGGCTGCTCGGCTGCGACCTTAGCGGGCAAGGCGATATGCCACTGAGGGCTCGCAGACTGGAAAGCCAGCGAGTATCAATCTGGCTGCCGGGTAACCTCGGGGAGCCGGGTAGTGATCCGCTGGAGATGCTTCGTGGTCAGAACGATCACAGGGTCGAACTGAGGCTGCCTGAGTGGAACCTCATCTACAAGGAGACGTTGCCAACTGGCCAACGACTTGGCTCCCTGGGTGGAGACCTCATCTACCACAATGATGGTGAGTCCAACCCGAGAGCATGCATCTTCACGAGCAGTAGAGTAAGCACACTAGGACTAATCAAGGCAGACTGTTACAGAGATCTGGCGAGCGTTGAACTAACAATAACGAGCCTAAACAAGAACAAAGCAAGGGTGCTCCTCGTCTCTGCATATCTTCCCAGCGAGAGTGAGTTTGAGCCGCCAACAAGAGAAATGGAAGATACCATCAAGAAGTACCAAGGTAAGAACATTCCTGTTATTCTAGGGTGCGACGCCAACGCACATCACGTGGTATGGGGCAGCACGGACTGCAACAGGAAGGGGGAAGCACTCCTAGAGTACATTAGCGCATCCGGTCTGGAGTTATTAAACGTAGGTAACACCCCAACGTTTGTCAACAGAGCGAGAAGTGAGGTGCTGGACATCACCATCGCATCAGAAACGATCAGCCGACAAATTAGAAACTGGAAGGTAGACGAAAATGAATCCATGTCAGATCACAGACGTATAACCTTCAGCATAGACTGCAGCATCGACAGGATCCGAGTGAGAAACGCAAAAAAGACAGACTGGTCTACTTTCGAAAACTACATCAAACAGTGGACACCTGGAAGTCACAACTTACACAAGCACGAAATGGAGATAGAAAAAGAGGCGACAAGACTAGATGAGGCCCTTAGGGAAGCCTATCACAAAGCATGTCCGCTCAGAGAAATCAAACTAGGCAAGGGACAACCGTGGTGGACTAAGTCACTAGAGAAGTCCAGAAAGAGGACCCGACGTGCTCTCAGGGTGGCCCTCAAAAAGGGTGACGAAGAGAGCTGGCGTAAGTACAAAGACGAGCGAAACAAGTTCAAGGGCGAGAGCAGAAAAGAATGCAGGAACAGCTGGAGCGCGTTCTGCGAAGGGATCGAAAAACACCCAGATGCCGCAAGGCTGGTCAAAACGCTATCCAAGGACAACACCTGCAAACTAGGAAGTATCAAGAAGGGGGAAGAACTGATCACTGACCCAAAAATGATACTTAAGACCATGATGGAAACACATTTCCCAGACTGCGAGCACGACATAGACGAAGACATGCCAACCTCAAACCCCACAGTGGTAAGGGCAGGCGAGGCCATCGCCATATCGGAAGAACAACTAGTATGGAGCATCTTCTCCTTCCAGCCATACAAGGCGGCAGGCCCGGATGAAATATTTCCAAAAATGCTGCAAGTAGCGTTAAAGTACATCAAGGAAGATCTCTTAAAACTGTTCTCTAGCAGTATAAGAATGCAGTATATTCCCAAGAAGTGGAGGGAAGTCAAGGTAGTTTTCCTACCGAAACCTGGCAAGGCCACATATCAGGAGGCGAAGGCCTTCAGATGTATCAGCCTATCCTCGTTTCTACTGAAGACAATGGAAAAGATCCTTGACAGAACCATAAGAGCCCAGATAGAGAACAGTGGATCCCCGCTACATGAGAACCAACATGCATACATGGAGGGTAAGTCCACAGAAACAGCCCTCCACAACCTAGTTACTAGAGTACAAAGGTCTCTGAGCAACAAGGAATACGCACTGGGCTGCTTCTTCGATGTAGAAGGGGCATTCGACAAGGCCAGCCCTAAGTCGATAGAAGCCGCCTTAGACCGCGAAGGCATTCACAAAGATATATCAGGATGGGTGAAGAACATGCTTCAACAACGCCTGATAAAGGCTGAGCTAGCAGGGGTTACACACACGGTCAGGGCGAGAAGAGGATTCCCGCAAGGGGGATGCCTATCCCCTCTACTATGGTGCATTCTAATAGATGAACTAGTACACGAGATAAACAAGATACACATATACACACAGGTGTACTCTGATGACGGGGTATTGCTAGTAACGGGAAAGGTCCTCAGCGTCATGTGCAACATCATGAACAGAGGACTGAAAGCGGCGCTATCATGGTGCAGAAGTAAGGGACTCAACCTCAATCCCGAAAAGACGAAACTATTCCTATTCACCAATAAACGTAAAATTGGTAGAAAAGAAATAGTGCAGATAGACAACTCCGAACTAGAAATGGTCAAGGAGATCAAATACCTAGGAGTTACGCTGGACAGCAAACTAACTTTCAAAGCACACATAAGTACCACCTGGGGACGCACATGGGGAATCAAACCGGCGACTGTACTATGGATATACAAAGCAATCATCCTGCCACGAATCCTCCACGGATCACTGGTATGGTGGCATAAGGCGGCACTAAGGAGCTAGACAAGGTCCAAAGACTAGTGGCACTGATGATCACAGGTGCAATGAGAACAACACCCACAGCAGCGCTAGAGATCATGCTCGGGCTGGATCCGCTAGACCTAGCGATCAAAGGAAAAGCGACCGAACAATGGTTCAAAGTGTTCAAACTCAGGAGCACGAACCTCTGGATCGGTAACCACACGGACAGAGGGCATCTACGCATTGGAAGTGAAATCGAGAGCAACATGTCAATGATCTTTACCAACAACGACCTAACAAGGAAAGAAAAGATCTTTGACAAGAAATACAAAGTACACATAGGACAAAGAGATGAATGGAACATAGACACAAGCGGAACAGTCTGCTACACAGATGGCTCCAGAATTGAGTCACTGAAGCTATCTGGCGCGGGTGTGCACATAAAGTGCGAGGACGGTACAGTGATAAACAGATCAATCTGCCTAGGCAGGTTCGCCAGCGTATTCCAAACAGAAATATACGCTATCATGGAATGCGCAGATATATTAGACAATCAGGACAGCGTCACCAAGGCCACTATCTACAGTGACAGCCAGGCAGCGCTGAAAGCGCTTAGCAAAGCAGAGACGACATCGGTAACTGTCAAAGAATGCAAAAAAGCTCTAGGGAAACTCGCAAACAAAATAGACGTAGTGATTGCATGGGTCCCTGGACACGAGGGAAATGTCGGCAACGAGTTAGCAGAAGAACTAGCCAGGGGTGGTGCGGCCGAAGGCTTAGTGGGTCCGGAACCCAGGCTGCCAATAGCACACAACATCACCAAGGGAGTAATCAAAAGGTTAACCACAGCAGCAACTAACAGACGGTGGAAGGCTGCAACAGGCATGCGACAGTCTAAAATGTTCATAAACGGATTGGACACGAAGAAGACAGGTCATCTACTGAAGCTGTCAAGGAACAGTGTACGTATGGTCACAGAAATCGCCACAGGACACTCTAGACTAAACAGGCACCTAACAGTAATAGGCATCAAAGACAACCCCACATGCATGGAGTGCATGGACAGCGAGGAAACGAGTTTCCACCTACTCGCCGAATGCCCGATGTACTCACACATACGGTGGGAGCTCATGGGGTCAGACTCGTTAGATGAAGGAAATCTGAAAGAACTGACGGTGGACCAGATAGTAAGATTCTGCAAAGCAACGGGAAGATTCGACGGGACGCCGTGAAAATGGGACAACCTAAAGACCCCCTGCTAGGGGGCCCGGGGAAATGGGTGAAATGGCCCATAACTAGCGGACCGATCACCCGGCCCACTGCCAGCGTCCCCAGTCGAAATAATAATAATAATAGGTAGTGTGAGTCAAAACGTGGCGCGAGATGCGTGTAATTTTTTTGCGAACCCCAGAAAAGTTACAAGTAGCCAGGAAACTACTGAAGGTAGAGTTCTGATATCCTTACAGGTAACTCTTAAGATGGGCTATCCGTTAAGCTAATATAAATTAAGTATGTCTTTGAATTGAACAGAAAAATCGTGACAGGCAACGTGAGGAAGGGTATCTTCAACAGTCTCCTCCCATACTTCGCCTACCAATAGGGTTGGCGCTTTTAGAAAATCAAACAAAAAGAAAAATAATAGTAATAATAATTGGATATGGTTGCTTCCGCGATTATTATTTTTTGGTTCTATAGTAAATGTGATTCAGTTTGAAAATAAAACAATAAAACAAAACAATTTCAAGAGCGATGAACGTCATGTAATGATGGCACGATGAATTAAAAAAAATGCAGCATAACTCTTCTGGTTCAAGATGCAAAAGGTCATATACCTACCGTGAAACAGTCCTAAAATGCGGGAACCGGCCTTAGAGTGCATTCTTCTTTTTAACAGACTTCATAAAAGGAAGAGGTTCTTGTTTCGACTGCATGTTTTGATGTCAAATTATTATCCCCAAAAAAAAACAACAATGTGAAGCTTGTTGCAACCCTATTGTTTGTTCCTAGTATCGAAAAAAGCCAACCCAACTTCGCTTAACTATTTATTATTTTACTAATAACGACTGTTTATTCGTTCTATTTCATTACAACTGGTGTAGACCTTACATTGAAAGTAATGAATGCTTATGTTGCGCAATTTAGTTTTAATTTATTGAGAAACAACAATTTAGATCAAATTCCATTACTTCGTCTTCATTTTATTTCTATGAGAATAAATGTACCTTTTACCCTTAGTGTGTAGGCCAAACAATTGGAAAAAGGTGCGTCGTGGCTATAGTTGTAAAAAACCCGACAGCTACCGTTATTTAACCGAATTTATGGTTAACTACCGATAAAATGCGGTTATTAACGATTAATTATCCGACTGCGACCGAGAAAAAGAGTCCAGTTATTCAAGGTAACTAATGGGCATCGACTAACTTCGTGTTCCCGAAGATGACCGACCGAAACTAGGCAAGTGGATGACAGCGCTATAGTAAAATAGCGAGACGGCTATGACATTGAAATACAGGGTGTCCCGTAAATAATGGTCCAACCGTAAATCCTAGCAAGGTCACCAGATTACCTACAACTAATTTAAACCGTTTTTTTTATTTCCTTAGGGTTGCCAAAATAAATAATAATATGTTTTTTTTTAATTATTTTCTGTCATAAATAGATTTTTTTATGCTTTAGATGCAAATATCAATATTTTTGAAATCTTTTTATGATAAAATATACCTAGATAGATGGCCTACCAAGTTTTATACCATTTTTGTAAAATGACATTGCATTTCTTTCAAAAATATTGATGTAATTTAATATTTTTATGAATTTAAATTTGATGACTCAAATTAAAAATTGTGTCTTGTAAAAAAAAAGTATGACACCAAAGTGTATCAATGTTTTAAAAACATGAGCAGCTAATGAGGTTTCTAAATTGGTATTAAACTTATCGTTAGCTACTAAAATTGCAAACATAATGCGGTGAATCTGAAGAAGGAGCGAATATCTCAAAAAAATCAATTTAAGATTAGTATGTTTTTCATTTTATGATTATTAGAATTACGTTAATCAATGTGACTTTTATGAGCTTTTATGACTCTATTCGGTATCGATATCGATGGGCGAAGTAGGTTAAGTTCATTGAAATAAAAACCAAAAAAACCAGTCATTATTCATTTATTGAATTTTACAATAAATGCTCAAATTGCCGCCCTCCTACAATTATGCACACTCTGCATCTCCTAATGAACGAAGCTTTCAGGCGCCGATTAAAATTAATATCGCTTATTTCCGCTGCAGCATTTTGAATTCTTTGGCGTACCACCGTAGCATAGTGTGCGGGGCACCCGTCGTTTTGTAACCACATTGTGGATGTTATTTCTTCTGGCACATTTTGTAGTAAATTAGGCAACTCTTCTCTTAAAAATTGTAAGTAATATATTAGTAATAATATTGAGCGTTTAAAGTTGCAGGCAACTCAAAGGGTCCTATTATTTTTCCATTAATTATTCCTGCCCATAAATTAATTTTAAATGTTGTTTGGCTTCTATCTTCTCTCATCAAGCGTGGATTTACTAGTTGCCAGCTATGCAAATTGTGCATATTGGTAATAAGCATTTGTCCGTGCAGTTGGGGTCATAAATCATAGCTCAGCCTTAGCCCGGCTAGCGCGGTGAGCATGTTGCGCAGGCGCAACGCCATTATCGATAAAAACAAATGATTCATCGAAGGCAGGTACTCGGCGGCGGTGCGGTCAAAGGGTGGTGCGACATTGTTATGTTATGAGCCCACATAATGACAAAACTAAACGAAACACCACCGATGACGCTTTTCAAAAACAATAATGCGCATCACTTTGCCCGACAATAAGACCCGTGCGTCGGAGAGAGAGCGAAAGACTCTGATGATTTATGACCCCAACTGCATGGACAAAATAATTCTACTTAATTATTATTTTGAGATGTTCGCCCCTTCTTCAGATTTAAGGCATTATGTTTGTAACTTTATTAGCTAACGATAAGTTTTTTACCAATTTAGAAACTTCATCACCTGCACGTGTTTTTAAAATATTGATACACTTTGGTGTCATACTTTATTTTTACATGACACAATTTTTTATTTGAGCCATCTAATTTAAATTCAATAAAATATTAAACTACATCAATATTTTTGAAAGAAATGCAATGTCATTTTACAAAAATGGTATAAAACTTGGTAGGCCACCTATCTAGGTATATTTTAACATAAAAAGATTTAAAAAATATTGATATTTGCATCTATGGCATAAAAAAAATCTATTTAAGACAGAAAATAATTAAAAAAAACACATTGTTATTTATTTTGGCAACCCGAAGGAATTTAAAAAAACGGTTCAAATAAGTTGTAGGTAATCTAGTGACCTTGCTTGGATTTACGGTTGGACCATTATTTACGGGAAACCCTGTATATTGTTTGCGAAAAAGTTGAAAGTTGAATTTTTTTTAGGAATAATTACTTTTTTTTAAATGGTTTTTGTAATCCCGATGTTTTCCGATGCCCCTTATTTATCTTGAAGTACTGTAAATAATCTGTCTTTTTATTGTGTTGTCAATTTCTAGGTGAAGCTTTCTTCTTACGGAATTCCAATCGCACTGTGTGACTGGATATCCGACTTCCCAAGTGAACAGTCAATAATAGTGCCGCCAGCGCCATCTAGCGGTGGTATTTAACCGTAGCAAGCATAAAATGCGGTTAATTAACCGTTAATAACGAAGAATACATTTTTAACCGCTTGGTTAAAATCGTTAATAACCGGCGTCGCATCTTCAGTCGTGGCCTAGTGGTTCAGCACCCGAACTCAGATCATGGATCGTGTGGCGGGACCACACGACCACGACGACGAGTTTTGTTAAATATCCGACTTACTCCGAAAACATCGATAAAAATCCAAATCAACCCGGATAACGGCCGAAAGCCACCTACCGTTGGGTTCTCATACTATTGGTGAAAAGTGGGCTTCTGAGTGTTTCGTTCACCATGACGACCCAGTCACTTGCCTCTGACTACCCCGTGTGGGATAAAGTTGTGATGGTATGAATGGTCCTGTCGAGGACCCCTCATTCAGTTGTGGGCTCGCGGTTACAATGGGGAACAAAACGCAAAGCTAATTGTAGATGGCGCCACCAGCGACTCAACCATTCGCGTGTCCGTAAATACATATTTTTTTACGGTTTTACTTAACGCAAGACCCCCCAAACTAGCCTATTTGATTGTAGATTACTAAAATGATTATGAAATTCAAATAAAACAGTATATTTAGGACTCTACTGACGCTATAAAGTTTTAAAAAAAGGTGATTTTTTTTTAAAAGAAGATGAAATTTCGAACTTCCTTAGGCAGGCTTCTGAACTAATATAGCTACTAATGTAGCACATTCTTTTTTAATAAAGTTTTAAAAAAAGGTGTTTTTTTTTTAAAAGAAGATGAAATTTCGAGCTTCCTTAGGCAGGCTTCTGAACTAATATAGCTACTAATGTAGCACATTCTTTTTTAATTCTTTTTTCAAATTTTCATTCCAATCCCTTCATTTGTTTTAATTTGACAACTTATGGAAGCGAACGTGTCGATCGGTTTTACAAAAATGGAAAAAGAGCAATATCGTTCGGTGATTCGATTCCTATTTTTGGAAGGGAAAACGCGCATCGAAATCAAAGAGCGCTTGGATGCTGTGTACGGTGACTCTTCTCCATCGATGGCCACCGTCAAGAATTGGTTCGACGAGTTTGCACGTGGCCGTACGTCGGTTTTTGATGAACCACGTCCAGGTGCACCGAAAACAGCTGCTACGGAGGAAAACATTAAAAAAATCCATGATCTCGTATTGGCAGATCGCCGATTGAAGGTTCGGGAGCTAGCTGAGACTGTAGCCATTTCAGAAGGAACAGTGCATCATATTCTTCACGAGGAACTCGGCATGAGAAAGCTGTCGGCGCGATAGGTGCCGCGTTTACTCACACCGGAAAACAAGCGCAACCGTGAGACCACATCGGAGACGTGTTTGGCGCTGTTTAAGCGGAATCCAGTGGAGTTTTTGCGTCGTTTTGTGACCGTCGATGAAACCTGGATCCACTGGTACACACCAGAGACCAAGGAGCAATCAAAACAATGGATCCAGACCGGGGAACGTGCTCCAAAGAAGGCGAAAACTGTAAAATCGGCCGGAAAAGTTATGGCCACCGTTTTCTGGGATTCACAAGGTGTGATCTACATCGATTACCTCGAGAAGGGTAAAACAATTACAGGGCTTTACTATGCCGATATATTAGGCCGATTCGACGCCGAATTAAAGAAAAAACGACCCCATCTGGCGAAGAAAAAAGTGCTGTTTCACCACGACAACGCACCGGTTCACACGTCTGCCGTTGCCATGGCCAAATTGGTCGAATTACGCTACGAATTGCTGCCCCATCCACCGTATTCTCCAGATTTGGCCCCTTGTGACTTCTTTCTGTTTCCTAATCTGAAAAAATCACCCGCCGGGAATAGATATGGATCAAATGAGGAGGTCATCGCCGCCACGGAGGCCTATTTTGCAGAGTTTGACAAAAACTATTTTTCGGACGGGTTAAAAAAGTTGAAGCATCGCTGGGCTAAGTGTATCGAACTAAAAGGAGACTATGTTGAAAAATAAATTGCCACTATTCCAAAATTTTCGTTTACTTTTTGTAGGCAAGTATTTATTGAATGACCCTCGTACATGAAGTTTCACTAAGCATGTAAGAATTCGTTCACAGACTTCGAACGTTTGTCAGACTTTATCAACCTACAAGATCACGCAAGTCAGTTATTTTTATGCCCCAAAAGTACAGTTTTTATTGTAATAGTGTTAATAGCGGATACATTTTTTTATAATGAATGAGTATAAGGCGTATTGTGAGTGCTTGTGCTGTATTTACACCATAATAGTCACCGGATTTAAAATAATCAGAAGATAACCTGAATGAGTGGTGAGCTTGTGAGTGAGAAATTTTCCCTTCTGGTCTGGGACACTGTTCCCACAATTTTCTCAGATAAGTATCATTTGGAAATGCACGATTCCCTTTGTTTTTACAACCATAGCCAGCACATTGAGGCACAATGATTTTTGAAAACTTTCTCTGTTATTTTGTATGGCATTTGACAGCTTTGACAGATAATTTAGGATAGGTCGCCTACAACGCCCCTTGTCGGGATCAAAAAGCAGTATTGTTCCCCATTTCCTCCCGCGAACAATCCGATTGTGGAATGAGCTCCCTCCCTGCAGAGGTTTTTCCGGGAGAATACAGTATGGGGTCCTTTAAGAGGAGAGTTAATAGGTATCTCCTAAATGGTCGGCAACGCGCACGTAGTGCCTCTGCACTGGTGTTACAGACGTCCATAGGCTTCGGTAACTTGTCGTATAATTTGTTTTTTTATTGCACACGTAATTTTATTGGTTGGGGGATATGGAACGCAGCTATTTCTGATCTGTGATTCAGACACTGACATGACACTAGTGACACCTGACTGACAGGTTGATTTGACATCAGTAGCGAGCGCGCCCGCCCGCCCCGGCCCGGAGTGAAAAATAAATAAACAAACAACCCAAACTCCTGTGCAAACAACAGCAAGATTCGCAATTAAAAATTAATGATTAGTAGACAAAAATGTCCTGGAATAAGATATTATGCAGTCATAAAGAATTACAACTATTGGGTACTTTAAATGGCGGTCAGAGTTTTAGGTAAGCACTATTTACAGTGGCTATATTACTTTACAGGTACATTATTTAAAAACCTAACCAAAATTAAGTTTGAGTTCTGTTAATTTCCAGGTGGACATTCGATAAAGAGAAGGATGAATGGGTAGGAATATTTTCCAAAACAGTCTGGAGACTCCGCCGAAGTGACGACAATTTACAGTACCAAGTATTGGGATCACTTCTTAATGAAAACAGTAAAGAGCAAGATAAACTATCGAAAAATTCCCTGTTCAAGGCTTTAGTTGAAAAATATTTTCGATTAGATATGAAATTAGTGCCATATTACAAAGAATGGTCTGAAAAGGATGAACTATTCAAAACAGCATGTCAGCAGTTCTATGGCATTAGAATGCTTGACCAGGAGCCTGTTGAGAATCTGTTTTCATTTATTTGTAGCCAGAACAATCACATTTCTAGGTAAGGTTACATTTAGCCACTGCTGCACATGCTTAGTGGGACACTATTTGCACTTTTTATATTTTTTGTAATTGTTGCTACCAAAAGTTATGGGCATTCAAAAACTTTGATTTGTGATCCTTACTACTGCGCAGAAGGCTGAGGATTCAGTTCCCGCCAAGACAACATTCAACTGCATGAAATTATATTTTCATTGTGTCAAATCATGTTCATTTTTCTATATCATTTTCCTCAATTTAGGATATCAAGCATGATAGAAAAACTGTGTACAAATTATGGTGAAGAAATATGTTTTGTGGATGGTGTAACTTACTACTCATTCCCAGATGTAGAAAAGTTATGTAAACCTGAAGTAAGTATTTTGTTTTCTGTTTGTGTTTTCTGTAATTTTTACATTATTACCATCAGTAATATTGTGATTAGAATGAATACTAAAAACCAGCATAGGATTTAATCTATTCACTCAGATCCCTCTCCTCTCTTGATAACTCTACATCTCATACAAGGAACAATAGCCTAGCCTAACGACAACAACCCCTTATAGCAATAAAAACCCTAATACTGATAAGACATTGTCAAATGACTATAAAACAGATTTTAATGACTTAAGTTTGTATTGATGACCAATCTTTAAAAAATCAATAACTGATTAAACAACCATTCTGTTATTTTTGTTGTCTAGCCCTATCATCACAAAATTCATGTTTACAGGTTGAAGCAAAATTGAGAGATCTTGGTTTTGGCTACAGGGCTAAATTTATACAGAAGTCAGCAGCTCAAATTGTGGAATGGGGAGGACTTAAATGGTTTAAGAGTCTTCAGGATATGAAATACAAAGATGCAAGACTGGAACTAATGAAGTTGCATGGAATTGGCCCCAAGGTAAAACTCATTACAGTATTATTTAGCAATGACTGGTTACTGCTGGAGTTAATGAGTTTATTGAATACCTTTTCACTTCTCATGCTCTAAAAGTACGCCAATATAGCCCTATGAAGTGTGAAAGTGAACACTTTAGTTTGGGGAGTAAAAAGTAATTAGTTTTTTAATTAGTAACCAGTAAAAATATACTATTATCTGTGGTGTGTGGACCGTCTTCACTGCAAAAATGTTGAAAGTTTTAGTTCCATGGTTTGTCCGCAAAGAAGGTGGCGCTGTGTTTTAAATTGTTAATCTGTGGTAAGAAAAAACTGACCACAAAAAATTTCAGAACTTTGGCAAGTGGAAAGTTCGGTTTTAAATGTTTTTGTACTAAATTGACTATTTTTCTCGCACTCAAAGTGAAAAGTACAGTTTCACCTTGAGACTAAACGCCAACTTAATATACCCTCGGTTTCGTTGACTCCCTCGCACGCTCGGGAGTCTAACCACCTCTGGTATATTATGGCTTCTTTAGTCCCTCGATATAAAATATACTTTAACACCTCTTCAGTTGATGCGGTAAATTGTATTGTTGTTTCTATTCTGTCTTCTATGTCGACTGACGACGTGTTATTACATAGATGCTAATATTTCTTTATAATAAGCTTTCACAATGTTATGTTTTTTGTTTTTAATTTCTTGACCATATTGGTTATTCTAGTATATCTATCTCATGGTGTTATTTATTATTTTTTCTTATGAATGTGACACCTTATTTCTTTGTTATACATCCCTGTTTGGATCAATAAAACAGCCTATGTTTAAATATTTATTTTTTCTATAATAACTATCTTCTTGGGTCAGGTGGCAGACTGCATTTGTCTCATGTCTCTAAATCACTTGGAGGCTCTTCCTGTGGACACCCACGTGTACCAGATCGCGGCTCAGAACTACCTGCCACATCTGAGAGGCAAGAAGAATGTCACTGAGAAGATGTATGTAGAAATTGGGGACCACTTCAGGAAACTGTATGGTGATATGGCAGGCTGGGCTCATACAGTAAGCACAGTTATTTTATCATACTTGGTGTCTATACCAATGATCAGTGGTAAGCTAGGGTCATTATGAGATTTACTCATCAGCTACAAATAACATTAATTTACTTAGTAGAGATTATTTTACAGCATTGAAAAAGATAAAGACTAACGAGTATGAGTACCGTAGTAATCATATTCCACTATGCTTAAACGACTATAATTAATTTTTTAACAATTTTGTCACTTTCAGGTACTGTTTTGTGCAGATTTGAAAAAATTCCAGCACAAAAATGATGAGGAAAATTGTGAAGAGCCTACACAAAAAAAGAAAAGAAAAAGATGACCTGTGATACTTATTCGTAAGTAAGAATAAATGATTCATTTAAACAAGATTTGTTTCATTAATTTATTTGTGGAATATAATATCTTTGTGATTAAATACAGAAGTACAAAATAGAGTTGAATTATTCGTTTTCGATATATTGAGATAAACACTCCATAGAATTAAATACATAGAAGAAAACGAACACTTAAACATACTATTAATGAAATATTAAATGAGTGTCAATATTTCATACAAGTACAAAAACTATGCTAAAATAGTATGTGTGGTGGTAATGAAATGGTTTATTACTACAGTATAAAAATATGCTTGCAAAAAATTCATTTCCATTTTCACTGAAATCAACAAACAAAGTTTTAAATCTCATAGTCACTCAACCTGGAATGGTTTCAACAAAGAAAATCTTTTAGAAAGAACAATTTTTCAATATCACAATTTTGTAACATAAAAACTATAACACTAATTATATATTGAATATTGCACAATACTACCTTAATACCTAATTTGTGAGATTTTGTAACCTTAGTATACAATAGTAGTGTATAATATATCTATGTTTCTTAGTACGAGAAGATCAAAGGAATATAAATGCACTAGTAAAATCAGTTCCTTAATAAATATTTAAATTAGGCAGTGGTCACTGAGCATACACTTTGTTACTTATTAATTAACTAATTTAAAATAAGTGTTTATAAAGGTATCTGTGCATAAAAACATGCAATAATTACAGTGATTATAAACCAACGTTGCACTACGCGTTTATTTGACGTATTACGAACTAATAGAATTAAACAAAATAATCACGATAATCCTCGAAAAATGCGCACCCAGACACGCTTTCATTAGCGCAACACGCGCGTGGGAATCAAGTTCACGACTTGAGGCTTCGAAGGCAGGAATGCTACCATTCCGCCAACCGGCCAATCCAGTGCCAGCGTTACGACTGCTCATACTGTGTAAGTAAATATAAATTATACGTGATTGTGACGCTAATTTGCACCTTTACTATGAAGAATAATATTATCTACAATACTATGGATAATACATTTTTCAACTAAAAACATGTTACCGAATATCCTAAAAGGGACCAATTCGTTTTCAGATCACGCCATCCATTTAAAAATAACTCTAGGTGTAACCCTATAGGACTCAATTGTTTTTTATCTGTATGTATTAAAAACGAAAAAACTATATAGTCTTATATATTGGTAAACATTTAAAAAGATACACTTAAAATATGTACTAACTACAATGCTACTGTCTACTAAAACTTATTTCTTACTTTTTCTTGTTGATCCGGGCCTGGTACATCGGCAATTCCACTGCTTTTTCAAAACCTCTCAATTTTACCTGGTGATTTTTTATAACCGTAAGGACGATAAATGGCATACTTGATCATGAAACAGTAAGATTTTAGTCAAAGTAAAAAAAAAAACTAGTGAAGCGGTCACAAGTAAAAAATAACGCAGCTTTTCGCATTTTTATTGTAATCCTTAAAATAAAACTTTGAGCTAAAAGATATATAAAATATATTAAAAGATAGTATATTATGTTAGTGTAGTCTACATAAAATCATGTTGTTATTGGCTACCGGCCTCTAAAGTCTTCATAAAACTTGGTTAAAAAATAAAATAGGTTACGACGACAGCACATTATTTTAGTGAAGTTTTGATCTACATCACCTATCTAGGGCCCGTTTCAAATCGCTTTTCCCTGAGTGATTTTCATCCTCATCTCATAGAGAGAGACAAAACGAGCAAAACCTGCGTCTGACAGCTGTCAGGTGAATTTCATCGGGCTCCAGACACCGGTAGAATTCGCACTTGTCAGAGTGATAAACGTCATCCGAACCCGTCTCGAAACAACTGGGTAACTGTCAGGTGACAGCTCGGTCATCTTCGATTTCACTCGGTCAATTTGGAACGGGTTCGAGTGATTTTCACTCCTCAGAGTGAAATTCCACTCGATTTGGAACGCAGCCCGAGTATGCCTTATAATCATCCTTTACGGCCTAAAAAACATGCAGTTATTGAGTAAAAAAGCTACCTTCCTCCAAAGTGTCCATTAATTCCCATAGTATATCTGCGGGCAGTACTCGATGAGCGCCTGCAGAGCTCTGATCTCGAAGGCGAGGTCGGTGATGGCGGGCGGCGTCGCCACCAGCGTCGGAGCGAACACCGTGCTCAAGTTGTGCGCGCTCATCTTGTTCAGCTCCGCCTGTTGGGATACCCTGGGAGGATGGACAGGATATCAGCTAAAGCGAGGTAAGGTAAGCATTAAAATATAAATAAATATGCGCCAGACAACACACCACTTGTCATGGTCTCGAAGTTGGATAAATATCCCTGTGTCGTCAAATAGCGATATAACATCTAAGGGTGGCCACAGGCGAAAGCCACATTCGCCACCACCTGAAGCTAGAAGCGGCGTCAAAGGTAGGCGACAAACACTTGTAGTTGGTAGTAGACATTTGTCGTAGTACACTCGTCGCAGTGACGGCCTTTTATTAGTGGCCGGTGCCAGTCAGAAGAAGCTAGCGTCGATTTGTAGCCTGTGGCGGCCACCGGCGTCAACCAGTGAGTTCATATCAGATGTATGAAATCTACAGGAAATAGGTCGGTGGCGGCGTTTCGTGGTTGCGGTCAGGGGCCTGTGTGAGCCAGGCAAGATCATCAACCAAAAAAAAAACCCGGACTACAAGTAATAGCATTTTTGGTATTGTCACCATTGTAATTCATAAAAACTGAAACATTCATATTACAACTGCGTATGAACAAATATACTAATGCCACGTATTCACTGGGAGACAAAGTCGCTCGACATAACGCGAGCAGTCGTGGAATATTTACGTGCGACTGTGGCGACAATGTCGCTCAACAATTACCTCGTCCACATACCGAAGTTGTGGTCGCGATGTCACCCGACATACTACACACACTGTCATAGTCGCGGATGTCGAGACACAGAGCGACAGGCGTCCTCACTGCTCAGATGCCTTCGGGCGACCGTCGAGGGACACGAAGTCGCTCAAGGTCGACGCTTTCTGAGCGTCGACACGCGACATGTCCCGCGACACGTAAATGTCGCCTCCGAAGTCGTCCGACACGTAGAATTCGTGTCGAGCGACAAGGTCGCGGATGAAATGTCACCTCAAACTCAAATAACTTTATTCAAATAGACTGTATCAGTACTTTCAAATCGTCAAATTTACAGCAAAATATACTAAATAATAGACATAAATACCATAATAATATGGATATGTAAATAAACAGTATACAGACATAATGCGACTCTACCACCGCGTCGGAGTTGTTTCTTGCTGAGAAGACCCGGCGAGAAACTCAGCAGTTACTCTTTTAAACTGGTTTTGGGTTTACAACAGGCGTTAGTAAAGTACAAGCAGTGTGTCACTTTGATACAAATAAACCTAAAAGAATATAAAACAAAGAGAAAAAACCAACCATAAAAGAATAAAATAACAAAGTTCATTTAAACAATTCAAAAAGAAAAATTGTTAGTCAGTACATACTAGGTACCTATTAACTCTTACAATAAAACATATGTTACAATAGAGCTATTTAATCCCGCATCGAGCAGAGCGCTTATACCCAGGCATTTTTATCTATAAGGTAGTCTTTTGTAGTTTAATAGCCCTTTTTTAATAAAGCTGTTTTGATGTGATTTTTCAATCTATGTAAAGGTAACTCACAAGTGGTTTTCGGAATTTTGTTGTAAAAAACCTAGTGAATACATGGCTTTACTGTTTATCTTTTACATCGCTCGCTGTCAGCTATTGAAAAATAGTGATAGACAGATCAGTGATATGCTAAAATAAGGTACAATCAAGTTAAATGAATAAGGGGCTAAATATCTTTAAAGTGTAAAGCATACCTATGCAAATGTTGCACCATGTACTGCAGGCAGTTGAAGTGCGCGGGCGGCAGTAGGTCGAGACACTCGCGCAGCATAGCTATTTGTGACGCAACAGTCTTTATTTCTGTAAACATTCCATTTATGACTGATAAAATATCTGTAACTGACATAAAAATTATTTTTAATATTCATAGTGAAGTGACCTTCTATAGGGCTATCTGCTAACGTGGATGGTCACTCTCTGAATTGTCAAATTAATGTTAAAAATAGCGAATCAGTCGCGAAATTGAACATCTGATTCGCCGGCTTTTTTTGATGATTAGCCGTATTACGTTGCTAGCTCCGTTAACAGTTAATGATGCAGCTGGTTTGGCAGGTACTTACGAATAGCCTGAACGAGCTTCGGATGCACTTCGTAGGTGACGAGCGGCACTGGTAGCAGCCTCAAGTACAGCTTGAGTGTGCCCGCTATTACATTAATGTTGCAGTACACGCTCAGGTCTGCTGCTTCGCCATCTAGGATTAATATAATTATCAATATCCTAACGGCGGATTAAGAATAGATTAGATTACCATTTGAACACTGAATAACATTTGAACTAAACAATCTTAGTTCTGATATAAGCATAATAATATATACATTACTGATTTGAATTATCATTGTAAATAAATATACAGGATGGTCCAAAAGGTGACGTCCAAAAATTTTTTTTGGGTAGCTGACATCTGGGGGTACTCGAAAATACCCCATGTATGTTCCGCGATTTTTTGTAGTTTAGGAGATATGATATTTTTTTTCATAATTCTATAATTTTCGACTGAATTACTTTTTTTTTTCGAATTTTGACTTTTTAAATTTGTTTTTATTTTCTGATAGTCCCCATGAATTGTGCTTTCTCAGGTAAAATAACTAGGCTTCCTACTCTTCACAAACAATATGAAAATTTAGATCAAAAATAAATAATTTGGGTTAGAGTGAGTCAGGATTAAATTTTAAACTTAAAATTTTAAAAAATAGAAAAGTTCCATGACTTCTAAGTAACTTTAAAAACTTTCTGGGACCCTAAGCTATAATTGTAATACAAAAAAAGTGGTGCTTAATAGGCCAACTTTAGCTGTAATCTGTCTTTAAATAAAAAAGGGTGAAAATGTCCTAAATTATTTAAACGACACCTTTTCTTCATTTCTAAGGTTAAATTAGATTTGCTATGTACTTTTAAAATAATTACCATTCAATGAAATGAATACACATGACAAAATGTAATGTTCAATGTAGGTATTTTTTAGCAACAGCACAAAACTAACAAGTTTTTTAGCCTTTTACAGGTAATAAATAATAATAATAGTTCTCGGTTTCTCAGGTAGACGCTCGGGTCATACCGAAGACCCGTTGATGGGTCACACAAAATACCACGGGCCGAACAAAGGAATAGGGAAGGAGGTAGCGATACTGCGTCGTCTGTAGCGCGGCCTCTCGCTCTCTTCTCGGTCGTCTTGCTCTATCCGCGCCCGTCCGACGCGTCACACATACGTCCCCTCAGTTGTTCACAGCTTCCGCTCGTGTTACCACTATTTTTGCCACGTTTGTTTTTGATATTCACTACAACCAACTCTCGCTTGCTACCTGGACTCCGATTCGCCCTGTGACTGACCTGTGCTTGTGTTTCGGACTTTGATTATCTAGTTATTTGAATGTTTGTGCTGCAACATGAGCTATTCTTTGAGTGAATACGCAGAGATGCATTATTACTATGGTGTTGCCCAGGGAAATGGTCACTTAGCGGCAAGGCTTTTTAGGGAGCAACTTGAACGACGAGGAGAAGAACGAGAGCATTACCCGGATCACCGAGTGTTCATAAATACACATAATATACTGATGGCCGGCCGAATTCCTGGACGTAGTTCACACCAAGGAGTACCCAGAATGGATCCAGATCTCAGAGATGAAGTCGTGCAACAAGTGCAAGACGACCTCTCTATTAGTACCAGGGCTATAACAAGAAGAACCGGCATACCACGAACCTCAGTTATTAGGATACTGAAGTCAGGTGAGTTAATTTTATCTTGTCTTTAAACTCTTAATTACACCAACGTGTAACTGTAGCAGAGCCATAGTGTAACTGTAGCATTCATTCATTTGAATAAAATGCAATTAACGCTGTACTGAAACGTCACTCATGATGCTGTCCCCAATAGTACGGTTAACGACCGATTTGTATTGTGAAGGAGAAAACCCACTATTTCGTAAAACTGAAAATGAATGTATCCTTAAATGTAGCATTACAATTTTTTTTTCAGAGGGTACCACGCATTTCACATTCAACGGGTGCAACAGTTACAACCTGCGGACTATCAAAGGCGAGTGACATTCTGCCGTACAATGTTAGAAAAAACGGAGCGGGATCCCGATTTCTTTAATAAAATCCTCTGGACAGATGAGTCACGATTCGAAAGAACCGGAGTATTTAATATTCACAATTACCACAGCTGGGCCATTGAAAATCCACGCATCGCAAGATCTTCCAACTTCCAGACACGATTTAGTGTCAATTTGTGGTCGGGGATTGTGAACGGGATGCTAATAGGCCCTTTTGAATTGCCATCAAGGCTAAACGGAGCCCAATATTTATAATTCTTAGAAAATAATTTGGACGATTTGTTGGATGATCTGGACCTACTAACTAGAAGAAGACTGATTTTTCAAAATGATGGTGCTCCTTGCCACTACGCAAGAACGGTAAGGGAGCACCTCAATCAACGTTTCCCCAGAAGATGGATTGGTCGAGGCGGGCAAATTTCTTGGCCTGCGCGTTCGCCAGACCTAAACCCAATAGATTTTTTTCTCTGGGGATAGTACAAAGAAATTGTTTACGCACGCGAAGCTAATACCGAAACCGAGCTACGTGAAAAATTAAGGCAAGCGGAAACAACAGTAAGACAAAATACCAGTGCATTTAGGAGACTCAAAGATATTTTTTTACGGCGTTGTAGACTGTGTATCGAAGTTGGAGGCAGACATTTTGAAAATTTATTATGAATTAAAATTTGTTACAACAGTTTTGGTTGTTTTATTTCTTATCATACTAGGGAACCTTTAAATGAACAATAGGTGCTTTTAAAATAATTGAGTAACTACGCAAACCTAATTTAAACTTAGAAATGAAGAAAAGGTGTTGTTAAAATAATTAAGTAATTTAGGACATTTTCACCCTTTTTCATTTAAAGATAGATTACAGCTAAAGTTGGCCTATCAAGCACCACTTTTTTTGTATTACAATTATAGCTTAGGGTCCCAGAAAGTTTTTAAAGTTACTTAGAAGTCATGGAACTTTTCTATTTTTATTAATTTTCAGTTTAAAATTTAATTCTGACTCACTCTAACCCAAATTATTTATTTTTGATCTAAATTTTCATAATGTTTGTGAAGAGTAGGAAGCCTAGTTATTTTACCTGAGAAAGCACAATTCATGGGGACTATCAGAAAATAAAAACAAATTTAAAAAAGCCAAAATTCGCAAAAAAAATAACAATTAAGTAATTCAGTCGAAAATTATAGAATTATGAAAAAAAAAATCATATCTCCTAAACTACAAAAAATCGCGGAACATACATGGGGTATTTTCGAGTACCCCCTATGTCACCTACCCAAAAAAAAATTTTGGACGTCACCTTTTGGACCACCCTGTATACTTCAGATAGTAACAATGTAAATGTCTATCAAGCAACCTTACTAGTCAGATAATTAATAAAAAACAGGTTTTACTTGACCTTAATCTAACATTGAACAGCACAATATATTGAGGTTAACATACACTATGAACATACCTTTATCAAAGGCCATCTTCAGCGCTTCAATCTCATCAGCAAAGCCGGAGACCCTGTAGATCCCCTCAGAGTCCATTCCTCTAGCCTCTATCTCATTGACACACTTGCGGACCACGAAGGGCAGCGTGCTGGAGTGCGCGTTCAGCAACGTAGTCAGGTCTATGCCGAACACTCCGCGGAGCTTCTTCAAGTCGGGCAAGCAGTGGTTGGGCACTCGCTCAGAGCACTTTGAGTGGGCTATGAAACCACAGTCTAGAAAAGAAGTCGAGCGTGCCTTACTTTAGCAGAACTATAGCGCCTACTCTATTCGTATTGTCCCAGTTTTTAATTTTTTATGCCTCAAGAAGCACAGTTTTACCACTTGTGGCGAAATGACGTAAAACAATACATGCACTTGGGAGCATTATTAATCTTAGTACGCAGAAATTATGACCTAAAAACCTAAAAACAAGGATGACCAATTTTTTGCTGACAAGCATAGTTAGATTTTTTAAGATTCTGAATCATCCATTTGGTCCTGAATGGTATGAATTTCTAGAGATAAAGTTCACTCTTCTTACCAACATTATCAAATATACAAGTTGATTTACCTTCACACTTGACACCTTGCGCTGTAAAGCCCCAGAGGAAGTTAGCACACAATTCACACCAGTTCAGGCCCTTGAATGTGTGGACTTTGAAGCCATGTGCTTTTGAGAACTTAGTAAGGAGCGGGTTGTCTTCTGAGGGCGTCAAGGGTGTGAGGTCGAATGGTGGCTTCTTTGGGGCACTGAAGTCTAGAGCAAGCTTGCTTTCAGTCTTGACCTCTGCGACTGGCTTGTTTGTAGTCCTGGATTGATCAGATGTACTTGCAAAAATAAGAAAACCCAAGGCATCACAAACATAGCAACTAGCTGTGATTTTAAATTATGTTTTCTTTAAGAAAAACATTTATAAGAAAGTTTTTTTTATTTAAAAAAATATTCAATTCAATTCAATTTATTCATTAACAAATTACATTGTGTATGAAATTACAATAAAGAAAACATTAAATAAAATTACATGCTAATACATTACACAAAAAAGACAGAACAAAGTAATGTCAAATAAAACCACCCTCTTACTACTTAGCTACAAATTAGAATGATAATAATTGATAACAATATTTTATTTTTCCAAATTAAAAATGTCATGAAAATTATCACAACTCATTTAAACTGTATGAACACTTTTCCAAAAGATATTTTTTGAGTCTAGTTTTAAAACTTGTGTGATAAACAGCACTCTTGATATCAACTGGTAACTTGTTAAAGTTTTTAACCCCCTGATAAAGCGCGCACTGCTTAGAAACATTCAATTTGGGTTTCAATATGGTACGGAAGTCCTTTCTCTTATTAATCTTTCGTCCTCTGTTTCAAATGTAGGGATGTATTTTGCGAAATTACACAATAATACATGAATGTATAAGGACGGCACTGTTGAAATTTCTAGGGCTTAAGTGTTCCTGACAAGACTCTTGCTGACAAATACGGACTATTTAAACAATAACTGATCACAGGGCACTGCAATCAAATCAAACCTCTAGGGTCCTAAATCTGTGCACTTGTTATTTATGACCCATAATTCAATTATTTATACCTTGAATGTAGTTAACTGATGAAAGATACTAATTGACTTCAGGGATAAATAGACAGTCAGCGTAATTACTAAAGCAATAATGTAGGCACTTACTGCTGTATCCGTGTTAAAGTATTTAATTTCCGCCTGTTCAGAGTAACATAGGGACTTTCTGTGTAGTTGGCCTTAGAATTAATCATCTCCAATATTGAGTGAGCTTTAAGTTCCATGTGATTAATGATCAAGCCATCTGCCACTAAATCATATATAGTGTCATATCTTTTGTCTTTTATGTAATGTGTGCCATCATAATAAAGTTTGTAATGATGAACTTTATCATTGAATCTGTAATATAAAATATATTTTTTTAATAGTATTGAACTGGCTCTTAGTTAATAAAAACGATGTATAGTCATTTTCAACTAAGTAAGACATATTTTTACAAACTGAACTTTACGGGGGCCAATGTTGTCATAGGCAATAAACAGTAACAGACAGTAAATTATGTATTATCTATAACTATTTCATAATTTGAAGAGAGACTTAAGTGCAAATAAAACTGCATTTAAAATGCCTTCCTTTTAGTCTTTAGATAACCCAACTAGAAATGCAGATACAGAGAGCCGCATAAGTAAAATATCTGTTTTATTCGTGCTACTGTTTCAATTAAATTGTTTTATGCCTAAAATACTGTTTATGTGGCATCAAATCAAATGAAGACTGAAGACAAAGCTTATATTTCCTACTTATGTAGAGATTTTAATTTTCTTTACAAGTATGCTATTTGATCATTCATGTAGGACAGTAAAAGAGTGACTTACCTCCATGTAAGTGTGTAAAAATCATTGTAATGGTTTCCTTTTCTGATTAAAAAGGCACCATTGGGCTCGTTTTCTAATAACAATGTAGCTTCTTTGTGACCCATGATACCATGGTATTCCTTCCCATAAAACTCCGGTCTATCGGAGCAATTTTCGCAGCTTATTCGCTTGGGCAATGGGGCTTCCATTTGTATACGATATACTGTAATTTACATAGGAAATTAGCATTCAAATTCAAGGGACTAAAGGTGTTAAGAAATCAAATAAAACTTACGTTCCGGTTTCCATATATTTCTTATGTTTTCCATGGTTGTACAAATTTTCTTTTATCACAGTTTTAGTGGGCCAAGGTGTTTTAACTCACAATAGGAAATTAAAATGCGGAAATTGTTAGGACGAGAAATCGTAACGTAAACAAACTTGCAATGATGACATTTATTATTGACTTTGGTTTTTTTAATTTAAGGCCCTTTGCTTTGCGCGTTTCGTTTCATCAAACTCGTTGAATCATTCATTGTTTTAAAAAAGGGGTAAGCTTTTTTTTGTTTATTTGTAAAGGATAAATTCAAAAACTACTAGACCAATTTTAATAATTATTTCCAATATAAAGTGATATCATCAGCGAGTAAGGCTATAGAGTCTACGCGAGCGAAGTCCCTGGCGGAAAGTCACTTACGAGGCGAGGTCCAAAAGTTCGCGTAATGGAGAGATAAGAGGAAGAAATTAAACTTGAAATATTTTTTTCTAATCAATATAATCTTCCTTCACTATAATTTATTTGTTAAATATATCAATAAATTGGGTCTTTACTAGAATACAGATTTTTTCAATATTATATATGTTTTTTTCAAATCGCATAATGACTAATCAACGCTGTTTCATATAGACGAAAAACGTTTCATCGTAAAAACTTTTCCATTTAGCTTCTGTTACCCGAACAACCATTCATCGAAAACACATTGCACATTAATTTTATATTATCAATTAAATTTTTCATCGAAAAATGTTCATAACGCATATTGGTCTACTCAAGAACTGTTTCATTGATGATTTCTAAAGTGGTGAGTGGTGCAATGTCAATGTCTTTATTAAGTAATATAATTTCGTGCAATTAGCAATGCAGCATATTTGACTTCTGTCACGGCTCTGGCGCTGCGGGGCTCCTGCGGTTACACGCGTGCTAATCCTCGCATATGGCTTTCGCTCACCACTGCAGCTTCCGCTTGTTGGCCGCAACAGCAACGGCGTCTTGCTCACAGCCACCTGCTCCTCAGCCCGCGGCCCCTACGCGCCTACGCGGCTCTGAACTACACTTTAGGGTTAGGGCAGATAAGACCACGTACCACTACGACGCCAGCGAGGACACGGCTCAGCGCACGCTAGAGGTGTGCCCAGCATAGGCAAACGAGCGCGAGACGCTCACCGCCTCGATCGGGCGCGACCTCTCGCTGCCATCCGTGGTTTCTGCCATGGTGTCGAGCGCGAGCTCGTGGGATGCGGTGCTCTTCTTCTGCGACGCCGTTGTGTCGCAGAAGGAGAGCGCCGAGCGCCAGCGCGAGCTGGACAATCCCGCCCGACGTCGGAGGCGAGGCCGCCGGGGTGGTGGTGCGTAATCCCGGCGGTTTCCTGCGGTTAGGGGACGAGAATACTACCGAGGTATCCCTGCCTGTCGTAAGAGGAGACTAAAATGGGGCCCTTGGGGTGGCGAAGCGCACGTGGGGGGGGGCCTGCGTGTGTTAAGGTGCGATCCCGAGGAAGACGGTAACGCGTGTCTTCGGACACAGTGGTCTGTGTTATCGTGAACTGGATTTGAGCTAGCTCCTCCCGAGGCTGGCTGTCAGGCGGCCTTGCGCGCCGAAGGGTCCTGCGAGGAGTCTCTCCCTCGTTGGGGATCCCGGGTGCCTTCCATTCTGCGCCGAAGATGACCACCGTCAGGTTTTAGTGGGTAGGGGTCTCTCTTTTCCCAGTAGTTCTGAGTCCCACATATCCCAGGTGTCCCGAACCCAGGGCCTTGGGAATGCCTAAATGCATTTCCTGACGCAAAAAAAAAAGATAAGACCACGTGGAGAGATCAAATGAGTCATTTTTCAACAGCATTATCGATTATCCGAATTCTAGTAGTGGCAGAGATAAAATAAGTACAAAGATAGTAAAATGTTTGGAAAGTCTAATTTCGGAGACCTTGGCGTGTTGCTTTAATAAGTTAATGTAGATGGCGAATTCCCAGTTACTTTAAAGGTAGCGAAGGTAACACCAATTTATAAATTTGGGCCCACAACAGATCCAGGAAACTACCGCCTGATTTCTATTTTGCCGGTTTTATCAAAAGTATTAGAAAAAGTTATTTACTCGTATAATCGCCTATCGGATTACCTTGACTCTTTCAATTTTATATCAGAACGACAGTACGGTTTTCGATTAAAAAGTAAAACACTACTGCAGCAATAATCGATCAAACTACAAAAATAAAAGAAAACTTAGATAAAAAGAAGACAGTCTTAGGCGTTTTTATGGATTAAAAAAAAGCCTTCGATACCGTCAGTCACAACCTGCTACTAAATAAATTACAAAGTATTGGTATCGATGGTATTGCCCTCTTAATGTTTAGGTCATATTTAACAAACAGAGTACCTACATATAGTCAAAATTGAAAACACACAAAGCCATAGCCAAATCATTACTCATGGTGTTCCACAGGGTTCTATATTAGGACCGCTACTATTCCTAAATATCATAAATATTTTTAAATGACATAGCAGAATTAAATCTTCATGGTCAGTTAACCTTGTACGCAGACGGTACTTGTCTGTTCTACTTCAGTAATAGCATGGATGAAATTATTTCACAGGCTCAAGAAGATCTTATTGTGTTATCCGAATGATTTTAGTAGATATAATCTGTTAACAATTAATATCTCTAAAACATGTTACATTGTCTTTAAGTCTAAAAATAAAACTATTCCCCTTCACGACCCTTTAACAATAAATGGCACCCCACTGGGACAGAAAACCTGCGAAATTACCTTGGGTTGAGACTGGACAACTTTTTATCATGTAATAAGCAAACAGAATACATTAAAAATAAATTGTCGTCACTTGTAGGGTCACTCCATAACGTGAATGAATGTATACCTAGAAAACTACGTTTCACCATCTATAACTTACTGGTAAAATCACATTTACTATACCTTATAGAAATATGGGGCTGTGCTGCCAAAACCAGACTGCAAAAACTACAAAGAGCCCAAAATAAAGTAATAAAAATTCTCTTCGGCTACCCATACTTAACACCGACCCGTTAAATTTTCAAGGAGACAAAATTAATGAACATTCGACAACTATATATATTATACAGTAGTTGCGTTCTTATCAAAAAAATATAACTAAAAATATTCAAACAAATCTGTCTTTCACCAAAAAATCACAAGTTTCCAAACGCAGCTTACGTCGGCCAAGTTTGCTCGTGTTACCTAAAAGACGTACTAAGCTAGGGAGAACAAGTATTACCTTTGAGGGGGCACAATTTTACAATGAGTTACCTACTCATATTAAAAATTTAGATACCCTAAATAAAGTCTCAATTGCGTAATTATATAACACAAAACCACGATTTATAAACTATTGTAATTGTTATATGTATACCAAAATGCGGTGACTGTGTTTTTCAGATTATGAACTATGATAATAATAATGTCCTCATGTAAGTGGATTTCTGTAATCTTTTTAAGAGAATAAATTCTTTAAACCTTATTATTTTTTTGATTGTTTTGTTGGTTAACTCGTTTTCCCTTGAGTAAAAAAACAATTTTGTGATTTTAAAACATTTCTGGAAATCAAATTATGGGAAACAAAGCACCGATGAAATGAACAAAATGTGAAGATAAAATTCTATGCAATGAGTTTTATGGTAAAGGCTATTCGCGGAAATAAATTTGCGATGTATTGCTATTTGATGAGTTTTAGCATATTGAAAAAAACATCTGCGAATACTTATAAGGGAAATGAAATTCGTTGTAATAAATTGCGATACCTACCTACAGTGATGGATCTCCCAATAAATTTATTTATTCGTTCGAATAAAAATATTTTGTGTTAGTCCTCCAAATTGCGCTCTTCACCTCTCCATCGCTGGAATTTTTTTCCCTCAAAGCTTTTTTTTTAAATTTAGAACCGATAGTTCCTTGGAGATCAGTCTACCCTATGGATATATATGTTTTTTAATTTTGAAGCCCAGACATTGTACATCAGGCACCGCTACTTGCGCGGGTGCATTGTCGTGCAGAAGGAGCACACCTCTGGTCAATTTTCCTCACCAGTTCATGCTGATAGGATCTCGGAGACCTTTTAATAACGTAACTTAGTACACTCTAGTTAAAATGACACCCTTTTCTATGCAGTCTACGAGAAGGATACTCTCTGTATTACAGAAAACATGAGTTTCCAGCTGATAAACACACCTTGATCTTCTTTTGGGGTATGGTACCCTTTTTGTGACCCTGCATGGAGTCTTGCTTGCGGCCAGAGTCGTATTGATGAACTCAAATTCCATCTCCAGTCACAATCCGGTCTAAAACTTGGTTTGAGTTTTCCCTACAGAGAGCCAAAAACTCGCAAATTATTTCATAAACACAACTACGATTTAATTCTAGCAAATACCTTCTCATGTTGCGCCCGTCTTGTTTGTTTACTTATACACCCCGTCTTCCCACATTTCCTCTTACGTATAATAGTTTTCTCACTTGTTGATTAAAGGAAAGATTACCGTAACTTATTACGTGTGCGTTTGATAACGTTGTTTAATGAAGGTTCCGCAGTGGTAATGACCTAGTATATTTTGAAATTTGATTCCCGTCATGCGGGTCCGTCTGCGCTTCGTCTCGCTACTTAATTAAACAACCAGTAATCTGTTTTGTACCAAAATAAAGCAAGGGCATGAGGATGTCAGTCACATCATTCCTGCCTGATGATTAACGCATGTCGTGAATCAGGTACCCGTAGGTAAGTGCCGTTAATTCAAGTTTCTTAGTAAATCTACCTACCTATAGTTACCTATGGTTCGGAATATTCGTACCGTTACCATAGTTTCACGATGTATAACACCGTCAGGTGTGTGAAGGGAAATATCTCCCTTATTATTTCACCACCACTAGTATTAAATTTTACACTACAACCTACTAAATCTTACCGAGCTAAAGCTGAGGAAAAACCCTAACTAACTACTGTGAGCCATTGTTCCTTATCTTAGTCAACATAAGTAGGCACTCTGAAACAATCACAATAAATAAAGCCTCATTCTGCGAAAAGGTGATTTTGAGTCCTTAGCGGATCCTCTTAGGCGTATGCACTCTCTATTAGCTGTGGGCAGGCAGTGGAGACAAGGACTCTACTAGCCATATTTCCACTACACTATGTGAGGCATTCTTCTTAACGTCTAAAGATGTACGTCTCTATGGTGTCATTTTATGTACGATATCATAAATAATACATTTTCGAACACACATTCACTTGGGCGACAGAAATGATTAGCACCCAAGATGTGGTATGGGAAATTTTCCTGAAAATTGTTCAAGAAGATTGAGTACAGATAGCGTTATCAACCTCAATTCCGACTTCAGTGTTAACGTCTGAACTTATAAACAGTACTACTACATTTACTTACATGCCGGATCCTTAGATCAATTTTCAGCTCTTCCCTGATAAGTATAGCGCAGTATCAGCTTCGTTCTGTGACTACTAATAGCTTTAAAGTTTCTTGCGGATAACCTACCGCTGAGCGAATGAGGAAGTCACCCATTAAGAAGATAAAGGTAAAATGTTGTTTTTCGACGAATCGGTTTGCACAGTGGTTAAGAGTACTGGTTGAGACGTACCTCGTGGATTCAATTTCCGAAAAAGTGAAAACGTCTGTTTATGTAACTCGTACTCTGTTTTTTCTGGTTTCCCATATCGCAAGAGATTTAAATAAATTGATCTCATTCAAATCTCACAAATTTAAGACATTTATTAATAAGATTTGAATGAGATCAATTTATTTAAAGCGGAGGTAGGGATTGTTGAATTAATGTAGAATACAAAATATAATGTTAACAGATGAGTAAGTAATACAAACGAAATGATGACTTAAATTTTTTATTGGCTGAACATCCTTCAAGTGCCTTCAAATGAGAGGCGTGAAGAATTGCTGCTGACGCTGGTGTCTGATATTTTTTCCCTTTAGTCGTTAGTGACCTATCATATGCATTTTCGTCATTTCCATTCAACGTCGACAAGCAAGCATGCGGACTGCCTGGTCGCAGCCAGACCAGTGCAACGGCATATCTTGTGCTTTGCTGAAATGCAAAACAAAAGCTAGATATTATTTTATTCGCTATTTAGCAACGCACGGGTGATATAAATGGCAAAGTACTCGTATTACAAAAAAAAAGAATGAGAAAAGTCTCATCAACAAAGTTTACTTTACTCTAACTTTTTTTTATTAGTTGAAAGAGATTTGCTTTTTTACATTTAGTTTTTTTGTAATAAATGCTGGTAAGTATCGAAAAAGGCAAAAATTTCTATAAAGAAGTAACTTTACTATGTCTGTAACAAATATGGCACCTGCCAAATATTCGGGAAGGATTTCGTTAGGCAACTCATGATCACACTCAAATAGACCTTCGTTGAACCATTTAGATGTTAATAAGGCTGCGGTTCACCTGCAAGCGGTACACGACTCAATGATTCTACTTACTCAGGTTTAAAGAAATTAAACATTATTTAACCATCATCAACGAAGGGGTGGGGAAAATTATAATTTTTTTGAACGTCTAATTGTTGAGATAACGTGCAAAAAAAATTAAAACTCGTAAGATACATTTAATATACTTAAGCTCTTTTTCGTGATTACACCCCAGTTGTTTATAAGAAATTGCATCGTCAGGTTGATGTATTGGTGAACAACTTAGATTTACCTATCCTACCTATCTCCATTAGCCTGTTTACGGTTTAATGGAGCACTTACTCTTAATCTGACCCAATGACCTCGCGTTGGTAAAACCTGTTCATTTCTCTTTTTTGACTAAAAAAAATATAGGTATAAACAAAAATAATGAAAAAAAAACTAAACAAATTGGAATAATTTATACTTACGTAAGTTTAGCTAATAAAAATGTGAGGTAGGTATGTACGACATGTGCGTAAAATGAATATGTTTCAGTACAATCGCCTAATTTACAACCTTATCTACAAAAACGCTATGAGCCCGACCACGGCCTAAGATAAACAAAACATCAGGATATATATTGAAAGAAAGCTAAATGTTAATTCATTAGAGACTTGGACGGCTTCAACTAATTTCATATACCTAAATTACTTTAAATAAAAAAAAAGTCAAAATGAGCCTTTTTAGTTCAGTCTCTTTTTTAATCCTTGCATTAAGTTTTTTGAACTTCATTTCTTGTTGGGTGTTCACTGATGTTCATTATAATAACATACTGAAAAAAATTGCAGAAGACGTTGAAGATTCTAAAAATGAAATAGCTGATGACGAATTAAAGCAGCTGAAATTCAGCCTCATATATCCAGGTATGCTGCTAACGTGTGTTATGTGTGTTCCTATTTGTAAATTTCCTTTTTTTTTTTTTAAGTAGGATAAATTATATCGGGTCCGGTTTCGAACCGACCATAACTTGAGTTGCACCGCTACAACAACTACTAGGCATGTCATTTTAATATACTCGTAAATAAAAACAAAATGGTTATTTTCTCATGTTGGCAGCATAATATGGTGCCAACATATTTGAAGCTTGACGTGCTGTTGTGTGTAATGATTGTGTGCATAATCGAGTTCATATTTCAGCTGTGATTGACTGTACTGTCAATATGCATGAAGGTCCAGATAATATAGTGACACTTGTGATGGTCTCAGTGTCACAGCTTATTGTAATAACCTTTAGATGAACTGCATACAAACCAATATTTGTTAACATTGCTCAATCAATCTTCAATGCTACTCGTATAGCCAGTGTTTTATTGGTTTAAACAATTCTGACTCTTCAAGGAGTTGTTAACAATATAGTAGTATGTACCTGTCTAAAAAGCGTAAAGCATATAAATGATAGCGCGAATCAATTCAAATTAATAGCTTTTTCTGGGCTATCTTTACACATGGCCATCTAAAATAATCGTGATCTTACTTCATTACTTTTTTAATACATGTAATACGTTACAGTTGAACGCTTTTTAATGTTTGCGGTCTGTAGCTACTTTTTTATGCAAAGTCAGTTGCAAACAAGCATGCAGATTGGCTCGAGGTAAACTGTGAACCGCATTTTCAATCCACTCTTGGAAAACTCCAAACTTTAGCTTATAGGGAAATCTTGGCTGAGAGCTTTGTGGCATGTACAATGGCCAGAATACCTACTAAGGTTTCTATTTAGGTATTATTATCACATGGCCAATCGCGCCATTCAGTTAAATGTTTTTTTGTAAGTTTTCAGCACATCTAGTCTTATTTACGCTGGTATCGAAGTTTTGGGATCCTTGATGCTGACCTAAAGAAATAGGGTAAGGATGCCTCAAATAGGGTGAGGTAGTAGTTCTATACGAAGCATTGGTCAGGCCACGTAACGGCTTGCTACCGACGTTGGCTTAAAAAAAAAGATTCCACCGAACATGTAACTTCCTTTTTTTTTGTAATGTCCTCAAAAAAGTAAGTTATATGTTCGGCGGAATCTTTTTTTTACTATGTTCCTTGAAAACGCCTAAACCGATGTGGAAAGTTCTTCTTTTGTTTGAAAGGTATGTTTTATTCCATACCTCAGGTACGAAATGGTGCGGGCCAGGCAATGTGGCCAGCGGCTACGACGACCTGGGCTCGGAGCGAGAAACGGACATGTGCTGCCGGGACCACGACAACTGCCCGGACATTATGGCAGCCGGGGAGACCAAGTGGAACCTCACCAACAACGCGTTTTATACCAGGTTTGTACAATATAAAGTAAAGTAAAAAAAACATTTATTCATTTAAGCTTGTACAAAGCCACTTATGACATGTCAAAAAAAAAAGTATATAGAAATAATAATAATAAACGTAAATAAAATAGTACAATATTAGTACATATCGTGAATATACATAATGTACGAATCTACCACCGGTTCGGACGTTGCTTCTTATCGAGAAGACTCCGGCAAGAAACTCGACTCGTTACTCTTTTGAACTTTGTTTGTTTTACAAAAAATAAATTCAGAGTACAGTCAATGAGAGTATAAAAAAGAACGCAACGTTGAGCAGAGGAGCAGATTATTCCTACTATGACCACAAACTTTTGTCGTTCAAGTAATCCTCTACATTATAATAACCTTGTTTCATTAACTTTGCTTTAATTGCAGACTTAAACTTGTGAAGAGGTAGATCAACAAGACTTTGAGGTATTTTGTATTTCACAGATTGACCCACAAATGAGTTTCCCACCTTGTGTAGCCTAAGACTGGGAGTTTTCAATTTGTTTTTATTTCTGGTATTAAGTTATAAAGATACTTGGACCTGGTAGAATCTCGTTTCCTGCGGTTAGAGGAGTATATACTAGATACTGCCGAGGTATTCCTGCCTGTCTTAAGAGGCGACTAAAAGGGCTGGCTCCTCCCGAGGCTGGTTGCCAGGCGCCGAAGGCTCCCAAGTAGCGTCCATTTCGGAGATTCCGGATCCCTTCCATTCTGCGCCGAAGACGATCACTGTCAGGTTTTAGTAGGTGGGGATCTCTGTTTTCCCAGGAGTTCAGAGTCTCACATATCACAGGTGTCCGAAACCCAGGCCTCTGGGAATACCTAAATGCATTTCCTGCCGCAAAAAAAGGGTTGCAGAATTTGGAGTAATTAAAACTAGAATTTAATAAACCAAGACAATTCAGTTCAGGACTTGACAGTTTAGGCTTTGACAGAAGTAGCTGAGCTGTCCATGGAATGAAATGGAGTTGAGGGTGTGATTCGTATGGTAGTGACAGCGTTGAAAAGTATGAAAGCTGGTTAGGCTGCAGGGTATGATAGTGTGTGTTGAGATGCTGAGGGCCGGGAGAGGCATAGCGGCTAGTCACCGCCTTTTTAATTTGTGTTGGAGGGCCGGTCGGGTACCAGAAGATTGGTGCAAGGCCGTGATCGTGCCGCTTTTCAAAAGGAAAGGTTCACAACAGGACTGCAAAAATTACCGCGGAATCAGCCTTCAGTGTTGTCGGCAAACTGTGTGCTAAGGTGTTGATTAATAGGGTTGTGAAAGAGACGGAAGAAAAGATTTGGGATGCGCAAGCGGGATTCAGAAAGGGAATGCGATGTACAGATAATTTTTTTTTCCTTGCGTTGCGTAGCAAAAAATTTTTTGGCCAAAAACCAATCTATCGCATTTTCGTGGACCTGGAAAAAGCCTATGATCGGGTAAAAAGGAATGAGTTGTGATTGTCTTTACCCGCGCAAGGGGTGCGCAGCTGTCTGATACGAGTGCTGAAATCTCTGCATGAGTGTTCCAGTGCTTGCGTCAGAATAAACGGAGCGTACACTGACTAGTACGTAGACCGTTTTCCATCAGCTGGAGTGAGGTCATCTTGACGGGCAATATAAAAAAAAATAGTTTGACATCTATAAAGGGGTTAGACAGGGTTTTGTAGCATCCCCATGGCTGCTCAACCTATTCATGGATGACTGTTTGACAGATCTGAAAGACAGTGATTATGGACTGAAAATGGATGGATGACCAAGTCAGGCTTGCGTCGTCGGCTGCAGGAAATTAAACAAACTTA
Organism: Udea olivalis; assembly: GCA_947369235.1. Taxonomy (NCBI): domain Eukaryota; kingdom Metazoa; phylum Arthropoda; class Insecta; order Lepidoptera; family Crambidae; genus Udea; species Udea olivalis. Next base: position 10,830,255 of record OX376362.1, on the reverse strand, counting down.
TTTATTAGGCACATACGTGTGTCCACCGCAAGTGTCCGTGAGTCTACTCATTTGGGGCCCACTGAAAATCAGCGCCTGGGCCCTCAAAGCCCAGGCTGAATGCTGAGTGAGCTCCTTTTATTTTTTGGCCATCGGGACGTCGCTGTCCAATGGTATTGTTTTGTCTTGTTGTCATTTTGTTCTGTTGTTTTATGCCTACCACCTACGTGTTTTTTTTCCTCAGATGTAACGATGTCAAAAAAAATATTAAATGTTTTCTACTTCAATACTTGAAATAAGTAATAAATTAACGCCAGTAAATTGCTGTAAAGCGACGAATCCTCATAAAAATCAAGTGCTCTTCGTTTGTCTCGGTAAAACCCGAGAATAGCTGGACCTATTTGGCTAATTTTGATCTTAAATATTTGTGTAAGTTCAGGGAAGCTTTAAGTGGTGACAAACATAAATAACGATTAACGGAAAATACTAAAAACGACAATTTGGTTTTCCCATACAAACCGAGGGAACCCTTCCCAGCTGTCAAACATTTTTGACGGTACGAAATCTGTCGGGGGCGTCATGGTAGCGATAGGTTAACCGCCGTAAAGTCGACCCTCCTGATGGTCCACGAGACGCGGGGCGGCGGGTGCGCAGTTGCGCACGGTACACACGGCATTACCGCCGCAGCGGAATATCTCAACACATGATAAATAAAATCTCCGTGTTGTTATTTAGGAAATTTATAACTTCAGATGTCTTAGTATTTGTTTTAGTATTATAAATAAAAATAAAACAAATATTAGTGCGGAAAAACGAAGTTGGTCGCCGAACCCAATACCATCGGGGAGACGAAGGCGCAGAGACTTCGTTGGCTTGAAAAATACCGGCACAAATTTTAAATAAAAGCATAATGATTCTTGACTTCTTAATTTTTTATTACGTAGACTCGCTAATTCCATGTTTCTATTTATCTCATGTGCAGCAGACACAAGGCTGCAACCGCGCAAGCTTTGACGTTGAACGTCTATCGCTGTCAGTAGCCGACAGCCCCGACAGGTGACTGATTGAAGTGATCGGTTGGCCGAAAGCATCCACCTCCCGCGTCCCGCGCACCAAGCTTCAGTAAAACCCTGCTCCTTAAAATTTTAGTTTTTTGAACAACGACCTGCCTGCTACAGGTTTGGTGATTGGTTTAGTGATTTATAGGCTTATATTAGTTTGTCCATATGATTATAATAAATGGCATGTCATGATGCAGGTTAAATTGCCACTGCGATGAGAACTTCCGAAGCTGCCTGCACAATGCCAGCAGCAGCATAGCTGACCAGATTGGAACGGTCTACTTCAACGCTCTCGGAACCAAATGCTTTGCACACGACTTCCCTATCAAAGGCTGTAAGCGACAAGGAGGGTATGAATCGATTTATATAAATTCAATTTTATTGTTTGTTCAATTTAATTTCATAATTTAGTGTTGTTTTGGACATTTAGCACCATTAGTATCTTTTTACTGACACTTTAGTACTTCTCATAGTACCTAGACCTACATCTAGTAGCACATCCGATGTTCTCTAAGGTTTAGGAAAACTTGAAAATGTGACAAGCTACTTTAGTAAAATATTTCCGTGTATTGGTAAGTAGACAAACCACGATATCATCCATTAAAATGTAAAAGAAGAGTTTTTTTAAACAAGTTGTTAACGGCTCGAGAAGGTTTGTCTTTTGCGTGACCGAAAGGCATAATAACAAATGATAACTCACGGATAAACATTAATGTTTATTGGGCTTTTAACATGGTAGAATGAAATAATTGTCATCCATTTGCACGATTTTAGGTTCGAGCATTTAAATAAAATCAGATGGAGAAAATCATTTCTGAAATCCAATTCACTTTTTCTATGTTTACATTTTAACAGTCCCTAACTTGTAGGTAAGTCACCTTCATTAACGGCTAAATTATTGAAAGATGTTTCCTTTTGTTTCAGATGGTTCAACAAAAAGTGCTTGCAATACTCATTCGACACCAAACGCGAAAAAATTGTTCAGTGGTTTGACGTCCCAAATTTTTGAAGTTAACTTTAATGTAAGTGATTTTTATGTTGCTTACTGTACCGGCTGTGATTGAAGCTAATATGATAGTATGTTACAAATTAATGTTGTTATACTGTTCTAAACCTATGCAATTATTTTTCGGTTGCTAGTAATATTCAATGTTCATGGGTAACAACGTCATTCATGTATATAATCGTAAATTAGGTTAGTATTTATCTTTTTGGTAAGTATGTCATTTAGTATACGTAGACGTTTATATGTGTAAAAATACAATGAATAAAGAAGCGGCATTTGTATTATTTATTTTGTCTCAGCATATTTCATTGGTACATTGTTAGAGATTTATTCATATAGTGTTGCCATAATTCATCATTAAGTATAGGTAATATACAACTTTTTATATTAAATTATGCACACATGAATGCACGATTAATATACATATTTCATATTATCTCGTATAAATAACCATACACGTAGTTATACATGTTATGATAAAAGATATGGATACAGATATATAACAATGTATAAACAAGTGAACAACTTCGAACGGTGTTAGAAATAACGCTAGAATATTAATTAATGATAGAAAAACTTCAAATACAGGTTATATATGTAGATATGTAGCAGTGCTTAGCTAAAATATTTTACCCCAGGCGCACGCATGATTATGTACAACTAATTTTATTATACATACATAGTTATACAATTATTGTGGACTAAACAGTGGGGTTATACACGTTATACACGATGGTTATCTAGGAATCGCAAGCTAAATCTGGATATTATATGTGAAAAGGTTTAAATACACGAGAACGAGAATGTATTGGATAGATACGAAGCTATATAAAGGACTTAATAGAGAATCCCTTGTACAAAGTGAGCAATCTCGAAATAGCCTACAACCCAAGCGACCTTACCGTTCAATATGTACAACAACAACTTTAGAACATTTATAAATTATTTAAATTCCAACGTCGCTTGTAGGGCATCTCTTGTAGGTACCTACATCACGAAAGGGTTCGTTACCACCATGAAATATTAAGACATTTCAATACATGTTTATAAATTCTTTCAGTGAACTAACGCAGTCATTAATACAATGTATGATAAACATTACAACTTCTATAAGTAACCAAACTTGAATGCAAGCAGTCTCTTGTCGGTTTTTATAACAATAGCCATGCCATTTAATTTAATACACCGTCATGCAATGATAATAGTATCTTTGCGAAGTGGTTTTTTCTTTAGAACAAACAATATAACATATTTTTTTAAAACCTTATAATAATCAAGTCTTAATTGATAATGCATAATGGTTTTGAAAGACAAAATGCAAAACAAAATACTCAATTATTGCAATAAAATACAAAATAAATGAAAATTTAGTAAAAGATTTTTAACCTGGAAAAGTCCAAGGTACCTACCTACCTGCTGGATTTCACACCATAATGATTCAGAATATCAAATTAATAGGGATCGTTAAAAAGGAACGTGAATGATGAAACAGGTACAGACTTATACAAAGTTGATGGTACGGAGTTCAGGATTTTTATAATGTTATTCTAAGTGATAAACGACGCAGAAATTTTATAATATTATTAGAATGACAAAGATGGTATCACGTCTACTATCACAGAATATTATTATTTCGAGAATATAAGGGATCAGGCGTATAAATTCAATGCGCTTACACAAAGTTCTTAACATATTAACATACTGCTGTTAGGCTTGACTTGACATTCGGATACTGGCAAGTCTCTCTACTGACCTATTTCTTATTTAATTCCAAATATATATGTGTTTAACTGTGAATAATAAGACATAACCCAACGTCAATTGGTATATAAATATTATTTTTAAGGTAAAATACATGTTTTCTTTAAAAAAAGATTTACCCGTTATTTATTTAGCTACCTAGATGACTTTTTATTATTGCCAATATTTTGTATTGCATACAAGATAAATTGTACATTTACGTTTCATTATTCACATCATTGTCATTATACATAGTACTGTATTTGTTTTTATTGTTGTCACTGTGAAAATAATCAAAAGTTATAGAATATTTCCTTGGTAATCGGTAGGACGGTTATAATGGGGCACAGTTACAACAATCATGGTAGAGAAAATCAATAGCATGTATTTTGTAGAGGTCAATAGTAGTTATATATTATACATTTGAACAATAAACTGTTCTGTATCGTAAAATTTGGATTCATAAATCAAGGCTGGTAAGAATTTGATATTTAAAAAAAGTTTTGTATGAAATATTTTAAAGGTTACTCACAGCTAGCGATCGAAAACGTAACGTATTAAATCACAACAACTCTATGCCACAAGGATCTGTGTTATAGTTACTAGATTATACATAACTTTATATATTTTCATACCTATACATAGGAAATAATGCAGTTCCAATGCAATAATGTGTTAAACAATTCACTCGTATTATTCTAACCTAACAGATGGGCAAAAGTCCGAAGATAGAAAACATTAGATACACGACTAATTTCAGGTGTTTAAACTCCAACCGTGGGTACTATCGAGACAGCACTAATACTTGAATATTTCACTAGACTGTGCGTTTATTGAATTATTATTTACAACATTTCCTAAAGTAAGTACTTTGGTACTGTTAAACCGGCCGGCCTTAATAGAAAAGTTTGAACATCGCCGCCGACGCGATGCCGGATTTAGGTCGGGCGCAGCAGGGCGACCCGCGTGTCGGGCGCTCACGCGCATGTCGGCGTCAGGGCGGTCGCGGCGGAGGGGGCGCGGAGCCCGCCCCGCCAGCATTATTTGCCCCCGAGACCGAACTTCATAAAAATTAGCTCCTTGCCTTTGCTGAGGATGTCGCCGCCAGGGGCAGTCATTTCGGAGAATTTCTGCATGAGGTTGGGCTGTGCAGTAGGGGGTTGCGCGGATTGAAGCGGCTGAGCGGTGGGCGCGGGCACGACGGCGGGGCCGGGCCGACGCGCGGGGGACACGGTGACGGCGGCCGTGCCGGCGGTGGCGGTCACACCGGACGTGGCGAGTGGCGTGCCCGCCAGCGTGCCCGGTGACTGCACTGTGGGCGTACCCGCGTTACCAGCGCTCGTGCGCGCGATCGTGCTCGCTGGCGCAGCGTTCACCACGCCTCTCGCTCTCACCTATCGACCAATCAATTCAGTAACCCAACCTAACCTTCTGCCCTCTTGAAATAATCTTAACCATTTCGAGACACAATATCTTATTTGATGTAGATCGCTATTTTTTTTATGCAATTTTGCATCTAAGCTGGTGATATAAAAATAAAATCACAATAATACCTACATTAAAAATTGGCGGTTGCGTGACTGTTAAATCTATGAGTATAATTTGCACGTAAAATAAAGTATTGTTAAGTAGTTATTGTAACGTTGACTAATAAAAAAGCGTTATCATAATATTATTCCAACAACGTACAATAGCATTATACCTAGTCTCAAGATATCATGTCTCAATAAATTTATTTCAACAGGACAGTAAGATTTGAAGATCAAATTAAAATGCGGTGAATAATTGAGCAGTCATACCAAAAGTTTAAACTATTACTTGAATGCTATAGTAAAGTGGGAAGCCAATATGAAATGATATATAGTAGTTCATGATGCTAGTAAGAATATCAGTTTAATAAAGGAATTTCTTCATTACAATAAAGTGCGCAATGTCATAACTTATTGTGCGATCAGCATTATGTAGACAAAGATTTCACTTAAATTCCATTTAAACAAATTCCTTCATTTTACGATAAGGGGTTTGGTATTTTGATGTAAAGAAAACCTGTAAATTGCTCTCAATTTGTTAAACATAAGGGGTTTCAGAAGTAAACTCCTTTTGATTATTCTTTTTATATATAAGAACATGCCGTACACTTTATAACACATGAGTATAAAAATCCAATACATTTTAACTGTATCAAAAAGTGCAATATAAAACCATGCATTGCCATACATCAAAGCGGGTGATATATAAAAATATTATACAATATTGAATCACGAACCATTATTCTTTGTGTAACATTACTTCAAGCTTTTCACTAGAGAATCCAGGCTGGAGTTCTTAAGGAAAAGCTATTGGTAAAGTGGTTGTAGGTTTTCAGTACACTCATCATGCTTTGACTACAACATAAAGCATTCAAAGAAAATACTATTCGATTACTTTACGAGTTAATATGTTAACCGTTATTATTCCCGTTTATTTTTGTCTCGAAACAGTAATCGTCTAGTAACGGACCACATTCACAGGCCTCAGAGAGATTGTATCACAATGGTGAATGGGTTATGGTATTCTGATGTGAGTGAAGTATACGCCAGTGTTGGTTATGTTCTAGTCTCTGTATGATAAGGTCCAGTATATGACATGGCAGCTAATGATGTGTACGAGGGTAACCATGATCTTAATGATTCATCATTTGAGTAATATATTGGACCAAGTGAACGCGCGGATGTAACGGCCGCTCCAAACGCCCGTCTGACACTGAGCGTAGATGAAACCGATGGAGCGCAAGATATAATAGATAAACAAATGAAGAAAAGGAAACAGTGAAATAAAAATATCTAGAGATATGAGTGACAGACAAACAAAAAAAAAGACTAGTATTGTTGCATAGTATACTTGAAACTGTTTTGTTGTGGGTCGATTATAAACGGTATTTTACCTGAGCATTCGCCTGTTCTGGATTACTGGCGCATGTGTTGTGGTCTAACTGAGAAGGGGGAAGAGGGCAGGCATCTAGCAAACAGACAATACACACAACATATATAGTGACCACAGACAACCACTTGAATCTTGGATCACACCTCACGCGCACCGTGAGCTCTGTGCGAGTCTATGTTGCGTGTATTATAGATCAGCCCAAATAGGGGTCGTGGAACTAGTACCGTGAGGGGAGTGAACGTGATAAACCAAACATAAAAAAGGATAGAGAGTTGGACAGATGTAGAAAATAAAATAAGGTCTTAAATTTAACGCGTTGGGCGAAGGACCCGAAAGCTTGCCGACGATGTCAAGTGTAAAGGCTGTTCGTCAAGGCGTTATGGCTCATTGACGAACGTTACCATTCCGATGTTAGTGACTGTGTAATCCAAGATAGTGTCAATATTAGCAAAGTGTACACCAAGAGTCTTTGTGCTCCGTAGATTGCAACCGGACTCGCATTTTACAATTCCGTTTCACTTACGCATACAACTTTAGTAAATTCTTTTTTAGATTTTCTCAGAACGCGTTACCATATTCATTCTCAAACATAAAAAGGTTGTTTGTGTCATCAATTTGATGTTATTCAATTTACAAAAAGTGTAACGTGAATATGAATTTGATAACGGTCCAATAAATTAGTTATTTTCTCACTATGACTATTATTAAGCAATATCTGTTAGATCTGTATACCTATTTATTATTATATAATTTTCTTTTAGTTGCGCCGTTAAATTTGTACAAACTATTCGTTCGTGTTAGCAAAACGGAACGTGAATTATTGAACTCGCACAACAAGTCCAATCGCAATCCTAAGACCATGTACAGGAAAGATGATAGAGGGTACCAGAGCGAAATAGCTAGCGTCTCTCAGTAGTCACATAGCAAGTCCAAGGTGCAAACATGAAACACTCAAAGCTCTCGGTGAACGCAACACAACGAGTCACCGCACTTACCTAAACAGAAGGGCGGCCGGGCGTATTGTACTGACAATTTTATATTTCAAGTTGATCCAGCTCGAAGGACCGTTTTTTGGCAAAGTCTATAAAATATTCTTTAGACACTGCTTTAGGAAAATTAATCAGTGAAATGTATAATGGCGAGCGACAATTTTTGAAAATCAAAGTGTCTTGCTATAGCCAGCTAAAATATTCGTCGTGTTAGTTGTTAACAAATGTGTGTGATAGATAGGTATTTACTGAAAATATTGTGCAAAATATCAGTTGAGTACCTACTGAATCAGAACGAAGTGGAATGATAGAGGTTCATGTTGCTTTATATTGTATTTTTCTTTAAAGAACATATGACTATGGTAGTTTAAATTTTTCTGCACTTCAAATTTTATGTTTTTTTAATATAATAAAAGACGGCCCGGCCGCCCCGTTCATAGGAAGTCCCCTCCTTTAAAAGCTGAAATTTTGTCCGAAATGCTTTTATCTTCATTAAAATAATTTTCAAGTTCCTAAAAAAGTGTTTTCTGTTCTTGTTAAGAATACAGTTATGTAATGAAACCATCCAAGCCTTTCGTCAATTTATCTTATTACAATAACTTTATATTTTGATTTCCAAACACTATTTTATGACGCTCCGGACAGAACTTCAAACTGAAGAGTAGACTTCTATTCATCTTAGGCCCTTTGTACACAATACAACTTAAATATCTGACTGACGTATCTTGGTCTCTACCGTGGTACATCCCAACTATCTCATGTACTGTTGTTGCCAAAATACTAAAATCTCTGAGTAAAATACTTGCGTAGCCTTGTGTACGAAAGACCCTCATATCGTACGGCTAACAGGGAGAGTAACTATTACAGCGAATATCAAAAAGCCGCGATGGCAAGTAACGTACCTGTCTTGCGAGGGTGGTTGCGGGGCGCAGGCTGCACGTTGTCGCGGGGGGGAGGTGGCGGGCCCCGCGCACCCGGCCCTGGAGCCCCCACACCCCGCCCACGCCCCGCTCCAGCCCCCCCTAGCGGCCCACCGCCGGGACCTGCAGGGCCCCGTGCGCCCATGCCAGCTCCTGAACAGACGGACATAATTCTTTAAAAAGTAACACAAGTATAAACTAGATATTTCGTTATGTAAAGAATTGCTTTTAAAGCATTAATGTTCAATAGAGGTAGCAGTTTTAAGAGCAGGGTCAATTGCCTTAAGGTCTAGGTCTATGGTCCTATTATAAAATCACTAAATATATTTCAAGGCACACCATCTTGTACCTTTACTGAACTAGATTATGACTCAGCCAGGCCTTACCTTGACTCGTTTGCCCCGGCGCGTACTGGTCGTTAGCCTCAGTCAGGAAGTTGCTTGGCACCAGCCCTCGCACGCCTTCTATCTCCGCCATGAAAAACCCGTCGTCGTCCATGTCCCCGTAAACGTGGATGATCTGGCCAGTCTGGAAGCTCAGCTCCGCCTGGAACACGCCACGTCTCTGTTATAAGGTTAGACACTGATCAGGTAACAAGTTTGGCCAAATATTTAAAAACATACAATGAAATTTGGCAAGTGTCATGTCGTTGTGATTTACTGGGACTTGAAATTGCTAAGCACGGAATTGTTAATAATATTATTAGTTGCAAAATGACTCGTGGTGCAATGCAGTGGTAGAGTGGAGGGTGTAGGACAGGAAACGCCTACTATGGAAACCACAGGTAGGTTTTGTGTGACGACTTCAAAAGATTGGTGTGAACAAAATGGTTTAAACTGTCCAAGATCGTAAAAGTAGTTGATAATGTTTAAAGTAGAAGAAAAAGAAGTGCAAAATGGAGACGGATTATTACCGGAGACATACGGCCAAGATCATCACGGCAGGGAAGTTTTATTAAAGTAAATCTGTGGGTACTGTTCACATCAACATTCATTTGTTTGTAGGGTACAATAACAATCGAATAGCCAAGCCACATATTAAGAACGATATTGTTTATGCAAATATGTAAAAAAACATTCACCTATAATTAGTTGGAGAGAAATAAGGAGAAATGATGAAGGTATAACATACCTGAACAGAGAGAGAAAGTTGAAGAGAAGTTCTAGAGTTAAGAGCGTAGCTCTCTATAGAAGAAGAGGAGATAAGAATAGTGTAGTGTGTCATAAGGAAGTGTAAGTAACAGTTAGGTAAAAGAACTCACATCAGCATCCACATTTGGACTCAACTCCTGCGGGTCGTAGTCGTATAGCGCGACCATCCTGCGCACGGGCTGGTTTGCGTACGCGTCCGTCCAGCGGTCGCGGGGCTTCGCCGCTGCCTGCCCCACCGCGTCCTGCTCTGACACCTCCATCACCATGTTGTGGGGCACGTAGCCTCGTCGCCCTCGACACTCGCCCCAGTAGAAGCCGTCCGCGTCTTTGTCACCCCAAACCTGCCATGGGTAAAAAGGTTGTAATGTCCACACATGAGAGTATCTGTCACTGACCTTCACTTAGGGTGCTAATATACAGCGCTTAAGACAAAAGTTTAAAAAATAAATATATGTACCGAGAATATAATAATAAGAATTACTGTTATCATTTATTTTAATTAAGGATATGTTATTTAAGTAAGTATTATTATTATTTTAATGTTTTTTTAATGTAATTAATTTTTTGTTTGGCTTCACTATTGTATTGTGTAGTCCTGTAAGAATAGTGTAAGGTTTTGAATTAGTAAATAAATAACCTCTTTCCATGATATCAAAGACAAGCTAAAGAACATTTTAATTGAAGCTACTGTGAGCTGTACCCAACTACCCACCTTGATAGTGTCTCCTTCACTGAAGGGCAGCTCTTCGTCACAGCTCTCAGGGTTAGGGCTCATAGTAGCTGGATCGTAGTCGAAAAGCGCAATGAAGTAGCGACTCCTTTTTGACTGGGGGTGGCCTTGCTGCTGGTGACGAGGCCCGGCAGGCGGGCCTCGTGGCCCCTGGGTGGGGCCTCCCCGGGGCCCATATTGAAGGTTGCCTTGCTGCTGTTGCTGCTGCGCCTGCTGCTGTTGTTGTTGCTGATGTTGTTGCTGTTGTTGCTGCTGCTGTTGTTGTTGTTGTTGCTGTAATGTGAAACAGTAATAATAGAAAAGTAAAAAAGGACAGTGTCCAAATTAGCCTATGAACCAACAAACATTTGACATTTGTCAAAATTCTGGCCATGATTTAAGACATAATTATCACTTATTACATTGTCAAGAGACCTCTGATTTTTGATATCAAAATTAAAAATACTGAAAAGATTTATCCTACGAAAACATTTTTTAATACCATTTATGCTGCGTTTGTCTGTGCCCTCTGTTGTTTAGCCATCGCAACAATATTTTAATTTACTTTGTATTGACAAAAGAAACCTTGTTTGTGCAAGAAAATGTAGTTGTGAACTTAATAAAGGCTCTTAAAAATTAGTAACAATACATTACTGTCAATGCGATAGATGTTTAATCAACTGTTCATTTTAAATCAGATTATACATTGGCTTAAATCAGCTTTGTACGAAGTTAAAAAAAAAGAAGTTAATGACGTTTGGTTGACTTGACACTTCAACGCAAAAAAAATACCAGCATCTGTCTAGTGTCTTGTATTTTTCGCTTTCAATTTGCAATGCTGTGTTATTGTTTTTATGATAATAATTTTATTCTTACGACTCGGCTTCTTAAAAAACGGATGTTGATGGCTCTCTGTAGTGACCTACCTCATTTTAGATTATACCGTTTAAAGACTTTGTAACCGGCACATAGCAAACTCAGCAATAATTACGAATTTACGATCATCGCAATGGAATCAACATTTTATGTGAATTGTGGCTCAGCTAGTGGTTCCATAATACTGGCAGAAGTGGCAGATCAACAAAATATGTCCTTGAAGAACATTAGTCCCACTCACGTAAATAAAACTACGCATTATATTATTAAATAGACGACCGACTTGGTGTAATGGTTAAGAAGTTGGCTACTACACCAGAGGTCGCGGGTTCGATCCCCGCACAGTACAAACATTTGTGTGCATGAACATGTCTGTTTGTACTGGTCTGGGTGTTTCCTATGTATAATAAGTATGTATTTACAAAAGAAAATGTATTTAAGTATGTTTATCCGTTGTCTAGTATCCCATAACACAAGCTTTAATTAGCTTACTTTGGGGCTAGATGGCGCTGTGTGGAATAATGTCCAGGGATATTTATTATTTATTTATTAAATATAACCTTAAAACTTTTGAGTTTTTTGATATTTAACGAGTTTTCAGAAGTGTCCGTCCATAAACTACGTTTTGACACTAAAGTGTATGTATTTATGAACCCTCAGAGGTATTTTTCATGACTGTTGGTTCATAGGCGGCAATGTATGGGCGAATATACACTATCCTTTATCAAAATGTGGCATCAGAGATCAGAGAAAAAAGGAGTCAAGTGCGTCAAGAAGCACGTTCAGACCATTAATAATTAATAAAAAATTAATAAGTTGGTCGACTATTACTAGAAAAATTTCAGTTTTAAAGTTATAGGATAGGGATCCTTCGCTTAGCTAACAAATCGATTTTGAACTTAAACATTCATTCATGAAATATTTATAGGAACCAAATACATAATATGTAGGGACACATACCTACAGTACGCCACCGCTATATGTTATGCATTCGGAGAAATTAATAAACACTTTTGCCTGGCACTCACAGTGTAATGCCTCACCTAATACATAATAGGCCACTTTACACATACCTGGTAAGAACAAGGAAGGCAATCCAGATAAAAGATCAGATATTAAGAAAACTATTTCAACAAATAGTGTAAAATACGCACCTGATGAGGATTAGGAGGGCGGCCTCGCTCGTGGTGGTTCCTCGGCGGCGCGTTTGGCTGGTAAGGCTGCGGCTGGCCCGGGTACGGCGGTTGGTTACTTGGGAAGGGCCCTCCCGGAGGGTAGGGCTGTTGCTGCGTGCCATGGTAAGCTTGTGTATTCGGGTACGGCTGACCCGAAGGCTGCTGCGACGCTTGCGTTGGTTGGGACGGTTGCTGCTGACGTCCGTACGAACCAACACATTAATAAGGTTAGATTTTCCATAAATAAGCCAACAGCAATCGTCAAGCTCATAGCCACAATTTTTCTTTATTGGCATTGCGTTAAGCGATAAAAATATTACCTTCTCCTTGGATGTTAAATAAACAAGACATTCCGTTGTAGCTCTAGTCAACCCCCATGCACAACGAAAGCTAGCGTGCAGCGCTTACACTTGAAACCACATCATTCATAGCAAAGAATTAGAACAGTCGGTTCCAAAAGTGCTTGTCAGCGTTTACATAGAAACAAAATTATAGATCAAACTGTTTGGGAACCTCTCCGAATATCGATAGAAACTTAGTATTACAGACTTACTGGTAAACATTTAAGAGACACTGAGTTTGGTAGGTGTGTGAAGGGTGTATTGAGTGTCGCGTCGAAGCCAAGACAGCATGCAGGAACAACCATACAAACACGCGCTGAACATGCTCGAGTGATATTATGATCTGTATCGAGTGCTCTGTAGGGCCTACCAGTCGGGCTTCCTAACCGTAAGTCCGGGGTTACGTGAATTACTCGTGCTAATCGTGTTAAGTTAACCTGGACGTGTAGGGGCGCGTGACCTGTGTCGAGTGTGTGGCATCGAACATCGAGGAAGTACAGTAAGTGAAGATGACAACACAAAACACCGAGAAGTGGAAACTCGTGATTGGGAGAGAGTCCGCACAAAAGTTGAGAGAGAAAGAGCATAGTGAGTAGTGCTAGCACATGGAGAGCACATCGATGACAGCTAGGAGTTATCGCAGACCTGCGGGCGGCGGCGCGTCGCCTCCTCGTCCTCGCTACCCAGCTCCGTCACGCCCTCTTTAGTGATTTCGATGGCCGGTATTCCCGATTGCTACCACACGGTCATTCAATATTTTAGCATACAACAAATCGTTTTCAAACAAGACAAAACAAAGTGAAAGAATGGGCGTGCTGACGGAATGGTCGATGCAGATGGCGAAAATGGTGCTGAGCTTAGTTCGTCGCTTGGTGATGACATGATCAGCGCATTTTTTGATAATTTTATGATACATTGTGGCAAGGATGAAGCGTTGTTATATCATCAACATAGTTGTAGAAAGCGGACGATTATCAAGCTGTAGAAAGTGTAGTAACCACAAATAAGTTGTCAAAGATATAGGTTTAAGGAGTTGACTCATAGATTGACTAAGCAGAGCTAGTGAAGCCGTATTTAGATGGAAGCTGAAGTGGAAATATTGAAGTTCACTGCTGCAGGAGCATTCGGCTGTTGTATTTCGTGAATATTTTACTACTTTGCATTGCGACATTTCGGTATACTGATTAAATCATGAATTCTGTGTATCTGGATTCTAGATGAGATGTTGACTGATGGTTTTATTGATGTATGGACAGTGAGAAAATTGTCTGAAATTCCGATAGAGTTATCTGTCTATTGCCTGCTCTAAAAATGGTACACTTCTAACAATCTAAATCTGATAAGTACATTGTTATTCGTAATTTGTTACTGTTGTTTTTCTATTACATATTTTCTATATAGCTCTATTTTAAATAGTAGATACTGCATATATGTATATTTAATGTAATTGTATATTAGTATTTCAAGTAAGTACAAGTTCCACTAATGGGAAGAAAAATATGCATAAATTAGCTAAAATATAATTCTTTTCTACATTTTTTCTTGTCTACTTTCATAATTATATGTATAAAAGCATACTTAAAGTAAAATCGTTTTCATATGCTGATTATACGTCTACATTAGTATTTATATAGAATACGGGCACACTGTGTAAATATAACAAAAAAAAAAAATTACAAAACTAATAACACAAACAAAATACACTCAAATAAAACAAACCATGAAACGCTAAAAACAAAACTGGTGTGTATATAGAACTCCAGAAAGAAATTAAAAAATATTTGATAAGACGTGTTAAAATTCCTTACCGAAGGGGTTATTTTGTCGAATATACTCTTTAGGAGGCCTGTGCCGAATCCGCTCGTGGGCTATGGAAAGGTGTATAACAGTTATGTGAGAGAGCGAGGTTAGGTTAGACTAAGTGGAATGATACAACTCATGAGCTCCATGACGGTATTGTCTGTGTCACAAATTACAAGCTCTTTATTTGTTCTAAGTAGTATATCTGTAAGGTGTCGTGCGTTGTTTTGGGTATCGGCCAATAGCACTAGAGACTACGAATCTAGTCGCAAGCAGTATGCATTTAATTTTGAACGATCGAGCCGAGTGCATAGCTAGAGTCGATGGCGCGGGTGGTCGTGTCGTGTACCGTTCGGCAGAGAACTACTGGACATTTAGAAGACGCCAGCGACAGAACCACAGAAGATAGTATAAAGAGTGCAGTTTGCAACACCGATATCACGGGACAAACCATCTGAAGTCCTTGCATTTGAATGTATTAAAACTATTACTCAAAAAAGGTTATTTTTGGAAGTAAATCAAAAAGCAGACTCATATTAACAGACGGTTTGTCGCGTAAGAAAAGAGCATATGGCACTGATCATAATAATGATAGTAGCTAAGAAGACACAGACGTAGAATCATCAGAGATAAAAAACAAAATATGAAGCTCGTAATAAATACTGAATCAACGTTTCAAAGAAATAATATACTAGCGAAATTAAATCTGAAGAAACACGAAATATACAACACTGATTTGCAAACCAAATATATGTATAGACAAAGTGCTGTGCCGACCAACATTAAGTTAATGATTTCATTTAAACATCAAATGATAATTTTATTTCTTCATTTATTAAAACCATTCGGTAAACAAATAGTTGATATTATTAGAAAGAATGAAATAGTTCCTATGAACGGAACAATTGGACCTTATATCAAACTATTTGGATAATTTGGTTGATTTCGATTTATAGATACGCGTTCTAGTGAATAGGGTTATTAAAATTGACAAATCAATATCAACCAATATTTTTACAACTGATACAAACAAAACAGTACAATGAAAGAGTAATAAGGAGAGAGCGGTCACCTGAGCAGCATGCTGGTCGTGGCGGTTGGCGCTAGGGAATATCTCCTTATCAGATAAATTCTCGTCGTGCTCTATCACTTGCTGCTGCTGTTGGTAAGCCTGGGGCCTCTGTTGTTGGTTCCGAAATGGTGCGGAGACCATTGAGCCCATTTGGCTCATCGCGCCCTGGTTAAGCGCGGGGCCAGGCCCACGGGGCATCCTTGACACTACTCCTCGAAGCACCGCCGGAGGTATCGGCGTAGGTGCGCTATCACTGGACTGGCTGTCTCGTGATTTTGTACGAACCTGAAAACAATTCCAAGATGTACCAATAGAAGTTGACTAATTGTTTGTCTTATTAACTAGAGAAATAGTAGTTAAAATCAAAACTCTGGCATGAACTAATAAGAAAGTTATCATAATCATAATATTTAAAAACGTAGCATTCTACAGCCAAACGATGCTCCATACTGCTATACTTACTGTGACACACTTAGGATTGAGCCCAATGAGTTTCCCGATATCGATGAGCGCATGGTCCCCGGTTGGTGAATCGACGTCGGTGACTTTCTTGCCGTCTGCGTACACGGCGTACCCCGTGACGGGTCCGGAGGCCGGGGGGCGGAGCACCGGTTGCCAGGTGACGAGCAGAGTGCCGTCCTGGGGTCCCGCTTCCACCTGCGACACCGCACCAATCACCACCAATAATCCAGCCGAACGTTTATCACGCTTAGCCAATTGGGTACTGAACAGTTCAATTTCGTGACCAGCATTGGTTACACTTAAAGCCACAGTGGGAGGATATAACGTCACATCACATAACACAGGGTTTGCTAATCTAGCCAGAAGGTGAGCGCTGGGATTTTTCAATATAATTTTTATCCTGGAGCTGGATTTATGGTTATGATTGACGCGACTTCCTCGAAATTGTCGGAGGTGCTGTGTGCGTCGAGGTTGTGAATCATTTGAGGAATAGGGGTGTAATAGTATCGTGAGTAAATATGTAAGGGTTTAATTGCCACACACTTGGTAAAGCGTTGGAAAGCAATTGTCAAGTGCGTGTGCTGGTAAGACTATCATCATAATTCTTGTGTTTGCGGATCCTTTAACTTATGAGGAATATCAATACTCATTCACTCTAAACCAAGGCATCTTTTAATTCAACTGACAGTGTTATGTGGTAGTCTGACATTTTGCCACTGTAAGACCTTCTTAAGATAGCATAAAACTGTCAGTCCAAGCGTTACCTAAGCTTAGAACCAACTCGCAAAACTCATTTATTCATTGCTTATAATAAATAAAGTATTGGGTACAGCGGGCAGGGAAATGTAAGTGTAAATGTAAAAGTTTGGATTGACAAGCATGCTTTGTTTCGTCATGCCAATATTAAGTTATCTTCCCGATGTACGTACCATGATTTCATTTGGTGGATCAGGCAAGCCCTTGGGTAACGTTCTGAAGTCTGTGTAAGCCCCTGGAGCTTCTTCTATAGGTATTCCAGATGGAGGTCCAGCTCTTAAGTGCTTTGCCCTTACGGTTACTCTGTACTGAGTACTCGGCGAAAGTCCGGTGATGGTGTGGCGATAAACTCCTGGTTTCACAGTGCGGACCTACAAATATAGCAGTAACGGCCGCAATTAAATATACGTATTGATTAAAAAGATGTTGTGATTAGTTTGAATCATTTTGGGTGTAGCTTACTTCAACGTTGTTGACACAGACGACGTGTTGGTGGTTCGAATTGGCCGGCAACCAAGAGATAATAGCTTGGGAACAAGTGACTCCACTGGCCCTTACGCAGGTGGGCCCCATGTTAGCGGTGTCTCGGCCTATGACCATGGTGCAAGCGGCGTCACGAGACGTACGGCGAGAAGCGGTCACTGAACGAACGCTGATGCGATGAGGCTTTAAAAAACATTGACCAACATTAGCTTAGTATTGACCTCATATCGCATAGGAAAGAATAATTTGTATATTGACATAATATACAATGGTAAAGAAGTAATACAACTAAAAGCAAACTGTGATATCGAACTAAAATAAACGGTGCTTTTTGAAAATGACAATGATAACTAAGGCGACACAGACAAATGAGAAACTAACATCAATAAGAACAATACCAAAAATGCTTACCCTGTTGGAGTCGACGCCTTCGACCAGGGCTCGGGTGCGTTCCGACGCCTTGACTGTGGTCTTGAGAACTCCGTCGACGTAGACGTGGTAGCTCTCGATGTTGGCCTGCTGCACGCCCTCGGGAGCCGTCCAGCCGATGAGCACGGACTTGTTCAGCTGCCGCTCCAGGGTGAGCTGCCGCGGCGCAGGCACTAGCGACGAGAAAAACAGCTCGGCTGTTCAGGTCCGAGATCGCAACGAGTGCAGCCAGGCAGGCGAAGTGCGAGTGATATGCGAAGAAGCGTGCAGCGAAGTCCGTGGTAACGGGACGGGACAAAGGAAAGGTTCAACTATAGAACTATTACTACAGTATCAATGATAAATGCATAGACAATGTTATGTCATTTCAGAATTTATTTGTGTGGAATTTCGAAATTGTGATATTTTCTCAAGCATCATGAGGAAGTGTATCAATGTGTCTCCATGCATGCAGACGTTGGATTTTGAAAAGTAAATGTTTTGATGTGATTGACTAAAGTGAAGTCTCCATAACATTCTTTAATCTAATTAATTAATATTTTCTCATATTCCATTAAGCTTCTAAATTGTATTCATACTAATTCTATTCGCAGATATCTATAGCAAAGTCTAGCTATTATTTCTATGAATAAAATATCTAGATATTTCGAGAGTTCATGAAGATCGATGGGTCAAAGTAATTCTACGTCTCGTGCTTGTTGACCTCGTGGAGAATACTTACCGTTGTCGTCGTCTTCTGGGCCCTCGCTGAGGTCGGCGACCTCGCTGAGGCGCGCCACGTCACGGCTGAGGGAGATGTCACTGACCGCGGTGGTCGCCGACTCGTCGACGTCCCTCAGTGTGCTTACTACCGCCTGCCAACAAGTCTGTCTTTACCATTTACATACCGTGGAAGTGGATGAGGGTTTACATAATGTTCTAAAATTGTAAAAGTTTTGCCACACAGACGAAGACGTTACTAAATTAAGTCTCTGTGATTTTAAGTTTTTTTCTTATCATAACTGTTATGAAGAGAGAGAGTAGGACCAGTGACCTTTGCTATCGTTTCTTAACTACTCAATGAAATTATATTGGGTAGGTAACAAGATTGACATTTAAGTAAGTATATTTTATGTTAATAGTTAGCCAATTTCTTAATTTTTAGGTGACTTAGATATTCACGCCGTTCATTTAGTGATCCAAAGCAGGGTGCAAAAACTAAAATACTGACGATAAGTGACTGTGTCCAACAGAAAAAGATGATAGAAATACCTAAAAAAAATAGCTCTGTCGAGGAATCGACCCTGCTACCTTCCAAACGAAAGTTTTCAAATTCGATTTCCACCTCATTCCTGAACCGAGTTGAATTTTAAAATAGAGCACTTTAAATGCAAAAAATACTAAAATCAAATAAAAATCCCCTGATGCTGCCCTGTCACATGTCAATAGAAATGAAAGGGACAGCTATACATGTAAGAACCGCTCAGGTGCTCAGCTTTGATTAACGTTTGTGGATCCGGGCGTTAGGATCTCAATATTGCCTTATTTTATCCAAGAGTGCCAAATGCAATGAAAATGCTCAAACCTGATGAAACTCTAACAAATCGTCTCCGACCAGTCTTTGTACGAAGTTAGCAGGCACCAGCCCTCTCCGACCGTCCAGCAGTTCCGCGTCCAGCATAGACGCGTTGGGGTCTGGTGGACCCCACACTAGGAGGTAATCGCCAGCGCAGATCGACAGCTCTCCTTCTGCGCTTTCGATCCTGTAAATGGCCATTTGTGTTCTAATTGGCAAACAGACAACATAGTCAACAACATTTAAAAAAATCCTTTAATACAATATCAGTTAAAAAAAATAGGAGATGGGAATTAGGAAGTGTTTTTTTAAAGTATGTTTTTTGGTAAACTTACTCGGGCGGATCGTATGAAAAACGTGCAATGTATACACAGCAACGGCCTTTGCCAGGAATGTCCAGCATATCTACTTGTGGCTCGTTGCTTGCAGCACCGTTCATGAAATGTGTGTTCCGAACTGAAATAGTTACACAGAATAAGCATATTTCATAGGTTACACATAATTTGATTTGATGCACAACATACTGTACTGACCATCCATCTCCATTCCGGTGCTGGGCATAATTCTAGACATAGCTCTTTGGTTCCGATCGTGACTGAACCCAGTATCCATTCCGGTTATCCTATCTTGTCCGTATTGACTATCTAATCCTAAATTCCACGATGGTTGGTGTGGAGTCACTGGAGTCGCCACTCTGCCCACTGCAGACGTCGTCGTGCCATATCTGCCCATTCCAAGATCTATTTCGTCCAACGGTTTGAGTTTGATATTCATAGCATTTGATCCTAAGCCGCTCGAAAGTAGAGGATTCGTGTACGTTCCTGTGCCATATACATTTGTTCCAGTTAAACTTGTATTCATAGTCCCTAATTGAGTGCCACCGGTCAAATTTGATAGCGGATTTCCTAGAGCACCAGTTAAAGTCGATTGTAGGCCACTGAGGGTGCCCGTCAACCCTCCGGTTAAACTGCTCTGTGCGTTGTTTAAGCAACTGGAGAGGCCGGTTCCTGAAATATTTCCCGATAACCCTGAACCAGTAAGTCCTCCTCCCAGATTCATGCCTGACACGTTTCCTGTTATGTTCTGAAGATTGCTCTGCAGTCCTGCTAGAGTGCTGGATATTTGGCTGATGTTGTTGACTAGAGGTGCGGTGACCGGGTTTGTGAATGTGACTTGGTGAGTGTTTGGTAAGTAGGAGTTGGTGGAGTAGGATTGAATAGGATTGGAATATGAGCTAGGGTTGTGTGCGCTCATGGAGTAGTTGACGGAGTTAGAATTGGGTGCAGTAAACTGTCCAGTGGCGTGCAGACTGGACAGCGTGGGCATCGTGTTGCTCTGGCAGATAGCCGCGTGCCCAGAGTGGCTCAAGTGGCTCGAATGCCCACCGTGGCCTCCGTGGCCCGAGTGGCCCGCGCTCGTGTACGAGTGTGGCAGCGGCGATGGCGATGGTGAGTGGAAATCCCCTAATGCTTGGTTAGATCCACTTGATTGCATACCTGTGTACAACACACAAAGACTTATATTATTCACTATATTATCGGTAATCACATTGCAAAACATGTCAGGCCTGCATTTATTTGCCACTGATAGATCACATATTTCACTAGCGATATCTTAGGCAGATGGGTATACTGGTATGGTATAACATGGTTTTGCAAAACTAACTATAATTCTGTTTTTATAATTCT
The DNA here is from genome assembly GCA_947369235.1 of Udea olivalis. NCBI lineage: Eukaryota > Metazoa > Arthropoda > Insecta > Lepidoptera > Crambidae > Udea > Udea olivalis. The sequence goes on along the minus strand of OX376362.1, from coordinate 10,809,141 downwards.
TTAAGTCTATTTTTTTGATTGTGTTTTTACTTTACGGTATAACTTAGTAGTGCTTCTAAATTTTCAGCGATATTGTGAATAACACAACACGTGAACAAATACGTGACAAATTTATAGTTGGCTTACCATGCGTTGTAGATCTGGTATGCTCTAATTCAGCAAGGATCCGATTGTCCTGTTCGATCTTTGCCATAATCCGCTCGATCTCCGAGGCAGGCTGGCCCTGCGGCGCCCCCCATGACGACCCCCCATGTCCACCGCCTGAGGCTCCTCGTGCTCGTAGCGCCGATGATAACTCTAGTTGAAGCTCTTCACATCGCACGGTTTCCAAAGCCGCCTGAGACAGGAAAATTACTCCCTTTACTTCACACACCCACAAATAGAATGAAAACATAATGGCGATTTATTCTCACCAAGCATCAGGTGTGTAAGTTACAACAGCACGGGAAATGAGAGGTCACGAACTTTGTGAACTTAGAAAGTCTTGGCATGAAGGGCGTTCTCGGCGCTCGTCCAAATTCGATCACATTTTTCTTAGAAGCGTTAAACCCTCTACATCATAATGATTTAAATCTTAGTTCGAGTAGTATTAAGTTCGTGTCATCACTTTCCTTTGTCAATTTGTCACCCCCGATAGCGTTCAGAACTAGTCCACCGTCCTGGCTTACTTCGCGTTAGGAAAAGGCAACGCAACTCTGCGCCGTTTGCCATCGTAAGTAAATGGGTAATATCTAAATGCGCATACTCGGCGCCCTTCCAAGTTTGCCTATACATAGTTTCCAGCCGAAGTCTAGACTTGCTTCTGTCCTTGCCGCACACAGATAAACGCAGCTTTGCCATCTGTTATGCCGCCTGTTTTAAAACCCATGATACATAACATAATAGTACCAAGGTATTAAACATCTACTTTGAATAATTAGAGCCTGCTCTCTACTCCACATGCGGTAATGAGGTATAACTAGGTATAACTATACTGACTTGATTTAGTAAAATGGAAGAAAAGAAGTTGTTAAATTACGTCATAAGTCTTCTCGCAAACATACAGAGCCGTAGTCAGCATCAACTTCATGTCCAATCTTTTGACACTTGTCTGAAATCTAAAGGTCATGACACACTATACCGGCACCGCAACAGCCCAGCTGTTGCACAGCATCGTCTCGTATTTAGGTTACGGCTAGCCGCCAGCGCGCTAATACGCGCCGTGCGCGAGGTGCAAGCTCGCAGTCCACGCGCCGGCCGCGAGGTGCAAGCTAGCAGTCCGGGCACCGGCCAGCGGAGTCGGCACGCGGTAAGCATGCGGTCGGTGCGCCGTAAGCTCGTGGTCGGTGCGCCGTAAGCTCGCGGTCCTCTCGCTTACAGCGCACGGGCTGCGAGTCAAGTTGTATGGGTGGTGACAAGCGCGGTGCCCGCCCGCCGGCGGGTGTTTCATATTGACATTGTAAAATATATTACACACAATTCAATGCTCTAATTTAAATGACAAGTTAATTGCCGGGTTAGAGCGTTCCCGTTGCCGCGCCGTGAAAATGTGTGATGACCTTGAATGCTCCTGACATTGTGCTCATCAACATAAGCAAGCCGTGCAAGCAAAACGATCCGTGTTCAAAGCTGGGGATTAAGCACTCCAGCTCAGGGCCAGCACGGAGCCGAGTTCAAATCTGAACTATACTTAGTTTTATGTCCATTGTTGTGCGGCTAACTCTCCGGTGAGAGAAAACACCGATAAAAAATCAAGTGACACGTATAACAGCGGAAAGCTCACTACCTTACCACGTTGCTCCAGCACCCACACCACGCGGAGCTGAGCTGAGCGGGTGCATCTGCGTGCGCGCGCTCATCATCCGCACTTGTTTACCCCGTGTCGCGCAAGAAATACGAGTTTGGAGAAACGCGGGCTGCCAACCCAAGAACCTATTAGGCATGCACTTTGTGACATAGCATCATCTTTAGCCAATCCAACAAACCTTCTTCTCCAACTCCCTCGCCCTCGACTGCAGCTGCTCGACGCTGTGCGAGTCGTGCTGCGAGCGCCTCGCGGAGCTGAGCTGAGCGAGCGCGTCTGCGTGCGCGCGCTCCGCGTCCGCTCTCGCTCGCTCAGCGTCGCGCAGGCGTCGCGAGAGCGTGTCCGTGTCGCCCCCGCCGCCGCTTGAGTAACCACTCATATTCTGTAAAAAATGAGAAAAAAAATATAATAAATAAATAAATAATAATAAATAAATATGCGCCAGACAACACACCTCTTGTAATGTTCTTGAATTATGGATTAATATCCCTGTGTCACGAGGTACCACACAAGGAAATCAGCCAGGGGCGTCTCCCAGCACACCCAGACCCGAGTCAATTCAGAAAAGATCGTTTCCTGAATTGACCGGACCGGGAATCGAACCCGGGACACTAAGGAAATCGAGGCGAGAAACCGTGCTACAGCGCACTACGAGAATCGTGTCGTCCAGTGTTCATATCTTTAATGTTAAGGAAAAATGATTGCCACATCTAAAATATTTCTCACTAAGTAAAACCTTAATACAGGGAATAACAGTAGTACAAAGTGGAGTAGGCTATACTTGGTGTCTTTTGAGTTTTCCTATATTTGATTACAAATAAATCAATAGATATCGAAGCTTCGCCTTTAGGGAAGCCGCGCAATTCTTTGGACTGGAAGGACGAGACAATAGCAATGATTGTCATTTCATAATTAAGTAAGTAGGTACCTAAGAACTCCCGACCATAACGTCTTTAATCTTTTTAGTCAATACATAGTAGAAACCTACTTTGAAGCGCTTACCTAAGCAATAAAAACGTTGCGAAGTAACCTTATTTATTGTTGACGATATATTTTTAAATTTTCCAAGTTTGCAAAACTAGAGAAGCATAAATTACAAAAACTGCACCCAGTTTAAAACTTAACTGAACCTACTTTACTCTTTGGTTGTGAGACTATCATATTATTACCTACCTGAAACCGTTAAGTCTCAAGTTAAATTGAGTTTAAAATAAACCTTTAGAAAAACAGGCAAGCGTGGCAAGGACAAATCCTTATCTACGTGTAAAAGCACAAGTTAACTAAATTACCTACTTACACTGCTCATATTGTAGGTAATGGTGCTGCTTGAGCTCGAAATAATAACACCTAGAAACCAAGTCTATGCGGACAAAGTACATTTGAAAAAAATAGACCTAAAGACGGGTGTGTGAGTGGGTTCCGTATGACATCCGGATTCCGGACCCTTGTTATTATTTGTTTATAACAGTGAAATCTAAATAAAACATCTCATGTATTTACACGTAAGAGAATCAAAATAGCTTATAAACTCATTGTTGTTGCAAACCTTCATTTATAACTCTTTGTTGAAAACCCTCAACTGAAACTTCATAATAAAAACCTACAAATGGTGTATCGAGTGAATATTTTATCGATTTTATGTAAAAATCGAGTGAATCGTCGCTCGCCCTTCACGGTATCGATTGACGTCAGCCGATAAGGACTGATATAATATGCCCTGGCCAGCCCTTTAACACTGCTATTAAGGTAAAAGCTCCTATTACAGAGGCAAATGGCAACGCTTGGAAAGTAAGAAAGGAAAATAGGAATTTACAAATATGTAACTTAATGAATGAAAAATTTTTGTTTCGACAAATACATAGATTATATTTTACATTGCTTCTGACACTGTATATTTTTGAAGTTATTAAATACAAAAAATATATATTTAAGTGCTTAGGTCGATTTTTCCTACAACGGAGGTATAAACTATGGGTAGAGCTAATTACGGCGGTAGTACCTAGGCTCCTAAAATGGAGGGCCAGAATCAGAACGTTAAATGTACTGGGGTTCCGTACATTAACATTATATTGGTTTGTTTTATTTTTAGGCTCCGAACTATTTTTCTATTAGATCGGGAACTACGGTAATGAAAGCTGGGGGGCACTCACTTTTACAGAATAAAAATAGCAAATTTATAAGATGTAGTTTATTATTATAAAACAAATCATCGTCTACATTTTATTCTACCCGTAGTGGTTTGGCTGCTCCAGAAAAATAGTTCTGTCATGTTTTTTTTAATCCCTGTTGGTTCCATAGTTACAATAGTTCCGTCAAACCCTAACCGTATGTGTTGGCTTTGCACTATTTATTTTTACAGTCTCTGTCTACTTGCACTTACTTCTACTTTGTACGTTTTTAGTTTCGGATTTATCAAAAGAACTATCGAAGAATAAAAAAAGAAAAAAATATGGAATTCCAGTAAAACAATTTAAACTTATAAGCTCTCACTAACGAACCCTAAAATATGTATTATAATAAACGTTCGTTTTTTCATTCTTTCTTGGGAGACATAATACAGGTTACAGAAAACACGTTACCCAAAAATTATCTAGAAATGTTTATTGCTCATCAAAAAGAGTAAAGTTTGTGTTCGTAAATACCCAGTTAACGGAATTATTCGACAGTAAGTGGGACGAACTTGTTCCCTTGCTAGTCTGTGGTGGGACGGGTTCGCAACGGAGGCTCGTTTCATAGTGTCGCGCTCCTGGCTAGGAAGGTACACCTTGTTATTAATTTGCGATTTTAACACACATAAAATGGTCATACCAACATGTTTTTGCATAACAATAATAATTTATACATTAGTTTCCATAGTGAACCCTCAAAATTACCTATTCACTGTTTTTTGTGGTTTAAACACAATTTTAAATTAGGCGTTATTAGAAACAATTTTAAATGTTTGATAACCTTTTTTTATATCAACATTTGTTTCTTTAATTACGCATTTAACCTCGATTTTGTTTTTTTGATTGATTCATAAGAAAAATTCACATTAGATCAATTAACGCCATACGTTTATTCTTATAGGTTTTGCATAAAACTGTAATGACTTTAACGAATATCTGTAATAATGTATGGCAATAGATTTTGTACAAAAAAATAAAACCAAGATACTAAGAGACTGGGAAGGAGTCATCTGACAAAGTTAACTATAGTTAGACCGCTTAATTGAGTCCTCGCTTGCGGGGTACAGGGGCGCGGGTTAGACGAGAACGGGGGCCGGCGGGAGGTGCGGGCGGCAGGCAGAACACCTTGCCTAATACATATTTTAGGGTTCGTTAGTGAGAGCTTATAAGTTTAAATTGTTTTACTGGAATTCTATATTTTTTTCTCTTTTTATTCTTCGATAGTTCTTTTGATAAATCCGAAACTAAAAACGTACAAAGTAGAAGTAAGTGCAAGTAGACAGAGACTGTAAAAATAAATAGTGCAAAGCCAACACATACGGTTAGGGTTTGACGGAACTATTGTAACTATGGAACCAACAGGGATTAAAAAAACATGACAGAACTATTTTTCTGGAGCAGCCAAACCACTACGGGTAGAATAAAATGTAGACGATGATTTGTTTTATAATAATAAACTACATCTTATAAATTAGACGAGAACGGGGGCCGGCGGGAGGTGCGGGCGGCAGGCAGAACACCTTGCCTGCCGCCCGCACCTCCCGCCGGCCCCCGTTCTCGTCTAACCCGCGCCCCTGTACCCCGCAGCCGAGGACTCAATTAAGCGGTCTAACTATACCTTGGATGGTGAAACCGTCACATCCGCTCAGATACTCGCTGAAATGAGGATTTCTACAGACATCGTTGTTTTTCAACATAGGAGACAAAACTCTTTTTAAAAACTATAGGCCAATCACGCTTCTGAGCTGTCTTCAAGCTGTTCTCAAGAGTCATCACGATTTGACGGCTTTCAGCCACCGGAACAGGCTGGGTTTCGTAAAGGCTATAGCACCGTGGACCACATCCATTCTGTTCAGCAGGTTATACAGAAGTCTGAAGAGTATTCGACTGGCAATATGTGGAGGTACTTGGTAATCTCTACCAAGCGGCGGCAATGTCCGTCCAAGTGCAGAACCACCAAACAAGACCCATTTAGTTGCTCAGAGGTGTAAGACAGGCGTATTGACAACCATAGCCAATTCGTAGTGATAGGAAATTATCGAAAGAATCATACAGAGTCGTTAGCCTACCATACACGTAAAGGTTTTACCGCCGGGTATCAGATGGACAAAACTGTGCGTGTGTGGCGAAACGGCGACTTTGCGCTGCAACTTTACGTGTATGGAAGCTAATAACTTCAAAGTTGTTGATTCGATTCAGTAGATCTCCCGAAATTGGCCTAAGTTTACTGAAATACTGATTTTGAACGACAATCTACCGATTTTTACTAAGTCTTCATAAAGGCAAACTATATAATCTTAAGCATAATGTTAATTGTCATATTATCATGTTCAGTATTTCTGATTTTCTAATCGTCACGAGTTTCATATTGAGTGACATACTTTCGAAAAGAAGCTTTAACTTGTTTGGCATACGTATTAAATAAAACGCATTGACTCAAAAAGCAGAATAACTATAAAAATGCACAAGGTCCGAAGCTCAATAGTCAAAAGACAATTTAGATCAGGCATAAATTTATTAGAAACAAGCATGCTTTTGGGCGCTTCGCCGGCCGCTGCCACTTTGAGTCCATCAATTCAATCACTTGTATTGTACGTTCACAATCACGACGATGGGTATTGATACGATATCCCATGTGACGTCTTTGCATGTGACATTTTTTAGTAGGAGATTTTTTTTTCTCATATTTAACTAAAATTATAACATATATATATAGAACCTAATCTCGATACCTAATGATAATGATACCCTCATGGATATTTTTTGTCACATATTGTTTAAAACAATAAATTTATTTTGTTTAATAAAATTTGTATAAATGACAAAATAATTTAAAAAAAAACTTTTATACTTGATAGTAGGAACTGTAAATCGACAGCATTGTATTTGTACCACTTTCAATCGAAATAAACGACTCTGATTGTGATTCATGCGACTTTTCTATCACTATGGTCCAAAGACAAACTATTTATTTCAAGAGGAACAAGTTGTCAAATTGCTGTCAAGTAAATTTCATAATTATTTAATTATTTAGTTTCTAATTAAATAATTGTATGAGATTGCTTAATTTTAACAGTTTTGCATCAATTTCATGTTCCATGTTTCTTTTTTTACAACGCAAGACGTTTATGTGCGACCTATAGTGTGTGATCAATGCGGAAATTCGTGATTTTGTTACGGTGTGGTCTTTGTTTACATAATAAGCCATAAAATCGTAGATCGACTATTTAAAAATGCTTAATTTTTACCAGAGCGTCGTGGCCTAGTAGTTCAACACCCGACCTCAGATGTGGATTGTGTGGTCCCGAGTTCAAATCTGGCCAGAACCTGAAATCTTTGTGTTCATTGTTAAATATCCGACGGTGATGGAAAACATCGGTAAAAAACCAAATCAACCTGGATAACGGCGGAAGGCTCACCTACCAGCTACCACGTTGGGTTCTAATACCATTGGTGAAAAGTGGGCTTCTGAGTGTTTCGTTCACCATGTCGACACACTCACTTGCCTCTGACTACCCCGTTAGGGATAAAGTCGTGATGGTAGGTATGTTAATTTTTACAGTTTTGCATGAATTTCATGTTCTATGTTTCTTCTTTACAACGCAAGACGTTTATGTGCGACCTATAGTGTGTGACCAATGCGGAAATTTGTGATCGTTGCTAACATAAAGGCATATATGCATATCTATACCGGCACCGTCTAGGAGACCGGCAGAAGAGGTCGACCCAAGAAGTGATGGCTCGACGTCGTCAAGCGTGACATGCGTGCCAACAGACTCACCACTGAGGATGCACAAGTAAGACCGCACGAAGTGGGCCAAGAAAATAAGAAAGGCAGAGCCTGGGACCCCACACACAGGTGTGGGTTCACAACCGGGATAGACCGCAAGGATGATGATGATGATGATTATTTAGAATATAATCATATATTTCTCCGACTAAATTGATTGATGTTTCTGACGTACAGAACGAATACAGCTGTTTAGCGTTGAGCATCTACCAATTGTCTTTCGAAGCCTGCGCCGAAGAATGTAAAGGAATCTTATTTCTGGTTTTTACCATTTAAACGAACAGTCGATTAGCTTCAGTTAACAGTATTTATTTTAGTCTCATTATCAATCATTAAACATGAAATAAAATATCCGATTATTGAGAGAGGAGGGGAGAAAAGTATCTTGAGTAACAGACTTCATATTATGGGGCATACCTGCGATTTTACAATCGCAGTTGTTGTGTTGCCCCGCGTCGATTCCTTTCGCTTGCGTGCTGAAGACAACCAATTGGATCTTCGGGAGGTTGGCTATAATTTTCCTGGATCCAAATCCCACAAACTCCACTGGTCACAAACCTGAAACTGCTTGTTCGTAGGACTCATTCCGCTTAACGTAGTTTGTAAGAAGAAAACTAACAAAATGAAAAAGTTGTATCAGCAAAACCTACCCATCTTCTAGTTTCTTTTACGAGAATATCGTCAAGCAATGCATCTTTTGAAATATCAAAACGTAAATCTCATTTGACTTTACTGTATCACTGACGTCATGTCATGATAAACATGTCGTTTGTTTGCAAATACCGTCCATTCCTCAATATAGGAATACTTGGTATGAAATTTGATACCCTGTCTGCATTATTTACCGTGAATTAAGGGCACCCTTCAAATGGGGGAATCCATTACGATGAATGCAAAAGGAGGGCTCTAAAGATGTTTGTATCATTATATCTTTTGTAAGGAAAGCACATTATTTGGAAGCTCTACACTTCAGGCGAAATAGATCGGACCGTCACTAATGACGTCGATAAAAGATGTTTTTAAAGGAATGAAAATATAAACAATGAACTACGAGTATTAATCTTTGCCCTAAATCTTTCATAGTGTAAAGACTTTTCTTTGTGTGACCGTTATTAAAATACTGTTTATATATATAAGTAAAATATTATGCGTTGTATAATTTCAGAAAACAACAGGTAAAAGATTCGCCTTTCATGTTAATGATCAGTGGCTTGTCCTTTGAAAAGGACCCATCTGTCATCAAGTTGTGAGAATTATTGCATTTTTATCGGTGCCAAGTTTTGAAAGCAAAGACTATGTATAAAATTCTTATGACATTAAGTCAGCCCTAAGGATCAGGAGCGGTGACCTGATTACAGCGACCCCGCCCGGCAACCCCGAGCGGCCCAGACTTCGCGACGACCGCTGAGGCCTGCCGAAGCTCGTACGCCAGTATATCTCGCCATCTGTGACGACCGACTTGGTGTAATGGTTATGAAGTTGGCTACTACACCAGAGGTCGCGGGTTCGATCCCCGCACAGTACAAACATTTGTGTGCATGAACATGTCTGTTTGTACTGGTCTGGGTGTCTCCTATGTATAATAAGTATGTATTTACAAAAGAAAATGTATTTAAGTATGTTTATCCGTTGTCTAGTATCCCATAACACAAGCTTTAATTAGCTTACTTTGGGGCTAGATGGCGCTGTGTGGAATAATGTCCAGGGATATTTATTTATTTATTATTATTTATTATCTGCCTTCAAATTACGATAATGAGTTCATTACTCTTTTGTAAAAGAATATTGGGCGTTTAATTTAATAAGTCTTGCTGGGAAAATCATGAAGTCGTTAACTTCGGCTTTTCAGAGTGATTCTGCTGCTAGTGCCCTTGTTGTGACTCCTCACATCGCAATGCGTCGCACTGCCTTCAACTGTCTTGGCCGATCTGCATTGGAGAGTACATTGTTTTTTTGTATTATTCACGAAATTGAATAAGATGTAGGTAAATTCGAGATCTTTGATACTGTTATGACTACCGGACATTAAAAGCATGAGCAGTTTATTATAAGAAATTATTTGCTATTTATAAAATCCTACCTGCCAAGGCTAAGTATCAGTATTTGGTTGCCATTGAAAATTATTTTAATTTAAGTACTATAAACTATGTAACTAATAAATATAATACAAGGAGAGTTAGAGAAAATAAATATACAATATGTCCCACTGTTAAGAAATATTATGGAAAAAGAACAAATAAATATATATTGCCAAATATTTTTAATAAGATGGATTTTTGAGAGAAAATAAAAAAATGTGTAAATTTATTTTGAAATAGAAACTTAAAGCTATACTTCTAGTAAAACTTAATGTACAATTTGCTTAAGGAAGCGCATTTACTTGTACATTGTAACCTAAAAAAAAATATAAGTGTTAACTCGCCAACAAACTGCTCCTGCAGTTTAGCGAGAAGTATTAAAGGAAGCCAATGTTATGTTTTTTTGATTAATAAATAAATAAAATCAATATTTTTCCCGTGATGACCCCACTCTACCTGGCGGCCGTGAGGTCCAAATATGACGTTGTCCAGCACAGCAATGCAAAGCGACTACTGAACTGGTCAACCTCAACAATAAGCACAGAATTGGTAATAGTACTCCTACAAGGCTCTATGATGAAAATGCGTATTGAAGTAAGGGCAGTGACCCGATTTCTGAGACCTTCTCAGCGCCAACCCCCAAATGTTCCAGACTAGGCGGCGGTCCAGACACAGTACACTGGAGATACTTTTTCTCAAGCTCCAAAGGACATCGCTCTCTATCATGGACTAATTAGCAAATTTTGCGAAGGTTGACTAGTAAAGAAAATATCAAATATCTACTTTAGTATCTTATGAAAATAACTCTGGTTATTAATATTATTTATTTATTTAAGAAAGCTATAACTGTGTGTTTCTGGTGGCTAGTCTAGACTTATTGGCGACCCACGTCGGCTGATATATTATATAACATCCACTATCCGCATAGATTGTAGGCCGAACTGTATAAGAAAAATTAAAGTCTGAACTTCACAATCAAATATATTTAGTTGTAAGCTTAATAATCAGCTTTGGTTAATATCAAATACAAAGATAAGGACTAAAATATTATGTTTATTAAATTGATTTTGTATCATCTGAACTAAACTTAAAATCAACCAATAATTTCATTTATTGAAATGACGATAGTATTTTTCAAATATATTAAATGTCCAAAACACACACAAAGTGATTTTTACAGTTTGCCCACTCAGTAAATAAACACGCAGATATTTTTTTTGTAATTGTACCTACTGAACTATTAAGTAAAATAATTAGTAAAGCTCAGGTGTATATATATCAGAGCAACTCGTAACTCTAGGATTCTCAAACAAAAGATTGTTTTTATTTTTATCGACAAGCGAAATAAGGATACATTTCAATAAATTATCTCCATTTTTAGTTATTTGTTCTCCATAGTGTGGTAGAGCAGTTTACTTTACCAGACCGAAAGGTTCATCTTTCTAACAATATTAGTAAGTGCACCTAGTAAAAAACTATAGTTTACAAACATACACTACAAGTGGGCAAAGTTTTAACGCCATCGTAGTCGTCTGTCGCCGTATCGAAGTTTGCCAATATTATAACATCTGCCGCATCTGGTGCAACGTTATTGGCGTCATGGCCGGCCAACGGATAACTGGCCAACAGATTAAAAAGTTTTGTGTCATTTAACGTTTAGTTGTTGCTTATTAGATCCTTCTTTAATGCTTCTGCTACACCTGCGTTAGCGTTAATGTTAGGGAGCAGATGTGTCCTAAAACCGCCCTTCGAGACATCTTTTACCGCCATACAATGCCGTTGTAGCGCGTTTACATTGCTGCGTTAATTTTGACATTGCGCAGATGTGGCCAACAGATAAGCGCGTTAATTGAAATACGGCGTTATTAATGATTCAAGTGATTTTTTTGCTGTCAAAATTAGGATCTTATTGCAATCGTTGTTGTTAAGTACTTGTAGCGATCTGCTGAACTCCCGCTAATTTCTAAATCTTAAACATCGATTCCATGGCCGTGCATTTTCAAAATAGTTTGTCGATCATATACGAGTACACCTTAAACTAACCTATACAAATAAAAAATATTGATAAAATAACGAATATAGAAAAATCGAATATTATCTGTTAGTTCTAAGTTGCTCAAGTGCACGAGTTGATACTTTAAATTGACGTTATCGTTCGAATAAAAACATTGTATTGGGATTTGACATAACATGACATGACAATGTAAAATACCAATACATTTTTATACGCGAACGTTAACGTAAATTTAAAGTGGCAACTCGTTATAGACGCACAGAACAGTGATGACTGGATTTACCAAAAAAACAACAAAACCTTTTCAAAGTGGTCGGTGGAACCTCCTTCCTGACAAAACTGGGAATTTATTTTCTTTTTCTAGCGAAAGGCTGCGTCGCGTGCCACGTGTGCGGTTCTGCTGAGGGCAGCGACATTTGAGTGCCTTTTCCACAAAGCTGGATACAGAGAACGGGTTTGCCTTGTTCGCACTCCCCGACAAAGAAATTTCGCTGAATGCTGTTCGATCATAGGATGATGGTAAAGTAATATTACGAGTAGATACTCCATTTTCCAAAATAATGAAGTAAAAAATGGATAAAGCTGGGACATTTACTTATATTTTGTTGGAATCGCTTTTAGCTCTATCAATCACTTCACTTTCTAAAGGCTGGTTGTTGAGCACTATATGTTAGCTAAAAAAAACAGAAAAACGCTCTTTCCGACCAAGTGATTTAGACCACGCAGGACCACTGTTTGCCACCGTACATTTAAGTAATGCGATAATATCTTGAACAATGTTCGCTCATCATATTTTTTATTTTAAATAGTACATTGAAACCCGTTGTTTCACTGCATTTTCCGTATGCGACAAACTTAACGTACTGAACAAAAACTTACAAGCACGACACCGTCGTAACTCCTAATAGGGGATCGGTTTCACGAAAAATCTAAAGTACGCTCACGTGCCAAGGGGCAATGCAACGGAGCCTAGTTGTTATTCTGTCATACGTCGAAGGATCATCGCCTTTGTCGTATTGAATTACGGTTCATATTGCGTTTTATCGGAGGAGGTTCGGTGGTTGGCTGGCTTATCGCGTGGTGTGCACAGAGCCAAATGCTCTTCCGCTAGCACAAGAGTCTAGTCTACATGGCTTACAACTACCGGTCGCGTATTATGCCGAAGTATTTTGGGACTCTCATTGTGTCGCCGTAATGATCGCACCTTACCTTTTTCTACGATAACATACATACATACATACTGTTTTACTGTTAAAAAGTGATATTGCATTATGACTGACTGAAAGCCGTGTCTTTTGGTGTTAAAAAAATAAAAAAATAAATAAAATAAAAATGGGGTCAATTCTGTGCGAGCACGCTATGTATTTAAACATTTCTACACTCAAAAAAAAAACATAACTTGCATTTTTTTTAAATCCCTTACTCAAACTCAAACTCAAACTCAAATAACTTTATTCAAATAGACTGTATCAGTACTTTCAAATCGTCAAATTTACAGCAAAATATACTAAATAATAGACATAAATACCATAATAATATGGATATGTAAATAAACAGTATACAGACATAATGCGACTCTACCACCGCGTCGGAGTTGTTTCTTGCTGAGAAGACCCGGCGAGAAACTCAGCAGTTACTCTTTTAAACTTGTTTTGGGTTTACAACAGGCGTTAGTAAAGTACAAGCAGTGTGTCATTTTGATACAAATAAACCTAAAAGAATATAACAACAAACATTCATTTAAACAATTCAAAAAGAAAAATTGTTAGTCAGTACATACTAGGTACCTATTAACTCCCACAATAAAACATCTGTTACAATAGAGCTATTTAATCCCGCATCGAGCAGAGCGCTTATACCCAGGCATTTTTATCTATAAGGTAGTCTTTTGTAGTATAATAGCCCTTTTTTAATGAAGCTGTTTTGATGTGATTTTTGAATCTATGTAAAGGTAACTCACAAATGGTTTTTGGAATTTTGTTGTAATTATGTATACCTTGCCCCATAAAGGATCCTAAAACTTTTTGTAACCTAAAGAGTCGAAGTGCATTTTTATCCTTATTCCTAGTATTTCTGCAATGTATGTCACTGTGTTTAGCATAGAGACCAATATTTTTTCTGACTAAAACAATGCAATTGTAAATGTATTGTGACGCTACAGTGAGGATACCAATTTCCTTAAAAATCTCCCTAAGTGAAGCCCGTGCACGAAGCTTATAGATGGATCTGATAGCTCGCTTCTGGAGGATAAAGATGGTTTGTATATCCGCCGCTTGACCCCAAAGTACAATGCCGTAAGACATTACACTATGGAAATAACTAAAATAAACTGAACGAGCAGTATCAACATCTGTTAATAACCTAATTTTTCTCACTGCAAATGCAGCCGAACTAAGTCGGCCTGAGAGAGCTGTTATATGAGGGTTCCATTGCAGTTTTGAATCTAGTGTGATTCCAAGAAAAACTGTTAATAAATACGTCAGTATCATCTAAATATTAGTGACTAGTCTACCTCAGCCTCTGCTCATATCACTCACTTTCCATCAGGTCATGAGGTCATGGGTTAGGTCATCTTGACGGGCATTTAAAAAAAAGACTAGTTGTGAATATGCTTCATCATAATAAAAATACTGGGTGCTCACAATTTACAAAACTTTTGTTGCAAATTTGCTGATTACGTCAATTGCTAAGCTGCTTTTGATCCATGGTATTTACGAAATATTTATTTATTAATTTTAACTATTTTATAAAGACAAATACAGGTATACTCTCGTGTTTTTTATTATTTTCACCCTCATGTACGCAGAAAGGTCATTGCAATTCCTTTGGAGGAAGGGTCGGATTGATTAAAATCTTATCAGATAATTCACTCAGTGACGAAATTATCAGGAAATCGGAGCATCCGGCCGGAGCGGTCTTTCAGTGTATCTGTTCATCTGTTCTGTTTCGTTTCTGAGATATTATGGCCTCTTTTTCTTGTGTCCTGTAAATCGATTCGTTTTGTATTTGGTACAAGCTTTGTGATAGTTACCAAAACAATTTTTTAATGTTTGCGAATTACGAATTTTTAGTTAAAATATAACTAAAAATTCGTAATTCGTAATAGGTTTGGGAAAAAGTTTCTTCGCATTTTTTTAGAAAATTCAAAGCATATTTTAATATAGTTCATTTACATTTAACTAAAGTATGTAGATGCCATTTTGTTCGATTACTCTTTGCCATCTTGAAGGTAGGGACATGAGCCCATTGCTATGGGAATTTTGAGGCTTCTGATCAAAATACAGCGACAAGTGGTTTTGGCAGTCCTCTCGTGATGTTAACCTGACACTGCCTAAAGAATTCTGAAGAAACCGAAACATGTGCAAATCTGAAGGTGCAAGGTCAGGACTATATGGCGGATGCAATAACACCTCCCAGCCAAACTCTCATAATTTGTCGTTATCATGATGGAAAACCACACCCTTTCTGTTGATTAATTCCGGCCGCCTCCTCTCAACTTCTAGCTTAAATCTCATCAGTTGTTCGCAGTAGAGTTCAGAATCGATGTTCCTGCCTGGTGGTAACAGCTCCTAATGAATAATGCCCTTCCGATCCCACCACACACACAGCATCACCTTGTTGCGAGTTAACCCGGGTTTCGCAACAGTCTGTGAAGCCTGACCAGCCTTTGACCACGACCTTTTTCGCACGTTCTTGTCGTATGTGATCCACTTTTCATCACCTGTTATCAGCTTCTTCAAAAATGGTTCGGTTTCATTACGTCGTAATAAAGAATCACAAATGAGTACACGGTTCATTAAGTTTCTTTCAGTGAGCTCGTGAGGTACCCAAATATCGAGCTTTTTTGTGTACCCTGTTTTTTGCAAATTCGCCAAAACCATTTTGTGGTCAATTCCCAGTTCTTTAGCTACGTTGTAACTACTGATATGGCGATCTAGCTCCACTTTATCAAAAATGGCATTCATTTTATCCATAATAGGGCGACCACAACGACGTGCATCTTTGACTTTCATTGAAAACGCTTAAACCAAATTTGTGTTACTCTCACAGACACTGCACTAGGTCCATAAACATCGCAAATTTTTTCGCGGCTTGCGTTGCCTTTTCACCTTTGTTGTAGTAAAATTTTAAAATGTATCGAATTTCTTCATTAGATTCTTCATTAGACATCTTGACATTAAGAAAAACGAATGAAAATCACACAAATTTAAACTTTTAATGATACCAAAACCAGCTAGATACAAATAGTATAGCCAAATAGATTTTATTACAAGTTCAATACTCAATACTCAATTCTTTATTGCATTTCACAGTGTAGTACAAGATCTTAAAATATATTTAAACAGTGCACCATGAACCCTGTCGGGCACAACAAAAATGAAGAGGAGGAAAACCATTGTTCATAGAAAATTAAATTATAATGCAACAAAATAATATTAAATTATATCTAATTATTATTTAGAAACTCGTCTAAAAGTTATAATTTAGATACTTTTATAGATTATTATTTAAGTTTTAAGAATATTTATATTATATTTTTACATCAATAGTTTGGTTTTTAGTATTACTATTCAGTCTTAAATTTATGTTAAATGTTTATCTTCTAAACATTATTTTATAGTGTAGTAGCTTTTTTGTATTAGTATATTTTTGAGGTCATTAAAAAAGTTCTTATTGTTATTTATGTTTCTTAAGGAATCTGGCAGTTTATTATAGATTTTTATAGACATTACTAATGGGCTGGAAGAGTGGTGTTTCATTCTAGAGGTCGGTAGTGCTAGTTTATTTCTGTAGCGAAGTTGATGTTTTTTAATATTGGTATCTCGTGTTGTATATAGGTAAGGGTATTTACGAACGAACTTGCATATTTCTAAGATATAAATGCAGGGAACAGTTAAGATTTTATATTTTTCAAAATAGGGTCTACAGCTATCAGTGCTGTCTATGTTGGCTAGTATTCTTATAAGTTTTTTTTGCATGGTTAGTAAACAAGGTACGTCGGTACTACTGCCCCACAAGATTACGCCGTAATTGAGCCACGCATATGCATAGGCATAGTAAGTAGTGATCGCAGTGGCTAAGTCAGTGGTTTTTTTAATTTCTCGTAATGCATACGAAAAGCTGCTCAATTAACGATGTATTTTTGATATGTGGTGCTTCCAGTTTACATTGGTGTCAATGACAAGACCCAGTAACGTATGCTCATTTACATTATTTAGTACAAAATCTTTGTTGTCAAAATTCAATTTTAGATTTAAGTTTAGCTGTTGTTTCTGATGAGGGTGAAAAGACATTACTTCTGTTTTAAATATGTTTATTTGTAGATTGTGTTCGGCTAGCCAGTTTTTTGTTTTATGAAGAATATTTTTAAGTTTTTCGTTCAGATTCGTAGAGTCTTGACAGGCAACGAGGATAGATATATCATCCGCAAACATAACACAATATTCATTTAAAGCTTCGGCAAAATCATTTATATAAATTAAGAATAGCAGACACCCCAACACACTGCCTTGAGGTATTGAAGCGTTTACAGGTATGGTGTCAGATCTAATTTTTTAAATTTTTTTGTTTTGACTATTAAAATATTCGATTTCTATTGTTTGTTTTCTATTAAAAAGATATGATTTTAACCAATTATGACATAAACCCCGAATTCCTATGTCATACAGTTTATTTAACAGAATGTTATATTGCACTTTATCATAGGCTTTTGTCATATCTATAAGTATTCCGATTGCATTATTCCTATTGTTAATTATGTTGTGTATTTCCTGAATATACTTAAAAATTGCTAATGTTGTGGATGCGTTTTTGCGAAATCCATTTTGACATTCAGTCAAGATGTTATATTTTTCACAAAATTTATAGATGCGATCATGAATTGCATTTTCGTAGATTTTTGATGCTGTGGGTAGGAGAGCTATGGGACGGTAATTTGTTGGATCTGTTTTAAGATTTTTCTTGTGGATTGGCTTAATGAGCGAATGCTTTAATTGGTCTGGAAAAACGCCTTCATTAAAGGATTGATTTACTAAGAACCATAGTGGGTATGTTAATTCTTCTGCACAATGTTTAAATAATATCGGGGGAAGCTCATCAATGCCATGGCTGAGTTTAGTCTTTAATTGCTTTAATATTTTATAAATTTCTTTGATATCAACTTGGTCCAAAAACATGGAATTCACAGATGGATGGAGAACAGGGAGTCCTTTTGCTTCCGGGTGGATGTCCTCTCCAACAGACGAAAAATATCTATTGAAGATGTCAGCAACCCGTTTAGGATTAGTGATAGTTTCGGTGTCGAGTACCAGTTGTATGTTAGTTTTGAGTTAACTTTGTTCGTACGTTCGCGAATGATATGCCACATTGTTTTTATTTTCTTGTTGGAATGTTTAATTTTATTAATATAATGTATTTTTTTGACGTTATGACTACTTTTTTAAATATTTTTTCATATTGTTTGTAGTAATCCGATAGGATTGCGTTATTTTTTGTTTTCATAGTGAGCATTTTTGTAATCTTTTATTGTAACATGCCTTTTTTATACCGACTGTAAGCCAATGCTTTTTATATTTATTATTTAATGTAGTTCGTTTTTTTGGTATATAATCGTCTAGAATATTTTTCAGGTTTTCATGAAATACATTATAATTATAATTTACATCTCTATCATTTTTGAATAAATTTGACCACCAGTTCATACATACTATACGCAAAAAGACTTTACCCCAATATATTCATGTTTTTAGCCTACGAGTAACAGCAATTAATTTAAATCTAACGCCATACGAGAGTTCGCCAGACCTGTCAGAGTAGGTATCTACTGAATTTAAAAAAAAATCTCTAAATAAACTCTCTCTCTCTAACTAAATTGTATTCCCTCTGTATAGTAAAAAATTAAACAATTATTTTTTTTTAGCCTCAATTACAAAAATACAACGTTAAAAGCCCTCTGCACTGAATGAAAATCATTCTCATAGCTACGAGTAAACTAGTGCTCAGACTTACGGCACGTGGGAATTTTGTTTTAAAGATTTTATTTAACCTTAAATTAATATTGTATTGCCTACTTAATCACAGGTTTCTATCCCAGTGTAGTGTTCAGTGTTCATTCGAGCCAAAGCGAACCGGCTCCTATTTACGGTAGATTTATGACGAGTTGAAAAGCGTCTAGACCTCGTATCCCCAGACGTATACGTATACATAGTAACACGTCACGCGAAGGTCCCGCAAAGAGACATATCATATCCGAAGACATATATCGATGTGTATAAGTATATTACCCGCGAATCGAGATATTCCCGCAATCCATCAATACGATGGGAAGCAGTCGCTAATGGTTCGACTGATACTGTTCATGCTTTCATGGCGAGAGCTTTGGGGCTCGACCTTAGACCTGGCAGTTGGATATTGAAGGATTATATATACAGGGTGGCCCAAAAGGTGACACTAAAAATTTTTTTTGGATTCCTAACATCTAGGGGTACTTGGAAATACCCCATGTATGTTCCGCGATTTTTAGTAGTTTTCGAGTTCTGATTTTTTCTTTTAATTTTGAGAATTTTAGACTTTACCTACTTGAATATTTTTTTTCTCGGAAATTATGCATTTTTTTTTAATTTTTTTTGTAGCATAGTCCTCATGCCTTGCACTTTCACACATAAAATACCGAGTTTCCTGCCATTAATGTAAGTTACAAAACTATCGATCGAAACTAAAAAATTAAGGTGAAAGCGAGTCACAGTTAAATTTTCAACTTAAAATAAAAAATAAAAAAAAGAAGTTCCATGACTTCCAAGTAATTTTAAAAACTTCGCATGACCCTAAGCTTTAATTATAATCAAAAATAAGTGGTGCTCAATAGGCCTTTTTTAGCCGAAATCTGCCTTCAAAATACACAAAGGTGAAATATTCTAAATTTAATCATTTATTTTAAAAGCCCTCACTGTTAATTTCTAAGGTTAATTAGGTTTGATATGACATAATTGAAATTTAGTTAGTTAATAAATTAGTATTTAAAATAAGTTAAAGGTCCCAAGCACAAGTCGGTCTTTGAATGTACAAAGAAAAACTGAGACAAGCAGAAATTAAAATTAAAGAAAATACTGGTGCTTTCCAAAATTTAAAACAATTTTTTTTAAGGCGTTGTAGGTTATGCATTACTGCGGGAGGGAGACATTTCGAGAACTTATTGTGAAATAAATTTAATAGTTAAATTTGTAGTATTGTTTTATTAATTGTCAATAATTAATGATCCTTGAAATAACCAAAATAACTATTAACAAAATCGATGTTACCACTGTGTAATAACATAATAAAAATATTGTTTTAATTATTCATTCAATAGACGGTATCTTTGTAATGTTAATTTTGGTCAGAATAATCTTGCGGTTGACAAAATAGCCAATAGAAAAACTTAGAAAATTCCACCTTTGTACATTTAAAGGCAGATTTCTGCTAAAAAAAGCCTATTGAGCACCACTTATTTTTGATTATAATTGAAGCTTAGGGTCTTGCAAAGTTTTTAAAATTACTTAGAAGTCATGGAACTTATTTTATTTATTTTTTATTTTAAGTTGAAAATTTAACTGTGACTCGCTTTCACCTTAATTTTTTAGTTTCGATCGATAGTTTTGTAACTTACATTAATGGCAGGAAGCTCGGTATTTTATGTGTGAATGTGCAAGGCATGAGGACTATGATACAAAAAAAAAGAAAAAAAAAGATGCATAATTTCCGAGAAAAAAAATATTCAAGTAGGTAAAGTCTAAAACTCTCAAAATTAAAGAAAAAATCAGAACTCGAAAACTACTAAAATCGCGGAACATACATGGGTATTTCCAAGTACCCCTAGATGTCAGGAATCCAAAAAAAAATTTTTAGTGTCACCTTTTGGGCCAGCCTGTATAGAAAAATATAAATATGCGTGGTTTTTCATCATGATAACGCTAGACCTCACACATCTTTAGCCACTCAGCAAAAATTAAGAGAGTTTGGCTGGGAGGTGTTAATGCATTCGCCGTATAGTCCTGACCTTGTACCTTCAGATTTCCACCTGTTTCGGTCTCTTCAGAATTATTTAGGCAGTGTCAGGATAACATCACGAGAGGACTGCTAAAACCACTTGTCGCGGTATTTTGATCAGAAGTCTCAAAATTCCTAAAGCAATGGGATCATGTCCGTAGGGCCACAACAACAACAACGTAGCTACAAGATGGCAAAATAAATCGAACAAAATGGCACCTACATACTTTAGTTAAATGTAAATAAACTATATTAAAAAATGTTTTGAATTTTCTTAAAAAATGCGAAGAAGCTTTTTCCCCAACCTATTATTTCGTTACTTCTCACTACGGAAAGAGTCGATAAATGCGTTACGAAATTAAATGAAAAACGTATTTTAAAATCTCAAACTTTATTACGAGGCAGACGTAACCTACATCGGAACCTTCAATTCCCACTTCTCATTTTATGAATTTAATTGAGTAATGCAAAGGGGAACGGAAAGCTTGGTAGAGCTTCAGGCACAGATTACTTAATATTTACTACGTAACTTCAGTACGTCTACCACGAGTTGTCACTTTGAACTTACATTATCGTTCGCGTAAAAAAAATGTATCGGGATGACACGTGACATGACATGGCAATGTCAAATCCCAATTAAAAAAAATTACGCGAACGATAATGTAAACTCAAAGTGGCAACTCGTGGTAGACGTACAGGCCTCTGACTCCCGAACCAAATTTCGCCGGATTGGCATTAAATTACTGACACCAAAAATATTTTTGAGCCTTAACGCTTTGGAATAAGGTTCATAAATTTCTTGTTTGACATTTCTGCAATGCTTGTCCAATGAAATTCTGTTCAAGAGTCAGGCCCCTAGGTCCAGTATTCCAATGACTAGCTCTTCTAATTATTCTGTGCTTCTTTACCGTCTCACCTGTGGCCAATCTTACTTGTCAATTTAGTGACACCGACCGCACGGTCCAAATTGCGATTTTAAAACTCTCAGGACTCATGTGAAAAAAATACTTAACGATGCTATGAGCGTATTATGTTGACACTAATTTACCATCCATTAATCTGAAAGTTTTTATTTTTTATTTTTATATCTTTGTGATTGCAAAATGTCGTTGTAAGCATGCCATTTTAGTCGTCATGAAGTCAAGCCCACACAAATCACATCAATTCGGACTGCAGCTGTGTCAGCTGCTTAGTCAGCTGGGACGGTTACCTGGACAACCATTTTGTATTTTTTTGTTTATTGCTATCAGCAAAATCGTCGTGTTCAGTTATTTCGTTACTTGAACGTTTTATTTTAGACGATAATAAATTATTAAAATCTAAATTTTAACTGATATAAATCCTATACCTACTATAGGATGGAAATCTATTAAACGTAGGTATTTAAAAAAAATATCATGTTTTTCAAGCTGTATGTTCCTAAGAAACAACTCTCGTGGTCCTCCTTTGATAGAGCATACATGCAATTTATACAAAAGCGTTTTCAACTAAACTCGGATCGGATTATGTATTTTGTTTGTGGCGTAAGGCTGCGAGGCACACAATGTAAAAAAAACATCGCTTTCTCATCATAATATTCAGAAACCGACCGTGATCCATCAATCGGGACTGCATTAATGGGCAAAACGATAGTGATTATATTACGTGGGTATATTTGTTCTTTTTTTCATAAAATATATTTAGGAAAAGAACTGAAGAATTTCTGGAATATTTTCGAACTCGGGCAAAACGGACGCACTTTTTTTATGGCATTGATGGTAAAAAAATTCGCAAAAATAGTAGGTACGTTATACAGGTATACTAACTATCCTTTTAACAAATTATTATGTCATTTTCATAAGACATGTCATAATTATGTATTTGTTATAAATTTAATCACGAAATCTATGTACTATTTTATTATCTTATGATAATTGTTAATTTTCTGTGAATTCTTCAATTGGTAATTAATTTAATTAGTTTTTTGATTTGTTGTAATTTGTAGTATTTGTATTTTATTTTTTTTTGTTTTCCCAAATACAATTTTATTGTTAAAGGAATAAATAAATAAAATGAAATGGTGGTACAAACTTCCAACATTTTAGTACATATATTGTCATTGTTGTATTTGTTAAATGTTTTTCTTATCCCCACACCATGATTACAAACAGTCCACATGATACGTAAAATTTGGTTTTAGATGACCTCTCGTAGTATGAAGGCGCATCTAGACCAATTTATAAAGACCACCTTTTTCTTCAAGGGTGAAAAAGTATCAAATAGAGATAGCTTATTTTCCTCAATGTATTTACTAAGTAAAAGAGTTTGACGATTCTGTTTGAGTTCTTGGACAGTATATAAAGTGTCGAAGAGAAGTTTCCATTCGCCAGACGTCTCAGATATCAGATAATCCGTCAACATCGTGCAAAGCAGCCACTAATGGCGAACGATGACTAACTTGCGTTTTTTTCCTTTATTTACACTGAAATCTAATAGGGGAGGAAAAATCATATAGGTAGGCTTTATATGTTTCAATGCACAGGCTCATCTCAACTATACGGGCACGCGAGATACACGGGCTTAGTGTGGATTGTTAGAGAGGTGTATGTAAACTAGACACGCGGTAGCGTGTCAAGCCAAGTCCAAGCCAACAATTTATGTCCATATTTGCAATTTTTCGTTTCTAGCTTTACCAAATTTTGATGCAGTTTCAAGAAAAAAAAATGTATGATGTATGATTTATCACTGTATGATGTGCACGCTCCGCTCCGGGCAGTTAAGTTGAGGCGCCCTCCAGCTCCGTGGATAACTAGGATGGTCAGAGTTGCCATGACAAAGAGTGACCGAGCTTTCAGGGCCTACAAGCGTAGTCGAAGTGATATAAGTTGGGAATCTTTTAGGGTAGCCAGAAATCATTGTAATCAGATGGTAAGGGCTGCAAAGAGACGGCACTTTCATGTAAGCCTTGTCCAGTCTTCTTTTTCTGATACTTGGAAGTTTCTAAATTCCTTAGGTATTGGGAAATCTGATCCTTCAAACGTTGATTTCCCACACTCTCTAAATGATGTGAATCTTCATTTTTCCACAACCCCTAAGCTTCCTGTTGACATAAAAACGCAAACCATAGCAGCTATCTCTTCTGAGTTGCTTCCCATTAGCGATAGCGCTCCCCTTCCCATTTCCTTTGAATTCACCACTGTTGCCTGTGACGAGGTTCGTAAGCTCATTCTATCCATTAAGTCCAAAGCGGTAGGCTGTGATGGTATCAGCAGAAGCCTTTTGCTGCCCATCCTTGATTGTATTCTGCCAACTATAACGCATATTATTAACTTTTCTCTTCTTGCTGGGGCTTTCCCTTCTATCTGGCGCAATGCTATCATCCGACCTCTCCCGAAAGTTTCCAGCCTTAGTCTGTCATTATCGCCCTATTTCAATTCTCCCATTCCTCTCTAAAGCACTTGAAGCCGTCGTTCATAAACAGCTCTCCTATTTAGTTTTCACCCATGACCTCGTCAGTGAATACCAATCAGGCTTTAGGCCTGGTCACAGTACGACCACTGCTCTCCTGAAGGTTACTGAGGATATCAGAGCTGGCCTGGAGGCTTCCAAAATGACTGTTCTCGTTTTAATAGATTTCTCCAATGCCTTTAATGTTGTTGACCATGACATTCTTCTTGCCATGCTCTCTCATCTGCACATCACCCCACAGGCATTGGATTGCTTTTCATCATATCTCCGTAACCGGAAACAGGCAGTGCGCATTGACCAAAATTGTTCACAGTGGTGTGACCTCGATTCTGGAGTCCCACAAGGAAGAATATTATCCCCTCTCTTATTTTCTATAATCATTAACTTTGTAACCCATATTCTCAGCAGCTCTAACCATCTGTATGCTGGTGATCTTCAGCTGTAAGTACAGACTGACATGTAGGGGTTTGATGGGGCTATTTTCCAGTTGAATGATGATCTCAAACGCTTACTTGACTGGTCTATCAGCTTCGGGATATCGGTAAATCCAAGTAAGTATCAGGCAATTGTGGTAGGCACCCCGCGGCTGCTGGGTAGCCTTGGGACTGATTGGCCGGTGTAAACCTATAACGGCACTGCTATACCTTACAGTCCTCACGTCAAGAACCTTGGCCTCTTTATGGGCAATACTCTGAGTTGGGATAAGCACATTATTGAAACGAGCAGAAAAGTCATTGCTTCCTTACGCTCCATAAATAAATTTAAAAACTTTCTTCCTCTCGGCACTAAAATTATCTTAGTAGGTACAAGCACTCCTTATGCCCCTCATTGACTATGCAGACGTTTGCACTTCTAATCTGTCCCTTGATAAACTTGAACGTCTGGTAAACAGTTGCATTAGTTTATCCATGGTTGCGTTGGTTTATCCATGGCGTACGAAAATACGACCACATTTCTCCATTTTGTTCTCAATTAAAATGGCTTAAAATTCGTCACCGTAGGAATTCTCGAACGCTCTGTTTACTTTTTAATATTCTTAGTGATCCCAATTGCCCCAGATATCTGAAATGTAATTTTAAGTATGTGGACGAGTGCAGCACGCGCAACCAGCGCTCGCATAGCGTTTTGCTTCTTCACACTCCTCCTCATACGTCTTCCCATATGTCGAATTCTTTTACATTAGCTGCCATTAGGCTATGGAACTCGCTGCTTAATAAAATTAAATTGTCGACCAGTAGGTTTTCCTTCAATAGAGCAATCCACAACTTCTTCTTACAGAAACCTTAACTCATTCAACCAAACCTCTCTCCTTTCAAGACCACGTTATAAGATTTAGGTATGATATTTAGTGTATGTATCTTTAAATTTATGTACTATGATTATGTATGTGTAATACGAGTATATATAATTTTGGTATAAGCATGTTTTTTGTTTTAATAGTATATTTTATTCCGGTTTTACGAGACACCGCCAACACGATTTCTGCTTCGCCCAGTGGTTGACTGGTAGAGAATGCCTTTAGGCATTAAGTCCGCTAATTGTACTTTTTCTTTGCGCAATGAAGTATAAAGAAATAAATAATTAAAATAGATATGCATAAAAAAATAATGTTTCTATGTATAAATCATAAGTGCAATCTACCAGTTAACGGAGTTATCTGCATAGCGCGTATACTTATAAAAAGTAAATTATGCTTAGTTTTTTATGTCGATTCATTTAAAAAATAACTGAACCCTTTTGAACATTTCCCTGTGCTCTTCAAGTTAGTTCATTTCGATGTTACGGTTTTTAAAGAAGTAAACAATCGACCAGTTCCATGTGAAGTAGAGGAGTCCAAGTCGTTAACCAGATATATTACATCGCCGATGAAACTTTTCAATTTTCTCGAGGAAATACCCATCTTATACCCAATTTATGGTACTTCGAACTCTGAAACTTGATTGGCCACTAGCCTAATATTACCACCAGTCCTTAAATGTTGGGCTATCGCTGTAGATTAATGGCCCCAACTTTTTGGATATAACTTTCTCGATTATTACATTCCAAGCTTTGAGTTTATTTTACGAGTACAAATCAGAAAATGAATTCACAAAACAACTCTTGGGTATTTTTATTATTTAACTAGTCATGCTTCCGCGTGCATGTTGTAGCACTGCGTTCGCGTAGCATCGCTGCCACTGCTACGCCTAGCTACGAACAAACACTTAGTAATTTTTATTTTATGAAATATTGATATTATTTTTATGACCTATGCGTGTATATATCTGTGACTTATTTTAAACAATAAAATATATTCCTGCTAAGCCTCACATTATTAATAACAACTGTTTCTTACGAACAGATAACGAAGGATTAAAATTCAAATAGTTTTTTAACCGAGCGTTGTGGTTTCATGGTAATTAAAAGCATTATATAACCGTAACGCACCAGTTACGTTTCATACTTTCTATTGAAGTATAAACGCTTATATTTAGAAGCGAGCACGTTTCTTCCACTAAGCCTGCGACTTGCGCTTGTAGGACAAAACAAGCCACTTTATCCGACATTTCGCGTTATAATGCTGGAGCTCCTGAATATTTCAGCTGCCGTACAACGGCCACTTTTATTTGTTTTGCCCGCGATTTTGATAGTGCGGTCGGTTTGAGCACCGCTCCTATTACGTATTCTCATTTTGTTTTAAGTTCGCGTGATTTTGAAAGGATTTTACTATTCAACTGCTTTACTGACTCGCGCTTAATGAGGACGGGAGGTCTCAGAGGAAAATTAAATACAAAGTAGCTCGGTGGAGGTTTTAATTTAGTCCCACAGGGATGATTCTTTTTGATCTTACTATGGCAATCTGTACGTCTACCACGAGTTGCCACTTTAAATTTACATTATCGTTTGCTTAAAAAAATTGTATTGGGATGACACATGACATGCCATGACAATGTCAAATCCCAATTCATTTTTTTACGCGAACGATAATGTCAATTTAAAGTGGCAACTCGTGGTAGACGTACTGGGGGACTTGTACTGTATGAAAATGTATGAAGTTTCGCCTTCTTCGTTTTATCATCTGTATCTAAGGTTTAGGGTGGCTGTAATATTGACACAAAAACTATTGACCATACCTACGTACCATAAGTAAATTTTTTGCGTCAGTAAATGCATTTAGGCATTTCCAGGGCCCTAGGTTCGGGGCACCTGGGATATGTGGGACTCGGAACTCCTGGGAAAATAGAGACTAACCACTCACTAAAACCTGACGGTGGTCGTCTTCGACGCAGAATGGAAGGCACCCGGGAGCCCCAAGAAGAGACTCCTAAGCTCTTCAGCACGGAAAGCCGCCTGGCAGCCAGCTTCGGGAGGAGCAAGCTCAACTCCAGTGCACGATAACACAGAACACTGTGTCCGAAGACACGTGTTACCGTCTTCCTCGAAATCGCAAAACCGAAACACACGCAGGCCCCACCATGTGCGCTTCACGACCCCAGGGCCCTTTTAGTCGCCTCTTACGACAGGCAGGGATACCTCGGCAGTATTTTATACGGGTTGATTTGGTTTTTTATCGATATTTTCCATCACCGGAGAGATAGACGGAGATTTAACAATGGTGTCTTCCCAAAAGGGGGCCGTTATTTCTAGTAGTTACCGTACCTAAACAACCAAAAAAGAACTCCAAAGTAAGTATATATATTTTTGCAATTGTGCAAAATTAGATTAAACTTCAAGAGTTCAAATACTGTAACATGCTGCTGTATCCATAGCATCCATTTATTTAAGACGTACCATAATTTAGACTTACGTCCATAAACAAGACTGAATTTACTGCAAGCCCGCAAACGGCAAGTATTCTCTTACAAGGCAAAGAATAAAACACACAGTACTCGGTGAGATATGTGCACATTTCGTGTGTATATGGCCCACTGGCTATTGTGTGTCGTGGAATGAATGTGCATGTGTGTTTCAGAACAGTTTGAGGAACGTTTGTTTTTGTTATTCAAGCACGAAACAGGCTGCGCTGCCTCAGCAGAGAGAGGACAAAGACCTGGGGCCTGCCCACAATCTTTTAGAGCAGTATTAAAACTATCATAGCCTTCGTCAAGGTTTTATCGATATTAAGCGTCTAGGTAAATTGGTTGTCGCTGATTTGTCCACAGACTTTATTCGAAAACAAAACTTAATAGATACCTTTTTTATTTGTTGCTTCATTTTGGCGACTAACTCAACATTATTAATTGGCTTTCAACTATTTAGGTTCTGGAAATAATTTCACAAAGACTATACTGGGTGATTATCAAAAGACTTACAAAAACGATATGGGTACTCTGTAACTGTTGTAGTAACTATGTGCGCAAAAATTAGATTTTTTGAATTAACCTTAATTTTAAGGTTTTCATACAAAGAAATACTGACCGTTCGAGTGATTTGTCTGGTGACCTGGAGATGAAAGTTAGTTGAATAAATTCATTTTTGTAAGTTGTTTGATAACACCTGGTAGGTATATTTAGTGATCGCAAAACTATATATTATATTTATAATATATTTATTAGAATTTTAATTTAATTGAGAATATACCAACAGGCCCGCTGCGTTATCTGTTCCAGTCTGCACCTATCTGGCTAGAGATAGTGGACGGAAAGGGCTGAATGATAACACGCCCTTAGCTACTAGATAAAGGCAAGCATTAGCTTAAATGACTTGGGTGCTGTATCTAGTTTTACGTCTGAATCTTTGTCGAGCTTAAAATGTTACTAAGCCATATAAAAAATGGTTGCCTGTAAAGTCGGTTTTACGGGCGAAGATTTTACGTGACAACGTCTTTTTCTCGGTAGAATATTTATTGATATGAATATAATTAAATTGCACAATAGGAACAAGGAATTGAATGAAAATAAGAATTGCGGCAGACCGATCATAGTTGAGTGGGAGAGAGACGCAAGGCATTCGGCGGGCCTCTCTCTCGTTCGGTGACTCATCGTAACGTTACCGAGCGTTACACTTTTTCATAAGTGACTCCCAGCCGCAACCTAATTTAAGACGTTGTCACGTCAATAAAAATAAATAAATAAATATCCCTGGACATTATGCCACACAGCGCCATCTAGCCCCAAAGTAAGCTAATTAAAGCTTGTGTTATGGGATACTAGACAACGGATAAACATACTTAAATACATTTTCTTTTGTAAATACATACTTATTATACATAGGAGACACCCAGACCAGTACAAACAGACATGTTCATGCACACAAATGTTTGTACTGTGCGGGGATCGAACCCGCGACCTCTGGTGTAGTAGCCAACTTCTTAACCATTGCACCAAGTCGGTCAAAATGTGCTATTGCTATGATTATTACTTTTTGCGTTATTTATCAGCAAGTTATAGTTGGTTTATAAAGATCGTCGAAAATCGGATCAACTTTTACGTCATTCCGAAGCATGTTGTCCAACACAGTGTCCAATCAATAACTCAATGCGGTGCCTAAAACTTAAAATTAATTACTAAAACTAAAAG
The DNA here is from genome assembly GCA_947369235.1 of Udea olivalis. Taxonomy (NCBI): domain Eukaryota; kingdom Metazoa; phylum Arthropoda; class Insecta; order Lepidoptera; family Crambidae; genus Udea; species Udea olivalis. The sequence continues at coordinate 10,779,339 of OX376362.1, read as the reverse complement.
AAGATTAAAAGGTTTTAGAGAATATGAGTTTATAATATTTAGGACTTGGAAAATGGAGTATGGGCCATAAATCCGGCGGTAGCTTAGGTACTGCTACAGACTTTCAAACTAGCTTATTCATAAAAATGCTCATTTTTTATAAATAAAGGGGAAACCTTGAGCCCCTGTTATGTCATCTTAATTATGGCATCTGTTAATAGCAGCTCATACTTAGGGCAGTTCCTTGGTGCAGCTCACCCTACGACAACGCAAAGTATTTATATTTTAACTCAGTAAAGACCGGCCATAATTATATTGCACAATCTACTAGCTGATATTATCAGATTTGAGTGTTTCAAAATGTGATGATACCAAAATTATACCTGCACTTAGATTATATCGAAATAAAAGGTGACTTACCTCAGCGCGTGGACCGCTTAAATCAGGCCCCCATCGCCTAACTTCACTCAGTCGCAATACACGATTGACAGGAGGTAAGCGAGAGGTGGTAGGCGTGCGTCAGAGTGAAGACTCTGGCGCACGCCTGTCTCGCTTATGCTATGGTCAAAATGAATAGATTTGTCTCTGACCTTCAACATCGCACAACGATAAATAGAATAACAGCGGTGTGACTGTGCGTGCATGTAATGGTGCATCATCCCCGTTTTCGTGACAACTCTAAGGACGAGCCGTATCTTCCGCTATTTGATTTAATCTAAGTACCAGACGCATGTGGTTATGTAAACCGATGTAGTATACATATTGGTATGGTAGGTAGCTGTATACCTCTTCTATCTTTTGTCCCATGAAGGTTGCAGAGCACTGCTACGTAAATAACGCGATTTACCACGCCCCAGGCCGCGCATCATACGTTACTGCCTTTGATACGCGAAATGTAAACAAACACGTAAATTGCTATTGCAATTCGGTCATGTTGCGTAGCTCTACGGATATCAGATACACGCTCTAAATAGTTAACCTGTTAAATACCTGCATTTTAAAACTTTAAAACCTGGGATTCGTAAAAGCTCTCTCAGAAGACAAACACAAACTCTGCTTAGTTTTGGGTCGGGTGGTCCTGGTGTGAGCTGTCCTGGATATTTATTGAACAAATTCAAACCAGATAGCTAATAATAATATACTTAAGTGCAGTAGAAAACATGTTACAGCACTAACGAAGCAGCTGGTAAATTATAGTAGTTAGTTGTTACCATGAGTATTTTTGATAATTTGTTTTAGAAATAATCGCTGATAGTTTTACGAATCTATTACCTACTAAATCAAAACTTTTTCCTGATAAAATATTAACTGGCGACAGCTTTATTAAGAAGTTTTAAAGAAAGTAAGTATTTTTCTCGAAAGACCTCTCGACACAACAAAAAGGGCGCAAAAAGAAGGGCGGAGATATCAGCTGTCGTCGGCAGGAGATGTCACACCCTCTTGCCCAACTGAGAAGTTAGAAAAAAGGCATCCCCGACTTAATTTAAAAATATGGTGGGAGCCACTTCGCGATGTGGTGACGTCAGTATACGTTAGTTGATCGTTTTGTAGTCGTGAAGAGTATACGAGTATACACGGAAATACTAAGTGAGGAGGTGATGGAGAGGCGCCCATGCGCCACACAAATCACATTCCAGGGAGGTGGTCAACAAAAATTTGTATTTGACTGTCTACATGTCTGCCACGGAGTGTCAGGCCCGTATTCTAAAACAAAATCTGTACTTGAGTTTAGATCTGAGTGACGTTTTTGTATGAACTGACGTTTTGAAATCTTTACTCAAGTACAGATCAGTGCTTGAGTTCGATTCTAAAATACGGGCCTCAGAGTCTGATAAAATATCAATATAAATAATGGCACCCAGACAAAGAACAAACACAAATACTAGTGACATTGGATTAAAGTTTTTACTGAATGGGGATCGAACCTACAAACTTTGGCACAATAGTGAGGACTTTCACTTCATGCGCGAAAGGCCAGTAATTAGTTGCCTAAGAAATTTATAAAAAATAATGTTTTTAAAAATACCCAAAACTGGAGAATAAGAAGTGGCTCACTCAGTTGATTAATTTTCATTGCCTGATCGCGTGAGCAAGGGTTGCGGCCGAGTGCTGGTTATTACCTCTGATAAACTGCTTACGTTTTCTTAACTGTGTTATAATTATTATTTACATAACAGCCACCCTGGGGTTTCTAGAAGAGAAAATAGAGCGTAACTTTGATGGAGGATTTCATAAATCCTGAATTCCAGAATGTTACTTATATATTAATGACCTGTGTTTACAGAAGTTAAAGTGACAGCTCACAATGTAATTATAGTAATATAGCAAATGCGAATATAAAATTAATATTCTTAGAAAATGAATGAGAATAAAAAAAACCTTTAATTTAAAAACTCAGAAATCCAATTTAACGACAGGCCAGTTCACATTTTTAGAAAAGTTAGTGTTTGCAAGTTTCTCCTCGTCAGTCTGTTCCTGTTCGTTTCTTGCTGTTAAATAGACGTTTGGCATTAACGATGAAAACTTTAATGGAGAATTTCATTTCAGCTAATTACTTAACCTTCGTTTTGGTTTTTTTACCAATAGTTATGCCTATAGTATAGTGAATCGACATATGATTCTTGATTGTGCTAAGTGAAGTAATTCCTTCAAATCAATACCGCTGTCTTTTTGTATGGACTGACGATATTAAAATAAGGAATTGACATAGGGAAATCCCAGTTAGAGTTACCACAGAGAAACAACGACGAGTCATCCATCAGTCTTAGAAATCTGTTTCACTCAAAAAAAATCATGAATCGAAGATAATGTATATCTACACGAATAATCCTTAGGGCGAGGTGGTTCTGCACAACATTTCCCGAAGGAAACTGGTGAGCGCCACGCGGACCGAAAATCACTAAAATAATCAATTAAAAAATTAATAGATGTAATAAAAAAAACCATGGGATGAAATCCCTCCAGTTATCTTTTAACTTTGTTTTGGTAAAGGACCAGATCAGAAGGTATCAGATCAATTATTTTAGGAATAAAACCAAAAATAGAAGACAAAATGGAACGAAAAGAGGTAACTTTGGGAATTTATTCTATCGAGCCAACTCTATCAAATCCTGTTTCCACCGGATGAATTCCCTGTAATAGCCCCTCAGTAATATTTTTAGATTTTCATTATTATTAGAATATTAGTTAATTTTATTCGATTTTAATTTCACTGTTCCCTACTTCAAAAATGAATTCTAAAAACGTGTTTTGTGAACCACCTCCCCTTAATGCTATTCGCCGAATACGAATCTTAGTAACATTATTATTCGTTCCATCCCTACTTCAAAAACTAGTTTTAGATCTATTGACATCTATTGACTTTTTCGCGTTTTTAACTTTTAGTAAAGAGTAATGATTGTGTGATAGGCATTTAAACAAATTACAATTTAAAAACGTATTTTTATATCTACTATTTAATTCTACACGTTTTAAAATGAAAGATACTAAATTTGTGACCCATTGGCTTTTAATTTATCTCATTGCGAACATTAGCAGAACTTTATCTGGTCTATTCAGTCGGTTGACATTCAAACCTCGTGACGTCACATTGGGTGCACGGTTAAAACCATAATAATTCATAAATAAAATGTAGTTTAGAAAGAAACTGTTACAATTACCACTAAACTAATATCATCTGCCCCCAAACTAAGCAGAGGTTTTATTGTAGGCGTCGACAGCCAGACACAATCTAATGTTCATCACACGAATGTCATAATTATAATCGATTATTGTTGCTCTAAGTGGTTTCTGTGGTGGGTGAAACCCGTGTCCCTCAACACTGTAAGCAAGATTGCTTTACTGGGTAGGTCTATGGTCAGTTCAGCAGTGGACATCTTATGACTTCGAATGGTGATGTTGCCTAGTTTCGTCAAAGCAATCTGGATCCTAATTAGTAATAGGAACCCGGATTGTGGAAGACGCTGGTTCAAGTCCCGCTTCAACCCTAGGATCAGGTCGAATTTTTCTCGTTTCTATCTTTAGGTGGAAAACAGTGCATTGTTATAATGCTAAAAATCAAAATTCTTAGTATTAATGAAATTAACGGCCCCTGGTGTAACAGGCCAGCATCTGCCACCATACTAGGTCGCGTCGTAAGTCGCGAGAAAATAAATAAAAGAGATCGTTTTGAGCTTTACTAAACAGTACTACCATGAGTTTACCTCACGTAAACTACGATAGTTAACTACAGCAATTTGTATGCTATTTTCTTATTACCTATTCACTGGAGACTGGAGAACTTGACAACAGATGCTAGCGACTGTCAACTGCGTAAACTCATAGTGGGAGTACAGATCATTGTCTCGCAATTAAGGCAGCCTTATCGTTTCCTAGCGATCAGGCCTCCTAAATTGTACTAGACACAATGGTACCAATGGTGGAAATACTACCCTGTCACATGTCAATAGAAATGAAAGGGACAGCTATAATGTAAGGACTGCTCAGCTTTGATTGACGTTTGTGGATTCTGGCGTAAGTTTTTAGATATTAAGTAACTTTGTAATTATTTTCTTTTTAGTTGTACAATAAGGTATATCTATCTCATCTTATAAATCATTTTTCTCTCTCTGGTCGGTCCTTCATGCCAGAAGATCTTATTATGGTGAGGCTTAAATTTGGCGCGGACAAATTGTCTCCACCGGCCTCTTGTCAGTAGCAATTTTGGCGACTGTGTAAAACGTAGGTAGGTTGGTGTTTCTGCATTTTTCGATTGATCAGACATTCAGACCATCTAGTTGGTGATCGGCCCTTAGGTTTCTTTCCTTTACTGTTCCCAACAATGATCAGTTTTTCAAGGCTTTCTTCCCCGCGCCTCGTTATTGGGCCTGAAATAATATAACTGAGTACGCGATCAGACATCACGGATCATTTAGTGATTTGATTAATATTCTAGAAGTACTGATGTAGCACTAATCAATATCAAAGTACAATCTAGATAAAGCTAAGAGCAGAAGTTGAACATCTGTACGATATACCTACATGGGGTCAAAAATCGCTATCTGCTGTGCGAAATAGATTGACGTCACGGTACAACAGGGCCGCCGTATGCTACTCGTATTAGAGATTATTTGCATTGCGCTTAACATTTTAATGAAACACTCCTTACGCAGTGTGCTTCGAATTCTCAACATTGCTTTTTTGTATAGTCCTCTAGATACTAATATGCTTCCTCGATTTATTAATACAATTATGTCGACATTATCTTTGTCTTATAAATTGCGGCGTCTAAATACTTAGGCCTATTCAAATTGATTTTAAGTTGTATGATTTCATTCAATTTCTGGACTCATGCTGCAGTTTGGTACTATTTGGTACATTTATTTTAATTTATTACAAAATCCACAGCCTATAGTGATAATATGTAGTTGATTCATCAAGATAATCATTTTTAATGTACGATCGAGGACAGCCCTGTCTCAGTTTCGTAAAGGTAAACCTACTTTAGGCCTGGCTTCCACCAAAGCGGAGAGGAGAGGAGATGTGGTTTTGAAACCAATCAGATTTCGTTATTTCCACAATTCACAGACAGATGTGAAAATAAAGAAATTTGATAGGTTATTAAAACACATCTCCTCTCCTCTCCGCTTTGGTGGAAACCGGGCCTTACACCTGTCGTAGCGATTGGCCCGCCCGTCTTTCAAACCGTAGCGCAGCGTAAACGAGAGTATACGGCGGCCGTATCTCTGACAGTACACAACAATTACTACCATAGTCATTACTTTATCATTGAAAAAAATTATAAGCTTGTACCAAAAGTTAGGTTAAAATTTTAAAGCTCAATTGAGCACTTAACGTGTTTATTAGAAATATCAGGTACTACGCACAGCCACAAAATGCTACTGATTTGAAGTACCCGTCCTACAATTTGGAGCTAAACACAATAGCTTAAGGAGATCAATAAAGCGAGCACATGCGAAGGAGTAGTTCGGGTAACGTTGGCAATGATGTCAGGCGCGAGGCCGTTCCAAGAGGCCGACCACTATCGACGCGCGCGACTCGTGCAACCTCCCGACTTCTTCCATTCCAATTGGAAATATAAACAATTCCCACTGACTCTGGATAACGAGCCGATCGATAAAAGTCAAACTCGCTTCTAACTCAGCTAACCTTTACTCGATGCTTTGTTATCGTTCGATATGGAAAATTTTACACTGCTAAGTCTAAGCGGAGGCGTAAAACGTACAGGAGATGATAAGCTAATACAATAGGTGGAACAATACTTACCATTGAGCGAGGTCCTTGCGCACGTTACATGGGCTCAAGAGTACACTGCACCGACGGGCCTGTCTGTTAGTTCGTGTAACAATTGCACCTTCTTTTAGGCACTCCGTCCTTAACTTGCGTAACATTTATATAACGAGACACATACCGTCCGCGAACAGAACCGCTAGGCTCACAGGGCTCGCGCACGGGAGCGGAGCCTTCGTCCTGCCATTTTGGTTTCGATCAGGCGACACGGCGCGGAGGGCGGCGGGGCGCCGCCTCGTCTCGCGCGGCCACTTCACGTTATCGCGTCTCGAGAGGACTTTTGTGTGAAAATGTGGATGTCACAGCGGTCGCTACGTTCGGAGGGAAAATAAAAAAGTGTGAATCTGTCGGGTGGAGCGGTCGACCGGCTGTGAGAGGCACATGCCGCTCGATAGTCGGGCGCGTGCGCGAGGCGCGTGTGACGTCACGCGGCCTGCGCCGCCGCGCGGCGAGCCTCCTCGACCTCCTCAATGGGCGCCGCCACCTCCGCCGCCGCCGCCGCTGGCTGCCCGCTTACGCCTTAATTATTTAACTATCACTCACTCGAACGTACCCACACCCACTTACTAGCCACGACATGTTCAATCAGTGTCAATACGGCTCGAATCCAGCTTTTTGCAATTTCGATCCGATTTGGGACTTTGGGAGCGAGCGGTGAACGAAATTAACAGGCTCTTGAACTCTCTTTCTGTTTCTAGGGTGGTCGCTTTTGAGTACGAAAAAAACAGCTTAGGTCTATAGGCCGGTTGATAACGTCTTTTTAGCAGATATTCCGCCCTTTAGATAATAATATACAGGGTGTCCCTGAAGGTAAGGCTAAGGATCAAATCAAAATAACGCATAGCTAGATTAAAAAAAGATTTTGACTTTGTTTATACTAGCATTTTAGAATGCTTGTTATATATCGAAAGATAGAAAACTATCTTTAATTATTTTTGTTTAGACTTGGGCGATTTTATGAAAAAAAACTCAAACTGATCAAAACTTTTTAACGGTTAGAAATCGGACTACTATTGAAATGGCTAAATAGGTCAGAAATTACCCCTTTGTTGTTTGAAATTATGCTTTATTTTGATTTGATCCTTACTTCCAGGGACATCCTGTATAGTTTTGAGGAAATGCATAGTTACTTACTTCAATTTCTCCCCCATATTCCTTGACGTTAATACTCGTAGTTTCAGAAAGTGTAACTCCATTTTCTAAGTTGTCGTTTTTGACTTCATTAATCACTGACTGACTTGATGACACTTTATGGATTTTCAGGAATAGTTCGCCAGAATCTATCAAATCATGACTATTTTCAGTTAAATTAACGTCCTGTTTTATTTCTATAACGTTAATAAAATCATCTGTCTGTACGTAAACACTTTTGACTGTTCTTTTGCCATCGATACCCGCCACCCAATCACTTGAAATTGTTTCAGCGTTGGAATCACTATCATTTTTTCTTTTGCAAAATACTTGAGTTAATGAATCACTTATAATTCTGACAAATCCTATTTCTTTACCGCCCCAGTAAAACCACATCGTAGACAGCGCAGTCCGTCTGTGTTCATGAAACTGAACAAATAATCACAGCAATTTAATTAACTCTAATCTCTATTCATCGATAAGTTGCTTGATAATATTTCACATTTATTTCATGACTCTCATGAAATAATTGTGAAATATTATTGATGATATTCATTAATAAAAGTATAAACAAATTTGACGAAACACCACTTGTTTTTAAGACAGTTTGCCCGGTGAGTCCTCATAAAACAGCAGTTAAAAAATACTATTTGATACAATAGCTTTATTTACAATACACTATATTATATACAAAAATATTGTTTTGGTTTGTTCAAATTACAAAATATATTCTATATCTGTATTGTGACTAATTCAGCAAATATAATTCAGTATTTATCAATAATGTCTATGAAAATATACACTTCGCCTAAGAAGACATCAGTTCTATAAAATCCATCGACAAGAACTTCTTACAAGAAGTGATTTAAGAGTAGATGTAATAAGCGTAGCTTTAAACTTAGTTTAGAACTAGTTCAGTCACTATAACGACAAGTTTGGTAACTTTCCAAGATCACTTTTCAAAAGGGATACACTGATAGATTGATCTAGTACTTAGTTAACCTATTGAAGGAATATACTCACAAGTCTTACACAAAATCAATCTAAAAAAAACAATTTTTACTGATTGAACTTGGTTTCATTCATGCAACTTCAATTTATCGTACAAGTAAACTGCCTAAACATGAAGTTATTTCATATCTTATTATTAAGAGTAAAATAATACCTATTAAATAGTGATAAATAGTATAAACAACAGTAAAATGCTAACAATATTAAGACACCAAACCCTACAGAAACCTATATTCATTTTAACGTTATACAAGTCTCTTCAAAGCACCATTCGTAATGAAATGAAAATATTTATTTTTTTCAGACCAAGCACACATAAAGTTATACAGTTCCAAATAATGACAACCGTTTTTAAATATGCTTTTAGTATAAATATTTAACAATTGTTTACCCACTTGGAATATACAGGGCTATTTTATAAACACCATCCAAATTGAAATATGATGATCTATGGAGAAAAGGGTAAAATGCATTTTTGTCTGTTTGACAACCTCCAGTACTAATATGTTGACTTATTAATGTTATTATAACTACTCAAATGTATAAAAAAAACACTAGTTTCGTTGATGCTGAGCGACGCGAGTGGCGGCGGGCTCGCAGTCTCTTCAACTGCGCTTTAATCAGAAGTTGAAATTTAATTTTGAATAAGGAACCACGCCGCAGGAATAATCTGTTCGAAAAAAATATTAAAATGTAAAAGTTAGAAAGACCTACCCTTTTTTTTAAAAAAGCTTTCTTCGATTGATGCCTAATGTCTGGGAAAATGTTAAATGGTGTTTATAAAATAACCCTGTATGTTAGACTATTTTTTAACGATTTTCATTTTATTCTTTTCCATAACATTCTGAAAAGATTAAAAAACTTTTACATAAATTGTCTAAATATTAGGAAATAAATTGATAAAAAAATAATTGAGTTCGTATATTGACTAATTTTACATTGATTAAAAATACCCTGTGTACAATTTCGAGTATAAACGAACAGATAATTTCTTTATTTTATAACAAGAAAAACATCAAAAAGTATCGAGACCTTAAAAATATTTCAGTACGACTAAATACAAAATCTTTATACAAACGTTTCTTAGTAATCAGGTCCCTGGTGCGTAAATTAGTACGAAGCATCAGTCGATGTCGAGGCTCTTGAAGCTGCTGGTGAGGCTCGCGAACATTCCTCTGCTTGGCTTCTTTATTCTCTTCTTTTCATCAGCCTTGAACATCTCAGCTTCCACTAACCAGTTCCTGTAATTTTCCTCCATGTTCTTCCTCTGTTCTTCGTGTAGTTGCTTAACTGGGGGGAGAGGACCGCCATATTCTTGCGGCAGTAGTTCCCTGTCTACTACAGAAGCTGGCCCGTCGGATGAGAAGTTCAGCAGATTCAGCAGGTTGGAGTGAATGAGAGGCTTGACGAGACACATGACCTGGTTGATGAAGGACACCGTGTGGACCACGTGGATTTTCTTGAGACGACACGGATGGGCGTTCTGAAATTGAAAGAAAACATTATTATCAATTATTATTTTTCTCTGTATATTATCACTTTAGGATGTGTGTGAATAATGCGGTGATTAGGTCAATACCATGCAAATGTAGCATAATTGACGAAGGCCGTGAATAAAATGTAATCAGATAATTACTTGGCTTTAGTAGTCATTGGCGTGCATGCAATGCACATTTTAGAACTTAATTCAATGAAACACTCAATTTGCATACAATACACTGATACTCATAAAAATAAATGTGATTGTTTAGATAAGTGACGTGTATCATTTTGTGAAATTTGCATACATTTTCTGAATTTTCTATAATTTGTATTCCTACCTTCTCTCAATCTCAATCATCACACAATTAGTCAACTTAAACTACTGTCCAATCTAGTTTTAGTTTTTCCGTCACCTTGATCTAGATGCACGCTGCCCTATGCCAAGTTTACACTTACAATATTGGATAGTACTACTGACCTGGATATAGTGCATGAACGCTCTGAGCGCCGGTAGCGTGACCCTGGTGAGGTGACCGAGGCTGCAGCCCTTCATATCGAAGATGACGATGTACCCTTCAGAGAGGCTGTCTTCGGAGAGCTTCACGTCGTTAAACATGCAGAAGACTCGCACGGCGTCTGCGAAGTTCAGTTTGCTGTAGTCGAAGTCTGACAGCCGGTAGATGAGAACGTGGAAACCTTCAGTCGTCTTGTTGGGAAGGGCTACCATGTGCCTGTAACAGTTAAATGTTGACTTTAAGGTCTGATCTTTATTTATTCTCTAATGCACAAACAAATGAAGTACAATTGAATTTTGAGACCGTTAAGTTAATTAAAGTAAGCGATAAGTGGTTCACATCTGTGTATCAAGACAGCCAATGTGGAAAGGTTGACGATCAGCCCCTCGATTCAGAACAAAGTTATCGACCGATTCGGTTATTTTCCTTTATTTTCAATTATTTTTCTAAGTAGGCTGGGATTTATCTAATCTGGTTTATGAAAACTTAGGGCCTTTGGCTTTAACATATCAAAATATTGATTGCTACCGCTTAGCGGATCATTTACTATAATTTAAACAATTTTACCGAATCGGTCGATAACTTCGTTCTGAATCGGGGGGCAGAAGCTATAATGTTACTTTGTATTCATGGAACTTTGTGTAAAAGGAATCTTAAAATGGAACGTTAAAATAAATTATAAATGGAAATTCATATAAAGTAATGGAAACTTATCAAAACGATCTTTAAACTAACATGATTGTTGAAATCATATGTCAACAAACTTTACTATTCCTTCATTGCGTTATGCCTTTACTTCTATTATTATTACTATTGGGCAGGCACTCTTACCAGGTTAAGTAAGCATTCAGTATATATTGCTGTTTGACAGATATAAAGTATTGTACCTACATACATTTTATAAGAAATAAAAAAAAACTTCCATTCTTGTGTTTCTAGTAATAATTTTAATTCTTACAATCTCAACGTAATGATGATATACGTTCATCAAAAACCTTGTCAAACTGATTGTTGTACATCAATAGCTCAGTTCAAGTTACTACTTCCTGTTATAAGCTAGTACCTACGACACAAGTGTCCAGCGATGAGAGTCATCAAGTAAATTGTCGGCTCTGCAAATTAATTATAATGAGGGGCACTTTGGAAAAATGCAACGTTGCCGCGGACGTACGACTTATGCATAAGACTATATAGTTTGATTGCTAATAAAAATGCACATATTATTAGTTTTTTTATAAATATGAGTCGGGTTTAATTATGATAGAATGATTTGTGATTTATTTATTTATTCTTCATTGCAAAAAATAAAGGTATAATAAGACTTAATGCCAAAAGGCATATATCCATCTATGAAAAAATGTATCCCAAAAATTATGCTCTGAGATTTAACTTTAAAGAAGTCTGAGGAATATATCTTAAAAAGGATAACGCACAGATTCAATTTTCTAAGAACATGCCATTTAAAGCTTCACTAACGAAGATTGTTCTGTTTTCGTAATTTAATCTGACTTATCATTATCATTGATATGAAATAAATCGCTTGGCAAGAAATTGAGAGGGCTTGGATTCAATCCCCAGGTTAGGCAATCTGTATTTTAAGCCGAAATTGAAATAATGAATTTCAGTAAAGACCACACGATATATTTGCTAATTACTCGTAACTCTTTTTTAATCATTATTTTATTCTATAGAGATAACTTAACTATAGACACAGATGAATTACTAGTTACTACGTAATGCTATAGAGATAAAAGATCCGAATGGTTCACCAAAGATGCAAAATATGATTCGATTTCAAAGCTAAAATACTAAGTATTGGTATTTTGCTGCGTGGTGAGACGAGTGACCTATTTTATAGTAAAAATATCAGTTATAAAATTATCCTTTCTCTTCAGCTCGTTTAGCTGAATCCCTTATCAATTAATTTGTAAATGGAACACCAACGTGCATATATTCGTGGTAATGAGAGGCAAAAGGTTAATTGTTCATAATGCAATTATTCAGTATTGTTCATAATGACAATTAGTTTTTTACAAACTGCGTCAGGGGTCTTTGCAACTTTGTTGGACGTTCAACTTTGTGATTTGTTAACTAAAATATATGACAATCGCTAATGTCGATCTCGGGGTCTTGGGGTCCGTGGAATTGTGACTATCAACTTGCATTAGGCAAGTGCGGTAATTTGTACTGAAAACCACACAATCGATTACGATCGCAACATTTCTTGCGTAGTCTTTTGTAGCATGTAGTGGATAAGAGACAAGATAAATAGGAATGGCACTGCGCGAAGGACTAATGGTGGATATAAGCCTCCGGATAGATTACCAAAGTGGCAGATTTGTGTAGGCCACATCCACCTTAATTATGTCCACCATTGCGCTTTTTACAGCTGGTTTATCAGAACCTCACTAGTTTTCGAATCATGTGGCTAAGATCAAGATCAAGCTAGCAGCAGCTGTTCATTAGCTGAAGCACAAATGCTATCATTTGAATTGAGTTATTTCTACAATTGTCACCAAATTTGCTGAATTAGGGCTTCTAAACATACTTTGCCCTGGGTGTTGAACAAAGGACCACAAAATTTCGGGCCGACTGAAGTGGTTTTGCGTGTGTAGTAACGAGTGGTCGTTGAATGCTCGGCAAGTAGAGCGGCACTCGGACGATACGAAGTTAGAACCAGTTTCTGTGGTTTATATTTTAACTAGCCTTTTCCCGTAACTTCTTACACCCATCTTCTCCAGTTGCCTTAAGAATTTCGGGGAATCCTCTTACACTCCTTATACAAGTCCGTGCCATTTTTTAGCTATCTACGCTTAATGTTGTCACCGGTCATTTAGGCACTCATTGAGTAATGGAAGAGTTTTATACAGGGTGATTGTCAAAAGGCTTATAAAAACGATACGGCATGGGGCATACTCCTACTGAGTATGCCATGCTGTGATGAAGAAACTGTCTAAGTGAAAATGAAGTTTTAATTTAATTTCGAACAGCCAATTTTTTTTGTATGGAAACCTTAAAATTACAATCATTTGAAAAAAACAAATTTACACTTACATATTAACTACAACACTTACTAAGTATGCCATATTGTTTTTGTAAGTCTTTTGATAATCACCCAGTATGTATTGATTGATGACTTTGATAATAATTGAAACTTACGTTATATCCAGTATGGCTTTGTTCTTAGGCGACAGCGGGTCCCTGTTGCTGAACAAGTCGGGCGTGTTGGCGCGAAGAGTGAAGTAGCACTCGATGGTGTCTTTCGTCTCTTTCACTTTGTAGTAGTTGGAGTGCAGGAAGAGCAGCACGTACTCGTCCGATATGTACGGCAGGTGCGGCTGGCTTTTCATCCTGGAATCGGAAAGTACAATTTAGAGTTGATGACGTCAGAACAAAAGGAAGGCGGCTGAGTCTTTTGAAAATTGGAAACTTTGATGGCAGATGGGCCTATTTGGTGACAAACACAGCGTTTGACGCTGAAACGCAAGGTAGACAGACGACCTGGCAAAGATTACTGGATTTCTGTGGGTGTAGACACTACAAAAGCTAAAACTGGTGTTTTCTAATCTGTACTTATAGAAAGGAGATGAAATGAAGCTCTTCTCAGTAAGGCTCGTAGAGTTGCTACGATTACCTACTTGCTTTTCATGTTGGCAACATTGTCAAAATAATGTTAAGGTACCCACCTTACTGACCGGCGTTACAGGGCGTATGTAACGTCTTACACAGTGAGCATTCATGTGCAATGGCAATTTTATAGCTTTACCAAGATCTTATTTATAAATTTGGTCACTATCACAATTGTTAGCAATAAAACGATACCTTAAAATCCTTTGCCTGAATTATATCTCTCATAACGTACAGTTGTGGATCAATCAAATGTAATGGTGGCCCAATTGTCAACAAAAAAGCTGGGAAACGAATCTAACTGCACCGAACTCTCACGGCAAAGGTAAGAAACCGCGCAGTGCACGTACAAGTAGGTGCGCAATTAGAATAGGTACTTTTCTTTCGACATTGCGGTACTTAAAAGAAGTATTACACTTTCGTAACCAATCTTGCAGCCTATAAAAACGTAGGAAATTGTCAAAAGGTTTATTGCCTCGTTGCCCGATTACAACCACCGTCCGGCCTTTAACACTGGCTTTAGAATACGCAATTTTAACCCAGAATAAGTCTTAAACCTATAACAATAAAGGCTTTACTCGTCTCTACCTTCAAGGAGATGTACGGTCTGCAGTTTGTAGTTTCATAAGAAAATAACTGCCTAATGTGTGGTTATTGCGCATTTGCAGTAAGGCAACCGGTGATTAGCGAGAATTGTAGACCACTGATGATGATCAGTCTTGATCATGCAATTCTATAACACGACACGGTATCAAACCAAGACATTCAAATGTGAGAAAGAGAAATCATATGACATGAATCTCGAACCAGATGGTAGGTTTACAAAAATAATATGTAACCATACATTTCTTCTGTATGGTTACATATTAAGACAGAACAAATGTATGGTTACATATAATATATTAAGACAGAAGAAATGTATGGTTACATATTATTTTTGTAAACCTACCACCTAATTTTAAACTAACTAGGTGGCTAGCAAACGTCTTATTGTAAGCTGTCACCATAGCCTATAGACACGTGCAATACCTGGGGGGAGCAACACGCTACCTTCGTTCGGACATGTAAAATTTTAAAATGTATGGAACTGACATCAAATGTCATCTCGATTAGACGCGTGCTTATGTCATTCCCGTACATTGCTCACATTTGACATGTCGACACGAAAGTAGCGTGATGCTCTTGGGTTAACCGCCTTGTCGTTTTCGTATGGATATTCAAAACAGCGCCCGTAGTGATTAAAAATGGCACACAAATTTCTGAACGCAACGATCACCATTAGCGTGACAGAAACTCATGGTAGACAACAGAGGTACAGATCCCGTCACGTATGAACGCTAGCCAACAGTGGGGGGATGATTCTGCGCACGGGTAGAGTATGGACGGGGAGTTCATAACCAACAATCTGGCCCTCCATTCACTCACTGCACAGGTCCTTGCCAGCGTTCTTTATAAAGGAGGTACGGTTCTATACTATATCAGACGTGGTACTGACTCTATAAGACTAGAAGGAACTCATGACTATGACTGTCATAAGAACAATAGTGAAACAAAATGAACCGGGGACCAGCTGACATGACCACAAAACTATAATGTATAAGCTTCGGCTAGTTGCTCACCAGTATCATTCCCTAGCATTATTGCACGGTAACTATTTCCTTTTTTTTTCTTGGCTGATATCCAAGTAGATCCTAATGAAAACGGACGTTTATGGTTTCTGGCAAACTTAGCGAGGCATGAAACGGCATGAGCGAAATGAGAATATTGTCCTACATTCCCAAAAGCCTCTTTATCCACTACTAAATTTGTATTTGTCTCTGGAATACATGCTAAAAAGCAGCGGTATAAATGTCACAGAAGAAGTATTTTTTTTTTATCACCTGTAAATTAAAACTATTTGACCACTTACTACTTCATTATCTTCATACTTTTAAAATACAATTTGAATGGAATATAAATCATGCAAGGTACAAACAATACAAACAATGATAGCAGGCTAGAAAAAGTAGAGCATTAAAAATAGAGAGCGTCGTGGCCTAGTGGTTAAGCACTCCAACTCGGATCGCGGATCGTGAGGTCCTGAGTTCAAATCTGGCCAGAACCAAAATCTTTGTGTTCATTGTTTAATTTCCGACTAACTCTCCGGTGATGGAAAACATCGATAGAAACCAAATCAACCCGGATAGCGGCGGAAGGCTCACCACCTCCCACGTTGGGTTCTAAACCATTGATGAAAATTAGGCTTCTGTGTGTTTCGTTCACCATGACGGCAACAGTCACTTGCCTCTGACTACCCCGTTTGGGATAAAGTCGTGATGGTATGTTTGTATTAAAAAATATTCGAGAGCTATGGGAATTAGAACTTCGAGTTAGACAAAGAATCATCATATGGAAGAACAACTAGCTCTACAGCTTTTGACTTCCTAAAAAATGGAAGAGCCGTGAAAGTTTTCACGGCTAAAACTATGCCCCCCTACTAGGTAAAACTATTTATTTAATTACCAAAAAGCTTTCGTACGTACGGAACCCTCGATACTCAAGACTGTCTGCACTTAACCGCTATAAGTACCGAGCCAGCAGATTAATATACATTAGGTACATTGACCTCCAAGATTATGACAATCAATAACAATTGCCAGCATCAACTGAATCAATTGTATCGATATCAGACTCGAGAAGACAATCGAATGCTCGAAATTGGAGCATCGAAGACATTATGAATCGGCACAATTACCTATTTAACGCGCCGCCGAGCACGGACGAAACCTGCAGTGCAACAGTTAATATTGCGTGTGATTTAATGGTTGCATCGCTTGCAACTGCCGCATTACAGCGACCAAATGTCCTGTGAACTGATTACGGTTTTAAGGCCCACTTGCGCGCAAATGAGCGATATTCAGGTTTGAGTTGAATAGTTTCTGCTATCCTTTTTTGAGATGGATGGTTCGTCGCAGGATTTCGGTTTAGCGGAGCGGACACTACCGATTTCTCTGGAAATTCATCGGGATATGAAATTTACACTTGCTGCAGTGACGTCAGCTGCGACAGTAATGATGATTTTCTGCTACACTTTCCAAAAAGTGACTGGCACTTTTAATAATATCAAAGCATTATCATAATACAATTTCCACTAAAATAAATCTACATTACGGCATTATCTTTGACGACCGACTGGGTGTAATGGTTAAGAAGATGGCTACTACACCAGAGGTCGCGGGTTCGATCCCCGCACAGTACAAACATTTGTGTGCATAAACATGTCTGTTTGTACTGGTCTGGGTGTCTCCTATGTATAATAAGTATGTATTTACAAAAGAAAATGTATTTAAGTATGTTTATCCGTTGTCTAGTATCCCATAACACAAGCTTTAATTAGCTTACTTTGGGGCTAGATGGCGCTGTGTGGAATAATGTCCAGGGATATTTATTTATTTATTTATTACGGATTCTTTTTTATAGTGCCCGTCAAGATGACCTCACTCCACCTGATGGAAAGCAGTCGTGAGATCCAGATATGAGGATGACAAACACAATAATGCAAAGCAATTACAGAGCTGGCCATACTCACCTTGAAGGCCTGCCCTGGCACCGGTTAGTGCAGTGCTGATCCCGGAACGCGACCTGACCGAGATAGGTCAGAGTCACTTGGCGGGGTTTACGCAACTGCATGGTGGTAACATCAACCGGCCGATTTAATATGTCTCCCACCTGAAGAGCTGATGGTCTGCTGCAGGGCTCTCTTAGTCGCCTCTTACGACACCCACGGGAAGGCACCCGGGAGATGGGGCGGTGGAAAGTATTATTTTAACGTGCCGCCACCAGCACGGCACAAGTTCTACTCCTTTACCGCAGTCGTGATCGCAAACACGCGCTACCATGACTAAAAAGATATGAGTATTTACTAATTTATTTATATAAAAAGAAAAAGCTGATAGGTCGCAATTCTTTAACTGGTAAGAAATCAAAAACTATAGAAAATTTGGCGGTCACAAAATGTAAGTAAAGAATAAACCCGCTTGAAAAAAAGGCTGAGTTGTGTTGTGCCACGTAGGTAACAATTTTGTTCTTTTGTAAGCCAAAAACACATTTTCTTTCAACCTTCATAATTGATTTAAGAAATTATTACATGTAATATATCTTTTTTGATTATGTTATACAAAAAAACGCATAAACTATGAAATAAGAATAGTTAATACTATTCACCATTTTGTTGTGATTCAAAATTCAATATCAAAATGAGTTTTGAAAGTTGTTGACGATTCGCAGGCCGTGATCTTTATAGCCTAAACTTAGACTTATCTTAGACTTTGAACAGCTGTCTATCTATAACAGTTACTTCTCATCGATTTCAAATTATTTTTCTCCTAATTAAACATCAACTTAGGTATTTGTTAGTAACAATTAAAACAATACCCAGTAAGTAAGATAATAATCCATGTGATAAGTCTATGCTTGGCTAAGTAACGACTATAGATCTCGGCCTTAGGCCCGTATTCTGAAACAAAATCTGTACTTGAGTATAGATCTGAGTGACGTTTTTGTATGAACTGACGTTTTGAAATCTTTACTCGAGTACAGATCACTGCTTGAGTACGATTTTAGAATACGGGCCATAATAGTCTTAGATGCTGTCTGTGATTTTTATTTTGCACTGTTATTTACATCCGAAAGAGTATGATTTAAATGAAGTAGGTCTATCTAACACTTTATCTAAAGTACAACTAAGTTTAAAATTAGCAGTCACATTCAACGAAAAAGTTATAGTTAAGTACTATCTACTAAGTACCGTGTTTATGAGTTATTAGTTTATTGTTTCTGTTCAAAAAACGTGTTTTTAATGCACTTTAATTTACTTTTATTAATTACGTTTTTGTACTACCTCCTAAGTATTTATATTTTTTTGTCATTCTACTATTAATTGAGAAATAAAGAATTTCTAACCATAAATAACGTATGCTCTGTCATGTGGTTTGAGCCAGAGGGCTGATTTATTCATTGGAATCGCATAGAGATTCAGCCATAATTATGAATAAATCATACAGTTTTGTAGAGTACATATCTACACACGGATATAAATTGTGCAAGTAGCAATGACCTTCCGTACTAACCTAAAACAATTAATTTTGTTTACGTCATATTCCGAAAACAGACTCACGAGATAACTGGCTCCAAAACACAGTCTTGTGCCGCTCATCGGGACCGTCCATCAATGGAATTCCGATGTATTCAGCTGTTCACTTTCACCGAATCGCACGGTAAATACTAACGTGACAACGGATTTCGTAACACAATAGGACGAGACGACTTTATTACGGATTAACGCGGACATTCGCCCCTTTGGATGTACATTATTAATAAATGTACTTCTCGTTTGGGGCTAAGGATTTATTTCTTCACCGACCATAACTTACTTATTTCAGTGTCCATTCATTTTTTTTTATTAATGGCCTCTGCAATCTGGCATATACAGCAAATTGATTTGGCCAATGTCAAGTAATGGCGATGCTCTCGATGAAGCTTTATTTGGCCAGTGGGATTATTATTGTCCATTCATCTTAAGACGATTTTACAGATTCCGACGTTCAGTCTATGTTGTTTTTAAAAAGTCGGCAAGGCGACATTCAATAAATCTAACACTAAGCTTATCTGCTCCTAACTAATATGATCTTGTATTTTTCCATGAAATACCTTTATAAACAAATCCCCCTTTATTTCTAAGGCTCTAGCTAAGCACAACTAGTACAGTGGGAGGAAAACACTAATAGACTTTAAAAAAAAACTAAATGTATATAAGTATTAGATATTAACACCGAACCGAAACCGAATTATGCATATAATAAACACAAATATCCATTACACTATCAAATGAAGATTCATCAGTACCAAAGAAAAGTTAAGATATTTAAAGACTGTCCTGATGAATATGCTAAGCTGGTGTTTATCGCCAATTACATAAGCTGTCGTGCGATGGGCACCGGACCGGACAGCTGTCGACTCCGTGCATTGTGTTTTTAGTAATTTCTAGGAATATGTACTGCGGATGCATAGTAAACAAACAGGGATGGGAAATTCTGTAGATGCTCTCTCCCCCTGGGTAAGTGGTAACAGCGCTCGGCCTGTATTCCAGCAGTCCTTATTTCAATGTAGTATTGTTAACTGGAACTGGAACATATTTTTTGGCATGCCCCATTGGCGACATTTAGTAGAAGCCAAAAGCAGCACCAAAGATCGGGGGTTCGACCCTCACTCAAGACAAACATTCAAGTGACGAACATTTAAGGATATTTTTTTTGGTTGAGCTCCTTTCTGGAGAGCCCTTAGGCCCATCATCTGCGTTCACCCTACCAACCGGCAATACTGCAAACCATGAGCAGCCCTACAACATTATTCATTTAGTAACTCAAGGGAAGTACTGACCACTCTTTGATCTGCTGGATCTCCTCGTCGTGCCCCTCCGGCAGCGGCTTGAGCCCGCGCATGAAGGGGTGCGTGTACTTGGTCGCCGACATCGCTGCGCCCGCGCCCGCCAACGGCTGCAATAACACACAAAATCAGTTAGTAATGCCAGCGTCCCCCACCGAGACACTTGTCTTTCTCTCCTATCTCAGAGTGCAAGTTTCATTCACTATTCGGCCACGACCAAGTAAAGGCGAATTTGTAAGGCATTAGGGGTGGCACGTTTACGCAACCATTTTTTATGCAAATCTGTGTTTACTTTTGGGGTGTATGATCGAATGAACTCGCACTTGGTACACCCTTAGGCCAGTGCTACACTTTACGGAAACTCAGTCGCGGAACGCCAATACATGTTATGCATATAACTAAATTACAAATATGGGGCACATTTCGCGGAAGATCGGTCGCTCTGTCGCGGACCGCTCACTCTCTGCGTCTGTTCCGTCCTACATAGATTACAAAAAGATTGAACTTCATGAGAGCCTATAATATATGCGCTCACTCTACACACCGGTAACCCTGTCAAGGCTATCTCTGGCGAAACAGTACCTCTTCTTAAATGTGCATGTGGATTGAGAGATCCTCTCTTCAATCTAACAAGAATCGAGGAAGCTTTCGTAAAAAACTGTAAAAACATAATGGCCTAATAAATAAATTTAACACCTGAGATTAAAATGATATGGTCGATAAAGTGAAGCACTAAATCCGCGCCCGTTGAGAAAACAAAATCTTCCTCGATTCTTGTTAAGATTGTAGAGAGGATCTCTCAATCCACATGCACATCCTCTCCATGAGCTTACACCGATTACAGTGGCATCTGTGGCGACGTTTTGGGTGTATGAGATTTCGGTACATCGCCTAGCAATAAACCTAAAGATTGCATACAAGTTGCTTTGGTTAACTTCCGTAGTTTACTTGTCGCAAACTCATAGTAGAAGTACAGCACTAGTCATTAAGAAAAAAGTACTGCCATTACTTTTTCACTAGTCACCTTGAGGTTAGTGTCTGAGAATCCGGATGAAAGGATCCTAGCCTCATAGGTAGAATGTAGACTTGTTTTAAAATACAAGGAGATCGGATGCCCATTTGAACGTTGCAATGAAAATAAAAAAAATAATAAAGATATCAATTATTATTATAATATCGTAGGTTGCCCGTCGAATTATTAAAAAGATAAGCTATCAGCCATAAGGCCGCCTAAATCGTGTATAATATTGTTTGCGGTGGTGACAAGAGATGAAAGTTATGCACTTGCTAATGTCAATACAAAACGGCCGTTTACCTACATCAACAAACATTAGTTTTGCAGGTAAATGAAACCAGCACATTATAACTCGTTTCAGTATTTCTAATCAGTTCACGGCTGAGCTTATTATATGTAATTATATATTCAAGTAGAGTCGGTAATTGATATCCTGTACTCACCCATTCTTTTAGCAATTTAACACTGTTCGTAAGTACCTTGATTTCGTTCGCTCTACTAATAGAAACTACCTAAATTCTCTGTTTAACCTTGACTGGTAGAGAATGCGTCCGGGCATTAAATCTATCATTGGCACTTATTTCGTGTGTAATAAACAGTACTCTATTAGAACTAATAAGTAAATTTTTGAGGAAAAAAAAAGTACAGTGGACGTACCTACGTAGCGTAACTATGATGAAGTAAGTATATTAAAGTATCACTAACACTGACCCTGTTGCAATAATTTACTTTTAATCTGGTAAATAAGGTGTAAATCTAATCATTGTAGTTTAAATGATTGGATTTACATTGATGTGATAATACTGAGCAATTAGTTAATAGCTCAGTATAATCACATCAATGATGATTTAATTTATGATTTTATGATCGGCTGACATCTTTAATTTATTGGTAATTCAGGCAATGTCTTAATGTCTTATGTATGGTGGATGCTTGGAGTAATGATCTGAGTAAAATATGAATGCATATTAATAATGCTTGATAAAATAACTTATGTAACGACTCAATGCAAGTTGAATATAATATGGATACTTTGTATTTTACAGGTCATGCTAAGGTCAAGGGCCACCTTGTTATACCTAACAAAAATAATTTAAGGCAGCTTTTGGAGCCTACAACGGGGGAATTCTATCATTTCCGTCCATTTTACCTCGGTTCTTGTACTTTTCAGGGAAAATATTCGTTTATTAAGAATAAGGATACATTGCGTAGGTGTATAGAGCAATTTGTGATACTTATAACCTATCTTATACAACGTTGTAATTAAAAAGCGCAAAACCTCAGACACCCCCACTTTTTTTTATTATAAAAGAATAATGTAAATTATTAAATTAAATTTTCGCGTATTATTTACGAAGATATTCGCTTTTTTTTGTTTCTTGTCTTTGTTGCAAAATTAAAAAGTCTATGGTACTTAATAACGCGCGAGCTAGTGCGACGTTCCCGCTTCGCGTGCCGCCGCAATAATAGAGTTACTCGTGAGTAATGATTAAACACGGCGTTATGAAAATACTTTTTTGTTTAAAATTTTACCCCTATTTTTTATAAGTGGAATCGATTCTACTCTCGATTCTGGACAAACTAATTTCAGGTTTTGCGCTTTTTCATTAACACGTTGTATAGTTAAAAAAAATATGTTTATTTAGGAATGTTTATTTTCCACACCCATTTTTAAATTATGAAAAGACTTAAGAAAGAGCTTTTATCCCTCTCAAAGGTCCTAATCCTCAAACGCTGGAAGAAATAGCTTTCTCAGGATACGTTAACATTTATTCCGGTCCCATCCATATTCATAAGTAAACCATTATGAGTTTGCCAAAACTGGCAACTGAAACAAGTTATTACGAATTCCGAGTATTTATCAAAATTCGGGCACACACCGCGGTTACGGCAGCGCCACTGAGCCGCAACACAAGTTGCCCGCCATGTAACAGCGGCACGAAACGCTTTCTGCTGTTAATTACTGCTTGGTAATTAGACGAAATTGGGCTGCGGACACACGAGCCTACTCAACAGTCAAGACGTTTTACGAACGTAAGCACTAGGCTTTAAATCACGCCATGTTTCGCGTGAACTGATTCTGTAGTAGGTATCCAGCATAGGTACTATAGCAGTGGTGTTTCAAATCAGCGATAACCACGCTGACCTCCTGACAATGTTTCTAAATCGCTCAATATCGTTCGTCTTTGCATATTATATTTATTTTGTAGTAGAAATTTTACTATCAGACTTCCGACTTTACAATCTTATAATCTGATCGACCTCTCCGTATTCGAAAGATTAAACCCAGAAAGATTTCTAATAGGAAACATCGCACGAGCGTAAGAAGTAGGAGCATGTAGTACAGGAATAGATTCAGCTATAGTACTAAGTTATTTAATATGATATGGATTTAAAACAACCTTGAAACAATATTTACTAAACACAGAAAAATGTTTCCTCTAATTTACGGTATTCTTAAGGAATGATTCCTAAACAGACTACAGACCGCAAACGAATGCCCCCGACTGCAAGCGACAGTACTATTCTGCTCCGACTTCATGCGGTCGACCGTAGTTTGGCCAGCGTTCAGTTTCGGAATCATACCTTTAGTTTACTACAAAAACAACAATTGATTTCGAACAAGAACACTCCTCACACGCTACCGAATGGCGGGTGTTGATACAGGTTATTACGATTAAACCAGTATTTCGTAGATTACGCAAATATCTATAGACAAACTATAGGTAGGTACCTAGTGGAATAATTTATGAATAATATCCGGATATTATAGCATAAAAGGTACTTAAGCCTTTTGAATAATTTCTGTCCTAGCTATAATCTGCTCCTCTGCACATTTTTGTTATGACTTTACTCTGTAAATTCAATTTTTATTTTATAAATTCAGTTTCTTGCCGGGTTCTTCTCGATCGGAAACAACCTCCGAACCGGTGGTAGTATTATTTAATTGACGTTTATTTTTATTTTGCCTATTTTTGCGAGTAGATAACAATTTGTTTGACTTGTGAAAATACTTTTTATAAGTCTATAAGAAATAAATATATTTTTGATTTAATTGATTATTACATTGAAAAACTTTGAAAGCATAGCTACTTATATATTTTTTGGTTTTGTAGCTAAAAACTTATAGTCCCTGGAATTTCTAAGGTTCCAGCAAAAGTAGACCACAGTTTGCACCTTCTCAACGAGTCAGATTAAGGAAGTAGGTACTCAAATATCTTTGAGCCTGAACTACGCTACACAAATGAACTGTGTGAAAACGGCCTAGCTTTCAATAAGTCTTCTTTTCTGTCTCTCTTCGATTCGAATCCACAAAAGATAATCAAAGTTGAGCAGTCCGGTAATCCTCACATGTACATAACTATAGCTGTCCCTTCCATTTCTATTGACATGTGACAAAACATCATCAATTTAAGGTGTGCTCAACTTTTGACTATCATTTCTGGATACAGGGGTATAATCTATGGATCGACGATGATAGTAAGAGTATTTTCTCATAATAGCTAAGCAGTTTCGTAGAAGCTATTAAGAAAGACGCTCAACTTTAATTAACTGCATGTAAATGAAGTTTTAAATCGTGTGGTCAGTGAGGATTACGATAAACGCAGTATTTACTTGCGGAATCTCGTAATTGCCATCATAACTCGCTTTCTACGCGGGAAAGTAACGAGCGCAAAGCTGCGCGCGCCTGCCTACTGCGCATGTGCAGTGAACTGCAGTGGAATGAACGCACAAGAGGATGTGGTTTACGGTCACGTAAAATCCTGTAGAAACCATATCCCTATTATTTCAGAACTTTCTTTTAAAATCTTTTTTTAGGCTTGTAACTAATCAAATTGTATTTTGGTAACGATTTTTTCACTCTGCCAGAATACCAGCGACTCTGCAGTTTTGTGCTAGAGGGACACATGCTGAGGCAGTGGCCTGATTAGCCTATTGAACATTTCGTAAAAACTGTTGTACGAGTATCTTGTACTTGTTCACTGTATAATTGTATTTAATTGTTTGTATTATTATTTACGTTGGGTTAATAAAATATTTTTCTTTCTTTCTTTCTTACTTTACTCGTTCTGGTAATTCACACGTTTTCCTAAATCATTATCTAAAGTTAATTACTATCCAGTATGTCTACCATGAGTTTCCGTCTTGTAAACGGCGGTAGTTGCGTTCAGAAATTTGTACGCTATATTTGTTTCTATCTTTTATCCCTAGTCTCAGATCATGTGTTGTAAACCTCTCAGCAATACATTCTTTAAAATGTACCGTGGACTTTCCAGCTGGACTCTGCACCTGGTCCAAGGCACGAACTACCCAAGCCTCGCTTGAAACCAACGTTCCGGACTTTATAAGACCTGAAGACTGTCCCTCATCACCTCAACCCTTAAGACTACAAGTTATGGTCAGTTTCAGAGGACATTACATGGCCTGCTCTTAACGACACGGCGACACGTCTCTTAAAAAAACATCAATGGAAACAAATAGTTTAAGTTTTTTATCCCTCGTCATAAAACAGCGTTTTACTCACGCGGGCGCTAGCGGTTGTCATTATTGTAATCATGGTAGACAGACTGATAGTAAGTATATAAAACATCAGGTATGATTTTAGTCTTTGGGTGAATTATATTCGCAAGAACTGCACAGGTTAAGAAGACGCTCCGGAAAGCATAAAAGCCTGGAATTTAACATGTAGGTTCCTGATGGTGTGTAGGTGAGCACTAATAGAGGATTTTCCGAAAATCCTACGGGAACGAGAAAAAACAGGTACTTACGGGCGTACAACGTCGCGGGAAAAACGAAATTATAAATGTAGCTAATAATAAACTACAAATGAATGATACCTAGTGTTAAAGAAATAATCTATAGGAACATAGAAAATGTCATGTAGGTAGAGCAACAGCTCCTCCAGGCCTCAACTGAAGGTTCTCTTCCGTCGACCTACAATACCGCTAGATGACCGACTTTTCTCACACTTGTTTGAAACCGCACTACTGTTATAACAGTTGTCTCATTCCCCTTCTGTTTAGTGAAGTGACCTATTTGTTTTGAAACCTTATGGCTCCACCTCACCTATACCTCGTATCAACAGGCGAATTAGGACTAAAACCTTTTTAAGCAAGTTTTGGAATAAAATTGATTGTTAAAATACTAAAAGATTTCAGAGACGTTAGAAGAATTTCTAGGTTTCTACACTGATGAAAAATAAATAAATATTTTTAAGCTAGTCTAACATTTTCCTAAACCAACGAGTTTGATCTCATAACATCGTGCGTCACACAGATAAATGACATTTATTTTGCAATTCGCTTCCTTAGGGAGTTAGGAAGAGTTTTATGGGGGTTAAAGAGTAGTGTAATAGTCGTGTAAATGAAATAAAAAATATTGAGTGTAACAAAAAATATTTAATTGAGAAGAGTTTTTATAGTTTAGAAGAGTTTTCTGAATAAAATTGTGTTTTTTTAAGTCCCGTATTGTATATTAACTATTTGTAGTTTCAACAGTTTAAATAATTTAAGGTTGTTGTTATAAGTACTATACCTAATGCTGTCATTTTTGTTTTTGTTTATTTAAATATTTTTGTGCCCTTGCAGGGTTTATGTGCCTGTACTTTTTACAAATTTATAAGACCTTATGTACCACATAACTCAATAAATGATTAGGCTGGGATTTAGCGCGCCGTCCGATAGAGCATTCGGTGGGCCACTGATTAGTTCTGCGCGAACGGAATAACGCCGCGGCTTCCTTCTGTTTTCGTGTAATGAGTTCATTATGAAATACCTAACATTAAACAAATTAAAAAGTTTTAAAAGTTGTTGACCCAGAATATACAAACACCTATCTATATATATATAATATATATTTTGAAGTGCAAAATGTTAATAATGTATATTTGAGAGAAAAACAAAAGAATCGTCGACTTATCTTATATATCTTGTTTTGGAAAAGTTGTCGCCTTAGTTCAAGACACTGACCTACTCGTACAATTTTTTATTTGCTAAAATATCTTTTAATTTAGTAGTTATTATCTTCAAACAAAGTCGATCAAATATTGACAATCTTGGGAAAGCATAGCCTTAAGTAAAAAGCTATTAATCACAGCGCAGCCTGGCGCTCCTCACCAACGCGCACGTAGTGCCTCTGGTGTTAGGCGTCCATAGGCTTCGGTGACTGCTTACCATCATGCGGGCCGTAAGCTTGTTTGCCACCTTGTGGTATAAAAAAAAAAGCAAAGCTATATTGTTGCAGTAGAAAGCAACTACTTTTATCGACTAATAACTAAGCTTAAGAACGTGCACTCGTAGTGGATCGGTGAAATTAAAAAAGTTCGCCGGTTCGATTGATGTTCTAATATTTAAATATCGATACTGTCACCTGCTAACCGTAGCTTGTCATTTGAAACCGATATCTCCGATAGATCTTTTGTCTGAGTGGTATTCGAGGCCGACTAACATTAGCATAACCGGTGTAAATAGTATATGTACAGTCGACAACATCCGGACCCTATCAGTGTAAGCTGAGCTCCCATTTATGCTATCTTGCAAACAACGCGTTCGAGTTGCGAAGTCCACAGAGTTGCATTTGAGCTGGGGTTGTCTGTACCTGCACTGCCTGCACATCCAACCTGCCACCTGAATCGTATTGCAGTTAATGCACTTGACGAAGCAACTTTGTTGATTAAAAACTTCGTTGAATCTATGTTTTGGAATTGGGCTTTCATTGTTTTATTTATTGATTGTGTGCGAAAGTTACCTAAACCATTATTTAGTATTTTTTTCTCAAATCTACTTACATTTATAAATACTCGGAGAGTTTTTTTAGTTTATAGATATGCAGAGAGTGCTCATGCCATTGAACGAAATATAAAACTAATAGTAAATAAATATATAAAAAATAGCTCAAGGATCAAAATATTAAATCAAAAAAACAGTTATTGATCTTAGTCTATAATCTTAACAGACGCATAACAGACGTAAACAAGATAAACATTCCAATATTAAACCAACCACCCTTTAATATCCTAAGATCACTAGACTAGGTCAACGTGAGTTCAATTAACAAACATTTATATATTCATAGAAATGTTGTTCGGAATATTGTTATCTTCACACAGGATGATCTAATCCTAAACTTATACTCTATATGGGTTTTCGGAACTACGTAGTCGTACACTCACAAATAAATCTTCATCTTCTGGCTATGCCTCTCGCTCGAGAGTATTATTAGCTCTAACTTAATATGTTACAAACTATAATTGGCAAAAAACTCCAGGAAAAATCTGTTTAAAAACGGACAAACAACACGACGTAGATCTGAGATACACAGCGCATGGTAAGTTCTCACATCTAGAATAGACATAAATTTATTTTGACACTTAAAATATACACAGGTACAAAGACAAAAAACATCACAAAAAGTGTCAAATTGGCTACAGGCTACACTCAGCATGTGCCGCAGTGGAATAGCACCACGACGCTGGTTTTCAGTGGTCATCTAAGTGAAGAGGGAGAAGCGGTACATTACAGAATTAAAAATATCAATAAAATGTACGATAAAGGTTGTTTAAATCAGAACTAATGAAGCAGTGACACATGAAATACGGACATTATAGTTACACGACTAAATACTTTGTTAAATTACTGTTTCTGCAACTTCAATAAATGCGCTATATATTTACCTAATTTTGAAAGATTTAACGGTTTTTGAGTTTCGTATGGGAGGTGGTATATTATTCCAGCATTTCTTAGCAGCATAACGAAAGCTTCCACGAAACGCAGTCGTGCTGTACTGTTTATTTGCCAATCTAAATGGTTTTCTACACGGTCTGTGAGTAAATGTAAGTTTTTCATCCAGGTATGGGGGTGTTTTGTTATTTATGATACCAAAGAGAAGACTAGCAAAATGGAGCGCTACATACTACATCTGGAAATCCTATTAAAACTAGCAAGTAACTGCTAACGTTAAAACTATAAAGTTTCATTCATTTCATCAAAGGCCTTCGTCATTAAAATGAAGTGATTAGATTAAGTAGTTTTCTCTGATCGCCTAGGTAACATAATGGCATAATGAATTGCCCAAATTGTTCGCGTTTAATCTCAGATATACTCGTACCTTTGCTCAGATAGGATATAATCTTTATGATTGACTGACCAAATCATTAGCGATCTTTTTTCTTTTTTTTTGTATTGCCCGTCAAGATGGCCTCACTCCACCTGATGGAAAGCGGTCGTGAGGTCCAGATATGAATTTGACAAGCCCAGTCATTCAAACGAATCACTTCACTTTTTTGCCTTCACTGCCCGTTAATTCTATAGGTTCATTTGGGGAGGTAAAAGTACTGCTTAGTCTGTTTAGCTGTTCAAAATACTACTTTACTTATTCAAGTTTGTTATACAAACGCATGAAACGCACAGAGCCAGAAAAATGTAGTGAACAGCCTAAGTGAACAGCTAGCAACACATTGTGAAGAATTTCGTATACATTTTTAGGTCTTTGCTCCATTGGTTGCGATTGAAATTCCTTGACTATAATTAGAATAATTATTTAAACACGTTCAACAACAACTTCACGGCAATACCCTAAGAACACAGCGATAAAATAATACAGAATAGTAATCGACACACTAATGAAATTTTTCGCCAAAATTATGTGATTCAGAGAATTTTTAAATTTCGAATTTTGCAGCGAACATTTCTAAAACAAAAAGTTCCAATTTCTCATCTCTGGAAACAGTGAATCACGGAGTGTCACTGGCCGCTATGCAACTGGTGGTAGCGTGACCGCGGCTCACGTAACCAGCACGTAACTGTTACGTACTGGCTGGTGCGCTCGCTATTTACTCGTACCTATCACTGGCTGGACCACACGAGCGCCACGAGCGACCACTAGAACAGATTATGAAAAAGAACTTTAAAAAAGATTCTTAGGGAATTGTGCTAAAATTACTTATGATGCGTTTTTAGTTACTGTTTTGTTTTATAATACGTGTCAAACATAATTAAAATATTGTTATCTGCTATTTCTGTTACCTCTCGTTACTCTAGGTAAATGTCACTGGGTAGACTGGACCGTATGAGCTCCAAGAACGGCCATCAGAACAGATTATGAAGAAGAAGATGCTGCTCGATGCGAGATTAAATAGCCCTATTGTAACAGATGTTTTATTGTAATAGTAATAGGTACCTATTATGTACTGACTAACAATTTTTCTTTTTGAACTG
Source organism: Udea olivalis (assembly GCA_947369235.1). Classification (NCBI taxonomy): domain Eukaryota; kingdom Metazoa; phylum Arthropoda; class Insecta; order Lepidoptera; family Crambidae; genus Udea; species Udea olivalis. The sequence continues at coordinate 10,748,653 of OX376362.1, read as the reverse complement.
TTGAAATGAACTTTTGTTTTATATTCTCTTATGGTTGTTTTTTTCTCTTTGTTTTATATTTTTTTAGGTTTATTTGTATCAAAATGACATACTTCTTGTACTTTACTAACGCCTGTTGTAAACCCAAAACAAGTTTAAAAGAGTGAATGCTGTGTTTCTCGCCGGGTCTTCTCAGCAAGAAACAACTCCGACGCGGTGGTAGAGTCGCATTATGTCTGTATAGTGTGTATTTATATATCCATATTGTTATGGTATTTATGTCTATTATTTAGTATGTTTTTATGTAAATTTTAAGAAGGTACTGATACGGTCTATTTGAATAAAGTTATTTGAGTTTAAGTTTGAGTTTGAAGTTTGAAAAAGATTCTTAAGAAATTGCGCAAAAGTTACTAACGATGCGGGTTTTTGTTTTTTTTATTTAAAATGGGTTTGCGTTTGGCCTCAGTCTCGCCTGGTGGTAAGCGATGACGAGGCTGATGGTGGTGAAGGCTTACACAGAAATGCCTATTCACTCTGGCCTTGAAGATACTAAGGTTTTAAGTATCCGGAAACACAGACGCAGGGAGAGCGTTCCACTCCCTAGCGGTGCGGACCAGAAAAGACGCAGCAAACCGTTGAGTGCGAAAGCCCTCCCGGCGTCTAGTGGTCCGGTGGTAAAAAGTAGAGGGTGGTATCAGGTTGTGCGTTCTAGTAACGTTTTCACGACAAAAAGTGTTGTTGAGTTGGTATCTGTAAGTTCTGTTACAGTACAATCATTTCACGAGCGCGCGCGCTGACGCTCATAATACTGAACAATAAAGTTTAATTTCGTTAGATTCACGCGCGCTCGTGATATGCAAGAACTATACCTCTCTATACTAAAGACAACACTGACTGGCCATTAAAGGAAATTACCAAGCAGGCAGGAATTGAAATGGTATGCAAACTTATTATTATAATACTGGGAATGCGTTTTTGATACCGTTTGGTTTTTTCAGAGATGTTAAAGATTATTTTTGTTTTAAGTTAGTATACCTAGTTGTTGGAATGGTCCTATATCACATTGTGGGTTTGATTCCCACTCAGAACCGTAGAGGCATTTTCTACCAGTCAACCGCAATGCGAATATACCTATAATTTATGTGTAACCTGCGTGATGTGTGTCTTTCCTCCAATTTCTGAAACGTCATTATACAATAGGTTCACACACATTCTCATAAAGTTGTGTCAATATAAGCATGGAGGTACACACACCTATGGTTTGTCTGTGACCCCGTTCCAAGCAAGCTCTGATCCGTTGGCAATCAATCATGTGTGAAGATGTCCTGACGATAATAATATTTACCTATACGAGTATTTTGCGTTAATTGTAAGTTGCAAATGTTTCTTCGGAGTTGAGGTTTTTAAAGCGGCTTACAAAGCTCCAAACATTGCTATAAATTATACAATACCTTTAATAAGAAACCTATTCACAGGCAGTAAGATGCTGAGGTTAGCTCATCGTTTAAGTCACAGAGAATTGAAATGGTTTATGACTGCAAAATTACAACAACAAATACACTACCTTTAAAATGTGTGTCTTTTAGTCATGTTCGGTCAACAGCTTAACACACTAGTAATACTTTCCGCACACACTCAACTGTCTCAGTATATATATGCGGTGGGTACTGTGAAGAGTCCAGATCCAGACTAGACCTTTTTTAAGGGTGTTCATTAACTCCTATTCGTTTAGATAAAGGTTGACCGTTCGTAACCACGTAAAACAAAACAGTTAAATAAGCAATCATTGCTAGAGTGTTCTTAAGCTTTCAGAAGTTTAATATAAATGATTACTAAAAGCAACGCAGAAGAGAAAATTACATTATTGCATAACAATCTGATAAGCATACTTATATTTAATGTTATTTTGTTTTTAAACGAACAGTGTGAAGACAACTCTGATTGACTGTTGATCCTTTGGCAGGATCAACAGTCAATCAAATTTTATTTGATTCTCTTTTAAGATTCACGTTGTGTCATTTTGTCAAGCCGGCTATAGCAAAAGCTCAGTATAAAACCGTTAATAACCTAACCTAACCGTTTAACGAAGTTCATATCCCGCTTAGCAGTTTAACCCTAAAGATAAATCAAGAAAGTGTAAGTAAATGGTCTTCTTTACTGTCTTTTAACTTCAGTCCATTAAATTATTCGTTAAGGTGCAATCTACTAAGAGTCGAAAAACGGTCGATTTAGTTCAAGTGAAATAAATGTCCGCGGGAGGGCCTTTCTTTTACATCTTCAAAAGTCATTTAAATATGCTAAGCCCATTTCTCCATGCCAAATCATCAGAGAGCTTCTATTTAGATTAGTTATTTGATTGATGGGCTGTTAGATCGAAGTAAAAAAGTAGTCTAATTTATGAGTCATCATTAATCATCTTGAATCAGTGTAATTAATAAAAAGCAGAAGTTGTAGCAGACCCTAAAGCACGGGGTCCTAACTTTATAAAATAAACACTAATCTAGTTAATTAATAAGGAATTGTTCCAACAATTAGATCTGTTTGCGTTTAAGTCTTTGACTGCCGCAATACCAGACACAATTGAATATTCATTGTTTGGCGCTCACCGGTGAACACCACGGCGTTCAAAGTGTTCAGGTGCAATGGGAGGAAACCTCTTTAGCGATATTTGTTAAAAGGAACGATTATGAAAAGAATGCAATCATGTTGGGAATACCTTCGTTAAGTGTTATCAATATAGTCTATTGGGTCGAGTGTGCGTGCCTATTTTACTTTCAATTAATCTTGTAAGGCAAGGTTGAAACTGTTTTTGCAGGTTCGACAACGGGTTTGCAGCGCGAGATATACCCCTGGTGGTGCACGCGTCCATAGGCTGTGGTAACCGCTCATCATCAGGCGGTCCGCGTGCTTGATTGTCACCGACGTAGTATAAACAAAACGGCAGATACACATTTTGTCTCCATAGAGAACAATGTTCCTTGTGCAAGTAACGTGATTTAGGAATCTTAAAAAACTAGTTTTTTTAGAATGAATAAGTTGTGTTTATTTACTATTACGAGTATTACGTCCTTCGCAAAGTTCTATTCTGTCGTGTCACGCTTCACTAGTTTATAATAATAATAGACATTGTTACGTGACGATCATGACCCTATGGAAAATAACTACCAGTAGTTAGACCTGCGGAGTCAGGAAACTGTTTTTGCTTTGTGTAATGTTTTAAAGTTAACTATTACTTAATCACACACTCAAAATATGTAGGTTTAGCGCTAGATCCGATAGTAGAGGCCAAGGTTTGATTCCCAGGTCGGGGAATTGGCGTTTTGTGTTTTACGGAGCATTGGTTACGTTCAACAATGTTTTTAAGATTTTTATGGAGGCGGTGAACTCATACGTGGTACCTATAGTATAAGGCTCACCTAAATACGTACTAGCGACCTACCGTAGCTTATGCGTGTAACTGCTACAAAATAAATGTTAAGACTTAGGTACTCCAAGAGTTGCCATTTAGCAACTTTTTAAGACACACTTTGGACACGACATGTATCATTTAATGTGTTTTCCTTCAATTTATGATTATGACTCATTAAATTAGATTAATCCCCAACAATGGATTAGTTATATTATTTTTAGTAGAACATCTTTTTCTTCATCTTCTAAAGGTACATAACATAAGTTTTACTCATATACATAACATAAGAATGTTATTTTCCAAATCGATTGCTATAATCGGCAAGTAGACTTACTGTCGTCCTATTTATCTATTGCGTGATATTATTATGTACTAGGTCAGTTAGTTCAATACAAATCGAAGAACAATAAATTAATTAAGATGACCTACTTTCATTATGTAAATTCTTTAAACATGATACGAGTACATTTAGAATGAACAAGTCAGGTGTTTTTTTTATAAATCTTTATAGATTTTGCAAATTACCCTGATAGTTCTTTGAAAAGGTACCTACTTGATTAAAATTATATTTTTAGGTAATACATAGTAGTCGCAAGAGACATACTTATTGATGAAACTTAATTAATCATCAGAAAAATCTGTAGTTATGCATGCAGTCAATGCACTTGTATTTGAAATAATAATAGCAAATGCAGCGTCTGATGAGATCAATTACTGCCGACCCCGACATTGCATCTCTACATCGCAGCCTCTTTGCCGACTATGCTAACGGTACTCGTACTTAACAGACGGACCGACAGGTTTCATGCGCGCATTTTTCATTCTTTACTTTCTTTAATGCCAGACTTTAGAGAAAACTTTTGCAATTATAAGAACAAAACAGACAGCGTCAACAAAACGCTGGCACAAAACACGTCGCAGTTAGAGCACCATAGACAAAATGAAAAAAATGCTTACTCGAAATATAAAATCCTGTTTGGTAAGTCAAAACCAGCACACGTTAGCACGTGGATCGCGCGAAATCCGACGATATGGCAAAGGCACTGATGACGACGTGCGCGAACACTGACACACAACCCGCGACTGGGACCACGCAACCTTGTGACTTGTCCAACTTCACGCGGAGTAAAAAAGTTAAAACTTTCTAAATTCGAATTTGCGAATCGCTGGACAGGTGTAGACGAGTCGGAGGCTCGAGTGCGTTACGCCGGAGCTCGCTCTTATGGAAATGAGTTAATAAATTACTGTTGGGTTGGTGCTGCTTAGCGTGATTCCATCCATTGTTGTCTCTACGAATAGTTCGTTGCTGCACTGAACGGAATTTCATTTACACGATCTGAAAGGAAATTACAGATATGGAATCCATCTTCCTAATTCAAATATGAAAACATCTAACGGTTAGAAGTGGCGTAGTTTTTAAGACGTAGTTTAAGAGTCCTATGAAAATAAAAACATTTGGCGTAGCACTGGCAAAATTATCTGAAAGGTGTCCAGTCCAACCTATAATTATGCTTACTCGTATCTCACAACCCCTGAATTAAATTTTACACGCATTGTTCTTGAACATTATATCAGGCGGTATAATATACGGTATTAAGTTCTGTTATTTCAATAACAACAACATTCATAACATACGAATCGACGTAACAACCAACAGTCTCTACATTCGTATTCTGTTGAAAAGCTTTTATTTATTGCAAGATTTGCTAGATAATTTAAAGGTTAGAATAATCGTGAAACAGTCAAACTACATACGATTATTTCTATAAAACATGAAACAAGGCTATAAAATATTTTATGGCAAATTCAAAAATTCACCTCTTTTGATTCGTTAGTATTTAGATTTCTTTACAATGTTCCAAGTTTTTAGAATTATACTTTTTGTTAGTGTGCATTTTATTATCACAAAATGTTTCATACCAGATTTAAGTGTTCAAAAGCGTACGTATTCACTGGAAAAATTGCTTCATTCATCTTTAAATTGACATGAAATTTCTTTTAATTTTAACAAAAGAGATTTGTTTAGTTAAATCAACGTTCAGTGACTACTCATTTTCTCGTCACTGTTATAGCATAGGACTTAGGAGCACATTTCAAAAAAAATAAGTTTTTCAAAAATCCTAACATGCATTCTATATATTTTCTGTGCACATTGATGTCAAGATTGATTGGAGCGCCAACTTATTTGAAGCAACAGCATACAGCACTGCCACGGATACCTGATTGTTCGAACGTACAGAAGGTTCTCTCTAGGGTGACCTTTTTAAGTATTTTACTCTTAGCGTGTGGCAATAATCTATTACGCACATCATTGGATGTTATTCCATGTTAGGTTCGCAGACAGGCTTAACACAGCATGTATTTCAAGATTAGTACTACAAACTTTAGTAATCTAATTGCAGTGGATAGAAGGCTCATCGCCAGAAAACGACAAGACACCTTAGAAATGTGTCGCTTATTTAACGCTGAAACTGAAAAGACAAAAGATTATTCGGTAGATAAATATTTTCAAAACAAAGGTAAGAGATTTAAACGGGATACTAAAGTGCGATGGGCTAACGAGGAGGCAGAAAAAGCGAGACGCGTCGAGAATATCGTGGATAAGTTGTATGAGGATATGGAGGAAAATGGAGAGCCTGTGACATACAGACGAAGGAACCTAGATTCGTTTACTACGTCCATCCCAGTTCAATCAAAGGTAACAACAAGAACAAGTTCTACAGATAGGTCAAATACTCCGAACCCAACTTATTTAAACGCGAATGTCGTCCTTTATTACTAACAATAATGGATGTAATAATTATCTGAAATAAATAAATAAAATTGAATTGAATCACTATCATCATATTTTAATTTTATCATGGACTGTACACACCTCAGCCGCCGATAGTCGGCGACAAAACGCGGCTGAATATCGCTGACATTGTCGCCGACTATAGGCGACTTAATGTAGACACCATTAGGTTTGTAGAGTCCATAACAAACAGGAACACTTTCCAGCTACCTTCTTTGTAATCTACGAGTAGTTCAGTCTTTTTATCTTTTGAAGGAAGTGAAGAACAAGACAATGCGAAGGTTTAACTTTGCGCCAGCGGAACTGTTAGGTCCCTCTGCTTCCAACCCGCTGAACTCGAGCAACCTGGATGGGTCAGGGCCTCACGGCATGGATTGGCATAAACAATGGAAGAATGGCATCCTGCCGTATTACATCGATTCCAAGACTTACGGTGAGTTTTAAAACCCACTTAATAAAAGATTTATAGGAAAACTTGCTACTTAAAGAAGAAAAGACGTCTCAAAGTTCGGTGGGTATTCTGAGCTAACGATGGGCAAGGGTTTTCTGCGTTCAGAGCCCCCTTTTCCAATAATGGGGGACACAGTATTTCCTTCCCAATAAGCGTCGTGAATACCTGGATCCTCCTTGTAAAACAGGCTTCTTCTTCACAGTATGCCACTCAATATGTTTGTTACTAAGTACCTACTTACCTTTTTTAAGATGATTTTGAGATCGACACGCACGCATAGTACTACTCACGCGAATTTTACACTTAAGTGCATTTTTTTTCGCTTTGCTATTTATTTGCGCTCAAGATGAGATTTGATGATAAGTGATATTTGACAGAAACCTTCAATCAAGAGATCGATTTTATCGTTTTCGTACCAGTTTCCACAACAAACCTTTCCATAACCCTTAATAACGCAAAAATTCATAGATACCCAACTCGCTGAGGTGATCGTGAAAGCGTTTGACTACTTCGAAAAGGCCACTTGCATCAGGCTGCAAAGATTGAAGGACAGACCTACGGACAAGAACTCGCTACAGTTCTCCGAGTGGCTTTATATCTCCAACCCTTCCGGTGTTCGGCAGTGCGTTCATAGCAACGAGCGGAAGAGCAACAGAGGAGTGCAAGTAAATAACTTTGTGGATAAAATAGAAAACAATTATTAAATCAGACTCAGGTGTGGTTTCGCACTAAGCAGTCCAAATAATATGGTACAAAATATTGACGCATCTTATATACTAAGTAGAGATTCCGCCTACGACGTTGCGCTCCCAGTCTCTACGTCCCGATTCACGTAACCGGGTTTCATATCCGATTACCCTACACGTAACTTAAGCCGAAGTCCACCGTGCCCAATTGTAGGCCAGCCTTTGGGCATGTGACTTAAATGCTCGTAGGTAAGGAGTATTTTACCCTATATCGAGGTGTGACCCTGCTGTTTCACCTGACATACTAGTTACGCTCTCAATATCTTGTCCGGCTAAGCTATAGACCAAGTTATCAAGATAAACAGGTTCAGGATGTTTTATGTTATGTAGAGTTACTGCTATTGTTCGCTAGGACATGGAACGATCATATAATTTACACCATTCGGTCGGGAAATCAGTCCAACTGTACCAAGAATATTTTTTTAGTAAAAAATAGTCTTCGTCAGAGGAGCATTTACTACAAAATCATTATCATCGTTGTAATCACATTTGCAACGATCGTTCATTAACAATCACCATAACTGACTGGCTCTTGTAATTCCACCTGTAAAACCTTGTCACAAACAAAAAAATGAATACGACTTCGAGTTACGCTTCATAAGGGTATACATTTTTTACAGATGGTAGTCCTTGGCTATGACTGTTTGTCTCTCGGAGAAATAATTCATGAGGTGATGCACATACTTGGCTTCTCCCACGAGCACACTAGGCCTGATCGTGAACACTACATCACCATCTTATGGAACAATATAAAACCAGGTCATTTAATTGTTCTTGAATCTTGCTTACATCTCTAAGCTACGTTCAAACACTTCGTCGTGTCAGTCATAAATCAAAAATCTTTTCAGGCTATAAAAAATACTTCGAGATTCGAACCTATGACCCTTTGTTGAATATACCTTACGATTACGCCAGTGTGCTTCACTATCCTCCGCGTGCCTTCTCCAAGAACGGGCAAGCCACTCTCATGGCACAGGTAAGTAGGTTCGAGTACCTACTCAAAATTTGTTGTTTTTATAAAAGCTCTTCATATCCTGCCTTTGAGGTCGTGGGTTCGATCCCCACCCATGACAAACATTTATGTGATGAACATTTGTGTTTGTTGTGTGTCTGGGTGTTATTATCTATTTAAGTATGTATTTAGAAATATTTAAGTATGTTTATCAGTCTCTGACACCCATAATACAAGCTCTGCTTAGTTTGGGGTCAGATGATCTTGGTGTGAATTGTCCCAGATATTTATATTTATATGTGAGATTACAAAAAAAGCAAAGTCTAAGTAAGGTAACATAGTATCGGTCGAAATCATACGTTCACATTTGAGTTTTACTTTAGCCTGGAACAAGAATCGGCCAACGCGAAGGTCTCAGCGAAGGAGACGTGGAAAAAGTTGCCATGGTATTTGGAAGCGAATGTGTGGAGAGGAATCGGCAGTACCTGGTGAGGACTTGTCCCAGCGTGGTCAAAGCGACGCAATCACCTTCGCGAAACGTAACGCAGGAGGAGATTGAAGACTACTTCAAGAATCGACTATGGCCCTATGGCATCGTTAACTACAAGCTGAAGGATCAGATGGAATTCTGTAAGTTCTCTTCATTTTAAAATCAGCGCCCACTACCAAACGTCGCTTTAGTCTTTATTTCCGGTGAGTAAGTGGTCCGCGCAGTCACCCCTCAGCTTTTTTATTTCAAAAATGTTTCTAGTTCTCCCCGGTATGAAGGGGATAATAAACCTTTACAAAGTCATTGCTATTGTAACAGTTTTCCTATGTTTAACTATTGACAACGTTGCAGCCGCTGAAGAAAAGGAGAACATCAAAGCAGTAATTCGTCATATTGAAAAGGAAACATGTATACAATTACGCGATATTTCAACTGACGACGAAGATGATGTTGCCGCTAACGACAAAAACATTGGAGATGAAGAAGCTGGTGGTCTTATTATCAATATCAATGATATTGAAACTAGTACATCTGATGGCCAATCTGAGCCGTTGTTGAGTGCTGAAAGTGTAATTGACAGAATTCGACTTACGACAGTACTTAAAGAAATGACAACTATCCGTAGTGACGCTGATAATGAAATCAATCACAATGATGATAATGTAGTTCAAGTGACTGGTTCAAAACATGAAGTTTATAGAAAAGGTATGATTATGCGCATGTTCCGCGCATAAAATGAGTTGCGTTTTCTAGGTATATCGATAAAAAATAAATAAATTGTTATTTAAAAAGGGACTGAAAAACCACGGAAGCCAAACGTATCAATAAGCCGTAAAAGCGCTGGCAAGTCTTCGCGGCGTCATGCTTCTGATACACTTAATCTAGTGCGATCTGTGGAGCCAGGCTGTGAGTGCCCAAATCCTGGCCGACCTCATGGAAACCAAGTACACATTCAATCTGTTTATTACTAATTATTTACTCGTGATGTTGGAGCATAGAAGCAGACAAACAATGTTTCTAATATATCTATAAATGATGTTTACAGTAATAATTACTCCCAAAAAGTATTTAATTTCCAGTTTTACATTGTTTTCGATTTTATGAACTGTGAAATTATAAACAAATGTATAGTGCGAGTTTCGTTCACTACTCGGTCAGGGGCCGTATTATCATCTCTTATAGCCAGTCAAGTTAATTTCTTAAACTGATGGTAGCGAGCAATTTCGTCGGTAAATATGTGGCCTAGAAGATTCATTATTGACCGCTGACTGGCTGATAATGAAATATTATATTAGGAAATCACGTGGCACGTTTAAGCAATTGTTTACTTTCTCGGTGCGTTTGACCGAACTCGCACTTGACTCTGTATACTTAAGACCGCACCTATTTTTTGCGCAGGAACTGAAAATCAATGCTGATTGTTTTAATTCTGTAAATGATCTGCTCCATCTGTTCGTGCACGTGCTGGGCCTGGACCATCAGCACAACATGCACGACAGAGATTCGTATCTACACATACTTTGGGATAATCTTTCTCCAGGTTACGATGTTTTTTTATTATTAAGTCCGCTTAGAAAGAACGACTTAGTTAAGGTATAAGGCGGTACACGAACCCACGTTCTTCTTCCGGGCCACTTCTCTTCCAACTACGAGTAAGACACTGAGAACCTGACAGACCTGTCAATTCTTCTTGTGAATTTAACGCACACTTCAAAGAGTGTTTTTTAGGATGCTAAGAAAAGGGTTAGTAATTGATTCGTTTCCCGCCTGATACTTTATCTAGTGTAATTTGTACCTTTAAAACACTAGCATGACTTTGACCGTGTTGCCATGTTGTGGGGCATGTCATATAAATAGTACTGCACTAATAAATACCAAAGTATATATTTTACGAATATTTTTTTACACATAAAACTCATTAACAATGTCTAATGTTCAACAGCTTCTTTTTCTACACTAAAGTCGCACTATTAGTAACATATGAACTATTTACAGAAATCAAAGAAGAAATGTCAGCAAAGCTTCCACCCGCTGCGTCCTTGGGATTCGATTATGATTACCAGAGTGTAATGCACTTTCCATGGCTGCAGATCAAGAATGGATTCACGAACATGATGTATCCTATCTGGGTAAATTCGTAAATTTTTACAAACACATTACTTTTCGGGTATAAGGTGATTTTATGGTTAACAGTTGGCCCATTTAAATGCTATTATTATAAAATAGCTTTTCACCCGCGTGGTTTATTCCTTAAAATTTAGCATAGAGTCAAAAACTAGCCTTAAATCATAGCCTATGTTACTCGCGGATAATTTAACATTTTAACAGTGAAATAATTTTTAAAATCGGTCCTGTTTTTTCAGAGCCTATTTAATGCAAACAAACAATCAAATCTTTCCTCTTCATAATATTAGTATAGATCTATAGATTTTCGCATCATTATCGGTGCGAGGGCTATATTAAACTCGCTTTTAAGTTATTCTAACGACATTTGACTGGCCAGTTGGTGCAATGGCAGCGATCCTGCCTTTGACGCCGGAGGTCGTGGGTTCGATCCCCACCCATGACAAACATTTATGTGACGAACATTTGGGTTTGTTGTGTGTCTGGGTGTTATTATCTATTTAAGTATGTATTTAGAAATATTTAAGTATGTTTATCAGTCTCTGACGCCCATAATACAAGCTCTGCTTAGTTTGGGGTCAGATGATCTTGCCTTGCTTGGTGTGAATTGTCCCAGATATTTATTTTGTTTTTATTTATTTTCAGAATGATGGCTGGGCAATGGGACGTTGGCAAGGACTTAGCTCAACAGACGTGTACAAATTAAATCTCATGTACTTTGAACAGTGTTCTGAAAGAAAAAAGAATTCTGACAGCTTATAGCCGGTTATCTTTTTAAAGTTAAGTTAGAAATAATAAATCTGTCGTATTTGGGTGAATACTGTCTTTTAGAGTTAATAACTGTTCTCATTAAATATTATCCGAGCGCTACGGTTCTTCAAGTTCATATACTTTTTGTACATAGGATCTGCTCGGACCTGTACGGCCATTCCAAAGAATAAATACTTTGTACCAAGTAACATTTTGAAATAGTATTTAGGTCTATTCAAAAAAAACGTGAGAAACCCAAGAACTCAGACTATCGAAGTATTAGGTTGGGGAAAAAGTCTTTTCGCATATAGGTAGTATGTATGAACTTGTAATAAAATCTCTTTGGCTATACTAGTTGTATCTGGCTGGTTTTGGTATCATTAAAAATAGGCAAAACAAATTTAAATTAGGAAAATGTGTGAGTTTTAATTGTTTTTCTTACTGTCAAGATGAGTGAATCTAATGAAGAAATTCATCCAAACCTGTTCAGTAGTTTTTGCGTGAAAGAGTAACAAACCTACATACACATCCTAACAAACTTTCGCATTTATTAAATGTACTCTGTGGTCAGGGCTTTCTATAGCTCTTTTTCACAGAAAGAAGTTAGATTATAGGTAATGGTTTTAAATATAATAAAATGTGGAGATGTTGGAGTCTGACTTGCGCACCCATGATACTGTAGAAAGGAACTCAAATAATATTAGAAAAATAAAAAAAAACATTGAATATATCCCATAACCTTGAAATTAAAATTAATTACAAAATTTCAATCCAATTTAGACTTGAAAAACGAGGTGGTACTTGCATATTACCTACTAAGAAGTGACTTTCGTTTCGAAAAACTGAAACTAGCAGAAAATCTATCTGAAAATTATAACTTTGAATGTAGTGGTGTGATTACTAAAAACCCTCAAATAGTCATAGTACCTATGCATATATAGAACTCCGTCATCTGATATATCAATATTTTTTGAGAGGCTTGAAATCTTATGTAAAAAAATAAACACGAGATCTTCACGAAAACTGGTTCTATGTGGTGACTGGAATATAGACATCTTGAAAGACAGCAAAAACTCTCAAACTTTGAAAAGTTTATTACAAAACTATAACATGAATTTGCATATTAATACGCCTACAAGAAAAAGAGCTTGTCTAGATCTAATCGCTAGTAATATCGGAAATGTAAGCGGGTTTACTAAGCAATCTCTCCTTTCAGATAATAATAATAATACGTGCCAAATAATATCATTCAGAGACGACAATTACCAAAAACATAAGCAATGGTTTGAATTCAAAAGAGATTTTGATGCTGATAACAAACACAAGTTTAGGGAAAGCATCCATTCACTGACATTTAATGGCGTTTTAGAAAATAGGGATACTAATGAGGCTTTTAACATATTCCACGAGATATTTGTTCTATTCTTTGACCTTTGTTTCCCTGTGACCCGAATAAAGCTTAGTAACTCATCAGTCACATCTAAATGGATAACTAAAGGACTAAGGAAAAGCTGTAATTAAAAAAGGGCGCTATATAACAAATATTTGAACTCTCACTCACGAATGAAAACGAATAACCAAAGAACGTACTCGTATAAACAATACAATAAATTGCTACAAAAATGCTCAACAACGTCACAGAGACTACAGAACTCTAAAACAATATTGAACTCTGAAAACAAATGTAGGGCATCGTGGCGTGTGATTAATAATCATGTCAATAATAAAAGAACTTGCAATGAAATTCATTCGCTTCGAAAAAGCAATGACACTGTAAATAATTTAAATGACATAGCTGAGGCTTTTAGTGATTATTTCTTAACAATAGATCAACCTGTTGCAAAAAACAATATCAATAATACAAACCAATGGAAAGTCAACAATAGCATTTATCTATCTCCTACGTCTGCAGACGAAATCCAACGCATAATCATAAATCTTAAGAACACTAATTCCGTGGGTTATGATAACATTATTTTCACAGATATTTTAAAATTATGCTCACATGAAATAGCCACTCCTCTATCCCACATAATTAACCTTTCACTGGAAAATGGTATATTTCCTGAAAGATTGAAAATGTCTATTGTAAAACCACTTTTTAAACAAAAACTTTTACTCGGTGAAAGAATATTTAGAATCAAAGACATGATTATCATTGAATGTATTATGAATATTTATGAATGTATTATTTATTATGCCAGCTATCATTTTATTATGTTGTGTTTTTCTATTATAATCGAATTGAAAAACTGTGTATTAAATATTCAATATATTTTGTTACTTGACATTGGTGTGATTGTGTTGTCTACTTGACTGCGTATTGTTGTTGTATTAATATATTTTTCTTTTGAAGTTTGTATCAATAATTTGCATGCCTACTCTGATAAGGTATAATACTGTTGAAACTTAATTTTGTGAACCATCTACAAAAAATGTACACAGTGTTACGCAAATAAATTTCTTTGTCTTTGTCTTTGTCTTTGAATACTACTCTATTTATATCACCTGCTCGTTTATTGATGAATATGCCACATCATCTCAAAGGTATTTAAATAATTATCTAGTAATATGCAAATAAAAGCATTTTTGTAAGCTTTTCGAAATTCAGATACGAAATATGCGTAAATAAAAAGTTTTTTGAACGTAATTAATCCCTATATATTTTTAATAACCTTCTCAATTTCGTTTGTATGGTTATTTCGTGCTGTTTTCACGCAATGATAGAGGCTCATTGTTGCTCTCTTTTGCTTCGTCACCTGGGTTATTACCGATTCGCATTTCATCAAGAGCTTCAGGTGTTTCTGGATTTACACCTCCATTATCTCCGGGATTTCCATTCTCATCACCACCGTCATCATTGTCACCTGCATTATCCTCATCGCCACCACCGTTATCATCAATGTCGTAATTGTCACGTGCATAATCCTCATTGCCACGATAATTATTGTTCACATCATCATCGTTGCCGTTAGCATTTTCGTCTCCGTCTCCATCATTTTTATCATTCCCACGATCCTCATCGTTCACTTCGTCGTCATTATCGTCTGCGTCACCATCATTAATATCGTTATCACGAAAGGTATCATCGGTACCTTTTTCTCCGACTTCGTCTACATTATCACCCTCACCTCCATCAACAACTCCACCATCATCGACGTCATCATTGGTGTTAGTGTCGTCTTTCAACGCAGTTTTGCAAGTGTCCAGCAGGTCGCCCACTTTCCGTCTGTTGCACTCGTGGCCGAACATCAGCCGAAGCTTCATCTTGTCCAACGGGGACAGTTCTCGTGCTGGGTTGATGACGAGTCCCGGTATCTGTTTAATAATTGAATTGAATTAGAAATCAAACCCAAGTGCTGCTACAGAGAGGACAGCTTTATTGTTTCAAAAGGATTGACAAATTAGGAAACACCTAAATTCTCTGTTAAAGCTTGCTGGTAGAAAATCCTACCTTTAACTCCGTCATTTGTTCTTGTTTATATAAGTAGGTTACTTTTATTCTGGAGGTAGACGGCAAAACTTTACTTCTTAGAAGGGTAGACAATGAAAAAGATAGCTCTGACATACGATTAGATCGCTGAATTTTCCCTGTTCGGAATAGGGTGTAAGTGCAAGGGAGACCTTTGTCTGTCAGTATGAAGGTAGACTGAGTAAAAAAATTGCAAATTGGCATAAATAACTGAAGTTTCCTTACCAAAGGTGCTATAGTGGCTTGACCGTTTTTGGTGAACGCCCGATCATGGAAGTGCATTATGCTCATGGGGTCGTACTCCGTGGTTCTTGTTGGGAAATCGTCGTAATGAATCCGAAACAAATTACGGTATCCTGAAATCGTCAAACTGTTAGCCAATTTAGTTTGCAAAATTGTTTATTTTTTGCAATCATGACTATTTTTTGCAAACTTCATTACCTTATTCCCAGAGTTAAAGCTATTGAATTGTTTGTTAATATTTACGTCCATTAAGTCTTTTTAAATAATATTAAGTGGTACTCAGAAACTCTTGAAAGGTTACCTAATGTTTTTTTCCTGACCTTCACGAAACTTTGAAATATTTAAATATTTTACAAGGGAATATGTATCAGAAAATTAGAATGATGAGTTTTCCTCTTGGGCGTAACTTTGCGGTGCTAAATTGGTGTACGTTGGCGGTCATATTCCTTAAACTTGTTTGCTGGGTTCAGTGGCTAAAACATACCTGGGTGTAGGTTATCCCATAAAATGCGAACGTATTGATCTCTTTGTGGATGGGTGACCTCATCGCTGAAGCCGAGAGCGTGCAATAAAGAGTGCAAGACATCCCGCCGTTGCAGACACTCATAGCCTAGCACCAACACCTTTCAAAAGTATATGGAGGTAAGAAAAATGTAGAATTATCGTAATATCATATGTTAGATGCACTCCCTTATGTAAGTATTCCAAGAACTATGTACCTTTTGTTACAATTGATTTAAAGGAAAAGGAAAAAAAATCTTTTCTGCCTCAATGCCTATTCCTAACTCTGACTTCATCTTTTTTAAATAGAGTTAAGACGAGGTGTTTCTGCAAAACACGTTTTAAAAATTCATTTTTGAAGTAGTAAACAGTGAAATTAAAATCTAATAAAATTTACTGATATTGTTGAGGGGATAATACAGGGAATTTATCCGGTGGAAACATGATTTGATAAAGTTGGCTCGATAGAATAAATTCCCAAAGTTACCTCTTTTCGTGACATTCTGTCTTCTATTTTTGGGTATATTCCTAAAATAACTGATTTGATAATATTAAACTTTGTTTTGGTAAAGGACCCCCTTTACCAAAACAAAGTTTAAAGATAACTGGAGGGATTTCATCCGATGGTTTTTTTATTACATCTATTTTTAGTGATTTCCTTCGCTCACCAGTTTCTTCGGGACGTGTTTTGCAGAAACACCTTGCCATAACGTTTGGGTCCTTAAAAGTTGAGGAAACTTACAATCTGCTGCCCGGTGCCGTTAGTAGCGGTGTGGTGAACACACTCGCGAACGCCGTCAGGGTTAGCGATGTGAATCCAGGGGCTGTCATGCTGGTCCTCCATGAGTGCCTTGAACAGGAGGCAGGACGCCTCTTCGATAGTGTTCATCGCTAGGCGGATGCGTTCGGCGGCTAGGTCGTCTGATAATGAGATTGATTATGCGTCTTGGATGTCCGAATCAGTGCCATAATAAGGGCCGTGCCAGGGCTACCCAAGCACGACGAAACGACCTGGACTAATTTCTATAATGTACGGTAATATCGACGACACGATTGGTAGATTGCGCTGGAGTTTCTCTTTGAATTAAGTGGTGTTCCGGGTTCGATTCCAGGTTCAATTCAGACAACACAACATTCCAACAAGACAACATCCCGAACGGTGTAGTCAGTCAGAGCCAATTGGCTGTTGCCGTCTTGGTGAACGGAACACTCAGAGGCCCACTTTTCAACAAATTGCTGGCATTTGTTTCATTTCTCTTTGCCCCTTCTTACCGTAATCGGCGTGGTCCAAGTAGTAGTGCACAACGCCGTATTGGACATCTCGTTCTGCATTTACTTCGCCTTCTATTGTTTCTATATTCTCCGGTGCTTCTGCTAGTTCTTTTTCTAAAATTAAATAGCATTCTTATTCAATCAGGAAAGTGACTACGCAAACATTGTTGTCTCCAAAAAGTCCATCCACACCGAATTAATTTTATTGCTGATAATAAGCAGTAAACGGGCGTAGGTGTTTTATTCGCAAGAAGACGTTCTACGTGCAGCTACGTTCGACGGACAGTGAAACGATGAAAAAGCTTGGGTCCTCAAGCGGGGCGTTATAAGGCATTTCTGCAGGCATTCAAGGTAAGGAAAATGCGCCTGAGGGTACGGAGTGAGAAATTTCCTTACACGATAATTATTATTGTTGAATTTACATTGCAGATTCTTTTAAAAAAATTGTTGGAACACTAAGCAAGTAATCTTACTCGTACAAGAAAATATACTGCATGCACGCAGCGTCGTGGCCGCAACGCTGCCGCTCGCTCCATCGACGGAGGAATGATAAGCTACACAGTGGCGCTAACTAAAATTACTCAATATTATCGCACTTTAATGAATGTCTTTCCGTGGAGCAACAAGTACTGTATCACAATAAACCAACCTTGTTCCACATCACCAAAGTTCGAATTTCTTAAAAGATTTTTCGCCAATGCTGTTTCTAAAATCAGTAACGCCGATAAAAAACTTTTTAACAATATCCACCGCATTTCACTCGATATAATACCGTTTTTAAAATAGGTAATCTTACACGAACGCTATAAAATGGTGTCGCAACATTTCAATATTTTATAGCAGTTGGGTCGGTATGAAATAAGTACCTTGGTAATCTTGTTTTTGCGTTTGAAATATTTTGCCTCCATAATTATTCCATTGTGCATGATAATAGTAGTTTCGTGATTTACTGGCAGATGACATTGGCAACCCTCGATGAAACTTGGAATTCTTGGCCCCTCCACACTCACTGATGTACTGCTCAAATCTGAACAGTTATAGGTATTATGACCCACGAATATTTCCGGTGATGAAGACCCTATGAACTAATTGAGGCCAGCCAAACAGCATTAGGTCACAAAATAGAACCATTTTGCAATGGTTTTGTAAAGATTGATTTGAAACTTTATAAAATTTGACGATTCTCCTAACTAAACCCGTACCGTACCTACTCAACAACCCAGTGTCCGTAGTTTCGGGCAAACTAACATGGTCATAATTATTATGAAAACAGTTTCCAGGAGGGCTGCTCGCGCCTTTTTCCTAAACTTACCTGACCGCCTAGGGTTACTTCTATATTCGCTCTGAATTTTTAAAATGAAGTAGGTTGGTTGAATTGTTTGTTAAAATGGTTGGTTTTTGGCCGGTTTTGTCAAGTAAATATAACTATTTACTTGACAAAACCGGCCAAAAACCATCATGTGAAAAATTGTACCATGTTCAACAAAAACACTCGCGACAATGCGACCCGCCGCGTGCGTGACCGATTCTCATCGGGATCGGCTTTAAACTCACTTTGTCTGTGTGTGTGATCAAAATGGGCGGTTTGTTCTAAGCGTCGCGCCGCATGTGTATTTTTAAAATTAACTACTGAACTTTTTACATGTCAAGCCTATATTACACTTAATTGCTACCTACTTTCCTCCTTACTAGTAGAAACAACAAACAACACACCACACTAGTATTATGTATGTAAGTACCAACTGGAAAAAAGCGCGGGAAACGTCGAACGGTGCGGGCGACATTTTTGGCTTTGAAAATTTTATTAATTTTAACTCATCAATTGGATCAGATAAGTAGTGGATTGTATATATTGTAACTTTAAATTGTATTTTTACTTTATAAGTGCATTCTTTCTTGACGATAGGTGCGTCAACTCAATTATTTATTGATTAAATGAACGAATTTGACGACCGGGAGGACTTGGTAACCCCGGCGTCCAACTTTGTTACAATTTCCGATATGGAGACGGAGGGCTCTGAGCGCAGTACCCATAGTAGTAGCCATAAACGGTACAGGAAAAATTGCAAGCGATGCAATACTAAAAGAAGGAAAGGTCAATCTCCTTTAGCTGGTAGTAGTACAGGTACTTATTGTCAGTGTGATTCTCAAAATGAAAGTGAACTGGAAACTCAACCACAACTAGAGAACATTGATTCTAGCCCTACTTCAGTACCGAATTTGACACAACAACTAGAGAACATTGATTTTAGCATTACTCCTACACCAAATTTGACACAAGAAACAGACAAGATTACACAGAGTCCACCTCCTGGTGAATCTTTTTACCTGATTACTGATGCTTCACCTTACATAGTCCATGTACAAAAAGAACAGATTACCCCAGATCAAAACAGCTACTTACATCCCATAGCTTTTGGATATTTTTTAAAGAGACATTGTTTTAAAAACCTCATCAATGGCAGCCTTAAAAGAATAGGTAGGAATAAAATATCAATATCTTTTTCAAGGTTAGAGGATGCCAATGCTTTCCTCCAAGTTAAAAAACTACCACTAAATCATTTCAAAGCCTTTATACCCTCAATTAATGTTACCCGACAGGGGGTAGTAAGAAGAGTACCTATTGAATGGTCAGAGGAAGAAGTTATGAATAATATACAACTCCTGCAAACTGCAGCCAAGTTTTAAAAGTGCGACGATTTAAAAAAAACTTTTATTAATGGCAAACCCGAATTCAACCTCATTCAAACAGTTGTAGTAACATTTGACGGGCAAGTCCTCCCTAATATATCTTTGTTACAACTCCTTACCTGTTGACCTGTATTTACCCAACAGTACAATGTTTTCAGTGTTGTCGTTATGGACACATTAAAGCTCAATGCCGGTCGCTGGCTAGATGTTTCAAGTGTGGTTTAGGTCATTCTGGAGATAACTGCTCTGTCGATGAGGAAGAAATAACATATATTTTATGTTCTGGCTCTCATTCGGCTACAAGTCGAAAGTGTCCAGAGTATTTTAGACAGAAGAGAATCAAAGAGACAATATGTGCAGAAGCTTTAGCCAAACTTTTGATAGATTCAGCAAATGAGTTATTTCCTGTTAAAAATAATAACAATAAATGTGTTACTGCCCCTCCTTGGTGGGATAGCGAATGTACGGAGGCGATTAAAAAGAGAAAAGCGGCTGAAAAAGCATACATGTCTCATACTACAAACGAAAACTTTAACGTTCTATCTAGTCTCATTAGTAGCACTAGAAAATTATTTAAACATAACAAATGGGAAAGTTGGAGATCGTTCTGCCATTCCATCTCTCCTGATACTCTTCCCTCTATAGTTTGGAATAATATTAGAAAATTCAGATCTGCTTTCAAGTAAACATGTCTGTTTGTACTGGTCTGGGTGTCTCCTATGTATAATAAGTATGTATTTACAAAAGAAAATGTATTTAAGTATGTTTATCCGTTGTCTAGTATCCCATAACACAAGCTTTAATTAGCTTACTTTGGGGCTAGATGGCGCTGTGTGGAATAATGTCCAGGGATATTATTATTATTATTATTAAACAAGACCCGTAATTCTTGACAATAAATTAGTAGATACATTTTTGGACAAGTGGGCTCCTCCTTTTGTTTCTCAAAATATTATAACTCACAGTGACATAGCATTACCACTCGCAGATCTCACAGGATTGAATGCTCCTTTTATCTTATCTTATCAGAACTGAAAGGGGTTCTTGGTTATATTAAGGATTCTGCACCGGGTATGGATGGCATACCATACTCATTTCTTTCCAATTTAGGTGATTCAAGTTTAAATTATTATTTATCTCTTATAAATTTAGTACCTAATGCGCTCTGGATGTATTCCGTTATCGTGGAGAACACAAGAGGTAATTCCAATTCTAAAGACAAATAAACCATCTTCAGAAGCAGATTCATATCGACCAATAGCTCTCTCTTCAGTATTAATAAAAATAGCAGAGCATCTAGTTAAAAATAGATTAGAATGGTTTGTTGAGATTAAGGGTATATTAGGAAAAAAACAATTTGGTTTCAGAAGAGGTAGTATTGGTATAATAACTAGTGATATTCGAATAGCTTTTTCACAAAATTAATCTCTTCTTGCAGCATTCTTGGATATAACAGGTGCTTATGATAATGTAGTTTTACCTATACTTAAACAAAAATTACAAAACTTAGAAATCCCCGATCTTCTAATAAATTTTATTGTAAATATTTTATCTGAGAGATTTATTTGTGTTGTAAATAGTGATTTAGAAAGGAAAACAAGGTCTGTATGGAATGGCCTTCCCCAAGGTTCTGTGTTGAGCTCAATACTCTTTAACATTTACTCTTGTGACTTGGAAGTATCTTTTAATAATAGTGTAAATGTTCTACAATACGCTGATGACATTGTTTTGTACACAGCTGGCAGAAATGTAGAAAAAATAAGTAACTGTTCTTTGAATACTCTTAAAACATGGTTAGATGCCAATGGCTTAAGTTTATCACCGTCAAAAAGTACACTCGTTCTATTTTCCAGAATGCGTTGTCCGCCTCCTATTACAGTATACTACAATGGTATACCTATTCCAGCAGCAAAAGAAGCAAAGTTATTAGGTATAATTCTAGATTTAAAATTAACAGGGCTTCCACACTGATAATACATAAGTGCAAAATGCGAACGTGTTATTAACATGTTGCGCTCCCTTCAGGAGTTTGGTGAGGAGCTCATCCATTTAGTATGAAACTATTATACATATAACGCTCTTATCAGAAGTATTCTTGATTAAGTATATTTTCTTTTTAGAACCTTGTAGCGTCGTTGGCTTACGGAAATTAGATGTTGTACAAACTAGATCACTTCGGATTGTAGCTGGTGCAATGAAGTCCTCCCCTAACAATGCATTACAAATTGAATGTGTAGAACCTTAAGTCTTCGAAGACAGTATTTATGTGACAAATTTTCATTCAAAGCCTTCCAGCTAGCTAATCATCCTTTATATCTTAAATTACAAAAATTATCAGAATATGTGGACCTTTCTTCTTAATGGACTCATAAGTCTCCTCCATGTACCGTTATTAGTTTTATGAAATTTCTTGCTCTTCAAGCACCCACACATAGATCTGTATATCTTCCTATTTTCGATACAAATTATGAATCATTAATTCTTGATCCCGAAATTAATTTCAAAATAAACATTTCCAAAACAGATGAATCTGCTAACATTGAATTTATTGAATATCTTGAACATAAAAAGTGGCTTGACTGGCATCATATATATTGCGATGCCTCCAAGCTTTCCTCTTGTGGAAATGTAGGGGTTGGTGTTTATCATCACCAATATGAAATAAATCAGCTTGTTATGTTGCCCCCGGAATCTTCTGTCTTTACAGGAGTATATCAAGCTTTTAAAACTTAAAAATACTGTTATTTTCACGGATTCTAGAAGTGCATTAGAATCCTTTAAGAAATTTCCTTTCAAATCTATAATTATCAGATTTGTCATGGAAAGCAGAAAATTATTACATAACTGTTATTTGATGAATGAATGATATGAATATATATAGATCATTATCAACCTTCATTACTCATAACAATATAAAAATTCAAACAAATTACTTGTATAATTCATATAAAAACAGAATAACTAAAACATTTCATAAACTTCCCTGATCCTTTTCCAAAACTCCCGGTTATTTTTATTTCCTAACGTTTCCTAACCTTTTTACTCTGTCGTGGCTAATGTACAAGCAGTACAAGCCAAAGGAAAAAAAAAGTACCAACTGTTCATCAAAGGTAAGATCAAAGGTAAAATAAGAGTAACTTTTCAAAACTTCTTTTGCACCCAAAAATATTTTTGAAATTACCGCTAAACGACCATTTTGAAATCGAAAACGAACTTACCTCATGAACTGGCCAATCGGAATCGCACACGGTTAAACGTCGATCGGAAGAGTTTCATTCCAAGCCCTTATTTATTAAGTATAGAAATCAAACAGCACGAGTAGATTTTTTTTTGCCAGTTCATAGTTTTTAAAATATTTCGTATTTCAATTTAGAGAAGACAATAAACATGCAATCTTTTTGACCTCTATTTTATGTATATTACTTAATATAATATGTTTGACAAAGCCATCACAAACAAAACTCTTTATTTATTTTAATAACTTACGTTGAAGGAAACGTCAATATTATCTGTAATTGAAAACAATTTCTTTCTGCCAAAGTGCCAATGTCAATGTCAATAAAACCGTGGTCCGTGTGGCGAAAAGGTTTACCGATAAATAAAATTAGTTTATATTAGTATAAAACGAAAGTAAGCTATACTGTAACCAACTGATAAAAATATTGATTTACTACGCTCTGATAGAACAATGCAGATCCTCCTTTTCCTGTCTATAGTTACACTTATACCCTTTGCTTATCAAGCCACTACTTCCAGCGGATCTGTGGAATTAGATGAGCTATCTTTTGATAAAATCACTAGGAAATTTGAAGCTTCTCTCATAAAATTCGACGTCGCATTTCCTTACGGCGACAAGCACGATGCTTACGTGGCCCTCGCGAAAGATGCAAAAGACGTGGATGATCTTTTGATCGGCGAAGTTGGCGTGAAGGATTACGGAGAAAAAGACAATGAGGAACTGGCGAGGAAGTACGGAGCTACCAAGGACAACTTCCCTGTCGTGAAGTTATTCGTCCGGGGCAGGGACGAGCCCATACCTTTTGACGACTCCAAGGGTTTCACAAGCGATGAACTGAGACGATTCGTCAGAGAAAATACAGGCCTCTATCTGAGTCTACCGGGTTGTGTCAAGGACCTCGATAAACTGGCGAACAAGTTCATGAAGTCAAAAGGAGATGACAGGAAGAAAATATTAAAAGAAACAGAGCAAGCAATAAAGGATCTAAGCAAAAAGGTGTGTAATTCTACTTATGTACTTTTGTATTTTCTAATAACATCATTTGAATAACCTAGGTACTAACTAACTATTTGATAATTTATTGCATTAAAATTTGCTTTTACAGGATGGTTCTTCTGGAAAAATCTATAAAACCATTATGGAGAAGGTTCTAGACAAAGAAAATAAATTTGTGAAATCCGAAATTGAGAGAGTGCAGAAGTTACTGAGTGGTAAAGTATCAGACAATAAGAAGAAGGAACTAGAAATCAGGCTGAATATCTTGCAGTCATTCCAACTAGTTGACTTGAGAAAGAAAGAGATCAAAGAAGATCTGTGATTTATGAATTTAATTTAATTTTAAATTAATTTAATAACTGAGTAGTAAAGTCAAATATTCAGAATTCCTAAAAGCCTTGCATTTAAAGTTGTGGTTAGAAACTATTCAGTTAAGTTTTTGTAAGTATGATGTGGCAATCATGATGGTTGCCACAGAAAACCAGCGTCATGGCTCTGTCATGTCATCACATACAGCTGAGTGGTGACCATTTTGGTATTATGACACACATAATTTTCTTTGTTTTATTTAAATTTATCGTTATATTTTATGTTGTTTCTATTTTTTGACTTTTATTTTGTTTTTCAGTGTGATGTAGATACCAAATAAATGTTTATTGTATTCTAGTTAGTTACATTTTTGAATATAATGTGCTTAGTTTTGAGTTCAATAACTGGTATAGTAAACTGGTTTTTACAAAATAGTTAAGTCAAATTTTTGACAGTGCAAGGATGTTTTAAGATGTTTTGTGTGAATTAATTATACATTTTGGGCAGGTGCTTATTCCTAATTTATGAAGGTTTATTGATGAGTTATGTTAACATTCCATTTTAAGACTTATTTAAAACAACTGTTACTGTAGGCTATGGCTATGCTCTGTTAACAATGTACAAAGCCATGGTACATTAACCCGTTGCGTGTTAGTTGAACATACTGGTGCTCCGCAAAAACGAATGGTGCGCTATGCAAAAACCGGTTGTACTAGTGGCACGGTACGGGTTAACTAGGTACTGATTCACAATGAAGCAATTTTGTTTTGTAAATGGTTAGTCACACTGAGTGGGGATTGTGGTGTGAGAAGAATCCTTCTGCACAAATGTATTTGAGAATAGTATTCAATAAAGTGTGAAGCACATTGAATGTATGGAAGCATTTTTAATAATCAATTTATATGAATTTCCCTTGCTTAAATTTACATTCATTAATTTCATTGTCAGGTCCCACTGCTTGTCAAGGGGTCACAAAAATTATCACAACAAATTAAGAAAAGCAAAATAACATCCTGGTTATGACAACACTTTTAAAGTGTGATCCAAAGTGAACTTCCGAAAAAAGAAACAAGCAATTTTATCAGTTTTTTCTATAATGTACATACATATTATTTAGAGTATTACATTTATTATAAAAAATAGACTTAAGTCAAATTTCCGCCTCTGGACATTCTGCAGGACGTGTATTACGTAAGGATCATCCTCGCCCTAAATGGTTTTGTTTATTAACTTACTCAGTCGTAGAGAAATGAGCTTATCAAGGAAAGAAAATTTACTTTGAAATGGCTTCGAAAATAACCTCAAAAAAATTACCTCCTGCAGAATGTCCAGAGGCGGTAATTTGACTGTAGCTATTTTTATAATAAATTTAATACACTAAATATTACATCAATAAATACAAAACTGAAAAAAAGATGCCCATTGTATGTTTTTTTTTCAATTGAAAGTTGGGAAGTTCACTGGATGACCCTTTATTTCTAAGATATTTGAAAAGTCAAATGAAACCATGATATTTCAGCCATTTTCAGTTATAGATCACATTTATTTCATAAAAACCGGAATGTTAAAATATGTAACAATACAGTATATTTACATGAATATAATACTGCATCAGAAGATTCAAAAGTGAAACTCATTAATGTTCATGGTCTAAAGAACTCCTTCATGACAATATTTTTTTATCACACAGTTCAGTAAACATAAATGCAGGCAAACTAAAAGCTATTCACTTTCTAAAATTAATCTTACTCTCTGTAAAACTATTTTTTGCATTAATATCTCTGTAAGACTTGTATCTTAGCAATTTACGAGAAATTACATTCAATCCTAACACATTATTAAAATAGTATGTTCCTAGAAAAAAAATATTCAAATTCATGCTAAAACAAACTAATTTAATGCAGTATTTATAGAATTCAAATTCAAATCAAGTTCTAACACAGATCAATTAAAACTATGTAAGCGTGAATATCGACATTCATGTAATAACCCTTTGTATAGATATATCAAAACCAGTTTTCAATTCACAAGCTCCCAGTATATTTGGTCTAATTTTTTTTAACATTACACTACTAAGGAAAACTTGGTATTCCCTTATTTGGAAATTAAATATTAATGATGCCAGTAATGACAAAGCAATAATAAGAAGGGACAAATAAATGCAAAAACCCTGCATAAATGATAATAATATGCTAAAAATATCAGATAATTACTATAATTGTAAAGTAAAAAATATATCCATGTGTACACATGTCGCACATTGGTCTCTTTTGTCCTAAAGATTTTCAATCATGCCATTGGTGTTAAAATTTTGTAAAGAGGAGTAGCTGAGCTATTTAACGATCTTATTGATGGTAAAACACAATCAGCAATTCAATGAGGAAAAATCAAGAAGAAGATATTTCTTAGACCATATTTAATCCTAACCTAGCGTGCTGCAATCTTCTAACAAGGGTTAATTTTCAACACAAACTTTCTAGAATAAATTCTCTGAATGACTGAAACTGCATGAAAATCCAGTGTGGAGATCAGAAGAACAAATAGACAGACAATTTTTATTTCCTATTTAGAAATTGTGGCAGACAAGTACCCTGGGACTAAGCCTTCCCATATCTAGTTACACATACATAATTGTAACAAATATCTAGATAACATTAATCTGACTTTTCACTTTCTACTTTGAGTTCCTTTAGTTTCAGAACAACACCATCAGAGTCCACATCCACTGACTTAATCATCTCATCTGGAGATTTCTCAGATCTCTTTGGCTCAGGTGTGTCAGTGTCTTCACTTCGGGTGATACTGCTGTCATCATCAGATGATGGATCTTGAGTGTACAAACTACATTTGGTTCGGACAATTTCTTGAGCTTCTGCAAACTTTGCCTTCCATAATTCAGCATCTAAGGACAAAGTGGACACAATTGAAAAACATAATGTTGATTTAAAACAAACTTTACTTTAGAAAAGTTGAGGAACTTGATGGTTAATTAAAAATGGACATAAAATTTAAGAGGTAACTTACTTTGTGGGTTTCCAAATTTAATAGCAAGCAATTCCTGTTTCATTTGCTCATCAGCAAAGTCTGCGAACACAGACCAATTGAATGCCTTGTCCGAACCACAGTGAACATTCATCCTAATGTCTGGTGTGATGAAGTGATTAGCACACACTTTTAATGTCTTGTCACGTCTCATCACAACTCTCACTGTGTTATTCTCTTTATGACGCAGAAGTTTAATATCACCAGTTCCACGTTCCTGAAATAATTGTATAAAATCAGCACTTAAGTACTTTAGCTAAGGGAATAGAAAAAAATTGGCATAACTTAACCTAAATTAATCATTGCTTGTGATATGCTACTTGTGTCAAGTATAATTTTTTAATAAATGCAAAATCTCGTAGGCTTTTAGTCTAAGCTACTAGTGACAGAGCAAACCTTCCACTCGTGCTCGGAAGTGTCGTATCTGTAAAGCCTGGCGCGTATTTTAATCAGCTCTTCCTCTTCCTCCTCGTTGGTTTGCAAGTCCACCAGCGGCAGCGACACGATTGGCTCGTAATGGGGGTCGTGCTCTGGAGGTGTCTCCGCATCGCCAACCTCGCTCTCGCTATTGCGCCTCACGCTTTCTTCAGTCTGCAACGGATAACATAGATTACACCAGACTGACGATCACTTCGCACCAGAAAATCTCACAAACAACAGTTAAACTAGAACAAAGTTTAGGCATCCCATCAAACACATACCGGAGAAGACATTTTCGAATCCAAAAGATAAATAAATCGAGTTTTTTTTGGTTGGATTAATGAAAAAAGGCATAAATACAAACAAAAATGACAAAGTTCGGTTACTGAATGAATGATCGAAATGTGACAATTCAATGAACGAATGATTACTGACGAATGAGATTGTTTAGGGTTGGTATTCTCAGCTTCATCATTAACTTCCGGTTTGAAATCACTCTTAGAAACTTCACACTATGGTACAATGTTGTATCAAAGGATTTTTTTTATCTAGCCGTTGCATTAAATCTTGTGAGATCATAACTTAAATTACTGTCATTGTCAATATTATTATTTTACATCTGTGGTTTAGTTGTTGTCTCTTTTCTGTAATCTGTGAATTGTTGTCTGAATAGTTCATAGGAAACTTGTTTTTCCGCCGATTTTTACAATTTTCCACTAAAATTAAAAGTGAGTATAATATTTTATTAGTATCTTCAGTGCGATCCACAGCTTAGGAGTGCTTAAAATTTCTTCAGAGCTTATCTAGTTCAAAAAACTTCAACATATTTCGGCGACCTATTTACTCTCAGTTTATTTTAAGATTTCTTTCAATTTCCGCGAAAACATGTTCTAGTTTTGCGTTTAAATATTCAGGAATTAACCTACTTTGGGTTACTGAGCACGAAGTCTTCACTCATTTGTGATCAGTTCCTTCAGCACAAATTCATTATAATTTCTTCTCATTTATGCAAAATAAATAAACAAAGGCTTTAGACAAATCTGTGGCTTGTTAAATGTAAGTATTTTAATGTGAGTTTCTTTTAGAAAAGGTTGCCTGAATGCAAAACCTAGGGAAAATGATAACTGAACAGCTCCGAAATCCCAATGAGTTGGATATAAGTCTAAGAATGGAGTTCGGCCCTTTTGAAACAGTTCATAAGTGGAAACGTATGTCTGAGTGCTATGAGTTTGTTGGAGCCAGGTGAGTAATTTTTATACCTGTTTTCAGAATCAGAATGTATGTTTAAGAGTTTCAACACATAGTTTCATGCAGAGGCGGCACAAGACGTGAGCGGTGTGGGCCCTCTGCACGGCCTCGCGGTCCGGGGGGCCTCGATCCCCCAAATGAAAAAAAATTAAATCATTTAAAAAAAAACATTTTATAACATTAGCATGTGTTTCTGTTGCGGGCAATTGCAGAACCAACCCAAGCACCAGGTTCTAAATGATATATTCGTGATAAGGATTAAGACAATCATAGCATTTTTCTAATTTTCATTCCTCTAGAAAACTCAAAAATGGTGAAACCCAACATTATCTCAGAAGTACAATGTCACAGGGAAGACATTTAGCACTAGCAAAATGTCTTCCAAATAGTACCCCAAAGTGTCACGTTTCAGAGTTAAATATTCAAAGGTAAAGATTGATATGAGAAGAGGGTGATATTAATAAAAAATCTACAATTAAGAAGCTTCTTGTGTTATTTTATCAACAACTCACAGATTTTATCTTAGACATTTTCATTTGTGCCAGTGTAGGATATGCAAATGGTGACCTTATCGCTTTGAGCCTTTTCTTTCAGATGACTTTGGGAGGCTAGTAGATTGCGGAAGAAGATGAAAGATTTTCCCGATGACCTATAATCTGTACCTGTAAACAAAATTAAGCAAAAAGCCTCATAATTGATAGATTTTTAATGAATATCATCTTTTTTATTTCTATCTTTACTTTCAAATAACTTGGAAACGTGACACTTTAGGGTTTTTTGTTCGTTTACACCCCTTTCAGCGTACGCGGTAATATCAAGAAAAAGATTAAATGGCGGCTGGTGACCTAGGCCACAAATGTTCAATCAAACCCCTTACTAAAAATGTAGAATCATGGCCTAGTTTGCTAGAAGTCAGTAATAATTATTGTATTTTTTCGCGATATTTGACAGTTTTTCTTACTTAAATAAAGAAATTGTTGGTAGCCGCTTTATTTGTAAATTAAAGCATTGTCTATAGCTTTAAGTATTTGATAAAAGTTAAATCATGGCTCGTACCTAAGCACAAGTTATAAGTAAAATTACATTTTAAAAGAGGATTGTTTAAAAAAAAATTTAGACGACTGTAACATTTACATTAGGGGGCACTATTTGATATTTTTTGGCGATGAATTTATTCATTACCAATGAATCACATTGTTTAGCTTCCAAACCGGTTGGATCTTGCCCTCCGACACGAAATGACGCCACTGCTGCCGGTCTTGCGCCACTTCGTGCGCGTCAATGGGTCCGCGCAGCTCGGATAAATCCTTCATCGCCATATCCTTCCATATGGCGTACTTAAGGCGCCCGACTGACCGTCGCCCACGGGGAACTCCAAGGTAACATCCGCTCTACGTGGCCCAGCCAGCGGAGCCTGTGTGCCTTCTTCTCCCCCGTAATGTTTGGCTGCGCCACCAGCGGCTCCACTTCGCAGTTCTTGCGGATTCTCCAGCTTCCGTCCTCTCTTTTCATTGGTCCCAAAATCTTCCGAAGTATTTTTCTTTCCGCTACAGATAGTTTGTCCTCCTCCTTCAACGTAAGGGTCCAAGCCTCACACATTAAGATCGGGCGGATAACCGTCTTGTTAATACGGATCTTAGTCGCTCTTAGAAGCTTGGAGACCAGCACCGAGTGAAGAGCAGCGCTGCATCGCGGAGCATTTTGTATGCGGATGTCAATCTCTGGTGTGAGTATCAGTGATCGTGCAGCCGAGATATTTGAAAGATGCGATGCCCTTGTAATTTGCGGCACCCACACGAAGATCTTCCCTCGGTACCAAGTTATTTCGGTACCTCTTCATGTGCATGTACTCCGTTTTGGCTTGATTGATTTTAAGACCCACTATAGCCGCCTCGTCTTCTAGTACTTTGGAAGCTTCTTGCACTTGTGCGTTTGTTTCTCCCAGTAGTGCCAGGTCATCTGCATAGCCGGTCACACTATGCTGCCCTTTCAATTGCACTCCGCCATCGGTCAGCTATACTCTAAGGACCACATATTTCAGCACCAAAGTGAACAGCATAGGTTATAATGCATCCCCTTGTTTAAGACCCGTCACCACTGGGAACTCATCAGCTCACCCTCTTCTTTAACCCGCACCCTACTGACTCAAGTGGCCAGCTTAATCATACGAACCAGCTTGTCAGGTATATTTAACTCACGTAGAATTCGGTAGTGTCTCCCTGTCAAGGCTGTCGTATGCTTTGGTGAAATCCACAAAGAGTGTGTGGATATTTTGTGCCCACTTTTTCTCCATAATTTGTTTGAGGAGAAAGATCTGGTCTATGCTACTCCTATTTCTTCGGAAACTGCATTAGTAGTCGCCCAGCATGTCTTCAGCGTATTTTTCTAGCCTCGTCAACAAAATACAAGAGAGGATTTTGTAAGCCGTTGGTAGCCGTTGGTGTGCCTCTGTAGTTCGCGCACTTTTTCTAGCACCCGTTTTTGTGAATCGGGCAAATCACACCAACGTTCCACTCTGATGGCTGCTGTTCCATCTCCCATATCCTTTGCACGAAGCTGAGGATTCGCGCTTGTGTGTCTCTCCCACACAGCTTCCAAACTCCCCCGGGAATCCCAACAACACCAGGTGATTTGTTATTCCTTAGCCTCATTATGGCTCGCTTCATCTCTAGGTCGCTAGGTGGAGGAACTACCTCGTCGTTTGGTTCCTCAGAGCTAAGATCTATATGATGGGCTGGCGGAAGACGAAGCTCTTGAAAGATAGTCTTTCCACATTCGTTTTCTTGCTACGTGATCGGTTACTAAATTTCCTTCGTCATCTTGAAGAAACTGTGCCATTGGCTGATACCCTTTCTTAATCGATCTCACCTCCTGGTAGAACTTTCTACTTTCATTGGATCGTATCAAAGTCTCCATTGATCTCACTATGTCTTCCAGGTGTCTTCTCTAAAGGTTTTTCGTGCTAATTTTGTCTTTTCGCTGAGCTGGAGTCCTGTTCCGATTAGACTTTGACTTTGCGTTTGTCCTCTACCACCTTCTCACATTCCTCTGTCCACCATTTCTTTAGCGGCCTCTTCTGTTTCCTACCTAAAGTGTCTAGTGCAGTTTCCTTCACAATGTCTCGGATCTGTTTCCATTCGGCATTCACTTCTTCTTCTACCTTTAGACTAATGAAACGGTTGTGTAAGGCGACCTGGAATTTCTCGCACGTCTCGGTATTTCTAAGTACTTCGGTGTTTATTAGCTCTTCTTTATGGCCACGTTTCCTCTTGTCCGTTTTGATCCTTACTTTTGTTGCGACGCCTAGAAAATAGTGGTCGCTATCGCAGTCTGCCCCTCGAAAGACCCTAACATCCTCAATGGTACTTTGGTGCCTATTCTTGATCAGAACATGGTCAAATTGATTGATTATCCGACCGTCTGGTGATTTCCAGGTTTACTTGTGTGGGAACATTGTGCTTTTAATCACCATTGCTTTGGATGTTGCAAAGCTTATCAACCTCAGCCTATTATCATTGGTCTGGCTGTGTTTGCTGTGTCTTCCTATCGTCGGCATGAAAGCTTCTTCTTGCCCGACCTTCGCGTTAAATCGCCACCCAGGATCTTCACGTCATAGCTAGGCGTCATGTCAATTACTAATTCTAGTTCTTCAGAGAAAGGTTCTCGCTTGCCCATTCTGTTGGTGCGTAGGCATTTATACTGGTGATATTGGAGAATATACGCGTACACGGAGTACGCTAATTCGATCCGAGACTGCCTCAAACTTAATTATAATGCCTATGATATCCTTTTTAACTATGCTTTCTAACCGTCTTATTTGCATGGTGTTTCAAGTTTACTCCGTAAAATAGTACAGCTCGTCCATCGATATTGCACTCTCCTTGTCCCGGCCATCTCACTTATTGGGGGGCTGCTATTGCAACTTTGTATCCCTCCAACTCTTTGTTTACCACATATGTCGCACCAGGCCTATAAAGACTTCGTACGTTCCATGAGGCAATTCGGAGGTCCGTATTTCGTAGCCATTGGTCGAATTTGGGATCCGTCCGGTTATCATCTCTTGTCGGTTTCGTAACAATAAGGTTTTCCGTGGATGGATTATTAGCCCTCCGCACAACCCCCAGTAAAGCTGGTCGCTGGAGGACAACGCCCTACATTGGTCAGGGAGTCTGTCGGGCCTAGCTGGTCAGACTGGATAATCCGTGCTGCCGACCTTTCCCCCATCCGCCACCCGGGGGACGCTCCCCAACACGCCAAGTAAGGCCGACGCGGGGAATGGGTCAAGTAGTGTTTTATTTTAAATATAGGTCTTCTTGCGAGAGCAGAGGGCATCGCTAAATGTATCTTGCCCACATACAATTTTGGTCTTGCGCCGCCACTGATTTCATGTTCACAAAAGGTCTTTTTTGTTAAATATACTTTATATAATATACCTTCAGAAAATTATAGAATCTTATCATCAACATTGAAATCAAGTCATTGCTACAAGTACAATTTCTAAAGTTATAATAATAAGAGATCCCTCAGTCAGATAACTAAAAGTAGTATTCAAATGTCCACAGACGCAGTAAGCACACAGCCGTAGCATACAAAGATGCAATCTACGTATTTGGTGGGGACAATGGCAAATCTATGTTAAATGATCTTATAAGGTTTGACATCCGGGAGAAGTCCTGGACTAAGACGGGCTGCATGGGAGTGCCTCCTGCTCCTCGCTATCATCACTCTGCTGTGGTAAGGTTTTTGAGCGAACCACTTTGCCTCTGAATAATGAAGCTGGTAACAGTATTTATTTACAGTTATTTCAAACAAAAGAGAAGCGCATAACAAGGTTTGTAGGAAGCTGGCTTTATAATCATACGAGTATCATGCATGTTTTGTTAGACACGCGCCGTTAAACAAAGCCTTAATTCTTATTAGTAGAATCTTTTTTGTATTTCGATATGCAGAAATAAGTGTTAATTAAAGGTAATTTGACTCAATTATCATGTTGTTCATATTATAGCCACAATCTTGTGTGGAGCCATTGAATCGCAAGACCTATTGGAGTATGTAGGTATTTTAGTGTCCTTATCAACACTTCGTTAATCGATGCAACCAGATGCAGTAAATTGTATTGTTGTTTCTATTGTGTCTACTATGATGACTGACCACGTGTTATATACAGGGTGTAAAAAAACCCTTAACGAAGCCGGCGTCTACGCACTCAGACCATATAAATTAAGTCACAGAAAAAAAAATATTGATGGGAAACGAATTTTTTTTTAGGTGTCAATTTTAAACCTAAAAACTAGTAAAAACGGATAATGCAATGTAATGCGTGCAACAGACCGCTCCTGCGCTTGTACGCATAATCAAGGGGTACGCACGATGAACATTGCGAGTTGAACGTTTTGAAGCAATTTTTTGTTAGGAAATACTTGAAATTTTGATGATGAGTCTTAGGACAAAAATTAAGTAATAATGATTAGAGTTTGTTTTCATCAACAAGATTTTTTTTTGACTTTGACCGTCATTAACTTGGTAACTACTGAGTTCCCAGGTATGGTCTGGAAAGAAAAAATGGTCCTGATGATGTGCAGAATATGTAGTTCTCGGCTTTTTTAGGGGTTTTTTTACACCCTTTATAATGTAGTGTAGTGAAATAATTATGGGCTTTTTAATATTTCAACGAATGTTTATTATGTTCGAGGAGGGTTTAAATAATGTTAATGTTAAAATAATGTTTTTAGGTGCACAGATCATCTATGTTTGTGTTTGGTGGGTACACAGGAGACATCCTCGCCAATTCCAATCTCACGAACAAGAATGACCTATTTGAGTACAAGTTCCAGAGTGCACAGTGGGTGCAGTGGAAGTTCACTGGCCAGTAAGTTATTGTGTATACCTACCTCAGAACAGCAGTACGACTTTAGAGTTACTTAAAAGATAGAAAAACTGGAAAAAATCTATTTCGGACCTTGATGATCTCAAGCGGGAATCGAACCCGCGTCTTTCACAATCCGTGTGGCTGCTCTAAACCACTAAGCTACCGAAACCTCAGAGGGACGAACGAATATTTTCAGTATATGCTTACGTTGAGTTGAAAGGCCAACGTTATACCATCAATGTTTCAAGGCAAGTACCTGTAAACCTTTTTCCAGTTTTTCTACCTTCAGATATGAAAAACAAGCATTGTAAAATGATAAAATAATCAAAGTAACTAAAAATTAAGAATTACTTTCTTGCACCCTATAATTAGTGATAGTGCTGTCGTCTTCATTCCAACGTCAGTACGGTTGGACGTGATACAACTTATTACCCCATTAAAATGTAATTGTTGCAAGTGTTACGTAATCTTAAATGATGCATAGGGAGCCAGTGCCTAGATCTGCCCACGGCGCAGCGGTGTACGATGACAAGCTGTGGATCTTCGCGGGCTACGACGGCAACGCGCGCTTGAACGACATGTGGACTATCAATTTAGTGGTAACTGTTTAATAATCTTGATAAAACAAAAGCATAAATAGGATATTTTATATCGAGGGACTAAACGAAGCCATAATATACCAGAAGTGGTTTGACTCCCGAGCGTGCGAGGGAGGCAATGAATCCGAGGGTATATTAAGTTGCGTTTAGTCTCGAGGTGCAAACTGTACTTTTCATTTTGAATGCGAGAAAAATAGTCAATTTAGTACAAAATCATTTGAAACCGAACAAATTTACACTTGACAAAAGTTCTGAAATTTTCGTGGTCAGTGTTTTCTTCTGAACTGAACCACAGATTAACAATTTAAAACACATGGCGCCGCCTTCTTTGCGAACAAATCTTTCGGAACTTAAACTCTCAACATTTTCGCAATGAAGACGGTCCACAATCCACAGATAACAGTATATTTTTATTACTGGCTGTTTGAGTTTGTCTATGTCACATGAAGGCAATTAAAAAACTAATTACTTTTTATTCCCTAGGGGCTAAAGTCTTTAAAAGACTTTAGGCCTGCTTCGTAGGGCTATATTGGCGTACTTTTTGAGCATGAGAAGTTTAGTGAAAACGTTATTTTGTGGATATAAGCGAGCTCAGTACGTCTAACACGAGTTGCCAATTAAATATACGTTATCATTCGCGTAAAAAATTGTATTGGGATGGCACATGACATGACATGACAATGTCAAATCCCAATACATTTTTTTACGCGAACGATAGTGTAAATGTAAAGTGGCAACTCGTGGTAGACGTACAGGTTATCATGCGCTCGAACGCAGGTATGTTAAGCATTGAAGACGCATTTCACATACTACTGATATACCTCAAAAACTACCCTTGAAATTGGCTGGACTATGCCAGTCATAGGAAATTATAGTAATAACTAGCTGTCCGTCAGCCCTTCGCCTGCGTAGACTGTCTTTCGCGTCAAAATATAGCCTAAATAAATAAAAAATAGCCTATGTCACTCCCTAATAATCCAGGTTAATAGGGTGCGTTTCCACCAGAGATGTGCGTGGATGCGTTGCGAGACTTGCGAGTAATTTGTTTGTTAGGAACCAATAGCATCGCGAAGTTAGGTGAATGAAACAATTATATTGGTTCTTAACACACACATTCCTCGCAACGCCTTATCTGGTGGAAACGCACCCTAATACTGGTGAAAGAATTTTAAAAATTAGTCCAGTAGTTTCGGAGCCTATTCAATACAAACAAACAAATTTTCTTGAAACTAGAAATTTGTGTAGAAAATAGTGCATTGTTGAATACTAGGAATAAAAATTCACTTAAACTCACAAATCTTTCCTCGTTATAATACTAGTGTAGATAAAACTGGTAACTGACCTAAATGTCGAAAAATATGCCAGTTAGCAAACCACTCAACCATGGTTATCAAAAGGTTGTGTGACCCATATTCTGACGGCTATCTATGCAATGTAAATAACATTTTAAAAAAACAACTAAAATAGGTTTGATTTGTTTCTGATGTAAATCCATATCTCTTAACTAACCGACTTCAACTAAAAACCCAGCAGACCTCCAGCACTTGCACCTCTAAATCGCATCTAACTTCAGGGCGAGAACCACCAATGGGAGCGCGTGGAGCAGAAAGGCCAATGCCCGCCGACCTGCTGCAACTTCCCGGTGGCGGTGGCGCGCGGGCGCATGTTCGTGTTCAGCGGCCAGAGCGGCGCGAAGATCACCAATGCGCTGTTTCAGTTCGACTTTGAAACGCACACGTGAGTTTGTTAACGTTAATACAGCTCGAAAAGTTGCAAACATATTTCTAAATTTTATTTAGGTTGATTGACTATTCTAGAACTGTGTTAAATTTAACCCACTGCTAGCAATAATGGATGGGAAGATTTTTGCAAATCCGTGAACACATAAATTATATTACTTTACGACCCGAAGTGGATCTTGGCCTCCGACACGAGATTCCGCCACTCTGCTCTATCTCCAGCCAGTCGGGCCGTTGCAAGTGACTAAGATCCTTCTCGACCAGGTCTATCCAGCGATACCTGGGCCGGCCCACTAGACGTTTCCCGGTTGGCCGACCCAGATATGCTCTCTTCACAGCCCGATCCGATTCCATCCTTTCAACGTGGCCGAGCCAGCGCAGTCTAGCTGACTATAAATTATATTACCTTTTACTTTATAATCGACCTAAACTAATAGAAATTTAAATCGTCTTATTAATAATGACACCTATTTTGTGAAAATTTGTTTAAACATTCAAATATTCCATTTGAATTAACACCTTGACACTTCTTCACTTTCCTATATCTATAGACCTTATTAAAGAGCCTCATTTAGACCAAACAGAATAAAATTCTTATAAATCCACTTCTAAACATATTAGCCAATCACGGTTCAAAATGTCAATCGTCCTACTTGGAATTTCGGTTTTTAGGTAATTTTCCTGAGTGAATATCAGATTGCTCTTTACCAGTGTTTCGCGATCATCCTGCGAATTTCGTGAAGATCCAGTTTTTCGAATCGTTCTACGACATTCACTCCCGAATCTAGAAATGACACTTCAGTTTGCTTTTGTCCTGTTAGAGGAATGTGAGGGCTATTTAACCACGATTATTTCTGTATGCGTGCGATACACAGCTAGAATAAAAGTATTTGTTCCAGCTGGTCCCGCGTGTGCACGGAGCACTTGCTGCGCTGCGCCGGCCCCGCGCCCGCGCGCCGCTACGGGCACGTGATGCTGGCGCACGGCCGCCACCTGCACGTGTTCGGGGGCGCCGCCGACAACACGCTGCCCGGAGACTTGCATTGCATAGACCTGGACACGCAGATGTGGTGAGTACAGTAGTAGTCACTTGCTATCTCACTGCTACACACTACAACACACTCAGTCGCGCCGCTACGGGCACGTGATGCTGGCGCACGGCCGCCACCTGCACGTGTTCGGAGGCGCCGCCGACAACACGCTGCCCGGAGACTTGCATTGCATAGACCTGGACACGCAGATGTGGTGAGTACAGTAGTAGTCACTTGCTATCTCACTGCTACACACTACAACACACTCAGTCGCGCCGCTACGGGCACGTGATGCTGGCGCACGGCCGCCACCTGCACGTGTTCGGGGGCGCCGCCGACAACACGCTGCCCGGAGACTTGCATTGCATAGACCTGGACACGCAGATGTGGTGAGTACAGTA
This sequence comes from Udea olivalis, assembly GCA_947369235.1. Classification (NCBI taxonomy): domain Eukaryota; kingdom Metazoa; phylum Arthropoda; class Insecta; order Lepidoptera; family Crambidae; genus Udea; species Udea olivalis. The sequence goes on along the minus strand of OX376362.1, from coordinate 10,709,887 downwards.
GTAGTCACTTGCTATCTCACTGCTACACACTACAACACACTCAGTCGCGCCGCTACGGGCACGTGATGCTGGCGCACGGCCGCCACCTGCACGTGTTCGGAGGCGCCGCCGACAACACGCTGCCCGGAGACTTGCATTGCATAGACCTGGACACGCAGATGTGGTGAGTACAGTAGTAGTCACTTGCTATCTCACTGCTACACACTACAACACACTCAGTCGCGCCGCTACGGGCACGTGATGCTGGCGCACGGCCGCCACCTGCACGTGTTCGGAGGCGCCGCCGACAACACGCTGCCCGGAGACTTGCATTGCATAGACCTGGACACGCAGATGTGGTGAGTACAGTAGTAGTCACTTGCTATCTCACTGCTACACACTACAACACACTCAGTCGCGCCGCTACGGGCACGTGATGCTGGCGCACGGCCGCCACCTGCACGTGTTCGGAGGCGCCGCCGACAACACGCTGCCCGGAGACTTGCATTGCATAGACCTGGACACGCAGATGTGGTGAGTACAGTAGTAGTCACTTGCTATCTCACTGCTACACACTACAACACACTCAGTCGCGCCGCTACGGGCACGTGATGCTGGCGCACGGCCGCCACCTGCACGTGTTCGGAGGCGCCGCCGACAACACGCTGCCCGGAGACTTGCATTGCATAGACCTGGACACGCAGATGTGGTGAGTACAGTAGTAGTCACTTGCTATCTCACTGCTACACACTACAACACACTCAGTCGCGCCGCTACGGGCACGTGATGCTGGCGCACGGCCGCCACCTGCACGTGTTCGGAGGCGCCGCCGACAACACGCTGCCCGGAGACTTGCATTGCATAGACCTGGACACGCAGATGTGGTGAGTACAGTAGTAGTCACTTGCTATCTCACTGCTACACACTACAACACACTCAGTCGCGCCGCTACGGGCACGTGATGCTGGCGCACGGCCGCCACCTGCACGTGTTCGGAGGCGCCGCCGACAACACGCTGCCCGGAGACTTGCATTGCATAGACCTGGACACGCAGATGTGGTGAGTACAGTAGTAGTCACTTGCTATCTCACTGCTACACACTACAACACACTCAGTCGCGCCGCTACGGGCACGTGATGCTGGCGCACGGCCGCCACCTGCACGTGTTCGGAGGCGCCGCCGACAACACGCTGTCCGGAGACTTGCATTGCATAGACCTGGACACGCAGATGTGGTGAGTACAGTAGTAGTCACTTGCTATCTCACTGCTACACACTACAACACACTCAGTCGCGCCGCTACGGGCACGTGATGCTGGCGCACGGCCGCCACCTGCACGTGTTCGGAGGCGCCGCCGACAACACGCTGCCCGGAGACTTGCATTGCATAGACCTGGACACGCAGATGTGGTGAGTACAGTAGTAGTCACTTGCTATCTCACTGCTACACACTACAACACACTCAGTCGCGCCGCTACGGGCACGTGATGCTGGCGCACGGCCGCCACCTGCACGTGTTCGGAGGCGCCGCCGACAACACGCTGCCCGGAGACTTGCATTGCATAGACCTGGACACGCAGATGTGGTGAGTACAGTAGTAGTCACTTGCTATCTCACTGCTACACACTACAACACACTCAGTCGCGCCGCTACGGGCACGTGATGCTGGCGCACGGCCGCCACCTGCACGTGTTCGGAGGCGCCGCCGACAACACGCTGCCCGGAGACTTGCATTGCATAGACCTGGACACGCAGATGTGGTGAGTACAGTAGTAGTCACTTGCTATCTCACTGCTACACACTACAACACACTCAGTCGCGCCGCTACGGGCACGTGATGCTGGCGCACGGCCGCCACCTGCACGTGTTCGGAGGCGCCGCCGACAACACGCTGCCCGGAGACTTGCATTGCATAGACCTGGACACGCAGATGTGGTGAGTACAGTAGTAGTCACTTGCTATCTCACTGCTACACACTACAACACACTCAGTCGCGCCGCTACGGGCACGTGATGCTGGCGCACGGCCGCCACCTGCACGTGTTCGGAGGCGCCGCCGACAACACGCTGCCCGGAGACTTGCATTGCATAGACCTGGACACGCAGATGTGGTGAGTACAGTAGTAGTCACTTGCTATCTCACTGCTACACACTACAACACACTCAGTCGCGCCGCTACGGGCACGTGATGCTGGCGCACGGCCGCCACCTGCACGTGTTCGGGGGCGCCGCCGATAACACGCTGCCCGGAGACTTGCATTGCATAGACCTGGACACGCAGATGTGGTGAGTACAGTAGTAGTCACTTGCTATCTCACTGCTACACACTACAACACACTCAGTCGCGCCGCTACGGGCACGTGATGCTGGCGCACGGCCGCCACCTGCACGTGTTCGGAGGCGCCGCCGACAACACGCTGCCCGGAGACTTGCATTGCATAGACCTGGACACGCAGATGTGGTGAGTACAGTAGTAGTCACTTGCTATCTCACTGCTACACACTACAACACACTCAGTCGCGCCGCTACGGGCACGTGATGCTGGCGCACGGCCGCCACCTGCACGTGTTCGGGGGCGCCGCCGACAACACGCTGCCCGGAGACTTGCATTGCATAGACCTGGACACGCAGATGTGGTGAGTACAGTAGTAGTCACTTGCTATCTCACTGCTACACACTACAACACACTCAGTCGCGCCGCTACGGGCACGTGATGCTGGCGCACGGCCGCCACCTGCACGTGTTCGGGGGCGCCGCCGACAACACGCTGCCCGGAGACGTCATAAACAGACCATGCAGGCCGAACTGCCCATGCCTTTGCTCTCACGCAAGACCTGACGCAACTGGTACACCAGCCCACCCGGGTACCAGATATTGTCGGTCATACACCCTCCTTATTGGACCTTCTGCTGACGAGTCACCCAGCCGGGTATAAAGTGTCGGTTGGTGCTCCATTGGGCTCCACCGATCACTGTCTGGTTGACGCTACAGTGCCTTGTGCAGCTCCCCCAAAACCTGTGGAGGTGACGCGGCGGTTATGACACTACTCGTCGGCAGATTGGGACGGATTGCGAGAGTACTTTGCCTCCGTCCCTTGGCGGCAGTGCTGCTTTGAAGAAAGGGATGCTTCAGAGAGTGCATCTGCTATCGTGGACGAGATCAGTACCGGAATGGAATACTACATTCCTTTTACTGATGTCGTCAGTGCTAGCAAAACTGTCCCTGGTTCAATCGCGAGTGTGCCGCAGCTGTTGAACAAAAACAGGCGGCGTACCGTGCTTGGTCTAGGGCCCAATCACTCAATGATCATTCAAACCTTGCCTCCCTGAAAGCAGCCTTTAATAAAGCCACCAAGGCCACGAAGAGGGCTTACATTAGAGCAGACGCCCAGCGAATTGCACGTGTTAGCCAAGAACTCATCACGCACCCTACGGGTAGCCGCTCCTACTGACGACTGGCTAAACACGTGCAATCTAACTTCTGCGTGCCTTCGCTGCCCCAACTGAGATTCCCTGATGGATCGTTGGCTCATCAGCCGCAAGAGAAAGCCGATTTACTGGCTAACCTCTTTGCCGCAAACTCTTGCATCGATGACTGCGGTGCTGCGCTGCCTGAAATACCACATTGCGGCTCCACAATGCCTGATATTCGTATCAGGCAGTGTGATGTTCGTGCCGAACTGCTGTCACTCGATGTCAGGAAAGCCAGTGGCCCTGATGGAATTCCAGCTGTGGTGCTGAAGAAATGTGCAGCGGAGTTGTCTCCAGTGTTCTCTAGCCTGTATCGCCTCTCCTACAATTCGGGTCTTGGAAGGAGCCGAACGTTCAACCAGATCCCAAAAAAGGGGACCGGTCTGACCCTGCCAATTACCGTCCAATAGCCGTAACCTCAGTTTTAGCCAAAGTGTTCGAGCGGATCATAAACACGCAGCTCATCCGCTACCTAGAGGATCACTCTCTCATTCACGACCGTCAGTACGGCTTCCGACCAAAACGGTCTACGGGTGATCTTCTAGCGTACGTAACACACATCTGGGGGGAGGCTATGGACAAGCATGGGGAATCTTTGGCCGTCAGCCTTGACATTGCCAAAGCTTTCGACCGTGTATGGCATCGTTCGCTTCTTTCCAAGCTTCCGGCATATGGTCTGCCACCTCGCCTATGCGACTGGGTCGCCGGATTTTTGGAGGGACGTAGAATTCGCGTCCTTTGTGATGGTCGAAAATCACGCTTTCTCCAGATTAATGCCGGAGTGCCGCAGGGCTCCGTCTTGTCGCCGACGTTGTTTCTTCTGCATACCAATGACATGTTATCTCTTGGTAATATTCATTGCTATGCGGATGATAGCACGGTTCTACAATGGGGAATGCTCTGACGAGTTATTCCAGCTTATTCTACCCTCACCTTTCCACTCCCGTACCACGCGTGCTGGACTACGGCGTCACCCACACACAATTCACCATTTGTTGGCCCGAACTAAAAGGTTCGGTGACTCGTTTCTTTGTCCTACCATCCAGACGTGGAACGCTCTTCCAGCACATGTGTTTTCTTCCTCGTATAGTCCCGGGTTCTTCAAGCGGGGCGTGAAAAGGCATTTCTGCAGGCCTTCAAGGTGAGGATGGCCAGCCCAGTGATTCGTTGAATGACTGGGCTTGTCAACCTCATATCTGGACCTCACGACCGCTTTCCATCAGGTGGAGTGAGGTCATCTTGACGGGCAATATAATAAATAAAAAAAAAGTTTCATAGAAATCCGTTCATTAGTTTTTGCGTGTAAGAGTAACAAATATCCTCACAAACTTTCGCATTTATAATATTTGTAAGATTTTTTTGTTTCTGTCGCCAGGTCAGTGATCCACCCGGCGCCCGACTCCCAGATCCCGTCGGGCCGCTTGTTCCACGCGGGCGCGGTGGTGGGCGATGCGATGTATATATTTGGGGGGACGGTCGACAATAATGTGCGGAGTGGGGAGCTGTTTAGATTTCAGGTTCGTTTTAAATACTGTTGCTAATGCTCTCTCTGAGCTTAGTAGTTCATAGCAAACATACTTTCTTTTTTGCGTCAGGAAATGCCTTTAGGCATTCCCAATGCCCTGGCTTTGGGACACCTGGGATATGTGAAGCTCGGAACTTCTCGGAAAACAGATACCCCTACCCACTAAAACCTGACGGTGGTCATCTTCGGCGCAGAAAGAAGGGACCCGAGATCCCCAACAAGGGAGAGACTCCTCGCAGGAATAGCAAACATACTAACCCAATATCCTAATGATACGCTTGACTTCATTGTTCAAGTCAATTCTATAGTGTCCGGAAACTCGGAAGCCTTGGATTTGCGGGTTCTGATTTGATTTAATATCACTGCTAAATTGTGAAGAATATGATGTTATAATTTGACCAACGCTTGTTCTTGGAAAACTTTTCAGCTGTCAAACTACCCCCGCTGCACCCTCCACGACGACTTCGGTCGGATCCTGAAGTCGCAGCAGTTCTGTGACGTCACGCTGCTCGTCGGCCCGGAACTAGTGCCCGTGCGCGCGCACCAGGCCATGTTAGCGGCTAGGTCGCAGTTTCTGAGAGCTAAGATCAAGTTTGTACCTGATTCCTATTTAAGTCCTAAACTGTTAATTAACTGTCCAGAAATATTTTACGTCTACATTTACCTACATAACATCAACTTTTTCTTTTGTACAGGGAAGGTCGTGAGGAGCTAACAAAGCGCATAGCCGATGGAGAAGCAAATGCTTCAGACATATACTCATATAAAGAAGACCCAGCATTAAGTATAAATCTGCCCGAAGCAACTCCCGAGGCGTTCAATATGGTACTCAACTACATATACACCGATAGGATAGACCCTACTGAAAAAGGTACGTTATCTTCGTAAAACCTTAAACTATGAATTCTCTATTTCTACGGTCTGAATTCGCTATTTGACAGTTTCTCGACAAGTGGTTTGATGTTCGTAAATATGTTATAAGTGCCCTTCACAAAAGATTTTTTCAAAAAAAACTTGTAGTTTAGGAGAAAATTACAGTTTTTACCGCGTGGATTGAATTTCCCGCGAAAGAGATTGGTCACGTGACTTTTACGTCACTACTGTTAAAACGTTCCTTCAACGTGCAGAAATGTATTAATTTCATTGAAGTTAATTATAAATTAATAAAATGAGTTTTTACAAGTCTTGTGCAAATTGTCGTTTGTTGCTTATTATAATTTCAAATATTTAAACTTGTAAACAAAGAGAATGCAATAATAAATTCCTGTAAACTCTGGTAAATCTCGTAAACCAAACTAAATCTTACGCGTATGTCAGAGTTCTGACGTCACGGCATGGTCGTCCGTGTTTCGTGTATCTTTGCCCGCCCATTTAAAAATGGAGATTTGTTTAATAAAGATGAAATATAATGAACGTTTTTTACTTCAAAATATATACAAAAACATGTACTATACATGTTTACCTAAGCACTACATTATGCAACACTTTTCATCTTTCAGCAGTTATTTGATGGACGATTTATATCACAGGCCCTAATCGAAAAAAGGGGTTACTGTGTGCTTTATTTAACAAGAAAATCCAAATGATTTTTTTTTATAAAAAACGCTGAAATATTTATATGTGACATCCACATAGTTCGTCTTTTGTGGGGACAGAACCATGGCTATTAGCTCTAATAGCCATGGTTCTGTCATAGCTCTAATAGCCATGGATGCTCATCCAGCAAAGTTCTAGATCACAGTGTTTTATTTTATAGCAGAAATTGCGTAAAACATCTAAAAAGATTTAATAAATTGCCTAAAACCGGTTACTTCACTATCTGATGAGGGTTTTGTTATGGATGGCGTTTCCACCAGAGATGTGCGAGGATGCGTTGTGAGGAATGTGTGTGTTGAGAACCAATAGAATTGTTTCATTCACCTAGCTAAGCTATTCTATTGGTTCTTAACAAATCTCGCAACGCATCCTCGCACATCTCTGGTGAAAACGCATCCTTACACCTGAATTGAATTCTCAAAATCATTATGTTATGCTGTCCTGTCACATGCCAGTAGAACAGCTGAACAAAGGACTGCTCATCTTTGATTGTCGTTTCAGAATATTGAAGAACATTGAAGCTCAAAATTAAGACTTGCAATAACTACCTAGTATAATTTAGAGCTTGTCTAGCCAGAAATGACGTGCCCCACTACTATTTTATGGGGTCCATAACAAAAAAAAAATGAAGCCAATACCCATCCAAGGCCGTTGCTCAGCAGTGGGACAGTATATTGGCTAATTACTGCACTTTATTTAAGACATGTCAAAAAAGTATATCCAATTAACAGTAATAAACTTAAAAAACATACAATAATAGTACCTAGTACCTACATATCGTAAATAAACATAATGCGATTCTAGCAGCCCCGGTTCGGACGTTGCTTCCATCGAGAAGACTCCGGCAAGAAACTAGATAGCTATTCTTTTGAACTTTGTTTTGACTTTTGTTTTACAACAAACTCAAACATCTTTATTTAAATAGACTTAATCAGTACTTTTAAACAGTCAAAAAAATTACTAAATAATAGGCATAAATACTTAAGTAAAATGAATATATATTATAAATAAACAGTATACAAACATAATGCGAGTCTACCACCGCGTCGGAGGAGTTGATTCTTACTGAGAAGACCCGGCGAGAAACTCAGTAGTTACTCTTTTAAACTTGTTGTGGTTTTACAATAAATAAATTCAAAATACAATCAAAGAAAGAAAAAAAACATATCGAGCAGAGGATCAAATTATTCCTACTTTGACCACAAATTGTTGTCGTTCAAGTTGATTAGCCTACTTGTTCAAGTTGCAGACGAGGACCCAGCGTCCCCGGCCACAATCCTGCTAGTGATGGAGGTGCTGCGCCTGGCGCTGCGGCTGGGCATCCCGCGGCTGCGCGGGCTGTGCGCGCGCTTCCTGCGCGCCAACCTGTGCTACAGCAACGTGCTGCCCGCGCTGCACGCCGCGCATCACGCCAACTTGACTTGCATTAAGGAGTACTGTTTGCGGTGAGTTTGTCTAAATAATATACTAAACTCCAGTGTTGCGTAACTATCGATAGATGACCTTGATAACATACTTATCGTACTTAGTCCAGCATACGATCGATTGTAGCAATTGTCACCCACAGCAGGCCTGTGTCACTTCTAAGTTTAGGTACGCTCGCCCACGTTGCCCTTCTCTGGGGTATATGACAGTGGATTGCCGCTCGGCTCGCACACTCGCCGCCGGGCGGGTTATTCAATGTTTTGTGTTTGATTTGTTTCAAGTGTAACTTGTAATTACAAGTAATTATAAGAATAATAATGACTGCTACTAATACTAAACGAGATTATAATAATAAAGGTGCTACTTTTTTAAAAGTTAATAAATTAAATCAGCGAGTGGCGACCCTTCGCTCTGACAGCTAAATCGGTTTCGTTCAGCGGCGCACAGTGAAATATGAACGCTCGTGCTACGCGATAAATTTCGATTCCGCGTGCAAGCTACATAAGCATGGCCTTGATCGGTAGCACGGACAAATTAAAAAATACTAGTGTGACACAAACTTGTAAGATTAGAGAAGACCTTTTTTACTTGTCTGCGTTTCTTGAGAGAACCTTCTGTCCGAAGTATCTACTATTACCTATTCTGTGCCTACAGGTAATTAATGCAACTGCAGCGTCTCACTCACTCTCCTCTCACTCAGCGTCAAAAAAAATTACAACCTATCAAAAGTTATTGTCCTACTTCGGCTGAAAAAAATGTTCAGTAAGGGTGAAACAGATTTTTCTTACAATTTATTGAATAAAGTAAAGTAAAAGTAAAAAAATTCTTTATTCATATAGACTTAAAAATTAAAATACAAAAAAAATAATTAGCAAAAATATACTAAATATGTACAAATAAACTTACATACATAAAATAATACTATGATAGTAAATATCATAATTAAACATAATGTGACTCTACCACCGGTTCGGAGGTTGTTTCCGATCGAGAAGACTCCGGCAAGAAACTCGATGGTTTTATTTTTTAATCTTGTTTTTATACAAATAAATTGAATTGACCGAGTAAAGTCATAACAAAAAAAGTGCAGACCTAAGATGACCACAAATTCTTATCATTTAAGAAATCCTCTTCACTATAATAACCTCGCTTCATTAACTTAGCTTTAATTTGTGACTTAAACTTGTGAAGAGGCATTGCAACAAGAGTTTGCGGAATCTTATTAAAATATTTTACACATTGACCAAGAAATGATTTCCCTACCTTATGCAGTCTTAGACTTGGAGTTACGAGCTTATTTTTATTTCTAGTATTGAGTTTATGATCATCACTGTTTTTCTAGAATAGATGCAAGTTTTTACGGACCTTTATTTATTTTTATTTATTTAATCTTTAATACAAAAAAAATACATTAGGCGGACTTAATGCTAAAAGCATTCTGTACCAGTCAACCATCGGATGAGACAAAATTGCGGTGCAAAATGTTTATTTAGAATCGGAAATGAATACAAAGATTTTATAAATTCTTAAAAACGACAGATACAACCTAATCAATATAAATTATACGTATATACATAGAAATACATCATCATTTCAGCCGAACGACGCCCACTGCTGGGCATAGGCCTCCCCCAAGGATCTCCACAACGATCGGTCCTGCGCTGTCCGCATCCAGCGGCTTCCCGCGACCTTGACCAGATCGTCGGTCCACCTTGTAGAGGGCCTGCCCACGGAACGTCGTCCGGTACGCGGTCGCCATTCAAGAACCTTTCCGCCCCAACGGCCATCGGTTCTCCGCGCTATGTGTCCCGCCCACTGCCACTTCAGCGATGCAATCCTTCGAGCGATGTCGGTTGTTTTTGTTCTCCTGCGGATCTCATCATTTCTGATTCGATCGAGCAGGGAAATACCAAGCATCGCTCTCTCCATTGCTCGCTGGGTGATCTTGAGCCTTCTTATGAGACCCATAGTAAGGGACCACGTCTCACTCCCATAGGTCATTACTGGCAACACACACTGGTCAAAGACTTTTGTCTTGAGACACTGAGGTATTTCGGACGCAAATATATGCCGGAGCTTCCCGAACGCTGCCCATCCGAGCTGGATTCGACGAGAGATCTCTTTCTCGAAGTTGGACTTACCTAGCTGGACTGTCTGTCCCAGGTAAACATAGTGGTCAACAACTTCGAGTGTAATGTTCCCAACGTTAACTGGAGCGGGTGCAATATGGGCATTCAACATGATTTTTGTTTTGTCCATGTTCATCTTAAGACCCACTCTTTGAGAAGCATTACCGAGATCTTCGAGCATTATGTTCAGGTCTTCCAAGGTCTCAGCCATAAGAACTACATCATCGGCAAATCGCAGGTGTGTTAGGTACTCGCCATTGATGTTGATGCCGCGTCCTTTCCAGTCCAGAAGCTTGAAAATATCCTCCAACGCAGCCGTGAACAGTTTCGGAGAAATAACGTCTCCTTGTCTCACGCCTCGCTGTAGTTGGATCGGATTAGAGCTCTGGTTCTGTAATCGGACCGACATGGTGGCGTTCTGGTATAAGTACCTTAGCACCTCAATGTACCTGTAGTCTATTTGGCACCTTTGGAGAGACTGCAGTACTGCCCAGGTCTCAATCGAATCAAAGGCTTTCTCGTAGTCCACGAACGCTAAGCAAAGTGGCAAGTTATACTCTTCGGTCTTCTGTATAACTTGCCGCAGCGTATGGATGTGGTCTACGGTACTATAGCCTTACATACATAGGTAACGTAAATAAATATATACTACATATATAACATACTCACTATTATGGGAAAACAATAAAATGAAATAGATGATGAACAGTGGAGTCTACTGAGAATTACTTAAAAAATCACGGGTTGCTGTTTTAATCATGGCTTTACTTGGTGAAATTTTGATAGTGTCTGGCAGCTTATTCTACAATCTGACAGCTGTGAGAACAAAAGAGTGATCGACGTGGCTTGTCCTATGAGCAGGAGTCTACAGTCTTAGCACATTCTGTCTACGAGGACATATTAGTAATATGTCGGTAAAAACTTTAAAAATGAAGGAAAAATGTAGTACATTATCATGAATAAATTGAGAGTACACAAGTTAAAATATCTATCGCGTAGTATCTATGTCGCGTAGTCTAAGGTTGTAAATGGAGCGGATAGCTCTTTTTGGAAGAACAAAGATGGTGTTGAGATCCGCTGCCGAGCCCCACTACTGAAGCCATACGACATAACACTGTGATAATAACTGAAGTACACTAATCTTGCTGTTGCGATATCAGTCAGGAGCCTTATTTTTCTAACAGCATATGCCGCCGAACTAAGTCTTCCTGCCAGGGCAGAAATATGCGGACCCCACTGTAACTCGGAATCAAAGGTAACCTAGAAATACAGTGGAATTCGTAATCTCTAATGGCTCGTTATTCATGTTTTTAATGGTATCGACCTGTCTTACATTGAGCATAGAAAACTTGATACATTTAGTCTTCTTAGCATTAACCAGAAAATTGTTACTCGTGAACCAATGCAGTACCTTAGAGAGAGTATTATTTACGTCGTCAAGTGCTTTTTTACTTATATCTACGTTAAAAATCAGAGAAGTGTCATCAGCTAATAATACAATCCCACATAGGTCTTTGACAAAATAAGGCAGGTCATTTATATAGATCAAAAACAGCGAAGGACCCAATATTAATCCCAGGGGCACGCCCATGCGTATGGTGGCACCGGAAGAGTTCGTACCATTGATACTCACTTTTTGTATTCTATCAGTGAGGTAAGATTCTATAAGCTTAAGTGAAATATTTGAAACACCGTAATGTCTCAGCTTAATCAGTAGGATTTTATGATCTACGCTGTCAAATGCTTTTGACAAATCACAAAAAACTCCTATTGCATCTTGCTTGCCTTCCCACGCATCAAATATGTGTTTGATGAGCGCAACACCTGCATCGGTTGAATTCCTATAACTCGAAAGACTAACATTTTCAACTTTATTTTTGGGCACCCTTTATGTATAGGGTACAATCTTGAACGTAAGGCCAAATAAATCATACTCAATAAAAGTAAATGTTTATAAAATAATTCTAGACACATAATGCACCTCTTCTACCGGTTCGGTGGTTGTTAGCAGACAAATCGTGAAACACTCGCTCCCCACAGGTTCGTAGTCAAAGACTACAACTTCACGCCAATAGTGATGTCTGCGGAGTTCGAGCAGTTGGAACAGAGCCTGATGGTGGAGGTGATCAGGCGCCGCCAGCAGCCGCCGCCCAAACCGCCGCAGACCGCGCCGCAGAACCACGACGCGGACGAGGAGATTATTGGTGAGTACACTTTGTATCTAAAGGTGCTGATAGAGGAGACCTTTGGAATTCTGGATCAAAGGTTAAAAAAAATGTTTGCAGCCACTTCAGCATCTAATTTTAAATGCAAATTTAATGGACGGCAGTCGATCCGCAATACAAGTGGCTGAATTCTGGGCTGCTACGATGTAATTAATTCTCGTGTTCCGTCGACACGCTAAGAAGAAGAAAATGCAAATTATGAATATGTGCTTAATTTTTTCTTCTGAGCATAGCTCTCAGATGTGGATAGTTAGAAGATAATGTTCATTTTATTTTTTTAATCAAAATAACGCTTTAAAACAGGAAAACGGTGATCTCATAATAAAAGGTAGGTTAGCGAAGTAGAGTTTTTAAAAATGTAAGCACATTGATCACTACTATTAAATATAGGTTACTTCCAGAAGTGGCCACCAGTTTTTTTTTCTTTGTCCGAGCTTCATAATTCTTGCCCACTTTCCTTTGAGCATTCACTTGCATAAGAACCTCGGGCATTAGCCGTTTTTAAATGAACAAGATGCTCACAACTTGATTTTAAAAAACAAGCGAAACGTTACATTACATAGAAATGTTTTTAGAAAACTGAGCATTTGCCTGTATTGTACCATTCGTAAAAACGTTATCATTATCATCATCCGTGCGGTATATCCAGGTTGTGAACTCACACCGGTGTGTGGGGTCCCAGTGTCCGCCATTCCTATTTTCTTGGCCCACTTCGCGCGGTCTTGTGCATCCTCAGTGGTGTTGGCACGCATTTCACCCTTGACGACGTCGAGCCACCGCTTCTTGGGTTACCGTAGTTTGCCGTTTCGTAAAAACGTTATATTACAATGTAATGCTCTAGTCTATACCCACCTTCTCCATTACACAATGTCTCAAAAAATCACCTACTGAGATTAGCTCATTTTGTTACCTACTACTTCATCAATAACGTCTATGTATTAGTGCAATATTTATTTATTTATTTTTTTTACCATTGAAAAGCTTAATTAACATGATCATAAATACGGTCACGGAAATGACCACCAAACAAAAACGATACAACTAAATGGGTGTCGTGACTGCTAACAAATGGATGGTTAAATACAATTACAGTTAATAATATCTTGTGAAGATATACAAATCATAAAAGTAGAAACTGGGTTCTATAATTCTACTATCTATAATTCACTTATGGTGCTGTACTGTTTGAGATTATTCAAAAAGTTCAATTTTAGTTTATTTTTAATAGATGAGTGAATTATTCTGACGGTAGTTGGTTGATGAAGCGGGGAATAAGGTAAGTTGCCGTTCTTTGACCATACATGTTATTCGCGCGACTCGTCCGCAGCTTGTGCGCAGTCATAGCGCGCGTCTCCGTCAGAGTTGAAATAATATTTTTTTAGGAACAGACATTTAAATTGGATATGAACTGGTAAGATTTTGCAATGCTTGAAGAGCCCACTAATATCATCGTGAAATTGTTCTTTATTACTATCAGAAACTATATTTTTTAGAATTCTTGGAGGTTATACATTTTGTCTAGGTAAGTGTTGTAGGTACGACCGTAGCTACACAGACCATATTGTATGTATGACTCGGCTAGTGAGTTGTATAGCATTCGTTTAATTTTAAAGGGGATTCTTTCTTTTAATATTACAATGTTGGCTGGAAATTGCCTCAGTTTATTACGAACAAAATTAATGTGATTAATCCAATTAAATTTACTGTCGTTCTTTAATCAAACGTGTGTATCAACACAATCTATCTCAGGGCAACTACAAGTATTATTACAAGGCAAGCGAAGACAGCCGTGACCGTGGGCCCTTTTTAAAGTAGTGGTTTTGATGTGAGGCGACCTTATTACCAATATATTTGTTTTAGTGAAGTTAACAACCAGGCCAGCATCATGGCATCATTACACGACGGTATCAAAGTCAGCCTGCAACAGATCCCTAGCTTTTCGGAGGTCCCTGTCTGCAGCCACCAAGCATGTATCATCAGCAAACTGGTAACACGAGCAATGATCGATGCCATAGCGCATGTTATTAACGTACGACAGGAAGTGTAAAGGGCAGCACAGAACCTTGGGCCGTGCCCTCAGTTACAGCTACCGGTATGCTGTATGTGTTATCTATTATAACAGAAAAAATATATTTTGCAAATAGTTTTCACTTTTCACACCAATGACGAAGTGGTCCACGTATCCCACAGCAGTCCAATTTAGCAATAAGTTGCTCATGATTCAGGGTATCAAATGCTCGTGAAAAATCAATGAACAAGACAAGTAAATGTTTTTTATCATTTAAGTAGCCATTGATTTCATCTGCAAACTTAGTGAGGAGATCATTTGTACCCTTTCTAGACTGGAAGCCAAATTGATTTCGGTATATCACCTCATATTAGCTATAGAATTCATGAACCTGCCCACGGACAAATTTCTCCAATATTTTGTTTATTGAAGATAGCTATGTAATTGGACGGTAAATAAAAAAAAATTAACAAAAAAAAAAACAACTTCAAAAAAAACTATTCCAAAACAGAGCACTAAAAAGTAAAGAAATAATTGCGTATTCTTCTTAAACTTATACGATAATATAATGTAGGTACAATCATTGTTACTGTTGGAGTCGGTGTCAGCCAAGGAAACACTACAATATACCTAGTAATATACCTATTTCTTACATATCACGTTTACGTATGCACGTAGGTAGTTACAAACCTACGTTGGCTGACACCGACTCCAACAATAACAATAATTGTACCTACATTATATTATCGTATAAGTTTAAGAAGAATACGCAATTATTTCTTTACTTTTTAGTGCTTTGTTTTGGAATAGTTTTTTTTTTGTTAAAATTTTTATTATTTCTTGATTTTTAGTAAATAGTTCTTATTTATTTTATACATCAAAAAAGTATCGTCCAATTGCTCCTAGGAATTTAAGAGTTCCGTTACTTTGTCATGGATCCCATAATCAAAACCTAACCAAACTCTCATCAAACTACCCTTGAAGTATATCCTTTCCAATAATTATACGGTTATGGAGTTTAAACCTTCCATCATCAGTTCACTTAAATAACCTGAAAGAATATGACTGTCGGTCTTGACGTACCTATATAATTTTAAAGAATTATCTTCCAACTACTAACCGTTAAGGAGTTGTACCTTCCATCACCAGCTCATCAACATGAGATGATGACTTAAAAAAAAGATGATTGCTTAGCTCCTATATTAAAACTATAATATTGCAACCCGAAAAATATTTAGTATTGGGTAGTTCCGGTGGCCATCAGTGGTCTTCATCAGCAGTTCCACTTCACCAAATGGTACTTTTCGAGAGCAACTGCATGAGTTACTATCAAAAATACCTAAATAGTTATAGGCACACCTATAATATTTGAAGAGTTCCCTCGATTTTTTCTGGATCCCATCATCCGACCCTGATAAGCTGACAATGGGACCACCTCAGGAATATACCCTTTCGAATAAAGAAAGAATTTTAAAAATCGGTCCACAATTGACAGAGATATCGGTGAACATACATAAAAAAAAATACATACAGTGGAACATAGAACCTCCTCCTTTTTTGAAGTCGGTTAATGAGGTAGATGTCCAATCGTCTATAGAAAAACTAGTAATGGGGTCTTAATTCGTATGAAAACGAATAAGATTTTAAAAAATCCTCATGTATTTTTTGATGAAAGGCGATTAACGAAACAAATTTACAAGGCGAGGGTGGATGGAGCTGTTTATTTATTTATTTATTTATTTATTTATTTATTTCAAAACCTTACACTATTCTTACAGGACTACCCAATACAATAGTGAAGCCAAACAAAAAATTAATTAGATTAAAAAAAAACATTAAAATAATAATAATAGTCTACTCAAATAACAAATCCTTAATTAAAATAAATAATAACAGTAATTCTCAAATTTGATTAAATTGATTAATTTTCATTACACAAAACAAAAAGAATCGCTTTTGTGTATTCAGTCAAGGAGCAGTGGAATATGTCAACATAATCTGCGACTTTGTTAAGATTTCGCAATGCTCTAGTCAATGGCGCCTGTTTTAAAACATTAGTTCGCGCGCGTGGAGTGGCGAATAGGGGGGGCAGTCTCCGCCGCCATACGTACCGATCCGGCACGCATAGCGTCATTGTTTGCAAAACAGCTTGGTTGAACACTCGCCCTCGCAGTATTTTGAACAAATATGTTGCTAGACTCAAGCCCCGTCTCACTTCCAGCTTGTTGTAGCCTACCATACCCAATACAAACAGTGTTGGGTACATCAGCGGATAGAAAGGATAGACACCGTGTAATTTAAAGTATAAGAATCTCGTAAATTTGTTTTGTATCCTTTCTAGCATCAACTTATATTTAGCCTCATGGGGCGACCAAATGGGCGCATTGCATTCGAGGTGGCTCTTTACCAATGCTTCGTACAACGCACGTATCGCCTTTAAATTAGTGAATCCCTGTGATTGTCGCAGAATAAACCCTAAATTTCGGTATGCCCTCTTACATACTTTCACTATATGTTCCCGAAAAGTAAGGTCAGCAGTGAAGTGCACGCCAAGGTCCCTCACGCTGGTTACTCGCTGCAACAGGGCACCATCAATACGATATTGATATCGATGCGGCTGTCGTGACAAGGTATAAGACATTACCGAGCATTTGGGCACATTGAATTGCAACCGATTCTCGTAGCTCCATTGCACAACCCTGTCAATATCTGCTTGCAGCCTCTCGCAGTCCGACTGGTTTCTAATTTCTAGGACCAATTTCAGGTCATCAGCGAAAAGCAGGCAAGTTGATTCCGATACAACGGCCGGCAAGTCATTTATCATCAAGTTGAATTCTAAGGGGCCCAAATTACTTCCTTGACTGACGCCTGACCTAGTGTAGTACGGTTTCGACTGTTGTCCCGCCCAGTCCACGTATTGACGCCTGTCTCTTAAGTAACTGGCAAAGAAAGAAAGCGTTTTCGGCGTGAAGCCCGCACGTGCTAGCTTCCCGAGAAGCACATCATTATCCACGGTATCAAAAGCTTTTCGAAAATCGAAATATGCTACGTCAACCTGAGCTCCAGCATCTACTGCGGGCACTAACTGCGTCATCATATGCAATAAATTGCTCGCTGTACTGCGCGCCGGACGAAATCCATGCTGAGCGTCTGATAATTGGGCGCTCACCTGCGAGTATACTGAGTCATATAGTGCAGATTCAAACACTTTTGCAGGTGTGCACAAAACAGCTATCGGTCTGTAGCCACATGCATTCGCTCTCTCTCGACTCTTAGGAACAGGGACCACTCTCGTCAGTTTCCATTGATCGGGAAATATTTCACTGATAAGACATGTGTTATATAAGTGCAGTAGCGGGTATGCTAGTACTTTGTGACAGTCCTTGAAAATGAAGGGCGGAATACCATCAGGACCCCTGGAATGCTTAGGTTTTAGTTTCGTCAATGCCCGCTGCACGTCGGCCAACCGCAGCGCGTGCACTTGCACCCGCGCTGCGTCAGGCGGCGCTGCGGCAATCGCTGCAGCCACATCTAAAATAGCTGGCTCCGGCTGGTATACAGAGCAGAAATAGTCCGCAAACTCTTCCACACATTCAACTTCGGACAAAACCCGACCGTCTTTCAGTATATTCTGTGTATTTGAACTACCTCTTTTTGTTCTTACGAAATCCCAGAACGCCTTCGGATCCTCGACCAAATTACTCTGCACCAAGTCCCTATGTCTGTTATGAGCGTTTTTCACAGACTCCTTCACTTTCATTCTACACCGCGAGAACTCCTCATAATGAACCCTTAATTTGGTTTTTTTATATCGCTTGTGCAGCTTGTGTTTTAATTGAATATCCGATATAATATCTTTTGTGTACCATTCTGGATAAATAAACTTCGAATCCGAAGTCCTCTGCCTTTTAGCGGGGACACAATCACATATAACATTATAAATATTAGAATAAAAACAATTTAGCGCATCGTCAGGATTTTTCAAATCATACAATTCACTCCAATCTATCTCTGCTAAATATTTATACAATAGATGGAAATTAGCCTTTCTGAAATTCCATTGAGTGCACGGAGAAGATTGTAGTGAGCATCCCTCACACGTTTGTGTGACGGCTCCCACCGCTGATATGCTAACTGCGATTGGCGGATGGTACTTATCTACCGGCTGCAAACCCTCCGTTTCACAGACCGATATATCACCGCACACACCGCCGCCCTTTAAAACTAAATCTAGCTGCCTGTTATTACAATTTTGAACAACATTGCTCTGACTGAAGTCACAAAACGATAACAAACATTCAAAATAATTGCAAACTTCTACATTGGCAGAATACAAATTAAAATCTCCTAAAACTAAAATGTTATCGTTGAATCTTACACTTAATTTTTCTATAACATTAAAC
Source organism: Udea olivalis (assembly GCA_947369235.1). Taxonomy (NCBI): domain Eukaryota; kingdom Metazoa; phylum Arthropoda; class Insecta; order Lepidoptera; family Crambidae; genus Udea; species Udea olivalis. The sequence goes on along the minus strand of OX376362.1, from coordinate 10,691,129 downwards.
ATAATCAAATATTCATTGATATCAGCTTGTGGCGGAATATATACCACGCAACAAGCAAATAAAAAGTTATTTTTTAAAAATACAGTAGCACAAATCATTTCAAAAGAACGAGCATCTACGTCGAGGTTATCCGGTGTCGTTACCTGCCGCAGCTGGTAACGTGGGGTGGCCACCAGACACACTCCGCCGTGCTTACGGCCGTCCGCTCGGTCACAACGTAGTATATTGTAACCAGGGGGCACGAGCTCATTGTCATGAATCGACGCGTTACACCCGGTTTCTGTGATCGCAAATATATCAAATTCCGATGCTTGAATAAACGACATAAAACTAGTGGTTTTCGTTCGTAAGCCCCTGACGTTTTGATAACATATTTCTGTAGACCTAATTTTGCTTGGTTTTCTCATCTTCTTTCCCTTTACGAAAATTCTGCCTCCAAAGCTTTATACATATATCAGCCGCCCAGTTTTCGGGGTTCAAAACAGTTTCCACTAATCTGGACGGAGTACCTATCTTGAACGACGCGTAATTGCCGCGTGATTTTAACACTTCGACTGTACATACTGCCTCCTTGCAAATAGATTTCAGATGTTGAAGTACCTGATCGGCTGGGGTTCCTTGCTTCACATAAAATAGATGCAGATATTTCCACCTTTCCGATGCTTCAAGCGCAGTCACTCCCGGAGCTGCTGTACCACGCAAGACAGACGAAAGCGATGGCCGCAGTCGTTTCCTCTCCACCTCCGCTGAATCACCTGACTCCACTGGATTGTGACTACTCATATTAAAAGAAACTTCTTTTTGTGATTGATAATCACAGATCCAATTTCACCACTAGAAAGATTACTTCAATAGCAACAGAACAAGTATAGTTTAGACTGTAAGTCTAAAAGTTAAACGCAAATTTAACACGAATATTTGCGGAGCTAAATAACACAGATGTTGTCTCGACTACTGCTCGGACGGAAAAAGGGAAGGGTAAGGCTGTTCTGTTGGAAGGGTAAGGCCTAGCTAGACGGACGTACTTAGGACAAGTCCAAGACGTGCTCAGAAAAGGTCAGGTCAGGAGAACCCATAATCGATGAGCATGTATGAAAGGATTAATGAGAGTGGAAGAAGCGCAAGAGGTGTGTCAGGACCGTAGCAAGTGGAAAGATGTGGTCTCTGCCTATCCCCTTTGGGAAAAAGGCGTGATGGTATGTATGTATGTATTTTTGTACACTTATTTAAGATATGATCTATGTAGCTCCTCGAAAGATGTTCTGCAAATCCTTGTGTTGTAAAGTGTGTGAAATATCAACGAGAGTGGGAGTCAATGATGCAAATCTTTAACATTGAAAGTTACGATGTATGAACATTTTTTGAGTTTGACAGAACCCACCTCTGAAGTGACAAAATGTATTTTTTTTTTATTGTAATAGGGAGCAAACGAGCTAGAAGGTAACCTGATGGAGAGTGATCACCTCCGCCCATGGACAACTGCAACACCAGATGTGTCACCGATGCGTTGCTTGCCTTTTAGATGGGAATACGCTCTCTTCTTGAAGGCCCCGATGTCATATCCCTTTGGGAACACCGCCGCAGGAAGATCATTCCATATCTTGGCTGTACGTGGAAGAAATTGGCGCGAAAAACGCACGGTTGTTGAGCGCCAGCCATCCAGGTGATGAGCATGGAATTTCAACTTATGGCGTGTCGTGAATATAATGTTTAGTGAATATCCTTCTGCATCATTTACCATCTCCCGTTCCCACTGTGCAACATTAGCATCTATTGTTGGATAGGTTATGATGGTGCTGGCATGTCCTTATAGGGCAGAAGCCTCTAAATAAATAAAGATAGACACGAAAGATATGATAAACTCAGCCTACACAAAACAAATCTTCATTGTGATTTCTTAACACATAATACTAGTAGTTTCGGTAAGACTACTGACATATCGTTAGTGAGTATAGAACGTGCTAAGTGAAGTGTGGTGTGATCCGATTACATTATTCCGTGGATGTACCTATCAAAACTTTTGTCTAATAACAAAAGGAAACCTAATGAATAAAATTCCAAATGACATAATGTATAAAATAAAACACAAGTCATACCAATGTGGCAGAAACGTAATCCTACGATTCCTACGCGACGCCCCCACTCCATAAACAAGGCCTCAGGACGCGGTTTTGCCTGTTTATTAGCTGACGCCATTGTAATTGTATTTTCTCTTAATCGTCCATTCTTCTGTGGCCAGTTCTCAGATAAAATAGGAAATAACATTTCTAACAACAATTCTAAAACATTTCTTCCTAAAAAGTGACTTTTATACTTACTTATTTATATACTTAGGTACCTGAATCCATATTTTTATAAGGCCGATTTTTTTTTATAATCGATAGTGTATAATATTATGACAAACTGGATTAAAAGTAAAAAAATACTAAACAGTAATAATCTGTAGCTAGAAAAACTGGAAAAAATCGATTTCGGACCATAATGATCTCGAGAGGGAATCGAACCCCCGTCTTTCACAATCCGGGTGATTGCTCTAAACCACTGAGCTACAAAAACCTCGAGAGGTTTTTGTAGCTTTCAATATGAAAAACAAGCATTGTAAAAGTAATAATCAGTAATAATTACTAAAGCATAAAAGTAATTCTCGATTAGGTATACCCAACAGGTCACGTCGTCATGCTTTGCTTTACTTACATGCTTACCTTAGACAGTTAACCCATCTTGCAATGATATTTTTGAAGGTTAAATTGCTGTCTTCAGTACGTCCATAGGTTTAACATCGTTCTGGTAATTAATATTAAAATACGTTTTATGACTAACTATGGTAGGTATATTAAACAGGATAATTTCCAACGAAAATTAATTATAGCTGTGAAAACTTAAAACGAAATCGAAGCTTTAGGTCGAGGAACTCGATGACGTCACGAACATGACTGTGCGAGCAGAATGATAATTAAATACAAAATAACATTGAGTCGCCGCACGATAACGCGGTACACGCATTCGCTGTGCTAGTTTTAAGTTTCTCAGCCCGGCCGACAGATGTCACTATACTCCTTTGACTCGCGCTATAATTATTTTTCTCCGATGAATGACCTCCCGAGCGTCGGCCTGAAACGACAAGACCTTACTTCATAGGATCATTTCTATAGTAAGCTCTTCGCTAGACTTTCACACTACATGAGGTCCTACCAACCACGTTGATGAGGCGTGGCGCGGTACCCTGAGCGTGAGGCGGGCGGCGGTGGTTCACCGTCAGCCTTCGATGATCGTTCGCCCCCTATTTCGGTAGGGGGAGTGGGGTACTGTCGCTGTCTGAGTGGTTGGTTTTTTTAAACCCTATTTAAGCTTTATAATAAAAAGATAACAGTGTAGAGTTAGTCAGTCAGTGTATAATAAACCATAAGATTATAATCGTAGTAAAGTAGTAATAACCTAAAATTTATTTTCATATTCACAGAATCAAACGTTTTTGATGTTTTATTTATTTGAATTGAAATCCCTAAAAACAATACTTAATAATTAAAACTATTATTTTTTTCATTAAGTTACTTTTTTTTACTTAACCTACCGACTACCGAGTGAGTTTGCTGCACTATTTCTCTTGCGGCGGTATAAATAATCACCCAGAAGACACATTATTTCTAATTTTTTTTTCAATGAGAAGAAAACTACGCTCAAAAAACTGGGACACAACACTTTTACATCATTTTAATTGACCCAAACTCAAGCAGAGCTAGTAATAGGTATCAGAGACTAAAAAACATATTTAAATATTTCCGAACACAAACTTAAAAGATTGTCCAAGTTGTAATCAATTTTATACGAGAAATAAATGAATAAATATAAATATGCGCCAGCCAGACAACACACCTCTTGTAATGGTCACAAAGTAGGGATTAATATCCCTGTGTTACGTACGAGGTACCACACAAGGTAATAAGCCAGGGGCGTCTCCCAGCACACCCAGACCCGAGTCAATTCAGAAAAGATCGTTGCCTGAATTGACCCGACCGGGAGAGGAACCCGGGACACTACGGAAATCGAGGCGAGAAACCGTGCTACAGCGCACTACGCCAATCGTGTCGTCAAATGAGAGATGGCAGGGAGAATGGGAACAACTTTATCAAAGTGCTAAAGTGCTCAGCCACTTCTGTTGCTGACCATACAGGCTGGGCTTAGTTTGGTGTCAATATCTTGATGGAAGTTGTCCCAGACACTCTTATGAGACCGGTCTTGACGTGACGAGGCCTGTAGGAGGTGGCCTTAGTACCTGTAGGAGGTGGAACTACCGTAGACCCAAGAGAGTACAGTGATCTTTTCACCCACCACTCATCCATCACCATCAAGTTTGCCGCCATGTTCAAACTCAAACTCAAATAACTTTATTCAAATAGACTTTCACAGTAAGTACTTTCAAATCGTCAAATTTAAAGCAAGATATACTAAATAATAGACATAATTACTGTAATAATATAGATATATAAATACACAGTATACAGACATAATGCGACTCTACCACCGCGTCGGAGTTGTTTCTTGCTGAGAAGACCCTGCGAGAAACTCAGCATAGACCCGTAGCGCTGGGTTTTTAGGTTTCGAAAATAGTAAAGTTCTTTCTTTTTGGCATTTAGTTTCGAAATCATTTGTCCAACCTGATACAATAATTTGTGTCATTATTAGGTAGAAATTCAGGTATTTGTCTTTTCGGTTAGTATTGGACGAAAAAATAATTAGAGATGAAAATTTAACTTTCATGCTGATAACGAAGTAGTAACTAATGTACAGAGGCATTTTGTGTCAGCTCTGTCCACAGGAACCCTGACATTTAACTAATACCTAACGTGTCGCTCGACTAGCTCTAAAAGAATATTACAGATGGTTAGATAGGTGTTATGCGTTTTAGAATACTAATATCTGTTGTACAACGTATTTTGTGTCAGCTCTGTCCACAGGAACCCTGACATTTAACTAATACCTAACGTGTCGCTCGACTAGCTCTAAAAGAATATTACAGATGGTTAGATAGGTGTTATGCGTTTTAGAATACTAATATCTGTTGTACAACGTATTTTGTGTCGAATTTATCCACGACATTAGTAGGTATTATATATTTATTTTTTTATTTAACTCTCTGTACAAGCCACATAAGAAAAAGCTAGTTAGTAAAATTTACGTATTTTTATTTAGTTGTAATAGAACACTAAATTCTTAATTTGAGTCATTTTCATGTACGAAATCTTATTATTTGAGAAAATCAGCTTTGTTCGAATGATACGGTGCGAGAGTTGTAACTGTTGTTATATACTGACCATATGACAGTTTGCGCTGGACGAAGATGACACAAATTAGGTTTGCACACTCCGCAAGCTATCCTAGATAGGATACTGTAAGGATTTTAAACTTTTAATTAATTTTGGCAGGCTTCTTATGTACGATTCTATCTGCAGGCAGGAAATAAGCAACTTTAGAATTTTTGAAACTTATGACCTCAAAATAGCCTAGCGCTACGGGTCTAAGCAGTTACTCTTTTAAACTTGTTTGGGTTTACAACAGGCGTTAGTAAAGTACAATGTGTCAGTTTGACACAAATCAACCTACTGAGTGTCTAATCTAAAGTTCATGCTCCTATCAGCCGTAAACAGGGCTATTCATTAAGTTTAAGATCGCATAAATTGCGATTCTGAAAGCTATCATTGCTATTTAATAACTATATATAAATAGATACTGCTTTGTAATTGGCTGGCAAGCTGTCGAAATGCAAGCAATTGAGACACGTTGCTAATTATAGAATAAGGGCGCCTTCAAAAAGACACATCAAGAAGCAGTGGTGTTACTGTGTCGCGCTATTTGTGCGATAACTGTCTCTGCTAATTTTTTATACAAAAAATATAATGAGATGTAAGAGTGTCATATCAGTGGCGCACAGTGGCGCTGCGACAAAATATTGCATCAAAATTAGTAGTGGTGGTAGTGCCACTGCAGCAATTTGAAGTTACCCTAAGGGGTGGGTGGCGAGGAATCCCCATGTTCTGGTCATCAATTTCATTTGTTTGTATATCTAGGAACCACGCTAGAACAAGACATGTGCGTGTTTGCCGGCGGCGGCGCGGGCGGCGACCAACTCAGCGACGTGCGCCTGCGCGTCGGCGCCGCCACCCGGCCCGCGCACCGCTCCGTGCTGGCGGCGCGCGCGGCCTACTTCGAGGCCATGTTCCGCTCCTTCTCGCCGCAGGACAACATCGTCAATGTGAGTGTGACTAGTGATAACACGCTGCACACGGCGACAGCTCTGCGACGTGCGCCTATTGGTATTGAGAGTATTCATGACGTAAACATAGACACTTTCAATCTCTAGACAGTGACTTGTAAATTGGGTGGGAAGGCTGGCAAAATTCCAGCTGTTCTGTTTGCTATTTTTAAATACCCTTGGCTCGAATTTCTGGTCATATAAAACCTAGATGTTATTTACTTAAAAAATAAAAAATAAACTTTTTTATATTTTTTATTTGTAAGTAGCATTTGCTTCTTCTTAGGAGCTATTGATGTACAACAATCAGTTTGACAAGGTTTTTGATGAACGTATATCATCATTACGTTGAGATTGTAAGAATTAAAATTATTACTCACTAGAAACACAAGAATGGAAGTTTTTTTTTTTATTTCTTATAAAATGTATAATCAGTGCAGTCATAATTTTGTCCTATCAAAAAAATCCGTTACAATGTAAAGTAAAACTTAATTCAATCTTACTAATATTATAAATGCGAAAGTTTGTGAGGATTTTATATTTGTTACTCTTTCACGCAAAAACAACTGAACGGATTTGGATGAAACTTTACAATAATACAGCTTATACATCAGAATAACACATGGGCTACAAATTATAAAGATTTTATGTAGTTTAGCCATATTATATAACAATAACGCGGGCGGAAAGCTAATAATATAATAACAATATTACATTCCTAGCCCTCTAAACCAGGCAAGTTTAAAGTATAGAGTTAATTTTAGTCAATCAATTCGCACAATTTTTTTCCGTTTCTTAAACTCTTTCACTGTTTCATCTACAGATTCAAATCTGCGACACAGTGCCATCGGAGGAGGCATTCGACTCGCTGCTGCGGTACATCTACTACGGCGACACCAACATGCCTACGGAGGACTCCCTATACTTGTTCCAAGCACCCATATACTACGGTCAGTTTTAGAGTCCACTTAATTTATTTAGGCCAATTCAGCTAAGCGTACAAATCATAGTACAATACTTAATAAAATAGAAACGAGAGCGGAGAGCGTCGTGGCCCAGGGGTTCAGCACCCCGACTCGGATCGCGGATCGTGTGGACCCAAGTTCAAATCTGGCTTGAACCAAAATCTTTGTGTTCATTGTTAAATTTCCGACCAACCTTCCGGTGATGAAAAACAATGATAAAAAACCAAAACAACCCGGATAGCGGCGGAAGGCTCACCACCTACCACGTTGGGTTCTAATACCACTGGTGAAAAATGGGCTTCTGAGTGTTTCGTTCACCATGACGGCAACAGTCACTTGCTTCTGATTACCCCGTTTGGGATAAGTCATGACTCATGATGGTATGTATGTATGTTATGTAAAAAAGAAACAAAACGGATCGATTGCGAAGTGGTAAGAGGATGTTTTTTCTTTATGTATGAGATCGAATCAGAAATGAGTCGAGTGACAACTTAGAACACATCATCACTCAAGATGGGGCAAAATTGTGATCCACCTTCTTTGGAATTAATAAAGATAATTGTTACGTCCGTTTGCCATCTCCCAGTAACGCCCTGAGCCGAGGTTTGCGTCCCACTTTAGGGCGCCCTTATAGGCACGTTACTTAAATCTTAGGGTTGAAAGCCTTCCGCTCACCCACTTGTCCGGTGAAATTGTGAAAGCCATCAGCAGCTAACAATGCATGCCACGTAGAAAAGAAAAAAAAGATAAATTGCATCCAACCTGTAAAAACGAAAAAAATGAAGGCCATGCTCAGTAAATTTCAGTTGATATGACCTGCCGTATAAATATCTAATCATGTAACGTTGTAACCGAGCCAGGGTTCACAAACAACCGGCTGCAAGTGTTCTGCAAGCACAACCTGCAGAGCAACGTGTCCCCCGAGAACGTGCTGGCCATCCTGCAGGCGGCGGACCGCATGCGCGCCGTCGACATCAAGGAGTACGCGCTCAAGATGATCGTGCACCAGTTCGGACTGGTGAGTAGCTTGAACTCTGTTATTATAGTTCAGTCAACAGCAGAAGTGATAATTTAACGTGCTAAAATTCATGATTTCATAAAAACTATAAAGCTCAAACTACTAAGAATATAAATGAGACATTTCATTCATTATAATGGATATGCTATGCTGCTTGTGATCATTTTTTTACGTATTTTTCATTCATATAACAAATTGGAAGTTTGTTCTATCATCATTTACTTTTGCTGTTGACTGTACCTCTGAGGTATAAATTAAAAGTTTGAGCATCAGTGTATAATTTAAAAGTTTGAACATCAGTTTATAAAGTGCTCAACTTATACATCAGAGGTACGCCGTGTGTAGCGTGTTGTCACTGTAGGAACCGTTATAATAAGTGCCATTTCAGAATTAAGGCGTTATCTTGCATTTGGTATATATATACCAACAGATATCTGTCACTGTGTGATTGTGAACCCTGGGACTCCACACACCAGTGTGGGTTCACAACCGGGATAGACCGCACGGATGATGATGACCGTATCATTGTGAACACAGTTAGTTTACAATCATAGATTGTAAACTATCTAAAAATTGTGAACTGGATCTATACTCGAGTAGAGATTTCAAAACGTCAGTCACTCAGATCTATACTCTAGGACAGATTATGTTTTAGAATACGGGCCATGGTGTGTCATATTAGCCGAATACGTCGGAACGTAAAATCAGCCGCGAAACTTCGGTCGCGTACCATCGGCATAGTGTGTTTAGACACTGATGCCAATTTGCCATGGATAGATTACATAAACTCGAAAAATTATGCGTCAAATTGTAAATAGCTTAGCACAGTTCACAATTTGTCGTTTGTTTATAATCTCGCGAGTTAATTTATAAACATACGGTGTACAATCATACGACATATCCATACTAAAAGCTTTCCTTACTTTTAATTGTTAAATTGACAAATATGTACTTACTAGCTTTCCACCCGCGGCTTCGCTCGCGTGAACTTATCGTTATATGTATATTATGGCCAAATTACCTACATAAAATCTTTATAAATTGTAGACTATGTTTTTTTCTTGCTGTATTGCTGTAAACTACTGTAAAGTTTCATCTAAATCCGTTCAGTAGTTTTTGCGTGAAATAGTAACAAACATACTTACATCTTCACAAACTTTCGCATATATGCGAATATATATATATATATATATAATATTAGTAAGTAGTAAAATAAGTGAAATTGCACATAAAAAAATCACGAATATTACTTTTCCATTTGTACAATTTTGGCGGCCTTAACGCTACCAGACAACCTTCATTAATTAAAACGACCTTTTTTAGGAGTTAACTCTGCATTTTCATCAATTGTTTTCCTTGCCCTCTCAGGTGGCCCGCCAAGACGCAATCAAGAACCTGGCCCAGCCGCTCCTAGTAGACATAATATGGGCGGTGGCGGAGTCTCCGCAGTTCGACGCGCCGCCGCGCGCGCTGCCCGCCTCCGCCTCCGCCGACGCGCTCTCCGACGATGACTACCGGCATCGGGCTAACAAGTAGTCAGGACCGTCTTAACCTGTTTGGGGCCCTGGGCACACGATCATGGGGGCTTTTTCACTAAGAGTCAAATATTTTATGGGCCCTGGGGTTCTAAATGGGAAAGAGGGGCCTGAGCAGAGCTGTTCAAATTGTTTCATAACCAACTTCAAGGAGGAGGAGATATTTTCGTTGATTTTTTATGGTTCCCGGATTACTGTAAAATCTATTTCATTTCATGTCTTATGTATCTACCTTAAGTGACGTGCGGGAATCGAAACTTTTATAACAGAATGTTAACATTAGATTATAAACTACTTGGTGCTCTCTGTCATTGTTAGCCAAAACGTCGATTTATCAAAGTGTCTATTTTATTATCTGTTTTTATTCTATGTATAAATATTTATATTAAGATGGGGCTCAAAAATGTGTCGAGGTATAGAGTTTTAAAAGGGGCATGCACATATTTTTGAAATATTATATACCAAAGGGCCTTGTATAGACCATCACACCACCAAGTTTCCAGTAGACAGATTTAAAATTATGAAATGAGAACATGCTATTTTAGCACCTACATGATTTGCGACATTCATAATGCCATCTGCTGACATTTAAAATGTACACCCCTTCACAGCAAAACCCATATGTGTAATGCTATTGGCTAGGCCCCTATTTAAGCAAAATAAATGATTTATTTATTGTTGATCTCCTAAGATATGTATAAATGAAATGTTGACTGTAAATTAATATTTTATCCCTCAATAAAATAAATTTTCTAATTTATTAGCAATACATAATATTGTTTCTGATTATCTGTACATAGGTATACAATAGGTAATATTTAAATGAAATTGTAATATTAAATTATAATAATTTAATCACATTTATGTTTTTACAATAAATCTAATTCACTATGCCATGACTGGTTTAATCATACTTGTCCTTGATGTCCTTCCAGAGTTTCTGTAACAAATAAATAAGGTTGTTTTAGCAATAGTTACATCACACTGAAATCATCCTCTTGAGGAAATTGATTTGGACAAAAACTATAAATTTTAGTTTGCCACTATTTCAGTTTTAGGTTGTATGGTGCAAATAATTCACTATTAGGTTCATACTTAACATATTAAGTCACACAAGCGTTCTTCAGGGTTTCCCTCTTGACTATCATCCCTGTTACTGCCACACTCTATCCCAATATTTGCAAGTACAATTTTATTTGAAAACTCAGGAAAGATCTACATTTTATAATCATTCAGTTGTCAACCAATCATTGTCTTGAGTCGAACCAAGCTCCAGTCTTTCACATAGACTCAAGAGCTAAAATAGAGCTCAAGTCTCACAAAGAGCTTGTCTTATTTAAACTTTTATATTATAATATTTTTAATGATGATTAAAATGATTTTTCTATTAATCAATGCTTTTGTTTTCCTAAATACCCTTCTGGTTACAAAGATATCCCCTAAAAGTTTGCCTAGTTTAAAAAGGAAGACTCTTGTGTAAAAACAACTCTAGCGCTAAAAAAGACTCTAGCTCTATGTTGCGATCAAGCAAGAACTCATAGACATAGACTTTAAGTTCTCTAGTCTTGGAGTCTTGTTGTATGAGTAGAGTTGTGAAATTTATCAGTCTAGCTCAAAATTCAGGACTCAAAGACTCAAGTTCTTTACAACTCCAATCGGGGCAGCTTGTTATGAGAACTCGACTACAATAGATCCTGAAAATTTGTTTATACTAGGGCACGTAAGTAGTTAGTCCGCTCAATAAGTTACTTAAGTAATAGTAAGTAGCAAACAAGAGCGGATTAACATTTTCTAGGTTATTAACCCCGAAATGTTTCAATTTACGTTGTAAATATATTCTAATAGAAGAGAACCATCTTATGCATTTCCCCTTTTGAATAGGTGGCAGATTTGTTAATTTATATTTAAGATTTTGAGGCTTCTGGGCAATTACGAATTACATAACAAAATACTCACTCCCTTGTTTACACTCTCAAATATAGCGTTGGAGGCCACATCGAAGGTCCTCTCAAAGAAGAACGTGCCCGATGCTACTACGAGAGCGAAAGTCGAGGTTCGCTTGAACACAGAACGATTTAAAGTAGACCACAGAGACATTTTGGAATTTATTGAGCAAAATTCCTTTTCGTCGTTCGAATTCGCTTGCTTCCAAAGACAAATTGTCTTATTTTTTATTTCTGTCAGAAAAACTTAGCCACAGCTTCTTAGATCATAGACAAAACAACGAGGAGGTGGGTGGCCACTGCCACTGGCCAAACAAAGGGTGCCGAAAAGGTTTACACAGGGTGGGCTAAGCCTGGTGAATATAATTTGAGGCAAGGAAAAAAATCGGTTCTCACCAGATTACAAGATTTGATTTTTTCAGTAAAATTTCGAGATATATCTCGACCTTGTTGGGCAAAAGATTTTTTTTTTATCCAATTTTTTTTTTTTTTTTTGGGGTGTGTGTTTAGCTGAAGTTCTTTTCTTGAAAAAAATAATAACAAGGTAGATTGCTTGTTTTAAGTTAACAAAATTAAAATTTATTCAAGAAAAATGTTTTTTTTCATAATAATACCGTACATTTAAAAAGTGCAATTTAAAAATAAAAAGTAAGTAGGTGTTCAAAAAGAAAATTAAGCAATAATTTTTTGCGACGGTGCAGGGCATGCATTGAAGCTGGTGGTAGACACTTTGAGCATTTGTTATAAAAAAATATTGTTTTTTTTTCTTTCTCCCTTAATATTCATGGCGGTTTTGGCATCAAAACTGTGGTCTCCAGACAGAATATTAAACTTTTTAGTGATATTATTTAGTGGAGGTACTATGATGTTTAAAAAAATTATAACTTTTTATCTAGCGTATTGAGGTAATTTTATTTATAACATATTTGCTCGTAAAGGGTCTCTTATTTCACCAATTTCAATAACGTAATGTATCTCATTACGCACTTGTGCGGTAATGTAATGTAAAACGCACGAGTTTTTTTTATTATGGTAAAACGTACGGTTTAGCAAGATGCTCCGTCTAAAACGAACGGTACTTTTTTAAATTTTAGCAAAGAGTTTTTATGTCAGAGAGGAGGTCAACATTTTATGAATAAAATTAACTTTGGGAGATGAAATATAATAAAGAAACATTTAATTCTTTAATTTATTTAATTTTGACAATAAATTACAACCATCTGTAACAAAAACACAGAAATATTAATTTACTTTATTAGTAATACTGGCTGTTTTTAATGCCTTTTGCCTTAAAAAAAGCGCTGATGCGCTCGCATCGCTAATTTGTGAACAAGTAAACATTTTCTAACTGCTCTAGCAAGTGATTAAAGATTTTATTTGCTTTAGAAAGTCCGATTTTTATTTATTTCCTCTCAAATATGTTATAAAACGTCGTATGACATACGTGCGCTTTGATAATTACAGCCTCTGCTTTCTTGTAGCCCTCGCCTACGGCTCGGGCTAGCAATATCTCTCCCTCGGCTGTAATTTTCAACTTACCGCACTTATATCATAATGTACTATTATGTAATATTAAAAAGAACACATTCTGCTACAGTTTTGAAAAAAACACTAGAGCTGTAAACCTACTTTTTATTTTTAAATGGCACTTTTTCAGTTACATATTTTTGCTCTGAATAATTATTCTGTGCTATAAATATAAATTAAAATTAATAAATAAAAAAATTTAATAATAATTAAAATTTGAACCAAGTAGACCTTCATTCAGCTAACAAGAAACTATTCGCGCCACAGTCACCAAAATAGTGACACAACCCAGAAATTTCCGAAATTTCGTAAAAAAAATTATATCTCGAAAACAACCAAAACGCGAAACATACATGGGGTCCAGTCGATAGGTATTGGGGTCCCCAGACCACAGACCTTCGGCTTCGCTGGTACAGGTTACCCGGAACACCCTGTATAATATATAGGAAGGAAAGGGCGCGGCGCCGCCGCCTCCGTTCGCGTAGTTAGAGCATACATAATTCTCAAAGGCCCATGCCTCGAAATATGCGGGCAGCAATGCGGCGTCGGCGCAGGAGCGTACTTTGTCGACGGCACACGGCGACGCTTTGGGATATAGCTTGGCACCATCGATGCAGGCAGGTCACGTCGGAAGCAGGTATTTACTGCCGTCGAAATAGTTCCGTTAGTGTGTAAGAGGGGTTTTTACCCCTGGAAAACTTCGAAGCGAAACATTGCCTTAGGCGTAACAGTTTCATTCTCCACCATCCAGCAGCCGATGTGCATGCTGCTGAAGCACAACGATTGCAGCCGATTTATGTATGGAATGAAGATCCTTGGGTAGCTTCGGTCGCTAGTCTCACTCCGCACTGTTAGTTAAACTTCTATAAAGGGTTGATTTGATAAAAACTAACAATATTGCATAACCTGCGGGATGGTCCTTTACTTTCCCTGAAAGCTATCGTACGATAAAACATCGAGGTCTTGGCGGTGGCGAGTCTTAATTTTAACGACTTTATGAATAAGAGTTGAACAACGCGGGTCTAACAACACCTCAATTCAATACCAAGCAGGCAAATGGGCCCCAAGCAACTCAATACTACTCAAGTCTGTATGACGAATAATGTTACGTATTTTACTAATTACCATTGCACTTGTTTGGCGCCGTAACCCAAGGTATTTTATCTTCTTTAGATTAGACCTAGCGCTAAGACACCCACTGTTTACCTGCCTGAGTAATGTCATCGAGTGTAGGGGGGGCGCAAACACAGATCAGAACGCAACGCCCAAAAAACGCTAGAGTGGGAGGGTCGCTGGTAAGGCGCCCGCGTTGGTAGTGTGGGACGACGCGTCATAGAACGCTAGTGCGATCTCCCTTAAGGCCAGCGCAGACAAAGGACTTTTGTCAGCGGCGGAGAAAAAAGCCCGCCCCGCGTATAAAAAGTCCGCTGAGGACTTACCACGGAAGGTGTGCGATCATTTATTGTCCAGAAATTTAGCGAAGCGCACGTTAAGGAGGAAAATATTCTGAGATTACATTGTGCTGTAATTCACATGAAGTTGTAGAGCGCCCTTTTTAGTAGGGGAGCCCAATCGGGAATTTTGGATATTTACCTATTTTGCCTCGCTGTCTCCCCTATAGTGTCTGTTCTTAACGAAATGTCAATTTTACACGCCTTACGTTCTATTGTGTTGTGATACAAATAAGGTCTGCGCAGACGACGGACTTTTCTCCGCGGCGTAGAAAAAAGTACGCTCCGCGAACAATAAGTCCGCCGCGGACTCAACGCGCACGGTGTGCGATCATTTGATGTCAGAGAGTATTTAAATATTCTGAGATTAGGTTGTGCTGTAATTTACATAAAGTTTATGAAAAAAGAGTTCTACTGGTTCCATCCCTTTATTTCGAATCGATTATTAACGCGGATTAAAGTCCGCGCACTTTATCCACTACGCTTCGTGGGCGGATATCTGGCGGATATATCCACTATTCGGCGGATTTTTTTTCCAGCGTACTTTAAGTCGTCCGTGTGCATTGCTCTACACAGTTTGTAAAGGATCAAATTTGAAGGACAAAAAAGTACGCCGCGCATAATCCCTCGCCTATAGTGGTACTTGAGGGGTAATTCAAACACTCAGTTTATTATGGGCAAAATATATCATCTATTTACATTTTAAAACAAATAAAATGCTGCTATGAACAATATATCTTAAAAATAAACATGAGTACAGAAATGAGAAAAAAATCATGCAACACTGTAATTGTACAAATGCAGTGTACGGAATGATCACCTATAATGTACCCAACATTAGACACGTTGAAAGAAAAAGTTTAATTAGGTATATTGAAACAAACAAAGAACATAACCGGGTCATATCTGGACGCCTCTATACAATAGACTAGTTCCCTCAATTCAGCCTGGCAGCAAATTAACAGAATGATTTGGCATTGAACAATGTCTTAGGCACATGTGTCAAACACAATATTTTAACAGAAATTATTCTATTTGAAACACTTTATTCAATTTGAATTAAATTAAAATAACATTGGAAGTTCATAGGTAAACAATAAGTTTCGTTTCAATTTTAACAACGGGGTAGTTGACCTTGTAGTATCACTATAATTTGTATAATAATTTAAAAATATTTTAAATTGTCCTAGATTATATCAAAATAGGAAGATAGGTCACTCGCCTCTAGCGCGTGGACCGCTTAAATCAGGCCCCCGTCGCCTAATTTAAATCGGTTGCAATATACGATTGACAAGACATTGACAAGACTTCACTCTGACGCACGCTTGTCTCGCTTACGCTAAGGTCAAAACAAATAGATTTGTCTCTGTCCCTCACATCGCACAACGATAATGTAGTTGTGCATCATCCCATTTTTTAGTTGTCAATTTTGTGGACGTGCCATATCTTCCGCTATTTGATTTAATCTAAGTAAATTATACATAAAATAGGTGTTCATTAGGCCGTCTCTTACGCACGGTATTTTTAAAGTGCTAACTGGCCTCAAGGGTAATTTTTAAGATGTCAGTTGCAAAAAGGGGTATGGGTAACGTTGACGTAATTTTTGAAATTTCGCGGCCGCTCGCCAAACCTCATTATTATGAAAGAACATATCGAGGGGAACTAACTTTATTTAAAGCACTTAAAACTAAAGTATATCGGAGCTGAGATATTAGGTATTCTATTTTAAACTAACTACTCAATTGAACCTGATCCATACCAAGGAAAAGGGAAAAAAGCGGCATTATTTATAGTCCTTAAAAACATGCGACGCAATTAGGATTTAAGAAAGCTCGTTTTCAATGTCCAGGTGCAATATTAGGCCAATAATGTTCATGTATTATGGGTAAAAATACTTTTAGGTATTTTTCCCATGTAGTGTCGACGGTTAGGAACCAAATAGAAATATAATAATATATAAATAATATATAAATGAATAAAATATGAATAATATAAAATAATATATGAATATATAAGTTAATATATAAATGAGACATATTTCTTAACAAGTAATTTTAGTTTTTACACCTTAATTAACTTTCTTAAAAAATGTCTTTAATAACAATTACTTTTGTAATAATAGCCATCACTTCTCCTATTTGTTTCGCAATCGAAAACAATCCTTCGCAAGAGGACACTTCTATTATCATTGAAACACATAGCCCCATCTTGAAAGGTGCACTCATAGATGATTACCAAGATGAGGCCTTAATAATTAAATTAACCCCACCTTCTAGAATGCTCGCAGATGCCATGAGCACAATCGATATAGTTAAGACCCCAAAATCAGCACTTAAAGAAATCCAAAAGCAATTTGGTTATTTAGAAAAAATTTACCTAAAACAATATCTGGAGATCCTCGAGTCGTTTCAACAGATGATAGCAACGCCTTACCCAATACAAACTAACGAAGAAACTAAGAAATTTGACTTAACTCATCTTTCTCGGACCAAAAGGAATCCATTTAGAATGATTGTTGCATTCTTAAGGGCGATTCGACCCATAGCAAGAGTCGGAGGAAAACTCACAAAATATGGAAAATTTGTTAAGACGTTGAAGCATGTAGGAAACATTGCGACAGTAGGAATCTTTACATATGAAATGGGGGAAATCTTTGGAGCTTGGCCTGATAAGAAATATGATGAACTAACAGCTCAGATCAACCAATTATATGAACACAGGAGTGAAGACCTTAAAGTAATGGACCGAGTAGCCTTAGTAACCATGAATTTAAACGACCAGATAAGAGATACAACTAGTGAGTTGAAGGAGTTAATCTCTGAAGTCGAAGGCATGTCCGAGTTCAAAATAAGAGGTTCACATCTCTTATCCAATTACTTAAGTCAGCTGGCATTTTCTTTAATGATATTGCTAGAAGGGAAGATACCAACCTTCTTGATGAGTTTAGAAACTCAACGAAATTGGTTAGAGAAAAGGATCCACTCGGGACTTCTCCTTTACTTGTCTTCCGTTTCCCCCCATTTAAATATTCAATTAAAAGCAATAGATGAGATTAGTGGTCAGTTAATTGTCAAGGTATCTGTGCCTCTTCCGGATTCAAGATTTCAATTATTACATTATGTTCAATGGGAACCAAAAGTATGGATAAAGGGAAAATGCTATTCAGCTCCGGCTCCTTTTTTCTTTCTGGCTTATCCATCCTCCAAGTCATCAGACACAATCATCCGTAAGCCAATGTTAATTGATCCTCGATCTTGTTTAAAGGATGGATTTCTTATGTGCGAATCCGACTCAATACTAGAGAGCATACCTGATTTGTCACTGAATCAAATCTGCTCAACTCTTCCGCTGGTAAACCGCCGACGAAGATCAGCTCATGATATCCGATCAACCGAAATACAAGGACCTTACTACAATCTGTCAGGAATTATAGATCAATCCCTATTAAAATCATCGTCTAACAATCTTAAAAATCATAAAGAAATTGATGAGATTAGACAACAACTCAACATCTTATTGGAAAAGAATGAGATGCAGAAGGAAAAAGCCATGATTCAACTTTCGAATGCTCAAACTGAACAGCGGATTCTTAAAGGGATTATAATTGGAGGCATTCCATTAATTATCTTTATAATCCTCTGCTTAATATGGGTCTTAAAGAAGATCCGAGATAAGACTAATGAGGTCAAGTTGTTAACAAGTGACGTGGTTCATCTAAGATTAAATTCACCATAACAGGTCACAGCGAATAATAGTCTATAAGAGGACAATACCTCCCAATTTACATACTGACTATAAGACAATTTATTTTTGATGTCTTTGACGTTAAGGTCGTTTTTCGTGATATATAGACAGCATTACAACTATGGATATATATGTTGAAGTATTGCTGGATGTACTTTTATTAGAAAAATACCTTAATTAACTTTCTTAAAAAATGTCTTTAATAACAATTACTTTTGTAATAATAGCCATCACTTCTCCTATTTGTTTCGCAATCGAAAACAATCCTTCGCAAGAGGACACTTCTATTATCATTGAAACACATAGCCCCATCTTGAAAGGTGCACTCATAGATGATTACCAAGATGAGGCCTTAATAATTAAATTAACCCCACCTTCTAGAATGCTCGCAGATGCCATGAGCACAATCGATATAGTTAAGACCCCAAAATCAGCACTTAAAGAAATCCAAGAGCAATTTGGTTATTTAGAAAAAATTTACCAAAAACAATATCTGGAGATCCTTGAGTCGTTTCAACAGATGATAGCAACGCCTTACCCAATACAAACTAACGAAGAAACTAAGAAATTTGACTTAACTCATCTTTCTCGGACCAAAAGGAATCCATTTAGAATGATTGTTGCATTCTTAAGGGCGATTCGACCCATAGCAAGAGTCGGAGGAAAACTCACAAAATATGGAAAATTTGTTAAGACGTTGAAGCATGTAGGAAACATTGCGACAGTAGGAATCTTTACATATGAAATGGGGGAAATCTTTGGAGCTTGGCCTGATAAGAAATATGATGAACTAACAGCTCAGATCAACCAATTATATGAACACAGGAGTGAAGACCTTAAAGTAATGGACCGAGTAGCCTTAGTAACCATGAATTTAAACGACCAGATAAGAGATACAACTAGTGAGTTGAAGGAGTTAATCTCTGAAGTCGAAGGCATGTCCGAGTTCAAAATAAGAGGTTCACATCTCTTATCCAATTACTTAAGTCAGCTGGCATTTTCTTTAATGATATTGCTAGAAGGGAAGATACCAACCTTCTTGATGAGTTTAGAAACTCAACGAAATTGGTTAGAGAAAAGGATCCACTCGGGACTTCTCCTTTACTTGTCTTCCGTTTCCCCCCATTTAAATATTCAATTAAAAGCAATAGATGAGATTAGTGGTCAGTTAATTGTCAAGGTATCTGTGCCTCTTCCGGATTCAAGATTTCAATTATTACATTATGTTCAATGGGAACCAAAAGTATGGATAAAGGGAAAATGCTATTCAGCTCCGGCTCCTTTTTTCTTTCTGGCTTATCCATCCTCCAAGTCATCAGACACAATCATCCGTAAGCCAATGTTAATTGATCCTCGATCTTGTTTAAAGGATGGATTTCTTATGTGCGAATCCGACTCAATACTAGAGAGCATACCTGATTTGTCACTGAATCAAATCTGCTCAACTCTTCCGCTGGTAAACCGCCGACGAAGATCAGCTCATGATATCCGATCAACCGAAATACAAGGACCTTACTACAATCTGTCAGGAATTATAGATCAATCCCTATTAAAATCATCGTCTAACAATCTTAAAAATCATAAAGAAATTGATGAGATTAGACAACAACTCAACATCTTATTGGAAAAGAATGAGATGCAGAAGGAAAAAGCCATGATTCAACTTTCGAATGCTCAAACTGAACAGCGGATTCTTAAAGGGATTATAATTGGAGGCATTCCATTAATTATCTTTATAATCCTCTGCTTAATATGGGTCTTAAAGAAGATCCGAGATAAGACTAATGAGGTCAAGTTGTTAACAAGTGACGTGGTTCATCTAAGATTAAATTCACCATAACAGGTCACAGCGAATAATAGTCTATAAGAGGACAATACCTCCCAATTTACATACTGACTATAAGACAATTTATTTTTGATGTCTTTGACGTTAAGGTCGTTTTTCGTGATATATATACAGCATTACAACTATGGATATATATGTTGAAGTATTGCTGGATGTACTTTTATTAGAAAAATATACTCAACAGGTACATCTTGAAAAGAAAACCTCCCTCTCCTATTTCTGCATTATTTTTAACAGCTGTTAGGTGAGATTAGCTCCTTATAGTAACATTTCAGAACTATAATATAGGTGAAACTAGGTGCAAAATCATACTTAAGCAATCATATCTAGGCTCTAATATCACTTAGAACAATTCTGACTCAGATATGTTTCTTTCTTAATGTGCTATAAAACAAACAAATTATTGCTGGCCGCTAATAAAAAAAATGACTCCACGTTTCCATACAAAGTTACTCAAACCCCTTTGATAATTGGTGATAATAACACTGATAACAATAAAAAGTTCAAACAGTTATAAACCAAACTTTGATCAACATGGCCATTGTTAATTCAAACTTTAGATACCAGAACTAAGAAAAAACTGAAGTTCTTAACACTTAAGATTGGAATATTCGATTGATACCTTAAAATTTAAAAGATCATGGATGGTATTTAATTTACACATTAATAATTTGATGCATGGTAATTCATTATAATAAATAGAATAATAAATAAATGCCTTAGACACAATAGTCATTAAATTAAGTGTTCAAATGTGTTGTACCATCTTCGTAACCCATTTTTAAATTCATATTCTGTTGCTGTTGTGTTAATAATTATACTACATAAATTAAAGCCCCAATATTTAATATCTCCATTTTCTACTAGCTAACTTTGAAATGGATCAATATAAATCCTCTTATAAAATTTTTGACAAAACATACACACGCAACGCTGTATACTTTTCTAATGTTAACTAAATACATGTTATAAATTATGATCTCACTGGGTTCCACAATTGTGTTCGTAAAAAATGCTTCTGTATACTAGCAGGAATTTCCTCATTCATAAATAATAATTTTACAGTATAAATAAAACTCTTACATTTTCCTTCCAAAGCCAATAATAATACTTTAAAATAAAGTCCCCCACTTTTGTTGCCAAATATTCATAATAGGAAAAAGGAGTCCACTGCAACACATTTGGAACAAAAAGTAAGATGAAATTAGTGGTATACCTTTTATTCTACACGCCGCATTTTTTTTTATCATACACAACACTCCATCACATAGATTTGATATAATGAGAATACAATCATACACATTAACTATGCATTCATAATATCCTAATGTAATTTTTGGAATATTTTTTCCCTTGCAATGCTCTGACGAGATTGTTCAACCCAGCTTTGATTAGCATTCCAAATGTCCATTTAATATATAAAATAATAAATTCAAAGCTGTAAAATAATATGCTGATTCAGCAGATAAGTTTGTTTCAGTAAAGCACAACATTAATGTGGTATAAATAAATACAAACATTTTATACTAAACACCTGTTACACTGTTAGGGGCCTTTTTTGTGATTATAAAAAAAATAGTCTGCACCTTACAATGACAACTTAGATTACTGTTTCCTTGGTAAACTCTTGCCTATGATGTGAAGTGGCCCTGCTAGGGTTGTGCAACATATCTCTCGATATTTGAGCATGGTGTAAGCAACGTCCGTGGCACGGGGCCACTGCGTGCCACCACTAGCAACATTTCTTCTTGGTTTTGTTACCCCTCTTTAGGTGCACTGTGTCGTTTGACGTCACATTTTGTCTCTCCTTCATTTCTAATTTTGATCTTAGTACCTGGAAAAGAAAGTTGTTGCAACAAATTGTTGAGTGGTTTCAAGCAAAGTCTCCAGACTAACGAAATATAATTAGGAATAGCAAACTGACAGGTCAAAGCGCCCGTTTTTTTTTTAAATGTAAATAATAATAAATGATAAATAAATTTGACATGTTACTCGATTTTACTCACGGGAAATGATTTTTTATCAAAAAATACAAAGTACAATAAATAAAACCAGGCCACCATTCATCTGTAAGATTTAGCTGACGGGTTGCCCGCCAGGCAAAAACGTAAGTGCCTCTCGGACAGATCTAAGAATTATTTTCTCTACCCACGTAAGTTTTCGCCTGACAGATGTGCCCGTGCGTGTATGGTGGCCCATTCTCTAACTAGCAACACAAATCAATTGCTAGTCACTCGCATTTTGACAGCTTGTCAGCCAATGACGGTGCAGTATTTTACGTCAAATAGCAATAATCGCTGTCAAAATCACGATTACATTTTTATCAGTATCAGGCGGGCTTTAGTGTGAAGACGGCGAAAAGGTTACATTTTTGTCAGTAGAAAAGTTAAATATAAGTTGAAGGCTAGGTACAGCTATTGCTGAGGTCAACCTCCGCTACATTGTGAGAGACTGGTGCCTGATGTAGGTTCAAAGAACCTGTGTTACAGAAAGAAAGATTGGTGTTTATTTTAATTTTATTTTCTATTTATTCTTCTTTGCGATTAAAAACTGACGGAAATTAATAACTTAGCATGTTAATAGAAATATCACAAACGCGAATTTATCTAACCTTTTGTTTTTTTTTTACAAAATTCATTGAATCACTTCCAACTCCATTACGTAGGATACAACACTATTTTAAAGTTACGATAAAGTGCCAACACTGGCAACCCACCAAACGTCAGTTTAGTATTCTTATTTAAATATTTAGATATAATTTCTCGATTGAAGAATGACTCTATGGCAGTATTGGCAGTGCCAACTAGCTGAACCATAACTAGATAACTTAAATCTTTGTAAGCCACAACACATTAACCTGTTCATCAATAAACCCATTAAGAAGTACAATTTTAGTTACTAATAAGAGACTAGTAGGTTTCTTTTCATTTTCTACTAATGTTTTCAAAGCTCTTATCTTTGAGGACAATATTTCACTTTAACTGACCTAATTGCTTTTAAGATAATGAAATAAATATTTTAAAGCAGTGAGTCATCTTATCTGCCAGATATTTACCTATAAATTAGTAAATAAATGTTATCATTCTTTCAAAATAAATACTTTTATTTGCGAGTGGCTGAACAGAAGCACATATCAGAAAACTTGTCCTTTACTCCTGTCTCATCAAATAATTAATAATTTTGTCATTTAATTAGTAGACAGCACAGAAAGCTAACTTACCAATTAAATTTACTTGATCTATTTTGATCTTTATCTTTAGAGCCATAAGGCTCATAACAGGTTGTGATAATTTGACAGTATATGTAAGCTGGATGTTCTGGCCTGTCTGTACTAGTTATGATGACTAAGAGGTAACAGATAATTTAAAAAATATTCTGAAAGGATGTTACATAAGTTTGAACATGCATTATTAATGACTTGGATTTCTAGCCATACTCCAAATAATTTCATAATTAATTTTAATTATCATATTACCCAACTGGCCTGGCTTTGGACAGTACTCGTTGAGTTTATATGTTCTTTTAAAAACAAACTTCAATACTCCATAAAGTTAAAACTGTCAGCAGTATCCACAAACGCTAATCAAAAGTTTAGGACACCTCAAATTGACGCTGCCCTGTCACATGTCATTAGAAATGTAAGAACTGCTCAGCTTTGATTGACGTTTCTGGATTTTTCTTTGGGCTTTACCCCAGCTGCATATTTTTGTTTGTAAATTACAAAACTTAACAGCCAGGATTTTGTTTTTTTGAGTAGCTGTTGAAAATTTCTTCGCGTGACCTTTAGTCACGCGTTGACTGCGCCGGCGCTCGGACTTGTCCTGTGTAAGTATTTACGCATCCTGTGTAAGGTACTAGTTATGTAAGTGGTACTAAGCCTGTGTGAAACGACCATATGCTGTATGCCTTAGTTGTAATAATAAATATGTAACCAAAGAATAGTCCGATTATAACGGAAACCTTAATTATAAGTATAAGTGCCATTTTTCTTCAGTTTTTTCTAGAAGCCAAATACTTTTTATTTTTTGTTCTCCTTTAGAAGTGACTATTTTTTTGTTATATTTTGATAACTCAATAAAGACTGATTATATTTAAAAAAACAGAATTATCTTATTTCTCTTCCTATGTTACTAAAAAAACAATATGTTGGGCCACAATTGTGCCCAGTGTGTGGAATTGTGTCACTATATTGAGCACATCAGGGAACATCGGGGCTCCTTATGCTAGCAATGTACGACCCATTTTGCAATGCTTTTGTGAAGGGTGACCTGGGGCCTGACTCTTGAACAGAATTTCATTGGCAAGCATTGCAGAAATGTCAAACAAGAAATTTATGAACCTTATTCCAGAGCGTTAAGCCTCAAATCTTTTTTGATGACAGTACTGTAATGCAAATCTGGCAAAATTTGGTTCGGTAGTCAGGCCCCTGATATCCTCTATACATTTTATAAAGAAAAGCTTTTAAATCCAGGTATTTTAAAAAAGCTTATATTAAACAGATAGAAAAAGCACACAAATAAATTCTTACCATTTTAGTGATAGTAAGGAACATCTCCTCAACATTAATATTTTCTTTTGCACTGGTTTCAAACAATGGTATATTCATCTGGTTGGCAAATCTCTGAGCATCTTCTGTGACCACAACTTTTCTTGAGGGGCAGTCATTTTTGTTACCAACTAAAAATAATAATGTTATATTTACAGAAATTATAATACATCTCAAACCAACCTTCTTATCTATCTTCTTCTGATATCTGATCAGTTATTATGATATTATTTTCAGTTATTTTAAGAAGAATAAACATTGGTTTAGAAAGTAAGAATAAATTCAATTTTTGAAAAAATTCTACAACTACATAATGCATATTAAAAAGTACTTTTGCTTTAAAAATGTCATCACATGAGAGGAAAATATGTTGTTATTGAATCAAACAATTGATATGTATCAAGCTGCCACCACTACAAGGTCTGATAAGGGATATCATGCATTAATGTCAACTTTATCAATTTACATTTCCTCTACGGAACATTTAAAAATATCTTACACCAAATAATGAAAACCTTTTTAGCATTGTTAATGTGAATGAATTCATGAATGAGTAAACCAGACTGAACTCAAAGATAACTATACTTATAGGCTAGTAAACAATAAATGTTGTAAGCTGAGAAAATATACTGTTCTGTCTTTGAATCTTAATTACCGTATAATTTCAAAGTAAAATTCCACAGAAAAAGAGAGAAACAAACACATTTTTTTTTTTTTTTTTTTTTTGTGGCCTCAACAATCTTGCTTTTCTAGCAGATTGATTTCGCCAATGTCAAGTAGAGTCTAAACTTTTTTAATGATTGGCCAGTAAGAATTTTTTTTTTTCCGTTTCTTCCTTCAAATCTGATGTGTAAAGAGACACAGAAGCGGTTGGCCGGTTAAAATAAAATTGTGTGTTCTGTCTGACTTCTGTGTCTATGCTCAGTGTTAATTGAGTTCTTTACCAGCACCATCTAAAAAAAAATCAACATAGACACGAGACGTCACAATACATTTAAGGGTAGACGCTGGGAAAAAAGGGGAGGTTATTTACAGACGGATGGAATAAGTTTCAATATATTTACATAGATATTTTAAATAGGAGACAGAAGTTAGAAGGAAGTTTAAGTTGAGGGGTCGAGGAATTTTAGGAGGAAGGATATCGTATAGAGAGGTGGGGAATCTTTGACAATTAAAAAATATATGATCCGGAGTACCCTCATCCAAGCCGCATTCACATAGTGAGTTATCTTTCACGCGTATTTTGTTTAAAAAGACAGGGGTGCAAGCGTGACCGAGGCGTAACCGGCACGCTACCGACACTGAAAGTTTATTGGCGGACTTGAGTTTGAAGAACCAAGGTTTGGTGGAAATGTGTGGCTGGATGTTCCAATAGTGGCGACCTTTAAACCTGGAGGATTGGTTCCACAAACTTTGCCAGTTCTTGGTGAGGGTTTTGGCAGCCTGAGGTAAGATATCTACAGCATAAATATCTGTTCTAATGGTACCATTAGTTATAGCCTCTTTAGCCCAGATGTCCACTTGCTCGTTACCAGTAATTCCGCTGTGGCCTGGTATCCAAACCAAAACTACCTCCAGATTTTGCTGATGGCATTGGAAAAGGGAGTTTTTAATTTTCAGAATTACAGGGGAAATGAATTTACTTTTAAAGGGGTTACTAAGAATTGCTTGTAAAGAGCTCTTTGAATCGGAGAAAATTACTGAACGGTTTAGTTTATGGGAAGAAATAAAAAGAAGTGCCTCTAAAATGGCAATTGCTTCTCCAGTAAATGTAGAGGTCTCTGAAGGAGACTTAAAGTTCAATAGGACTTGGAACTTTGGGGTCCAGACTGCGCTACCTACTGAACCATTTTCTGTGAACTTAGAGGCATCTGTGTAGATATGGATCCATCCCTGCCAGTCTCTACCTAGTTCTTCTTGAAACTTAAATGCAGCTTGGGGGTCATTCTTGGTAATACCAAGACTTAAGATGATGTTGGGTTTAAAGATTAAAGCATCAAAGTCCGTTTCAAAGAGTGGGTTTACCTCAAACTGTGTCATTGGGAAAGACAAAGAAGCCAGTTTTCTTTGGCTTTTAATAATTCTGGGTGGGTCCTTGTGAGTCCAGTATTTGTTTGCAGTGTCAGATATTATTTCAGACAGAGACTGAAGTCGGGAAAGAAGTGGGTGACATGCTGTTTGGCTCTTTTTGAAAATAAATCTATCAGATAAATATTGGCGTCGGAGTTCCAGAGGGGGGTCTACTGCTTCTACCTGTAGCGCGTTTGTGGGCGAAGATTTCATAGCACCTAAAACGATTCGGAGGCCTTTCATCTGGACTTTTTCTAATTTGTTTAATGTTTCTTTGCTACAGGGCTCAAGGAGAAATGAAGCATAATCAATATGGCTGCGGATAAGAGCATTATAAAGAAGTTTTTGACTATATGGATGGGAACCCCACCAGACACCAGAAAGGGACCTAATGACATTAATATTACTTTCACACTTTTGAATTACATGGCTGAAATGCGGAGTACATGACATTTTAGAGTCTAGAATAACACCAAGAAATTTAACCTTATTGGTAGAGGGAATAGCTTGTCCATTGTATGTAATTCCCGCATCTGGTATAATACGTTTTCTTGTAAATACCACAACATTACTCTTCGGTGCCGATAGTGACAACCCATGATCTGCTAGCCAATCTGTTAGGTAATTTAAGGCCGAATTCAATCTATAACTGATGTCCTCGATGGATTTGCCTGTTGAGTATAGACATAAGTCGTCGGCATATTGGAGAATGTTACAGAAGCATGAAACGCATTGTTCGAGATCGTATGTGTAAACATTGTACAAGATAGGACTCAGGACTGATCCTTGCGGTAGGCCTTGCCAGACATGTCTAGGTGTTAATAATTGATCAGCTGTTCGGATCTTGATTGTTCTGCCCATTAGCAAGTTTGTTGCACAATGAACTAACCTCTCAGGAAGACTCAAGCGAAGCATCTTCTCTCTGAGCACCGGAAGCTGTACATTGTCATAAGCAGATGTAATATCAAGGAATACACCTACTAGGTACTGACCTTTGGAGAAGGCAACCCTAATATCTGTAGTTAAAACTCCTAAACTATCTGTAGTACCTTTAGATTTGCGGAATCCGAATTGAGTATTCGCTAAGATTT
This sequence comes from Udea olivalis, assembly GCA_947369235.1. Lineage (NCBI taxonomy): Eukaryota > Metazoa > Arthropoda > Insecta > Lepidoptera > Crambidae > Udea > Udea olivalis. The sequence continues at coordinate 10,663,143 of OX376362.1, read as the reverse complement.
TCTTCTTCTCTACAAGCCATTCCAGTCTATTTTTCATCATGTGTTCCAATACTTTGCACAGGGTGGAGGAAAGTGCTATGGGTCTGTAGGAGGCGGCTTTTGTGGGGTCTTTGCCTGGTTTCAATAGGGGAATAATCACTTGAGACTTCCATGCCTCTGGAACGTCTCCTGTCTCAAATATGGCGTTGAGTAGGTCCAAGTAGGATTCTTCACCAATTGGCCCCAGGTGGGAAAGGAAGGAGTAAGGGATGCCATCTTCACCTGGTGCAGAGTCTCTAAGACCTCTGACAGCGAGTTGTAGCTCAGATAAAGAGAAGGGTTGGTCAAATCTGTTTTTATTAGAAGAATTTGAGTATAGGGAGGGTAAGCAATTTTCATTAGGAGCGGAAGGAGGGGATAATTTATCTGCAAAGTCATTCAGCCAGACAGATGGGTCATTCGAAGAAGGGGATAAGCTAGAAATTGAACAGCGGAAGCGTCTGATGTTTGTCCAGACTTTTGAGGATGGGGCCCTAGGAGCAAGGCCTTCACAAAATTTTACCCAACCCTTCTTTTTCTTTTTTGCTAGCGTTCTTTTAGTACGGGCAGCAATTTGTTGGTATTTACTGAAGTTTTCCTGTGACATGGATGAGTTATAGGTTTTTTCGGCCTCCTTACGTAGAGTTATCAGATATGAGCATTCGGAGTCCCACCACGGGGGAGGGGCTAGTTTTTTTGGATTAGGCTTTCTCCTAGGGATGCTTGCATCTGCTGCAGTAGTGAGGGCAGCCAGAAATACAGTGTACTTGTCTACAACATTGCTGTGAGGGCTAAAACCGTGGTTTGATAGGTACAGGTCTACTTCTGCCGAGAATTTGTTCCAGTCCGCGTGCTGGGTCCTATATTTCCTAATAGGAGGGTGAGAGGCGAAGGGTACTGAGGAGTTGGGTTTGTTTATAATAATTGGGAAGTGATCACTGGATTGGGACTGAGATAAAATTCTCCAACTACAAAGAGAAGAAAGAATAGGGGAACATATGGAAAGATCCACCGCTGATTGTGGGTTTTGGTTGGGATATACGCGTCTGGTAGGTGATCCATCATTAATTACGCATAGATCCAATTCTTCCAATAGATCTATGAGCAAGTAAGAAAATGAATCGCATTTGTGGGAACCCCAGGAGACATGGTGGGTGTTGAAATCCCCGAGTATAAGGAGCGGGGGAGGGAAGGAAGAAAAGATAGAGCGTAGTTCGGGGATCAGGGAGGGACTGGGATCAGGGGGTATATAAATAGAAACAATAGATATACTCAACACTCTCGCTGCTACAATATGGAAATCCGGACTGTGCGCAGGGACAGGAAGTATTGAGTATATGTAGGGTCTCTTAATGAGCAGTAAACTGCCTGCACCGCGATCGTCTCTGTCATCTCTGAAACAAGCATACCCTGGGACCCTGAAGTTGGAGCCAGGTCTTAACCATGTTTCAGAGATGGCAGCGACAGCGATGGAGTATTTGTTTAATAGGTATGCTAAATCAGTTTTCTTTGGGCGGATACTTCTACAGTTCCATTGTAGAAACTGATAAGTCTCCGTCGCCATTATTAAGGTTGCGGGTTTCTGGCGGAAGCAAGTTAACCATCTGGATTAGTTTATATGCAACGTTGGGCGGTACAGCGTCGTTGAAGCGACTAATTATTGACATAAGCATAGTTATCATGCTTTCAATAAAGTTGTCATTGTCGGATGGAGTGTACGGGTTTGGAATGGCACAGCCATTACCTACCGATGATGTAGGGTTAGCTGTTATGTTGTGATGGGCTTGTCTGTCGTAACCTTTGTTGAGGGGGGCATGAGGCCGTTGTCTTGTTATTGTCGTTTTACGATAGGAAGTCTTGTTAGGCGATGTATGCTCCACATAATTAGGGATGGGACGTGAGGGAGTTCGGGGTGGGGTGGGAGGGATGGCCCTGGCAGCGTCATTGTATGGTCGTCTTACATTAGGTGTACGTGCAGAGGCTTCCTGGTACGAGATATTTTCTTGTGACATCAGCATTTTTATAGTTTTTTGTCTCTGATGTTCTTGACAACTGATGTTGGTGGCAAAGTGACAACCGGAGCAAAGGAGGCAAGTTGCCTGCTCTTCATGAACTTGACAGTTGTCCCCTGCATGCTCTTGTGCGCAACGGTAGCACCTGGGCTTGGACCTACATTGTGTTTTGACATGGCCAAAACGGCAACAGTTATGACACTGGATAGTTGGCAACAAGTAAAGGTTTACAATAAGAGATGTGCGGTATGAGTATATTCTCTCTGGCAACTTCTGACCTTCGAAAGTTAAAACCACTGTTTGAGTCGGGGACCAGCAAGTATTTCCGCTAACAATCGTTTTGCGGTTAAGTCTCCTAGCTTTTAATACTTTGCCGCAGCCATCAGGAATATCCAAGGATTCTATGAGCTCATCCAGGGTCCAGTCAACTGGAACACCTCGAACTAGGCCCATACGGGTGATGTTATAGGTGGGAATGGATGCTTTGTATTTATTGGAGGTCAAGAAGTCAGACAGGACAAAGTCATTAGCATCTGAAGCTGACTGAAACTCTATTGCGATTCTATTTCTACCAACGCTTTTCACTCCATCCCTCACAATGCCCTTCACATGATTCTTCTGTAACATTTGACCAATTTTAATTGGTCGAATGGCAGTACCAGCAGCAGGGTCAGGCTCGATACGAATAACATGAACAATAAATGGACCGCTGTCCATTTCACTGTATGTCCGGGACTCTAAAAAGCTTGGATGAGTGTAGACAGTTTGCTGTGATGCTGACGAGTCAACATCATCTACATTCCGGGTACGCTTGTCCAAGTTACTTGTCGAGTTAGGTGGCTCCATAGGTATTTTATGTTTTCTTACTTCGGGTCTGTTCTGATCTTCAGTAGATTCATCTGGGAGCATTGTTGGAGGCATACCTATCTCGTCAGGGGGATCAGGTGGTTTAGGTGGTATATTCATCCTGACCCGTGTACCTAGGTAGGTACTTAGGTTAAGACGAACCAAAAGAGGTTATTATTAAAAACACTTACAAATACACTGTTTTCTTTGATTAATTTACCCTTCACCTACACAAACTAGGTACTATGAACTCAATTAACAGGAAGATATTTTCAAGTAGAAAGGTTTAAAATCAAATAACTAACACGCCACTATGTGTCAGTCAACACCCAGAAAGAGAAACTCTCAATGCAAGTTAACCTGGAAGCCAAACAAACACATCTAAAACGCTCTTCAATTGACAACTTATACTGTACATTGATTTTAACTTTAATTTATTGGAGAAATAATGATAACAATGCACTTACCTAAGACTTTATTGACCACATCACAATTCTGTTCAATTTCATGTAGCCATCTCTTCACATTGGCAAAGGACTCTCCATTCGTGACATCGTATACGACAATGACGCCGTGGGTGCCTCGGTAATACGTGCTTGTTATGGTCCTGAACCGCTCCTGGCCCGCTGTATCCCATATCTGTAGCTTCACGCGCTCACCATTTATTTCTAGAGTTCTTATTTTGAAGTCTACACCGATAGTCGTAATATAACTACCGGAAAAGGTGTTGTCTGCGAATCGCAGGAGAAGACAGCTTTTTCCAACACCTGAAATGCAACATTCCCATGAACAAATTGCAAGTAAAGTCGTTAGGAAGTCGTAACATCACAGGCCGCGCCCACTCACCACTGTCACCAATAATCAGCAGTTTGAAGAGGTGATCAAACTCGCGTGCCATTGCTTAATTTTACTGCAACTAGTTCACTAATTGGTCATGTGTTTACTAATACCGTTTTAAATGAATTTAAAACAATTTTAATCATCGAAATACTAATCAGAAGCATGCCGTAGAACGTTAACGCTTGCGTCACTTCACAATACGTCCGCCATTATTGTCCTTTTTTTTAACTTGTTTTTGTTGTCAGACTAAAAAAACACTTTAGGGATGTTCCTATCTTTTATATTCAAAGTTCAATTGATTCCAAGTCCATAGTAAGACCCAAGTACGACTACCACGAATTGCCACTTTAAATTTACGTGACATGACATGACAAAGTCAAATTCCAATAAATTTATTCACGCCTACTATAATGTAAACTTATGCTAAGAAGGCGCGGTTTGCTGCCGCATCCGCAAAAATGAATGAATAAACTGAAAGCAAAACTCACGACCAGGGACGGTAACACCGATATTTCTGAATATCAATACCAAAATAAATATAAATAAATAAATATGCGCCAGACAACACACCTCTTGTAATATCGATGTAGGTATAATAATACTTTGCTATCAAATTATCGGTATAAATACCGTTACAAATTTTCAGTACCAAAATACCGATACCTTAATGTGTCAGTATCGGTAAAGGTAATGATACTAAAATACCGATATTTACAAATAACTTCCGCTTGCAACTTGCAACGCTTGCAAAATATTATTGCATTCTCTTTGTTTCACAAGTTTAAATATTGAAAGTTTTATAAAACAGCTGCACAAGACTAGTAAAAACTTATTTGATTAATTTATAATTAAATTCAACGAAAGTAATACATTTCTACACCTAGAAAGGAACCTTTTTTTAATCAAGTGGGTAAAAGTCACGTGACCTACCGTTTTCGCTAGAAATTCAATCCACGCCGAAAAGTCTGTAATTTTCTCCTAAACTGTACATTTTTCTCAGAAAAATCTTTTGGGAGGGGATTAATAACATATTTTACGAACATTAAAGCACTTTTTTACTTGGCTGCCTTGGATACAATTCCTTGGAGGTCAGACGAGTAAAGCACCAATTGGTTTTTATGTGCAAGATATTGCGCGGGAAAGTGGATGCACCTGATCTCCACGAGAAACTGGTTCAGTTGTTTGCCCCGAACAATTACCACCGCAGCAGGAAGTACCGACTGTTTGCTGTTGGTTCCAGCCGCACTGTGGCCCGTGCCCAGTCACCTATACCACGGTCTCTTGCTTCACTCAACGCTCTCCTCGATGCAAATCCACATTCAGATTTGTTTGCGGATGAATGGTCAAAGGTAGTGTTTCAGTGTTTGTGTTTTTGTGAGCGTATGTAAATGTGTGTATTAATTTAGTGTCTGTTAATATCCAATATATTTAATGTAGGTCTAATTTAATGTTTTTATTTTTATTTCTGTGTCTTTAATTATTGTTATTGGTGTACCGCCGTTTTAATTAAAGTAAAAAAAAATAAAAAAATAGCGAATTTTATAAAAAATTCTGTTATGCATAGCAAACGCATGTTTTTTGATGTAATGGTAAATAAGTGTTTTTCCATACGACTTTAGGGATTATTTCAGTTAAGCTTATTTCAATTGTATGCTTTTTGATTAGTATGTCTCTTGAATATTATGGCAAATTAAAATTAAGCCTTTTGATGCTAATGATGACTATGTTCATCTGGCAGGAGATCATTTTGGCTCCAAGCATTTTTGGGCCTTTTCTGAAAGTGCCGGCCAACAAAAAAAAGTGGTACGTTTAGTTAGAACTAGTCATATGGAGCAATAGTTATATGGCACAAAAGTCTGAGGGTTGTCACAAGCCAAGTTATACGCGTTTAAAAATTCGTGACTGCCATACATTTATTGATTTTTGAAAGTGCGTGGAATATTGATAGTATAATTTTATTAGAGAAATCAATGATTGATTTTGCTACAAGCAATGATCTGAAGCATTTTTACTTCTGCGCAAAATATGTCAGCTAATAATAAAACCGTCTTTCTACAGTAAAACAAAAAAAAACAGTAATCTGCATAGTTTTAACAGACTACTTTTCTGGAAGTGCCAGCCAAGGAAAAAAAATGTTAAAATAGTTAAAAATAATCATACGGAGCAATAATTGTTATGGCATAGAAGTCGTAGGGTTGTCACAAGCCAAGTTTAACGAGTTTGAAAATTCGTCATTTTTATACACACAAGTAAAAACTAAAGTAAAAATGTTTCAGCTCATTACTTCTACCAATATCCATCATTATTTTTTGTATCCTAGTACTTTGAAAAATCAATAAATGTATGAAAATGACAAATCTTTGAACCCGTTTAACTTGGCTTGTGGCAGCCCTACGATTTCTCACTTCATAAGCCCTTAGTAAGACAGTAAATTGAAGTGCCAAATAGTAGTTTAGGGAAAAAGTTTATTCGCCTTTTTAATAAAAAATCAAACCATTGTTTAACATAGCTTATTTACATTTAACTAAAGTATGTAGGTGCCATTTTGTTCAATCACTTTTTGACATCTTTTAGGTAGGGAGGGACATGATCCTATTGCTACAGCTGGTTTTGGCAGTCCTCTCATGATGTTATCCTGACACTGCCTAAAGAATTCTGAAGAGACCGACACAGGTGGAAATCTGAAGGTGCAAGGTCAGGACTATACGGTGGATGCATTAATACCTCCCAGCCAAACTCTCTTAATTTTTGCTGAGTGGATAAAGGTGAGGTCCTGCGTTATCATAATGAAAAACCACACCATTTCTGTTGATTAATTCCGGCCGCTTTCTCTTAATTTCTTGCTTTAATCTCATCAGTTGTTGGCAATAGAGTTCAGAATCGATAGTTCTGCCTGGTGGAAACAGCTTATAATGAATAATGCCCTTTCAATCCCACCACACACAAAGCATCACCTTGTTGCGAGTTAATCCGGGTTTCGCCACAGTCTGTGAAGCCTGACCGGCCTTTGACCACGACCTTTTTCTCACGTTCTTGTCGTACGTGATTCACTTTTCATTACCAGTTATCAGATTCTTCAAAAATGTTTCGGTTTCATTACGTCGTAATAAAGAATCACAAATAAGTACACGGTTCATTAGGTTTCTTTCAGTGAGCTCGTGAGGTACCCAAATATCGAGCTTTTTTGTGTCCCCAGTTTTATCAAATGCGCCACAACTGTTCTGTGTTCAATTCCCAGTTTTTCTGCTACGTCGTAACTACTGATATGCCAATCTTGCTCCACTTTTTCAAAAATGGCATCCATTTTATCCGTAATCGGGCGACGTGCATCTTTGACATCTAAATTTCCGGATTGAAAACGCTTAAACCAAATTTGTGCTACCCTCATAGACACTGCACTAGTTCCATAAACATGCAAATTTTTTTCGCAGCTTGCGTTGCATTTTTACCTTTTTTGTTGTAAAATTTTAAAATGTATCGAATTTCTTCATTAGATTTACTCATCTTGACAGTAAGAAAAAGGGGTCTTTTCAAAGGGGTCAGTGATCCAAGCGGTTGTGCGCCGCGGCCCCTATCTCGCGCCCTAAGGCACTACGCCCGTGGGCGGGCATTGGTAGGCAGACAGGCACCATTCCACCACCACGTCCGGTGACAGGCAGTGGGTGGGTGGGAAGTCCACCGTACTAGAACGGTGGTTCCCGGTGGTTCCACCTGCCACCAGTACTAAGCCCCTCGCCACGACAAGGCAAAGGCTCATGGAGGGGGGGGTCATTTTCAGTCCTGCCTACCCTTCTGGGCAGTGGGCGTAAATTGATGTACGTATTATTAAAAAATAACTTGGCACAGCAATAATCTTATAATAAAGATCGCGTCATTTGATTGCTTGATGGATAGATTATCAACCCATCACGTGAAAGGACGTTTAAACAATAGGTTATTGATGTACTCTTTGCGTACATTGCCTATCTGGAGTTAAAATAAAGTCAAACTTATTAAGTTAAGACACAAGTTGGCTCGTGTGTGGAATACTACTCTCATTTCTGGGACGGTTCCGCCAAATACATACTCGAAGCGGCGGCGTGCTATCCGTATTATTGGAAACCCAGAGGCAACTTTGACCCTTGAGCTTCTCCAATTGCGTAGAGACATTACCAGGCTAAGTTTTCTCTATCACTTCTACAATGGAGAATGCTCTGACGAGTTATTCCAGCTTATTCCACCCTCATCTTTCATTATTTCATTGAATTGAAACAAGTATTATTTATCTTTTCTGTTTTGCATGGTAATAAAACAGACTGAATCGTCAAATTTTAGGTTATTTTTACTGAATAAGTGTGAGGAAACTAAAAAAACCTTGTAGCCTCATTACTGTAAAAGTTGTAATCATATATAACAAAGTGCAGAACATAACAGAGGGATAAATTATACTTTAATTTGAATTCGGCGATATAAATACGAAAATCTTTCAAAAATGTGACGTTTCCGATCCACCTCAAGCAAACACTCACGAAAATAGTAAATAGTTCAACAAACCAAATATGTAGCATGTGCGCTGCGCTCGCTGGGCTGTTGCCGTTCCTCGGGTTTCCACGACACGTGTACGAACATATTGTGTGCGCGGAGTGGAAACGTCGCGCTGGTCGGCGCCTAGATACTGCTAAATTATCAGTACTTGGTATTGATATAAATACCGATACTTTTATATCAGTATTTTAAAATACTGATACAAATATCGGTAATCAGCTGAGGTACCGATACCATTACCGATATTTTCTGGAAGGTAGATGCGGGTTCAGATACGAGTAGGTATATATGAATAGATAATGTTAAGGAACTGTATTTTTTGTGTAATGTACTAACAAATATGTATTAGAATCATTATTTTATTACTATTTGAATAATAACACTATATGAGTCATTGTTGTAACTCGAAATAAATTATTTGATTGATTGATTTTAAATCGAATTGGGTAAGGGACCAACTTTTTTTTTATTTTTGTATATTTTTTATAAATACCTTTTACTATTTTAAGTAACCCTTTTGAATAATTTTTTGATCTTGCTGGTAGTTAATTTTTTATTAATTTTTAAACATTGCGAAATTTGCGAACTCATGACGTCACAAATTCACTTAGTGTTGCCACATGTTTTATCCTCGATTGGTAGTAAATAAATAATGAGGAGAAAGTTACTGATTTACAGTACTTACGGCTGAAACAGAGCTCGCCGTTCATCATGTAGCATCTCACGATAATGTGAGAAGTAGACTTCAGATACAATTTATTTTAAGTTCTGAAACCAAGCCCTACCTGTAAGGGTTGGGATTATGGCGAATGGCTATTTAAAGTCCTACCTACCCGTCTGGGCAACGGGCGTAAATTACTGTACGTATTATTGAAAATAACTTTGTGGCAAAATATTTTTCATCTGGGTGTATTTAAAATCTGTTATCCGGAAACACTATTAATGCTATGCAGTAGAATCACCTAGCTAAAAATCTCACGTATGAAACAGATCGCGTCATTTGATTGGTTGATGGATAGATTATTAACTAATCACGTGAAAGGACGTATATACGACCCAATGGGTTTCAATTGTGAGATGTCAATTTGATAACCGTCAGGGCGTCAAGAGTGGACTCCTGGCGTACCTACTAAGTAATACTGTTTATTAGTCATATTCGTTTCTAATTTTTTTTTCCAAGGAATAATAGAGATTTTGGGCCGAATCAGGGGCGCAATATCCGACCTATTTCGAGGGACAATCAATTTCCTCGCGATATCGATTTAGCTAAAGAACCTTAGTGTACTCTTTGCGTAGGTACGTTGGCAATCTGGGGTCGGATGAATGACCCCAGTTTGCCAACGTATTTAATTAAAAATATCCTAGATCTCTTGCTTTCAAAAATGTAAAATATTTAAATAAGGCATAAAATACAAATACCTCGAAATGGTTTTCGATTTAGGACATGTTTGATTTTTTTCCCATACCCATAGGAACCCATTAAAGGTTATATAGTATTTTTTTGTAAATGATTTTTATATGAGAAAAAAGCACGATTCCGTGGTTATTTAAAGAAAGGGAGGCGGATCTTATTTATTAGATCTCACTTCTCAAGCAAATGTACTTTTATATTCGTTCTTAAATAACGTGTGAAGGCGTCACTATTTTTTTTAATGTTTTATCTGCAATCAGTCTCACGACTCTAAGCGGATGGGTTCTGGGCAATTTCTTGTTAAGTGTGTTCTCCAGCGAGAATACTACTTATATATATACTGCTACACTCTCTCATGTAGCCTGAGTATGTCGTGCCTCTTGAGGCGCTTGAAGTAGCTCTGTTTAGTCAGCTGGGTCGCCAATTCGTTAGGGTGTAACGCAAGTCGTCGTTGATAGTTCTCTGCAAAAACCCGCACCTCCCCTATCACTGTTGTTACAAACCATGGCACACTAGATATGGTACGCAGAATTGTATTTTGTAGTCTCTGTATCATGGATAAGTTTGGGGTGCTGGCACTACCCCACAGTTGTACGCCATACATCCAAACAGGTTTTAGTATTGACTTATAAATAAGTAACTTGTTGTCCATGGAGAGTTGCGTCTACTAGTTACTGTTGCGTCCCAGAATCCAGAGCAACGACTTATATTTAAAATTGAGTTCCTCTCTTTTCGCCTTAATATGGTTCTTCCATGTAAGCCTGCGATCAAGGTGCATGCCCAGATATTTAACACTATCAGTGTGGGGCAGAGTGTCATCTCCGAGACGTACTGGGGGGCTATCTCCTCTATTAAGAGTGAATGTAATATGCACTGATTTTGTTGCGCTTGCCTTTATCTTCCATTTTTTTAAGCCATTTGCCCATCTCATGAAGTCCCCTCTGCAGATTGTGGGAAGCTGCCGCTCTATCTCTATGTTGGGTATGCAGACATGTGTGTGCGTGGCTGCGTCCACGCCTAAGTTAATGTTTAAATAAACGTGAGTACGCTCAACAAAATTGCACGTCGCTTCTTCCCGAGCGGGTCTTTAACCTCGTCCACGTCGTTCGCTATGAACCATTGGCAAAGGCGATTCTTGTAAGTTTGCCATGACTGCACATTATGGTCAAAACTAGACAAAATTCCGAAACTTGCCATTTTTTTTTAGTTCATGTGGGTACTCGTCGCCACACTGTGTCCCCCACACAATAACCCAGTTCAATACAGACATTATTTTTACTCTGCAAACACCTAACAGTAACCCATGCGCATCTCCTAACAGTAACCCATACACCCCTTTTTGCCAATGATTGCGGCGGGATCTGCTCAAATAATCTTGACCTCTCTTGGTATGTACGCCTAATAAAAGTTTACACCGGCAATAGTCGCTGGGGTCAGTCAGTAGGTAAGGTATTCGTATGAAGTTGTTACGTGCTATACCCCGAGTTGATTATAAACAATTCTATAGTATAAATATATGACCTAACTATTGAGGGAGGAATGTTGGGTATGCAGACATGTGTGTGCGTGGCTGCGTCCACGCCTAAGTTAATGTTTAAATAAACGTGAGTACGCTCAACCTTTCGTATCATTGCGCACGTCCCTCGCCCGCCTATCTAACACTCTATTACAGGCGATTATCGAGGTGTCGTCAGCAAAGGTAGCTGTGGTGAGTCCTGCGACCTCTGGTAGATCTGCGGTAAACAAGGTGTAAAGTATTGGACCCAGAACAGCCCCCTGTGGAACGCCTGCCTTGATTTCATGGAAGGTAGATGTTTCGCCTGACTCTTTGACTTGGAATAGTTTTTACTTTAAGTAGGACCTGATGATTGTAGCTATTAGTAAGAACACCTTTAACCTTAGCGAGCAGACCCTTGTGCCAAACTTTGTCAAAGGCTTGCTGTATGTCCAAAAATCCAGCTAAGCAATACTCTTTTGGTGGACCTGTTCTATCGTTGAGTGACGTTGCCTGAACCCAAATTGATGATTGGGTATTACTCTGCCTTCGTCCAGCAAGGGTAGAATATTCTCCTCAAGATTATTTTTTCACAGATTTTTGATAAAATTGGCAGCAAGCTGATCGGTCTGTAGGATCCAACTGCATTAGGTGGCTGTCCGTGTTTTTGGATCATGATAATCTGAGAGATTTTCCACATAATGGGGAAGTACTGCACTCTTAATATTGCATTTTAGAGTGAAGTCAAATATACTATGGCTTTTTTGGGTAGTTTTAGCAAAATTTCCTTAGTGATCACGTCAAACCCAGGCGCTTTCCTATCGTTTAGCTCTCTAATTATCCTCATTACCTCTTTCACCGTTGCTGGTTTTGGAGTAAGTGACATCTGATACGGCTGGTCTAAGACATCCTCAACTTGTCTCTCTGAGTCAGGGTCGTCTGGCCGTCTCTGCGGCGGCTGCGAAACCGCAAAAAACTGCGGCCTCGTGAGTTCAGGTAAAAAAGCGCCAAAACGCCACAAAACCGCGCTGTCCAGTTCTAAGCCTTAGTGGCCACTCGTGGTTGCCAAATACGGTTCCAACCTCTATCAAAATCAAATCAAAATTTATTTATTACAGACTACATGGGTCCATGGGTTAGTACAAATAGCTTAAAAAATAGGGGTTAGTTAATACAATTTAATAATTTATTTTTATTTTTAATTTATTTATTGTACCATGTACCTAAGTGGCACTCCGTGCGGACGCGACCCGGAAATGGTACTGGTTGCGACTTCGGTCATCGTTCGCATGAAATGCCTCCATATAGGCGCATGCGGATCATACTGATGATCTGATGTGTGTACCAATACCTAAAGATATTTAGAATCTCAACCGGAATACCCCTGTCCCCCATCTTCCCCCAGAGTACATCATACGAAACGAGGTCTATGGTTTCAGAGTGGGAAGTATTTCCAATGCCCTTTGTAAATTTTAAAAAGTAAGTAGTGAGTCAATAATAACGTCAAACTTTCTCAATAATGTCAATGAACTGTCAAAAAATAGATAAATATTAGGCGTGGTGCAAAAATTCCTGATTTCTAATTAAAATATCATTATGTCGGCGACTTTGAAGCCTTATTTAACTGCTGTGCGCCATACTCTTACTGCGGCTATGTGTTTAGAACACTTCTCATCGCAGGTTGTGGAGCGCTACAACAAACCGGAGGTCGAGGTTAGAACCAGCAAAGAACTGCTTCTGAATCCCGTGGTGATTTCGAGAAATGCGAATGAGAAAGTGTTAATTGAGGCTTCAATAAACTCTATCAGAGTTAGTATTATGATCAAGCAGGCGGATGAGATTGAGAAGATCCTTTGTAAAAAGTTTATGCGATTTATGATGATGCGGGCGGAAAACTTTATCGTATTGAGGCGGAAACCCGTGGACGGATATCATATCAGTTTTTTGATCACAAATTTCCACACGGAACAAATGTACAAGCACAAGCTTGTGGACTTCGTCATATATTTCATGGAGGAAATAGATAAAGAAATAAGCGAAATGAAGCTTGCTGTAAACGCGCGCGCTAGAATTTGCTCAGAGGAATTTTTAAAGAGATTCTAAGACTTATATTTCAAGAACTTTCTGCGCACTCTGTATAAAATTTAAACATTGTAAAAATATAGTATACATCTTATTTTCATATTAGCAATTAAGTAAATAGGCTGTTTATTTGTAACATGTACATTGCATTTTCTTTTACACCATGTATTATTCCATTTATCTTTTCTATGTAAGGCTGAAATAAGATTGAATTAAGATTTCTTGCATAAACATAACACTACTTTGTTAATTTATCCTTTATAGCTTTTATACAAATTTTTCCTGTTATTACTTCTAAAGTATAGTTGTATGATAATTTGCCCTCAAATTGCATCATGTAGTGTGAAACAACAAGTAACATTTTAGTAACCAAGATTAATAGATAGACTAACAAAGAAATCAACTAATCCGTTGCCTAAGGTGCCAATTAAAATATATCATAGCTTAAATTATAATGAATGGTAGATGTATTCTTAATTATAGAACAGCAACAATTTTTATTGCTTTTGTGCTCAAATAAAACCTACTTTCCAAAAGGAGATATGCTATAGGTGATTACTAGTATCCTTCAATTACATAATTTTGTTTATAAAGGTAAACATTTCGATTATGAATGTGCCCTTGCACATTAACATTATTTATATAAATAGTTAATATGGTACAAGAATGTTTCATTAGTGACATTATAATCTTGAACCTACTGTTTGTTTGAACTTTTTTTATTGAAATATAGAAACTATTCCGTTTCTAAGTAGGAAGCTGCTACTACGCAGGCAGTCAAAGGGATAAAAATCTACATATTCTCAAGGCTTCAAAAATATCTGAGCGAAACATTAGCCACAAATATCTATATGAGAGTTTGTTCAGACACTTCCTTGACTGGTATAAATATTTGTGGTTAATGTTTTACTGGGATATTTTTGAAGTCTTTCAAACATACAGATAATTATGCTTTTGACTGTACTTACTTTACTTCATATTCTCACTCACATTGATTGTTTACTGTTTGAAAATATGTAGCTGCTAAATCCCTGCTTCTGAAGTCTTGATGTTAATTAAATTTTAAAGATGATTTAAAGGTATTAATAATTTTAGCAATATGGAAAAAAACACATTATTTTCTGGGTAATGCTTTAATAAAATAATTTTGAATTTAAATTATTATCACCGAATAAATATCTTTTAGTAATATGTAATGATTTAAGTTTTTTTATCATAAAAATTCTTCTGGTGTATATTATTAACACAAATTATATTCAGTAACATAGTAACCTGGTGTTGCACATGTCCACAGGCTGCGGTAACCGCTTACCATCAGGTGGTCCTCATGCTTGATTGTCACAGACGTGGTATATACAAAAAATGAAGGCCTTTGCCCAGCAGTGGGACAGCATTAAGGCTAGTAGATAACTTTGCTTTTCTTTACTTAATGGCAGTGGAGGGTGTGTCATTTCAGATTAGACAAGCTCTGCCTACATTTGAAAATTGCCATTCGCATTTGGTTATTATTGTGCAATTTATAATTTGACATGTAGAAACGATAGTAGTGAATTTCTCTCAACTATGCCCTCACAGATAAATAAACCCAGAGTGGTGTCCCCAAAACTGACATCTTGATAAAAAAAACCTTTAGCAGTTTAATGTTATAAAATTATCATTATCTTTAGGAGGATTCAGAACTATGTAAATGTATATTAATTAGTTCTTTGACTTAGCAGTTCGTAATGTGAAGCCTTCCCCTTTGAATGCTTCAAAAGCCTCCATCGGTGAGTCTTCTTTGGCGCTTGTGGGTCGCGAGTTCCTTATGAACCTTAGCGTCCCTATCACAAAATCGTAGTCTGGTATGCCTCGAACATATGCCTAAAAGAAATGAAACAAAAAAAATACAAAATAAGGTTCTTTATATATAGATTTACAATTAACTAAAAATATGCTTCACTTGTATAAATGAATGCTTAGCTAGATCTGGCACTCAGAATCTGAGATTATTTTATTGGAACTATTACTACTACTACATACTATCTTTGTTATGTATAAAAACTTTGGTCTTACCTGTCTAGAATTTGCAGCCTGTTGTTCTGATTCACTCTCACTAATAAGCTTCTTTTTCTTTCCATCTAGTCTGTTTCCCTCACCGCTGAAGGCGATGAACCCCTCTGGCTCGGGCATCATTTCTGATGGATCCTCGTCCATGCTGTTTTCTCCATTATTGCCTTTGGTTGGACGTCTTTCCTCTTTGTAGCCTACAGGTGGTGCGAATTCCACCTGTTGTTTGCAAATTAAAAACAATAACCATAAATTCTTGTGCAGTAACACAAACACAAAAGTCACAAAATATAGACTCCATAAGAAGGCAAGTTATTAATTATACAACTTACATTCATATCACACTCTATAATGATGACAGCATTGCCTGGTTTTGTCTCCAACACACACAGTTCATAGACCTTTGAGTTATACTTTATGGCTATAACGTCACCCGCTGTCAGGCATGAAAAGTTTCTGAGACAGTTCTCTAACACTAAAAAAAACATTAATTACACACAATATGATTACAGTGATTACATATTATACTCTTTGTCACTAGGGTAATGTTGAATGGTTTTTTTACCAAAATTAACTAAGCAGACCTGTCTGGAAATATAACCAGGGGCCCCAATAATCTAACCAAGGCCTCTATTTAACACCAGTGGTAAGGGCAATCAGCCAATGGAGATAAAAAAGAGAGAAAACATAAAAAGACATTTAGGTAATAAAAATGGTATTTGTACTATGACACTTTTCGCAATAACACACAGAATTAAAAATATTATAGTACATTTTCTCCATACCTGCTTTTGGATTACTAATGTCTAAGAAATCTTCGGAGAGAGGTTGGAATCTGGAGAATGTTGCTACTGGCAGAGATACATTCTCAATCTGTAGGAAGGCACCTTCTTCCAGTAATAAATTTGCCATCATCTAGCACAAATAAAATTTATAATAGTAAGAAAAAAAATATTATAGGAAAGTTACCTTATAAATAATAAAAATAAATAAAATAACTTTATTACTCATTAAGGACATCATGACAATAATAACTTAGACATGGAATTGAATTGAAACATTTTTAATCAAAAAATATTTTTAACCAACTGTTGTATAAAATTAACTTAAAAATACAAAATTTTAAAATAAATAATTAAAATACTATGCAACCTATGATGTTATTCTCTACCACCAGGTATTGTATAATACATAGGCCTATTATTGTATAATTTAAAGAAATCTTTAGTGGATCACCTGACCCCAAACTTAGCAGAGCTTGTACATATGGGTGTCAGAGACTGATAAACATACTTAAATATTAAAGATAAAAACACCCAGACACACAACAAACACAAATGTTTGTCATATAAATGTTTGTCAATGTTCATGGGTGAAAAAAAATAATTAAAAAGTCTCTTTAGAGATAATCTCACCTGTACTTGTGCTATACTTATATTTCTCTGTGAAAAAAGTAATTTGTTTACTAAATAATAATTAAATTAAATTAAAACACTAACCCAGTGAGGTAGGTAGACCTTCCCCTCATCAGCCACAAACTCCAGGACACCACAGTGTGTAACTCTCTTGGTTTTTTTGTTGGTGAGCTTAAAGATCATTGGGTACTCAATGTTAAGCCGTGTGAGCTGTTCTAGCGCTGATGGTGGCATAATTACTGTAAATAAAGTTTGGAACACAGTTATCACATAATTATTTATAAAGTTTTCTGATACAATACAGTAATACCATAGTGTAATATTGGAGGAGACTAAGATGGAATGAAAATAACAAGTTTATAAAGAATCCATTGAATATCTCCATTATCAGGAACAGTTCAGTTTAGTTTCATGGACACAAAAAGATGAAGAAAAATGTTGAGGAGAGGAATGTTTATGGAAAGTCGGTAACTTCATACTTACTCTTTCCTCCTCTTTCTACATCCTGCCTCTCATTACCAGGTAACATAGACACTGAGAAACATCTGTATGTTACATTGAAATTTCTGATTTCTTGAAAAACTTGGAACCCAAACTGTAAATGAATAATTTGGCATTAATTAAATGAATAAAATACTGACAGCGTGTTATTAACTAAGAATAAAGGCTTACCATTTTAAAGATCAAACTCTTATTTATATTATTATGAATACCCAATGCAATTCATGCACAATTCTATTTTTTTAACAAATTGCAAAAAATACAGTGAGATGATGACAAGAAGTTTTGACATTGACAGTACAGACAGAGGAACAAATTTTTTTTCCTGGGCAGGGAGGGAGGATTTGTTATTTGGTTTACGCATTTTACGATGCGTTCTCTTGTGCAAACGAACCGAAGTTTACCGAAGACACCACGGGTCACGGTCGGATGGACTCGCATGATTGCATCGCATCGCATTTACACTCATTAACATTGACTTGAGTCACTTGAGTGAGGTAAATGCACCACTGTTCGACACTTTTGGGACACAAACAAACAAACTTTCGTTTCAAAATCCAATTTTATTTTTTCCAAAAATCGTGAAAAATTTCTACCTCCATACTTCCAGAGTATTTTTTTTACATAAACCGGTATTGAGAGCGCGACATCGCCGACATCGAATAAAAGAGCCCGTTCGGAACGGGTTAAATTGCTGTTGAACGCATCGCTAACTTTCTTTTTCCGACATCTGCCATTTCATTCATTTGTGTATGTGGCAGCCGCGGGTGTAGCTAATCCGTCTTATTTTTTTCTCCGTATTAGTCAAAATACCCGTTTTCCAGTTTTCTTGATGTAGAATAAAATATATTAGTGAGTTTACTCGGTTTGCTTCTGTTCATTTGTTGGCAAATTTCGTTGCTCTCGGTCCTTGTCAATTATCGTTGAACATGAACGCCATGTTGCTTGTCAAAAGTGTTTTCGGATGAGACATCAGTGGATTGATTTGTGATATTTTTTCAGAAACCGCGATTTCAAAGGGTCGCTTTTATTCTGGTTCGGTGTAGATAGGGCGAAGGAATACGCAGCCATGGCGCAAGTTTTACCGATACGTTTCCAGGAGCACCTTCAGGTGAGTACGCCCATCGTTTTTATTGGATTTGCCGACAGCGGCTGGTAGACGCAGGGAGGAAGCGATCTATCATTCGATGGTGTTTGTGTGTGATGCGGATGAGTGCATTTCTTTGTTGGACGCTCGGGGCCAGCGATAAGCGACGGTGGTGACATTGCGCAATTTCCAAATGTCAGTTTCCACCCCCTATCTGACTGCCCACGGGAGTGCGACCGGTATTGATTTGTTCCACATTCCTTTCTGGATCATATGATTTGTGGAATACGTGCCAAATTTGGGCACCCATTTATACACAATGCTAAATAGCCAATGCACAATGCTAATTACCCATTTTACTGTTTGTATGTAATTCATTTTAGGTATTATCTTGGTCCTACTTGGAAAAAACACCCACTAAAATTGATAACAATAAATAGTTGTCTAATCTTTTGTTTGTATGAATAATTATGGAATTTGTGAAATCCAATTAGAATTCAGTAAGAATTGCTGTATCCCATAGCCCTTACCTGTACATTTTGTTTAGTTTTGTTTCACCCTCTATCAAATCACATAAATGATCATCATTTCAAGGTTGTTTTTGTATGAATCGTGTTAGTAAATTAAATACCTATTGTAATAAGTGTTAATTAAAAAAAAAAATAGTCTGTTTTATCTAGTGTAATGTCACTGTTTCACACACCTTTTGTATGTTTCACTATAATTACCATTAAATGGAACTCTTCATTTTAATCTTCTCATCTTCAGGTATTTTGCCAATGTTTTATTATTAAAAAAATTATGGTTGTTTCTAATTATCTAAGTAATGGGTGTCTGTGCTTTAATTTAAAAGAAATTATTTGCAGCTCACCAATGTGGGCATCAATCCAGCCTCCATATCCTTCAACACTCTTACCATGGAGTCAGACAAGTTCATCTGTGTCCGGGAGAAGGTTGGCGAGACAGCAGAGGTGGTGATCATTGATATGGCTGACCCTACAAACCCCATTCGGAGGCCGATCAGTGCAGACTCTGCTATCATGAATCCTGCTAGCAAAGTCATTGCCCTCAAGGGAAAGGCTGGTGTTGAAGGTAAGTTGCTTTGAGATAATTTTGCACATAACTTACCAGTTTATGAGAGGAAGTACACAATTTAAATAGAATATGGGTCGACTGTATCAGATTTCAATCAGGTATTTGTATCACCGAATAGGGACTTCATGAATCAGGAATTTCTGTTTAGTTTATACTGGGAGAAAAAAATGCATCATTCAAATGGAGTTTTTGTTGCAAAGTGAATACAAGTATGTATTTTATTAGGGATTTAATTGTTGGCTCACTATTTAGCAGAGGCCTCCATTATTGATATTAGCAATCAGTGTATTCCATCTGTATTGGCTTAATGTCATTGTCACCATGCTTGCCTCAAATTGATTGGTAATTACAAACCTGAGCTAGGAGATGGAAACAAAAGAGAATGCAAAACCTGTTTTATTTATTTATTAGTTTGTACACCAAGAAATCATTACAAAAGAAAGAAATTCCTGGGGATTTAGTTGATTGCTTTTACCATTCTGCTATTAGTCACTAGACTAATAAGAAAGATACCACTGTTTTTTCATTCTTCATATCATATTAAATAAGTGATGTAGTTTGGGTTTAGGCTTCAAAGTTAAATAACCTGCTGTAGAGAGCCATGAATATAGTTATTAGACTGTCTGAGTGTGACTTCAAAATACACAATAGCCTCTGAATTTCATATTATTAGGTGAATTCGACTGGCCTGTTGGCGCAATGGCAGCGATCCTGCCTTTAGCGCCGGAGGTCGTGGGTTCGATCCCCACCCATGACAAATATTTGTGTGACGAACATTTGTATTTGTTGTGTCTGGGTGTTATTATCTATATAAGTATGTATTTAGAAATATTTAAGTATGTTTATCAGTCTCTGACGCCCATAGTACAAGCTCTGCTTATTTTGGGGTCAGATGATCTTGGCGTGAATTGTCCTAGATATTAAAAATTTTTTTTAATAATAATTAGATTATGGCAATTTTGGTTTTTATGATGTTCTATGATTTTATTTTCTACCATCACATTCTAAAACCAGTATATGAAGACTTGTTCTATTATTAATTGGAATAATAATTGTTTGGGTGCTGCATTGCCACTGGCATAGTATAATAAATGCATTTAAAATTATAGGAAATATTTTTTCATTGTTTATAAGATACAGTGATTACTACTAGGTACCATAAGCTACAGTAGTGAAAAGGTAATGAATGGCAGTTAAATATTGGGGTTGTAAATTACTTCAACAAAAAATATGAGCTAATATTGTTGGGCAGTACTAGCAGTCAATGTATGAGTGCATGTCTTTTACAAATTAAGTGATATAATACTATCGAATGTGTCTACACGCGTTGCGTGAATTGCGTCACTATCTCCATAATGACATAATCACTTTTATTTGATTTTAATGTTAGTATACTTTTCAAGCTAAAACTGACTAAAGTACCTCAGTGTTGTTTCTTATTTTACACATTGTAATAACCAGATTCTGTTATTAGCTTCTCAATGTGAGATAGAATGCTTACAAAAAGAGGAAAAACGCTAAGAGAAAAACAAGTTCAGATAAAATTGGCTATAGAACTGACTTTATTTTATTGTTTTAGAGAGCTGTACATTTTTCTCTTTTCCAATATTAGGTCAAATGAGCTCATTATATTAAAAATTTAATTAGGTTGTTTGAATAAAGACTCTGTGCTCGACTTTTACTTTGTTAAAATAACAATGGAAGAATGACTGCACTTGCTATCTAAAATCTTAGTGCAGACAATGGTAGCCTGCTATATTTGAATGCAAGTATATTATACATACTGATATTATTCTTTTGGTATTTTTGCCCATTTGGTTACGACGCTGTACTTGCTATAACTTCTTTTACTTCATTATTTGGTTTCAGTATTATCTCCACCTATTTTACATTCAAATATTCGGCCATTAATATTTTTATTT
Source organism: Udea olivalis (assembly GCA_947369235.1). Taxonomy (NCBI): domain Eukaryota; kingdom Metazoa; phylum Arthropoda; class Insecta; order Lepidoptera; family Crambidae; genus Udea; species Udea olivalis. Next base: position 10,641,849 of record OX376362.1, on the reverse strand, counting down.
CTTGGTAAATACAAACAATAGTTGATTATATCTTACTTTGAATGTTTAGGATACGTCATCTGGGTGTGACTCACTCGCATTAGTTTGATGTTACGCTTTTGGCACAGAACTCGAATTAAAACACGGAAACTGAATTAATGGAGCATTCTTGGACAAAGCTAAATGTCGTTGCCCTCTTTCTGTTATAAACAATTGACCTCAACACATTTCTACGACCTTGGCCGTTCATGCAAATACAAACTATCTTATCTTCCATATGGTCAGTCAAGGTGTAAATTTCGTCGCGTTTCGTTTTAATTAGACAAAGTTAAATCTAAGCAAATTACATTATGTATTGAATGAGGTAATGCTGACCGTTTTACTGTCGAAAAATAAATATAAATATATTGGTCGATATTAGTGTGCACTCTTAATTAATGCACTGCTTAAGAAGGGGGCGGATTACGTTCATTAGAAGCAGTAAAAATGCGTTTAAATAAGGCAGTGATTGGCATGAAATGGATAGTAATCATTCATAATTGATAATGACAAAAATTCATATCGTTTGTTCAGTACTATCCAATGCCAAGCAAGATCAAACTGATAAAACACTGATAAGTGGTTTAGTCACAATTATATTAACAAAGCATTACCTTAGTGTAACAAAACTTTGGACCGTAGAAGTATACTTTGTACTTTATCACCAGCATATTTGCCCAACTGCAAAGGCAATCATTGAAATCAAGCCATTCCAACAAATTCATGGGTACTATCGGACTATCACCGCGCTTGCGCACGGATGTTCCGCAAAATGTTGAAAATAGTGAATAGCATCGCGAAAGCAACATTCGGTAGTATTCAGTCGCTGCAGCTATGCGCATATTGTCGTAGATAGTAATATCCATATGTACAAGTTTTTACAGCTCAATTTCGCACGAACGCGGTCAACCTTATCTTTTTACGCCTGTACAAACTACCTGCTTCGTTTGTTACATACATAGTACTAAATAAATAATTTGATTCACCAATCCGTGAAATAGATTCCTCTGCGAATCTAACTTAATAGTAAAAGTAAAAGCGGTAAACATTCGTTACTCGATAACGAAGTTTAAGCAACTTTAGATCATATTTAATAGCGCTTAAGTACCTTTTCTCGTTAATGACACATATAACAGACAACAGACGGATACTTCAGTGAGACGTGAGAATGCCTGACCTCAATCAATCAATACTGGTTAAATATCTTGGTGACAAATAGTCCTTCTTCTATGTTCATACTGGTTATAATTGACTACACGATTGGCGTAGTGCGCTGTAGCACGGTTTCTCGCCTCGATTTCCCTAGTGTCCCGGGTTCGATTCCCGGTCGGGTCAATTCAGGAAACGATTTGACGATCATGATTTGTGAAATGAAAGAAAATGATGCGTAGCATTTTACAAATCTATTTAGCTTATGCATTCTATGTTATTTTAGAGACATTATTAAACAGAAGGACCACAGCGGTTTATTCGCACGCTAGAGTATAAAATGTTGCATGTGCCCTGAGCATATGCAACCAATTACTTAAAACGGAGCCAATCTCTCTTCCTTCATTAACCGGACTGAAGACGAACTAGCTTACTACGATTCTATAGATTTTACGATATCTGACTTCTTACTCTTACTAATATTATAAATGCGAAAGTTTGTGAGTAGTATGCATGTTTGTTACTCTTTCACGCAAAAACAAGTAAACGGATTTAGTTGAAACCTTACAGTAATACAGCTTATAAATCAGAATTGCACATAGGCAACAATTTCAAAAGCTTTTTATTTCTTTCGGTCGGAAAAAATAAGAGTACACGCGGGTGAAGCCGCGGGCGGAAAGCTAGTATTTAAATTGAACAAGCAAAATTAAATACGTTTTAGGATGCCATAATAGTCACATTTTTTAACGTGGCTGTCAAGGATGAGTACTAACATTCCCTAGACTCGTCGTGCTTTCCCCCAGGTAAGTACTGGGTGAAAAACAGTGTGAATAAAACACACTACTGAGAAAGGGATTAAAAATATTTTATTGACCCAACAATTCATAATAAACAAAAAATTACACAGTATAAACAAAAAAATATAGTAAACAATAAAAAAATGACAGAAGCGGGTCAATCAGGTCCCTGCCTCGGCACATGCCGCTGCAGTGCAGGAGTGCAGCGATGCTGGTATTCTGGCAGGGCAAGTATATAAAAACATGAGTACAAAATAAGAGAGAAAATAAAAAAATAAAATGTTCTTGTTTTTATTGCCTAGGCGGCCGTTCGATCACTATCACACCTGATTTTGGGTGATGATGTGATCTGAGGTGTGTCTTCCAAATGCCCGTGTACTCCCGTGAAGAATTGCAAGTTGCTATATTCGATGCAAAACCAATCATAGTAGATTTTATGTCCGTAAAAATATATAAACATAGAATTAATATGTGTAATTGTCACTAAGATAGTATTCTTAAGATAGTGGATGATGAGTCACACGCGGGTCACCGTTTGTCGCGAGTGAGTGGACTCAGCCTTGATACGGGCGTTAGCACAACACCAGTCTAAACACTGCGTATTGTGTTGTCTGTCTGCCATTGATTAGACACAAACCACAGATTATCGAAGTGCCACGTCGCATCTCATAACAAGATTAATATGTTTTCGGTGACAAAAGCCAGTGGGTCAACGCTGCTTACGTCACGTTGCTGTGACCTGTGAGTCATAACTTGACATATGAATCGTAGAACTTTAGTCTTAATTGCAATAGGAAAATCCTATTAGAGCCACAAGCTGAACTCCATGCCCACTCTAGGGCACCCTTAGAAACTTAATAAAACTTTTAGAGCTTTATGCGCTCTTGAATGTAGTAGTAACGGTTACTATGTGAAGGAGTGCAAATAACTAGTTTCAATCAGGCTTTCGTATTGTGCTATGGTACGACAGTTAAGATGGACTGAATTTACCTTCCCCAACAACCAAAATGAAGATGGTGCTCTACAGAACACTACCGAATTAGTACGAAAATATTTTGCATTTAGCACACTTTGAAATATGCCAACAAACTATAATGTAGCGCCTTTAGCAATATTATCACTACTGATAAATTACATTTCTTCTGAGCACACTCTTTTCATTTCTAAATCCCTTTGTACTGCTTGGAACATTTTTGACAATAATCGGAACATTATTTAATTTTAGGCGCTTCATTTGCAGCTCAAAAGACGCTCCAGATCTTCAACATCGAAATGAAGTCCAAAATGAAAGCGCACACCATGACGGAGGATGTGGTGTTCTGGAAGTGGATCTCGCTAAACACTCTTGCGCTGGTTACCAAGATGTCCGTGTACCATTGGTCCATGGAGGGAGATTCCACGCCGGTCAAGATGTTCGACCGCCACGCTTCGCTGGCCGACTGCCAGATCATCAATTATAGGACAGACCCTAAGCAGCAATGGCTTCTACTTGTCGGTAAGTTAGAAGAAAATACACAATGCATACAACTTCTTTTTTCGTGCATATAATGTAACTACGTATAGTCTGGACACCAGTGTCACAGCAACAAGTCATAATACAAACAGCAAGTTGATGTACTTATAGACTACCGTGTAGATTGTCTTTCCCGTCAAAATATAGCCTAAATACTAAAAAAACATAGCCTATGTTACTCCCTGATAATGGAGCTTTATATTGGTGAAAGAATTTTTAAAATTGGTTCAGTAGTTTCGGAGCCTATTCAATACAAACAAACACTTCCTCTTTATAATATTAGTATAGACAAAGAAACGAGATGAATTACAAAAAATTGAGGTGGGAGTAGGTCACGTTCTATGTTGCCTGTGATTTTGACTGGCCTGGTGGTGTAATGGCAGCGATCCCGCCTTTAGCACCGGAGGTCGTGGGTTCGTTCCCCACCCATGACAAACATTTTTGTTTGTTTGTGGGTGTTATTATTTATCTAAGTATGCATTTAGAAATATTCAAGTACGTTTATCAGTCTCTGACACCCATAGTACAAGCTCGCTTAGTTAGGGGTCGGATGATCATGGTGTAATTTGTCCCAGATATTTTTATTTATTATTCACTCAAGATACTTCCGTTCCTCTTTTTAAAAGTGGGGTGAAGGAAGCGTTATGTTGATAGCTAACTTAACCCTTTAACATAGCTTGTTTGAAAAGTTCGTTAGTTAAATCTAAAAATAAATGAGTGTGGTGTCCAACAAATAAACAGAGCCTCTAATAAGGGTCAATTTTTAATGTGCTATGCAGGTATATCCGCACAGCAGAACCGCGTCGTAGGCGCCATGCAGCTCTACTCTGTGGAGCGCAAGTGCTCCCAGCCTATCGAGGGCCACGCGGCCTCTTTCGCCACCTTCAAGGCTGAGGGTAACGCTGAACCCTCCACGCTGTTCTGCTTCGCCGTCAGGACAGCCCAGGGTGGCAAACTGCATATCATTGGTGAGTAAAATTTTATTATTTGTGCCAGTTTTTAAAGTAATTAAGTTTGAAAGTTAGTCAAGATGCATCAGTTGTGTTGATGAATTTTATTTGTGTTTTATTGTACAAAGAGAAACCACTTATGGCTGACTTATCTCTGAAAGCATTCTATCATATAAACCATCGCGAGAGACAGGAATTTCTTTGATAATGATAATAATCAAAAGCAAATCGGTATTACAATAAACATCCAAATAGAACTAAAATCTAAATCTTACGATCCGTGAATTCAATTTGTTGAGAACATTTAACACATTATTAAAGTATTACAAAATCATCGAAAATAGAACTCGGCACCTGTGCACACAAACAATCATCTATATAAACAAATATTGCAGAGGTCGGCCAGACACCCGCGGGCAACCAGCCGTTCCCCAAGAAGGCAGTCGACGTGTTCTTCCCGGCGGAAGCGCAGAATGACTTCCCCGTCGCGATGCAGGTGTCACCCAAGTACGACGTGATATACCTAATCACGAAGTACGGGTACATACACATGTACGACATCGAGACCGGCACTTGCATTTACATGAACAGGATCTCGTCGGATACAATCTTCGTTACTGCGCCGCATGAAGCTACTGGTGGCATTATTGGTAAGTATCAGTTTTCGCACATTACGCCGAAGAGTTTGTCAAATATCTAATTCCCAAATGGCTCATTCCCATAAAATCCATCATTGTATTGAATTGGATGGTTCCTTTATAAAAACACTCAACATAATTAACCGTTAGTATAATCGAGGAAATATTATCCCTATTTTTTATTATAGATTACATTGCTACCTAAATCTAAGTCACGTTGACCTTGTAATTGTCTTATGGTTAGCCAGATTAATCCACATCCCATTGCGCTTTTACTCCATCTACATTGTTCTTGTCCAAGGTGTGAACCGCAAAGGCCAAGTCCTCTCAGTGACGGTTGAAGAGGACTCGATAGTGCCGTACATCAACACGGTGCTGCAGAACCCTGAGCTGGCGCTGCGGCTGGCCGTGAGGAACAACCTCGCTGGTGCCGAGGAGCTGTTCGTGAGGAAGTTCAATATGCTGTTCACTAATGGACAGTATGGAGAAGCCGCCAAGGTAATGTGTTGTTGTTGACAAGTAAAATCATCTTAGTTTCTCAGGTGGTCCCTATGACAGACAAGTTTATGCTACTTGCAAAAATTGGTATTACCCAAATTAGTATTCAGTCCCCTATTTCAATATATTAAATCTTCTGCTTTCATTCATGGATGTTTGAAGTGTTTGTTTAAGAATAAGTTTTATAATAGTGATGTTCTTCAGCGGGTGTTATGGATAGTTCGCTCGAAAACCATCTCATCTTAAATTGAAAAGAAGTTATGAAGTGGGGCCTGGGGTACATATAATTAACGGCAAAGAGAGTGGCCTTTACGTTAGAAGTCACAAAAAGCTAGTAAACAAAAAGAACACGTCTTTCCAACTAGAATCTAATTTCGCATTTCTACTTCTAGGTGGCAGCGATGGCGCCCCGTGGCATTCTACGGACGCCACAAACGATCCAGCGCTTCCAACAAGTGCCTACCCAGCCCGGCCAGACCTCCCCGCTGCTGCAGTACTTCGGCATCCTGCTGGACCAGGCGCAGCTGAACAAGTTCGAGTCGCTGGAGCTATGTCGCCCAGTACTGCTGCAAGGTGCGTGTCACTAGCGGTGCCCGCAGGTGCCCCGCAGCCCCCCAGACCTCCCCGCTGCTGCAGTACTTCGGCATCCTGCTGGACCAGGCGCAGCTGAACAAGTTCGAGTCGCTGGAGCTATGTCGCCCAGTACTGCTGCAAGGTGCGTGTCACTAGCGGTGCCCGCAGGTGCCCCGCAGCTCCCCAGACCTCCCCGCTGCTGCAGTACTTCGGCATCCTGCTGGACCAGGCGCAGCTGAACGAGTTCGAGTCGCTGGAGCTATGTCGCCCAGTACTGCTGCAAGGTGCGTGTCACTAGCGGTGCCCGCAGGTGCCCCGCAGCCCCCCATACCTCCGCGCTGCTGCAGTACTTCGGCATCCTGCTGGACCAGGCGCAGCTGAACAAGTTCGAGTCGCTGGAGCTATGTCGCCCAGTACTGCTGCAAGGTGCGTGTCACTAGCGGTGCCCGCAGGTGCCCCGCAGCCCCCCAGACCTCCCCGCTGCTGCAGTACTTCGGCATCCTGCTGGACCAGGCGCAGCTGAACAAGTTCGAGTCGCTGGAGCTATGTCGCCCAGTACTGCTGCAAGGTGCGTGTCACTAGCGGTGCCCGCAGGTGCCCCGCAGCCCCCCAGACCTCCCCGCTGCTGCAGTACTTCGGCATCCTGCTGGACCAGGCGCAGCTGAACAAGTTCGAGTCGCTGGAGCTATGTCGCCCAGTACTGCTGCAAGGTGCGTGTCACTAGCGGTGCCCGCAGGTGCCCCGCAGCACCCCAGACCTCCCCGCTGCTGCAGTACTTCAGCATCCTGCTGGACCAGGCGCAGCTCAACAAGTTCGAGTCGCTGGAGCTATGTCGCCCAGTACTGCTGCAAGGTGCGTGTCACTAGCGGTGCCCGCAGGTGCCCCGCAGCCCCTCAGACCTCCCCGCTGCTGCAGTACTTCGGCATCCTGCTGGACCAGGCGCAGCTGAACAAGTTCGAGTCGCTGGAGCTATGTCGCCCAGTACTGCTGCAAGGTGCGTGTCACTAGCGGTGCCCGCAGGTGCCCCGCAGCCCCCCAGACCTCCCCGCTGCTGCAGTACTTCGGCATCCTGCTGGACCAGGCGCAGCTAAACAAGTTCGAGTCGCTGGAGCTATGTCGCCCAGTACTGCTGCAAGGTGCGTGTCACAAGCGGTACCCGCAGGTGGCCCCGCAGCCTCCCAGACCTCCCCGCTGCTGCAGTACTCCGGCATCCTGCTGGACCAGGCGCAGCTAAACAAGTTCGAGTCACTGGAGCTCTGTCGCCCAGTACTGCTGCAAGGTGCGTGTCACTAGCGGTGCCCGCAGGTGCCCCGCAGCCCGCCAGACCTCCCCGCTGCTGCAGTACTTCGGCATCCAGCTGGACCAGGCGCAGCTAAACAAGTTCGAGTCACTGGAGCTATGTCGCCCAGTACTGCTGCAAGGTGCGTGTCACAAGCGGTGCCCGCAGGTGGCCCCGCAGCCTCCCAGACCTCCCCGCTGCTGCAGTACTCCGGCATCCTGCTGGACCAGGCGCAGCTAAACAAGTTCGAGTCACTGGAGCTCTGTCGCCCAGTACTGCTGCAAGGTGCGTGTCACTAGCGGTGCCCGCAGGTGCCCCGCAGCCCCCCAGACCTCCCCGCTGCTGCAGTACTTCGGCATCCTGCTGGACCAGGCGCAGCTGAACAAGTTCGAGTCGCTGGAGCTATGTCGCCCAGTACTGCTGCAAGGTGCGTGTCACTAGCGGTGCTCGCAGGTGCCCCGCAGCCCCCCAGACCTCCCCGCTGCTGCAGTACTTCGGCATCCTGCTGGACCAGGCGCAGCTGAACAAGTTCGAGTCGCTGGAGCTATGTCGCCCAGTACTGCTGCAAGGTGCGTGTCACAAGCGGTACCCGCAGGTGGCCCCGCAGCCTCCCAGACCTCCCCGCTGCTGCAGTACTCCGGCATCCTGCTGGACCAGGCGCAGCTAAACAAGTTCGAGTCACTGGAGCTCTGTCGCCCAGTACTGCTGCAAGGTGCGTGTCACTAGCGGTGCCCGCAGGTGCCCCGCAGCCCCCCAGACCTCCCCGCTGCTGCAGTACTTCGGCATCCTGCTGGACCAGGCGCAGCTGAACAAGTTCGAGTCGCTGGAGCTATGTCGCCCAGTACTGCTGCAAGGTGCGTGTCACTAGCGGTGCCCGCAGGTGCCCCGCAGCACCCCAGACCTCCCCGCTGCTGCAGTACTTCAGCATCCTGCTGGACCAGGCGCAGCTCAACAAGTTCGAGTCGCTGGAGCTATGTCGCCCAGTACTGCTGCAAGGTGCGTGTCACTAGCGGTGCCCGCAGGTGCCCCGCAGCCCCCCAGACCTCCCCGCTGCTGCAGTACTTCGGCATCCTGCTGGACCAGGCGCAGCTGAACAAGTTCGAGTCGCTGGAGCTATGTCGCCCAGTACTGCTGCAAGGTGCGTGTCACTAGCGGTGCCCGCAGGTGCCCCGCAGCCCCCCAGACCTCCCCGCTGCTGCAGTACTTCGGCATCCTGCTGGACCAGGCGCAGCTAAACAAGTTCGAGTCGCTGGAGCTATGTCGCCCAGTACTGCTGCAAGGTGCGTGTCACAAGCGGTACCCGCAGGTGGCCCCGCAGCCTCCCAGACCTCCCCGCTGCTGCAGTACTCCGGCATCCTGCTGGACCAGGCGCAGCTAAACAAGTTCGAGTCACTGGAGCTCTGTCGCCCAGTACTGCTGCAAGGTGCGTGTCACTAGCGGTGCCCGCAGGTGCCCCGCAGCCCGCCAGACCTCCCCGCTGCTGCAGTACTTCGGCATCCTGCTGGACCAGGCGCAGCTAAACAAGTTCGAGTCACTGGAGCTCTGTCGCCCAGTACTGCTGCAAGGTGCGTGTCACTAGCGGTGCCCGCAGGTGGCCACGCAGCCCTCCAAGACCTCACCGCTGCTGCAGCAACTCAAACTGAGTAGAGATACTTTAATGTTTTTTAAATTTTCTGTAACCTGGATGTCTTCATCAAAGCAGACATCAATCTTATCCATTACTGAAATGTCTGTTCTAAATGGTATTGAACCCAAAACCTACAGCCAACCATTCTATAATAGTATATTTTATATTGAGGGACTAAACGAAGCCATAATATACCAGAGGTGATTTGACTCCCGAGCATGAAACCGAGGAATGAAACTGAGTATATTAAGTTGGCGTTTAGTCTCGAGGTGAAAACTGTACTTTTCACTGTGAGTGCTAGAAATATAGTCAATTTAGTACAAAAACATTTAAAACCGAACTTTACACTTGACAAAAGTTCTGAAATTTTCGAGGTCAGTTTTTTCTTCTGAATTGAACCACAAATTAACAATAACACATGGCACCACCTTTTTTGCGGACAAACCATGGAACTAAAACTCAACATTTTCGCAATGAAGACGGTCCACGTCGGTCGTACGGTCGTACTTTTAAAGCTTGAGAAGTGAAAACTTTTGAGTTATTAGCTTTGATCAATGTGTTAAATAAATAAACTTTATTCTTCACAGGTCGCAAGCAGCTGTTAGAGAAATGGCTAAAAGAGGAGAAGCTGGAATGCTCAGAGGAACTTGGAGACCTCGTGAAGCAAGTTGACCCTACGCTCGCGCTGTCCGTGTACCTTCGCGCCAACGTGGCTAGCAAGGTCATTCAGTGCTTCGCCGAGACTGGACAGTTCCAGAAGATTGTGCTTTACGCTAAGAAGGTAAGGAACCAATTATAGCAAGGGTCTGATTTCTTGAGGCACGAATCTGCACTGTGCTACCATGCAAACAAAATGTTGTCTAGAAGATCAGGAGACTGACTTACTTGACTTCAGTTTGAGTCGCGCATCAATGGTAGTCTTCAAACTATTTGCATTGCGAGTACGATCAGCAACAAAATTGTGTGAATACTTGGGCACCTTAACTTTGTATAAGTTTTCACCAAATGTTTTAAGGGTGTCAGGTTAACTTCTGTGACAAATTACTTAAGTGTTTAGCTACTTATGTGGCTGACTGGTTTCCTTCTGAAACTGGAAATTTACACGAGATGGCCTTCTGTGGGATTGGAGCAGTGTGCACAGAATAATGGAATGAAAACAATTATTATTGAAAAAACATCAACGACCTCGCAAGACTAGGTAGCACTAGCTACCATCATACACAACAACATTTGTTCTACGACTTTTGATAATTTGATACATTTTACTTTCATACAAAAATAAGTGTCAATTTAATTTTATGTCTGAATGTTTTTATCTCTGTGCGCATCGCAAAACTAAGGTAAACAAACCCTTCCGATTCACGGGGTGTAAATCCGAATTGCATACATAGTATGTACTTCAAATCACTTTCAGGAGAATTGCGCGCGTCGCCTTTTCTTATGTGAATGGGTAATAGACTTACAAATGTCAAGACAGTACAATTCAATTCAATTCAAATTTCAAATATATTTATTATCCCTTCACAATCATAGGTATTTAAGGCTAATCTTAGGTCTAGACAATGAATATAGCCTATATTTTGTGAGGGACTGGTGCCTGAACAGGTTTCAAAATAGAAACCTGTCCTACTACAGGTCACCCGACCCCCCTACTCGTGGCCAGCACAGTTACAAGCTGTGTGAATGTAAAGTAAGAGATTAGAATAAATACAGAAAAACAACAAATAAAATAGTACTAAAGCATAGTTCCTTGCAGTTTTGTGTGCGTGAGTGAGTGTAGGTATGATTGAGGTTTGTGTATGTGTAGGTAAGGTTTCTGTAGAATGAAGTGTATGTGTGAGAATAAAAGTTTGGAAAATCATATTTAATTAATGTATTGAGTTATGATAAAACTCATAGAACAAATGTTGTTGTGTATGATGGTCAATAACCCTGATACTTAATAATAGAGTTATTACTATATAATGGAACTAGGACCACGTCATTGACTAGAAAAAACATCATCTAGGTGGTGTAACGCTTTCACAGTAGACTTGTGCAAAGGGGTATTTTCCGTCATCATCTGATCGTCTAAACTCGTTCACCAGGTGGGCTACACGCCAGACTACATCTACCTGCTCCGCTCGGTGATGCGCACGAACCCCGAGCAAGGCGCCGGGTTCGCCGGCATGCTGGTGGCCGAGGAGCCGCCGCTGGCCGACATCAACCAGATTGTGGACGTGTTCATGGAGCAGAACATGGTGCAGCAGTGCACCGCCTTCCTGCTGGATGCGCTGAAGAATAACCGTCCGGAGGAGGGACCTTTGCAGACGAGGTTAAAAAATATTATATTAGATATTCAAGACGATTTAGATAGATTTTGTGCGTATACAGTGCTCTGCTGGGGCGGCACGCATTTTGCAAATCAAATATGACAATAAATAATTCATCATCATCGTCATCCGTGCGGTCTATCCCGGTTGTGAGCCCACACTGGTGTGTGGGGTCCCAGGGTCCGCCTTTCTTATTTTCTTGGCCCACTTCGCGCGGACTTGTGCATCCTCAGTAGTGATTCTGTTGGCACGCATGTTACCCTTAACGACGTCGAGCCACCGCTTCTTGGGTCGAACTCTTCTACCGGTACTTGGCGGGGGCGGCATGGCCCGACATTTGTTGCCCACGTAGTTTGCCGATCTCCGTGAGACATGACCATACCAACGAAGGCGGCACTCCTGCAGCTTGTCTGCGATGTCACGAACACGAAGGCTGCCGCGGATGCGGGTGCTCCGCACGCGATCTTTGCGTGAGACTCCACACATCCACCGCAGCATCTTCATTTCCGTGACGTGCAGCTCCTGCTTGTGTCGCTCTAGTAACGGCAATATGACAATAATAAATACTTCAAATTTATAAAGTTTAAAAATAATAGCTGATTAATTTTCCCCAGGTTGCTAGAAATGAACCTGATGTCAGCTCCGCAAGTGGCGGACGCGATCCTCGGCAACGCGATGTTCACGCACTACGAGCGCGCGCACGTGGCGCAGCTCTGCGAGAAGGCCGGGCTGCTGCAGCGCGCGCTGGAACACTACACCGATCTCTACGACATCAAGCGCGCAGTGGTGAGTACACCACGCCGCCGGATACCACACAACCCAGTTAACACTTCTTAGTTAGCATCTTTAATATAAATAAATATGCGCCAGAAGACACACCTCTTGTAATGGTCTCGAAGTAGGGATTAATATCCCTGTGTTACGAGGTACCACACATGGAAATCAGCCAGGGGCGTCTCCCAGCACACCCAGACCCGAGTCAGTTCAGAGAAGATCGTTTCCTGAATTGACTCGACCGGGAATCGAACCCGGGACACTAAAGAAATCGAGGCGAGAAACCGTGCTACAGCGCACAACGCCAATCGTGAATATACTCAACTATCATGGGAAGCGTCGTGGCCTAGTGGTTAAAACCATCAGTGAAAAGTGGGCTGCTGAGTGTTCCGTTCAACATGACGGCAACAGTCACTTGCCTCTGACTAGTTGTTTGGGATAAAGTCGTGATGGTGTGTATGTATATGTTATCAAGGGAACATTTAACATAGGTGACCTAAAAAATATCTCAAATAAATCAAACATGCCGTAGTGAGTACACCACACCACCAAACATGCCACATTGACAAGCCTTTTAACACTTGTCACTTCATATACCAAACAAGATCAAAAATGTATAACTTGCAAACCCCAAAAAGAAGTGCTAAATTTGCCCTTTTCCCCAGGTCCACACGCACCTTCTTTCCGCCGACTGGCTGGTGTCCTACTTCGGCAGCCTCTCAGTAGAAGACTCCCTGGAATGCCTCAAGGCCATGCTGCAGGCAAACATCCGCCAGAACCTGCAGATCTGCGTCCAGATCGCCACCAAGTACCACGAACAGCTGACGACCAAGTCGCTCATCGAACTCTTCGAGAGCTTCAAGACTTATGAAGGCCTGTTCTACTTCCTCGGGTCTATTGTCAATTTCAGCCAGGATTCTGAAGTTCACTTTAAGTATATTCAGGTCAGTTCATATGATGAGCTTATTAATTGGGTTAATTAGTTACAAATCACGGGTACAAAGTTCACAGATAAACTTGCAAATGCTCAGCCTATTGGCTGGCAATGCTGGTTAAACAAATAAAAAAGTATGTGGTGTATTTTGTGTACTGTGTTGTGTAGTTTTGTTTTGATGATTCATTCTTGGATAACTTTTAACCTGTAAATAAAACACGCAACTATATTCATGTAAATATGTTCTCTTAACGAACACCAATAGTTTACTAAATCACAATTTCTGAGATAACAGACAAAACAACACACCACTAAGTTTCTAGTCTGGCCAAGTTGTTTTGGTATGACACAGACGTCTGGTAATATTATGGCTGAGATATTATTTGTTATTAAGTTTTTTAATTTATATAATAAACTACTGTGTTACGAGATACCAGACAAGGAATTAAGCCAGAGGCGTCTCCCAGCACACCCAGACCCAAGCCAATTTAGAAAAGATCGTTTCCTTAATTGACCTGACCGGGGATCGAACCCGGGACCCTACGGAATTCAAGGCGAGAAACCGTGCTACATCCCACTACGCCAATCGTGTCATCTACTAATAGGTTTACGTTTCATGGCTTAAAAGCTCGCGAATCCGGATCGAACAGCGAATAATGTCTCCTTGTATTCCTCCAGGCTGCCTGCAAGACCGGTCAAATCAAAGAGGTGGAGCGCATCTGCCGCGAGTCCAACTGCTACAATGCCGAGCGCGTGAAGAACTTCCTGAAGGAGGCCAAGCTGCCGGACCAGCTGCCGCTGATCATCGTCTGCGACCGCTTCGACTTCGTGCACGACCTGGTGCTGTACCTCTACAGGAACAGCCTGCAGAAGTACATCGAGATCTATGTGCAGAAGGTGAGAGAATGGTCAAAGGCATATGAATGGCTTTATGCCAGCAGCTCCGCCTGCGAGAACTTCAAATATTTTGGCTGATCCGTTTTCTCTGGTTAGAATATATCACATGTTTTTCTCTGATAATAAACCGCTGTAGTAGTTTTTGAGTTTTTACAAGCAAACAAACAAAAAATCTAATCTTTCCTCTTTATAGTAGTGTAAAAATAGCGACTTTTAAATGAGTTTTAATTTTGTACAGCAGTGAGAATAAAGTCTAAAAAACGTGCAGAAAGCTCCCAGATCAGAAACTAACAGTATCATGCCTGTACCCACCCTATCGAGAATTTTCGTATCCTAGGCTCTAACAGTTCTACTGAGTAAATACCATAAAAAAGCAAAGTTTCTAGGAAACGTATTCCCAGAACGCGTATTGAAAGATGCAAATTCCAGGTCAACCCATCCCGGTTGCCTGTGGTGGTCGGCGGGCTGCTGGACGTGGACTGCGCGGAAGACATCATCAAGAACTTGATCCTGGTCGTGCGCGGACAGTTCTCCACCGACGAGCTCGTCGCTGAGGTCGAGAAGAGGAACAGGTGATTACCATTTTGTTACCATTATTATGACCAATTAAACTTAGTGTAATTATGTACTCGTAAGTAAAGTCGAAGTAACGACGAAAGTCGTGGATTCAAACCTCAGCTTTCTGGTGAATAAAACAGTGAGTAAATTAAGCAAAATCTGCTGTCAATACCAATAATTGGTCTGCTTCAGCAGTTGTTAAAGCCAGCCAGTTTCATTCTAGGCCTAGAGTTCTTTAATTGATGTTGACATCAATTAAAGAACTCTAGGCCTAGAATGAAACTACCGTATGAACTAACGTTTGAACGTTACAGCATGCTTTTTGATTTATAACGATACTTTATCGATTACAATTAGGAACCTTCTAAAGTCTAAACCTTATTTGTTTTCTGCTTTTTACAGGAAAGCTGAATAGTGAATTAATGCCTTAAATCCCCAAATGCACATATATTCTTTCAAATATCATGTTTTTCGTGCAGATTGAAGCTCCTCCTGCCATGGCTGGAGACGCGCGTGCACGAGGGCTGCAATGAGCCCGCCACGCACAACGCGCTCGCCAAGATCTACATCGACTCCAACAACAACCCGGAGCGCTTCCTCAAGGAGAACCAGTGGTGAGTTGGCTTGCACCCTAGTGAGAATTATATTATGAATTTCTTTGATTT
The DNA here is from genome assembly GCA_947369235.1 of Udea olivalis. NCBI lineage: Eukaryota > Metazoa > Arthropoda > Insecta > Lepidoptera > Crambidae > Udea > Udea olivalis. The sequence continues at coordinate 10,626,667 of OX376362.1, read as the reverse complement.
TTATCTATTAGACAGTAATTAGTTTAATCATTGCATGAAAATCTTGCATTGTTTTTGTAATACGCCTTTTCACGAAGCATTAGGTATTTCATTTACCATATCCATATCCAAACTCAAACTCAAATTAATTTTATTCAAATAGACTGTATCAGTACTTTCAAATCGTCAAATTTACAGCAAAATATACTAAATAATAGACATAAATACCATAATAATATGGATATGTAAATAAACAGTAATGTGACTCTACCACCGCGTTGGAGTTGTTTCTTGCTGAGAAAACCCGGCGAGAAACTCAGCAGTTACTCTTTTAAACTTGTTTTGGGTTTACAGCAGCAGGCGTTAGTACAAGCAGTGTGTCATTTTGATACAAATAAACCTAAAAGAATATAAAACAAAGAGAAAAAACCAACCATAAAAGAATATAATAACAAGAATTCATTTAAACAATTCAAAAAGAAAAATTGTTAGTCAGTACATACTAGATACCTATTAACTATTACAATAAAACATCTGTTTCAATAGAGCTATTTAATCCCGCATCGAGCAGAGCGCTTATACCCAGGTATTTTTATCTGTTAGGTAGTTTTTTGTAGTATAATAGCCCTTTTTTTAATAAAGCTGTTTTGATGTGATTTTTGAATCTATGTAAAGGTAACTCACAAATGGTTTTTGGAATTTTGTTGTAAAAATGTTTACCTTGCCCCTTAAAGGATCCTAAAACTTTTTGTAACCTAAAGAGTGGAAGTGCAATTTTATCCTTGTTCCTAGTATTTCTGCAATGTATGTCACTGTGTTTAGCATAGAGACCAATATTTTTTCTCACCAAAACAATGCAATTGTAAATGTATTGTGACGCTACAGTGAGGATAGCAATTTCCTTAAAACTAAGTGAAGCCCATGCACGAAGCTTATAGATGGATCTGATCGCTCGCTTCTGGAGGATAAAGATGGTTTGTATATCCGCCGCTTGACCCCAAAGTACAATGCCGTAAGACATTACACTGTGGAAATAACTAAAATAAACTGAACGAGCAGTATCAACATCTGTTAATAACCTAATTTTTCTCACTTCAAATGCAGCCGAACTAAGTCTGCCTGAGAGAGCTGTTATATGAGGGTTCCATTGCAGTTTTGAATCTAGTGTGATTCCAAGAAAAACTGTTGTATCTACAAGCTTCATAGTATTACCATCAATTTTTAGACTAATGTGGTTATCTTAACATTAGGCAACTTAAAATTAATACATTTAGTATTTTTTGCATTAAGCTGTAGATTATTTACTGTGAACCAGTGTAAAACCTTTGAAAGTGCGTCATTAACATCATCAAAAAGGTTTTTATTTCTGTCAGTTTTAAACACTAAAGATGTATCGTCTGCAAACAATACAACATCACAAATATCTTTTAAGTAAAAAGGTAAATCATTGATTTATATCAGAAATAGTAATGGACCTAGAATGGATCCTTGAGGGACCCCCATTTTAACTTGTGATCCTGTAGACAGTACACTGTTAACATCAACTTTTTGAGTTCTTAAACTAAGGAACGAAATTACCAAATCTCAAGCATTATCCCTTACCCCGTAAAAATCAAGCTTCCGTATAAGTGTATCGTGATCAACGCAATCAAAGGCCTTGGACAAGTAACAGAAGACGCCAAGAGCGTTCTGTGAATTCTCCCAAACCCTAAAGATGTGTTTTAGAAGTGCAATGCCAGCATCAGTAGTAGAACGGCCTCTCGTGAATCCATATTGTTCAATGTGTAAGAGATTGTTCTCATAAAAATGGCTTAATAGTTGTTCTTGAATGATTTTTTCAAAGATCTTACTTAGAGCTGATAGGATTGAAACAGGCCTACAGTTACCTGGGTCTTGTTTGTTACCTGATTTAAAAAGTGGTACAACCCTACTGTGTTTCATTCAGTTTGGAAAAACACCTTCATCAACACAATCATTGAATATTACGGCTAAATAAGGGGCAATCAATTATGTGGCTAACAATTTTGACTGATGTACCCCAAAGATCAGCGGTATCTTTTAAATTAATTAATCTGAATGCTTTTAATATATCTAGTGACTCAACATGTTTAAATTTAAAGAATACACTGCAACAAGATACATTATCTTTCAACAAATGTTCCGCTTTAGTTGGTGAGGAATTTAATGAAGCTGTAGTGATTATAGGTATATTACTGAAATACTTATCAAATGCTTCAGCAACAGATGCTTCTGATTGTAAGATGTTATTGTTAATATTAAGAGTGTATGAGGTATCGCGCTGTTTAGCTTTACCTGTTTCGTGATTTATGACGTCCCAAGTGGTTTTTATTTTGTTCGTTTGTTGTCAAAAATTAGCCACTTACAGGCGTCGATACGAAACCTCCTGGCGCAAAAATCTGTGGCATTATGTTGTAGGAACGAAACTCCTGAGTTCCTTACTCAGTCCTCTAACTCCTGAGTTCCTTACTCAGCCCCATAACGGCTGGACCAGTGGTCAATTTGTTGTTTAATATTGAAGTTAAGTTCTTCTAGGGAGCTAGAAGTAAGTTTTGAGGCAGGTAGAGCAATTTAAAGACTCGTCTCTGTAAGTAATTTGGGGTTATTTTTGCACTGAGAGTTCTATGTTTCTCCGTGAAGGTGTTGAGATGTATTATTAATTGAGTGCGTTTTCCCTCGTTCAGGTACGACTCCCGCGTAGTCGGGCGCTACTGCGAGAAGCGCGACCCGCACCTCGCGTGCGTCGCGTACGAGCGCGGCCAGTGCGACCGCGAACTGATCGCCGTCTGCAACGACAACTCGCTGTTCAAGACGCAAGCGCGCTACCTGGTGCGCCGCCGCGACCAGGACCTGTGGCTGGAGGTGCTCGCCGAGGCCAACCCCTACAAGCGCCAGCTCATCGACCAGGTAACACTAGCTAGTGGTAGTTTTTTAAATGTAGCAAAATAGTAACGTGTGGAACTGACAACCATAGCTAGCCCATCATTAATATATGTTTATTGTTAGAACCCAATGAGTTCTAGTTTTGCTAGCCATACAAAAAAAAGGTGCTCCGCAGCAATTGTACTAGACGAATTGATAAAAGGAAGGGAGAATGGTAGGAAGGTCCCGATTTGTCCACTACATCTACCAACAAGAGACATAATTAAATTCTAATACACAATATTCCATTTTCAGGTTGTGCAAACAGCTCTCTCAGAAACACAAGACCCAGAGGACATCTCTGTGACCGTGAAAGCCTTCATGACAGCTGACCTACCCAATGAACTCATTGAACTGCTTGAGAAGATTGTCCTAGACAACTCAGTGTTCTCTGACCATAGGAATCTGCAGAACTTGCTTATCCTGACTGGTAAGAACCTGTTTTGGTTTTTATAGCATTTTAACAAAACTATAAAATCTTATTTAACATTCTGAAACTTTCACGTGGAGAGCTACTGAAGCTGCAAAGACAGTAAGACTGCGTAACAGTTTTACCTTGTCACAAACTTTGGTCAAGTGGTGATAGAATCTTATTTCATTCTAAAGTTCTGCGAACCCAACAAATTATTTCGTCAATAGCCTACAGAATCTTTAAGCAAGACGTCACCAAAAATATGTTTCCTTGTGTCAACCTCTAAATTGGACCTTATTTTTTAGCAATCAAGGCCGACCGATCACGCGTGATGGAGTACATCAACAGACTGGACAACTACGACGCACCTGACATCGCTAACATTGCCATCAACAATGAACTGTATGAAGAAGCTTTTGCTATATTCAAGAAGTTTGATGTGAACACCTCAGCCATTCAGGTAAATAAACTTCTTCGGAAACTATAATATGCATCTTGAGCAAAAGTTAGACCGGAATATACAGCAGCTAATAGTGGCATTTTTTTATTCCTGTCCAAAATTAATGACATCAAATATTTACTGTTTATTAGAAATAGAAATTTATTAACTTTATGGACATCGTTACATTTATAAAGTAAACACAAAAGAAGTAGGCATTAACAACAAAACATATAGGTAATAGGAAAAAAAAGATCATACCATCAGACAGCAGTGTCCTGATGCCCGAAAAGACAAATGGACCTCACTCAGAATATAGCCTGGGCTTTATGGGCTTTATTATACCTACTGGGCCTACTGAAGTTTATTTGATAACTAAAACCAAATGAGATAGAAATGGCCTTGTTAATTTTTTTTTACTGTTTGTGTCCCATTGCTGAGCTGAGAAAGGTTTATCCCAATTTCTTCCAAAACTCTATTTGGTGCCAGATTCTGCAAGTCCGCCTCATAATGTCTCAAACCATCACTCCACCATTCTCATTATTATTCCTAATTTTTATTGTTGCAACTGATAATTACTTCACTTATCCTGCTTTTCAATGAGGGAGAGGAAACCAGTGTTATTTTATATTAAGTAATGTTAGATATAATCTGATCAACGATAAATACAATCTGATCGTTTATATTTATCGTTGTTAGCAGCTCAGGCTCTGCTTGCCTGTCAGTAACTTACTAATTAAATCCTAATCCCCCCCAGGTGCTGATCGAGCAAGTCAAAGACCTGGAGCGCGCGTACGAGTTCGCCGAGCGCTGCAACGAGCCCGGCGTGTGGTCGCAGCTGGCCAAGGCGCAGCTGCAGCAGGCGCTGGTGAAGGAGGCCATCGACTCCTACATCAAGGCCGACGACCCCTCCGCCTACATGGACGTGGTCGCCACGGCCACCGAGCGCCAGTCCTGGGAGGATCTCGTGCGGTATCTGCAGGTAACAACAAGCAAATACAGCTATCTGCTAGGCTAAGAGGTACAACACGGGCGGCTCAGTGTGGTTTGTTGGAGATCATGTAGCCTCTGACTAGGTTTAGTGACTGATATCTTGTGACGTCAGCTAGGACCAACCGCTTAACGTGCCTTCCAAAGCACGGAGATACTGAAAACATAAAAAAATATCGGGTGGTCACCTATTCCTTCACCCGAGCTGGCTGACGTTGCTTAACATAGGTACAGTATGAACGAACGGGTTCATACCACCAATTTGGTCCCAAATTCGCTAACTGCGTAGGTCCTGACCGGTGTTCATTTTAGATGACGGGAACTATACCTCTGCTTGGCAGCCATCAAAGTGTTCACATGACTTGATTGCCACCGTGACGATGGAAAATCATAACAAGATTACTAAATTCGTAATTGTGTTTCCCAGATGGCCCGCAAGAAAGCGCGCGAATCCTACATCGAATCAGAGCTGATATACGCGTACGCGCGCACGGGCCGGCTCGCCGACCTCGAGGAGTTCATCTCGGGCCCCAACCACGCCGACATCCAGAAGATTGGTGACCGCTGCTTCGACGACAAGATGTACAACGCCGCCAAACTGCTCTACAACAACGTCAGCAACTTTGCGCGGCTGGCCATCACACTGGTGCACCTCAAGGAGTTCCAGGGTTCGTATTCTTAATTATTATTAGCAGTCTGCTGCGCACTGAAGGCCTATCTGCTAGCTTTGGTAGTCACTGTTAAATAACACTTTTAACTAAACTCTTCACAAAATAAAAGGCCCGTTTTGACATTTGTCTTCATGACGTAACTAGTAATGTACCCATACGACTCGATACGTCGATAAATCGATTCTGCATGAGCATTGATCGATTTGAATAAGTATTGTAAAGCGCATTGGTTTTAATGTTCCGATTAGAAAATTTACTTTAACTTTGATATTGTAGGTATTTTGAAATGATACGATGTTACGAAGGGTCAAGTTTCTTTCATTCAATATTTTTGTTACAATCATTCAGTCGAATCACAAAAAGAAAACGAAAAAAGTGAATCTTCAATCACAAAAAAAAATCGAAAGATTGAATCTTCTGTCAATCATTTTCTTCAGATGATGAGCCAAAATTGTCAGTCGAGCTGTCGTCACCCGTATTTATAATTATTTCATTTTCAATTATATTGTCAATATTGACGTCTCTGTCATAGTCTTTATTTATTATTTTTCGAGTTTTTTCTACCACATTGCCCAGTCTTCTTTAGTAATTATGGCACAAGCTTCATTCAGCAATGTGATCATTACTTTGTGGAGGATGGCGGCTTTGTATTGTGGCGTGCTGCGTATCCTTTCACTTGAGCCCTAATCAACTCCATAGCATTGCACTGACAATGGTACGGTGGTGTTCTTATCACTTTGTGTCCATGCTGAAGTGCCAATTCATCAATTTTATATTTTAGTTTCGCAGGTTTATTTTCTTTTAGCAATTCAGCTTTTAACAATTCCGTGTCAGCTTCAACGCCATGCCACTATATCATCCTTTTTGTTTGCTTGAGTAGGCGCTTTATCTATTTGAACCAAATGGTAAGATGCATTGTCCATTATGATTATGCACTGTTCGTGGAGGTTTGTTAACAAGCTAGTAAACCACTCTGTAAATTTATTTGCGTCCATTTCTTCGTGATATTCTTTTGTACTTTTAGACTGAGATGCGAGCAAGACATCATTCACAAAACCTCCCGCAGCTGATCCGACGTGGCAGATTATTGAGTGTACCTTTTCCCATTGGGACTTTTGAGCAAGATGCCTTGGTGTCGTCCGTCGACGACTGCGGCACGGTATGATTCGAGTTCAGCAAAGTCTCATTGACAAATATGACATTGTCCCAATTTGTGACTTTGTTCATCTCACTCAAGAAAGATACTCTCTGCAAAATTGAATAATTTCGTCCATCATAATTTTTCTCTTGTCGGTTTTCTTGTATTTGAATGCAATTTTATTCATTATTGTTATTAAAGACGTGGCTCCGCCACTATACAAGCCAGCCTCTCTACAGGCCAGCCACTCGTAGAGTTATCGACAGTTTACTCACAGTTGGATATTCATTTTTTGTGTTATAAGCATACACATGGTTTCGAATAGCGTTTGCGTCAAATGTGTCAATATCTGTTACAGGCTTGCTTTTCTTCCTCTTTTTAGGCGTACGTAATACATTTTTTTCAGTACCGGAAGGTCCATACTTTTGCTTCAAGATGGTTCGAATAGTTTTTTTACCGATTCCAAGTACTTTTGCGACGTGATCTTGTACTTCGTTTGCGTTATGGGCAATAAAGGTCCCCATTAACTGATTCGCGTTCGAAGTATTCGGTTAACTTCACAACCAAGTCGCGTGACTGGCTGTTGTTGTACGTCCTCTTTTTGACATGTTGAAATAGAGTTCGTACGATATAACAACAAACTAAAATCGAGTCTAAATCACTGTGTTTAAATCAATGTCCAAAATATGAAAGCCGAGGTCAACGTGTCAGTGAACGGAAATAGTCCAAAAGCAAAGCAGAGTCGAGAAAAAGGATCAAATATTAACGGGTGTACAGTCAACTTCACAAGATGGCGAATGAAAGACTGTGCTGTGTGCGCGTGGGCGCTAAGTCATGTGCCACTTGGTCAGCGACAATCCATTCTGTAGAAATCAGTGTTGCCATTATTTACGGCTTTGAGCTAATAATTTTCAGTAATAATTTCTACACAGCTAGTGAAACTCAGTGATGAATTGGTCTAACACTAGTATTTAAATAAATAAATCCGCCAGAGTGAATATCTTGCCTAAAAAGAATATCTTGATCAATTTATTTTTTTCTTTAACCGATTATTAATATTCTGTGAAAAATAAGAAAAAATGTTTATGCACAGCACTTAGCCGAGTGAGCGGTACTCATCAATGAAAAATGTTTTAATCTTCATAACGGTAAAATCTGATTTCTTTTGATCAGTAAAAAAAAGAGAACTTCATGGGCGTGAACTGTCTAAACGGGCCTTTTATTTTGTGAAGAGTTTACATTCATTATTCATTTTAAATTACTATAAAGTGTGTAGTAGTACCAGAGCATCACCCAAATTACCCTTTTTCTGTTGCGAAATAAACTAATCCCACCTAACTTAAAGTTATGTCTACTGACCGGATATTGTGCTTATCTTCAAGAAATCATATCTTACGGTTCGATTTGAAACTGCTGCAATGTCGACTGGATACATAAGTTTTTTCGTTGCTTTGGAGAAGCCACAGTGGCTGGTACAGGCTGTTCAATCGTTCAATGAATTTCAATGTCTGAAGCCCACCAGTAGCCTAATAAATTCGCTTCATATGAAGAACTATGCAAAAGTCTACTAAAAATAGACAAGAATGTATTTTCTATCAAATTAATAACTAAAACACAGAACTCGCCTTCCAAACGGGTCTTCGTAACCACTGCTTGCATCTGTTATCTGTTCATTTTGTTACATTAGCATCTCCTAGCTCGCGGTTTCGATTTCCGCTCTAGCAAAAATGTTAGTTCCTGTTGTTTGTGCTACCTTCGTTGTAGCTGGTTTATGAACACAAATCTCACTTTGGCATTTTTTTTGTGGGCCGGGTGATCGGTCCGTTTGTGGTGGACCATTTCACCCATTTCCCCGGGCCCCCCTTGTAGGAGGTCTTTAGGTTGTCCCATTTTCACGGCGTCCCGTTGAATCTTCCCATGGCTCTGCAGAATCTTGCTATCTGATCCACCGTCTGTTCTATCAAGTCCTCTTCATCTAATGAGTCAGACCCCATGAGCTCCCATCGAATTTTTGAGTACATCGGGCATCGCTCGTTTCCTCGCTGTCCATGCACTCCGGGCATGTGGGGTCATCTTTTATACCTATCACTGTAAGGTGCACGTTAAGACTGGGGTGTCCTGTGGCGATCTCAATGACCATGCGTGCACTATTCCTTGACAGCTTCATCAGTTGACCTTTCCTCTTCGTGTTCATGGCGCTGATAAACATTTTGGACTGTCGCATGAATGTTGTTGTCTTCCATCGTCTATTTGTTGCTTCTATGATTTTCCTTTTGATTACTACCTTGGTGATGTTGTGGGCTATTATACTTTGGGATTAGGTCTACAATATAATTGTCACTGCAGGCGCGGTGGACGGCGCGCGCAAGGCCAACTCAACGCGCACGTGGAAGGAGGTTTGCTTCGCGTGCGTGGACGCGGGCGAGTTCCGCCTCGCGCAGATGTGCGGCCTGCACATCGTGGTGCACGCCGACGAGCTGGAGGACCTCATCAACTACTACCAGGTATGTTAGGAACCTATTTATGTTGCCATTTTTGCACCTTAACTCAAAGGCATGAGGTTGAAATTATTGACGATATTATTTGACGCTTGTGACTTTACAGAAGCATCTTCATCTAATATTTCACAGATATATAGCTACATTATCAGGGAGTGACAGACTATATTTTTTTTTAAATGTTGACGTCAAAAATGGTTACGCGGGCAAAGCTAATCCAAAGGTACTTTTTTGACTGGCTCTTTTGGTCATTTGTAGGCAACCCCACCGCAAACTATACTACTATGGGGAGCCCTACTTGGGAGTTTTAAAAGAGTCAACAAAAATAGGTTCTCTCCATATAATATTTACACGAAATTATTCACAAGGAAACAGAACAAAAGATCGCGTGAAAGTTTGGAGCGAAACCGGGCGTGCATTCGCGGTGCTAACTAGGAACGGACTGCCGGCTGCTGATGGTGTCGGCCGGCGTCAGCGGGCCGCGGTCGCGCGCGCAACCGCTTTCGACGCGCGCAGACGGCTCCCATATTAAAATGGTACCGCCGCACTGCGCAACGCGGTGAAGCGTGAGAGGTTTTGCCTCTCTAGTCCCACGCTCGGCTTTGCTCGTACAACCAAAATATGTATATAAAAAAATAAGAATAAAAATAAATAAAGTTTATAAAAACACACGTGTGACGCCCCACTACTAACCAACTTTACTATATACTACTACTATTCTTTTGAGTACTACTGCTATAAAAAAAATCTAATGAAAAATGCAAATAACTCGTAGAGGCTGAAATTGACTTAAGAAAACAACCATGCAATTCGGTATCTTGGCTTGTAGAAGGAAACCTACAGGATTATAATAAAGACCTCTTGTGTTTTTGGTCATGATAATTTTTATGCAATATTGAATGTATACTTTGTCACTTTCTACTAAAATACTGAACCAATAGCATGTATGAGCTAAGCTTACCAAGAAGCTGTTTTTAGGTATGAAATTATTTGAATAAGATAAGATAAATATGCTTTATTGTACAACAAATCATACTTAACATAAGCATTACATAATCTTAGATTGTACAATGTAGGCGGTCTTATCGCTAAGAAGCGATCTCTTCCAGACAACCTGAATACTTCTATATAACTATGCCTTCATCATACTGAATTAATGTTATTCTCACTGTATCACAGGACCGCGGCCACTTCGACGAGCTGATCAGCCTTCTCGAAGCAGCGCTGGGCCTGGAGCGCGCGCACATGGGCATGTTCACGGAGCTGGCCATCCTCTACTCCAAGTACAAGCCCGCCAAGATGCGGGAGCATCTGGAGCTGTTCTGGTCCAGAGTCAATATACCTAAAGTAAGTTCTGTTTTTTATTTAATGTTATAGTAACCACCAAATGATTTTTTCTGACGGTGCTTTCTGCAAGATCTCAACGCTATTTTGACATTCAAATTGAGTGATATATTTTTCATGAGCTGCCAAGATGTCTCCGTTATAATGTAATGTAACCATTTTCTTACATTGTCACTGATACAATGTAATGTAACGCGTTTAGAAGTTCTAACTTTTCCGAAGTCAGTCAACCATCTATCAAAGAGAATACATCTATTAAAATTCGCAACTAGGCAATAAGCAGATTAATTGCAATGCACCAACAGTGTCATCATACGAGGTCCTCGTAGCAACGCATGTCGCGAAATATGTCTCCTACTGATGCAAAGGGTTTATAATAATTTTGAATATTCCACAAGTCCTTGGTTTTTTGAGTTTATGAGTTTTGCCACAATTGAATACCAAAATGTTTATGTACCTGTTGTAATTTTTGTAATTGTTTAGCAGTTAGCAGCAACTTGGATATTTTTCACACATGAAAAGAAACTAGAAAGATCCGCTCTGAACCTAGGAGCCAAGCGGGAACATAGAAACATTTGTAACACATTGGCCTGTTCCCCAGGTGCTGCGCGCGGCGGAGCAGGCGCACCTGTGGTCGGAGCTGGTGTTCCTGTACGACAAGTACGAGGAGTACGACAACGCGGCGCTCACCATGATGCAGCACCCCACCGAGGCCTGGCGCGAGGGACACTTCAAAGATATCATCACCAAAGTGAGTACCTTTTTGCGGCTATTTTTCGTTTGCCTATTAAATAGGGGTTAACTTCTGATGGGTACGCCCCAACGATGTACTATGGAGAAACTCTTCAGCTTGGGGACACCCATCATGGGCTGGTGGTTCCCCAGAAAGCCCATGTCGTCTTGTTTCTTTAGCGAACATTTTTGTTTGGGCCTGTCGATCGACCGACACCTGAACGAAGTTATAATCTCGAAAGAGTTTTGGAAAAAAAAACAATAATGGATTTCTGTACTATAAATACTTCATATTTAATAACAATATGGATCTTTGTTATCTGAATAAATGAAAATATTATTATCATTATAACTTGGACACCAGTTATTAATCTATAGTAATATTATAAAAGAGAAAGATTTGATTGTTTGTTTGCATTGAATAGCCTCCAAAACTAATGGACCGATTTTAAAAATTATTTCTCCAATATGAAGCTACATTATCAGGGAGTCACATAGGCTATATTTTATTATGATTAAACAAATCATTTCGTGAAAAATATTGGTATATATAAATCAAGTCGGACGAACGCAGGCGAGCGTGCTGCTCTACCGACGTTGCGCTAATCGGGTATGAAAGATAACTTGACAGATAACGAATCTGCCCCGAGATCGAGATTTTTATTAAATTTCCTTTAATGATGAATTTATCCATTATTAACATCAAAAACATCCCAGTTCAGAATTATATGAAGCAAAAACTAACCAATAAAATGTTATTACAACAGGTAGCAAATATGGAGCTGTACTACAAAGCGATCCAGTTCTACCTGGACTTCAAGCCGCTGCTTCTCAACGACTTACTCCTCGTGCTGGCCCCCCGCATGGACCACACGCGCGCGGTCACCTTCTTCACGAAGGTCGGACATCTGCAGCTGGTGAAGGCCTACCTGCGGTCCGTGCAGAGCCTCAACAATAAGGCCGTCAATGAGGCACTCAACTCCTTGTTGATCGACGAGGAGGACTACCAGGTATGACACTTCAGAGCTTGTTCATGATGCCTTTCCTTTTTAGTATTTGTGGTAGTTCACTGGATTCAGCTGTAGAAAACCTTAGCCAAGTCCTGAATCATTGTACAAAAACGTTCCTCAGAACGAAACTATTCATTTGAAAAAATTGTGATAAGAACATATAAAATATTCTATGTGCGTATATCAATGTTTTAATTTTCCCAGGGACTACGAACATCGATAGACGCGTTCGACAACTTCGACACTATTGCGCTGGCGCAACAACTGGAGAAGCACGAACTCACCGAATTCAGAAGAATCGCAGCGTATCTATACAAAGGTAAAGCGGTCTTATTAAACATTTATTTAAAAACGGATAATCTTAAGGATGTAGGTTTGTAAAATGATTGACCACTACCACAGCACATCAAGTTTTGAATGGACCACCTTATGACGATTCAATATAAAACCTATTTTGCAATTGTTTTGTAAAGGTTGACCTGTTACATACACCATTTTTACAAAGAAAACTGCTTAGCCTTATGAATAGAATAGATTATCATTTATTTCCGGCAACAAATTACGTTTAAAGATCTTAACTAAACATAATCGGCCCATAGATAAATTCCTTAAAAGTAACATACATATTACATTATATAATTAACTTATTTACTAACACACGTAAGGTCTATCGATCATGGTGTGCGGTAACCGACCTTGAAAGCTCCGTAAATGACACCTTTTGGCCCAAACTCCTTTTTCATGTAGGTCGATAGATATTCACGCGGTAAACAATATTAGCATCTGGTTGCGTGTGCGCGGCGAGCCTGGTTGCAGCTGCAACGCTGCGCTCTTGCGCAACTGAGATCACTGCACTTCACCCGCTGAAGGATGATTTTTATTCTATGCGTTATTGTATAAATACATCATTCAGAGCTCACTTTTTCCTTATTTACAATGTGGGCACCTTCACCGCAAATAAATTAAAATTCATATTATGGCGGGATACTAACCGCTCCACCCTCAGAGTGAAGTCAGCTTTGGTGGTGACCTTTATGTACTCTGCGGTGTCCTCAGCCTTCGTAGAGTAGTTGAGGCGGGAAACGTACATCAGCGTCGTGGGTATTGCAGCACGCAACAGTAGCTTCGGTCCAGCCCGCGCAACACCACAAAGATGGCGGCGAACGGGCTTCTTTTTCTTTCTTTCCTCTTTTTGGAAGCCCTCACCGTCGCAAAGATGTGTTTGTGTTGCGACAAGTGCAGGACGCTTGACAACTTCCTGCCGTTTTTCCTTCTCCTGAGGCGGCCGCCGCTTAGGCCGTAGAGACTGGGTGGCGGGTCTGCTTGCGGCTGCAGTGGCGTAAGCACGCTTGGGTGTGGACGTGCAGGCGGAGGCATCGCGAGTGTCGATAGCCGGTGACCAAACATGCGCCGTCTTGACACTGCTGATGCAGATGCATTTTGCGCCCCGCGACGAGTGTTGACATTAGAGGCCTCTGGTGACCTACTTACCAAAACAGTGTTACTTAACAACACTACCTGGACACGCAGTTTACTGATAGTGGTTTCCGAGACCGCTACCTTGCTCACAAATGGAGCCAGGCTCGCTTTCAGGAAGTTGATGTCCTTCAACAGCCTGGTAACGTCAACGTGGTCGAACGTGACGGGGGAACGAGGGTTTGGAAAAGCAGCGCCTTGCCTCTGCAAATCTCGTCCTTCTTGAAGTTGGACTTGCAGATCTGCAAGATGCTGACCTCGACCATGGTATCTATAGCGTGTTGGATAAACGCTAACAGCTTGTTTACTATGAGTTGGGAACTCATAATTGCCTGAACGCGCGAACGGCTGTTACCGTGCGGATCGCGAATTATAAATTCTCACTGCGCAGTGCCGCACGTCCGTCTCCGAGCGCGCATCGCACTGTACTGACCACACTGATATGGCCTCCATGAACCAGGGAGTGGTTTAGTTGCTTCGGTATTAGGTAGGACGTTAATCCTTCAAAATAGGACACACTGTGTCAGAATATCAATTTATTTTTCTTAGATTAGGCAATGCTTTTTTTCTCTAGCTGGGGATCGACTTTTCGGCTTTTTTTAAGCTCTGACTTGTAAATTTACCTATATTTATTTAAATTTTGTGCCCAGGCAACAACCGGTGGAAGCAGAGCGTGGAACTATGCAAGAAGGACGCTTTGTACGCGGACGCCATGGAGTACGCGTCCGAGTCCCGCCAGCCCGAGGTGGCCGAGGAGCTACTGGACTGGTTCCTCGCGCGGGACAACTACGAGTGCTTCTCCGCCTGCCTCTACCAGGTACTGTGTTGCTAGATGTCTCCTCTAGGCAACCAACAACAGACGGAAGCAGAGCGTTAAACTATGTAAGAAGGACGCTAAGCCATATACAAGTGGCCCAATAAGTAGTGATAAACGGAAGCCCAGTGATAGAGCATCGCGTTTTTTGGTAGTTTTAGAGTTATGATATTTTTACGAATTTTCCAAAATTTCTGAGTTGAGTCACTTTGTTGGTCACTGTGGCAAGAATAATCGAGATACATGTCCCTTTTTGTTCGTAGTTAGCTGAACATAAAATATGTAACCCAACATAGTTTCAGTACAAATTGCGTACATTTAGAGCAGTATTACTAAAATTTGGTTTTTGTTTACAGTGCTATGACCTCCTGAAACCTGACGTAGTAATCGAACTAGCGTGGAGACATAACATCATGGACTTCGCTATGCCATTCCTTATTCAGGTAAGCAAAATCAAAGGTTCACATTCTGCCAAATTGTTCCTTTTTACTTCTTAATTCTAATACAATGAATAATTATTATAGACGGTGCGTGAACTAACGACGAAAGTAGAGAAACTAGAAGAGGCGGATGCCAAGAGAAGCACAGAAAGCGCAGAGCACGACGCCAAGCCCGCCATGATCATGGAGCCCCAGCTTATGCTCACCGCAGGTAAAAAAAATAGTTTTCACTTCTCATGCTCTAAAAGTACGCCAATATAGCCAGCCCTACGAAGCAATTCATCCATCCATAGCCTTATTTACTGTGTTTTTACAATATTTCGTCTTCATGACAAATAAAAATCGTATTTCTTTTCTGAGTTCTGTCTGAGTGAGCGATTTACGCTTGTCATAAGTGTTTCAAAACATTCTGGGGAGTGTGGGAAGTGTCGTCAGCTGAGTTATCAAAGGCGTTTTCTTTTAGTCGGTGATTATGTTGTCTAAAACTAGTAAAAAGTCCTATTGTATAAATAGGTAAAGTAAGAATTGAACCTGTTAATCTTTGCATCTCACAGGTTTGTATATTCAGCAGTAGACTGATTGACTATCCATATTGTTTTACTATTTTTTTTTAGAACATTTGTTGTAGAGCATTGTGCAGACAACAGCACACTAGGTTACCAGTGCATTGTTACCACAAAGAAAGAATAATTTACAATTCCAATCTGTCTTGAATCTCATCACTTTGACATAAACAGAAATTGATGTTGATGATATTAAAATTTGACAATGCGAGGTAACCTGATTTGCATTTAACTGTACTTATAACCAAAGATATAAATGATTAATTTTTCTCCCAGGACCCTCAATGGCGTACCCCGGCGTGCCCGCCCAAGCCTCGCCGTACGCGTACGCCGCGCAGGCGCCCTCGCCCGCGCCCTACCACGGGTACGGCATGTAGGCGCCCGCCCGCCCGGCGCCGGCGGCCGGCCACGTCACATGGCCTCTAGTGCCTGGGAATAAGGCTGCAGTTACTGGTAGTGTCGGGGCCGTCCTAAACGTATTCGGTCCGAAAATCAAGGTGTGCGGGCCGGCCATTCAGTGATCTTTAGTGCGTGGGCATAAGGTTGCAATTACTGTAACATATTGGGCCCGTATTGGGTCCGAAAATCAAGGTTCTCGGGTCGGCCATTCAGTGATCTTTAGTGCGTGGGAATAAGGTTGCAGTTACTGTACCATATTGGGCCCGAAAATCAAGCGTGGGCTGACCATGTATAATTACCTTTAGTGCGTGGGAATAAGGTTCCAATTACTAGCAGTGTCGAGGCCGTCTTGAGTATAGGGTCCGAAAATCAAAGCGCGCCAGCCGGCCATTCAGTGACTTTTAGTGCGTGTGAATAAAGTTATAATTGCTATCAGTGTATCGAATCTGTGTAGAATTACTACCGAGAAATTAATACTGTTATTGGTGCAGACTGTCAAGATGTCTATTGACAACCATGACCAATCTATTGTGAGCATCATGTATGGGCGTAACAAAGACATACACACTGGTCGATGTCCATTTCAGGCCCCGCTCGTAGATTCTAGCGAGGTTATTTATTGTGGTCGGCCTACACCCCCTTGGACCCAAATAAAGACAGCCTTACAAAGTGCCAGTCAAACTATGCTCGACCGCACCCTTCTATGCCTTAACTAATTTCGATCGATTTAGAACTAAATCTAGTTCCATTTACGAGTCGAGTAGTCAGCTGGCGATAATTTGTCGACCCTTGGTATCCCCGAGTCTAGCGGTCATGATATATTAAATTGCGTTACGGTCGAGCTCGCCTCTAGATTCTCAAACTGCGTCTGCAACTAAATCGCTACTCGTTTGCTATTTGATTGCTTCTCGACCACTGAAGATGCTGTATTTGCTGTCAAATAGCAATAGTTGTGATTTGTCGCAATCGTATTTATTGAATAACCCCGCCGGACGTGCTAGCGGTTTGGAAATGCGATCCCGGTTTGTGCACTTTCGCTTTGAAATCCATCTCCCAAACCCCGAGGCCTAAGTTTAAATTCGTCTCGCGTCCTTGTAAACAAAGTATTATAGATGAGTCGGAAGTGCACAGAGCGGCCATACGCGTTACGTAGATTAAGTCGTTACGGCCGATATGATAGTGTGAAATTTGAATCGTTAGTCTGTACAAAATATATTATATCGATCGCTGAGTAGCTCTCATGAGTAAAGTGCTTTATTTTTGTCGGTTCCGGGAGCGGATTTATAGATAAATTTAATCATGTCACAGCTTATGACGTAGGGTTCTTACCGGTGCTTTCGGCTGCCAGATGCGGACATGTTGCTACATCCTAGTGGCTAATCCCATCGGTATAACACTATAGAACACTAGGTAAAATTTACATAGTCTCCTATCTGCATCGGTTGTTCCCTTCGCTCTTTGTAGTTAGTCTATGTGCTCGCATGTTTGATTTGTTATAATAATAAATAAAATAAAGAATGTGCGTCTGAAGTTTATGAACATTGTCCGCAGTGCACATCGACATTTAAATATTTCTGTATACTCAAAAAAAATAGTTTAAATGATGTTGAAATTATTATGTAAATTATAAAATATTGTTCGCGAGTGTATACTTTTCTCGCGGATGCAAAGTAGCAGCTGTGACCAAATTATAGATTCGCAATCGAGTAGAGTAAGTAGCACGGTCATAGTGGAAATCATTCGGTTTGTTCATGTTCAGTCCACCACTGGTAGAGTGTAACAATTTGAGACTCATACATGGTATTTGAGTTCAGAGTGCCAAGTGAGTTTTTTCTGATCACAGATAATTTGAATGGCATTCGCGCTTGATGCGTGTGATTGAATAAACCCTCACTTGGCCCTCAGAGCAATGAGACTTCTGAGTAACGGACGTGTTACCCTCTACCTGTGGTCGACTGTTCTGACGGTCTCTGACATAAGTAGCTGTACTCAAGTATCTTATGAATTATCAAGAAGCTCTCAAATCAGCTACTCTTGTCCATGTTGGCTATCGAGATCATACGATGTTATCAGTTAAATTATTATCGACTAAAGGTATTTGAATGTCCACCTCGTAGTTTGTACCTTTGAAAAATTACCAGCTCTACTAGATCAAAAATCATCATTATTTTTATACAAAATCTAAATTACACTGTTTTGTAATTAATTAGATGAATAGGCCTTAATCAGTTTAAATGTGTTGTTATGCAGTGCAATTTTGCATTTTTTTTATTTAATTGCTGCTGAAGTTCTTTAATTTCATGCAATATAAATATCAACGACTATATAAATGTATAAATTTCAGAAGTTGACTAATATATGTATATAATGCTTACAGAACCGTAGACAACATCACGGGCTAGTTACGAAGTTAATTGAAATTTATAACACCAGATTATTAATTGGAGTCTACTTTATTAATGAATGAGTATTTTGTAGGTACTTTTAGGTTTAGCTTAGGTGGAATAGTTAGCGGTACGATGTTATTATTTGAGTAATGTTTGCGACGTGTGCGGTGTGCGAGACTGTACCTAGTACCTACCACGCGTGCTTCACTTGCGTTATGTATTGAATCACTTGATTGATGCCTTCACTAGAATAATGAGTCATTGTAACCGCGGAGTGTTTCTGGGTGCCGTTATTTTTTAAACAATATTTAGTAGAGACTATTTTTATTTGTAACGACAGTTGAACTGGACCCCAGGACTGCTCTAGTAGCGTAATGTAGGTTTACCGGCTCCGCGTAACGTTATCCCTATAACGCTGTCGTCGAGAGTTGCACTAATACATTCATCATTGATGTTAATGATTCATTACAATCATTCCTATCATTAAAATATCAATAATATTGTTATAAATTCGTTTATATCTTTCTTTATTAATAAAACAAATTATTAACTTAAAGTGAAGAAAAGTTCATTGTTTAATTATTAGCATTGTATTTATTCATGTATGATACTGTTTCCCTGAATTTTATTATAGTAAGAATATATTACTTATATGAATAAATGAAACTGCATTTTACTTTCTCCCACCTAATTAGCAAATCTTGCCCTGGCCCTTCATTGACGGATTGTTTAATTTTCTGTTTATCAGGCGTAGTAAATTTATGTACAATTAACGCTGTCTTATTGCTAGAAGCAATCTCTTCCAGACTACCAACAGCTTTAATAGAGAAAGGATGACACATTGTGCGCGTGCACAAATTAAAGAAAAATAGATGGAAAATATATTTGTTTTTTCAAATATTATCTGAGTGTTTTTAAAAGGATTTCCTGGACATTCACATTTGCATCTCAAACATTCGCGTTAGCGAATGTCAAAACAAAAATATGACATTCCCAACATCCCTGGTAGGTATAGGTATAACAATTACATGCAATTTTAGGTATATACATTTTTATAGTGACAATTTAGAACATTTTTACATTGTTTAACATTTTTTTGCATCATTATTTTCTGAACTAGATCTTTAGGACTATAATTAAGAATGTCCGGTAACATACGTATATTGCCTTGTTCTTTCTCCATATACCTACATTAATATATGTTGATAGTTTGTACGTAGGTAAGTAAAATTCGTGACCATGTAAGTAACCTGCATAACTTAATGCAGGTTACTTACTATGGTCTCGAATTTTCTGGTAAAGTACATAAATTATTAAGTTTTTCACAGATTATCAGTAATTTTAGTTTATTTGATACATTAATTATTCTACAATATCCAAATAGTTTACTATGATCGTTACAGTGATTATTTTTTATCTTGGAAGGTGTAATGGTCTTAAAGAAAGTTGCAATTAATAAATATCTTCCAAATAGGTTTTGTAACTTCGCCCGTAGCTACTTAAACCATATGACACTACGGAATCTCTTGTCTAATTATAAAAAAATATATAGATAGTTTTAAGGATATCGCCCGTAGCTTATCGCATACTGAGTTAACATGAATTCGCCAATTAAATTTATTGTCAATAACTAAGCCTACATATGTTCAGTGACTAGTTGCAGAGAATTACACATAATCAATAATGTTATTTGAATTCAAACATTGGTGTTCGTGTAAATGGTAGTACCTATTCGCGGTAAATAGTCTCTTTTTTATAACGCGATCTTATAAGCATCATCTTTGTTTTGCTTGCATTTATGACAAGACCAACATCGTGGGCTACACACTAGGTCGAAGTTGTTTTGAATGAGCTTTTGTGCTGTTAGTCAGCATGCGCAGGCAGCAGGCAGGTGTCGTCGGCAAATTGGTACACTGAACCTACTTCGAATAAGTTACACATTTCGTTTACGTAGATTAGATACTCGGATGGTGCGAGATTCGAACTTTGTGCTGCCTTGTTCACACATAATTATATCGCTAACCTCGCCCGAAATGCTAACAGATGTGTATCTATTAATGTGATAGTTTTTAAAGATATTGAGTTTAAGTTGAATATATTGGACCGAGAATCTTACCTTGCCGTAACACAGTCTTTGACTAGCACGGGAGGTAAAGACTCACTTTATTTTTGTATACCGCCAATTGTTTAAGTTTAACCTGAGAAGTAAAATGTATAGCTTGTTTTACTTGTCTTACTAACCTAGACGTTACTATTATCGTATATTATAGGATCCTACTATCTTACCTAGTGTAGTTACTGTGTAAAATAGTAGTTCATTAATTAAACACTTGTCTCTAATTAAGTAGAATAGCTACAATAGAAAAGTGTACAAAAAGTCTGGAAAAAATAAATCAATTCTATTCTATTCAAGAACGCGTGCGTCGACTGAAATATTTGCTAATTTGAGTGCGTTCTAGCAAAATGGTGAAAAGGTGTTAAGTTATGGGCTGCGGAAATGAAACATTTGCTGGTTGCAATATTTCTTTTCACAGTTAAGATATAATTTTATGACAATTACACAAATTCTTGTTATGGAACAAATTAGGGTGACAATAAATTATTTTTTTCCTTTCATTGGAATCTATAAAATGTTGAGAAACCTTATGGTTTTCAAACTCAGAAGGGCTTGTCAGGTCACAAAACTCTCAGTCACAAAAAAGTAAGATTTTAATTAATTTCCGACATAAAGTTCGGTGGTAGGTTTTTGTTTTGATGGATGAGCAAAGAAGCACGTCCCATCGGCATCTTTGAAGATAGGGAGGCTTTTATTGAACTGTTGAGTAGAGGTTGCTGATAAGAGGTTACTGTTTAGCGTAGAGAACCCATGGTAACCCATAGCAACTCATGGTAGACATACTGGGATCTGTGTTAAGCGCGTTCGGGGACATCGACAGCGCCATCAGAGCCCGAATTCCCGCGACTAGGGCCAAATGGCGTGAGATGAATGGTGTCATTTGTGACCGCAAAATGCCGATCAAGCTGAAGGGGCAAAGCAGGAGCTGCGCGTCACGGAAATGAAGATGCTGCGGTGGATGTGTGGCGTGTCACGCAAAGATCGCGTGCGAAACACCCACATCCGCGGCAGCCTTCGTGTTCGTGACATCGCAGACAAGCTGCAGGACTCAGGAGTGCCGCCTTCGTTGGTATGGTCATGTCTCACGGAGATCGGCAAACTACGTGGGCAACAAATGTCTGGCCTTGCAACCCTCGCCAGTACCGGTTGAAAAGGTTGACTCAAGAAGCGCTGGCTCGAGTTAGTTAAGAGTGTCATACGTGCCAACAGACTCACCTCTGAGGATGCACGAGACCGTGCAAAATGGGCAAGAACATAAGAAAGGCCTTGGGACCCTATACACCAGTGTTGGTTCACAACCGGGATAAACGGACGGATGATGATGATTATGATACGATAATGCGACAACTGTGATTTTAAACCTAAATAAAAACTACACACAACAACATGGTCTAGGGATATATAAAACTGTTCCGGACGGCTTAGAATTAGCTTAAAATATTAAAATTCATACTTAACAATAGTTTGTTAATTTGTTTGTTTGATTACTTATGAAAAAAAATATATTTGATACAGTCCACCTAGCATAGATAGTAATAGTTTGTTAATGTTTTATAGTTTATAGTCAGTTAGTTAATTATTGTTTGTTTTTATAGTTTATAGCTAAGATTTTATGTTTTTAAGATTACTTTACATCAATAAAGATCGGCAGCTTAATTATTCATAGGTACACACCCTCAAAAGAGGACTTAGACAGTTAGAATTAGAAAGTTACTGTGGCCTTGATTCTCTCTCTGTCACTAACATAGGTAATAGGCTTCCTTGTCTGATTAGACCTTGGGAAGAAACTTAGAAGCATTTGATGGGATGTTCCCAGTTTCTTGCTCTCTTAAAACACTTACCGATTGGGAGCTGAAAATGGGAATATCAATAGGCCTATCCCGGGGTCAATTTGTAGTCAACGGGAAGCCTCCATAGAAGAAACACCTCAAGAAAACAGTGAATAATAGTAGTGCAGTGTTCTTATACCTAGACTAGGGAAAGTAAAGTCAGAATGGTCGTACAGTGCTAGTGCCAACACACAGTTAGTGCAGTGTTCTTATACCTAGACTATGGAAAGTAAAGTCAGAATAGGTCGTACAGTGCTAGTGCAAGTTAAACATACAGTTAATGCAGTATACTTATACCCAGATAAGGGAAAGTAAAGTTGAGAATAGAATAAGTTATTGCAGTGCTAGTGCCACGACCTGAACAGAACAAGTGTTTGAACTTGAACAGTTTGCAAAATAATAGTGATCTTTAGTAAGCGAATAGTTAGTGCAGTACTCTTATACCTAGTGTCACAACATAAACAGTGCAAGTGTATTGAACTTAAATAGACATAGGAACTAGCTACCAGTATAGTATAAATACGGTGTTTTCATTCGGCTACCCATCCGACCCGTGCTTGATGACCTTAACATTACCAAAATAGGAGTCGCTACGGGTACTACGAGTTGCTGCGAACATGCTGCGACGTGTCTACGACTGGGGCTACGAGATTCCGCGCCGATACTGCGGATCTTAAGAAAGATAGGGCTATATAACGCTTCTTGACGCAATCCAGTGATAGGTGCAAATAGGGGCCTCAAACAGTAGAGAGTGGGCACAAAAACTTTTTTGAATAACTTAAAAAGTCAAAAAAAAAACTATTAATGGAAGATTATAAAAACACTATAAAGTTCCTTTTTTAATTTCAAATTTGTATATACAATTTTTTGTTTTAAGATGAAATTCGTTTTCATTGAATTTCTTCCAAAGAAGTAAATCTTCACGAACTTCTAACTTGATTAAAACTCCATAAATTTCTATAAATCTCTGTCAAACGCATCTCCGGTGTTCATTTAATCATGCCACGTAGATACTTGACCAGGAACGAAATGTTGAGAGCAGTGGGCATAATTCAAGCTGGCGCTACCCAAATTGCGGTTTCTGAAGCCATGAGGACCAGTCAGAGCGTTATATCCAGGCTTTGGTCACGTTATTGTGTCACGGGGGAAGTGGTGGAACGGCACCAAGGATCTCAACGCATTACAACACATGTACAGGACCGATTTATAGTAAATGCTGCACGAAGTCAACCAAATGTAACGGCGATGCAATTGGTTCAATGGCTACAGAGAGAGTATGGTTTGCTGGTAAGCGGTCAAACTTTGAGAGGACGGCTGCATGAAGTCAACCTACATGCTCGTAGGCCACTTTGGGTACCAGCGCTAAGGAAAGGCAATCGAGGAAGAAGATTACAATGCTGGAACCATTCTCAATGGTCACTTGTGCTTTTCACTGATTAATCCAGGTTTGGATTTCATCTAGATTCGCGAAGAGTACGCGTTTGGAGAGAACCTGAACATTGGAATCGACTGCAGCACCCACAACAAGTTCATGCATATCAAAGTGGCACGTAGTTTGGGCAGGAATTCGTTTCGGCGGTAGAACGGACCTCTAGCTCGGTCAGAGCATTCCCCATTGTAGAAGCGATAGAGAACATTTAGCCTGGCAATGTCCCTACGCAATTGGAGAGGCTCAAGGGTCAAAGTTGCCTCTGGGTTTCCAATAATACGGATAGCACGCCGCTGCAACCTGTCAAGAGCTTCGAGTAGGTACTTGGCGGATCCGTCCCAGAGATAAGAGCAGTATTCCACACACGAGCGAACTTGTGTCTTATACAAGAGACAGAGCTGCTCAGGCGTGAAGAATCGTCTCACTCTGTTCAGGACTCCGAGTTTACGGGATGCAGTTCTAATGACACTCTCAATGTAGTCCCGCTGGTTTAGGTTGCTACGAACATCCATGCCGAGGATGTTCAGGCTATCCTTAATCGGTAGGGGGGTGCTCTGAAGAGAGGGATGGGAAAGGAACGGCGACGCCTTTGCTGTTAATGCACACACCTGCGTTTTCTTGGCATTGAACTCGACAAGATTGCATGCACCCGATTCTGAAATGCGGTCCAACACTCCGTCAAGCTCAACAACAAGACTTCGCCTCTTCTCCTCTAGGTCAGTCTGCTTTGCCCTAGGGCGCTCGAAATAACGCTCGTGGACCATGCTATCATCCGCATAGCAATGAATATTACCAAGAGATAACATGTTATTGATATGCAGAAGAAACATCGTCGGCGACAAGACGGAGCCCTGCGGCACTCCGGCATTAATCTGGAGAAAGCGTGATTTTCGACCATCGCAAAGGACGCGAATTTTACGTCCCCCCAGAAATCCGGCGACCCAGTCGCATAGGCGAGGTGGCAGACCATATGCCGGAAGCTTGGAAAGAAGCGAACGATGCCATACACGGTTGAAAGCTTTGGCAATGTCAAGGCTGACGGCCAAAGATTTCCCATGCTTGTCCATAGCCTCCCCCCAGATGTGTGTTACGTACGCTAGACTAGAAGATTACCCGTAGACCGTTTTGGTCGGAAGTACTGACGGTCGTGAATGAGAGAGTGATCCTCTAGGTAGCGGATGAGCTGCGTGTTTATGATCCGCTCGAACACTTTAGCTAAAACTGAGGTTACGGCTATTGGACGGTAATTGGCAGGGTCAGACCAGTCTCCTTTTTTGGGAACTGGTTAAACGTTCGCCTCCTTCCAAGACAGCGGCATAAGACCCGAATTGTAGGAGAGGCGATACAGGCTAGTGACATTGAGTGACTGCAGTTCGGCACGAACATCCCACTGTCTGATACAAATATCAGGCATTGTGGAGCCGCAATGTGGTATTTCAGGCAGCGCAGCACTGCAGTCATCGATGCAAGAGTTTGCGGCAAAGAGGTTAGCCAGTAAATCGGCTTTCTCTTGCGGCTGATGAGCCAACGATCCATCAGGGAATCTCAGTGGGGGCAGCGAAGGCATGCAGAAGTTAGATTGCACGTGTTTAGCCAGTCGCCAGTAGGAGCGGCTACCCGTAGGGTGCGTGATGAGTTCTTGGCCAACACGTGCAATTCGCTGGGCGTCTGCTCTAATGTAAGCCCTCTTCGTGGCCTTGGTAGCTTTATTAAAGGCTGCTTTCAGGGAGGCAAGATTTGAATGATCATTGAGTGCCTGGGCCCTAGACCAAGCACGGTACGCCGCCTGTTTTTGTTCAACAGCTGCGGCACACTCGCGATTGTACCAGGGACCAGTTTTGCTAGCACTGACGACATCAGTAAAAGGAATGTAGTATTCCATTCCGGTACTGATCTCGTCCACGATAGCAGATCCACTCTCTGAAGCATCCCTTTCTCCAAAGCAGCACTGCCGCCAAGGGACGGAGGCAAAGTACTCTCGCAATCCGTCCGACGAGTAGTGCCATAACCGCCGCGTCACCTCCACAGGTTGTGGGGGAGCTACACAAGGCACTGTAGCGCCAACCAGACAGTGATCGGAGGAGCCCAATGGAGCACCAACCGACACTTACCCGTCGATACCCGGCTGGGTAACTCGTCAGCAGAAGGTCCAATAAGGAGGGTGTATGACCGACAATATCTGGTACCCGGGTGGGCTGGTGTACCAGTTGCGTCAGGTCTTGCGTGAGACCAAACGCATGGGCAGTTCGACCTGCATGGTCTGTTTTTGATGAGCCTAACCAGTACTCATGGCGGGCATTGAAGTCTCCCAAAAACACCATTTCGGCATTCAGGAACTGCGCCTGAGCGTTGTCTGCGGCCTGACTCAGATGTTCGAAGAGTCGAGTTGTCTCGGCGTCGCCTTTGTGGGAGCGGTATATGCACGCATAGACCCGGCTCGTGGAGCCCAGGTCAACGTGCACTCAGAGGGTGGAGAAGGATGGGTCTTCTAGGCAGCTGAGACGGCTACAGCAGACGTCCGCCCTGACGAATAGACATACACCGGCTTTAGGTTGGAAGGACTCTTCCAGCACATAGCCGGGGTAGTGCAGGTATGACGTATCGGCAGGGCGGCCTATCTGTGTTTCCGTCAAAAAGGAGCATTGCAGGCCTCGCCGTCTCAAGGTGTTGATGGAAGGCGTTGAGGTTTGCATGAAGTCCGCGGATGTTAGCGAACTCCATGGGGATGCCGCTGTTGGCCGTTTTTTCATGCTTCTGACTGCCATAGAAGTTGGAGGATGGGAGGGGCGTGAAAGGACGACTGTGATCGAGGCAATGGAAGACAAAGTGTGGTGTCTTGCATTAGTATTAATCGCGTGGAATAGTGTAAGCCGGCCCGCCGGACGGAAGGGCCCCCGTACCCCCTCGGGTGTGGTCGCCGGGCCCCACCGGAACCGGGCACCACCCGGCACGACGATCCACCCCGAGATTATGCGCGACCTGGTGGGGCAGCCTCCAGAGGTGGTTAACCCCTGTTGGGCCCCTGTACTATGCCGCGGGCGGACAGCGGCACCACCGTTTCTACGGGT
The DNA here is from genome assembly GCA_947369235.1 of Udea olivalis. Lineage (NCBI taxonomy): Eukaryota > Metazoa > Arthropoda > Insecta > Lepidoptera > Crambidae > Udea > Udea olivalis. The sequence continues at coordinate 10,599,993 of OX376362.1, read as the reverse complement.
CTCCCTGGCCGGCAGGCCGATACACACTACACACACAATACCGCCGCTAAGGCTCCCACTGGTCCAACAATTGCCACGATCACAGTCCCCCTGGCACCGGTTAGTGCAGTGCTGATCCCGGAACGCGACCTGACCGAGATAGGTCAGAATCACTTGGCGGGTTTTACACAACTGCATGGTGGTAACAACAACCGGCCGACATAAGTCTCCCACCTGGAGAGCAGATGGTCTGCTGCAAAAAAACCCTTAGTCGCCTCTTACGACACCCATGGGAAGATATGGGGCTGTGAAAAGTATTATTTTAAAGTGCCGCCACCAGCACGGCACAACAGTTGAAGTCTATGGCTTGTTTAGGAAACCGTGTTGGTATGCGCCATAAATTGCACAAGAAGATCTTATTTAGTAATGTGTAATCCTGTTTTGTAAAATAGGTACCTATATTAGTTACGGTAAGATCTGCGTAATAATAAAACAAAGTATCATAATAATTTATCTTCTTTATTTACCGCCACCTACTTTCTGGCATCCCCAGTAGATCCTACTGAGGAATCTTACGCGAGTGAAACCGCGAACATGCTGACCATCTTGCTATTTTTTTCTAGTCTGTTATTTTATACATTCGTGTATGTAGGTGAATATTCCTATGCCATCGATTTTTTTTTATAGGTTTAAACTTAGGGCCAGCTATCCCTGAATCACTTTTCATCAAAACTAACAAACGCTTCTGCATTTATCCTCCTCCTCACGTCGGTCTCAATGCTGAGGGTCGTGATCATCCTTAAGGAGTATTTTGTCGCGAATTATGTGACGCCATCTGCCTCTGTGCGAAGCAGAGTGAAGGGCATCGTGCAAGGTGGTTTCAAGCGTGATGCGAATCTGGTCCCTCCATCGCATTAATAAGTTAGTTTAATTAACTAATAATAAAACAAGATCTTGGTGTGAATAAAAAAAAAAAATCTTTTCATACATTATGGTCACCGTATTAGAGTGAGATAAACTGACCTCTTACGTACTGTCTCCCTAGAACCGTTTTTTTCGTAGCAGTTGTACATAAGTACATATTACTTCCATGGCTAAATATTAGTCAATCTGTGGCTTGTGGCAAAATGACTTCATTGTTATTTCGTTCTTATTGGTCTGTCTTGTCAAATTGAATTGAATTTCGCTCAAAGAATGACATACAAACGTAAAAAGTATCACCACGGCGATACACATTTGAAAAAGCGCTGGAGGCTTAGAAATAGGAAGAAGGACTTAGATCAAATAGATGTTGATATAAAGGAAGGTAAGTAAAAATATTTACTTTTGTTTTTCACGTGTTGTATAATTTGAGGTTATCTTGTGTTAAGTATCAGCCGTGCATTCATCTGCGAAATTGGTCTGGAGTTTTGACTTCTAAATATATGAGACAATGCTCCAAACCGGAAGCTTTATTTAATTAGGTGATCATTATCTTTTCAGAAAATGCTGACAAGTTGTTAAACCAAGATGTGGACCTAGACCTACCAGGCTCAGCTCAGCACTATTGCCTCCACTGCGCGCGGTACTTTATCAACGAGCAAGCGCTAAACGAGCATTTCAAGACTAAGGTACATAAACGAAGACTCAAAGCACTAGAATTGGAACCATACAGCATAGAAGACTCTGAGAGGGCAGCTGGTCTTGGAAGCTTCAAATTACCCACTAAAAGGAAAATTGAGACGCAAAATAAACAAACAGACATCACTGATAATGATGGTGATGTTGTTCTAGAGGAGATAAGTCCAAATAAAAAGAAAAAAGTCAGGGAAAATGCTGCGTTATAGGATTTTTAGTGATCTTGTAAATAAACTAAGCAACTGTAACTTATCTTCTGTGAGACATTCAGCATTGTTTATAAATGGTGCTAAAGCCACTGAGAACTTTGTCTACGTAACTCCTTATATAGATTTCCCTGAACGCCTAAAAGAGAAGAGCCTTGTTCAAGAAGAACTACAGAAAAGAAAAAATCCATTTGACCTGAATAAAGTAGAGGATCTTTGGGCTGTGTATGAGGAACTGAGGCAGCAAAAATGTGCTTATGATAAAAAGAGAGCAGAAATATCAAAAGAATTAGGAAAAGTAATAAAAGATGATCCAGATGGAGAAACCACAAACAAACTGAAAATCCAAATTAATTTGATCAAGGATAACCAAAAGAAATTAAAAGTACCATTGTGGTCAGCTGAGGAGGCAGCAATGGTTGAGGCACTCAAGCTACCCAACAGTCTACACTCTCAAACCCCATCTGGCAATGAAAATAAAGTCTTACACACACATCATTCCCGACCAACTGCTGTGAAAGATCATTTACAAATTGGCAAAGAACTTAATGTTATTCATTTTAAAAAGAATGAAAATTATTATTTAAAAGGAGATGCAGCGGTATTTGAGCTGAGTGCAAAATACTATTTTAGTAAGATATTGAAGGAAAGCAATTTTGTGCAGTTTTCAAATCCTGATTTTGTAAAGAGTGTTATTGTTGAAGGCTGTGGTTTGGACCATACTAATCCAGACTCAACTTTCATTCTGCATCATAATGAAGATTCAAAAGTAAATAGCGATAGCCGCTTGCATCTCACTGGTGGTGGCTCTCTGTGTTCCTTCTTGGCCTATTATGCTAAGAATGTGGTGTATGCTAAAGTTTTACCTTTAAAATATTTTTCCATTGGACGACAATATGTTCCCTCGCCAACTACTGAGGATAGTTTGTTCCACGTAAGTCAAGCTTCAGTGGTACAGATGTTTGGAGTCACAAAAAATTTACAGCACTTAGATGGCGTTCTGAATGAGCTCATAGACGTCCTAAAGTTGGCTTATGGTAAACTTGGCTACCATTTTCGCATCAGCATTGTATCAGCTGACAAACTGGCTATGTGGGAGTCCCTGAGAGTTGTTGTGGAGATGTATTCAAGCTCATTAGAAAACTATGTAGAAGTAGCAAATATATCACTCAGTGGGGATTTTATAAGCAAACGATTAATGTTTACTTACATGGAAAATAAAAAGAGTGAGTTCCCATTTTTACTATCAGGTACTTTATTGAATGTACCCAAGTTTTTGGCATGTGTTTTAGAGCAAGATGAAGAATTTGTTTTACCTAAGGAATTTCAAGTTGAAAGTTGGAGTGTATAGTGTAACACAGAGGGAAGAAAAAAGTGGTAAATATTTATATCAAATAAAATAAAATAATTGTTGATGTAATATGATAATTCACAGTATTTTATTTTATGTACAACATGATCATTTTGATAAGAGTAATACAATAATCAGGAATATCACAGATAAGCCATTACAATTGTGTCCATGTTACAAATCAAATTCAAACTTACTTACTTCCCACTTTGGGTTCATTGGCTCAATGGGAGCAACGAGGTTTAGTTCAATGATCTCAACATGGTTACTCTTGGTTACGAGTACCAGGGTATGTGTTCTGTAAATAAAAATTGTTACCTAAACATTTCTAATGTTAAACTTTCTATAAAAACCTTAAGATTGTCCCTCACCTGGAGCATTTTCCTGTAATGTAACGTTTCAGATTCGATTTTGAGCCTTACATTGTAATGTATTATTGCCTTACAAAACTTCAGGGATGTTGTATCAAAATATTACACATTGTATCATCATTGGCCGGCGGAGGCTGTAAACCGTGAGGGATGGAGATTGAGAGGCGAGGCCTTTGCTCTGGAGTGGGATGGTATGAGCTGATTTAGATCAAGTTGCTGTAATGCTCGCTGCTTTTCCCTCACCAACGTAATGCTCGAATTTGTAACATTAACCGATTCGTTACTGATGACACGACAGGCGTGTCATCAATGTTTTTAACTGGTGGCGGGTGACACTAGAGGCGTGTCATTTTTAAAACGATTGTTACTTCCTCAAATTAAGTTTGAGAAGGATCTGTCTAGAACAAAACTATCTTTATTTTTCACGTACTTCTAGCCCGTGGTGTTAGCTTCTGGATATAGTGTGAATTAAAAAAAATCAGGGGTTGACAACCTTTATAAGTTGCATTATAATTGAAATATTAAAAAAGTTGCATTAAAAACATTAATAAGAGTGCGGTTTTTCTATCGATGCTTTAAGATGCGATTAAACGTTAGTTAGTAACGTTACCGGTGCGATGTAACAAGCAATACATATTACATATTTTTAAAATATGTAAATACCAGAAAAATCAAAATGGTTAGGGCAGCTCAGGCTGGATTCCACAAAAACTTGTAAATACACATTTTGTTACACAAAGTTGTGGGAAAAATACCTCGTGTCGCGATCCGTGACAACCTTCTGGAGCGTCTCAAAGAACGCTACGATTTCGTTATTGGTTGATTTTTGCCGAAAATTGATAAATTGGCTTATTATTCTTACTCACTCAAACTGCACGTTATCTTGCGAAAATTATTAGTTTCTTCCTTCTGTAATAAAAAATACCTACGTAATGATGATATCTTTAGGTAACAAAGCATACTACTAATATTATAAATGCGAAAGTTTGTGAGGGTGTATGGATGTTTGTTACTCTTTCACGCAAAAACTACTGAACGGATTTGGATAAAACTTTACAGTCAGCTTATACATCAGAATAACACACGGGCTACAATTTATTTAGATTTAAGCCGCGGGCGGCAAGCTAGTGTTTCTATAATTGGCTTATATTCAGCTTAAATTTTATCTGTAAGAACCCCCCTCACAATTTCTACCCCGCAAATTGTCTTTTGTAATAAATGAATAACCCCAAAGACGAATAAAATGTTTCTAGAAACTAATTTCTTGTCTTATTCCATGAATACAACAAAATAATTAAACAACATCACGAAAGGTTTGAGACATCTGAGAATTTGAAGTCACTTACCTTCCATTCAAGGAAAACACGTAGTTAACCTCTTAAATTTAAATTACGTATCGAGCCGTACACTACCGTAGTGTGATTGATGTCCACTAAACATGAATCAAGTCTAAACCAGTGAAAAATACTGCATGGCTGGTGACACAAAAGGCGTGCCATCAACTTCTATAGCGGCTGACACGACAGTCGTGTCATAGAAAATTTGTCCAGAGCCATGGCGACAAGTTTTCGAGAATGGACACCGCAACGAATCGGTTAAGCACTGTAAGGCACGGTTCTCCTCCCTCACTGATGTAATATATGCGCCAGACACCACACCTCTTGTAATATTCTCGAAGTAAGGATTAATATCCCTGTGTTACGAGGCGTCTCTCAGCACACCCAGATCAGAGTCAATTCAGAAAACATCGTTTATGGAATTTACCTGACCGGGAATCGAACCCGGGACACTACGGAAATTGAGGCGAGAAACCGGGCTACAACGCACTACGCCTTTCGTGTCGCCAAAATGCTCGATTCTCTAACGTTCCATTACAGGAAAATGCTCTAGGTGAGGGAGCATCTTTATATGACAACCATTTCATAAATATTAGTTCACATTATATACTATCTATAAGAAAAATGAAAGTAAATATTTACCTAGTACCATATCGCACCTCTGGTATGCGAACAAATACTGAGCTGAATTGCTTATACAGATTAGGTTGTCTTTCCTCTAACTGTGGATCTGGCAAATGTCTAAAAAAATATTAAAAAAAGTGATGAGCTGCTTGTTTATTTAGTAGGCTAATAACTTTATTCTTTACCTTTCTTCAGATTTCAGTAACGCTATGAGTTCATCAACCAATTGCTCTTTCTTGTTTATTTTATCCAACCGGCTACATATTCCTCTAAACTTCTCTTTGCCCACTTCTACTTTTGTAAGAGGCTTTTCTGGTAAGCTGTTTCCAACACCTACACATTCATCATCACATGAAACCAGACTATCTGGTGTCACATTGCAATATACTTTTACAGAAGGAGATGATGTCCTGTAAAGTTCAATGAATAAATAAAAATTGAATAATAAAACTAATTCAAATTAATTGAAGTAAATCATTTCAACTAAATTATTAAAAAAGATAATAACCCAAACAGCGCAGTTGCAAACACAAATCCATTGCAATCTTCTATGTAGCTGTTCATTGAGGCTATATAGTTTTCCATGCTCTCATCAGATTGTACAAAGTTTTCCACCAGTTTTCCTCTGCCTAAAGTAAAATTTTGCATATTACATTCGTAAAATTTCCGTCCTTACCTCTTTATGTTTAAAGTTAAATCAAAGTCGCGATTTTTTAGCTTCTTCAATTCATTATTTGTTTTTGAATTCACAACAATGAATAACCTTATCTACAGGTGTAACTTCATGCTAGCATAACTTGGTTATAAGGAAGGCATTGTCTACCAGTCAACCATACGACTAAGCAGAGAATCTCAGGAAGCAGTCCATTTCTATAGATAAAAAAAAACTTGCTTATTCTATTTATTACTAGTTACACTGACATATGTTCTTACTTTTGGCATCCACTTTGGATTTCCCAGGCAGGTTAAGAAGGACACCCAACCGTTTCCTAAGTGGTGAAACTGCCAACCAGGCTCCACCAGCTTGTAAGTCCCTCCCTAAATTAAATTAAAAGTATGCAAATACGCAAATAAAGCACAAAAATAGTTTATGGTTGGTTATTTACTGAGGTATTACCTCCTAAAACATTTGGATCTTCATTCCATGGAGCCATTTGAAGAGACGGCCTATCATAGTACTCGTCTCTATTTGAGGCTAATATTAATTTGTAATCTCCATCGTTATCTTTCGTACTAGAGTACAAGAAAAGTATACACATCTTGAGTGCTGAAACAGACAATTTTATGTTACCACCATTTTCTTGGAACAATTAAATTAAATATTATTATAAACAAGTTTTACCTGTCCTTGAAACTGTAAATGAAAAATCAAACCTTCAGTACATGTAACCTTATGTAATCTTATCGTACTTAGAAATATTATCACATTTTATCTAGTATCCTAATTTAACATTTATTCAAATACTCAAAATTAAAGTTTGAAACTTTCCCACATAACCTCCAAAATGCTGTCCACAGATACAAAAATAAAATTCTGTCACTTTGTTTTTAAATTTGTATTTTACGGCCATAATACTTTTAGCACAGAATAGGTAATAGTACATAAATGTACTCCATTCATTATAGCATTAGACAGAAGTAAAAATGTGTTTGTGCCGTGCTGGTGGCGGCACTTTAAAAGAATACTCTCCACAGCCCCATATCTTCCCATGGGTGTCGTAAGAGGCGATTAAGGGTTTCTTCCAGCAGGCCATCTGCTCTTCAGGTGGGAGACCTATGTCGGCCGGTTGTTGTTACCACCATGTAGTTGTGTAAAACCCGCCAAGTGATTCTGACCTATCTCGGTCAGGTCGCGTTCCGGGATCAGCACTGCACTAACCGGTGCCAGGGGGACTGTGATCGTGGCAATTGTTGGACCAGTGGGAGCCTTAGCGGCGGTATTGTGTGTGTAGTGTGTATCGGCCCGCCGGCCAGGGAGACCCGTAGAAACGGTGGTGCCGCTGGCCGCCCGCGGCATAGTACAGGGGCCCAACAGGGGTTAACCACCTCTGGAGGCTGCCTCACCAGGTCGCGCATAATCTCGGGGTGGCTCGTCGTGCCGGGTGGGGCCCGGCGACCACACCCGAGGGGGTACGGGGGCCCTTCCGTCCGGCGGACCGGACTACACTATTCCACGCGATTAATACCAATGCAGGGCACCACGCTTTGTCTTTCATTGCCTCGATCACAGTCGTCCTTTCACGCCCCTCCCATCCTCCAACTTCTATGGCAGTCAGAAGCACGAAAAACCGGCCAACAGCGGCATCCCCATCCCCCACCAACACGCTGTTTGAGGTGGAGTTCGCTAACATCCGCGGACTCCATGCAAACCTCAACGCCGTCCATCAACACCTTGAGACGGCGAGGCCTGCGATGCTCTTTTTGACGGAAACACAGATAGTGCATCTGCTATCGCTGACGAGATCAGTACCGGAATGGAATACTACATTCCTTTTACTGATGTCGTCAGTGCTAGCAAAACTGGTCCCTGGTACAATCGCGAGTGTGCCGCAGCTGTTGAACAAGAACAGGCGGCGTACCGTGCTTGGTCTAGGGCCCAGGCACTCAATGATCATTCAAACCTTGCCTCCCTGAAAGCAGCCTTTAATAAAGCCACCAAGGCCACGAAGAGGGCTTACATTAGAGTAGACGCCCAGCAAATTGCACGTGTTGGTCAAGAACTCATCACGCACCCTACGGGTAGCCGCTCCTACTGGCGACTGGCTAAACACGTGCAATCTAACTTCTGCGTGCCTTCGCTGCCCCCACTGAGATTCCCTGATGGATCGTTGGCTCATCAGCCGCAAGAGAAAGCCGATTTACTGGCTACCTCTTTGCCGCAAATTCTTGCATCGATGACTGCGGTGCTGCGCCGCCTGAAATTCCACATTGCGGCTCCACAATGCCTGATATTCGTATCAGGCAGTGTGATGTTCGTGCCGAACTGCAGTCACTCGATGTCAGGAAAGCCAGTGGCCCTGATGGAATTCCAGCTGTGGTGCTGAAGAAATGTGCAGCGGAGTTGTCTCCAGTGTTCACTAGCCTGTATCGCTTCTCCTACAATTCGGGTCTTGTGCCGCTGTCTTGGAGGGAGGCGAACGTTCAACCAGTTCCCAAAAAAGGGGACCGGTCTGACCCTGCCCATTACCGTCCAATAGCCGTAACCTCAGTTTTAGTTAAAGTGTTCGAGCGGATCATAAACACGCAGCTCATCCGCTACCTAGAGGATCACTCTCTCATTCACGACCGTCAGTACGGCTTCCGACCAAAACGATCTACGGGTGATCTTTTAGCGTACGTAACACACATCTGGGGGGAGGCTATGGACAAGCATGGGGAATCTTTGGTCGTCAGCCTTGACATTGCTAAAGCTTTCGACCGTGTATGGCATCGTTCGCTTCTTTCCAAGCTTCCGGCATATGGTCTGCCACCTCGCCTATGCGACTGGGTTGCCGGATTTCTGGAGGGACGTAGAATTCGTGTCCTTTGCGATGGTCGAAAATCACGCTTTCTCCAGATTAATGCCGGAGTGCCGCAGGGCTCCGTCTTGTCGCCGACGTTGTTTCTTCTTCATATCAATGACATGTTCTGCATATCAATAAATAAATAAATGTTATCTCTTGGTAATATTCATTGCTATGCGGATGATAGCACGGTCCACGCGCGTTATTTCGAGCGCCCTGGGGCAAAGCAGACTGACCTCGAGTAGAAGAGGCGAAGTCTTGTTGTTGAGCTTGACGGAGTGTTGGACCGCATTTCAGAATGGGGTGCATGCAATCTTGTCGAGTTCAATGCCAAGAAAATTCAGGTTTGTGCATTCACAGCAAAGGCGTCGCCATTCCCTTCCCATCCCACTCTTCAGAGCACCCCGCTACCGATTAAGGATAGCCTAAACATCCTTAGCATGGATGTTCGTAGCAACCTAAATCAGCGGGACTACATTGAGAGCGTCATTAGAACTGCATCCCGTAAACTCGGAGTCCTGAACAGAGTGAGACGATTCTTCACGCCTGAGCAGCTCTGTCTCTTGTATAAGACACAAGTTCGCTCGTGTGTGGAATGAAGCTCTCATCTCTGGGACGGTTCCGCCAAGTACCTACTCGAAGCTCTTGACAGGTTGCAGCGGCGTGCTATCCGTATTATTGGAAACCCAGAGGCAACTTACCCTTGAGCCTCTCCAATTGCGAAGAGACATTGCCAGGCTAAGTGTTCTCTATCGCTTCTACAATGGGGAATGCTCTGACGAGTTATTCCAGCTTATCCCACCCTCACCTTTCCACTCCCGTACCACGCGTGCTGGACTACGGCGTTACCCACACACAATTCAACATTTGTTTGCCCGAACTAAAAGGTTCGGTGACTCGTTTCTTTGTCGTACCATCCAGACGTGGAACGCTCTTCCAGCACATGTGTTTCCTTCCTCGTTTAGTCCCGGGTTCTTCAAGCGGGGCGTGAAAAGCCTTCAAGGTGAGGATGACTAGCCCAATGATTTGTTTGAATGACTGGGCTTGTCAACCTCATATCTGGACCTCACGACCGCTTTCCATCAGGTAGAGTGAGGTCATCTTGACGGGCAATATAAAAAAAAAACAAAAAAAAAAGGTTATTTTTAGGGTACACTTTGTGGTAAAAGCACAATAAACATCATTGCTTTTAAGATTTATGCCGAATTTATTGAAATCCACATAAATAGCAGCTGTCACACTTAATTGTTCTCATTTAAAGTAAAGAACCTTCAGAATTTATAAGGCTTTTTCTTAAAAGAATTATTTTGTGTTGCATCAAACTATATTGTCGGTGTAAAAAACCTAAAACAGGCAGGGGTTTAATTTTTACTGTCACTATAACTCTACCAAATCTAAAATGTTATATAATCCCTTCATACGTTGTGGCGGAAGGGGTTTTAAATTTTGCCAGGTTATACTCAAGTATGTTATCGTCATGGCAACGTCAAATGCAAATTGTCATTCATTTTAACCCCCCTGCTTCTTATTTCTAATGTTATAATGAATGAAGTATAGGCATTCCCAATGCGTAGACAAGGGATCCCTGCTTATGCCTATATTAGAGTTATCATCAGGACCATGGCGAGGGATGGCTGAGTATGTAGATGTAGCCGGTAGGTGGGCGAGGATTTCTTCAGGGTTAGGAAGAAAACTACAAAACAGATACCACAAAATGACACTATTAAAATACTATGCACTAAACATTCAACCACATTCAGGGCACAACAGTAATCAAAACTCCATCGAATGCGTAACTCTCTCTCTCTTTAACGATTTTTACCACTTCGATTCCGAGTGAGATCGGTAGCCGCCAGCGCCATTTTTGCTAGCTTCCGGTGTTGTGTCAGAGCGGTTCAGTGCGAAAATTATCAAAGATTTTATAATGGTTTTCCTAAATATAATTTTGTAGCATATAATAAAAAAAACTAGACCCCAATAAATTAACATCGTTACATTGGTTCATTATTGCAGTCATTTCATCACAGACCATGGGCTATGTGGTCTGTGCATTTCATTAATGACTAGGTATTTCAAAAAAGATGCTATCATTTTATTTTAATCTATCACATTTTGGGATCTTTGGTCCCATAAAATAAATTAAAACGTTTGGAAATACTGTTTATTACGTATTACATAGAACGTATATCCAACAAGTAATTATTATAGGTTATGCAATCCAAGTTATATTAGTGCAATTGGGTATGGGAACAATTTTTTTTAATAATATTTAAAAAAAAAATTACTATTTTAAGTAACTTATTTGAATATTTCGTTGATCTAGTTGGTAGTTAATTTTAAATTAATTTTTATATATTGCGAACTCATGACGTGGCAAATTCACTTAGTGTTCCCACACGAGTTTTTCCCTGATTCGTGGTAAATAAATAATGAGGAGAAAATTACCGATTTACAGCACTTACCGCTGAAACAGCTAGCCGGTCATCATGTAGCATTTCACGAGAAATGTGAGAAGTAGACTTCAGATACAATTTATTTTGCCAATTTCTGAAACCAAGCCCTGCCTGAATGCTATAATGCCCTTGGGATTATAGCGAATGGCTATTTTAAGTCCTACCTACCCGTCTGGGCAACGGGTGTAAAGTCATGTACGTCTTATTAAAAATAACTTCATGGAAAAATATTTTTCATCTGGGGAATTTAAAATCTGCTATCTGCAAACACCATCAATACTATGCAGTAGAATCACCTAGCTAAAAATCTCACGTATGAAACAGATCGCGTCATTTGATTGGTTGATGGATAGATTATCAGCTAATCACGTGAATGGACGTTTATACGACCCAATGGGATTCAATTATGAGATGTCAATTTGATAACCGTCAAGAGTCAATTAAGAACCTTAATGTACTCTTTGCGTACGTTGGCAATCTGGGGTCAAATGAATGACCCCAGTTCGCCAACGTATTTAATTAAAAATATCCTAGATCATTTGCCTTTAAAAATGTTTGATATTTAAATGTTTTATAATTTAAATATTTAAATACAAATACCTCGAAATGGTTTTCGATTGAAGGACTTGTTTGTTTTTTTCCCCATAACCAATTCTAAGTTATGAAAAACCGTCGATAGACAATGCTCTGATCGATTAAAGAGTAAAGTCAGTTTTGCCTATCATGAAATAGGCGCCACAACATCTTTATTCTTTAATCTGTGTGTGTGACATCGCTTGAATGTCAACTTCGACATTGACATTAGGGAACTGTCAGTTTTTTGGACGTCCAACCCAGCTAGTATAAGTAGCTTGTGTTGTTTTTACAAAAACTAGAAGAAAGAAATATGTAGCAAACGAACAAGAACGCAGAAGTGCAGATAATAAATTGCTCAACAGTTTTATGACATGAATTTCTAATGTAATCTATCAGTCAGAGATGGAGTCAAACTTATCTTTCTTTAGTCTTCCCGTAAGTATGGTGTCTAGTCTGCATTAGAAACTCGATTTTTCGTTTGGTTTGGTGATTAAATGTCGTTTTTTCTTTCAGTTTGTGGATTCTGAGTCCTCAGATCTAGTATTCAATAAAATCAAACCTCAGGAAGGTTACGATGAAGTTTTAGCGCAGTTTTTGTCTGGAGACGAACCCTTAGAAGAACCAGATTTGAATGGGCCTACAACCCTGCATTGCGAAATATGTCGAAAGCAATTTGACAATGCCAAGAAGTATTATGGACATCTACGGGTCCATTCCAAGGATAACCTTTGGATATGTGGTAAGTTCCACTCCACTTGCCTCATTGCTCATTTGTGATGTACTTATCTGTAGTAATTTAGTCATAGATAACTTGGAATATGTCCAGCGTTTCAATTAAAACCACTATTAGGTTTGATTTGTTCCAACTCATAGTTACACACATTACAAGTTATACACTTCACATCAAACAAACAAACCGCCCAGTACTATTTTACATAATCATATGCACAGTAAAAGTAAAAAAAAGTAAAAAATATCTTTATTCATATACACTTATAAAAAGTACCTAAGACAAGTCAAAAAAAAAAATTACAGCAAAAATATACTAAATAAAAAATAAACTTACATAGAATTTTACTATGATAGTAAAATATTATAATATTATAATGTGACTCTACCACCGGTTCGGAGGTTGTCTCCGATCGAGAAGACTCCAGCAAGAAACTCGATGGTTACTCTTTTCAATCTTGTTTTTATACACAAAAATTGAATTGACAGAGTAAAGTCTTAACAAAAAATGTGCAGAGGAGCAGATTATACTTAAGATGACCACAAATTCTTATCAGTTAAGAAATCCTCTACTCTATAATAACAGACAATCTATCTCAAATATTTGAGAGCTTAAATAGTTGATCACTTATTCTCTTTCAAGATAAATGTCCAGAGCAGAAGTTTTCAACAAAGCAGCAGCTAATGAAGCACAGCCTGGGCCACAAGCCACTGGAGCGAGTCTGGCGCTGCCCGCAGTGTAGCATGTCATTTGAGGCACTGTGGCGCCTGCAGCAACACCTGTTCTCTAAGCACTTGGAATATAGGTAGTTATTAGTTATACATAGGTAGTGTTACACACTATGTGCTTTCTTTACCACCTGAGAATAATTATGATTATTTGCAATTTATTGTCCGCTAGTGAGGCTGCAGATAAATTTGATAAATTACAGCTTTAGCTATTAAAACAATTTTTTTCAAAATGCACTGAAACTTTGGGATCCTGCACTTTTTAGATAAATGGAAACTAGATAAATTCGACCCGAGCGAAAGAAAATAATGCATTGTTAAATGCTATCACATAAAAAAACACTTATTGGATGCCTATGTATAACATGCATGCTATGTATACACATAGCATATTACATATGTACAGAGTCTCATCGATTTTCTCCTGTTGCACCTTTTACTTACACTAAATTAAGTTCAATTTGTTACTAACACTATAGATTGAGAAAATCTTAAATAAATTAATTAATTATTATTGTTAATTTTCAGGCCACATAAGTGTGATAAGTGTGAAAAGGCATTCCACAAACCATCAGATCTCACAAAGCATAAAAACGTGCATGATGGTAGGAATATAAAATATTTTAACTTTAAAAACACATTCATCATTATTTTTTAAAAACTCCACTGACCGATAAATTACTTATTTGAATTTTCCATGCTGGTTTACTTCTTGTGATTTTAACATAGTCTTAAACAGGCCAACCAGCAAAGAGAGGCCTTTCTTTACTCTAATAGCAAATTTTAATCGTAATTTAACATTAATTCATATAATTTTAGATATTAAAAAGCATGCGTGTTCAGTATGCAAAATGAAGTTCAAAGATAAATCAAATTTGGGTCGGCATATGCTAAAACATAGCAGTGATAAGCCATTCTGCTGTTGGGGCTGTGGAAATAGATTCAAACAGGTATTTATGCCATCAAATACACTATTCTATTTGATGGGTTCTATTGCTTAGTTTTGATATAATAGCGTATTTCACAATATCATCAGATTCTTTAAATAATTTAATCAATTCAAACAACTCTATCTTTGCATTCCGCAGAACGAAATGTTTCGCAAAATGCAAGGATATAGATCGCAAATGAAGTCATTTGCAGGCGGCAGTTTCTATAGGGAGCGTTGTGGTGCTTTCAAAATCATTTTCTACCAATGTTTCTATTTCTGAGAGAATTTTCGAAAACAGCGAATAAAAAAAAAAACAAATACTCTTTTGTTCATGAATGAATTAAGGTTTAATGCATGGAAACATAATGTTGAAATAAATATGTACCTATTATAATAATAATTCGAATTTATTTTGCAGATTGCATCATTGAAGCGGCATAGCAAAAATTGTACTTATGTCAAGACCACTGACAACGAAGAAAAAAACATTAGAAAGAATCATTGTAAGATTTGTGGCCTGACTTTCCAGTACAAGAGTTCTTTGTTAGAGCATTGTGCCAGGTAAGTTTTTCCATGCATTTACATAACGGACCCTTTTTGACTGCAATTACTTTTTGGCAATTTGAGCAATTCCACAAAATACATGCAAATATATAAATCCATAATGTGGTAATCCATAACCTTATTAAGAAAAAAAAAACGCTTTGGATCTGGTTGATCTTTCGTAAAATATTTAAGTAATAAAATACAATGTTTTATAGTTTCTTTCCTTACCACAATAAGCTGTTTTGTTAGAGATTAATGAGAAAATCTCTTTGACAGATAATTGAATATATTTAATACACCATTTTTCCAGGCAACATACTAACCCACCAAATGAACCAGTTGAAGAAAAACCATTGCCTAATCCTACAGCTGACACAATCAGAACTGAGGACAACATTGTAGATGATATTCTATCAGCAGAAGATGACTACATGACCAATATGACCATGACCACACAAAATGATATTCTTAATGCCTATAACACCCAAAATGAATCCAACGTCAACACTGATAACTTAATGCAAATGCTAAAAGATATGAATCAGCTGCATACTCTTGATGATGAACTATTTTACAATGATATCGATTTTGAGAGTTTTCCAAATAACCACATTTTCAACATGAACACTAATGATATGGATTACAATACCCAAGATAAGAACACAGAGGTACTGTTTGACTTCGCAGACCCTGGCAGGAGTGTTGATCAAGATATCATGAGTGCACTATACCATGCTAAACCTGATCAGTTGCCAGATGATTTAATAAATGTTCCAGAAGCAGTAAGCTATTCTGAGAAGCCAAATGAGTTGCTCAATCCTACAGTTTCAGTCAATGAATGCGCAACTATCTTCGAAAGTGACGTTGACTTAGAAGCCAGTGCTAATCTAGCAGCGAATCTAAATCAGCTGATTGGCGAAAACAATGTTCAGTACATTTCAACAGAAGACGATGATACTTTCATAATAAGCCTTAAAAGTGAGATAGATGCCGAACAATTGACTGACATGTTGAATATTGGAATTGAGCTATCTGAAAATAAAGCTTCGGATGAGCATATCTCAGAAAGTAATTCAGATGTGGAAAATGTCGACAATGTTTTGCATAACACTGAACCAATTATAATAAAAATTCACCAGCCGACGGTTTGCATTGACGCTGGCGTAGTTTGCAAACCCGGAGACAAGCAAACGGTTCAAATAACTAAGGTCAAGAAGAAATTACTTTTCGTTTGTCGAAAATGTAATAAAGTTTTTAACAAGAAGGATAATTTTAAGTCGCATATAGGTAAGAAAATTTAAAAATATGAGCTTGTTGTTGATGGTTGTTCATTGTCTTATGTTATTCTCATTTGGTGGAGAAGTTCGGCTCAAAGGTGAAACAGTGCTCTAACATGGTATCTTCAAATATATGTTAGATAACTTTATAGCTCTTCTCCAGCATTGATGTTGTAATATAATATCTTGTAAATTGCGTCAAATTATTCGATAAATACGCGGTCAGATTTGTTAGAACGCTGATGATATTTGATCGCGCCTTACATTTTAATCCAGTTTTAGAAATTTAATCGGGCGGTAGTGATAAGACTCCAAATCGGTGTCGGTATCGGTCCCCAATAGCGCGATTTTTTTGCGCACTTCTGCGCTTTAGCTACTAATTTGAAGCGCATACATAACTCAAAATGAAATAATTTCGATTCATTGGTATAGTTTTATGTGTGATGAGGCAAGGCAATTTTACAATCGCGGATATTCATTTAAGTTAAATTCCCTAAACTTAAGGGAGAGAGCAATTGATTGCGTACCCGGGTTGTTTTTAGTGGGTATTCCGCCGGCTTCTCCGGCGGCGAGTCCCACACTACCCCGCTGCCTTCCCCCGGGCAGTGGGATAGTGCGTAAACGCATTTTCAACCTGATAAAAAAAAAAGGGCAGCGATCAATTGCGCCAGTAAATATCGAGCCTAGAAAGCACCAGGTAACCGCTGACTGGTTGGAAATGAAAGATCATTTACGAAATTGCTTGCTACGCTCAGGTAAGCTCAGGGAATGAACTGGGCAAGGAATAATGGATTGTAAGGGTGGAGCTACATTTGCCCGCATCGCATCGCACTTTCCTATGCTTCTATCCTTTTCTATCATTCAGAACTGTCATTCACTAGAGCGAGAAAGAGAACAAGCGCCGCGCCTCGTCGGTTCCGCCGCATTTTTTAAAATTAAAATGGGACCATTCGGGAAGCACCAGCTTTCAAATACAAAAAGAATGATCAAAATCGGTTCACCCAGTCGAAAGTTATGAGGTAACAAACATAAAAAAAAACATACAGTCGAATTGAGAACCTCCTCCTTTTTTTGAAGTCGGTTGAAAAGTTAACAGTTTTTGTGAACAAGAATCGATAATAAACTCAAGGGACAGTTCTTCTATTGATGTTGACGACGGTGATTATGAAAGTGATTTAGGGTGTGCACAATATAACTTTAAATCCTAATACCTACCTTATTTATTTTATTTATTTATTCATTAAAAACACTTGCATGCTTACAGACTAAGTCCAAGGTGCTTACAAGTTTAATATACAAATTATGGAATCAAAATTATGATATAGAATAGTACAGAAAAAAAAAACAAAATTATTACATATTGAAATGAGAATTAATGTCAAGATATAAAATTGTCAGAATAAAATGTCACAAAAGGCCAATAAAATGTTAAAATTATAAAACGCAAACACAGCACAAACAAATAAAGTCATAGATTAACAATGAGAAACAAATGAAAAAAAAACAGTCAAATTACAAAGAGATACAACTAACAAAGGTCAAAACAAAACAAAACAAAACTTATAGCTACTTGAGAGCTTTTATAGTCGTGATATATCTATTTAATTATCTTCTTCTTCTTAGCGTGTCGATGGAACCCGAGAATTGATTACATCGTAGCAGCCCAGAATTCAGCCACTTGTATTGCGGATCGACTGCCGTCCATTAAATCCGCTGGCGTGCAGGTTTCATTGCACATTAAAATAAACAGACGATTCCAAATTCTATGAAATAATGAATCGATAATCAAATCGATTCACTAACGATTATAAACTACCTCAACCCTATTGAGAGCTGTCAAAATCATCATCCTAAATTGGACAAACTACAGTTCTTATAGTTCTGGTGCTGACGTAACTCATCGTTCCCATAGCGACCCACTCGCCGTCGCTGCGCGCGCACGCCTGCAGCGTCTGCGGCGCGCGCTTCAGCTACAAGTCGTCGCTGAACAAGCACTTCCTGGCGCAGCACTCGCCGCGCGTGCACCGCCCGCACGCCTGCCAGCTCTGCGACAAGACCTATCGGGCTGCTTGGATGGTCAGTATTACTAATTATATTACAATTTATTTCAGGCATTTCACCCTTAAAATATTACGGAAATCAATAAATCAACATACAAGTTCTACACAGTTCACATACAGTTCACAGTTACATTCAAGTAAATTTATGTCAAGAAATACTAATAAAATAATTAATTACAAAAACAAAATAAACATTATTAATTTTAAAAATTAAATAAATAATTACTTTGCCTTACCTAACTTTTTTATTTATATGCGCCAGACAACACACCTCTTGTAATGGTCTCGAAGTAGGGATTAATTAATAATAAATTAGGTACCACACAAGGAAATAAGTCAGAGGCGTCTCCTAGCACACCGATAACCGAGCCAATTCAGAAAAGATCGTTTCCTGAATTGACCCGACCGGTAATCGAACCCGGGACACAGCGGAAAGCGAGGCGAGAAACCGTGCTACAGCGCACAACGCACCAATCGTGTCGACGAAACTAGCAAAGTCGTCCAGTGGTGGCTAATTGGAATTCAGGTTTAAAATGATGCAAAGATCTGCATCTTTAGAACCTACAATCAACGTCCACTTTAATATTGAGTACTGTATGTATCTGTTTGTGAATTTTTTATAGTAGGTAATAATGACCATTAAATAATACAATCATATATATATTATATAGATTCAAGCATCAACTGGAAAGCTCATGTGGAGAAGATTAAATTTAAAATGTCAAGTTTCATATATGCCTTACGAGAAAGAAAAATATCGACAAACTTGCAAACTGCTACTACGATGTACTACGCCTACGCCTGTGCCTGGCTCAATTAGGGTGTGATACTCTGGGGCAATAGTGTATTCGAATACTGACTAATATTGAGCAGACTGATAGTCGTAGACCTCATTACATGCATTTAAATTTGTTAACTCTGCCATGTATTGGAAATGTGTAAATTTGTTAGGAAAAATGCCAAATTTTATAATAAAGTAGGAGACGTCCCTCGCACTCCTACACCGCGCAATAAGAATAATTTACTTCAACCTGGTGACCTCAAAATTAAAATTGCACAGCTCTGGGCCCCACCCCATGTCAATTAAAATATATAATAAGCTTATAACTCATTAAAAAATGAAACTAACTTCTTTTAAAAAATCCTACTATTCAGTAAAATAACATTTAGAAGATAAACTGTAATTATTAATAATTTATTAGAAATTCAGAGTACTAAAAAGTAAGAATAACAAATATCTGCCCCTCTCGTCCACTTTGCAATGCCTTACAAGGCGCTTAATATGTATGTGTAGATACTGAAAAAAGTTCTTGTTTTTAGTATTAAGCTGCCTAAGTATAGCAAATAAAAATATACAATCATGCGAAGTTAGGTCAAACCGGATCAACTTGTGTTGATTATATGAAAAACCACTGTGTGTGGAATAAATTACACCTTATTGCCTTCGGGAAGGGTAGCTATTTATTTAAAAATTCATACTAAGGGTGTTTTAACAGGTTGCGAGATTTATCAAGCACGCGGGATTTCCGCCCCTCCCCGTGTTTTATCCCGTACAAGGTGCGTGATTAATCCCGCACCTTGTTAAGAATACCAAAGTCGATCTTCTAGTTGTTATGAAAAAGGTATATATTCGTGTAACACGAACAACAATTAGTTCACGATATATATACTATTATTGTACTATTTTATTTACCTTTATTATTATTATTTATTATATTATTATATTATTTCTATATACTTTTTTTTGACATGTCATAAGTGCTTTGTACAAGCTTAAATAAATAAACAATTTTTTACTCATCTATACTTTACTTTAGTTGCGGAAAAAGATTAGGGTCTCGAAAGTTCTTTAAAAATTATAGATACAATTTTGACTACTTACTTCTGCTACTGGCTACTTACTTGATCAATTCCCCGTCCGCAGCTGCGCGAGCACGTGCGCCGCGACCACGAGCAGCGCTGGCCGCACGCGTGCGCGCGCGCCGGCTGCGGGAAGCGCTTCTACAAGAAGAGCGATCTGGTCGTGCATCAGAGGTGAGTCTACATGTATTAACTAGCTTTCCGCCCGTGGCTTCGCCCGCGTTATCCTTGTATATTATGGCCAAATTACATAGAATCCTTATAAATTGTATCCGCTGTGTTATTTTGATATGTAAGCTGTATTACTGTAAAGTTCTATCTAAATCCGTTCAGTAGTTTTTGCGTCAAAGAGTAACAAACATACTTACAAACTTTCGCATTTATAATAATAAGTAAGAAGTAAGACAATATTAGTAAGATGACTTACTGCTGTCCGTCAGCGGCGTCGCCTGCGTAGACTATTTTTCCGGCTATAATAAAGCCTAACAAGTCCAAGACGTGCTCAGAAAAGGTCAGGTCAGGAGTACCCATAATCGGCGAGCATGTATGAAAGGATTAATGAGAGTGGAAGAAGCGCAAGAGGTGTGTCAGGACCGTAGCAAGTGGAAAGATGTGGTCTCTGCCTACCCCAGTTTCCCAACGGGGAAAAGGGCGTGATGGTATGTATGTATGTATGTATTTTAAGGTCTCGTTAACTCAAATGGTAAAGCACGCAGTACAGGCACGCTGATTGCGAAAGATTCAACGCCAGATACCTTGACCCAGTGGATGATTTTAAGTTTCCATCTATACGTATAGAGAGGATAATAAATAAAAAATACATTTTCCGTATAAAAGTACATGTTATTATAGCATTGTGAAATGCTGCCTAATAACACAATTAATCATTGATACTTGATTACAGATATCACACGGGCGAGCGGCCGTTCTCGTGCGACATCTGCCAGCGCCGCTTCCAGCACGTCTCGCACCTGAAGAGGCACGTAAGAGCTGTCGACTGCACTAAGAAGTAAGTTAACCAATGGGTACAGTCAACAGCAAAAGTAAATAAACAAACTTACAATTTGTTTTTATGAATGAAAAATACGTACAAAAATGATCACAAGCAGCATATATCCATCATAGCGAATGAAATGTCTCATTTATATTCTTAGTAGCTTTATAGTTTTTGTAAAATCATAAATTTTGGCACGTTAAATTATTACCTACTTCTGCTGTTGACTGTACAGTCAGCATCATAAATATAGTAGCAGTCAATAGTTCCAAATATACCGCACCATCCAAAATATCCATAAATACGTACTCATTCCAAGTGATCAAATTGTTCAGGCCATCCACTGTATACAAATATACCGGTGCATCCACAACGCCATATACTTGGTAACATTCAACCCGCCGTTAGTACAGCAACGTCCAGAACGCCGAAGGTTTTGTCACTATATTTATGATGCTGACTGTACTTATCTTACTATTGAAATCCGAAATTGATGTTGGTTTTTTGGTTTTCTAATCATCATATTTTAATGTATTAAACCCGTTCAGATCACGCTACTTGTGTACTTTTTAGCCTTCCAAAGTTTTACTGAACTTCGTAATTTTGTACCGAAGTAGGCCTCCAGTATTCATGTACTGTAAAGAAGCATCCTCTGGCACATCCACTGCAAGCATATTGTGGTAGACTTAAGATTTTTTTGATTGAACTGATTTAAGTATCATCCTAACCCTTGATTTTTGTTTCAGGGCTCGTAAATTCTGAGTGCCGTGCTTGTGACACAATTCTTCGACTACATCGTAAGTTGGTCAAGCACTGTCACTGTGATATAATTTATTAACATGTTACTTAATCTGTAAATCATGGAATATTAGTTAATCTAGTAAAATATACATTTATTACTATGAACTTGGTGTTTATTTTTGTAGGTAAAAAATATTTATTTCATAAAAAATCTACACACTATTATAGCAATATCTGAACAAGGTAACAAAACAAACTATGACGCGATGATAAATAAGTTCTTGAATTAAATACATAAGTACACTATAACAATAATGAAATGGCTACGTCTGAAAACACGTTGGGATGGGTGGATCTACCCATATAGGTAATAAATGAATCTGTAATTAAAAACTGATAAATGCTCCAGGTGAGGGAGCACCTTTATATTTTATTCTTCAATGCTTGTCCAATGAAATTCTATTGGGATAATAAGGACATTTGGCAGTTTGCGGGAACTTTATGCGATGTAAATTCAAAATGGGTGTACTTCTTACAGGAAAAAAAGACAAGACTTATTCAAAACTGTTTATTTTATAAAATATTATGTACTATAATAACATTGATCTTAAAATTAACAGTATGTACTAGATTATACTGTCGCCAATCCGACATTAAAATAATAACATTAAATTCATGAAATAAAAAAATGGCTAAAACACTAACAATGCCTGTGGCGTATAAACAACACAGTTAAAACATTAAATTTTGAAATTATCACACAGCCCAAATTATTGATGATATGTTTTACGTCTGTTGACTAAAAAACCTAAAATACCTATAAAATAGACAGGTTCACTAAAAACAAGTAACACTACGTATATACATTCACATTACCTGTCTCAAAAAATTATATTAACAAGTCATTATTTTTAAAAAGATCTTTTGTCGTAATAGGTACGATCAAAGAGCATTTAACAATTTGCTAAGACGGTTTTATGTAGCTATTTAAAATTAATCAAGGTTCAAATTCCTTTGGACTACACAAAGATAGAAACTAGAAAAATTCGACCTGATCCTAGGGACTCAAGCGGGATACTAACCCGCGAACTTTCACAATCCGGGTGACTGCTGTTCCAACTGAGCTACCGAGGCCGTTAACAGACCCGGCGAATTTATCTAGTGTATTTTACGTTGTAAGCCAACGTGAAATACACTAGAGATTAAGAGTCTCTAGGATCAGGTTGAATTTATCTAGTGTATTTTACGTTGTAAGCCAACGTGAAATACACTATAGAGATTAGAGTCTCTAGGATCAGGTTGAATTTATCTAGTGTATTTTACGTTGTAAGCCAACGTGAAATACACTAGAGATTAGAGTCTCTAGGATCAGGTTAAATTTATCTAGTGTATTTTACGTTGTAAGCCAACGTGAAATACACTAGAGATTAGAGTCTCTAGGATCAGCTTGAATTTATCTAGTGTATTTTACGTTGTAAGCCAACGTGAAATACACTATAGAGATTAGAGTCTCTAGGATCAGGTTGAATTTATCTAGTGTATTTTACGTTGTAAGCCAACGTGAAATACACTAGAGATTAGAGTCTCTAGGATCAGGTTGAATTTATCTAGTGTATTTTACGTTGTAAGCCAACGTGAAATACACTAGAGATTAAGAGTCTCTAGGATCAGGTTGAATTTATCTTTGTGTATTTTACGTTGTAAGCCAACGTGAAATACACTAGAGATTAGTCTCTAGGATCAGGTTAAATTTATCTAGTGTATTTTACGTTGTAAGCTAACGTGAAATACACTAGAGATTAGTCTCTAGGATCAGGTTAAATTTATCTAGTGTATTTTACGTTGTAAGCCAACGTGAAATACACTAGAGATTAGTCTCTAGGATCAGGTTAAATTTATCTAGTGTATTTTACGTTGTAAGCTAACGTGAAATACACTAGAGATTAGTCTCTAGGATCAGGTTAAATTTATCTAGTGTATTTTACGTTGTAAGCCAACGTGAAATACACTAGAGATTAGTCTCTAGGATCAGGTTAAATTTATCTAGTGTATTTTACGTTGTAAGCCAACGTGAAATACACTAGAGATTAAGAGTCTCTAGGATCAGGTTGAATTTATCTTTGTGTATTTTACGTTGTAAGCCAACGTGAAATACACTAGAGATTAGTCTCTAGGATCAGGTTAAATTTATCTAGTGTATTTTACGTTGTAAGCTAACGTGAAATACACTAGAGATTAGAGTCACTAGGATCAGGTTGAATTTTTCTAGTTTCTATCTTTGTGTAGAAATAGAGCATTGTTTAATGCTAAAAATAATAATCCACATGTCCTTTGGACTAGTCTTTACTTCCTGTGTTCCTGTCAATCCTTGACTAAGCGCTATCTTTTATTAATTAGTGCGAGTATTGGTCAGATATCCTCCTTCTCTCGGATGGTCATGTTCTGCATGAAGGACTCGAGGCTGTTGGGGCTGTTCACCAGGCTGTCGAAAGTGTGGTGGTTGCCGTTCAACTGCAAACATAAATGAAGTTAGATCAAAAGTTGATGTTATGGAAACTCTTCATTCTAGTGACAATATTTTTAAAACACTATTCATTCATAAATAGGTTTTGTGAACACTTTGCGGTCCGATTAGATTTGAACACCGATAACTACGTTTGCGTTTATATTGCACATTACAGTTTTAGACCGGGCGGAGTCTAAAGTCACTTTAAGAGCGTTTGCTGGGGTGTGGATCGAAAACGTTGCATTTTTGTAAGATTTTCGTCATTATTTCATTGATTTGAATTTAAAATTAAATTTTTGCTCTATTTAAATCACATTGAATTGTCTAAAATTAGGAAGTCGCCAATTAATTGCTGAATTGAATAAAACACTTTTTTTTTTAATTGTTAAGACACTTAAGAAGTTATAACTATGAAATTAATAGGTGCATTCAATAAGAGAAAGACAATTTATACTTAATTTAAATTCAGCTAAATAATCACGAAAACCTTAAAAAACTGCTACGTTTACGATATACCCCAAACGCAAAAAGCAAACCATCTATTTATTATTATTTATTTTATTTATTATCTTGAGCAAAAAATCCTCAATCGAATCGCAGGGTAACAGTGCCAGGGCAACCGTGCAGCAGCAAAGGCACCGTAAGCGCAAGATGGCGAAGTTAGTGAAGTCATTTATGACGTTGCGCCATCTGTCATTAGCGCGCTTCCATCAAATCAGGACGCTTTTGAGCACGCTAGAATTACTTCTTGTCTAAATCGGAACGCGCTTTTATTTTATTGACTATTAGCTGCCGTGACAGACTTTGTTCTGTCAAAAGTTATTGTTTGAAAGCTGGGAAGAGATTGGTTTGTATGGGAAAACAAAAGTGTTGTTTTTAATATATTTTGTGCTTCTCCTCCTATGTGCTCTAACAAAAATAGGAATTAAAAATAGCCCAATTGGTGGAGTCGTTCTCGAGTTTTGTGCTTAGCAATACATTTGGCGATTCATTTTTATTTTTACTGATCACTAGCTGTCCGCCAGCGGCTTCGCTCGCGAAGACTGTCTTTCCCGTCAAAAATAGCCTAAATTAAAAAAAAAAATAGCCTGTCACTCCCTGATAATGTAGCTTTATATTAGTAAATCAATTTTTAAAATCGGTCCAGTAGTTTCGGAGCCTATTCAATACAAAGGAACAAATCTTTCCTCTTTATAATATGAGTATACATAATAATGGAAGTATATTGTCTACTCACAAAGTTGCGCACCCACTTGGCGAGGTGCTCGGTGAAGTGGGCGCCCGCGAAGCGCGCGTCCAGCAGCAGCACGGCGCCCCAGTCGCCGCGGTGCCGCACGCAGCGCCCCACGGCCTGGTTCAGCGCTCTGCCACCACACATTTGACGATAACATAAATAATCTCTATTGCTAATAAAAAAAAAACAACTTCAAAAAAGCTATTCCAAAACAAAGCACTAAAAAGTGAAGAAATAATTGCGTATTCTTCTAAAACTTGTACGATAATATGATGTAGGTACAAATAATTGTAATATAATAATGTTATTGTTGGAGTCGGTGTCAGCCAAGGAAACACTACAATATACCTAGCAATATACCTATTTCTTACATATCACGTTTACGTGTGTATGTAGGTAGTTACAAACCTACATTGGCTGACACCGACTCCAACAATAACAATAATTGTACCTACATCATATTATCGTATAAGTTTTAGAAGAATACGCAATTATTTCTTTACTTTTTAGTGGTTTGTTTTGGAATAGATTTTTTTGAAGTTGGTTGTTTTTTTGTTAAATTTTTTGTTTATTTCTTGATTTTCAGTGAATAAGTTCTTATTTATTTTATACATCGGGAAAGTATCGTCCAATTGCTCTTAAGAATTGAAGAGTTCCATTACTTTGTCATGGATCCCATAATCAGAACCTAACACTCATCAAACTACCTTTGAAGTATATCCTTTCCAATAAAAAAGAAGCATCTAAATCGGTTGGCGTGATAATGAGTTATTCGTCCATTTGTCGCGCATATGGTTTATCTAGATTTAAGACTTATATGGATTTCCCATGGATGCCACTGTCAGAACTGGACCAAATTAAAATGGGACCACACGGGCACCATCAGCTTTCAAATAAATAAAGAATTATCAAAATCGGTTGGCGTAATATTAAGTTATTCGTCCATTTGTCGCGCATTTTTTCTATCTAGATTTAAGACTTATATGGTTTTCTCATGGATGCCACTGTCAGAACTAGACCAAATTAAAATGGGACCATTCGGGAAGCACCAGCTTTCAAATAAAAAAAGAATGATCAAAATCGGGTAACACAGTCGAAAGTTATGAGGTAAAAAACATTAAAAAAAAACAATGTCGAATTGAGAACCTCCTCCTTTTTTTGAAGTCGGTTGATAAATTAACCAGTTTAGCGCAAAATTAAATCGATTCAAATGGACGATTTAGATCCTATTCCTACGCGCGTTTTGTTATACACCGTTCGCTGAGAACTAAGCTAATTTGTTGATTATGAAATTTAAGCAGCGGTGTAACCAATATCATGCACCAGTTCACACGTAAACGCGTCATCTGGACCCTTAGGGCCTTAGCGTTGCTATTGCTACGGCAATTGCCGATCAAAAATAAGAAGATTTAGGATTTTCAACTATTGCGTTTTGAAGTAATTAAGTTCTCGTGCGACAACATCAAATCAATCAACCAAATTAATCAAAAATTGAAATTTCAATCAGTTCAATTAAATTTTCTTTCGTTTTAAAAATATTAATAAAAAAATGCTACGGCAGCAAGAGATAGCCTTCCCCTAGAAACACAGCAATTTTCCTAGGGCCTGTGCATCACCGTGCATGCATTTAAACGCGCGTCGACGGCGCGCTTTTAATGCTACAGGCTGCGACCGAATCGCAACGGTAACGATACAAAGGCGCATCTACAGGGCGCTTAAAACACGACGTGTACACAGGCTCTTAGCTTTCCAGCCCGTATTTTTTGGTCCTGCTAATCTAAATGCCATTCTTGGAAAATATTTACCATGGGTTGCGTTTCTATCTCAAGACCCAACCCAACCTACATTTATCGAAAAATTAAACTTACTCTCGAAGACCACTACCGAATAAAAAGTGACCAATAACTGCCAACTTGAGCAGGCCCTCTAGCGATTGTGAATCCAGGTGGACAAGGGCCATTTGCCACTACATATTCGTAGTAGGAGTAGGCAAGACCACTAACAATTGCGGCAACTGGTTATTCAAATTACAAATTCTAGCTGCGATTGTACCTGTACGCCTGCACCCGCAGCCACTCGCGGCTGTTCAGGAGATTTCTCTTTTTCTCGTATTTGTTGTTGTACGCCATCTTCTCTTTCACAGCCATGTCAAATGTGTTCGGGTACGGTATGCCGATCTGGAAGTTAAGTACAACATGGTAATAGTTTAACATATCCCACCGGGGTACGGAAATTACCGATAGCGGGTACAATTGAACATTTGAGTTTGTTTCATGTTTGCACGTCAAAACACAAAACAACACACAATAAGACTTGTAGGAGGCACAAGTGCCGTATCTCATTGAGAAAACAAAGTATTTGATTTCTGCAGTAGTGATAGATAACCGGATCATAACCACAAGAATATTATAAAAAAGGAGCTGAGAGGCTGCAAGTATATCGGCGGTTCTGCTTGTTTCTGCTAAGTACTTAATAAATGGCTTGTTAGTAAGCGTCCAAAACGCCACCCGAAGAATATAGAAAAATAAGCAGGAATCAAAAACGTCGCACAGTATGGGCGTTCCTTTCTTAAGAATAAAGTTACCTTCGGTCGCTACATAAAATAAAGTGATCGGACGGGATCTTTCTGGTCTGGCCTAGTTAAGAATAAAAAAACCGGCCAAGTGCGAGTCGGACTCGCGCACCGAGGGTTCCGTACAATCCTGTAGGTATATTTTTGAAAAATATTTTTATTATATGATGTAACTAAAAATTTACGGTTTTCGCAATTTTTCCTTCATCTGTGCTATAAGACGTTGCTTCGTACCAAATTTCAAGATTCTAAGTTCACAGGAAGTACCCTGTAGGTTTTGATTCCCTTGCGACTGTCAAAAATTTGCGGTATAAACGGCTGTATCTTTTGATTGCGTTGGCTTAGAAGACACTAGGATCAGGTCGATTTTTTCTAGTTATAAATATAAATATGCGCCAGACAACACACCTCTTGTAATGGTCTCGAAGTAGGGATTAATATCCCTGTGTTACGAGGTACCACTAAAGAAAATGAGCCAGGGGCGTCTCCCAGCACACCCAGACAAGAGTCCATTCAGAAAAGAGTTTTCTACCACTTGGCCATAATATTTTTCGATTTGCTTGATTTTGTGCAATTAGCACTAGGCACTTTGGCACAGATTACTTATTAGTTACTATGTAACAGATAAATCACATCCATAGAAAAATTACAATTTTGTTAATCCCAAATGTGTGCTGTCATGTGACAGACATATATTGCCAGCCAGGGCCACCTCTTTCGATATAGATCTCAGAAGTCAGTACAGTACGTCATCGCGTCAGTTCAACCGCAAAATTCTTGAATGCTCTACGCGCATGTTGACAACCAACTGCCAAATGAGTCGTGGAATGCCAGGGACAGCCGGGTGGCTGGAAGGTAGTTATCGCGTGCGAGTACATGCAGTGACAGAGGCCTGACTCTGGTCCCTTTGCTTACATAATTTCTTGGCACAGTGCAGCAGTATACTATAGTTGTAAAAAACCCGTCAGTTACCGTTACTTAACCAAATTTATGGTTAACTACCGATAAAATGCGGTTATTAACGGTTAATTATCCGACTGCGATCGAGAAAAAGAGTACAGTTCTTCAAGGTAAATAATGGGCATCGACTAACTTCGTGTTCCCGAAGATAACCGACCGAAACTAGGCAACTGGATGACAGCGCTATAGTAAAATAGCGAGACGGCTATGACATTGTCATTTATTTGTTTGCGAAAAAGTTGAAATCCAGTTTAAAGAAGAATTTTATTCTCATAGAAAAGACATACATGTCACTTATTTGAGATCTAAATCATTGTACAGTCATACGCTGTGTATTTAAATACTAATTACACTACATTACTTAACTTAAACATTAGAGCAATATAGATCATAAAGTTTAGGAAAATAATGGAAATAACAAATAACGAAGACAAAGCTAAATATTTGTGTACAACACTGCGTCATGAATGACGTTAAGCCACTAAGTGAGCTAATACTCTCAACCACGTAATAGGCTATAATCTGAGATGATATAGTTACTTAATTTTGTTTTAAACGCTCGGAGAGTATCCGCGGCCTTAATGTTAGCTGAAAGTTTGTTGAAAAGCTGTGCTCCCTCAAAAGTTATAGTCTTTTTCCCGTAGTTGGTACGTGTTTTGGGCAAAACAAGATGTGAGGGTCTTCGTGAGCTGCGTTTGTTTATTTGATATATTTTAAGGAACGAAATGTTGGTGTGTATAATTTTATTAATAATTTTATAAACTAAGATGCAATTAAGTGTTTTTTAAAAATAATTACTTTTTGTTTTACGATTGTTTCCGTAATTCCGATGTTTTCCGATGCCCATTATTTGTCTTGAAGTACTGTAAATAATCTGTCTTTTTATTTTTTTGTCAACTCCTAGGGGAAGCTTCCTTCTTACGGAATTCTCATCGCACTGTGTGACTGGATATCCGACTTCCTGAGGAAACAGTCAATCATAGTGCCGCCAGCGCCATCTAGCGGTGGTATTTAACCGTAACAAGCATAAAATGCGGTTAATTAACCGTTTATCACGAAAAATGCATTTTTCACTTCTTATGCTCTAAAAGTACGCCAACATAGCCCTACGAAGCGGGATTAAAGTAACCACTTTAGTCTCTAGGGAGTGAAAAGTAATTCGTTTTTTTAATTTCCTTCATGTGACATAGACAAACTGAAACAGCTAGTAAATATACTACATATTATATGTGGAGTGTGGACCATCTTCATTGCGAAAATGTTGACAGTTTTAGTTCCGTGGTTTCTTCGCAAAGAAGGTGGCGCCATGTGTTTTAAATTGTTAATCTGTGACTGGTTTAGAAGAAAAAACTGACCGCGAAAATTTCAGATTTTTTGTCGAGTGTAAATTAGTTCAGTTTTAAATGTTTTTGTACTAAATTGACTATTTTTCTCGCACTCAAAGTGAAAAGTACAGTTTGCACCTCGAGACTAAACGTCAACTTAATATACCCTCGGTTTCATTGACTCCCGAGCACCTCTGGTATATTATGGGTTCGTTTAGTCCCTCCATATAAAATATACTATTTAACCGCTTGGTTAAAATGGTTAATAACCGGCTTCGCATCCATAAGTTCTATAACTAGTACTCACAGTGACGACGGCGCGCGCCTGCCGGTCGCGGAAGTCCATCCCCTCCGCCACCTTCCCGCGGAACACCGCCAGCAGCAGCGCGCCGCGGGCCGTCTCCACGTACTTGTAGTAGTCCTGCAGTCAAATATATTTCTCACTTCTCATGCTCTAAAAGTACGCCAATATAGCCCTACGAAAAAGTGACCACTTTAGCCCCTAGGGAGTAAAAAGTAATTAGTTTTTTAATTTCCTTCATGTGACAAAGACAAATTCAAACAGCCAGTAAATATACTATTATCTGTGGAGTGTGGACCGTTTTCATTGCGAAAATGTTGAGAGTTTTAGTTCCATGGTTTGTCCGCAAAGAAGGTGGCGCCATGTTTTTTAAATTGTTAATCTGTGGTTCAGTTCACGAAAATTTCAGAAATTTTGTCAAGTGTAAAGTTCGGTTTTAAATGTTATGTACTAAATTGACTATTTTTCTCGCACTCAAAGTGAAAAGTACAGTTTGTACCTCGAGACTAAACGCCAACTTAATATACCCTCGGTTTCATTGATTCACCTCTGGTATATTATGGCTTCGTTTAGTCCCTCGATATAAAATATACTATTTTAATCTTACTGATATTATAAATGAAAAAGTTTGTGAGGATATATGTATGTATGTTTGTTACTCTTTCACGCAAAAACTACTCGACAGATTTGAATGAAACTTTACAGTAATACAGTTTAGACATCAGAATAACAGATGGGCTACAATTAACAAAGATTTTATGTAATTTGGCCATAATATATAACGAAATACGTGCGAAACCGCGGGGGGAAAGCTAGTTTATTTATAAAAAAGAAAATCGCACAACATAACAGAAATTACCAAAGCATTGTACAATTTAGTTTAGGTACATACACATTACAAGATTTATAATTTATTATGCCCACGTTATTGATTTATTTTTATAACTTCCAAATTGGACATTTTTTTGAAAACTGAACAATGAATATCTCAAAAAACACTTATTTTGAATATTGAATGTCTGTCCACGACTTTTCATTCTGTTTTTTAGTTTTAGATCGCGTTTTAGCGCAGAGTGGCCACTTTTAGCAAAAGCGCGACCTTAAACCTTAATCGCCTTAATCAATCTTTGACGCACAATATCGATGCCAGAAACATGTTCAGGCCAGTAAGCTCACGCACAAGGAGCGAGAAACGGTATGCCCGCGTTCTAGTTGAGGGAACCGCCAGCAGGTTGTACCGCCGATAACGGTGTGTGGTGGCAATTACACACCGTTTCTCTTCAAGAGGTCCTAGCTAAGAGTAACGTTACTTTTCTTTCGACATGTCAAATTGAAAAATGAACGGGAGTGACATTAGCACTCATTAATCGAAATGACATTTGATGTCAGTTAAATTTTTTTTTTTCAATTTGACATTTTGGACCGAAAATAGCGTATTGCTCGATAAATAACTCTTGGTACGTCTGGCCAATATGAACTACAGCTATGGATGTTACGAGTAACACCAGAACAACAAAAACTCTATTAAATCTTTAATTGTCAACATTTAATTTAAATTGAACATTGTTACGTAAGAAAAAGAGGCTCACCTCCATAATATCGTTGTGGTCTCGAACATTTCTACTCTCCATAAACACATTCTTCTTTTGCTCCAACTTTCTCCATAAACCGGTTTCCCTCCATCTACCCAAAAAATAAGAACAAATTGTTTAAAATCGTAATATTTTTCTGTACCGTTAGTGAGAATCCAAATTAGGATTTTGATTATAGGGTGATTAATGAACATGATAATGATGTAATATATCATAAAAAATTGTTGGGAGAGCCAAAAGTTGTCGGGAAATTTACAGGGTAATTCAGGGGGAAGCTTAGCAAGTGTCATAAAGGTAAACGTCTGCATCACACGTGAGTCACGTGACGCATCATGACGTATGGAAAGTCAACGGATTAAGAGTATTTTAAGTTCCAAAATATGATTTCACGCCAGTACCTCTTGACAAGCTTGTTCATGAGCTGATAGGAAAGCCCATAGCAGACGAGCTACAAGCTGTTTAGCTCGTTCCCTGAGCTAAGTAGCTTGTGACTAGATGATATCAGTGTAATTTGTCCAAGATATTTGGATTTGCCTATTTAATGAGAACAATGAGACGCGAGGACGAAAGCTTTGCAAAGTCGATCATCGTTGAGGACACTGAAGGAAAGAGACCAAGAAAACGATCGTAAAAAGATGCAGAAACAGTCACTAAATTGCTACTGACAGAGGCCGGTGAAATCAATTTGTTCGTCCTAAAATTCATACCACTATAAACACGACAGAGCAGACTTCTGTTACGACGGACTAGAACCTACCTCTTGACAAGTTTGTTCATGAGCTGGTAGGAAGGCATGAAGCACAGCACGCCGTGCGGCGTGACGCTGCAGAGCCACAGCAGCGCGGCGCCGATGCCGTCCTGCGCGCCGGGCCGGCCGGCGCCGCTGCTGGAGCACTCCAGGCGCGAGCCGTCGGGGCACGTCGAGAGAGTTCCCACCCACACCTAAATGCAGTTCAAATGCGTCCATTTACTGCAGCAGGTCCCGGCCAGCTCAATTTTGAGAGCGTGCGTTGGGGCAGGATTGGCAACGTCACATTTTTAGAAGATTTTTGAGATTATCCAAATAAAAGTATTATTTTTCATGGTCTGCACGTAGATATCCTGAATAATAATATTTAGGATCAAGATGTTTGATTTTTATATGTTTGTTTGTAAAGAGTTCGCTCCGAAACTACTGATACGATCGTGATAATTATATAACTAACAAAAAGCTAAATTATTCAGGCTATATTTTGATTTACCAAAAAATTCAGTGAAAAATAATGGTGAATGTAAATTAAGTCGGAGAAAAGCGGGCGCAATGGACACCAGCTGTCAAAGATTTGACAGAACGAAGTCTGTCTGGGCAGCTCGTATCCTATATAATGACCGTAAGTATTTCCCATTCATTTTCGCGTTTCTTCACACTTTTTCATTAAAACTGTTAATTATTTTACTAAGCAGCACATTGCCGACTACCTAATAGGTATGTGACGCAAATGACTATTCAATCGTTCTATATGGTAATAATATGCAAGATATAGCAGAGAAAAAAACTTGTGGTTGAATTTGATTAAAATATTCACCAAAATCTTCCAAAAATGCGACGTTGCCATACGCAACTAGCTCGCGCTTATGAAATAGAATCATGCCATGCGAATTCAAGATAAGATAAGATAATTCTTTATTTGCATAAAACAGTAAATGAAGAAATAAGTCAATTTATACAAATAGAAAAGGGTTCCGCTAATGTAATGTAACTATTAATATTAACATACCCGATCACTTGAAATGACGTGGTTCGGCGACACTTTCAAGGGAAAGTCCGTGGCCAATTCAGAGTACAGACTGAGTAGTGGGGTGAGTGTTCCCGACGCTAGGAGGATGCATTTTCCAACTTTCAAACTAGAGAAAATTACTGCCGGGTTCATACATAGCAGTCGGAGCTCAAACACCTCCTTTTGAACCCTCTGAAACGTAAAAATATAAGATTGAAATGCTGTCAAAAAAGTACCGCTATAATATGAACCGTATTGGGTCTTGCCGCAAAATAAAGAGTTTACAGAATGACCACCCACGCCATTTTCCTAAACTTGCGTGACTGCCCAGGGTTACTACTATATTCGCTCTGAATTAAAATGAAGAGGGTAGGTAATAAATATCACAAAATCGGCCAAAAACAAAATTCATCATGTGAAAGATTGCACCAAGTTCGACGAAAACAAAAACACTCGCGACAGTGCGACTGACCGCGACAGTGAAATTCACCGGTATCGTCTGTAAGCTCTCTGGTCTGTGTGCGTGATCAAAATGGCGGGTTTGTTCCAAGCGGACTATCTGTCACATGTGTCGCGCCGCATGCGCAATTTGTGGTCTTGCTACAAACTATTAGTCAAAATGGTGTCTTCTCCGAAAACTATACAAACATAAATAACATGTCTATTCCTATACAGGAGTAACCGATATAAACTACGCAAGAAAAATCAATTGTTCTGTGTAATAATTAACGATACTAAACCCAAAAAATACAACTTTTTTACAATGGTGTCTGTCTGTTGATATGTTGCAGCATCAAGTGAAAATTACTGAATGGATTTTTACTATTAAACTAGAAAATTCCTATAGAAATTATGAAATATTCCTATAGATGGTAAATATGTAAAGTGAAGTGTACGCGGACGAAGCCGCTGGCAACTGCTAGTGTCATACATATATTCTAGGAAGTAGTTACCTGTTTTTTGTCCTGTTCATTTTTATTCTACGTAGCATGTAAATAAACAAGACAAAATGTTAATAAGGGACACGAACAATATCGAGTAAAGCGTTTAAAAATATTTCTTTTTAAGATAGCGTAGAGTTGAAATTTTATCAGTAGGTATGTCTATCATCTGCGAGGAGGTGATGACGCAGAAGGAGACCGCGGAGAGGGCCCGAGAGGATGATCCTCTAGCAGCCCCTCTCCAACGCAGACGGCGGGGGGTGGGGAGACGGCGGTTTGCACGCCTTTTCCCTGCTCCCTAAAAGTAGCACTGGGGTGTAAGGGGCTTACACTCTATGCCACGGTGCTCCCGCCTGGGGGTGTCCCATTATACCGAAATGCGAAACCCCCGTAGCGTGAGGAGGCCCGGCTGGGCCGACCGCTGGGGCGATGTGGTAATCCTTTAGCCTCCATGTCGCCCTATTCCATAGCGGTGAGGTATAACCGGGTTTTTTAGTGGGTATGTCGCCGGCTTCAACGGCGGAGAGTCCCACACTCCCCACTGCCCGACCCAGGCAGTGGGATAGTGCGTAACGCATTTCACACCCGGAGAAAAACAAAAAAGTATGTCTATCATGCATGAGTTTCTGCCGCATTAACTATGATTCAATTCAATTCAATTTTATTCAGAGCAATACATATCGCGTTGAACATTACAATAATGATTATAAGTTGCATACATTGAATAAATAAGTTACTTAATTTTAATAACATTGATCAGATTAAATAAAAGTACATGGTCACATAAAATTATACCAATAGATTCATGATTACAAAATAATTATAACAATGTCAAGATAATCCAAGATATTTTTCAAAACTGGCGCTTGTCCGCTAGGTATTCCTCCACAGAATAATAACATTTATTAATAAGAAAGCGTTTAGTTTCCTTCTAAAGGTAGTCAATTTGCTTATTGTCTTAAATTCTGTCGGGAGCCTATTATACAGACGGACTGCCTGGTAGCGGGCACTGTGCCTAAAAATGTTCAAACTTGGCCAGTCTGTACCGCCACTACCACTTGATAGTAGACTTTAGCAATTTGACTGCCATTTTTGATACCATTCCAAATCACTAGGGGCTCTATACCTAATTCCGTAGGAGCGTTGACGCGCTTGTGAACTCGTAGAAGCGCGAGCCGCTTACTGACACCACTACCGGTTCGAGCGAACACGCCGCAATAAGCCCGTGTACGCGTGATTGGTTTTCTGTAAGCGTGTATGGCAAAGCGACCGTTTACGTGCGAAAAGCAACGCTTTGTCTGAAACCGAACTGTATACTTATTTTGTAATAATCGTAAATGTTTGTTATGTCAAGCTAGAAGAAAAACCTAATTAAGCAGAAATAATAATAGGTCATATAATGCTGTACATATTTATTCGACTATGTTGACAGATTTGGAATTGGTGAGCTTGTAATTTTTTGCTAGTAGAGGAATATTATTTTCCCAAATAATCTATTGCCACTGTTGGCATGTCCCTATGTTTTCCTTTTTTTAATAAGTGAATTATTAAAAAAGATATGAACCTTCAAAAATCTGAGAAAATGCTCAGATTTTCCACTGTTCCAAAAACGAATTTGTTTAGTTTATTTCAAAAAAAAGGAACATGGCCATTGGCCACAGTCCTTCTTTAATTTTTAGTGAAAAAAGTAACTAAATTGGTCAATTTTCCAAAAAGAGATTAGGGGACTACGAAACGACGATTTTGTGTACTTTTGATAGGTAATTTCGGCCCGATTTGCATCTGTTTCTATTTCACTCTGCGGGGCGCTCGAGGTTTGCAAAAGACAGCATTATATTTTACAAATACCTATTTTTAAATTCTCTCGACCGTGCTGTGTCCTCTTAACAGTTAGTATTTAACACTTTTTTTAAAAATAATTTTGATTATTTCCGATAAATTCCGATTTTATTCCGGTAAATTAGTAAGAATACCTGGTTGAATTGCGCGTTATTCCAGGAGCTGGCCTCCGACATGGGGTCCATGGCCACGGTCTTGACCAGCATCGGCTTGAAGTCGTCCATGAACTGGCCTTCATCACGGAACAGGTAACCTGAGGAAAGACCATTCTGTGATTTTAGAGCTACCACCCATGGGCCTCCTGGGTTGAAGCCATATGTAACTATGTAAAATACTGATTTTCTTGAATTTTTAATTAATATCTTATCATCATCAGAACACTGATTATCTGAAAACAACTACTTAAGCAGAGAATGTACGAGCATCATCAAAAACTAAAGTTTATTAATAATAATTATCCATTTTTATATTTTTTCTCAAAAATTACTTTTTATTTATGTGTCAAAGACAAGATGAATAGTTTATTACTATTTTAGGTAATCCATGGCTATTTGTAAACGCAAGTACGAGTATTTACCAGAAAGCCATCACTAGGACTCAGAACAACACTTTCACAAACCCCAGGTACACAATGTCTAGTATAGATAGACGAATACATACATACCTACACAGATCTCTATAGACTAGCTCTGTGTATGTTCCGTCTATCTGTACTAATAACAATATTATAAAGAGGAAAGATTTGATTGTCTTTTGTTTGTTTGTATTGAATAGGCTCCGAAACTACTGGACCGATTTAATAAAATCTTTCACAAATATGAAGCTACATTATCAGGAAGTGACATAGACTGTATTTTATTATGATTGACCAAAACATTCAGTGAAAAATAATATGTACATCAAATCGGAGAAACGCGGGCGAGATGTGCTGCTTTACCGACGCCGCAACGTGCAATTACTTTTGACAGAACGATGTCTGTCGAGGCAGCTAGTAACTTATATGTGTGATATTGGTGTTCGTGTATTTACTTACCGAGGGCAAAGTCCAATGCTTCCACCAACGAGCCCGTGGCTTGCGTCACGCCGACCAGCTGGCGCGGGTCTTCGCGCAGCCGCTGACAGAACACCTGCACGTTTTGTTTGAACGCTGCAAATTCGTATGGTTTTAGTAACAGTACCAAGATATGACGTATAGTTTATAATTCATTTAAAAAAGACGTAACTTCAGATAAAATTCTTAAACAAATTTACTATCACAATAACACTCAAAATGTTATTTATAATTGCTCATCTCTTAAATGTTTTTCTAGGTATTTTTCCGAATCACGAACTAAGGGTCAATTCACACTAAGACGCGACGCGACGCGAGCACTTTCTCATAGACCTACTCAAAATAAAACTTTGTTTACTAAGAACAATTTAACTTCGTTTACTAAGCATGCCGATGTAGGCATGCTGAGTAAAACATTATTATACAAAATGGCATTTAAATAAAGCAATACCTATGTAATGTTGCTGGCCGAGGTTGTGGTTGTTGAGCGTCTGCACGAAGGCGGCCGCGTGCCACGCGTGCACCGCCTCGTTGTTGTTGATCGGCTGCTTGTGCACCAGCGGCATCTGGTTCACGAACCTGAGTGAACATCATGCTATCGTACAATTGTTCATCACTATAACGATGGCCAACATACCGGTGTACCGTCATAAGCATGCCAGTAACACACTTTATCAACCACAATAGAAACATTTTTTTTAATGACATCAGCAAGTGATTTGTTTTCAAATAAAGACTAGCTTTCCGCCCGCGGCTTCGCCCGCGTGAACTTCATTTTTCTTTCCCGCTTTTCTGTTGAAATTTTTCCTGAATTTTCTTTGCTATA
Organism: Udea olivalis; assembly: GCA_947369235.1. NCBI lineage: Eukaryota > Metazoa > Arthropoda > Insecta > Lepidoptera > Crambidae > Udea > Udea olivalis. The sequence continues at coordinate 10,561,205 of OX376362.1, read as the reverse complement.
AACCTCACGGAGCCCGAAACCTTTCCAACGAATGCAAAACCGTGGAAATCGGTTCGTGCGTTCTGGAGTTATAGCGTCAGGAAGGAAAACCCAACTTATTTTTATATAATAGATAGGAAGAGCTTTTCTAAGTGGAATGACGCGCCCCTCCACCGCATTCACGCACGAATATACATTTTAAATATGAACGCATTTCTGTATGTATCTAGGACAGACATGCTACTGTAATTGGTAGTTCAGTAGCCGGTTGGACTCGAACCTAGGACTAGATTAGTTACCGTCGTTGGAATGCAAAAGTACACTCGACACCTCTAAATTAACTAAAAAAGTAGTGGGGCGCGTCATTTTCAATTAGAAGCTCTAACATGTTTTAAAAAAAGGGCGTGTTAGAATTTCAGCGAATTTAAAAATATTTCTGATCTCTTTATACCAATCATCCCAGGTCCGAAGCGTCTTCAATATGTCTTCTACTTGAGTCATGATGTCGCCGTTAGAGTAAAGGTATTCAGTCACTTTAGCCAACTCCTGTAATCAATATCCACAAGGAATTTCATCAATATGCTTTAAAAATATGGAGTGGCATGATGTCACCAATAAAACTAAAACCATGGCTACTAATCATTACTATTGAAAATAAGGAAAAACGTACAGAGATTGCAGCAACAATGTTGTCCCTGGTGAAAGAAAAGGATGCAGCGTCGCGGCAGATATCCTCGATGTTGTGCGCCTCGTCGATCACCACGATGTTGTCCTTCAGGTCGATTTGCATCTGCAATGAAAGGTTCAGAGTTCACACTAAGTAGGTAAGTAAACAAACATGCGTCTTTTTAGCGATTTAAAGTATAAAACATGTCATTTGTATAAATCCTCTGACCTTTAAAAAAAGCCGCCTGTCCATCTTCGTGGGCGTCCCACGATCCGTTTCTTATCAAGCACAGTCTCAGTGTGAGTTCTGCCTCACAGACCATGATTTCCTCTAGAAATGCGCCAAATGTAGCTTCAACCGAATGTTCGTATTCGGCCGAACATTCGGTTAATATGCCGAATGTTTTAATTATTGTTAATATTTAAAAAACATTTTATTAAACCGTAAGATTAACTAATTACTTACTAATACAAAGTTAATATTTAAATTCTTACAGAGTAATATACGAATATTCAGCCGAACGTTCGGCGCATCTCTAATTTCTTCTCACTTTTGTGCCCTACCCACTGTCACCTCAACTTTCACTCGTAGGGCTAACAATTCTAGTAAGTTTTTTTACAGTAAGATCTCAATAGCTCATTGAGTGGCCAGGAGCTTGATTATGAGGCCTTTAATAATATTCCACGTTTAAGATACAGTGCCACAAACTTATCTGACCCGGTGGCCAAAACTGGAACTAAGTGTCGCTATTTTGAAATGTCATTTTGTTGTAACAACTACTTAAATATAAATGTTCAGCAAATTATCATTTCGGTTAATCCTTGTGCATTTTGCAATGGCATTACTTTTACACTAAAAACTGCGGAAGTTGTAGTTAGCGGCAATACTAAATTCAACAACAGCGACACTGCCACCGGGTCAGATAAGTTTGTGACACTGTACACAGGTTTTCTTTGATAAAGCACGGTGGACTAGACTTTTAGACACTGGGACCGTATAAATGGAATTGAACCCTTCCAAGTTGAACGCCCTAAAATTGGTATAATACTTACACTATTCCTGATGCCCGGTTCTATCAGGTAGTTGTAAGGGCAGAACACAATATGCGCACTGCTCGCCATACTCCTGGCTGCGTAGTACGGACAAGCTGACATTTCAGTCCCGGCCTTGACCAAGTCTTCCAGGTCAAACGCCGGGGGTAGTGATTTGTGGTTGAGGGCAGATTTGTTGTCGTAGAACTTGCAGTTGCTTTCTCTTTGGTTTTTCTCTGCGGATACGTGGGTCTGGAACAGACAGAGTCAAGAGTTAAGACATATACAGAAAACAAACTGTCACATATCAGTAGATATGAAAGGGACAGTTATAGGTACATGGAAGAGCTGCTTTACTTTCATTGTCGTTGCAGAATTCCGGCGTTAGAAACATAACTCAAGTTTATGAGCGCCAACTTGCATTAAACAAATAATAATAATAATAATTTATTTATTGCAGTAAATGTGGTACATATAGGTATTACATTACATTGGTTTCTCACATTTAACCAACAACAATTGGCATGCAATAGTTGAGAGACAGGCACTTAAAATCGAACATGAATTAAATAAAGAGATTAGGATTAAATTATTTCAATTAATTACATAATTATTAAATTTAAATTTTACTATCAATAAATTCATTAACACTATAATAACATTTTTTAGTCAACAGCTTGAATAAGGCACATTTAAATTGTTTAGGCAAGGCTTTTATAGCCTCCGGCAACTTATTATATAACTTAATACACAGGTTAAATGAGTTTTTTTGCCAAACTGTCGTCGAACCAGACGGCACCACCAAACGATTCGGATACCGGGTCAAAAATTTACAGACATCACGTTTCTTACTAAAAAGCTCTATATTATTTTTGGTGAAAACACAAATCTCAAAAATATACATGGATAGCAAAGTTAACAAATTTATTTTTTTAAATGACGAATTTTTAAACATAATGATTACACTGTAGAGATAACTTGATTTCAATAATAGATATGTTCTTCAATCAGCAATAGGACATTCTCCTATAGTGGGTATTGGCCAATCTAATATCACCTTTAATTAAGTTTACATTTACGCACGAAAAGTTAGTATGTAAGTGATTTTACCTTGTTTTAATGTAACCTTGTTGGTGATCTAATAAATAAATAAATAATAACCTATGGAAAAGGGCTTGGGTTCAGAAGTGAGAAAGTAAAACAATGAATAAAGAATGCTAGCTTCTAAAGAACCCTACATTAGCTCACTACACATGCCATTCTTAATCTCCCAAATCTGCCTGTCGAACTCTCTTAAACAGCTGTACTCCCTGCTGGAGAGCACCGTCATCTTCGCCTCGCCGCAGTACGAGGTCCTCTTGAACTCCTTGATAACCTGATGCGCCGTAGTAGACGGTGGGAAATACTCACCAAAATCTTCCAAATATTGTTGTCTATTGAAAACTGCGCTTATGAAACCGCTCGCCAAACGTGTGAATTTCGGCCAAAATCCCCCTATAACGGGTTTGGGCCACTCCGCATCTATATGGTCTAGGGCTGGGTTCAGCAGTGAAAAAATAAAATGATGAATGATGACTGTTAGCTTCTAAAGACACATTGACTCACCTTTATACAACCCCTGCACATGTCATTCTTAGTCTTCCAAATCTGCCTGTCGAACTCTCTTAAACAGCTATACTCTCTGCTGGAGAGTACCGTCATCTTCGCCTCGCCGCAGTACGAGGTCCTCTTAAACTCCTTGATGACCTGCTGCAGCTGCTTGTGGGTTCTCGCGCCGTAGTAGATGGTGGGTATGCTGCAATTAACATCGTCGGTGATCCAGTTACGTAAGAGGTTGACCAGGAATCTGAAATGCACCGCTCGTACCCGTCACCTTGTTTACCAGAGTCCACTTATGACTAGAAATGTACACACACACACACTGTAACAAAGAGGTATGATGCCTAAATTTTCATGCTCAGGATGTGTCTATGAACAACGCATTTAACCTAATTATTTAAAAATTATTGCACAGAGATATAGGTAAAAATGTTTGGTCCTTGTGAGTGTTTGGAAAGTGAACATTCATACACTTTTCACATACGAGTATATTAGAGGGTTAAAAATAAATACAAATCTCTGGTCCGTCTTTACTGATAATGATTTGACCCCAAACTAAGCAGAGCCTACTATGGGTGTCAAAGACTGATATACATACTCACTGAAACAGATACAATCCCTAATAAAACGTGTATCGCAAGCCTATTCCTACACTCATGCATTTACGTCAACAGACACTCATCTCACGAATACTATTAAAAATGTACTAGAATCGGCCTGTGTTTAAATCAAAATGTTTCTATACATATTGCTGACCACTGTCGGGTGATTTTCCAAGAACTGGTTATATTTATTATTTGATTGATTTGTGAATGTGGTCTTGTGTGTCATAAAATCTATAAAATAAGTAATTCAAAGAGCAAAATTAACATCGAAGCAACTAATCATGCATACCCTCAGATATACTCGTAGCTATGTTATCATCTATCAGTTGTCATGCATCGACTTCTACAAGATTAGGGTTAGGTCAAATCCAGAACCTAGTAAAAAATCGGGCTAGATTTCATAAAAACCGAATTTTTATAATCAAATGTAACAGCAGAACATCAAGTGTAACCCAATTAACGTGACGATGTCTGATTCTGTTCGGTGCAACAGTAGATGTTAGAGGTCATTCGCAATACAATGCATTTCAAAGCGTGGGGAGATACCTGACGTTCTCGGGTGTCTCCGCCTGGGGCGCTGCCGTCGGTTTCTGCGGTGTGGTCTGTTCCTCCGGGCTGAACATGTTTGATGCTCCCCCGCAATCTGGCGAGTTTAGCTTTCGCCGCTTTTGAATTTTCACTAGCCCATTTTCAGTGGTATCTGAAAAATAAAAACATTTAAAATAAATAGTATGCCTACTAATTTTACTGGTTGTAAATAGCGAGTTAACTTTACAAAGGTATTCTCGCGAGACTTCTTCTTATCGAATCGATTCCGGCAAGTCATATATATTTCGACCAGTACTCGACCACGCGAACTGCATCGTCTGTGGCGCTGTAGAGGTCCTCCAGTGTGCAGGTGGAAGGGCACGCAGGACACGACAATAGGTGTGCCATTGTTTGTGGAGAAGCTCCGCACGGGCATGAGTTGTCAGAGCTGAAACCCCACCTGGACATATTCTCCTTGCTACGGCCGACTTGGGTCCGGAGTCTGTTTAAAGATTTCCATGTCAGCCATGGTAGGGTGTGACCAGGGGGGAGTTCCTCCGACAAAGGAAGGAGCGATGCCGTGGGAGATCTCTCCCGCCAGATGTTTAGCCGGGTGACATGAGTGCTTCGCTGTTGAGGCGGAACCTCTTTAATGAAGCTGTGCCGACTCTTAAGCCTTTGGGGCACCGGTATGTAGCCATGCATAGGGTGTATAGCATCTGAAAGCATTTTGGCTCTTTCCGTGCGACCTGCCGCTTCTCTACGGATATCCGGTGGAGCGACTCCAGCTAAGGGGACACAAGTTAATTATACCTCTAATCGTAAGTTATGAACTGACTGTCGCCCAGGCATCTTACGTTACTTAGACAATAGAGCTCGCAACGAAACCGAAACTAGAGTGTGAGTCGTGTAACGGGCGTGTAACATGACCTTTGTCTTGTCTATTTTAATTTTTAGGCTAACTTGTTGGGTAACCAAATAAATGTTTTACTTAACTTTAACCTGATTGAGGATAACAAATAAATTGGCAAGCTCTTCTAGTGTTACGGCACGTTTCATATGTGTTTTCATTAAGCTATTCTTTGAAAAACCGACAAATACTCTCGTTGAAAAAGGTAACAATATACATTCCGCAGTTGGGTACCTCCATTAGAGATCGACATCCGTATGTAGCTATAACAGAGTCAGCGTGGGCCGGTACATACCGCACGAATAGGGATGAGAGCAATGCTGCGACATTGCCGACATATCAGCCGCGGGCGCGTGGGCGTGCACACACACGCGTCTGAATGTACCAGAATATTCCTTTTAAGGTTACCCGGGTTATTAAATGAGAATAATAGTCGAAATCTTTTAATCTTAACGCCTTGAAAAATTAAATTCTGTCTTAAAAGAAGTAACTAATAGGTTGGGGAAAAAGTTTCTTCGCATTTTTTAAGAAAATTCAAACCATTTTTTAATATAGTTTATTTACATTTAACTAAAGTATGTGGGTGCCATTTTGCTCGACTACTTTTTGCCATCTTGTAGGTAGTAACATGATCCCATTGCTTTAGGAATTTTGAGGCTTCTGACATCAAAATTTCCGGAATGAAAACGCTTAAACCAAATTTGTGCTACTCTCACAGACACTGCACTAGGTCCATAAACATCGCAAATTTTTAACGCGGCTTGCGTTGCATTTTTACCTTTTTTTGTAGTAAAATTTTAAAATGTATCGAATTTCTTCATTAGATTCACTCATCTTGACAGTAAGAAAAACAAATAAAAATCACACATTTTCCTGATTTGAATTTGGAATTACCTTCATTAAAATTTAAACTTTTAATGACACCAAAGCCAAAGATATTTTATTACAAGTTCATACAAACTAATGCGAAAAGACTTTTTCCCCAACCTAAACTTACGAGTAAAGTATTTTGTATTTCATGTGATCAAAGTTTAATAGTTTTGTAAATATGAAGAATGTGCCGCATTCTACGTTATTTCTATTGACAGTCTAAGCTACTTGAGAGAAAATACCCCTAATCCAGGGGGCTTACGCGCGCACGTCTATATTTCTTTGGAATTCTTATAACCATATTTTATTGTACAAAATACATAAAACCTATTCATAAAATTCTACGTTTTGTGACCTTTTTACCCCGCTAAAGTTTCACGAAACATCGTGAATTTGTGCCGTAGTATGCCCCAAGAAACGATTAAGGAAACTTAAAATTAATGCTGTCCTGTCTTATGTCAGTAGAAAAGAAAGGGACAGCAGCTATCATGTAAGTGCTACTCAACTTTGACTATCGTTCTTGGATTTAAAATGAGCATTTCAGTCGCATCTCTCTCAGGCGCGAGACTTTTAGAAGCAACCTTAGTCGTTTCATCCTTCAAATAACGACTGAGACGTACCAATAAAACTCACCCACGGGCTCTATTTTAAAGTAGAGTTCTGCCAGAAAATACTGTGACTCGGGTTTTTCATTATGAGGTCCTGATGCCCAATTTGGTTCACGATCTCCTTTTTATTTATTCTCCAAACCGAGAATAAATAAACCGCTAACTAACCATGTAATCGATTCTTATTCAGCATACATCAGGTGCCTTTAATCAGACGTACCTTACTAGGTATGTGCTACATGTTTGCGGGCATTGCACAGGAGGGTTGCGGGCGCACACTGCGACATATCAGGCATATGCGCTCGGGGCTCGGTATTGCTCAATTATCTGTACCTGTGTATTTATCTGTACCTGTACCCTGAAATAACGGCACATAGATAGATATACTTTATTGTACAAAGAAACAATAACGAGTACATAAATATTTGAATACATAAAACTCCCATAGTTGTAACTTGAATGCCGTTTTTAGACCAATTTCTAATCGCTATGGGCGCTGAGTTCATGGGATCATACGAGTAAGTATTTGTATTGTAATGTAATTTACGCTTTTAAGGTAAATTACAGGAAACATTTACTGAACATCCAAAAAATAACGGCTAAATGAAAATGTATAACCAAGCAGCACCCACTCGTAGGACCTTTTGTCCCCTGTCATCATGAGATCATAGAATATAGAAAAATATAAATAAATATGTATTTCATTAAATATATCGTATTTGTAGTTGTTTGTGTACTTTTATCTATGCCTAAATATAGTATCAAAGTGTATTAAGCCATAAATGTATTACGATCTTTTATTATTATTATTTTAAGTCATGTAACTACATCATTTGTAGCCTGTTTACTGCTGGGCTACGTGTCTGTTTTGTTGGCATCCGCAGAACACCAGTGGTCGTGACAAGCTGTCTCGTTACGGCTTATATACTGAGCGGAGACCATTTTGGTACCTTTGTCTATTATGTTAAGATTCAGAGTGTATTTTTGTTTTGCTGTCGAATGTATGTTTTTTTTTGTTTCTTGTATATTATTGGTACCGAATAAACTTTTTTCTATTTCTATTTCTATTTCTATTGAAGATCCAGTCTTTGATTTGGTAGGTGTTTAACCTATTAAAAATGGATTAAGTTAAAAATAAGTGATTGTAGTCTGTTCATAAAATTTGCGTTTAGAAAGCTCTGCATTTGTTCTGATTTACGAATATATTGGATTCAAATATTGATTGTTGAAACCGATTAAAAAAAACAGATTTCCCTCAGTTCAATAATGAAATCAAATGAGCCTGAGATGAATTAGCTCAATTTTATTTAAATAACCTACTTGTTTGTATTATTCTAGAAATTTAACTTTCTGAAACAAACTGTAAATTAATTACGATTTAATAATGTCTTCTTAGTTGTACCAATTTAAAGGGAAGTGTTCTTTACTCTACATATTATATAACAGGTGTTCTAAGGAGTTTTATAAATTTCTGTAGCCGAGGTAAAACAGCTTCGTTGCGAAGTATACGATTTCAATTTTGTTAGTGATAGTACAGAGTTAGGTGATTCAAGATGGCGCTAGCGGAGGGGACCGGGGGGGTGACAATGAGGCCATTACGGGGATTGCTTTGAGATTGCGAATGAATTTCGAGTAATGAATTGTTTTGTGCGGCTTGAAGTAACTACTCAGTTGCAAAAGTGTGGTTATGATAATGAAATTGCATCCTAGCAATATACAAAAAAAAGCAGATGCACACTCAACCTAAAGTATATTTTAATTTTAAAGTATCATCATGAAAGAGCTGGCGTAACTTTTGGTACCTTTTAATTTATTAAAAACTATATTGACAGCCATTGGTCATAATTGTTAAAGTGACTTCCGGATGTTTTAAGAATAAAATCTTTTTAAATAACATACTTACTAAAATTAAAATAAGTAAAGTAAAGTAAAAAAACATTTACTCACTTAAGCTTTTACAAAGAAGCACTTATGAAATTTCAAAATTCACAAAATATATATATATAAACAATAATAGACGTTGTTCAGGATTGTCGATGTGTGAACGCGACCATAAATCGTCTTTCGCCTGGCAACCCCAGTCAGTTCAAATATGGTATATAAGCCCATACATACTTGTAACGGCGCGCCATTCAAATTATTCTCGTAGTCGTTTCATGGTAGTCATTGTCGGTGCACAAGCACATTTTCGTAATTATATCGTTTTCGTAATATCGAAATACAGTCCACTCTTATCGCTTAAATTTTTGGTCCGTCAAGCCTGATTTATTGGAAGGCGACCTATGGTTTTTCGATTGATAAACATTGTACTGTCATTGCCGTAACGGTAAATAGTTTGTTATAAATTTCGCGGGTAGTCTGCATTAGGTTTTCGTGACCGTTATAACTTTAGTCGTTATTGATTGTAATTATCGTTCGTTGCGTTATTTTACATATTGATGCTTTAGCTGTGGCATTATTAAAGTCATAAACTGGATCTGTGAAGGATCTATGGTGTATAAAAAAAAGAGTTTGATTAATTCGTCTTGTCACGGTTGTCTGATTGTCATACAATAATGTCTTTCCAATGGTTTGTTTATTTCAGAGATTTAAATTGTCGGTTTTTCGTATTTTCGTTGTAGTTCTTCGGTTGTTTTCGTAAATATCTCTGAGATAAGCAGTCATGGAGGGCGGTGTGATGTCGGGCACCGCGAACAATTATCGTATTGTGCGTAATAAGGAGTATGCCCGTATGGAGGAGATGGTAGGTACGGATTTACATGGTTATGCTATGGCTGATGTAGACGAGACTTCTGCCGCGTTTCATAGGGCTCAAATAGACTTGTTTTGTTCTATTGCACCTTCTGAGAGACGAAAGGAAATGGAGGTAACCCGGCAGTTCGAGCTGATAGCAAGGACCGTAAAATTACGTTTGCGCCAGAAACCAAATGTAACTGAACAGAAGCCTTTAGTGTCAAGTGTTGGATTGTCCAAATTTAATAAGCCGCCCTTCGATGAGAAGGTGGAGAATGTGTCATTATCCAGGTGGGGCACAGCAACTGAGGAAACGTTACAGGTGCAATGTGGCTTGAATTGTTCTGTACCTAGTAATAGTAAGACACATAGTTATAGTGCTAAAAGCGATGAAACATTAGAGAGTTCTGGCCTCTGGCTAAATAACATTGCCAGCAGGCCTGTTAATCAGCAGTCTTTGTGTAGCGTGCCACCTGTAATAATTTGTACTGTATGCTCTGTTGAGGGCCATAGTTGGGATACGTGTCTGCAGTTTTTAGAGTTGAAACCCTACAATCAAGTTGTTCCAGTGAAAGAGATGAGGCTGGGTATGGGGTGTCTGCATGATGCACATACTGTACAAAATTGTCGATTGTCGGTACAGTGTGATAGGCATAAGTGCAGGCAGCATACAATACTTCACTTAAGTAATGCTGGTGATGCAGAGCACTCAGGAGTGCCTTTTAGGAGTATATCAATCACTACATCGGGTTATGACACTCAGGTCCAATTTTTGGCTTCGGAGGTTTTTATTAAAATTAAACATAGGATATTTGTGCCTACTAGCATACTGCTTCACAGTGCCAGTGATGTTGATCATGTAGGATTGGCATGCATTAGGAAGCGTGGGCTACTAATGTGTAGTAGTAGTTCATTGTTACATGGTATCGGTCAGGTATCAGCTGACACGCTTAGATTACAGGTTTGTTGTATGGTTCCATCATCTGAGAGCTTGTACAGCCTCTCTTTGGAGGCTTACATTTTGCCAAGATTTAGTTTGGATATGCCAACTTTGAAAGTCAATGCTTCTTTGAGGGCATTTATAGGAAAAAATAATTTTGCAGATCATGCCTGCATTGAACCCAGAGCTGTTGACATGTTGGTTGGTTGCAGGTTTCTTGGTCCAGTGCCTCAACCTGGCCTTGCAATTTGTAAACAGGGTCAGCCTATTGCTATTTACACAGTTTTAGGTAGGAAAGTTACGGGGTATGATGCTGTGATGGTTAACTGTTATCAGTGTAGTTCTTTTATTTTGTATTTGTCGTTTGCCAATGTCAGTTGTGGACTGGAATTGGAGAACTTCGGTTCTCCCAGGGCTGCATCATCGTTGGAATTCAAGCTGTCGTCAGGGACGGACCACAGTAGTTCTCTGGAATTGGAGAATTTGGAATCTCCCAGAGCTGCTGTGGCATTCAAGGTTGATTTATCGTCAGTAGTTATTAGCCAGGCTGTAAATTGTCGAGGTCCTGATGGTGAAGTGGGGATACCAGTTGCGGTCGTTGGGTCTCAGGATAGGCCTCGACTTTGTCGTTGTCGTGAGATGGCGCAGAGGCGTCTTGTTGGAATGGAGAGCTGCCAAAGGTGTAGTTACACAAGGGTTGGGTTGCTCTTGTCGTCGGATGATCGTTTTCATTGCATCCCTTATAGTGAGGTATTGCGGTCTGTCTCTATGGATTTGTCGAACCACACAGCTGTTTTTGAAAGCCTGACGGATCTTAGTTCTCGTGAGTTGTTGCAAGAGAGATTAACTCGGGATGTGCAATGGTGGGCGGGGCCTCCTTGGCCTCACGAACCCTGGAAGTCTTGGCCACAGTCTGATGGGTTGTGCGATGGAGCAGCTTCTGATAATATATTGCCTTCCGTTTATATTTTCGTTTATTCACCGCATCGCACTAGAGCATATTATTGTCGGTTGAGTTTTAGGCTGCGATATCTTGCGTCGCAGCGTAATTTGTCGCATGACGTTGTTTGTATCCTCGTGGAACATGAGCCGGGGCATTTTTACGCACTAAAACTTGGAGCTTCATCGCTGAAGTCGTGTTCCCGTTGGGAGTTAAAGCCATCGGAGACGCTGCCTAATCAGGCCGTTTTTGATGACTTATCAGCATGCAACATATTTTCGATCGTCGTTGAAATTCTTTATCTTTCGTCGTCGTTGCTGTACATCCAGCGCCTTCTTGTGTATTTTTCTCGACTCATCAGTAGCTTGCGCTGTCTTACGTCAAAACCTTCGTATCGTGACTTGTCGCGTGAAGAGAATACCCACTCTTCTGCTTTTATCGTGAGTTGTGTCGAGGAGCGTGCTATAGCATCTATTATGGTATTTCTTTTCCTAGCGCAACAGAAATCACATTCTTGCTCGAAGTCTAGGTGGAAATTATTTCCTGTCTCCGACGAACTTAGTCACTTCAGGGTGGGCGGTCTACTATTTAAGCTAGATTTGTCGTCTGTGTCGTCTGACGTAGGCGAGCTGCTTCTCTTGCCTTTTAGTTACCTGTTAGCTGTCGCTGAGTTAATCACCGAAAATTGTGACCAGCACTCTGCGTCCCTTGGACTACGAGATTCGCAAAATTTAATCGCTCTTCGGTTATTGTTGTCGATTAGAGGTTTATATGCAGGAATATCCACCTGCGATAAATGCTTTCGAGCTCAACCTAAAAGTGGGGCAACACCCTTTATTGCTCCGCTGTCGTTTTTCGTTAATGAAATGAAATCACGATTATCGCTTGTAGTCGACAGCGCAGGTTTTTTCGATGCCTGCCTGGCTAGCGGTCGTGGATTGCGCATTCTCATAGTGTGCATTGATGGATTCGTTAAAGTTACTGCTTCTAAAACAGTGCAATTCGGACTCGTTTTGGAACCAATGTTTGTAGCAGGTGTTGTAGCTTTAATTCGTTTTATTTCGCGTCTTGGCCATTGCTGGAGGTTTGTCTCTGACCCGGGCAGATATTTCGTTTGCGAGTCTAATGGTATGCTAGACCTAGTAAGACAGGCTTCGCGTGCTGAACTGATTGAAGTCATGTTCAATCCACCAGGTAGCCCGCATTTCCGCGGAAACCGGCGTGAACAAGGTCCAGACCTTACCCATCGTGTGTCCTTCAGTTCGATTCGAACGGCTCACGTTCAACGTATCCACCCGGTAGACTCAGAGGGCCAGTGGTCAAACCGCATACCGCTGCTTAGCTTACTTACTAATTCACTATTGTCTTTTCGTTTAATTTTAAGTTTAATTTCGTCTAGTTAGTTGTCGTATGTATGAACCATCATGCATAATATCGTTTCGCTGCCTTGTGGTTCGTATGATAGTTTATTTCGTGTATTCGTGTACCATTAACTTTATTTGTCACTCCGTGTAAGTTTTACTTTAATTTGTTTCGTAGTTCAGTTAACTGTAATTCGCTTATTTTGTGTATTTATTAGGATACCTATTGCCAATTACGTTTAGTTGTATAAAGTTTAGTTCTTTCGAAAATACGCCGTATTTTGGTGGGCGGAATGTTCAGGATTGTCGATGTGTGAACGCGACCATAAATCGTCTTTCGCCTGGCAACCCCAGTCAGTTCAAATATGGTATATAAGCCCATACATACTTGTAACGGCGCGCCATTCAAATTATTCTCGTTGTCGTTTCATGGTAGTCATTGTCGGTGCACAAGCACATTTTCGTAATTATATCGTTTTCGTAATATTGTAATTTAGTACACAACCCTTTTCGCTGTCGCTTCACATGTATTAAACTGCAAAGGGAAAGAGAGAAGTCGACTGGAGGAAACACTGCTGTTCTACACCCGGTATTAGGTACTTGGAGAAAGGTAACTGTTGCTGGAGGTGAGTTCGAGTTCCCAAAGGTGATAGGAGCCACAACCAACCGCCGAAGACCGAGGCACACAAGAGCACAGCTTTATTGGTAAGTGTTTTGTCCATTTGATTATCTCTTCCCACTATTATCGTCTTATTTTCTGTCGTATCGTATATATTTAGTTTATCGAAATACAGTCCACTCTTATCGCTTACAGACGTAAATAAAATAATACGTATCGTTAATAAACATAATTCGAATCAACCACCGGGTCGGACGTTGCTTCTTAAAATTAAAATTTGTATATTTGAATATTTGGATAATAATATAGCGATCCTGCCTTTAGCGCCGGAGGTCGTGGGTTCGATCCCCACCCATGACAAATATTTGTGTCCATTTTATTTGTTGTGTATCTGGGTGTTATTATCTATTTAAGTATGTATTTAGAAATATTTAAGTATGTTTATCAGTCTCTGGCGCCCATATTACAAGCTCTGCTTAGTTTGGGGTCAGATGATCTTGGTGTGAATTGTCCCAGATATTTATTTATTTATTAATTTTATTTATTTATTTATAAAGAAACTTTCATCTCATATCTTTCACCAATATAAAGCTAGATTTCAGTTTTTAACGAACACGGGGTTTATTTGTTTTTTAGGCCACATTTTACCGGGAGAAATATTAGTCGCCACGCGGGCGAAGCCGTTATTAAATGTAATGACAAAGCAAACTATTTTTACCACGACTTTTTCCTACGCCATCTAATGAGTGATTATTAGCAATGTTTTAAATATCTACTGAAAAAACTGCATATTCAGTCAGTGACTACTCGTTGATTCAAGATGGCGGCGGGAATGACAATGACGCCATTACGCGATTGCGTTGGGAGCTTGGGACTGCGACTTGCCCCCCTAATGAAAGCATTGAAGCCGGCCGCCGTGGCAGCGCGTCGCCGTGCACTCTCTGTGAATAGTGTGATTTACAACAACCCTAGCTTGAGACTCATCAACGTGAGCTGAGCTGTCAATGCTACGAGGTCGCTTACTACGCGCGTTCGCTACGAAATCAACAGCGTTACGGTTTAGTGGGTGACTGTACACTACGATGCAGAAATATGAATCAGCGCTTAACTCAACGCCATAAGATTTACAGATGTATGAATCTGGCAACGGAGTGACGCACATGGTTGTAACTACTGAAGCACCTGGGAATAATCCTAGCGTTCAGAGGAAAAAAACAGGCAGATTCGAGTCACAGACTCACAGTAGATATAATTTCCTATGTCATGATTATTTGACTGCAGCAGTCATTCACTGAAATCGAAAAACGGCTCATACAACTATGTGTTTTGTGTTGCACACAAAATAATTTAAAAAAAACATACTTTCCATTGCGCCGAACCTGGGTGAAGTGGTGTATGGATCTAGAATTCTAGATCGTTCTTCTTTAGTGAGTTACATAGAATTTACCCATTTTTAGGGTTTAGTCGCAAACAAGGAATTCTCAGTTTTGCCATGTTCGTCTTTGCGCCTGTTATGGAAACGTTTGAAATTTTTTTAACCTTTCTAAGATTAAGTTTTGTACGAATCAAGTTTCCTTACCCTCTCTACCAGGTAAATTTTGCTTTCGAATACGTAAAAAAAAACATAACAGTAGGTTATAACATAACTATTCTGGCCCTAACCTTACTTACGCGTGACCGACACCCTCTTGACAGATTTTATTATAAAAAGAAAGAAAAATAATATATCAACCCAAGAGTATGTTGTTTCATACCTTCTTCTAACGGCTCCGAGCGCTTCACGCCGGAACTGCTTTCGCCCCAGCTCTCATTCGGTTTGTCATAGATACTCTTCTCACCTGAAACAAAATATTCCATTGATTCCAGTAACAGCTGAGCATCTTTGTGGAACTTCATACTCGCCTACGAACTTAGGGTTAATTGTGCTTAGAGCTCTGAGTATGTCATCGTTAAAGTAAAATGATGCATTTAAAAATAGGAAAATCTGATGATAAATGACCTAAACTGTTTGACTGATCTGTTGGCACAATTTCTCGCCGGGTCTTCTCAGCAAGAAACAACTCCGACGCGGTGGTAGAGTCGCATTATGTCTGTATGATGTTTATTTACATATCCATATTATTATGGTATTTATGTCTATTATTTAGTATATTTTGCTGTAAATTTGACGATTTGAAAGTACTGATACAGTCTATTTGAATAAAGTTATTTGAGTTTTGAGTTTTTTGTTTGAGTTTCAATGGCAGCGCTCCTGCCTTTAGCGTCAGATGACAAAATCGACAAAGAATTTTCACAACGAGTATGTCTTTTGGTCACCCAAAAAAAAGATACAATGTTGTTGCATCAATAGGAGTTTGCTTCGAGTTTGATTCTAGTTTGACCAGTTTTATTTTATTTGATCGCACTCGTCAAGAAGCGTTAAATCGGGAATTAACATAAACAAAAAATGGTTACGTTAACATGCCACCAGAGGCGCCACTGGGTCTGCCAAACAAATTCACGTTTAAGCGCTCTACGTGTGTGATCGAATAGATCTCTCTCTTGACACTGCGCCCTGTTATAGAGCCACTTTTTCGCATTCACAATTTTTCTTGAAAGTGTGGTCTTGTGAACGTTAAATGTGCGAACACTCAGCGCTATAAGGTTGATGCCCGGCCTTGTATGAATACGAGTAGCAGACAGAACGCTACGCACGATGATGTCATCACGATAGTAGGCAAGGTCATCTGTACGTTTATTCAGTTTCCATCAGCTCAGCCGCGGTGAGTGTTTGCTCATTTATGAATTAAGAATTAGTATTAGACAGCTCGATTCAAACTATTTCAAAGTCTCTTTCTGATTGTCAATGTTACGAGTATTTCCTAGTTTATTCTTAATGTTGGAAAATTTACGCGATAGCAAATAAAGTTGATTTTTATTCAAGCAACGTTTTTGCAAATTGCATTACACATTTTTGTGTGTCTGGGCGTTTTTGATCTCTGAGTCCCGTTCGGCGGTTGGCTAAATGCTCCTCTAAAGTCAATTACGCGCAAATGTTTAAAACGTCAAGAGCGAAATAGACAACAGTTCTTATTATATTCGCATTATTCGTGCCAGTACGCGTCAAGCAGTGGATATAAAAATTTACTTTAGCTATCGTGTCGTAAAACGTCTAAAAAAAAAACTAAAGCGCGTATTCAGCATATCTCTAAGATATTCAAGTGCGATTTTCACGTAGTTTAACTGATAACAATCATTGTTGGGCGATAAGGACTTGCGCACCGTCCGCGTCAGTGACACAAGTCGTGCGGAGCCGACACGACCATGCAGGAACAATACAGAGAAATCGACAAGTTCCTGGGCAAAGACTATCTGATGGTGAGCCAGGAAGGGTTCGAGGCGTATCTGGAGTTCATGGGTGAGCCATTCCTGTTCATATTGCATTTGAATGTCTGATTTTATTTAAACAAGCATGAAAACACAATGTTTTGTTTAGTTTCTTTCATTTAGAGTTTAGAGCGCTGTTGATATTGATTAACAGGTAGTGTCAACAGCATTGAGTTAATGCTGTTGACAGTTAAGTAATGAAGAACTTATGAGAACCTATGAGTTGTGTTGTTGTTGTTGTAATAAGAGGAATTGTGAAACGAATTGTTAAAAGCAGCAAATCTAACTCGATAAGTATTTATTTATCAGCTGATCATTTCTTTTTTGTTTATTCACACATATATTTTACTTTATGTAATGTTATGTATGTATTATGTATACATGTACGTAACGTTAAACACGCGCTTTTCATAACAAGTTATTTCTTTTCCTTCCATTATTTTCTTATTTGTTATATTGCTCATTGATGTATTGTGCATCTGTAAATAGCGGACATAGTTTTTGAATAGTAAATATGCAGTTAATCAAATATTCGTTTCGAGGTATATGAATTATGACTAAGTAAGTATTTTACTTCAGGTTTAGGATACTTCAAGCGAAAAATAGCAGTGAACATGAAGACTACGCAAACCCTGACGAAGAACGAGGATGGCACGTACCGGTTCCACCTACGCGCTGTTGTCTATAACTGGGAGATCGTGTTCACACCGGAAGTGGAGTTCGAGTCCGTCAAAGCTGACGGTAATAAGGTATTCTGGCCTTTAATAGTACCTTCCATTCAAAGTTTTTATAGTTACAAAGTTACGCGGATCGTGACATAGGTAGTACTTCTGCTGTTAGCCTTACGGTGCGTTTACACAAAGGGAGTGAATGCTCATTCTATTCTTACTCAAGACCAAAAAACCTCAGACAAAGAGATAAATAATTGGCTCTTCCAGTTTCAAAATTAAAGATACACCAAATTGGACCCCACGCAAGCGCCATAAAAATATACAATAAAATTCCAAAATATATACAGGAACAAATAAATGTAGGTACTAAGTTTTACAAAAACATTGAATAATTATTTATTATATAAATGCTTTTCTGATCAGCAAGAATTTTTCAACGACAATTAAGTAAAAAGTCACAATGTATGTTAATGTTAAGTTTATGAAATTGTTAAGTTTTTTAATTATTATTAATTTATTTTATGTAATAAAATACCCTACCAGGGTAACGAGTTTTGGGACACAACAACAATGTTATTACTTTGTAACCACATGTGTGCAATAAATCCTTGAATCTTGAACCTATCTCAACTGTTTGAAGTTTTCTTTGAAGAAAAAGTCAAAGAAAAGCGCTTGGTGTAAATGCACCGGTAGATGGCGTTGGCAGCGTGACCAGACCACAAAATAAAGAGTTTACACAAGGTCCGCTTTCGTCTTTTTTCCTAAACTTGCCTGATCGCCTAGGGTGGCTACTATATTCGCCCGATAAGCCCGATCTGACAGCACGGGAAAATAATATTGTTCTGACTGAACATTCCTAACGGGTAAAGGATAATCTAGCGACGTCTTTAAATTCATTAACCTTCGTGCCAGATTATAAGAAGTCATTTACCTACAGATGGCGTCCGCTAAATAAACCGGGCTCCCGGTGCAACATGCTAGCTTAGTAGCAAACGTTATCTGAGTTTTGCTTACCTTTCAACATCATTTGGTAACTTAAAAAACTTATGATCACAATTTCGTGTGGTGTTCATACAGCCAAATACACTGCAACAGAAATATCTGCGCGAAACCATTTTTGACCATTGAACTATAATGTAAGTATCTGACGACGTACAAATAATATCTCAATGTTTTTGACAGTGCGACTGACCGCGACACTGAAACTCACTGACTTCGCCTGTAAACTCACGTCTCTGTGTGCGTGTGCTGAAAATGGCATGTTGTTCTAAGCGGGCTATCTATCAGAGCGCCGCGCATGCCTAATTTGTGACCAGACTGTGTAGTGAGCGCATATAGTGCGCACCTCAACTCTAATTTAAGTACAGTTCAGCGGTTTTAAGAACATGTGCAACACTTTAAGGGACTTTAAAGGTATCTTGTCCAACCTATAGGGGAACTTTTATGGAGTCACCTTAAGACGCCTGGTTGACCACAGAAGATGATCTCCTAGATAGGCTTTGGTTATTGCAATTCTTCACATCAGTAGGTATAGTAGTTATTTTATCACAGTAAGTTTATTAGATGAGCCGTTTAGTAATTACATTCCATACAGTCGCCTACAATTTTTGTAAGAATTGCTTCGTAGTATACAAGAAGTGATATCCGGTGGCGGAGACCCTGGTGACCTGTGATACAGGTTCACTATGTACCTACTTCAAGCACCAAGTCTCCCTCATCTTAGGTTATCCTACTTTTTGCTTACATTGTAGTTTTCATATACATTGTAACTTACGCTTAACATAAGTACTAATTATTGTGGAGAGAAAATAAATGATTTTATTATTATTATTTATTTTCAATTTAATTAAAAATTGTCTCATTTCTGAGGTTTTACCATTTCCGCGGGCTTATGGCCACGACGGAAAATCCTTATTTTTTTGTTTTTTGCAGAAGTATGAAGGTGAGAGGGTGGATCTGAAGAATTTCTAGGCCATTGTGCAATGACTTAGGGATGATATCTGTGGAAGATATAACAATTGGTACAGTTTTCATACTGTTAACTCGCCACTGCGTTTTCAATTCTATGGCAAGGTTTGTGTATTTACTGAGTTTCTCAGTATGGGTTGATGTAAGGTTATGTGTGTTTGTTCCCTGCAGTTAGGGGAAGAGATTCGAGGTATCCCTGCCTGTCGTAAGAGGCGACTAAAAGGGCCCTTGGGGTCGCGAAGCGCACGTAAGGGGGCCTGCGTGTTTCGGTTTGCGATCCCGAGGATGACGGTAATGCGTGTCTTCGGACACAGTGGTCTGTGTTATCGTGCACTGGAGTTGAGCTTGCCCCTCCCGAGGTTGGCTGCCAGGCGGCCTTGCGCGCCGAAGGGTCCTGCGAGGAGTCTCTCCCTCGTTGGGGATCCCGGGTCCCTTCCATTCTGCGCCGAAGATGACCACCGTCAGGTTTTAGTGGGTAGGGGTCATATCCCAGGTGTCCCGAACCCAGGGCCTTGGGAATGCCTAAATGCGTTTCCTGACGCAAAAAAAAAAAGGTTATGTGCGTTTCCCGTTGGTGTTTTCAGTCTTCTATCGGGCGCGTCCCCCGCGTGGCGGATAGGGGAATGCCCTCCAGATATGGGGGCTACCGGCTACGGCCGGCGCGGACCAAAATTGAAGAGGTGGGGCCGCTCTTCGTAGTCCCCTGCCAAGCAGATAATGCGAAGATGTGGCCGCCAGGCAAACCGTAATCCGCATTTTGCGGACCGGGGACTCTGTTCGCAGGGTCACGAGGATAAAACCTCTATAAAAAACACCAGGAGGGGGCGGAAACGCCTTAATCACGGCGCGGCGGGTCTGGCTGGTTGTGCTCGCACGACTGGCGGACCCTGGCTTCGGCCACCGTCGGACAACCCTAATCCGCAGTCGCGGGGGTCTTGCCTAGCAGGGCTGCGAGGATGAAAACCTCTATAAAAAATCACCCGTACCCCGCACTGAACGGGCCGGTGACTCTGCTTCGGCAGGGTCGTGAAGAGGACAACCTCTTTAAAAAACGAGGTGTGGGCGATGTGTCGCCGGGCAGCTTTGGCTGTGTGTGGGAGTCCTTAGGACTGGGAGGTTCGGACTTCCGCTCAATGGATAGCAGGTCTGCAAGACCTGCGGCTGGATGGGCCCACAACTCTCGATCACGTGACTAGGTGGGTGACTTCGGTCAACCGTCTGGCAACCTGCTCCCGTAGGGTGTTGTGGACATGTCTCGCAGCCCTCGGGAAGTAGGGGCCTTTGCTTGGTGGCCCGGGCCGAGAGGAGTCAACCTCAATAAAAAACCACAAAAGGTTGGCCGTCAGTCGCGTGACGGTCGGCCGTTCGGTCTCGTGATTTCGATTCGTGAAAATTTCTTTGATGATTTTTGTCACGGTAATATTTATTACCGTGTTTTTTTTTAAGGTATAAAAGGCCTTGAGGTTGGTCCTGTGTGCCTCAACTTTTCTGGTGCATCCTAAAAGGTTTTTCAATCTGTTCATGTTGCGTATTATCAACACTTTCATTAGGTGGTATGATGTTATTATCAGGATCGATGCTATCTCTGGAAAGTAGATAATCACTCCCACATCAATATTTTTAACACCATACATACATACATACCATCACGACTTCATCCCAAACGGGGTAGTCAGAGGCAAGTGACTGTTGCCGTCATGGTGAACGGAACACTCAGAAGCCCACTTTTCACCAACGAACGGATAATTAAGATTACTGCGTCTCTAAATAATACGAACTCAACTCGGTACGACAGTATTTGTACGAGAGTTTCGAAGTCTGGTGCAAGAGATTTGGCTCCGTTATTGGTATATTTTGTAAATACGAGTAAATGCTTCATCAAAGGTACGAGTAAATATAAAATTATATAATATTGCGTATTCCCATTTAAAAGGCAAGCAACACATCGGTGACACCTCTGGTGTTGCGGTTGTCCAAGGGTCGGAGGTGATCACTTTCTATCAGGTGACCTTCCTGCTCATTTGCTCCCTATTACATAAAAAAAACCAATTTAAAAAACCAAATAACATAAAAGTTTACATAGTGAAGCCTCTATCCAAATTTGATAAAAATATGAATGGCTATGAATAGTTGTTTTTTAGGTACAGTAAGTTATTGCTATACTTTGAAATATAGTAATTTAAGTTTTTAGGCATATGCCGCGTTAAGATGCCCTAGAGCATCCGTACAGACCGATTAATGGTTTTTGTGATGTTTTATTATATGAATATTATGTAAACTTTATTGGTAAATAAATGAAAAAAAAAAATGTGGAGATAAGCATGAATTAAATAATTACAGACCTACAGCGTTCATTTCAATATTGGCGAAAATATTTGAAAAGGTCATGCATTCTAGACTTACGTCATTTCTAACGAAGTACAATATACTCACAGAGGAACAGTACGGTTTTCGGAAAGGAAGGTCGACTGCACTTGAAAGTTTTTCTCTGGTCAAAACTGTGTCAACTTTAATGAACCGAAAAGTCCATGTATCTGCAATACTATACGATTTGAGTAAGGCATTCGATTTTGTGAACCACTCGACACTTTTGGCTAAACTCGAGCTGTACGGCATACGAGGACCAGCCTATGCTATAAATGACCAGCCAAAATGTATTTGATTATCCAGTCACTCTCTGTGCTGATATACATATATGAGACATATATGAGGCTTTACACAAAAAGAATAATGTTGTGGATAAATAAGGGCCTACTGGGGCTTACCTGACCTCTCATCAGCTTGTCTCTCTAGAGATGAGGCTTACTCCTGTCCTTATTCTTATCCCGTACAAGAAGGTCGCTGGTAAAGGCAGAGAGCTCGTGGTGGTTGGTCACTGTTGTGTCACTTAACTGATCAACTGTTATTTTGCACTCAAGAAAGGTTCCACAAGAACGAACAGTTTTGTAGATAATGGTGTGATGCTCCAAATGGACAAAGTTCGATAACGCGACGAGTGTTTGGAGCGGCCTCACGAGCGAGACTGACGCTTCAAAGAAACAGGCCTACCCACAGTAGGCAAAATAAAAAATCAACAAAAGTTTGTGGTTTACCTTCCAAGTTGTGTTATCTTCAAACAAACTAAATGTAATATTCCGGTACGGAACAAATAACATTGACTATGAAAATGAGATTAATACACAGCTAGACAAAAAAGCAAACTGGTTAGAAATTAATAATTAAAAAATTAATGATGCGAATTCAAAATGTGAACAATTCATTAATAAAAACTATGTTCCTCTACCATTGTCCATCCACCATCACAGTGAGCCTATTATGGAGGCTGCATCTGCTACTTCTCTTGGCATTATGGTAGACTCAAAACTAACCTGGCAACTTTATGTTGATATGGTGTGTCGGAGGATAAACAGATTCATCTACGCTCTATATCGTCTTACGCAATTAGCTAATCAAAGGACAGCTTTGATGGCATATCACGCATATGTGGGTTCTATACTTATGGGCTGATCTTGTGTAGAAATAAGACGAACAGAAACCGTGCTTTCATATTGCAAAAAAAAATATCAGTAGTAAGATAAGATAAGATAAGATAAATATTCTTTATTGCACATCAAATAAAACAATACAGCTTAAGATTACAAGATTATGATGAAGCAATTAGGCGGTCTTATTGCTTAAAAGCAATCTCTTCCAGACAACCCAAGTAGAGGAAAATGTCAGGAAGGGTAAGCAAGTGCACAAGAAACTGAAAAAATAAAAATAAAGCAATTGATTCACTTAAAAAATAACAATAAAAAGACAAATAAATAACAATAAAATATAGAATCCGTAACTAACAGCCCACGAATAACAAAAAGTGATCAGGGAAAGAAAAAAAGATTATAAGTAAACAGAAAGAGAGAAGTAAAAAGAAGGAGAGAGATTAGGAGACTAAGCAGGAACGTTAAAGGGCGAGGAAATGTGCTTTGATCCTTGTTTTGAAAATAGACAATGATTCTGACTCTCTAATAAATAAGGGTAGGGTATTCCAGAGACGAATAGATTTAACAGTGAACGACTGTGTGTAGGAGTGCGACGAATGAGGAGGGAATGCAAGGCGAAGTATGTAGTATTTGCGGAGAAGAAACACTTGAATCATGCAGACCTCTTTTTATGGAGTTAAATATACTTGCATTCCCTTAGCTATACATATTTGAGATCTTGATATTTGTCAAAAAAAAATGACATCTTTAAGATAAAGATAAGATAAATATTCTTTATTGCACATCAAATAAAACAATACAACTTAGGATTAAAAGAAGATCTTTTTAGTAAGAAACACGAGAAGTGCAATTTCCGCACAAGATATCCAAACAGGCTAAGGTATACTACCTTCAACAACAGACTGTTTTAGTAGAAATAGTAACAATACTACTCTGTGTAAAAAGTATCGGGAATAAGTCAATAAAAAGACCCGCCTAAAAGAGGTCGTTCTAATTTTTTTAATGCATGGTGGTAGCACTGTACTGATTAAGCGCGCAAAATTTGAGCGGGATCTGTCATTTAATTTGTTTTAAACTACACTTTTTGTTGGTGATAGTTTTTTACAATGGAAAATATTGTTGAACAAAGAGTGTGCCTTAAATTTTGTGTTTCGAATGATATTTCATGTGGTGAATCACTAAAAATGTGGCGAAATACCTACGGCGAATCGTGTATACCGAAAACAAGGGCTTATGAATGGTATAAGGCTTTTAAAGAAGGCCGAGAAGTAGTAGTAGACTTGCCTCGTTCTGGTAGACCTTCAACCGCTACGACCAAAGAATACATCGACAGAATCAAGAAGCTAGTGCTCGAAAATCGACGTATGAGTCTGAGAGAGTTGGCTAGTGAGGTGAACATATCTTTTAAGTCCGTCCACAACATTCTCATTGACATTTTAGGCATGAAACGCGTCGCCGCTCGACTAATTCCAAAAGAGCTTAATTTTGTTCAAAAAGCGCAGCGAAAGCATGTCGCTGAAGACATGGTTTCCCGAGCTTCTACGGATCCGACCTTTATGAAACGTATAATAACTGGCGACGAGACGAGGGTTTATGAGTACGACATGCAAACAAGCCAACAGTCTTCAGAATGGCGTCTCGAAAACGAGCCGAAACCCAAAAAACCGCGGCAAAGTCGCTCCAAAATCAAGGTGATGCTGACAGTTTTTTTTGACTACCGTGGTGTGGTTCACTCCGAATTCCTTCCAGAGGGAGAAACAGTGAATAAAGAATATTATTTAGGCGTCATGAAGCGTTTGCGTGAGAGTATCCGCCGAAAACGTCCAGATTTGTGGCAACACAACTCATGGATGCTGCACCATGATAATGCACCATCACACACAGCCATTATAGTGAAAGAGTTTTTAGCTAAAAATTCAACAAAAGTTCTCGACCAAGCACCGTATTCACCTGATATGGCTCCGTCTGACTTTTTTTTATTTCCCAAGTTAAAATTACCACTTCGAGGAAAACATTTTGAGTCGATAGAAGCCATAAAAGAAAATTCGCTGAATGAGCTAAAGGCCATACCGCAAATAGCCTATGAAAAATGTATGGAAGACTGGGTGAAGCGGTGGAGATGTTGTATTGCAAGCGATGGGGCCTACTTTGAAGGCGATAAAATAAATTTAGATGAATAATTTGTATTTTTTGTTTTATTGACAAATTTCCGATACTTAGTACACAGAAGGTATGTGTATTAAAATATATAATTTACTCCCAAGCCATATTCAAAATCTTCCGATCGTACGTTTTAAAAGGATAATGTTTAGTGTTGGTTAAGAACTGCTTCCAATGAATTCACAATTTTTGTCGAAATGGGACCTTAAAATAAAATAAAATTTTGACATTTGTATGAAATTTCTATGATAGTAAAGTAGCATTGCACGTTTTATAATAAGTCATTTTATTTAAGGAGCTCTTAGACTTTATTTGAGTCTAGCTGATTTTATTTTGACGTACACATACTTATTAGACAATGTTTTGTTGACATTTTGTTTTTGACATTGTTATTCTAGATTGTTCTCAAGACTGGAACATTCTGAATTTAAATTTGTAAAACTTATTGTAAATTTTTATTTTTATTTTATTATAATTATTGGATATATAATAATGCACGACGACTGAAATGTTTGCATATCGCTAGAGCGGTAAAACATGTATGAACTTTATAATATCATGATAACAAGAACTAAAGTTGTACCGTGTTTTCTGCGAATAAACAAATTCTATTCTATTTTATTGTTTGATCGGGATCTGACTAAAACATCTGAGATATATCAGTATCTCTATCTGCCGAGGGAATAATTTGTGGAGACAAAGTTTGCGATCTCCTGTGTAGCTGTTGAACTACTTCGTCACGAATTTTCTGCATGCGTTCCTCTGTGAGCAGCTTATTGTTATTGATAACTGGACGCTGATGAGATATTCGTTGTTCGGAAATATGAGATATTTCCGGGTGTTGCGCGATAAAATATTCATGTAGTCGTGGTCTGTAAGCTGTAAGGTTGGTCTATATTTCCGTAATTATTAAAAAACGCGAAATATGGTTTCGTTGATTGTGTTTCCCCATCTCATCCTTTGGTTTGAAGTTTCAATGAATGATGTGGTTGTTGTTGTCCTGCTCTCTGTGTTATGTTCTGTTTCTACTTCTGCTCGGATCTTAGTTATTTAATCGCTACTTAAAAGCTTATTGCTGACTATCGCTCTACGTTGACATCCTACTCGTTGTTTACTGGTCTGCGTTTCTGGAAATCCTTCTGTAAATTTAGCGTGTAGTTCTGTGAGGTAGATTTTAGTATCTGATTCTAAATTCATAATCAAAAAGTACGTGCGCAAGATAAAAATGTTCATATCTTCAGACCATTTCTTGCGAGCACGGTCGCCAGCTGTGGAGAGTGCAGGGTTAGTGGCGACAGTTCCCTTCTGCATGACTGGATTCTTAAAGAAGACGGTGATGAGTTTAAGTCTGTTTGCGTATAAGATGGTGGAGTTGACGGTAATGAGGGAAAAAGAGATTCTACTGATTTTGAACGGGACAATTGGTCGGCTGTAGTATATTCTTCGATGAGAGCCCGCCTGCCTAACTCCTCATCGCCGATGGACCGTATACTGTGGCATCCAGAACCGGCTCCTGAGGTCCAGATGCGCCCCGGCGACCCCCGGGAAGCGACCGCAAATTATATCTTCGATTCACTTTATCCATAGTACAAAAGTTTGCCATTGCCCTGTTGGTCACTCGCATAGTAATTTTATTGCGAGCACGTTGCTTAGATGGTCAAGCTCGGACGTTAGGTTGGTCTTTGGGGGGCTTAGTATTATTATTACTATTTTCACAAAGAATATAATCTCTGGGATATCTTTTACACATGAACCTACTACGCAAAACTTGTACAATGAATGTCAAAGACTAATATTTTAACTTTCTTAAATTCCTAATAGAACACCTAGACACAGAATTTTCGTTGCAAGAATGTTTTTCCTAAGTCGCACCCATCAACTCACGACCATCGACGCGTTAATATGAACTATTCCTAACAACTCCCTAAAATTGGCAAAGATAATGATTATCATTCATCACAAGTATTTCCTTGTAGGTTAAGGCCTTGGTCACGTTCGAAGAGAATGTGATGACGCACCTACAAAGCGACGACGAGGGCAGGATATCCAAGCATGTACTGGAATTCTTTCCTCGAGAGTGCATCGTGGTAAGTTATAAGTATTATTTTCGTTGCTGTTGCTTTGTCAAACTCGGTTGAAACGACATTAAATAGATCGTCGCACTTAGAACTTTTGTCTGGAATACAAAAAGGAATTAATAACTTATTGTTCAAGAACCATTGTACACATGGTGAACAGCGTTATGTTTTAAAGTTGGAATAGCCGTTAGAAACATGTTTTCTTTCTTGGTATAAGGTGTTACATTCTGTCAAAGTGTGTTCAGTACGTCTACCACGAGATGCCACTTTGAATTTATATTATCGTTCGCGTAAAACAATGTGTCAAAGTGGCATCTCGTGGTAGACGTACTGAACACTTTTTGACAGACTGTATGACCTTATACCAAGAAAGAAAACATGTTTTTAACTCGTGGTAGACGTACAGACTTCAAATCCCATCAATTCCATTCCCTTCGAGGAGGATAAGGTTCTGCGCACGAGTACAGTATGAACGGAGGGTTGGTACCAACGATTGGGCCCTAAATTGGGTAGTTGGCAACATCATCGAATTATGTTTTGTTTAAATAATCAAAAAATACAATGAAAAAGGGGCATATGAAAACTTTGAGTTCGTTTACCTATGTATAATTCATTTTATGGCTCTCCAAACTCGGGTGGGTAAGTCTATTTTCAAAAGTGTAAATTGTAAAAAAAAATTGTATGTCATTCGATAATCCACACAATGCATAGTAACTTTTGTTCAGAAACCATATTCATAAACGCAAAATTTATTATAGCTGCCGAACAAGTGTCTTGCAGAACGCAAAGAAATAGGCGTTCTGTAACGTCACATCTTGCGATAGTTTGTAGGGAGCGTTTTCGGCAAGTCCAAAAATATTATTCTTGATCTCGGGGAGTTTTCGTATTTTCGGAATATTTATTCTACCAATGTCTCTATTAT
This sequence comes from Udea olivalis, assembly GCA_947369235.1. Classification (NCBI taxonomy): domain Eukaryota; kingdom Metazoa; phylum Arthropoda; class Insecta; order Lepidoptera; family Crambidae; genus Udea; species Udea olivalis. The sequence continues at coordinate 10,533,168 of OX376362.1, read as the reverse complement.
TGAGAGGTCTTTCAATAACTCCTCAAGAAAAAAAATGTCACTACCCTATTCGCGCTTCGCGCAGGCCCTGGGCGTTTTTTGTGTCTAAAATTATGCATGATGAATGCCGTTTTGATGGTATTGGAATTTCGAAAATAGAAATCCTTAATTTGATGGAGGTAAAAACAGAATACAAATGATTTTTTTATTTGATTCAAATGATTTTTTATTTTAACTCTACAGAACTTTGATTCATAATATTAGTTACAATTTATCATGTTTTTGCAAATAAAAAAAAAGATTTATTTCCCATAAAACATAACAAAAATAGTTCTAGAGGTGGCCGGTTGCACATTTGTGGCAACCGGCCACCTCTAGAACTATTTTTGAGACCAAACTAGAACGACTTTCCAGGACTTAAGTACCCATACACGAAGTCATAATGTTGTTGTATTCGAAAATCAATTAAAAAATAGTAATATATTTATTGTTTCAGACAACCACTATTAGAGGGTCCGATTTGGTGGCAACAAGGGTCTACAAACGCGTCCAACCATAACACATGCATGAAACTGTATAGAATAAGCTGTAAGATTTCTCTCTATTTATGATACACTGTATTGTAAAAAAAATATTTTTGTAAGTATAGTTTTTTTTCTACGAATTCATCATCATCATCATCCTTGCGGTCTATCCCGATTGTGAACCCACACTGGAGTGTGGGATCCCAGGGTCCGCATTTACATTCTTGGCCCACTTCGCACGGTCTTGTGCATCCTCATTGGTGACTGGTTAGTCTGTTGGCCCGCATGTGAGCCTTAACGACATCGAGCCAGCGCTTCTTAGGTCAACCTTTATTTTTCTACGAATTATTTAATGTATTTTCAAATTAGAGATTAGACAAAAAATATGTTAAAAAAAAGCATTAAATAGACACCTGGGAGTTCTACTCTTGCATTTGTAATGATATATTCAGTAGAAAAATTAAGTAAAAGGCGGATGTCACTTTTGTAGGCTAAGAAACACTGTGGACTGGTTTGTTACACGTCCCACAGCGCGCTGCACGTTCGCTCGACGGGCGCCGCGGCGGCGCGGAGTCACGGCGACGGCGCGGCGCCCATAATCTAATACGTACGTTAAAACGTTTCATTAAAAATAAGAAATATTAATTGTTATAAAACAATAACATAACCTAGGTTATTTCTTAAAATCTATAAATGACACATACTTATACTTACAGTTATTTAGTGATAAGATTAACAAACTGAAAACCAATTAAATATGTATGTACAAGGAGGGGCATGCCAAAAGAAGTTAGATACTCTTTACTAATTTTATTGACACTGGCAAGTTATACACCATCTTATAGGCTGGTTGTTTAGTGATATTTTTGAAAAAAAATGTGTGTGTTTACATATATTTTTTATATTTTTATTTGAATGAGCATCATTTTTCCGAGAATCTGGCTGGAATTCGCTTGCAGCAATGGAGCTCAATCGACGTGATTTTCGCCTTATGATTTATTAGAACTATAAAAAAGGTTTGAAGCCTCAAGAATGTTTTGAACTTTTGGCTACTACTTCTGGTGAGTCTGCTTGTGCACGAGCAACAGTATTTAATTGGTTTGCTGAATTTAAAAGAGGACGGGGATGTCTCGAAGATGAAGCGAAGACAGGTTGGCCGCCAACTTAGTAGTAAAGTTATTCGCGAAAACCGACGAATTACGTATGTAGAGCTGGAGCGAGCACTGGGGATTGGATCAGCATCAATGCAAACCATAAATTCACGACCACCTTTTTCTCCGTAAACGTTGTTCGAGATGGGTGCCTCACAAACTTACGGTTATGCAGAAAGACTGTCGGGTGGATTGGTGTAAAAAACGTGTATGATATACTGACTGGTGACGAAACATGGCTATATAACTATGATCCCGAAACAAAGCGACAGTCGACTGTATGGTGTTGTGAAGATGAACCAACTCCAACGAAATGAACGAAATGTCGCCGTGCACGAAGCACACAGAAACAAATAGTCGCCTCGTTTTTCTACAAAACGGGTCATACTGCTACTGTAGTGCTAGAGGATCAAAGAATGGTGAACTCTGAATGGTATTTGACGGTTTGTGCTCCAACAGTAATATCAGCTTGGTGTGACAAGCGACCAACGTCAGGAATCCGGCACCTTCTCTGGCACCACGGCAATGGGGCACCGCACACGTCTGCCAGAACACTTGACTTTTTCAACTCAAAAAATGTGTCAATCCTTCCTCACCCACCATATTTCCCTGACATACCGCCTTGTGATTTTTACCTGTTTCTTCCTTGTTTTAAATTAAGAAAAACTAAAGGGGAAGAGGTTTGAAAGCAAAGAAGATGCACTTGCTGCCTATAATTTCGAGATTTCTGAGGTGTCTAAAGAAGAGTGGTCACAAGTATTTTTCAATTGGTTCAAACGTATGGAAAAGTGTATACGTGCTCAGGGTGAATACTTCGAAAAGATCGATACTTGTAATAAATAATAAATTTTATAATTTTTGAGTATCTAATTTCTTTTGGCATGCCCCTCGTAAATAAATATCAATTTTTACTTAAAAACATTAAAAATAAACCATCACACAGACAAAAGCACAGACAACAACTAGAATTAAATTAAAATGTTTTTAAACATGAGATAATCTTTTATTAATTTCTATAAAATAAAATAATCTCTAGTTTTAAGCTTAGATAAGATAAGACATTCACCATGTACTGAGGCAATTTGTTTTGTGTACCAAATAAATAAATAAATAAATCAGACTCATTATTTAGTTGAAAACAAACTTATATTATAAGGAACGTCAAGTAGTTTATGAGAAGTTATCATTTGTTATACATAGAATAACAGCACCTTGGTGATTAGATAACAAAGTATTTGGAACAAATACAGGACAACTCCAGTAATAATCCGACGAGTCCCGCTGTATGGACACCCTAACTTCTCTTGATTTGTTCAATAATCTGAAAATAAAATTCGAACGCACGTAGCGTACAAAAAATAGGTAGTAAATAAATCTACTAACATTAAAACATAATGAAATGAGAGAAATGCATTACACAACTATTATTTTTTTCCAAAATAAACGATTGTTTTTCAATAAAATACTAACCTCAAAAATGCGTTCAGAAATCCATGTCTTTTTCACTTTGTGCGAACAAAACTTTACGACTCTCATAGAATTCGAGTATCTGGCGGTGATGTATTTCCATAAATGCACTTTTTGTTTAATTTTCACTCATACTTTCTACACAATTTAGGTAAGTGTGCGACGCCGACATCTTTCACTCACGTAAACAAAGCGGAGCGCGCGATGATAGCGCCACCATCGGCGCGAAATGTAACTACTTCACGATCCACCCAGCGTTGATCGGCCCAACTTATTATTGGGGATATCGCGATATGGCCGGCCAAATCACGAAGTGCCGGCGTTTCAAGAAGCGTCTGGGCACATCACGATCTGGCCAAACGAACGCTCGGCCCACGACATATAAATAGCAGATAGAACGCTACGCACGATGATGTCATCACGATAGTGGCAAGGTCATCTGTACGTTCATTCAATTATTCCGTCAGCTCGGCCGCGGTGAGTGTTTGCTCATTTAAGAATTAAGAATTAGTATTAGACGGCTCGTTTCAAACGATTTCAAAATCTCTTTCTGATTGTCTATGTTACGCTTATTTCCTAGTTTATCCTTAATCTTGGAAAGTTAATACGATAGGAAATAAAGATGATTTTTATTCGAGCTACTTTAAAAAAAATTGCATAACACATTTTTGTGTCTGGGTGTTTTTGATACCTTCTCTGGAGTCCCGTTTAGCGGTTGTCTGCGCCAGGTGTCGCTACTATTTACTTTAGCGAAATGCTCCTTTAAGTCAAATACGCGCAAATGTTTAAAACGTCAAGAGCGAAATAGACAACAGTTCACATATATTCGCATTAGGGTGCGTTTCCACCAGAGATGTGCGAGGAACGTGTGTGTTAAGAACCAAAAGAAGTCTTTCATTCACCTAGCCTCGAGATCCTATTGGTTCTTAATAAACACATTCCTCGCACATCTCTAGTGAAAACTCAACCTTTCGCGCCAATACGCGTCAATTAGTGGACATAAAAGTTACCTTTGCTATCGTGTCGTAAAACGTCTCAAAAAAAAACTATAGCGCGTATTCAGGATATCTCTAAGATATCCAAGTGCGATTTTCACGTAGTTTAACTGATAACAATCATTGTTGGGCGATAAGGTCTTGCGCACCGTCCGCGTCAGTGACACAAGTCGTGCGGAGCCAACACGACCATGCAGGAACAATACAAAGAAATCGAGCAGTTCTTAGGCAAAGACTATCTGATGGTGAGCCAGGAAGGGTTCGAGGCGTATCTGGAGTTCATGGGTGAGCCATTCCTGTTCATAATGCCTGATTTAATTTAAACAAGCATGAAAACACAATGTTTTATTTAGTTTCTTTCATTTAGAGCGCTGTTGATATTGATTAACAGGTAGTGTCAACAGCATTAACTTAAGCTAAGGAATGAAAAATCTATGAGAACCTACGAGTAAGTGTTGTTTATTAAAAAGAGGAATTATCCTTTCAAAAGTAGCAAATTTAACTCGATAAGTTTTTTTTTATCAGCTGATCATTTCTATTTTGGCTCTTTCACACACATATTTTAGAAATAACTAAAATTTATTCGGAGCAATAAGAACATGCAATTTACAATTCATCTCTTTTACTTTATATGATGTTACTTTTTTGATGTATGTATGTACGAAACGTTAAACACGCGCCTTTCAAAATATAACATAACATACCATCACGACTTTATCCCAAGCGTGGTAGTCAGAAGCAAGTGATTGTTGCCGTCATGGTGAACGAAACACTCAGAAGCCCACTTTTCACCATTGGTATTTTCAAAATATGTTATTTCCTTACCTTCCGTTATTTTTCTTATTTGTTTTACTGCTAATTGATGTATTGTGAGCAGTTAGTTTTTGAATGGTAAATATGCAGTAAATAAATATTAGTCTCGACTCTCGAGGTAGGTATATGAATTATGACTAAGCAAGTATTTTACTACAGGTTTAGGATACTTTAAGCGAAAAATAGCAGTGAACGTTCGACCAACCCAAACTCTGACGAGGAACGAGGATGGCACGTACCGGTTCCACGTGCGCGCTGCTATCTTCAACTGGGAGATCGTGTTCACACCGGGAGTGGAGTTCGAGGCCGACAAAGCAGACGGTAATAAGGTATTCTGGCCTTTAATAGTACCTTCAGTTTAAAGTTTTTATAGTTACAAAGGTACGCTGATCGTGACAAAAATAGTACTACTGGCTGTTATCCTTAAGGTGCATTTAGAGACCAAACGAACATAGAGCTAGAGCAAGAACGTTCTTTCGTGATCTTTTAGTGTCAAACTCACGACCATCGACGCTATAATATGTACGAGTAGGTACTTTTCCTAACAAGTCCCAAAAATTAACAAAGATAATGATTAACACATATCTTCGCAGGTTAAAGGCTTAGTCACATTTGAGGGAAATGTGATGACGCACAAACAGAGCGACGATGAGGGCAGGATATCCACGCATGTACTGGAATTCTTTCCTGAGGAGACCATCGTGGTAAGAAAAAATGATCTATACTGGACGCTCAGTAGTACTTTTCTGCCGTTTTATTAAACTTCCTCCGTTTGAAACGAAATTAGGATCAAACGTAGTGCATCTATTTTTTTTTTAAATTGGCGCCATGCATCACACTTTCACACCACTTGACATGACTTGGTCTCGAATGATAAATATTCTTGTGTTACGGGGCACCAGACAGGGATTCAAGCTAGGTGCATCTCCCAGCATACTCAGACTTGAGTCAATTTGGAGAAGATCATTTTGATTATATTTTTCCTCGAATTAATTATTAGCATTTAATAAAACTTATGTGTATTTTTTTTGTTTCAGAGGACCACTATTGAAGGGTCCGATGTGGTGGCAAAAAGGGTCTACAAACTGGTCAAACTAACAAATGCATGAAATTGTATAGATTAGGCTGTAAGATTTCTCTCTAAGTAAATATAGATATACTCATTTATTATTACATTGTATTGTAAAAATACCGGTTACCAGTACATTTTCGTTGGTTTTATTTGAGCTATACGTATATTCCTTTAGATGCCTTTTGCGGCTGGCATATGAATGTATAATGACATAAAACTACGACTTTAAGCCACTTTGGACTGTTTTGTCATACTTCATACATATTAAATATAGTCATAATCCGATTTATCTGCTCGTAGAATTCCACTAAAGCCGCACTTTATCAATTAGGCACTATTAAACGAGCATTTGAGTAATCAAATTTCGCTTGCCGAATCCCCATATCGACTTTCACTTAACATGGAAGGGCCCAGCTAACAACCCAGAACATTCTCTCCGGAGTACTTTCCAAAACACGATTCCCTATTCCATTAGACCCTCTCGAAGTTATCTCGCGTTATTTACATCGCCTGACCGTACCGTCTTATGTAGTCGACCCCTATGTGGGGTCTGGTGGGGTATATAAGTGAGCATCGTGGTTCGTATTGTGTTTGTTGTAGGGCTGATATTGGTGTGCGCGGGCGGCGGGGTGTCGGGTGTACGGGCGGGTGTCGCGGTGTCGTTGCCATGGCGACGCGGCGCCCGGCCGGCGGATCCCGACGCCCGCAGTGTCGGTCGCCGCGCCCGCGCCCCGCCGCACAAGTGACACGCGCCTAGAAAAAGCACAACCACCCTACTAGGGACCGCAATGTCACAGGATTTTGAGGACAAATATTTCTCTTGAAGCCTATAGGTATTTACAACTTACCTCACTGCAACCCTTTTTCAATCCAAGAAAAGTGTTAAATATTTATGCCCATCATTATAACCAGGACTAGCCTTATTCAACCATCAATGCGTGTAAGTATAATTTTATCTTCTTTAATATAGTATAGACGACGAGTTCGGCCACGAATACACTGACACCAACTTATGTTTTACAATGTACCCAAAAAGGGGCTCTGTATCAAAATGGGTTAAGGTTTTTGTACGTACATAAAGTATGGCAACTCTGCCCTTTTATATCAACTACGATTGCTTTCAACTAGACATTAATAAATTCTGCATTTTTTGTGAGTTTTCAACAGAGGTTCTGAAATAAGGTCACGATCCAATACATATTATTACAGAGATAGGAATGCCGCTAAAATAAATTTCAGTTCATTTCCAAATCTATTTTGTTAAAGGGTTCGTTCATTCATGACCGCTTTTTGTTTGTTCGTTCAATAATTATGTTATTTTTTTGTAAACTGCGTTATTGACTGTTGATCCGGTGTCTCCAACTGTTAACAAATTTATTTGTGAAGGTTTTTGGTTTACTACGACCTTAGTGCAGAAACCACTAGGAATGACCGTGAATGGTTTGGTCAATAAAATTTTATTATTATTATGTAGTATGTAGGTCAGTTCACGAGCCCATAGCGACCCGGTCCCTTGATGCTTGCGAGGTGCCGGAGCCAACACCGAGAGGTCTTTTGGTATCATTTAATCTACTTTGTAATGTGAAATCTGCCAAGTTTTGTTCTATAAATATTGAACATCTACCTCAAGACAACACCGGCAGATGTATGAACTATGGAATTATGTAAAAAAATAACTATAACTGGGCTATAGGGGAAAATATTTAGTGGATTGGTAACTGGGCTATTTACCTGTGACAGCGGACGTCTGCATTCAAAATGTAAGTAAAGGTTTTTAATTTCCTTTACATTGGTACTGGTTCTCGCCAAAAAAGGCCACCTTGATCTACCAAACAAACCAAGGTAATTACTCTAAAAATATCTATATCCGTAAAAAGATGTCACTCTACATTGCTGTATTATCTATCCTTGACAATTTCGCTCATGGTCATCGTACCACCCGCCGCCCTCCGAGGGGGCGAGGGGGGCTCGCACCTTTTGTTTAGGACCCCCGCCCCCGTTCATTTGCCCGCGTCCCTCTCAATGCTGTTTGCTAACGGTTTTGGTGCCTAAATGTAGAGGGAAATGTCACGTTTTCACTTTTTGTGTTTGCATTCGTACTGCAAATATATAAAGGTACCTACTGTACGAATGAGAAAGGTACTGTACGAATGTAATTTGTGACTAATGGAGTCTGGGTGAAGTCTTTGCAGCGTTGAATACTGGTTTACAGGTTTATATGATTCAGCTTAATAGCACCAAAACCTATACTTTTACCTTAGTAGCCTAGAAACACGAAAACTGCAATCGTTAAACGTCAAAATAGTTTAAAATTTACCAGTGTTCACTTTTGATTCCGATACTTTACATTCGTGGTCTATCTGTGGTAGTAAGTCTGGAAGTGATTTCAATGAGCTATTTCTTTTTGCTTTAAATGTATCTCATATATTAACTGGCCTGTTGGCAGCGATCCTGCCTTTGACGCCGGAGGTCGTGGGTTCGATCCCCATGATAAACATTTATGTGACCAACATTTTTGTTTGTTGTGTGTCTGGGTATTATTATCTAATGTATTTAGAAATATTTAAGCATGTTTATCAGTCTCTGACGCCCATATTACAAGCTCCGCTTAGTTTAGGGTCAGATGATCTTGGTGTGAATTATCCCAGATATTTCTTAATTTAGCAGTAACTTTTTTTTTTACTTTTTTTTTTTATTATGATGTAAGTTTGATGTGCAAGTACCTATGTTATTTGTTAATAATTCAGGATAATGACGTCTATTTAGGTATGTATTTGTAATATTTAAGTATTTTTATCAGTTTTCGCCCCCAGTAGTATGCTTATTGCTTAACTACGAGTATGTTTAGTTTGGGGTCAGATGATCGTAATAAGTGCAATGTGAGTTCTCCATAAGAGTTTCTTGTTTATTCTTGTTCCTCCATCTACATCAATCTTCTGCACCTTTAACTGTATTCAGATTCTGAATACAGTTGTAACTTTAACAATAATTTGACGGTTGTTAACAGTAAACTACTAAAATTCATGATTAACTTCAACATCTTTTTTTTGTATGGAAAAAAATGTTTTTGCTCTGAAACCTATCGTGTGTGATATGTAATGAAAAGGCTTACTGAGCCAATTCTAAAAATATATCACATCATAATATTTTAGTCACTTGTATTAATTTAATTTAAAAATAATTTTCAAAACATACCAAGTTTGGGCTACTCCAGATATGATACTGTAGTATCATTTTTTGTTAAATATGCTTCAAATGGTACGTATTATCCCTCATATCTAACGCTTAAAAAGGTTTTTGAAAAAATTACATTTTGTATATTTTTATCATTTTTCAATTTAGTAGATACGAGTATCTTGTGGTTGGTTCCACAGAACATTAAACGTTTTTTATTAAAAAAAGGTAACATTATTGATGATATGGTGCTGCTCAGCTCCTCAGTGAGGGGCCTTAGTGAGAGGCTGCGTGTTTGTGAGGCATATGCTGCTAACCATGGGCACTTAATATCAAAAAGTCTGAATACATGGTATTTGAGGCCCCTGGAAGATGTGCCCTTAATATTGGTAGCAAAATTACGCTCAATGGTATGCACATCAATCGAGTTTTGGGCCACGTTATAACCAGCGACCTCAAAGACGATGCGGACATCGAGAAGGAGCGCAGGGCCCTGGCGATTAGAGGTAACATGTTGGTTCCCAGGTTTTTCAGGTGTACGTAGGAGGTAAAAATTACGCTTTTAAATCATATTACCAGAGCATGTACACCGGAAACCTGTGGGCCAGGCACACCAAAAGGTCGCTTGAGGCCCTTCGAATCCAGTACAATAATGTCTTTAGGATGATGTTGGGACTGCCGCGTTTTTGCAGTGCTTCTGGGATGTTCGCGGAGCATCAAACTGATGGCTTTGAAGCAATTTTACGCAAAAAAACCATCTCTCTAATCAATTGAGTAAGGAACAGTCCCAATAGCATCCTGAAGACATTGGCGGATAGGTTCACATCGCCGCTATGGAGACACCTTGTCCGAAGAGTGATCGTCACGGGTATTTATCCTCTCCCTTGATGGTCATTCTAGGTTCACGTGAGGCCTAACTATACGTGTTTACTTTACTGGGTTACTTTACTAACGACAATTTTAAGTCACTTTACTAACACAAATATGGATCTTTGGTCTAAAATAAAGATATATTATATTATTAAATTAATACAGATATAATTAAAACGCCTTTCGCGTTAGTATTTTTCATCCATTGAATTGAACTCTTTATACATGTTTCAACCAATCGTAATTTTATCACTTGTGGTAAAATTGAAAACTTATAAAAAAATACTAAATGTGAATATTTTCGAAGATACTTTTTTGGGATTAGATATGAGGATATTACATACCATTTGAAGCATATTTTACAAAAAAATATTCAACCGTATCTGAAGGAGCCCAAACTTGGTATGTTTCAAAAATGATTTTTATTTAATTCAATACAAGTGACTATAATGTATGTTATGATGAGATATATTTTTAGAATTGGCTCAGTAAGCCTTTCCATTAGATACCACACACGATAGGTTTAAGAGCAAAAGCTTTTTTTTCCCACAGAAATAAAGATGTCGCCATAACTCTTCCCTTTTTTTATTTTTTTTCGTGCTACGGGTCAAATTGATTCGTACGGCCTAAAGATTAATCGTTCCGATTTTCATAACTTTAACACCATTTGCATGTTTTGACTGAATTTCGGGGTGTGCCGCTAGCACTAGTAAGTATCCAGGGACTCGTGCATACGTAGATGAGAGCCTTATTTTTACCTCGGCTCAGTTCTCAAGTTCGTTGTCGCTTGGCTCGACTTAGTGTCATTGTCCAGGGACGCATTGCTTAATAAAAGCGTAGTGTCCGGCAAGTTGACTATTGTTTTCATGATGGACAAACTCAGACGTTGCAACGCTGTTTAGGGAAGGTATTTGAATGCAACGTGGTGTTTCTATTCTTATCAAACTTAATTTCTAGATTGAGTTTGAGAAATGATTGATTGAAAAAACATGTTTTTTGGCTAGGATTGAATTAAAAACCTAAATTTTACCGCAAGTTTCCTGCAGTTTAAAGGCTCTAATAATGTTCGCTGGCCGTCGAAGTTGCACCAATATGCCAGATTGCAGCGATTAGAACATGCGAGCTCAACTTGTTGCAAAAGTAATCTCACTTATAGTCTATTTAGACCATTTATAGGTATAAATACTGCTATTAAATAACATACGCTCATGAATAGTGAACTGGGGCAGACGCAGTTTAACTGTTGCTGTCAGTGAACGCTCGCACTGGGCCTAGCGTATAACTGTTGCCGTCAGTGAACGCTCGCACTGGGCCTAGCGTATAACTGTTGCCGTCAGTGAACGCTCGCACTGGGCCTAGCGTATAACTGTTGCCGTCAGTGAACGCTCGCACTGGGCCTAGCGTATAACTGTTGCCGTCAGTGAACGCTCGCACTGGGCCTAGCGTATAACTGTTGCCGTCAGTGAACGCTCGCACTGGGCCTAGCGTATTTAAATGTGGTACGTGGCAAGTCTGGCGTCGACATTCAGATCGTTAAGGTTTTTAGACGGTGTTTTCCATCACCCGAGCGAAAGTTACAAATTGTATACTGAGCAACAATGCATAATATGGTTGTTTGTTATAAAATTAACAATCGTAGTACACAACAATGTACACAATGTAAGTTATAGAGTTTATTGCACAAAATATTTTTGTATAAATATATTAAAAGTGTCTCGGACTGCTTTGTAAGTCCGCATATTCATAACATTATTCTGCATAAATACATACCATCACGACTTTATACCAACCAGGGTAGTCTGAGGCAACTGTGTCGTCATGGTGAACGAAACGCTCAGAAGCCCACTTTTCACCAATGGTATTAGAACCCAACGTGGTAGGTAGGTGGTGGGCCTTCCGCCGTTATCCGGGTTGATTTAGGTAGTTTGTTATCGATATTTTCCGTCACCGGAGAGTAAGTCGGATATTTAACAATGAACACAAAGATTTTGGTTCTGGCCAGATTCGAACTCGGGACCACACGATCCACGATCAGAGTTCGGGTGCTGAACCACTAGGCCACGACACTCTCTACGCATAAATACATAAATAATAAAAAAATGAGAGATATAGACACTCTCAGAGACAAAGCGAACAATGTTTTTGCCAACCGAGCTTGTAAGTGAAGTGAGTTTTAGGCCCGTATTCTAGAATCGTACTCAAGCACTGATCTCTACTTGAGTAGATATTTCAAAACGTCACTCAGATCTATACTCAAGTACAGATTTTGTTTCAGAATACAGGCCTTAGTGATTCGATATCTTCCAATTAACACACGAAAATAATATACCGGCCATGAGTGAGAGCTATGAGCCGAACTAAATCAGTCCTAAAAAAGAATAAAACTCATTTCTGTCTGGCGCATCGATCGCTTGGTTGACGCGCGGGTGTGAGGCCCCGCCTTCTATTCACACAAGAGGTGATGATTGGCCAGTATTGAGACGCACACAGGCACGCCTAGCCGTAGGCTCGACCGGCATGCATCGGCGAGTGCTGCCGTCATAGCAATTACGCGATGTCACTGGATAATCTGCACATCTATACATATTAAGAAGTTGATGACGCCAAAAGAAACGTAGTTTTAACAATCAAAAGTGCGCTTAGCCTATGTCTGATACCTATGTTACGAACATCCAATAATCAAATGATCGTCGACGTCATCTAAAGTCAAATAATACGTATACCTTTTTCTATAAACTCTCTATTTTGAGAATGAAATGAACACAAAAATAGTATGTCATTAGCCACTTTCTTTGGAGAGCGTCGTGGCCTAGTGGTTCAACACCCGAACTCAGATCGTGGATCGTGTAGTCTTGAGTTCAAATCTGCCAGAGCCAAAATCTTTGTGTTCATTGTTAAATATCCGACTTACTCTCCGGTGATGGAAAACATCGATAAAACCAAATCAACCCGGATAACGGCGGAAGGCTCACCACCTACCACGTTGGGCTCTAATTAATAATCTAATACCATTGGTGAAAAGTGGGCTTCAGAGTGTTTCGTTCACCATGACGGCAACAGTCACTTGCCTCTGACTACCCCGTTTGGGATAAAGTCGTGAGGGTATGTATGTGTGTATGTATTAACCACTTTGGCATAGTAAACTACAACCAAAGTTTGGAAAGCCGTATGTATATTCACGCTAGGCTTTGATCTAGCTAGCTAGCTTACCTAGAGCTTGTGCTAAAGCTACTAAACATTTTTAAAGCATCATTATCATTTGACTAGCCTGCTTTTGGCACTGAAGGTCGTGGGTTCAGTCTTCACCCATGACAAACATTAATGTGAGGGACATTTGTGTTTGTTGCGTGTCTAGGTGTTATTATCTATTAAAGTATGTATTTAAAAATATTAAAGTATGTTTATCAGTCTCTGACACTCATAGTACAAGCTCTGCTTAGTCTGGGGTCAGAGGATCTTGGTGTAAAGTGTCCCAGATATTTATTCATCACTAGCTGCCTCGACAGACTTCGTTCAGTCTAAAGTAATTGCACACCGCGGCGTCAATAAAGCAGCACATCTCGCGCGCGTATTTCCGACTTGATTTACATGTCCTATTATTTTTCACTGAATGTTTTGTTCAATCATAATAAAATATAGCCCATGTCACTCCCTGATAATGTAGCTTTATATTGGTGAAATAATTTTTAGAATTGGTCTTAATTTTTAGGGTTGGTTTAGAATTGGTTAGCTTGGGAGCCTATTCAATACAAACAAACATTAGAATCAACGGTATTCAATTGAAAATAGGTAGAAAAATACCAAGGTACTTTCCCGACTGCTTACGGCCATCACATATCGTTAAGCACTATGTGGCTTGCTCATTATCATTTCAACTTACCTACTCACCAGCTGACCATTTTTTTTGTTTTTCTATCAATATGGTACAAACAAAAAATACAAAAAACAAAATTAATTATTCACTTCAAGTTATTGGTTTACAAATTGGTGTTGATTTCCTCTATTAGGTACGGAAGCACCTGTGTTAGAAGAAGCCACTCTTCTAGAAGATAATGACTAAACCTTTGGAATGTATACCATTGGATTGCCTTTGTATCAATAGAACAATAAGTACGTCAGCAATAAACATTGTTAATTTACATATTTATAGTAACAGATAGAACTAAGTAGTATACTTTAAATATTCCATAACACGAGCACAACATTTACGAAGGTTAGATGAATATTTTACTAAATTTATTCATAAGGTTGTTACAGTAAACACTAATATTCATTGTTATTGTAAAATACCTACCTACTTTTAAACTATTAAAATTACCTTAATGTCTTGTAAAACCTCAAACAATGAGTAGGCGAAAGGTTATTTTGGTATAATTTTATTTAATATAATAATATGACATAAGATTATAACTGCAGAAGCGATTGAAGGCTACGTTACCTTATAAAAGTAAAACACAAATGTGTATATACATAAGTGGGTGAATTGTTTCACATCATTAATTGCATTCAAAAATAATTCCGAACTCTAAACATGATAGGAGGGTAAATAAGTTCGGGGTAAATCAAAGCATGTTTTTATCAGTTCTCTGAAAATTGTGTGTATAAATATTTATGTTTCTTGGGTAACTCTCCGTTGTCGGAAAGCACTATTACAAAAACCAAGCAATACGTGTTCCGATGAGTTTAGCTCCTGGAATTACTAAGTAATTTATTACATTGAATTCTCTGTTCACCTAAATTGGAAATTAGTTACAACAATTGTTGGTGATCTAAATAAATAAATAGTTGCGAGTGCAGGTTTTATTATTTCAGTGTCTTGCTCCAGACTATGTAATTAACCTACACGCTAAATGAACACCTACTACTACCTCAAATATCCCTAAACTCAACATCACCCTCATCCTCACCGTTACGAACAAAAAACGATCAGCACATGAAATCTAATTCCGCTTCCATACAATCGAGCAGCACCAAGGGCAGATGCGCAGACGCCACAGACAATAGCAAACGTTTGTAATGCGTCTAATTTTACTACAGCCACTGTGAGCTGGTGATAGGCCGTTGAAAAAATCGGTCAAGAACGAGTATGAGCGCAAGGGTTTCGTACGTTCGATACATTTTTGAGGGTCTTTTTTTTATTTCATATTTTTCTCGCTTTGCAAGCTTCACGAATTGTAACTTTAGATTAAGAAGGTGCCGATGAATAAATCCACCAACATGGTTTCTACATAGATAATGCAGGCAAAAATCTGCTAAAAATCTGCCTGCTTGTTATTTGTCTCGGAAAAACTAATTTTTGAGATAGTTTTACTCAATCACGGATGAGTAAAAAAGTAAGGACTCCTTTCTGCCTACATTTCAATTGACGCCATGTAAAAGAAGCAAATTATTTCGTAATTTCGTACAACACTTACACTTGAAAGCCGGCCGGACCGCCATTTTGGGATTCAACATTGGACATGACCATAGCGTGACACACACATACACACACACTCACACACCCACACACATATTTGGATATGCTTCACTTCGGGGAGTCCTTACATTTTTACCCGTTCGTGTTCTCAATAGTAAATTCTCAGTTCAGAAACCGCATTTATACTAGTAAACCCACTATACAATTTAGAATAACCACTTGGATCCTTTGCAACTAAGGGATAGCCAAGTATAATAAAGCTAAAACTATTGACATCCAAATGAAAGTCGATGCGATGGCAGTTGCTCAAAGAAGCCGAGTGGGACCGACAAGCAAAGGCCCGCATAAAATGGTCCCTTCTACTATTTTGGGCACGAAACCCTGAAATAATTCATTTATTTTTTGAGTAGCAGCAATAGGACTTAAAATTGCGTACACTTATCGCACGTTTTGTTCGCGCCCTGATAGACAGATTTGATAATTTGAATATGGTGAGGCATCGAACCGTGTCGGCGCGAGACTGCGCTTGCGCATAGTTGGATTTGGTCGGACGCGTCGATTCCGGGCGCTATTATAAAATGATGAGTATTTGTAAGCTTTTGTTATGATGAGCCGTTGCGTGAGCAGTTGTGCGTGCTTTTTGTTGCTTTGTGTCTTCAAATCAGATCCAGACATATTTTTAAATATTCAATATTAAATGGAAGAATGGTAGTGTTCATTAATCTTGACAGCCGTCCGTTATAATGATTATCAGTATCGACAAGATAATCACAAACTTCATGTAATTACCTTAATAATTGGCGGCCGATCCTTCAACGGTTGTAAGCTAAGACATACATAATATGTTTCTTTTTCGCTTATGCTTCTTCGTGAATGTAGAGAAAAGGATTAAAAATTTTAGCACTACGAAACTTAAAGAAGTGAAAAAAAAACACATATACTATAGCTAGTTAATAGTGTCAAATACACACATCAAAAGTGTCTAGGGATCAAGCATTTTTATGCGGATTTCTTGAGATTGAGATGTGGCTTTGTAATAAATTTATGATTTTATAAATTTATATGGATCCTTTTTGGTGCATTTCATAATTTGAAACAGGAACTGTCAATCAAATTCGAGTAAAAGATGAAAATCAGCTGTCAATATCTTCCCTATAAAAACATACAACGCATTGAAGACATTATTAGTGCTACTGTTTCCCTACTACTGATTAAAACCAACGTTATTATGGAGCGGCGACGCCATTTAAGCAGGGAAGAAATGCTCAGAGCCGTGGGAATGATAGAAGCTGGTTCCCGGCAACGTACTGTGGCTTTAGCTCTGAATACAAGTCAGAGTGTTATCAGTCGACTTTGGACACGTTACCGAAGCACTGGTACCGTGGCTGAGCGCCATGGAGGACGGTATCGCTGCACCACACGGAGACAAGACCGATACATTCAAATCACAACTCGAAGAGCTCCAACAATAACCGCCATGATGTTAGCCGTGAGGCTTCATCACTCTTCAGGGAACTTAATTAGCGACCAAACAGTCAGAAACCGCTTGCATGAAGTGAACCTTCATTCCCGAAGACCGCTAAGGGTACCACCTATAGCAATGCACAATCGTAGGATTCGATATCAATGGGCTCTTGAACACAGAAATTGGGCAGAAGAACAATGGCGTTTCGTGTGCTTTTCTGATGAGTCTCGTTTTGGTATGAGACCGGATACAAGACGTATACGACACTGGAGAACCCCTGGACGCCAACAGCGATTAAAATTCTGCCATCCATCCTTATAGTGGTGGAACCATCATGGTATGGGCGGGTATTTGGATCGGCGGAAGAACTGAGTTGATTTGGATCAGAGGCAACCTCAACGCTCAAATTTATGCTGAGACGATTGTATCAGACGTCATCGTTCCTCTACAAGTGCAAATCGGTCCCTTATTTCAGTTAATGCATGATAATGCACGACCGCACACCGCAAGAGTTGTAAGACAGACTCTCGCCGCAGCTAACATCAATGTCCTGCCCTGGCCTGCTCAGTCGCCAGACTTGAACCCGATTGAGCATGCATGGGATATGCTACAGAGAAGAGCTCTGCCGAATATGGAGGGTATCCAGTCGCAAGAAGACCTTTTTTTGTTGTTGCAACGAACATGGGCGGCCATTCCACAGCGTGATTTGGATGAACTCATTTTGAGTATGCCAAACCGATGTTCTTGTGTTGTTAGTGTTCGCGGTAGAAACACGGATTATTAAGTTACCCAATAAAATTTTAAAGAAAACTGTCATTTGTCTTTTTTTCGAACTTTAAGATTAGTGGTTCAAATGTCAAAAATCCCTTTATTAGGAAAATGGCAAATTTCTTTATTAATGCAAAGGTGACTTGGTTTATCGTTACTGTAGACAAACGAAAACACTTTATTTGATGAATCCTTAAAGAAAATTTTTAATAATATCAATCAGGAGAAAAGTTATTGCAAAAATATATGTTGATCCCTAGACACTTTTGATGTGTGTAGTTGCAAAAATACTTATTTCGGGTGTTAAAAGCGCTTGCCTATAACATTGATGAAACAACGTTGACGTACAACGTAAAATACACTAGATAAATTCGCCAGGTCTGTTAATGGCCTCGGTAGCTCAGTTGGGAGAGCAGTCACCCGGATTGTAAAAGGTCGCGAGTTCTAATCCCGCTTGAGTCCCAAGATGGGGGTTGAATTTTTCTAGTTTCAATCTTTGTATAGAAAACAGAGCATTGTTCAATGCTACAAAAAAAAACAATTAAATAAGTGATTTAAATAAGTGATCTTTTCTGAATTGACTCTGGTCTGGATGTGCTGAGAGACGCCCCTGGCTTATTTCCTAGTGTGGTACCTCGTAACACAGTGATATTAATCCCTACTTCGAGAACATTACAAGAGGTGTGTTGTCTGGCGCATATTTATTTATTTATATTTATTTAACTTTCTGATTTCGCTTCTTTTAGTCCCGAGCCGTATGCACGCAAAGTTGGGACAAGACGCATTTAACTCAATGCAGTGGCCTCTTAACGTTGTTTGTTGACCCACTTAATTATAAACATTAACTACTAGGTCCTAAGCCATGTAATCAAAACATTGTTATGAACAACGAAAACATCGCAATCGCAAAAAAATTGTGTCCCTAAGTTATCGTTGGGTATCTTCGCGTGAAGTTTGATTATTATCATGAAGGTGAACTTTAACTGTCTGGCCATTTGCATTCGACGAATAAGCTACCGACCGAAGATAGTTTGCCAATTTTGATTATATAAGAGTCGGTCCAGTAGGCCATTCAAACGTCATAAAAGAAGAATTACTTACCAAAGATGGATTTGCTGAAGTTGACATTGGGTACACTCCCCACAAAGTCCACGGCTCCGTCGACCTTCTTCAACTCCGGCGCCTTAGCGGCTTCCTGCTGCGCCAGCAACTGCCCAATGCGCGCTGTGGACAAATTGTGATGGTAACTATAAAGGGTTACTGGACTTACTGGAGATAGGAAACAAAACACAGAAGTTGTAACAGTGATTTTGACACTGCCTGTAACATCAAGGACACTGAAGTTTTCTTATGCCCAAAAGCTTGAAATGTCCAGCAGCAACTCAAAGATGAACTGAGAAAGTAACAGTCACGGTATTCAAACAGGGCTTTAAGAGGCATTTATCAGAGTACTTTTACTACTATGTAAGTTCCTATGAGAAAGTATAGTAGATTAGTAGCCAAGGGCTGTAAGGCATCAATTGCAGCCCGAGATATTAAGGCGCACGAGCGCAGCGCCTATAGTTCGAGGGTGCAATTGATGCTTACGTCCGAGCTAACTACTCTGCTTTACATCTCGATTGTGAGATAAGTAGAAAAAAACCGGCATTACAAGAATAAAACATTTTGTTAGTTAAAATTTATAGTGAAATGAGAACAATTTTCAAACTTTAGGGACAGGTGTTTTTTGAGTATGTTAATAGTTTGAGATTGTGATATTAGATGAGCTTTCTTCAGCAGAAGTTGATGGTTGCGGATCATCTCTTGAGAAAGATGTTTCATTTTTTGAAAGCTGAATAGTTTCTGTTATATGGTTGGTAATTTTACTTTTATTTTGTATGGAATCTTCAATGTAACCTTCAGCCACCTCGCTGGATTTCCACCCACCGTGCCTTTTTATAGTGGTTAAGTTAGCCACAGCATCGGCTAAAAGTGTAGCCGATGTTCTCCGGCAAGCAATGACCTGTGTACAATTCCGGGTTTGCTAACTTTAAATAACTTGCGATTTGCTTCGGCATACTTCTGATGGTATTTTTTCCAATAACTTGTTTGTAGCACTTGCCTTGGTGGTACTTCGAAAAAAAACGGTTGGTGTTTACATTTTCAGGACGAAGATTTCTGTATTTTTGTACGAATTCAGAGAATTCTTGAGGAACTACAAATGTTCGGTCAATTTTAGTTTTTGTGTTCGGTAGTTTAATTACTAACAACTGACCCTGTTGTACTATGTTCCCTATTGTTATATTTGTCAATTCAATACCTCGGCATGCGCCAGTTATACCGAAGATAAGAACCACCTAAAACAAGCGAAATATAAAAATAAGTATATAGGATTGTAAGAATTTAAAAGATAACTGATGAAGTATTACCATTATGTGATTGTTATTTTACGTACCTTAACAGCTAAATATATGTCATCAGGGGCTTCATTTATGAATATTTTCACGTCCTGCGCTGTAAAAACCTTTGACTTTTTGCTTTTGTGCCCAGCTGATTGTCTTTTTAGAAAAGATGATAATTTTGAAAAGTTCTTGATATTGATGTCGTGTTTAGTACTCATAGTTGCTTTTAACTTTGAATAAATGCACTACAAACTAGATGGCTGCAGCTTTTTTGATAGCTCACTAAAGTATGTTAAGAATACAGTCTCAGATAAAGACTTTACTCATTTTTCTTTTCGCCACTTCATGAACTCGTCGTAAGTTTTCAAATATCTCTCTTTAGAACTTTCAGGCAAAATATTGTTAATTGCTGCTTCAGCTTCCATTTTTATTGAATCGGGAGTGCAGCTTATATCTTCATCACTTGCAGAACTCATGTTTTTTCCTTATTAGCACGTAATAATAGAAAAATCCCAAAAACAAACAATGTTTAAAGTAAAAGTTTTATATTCCCGCCTTTTTTCATCTTTTTTTTCAATTTTTTTTTTCAAGAACGTAATTGAGCTTCGCGCTTGATATTTAAAATTGATGACTATTAGACTCATACAAAGACGAGGCTGAATAGCGAAGCGACCTCTTTTGTCATTGGGCTGAATGCATGATGTCTATTGCCAGTATGATGGTTAGATGTACGCGAACTTTTTGAAAGAGTGAAGAGTTTTTTTTAAATTACCGCCCTAGGGCTTTTCTAGCTAAATTATTACCCTAGTAGAGCGCTAATTGGTCACCCACAAGCCCCATTTGGGGGTAATAAGGACCTACTCACCGAATATGAGAGATGTAAAATATATTTAAACGTGTCTAAGAGCAATGTTTGGCCAAAAACTGGCTTTTAGTAAATTATAAATTAATAAATTAAATCCTATTTTCTGGATATCGTGTTTCATGTTATTTGGGATATGCAGAATGTCACCACGCACTACTATGAGCACATTGCGAGACTTGCTCAAGAAGCTGTAGTGAAAATAATACCGTAAAATTGCAAATAAAGATTATCTTTATTAATAGCAGTCGAGTTTGCAACGCTCCGAATACATTTTGACGAATTCCAGAGAGGGCTAAGCGTGCAATTGGTCGAAATGTTTAATTTAAATGTGTTCACGTCGCAAATTGACCAATTAACGGCGGGGAATTGCGCTCGCTTCCGAGAACTGGAAAGGGCTCGCGTTCGACTAGAGTGCTCTTGCGTTCATCCTTGAGGTGGAGTGATGGTAGGGTTTAATGAAAATTAACAAAACGGCCGTTTTTGTTCCAGCAATTTACATTTTAATTTAATTTTATTTTTGTTAATGAATTTTGGTAATAAATTTGAAAATTGCAGCTAGTGGAAACCGAAAGGTGGATATGGATGAATTTGAATGTGGCGACAATGGCTGAAGACGAGACAAGCTGGCTTGTGTTCCGCCAAACCTTATTAAGCAATTTTAGTATTTTATTTAACTGCTAACTGGCAGTTTTGAGTCATTGCGAATGATCAGACAGAACACATTCAAAGTTCAAGGAATCGAATAGGAAGAGTTCTTTTACAAAATTGATTTGTTGTATAAAGATGACTGCCATTATCAAAATCGCAAAAAAAGATTGCACACGCGACAAGGAATGATGCATCTAGAATCATCTTTCGAGTTATCCCCAAAAAAAGCGAATTGCAAAGCTTCTGTATTCTTAATTAAATTGTCATCTCGACGATTCATTATCACTTTTCAGGTCGTCCGTTCACCTTCGAACGAAGATTCAACGATTCGAAAGAATCGAGTTTCTTTTTTACAGAAATTGTGATCATCAGATGAGAAAGACAGTGAAGGTCAAATAGTTTTCCTATAATTAGCCAGTTTATTGTTTATCGTTTTTTACGATTTCTTGTAATCACTAAAGTACTCGTATCGAGTATTTTAATTCGCTACGAAGTTACTTACGATGGTTAACGCGACTTTATTTGTTTTGCATGCTATAAGGTAACGAAATTTTTATTGGTCATTTTCAAACTATTTACTAAAAAATATAGGTTATGGACACAAACATATTTATGGAACATTACGGACTGAATTAATACTTTATATTCTAAGTTACAATGGGGTCCGCATATAACGGCCCTGGCAGGTAGACTCAGCTCCGCTGCTTGTGCTGTTAGAAAAATAAGACTCTTGACTGATATTGAAACAGCAAGACTAGTATATTTTAGCTACTTTCATAGTGTTATGTCGTATGGTCTACTGTTGTGGGGTTCAGCTGCAGACTTGAACACCATTTTTGTACTTCAAAAAAGAGCCATCCGTTCCATACACAAACTTAGACCACGCGAGTCGCTCAGGAAAGTATTTAAGAAGATCGATATTTTAACTGTGCATGCTCAGTATATTTTAGATAACAATGAATACGCGCAAAAACTTGAATCTGTTCAAAAAAAACAGTGATACTCATAAACATAATACCAGAAATAAAAACAAACTGAAAACTCCCAGTCTTAGGCTACACAAGGTGGGAAACTCATTTGTGGGTCAATCTGTAAAATACTTTAACAAAATACCTCAAAGTCTTGTTGATCTACCGCTTCACAAGTTTAGGTCTGCAATTGAAGCAAAGTTAATGAAACAAGGTTATTATAATGTAGAGGATTACTTGAGCGACAAGAGTTTGTGGTCATAGTAGGAATAATGTGCTCCTCCGCTCAATATTGTATTCTTTTTTCTACTCTCATTGACTGTACTCCGAATTTATTTGTTGTAAACAAACAAAGTTCAAAAGAGTAACTATCGAGTTTCTTGCCGGAGTCTTCTCGATAAGAAGCAACGTCCGAACCGGTGGTAGATTCACATTATGTATATTCACGATATGTACTATTAATGTATCTACTATTTTATTTACGTTTATTATTATTATTTCTATATACTTTTTTTTTGAAATGTCATAAGTGCTTTGTACAAGCTGAAATGAATAAATGTTTTTTTTACTTTACTTTACCAAAATTATCCACAAAGAAGATATCTACAAAAATCCAACAGTAGTGAAACGTCTCGTTTAATAACATTACTATTAAAGTTCCTTGAAATTGTTGTTTGACAGTAAACAAAGCATGTTGTTACAGAAATCAAAGTAACTCAAAATATAGTATAGTATCTCAAAAATTAATAGTCAGGGAGCAATCTGATAGCCAAATAGATTGGAAATTTAATTGATCAATCACCGAAAATGTCCTCTCAAATTCTGGCAACTTCGCCGGCGCCCAACCGTCCCTAATTGGAGTCAAAGTTCTGAATTACAAACCGAAAATTCATATTTCCGAAAACAACCGGTCGGAAACCGCTAAGCGCCCCCTCCTCGGCTTGTCAACACAAAGAACTGTAAAATCCGTGCAATTTGTTACCCTCTGCTCTCGGCGCGTACGTATATACTTATCGATTGATCGCGAACACGACTCTGTTTTAAAAAGTCAAGCTATAAACCGCCGCGCGATATTCGGCTGTTTATCAAACATGCCACGGTCGAAATTGTGTTGATCCGGAATCGGTGTATAGGATTTGTCGCTTCAGCGGCGGTGTGTAAAAATGCCGTCTTGTCGTAGGCACGCAGCCCCACCCCGGCGACATTTTTACAAGAGGGGGGCATCGGGAGCCACCCGCGGACTCTCCCGTCATTTCGTTGTCATCCAGGGCTCCTTTTTGCGCGATCGCGGCGCGAGCGTCGGCGTCGACAATACTGTTCAGTATTTTTATTCTTTTTGAGAAGAAAATACGAAAAAAATCCGACGAGAGAAAATCACGAACAATGCGGCCCTTCGGCGAGATTACCGCCATCAGAAAATGAATGCTTTGTTAGATCCGTCCAACAGAATGTTTCCAGTTGTTGCATTAGTCTTGTCGTTCCCATTAGACGGGCTTGCTGGGCATGAAGAGCGGGCACGCGTCTGTTTTTCACTTTCGAAATTAAAGCCTACCAAATGAGAATTGCGCCTCTATATTTAGGAACTGTTCTGATGTGGGTATACCACTTACTTACACGAAGAGTATTTTAATTTTAACCTGGGACCTTCTAGAGACATATCGGTTATTTGTGCGTGTTCTTTGTCGGGGGCTATTACCTAACAAAGACAAGATGAATATTTTTTATTGCATAAAAAAATATATACAGTAGGTAAAATCACTCAATGTCGACAAGCTTTCCAATTTCGGCGGTCTTATCGCTACGTAGAGAAGTTTCTACGGGACAGGTTAGTGAGTTATATGTATTTACGTTTACATCTGGGGAAATTAGTTTTACGTTTCTCAGTTTTAAGCACACCGTATAGCCGTTAGCTCTGTTTGGTTGAAGGACAGGTGATCTTGGTGTAAGCTGTCCTAGATTTTTATCACAAAAACAAATTCAATCAAACGTCTTATTTATTATGTAAACATGTTACTTATTCTAAACGAGTTTACATATACGAGTATGTATGTATCATTAGATTAATCTGCACCAGCTACATTTGAATTGAGATAATTTTGATGTGCTTTTGTGAAGAGTAGAATGGAACCACTCAAGAGTGTTCCATTCAACAAGAAGGGAACATTTTTGATGTTATTCTTCGATAATGTTTAGCTATCATGTTCCTTTATTACAATTAATCAAACATTCATTTTCAAAATATGTAAAAGTAAAGTAAAGTAAAAAATCATCTTTATTCATATAGACTTATAAAAATTACTTATGAGTCAGTCATATAGTTACAAAAAAAAAAAACTTACATAAAATAACACTATGATAGTAAATATCATAATTAAACATGATGTGACTCTACCAATGGGTATTCACAAT
Source organism: Udea olivalis (assembly GCA_947369235.1). Classification (NCBI taxonomy): domain Eukaryota; kingdom Metazoa; phylum Arthropoda; class Insecta; order Lepidoptera; family Crambidae; genus Udea; species Udea olivalis. The sequence goes on along the minus strand of OX376362.1, from coordinate 10,508,203 downwards.
GTATATACAGAATTACAGAGCGTGTTTTTAACCGTTAATCCTTTCGTAAATAACAAAAAATAATGTAAGCTTAACTTTACAGCGAAGACATAATCATTTTTAATTTTATGGAATTTGATTATGTATGTATTACTTTTTTTTATTTTTATTTATTTATTAAAGAAATCAAGCTTACATAAAAATACACACTGTCCCACAAAACTGTTTAAACAGTTTGTCTGTGGGATCAGGAGTCTCACTAACATAATGTTTTCATAAAACTAATGTTACATAAACTTATGGACTAACATTGCAATAAAAGGTAACTTTTTAGCATCCTTTTAAACGTCTTTTTATTCGTCTCCTGACGGATAACCCTAGGCAGACAATTTAATATGTACGGCACTCGTTTTTTTAACGTTCTATCTCCATAGTAATTGTTAACTCTCGGTACTACGAATTTACCCTCGGACTTCAAGCGAGTACTGTGGTTATGATTCACTAGTGACAAGTCAAGCTCAAGACTGCAATGATTATTTACAGCCAGTAGATATTTATGTTTAAATCGAACAGGTAGAACTTTGCAAATTTTAAATAATTTAGAATAGTCCCCTTTACAAAGAGCTCTGGTTTTTTTATTGACAAGTAGTTTTAAAAATCTAATCTGAATAGCTTCGAGTTTTTCAATATAACTTTTAAACGTAAGACCATAACTGTCAAGGGCGTAGCTCAAAATTGAATCCACTAATGCAAAATAAAGAGTTTTCAATGTTGTAGTAGGTACTTTAAAACTTAAGTGGTAGAATTTACCCAGAAGTAATCTTAATTTATCACAGATATGATCAATATGACAAGACCATGAGAAGTTAGCATCTACTTTAACACCTAGGTATGTTACACAGTCCACTTTATCAATAGGCTTACATTTACAATTAGCAAGATTGTCATGGAGGCAAGAATAGCTATGGGTATACATAAATGGACCTGAATTTAAAGGCTTTAAGTACGGTGAGTGTAAAATTAAGAATTTAGTTTTTTCTGAATTTAAAGTGATACCATTGTCATGCGACCAGCGAACGACCGCATCTATATCGTGCTGTACTAAGCGACATGTCTGTGCGAGATCGGTACCGGCGCGTAAAGTGCATAAATCGTCAGCAAACATGTAAGCCGAGCAGTGGCGAAGTACTCCACATACTTGTAATTGGTCCTTTTAAATAAATGAATTGAATTGAATAATGCCCATCTATGATCTTAAGTTTAGCCCCTGACTTTGATAGCCAAAATGATTGGCAGGGTTGGGCAGCGCGAACACCAATTAATATTTCCTGCTGATAAAATTAGTTAGAAAAGCATAGTCTTTAACCGATAAAATAGAATCCAAAGTTGCAACTGTGTTGTGCCCGACAAAGCTTTGTGCTCTGCGTACCTACGTGGATTGCATTACGCCGCCTTTGATTCACACGGTGCGCATTCACGCAAATAAGCACTACTTAACTGAGTCGGCTATCAGTCAGAATGAGTTTGATATTAAATAGACAGGAGATGTCTGAATCTAGAAACGACAATCAAAGTTGAGCAAACCTCAAATGTATATGCCCTTTCTTATCTATTGACATGTGACAAGACAGCATCAATTTGAAGGGCGCTCAAACTTTGATTGACGTTTACACGATTGGCGCAGTGCGCTGTAGCACGGTTTCTCGCCACGATTTTCGTAGTGTCCCGGGTTCGATTCCCGGTCGAGTCAATTCAGGAAACGATCTTTTCTGAATTGACTCGGGTCTGGGTGTGCTGGGAGACGCCCCTGTATTATTTCCTTGTGTGGTACCTCGTAACACAGGGATATTAATCCCTACTTCGAGACCAGTACAAGAGGTGTGTTGTCTGGCGCATATTATTATATATATTTATATTTATTTATGGATTTGGGCAATGGTATTTTAGAACTATCGATAGTCTAATTAACTAACTATTGATAATCTTCTGTACAAATATCATAAAGAGGAGTGTATTTTAGTAACAAATAAATTAAAACTAGTAAAGTGAAGTAAGTTATTCCACCCTCACTTTTTCACTCCCTTACCACGCGTGCTGGACTACGGCGTCGCCCACACACAATTCAACATTAGTTGGCCTGAACTAAAAGGTTCGGTGACTCGTTTCTTTGTCGTGCCATCCAGACGGGAACACTCTTCCAGCACATGTGTTTCCTTTCTCGTATAGTTCCGGGTTCTTCAAGCGGGGCATGACTGGGCTTGTCAACCTCATATCTGGACCTCACGACCGCTCATCAGGTGGAATGAGGTTATCATGACGGGCAATATACAAAAAAATAGCCTATATACTGTCCCACTGCTTGGGCAAAGGCCTCCATCATTCAAATCAAGTCACCGCTACAATTTATGTGTATTGGCCTAATCACCACGCTTGCCAAATGCGGGTTGGTGATCACAAGCCCGGGCTATGTTCCGAAAACACACTTTGCCCGACCTGGGGATTGTACTTGGGACCTCCGGGTTTTCATTTTTCCTTTAATTTCATTTTATTCAAAAACAACATACATTGTGTGTGAATGCACACTTTAAAACAATAATATCATTAACAATAGAACAATTATTAATTATAAGGTTAGTAGTCAACGGTTTAGAATTAGATTAAATTAGGATAAAAAGCAATGTCAAAAATAAATTCAAAACATAAAACGTTCCGAAACAAATTACAAAAATAAAACAATAACAATAGCCTACAACTCTACCACGCTATACAAACACTTTTCCAAAAGAAACGACTTGAGGGTATTTCTAAAACTTGAATGGTAAACTGAACTTTTTATGTCCACTGGTAATCTGTTAAACAGTTTGATCGCCTGATAGTGCACGCAATGTTTAACTATGTCAAAATTAGGCTTTATTTATCACACTTAGGAAGTCTTTTCGTCTCGTATTTTCTCTTGTGAGATTTCGGGCAGAGCTCTGAAATCACTCGACGACGGAGGCGTTTAAAAAACTGTACCCATTTGGAAATCCTTCACCAATATAAAGCTACATTACGAGTATCAGCGAGTAACATATTAGGCTGTATTGACGGGAGATGTAGTCCGAGGTTAGCCGCTGGCAGATAGCAAGCGTCCAAAAAATCTATAACATATATAGGTCATCATCAATGAACTATCGAAAGCGCTGCATCAATAAGAGATAATGTTGTAAAGAGGCCAACCGAATATTTGTAACTACTAACTACAAAATCAATGGAATCATTACTCTCTATTGCTGTATTTTTCTTCTGTATTGAGGCTTATGACTTTTCTTTTTCTCATCCCCTTGAACTGATATGATTGGCGGCTCCTCTGCGGCGCGAAGACAAAGCTTTGAGCGCACCGCCCTGTGTGAGCATCGCATTACGCCGCCTTTGATTCCCGCGCCTTTTCACGTCGTCGGGAGCTGGCTTTCCGCCGGCATTGCCCCCTTTGTCTTAGGATAAGTTGAGCCGTAGACACCAGATGAATTAAAACATCAATACCACACTTTTTATGACGGTTTTTTTGCAGACAGGTGGCATTCCGCATCCTTTTTTTGGTTTATTTTCAAGTTATTCTGTTTTAATCCTCAACTTTGCTATTAGATCACATCATATACTACATGACTCGTTGGCACAGCTGGTTAAAATGATAGTTTGCCTTCTTGTTCAACCAATGTACTATACGGCGAATCTATCACTCCTGTCCAGCTTTTTTGGCTTTCGATCATCATCATCATCCCTAGAGATTTAACAGCAAGTTCAAAAATAAGCACACAGATGGTGTGTTCTAGCTGGGGAGGCAGGAAGAAGATTTTTTTGCAGCATTCAGCTGTGTAGAGAAGCAATTTATAAATAAAAATAAAATAAATAAATAAATATCCCTGGACATTATTCCACACAGCGCCATCTAGCCCCAAAGTAAGCTAATTAAAGCTTGTGTTATGGGATACTAGACAACGGATAAACATACTTAAATACATTTTCTTTTGTAAATACATACTTATTATACATAGGAGACACCCAGACCAGTACAAACAGACATGTTCATGCACACAAATGTTTGTACTGTGCGGGGATCGAACCCGCGACCTCTGGTGTAGTAGCCAACTTCTTAACCATTACACCAAGTCGGTCGTTTATTACATATGTTTGTTGGACATTAGACATTAGTGTGAATATTGCGCACATTCCGAAACTGTTGATAATGATGACCGCACCACCTGATGGAAAGCGGTCGTGAGGTCCAGATATGAGGATTGCAAGCACAGTAATGCAAAGCGAACACTGAGCTGGCCATACCCATCTTGAAGGCCTGCAAAGTGCCTTTTCACGCCCCGCTTGAAGACCCCGGGACTTTAAGAGGAAGGAAACACAATTTACAATATTTATTCGAAAAACTGTGCTTATCGGTCCTTATTTGAATGGTTTGCGACGACGGGGTTAAGGGCGGGTTTTTACGAAGTGGCTTTTTAATGCACATACTAAATGTAGGCATCATGTAGTAATCTATCAATCTTAGAGGTAATCCAAAACCTAAGCCCACCAAGAGGTTTTGCAATCAAATTGATTGTTGCCTCCAAAAGAAGTTATTTCCATTTCCACCGCAGTGCAAATTAACCGTGCTCGAAGGTCGGCTTAATTTAGAAACAATCTCATCTCTGGCCAGTTGTGTTTGATTTAAGGGAAATGCCAATTCCGTTGCCGTCCCAAATAAAGCCATGACATTTGTATATTAGTCACGAAATGACATGGGTCGCTTTGTAATGTACTGCCTTTGTTGTTTACTATCTTATCAAACAAGAATAACCCAATTTTGTTTTTATTGACGGAAGAAAATTGTTGTTTGTGCCCAAACAGTTTTTAGTAAGTAAGCGTATTATGTGTGTGTATTAGTGTGGAATAAACATCAATATTCAAGAGTTCTTTTATGATGTGATTGTCATCTTTATACCTATCGAATGCTCCATTATTATTATTGACAATACTAATGCATTTATCTACAGTTACAACTCACACAAAATACAGTTAAATAAGACTGCTAAGTGTTTTTGTGTTGAGTAAGGTAGCCGACAGCCGAACGAACTGTTGCGTGGCCACTTGGTCAGGTTAGGGGCCTGAGGTTAACCATCGCAAATACTCTCACTAGTTTTAGCTCTAGCAACAAGCCCCAAGTATTAACCCCTGGTTTTGCACGATACCGTAGGCAGTGATTAAAGCTTACATATATAAAAGCTTTCGTTCTAAATTTAAACTTAAAAACACACTCTTTATAATAGAAAACAACGGCCTATTTGCAATTCAAAAATAAGTAGGCCAGTAACTCATCCGTGATTTATTCAAACAAAGGGTTAAGCGAAGCCGACAACTCGCCCACCATAGATGGATCGGCGTGATAACTTTTGTGGACGTGATAACAACGCTTAAAAAGAACTACGAATCTCTCATTGTCGTGTTAAAGGGCTGTTATTGGAAAACGATGCCGATTGCCGAGGTTCTCAATAGGGTGACTGTGAAAACTCGAACCTGCGGACATTGCTTTGTTACGAAACAATATAAATATTTTGACCCCATCCGCATCTGGCTATACTTACCAAAAACTTTCGTCTTGCAAATACATGTAATTTGTTTTGGCTAATGCAGCGGATCCGAATCCCACGAAAGAAACAAATCTCATGTGCAACTTTGGTTACGATATTATTTGGCCTTGGTAATTTAAAATTGGCCTTATAATAAGACCAATTGTATATTACCATATTGTTGCAAATAAAATAATGATTATTTTCATAATTTGTTCTGAAAATTCAAAATAAGTTAAAGGCCATCCACGTACACTAATCGAAAAGCTTCTAAAAGCACAGCAATAAAACAAATAAATAAATATCTGGGACACTTACACCAAGATCATCTGACCCCAAACTAAGCAGAGCTTGTAACATGGGTGTCAGAGACTGATAAACATACTTAAATATTTCTAAATACATAATCAAATAGATAATAACATCCAGACACACAACAAACCCAAATGTTCATCACATAATTGTTTGTAATGGGTCCCCACCCATCGAACCGACGACCTCTGGTGTTAAAGGCAGGATCGCTGCCATTGCATGGGCATGATGTCATATTATTATGTCCAGTATATATTTACTAAGAACTCCGCAATAAATATTGCCATGCCATTTTCCCTTCACATAAAGTTACTTGTTTATTCTCAAAATATAAAAAGGGGAAATCTATAATAACAAATAGAACAGCAAAGTCTTACTGAAATCAACACTTTTAATTTAAAATCCGTTCTAGCATCGGTAGCCTGGCGCTCCTAGTTGAGGGTCGTAGTGTCACGCGCGACCCGACAACCCTTTATCTGATCGGACCGCGTGGTGACGTCGCCACCGCCACGCCAACGCCGCCGTTTTTGTGGTAATGGCAAAAATTATTCAATTTATTCATCGCGGCACTGATAACATCGAAAGATTTTCAGATTAACCCCGCTCGAAGATGTGCACTTATCGGCGTAATAAATCAGTTGTTTCTACGCTTGCGTTTTATTTTTTGGTAAAGAAAATGCGTGTAGAAATTGTCATGTCAAAGCAACAACAACATTTTTCATATAAGGTACTAGTGATGAACAACAAATATGGGCCACTTCGGTGAGTAGTATCGGTGAAAGCAAAAATATCTGTTCGTTTCGAACGCTCTAAAAATATCAAAGCAAAACATTAGCCATACAATCTATACAAATTAACAAAGAGTTTGAACGAACTGTCGTGTAGATATTTATGGCAATTGTTTTGTTTAGATTCTTTGAAGCCTAGGCAACGTATTTATGCTTTTGACAGTACAATCAAAAATGACAGAAAAGTACCAGATGTAGAAAAAACCCATAAACATGAATCGGAAAAACTAATGACTGTCTAAAAATCACTGTTTAACCTGTGTATGTCAAATAAATGTATTTCTATTCTATAATAAAAAAAACTGCAAAATGAACGGTAAAAATAACATGCAATGCATACATGAAATATGAAATATTTAGTGTAATTAAAAGAGCAAATTACATAAGTAGGAAAACATACGATTTTCATGTGTCTACCCAGAAAGGACTGTACACAACTTTACTGTTCATCCAGTCCAATAGGACTTTTCAATAAAAATATTATCAAAATTGACTGTGAGTTGGGGGATCTTAAATACATTTTAAAAAAAAATACAAGCTAAAAGTGAAGCTTTTATTTTTTCTAAGGGGCTGTTCGAAAACATAGCCCATAGGTAGGGGTAGCGAATTAGAACACATCTCGCGCTCTAGCAAGCAGTTGCACGCTAGCTCACATTTTTTATTTAATCGTTCCATCATCTCCCTTATTGTTCAAGAAAACTGATAACCAATAATTTTAGAACAACGCGCACCAGCGAACAAAGAAGACCTGGGAGGCCGGTATAAAGGTAAGGAAATAGCCAGTTTTAGCTCGACACAATAGGAATAATATTAGCCGACCACAATGCCGCTTTGAAGTCGGTAGCCGAATAAAAAACGGGTGTGTCAATAATTAACTGTATGATCCGGCTACCCGGCGGGCATCGATTCCGTGCTTTACCGAGGCAGTTTATTAAAAAAAATATACGAGCACGCATTGTGCTCGGACAAAAGGGGCGAAACTCTCGCTCGGAGCGAACTCGTCGCCCCGATTTGTTTTTGTTGTCTGCTACGCTGGGGTGAAAAATATTACACCCCCGGGCGTGTGTGTGTGAATGGGCGAGTGGACCGCCTATGTATGTGCACATACCGATTTGCCGGCTCTACCGGAACACTGAATTGGTTATTGGCTATTAAAATTTTAAACTACGCGGATATTATGTAGCTGTGCGGACGAAAAGTCAATTGTAATTTTTGGAGTTTACTAGGCAGAGCGGCATTGCAATATATTATGTAAAATTCTGTGTAAATATGTTAGAATATGTAAGAGAAACATCAGGGAAATCAAACTAGACATAAGTACAGGAGAAGTACGGGTTCTCGCCACCCAGCCATATGGTGGAAATCTGTAGTTTACAAGAGCAACAGGGAAATAAATTTTGGGGTGCTTGGTTAACTGATCAAATGAGTTACTCGTAGATTGAGGTTGATGAAGTAATGGGCTGTACTTACTCTTCATTCTTAAACGTCACTCGAAGTTCGTCTTCTTGTTAGCAATATCTTTATTGAGGGAAAATAGCTCTTGCAAGTAGGTATAGCCAACACTTTCAGCAAAACAATGTCATTTTTAAGACTCTTAGATTTAAAGAATGAAAACTGGCTATGGTAAACAATTTCCAAAAAGATGCTATCTCTCTTCCTAAAGACGATTTGTGTATGATCTATGAATAGGTTTACTTCTTTAAACAATATACCAATGTCTACAACAAACTCTAATTTTCGATTGTCTTTTTAGGATTTTGTAGGATATAATGTTATGACTGAATTTCTTTTGAGAAACAGCTAAACTAACTCTGGCGTAGCTAAGCTAAGCAATATCCCAAAAAGTACCCTTTTCTGAACACAACTGTAATTGTAACAATCCGTAAAACAATATAAACGTATTGCGTTTACATTGTTTTATAAATAATATATACCACCAATTCATAATTTTCATGGACTTTAAGTATTCTAAATAAAAGTAGTAAACAGTTAGCAATGGAAAGGAAAGCTCTTAAGGAAAGCTGTCAAAAACAATAAATTGTACTCGTAAAGGCCGCTGATGTTAGTAAGCCATATCCAGAGGTGGTATATCTTTCTCTAAACACAGCAAGTATATCATCCAATAGGTACCTACATTGAGGCACCAAACGCGGCACCATGAATAATATATATGACGAACTCACAATATTCAGTGACTTTCAAGCATTCTGAGGATTCTGTCTGAGCCATATATATGACTAGTCTGGCCATAAATACTGTTATATAAAACCAACCTTTTTTATAATTTTTATCGAATTTGGAACGCGTTTATTTTTTTAAAAACTTCTTTTGATTTCGCGACATTTCACATACTGTCTGGTGTTCATTATCAAATTACAATAATGGAATGGGGTGTCAAAGAAAATAGGATTGCAGTGATCGCCTTGCACAAAGTGGTTTGGAGCCAACGGTCATATTCCAGACACTTTAGAAGCTTGGTATCAGCCATATGTTTGTCGTATATCGTATTAACAACAGATACAAAAAAACTTCCTCTGTCGAAGACTATAAAAGATCGGGGCGGCCGCGTGCTGTTAGAGCTACAAAGGCTGTTAATATACAGGACATGCCCTAAATTAATCTTTATTGCAATACGGTTAAATCTTGGTTGCAATACGCAGTGAAAGGCACAGAAATATCATCCTTACCGATAAAAAAAAATCACTATTGAAGAGCACTACAAATTTTAATGCATTACCCTAGAACGGGTTCAGAAAAGGCTTATGTGGCACCCTGATTACTCAATAGGATTGGCCAAAGAAAAACGATCTCACCATGAAAGACTGAATCATTTTTTAATGATACCGATAAATAAAAGATTCGATCTCATAGATGTTAAATTTACACACAATATATTCAATAACAAAATTGATAGTCCTTCACTTTTAAAAAAATTCAGCCTCAGAGTGCCTCGTTGTAGCCCGCGTCAGTCAATAACACTTCTATGCCCTCCAGTTCGCTGTACTGTTCTTGGTGCGAACTCTGCCATACCGCGACTTTGCAGAATAGTGAATCAACACAGCAAACATTTGGATCTGTTTAATGACCCATTTCAAAGATTTGCGCGTACAATGAACAAAGATAGGGAATAAGCAGGTGTATGTTCAATTTTAAGTAAGAAATGTGTTAAGTTTCAATAAACTTTAAAATAATATGTAATTTTGTTTTGAAGTGAGTAGTCTGTTTACTTTGCCATGTGGTGTTTACCAGTAAATAGTTTTTGTATTCAGTTTTTTAAGTGTATTAAGCAGTTTAATTGCTTGTTTTAATACAAAAAACTGTTGGTAGACCTAAATAAATAAATAAATGCCAAATGATTAATTGTACGCTCACGATTCTAAAGAAGCTGCTCAAGTGGTCGGAAAGGTACAACGTGGTCATCATGGGTTAGTGATGGTTTGGTGGGGCGTGTTTAATCAAGGACTTTTTAAAAATGTTCCGTGAACTTTCCAGCAGGACTCTGCACCTGGTCACAAGGCACGAACTATCCAAGCCTGGCCTGAAATCAACGTTCTCGACCTCAACCTACAAAATTATGGTCAGTTTTAGATGACATGGCCTGCTCTAAACGGCATGCAAGCAAGCAGGGGCGAAATTTCCCATGGAAACAGTGCATAAATCCATAGATTCGTGGCCAGACAGATTAAAGGCCTGTAAAAGCCAAAGATGGCAATTTCAGATAGTTTATTTTTTATTTTTTGCTGAGACTTTAATAAATATGTACATATACGAATAAGTTTTAGTAATATTCCATTACTTAATAATAAAAAATGTTTTTTCATTTGTAACAGCACTTGTGGCCGGACTAGGTAGTGTCATGTCTATTCAGATTTTAATTTAAATGCTAGCTATAGTAAGCAATATCCAGAAAGGTGTCATATCTCTCCCTAAACATAGCATGTATGTATGTGATCCAACCAGTACATAGATGCTCTAAACGCGCCACCATGAATAATATATACGGCAAACTGCGTCCCTATTTGCGAGGAGTCGGTATCATTACGGCCTCTTGTGCGTAATTAATCGCCGGCTTGTCCAGGGCCGGGCTTTATTAAATTTTAGCGCTTACCGTGCCCACCCTGTGTAGGGCTGCCTTAAGATAATAATTGCAGAATTTATAATTGATTTTGTTTATATTGGATTGAGGGATTGAACACAAACCCACCTAATTATCTTAAATAAAATAGACCTACAAGCAAGTACTTCTAAATTGTTAAACACTCAAGGTAGGTATCATAGTATCTGAGTCTATGACAACGTAAATGTTTATTTACTTTGTCATAGACTCAGATACTATGATAATATCAATATAATCATAAATATACTGGTTACAAACTTAATGACAACTACCACCGCGTAGGAGGTTGTCTCTTTACTGAGTTTCTGTAAATACTACTAGCTAGTCTTTCTTGAGAGCAGGAGATTATTAGGTCTGAATAGCTTTATTGCTTCATGTGTTATGTTAACAAGTTAGTAGTCATGAGTTAGGATTAACGAAAACTTCATTAACCAGTAGTTACTTAATATTATCATCCTTTATCATGAGTTACACATATGCCCGGAATGTTTCGGCTCTGACACCTATTAGGTGAAGTTTTCACAATTTTATCTCGTCTTCAATTACATCCTGCTCGATACAACTGTATGGCAATTTACACGATTGATATTATAAAAAATACTTAAGCAGTCAATTATTCTGAGCAAACTGGCACGCTAGTTTATATTGAGCCTTAACTCAAGCCTTCGGCGTTGCGATTTAGGGTTAGCGACCATAAAAGCAATATGTTTGTCTGTAACGAATTATTGCTGAAAATATATTAAAATATGGAAACATTTTAGGTAGCAACCCTGGCCCCCGTCCCTCCCTGCCGCGATGAATAGAGCCATCACTTTTACTATTCACAGCCGCCGCCGGATTAGCAAGATGAATTTCCTGATCCCCCGGGCATGAATCTGCGTGGGGGCCATTGATGCGGATTTATTGCTATTGCGTAGCAAATCGTGATGGGGGATTGGTGGGGAAAGATAGCTTTACGTAACATAACATTACCTATCATCACGACTATATCCCAAACGGCGTAGTTAGAGGCAAATGACTGTTGCCGTCATGGTAACACAACACTCAACAGCCCACTTTTCACCAATGGTATTAGAACCCAACGTGGTAGGTTGTGACGTTGTGAGCCTTCAGCCGTTATCCGGGTTGCTTTGGTTTAACGGTGATTTCATTTCATTCCAGTATGAATCTCAAACGAATAAAAAGACGACACGATTGGCGTAATGCGCTGTAGCACGGTTTCTCGCCTCGTTTTTCGTAGTATCCTAGGTTCGATTCCCGGTTAGGTCAATTCAGGAAAACGATCTTTTCTGAATTGACTCTGGTCTGGGTGTGCTGGGAGACGCCCCTAGCTTAATTCCTTGTGTGGTACCTCGTAACACAGGGATATTAATCTATATTTCGAGACCATTACAAGAGGTGTGTTGTCTGGCGCAAAAAAAAAGACCGTGAAATTTTACACGTATTTCCCGATTTACTATTGGTGAATTCTGCATAAAGATAACGTCCTATATCCAAGTGTCAAAGCCACTGTCACTGTCACACACTGTTTACGTTCACGTTGCGGTTTATTCAGTGTTTTATGTATGAGGATATTTCGAAGATTCAAAAGACTCTTCTGAATGAATGAATTCAACCGAATATGTCAGCAACAACATTTCAGATCTAAATATAGAAAAACTGGAAAAAATCGATTTCGGGACTTGATGTTCTCGAGCGGGCTTGATGATCTCATCACGATCCGAAATCATTTTTTTTCTAGTTTATCTGTCTTTAGATATGAAAAACAAGCATTGTAAAATGCTATTATAATCAAAGTAATAAACATTTCAGATATTTTCAAAAACAACAATACCACCACTAGCAATATAAATTACATGTATGAAGTCTTTAGTATAAGGATTAAAGATGTATGCAGAGTAATACATGCAACTCCTGCTCATAGTAAGATCAGTACATCATTTGAGAAATTTAGGTTCAAGCCCCAGGCAGTGGTAGCAAGCGTGGTGATTAAGGCAACACCCAGCCTATTCTCAGCAGCGTGGGAGTCGGAGTGGGTCAGTTACATTACTTTATGTAAAGTTGATAGCATTTATTTACTTTGAACAGTTTTTATATTGTGAGCTCTTAATGCAATGATGCCAATTTGTTTTACGAGGTTTTCCGTTGTGCGTTGCGCTGTCACGAAACACAATCACACTATACAACCGCACTGTATCTATTATCTTGTATTAGGTACATTTTATTACTCAACATACTTTTACCTATGTATTCACAAATATTTATTAAGGCACATACGTATGTCCACCGCAGATGTTCGTGCGTTTACTCAGTTCGGGCCCACTGAAAAACAGCGCCGGGGCCCTTAAAGTCCAGGCTGAATGCTGAGTGAGGTCCTTTAATTTTTTGGGCATCGGGACCCCGCTGTCTGATGGTATTTGTTTGTCTTGTTGTTATCTTGTTTTGTTGTTGTATGCCTACTACCTATGTTAAATGTACCGATATCCTTAAATTTAATAAATATCTTTCTGTCTTTCTATTTATGACATTGGAATCGTTAGGTTTGGCTAAAGTAATCAAAAATTCACGGCGATACCCGTGTACCCACGACCCTTCGCTAAACAAGTTACCACTACATTTTCGATCCTGTTATTAAATATGCGAGTAACTTGTTACAACAGATGTGAGGATGAAGGGCCTAATTGGCGTTCTGCACACGACGCGACGGCGCTCCCTACGTCCTAGAGCCTTTCCATCCTCGTTACGTATGCTGAATGTTTTTGCGTTGAAATGCTTAACTTAATTAACAAGGTTGACAGAGCAATACTAATTAGTACTAGATAGTTGGGAATAACCACATCAATAGGGCTGTTGACACTATCTACTGGTAATTTGTGAACATCATTAGGTTTAAACGATAACAGAATAACAAAGCTCGTGGTCACTTGCTATTTAATTATTGTCTTTTTGCGCATTTTCTCAGCAAGACAACAAATATTTTTTCAGCTAGTTAGCGTGCTAAAAGCATCTTATCTATAGGCGTACTAAATCTTTGAAATAGAAAATTATAAAAAAATGGATTTCGGACCTTGAAGATATCGAACGGAATATCTTCAAGGGCCGATATTCCATTTTTTAGTTTTCTACATTTAGATATTGAAAAAATCTATGTTATAAAATAATCAAATCTATGACAATTCTTAGTTTAGACAGCTCGTCAATTCAATTCAAATTCTTTATTTCAATTCAAGAAGTTGTCTTATTTGACTTGAGTGTGAAATAACGTGATGTGTTTGCAAAATACACATACCGGTAGAAAATTAAATAGGTAAATCTATTTTATATTAATAATAATTTAACATGAAACAACAATTAAATTAACATGTTTTGCATTAATTAAAAACATTAACTAAACAAAATGCATTTTTCTTAGATTTCGTAATGACAGAGAAACAGTAGATAATTTCAGATTTTGTGACGATTAAAACTCGCCGGGTCTTCTCAGTATAAGATCAACTTCCGATGCGGTGGTAAAGTCACATTATGTTTGCATACAGTGTATTTATGTATCCATATTATTAAAGTATTTAAGTCCATTATTAATTTCCATTTGTACACGTTTGTCTATCCATAACAATTTTAAATGAGTTTTTTCTGTCGCCATGGTCTGCTGGAAGAAATCTCTTAAATAATAAGTATAATAATTAAGTTAAGACTCGTGTGCCAAAGAACTTCAAGTTGTAGAAAACGGTCATCCCTCCTTGAAGTACACCTCTTCCTGCCTTGTCATCTCCTCCTGCCTAGAGAATTCCTCAATTTGAGCGTAGGATGCTACAATGAATCGTTGATAACTATCGACGAAGTCTTGTGGCAATCGATCTGTAGAATTGACCATTTGTTCTTATTTCATCAGCCCCCTAATGATTACTGATTGCGTTAAATTAGGCGTACTTAGATGCTCGTAACTGATCAATAGGAGAGAAAAAACAAAAGCCTCATAAAACTGCAACACAACGTTTTTTTCACTTTTCTTTGCTACTTTTTGATGGTCTAATAGTCTAGCTAGACCATAAGATATGAGGACACCAAAGCTTCTAATTGGCGTTCTGCACACGACGGCGGGCGCTCGAGCGCTCCCTAAGTCCTCGAGCCTTTCCATTCACGTTGCGAATGCTGAATGTTTTTGTGAACTTAATTAACGAGGTTGTCAGCAATAGTAATTAGTACTAGAGAGCTGAGGATAACCGCCACAACACCCAACACTATAGACTGGTAATTTCTGAACAAGAGAACAGATTAATAAACCTCGTGGTTACTTCCTTTTTATTATAATCTTCTTGCGAAATTAAATTCTTGCAGTTAGTAAGCTCGCCTACTTAGAATAATTACGCAAAGTAGATGAGTTGGGGCACCCGTTTTGATGCCACAAATATTTAGCCGTCATGGCTAAGTATGAACTTACCGATGTCAATTTCTCTTCAAAATGTTTATTTGTGCAGAAAGTGTTGTAATTATACATAACAGAAAAAGCACAATAAATTAATAGTATTCATACATGTTAAGTACTAAACATTGTTACATTTGTGTTACGATTTATTATTTTTTGAACACTGATTTTGGCATAAAAAATGTTGCGCCTTTTTGTATGAAACTATATTTCTAGGTGTAATTATTCTGAGCTTGAGAAGATTCCGTTGGGTTGGGACAGTTCATCTAATCAGCTCAAAGTATACGTAGGGTATTTATAGAGCGAAATATGGTTCTTAATTACTTCATGATTGATTGTGTACCAATATCGAAAAATTAACAAATTATTTTTTAAGAATCTTAGATTAGAATACGAAGATTCATAGCTCGGCCGACATAAAGTCGACCCTCCTGATGGTGCGCGGGATGCGGGAGGGGGGTGCTTTCATCCAATCAAATACTTCAATCAGTCACCGCTCACCTGTCGGCTACCGACAGCGATAGACGTTCAACGTCAAAGCTTGCGCTGTTGCAGCCTTGTGTCTGCTACACATGAGCTAAATACAAACATGGAATTACCGATTCTACTGGATTATGATTTCAAATGTGGCCAATTATTTTCAAAGAAAAAAGCGTCTTCTTCAGGTGTGCATTGATTTCGTTTTCTACATTTTTATTGCTATGCCGTTAGTAATGTAATGTTATGTCGTTATAATGCACATTCATGATTTTTTCAGGTGAAGACATAAATGTAAATAAGACAATTTCAGAGGCTCCTGCCGTGTCTATGACAACTATCAAAAATTAAAGTAAACGTTGGCGTATTAATTTGGTCCCACGTCTGACAAATAATTAACATTTTAATTCGTTTATTTTATTTATAATACTAAAACAAATTCTAACACATCTAAAGTCTGAAGTTATAAATTTCCTATAAAACAACACAGATATTTAAGTTATCATGAAGTTGAGATATCTCGTGTGTTACCCGTGCGCACCCGCCGCACCGCGCCCCGCGCACCATCAGGAGGGTCGACTTTGCGGCGGTTAACCTATAATGCTCAAGAATCATAATTCAATATTCTTATTGATTATTAAATTAAAATCTCATCACGTTTGATCGCATCGAACTCGGTGAAACCTGCGAAACAGATTGCGTAAGTTCGCCGGTTGCTCTGTCAACAAGCTCGACAACAGATACAAATCGACATAGGTAACGCTAGTTCCTCCGGCCGTATGGAAAGCAAACGTGGTACTTTGACTCTTACCGTGATCCGTGATGTCACCATAGCCAGGCCCCCGTCACTCCATGTACCTACCAGCCGCCGGGTCTACCAATACCTCTTTGGCAGCTGATTGTCAATAGCCGCGTGGCGTAGAACATTAATGTTATTATAACGTGTCTAGTAAGTTGATAAGCAACGACTTCGAGCCCGCCGTGTGTATCTTGCGGTTGAACTGACGCGATGACGTTAGTAAGTACTGACTACTGACATTTATTTCGAAAGACGTAGCCCTCGCAATATATGCCCGTCACATGACACGCATTTACAATTGACAAAATGATAAAAATTTTAAGATGTTCAGAATAATAACGTATAGAAGTGTAAGAAAAACACCACCGACTGTTTTACTTCTTTACTCCACTCTCTTCAAACATACACAGTATAGTTTTGTGGCGTCACTCGTGTGTTTTCATAAACTTTATTTATTTTTATTCTTATTTTTTTAGATACATATTTTGGTTGTACGAGCAAGGCCGGGCGTGGGACTAGAGAGGCAAAACCTCTCACGCTTTACCGCGTTGCGCAGTGCGGCGGTACCATTTCAATATGGGAGCCGTCTGCGCGCGTCGAAAGCGGTTGCGCGCGCAACCGCGGCCCGCTGACGCCGGCCGACACCATCAGCAGCCAGCAGTCCGTTCCTAGTTAGCACCGCGAATGCACGCCCGGTTTCGCTCCTAATTTTTCACGCGATCTTTTGTTCTGTTCTTTGTAAATAATTTTGTGTAAATATTATATGGAGGGATCCTATTTTCGTTGACTTTTTTTCACTCCCAAGTAGGGCTCCCCATAACTGGTGACCCCGAGTTTAGAAGCACGCGAACGTTGGACAATAAAGTACGCGATACATACACGCGCGTCGCCCATCGATTGTTCTAGAAAAACGTTTGGCGGAACAAAAGAAAAACGCAGCAAGAAAAAACAATGGACGAGCAGACTGCAAATGCTGTTGGAGAGAAAATGGAAGTGCAGCGCGTGGGAGTACGCGTACCTCCGTTTTGGCCCGAGGACCCGGCCCTATGGTTTGCGCAGTTGGAGCATCAATTTTTACTATCCCGAGTAACCACAGATGAGACAAAATTTAGCTTTTTGGTATCAAATTTGGACCTGCCATACGCCCGCGAGGTCAAAGATATTATCACCAACCCGCCGGCAGAAGACAAGTACAACGCACTGAAGTCGGAGCTTGTACGTCGATTGTCCGCATCAAAGGAAAGCCGTATCAAGCAGTTGCTAGCAGATGAAGAGCTAGGTGACCGCAGGCCTTCGCAATTTTTGCGACATCTGGAGAGCCTTGCTGGTCCAGCCGTGCCTACAGATTTTCTGCAATCACTGTGGTCTAGTAGGTTGCCGCAGAATGTACAGGCCATAATGGCGTCCCAAGCCGACCTACCACTTAGCAAGTTGGCTGATCTCGCAGATAAGGTGTTCGAGATTGTCCCGCCTGTGCCGCGTGTCGCGTCGATGTCGCCGGCTACGAGCTCTTCGTCGGCTGGCGCGCTGCCATCTTACGGAGATCTCGTGGAGGAAGTCAGTTTGCTACGTCAGCAGATGGCAGCACTCGCTACGGGGAATAATCTGCCGGGACGCTCTCAGTATCGAAACCCTTCACGCAGTCGCTCGAGATCGCGGGAATACCGCTCAGACCACAAGCTCTGCTTCTATCACTACATGTTTGGCGAAAAAGCTAGAAAATGTCAGCAGCCGTGTAGTTTCAAGACGGAAAACCACCAGGGAGGTCGGGATTAGCGGCTAGCGACTGTCCCTTATCAACAGGCCGTTTGTTTGTCATTGACCGAGTGACAAAAATGCAATTTCTCGTAGACACTGGCTCCGATCTCTGTGTATATCCGCGGTCAGCACTCCAGCAGCGGCGTGAGAAGACTGACTACGAGCTTTTCGCGGCCAACGGATCTTGCATCCACACTTATGGCTGGGCACATCTACGGCTCGATCTAGGTCTACGGCGCGACTTCAGATGGCGATTTGTGGTTGCAGACGTTACCAAACCGATCATTGGAGCTGACTTTCTTAAATTTTATAATTTGCTTGTAGATTTGAGGAACCACCGCTTGATCGACGGGCTAACTACGCTCACCGCAGCAGCCCAATCAGCACAGCAGTCGACAGTGGATGTAGCTTCGGTCAAGATGGTTAGAGGAGACTGCAGGTATCACCAGCTGTTGCGTGAGTATCCTGACATTACTAGACCTGCAGGTGTCGAGCGATCGGTGAAACACCAGACGGTGCACCATATTCGAACAACAGCCGGCCCGCCGGTGACATCGCGACCGCGGCGCCTGGCGCCTGACAAGCTGCGGATAGCTCAGAAAGAATTCGAAGACATGTTGGCAAATGGTACAGCGCGACGATCAGAGGGTTCCTGGGCATCGCCTCTTCATCTTGTGCCCAAGAAGGATAATGGCTGGCGCCCCTGCGGTGATTACCGAGCACTGAACTCTCGCACTATCCCAGATAAGTACCCCGTCAGGCATATACAGGACTTTGCTCAGCAACTAGCCGGCAGCAAGGTTTACTCAAAAATTGACCTAGTTAAAGCCTATAATCAGATTCCGGTGCATGGAGACGACATCATGAAGACAGCTATCACCACGCCGTTCGGGCTGTTCGAATTCCCTTACATGACGTTTGGGTTGCGAAATGCAGCGCAAACCTTCCAGCGGTTTATTGATGAAGTGCTCAGAGGCCTGCCATTTTGCTACGGGTTCATCGATGACATTCTGGTGTACTCTAAATCAGAAAACCAGCACCACGAGCACCTTCAGCGGCTGTTCCAGCGGTTAGCAGATTACGGTATTCTGATCAATACTGCTAAGTGTGAGTTCGGTCAGTCCCACATCACCTTTCTCGGGCACGAAGTAACACCTGACGGTGTCCATCCGGTGACAGAAAAGGTGAAGGCTTTACAGGATTTTCCAGTACCCAAAACCGTCAAGGAGTTACGTCGTTTTCTTGGAATGTACAATTTTTATCGTCGGTTCGTCCCCGATGCAGCGCAAATCCAAGGTCCACTGAACGTGCTCCTATCCGGACCTAAGACGAAAGGTAGCGAAAATATTACTTTAACACCAGACATGTTAAAGGCTTTTAATGGCTGTAAGGCAAGTCTAGCAGAAGCGGCGCTGTTAGCTCATCCCGAGCCAGATGCGGAGCTGGCGATTCACACTGATGCTTCAGATACGTCCATAGGGGCATCGCTGCAGCAACGCGTCAGCAACAGTTGGAAGCCGCTGGCATTCTTTTCCAAACGCCTAACATCTGCACAGAAGAAGTACAGTCCGTACGATAGGGAGCTTCTGGCTATTTACGAGGCCATACGGCACTTTAGACACATGGTCGAAGCTAGAACGTTCACGGTATACACTGACCACAAACCGCTGTCATTTGTTTTCAACCACAATCGTGACAACTGTTCACCCAGACAATTTCGTTACTTGGACTACATAGGTCAATTCACAACTGATATTCGCTACATTACAGGCCCAGACAACGTGGTAGCGGACGCCTTCTCCAGGATCGAGGCTATCTCACCACCAATCAGCTACGAAGACCTAGCCAAAGCCCAGAGCACTGACCGTGAGCTGCGAGACCTCATACTGCAGGGATCAACAGCATTGGTTTAACGGAAGGTCAAGATTCCTGGTTCCAGCACAGAGGTTGTATGTGACATATCTAAACATCCACGACCGTACCTGACTCTCAGATTTCGGAATCCTGCATTTGATGCTCTTCACGCGTTGAGCCATCCTGGGGTGAAGGCGTCAGTGGAGTTAGTCTCAAAACGATTTGTCTGGCCTGGGATGAAGAGAGACTGCCGCATTTGGGCTAGAGAATGCACAGATTGCCAAGCAAGCAAAGTAGCTAGACATACTCATTCACCTATCTCTTCATTTCCCATTCCATCATATCGTTTCGCTCATATTCATATGGACATTGTCGGACCGTTACCATATTCCAATGGTTACAGATACCTCCTCACCGTCATCGACCGCTTCACCCGGTGGCCCGAGGCGTTTCCACTGGCTGACATCGCTGCTGAGACATGCGCCCAGGCCTTCATCGCTGGCTGGGTGTCCCGCTTTGGCTGCCCTGAAAAAATCACCACCGACCGCGGCAGGCAGTTTGAGTGTGAGCTGTTCCACTCGATGACATCCATCCTCGGTACGCAGCACCGTCCAACAACGGCATATCATCCTGCCTGCAATGGCATGGTGGAACGTTTCCATCGACAACTGAAGGCAGCCATCATGTGTCACGCCACCCCAAGCTGGGCGGAGGTTCTTCCTCTGGTGCTATTGGGTATCCGCAGCGCTTGGAAGGAAGACATAGAGGCATCAGCGGCAGAGATGATGTACGGGGAGCCACTCCGCCTCCCTGGGGAATTCTTCGCTCCTGCCGCTAACGTTCTGCACGACCCGTCGAGTTTCACATCGCGGCTGCGATCTCACATGGCCAACCTAACACCTAAACCAGCGGCGCGACACAACAAAGAAACATTTTACGTGCCAAAGGATCTGGCCACAGCAGAGTACGTCTATCTCCGGCAAGACGCTTCTAGGCGTTCCCTTGAGCCGCCATACACGGGGCCTTACAAAGTGTTGGCCCGAACGGAGAAGACGATAAAGCTGGCTGTCAGAAACAAAGAGACCACGGTATCAATAGACAGGGTCAAGCCAGCTTATGTCACCAAAGATGACACCGAAGAAGTTCCACCATCAGCGGTACCTCGCGACGCCACTACAAAGACGAGGGCTGGAAGGACGGTCCGGTTTCCTGACTACTTTCAACCTCGGTAGCCTCGGTCTCAGCAGGGGGGTAATGTGGCGTCACTCCTGTGTTTTCATAAACTTTATTTATTTTTATTCTTATTTTTTTAGATACATATTTTGGTTGTACGAGCAAGGCCGGGCGTGGGACTAGAGAGGCAAAACCTCTCACGCTTTACCGCGTTGCGCAGTGCGGCGGTACCATTTCAATATGGGAGCCGTCTGCGCGCGTCGAAAGCGGTTGCGCGCGCAACCGCGGCCCGCTGACGCCGGCCGACACCATCAGCAGCCAGCAGTCCGTTCCTAGTTAGCACCGCGAATGCACGCCCGGTTTCGCTCCTAATTTTTCACGCGATCTTTTGTTCTGTTCTTTGTAAATAATTTTGTGTAAATATTATATGGAGGGATCCTATTTTCGTTGACTTTTTTTCACTCCCAAGTAGGGCTCCCCATAGTTTCAACTCCAATTTAATTATGGTCTTCCTCAATACACAAATCGTAGAAATTACTAAGCGCACAACCTTACTCAATGGCTGAGCAGCATAGAATGTCATCTCACTAGCAACTGACTACCGTTCATTTTCAAATCCATGTTGCCAGTAAAATAATCCACAAAGTTACACGAAGTAGTAGTGTTGTTGCGGGAAAAATTTACAGTCTAAGTAGGTATCCGGTATCTTAATATCTACAGTGACTAAATAATATTATTAATGTTCATTATTACATCAACCCTAAATCAGAAGGATACACCCGCCGCGTCAAAAATGAAGCACTAATCCGATCTACACATGCGTGACTATTACTTGCTTACGTGTGGCGCGCTTTGACATTAATAAACACTGCAAAACGGTCCGTTTGGAGCCATTTATGGCTCCAATTAAGGTGCTTCATTATGGACGCGCGGACTTGGTTTCTATATGTAATTCTAAGTTAAGATGACAGTGTGATTTTTCAGTTAGGTAGTAACTATTAAGTAATCTGATTCTCCATTTCTGAATAGATTTAAATTGAGTCTATGGAAGGAAATAATGTTATCAAAATGCTGGGTACACACATACTGATGCAATGTAACGTGAAAATAGCACTATACTTTATTCATTATAACATTAGAAATAAGAAACAGGGGTGCTAAAATGAATGACAATTTATATTTGACGTTGCCATGACGATGACCTGAGTATAACCTGGCAAAATTGAAAACCCCTTCCGCCACAACGTATGATGGAATTATGTAACATTTAGATTTGATAGAGTTATAGTGACAGTAAACATGCGTTCGGCGAGAAACCCCGGCTTCATAGGTTTTTACATCGACAATATAGTTTGATGCAATACAAAATAATTTATTTAAGTAAAAGCCTCATAAATTCTTAAGTAACTATACTTTATATGAGAACAATTAAGTGTGACAGCTACTATATAAGTACATAGATTTTAATAAATTCGGCATAAATCCTAAAAGTAATAATGTTTATTGTACTTTTACCACAAAGTGTACCCTAAAAAGAACCTTATTTACTTCTGTCTAATGCTTTAATGAATGGAGTATATACTTCATTCATTATAACATTACGAATAAGAAACAGGGGTGCTAAAATGAATGACAATTTATATTTGACGTTGCCATGACAGGATTGACAGGCTGAGGTGCCCGTGGCTAAGGAGGTGCCCGTGGCTAAGTGACGGCAGCGGATCGGCAACGATCCGATGTTAAGCAACGCCAGGCAGGTCGGGTTATGGATGGGTGACCATCCCGACCGAAATTAAGTGATGCGTTTTTCGGGCATCTCCGTGCTTCGGAAGGCACGTTAAACAGTTGGTCCCGGCTGACGTCGCAAGATATCAGTCGTGAAGCCTTGTCAGAGGCTTAAAAAGGCGGCTTGATAACATCTGACGGTAAGGTTTATCACTGGCCTTACATTCACCTCTCCAACAATCCGCACTGAGCCCGCGTGTTGGAGTATGGCTTGTACCACCTCATAGTTGAGGTGAGGCCTGTGCCCAGCAGTGGGACGTATAAGGCTGTATTTGTTGTTGTTGTTTGTTGTTGCCATGACTATGACCTGAGTATAACCTGGCAAAATTGAAAACCCCTTCCGCCACAACGTATGCAGAAATTATGTAACATTTAGATTTGATAGAGACAGTAAAACAGACAGAACACATACACAACTGACAGTAAACATGTGTTCGGATAAAAACTCCTGCTTCTTATAGGTTTTTATATCGACAGTATAGTTTGATGCAATACAAAATAATTTATTTAAGCAAAAGCCTCATAAATTGTGAAGAGACTTTACTTTAAATGAGAACAATTACATAAGTGTGACAGCTGCTATATAATACCTACCTATACTTCATTCATTATAACATTAGAAATAAGAAGCAAGGGGGCTAAAATGAAAGACAATTTGCATTTGACGTTGCCATGACGATAACATACCTGAGTATAACCTGGCAAAATTGAAAAAACCTTCCGCCACAACGTATGAAGGGATTATGTAACATTTTAGATTTGGTAGAGTTATAGTGACAGTAAAAATGAAAACCCCTGCCTGTTTTAGGTTTTTACATCGACAATATAGTTTGATGCAAGACAAAATAATTATTTTAAGCAAAAGCCTCATAAATTCTGAAGTTCCTTTACTTTAAATGAGAACAATTAAGTGTGACAGCTGCTATTTATGTGGATTTTAATAAATTCGGCATAAATCTTAAAAGCAATGATGTTTATTGTACTTTTACCACAAAGTGTACTCTAAAAAGAACCTTTTTTACTTCTGTCTAATGCTATAATGAATGGAGTATAGATTTTAATAAATTCGGCATAAATCTTGAAAGTAATAATGTTTTTTGTACTTTTACTACAAAGTGTACCCTAAAAACAACTTTTTTTACTTTTGTCTAATGCTATAATGAATGGAGTATAGTGTGGACGATCCGCGCGCAAGCACCGAACCTTTATCACAATATGTAGGTACTAGGTACCCTTCCGCGCACGATTTAAAATGCTCGCAACGTACTCGTGAAGGCACAGTTCGTGCACTGAGTGCGTCAACACTATGAGATTTCTGTTACATTGCATGATACATTGAGCATGTGTGAACGACTTATTATTTCATTGAATGTTACATATACCCAGCGTTAAAGGTAGAGCGCGGAATAAAAGCAGCGTCGAATTAACACCCCCTTTTCCCTCTCCTCACTCTTGACACGCGAATTACTCGTACATACACCTGCGTGATCTATTTCGGTTTAATTCCCAAAAGCTCGACCCACACCGATTCCAAATGGCGCTTCGGTCAAAAATACCTACCCAGTTCCATATAAGCAAATAGACGTGCTTTTAGGTAAGTACTTAGGTGGGCGGGGTGGATTGGGCCACGCACAAGATTTTTGCACGTAAGTGCCGACACACACGAGCAGGGCGATGCCTACGTCAGGCCTTGTTTATTTCGTTTTTATTTCTAGCGAGGGGAGGCAAGTGACTATGTTAAGGTTCTAGCTGTTGACAGGTATATAAAGGTGGCAAGTCTGCTGTACAGTCAACCACAGCCAGAGCAATAGGTGCTATCAGCATAAACTGAGCTTGGAACTGGTTTACTTCGCGCTTGTGGGATGATTTAACGCAGCAGTTGTATATAGCAGTTTTGGTAAGTTATAAATTACAAAACGCATGTTTATTAAAAAGTTCGGCAGTACAAACTTAGTAGTAAACAAAAATGATTCATATTTTTTTAAATGGATCATTGAATAAAAATTTAAGCAGTAAAATAACTGAAAAGGGTAGTTACGTGTGTGCATTTAACAAATCGGTATAAGCTGACAGGCAATCTAATTCTAAGCAATTCTATAAACAATGTAGTTGTAAAGTTTATTCCTCGTATATTCAGTGTAACGTGAAAAAGAAAAAATATTTAAGGGTGTTTCAAGACTTACCTGGGTATATTCAGTAACTCTAGGTTATGAAAAGGGAAATGAGTTTCGATTTGATTGATATAATGAAATAAAACAAATTATCACTACTATTGATTTCATGAATAAATCAATTTGGTAGGTTTGATATAATAATAGTGAAATAAGGTTTGCTTAGAGGCTAAAATGAACCTATTGTCGACGACGACCCGACGAAAGCTTTACCTCTCTTTTCAATCAGTCTAGGTTCGGGTGTTTCCGCTACCTGTGAACTGCCGAAGTATTTATCTAACTGCCCATTTCATTATTTTTACTGGTCATAGTGGTCATTCATTTATTACACTGCTTTCGCATTTTAAGTACTGACATTCTAGAATGAAATAACCGGCCAGTTTATTTTTAATAACTACCCACGTTTTATTCTCGCAATAATTTACCAACCGCCGATTAATACAATAACTGCCTATTATTTTTTTCAACTGATCATGATAACCGCAACATTTTTCAAATAACGGTTTAGCAAATTAGTAGCCAGTCCAAAATGTATGCTTGACCTTTGCTTTGGTTGGCAGTGCGGTTGTCTGTAACCGTACGACAATGACGGGCAGGAAGTTGATGTCCTTCAACAGCCTGATACCGTCAGTATTTTTTTTGAGTCAAAAGTGTAGAGGATTAGAAAATAATTCGAAGTTCAGGTGTGAAAATAAAGAAATTGTTCGTAGTTCATGGATGTGATAGATGTACATTCCAGAAAAAAAATAAAACGACCGCTCTTCCAGCACATGTGTTTCCTTCCTCGTATAGTCCCGGGTTCTTCAAGCGGGGCGTGAAAAGGCATTTCTGCAGGCCTTCAAGGTGAGGACGGCCAGCCCAGTGATTGGTTCGAATGACTGGGCTTGTCAACCTCATATCTGGACCTCACGGCCGCTTTCCATCAGGTGGAGTGAGGTCATCTTGATGGGCAATATTAAAAAAAAAAAAAATGTAAGCTTAGATAGCCTACTAATTTGAAAATGTATAACTAAATCTACTATGACCCCTTATAACACTTGGTTTTGCAAATAAATTTCCATTTCTATTTCTATTTTATGTAACAATTCATGGCCATTATATTCGACCTCTGCTTTTACAATTAACAAAGTAAGATATCAAAAGGTTCGCTAGTGTGGCCTAGTTAGGAACTTAGGAACTATAGAATGGTCTATTTAATTTAATGAATACCCAATCTCCCACACTGTAAATCTTGTTTACTCCAATTTTCAATGATTAATTTGCCATCGAATAATTCCTATTTCTTCTCTAACAAACAGCTTCAATTTACAGAGGCAACCGTAAGTATGTAGTCGTTAACATTTGTTTATGTGGAAATTCTTTAAGTGGCGCACGTTGGGGCGTGTTCACATCGCCGTCTTTGTTGCGTGCGCGCCGAGCGCCGAGTTTGAGCGCAATCCGCACGCTCGAGGGCCCCACACTCGCTCTTCATTCGTCGTTAGTCGGGCCCGCGTCACACTTCAAACTTAAAATCGGACGCAGTGCAGTTCATAAACAATCGCGTTTATGCGTCGATTAAAGAAAGAATATGAAGATAATCTGACCTTAAACTAAGCAGAACTTGTAACTAAGCAGAGCTTGTACAGAGGCGTTCATATCAAGCTTTACGAAACTGAAGAATGGGCCTTTTGCCATAAGGTTGATGTGAACGCCTCTGTACTATGGGTGACAGGTTTTGATAAATAAACCCAAATATTCTTAAATATAATACATACTCTGACTGACTCGTTTCTTTGTCGTACCATCCAGACGTGGAACGCTCTTCCAGCACATGTGTTTCCTTCCTCTTATAGTCCCGGGTTCTTCAAGCGGGGCGTGAAAAGGCATTTCTGCAGGCCTTCAAGGTGAGGATGGCCAGCCCAGTGATTCGTTTGAATGACTGGGCTTGTCAACCTCATATCTGGACCTCACGACCGCTTTCCATCAGGTGGAGTGAGGTCATCTTGACGGGCAATATAAAAAAAAAAAAAAAACTGATTGCAGCGTACGCAGTTTTTATCAACATCTTCTGTAAGTAAGGGTGCGAAAAAATTTAACGGATTATTTTTGCCAGCATATGTTCGCTATCAGATCACCATGTCTAGACAAATTGCCTTACGCTGAATCTTGAACGAACTCATCAAATACGTTTCAATTGCATTAAATATATCGGTTTTTATTCTTGGAAAATCTTCCAAAATGGCTGCAAAAGTCTAACGGACATGCTAATCTGAAGAGATTATCAAAACATACGTTAGATCTTTTTTTGAACACAATAACTTTCAATGCAAGTTCCGCCGCTATTTCTAGTATTCGGTGCCCCCACCCGCTGGCAGTATCGTCGCCGTAATTGGCACTCGAGTGGCAATTAGCGGGCACTCGGCGCAGTCGCTACCCCGCGCTCCTGCACGCCGCCTTACTTCTCTTGTTGTCGCTACAACTTCCTACTGTTTCGAGTGTGGACTACAATTGCGGTAGAGATCTCCCTTTTGTGTAAGCAGTACCACCTCAGGGTTATTCTAATGTACCTGTATTAATGAGCATACTTTGTTCCAAGATATCTTTGTAGTTAAGAATTGAACTATTTTAAAAAGTGGGCTACGACTGCAATGTAGATTTGACTTAAATGTAATTTTGAAGTTGGGGAGGTCTAATAATCTTATATTTGGTCTCAATCTTTTGGGTCTCTCTTGCTGGGGGAAAAAGTGGGAGTGTTTTCTTATGAAGACGTATAATTCTCTTACATAGACGCAAGTTGATGTTAAAAACTTTTTTGAAGAATGACTTGCAACTCGTCATATTATCAATATTGACAATAATGCGGAGACATCGTTTTTGTAGAATAAAAAGGCATGTGGTATGCACGCTTTTTCCTCACTGGAGGATGCCGTACTGTAGCCAAGCGTGAGCATAGCATATGCGTAATATGCTTTTAAGGCGGTTGGTTTATCGATGGACTTTTTTAGATCGTATTGCGCGTAAATAAATCGTGATTGTATATAGTAGTTATTTTTTGATGTGATTTTTCCAAATTTAAGTGAGTCCTTCCCACAGTTTCAAGTGTGGATTCTCTAGGATTGCGGTGATCGCGTGATCTAGGATTGCGGTGGAGATATGAGCCTTTTTGTTAATCAGTACAAACTTACTCCTACGTACTCGTCGTTACGACTACGTACTACGACGTTTCGTAGTACGTCCTAGGAATAGCAGGAATGCCGCGATCATCCTGAAAATAACCAGCGATATCAAATGTGAGCTTCCTATTTTCGGCGTTTCGCGATCGTCCTAGGATTTTCGCAAAGTTCTGGCTATTCCTATTATCCTACGCCATAATACATACAATGAAAACATTTTTTTTCTAATATGTAAATATATTGACCGGATTCTATTCCGTATTTATTTTATTCAGTAACATAACCCGTTACTGCAGTCAGCTAAAAAGGCGACACTCAATAAAGAGTCTGGTATCGCCCCATAGACGTTCGATAAAAAAGACTGGGCAAATTTTTAATCCGACGACTTACATGGATCGCTTGCACAAAGCCCAATTGAAGGCATCAATAATTGAATTCCCCGTAGGAGGGTGGATCACTCTACCAAGTCTAAGCCCTACATTAATTGCCCGAATTAATTCATCCCCTCAGAAAACAAGGGGGAGAGGAGGGTTAAAAGGGAATCCCTCGCACGTGGAAGGGCATGTCCCTGTGTGATTGTATTGTGACTAAACGGAATGAAAATGGTAGAAGCCAAGGTGTATTAAATATAATAAAATGTTCACGTTCTTCGGACATCTGTAAAAATTACTTAAACTGAGCAGAAAAATTACTACTAATTAATTAATGTTATAATTAAATTAATGTTTTTTGAGATCAATATCAATATTGAAGACTAAGTACTGAGAGTATCTAGTAGGCCGAAAGAAGTTTCGTCAAAATCACGATTTACACTAAAGTGTTTTCTACACAAAACATTTGAGTCTACATTGTGTATTTATTAGCATGTATGCATTATGTACTCGTATGTATGCATTTAAGGCAAATTATTTCTGCTACCTTAGTTCTTACTAATTTTAGTACAGTTTACACCATCATTTTAAATACTCTAGAAAACCAGGATCTCTGTAGGTAGGCTTTTGATGACGAATTTAATGTGTTTTAATATTTTTGGTTCCATTTAACTATGCTCCCGATGGAAAATGTTATATGAGATTTTTAGCAATTTTTTTGCGTGAACTCATACAAATCTAATCGAATACCGCAGAAGCGTACTCTTTCATCTAGCCTTATAAAAATATCCTCATAGCGTACGTGGGTCCTGTAACAGAAAATTCCTTCGGGAATTAAATACTTGTTGCTAGTACGAGTAGTTGCCATGTTGCGTATCCCAAGAAAACCATGACAAAGAAATTACTTTCCAAGGATCATAATTATTTGGTTTGAACTTGAAGTTGTATTTTGTAATTTGTAATAACATATTATATATTGCTGAAACGTTTATGGATTTGAGTAATGAGTGCACAATACTGCCCATATAGCAAACAGCAGTGGGTGTCGCGAAATTGAAGTTAAAATATAGTAGCAAGAACAAAACGTTAGGGACCAGTAGCTGGTAAGGTTGGTCACACTGTTTTAGAATAATATAAGAGGAGGTACTTGCGGGGACAGAAAAAAATTATGGTGATTGTGGCTAGTGAAAAGAAAATAAGAAGTTTCTTTCTCAGAGTGTGGTGAGTTACAAGCTAGGTATGAAGAAGATAACAGGTGAGTTCTTCATTATGTTATTAAAGAAACCTAAGAATTTGGTAGCAGAGGAATGGCTCAGAAAGGGGTAGTTTGGAGGCCATTATCGGGACACAGAGGTCCTACCAGAAACGGATTCTCTTTTAAGAGACAAATATCAGCTTCTACACACGCAGCTGAATATGAAATAATGATATTAAGTATGACAGGTTTTATATAGAAACGCGAAGCAGACAGATCCAGACAACTCTTCGATCGGTAAGAAAACCACTATACTGAATAGGTACTTTGTTTCCATTTGTATGCGAACCCTACGATTGTAATCGCGATATTGTTGTGCTTTCGCGACAGTGGGGTCGATTCCACTTTAAAACACGTAGTGACAAATTTATACTAATAGCATAAAAAGAAAAGATTTGAAAGTTTCAGTTTCAGTGCATTGTTAAATGTTAAAAATCAAAAATTCACTTATTTGATTGTTTGTTTGTAATGAATAGGTTTCGAAACTACTGGACCGATTTAAAAAAAAAGCTAGGGCCCTATTTTTTTATTAAGACTATATTTTGGCGAGAGAAACAGTCTACGAGGGCGAAGCCGCTTACGGACAGCTAGTATATATATACTTATATTATAAAGAGGAATGGTTTGATTGTTTATTTGTTTGTAATTAATAGGCTACAAAACTGCGGGAAAGCCACTTAGTTAGCAATAAATTATTTGAGATTTGAAAGATTTAAAAAAATCTTTCACCAATCAAAGCTACATTATCAGGGAGTGACATAGGCTAGGCTATAGCTTTATATTCGTGAAAGAATTTTAAAAATCGGTCCAGTCGTTACGGAGCCGATTTACAAAGAAACAATCAAGTATTTTCTCTTTATGATATTAGTATAGATGAAGTTTTAGTAGCAAACCAAAGAATACAGCATGATCTTTCAGGGGGTTGTTCCTCAAGGGTGAAATGCAGAGCAAAAATATAGATATCATCATTCTACGAGCTACGAAATGAAAGATGCTGCTCAAGATTCATCGTTTTCACATTGCTTATTCAATAGCAGATTAAATTAATAAGTATATATAAATATGCGCCAGACGCCAAACTGTCTTTGTCTCGAAATAAGGACAAATATCCTTATCTGACTAGGTACCAGAAAAGTATAAAAGCCAGTACCGTCTTCCAGCTCACCCATACACTGGTCAATTTAGAAAAGTTTGTTTCCTGAATTGACCTGACCGGAAATCGAACCCGTAAACCGGAAATCGAATACCGTGCAAGTCATAGTGCGAAACCGCGGTACAACGCACTAGGCCAATAGAAAAAAAAATCATTTTTGAAATACACATTCAACTGCAAACTACGTGAAATGTTCTCAAAAACAAAGATATTTTGATATTCGTAATTCGCTACGTAAAGTATTACATTTAAAAACTACACTTGTGTATGGAAAGCTGGCAGTCTTAATAAAAGTAGGTTCTATAATTTTAAAGTGATACTAAATATCCTTCTATAGCGGGTAATTATTTACACCGTAAGTAAAATCATGTAAGTAGCATACTGAGTAGTTAATGGCTAAGCGAAAACTTGTTCTTGTAATAAACTTTTATTTTCTTGCTCTCAAAAATAGACGGAGTATCGCATATTTTGTATGAAAACCTTAAAGTTAACAAAAAATATCTATAAATTAAAATAGTACAACACTTGCTGAGTATGCTATCAAATTTTCCTCACGATATAAATAATCTCCCAGTAGTGGGTGATGCAGAAATGCAACCCCTAGTTATTGCCGTGACAGATTGGCGGTATTGATTGATTGCGCTCGCCCCTTCGTGAGGGTTGGGGACCGTTGATTAGGTCTTAGGGATTATGTTAAGCCTGTGTAATGACGACGCAGCTATAAGTAATTCAGCTGACGCTGGCTTAAAAGTCGCCTGTGGGTACTTTACCTTATATGAAAAATTGTACTGTTCTCTATCGAACCATGGCTTTAGGCCTTAAATATTTTTGACTACATTTGGATAAGCTCATCTTCTCAGTAGTTGTACCATGGTCATCTGTAGCTTTTCGCGGATATTTGCATCCTTTTGGTTCATGTTTTAAGAATCACAATACGATGCAGCTATAAGTAATTCGACCGACGCAGGCTTAAAGTCGTCTGTCTTCTTCTTATATCAAATCGTGTGGGATGCTCTCTTTTGAGGCCTTAGTTAGGTCTTGAATACTTTAACTTCCTTTAGTTTAGCTCATCTTTTCAGTAGTTATAGGTACCATGATCGGTAGCTTTTTTTGCAGACATTTAGATTCACATGGTACTAATATTTTGAGCCTTACAGTTTTACAAAGCTTTTACATTTAGGACTTTCTGTTAACAATTGCATACATTTGAAGCTGAAGTCCTGCTAGTAATCAGTA
Source organism: Udea olivalis (assembly GCA_947369235.1). Taxonomy (NCBI): domain Eukaryota; kingdom Metazoa; phylum Arthropoda; class Insecta; order Lepidoptera; family Crambidae; genus Udea; species Udea olivalis. Next base: position 10,475,800 of record OX376362.1, on the reverse strand, counting down.
TGCAGCCGAGAAAAAAATATCACTTTCACGTATCGCATTGCATATCCATTTCACATGCGAGCTATTGCGTCGCACAATCGCGACACAGAGGGTGTTACCCACACCCCTATGTCAGCTACATACACCCTTGCAAACCAAACGGTTCGCCCGTCTGGACTTAGTCGCAGTCAATTTTAGGACTTATTCATATTGGTATAAGAGTTTTGGTGTTTAGAAGCGAGTGTAGAAGAGTTGTGATTGTGTACATAGAGGGCGCGCCCCTCGCTGTCGCCGAACAAACATGGCGGCTAACGAGGTTTTTGCGCGCGCTCTCGTGAGCGATTTCGCGCCTAATTTAGACGTTGCGCGATGTTCACTGTTTTGTACTTTATTTAGGTGCTCCTGTTGCAGGATTATTCAGTATGGAATATTTTGAAACGCTTGTTTTAAAAGTGCATGTTTATGAATGCTCATTGAGCAATTTCAACGTGTCGTATTCAGTGCATTTAGTAAGGATAATGAATGATAGTAAGCTATTTTTTAACTTGAAAGTGAAAATGTTTTGTTTTCCGAGAATGGCTCAGTTCAAGAAGTCACTAAGTCGACTTTTATTATAATTAATGTTCCCAGATGAAAATAATAAAAAAAAAACTCTAGAGTTTGAAACATCAATTTGATATAAGAATATTATGTCGGTAAGTCCTATTTTCCCACGACAAAAATCTCGATCTCCTTCATTTTAGAAATATAAAGTCACTAAATTCAAAAAATCTCTAACTCAAATACATTGCTTGAGTAAGTATGTTCCTTTTAAAAAAGACGTGTTATTAGTTTTTTTTTAAAGCTGAATGCTTAGAACCTGAACAAGAACCTGAAGCTGTCTATGAATAGACTATTTTACCATCTTTATTTTTCTTAACTAATTAAATATTTTTAAGATAATGTAGCTAAATCATGTGCGAACTTCACAATTTTTGCCTAAGTCCACATACATACATCACGACGTAAAAAGAACAGCAGAGACCCGCATAAACTATTAATACCACAACAGACACTTACGGTGCACAGCAAAAATGTGTAATGCAATGCTATAATGTACAATAAGTTGCCAACTCACATTAGGGCATTAGACGTACATAAATTCAAATATGTAATGACTAAATGGTTGATTCAAAAATGTTTTTATTCTTGCAAAGAGTATCTAGAAATGAAATTGTTTTTTTCTATGTTTACTAACTTTGATCAATATAGGACGACTAAAGAGGTTATACTAATGAAAATAATAATTGTAAATTTTAATAATGTTAGACTCTAATTTATATTTCTACGCCAGTAATGGCAGGATATGTGCATTAACCAATGACTTAAGATCCATGTACTAACCATATTCTTAGTTATCCGGGTTGATTAGGTTTTTTATCGATAAATCCATTATTAAAAAAAATGTTTTTAGGCTGTTTGATTTTATTACATTGGTTTGAAATATGTAAAATAAAACTATGTTCAATTATCTATAGTTTCTTATTTAAAAAAACAAAAAATATGGGAAAATTATCAATAACCTAAAGTTTCTGAAACGGATTTAGTGACTTCTTGAACTGAGTCATTCTTATAATGTGCCAACATATTTTAATACTTTGTTGTGTATTTGTCTAATTAAAAAAGTAAATAAATAATAAATCATTTGGGTATCTACTTTAATTTTGGACTTTGGAGTCACATTTCCATGTCTGAAAATAACTCAGATATTTTTTCATAAGTTAAGACTATCACGATCACAATATGTCTTTATCAAGTATTGTCGAGTTAAGTAGCCCAGTAACATGTAGGTATATATTATTAAGTCAGACGGCAAGTTTGGACAGGGACAATATTGATGCCGTGGGCGATCTTTGGTGGGCGACCGCAGGGGGCCCCCACCCGCACAAAGCCGTAATGACAAAACTATATTACGCTTGTGTGTGCAAGTGGCAAGACATGTCCGAAACGTCGGGCTTGTGGTAGCCCCAAGGTTCGGACAGTTTGGGAATAATGAGGATTGTCCGAAACAGGTCTGAGTAACCTACCCTACCTACCTTTGTACCCTTCAGAATTAAGAGTACTACAAGTATCATCAGAGTTTTGATGAGTTCGTCGGTTGAGCAGTAAGAAGTCACAGGTTTGTTGCCCCCACCAGCACAAGTGTCCCTTGATAGCGTTCGTTATTCTTGGTTTCTATTACCCAAAGAAAACTTCCCTTGAAGTCCAGACAGAGTACTCACGAAAGCACAAAACGCTATACATAAGGTAGATGTCCCTTTTGCCGATAACGTCCCAGTACCCGATAACTACTAAGATTTTTATTTTTGCTAATTTCTACTAAACAGATTTTATAAGTATTTAAATGGCAAAATTTTGTCAGTAATATACTTTGTATTTATAAAGGCAACACTTAACCATAACCGAAATGGTGTCTTAACTGTATAACATAGAAAGTACTGTGCCCGAAAAATAATTTCAATTCCGAAGTTTTCTCACTGAACTACGCAACCACCAGGTTTTATTGCTTAGCTTGCTGTGCTGATGCTTTTAACCATAGGGTAAGAGTGTTAATTTACTTATATATTTGAATTAATTATGTAGCGATATAACCTGAAGCTCATGGCAAATTTTATTGAAAAGTTATTAACAATACTTTTTACATCTATTGGTACACGCAAATTGCTACTTGACCCAATACCCGTTAAAATCGGATACTATTTTAACGGGTTTTGGTACACGCATCAGCCTAGTAGTAGCCGATGCACCAAAACCCGTTAATGTACCCTATGTCCTTGAAATAAGTGTCACTTTTGAATATAATAATTAAATTATTGCAAACCTTTTTATCGGTTATTGGGACGAACGTTTGACAATGTACCTAAGCTCGTCATAGTTCTTAGCTACATAAGTATAAGTGTCATTTTCTTCTATTGGGTTTTCTTTGAATCTCATAATTAGGTTAGAATAATGGTGACATTTGTTATAATAATGTCATACAACTTCCTGATTTTTTATTCGATATGAAGAGTATTCATCGAAAATGAAATTAATATATTTTATATTTATTTGTATAATGTCAATAAATCAAGTCATACAGTTAAAAAATATTGCTGTTTGTATTTACATTCAATCAATGCAATACATACCATTCAAATATAAATAATTTAGGTTTATTCATCATTATCATGACATATTTATGTCTCCTATAGAAAGACTCCTGATAAATAGGTAGAGAGCTATCCCTAGCTGCTGTATCTCATCATGACGGCTCAGTGCGAATTGGTGGCTGAACCAAAGAACCACCGAGTTGCTTTGCTTGTAGTTTGCTTGACACACATATTCGCACAAATTAAAGGACTATTGAAAGGAAATAAGGATGCCTCGGAAGCACAAGTGGTTTGCGCACTAGCTAATTACTTGGGTCATCGAGGCATCCTTCTTTCAGATTATTATTATTCTATTATTGATAGACCTGTTGGCGCAGGGGTCCTGTTCCCCTCGGTTAGGGGAGAAGAATACTACCGATGTATCCTTGCCTGTCGTAAGAGGCGGGCAAAAGGGCCCTTGCGACCCCTGCGTGTGCTTTGGTTTGCAATCCCGAGGAAGACGGTTACGCGTGTCTTCGAACACTGTGGTCTGCGTTATCGTGCACAAGAGTCGAGCTTGCTCCTCCCGAGGCTGGCTGCCAGGCGGCCTGGCTCGCCGAAGAGTCCTGCGGGGAGTCTCTCCCTTGTTGGGGATCCCGGGTCCTTTCCATTCTGCGCCGAAGATGACGACCGTCAGGTTTTAGTAGGTAGGGGTCTCTGTTCTCCCAGGAGTTCAGTCATCCCAGATGTCCCGAACCCAGGGCTTTGGGAATACCTAAATGCGATATCAGCTGATTCCACGAACGATGTTGGATAGATGATGTAATTCATGGTTGCTTATGCAATTGGATGTTCAAAACGTATTTGTAGGTTCATTACCTAGAACCAGATCATTGATTTTCAGCAACCTTCCATTCAGATCTTCTATCTTGCCCACATTTTCAGTATGGTTTACACATTCTGTTATTAAATTCACAAAATCATTCGAGGTTATAATTTGAGTCCTTCATCACATTCATTGATATCACAGGTATTGCTCTGACCAGACATTTGTGATAATCTCTTATATAGTACCTACTTCTTGGAAATAATTGGAATCGTCTGGTAAATTTTAAACCTTATTTTTTCCCCAAACCGCAAAGAGTATTTTCAAAGATTTTATCACCTTTCCACGTTGGAGTATTATTATCATAAAAGGCCCACGAACTATATTCCTTTTTGGTCAATGTGGCCGGGTTTAGCGGTGTTTGTTCGGTTACTTGACACACGCTGGTCGAAGTTATTTGCATCGAAGAGTAATAATTGTTAATACTTTCTAGGTCAAGGGCTTGAATCCCACCTAGTACAAACATTTATGTGACGAAACCTGTTTTTGTTGGTTGCTGGGTGTTTGTTTGTAAGTATTTCAGTAATTACTTTAGTGCCAAATAATGAATTAATTAATTAGGGTCTGATATCAGATGGCCATTGTGATCATCATTCATCACATTAGCATTACAAACAAATGTAAGTACATTTTTGCTAAATCAAGACGAAGACCCTGTTAGAAGCTAGCGTGTAGTATAATTCTTGTTGAGAAATAGCATCTATTTTGGGTGGCGTAGTAAGCTTATAGCGCCGTAAACTGCCCAACGTAAATATTATGATTTTTTGCATCGAAGAGTAATAATTGGAAATTTCTACATACATTCTGAATTGGAAAACCAATTAATATTGGAAGTTCCTAAATACATTCTGAATCGAGTCAAGGTTTTGAAGCAGAGGGCAGGAATTTTATTTTTTAGTTTTATAAATATAAATAAATATAAATATCCCTGGACATTATTCCACACAGCGCCATCTAGCCCCAAAGTAAGCTAATTAAAGCTTGTGTTATGGGATACTAGACAACGGATAAACATACTTAAATACATTTTCTTTTGTAAATACATACTTATTATACATAGGAGACACCCAGACCAGTACAAACAGACATGTTCATGCACACAAATGTTTGTACTGTGCGGGGATCGAACCCGCGACCTCTGGTGTAGTAGCCAACTTCTTAACCATTACACCAAGTCGGTCGTCAAAATAAGTCAAGTCGGTAGTTTTATGAAACTTTTTTGTTAGGTACGCCAGAAATAACTGTTTTTTCCAGATCCTTTTAAAAGGTCTGAAAACAGCTACTTTCATTGGCTGAAGAACATGAGTCACATTTGGATAGAACGCGGTTGATTGAATGCTTCTCACGGCTGAAGATACTATTTCCGTGTACAATGCCCATCTTAGAAAAATAATATTGTTCTTTGAGTATCACAAGCCAGAACAGTTTGCTATGTACTCATAGAATGACCAATACTTTGGTATAACTCTTTTAGAAATTTTGTGTGGCATCGACTTTAGCTATAACAACACCATTGTAGGTGCATATTCGACTGTGTTTGCGGTGATCAGCACTGTCACGTATTTTCTTTTACCGCTGGGGATAACTTTGTAATATTTTTCGCCCTACCTTCTACTAACACTCGGTTATCTGCAGGGGACAAAAAGAATGCGCTTTCTTCACAGTTTAATATTCGCCTAGGATATTGAGCCACTTCTTCCAGTTGTGCCAATATAAAGCAATCTTCTATATCCTAAACCATTGTCCATCACGATTTTGTGCTACTCGTTGGCCTACTTCAGGGTTCCTCTCATGAAACGGTTCAAACCAGTGACGACCCATGAGTTTGTTATTCTATTCTAGCAATCGAAAACTATCTCTTGTATAAAATTGACGTATGAAAGAGATAAAGCAAAAGATTCGTATTATATCGGGAATTGTGTTTCAAACAATAATAAGTTTTTTATTTTTTCGCGGTTCTAAAATTTTTGATTTGTTGTTATAACACAAAGAAAGATTGTTTTTATGTTCTCATAATTAATTATAACAAAAATAAATAATTTCCCATAAAGTTATGGCTTTTCTTTAAGAATGTATAGTAATAGCCTTACTATTATATATTTCTAGCATCAATAAAAATATTATATTTTAGTGAACTTTAACATAAGGCAACTGAGTTCAAATTCGCAATAAAAAATAACGGGTTTTAGGACACTTAAACGCTTACTAGTACAAAATTAACGGGTATTGGTACAACTCAGTGTTTTTTATATTTCTCTGAATTTATGTGTATTAGCATTTACATATTTAGAAGTAAAATTATTTATTCATGAGCTAGATTAAATTACTTGAATGCTCATGTAAGAATATTTTTTGTACCTCTACCCATTTTTACGTAGCAGACGTGCAAACTCAGCTATGTTCAAAACTTAACGGTTACTGGGACGTTTACCTTATAATGTACATGCACCTAATGCTGGCCAATTTAAGACCAAGTTTGCAATGGTTTTGAAAAGTTGAAACTGTTGTCCTTGTAAGTGACACTGTTTTCTTTCAATTTATTAATAAGGGCTTTTAAATGTTTGGTTTTAAGCAATTCATGTCTGAATTTCAGTAACAAACCACTAGAGCCGCGTAGGCTTCGCAGCTGAGGACATCGGTAGGTTACACGTTTCTCGGAGCAAAGCCATGCCCTGGCTTTGTCCGCCGTAGCTTGGAGCTACTTCAGTGAGTCTGGATCCTGTAGACAAGTGGCTTTAGCGAAAGCGCCGGTGGACATCCAAATAAGATTGAAAACTTTGTGATTGGCTGAGGAATATCCAATGCTTTTACTTAAAAATCTTTAAGTTTCGTTAATCTTTTGCACAGTCTTGTAAATTCTCTATTTGACCGCGTAGAAAGCTAGTATCAATTTCTTTTGGCATTTTGTACTTTTCTGAAATAAATAATGTATAAACAAAATTCACGCTGTTGTGGCGTCAGTGTATATATTATATTCTGTTTGTTTAAATTCGTTTGTAATAGTTATAGTGGACTCTGACATTTTTTTAAATAATTAATGGTGTAAATACTGACTTAAATAATGTTTAAATCAGTTTTTAATGATCATTGCTTCAAATTATGATTAGATTATTATTGCTTAATTAATATTTGCATGCCTACCTATTTAAAGGCAGAAGACTGTTGAGTCTTAGTAATATTGCTGAGTATCGCTACATATGTACACAGTTTTGAGCATCTAAATTATTTATATTCTATTCTAGTGCATGCAACCAGTTACTGATGTTTTTCTAGAGTAATAAATAATTTAAATACATGCTAAACTTCAAGTCCGTCAGTTTTTAAATGAAAGAAATTATGTAATAAATAATTTAGACGTTCAGTGTAGGTACGAGAGAGACTTGTTTACATAAACATAATAGATTGGTGTCAAAAAATCGATCCTATTACAGTCTATCTCCAATTTGTCAACAAGATACACAGTTTAAAAATAAAAAGTCCTTGGCTTAATTCCCTCTCTAGTACCTCGTAATACATGGATATTTATTCCTACTTCGAGACCATGACAAGTGGTGTGCTGTCTGGAACATATTATAATATATTATATTGTATTAGAAATAAAAGTCTGCAAGGTTTTATGGTAATATAATTTAAACTAGTTGACTATAGTCACGTAACTCTCACTGTTTGTAACTTTTTTTTAAAAAGTGTTTGAGTAAAGCATCGGCTCATACTTTTACTATGAGAATGAAGAATAATGTAAATATCAATTAAATAGATTCGCAATGTAAGCATTCAGTGTGTTCAGATATTTAATTCACGAATAAAAAAAATAAGAGCCGTTTCAAAATAAAGCAGCGAACAGTGAAAGGCACCCACCCGTTCCTTTAGCAATTATATTCCCTTAAGATTTTTAATAACAAAAACCAACTTATCAAACGGAAGGAGCTGTTCAAACCCGCTTGCCAAACTAAGGTGACCCCTTACAATGTTCCAATAGGCAGTTCGAATCCTTTAAGTGGTAGACGAAGTAAGCCAAGGGGGACCAGCTAAAGATGGCCGTTTACACAAACAAGATCGACAAAGAGGTTAGTTAAAAAGAGCATTGGAGTCTAACAAAACGTTATTAAATCTCATTTCAGCATAAAGATATTTCGAACTCTGTTGTACCCATTGTGTTGAGTATCGTTGGGTTTTGGCGCCTTTTCATTGAGATGTATTTCAATGGCAGCAGCGATTTTATGCTTATAAAAGCTTTCATTTTTAAAAGCTCGAAATATTTTACGCGCAGACCTTTCATATTTATTTAATTTGCTCAGCTTCTTTTAGGTGTCAAAATGTTCAACACCATACTATCACGTATACATTTTGCCTCCATATGTGTATGTGTGTAGAATACAAATTATTCAAAGAAAATTGCGGCACAAACGTTGTTGGCATTGTTTTTTTAGATCTACCCAAAAAGTATCTCACTACGAGTAAGTAATGATAATTTGACACTTACTAAACGGCAGATAAAACAGTCATTGATCATTCAAAGAAATATTTATTCATAAACGAAAATTGGATCAAGATCCAAACTGAAAACACCGCAGGGCAAAGGGCTGCTAAGACCAAATCTAAAGCGAACAATTTGTGGCATCACAAAACCGGACAAAAAATCTATTGACAACCTCTCAAGCTTTGTGTCCTTCTGAACGATTAGCCCCGAGGGGACAATCGCACAAATAGGATGAAAATGTCAAAATACAATCTCTGATGACAATCTCCACTGTTGCTAACTTGCAATAAAAACTTCTGCACAAAACATTGCTTGCTGCAAATAACATCGAAGCGACCCACGACAATTAAAAACGGCATTATCATCGATATAATAGACCTCATCCGGGGTAACACTAGAACTTGTATCGGTATTATTTACGTCATTGTTGCAAATCGTAGTAATCGCATGGTTTGCGCAATGACAATGACGGAGGTAGTTGAGCGTCCTCGTCAATCTCGTGATTTAAAAACAGGATGATACGCTCTTTCTTTTCTTGAGACCAAAGAAATGTTAGGAGCAGTCACAGTTTATAAATACCATTAGTGGCACTGATAGTGAAAAAATATCAGGTTGGGGAAAAAGTCTTTTCGCTTATATGTAATAAAATCTCTTTGGCTATAGGTACTATTTGTATCTGGCTGGTTTTGGTAAGTATCATTAAAAGTTTAAATTTTAAAGAAGGTAATTCCAAAATCAAATTAGTTGATTAGTGAAAATGTGTGATTTTCATTTGTTTTCCTTACAGTCCAGATGAGTGAATCTAATGAAGAAATTCGATACATTTTATTTATTTTTATTTATTTATTTATTTAGGACAACTCACAAAACATACACCAAGTTAAATACTAGTTCACTTATAAACGATACTCCAGCTATAGTGTTGTTTCTATTACAAGTTGCCACGGCATGCAATAAGAAGACAAGAAACTTTTATACTTATAAAATAATTGTTATATCTATATCTCGGTCTGTGAGAGAAAATCTGTGTTTTTGTGAGTGTGTGTATCTGTGCTTGCCTGCGTGTGTATGCGTGTATTTGTGTGCATGTGTAAATTGTTATATCTAGATCTCGGTCTGTGAGAGAAAATGTGTGTTTTTGTGAGTGTGTGTATCTGTGCTAGTGTATGTGTGTATCTGGGTGCACGTGTGGGCATGTGTAAGTAGTGTGTGTAGTTGTGTGTGTGTGAGTGTGTGTGAGTTTGTGTGTATATTTCTTTACTTAAGAATTAATTAATTTGGATTGTATTTTGTAATTTGAGAGGGTGCATCCGAAGATGTCGCCACTAGACAGTTTTTGCGATGCGTTGTACGATTTCTGTAAGCGAGCAATTGGAGAGTTAATCCCTAGATAGGTACGAGCGAAAGCAGGGGAGAAAAGAGAATACTTACTTTTACGTGGTAATTTTAAAGGAACCTTGAAGTTTAGTTTTTCCAAAAGCTGAGGACAATCAATAAGACTGTTAGCAATCTTGTACAGAAAATTTTTTGTCCAGATATTGTCTACGCTGTTTAAGACTTTTTAGGTTAAAGTACTTTAAACGGCCTGCATAACCGTGAAATTGTTTTGCTTTCCCACAATGGTACGCCAAATGATACAAGAAACGTTTTTGTATACGTTCAATTGTGTTACTATGGACTTCATAAAAAGGAGACCACACAACGCTTCCGTACTCGAGGCCAGATCTAACTAGGCTGTTAAAGATAGTTAGTTTTGTTGATATATTTCTAAAATCCTTGCAGTTTCTAAATACGAAACCACAATTTTAAAATTTTACTACACGAAAAGTAAAAATGCAACGCAAGCCGCGAAAAAAAATTGCGATGTTTATGGACCTAGTACAGTGTCTGTGAGAGAAGCACAAATTTGGTTTAAGCGTTTTCAATCTGGAAATTTTGATGTCAAAGATGCACATCGCTGTGATCGCCCTATTACGGATAAAATGGATGTCATTTTTGGAAAGTGGGGGGGAAGTTCGGCATATCAGTAGTTACGACGTAGCTGAAGAACTGGTAATTGACCAAAAACAGTTTTAGCGAATTTGAAAAAACTGTGATTCTTTATTACAACGTAATGAAACCGAACCATTTTTGAAGAAGCTGATAACTGGTGATGAAAAGTGCATCACGTACGACAAGAACGTGCGAAAAAGGTCGTGGTCAAAGGCCGGTCAGGCTTCACAGACTGTGGCGAAAGCCGGGTGAATTCACAACAAGGTGATGCTGTGTGTGTGGTGGGATTGGAAGGGCATTATTCATTATGAGCCGTTACCACCAGGCAGGACCATCGATTCTGAACTCTACTGCGAACAACTGATAAGATTAAAGTAAGAAGTTGAGAGAAAGCGGCCGGAATTAATCAACAGAAAGGGTGTGATTTTTCATCATGATAACGCTAGACCTCACACATTTTCAGCCACTCAGCAAAAATTAAGAGATTTTGGCTGGGAGGTGTAAATGCATCTGCCGTATAGTCCTGACCGCACCTTCAGGTTTCCACCTGTTTCGGTCTCTTCAGAATTCTTTAGGCAGTGTCAGGTCCACATCACGAGAGGACTGCCAAAACCACTTGTCGCGGTATTTTGATCAGAAGCCTCAAAATTCCTATAGCAATGGGATCATGTCCCTACCTACAAGATGGCAAAAAGTAATCGAAAAAAATGGCACCTACATACTTGAGTTAAATGTAAATAAACTATATTGAAAAATGCTCTGAATTTTCTTAAAAAATGCGAAGGAACTTTTTCCCAAACCTATTATTTAGTTAGTTTAATCTTTGAACGTGGAGCGAAAGTAAACTCTGCTAGACTTGTGAAAATACCAATGAACAAAACAATTAACTAGAAATAAAATGTTGCTTATACTGCACACAGACTGTCGTGCGTGTTATAGTCATTGGAACGAACATAAAAAAGACATTGTTATTGCAATAAAAAGTAAACTCACGCGAACTGAAACACTAATTTACAAGCAAGTTTTACTGCTAGAATGGCCATGACGAGGATAGGGAGTGAATAAAGAAACACGAAAATAGTTCAGTAGTGAGTGCAGTGTGCTCTTTTAACCGGCATAGTATTTCAATTAATAGGTATAAAATACTGTTAAATCATTAGGGCTCATTGAATATGAAACAGAACTCTCAGTTTTTTAGCGCATACGATAATGGAGTTATTAAGATTAATTAAGGCAAATATGGAGAGCTAAAATAAAGTTATTTACACAAAAAGGGAAAACTGTTTTTTTATGAGCTATCTCACGCGAAAAACATCTGTACTAATACTAATCTCCACCCACAGGTTCGTAATAAGCAAAGCTTTTGCAAACTGATATTTCAACAGTGGACGCGCGACTCCAGTGCTCCCGAACACAATGGCACTCGGCGTCTCGTACCCACAAATAATTGGCCTACAACCTCCACTTGCCTGCGGGGATTTTCGGATTAAACTCTATAACATCAGGAAAAAAAAAATCGAGAACCTTTTGTTGGCGCGTTGGCCATTGTGCCATAAGGATGTTTGAGACTCAAGAAATGCTACGACATTTCGTGAGTATCCGTCAAGAATATAAAGAAAAATGTCTTAAAATACCAGTTGTTAACTCATTGAAAGATTTTTATAAGTATTCGCCAGACTTGGCTTAGTTTTTTTTTACTCAAAGAATTAACTTTTAATTCACAACATTATACGGCATCTTTTAAAAACGGTTATAAAAGCAGAGGTGGAGGGTGATGATTTTCAGATGTAACTTGGTGAAGTAAGTAGTTACAACACCATTTTACCATTTCATCAATCAATCATCAACACACATACTGATAAGTGTCATTCAATCAAAATATAAAATGAGAACTACATGCCCCTTTTACGATTTGATGGGAGGGTACAGGAAATTGAATCGTTCGAGAGGTCCTCTAATCGACGTCACTCGCATTCGTAGAGCCGTCTGAATACCCTCGAGTGTTGGCCCAAGGACCGAACGGATATTGCCGAAGGACAAAGGAGCCCAAATAATGCTGTGACAGGTCGCCATTTACCGTTATCAGGATTGCTTAACCATCAAATCTCGAGAGAAATTGGTTGAGAGTTAGGATTTGAGACGCAAAATTTCTAATTTGGTGGAATTTCACTTTGCATCTGATCTACAATTCAAAATATGATGAGATCGCTGGTGTTTGTTAAAAGAATATGAGAATATCTATTGAACTTTGGACCTTTACTTTACCAGATTAGAACAATATAAGATTTTACATGATCGTATATTACTCGTATAATAAAGTATATTTAAAAAAAAATACAAAACAGAAGCAAGACTAACACTCGCCTACCATCTTTAGTTGTAAAGAGTTCGAGTCCTCGAGGCTTAATCGGTTACTCAGTGCGCTAACTAAACTAAGAATCTCGAGTCAAGTCGATCTTCAGTATTACACAAAGACCGCCCGCTTAAATAGGACACGAGTCTTGAAAAAATCTCAAGTTTTATTCAAACTCGACATCGCATTTTGCATGCAGTATTTCATATGGAATAAGCAATTTTTTCTGCTTTAATTACCTGTTATTTTTCTCGATCTCTTTCTTCCTCACAGTACAGTAAAAACATAAAGTAACTTGCAACGTTGCAACCAAGAGCTCATATAGAATGAAGTTGGTTCTGGACCCTTGTTGTCGTGTAATTTATCACTAATGAAAAATTTGGTCTCAAGAGGCTCGAGTTCTTCGCAAGTGCAACCCTACTACCACCATCAAACCATCGTTTAGCGGTAGTGCCCAACATGTTTTTATATACATAGAAAGCCAACGGCCTTTAGTTTGTTCCAGAATCATTCAACAGCGATTGTATCAGTAGGCTCACAAAATAAAGAGTTTACAGAAGGACCGCCCGCGCCTTTTCACATGCGTGACGGCGGTCACTACTATATCCGCTCTGAATTTTTAAAATGAAGTAGTTTGGCTATACCTACATGACAGAACCGGCCAAAAACAACATTCATGAAAAATTGCACCAAGTTCGACAAAAACAAAAACACTCGCGACAATGCTACTGGCCGCGACACTGATGCTCACCGGTATCGCCTGTAAACTCACTGTGTCTGTGTGCGTGATCAAAAAGGCGGGTTTGCGGACTATCTGTCAGAGGCGCCGCGCCGCCGCATGCGTAATTTGTGGTTAGCTTACATACACTAGCATGTACATTAGCATTAGCCTGGAAACCGAAACCGAGACTCGTTTCGTCTAGCACGGCGCTAAGCTAAGCAATTGAGCCAATTGAGCAGCAGATAACACTTTCAATATTTGGACCTGGTTGCTAACTTTCTACCCGGGTAAACGAGTATAATGGACAAACACCTCTGTTGGGTTATCCATTGTAAATGCATTACTTGTCAGATCCCGCATCAGTCGTAATATATGAAACATATTTAGGTAACATTTTGAAATCAGAAATCATTTACTGTAAAAAGCTGTGTACTTAAGGTCATAAAATACATTTAGTGTCAAAACAGCTTACCCAAAATTGGGTGTACAATATCCGCTGTGTTATTCAACACAATACTTTACAATTCGATAAAATATAGGTACATTAAAAAATAATAATTATGAATTAAAATATTCCTGTATACTATAAAATTCTTTACCAATTAACCATGTCTTAAGTTTCTACTTAAGTTGATGTCCTTCAAGTGTTTTAATATCAAGAGGTAGATGAATAAAAAAAATTACCTCATAAACAAAAATGCTTTTATACATAATAGAACATTTATTACATTTTGGAATACAAAAATCATGGATATAATTACTACGTAAATTGCTTCGATACGATATTTTTTTGTTAAAATATTGATTGTTGTTTTTTAAAAATAAACAAGTTTCTAATATATAGATACCGGTTAATGTAAGCAGACCATTTTTCTTAAATACGGTACGCAGTGAATCCCTCTTACACATTTTATAAACAAACCTAACACATTTTTTTTGCATGATAAATGTGGATTGGACATTTACAGAGTTGCCCCAGAAAATGACTCCTTATGTCAACAATGGATAGGTACACGTTACCATAATAAGCACTCTTTGACAACTACGCTGATGCTATGTTTGACAAAATAGATAATGCATAGCAACAGCTGGATAACCTTTTGTTGAGTTTATTTATATGTTTTCCAATTAAGGTGTGTATCCATAATAATACCCAGAAAATTTGTATCAGTCACTTCTTCAATAATCTGTCCACTGTTTGTAATATTTAAAGAGCTGCTATAACTGTTATAATTTTTAAAAGTCAATAAGTATTTTTGTTTTATTTATATTTAATTGCAGATTAATAGATGCCAACCAAGCTTTTGCTCCGTCCAAAGTACTTCTGATACAAAGATTGATTTTTAATAATAGTTCCACCAAAGCGAGCAAAGCTCTTCTGGACTGGTAGGTCTTCAATTATTAATTTAAATTTTATATTAAGTAGGTACCAAAATATCTTTCGAGAAGCAATCCCGTTCAAATTAAGTAAAATGTACTTTCAAACTACAAGGTCCGCCTCCACCCGTTTCATCACAAGAGTATCCCCAACAAAGGCTCCGCTAAGCCTCTCGTCGTCATTGTGTGACATGTCACAACACGCCCAGCTATTTGTCCTTCCAAATAAATAGCCCCAACCCACTCTAAATATTTCACATGAGACTTCAAAGACATATGAGGTTGACACTAAGCGCTTTTAGTGTGACATTCCCCTTTGTCCCTTTACGATATCTTAATTCACACCCCTAGCTATTTAATCCGCGCAAACTAAATTAGGCCTTAACTCTACGAAGTTACTGTTCCAAATCGATTGTGTAGATTATAAGAGGCCTTTCCTTTGATATGTTAATTTAATAAACTCTGGCGTTGAAATTTTGACATTGCAGCGTGAAAATAAAGTTGAATTTAGAATGCAAAGATGGCATGTTTTTTGAAGGGTGTTCCTAGTGAAAAGCATCGTCAAGCGTAGGGTTGCCGGCCGGTTTGTAATTAATACATAGGCGGCATTGATATGCCGAATTCCCAGCTCCAGGGCAACAAACATTTGTGAAGGGTGCTTAGCATTTTTGATTTGCATTGTAAATGGCTGTTGGTGTGTGCGTGCGATTTAATCTGTTATTATGAATCGTGATTTAAGAGCAAAATAGGACAGCAGAAGGTTACTCTAATAAAAACTTAGACCAGATGCTAAAGTAGTCGACATGTAGGCAAGTATTCAAAGGGACTCTTTAAAATTAAACCTGGTTGTGTGAGTAGAAAAGGTTTTTGTAGTATTGCCTACATAAGTATGATTAAAAGTTTTCAGTATAATTATGAAACAACTTTGAATTTTAATTTGAGTAAATCTTTCTTAATTTTGTTAATAATTATGTCGTGTTTAAACATTTTCAGTCCTAAAATGAAGGTTGTCTAAAAAAAATCGTGGACTAACTATACGGCCACCTAAATTGTACAAACAGGGGTGTGTTCCGAAATACTGCTAAATTACAGATTTTTGTTCTGTAAAGTCATCATAATCATTGTCATTTTGCAACCATTCGCCGTTATTTGAGTGAGTTTAGGCCTTCTAGAGTGCTGAATTCAAAACTCCAACTCAAACAATTTATTCATAACCCGGTCAAATTAGACCAAAAAATAGGAGTGAAGTTACAATAATTCGCACCCAGCTCAAAATTGGTAAGATTGTTCAAAACACTATCATAAATGAAATGGAAAAAGTCCTCATCGATACGACACTTAGAAAAAAATATATTCTTGGTCAAAGGCAACAAAAACGGGTTTGTCGCAATTTTCAGCAAAACGGTTAGTTTTATCATAAAATCAGTTTAGACAAAAAATGTAGATCGGATAATTAACAAAAAATGTCATACTTTTTTTCTTAAGAACCACTGATTCTGAGATATAGAGATTCAAAAAATTGGAATTTTATCCAGAATTTTTATGGTAACAAATTTTATGATAAAACTTACCGTTTCGAAAAACCTATTTTTATGACCTTCATTTATGATAGTGTTTTAAACAATCCTACCAATTTTGAGCTGGGTGCGAATTTTGTAACCTTGGATGTCGAAATTGACCGGATTGTTGATTTGTATAAATTTTAGGTTAAATACAAAAAACATAAACACATTAAAATTACTATTTTTTACCACAAATAATAAACTACGATTATAACACAAAAATTACGTACATAATTAAAATTGGCAAATCAATAACGAATTATATGCATTCATGATGACATTGATGACATAACTATACATGATAATAACATACATTGAAATAACCATCACTACATTAAAAATTACTAATAGAATTCAAATGAACAAAAATACTAATATGAGGTTAAAATTACCAATAACAATAACATCTTCAATCACAATTCAAACTTTAAGAAGCTTCGTCAATTTTCTTTCTGCTTCACACTGGGCGTTTGCCATCGAAAGGTGCCTGCCCTCAGCTACATCAACTAATATGGTATGATTACGAAACCGACTACAGTTTCTAAAACGAGTACCTCGTAACACATACTCGTACTTATTCTTATTTCGAGTCCCAATTATATAGTCAATATTGAAAATAAATATTCAAATATGAAAGGCCAATTTCTGTTTGATTTATTTACTACTTAATTATTTTGGCTGTTTTTTATTAACTGTTTATGAACATAGGCTTCGAAGCTTTGGGGAAGATAACATAAGTAAAACAATAATTGGGTTCAGACGTCTTTAACATTATTATTTATTTATTTATTAAAGAAATCAAGCTTACATAAAAATACACACTGTCCCACATAACTGTTTAAACAGTTTGTCTGTGGGATCAGGAGTCTCACTAAAATAATATTTTCATAATACTAATGTATGTAAACATAAACTTATGGACTAACATAAATATGTTAACCAAGTAAATGACAGCGATAATCGCTATTCGAAAACTGCATGGTCATTGGCTGACATGCTGTCAAAACGCGAGCGACTAGCAAACCAGTCACAACGCAAATTAATGAATAGAGGGAGATATTAGTTGATAGTTTCACTTATAAGTTGCGCTCTACTCAACGCATGAAAATATGGCGATCTTGATTTTAATTGGTGTGCGCGTGTGATGCGCACTTAGTATTTCTGATGGTAAAAACAGGAATATGCTTAGAATAATAACGTATATAGGGATAGTCTTCATACAACCGCCCCGTCAAAAATGAAGCACTAATCCGATTCACCCATGCGTGATTATTACTTGCTTACGTGCGGCGCGCTTTGACATTGAACATAGCGGAGCTGTAATGAACACTGCAAAGCGGTCTGTTTGGAGCCATTTATGGCTCCAATTAAGGCGCTTCAAAATGAGCGCGCGGACTTGGTTTCTATATGTAATTATTCTGAGGGGATATGTTTAGTGTTACGCTAATTAAATACTACCCTTTTTGGAAGTGAAGTCCATGCTAGTTTCTCTGGGTGCGCGAGGGTAGCGCCAAATAGCAGTTTAAATTACGTTTAGATGTGTGCCGGATGGTCATGGATGAGATTAGGCACACACAGTGTACGTGTACGAGTTAGTATATAAGCTTTAGTAGAGTTAGAATAAACCAGACTATCACCAACTGTAGTCTCATTTCACTGCCATCCCGTCTGTGGTTATAGATGTTTTTGAATCGAAGGGAGAGCTGTAGCATGAAAGTTCATAATGGAAACTGGTTTGTGTTTTATTACGGAAGAAAATTTTAATGATGCATGCATTAGTAAAGTTGTTAAAAATTTAGTTGACCTGCCCCCCGATTCAGAACAAAGTTATCGACCGATTCGGTCATTTTCTTTTATTTATAAAATTTTTTTTTGGTATGGGGCACATCTGGTTTATTTGTTTCACGCAAACGCCTTTGGCTTTAACATATAAAATATTGAATGTTACCGTATAGCGGGTCATTTGCTATAATTAAAACAAACTTACCGAATCGGTCGATAACTTTGTTCTGAATCGGGGGGCAGTTTGAGAATAAAATTTTCGAATAAATGATTGCGTTGAATGTCTCAAAAACTTTTGTATTTATACAATTTGTAATCACTGTTTTTGCCATTGTCCTTGCAGTTACCTACGCAGCAGGTTTCGTGACGCATATTTATAAATTTTTGCTTTATAAGGGTGCGTTTCCACCAGAGATGTGCGAGGATGCGTTGCGAGGAATGTGTTTTTAAGAACCAATAGAATCGCTTCATTTACCTAGCTTCGTTCAGCGCCGCTCTGGTGGAAACGGCTTAGCGGGTACGTACGAAACAAGCGGGAGATGTGTCTGAGAGATATGTCTGAGAGATGTGTGCGAGGGATGCGTGATATGGATGGAGGCTAGTGAGAAACTGCTAGCGCCGCTTATTTGAGCACCGTTTCACAGCTCCGCTACACATCCTCGCACCGTTCATCTTCCTAGCACACCTCTGATGGAAACGCCCATACTGTTTCACAGCTCCGCTACACTTCTTCGCACCGCTCATCTTCCTAGCACACCTCTGATGGAAACGCCCACACTGTTTCACAGCTCCGCTACACATCTTCGCACCGCTCATCTTCCTAGCACACCTCTGATGGAAACGCCCACACTGTTTCACAGCTCCGCTACACATCTTCGCACCGCTCATCTTCCTAGCACACCTCTGACGGAAACGCCCACACTGTTTCACAGCTCCGCTACACATCTTCGCACCGCTCATCTTCCTAGCACACCTCTGATGGAAACGCCCACACTGTTTCACAGCTCCGCTACACATCTTCGCACCGCTCATCTTCCTAGCACACCTCTGATGGAAACGCCCACACTGTTTCCCAGCTCCGCTACACATCTTCGCACCGCTCATCTTCCTAGCACACCTCTGATGGAAACGCCCACACTGTTTCACAGCTCCGCTACACATCTTCGCACCGCTCATCTTCCTAGCACACCTCTGATGGAAACGCCCACACTGGTTCACAGCTCCGCTACACATCTTCGCACCGCTCATCTTCCTCGCACATCTTTGGTGGAAACGCACCCTAATGCACGGATACGTAAATTTCACTAGTAAATAAATAAATAAAAAATAAATAAATAAATATCTGGGACATTTCACACCAAGATCATCTGACCCCAAACTAAGCAGAGCTTGTAATATGGGCGTCAGAGACTGATAAACATACTTAAATATTTCTAAATACATACTTAAATAGATAATAACACCCAGACACACAACAAATACAAATAAATAGTGACAGTTGGTCTGCCGAAAGTTCCTTGTTTGGCCACGGCACGCGCTAAGATCGTTTCGTGGTTCTCCCGCCTACATCGCACCCAGCGATTATTATTTTTTGCGTTTGTCCGAAACAAACAAACACCTCTACAAAAAATTTGTTACTTTATTTGTAATTTTTTTTAGTTTTCTTGTGTCATCGTCGATTCCATGCTTTTATTAGCATCTTGATAGGTTCCGGCACCCTCTGTGATCTAGTTAATGTTCACTGCACCCTCTCAAAGATGGCGTTAGCACGTAAAAAGCACAGTCCAATCGTGAAGTTATGACGCAACACAGACAGATGGCGCTGATTATATATTTCTAGACATACGACTACGGCGTACCGCATAGCGATGGTATTAATCTATTTTCGTAAAGGTTTTTCAAATAAAATGTAATAATCACTCGTTAGCGTCAGTTAGTGGTGTTCGACTTTTTATGTGGTGAACAAGTGTTGATTCTTTCCACCTTGTTCGTTAGAACGAACTGTTGAACACTGTTTTAACTATTTGACTTATAGTTTGGCTCTTCCATTCTTTACATCGTTACCTACATCAGCGAGAAAGCGGACAGTCCATTAGTTAAAGTAGTGTTAAAGTCCTTATTAAGTATTTATGAATAACTGGGTAGAAATTTTATTGCCGCCACATGCTTATATTACTCGTACTACGTAACGTTTTTGGAAAACGCAACATGTTTTATTCAATGTCATTACTAACAACACCCACAACAACTCTGACTAACATTAGGTTAAGTTATTGTGTAACATCAACAAAGATATGACCTCAGTCGGTAGAAATAAACGTTTTTTTTATTACGTGTAAATTATCATTTTTCCAAATGGATATCAGTTATACGTTCATAGAAAGTTTTTCCTAGTAATCAATGCTTTCATTGACACAATTTTCATTGGTGGTCGTCGACCGCCTAATAATTCACATTTTCCTCTACTAATTTTTGTTAATACAAAACTACTATAACACCAAGGCATATTTTCGTCACATAAATGGTTGTTCTGGGTGGGAATCGAATCCTTTGAACTTCGGGGTTAAAGGCGGGGTGTGTATTCAACATAATCCATGGCTGTATACACTTTATAGTCGATCACAGCTAAACCGTTAAACTTATGATCCGGCAACGCCAGTCTTTTAGGTTTCAAAAATATTTAAGATTAGTGTTTTTCAAACTCAAACGTTTACTTGCAAAACATAGTGTATTAAATAACGATATTAATAGTTACAACAATATTTTTACCTAGTTTTGTAGGCATGCAATTGTCAATAACTTGTATTATTTTTTTAGTACAATAATTCACTATTTTTTTAAACTTTTAGTTTAATCATTCAATTCAGTTAGATATTTATCTTTACGATCAATATCAGGCGAAAGTAAATTCTAGTTTCACGATAATAATGAAGTAGGAACCGATAAGATATCGATGCCGATTATATGATTTTTGTGTAATCCCTGTCCACGGGTTTGCTGTTATTTTTCAACCAGTAGACATCACCTAAATATCTGACCTAAAATCCAGGAATGTTACAATGAATTTAGGTGTTATGCGTTAAAGATGACACACGGCTACCTATTGTGAAAATATTTTGTATCGAATTAAACCAGAGTTTTAAATAAAATAGTTCGTCCAAGATCATCTGAACCCAAGCAAACTAAGCGGAGCTTGTACTGTCGGTGTCAAAGACTGGTCAACATCTCTCTCTCTCTCTTCGGTCCCTCATGTCTCAAGATCGTAGTCAGCATCAAGGCTGCATCTCCCCGAGCTATATGTTAGTTGGCACAAACTAGCATATTTTAAAATACCATTAGATTGGATACAAAATAATTAAACGGAATACAGAACAAAGGCACATGGCACAAAACGCAATGACAAGCATTTGCGGTAGGTACACCCCGAAATTCAGTCAAAACCTGCAAATTGTGTTAAAGGCATTAAAATCGGAACGATTGATTGTTCCATACATCGAGGCCATACGAATCAATTTGACCCGTAACACGGAAAAAAGGGGAGGAGTTATGGCGTCATCTTTTTTGTATTGGAAAACAATATTTTTGCTCTGAAACCTATTGTGTGTGGTATACAGTGAAAGGGCTTACTGAGCCAATTTTAAAAATATATAGTCTTATAGTCACTTGTATTAGAAAATTAAAAAAAACATTTTCAAAACATACTAAGTTTGGGCTCTCCTTCAGACATGATACGGTTGAATATTTTTTTGTAAAATATGCTTCAAATGGTACGTTATATCCTCATATCTAACCCTAAAAAGGGATTTTTGAAAGTGTTTACATTTAGTATTTTTTTATAATTTTACAAATGTGATAAAATTACGATAAGTAGGAAGATGTACAAAAAGTTCAATTTTAGACACTGAGGATGACAAATACAAACTTTCCAGTGCTTTGTGAGGTCCATAATGGTTCCCAAATTGTATCACTTGGCTGCTTCCATCCCCAGTTCTTGGGTGGCGTTAGAGTCTGCTCAAGTTTGTCAGCTTTTCCCACAATTTTCCAGCTTAATATCCCGCCAGTTTCCCGTAAATAATATTGAAAACTCCACTCGCATTAGCATTTATCATCCTCAGTGTCTACGATTGAAATTTTTATACATGTTTCAACTAATCGTAATTTTATCACATTTTGTAAAATTGAAAAATAATAAAAAATACTAAATGAATATATTTAAAAACAATCCTTTTTAAGGGTTAGATATGAAGATATTACCGTACCATTTGAAGCATATTTTACAAAAAAATATTCAACAGTATCATATCTGGAGGACTGGTATGTTTTGAAAATGATTTTTATTTTAATTAACATAAGTGACTAAAATGTGGTGATGTAATATATTTTTGGAATT
Source organism: Udea olivalis (assembly GCA_947369235.1). Taxonomy (NCBI): domain Eukaryota; kingdom Metazoa; phylum Arthropoda; class Insecta; order Lepidoptera; family Crambidae; genus Udea; species Udea olivalis. The sequence goes on along the minus strand of OX376362.1, from coordinate 10,453,171 downwards.
CGCTCAGTAAGCCCTTTCGTTAGATACCCAACACGATAGGTTTCAAAGCAAAGAATTATTTTTTCCTATACAAAAAAAGACGACGTCATAGCTCCTCCCCTTTTTTTTCTTTTTATCCTTGCCAGGGGTCCAATTGCTTCGTATAGCCTACAGATCAATTGTTCTAATTTTCATGCCTTTAACATAACTAACACAATTTGCTAATTAGGTTAATAAGCGTACCGCTTGCACCATATAGTAGAGCTGCACCCATCGAAACATAAGAAACTTGAGAATGTTTGTAAGGTCTATCGTCGTGTTTTTAAACTCCCATAGATTCAGTTTAATTATTAATCATGCTAGAAGATCAATAGGTATTCTACTACAGTCAAGTTAGCCTATAAGCTGTCCCACTGCTGGGCAAAGGCCTCCATTTTGAATTATTATTATTTTAATGTTTTTTTTTAATCTAAATATTTTTTTGTTTGGCTTCACTATTGTATTGGGTAGTCCTGTAAGAATAGTGTAAGGTTTTGAAATAAATAAATAAATAAATCCTTAAAATCAATTCAACGCTTCAAACAATTGATAGGTATTGTCATAATTGGTTTTACATTTCTGTCCTGTGATTGAAAATAATTTAATGTTAATTTTGTATGTTACTAAGTATAATAATATTGTTGTATTTTATTGATGAAGAAATAGGCCTAAATTACTGAACTATTGCTATGCCCTTGCAGGGCGTCACATGTAGACCGTATACTTTCCTTGTCACCTTTATTAAGCAATGTGATATGCAATAAATGAATGAATAAATAAATAAATCACCGGGCTTTCAATTCAAGTTGGTTAACTACTGCAGAGTACTAATTAGGCATAACAAGATTCATTTGCCTTACAATCTTACCTATGAAGACGTAACAAACACACAACATATAAAAAGTCATGTAAGTAAGTAATTAGCCTATACATATACTGTCCCACTGCTGGGCAAAGGCCTCCATCATTGAAATCAAGTCATCGCTACAATGGATGGGTATTGGCTTAATAACCACGCTTGCATATTGCAAGTTGGTGATCACACAAAAAGTCATGTAAGTAGCCTAAATAAAGTTGCACTGCCAGGCAAAGGCAGCATTGAAATCCAGTCTTCGGCATTGTTACAATTGACTGGTATTGGCTTGTACCCACGCTTGACTGACCAATAAACCCGGGCTATGTTTTGAAAAATCAGAAAACAATCTCGGGCCGAGCTTCCTTACTACTCTCTCACGGAGCGCGTGATTATTATACTTTTTAGACTTTATCAATATTTAAAAACTTAGATTTCGTGAATGAATAACGAAACTTTTGTCGTGGATCCCTTGAAAATAGTAATATTCAGTATTGCTCCATTTTGAAAGATCTTCTTAAGAAATAAAGCTCAATAGATTTCATGAAAGTGCGCTCAAAACTGAGTTCGATGGGATTAGCAAATGACAAGCTTTTTTTAACAAAAAAAACAACAACAAGCAACACAAAAAGAAATGATAACAAACGCTAAGACCAGTGCATTGCGTGCATTGTGGGAAAGTTGTCAGGGGGCTAGCCAAGAGTTTTTTTTTTCTATGGCACAAATGCTGTTAGCCGCTGATCGCTTGCACAGCTACCTACTAACCTAACCTAACCTACTCTAGAGCAACACGCTATTTTCGTTTCGAAATGTTAAATTTAAAAATATATGGAACTGACATCATATGCCATATCGATTAGACAATCGCGAATGTCATTCTCGTACATTTTTCAATTTGACATGTCGAAACGAAAGCGGTGTTGCTCTTGGCTAGGGCGTATAATCTCATAGATGGCTAGCTCTTGCTTTTACCTTAACAAGTTCTGACTCAAAAATCCCTATACCTTAAAAAAATTAAGTGATCGAACTTAAATTACGGTTAGGAGTTTTTAAATTCGTATCAAGGAAGCGTTACCCTTAAAAAAAACCATCGATAGACAATAAGCAAGCTAGCAGTTAGGCCAGGACTACGAAAAGCGGGCACACTTCGCGGAAGATCGGTCGCTCCGCTCGACGGAATTTCCGTCAAGTGTAGCCCTGACCTTACGGCTGATATGACACACCATAAGGCCGTAGCCACACTTGACGGACACTCCGTCGCGGTACTCCCGCCAATACCAGTTATTGCATATAAATTACAAATAGCGGGCACACTATGCGGAAGATCGGTCTGCACTATGTACAGTAACGAATTTCCCGCAACGGAAGTTCGGCGTTGGAATTTCCGTCAAGTGTGGCTAAGCCCTTAGAATCGACAGATGACTAGCATGTACGAGTTGGCTAGTACAGTCACAGTCAGCGCGTAACATACCATCACGACTTTATCCCAAACGTACTTAAATCATGATGTGTGTGCTATTTAAGGATTACGGTCTAGTTATGATAAGTTGATATATATTCTTGGTTGAGTAATGACTGTGATCTGTTTGCATACCTAATATAAATGAATAAAAAATGAACGGGGTAGTCTGAGGCAAGTGACTGTGTCGTCATGGTGAACGAAACACTCAGGAGCCCACTTTTCACCAGTGGTATTAGAACCCAACGTGGTAGGTGGTGAGCCTTCCGCCGTTATCCGGGTCGATTTGTTTTTGTATCGATGTTTTCCATCACGATCCACGATCTGAGTTCGGGTGCTGAACCACTAGGGCACGACGCTCTCCGCATCAGCGCGTAATGACTAAGAATAAGCTAGGTATTTCATTGCTGAACTCCAATACTACGAGGAATACCAGGATGGTCCATAGTACCGCATAAGCTATGCCGTGCACGCACAATTTTTGCATTAGCATCGCGATCGTGAAGATCTATAAAGTGCCTTTAGTTTAAAGAACTGAAAGTGTCATATTTTCGGTATAAAATATTATGAAGCCTACCTAAAAACAAACGACAATATATTTTAATTCAACATCTGCACAATAACGCTCATAAGTTTTCTACGAATCGGAGTATTTTAATCCACAGATTTAGCGGTGATTCCGCTACTTCGCGTTAGATGGCGATAGTGGTATGAGTTTGAGATGAATGAAAGTTTTTGAGTTTGTATTCAAAACAGCGTGTTATCATTATTCTGTATTTCGACTTGAATAAACAAACAATGTATATTAGTTAAGCATATTGTTACTATTATAATGTGACCTTTATTTTGAAACAGGCATAGGAACTATCATGACATGTATCACACGTTAAAATTAAGTTTAAATAAAAAAACTTCGTTACTAAGTAAACCTTAAATCGAAGATAACAGGATCAACCTAAATCACACTATAATGCTATAAAACTAACCAATTCTGATAACGCAATCGCGATGAACATTCGATTTGAAATAAAAATCAAACTGCCGAAATAAATCAACAATAGGACGATGCCTATTCCCTACCGCCAAGTTAACGAGCGATGAATTTAAAAATAAACATAAAAAACCAGAGACAATGCTAATTCGTAATTTGGAAAGTCACGAAACGGGTAATGCCACGGCCATCATAATATTAATAGATTGACGTGCTCAAAACTGTAAAATTACCATTCCGAATAGAGAAAAAAGTTTGTGTTTAAAAAACAAATGGGTTACAATCGATGCTTGGGGTGTAGCGGCGGCGAGCACGAAGCTTCAATAATAAATAAACATAATTTTAATGAGTTGTAAACGACGTTAATAAAAAAAAACGAATAAAAAAGTGCGAGTTGGACTGACGAGTTGAGGTTCCGAATTTAAAAGATGTTTGGATGATTTTATAAAACCTGGTTACAATTAAGATTTTCATTGGGTAATTTACGGAAAAAGAACTAGGTACTATACCTACAATTTATGATTCTTCGTAAAATAAAAAAACTATGCTGCTTATGACCATTAAAATGTAGGTACAAAAATCTTTGCTTACAAGTGATAAGGCTGTGTATTACTTCAATAGTGATTTAAGTATGTCTTCATCAATGCTCTTAAAACAACAAGCAGGAGTAAATAAACAGCAAATGTTTTTAAAAATAACAATATTTAGTCAAACTTTTAAAAATACCTGGGATCTGTGTTAAACGCGTCCGGGGACATCGACCGCGACGTTAGAGCCCGAATTTCCGCGGCTTGGGCGTGAGGTGACTGGTGTCATTTGTGACCCCAAAATGCCGATCAAGCTGAAGGGGCAGCTTTATAAAACCATCATTAGGCCTGTCCTTTTATATGGCAGTGAAACATGGCCGTTACTAGAGCGACACAAGCAGGAGCTGCGAGTCACGGAAATGAAGATGCTGCGGTAGATGTGTGGAGTCTCGCGCAAAGATCGCGTGCGTAACACCCACATCCGCGGCAACCTTCGTGTTCGTGACATCGCAGACAAGCTGCAGGAGTGCCGCCTTCGTTGGTATGGTCATGACTTACTGAGATCGGCAAACTACGTGGGCAACAAATGTCTGGCCATGCCGCCCCCGCCAGGTACCGGTAGAAGAGGTCGACCCAAGAAGCGGTGGCTCGACGTCGTCAAGGGTGACATGCGTGCCAACAGGCTCACCACTGAGGATGCACAAGACCGCGCGAAGTGGGCCAAGAAAATAAGAAAGGCGGACCCTGGGAACCCACACACAGGTGTGGGTTCACACCCGGGATAGACCGCACGGATGATGATGAGTCAAACTTTTAAAAAGGATGACCAATTTCAATTAAATAACTTTGATAGCTTCTGATACACAAACAAAGAAATATTAATGTACATTTCGCCACCTGATCATACCAGTAAGCGGAGCTTGTAAATATGAGGTGAAAACTGATACACATACCGAGGTAATATAATAAATAAACATCTAGCCACAGAACTAACACAATATTCGTAGCAAAGTTTAAATTAAAAAAGTAAGTAAGTAATTAGCCTAAATACTGTCCCACTGCTGGGCAAAGGCCTTCATCGTTGAAATTAAGTCATCGCTACAATGGATGGGTATTGGCTTAATTACAACCCTTGTCAAATGCGGATTGGTGATCACAAACCCGGGCTATGCTCCGAAAATTCCAAAAACACACTTTGCCCGACCTTGGAATTGAACGCGGGACCTCCGGGTTTCGGGCCGAGCTCTGAAACCACTCGGCCACGGAGGCGTTGAATTCAATTAAAATCAAAAATTGAAAAAGTGATAATGTTGTTTAGTCATCGAACCCACAACACAGACGAGCTGCAATTATGTAGCTAGGGCAGACAGACGAAGTCACTATATAGGTTATAGGAAACTTAGCTTCAAATATAGCGTGTGTGCTATGACCTAAGGTGCCGTTGTTAGCACACGAGACGGGACCCTAAAAGTGACAGCAGTGTCACCCTTTGGAGTTGGGCGTTTTTATTATAGATGAGCAGTACTTATACAATCAATTAAATACATATTTCTCGCTCTGCATCTGTCCTTTTTTTAATCCAACGATGACAAATACCCTTTTTTCTATAATTATTGTTAGTAGTGACTTCTAGGAATGGAAGTTTTATTGATTAATGATCGGAAGTAGGTTACTCGATGTGTAGTGTTAGGTAGTTACATTGTTATGTAAGTATAAATAATATATTCGCATTGTTTTACTCTGTTGTATATTGTATTACAATACTAGTGAAAAGATTGAGGCTATTTTTTTTGTGTTTATTTCGATTGTTCGTATAGCAGTGCAGTTCCTTTTAAGAAAAAAATTTTTTACAGAATTTAACTATTAATTCACATTTCTTCCATTTTATTAGAAAGTATTTGAATAATATAACATTTTCCATTAATTATTCCTAATAAAACTTTTTCATGAAAAATTATGTTAAATTTACGATACCTACCGATTTTGATTTCGTGCGTTTCTAATAAGAACACTGTTCATGTCCTCACGGGTCTTACAAATTCATAAACGAAACACTTTCTGTAAGATAGCTGCAGTTACTTCAAATGAGACTAAAACTGGATACAAATACATAATATGCATTTGTCTTAGAATAATTACATATAGAAACCAAGTCCGCGCGCCCATTTTGAAGCACCTTAATTGGAGCTATAAATGGCTCCAAACGGACCGCTTTGCCGTGTTCATTACAGCTCCGCAAAGTTCAATGTCAAAGCGCGCCGCACGTAAGCAAGTAATAGTCCCGCATGTGTGGATCGGATTAGTGCTTCATTTTTGACGGGGCGATTGTATGAAGACTATCCTTCTATACGTTATTATTCTAAGGTATTTGTATCCAGTTTTAACGTATTATGTGAGCGTCAGTTCAACCGCAAAATTAGCGTCCAAATGCTCTACGCGGCTGTTAGCAACCAACTGCCAAATGAGTCATGGTATCCCCGGCGGCTGGAAGGTAATTATCGCGCACAAGTACATGCAGTGCAGTGACAGCGGCTTGGTTAGACTCTCCCGAGGTTTGTGCGTTCTCGGCCATCTTGTATGTACTGTCACCACTACACGTAACTAGACTGTGGCAACCTCCTGCACACATCCGGCCCTCAAAAGGTATATGGGTACTTTATGATATCCTTTACAGAGAAATCATTTTTAACACTTCTCTCATGACCAAACAGACAGAGACGTGTGATTATTACGTTCTGCAATTAAACTTAAGGTTACCCGTTACTTTTCCTTTAAACAATTGAATATAACTACAACGGATTATTTCTTATAATAAAATAAGTAATTCGAAAAAGCCTTCATAAATACCGTTAATTTAAAATCGTTATTCGAAAACCTTGAAACTATTTACGGTTTTTGTGATGTTGAAAAACGAAAACAATTCTAGGGACAAAACTTCAGCGGGACATTTGCATACCTGATGAACAATTTGGTCGGAATATGACTATTCGTCAAAGCGAACCTTGAAAATATAAAAACACAGAACTGAAACTTAGTTAAACTCGACGCTCACGCGACTAACGGCCAGAGTTACGATCACACGAATCGGAGGTTTAAAATCGATTCAACTGTTTATTTTCACTTTATCGAATCAGCATTTGGATTTATTATAACCGCTCGCACGCGATTAAGCTGTACTCGGATGGTGTCACATAAAATTTAGTATCGAATAAAATGAACTTTGGCGAGTGCTAAAAATGTTGTGTGCAACTGTTCGGGGATTGTATTTTGGGCGCTTTTATTTCAGTTGACAAGTGCAAAGATTATGTATTTTGGCGACTGCTTGTAATTTTTTGGCAAAAAGTTCGAATTAACTCCCGGCAGTAAATCATGGCTTTGCAATGTTTAGGCGTCTGAAGCCTGCTTACTTACTAAACCAAATGATTGCCGCCACGATAGACATAGTGTACTGTAGCACGGTTTCTCGTCTTGACTTACGTAGTGTTCTGAGTTCGATTCCCGGTCGAGTCAACTCAGGAAACGATTTTTTCTAAATTGGTTCGGGTATGGGTGTGTTGGAGATTCCAACACAACGATATTTGTCCTTATTTAAAGACCAAAACATTGGTGTGTTGCCTGGCGCATATTTATTTATTTTTTGTATGCAAAAAAACAACCAATATAAACAGCTGTTGGTCTAGTCTGCACGTGTTTAGACACACTTGGTGGCTGTTTCATACTAAATAGTTTTCTGGACCACAAGAAACTGGACGCATAAATTATTTTGTATTTTAGTGCACTGTGAGTTATATGCCTTTTATAGAGCAATTCCTACAAGATAGAGCGATTAAGAAATGCGCGAAATTGTTGTCATAAATTCTCGATCAAAACTAGAGAATTATTAGTTTTTAGAGCACTTCACATACATCTTTAAACATACATCTGCTTCAATTTATTTATCTAAATTATGACTACAACTATATGTTGACATATTCAATAGTATGTAGGTACCTATTCGATGTCGATGTACATCTATTTCCATAGTCTGACATATTAATTGCTTGCTCTCTGGCTCGCAGTAGGTTCTGTCTGTAGTGCTAAGAGGTCTTGGGTTTGATCCAGACCTGGGATGTTTCCACATAAGTTTGTTTTTTGTTAAGATGTTATTATCTATGTAGGTGTGCATTGAAAGATTTAAGTATGTTTATGAGTCCGAGATATTACTTGCCCTTGAGTTTTTAATTTTTTTTTCCATATTTTAGGGTCATTATATATCCCCCATAGGGGAATTCGCATAGGTAACCTGTAAAATGTTACGGTTACTGTTATGTTACTTTCCCAATGGTACTGTAGCCTTATTACAATCGTTTATACTCAATTTATTTCCCTAAACAAAGGATAGCGAGCATTATTTGACGCCACGATTGGCGTAGTGCGCTGTAGCGCGGTTTCTCGCCTTCGGGGTTCGATTCCCGGTCGGGTCAATTCAGGAAACGATCTGTTCTGAATTGACTCGGGTCTGGGTGTGCTGGGAGACGCCCCTAGCTTATTTCCTTGTGTAGTAACTCGTAACACAGGGATATTAATCCCTACTTCGAGACCATTACAAGAGTGGTGTTGTCTGGCGCAAAAAAAAAATTGTTAGTAAATATCCCGCTGAGAAGATGCGTTCGATCATATTACGAAATAGCTTGCTATGCTCAGTTTAGGGAATGAACTTGACAGGTTACAAGGCCCCTGACCGGTTGTGGGTATGTAAAACAGCGCAAGTAACATCCCATTTGCAGTGTCGGTCGCGGAGCGTATGGTAATCGCTCTTCCTCCCGTGTCCCTGTCTCTAACTATATCATGGCTTGGCGATAGATAGGTGCAAATGCTTTGAACAATTGTGATTGTGGCGTTACGAAACACCTAATTTGAAACAAAACGTTAACTTGGAAATCTTTCATTAGGTGAAAACTGCGAACAACATTGTACAGGGCCTAACCGAGAAAATATCATAGTCGTAATACGTCTACGTCTTAGCGTTAATCAATTAATAATAATTAGTCAAGCAAAAAACTGCTAGCATTACTATTAAGAGACTAAAAATAGAACACATAGGTATCTGGAGCTCTGGGTTAAGTTTATATTGATTAAGAGTTGTCAACAACTGTCTCAGCCTCAGTAGAGCCCATTTTAAATGTGGCTGTAGGTCGAGCCACAGTCAAATCAGTTGTATCAACTTATTTTATTAGGTTTATCGTTATTATCATGGTTTTGTTTATGTTTTAAGGTTTGTCAAATCGAAAGTAGCGCTAAAGCCATCTGAACTTGGCTTAAGTCGATTCACACTCTGACTGTACAATAGGATGTCATCTATAAAGACAAATCAATTTCAAAAACCTCGCACCACAATCTGCTGCAAACGCCAAGCGCAGGTTCACAGCCGGAAACGCGACAATAAAGGGGTAGGCAAATTTTGAATATTCAACCCGTCAATGCTCGCTGCTATAAACCGAAACGGGGATCCAGCCCGATCGCGGCACTCTATACGGCTTCCTGTGACAGTCCGTGGAACCACGATCTATCGATTAACATAATATTTTCATCGCCCTTGCTCGTAAAGTAGGGCATTATTTATTAGAAACATTTGATGAAACTTTAAACTTGATATTACAAAAAATATTTACAAGTGAACAACTTTATGCTAGGTATATTATTAGTTATTTCAATTGTCTCAAAACATAATGATTGTAATTTATTTATTGGGACTTGCTTGAAACTCAAAAGTAATTAAAATAATAATCAACCATTCTTAAATGGAAGCTGACAACCCGCGTTGTGAGCTAATTCATAGCAATACACGTGTTTACAAAACGTTTTTTTATCAATTTTATCACAAATATGACATATTATTCCATTTTTTTATATTGCCCGTCAAGATGACCCCACTCCACCTGATGGAAAGCGGTCGTGAGGTCCAGATATGAGGCGGACTAGCCCATTCATTCAAACGAATCACTGGGCTGGCCAGCCTCACCTTGATGGCCTGCAGATATGCCTTTTCACGCCCCGCTTGAAGAACCCGGTACTATAAGAGGAAGGAAACACATGTGCTAGAAGGGCGTTCCACGTCTGGATGGTACGAAAAAGAAACGAGTCACCGAACCTTTTAGTTCGGGCCAACAAATGCTGAATTGTGTGTGGATGACGCCGTAGTCCAGCACGCGTGGTACGGGAGTGGAAAGGTGAGGGTGGAATAAGCTGGAATAACTCGTCACAGCAGAGCAACATTGTACTATAAGTGCCTACCATGGTAGAATCAATTCTACCATGTCTTCAATCTTTAAGTTTAGTTGATAAGTTTCTATATTTGGCTTTTGTGAAGAGGAAATAAATTTCACTTTATTATTATTATATTTATTAATTATGTAAGAAAATACTGACATAATAACTGTAACATTATGCAAAATTGAAAAGGTTGAATAAAAATATATATATATTTTACATTGTAATCTTTCCCATGAAATAAATATGGGTTTGTATCTTCTAGGTATTTCCACTTGCTATTTTCACGCTTACAAGGGTTAAGTCTGTTTTGTTACCAAGCACTTTTATTAACTTCACTACTGTTTAACGAAGTGACGCAAATGACGCAACCACAGTTTGGACGTAGCTATACAATACAAAATATAAAATGATTTATTTGCAATAAAAAATTCGGTGTTACATTTAAGGACATAAAAGTAGGTTATAAGAGCAAAAGTACTAGCTTACCTCAACTATGGAGTGGTACAAACTATACATTACATAAATTTCGGCAAGGCAGGTCCATACCACTCACCGATTTTCCCAATATATAAAGGGTGTAAAAAGACCCTTAACGAAGCCGAGACCTACGTATTCTGCACATCATCAGGAGTCAGGACCATTTTTTCTTTTTAGACCATACCTGGGAACTCAATAGTTACCAAGTTATTGAAGGTCAAAGTCAAAAAAAAATCTCAAGAGTTTGATGAAAACAAACTCTAACCATTATTACTTAATTTTTGTCCGAAGAAACATCATCAAAATTTCAAGTTTTTCCTAACAAAAAATTGCTTCAAAACAACTCGCAATGTACATCGTGCGTACCCCTTGATTATGCGTAACAGCGACGCTCAAAAGCGCAGGAGCGGTCTGTTGCACGCGGTACATTGCGTAGTCCGTTTTTTCGTTTCCCATAAAAAAATATTTGCGACTTGATTTAATTGTCTCGAGTGCGTAGACGCAGGCTTCGTTAAGGGTCTTTTTACACCCTGTATATGCGCCAGATAACACACACTTCTTGTAATGGTCTCGAAATAGGGGTTAATATCCCTGTGTTACGAGGTACCACACAAGGAAATAAGCCAGAGGCGTCTCCCAGCACACCCAGACCCCAGCCAAATCGGAAAAGATCGCTTCCTGAATTGACCCGACCGGGGATCGAACCCAGGACCGTGCTAATGGATGTTATCTGTCCAAAATAGACGAATTATTTTATTGTCTTTCACTAAAAAAGATAACAATGTCGCAACCCATCCAACAGCTACCCCATCATCGATACCCTGGACTTTGCGACAGCGACGATGAGTAGGTATAACCGGGCGCATCTCCACGGTCCATTAGCATGCAAATTTAAGGTAAATTGTTCAAAACATATGGATGTACGTGCTTGTTCTGCCATTCTAGAATATCTATCCCTGCTGCTCCAACAAAGCGCTTCTCGTCAACATTAGGTTTCCGAAAGCATACATCCCAATGGCCTGCAAGAAATGTGAATAGGCTTTTTCTAGTGATCGATCGTGAACAAAAGCAAGCAAAGCAGCGTCAGTACTTCCGAACGCATACAATCCTAGGTTTTCAGGATACAATACTAAAGAATAAGGTTCTTTTAGGTAAGCCCGCTTTATCTTAGACATCTAAGCTAGCATATAAAAAGAGTTATCCGAAATAAACCTTTTTTAGGGTTCCGTACCTCGAAAGGAAAAAACAGAACCCTTATATGATCACTTTGTTGTCCGTCCGTCCGTCCGTCTGTCTGTCTGACAAGACCTTTTTCTCAGGAACGCGTGGAGGTATCAAACTGGAATTCAAATACTCAGGTCTACTGTCCCTTGGAGCTGTGCCAACGCAATCAAAAGATACAGCCGTTTATGCCGCTAATTTCCGCAAATTTTCGACACTCGCAAGGGAATCAAAACCCACAGGGTACTTCCCGTGAACTCAGAATCTTGAAATTTGGTACGAAGCAACGTCTTATAGTACAGATAAAGGAAAAATTGCGAAAACCGTATTCTTAGTTACATTATTATAATAAAAATATTTTTCATAAATATACCTACATGTTTGTACGGAACCCTCTCGGTGCGCGAGTCAGACTCGCACTTGGCCGGTTTTTTTACCAACACCGCGCCTGAAACAGTCGAATAATTTGACTGTCGTGAATTTTATTATCCTAATATCGAACAGTTAACAATGTCGCAAGCCCCGTCACCGCCGCCCTCGACTTTAAGTCAGCTGTTATTTACTGCAACGAGCGATTACTGGCGCGTCTCTGCGGCCCATTTGCACGCAAATTTATGCGCAGTGCCAGCGATGATCGTACCCTCACCCGGAAACGGGTGCTCGATGCTGGGGATTTAGACGAGTGAATTAACGAATTGCTACAAGATAGCGACGGTTGATGGCTGATTTACAATAATACTGGGATGATTGCAGAAGTCTGCAGGAGCGCGAGTGCAAAATGCACGTACATAAAAACTACTTATTTTGTGATGTTATCACTGCGACTCGAAGATAAGTGATGCCAGGTATTCAGACAGTCAAATTTCTTGACCAAAGAACAGACTAAGGCGGTTAGTGAAAACTTTTAGATAAGCTTAAGAGGGAGGACACAGCACGGGCAAGAGAATTCAAAAGTATTCGCAAAATCTATTGCTGTCAACCTCGAGCCTCCCGCGAGCGTGATAGAGACAACTGCAACTCGCACCGAGAGGGCAGTGCCCAAGTTGGCCTATGAACCAACAAACATTTGACATTTGTCATAATTCTGGCCATGATTTAAGACATAATTATCACTCATTCGATTGTCACGGACACTTCTGATTTTTGATATCAAAATTAAAAATACTGAAAAGATTTATCAAATAAATAATAAATACAAATACAAAATATTTATTTCAGTATCTTACAATATACTTGTTTGTTACAAGGTTTGGAGTCTCCTTTTAAGCAAACAATTTGCTTGTGTTAGGAGATCCGCTCTTCAATAGCCATTTACAAAAATCTTATTAATAGGTTATACTGAAACGAAACTATGGAGTTTAATTACACATAAAATTTTTGAAAAATAATAATATTGCCAATATTAAGTTTATAAGAGAACATTTTAAAGAACACAACTTGTAGACTCACTAAACAACTTTAACGGTTTGTGTATGTGTGTGTGCGCGTGTGTGCGTGCGTGCGTGTGTGTGTGTGTGTGCGTGTGTGTGTGTGTGTGTGTGTGTGTGTGTGTGTGTGTGTGTGTGTGCGAGTGTGTGTTTGTGTTTGTCCAAGGCGGGTGTGTGAGAGGGCGTATGTATATAATAAGAAATTAATTGATTGCATCTTAGATGCCAATATGAGGAAAGTCCTTTAAGATTAAGCTATACCAATGACGTTAATGACGTTTGGTTGACTTGACACTTCCACGCAAAAAAATTACCGGCATCTGTCTTTTAGTTTTCGCTCTCAATTTGCAATGCTGTGTTATTGTTTTTATATTAATAATTTTATTCTTACGACTCGGCTTAAAAAACGGACGTTCATGGCTCTCTGTAGTGACCTACCTTTTAGATTTAACCGTTTAAAGACTTTGTAACCTGCACATTACTAACTCAGCAATAATTACGGATTTACGATCATCGCAATGGAATCAACATTTTGTGTGAATTGTGGCTCAGCTAGTGGTTCCATGGTACTGGCAGAAGTGGCAGATCAACAAAATATGTGCTTGAAGAACATACGAGTAAGTCCCACTCATGACTCACGTAAATAAAACTTCGCATTATATTTTTAAAAATAACCGCAAAATTTTTCAGTTTTTTGATATTTAGCGAGATCTTAGAAGTGTCCGTCCATAAACCATGTATTGTCACTAAAGTGTATGTATTTATGAACCCTAAGAGGTATTTTTCATGAGTGTTGGTACATAGGCGGCAATGTATGGGCGAACGTACTCTATCCATTCCTATTAAAAGTACACAAAATCAACGTTTCGTTGTCCCCCCTAGTCATAAAAGGAATCATTTCGAAAAGTTGACCGATTTAATTACTTCTTTCATTGAAAGTTAAACAATGGCTTTGGCCGTGTTTTTTGTTTTCTTTTTTTTATCTAAACTAGTTAAATTGTGTTTTCTCGATGTTTGAACACAGCGGGAAATCTAGCCTTTTTTTCGATTATTGAAGGTTCATCTACCAGCTATCTATCTCTTTTGATAAAAAGGAAAGCACAGGGATATGCGAACAGTCACAATATTTTTTTGAAAAAAAAATTATTCCTCTACTAGCAATATCCAGGGAGGAAACAGGGGACTACGTTTGTATAGAAAAACGCAATTCTGTTACCTCTCAAGGACAAGCAGTTTGACCACAGACCCAGCGCTACGCGGGAGGCACCGATCGGACGCGATAGTAAGATAGTACGCACACGATGCATGTAATTAGCTTTAAGATCGGGCGATGACGCCGATTTATGTATGTGCCGACGAGGTAGGCGACCACGTGAACCGACTTCATATGCTGAAGTTGTTTACAAACCCTTACAAACATGAATGGGATAGGCAAGGATCGGAAAACCCAGAAGCACGCTTCGACGAACGTTTTTGGAACCTGATATGTTGGTGGTAACACTGTCGCCGTTATTCCGTTGCTTAGTTTGTTGTTTTTTCTGACCAAAGCTTCTGTAATGACCACACAGTTCCAGCTTCGATTGAACCCGAGACCACAAGGTTGCTAGCTGAGTATTTAATCCCTTCAAAACAGCATACGATGGTTTTAATTCAATGGTGTACTGTAGAAGAACACCATAAGCTACCTGCGCCATATTTTTTTAAACGTCACGATATACATAGTATGGTTTTTGTTTCCTTGTCTTAAGGTGTTTTTGTTTACTTTGTAAGCAAAGTAGGTTCTCATTTATTTTACAAAAATAAAAGAGCACAATTTTACTATCGGAGGTCGTGACACAAACAGCGGCGAACGCGTCGCGGACTTTGCCTCCTAATTCAATTTGCTAAAGGGTTGCCATCTACGCGGAAGGAAAAACTGCGGGGCGGAAATAGGGGTGGCAAATTGGCAAGAAGTGTTCGTGAGTGACAAATTATGCTTTTTTTAAATGTACATCTACGGGTACCACTATTCTCACTCATTCATCATTATGCAATAGTAGAAATAATAAATGCAGAAGCAAAGCTTGCATTATTATAAGAGTTAAAGACTGATATTTCTTCTCTTACAAAGATAATTTGCAATATAAAAGTTGGGTTTCAAATGGAACTATAGCATCAGTGTGGATGTACTAATGTACTTCCTACTTTATCCCTCATACAGCACCATTCAATAAGTAAAAGAAATGGTAATTAAGAATACATATATCGCATAGTTATTGCCTCTTTTTAGATATTGTAAACCCAAATCACCAATTTGGAAGAAAATGAATCAGAAAGTGGCATTGCTTTTTTTAAGAAAGTAACACTATTTATAAAGCTTTCCTGGGAACTGAAAACAAAATATACGTTAATGCTTCTTCGGCAGAAGATTACAAATGGATTTTATTTCTACAAAATCCAAAACCATTGGCTTTAAAACCAACGGTAAAGATATTGTGTCAAATTTTCCTCCAACCGTTGCAAACTACGGCAAAAGGTATTATCTTTGATCTAAACCTCAACTCAGCACCATTTAGTTGCCAGGTGCCAACCCTAAAGCAAGGGAGAAGAGGAAGGGCTGAAGGAAATTTAAAGGCATGTTGGGGGCGGTGAATGTGTCAGCTCGTGCGGTCGGGACGCACCGGGTCTAATTGATGAACAGCAGACGATCAGGTGGCAGACAAAGACCTCTAAGCCACCTTAAAGAACAGGGGCGCCTGGATATTAACTCAGTCTTTTAGAGTTGGCACAAAAACGTACGAGCAGGATTGACCATGATCTCAATCTGACAAGCGTTTTGGAACCGATCTAAAGAAGTTAACATAATGCAAATCAAGATCAAGATAACAAAAGGTAAATCATAATATTTATTGCATAAATACAGGTACAAATGATCTTAAAATTATAAACGTCCAGTCATATTTTGCCTTTTCACCAAGCATGCAACAGTTTACAAATTCATAATATTCCGATCATTACAATTACAGGGGTACATCTATTATTGCACCGCTCGCCGTCAACAGAGAGTTTACCCCAACACCCAATAAGCGTCATGACCATTTACCGTTTTTAAAATAAGCATTATAAGCTCTTGGGTAAGATGTGTTTTTTTTTATTCATGTTATCAGTCAGTACACGAGGTCGAATGTGTCAGCTCGTGCGGTCGGCATGCGCCGGCTGTAATTAATTAACAACAGGCGATCAGGTGGCAGACAAAGACCAGAGCAATTGGATCCCAACTCAGACTTTTAGACTTGGGAGATTGTAGAACATGGTTTGAGCATGATATTAATCTGACAGCGGCTTAGGACCTTTCTAAAGGAGTTTGCGATTATACTAAAAGCCCTTATCCTCTTATTGCACCACTTCTCAGTTTTAAATAAATCTTTGCAGTTATGTTTGCCACCATATGTCGATCTGAACTTCACACTAACTTTATCTTATTTCATGCAAAATATTACAGCTTATGCAATAAAACGAAATAACTAAAACCGAGAATTCGTAAAAGTTTATAAAATTCTCAGCCATCACAAGAAAATGCATAAATGGTTAGACACTTTCCTAAATAATTTCTGCATGCAACCTTCTCCTTTGTCTTCCGTTAGTTTGACGGCGTCGCGTCGTACTGCGAACCGCGATTGAGACGTCAACGCGATGACGAGGGGAAAATTGGGCGCAAAATTTTCGTGACCAAAAATGGCGGCCGGCGGTTTCTAAACTGTTCTTTGTGATTTCTATTTAAACGTGAATTTAATTTAATTATATGTGGTTCTTTCTTAATATTTTAAGAACTGCGTAAAAATATTTTAAGCTCATGTAGCTTAGCTTATGAGTCCTTCATTAAAAAAACGGTAGGCAACTTGCTTCTGACTACTCTGTTTGGGAAATATGTAATCGTGAGCGTATGTACGAGTATAGTCTAGATATTCATATTTCCCTTATTATTATGTAAACAAAGATTACACCGTAAAAAAATCACGAATTTCCGCATTGATCACACACTATACGTCATGCTAAAAATAAAGTCTTGACAGCCCCATATGATGTTTCCTCTGTTAAAGGCTATGAGGTTTGCGTTTAATCGGGTTTACGGATAAAATAAAAGTAAATTAGGAGATCAGCCAATAAGGAAAAAAGGTGTTCGAAAACATATGAACCATCAGTTCATCAAATTCATTGTCAAATCTCAACTTGATTATTGAAAGTATTTCTAAATGAGCTTCAAAAAGGTTTGAGAAGCACCAGGTCAGGTGCAGCTGTCACCGGCTTACCTGCCACAGCCATGTGCTTTGCGGTTGGCGTTTCTCACCGAGTGTCTCCTTAAAAAGTCGCCTAACTGCGGAAAACTTTAATTAGATTCAACCGTCTTGACAGTTCGCTTCGTTTCAAATGCATCCTTTTTTTAGGAGTCTTTCACGATGACTTCTAGTTCTGAAAATATTTCATTGCAAAGTTTTTAGTGTGGCTTGACGAGTGTCTTCTTCCAGACATTTCAATGTAGGATTGACTAAGTCTGCAACTTGGGCACTAAACGAAGCCGAGGCAAACGAGCACCGTTTTAAATTTGGTAAATGACAGTGCCATAAAGTCGTCACGCCATCGGAAAACCTTAAATGCAGTACCTCCATTGATGAGTTTACAGTTACACTGACGATAGTCGCTACCTTTGTAGGTAGCGCCAATATGAAATCTCCGATTCGACTAAACGCGTAAAAATGAGTTTTTTTTATAATGTGACAGTATGGTGCATTGGTGCCTAACTATGTCACTAGCCTACTTTATTGTACCATTGTTCGTTAATTATTGTTTGCGCATATACATTTTTAACACCGGAAAATTTTTGAAGTCGGAAATGACCTACGTCAATCTTGAGATTGACATGACCTTGGTAAGTATTGTGATGAAGAATCAAGCTATAGTTTTTTCATAATATGTATTAAGAAAACACATTTAGATAATAATGATGTTCGATTAACTGGAAAGCTATAAAAGAGTTAGTTTTTAATTCCAAGAGCGATGGTAATTTAATGGCCACTTTCATAAATGCCAATAAATGCTGCTTCACATCACTTCTTTCATTCTGCAGTTTTAGCAGGTAATGATGCATTACGGACATTGCAATTGTGTTGTAAAGCGATATATTATAGGAAACGACGTGACAAACATATGTTCTACGCTACAGACATGCTGCAGGAATGGAATGTGTCGATTAACTGAACCCGGTTTATAATTGCACGCGGCAATTGCGGGAGAATACGCAAAAAGGGACGGGTGCGAAATTATTGAACAATTTAATGAGCTGTTACTTAAACGTGCACCCGATGCATTGATATCTATCGTAAAAGCGAAGCACCTATTGTATGCAATAGCGATTAGCGCAAAACCTAACACCATTATACTGTTAGTTGGCTAAGAACGGGAGTCAATGTTTTGCCAACAAGAATAATAAGGAACCCCCTTGCGAAGTTTTTGCTCAGTTTTAATTTTAATTATTATTAAGAGGAAAGAATAAACTTTTATTTATTTGTTAACTGCTATTTAAATAAATTACTCTCAGTCCAGAAATATCGCTATAGCGAGGGTAAAATGCCTCGGTCCTGGACAGTCCTGCACTTTGTGTTAGTTATAATATTTACGATTAATTCTCATACAGACAGAAAACACTGTTAAAAAACGTAATAGCCCAGAACTAGATCATAGTGCTAGAATAGTAACCCATCATGTTGGGACTAAAATCACCAAACTCGCCACTGAGGATGCACAAGACCGCGCGAAGTGGGCCAATAAAATAAGAAAGGCGGACCCTGGGACCCCACACACCAGTGTGGGTTCACAACCGGGATAGACCGCACGGATGATGATGATGATGATGTTGGGACTAAAATATACTCGGCGAAGTGAATGAAGCTGAGTATTTGGTTCGTAATGACAGGAACAATCAACTTGCGTCTGACTACCCCATTTGGGATTTAGGTAGAGGGCAGTTTTTGCATAGACAGATAAGACACATGAATAAGTGCTCTTTTTTACAATAATATTTAAGATAACTGAAAATATTTATAGACCTGTGTGTGTTTACTGTATTTAGAAGTTTAAATAACATTGCGTCAACCATTGAATGCTATTAGAGTTTTCTAAAGAATAAAGCCCTACTTGTGAGTACTTACATAATTGACAACAGGTAAAACTCCAAACGCGAGATTTGTAAAGTTTGCGAAACCCCGGATAACTTACCGCGTTGTTTACTGTAAGATCAATTTGAAACCATAAAGAGGTCGAGAAGTGGAAACTCTTGCGGCAAAAACTTTTTAAAATATTGTTTTCCCTAACATTCTAATTCTTTTCTAAAACAGAAGTGATTCTCAAACTTAACGACTTCGACACAAAGCCTCCATCCGGGGTACTCCCAACTTTTTAATTTTTTCGCCTCCATCGCGCTTGATAGGCTTGTGAAACTTGCAACTTTTCCAGGCGCATTTCGAATAGATGTCGAAATTCGACAAGTTTCGAATATTCGTACAAGTCGATGTAATGACGTAATTTATCGAGTTGGCGAACTTGTGGTTCGTGACGAAATATTTTAGCGTACGCTGACGGTGTTCGAGTGTGCGCAAGTTTTGGTGTAAACCTGCATTACTATTCGGCTGGATTCCACTTGGATAGATTTGTATGTGAATTTTTCGCAGTTTTTTGTTGTGAGGCACGATAAAGTTTTATTTGCATAAAGCTAAAACAATAAATAGTAAAGTAGAGAAAATACAATAACAGAGACACTGACATTATCGACAAGACTAAGTTCGCTTGCTTTTGACTTTTGGGGTAGCAATAAGGGAACCTAGGTCTTAATATTTTATAACCTAGCTTATATTAATAAATACAAATACTTGTGTAAAGGCTACAATAATTAACTTTAAGTTTATTAAAAACTGTAATCTAGCAGACGTCTTAGATACAATAAACGAATTAAGTCGATCATAAAGTAGATTTCATGGCTGTTAAGCTTTTGCGAAATTTGTAATCCATGTGGATCCCAATTGTATTTTATAGATAAGGAAAGTGCAGCTTCGCTGTTTTCCTTATCGCACGGCTTGCATGTAACTAATGCATTCAGTATTGGTGAAGCGCAATTTTCGTGTTAGGCTGTTGGCGACAGTCGTGCGACAGTAGCTCTTTGATTTATGCGGATTCGCTCATCGTTGCGCACGCGAACACTTGTCGTCAATTGGCGTTACCGAACATTTTGCCACCGTTATGGCGGTTGTAACGATCGACAGCCTATTTGCTGGTTAGATTTCCTATTTCTTCGGCTTTGTTTGGTAAGGTAAAGTTGGTAACATATTGGCTGAGGCTCAGCAAACACGAGTTCTAATAGTAAAACCATACACAAATAATTATAACGAATAATTTTCTATGGTTTATCATTTTAACGACACGATTGACGTAGTGCGCTGTAGAACGGTATCTCGCTTGGATTTCCGTGGTGTCCCGGGTTAGATTCCCGGTTTGACTCGGGTCTGGGTGTGCTGGGAGACGCCCCAGGCTTAACTTTTTATCTGGGACCTCGTAATACAGGGATATTAATCCCTAATTCGAGCCCATGACAAGTGGTGTGTTGTCTGGCGCATATTTATATTAAATAATTAATTAATTTATAGTATAACGTATAAGCAACCGTGTGTGTTCGGTTTTTAACATTGATTGCATCACATGAGTGGACCATTCAATTCCTGCTTACGTGAAATGTTACTATTAATTGTGAAAATAATATTCAAAATAAAAAGCATGACACAATTTGAATCATTCAGAATTACATTAGGATTAATAAAGACTTTTTATAATTATAATTGCAAATGTATAAAGTAGTTATGAACCTTATTTGAAGTTATTTCAATAATTTATGCGTATTTTAACGTAATTTATATGGCGCGGGTGGATGGAGTTGTTGCAAGGGAGAGGCTTAGACGGACGTACTTAGGACAAGTCCAAGACGTTCTTAGAAAAGGTCAGGTCAGGAGTAACCATAATCGACGAGCATGTATGAGAGGATTAATGAGAGTGGACGAAGCGCAAGATGTGTGTCAGGACCGTAGCATGTGGAAAGATGTGGTCTCTGCATACCCCGTTGGGCAAAAGGCCTGATGGTATGTAATGTATACCTACTATGAATTTATTTTACGGTGTGTGTCTAAGCAACCGCTAAAAAGATACAGAGGAGACATATTACGAAAAAGTACCTGAACCTAATCTGAAAAGATAGTTATGCAGATAAACGTATTATAATATAATGCAAAACACTAGGTATAATAAACTTAAAATAATCAAATAATATAACAAATGTTGATAAATGTTATCTTGCCAAATATGTGATCAAAGCCATAGCTAACAATTGTTTAATCAATAACACATAGTCACTAAACTGATCGAATGATGAATCAACTATAAATATTGTAATATTTTTTGAAGTACCTACATGTCCTTTGACTAGGCGCGCGACGTGTGTAGCGCATTATGACGTCACGCTTTCGGATAGGTAATTTCCTGATGGTACTACCTAACGACACCGTACGGTAATCTCTTTTAATACAGAGCGTAGAGTACTATGCGTATCGTACTTTACGTACTTAGTATGATAACGGCTCCATTGTGTGGACCAGGAGACCAAAGTGGCTAAACAGACATGCATAGCTTTAGACATATTAGACATCACATCTACAATTTGTTCACGAATTCATCACTAATATCTGTTGATGGGGGCTGGGATGTACCTACATACTAGTGTGATTATGGTCCTTTTATCTTAGTCATTTATAATTGGAAAATATAATAGTATTTACGAGTATATTGCCTGTAACTACACAGAAATCAAGAGGACAATTTAATTTAATGTGCTATTTCAGCCAGTTAAGTCTTTGACTGCCCCCAAACCAGACACAATAGAAAATCTATTGTATGCTGGTCACCGGGGACCCCAATGGCAACTAATGTGTTAAACATACCATATTACTCATCCAGTATGTCTACCACGAGTTGCCACTTTAAATGTACGCGAACGATAACTAAATTTAAAGTGGCAACTTGTAGTAGACGTTCTGGTATGTTAATAAAAGGAAAACCGCAACTTAGTAGTTTTAGTAAAGACAGATTTTTTGTAGCCTTGATTAAAAAAAATTGTAAAAGTGGTACTCACTTCTCTCATGTCTCTGCCACGCTAGAGCACCGCAGAGCAAGGCTAGTGTCTTCCCTGACCCCGTTGGACTTTCCAATAGGCAATTTTGCCCAGTCTTTATGGCTGTTATCACCTAAGAAACACATTATTTGATAAATAAGTAATTCCACATTTCCACAAGATTTTATTATTTTTTACTAACAGATTTTAACATACATTTTCTTGACACAGATCTTAAAAAAGATGTCATGGCAGAAAACACTCTCCAGTTCAGTTTTAATTCAATTTGAATGTGGCACAAGTGGCCGTAACCAGATTGATTAGGGATTATTATCATACAATATAGAAAAATTATAATATTGGCTTGTTAGAGTTTAATCACACCAATTATTATTTAGAATGTTAATAGTTCATTCACATATACTTTAAATGTAAAAAGGCACAGGTTGACTCATGGTTAAAAGTCTGGACAGGTCTGTACATGTATTGCTATTCAATATTTCAAGTTTATTCACTTTTTCATATTTTATCTCCAATTTAGAATTACACTAAGTCAGCTTATTTACTTTTGGTCATCTGCTCACATTGTGTTTATGCTGGCCAACAGAATATAACTTTGGTACTTAATAATTTTACGAGAACTGTGTGAACTGTTTAAGAAAACAGATGGCAACATGTAGTTTAGTACATACATACTTTAAAGTGTCCATGTAGATAGGCAATACTTATGATTTGAACTGATAATGATAAACATAACTACTTCAGTGCTTCTCATGCAAATACCATAAATCTACTGATTCCACATAAAACATTGATTGGTACTTACTTTAGACATAAGTGCAATTTGACACCCATATGGATCTACAGGCAGGTTCACTGAGACACCGCCAATCATTTTATTGAAGCCTGGGTCTGCTGGCTTAGTAGATGGCCCTGAAGTTGTTGCATCCCCTTTTATAGCATTACTAGCAGCTTCTCTCGGTTTATTAGGAGTAGGGAACAGTTGTTTAATGATATTCTTCCTGTTATCTTGTAATTTAACATCAGGAAGCTCAGTATCTGCGTCAGAAGTCAGACAAGGCTCCGCATCAGATAATTTGCCACCGGAATCATTGTCACTGCTTAATAGAATTGTTTCATCACCAGAGAGCTCGCTCTGGCCACCAGGGCCATGAGATATGGTAAAACTATCTTCATCATCCGATATTTCAATTGAATGAGACATTATTCAGGGTAAATTTGCACAAAACAAGCGTTCCCGCGCGATTCACTTTAGAAAGCCAAATTTTCCAAATTACTGCAATGTCATTATTATTATTTCGTAATTACGAAATAAATCCACACAACTAACATTTGCTCTATCGATATTACTGAAAAATCAAAGCATTTACTAATTAATTCACGAAATAAACAAAAGCGAAAGCTTTCGGCAAAAATTTGACACTTTGTGTTTCAAACGTCACTTTGACACGACAATGTCAGGCCTTCTTCACATGCGTTTTGTTATTGCAAGTTTACGAATACTAACTTTAAAAGAATTTGGTACACATACATTTGAATTATTTAAATATATTGTATTCAATTATGAATAACTTACGTCTAATTAAGGTCCATTACCTTAAGTACTTAGAAGACCTAGAATTTATTTGTGAAAGACTGACGCCTAACTATATTATGCACGTGAATGCCAGCAGACCAACAGGTATTCGCCTGAATATTAATTTATCTAAAAAACTCCTTTTGCCCATTATGAGAGAGAAGTCATTATCCCCGTTAAATGAAGGACAACGATAACTAGGAGTATCACAGGGGCACTTAACTCTCCCCGGAGAAAGCCTGACTCGCACATAGCAAAAGTTAATTTTTTTAAGAGTCAATGTCAGTCAGTGGCACCCGAAAGTTGTAAGCGGTTACCGTAGCCTATGGACACATGCAAGACTAGTACCATGAGTTTACTTACACCGATGACAGTTGCTAGCCTCTGTGTTAACGATTTCAGTACAGCGCCCTCTAGTGAATAGAAATGAAACGAAAACTGGCATACAAATTGCTGTAGTTAACTATCATAGTTTACGTGATGATGCTCATCTGCGGAGCAGACATATTATGTCTGTTTAGTTTGTTCGACTGTTTTCAAGTTCGCCGGTGGAATGGCACAGGTAAAATAGTAGACGTACAGAAGTGTATGCTTCCAGCAGTTCCAGCTGACTACACAATAGCTCCCTGATGACCTCAGGCAACTAACTACATTTATAGGTAGGAACATTAAACTACATAGAGCGTTTGGTGGGGGTGGATCGAAAACGTTGTATTTCTGTGATTTTTTTAAATAAAAAAAAACTATAATTCCTCCCTCCGTTATTGTCTGTGTTTCATATTCCTTAACGTTTTTTAACGACACGATTGGCGTAATGGGCTATGGGGTTTACGTCTTAATTTACCTAGCGCCGATCCCCGTCGAGTCAATTTGGCTAAACACAGATTAAAAATTACGACTTTTAATTTCAACATAATAAAACAATCATGTGCTTTTAAGACTCAAAATATTTCAACATACCTACATCATTACTTTTTTGTTTCATTTTTTTTTTCACTACCGAAAGTACCCTGAGGAAACTATTTTTCTAAAGGCTTATGTTTAACTGTTCACCAAGTGACATCCAAAAAAATATATATTTGTAACCCAAAATTGGTAAATGTTTACCAAATTTTGTTACCCTATTTAATACTAAAGCGTACTTAAATAAATAAGTCAACGTTGGTTAAATAAAGCAACCGACACCTAAATATGTATCTTTATCACACATTTAGTTGATGTTTATCAAAGTGTTAACTCCATTTTTTTCAAATTTGTTATCTAAATATGGCCATTTTGTTAGTCTTATAGGTTATAAAATACGAGCTGCCCAGACTTCGTTCTGTCAAATGTTTGACAGCTGAACGTCTACCACGAGTTGCAACTTTAAATTTACATTAACGTTCCCGTAAAAAAATGTATTGGGATTTCACATTGTCATGTCATTTATTTATTTATTTATTATTTGGCGCAGTAACAAAATACAAACTAATACATACATCGATTTTGAGTACATGTCATGTCAAATCCCAATACAAATTTTTACGCGAACGTATATAAATTTAAAAGTGGCAACTTGTGGTAGACGGTTGGTGTCCATCATCATATCTCACCACTCACCAGCTTTTCCCCGACTTGATTTATATATACTATTATTTTTCACTGAATCTCTTGTGCAATCATATCAAAATATAGCGTTTATTATATCACTCCTGAATAGTTTAGTTTTCTGTGATTCGGTATATCGAATTTGGTGATCATTTACTAATTTTGGCATACGGTTACATTTAACAGTTGACGCATCATTTTTTCAGATACAAGTTACATCCTAATTGCTTTTTTTAGATATTCAATATTCGGTAGACTATTATTTTTTTGGTTTTAGTTATAATTTTAAGGCTAAGATAAGATAAGATAATTATTTATTTGCTACAACATGGTGATACATGGATGGAAATTTTGTTTAAGTCCTCACGTTGACTTATTGTCATGCAAACACTGGTACAATACATGCTAATTGACAATGGTTTATGAACCCCACCATACAATAATATAACAGAACAAATACTTAAATCACAGTATGTATGTCATTGAAATAATAATTTGCAGTTACCATGTCAACAAATCGAATAATTAAATATATACAATTAAAATACAAACAAACATATTATTAGATTTACAAAACTTATTTTGGTAAACAACGAATTTGTACCCTTTTCTAAATTCTGGCTTAATTCCTTGTCCGATACACAATCGTTCAAGTCAAGCTTTACTTATGGGTTCCTTATGCTGCTGTCGTAATGAGGCCAAGACCAATTTTGCAATGGTTTTGTAAAGGTTGATCGCGTAACACAGGGATATTTATCAGTTTTATCACTTCTTCAAGATAGTAGGTTCTGATTGGGTCGAATTAATTAACCTCAAGAGTTCGGCTTTGATCATCGTGGTAGAAAATGACACGTTATGATTTTGCAACCAGTTCTGCATATTAATTTTCAAACTGGACATGTCGGTTTCTTCTCAACTTGCACACAATGATAAGCAGCATTATCCTTAGCTATGACTGAGTTAGGTTGAAGTTTAGGAATTCACTTTTGATCAACCCAGTTGTAAAAATTTGTAGAGTTCATGGCTCCATGATAATCTCCCGTTTTTGAATCTGATTTGAAAATTAGCAAAGCATCGTGAACTAACCCCTTCCGGCTACCAGCGTGAACTATTATTAAACGCCTTCCTTTGCCTATATCTGCATAAATTCCAGGCTCCGACGAAGATTGCCAACATTTTTGAACATTGTGACTTTGGTTAACATAAGTTTCGTCCAAAAAGAAAATATTTCGTTTTTCTTCTCTGTACTTTTTTATGGCCCTCAAATATTTCACTCGCCATTGAACAATGTTTGGTCTCTCTATTAAAAGGGATCTCTTCGATTTACATTTTTTGAAAGTTCTCTTAAAATAAGTCAATCCGCAATCTAAAATATTATCCTCTTTTAACACAGCATTTAGTTTTCGTAGACTTGGATTTTTTTATCTACCGTATAAAACTGATTTATTTTTCTTCTTATCACTCCTAAATCATAATCATGAACTTGTTTTTTCTTTTTTATTTCTTTTGGTCTCCGCGGAGAACTAAATTTTGCTTCCCTCGTATTCTGTAAGGAAGTTTTACTTTCAGCAATCACTCTCCTTACACTTCGTTATGATATCCCTGTTGCTTCTGATACTAATTTATGTATATTTGCATCAGTTTTATATTCTAAACTATTGACATCAACTTTCCGTTTTTTAAAAAACGTATGCACTTTAAAAATGATTTCTTTTGATTGTTTCTTTATCGGTGGACTCATCTTGTTATTGTTATCACATGTGCGTTTTGTCTAGGCTAACCGGAACTTTTAACGCGTGTTGCCGTCGCGAAGTACGGCGCCGAACTGACGTTAGAGTCATAATTATTATGCTAATTTAATTGTCTTTTTAAAAAAGCTGTTTCACTTCTGATTTCTAATAATACAATATTTTCATTCAAGAGCCATACGTACATTGTATGATTCGGTACAGATTTCATTAACTCCCGAGTCCCGGGTTCCCTCTCGTAGCGCGGCGCCGTTAATTTTTTGTCGATCGCCATTTAACGCTAACAGGCCGCCGAAAACGTTTTATAACCTTTAATTTGCGCCGTATTTTATTACGCACTGGCGGAGTCATGGAGTCGAGACGAATGACACTCGTGGGGGCTTGGTATCTCTTAAGTGGGTGACAGGAATGACGTAGCTTTAATATAAAAAAAAAACACAACACTACATTGCTCTGATCCCAAGCACCCATCAACAGACTGTTTTGGTGTCCAGTGCGGTAAGCGAGACCGCGACCTTCATTTCAAACGGCGACCGTAACCACAGTGTCTACTGGTCGTCTTTATATTTTGTGACTGTGATGTCTTTGTTCGTCTGCAGAAACAAAAAACACTAATAACTGTAAAGTAACCATGGCTTGCGTCATCTATTTCAATTTATGCCTGTGTATTGAATTAAACATTTGGCCTCTTCATGACAATTAAAAATCAAATTACAGTAAGACAGTTTTCTGCTCGCATTCGTCACGATGCGGTCCCGAGCAAAACCATGAGAAACGTCAGATTGAAGAGATAGTGGAACAATTTGCCAAGTAGGTACAAACAATTGAATTTACACTGAAATTGCTGTTAGCACGTCATTATCCTACAGGCGCAAAAACGTGTCTGACTATACACTGTGCATTGAATCCAGTGCTAATTCGAAATAATTAAAAAGTCATGAGAAGTATCCATTATCTTGTAAGTGGTCGTACAATTGTAGCGTTTGCTTTAATGCTGTTAATGTGATGAGGATCTAAAAAAAACTATAGTTTTTGTTAGCTATAAGTTCAAAATAGGAACCGATGGATAGTAAGACCTTTAATGAATAACTGCCACAGTTTAGGTAAATAAATCATACGTTAAATATAGTATATCCTACATTCAATATAACACAGAAAGAGTAAGAGTGAAATACAATTCAAACACGATAAATAAACCTAATTTAAAACCTTTGGAAAGAAAATAGACTGTTCAATGCAATGTTAAACATAGTCCAACCTTTCGTTTTGACACGCAAGGAATTACATTTGTAATTTTTTTTTTTCTTTTCTAAATTATTAATCTCATTGAGGTGGCCCTCAATTTACGGAAAACTACAACTTTAAGTAGCTATATCTCTTAAACTGAACGTCAGGCATAAACATTTTTTGACACATAAATTGACGAGCATATGCACAATTCATCACAATAACTGAAAAAAAGTTATAAATTTCTCAACTTTTCCGAATAATAGCCAAATTTTACGATTTATTTTTCAACCGACTTTAAAAAAAGGAGGAGGTTCTAAATAAACTGTATGTTTTTACCTCAGAACTTTCGACTGGGAGAACCGGTTTTGATGATTCTTTTTTCATTTGAAAGCTGGTGCTTACCATATAGTCCCATTTTAATTTGGTCCAGTTCTAACAGTGGCATCCGTGAGAAAAGCATATAAAATATTGTAGTGTTTCCTTGGCTGACACCGACTCCAACAATAACAATAATTGTCCCTACATTATATTATCGTATAATTTTTAGAAGAATACGCAATTATTTTTTGTTTTGGAATAAGTAGTTCTTTTTAAGTTGTTTTTCACTTGTTATTTTTTTTTGTTTTAAAATAAAGCATAATTACTATTGAATATTATTTTCAGTATACCTATGATCTTTATTTAATCGATCAATCAGTTAGACCTAAAAACTTAATGAGGAATCCCAAGAGTTAGCAATAAATCACGATGCACAAACGCGCGCTACATTACGTCACGTAATTTCGGCGAATGGCTCTTATCTGACCATTTATGATAGTTTGGCGTTTGGGTCTCAACATCTTACTATGTACTAATTATAACAATTAATGTATGATTGGTCCTACAGGGTCATTCTAGGATCAAGTGTGTATTCCAGCTACAGCTAAACAAATTGCCATTTTTAATGAACTCGTCCAATTGTTATCGTTCTTCTTGTGTTGTGTTTATTAAGATACATTTTGAATGCATAGTAAATTACCCCTAACGGTTACTTATAATGAGTACCTACGACTGCAAGGCAGCCCCTAATATGGGAATGCAGCGGAACTCCGCTAATTTGTCGCTTAATTCACACAAAACAGAACAAAGGATTCATCAAAACGCTTCCGTAAATAAACTATGAAATACCCAATTATAATATCACACGGTTCGACAGAATTACATACCATGACCCTTGGTTACCTCCCACCAGAATAATTGGAGCTTCCTAACGCATACAACGACTTACTGTCGAGTGTCTCGTTATGTTGATCTTGGTTTTTAGCGGACAACACCTCGGTCACGGTGGGTGACCGATAAAACTGTCATTTGTGACATAACTGACAATTTGCTTGTAATTTCTCTAAAGCCAGCAATTCATAATTCTTAAGTTGTGCGCTTTGTTGAGGTAGGATCCCACGGTATTGAAGACAATATTTTCTAGCGGTTAGGAATTTGGTCACTGATTTACACTTTTAAAGCCTGAATTGGTACTGGCTTGACTGACCCGTTGGTGCGCTAAAGGTAGTGGGTTCGATACCCACGCTTTAAAAAGTTAAAGTAATTAATATTTGTGTTTATTCTGTGATTGGGTTAAAAATATAGCGGGCTTCAAGCTTCAAGCACAGATAACTTAATAGAAAGAGGGGCGTTTAGGCAACATTTTTTTTTCATAACGCCAATTTTTGATAATATTATCGATTAACACAACCTCATTTTTTTAAAAAATCGGCAAATTACTTAAAAAGATATACCTAAGTGAATGACTTTTCGACGTATGGCCGACAGTCAGGTATCATTTTCATACCAATAAGACGTACAGCGGTTGAGGGTTTTGTAATAATTACAAAGAAATTAATTACTTTACGTAGATAAGAAAGTATTTTCATGGACACATCCAAATTTTCATTTATGTATTTTCGCCTCCTGAAAATTGCTCATAAGGCCCCATAGAGTTTACGATAACGTTCGCGTAAACAATTGTATTGGGATTTGACATGACATGACATGACAATGTCAAATCCCAATACATTTTTTTACGCGAACGATAACGTCATTTCAAATTGGCAACTCGTGGTAGATGTACTGCTTAGTTGAGGGTCCAATGATGTCTGGGACTTGCACCCAAGTCCCAGACATCATTGGTTGATGTCATGCTAAGTTACCACATTTTCTTAACTTAACACATTCATAGTGCTTAACGTAATACATTCATTCCTGTAAACGTTCACGCTCACAACCCTGAAGTAATATCGATATTATTAGTCGATATTACAAAACGATCTGTCCGCATTGTAATCGATTCCCATGACATGTGGCATTGGGTGGGTGCGCATTATGCCTGCGCGCGCAATGGGCCGGAACCGCGTAAACGTCCGCACACAAGAAATCCGGAAATGTAACTTGTTTAATTCTGACAGCAAGGTAGTGGGAATTACACAAACCTGATAAATAGTCGCCTTATGTTGTGTAGGATGAATACAATTTTAATTTGGAACCTTAAAACCAATCCGGAGCATTTTTTGTGATTTTAATATTTCTAAAACACAGAATGATGCTTCAAAAAGTAAGTTCAGTAGTTTGGACACACTAATTATAAGCTTAGATATTCAGACCGAGACACAAACCAATAGGAATAATAATGCACTGATAATGGGAATCATGGACTCCAGTCGCACCTGCGGCGTGTTTGGCAGGCTGGATACCTCATGGCCCAATTAATATGGCAAACCAGTCAGGTCACAAGACTCACAAGGCAACATAGTAGTTCTGAGGTAGAAAATACTTAACAACATGATTCTTAGGTAGAATCAGTCTTTACTCAGAAAAGGAAAAAGAATTACGAAAAAACTAACCAACTTTACGTTTTTTTTCGGTTTTCACATATTTTATAAATAAATATGCGCCAGTCAACTCACCCCTTGTCATGGTCTCGAGACAGGTATATATATCCTTGTACTACGAGGTACCAGACAAGGGATTAAGCCAGGGGCATTTCCCAGCAAACCCAGACCCGAATCAAGATTGTTTCCTAAATTGATCCGACCAAAAATCTAAACTACTACGGAAATCGAGGCGAGAAACCGTGCTATAGCGCACTATGCACACACTATATTTACACACACATCAATGCTTGTCTCGAATGAGGATGACACTACAAACAAAGAGCTCTATCATTGCTTCAACATTCCAGTCAAAATAAAGTATGAAAACCAGTAGTTCATTTTGTGATTCAAAACGCTTCCACTGCAGTATCAATTTCTAACTCCTATCCCGTATAAGAAATTCGTTCTGCCGATAAATGTATAATCTTAACATAATTGGTCCGGACATCGGACCCTCGCCCTTATTGACTCTCTCGCGCCGCTGCGCGCGTGTTGGGGACAGAGTGATGAAGCGGAGTCCTGATTGCCTGACGGGATGGATACCCTGGACCAGCGACCGCTTGTCTTGGGGTGCGTGTGCACGACGGGTAACGCGTATGCACGAATGCGTTTGCGGAAAACAGTGACATATTTTGGTGAGTCTATTTGCCGCAATAACGTGAAGATCAGCGCCTAAACTTTCCCCGCCTAAATCTGACATAAATTACTTGTGACGCGAAAGGCTGTTGAATTAGATGAACTAAACTTTTTAATAAAAACATAGTTAAACGGAATCCAAAAATATCTTCACTGACCGTTTTCATCTTGCTGCGTCAGTGGCAGTGGCAAGGTTTTGAGAAAAATCTGTGGTTTTCACCACCACAGCACAAACTCTGGTTTAATCTTAAATTGACTGGCCTGTTGGCGCAATGGCAGCGATCCTGCCTTTAGCGCCGGAGGCCCATGACAAATATTTGTGTAACGAACATTTATATTTGTTGTGTGTCTGGGTGTTATTATCTATTTATGTATGTATTTAGAAATATTTAAGTATGTTTATCAGTCTCTGACGCCCATATTACAAGCTCTGCTTAGTTTGGGGTCAGATGATCTTGGTGTGAATTGTCCCAGATATTTATTTATTTATTTTGAACTGGATTATTCTTGGTTAAAACATCAAAACTATGACGACACGATTGGCGTAGTGCGCTGTAGCACGGTTTCTCGCCTCGATTTCCCTAGTGCCCCGGGTTCGATTCCCGGACGGATCGATTCAGGAAACGATCTTTTCTGAATTGACTCGGATCTGGGTGTGCTGGGAGACGCCCGTGGTTTATTTCCTTGTGTGGTACCTCGTAACACAGGGATATTAACGCCTACTTCGAGACCATTACAAGAGGTGTGTTGTCTAGCGCATATTAATTTTATTTATTTATTATTTGTCATCGGGTCCAAACGACCGCACAGTCATAATCCTAATCCAGAAGTTTACAATCGATTCGCATCAACGATATCAGGTCCAAATGCACCCCACAAAAGAGGTCCATTACTACTCTATAGAGTTCAATTCACAGACATACATCTTTCTAAATAGATAACGGAGAGCGCTCCGTTCGGCCTACAGCACTGCTCTTCCTTTTAGCGCTGAAGCAATGGGATTGATCTGTGTGGGTGTTATTATAAATTTAAGTATGTTTATGGGAATAATTCAGTATGCTTTGACACCCGTAGTATAAGCCCCCCTTAGTTTGTATTCAGATGAACTTGGTGTGATATGGCCACGCTTTGTAAGAGTCTCGTACACTATTCGGTCACGTCTACGTGAACGCGAATGGCAATTTTTTTTTAATGCCAATTCCCGTTAAATTTCTCGGTACAGAATGAACTCGCACTTAGCACTTTGCATATTTATTTACAATTCTGATTAAATTTATGTCCGTGGTCCAATTCCTCCGCCGTCCTCCGGCCTATCGTTTGATCCCTAATATTGATTCGGGGATCACGGGGACCTCTCGCCCGATCTTATCATTGTTTTAAATGTTCCTTCCTCCGTGATCCTGACCCAAATGAGATTTGTATAGCCGACAATTTGATTCAGTGGCTTATTCTGGGGTTTCATTTGATCCATGCAATATTTGACCGATTGCGAGGGGATACAGATCACTTATATAGATGCACGTCCCTTGTGTAAGCATTTGCTTCACTTGAGAATATTATTAAAGCTTTGAATTAGATAGGTGGATTTTATGAAAAATCTGGCTGGCCAAATTATAAAATGAATGTTTAAAATGTATGTTACTTACAGTCAAAGGCATAAATATCTTTACCTTACCAAAGCTTTGAAGTTTAGTTTTATTTTTGAAAACATTAGCCACAAAATGTCAACCTAAACGAGAGTGCTTTCAGACTCTTTGTTGGCATTTTGGAGCTATTGAAACGTACAGATAGTTTTGCTTTTGACTGTACCTAATACATGTGGCATGACTTATCGTTAAATAATTTTTATTTTTACAACAATCGTGTTTCATTGCAACGTTTTTTAGCCTGTGTCAGCCTCTAACTCATGGGCTGTGACTCGTGAGTGACCCTCTTGCTATTATCCCGAATGAGGTAGATATAATTTATTCAACGAATCCCTTAGAAACCGATACTAGTCCGAGTGAATTTCGAGTTTTATAAATGATGTTAAAATAATCATTATTGATCAATAAGATTGGCAAAGTATTATATTGCTTACTTAATTATATTCTGTTGCTTACATTCTGTATTTAATCATATTCGGCAGTGAAGCTCGCCCACCGATTACACGTCACTCAGAGAGCTATGGAAAGGTGCATGCTAGGAAACTCGTTAAGGGACAAGGTCCGGAACGAGATAATCCGGCTAAGAACCAGAGTGACTGACTTAGTCCAGAAGTGTAGCATACTGAAGTGGCAGTGGGCTGGACACATCTGTCGCAGAACCGATGGTCGGTGGAGTAGACGGGTTCTCGAGTGGAGACCACGACTCGGCAAGCGTAGTGTTGGACGTCCACCGGCACGTTGGACAGACGACCTAAAAGTGGCTGGTGGTGACTGGATGGCAAAAACCGGAGATTGGGCTTTGTGGCGCGCCCTGGGGGAGGCTTACGTCCAGCAGTGGACTGCCATAGGCTGAAAAGAAAATAATTATATTCAGTAATCGCAGTTCCCCTCCCAGGCCCACTTTATTGTTTATTCATTTAGTAGTAGTAGTACAGCGTTTATTCAATTATTTTATCCAGTTTATTGTTTGTTATCCCGATGAATGACGCAAGTCTGAATAGTCACGATGAACACAATATTAGAGTCTACATACTACAGCACTCCGTTCTTCGTGCTGTCCATGCGTATAGTTAAGGCCTGTTCAGACCTGAGCGGTATTCGCTGCCGCTGTGGATAGCGGTACATTTTGCCGCGGAACTTGATACAAAATACCTGAGCGAAACCCGCGCGGTATTGTACCGCTACCCACAGCGGCAGCGAATACCGCTCTGGTCTGAACAGGCCTTTAGTATGAAACTTAAAATGTTAAGCCGGCTTACCATGCCAGCTGTACGCTATGGGACCTTATGGCAATAGCTTATATCCAGTTAATTAAATTCCCTAAACTGAGGGTAGCAAGCAATTTGGTCAGTAAATATCTAGCCTAAAAGATGCATTAGTGCCAGATAACCGCTGACTGGCAGGAAATGAAAGATCATATTACGAAATAGCTCGCTACGCTCAGTTTAGGGCATGAACGTGACAAGTTATAAGGGACTGTAATAAGGTACTTGGCCTTATATTGAGTATAAGACATGATACAGAATCTTGATACAGCTCAGAGAACAAACAGTACTCAGTTGAACAGTTTGGAAGAGTTAGTACTCGTAGTAATACTAGTATACACTAATACAGCCAATGGCACGGTCTGCACATTTGTACAACAAGGTAAACAAAATTTTGAACATTTATGAATGAATACTTGTAAAACAAAAATCATGGAGTTACGACAAAACGGCATTTCTGGAAAATAATAAGTGATAAAAATGATTTGTGAAAGTAACAAAACAAAAGAGAATTAAATTGAACGCTATTAGTTTCTTTTTTACTGTTTTAAACTTAACTACATTTTACCTAATAAGTAAAAAAATAATATTTGTTACACCCACAAGCCCAAACACGCACACAGGATCACACGAGCACTCACGCACTATTAGCACAAAATAAAGAGTTGAAAAAACTTTAAAACAAAAGAAACTTGCGTGAACCTATATTCGCTCTGAATTTTTAAAATGAAGTAAGTAAGTTATACCTACTTGACAAAACGGCCAAAAACAAAATTCATCATGTGAAAAATTGCACCAAGTTCGACAAAAACAAAAACACTCGTGACAGTGCGACTTTCCGACTCACCGAAGCTCACTGACTTCGCTTGTAAACTCATGTCTCTGTGTGCGTGCGTCAAAAATGGCGTGTTGTTCTAAGCGGGCTATCTGTCAGAGCGCCGCGCATGTCTATTTGTCCTATTAGCATTATTGTTCTTTTTACACTTATTACTTACTTAAGCAATAATTAATAGACTGGAAATATACTATAATAATAGGTATTCTCATGTATTAAAACTGTATGGAGAGCGGGGTTTTTCTAACACAAGTATTTTATTAGATACTTAAAAGAAATCCTCAATCAAATGGAATATGTAAAAACTTGATACTGAATAAAGAATTTGTATTTGTTGTCCTGTACCTGTTTGTATTGTATATTACGACCATAAGTAATCTTAATGTCACATGTCGTAACCGTGTACGTACAGAACACGTGCTTTCCTATAAAAGAAAAACATCCACAGCAGCAGAACGGAAAGGCATTAGTCTCAAAATCGCATTACTCTTTCTATGTCGGAAATCGGCTCATAAAATATTTCTAGACCAGACTGTGTCGACCCCTGCGCTTGTAACTGGCGACCTTTGTGTGATATTTGTTGAGCGTGAGGGCGGGAAGGGTGGTGGGTCTATTTATGGTGGTGCTTGAAGTGGCAGACGGTCAGTGTTCAATTGATATTAATGGCATTACAACACCTGGTCGCTAGCGGGTGTGAGGTGCGGTAGGCTTACATGCGTCTAAAATATTTTATTATAAAAAAACTTGAGTGTTTTTGCATACGTTCAAAAAGTTTACGAGACAATGAAGACGAAGCAGCCTGTAAAGACAGTGTTTTGTTGATACAAGCAGCCGCTTCTATGGAGAAATATGAGGAACTGTTATTGCAATTTCAAAGAATAGGTGCTCAAATAAAAGCCTACTAAACAAGGATATGAAATTATGATGATTTAACGGTTAAAAGCTGTATTGATAACTAGTGTTCAAAGATGAAGAGAGGCAGGTAGTTAGTTAATTTTATTTAGTTGTTTGTTTTTTGTACAAATTGTTTGCGTTTGGCCTCAGTCTCGCTTGGTGGTGTGCGATGACGAGGCCAATGGTGGTACACGGTTTCCCTAAAAAAGCATGATGCCTATTAATCTTGCCTCGACGACACCGTTCCGATAGATAGCGTTCCACGTAGCGTAGTTTTTACTGTCATAGGAAGAACGCAAACTTACCTAGCAGCATGTGCGCCCACCCTTCAGTCGGAGCAACCCGGTGATTACTGCAATATTAAAGTAGCAGCGCTAACGTCTCCATCGACACCTGAGGCCTGATACAACGGGTGTCGCCAAAACAAATTAAATTTAGTGCTATTTTATTGATCTTTTACCCACTTTCTTAGCGTTTTCTTGTTACCGTGCTATTTAATGCTAAGGGCCGAGATGTACTCACACATAGCTTCTTAAGAGGCTTTGGAAGTAACCCAAAACTGTAGTGTAGTGTGTTGGAGTCTGAGACCGAGATATATTGTCGTTACTTAGCTAAGCACGGACTTATCACATATTATCTCACTTAATGAGTACCTAATCTTATAATTATTAATAACGAAAACCTAAGTTGATGTTTATCTGAGACAAAAATAATTGAATATCGATAAGAAGTAAGTAATATAGATAGATACAGCTGTTGTAAGTCTAATATATGTCTAAATTGTTCTAGTTTGTCGCGTTTGCAGTCTGGCTGAGCACTAAGTTTAAGGTAAGCACGCTGTATGGACCTCGGCCTGAGTGACATGCATATCAATACAATTATTTATTTAACATTGCACATGTACACTACCAGAACTTAATCGTAACTTACAGCGATACATGTACCCAATTTTGAGTTCATTGATATAAATATGTATCTTGGACAGTTAACACCAAGAATATCCAGACTCTATACTTAAAAGAGCTTGTACATACTATGGGTTTAGGTGACAGAGGTATATATTTAATAACGAATAAACTTAAAAATTAACAGACTGATTTTAAAAATTCTTGGGCCAATGTGAAGAGTCATTATCAGCGGGTGAGCTATATTAGGTAGCGTCGAATAAGGGTGAATTGTAAGCTCGACAGGGTCATTACCAACCAGGGGCCTTATTAGAATCCCTTAAGTATAACTTGCCAAGTTCATACCCTAAACTGAGCGTAGCAAGCAATTTCCTATTATGATCCGTCATTACTAGCAAGTCAGCGGTTACCAGGCACGAACGAATCTTATAGGCTGGATATTAACTGACGAAATTCTCGCTACACTCAGTTAAGAAAATTAACTTGATTGGATCTATGCGAATAATGCGAATAATGAGAAGGCGGAAATAGAGGAGCTTGTGGCTGAACCTAACATAATGGGCGAGACAAAGTCAGCTAGACTGTGCTGGCTCGGTCACGTTGAAAGGAAGGAATCGGATCGGGCTGTGAAGAGAGCATATCTGGGTCGGCCAACCGGGAAGCCTCCGGTGGGCCGGCCCAGGTATCGCTGGATAGTCCAGGTCGAGAAGGATCTCAGTCACTTCCAAGTTCCAAGGCCCGACTGGCGACGGGTGGCTGGAGATAGAGCAGAGTGGCGGAATCTCGTGTCGGAGGCCAAGATCCACTTCGGGTCGCTGAGCCAGTGCAGTAAGTAAGGATGTAAGCGATTTTTATGGGCCCCTTGTCGGTAAGCCAGTTGTTGGGGGGCAAACATAGACAATGTTTGCATCGATGAGTACGAGTATGCATCCTATTACTCAGGAGTTAAGAGAAAAAATGTTGCTAAAGTTATTTAAATTAATTGCAATGTAACAACTGCACTTTGCACCTTTTATGATATACAGCGAGAAACATTTTTTATATTATTTTTTACCTGATGCGTGTTAATTAACGTAGTTAGTACTTCTTATCGGTTTGATAGGGGATCGTCAATCTTGTGTCAAGAGAAAATTATACCACCATGGCAATATTGTAATGAAACAGAGAAGTAATAATTTCTGTTCTGATATCTGTCCTAAAAAGAGGTAGTTCCATGTACGATAAAATTACGAACTATAAAGAAAATGAGGCTTTTTGTCACCCACGAACTCATATTACTTATTTAGCAAGCGTGGCAAATTTCGCAGTAGGAACTAAAAATAACGAGTCAAATCAGAAAAGATCAACCTTTGCCGTCAAGGAACTAGTCTATTGAGAGCTTTCGGATAGATAGACATAGGTATTCCCACTTGATTAAATGCACTGGCGAAAAATCTCATATAGAGAGCCAAGCACCCAACTCACCCTACACCTTAGTTAAAAGTGCGATAAGGGAGTTTACAATTTACATCAATCAAATCAATATTATTATGTAGCAGTGCATAAATTAGGATACCTACCTTACCTATAGGTACTCATATTGTAAAGAAGAAAGAATTGATAGTTTGTTTGTTTGTATTGAATGGGCTACATTATCAGGGAGTGAGATAGGCTATTTTTTCATTTAGGCTTCGGGAGAAAGGCTGACGGATAGCTAGCAATATTATAAAGAAGAAAAACAACAAAACCCAGGCTTGTCTGTTCTCCGCCAAACGGAGTCCATACAATCTGACTCCTACTTTTCTGAATGCATCGATACCTATAACCAACCACCTCGAGCTCCTATGTATGAAACTCTTGTCTAACCTCAACTTTGGTAGCTCTATTGAGTCGAAAGCAAAAACCGCTGCCAAAAAACTTCGTAATCCTCTTCAAGGTTCGGCGATACTTCACAGCGAAACAGCTGCTCCACCTGTATCAAGCACAAGTTCGGTCGTGTATGGAGTACTGCTGCCACCTGTGTGATGGCTCTGCCAAGTACCAGTTGGATGCAATGAACTCAGTGGACCGTAGGGCTAGTAGACTCATAGGCGACGATGCGCTCCTTGGAACCAAACTTTAGAGTTTGGAGCATCGGCGTAAAGTCGCTTGTCAATCGGTTTTTTATAAGGTGTATTTTGGAGAGTGTGCGCAGGAACTACACAACCTGATACCACCCACTACTTTCTACCACTGGACCACTAGACGCCTGGAGGGCTTCCACCCCCATATGGTTGAGTTTCCAACATACACAACGGTTTGCTGCGTCTTTTCTGGTACGCACTGCTAGGGAGTGAAACGTTCTCCCTGCGTCTGTGTTTCCGGATACTTAAAACCTTGGTATCTTCAAGGCCATAGTGAATAGGCATTTTCTGGGTAAGCGTTCACCACCATCGGTCTCGTCATCGCTTACCACCAGGCGAGACTGAGGCCAGACGCAAACCCATTTAAAAAGAAAAAAGATTTGTTAGTTTGATAGTTTGTATTGAATAAGGCTCCGAAACTACTCCACCGATGTAAAAATTTCTTTCACCGATATAAAGCTACATTATCAGTGAGTAACGTAGACTATTTATAACGGGAGAAATAGTATGCGAGTGAAGCCACTGACGGCCATCTAATCGCTGATAAGTTCCCTCACAGATTGATTCGTTCTACACATTATTCAAAACAAATCAAACGTTTGAATGATTTCAAATATTTTCTAAACAGTCAATTTAATGCGTCTTTTGTTTGCCTCAACATTAGGACAGCCACTACATTTCATTCATTCACTACAATAATGGGTGAGGCACCTAAATTAT
The DNA here is from genome assembly GCA_947369235.1 of Udea olivalis. NCBI lineage: Eukaryota > Metazoa > Arthropoda > Insecta > Lepidoptera > Crambidae > Udea > Udea olivalis. The sequence goes on along the minus strand of OX376362.1, from coordinate 10,412,694 downwards.
TTGGTGATCTGTAAGTTTGGACAGCAATCGAACTGAACGTCCGACATTGCGCCCACTGACCATTATAGGCTATTATACTACACAATGGGTGGGACATTATACTCCAATTTAATTGAGTTAACTTTAAGAGTGCCAAACAATCGCCCTCAATTTCAATAGCACCTATAGGTGGAATGGCAATCTGAGGAAAACTGAACTGTATTCTGTCGGAAATATGGTGGAGAGTTGCGTGGTTGGAAGAAACATATGGGTTATTGACGTGTGTGACAGTAGGTGCGTAGTTACAGCTCGAATAAAGACCTCGAAAGTGCCTAATAGCAAAGTGGTGTAGGGTGTGACACTTTTTTCAAAAAAATATAGGATGCAAATATACTGGCCCATTTAGCACATTTACTGTTTAATAAGATAAGATAAATAACCTTTATTGTACAAACAAACACAACAGGTAAATAACGAAAGAAACACAATAACATACAATTAAGGCGGTCTTATCGCTACAGAGCGATCGCTAGACCACCACACTTTTCTTTAATCCGCTTTTTACAGCCCAACTTCTGTATAGTTATCAAATCTAAGGCAGCCAAACGCATCATGCAAGGTGTGTAAAAAAGGAATCAAACAACTTGAGAGCAAACACATTCGATGATGTTTGATTTCAGAAACAATAATAAGTGATATCGAAACAGTTTTAAAACAAAGCGATGTTTAAGTTAGAGCGATAATGGAATCTTTTGAATTAACTCTATTGAATAATAGTACCTATCTACCTTGAAGACTGGCAGCATTATTGCCATTACTAATTGTACCTCTTGTTTCCTAAATAACTGTTATTAAGATCTACCGTTACCGTACCGCAGACATTTACCGTCATAGAACACAGACACAGCATGTAATCATGGTCACCCTACTATACTCCTGGACAAATGTCCGTGGCAATGGCGTCTCACAATCGGAAAGCCATTATACCGGCGGGTGTCTGCAGCGTTATGGCTTGCGGCACGAAGACCTGTCAATAGAGGTACTGGATCTCACTCTGACCTCACACCATAGCTGGACTTACATCTGTAGGTACAACTTTTTCACTCAAATTTACAACTACCGATCGAAACGAAAAACAGTGGTTCGGTTTTGGGGATCGGAACGGAATAACTCATTTGTTCTTGTCCTGTGTCTGGGTGTTATGTTTAGAAATATTGAAGTATGTACTAGTGTATCAGTCTCTGACACCTATAGTACTAACTCTGGGGTTTGGGGTCAGATTATCTTGGTGTAAGTTCAGACAGAAAGGAGATAATTTGTTTTCGGCCTTTTCTGAAAGTGCCGGCCAATTGTATTGTTATTATTGACATATTATGATTACTTATTATTTTTTGTTTTGCTTTTGTGACGTCATGTAGGTTACCTTTACCTATTTTATTATTGTAATTTTATTTTGCCTATTGCTTTTGCCATTTTATGTTTATTATTTTTCATACATTTTGACGATCTCAATATAAATTCCTGTAATTTAACACTAATGTTCTTTTACATTGTAATGTTATATTGAGTGATAAATAATCTAATCTAATCTTATCTAATGGAAGGCTTCAAATCATTAGTTCTAGCGATGATGAAAAATCATATTTATCTACTTACTTCATTTTTATTACATGAAACTAATTATTTAATATATGCCCATAGTAATCAGGGATATCCAATGTAGCTTTTTAACAGTGAAATAATTTTTGAATTCAGTTCGGGAGTTCCGGAGATTACACACCTCAAACATACAAACTCACAAACGCTTACCTCTTTTTATATTAGTGTAGATTATTTCGATGTTTCAGAAATCAATAAATAGATGAATATTACGAATCATCGAACTTGTATAACTTGGCTCGGAGCAATCTCACAACTTGCTCCATATGGCTATATGGCTAGTTCTAACTATACGTTTTTTTTGGCCGGTACTGTTGCAAAAGGCCTAAAAATGTACGGGGGCAGACTGATCTCCTTCATTAATTTAGTGGCATAACACGTTCTAATGATTTTAAACTGTTGTGTCTGGTGTATTTAGAAACGCAAGCTTGCTTATGACTCTGAGAAGCTTCAAAACATTTTGATCGAAAGTTGATAAAATATTGAGAATATAGCTTGAGCAGTATATCGAGGCGCCTGCAATTACTTTGGCATGAAATTCCCCTCAGCCGCCACCGTCGTAGTTGTGATGCTGATGCATGATATACTTGCACTTTACTGCGGCATAATAATTAAGTTTTCCTTTAAAATAAATGTCCAAAGTACAAAAACTAAAAATAAATGCATCCAACCTTTAAAAAAGCAACAAGCTATATAAAAGGCCAAAAAAAACGACTGAAAAGGAATACTTACTGAACTAGCTATTTAAAATAAAAAGAAAGAGCAAATATCTGTTGTTTTTAGAAGACCTCAACTTCATCTCCGAAATTTGTCGCTGGTTTTTCTTAATTTATTTATGACACGTCAATTTAAAAAAATTAACATTTTCAAAAATATAGGTTACAATTTTTTTTTGGAATCCACCGTGTGAAAAGGACATAAAAACCCTTACATCACATCACGCACTTCGCCTTACACTATAAAATTATAGTCACATCTGAAAGTAGTAGGTACGTTGCATACCATAATATTATATTACTAGATCGGTTTAATATGGTGCGGTGGGTGGGGGAACCCCCATGCATGAGAGCTCTTAAGACCAGTTTTTCGGTTTGAAAAATTTACTAACAGGTCATCAGCCGATGACGATTTAGTATTTGACGGCAAGTATCAATAATCGCTGTCGAAAACGCGATTTCCTTGCAATCGCTGTAGTGACTAACCCCCTAGTGTGACGCGGTACCCTCGCCGATTCGTGACGAAGACAATACTCCGTCACCTGTCACTGTAATCAGTCACCGATTAGCTGCGATGGATCGGGTGGAAGCGAAGGAGCGGTGTGGGAAATTACTTGCTTTATCAGCGAGGGACGTGATTTAGGAGGGATTTCTTTGCTGTACTTAGATGAGGTATTATGTCCTTCTATGTCAAAACTGGTCAAGGAGCTCATAACATCATGGCTATCTGACAACAAGTAATAATATGCGCCCATGACAATAAGTGTTCAGTACGTCTACCACGAGTTGTTACTTTAAAGGAGATTTACCTAGTGATATTTTTGCAAAAAAGATCTTGATAATTATGGTGGTAAAACGGCAATTCCAGATGTATTTTTCTTTCGGCGACACTGAAATATCCGGCCGTCTTGACGATTTGTTGACATGGCATTGAGTGACAATGACACTCAAAGAGAATGTGTGACAATAGCAGAAAATGGCAGCTGACCTAACTTTTTTTAAATTTGTACGGCGCTTCTTGCAAATACAGATGATTTTATTAGTAATTTTTTTATGAATAAAAATATATTTTTTGTTATTTATCTTACATTAAAACACTTTAAATCAATTCTTCGATTATTTTTAAACATCACAAACTAAGAGAAACCACTACTTCTATTTCAAAGACCTCCAATCCACAATTTCATAACATTTTTTACAGATTTTTAATTATTTTTACTAATAAAAAAATAAGTAATAAAATCATCTGTATTTGCCAGAAGCGTCGTACAAATTAAAAAAAAGTTCGTCGTACAAAGTACAATTTTCTACCCGAACGATACGCGAAAATTTTGTACTGGGCAAGAAGGCTAGAAACTAAGGAGAGATAACTCCCGAAGTGGGGGTAAGCTTTCGAGGGCCGAAAGTCGTATACTCTGTGCCGGGCAAAACGCTGTATTGCGCATGTGCAGCGGCAGCTATTTGTCATTTCATGGTCACATGGTTTTGTTTTGAACGGTGTCACGTGCGACAGTTGTTGTTTTTCGAGGTTGTGTTGACCAATTTTGACACTTCGCGAGGATCGCGGCAAAGAAGCGTAATGCGCATGCGTCACTGTGGGATACGGATTTAGTCCAACCCTTTCCAGGGAGTTATCTCTCCTTAGTCTCTAGCCTTCTTGGTACTGGGATATGACATGTCATGACATACGATGTCAAATCCCAAATCATTTTTTAATGCGAACGATAATTTATATTTAAAGTGGCAACTCGTGGTAGACGTACTGGTATTGAGCTAGATTTTACCGGAACTTTTGCCCATACAAGCTCTGTTAAAGACTGAGAAGAGACTGAGGGTCAGAGACTGGTTAACATACGAGTACTTAAATAATTCGAATTATATACTAAATCAAATAAATTTATAACAAACACATATACGTTTTGATTCAAGTGAGTTTTCTCTAGGTACGTGAAATATTTACGTGTTTTTTTCCTTTTATGAGCACAAATATTTGCTGCAGCTAAAGGCAGGACTTTTTTTTTTTGCTTCGGGTAAGTTGTACAACTTTGGAGCTAAACAGCAATATTTAGCAGTATAAAAAAGGTAACGGTGCAACTCTGCTCTGGCAGGGTCACGTGCGACTCTTAGAACATCTTTTGACTGATTTTCTATCGTTTTTCATAGTAGGCCCTCCTACTTCCAACTCGGTTGAACGCGGAACAGACAAAAGCACAGTTCGCGTGTAAGGATACGCTTCGTATAATGAGATTCTGATTGTCTCTGCCTCTACGCAGGGGGCGTGCGTATTTTGGTAATTTTTAGTAGTTTTTTTCCGGGAAAAAATGACGTCGATCATTCAACCGGGGAAAGTTGGTGAAAAATTCGTGACAGAGTCTAACGAGCGTGTCCGTCAGTGTCGCGGAGTTTTGTTTTTTTAAACGAGGCGAAAATGCGTCGGCCATTACACTAATGCGTTGGGGTTCGTCGCAGGTTGGCTCTGGAAATATAGATTGGATCACGCATGCTCGTTCAATTAATATAAGTAGATGGGTAACGTAAACATTCAAACCTTAAAACTGTTTACAAGACGATAGTAATATTCTGTAAAATTTGACAAAACAGTTTTACATAGATATCGTAACTTCCACAAATTCCATTTTATTGCGGTTTTTTAAGTTCAAAAGTCAAAATTGTTTAAAATATTTCTGGGTGACAATTATTTAAAACGACCATTGTCACAAAAATGAAATCATAACATAAGTGAAACTCGTGACAAAAAATAACGAAAATGAAGTATGTATTAGGGTTTTTAATTGAAAATACAGTTTAATTTAAGTCTAAGACATCGAAAAGCACTTTGTTTCACTTACTATTTTGTATATTTTCTTGAAGACTAAAATAAATCACAATTCAGATACTTTTTAATGTGATGATAATTCTTACTGAACTGTTACTTTACTACTCACGAAAAATATTATGGAACATAGCATTATTAAAAAAAAACTTAAGGAAACTTTTAATAACAAAAAATAGGTTTTTGAACTGCTTAAAAATATAGTTGTAAGATTTGACCACAATCAAACAAACATACACTGAAAGTTATTAAAAACAGCTTTCTGAATGCAACTTTCCTTCATTTTTGTTATATTATTTTTGTGACGTGAGAAAAAAACATAACGAATCATAACAAATATGAAAAGACTGCATACCTACTTTGAAAATAACCTCAAATGTTTCAAGTTAGTTAAGAATAGCGATGAGCTAAAGCACATTGCATTTTAATAATCGTCGACAATAAACCTATTACACAATTCAATTACATTTATATTATTCGCTCACCTGTATCGTTAAGTCAAATAACAAAAATGATCAAATAAAATTGGAATTTTCTTTCGCCGACAGAGAAACACGCCTTCACACAATTTTACATGAGCTGACAAAATCGCCGAAACACAATCGCTATGACTTCTGATTGGCTCCTCAGGGCGCGAGTGTAGGTATAATTCAAATAAATATAAATCTACCAAAATTGGTAGTTAAAAAAATGTAGGTAGTTATAACAAAAATTAACAAAACAATACACAATAGGTAAACGAATATTTAGATGTTGTTACTAGTATTTTTATTCGGATGTATTATGTACTTCATAAAATTATTTTGTATGAAGTAAATCTGGATTCGGTGGGAAAATATGAGAATTTAAACTAAATACTGGTATTAAAGAACATAACACTACATTTATTTAGCTAGACAATGAACCATTCTACTATGTTAAGTACTTATTTCGTCATTAAAAAAAATATTTTATTAGATAAAGCGTCTGGATAAATGTTGATGTCAAAATAGTCATTTTAAATGACAGCCCCAGATTGAGATTGCATTTCAGAATTCGGGGGTCTCATTTCTTTCTAAACAGATTCACATTTAAATAAAAATTTACGCGGAAGGAGTCGTGGGCTTTCTGACTATCGGCAGCTCTGAGCATCTGAGCATCCAAAGCGGATGACTTTGTATGGGTTAGTTCTTTTATCATTGGGTGAAATTGGAGACCGAAATAAATTTTAAACAATACTTAATAACTCCTTATTCAAGCAGTAACTAGACGATTAGATTGCAATGTGTCTTGATCAATGTTAAATTGATGTTTAAACCCAGAAATTGCAAAAAAGGAAATTACACCTACATTAACATCAGAATAATGACCGTTTTATTCAAGTAACCTTTTCAGGGGATCTGATAGTAGGTTTGCCACATAATGAAAGCTCTCGTGGCTCGTAGTAAGGTGGTAAAAACAATGTTACCACCTCAATACAAGGCATTCAGACGTTTAGAAAGGTAGTTCTTCTAAATTTCATGAATATTGATAAAACAACGTTGATAGTAATTCTCGCTCTGTAATTACGGGGGAAAAGTCAGTAATTAATTGCATTTAAATATGGTAATATCACATACCTAATCGATAATTACAGGGTACTTGGGTGCACAGGAATATGAAACCGGACATTTGTTAGTTTTGCTACGTTTTGATTTTTCTTTGTTTCGCACGCAAAATTAAGGTATTAGGAATTATACTCGTCTTAGGAATGAAACAAAGAAAAAAACAGTTTGAGAGAAGATGGAGCTATGTGGTAATGTGAGTGTAAGCCTAAAGATTTAGCCGTTCGCTGCATATGCTAAATATGGACAGTGCAGGACACTGCCGGCCTCTTTAATTTTTTGGGAGATTAGGTACATCATCATCATCATCCGTGCGGTCTATCCCGGTTGTGAACCCACTCTGGTGTGTGAGCTCCCAGGGTCCGCCTTTCTTATTTTCTTGGCCCACTTCGCGCGGTTTTGTCTTAAATTTTTTGGAAGATTAGGTACATTTGGTGCTAAAGGTCTTTGGTTCGGTTACCTACCAGCCAGGGCAGCAGGACAAACAATATCAGAAATTTGTAAGTATCGTTCAATACAAGTCTCACGGTATAATAATGATTATAACTAAATTCAAACTTGAACTGCCAATAAGATTGTCCTAACCTTTAAGTCAACTAAATAGTACGGCAGCAGCCGCAAAAAAGCTACCAAAATGTAATAAAAATAAAATTTACAGAACTTTTTGCATCTATATTCGCACGACAGCGAAACCACTTTATTTGTCCGTCAAACGTTCCATTCAACACGTAAAAGCATAAACAACCGAACACACCTTCGCCATAAAACTACAGCAACTGTTGCCTAAAGAGAAACGCGATGGAGTGTGAAGGCATCCAACAATGTGCACCAAATATGGATAATTACGTTATTCACAGTAAACGTTTATCTATTCCGATTCGTATCGAGTAAACACCGTTATGGGGGGTTTAAACATTTTTAACTAATGGCTATGTGGACTCTTTGTTCCAAAAATCACTAAATTAAGTTTTAGTGGATCTAGTATTTAGGTACTTTTCGCCTTTTGAATGATTTTTTTTAGATTCTCCGACGCTCGTTGAGAATTAAAAATGCAGGATTTTTTATTTCTTTGCCAAACACTGCATGCTCAAGGATGTGTAGAATAATAAGCCTTTGTATAGGGGTGCGTGCAGGTGTAGTTTATCTGAGTTACAATAAATAATTAAGTAGGGTTGGAACATTTTTCGTGCCTCTAAGACATAACTCCATAACATTAGTGTTACCAACGCGAACGTGTTTAACGTTTTTTTTTATCACTAGTAAACGTTCCCTGTGTGGGCGATTAAAAACATTGCAATTCCGTATTTTAAATGTCACGAGGGTTTCATAGAATAAACATTTATTAGAATAAAATAAAGATAACCTTACCATAACGTGCATAAACATTGCGGTAATCTTATTTGTGTGAAAAATCTATCCCTCATTCTGTCTTGAAGGTTCAAGATGGATCTACACATTTTCCTGGTAATTTTAAACCTCAAATAAAATATCAGAGACATCTTACACCAAGATCCTCTGACCCCAGACTAAGCAGAGCTTGTACTATGGGTGTCAGAGACTGATAAACATACCTACTTAAATATTTCTAAATGCATACTTAAAAACATAATTAAAAAAAACATTTATTTCAACCCTCTTGGGATAATAATAATTATAACACCCAGACTCAGACACACAACAAACACAAATGTTCGTCACATGAATGTATCTTATAGGTGGGGATTGAACCCACGACCTCCAGTGCTAAAGGCAGGATCACTGCTATTGCACCAATAGGCCAGTTAAAAAAAATATCTATTATCAATCAGTTCTTCTTGCGGAACAAAACCACGTGGTCTGACTAGTTTTCCTAACTTGGTGTCAAAATTCAAAGTTGAAACCTCTTTATCCCAAAGTTGAAAATCTGATTTCGAATAAAATAATCCTGTTCTTGGAACAATTATTATAATAAGACTGCGCAATTAATGTAGAATATTTTATTAAATTAAAATTAAATCAAGAAAGTTTTTCATTGCAGCAGTCATTAACTTAAAAAACTAGTTTCAACCAAAGTTGGAAAAATCCGAGAAAAATTCAACCCGGTCATGACACTCCGCAGCTCATTTACAGATTGCTATTTGAAATCAATATTGAACCTTTAGATTACAATACACATGTTGTCCCGCGGGCGCTAATCGGATCGGGCGGAAGAATGCGCGCACGCACGACCGCGCAAACTGAAGCGGCTGATTGGGACCAGACGTCGTCGCGGTCATTCGCACGACCGCGACGGACAGTTGGCGTTTGGGCTAGGGGCCAGAAATTGGCGCTTTTACCCCATTTTTTGAAATTACCTCTATAATAAACAGACGTTATAGTATTATGCGAAATTACTGCTTAACTACAAAAATGACCGGTCTGGAGATGTAAATAAATGAAGATTTACTATTATGTATGTTCAGCCATTCACGTCATCGATTATATGCTTGTCAAATTAGAAATACCCGCACTACTTTTTTATTGCGTCTATTTTTTTTATTTGAAGCTAATTCCCATTCACTGTTCTTGATTTAAATGATGGAGGCCCTTTGCCCAGCAGTGAGGCAGTAGATATACAGGCTAATCAATTAATTTAACTTTACTTTTACGCGTCTTTTCAGATTAGACAAGCCTGCATTCATATGTTTTTTTCTATTAACATTTTCAATGACTACATTCGTCTGAAGCGTGCTCAATTTCAAGTAACTGTTACGATTTAGGAGCAGTTTTTGATAGGACAGCACGAGGTAGTGATTATGTTATTCTTATCTACATAGTTACGCCTATGATAAATTAATAAATTACGAGTTACTTGACCAGCTTAAGCAAAATAGATACGCATTTCAGTGATAGCTTCTTAAAACCAGCAAACTTTATATTTGGTTTGCGACTCACGCTCTATAAAGATGATTCAGCTATACATTATCTAGCAAAATAATGCAATAGTCTTGCAGTTAATTACTTTTAAAGTAGTTCTGGATTGTCCCCTATCTTTATCGCATCTCTTCTTCTCGATGAAAGATTAATTGCGGAGTTGCCGATACAGGGGTTTGTCGTAAACAAGGGTCATAAACTGTTTTGCTTCAGATTCACGACTGATAAATTAAAGTATAGCTAAGACTTATAAATGGGTGCGATATAAAGTTTAGTCAGCCAACACTAACTTGGAAGGAACGTAATTAGATTAAGTTAAGAGGATGACTGCTAGTGACAATGTTATTTCTGTACTAGCTTTCTACCCGCGGCTTCGCCTGCGTTTCGTTACATATTGTGGCCAAATTACATATACATGAACTGTAACTGCAAATTATTATTTCAATGACATACATACTGTGATTTATTTGTTCTGTTATATTATTGTATGGTGAGTTTCATAAACCATTGTCAATTAGCATGTATTGTACCAGTATTTGCATATGAGGACTTAAACCAAATTTCCATCCATGTATCACCATGTTATAGCAAATAAATAATTATCTTATCTATGTTATCTTATCTTATCTGTAGCCCATTGTTATTCTGATGTTTAAGCTGTATTACTTACTATAAAGTTGAATACAAATCCGTGCAGTAATTTTGTGCGTGAAAGAGTAACAAACATACATACATAAATCCTCACAAACTTTCGCATTTATAATATTCGTTAGATGTCTACCATGAGTTTACAACATTGCTAGACGCTAGCGTCCGCGTTAATCGCGTTCACGTTTTTGTATGGGATTTCACAGTACCCCTAGTGATTTTAAATGGAACCAAAAATCACCGTTTACGTGACGGCGACTCATGTTAGACATTACTATAAAAATGAAACGAATTTATTCCGGAGGCAGTCCAGGAGTGTTAGTAACAATAAATGCTACTTACTATGTAAGTAATTCGGTACATAATTAATGAGGTTTTTATAATTAATTGTGGTGTCCTTGAGGAGTTGGACGCGAGTCCAGTGTTGCATATCGACACTGTCCAACTCGCCTGGACCACATTCAGGAGGCTGTTGGTGCCGCTCCTAACCCGCTGTGACAGGGACGCAATGCGCTTTCTAATGATGACCGAGCAGCTGTCAACTCTAGCTGGTGCTAGGATATCTGAGGCACTGCAGCAAATACTTGAGTTGTGACAATTACATAACTATCATTTTCAAAGCCATACTTTATCGCCACTAATAAAAACAGTAAAAAAAAAACATGTTAGTAACAGAGGTGAGAAAAAAAAACAGTGAACATAAAATAAAAATGTAAATATTGAAAAAAATTACGATCAAATTGACCATAATCACAATCAGCGAGTGTGATCATTTTATTTCTGGGGATTTAATTTGCATCAGTCAAAAAAAAAATAGCGTGTTCTTCCTTAATTTATGTCTAAATGCTACTCAAGAATTGACATCAACCGTTGCCTTAACCCCAGCACCGCAGTTTAATTTCCGTTTTTATTTCAAAGCATTAAGGAATAAAATGTGAATGGGGTGGCGCACTATTTCGTGCTATTCGGTTGATAAGGCCAGATAGAGGAAGAGCAATAAAGCATGTCGATAATTGGTGGGGAGCCATCGTGGGTGCGCTCACACGAAACTATTGGTTTTACTTATTGGTACGTCTTTTTTCGTTAAACTGTTTTAAAGTGATGCAATTTTTAATATGTATAATACTCTGCGGTCTGTATATGGCATACCGGGTGATTATCAAATAACTTCCGAATTTATTTCTTCCTATTAGTTAAATAAATTAAATTTTCGCTTATATAGTTACTACATCACTTACGAGTATGCCATATCGTTTTCGTAAGTTATTTGATAATCACCCGGTATAATAATCGGTAACATATCTAAATAATCTGCTTAGTGATCTTAAGGTGACGACTGTAGCTATAGTTCTAGTTCATGATATTCTTTGACTAAAAGAATATAAATAGGTTTTATTCGTAACTTTACTGACATTAACACCACCTAGCCAAGGTCCAAGCGTCGTCCTCTAAGGCCTGTATTCTAAAACAAAATATGTATGACGACACGAATGGCGTAGTGCGCTGTAGCACCGTTTCTCTCCATCATTTCTGTAGTGTCCCGGGTGCGATTCCCGGACGGGTCAATTTAGGAAACGATCTTTTCTGAATTTACTCGGGTCTGGGTGTGCTGGGAGACGCCCCTGGCTTATTTGCTTGTGTGGTACCTCGTAACACAGGGATATTAATCCCTACTTCGAGACCATTACAAGCGGTGTGTTGTCTGGCGCATATTTGTTTATTTATTTTGAAATCTCTACTCAAGTACAGATCAGTGCTTGAGTTCTAGAATACGGGCCTAAGTGTCTACATGTCGAAAATTATAATGTATTTATGGAAATGCGATCAGGGGTCGTATTACAATACAATCCCTCATACTTGACAAGTTCATTCTGTAAACTGAGCTCAGCGAGCAATTACGTAATGTTATGATCTTTCGTTGCCAGTCAATCAGAGCAGTTACCTGAGCTAACGAATACCTATTCTAGGCTATCCTCGTATTTACTTACGAAATTGCTCCCTTAGGTCAGGAAATCATCTTGACCGGGTTAAACGATTGTAATACTCGTAGGGCACCAGCACTCGCCTAATCAGCGATAGCCAAAATTACACTATTTTAATTAACTACGAGTATATATTTTCATCTAAAGTTTTCTGCGTGTAGAAACTTGGTGGCAATATCAATAATTTTAGTTTTCTTTGTTCATACATTTCTTTCAAGTCCAAGCAATTGTTTGAAATTAAGTACGGGTTTCTTTGTTAACACATGCTACATAGGGGCAGCAAGGGGAGTAAGGGCTGTGTCTTTACTGTTATTCTCTGGCAAAGAATTAGAAGTAGGTTTATTTTTAGACTGTATGGATATACATGTATTATGTTTAACTGAACACTGGCTGAAAAAAAATGAATGCATGATTAGCATTGATAATTATAGTATCATTAGTTCGTTCTTGAGAAGTTCCTCTATTCGCGGTGGGTCACTGATATTAATTCACAATAAGTTTAAATCTAGAGAGCGTAAAGACATAGTAGCACTCTCAATTGAGCGAACTATTGAACTTGCATGCGCAGAGTTAGAGCAGATTATTATTGTGTGTGTGTATAGACCCCCTTCTGCTGATTATTGTCAGTTCGAAGAGACCATGGAAGAAGTACTGAAAAAGGTTTGTAAATCAAACAAGAAGGTGGTTGTATGTGGGGATTTTAATGTTAACATTTTAGATTCTTCTCAGACCTCTGTAAGATTTTTAAATCTTTTTAAATCATTTGATTTACTTAATCTTTTTGATCAACCAACCAGGATCACCGAGTTAACAGCCACCTGCTTAGACAATATTTTTTGTGAAAATATCTCTATTGAGAAATCAATTATAAACTGTTTGAAATCAGATCACTGTGGTATATTGACCAAATTTGAGCACCGTCATGTCTCTCAATCAGTGGATATTAGTTATAGACCAGTTACCAAGAGTCGAGTAAAAAAGTTTCAAACGAATATAAATAAAAATATTTCTAACCTACTGCCCCAAGGTCATCATAACATAAATGATCAGTATAGGCATCTCTTTGAGATAATATTGCATGAACATAACCATATTTTTCCTAAGAAGAAAGTAACTGTTGATAATTTTAAGTTTAAATTTAGTGATTGGGCCACTCCAGGCATCCATAAAAGTAGAAATAAATTATACGAATTATATGGATTAAAAGCTAACTCAAACTGTCAAAAACTAGTTGAGCATGTTAAATTATATTCAAAAACATTCAAGAAATCATGTCATATTGCAAAGTCCATTTTTTTGAGAGACAAAATAAAACTGGCTAAAAATAAAATCAAAGCCACTTGGAACATAATTAATAAAGAAACCTGTAAATCTAAACCTCGCGATCACTCATTCTCTCTCAAAATTCAAAATAATGTTATTGAGTCTGAGATTGAAATAGCAAATACATTTGAAACTTTTTTTTCTAATATACCTATTGTAACTACAAGCACGTTAAATTCTAGTCCACATATAGCTGAGTCCCTGCTAACATCTAGTGTTGATGGGTGCACAAATCAGTTCTGCTTTGATCATGTTGATTCTCATGACATCCTCAAGGTATTTAAGGAACTTAATATGAAAAATACAGAAGATTTGTGGGGTATTTCGATTAATCTACTCAAATCAATCATTAATACGATATCACCCCACTTAGCTAAAATTTTTAATAATTGCATAGACCAAGGTCAGTTTCCCAACTTGATGAAATTTAGTAAGGTCATCCCGCTTTTTAAATCTGGTAGCAAAAGTGACCCATCTAATTATAGACCCATTTCTATACTACCAGCTCTCAGTAAAATCTTTGAAAAAATTATATTGAACCAGCTGCTTTCACACTTTGATTTAAATAACTTACTACATGAGAAACAATTTGGTTTTACTAAACACAAGAGCACAACTGATGCAGGTGTAGCACTTATCAAACACATATTTGATGCTTGGGAAAACAAGCAAGATGCAGTAGGAATATTGTGTGATCTTTCAAAAGCATTTGATTGCGTGGATATTACTGATTAAGCTAAGACATTACGGTGTTTCAGGTATCTCATCTCAATTAATACAATCCTATCTTACAGATAGAACTCAAAAAGTTAGTATCAACGGAACTGCATCTTCCGGTGCCACCATACGTATGGGAGTGCCCCAGGGATCTATATTAGGACCTTTGCTTTTTCTTATTTATATAAATGATCTTCCTACCTATGTCAAAGATATTTGTGAGATAGTATTATTTGCTGACGATACCTCGTTGATTTTTAAAGTCGACAGAGGTAAGCAAGCATTTGACGATGTAAATAATACTCTCTCAAAAGTACTATGTTGGTTCACTAGTAATAATTTATTACTTAATGCAAAAAAAACAAAGTGCATCAAATTCTCTATGCCCAATGTGAGACAGGTTGATACTATTGTAACTATGAATGACGAGCCATTAGAATTAACAAATTCTACTGTATTTTTAGGAATAACTTTAGATTCTAAGTTGCAATGGGGTCCGCATATAACGGCCCTGGCAGGGAGACTCAGTTCCGCTGCTTGTGCTGTTAGAAAAATACGACTCTTGACTGATATTGAAACAGCAAGACTAGTATATTTTAGCTACTTTCATAGTGTTATGTCGTATGGTCTACTGTTGTGGGGTTCAGCTGCAGACTTGAACACCATTTTTGTACTTCAAAAAAGAGCCATCCGCTCCATTTACAAACTTAGACCACGCGACTCGCTTAGGGAAGTATTTAAGAAGATCGATATTTTAACTGTGCATGCTCAGTATATTTTAGATAACATAATGTATGTGCGCAAAAACTTGCATCTGTTCAAAAAAAACAGTGACACTCATAAACATAATACCAGAAATAAAAACAAATTGAAAACTCCCAGTCTTAGGCTACACAAGGTGGGAAACTCATTTGTGGGTCAATCTGTAAAATACTTTAACAAAATACCTCAAAGTCTTGTTGATCTACCTCTTCACAAGTTTAAGTCTGCAATTAAAGCAAAGTTAATGAAACAAGGTTATTATAATGTAGAGGATTACTTGAACGACAAAAGTTTGTGGTCATAGTAGGAATAATCTGCTCCTCTGCTCAATATTGTGTTCTTTTTTCTACTCGCATTGACTGTACTCTGAATTTATTTTTTGTAAAACAAACAAAGTTGAAAAGAGTAACTATCGAGTTTCTTGCCGGAGTCTTCTCGATAAGAAGCAACGTCCGAACCGGTGGTAGATTCACATTATGTATATTCACGATGTGTACTAATATTGTACTATTTTATTTACGTTTATTATTATTATTTCTGTATACTTTTTTTGACATGTCATAAGTGCTTTATACAAGCTTAAATGAATAAATGATTTTTTACTTTACTTTTACTTACTTTATTTATGGCGAACACCAATTTGCTGGAATCATGTTAAGAGGCGAACGTAACTGTTGAATGGGATGCAAAATAGGGGGACAGCCCTGACAATATACTCGAGATAAAATAAAATGCCATTAAATTACTAGAAAAATTAATGAATGATTCCATTATTATTAGGCTTTTCTCTGAATTACCCGCTATTAAATCCCAATCATCATTTCGTTGTTAATATAAGTTGTTAACAAAGGTCATAGTAGTCAGTTGCAGGTGACTTGTTTTATTTCGAGATCCTGCCAACCATCACATGATCTCCATCGCAGAATGTTTCGTCTCTCACGGCCAGTTGATTTCGGCATTACAATAAGCGTGCCTTTTTGTATGGAACTATTCTTTAGGCGTAATTATTCTTAGGTTGAAGCACAAATTACCTCTTCACTGTGAGAGCAATAGGTCAGAGTGTGACAAATATATTATATGATAGTTTTGACTGATGCAGACAAAGTAAAAAACATTGCTAAACGAGTTATTGCTACATGTGTACGCACTGCAATAAAATTACAAAAATGCATAAATGTATTTTATCGTTTACCCGCCATTAACGCTCCGGCATTAGTCAAAACGTCTGGCTGTGTGCGAACCCATAGAGTAAATACAACGATACAGATACGAAAAACAGGGCTTTCGCGTCCAAACTAAATTCGTCGTCGCAAGATTAGAATTTAGCCGGCTCGCCGGGTCTTCTCAGCAAGAAACCACTCCGACGCGGTGGTAGAGTCGCATTATGTCTGTATACTGTGTATTTATATATCCATAATATTATGGTATTCATTTTCATTTTAATTCAATTCAATTCTATTATTTAGTATATTTTGCTGTAAATTTGATGATTTGAAAGTACTGATTACAGTTATTTGAGTTTGTAGTAGAAGTAGTAATGAGTTTGAGTTTGATTTTAGTTAAACCTTCAAAAGTCGATCCATCTATTATTTGGGACAGTTTATGAATAGTATGGCACACAAACCAAAATTTCGTGTAGGATGACAGATATTTATTTATTTGATATTTCGTGATTTATATGAGCACGAATCCTAATAATAACATTGCCTTCTGACTTTGACCCTTTTAAATTTATTTATTTAATAGGCACACTAAAAATAATATAACTCGAATGTATCTTAACAAAATACTATCAGCCTTGGAACTAAATTAAAGTACAAAATAAAACTATGGAACAATGGTAGATGATAAATATATAAGTATAATTTCATATTTCATATTTCATATTTATTTATTTGCTTGGTTATACAGGTGTTATTAAAAAATTACAGTACATTGAACACATGACACCCCGTAGGGGCACCGCAAAATATAACAGAGAGAACGTCACATACTTACATACAAGAAATAAACAGAGATACGCAAAAATAAATTTAGCGGCTGTCTTCAAGAAACTCATCTAATGAGTAGAATGCTTTTCTTAGAAGGTAGAGCTTGAGTTGATTTGTAAAGGACTTCGGCTTTATTAAATTCTTTATGTTATTGGGGATACTGTTGAATATTTTAATCGACATCCAATGAGGTCCTGATCTGACAAGTTGGATAATGGTAGAATGATACAGCAAAGCTTCGAAAAGTAAGCGAAATAAACAAATTCATTTAATAAAGCTACATCAAATCTACACTGCTTAGCCATAGGTGTAGAAAGTCTTTTGATACTGTTCAAAAAAGTTGTTGTTTTACTTTTTTTACCATGTACGAAAACTTGTACTCCACTCCTATCATGAGTTTACGCCGACGACAGTCGCTAGCGTCAGTGTTCAAGTTTTGGTACGGGATTTCGGTACAGCGCTTCTAAAGAATAGAAATGGAACCAAAAATAGCATACAAATTGCTGCAGTCAACTATCATAGTTCGCGGAAACTCATGGTAAACGTACTGCATTGTTATGTTTAATCTATGACGCGCGTGTTCCTTCGCCTCTCCCGCCAAACGCGTCGCCATTACACGAGTGAGTTGTCACCAGAGGTTATGGCGCGAAATAATTTGGTTTATAACCCGCTGTTTAGCCAACGCAATTAGTGATGGCATTGCTTTTGGGAGGAATTGCATCACTATCGCCCTTCGGTTAAGTTTAATTCATATTCTGCGATTGATAAAAACTGTTCAATGCTAATTGTACCTTTTACGAATTTGATAGTCTTTCTTATTTTGATTGGCATGTAAGTGCAATGGTAGCGATCCTTCCTTTAGCACAGGAGGTCGAGGATTCGATCCCCACCTGTGACAAAAATACATGTGATGATGTCTGAGTTTTATTACCTACTTATGTATCTATGTATTTAGAAATATTTAAGTATGTTTATAAGTCTTTAGAGGAAGGGTAAAGGCGAAGTACACCAAAAATATTTACCTCAAAGCCTTTGAGCAGGTGGCGCGGTCTGAACACTCTGGACACTAATCGCATTCATTTGACTGTATTCCTACCATCGCTGTCGTCAAGTCTGCGGATGGCCTGACGGTAAGCTGTCACTGCACGAAGTTTATGCACACTTGCAACTTAACAATCCAAGCATCATTTTCGCGTTTCCAAAAGTGTTTTCGAACTCCTCTTAAAAGTTCAAGAGTCAGAACCCAAGCTTTAGCTCTTTGGCAAAAACCTGCCGTTTTGGTTTTTTTGTGGAATTCCCAGAAACAACTCAAAAAAGGTTTCATCTCCTAGGTGAAGGCCAGAACAGCTTTTTGCATCTATTATATTTATGAAAGCATGAAGTCACGATTTGATTTCATGACAATACCACCTGACAAGCAAACAACTATCAAACAAAAACAAACCGTTGACGCTTCTACTTTTCATATAAAATCTTAGCAAAATTGCAAAAAAATAAAAAATGTGTTGGTTAGGCTGGGCTCTCGCGTTTTCCCTCATGTCCTACATGTTCATGACGCCAAAACCGCATTAATTGAGTGAGTATGTATAGCCAGTTCTTTTCAAAATATGAACCACCCAGTCACCTATGAAAATGCTATTACAGGACGTAAGATATGAAGAGACGTTTTCTTGTCCAACATACCTCAGTGCATGAAGGCGAAGGTAGAAAAGATAATTTATATAGATCCAAAACTAATTCTATTTCTTTGGCAGCCTTATAGAACATCAAGGTCACTCAACTTGCTATGATGAAGGTTGTGCCTTAATTTTCCTTTCGCACATTCCATTACGTCTAATAGTCTTTGTGCGGGTTTTCCCTAGTAGATGATAAATATTTGAACAGCTGTTTTTATTGTTGCAGAGTTATGTCATCTAAATGGAGCAGACATGAAAAGGCCGTGACAAGATAAAAAGAATGAAAAAAAGGAAAAATTGTTGAAACTAAAAATAAAGGAAATGTGTGACGCAGGTGTTCGTTTCATTGAAACAGACTGAATGATCTTATTTCCTAAAATGCGTTGTCTGCGGTTGAATAGTTGTCTGTTCTGTACCTATTCGGTGAATTGCTGTCTGCGATTTTTCAATCTCTTGCTTTTGCAGTCCTCAAATAACAATAATAATTATGAACCATCACTTCACCACAACTAATTGCCACCAGTGTGAGACTATACAGTACTAAGTTAGACCATGGTATTGAAATGTCATACTTGGAGGCAACTCTACACGGAAAGGAGAGGTACTCAGCCTTGAAAATATTGAATGCCATCTAAACGCTGTGGTTGCTACACAAAAATAGAAACTAGAAAAATTCGACCTGATCCTAAAATAAATATAAAATATAATACATAGTATGAAATAGTGCATTGTTTAATGCTAAAAATAGTACAAAAACACTTAAATGGTATGGTTGCTAGTTTTAATTACACTTTCCCAAATTTATAGTAGTTTTTAATTTCAGTAACTAAGAAGAAATAGGAAAAGGCAAAAACTAATATGAAATATTAGTCTTTTTGATTTCTGTTACTAAAAACGAATATTAAAAAAAAACTAATAAAATTCGTTCAGTTAAAGGCCACTAGTGACCCTTGAATTATCTAATTTTAAATTTGTATTGAAAATAACCTTTCCCAAGTTATTCGAAGGGGATTGTTCACAAATAAATTATAGCGCTACGTCCACACGGGCCGGCGACAGATCGCGACAATTTGAATATTAATAGCGGCGGCGACGCGTGAAAACTGACGCGGACAACGCGGTAGGTGTTACTGGAAGAGATACGATACCATTAGCGTTAAGTCATAGGATGCAGGCCGCTGGCATCCGGTCAATCTGAAATTCTCTGTTATGTCATAAGATACTATCTATCAGATGGTGAGTATTATTAATTTAAATAAATAAATAATAAATCAATATGCGCCAGACAACACAGCTCTTGTAATGGTCTCGAAGTAGGGATTGATATCACTGTGTTACGGGGAAATAAGCCAGGGGCGTCTCCCAGCACACCTAGACCCGAGTCAATTCAGAGAAGAGCTTCCTGTATTGAAACGCCCGGGCATCGAACCCGGGACGCTACGGAAATCGAGGCGATGAACCGTGTTACGGCGCACTACGCCAATCGTGTCGTCAAAATGTATTATTTAGGCACACTAGGGTTTGGAGAATCAGTATTAAATTCCTTCCGAATTTTGACTGAATTGTTGCTTTTTGTATGTTTTTCATTATATTACTAATGGAATGGTAAGTATAACCAATCGTGTATTGCGCTCCGATATTGTGCCGGTTGGTGTAAAATCGTATTTTTAACAGTTTATAATCTGATATACTATGTTGAAATAATTTAAAATGAGAATGTCAGTTACCATAATTCTAGTCACTTCTGGCATCTCTCAGTAGTATCCGCGTAATCGCTGAAGCGCAAAGCAACAATGTGACCGCGCCCTTATACCATTCGATGGCCGATGCATAAATCAGTCGACAATAAATAAATATTGCCGTAAGTAGCTTCCTGTGCCCACGCCATTCGTACTAGCTCCGAATGTAACCGACAGTGTTTTATAGGCGCTATTTTGTGTCGTAAATACTAGTGAATTATGTAAATGGGAACAGAAATTCGTCCGGTTTGATGATCACGTCGGAATGATGTCATGGCCTCGTTGGAGGACCTGTTTTAAGTCCAGGGCTCATTCATGTTTACTTGCTCTTACTACCTTAATAAAGACCACAGGTCTGTGGTAAAGACAGTATTAGAGGCTTTGATTGTATGTTTTTTTGTTAAAACACATCACACATAGTCTACAATAAAGTCCGTAGGCAGATACGGACTGTACTCAATGTGGATGTGCATTTTGTCTGTACCCTTATAGTTAATAACTTTTGTTCGAGACCTCATCTTCTCTGACCATTTTTTTAACAATTTAAAAATAATGTTTTTCCAACCAAAGGTGGCCTAGGCCATTTCTAAACCGTTCGTTCTAGGCGTCTCGGCGCAAAATGTCCTTTTCTCGAAATGTCCTTTTCTCGAAATGCCCTTTTCTCAAAAAGTTATTTTCTCAAAATGTCCTTTTAATATGCAATGTTGATCAAACTAAAGACATTTTAAAAAACACTATTTTAGTCAGTCGCTTATCTACCTAAACCGGGTGATTTTCAAATAACTTCTGAAAACGATATGGCTTAAAATGTGATGTAAAAACTATCTGAGCGAAAATGACATTTATTTATCTAACTTTCATTTCAAGGAAACCTTAAAATTAGAGTTAATTGAAAAAAACCTAATTTTCGCTTATATAGTTACTACATCATTCACTTACTGAGCATGCCATATCGTTTTCGGAAGTTATTTGATGATCACCCGGTATTACCATCTTAAACTTTTTTGAATACATTAAATTTAAATACATGTATTTAAGAAATCAACTAATACTAACAAGTAAGTTGTTTGTTAAGTTTAAGATAAGTAGGTACTTTATGTAGGGAAATTATCACATGATATATTTACGTCTTTGTTTTTTTACTGTAATTTATAATTATAAATGTTGATTATTTTAAAAAGAAAAAATTGTTTTGTTCGTTTTTTGTTTAGTTAATTAATACAAAGTCTAATAATGATAAATAAATATTATTTTTGACTACAATTAAAGAGACCGGTTCATGTTTTTTTTTTTTTTGTTTTATTTCAGATTCTTTTCATCATATTTCTATAATTTTAATACTACATTACTCATTTTTTTCTATACAAAAATAGAAATATGAATTTCATAAAGTTATTTGTTAGAAATAGGTAGTGAAGGTCATCACAATTTTGCTATCTTGATGGTGAAATTTGTTAAAGATTAAATATTTAACATAAATAGAAAATTGTTATTCAGTGCCAGTTATCGCGCATTCCTTTCTCTTGATCTCACAATTATTAACTTAGTTTGATTGACGTGAAATAACTTTGACAGAAGTCAATAAAGTTTTCAGCTTTTTATTTTAGCGTTTTTAGTAACCGAGTTAACCGATAACTATGGTTCTACTACCTTAGTGTCACAGACTTGGCGCAGCGACAAATCGAGAACATCAGACGGCGAGGCGCGGCCGTCACGCCGCGCGCCGCGCGACAATGCGCGTCACGCGTCAACGACAGGCGCCGGAGCCGATGGCGGACCGCATTCTTCGCTCTGAGTGAAACACTGAGCTAGGTCATAGGAGTGAAGGGTAATGATGAGACTAGGAATGAACTAGCTATAAGAATACTGTCAATTTTGTCCAAACATACCATCGGAGACAATAGGGTCGTGTTTAAATTTTATCGTCTGGTGTTGTCAAAAATCTGAAAATAGGGATAAAGATGTCAACGACAGACGCCGGAGCCGATGACAGAACGCACTTTCTGCTGCGAAAGTAAAAAAACACAAAGCTAGGTCTTTGAGTAGTGCCGTCCATCTTTTTCAGGGTTCGGCGTGTAAATCACCTAATCCCCTACCTGGTATAACCCTAAACTTGGTCCTGGGCATTTCTAAGTCTCTAATGTCTACGTTCTCTGTTTAGGCACCGCTGGAACCAACTTTTTATAACAATTTTGTTGATCGTACATCAGGCGATCGCGTTCCAATTCAATCGTAAGGTGTTGTCAAGAAAATTGTTTGGGTCAAATAGTGTTAAATCACACATTATTTACTGTTGAGCACCACTTTCGCGCTGGTGAATTTTGACACCATATACTTTCATCCAACGGGAGCTTACCTTGTCGGCAATAATCGTAACTTCAAACTTGCTATTTCTGCTGTGCTTTGTGAACCTAGAACATATGTACCACAACCTCACTACTTGCTATAAGAAAATATTTAATCAGACAGATACAATAACCGAACGCATTCCTCGTAGCTTCTTCCCCTCTTCGTTCAGATATTTAATTTTGATAGCGACCGCCGTGACGCCGAGATCACATCCCGAATAACTCATCCCGCATCTACTGGCTAATATAACCGCGAAATATTAGCCGTTGCGAATCCTAGCGCTGAGGACTCGTCCACTTTAACACTACGCACAGATGCCACCAATCTATACAATATCTTAGCGTTAGGAGAATAAAGTCGAGATTCCGGTGAGTGGAAAAGATTAGAAAGAATCGGTGATAGAGGAAATGATACCATGTGCATAGAGGAGCAGTTTAGAAATTCGAACGAATAACCATAACATCTAGAATTACAGATAATCTTATTAAATTGCTCATGGGATATCAAGTTTTATTACTTCTGCACTAAAGCAGATTTTTATGTGAAATTGAGAAGGATAGTTGGTTGACCGATCCCCTGGGATTGTAGCCTTCCGTCACGGTTTTATTTGAATGCGGGAATGCGCAGCGACAAATATTTGGACATTTATTGTTGGTTGTGGTTGTGGAATATTAAACGTTTTTATTTGATGTCTCGTAGACGATTGGACACGGCCGATTGTCCTTGTTGGTGGAAGCAATGAATGGGGACCAGCGGATTTAATATCTCGGCTAAACGCGCCGTGCATGAAAAAATGTTGGGTATTATGCGGAATAATTTCGATGGCAAATATAGAAATAAATAAGTGGAAAGCAGTGCACGTGTGCATACTGTTTGACATTTCCCTAGTTTCGTTACTGGCCCGCCAACTAAAAAAGAAGAGTGTGGTGACTCGCGTAACGTAACTAAGTACACAGAAAATCATAAAGGTAACCCTCTTACCTGGTTGCCGTAAATCATCATCTTAAGATTTGCACTTACCGGTATGAACATTAATCAGATCATTTTTGGTATCTGTAACACTATTTGGTTCAAACAAGCCATCATAAGGCCAGTCATTGTGGCGGTTATTTACTGCATTTAATGGTTTTGGTTCCGTGCTTTGGAAGGCACACTTAGTTTTTGGTCCTGGGTACTGTCGTTTGATTGCGATCCTAAATCTATAGGTTTGAACCATGAGATTAACCTGAACAAAAAAAAAGTAAGAAAATAGCGTTCAAATCATTACACAATTTTGTTTGAAAAGGACTCAATAGGTAGGTAGGCTCTGGCCAAAACTAACTCAGGCTATAAGGCAAGCTGCAGTCGCTATAATGGTTTATTATCACGTCGCGGCTCGTCTCGTGGCCGGTGGTGTGACAATTTTATCGTCTCCGCCACGCCGCTTCCCAAGCCTGTCACCGCCGACGCCGCAAAAAACGGAGCAAAACGGTGACAATTGGTGCATATCCCCGACGAATTATCCCCCTTCGGCGCCTTTGTCCAATTGAAGCTTCCTTTATTTCACCATTTTTGCCGTTTTTCCATTCCCATTTGTTTATTTATCTCCTCTTTTTAAGATTGGACAATGAGCCCGGTCGGCTCATTATAGCCACGCTGCTTTAGCACGCGACCCACTACTAAATCTCGAGTGGAATTCTAGCGAATTACCCGACAACAAGGCCCGTTTTTTGGGGTGATTGATTGGAGTAAGAATTACTTTCTGTTTTTTCCTCGACACCGGCCGTTGTCGGATCGATTTACTTAAATCGGGCGGCTGGATGAATTGACTTTTTAAACGTCGCGATAAGATAAATCTGTGCGGTAGTATTAACATACGTGGAGACGTATATCGGGGTCGCGTCGGTCATTAATTTGGAGTATCGTGGCAGGTAATCTTGCGCAGTTCGCTTCTCGGTAGCTGTCGGAAATAGAT
Organism: Udea olivalis; assembly: GCA_947369235.1. Taxonomy (NCBI): domain Eukaryota; kingdom Metazoa; phylum Arthropoda; class Insecta; order Lepidoptera; family Crambidae; genus Udea; species Udea olivalis. The sequence continues at coordinate 10,387,891 of OX376362.1, read as the reverse complement.
CGGCCCACCCGTTAGCGTCGTGGTTGCTGCCATCTCTTGGAGCTACTCTTAAATCCAATTCTGACTTCACTGTCCTTGTGTTTAAGTACTGACATTAATCTATTTTGCTACTTTAGAATGCAATGCATTTTACGATTATGAGGTAGCTAAGCTGTAAAGTATTCAGTAGACATGAGAGAGGAAGGAACGAGAAACTATGTACGGTAAAATGTGATCTTTCACTTAATTCCTGGCTCATATAAGTGCTACATGATGAAGCTAAAATACCGTCGACAACATAATGCACTGTTATTAGCCTTGCATTTTTTTGAAACTGAAGTGTCATTAGAACAGCTATATGGTAAAAACCCAAATACAAGTCATAGTCAAGATATATTTAGGTAAATAAGAAAAATCTAATATACGTTTTTGCAAATTAGGTCTTTGACTGCTGAGAAACATAAGGCAGGTGCAATAAAAGTGGACACAAACAGTAATTCTTTTGTTTTCCTCTGCCAGGCTTTTAGCGCTTTTGGTCATTATGATCAGTTATTATATTGAATAAATAAATCAGCTTAAAATAGTCTACATATCAGGATATTTAACTATAAACGCTGATAATTCTGTACTTAAAAATCATTACGAAACATATGCCTTTTTGATTTATGGACACTCCACGAACCTTATTGAAATGTCGAACATCGTACCTAGTACCCTTATATTTGCAGTTCGGCATAGGGATCGTTCTGCCCATGCTCATCGTCCCTGCCCGTGTCCGGGCCCGCGCAAGCGGAATGCCCAAATGTAATTGTACCTTTGAATAAAACATAGTGGGGCTGACATTTTGTAACCTTACATTTGGAACCGCGTCGTCCGCTCCCGGCCGGCCACCGCAATTGCGGATAATGATACGTTGCAAATCGTTTTGTGCGACACTTTTGGTGATATCATGCACGAAAATACTAGGTTGAAAGCGTTAGTATCGATTTTTTGCAGATAGATTCTAGTTGTTCAATAGAAGTTTAGGTGTAATGATGAGGGCTGTTTAAGGTGGTTCGTTTACGATACAAAATCAATCCCCATTCACGCGCTAAATAGTAGTTACCTACGATGAATCTTCTAACGTTTGACATTATAATTATTCGTTTTTATTGGTTTTGTGAAAATAAGTATCCCTAAATAAGTCCCCACGCAAATATATAGGTATATCTACTACTACTAAGCCCGTGAATGTCGACTGATTTTTGTATTGAAAACGAACCACCTTAAGTTTAAAACTGAATTTTCTCAACCCTAAAAGTTTTTTCCGTCGCTAATTCGGGATTAACCTCATCAAGCTATGAATCATGTTTCAGCATTTAGGTGAGAATAAAATGACTTTAATTCCAACAATCATATTGGAATTAAAGTTATAACACAGATTTATTTGGGATTTAGTCGTGATGGTATGTTATGTTATCAAGTGTGCCTGGGGTAAAAAGTTGTTGTAGTTACAAGTTTTCAAAAAACTTCTCATTTGTGATCACAACGTAATTTTTGAAAGTCTTCTTCTTGAGACGAACCTGTAAGGTGACTGGTACCGATTACAAATTTAACAGTTCCCAAAATTCTAAACGCATATTGCAAGAGCATTGTTGTCGATTAGACAGGATGTCTATCTAAATTGCAGTCCGATTAGTTTCCTAGTATCACAACTTTGTATGCAGTCGTGACGTCTGGCACCGTGTGGTCCGTCGGATGTTGTAAATTGTCGCGAATTTGACAATGGAGCATTTTTTTAGCTACAATGCATGTTTAAGAATTTCTTCCTAATGACCTTAAACGGCTCACGGAGAATTCTGAGTCTTTTGTCATCATTCCAAAGTGCCTAAGTATGTCACAACTAGTGTGTGTTATCACTACTAGGGGTATTCAATAGAAAGTGATAATGAGTATGAAGCAGTTATATATTATTTATTGTTATTTTATTTTTCGACATAATCACCTTTGAGGTTTATACATTTGGTACATCGTTTTTCTAATCCTAAGATTACCTTCATGTAAAAATCTTTATCTCTGTCGCTTAAAAAATCATGCACGGCGGCAATCACTTCCTCATCATTGCCATATTTGTGACCTCTCAGTTGTTCTTATAACCGCGGGAACTGGTAGGAATCACTAGGCGTAAGGTCTGGTGCGTATGTAGGATGTTCCATCAAATCAAATTCAGCATCTTGGATAGCAGTCATGGTAACTCGGCACTTATCGTTATCTTAGTGAAACAACACAACTTTAGCAAGTTTGGCGCGGCAAATTTTCGCGTATTTCCTGACGCAGTTTTTTTATTTGTTCTGCGTATATGGGCCCCGTAATAGTGGCTCCATGATTGAGGTATTCAATCATTATCACCTCCTGGCTGTCCCAGAAAAGAGAGCCCATAATCTTACCAGCAGATGAAATTGCCTTAAACTTCTTAGGCGTTGGAGATGACGGCCTCTTCTAAGTCATGGACTGTCGTTTCGTTTCAGGATCATAATGGTGGAGCCATGTTTCATCCATAATAACGAAGCAAGCCAAAAATCGGTCAGGATCTTGTTGTAACAATTCCAAATTGATTTGAGAAATCCGCTGTCTTGTTTGTTCATGCTCGTCTTTAAGCATTCTAGGCACCCAGCGCGCTGATACTTTTTTTATGCCCAAATGTTCATGTATCTACTATCCATATAATACTATCCATGGATACTTCCTATCGAAATCCTTAGTTCTTCAGCTACAAAACGAACAGTAACACGACGATCTGCCGAAACAATTTTTTTTAACTTTATCATTTGTTCGGTAACTGCCGTCGTAGGGCGTCCCGAGCGCGAGTGAGGTCTCTTAAACTCGGCCCACCACCGCGCAACCGTAGAATACGAAGGAGCATTAACCCCTAATGTTCCTTTCAAGTCTAGATTTAATTGCTCAGGAGTATTTTTTTTCAGGCAGAGATATTTTATTACGGTGCGAATTTAAATTTTATCCATTTTGCGTACCCACCACACGGCGAAAACAAATGACTTCTACTTTTGAAGTAAGAAAAGAAAATCATTTTTTTTTCAAATGTCTGGGCTTTACCTGCCGGTATTTACTTTTTTGTTGTTCATGGAGTTTCATATGCCATTGTTAGTTTTTATTGAACACCCCTCGTATCAGTGATAATGATAAGCTATAATACCGTAAAATGGTCTAGTGGTATGTTCTCAAAAATAATCACAAGATCAATCAATCAATCAATTTGATAATTTCTGTTAGTCATGGAGAAGTGTATAGGTACTCGTTATTTTTCTACGATTGACAAAATAAGAAAAATCGTTGCAGAGCATACAGCTCACAATTGGTAGCCGTAGAAGCCAAAAGAGTTCATCTTCCTAAAACACAGCTTGGGGCGTCAACCCACTAGGTGGATAGACTACCCAATTTTGATTACCCAATTTTTCCTCTCTGTATTCGAGATGTTCAGCAGTAGTAGTCTTACAGCTGCTGGTGAAACTACATTTCAATTCCATGCAATTATGTAAATGAAGATGAAGGCCATTAAGCAAACGGACTAACGATACGGAACTAAATTTTATAAGTATTAATGCCACTACATGCGGGATGTATAGAGGTGGGTATAGACTAAAGCATTGGCTAGAACATTTCATTGTAATGTAACAGGCAAAATGATCAGTTTTCTATTCAAAAACGCCGAATGCTCGATGTTCAGATACAAGTGAATGCTCAAATCTATCAGCACTTTTAAGAAAGCAAAGAGGTACTATGACTATACTAATAAAATGTTAGTTGCAAGAGTAAGCCCCCAAGCCTAGCCCCTAGTATACCTACATCTTCACTCGCCAAGAATCGCCAACCATCGCAATTCTTGGCTTCCGCGTCTTGAATGGATTATTCAAGGAGATAGCTGAAAAACTCCGGAACGCAGGCTCTGTAGCGACAGGACCTCGTCAAATACATCACAGGAGCGGTCGTATGTTACGGTTACCGCGCTGTAAGCCGCACTCGGCAAAAAATGACAGTTATTAGTCCATTTTGAACGCGCGACGAATAATTGGGTCCACCGCCTGCTTTGCCAGTACTGTTTCCGAGAGATCGTTTCATGAAAAACACAGAATTGAGAGTTTTTAGGAATTGAGCAGGAAGATTCTTTAAGTCTACAAAAATTTGGTCCATCCAGTAAAAGGGTGCAAGATTCACTATGGTACTATGGACTATTATGAGCTTTCTAGACGATAAAAATCAAATAAGTGGCAAACACGAAAATATTAATCACGCAGTAATGGCTATATACGCAGAATTTAGAATTTGTCGGGAATTATAACGAATTTAGAAATGAAAATTTGTAAAAAAAAATTGTGCGTTATTGTTGTTTCACTATCTTTTAATCAAGATGTTTCTTTGCCGGCGCTTTGGAATGCACCTATTGAGAATGTTGTTAGATTCATACTTTCGTTTTTTTTTAAATACATAAGATTTTTTATCTTAATTTACCTTAGAGACTATTACATCAGAACTGCCACCTTTCCCACGACAAAAACATATGAATTTGAGGACATTTAGGCGAGCGGCGTGTGTGGTGCGAGATGCCGACGCAAAATTTCGACGAATGTCAATTGAAGACAGTTTTCGGTGTCGATGTCGAGTTTTTGTCATTTTCTGCAAATTTATCGCAAAAGTCCCTCTCGTTGTCGCTGTGTGTTTTTTGTGACATACGTGACATGTGAAATTTACTTAGATATTGTCAGACAAAGTCGCGTACAAGTGCAAGTAGTTGGAAATAAGTACTTATTATAAGGCTATGATTTAACGCAGCAGTTGTAGGTGGTAGTTTTGGTAAGTAAAAAATTACAAAATCGAGTTTATTAAAAAGTTCGGCAGTGAAAACTTAGCAGTAAAATTAACAAAATTGAGTCATAAATAAATAAATAAAAAAATAATAATAAAATAAATATCCCTGGACATTATTCCACACAGCGCCATCTAGCCCCAAAGTAAGCTAATTAAAGCTTGTGTTATGGGATACTAGACAACGGATAAACATACTTAAATACAATTTCTTTTGTAAATACATACTTATTATACATAGGAGACACCCAGACCAGTACAAACAGACATGTTCATGCACACAAATGTTTGTACTGTGCGGGGATCGAACCCGCGACCTCTGGTGTAGTAGCCAACTTATTAACCATTACACCAAGTCGGTCGTCGAAATAAAGAAATTGAAATGGATCTTTGAAAAAATATTATGCAGTGAAATAACTAAAAAGGGCAGTAACGTGTGGATATTTATCAAATCGGAATAAGCTGGCAGGCAATCTCGTTCTAAGCAATTATATAAACAATGTGGTGGTAAAATGTATTCCTCGTATATTCAGTGTGTAACGTGAGAAATTAAAATAGAAATTAAGTGTGTTTTGTGATTCACCTGACGACATTCAGTAAGTTTAAGTTATAAAAAAGAAAATAACTTTAGATTTGACTGTTTTAATGAAATAAATGATTGTTTTAATTAAATCAATTTGGTAGGTTTGATACAACCTGTGAACTGCCGAAGTATTTATCTAACTGCTCTTACCATCATTTTCACTGGCCATTCATTTATTAGACTGCTTTCGCATTTTTACTACTGAAATTGTAGGATGAAATAACCGGACAATATATTTTTAGTATGTGTTTTACTATCGCATTTATTTACCAGCCGCCGATAAATAAAATAACTGCCCATTATTTTTTTTCAACTGATCGTAAAAAAGGTAAACTCTCAATTTTTTAAATAACAGTTAAAAAAATTAGTAGCCATATTATAATAAGTTAGATGAATAAAGTATAGTCAGTGATAGAATGTATCTTTCTTCCCTTACGACCACAGAAAGCGTGTTATCACTCAAAAATAGATTCAAGAGACGATCTCGATATTTAAGGCTTGTTTAAATAGAAAGCGTGGGTGCGTTTGAGTACTCATCATTACCACCAAGTACCTTCTACTTAGTACTATGCTAGGTCTGCAAAAAATATAATTTCACTGTGCAATTGTAGTACCACACCGTTTCAACACTGCTTTACCTAGCCACCTTAAGGTACCTATGACATGCAGTTACGGTCGTATTAGTCGCATTATAATTTAACATACAGTCAACTCAACAATTGTAACATTTTGACAGTATCACATACCACACACATTATACCAAATAACTAAGGTTAATTTTTAAGCTGTTAAGTTTGGCGTGTGGTAGACTGTACCAATTTATCTCTATAACATCTCACGTTTGTACAAGCACGTCTGTCGTGTTGTATCCCACACGACAGTAATCTTAATGGGTAGTTAAATTATTTCGATTTGGTAGGGAGACTTCACTTATTGTAGTGTAAGTAAAAAACCTAAAATACCTTATGCTTTTATTTGTCCGTTAAAAAAGGTCACACCAACAGACATGAAGATAAAACATAGTAGGTTACACCCATTCATCCATTAATTTGATTTGAAATTAATAGAATATAATGCTGGAAAAAATCACAGCCTCAAGTAAAAACCGAACGCATTGAACTCCTGTACCCCACCCGGCAAGATACTGATTCTGCTAAAATAAAAGTAGCAAAAAAAATTGATTAAATTATTTAAATCTGTCTGTTACGTGTTTTTACGCCTTAGCCGATGAAACAATCATGGTACCGATAGAGATAGACTGGACCTTTGCAAAGAAGAAAAACCACCATTTGTTGAGAAAATGATATCATCTTCTTTTTCGTGTCGATGATCTTTTGCTACGAAGTATATTACACCAGCCCAGTGCTTTACATACGGCTTTCCCGAGGGAGGTGGCTACATACAAGCCCTGCTCCCCGATTTCAGAACGAAGTTATCGAACGATTCGGTAAATCGGTCGATAACTCTGTTCTGAATCGGGGGGCAGGTCTGTTCGGGGGTTACATATTGAAACGCATAACGTTTTTTGCCATAAACTCAAAATGCATAATGTTAATGACCATAATAGTCATTTGCCATACGCCCTTATAGATAACTTCATAACGCATAACATCAAATGACCGAAATTCGTAAAGCATAATCATAGAATGGCATAATTTTGATAAGCATAAGTATTAAAAGGCATACTTTTCATTTGCCATAATTTTAAAAAGGCATACTATTCGGAAAACATACATGAAATAAGCATAACTGAAAAAATCACTAAGCCAGCATGCACGCATAAAACTAAATAGCGAGTTTTCTGACGCTTAACAATTATGCTTTTTGTTGTGTATGCCATATGATGTAATTATGGCAATTGAAGTTATGGCAATAAAGATTATGCGTTGTGTCACCCTGTTCGGGGGCACCACACTCGCATTGTGCCATGAGTATGAGTATGACCAGCTCAGTGATTGCTTTGCATTATTGTGCTTGTCAGCCTCATGTTTGGACCTCATGACTGCTTTCCATCAGGTGTAGTGAGGTCATCTTGACGGGCACTACAAAAGATATATATTGGTACTGATGTATCCCCATTTGCCCCAATATGGGGCTGACTGGCCTGTTGGTGCAAGCGATTCTGCCTTTAGCACCGGAGGTCGTGGGTTCGATCCCCATGACAAACATTTATGTGACGAACATTTGTGTTTGTTGTGTGTCTGGGTGTTATTATCTATTTAAGTATGTATTTAGAAATATTGATACCCATAGTACACGTTTTGCTTAGTTTGGGGTCAGATGATCTTGGTGTAAATTGTCCCAGATATTTATTTATTATTTATTTGCTGAGGTTGTTTTTGCAGCCCACCTGTGTCCGAATTCGGTTGAAGGTTTCCAAGTGGGCCACGGCAAGTTACAGCTTAGAGGGAGGTGTTCGTCAGTGCCCAGGTACAGAGGCGCTCATATCAACCTTTACAATACCAAAATGGCTCCTAAGGCAGCAGCATAAGGTGCCCCGATGTAAAGGTTGATGTGAACGCCTCTGTACTGACACGGTAAAGCTTGAGACTGATGCCATAGTTCCGTTATTCAATCAATAAACAAATATCTGGGGCACCTAAACACCTTACACCAAGATCACCTGTCCCTAAACTGAAAAAAGCCTATAAGTTCACACCTAAAGGTGACTAATAGGTGTCAGAAACGAATAAATATAACCTAAATATTTTAAATACTTAGATAGAAAAAAAACACCTCGACACAAAGCAGACGTGGGTCGATCGAACCCACAACCTTCAGCGCTAAAGGCAGGATGGCTACCATTGCGCCAACAGGCCAAATAATTGGTCAAATGAACGGTGTAGAAAAGTAAATATTCCACGTGGACGAAATCATGGGCCAAAACGAATTAGAATAAAACGACAATATAATCAGAAAGTGAATATTGAAATATTATTCAACCTACTTATAACCAGAAGTGCACCTTCCGATGTTAAAATACACCTACTTATATACTCAGGTACTACTTGTACATCCGTCCGTTAATTGACCAATGACTTATACATTAATAATTCTAGGCTTCATAAACGTTCATAATTGCATTAATCATAGACATTGAGACAATCATGGAAATTGTAGCAGCTATCGTGCTTGTCGTGCTGCGTTTTAATTAATTATTGGTTTCATAATAGTTGTGACAAGAAACTAGGAATTGATCAACCTCTTTAATTGGTAGCACGGAAAAAGTTATATTACGAACTCAGCACATCAAGTACCACAAACTGTCAGTACAGCTATTCTCGATCGATTTTGATACTTCGCTTTTAGTGATAAGGTTCAGGGCATATTGACAGACGGGTACAAATGACAAGGCAGTTGCAAATTGGTTGCATCCTTAAAAGAAGATCCCTAAAAAGTATTCACCTTATTTTTCTACTGTTCCGCGCAAGTTAAATGCCCACATCAACATGGTCTAGGGATATTTTAATTAAACCTAAATAACTAAAATTCTATTAACTTTTTGTTAAGACACCTACACATTAAAATAAACCTTGTTTAATAGCCTATCTAATCTGATAAATAAACTTTTAAATAAAGTTAAATTCAAAAAAAACTTTGAAGAAGAGAAAAACTCAGACAAAATTTCAATCTTAATTTTATTTTTGAAACTTCAAAACCTAAACAAAACAACTATTTATTTTTTTTAAATTTTGAAATTTAAAATTAATAATCCGTGGATCCACCTAAGACTCTCCTGACACATCTGCAGCGGTTCTGCATACTCAAAACAAGGGTGTCAATGTTGTGGAATACTGTCCCGAGTCCTGCTAAGATGCAAGAAAAGCTGGTTTTCATGTACAATATCTGTAGGGAAATTCCTAAGAGCTCTTCTCTGAAGCATATCTCAGGCACGCTCAATAGGATTTAAGTCAGGGAGATCGTGCCGGCCAGTCTAAAGCCAACTTGTAACGATACGCGACGGATGTGGACGGGCATTGTCGTGCATTAGCTGGAAATTGTGTCCCATTTGCTGTCTGTGGGGCAAGATTACAGGCTCTAGCACCTCATCTCGGTATTTTAGAGCAGTCATATTGCCTTGTATCCAAACGAGGTCCGTTCTACCGCCAAGACGAATTCCTGCCCAAACCATAATCGTGCCACCTTGATATGCATGAACTTGTTGTGGGTGCTGCAGTCGATTCCAACGTCCAGGTTCTCTCCAAACGCGTACTCTTCGCGAATCAGGATGAAATCCAAACCTGGATTCATCAGTGAAAAGCACAAGTGACCATTGAGAATGGTTCCAGTTTTCGTGTGCAATAGCCCATTGTAATCTTCTTCCTCGATTGCCTCTCTTTAGCGCTGGTACCCGAAGTGGCCTACGAGCACGTAGGTTGACTTCATGCAGTCGTCTTCTCAAAGTTTGACTGCTTACCAGCAAACCATACTCTCTCTGTAGCCTTTGAACCAATTCCATCGCCGTTACATTTGGTTGACTTCGTGCAGCATTCACTATGAATCGGTCCTGTACATGTGTTGTAATGCGTTGAGGTCCTCGGTGCCGTTCCACCACTTCCCCCGTGACACGATAACGTGACCAAAGCCTGGATATAACGCCCTGACTGGTCCTCATGGCTTCAGAAACCGCAATTTGGGTAGCGCCAGCTTGAATCATGCCCACTGCTCTTAACATTTCGTTTTTGGTCAAGTATCTACGTGGCATGATTAAATGAACACCGGAGATGCGTTTGACAAAGATTTATAGAAATTTATGAACTTTTAATCAAGTTAGAAGTTCGTGAAGATTTACTTCTTTGGAAGAAATTCAATGAATGCGAATTTCATCTTAAAACAAAACCTTTTATATACAAATTTTAATTAAAAAAGGAACTTAATAATGTTTTTATAATCTGTCATTAACAGTTTTTTTGTAAGGCCAGTACTTTTTAAGTTATTTAAAAAGTTTTATATATCCCTAGACCATGTTGTTGTGTGTATTCCAATAATAGTAATGAGGCCATCACTACACATCGCTTTTTGGATTAGTTAGTGATCTCGTCCCTAGGGAGAGCGAAATATCTGACTATCCATTTTTTGATAATCAAGATGTTCGTATCATCTTACGATACTATTTCACTCTTCATTAAAATAATATTTTAATCATATAATGTTTAACAAAAAGCTAGACTCTGCCAGCAGACAGCGAAGAAAAACAGCGTAAGTGCAAACCATAACAATCCCTGCACATAAGCCGAAATTTGAATCCCAGCTTTTCTTAGTTCTCGTCTATAGCAAGAGCGAAATCCTAAGATTTAAGCTGAGCAGGCGGTGCGGTGCGGCAGAGAGGTGATAAAATAGTTTTAATCGCGCCATCTCGCCGCGATTAATTGCGAAGCCGAAACGGCGACCGTGCCTTGAGCCGACACACAGATCTACACACGCTGGATGGGACATCATTCTTAATTTAAGTAGTTAATCCTTAAACAGAACCTCTTCGTCGTGATATATACGACGGTGATATCGTTGAAAGAACAGAGATTCCTCCGCACGTTTGGATGTTTAGATATTACAAAAATCTACAGCTAAATAACCCTGCTGGGCAATGACAGCATTGCCCAGCAGCCTAGCTACACGACCTACTCGTAGCTACCTGTTTTAGCAGCAGGACCACAAGTCGTCGGGGAGATGATCTTATGTCAGCTAGGGCACTGATTACTTAATAGTTACTACATAACAGACAAATCACTTCATAGAAAATTGTTAATTTTGTCAACTGTAAATGCGTGCTGTCATGTGACAGGCATGGTATATGGGCTAGCCAGGGCTACCTCTTTTGATATAGATGTCGGTAATGAGTACTTACAGTTTACAGTACGTCATCGCGTAAGTTCAACCGTAAGATTCTCGTACGAATGCTCAACGCGGCTATTGACAACCAACTGCCAAATGGGTTTCGGAAGGCTGGTAGGTAATTATCGCGCGCAAGTACATGGAGTGACAGAGGCCTGGCTAGCATTTCATCTTGCTTAATTTACTAAAGTTCCCCATGGCCGTAGCCTTAAGGAATCTGCAACGCACGTGTTACATGTGTTTAAAGGTTGCGTAAATCTATTACCAACCAGGCAGTCCGCGTGCTTGCTAGTCACCGATTTTGTATAAGCAAAACAATATTGGACCAGACAGTACAAACGGTATAGGCGAGTGACTGACTATGGGACAGCACCTACACAAAAAAATAACTAGTTATTCGAATAGTCATATTGAGTTGATAGTAAAGCAGCGCTTACAAAGTTAAGCTGTACTTTAAGCTATATAAATAAACTCGCTTTCCGCCTGCGGCTTCGCCCGCGTGTACTTCGTCAAATTAAATAAAATCTGTAAAGCTTCATACAAATCCGTTTAGTAGTTTTTGCGAGAAAGAGTAACAAACACACACTCACAAACTTCTGCATTTACAATATTAGCAAGGTAATAAACAAAATCTTGATCTCAGGCAACGGTAATAAAAGGTAAAATAATCGGAAAGCATAAATCATGATCATTTATTTGCTCTTCTTGTTGTACAAAGATCTTCTCGACGAATATGTAGTTTCAAACAAGAACCCTGCAGAGGTACTACAAATATAATTATACATTTTATTTAATTACTTAGCATTTATTTAAAATATACTGAAATTTAAATAAAATCAATAAAAATATTATTTTCAATCCTGCCACTGCGATACAAATTAGAGTAATAAAATATTCCCTTAATTCTAACTAATTTTCCCTATCAAAGAACAAAAACATCAGATATAGGTATCTATTTTACTTTGAAAAGTCAAAGTTGAGAGTTTAAGATATTAATGTCTCTTCCAGAGCGTCCTTGCTTTAGCTACTGCTGCAACTGTCTCTCATTGTCTCTCTTGATTTGTTGCTACACTTCACCGTCCTGATTGAACGAGACAAAAATACTCAATCCCCCCAAATCAGACAGAGATGGCACTACCAACTAAATCCCCCGATTAATTATAATGGCCCAAATCTCCTATCGCTTGTTACGTGGTTTTTTACCTTTTGTTTTCGCGAGGAATTCGGATTCCCCAAATTCTACTTCACGCCGAATTTTAAATTGATACTTAACTAAGTTAAGTTGCCGAGAATTCGGAGAGCCCAAGGTAACTTGCTTGCCTGAGAAATCTTGAAATGTAAGGAGGTGACCGTTTATTCAAGATCTGATAGGTCCTTCGAAGATCCTGACATTTCCAGTAATATTACGGTATGCAGGAATATAATCAATATAACAATTAGGTAACATAAGCTACGGCATGTTTAAAGAGTTCAAGTATAAATTTGGGCATTAATAGCAAGCTTTAATACTGAAAAATTATAATTCCGTTAATAATACCAATTGCTTAATTAATTAATAAGAAGAAAGAATTATAAATTAATGAGTAAAGTTAAGTAAATGCAAAGAATTTTAAAACACCCGAACTTCAAGACTGATTTAACGAAAGGTTTAATTTCTAATCTGTGTTTTCGCGAGTACATCATGATAAAACGTCTTGGTTAGCTCAAAAATACAGAATTACGAATTCAAAGTTTATCCTAGATTGAAGTCACGTCCCACACGCCTTTCCGCACCACACGTCGCTAGTCCCCAGGAACTAGTTCAGAGGGCATCTGATAATGTCCACCTAGGCCTGGACTGCAAGAGCGTGCCAAGTACTGTGAATAAACTGTGCTGATCTTGCGCTGATAAGATTAAGTGTTGGTTGATGTGTGACATTTTCTGTTTTAGAATTAGTTCTGGGAAAACTACTTTTAGAATTGCTGGTATATAATAACCATTATGGATGTAATGATGTATGGATGAATGAACATACGTACACTCATAACCAGCCTGTTCGTGTTCACTGCAGGACATAGGCCTTCCTAAGAGAACACCGCCACACACGGCCTTCAGGTTGCCGCATCCAGCCACTTTCTCTAGGTATTCGGTCCACCTAGCATGTGGCTACTCTACTGACCGTGTAAAACTGATTTAGCGCACTCGGTGATATCACCGATATCTGTGTTGTATGTATATACGAGTACATAGAACACAGAACTGTGAACATTAACTTATGATCGTCATACGCAACCATTAGAGGACAGTCCACTGCTAAAGAACTCCCCCCCCATAGATTTCCTAGGCGGCATGGACTTTTTATTTATTCATTGAATTCGCATAGAATAAGATGACATTATGTAATAGTTGGTGCACTTTTACAACTCATATTGTGTTAAACTGTAACGAACAAACAGTGTTTCATTTCAATGCGCCTTCACAGACAATAGTTCCTTGATGACGACATAGCTAATGATAGTCCTACATCCAAAAACGAGGTTTATTATAAGATGTAAAGATTATTGGCTATTACCAGAGGTGAGTGACCCTACTTAAGCAGCATTCACAACCTCACCTCGTCATGAATGAGTGTCTCCACAGGCGCTATCTGGCTCGTTTATCAATCTAACACCACGACGTTTGTGACATGCTCCTTACTCTCTACTATCGGGCACATCTGTGTGGTTTTGCGTTGCACCTCATTCGGCGGGGTTAGGATGCGTTTATAAAAAGGTTTTTTCTAGTTTTTACTTGATTTTATAATTGTGAGCCTGGGGGTTTGAAGGTTCTCGAGTGGCGACCACGAAGACGCAAAGGAGCCCTCCTACCCATTAGTTCATGACCAGGCACAGGTTGCTAACAGCTTAATGTTTAGTGGGACATTAGGTATTTCTATGGGGACTAATGTGAGTAAAGTGGACATTGATGGTAGCCGCCTGTGCTGAAATTTTAGTCGGTTACCTATACTACTTCTACTATCTATGCGGTTTAGCCAAGTAATCAGCGTTGTTGCACCAATTTTTGAGCAACCTGAAGGTAAGCGGTCACGCAGCCTATAAACGGTCTTGTAAGCAGAGGCCTATAGACCCTGAAATGATGCCCTCTACCTGTGATTTTAGCCCTCAATTGTAGCGAAGACTAGATTCCAGTGATTGTGGTATTTTGGGTTTAGGCTACCTGTCCACGAACGCGAAGCGAGGAAGTATTATTATTGATAGTTCAACAAGGTTCAGGCTTCCCTAAGTAATCCTATTGGTTTTGATGACACGATCCGCGTAGTGTGCTATAGCGTCGTTTTACGCCTCGACTTGCGAGGGGACACCTCGATCACCGATCTTGTAAAATCAGAAAACATTTTTTTTTAAATTGGGTCGTGTCTGTGCTCGGGGACGACCTTGGCTTGAATCCTTGTTGAGCATGACAACTGGTGTGTTATCTAGTGCATAATATTGAAAAAGCTTCGGAAGCTAGCAAACTAGTAGCTTATAGGGTAATTTTGAGGCTCACGTCACGAGACAACATTACATACCTACTGTCCTAGTCCCAAAGTCATGGTTTCCCATGTATCCATGTACCCATATATCGTGGAAACCAGAAACAAGGAATTACCGCAATCACCCAGACGCAACACAATTATACTCGTATATTTCATCTGTAACTTTAACTCTAAATGGTCTATTTGGTCTCTAAATCAACGGTTATTTCTGCTGGTGCAGGAATCGAACCCACGACCCTGTCACAGAGTGTGCTCGATAATATAAACTGGCCTTGTCGAATGAAGTTAACCTGCGAAGTGTCGTGTGAATCAGGCTTTACACGTTCAGTAATCACAAAAACTAGTTTAGCATACAAATCCACTAGTGGGCGACTGAGCATCTGATAGCAAGCGGCAATTACGTACGTGACACCTCGCGGAGATGCCATCTGCGCGCGCGCCGGTTGGGAGCCTCTCCAATTATTGTTTTATATTGTTTTGTTGCGTAAACCTTGTTTTGTCGCGGAAAAAAGTTTATGGGCAGTGTTGCTAGGTGTGCTGGGCAAAATATTATGACTCAGAAGAGTTTATTTCGTGAAGTAAGTATTTTCGTGGGTATCATTGAAAAACATTTGAGACAGTTAATCTGACGTCGAACTAATCGGTGTTTGAAGGCTGAAATATTTACCTAATACATACTTAACATCTAGACAGAGCTCACACACGATGGGGATTGAATTAATTAGCTTAGGCGTTGGAGACAAGACCTCTCAATCCGGAACTCTTAGTCAGACATATTAGAATCAAGAAGCCTCAGATAACCGCGTGAGCCTCAACGCCTACCACGTTGGCTTCAAAATTCCTTTGGTGAAAATTGAGCTTCTAAATGGTCAGTTCACCATGACGGCAACAGTCACTTGCCTCTGACTACTCCGTTTGGGATAAAGTTGTGATGTCGTTATGAGTCTCAATCAATAAATGCAGAAATCCTCCAAATTTATGAAGTTATGAGTACCTATAGATAACAGTTGCTGACAAGATATAATATGAGTAGGTACGAGAACAAGTGTTGTCCGGACAAGTGTTCTAATCACTCCAATAATCGAAACGTAGTATTCGCTACAAATATGAATGCTAGGATGTAATACTTTTTGAAGCAAATAGCAGCTGTTTATCATAGCGATTTAATAACACAATGTGGATTAAAAAAAATGGCAGGGTAATTTTCAGAATATTTATTTATGTTTTAAGCGGTAAAAGCAGGTTTAGTGAGTGAACTGCACTATTTTAGTAAGACTGTTAAGAGAAGCAGTTTATTCTTCAAAACTTTTTTATTTAATAACTCGCTAATTCTTTTTTCAGCTGCAGACTCCACGCTGTCGTTCCGTAGGCTCATAAAAAGATACTTTTTGTGAAGGCCAAAATTAACTGCTTCATGGCATACTGCCTACAAGAGGTAAAATACGAGGGGCATGCCAAAAGAAGTTAGATAAGTAAAGACTTATTTTGATAGACACTGGCAAGTTATACACCATCCTAGAGGCTGGTTGTTTATTGATATATTTGAAAATAGAACACACATATTTATTTTTATTTGAATAAGCATCATTTTTCTGAGGATTTGGCGGGAATTCGCTTGCAGCAATGGAGCCTTCAAGGTGAGGATGGCCAGCCCAGTGATTCGTTTGAATGACTGGACTTGTCAACCTACCATATTCCCCTGACCTAGCACCTTGTGATTTTTACCTGTTTCCAAAAAATTAAGAAAAACTAAAGAGGAAGAGAGTTGAAAGCAAAGAAGATGCACTGGCTGCCTATAACTCCAAGATTTCTGAGGTGTATAAAGAGGAGTGGTCACAGGTATTTTCCAATTGGTTCAAACGTATGGAAAAGTGTAAACGTGCTCAGTGCTTCGAAAACCCAAGTGTCGACCATACTTGTAAAAAAGAATAAATTTTATAATTTTTGAGTATCTAATTTCTTTTGGCATGCCCCTCGTAGTTACCCCCTATTCTAAACCTGGAAAGTCCTGTCGGTACCTACGCCTGGCTAGCAAAAGCACAGAAGTTTGAAGTCTGCTGCCAAATAGTACCTTCAAGAGTAATTCCCTGCCAACTTCTCTAACTCTCGAACTCTTCATTAAATCACACGTTGCTTGTTTAGTTGCAAAACGACCCTTCAACCAATATTTATCAGGTTATTTCGATTTCAGCTGGCATGTCACTAGAATCATGAGTTATTCATCTCCTCGCGTCTGTGTTTCCGGATACTTACAACCTTGGTATCTTCAAGGGCAGAGTGAATAGGCATTTTCTGGGTTAGCATGTACCACCATCGGCTTCGTCATCGCTTACCAACAGGCGAGACCGAGGCCAAACGCAAACCCTTCTAATAAAACTAAAAAAAACTTTTTGTGTATTTGCGAACAAAATATGGTCATATCATCCCTTTAAAAACCAGCACACAGACATCTCATGTGTATTAAGGCCAACCAACAGTTGTCTGGATGATAACTCCTTGCAGACTGGTGAATTCATGATTTAAACGCATCCCTAGGCCTCCATGCAGTGTGACAGTTGAGGCTGAGCGTACTGTTCAAGAATCAAGATGCCAATTCGTGTAAGTATTTACCATCTTAATACGCTTGCTGCTTTTATACAAATGCCACCACCACCACTAGACGCCGTTTGGGCTTCCACCCCCATGTGGTTGACTTTTCAGCAATCTGCACCCGAAGGTTTGCATCGTCTTTTCTGATCCGCACTGCTAGGGAGTGGAACGCTCTTCCTGCGTCTGTGTTCCCGGAAACTTACAACCTTAGTATCTTCAAAGCCAGATTGAATAGGCATTTTCTGGGGGAGCGTATAGGTAGTACATCGGCCTCGTCATCGCTTACCACTAGGCGAGACTGCGGTCAAATGCAAACCCATTTTGAATGAACAAAATAAAAGATCGTTTCGATTATGCAGTTTTAAAGTTGATAGTATGAACGGGGATTCCAAACCACCAAATTGGGACAAAATTCTCTCCAACGCAGGTCCAGCCTCCTTTTTTAATTACGGGGCGGGAGTTATATCTTAGCAGCAATCGGGCGTGCAGCAGTCGTATTATGAAGAATACGAGTCCATAGGATGACGACACGATTGGCACGGTTTCTCGCCTTGACATACGTAGTGTCCCGGGTTCGATTCCCGGTCGAGTCAATTCAGGAAACGATATTTACTAAATTGGCTTGCGTCTGGGTTTGCTGGGAGACGCCCCTGGTTTTATTCTTTGTAATAACTCAGGGATATTTATACCTACTTCAAGATCATGACAAGTGGTGTGTGTTTGGCGCCTATTTATATTTAAACTTTAGTTAAATAGTAGCAACGCCTTCGTAGACAGTAAAGAATAGGAGAATGAAGAAAAACCATGATAAATTTTGTCAATAGATTTATCTATATATTTTAATGAATAATTCTCAATTACAGGTGTTGTAACGTTACAGTCTCTTGTTCACTTCACGAAGCTTTCTTTTTGTAGAAAAATGGCAAATTAATTACTTATTGCAAATTCAAATCACTGGTGTTAGTTACGAACATTGACAAGTTAACAAAGAAGGTGAGTCAGATTCTTTACGTATATAGGTATCTATTTCCCAAATTTTAACTTTTAATGCGCTTAAGTTTAATGAATTTCATGGAAAATTATATTCATTTATAATTATATATTTCGTATCTTTAACTACAATTTATCAACTATATATTACAAACTTTAACTTACACTTAGATTCATTTTTATCAATCGTTTATTTTGCATGCGTACAATTGTTTTTTTCTAAATTTGTTTTAATTATTTCAATATTTTTTTGCCGATAAAATGAAGAGCGCTCTTCTGTTTAAATATTTGTAATAAACTCGTGTTTTTATCAATTAGAAATCAACAATCATACGCACACTATTTCACAGCACAATTGACAAAACATATTTTCAAAATATGCCTATTAATAAACACGTAAATATACCTTACAATTGTATGTACAAAATTAAGCGATACTATTCAAGTACTTTATGCTATTTTAATATGAGTGGGAAACGTAATGTATTTCAAATTGTTTGCCGCAAATTTTGTTTTGGCGCCATTGGTGGTCAAAGGACACCGTCGAAATCTGCCCCAGCATGCACAAACGAATGTCCTTCATTATAATTTTTCTATTATTATTTTATTTTATTAGCAATTGTACATAGTGAACGGACATTCTGTGGTTAGAAACGAAAAATACAAAGTTCTGTAAGTATTAAACAATTTGATATCTCAAACAATATTATGTTGGTGGTCGGTTTGCCAAAAGTGATGACAAATTAGTTTCAAGTAGTACCAACAGATGGAGTTATACTCATTTAGATCGCGCTTTAATTGTGTTTCGTCTCAATCATTTATGAATTAAATACATAACTCCCTAACTATTTTACTGGTGAACGTGCCAACTGCCAACACTCTTATATCAAAATGAATAAGCATTAATGTTTTTTTTGCAGTTGTAATAAATAATTGTATTTTATGTTCATTAAATTCATACAATTTAAGTGCTTGGGTAGAGGTAAACAATGTATCTATCAGAACATACAACATACATTACGATTAAGTATAACCTCAAAATCTAATACATTCTGTAGAACGCCGCGGTTCCTAATTGTTGTAACACGGTTGTCCGTGTTTCAACAAATGCCTGATGACAATTTGTGAATGATTCCGAAAGACAAGTAGCATTTTCTTATTGCTGTGCGTTCTGGGGCATTCAATGTATGGGGAACGAGCAATGTCCTTTCCAATACTGTTAGTTTAATAAATCAGAAAGTTTTTCATTCTATTTAACACCACTTTCAAAGGTTCTAAATGAAACAAAAATGTTTTGCTTAATGTACTAAAATTATTTTTTAGCTATAGCTCTTGCAACTTACGAGTCCTCTTGTCTCTTGCTACCAAATAATTGGGTTTAACTTAGTGTCGTAAAAGCGCGCTCGGGATTTGCAAGAATTACGAGTATAATAAAATTTTCAATTTCGTAGAACAACTTTGTCATAATGTCTTTAAAATCAAATATACTTAGAGTTTTTTCAAATAGCTTTTGCACCAATGGCGTCAAACATTCTATCGACAAAGGCTGAACTAATGTAACCCTATCGCTATTGCTGTGGAGTCTATTAGTGATAGCTATTGTGTCCTACAAGTGGTACATAGGTTCGATGACGGGGCCGCGTGATACCAGGGCTCATTGTAGCAAGATCCAGAACTGTTCAAATTGAGTAATTACTCGAAACTGATTGCTAAGTACCTTAAATATTACTTAGCTGATTTTTTCTATTACAAATTGAAAAAAAAATGCATTTATAATATCGTTCGATTGTGTTTTTTTACCTTTTTTAATGAATGGGATGACTCTGGGTTTCTCGTCACTCAACTAGCCGTAGTTATCCGTGACGGAACTTAAAAAATCGAATTCCTAATACTCATTGTGGTCACAGGCAAATTGATCAGTTTCGCCCCCTCCCCTGCCATTACTGCTCAGAAGATACTATGGCAGAAATAATCAGCAACAATAAATACTTATAATGTTGATAACAGAACTAGTAGAACAACAAAATCAATACAGACAGTTCAATTAGGGATCATGCTACAATGAACTTATCACAGTAGTGCTTCTAAGATACTTCCTATAAGATTTTGAATCTGTAAATAATACATTTTTGTTCTTAGAACTGGGACCAGATTAATAAAGTACTCCTCTCTCTATCTTGTTATCGCAGAAGCACTACATCACCAGTCACGAGACACTCCTGGAGTGCTGTGAGAACTACGCAAGACGAAAGCCTCCGTGTGGCGTCGGACACCCGAGCCGCCAGCAACCACCTAATGTAAGCGTACTATTTACAAGTATACGAAATCGACCCGAATAGAACTCGAAAGGAAACAAAATAGGAACGATACAAAACGGCGCACCCCTAGCGCAGGCTATAAATACACGCTATTTACAAGGCTACGGCTCGAGTCAGTCCTGCGTTTCGACGTCGAGCCCGTTGACCATGCGCTCGATGCTCTTCAGGTCGGAGGCGGGAGGAGTGCTCGACGTGGTGGACGTAGGCGCGTCAGGCGGGGGGTCTGCTGAGGCGGCGCGCGCGGGGGGAGACCCCCCTCGCGGCCGCGCAGGTGACGAACTCAGACTCCGCGCGCGCGGCGCCACCTGCTCAAACGCCGAGCCCAACCCTGGCAGAGCATACGGCGCGAACCTGTGCATTTTACTCAGTGAAGGCCCTACAGCTGGCGCCGGCAGCGCAGGCGGCGGCGGCAGCGAGTACTGCTGCAGCAGCGGATGCAGGTTAAACAGCAGACCTGGCGGCATTTGGTGCGGGGGGAAGAAAGGCGGCGGGTACAACGACGGGGGGTACAGGTACGGCAGCAGTTGTGGCTGCACAGGGGGGCCGAGGGAGACGTCGGGCGCAGGCGAGGGGCGCGAGGGGCCAGCGGGGGGTGAGTTAGCTCGCGCCCCACCAGAGCAAGAGGAGTCTGAGCCTGCTTCGATGGCTTCGTCGGGACCAGAATCTGCGCCTCCCCCTCCGCCGCCACTTGAGCTGAACCAAGCTGAAAAGAAACGAATGTTGAAATCGTGTTGTGTGTAACGTAACATGTTAGTTGGATGATATTTATCTGGTCAGGTGGCAAGGTTACACAGTGACGTGTGTGGGCGTAAGATGTTTTCATGATTGAGTGGAATCACTATATATGCTATGTGAGTCTCTCAACACCTGACACCTGGGAAGCTGTCATAGAAGGACCCTAGTAGTTAACAGCATGCAACATAGAAACTCTAAAGAGTTCATAACACAGTCAGCAATAAGTCGCTGAATATTCAAGAAATTGATCTTAGTCACATCAGCTATGATTGGGCAGTCTCTTTTATAATTTAGTGTATTTAGGGTTACGTTGTATACGTATTCTATGCTGTTCGAGCATATGATACAAACGTTTACTCCATAATCTGAGCGTCCTGGAGGTAAGCTTTTCAAAAAACGGAACCCACAACGCCCATCAGAAATTTTAAACTGGTGGTCTTTGTGTAGAGGTATAAAAATAACTACCATCAGCATTATTCATTCGCCCGAAGAATTAACTGGTTTAGTGCCATATCAAGTTTTAGCAATCGATTTCCTGTTGTTTTTTTCATTCGGCAGTGGGTTAAAAGGTACTTACAGCTCGAAGAGTGCTGCGTGGTGGCCGGCGGCGGGGGCGGACTGCTGGGGCCGCCGACGTCCAGAGGCCGTTCGTCGTCCTCGTCCCGCGCGTCGGAGCGCGCCGTCAGCAGCGCCTGCCTGCGGTACACGGACAGACTGCTCGTGTTATTATTGTGGCAAAGACAACATAACATAAACAACTATAAGAGTAGCTAGGAGCAAGCCTATGCGTGTGGTACAGGACTGAGGACTCTTTTGACGGTTTTCATACTATTGACTTGCACCAAGTAACTCTTTAACCTCATTGTACCTCTGCTGGATATAGATCATCGTTACAGAAATGATATCATCACTACTTGGTGAGTATTTAAAAGGTTGATCACCACGCTTGCTGAACGTGGCTTGTGGTGATTCTGGGTATGTTCCGAATAAACCTCCTTTTGTTGGGACGTTCGTCCTGCACGTTTCTTCACAAAAATAGTGTCCAAAAAATGTCGTAAGCGGATGTCTAGAAGTAGAGCACTCCTAATATGTATATTAAGGTATCACAGGTTTCTGCAATAAGCGAAAATTCTGGCGTGCTGAACCCTGGGTGTTCGGGTTCAACTCGTACTGGAGTCTTTTTTGAAAATCGACACGGGTTTTTAATGACACTGTGCACTTTGACTCCCCCTGGCGTCAATTGGTTGACATTTGGTAATAGCCGTCGACCGCGGAAAGGTTAATCGCGGCCTAATGGTGTGCCGAAATATGAGCACGCCTGAGGTGCCATTTTATTATCAAGGACTTGACAATATGAGGCTAATTCATTATAGGATGGGGACTGTCGATATTGCGTGAATAAGGTTACTGTTTATGAATACAGTCAGGAAACAACTTGCAATTTCGAGACGTCCGCAAATAGCATATCACAAAATCTTTCTTTAATAGATCCATTTTTTCGAAATAAAAAAACTTACGAGCAATCGTGATTGCGATAAAACAAAGATGTCATTTTGTCTATTTGTCATTTGTTAAGTGCCAAGCACTGTTATTTCTAGTATTATTATCTTATGAGAGCTCCCATAATTATGTTGATCGGCCTTATTCGGTCTTTAGACATGCTCGAACATTTACATTCAACAGGAACTAGGAACAAATCTCATCAAAAACCTCAACCGATGCGATTAATCCATCGTACGTTTTACTAAATAGACGACAAGAATCAAAACAAGTATTTTAACAGTTGTCCGCTCCCTACAACATAATGTTCCGGCCTCAATAAAAAGCCCAGGGGTCTAAGCTAAAAGGGATGAAAATTTGGCAAGATTACAAGGCGGCCACCCCTGCACAGTTTACATTGTAACGCGAACACCCTAATGTGGACTGTTTAAATTAGGGTTGCCGGAGATGTACTTTAATTTTTAGGATTTTATTAAAAAAATTGCACTATTTATGGTTTTCTTAATGATCATCGCTCCATTAGATAGTATAAAATTAGTTTCAAAGTTTAATCTTTAATGAAAAATCAAGGCAGGCCCTATTACTTTCTTTATTTTTTCTGGTTTCCCCATTTCTGGTGCGAAAAGATTTTAACATTTTGGACCATCAAATTTAAAAGACTTTTTTGATACCTACCTAACGTTTTAGTTGAGTTTGCTATTTGCACTAAAATCTTAAAAAATATTTAAGCCAAAATAAAATATGTTAAATATTTTATGTATTTTGTTTTCAATCTTTTTTACGAAATATGAGGCTAAATTGGGTTAACAATACATTAATGTAAGTTCTTATTTTACTAATATACAATGGTATAAAAGTATAGTACCTAATTCGTTGATCATTAACTCTTGCCACCCCTTAAATTCAGGGGTGTTCCAAATTAAATTCTATCAGTGACTATGAAGCGAGTTAATAAAACGAGTTAGAACTGAACCCGGGAAGACGCTCTAGGGTTCCGGGACAATGCAATGATAAACAGTTTGCTTTGCCGGCGACATGGACAAATAATTGCCACTGCTTTGTTTGGGGTCCTCGGGACACTTTTAAATTATCTTTTGTCTCTTTAAACGGTTTACGGTGAATATGTTGTGGGTTACAGAGTATTGTTCCTGAAGTTGAGCACATTTCGTGTTTTTAGGCATTGTGATGATTTTTTAATGAAAATTCGTTGGTCCGATTTTGAGTTCAAAACAATTCAGCTAATCGGTGAGATGTCGGTCGCATGTGAGCGTATTAACTAACCATAGATAAGAAATAAACGAAACAGTTTTTCCAATAACGACTGCAGTAGCTGACACACAGGCACATGTTTTTTTTAAAGAAAATGATACTGGTGACTCAGACGAACAAGCGCAGACGCCCACTGCAACGGAAAATGACGAGAACACATGTTTTCACGCCTGTGACCATTATTTAGTTTTTTTAGAGGACATTATTTTTATTCAACGTTTTCTGTTATGATATTTGTCAGTGACTAAATACTAAATGCTACAATTAGTGTCTCGTTGAAACCGATACATTATATTTTACTATAGTTTTTAAAATAAGTTTAAGGAATTTCAACAAGCTATGGACCACTTTCCATAGCTTGTTTTTTTTTTCTAAGCTATGCAGTTTAACCTATTATTTTTTCCTAAAAAAACATATAATGAAGCCCTGTTAAAAAAAAACTCAAGTTTATGAACAAAAGTAATCTGTCAAAAAAAAATCATTTCACAATTACCTGACAACATCGCTTATCAACAATCCAAAGTGCCTGAATAACTTTCAGAATAATCGTAATATTGGTTGCAGTCACTTATTTAATTTTCAACTATTCTAACCAAATAAAACCGAGTTTTTTTAGTTCACAAAACTTTTTCACATAGAATCAATGGCCTGTCGTCGAAGTTGGTTACCAGCATCTCTAGTTGTCATCCCACTCACGTGGGTACCGCTTCCTTCGTCATTTTGTGCAGCGCCGCGGCTGCTTCCGTCGCCAGCTCTAATTCAAAATGGCCGCGCGAGCCCTTCCGGCGGAACGTTCGTAAGCGAATTAAAGATTCCTTTCCGTCGGATGTGCGTTGTTCGCCGGATTGTCGAAAAACGTTTAATGTTGCGCGAGTGACCGTACGGGGGCTAGAATATGATGTTACGATAGAGAAAGGCTTTTATTAGAGTTGTCTAAGACTGCTCAATGATTAAGCACTCGTAAATTTGCAATGATAGGTACCTACGTGATAAAGAAAAAATTTGTTTTCCTGGATTGCAATAGGTAATTAAAAGTTTGTTTATTTATTTGATAAGTAAGTGTATTTGAATTGTGTTCATTAAACTAGGTTCACCATTTGTAGTAAGAAATTTCCCAAATTTAATTGAATCATGCATGATATAAACAGGCGAGTAATCAAAGAAGTCGTTAAAGCAAGATGATGGACCATCCCGTACTATGTGTTTATGATTTTATTGACTAACATAAAAACCACATTCAGCAAAAACTAAGAACGTTATGCAAAAAACTGCTATAATTAAGAAATAATGATAGCCCGAGATATCAGAATTTTACGGCATAAAAAGCATCGCGATATCAAAAGTACGTTATAACGCAGTAATCGAGTATATGGTCCACGGAGCCAAACGAATCAGTATAATCCGTGAAGTGTAGAATACGACGGAGTGCTATCTTATACTGCTAATACCCACTGACTGATTGAGTTCTCGATCGAATTTCAAATAAGTTAGCGGAACGGCAGTCATCCCTAGCGGTGAGCTTGGTAAATTATGCGGTGAAAAAAACTAAAGCTGATTTTATCGTGGAAATCCAATTTTCTCCCTTGCACGCTAAAGACGCTGGAAAAAAGCGGCAAGCCGAATGACTCCTCCATTTCGAGCCGTTACCCGCCATGTTTAAACCCAGAACACGAATAAGGAGGCGCCGGATTGGTTTAATTTAAATTTCGAACGGCGCCGGGCGTGTTGGCAGCACTGCGTTCGGATACCCGCTCTGCGCCCTAATTAATTTGGAGATTCACAGATAGGACGCTAATTTGGTTAGCTTTTAACTTTAGTTAAACAGTCGGCAGTTTTACAGTCGTTAATCTTGCGCTCGCCTTGCGCCCACCTACGGCGCCTTTGTTTAATGCTGGCTTTATTAATAATTAACATAGTTGTGACACTTTAATGTTCGGTTACGAAGTTTTTCTTCTTTTTTACAAGCCAGTCATTTCTTAATGACGGTGTCAATGTGTTTTTTCGTTTTGAAGACACGCTTTATGATTCTGTCACCTTGAGTGATGATTCGACAAAACGATTGTAAAGTTTTGCTTACTTACAAACAAACTGACGGATACTTTTAGCTATCATCATTAAGAGTGTACGTTAGTTTAGGTCGCAATTCCCAAAAAAGCCTACTTTGTGAGTTTTAAATACTAAACCACTTCGAAGTTACATAAATGACTTTTTAATAAACATCGATCTCTCAGTTTCTTCTGAGCGAATGAATTAAGACAATTAATTACAATTAAGAACAGTTCAATCAATATAATTGATCTGCGCTGTATTTTCACTTTCTTCCGTGATCTTTTTATGACGCGGCCCTATTTAAGAGCATTTCTACATGTCATTATGTTTGTAAATGTTAACAACTAGAAAATTTATAGAGAAAAAATACCACTCGCCCTATTAAAATGTCAATTTAACGCTCCCATACTTATTAAAGGTTTTTACAGGTTGAATTCTACCAATAAATTGGTATGGTGCTTTTAGCCACAGCCATAGCAATGTTTTTACATTTTAAAGTATAATATAAACTAAAAAAAATCGAGTGAATTCTAGGGCTCCAGTGTTTCTTCAAACACTTTGCGAAAAACAGTTAAACAGATTTTGAATGAGTGACTATTAAAACGGGTGGCAACACTGTTTTATATCCACAAGTACGCATCAAGCCATGTTTACTAAATAATTAGCATTGACCAACGATCAACACAATCTACACGCATGGTTTCCAAATACGAAGTGTCACGCTGTGTAGTGTAGCTAAAAACGTGTTTGATATCTGACGACTGGCCTGTTGGCGCAATGGCAGCGATCCTGCCTTTAGCGCCGGAGGTCGTGGGTTCGATGACAAATATTTTTGTGACGAGCATTTATATTTGTTGTGTGTCTGGGTGTTATTATCTATTTAAGTATGTATTTAGAAATATTTAAGTATGTTTATCAGTCTCTGATGCCCAAGCTCTGCTTAGTTTGGGGTCAGATGATCTTGGTGTGAATTGTCCCAGATATTTATTTATTTATTTATTTATATCCACAAATAAGGATGGTACATTTTCGTACTCCCTTCCTCCTTAATGATCTCTATTGGATATCATACACATTCTTAGCTACACAGCTTAGCACATCACTGGTGGAAAGCACGTTAGTCTTCAATAAATGATCTTATTGCATGATCAGTAACAGGACATCTTAAGCAATACCAGACAGCGGATGGAGTCGTAACAAGCATCGAACGAAGACCGTCAATGAACGACCGGAAACTAGGCAGACTCGGGATTGGATTCATATGACGGAAGCAGAAATTGAAGGAAATTATGGGACACATGTCTGATATCTTCGAAAGGAGACTGATTACTTTACTATTGCGAACAGGATTCATCAATCAAAATGTCTATATTCCAGAGGGCATGGCTCATAGCTTTGTGGCTGTGTGAATTTGTGAAAAGTCAACTGTTAATAGCTAAACTTCTGTTCTTTCTAATTAAAAAATGCCCAGGATAGTTTTCCAAGTCGCGATTTTTTTTTAGAAAAAGCCTGTTTGTAATCACCCACCCACATTTAGCAAGCGTGGGGAGTAAACCGATGAAGTGAAGTGAATTGCTTTAAAATATAGAAACAAGAAAAATTCAACTTTGGTCGTAGATGGAAAATAGAGATTTGTAAAAAAAATATCTTAATAATGGAGGCACGAACAGTATGAAAGCTTATCATTTTACATCTACTACTAGGGGATGCGAGGTCAGAGGGTAGATACTTACTTCTTCTCCCGTTTTCCCGCCCCTGTATCTCTGAAGCCCTTCGCGAAGGGGTTGTTGTCGATCTTCAGCTGCGTTATCTATTGGAAATAAAGCATGTTTTAAGTAAGTAATGGCTTTACGTAGCGTAGGCGAATGTTCACTAATAACAATTTATTGTATCTCAAAAAAACAAACATCTTTTCAATAATACTTTTCCAGAATTTTTTTTTGGTTTGGTGTTTACACTAGAAAAATGGTGTGTATCTTTGTTTGTGGTCGTCGTTGTTTTTGTAAACTAGGAGTATCTACCTATCCAGGTTACATAGGTTTTAAAATGCTTTCCGTCATTGGAGAGTTGAGGTATGATTTTGCAGCAGCAGACGACGTGTCGCCGTGGAATACCATGCGTAGTCCGCAACACGAAGCTTTCATAGAATTACCTAGATAGCAACCAGTAGTGTCGCGATGACACATCCTCTGCTGTTGCTGTGTGAAGTCGGCTACAAGCTTGCTCTTTTAGTTGCAATTTCTTAATGACCACAAAGAATTTGTTTAATCAAAATTTAAAACATTACGAGTGAAAGAGAGAAATGAGAAAATGAAATCTGCTAACCTTTTCATTCTGGTAGGCGGTGACTGCGATGAACTCCGTCTCCTTGAACACGTACGTCCTGAAGGTCGAGTAGGGCAGCTTCAGGATGTCGTTGGCTCTCACCAGGTGGAACCTGGGCTGGTACTTATGCATCGAGTTCAGGATCGTCTGCGTGACACACTTCAAACAGCTTAGGAACTTGACCGAACGGGAATTTATTAGAAGAATACAGGAAAATGTTAGGCAAAGGATGCGGTGAAGCTAGCCTAACTCATGTATTGACTTCTTGCATCAATCATGTGAGCAAATGTCGATTATTTTATCAATAAATAAGCCAAATAATCTGTGGCCAAAAACCTCCTTAATGGTTTCAAGGCAAGAGTTTGCAAACCTCTAGGAATCGTATAGGACATCTAAATCAAAATGATTTGAAGTCAGTGGTACTATGGGTTGTAACGACTATTAAAACACATAAAAATATTAGGTATAAAACATGAGTTAAAATCTTTTTCAGTGAAAATTTAATGTTTAATTTAATAAGTTTCCCGAGAACCTATTTAGTTATTAAGCAATTCTTTTATCGCTACAGGCAGGTTACTGAACCTTAAATTGATTAATAAATTTTAATTTCTTCCTATTTCATATAAAGTATTATGCCTTCTCATATCACCATAACTTGTGCGGTAAAAATAATTAAACATAACATAAAAATGTTGTCTAGCTATCTTTAATATGGTGTTTTTAATGACACAACATTAAAGTACCAACGGTTTACGTAATAAATTAACTGGTTCAAAAGTAACTACTGGGTGTGCTTCCCACATTAGGAAATTTTGCCTGTCAAGTGTGGTAGGTATAGTAATTTTTGATAGAACATCATAAGTTGACGGGCGGGATAAACGAAATTGTATAATTGTTTTTTCAGTGGGATTGCCGTGACCTTATTCAGTATTCATCATATAGGAATAGATACTTTACTAAGAGCGTCGTCGTCGCCTAAGGGTTAAGCCCCCCAACTCGGATCGCGGATCGTGTGGTCCCGAGTTTAAATCTGACCAGAATCAAAGACTTCGTGTTCATTGTTAAAAAATTTCGACCAACCGTATGGAAACATGCATCGATGAAAAACCAAATCAACACGGCTAACGACGGAAAGCTCACCACAGACCACGTTGGGTTCTAATACTATTAGTGAAAAGGGGCTTCTGAGTATTCCGTTCACCATGATGGCAAGTCACTTACTTCTGACTACGCCGTTTGGGTAAAAGTCGTGATGGTATGTTATGTTACTACGAGGGAAACGATGAATGAAACTGCATCTAGACGGTAGTCGATGTGTTAAACAGTGGATTACCATAGGCTTATTAAGTTGATTTTATTTAAAACACATTAGCCTAGGAGGCAAGCCGTGTCTTTATCGTAAAACAGGTGTAGACTTTATTTGTTTACAAAGGTTTTATCTAAAATCAACCAAGTAAAACACCATACTTTTGGTAAAGACCAATTACGTATTATCTTTTAACTTAACTCTGTCTTTGAAGGCCCTCTTATAGAGTAAGTATCTTCGCACTAATCGACAACAAATGCAATTGTAAATTACGTGTGATTGCACCAAACCACAGCAATTTCAAACACTTACGTTAATACCTACAGGGGGAAATAGATCAATCATACCGTTCAAGCAAACGGAACAGAAAGACCGGTAGAATAGACATTTTTTTATGAGCATCATGAAAGGAGATTGCCGTCTACGAAACTCTCGCTCGAATCCAGAAACGTCAATTAAAAGCACCTTTCAAATTGATGCTGCTCTGTCACATGTCAATAGAAATGAAAGGGACAGCTCAGTTGAATGACGTTGTGGATTCGGGCGTGAGTTAGGCACTTAAGTGTTAGTCTGAAAACTCACTTCGACCCTTGTTCTTTGAATCCACAGTGAGATTTAAGTTTCTTATTCTGTAAAACTCGTTTCTTTCTGACGAACGCGATAGTGAAAGAAAGTAAGTAGGTATTTGTCTGTCTAAAAGTGTGCTCGGAACATAAGTGAAATCGTATTTGTTTTTTTTGTTTGCTCCCTAAAATCCCCTACCGACACCGGTGGTAGTCAACGACAAGACTGTTGGAGAAATTATTTAATTTATATTTTTTGGTAGAAGAGATAGATACAATATTTTAATTTAGTAGGTAGGTGCGTAATTTTCGATATCCTAACCAAACCTAACTCAATTCAACTGCATGACTTGACATATTGACAGCATTTTTTTCGTCTGAACGACGTCTTATCTAAGAACAAGGATTTTCTTTCACTGTGGTGAATTTAGAGAAAAAACGTAATACATCACATTAGGTCTTAAGATACTCGAGGCGGTAAGCCGGACGGTGGTGGGAACGGAAATGTTTGGCATAGAGAAAAACTATTTCAACTGAAATGAAATAAAACGAATAACAAAATAATAATTGAATACTAGCTTGTGGATTTGTTATTCTTTAATATAACTACTACAAATTGCCGCAATATTCCATAGTACCAATTAAGGCGTGTCAAATAAAACTCAAGACATTTGAACTTCATTAATAATGAAAAAGATTTGGTAAAAACCACGGTTGCGTAGGGCGCACACCCGCAGTCCACCCTCGGGTCATCAAAGCTTATTATCCTCTGCGCCTCTGAATCTTTCATGAGGTGGTCGCGAGCTTTTTCCAAGGTGGTAGTTAAGGGAAATTGATCCCAAATTGCAGTCATAATTATAAGCAATAGTTTTACCGTGGATTTTTCTGTTCTTTTATGGGTAATTTGCGAGTATTCTTTATTATTTCTTTGACTGGCCTGTTGGTGCAATGGCAGCGATCCTGCCTTTAGCACCGGAGGTCGTGGGTTTGATCCACCCAAGACAAACATTTATGTGATGAACAGTTGTGTTTGTTGTGTGTCTGGGTGTTATTATCTATTTAAGTATGTATTTAGAAATGTTTAAGTATGTTTATCAGTCTCTGATACCCATTAGTACAAGCTCTGCTTAGTTTGGGGTCAGATGATCTTGGTGTAAATTGTCCCCGATATTTATTTATTTATTATTTTATAACTATTCAAATATATATTCAATTATAAATTATAGATGTCGCTGAAAATGCAATAAAAGGTATTGTAGTATATTGTAAAAAAAATTAAAGCCCAAATTAAAGTCATTATTTCCTTAAATTCTGTCACTCGGCTGGGCAAAATGCTCCAATATTGATTTATCAAGGCATCGATAAAATGCATGCGTATTGATTAATCAAGGTACTCAAAATAAAACAGGGAACAGACCTATTTACCAAAACGTTAAATAGAGAAACTGAACATGTTCCGCATCCTGGTTTTACAAAATGGATGACAACTAACCGAAACGCTTCAAAATTATAACAAAGCTGAGCCGTAAACGTGTGTGAAATTAGCATTCACCAAAGGTCGGGGAGAACCCGAATTACCCGGGTAATGTCCCGTAATTTAGTAGCCCGCCTTGTCATTATCGCCGGAAAAACGCCGAATTTCGTAATGTTTTTGATGAGGGGTCACAGGTCTAAGCCACTATCAATTTGAAGGTAAATGTTAAAAAGAGTCCAAGGGAAAGAAGTCCTTTTAATATCCTAGCTTGTTATTATGTTTAACCGTTGAAAAATATTCAGTTTTTCCTTAGAGATAAATTGTTATCTATTCGCAAAACATACGTGTATTATTTTAGTTTTATTCAAAACATCTTTTTTTTTTGCCATTTTCTGGAATCTATTAGTTTTCAACTCAACTTTTAGTTTTTCACTAAAGATCATATTATTATTTGAATAATAATTCCTGATTATATCATAAAGGAAATGTGAAAACAAATTCAGTAGACTAGTCATCAGTATTTCGAAATTTACGTAGGTATATGTCTTTTGTCAAGGGTAGGTATGTCAAATCAGTTACCAGACAAACAACTAAATGGTTCAGCTTATGTAGCCGAGTGTACGAGCCGCGGTATTTACATCACAATCGGCCATCCATCTAGCATGCTCCTAGAGGCCGCTGCAAAAATATGCGTTTGTATGCAAAACACGCATTATTATGCACTATGCGGCTCCTGTCGTCGGTATGTGCGAATCAACTTGGTAAATGAGTGCACGCTCTGTGACGGACTTTTCAAAAGACTTTATAAATAAAATCGCCTCTGAGCAAGCAAGAAATGTCTGATGGTGGGCAGTTACCGAAGCTTATAACCTCACCAGAGGTGTCGCTTGTTTGTTGGTAATCATTACATTTAGTGCGAGCTAACATGTGAAGTAAGATGGGCAATGGCGAACCAAAGGTCTTCCAGCTGACGTAACTCTCTGATGTGACATTACTCACTAGTACAATAACAGTTCAGTACGTCTACCACGAGTTGCCATTTAAATTTACGTAATCGTTCGCGTAAAAAAATGTATTGGGACACATAACATGACATGACAAAGTGGCAACTCGTGGTAGACGTACTGAACCTTGAGTTTCAGTTACGTAAACTTTGATAGTTGAGTTAAACAATTTGTAACTAAGCCATTTAGCCTAAGTTCAATTTCTCATCACTAGAGGCACTGTACCTAAATTGTATAGGACAATTTTTGTCTTTGTGTAAACTCATGGTAGAAATACTAACGTGTAAAAGACTTGCGAGCGAATTCTGATGAGGACCTAACGTTCAATAAAGATTTTGCCCTCGCCTGTTTGCTTGTCACTAAACAAATACTAGTTTTTTCTATGTGAAAAAAACAAAAATTGTATATGTTAATGTTTGTAATAAAGCAGAGGGTTTGTAGGAAAAATAATCTTACTTCATCTTATGACTGTTTTACCCACTTGGCTACCTCGCTTCGCTTTATATACCCGTACTGCACTTCACGCTGATCAAATGTATTAAAGCAAATGATTTCTATTGACTAATTGCTGGCCCCGCCGTGATTGCGTTTAATTCAATCAAATCAGTTTAGCTCGTACATCCGCTGATTTAATATTCTACGTTCACATCGTGTCAGTTTAATTTTTAAATTGACGTCACATTGACGTTTGACATCTGTGATTGGCGCTTTCCTTTTGAAGGGTAGCTAAATTGTCTGATTGGAAAAACGGCATCGAATATATTAATTTTATGTTTGTGATGCCGATGTCTAACTCACTGCTCTCTTACTGCGACAAGAGCTGTAGCAAAGAAAACCAATGAGTTCCCTAAAAGTAAACGCATGGAAAGCCATTTTATTAAGAAAGTGCTATTGTAATTCCCAGACATTTTAAGCTTCTGAAATCAAAACTCATTCAGGCGTTGCTCTTGGCTACAGTCTCCGTTGTATAAATCGTTCACATATTTTGTGAGAATATAACAGCTAAGTATGTAGAATAAGTTCGAACTGGCTTTTTGGCTTGGTTGGTAGTGGACCCTCTCTGCGAAGCCACAGGCTGTGGGTTTGATCCCCACCCCATGGCCTTTGCCCAGCAGTGGGACAGTATATTGGCTAATTACGTTATATCTTACTGACTGACCTGTTGGTGCAATGGCAGCCATCCTGCCTTTAGCACCGGAGGTCGTGGTTCGATCTCCCACCCATGACAAACATTTGTGTTTGTTCTGGGTGTTATTATCTATTTAGGTATGTATTTAGAAATATTCAAGTATGTTTACCAGTCTCTACGTACACCCATAGTACAAGCTCTGCTTAGTTTGGGGTCAGATGATCTTGGTGTAATTTGTCCTGGATATTTAGGTATTTATTTTTAGAAAGCTTCAATAACAACTTTATAAGTTTGCCAGTAACTTTAATGTAAGAATGGACATGTTCATAGTTCATACATTGTCAAACTCAAATATCTTTATTCAAATAGACTTAATCAGTAGTTTTAAATAGTCAAAAAATATACTAAATAATAGACATAAATATTATAATAATATGAATATATAAATAAACAGTATACAAACATAATGCGACTCTACCACCGCGTCGGAGGAGTTGATTCTTACTGAGAAGACCCGGCGAGAAACTCAGTAGTTACTCTTTTAAACTTGTTGGGTTTTACAATGCGAGTTAGAAGAGTACAATTAGTTTGTTGAGAAAAAAAACTGCTTAAATTTTAACATTAATAGACAGAACAACATAACAAGTACAGCAATGCTACAGAATATGACTATGAGGCCCGTATCCACAAACGCTAATCAAAAGTTGAGTAGTCCTTGAATTGATGCCGCCCTATCACGTGTCAATAGAAATGAAAGGGACAGCTATACATGTAAGGGCTCCTCGGCTTTGATTGACGTTTCTGGATTCGGGCGTGAGACCATGAGAAAAGAACGACCAAAGTCCGACTTAAAAGTCTACTCAGAAAAACAACTTTCGGCAACAAAGCAAATGATTACATCAGAAAAAATCAATGTTGGCGCCGCGTCGCTACGCGTAAAGGCCCGTATTCACTTTGATTAGTAGATAGTTATTGCAGGTGATTAGTGATTAGGAGAAAACACGTGTGGACAACGATTGCTTGTCTTGAAAGTAATAAAAGCGTGTTCTATTTTTCTGCAAAGGACTGCAAGTGGCCTCGTCCCGCGCGCCTCCCTTCCCCCCACTCGCCGCGTGCATGCCACTAAACACGTCTGGACAGCAGTTGTTAGTGTTTAGCAAAACTTGCTGAAAATGGCTAAGTATAGTATAATTATGAATGTCTTTTGAATTGTGAAGACCTTAGGTACAAAATTAAAGGTGTCTATGTCTATAAACTAAACACAGGAACCAAACACATCCACTAAACAGAATTGGACACTACTTGCAATACACACATGCACTAATCAATCGCTCCTACTAATCACCTGCAATCGCACTAAGCAAAGTGAATAAAGGCCTTAACGCTGCGCCAGCGACAAGGGCCACTAACGAAGCGGTCTAAGACAGGGCCATTTTGGAAAACGATAACATTAAAATAAAATTATAGTTGTATCGTGAGCGTCGGCTTTAATTACCCAGACTTTTATGCGCCTGTCCAATTTCTTTATTTTACAGCTGGACAACAAATTAATATGTAAATCGAGTGGCTCGGTGGTCCGAGTCGATGGTGCGTTGTCGATTAAAAAATAATTGCCGCAATGTTAAAATACTTTCCGCTCTTGATCCAACGGGTTAAGGTCTAAATTGGAAAGTTGGTTTTGTAAGTTTCGGAAGACACTATCGGTTTTAGTCGTCATTTGTCAACTTGCTATCAAAGCTTGTACCGCCCATAGTTTAGTCAGCATAATTTGATGCAGGATGACTTAAGATTAAGATATTTTGTAGAGTATTTGCATGTAAATCTTTACCCATCGTCATACAAAAAAATTGATTTGTGATATTTAAAAAAAAACTAACGTAGCCAGCTTTTCAAAATGTTAATGACGAAACATAATCACGATACATTTTGAGCAACCAACATAGCAACTACGCTCTTTATATAAAAAGGAAACCAGTACATATTTTATATTGGGAATCTTTACAGTGCTATACCTATTATTGGACAAGTTTTTATCCCACTAAATGCAATAGGTTACAACTGATTGTTGTTTGATCTGGCGAAAATTGGTTTGCATTTTTAATAACAAACAATAAATTGTAATAACAAAACAACAACTTGAGTTATAAATATCGATATTTTCATCGATGATGTTATTGAAATCCCTAGACCGTTTAAAAGTTCATCAAACCAGCGAGAGATGGCGCCACAGGTCGGGCGTTTCAATCGCCCCGACGGTCACAGATCATAAACGAATTATACGATACTCTTGTTTATAGTTCTTTAATTAACGGTGATGCAATACGTTACTCATCCTGGTTTATTTTCGACAGATGAATCAGATTCCATTTTTTCGTTTTTCTGGTAATTAAGTTACCTACGCCTTTCGGTATTTCAACAAGAATTTCACATAATAACAAACGCACGCTCTATGAAGTAATGTTTTAATAAAAACATGACATCATACTCATGCGTTGGGAAGATTTCATTCAAAAAGGCTAAATCAATCTGCATGTCTACATTTTGAATATTTCGAATGTGCTGCTATTCGCCGCTAGATGGCGCTATTCATACTAATTAACAGTTCCATTGTGCCTGTTTGATAAGATGAATAATGAAAACTGCTGTTAATTAAGAATTGTATGTATGCATGCAAATAAAATGGAAACGTAAATAATTCAATTGTTCTACTTAGTAGTCAGTTCTAGATCATTCTCGGAGATAAATAATGTTATTCGAATCATGATTGTCGTGATTTTCCGCGATTTGATTTCGATGCGAGATCAAGTGAGTTTTTGTGTCGGCTGCATACAAATGCGTTGGGGCTGGTAATTTAATAAAATAGGTTTTAATTAGCGTGTAGCACGTTCGATAGCATATTCCGAACGCATCGCCGCCCGGCGTCGTCCATACATTGGCGCCAAAAGGCTAATTCGCGCGGCAAACATACGCGCCATAACTCATATCAACTAACCAACCGACACGAAGCCAACGCAAATACACCCGTCTCTTTCTAACGAGCTAGAGAAACCCGAGCGGCGTGTTTGTTTTTCCTTTTACTTCCTTTGAAATCTTATTTTGAATTTTATTCCTATAGGGGCGTGGATGCGAAGTTGCATATTGTGCTTCTCGCTCCCTCATGTGCATTTCGAAAGCCATCCCCGTCTCGCTTTTTGTAATTTTAATTCGCAGAACGGCATCGAAACGTGATTCGATTGTATAGAACTTTTTTTATTGCAATGTTTGGAATTCGTTGAAGCAATGACGGGATTTCGGCAAAGCCGTGGGTGCTATGCAGCAATCATTCGATTGATATCAGCTCCGTTAATATCTGAAACTATGCCTTTCTTAGTCGATGATCTAAGGGAATAAATTTTTCTTAAGTAAAACATTATCAAAAAAAAAGCTATTGCAAAATTTTCAAATGTTCTAAAATGTTTCTTTCTTAATAATATCTTATAAGAATTAAGAACATAGGGCAAATAGGTTAATTTAACCAAAAAAAATACGAGTTAACTTTTTCTTATCCAACAGCAAAATCGGTCGTCTTTTCTTCAAATTACTTACAAACAATAAATACGGATGAAAAAATTTCCCAAAAAATATAATGCCATCATCTTAAATATTTCTGATGTCTCCTATCACAACAGTCGCACTCAAAAATTATGACGTATCTATGCAACTATCAAGACTACTAATACAGCAGTATTCACAAACTCTCAGTAAACTTAGCCATTTCTTAGAGAACTAGAAAGATAGGTCCCTCAAAGTCTCCTTTCAGGGACTTAGCTATTTTTGAAAATACATTGTATCAGTCCGACAAGTTTATGCTTGGGATGGCTACAAAATCAGCAAAGTTACACACAAATCAACATCAACGAGCACTGACATCGTAACAGAACCACTGCGCGGGTCGTCCATATATAGATCGATAACTTTTCGCGTAGCAATCCATCCAAGCAATTCGCTCAAATCTTGTGACGCAAAACCTCCATATGACGTCACCAATTTTAAATCAAAAGTCACGGCTATGACCACACTTGTCCGCAATGAAGTCTATTAACCGCTTGCGCACACAATTATCATCAACAAGGATCTACATTACCCTGAATTAATATTATTTAATGGGCTGTTTGTTTTCTCTGGAGTGCTTTTCCCTGTAAGTAATAATTTGCTCTGATTTGATTTTATGAGTCGTCAGTCGATCTATTTTTCTTATATCTTCAGGAAATGAGCGCCTAAGTATTTAAGTTCGGCTATAAACAGGGTAGCTAGAGTATTATTAATTAAATTTGTATGTCAAATCGCAATTTCTGCTTATTGTGTTTATAGGGCTGTCCCTTAGGAAATACTATTGAATAAATAAATAAATGATTGCTTTTAAATTGAGAAATAAAAACGACTTATCTAATGTAGGTATGAGAAGCGCAATAAAGCACTAAAAAGGATATTAGCAAGCTATCCATTGTTAGGAGATAGATATATCCATATAGGTAATCATTAGATATTCTGTCATAATACTTTTTTGGATATCTCATTGTAGACTCAGGATGTTACCATTTCAAAGTACCCAAAAATATATTCTACTTTAGCGAATATGATGCAAGCTTTGTACTAATTGTATTTATTTAAAAAATATTATTTTTTCAAAAAGATACTTTCTTTCCACGAAGTCCTTCAAAACTCCAGCTTAATAAAACTGTAAAATGCATGTTTGACTGTAACAAACCGTCAAGCTCATTTAATGCGTGGCTGGAGTCGATCTGAAGTAGCTCCGAGGGAAGTCGATCCCGTTATCCTCTCAAGCGGCGAAGACAAAAACAGCACGAATTACGTTTGCAGAGAAGCCGCCGATGCACCAATATTGACTTGTGCTGTTGACAGGCAAACCGTCTTAACTGAGGGTCAACAAAAGGGTTCACTAATGCCCTTTTTACTACAAAAAGCAACGGCAAATAATGATAGGGCTGGCAGTGGTGAACCGTTTGCTCTAGTTTTGATAAAATCCTACTTCTAAAACAAAGTTCGTTTAACTTTGAAAAAACCCGAAACAATGTGAAATTTGCATCAGTTCTAGTTACGAGTTCGGTACATAAGTTTTTGTAATTTTCTGCAATAAAGCCTTGGTTTGTTATCTATAATATATATAATAAATATATAATATATCTGTTGTTATAAGTTATCATGGGCTAGTAAAAGACTATATGATACGGGCTATGCGAAGGTATATTTTTCAGTACTTAATGTTAATGAGCCTGTACATAAAGGTACTGCAGCCTAATTTAAATCTAAAATTAA
Source organism: Udea olivalis (assembly GCA_947369235.1). Lineage (NCBI taxonomy): Eukaryota > Metazoa > Arthropoda > Insecta > Lepidoptera > Crambidae > Udea > Udea olivalis. The sequence goes on along the minus strand of OX376362.1, from coordinate 10,348,555 downwards.
TCTGCAACGGAAAATCTATAATTATTAACAGATTATCTAATGCTAATCCAAAATATCGACAAGATTTAGTTAATTTTCCGAAATCACAGCCCTAAAAATTGGTGACAGTTCCGTCACATGCAGCGCCGAGCATGCAGTGGCGGGTAGATGAACTAATTTAGTTTGAAATTGCAGGTTTGATAATGAATTCTAATTCAAATATTCAAATAACAGTGCAAAGCGCCATAGTATTCAAATCTTTCAAGCAAAATAAGAGTGATTTCCAATCTAATTTAGTATTTAGTGTTAAGCTTTCAGTATTTACTTGGGAACTTTTGCCAACACATACCAATTTTGGTAATAATAAAATTGCTTAGCTCCAACAATCAAGATTTACTCTGACAAAACCATTATGCAGGCATCCCAAAACAATCACACCTAGTAAAACTTACTTTTGATCAACAGAAATGAACATTATTCGGTAAAAACGAGCAACCCAGATAACAGCACTAAGCTCGTCACCTACATACCACGTCGGGTTATAATGCGCTCGGTAAAGTGTGGGATTCTGAGTGTTTTGTTCACCGCGATGGTAACTTCCATATTGCTTCTGCTATTAAACTACATCGATCTAGTTGTGAATGGGTCTTTGTAAAGTGAATCCCCTCATTTTTCCTGCAGCTATCATAATTGTTCCTTAGTAGGTATATTCTATTGTGAGTCAGTTATTGTCCCTTACTAGTTGTGGCTACTGATGAGCCACCAGTCGATAAGGGCAAGCGTTATCGCTTCTCAGTGGATCTATTCCGAACACAAGACGGTATATACAAACAATGTTTGTAATGGGATCGCATTGACCGGGTACTGCCGACAGAAAAAGAGTTTAACGATGAAAATCTTGTCAAGAATCTGTAACCTTTGTAATTATTCGTCTGCCTATTTTCGTTTGCATTTACCTCTGTTATTCAGCGCCAACTTACTGTCTATCATTATATATTTATATATAACTGATATTTTGTGTGCTCCGGTAAATTGAGCACCTTACGATATGCATTGTTCATGTAACTGCGTAATCTAATTGGTTAGTTCAACAAATCACCTAATATTGTTTTCATGTGTTGCCCCTGGCTTATTTCCTTGTGTGATACCTCGTAACACAGGGATATTAATCCATACTTCGAGACCATTACAAGAGGTGTGTTGTATGGCGCATATTATATATTTGTTTATATATATGTTTCACCATAAATCAAATCTTATAATATCCCTGGACATTATTCCACACAGCGCCATCTAGCCCTAAAGTAAGCTAATTAAAGCTTGTGTTATGGGATACTAGACAACGGATAAACATACTTAAATACATTTTCTTTTGTAAATACATACTTATTATACATAGGAGACACCCAGACCAGTACAAACAGACATGTTCATGCACACAAATGTTTGTACTGTGCGGGGATCGAACCCGCGACCTCTGGTGTAGTAGCCAACTTCTTAACCATTACACCAAGTACAAATACAATCTTGACAAAAGCAACAAGGATAAGAAGACGAATATTACCTAGTAAAAAATATAGCATGCTTAGGTTAAACTTAGACCTATCTTAGACTTAGAACAGCTGTATCTATCTATAACAGTTACTTCTTATGGTTATTTAATTATTTTCGTCTTAGTTAAACATCAACTTAGGTATTCGTTAGCAATATATATAACAAAACTCAATCAGTGAGATATTATTAAGTAATGTGATAAGTCTGTGCTCAGCTGAGTAACGACTTTAGATCTCGGCTTAGGACAGCTTTGGGAAACTTGGCAGTTGGTGGCAACGCTCGCGAACGAATGTTTTAAGATAGGCGCCATTGACTAGAGCATTTCGAAGCCTTAACAAAACGCAGGGTATGTTGACATATTCCACTGCTCCTTGATTGAATACACAAAAGCGATTCTTTTTGTTTTGTGTAATGATAATTAATTAATTTAATCAGATTTGTCAATTACTGTTATTATTTATTTTAATCAAGGATTTGTTATATAAGTATTATCATTATTATTTTAATGATTTTTTTAAATGTTATTAATTTTTTGTTTGGCTCCACTATTTTATTGGGTAGTCCTGTAAGAATAGTGTAAGGTTTTGAAATAAATAAATAAACGTAGCTTTGAAAAGCTCTTGTATTTATTTAAATAAATGTACTGCATATAAGAAGTCAGTGGAAGCCAGGCTTCGCTTGCTGACGCTCCGGCGGCACCTGTGTCGGCGCGGTTGAAAGCGGCGCGGGCGCTGCCGGCAAATATTTATTTTAATTTAGTGCCCGCCGATAGCTCGTTACTGCTTAATGGATTTGCTCCCGCCACTTGTGCAGTATTTGGCTTTGGGCTTATTATTGTTATTGTGAATAATAACTAATATTATAGCAGTATTTTGCAGCAGATATAGAATTAAAAATTAATTGTTTTTATTAAATCCATCTTGAATGAAGCGTTTAATTAAAAGTAAGCCCATTTATAGCGGAAAACGTAATTATTTTACGTTGACAATAATATGGGATTTGGAACAGCGCCTCAAGCGGCGAGAAGCGGAACTAATAAGATAATACAGCTAAAACTACAAAATAAATCTTTAATTGTAATATTTCTGGTATAGTGACAATGATTTCGTTTGAAAGCGATTAGCAGTGTCTGAAAATGTACTGTTACAGCAAAGGAACTACTGCTCAAGTGTAACAACGTGGAATTTAAACGTAGTAGGCAAGTTCAAAGCCTTAGAATAAATTACGCATAGAAGGCGAGTCGGGGCACCCGTTTTAATGCCACAAATATTTAGCCGTCACGGCTAAATATGAGCGATGTCAATTTCTCGAGGCTCTCCTTCAAAATGTTTTTTGTGCAGTAAATGGTTGTAACAACATGACCGAGAAGCAGCAATAGTACTCAAACATGTTGAATACTGATAATTATGATTACCATGTGCAAGAAGGCTAGAGACTAAGGAGAGATAACTCCCTGGAAAGGGTTGGACTAAATCCGTATCCCACAGTGACGCATGCGCATTACGCTTCTTTGCCGCGATCCTCGCGAAGTGTCAAAATTGGTCAACACAACCTCGAAAAACAACAACTGTCGCACGTGACACCGTTCAAAACAAAACCATGTGACCATGAAATGACAAATAGCTGCCGCTGCACATGCGCAATACAGCGTTTTGCCCGGCACAGAGTATACGACTTTCGGCCCTCGAAAGCTTACCCCCACTTCGGAAGTTATCTCTCCTTAGTTTCTAGCCTTCTTGACCATGTGAAACGAATTATTATTTTGACATTTGATTTTGGCATCACAAATCCTTCTATACTCCATTCATTATAGCATTAGACAGAAGAAAAAAAGGTTCTTTTTAGGGTACACTTTGTGGTAAAAGTACAATAAACATCATTGCTTTTAAGATTTATGCCGAATTTATTAAAATCCACATAAATAGCAGCTGTCACACTTAATTGTTCTCATTTAAAGTAAAGGAACTTCAGAATTTATGAGGCTTGTGCTTAAAATAATTATTTTGTCGTGCATCAAACTATATTTTCGATGTAAAAACCTAAAACAGGCAGGGGTTTTCATTTTTACTGTCACTATAACTCTACCAAATCGAAAATGTTACATAATCCCTTCATACGTTGTGGCGGAAGTGGTTTTCAATTATGCCAGGTTATACTCAGGTATGTTATCGTCATGGCAACGTCAAATGCAAATTGTCATTCATTTTAGCCCCTCTGCTTCTTATTTCTAATTTTAAAATGAATGAAGTATAGGTTTAATTATTCTGAGTCCGAAGCAATGAATGATAGTGGTATGTACACTGTCTGTGGTTGAATAATAGGTATACTTTTCCGTTACAGAGACATAAGGCAGTAGTAAACATTCAAATAAATACTCGTACGTCAAGTGTTTCTCTATTTCCATAACGAATAACTACTCTATACCAATCACTTCATCTATCTGTCCATCAACATGTCACATGATACTTGTTATGGTTTTTAGAAAGTCAAAGAGGACAGGAAGCCGTAAGTAGTCGGCCAATGGAATAACATTGAGAGATCAAATAGACGTCCATTAAACTCGCTCAATGGGATCACTTTGTTTGTGATATTGGATAGGTGTGGAAAATAATATAATTAAAAAAATGAGAAGTTTTTGAAGGTTAGTTGACCGCTCCTCTTTGATGGTCAGGGGCCTAACCTTATTACTAGTGATGTACAAGGCTCGAGGCTACCGAGTCCTTTTGTCCAGAGCTCGGTGTCATTTACAGGGCTCGCCTCGTTTGTATGGAGCTCGACGACTCGGGAGTCTTTTCCAGAGCTCGAGCCTTCTTGAGAGCTCGATCGATCTCGAGGCTTTTTCAGGGCTCGAGTCTTTTTTAGCGCTCGAGTCGTTTTTTACGTGGCGAGTCGCACTTAAGTTAGTTTCCGTTTAGATTAAGACCTTTCGAAGCAGGCAATTAAATATGTGGTTTGGGGTATAAAATATGTGACCAGAAGGGTATTTTGAAAATAGAGGTTTTAAAGACATTTTAATCGTCATGAAAACATTAAAGTGAAAAGGTCTAAGAAGACTCGAGCTCTTTTGAGACTCGAGTTCTTTTGAAGGCTCGAACTCTTTTGATAGGTTCGAACTCTTTTGAAGGCTCGAGGCGCGGCTCAGGGAGCTCGCGTCTCGGCTGGGCTCGGGAACACGAGCCTTCCGAGCTCACTGAGTCCGGCCAATCCGCCTCGAGGCTTCAAAAGTAGAGCTCGTCGTCTCGAGGTTCGTACATCGCTACTTATTACATATCCATTCAAGTTGATTGCCGAAATTGAGGGTAGCGAGCAATTTCGTTCGTGAATATCCTGCCTGGCAGAAGTGTTAGTGCCAGGTAACCGCTGACTGGCTGGAAATGAAAGATCATATTATTACGAAATTGCTCGCTACGCTCAGATGTACTATGTACTGACTAACAATTTTCTTTTTTAATGGTTTAAATAACCTTATGTTTATATTCTTTTATGTTTGTTTTTTTTCATTGTTTTATATTCTTTAGATTAGACACTCAGTAGGCTTATTTGTATCAAAATGACATTGTACTTTACGAACGCCTGTTGTAAACCCAAAACAAGTTTAAAAGAGTAACTGCTGAGTTTCTCGCCGTGTCTTCTCAGCAAGAAACAACTCCTTCGCGGTGGTAGAGTCGCATTATGTCTGTATACTGTGTATTTATATATCTATATTATTATTGTATTTATGTATATTATTTAGTATATTTTGCTTTAAATTTGACGATTTGATAGTACTTACTGTGAAAGTCTATTTGAATAAAGTTATTTGAGTTTGAGTTTGAGTTCAAATCAGGGAATAAACTTGATAAGTTATAAAGGATTGTAAAAAGGCCTCAGGTAACTATACATAACATACGCTCACGACTATATCACAAACGGGGTTTTCAGAGACAGGGTGACTGTGAACACTGAGAAGACCACATTTTGATTATAACTTCATGACTGATTGTGAAAAGATCAGCCTTTCGCTGAAATTAAATTGGCTGGCTCGGGTTAGTAGCGACCTGCCTGCTTATCACCAGGATAAACATTCACTTGATGAATATTGAAGACTCACCACCTACCACGTTGGGTTCTAATACCATTGATGAAAAGTGTTCCGTTCGGCGTTTACCATGACGGCAACAGCCACTTGCCTCTGACTACCCCGTTTGGGATATAGTCGTGATGGTGTGGTATGTTATGTTTGATACCTTATGATTAAGCTCTATTTTGTGTAGAGTTAGGTGAGCTTGTGTAATATGTGGTGTAAGAGGCTAACATAGTTAAAATCAGAAGTCTTCGCTACAATTGATGCTTATTATCAAATGTACTCACATACACAAATGGCGATCACAAATGACAAAGAGTCAGATCACAATGACAAACAATACATTTTGCCTGAGCAATAGCCTTATTACAATCGCTTAAATATCCAATCAAGTTAAATCCCTACTGCGAGCAATTTCGTCAGTAAATATCCAGCCTAGATGATGTGTCAGTGCCAGATTACCGCTGATTGGCTGAATATTAGAGATCATTTTACGAAATAACTCAGTTTAGGAAATGAACTTGGCAAGCTATGTGGGATTGTAATAACGTCCCAGGGATCTGAAACTCTGGGTTAATAGCCAAGCATAGAGATAAGCGAAGATAAGATATCATTTAGGGTTGACTAACGCCAATAAAGTAAGTCTTTGTCTGTTCAATTCCATCATGCGAAACTAGAGTTTTCCTACGGAACTCTTGAAATATGGTAGCATAAGCTAAATTTTAATCCCCGTACAGAAGTGTTATGTTTGTTAAAGCGAGCGTTGGCAAACATGAGATATTTTACCGCGTGAAACCGATATTGGGTACACACCTTAGTTTTACCGACGGTCGCAGGACTGTGGGATTTCATTTGATCCCTTTCAAGTTTGAACGATTCATTGACAGATGGATCGACTCTGTCAACAAATGACAAGATGTTGAACTCGCTCTTGTTTATCCGGTAATTAAGAATAGGGTTCACTTGTAAATAGTTTCAAAGTGAACAATTCAATTAAGGTTTTAAAAACAGTAGAATTTTATTTTTCATATTAAAAGTGTTATGGTATGTTATGAAAAAAACTGCGTAGATCTCTAAAATGTATGTTATTCTTCAATAGAGGATATCATTAATATGTTCAAATTATCTCTCAAGTGAGTAGGTGTAGGTACCATTCAAAAGAACAAAGTATTTACTTTCAAAAAGGTCTCTAAGTTTCGAAACTCGATTATAGCTGCTCTTATTTCAGCCAGTTTGTCAATTGTACGTTCAGAACTTAGCTCGAGTCTACGTGGGTGTCTTTGCAAGTCATTTCAGTATATTTCCTCTATTCGAAACCGCACAATAGACAGGTTAAAAGCACCGCAGGACTCGTATAAAACGGTTAAAGACCCAAGACCACTCATCAACATCATTATCAGACGTGAGGCATACCTCCGCAAAGAGGCCGCGTTATAAATACTAAAACAGACTCGAATGAAGGTATAAAACTATAAAAACCTTTTATCCCGGCCGCTTGGTGCTTAAATGTGAAGTATAAAATCGACGTGGTTCCATTCTAAGCCGTTTGAAAAGGATCTATCAGAGGGAAGAGGACGAATGTTGGGAGGGGTCTAAATATGGTGGTTTTCGGATAGTTTTGATGTCAGCTGTAATTGCGGATCGTGGCGCCACTGTCTTTATGAATAGGAGATCTGTTCCACATTTAAATGCGCACTAATGCCATGAATTGGAGGCGTAAAAGGAAGTATCTTTGGTTGTGTGTGTTGACGTGTTTCGTACTTCGTTAGAAAAGTACTGAGTTCGTCCACTTTAAACTAATACGTGTAATTATGTGCTCGGTTTATTGGAGATATATTTGAATTAAAATAAATGCTTAAGTATATGCATGTGCCAAATAGGCTTTCAGAGCCTTGTAGGGCTTCTGTCACACGTTAAGAGTAAGAGGTAATTGCTGTCTGTAGCTAACCTCGAGCCCCCCGCAGAGTGCGATAGAGACAACTGCAACTCGGGCCGAAATTACCTGTCAAAAGTACACAAAATCGACGATATGTTGTCCCCTGATCTCTTTTGGAAATGTTGACCGATTTAGTTACTTTATTCATTAAAAATGTATTATTATTACCCATCAATTGTAGCGAAGACTTGATTTCAATGATGGAGCCTTTGCCTAGCAGTAGGACAGTTAAAAGGCTAATTACTTACTTGCTACTTACTCAAGGTTCATTTAATAATTAATTTATAATAAAAAGGAAAACATAGTGCCAATAGATTTTATGGAAAAAAATATTCCTCGACTAGGTTTTATGGAAAAAGGCGTGTCTGTATCCTTTTAACCTTTAGCAGTGAATTTTGTCCCGGCGCCCACCTTAGCCCTACTGATGTTTCAAACCTTAGCAAAGAGGGAAAATCATGCTAACTCAATCAAATTGTCACCAGGTAAATATCTGCTATTTAAATACGAATGGAATTTCAAATGAAAGGCGTGACTTTGACAGTTTGTCTTTTTTAATTTTTAAATTACGATTCCATTGCTTTTAAATACCAGATTCGGGCAAATGGATAGTTAGTTGGTAGGTCTACTTATACTACAATCCAGGGCAATTAGATAGATAAAGAGATTTCATACATGAATCTTGCTAAAATGAATTCGCTTCGATTAGCCACATTTGTTTGTTGCTAAATAAACTTTATTTAACGTTTAAAAGTCGGCCGTAAAGTGAAATGTCGTCTAGCAAGGTTTACGAGCATACTTTTATTCCGTATTGCACTCCGTTTAAATGCCACAATTAAATTAATTTATTAACACGAAGTCAAATTGACCTATAATTAAAGTAGACACGAAACGCTCGTGTTTTGTTCTTAGTTTTTAGAAGAAAATTTCACGATTCCCGGTACTTTGACTTTATTACGTTGGGTAAACTCATTCAATTTACCACAAACATCAATTGATATAGAATAGGATAGAATATAGATAACGCAAAGTGCTAAATTTGTATGAAAACCAAGAACTTTTTAAATAAATATAGAACTTAAAAAAAGACATTAACATCTTCAGAAACTACGTGTTTTAGAACCTAGTTACTTGTAGATATAGTACAACCTCCAATTTTTGTTTATCTTAGTGGGCAGAAAATGGAGAATAAGGAAAAATAAAATTACAATGCTGAGATTCCAAAGAATGGGTCCTTCGAACCAGATAATTGTACAAAGTGTTCTAAGAAGATCACACTGTTTGAAGTATATTATAATAGGGGCTGTCGACAGATAATTTAACCTATAAACATTTTTTTACTATTCTTTATTTTGCAAGGCTTTTGCAAGACTCAGACTTTCGCAAGACTCAGACTTTTGCACGACTCAGACTTTTCCAAGACTCAGACTTTTGCCAGGCTAAGTCTGTATGGCGACTGTTTCTAAGCTGAAGTTCTATCTCCATTGATAATTATGTTAACTTCTCGGATTATACTAATTCGTAGCTTTAATTACTGTCTTTAAAACTTCTCTAAAAGCTATTAATTCAGTTTTTAGATCATCTATTCAAGTTTTATTTAAAAGCAATGAATAAGCAGTCTTCCATTGCATCTCAGAGTTGAGGCAAAAAGTGAATTATTTAACCATACAATGAAATGTTCATGTGCCATCAATTTTGTTACAAATAAAGTCAAAGTAAATTATAATGTTTAGTCAAGTTTAATTCGCATGATTTCGTATGCGACAATATTTATAAGATAAAATATATTAAAACAGAAAGACAAAGGTCGAAAAAAAATAACGAAGTGTCATGGAACAAAAGAATCGTATAGTTAAAGCGACATTATTTATGACGGCTATAAAAATGAGCTTTGGCTCCATAAAATTATATGATCAATGGATCAACGCCACCTGCCGTCGAAGACGCGCAACTATGCCGCCGTGCGCGAGCGCCTCTAATTGCTCTGAAACGCGTTCACTGAATACCTGTACCGTGCACCTTATCAACTCGCAATAAGAGCGATTATGTTTTGTTTATGAGTTCTTATCTTGGGTTTCACTGTCGGCGCGAACGACGCAACTGAGTGATATATTGTGTCGCTCTCTTTAAGCAGTTCTCTTGTAGCTCGATATCAGCTAAACTGTTACATGCGCTTACAAGATAGTGCTATCGCCGCTAGACTTGAACTAATTGCTGGTGTTAGAGCGAGACGGCATCATTTATTGCATACATTTCGATATTAGCCCAGGTGGCTTAAAAATGTTGCTTTAGGCGAATTATAATTTAGACTCTACATTGTAGAGTCTTCAAAATCACAAAATGGTTTCTTATGTAGATACCAGCTGTATACTTATATATAGACTATTAGCGGATTTAAATTTAAATCAATGGATGATTATTTGTAACCATGATATTAATCTGATTCGCTTAGGTATATGGCATTTTAACACAGATGGCTGTCGTATTGCAGTTATGTGTGTGACATTTTCGTATAATCCAAAACTGTCTGGGCTGGTCAGCTCCAGACCAATGTTAGCCAGAGACTAATATGTACACATTAAAGTGTATTTATTTTGTATCGATACTTCTTCAGAAATAAACATTTTATGAAGATATAGTTGAACATTTCTCACCGACAACATAAATTTTATTTACGTTACGAATCTATAATGGGCAGTTGTCAGGCGTTTGTATAGAGTTAATTACCCTCACTGGGCAAACTGTGGGTAATTATAAGGTTTTTATAAGACCATTACCGACCCAACACTCCCAATGCCCATATATGGTCCTCATGACCCAAGCCTTCAGTTTTAGTGCGAATCGAGAAAAACTGACGCTCCTGCCCGCATTCGAATAGTTCAATTTCATGGGTGAATTCTTTAGAAAGAAATTAGCTAAATAAAGCTAGTATTAAGGGTAGACACAATAGATACTATTGTGTATTATTAAAGGAAAGATTTGATTGCTTGCTTGCTTGAATCGAATGGGCTCCGGAAGTACTAGACCGATTCTAGAAATTATTTTACCCATATTAAGCTTTATCAGCAATTAACACATGCAATTGTTTTAGGCTATATTTTAACGAAATAGTTTTTAATATTCTACGCGGGCGAAGCCTCTTACGGAGTCCATGATAAATTGATTAGATTGAAATTGTGTAACTGATTTTTTTACGTAAAATTGATATTTATTATGGTGGTTGCGGTGATTATTTATTGCATGATGATTACATTCAATTTTATTTTAAAGTTTCCATTAGATACATGTACTAAGAATTAGATTCATGTCAGTAAAAACACGAATGTCCGTCTGATTTTGTAAGTCATTCTTGAAACAAAACTGCACTGTCATTGTGAATTGCATTATAGCTGAAACGCGATTCAGTTTTATGAATAGAATTCAGAGTTGAGAATCAGTATTTTCAACTATAATATTAACAGTTTGAGATTCGGTCAGAGATTATAATGTTAAAAAGTGATTATTAAAATAACATTACTTTCATTGACTGATAAAGTGATTTGTGAAGGGCATTTTCGTTAATGCCCACCATGTACGAGTACTATGAAGCCCATTTGAGAGGTTGAGATATATCTTCTGCCTATATAAGACTAATTTATACGAATACTTGTAGCTCCTTAGAGTTTTTCCCATGGTCTGTCTTGTTAGTAACCGATCACAGCGGATGAGGCCACCCTAGCGCCTAAGTGGACCAGGCGCCAGCCGTCATCACCCGAGGTGTCTGTACCCTAATTATATAGAAGAAAAACACCTCACAACACCAAATATTTGCTCCCAACACCAACACTGCATTAAAAACCCAATCCCAATCAATTTAGAGTCGCTTTGCCACGCCAGCTTAAACACATCGTTATACAGTCGAGAAAAAAATGGTTCAGTTGAATTGGCGTAAAAAAGGACTTAATTACAATATGATTACGGGTTTGTTCCTGACAAAACTAACAAGCGTTTGTGTTTAATTAGGGTAATAAATAGTTATATTGTCGTTAGGCAGCTGGCGTCTATATAGTTAGTAAGAGTATGTTTGTTTTTGTTCAGTTCCTGACATGTGCGCCGAATGGTGATGAATCGGAAGGTTTTGAGGGAGATGTTTTACAATTACAACAAAATAGGGTTCATTAGGGATCAGTAGAACTATGTGAGCTAAAAATTTGGTATTCCAAAAGCACTCGCTTAAGCGCTTTGAGAAGCGTGTCGAAAACTTTATTCAAAGAATACTTTGACAATCGCTTTGTTGAAGCTTTTAGCTACATACTTTTTTTTTTATATTGTCCGTCAAGATGACCTCACTCCACCTGATGGAAAGCGGTCGTAAGGTCCAAATATGAGGTTGACAAGCCCAGTCATTCAACGAATCACTGGGCAGGCCATCCTCACCTTGAAGGCCTGCAGAAATGCATTTTCACGCCCCGCTTGAAGAACCCGGGACTATACGAGGAAGGAAACACATGTGCTGGAAGAGCATTCCACGTCTAGATGGTACGACAAAGAAACGAGGCACCGAACCTTTTAGTTCGGGCCAACATATGTTGAATGGTGTGTGGATGACGCCGTAGTCCAGCACGCGTGGTACGGGACTGGAAAGGCGAGGGTGGAATGAGCTCGAATAACTCGTCAGAGACGTAGGAGCCCGTGGGCGGCTTGACTATCTCTGACTATGAAAGTCTTACATTAAATCACAGTGCTGGACAAATGCTCACATCATCGAAATCAACTCAGCTGCTGATAACTCTGATGGTCTACATGGAAAACTTCGGAGGAGACTGCGTCATCTGGGATTCAAAGACCGCGAATTTCAGACCATGCGGCCACGAAAGCGTATCGTATTCGGAGTAGAAATCAAATGGGGCAGAAGGGGAGCTACCGTTACAGTATAATAGTCTTAATAACCACATTTAAAAAAAATAGGTTAACTCGGCAATAATGAAGAACAATCGACAACACGATGCCGTAGTGCAACATCTCGCCTTGACCCTGAATTCAATTCAGGAAATGAACTTATTTAAATTTACTCAGGTAGGAAGCTACGGACATCTTCCAGTACACCCAGGCTGGAAGATTGTCATAGCTTGCTGGTCTGATTTTTAATCTCATTTCGAGAAGACGAAAATTTTAAATTGTACAACTGACACACTCCTTTTGGTTGCTCAAGACGAGCTCTTCCGAGCCTCCTCACTTCATTCAGTGCGTATCCCGCGGTATTTCCTTTTTCAAATCATATTCCCGAGGGTGGGCTCACGACGGGAACGGGAACGCTACCCCATTAATTGATTGGCTTGTGATTGATCAGCTTATGTTTGTTTCGATATAGAGGATTTCCCCTAAGATATTCGCTTACAGTCGAAAGTGTCGATTTCAGGAAGTAAATCCCTTCTTTTACATTTATGAAAGAATGAAAAATGGTTCGTGTTTTGTTTTTACTTTTTTTTACAAGCCGTAGTTAATCGTTTTATTTGACTGCCATCTAATTTGATGGTTGGGTGGTCTAAATATTCATTGATCACATATTGCAGTTATATAAGTAAGTACAATGATTTGTAATGTCGTTATATCTGTAATCGGCAAAAACGTTTATTAGTAACTTTTGGCTACTTCGTTTTGCCCCCACTAAAATTCCTTTTAATTCTGTAATTAAAAGGAAATAAACTTATCTTTATGGCCAACATGTTTTCAATATTTTCCGTTAACATTGTTCAATAAAGGTCAGTCAGATTTTTTTTAATAATCAATTCAAATTATAACTATATTTAAATAGCGAATCTAATAAACGGAACAAACCGAAAATTCTAACAGGACCTACATCATTATCAACAACAGAAAATTACACGGCTGAGTAACCTTTCGTTTACAAACGGCAGTAAGCAGTAAAAAAAGGTATAATAGACGAGGCTCGACCATAAATAATAGAATCATTAACATCTGCCTCTATGATTTCGATCATCAATTTTTTTTGCCGCCGAAAAAGTTGAAGCGAGCCCGGGGCGGGGTGGCGGGCGGGATAGTCTTGTTTTGACGGTTATGTTGTTTTTATTATTTTTAATTTCCTTATCTGTCAGTGGATGTTAATAGTTTTTGAAACATGTCATAGGGGATATCTTTTTTGACAACAAATGGTTGTGTTAGAAGTTCGGGTGAAATTGGTTTTTAATCCGAGAACTTAAGATTTTCATCGGCCGATAGTTAGAGCGTTCGCGGGCTTTAAGAAAATGCTATTTAACTAAGTACGATAGTTTACAACAATAAATCTGTTTAGTGTTTATTGATACATAATTACTATCTATCGGTCCGATCTAACTATCAGTCGAAAAGTTTGTTGAGTAGGGCTCCAAATATTTAAATTTCCATACAAGTGTAAAATATTAACTCTTCAGTGTACCACAAATTACGCATGAGGCGCAGCGGACATAAAAAGTACGCTAAGAACAAGCCGCCATTTTGATCATACACACAGACAAAGTGAGTTTACAGGCGATACCGGTGAGAGTCGGTCAGGCAGCGTGTCGCACTGTCACGAGTGTTTTTGTTTTTGTCGAAATTTTACACAAAATCAATTTTGTTTTTGTCGGGTTCTGTCAAGTAGGTATAACCTACCTACTTTATTTTAAAAATTAAAAGCAAATATAGTGGTATCCCTGTGCGGTCAGGCAAGTTTAGGTAATTATACCGGAAAAAAGGGGGAGTGGTGTTTCTGTAAACTTTTTATTTTGTGTGCTATTAATAATATATTTCCCAATCCACGTATTTGAAAATGTTAAATGTACTTAGCAAAAATATAACCAGTGCATTGTTTCTTTTAGACTGCAGTACTTGATCTACCTATTTTGTTAATTTAACTTTCTGCTATGGGTATAGTTATCCACTTTCATTGTTTACATCATATTAGCAGATTGTCGAGTGAGATACGAATATGTTATAACATTATAATTACTGTTCGACATTATTGCAGTAGTTTTGACTATGTTAGGTTATGAAATATATTTTAAATGGAAAATAATTTTTCAATTCGGTCACCGACCGCGTGGACACGGACTTTGCACAATCGATAATAAGTTTTAGATTTAAGCCAGCTACTTTCTCTCATAAAGTTTTAGAAAATTAATACTTAATACAGTATAGTTATCTGCAATAGAAAATCGTACTCTTGCCTTGAAGAATTTCATACATTATTAAGGTACTTCTTACTGTGCTATCGATAGTTTGATCAACGCACTGTCGAAGCCAGAATATAATTTAAAATAGTGAGATACAGTTGATATCGGCATTTCTATCGATACGTAAAAAACAAAAAATAATTTTAAATAAAAATCAAAATGTCTACTAACCAAATGGTCTGAGTGGGGGTCTCTTGGCGCACTAGGAGCCGGGATTGGCCACAGCAACTTTGACAACATCCGTTGGCTTTGGCTATAGATGAGCTCCTACGAAGGAGAGAAAAAACGAACTTTAGTAAGCTAAGAATAAGGCCGGTTATGCCTCGAAGCTGGGTAGAATCACGTTAAATCAGCTGCTGGATTGCGATTGAACCGCAAACGCTTTTGTGACAATCACACCATGCGGAACTCAACCTTGCTTTGTTGTTTACACACGCCGTTTTCCCATAACAGCGTTTGCAGTTCAGTTGTAGTTATTTAACGTGATTACCCTGAAGTAATGATTTGTAAAGTAAAATAGCCTGTACTGTCCCTATCCCGCTGAAGGATAAAAGCCTTAATCATTGAAAAATCATGCTGACAATGTGTACAAATTATAAATATTAAGTAAAGCTAAAATCTGAAGAGTTTAAAATATCATTTTGCCATCGCGAAATATCTGCATTAAAACAATCATTCTTGTTGTATGTAGTATGGTTTGTCCCCTCTTAAATCTTAAATACTAACTTAAACCTAGAAATGACTGGATAATCAGTTACCAAAACCGCACAAACGATTACCGACTTGAACAAACCACACCAAAAAAATTAAACTCTGCTCATATGTTCGTCCTGTGTGGGAATCGAACCCACGACTTTTAGCGCTTGGCCATTGCGCTAAGAAGCTAGTATTTTATTTTTCTCACCCCAAACTAAGCACACAAGAAACACAAAAGTTCGTCACTGTTTGTCATGGGTGGGGATCGAACCCACGACCTCCAGTGCTAAAGGCAGGATCGCCACCACTGCACCAACAGGCCAGTCAAACATTACTAACTTTGATCACAGACCTACCTACTTAACGACGACTAAAAAGTCACGTAGGGTTTAGCAGAAACTAAAGACCTTCAGTTCTAAGAAACTTCGCTCGTGGCTCCACGTAGTGGGCTGGTCGATGTTGAATGAGGGGATTATTAATAATAATAACACGTTTAACATGCCCGGCGCCCGCGCTGGCGGCCGAGAGCTGACGGCAGGGGAGAAAAACCTTTTTGGTATCTTATATTTTGTATGACGCAGTCTAAGTCGGTGCCTGTCAAATGTAGCATTCTCCGGTGATGAAAAACATCGTGAAATTCTAAGCAACTTGGTTCTCGAGGGCTGGATGACCAACTACTAGATTGGATTATAATGCGCTTGGCGACATGTGGGCTTATGAGTGTTTCGTTCATCAGGGCGGAAATATTTAACATTTTGTCTACTTCGACTGACATTATGTTATGTTATTATATTCGCAGTTAAAATGATATATAGAAATATATTGTAGGTCAAGCTGAATATACTGGATAAGAGCAATTAGGATTTTAACATGTTCGCTGCCACACTACGCACCGGTGCGTTTGACAATCGATTTCCTATTGTCTTTTTTTTGTGGCAGCCAACCTATGAACTGATTTGGGTCCACTAATCATGTAGGTATTAGACATCAAAGCTATAAAACTTGTGTTGTGTCTTCTTTACCTGCATGAGTCGTTTAATTTTATCTTTTAACTTATGCAAAAGGTTGACAAGCTCTGAGTTCCAAAAAGCTAACAAGAGTTTAATAAGAGGTTTAAGTTCTGGTTTCCAAAACAAACACTCAACTTACTGGAAATTTTCGGAATACATCAAATTGCTAAACAATAACATTATGAACATCGTTTTCAGAGAAAAGTGGGAAATTACTTAATTACTGAAAATTTTCAACCCTTAACCCCGGGTTATTTATTATTCCAGCACCATGGATCAGTGTTTAAAAAAATATAGCATTTAATTATAGTGATCAAAACTACTAGTCTTAATACGAAATAGGTCCTAGTTAAAAAAAAGTAGTGAATTTGAGTAAGTAATTAGTTGTTTGTTATTAAAAAACATAAATAAAATCTTCTAGTGAATTGACAAGTTAATAATGCACTGAGCAAACTACGATTATGCATCACACTTGGAATAGATCTGCCACAGAGAAGCAGAAAAATAAATAAATAAATATTAAGCAAATACACAAGGCATTCATTTGCAGGCATGATCATCTTATCCCAAATGAAGTGGGTCTGGTACCCTTATAGGTGTCAGGGAATAATAAACATACATATTACAATTACAATCAATTTCCTTTCAATCATTTTCAATTCCTTCGAGGTGAGGATGGCCAGCCCAGTGATTCCTTGAATGACTGGGCTTGTCAACCTCATATCTGGACCTCACGACCGCTTTCCATCAGAAGGAGTGAGGTCATCTTGACGGGCGATAAAAAAAAAACTATATTTTGGCGTTAAAAGTGCTGCATTCAGCATGAAAATAAAACAAACATGTTTTAATGTAATACTCGTACTTAGCAATAAGATTCTTTGTTTAATGTTTAATAATGAACATTATCTGTCTATTAATATTTATTTTATTTAAGATACGGCAGCTTTCTTAAAAGCTAAGAAAGATCTAAAATTTAAATTTATAAAATGTTCCTAACAAGTTACTTTTGCTGAAAATGTAATACTGATCCTGCCACTACAGTCCATATAAGAAAGGAAGGAAGGTTTTTTTTCCAGCAGGAGCGCATTATCTTGTAATAAAAATATCCTTACTGAGTCCAAAGAGCAATATAGAGCTTTTATGATTGAGAAAGAAGGACTAAAATAATAACCTTGTCTTAATCTGCCCTGTAGGTACAAAAGCGTCAAGACGCATTATGCAAAGCCAGGGTTACTGAACGCCAAAATAGTCGCAACTCCATGGCGCCCCGCCAACACGGCAAAGAGTACACCAAGACCGTAATAATAGGTTGAGTAAAGTTCTCGCCCGCTAAACAAACATCCACAGAGCAGTCAGATTTGGAAAAAAGACAGGCTGTTTAATATACTGCCTGAAGAAACAGGTACCCCTTCAATGTAAGGTATGTACTGTCCTACTGCTTTGCGAAGGATTCCATCATAGAAATCAAGCCTTGCTAAAATTTGCGGGTTGGTTACTTTAACACATAACTTGAACTCAAACTCAAATCACTTTATTCAAATAGACTTTCACAGTAAGTACTTTTAAATCGTCAAATTTTAAGCAAGATGTACTAAATAATAAACATAATTACTATAATAATATAGATATATAAATACACAGTATACAGACACAATGCGACTCTACCACCCCGCCTCGGAATTGTTTCTTGCTGAGAAGACCCGGCGAGAAACTCAGCAGTTACTCTTTTAAACTCGTTTTGGGTTTACAACAGGCGTTAGTAAGTACAATGTGTCATTTTGATACAAATAAACCTACTGAGTGTCTAATCTAAAGAATATAAAACAATGGAAAAAAAACAAACATAATAGAATATAAACTTAAGGCCATTTAAACAATTAAGAAAGAAAAATTGTTAGTCAGTACAAACTAAGTACCTATTAACTAGGTAGGTATTACAATAAAATATCTGTTAAGTACAATAGAGCTATCTAATACCGCATCGAGAAGAGAGCTTACACCCAGGCATTTTTATCTGTATGGTAGTCTTTTGTAGTATATTGTCTTTTGATTTGAACCCAGGAAATCCGGATTTCAGACGGTGATTTATCGAGACAATCTGAATTAATTCTGTTAAGAGTAGTTAAGTTTTTTAATAAAATAAAAACAAAGTTTATAATACGATTTTCTACTGAAAACCTATGCAGTTTTCACCACAAAGCATTGCCAATTAACACCAATCAAATGGTTACAGGAAAGCATAATAAAAAGTTGACTTCCTTGAGACTTTAAGCTCAAAATTAACCCAAAAATGCCGGAGGTGAATAAATAAATGCCAAGTGAAGAAAAATGAACCCACCCACGTGACTGAGACCTACATTGACGTGTAATTCTTATTCGACCGGACGCTTTTGATGCATTATACTACATTGTAACTAGGGTTGGCAGAAGCACTGAACAGTAAATATTTTTTTGTAGCCAAGAGTTACCGGGCTTTACTGTTTTTTATTAGTTTAGATACAAAAATAATTTACTTTTGACATTCAATAATCCAGACTATCTATCGAGGGCACTTGATAAGCAGTGTAGCAACGTTTAAGATTTTTGTTACTTTCTGTAAGACATTTCTATACAGTGTCATGGTCATCTGACTCTCAACTAAACAAAGCCTATTCAGTGGTTATCAGAGATACATTCAGGCACAGAACGTGCAAATGTTTGACACATGAAAGTATGTTCTGATTGGGATTTACTCCACAACCAATTTTTTTCCTATACCACAATTTTTTGCTAACCATTTTGAAAGCAGTAGCAAGTAAAAGGACGGGTCAGTCATGGTCAATGCGTTTTGATAGCTGACCCAAAATAATTCGGAAAAAAGAATCTGTATTTCTTTTTTTCCTGTTTTTTTTATGATCAATGCGTTTTGATATCTAGCCCAAAATAACTCAAAGAAAAAGAATCTGTATTTCTTTTTTTTTCTGTTATTTTATGTCTACATTTTCGTGGACCACATTGAATGCCGGTAACGTGCTTATAAAGAACACATCACTGGCAACCCTATTTAGGGCAGTGTGTAACTAATGGTTACAGAATATTTATAGCTCAGTAGTAACTTATAACCGCACGGCCTGTACATTCAATTACTATGCTAGAGATTAACATGTCAATTCGGACCGAATTATAGTTCTTGTCAATAAAACGCCTCAGGGTTAGATGTGGTAGGTGATCGTTTGGAATGTTTGATTTTTGATTGGCAAAGAATTTAATTGCGCGTTTGAATGGCACGGTTGCAATCTATCGTTTGCAACTAACTCTTATTGGGATACTTTGACTGATAGTCTAAGATCTACCGTTACCTAACTTACAGAGGCGTTCACATCAACCTTTACAAAACCATTACAAAATGGGTCCTAAGCGCTTATGGTACCCGAGCTATGTCAAGGTTTATGTGAGCGCCTCTGTACCTAGCTGATAAGACCTATCAGGAAAGTTTAATAGTGTTTACAGCGATAGACAAATGGTGACGTATGGTTTGAACGTTGTCATCAGTACGTCTACCACGAGTTGCCACTTTTAAGTTTACGATATCGTTCTCGTAAAAATTTGTATTGAGATATGACATGACATGACAATGTCAAATTCCTATACATTTTTTTTACGCAAACGATAATGTAAATTTATAGTGGCAACTCATGGTAGACGTACAGTTTATTTAATAACCAAAGAGTTGACAAGTTAAAACGCTGGTAAAAGTTTCATGATGAACTGTCAAATCGCTTTAATCGGCCTAAAAAATACTTTTCGAACAATGCGATTATTTATGGAAAAGTGTCACACTTAAACTGATCAAGTTTTATGAATAAAGGGGTAAATCACATTTATTTTACTGTCAAAATTATGAACAGCCAACGAGGTCGATGTCGCTTACTTTGAATGTAGCGTCAAACTATTGGTCTCGTTTGTACTTAGGTACAGGTTCGATTAGTCGAGGCCATAGTGTCGCCGAAATCGCCAAAATAAGTGTTGTAATCTGACGAAATTGAGATGTAATGGTCGTCAGGCATAACTGCCTTGCCTCAGTCTTAAAGGTCAGATGCTGCAGACGCAAAGTTCGTTGACAGGTCGCACCCACGGTTATTTTGTCCATATTTAGTACAAGGTCCGACTTATGGGAGTCGCCAGGCCGCCCTCCGGCGTTGAGGCGGGGCGGTCCGGGCGCCAGCTTCGTTCATATTTGTACAACTGCCTAATAACACCCTACAACTCGGGTTCGATGCCAGCCTGATTAAGTCCTCGACGTGTTATTTCGTCTTAAATAATAACAACCTGCGGTCCAGGTGGAGAAAGAAAGAAATTGTATTCATTAGGTGATTAATTTCATAATAAGGTATATAATGGATGCAACAATAACTGCAATCTTCGACTACGAAAGTGCAATCTCCGACTACGAAACTACAATTTCGTCCAAGTTAGACAAACTACGAAAGTTTGGCCATTTATATCTGGTCTAGCCAACCTAGCTATCTAAATTCTTAAATTTCACTCAAATTTAACAAAAAGATAAATAAAAAAAAGTTGAGTGTGTGTGTAGCGTGTCAGTTTGAAGGGTGGTCAATTTCAAGTAAGGTTACAACAATTTTATTCGACAGTTTTCGCCTGGATAAACGTCAACCTCTATATTTAGTTTTTTCTGAAATCCCATATCTAGAACGCGAAAATACTCGTCAACGCCTTCGACGCTCCCAACAATACCTCTCAGTAGGTGGTTCATTGTGAAATTACTGAACTAGGCTCCGAGTACCCAACGTGGGCATTAGTCCGGGTCTGCGGTAGGCAATTTACTGTAAACACTGCTCACCGTATTGTAAATTAAATTCTGATGCAGTAGCATTAAGTCGTAAAACTTCTTTCGCAAATTAAGGGAGCGGGTTGACCCTACGCGAAACTAGATTTTTCAATCGCATCTGCTTGAAAAGTAGGCCTCGGAGTAATATGCACTTTCTGAACTTGTGTTATCAATTTTACTGGTTTTATTCTTCTTGCATTATTGGGGCTTTCAGATTAGGCTCAGCTATCATTGAGAATATAGTATTTTGAGTCGTTGGCACTTGTAGTCACTAGCTTAGTGACAATGACAACCAATATTAAATTACCGAGAATCATTCGACATGTTTCACGCGTCCATAGGCTGCGGTAACCGCTTACCATCAGGCGGTCCGCATGCTTGATCGTCACCGACGTGGAAAAAAAATTAAAACTATGTATTGGTCCACGTATTGCTATTTCTGACTCTTTTGGCGCAATTGATACCAACAGGTGGTCTGGCAATCGAAATCACGATCCGTAGCGCATAAAGGTGGGCTTCCATCCAACAAACGATTGGCTCATTCTATCCTTTCTCTCTCAAATTAACTTTGTGTAAACAGAGACAGCCTACCATTACACGAGGAAAATTTCTAGTATTTGGGTAGAATGAGCATTCGCTCGTTTGGTCTAAGCCCACCTTGTGATCCTACGAAAGAACTATATGAAGTACCTAAGAACACAATTTCTATATATCACAAGGACTGTTATTACTCGTACCTTTTGTAACCTATGTATCCTTAATAGATAAGCAAAAAACATTGTAAACCTACCTAATTCGAAAATTAGCTAAAGAATAATCACACAGCATGTCCCGCCGAGCTAACGACGCAGCATTTTTCCGGACCGACATCCAGCATACGTCGTCGGTCGGCCCGTAAAGGCGACGTATATGGGGGTCCGAGACGCCGACAAGCGAAGACCAACGTTAATTAAGCACCATAAAACCGAATATCGTACCGTCGTTACCTTTCACCACTGCAACAAATTCTAAGACGAAAAAACGTGAGGCTCACGAGGACGCTATGGATTGATGGTTTGGTTAGTGCGCTAACAGACGAGACATTCTGCAGCGAGCGATTGGCTTTTGCAGAGTAGTGAAGAAAATGTGGTTCATAGCTATGATCTTTTACATAGGATTACGATTATTGGAAGCAAGAACACGTGCGACACGACGTGCTTTGCTGACTCTGTGAGGACAGAAATCATTTGCATCAGAAAGGGGGATAATGGCGGACGTCGGTTGCCCAAATGCACACGGAAGCTCTACGATGAGCTTCACAAAATTCTCTGAGCTGTTTATAATGATTTTGGCAGTAAAGTTCAGGAACACATCTGCTCTATCGAAAGCTTGAGAAGGTTGGTGATTATCACAAATCTTTACAATTTGCTGATAAATAACTGAATACTTGGTTACGCACAGAGGATTGACCTAGATTTTAACCACTTAATAAGGTCAAAAGTGTTCAGAAATTAAAAGCCATATTATGCGCAGTCCGGTTCCAGTCCGGTGGTTCGGACCACAGCCGAAGCTAGTGTTGTACAGTCCGCGAAGCTTCGGCCACATCACTATCGCGCCACCCGCGCGCGAGACAGGGACCGGTATAATCGATAGAGGCGCCACCGCGCGCCGCGGGGCGGCGCCCGCGTCGGCCCCACGCGCACCGCATCTTATTGAGAAATTCCCAAGATGATGCATAATTCTCCTTTTGCTTTCCCGTGTAGTTATTTTAACTCCCTGTTAACAATATTACCGATTCGGTGACCCGTGCAGACGCATATTTTATCGGAACGCCCGTTAGCGGAGTTTGTGCGGTTGATTTATAACTTTGCGTATTGACTTTGCGGGTTTCAGATAGGTTTTGTTACCTTGCCTTTGTCAAACGTTGGCTAAGCCTTCGCTATTGAAGGATTTAGTGTTGCGCATAATATCCTTTGCTTCGCTGTAATACTGCGGTTCAAAAGATTCTAGTGTGTAGACTCCTATTATATGGCGAAACGAGGGTTCTTTTGGTCATCTTCTACATATCCTAAAAAATCCTTGATTAGGTACTAAGCTACATTGGCAAAAAATCATAAGTAAGTAAGTTTATAAAAAAATGAGTTTTCTTATCTGGCCGCAAATAAGAAATTTTATTAGAAAATAACTTAACCCATCATTGAAATACAATATCCTTACAATATAGAACCTTAACAAACATAAAAAATAGAGCAAAATCCACCCGGTCCACCCTTGAAAAGCTGTTAAAACAGCAATCAGGTCTTATCAGACAGTTATGCTAATAAGACATGCTAATTTCCAAAACCAACAAGCGGGCGAGGCGGCTGCCCAAAACGAGCACGGCGAGATGAGCAGACGGGCGCCACGGGCCAATTACGGGGCACACAGTGGCCGAAACCTAGGGCTGCCACGCACAACACTATTGCGTTTTATACCGGGTCTTCTTAAAAGCACTTCGAAGTGGTAGAGTCGCGATATGTTTGAGCGGTGTGTATTTAAAAAAATATCCATTTTAAACGATGTATGTCTATTATTTACCATTTATTTTGGTTAACATTAAATTCCAACTAGCTTGAACAGATCTATTTAAATAAATTTACCTATTTGAGTTTTACAAGAAAAAAAAAAATTTCTGGGATTTGTGCCAAAATACGACTTACAGAAACTTAACTCTTTATTTTTTAAATGTATTCCTAAAAAGAGCAATCAATCAGACACAAAAGACACAAATGTTCCTGACGTGAATGTTTACCTAGGGTGTGGTTTGATTCCACGAGTTTTTCGCTAAATGCAGGAGCTCTACCGTTTCGTCTAAGAGTCATAATTAAAAACATAATGTGTGCCTAATTGTAAGGATGCCTATAAGTTACATAAGTGACTGAAATGTTGAAGAAATGGCTGTTAAGGCAAGAAAGTTCGGGGTCTTGGGTATCAGGGTTCTAGTGGTTGCAGGCAACTTGCAACCGACCGCTTTAGAAATCGTTGAGGCCTTCGTTCAGCAGTTTTTAAGGCTGGAAAATTATATTAATGATGGCCTGAATGAAAATATGCAACATCTTATGAGAATCTACCATCACAGACCAAATTTAGTTTACCTTAATATCATTTTGTCATTAAAAATGTTGAAGTACTTACTCTAAAAATATGACTTGTAAAGTGAACCTTACCAATGTAAGGCTCAGCTTATGCTGGCTCTTCTCAATAGAAGAACTAGCATAAGCTGAGCTCTTATAGGTATGAACTCGCATACTAAGAAGCGTGGGCGACAAAAAGTTCACTGAAAAGCACGACTCAAGCGTGACACAGTAGACTTTTAAAAAAATGCTAATTATTAATACTTAATACGAGGAGTAAAAGTAAATATCACAAAACAATAATATATTTAACATTAAGTTACGATCCTACTTTTTAATCAAGCGTGACCAAACATTAAAAAGTGCCTGATTTATTTAATGAATAATAATAAAAATAATTAATTTAAAAAACGCAGGCGTTTATTGCAACATATTTATTATGCACGAAGTAAACGTTATTGCTTATAGTATAACTGGAAATGTTCTTGACGGCCCTAGCCCCATCGTGAGTTCGTCGATCGTTGCAATGCCGGGAATGCACGCCTTTCTAGTTTGAATTTTTGTACGTGGTCTATCTGGAATCCAGATTGTTCTATGGTCGCAAATTTCATTTCAGATGAAAGATTAACTACTTATAACAAAAAAGGTTAGATGTTTATCAACCCTAAAAAGTGCTTTGAACAGAAAAGACATTTTAAAAGAGGTATAATACGATAACCAACGAATCTAGTACCAATAGATATTGGGAAAGCCACCATCTGTCTACTACTGATAAGTATCTACTCCGAGGGTGACAATGAGATTACGGTTTCTGGCCGGCGATTGGTGGACGCCTGTGACGTCACGGGCGTCCGGTCACGCCCCGCGCCTCAAATTACCGGATTAGAATGTCCGGTATTGTACCTACTCTCGACTTCGGGTCATGCGAACGAATAGAGGCGATGTTACTTCGAGATGTTTTCGACTGTAAGTCGCACGGATGAGTTAGGTTACAGTTTAGCTCAGAATGTGTTCATAAACTTTAGGATGATGATATTTAAAGTTATTTGACGTTGTGAATTTGCTCACAGTTGAATTATCTAGTATTCCAGATACTTGCATTTGGAAATATCCATTACGAAAAAAGAATTAAAAAACACTTAGACTTTGTGAATTAAAAATATTAACAGTGTTACAATATTTAAGTAAACGACATCTACATTCGTAGAAAAAACAAAAATGACAAATATGACCAAATCTATTTAAATATAAGTCAGATAGGGTTTTGGCGATTCACAGTCGATAAGATGATTTGTGTGTAGGTATGTTTGAAGACATACATTTGTAGTTTAATTAGGATATTTTGTTTTTAGGCATCGTAGGTATAAAATTGAACTTTTACGTCACAACGTGCAACAGCCTCTAGCTATATTTGAAAACGAGATTAAAGTCGCCAAATAAATCTTGCGCAGTTTTTATTTTTAACCAGAAAATTTCCCTAGAGCTGGTTCGCGGCAAAATATTATTATTACTCGTCTATGACCCCAATTATACAAATGTCTATGACACTACAACTTTTTCCTCAAATCAGTAAACTTGTCACGGAAATATCGACTTTGCAGCTTTCAGATAAGAGTTATTGAGATGTTGGAGAAAGGTAAAACACAGGTTTGCGTTGGGAATTCAAACTAGGGTGACAGAACTAGGGTGCTATCACAATGGGAGCTCAGGATTAGTTTCAACGCAGTGTGTAAGGGGCTTAAGTTATTACGTCACGCCTTGTAATGGCCGACAAAATATTATTATTAATATTTTATAAAGCATCGTTATGGTTATGTATTATGACGGTGAAACAGTTTTAAATGATACTATAATGGAGTGATAACTAGTGAAGATGGCAAAGGGGAGCCAATTCATTCATAACAAAAGAATATCGCATGTAGATAAGTAGGTAAGAGTAACACAGGAATGGTTAATAGTTACCTTTAAAATGCAAGTACTTGTTTAAAACTCTAAAAGGTTTTGTAAAACTCGCAGACGTCAAAAAACAATATTCGAAAAAGTACCCGTAATAATTACAGGCTCTGTACTATAAGACTGTGGTAAATTTTGTGTAACTATGAGCACTTAGGTCCAGTTAATTTCTGCTTTCCTGGTAGTTTTAATAAAGAATATGCAGACGATACCCCTTCATACTAATTAGCTCCTTAACGGCGATTTGTTAAATTTTTCTGATGACTGGATAACAGCTATTGACCAACTCAAAAATTGTATAAAATGGTATTGGTTAACGATTTCGAGCAGGGCAGATCCCTGGCTGGTAGGTCCTGTGCTGTGCCTATTGCGATAACAAGTCAGTCAGAAAACGAATTAATGAACTCAAACGTATGAATAAAAAACCTTCACCTATTCCTGTCCTTTTATACCACTAATAAAAGCTTTCGTCACTCGGACCACCGGCGCTGCCGCTATCTGTTTAATTGCCTGACTTTGGACACGTTTTAGGTTAATTGAGGTGCGCGGGCGCAGGCGGGAAGATTAGCTACCGATACGGGATTTACGAGAGAGATACGCTGTTAAACGCGGAGACGAATCTTGGGTTTGTTCCTTGAAGGCGCCGACTAGAGCTTTTAGGAACGAAACGGTTTTGAAATAGCCTAATTGTTACTATTAAGCTGCTGCCTCACTTAGAGCATTTGCCTGTAATAACCTTACAGAGTCGAGCATTCCTTCAGTGAGGGAGGAGAACCGAGCGTTACAGTGCGTTAACTGTAATGTTACAGATTCGAGCTTTATGTTGACGAGGTAAATGTAGTAATGCTCAAAATCAAATCTGAAATAGTACATTATTGCAAAGGCAGCGAAACAGGCAATTGCAGGTCGAGTATGAGTTTGAAGGCTGAGCCGCAGGCGAGGACTTCAATGATACGAGACAGGCAATTGCCATTTCGGCCGAGGCATATATAGTGCTTTTCTTAAAAAAATGCAAGGAAATAAAAAGGGCCTTTTACATAATAAATTTAATTAATATTATTAACAAAATAACAACTCCGCTTTACCGCCAATTTGTTTTTTTTTATTTTACAATTTGTGCCGAAAGGTAAACGCATCTGTGGCTATACAGCACGAGAACGCAATGTGTACGATAGATGAAAGAGTTCTAAATTCAAACAGCACACCGTTTCATACAACATTGCCGGCGCGCTCTTCGTTCGAAATTCAAAGAACGCGCCGGGAAGTGATTTTGGGTTTTCAGTCTACGTAAATATGATACTTCGCGTGTTCTTTATTTAAAAGTAATGACAATATTTCTAGCATGTTTAAGAAAAGTACATTACAGGCGAATGTTCGTCATGTCAGGGAGGCAGCACTGTAATGTAATGCTCAAAAATGAATCTGAATCATATCATCACGACTTTATCCCAAACGGGGTAGTCAGAGGCAAGTGACTGTTGCCGTCATGGTGAACGGAACACTCAGGAGCCTTTTCAACAATGGTATTAGAACCCAACGTGGTATTTGGTGCGCCTTCCGCCGCTATCGGGGTTGATTTGGTTTTTTATCGATGTTTTCCATCACCGGAGAGTTAGTCGGAAATTAAACAATGAACACAAAGATTTTGGTTCTCGTCAGATTTGAACTCGGGACCACACGATCCGCGATCCGAGTTGGAGTGCTTAACCTAGTGCACAGTGCTCTTGATTATGATTCTAGTAATAATACGCTATTAATAATCTGTGACCCTCACCTCTGGTCTCATATTGATGACGCGAAAACAAAAGAACTACAAGAATGCGGGTAGCCCGATGCGGGCCAACTATGCAAGTTTGGCAAACTGACAGCAAGCTTTAACTCTTGGTACTTGTTGAGAGTAGAGATATTGCGATATTAAAAGCGTATTCATTTGTGTTTGCCCTGGGCGAGAATCAAACCCACGAAACGAAATTTGATTGAAAATAATGCACAGAAGTTTTGAAATCTGGATTTTCAATTTACAATTTAAAAAGTATGAAGATGTTCCGAAGATGAGTACCTATTATAGTATTCAATGTGTACCTATTTAAAGTATCCTAAATATGAGTACCAATTAAAAACCAAACAAGCACACTCTTACTAAAGCTCCTAGTGGGACCCATAATGCCCACATTAGTGTTGGAATGTTTATGATAACTTCAATGTTTTTGGTTTTCATAACATGAGAGATTTCATCTAATGATATAATCTGACGTTTAAAAAAACAAAAGAGTAACGACGTAAGTTTTGGTTTCCACCTTCAAAGTAATTGTTAAAGTCACTGTGGTTCGACAGTGGGCCGACTATGGAATTCTTATCTATATATCTGAAAATATCTAAGATATCTTTTTATTACCTATAAAAGTTTATAATAATTATTCTAAACATTTTTTACGTCAAAGTAATGCAATCAATGCTTCGCATAAAATTTTAGAGCATTCAAAACAAAGAGCACAACACACAGAGGTCACATTTTTAATGGTAAGTCCCCCAGAATTAAAGCAAGATTAATTGTTCATGTGATTATGATTAAGTTAATACCAATAAATAATTAAGGCTAATTACTTTGATTAAGTTACTGTATCATTTTAAAAATTTCTAACTTATGAGAAAGTTTTTATATGATACATAATCTGAAGTGTAATTTTCTTTGTGTTACTATTTCTGACTTGCAGTAAGTAAGTTTATGAAAACCAAAAACATTGAAGTAATCATAAACATTCCAACACAAATGTGGGCATTATTGGTCCCACTAGGAGCTTTAGTAAGAGTGTGCTTGTTTGTTTTTTAATTATGTTAATTAGTTATTTACAAATTCAAAATCATACTTGAAACTTTGATTCTATTATAACACACTCATAATATCATAAGGTATCTATACAAAAACAAAGTTAATTAAAAGTGCTTTAATTTTCCAGTGAATTCAAATAAGCCATTCCCATGTCTTCTTCAATTTCACATGATGACATTCAATGCAGTATATAACATTGTTATTAAGCGTCTATAATGCTGATTGCATCTGAGAGTATTACCGCATGTAGGCTTTAATTAAACGTCGAATGTCACCTCTGCACGTTTGCGAGTCCATGATATGACGACAAATAAAATAATACGATTATTCGTGAGCGGTTCCTTTGAGCCTCTCAAAGGAGGCCGATTTGTTTGGCATAAAGAGCTCTTTATAGGCCGATATAGGCCTTATGAGAATTTATTCGCGCGGTTATTATTGCAATTCAATTAAAGAAGGCACGGACCCCGGTTTCTCTTAAATGCAACGGAAAGCGCTTGAATTTCCCGTTTGGCGGAGCGCGTTCGATTTAAATTTTGTAATTAAAAACTGGGCCTTAAACTTTATTATTTGATGTTGGCACCTCAACATATTTTTTATTTTGGGTCAATTTTAAGGTTTTACGCGAGATAATGGAACCGGATTGAATACAATTTGACAGTAAGTTTGCGTGAGGAAATTCGCTTAGTAGAATTTTTAAGTTTGGTTTCATGTGTACATATTATTATACTTATAAAAAATCTTAAGATGCCTGAACAAAGTGTGATAATAAGCAGACCATATTAACTATGTTATCAAAAGATTTATCTAAAGAGGCTTCCATAATATTACAGTTTATCGATTAAAGCTCTTAATAATGTGCAGCGATATCATTTAAAGTTAGCTTTAAGTATAAAAAGTAAAAAGGGTCTGTTATTATAGACCGATCAGAGTCGACAGACGACTACCGGTACGTTATGGGGCACCGTTATTATCTTGCGTTTAAATGTAAAAAGACTCAATGATGCGCAAACCCATGATACTTTTTCTAAGGAAAAGAAGATTTTTCTTAAATAAAGTACTAATTTACTGTTTTTTATCCTACATTAAGAACATTGTAAATCAACTGTCTTTCCGTTTATTTCATTACATATTTGTTTCAATTTATTTTAATAGCATTTCAATTATATGTAATAATACTAGTAATAGTATTAAAATATAAGCAGTACTCAACTTAATTGCATCTTGATTTCTGTGATAACATAATTGGCGATAACAGTTAAAATTGGAAACTATACGACCTTCGTAAATGAGAGCATAAAAGCTGAAATCCCAAAACTGCAGCACATTTTGGAGGACTGCAAGAAACGAACTAGGAAGTAAAAAATAAATTGGATGTGGCATAAGATTCAACCAGATGTGCACTTACTAATGTATGTCTGTTTTCTATTGTACTTTTTCAAGTTCCCAGGTAAGCAATGTAATGACCATAATTTAAAGATTATTAATATTTCATAACTTACTTAGAAACATAGATAAAAGTAAACCAGAGGAACTTGCTGATACTAAAATATGTTAACAAAGAGAAAATAATAACATAAATTTCAGTTCAGAACCTGTTTTAAATCGTGTTACGGAAACCAAACAGTGTAGTTACCACTAATATTTTTTTATATGGACAGATGAGTCTCTTTCGTACCTCTTGGTAAGACCGGCCCACATTAGCAGGCGGGTGACAAAACAAATGAGTGTTTTAGCGCTATCTCAACTCTTTCATCTCGCCGCGGTAGCCGCGTATCACGTTACTGAGAGTGCTTGTTCAAATCGCCTTATTTCATAATAAACATTATGGAAAGCGATTTAGGCTTTAATTTTTTTTGTTAAGTTTTGCAAAGCGGTTTTCTGCTCGAGTATTATTATAAAAGTCAAATTTTACAACCATCATTTTACACATATTCGTTTATCTCTATGATGCGATATACAACCGGGTGAACCATGTAAAGCTGACATCATCAAAAAAATAGCACGAATTACTTATATCAATATAGCATTTTGTAATTTTCTGAAAAAAGGACTACGCTTTGCGAGTTGATTATTATAATAGTCAAATGGTGAATTTCATTAACTACCACATCCATTTACATATAATCTATTCCCTTTTTCTAAGTCCCAGGCGAGACGGGTGACAAAACAAATGAGTGTTTTAGCGCTATCAGTCCCTTTCATCTCGCCGCGGTAGCCGGATCGTCTCTTAACGTAATCTGTATTATTTTATTTCAAAAAACAGTGTGCAGCAATTTGTGGGGCCAAGTGGTGCCTAGGTGAGTAATGGGATGGGTTCATGAGCTTGAAAAGGCGTAGAACAGAGAAGGCAAAGAGTTTCTAACATACATTTTTGCTTATGGCTGGACACCAGCTAAAAGTAGCCGATCTTAGGTGTAGCAACAATAAAAAAAAATAAGCAGGAAGGCATGTCATAATGTACCTCACTAGTAGGCCATAATGCATCATACGAATATGTTACTTTTGAATATGACGAACGGCGTGCAATTACTCTACTAGAAGGAGGGTATGGTAACTCAAATTCATTTATTTTATTTCATTTTCATAGAGAGAGAAAATTAACTAGCAGAAACCCATTTCACGAGGAATTAAGTAAAAAGGTCCTTAAACCTATAATCATTACTGATTGGTCTTGGAACATTTTCTATTTAAGTAATTAACAGTGAACAAGAAATCTTTAAAGAACCGTTTGATAGTTAAATGCAAGTAAATTTCATATTACTTTTTACTGGTTTCTAACTCTTAATGTCACTACAAAAGGTAATAATTATATACGTTTAATAATTATACATCTTTATTTGAAACAAACACAGCTTCATAAAATAGCTATCATGTTCATCGTTTTATTTTAATTAGTATTTTATGCAGATATTTCAATGTTTATAATCTACTAAGAATATTCTCTCATGATATCTTGAATGTGCGTTTGACCAATAATAAAAAAATAAAATCCTAAATTACCCTGCAGTAAGTGAGAGTATTAAGAAAGCAGATTTGTTTGGCGAAGGCATTTTGGCTTTTGATGTTAAATATAGGTATAATAATACTAAGCTACTTAGGTAACTCTAAACTTCATTACAGCTTCTATGTAAAATTCTTAATCTAATTAGTTACCTATTTTGCCTTTTATGATTAAAGTAAGTAAATAACTATGAAATGTCTTGAATTTTATGCAAGTTAAATCGTTGTTTTTTTTTTAAACTTTGTAACTTTGGTTTGTTGCTTTGTGTATTATAAAATTGATTTTTTAATAACAATGCATTCAAAATATAAATAAAACAAAATATTATGATCGACTCCACAGACGTCTATAAGCAACAAAGGTCCGACCACCAATGACCGAGATACGAAGTAACGCGCTTAAACTCAGCTTTTTATTGAAGCTTATCATCTAAAGCTCATTCACGCACACAGACGAAAGCTTTTATTTTTACAACTTTGTATTTGTTAACACTTACACGAGCAGGGCTGACAATGTCAGGATGATTCAAGTATTTTATTGAATTAATATGTTGGTGTGCAGGTTACATGTGTAAAGTACTTGAAATTATTCTACTTTTCCGTTATAATAGTAATTAATCTAAAAAGTTGGTAAGGTGCTAGAACAAGCAAAACTTTTTTGTTTGATTCAAGGATGATTATTTTATCCCCCTCTTTTCATAGGAATGAAAAGTTGGAGTTAAAGAGAACATTTTTGTACCAACATAACCATAATGTGTAATTGTATTAAATAAGGCAATTGAAATGAATGCAAATATGGAGAGCCACCGGGCTTTAAAGTCGGATGTGATGTAATTGCCATGTAACGGTGATATTGCAGAGTGCCAAAATATAAAATGCCATTTCCTTAATGCGGCCCAGTTTACTGCTTGAACTTTAAGTACGCATTAGTAATCGTCATGGTTATGTTTTTATTACAATATCACATTTTCTATCCAGATTATCACTTTTGAGATTTTATTAAAGATTTTTTATATATGTATAACAAGGCAGTCAAAACAACACATTCGTTTACATCCAAAATAAAAATTACTTCTGTGTTAAGCTGGGAAATTAATATTTGTATGAGAAAAAAGTTCTATGATTGCTCTAGATGCACTATTTTATTTATCGAGAATTCTAAATATTGCATCTCGTTTTAAGTGAAAAGCGTTTTCATGTCAAAAAATCTTCAAACCGAGAATCAGTCCATTTAACTAATATTATTAAGTGAAAATCTACGTAATCGGACCACCGTGAGCCAGCCATACATCGCCGGTTTTACGGCGTGCCGAAACACGGAATGCCACTCCTTAATGCGGCCCTGGTAATCGCTTCAGCCTTATCTTAACGGGATGAAGAGCTACCGGTGTTTGCGTCCATCGGTGTATTAACCATTTATAATATTGATATAGGCGATGACAAGCAGTTTAAGGTTAAACTTAGATGATATGAAATTGTTTATCAGGAACGGTTAATTAGTAATTATGAGTAGAGAAAAAGGCAGGAAATTATTGATACTTCGACTAAAAATACAAAAACACAGGCGCTTATTGGTAATAATGAACACATAAAACAACAATCTTGTTTTTCTTGGCTTGCATGGTATATTATATAGGTACTGATCATTCTTCTGTTAGTTAAAAATGACATACTTTGCTCGACCTGAGGCCATACTTTTCCCCTTTTGGCACTTTGGGCACGTGCTAGGGCACCACGGAACTGAGGGACCCTAAAATCAGTTTTTTAGATTTTAGAACATAAAAACAATGTAAACTAAGAATAGAAATGTGCCCCATTATCGTTATGTGCCCAGGCCCCCTTAAATAGGTTAAATACGGTCCTGCCTGAGGCCTAAGAATATAAGGCAAGAGTGGTGTAATTCCCGTACAATCCAGAGTTTCTTAAAATCTAGAAACTTCGCACAACGCCCAGCATAAAGTGCCCAAATGTAAAGCTTGACGCGCTGTCCTGTGTAAGGAGATAAAACAAAAAAACAACTGAGTTCCGACTGCAAAAACATTTCACAACAGGCAATTGTTTTCAAAGGTCCCCTCAAAAACGGAACAAACGAGGAATATCAAATACTTTCAGCAGAATGCGGAAAATGTAAAATTGTCGTTTTCACGAATGACGGCGCAGGTGTGAGGGATGACACCGACAAATAAATGTACGTGAACTAGTTATTACACGTGGGTTTGCTTTGGCTTTTAGTAAAAAAACACTTATGCGCCATTTTAATGTGCTCTGCAAACAGGGTATATAGAAATTAAAAGGTAAAGCTCATTATTCTTTACAAAAAAAAAACAAAGCCGTCCAAGAACTGTATTAACATAGCCAAAAATAGTAGACCATGTTGAAAAGTATTCAGTTTTCAACAGATTAGATCTAGCAGGATATCGAGACGGTTTTCAGCAAGAACCCGGCCAGAGGCCAATTTTAGTTGTCCTTTGTAAACTGCATATAAACACTTTCTCGCAAAAAGCTCCAAAAAGCTAAAGCAAAAGTGAAGAAATAAATAAGAGGACGTCAAAATAACTTGGAAAACAAGGCAAGCGACGCTCAATGCTCATATTTTTGAAATTGATGCAAAATATGCCGCCTTTACATATCGGTGTTTTATATGGCGACACCCGGAGTGCAGAAGAATTTCAATTTGTATTCGTCGTCACCTAGCGGGGCGAGGATCTTTCACGAAAACCAAACCAACATACAGAAGGTAGGAACGACCTGTTTGAGCTTCTCTGCACGCTTTACCGCTCATAATCGGTGCTAGAGTCACATTATGTTTTATATAGTGGATTTATGTATTCGTATTATTATGATATTTAAGTCTATTAACGAGTATATTTTTTTTTTTGTAATGATTTCTATTTCTAGGAAGTTCATGTTCAAAAAGCGCGCTTATTTGCCATTGCCTTTTAATAATTCATTTATTTGCTCTACCTACGTACACAGTGAACAATAAAATGTAAATTAGTTAAAGCTACCTAGTAAAAAGTGTAATTACACCTCAAAATGATCTATGGTCACTACAGTTTCCTTTCTATCTTAATTTCGGGACAGTTTTGTCGTTCAGGAACGCACTTGTGCTTTTAAAGCACAGACAGCTAATGTCCTTACATTCCCGTAATAGAGTGAGAGAATAAACATAAATTACAAAGTGAATTGAGGATTCCTAGTACTAGATGACTTCAAAGCCCCAAAAGAAATATTTATAATAGGAATAACTAACTAGGTCACGCTAAAGAAAAATAACCTGAATTGCTTCTCAATTCAACAGGTTTTATTGTACTTTCTATTCGCGTTCCTTTTGTTGCAGTCAAAATGAAGCTAGACTAATTGCACTTGCAAACAAGATATCCTTCTGTCCTTATATCTACTCTGTGCCCCATGTTTTCCATTGGAACAATAAAAGAATATTTACGGCATGTCGTCACTCAGTTTCAAATTTCAACGAGTTTTGTTTGCGAATTTTCGACTGCTCCAGCAGTTTGTTCGTACGAAAGAAAGTTTTCTTTCGAACAAGTATTTTTATTGTTCAAACGATTCGAGTGTCTTTTATTCGTGACAAAATTGAGTGGGACTATTTAAGTTATGGGTTGCGCTAACTATTTTTTAACTAATTAGGAAATATTTAATAATCATTTTATAAAGTTCCCGGAGTTTTGATGAAAAGTCAAGATAGGGAAATAAAGTCACGCCATGTTACAAAGAGGCGTCTAAATCATTCATTTTATAATCTCTTATGATTACTATAGATTTTGCTTGTTTAACTATCTGGCTTTGATAACCAAAGTAGTTACAAGCCCTTTTTATTGGACATTATTCAAAAGTTTTAGTAGATGGGTTGATTTTATAAAAACTATCGAAGTTTATTTAATATATAGCCTCTTCTTAAATTACATAAATAAAAGACGACCAATAAAGACTTAAAGACATTTTGATTAAAACCCTAGATTATTTTCTGTAAATTCTCTATTTATTTGAACCCGCAATTATGCAGACTATATTCAAGCAATGTGAAGTGCACGGCTTATTAATACTGCACACAACCGGCATCCAGTTAATTACTCACGCAAATACCGAATGAGTTAGTTAGTCACATTCAATTTGAACTTATTTGCTCGAACTTCACGCATTGTTTGGATTTAACTTGGACAAAGCGAAGCAATGAGGAACAAAGCAAAACGAATGATATGCACTGCGTTGTTGTAGTGCGAATGTTTACCTTAGGATTTGTTTTTGTACTAAAGAGGATTTTCATTTGTTTTTAGGGTTCCGTACCTCAAAAGGAAAAAGCGGAACACTTATAGGATCACTTTGTAGTCCGTCTGTCTGCCTGTCAAGACCCTTTTTCTCAGGAACGCGTGAAGGTATCAAGCTGGAATTTATATCAAATACTCAGGTCTACTGTCCCTTGGAGCTGTGAAAAAATCAAACTTCTAAGCCAACGCAATCAAAGGATGCAGCCGTTTATCCCGCAAATTTTCGACACTCGCTAGGGAATCCTACAGGGTAAACCTACAGGGTACTTCCCGTGAACTCAGAATCTTAAAATTTGGTACGAAGCAACGTCTTATAGCACATATAAAGGAAATATTGCGTAAACTGTAAATTTTTAGTTACATCATATATATATATATTTTTTTAATATCAGTGCGCGAGTCCGACTCGAACATGGACGGTTTTTTAATAGGAAGTGCTTAGAACTCTCCGCATAGCCCACCAAATTGATTTAAATATCAAATCCCGGACTATTTTCTAAAAATCCGGAAGTACACTTAAAGCGGCCTGGGATTTGAACCTGATACCTCCAGATTTCGGGCAAAGCTCGGTTACCAATCAGCCACTGACTGAAGTTACTGACTACTAATAAGATAAGGTTAAGTCTAGCGTCATAACAATACCCAGAATTTCAACGAATAATATCTAGATTTGAACATTTTCAACCCTCACTTGGCGTTGAAATCGACATCGAGTCACTTGGCAGACTTATTGACATGATGATATCACTTTCATTACCACGTGTTAAACATCAAATTGCTACTTGTCACCGATAATAGCTCACGTAATGGTGGGAGAAATGGTCGCATAATTGGTGCGAGTGACAGGGACATCCTATTAACAACCACGACGATAAATTATTTAAGGTAATATGCGGCCCATCTGCTGTGGTCTCAAGGATATTGAAGTACTTGTTGTGTAAAGACTTGTTTGTTCAATCAGTATAGCATTGTATTAAACTCTTCCGTTATTTTCTGGAGGAGTGATTGACAGACAACCCACTGCCGAAATTACTGGGCGTAGAAAGCTGAAATTTGGTATGATGGTTCCTTGGGGTGGGGAGCACTATGAGAGGATTCCCCGAAATTGTGGCGTAATCGGAAAGATTACGCCACAAGTAAAGGCGAACAAAGTTACGTGCTGTTACATTAATGGTCTTGCGTTGCACAGGCGTTTCTAGTGTTGTTATTATTGGTGATGTGCACGTCGTGTCGTGTCGACGACCAGATTAGCGTAGTGCGTTGTAGCACGGTTTCTCGCCTTTGCTTGCGTAGTGTCCCGGGTTAGATTCACGGTCAGTTCAATTGAGAAAACCATATTTCCCCCCTAGCTAAATTTCTAGTAGGTATGGTACCTCGTAACACAGAGATAGGTATTTATGCCATGGTCTCTACTTCGAGACCATGGCAAGTGGTGTGTTGTCTGGTCTCTGGCTACTAGTCTCATAAGTGCAAGATAATGAGGCTAAACGAGCTAAAAAGAGAGAAAAGTATTTTACCTGATCGAATCAGCAATAAAGAAAGCCTTACAAAGATAAGCATCGGGAATCGGCAGTTGGCGTTCTTTAAAAATTGCCATAATGTTCAATCTAAGTCCCTAGTTTTTTTCATTTCATATATAAATTGAAAAAAACTTATAATTTCTCCTTAAATTAGTAGCAAGTCATGCTACGTCAATTCTCGTCCGCCGATGTCATGTCTGTGGCACACTGCGGGCGCGGCGCGTCGCTCTGACAGTTTTACGGCGGTCCCATGTAAATGGGCATGATGGATGGACTGACGCCTATCGCCATATTTCAGTATAGGTGACGTACGCGATTTCACTGACACGACTGACATGCGATTTATGAATGTTTTTTTGATATCCTACTTACGTATGTCATTTTAAAGAGTTACTAAACGCATATACATTGCAAAAATACTAGGAATAAGGATACAATTGCGCTTCCACTCTTTAGGCTACAAAAAGTTTAAGGATCCTTTAAGGGGCAAAGTATACATTATTACAACAAGATCCCAAAAGCCATTTGTGAGTTACCACTACATAAATTAAAAAATAACATCTAAGCAGCTTTATTGAAAAAGGGCTATTATTATTATACTACAAAAGACTACCTTATAGATAAAAATGCCTGGGTGTTAGCTCTGCTCGATGCGGGGCCGACTAGATAACTCTATTGTAACAGATATTTTATTGTAATACCTAGTTAATACTTAGTTTGTACTGACTAACAATTTTATTTCTTAATTGGGTAAATGGCCTTAACTTTATATTCTCATTGTATTATATTATTTAGATTAGACACTCAGTAGGTTTATTTGTATCAAAATGACACATTGTACTTTACTAACGCCTGTTGTAAACCCAAAACAAGTTTAAAAGAATAACTGCTGAGTTTCTCCCGGGTCTTCTCAGCAAGAAACAACTCCGACGCGGTGGTAGAGTCGCATTATGTCTGTATACTGTGTATTTATATATCTATATTATTACAGTAATTATGTCTATTATTTAGTATTTCTTGCTTTAAATTTGACGATTTGAAAGTACTTACTGTGAAAGTCTTTTTGAATAAAGTTATTTGAATTTGAGTTTTGAGTTTGCATGCTTCAATATTATGAAAAACTGCCCGCCAACATCGGACGAGGCATTTAGACGCCAGCTAAAAAGCCTTTTATTGAAAAAAATATTTTATTCTACAGTGAAAGTACTAAGAATTTGAAAGGACTTTAGCTTAAAATGACATTAATATTGTTTAAAGTTTGTGTAAGTTTACTTGACATTGTTTATTTCTCTCTTGACTTGATATTGAAGTCATCTTATTTTGTGATTGCCTTGACGTTTTATTTATTTTTGGACTTTTTGTATTTAGTTTGAATTTTTGTGTTATTTTATCTTATTTCATTTGGTTATATTTTATTTTCTTTGACGATCTTATTGTCAAAATCCTTTAATTGAACATGTAATGTAATATAATGTGTGTTATTGCAATGAGAAATAAAAAATCGAAATCTAAAATAAACTGAAACCTAATTAACTAACGAGGTAACGTTAGTTAATTAGTCGCGCTAGAAAACTTAGTTAATATCTAAGAATGAACGTTGTATCTTTTATGGTCCATATAAGGTACATACTCGTACAAGCTCAGCTTAGTTTTGTATTTTTTTCTGGCGGAAAATGATGAGTGAAGTTCTTTTTATTTTAGAAACCAATTCTTTATGCAGTTCTGATAGCATCTTAATTTTCCACCACAAGCAGTGCTCGAGCAAAGTGGCTCTTGAAAAGTGAATACTTCACACCTCACTTTCACAGAAGGCCCGTGGACCAGGTTACTGGAAACTGCTATCTCGTGCTTACATCGAATCGCTTCTCTCTGTTCCGCGAATCGTCTGTGCAACTCGTTTAGAAGTAGGGTTGGTGATTTCTCAGATCAGAGTAGCAGGAATCATTTTTTTATCATAATAACTGTAGGCCAAAGAGACAGAAAAGTTCTTAAATTACCCTTTGAGGTCAAACGCAAAAGGTGGTTGGACGCCCTGATAAAACTTCGCGGGATTTCTTTAGATGCAGGCAGTTCAGCGAAACTATGGTGGAGGCCTATGCTTGGTATACTGCGAATGATGATGATGATGATGATGCTTGTGCACCACACCCAATCAGGTTGTAAGTAAGCCCAATCCGGTCAAACCGGCAAACTAGGGGACGCGATTTTGTAAGGAGGGACACGCTCTGGGATGGGAACGGAAGGCCGACTAGCCGCAACCGGCTGACCACAACCAGGTATACTGCGAATGATGATGATGACGATAAACATGTAAATCGGTTACTTCAAATGTTTTAAATATTTCGACCGTTGTTGTGTAAAAAAAGTCAAGATTCGAAGGATCTGTAAAGGTCTGTTCGCTTAGGTGAATATTTTTGTTCAGACCTAATAGGAGAATATCCTTGAAACTTATAAGAGTATATTTTTTACTTTATACTTGTTCAAATTACCGTACCAGTAACTTTTGTTTTAGGAGAACAAATAGTCACGATAATACTTTAGTATTACCGAAGAGCCACCTTGACAGCAGATAAAAATGTGCAAAACAACTGACTTTGCGTTTGCTTTCTCTGTAGTATCTATCTTCTATCAGGAAGTAAAAACAATGGCAGATTCACAGCCCTGACACACACAGACACGCGTTAGACATTTCCATTACTATGTATGGAACATGCATGGCACTAGACCATACGCCATAGGTGCCTGGGACACGCCACTCACTTCATGTAGGCCCTTCGACAAACTAAGCGAGCAATCTAGTGGATTTATTGAGATCATTAGTTATTTATGGCGAAGGCATCATTGAAGATGTTCGACAAGGTTTTTGTATAGCGCTTCTTACTGCATGTTTTGATCATAAGTACATATTGCTGTTATGTAGTACTGTCGTAGTCGAAAGGAATTAGTAACTAAAAGGACAAGGTTATGTAGTAAGATCTTGACTTGAAGATAATCTGTGGCATCGCATACCAATAAAATATCCATAAAACATCTTCATACACAATTTATTAATCTTCAACTGAAAAAAAATTGTAGCAGTGTGGTGTCACAGACTGAAGTCTAGCATTAGGAAATATTGCGTAAATACATAACAGTTTATTCGAATTGTAAGATTATGTTTGTAAAATTCTTGACAAATAATGTAATAAATAATAAAGACTTAGGTATGTATTTTTAATTATGCAGTTTTGAATAGTGGAGCCAATAAAGGGAATGACAATTATTCAGTTAATAATGCGGATGAATAATGTATTAGAAAGTACTCAGGTCATATAAGGTTCAACTACATTTTTTTTATGATTAGAAGAATAACTCTTCATGGCTATTACGCTGAAGCTTTCATGATTCTGAATGATTCTACAGTTTTTTTTTCACATGGAATATTTACATACTGGTGTAAACTAATGGCGTTGATGTTTTTGTAGGGGATTTGGGTACAGCGGTATAGTGATCAGAATTGGAACCAATGGCATACACTGCGGAAGTCAACTATAGTAGTTTACGTGACGGAAACTTATAGTAGACTTATGTCTACTTGACGACCCGATTGGCGTAGGGCGCTGTTTCTGGCCTCGATTTCCGTAGTGTCCCGGGTTCGATTGCCAGTCGGGTCAATTCAGGAAACGATCTCCCTACTTCGAGACCATTACAAGAGTTGTGTTGTTATTTTTACTTTAAGTAGACATAAGTCTAACTAATTACTGCTCGGTTTGAACACTCTGGGGTATATGCTAGTGCTCGGTTACTTTTTATGGTGTAGATTCATGGTGATTATACCTTTTAGTATGAATCAAGACTGGCACTAGTCGTGCTAATAATATACTGAATTATTACCTAATTAGCAGACGCTTCTAGGGGTAATTGATTGATTCCATGGCTTTTAATTAACACTGATTACAGAACACTAATACGGAGTGGTATTATAAGAGCTTAGCAAGTACTTGCTAGGGAGAAATTGTGGTTATTTAACAACAGTTAGGTTCTACTTAAGAACTATTTGTTTATGTTAATAATACAATTCGAATCAGTGAATTGCGTATAACTTACGTATTTAATCACTGGATAGAATTGCGAGATTGCAATTTAGAATTGTAATTAAGAAACTGATGTTTTTGCATTAAACTAATTGTTTTACTTTGCTTTACGATTGTAAATTAGTTCAGTCTTGATTATTTTAACTCACTAAATTCTGACCTACATACCTTACTCGTAACATAATTAAATAGCAATTAACAAAACACTTCACCTAAACCAAAGAAAGCAAACGTGAACTTACAGGCTAATAACCCACAGAGCTGCCAACACCGAAATTACACCATCAACCGAGCTATAAGAACGGAACACCATAAAAAAGAAACAACACGTGAAACCGTTACTTTGGCACCCCCTTTAATAATAGGTGATTTGCCCCCTTTCGCCCTCATATACGGTCTATGGGGGTGCGGAAGAACCAGCGTAGCTCGACCTCCAATCGCTACGTCCGCGCTCCATTTTTTTTGAATCGTAGCTCAACGTTCCCTGGTAGCTTCCTAGATGCGTGCCTGCCACCTATAGTCGAGGTTAAGTCTAATATCACTTGTATCGGACATTTTATTGTCACACGGTCCTCGTTTTCGGTGAGTTGTGAAGCTCGAATTTTGTGAAGTCAGTTCCCAGTGACGTTTTTATTGGCCCTAAAACGGAGTGAAGGCGAACTTGGAGTGTTTCCCTAAGTTTGCGGTTTAGGGTGCGGAATTCGGGCGACTTCCGAATTGTGGAGGTGTTGACTTTAAAATGAACATAAATAAACTGGTGAGTGCTGTCGATGCGATTTGGAAGTATTTTTGATTTGTTTACGTTGTCGTTTTGGTATGCTTTAGGACAACATTAAAGACTATATTTCATTGCAGTTACTAGTATTGTTCTTGGGATACCAACTTCATTAGTATTTACTTAATTTTACGTTATGTTTACGTATATTATTTATAGTAGATCAATTGCTTAGTGCGTTTAAATTGTGTTATGGTAATTTTTATAATTGTGTTCTTAACTGACCATACAACTTTTTTAATTGGGTTCAAATTACTCACCGAAAATCTTTTCATATCGTCGGCTTACTGAAAGAAGTCATTAACTTGCCAAAAGTCATTTAGTGATGTTGAGATATAATATTTAAGGAAATAAGTCTCAACATCACTCATTGATGACTTAACATCACATATTGTCATTTGAAGATAAGCTAATTATTCAAAATACAGTTTACAGTACAGTTACCTCGACAACAAACAGCAAAAGTGCCTTCAAGTAAGTAGGTAAGTATTTAAGCATACATTTCTATTTGCTCAGTAGAAAAAGTAAATTCTACAAGATTTTCTTAGCATCCATTGGCTTAGTTTTAAAGTTTCCGAGAAGTCGCGACGGTGACACCGCACAAAATTAATTCGAAGAATTTAATAGACACATCAAAATGGAAACTTCTCGACGGCACCCATAAAATGTCTATCATTATGAACCCTGAAAATTATTCCAAATATTTCCGCGGCGGGTTTAGCGGTGGCGGCCGGACTATTCCAAATATTCTGTGGGACATGTCGGGAAAAGTAATGAAAAGGAATTGATAATATCTTAAAGTAACTGAAAAACACCAGCATGCAACGATAGGGCATTATTGTTTTGATTAATGATTTTAACTCTGTATTTGCTAGAGATGTAAAGTAAAAAGGAAAACAAATGTTTTGGTTTGCAATATTTGGAAGGTTCCTTAATAATAAAACTCAATATGAGAACTTTGAAGATAATTTAACTAAATGCAGTTAAATACTATCCACGTACTTTTTTTTCTTATACTGAGACAAAATGTATTTTCATGTTTTTTGTCAACAAACGCGAATTGAAAATTTAAAAGAGCAAGCAGTTTGGTTGTTTTATTTTTTATGCTAAGCCCCGCGTTCGTTTGCATAAGGTGTCGTGCTCGCTACGCTAGAAGTGTCGTTTTCTCAATTTTGCCGCCAATTTTTGAGGCTTCAAAATGGCCGCGCGCAGGCGAGGAACGGCACGCATATGACTCTCACGCAACCGGTCCGGACTCTAGCGGCGGAAAATAAAAGAAAATTCGGTTGTATATATGGCTATACAGAACACTTATTGTCGCTGTACAGAAAGACATATGCAATAAAAACGCACCGCGACCTGCAGCTTAGAGGTGAAGATTGTCCCTGAACGACTAGCTCACTGACTATCTTGGAAAATATATTAAGCGGGATAGTTTTGTCAGGAAAAGAGTTTGCGAAGAGAAAAAAAGCTGCGAGCGATTGATGATAAACATTTATTCAAAAATATAAATAAAAAAACTGTAACTAACTGTAGCTGTAGGTTGCTACGTTCAGATACAGACTTTAGCATTACTCATACTTCATTGAAATTTCATAGCTTAACGTAAACCAGTAAGTTTACTTTCGTATATTATTACCCTTCTTTAAAAAGGCTTATTTATATTATATTTTTTTGTAACAGTTCTACCCAAAGAAAATCATTTTTTTCAATCCACCCCTGTGCAGGCACTATTAGTTATATACGAGCGTTTCGACACCGCTGCTTATCGGGCAGGTGTCGGGCTGTCGCACGCACCACCCACCGCTAAGGAATTTGGACTAACTACAAAGTTTAGGAAACCAAGTTAAAAGGACATTTTTCAACCAATCAATTATGTATACGCATGGGTAAAGAAAAAATCAAGCTTAGGATTTTTTATAAGTTGGATATTTCAAAAATAATAAAGCCATTTTTTTTATTAGTTAGGAAAAATTTACTTCAAGTTAACTATGTATATAATTTCAAAAATTCATTCATCATACAGCTAGGGGTTCATTTAGAATCACTACTCATTTAGAGATTTTCTTTTGATATT
Organism: Udea olivalis; assembly: GCA_947369235.1. Taxonomy (NCBI): domain Eukaryota; kingdom Metazoa; phylum Arthropoda; class Insecta; order Lepidoptera; family Crambidae; genus Udea; species Udea olivalis. The sequence goes on along the minus strand of OX376362.1, from coordinate 10,303,696 downwards.
GCACGTAAGTAAATTCGATTCAATTATAAATTGTGTAATCCCACGAAAAAAAAAATCACAAAAAAACGTTAGTCCGAAAATCCAAATGAGCCCACTGTGTCGGCCAAACAATCAGCAAGTGCGAACGTCAAATATTTGCGATGCCACTTCTCTGTTATTTATACTGTGGCGTTACTTCGGTGCACTCATATCCACTGTCATCCAACAAGAAGGGATCACGGCAAATAATGGCCGGCAAATAGATTAGGAGCATCGACAGAAATGCGAAGTAGGTAGGTAGTTACTAGTAGTTCTCGATGGTAAAGTTCACTCACTTGTAACTATCATAATGTAATAATGAGCAAAGACAGGACATAATATAATAACATTAGCTGTCCGTCAGCGGCTTCGCCCGCGTAGACTGTCTTTCCCGTCAAAAAATAGCCTAAATTAAAAAAAATGATTATGTCACTCCCTGATAATGTAGCTTTTGGTGAAAGAATTTTCAAAATCGGTCCAGTAGTTTTGGAGTCTATTAAACAAACAAATCTTTCCTTTTTATAATATAACGAGTAATAAGATTGTGATTTCAAAGTGTGAAAATTTAAAAGTTAGGATTTTCTTAGGTTTGGGCTTATTGCAAAAATCAGACTAAAATAAGATTTTAAAAGATCTTAAATAAGTTTAAAATTCAAATATTTACATAAGTACTAATGATAAGTAAACTAAGTAAGGTCTTTTATGAAGCTTAGAATGCAACTTATTCACTCAAGATAAAGTGTCTAGCTAATGTCTATAGAATTTTGACAGACGTCAATTTGATAGGATAGTGTTATGAAACAGTAAAATTGTCAACCTTATGATTTCTAAGATTGAGATTCGTTTATAAAAAGACCCATATAGTGATAGCAAATGCTTCTATTAATGATATGTACAAAATATTTCATCAATTTTGGGTCACAATCGCGCTCGAAAGAGTGAATACGAGTCAAATGTTACAGTAGTAGGGGTTCAAGTGGCTCAAATTCGAGTGTGATCTCGCGCTGATCCGCTACAAATATTTGCGCATTTCCCGTCCCGTGGGAACCTGGAACCCGCACGCTGCTTGCTCGCCGCTCATGTTTTACACCGATGCACATTTCATAGCTCATGTTCTGAACATGGTTTACGTGTTGTAGCGAAAATATTTTTGGCATGAGTTTGTGATTAGGTAAGGAATAGCGACGGGCAGCGCTGATTGGCAACTTGGATGACGTGACGTTTCCGTAGCCAATCACCATTTTTTACAGCTATGTAAATATTCGCTAGCTTTTACGATATGTAACCCGTATATAAGCAGGCAAAATTGTGGTAGTAGAAGTTATTTGTAAAGAGTATTTTTTACGTTAACCCTATCATAGAAACTAGGATTGTGTTCATCTTGATTCTAAATCTTGACAAAACTAATACGCTATTAGCTTCAAAGGCTTTGAAACACCGTACAACAGCCTTTTTAATTTCAAAAAGGTAACTTAATGTTATGCCACTTCGAGTGTAAATTTTAATCCTTTTATACCCTTGACTGTGCGCTTTTGTCTACTTTTTAAACAACATTGCGTAGTGGCGCCGAAAGGATTCGCGCCGTTTTGGTGGTCTAACATGTAAGTGTAGTTTAGTTTCTTTAAAACAAGTGTTCATGCCGGCCAGTACGATGAAAAAAATGGGATAATGAAACGTGTTCCAAAATTGAATCAATCGCGTATTGGCGCGGATTTAGTAACCGACGCGGCTGTAGTGTAACATCACTCGCCATTTGTAACAGAAGCGAGGCAAACAAGGGGTCAGCTGGCCGAGCAAATAGTATCAATTTCAACGACCACTTAGGATGAAGCAGTTTTTGAGATGTATTTAATTGCAAACTAAATGCACGGACTAAAGTAAGTAAGTAATACAAAACAAGGATTGGCAGTTTAGCTTTTAAAAATATTTAAGTCAATTGATGGTACATACCTAATGACGTTTCAACTATACTTGTAAAACCTCGGTTACTCGTATATGAATTTAGCGTGTATTTGTCAATATTTTATTGCGGAAAATCTTTTCCAAATACCTACTTTTTTAAAAGTTTTCCAAGAGTTTCGTGGCTTATAATTTATGGATTGTTGATCGGCGAATATCGAGTTAAGGGTTGAGCAAAAACCACCGAATTGAAATCGTTCCACACTGAATGAACAGGTTTACCACACTAACTAGTGACTGTATTTTCACACTAGAACAGGTATTAGCATCAAAATGTCCTAAATGTACAATTAAAGTCCCAAACCCGTAGTAAAATGGAGTCAACCGTTCATTCGCGTACCGCAAACAGAAGAGTCAGGACTATTCTACCGTAAATTGTACGACAGTGTTACAGATATAATTGAACTGTACTGTAACCTATAAGATAGGAGCCACTTATGGGCAAGATTTTATCTCCCTCTTCATAAACAGGGGCTCGCAGATTGGCGCACGCCCGAGTGCCTGCCAAAGGACACCTTTTGATCAATAACTGTATATAAATTACTGAGCATATGTCCTCAGATGCTCAAGCAGGCGAACCGTGGCGCTCCTTTGTACCTGCCTATTTGTATTTGTCGGCCAACCCGTGCGAAAGTTTGCTGTGGAACTTGGAATTTGTTTCGAGACTTACGATGTTTTTAGGTTAAAGTTCGAGAATAACCCCCTATTTGTTCTACTAATATAGTGCTTACTGTTTTATTTCAACCTCCAATTTTCAGGATATGATATGATTATGATACGTGCTGGATAAGTAGGTTTCGCATGGCAAATCCAGATTTTGAGATTCAAGCAGCTATTGGTGCTACTAATGCGAGTATTAACGCACATATTTTCAAATAAAAGATTGCCTGGAAGGAATCGCTCTCTAGCGATAAGGCCGCCTAAATTGTACAAATTGCTTGTTTTATGTAATACAACTGTTTTTATTCCTATTTTGTGCAATAAAGTATATCTATCTATCTATCTATATTTTTTGTAAACCTTTTAAATTCCTAGTCATCTTGCTATTTCAACTACTTTCAAATGTCTTCCGCCGACTCAGAGAAGACTCCAGGTTGCATTCCAAAACCGCGTTAAACAAAAATTCACAATTACTAAAAGGTGGTACTTTTCCCCTGCAGCTGTTCACGAGCGAGGAGACACGATTCCAGGACAATACGCTACTTGAAGCGAATTATGCGCTTGGGGCACACCGGCGGCGGATTAGCCGTTCACAATTAAAACCGGAGTGTAGACGCGGCTTTACGGCATCTTTGACGCGTTAGCGATGCCCCCGAATGGCTCGAGATGTTTTGAGAGTAGGTAGCCGAGGCCGAGGGTATAATGTGCAATTAGGTGATAAGGAAAGATTGAGTTTTTGAAGAACACATTTTAACTGGGATAAACTTTTTGAAGTTTTCAAGGCCCAGTTATTGAAGAGATATTTGACAAAGTTTAAGAAAGTTTCAGATTTCGGCTAATTAACGTTCCAGAAAAAGAGCTTTGAAGAGAGTAGAGTCATTTATTTTTGACGACACGATTGGCGTAGTGTGCTGCAGCACGGTTTCTCGCCTCGACTTCCGTAGTGTCCCGGGTTCGATTCCCGGTCCATTCAATTCAGTAACCGATCTTTTCTGAATTGACTCGGGTCTGGGTGTGCTAGGAGACGCCCTTAGCTTATTTCCTTGTGTGGTACCTCGTAACACAGGGATATTAATCCCTACTTCGAGACCATTACAAGAGGTGTGTTGTCTGGCGCATATTTATTTATTTATTTATTATTTTATTTATTGTTAAACATCATGATAATATGTAAATGTAAAAATCTAGATCAACCACTTAAGGAATGGGTGGAACATGCCCATTGGTGCCTTTGGCAGCTAAATTCAAGATAATTTGTTGCTAGCTAGACTGGCACACACGATTGCACCCTCACCATACTTTGCTTCCTTGCGATTATTAATAATCCTCTCTATCTTTCTTCTACCAGTACAAAAAAAAGAGTACAGAAAACAAAAACCATTAACAAAGTCAACCGTAGCAAACTTTGATGGTGATAAAGGCCTTAAAAAGTAAGGGAATAACGAATTGACAATTTCATAAAACAAGCGCATTAACAAGTCAAAATTAAAATTAACCGCCGAAACAAATGTGCCTATTCATAACTCGAAATATAAAATTAATCGTCGCAAAGGCTGATAACTATCTCTATGAAAAATAGTGGTCCGTCCAGAAATCGGCATTTGGACTGACTAAAAAAACAAATAAAACGTCCTTTATCTCTGCATCTATCTACCTGTTACTATGGCGTAAATACATGCTGATATCTTTTCGAAAGAGTTTGAATTCACTATGAACCAGTTGTTGCTGTAGTGAAAGCTTTTTTAATTTTTACAGAAATTTTGGAGGTAAGTTTTTTGAGACGACATTACGTCTATGGTTTGTGGTACGCAATGAAATATTTTTGTAAACCAAAAATGGTTGCAAAATTAAATTATCAATTTATTCAGACACAGATATTACTTAAAACAGCTGGAGATGCTGATATTAAATGAAATTTTATAAATACACAAAGAAGAAAAAAAAAAGCGCTGTCAAGTTTCGATACCAAAAATATACATCACGCCGTATCAGAAGTCAGCTGTTGTCAAAATTCTATGCATACCGAGCGGGGACCGTCGTTATTTCAATTACCCACGCCCTTCGTCAAAGACAAAAGACCCTAACACGAAAAAGAGGCCAAAAAACAAACGCTCATCGTCCGAATTAAAAAAACACAATCGTCCTTATCTATGATTGGATCGCGGTCGTGTAAATGCTCCTTCAAGTGTATTGTGTTACCTCAAAGCGCCGGCTCGGTTTCACTTCAGTAGCGTTTTTTGAAAAGGGAACTGTTTTTTTTTTTGCGAAATGGCCAGTTTTAATTAGATTAAAGGCTATAGTAGAGTCGATCTGAATGTAGCGTTTGGGTATACATTTTTTTAAAACTTTCAATTGTAGGCAGTTGGCCATATTGCTTTAGGCTAGAATAAATTATCCATGTTTTAAAAGCAGTTTTTTTATTAATCTGCGTTTTATTAAGGTTAATTGTTGATTTTATTTTTATTTTACAACAGATGCCATGGTTACTGATTGAATGAACCCTATTTATAAAAACAGTGTTTAAAATAACTAAGTACCAGATAACTATGATGAGCATCATAGTAAAAACTGGGATTCAATTTCCATGCAATTATTAAAATACTACAACACATGAATATGCCGTAAAATTCCGTGAATAATTATTTAATGAGGCCATTAATAGTCTGAGCATTTACGATAAAAAGTAAAAGGTCATCAGTTATCATTATGAACAGCATATCGATTGCAAAATGAATAAATCCACCAGTTTAGGAATGTGCCCTAAGCAGTACACCACTTATTCCACTTGAAGGTATAAAAAAGACTTTTTCAAAACCCTTCACCGAATCAGGCCGGTTAAAAAAAACTTAATGTATCTCATTATCATCATGTAAGTTTTTATTTACTTGAATTGGTAGATTCAAAATCGCATATACTGTTTTATGAGATCTCTGCTTAATACTGAACATTATACGGAGTACCAATTGGTAACTAAACATTTAAAAAAAAAAAAACAAAAAAAAATACAAATACAACTAATAATACCTTTTAATAAAATTCTTATTTACAACTAAGAAGGCTCCAAAAGAACCAACAAAAGAAAACAATGCTGCAAGACTTCAAACGTCAGCAGCCCATTTTGATAAAATGCATCCAAACCGAAAAAACTGCGTTACAAATAATCCATTGAATGCTACTAAACGCCATGAGATGATGGGTGCCCAAAGTAAATAGCCATAATAGCCGTGGCCTACACAATGCCCCCCCGCCGGCGACGACAGGGGTCCTACCCACGATCGTCCTTTTACCCGACTGCGTTAATTATAATATCACCCACATTATAAAGTTTTTGCCAAAGAAAAAAAATAATAGGCAGAAGATTGCTACCTTCTTGTTTTTTTGAGTTTTGACATCGAAACTTATTGTTAAGTCGAGGTACACGTTATTAATAGTTTCGATATCTTGCTAAGCCAAAGATTATAACAGAAGAGCAATGCCCTTTTATTGATAAAAAAAAGAATAGATACGTTAATGCATAGACAAATTATTGTAGTGCTAACTACAAATTCATGAATTTTAATACGTAGGTATAAAACTAGAGGAATAAATCTAATTCGCAAGAGCTTATAAATACATCTATTCATTGCCAAAACTTTAAATGTAATTAATATTTAGCAGCAGTTGACAAAGGACAGTCGAACAAAAAACGTAGATTTTAATCTCACGCGAAATCGTCCTTACCTATAAATTCGAGTTAAAATTATATCACACAATTTACAAGACAGTTGGCTTTCTTCGTGACATCCGAGCTTTAATTGCTCAAGGCTGAATAATATTGCAACAGTTACCGTGAAGTTGATGTAACCAAAGTCCTCACTAATTTTTTATTCCTACTGAAGACCTTGATTTCCTACAAATTTTGTAGGTAGAGTTCTACTTACTTTCATAGCTATCAAAAAAATCACTCTTTAAGAGTCCCTCCCTGAAGGACCTATAAAACAGAACTCAAGCCGAGATGTGTTCTAGAGAACAACCTTTCATAATGAATTAAAATTTGAAAACGTCTTTCAATTGTTATAGCCATGATTTTTCACGGCTGCTAGCTATTCTGTAATAAATGTATCGAGCTACTTATTTATTCAGCTATTCTACAATTCTAGCTTCACCGATCCCAAAGCCGTATAAAAAAGGCGGTACTCACGAATCCGTGTTTGTCGCTGATGTTGTTCGTCAACTTCAGCTTGTGGAATGACACCACCTTCTGCATCCACTGCTCCCCCGTTGAAGGCGAGTCGGGGTGGATGTACATCCTCTTCGGCATTTCCGGGTCCGCTTTGCCAGCGACCATCCACCGACTCCAAAAACAAAAAAGGTCATATAGCTCTCATTTTGAAACTTAGCATTAAATATACAACTAGAATTAAAGCGAGTATAACAAAGGACATGGCAATATTCTTTTGACTTAGCATGAATATTGTTATAAGCCCCCTTTTTAAGAAAAGGACCTTTTCAGAACTGATGGGCTATTTGGAGTGATATTGTTTTTGTTTTCGTTACATATCCTTTCAGGCACTAAGTTAATAAAAAATTAAATATTATGGTTTCTAAGTTTAGTTTAGTGACTAGTACACTTCATTAGTACTCGCTTTATCCATAGTTGTATAAGAATTTATGAAACAAAGGTTTTTTTTTAATTTCTCTACGAAAGAAAGCTCTATTGAAAATGTATGAGCAATAATACAATTTTAAAACAGAATCTTTGGCAATTTCTGTATCTTCTGTCAACACAATATTATAACCTAGGTAGAATTGGTCTAACCGGTATCAGACATTTCCTTCAGAGCTTTCCTATAGGTGTATTTTAATTTCTTGACTCATGTACTAAGTGATACCATCAGCAGTTTACCTAATGAAGTAACTGTAAATGAATATAATGAAAATAATGCCCATTCAAAAAATGATGAAAATAAATTACCTAGCGGTATCTTTGATTGTGATGGTAGCACATATTCCATGTTATCATCAAATGCGTCAGATTCTACACTAGGATAGCAAGCAGTAACCCTTCATAGGTGTTTGCTCGCAAATATTTAATTAATTGAGGCTATCATTAATTTTAAATATCGGCTATCATTAATGAAAAAATAGAAAGGTGTACAAAAACCGATGATATCGCTGTTATTAGAGTTGGCCCAATTAATAAAAGCAATAGTGCCTACGTTGTGCTACAGACACAAACACATGCATGGGAGGTTCACCAATACGCATGCTGTCAGTGTAAGGTGAACAAGCTGCTTTTAGATGCCAATGTTTACATGGATTACCGAGCAGAGCCAAATCCTATGAAAAAAATCAGCTTACTTCACTGGCAAACTTTCGATTGGCAAATCTTTACTATCACGAAACGATTCGACTCCACTCAGCAAGCCTAGTAAACACCAATAAAATAATATGACAAAGAAGGTTGACCATGTGAGCTTCTTTCTCACGTACAACGTGCAAAGAGCACTGAACGAAAAGAGATCTGCGTAGAAACAAATAGCACGACAATGACTGTTTCGAGAATGCAAAATTTTCCAGAGCTCTAATTTTAAAATTAGAATGCATGGTCTGACTTTTCGGCGATAAACTGAGACAGGAATTTGCGCTAGAGGAAGACTACCTACAGCGAAGATTCACGCACGAACGAAACATTTTGTTACGGATACCACGCAGATCCCCTGTCGAACATCCAAATGTAAACATACGCATGCTTCTTGCCTCTTATAGTTTTCATTGTCACGAATTACATTAAAATAAGATCAACAAAGACCGTATGTCACTATCCTACGTTTCTTATTTTAATTTAATTCCTCAATTTCTTTATTTATACCTGTTGTGGAATTTGTATCTGCAATCGTCGGCAGCTACGATGTCCATTAGCAAAATGTACTTTGCTTTTTTATCAAGACCAGAAACGCGAACTTTGTAGGCAGGAAACATACGTCTGCAAGCAACACGAGAGAAAAACATGGGTTGGGACTCGTTCTTTGCGACAACGATTTGACATCATGTCGATTGTAAGACATGTTGTTGGACTAGTTTCACTTTTTACATCCATTTACTCCCGAGAAGCGTTCCTTTTAGCTTGTGATCTCGTACCGCGTTAATTAGTTGGTTTTTGTTAAGAACCGGGCACAGATATTCATGTGTTCTACTGAGTTGGGCGGTGGGAAATGTGGCACAAAGGTGCTCGTGTATTTGGAGTATTCGTTTGTATCTGGTCTAATCAACGTCGCGGCGACACCGGTGAGGTGTCAAAGTATTCGCGTCGAGCAAAAAGGTCATGTTTCCGCTGCAGAAGACCAAAAACGGCTGGTACGCAGCCATTGTGTATTGTGACTTCGTGAGCACGTGATCCAATGTGAGTTGCGAGCGAACACGAAAACAAGCCGTACAACACGACTTCGCGGAGCCTGGACGACGATTCCGAATCGAGTTTAGAAACGATTTATTGGCGAGTAAATTACCGACGAGAGATTTGTAATAATTAATTACCATATTAACGGCGCTAGGCGGGCGAGTCTTTGTCGGCGCATATATCGGTTTACTGCTGACTCACAATCGCATTTTCGGCCGGAATGCTCGGGTCGTATTAATTAACGGATATTAAATCGAAGTTTATCGGTCACATCTCGATGTTGCCAAACCTGCGTGTCGGCGGTTTTGATATTCGTCGATCGGGCGGACGTAAAGCGGACGAACGAATCTTATCGGCGCTTGTCATCGGGAATTAAACAATGTACACGATCAAATACAATGATTATCGTCGATGCGCCTCCGACGGGTCGTAGACGTGGACCGTTGTTTTTTTGAATGCGAGTTCCTTAACTACCGAAAAAGTATAGTTCCCGCGTTAATGTTTCTCACCTCCGGGTGTCGCGTCGGTCGGCGTTTTCACATTACCACAGCGGCGTTTGAGACAAAGATATTTTAATGATATTACCCATTGGATGCGAGTTGAATCCTTAATCGTCCGTTGATTCCAGTCGGTGTTCGCTTGTCGTGAGTCGTTGACCTTTAATTAAGTGTGTTTCTTACAAATTGTTTAGGCGCAATTAAGAGACGCATCGAAATTGTTGTGATGGGAAGTAGTGCATGCGTGGGTAGAATCACAAGCTAAAGTCAAGCGTGTAACGGTACGGTGATGGAATGTGCTCCAATCGACATGATGTGATGGCTGACAATTTGGGCCGTGCTAAATTATCAGTAATCGTTATGAGGTGGAATGATGAGTGTCCCAGGCAGGCAAGAATCTGAACAGCCCCAATTTCCTTCAAGGTCATTTTATCTCGTTGTTTTTCTATTTTTTTTTTTGCTAAGTATCAAAATGTATCCCAAGGCAATTTTGCAAATAGAAAGAGTGTGAGATAGAATGTCCTTGAAATCCATTCGAAGTGTTTCACATCAGATGTTGGTCTACCTGTTGTGGAACTTATATCGGTAGTCGTCAGCAGCGACGATGTCAAGTAGAAGGATGTATTTCGCCTTCGCGTCCAAACCGGACACGCGAAACTTCATTTGTGGGAACATTTGTCTGTAAATCGGAATTTGCTGTTTTAATCCTTCATTTCTTTAAATTCATTCCTTAGTTCTCTTCAGGGTTTTCAATTACCAGTTGGCTCTTTTTGATATTTTTACATTAAAAGATTGTGATGCAGATTTCTGAGGTTTGCTGATTTCTTATCTTAGATTAATATTGGATCAATTTTGGTAAATTATTACCAGAGTCCCATTTTTTTGGGGTAAGGTCGATGATATTATCAGCAGAAGGCTCATTCTCATTTTCAAAATACAACCAAAAGCCAGTTCTGATTTAGTTTCTATATTATTTATGCAAAAAGGTTAACAAACGAAGCCGGACTTATAAAGACTTCACATTTTCATGAGCATTTGAAGAAAAAACAATTACTAAAAATGAAACTCTTTATTTATTAATAAAAGAGAACTGGCCTTCTGTCTGCATTCGGAATTATAAGCAATACACAATTTATAAAACATAACAAACATGGAATATGCTTCTGTTGCTCGTTACCAATGTCGTAATAAAACCTTAACAATAACTCCCTAACGATCCAAAGTATCGACATATTTGTGCAAAGAGTATGCAGTTGCATTGCATTCTATCGTACTATCTCGTTGCTGATTTTAAAGAAGAAATATTCTCCTACATCCGTTTAGTGAAACCTTGTACAGTACGTGATCAGTTTGCGAATAGGAAAACAGATTAACAAGACCTTAATAAGTGCCACTTTTCCCTGTTGCTTATATAAAGCTCTTTTGATATGAACATACATTGCAATACTGCACAGATTCAAACTTTTCAGTTTTTAAGTTTTAGGCAAACTTATACTTATTTTCTTGTAAAGTTTATACTTGTCCCTTAAAATTTATAGAAAAAACTATATTCCATCATCAAATAGCGATAAAAGTGTCATCACACCGAATGGTATCAAATCTACGATCCAAATATTTAAAGCGTGGGCGATTATACTTAAGCAGAGAGATTAGTTAGATTCAGTTATGTTGTTGATATGTTAAACTCGTTATCTATTTATTGTATCTCTGGTGATAGAATAGTAATGAAAACGCTTCTTGAGTTCATATGGCGGCTACTGTTTTGTTAATTTTGATTTTACTTAAAACACTCAAGCAGTGGACAATCTTTTTCTCTTTTTTGTTATGAAAATACTTATTCTAAATGTAAGTAGTTATTTTTTTTTAAATAAAATAAGGTCTTACTAGCAAAAAAAAGAGTACAATTACGCAATTTTCTTATGCAAAGCTTCATACTAACTTATAATATCTTCACATTCAATGTTTTTAGTTCATTGTACATGTTTTGTAGAATATTATTGAGGTCAGATAACCAATAGATCTTCAACCAAAACTTTTCATAGGCAGGTCTTAATATGTGAGCATTGTCGTTCAGTACCCAGTAGGTTTAATATTTTCAATATGATTTTCCTGCAATGTGACTAGATTAATTGACGAAAGATTAGAAGAACATTGACAAATCTAGCATTAATATCAAAGCAACTTTATAACACCTGTTTAGTAGGTTGTTTATTAGCAGTGATTACGTGACCAAACACGGGTGGACAAGGTCTGATGGATGCGGTGTCGTCGTGGTGTTGCCACGAATACCAATGCAGTCGTATTTGTTTTGGTATGGAAGATTTATAAATCTAGAACCAAATCATAAACTTATATTTTATTAAAAACAAGAGGAAATTAAACGTCAAATGAATTTTCACGGGATGGTTTGAAGGTTTATTGCTTTGGGGAAAAAAAAATATTTTTTTTAACTGCAGAATAACAGCAGGGTAATTCTTAGATAGATGGCCGTTAAAGAGAGATGGCCAATCGAAATATTTCTGTAAAATTACAAGAAATAGCGGTAAAATATCTGTCAGTTGGAACGCAATTGGCAACAACGTGAATGTGTGCGTGTGCCGAAATTTGGGAGCTTAAACTAATCAAAAAGTAAGTTATTAACGATTTATTTTTGGAAGCTAAGTAAAACAAATCTAGGGTTTATGATGGAACCGTATGTAGATTTTAGCAAAATGGTGGATTGTACGTCTTAGCATGGCAATCAAATTCCTTCCAAAAAGTTTTTGCAATAGACTTTGGTATTAGTATCGACATCAGTGCAATTTCTTTGAGACTAGTGTAGTTTAACGTTAATTTCATTAGTTTAATAAATGGAATTTTAAAGAGATAGAAAGAGAGGGGCTGAAAATGTGTAAAATTGTAATAAAAAAAATAAGAAACACAAAAAAATGAGGTAGGTATAGGCAGCTCAACGTATATGGTAATAAGGGGTAAAGTAAATATCTATTTGAAATTGTGTATTTATTTGTACGTGGTCATAAAAATGGACATTAATTCCCTTTTCATCATTAAATTCTGTTAAAAATCTGTGTTCATTTAAATACATTTGCGTAATTACATTTGCTAGTAGAAAGCTTATTTTACATTCACGAACAGACCGAACATTATTCATATTCATGACCACGATCGCCCTTAAATACTCTTACAAACCTCACTTCGTAATGCGGATTACATATTTGAATTTTGAATATATTTTAAAGTGGTATTGATTTATGGTACCATTTAAAATAGTCGCCTATGGAAAAGGAAAACCACTGCATTGAAAGTTTTTACAATTTTCAGGATATATACAACGTGTTAATCAAAAAGCGCAAAACCGCAGACACCTCATCTTATTTTTATTATGAAAGAATTCGCGGATTATTTACGAAGATATTAGCTTTTTTTGTTTTCTTGTGTTTGTCTGCAAATTAAAAAGTCTATGGTAATTACGCGCGATCTAGTACGACGTCGCCGCTTCGCGTGCCGCCGCAATAAAAGAGTTAAGTAATGATTAAACACGGCATAATTAAAATACTTTTTTTGGTATACATTTTAACCCCTGTTTTTTATTGGTGGAATCGATTCTACTCTCGATTCTGAACAAACTAATTTCTGGTTTTGCGCTTTTTCATTAACACGTTGTATACTTTGGATCAGAGATTTAATTCCAGAACTTTTCTTCACTGGCGACTGCCCAACAATGTCTGCCCTACCCACTGCCTCTTCAACTTGCTGATCCACTGGGTTAAATAATAATAGTGAATTATCTCGAATGCCCTTAAATTAAGAAGCATTTAATACAAAGTTGCTTGATATTGAAGCAAAAACGCAAAAGTAATATTTTTAAGTCTTAAAATTTGTTAAACTTAGTAGAGACCTTTGCTCAGCAGTGGGACATTACAGGTTATTAAAAAAAGCGTCGCAAACAACGCCTACTACGATTCAAATTTAAAATAAGTAAGTATTTTTTTTTTACAAAAAAGACCTTTTTTTACAAACTTTTTAGTTTCAGAAATACTGATTTAAGTATCTTACTACATCATTTTGCTCCTCAGTGTAGCTTTTCCGATTCTGCACTTTTAAATCAACAATTTTAGGTTATATTTAGATCACCATACGTTGGATCGGCATTCACGGTTGATCATCTAAATAGGGGGCCATAAAGTTAGATTTATTAATATTCCATTAGAAACACTTAAATCCGTATTTTATGATTGTAATCTAATAAACGTGTTGAGTGACAGAACCGGACTACGGTTTTTTGCCGCTTTATTGGGATGATAAAAGGCGGTAGGTATACTGTAAAACCAACAGATGATATTCCCACATTAAGACTTGTTAGACATTGTAAATATAATGAGAACTAATGTTTATAAACCTAAGTATACCTAAATCAGTAAAAATCAAAGAGTGGCAGCTATACTTGTAAGGTGTGCTCATCTTTAGGTATAGTTTCAGTTATTAAATTTTTTGACAGAGCTAATAATAATTAAATACCTACTAGAAAGTGATTTTTAATTTACAGGAAAGCATAGAGCGTTACTTTCCTAGAATAAGTTGAGCTCAAATTGATGTGAACTCCAATACCATGCGCGGACAGTACGAAGGCTGGATTTTACGCTTGATCTGAGGGTGACTGTACCTAAACCCAAACAGGTTTTTTTGCAGCCTGTACCACCTCTGTGGTGACACAATATTGCATTGTAAACCACATTATGTCGCCAATCTGTAAACCGATAGCCATACTCGCTCACCAAAATGGTTTGACCCCAGACGTTCCGTCAAGCTCTTCTTTGAATCACTGATCGTAGCGATATGGGGTGTCTTGGTTATCTGGATAAGACTCAAGGCGTTCAGGTTAACTTGACCTGTTAGAGCACTGAAAATGATTGTGCTATTAGTTCATGTTATAGCGGTCTAGGTTTTTAATTAATAATGTGATATACGATAAGACTCGATTGTCAATCAGTTGTCGGTTTGCCGCACACAGCGGCTCTGTTCACACTTAGAAGCGTTCCTTGTTAGCCGATACATTATCATATATATGCTGTAAAACGTTCGTATGTCCAGACTAACTTAGACCTGCTTTTGTTAAAATAACCTTAGATAACAGAGGTCAAGTTATGTTGGTTGTTGTTATTATGTGAGCGCGTCAATCAAAATATTTCACAGTGATCTTTTCTGACACAGAAGCTTTCTTTGTTAGTTGGTGCAGTCTTGCAGACGGACTGGTCCAAACCAGGTTAGTGAGATCTATGTTGGGGTACTATCGCACAGAATTCAAAGGTCAAGTTAGACTGGATACTGATTAAGGCGTTGTTTGTTCAGCAAGTAGGTACATTATCATAATAATGTGGAGACGATGCGCACAGGCAACCGTTTGTCGGAGTAATTAATTAGTGAATGATTAATCGTCCGTTTTATGGGCTTACCAAGCTGTTACGATTTGCAATTTTATTTTTTTAATCTATCTGGAACTCCTTGTCTGTTGTATTGTGAATCCATTTTGCAGATGAGCCATTTTAATTTATAAATAGAATAGACAGATATATAGGTGCCAGAATTTGTGAATTAAGATTGTGTTTCTCACTGAAATTCGTAAAAAATGTGAAACGCATACTTAGTCCTAATTAAATTCCAAATTAAAAGTGGATAAAGAAGAGTGATGTTATGTAACAACATTTTGATATTTTAAATAATTAATATAAAAAATGGTAAAAAGATTTTAATCATACCAAGTGTATGCAATATCCTATGTATTATCCAAATTCTCAGAGGAGCTGGGACGACAATTACTGCAAATTGTCTTATGACAATCTTTTGAGCTGTAGTACAGGTTCGGCGCGTGCTAGGCTTTTGGCCTTGGGTGCGCATGAGGCCGGCTACTGGCTTCACGCGTACCCTTCGTCAAATACAGGAACATTTCTTGAGCCTGACACACTCCGAAACGCAACTTGTCTACGGCTTGGGGTTCCGGTTTGCGTTCCTCATAAATGTCTCTGTGGCAGTGATGTCGACAAGCTAGGACATCACGGACTGTCATGCCAAAAAAGTGCAGGCCGCTTCTCGAGACATGCCGCACTTAACGATATCATACGCTGAACAGCGTGTCTGAACAGGTTGCATCCCATACCAGCACCCGGCCCATCCTCCATGGAATCAAACTCATACCGTCCGGTCCCTTGCCACCGTCAACGTGCCAAGTCTACTTGAACCGACTGGTATTGCAAGAGACGATGGCAAGAGACCGGACGGTATGAGTTTGATTCCATGGAAGATGGGCCGGGTGCTGGTATGGGATGCAACCTGTTTAGACACGCTGGCCCCTTCCCATCTACATGGAACCAACAATAGAGCTGGTGCGGCTTGTGATGCGGCTGAAAAAGGTAAAGCATGCAAATACAGGAGTCTAGGCTCGGAATATGATTTTGTTCCATTCGGTGTCGAGACCCTTGGTCCGTGGGGTCCTAGCGCTATAAGGCTTTTTAAGGAAATAACAAAAAGGTTAGTCGACATCACAGGAGACCGAAGAGCTGGCAGCTACCTCGGACAAAGAATTAGTCTAGCTATTCAAAGAGGGAACGCTGCCAGTATTTTCGGAACCTTGCCTAAAGGGACTTCTTTTAATAATATATTTTAGTTATTGAATTATATTTAATAAGGTTTTTAGTTTTAAGTTCATTTTAATAACTTCAGATGTGTTAGTATTTGTTTAAGTATTTTTAATGTAATAAAATTATGTATACGATATCCTATGTCAATAGATATACGAAATAGAACATACGACATGTCACGATGAAAAAACATCATTCGTTTTGACAGATATCATTTTTCACGAAAATTCTTAAAAACAAACGCGTAGCCAGCAGTTTATTCCAAATAGATTCTAATCAAAATAGCCGGTTCGAATGTAAAAATAAAATCGCACAAAAAAGTCGGTTAATCAAATTATCTACTAAAACGAAAAGTTCTCTACCTTCATCCTTCTAAAGGTGTCATAAGTCCACTATCCTTCTTCATAATTTCATCGGCTAAGGGTTACTAGAAATTCGCTACTAAAAGAAGGGGTTGGGGTGGGAGGGTATCCGTTGGTAGGGGGAAGCGCATCTGCTCACACATTGACGCATTCTTGCGGCTTCCACTGCGGCCTGGTAGCACCGACTCTAGTTAACGAGATAACTAAGGTATAGTTTATAATAATAAGAGTGTTTTGAAGATTCTGTTAGATGAACTATTGGTAAAAAGTTTTTTTCCTAACCTTAGTTCTAAACTTATTGCTAAACCAGGCCGAAAAGAAAAGAGCGTATTCCTTCTAAAATGCAAGTGACGCTTCTTTGACCTGAGGTGTTTGTAGTTGCTCTAAAGCTCGTTTGCTCCCTCTTTATTAAAAAAAGACGAAGAACTGTAGGATATTCGCTACATAATATTATCTTAAATCAATAACAACAAAAACAGGTAAGTATACTGAAAGTTAATCACAAGCTATTAAGCGCAATTATAAATATTCAGCAAGTTTTTATTTCAATATTTGATCTGATGCTTTTGAGATAAAGCTGACTTTAATTTCATAATTATATTATTTATAGCACTATTACAACAGGTGCAGGTAAAGTGGCGGTAAATGTCAATTGATAATCTAATTATTTTGTATTTGTTATTTGCATGAGAAAAATTTTTTTTCCTTCATTGGACGAATTGGGAAATAGTTGAAAACTGAGAAAGTTACTCTATCTGTTACTTTTACACGATAAACCGCCTAACCGATATGTTTCATTTTTAAGGAGGTTAATCGATATCTCTTAACGTGTAGTCAAACGCATTAATCAGTGCGGTGTAGGCGGGCGCGAGTAACGGAGCCGGCGTCACTGCAGCGAGCATTACCCCGATGTGACGCGTCTACGAATAACTGCTAATCAACGCGAAACTATCTAGGTTAGGTCCTAGCTTTTAAAAACAGCAAACGTGTGTCTGGAATTATTACTATGAAGTGGAAACTTAAATTGTATGGAAATGAAATCGGCATTACCAATATCAGAAATGTTCAAATATGTCATCTTACAGTTTTGAAATTATTCTGTACGTAAGGGATCAGGCTGACAGGCAGTCGTAAAATAATGTTATACGATTAAATTACATCTAAATGCTTTTAAAATTAAAATAAAAAATTTGACACACGATATTGTTTTGTGCAAAATGGAAGAAAAATTGAAGGAAACGTGAAAAAGAGGAACAAGGAAAAAAAGGGATGATACTTTACACTAGGCTGGTGGATAATTGGCCACGTGATGCCAAAGTTCAAATAAAACAAATCTTATTAACTGCAATAAACTAGGAACAAGTAAACGTTAAAGTTACTGGTAAAGTTATGATGATGCAATAGGCTTTGTTTGCAAAGCTAACAGTAATTATGCATTGTTTCCTACAAAACCAGTAAATAAATCACTTATTAAATATTTAAATTTAGAATTGCTTTCAAACGTTTTCATAACCACCGGACCAGTTAAACCATTTTGTTTAATTTAACCAATTTCCATAAACAAGTTAAGATATTCTAATCTCCTTACGCAAGGTTAGAACAAACATTACGAAAAGAATAGAGAAATTATAATTAAAATTATCACAAACTTTCTGTTAAAAATATCCTAACAGATGTAAATATAATTAATACTAGAATTGTAACACTGTCCGCGAGTCAGCAGACCAGAATTAAAATTCCCGAAATATTTAACAGGGTTGTCAACTTATTGATAAGACTGCCTTTTTTTAGATGGTTGGTCATGTAAAAATTTACTTGCTGGCCTTGATGTTGACCTTTTTACCCAAAAGAACCTATGATTACCATGGTTTTATTAATATGTTAAAAGTTTGTTTGTAACAATTTTTTGGTCAGATTTGTTATTTTTTATTTAATCGTCGGTCCATTAAAGAAAAATATTCTTCTTGACAACCCTGTATTGACGTAGGCTTACATGCAGAGTATTCATACAAAGGTGGGTTGAAGATATAAAAGTTATATGGAAGTGGTGTGTGGGACGTGGTTGACGATAAAATTAATCACCTGCAAATAGGTTGTTGCACTCGCTTGGACCAAAGTTATTAGGAGAAGTTAAATTTGGAAATAAGTACTACTTCTACCTGTTTGCAAAGGTTTGAAACAACTTTAAATTGCTTCAAAGATTGTACAACTTTTAAGTTCTTGGCCGTGATTTTTTTAAACAATGTATGTTCATCTAAGATTTTGGGAAAAAACCTTGACGACGAACTTTAAGACTTAAGAACCTATCTGTGACTGTAGTTAGTTGCACTTGTAATTTAACTTTTAATATGAAATGGCTTCAAATTCAGCCCGTCAAGATACTATTTTTTTTCTAAACTTTAGTTAAAAATTTTGTATTTGAAGACCAGATCCAAGTGGTGTTGTTAATGGACCATCAGAAAATTGTTATAAAAAGGTCTGTATTTATTTAAAACAAAATGTCTCTTCTAGACGTCACCTATGGCCTTTCCCGCCATGTGGGGTATATCCTACCGCCTAATATACAACCACGATCGACTATAAAGATAACACGAATTCCGCTACCGAACACCATCAGCTAATTAATAAAAAATAATTAAGGAATTTAACGGAAAATGTAAACTGCCTCATGCTAGTTTTTAACTCCTCTAAAAGTCCTGACTGGTAATGAAAACATGAGGTAATAATTGAAATTTAGAGAAATAATGGAAACTAATAAAACAAATTAAATACCAAGAATTAGGAGCCATTGTAGTTAAATAAAGCTTTTCGCTAAATAAGCGACTGCTTTGTATACACTCACTAAAGTTTGCCCGCGTCTTTGTCCAGATTATATTATATTTTGGCAACCGTCCTTTCCAATCGAAGTTTATACTAAAATGAAAAAAAAATGTTTTAACATTTATAGCGTGCAACGTAACAGACAAAACAGAGTCAGAGTGAGAGATTTTCTCTGAATTGACTCTGGTCTGGGTCTGGTACATCGTAGTAATAATACAAGGAGATTTATATTTACTTCGAGACCATGACCAGTGGTGAGTTGTCTGGCGCATGTTTATTTATTTTAATTTTGCATTAAATTAATGAATTTCTGTTTAGCTTTAAGTTTTAGTAGCATTGTAGTTGCAGATCAAAAGTATCTTACATTTAAAAAAGGCTTGCAATAAATGTACAACATTTCGCGAATCACTCCACCTTAAAAATGTCCCAAAAGGTTTTACAGTTTGATAAGATAATAAATTTAGTTCGACACTCCACTCCTACGCAATGCCGAAGACAAAGGCATATTGTCCCCAAAAAAGTTCAAAAAACGCCGCCATTTGAGTGGATGTGATTTAAACAAAAGTCGGCATTGTTTCTAGTAAGAGTGGGATAAAAAAAACTATAAATAACTATTAACAAAAGCGGTGTCATCTCATTTGGTGTTATCGGGACGCTGCCTGTCGGTAGCGGGGCCTAATCGTCTGCGGAATGAGTGGAGTCGACAAAGCACTACTTATATATTCATTGATATGAATTTTTGAAATGAATAAATATAAATATGCGGCAGACAACACACCTCTTGTAATAGTATCGAAGTAAGGATTAATATCTCTGTGTTACGATACGAGGCACCACACAAGGAAATAAGCCAGGGGCGTCTACCAGCACACCCAGACCCAAGTCAATTCAGAAAAGATCGTTTTCTGAATTGACCTGACTGGGAATCGAAAACGGGACACTAGGAAAATCGAGGCGAGAAACCATGCTACAGCGCACTACGCCAATCGTGTCGTCAAATATGCTTTGGTAAGAGCCTGATATTCAGAGTTCCTTATTTCAAATCCCAACCCGGGTTTCTAATCGCCAGATTCACCTATTATATCTATATTTATAGCCATAGCCCACTAATTACAGCGATGACTACACCATGATCAGATCGATCGATTATGTAAAGACCTCATGAAAAATGATATTTTTCAGCGTTTGTGTGTTTCTTCGCTGTTAATCCTTGCGTTTGACTAGTACATAATGCTATAGTATAGGGGATGATTATACTAACTAAACTCATTTTATTTCATTTATTGTATTTTTACTTTATACTTTAATTACAACGTTATTACAATTTATTATTAATACTTAACTGATGTATCGTTTTGTTCTTTTTGTGGTTACAGAACACTAAATTAAGTACTTCTTAAGTGCCAAATTAAGTGTACATAAATATAAAAAAAACTACTATGCGACTCCACAGATCTCGGTGGATGGAGATAAGGGCGACGTGATGTAACCGCGGTCCCGGCGCCAGCGGGGTGGCCGCGCTAGTTGCTCTCCGCTCACTAACTATCTGACTGACTAACTATAAGCGACTATCTAGAGCCGCGGTCGAACGTTTTCAATAGGATTTGCCGCGAACCGTGCGTACAAAAAAAAATAGAAACAGGCGCTATCTTTTTCATCGAGCACATGGGCTCTTTGTGTACAGAGTCGTGGCCTAGATTTTAAGGACTCCAATTGAAATCTATTCGGCAGCATCCTTAATTGGGCGCAGGATAAAATAAATAAATATGCACCAGACAACACACCTCTTGTAATGGTCTCGAAGTAGGGATTAACATCCCTGTGGTACGAGGTACCAAACAAGGTAATAAGCTAGGGGCGTCTCCCAGCACACCCAGACCCGAGTCAATTCAGAAAAGATCGCTTCCTGAATTGGCCCGACCGGGAATCGAACCCGGGACACTACGGAAATCGAGGCGAGAAACCGTGCTACAGCGCATAAGCCAGGGGCGTCTACCAGCACACAGTGTCGTCAAACCCTTCATTTTCATTAAAAATTCGCGGGTGTTAGAGAACTTTGTTAGAGAACTGTGTTAAAAATTGCGACGGGCAGCGGTATCCGGTAGGCTTTACTTGTTTTCCGTTGGGTTTAAATACGTTCGCTGTAGTCGGTCTGGGTATTGGCTTTTATTGCCTGTAACACAGAGATTTCACAGCATTCCATAGCACACTGTGATGAATTTCACTGATAACGAGGTCCAAAAAGGGTGGAAATATTAATAACGATACTAACTTAAGAATATTCATTGTTAGCCTTAACCTTTTTATACTAAAATAGCGTCGTAGCTGAATATACCCCGAAAAATCCCACCAAATTGTACCCTTATCATTTGCGAGGCTTAATAAAATTCTCAGCTCACCTCAAACTCGCTCAGGTCATTAATGAATAGCCTATTATTTAACTTTTCACGGCTCGAAAGTACATTCTTAACTCAAGATATGCCAAAATTTCACATTACCCTTCCATGAATGACGTCAAAACTTAAAACTTAACAATAATTTCGCCAACCGCAAGCTTCGTCTTAACGACAAAAAATGTTCCATTTTGTATTACACCTGCCATTCTTTGTGGTTATCCCGACGAACAAATATGTACTCTCTACCATTACAATAAGGGTTATGTTTATCGGGTGAAAACATTGAAGGTTAAGGAACCAGTTTCAAAATTCACCAAAAAAAAGGAATTAATTCGTCATCGTGATGTGTGATAACATGTCGTGGCATATAAATAGGGCGCATTATGAAATGTCTCTTGTGAAGGTTCTCGTAGAAAGACATACCGAGAACTCTAATAACGAGAATTATAATTATTTTTTGCTGTTAGCCACAGTTCACATCTATCTAGACATACAGGATGTCCCGTAAGTCGAAAGTCAATTGCGTACGTGAGAGGCCAAGTTCTGAAAAAATGAAGGTCTCTCAGTTCGGTCATTTTTTTTTTTTAAATTTGGCAAGATTGTTCCAATCGAAGACAAAAGCCAAACCGTGGTTTCACGAAACAAGTTGTTCCCGTCATTTTTCTAAACACTACGTTTCCACCGATGGACATGTTTCTCTATAGCTAGAGTCATTTATAATGTCAGTGTGGATCGATTTGTCAAGTGTCATTAAATAATGCGTAAGAACAGCCAGTCACATAAAGCTCTATCTGATGCTTCAGCAATGAACGCAGGAAAAACCGACAACTACTCGTATTTACTTATATTTTTTTAATAATTGCATTTACTATCATGACTAAACTAAAATAGGCCTTAAGAGAGTGTCAGGAAAAAAGCGATTAAAGATCTGTCTTTTTGAACAAGATTATTTGTCCAATTCTAATAAATTCCAACAAAAAAACGCAACAATCCAACGAACAACAAAAAAAAGTTCGTTGAGCGTTACAGATTTTTTGTATTTAGAACTCTAAGATCGGGTTTGAGTTTGAATAATTACTCAAGCGGTATCGTCACGATCTCGTGTCGACTGGACGCGCGACATGACAGCGACATCGTATGTTTTTGTCGCGTCAACTAATCGCCACTCCTGCGCAGCGTCCTATCAAAGGCTTAAAATGCCGATGACAACTGTCATTGATCGTCCTGGAGATAAAGAGTTTTTAATGCAATAATAACTACGTGTTGTAATCCGATTTTTTGTGAACAACAAACATGGCTTCTGTTTTTAATTCGATGTTAGGAGGAGCAAGAAAACATTTCGTAAGATGAAGATAACCAATAGATTCCAACAATTTGTATTCAGTAATTGGTAACCTACGTTAAAGCGCAGAGTTTTCAGGTTAATAGTACTATGTAAAACTTTTTAGGATATTTTTCGGTCGAATCATTAAATGTCAGATCGATTATTATAAAATAGATCAAAGACTTATTAAGATTGGTTACCTTGCAGTTTTTGTTTTTTAGAATTTTATGGGACAATCTCACAGCTTGTTAAGTTTCTCATTAATTATTATATGGTGTGTTCTTGGAAGCCAGTAAAAGTCACTATTCATTAAATTAATTTATTAACTTGAACTGATGAAGACACTGAATAAATTACCGGTAGCACCCTTCTATCACGTTCAACTAATTTCTCACACTCATCCTCACCCATGTCACGTATATAGGCCTCCTTCTCCTCGCATATGTATCACCTTATTCCTCTAATTGTTTGCTTTCCCAACTAATCGTTACCTAATTAGATCCTCGGATCTTAAACGTATAAGACGATGACGCGAACCGCATACGAATTTTATTGCGATAGTCATTCCGTGGCTTTCGACTGGGTAATTACAGACAGAGGTATCTGAAATGTTAGGAAACCGGAGTGTGTTAATTACCGTACGTTAACGACAGTGGCGCATTAAATACTTAAAAAGTTTCAATTGGTACACAGGCAGGGAAGTGAACTGAAACGGGATCGACAAAAAAGTGCATTCACCTTTGATACCCAAAAATCACTACCGAATTATTGAGTACTTTTGAAAAATTGTGACGAACAAAGTAGGTAGTCTAGGTAGTTTCAAAAGTTTACATCTTCATGATAATATCGACGGTCTTCGAGATGAAGGCGTAGATCTAAATGAAAAAACTCACAATACCAAACGATTTAAGCCTCATTAAAAAAACCTAGACGATCCTAGTTCTCAGCATCGCGGAACGATGCAAGAATCGGGTCGTCGCGAGCCAAAAATAAAAAATGGCAGCGCATGCCTGCCACAAAATGTCGGGAATGCGCCCACGTGGATACACGCTACTCGGGATAGGATTGCCAAGGCGCCCCAAAAAGTTAGGACATCATTTATAATTATTAGGAGCTTTCAAATTTCCCCCAGCTCCACAAACACAGACAAATTTAAGCCTATATTGCTATACCACTCAGGAGACTTCTTAACTATCTTTGCTCAAGTTTGAAGGTAATATATTGGTACTTAGAAGTTTGTCTTTTTTTCTGGATCCTTGTAATTTGACAATCAAGCTTTGACAATTGATTATTAATTTAACAATATTCTCAACGTAACGTTATAGTGGTAAGGAAAATCCTGAAATGAAATCACGATATTTTTTGGTTCCAGTGAAAGTTCTAGTGAAGTTTTTGAATCAAATTCTAACAGCACCTTTCCCGACCTCCTTGCGGCAGTGGCAACCCTGCCTCAGGACCCCGTGCTTTATTTTTGATGTCTCCCATTTGTTATACATTATACATGTACGGCTCCTATCTCGACATCGGGCGGCAGGGAATTTTGGGTCGGCGCCACCGGACCGCGCGATACAGGCCGATGCCGTTTCGAAAGAGGCTTTTTCTAATAAGAATTTTGGATTTTAATCTTCTTTAATTAGTATTAGAGAAACAAAGTAGCTACTGTATCATAGCTGTTATCTGAGGCTCGTAATTCGGGAAAATGTCTATTAATATAATATCGTTATCAATATTTTGATGTAATCTTTTTCTTTCTTATTTCGTCCGTTACTAATCTGTCTGGGGCGACTCAGTGGGTGCGTAATGTACAAATACACAGGTTAAATCTGATATCAGAGTAAAAATAATTGTTCGTAGTCTTTTTTATTGGTTCAATATTTCCGATAGCCTTATCACATTATACATATTTTATTCGAAGGTTCTGTGTATTTATAGTATTCTGGGGAAAGATATCATATTATATGCTAGCAATATTTTTTTTTTTTGCTATCATCCTGAACATTAGCAAGACCATCAAAAACTGAACCGGTTACAATATCCGCGAATACATTTTCGATCATCCTCTAAATAGATTTGTAGGAATCGAACTGGACCCAAAAGAATGCGTCGCGACATGAACTTATGAGTTACAGTCGCTGGCTTTTTGTGGTCTGCGTGAGCGGCGGCTGCGCGTCCCAAAAACGCCACCAAATTATAAAGAAGTATCTCCAATCATGACGGATTCGGCTATGGGACTCCGTTGACAATCGGTCATGTGTTAAACTTTGGTTAACTGCTTGTTTCATGTTGGCGATGCATTCATTAACCTTCTTTAATGTTTGAATAGATTAACCCATAATTTTTACGGATGGCTAAACTAAGCCGAGATTGTGCTGTTTGCCAGAGGATATATGAAGATACTGATATATTTTTTAAATACATTTACCTGACCTAGATTGTTCTTCAGAAATGTTGATCACTGTTTGTTTGGTGGAGATTCCTAGCTAGAAGAAGCATTCATTTACTGGTTTCTAGGTAGGACTCTATTCCACAACCACCAGCGCTAGAGGCAAGAGCTTCACCCAATACAACAACGTTGACCTCGTGTTCGCATGACTCCTAGAAAATACCTAGATATATACGTCGCAGACCATCCTTGAGACGTCTCGTTCTACTAATTTGACTAAAAAACACCGGTTCCGTTTCTCGAAAATGTGTAGCAAACCATACCACGTATAGTACAGAACTGAGGAGTGCAGTTGTGAATACAAATCCGATAACGTATGAGAATCACACCAAAAACGCGATATCATATGCTGGTCATGAGCGAGCGACGGCAGAGGAGCGATTGCGAAAATTAGCAAGATTATTGCACTGTTGATAATAAACGTGTAACAGTACATGGCAAGAAACGAAAACAGCAGGATGTGCGATGGAAACGTGATGATGTTTACATTCTTGCAAGTGCAGTCGACCAGTGCCCAAGTATTACTTTGACACTTATATATCATTACAATAAAGGTAATTTTATAAAGGCATGTGGCGGATTGTCCTTCCAAATAATACAGAAGGAAAGGCGTATGAAGTATTCTCGATATTTAATTTTAAACTGAAAGTTCATACGATGAATTATGACCTTTTTGTAATAACCAATTTTGACCTCTGACTGATAGTCTAGTTTTATTCAACAACAAACGTAGGTACAGCTTACAGACATTTCACCAGTTTTCTTTCTGTAGTGGTATTCGATTATCTCTTTTTTGTTTCTTAGGTGAGAATTGGGAATTTTCTTTAGATATCTGAGCTTAATATTTCATCCTCCTTTTTTTCTGTTTTTGCAATAGCAGCAAAAGATGAGACCTTGATCAACTAAGACAACATATAAAACGAATGGATCGAAATCGCATCTTGTCTGTAATTCATGAGGCAGACAACAGAAAGAATAGCTGCTTACTACTTTGATCTTTGCAACTCATCGCGGCAAAGCGAAGCTAGCACCATTTTCAGGGTTTAAGCCAACATCAAACATTTTCGTCTGAAAATGTTCAATGAACACAGAGTAAGTGTTCTGGCCACAAATAAACTTACACTTCACAGACTTCAAGCTAATGTTCTTAACTCCTAGGCCACGACCACGACGCACCCGTGGCTAGTTAATTGAATTGTTTTGATAATTACATCCTAATAATCCCAATGTCTTGTTATTTCACGCTTTATTTTCAAAATGAGTTGTGACCTAACATACGAGTATAAGTCACTTGTAACTCGTTGTCAACGAAATTTCACAATAACCAAGTCACAAATGGAAGCTAGTTCTAAATAAATCTGTCAAAAATCAAACCTTCGAATGGAATTGACAGTTATTTGAGTGGCGATTAGTTTTATGTGATAGCGTTTAGCTGCACGCGATCGGCGATTTGTTTGGCTGACAAGATAAGTGCTAACAGTGCAGAAGTGCACTTAAGTTACGTTAGTTCAACAATTTTCTTATAAACTACGTGTACTAGTACTTTATAAAAATAAAGTATTTAAAAAGATAAAAGAGTTCAGATAGTTTTGAGGTTAATTTCTCCCAAACTGAAATTAATGTTGCTATTTTTGACGATAAAAATATCTAAATATCCTAATAAATAGTGATAGCTAAAATAAAAGAATACTTTTCCCACATTTCAGATAATACACAATTTGTTGCTTTAACTCACATTATACAAAGGATGCGTATTATAAGATTTTTCATATTATGAATAATTTGATCTGTCGAGCAACAAAATAATGTTCACTTACTGAACAAATGCTGATCCTAAAGTGACAGGGCGGAGACAAAAAATATACAAACTCTCTTCGATTTCCAAATCAGGCAAATTATATCAATTTGGCGAATTCTCTCCCGAATTTGAAAGTTCTATTGTTTTTAGGAAAGTTCCATCCACCGTTAATGATTTGAAAATCGCAAGTGATCTCACGGTACAGAACGCACACATCAATCCACGTCCGGGTGGCGGCTCTATTGTTCTTAGCTCATTCTCATCACGACCGCCTAATGTCCCCCAATCGACGCGTCATACATCTTACACGACTATTTCGGACGATGTCTAATCGGTAACAAACGCCGATGACGCGGCAGGAATACTTAATTTGGTCGGTTTTGCAAATCCAGCTTCCTTGTTTGCAATTTTATGAGTTCTCGGAGACGGGTTGTCTGGGTGTTCAAGTTCAGCGATCGGTGGAAGGTTAGGTGCTACTAATGTAAAATAATACTGAGTACGTAAATTGTTTTCTAGAAAACATTTCATGAACGAATAAATCTTATAAAGAATTTTGTTAAGTCCTGTTGTTTCGCTTAGTAAAGAAGAAATCATGTGATATTTAAAAAAGCCGGTCAAGTGCGACTCAGACTCGCGCACCACACCAAGGGTTCCGCACAAACCTGTAAGTATATTTATTAAAAATATTTTTATTATATGATATAACTACAAATTTGCGGTTTTCGCAATTTTTCCTTTATCTGTGCTATAAGACGTTGCTTCGTAACAAATTTCAAGATTCAGAGTTCACGGGAAGTACCCTGTAGGTTTTGATTCCCGTGCATAAACAGCTGAATCTTTGATTGCGTTAGCTTAGAAGTTTGATTTTTTTACAGCTCCAAGGGACAGTAGACCTTAGCATTTGATATAAATTCCAGCTTGATACCTCCACGCGTTTCTGAGAAAAAGGGCCTTGACAGACAGACAGACGGACGGATGGACAACAAGGTGATCCTATAAGGGTTCCATTCTTTCCTTTTGAAGTACGGAACCCTAAAAACTCAGTCGTGTTATGTTAGTTACACTATTATATAACTCAAGAACGGCGGGACCAATTTTAATGATTTTTGTGTTTTTGGATTTATCTTTGTTCGGAATAGGATAATAATAAGTAATAAAATTAATGTCAATAATTAAAAAACAAACACATTCATTGACAGGACAAGCGGAACGAAGTTTCCGAGTCGGCTAGTTGCATATAACAGCTTTGGTGGGATAGTTAGTTTTGCTCAAAACGTAATTAGCTATTACAATTAAGTATATATATATATCCTTGTACAGCACAACACACTTCACTGTTATTTCTTCAAGTAAATGAGTTCATTATGAACTTACTATCACACGACGTAAAAGGTTAACAAGAAGAAACCACAATATCCTCGATGCAAAGAATCTTTGTTGCTCTAATCAGTCGAGATAATGTCCACTTAAAAGGCAGTAAAACTTTATGATTTACTGTCCCGATAAGTTGGTCTGAGTTATTGGAGCCTTGGTAATATTTGGTTATAGATTTTTGAGCTGTGACCCGAGATTTATAGCATTTTTATGGCTCTCCTTGTGTGTTTTTCTGAAGTTTCTCAGAAAACACTGTCTTATCAATGATGGTTACCGGCGGAATTTTATCAATAAATAACTATTTAAACTAAAGTGGTCATATATTGCATACTCAACTTACCAATCTCTAAATTATGATTAAGTGGTCTGTCTGCGCATAGTTCTCCTAAACACTATCATAATTCGGTGTTCAAATCATTTGGAAAAAATGTCACTGTTTTAAAAAGTTTATCGATTTTAGACTTAGCACCGACATCTATGTGAATTACGGACGCATTATCTAAAGTAGCATATAAGAGGTCCAATGACGACACGGTAGCGCAGTGCGCTGAGGCACGGTTTTACGCCTTGATTTGCGCGGTGTCCCGGGTTCGATACCCGGTCGGGTCAATTCAGGAAATGATCTTTTCTGTCTAGTACCTCGTAACACAGGGATATTTATCCTTACTTCGAGACCATGACAAGTTGTGTGTTGTCTGGCGCATATTTATTTATTTATTATTTTATTAATTGCAGAAAATTTTGAGCGAATATTTCACCAACATGTGAGTTTTCTGTATATACAAATGTGCCTCAAACGTCTTAATAAACAACATGTCTTTTGAAATCATGACTCTAAAAAGACACATTGGTCCCATTTATCAATCTAGCATATTTGTCATTGTCTAACTTTATGGCTGTTTCTGTCTAGGCAATAGTAATGGTAACAAGCATCGCAGACAGCCTTGCCAGTCAATCATTAAAATCTAAATACAGTTAGGTGTAGGTATGTCTACCTGAAACTTGGAGAGAAATATATGCGTATGATTTATGAATGCAATGTGAAATGTTGTATGGAACATTAGCATTGTCTTAAATTTTTTAAGACTATTTGGCATCAAATAAAATAAGTATAGTAAAAGATAGTTACGCTATCGCATTAGGTTAAATTTGCTTGTAATGATAGTTGTAAGAGTTGTGAATAAATAAATAAATAAATAATAAAATCACGTTTGATTTAGAATCAAAATATTTAAAGCGATAATGGCATTCCTTGCCACTTTCTATTATTATGTTCTTTGATGAGTTTGAAAGTTTGATGTAGTTTCGTAATAATTAAGTAATTTAGACGTTAGTAGACGTAAATATTGATATAAATGTATATTTGTTAAGAAACTGAATATACTTTTTAATAATCCATACTAATTTTGAATGCAGTGCATTTTGACGCCTTAACCGGTGAACTGAAAATATTTAAAATCGGTACAGATTCGGTGCAGAGGTGGTCCTGAAACGAAGACGCATCGATCCGGTGAGGAAGAGGCCGCACTGTATAAGACAGATACCGCGTCCATTCAATGGCATCTCGAGTCCTTAAAAAGCCGTTGCAAACTCCACTGGTTTTATGGGTGGGAGACAGGCCGCTAATTAAGGCTCTCGTAAACTGAGGCCCGTCGTCAATCACTGTTAAGGGCAGTCTTGAGTTATTAGCGGCAAGGGATTAAGCGCAGTTGCTGTGATCAGGGAATCAGTATTTTTGGAATTTCAATGGTTTTTTTTCTGTATACTTTAACTAACTTTTAACTTCCTCATTTAGTTTTTTCTATAGTTTAGTTATTTACAGTAATTCATTTATGTTGGCATACTAAATAATTTGTTTTAAGACTCACCAGTGAGGATGCACAAGACCGCGCGAAGTGGCCCAAGAGAATAAGAAAGGCGGACCCTGGGACCCCACACACCAGTGTGAGTTCACAACCGGGATAGACCGCACAGATGATGATGACTTAATATTTTGTTTTTTATTATCTAAAGTTGTTAATCATGAAAAAAATATTATTTTTTTATAAACGCTTGCAATTTTTTTTCTTCATCAATTATTTAAATAATTACACTTAGATAATCTAATTATTTTAGCTTGACTTTTTGTCTTTAAGAAGAATCTACGAAAAGATCAGTGAAATTTCCAATATCTCGACAGTATCATAGTACATATACGGTTGATTGATGTCACCGAACTGTCTGAAGGTGAAATTAATTGTTATGCAGATTGGACCGAAGTCAATTTCCGTGCGCGACGCGGGATGGACCCAAATAGACAATTTCATTGTATGCAGTTACCATCAGCTTGTTTTCTATTACAATGATAGAATGACATTGCATTTAGGTATACTCGTATGTCCATTTGGTAGCCTTCATGTAATTTGCCATCTGAGAACGTAAAAACGCGATTGATACCTACCAACCACCACTGTTTTTATAAAAATTTACCTAGAATGTGGCAGGGTTGGTTGAGTCAACGCTTCTGATTTGGTAGCCTGGTGGTCTGTTGGTAGTAACTAAATTTGTGGACATCAATACTGGTGTCTTAAAACTAGATAGTTTCTGTATTAACAACACAAGGTCAAGTTAGGAAATTGCTTAAGTTTGGGAGTTAATTAATGAAGATTTATTATTCTGCACGGTGGGTGTGCCCTCTGTGCATTTTGTGGAGGGAGGAGCTCCGAAATTTCAAATATCAACTACTTGCACCCAACTCAGGATGGACTCTGACTGTGAACTAAACTTAGAATGAAGGTAATATCATTAAGTAATTCTGTATGACATGCACATCGCACAGTCTCCATGAAATAACTTTCTTTAAAAACCTGTTTTTTTTCCATACTTAAATGAAAATACTCCAGCATCTACCAATAACAGTGTTAGAATATCACACACGTAAATTACCAACAGGGAGGGGCTCAGGAAACTGTAGTACATTAACACTACCCTAGCAAAAAGCAAAAGATTTCCCCGCACCCGACAAGTTTAGCAATCAATAACGCAGGGACAGAAACGTGCGTTGCATATCTTATGCACCCGAAATCAATGCAAGTTGTGCAGTTTTTAATACAGACGAGACTTCCTGATATAGTCCGTATTAAGAGGGACTAGAGTTGACAAAATATCAAGCGTCACATTTGGTCCGCTTTTGGCGATGTTTAGGCTAGACGTTGATAATGTTTTGCAATGAACAGTTTTTTCAATTTCTTGATGTTGTATAAACTTACCTGGCCACTAATCACAAAGGTTGTTCAAAATAATGTCTGTTTTTATTAGTTTTTGTTTTCCCAAATACGTCATTTTGCTCGCAGTGCTATAAGGCTAGAATTTGGTGGAAATGAAAAGAAACGCAGATAACGTTCTAGGTAGGCGAATTTACGCCAGTGTACCAATTTATTGGTTAGGCTTTGAAGAATAGATGAGTTCTTATGAACTTGTTATTTGTTTAAGTAAAAAAAACCCTAAGCTTTGAATAAAAAAATAATATTATTAACACCAGCTCAGCCCCAAAGAGGAATCTCATAATCAAAGAGGTTCACTATCATTTTGCACCCTCTAATTCGCGGGTTTGCCCTCCGAAGTGAGGGTTTCATGTCAAAATTTCACGCAATTTCACTTATCTTCGCTAATGGTAAGGGAATGAGGATTACGTTGTTAGACTTAATTGGTTTAGTTAAAACGGCGTTTAGTGTGCCTTGTAGGATTCAGGCACACTTGTTTATTATTTTTAATATAGTTATTTCGATTTGTTGAGAATCCTTTTTCAAGGTGCTGTGTTTAATTTGTAGGTTTTGCATATATATTTTTTTATATTTTCCGTCAAGATGACCTCACTGCACCTGATGGAAAGTGGTCGTGAGGTCCAGATATGAGGTTGACAAGCCCAGTCATTCAAACGAATCACTGGGCTGGCCATCCTCACCTTGAAGGCCTGCAGAAATGCCTTTTCACGCCCCGCTTGAAGAACCTGGGACTATTCGAGGAAGGAAACACATGTGCTGGAAGAGCGTTCCTCGTCTGGATGGTACGACAAAGAAACGAGTCACCGAACCTTTTAGTTCGGGCCAACAAATGTTGAATTGTGTGTGGGTGACGCCGTAGTCCATATACCTATATTTCAGTTTTTTTTAACACAGCCGCAGCAGGATTGCTGTCACCAAACCACAGGCAGGGGTATTCGCTTATCTATACTATATAATATTATAAAGCTGAAGAGTTTGTTTGCTTGCTTGCTTGAACGCGCTAATCTCAGGGACTAATGGTCCGATTTGAAAAATTCTTACATTGTTAGATAGCCCATTTATAGAGGAAGGCTATAGGCTATTATCATTCCACGCGGATGAAGTCGCGGGCAGAAGCTATTAGTATTAATTTCAAATACAGATACGAGTACAGTTCATAGCCTCAAGGCGCATGGTATCATGTTCAGAAGAGTTTTGACTACGAATGGCAATTGCGATGTTTAATCACATCAGTACGTCTACCATGAGTTACCACTTTAAATGTACGTTATCGTTCGCGTAAAATATTTGTATTTGGATTTCGTACAGCACCTCTGTTGAGTCGAAATGAAACTAAAAAACGGTACCTTGATGCTATTGTTACGTTATGGAACCGTTTTTTATTACATAAATTGAATAAAAATTTAGAAGCTACATAAGTCGATTCTTCTCAAATGTACTTGTCTGCAGCAAACTGTCATGCATGTCAAATCTGACTTTTTTATTACTTAAAGGAAATTTACACTGCATCCAAACATAAGTTAAAAATATATGTTTTATACATGCAAACACTAGGTCATAATTGAATACCAAGACTCAATAATAGAGCCTATTAAATACAATCTCTAGCTAACGCGGCAACAACAAAATACTTTATCATTCGAAAAACAGCAAAAAGTGAGATAAAAAAATAAAAATACGTAGCATTAGCCGCGAAGCGTTACAAAGAAATAATAAAAAATTAACAACTATTTTCGCACTATATAAAGATGAGTGTTTCCAGTACTAATTATTATGGACATAATTGTTGCGCATACGCAGAGTTGTGGCTTCCGAGGTAATAGATGGACGCCATAGAATAAGACAATACAGAAGGTCAGGTCTGGTTAATACCTTTAATCTTCAAATCCAGTCAATTGCAGACATGCAACTAAGTATCAGTCTATTATTGAACACATGAATTGGATCATTGCGGCTGTAACGTAACAATAGTCGTGTGTATCATAATCTAATTTGTGTATTATGGCAGCGCTTGAAGCGTGTCTAAAGAGAAACAATGGTTTGGAATTTATCTAAGGCTGCGGGTTTAGCAGTATAAAGAAAAATGTTTTATGTGTTTTTTATTTTTCAGAATTTCCTGATTATTGTTCCACGTTTAATTTTTTTCCTCGTTTACAAAGAAATATTCAAATTTTTTCGACGAAAACTAGGTTTAACCTAACCCAATTTCCTAATTCAGAATCGCAACCTACGGCGAGGCACTTCTGTAACTAAGTATTCGTCGCCGCGGCCTAGTATTAGTTCCTTTCCAAGAATTGCATTTTCATTGCAAATGGCGCGTTTGTGTGTTTTTCTGATGATTTCTTGGGACTTGCATTGCAGTTTTAACACCTAAATTGCAGCTTTGTTGTCGTATTTGAAAATTAAGTTTTTTAGTATTGATCATTGTATGTTATTACCGATCTATGTAAAATTAGGTACTTACTGGCGTATGGCTTCCAAATATAATATGTTGTGCATTTAAAACCGCTTACTTACGGATATTGACTAGCTATAATACCAATCAAATAATTTTACATTGCAGTGATTAATAGCCGTATAAATCTGGATATAAAAGTGTTACCGTTCACAATGATATTATTTGTTAGCAAAAGTGTACACACAGTAAATGGAATCACAAAATTCCGTCCCAAAAGTAAGCCTTTGACCCGCTCAAATTAGATGTCACGATGAAACGCCTTTTCTTTTACCTTTGGCGTCTTTTTAAACATTTGTCAGCGTCGCCTGAGGCGTCGCGATCGCAAACGCGTCGCGGCTGCTTACCTATTCCCCTTGTTGCGGGACGCGCTTACGAGGTCTAGGTACGTGAGCTGCTTTTTGGACGCCATCTTTCTTTGAGCTGTAAAGTTTTGGCGGGAACTAAATATTGTCACCGACGTGGTTTAAAAAAAATAGATACCATTAAGTTATTTAGTAGTAAAAATCATCACCACTTTGTCTTGAACGCTTTTGAGAATTGAAAAAATATATATAACGTACGATTGCAATTGTTTCTTTGCACTCGCAGATCTTTTTAAGTCCCCGTTCAGAACTTTGATTGGCTACTTGTGGATGTGCTTTTCATTCAATATCTTAATAAAGAAGTACAACTAAGGCAGTACACTCAGTGCTGTACAAATTATGTCGACTTTTGACGTAACTTAGTATAATGAAATTAAATTTAAAATGGACAGTAATCCGTTAATTGTTTTGAATTTTCATACACTTTGCTGGACCTTTTGTCAGTAACAAATAGGACTCAAAGTATAGCATTGTGAGCATTTACTGGAACTCAAGATTTCTGTTGTAATATCCTAATGTTGATATCTAATGATACCGACCAGACAGAAAATTCTAGATATTAATCAGCCTTGTTAAAATATAAATGTCTTGATCACTTCGACCGCAGCGTCATTGGCGGCAGCGTTATGCACTGCAGACATTCAATCAAATTTGTACACCGGATGATATTGGCATGTTCAGAAACAATTAATTAAATCAAGTAGCGTGCTGACAGACATACAGACATGCATTTCACGCGCGGACACGCGTGATGTATCTTGTATCGTTTACTAAGTATGCGTGTTGGATTTTTGCATTTCTATTGCAGGCAAACTGCAAGATTTCCATTTCTTTGCACCTTGAAGTACGTAATGAAAAGGAAACTCAGACATCTTATACCAATAAGTAGAGTTCCGCGGAGTTGTTGTCAGACTATCAAAGGTACATTGTTAAGTATAGGTCATATTTATGTAGATTACACATCATCAAAATGTGCAAGTAGGTCTGCTAGCAAGATTTCTGTCCCTGTAAAAACGGCTTGTAAACGAATCTATACCGTACATTTTCTTAGGACTAAATATTGGAGTGAATTCTTAATGTAAACTCAATGTTCTAAAGGTGGTGTAATATAGACACATGTATAATTCGCAGCTGGTCCCTATTTCAATCTATTGAAATGAGGGCTAAATTGAATATTTATTACATATATCTTGTGCATTTACCCTTCTTGGCAATTTTTACCTACTTGTTGATTGTCTGAGAGTTGCTTTTAGTATTTTTTTTTAAATTTATTTATTCACAACAGTATTACATACTTTCTTATTTAATAATGAACCCGACTATTAAAAACCCTTCAAGGGGTTTAACTGATAGTAGGTTAAGATCGCACTGTACTATAATAGGTACTCAAAAAAAAAACAAATATACACTAATTAATTACATCTTCACTGATAAGAAGTTATCTTTTTTTTTTAAATATAGTTTTACATTTCTTTGGCTGGTTATTACATATTATATCGTCTACTAATTGCTGTGGAAAACTATTCAATATTTTAGGTAGCAAGTACTGAATAGTTGTTCTCCTTCCATATGTATTATAATAAATATTAGTAAAGAGATGGCCCAATTCAAAAGCCAAGCGCCATGTTGAATTGAGAATTCACCTAGCTAGACGATTGAGTTTGTGCTTGCATTTAGGAGGTACGTACTTATATAAGATAATTAGGTTTTAAAAGTCTACTATAGTTTAAGTTAACATAAAAAGGGAGATAATTCTCAACAAGAACTCATTTGCCTATAAGCCGTAACGATAAAAGTTCCTGCAACACATAACTAAACTTTAAAAAGTTTTAATATTTTTGTTTTTTGTAAATCCCCCTCCTCCTTAGCTAATTTTATGTAGTGTAACTAATTAACAACTAATATTAACTATAATATGTTTAGTTACTTAGTTTTGTCCATATTAAGATAGGAAGGCGACATTCCTAGTGTTGGGCTAAACTAATTATGATTAGGCAGATTATGTAATTATAATATTTTGAGTATTACACACAATTAACTGAACACAGAGATTTTTAGAAGTAACTAATTAATTTAAAAAACAAGGCCTTTGTCTTTCAATTTGGATAATAAGGACATTTACATGTTTAAAGTTGAAATAAATGTTTAACCACACTTAAACTGTGTAGGTACTTACAGGGTGTCAAAAAAGCAATTATATTTGCCTAATCTTACATAGACTTAGTGCAGAATTCGTTATGTATTAAATTAAGTCACGGTATTTTTATCTAATTCAATGGCGTCTTATGATTATTATTACTATTGTATTACTATTGATCTTTAATGTAGCAACTAGATATAGAGAACCTTAGTGTAGAGTAAAAGTTTCATTTATTATGCTTTCTTCCCACATACAAACTCAAACTTTACACTAGCTTTCCTGTAAGTGACTTGGCTCTCTATTAAATCGAGTATTTTGTTAAGTCTTCGTGAATTGAATTATCTTCACCCTAAAGACGTTTTGATGAGTCCTATATTCAGCAGGTCCAATGTCTGCTTTTGTGAATGTTTATCTACAATCGTCATCAACATGATGTACGTGTTGACAAGTCATGAAGTATCATGCTACCAATGATTTATATTGAAATAATGTGATATCTTTTTACAAGCACAAAATGTATCAACATCTCAATTTGACAGCGGTTTTTGTTTCAGGTGTTCTGTCCGTGTTCATTGAGAGCTAATATCATAAGAATATTTACTGACGTATTCCAGTAGTCACACTTTTCTCAGTTGCTGCCTTCAAATATCGCGTTTCCCGCCACTTCGTTCTTATCAGACTTAGAAGTAACTGCCGCCATGTTGTGGGCGCGCCTGTGACGTGAGCGCGGCTGTCACGGCGCGATGCCAAAATGTACTCATGTCTAATTACTGGCACCTCGTACGTAGTGTTGCGATAGCTTCTTGTCACGTGATTTGACAGTTAAGTTTATACAACTTGGTGTTTTTAGTTCTCACCTTGTTTTTTGTGTCCGCATAATTTTTTTTGTCAAATGTAGAATAGAGATTCTGCGTTTAGTTCCTACAGGCAAATTAAGGGAATGTTTACTTTTAACGAAAGACGCATGATGAATGATTTCATCTCAGTGAATTCTAAATATGTTTAAACTCTTGTAACTCAACATTTTACTTCAGAGACCTATGATAAGTATTTCTGGAGAATATAAACTATATGCATTTTCGAAGATATTTGAACATCCAAATTTTAGACTAAGGTTTTTCAAACCTTAACCTTTTGTTCCCTCTTTATAGAGCAGTGTTTTATCAATTAGATATTACTTCCTCTTTAATCATTTATGGATAAGAAACAAACGTTTTTAAATGTGAGCGATAGTTTTATTCGAAATTGCGTGTCGTACCTACTTATGAGTAATGTTTCGCCCTCCACGTAGCCTGTTACTCATATCAGGCCTACACGTAGACACTTGTCAACTCAGCAGGCCATAACTCAAAGGTGATATTTTTCGTGTGTTTCCAACACCGCCCTTTGAGCAGTAATCGTTAATTATTGTGCTGCGACATAGCATAGGCCCCACTGTCCACGAGGCGCAGCTGCAAAGAGGCGATTCCGCATTATATTCTTAAAAATATTTAAGGTAGGTACCTATATATTTAAAAAAAAAAACAGGTTCTCTCAATATAGCCGGAAGCATGTATCTAAGTACACCAGATATCTACTCTTATGATGTGCGAGGCCAGAATTAAAATATACCGTTGTTCTATGCTGCTTTTTTTGCTGGAGAAGATGAAAGCATTAGCTTTCATACAAAACTCCGTCTATGGAGCAGCAGCGTCGCCGCATGCCAGCGTAATAATTAAAAAAATATCTGGGACAATTTACACCAAGAAAACCTGTGTCGGAGACTGATAATATACTTAAATATTTATAAATACATGATACTTAAATATAGACACAAAACAAACACAAATGTTTGTCATAGGCGGGGATCGAACCCACGACCTTCGCCGCTAAAGGCAGGATCGCTGCCATTGCGCAAACAGGCCAGTCTATTAATTAAGTAATATAGCATAGACGCGTCTTTGCTGCTCGCTTCCGAGGACAGTGGCACTAAGTTGGCCCACCCCGCCACACGCGACCATATCTGCGATGAATTATATTATAATCACGGTATATTTAACGCCACAGTACCTACTTAGTACAAGAGATCTAGTATTACTTTACTTGCCTACAAAAAATGTATGTACCTTTAATGGAATACGCGGTGTTGAATTAACAGGTATATTCAAAATAAAGCATCCATAAAGTGTCAGTTCAAGTTATTTATAATGTTCCTCATCAACGACAACAAGTACCTATATATTTATTTTCACTTCTTATGCTTTAAAAGTACGCCAATATAGCCCTACGAAGCGGGACTAAAGTGACCACTTCAGTCTCTAGGGAGAGAAAAGTAATTAATTTTTTAATTTCCTTCATGTGACATAGACCAACTCAAACAGCCAGTATATATACTATTATCTGTGGAGTGTGGACCATCTTCATTGTAAAAATGTTAAGAGTTTTAGTTCCTTGGTTTGTCCGCAAAGAAGGTGGCGCCATGTGTTTTAAATTGTTAATATGTGATTGGTTTAAAAGAAAAAACTGTCCGGAAAAAAACAGATTTTTTTCGAGTGTAAATTTGTTCGGTTTTACAGAAATTAATTAAGAATGTCCTGTGACAGTGAAGAGTTTGACGTCTAGCAAAGGGCAAAAGACATAATAATCTTTTACCGCCAAAATCGCGGATGATTAACCTAAAAACTTACGAAAGTTTTACAGACTGGAGGAATAAGAAACAAACATTGTGATTTTTATTTTAATAAGTAATATTTATAAATGTTTTTGTACTAAATTGACTATTTTTCTTGCACTCAAAGTGAAAAGTACAGTTTGCACCTCGAGACTAAACGCCAACCTAATATGCCCTCGGTTTCATTGACTCCCTCGCACGCTCGGGAGTCAAACCACCTCTGGTATGCCTTCCTTTAGTCCCTCGATATAAAATATACTATTATTCAAGGAAAACAAAAAGCCATCGTATTTTTCACTAAACAAATCAAATAAACGTAACATTGGCCAAACAGTTTTCAATAGTTAACTAATACGTTAGAACACTGCAAGAAAGGATCTAAGGCCATGTTAAACAAAAAGTAGATAACCTACCTAAAAATATTATGCCTACGTAAGCGGTTACTGCAACTCGAAGGTATTATCGCGCGCCAGAAATATTATTTTTAATTTTCCGTCTCTCATTGGATTCAATTTATTTTTATTTTATTTTATTAAATTTTGGCCATTATAGCATAATAGGTAGGTATTATTAATTGGTCAAGTCAAAATAACATAATATCAAGAGTGGCTATTTTTTTTCATACTAAATAAACTAAAAATCGTTTATTTGTGAAGAAAATAAATACAAGTTGCTCTTATAGAGTAATTGTCGTAGAGCAATTAGGTAAAAGAATTATGGCACCAACGATTAAGCCATTAGTTTACATAGATAATAAAACCTAGTACACGATATCGGTTACAAAGTACGCAGTTACAGTCTCACATAAATACTAAGGTCGATTACTTTAGAGAATTTGCAAGAAACTAGGCCTGTCGTCAATTATCTCACTAGCACTGCAAAAAACTAAAACTGCCAGAATCAATAAAACGGAAAATAAAACACACCTAGTCTTTTTACTCGGTATATAAATGAGTATTACTTATTTGCCTAAGTAATTGGTTTCAAAAATTAAATGTGAGTTTAATCTTTACATTTTCAAAGTATAAAAAATGTTTGTTAAAGTTTCTTTATTTTTTTGTCGGAGTTTGAAAAGAGCTGCGTGAAATTCATAAAACCGTTCTATTTGCTCTTGTTGGCAACACTGTTCCGAATTGTTCAAAAATATACATAGTCTTCCTCACTCGCAATAATATTCACATGTGAAAATGTTTCGGATTCGGATTTGAAAAACTATCTGTGCAAATACGCGTTCTAGTGCAATCCGATGAAATCTCTGTGGCAGTGCAAAAATAAAACGCTTAAAATGTTAGGCCTGTATGATGCGATGGTTAGAGTTTCGTCTAAAGCACAGAAGGTCATGGGTTCGATATCAAACGAAAAGCACAATAAAATATGCAAATTGTGTAAGTAGTGTGAAAATGGTTTGAAATTTTGTTGATTAAAACAATGACTCACATGCATACTCCGTAATAATATGCATACAAAGGTACTTAGTAAGTTCTTAGAAAATGTATACATACCTACATAGTTATTTTGAAATGTTTTTATCCAAACAGTATAAATAACAGTGCCTTAAATAACTTAATAGCAAGTTAACTTTATGCACATTTGAAAGGTATTACGATTAAGCAATTATTTAGTATGTATCAACATACTAAATAATTGCGGGCAATTCAAAAGGAACATGTGGTGTACAAACTTGAATTAAATAGGTGTATAAAATGTAGATATACTGGTGGCCATTCTGCATTTCCGTGGGTGGTCATTGAAAGGGAAAATTAAAAAACAAAACAATCACTACCCCTACGAGTATGACAGACATTGCCGAGCAGTAGAAATTATTATATTATTTCTTAATTACTTACATTCAACATTTGCATTTCTACAAAGAAAATGACAGAAATTAATCCCACCGCCAGGTTGCTGCTAAAAATATATCTACTGTGTAAGTTTTATGGAAAAAATACCTAATACACCCAGTATTCGCTCTACTCATATTTAAAGAATGAACCAAACTGGATGTAAAGACTTGTCAATTACAACCCCCTGCCATTTCAAAAGATAATGTAATTGGATAGCCACTTGTTAATAATAAACAAATAAATTCCGAAATACTTAATGCCGAATTTGAATATTCCGAGCTATCAGAATTCAGAATATTCAAAACCACGAAAGGTATTTTCCGAAAGTCACAAATCCGCAATTGCATTACGAGTAGTACAAAGAATTAAAAATCCGAAGTTTCTCTGGCCCGAAAACGAATATTACGAATTTTAAAATTCTGAAAATTCATTGTTAAAATTAAAAATATATTTTAATCAAAAATATGATAAACATGTATAAATTAAGCTGAATAACTTTATTTACAAGATTAAATGTCTAGGATAGGTTAGAAGTGCGATCAAAACGCGCGAGCCACGCGAGCGAAGCGAGCGGTCCGCGGCAAAGCGCTAGAAAGCATTAATATGCTTAATAAATACAACATTTGAAGAGTTTGTATATTTGTCATTGTTTGCTTTCTTCGTATTCATGATAATTCGTATTATTCTTAATTCGGAATTTTGATGATTTGGTATTGTGGAATTCGGCATTCTGACTTTTGTACTCATAAACATTCGGCGGTTTGAAATTGCGGATTTTCTAATAATCGGACTTATGATAAGTCGGAATTCTGATTTCCAGAATTCTGAATCAATTGGATTTTTTTTTATATTGCCCGTCAAGATGACCTCACTCCACCTGATGGAAAGCGGTCGTGAGGTCCAGATATGAGGTTGACAAGCCCAGTCATTCAACGATTCACTGGGCGGGCCATCCTCACCTTGAATGCCTGCAGAAATCGGAAATTATAGAAATCGGAATTTTGAAAATCATGATTCAAATCACTTTCGGAGTTAAGTTTTTGGGATTGTGTAGTGTAACCTATCTGTGTATAAGAGACTGATAAATATCCTTAAATATTTCTATATTACATAAACTTAAATTGTTAATAACACCCAGACACAGAACAAACTTGATTACTACATAAGGTATGGTTAGTGTACAACTGCTATCGGCCTAGAGCTGAATATAGGTTCTTGATACCAAGTGACAATACATCTAGCCCCTTACTTGCTACTTTGTAGTAGGTACGTAGTGTTTACAGCGCGGACGTGTGTAATCATCTTAAGTTGTAATTTAGACGACACTTGTGTCTGACATTGAAGGATGACATGACTCAAACTGTCTCGACAAGATTTGTTTGTTGAGGGACAGATAACATCTAGGGTTTTGTTTTGATACTTACAAGATTATTAGTTTGGAGTGTAAGTTCAGTTTGTAAGTGTTCAAATCAATTTCAAATTTACGTAGTCAGTGACATCGTCTGAGTTTATTTATCTATCTATGTGAATTTGTATATCATTTACTAACGTAATAGAGTTAAGACTAGATAACCAAATGAATATAAAGCAGCTGGGACAATTTACACCAAGATCATCTGACCCTAAACTAAGCAGAGCTTGTACTACCTATGGCTGTCAGAGCCTGATAAACGTACCTAAATATTTCTAAATACATACTTAAATAGATAATAACACCCAGACACACAACAAACAGAAGTGTTCGTCACATTGTTTGTCGTGGGTGGGGATCGAAGACACGACCTCCTTCTCTTGTCGAATAATATTGTTTCAACTACTTTGATCAGTAATGATATGGCACTTTAAATTTATATCTATTAACTTCTTTTGGTCAGTCGTCCATTTGATGACACATGATCGTACATTTGAATTATAAAATTTTGGCAAATAAAATTTTGGTATTTCGTTTGTTGTTTTTGATTTTCTAATATGACTGTAACCGTCTTAATATATATTGACTTACTTACTAGTTTAATCCGTTGGTTTGCAAGGGAAAGCATCAATCTAATAAGACTCAGTCCATTCAATAGTTTTGTCACTAACATGAGATTTTAGGACGTTGATGTCACTAACATAATCGGTTGTCGTCCAAAAATTAATCATATAAGGAAGTCAAAAGAGTTATTTCCACGTCACCAAACCATCTAAATAAAAGCATTGCTAATTTAAAATGTAACTCCACCACAAAGTTGGATGCAATTCCATTAAACAATGTAACCGAACGGCTGAAGAAACTGAAAAAGTTCAGGGGTAAAACTTTCGGCTCAATACCTATTTCATATTTGCTCAAAGGATTGCGCCACCTGGCGCCTTCTA
This sequence comes from Udea olivalis, assembly GCA_947369235.1. NCBI lineage: Eukaryota > Metazoa > Arthropoda > Insecta > Lepidoptera > Crambidae > Udea > Udea olivalis. The sequence goes on along the minus strand of OX376362.1, from coordinate 10,259,959 downwards.
CAAAAAACCTCTGCCGCTTCCTCCAGGGCTACCATCAAAACTAATTATAAAGATAGCATGATCCCTTTTAACGTCAATAAGGAAGGGCAAAAGGTTACATCATCAAATTAAACAATTAAATATAAAAAGAGAAAACATCCATTGAATTGTTTTAATACTTTTTTAATTAAATGTATCAAAAATATAAAGATAACATTTTTGGGTATAACAAGTATTATATCGGTTTGGTCGCCTAACTTCTCTGATACACAATCTTGTGATGCAGATTTCTGTAGGTCTGGAGAGGAGACATATGAGAGAAGAGCAGAAGAATAAGAGAAACTTTAAGCTTTCCCAATATCAATATTCGAAAGCCGAAATAACTGGCTGGTTCGTATGGTATCTAATAATTTGAGTGTCAATGCCTGGTAGAACTGGTGGAAGAGTGGTAAGAAAGAACGCTCGACTGAGATCTTAAATTCAATTCCTAGGTCGTGAAAAAGGTGCTTCGGATTTTTCTGGTTATAGCTGGGTTTTGTGTCAGTCAAGTCTATAAATTTAGCAATGACTTTTGTTCTTCACAACGGTATAAGAACCATGTTACAGTTTGGACATAAAAGTCCTTTGACTTTCAGAAGGCACACTGGATACGTTCATTCGTAAGGGTACCTGAACATCTGTTCAGACCTGATCATCACCATCATCTACCTTATCTAAGGTAGATGATGGTGATGATATGAGCAAAGGCCCTATTTAGTATAATTAAGTAAAATATTATTGTTAAAATTGATCAATATATTATTCATATTTCACAAAACATTTGAAAAAAATCAAATTTTTCCTTCAATCTTTTAGTAGATAATATTATTAACATTTTACGGACAGCCCTACAATTTCCTTCCTCTTGCCAGAATTTCCTTTTTTTAAACTTTGTCCTTTGATGTCCCAAGTGTACCCTCCGAATTTTGGCGTTCGCCACCCCTTTAAGTGTCTCTACCTACACTCAAACACTTAACTGGCCCAATTGAAACTGTTATTTTTACGATGATACCTATTGACGTTAGCGACTATTAAAAATACTTTGAAAAGTTTGGCTAGGTTGATGGTTTTTTTAAATAAGGTGAGCCTGCGTTTACTGTAGCATAGGTTTGATACACGATAAAGTGTAATTTAAGAAAATAATTTTAACAGTAAAATATCAACACCACCACTATCAAACATTGCAACCTACTTTAAATGTTCAGCTTGCAAAAGTAATAAAATTAGATTAAAGAAAGCCGATGTAAATGAATTAAATAGTTTTTAGAACTGTTTTTATTTTATTAATATTTTCAAACATGTGCTTCCTTGAATTTCAATTAATTCGCACAAAATTCCATTAATGCAATATTCATTACTATGTTTGGCAGAATGTCATTGATATTGAAATATTAAATGTTAATCTATGTTAAAAATAAGTAACACAAAATAGAAATAAAAACTGCGGGCGCAAAGTTTGAGCCTCAAGTTTGGCAAAAGCAATATTTTCTCAGATTGATGACTCGTAGAACAAGTTGGATTGTAGAAACAAATTAGTTATTTAACATTTTAAACTTTCTTGTTGCATTTAAATTATAAATTCGTTATTGATCTTACAAAAATATAATACACTTTAATGCGTTTTCTACTTCAGTGAACCATGTTTCCTGACCAGTTAAGGGTTGTTGTGTGAAAAAAATATATATCAAGCTTTCGTGTTAACTGTTTCTTGATATTTTTGCTTGATAATTGTTGATATTTTTGCTTGATAATGTAGTTTTAAAATCATCACATCCTACATTTTATCTACCAAGTTCAAGGGGTGAAAATAGTAAAATTGCCTGTTTCAAAAAAACATTTTGAATGTCAGACTGAAAAAAAATGATTTAATTGATTTCCAGTAACATAATATAACTTGTATAGTAAAACGGAAACATTTCTAATTAAATTATGTTGTATTGTATGTATCGATTGGCACTAAATTAATATCGATGCTGTTGAATGCATATTTATTGCATCCAATGATGTATTCATTACTTTACGCGTGGTTACAACAATTAGTCATAAATATTACAAGTTGTATTTTACAGTGAATTATTTATTTACAATTCTGTTTGTAGCCGTTGTTTATACTTCAGGAATAATGTTATCAATAACAAAGAAATGTAAGTTATAACTACTTAAAATATATTTAATTTCCTCCATTCCCGGCTTCGCATGGCTACAAAACATCAACAACTTCTCAACCACTTTTAAAAATAAATATGAATCTACTATTAATTTTTACTTCAAAGAGCTATCTTGCTTGATTAATCCAAGAACATTCTTTTACAGTGCAGTATGTACATTGTAGAGTTATTATGTATTATCCCCTTAATTTAAAATAAACACATTAAGACAGTTTCAAATTATTTAGAAATATTCGCCTAGCATTCTTTCCTATATAAATTCAGGCTTGAAAATGTTTGGTCAAAATGTTACTAGGTTAATACTTTATTTCTTTTTATGAATTTAAAGAAAACACCTAAACGACAAAAGGAAAAACTCATATCATTCCCCTATCTTTGGTATGTAACATATGTCTAATAAATCATAACGTATTTTATGGCATGTTTGGTGAAATGGTAGAGTCTAATTGCTCATAAAACGCTCGTACACCCACCATACTGTCGTAAAAGGAAGCACTAGGCTATTTGAACTAGTTCTGTTCTTATCTCATGTTTTTTTTATCTGGCTTTATCTAAATAGAGAGTTCAAACAGCTACTCAACATGTTTATTTTAAAAATTTGAATTACATTTGGACTTGGTATGCCAGTATCGTCAAATGAACAATTATGTTTCACAAACTGATTTACTATTTATAGGCTCTTAAACTTGTAATTAACATCAGTTTACTAACACCAAATGGAATAGCAAGAGAGCTAGGAATAACTATTTGCTTCAGTTACTAAAACTTAGTGGCATCATTAGATATGATGCTAATATTTTCGAGTTTTAGATGATATTTTTATAATAAGTTCCAATTATCCTCTCATGAATTATTCCTGAATTGATTTATTTTTACAAGATAATCCAGTATTAATTCGATTACAAATCCACGTAAAATTGTAAAACAGGAAATAATTTAATGCATTTTTATACTTCTCCTCTCCATGTAAGTACGGATCGAGTTCCATCAGATACCTATGAATCGTCAAACCCCTTAATTGAATCCTGTCTCGTTTGTTTCTTGTTGTTTTTCAACTTAAACAAGATCATTTGCTTTTTTATTCTATGTTAATTCGTTTTTCCTCAGAAAAAACGATGAAGAATCGGTTTTTTTACTAGCTAAGAAGGTGATTAATGCAGAACCACGTGCCGTCGGGTGCAATTTTTTCGCATAAAAATGCGCCTATGTCTCGCGTCACCCTCCGCTTAGGATGTCGGCAAATTGCCGTCGACAATCCTGTTTATCGTCGTAAATACTTTAAGGAATCGTGTTGTTCTATGATTTATGCTCATTTAAAACGAAGAGATTATACAGAATATTTTTGTTTTTGTTTTCTTGTAAGAACGTATTCTGATGTTATGCTATAATCATTGCAATAGGCACAATGCTGTGATGGGTTAATTTTTTTTTATCATTGAATTGATTACATTATCCTGAATTAAATCCAGACTTTTTTTGAAGTTGTACCTACTGCGTAGGTATTGACTTAAAAAAGTGGTCAGTTTTAGTTTCTGTGCATTGTTTATGTTTTGATGTGCACATAGAGTTTTTACAATCATTGTTCAATTGTAATAAGGCTATAGAATAATGATTATTCTGCCGTTTGTCCATGATTTTGTCACGCTTTATCGCATTTCCTACATTTAGATCACGTTACAAGGTTTCGCTCTACTTTTAAAAATTCTAACGGACTTTGCCGTAGTTTCAAAGGTTTGTAACCGATCAAATACACAGTATGCCTAAAATTTGCCTCACTTACCCCATCTTATACGCATTAGCGCTATTCAATAGTGATATTTATCACACACAACACTATGAACCACTATGAGATCACGATCACAGAGGTAACGAGCAACGGCGGCGTTGACCGTACTGACCTGCCACTCTTGGTGATCACCATCTCGGTGCCCAGCTTGTGGAACTTCTCCCAGAGGTCCTTGCCCTCGAGCGTGACCTTGGGGTCGTCGACGACTCCGTCGTCGTCGGGCGGCAGCGGTGCGTACGGCGGCGGCGGCGGCTTGAGCAGCGGACAGGGCGCGGACAGCGCGGCTGCTGCTGCCAGTGCGGCGGGTAAGTACGGAGGGGGCGGCAGGGCTCCGGCCGTCAGCAGCGCCGACACCGAGAAGTCGCTCGGCCGCGGCGCCAGCAACGGATGGAAGGCGACGGCGTCGCGCCGCTCCGCGCCCTCGAAGCGCATGCCCGCGCCGCCCGGGACCCACGGCGAGCGCTCCACGACCGGCGTGCGCGTCGGCTCCAGCGGTCGCACTCGCGCCCGCTCATGCAACGTCCATAACCTCGGCTCGCGACACTCTTCCCGTGGCGACACCCGCTCGCGCGGCAGGCGTCAAACGACTGGCCGCCGGCGGCGCCGGGCCCGACACCCCTCCCGCGAGCGGCCCAATGGCGGTGCGGCGGGCCCCGCGCGCGCGCGGCAGGCGGGGCCGCGGCGCCAGGCCGTTGTTTTTTCGTCGCGGGTGAGGTGTCCGCCGCCGCCACACCTCGCGCGCCGGCGACGCGCGGGGGGGGGGCAGGGCTAATCTGGTTAATTCCGCGGGGGCGACACTCGCGACCGCCGCCTCCTTCTAATTGGACACGTTTCCGTTCGTTCATCAATTGAGCTCGTTACGTTCTCGCAATATCTTTTGTGACTAGCTGGCGATCTACCGCCGAACTTGAAGCGTAACTTTTTTGCTAGCTGACAAGTTTCTTGGCGAAACATCGCAAGTTCTTCGGTTTGTTAGAAGTTGTTCAATTAAGGACTTGATCAGCCAGAGCTCTGTAGAGTCAATGAACTAGATGCTCGTTTAAGCTCTCTTCTGCTTCAGTAAGTAGTTAAGTTCAACTGAAAATCTTAAAAATAAATGTTTTATTTGATTCTCATTTATCTCTAAGCGCATCAACAAAAGAACCTAACAGGATCATCTAACATTTTAACAATGCAGTTGTTCTTACGAAATAATTTTTGGTTTCCGCTACCGCTTATCGCTCGAGACGATTTTTACCAATATGTAGGCATTTTACAATAAATTTATGAGAGGCAAAGGGGCTCTACATATTACAATACTCAAAGATTTCCTTAAAATTTCTCATTTTTTAGGCTCTCACGTGTTTTATTAATTTCTCAACGTTACAAGTTTAGAAATTATTGTAATTTTATGCCCACAATTAAACTTAGGTAAAAAGTAAATCGCCTAACACAATTCTTTGATGTTTCTAAAAAAAGCTCTATCACGTAAAATAAAAGTTTGGATATTTAGAATACTCTTTACACCGCCAATAATAATAATCCGATCCTCTGTTAAAAAAAAATCAAAAAAGTGACAAAATATTTCAAATACTAAACTCGTAGACCGTGAGCCGATGGATTAAATAACGAAGTGTAATACATAACGTGGCTCAAAGTAAATTTATGTGAGTAATTGTTTGATATTATTTTCGAGTTAAAGTCTTTCTTCAGTAGCTGTTGAGCAAGAAGTGTATGTTTAAATGTATTTGAAGCGACAATAAGGGCTCTTGTTTTGCAAAATTATAAATACCTATATTCTACTAATGAATCATTAAATCGTGAAGCATTTATATGTTGCAAAATTACCTATACTTACATAGGTTTAAAGATAAGATTTTTTGCGCAATATTTTGCAGCTATTACATGTTAGGGGTCCGTCTGTGAAATAAAAATAATAATAATTCTACTAGGCACAATGCCAATATTTTTATTTACAAATCCTTCAATGTGCTTACTTAACAAATAAGCAATATAAAATACAGTTAACTTTATTTTGCTTATTTGTTAAGTAAGCACATTTAGCTTTATTATGTAGGTTGTCTGGCAGAGATTGCTTCAAGCAACAAGACCGCCTAAATTGTACATTAGGATATAAGTGTATTACTTTTTCGTAAATACTTTGTTTGATGTGCAGTAAAGAGTTTCTTAACTTATCTTTATATTAACGCGTAAAATCGTTATCGTTCGCGTAAAAAATTGTATTGGGATTTGACATGACATGACAATGTCAAATTCCAATACATTTTTAACGCGAACGATAACGTTAATTTGCAGTAGCAACCCGTGGTAGACGTACTAAGTCTTGTAAGTAGGTATTTTGGTGTTTCACGGAAATTGTTATTTTAATTAAAACTACTGAAAGAGAATTTTTAATAGTTTTTTCAATTAAGTAAGTAATGTATACCTTTTGATTTAAGAAGTTTAGTTTCACTAACTGATCTCAGTGATGGTACAATTTTTTTTTTTAGGTAATTAGTGATATACCTAAACAAATTTAAGGCTGCTCTATTTGTAGTCTGTAGCTGGCTTGTTTTTTTTATTTTGAGAAAAATCAAACACATAAAACACTGAAAATTTGTTGTTGGATTGTTTTTTTGGTTAGAGTTTTTGTATTCTGTTAAATAGGTATCTCTCGTATTTCTTTGCCACTGGGATCGCAGCTGCATGATAGCTCTTTCCAAAAAATTAAATGTTTTACTAGGACGTGCAACAACAAATTCATATTATTTAGCGAATTTTAATACATATAGTATTTGAGAAGGCAATAAAGTATACACATATTTTGTGTTCAGTCACAATGTTTTTATTAACATGTTTCCCAAAACAATTGCATTTCTAATTCTGATATTTGTTAATTGGTGTCATAAGTGTTTGTAAAATATTATCTACAGGAATCCTTTTGTTGAGTTGAGATCAATAAGTATTCAAATTTTTGATTTCTTAGACTTAATTTGGCACTGAATTCATCTTAACATCGCTGCAAAGGTACCTACATGATTCGTAAGGCAATGTCTGTAGTATTACAATCAAATAAAGGTGCTATAGGAATGTATGAAAATGGATACAAAGCCAAATTTGCGAACACTGCCATCTAGCGGCGAATAGCTAACAACAAATTACTCCTCACTGATTGACTGACACTTATAAATTCAAACTATTCAAAGTTGGTGTCGCAAATACTTTTGGATATGTTGAAAATGTAATCTTAATTAGCAAATAAATTAAATGAAGTTTAAATTAATTTTTTTATAAGTAGATTCGACGAAGTGGCTGGAAAAAGCTAGTATTTTAATGAAGCTGTAAAAATGAAAAAGCTTATAGTCAGCTAATTATATTATTAAGTTAATTGTCTGAAATGCCAATAATTAGTTGATAGAAGCAACATTTATGATAGTGTAGATAACATCAGATGAGCTCTCTGAAGTTTTTATATCATTTACAGGCACCATAGACTTGCCAGTTGTACTCTTCAGCTTGTTCTGAGCAATTACTTGGAGAATATACTTAATTTTTTATTGTTACGTTTAATTGCCTCCCAAGCAGCGGGTTTGCTGCCACATCCAGGACTTACAGGACTTTATGCAGTCAAACTGTTGTGCAGTTTCAAATAATTTATTTCCAAATTTATTGTTTTTTAATAGTCTAATAAAAAAAAAATACTTATATGACTAACACTTGTGTATTTTTCTATATTTGGGTCTTTAAAGTAAGTAGCCTACATACTGTCCCACTGCTGGGCAAAGGCCTACATAATTGAAATCAAGTCAAGGTATTGGCTCAATCACCACGCTTGCCAAAAACGGGTTGGTGATCGCAAACCCGGACTATGTTCCGGAAATTCTGAAAACAAACTTTGCCAGACAAACTCGACTACTAGTACTAACTAGAAATCGGGACTTCGTGATTTCGGGCGGAGCTCTGAAACCCTTACCTAAGTTATATATTACTTTGAAATAAAGAGCAACATCTATTGAAGAAATTTGTTGTCATATAGACCAGGTGCCTTATTGCAATCGTTTATATCCTGTCAAATGTATTCCCTAAACTGACTGTAGCAAGCAATTTCGTTAGTAAATCCAGTCTGGAAGGTGTGTTAGTGCCAGGTAACATCTTACTGGCTGGAAATTGAAGATCATTTACGAGATTGCTCGCTACGATCAGTTCAGGGAATGAATTTGACAAGTTATAAGGCTAATAAGACCCCGGAGGCCTAATAATAATACCTTATCATATATTCTGTTATTTTTTTGAAAGAAGAGACTAGCATTCGAGATACAGGCTATGCCTAGTTTGAATGCTAGTACCAATGCTAATGAGTGGATGTAACATTTTGTTATTTAAGTAATAGTAATAAGAAACAATGTTCATAGTTTTGTTAGTCAAACCTTTACATTTAGCACGAAATATAATAATAAAAACTGGTCTGTTGGCGCAATGGCAGCGATCCTGCCTTTAGCGCCGGAGGTCGTGGGTTCGATCCCCACCCATGACAAATATTTGTGTGACGAACATTTATATTTGTTGTGTGTCTGGGTGTTATTATCTATTTAAGAACCTATGTATTTAGAAATATTTAAGTATGTTTATCAGTCTCTGACGCCCATATTACAAGCTCTGCTTAGTTTGGGGTCAGATGATCTTGGTGTGAATTGTCCCAGATATTTATTTATCCCAGATATTTAATAATAATATGACGACACGATTGGCGTAGTGTGCTGTAGCACGGTTTCTCGCCTCGATTTCCGTAGTGTCCCGGGTTCGATTCCCGGTAAGGTCAATTCAGGAAACGATCTTTTCTGAATTAACTCGGGTCTGGGTGTGCTGGGAGACGCCCCTAGCTTATTTCCTTGTGTGGTACCTCGTAACACAGGGATTTAATAATCCCTACTTCAAGACCATTACAAGAGGTGTAACAAATATATATATATATTGTCTGGATTGGGTCATTCACTATATTGAGCGTCATCAGTCATTTCGTGTGATCTTTCATTTGTTCCTGGCAGCGGTCCGAGACCCCATCTCATAATATTGTAAATAGTTTCTTGTAAATATGGGCTATAGTGTCAAATCAAAACAATTATTTTAACGTAAACGCGCGTAACTTTATTTGCAATGTAGAGTCACTTTTTAAAATGAATTTCAAACAAATTTTAGATTGATGACAGCTTATTAGGAGCATAATCGTAATGCGAATAAGAACAAAGTAAGATGATGGAACTAAAAACAAAGAAAAAAAAATACACTTTTGAATTTTCGGGCTCAGCGCATTTCGCTATCACCAGATCCATAAAACAAATGAACCCGGATGACGGCGGAAGGCTCACCACCAACCAGGTTGGGTTCTAATAATCTAGATGAAAAGGCTTCGGAGTGTTCCGTTCACCATGGCAACAGGAAACGCTCTAAATTGAAATGGCTTAAAATCCTCCAACGAAGAAATTCTCGAACGCTATGTTTACTGTTCAACGTTCTTAAAAATCCCGATGCTCCTAAATATCTCAAGCGTAATTTTAAATATAGGGGTGAGTGCAGCTCACGTAACCAACGCTCAAATACTCTTTTAAAACTTTCCACTCCTCCTCATCTATCCACGCATGTGTCTAACTCCTTTACCTTAGCTGCTAAAGGGTTATGGAATGGAGATTTCTGCTGCACCTGGTGGTTGACTGGTAGAAAATGCCTTTAGGCATTAAGTCCGCCAATTGTACTTTTCTTTGTGCAATAAAGATTGAATAAATAAATAAATAAACTTGCCTCTAACTACCCCGTTTGGGATATAGTCGTGACCATGTATGTTTGTGGGTATAGATTAGAGCTCATCAGACAGACAGTCTACAATCTTTATTCCCCAAAGGTTGTCAGTTCTGCAAGGTCTAGCCTGTCCACTATGTCAGTGAATGTGGTTCTCTTGCGGATAATAAATAAATAAATAAGAAATATCCCTGGACATTATTCCACACAGCGCCATCTAGCCCCAAAGTAAGCTAATTAAAGCTTGTGTTATGGGATACTAGACAACGGATAAACATACTTAAATACATTTTCTTTTGTAAATACATACTTATTACATAGGAGACACCCAGACCAGTACAAACGGACATGTTCATGCACACAAATGTTTGTACTGTGCGGGGATCGAACCCGCGACCTCTGGTGGTGTAGCCAACTTCTTAACCATTACACCAAGTCGGTCGTCATAATCGCATTGCCCTGTCGCACCACCATGTGCGATGATTGGCTCTCTCCAATTCGTCACCCTTTAATCTTTTGCTGTAGGATACTGACTTTTTTGCATTCCTTAATAAATAAATAAATAACTGGGACAATTTATACCAAGTTAGGTTGTTCTGTTTATTTTTTAATGTTAGAATTCAAGCATCTATTTTATCAACAAACAAATTGTACTCTACTAACTCGCATTGTAAAACCACAACAAGTTTAAAAGAGTAGCTACTGAGTTTCTCGCCGGGTCTTCTCAGTAAGAATCAACTCCTCCGACGTGGTGGTAGAGTCGCATTATGTTTGTATACTGTTTATTTATTTATATTATTATAGTATTTATGTCTATTATTTAGTATATTTTTTGACTATTTAAAAGTACTGATTAAGTCTATTTAAATGAAGATACTTATTTGAGTTTGAGTTTGAGTTCAAGATCATCTGCCCCCAAAACTAAGCAGAGTTGTGCTATGGGCGTCTGCAGAGACTGATAAACATACTTATATATTTCTAAATACATACTTAAATAGATAATAACCCAGACACACATGTTTTTCATGGGTGGGGATCACACCCACGAACTGGAAATGTTATGGACGTACAAAACGGAGTTCCCAAACCAACTGCTCAGCAGTTAAGATACAGACGGCGAATAAAATTCTACCGTAATTGTAATAATAAACCAACAATTATTATGCAGAGAGCATGCCTTACGAATAGTCCTATTAACTTTATTTGACATTAAACTGAAGAGTAGTAGGCCTTTATTAATCAAGCCGCCTTCAACCACTTGTTATGTTAACTGCTTCGAGAAAATGTCAAAACACTTTGAAATTTAAATATAATAATAGGCTATTCCGTGATTTCGTATTTAAAATTCAAATTCGCGAACCCTCGGGGAGGAAATACTCGATAATTGTGGCATTGCAAACCACAATGACGTTCGGTAAGTAACAAATCTCTTTAGGACGCCTGTAAAGATGGAACCTTATCTAACTGGGGTCTAGAGATTTTCCGAAGTGAAATTAAACAAGCTTAGGATATTGTGTTGCGACAAAGTCGTATCTCGCTCTGAAGGGGGCTCGGATCGGATAATAATGATTCAAAGAGACCGTTCGGGGAAATTCGGTTATGAGAATTGAACGCTTGAAGATTTTTTGGAGGGGAAGGTGTCTCAGGACCGCGGCTCGAATTTGAATTTCGAACTCTTTGTAGCACTTTGAGGTGTTTTTGTCGTTAAGATACAATTTACCTGTATTTAACAGTGGCTGTGGGTGTTTTTTAAGTCCTTACCTGAATTTCTAATAAAAATAATATCTTCTTCATATTATTAATGAGAAAGTTTCGTTATTTCTATGTTCGTAGACCTATTGACTTATTTAAAAATTTATAACACTATTGACATTTATAATCAAATCTCAATCTTACAGAGAAAGTTCGATAACAAAAAAATTTATATTCTTAATTCTTTCACCTGTAGCATTATGTTGACACTATCTTTTGCTTAAACGAGTATCTTAAATTATTCCCTACATACCTAATGATGAAGTTCTTATAAAGCATTTTCCTGAATTTGTGTGTTAAAAGTGTATTCTAATACACTTTAAAAACACAAAATAAATTTAAAGTCAGTTTTCCTAACAAAATTGACACAACATGTATTTTACACCCATGATAAAAAATTTAGATTAATAAATAAATAAAAATATGCGCCAGACAACACACCTCTTGTAATGGTCTCGAAATAGGGATTAATATCCCTGTGTTACGAGGTACCACACCAGGAAATAAGCTAGGGGCGTTTCCCAGCACACCCAGACCCGAGTCAATTCGGAAAATATCGTTTCCTGAATTGACCCGACCGGGAATCGAACCCGGGACACTACGGAAATCGGGGCGAGAAACCGTGCTACAGAGCGCACTACGCCAATCGTGTCGTCAAACCCTTCATTTTCATTAAAAATTCGCGGGTGTTAGAGAACTTTGTTAGAGAACTTTGTTAAAAATTGCGACGGGCAGCGGTATCCGGTAGGCCTACTTGTTTTCCGGTGGGTTTAAATACGTTCGCTGTAGTCGGTCTGGGTATTGGCTTTTATTGCCTGTAACACAGAGATTTCACAGCATTCCATAGCACACTGTGATGAATTTCACTGATAACGAGGTCCAAAAAGGGTAGAAATATTAATAACGATACTAACTTAGGAATATTCATTGTTAGCCTTAACCTTTTTATACCAAAATAGCGTCGTAGCTGAATATACCCCGAAAAATCCCACCAAATTGTACCCTTATCATTTGCCACCTCATCACTACGCCAATCGTGTCGTCATTACTTAGATATCTAGATGGAAGCTGTCCCAGATATTATCTATCGACGCCTTCATGATAATTTACAACTGTTTTCACTGCGTACATCACATATCTGGCAGACATCTTAACACTCATATTCGCATTTCATTAAAACTGGCATTTTTCTCCCATGGCGTCACGGTATGATGTCGGAGCCACAATTAACGCACATAACAACCCGTTGATAATTAATTAGCACTTATAAATCAAAACTTCGCAAGTATCACTTAGCTCTTATCACTATATAAATAAAGTCACAATTTGCATAAAATTGGAAAAAGAACGATTTAGGAAAACGCGTAACAGAATACTGGCACTTAACAACCTAACAACACCAAACGAGCAAATCACGCCTATAACGGTCTCTATGGTCAAAGGAATAAAGTTCAAAATCTTTATAGAGCTTATAGAATTTGAAAAATTCAAAATGGCCAGACCAGGGTAAGAAGACGCACAGCTGGGATGAGTTATTATGATTTTCGGGTGTCTTCATATTTTGGACGTTTAGCGTACATGACGCACAAATGAAAGAAGTATTTGTTACAATACTTATTCGAATCAAACGGAATTATAGTCATGGAGTAATTTTTACGGCGTCTTCAGAGAAAACCTCATGGGTGGCTTTTGACTGTCATCTTTTTATTTAAACCTTTACACAAGGAGTTAAAGTTCAAAATGAGTTGAGGGGAAAGAGATAGTTTGCAGAACGGTCAAATTTGAGTAACCTCGTTTGGATAGTTAGTTTTATGGGAGATGAGCTTTTAGTAGGTTATAGTGAATTTATGGGAAAGCCTACTTTTTGAAGTGTGATGTTTAAAGTAAAAATAAAAATATGTTTATTCATATAGACTTATAAAAAGTACTTAAAGTGTTAATTTGTTTTAAGATTCATGACATGCAGAACCGAACAAAACCAAGTTGACATAAAACAATATATTAGATACCAATATAGTCTTACTTACCTACTACGAGTATAAAAAATTATCAGTAAATATTAAAAAAAAATATAAAATGAAATTCACAAAGTTTCTTGGAACTTAAGACAATTAAAACTAGTGTGGTGTTAATACATTATCTATTTAAATCACGATATTATATCTTCCAGATAAAGAACAAACATAACAATGCTCCACGCAATGTTTGGCTTGGTTGGGGATCGAACTCACGACTTATTTTTAAATTAAGTTTAGAATCATTCAATTTAAATTACCAAGAAACAATTCAAAGCAAAAAATATTACTTATAAGTATTCAGCGAAACTGACTCTTTCATTAAATAAAAAAAATATATATTCAGATCTTATCTTAAGTTGAACCCACTTGTTTACCGAAAAACCTTAGCTCCAATCAACCGTATATATTTTTATAAAACCTAAATTCACCTATAACTTTTATTTCTTTCAAAATGGATTTATGCTATTCAAGTTCAAACAATTAGCAACATCTTAATAGATCTAACTTATTAAATATCTAACCATTTGAGAGCGATTTTTTTAACATCAAAAGAAAAAAATATTAAGAGCGTTAGCTGGGGGTGTATCGAAAATGTTTCATTTAGCAAGATTTTCGTGATTATTACATTGACTTGAATTAAAACTTAAATTTTTGCTCTATTATTGTGTGCATACTATTTAAAAATACATTGTCTTAAATTAGGTAATCGCCAATTATTTCCTAAATTAAATAAAAAACCGTTTTTTTATTTATTTATAAGACACTTAAAAAAGTGCTGGACACAGTTAACGTTTCAATTATGAAATTTACAGGTGCATTCAATAATAGAGATAAAAATTATACTTAATTTGAATTCAGCTAAATCACGAAAACCTTAAAATAATGCGACGTATACGATCTACCCCAAAACCAAAAAGCAAACCCTCTTAATGATTAATTCTGTTCTTCAACACAACTTTCAAAGCTTTTAGATAAAACTTTATTTTTGTTTGTTACTGCATATACAGTAACAAACGTAAGTAATTTCAGAACATAAAAAACTGACAGAATTTTGAGCACTCAGTGTTGTTTGAAGTGCATCTTATAAGTAGTAAATTAACCATTAACTCATGATAAAGACGACTTTAGTATTTTATTCAGTGAAATTATGACATAAAATTATCATTTAGTTATTACAACCTGAACACTGACAACAGGTACCTACCAACCTAAACAATAAGTACCTACCTGTTTTCTCGGAAGTGAACGTCACTACGCAGTAGACGCCTAGACATTCTTTAGTGATGTGCTTGATACGTCTAGCAATTGAACGAAGTAAAATGAACTTTATAAAATATTGAGAGCTGACAACCGATTTAAAGAATTTTTTCGATTCAAGTTTGGCCAGGACACAAACGCTAAGGGCAGAAAAGTTTAAGTCTGGAAACCTCTTGAAAGCAAACGAAGTTCTCCAATGCGGTGGCCTGCAACCAGCCGATATGAAAAGATAAGGGGGAAGCATATATTCAATAGTGGTCGTCTTATGGCTTCAGATAATGATGATACGAATCCATTTGACTTTGGCTAGTCATTCAGCGTTAAGTGGGTTGAAAAAACCACAACTAGGAATAGGTATCATACATTTTAGTTGGTCAAGTAATGTGCGTTATGTGGTTGCAAAATGATGGTGATGACGATAATCTAAGGATTTTGATAATTTTGAGTATAAGGAATAACAAAAGGTCGATTAATTTGATCAGTTATAACTACTCAATAAGCTGACTACAGAAATTGCAAAAAATGTAAGTAATGATAATAACATGAGTAAACTTCCTGCACTTTCCCTATAGTTCAGTAACAATGTTAAAATTATCTAAATTATTAACAGTAGACATTTGAAAAAAAAAACGATAAGCGACAGCCAGTTTATATTAACTTTATTTTCTTACGGCTGGATAAAATAAAAAAACAGAATAATGTTTCAAGGCATAACTCCAATTGAATGTTCAATTGAAGACACTTTAAAGTTAGATCGGCCCATCCCTAGCTAGGCCTCTAAGTGAGGTATCAGCACGCATCGCTGCCCCTCCGTGCACTCGAAGCCCCAGTACCTAGGGGAGACCTAGAGTGGAATATGTGACGCCCTATCACGACATTCTCGAATGTATTATGAGGAATGAAAGAGGTCTTAATCTCATTTTGCTTTTCATTTTCTACTTTTAAGACTACTTTTACACCACTAATCGCTTTGAGCTTTGATACCCAAAAAACTATATATGGTTTGTATTATTCTTAATAGGAAATTTCAAACTTCCTAGGTAGGTAAATGCGAGCCAATTGGAAACAAAAAACCTTATCTGTGCAATTGTATTTCAAACATTGATAAAAACAGATGGTAGGGTGTTCCCTCTGCTTTGAGTTTCATTCGAGAATTGAGTGTTTAATATTTCGAATGAATATATCTTACATATCAAAGAGGTTTAGACGACACAATTGGCGTAGTGCGCTGTAGCACGGTTTCTCGCCTCGATTCCCGTAGTGTCCCGGGTTCGATCCCCGGTCAGGTCAATTTAGGAAACGATCTTTTTTAAATTGACTCGGGGTCCGGGAATGCTGGGAGACGCCCTGGCTTAATTCCTTGTCTGGTACCTCGTAATACATATATTAATCCCTACTTCGAGACCATGACATGTGCTGTGTTGTCTGGTGCAAAAAAAAAAGAGGTAATGTTTTGAAAATGACATTCATATCTTTAACTACGAAAGTCAACGCCATCTACCGGTGAATAGCAGGCTAGCTGTGGACTGAATTCACTGTGGAAGCTTTTTTAGTTGTTAAGGTTGATTTAATTAATAAAAATAAATTATTTGTTTGGCTTTATCAAAATTCTTGATTTATATTATTTTTATTTATGAATACCATTCAGTATCTTCACAAGCAAGTTACTGCTTAATTATAAATGATAAGTTGCCCCTCCAGCGTTTGAATGGGGGTTCACAAATCATTTTAGGGAACGCATTCATAGTAGATATGGGTCATGGATATTTTACAGGAACCTATTGGCGAATAAGTGAACTGAGAAATTCTTGAGCCGTAGAAACATCAGCTAACAAAAAAAGAACATTTACCCATTTTTTCTAACTGTCCCATTTGAAATTCCACTACCCTGTCAACTTCATCAAGACGAGACGCCGTCAAAAAAAGGAGTTCCCCCCCAAAAATAGTTTCGGCGCGTCTCAAGCCGGCAGACGCCAGGATACTTTCAAATTAGACGTCTGAAACGCGGGCAAAAAACGATCTATTCGATACAAATATTGCACACGACGACGCGGATGCAGAAACAAGTAAAAATAAAAATCTACATTCTATTTTTCTCTGGAAAAGAGCCTGAGCGCGCATTGTGCCGGGTCCGGTGCGCGAGCGCACAAAACGAACAGAACGTTCGCCTGCGCCGGCGAAAGCGAGACGCAGATAGCTCCGCGCCACCAGAAAAAAGAGACGACTGTACTATGGGCGTTCCGTATTCGAATTTCGCATCCAATTAATGTTCAGTGGGCTTCCAAGTGGGCGGGGCGCCCGCGATCTACACTAATAGGGATCGAGCTAAAATGATCTATAGATCTGCGCCGGCGCTGCGCATACTGTATTGTTATCGTTAGTATCGTGGATTATTTATTTTATATCTACATTTGATGGATAAATGCTGAATAAATTTCCACGTGGGATTTCATAAATTTATACTTAAATAGATTTTTGGGTTAGGCGGTCGAGGCATCTGATATGCAGGTATTGTGGATTTTAATATAAAAAAAAACTTATACGATTCTATATTAAAGAGATATCCCTTTAGGATAAAATTTGCCAATAGTTTCATTACCAAAAAAAAATGCCAAATCTTGTTCATGTAGATAGTTAATTCATTTGACAGTTTGAAACATGAGCTAACGGATAAACTTCATAAGGCTAGGACTTAGCGCGCCGTCCGATAGAGTATTCGGTGGGCCACTGATTAGTTTTGCGCGAACGGAATAACGCCGCGGCTTCCTTCTGCTTTCGGGTAATGAATTTGTTATGAAATAACATTAGACAAATTAAAAAGTTTTAAACGTTGTCGATCTAGAATACAAAGATCTGTCTCTAAAGGTATATATTTTTGAGTGCAAAATGTTAATAATGAATATTTGAGAGTAAAACAAAAAAATCGTCGACGAACTTCTTAATTATTATTTTTTATCGGTGAAATTATACTCTATCGTGTTTTGGAGAAGTGGTCGCTTTAGTCAAAGACACTGACCTACTTGTCCAATTTTTAATTTGCTGAAATATCTATTAATTTAGTCGTTATCGTCAAACAAAATCGATCAAATATTGACAATATCGGAAAGCATATAAGATTATGTTAAAACGGGAAACGTTTCATTTTGTACTTAGCTTCTCTTGTGTGACTAATCCTGCCCTTTGTTTAAGCAGATTTTATAAGTGGAGTACCTACCTGAGTGTAAAAAGTTTTACTATAACATAATTTATATTTATTCTAAGTAAATAAATAAAATAAAGTCCACTGTTTTCAAAACACCTTCCTGTTTTACTGATCTTAACTTCAAAATATTTTACATGATTTGATTCTATTTTATTTGATTTACACGTCTCTAAAAAGGAAGACCTTCTCATTTAACTTGTTAATTTTTTTCATCTAGATTTATATGAAATGTATGTATGTAACGGTCGTAGATATATTAGGCGAGAATCTCATGATAACTGTCGATGATGAAGAACGGAACTCCTTAAAAGAGAACAGGAAATAACTCAAAGTGGTTAGAAGCATCATCATCCATCAGTTTATTGGTTGGTAATGATTCTGTTAAGGTTCGCTACAAATTGTAAAATTGTATCTACTGCTCTTGAAAGTAAAACTACCAAAGTACCTACCTATATTTTTTTTCTCTTAATCGACGATACCTACAGAGTGTAATAATACTGTGTAAAGCAATGCACAAGATGAAACAAATGAAATAAGTATACAATCTACCTACCAACAACAAAATAATAACCAATGAGTTTGTGTTTGTTTTAGCATAACCAGCCAGCATTTTTAAATTTTGTAGGTCACTTCAACCTTCTCCAAAACGTTCATGTTGAAATCCCTACAACCTACGAGTACCTACTACTAATTTCTTCTAGTTTTTCAACTTCCTATACATACATTGTGTTAATGCCCCCTCATTCTTCCCTGGGCCATAGAAAAGTGTCAAATTACCCTAATTATCTCTCACTAGACACCGGAACGGCTGTTTCCTACAAATAGCATAACTACACACTTCCAATTAATTCATAAAGACTGAGTAACAAAAGCTAAAATTGAATAACATCACCCAAATTATACTCACGGAGAGAGTGTAATAGGAGCTCTGGCTTAATGCTCACTGAATATTCGGTTCATGGTATTAGGTGTTCTAATAAAAGAGTCATGGTGACGAAGACAAGCTATACCAAGCTATTTTATAAAAATTCAAACTGAACCACATAACACAATAATTGTTTGTGGACATTTTTATTTGGATGAAATAAGACCAGTATTCCGGGTAAATTTAACTAAAATCTGTTGTTGAAATTGTCATTACGTCTACTGCGAGTTGCCACTTTAAATTAACATTATCGCTCCTTAAAAGTTCATTTATGATAAGGCAGGACGTCTACCACGAGACCCACTTCAAATTTACGTTATCGTTAGCGTTAAAAAAAATGTATTGGGATGACACATGACATGACATGGCAATGTCAAATCCCAATACATTTTTTTACGTGAACGATAATGTTAATTTAAAGTGGCAACTCGTGGTAGACGTACAGCCTTAACTTAGAACTGTAGAAGTAATAGTGTTAACCCTATTTTAGTAAACTTATGCTTGATTAACTTCGTTAGATTTTAACATTATCCAAGCAAACGCTTTCGACATACGATACGTCCCGAAATCGCCGCCTATTCCGTCGGTGGCCCGAAACATAACACTGGATAACAGAACACCGCCCCACACCCAACGAAGCCGTAAAATATGAATAATCTATACCAAACGTACATTTGACCCCAAAAACACATATGAAAGCCCATAAAAGCATAGGAATAAAGCCTATTTTGATCGAAACGTGAAACATAACAACGGATTCGGTTTCCGAACGCCATTGTCGAAGTGACAATACGCGGCTATTGAGTGTCGACAGATGGTGAATTTTCGAAATCTGTGTCGTTAAAAAAGTTAATAATGGAAGAGGATATCACATTCAGTACGTGTAAAGACGGGCGGCAATTTAGCTGTCAATGTTGTCGATGTGACAAGCCACAGGCTGAACCTTCGTGTTTTATTTCCCGCTTTTTTATGCAAATTTCTCAAGAAATCGTTATTTAACTGAATGACATATGGCTTCGAACCAATACTTAGAAGTAGGTACTCACTTACTAGTACTTCAAAGTTAATTTAACTAATTTAAGAAAATAATTATCCTAAGTGAATTTTTATTTTTAGCATCAAACAATGCTCTTTTTCAACACAAAGATAGAAACTAGAAGAATTCGATCTGATCCTGGGACTCGAGCAGGATTCGAACCCGCGACTTTTCACAATCCGGGTGACTGCTCTTCCAACTGAGCTACCGAGATCATTAACAGACCTGGCGAATTTATCTATGTATTTTACGTTGTAAGCCAACGTTGTTTCATCAATGTTACCTATAGGCAAGCGCCTTTAACACCCGAAAGAAATATTTTTGCAATGACTTTCGATTAAGATGAAACTAGCTACAGGATAAGTTAATTTTTATTTTGAGCACTAAACAATAGTCTATTTGCTACACAAAGATAGAGACTATGAAAATTCGAACTGATCCTGGACTCAAGCGGGATTCGAACCCGCGACCATTCACAATTCAGGTGACTGCTCTTCCAACTTCTTTCTTAAATCATAAGAAACGAGGATCAATTATATAAATTATCTCCTTTTCTTAAATTATAGGAACAACTGTGCTTTGGGTTCTAGGTAGGCAGGTATTGCTAAGTCCTAACAGCGACACTCTCAGAAATAGATAGCAGTAGGTACTGTAGGTACATACACAAACCATTCACAAGAGAAATACTTGTCATCTATTCAAAACGAAAAAGGGTTTTGATCATGAACAGATTATTGTAAGCTTTCTAGTTCATTAAGATATCATGATAGAAAAGCATTAAATTTAGGAATTAAATAACAATTAAAACTATTCCCACACACCCACAAGGTTTCTCATGCACCCACAGTCTTAGAATAATTACTTAAAAACCAAGTTCGCGCGCCCATTTTGAAGCACCTTAATTGGAGCCATACGGACCGCTTTGCAGTGTTCATTACAGCTCCGCAATGTTGAATGTCGAAGCGCGCCGCACGTAAGCAAGTAATAGTCCCGCATGTGTGGATCTGATTAGTGCTTCATTTTTGACGGGGCGGTTGTATGAAGACTATCCTTATACGTTATTATTCTAAGCTCAGAGTACTGGTTTCCTTGTTAAAATGAAGTTTCGAAATGAACTTTGGGTAGCGTCGACACCCCTTAATGTCACCAAGCGATTGGCAAAAATAAATGAATAAAATACTGTTCACTGGTGTCAGACAATTTCCTAGAAGTTCTTTATTCGTTGGTCACAATAATTTCTGACCTGATTGAAGAGTTTTAATGTGCAATCACGTAGTCGATCCTGTAAAAACCTTACTATTCCTTTTAAATATTTTTTTCTTTGCAGATTTTACGATCTATATTTTAAGGGCTATTAGCAAACTCGCTTACAAACAAAACATCTACTTTTACCTAAGTACCGAAAAATACAGAGGGTCAATTTTACAGTTTTTTAAAAATTTGGTATTGTGGATAAATAAATATCTGGGACACCAAGACCATCTGACCCCAAACTAAGGATAGCTTGTATTATGGACTATGCTATGGATGTCAGAGACTGATAAACATACTTAAATATTTCTAAATACATTCTTAAATAGATAAGTAAGTAAATCAGCCTAAATACTGTCCCACAGGGCAAAGGCCTCCATCATTGAAATCAAGTCATCGCTACAATTGATGGGTATTGGCTTATCACCACGCTTGCCGAATGCGGGTTGGTGATCACAAGCCCGTGCTATGTTCCCAAAAATTCGAAAACACACTTTACCCGACCTGGGAATTGAACCTGGGTCCTCCGTGTTTCGGGCCGAGCTCTCAAATAGATAATAACACCAAGAAACACAAAAAACAGAAATGTTCGTCACATGAGTGTATGTCATGGGTGGGGATCGAACCCACGAGCTCCGGTACTAAAGCCAGAATCGCTGCCATTGCACCAACGCCAAGGCCAGTCAAAGAACTCATATCGGTGCCAATCTCTAAAAAACTGTTTTTTTTCTAATATGGCGATTTTCTTCGACCGACTTACGTGACCATAAATTAACAAATAGGCCTGCAGACCAGCTCTTACGGCAAACCAGTCGAGTGGGAGCCCAGCACTCAGCCACACATGGCAGCAACAATGTGTGACGACAATAATTATCTAGCAACCGTCCGTGGAGCCCTTGTCTAATTGATTCGCGCTAAAATACCCTAATTACCTAATTAGTGGTCTGCTACGGCACATTAAAAGTGGCTGGGGGTCTACTCCCGTTCGTAAGAGCACGCAGTAGCGGGAATCTTTGCGCTTTATGAAAGACTGTTCGCAATTAATGTTGATCTCTTGGTATTGCAATCATTAATTTAATCTACAAAAATACATTCATTAAAATTAGCTCGGTCCCGAGTTGAAATCTGCCCAGAACCACATCGTGTTCATTGTTTGCAACTAACTCTCCGGTGATTGAAACTAATGTAACTCGTATAACGGCTGAAGGCTCACTACCGTTGGGTTCAAATACGCTCCTGACTGTTCCGCTCACCGTGGCAACAGTCAACTTGCCTCAACTACCCCGTTCGGGATATAAATGTTTGTATGTTAAAAGACAAATCTATAATAAATATGCGCAAGACAAAACACCACATGCCATGGTCTGGGAATAAGGATTTATAAATATCCTTGTGTTACGAGTTACCAGACCAGGAATCAAGCCAGGGTCCTCTCCCAGCATACCCAGACCTATATTAAAAGAAATATTGTTTCCTGACTGGGAATTGGAACCGGGACACCACGGAAATCTAGGCGAGAAACTGTACTACAGCGCTCTACGCCAATCGTGTCATCAAATTACTCTCTCTATACTTTCACTCTACATTTTGTGTGCTTTTTAGCCGTCTTAAGGTTCACGCAACATCGTAATTTTTTCACCGGAGTAGACCCCATGCTTTTTGCTGGCTGTTAACTAGTTCACAAGTTGTTCTTCTTTATTCACTGTTTTTTTAGCTAGTTGAAGTTTACGTTACTGTTTCGTTGAAACTAGCTCCTGGATTAGTTTTTTGTCAGAATTGAAGAGTTTGAAACAGTTCTTGTTAATTTTAAATATATAATTTTATAGTAAGTAGTAGGAGTTTGTTGGAAACTTGCTTAGCTTAGCTGCAAATATATATATAAATAATAATATAATGGCAGCGATCCTGCCATTAGCACCGGAGGTCGTGGGTTCGATCCCCACCCATGACAAACATTTGTGTTTGTTGTGTGTCTGGGTGTTATTATCTATTTAAGTATGTATTTAGAAATATTTAAGTATGTTTATCAGTTTCTGAAACCCATAGTACAAGCTCTGCTTAGTTTGGGGTCAGATGATCTTGGTGTAAATTGTCCCAGATATTCATTTATTTGGTTAAACCTTGAAGCAAAAAGATTACACCAAAATCATCTATTCAAAGCTAAGCAGAGCTCTCAAATAATGATTTTCAGTTTCTGAATTTATTTTTACAACTACTCGTACCTACTTCTACTATTTCTTTTCGCTTAATAGATAAGAATATATATTTACACCTTGACAAAGCCAAAACAAAAATGATAGTCTTACGTAATGTCTGTTCCGTTTGGGTGTCGAAACCACAGGATTCGATAATCTACCTTCCATTCCTACCACATACCTAAATGATTCTTTGAGCTACGATGATATGACAGTCAAATATGATGAGGCGACGTCACATACGGGGGTTCATTTTTATAGAAACCAAAAACAATGAAGATAACACTAAAATCAAACCCACCGAAAATCATAAGCTTATTTTTTAAGATATTCTGTGCCAGTGCAATAATAGTTATTTAATTCATATTGAATTCAATGATTCAAGATTATCATTCAATGGGTTCGCCCTTGTTTCATTTATTAACACATCAACTATCTCTACCCCCAATTTTTTTGCTGCTAAAAAACTCCCTGCGGGAAGAGTTCAAAAAACCCATTCTCAAAAACTCAAAAAATTGCGCATCAACCGCAACTGTCAAAATATCGAAATCGATTAAAACATGGCGCGCCTTCCTGTCCTTACAAATTGACAGCGTATTAAAAACTTTTCGAAACACGAACAATAGGGGAGGAAGTGGGACCGCAAGACGTCGAAATTGCCCGGCACATCCCTAATTATACGATTTTACTATAATTTTGTGGCGGCCAGTACTTCTGCCGTATTTTAGAATCACCACCTCCTTTGTAACGGCCGGCCGGGTAAATTCCAAATCAAACAGTTCATAATAGGGACTACCATTGTGCACGGGATGGTTAAAAACGGTTTTTCAAAATTGGAATCGAATTAAAAAGTCATAAATTATCTTGAAAGTAGGTAGCTGGCAGCTTATTTAGTGACAGGGTTGCCGTTGAGTAAAAACTTAATAAGGTAGCAGCTTTTTTCGCCGTTCAATAAATTTGCCACAGATTTTCTCGTAAAACTGAAACAATGGAAATTCTTTGAATAATTGTAGTATTCAAATGTTTTTTTTTTGGAAACTATGCCGTGAACTTTATTTTTATAAACAAATAGGTACAAAAATAACAGAGTCATTTGAATAATTTCGTAACTGAACAACATAGCGTGGTGAAATTGGTTGACAACCCTCACCAATTTTCCCAAACAAGTTTCTTTTTAAGTCAATAATTTATTCCCGATGTGGATAGCCGTAAATGTGGTTATGAACGGAAAATAATGAGAGTTTGCCTTGATAGTATCGAAATTTGTGAGACAAACAGGATTTTTCGGAACCAGAGACGTGATTTGCTTAGCCAACTTGTCAGTACGGGGAAGAGTGAAAAAACCAATGTTGCAGTGGTGGGAACTCTCCAGTCCTGAAGCTAATGTATTTCAATTGTATGCATATTAGAGGTTTCAATCAGGCTTGCTTCTGACAAGTCGAGCCATAAACGTTTTTATCAGACGTATTTATAACAGATAGCGGTGGAACATGTCGAGAGTAAGTATTTAGGTCCACACACTGGGCTGGAAGCACAAATATTCCACTGTATGGGTGGGAATAACCAAGAGACTCGGCGCTCTTGATAGGGCTTACACCCTTTATGGCAATGGTTGAGCCTTGTTTATTGCGTTTTTAGCACTGTTTAGAGGTTAACAGTGAATAAGAACATAGATTTAGAGGTTACTAGCTGTCCGTGAGCGGTTTCGCTCGCGTAGACAATTTTTTTCGTCAAAATATGGCCTGCAAAAAAATTGCCTATATTACTTTAAATTGGTGAAATAATTTTTGTAACTAGTCCAGTAGTTTCGGAGCCTATTCAATGCAAACAAACAAATTATCAAAGCTGTTCTCTATTTAATATTAGTCCTAGATTTGTCCCTCTACCGTACGGTTAGCCATCGAGTTGTCCCCATTCTAGAACTTAACTGTATCAATTAATCTGTTTTTCGTTCTTCGTGTTCAACAAACCTGCTCTACAGATTCACCAATTTCTGGTTTAAAAATGGCCATCTATTTCAAATCAAAACCATAACCTATTAATGAGTCATAGTTCATACAGCGCAGGAAGAATGCGAGCTGATCATCACAAAAAGCGGTGTTAATATCATGTTGTACATAATGTTGCGTTGTTGGCGTTCGAGAGGCCCGTATAAATAATGGAGCATGGCCGGCAAAGCGCCTCTCGCTGCGGCCTAGGCGCCGCGCGTGGAACAGGGGGCGTTGGAGTCGAAGACTTGTGCTTTATTTTACGCTTATCGGTTTTAAAGACTGTTTTATTTACATATCTAAACAGCGCGTCGTAGAAGTTAAGCCCTCCAGTTCAGTGCCTAAATGGTCCAAAATTAAAATCAGTTACTATAGCTAGAAAACCTTCTCAGAATTCGCCAGTGTACGTTCAAACCTGAAATGGTTTTTGTTACACTGTAAGCAGCTTTAGAAACGTATGCTCTGTTTGTAATTGTTAATAAATAAATAATTCAGCGTGTTTCGGTTGGTACAAAATACGACTAACTCTCAGCAGCATTAAAAACTTCTAAGGGTCAATTCCCATCGAGGCGCGACGCGACGCTCACGCACTTTTTCATAGTAAAATAAAGTAAAGTATTTAGCCTATATAGGTACTGTCCTACTGCTGGGCAAAGGCCTCCATCATTGAAATCAAGTCACCGCTACAATTAATGGGTATTGACTTAATCACCACGCTTGTCAAATGCAGGTGTGAGAACTAACCCAGACTACGTTTGCAGAGAACTACTCAAAACTAAAATTCATTGACGATTGAGATTTGCGGCGTAGTGCTGCGTGGTAAGCAACGTATTCTGAATTCTCACAATGAAATATGTATCTTTTAGTGTAGTAAATATGTTAAATTTTGAGTAGTACTATTAAAAAATGCGCGTAGCGTCTCGTCGCGTCTCGGTGGGAATGGAGCCTAAGTGGAGTTGTTGGTTTCTGATAAGCTTGGTGAGGTGTCTCCCTGAGTGTTCCGTTCATCAAGACGGCAATAGACAACTTTCTTCTGACTACTCCAGTGAGCTTATGTTTAAGTACGAGTTGTGTGATGATCTAAATTGCGCGAAACTTCCATAAAGGTATAAATAATTTCAGGCAGACACTTTTTTTTAGGAAATCCATCGTTCCAACGAGTGAAAAGGTTAACATTGTATGGGAAATATAAGTAAAGCTCTGAATCTAGGCAGTGTCAAAAATATATTTAGTAAAAAAAAAACTTTGAAATTTGTGAAAGCTGCGCAGCTGAATACGTTTACTTCCAAAAACTAGGCCACATTTAATGAAAGAAACAACCAGCTTACTAACGCGGGAGTCATACGCAAATCTGTTACGCAGAATGCAAAAAAAACCCTCTGAAGCCGCTGCTTCAACGGCAAAGCGTTACCAAAACACATCGACAATCTTTCAACTATTTAAGTAATGTACTTTTTCATTTTATTATATTTCTTTCATACCAGTACTCAAAGCAATAAAAAAAATACTCGACATATTTAGACAGCGACTCTTCACATTTATTGTTCTACAGCTTGGGTGGCGCCCGCCGCTATAAAATTCGGACAGTGGCGCGGAATCCCACAGATTCCAACTTAATATTAATTGACGATCGACTAACCTCCCCCTCTCCCCCACCCCAGCTCGGGTGAGATTTTTTAACGTTTCCAACGTTTTGGATGTTATTAATTTTAAATTCCACACGTCATGCGTTTTTAATCGGGAATTTGTTAATCGAAGGATTGTTTATGGGGATATTTCTAAAAATTCTGACTGATATCGTTGAGTATAATGCAATAAGCTTTATTGACAACACGGTTGGCGTAGTGCCTTGTACGAGTAGGACGGTTTCTTGTCTTGACTTGCGTGGTGTACCGGCTTCGATGTCCGGTCGGGTCAATTCAGAAAAATACAAGGATAGGTACTTATACTTACTTCAAGACCTTGACAGTTGGTGTGTTTGTCTGGTGCATTTTTTTATATTTATTTATACCACAAGCATCAATCAAAATAGGTAACGTAAGTCTTCGTTGCTTTCGTCAGTATAAAAAACCGAGCATGCCACCCTCAGACGTTTATCAGTGACGTCACCTTATTAATAGGAGATCTATATTTCTTGATTCGATTTTAATTGTATTCATAGACTGAGTAATGATAAATGTAATCAACTTGATTTTGATGTTTTGCCATAATGGTAGAGCGCAGACGAATTGAACGAAAGAAAAGCATTGCACTCTCTTTTGACAAGCGAAGTCTCTCGTGTCTATATTCCATGTCTATTGACGAACGGTTCAAAATGTGGTTTCTAAAACGATATTTTCGGGAACTCCGTTCACCAAAAATACAAACAACGAGTGCTCGTTAACAGTGGTATGCGTTCAGTTAAGGCGAGGTGGTTCTGCACAACATTTCCCGAAGGAAACTGGTGAGCGACGACCACGACGACCGAAAATCACTAAAATAATCGATTAAATAAATAAATAAATAAATAAATATCCCTGGACATTATTCCACACAGCGCCATCTAGCCCCAAAGTAAGCTAATTAAAGCTTGTGTTATGGGATACTAGACAACGCATAAACATACTTAAATACATTTTTTTTTGTAAATACATACTTATTATACATAGGAGACACCCAGACCAGTACAAACAGACATGTTCATGCACACAAATGTTTGTACTGTGCGGGGATCGAACCCGCGACCTCTGCTGTAGTAGCCAACTTCTTAACCATTACACCAAGTCGATCGATTAAAATAAAAGATGTAATAGAAAAAAACCATCGAATGAAATCCCTCCAGATATCTTTAAACTTTGTTTTGGTGAAGGACCCATATTATCAGATCAATTATTATAGGAATTAAATCAAAAATTAGATGACAAAATGTCACGAAAAAAGGCCACTGTGTGAATTTATTCTATCGAGCCGACTTTATCAAATCATGTTTCCACCGGATGAATTCCCTGTATTATCCCCTCAACAATATCAGTAAATTTTATTAGATTTTAATTTCACTGTTTACTACTTCAAAAATGCATTCTAAAAACGTGTTTTGTGAACCACCCTCCCCTTAATATTCAAAGTTTGCTAACCGTGTAATATTTTTACTTTATCATTTTGCATTAGGTGCTTATAGTAAACATATTATTTTTAATTATCTCTATAACCGTTAATTTTAGACCCCTAGTTCTGTTGATGGGGGTTAATTTTGGTGCAAATATAGTCCAATTTTACGCTTTTCAAGGAATAGATCTATTTTCCCCGTCTTTCTGTATAGGTTCGTTTAAAGACATAATTGCGAGATATAGACATTGTCAATCCGAAAATAAATATAAGTAGGTAGGTACTTAGCTGAATTGATTTTACGATTAAGTAGGCGGGCCGGAGCTTTAGAATTCAATGAAATTATATGGGGTGACGATGTGGTCTAAAATGATAGTAAAAAATTGACAGATACTGATAAATAACACTAAAGGATACCATGATCGCCATTTCAACGTCTGGCTCTTTTTTTTAGATTCACCTCATAAACTTAATATGGTTTAATCTGTATTATGTAGCTTTGCTGTACTTGTTAGATTGTTCTGTATATTTATAAATGTTAGAATTTAAGCATTTTTTTTCAACAAACAAATTGTACTCTACTAACTCGCATTGTAAAACCACAACACGTTTAAAAGAGTAACTACTGAGTTTCTCGCCGGGTCTTCTCCGTAAGAACCAACTTCTCCGACGCGACGCGATGGTAGAGTCGCATTATGTTTATATACTGTTTATTTATAAATTCATATTATTATAGTATTCATGTCTGTTATTTAGTATATTTTTTGACTATTTAAAAGTACTGATTAAGTCTATTTAAATAAAGATATTTGAGTTTTGAGTTTTTGAGTTCTGTCGCTGGCTTACTCGCACTTTATTCAGTCTTTTAATATGCAGACTGGGTAATGGTAAGTAGTTACATTGCTTCAACAGGCCAAAGCCATATTATTACCATCTCTTATAGCCAGTAGAGTTAATTTCCTTAACTGAGCGTAGCGAGTGATTTCCCAATATGAGGTTTCATTTTCAGCCAGTCAGCGTTAGGTACCTGTCTAGGAAATTAACTTGACTGTTTAGGAAATTAACTTGACTGGCTTTAAGATATGGTAATACGGCCCCAGGTTGGAGCAATGGTAGAAGCCTGCCTATATAAATAAATATGCGCTAGACAACACACCTCTTGTCATGGTCTCGAAGGAGGGATAAATATCCCTGTGTTACGAGGTACCAGACAAGGAATTAAGGCAGGGTCCTCTCCTAGCATACCCAGACCTATATTAAAAGAAATATTGTTTCCTGACTGGGAATTGAACCCGGGAAACCACGGATTATTAGGCGTGAAACCGTACTACGCTCTACGCCAATCGTGTCATCAAATTACTCTCTCTATACTTTCACTCTACGTTTTGTGTGCTTTTTAGCCGTCCTAAGGTTCACGCAATTTCGTAATTTTTTCACCGGAGTAGACTCCATGCTTTTTGCTGGCTGTTAACTACTTAGTTCACAAGTTGTTCTTCTTTATTCACTGGTTTTCTCGCTAGTTGAAGTTTGGGTATGCTTGGTCTGGGTGTGATGGGAGATGAGCACACCCAGACCTAGGCCAATTTAGAAAAGATCATTTCCTGAATTGACCTGGCCGGAGCTCGAACCCGGGACACTACGGAATTAAAGGCGAGAAACCGTGCTATAGCGCACTAATCGTTTCGCCGAAGGGCGTGGGTTCGATCTCCGCATTTGTGTTTGTACTGTGTTATTGTTTGTTTTACTTTTTATTTATGTGTGTTAATCTGGCCGTGACAAAACCAGCTACAACCACGACTTACTTCCGGATCATTTGATCTTTGTACGTATAAGAGGTTCACTTGGCTAACTATTTAAGATAGACCAGTCAGACTATCTACAATTTTATCTGGGTCGCCGTTGTTAACAAAGATGGAAACATTTGCAGAGAAACAATTATAAAAATTTGACCAATGATTTTTCTTCTGGATATTCAAAGCGAAGGCTTCCGCCGAGTTCTCGACAAAAGACTGCCGTTACTTCACGTGTGATTGCGCAGGTACCTGTGCCAATTACCGTCCCTGCGCCTATAACCGCCACCTTACACTGCAAGCGGGCATGCGTGAAGGGTTATTGGTACCGCCACTAATTGGCGATAGGCTTTGTTACCTCACTTTGAGAGTGCCTGTGGAGCGAGAGGTTTCTTCTAATGTGGACATTGTCATGATGGACTTGAGGGTATTATTGTCTTTACGCTTTATTTTCGTAGAGTACTAAAATGGCCTAGCCAAAAGCAGCACGTTACTAAGATTCTACATGTTGAAAACTTTTAAAGGTACGGACTATGATTGATTACATATTTATCAGGCAACTGCAAATGTCATCATGTTTATACTAGTGACGCGTTGCTCTTGGCTGGGTCCTTTGATGTGTCGTTAAAAGGCTATTTAGATATTCAATTAATCTCAACCCTTTCCCTGCCCCACATGTAGGTATATACATAATGTTCGACTGTTATATTATCTGAACTGGTTAAAATGGTATCACAGCTATAAAATGGAACAGGAAATTACACTAAATAATAATATGGTACGATTTCATCACCACGCTTGCCAAATGTGGTGATGAAACCGGGCTATGTCCGGAAAAGTCCAAAAACTAGCTTGACCTGAGTATAAACCCAGGACCTCCTATCTTAAGCACTAGTGCTCTTACTTGGCCACTGAAAGTCTGTACGTTAAAATATTGTTTTGGAAGATAAATGCCTCTAATATCATGATCTAGGTATTTTATTTTGAACTGATAGTTAACCTATGTTAGCCGTACAATTAATAGTTGAGTACTTTGAGCTCCGCCAGAGGATTACCGCAATTCAACACTGAGCATAATGTTTTAAACAGATCAAGATACTCCCTAACTATTCAGACCTACATATAAATTAGGTTACCACAAAAACTATGCTTAGTAGGTTGGCAATAATAAAAAGCAAGACATGAATTTGTAAACGATACTCTCTAATCGTACCAAAAAAAAACAAGCCACCGATGAGGCATGCACAAAAAAGTTTTAAAAAGTTTCATCGTCAGGTGATAGTGATAGTACCTTCCCGTGTCACACGCGTGTTATCTAACCTCTTTACAACGGTGTAACATGATAACTGGCTGGCAGACATTAGATATACCTAACCTCGATGATGAAATTAAAAAACAAATTGACCATTGGCGCGTGAATTTGACAGTTCTGTGGCGGTAAAAATGGAAAAGTTTGGGGAAAAAAGGTTTGGGTTCATGATGGCGGTGTGGCGTGCAGGTTGGTTATTTAATATGTTAGGGAGAGTTGAGCTTACCTAATTTATAAGTTTTTATTTGTAAGACGTGAAATGTTACTTTATTTACCAGGGTTTAGTTTAAAATACCTATTGTTAAGATAGAAACTAAAATAATTGATAACTTGATCCTAAGGCTGGAGCGGGACTTTGATTCGAGTGTAAAACAGAACAATAAAATATGTTTAAAATTAAATTCAAATTAATATCTATTGTTGAGCTTGTAAAAAAACTTAAAAAAAAGCATTATTAGGAAGAAAATGATTGTAAATATAGTTAAGTATCATCATAAAAACAACATAAATATCCCTGGACATAAATAAATAAATAAATATCCCTGGACATTATTCCACACAGCGCCATCTAGCCCCAAAGTAAGCTAATTAAAGCTTGTGTTATGGGATACTAGACAACGGATAAACATACTTAAATACATTTTTCTTTTGTAAATACATACTTATTATACATAGGAGACACCCAGACCAGTACAAACAGACATGTTCATGCACACAAATGTTTGTACTGTGCGGGGATCGAACCCGCGACATCTGGTGTAGTAGCCAACTTCTTAACCATTACACCAAGTCGGTCGTCAAGGTCGAAGGAGGATCTTCCTATTTTTTGTATTTTTTTAATAAATTCAGTAGAAAATATGTATTGTATTACCTAAGTACGTAGTTACTTATTCATAGTATTAATTCAAATTGTAAGTATATATAAATGAACTAAAAAGAGCAGGTCAGCTGATCTCTAAAAAAATTTTTTTAAGTGGCTATGATGCCTAAAGATATTTTGACAGACAGACACACAGAAGTGCACATTCCTAAAAAGAAAATATTTATTAGTGGTAGTGAAATGATTGATTTTCGTGAATCAAGCTTGCTCAAGTGCTATGAGGGTAGCTACTTTATTGAGCATAGGTATTGTATTATTTTAATGTCTTTCTTAACCAATGAGATGGGCATTATCATACATATGTAAATATTGACAAGATACGAACGGAATCGACCAATAGGAACGTGACATCGTACACAAATAAAGCTCTCTAGGTGTTAAATTTAACACCTACATGCTACACTCTAAAACCAACTTTACCTCTGAATCATGTGGTTCAAAATCAAATACATTAACGAAATCTTATGAACTTATTATGCTTGGAGATACCTTACGTAATAATGCACCCTGCAGAGACGTATTACGGCTCATTTCGGTTACTCCTCGTTCGAACTTGGGTTCTGGATTGAGGCGTCAATTTTCACACCTCTACTGTAAGTTGATTTGGAACCTTCTGGTTGTCGTTTTAAGTCATACAATAGGATAGGAAAAATAATAAAGTTGAGTCATTGTTCGAATAACATGTGAGAAGGTGTCGAGTTTCTCGCCTCGGGTGTAAAGGGTCCCAATGCTTTGCCCTGATTGGTGGACTGTCGCTACGTAGTGTTGAATATTGAAACATTTGTGCAGCAGATAAGGCCTATAACTATATCAAACATACCTCAACTCTTAGTGCCTTCATATATCTTAACCAGTGGAAATTATATTAATACCACAATTATTATCACAATTTGAAGTGAGTTACGAAAAATAATATTTGCTTATTTGAATAAAAGCTGACACTTTTAATGAAATGAAATGAAATGAAATGAAATGAAATGAACTTTATTGTGAACATAAATTTTGGTACATTTTTAGCGGATACATTTGTTTTTAAAATATAATCGCCAAATTTTACCTTTTCAGATGAATTCACATTTCTATTATTAGAACACACTAAACAAAGCTGTAATACAATAAACACTAATTATTTGACTGCTATGTAATTGAATACTAAATATAATCTATCTAAGTACTATTATCTTGTATAAAATCTTTTATACTATAGTAACATAATAACTAATGTTTCTTATTTCACTGCCTTTAGAACGTTACCTAAGTAACATAATAAAACAATATACCCTCGTCACCGTCATATAAAATTAAGAACCCGTTAAACTCTTGACTGGCTTGTTGGCGCAATGGCAGCGATCCTGCCCTTAGCGCCGGAGGTCGTGGGTTCGATCCCCACCCATGACAAATATTTGTGTGACGAACATTTGTATTTATTGTGTGTCTGGGTGTTATTATCTATTTAAGTATGTATTTAGAAATATTTAAGTATGTTTATACTTAATTACAAGCTCTGCTTAGTTTGGGGTCAGATGATCTTGGTGTGAATTGTCCCAGATATTTATTTATTTATTTTAAAATTTACGTATAATGTAACAATTTATTATCGCTGCTTTCAAAACATTAAAAAACTATTTAACTCTGAGAACTTTCTGTCTAAGTTAATAGATATAGGTATACTAACAATGACAATTTAATTCTTTGTACACTAATAGATAAAACCTATATTAAAAATATGACGCCCACGCAAGCGAATCTGTGGCCGGAAAGCCGGTGGGTAAAAATACCAATTACAACTCAGAGTGTAGGTTCAGCTTCAGTTGAAACAAACATTTTTCTTCATAAATTATATAATTTCTAGAATGAGGTTGACTAACTCACAGTGGTTGCTTTGCATTACTGAACGTGAATTTATATAACGATGCACTATTTTATTTATTTATTCATGGAAAATATACACCTACGTATGTATTGTAGGTGTATATTTTCCATGAATAATGAAATAAATAAACACGTTATAAAACAACATTCGAAATACATTTCTTTATGCAAGTATTTACCTATGACAGGTGTCATCATCGACCGACTTGGTGTAATGGTTAAGAAGTTGGCTACTACACCAGAGGTCGCGGGTTCGATCCCCGCACAGTACAAACATTTGTGTGCATGAACACGTCTGTTTGTACTGGTCTGGGTGTCTCCTATGTATAATAAGTATGTATTTACAAAAGAAAATGTATTTAAGTATGTTTATCCGTTGTCTAGTATCCCATAACATAAGCTTTAATTAGCTTACTTTGGGGCTAGATGGCGCTGTGTGGAATAATGTCCAGGGATATTTATTATTATTTATTATTATCATCATCATCCGTGCGGTCTATCCCGGTTGTGAACCCACACTGGTGTGTGGGGTCCCAGGGTCCGTCTTTCTTATTTTCTTGGCCCACTTCGCGCGGTCTTGTGCATCCTCAGTGGTGAGTCTGTTGGCACGCATGTCACCCTTGACGACGTCGAGCCACCGCTTCTTGGGTCGACCTCTTCTGCCGGTACCTGGCGGGGGCGGCATGGTCAGACATTTGTTGCCCACGTAGTTTGCCGATCTCCGTGAGACATGACCATACCAACGAAGGCGGCACTCCTGCAGCTTGTCTGCGATGTCACGAATAGGATATATTATGACAGGTGTACCTACACAATATTAATAAATTCATTTATTTTCCATTTAAAGATCCTGCTTACACTCAATCAGGTTGAATTTTTCAGTTGATTACAACGCATTGCACCTTTATTTGTTCTAAACAAACTACTTATGCTCTGTAAAGTCGTGTGCACAAGTATTGCATTTAAAATAGTAACCCAACTTCCGAGAAGCGACTCGCGATAAATCTCCGCTGTATCTACATCTCGCGTCTATCACGTTCCGAGCGTCACGACAAGGCGTAGGGATGGCTTCGACTTTGATAAGTTGTATCGATATCGATGGTTAGAGGTGCAAATGTTATATTAGATTCTTGTGAGCAGGAACGGATGTGTTATCAATATTATATAATCACCTCTGATATTGTAGCGAATAACAGATGTTTTTGTTATTTCTTTAACATAGTAAAGTTAAATTTAAACCGGAAATGTTTTTTTTTTTGAAGTTTAATAAAGCAGAGTTGAAGGCAAAACGACGAACTTTAATAACTATCAAATGCCATCAGGTTCTTCTCAAGGTATAAAAATCGATTGAAAGTATTGAATATTGAAGCATCGCGTTGTTAGCAGAACGTCCATGACACACTTTATAAAATGAATAGGTAATTTAAAATAAATAAACACCCCAAATTAAACACAACTCATATGGCAGCTTATACTAATAAACATACTTAAATAATACTAAATTATTTGAATAATCACATGACAAACGAAAATCGATCACACGTATCCACAAAGAAAACCAAACCATCAGATTCGATAACAAAAGAGAATGCCACATCGACATCTCTCGCCCGGCAAATCCAGCACATCCCTGCATGAGAGACACGGGTATTACGCGGAACACTCGAAATAGGCGCCGCCACCGCCGCCATATTGCGCCACGTTCGGAAATCTAGCGTGACGGTGAGGAATTGCCGCGCCACGACGAGGTGAGGGTTTCTGAACGTATCTCCAAATGTAGGGGCAGTGGGATTGAGAAACGACCGCGATTAGAACGGCTGTGGACGGGTCATTCATTAGGCTGTTTGGGTGATCTTTTTGGTTATAATGTTGGGGTTTTTTGGTACAAATGTTGGCTATGGAGCAAAGTTTTGGACAGCAGCAAGCAAGTAAGCTTGTAGCCTATATACCAGTGCAATAGATGTTCCTTGAGGTTTGCTGAAGCTGAGAGCGTTGAAAAATAATTAAAAGGAGATTGATCAAGGATTAGGGAAAGGGTAGAGTTTTGAAAACAGCAGCTCCATTTCCAAAATAAATAATCATAAGAGACTGTATTCATAAATTTAAGTTGACAGTTACCATCTCGTTGAACAAACAGAAGCCCTAGCTTCAACGAACGTTATCGTGGACTACGGGTAGATAGCTATATAAAATATTTGAAAATTACTAATCCAATATAAATTAGCCGTTAAGATCCCACTGCTGGGCAACGGCCTCTCTTCCCTCCTTCCAAATACGTCTATTTTTGGACTTTTCAGACCAGTCCCCGGCGAAGACATCCAGTTCGTCACGCCTTCTGCGTCAAAAAAAAAACTGTCTTGATAAAAACGAAAAGAAATAAAAATAGTATTTGAGATAGAACAAGATAAGACACACCACAAGCTACAAAATTAACCACGCATAGACATCTCCAAAGAAAGTACATCACGGATCGCGAATAAATAAAATCAAAAGCGAATAGTTAATGGCCAGCAACTAAATTCTGGAACAAATCTCCAAATCCCACCAGCTCCTATTGGTAACGAAACAAGATTCAAAGTCGAACGTCTTTAGAAACAGGGGAGTTTTAATACCACAAACATAAAATTGAATTGCTGATGCGATGAGTGTATACACTTCGCGTGTCAGAATGGAGTGCAATGCTCTTCTTTCGACGCTTCTTCATTTAGTCCGCGCAGTAATAACCTACAGTTTTTAAAATTTTATTTATTATTCCTATGTCTATGAATTCCTTTGAAGTTGCTTGAGAAATGAGGAGTCTCTACTCTAATAAAAAAGCGCTACCAGTGACGTCAATTGTGAGCAGTGACGCTGATTGAAGCGTCAAAATTTAAATTTCGTACAACATTCATAACAAATAAAGAACTTTGACTTGTGACTTTGAAAACAGTGTAGAGCTTGGTTTGCAAACAAACGGAGAGATCTGTCATCTATTTTGATTTTTGTCTGTGTTTCATCCCGCGTAGGTTTATTTCTAGTGCGTCCTTTACTTCGCCTCTTTGTTGTGCTAATATTGACATTCGCGCGTGTCGCTTCCACGTTGTACAAATATAATTTACCACTTCAGTGCCTTTTCACAAAGGGATAGAGTCTATTTTCGGTTGATTTTGTCGGCGAAATAATTGTGTTTTCTCCGTCATTGTGTATGTAGATTCGTAGAAGATATCTGCCAGTCGAATGTCTGATAAAGATAAATCGCAGTTCACTTGAAATGTGTAATCGAGGGCGTTTAGTTTCTTTTCGTTCTTTTTCTGTGCATTGTGTTGTAACTGGCCAGTTGTTGGAAAAGTTCAGTGTTTTGTGAAAAACATAAAAAAGTAGGTACCTCGTGGCTAATATAACGTAAATCCTATATACCATTTTCAGAAAGCTGCTAAATATTGGGGAACCTAGGTACTAACCCTAAAACCTAAAAAACTATTGGAAATAAAAAATACCCGTTCGGACGAGTCGTTCGCCTGTAAAAAATCAGAAATCTGTTTTACAGGGAAAGACACGGGCAAGCCGACTGTTGCCGTGTTGGTGGCCAAATTTTCAGAAAACACTTGCTTTAAATACTAAACTTCTTTTAGTTCTAAAACGCCAAAGCCTTACCATTCGCATCAACCCTTATAATTCTGGGTGCTATAGCCCACATAATGTTAAACCACACCGTTCTATAAGCCTACAAACTCAGTATACCCACATTACGACGGTGAGGTCCGGTCTAAGGCGATTACTTCGCCACGCGAGCCGAGAAGGCGCGCTGAAATTGATCCCAGGGGGTTAAGGGGGCTGCGACCCCCCTCCCAGTGGGGGCGATCCGGGTTCCTTTGTGCTGGTCCTTTATCCGGGGACCATTGGCGTGACTTACGGGAGGGATCCACACAGTCTTGGAATTTTAGAGATTGTAAGACGTTTCTATTGTTCGAGAATTGAATTTAGGCTGGTAACGTGTTGGAGGCGTTAGGATTTACGAACAGCTGAGGATGTTATGGTAAAACGTAAGCTTTCAGTTAAGAACTCCCGTAAAACAATGTATGGTTTAGATATACTTTCACTGCCTGTATCAAGAATTTGTATTTACTGTGGCGAGTAACGTTTTTCTTTGGCATAGTTATTAGTTATTAATCGTAAGCAGTAGAGAGATTCTGAAGAAATTCAAAGTCTAACTCATTTAGGTGATCGCATACACTTCTTCTTCTTTTACGTAACGTCAAAATCTCATCCAACTTATTTAATTTCCACTATCATATGCGTTGTTGTGAATCGAAGATAGTGTTGTCAATAGAAGATGCAGTTGAACAGCGGATTCAATGTGCGCAATTCTTGGTGAGTTTTGTGGAACAGCTCATAAAGCGACATTACTCGTGACTTTCTACTATGCGTCTTTTCGTCACAAGGTTGCAATGTTCTCCACTAGAGTACCTTCTTTGTGTCTATTCTGCTATGTATATTACGAGTATTAATCAAAGTTTAAAACAAGTTTTCCACCAAAGCTGCCTCCTTGTTAATTCTATCACTAAGTATATTTTTGAACGCTGAAAACACTTTTCACTTCACTTCACTAGTCATATCAATAATGCGTTATAAAAATGTCTCTGATAGATATATAGTAGCCACAACTAAACTGGTAATGCTTGATGAAGGTATAGAATTACAAAGTTTGAGAATGATCCTTGCTTTAGGCACGTTTTATTCGAGCCAGTTGCCCCGGATTTACTAAAATGGGATCTAAGTTTAATAAGCCCGTTCAAAGAAGGTTTTGTTGTTATAAAATTAAATCCCAATAAATTCAAAATGATACACTAATAGGTTTGTCAGAGATCAAACAATCTGTAAACTGATGTTCTAAAATTGAATCTTTTTGTCTCTGAAATGTCACTCAAAGTCAAAACAAATATTGTCATTGTAGGGCCCTTCTAAACTCATTGAAGCAAAGAGATCATCTCATTAATAATTCCGGCATAGAGTGGTTTAGTAAAGAAAGTCTTGATAAATGTCTTTAAATGCTTCACCCTCTAGTGTCACCGAGGAGTCCTTACTTTTTTACTCGTACGCGTCTGAGCCATGCCTTTTATTGCTGCCTTTTCATTAAGGTGTAAAATACTTCAACTCCAAAGTAACGTATCTTTGGGCATGTGAGTTTTCATAATGAGTAGAAAACTGAAATTTTGCTGTTGGAAAGTGATCTAAAAATTTCCCAAAAAGTTAGATGCATTCTTAGATTTTCTGATATTGCCATTTATTGCAACACTAAACGAAGTGCACATTCACTTACAAACACAAGTCTTCGGCCAAACGTCACCCCATTCATAATACACCAGTAATTTAAGGCTATACGTACAGTCGGGCACACAAGCCGCAAACGGAGGAATTCAGGGGCCCACCCCCTACGACGTCCTGTCACTGACAAATGGCTCGGAGGAGAGCGACCCCGCGCCCCGGCTCGCCGTGTAGTGCCGGAGCAATCTTAGATAGTTTGAATAATTGATGACCGGAGCCTAGCTGAGATGAAACGAACGGCTTTGAGAAATATTTCAGTGTTGTTCCCGTATCGAACGACAAGTGAAGTTTCAATTGCTCTTGAATTGGAGCATATCCGCCATCCAGACCAGTATCAAATATTCTTGATATTGGAATAGACATCTGAGAATTTAAAGCTAATCTTACCTTAGCGCGGTACCCTGTCCCTTAGTTCTCAATTTCCCCTGGATCATCTGAATCTTGATCCAGGCTCTTCCTGCCTGCATGTTAAAAGTCGTTACTCAAGTTTCCTCTCAATCGCCCTCTGCAACAAAAGTTTTATAAGCTGCTTAAAGGTGACAAAGCAAGCATATTCAGTATCTGCTTCATTGGATACCATTACGTACTTTTACCTTACCGTACTTAATTATTATTTTGTCATAGGCCATTGGCTGATGAAGCCGCAATAAAGAAGTAAGTAGATGAACGTAGCGGTAACCCCAAGATAGAAAAGAGATTTGGCTAGCCACCATTTAATATGGATCATTAGCACAATAATGTTCATACTTCCAAAGATACTCTACTGAAAATAATTTATCCTAGCACTCTTATACGACCGCGCGTCTGTGCACAGGGTGCTATAATTTTCTCTTCGGGCGTCGCGCGTCGCTTATCCGGCGTTGGTGCAGGCGCCGCCTCTGCCGCTGCGAGCGCCTACAGTCACACAGCAAAGTTAAGGTACTTGCTATTGATATTGAATACTCTGCTAGAAATCTGGAAAGGTTCAAATATGTTTCAGATTTTGAAAATTGATCGTTCGAAAACAGGGAATCAGAAGTGTCAAGCTTCGGAGGCTCCTTGCTTTGAAAAGCTCGCTATGCCGATGTGTCGACAAGGTAGCAGCCATAAGATCAAGCCATGGCAGAGGTCCAAACAAGCAGCTTGGAAATCTCTTTTTTTATAGTGCCCGTCAAGTTGATCTCACTCCACCTGATGGAATGCGGTCGTGAGGTCCAGATATGAGGCTGACAAGCACAGTTATGCAAAGCAATCACTGAGCTGGTCATACTCATCTTGAAGGCCTGCAAAAATTCCTTTTCATGCCCCGCTTGAAGACCCCGGGACTAAAAGAGGAAGGAAACACATGCGCTGGGAGAGCGTTCCACGTCTGGATGGTTTGACAAAGAAAGGAGTTACCGAACCTTTTTTGTGCGTGGGAACAAATGCTGGACTGTGTATGGATGACGCCGCAATCCAATCAATGTACCTATAAGGCGCTAGCTAGTGGTACGGTAGGTGATCAAACTGTTTGAGCTGTTTCTGTTAGGCAACTAGTGAAATAGAGGTTCACCGAGATATTGAGTTTCGAGAAAGAGAAACACTTTCACGCTGTAATAAGCATACTACAATCCAAAAATAATGGTCATCACACTGAGCTAGACGGCAATCAAATGCCAAAATTAATTAGGTCGGTTATCGTTCACACTTAGAGTACAAATTTGCTTAGTTTGGGATCAGATAAACTTAGTGTGAGCTGTGCTAAATATGTTTTCTTGAATATCTTCATTTGTTTTTGAATTTTCCCCAGAGTTTTCTTTCTGAGTTTCGCCGTTTAATACATACTACATATAATACATATACATATTTGTTCTGAGGACAAACACAACTTCTCGTAGAAACACAGCTCGCCTGTAATGCGTCCCCACATTACTCAATGTCTTACGCAGGGAGCGGGAAATACGTGCAACTGTACTGCTGTACAGTCGGGCACAGGTGGAGCGTAACGCTGAGATCTTATTGCTACTTGATCACTTATACTGTGAAAAGCCCCCTTGTGAATTTTTTTAAAGTAAAATTTCCTAAAGTCGGTATTCAAATACACTGAATATATTACGGTAGTTAGGATAAAAATATTGCGTACGTTGCCCAGGTTCCTAAGTAAGGTGTATGCAATGGAATTCATAAACAGTTAATAACTTCAAAACGCCCACACTCTACACATGTTACATCAGCAGACATTAGCGCTGCTGGTGAAGAAAATAGTGGTTAAGGCTATGATTTCCCAAGATTGACAATATTAGATCGACTTTGTTTGAAGATAACTACTCAACAAAAAGATGTTTTAGCAAATAGAAAATTGAGCGAGTAGGTCAGTGTCTATCACTAAGGCGACGAATTGTCCAAAACACGATAAGCATAATTTCACCGATAAAAAAAACACAAAGAAGTACGTCGACGATTTTTTGGTTTTACTCTTAAATATTCATTTTTACACTCCAGTCTAGCGCGCCCGCCGCCGCTGCCGCCCCACTGCCTGCAAAATTCGAGGCTGAGGCCTAAGAAGTTTATCCATTAGGTCATGTATCAAACTGTCAAATGAATTAACTATTTACATGAACAAGTTATGGCATTTTTTTGCTGATGAAACTATTTGACTATTGACTTGTGATATGAATAAAGTTTTTTTTTTTACATGGCTAATTTTATCCTGAAGGGATATGTCTTTAGTAAAGAATCGTAAAAGGTTTTTTTATTATTATTAAAATTTACAATACCTGCATATCAGATGCCTAAATAGTTTCTTTATCAACACTGAGTAGCTATTTGGTCCTTTTACGTCAGAGGAAAATAATGGCATATTACATGTGATGTCATCCTGACGGGCACTAAAAAAAAATATATGGGTATAAATTTACCTTACCTTTACCTACCTTTGCGTAATACTGTCTGAAGCAATATAACCCACCAAGCATAAATGAGCAATCATAACACTCACCCAATCATCTGACATGCTATCAAAAAACCAGCAATGCTTATAATTAATAAAGCGCAGCCAAAAACCATAACAATATTCCGAGCATGCGCAAGCGCACCAGTTATGATATTGCGACGCGTGATTGTAATCGATAGCATGCTTAGCATCAAAAAGCAGAATATCCAGTGCTTTTAATATCTCATTCGGTAGCAGCTTAATTGATTCAACTGCCGGAGGTAGTGGCTCCAGATAATTATCTTCACTAATTAATATTATAAAGAGGTATGCGTTTGTGAGATTATGTTAGAGGAAGGTAATCTCTGAAACTACCGAACCGATTTCAAAATTATTGCACTGCTAAAAAGATACATTGAACTCAAACTCAAAATTATTCAAAAAGACTGTATCAGTACTTTCAAATCGTCAAATTTACTGCAAAATATAAATACCATAAATAATAGACATAAATACCATAATAATATGGATATATAAATACACAGTATACAGACATAATGCGACTCTACCACCGCGAAGGAGTTGTTTCTTGCTGAGAAGACACGGCGAGAAACTCAGCAGTTACTCTTTTAAACTTGTTATGGGTTTACAACAGGCGTTCGTAAAGTACAAGCAGTGTGTCATTAAAAACAAATGAACCTAAACGAATATAAAACATAAAGAAAAAAAAACTACCATAAAAGAATATAAAACAAAAGGTCATTTAAACAATTCAAATATAAAAATTGTTAGTCAGAATATATTAGGTACCTATTAACTATTACAATAGAGCTTCTAATTTCGCATCGAGCAGAGAGCTAACACTAATTTTTTATCCTTTCAATTGCTGGGGCATACCGGGTGCTTCTCAAGAGACTTACAACAACTATGGCTCAGTAGATGAAGTAGAAACTGATTTATCGAACTTTCATTCCAATGTCACCATACAATTCAGTCGATAAGTCAGTATTTTTTTAACACCTTCGAAATAACGTCGATTTAAAAAATAATATTTTCCGCATAAGTACTCGTACTACACCACTTACTGAATGCGATATTGTTTTTGTAAGTGTTGTTAATCATCTGGTGAGTATAAATTTTTCATCTGTATGTAAACTTTGAAATGTATTTATTTATTTATTTATTTATTTATTTATTGCATGCCACATGGTACATAAAAGATCTAACATTAAATTAACAGGACATTACATATGGCACCCTGTAAGGGCACTGCAATTATACGCACATGACGCCACTAAGTTAAAACTAAAAAACTAAAAAAGAGGCACACAAAACAATCTATTTGTCTGCGAAAAATTCGTCCAGCCCGTAATATACCTTTTGCAGAAGATATGCCTTTAGTCTATTTATGAAAGTTTTACGCTTATCTATATTTTTGATGAAGTTCGGGATATGGTTATATATACGTATGGACATCCAGTGGGGGCCTGATCTTACTAATTGGAGAGTTTTACCTGAGGGAAGATGTAGTTGGTTTTTATACCTGTCATTAATGTAACCCAACGTGTGAGAAAAATTTGTCCACTCGCGGGCGGAAAGCTATTCTATACTAGCTTTCCATGTTGCCGATAGGAAGTGAGTGCATGGACTGTATGCAATAAAAAATAAATAAGATACGAAACAAAATTAAATACAACGACAGGGAAGAGATAATCTATAGGAAAAAACACTTACCAGAGTACAGGTTCTGCTCCTGTGTGTACCTCGGTCTTCGGCGGTTCAACTCAAACTCACCTCCAGCGACAGTTACCTTGCTCCAAGTTCCTAAACCGAGTGTAATAGAACAGTGCTTCCTACATTCGATTTCTCTTTCCTTTTGGGTGTAATAATCACACACAACGAGACGAAAAGAGGAGTATGATTATACTAATTGTAAGCGAGGGCGATAAAATTACAAAAATGTGCTTGTGCACCGAAAACGACGAAAATATTTAAAAGAATGAAATTTTAAGTGGTAATTAAACTCAACGCTGAAGACAATAACAAAAATATCCTTTTTTAGAGTAGCTTGCTTTGTGAATTTTAAAACAAGTTACCGAACGTAACTAGTTGGTCTGTGATATGTCTTTTTCAGCTTTGGCACAACTAGGTAACTCATGCTTGCAAAAAGCTCAAAACGTCTTCATACTGATATCGTAAACATGAAATAAACGAGCGAATAAAATTTAGTACCCCTAAAGAAATCCCCTAGAAGGCTGGGAATGTTATTGCTTTCTGAAGTAATCATTGGTAGCGTAAGACATGGACATACAGTATTTTTTGCCATCTCAGGCTGTTAGTGAAAGATATAATTGTGTTATTATAAAGATAAC
Organism: Udea olivalis; assembly: GCA_947369235.1. Lineage (NCBI taxonomy): Eukaryota > Metazoa > Arthropoda > Insecta > Lepidoptera > Crambidae > Udea > Udea olivalis. Next base: position 10,215,090 of record OX376362.1, on the reverse strand, counting down.
AGAAGTAATAATACGCTGGTGGATTAGTTGCACGTAGCAGTTACTTTAAAAAAAAAACTAAAGTCTATCTATCACAAAAATATGTCACAGATACAGAAGTCATTTTGGTTCTCTCCGTGTAAAACAACAATCATTTTTCGATTTTTCCATTAATTCACCACAGGATTTTCAATATGCGATGTCTGGAGAAAAATGTTTCACGACAGCTGTTCCTATTGAGCGGTCAGCATGCTCGATGCTCGTTGTCAAATTAACGACGTGTATGTTGATGATGGCGCTGTATAGGAACGTATCTTTTTAGAGACATTAAAATGAGAAATTAACTCTCAATAAAAGACTATGTTGCACTAACAGTAGGTAGTCAACATCAAGTGAAATTGAAAAGTTATTATAATATGCACATTTCTGTGTTTTCTCATAGTATTACAGAAAATACAAAGTGGTTTTATGAGTAGTTTGAAAGAAAAGCAAAGGCTTATAAACAATAATTATGTCTGCGAAACAAAAGAGGCTAAATGATATGAAAATTAGAGGGCGACCTATCGTAGAAATTACCCACTTTACTGAAAAATTACACGGCATGTCAGTGCAATCGATTAGATTGGCTCGGTTGTAGAAACAGAAAAATAACTGGCTCTTACTTAGCTTGGCCTTTAATAATGAAAGGGGAAATCCAAGTCCGAAATCATAAAACCATTTTGTTTGATGGTAAAGTTACAAATAAAAAATGTACCTAAACTGTAAACTGTAAAAAAAGGTTTTACATTTAGATATTTTTTGTTAAAAGGATCACTATTTCGGATTGTATGCGTTATTGAAATCCATACTAATGTTATAAATGCGAAAGTAACTCTGTCTGTCTGTCTGTCTGTCTCGCCTTCACGCCAAAACTACTGAACCGATTTAAATGAAATCTGTTACACAGATAGTCTAGAGCCTGAGAAAGGACATAGGCTACTATTTGATTGGAAAAAAGTGTTGTGAAGGGTTGATAAGGGGGATGAAAGTAAGGTTGTCGTTTAAATGTAAGGTTTCAGAACTTTCGCATAAAACTTTAGGTTGTCTGTTGATTAGGAATAAATAAATATGGCATTCAAAGTTTGAAAATGTTACCCTTAAAAATTTGCAGAAATTCGACCTTTAAGGGGTTGTTTTTTGGGCTGATAGTTTGTTTGTATGAAACTTCGTTACTTCTAGTAAAGTAAAAGTAAAAAATATCTTTATTCATATAGACTTATAAAAAAGTACTTTATGACAAGTAAAATACCAAAAAAAAAAGCAAAAATATACAAAAAATAAACAACATAAAATAATACTATGATAGTAAATATCATAATTAAACATAATGTGACTCTACCACCGGTTCGGAGGTTATTTCCGATCGAGAAGACTCCGGCAAGAAACTCGATGGTTACTCTTTTCAATCTTGTTTTTCTAGTGCTAGGAGTCTCAAATTTTGCATAGGGATTCTTTTTAGGACGTAGGTGCTAACTAAGACGGGATTTTGTGAATAACGAGTATCGTAAGTCTGAAAAAATCCCTTAAGTCATAAGAATGAAGTTCAAGCGGGCGAAGCCTCGGGCGGCAAGCTAGTGTTCAATAATGTACAACGAATGTGATTTAATGGAGTTTGCTATGTGTACTAAAAATTAACTTCTTTCATGTATGGGCATGTTACTCATTTGTACCCAAATCGTAAACTTTTACCACTCTGCTGTCCTTACTGAAAAAACAGAATAAAATTGCTTGAATTTCTACAGAAAAATGTGAAAATTGTACGTGATTTTTGTTTTCTTGTCTAATTTGAGTCTGTTTTGGAAATATTAAGATTTTGGTTTTTATTTAAATGCTTGAGTGATCTTGGTAAGATATCGCCGATATGAATTTATTTGATTACGAACGATTTTCAAACTACTGACGCGTCAAAACCTGAGAGTTACTTAACATCCACACCACAGCTCCTTAAGAAATAACGATGATATAACATGAAACCCTCACATTCCCCTAAAAGGGTATAATAAGGCCAGCCATCAAGTGGACATGTGCCATAAAAATATATGTATCATCACAAAACGCTGATACGACGCCCGGTACCAAGCCTTCATAAAAAGCGGCCAAGTCTAGTCGACGTTATAAAAATATGGCATTGGATAAATAAAAATATAAAATAAAATATGAAATGAAAGTGGCACGGGACGCAAGAAACTCGCGATCCTTTTGAATGTGTTCTGTGTGAGGTTTGGAAGATCTGTGGAGACGATTGCAAATTACACTAAGACTTTAATATTTTTAATAAGCATTTCAGAGCAGGTCTTGTTCGGTATAATAATATTCTTCAGAAAATGACTTCTAAATGTTAACTTGTTTGATTTTTTTTTAAAGGTTGTGTCCAGCTCTCACTTACAAAAACAAAAATGGTTTGCGTAGTGAGACTAGTGAGTATCAGTTACACCCTTGTTAGAAATATATTAACAATCGTAGGTATTTGGTTTTTTTTAAAACAATGTTGAAAAAAAAACATTTTTTTGAGTAAAATCTAATGACCATTTTAACAGTTGTTACAGGGGCCTCCTTTTCAGCATTACAATGGCTTAGCCAGCTCCGGAGACTCCGCTCTTTCTCAGCTATATCTAATGGACAGTCTCATATTGACACTTAGCTATATGTAGTAAGCAAGTAATTTCTTTGATGCACAGATACCTACCCCATCCATGACTGTAATCATTTAAAGTTTATGTGCACGAGACAAGCATGCCATCTTCTATAAAAATGAAAAGCCTTTATTATGACCACTCCATACCTCTTCCAAACCTTACGGAGTGTTTCTTTGCCCGTAACAATCTGAAGGCGGCGCCACGGGTCAGCGCACCCCCCTCCCCCTCCCTCCCCCGCATTAACCCTCACGACACACTCCCACGTGTGCATGCACCCACACATGTGCCTCTGTGCTAGCCACAGACTATTAAAATATGACGGTCCGAACGCGCATGAGGTATGAGGCAGAAAATTCTCGGCTTTGTGGATTTGGAACGAAATTGAGGGGAATAATGGTGTACTTGTTCGGGACTGTTTTTAGGCTTCTTATTCGAAACTTTTTTTACTTACTGGACTTTTGAACTTGTTAGCGGAGGTTTCTTTTGAATACTGCGACGGTGGACAGCAAGCATAAACGTAAATTAGCCTATTCACATGAGCAACACCATGAAGGATCATTCTGTAAGACCAGGGAGGTCTCTTTGAGTAGTCAGTAAGCAAAGATAGCTAACTGTCGGTCCATTACCAACAATTGCGCTCTTACGAGCTCTAGCCAACCTTACCTATAGTTACCTTACTAGAAGGAATAAAAAAATGCCTAAGGAATGTTATTCCCTAACGCCTAATGCTATTACTATAAGCACTACATTCAGGGTATTACAATTATTACATTTTTCTACATTGGTGCATTGCGTCACTAGGCTTAGTAAATCTGTCACGTCTGTACATCATCTTTGCCGTGCATTTGGCTGGACACCGCATCGCGAGGGTGGCCGAGTTGGAGACATGCATCGCTATAGTGACATGTTCGATAGTGAGATATTGTAACATTCTGTGACTTTCCTATTTTATTAGGAAAATGTTACAGATTCACTGACGAGCTTTAATTTGTGTTTTTGCCTTGTGGTCATTATCAAGAATGACCATATTTTAACTATGTAGTTAACATAGTTTAAAAAAAAAATCAAAATAAACACATTTCACACTTCAGTTTTAGTTACTTCCAAGTAGTAGGTATATTAAAAAATATTTTCATGAACAGGGTCATCTTTTTTAAAAGAAAGTTTTGCTTTCCTTCAAGGATTAACTTGAGTATAAAACCCTGGTCAGGAGTTTTACGAGAGACTGGTAGCAGTGGCTACCAGTTACTGTATAAATCAAAATTATGCCCCCCCCCAAACAAGGAAGTAAGTTCTGAGTTGAGTGTTAACTCCATCTCAGGAAACTAACAATTAAGGGGGTCGGCGCTCCTGTAACTGTTTTACCCTGAGATATACAGGGTGTCCAAAAGTAGATAGATAACCTTCAACACTCAACTGATAGTCCGTCAAAAAAAAACGCAAGTAGCACACCTAAGATTAATTTTCAAATAAAGGCAATTTCACTGTTGTTACTTTATTGTAATATTTTAAATTACCTGTTAGTTTTGATAGTATGACTAACTGACCCTTTTTAAAAAATACAGTTTAAGAAACCATATTTTTTTTAACATAGGATAATGAAGAAAATAAATAAATATACGCCAGACAGTTGTGATGGTCTCGCAATAAGGATAAACGTCATCGTGTTCCGAGGTACCTGACAAAGATGAGAGATAAGGGCGTCTCCCCAGCACACCAAGTCAACCTGATTCAGGAAAGTCAGTATCCTGAATTTACCCGTAAACGATCCCGGGATACCACACAGGTCAAGGCGAGATCCGCGCTACAGCAGACTAGTTCTGTGTGTGTGTTTAGTTAATCATCAAATTTTATTTTACCAGCACTGTCTTACGCTATTCAAGTTTATTCATTCCCAGACACCCTGTACAAAGTTACCCCCAGACACAAACTTACTGCTCTTTCACCGAGGGTAGGAACTTTCGACGGATGGTAATGACATTGAGACGACGAATCATTGTTTGTTTGCTACTTGAGAATAACTTTTATGGACCCCAAGTCAATGTCTAGAACCGAATTGATATAAAAGGCAGAATTTTCGACATGAATTATAGTGTCATTGACATTTGAAGCATTTTCTATGTCACAATATTACTACCGGCGCTGGCTCCTTTGGTGCCATGTCGGTGGTTTGATTCCCAACTAGAATAAACTTTCATACGATAACATTAGTGTAGACTTACTATTTGGTATCATCATCATAATCATCCGTGCGGTCTATCCCGCTTGTGAACCCACACTGGTGTGTGGGGTCCCAGAGTCCGCTTATCTTATTTTCTTGGCCCACTTCGCGCGGTCTTGGTGAGTTTGTTGGCACGCATGTCACCCTTAACAACGTCGAGCCACCGTTCCTTGGGTCGACCTCTTCTACCGGTAACTACATGGCCAAACATTTGTTGCCCACCTAGTTTGCCGATCTCCGTGAGACATGACCATATCAAGGAAGGCGGCACTCCTGCAGCTTGTCTGCGATTGGGTATACATTGATTTACATCCAAAAATGCAAATGAAACATAACGATTAAAGGCATAGTTACAGAATGAAACTAAATGCGACACACCTAGATACAGTCTGTAGGTATAAAGTGACAGTAATCTAGGTACTTATAACTCGTACATGTCCAGAAAAATCTTAACAACGCCTTTTACAAATGTTCTTTGCTAATAATTAGTATGAAGTCAGCTCCTTGCACAAATAATATGAACTATTATAATTATGAACAGAAATGGCCAAAACCAGAAAAATGGCTATATAAGATTAAGATAGCCTGTTTCAAGCAACAGTACCCTTGGCTGATACTTAGGAAAGATGTTTAAGGGTAGAAACTGTCCCTAATATCTTGTAGTAGCAACATCTCATTGCGGAGGGATGTTAGGGCGAGGGAATAAAATAAATAGGGGAAGGGCAATTGCGAATATGTTGTTTGCTTTATTAATACTTAGTCAGTTTGAAAGAAACTTCACGGTGATGAATGTAAACAGTGTTCAACATATGGACATAACATCACGACTATATTCCAAACGGGGTAGTCAGAGGTAATTGATTGTTGCCGTCATTGTGAACGGAAACACTCAGAAGCCCACTTTTCACCGGTGGTATCAGAACCGAACGTGTTTAATGGTGGGCCTGCTGCCGTTATCCGGGGTGGTTTGGTTTTTTATTTATTTATTCTTTATTGCACTTAGTCTATGTTACAAAGGGCGGGCTTAATGCCTAGAGGCATTCTCTACAAGTCAACCACACAGTCAGACAGAGATAGTACAGGCAGTGCTAGAGATAAAAGTTTTAAATTAGGTGTAAAGAAGGTGAAATGGTTTAAATCAAAATTAGAAGATTTCAAAGATTACAATAACATATATACATAATAATAGCAATTACACATTATATAGACATTTTTTTTTAAAAAATAATAGACAGATAACAGGTGGGTCCAGGAGAATGACAAAACTACAGTTCTTGGGGCGTCAAAGCAAAGCCTTTTTAAATGCATATTTATCTGCTGCATTATTTATTTTATCGATGTTTTCTATCACTGAAGAGTTATTGGGAATTTAACAATGAACACAATGATTGGTTTTGGCCAGATTTGAACTCGGGGCCACACAACCCGCGATCCGAGTTGGGGTGCTTAACCCATAGGCCACGACGCTCTCTGGGCCAGTTTTGTATTAATTAATCGCTTTGTAACTGTTATAATTATTCCTGATTATCTAACATTACTGGTAGTTTGGATGACGGAGGGGTAATTATACATAGATATTTTTTATAAACATGGAGATTAACACCTAGACACACACTAAGCAATGATCAGCAAAACGATCCCCAGGCCTAGTAGATAGGATCACTAATCATTTTGTTAAAAGGCCAGTTAAATTTAAAATTGTTTTTTGTATTTTCATTTTAAGATACAGGAAAAAAAATTGAAACTTTTGTAGTATCTATCAAGAGCATAATTCTCAGGCGACTGAGCTTGGCTAGACTTTCTGCTGATCCACTGAATAGTTCAAAACAAATAAGTAAGTAGTTGAGTTTGTATCTTGAGAATTGTTAGTGCTTGAGTCTGGATTGTATGGAGCAAGTTTATCTAGGCTAAAAGATTTAGTTTATTAGTTCGAAATTTGACGACCGACTTGGTGTAATGGTTAAGAAGTTGGCTACTACACCAGAGGTCGCGGGTTCGATCTCCGCACAGTACAAACATTTGTGTGCATGAACATGTCTGTTTGAACTGGTCTGGGTGTCTCCTATGTATAATAAGTATGTATTTACAAAAAGAAAATGTATTTAAGTATGTTTATCCGTTGTCTAGTATCCCATAACACAAGCTTTAATTAGCTTACTTTGGGGCTAGATGGCGCTGTGTGGAATAATGTCCAGGGATAAAAAAAAATAATTGAGCTCCAGGACAGGCCACACTAGAAATCTGTAATAGTGGTCAATTAAAAAAATTGACATCATTTTTATGGTTGTCAAGATGATTGTTTGAGTGTGGTTGCCAAACATACGATTATTGCGCTATCAACCAGACTACTAAATGATAAGAACGCGGGCTTACCAGCTAATAATACATTTTCTTTTGTCTGATGCACCTTCTAAATCAGGCGAATCAGCTCCAAAGAAGCATTTTAGAGTGTTACCTCCTGCACGCTACTACAGTAGCCGGGTCATCAACGCTGCTCTCTTCAGACCATTAGCTACATTAGTATGGAATAGGATTTAGCAAGATCACTCATTTTATAGTACAATAACATTAAGCTCAAAATACACCTTTAGCTGGCATACCAGTAACAGTCTCGTGACAACAGAACGTTATCAAGTTTGAAAAAATTTAGATACAGTTACGTACCTAATAGGTATAATGAAATTATATATATATATCTTAGGGACTTTATGCAAAACTAAGCAGAGATTGTGCTCTGGATGTTAGAGAACTAATTCAATAATTGAAAAGCATTACATAAAAGGTGTTACTACACTTACTAGGAGGAGTCCATCCCTGAGTTGTTAAAACGATTTTGTTTTTTAACATTTTTTCAACTTAATACCCAAAAAATTAAAAAACACAATGCTTTATCATGGGTGGGGGAGTTAAACCGACGCATCTTGACTTAAATTGAAAATTAAGTAAGTAGCAAGTAAATTACACGATTATTTTCTGAATGTGTTATTAACAAAATAAAAACGTTGTATTTTTATTTTAACCTTAAAAGTCTTAAATAAAAATGGATCCATTTAAATCCACTACTAATTTTTTAATCCACACTTAGTTAGCATGTTTTCTCGCGTTATCCTTAACAACCCCCGTTAAACGAAATTACTTTATCTCTTCACCTTACCAGTTCGCGGCTTTACACCCCGAAAACACCCCCTAGAACCCCCCACCCTCTCTCACTGCCTGCTATTAAACCGTTGTTGAGAAGAATTTACAAATTCCGACTCTTTATGTTATCGTCTTTTTTTTCTTCTTTGTTAAATTAACCAACCATCAGCTAAAAAAAATAATAAGCTTGATGTCCTCAATCAAGTACGTGCGGATTAGATTGTATGATCAGAAGATAATTAGTTAAATTATATATTTATTGAAGCCTTATTGAAGCCCTGTTGAAGCCTTATTGGATCCGTATTGCAGCCTTATTGAAGCATTACTGAACGATCGTAACTCATCTGAATCTATAAATCTTCAAAATACTTTTCTGCACATATCAGTCTAATTTAGCAAGATTTTGTTTTGCCTGTAAAAACGGTCATTCGTAATCGTAAAGTGTAAACACTACTTAAGATTAGTATCACTGGTAATCTACGAAGCTTTAATCTGAGGTTGAATATCAGAAAGTTCATGTCTGCCGTGTTTGAGTGTTTAATACGTGCACGGTAGCGTAAAAGAGATGTCAATATCCTAGAACTAGTATTACAACATACGACCTTATTGTTATGGTTATAAGTATTACGCCAATTAGGTTAAATGCAAGGGCCTGGTAAAAAAAAACTGCTGTCATCAGAGATAGCTAACTCAAATGCATTCAAATCTTTCTAAACTTCGCTTAAATGGTACCTTACCTATCATAGAAATCGAAAAATGAACGCAGATTTTCAAGTACCTAATATTAATTTAAAAAAATACTACTGCTAACAATGTTTCTATATTAAACAAACAAAATGGTGGTCGGAGACTGATAATAATGAAAACTAATAACTTAAGTCATTCTAAATACATACTTTTCAATCGGTAAATGAACATACCTTGAAACAGAACGAACAATTTTGTTCACACGAATGTTCCTCCTGGGGAGTGGGGACAAGATCACGTCTATAACCAGCCTCAGCGATCTCTTTCAATAATGGATCATGTTCTGCTACGTCCAAGCTACGAAGACAGCGCGCTGACTTGCTACTGAAGCTAAATGTCACAGCAAATGACGATTGAAGTTCACCCCTGGGGCCCTGAAGTTGGGGTCATTTCACGTACACAATATTCCCTGTATACCCTGTCCCTGTATACAAAGTAAGTGTGGTTTTCCAGACGATTTGCCAGTCAGGCGGCATGGGTCTTACGCCCCTGCGTGCAATTTGACGTCACCGCGTCACCAACAGAGCAGCCACAGACTAGGTAGGGAACAAGTTCGCTCACCAACTTTAGATGAAAAGATATTGTACCTAAATATAAAAGTTTGAATGTTTAGTTGTTCGTAGGTGCCACAAGATATGGTAACTACCTGCTTGTTTTAATACTTACGCATGACATGGCATGCCAGTTTTTACGTCGCAGCAAAAGCCAATCAAAAGCCTATATCTGCAAGATCTTGACAGTTAAAACATTTTTAACTACTTCTGCTACCCAGCTTCTGTTGTATGCCTGTATTTAGGGCTTTAAAACAAAACATTAAAGATAATTTTTCTAGTGTGCCTTTATTAAATGATATAGGTAATTCAATCTACTTCACACGTTGAGTCGCAGTCGACTCTCTAGATATAGGTAAGGTGCTAAATGTACTGTATAGGTTTTCCTAAGTGGGTCATATCCCTAACAGTGGACTTCTTACGGCTGGTGCTGCTGATAACTAAATTAATATAAAATAATTAAGTAATATATCTGTACTAAAACCCGAATTACGAATCGTATCTCAAATGTAGCACCTTTGAAATTGAAAGTTAGGATCCTAAAATGTAAGACTTTTCAGGTTTTGAGCGTAATTGACTTTTTGTGGCTCGATGACCTCTCAAGCAAAGTCGCCATGTACGTATTAAAAATGGCCTTCAAGTCTATCCTTCAGCTGTAGTGCGACTCAGAACTTGAATCTTCCCTTCTAACGTAGTGCAAGACCCACAATAAATAGCAGCAGAGCCTAGGCGGCTATTTTCCGAACAATTTATCAGCCGAGCGAGACGGCCTTTACGCCCTCTGCGTCGCGTGTGACGTCAGCTAGATAATGGGGCACGGTATTCACACAACTAGTAACGAAATTCTACTGAGGGAAATGCTGTAGGGAAAAATGGTGCAGTAAGCTTTTTGATACAACATTTTAAGAAGTACGACTTGTATTAAGCAGGTAGTGATACAAAAGCTAGACAATTTGCTAAGTCCAGGTATTAGGTTTGTGATCTGAAGAATTTGGGAGCGTTGCGTCATTCTGTGATACGTTTTTGAACGAATACGTCAAAACCACATCATCATTGACGACACGATTGGCGTAGTGCGCTGTAGCACGGTTTCTCGCCTTCTCTAATCTTTTCTAAACTGGCTTGGGTCTGGGTGTGCTGGTAGACGCCCCTGGCTTTATTCCTTGTCTGGTACCTCGTAACACAGAGATATTTATCCCTACTTCGAGACCATGACAAGAGGTGTGTTGTCTGGCGCATATTTATATTTATATATTATATTATATCATTCAATATCAGCAGAGGTATTAGTTACCGATGAAATACGGTCATCAAATCAGAGGTTTTGAGATTAACATTTAAGTAGGCACTTAAGTCACGTTAAGTTATATTTTATTGAGAAGCAGATAAACTACCTATAAGTATTTTAAATTCACAAAACTGTGTAAAACATAAGTTTAACATAATAAAAAAAAAATAAAAAAAAAACTAGTGATTAAATTTGTGGTCGAAAGTTATTACCTTTCAAAAAAAAGAAGCAAAACATTTTGCTACAGTTTGTGTCGCCGAATTTAGTTTTCATCAAAATAAACCTGGAGCAGCCTCGCGGCCATTTTTTTCGTCTCAATTTCAATTTACGCAACTAGTTTCGTTCCAAATGACAAATTAATCTCTTGAAAGTTGCGAGACTATTTTTTTGGGAACGATCTCAGAGGCAACGAGCTGTGCCGAATTGGAGTGACATTTTGGTAGCTTGTTAAGGTGCGTTTAGATAGCTAGGTAAAATCTGTTCATGAATATTGTGCTGTTGTCAGAAAAAAATATGGTTTTTGGTTAAAGAGTTAAATTAATAATTTTAAATTTTGAATTTTGGTAATATCTAATTTTGTCAAGGAAAAGTGCTTTAAAATTATGACTGTGACGTTTCTAAAAGAAAGGTTAGTAAATTTCCCTTAGGTATTTCTGACGAAATAACTATTGAGTTAGGGTGAAATGGTACCGTCTAGCATGAATTATAACTTTTATGTGTAACCAACAGCTAAGCATAATCACAGATGCTAAAGTCTAGGACGATGACTAGGTTAGGTACCTACTAGTAACTAAAAACATCTGAATCAAAGACAAAAATGATATCTGAGCGGACTAGGACACGAACTAAACATTTAAAACTATAAGGTTTTTTTAATAGGTATTCAGGAAGCGCCGTAACAAAATAAATGTGAAAAAAGCCCACCAAAGTGTATCTATATGACTATTTGCATTTTGTAATAATGACGACAGGTGGTAGGAACCTAAATGCTGTGAACACCGCTTTATTTGAACAGGTACGGCATTTCACCAATTATGTACAATCTGTATCTACAGTCGACCGTAGTACACTCAAGCGCAAAACTGTGAATTTTGACCGTCACCTTATAGTACATGAGTTCATAGCAACGAGAGTTCAGTTTATGCTAGCCTTGTCATGCTCTTTTTGACTGACTGTACCAAACTTAACAGCGTAGTGTCCTTTGAAAGTTATTTGTATTCAACGTCGGTTCGGCTCTATTCAGAGAGAAACGGATCCTAATTAACTGTTCTACAATGTTTAAATTAATCAGCAGTTAAAATGAAGAAACTTGAATTGGTGTATTGCTCTTGGCTACGGCTTCAGCTCAGCAAGAAAAAAATTATGACGAAAGAGGCAATGGGGTCTCAAGCCAAAACTAAATCCAAATTGTTTCCCCAATTCAGAGCATGGAATGAAAGTGAGACGCATGATGTGAACGATGACTGCATATGCACAGTGAACCATTTACTTAACCAATTGAACATTCTAGCATTGCATAACACATGTTTCACTAACCCGAATCTAAGCAAAATTTCAAATTCGGCTCCCACCATCTTTACAGGCGAGCAAACAAACAGTTTGGAAACGTTTAGTGCAAATTGCATCGGGCAAATGTCGCCGGCCATTGTGTTTTTGCGAGGATTACACCAATCCAATCCCGTAGGAGAGTCGGTTCCTTTCACGACCGTCCGGTGGCTGCATCTTTCCGAACCGTTGCGTGATTCGATCAACCGTTTGCGACAATTTTTCAAATGACAATCGCGTTCTGTGCGACAATTCGAAATGACAATTGCTGGAAGCATGGATTACAAAATGGCAGCGACTGCTGTTTGTTTTTTTTGCCGCCTCGAAAAGGTTGCGCACGGCTAATGCAGGATTAGAATTAGATGCCCATTTTAACCTTGTTATAGTCATTACTTCTAAAGATGGCAGAGTGGGCTCCGTTTTCGGATTAATTTTAATCTCTGTGCAAAGAGTGATTTGTCTGTCAGATGTGCTCGAGTTGGTGTTGTATCTTTAGAGGCACATTTAGATGCCTCGTAGGCAGATTTAAACTTTAAAGTTTACCATCCAATATAGACGTTAGTTATTAAAGAATAATCGTTATTTCTTTTTCCAATATTAAGTTGTCATGTTATCTAAAAACCATAACCGTGGTGCTACTCGCCTTTCAACCGAAAAATCGATCATACCCTATAATAGCCGATAAATAGGTCATTTATTAAATCCCATAAATAGTATTAAATTTTAAAAATGCTGTCATCTATGATGATCTACGACTCCTCCCTCCTAGTTAATTAAGTAAGAAAAGGACCCAAGATCAAGGCTCACACGTCAATCGTGACCCCGCCGCTGATCTGCAGCAAATTGAATCGTGGCCGCACCGAAAAAAGTAAACTGGAACGATGGCGCCAACGCGCCCGCGATGTTCTTTATTTGAATGTCTGCTGCGTTCCTTCGCATTTTTGATATTGCTTTTTTCTTCTTTTTAAATTGTTCTTTCTTGTTCTAGATCTCAAAAATTTGAGGCCAGTCTTGTTTTTGAATGTTGTGTCGTAATTTTCAGACGTGGTTTTTGTTTTTTTTTTTGCAGGACATGCTAATGATAGCAAATGACTCGATATGCTAGGTTGTTGATAGCTAGCAAGCTTTCTTTTTGTTTTGGTAAAGAAGTTAATGCAAAGATGATACAGTATATTTCTCGCAGTGCAGAATATGAATTTATGAAACAAGTATTGAAAGACATTGTTAAGAGACATTCTTCAAACAATACTGTAATAAAAAAATCATATAAAATGTTTGCTTTGGCATAGTCATAGAAATCTATAAAACTTTTCATTGTTTTCTAAGAATTAAAATAGCAAGCAAGCCTACACAATGAAGGCGTTTTTTAAGCAGCAACTTTTCCCTCATTCTTCGTCCGACCAAAAACAATAGGTATTCGGCGACAGCGGTTCCAATAAGGAGGTAGGTAGGTATTACAAGATATTTTATGGCAGAGAGACAGGCTGGTATGTGCCCGCAGCGGGGCGCGACGCGGCATTTTATTTGGTGGACCACCCGTTCATATATTCCTTTGCTTTAACTGGTGACGTAAAAAAAAATGAACGCTTATAATCTGTTGATGCACAGATAACATAATTGAAATTGGTGGGAAAATAGGAATGCATGAGATTTGTTGATAGGAAAGTATTTTATTTCTGTTTTAATACCACACACAAATTAACAGAGGAAGATCAGAGTTCTTAAATATTATATGAAATGCATTAGCGTATGAATACTTACAAATATAAGGTCGCTCGTGAGTACAAAGTTGATCAATTGAATAAATATTAACCTAGTCAGATCAAGATGGACAAATTAGTATGCCCATACTAACTATAATGCTCAAACAAAACATTATTGGTTAGGTTTAAGGATTCTTTATTTCTCAATAAAAACATAAATTGTCACTTACTTGAGAACAGAATGTACAATTTGGTTCATTTATGATAGTGTGGTTCGCACCGACCAGTTTTATAAAAAGCATTAGCTCAAAATGTTGTCCGTTTGGCGAAGAAGGGTATGTAATACGTAAACATGTACATAATATGAATATCATTTAAGTAAACAAGTAAGAAAGAAAAAAAAAACAAGTACAAAAACAAAGAGAAAAAAAAAATGGTGTTAAGTTTACAATAAAGTGTTTACGTGAATATTAGTCAGGTCTAATTATTAAGTAGCTTAATCATATTAGTGCGGCTCATTCAACAACTTCCATAATATATTGTGCAAGTTTCTTTTTAAATGCGTTAAGCGAGTCAATGCTTTTTATAGATGACGGTAGTTTGTTAAACATCTGTGCTCCCTCATAGTTAACTATTCGCTTGCCGTAATTCGTACGAATCGTGGGTAGAACCAAGTAGCTAGCTCGACGGCGCGTGCGCTTCGTAACCTGGTGAGACTGAGTTAATGTGATCGAGGTACATAGGCGTTCACATCAACTTTTACTTTATGCTGCTGAAATAAGACCCATTTTGCAATGGTTTTGTTAAGGTTAATATAATAAATAAATAATAATAATAATAATAAATATCCCTGGACATTATTCCACACAGCGCCATCTAGCCCCAAAGTAAGCTAATTAAAGCTTGTGTTATGGGATACTAGACAACGGATAAACATACTTAAATACATTTTCTTTTGTAAATACATACTTATTATACATAGGAGACACCCAGACCAGTACAAACAGACATGTTCATGCACACAAATGTTTGTACTGTGCGGGGATCGAACCCGCGACCTCTGGTGTAGTAGCCAACTTCTTAACCATTACACCAAGTCGGTCGTCAAATATGAACGCCTCTGTCCCTAATAATAATATTAGAGTTAAAATATTGTGAGTAAGGTAAACAAAAGCTCATTGAGCGGATTTTTTTGTTTGAATTATAATTTTTAACCTAATTTATTTAAACGTGCTAGCTAACCTAGATAATCCCCCTGCATTGACTAATAGAGAAGTAATTAGATCTTGAAAAAGAACAGTCATTAGTACTATCAACCAACGTTCGTGGTGTCTTAAAATACAAACCACCAATTGCATGTTGGACAAACTTGTACTGCTCCCATCAATCTTTATTACATAGGGTCTAACACGAAATAATAATTATTTCCTAGTATAAGCCAGGAACCAAGCTTAACTAATTTTGTTCGCAGAACGGATCCCTGAAAAGAACTTGAAGCACAGGAGTAAATTGGCCGAATTTCAGGACTCGCTGCTTCTTGAAAATTTCTTTCAAGGATTTAGGATTGTCAGTATTGTGAATTCACTAAATTTATGTGCGAGTTTTCAGGTCATCGTATTTTATTTGAAGACTATAAATAATACAAATAATACAATATACATATTATGCAACCTTTTAAATTAATCGATCAAAAATATAAGTGTACACAATTTTTTTTTCTAAATATGTTCATCAGTCTCTGACACCCATAGTACAAGCTCTGCTTAGTTTGGGGTCAGATGATATTGATGTAAATGGTCCCAGATGTTTATTTATTTAAAGGTCACGTAGGACTCTACGTGAGCACGTCGGTGGTTGGGCAGCAGTCACTCTCTTAATTTCTAGAGTAAGCATATTCTTTCTATAGCTCTCTTTTATTATCCGACTCATCGTAAGAGACTAAGTTTGAGCTCCATAAGTAGAGACGCTTGTGAATTAGAAGTTCACTCGTTAGCGAGATTTACTCGCCAACAACAACGAGAATGGAGTTTTCAACCGATAAGCTGGAGTTGTTTACATAGATGCATGATCAATTTTTTTTTTTTATTTGACTTAGCACTACTGAAATATTTTATAGATTTGGTTTGTTCCCCGCCCAATAATCATAATAATATATCTCTTATTTCCAGAAAAATTAGCCTACATCCCATCTAGCTCTCAATATCCGAGAATACCACAGACATCAAAAGTCGCACCCACTACAGTCGCATATCGTTGAAGCCACGTGCTCTTGGCGGCGGCCTTTGTCGGCCCGTCAAAGGAGTCGCGCGCACCGACCGGCGCCAGCGCCGCTGTACCAGTACCAACTGTCCCATTGTCCACGTCGATCACGAAGTTCTAACCAATGCGTGGTTGGATCGGGTCTAGTCTACTGTCAACATTATAGACTTAAATAGAAATAGATGAAGAAGGAATGTCAGTTTGAGGGTCGAAAAGAGAGCAGTGCTCCTCTCTTGACGCTCAATTATTTAGTTATAAGTTACAGGTGGAAAATGATGTCAAAATAAAGTCGATTTCCACTTACCATTCTTCTTTTTGTGAATTAAACCAAATTGGTTTGAGAAATGGCGGATTCCTATCACCAAAACGCTATCGTGATGTCACAAGCGTCAAAAAAGTTGCAAACTTTTATCTATTTACTTTCTGCGTCCTTTCTTTATGTCTGCGGGTATCGTCATACGCTTACTTCAGGAGGTTTTTATAATATAAACGAGACAATACCACATGCAAGCCTATAAAAGATTGAAATTGCCTTTTTGGCCATTAACAATTACCTCGGATTTGTATAAAATATGGTTACAATGTGGGTTCTTCAGTAATAGTAACGAGACATTCAGTAACGACTGGTTCACTGACCGTACTACTTACTGGAAGCCTAACCATGCTGGTTCAGAAGTAGAGCAACCCTACTTACTTAACTGTTGTGTTATGAAAGCACACCACCGGACAAAAGCACAAAATCGCACAAAATGAATAGATATTTGGTGCTAGCGCGGAAATCGAATCATCTCTTCTTGTGGCTCTACCAGCTGCCACAGAACGAACATGCTCATAAACGTGTGTGGCAAATGTTGACACTGGTGTAGTTCTTTTAATAAACCAATGTGTTAAAGGGATATCTGTTCCTCGTGATTGAAAAGAGAAGGCGGACACAACTCGAAGTCTATCATGTCAAACATTTTCATATTTGACTGTCTACCTCATTCATTCTTTAAGAAGTAAAGAATCAGTAAACGGGAAAGTTACCCTAACATTCATCATCATTATTATTTAACTTAAGAGCTATGCTCTTGTCGGTGGAGCAACCGCCACTCTTCCCTGGATTGCGCCAGCATCTTCACCTCACCTCATGATGTTTACTTTCTCTTTTACTTGTTCCATGTAGTTTCGTCTTGGTCTTCCTCTACCTTTCCTCCATACATGCTAACATTCAGACACAAAGTAAAGTGTTTTGACCACACATAAGATTGTAAATGTATCAATTTACCCTAAGGTATGGACTCTGCCTTGTGTGAGGTCATGTATGGACATAATGGTCAACAGCAAGTACCATGAACATACTTACTTACACATTGGTGTTATGAATGGAAACTGTACAGTTGACCTCCAGATAATGGAATTAAATATCTTATTTAAATTATGACTTATACCTTCATGAGTAACTGAATACTTTTATTTAAATCGTTCACCTGATAAATAAAATTTAGTTCTGCTGTTGACTGCACCTACAGATGTAAAATGTTCAAAAATAATTTACTGCTGCTTTTCTATATTTAAAAACCTCTTTTTTGTAGTATTATTTTCCCCAATGCCTTCCACAATTTGATCAACGTTCGCCCCCCAAAATCGCCTGTTGTACAAGCGAATTGAAAGAATAAAACAAAACAAACTCGTGTAGTCGAAATGGTGGTTTTGGCGGTCAACCACAAAGAGAGCAGCTCGACGCGCTCGAACCACCTATAATAAGCCCATTGTTTTTATACAAATACAATATTGCGTTTATAAATCGGATAAGCCTTTAAAGAACAGCGAAGCCCGTGGACTGTGGAGTGAGGTAACTGCGTAATATTGTATTATCGTGTCGTTGGGCCGCGCCGGGAAAATAGCTCGATGAACTGACGCCCGAAGGCAAAGATCAGTTCAAGAATGAGGTTTGCTCATGCAAAATGTCTACAAATCCAAGACGCAGTAGGAACAAAGAAAAATATATTTTTTTAGTATCACATCATCATTCTTAACACAATTATTTAAAGTTTTTGATACGTACAAAATGAGTAGCTATGTGAGTAGCTATAATGAACGCTAAAATTAGCATAAACCGTACAATCAAACCGTCATTTAATAAAATTAAGCCATGGCAATGGCTAATGATGATTGTCGAAGACTCTTTTCATACTTTGATTATTTCTTTATAAACCTTATAAATGTAGATCTAAGTATTTTTTTGACGTAGTATTGTTTTGTTTTTGATCTTGTCAGTTGTGCTGTTGTGTTGTCGTTCTTCTATGTGAATACCCAGTGCGGAGTGTTGTGTTCCTTCATTATAGTTTTCTGTTCTTTTATCCTAGTGTTTCCTTGTGTCCATCCCTTTGCTCACCTCCTAGTTTCCTCTTATTAGATTACAGTCCTCTCCTCTCTGCTTTCCAATTTCAACAATGATGAACATCAAAATCTATTCATTGACCCATTAGCGCACGCTATTGGAAGCAAATTGAAATAAAATAAAATTTCATAAATTAGCATATCAAGAACCGACTCCCCAGATTCCCCTGTCCACATATCGGGCAATAAGAAGATCGCACACGGCGGCAAACTGAACGTGGCGCCAGTAGCTTCTTCGTATGTATTTATTTATATCTTGTCTGCCCTTATTTATGTATTTATTCATCTCACTACCAGCCCACATCGTTTGACTATTGGGTAGTTGAGATCTAGCAATATGTTTTAGAATTTCATTGTTGTCTCGTAGGAATAACTCTTTGAGTAGGTACGTAACATCGAATAGCTAAAGTGGTAGGTAGCTTTAGAAACATCCAAACTGCATCCAACAGCACGTCTGTTTTGGATGAAGTGTCTAAAAGCGTTTTGGTGGCTTAAGAACACATACTCTTAACAGTCTATACACACTCTCTGTAACTTTACAGATTTTGAGTTACATCTCTCTGGGGAGATGATATAGGGTTAATAATGTTATTTATTAGTTACAAAAGTTATTCGGTAACACAGACCCATACCAGCTAACGATGAAATAACATTTGGAGTTCAGATCACCAATTTGGCCCTGAATTTGCTCACTGCGCAGGCTGGCCAGCGGTACTATACCTTCTTTCTTCAGTGGTCATGTTGAACAACAGGAGCGCGTCGACACGCATGTGGTGCAGGTCTGCGCAGGCGCACAGCTAATTGAGCGAGGCGAGCGCTTACTGCAAATGCAGAATAATTTTGTAGGCAGACGATATTCTTGAAGAAATGATTTGTGTTTGTTGTGTGTCTGGATGTTATTATTCATTTGTGTATCTGTTTACAAATATTTAAGTGTGTTTTTCAGTCTCTGATGCCCAAAGTACCTACACAAGCTTTGGTTTGGGACAATATGGGTGGGAGGCTCATACCATCAGTTTGGCTTTAAATTCGCTCACTGAGCTGATCCTGGTCAGTGTTTTTTTAGATGACAGGTCCTATACCTCTCCCTGTCTTCTGTGGTGGTAATGCTGAAACGCGGGAGCGCGTCGACACGCATGTGCAGCCCAGCGCGGGCGCATATCTAATTGAGCGAGGCGAGCACTCACTGTTTCTGTGGAATTATCTTGTATGCAGATGATATTTTCAAGGAATGCGTATAGTAACGGAAGTTGAAGAACGGAATTAACGGCGGATGGCTCACCATCTACCACGTTGGGTTCTAATACCTTTTTGTTGGTTGGGCTTTCGAGTGTTCCGTTCACCACGACGACGGTAACAGTTACTTGCTTCTGACTACCCCGTTCGGGTAAAAGTCGTGAATATCATCACGACTTTTTCCCAAACGTATGTTTGTTAAAAAATCTGTGTTCATTTGGGGCTATGACCGGGTAAACCCATCGCTTTGGTTTGCAAAATGTACCATGTGGGCAATATAAATAAATATAAAAATGCGCCAAACAGCACACCACCTGTCATGGTCTCGAAGTAAGAATAAATGTCCGTGTGTTACGAGGTACCAGACAGGGAATCAAGCCAGTAGAGTCTTTCAGCACACCCGGACCCGAACCATTTTGAAAAGATCGTTTCCTGAATTGATCCGACCGGGATTGAAACCCGGGATACAACGCAAGCCAAGACGAGAAACCGTGCTACAGCGCACTACGCCAATCGTGTCATCAACATTGCATTGCGGGCATTGTGTCCGAACTGTAAAAAAAATCTTAATCCTAAAAGGTTCAACTATTGGGTCCATAAGCGCAGTGTACTTACAGTCTTATACCACCCAAAGCACGTTAGTTGTAAGAAGGAGTTATTGCAGTGCTTCCCTTTTATTATTTCAATAAATAAAACCCGAACATCACCCGGTGAGGCCGAGTGGGGAACTTATAATGTCTAGAAGGCACCTACAATATGGATAAGAACAATACCAGGATGACCTGTTATGCAAAATGACAGTTTTATTTATCTCTATGAGCTAGTTAGTTAACTAGTTAACTGCTGTGCACAGACAGAAAACAAAATATCACGTAATAAAACAAAATACTACGTAATAAAACAAACACACATACATACCATCATGACTTTATCCCGAACGGGGTAGTCAGAGGCAAGCGAATGTGTCGTCATGGTGAACGAAACACTCACAAGCCTACTTTTCACAAATGGTATGAGAACCCAACGTGGTAGGCGGTGAGTTTTCCACCGTTATCCGGGTTGATTTGGTTTTTTATCGATGTTTTCTATCACCAGAGAGTAAGTCGGACATTTAACAATGAACACAAAGATTTTGGTTCTGGCCAGATTTCAACTCCGGACCACACGATACACTGTACTGAGTTGTGTGTGCTGAGTTCGGGTGCCTAACCGCTAGGCCACGACGCTCTCTAAATAATAATAATTATAAAACAAAAATAGGTTAAAAACCCAACTGATGAACAAGAGCACAAAAAGTTAGGTAAGTAGTTTAAAATGGGCGGACAACGCGATACTTGGATGAGTACAACCACATTGGCCAGGTATTTTTATCGAAAACAGTCAAGAAATCTAGTGCTGCATCTTCTGGAACAGCTTCTGGTTCCTAAAGACTGTGTGATTCAAGGACTTAACCTTCCTTCGCTTCCTCGCTTAAGACTTATAAATATAGCAATACTCCTGATTTCATGATCTTTCATTCAGGCATTACTATGTCTGTTAAAACTTTTAATTTCACAAGATCATCAGTCACCAGTCATCAAAAAATCTCATGTCATTGAACATTCTGATCATTCCAAGCTCTACAGTACCAACGCACGCGTCAATAAGAATTCGTTTGGTGCACCGCGTCCGTCTTCATTGGTCAGCGGCGAACGTTTCAAATTTCGAGCAGATAACGAATTAATGTTTTTTATTGGATACCCCAAAGCGATAAAGAAAACGTTACTGAAGTATGTAATGTATGTAACGCTGAAGAGTTATTAACAACGGTAGCGGTAGCTAAGTTAAATGATTTTGACTCAGTACTTATCTACCGGGGATGTAAAGATGGTCACCTGGAGCATTTTCCTGTAATGTTACGTTTCAGCTTCGATTTTGAGCTTTACATTACCTACAGTTCTGCCTTACAAAACTTCAGGGAAGTTGTATCAAGTATTACACAGTGTATCATCAAGTTTGGCATTGTAATACTCGTTGCTTTTCCCTAACCAACGTAATGCTCGAATCTGTAACGTTATAGTTAGACCAATGTAATGCTTGGTTCTCCTTCCTCACAGATGTAATTTTCGACTCTGTAACGTGACATTACAGGCGAATGCTCCAAGTGAAGGAGCCTCCATAAGGGAGTGCCAGAGACAGCGAAGGATCCCAAGCTGAACTTATCTCTTATTAATTGACAGACAAAAGCTCTTATGGGGTACTAACTTTCCTCCCGCGGCTTTGTCCACGTGAACTTCATTTCTGTAACATGTATTCTGATGTATAAGCTGTATTACTGTAAAGTTTCATCTAAATCTGTTCAGTATTTTTGCGTGAAAGAGTAACAGACATCCTCACAAACTTTCACATTAATATTAGTAAGACCAAGCCAAAGAAAAAAAAATAGTAAGAAGTAATTAAGATTGGATTACTCACAAAAAAAGTTCGTTACTAAATCTGGCCAATCAGACAATTTTTTGGAAAGTATATCAATAGCCTCAATTTTGTCAATAAAAAGCCATCACCGGGATGACTTTAAGTGACCAATTTAATGTGTGATAAATTTACTTTTGGACTGTAAAAGATGAAGTTTCTGTAAATAAAACGGTTCGTTTACTTCTTCAAATACTTTTTCACCTAAATACTGCTCTAAAATATTGCTATTGGGCCTTAATTGGGACAGTCAAATAGCTTTTTACCGCAAAAAATAACTCAAAGTTTACTAAATGTCACAAACACAAGTCGTTTTCCTAAACAAAGCTCAGTTATTGAGGCACGAATACTAAACTATAATCTCAAAGCTTGCTATACTTACAGAACCTAACAACCACCTGAATGGGAGCCAGCCATTTTGGCATGAATACTGCATCACCTCGCTTTCTTAAAATGCACCACTTACCCTACCGCAACAACCCTTCTATAATCCTACAATCCCAGCGGGCGTTAATGTCACGCCTCCACTACCTATGCCTTCCAACAAAACTAACATTCTTCAAAATTCCACACCAAAAACCTACCTTAACCAGGCGAGTTAAAGATCAAATCAGAAAAATCAAACGCCAGAGAAAACAGTGCAATACCGCACTAGTTTAAAGAAAGTCTTCAGGTGAGAAAAATTACTCTACATTCAAGATTGGCTCTTATTGCAGTGGAATACGAGTGGTGTATGCTGTTTAAAGTTTGTAGAAAAATTGCTCCAGCTTAGGTGACAATAGTGACGCCATGTTGGTTTAGTGGAAGAGAGGGGGTAAGTATGGGGTGACTAAGAGGCTTACACTTTAATTGGCTCACCACGACGAAAATTTAATATGAAAAGAATCGATACTAGCTATTTTATTAAACAACGAAGTTTGGCCCGTTTTGTAGTTGACCGTTTGTTAGATAATTATAGGGTAAGTAGGCTTCGTAAAATATTGATAGGTTGGAAATCAAACTCATACCGCCATTGACAAACTCGAAACTATATTTAGGAACAATTTCGATTGCAGCCCCTTTCGTCTTGAAGAAAAGATAAAGTTTTCAGGCATGTTATTAACTATTTAAGTCCAGTAAATGTCTACGAAAGTGTTGTCTTTGTATATTCAGAGCAGGTGTACAAGACAAAGGACTGATTTCTTAGTAGGTACCTTTTTTATGTAAGTAAATGGAAATTCCTTGCCCTTAGAAAAGCTTTATTTTATAAAGAACTAATGAAATCTATCGCCAAAGTTGCAAAGCTAATGTTCGAAAGAAGTTTTACAGCAAATATCAAGTATTATCTCATTCACACAATTTTGTACGTTTCAGTGTTTTTTTTTTCACTTCAACGAGCTGACTAAACACTCTCGAAAGTTGCGGAATGTCAAAATCAAAATAAATTCACATTTCGCAACTTTCGATTCCGGAAGCACTTTCAAAATACATACTCATTAGTAGAAATGATATAAGATATGTGTCACATACAAACACTGTGCTTAAACAAATGTGGGTCTACACTGGTGTCAAAGGGCTGTTTTTGTACTGAGAGAAACCAGTAAGAAACTCACCAGTTACTGCATCTTTTTTTAATAAATACTAATTTGAAGTGTTTAGTTAGATACGAATCAACAATAGCAAATTGCTTTCGATTGTGCATATTTTAACAAATAAATCACAAAGGTCGTAATTGCTTTCCCACCGCCAAGAAATGCCGGCATTCCTGCAGCAAACGCTGAAGCTATGCGGGCTGTCAAAAGCCAATGACGGTGGGTCGCAGTTCACCCTCAAGTGTCCGAAGCACTCTCCACCCCCTACTCCGCTCTTACAGTCCAGTGCGCACCCCCTTGCCTCCTACGCTGACCCTTTCTTGCGTAACCATGAGTACCAATAATTTTTAGTGAAGTGAAGTGATAAGTTGGTGAGATGAAGGTGAATTAGCTGGAATGGGAAGTTACTGCTAGCTAAAAACACAGTTTAAAAAGCAGTTTCAAGGTTGAAATAAGTAATTAATTATTTTGCTACAACAGGAGTTTTTAGCCGGAAAATTTGGTAAAATCCTTTTCTCACTCATGTAGAATGGTTTCCCGGAATTTTTCAACACATTTTAGTAAGTAACTAGCTTTCTAATGAATAATGAAGATGTTTTTTTTGTTTATGTCTAGTTATAGTGATAAGTCCAAGATTTATGTAGCTACGAGTAGTTTAAACATTTTGGCATACGAAATCTACAATAATGAGCACGATCTTATGGTAAACTTCTAAAACAGAATAACGTATTGCTTGTGTTAATCTACCATAACCATCAACCAATCCTCAAGTCCAAGCAAAGTTCGCGTTAGGGATTTCAACCAAAAATGACGTGAAAATACACCACTTTACGTTAAGAAACGTTGGGTTAGAAACTGCAAAAATATAAAACCGCGAGTAGAAGCCGTCAAGTTTTCGTAATTATTAAAAAACAGCAGCGTTAGATTTGAGATGTTGGTGTGTCCTTTGAGCACTGTAATCTCCAACTGTTGGTTATACTTTCGATTATGAGAGAGATAGGAAGCGCCAAAAAGGATTCCTAAAAACGTGGCCCAAAAAATAAAAAGGCAGTTTCAAAATAAAAGTGACATTCCTTCGAGAACCGATAGTCCTGGATCGGCTGGACACCCGAAGGTGTCATGGAGACGGCTCACTTGAGCAGTCGGAGGCGGGCTGCGTCTAATATAGCCTAATATAGCCGCTCGGGCTCGATTGCACTTAAGTGCTAACCCGGCCAGAGAGCCTGGGATTAGCCCTCGACGCTTCTAGAAGCGAATATGAAAGGTCTTGCCTCTTGCCGAGTAGAGGTATTGTTTTAATTCCTGCAACTCCGACCGATCTTTTGTTTTGACTCTGAATGTTGAGTGGGCACTTCGAAATGTGTGTCAAATTTATTTTTTATTGTTTAACCGCTAGACTTAATCGGAGTCTGAGAGCCTGTTTGGACTTTTCAACAGATAAAATCCATAAAAAGCATTAGACCATAGAATGTTTCGTGAAAATTGCCAAGCTAAAATGTCTCTCGTAGTCAAGCAGTTGTTGGGAAATGTCATTTTGTGGAAAAATGACAACACTTTGATTGCTATTCATGTATTTTAGAAGACACAACTACAGAGTACAACTCTATTTGGTTACAATACAAAGTCTATATTATAAGGTTGAATTTTGCAAAAACCCGTCTCGTGTGCACCTAGGTACACGTCGTAAAAAGAACCCCATGCAACATTTTAAACTCCTAGCACTTGTAGTTTCTGAAATTTCGTGATAATTTTACGTGCGTATTCTTTAATTTCACGATATTTAAGGATCTATTAACCCAATTAATATGTTGTAAAGGACGAAATTTATTCCGTATAATTATCTTGATGATGAAATAACTTTTAATCTTAGGGATTGTAATGATAAACTTGTCTAGTGATAATTCTCAAAATCTACCTTTTAATTTACATTATTTTTTAACACAAAACATACTTACCTTATAGCTACTTATTTATAGAAGATAGATGTATTGTGTCGCGGACTTTTTAATGGATCTACCAAAAACCTATATATTTGTTTAATCAACAGTGGAGCCAGCGCACGCACGAAAACATTCACGGTGGCGCTTTTTTTCCGGATCACTTAATAAGTGTTAATTTATCTGGCTAAAAACTCATTACTTCAAAACAAATATATGCCTATAGTAATCAGGGATAATGGAGCTTTTTAACAGTGAAATAATTTTTAAAATCGGTTCAATAGTTTCGGAGATTACCTGTCCCAAACATATAAACTCACAAACGCTTACCTATTTATAATATTAGTGTAGATTATAACTGTATATTGTTTTTTTAATGAAATAATGCAGATGTCTTATTTACTCCTAAAAAACTTCGATACGTCAAAAAAGAAGAAGATATCTGCTAGATATCTTCTTATACGTAGAAAAAGAAGAAGATATCTTCTTATACGTCTTCTTATCAGGTTTACTTTGAGATTGTGAAATGTATATCCTTCTGCACACCTTTTTGGGCCTTATTTCACAGTAGTTTATCCCTTGAGACACAAATTATTCAATGTGACAAGTGGCAGAGGTCTTTATTGACGTTTAAATCAACTGTTAAAGTTGCGAAGTATTCGTAATGGCGGGTAAGTTCAAATGTCCGTTTCTACTGCGATGTTTATTAAAAATCGAGTGCTGGGGGGCTAGCCAAGAGCAACACGTCATAATGATTTCTACAATAGAAATCGTTCAAATGTATGGGGATGACATAAGCGATAGCTTATGTCATCCCCATACATTTGAACGAATTCTATTGTAGAAATCATCTTAGCGTGTTGCTCTTGGCTAGCCCCCCAGATGTCTTCATCTACGTGCTAGATATTGCTTATTATTTTGAAATTCGGAATAATTTTAATACAGACTTTTAGATAAGGTTTATTTAAAGCTGATTTTGAGACAAAAACACTTTCGCAAAAAATGTAGATGTCCGTATCTACTTTGCTGCCATCGATATGAAAACTGTGTATTTCGAACAATATGATATGATACTTATAATAATCAAAAATCATGGCTAATTTTGAAATGCAAGTGTGTTTTTACCACCCAACGATTTTAAATTCTTCGTAGAGAAGCTAGCCAGCTTTACGCTTAATAGCGAATTCGTTCTCACAGACGATACTATTTGACCCGTTGATTGCTCAGTCAATTAGTAATTGACCACTTCGCTTCCTACTTAGTGCAGACCACCCGCGGGGTTATTTGCATCCTCTTTAACTGAGGAACTGTTTGATATAATTAACTTTTATGATACGTGTGTGAGATATGACTGTATCATGAGAAAAACATCAGTGACATCTTAAGCCAAGATCTTCTAAACTAAACTAAACTAAACTGATTAACGTAATTCAATATTCCTAATTTATTAAACAGAACAAAAAACTAGTCTACAAAAAAATGACAGGCTTGTAAAAAAACGCCTTAAGTACGAAAATCTATTTCTTAAAACTGTTTCATTTCTCATTAAAGTAAGCCAAATAAGGGCAACTTGCTGTTCATTAATCTATTTGTACAGACATCCACAGCAGAAGCATAAACCTGCTAGCAAAAGGTGGGCTGTCTTTCCTACGAACTCGCCGTACTACGCATGAATCAAAAGGCCTTAATTCTGTAGCGGTTGACTGTACCCTAACAGCAAACCAAAGAGTTATTTGAACGTGTTCACTTATTCAGAGTCTGTCTTTTTTCTTGCGACATTTACGTTAATTACCCACTTAACGGCACGCTAACTCAGGCAATTTCGGATAACCACCATACAAAACCAGTTGTGGAATCGATGCTTCCGTTTAGGACGTGATTTAAGTTGTTTCTAATAATTTTACAATAGCGATCCATTGCAGCTTTGAACGACATAGAAACCCAAATTTTCGCAAGTTATTGCGAAATGAGAAACCATTTGCAAGGATGGCGAAATAAAAAGGAAACAAAAACTTCAACGTTAAGTACTTTTAACTTCGCCACTCGTATCTTGGCGAAGTAAAGTATTGGTTTTGATGTGAATACTTATTTTTTGTTGTTCGTTTAAAAAAGATCTACCGAAAAACAATTTTAAAATTATGCTTAACTCATTATTTTTTTAAGTTTCATTAAATACAATATTGCCAAAATCATCCTTAAAGGCAAATCCAGACCTCACAAAATCGCATGACCATTCTAAACTGAAACCATTTAATTATTAGTAATAAATCAATAACATTTAAATCGATTACACCACACAGAATCTGTTCAAGTTCATGCATCCGGACAGTCGTATGGTTCAAAATCGATCGATTCTAATTTCAGATCCAAACCAACAGAAGCAGTTACATTAAAAAGTTAATGCCAAGCGAAGGAGTGAATAGAAAATGTCAGTCAAAACGTCGGACCGACATCAATTTACGAAAGTTTCCAATCGAAACTGAGCAGCTGTATCAATTACAGACCTATCACTTCTCATTTGCGGCAATCCGAAAGTATTATGATAGTCACAAAAAACCTTACACGCTTTTTCCGGATCCAACTGACATGTTACCAATTTTTGGGTCTTTTCTATTAGCCTTTTTAGATGAAGAGTGTATCAAGTTGACGTTTGCTTTTGCAGTGTTTAATGTATTGTATTTCTACCTAGATTTACAACTGATTACACACTTACTGTTGAGATTTTGGGTAACTTATTTAGTAATTTTTTGGAAGATTTCTAGACAGGTAAGGGTTCAAAATTCTCATTAGGTTTCACTAACCACCACAACACAATATCTTAGCTTCATCGTAAACTAACTTGGTATAAAAACCTTTTCTTCTTTATTCACCTTGTTGTGATCATAGGCGTTCTGCTATCACAAACAGTCGTTTTCAGTGATTCCGTTTTTTTTAATATAACATCAAACTTGAAATCTTTAGTGTTTCTGTAACAATCAAAGCTTTGGTCCATGACATTTGTAAGTCGTCCCGCGGTGTTTGTGAGTAGTTAAGCTATACCATTTCATTCGAAAGCTTTTAGGTCACAAGTAAAGAGTTTCAATAATCAATTCAAAATGATCCTTATAACGTTTAATTACCGTCTCATTTAATCGACAGCAAAAACAACGAACAAGAACACAAAAACGCAGAACACGTAAACTACTCCAAAAAAGGCGATCCCTCGATTAACCTTGTCCCAAAGTCAATGAGCGTGAATGTATTGGTAGCAGAACAAGCCAGAGAAAGGATCCACGTTAACAGTTGACTTGTTAATCGGATAATCTACAAGATGGCGGCCTCTGATTTATAAAGCATGCGTAGGCGCCGCTCGGCCGTCGCGCTCCGCTCCCTTACATTTTTTGGTGCTCAAACTTTAGCTTATTCGAGTCTATTTTTTTAGCCTAAGTATAATCAATCTATCACTTCTTTCTACAGTGCATTTTTTTATAATGACAATGAGTTGTCCTACAATAGATCCTCAAGACCCAGTAAGACGGTACAATTCTTCCCATTTTCCATGGTGTGAAGAAGCTGCTTGGAAAGGCACATCAAAGATCCGATCAGCACAACCACGCAATCGACCAGTATTGTCTGCCATCCGCTACTTTGAACAGGTTTCCTCAAATTTGATGGAGCCATAACCCACATCACTATCCCAATAAGGATTTGCGCAGAATACCAATTAAACAAGTAAGCAGACACGTTCTTTAATGGCAAAAACTGTACAAGAGGTTTGAGTATCGACGCTCTGAAACAAGATCAAAGAGAGATAGTCGCGACGTCAATTCGAGAGAACGATTTAACTCCAAATCTGAACGCAAAAAGGCAACAATCGTCGGCCCAAAATTCCGACAGAACTACGAAACGCCGAACAAATTCATTAGAATCGTCTGGTACGAATTTGTCACAGGTATTCAGAACGCATGCCACTGAGATAATGGTTGATTAACAGAATAATTGTCGTACATTCCTTTTTTTGAGGATATACATATACTATTGTAGAACACCCGGTATTTTGCGCTAAGGTTTATCGGAGACAATAAAAATTAGTAAGACACTTAGGCACATCGTTTTTTAAGGAATTTTGTATGAATTGTGATCTTCTTCATCTGAAAAAGTGCAAGAAACGTACGGACATGTAATAAAATAAAGAGAAAAAGTAATATAGAATAGGAATCAAACTGGTTCCTCCTTATTAGAAACCAATTTACATTTGTGATCAAATGGATTGTAACGGCATCCATATAAATATTTTATTGGTATCGATATCACCGGCAATATCAATCTCATTAGCAGGTGACTTTGGCGGAAGTCATCAAATCGAACCTATTCAGTTAATGACTAGTCAATGGAACATCTGTCAATCGGGTGGTCACCTCTCGAGAAGTGTTGTAACATCCTTGTTCACTCCATCACGGAAAGGAGCAACTTTCTTCACTCACAGTAATCAGTTACTCGAAACGGAAAGAGACGGAACTGTGCACCTATATGAGAAACAGAGACGAAAATACAAGAACTTGGACAAGTAAAAGTTGATAAAGATGAACTTACGTAGACTGCGTCTGGTGTGAGAGGGACAGTGCACGGTCTGGGTGGCCACCCCCCACGGTTGGTCGATGACCATAAAAATGAGTATAAAATTGAAACATCAATATAATAAGCAATCAGCGTGGCCCAGACCAAACCTAATTATACAGAGCCAGGCGTACAGGCGAGTACGTTATAAATTGCTTCATGACCAAATACAGATTGCTCCAAAATCGAGTGCGTTTGCGCATCGATTAGATTGAATGCAAATTGTTAGTGACGGAGATTGATGCGTAGGGTTATACTTATCTGATAATTCAGTATTTTGATGTGATTAAACAGGGAATTTGATCGTTTAAGTCGTTCGAAGGAAGAAAATTGCTCAATCTAAATATGAAAAAAAAAATGTTTCAAAAATTTTACTCTAACCAACCTTACTACTAAATAACCTACAGCAAAAAAAGGCCTTACAATTCTCATAAAATCATCCCTACAATTCAGCAGTCATGTTTTAATCACCAATTAACTGAATAGCTGTATTCCGGAAAAAAAAACATGCTCTAAGATACCGAGGCAATCAGAATATTTAAAAAGAATAGAGATCCTAATAAGATATACTTTTAAGAATTCATTAAAATGCATGCATGAGGGTTTGACGACAGGGTCCACAAGCATATAAGTTCGCACAGGATAATGACAGTAAAAACAAGTTATTTCCCATAGTAATGCTTATTACAGTTTTCAATTACTCTAATTGGTCTTATCGAGGTAATTTCATTGCAAACTTATGGATATTACCTAGTTTTTATTTAGATATAGGTATTATACGTTGATTATCCTATAATCATTTTAATAAGATTAGAGGTCTCGTTTTACTGTGAGTTGTCTGCGTAGTTAGTGCATAATACCATCGCTATTGCCTGGCCCGTTGGTTTTCCATAAAGAGCCCAAAGGTCTCAGATTCCATCCCCACATACCATCATGACTTTATCCCAAACGGGGTAGTCAGAGGCAGTAAATGTTGCCGTCATGGTGAACGAAACACTCAGAAGCCCACTTTTCACCAATCGTATTAAAACCCAACGTGGTGGTGGTGAGCTTCCGCTATCCGGGTTAATTTGGTTTTTTACCGATGTTTTTCATCACCGGCGAGTCAGTCGGAATTAAACAATATACACAAAGATTTTGGTTCTGGCCAGATTTGAACTTGGCACTACACGATCCGCGGTCCGAGTTGGAGTGCTTAACCACTAGGCCACGACGCTCTCCACCCCCACTGAGGACAGACAATTTAATTTTTTGATATTTTAATTTTTTGAGTTCAGATGTCACAGAGGTGATTTAGGTCGCTGTAAGCTCTGGAAATCTGTGTGGTCTTAGTTCAGCAGTGGACGTCTTAAAAAAGTGCTAGATTGTGAACAATTATTCAATCTTCAAATTATCAATTCAGAAGCCATCCATGAGTCACCAGCTGATTTTTTAATTTGACAGACCAGCAAAAATCACTCCAATCATCAACTTCCGTGAGGATCTGTGCATCGCAGCCCTATTCAAATAAAAGAATATATAATTTAATACCGAGAACACACTATAGGCGTCGTCTGTGGACTGTCATAACTGGATAATGTGTATGATTAAGGCCTCTCCCCGGGGCCGAGGTGCTGTGATGTGTTTGTTGGTTTTTCGACCTTTGTTTTTTACTCCCGGCCAATTTCGGACAAGGTGACGGCGTTGGATTCGGGTGGACTTGCCAGGGCACTAATAATAAAGTGTGAAGTCTAAAAAACTGAATGAACTTACTACAAGACGCAATCTAAGGAATGGCATTTGGTTATTCCGGAAGAACTCAATTATCTAGTTAAAAAATGATCTTAGAGCAGAATTGAAATTAACATCAGACTCACATTATCGTGTTTTCGGCAAGTGTGATTTTTTCAAGTATATTATTTTCAAGCTACAACTAGGTGAAGTTAGGTCAGGCTTTCCATCGAGTGAATATAAATCTAGAAAAAAACAATGTTGCAAGTCTTGTATCTAGTCAACTCTACATGGCCACTTTAGTATTTATTTTGCTAAGAGACGATTCTATTCTGAAATTTAATTTGCGTTGTCTACACTTCATAATAATATAAAAACAAGTAGATTTATACTAATGCCTAGAGGCATTCTGCACTATATTTTTTAACCAAGCGTCGAATTTGAATACCATCATATCCACAAGTTTCCCTCGTAGGGCCACAAATTTGGCAGCCGACGCGATCTCGGCCGATTCCCATAATTTACGGGTCTGGTGGTGATAATTACGCGCTTAGACCTCCACCTAGCTCGACGAGCCTAAGACCACGTACACACTTGAGTTTATTACTATGTTGTGAAGGAAATGACCGACAGATGACCGATTAATCACCTATGTACCTATGTTATTGCTGGAAGCACTAGTCATTGTATCAGGGCTGTGCTGAATTGAACCAATCTTGACTATTGACTTTATTCTTCTTTCAACTTTTAAAGTATTATTTTGATGTCTTCTTGCAATTCAAGTGCATCTACTTTCCAACTTCTTCTCTCGCGTCTTAAAATAAGTTAAAACTGAAGTTGTGTTCCTGCAAGTGATAGCCAGAACAGAGTTTTGTCTGGTCAGCAAGGGAGACCTTAAGGTGCTCGCACTTGGAGCATTTGCTTGTACGTGATGACGTCTGATGCTGCGCTGGAAGTTGCTGGATTCTGCTCGGATTCCGTATAGATAAATTGACATTTGCCATTGACAGGGGAAGAAGAAGAAGGAGGTCGAAAAGTTTTTTATGTATTTTAGTTCTTCTACATTCTTAATCAGGGGTCTATCTATGTCATCAAAGGTTCGTGGCTAGTACCTGCAACTACCAACTTACTAACTTTACTCACTGATTTAACATGTAATTGTTATGCTCTAGCTAGAGTCTTACTAGTACTTAATTATTCTATGCGACAAGGATTCGTTAGATTCTGGGGAATTCAAAACTGGATTGCGTCTGCAAAAGTTTACCTAAAACCCTGTTCTAAGGCCAGCAAAATTCTGTTAGTTTAGTTTAGTTTATTTATCTCATAATACAAAATTACAATATATATTACATTCGATGTCACATATAAGAATTTGCATTATGATTGTCAAAATTATTATACAAATTACAATTAATAAAATAAAGATAATGTTAAAAACTAAGATAAAGTTATTATTATTAGTTGGATTATTATTAAAAAACTTTTGTTTTGAGAAAACGTCAACGTCTGTATAAGCCTTTACTCTGACCGTGGGTGGCGTGGTCAATTCCTATCGATATGCGAGTAGGTAACGATGGTATCGAAATTGCTCGCTCGTGACTCGCTTTCGAACGAATAATGTCTTTCTTTACGTAACTCATCGTGCGTTTTGGCGGTCTTGTTAAGTACTTGTTAACGTTCGGACGTACTTGCTAGCCGTCTGAGATTTCATTTGAGACTTTCTCTAATCATAGATCAATGAAAATAATTCAAAAGGTCGGAATTCAGCTAACGTGAACCTATGAGGCTTAAGACTTATCAGTAGGTAAGTTCGTAAATAAGTTTTGAAAATAAAACTATCACAATTTTTTAAGAACCCAATCTAGGACCAACAGTCGTGATAGTTATTTTACTGGGTGTTGCTATTATTTATTCTAGTCTAGTATACTTACGTAAAGAATATTGTATGTAGTAAGTTTATCAGTAGACACCTATAGTATATAGTGAAAGCCCTCCATAATTCTGAGTAAGTAAGATGATCTTGTTATAAGCTTTCCTATTCGAGATCGAGTTCAAGCACAAGAAAGGAATCAAAAAAGCCAATGACAGAGAAATATTGCTCCACCTGCTATTTCACTTTTCTATATATACCCATACCCTATTTTAGAAGACTTGACTCTGAAACAAGATGAATGCTAGATGAAGGTGCTGTCGCCAGGGGACAGTCGAGCGCATAAATCAGGGGGTAATAGCTATCGTGCCGCTAGCGGTGGCTGCGCCGATCGCCACATTATCACCTGCGCTTGCGACTAGGAAAACTGTGGAGATGGCAGTATGGGCTCATTAATATTACATCCTACAGGGTAGAGGAAAAAACATAAAGTTACATGATTGATAATAAATCATAGAAGCAACGAGTAGTAGAAGGTTGGTAATCACTGTCGTCAGTAACTTAAATTGGCATTCAATGATTAAAGCGAGTCTGTGGGTCTATTTCGAAGACCATAGTAGTTTTAGTATCCGACAACGTTTTGATGTCTATTTTATTTTTATTAACTTTCAAATAATATATATCAAGAAAGTGTGGACGACTGATAAGCACTGCGCGGTCAGGCAGCCGGTCACAGTGGTTTGAACTTAGGTAAAAGGTAACACAACGTAATTCAACCTTTATTATGATACTTTCTTACAGCTAATCATAGGTCTCCATAATTCACACCATGACATCATTACTAATGGCCTGACCATCACGCTCGGCAAATAAAAAATAATAGTGCTTCGAAAAACTAACACTTGGCCCGACCTGAAAATTGTACTGCAGGCTAAACGACGAGGTGAGACTAGCTAATCAATAAAACAAACAAACAATGCTAATTAGATATTTTCATAAATATTTATGCAGAAAACGACTCCACGCCATGTCTCTAACCGTTGCTTACGTTCGTGACTCCAATCCCATCTCATTATTAAGTTTGGTGCGCGTTTAAAAAATATAAATAATACGCGAGACGCGGCAAATTGACGTATAATCATAGCACTATAGTGATTAGAGGTAAATATAGATATTACAGGTCCGAGCGCGCCATGGGTGGTACGGCGGATATGAATGTATCGTGATGACATACTCGTTTGGGATGGTAAAGATGACCATTTAGCTGTTGTGTGGGCCAGTCATCATCTTGTTGATCATGATAACCGTGAAGCTTATGGGTGTTGTGAAATACTGTCGTTAGTTGATCATAATCTTGCTTGTATTATGAGTGCAATAATAATTTTGTGGTTTTACTTCAATCTTTTAGCATGGCGTGGCTACGAGTGCTTTGAAGCAATACTAAAATTTTGGAGTATTATACTGATGTGATAGTTACCTAGCTTTAACCAACGTTAGATAATTAGAACGAAGGGAATAAGGAATGTATTGCTCCCAGCAATAAAGTAAAATAATCTTTAAACACCTAGCCAATTGCGAAAACCTATACAACAACTTTTTCAAAATAACCTAAATCAATTTAGAAATTTTTTGTACGTTTTCTCCGTGAACTATCAAAATAATCAAAACACTACGTAGAATGTGCGTGCTCGCGGCTTATACAAACCGAACAGTCATATTTATAAGACCAAGTGATGTCACGCAATAACAATTTATATATACATAACCGTTATAGTTATGCCATTCAATATACTAAGTGGTCCATTAATTTGAAGGTAGATACAAGACGAATACTTTTTGATTGTTTAGTTTTATCGAGTGTGGGAAAATATTCTTCTGTTGATTATTTTGCAAAACGTGGTTAAGTATGGCAAAAGAGATGTAATGTGGTTGTTCAACAAATACAGCCTTATACGTCCCACTGCTGGGCAACAGGCCTCACCTCAACTATGAGGTGGTACTTACGAGCCATACTCCAACACGCGGGCTCAGTGCGGATTGTTGGAGAGGTGAATGTAGGGCCAGTGATAAACCTTACCGTCAGATGTTATCAAGCCGCCTTTTTAGCCACTTTACGACTGATATCTTGCGACGTCAGCCGCATGTGGTTGTTCATGCAACCACAAATCTTCAGGCATAATTCTAATTATCAGCTGAGCTTTCGCTATTCTAAATGTCGCCTTAATTTGATTAGATCCGAGAACTCCGTCGTCTTCTCTCATATTCAACAAATTCCTTGAGTCATTGGTACAGAGTCGTTCACATCAACCTTTACAAAACCATTGCAAAATGGGTCTTTTATTGACAGCAGCAGAAGGTGCCGCTATGTAAATGTTGATGTGAATGCCTCTTTACAAGTTCTGTTCATTTAGTGAACAAGTATTAAGATCAAGTTGAAGTTTGCATACTTAGTTTAATTATTATTAAACTAAGTATGCAAACTTCAAGGTTCTTCCCTCACATCATCGTACAATTTCCCCTCTATAGTCACTGGGATTTGACGCATACAACTAAGAAATTCGTCAATAGATATAGTTATTGCATCCCTGCGCATCTCGGACCCCAACTCGTCGGTGCCTCGGTGGCGGCCACATTGTCCGCCACGCACCATGACCAGACCATTACCGTGTACCGACAGCAGCAGCAGTTTCTCTTGAATGAAATAGTAAAAAAGATCTAACTTCTATTACAGGTGGTATGTAAGTTGAAGCGTTGACCACAAACTAATCATATTTAGTATGTACTATGGGTGTCAAAGACTGATAAACATAATTAAATACATATTTCTTAATAATATATATATATATATATATATAGAAATAACACAAATGTTCATACGAATGTTTGTCCTGGGTGCTGATCAAATCGTCGAACCAGTGCGCCAACTGCGCCAAGCCAAAGTAATGAAAAGGAACTGAATACTGTTGAGGCTTTCATCTATTTATATGTTACTCTTAGAGATGAGGATGGCCAGCTCAGGATGTGGTCCCGAGTTCAAATCAGGCCAGAACCAAAATCGTTGTGTTCATTGTTATATTTCCAACTAACTCTCCGGTGATGGAAAACATTGTTAAAAAACCAAATCAACCGGGAAATCGGCGGAAGGCTCACCACCTACCACGTTGGGTTCTAATACCATTGGTGAAAAGTAGGCTTCTGAGTGTTCCGATCACCATGACGGCAACAGTCACTTGCTTCTGTCTGACTACCCTGTTTGGGATAAAGTCGTGATAGTATGTTATATTATGGCCAGCTCAGTAGTTCCTTTGCATTACTGTGCTTGTCAGCCTCATATCTGGACCACACCACCGCTTTCCATCAGGTGGAGTGAGGTCATCTTGACCGGCAATATAAAAAAGGCTCTGACACACATAGTTTCATGAGGTCAGATAATTATGCTGTGAGGTTTTCCAGAATATTTTATTTATGTAACACTTTTTGCTAACAGTACATTACAATCGGTGCTTATTTTCACTTACATTAGTTTAGCGCAGGTCCGTATCAATGAAATATGTGCGGGCTCGCGTGACGTCTCTTTCCCTATTTCCCCCCTCCCCCCACACTTAGGTGATTAGATTTTTTTATAAAGATGCACCCTGCAGAACGCTTTGATGTTGGATACATAATAATTTTGTAACGTGCTGCTTTGAAGCTCACGTGGAATGGAACGACATCTGAGGTTCGAGAAAAGTTTTATTAAAATAGTCGCAGATTGCCCAATGTTTATTCCACAATGCAGGAACTTTAGACTTTATACAACATCGGTGGCAAACAAAACCTGCGGACCGGCTGGTAGTGATGTACAAGGCTCGAGGCTTCCGAGTCCTTTTGTCTAGAGCTCGGTGTCGTTTACAGGGCTCGCCTCGTTTGTATGAAGCTCGACGACTCGGGAGTCTTTTCCAGAACTTTTTCAGTTTGATCGATCTCGAGGCTTTTTGCAGGGCTCGATCGATCTCGAGGCTTTTTCAGGGCTCAAGTCTTTTTTAGCGCTCGAGGCGTGGCGAGTCGCGCTCAAGTTACTTCTCGTTTGGAGTCTTCCTTTTCAAAGCAGGCAATAAAATATGTGTTTGTGGCATATAATATTTGTGACCACAAGGGTATTTTGAAAAATAGAGGTTTAATTAACAGAAAAAAGACATTTTAATCATCGTGAAAAATATCTTAGTGATAAGGTTTAGAAAGACTCGAGTACTTTTAGGATTCGAGTTCTTTTGAAGTTTCGAGCTCTTTTGATAGGTTCGAGCTCTTTTGAAGGCTCGAACTCTTTTGAAGCCTCGAGGCGTGGCTCCGGGAGCTCGCGGCTCGGCTGGGCTCTGGTCTACGAGCCTACTGAGCTCACTGAGTCCGGCCAATCCGCCTCGAAGCTTCAAAAGTAGAACTCGACGTCTCAAGGTTTGTACATCACTACCGGCTGGTGGTAAGCGTTTGCCGAAGCTCATGAATACCCTGAAAGTCTAAGTGGAACCCTTGTATAGGATGGAAGTAGAAATAACTCTCCAGTTGACCAAACGCCCTGGGGCCTTTTTACATCCCCTGATAACTTGTCAACTCCATTCCCTAAACTGAGCTTAGCGAGCAATTTCGTAATTAGGATCTTTCATTTGCAGCTAACTTAGAGCGAAAGCTAAGTTAATTTAGAGCGTCGTGGCCTGGTGGTTAAGCACTTCAACTCGGATCGCGGAGCGTGTGGTCCCGAGTTAAAACCGGCCAGATTTTTGTGTTCATTGTTTGATTCCGACTAACACTCCGGTGATGGAAAACATCGATAAAAAACCAAATCAACCCGGAAAGTGGCGGAAGGCTCACCACCTACCACGTTGGGTTCTAATACCATTGGTGAAAAGTGGGCTTCTGAGTGTTCCGTTCACCATGACGGTAACAGTCACTGGCCTCTGACTACCCCGTTTGGGATAAAGTTGTGATGGTATTTATGTAGGTTCTTATGTATTTCCAGCTAGTCAGCGGTTACCTGTCTTTTACGCATTTTCTAGGCTGGATATTTACTGACGAAATCGTTACGCTTAATTTAGGGAATAAACTTGACTAGATTTAAGCGATTGTAGTTAGGCCTCTGTTGAGCCATGAACATGTCGAAGTGTAGTTTAGCTCTGGTTTACCATAAGGTAGTATTTGCAGCTAGGACGGCTGATCAATTGCAGACAAAAAATTTGCTGCCCTTACTGCCTTTCGAGGGTAGGTGGGATATGTTATGAGTCTTGGTCCTCAGAAGTTTTGGAGTGACATGGTCTTCATTAATTTGGAAAAAAATATCATTTTACAACCATCATCTTAAACATAATACTTTTTACTAATCATGATGATTCATCATACACAAATAAATATTCGTGGAAATAATTTTTACCGAAAAAACGGATATTGGAATGTTTTTCTTCTGGGTCTCGACATGTCCATAAGCTAAAAAAAAGATAGCAATCGAACTTTCACATTTCAGTATCAACCCCCACGAAAGCTTTCCGTGGTCATAAAAAAACGTTATCAATGGAAATCTTAACCCTTCGATGATAATCGAACACTAAATGCACCAAACGACAATAGCATAAATCAAACCGTTATGGGAATTCGTTTCAAATCGTCCAAATATTTGTAACAGTGTTACCTTTAACCCAAAGGGTGAGGAGTCACGTGCCGGTACGATTTTGGGGTTACCATTAGCCATTCTAAGCTGACCCTTTTAGAAATCTTTCATTTTTAGAACGTAAACCAATTATTACTTATAAACTTAAGCATTTACTGTTTTTTATTTTTCTAAAGACACAATGTTAATAAAAAACGTTATAACCTAAACCAAACAAAACAGTTTATTTTGAGGTGTTTAACAAATCCTGCTTCGTCTGATAGTAGACTGGTAAATTTAATCTTTATATATTTTGACAAAAGTTTTATTAATTGTGCAAAAAATATAAATTTTATTGAAAAGAATTGTAACTACCTACCTTATTTTGAATGAGTATAATAAAAAACCCTATCAACTGATAGTACCATTGCATCAGTGTCGTAGGGGCCCAAGTAATGCTGGTCGTGGGAGAGTTTGTTAAATAAGTTCAAAATTTATTGCACTCTTGTTTGTTTGGTTTGGGATATTATTGGCCTTTTATTATCTGTGGTTAGTAGTAACAATAAACTTTATGATGAATCGTTAACGCTCATTTAATTATCTTCGCGCGATAATGGGTTAAAATAAAAAGACAGTGGGAAAATATTTTGAAATTACTCCTGGGTAGTCCTTAAGCTAATTGGTTTAGCATTTATTTATTTAAAAAACCAACATTTTACTGTAAGTAAGATATGTAAGACATTTGTTTTATTGTCTTATGACAAAGGGTTCTAAGGCCAATGGCAGATTTTTCAGAACAAAGCCGTTTAGAATAGTCAAATCTTTACTTTTATTTCACAGGAATGTATCCCGAGGCGGATTTTGGATGTAATTTTATCATACCATATATATTACGAGTCTCTTATTTCCGACTGACTAAACAGTGTTTCGTGGCCTTCCAGTTATGAGGAGATACCTCTAAACTCGAGAATATTCTGTGTCTCTATCATGGTGTGGAAATTATGATCTTGCCAGTTTTTGACATGGTTTTGTCACAAGAAAAATCAAAAGCTACTGAAAGATACTTTTATTTCATTTTATTCAGTAGTTTTTTAAGATTTTGTCTGTGCAGAATTACCAAAAGCCCCAAGATCATCCTGCATACAAACTCGTGCCATAAATTCTCAGGCAGGCAAAAAAGCAAACTAAATTAATAAAAGGTCTCCCTATTCTGAGGGAGAGGAGACAAATTATTATTTTCCATAATATCATCACACGACCATTACTCGTCGGCACCCGTGCGTGACCCAAAATTATTAGATGACATTTTGTTAGTTTTTAGGGTCCCATAATAACGGTTCAGTTCCTTGCAAAAATATTGGCGAGGTTTCTTCCCTTCGTCGAATAAATTGGGATTTTACTGTGGATGCTTAATATCTACAATGGCGATAAAAAAATAAAGGTACCTTTTGGTTTGTTGTAAGGTGGAGGGAAAGTCTACGATCAAAATGTTTCTAATCACTAAATCAAAAAAACATAGATCTTTTAAGTACTGAGTACAAGAGAGTTATTTATCAC
Source organism: Udea olivalis (assembly GCA_947369235.1). Lineage (NCBI taxonomy): Eukaryota > Metazoa > Arthropoda > Insecta > Lepidoptera > Crambidae > Udea > Udea olivalis. The sequence goes on along the minus strand of OX376362.1, from coordinate 10,174,060 downwards.
ACAAAGTCTTACTAATATCACAGAATTATAAATGGTAAAGTTTGTGAGGATGTTTGTATGTATATTTGTAACTCTTTCACGCAAAAACTACTGAACGGATTTCGCTGAAACTTTGCAGTAATATAGCTTAGATATCAGAATAACACAAAGGCTACAATTTATGAAGATTTTATGTAATTTGACAATTTTATCACATAACGATATCTAAGTTCACGCGGGCGAAGCCGCGGGTGGAAAGCTAGTAAGCAATATATGTTGGATCATAAAGCTATAAGTTAATTATTTTTGTTTTCTAAACTTAAAACTCTTAAACTTAAATACAATACGCAAGTCAGTGGTCTAAAATGTGCTCTTTAATAACCTATTTACTATGTTTCTCAATCTGCAGCTACATTTATGCGGAGGAGCAATTCGCAAAATCTCCACTACGGAACCACCCCCACCCCCATGTCAGTTAATCGCTTTTTTTCCGCACGTCCATCCCGCGCCATTGTCGGAGACGCAATGCGCGTACCGGAAGTTGTAAAGTAGTGATTTGTAACGCACACGCGACCTGACGCCACTTCCGCGAGACGCCATAATGACGGAGATGAGACTAGCAAAGTGTTTTTCTCGACACTGTTTATTTGTGAAAATGTTCGAGAGTAAACATAACGTTATTACTTGTTGGATAGTTCACAAAACCACTGTCTTCTGTAGTAAGGTAATTCTAAGATGCTGGTTCATACTTTATCTATCAGCAGGGTATCTATGAAACTGCAAAAATACTGACTGACGGAATGGTAGTAGCTCATGTTTATAGTCTTGAAGATAATTGCTTCCATCCCCACTCAGGACCAAAATTAAAAAGACGTACCTACGCTTGAGTTTGATCTGGGAATAATGTCTAGATATATTCAAGTATGTTTATCAGACTCTGAAACCCATAGTTCAAGCTCTGTTAGTTTAGGGTCAGATGATTTTGGTGCAATTTCTACACAAAGATAGAAGCTAGAAAAAATCAACCTGATCCTAGGGACTCAAGCGGGATCTAAAATTTAAATTTATTTATTTTAATTTAACTAGTGGCGAGTGAGTCCCAAAGGACGTTCGATTTTTCCAAAGAAATTGCATCACATCAATCTCTTGTAATTAAAGCGATATCGCGTCCGATATCACACGCATCGCATTGCAATAACTCTTGCAACCAGGAACATGAATAGAAATAAACAACGCAAGCCCCCTCGTCTTTAGGGTGTTACTTTTTGACGCTTATGTCGTCACGAAAACGATTACGATTTTATAATGTCAATAAACAGAGAGATTATAAAAATCTACCTGATTTTAACATCCGTTTTTTAATAAAATGTTTGCTTTTCTCGTTTTTTAATAAAATGTTTGCTAGCTGAAATATAGGACTGTGATGGTATTCTTACGTATAAAGATAGACTTAAGAAACATATATTATGTCAGAAAGTTGTAAGTTGTAAATAATACTAATAACTGACATTCATTTTGATGATATGAATGTGTCTCATTGTCTCAAGATAAGATAAAAGAAACAGCGATGGAAGAGATGCATTGCACTAAGTTTTGATGCGAAGTGCGTACACTCGCGGTGTCTATTCCTATGTATGTCTGTAGCTATAACTCCTGCAACAATCACAAATATCTGAGTGCGACTGTCCCTTTGCACCCCCGGTTTTATCACCCGGCCTTTTACTTTTATGCCCTATTTAGCCGAATTCCTCTCTCCACTTAATTACAAGGGAGATGTAATGTGTAGTGACGGGTAAAGGTTATAACCAATCGGAAGGATTACAGTATCGGTGAGCATTTATCTGGTACCGGTTGAACGCTGGTTAGAGTAAACATTGTTGAGTTTCCGTTTCGGTCGAATCAAAAAAATCCTTTACATATCGGCTGTTAATTAAATGCATATGTATCTAACAATGTATTATTTCCAAGAGCTGTGGATTTTGTAATAAAATAAAAGTTCATCATAGTTTGAAAGTTTTCCCCGCTCTTTCAGAATAGTAAAGGGGTTTTAAAGACGTTTTAAACGGTGTTAAATTTTTTTTTATCAAGATAGATTTTAACAACAAAAATAAATTTTCCAATCTGACGAGTAATCCATGGGAATCCATCTTAAATAAAAAGAGGCCAGGCACTTTTAAGTATTATCAATTACTAATACAACATATGATTTCAACCAATATGGCAAGTTCAATGTATGATCTGGCTGTGATCCAAAAATCTGATCGGTATTGGGAACCGGTAGGTTCTGCTACAACACTAGTGCAGAGTGCATGTGACGTGTGAGCAAATGACGCGGAAAGGCGTTTTGTCCGACTTTCGAAGTGGTAGCAGATTGTAACCATATGCCAAATACGGCTATCACAGAATTTGCAATTCGCTTCTTCCGAAGAGAGTCATTCAGACTAAGATTGCTCATTGCAATTAATAAACCCATACTAAACGCTTCTGCATAAAATACAGCCTTATACGTCCCACTGCTGGGCACAGGCCTCACCTCAACTATGAGGTGGTACGAGCCATAGTCCAACACGCGGGCTCAGTGCGGATTGTTGGAGAGGTGGATGTAAGGCCAGTGATAAACCTTACCGTCAGATGTTATCAAGCCGCCTTTTGATATTTAACTAAGACAAAAATAATTTAATATTGATAAGAGGTGACTGATAAGTTTAAGCTAAGCACGCTCTATAGATCTCGGCCTAAGAGCGTAGGTACATTGACAACTTCGCATTATTAGAAGACTTTTGATTTTGTTGAAACCAAATTCAGTTATATTTTTACTTTGTTTTATTCTGTATCTTGTTATTCAAACCCGGTTTATGTGATATGGTTCCGCAAAATACAAAGTTGTTGGTTTATTTCAATGAAAGTGACACGCACTGACACACGCACACACACTTTTCTAAAGCAACGCAAACTAATCAATTCAAAATGACTTTGAAGTGTATGATTATTAATGTTAGAATATAAGCATTTTTTTCAACAAACAAATTGTACTCTACTAACTCGCATTGTAAAACCACAACAAGTTTAAAAGAGTAACTACTGAGTTTCTCGCCGGGTCTTCTCAGTAAGAATCAACTCCTCCGACGCGGTGGTAGACTCGCATTATGTTTTTATACTTTTTATTTATATATTCATACTATATATTATAGTATGTCTATTATTTAGTATACGTTTCGACTATTTAAAAGTTAGGTCTATTTAAATAAAGATATTTGAGTTTGAGTTCCAGTTTATTAGTTTAGTACAAAAAAATTAAAATTCTTAATGGCAGCAGCATTTGTTATAACCAGTGTTAAGATAATTTAGGTGCTGTGGATTTGTTGTAAATAAATAAAACTAAAACAGTGGCATCTGCCCAGCAGTACGACAGTATCCCACTAAAACCATATTTTTCTTTTTGATCGCATTGTGGTCTAGCTAGATCAACACTTTTCACCTATTGCCCAACAGTAGAAACATTAAATGATAATGTCCTATGCAATTTTAGCTAAGCAGATGTGTAATTAACTAATATTTGTTTACTTGATAAAGAAATAAAACATTTTCAGGTTAAATATTTCGAATTTCAAACGAATAAAATATTGCACTCTAAAGAAGTTTTCAGACCTCCCGAGCCAAGCTCCTTATTCACCATGAACCATCTTGTAGTTCATAACTAGACGCATTTTTTGCGACCTCAACCACTTTAGAACCCACGACACTAGAGCCATGACGCACTTTCAAGAATTGGGGAAGCGATTGAAGAAAACATTTCCAATGTTAAAAAATCCCAAAATGCGACGTTGCCAATCCGTCCCTAGAGCCCGTTAAAAAGTATTCGCGGTGAGTCTTTAATCAGCGTCATTACCACTCGATTGAGAGACGCCTGCGTCCGCGCAGCTCAGTCAACCCAATTAGAGAAGAGTTATTTACTTTACTCGTAATCCTCATTGCATCCATGACTTAAAAAGAAAAGAAAGCTACCGCCAGGGTGGGCCAAAAATAAATCTTTTAAAAATAAATTAAGAAAAATAAAAACTTAAGTTGCGATCATTAAATTTCATTGACATCTAAATAAGAAGAGTTTAGACTGTAGAGAGACTGAAACATTTTATGGATTTTTCTTGACGCATAGGTAAGGTATTTGACTATACAATACAATAGCATCTAAGCCCCAAAATCAACACGCATTTTCGTCGTGTTTGTCTTAATAAGTGGGGATCGTGCCCACGAGCTTCTGCATATTGAGATCTTTCGATGAATATTCTAGTAATGGCTTAAGTCACTTATTACAAAAAAGTAAGTTAAAATTGTATATTTTATATAAATTTGATTTTGAATAAGAACTTTTTAGCGCGTTTGGTTAAATCTCCATTACTTATACCTATTTCAAAATAACAACTCCATAAATCTGGTACTTACCTAACAACTCACTAATTTTTTTACTCAATTCCCAGCCAGAGATGTCCACTATTAGTCCTCGGCGCATTAGCTTTCGGAACAGTCCTGTTTCATTGATTTAACGGAAGGCAACCCTAACAAGTACAAAATTCAAACACTAGCCGATTGTCCATTCGTACGCACACACTCCAGGGCTGCCCTCAGCTTGTTTGCCCACGAAACAGATCTGTTGGCACAGTTGATTGCAGATCGAAACTTTAGAACTGACCACTCGGAATCGGATTACGGGTTCGTTACGAACATTTTTGCTGTTTGTCTGACCGCTAACAATGCAAACAAATACTGTGTCAGTTTGTTGGGGTATGTTTGTACCAATGTTTGTTCAGCCCTGAGTTTTGTGACCGTGTTTGTCGTCTTGCTAATTGAGTTTAAAAGTTTGCGTCCTCTGATTGGCTGACCGTTTAGTTCAAAGTTGATGTTAATTTTATTGGTTGGTGAGTTTAGCGATCAGATTGATTTAAAGAATATTATCCTAAGTCAAATATCACTGGATTCAGACTCCCTCCTAGAATTGTGGAATGAGCTTCCACTTCGATTTTGCTAATGAACTAAAGCACAGAGTTCTTCCAGAGGGTTTTGAAGAGGTCTTTCAGAGTCGGCAATGCGCAACTGACGTCTTCTACAACACAATAGGGTCCATAGGCTGCGTTTACCGCTTACCATCAAGTGGCCCGCATCCTTGTTTGCTACCAAAGTAAGTAATATACAACAATCAATTTGTAGAATAGACGCTTGGGACACACCCTGATAGTGAAAACCGGTACATAAGTGTCAAAAACTTGCGATATCCACGAAACCTCGAGCACAGTCCGCATGCTTATTTGCTACCGATATAGCAGTAGTACTGCTGGTATTATACTTGAATATCGCCATAATACTTGAATATCGGCAAGGAACAATTTCCTTGTTATAAAGTCGTTTTACCAATCAACATTTTTAACAGCACTCACAATCTAAGATCTGTAGGGGCCGGTTCCTCAGTCCAGCAACTCGTTTGTCGATCTTAGTTTACGGGCAAAGCGTCGACGGACGTCACTGGACGACGAATAATGAAAACATACAGGGCAATTTCGTCACCAGCTGAGAAAATTGACAAAACTGCGACATTCAGGGATATTAAGAAATTTGACTATTTCTAGTTTTCTATTTCTATCTCTAAGATATGATAACAAGCATTGTAAAAAGTTAAAGTTAAAGTAATACTCGTGTGAAATGTTCGAACTTTAAATGCCCATGTTGGTGTTTGAGTGAGATGGTTAAATTCGCAGCCAGAGAGCACTATGCAATGAAGCTGACTGGTGACCAATAAACCATAGCTTGTCTTCAGTAAGAAACTCAACAAAACTTTTCGACATATCCGTTGACTCTACGCCCAAACTAACCAGAGAAAAGAGAAAAATGATCTCAATCTAGGTACCTCAATAACAATAAAGAAGGTTTATTTTAGTTTGTTAGGTTCTTTTGAGTGTTGCTGCTACAATAATAACAAATAAATCCAGTTCCATATGTACGTTCATTTGAGGCTATCATTACGATCCATCAGATTTTATTTCTGCTAATAGTCGATATTTAATTATTTTACGAACCATGACATTCGAACAAGGTTAAAGGCTTATCTTATTTTGGCTTTTAAGATCCCAGTTCTCGTCTGTTCATTTGTTCAATATTATCGAAAGGTTAATTGTTATTTTTTCCTTATGTTTTTTGTTGTTTCTTTTTGTTCCTCCTTTTGCCCAGTGTAACGATGTTTATTCATTAATAAATGCTATTTCTTTCTTCCTATATTGCTACTGTAGCGGCTCCGACCGTTTTACTGCTCCGTATGTCCTGACAGTTGCAGACCGCGGCGAATAAAATAGTCCTGGAATGCATAATTAGAGATAGAGCTCCTTAATTGGTTCTATTGATGCAGGCGGCTCCGGATCGAGTGGTGTTGGACTGAGGAGTCAGTTAGAGAAGAATTTCATCATATGAAGATAATTTGAAAGACGCTGGTTAAATAAGCCCAATCAGCAGTTTACGTCTTTCTCGTCCTGAAATAAAACATGAGACAGCATCATATACATCGCTCTGGTGAGAAAGGTGGGTTCTCGTGTTATATAAACCAGAAACAATGTACCAAAAACCAGCAAGTCTCGAGACACAGCTCGACCTACTGCGCTGAACGTGTTGTTAGGAGATGTTGAGGGTGTTAATACACCATCTTTAGCAAAAACGTAGGAGTTTTTCATTAATTTCTTATGGGTTGTAACAACCTCCGACAAAGTAAATTAGGCAGCTACAAGACCTACGAGTGCGTTAGGAAATTGAAAGATCTACTTTATTATTATTGAATGTGGCTATAGTCAAGATGGATGGCGAGCGATCATACTTCTGTCGAAAATTCTTAGTTTACTCTCAATAAATTTCTTCACTGTCAATAATTTGACACGAGTCACGCTCCAACAATAAATTAAATCGAATCCTCGTTCTAAATTTAACAAAATATTTTCTGATCCTGCAAGTCATGACGTCGTCGCCGGAAGTGACGGTGGCGTTGCGCGTGCGCCGCGCTTCCTGCCGCGTGCGAGCCAAAATGGCGGCAGCGGCTTCCGGTGGATAGGAAGTGACGCTAGAGGGCGCTTCAGACGTATAAATTATGGTTAGGGATGCTGTGCTCATTGTTCGGCTTGCACAATCACTGTGCAAAATTGAGACAGGGGATTGCGTTAGTTAATATATGCGATGCATTTGGCGATAGAATGAAGATGTCTCTATTTTTTGTTAAAGCTGCGTTGCAATAGCACATTGCAAACAGATCTGTGCGAATTTTTCTTTGACGATAATTCAAAATTTACTCTATTGTACAGATTAAACTAGTGAAGTCCAATCAATTAAATGGTAAATTTCAGACGACTTATAACAAAAGAAACAGATTAAAAGTCGCATAAGAAGGAGCAAGATGGCTCATCATTGTCAGCCACGAGACGTCTAGGTACTGCTGAGCATAGGCTAATCTCATAGATTTCTAGAGAGGCAGGTTCTAGGAGGCGCCCATCCAACAAAATCCTGAAATCCTTCATTTGAGGCTATCATTAGGAATCATTGATACTTTTTTTTTACAATTTGATTCTTCACAAATTCTGCCATTATATAGTCACTGCTGCGTAAGTACATGTGACAAATAATTTACTTGGAAAACAGATAAAAACTCCAGATCTGAACCATGAGTCGGAATAAAAAAAATTCCCAGTTTCACCATCCGCAGCGTGTGACGGCAAATTTTTCTTTATAAAATCAATTTTTTTTTTATAATAAGTAAATAGTTTTTTTCATATTTTATTTACCAAATAACGCACAGAAGATTCGCTTTTGAATGTCTCTTGGTGCCCCCAATTTTTAAATTTTTGAAAGTGAGCCTGTAGCCAGGAGGACTGGTGAGGGTATTTTTTTATAATGATAGAATTACGAGTACATTTGCATTTGAAACATATTCTATTGGATTCTAGATGGAGAGGGTTGAATCGTGGCTTGTTTTAGATTCAGTCCATGAGGATAAATGTACGGTTGAACGATTTTTCAACCGTCAGGAATTTAATAGAAATAGGTATGTGTTCCTAGAACAATCGATTTTTTTATTTGTTTTGAATCTTTAGACAGTGAACTTGTTAAACATCCTCATCTTGATCTTCTATTATGGTTTTCCTACGATATACAAACACATCTTTTTGATACCAAACCCGGATCAGTTCATGGCGACGCTTTTATCGTGTCTTGGATAGAACTAAATGCCTATAATATTAAAATGATACAAGTCAGCAAGCTCATAAGATTTTTCCACGTGTGTTATGTCGGGTTTTACACAGTAGCGATAAAAATCTCTAATTTGACAGGAATTGTTGGAATATGACAGCAACCACAGAATCTCCATTCGCTCACGAGCTTTCCAATAACGTGATTACAAATAACGTAAATTTAAAGTGGCAACTCGTGGTAGACGTACTGGTGCAATAAGATCCTAAAAAAAAACTCACAAAAAATTAAATAAATAAATAAATATGCGCCAGACAACACACCTCTTGTAATGGTCTCGAAGTAGGGATTAATATCCCTGTGTCACGAGGTACCACACAAGGAAATCAGCCAGGGGCGTCTCCCAGCACACCCAGACACGAGTCAATTCAGAAAAGATCAAGATTAAGATATTTCTACTATACCTACTTACATAAATAAGATTAGAATAAGATTTTTCAGACTTTCTCAATCTATCGGTAGTCAAGTCACTGTAAATTAAACTTCAACTTCAACTTTGAAATTCAACCCAACAAAGTGAAATACGGAATATATGGATAAAAAAAACCTATCCAAACGGTTACCCAAAAATGTATGACCAAAAGACAGACCTCTTAGGTACATTTTTTTTTCCTAAGGTACAATTATAACCAACTGGAACTTAAAAAGAAATCAACTATCACTTACCCACATACATTCAAAGTATATAAATTAGTTCCACCTCAGGGCACAGTGCTCCGAAGCGAATAATTCAGTGCCAAAGAAAAAGCAAGCAAATAACTCGTAATTGTGTTATAATATGACTCTTAACAGATTATGTTAGCACAAATTCATTTAATTATAGCTCTGGTCTAACTCTATTGACTATAATAACTCGTGTAATTACCGCTATGCTTTGTTTATTATTATAATTTTACATATTTTCCGTGAAGAGGGGAGTTTTTGTACTCGTACGTTATTCCGTTTTTGGTACTTGGTTAATGGAGCCTAATACCATTATGTAGGTTGTTGGTTAATAATTATGCAGATGATTTCTATAAATTAACGATTTATAAAATAAAAAAAAATATTACAGCTTTAGCAAGTAGAGTATTATTGTGAGAATAATGATTTACGTACTTAGATATTTTTTAAATTTTTCTTCACTTGTTTAATGAATAAATAAATATCTGGGACAATTCACACCAAGATCATCTAACCCCAAACTAAGCAGAGCTTGTACTATGGGCGTCAGACACTGATAAACATACTTGAATATTTCTAAATACATACTTAAATAGATAATAACACCCAGACACAACAAACACAAATGTTCATCACATAAATGTTTGTCATGGGTGGGGATCGAACCCACGACTTCCGGCGCTAAATCTTTAAAACTTAATTCTAGGGTCAGGGCACCACCATGGTTTATCAACATGTAAAAATAGAGTGAGCAACATATAAGTTAGTAAATTAAATATCACTAAGACTAAAACTTGGATCTCCTTTCCCCATGGTCCATTTCGAAACTATGTCAACAATAGGACATCGTTTTTATGTACGCTGTCGGTGGAAAATCAGCATGTGGACCTCCTTATGGTATGCCTGTTTTTTAAATATATTATCGTGGGGAAATCCTCATAAATACCTCGCCGCCCCGGGGAACGACGAGGTTATGTCGGACTTTACCGACTAACATATGTATGTTTGTGTACGGCACTCGACCTCAACTGAACACTTCAGCGGCGAGGCGGGGTCCTTAAAAAGTTTCGCAACGCCCCGCCACCAGTGCTTCCTCGTGTTGTGGCCCCCACCAGCCGACCGCCCAATGAAGGGGGGAGGCCACGGAAGCACCTGGAGCACACGGGTACGTCCGCCGTCGCGGTGAAAGCCGTGCAAAGTACCCCCGTACTCGAGCCCGCTGGCTCCTACCGTACGCGGACCCTACTAGGTCCGCAACCACGATCCACCTAAAAGGTGGAGCCGCTACCGCACGTGGCGGTGCGGCCCGGCCGAGCCGCAGTGCATAGGATCACTGACCCCCTCCAAACGGTGGTGCACCGCGGCCCCAACCTCGCGATCTAAGGCGCTGCGCCCGTGGGCACCAATTTAGGCAGGCAGTGGTAGGCACCATACCTACATAAACTTATAAAACCAAAAATCGAAGACTTGATCAAAAAGTCACCGATAACACGGGTGAGTTGGAGTGCTTAACCACTAGGCTACGACGCTCTCTATTTTTCAATCCGAGAAAACACTTTTATCAATTATTTAACTTTTAAAATCAAAAATTAAAATATTGCAAGGATTGGGCCCCTTTTTGATACCGAGTTATTCTCGTACCAGTAATCTGGACTCCTAATTTTCAACTTCATCATGTCGTAATCAGCATTTTAAATCGCGAATGGCTATGCAAACGAATCTCATTCCTCTAAATATTAAAATCAAAACCCGCACAGAATCTTTATAGTTCACAAACAAATTAGATAACAAAAGAACTATAAACGAACGAAGAAAAGGACATCCTGATTACCATAATTAAAATCCACTAAACTGATTTATGGGTACTCAGGCCCCCATCACTTAAGCCTTTCTCTTGCATTTAATTGGGAGGATCTTAAAACTCAAATTTCCCTCTTTTTGTTTGCAATGAATCAGACGCAGGAAATACCTCGTTGGATCAAAAGGTTGTTTTCGGTTGTACTCAAAGAGCCATTTGATATGACATATTTTATTGCTCCAGTATAAGCAAATTAGACGGATATACCCGTCTTGTTTTCGGCCGTTTTTTGCCGGTTTGCCAACGAGCTCTTTTGCCGCAGACCGCTCAATGAATAACTAAATAGAATTTTTGTTTTTTCTGCTTTATGATGGGATACGATTGTCAGTTTTTAGTCTGGATAGAGGGATGTATTGGCTGGTTCTGCAGCGGTCGGATGTGTCAGTAACCCACTTGTCAATGATGAGGAGCGGCAAAAAGTGGATGTCGTTACGTCGACGAGACGAATGTATGGCTGGACTTCGTCGAGAGGATGCTTGAATTTATGTTCATTAATTTATTTACGACCAAGTACGACTAAATTGGGGCGGTATATAAACATAGGTACCCTCTGGTTTTTGGAAGGTAGTTTCGCGGTGCTTATATGTGAGTACAGCAAAAAATGAAAAAAATACCAAATTACTGATTACCTACGTCTTAAAATAACAATTTCACTGGAGTGCTTTGCCCACTAGCGGCATGGCTTACTTGAAATATGCGCCAGACAACACACCACTTGTCATGGTCTCGAAGTAAGGATATTCAATAAGTGACAAGGTACCAGACAGGGAAATAAGCCAGGAGCGTCCACCAGCACACCCAGAACCGAGCCAATTTAGAAGAGAACCCGGGACACCACGCAAGCCTAGGCGAGAAACCGTGCTACAGCACACTGCGCCAATCGTGTCGTCAACTTTACTATTTATATCCGTTTATTTATTTATTATTCATTGCACATACAAATAAAGTACAATTGGCGGACTTCATGCCTAGAGGCATTAGTTAACGCAAAAAAAGGTATAACGCAGTTAAAAGATCTGTAACCAAAAATATACTTCATATTTAAGAACATTTTAGGTAGTTTAAAAATTATGTTGTTAGCTTTATGTGATTCTGTTTTATGAAATTGTTCCTTAAAAAAGGCTAATACGTTCAGTAGGTTGGTAAACGTAATTTTATCTTCCAATTCCTTATTTTCCTATTCCAGACCACAGTGGCATTTGACTGGTCCCAAACAAACAAACCTCAATTCATATCGAATAATATTAGTCTATCATTATGAAGATTGACGTCGAATCGATGACGGGACCTCATCAATCCTGACACGTAGAGCGGCGCTCGCATATTTGAATCCCGGGATCCCTGATGGAAGCACAATTAATTACAGGGATTGATATTATTTCTAGTAGTTATTTTTTTAAATTAACTATGGTTTGTGTCTAAGCTTATCCTTTTTTAAAGGTAAAATTCTCACTAAAACGCATACCTCTGCGCTGGTAAAGGCTGTTACCGACTTAACTTTTTGGGCGCGCTTAGTTTCGAAGAAGCCTTAGAAAAAATTAGAATTGTGCCACTTGCATTTTTGTCGTCCACCTCGCGGCCGTCCAAGTTTGCCAGGAAAGAAGAGAACTAATATTGCTGGAAGCTGTTCCAGCTAAATTGAAACAAACTCGCCTAAAACCGACAAAAGGCAAAATATGGGATTTCAACTGCAGAAAGTGTATTATAGGATCCATAACTTTCTTTCTTTACTTTAAAAATAACAACTTTTCCGTTCGACCTATTATTAATATCCTTACTAAAATCAGCACGAAAACATTTCCATATTCATGAGTATATCAGGCAAACAAAGCTTAGGTACACTTATATTGAAATCCCGGTCTCCCGGGATTGCGCACAAGTCGGTGGTTGTGTTCACGTCCTAACGCCGTTGGCATTAAGACCACTGGTGGGTGGTCAAATGAATCTAACCACCATAATTCATTGATGGTGGTATATCCTGTTACTTTACAAATTGAGTTTTTATGCTTAACATGCTCATGTTGGTGATGTGTAGTAATAACTTGTAAATTGGCAATTTATTGTTATATTTATGTTCACTGGCTACACGAATTAGGTAAGTACGAGTATTTACTTAATGATAGTGGGTGGAGTAAGCCTACCAATAAAAATGGTTATTGTAAGCTAAGACTATTAAAAAAAAGACAATGGCTGGCTCAAGAAACACACTCGGAAATACTTTATTTTTGTCAAACGAACATTAGTGTGTCATTAATATATGCATTGGTGCCCGCTATTTCAATTCCTGATACTTATTAAGAAATTCGTTCAAAACTTGAGTCACCGAAATAGCATTGGGCAGGTAAGTTTTAAGTAGCAGTAGATGATATGGCACTAGGTTTGTACAGAAATGTTCGAAAATATTCAGGACGCCAAATACAACCGTCAATGTGTGTTTTCCAAAATGTATACATATTTCTTTAAGCGCTTGCTTGGTGTAAGGTATGTCAGACATTCATTCCTTCATACACTTCACAGCAATAAATCACCAGTAGAATTTCTAGAGTATGCTTGAATAAGGTATGGCACAAGCAAGCTTTAGTATTTTTTGAGGAAATTATGACGTGCCACTCGTAGCTTGTATTTAAGTTCAAACGTGACCTACTTCGTGATATTCAATCAAGGTATTGCCCATATTTGTAGAACCTTCCAGATTTGGTCGCGTGTAAGAAGCCCTTCAGTGCCTTGGGAAATACTTACAGATAACCTAATATACATATTTCATGTCACGTTATGGCTGTCCTGCCCCATCCACACTAATTACGCGTATAGATAAATAAATATCTGGGGACCCCACACTAAGCAAATGTACTATGGGTATCAGAGACTGATAAACATACTTAAATATGTCTAAATACATACTTAAATAGATAATAACACCCAGACGCACAACAAACACAAATGTTTGTCACATAAATGTTTGTGATGGGCGGGGACGAACCCACGACGACCTCCGGTGCTAAAGGCAGGATCGCTGCCATTTCACCAACAGGCCAGTCAAATATAGATACACAGTAAAGATTTGTTTGTAAGAGATTTATCTCGAAGACAACTGGATTGATTTAAACAAATCTTTCACCAATATAAAGCTACATATATTTTCAGTAAGTAAAATATTAACGGGAGAAACTTGGAAATAAAATGACCGCTTGTCTCAAAGCATATGAATAAGGCATTCCGTAAACATCAGGCATTCATCATTCCGTAGGCATCTTAAATGTTCTAAGTTAATTCCTTAAATCATGATTTTAATTACGAATCTTATTCTCTATTACATAGGTACACATCGCTGGACACTTAAGCACAACCAATCTTACACTTGAAAAAAAATGATCAATATACAAATGCTCGTTTATTCTTATTGCGTAGATACGTATTTAGAACATTTAAGAATTAATATATTTTTTCAAGTAAGTCTAAAAATCAAACAATACTTGATCTTTTTCAATTATTAGTTTTTTAAGTCGTTAATACCTATGTTGTAGTAGTAAACAAAACTTTTTGTCCATAAGATGAATGATAGATACAACAACGTACACCCATTCCTATGGCGTGTCCACTCAACACCTCTCAACACCCCAACTTTATAAATAATCAAAACTCATCAACACTCTCCTTTCGATTCCCACATAGCACGTTGGATTAATGTGGACAAGTGTAGATAAAAGAAATAAGCTTTAGAATTAACTTAGCAAAATAAAAATACCTAAATAAATCAGTGCGCCAGACACCTCTTGTCACGGTCTCGAAGTAGGGATAAATATCCCTGTGTTCCGAGGTACCAGACAAGGAATTAAGCCAGGGGTGTCTCCCAGCACACCCAGACCCGAGTCAATTTAGAAAAGATCGTTCCCAGAATTGACCCGACCGGGAATCGAACCCGGGGCACTACAGAATTCGAGGCGAGAAACCGTGCTACAGCGCACTACGCCAATCGTGCCGTCGAAAATTACTCCTAATTCTGAGCAGGGAAGTAGCATTGTCTTTATCCACTGCAAAACAAATCCCTCTGTTGAGGATTTCAAGAGTGACTGGTTGTATCCACTGTCTGCATCCAGAGAAATCCAGTGAGCTTTACCAATTCGTCTTTTCACGATATAATCCGAACAAGAACCAACCCAAAGACTAGCAGTTTCCGCTCGCCGGCTGCTACATTCGTTTAAGAAGCTCTATCTACGCTGGTTTATAGCTCACCCAAAGAGTGCACGAGTAGAATGTTTGGCAGTATGCTTCGAACAGCGTGACTGGCCTAGTGCAACACGCAACCCTCGAGCCAGCATGTTGCAGCGCACAGCCAGCGACCTGCGTTCCCTTTCTATGTCCGGGAATCGGCAAAATTATCAACGAATATACTTCAGTCTCCCATGTTGACTTTACAAATGTGTATGCCAGATTTGGTTCCATTCATGATCAGTAGGAGCGCTGTACCAAAATCCCAATTCGTTTAGGAAGCTCTATCTACGCTGGTTATAGCTCACCCAAAGGCTGCACCTGTAGAATGTTTGGCAGTATGCTTCGAACAGCGTGAGCTTGACTGGCCTAGTGCAACGCGCAAACCTTCGAGCCAGCATGTTGCAGCGCACAGCCAGCGACCTGCGTTCCCTTTCTATGTCCAGGGGGGCTAGCCAAGAGCAACACGCCACGACGATTTCTACAATGCGCCAGCGCCAGTGACAGCTTATGTCATCCCCATACATTTGAACGATTTCTATTGTAGAAATCGTCGGTCTACCATGTTGACTTCAGAAATGTGTATGCCAGATTTGGTTCCATGTATAATGAGTAGGAGCGCTGTACCACAATCACATGCAAACACTTCAAGGCGGTCAATGTGGAAGCTAGCGGCTGACAGAACATTGGTTGGTGTAAAATCATGGTAGACTTACTGATAACGTTGCTTTATGTACAATGTTTCTTCTTCGAGGGTGGATGGAGCTGTTGAAAGGGGAAGGCCTAGACGGACGTACTTAGGACAAATCCAAGACGTGCTCAGAAAAGGTCAGGTCAGGACTCAGGAGTACCCATAATCGACGAGCATGTATGAAAGGATTAATGAGAGTGGAAGAAGCGCAAGAGGTGTGTCAGGACCGTAGCAAGTGGAAAGATGTGCCCTCTGCCTACCCCGTTGGGAAAAAGGCGTGATGGTATGTATGTTTCTTCTTCTTTGTGTACAGTATCCCTATTAAATAAGCACGAGTGTTGAGCCGTAAAAACTAGTAAATAACAACCGATTTTGCTCAACACAGGTTTAAACTTAGAAGGCGAGTCGGTGCACCCGTTTTGATGCCACAAATATCAGAACGTCACGTGGATCTGGACTTACAGATGTTATTTTCTCGAGGTAAGATCTTCTTCAAAATGTTTATTTGTGCAGTAAATGGTTGCAACAACATAACAGAGAAGCACAAGTAGTATTCATACATGTTATATACCTACTGAAAATTGAGATTACATGTGTACCTAACGAATTGTTATTTTGACAGTATTGTTTTCGGCATCACGGAACTATCCTTCTAGGTGTAATTATTCTGAGATTATCTCTATTGTCCTCTTCTTGCAAAGCGCGAAATACAACAAGAGTAAAATCTGGATTACTTAGTTGTTTGTATGTACCTACAATAAATAGGTAGTGCAAGTTATGAATAAACTTTGTAAAAAAAAATCTCTATTTAGATAGGTACTCGTATCTCCAAAAGTTACGATTTTTTTCTTGCTAAAATACTCAAATGAAGTTAGAATTACCAAAAGTCATAATTTGCACCTGTCATTCTGTCGCAACAGCAATAATGATCAGATTCCGTATTTAAAACCACTTTAACTGCAATGTCCAGAAAAAAACTCTAAATTCGTTTAACATTTAGGGTGTGATGGATACGAAATGTGTATCAATAAGGCTCCGTAGATGAAAGTCTATTCAATCTTTTTTCTGATAACATAAATCTTGAGAAACCTAGTGCGCAGCTCTAGCTGTTCCACAGGACATTTGAATTCGCGCAACTGCGAAAATACAAAATGGCGTCATGTCAGTTGGCGCCAAATTAAACCGGGTCCTGTATCATATCGCTCTTTGATCTCGGTCCCGGAGGAGTGTTTGTTCAGACCCGTCTGTATGTTTGTCCTGGCGCGGTGAAAGGAACCCCGTGAATGGTTGAGAACGCATCTCTTTCAATAGGAGATTTATATCGAAGGATGAGACCGTCAACTATA
Source organism: Udea olivalis (assembly GCA_947369235.1). Classification (NCBI taxonomy): domain Eukaryota; kingdom Metazoa; phylum Arthropoda; class Insecta; order Lepidoptera; family Crambidae; genus Udea; species Udea olivalis. The sequence goes on along the minus strand of OX376362.1, from coordinate 10,157,040 downwards.
GCGTCGCAATTTGTGGATAGTAGATACGGTGATAAACGACTCCCAACTAGTATGAGGCTGCGGTTCGGGTATCGGCGGGCGGATATCAATTACAGAGTTTAGTTTTGCTTAATTAGAAAACCTCTATCTGTACATTTAGACTTTGAAAATGGGCAAAAATCACTCATCTATCTTTGTGTCCTGTGCCTTATAGATTGTTCTGCAGAAAAATAAGTATCTAATGAGCATATACCACGCACACCACTACGTAGGAAGGTGCTTAGGATTGCCAGCACCCTTGAATCTTACAACTAGGAACCGACCAAATGCAAAAGATTATTTCAAATACATTTCAGAATGCTTGTTTGAATGTTTGATTATTGAATCAGACATACTCGTAAGTAAGTTATCAAACCTAACGGACTACGGTCCTTGGTTGGAAAATGGAATTCTTAACAATGAGGAAAAAAGATCGTAGGTAAACCAACATGGCAATAGGACAAATTGCGAGTGCCCATATGACTACCCAATCTACTTCCTTAATGTTCCAAATCTGCAGCCAAGTACTAAGACTTGTAGATTATCCAGGCAGTTGACCTGTTAAACTTTGCACTGAGTTGTCTCCATTTTTCTTCCCATGATCGCTTAACACCAGGCAAGAAGGAGAGGTTTAAGTTTGAAATAACTAACCTGAATGTATTACAACGAAAACTATTTACGAGTATTACTGTTTTTAGCTAAAGCCGTATGAGAAATAAATCCGCTTACCGTCAGACCACAGCCGTACATTCCTAGCTGTTTGAATGGAAGTGTTATGTTGGTTTTCATGAATGTCGACAGTGGCCCATTTGGAAACTTTTACTGTAGTTATAAATCTAGCCACCCCGATCTCATGTCTCCCTAACTCCACACTATTCTTAGACAAACTGGTGTTTAACATTTTTGCTATAAATTGGAACTTAAACAGTTATTTTGACCACTTGCAATGATATATTTTTTGTCCTAAAGATCTTGTTGACATGGACGGTAAAGGAAATATATATTTGTCTACCAAAAACACGGGCGAACTCAGCTACCTATTTCTAAAAGTTAATTTCTTTCAGTAGACTAAACAATCTAATCATACCACAAGTGTGAAAATCTTTATAATAATTACCTACTTAAAGCAGGCTTACTTGGCTTTTCCATAGACTCTTTTAAGGAGACAAACTTGTCAAAACTATGCTCGGCTGGTTTCGGAAATAGTTTTGAGGTGTACCTATACTTTGAAATGTAGCTACACTTCAAGTGGTAACCTCACATCTCCCATAACCCGAGCGGATGTCTTAATCTGGTGAGTCTAGCTCGATGGTCCAATGGACAAGATGTTTAGTGAAATTGCGGGAGATTACCACAAATCGCGGGTTCAACTACCAAGTCTTGACGTCATAAACTATGATCTTATGATAGTGTATTTGTGTATATTCAATACCACCACCAATACTAGCATATGTATATCATTCGCTCTCTTCACACTGGTCATAGGACTTCGTTGGATGCAGGCGCTCTGAAAATCTATAAAGAAGCCCTAATACGTTGAGCAAAAAGACATCTTGTGGCTACAAATTTTGATGATGAACACCAATACAATTTTCATTTACTAGCGTGAGTAACTACTTCATTTTTCTACGCTACTTTTCTGAACTAACATTATTAATTCAAGCACACAAAGTACAAGACATAATGCAGTTTACAACAAAGCCAAGTACATAGGTGTCTGCTATATCGTGTTTACAAAAACAACCGAGGTCTAGACGCCCCTCTTCACCCCGAGTGTTCGTCTGTCCCGCTTGTGAATTATTCATCAACTCCTAAACAATGTGCAATATTTGTCTTGTATATTCTACGTAGTTTCAACTGTAAGAAAACGGAATTTGGGTGGTTTTCTTTTTGGGAAATTGCTAAAGATGAGACTCACATTGCAAAACTCCCATGGCCATGAGCAAGTCAACACCATTTAGGTTGTAACACATGGAAGGAATTTAAACCGGCTGCGGGCTCTAGTAGGCTGCAGGTGTCGTCTTACTAAGTGGGGGGTTTCCTATGCTTTTCTGGTGGTTTTGTAGGTTTTCCCTTTAATTAATTTAGTAATCTTGAAGATTTTTCAGGGCCCGTTATATGTCTAGGACGACCCTCCTCCTACCCAGCAGCCTCAAATAGGACACAATGTGAGTGTAGAATCTCAAAATAAATATAAATAAATGTGACAAATTGACAACACACAACTATTGATCCCTTCTTCGTGGCCATGACAAATGGAGTGATGTCTGGCGGGTATAAATTTATATTTATACATCAAGGGTGCATTAGGTTTTTGATGTGTAGTAGTGTAGGTAATTGAAGTGACATTTCATGTCGTTCTCAGAGTTTTTGAAGGTTTTTACAGGCAGAAAAAAATGCTTTTGGCTACCTCCCCTGGTAGTATGCGATTCAAGATACGAAGATACTTGCCGCTGCCGCAAAACCACGAGCTCTTGAGTTTAAATTGTAACTATTTGTTTACCTTTTGATACTGGTTAGATAGAATCCGACAATTTCATTAAAGGCAGAAAACCAAGAAATAAAATATTTTCATATTCGATAAAGACAGCATACATTTTACAATAAATAGCTGTATACTTAATTCATTAGCAAAGTCTTACCTTTTTATGAAAAACCAAACTAGCCCAGGTTTCACATTTTACGTAACAGATCGACGCCCATTTATGACCAAAATGAGCAGAGCAAAGAGCTTAAAAATCATAAAATCAGTGGACATAATACATTTGGCCCTACGAGGTGATCCATTAGACCAAATAAGGTAAATTATATTACTTCAACAAATATGTTCATCGTGTCATGTGTAAAGGCTTTGAGAACCGTGTGGTATGCCATCTTGGGTGGCCTACGGCCTTCACAATCCTAGCCTGCTGACAGCAATATCATAAAATGTTATTGCAGTTTTTTAAAATGTTATCCTAGATTCGCTAGTAGTTAGCAATATTTCTGATTATGTCTTAAAATTAACTCTGTGAGAATAGCAGTTTTGATTTTATAATGATTTAAACAAGAATCCTCTAGAATTCTACAGGTAAACGCGGGATTGGCACGCCTCTCTGTCCCTTTTGGCACTTTATGCAAGTGCCCAGGGCCCCACGATCCTGAGGGCCCTTTAAATCATTTTCATTTTTAGGACACTAAAACGAGGTGAACTAAGAATAGAAGGGCTCCATCATTCATAAAGTGCCCAGGGCCCTAAATGGATTAAAGACAGTCCTGGGGACTGAAGGGTTCATGGCATAGTTATGTATGTGGCTTCATAGCGTGGCAGAGTCAAGAGTGCTGGTAGGTAGGTACAGAACGTACACTCGACAGCACAATAAATTGGAAAATCCATGGGAGATGTTGGTGCAATGGCAGCGATCCTGCCCTTAGCACCGGAGATTGTGGTTTCGGCCCCCACCCATGACAAACATTACTGTGACGAACATTTGTGTTGTTGTGTGTCTGGGCTGGGTGTTATTATCTATTTAAGGCTGGGATTTAGCGCGCCGTCCGATAGAGCATTCGGTGGGCCACTGATTAGTTCTGCGCGAACGGAATAACGCCGCGGCTTCCTTCTGTTTTCGTGTAATGAGTTTATTATGAAATAACATTAGACAAATTTAAAAGTTGTCGACCTAGAATATACAAAGACCTATCTATGTATATTTTTTAAGTGCAAAATGTTAATAATGAATATTTAAGAGTAAAACAAAAAACCGTCGAAGTACTTCTTTGTGTTTTTTTATCGGTGAAATTATGTTATATTGTGTTTTGGAAAAGTTGTCGCCTTAGTTAAAGACACTGACCTACACGTACAATTTTTTATTTGCTAAAATATCTTTTAATTTAGTAGTTATCTTCAAACAAAGTCAATCAAATATTGACCATCTTGGGAAAGGATAGCCTTAAGTATGGTTTAAGAAATATTTATGTATCTTTATGAGTTTTTGACACCGATAGTACAAGATCTGCTTATTTCGGGGTCAGATGTAAGTGTCCTAGATGTTGATAGTTAGATAGATGTCAGTGTTGACCAGTGTTTCTAACATGCATAATGCAAGGTATCAAGTTTTTAATTTAGTTTTAGTTTTTAAGTATATAAAATTTGATGCATTAGATAAAAGTACTTGTTGTCTGGGATGTCTTCCTACCTAACTAGTTTTTTTTCTATGCTGTATTTAACGATATCGCGAAGAAAACCATCCATCTGTCTGTCACACCTGTTTATCGCAGTCATGGCTTGCATTTTTATGTCATCGGAGAATCTTCACCTGACATTCCAGAAAAAAGTTCTGAAGAAGTCATAAATTCATATAATCTATCGCTCAATAACATCTCTTAGTGGAAAGAATTCTTGCATCTTTAGATTACTTTTTTCTTGTATAGATTTTGGTTAAGTATACACAATACATTATTTATTCCTTATTATACCCAGAGTCGCGCTCCGACGCAAGATGTATTATTATTTCTTGTCAACACTGAGCATTTTTAGTTCGCATATTATTATTTGTAAAGATTCATCAGAAAATTACAGGTCTCCGAAACACGACGGCAAGACAACGAAATTGAATTTAAATACTACCTAATTCTATACGCAAATTAAACACAATAATTGCAGTTCTAACCAACATTAAGAATAATTAAATTATCGGAATCACTTTTATGTTACACCTTAATCTGGCGATATAAGACTTATCTTTTGATAATAATTCTAAAGAAAACATAATGAAGTAGCCTCTGACTTAAAAATACTTTCAACGAACTATTTCATGTTTTGTGAGAGGCTTGGCATTATAGGTTACTTAAATCGAGAGTGACAGAACAATACATAAGATAAAGTACATAGTATCTACATACATACATACATACCATCACGACTTTATCCCAAAAGGGGTAGTCAGAGGCAACTAAGTGTCTCTTTATGATGAACGAAACACTCAGAAGCCCACTTTTCACCAATGGTATAAGAACCCAACGTGGGAGGTGGTGAGCCTTCCGCCGTTATGCGGGTTGATTTGGTTTTTTATCGATGTTTTCCATCACCGGAGAGTAAGTCGGGTATTTAACAATGAACACAACTATTTTGGTGCTGGCCAGATTTGAACTCGACACCACACGATCCACGATCTGAGTTCGGGTGCTGAACCACTAGGCCACGACGCTCTCCAAAGTACATAGTGTTTGAATATGAATAGTGTGGGAAAATACAAACACAATTTTTAGGTAAAACATTAATTTGTAGTCAGAATCAAGTGACTGTTGCCGTCATAGCGAACAAAACACTGATAAGGCCACTTTTCACCAATGCTTTTAGGACCCAACGTGGCAGGTGGTGAGTTTGCCGCCTTTATCCGAGTTGATTTGTTTTTTTGGATATTTTCCATCATCGGAGAGTTAGTCGGAAATTTAACAATGGACCTATATATGGACTTCTGGCCACATTTGAACTCGGGACCACAGGATTCATGAACCAAGTTGGGGTGCTGAACCTCTAGGTCACGTGGCTCATTAACACTAATAAATCTGATGATGATTTGGAGATTTGTTTGTTTAATTTATTTAAGTTTTCCGCAAATAGATTTTTTTATAATAAGTAGTGTTTTGATTCAAAATGGAAGTGTTACGCTCTAGCTGTGTTTTACTATACGATAATTATTTTCAAAGAGTTTCAAAGTGTCATCTATCAAGTACGAGTACGTCCTTTTCCGCAGAAAAACTCGCAACAGTAGTTGTTTATACGACTTCAGTGTTGTATATAACACCATTATGTACGCTGTTACTGAGTAAACGCAGTCTTATTCCATAAGTCATAACGGTTATATTAGTATGTGTGTGGAACAGGCTTTTTAGTGGCGTAAAGACCCGCCCATTGGCGTTGCACGTTCCAAGAAACGTAAGTTGCGTTGTTTTTGCGCTCACCCCATGTTCGTACGTGATGCCATGGGAAAATAGTTCAGCTGGTGAAAACCTGACTCTGTGGGTGGGTCTCCATAAAGTTGGAATAGCATAACTGGAACTATCTGGTGCAAGTCTAGGACTTATAAGTGCATGGCGGAAGAAAGGCAATGCGGGACGCCATTTCAGCGTTCTAACACCACTTTTGTTTTTTTTGCAAATATTAGGAGTGTATTATTGTATCATTGGTTGGGGAATGGGAATGACACATAAAATATGTTTTACACGTGTTGAAGAAAATTTTGTTTTGTTGACTGGGTAGGCAAGTTAGATTCCTAATTAGGTCAAGCATTAGTGTCTGTCCTAGGTCCGGGTAAGCCTTTGACACTGGACATGATTCGTGTTACAGGGATGCCCTTTGAGGACCATTAAATTAATATTCTATTTGAAAACCCATTACTGACTTGACATATAGTTAATTTACCTTAGAATAAAATGCGTAGTATAAAAATCCATAATATCAGACATAAGCATGAAATCCATTATTGGAGAAGATATTATTAGCAGGACATAGGTAATTAGATGCATAAAAATGTTTGATTTCCAGAATATAAAATATATAAATACGATTTTAGTCATAGCATGACATATCATTGAAGGATACTTAAGAGGTACGAATTTGGTAAATAGGAGCGAAGAGCGGGAGTATATTACTATTTCAGCCTTAGTAACTAAAGTAATTATGATAATTTATATCAAAGCCATAGTAGGTAGGTAAGTATAGTGCATTTTGTTGAAACTGCTGTTTTTGTTATTAACATCAGTAATAATTATTATAAAAGTATTACTTGAATAGCTCTCTTTTAAAATAGAGCCATTGCTCACTCGAAGCAATAAAACTTAGTTTTAATTTGCTATGCAAATCTATGGGAATCCTAAAAAGGGCACACACAGCGCAGTGTACAGTCACGAGTTTTTGACTAAGCCTTTGAACCTTATATCTTTTGGTTTAAGCGTTAAAATACATTAGGATGTCGATGGTCTGCAAACACATTTGAAGCGACTTTAGACCTTAAGGAGTTAACAATAAAGTGATAAGAGGTCAGAGGATAACATATTTTATGTCAGTACTTCACGTTGTTTGTATGTTGCGACGTCGGCGTAAACCTCCGTTATGAAGTTACTGGTCATTAATCCTCTATTTAAACTGCACTATTTCCACTGTTATATTAAACAACTGGGTGTGTATCTGCTATACCTAGCAAATGTAGGGAGTTCTTAATTGGGATCTGAAAATGGCATACCTTTCTTTCCAATTAACATCGGAGGGCGTTGAGTGGTTTTAGCGTTAAATAAAACCTGTGATTGGCTGAAAAAACATCGCGGCATCCTATAAAACTATCAACATGATGTATAGGTTTTCTTAACCATCAAGGACTAACAGCTTCCAAGAATCATCTTCCGAATACCTTCTAATTATCATTATTCAGTTTAAATGTTTTTCAGGATTTTACTACACACATCAAAAGTGTCTAGGGATCAACATATATTTTTGCAATAACTTTTCTCCTGATTGATATTAATTAAAATTTTTTTTAAGGATTCATCAAATAAAGTGTTTTCGTTTGTCTACAGTAACGATAAACCAAGTCACCTTTGCATTAATAAAGAAATTTGCCATTTTCCTAATAAAGGGATTTTTGACATTTGAACCACTAACATTAAAGTTCGAAAAAAAGACTGAAATAACAGTTTTCTTTAAAATTTTATTGGGTAACTTAAACAATTAATAATCCGTGTTTCTACCTCGAACACTAACAACACAAGAACATCGGTTTGGCATACTCAAAATGAGTTCATCCAAATAACGCTGTGGAATGGCCGCCCATGATCGTTGCAACAACAAAAAAAGGTCTTCTTGCGACTGGATACCCTCCATATTCGGCAGAGCTCTTCTCTGTAGCTTATCCCATGCATGCTCAATCGGGTTCAAGTCTGGCGACTGAGCAGGCCAGGGCAGGACATTGATGTTAGCTGCGGCGAGAGTCTGTCTTACAACTCTTGCGGTGTGCGGTCGTGCATTATCATGCATTGACTGAAATAAGGGACCGATTTGCACTTGTAGAGGAACGATGACGTCTGATACAATCGTCTCAGCATAAATTTGAGCGTTGAGGTTGCCTCTGATCCAAATCAACTCAGTTCTTCCGCCGATCCAAATACCCGCCCATACCATGATGGTTCCACCACTATAAGGATGGACTTCCTGGCAGGATTTTGATCGCTGTTGGCGTCCAGGGGTTCTCCAGTGTCGTATACGTCTTGTATCCGGTCTCATACCAAAACGAGACTCATCAGAAAAGCACACGAAACGCCATTGTTCTTCTGCCCAATTTCTGTGTTCAAGAGCCCATTGATATGGAATCCTACGATTGTGCATTGCTATAGGTGGTACCCTTAGCGGTCTTCGGGAACGTCATCGTTCCTCTACAAGTGCAAATCGGTCCCTTATTTCAGTTAATGCATGATAATGCACGACCGCACACCGCAAGAGTTGTAAGACAGACTCTCGCCGCAGCTAACATCAATGTCCTGCCCTGGCCTGCTCAGTCGCCAGACTTGAACTCGATTGAGCATGCATGGGATATGCTACAGAGAAGAGCTCTGCCGAATATGGAGGGTATCCAGTCGCAAGAAGACCTTTTTTTGTTGTTGCAACGAACATGGGCGGCCATTCCACAGCGTGATTTGGATGAACTCATTTTGAGTATGCCAAACCGATGTTCTTGTGTTGTTAGTGTTCGCGGTAGAAACACGGATTATTAATTGTTTAAGTTACCCAATAAAATTTTAAAGAAAACTGTTATTTCAGTCTTTTTTTCGAACTTTAATGTTAGTGGTTCAAATGTCAAAAATCCCTTTGCTAGGAAAATGGCAAATTTCTTTATTAATGCAAAGGTGACTTGGTTTATCGTTACTGTAGACAAACGAAAACACTTTATTTGATGAATCCTTAAAGAAAATTTTAATTAATATCAATCAGGAGAAAAGTTATTGCAAAAATATATGTTGATCCCTAGACACTTTTGATGTGTGTATAAGGTATATACCATATATACCATAGGATACCCTTAAAGAAAAGTTTTAGAAGCAGCGCATTATTCACGCTAAGAAATACATTCATTAGTAGGTCAGGTACTTTTTGTTAATAATAATTGTATTTTTGCGAAATCGCAGAATTTAGGTCACCTGATAAACAACACGATATCTATTCTTTATGCAGCAAAGTTTCTGTGTTATGGTTTTTTAACCATAACACAGAAACTAATTCTGCGATTTCGTAAAAATAATAATTTAATAATAATATATTTATTTATTCAGATAACAATGATCCATTGGTTAGTAACAAAAAAAAAAAAACTTAAAGCTATATTAGTGGGTATCGATTGAAATTAAACATAAATTAGGTATTATTTAGTAGTAACATTAATTTACAAAATAAATACTTTTCGCGTTTGGGTTTATGGTGGTGAGTATCCAGTGCCTCAGTAGAGTACTGTCCCACCTTGTAGCCAAAACCTTTATAAGACTGTTAGGACTACTCAGCATTCTGGTTTTTAAGGATGCAGCTTTTTTACGCAACACAGCGTGATAACCGTCTACACGCGTGTCCGCAAACATGCCAGACGCACTGCAGAATCTCGGCAGTCCCATCAGCACACGGAACATATTATTATAGAGCACACGTAGGGCGTTGAAGGCTTTCTGTGTATAGTCCGCCAGTGTAAAAAGATTGGCAGAATGATTTAAATAATCTGACTTTAACATCGCTTGTACAACCGGCGAACCTGCGGGCCAGCATATTGCCTCGTACAGCCAACGCTCTACGTTCTCTTTCAAGGTCGCAGTCATCTCGCAAATCTTCAGTTACCACGTGTCCCAGGTATTTGAATGTAGGTACTATTTTTAAGTTCATACCGTCCAATCGGATGGGAGGCACCTTTATAAATTTAAAAATACAATTATTATTAACATAACATCTGTTGTTCCCTAAACCAAAAATCCACAATAACAATTGGAAATTCCCTCGGATATCATAGCAAACGAATGAATAAAACCACTAATGAGGTTAACAAACAGAGTCTGATAACCAAGCAAAATGAGTCACAATCAGGTGGCTTGCGCGTCACGTTCGAATTATGCCATCATGTGGTGGGTACACCAGTGATTGCAATCAGAAACGACCCTTATTGGATTCGCAGGATTGTTTGATTTGCCCATTATCTTTTATTATGGCGGATATCTCCAGTCTACTCGTAAGTACTTACATTTTCTCTTTTGTTTTCTCATGGTTAAACTAGATTGCCGCGATATTCGGCTTTTAAGAATTAATGATCTTTGCCTATTGCGCTAAGTCAGTCATCACTACTTTCATAATTGCGTCAAGCACACTTCTTGTTATCCTGCTGACAGCGAGCAGATGCTAGGTCATCGTATAATTGAAGTTCATTTTTATAAATAAGTTTGCTTTTCTTCCATTTTTCATGGCCGAACTAAGATTGCCATCTCAAAAAGGGATCAGAAGACGATATTCAGCTCTGTAGAATCTCTACCTTTTGTGTTCAGTCAATCTTCATTACTTTACTACTGACACTGACTTTTCCCAAACTACTATCCATTTTATCAACACATGTTTGTGCTACCTTTCCTTCATGCCCCAAATGTCATCAGCACTTCGCAATATGTGCCTAGTGCTTGTTCTTTTCTATATACTACTTGGTAAGTATTTTATTTTAAGTCTGTGTTATTTTTTTACTTCGCTCTCAGTAGTATTTAAGTCGTATCTACTCTGTACGCAATCACATCGGCATGACATTGATTGCAATCAGCGACCCTATCGAGTTTGCGGGTGGAGCCGGGCGCACGCGTTGTTTGTGATAACTGAACTGTTTGCTTCGGCTATTAACTCTGCAGTTGTGGATAAGAGTTCTAGATGTGACATGCCACTAGTAAGTAAATAATCACTGACTGAGAGATCTATATAATATATATCATTAATTCAGGCTACAAAATTAAATTTTCAGATGTTACAAAGTATAATTGGCCCATAGAATAAATACCTTAGAGATTAACATACATATTTAATGAAGAATAAAACTACTTATGAAATGGACACGTATTAGGAACAGGCGACATGTGACGCAAGCTGGTGTCCGGTAGCCGCCCTCGAAACCGCTGATACTGGACACGTTTCGGCCAGAACTCCTCTTTCATGAAGGTCGACAGATGTCCCCTCACCACAAATGAGTTAAAATTTGCATTATGGCGGGACTCCAACTCTCACTCGACCATTAAAGTGAAATTGGGGTTAATTCGCATGTATTCTTCGATCTCCTCTGCCTTCGTTGAGTAATGGACACGGGACACGTACAGTAGCGTTGCGGGTATAGCTGGACGCAAGAGATGCTTCGGTCCAGTCGATGCAACACCACACAGATTTTGACGAACAGGCTTCTTCTTCTTCCTTCTTCCCACTTTTTGTAAGCCCTCTACATCGCTAAGGTTTTGCGGCGTTGCAACAGGCGCAGCAACCTAGATAAACTCCTGGTTACTTTTCTTCTCCTCTTGAGTCAGCGGCCGACGCTCAGACAGAAAACCTACAGCTGGAGGTTCAGGGCGTAGCTGAATTTTCGCAGGTAGGTTCTTTAAGTATGGCTGGGAGCACTAAAATAGAGATTCCCGAAATATGAGCGTACGGACGTACGAAGTCGCAAAAAAATACCATACTGTAAGGCAGCGGTGTCCTTGAAATTGACCTCACTCAGCATTTAGCCTGGGCTTTATGGCGCTGATTTTCAGTGGGCCTAAACTGAGTAGACGCACGGACATTTGCGGTGGACATACTTGTGTGCATATTATAAGTATCTTAAATATTATAATATAGATAAAAATCGAATATATTGTGTGGTGTAATTATTGTAATACAATACATAGACAATTCGGTCGGGTAGTGGTTCTAAAATGTAATCTAATTCTTGTTTTTTTTTCGTATACTTACACATTATTTCACTGCAGTGAAATGCTCATATAACTTCTGTTGTTGATGCCACTTTTATTCATTCCAACATCCACAACATAGGGTCTGTATTATCTTTATCAAGCAATTTATCAACTTTTATTCAGTCGGAATTGTTCTTATAACAATTTCTATGATTTGCAGCTGCAACTTCTGTTTCCGCCGCTGGTGACGGAAAATACTTTTATTGGTGACACTAAACTTCCCTGGTTCCTTGTTTATTTTCCCTGTTTGCGGGAGTTTTCTTGCAGAATTACCCCCGGAGGGTAAATCATAAAGATGTTTATGGGTCTTTGGCAAATTGAAGTATTGCGAGTACTTATTCGCTCCATTTACTTCTAGTTTAAATATCAAAGTGTAATGGAGCTTACAATTAATTGTCATCTAAATATTGATTTTATAAAAAAAAATGGCAGTAAAACAGCTGATGTTAGACAGCAACTTGTAGATAGCTAGAATTTGTATTTGTTAGGTGAAAAACCTAAAAAAATATATGTTCTGTTCTAGAAATACTTCATTGTGCAAAAATATTCTCACCCAGTCTTGTCGTTTTAAGGCGTGCAATGAGAATATTTTGTATTTACATCTATTGGATTAACGACCAAGCAGACAACAATGTCTATTTTCAGGATTTCCGGCGTTACAGTAAATCTAAACTTTGATACTTATGTTCAGCGGTATAAAATCCAAATTCAAACACCGACCCTGATTGTTCCAAATCAAGTTAATCTCGTAACCGATATATCGGTTACCGGCATGATTCCGTTTGCACAAATCAGTGCCTATTTAATAAACTCAACACGGAATTCATCATTTCCATTGAAACCACGCCAATCGAATCAGAATCTTAAAGTTAGGTGTGTAAGATATGTTCTGCCGCGACTTCTGTTGAATTTTGCCTGTCGTTGATTCCGTCAGAAGCCTGTCTTCATTACCGGAAAAAACGTGATTTGTATCGATCGTTTTTATTCTCGGGAAGCCGAATTAGGGATAATTTTGTTCCCAGCGTGTATTGCGAAATTAACATGTGCTTTTGAGATTATAGTGATCGTTTGCACAATATTATCGTAATTATTGTGTGTTTATTTGAAATCTTTACGAGATTGTTACCTTTTTAGGTTATCAATCAGCAATCATCATCGTAATCACCATGATTCAGGTTCTCTCTGCTATTCACCTGTGGGTAAATCAGAGGTTTTTTTCTTATCAACTGGCTATTCATTTATTATATGGAGTTTTTTTATTTGTACTTTATTGAAAATCTAGTACAAATAAATTTTTATTTGTACTAGATTGCCCATCCGGCCACCCTGCTGTAGCTAAGGGTAGATGTACGGCAGTGCATCGAGATGTGAGCGTGCTATACAGCTCCGGCACCATTCTGGAGAGATGGTAGTTGGCTACTCTAACGTCCCTAGCGGGGATTGAAGCCGCTAGCGTTCTTTGGATGCGCGTGGTGAGCGACTATAACTGCTCCGGTACCATTCTGGATAAATGGGAGTGGGTAATGCCACGGGCTACTCGCCTATGAGTACCGTAATGTGTAATGCATCATGCATTGTGCTTTATGGCGGCAGGACCTACCGCAGATGGTCCCTAGTACACTTCACGGTGTGCTAGGAATAGTGTGCCTTTCTGCATAACCATGAGGTTGGTCGGGGGGGCCACTAAAATAAATCTCAGTAGTTTGAGAAGGGACTTGTACTTTATTGCACAGAATTTAAAGAACAAGCGACATTTTGGATGCTGAGGAGGCTGTTGCCAAATACTGTCCGAAAGGACTGAGCTTTTAAAATTATTCAGCCTGTTCATGAATCTACCCTATATGTATTTTAAACCAGCTTGGAGAGTATCGGAGTGCTCTAAGATATGGTATAAGATGCCCCATTTTTTTAATAACTTCGTGTGCTTAAATGATACTGTTCGTTGGGGGAAATGTTTTGTTCAAGAAAGCTATTCATTGCAAACGCAACTCAAAAAACAGCTTGAACAAAAACATAAAAACATTTTTTCATTAAATCAGTAGCTAAATTTTATTTTACGACTTCGATAATATATTACAACCGTCTCGTCTGCAATCTGCTGCACGTATTGTTGATAACCACTTCTTTTGTTTCTGGTCTCATAATATTTCTTATGGATACTTATTTGAGTAGCTTGTTATAATTAGTGGGTTGAAGGTACAGTCAAGCACAACTGGAACACACCACTACCAGCTTAAGCTGCCCTCTTTTAGTGGTCGCTCTAAAAACTCGTCATTTTTGAGCAAAATTTTCAAGTAATTTCTAAGATGGATTTTTTGCCTCGGGAATCAACCTCTGATATTATAACTACAATAGAAAATTAGAAGGCACCTAATAAACTAATAAGCCTTGTTGCGGACCCCGACGTGATATCACGTCGGGGTCCACCACTGTTGCAGTGCTGTCGAGGATACGCAATAAGACACAGTTGGACCTTAGGAATTACTATATAACCACAGACGGAATGGCAGTGAAATGAGACAACAGTTGGTAATAGTCTGGTTTATTATAATTCTACTAAAGCTTATATACGAACTCATACACGTACACTGTGTGTGCCTAATCTTACTACGTGACCATCCGGCACCAGCCTCTTCAAAAATGCCACCTAAATATTTCAAAGAAAGCGTCAATAAAGAACAACTATTATTTCACTTATCCCATTGATTTAAATATCACATCATCACCTAATTTCCTAACTCAGCCACGGATTCAAGAACTTACCTACTAACAATATACTTTTACATGCCGGAGCAGGAATAACTCAATGATATTTTGTCTGTATGCCTATCTGTGTAACATACACAAGATAGAAACTACAAAAACCGAACTGATGTTATATGCTAGTCGACAGTAATGAAACCTTAGCTTATATCGACAGTGTTACGATCCTGCAAAGGCAGACTGTATTCCTCAAATTATACGTTTACAACCAAAGCAGTTTTAAACCAAGCGCAAAATGGCCCGAAAGGTATTGTTGTACAATCCCCAACTAGACAAAAGAACTTCACAATTATTTCTTTTACTTCATCGCTAAGACGTGGACACAATAATCCGTATTATTATATCACAATATCAATTACTGCTACCTTTTGTTCCGGGGAAGAATGACATTTGTTGCTGTCGAATACAAATTACCATCGACCTATTAATTCTTATAAAGTGAGGGCCTTTTTTCTTGGAGACAAAGATAATTGTTTTTGCAACTGTCTCCTGTCGCTAGGTCACGTGCCGAAGTGACGCCACATGGATGCGATTATAGTCCATTACAGTGTGTGTGCGATTATAGGCTACCAGCCCCGTTAAAGTTACTGTGTTACAGAATCTACCTATCATTTATAAAAACGATGAATAAAATAGAACCCATAATGGATCCTTGAGGTACTCCCGTTTCTGTATATAGGTTTAGTTAAACCTAAGGTAGTGCCGAGATAATGCTGAACAGATTATGACAGCAATAATTTAAAAAACTTTTTCTGAAAACTCGATTAAGAGACAGCTTGGTCATTTACGAGAAGGGTTTAAAAAAATAAGAGGTCTTCATACTATTTTAGGCCAGCAAAATAATAACATGCCTTGAAATTTCAAAAAGGTGTGAAGAGGTCACGATCGTAGCATTGGCCATGTTAAGATTTTTATAGCTGATTAGTTTGGGTGTGTCATAGTAGCAGTACTTACCTATCTTTCAGTTTTCTGATTTTACACCCAAGAAGTATGTAGCTCAATAAATGTTATTAGTAAATTCTGATGGTCTTTTCTTGTTTTGTAGCTTACCGTCTACTAAAATAATCGCATTGCTGTGAGATTCTGCATTGTTAATTACCCTTGCCACTTAACTACTTAAAATATGAAATGACACGATTAATAAAAGTGGATTGAATACAAATGAAATATCTTAATAGTATGGAAGAATTTCATTGTGTCGTACATCCGAATATTATTGTTCTTTACCCTTTTCAATTGTCAATGTGTTGACCAAAAACACTAGCTACGAGGTTCGTCTGCCCAGCAGTTGCACGGTATACAAAATTTTGCTATGTAATAACAGAAGCAGGATGTGGACTAATTTGCTAAGAGCCGAGTCATACATGTGCTGTTAGGTATATTTTAAACATTATCGAAATCTGAGTCGCCATTGTTGTATGGTATCATCCGAATACTATTGCTGACAATGATTCCTGATGATGAATGCGGTTCCTAGTGACTTTAATGATGGTTCTCAGAGATGAATATGAGACAGGTGATTATACCCGAAAGGAAGCGACTTAAGTGAGCATGTCCTTTTGACATCGAACCAAAATTGATCAACCAAAAAAGCCCCATTCAAAAAGTAGAGTCTTACTGAAAAACATTCGAAAAAACTCTTCGCACGCGATGCTTATTATGGTCACAAAACCTAATTCGTGGGGTTATTTTTTCAACAATAATAAGAGGTAATAATTAATAATTGGCACGTAAGGCGTGCGCTTGCGGACGCAGGCAAATTGTGGTTATACCATTAGCGGTGGAGAGTACACCATATGGTCGTGTGGCTAACGGTATTTGTTATTGTTCGTTGCTGGGTAAGTGGTGGTGTTTGGAAGTATTTTGAGAGGACGTATGGAGCATTAAAAAATTGGCAACATTATTTCACAAACTGAGCGCCTGTTGGTTTACTCCGTCTAATTAAAAATACTACTTCAGAAGGCAAGTTATAAATATGGATTCATTATTATTTCCCTTACTATAACAATTACTTTTTCGGTTTAATTCCCGTATCGTCACAAAGCTATTGTGTCAAATAAGAGTTTATATTAACGAGCCTCCGGTGGTAGCAACTGCAAAAAGTAGTAGACCTGACAAAAGAATGTATTTGACATGATTTTTCATTCATTTAGTATGGACTTGGTGCACACGTGTATAGAGCGTGCTTAGCTTCAACTTAGGCTTTGAACAGCTGTATCTGTAGGTACCATATCAGTTACTTCTTTTTGATTTTAAATTTTCTTTGTCTTATTAAACATCAACTTAGGGATTCGTTAGTAATAATTATAACAATACTGAATATGAGATAATAATTAATGTGATAAGTCTGTGGTTAGTAACGACTTTAGACCTCGGCCATAGTGTTCCCCACAGGCGACTGAGTGGCCATGAGAAGTGGCAGCCCTAGACCAACTTTGTTTGCGTGTTGGGTCACCGGTCACTCATCTACGCGGACCCTTAAACGTGTTAACTTTCGAACAAGCTGACCCAAAAGTGATTATGACAAAGTTCCTACCTAAAACAACGAAAGAATAAGTAGCTCACTTAAATTGTTCCTTCCTTGCCACTTAAAAAAAAGCATTCAATCAACACATATGGACCCTTTTATCTCTATTTACGCTCTTAGTATGCAAATATTGACAACCACCCGGCGGGGTGGGGGGTATACACAAAGGATGCCGCCGCCTTTGAAGTCGTCGCGATGCCGGCACCTTGCGACTCCTTGTGAGCTACCGACGTATTTATTGCCGGGAATCGAACCCGCGTCATTGTCCGGAGATACGGGAGGCAAAAACTGGTACTGATTGTCGCATGTGGTCTTACGTTGCGTGGAGGGGCGATTGGGCTTTGTGCCTCTTCACTAAGAGGTGGAACTTATTTAGTTCGGTATTCCGATCTGAGTACCCATTAAAGATTGTTTAATTTCCGAATGAAATAAATACTTCAAGCTGGTCAAGTGAGGACCAATATATCATGGCGACCTGCCCGGTGTCTCCTAATCTTGTAGTTTTTGAGTTCATCCATCACAAAACAATATAAAATATGTTTACCAGTTTCTGCCACTCATATAATACCCACGCATTCACTTCAAGCTTTACGTAGGGGCATCTTAAGCTGCTGATGCAATCACAGCACCCATTTTGCAATTGAAGACACAAATTAAAGATAAATTAACGAAACGAGGTTATCATAGTGTAGAGGATTTTTTTAATGACAAGAATTTTTGTTTATCTGAGGTACGAGAATGACGTCGTGATAAAGTTTTGGGATAAGAATTCTCCATTTTTGAATCGATTGCATTTTGCATTGCGAATGATGAAGTACCTACTGCTAGTCAATATTTACTAAGACATGTCAAAATGGTTCATATGTTTTAGAGCATAAGATCCCCACATGTAAAGCTTGACGTGTTTTCATACCTCGTATAATCTGCTCCTCTACACATTTTTTGACTGTAGGTACTCACTAACTTCAATCATGTTAACAACAATTTTTGAAAAGAGTAACTATCGAGTTTCTTCCGGAAACTCGATAGTTACTCTTTTCTTACGGATTCTTCTCGATCTCCGAAACGGGTACTACCGGTCACACTCTACTGAGTCACATTATATTTATGCTCTTTCTCTCTCTGGTCGGTCCTTCATGTCTCCGATCGTGAATCGTTTGGTCCCGAGTTCAAATCTGGCCAGAACCAACATGTGTTTATTGTTAAATATCCGACTTACTCTCCGGTTACGGAAAACATCGATAACAAACAAAATCAACCCAGATTAAGACGGAAGGCTCAAGGTTCTAATACCATTGGTGAAAAGTGGGCTTCTGAGTGTTTCGTTCACCTATGATGGCACAGTCACTTGCCTCTGACTACCCCGCTTGGGATAAAGTCGTGATGGTATGAAATTGTCTCCACCAGCCTCTGTCGGTAGCAATTTTGGCGACTGTGTTGAGCGTAGGTGTTCCTGCACCTTTAAGTTGACCAGACCATCTCGTTGGTGATCGGCCTCTAGGTCTCTTTCCTTCCGTGTTCCCAACAATGATCAGCTTCTCAAGGATTTCGTCCCCACGCCTCATGTTTATGCATATATTTGTTACTATATTTACGTCTTTTAATTATATTTTGTTTTGTGACCTAACATAAGCTTGTTCAAGCTTACATCATGGTTAAAAATGATATTACATTTCAATGGTTTTGTAAAGGATGATGTGAACGCGTCTGTGTAAGCCCTGCTTAGTTTGGGGTCAGATGATCTTGGTGTAATTAGTATTACAGTAAAGTAAAAAAGGAATAAGTAATTTATTGGCCCACACACAATTCGGCACACAACATATTAAAAGAAAAAGATAAGAAACAAATCCAGAAGACTACATAAGCAACTTAGTAAATAAACAATAAATACGCCTCAATGTGGGGTCAACGAGGACCCTCTCTCAGCATATGCCGCTGCAGATTATGAGCTGCTGCAGCAGCGCTGGTATTCAGACAGGGCATCGATGGGTGAACTCGTCCAGTTACATGTTCACAGTATATTTTCATATTTCTCAGATAGAAAAGATATAAGAATAACATGAGAAGTAAATAAATAATAATGATGATGTGATGATAATTTTTTATCTGGGACTGGGACAATTTCACACCAAGATCATCTGACCCCAAACTAAGCAGAGCTTTTAATATGGGCGTCAGAGACTGATAAACATACTTAAATATTTCTAAATACATACTTAAAAAGATAATAACACCCAGCCACACAACAAATATAAATGTTCGTCACACAAATATTTGTCATGGGTGGGGATCGAACCCACGACCTCCGGCGCTAAAGGCAGGATCGCTGCCATTGCGCCAACAGGCCAGTCGGCCAGAGATAATGACAGTAGTACTAAGAATAATTAGGTACGTAAAGAAACCAAGTCCGCGCACCCATTTTGAAGCACCCTAATTGGAGCCATAAATGGCTCTAAACGGACCGCTCTGCAGTGTTCATTACAGCTCCACAATGTTCAATTTCAAAGCGCGTCACACGTAAGCAAGCAATAGTCACGCATGTGTGTATATTAGTGCTTCATTTTTTTCCGTTGTATGAAGACTATCCTTCTATACGTTATTATTCTAAGCAGTAGTATTTGTTTCCTTCTTCTTTCAAAATATTCTATTTTCAAAGCATCAATCATGAGCTTTATAGTAAATACCATGATTAGATTAGTTTGGAATCTTATGATTATGAACATACTATGCTTATGGGCAGTAGTAGCAGTTTTTTTCACAAGTCTGGTGTTTTTATTTAAATGTCGCTGACTTTTTTGTTACGGGCTTTATACTAAATGTTGTCTGACAAACTAAAAAAAACTAATATGTACGAGTACATTCCAGGAACGGTGAGTGAGTGGGTGATACTCTAGCGGCACAAAATTGGCAAATGTAGCTCGTACAAATTTTTGGGGGCAAAGTATACTTTTTTACGAAATTCGTAAGTTCATCGCAGTAGTCCTTAGGGGGCTTACTACAATCCCTCATAACTTGGCAAGTTCATTCCCTAAACTGAGTGTAGCGAGAAATTTTGTAGTTTCTTCCATTTCCAGTCTGTAACGGTTAGGTCTAGTAGCTGTTATTCTTTGTAATTACGCGCGGACGCCCGCACCGTTCTTTATGTCGACAGTCGCATTGGTCAAGATCTTTAAACTAACACAAAAGTACCCACGTTTCTGTTGATTTTTATGCTAACTGGTATGCTTCGTGTTGTTTGAATGTACTCGTATTTAATTTATAGTACCTCTCGACATAATATCGTTATCGCATGTTGTTTATTTAATGTTTTATACTAAGTTCTCAACTAAGTGAAATATGTAATTTCTTATGAGAATAAAAATTCTATAAACCGAACGGTTACCGGCACTACGCAACTTCTAGCCTGGATATTTACTGACGGAATTGCTTGCTAGCCTCAGTTATGGTAAATAATTAGACTGCATATAAATAAAAATAAAAAAAACTGGGACAATTTACACCAATATCATCTGACCCCAAACTAAGCAGAGCTTGTACTATGGGCGTTAGAGACTGATAAACATACTTGAATATGTCTAAGTACATACTTAAATAGATAATCCTGCAGAACAGCTTTCCAGATCCTTGCCTTCTGGGTGTGCTGGGAGACGCCCCTGGCTTATTTCCTTGTGTGGTACCTCGTAACACAGGGATATTAATCCCTAATTCGAGACCATCACAAGAGGTGTGTTGTCTGGCGCATATTTATAATTAATTATTAAGTTTGCTGTTTTGTGAGAAACAATAATTCGTTGTTTGTAAAAGCAAGTGCAGTTAACTCCAGATTGAAAAGGAATCCCGATGGACTTGTATTAAATCTAATTCCAAAATCGGACAAATACAAGAAAAATCGTTTAAATATGTGTATTCAGGTATATAACAGAATTCCCAATGACATTAAAGATGTTTTAAGTATTAATTCATTCAAGTCGAAGCTTTATAAATGGCTCATTGACCAACAAATATACGACATTAATTGAAGATTTAATTGACCGTAGATTCAAATTGACTTTCATATTTTAACCTTATACTTAATTGGTTTCAATTTTGAAATTCCTAATTCTGTTATTTGACCCAGACTTATTAAATGTTATTTTATTGAATTAACTATAGTATTTTTTTTTGCATTACAATTAAATGGCGTATTAATTTATATAAATTATTTATTTAACATTAAATGGCGAGACATGTGCGCCTTATATCTGTATCACCTTTTGTATACCATGTTTTTTTGCAAATAAAGAATCATTATCATTATAATAACACCCAGACACACAACAAGAACAAATGTTCGTCACATAAGGTCCAACGGGTCTTCTCCCAAGCGTGCTCTATCAATGATCTTAATGACTACTTACCATGAGTTTTGTCAACGTTCTAACCGTGACGGATGATGTTAGGGTGAAATCGTGGCGATGTCACAGATTGTGTAACTAACGTCACTTCACAAATATGTCACAATAATAAAGGAATTTAGCTTCTATTGGCTTATAATAAGGTGTATGCAGCATGAAGACAGGGTGTAATCGTGAGATCGCGCGTACGATGGACAGCGGTTACGGTTGATAGTATTTAGAGCTTAAACTGGTACGAACATCACGGACTGTACCGACAACTACGAACGTAGCCGCCGTAAGCTGAGCTCCCATTTCTATGAACTGGCATATAAAGCGCGGACGATACAATGTCTATGGAGGTACGCTTTTGCTGCATTCGGCCCAACGCGATCTGCCTAGGATTATTGGATAGGGTTTTCTTTGGCGTAATGATTGGAAATCAGTTTGGTACATATTTTTTGAATAGATGAACCTTACGTAGGCTTCTCTGTTCTCTGGTTCTTGAATGCTCTCCTTGTATTGGTATTACGATGTTACTTTTTTAGAGCTATAGACTGGAAATGAAAGATGACGCTCATTCAGAGACAAATGCGAGCAAGCTATCGTATCTAAGGCCCCTGTACGAGTTAGGGTTAGGTAATCAATCTTCTTTTTATAATTAAGCTGTCATAACGGAAGTCTAATGTATCTACTGACTGAACAATTATTACTCAATAGTTACACTCTTTAAAAAAACAAAAAAAAATGTATAGACGAAAAAACAAGTCACCCACATTTGTTTCGCTGCTCTCTTTTATTGAGGAATTTGTCAGACGAGATAGAGCCGAATATAATAATGTTCTTTTTCCTTCGCGAAACCAAATGATCGTAGGTGAGCTTTAGATATTTATTGATATCTTTTTCAGCTTTTAACGCCACACTCGAAAAAGATTTAAGCGAAGATACACACACTTCTATTATATAGGTACTCGTACTTCCCACCGGGTACAAGATACTCGAACATTAGAAATAATGGTCGAAACAGGATCCATTATTCAATTGAAATTATTTTCGGGGACAACAACCCACTTAAGGAATTGTTTGGTCCGGCAGGCAAATATTTTGAAAATAGGGGCCCGGCCATTGTCAAATTGACCGAATGATTGTTGGGGGAACGAATGAATGGGATACTTTATACCGGCGGATTTTAGGAGATAATTCAATTGAGAGCGCTGTTCGAAATTTAAGAAATTTTCAGCATTCTGTTTAATAGTTTTCTTGTTGGAGAAATGGTCGTTTTGTAAGTAAATCATTTATTTGCTAAGAATACATTGGAGAAAAGATGGTAAAACAATGTCTGGACGGTGCATTCGGCCTGCAGGCAGGCGTGGAAATTATTCGTACTATAAGTACATACGAGTAAAACATGTTATTCGTGCTAGTATTACATATTTATGTAAGTACCTACCTTAAAAATAATTTATTTTTTTGCATATTCACACAAAAAGTAGTAAAGCGTTAAATACTAGGTAGGTACTATATTCAAAACTATTTTACAACAAAAACTTTAACTTATCCACATTTGAATGTACTTACACATACCTAATAAGTTAAATAAATTGGCTTGGTGGTTCGGTCGGTCGGTATCTGGTGACCACGTATGACCACGTACAGATGTGTTTGATCTTTGTCCATTAGTCCCTGTTCAATGCGGAATCAGCTGACCATGTCCATGAACATCTATTTAATCGAAAGTTTAGATCGCAATGCAAAATTATAATTTTCTTTACTGTGCCTGGCATGTTGTGGAGATCTTTGGATCTCAAATATCATTAACTAGCTCGGAGCTGGTTACTTAAAATAAGGATTTGTGACGCAAAGCACTTTAATTTACATAATAAAATAAACAATTAGTAACAGACTAAGAAAAAATTATATTAAAAAAGAAGTAAGTAAACTAAGTATTTAAACGTGTGCCAAAACTACAAAATTATGATCTTACTATAACTCAGTATTTTTCAACTGTGTTCAAATTAAAAACAGTGAATTGATTTTCATATTCGAAAGAACATTAACTTAGATACTTATCACTTTTCATACTTAATTCTGGAACACACAGGAACAAGAACGCAATCGACATCGGTATTTTAGTGCCATCTATGGGCGAGTAGATGAACTGTTACAATTACGGTCTTCGTTTGGAATGTTCTTGCGTTGCCAAGTTTTTGTTTGTCTTACTAAATCAGTGGGTACATTAGGATAGGTACCAAAAAAACAAAACACCTTGATTTAAAATGACCGAGCCCAAAATACCCAAACTCAAAATACCTTAAGATTTAAAATACCCGAATCCATTTACCTTACTATAAAATACCAGAATTCAAATAGCAGATTTTCAATTAACCTCACATTAAAATTCCAAAATATGAAATGCATAAAATAGCTCGGTACAGTTTGTCGGCGAATGAACAAAAGTGCCAAAAAAAATATCGCTGTTAGGTATCTAAACAATGTAATAATAGATCGTCACCTCTAGAAATACCTAATATCGATACATTTTTTTGCCATTTATGTTCATTCACCAACAATTCGGCTCTGGCGATGGTCACAGTTCTAACCTAACCTAACCGACTGAAGCTTTTTAAGCTAATGCCACTTGTAACGTGGGTACTTATCGTAGAAATAAAATATTCGAAAACGCTTACACGAATATTTATATTTAGAGTGAAGAGATTAGGCCGGTCGTGGGTACGTCGCCTAGTTCAATTGTGGGTAGAATGGACAGCTGTACAGAGAGGTACTGCCCTGGTGGTGGAGTGTGAAGATGGAAGCTTCGGCAGAACAGCGGTGCAGCGCAGGCGCACTCTTCAAGTAGCCCGTACAGTGGACCCCAATAAGTGGGGGAATCACTTCACTGATTATAAATAATGTAATAAAATATAAGATAAGTAACTCAGACAGTTAACAGATATCTAGGACGTTAGGGCGGAATATCGTGAACGCGAACAAGCGTCTACACGGCTTCGAGGTCTCAGGACCTACGGACATTAGCTTTTTAAGCTAATGTCCGTTTTTTGAATTTCACTCAAGTAAAATACCATAGAAAACTGTACCGATCTATCAATATTAGTTAAAATAAATGAAATGATAATTTTATAAAAAGAGATAAAAAAATATACATGAAATTAAACTAACTGTATTTTAGTGAAGTATGTTTCCATGAAGTAATTATGATGATCTTATAATTTATTTTCTTCATGAACTTAATTGTTTTTGTGATGATTTTATTACGAGAAAAATAATATCAAATGCTTAACCAATAAATTAACGTAAAAATGATTGATCACCACACAAACTTGTTTTTTTATCAGTTATAATCATAAGATGTTTTGACCTTGGGCTAATCAACTGTAAGGTTATTTGAATATTTTATTTTCGGGATACTTATTTGTATTTTGATAATAAGGTATTTTGCGTTCGTACATTTAAAATTAAGGTGTTTTTGGTTTTTTAATATTCTAATATGTACCCAAATCAGTTAACTTATTTTGAAGAATTTCAAATAGGGCATTTTTTTACCATAAGCTTTCATTAAATCCAGAAATAAATCTATTATTCTGTAAAGCACTTTCTATGGTACGTTACTTAGCTAAGCACAGACTTATCACATTAGTAATGATTTTCCTACCAAGTAGGTATTGTTTTAATTCTTCTTCTTCTTTTCAGCCTATAGCAGTCCACTGCTGGACATAAGCCTCCCCCAGGGCGCGCCACAAAGCCCGATCTTCCGTTTCTGCCATCCAGTCACTACCAGCCACTTTCTTTAGGTCGTCGGTCCAACGTGCCGATGGACGTCCAACACTACGCTTGCCGAGTCGCGGTCTCTACTCGAGAACCCGTCTACTCCACCGACCGTCGGTTCTGCGACAGATGTGACCAGCCCACTGCCACTTCAGTTTGCTACACTTCTGGACTAAGTCAGTCACTCTGGTTCTTAGCCGGATTATCTCGTTCCGGACCTTGTCCCTTAACGAGATTCCTAGCATACACCTTTCCATAGCTCTCTGATTGACGTGTAATCGGTGGGCTAGTTTCACTGTCAGGTTCCACGTCTCGGCTCCATATGTCATGGCCGGTAGGACGCACTGATCAAACACCTGTTTTTTAATTCAATATCGATAAGAAGTAGCTGATATTGATAGATACAGCTGTTCACAAAGTCTGAAAGTCTGAGATAAGTCTAGTTTAAGTGGAGGTGGTTCACAAAACACGTTTTAAGAATTTATTTTTGAAGTAGTAAACAGTGAAATTAAAATCTAATAAAATTTACTGATATTGTTGAGGAGATAATACAGGTAATTAATCCTGTGGAAACATGATTTGATAAAGTTGGCTCGATATAATAAATTCACAAAGTTACCTCTTTTCGTGACATTTTGTCTTCTATTTTTGGTTTTATTTCTAAAATAATTGATCTGATAATATGGGTCCTTCACCAAAACAAAGTTTAAAGGTAACTGGAGGGATCTCATCTGATGGTTTTTTTATTACATCTATTCGCGTGATGTAATAAAAAAAAAGCGCGTGGCGCTCATCAGTTTCCTCAGGAAATGTTGTGCAGAACCACCTCGCCTTAAGCTAAGTATGCTCTAACAAAACAACAAAACCAAAAATATTTTTATTTCAATAGACCTGTAACAAGTACTTTTAAATCATCATTACAAGAAAAAAAAATATACTTAATAATAGACTTAAACACTATAATCATATGAATACATAAATACACTGTATACAAACATAATATATAGAAATATAGAAAAATAGAAAATATTTATTAACATAAACAAAAAGGGTTTACAATAGTCAGAGGTTGACATACTCCTATTAAGTGTAAAAACTGTGCCAGGAGCAGCCACTCTCCCATAACAAATCACGGGACATTTGTGGCATAGTAGGCTAATTACAATTTTATAAATCTTATAAGTATTTATTAGTTTATCTAATGTACTACTACTGTATCTTAAACTATAATAATCTAAAAGATAGATCCTAAGGTTCACACTTATGCAAGTTAGCCATGCTTACTAAGTAGGTACAAATCAACAAATTAAATTTAAATTTAGTATTATCAACCGTTCTACTTACTCTATTTACTAACAATACAAACATAATGTGACTCTACCACCGCATCGGAAGTTGATCTTATACTGAGAAGACCCGGCGGGAAACTCAGTACTTACTCTTTTAAACCTGGTTCGGTTTTACAAAAACTGTTAGTAAAGTACGATAAGTATTTGAAAAAAAAAAATACATGCTTACGTTTTAACATTTTCTTAAAATATTAACCCTAAAAACATCTATAGATCTCGGCCTCAGAGTAAGATATGAATGACGTCTTATGAACAAACGTTTTCAAATCTCTACTCAAGAATTAACACAAACTACTTACGCATACTATACAACTTTTCATTATTCACAAACTATGGCCCCGCCTTAGTTTGTTAGTCAGGCTATCCAATACCGTAGCACAGATTACTTTTCTTTTTCTTCATTTGTTTTGAAATTTTGATCGAAGATTTGATCATGCCAGCTCCATCGTATCCTCATCTTAGTAACTAAACCAACTTAAGACTAGAAATTACAAGATTAATCATAATTTTAGCGGCCTCTAAGGACGGCTCAGCAAAGAGATTGAATAGACAACCACAGATTACTTGAAAGTAACTACGTAACAGATAGAAAAATGTATTTTTTTTTATCCTAAATGCGTGCTGTTATGTGACAGACATATATCGCCAGCCAGGGGCACCTCTTTCGTTAATAGATGTCAGTAGGCATAATAATAAATCATTTATTTACCAGAAAATGGTTACAAAAGGTTCTTAAAAATTCAAACCATCCATCATATTCTATCGCATGCGACGTGCAAATGTTGTCAGCAGTTTAATACAAACAGACTGATTGTAAAAATATAGGTACACATATTAGGTAAATTAGGTCAATACAATTATTATCAAATATATTCAATTATTACGGTCGGATTATTACAATTTTATCGAAATTATTAACAAATCAAAAGTATCAAATATTTAGATGTCAATTAATTAATTTCAAATTTCGCACTATATAAAATAAATGTTAAATTTTATAATTTAGAAAGTCATTAATGCTATGTAGTACATTTTTTCCTTAAAAATTAAATAAAACAGTTTTGAATTTGGTTGTTGGCAGCGATTTGAAGCCCTCTGGTAATTTATTAATAATTTTATTTTAATAAACATTCCATAATTACAGAATACAGTGTCAATCTCTGGGGTGGAACTGACAAATTTTCGGCTTTCCTTCCCCTGTACCCATCATGACTGCCGTTCTTTGTGAATAGGTAACAGTACTTTGACAAAGATCCCCATTTCTAGAATGTATAGACAAGGAAGGGGTAAAATGTTAGGTAGTCAGTAGGTAAGTACGTCATCGCGTCAGTTCAACCGCAAGATTCGCGTCCAAATGCTCTATGGCTGTCGACAACCAACTGCCTAATGGGTCATGGAATACCCGGCGGCTGGAAGGCCGGACTGACGGGAGGATATTGATTTAGTTAATTAATATTTTATATTGTTTTAAACTAAGACGGTCACTAAAACTAAAATAGTTATTAGTTACGGCATTTTTTTCCACATTTTTCGGTTTCGGGTTTCCGATATTTCGGCACTGGTGTGCTGGGAGACGCCCCTAGATTTCCTCGTGTGGTACCTCGTAACACAGGGATATCAATCCCTACTTCGAGACCATTACAAGAGGTGTGTTGTCTGGCGCATATTTATTTATATTTATTGATTTATTTACTGTCGCAAGTGCCATGATCACGGAGTAACTGAAGATCTAGCGGGTGAGTTGTTATTGGCAGACATCTTTCGTCTTTTGAAGTCTTTTATTACGCTCGCCGCCCGTAGCCGTACCACTACTGTGTACTCACTCACTATTCACTCGGACTTGATTTCAACACGCGAGACTAAAGCCGAGATCTTTAGTCGTTTCTTAGCTAAGCACAGACTTTTAACATTATGTTTTTTATTACTTATTGAGTATTGTTATAATAAATTTTAGTCCCTAGGGAGTGAAAAGTAATCAGTTTTTTTAATTTCCTTCATGTGACATAGATAAACTCAAACAGTTTTTAAATATTTATTTATTTATTTATTTATTCACATTTGCTTACTAGGTGTATTACATTATACAGGTGGTAGATATAACTATAGAAAGAACTTAGAACCTAGTTACCCAGAAGGTATAGCAAAATTTGAGGGCAGCTTAATGTAACTATCATAACTAAATCTAAATAGAAATCTTTGTAATATTTATGTACTTAGGTATATAGAGCAGACTAGATTACAGATATGATATTTTTTTATTGGGTATTTAAATATTCAGTCAATGAGTAGTAGCATCTTGATATTAGGTAAGGGCGTAAACTTCGTGAAAATGATTTTAAATTAGGTTCGTTTTTTATATGAAGTGGCAATTTATTAAATATTTTTACTGCCATGTAATATGGACTCGTATTCAACATTTTAATTCTAGAAGGAGGTAAGTAGAGTCTATTTTTATGTCGAGTGTTGATGCTATGTGTATCTTTAACTTTAGTAAATTTTTCCATATTTTTAAAAGTAAAGAGGCATATTTCGTAGATGTAAATAGAGGGCAAGGTAAGTAGATTAAATTTTATAAAAAAGGGTTTGCACGATTGAGAGTTGTCAATTTTAGCTAAAATCCTGACACATTTTTTCTGCTTTATAAAAAGTTCATCAATGTCTGTACTATTTCCCCAAAGTATTATTCCATATTTTAGTTGAGAGTATGCATAGGCGTAATAAGCTGCTAAGGCTGCTTCTATGGTGGTGCTATGTACTATTTCAAAAAGGGCATAGGTAAATTTTGATAATTTTGATATGACGTGTTCTATATGTTTCTTCCAGTTTAAGTTTGAATCAATAATAATACCGAGAAGATTAAATGAATCAACTAATTCTATTTCTTTACGTGCAAAAGTTTTATTAATGGTTAAGGGGGTTTTATTGTGAGATCTAAATTGTATGATTTTTGTTTTACTAAAATTTATTAAAAGGTTATGGTCTTTGAGCCAACTTATTATTTTTTCCATTGTGTCATTTAGCCTGGTATTAGCGGTGTTAGAGTTATCAGATTCTATTAAAATGGATATATCGTCTGCAAAAAGAACTGGTAAGGTGGTTTTATTCTGAATTATTTTTGGAAGATCATTTATATATAAAAGAAAGAGAACACAGCCAAGAACACTTCCTTGAGGTATTGAGCAAGTAAGATATTTGACATGAGATTTTGTAGTCGTAATTTGATTATTTTGTATGTCATAACTTTCTATTTGTACTTGTTGTTTCCTGTTTTCTAAGTAGGATTTAAACCAGTGATAACTTGGACCTCGTATACCCGAACCATATAATTTTGACAATAGGATGTTATAATCAACATTTTCGTATGCCTTTGACATATCAAGTAATAAGCCTACTCCGTAGTTTTTATTGTCTATATGTTCTAGAGCTGTTTGTATAAATTTGTACACGGCCATTGTTGTTGATTTAGACTTTCTAAAACCGTTTTGATGTTCATCGAGTATATCAAACTTTTCCAGAAATGCATACAACCTATTGCACATGGCTTTTTCAAATATTTTTGAAAAACTAGGCAACAGTGCTATGGGCCTATAGTTGTTGGGCGAAGTAGTATCATCTTTTTTGTGAATGGGCTTAATTAATGATATTTTTAATAAGTCTGGAAAAGCACCTTCATGAAAACTCTGATTGATAAGATGTGTAAGTGGTTCAGACAGTTCTCTTGCACATTGTTTGATAAGTATGGGTGGAATATCGTCCACGCCACAGCTTTTTTTATTTTTAATAGATTTAATAATTTTTAATATTTCTTTTTGATTTACGGGATATAAATACATACTGCTTAAAGGTGAATTTAAAACTTTATGGGGGTGAGTATTTGGATTACTATTGTTTTTTACTGTGTTTGAAAATGTCTCATTGAATACTTCACATACTGTTTTTGGGCATTCAGTTATTTTGTTATTTACTTTTAATTTTATGTTCTTAAATGGCTTATTATTGGGTTTTCCAGTCTTAGTATTTATTATTTTCCACATGGTTTTATATTTATTATCTGACTGATGTATTTGTTTACTATATTGTAGTTTCTTTGATATTTTTATACACTTTTTTAATATTTTACTATATTTTTTATAATAATTTCTTAGTACATTACAGTTTGATTCATTAAGTAATATTCTTAAAACTCTTTTATGTTTGCAGGATACTTTCAAACATTTTGTAAGCCATCCCTTAATTGGTTTGTTACTTAGTTTAATGTTCTCCTTTGGTATATATTTATCAAGAAGCTTTTGGATTATTAAATGGAATGATGTATAGTTCGTGTTCATATCTTTGGAGTTGTTAGTAATAATATTCCAGTCAACTTTATTTAATGAATTTTTTAAGCATAGTATTTTTTTGTTTGTAAATATTCTCTTTTTTACTTTCCACGGTTTTTTATTATGTTGTGGTATATTTCCTACACGTAATTGTATATTTACTGATTTGTGGTCAGACAGGCCGTGATCTTCCACGTAGGCTTTATTGACAAAGGGTTTGTAGTTTGTAAATATTAGATCAATGGAAGTTGCTGTTTTTTTTGTTACTCGAGTGTATTCTTTTATTAATTGTTGCAGATTAAATGAACGCATAAAATCGATAAATTTCTGTCTTTTCTTTTTATCTTTTTTATCTTTTTTTAGCAAGTCAATGTTAAAGTCACCTCCTATGATCACAAATTTATATTTATCTTGATGGTTCAGTTTAGTTAGAAGTTTGGTCATTTGTTTGTAGAATGTGTTTATTTTCCTGTCTGCTCTATATAATCCTATCACAATAGTATTTAACTGAGGTAACTCTATTGCACTAAATTCTATTATAAACTCTTTAGACAAATTAACAATATCATCTCTAGTAACACAATCTAAATATTCCTTAGTTGCTATTAAAACTCCACCGAGTTTATGCTTTTCTCTACAGAATAATGAGGCTATTTTATATCCGGGTAGTCTAATTGTGTCACAAAAATCTTTATTTTTACTAACTTCAGAAAAGGAAATGATATCTAATTGAGGGTTGGACTGCAAAAGTTGCTCTACTGAGTGTAGCTTATTTCCTATACTTTGTATATTTTGGAATGTTATTGTGAGGGTATTAGCGAAAGGGACAGCTTTCCTGTTTTGCTGTTTCTTCTTTCTTGGGTTGTGAATGGGAAGATGCAGATGACGTTAGTTGTGTTTCCTTTACAATTTTTGTATCGTCGGACATGGTTTGTTGTTCCACAGAGTCCTCGATTGGTTGTCCATTAATCCACAAGGTGTTATTTTTTAAAATAGCATGGAGCCCCTTCTGTCGGGCGTCTGTCAATTTTCGTCTTAAGGCGTTTCTATGCTTGAGTTTATCGCCAGTAATGAATTGACTTACAGCTAGTCCAGTATTTTTAAAGTATTTTGAATTTTCCAGTATGTATTTTGTAAACCTTTTGCTAATGAACTCTATTTCTAGAGGCCTGCTATTCCCCTTTTTTCCTATGCGTTTTATTTCTTCAATGTATGGATTGGTGTTAATATCCAAAATATCGGCAAAGGCTTTATTGACATTTTCGTATAGGTTGTAGTTATTTTCATGCTGCATTTCAGGTAGTCCATATAGAACGATTTTCTTTTTTTCGATATCGAAGTTTTCCAGTTGATGTTCAATGTTTTTTATTTTGTTATCTATGTTATTAACTTGTTTTTTAATTTCCTCTTGATCTTTTTTCAAATTTAATGATGTATCTGCGTTGTCCTTTTGAATTTTCTTGATAGCATTATTCAATTCTGTTTGTATAGTTTGTTTGACTTCTGACAGAATAGATTTTTTAATTTTTTCCAGTTTGCTATCTAAAAGATGGCTAAATAGATCTAATGAGATTTTCTCTTCGTTAGGATTGTCACAAGAGTAGGAAGTATTTGTATTTTTATTTATTTGGGTGTTTCCTGCGATATCGTCTGCATCTTGTATTGTAAAACTATCATCTGCTAATATTGTCATATTTTTGGTTTTTTCAGGTTTTCGTCTGCAAGTTATATTCAAGTCAGAATCATCCAGAACATCGTTTGAACTATGTGGCCTCACTGGAGTGTCCGGGTGGTTCTGTTTAGGCATTTTACAAATGCAAGATTGGCATTTCCATTTGTTTCTGTGCTCTATTGTCATGGTATTAAAAAACCGTTTTTCAGGAACATTTGCGCAATCCAGGTCATAATGATCCGTACATAAAGAACAAATTAAAAAATGTCTTGTTGGTATTATTTGCTTACAACCTGCACACAACGCCATCTTGCGGGTTACGTTCAAGAACTTTAAAATAATATATACTATTATCTGTGGACTGTGGATAGGGTTGCCATTACCTAAATTGGCAACCCCGGACAAAGATTGTTAAAACCCCGGACTTTTGTGTAACATCATAATTTTTCCCCGGACACCCTAGATTTTTTTTTTGATGTTGAAAGTTTCATAATAAGTTTTTAGGTTATGGGGTTTATTTGCTAAATACAATAGGTACAACATTCTTAATAGAATAGTCTCTTTCTTTATACAGGACCCTAATTTAAAAATTATGTTATGTAAAGAAATTCGGTAAAATATTTGCAAATTTTCTGTAGTCATCATTTGAACTTAAAAAAATGCATTCAAAATCAACCAAAATGTTTCCTACCAATGACAAAGACAGTCCTAATATTATGTTGTAGAGATGAAGTACCTGAAGCTTTAGTAGGTACTTTTTAGTAGGAATAATCTGCTCCTCTGCTCAATGTTGTGTTGTTTTTTCTACTCTCATTGACTGTACTCTGAATTTATTTTTTGTAAAACAAACAAAATTCAAAAGAGTAACTATCGAGTTTCTTGCCGGAGTCTTCTCGATAAGAAGCAACGTTCGAACCGGTGGTAGATTCACATTATTTATATTCACGATATGTACTAATATTGTTACTATTTTATTTACGTTTATTATTATTATTTCTATATACTTTTTTTTGACATGTCATAAGTGCTATGTACAAGCCTAAATGAATAAATGATTTTTTTACTTTACTTTACTTTTAGGTAAGTACTTCAAAAGTAACGAGTCTGACTCTTTCGATAAATAACGATTCCTATGATAATCATAACGATTTTAGGATGACAAGGTAGTAAATACTTGTATTAATGAGCTTTCTTGGAAGATGAGAGTCTTTAAAGACATGAGTCAGATTTGTACAAACTACGACTATGGAAGACTATCGCAAATTTTTCATCGAGTTACATTACGTAAGTTACACAGCGTTATCACCATCGGCCTCGCCCACGCTTACCACCGTGCAAGATTGGGGCCAAACGTAAACGTAGAAAAAAAGTTTTTGACAATGTTACAAATCGGGTAGCAAAGCTTTCTGGTCCTTGGCTAAAACAGTGCTTCTCTATTTGCTAGCCATCCACGTCTCAATTCTGGAAGTAAAACACCACCTGTGCTACCTCAAAGCGGTTCTGTAATGTCAGAAGTCCGCCAAAAGGAGGTACTGAAAACGCTTCGAACTTTTGACGTGAACAAAGCCAGTGGTCCCGATGGGATTCCTGCAGTGGTTTTGCGGAATTGTGCCCCCGAGTTGTCTCCTGTACTGACACGCCTGTACCGCCTCTCTCTCAAAACGGGACAAGTTCCTAAGTCCTGGAAGCTTGCCAACGTGCAATCTGTGCTCAAAAAAAGGTAGTCGAGCCGACCCTGCCAATTATAGACCAATCGCAATTACCTCCATACTTTGCAAAAGTATGGAACGTGTATTAAACAGCAAGCTCCAGGCGTACCTCAAGGACAACAGTCTGCTCAGTGATCGACAGTACAGTTTTCGCCGTGAACGATCAACTGGTGATCTTCTTGCGTAAGCCACTCACTTGTGAGGCGAAGCCAGCGAGAAACACGGCGAAGCACTCGCTGTTTCTCTCGACATCTCGAAGGCATTTGACTGGGCTTGGCACGACAGTCTCAAAAGCAAGCTTCCTTCATACGGAATTCCCACCGCACTTGTTAGAGCAAATCTTTATCGATTCTAAAAGGCACATGAGATATATCCCCGTAGTAAGAGAAACCGTGATAGATTGGTTTATGATATTTTGCCCAAAACAACAATGTATCAGAGACAAGCGACATGAAGCGTCTCCCATATATAAAATACAAAAAGGCACTCAGCAAATGACTCAAAGATAAAAAATATTATTCAATATCAGAGCTGATAAAATGACTAGTTGTATCTTAAAATGTAGACTAACTTGACATGTAATTATCTCTGTAACTAATTCTAATCTTATTTGCTTACTCTAGAATAATGCTGCTTGGCTTAAGTTTTTAATATAGATAATAATGTTGACATACATACATACATACATACCATCACGCCTCTTTCCCAACGGGGTAGGCAGAGACCACTTCTTTCCACTTGCTACGATCCTGACATACATCTTGCGCTTCTTCTACTCTCATGAGTTCTTTCATACCTTTAACCGACGAGCATGTATGTTGACATGTACGTGCTAAATTGTTCTTAATAATATTTCACTAAACAATAAATAATTTTGCATGCTAAGTGAATTAGCTAAATGTGCTGTGTAACTGAATAAGAAAAATGTCATCAATAATGTACCACATTTAAAGCAAAATAAACATATTCTAATCTATTCTATTATTCTATTCACTGTGTGACTGGATATCTGACTTCCTGAGCGAACGGTCAATGAGTGTGGTCATTGGTGGCTGCTCTTCTGACTTATTAGCTATGAATGCCGGAGTACCTCAGGGGTATGTTCTTTCTGCGACACTTTTCCTGCTGCATAATAATGATCTGTTGGGCCCAGGTATTTTCGGATACGCAGACGACAGCACTGTTACAGAGCGATATATGTCCAGTTCCCGCGCCAGTGTCGCTGAGACTGAGTTCCTTAGAGAGGCCATGGTTGAGCGGATGAATTCAACATTACAAGCAGTGTCCGACTGGGGCGAAGCTAACCTTGTTGAGTTCAACGCCAACAAAACCCAGGCTTGTCTGTTCTCCGCTAAACGGAGTCCATTCAATCTGACTCCTACTTTCCTGAATGCACCGATACCGATAACCAACCACCTCGAGCTCCTAGGTATGGAATTCTCGTCTGACCTCGACTTTGGTAGCTCTATTGAGTCGAAAGCAAAAACCGCTGCCAAAAAACTTGGTATCCACTATAAGGTTCGCCTATACTTCACACCGGAACAGCTGCTCCACTTGTATCAAGCACAAGTTCGGTCATGTATGGAGTACTGCTGCCACCTGTGGGATGGCTCTGCCAAGTACTAGTTGGATGCAATGAACTCAGTGGACTGAAGGGCTAGGAGACTCATAGGCGACGATGCGCTCGTTGGAACCAAACTTCAGAGTTTGGAGCATCGGCGGAAAGTCGCCTGTCTATCGGTTTTTTATAAGGTGTATTTTGGAGAGTGTGCGCAGGAACTACACAACCTGATACCACCCACTACTTTCTACCACCGAACCACTAGACGCCGGGAGGGCTTCCACTCCCGTGTGGTTGACTTTCCAACAATCCGTACGCAACGGCTTGCTGCGTCTTTTCTGGTACGCACCGCTAGGGAGTGGAACGCTCTCCCTGCATCTGTGTTTCCGGATCCTTACAACCTTAGTATCTTCAAGGCCAGAGTGAATAGGCATTTTCTGCGTAAGCGTGTACCACCATCGGCCTCGTCATCGCTTATCACCAGGCGAGACTGAAGGCCAAACGCAAACCCATTTTAAATAAAAATAGAAAAGAAATAGAGTTCCTCCTTTTATTTCTATTTTATAAAATTAGGGTAAGTGCGGAGAAGAAAAGGCGCACTATCTATGTTATCTACTAAGATTTTTATCAGTTCTTCGATCGTAA
The DNA here is from genome assembly GCA_947369235.1 of Udea olivalis. Taxonomy (NCBI): domain Eukaryota; kingdom Metazoa; phylum Arthropoda; class Insecta; order Lepidoptera; family Crambidae; genus Udea; species Udea olivalis. The sequence continues at coordinate 10,120,342 of OX376362.1, read as the reverse complement.
TAGTCAATTAATCAGGTATTCCAGGACGCAATAAGTGTCCGGGTTTCACCCCGACACTTGTCGGCTAAACCCCCCCGGACGCCTCCGGACGCCCTCCAAACTAGGACAAATCTGGGGAAACCCGGACGAATGGCAGCCCTAACTGTGGGCCATCTTCATTGCGAAAATGTTGAGAATTTTAGTTCCATGGTTTGTCCGCAAAGAAGGTGGCGCCATGTGTTTTGAATTGTTATTCTGTGCCTGGTTTAGAAGAAAAAACTGACCGCGAAAATTTCAGAATTTTTGTCGATTGTAAATTTGTTCGGTTTTAAATGTTTCTGTACTAAATTGACTATTTTTCTCGCACTCAAAGTGAAAAGTACAGTTTGCACCTCGAGACTAAACGCCAACTTAATATACTGATCCCTCGCACGCTCGGGAGTCAAACCACCTCTGGTATATTATGGCTTCGTTTAGTCCCTCGATATAAAATGTACTATTTCTCGCTCAAGAAACATAGACCCTATGGATTCTGTGGTTCGATAGAGCATACTGGCGCCTGTCCTAGCCGTCAGTGTATTCCAATTAAAACCCAATAATATCAGCAGTTTATATTTCCATTTTTTCGTGAAAGTCGATTAGAGGACAAAATAAAAAAGTTAAACACCTATAAAATTTTACTATTTTTAGTGAAGAAGTACATGTGAAGGAGACATGTGAGGAGAGAGGAGGAGACAAAATCAATGACTACCCATTTGTATACATTATATATCTGGAACTTACGACCACTTTCCATCAGGTGGAGTGAGGTCAATCATGACAGGCATTATATATAAAAAAATAGGTATTTATTTTTTAAATCCTAGACTACTAATTTCGGTACCACTATCATTTGATAACATTATAAAGGTAAGTAGGTACCTCATTCTATTTGGTAGAGTATGTTTTTATCAAATATTCACGAATTGTGAAAATATCGTCAAATATCGTCGTATTCAAGTACAAAGGGTAAAAAATCGTAAAATAATATAGGTAGATAATCAATAATAAACAAAGGCGATAAAACCACTATTTTTCGACCTATAGATTTAATTGATAAATGAGCATTAACATTTAACATTTTTAAAAGCAAAGGATCGAGGATATTTTTAATTAAAACGTTGGCAAACTGGGGTCGAATGAATGACCCCAGTTTGTCAACGTCCGCAAAGAGTATATTATGGTTCTTATTGGACTCTTGACGGTAATCAAATAGACATCTCACAATTGAAACCTATTGGGTCGTATAAACGTCCTTTCACGTCATTGGTTTATAATCTATCCATCAACCAATCAAATGACGCGATCTGTATCTTAAGTAAGACTTTTAGCTAGGTGATTCTACTGCATGGTATGAATGGGGTTTCCAGGATTTAAAATTCCCCCAAGTGAAATATATTTTTCCACAAAGTTATTTTTAATAATACGTACATTAATTTACGCCCATTGCCCAGACGGGTACGTAGGACTTAAAATAGCCATTCGCTATAATCCCAACCCTCACAGGTAGGGCTTGGTTTTAAAACTTGGCAAAATGAATTGTATCTGAAGTCTACTTCTCACATTCTCGTGAGATTGTACATGATGAACGGCGAGCTCTGTTTCAGTCGTAAGTGCAGTAAATCAGTAATTTTCTCCTCATAATTTATTTACCGCATATCCGGGAAAAAAAATGTGGGAACACTGAGTGAATTTGTTACGTCATGAGTTCGCAATGTTTAAAAATAAATAAAAAAATAACTATCGGCTAGATCAACGAAATATTCAAATTAGTTACTTAAAATAGTAAAAAGTATTTTAAAAAATCACTAAAAAAATTTTTTTCTGTTACCATACCCAATTGAAAAATAGGTATTTTTAAAATGTATTGCTGTCTTTTGCAAACCTCCAGCGCCCCGCAGAGTGCGATAGAGACAGATGCCAATCAAAAAGACAACGTACTAAATCGACGTTTTGTAGTCCCCTGATCCCTTTTCAAAAAGTTTACTGATTTAGTTACTTTTTCATTAAAAATTAAAGAAGGACTGTGGCCGTGTTCCTATGTTTTCCTTTCTTTAAATAAACTTGAAAGAAAAGAAGAAAGAAAATAAAGAAAAAACATTTATTAATGTCATGGACATCGCATCGCATAACTAGTCAAATTAATTTTCAGGATGTTTTAATACAGCGGAAAATATGGCCATTTTTTTCGATTCTTGAAGATTCATATCTCTTTCAGTAATTTATTATTAAAAAAAAGAAACATAGAGACATGCCAATAGTGGCAATAGATTTTTTGGGGAAAAAATATTCCTCTTCTAGCAATATTCAGGGAGGAAACAGGGGACTACGTTTGTATAGAAAAACGGTGTTTATGTAGCCTCTTACGGCCTGCGCAGACAAGGAATTATCCGCGGCGTACTTTTTTCTCCGTCAAAATAGATCCCTTACAAACTGTAGCGAGCAACGCACACGAACGATTAAAAGTACTACACTGCGGACGCCCGCGGAGCGTAGCGGATTAAAGTACGTAGGCGTCTACGAAAAAATAGAACGAACGAACTATGGGCAGGCAACGCACACGGAGGATTTTACTTCGCGTTAAAAATCGATTTGAAATAAAGGGATGAACCCAGTATTCTCTTTTAAAACGTTTATTCTTGTGCTTAAAATTCATATAAATTACAGCACAACGTAATCTCAGAATATTTAAACACTCGGACAACAAATGATCGCACACCGTGTGCGTTGAGTTCGCGGTAAATCCGGGGGGGATTTCGTATTAAATAAATAAAGAAATAAATATCTGGGACAATTCACACCAAGATCATCTGACCCCAAACTAAGCAGAGCTTGTAATATGGGCGTCAGAGACTGATAAACATACTTAAATATTTCTAAATACATACTTAAATAGATAATAACACCCAGACACACAACAAATACAAATGTTCGTCACACAAATATTTGTCATGTGTGGGGATCGAACCCACGACCTCCGGCGCTAAAGGCAGGATTCTAAAGGAGGAGGTATTCGCGGAGCGTACTCTTGTTTTCGCGGAGCGTACTTTTGTTCTCGCAGAGCGTACTTTTTTCTCCGCGTACGTCGTCTGCGCAGGCCACTTGTGTGCTTCTTGGCCTCCCAAAGGTTCACGAAGCTTCGTAAATTCTGCTCCGGAGTAGGTTCCCTAATCTTCGCTTACCTAACCTTGAATTAAAATCTGTCGATAAGTATGTAACATTTTGCGTAGCTGACTGTAACCGTATAACCCGTTTTGGGAAAACTCCGAAATAAATAAAACCGAATTGTTCATTCAAAGGCTTACCCGCAACATTGTTTATTTATGAAAATGCTATTGTATTTTTCCAGGCGTCCATTACTCTTTTTATAAGACACACTTGGCGCGCCGTCTTAAATAGATTTGTCGGAAATGTTATGATGGGTAATCTATTCAGCAGAGTATTGAGTCTAGCCGTACCTATTTTATAGAATGCATAATAAAATTAAGTTAGGCACTTGAATAATGTAGGTAGCTTTATTGTGATTAGGTATAGTATTCCTATGTAGTAACTTCTTTTATTATTATAATTATAATAACCTAAAGTAATATTATAATAATAATAATTTATGGTTAGATGGTCTGACAAAATCGCTATATCGCGACAGAATAGGTCCTACTTATTGATAAATGATTTTTGTACTTGCTCATAAGCATACGCCGAGCATGCGAGAAGGTCACGGTCAAGTACGAGTAGTTTGCAGAAATAACAATAGATGGCGTATCCAACAACATTACCCACCAAGTTGTTGAATGAAATGTCAAAGTAATCTTATTCTTTACATTTACAATATAAAAAATTACCCGATGTAAGAATGTAGTGGAAGAGTTATAATAGGTATGAACGATACTGCATAAACAATATTTAACATGAGTTGTGAGATGGAGAGCTAGGCAATAAAACTAAAAAAGTAAAATCAGTCTCGTCAGAGACCTAACTACGTCGTCTAAAATATCACGAGCTCTTTGAAAAACTATGCGTTTTGGAATATACCTACATAGCAAAGATAAGGTAACAGATTAATTAATAAGTAAAAAAGTTCCGTATTTTGGTATTTTATAGGAATTTTTGTTACCATTATTCTTAGCGCTGTCCATAATTGCGCTTAAAGTGACAGAACAGTAAGTAGGTACCTTAGCTAAATAAATTAGTTTCAGAGGAGCTTATGTATTTTGTTTTTATGAATTAAGTCAATAATCCGTTTCACTTGTTTATTACACCTACTAGGTCAATCTAAGTCCATTAACATTTTCTCATACCTCAGCTGGCAAAACGCTTTGAACTTTCGCAATGACACCTTGTGAAACGCATTTTCTCTAGTACAGACGAAAATTGTAATAACAAGATAACTACTTGGTGGTTATACGCAATTTCATAAAGCATATACTAACTAAACGACCAGTTATACAGGGTGACCTAATAAACACCATCAAAAAAATTTACAGACATTAGGAATCAATCGACAGCTTTTTTTCAAACGGGTAGGTCTTTCTTACTTACATATTATACATTCGTCTTTCTTACATTAGGTATTATATTTTTTAGGACAGATTATTCGTGAGGCGTGGTTTACTTATTCAAAATTAAATTTCAACTTCTGAATAAAGCTGGGAGTTGAAGAGACTGCGAGCCGGCCGCCACTCACGTCCCGCACAGTAACAACGAAACTAGTGATTGTTTATAGAGTTACTTATACCTTAGAGTACTTATAATAACATTATTAACTCAACATTTTAGTACTGAAGGTTGTCAAACAGCGAAATACGTATTTTGCCATTTTGTCCATAGATCCTCATATTTCAATTTGGATGGTGTGTATAAAATAGCCCTGTATGCCTTTGAAAAGGCCTTATTATTTTAAAATAATGGTTGTTATTAAATAAAACAAAAATTGAATGTGCCCTGATTAAATAAATATATATCATCTGACTACTCAGACATCTTTCAAATTATCAGAGCTGGTTCATAGATAAGGTTTCCAGAAAACTGGGAAATCTAGGAATGTTCCGGAATGTAGCGTCTCTTTGTGTTCGTTATTGTAAGGACAAGGTTTATATCATAACGAAATTTAAAAAAGAACATTTTTTTTGACATGGTTGTATGGTCTGTTCTGTAGTATAACCGGAGGAAACGGAACAGCAAAAATCGTATAGCACGCGGGCGAAGCCACAGGCCGAAATGTAGGTATGTAGGTATGTGTTATTAGGTACGTATTCTTAAACAAAATCTGTACTTGAGTTTATATCTGAGTGACGTTTTTGTATGAACTGACGTTTTACTACGTTGACGGGTTCCTCATTTGTTATCAGGTCGTTGATAGGTGGGTTTGCTATGATTCGAACTTGACTTGCTGTTAGTATTCCTAATTTAGAGGCCATGGCAAATTGAAATAACATCATTTTGATAATGTAATACAATACAAATAGTGTTGACAATATTTTGAAAAACTATTTTTGTATACTTATCATTGCACGTGACTGTACCTCCTACTTATTATTCCTACTCTTATAATTAACTAAACATATTGATGCATATTTTTACTACTTTATTTGTAATTTTGATTACTTTAATTTGTACTAAGTACCTAATATTATATCTACTTCCGGCACACCCCGGCTCTAAAGGGTATTTTATTGTACGAACTTTGAGTTAGCAGACTGTTTTTGTACTAGATTAAGGTATTAAACATTAATATTTTCCAAAAAATTGCTAAATTCGCTGCTGAACTCAATTTATGATAGGAAGCCCCGTAGGCAAACTTCATTCGAGTATTTTGGGCACTGCAATAACTTTGTAATAGATGTACAAATGCGTTTTATTATTATTGTAAGCCACCTGAACTAACGAAAGAAACATAAATTTACTTAAGTAGAACGATAAAAAATACTTAAATTGATAGCGTCATCCCACAACACGGATTTTCACTCCGGCGCACCAATTTACCCCATAATAATCTCAAAACTGGTTTTAAGCAAACCTACGTAAGTCACTCGTAGCTACTTTTGGCTAATAACAATTTTTGTCCGTTAATGAAAATGTTCCACTTGAAAAATCTTGCACAATTGCGTCATTACACCGTTGATTAAATAGGTAATAACTTGATCTAACGAGCACTGACTGAACGAACCATTTAAGCCTATAAACTTCAGCACGAAAGATCTTGGCATATATTTTTCTACAACTCGTCTTACGAGTTCTTTACCGTGAGACTTTGCCTTACTCGTTTGCGATAGTTTAACCACTTGGGAGCCTCATAGTCTATATATAAACAGCCACTACGCTCCGAGGCCCAGTGATTTGCACCGAGCGGAGATATTGACTGTCACCGTCCGAGTGACCTTACGGCAAGAGTTCACCAATCAGCATGCATGCTCTAATCATCTGTGTTTTATTATACGTCTTCAACAACCCGGCGAGTGCGCGTTTCGTCTCTAATAAACACAACATTGACAAGAGCAACTTTCTCGAAGAAGAAACAAAACTATTCCTAGGCGGACGCATCATACTGACAGAGGAAGAAACGAAAGCCAATGAAATACTTATGCAATGGAAGAAGAAGGAAGTGGACGAATCAATTGCACATCCTGAGCACTACAATTTCTCCAAACATTTTTTCGCCTACAGAAATGATATTAGCAAGTCGAAAGTGTACCAGATTATCAAAAGGATGCCGAAAGGTGCAGCGTTGCATATACACGCCTCTATGATGCTAGACGTTGATAGTTTATTGAGACTGACTTATGAAGACCATTTGTACGCTTGTTACGGTGACGGCGATTTACAATTACGGTTTGCGGACACCGCTCCGTCCCAATCATGTCCATTTGAGTGGAATCTTCTTAGAGATCTTAGAAACGCTTCAAATGACGTCACAAACTTTGATTTGGAGCTTAAAGAGTACCTTACCTTGTACACTGAAGATCCACAGGTATTGAACTCGGATATAAACTTTACGTGGCAAAGATTCAACAAAGTGTATCGAGCCATTAAATCTATCATTGGATATCGACCGGTGAGAGAGAAATACTTCTATGAGTCTCTTAAGAACTTCTACAGTGATAATATTATGTATATTGAAATACGAAGTGGTCTTCACGAACTTTACGAATTAGATGGCACTAAACATGACAGTATGTACTTAGCTTCACTCTACCGTAGAGTAACAAATAATTTTATAGAAGAATATCCAGATTTTGTCGGAACTAAACTTATTTTGACAAGCGGGCGCTGGAAGAATGAAGAAGAAATTTATCAATCACTGGAGATGGCCCGAAAATTGAAAAAAGAGATGCCTGAATATTTTGCTGGTTACGATTTAGTCGGTCAAGAGGACTTGGGGAAGCCACTAGAAGAATTCCTTCCTGTTTTGCTTGAGGCCAAGGATGAGATTGACTTTTATTTCCACGGCGGAGAGACAAATTGGTTCGGGACTGCGACTGATGAGAATCTGATAGACGCCGTTCTTTTAGGATCAAAAAGGATCGGTCATGCGTATGCACTTATGAAGCATCCGATGATTTTAGCGGCTGTCAACAAGAGAGAAATTGCTCTCGAAGTGAATGTGATATCAAATGTGGTGTTGTCTTTGCTGCGTGATGTGAGGAACCACCCTCTAGCTTCCTACTTAGCTTTAGGCCTACCCGTAGTGCTGTCAAGTGATGACCCTGGGGCTTGGAACGCTGATCCCTCATCTCATGACTTTTACGTGGCGTTCGTTGGTGTTGCAAGTCGACAGGCAGACTTGCGTATGTTGAAGCAATTGGCCCTAAATTCAATCAAATACAGTGCTTTAGATGATGTGGGTAAGAGAAAACTGTTCAGTGTTTTTGTGAAAAGATGGGACTATTTTGTAGAAGATCTAATAGCAAGGCATCCTCAGTGATTTCTTAAGGGACTAAATAGCTCCTTATTTGCAAAAGTGGTTTCCAGATGGTATTTTCTAAAAATAAATAGATGTCATGCTAAGTATATGTTGTTTTGTCCTCTCATTGTTTTTTATACGAAGATAAAAGTGTTTGAAAGACATTATTATTTGAATTGTCAACTTACATTGAATCTTACAATCTTAACAGTAGAAAGAACTATCGTGCGCTACTGGCCTGTTAACGCCATCATAGGTAGAACTCTGATACGCACCAATGGTCGTGAGTTTGATCCCCAGTTGTGTTAGCGATTATAATATCCCAGGCGAATATTATCAGTAGAATCAGATATATTAAACGTGTTAATGATAATACGTGGTATGAAGTGTTGTCCCTACACACCAGAGCTTTCTGAAACCCATCTTAAAATTGAGCACACTTTAAAAAGATGCTATCCTAAAAAAAACAGTAGAAATGAATGTTTACACGTGATTCTGATCTCGAATATTTCAGAATAAGGGTATTAGTTTACTAGATATGAAATGAAATGAATTGTTATCTAAAATAAATAAATACTGGTTGATTTATATAATTTTAATAAAAGCGCAGAGCCCAAAAAAACTATTTAATGACGATCCTATTTATTTATTAATTTATTCGGGGTAGCAGCAGGAATGTAATGTTTATTTTTGCAAAAAACTATTTACATAATGTCTTGGATGATTTACTTATCTTTTCATTAATAAACTAACGGTATTGTTTTTGAATGGTTTTGTTTTGTGCGAGTATGATAGATGTCAACTTATGTAATAATAGGAATAGCAGAACCCAGAGAAACCAGTAGGTACTGCAATTCCTCTTATATGGTTTAAGGTTGCGAAGCAGTCAATATATTCTAATGTTTATTATGTTTGTTATTAAATAAAAATAAATAGTCATTTAAATAAATAACAAATGTCATAACACTTATTTTACAGTTTTTCGAATACTGGTAAAGTATATAAACCTGTAGAGGCCTTTAAACCTATCAAAGTAAAATAGAATGTTATTTTTAAACAAGTTAATCAAAACCCTTTGTTCATCTAACTGCCAGTTAAAATTGATATTTAATTATATTAGGATAAAAATAAATTTGCCCTAGCAACGCATAGCAGATGTGGCGCGTTATGTGTGGTCACATAAATCTCAGGACATCCCAAGTTGACACCAATTAGCGTGGACACCTAATGGTTACGGTGAAACATGTGCTGATGTGTGAAGCTGTCTTAATTACTTTGAACGGAACTCAAGAAACAGTATAAGTCCAAATCGCACATTTTCTGTGTGTGAGGTACCTACTAGGTGGGCATTCATAGTTGAATGCAGTTAGTTGGATGAAGCTCCAATCAATATCAAAATAAAGATTTATAAACAAATAGTTATATTTGATATCTTTTGGCAGCATTCTCAGCAAAAATACAGCTGTTGTTCCAATGGTACCTCTAGAAGAAATTACACATAACATTACAACGTTTTTACCACAAAATCATCTATTGTAGTCACAGTACAACGTTTCCGGTTGGAATGTGGACAATGTTGCAAATGGTCATGTAGAAAGGTTCGTCGAAACTGTGGGTGGTTCCGTAAGTAGGTACGGAGCCTAATTCTCATTATACACGATATCATTGTACTACTACAGGCTTTTGAATTTTTGACTTTGGTAAAGACGATAAGTCGCAGACACAAAATATGAACTACTACACCCACCAAACCCTGTAAAACACTAACGACACACATAATCATTATTTATAGCCATCATAGGACATAATAGACGTAATTGCGTACAGATCCTGTATTTTAAAAAGAACGCTGGCCAGAATCTGCACAGTTTTAGGCAGCGAATTTTAGGTCAAATTGGTGGTATGAAACCCCTCTTCATACTGTACCTGTGCGCAGAACCATCCCTTTCATTGTTGCCTAGCGTCCTTTTTACGTCACAGGAACTAGAAGAAGAAGAATGTAACAAGAGCGAACGTGTACGTTTTCCGAAATTTACAGAAATCTGAGTTAGGTCATTTTACATATTCGTCTGACAATTAAGGCGTGAACAGAATGAAATGGCGCGCGACTGTGAACATTTACGCTATTGCTGTTGCCTGCGTATGCGCAGCGAGCAGCGTGACAATTCGCTCAGCTGTGACCAAAGTATGTATATGGTGTGTTTAGTTGTAGAAAATGTTTAAGTATGTAGTCTCTGACATCCATAGTACAAGCTCTGCTTAGCTTGGGGTCAGATGATCTTGGTGTAATTTGTCCTAGATATTTATTTATTTAAACACTAGCTGTCCGTCATCGGCTTCGCCTGCGTAGGCTATTCCTCCCGTCAAAATCAAGCCTAATTAAAAAAATATAGCATAACGCTGATAATTTAGCTTTATAAAATCGGTCTAGTAGTTTCGGAGAAACTAAGAAATACTGAAGCATTGATCTGTGCTTGAGTAAAGATTTGAAAAAGTCAGTTCACACAAAACCGTCACTTAGATCTAAACTTCAGTACGTAAGTACAGATTTTCTTTAATAATACGAGCCTTAGTATAGATTTGTACTCATGCGACCGTCTGTCCCAAAGCAAAGAGCTTGTAACACAGGGAATCACAACAAGCTATATCACAATAAACTTTGTGCTACAGACATAATATTGAGATCCATATTGCAATAGTTTCGTAAAGGTTCATCTGTCTTCCTCTGCGCTATGGGTGTCAGAGGCCGTGAGAGAAATAGTTCGCGATTCTAGTCCGCTCTTTGGAGGATACAGAAGCGCCGTTTTAACCATTGAAAGATTATTACTATAATACTTCCATGGTTTTACCATACAAACGTAGTACGCTGTTTCCTCCCTAGATTTTGCTAGTAGAGGTATATTTTTTTCTAAAAAATCTATTGCCACTGTTGGCATGTCCCTATGTTTTCTTTTTTTAATGAGTTAATTATTTAAAAAGATATGAACCTTCAAAAATCGAAAAAAAATCTCAGATTTTCCACTGTTTTCAAATATCCCATAAATTAATTGGTATAGTTTATTTCAAAATAAGGAAAACAGAGGAACACGGCCACAGCCGTGCGTTGATTTTAAGTAAAAAAAGTACCTAAATCAGTCAACTTTGTTGCCACCATGGTGAACGGAACACTCAGAAGCCCACTTTCACCAATGGTATTAGAATTAGAACCCAACGTGGTAGGATGTGAGCCTTCCGCCGCTATCCGGGTTGATTCGGTTTTTTATCGATGTTTTCCATCAGCGGAGAGATAGTCGGAAATTAAACAATTAATACTTACAAAGATTTTGGTTCTGGCAAGATTTGAACTCGGGACCAGACGATCCGCGATCCGAGCTGGATTGCTTAACCACTATAGGCCCCGACGCTCTCGGAAAGTAACTAAGTCATAAAACTGCTTATCTATACTAATATTTTATAGAGGAAATATTTGTTTGTTTGTTTTTTTGTTTGTATTGAATAGGCTCCGAAACTACTGGACCGATTTTAAAAATTCTGTCACCAATATAAAGCTACATTATCGGGGAGTGACATAGGCTATATATTTTTTAATTTAAGCTATATTTTGTTGGGTAAGACAATCAGACGGACGGCTTATTATTTTCTATAGATCGAATCTCATTAGGTAACGCCTTACACATAATCATTTTGTTGCATTTATAGTTACATGTACTATTAGTGTTTTTAAAGAGCAAAGGCAGCTCGCGCGCGTGATCTTATAACTATATTATATCTACTAACTTTTGTTAGCATACGTCCGCATGTACCAGTATCTTTCTGCACGGGACACGGGGTAATTCTACACTACATCCTCAACTGACAATCCTCCCTGCCGAGGATTTCCAAATGAGCTACAGTATAGAGATCTTCAAGATGGATTCGAGAAGGTTTTGTCGAGTGATGTCCATGAGGGCCTACTACCGTTTGTCGAAAGCGTAGACGTGAATTTTCAGTCGTTAAAAACATAGTTAACGTTCGAAATTGATGTTGACTTTTTGTATGATAACCATATTTTATTGTACGAAATACATGATACGTTTTGTGTTCTTTTCACCGGAGTAGGCCCCTTGATGTTACGCCGAAGGACAGTTCGGTGCAGACGACCGACGTAGTATAAAGATGTACTGGGTGTTTGTCACCGTTCTAAGGCTGCGTTTTCAGCAGAGATGTGCGAGGATGCGTTGCGAGGGATGTGTTTGTTAATAACCAATGGAATCACTTCATGTTTGTAAAGAACCAATAGTATCGCTTTCATTTACCTAGCCTCGCGATTCTATTGGCTCTTAACAAACACATTCCTCGTAACGCATCCTCGCACATCTCTGAACGCACAGGTTAATGAGGACAACTTGCATGGTTTTCTAAAAAAAAAATCATTATGCCTACAAGAAGTGTTTAAGTACTTGCTGCACATTGAAACACCCTGTATGTACTTAATTTCAGCTGTTCCTAATTGACACACCGCGGTCGAACACCAATAAATCGTCTGTGGTATGTTATTTAATTGGTCATGGATGTAATTGTGAACCTCTACACCTACTAGTACAAGATTTGAAATGTCATTAATTTTAATAGGCGGGAAATTTTAAAATAACCCTGAACATGCAATATCAATAATGGCATTATAATTGTTATTCACTCACTAATATTTAACAAACTTTATTGCGGCAAAATAAAACAATTCATTTTCTTTCAAAAATCTTGTATAATTATACATATTTTGTAAGTACTCGTACTTAAAATTAAAATAATAATTTGATAAGATAACAGAAATTACACGAAACTGACTTGGTCGGCAGATTAGCTAGCATTAAATATTAGTCTTCGATAAAGTTTCTTTCAGTAGATAACACCTAATATTCGCCCTTTACTACCAAGTCAATAAACTTAGCCCATCGTATTTCAAAGTCGCGCATTATCTTATCCTTATCTTTGAAAGTGCTGTAATAAAGAGAATTCAAGGCTAATTTCTTCAGAATACGTAAATCTGCATGTTTGCTGGCCACACCTATGAAAGTGACATAAAAGTCATGGGAAATAGGTTCAGCTTCCCACACTCCAGGGTCATCACTGGACAGCACTACAGGCAAGCCCTGTGCCAGATACGATGCAAGAGGATGATTCCTCACATCTTCAACCAACTTTAAAACAGTATTCGAAATCACGTTCACTTCAATCGCTATATCCCTTTTCACTATTTCTTTTATCAAATGAGGATGTTTGGTCAGAGCATACCCATGGCCAATACGCTTTGTGCCTAGCACGATTGCGTCGACTAAATTCTCATCAGAGCTCATTCCATTCCAATTTGTCTCACCCGCGTGGAAAAAGTAATCCATAGACTCCTTAGCTTCCACCAGTTCACGCAAAAACTCCTTTGTCGGCACACCTAAATCTTCCTGCCCGACTAGGTCGAACCCAGCGAAGAAATCTGGCATTTGCTTTTTGATTTCTTTCGCAATTTTAATATATTCTTTAACAGTTTCTACGTCGACGATTCTAAGTGGTGCATAGATAAGCTTAGCACCATAAAAGTCAGGGTAACTACTCACAAACTTGTCTACAACTCTTTTGTAAGATTCTGCTGTAGCAAGGGAATCATAAACATTACCTTCCAGGTCATAGAGCGATGGCAGTATGCTTCGAAGTTCAATAAACATTATACCGTCATTTCTAAAAGCTTTCAATGTATCGTAAAAATACTGCTCCCACACTGGTTTATAACAAAGAAGTGGGCTTGAGGTTATAAAGTAACTTGCAAATTTGGACCAAACACGGTTTATGTCTGTATATTGTTCCTTCGGATCATCGACAACGATAGTGAAGTGCTTTCTCAGTTCAGCATCAAATTTTTCAACATCACCAGATGCGTTTCTTGCATCTTCCATTAGTTTCCATTGAGCTCCACAAGTACAAACGGGCTTAGATTTGGCAAAAACCAGCTTCAAATTGTCTCCATCAAAACAAACGTATAGATTTTCCATATAAGTTATTTTGAGTACATAGTCAGGGCCCAGTATTCCAGTATCATGGGCGTGCAAGATGGCTCCCTTGGGCATTTCCTGAATAATTTTAAACAATTTTGTATGTTTAACTTCGTCTTTATATTCAAAGAAGTGTTTCGAACAATTAAATACATGTGGGTTTTGGAATCCCTCTTCTAATTCCCGTGTCTTCAGATCCATAATGATTTTATTCGCCTTTAATTCACTATCACTCAACTTAATATCACTACCTAGCATCATTTCCGATCCGGCTCGCAGTAGGTCATTTCTTTCTTTGACAACATCATCAAACGCTTTTTCCGACATCACTACAAAGGAGCTGAGTAACGAATACAGTGACGCAATCCACATAACACTGTAAAGAGTACTACCGAGACGCGTACCACTATAACTTATATAAGTGGTTATATTCGGAGCAAGGTTACAATAGAAATGATTTAAGATATCGAACAGGTAGTTGTAAAAAGTATTCGGTCGATTCAATGTGACAGCGGAGCTCTTTTAAGCTAGGTACTAAGATGTTATTGATAATTTAAACCGGTAGGGCCGCGCGGTATTGATTGATATTTTTAAAGAATTTCAACCACAGACCTATATTGTACTAGACAACGTAAGTCTCTTCGTTTGTATGACACCCAGCGTGCCACTTCTCTTCTCTGACACTAACTGTCACGTCAAAATGGCGCTTTAGTGAAGGCGATGCTCATCTGCTCGACACCAATGAAAAGGCGGTATATGAGTCAAGGAATATAAATTTTATCAATCGATTCTGCTATCGATTCCATTAGAGGTAATAGAGAAATGTGAAAAGTAAAATTTGCTATTTAGGTATGCTTTGATTCATAAAAAGACGAGGGAACTAAAGCACTTGATTTTAATAACTTCAGTAGCTACTAGCTACCCGTGGGGCAGACGTATATTTTATAGTTCACATACAAATTAAGTGAGAACTCAATAAAGAAACGTAAAGTAAGAATGTAATATAAATGCTAGTTGTTTGATACATGAGCAATAATTTTATCGAGGTATTCCTCGAAGCGCACAAGACGAGGCGCACATTTATTATTCCTCGAAGCGCACTATTGATGTGCGCTTGGTCGAAAGATTAAAATTTTTATTCCTCGAAGCGCACTAGGGGTCAGAGTGTGGATAGTGATGTGTAACTAGTGAAAATTATTTTAATATTACCCATATATATTTTGATACTAAACAGATTTCTGATTTATTTTAATTCGTTTTATTTATTAATCTTAATTATCTTGCATGCCCTTCTCTATGTTTAGCCTCTTGTGCGCTTCGAGGTATTAAGTTTTTTAAATAGGTATTTCATCTTTCGACAAAGTGCACATGCCGCACATCAATAGAGCGCACCTCGTCTTGTGCGTTTCAAATGTGTGCGCTTCGAGGAATACCTCATTTTATCTTATGTTCGTACATTGAAGTTCATTACAGTAAGGTTTTGGGAAAAATCACTGTAAACAGACATACAAATCTGATCTTTAACCTATGCTAACAAGAATACTGTAAAGTGGTTTGATTATTGGCCCTGGAATAAAATAAGCTTGATAAAAGGTTTTTAAGAAGTTTAATTTTTCAAAGTAATACATACAAAATATTATCGCAGTGAAAAAATCACAAGTTAAGTATTCTACGATGACAATAATCGTTTCTGTTGTGAAAATCGATTTGAATCGAAACCCAATGTTTTGTAGTCCACAACACTATTTGCTTTATTTGACGCAAAAATTACTTAGGTGACTGTACCCCTACGCTAAGCGACAAGTAAAACTATCGACGGTTTTAATATCATTGCGTGTTTTGAGAAACAAGTCATACAACTGGGTGACAGAAATCGGCAATGTATTAGGATTTATCCAGTTCACAGTAAGTTAGTATCTACTTTTTCATAGTAACAATTTAAGAATGAAATTACTTTATGTTGAAAGGAAACGTTTCCACTATCGCGGCTTACATTTCTTGACAGATCAAATACAACACAATTTGTAATTTTATTGGATTTCGGTTGACATCCGATGCCATAGACGGGACTAAGCGAAGCAGCGTTTGTAGCAGCTAATTTCTTTGCTATTTTACAAGGGAACTTCTAAACTCACGTCATCTAGTACAATCTAGGTCTGTGATTTCAACATTTATCTAAGGACTTCTCACATCGAATGCGATGCGAATGCGAGTGTGTACAATCTTAATGAGACACATTTTTGTATGGTTGCCCTGTTGTCTTTTTCTTATACGCAGCAAATAGAAAAAGACGTAGGTAATATAATAAATATCTGGGACAATTCACACCAAGATCATCTGACCCCAAACTAAGCAGAACTTGTAATATGGGCGTCAGAGACTGTTATAGATACTTAAATATTTCTAAATACATACTTAAATAGATAATAACACCCAGACACACAACAAATACAAATGTTCGTCACACAAATATTTGTCATGGGTGGGGATCGAACCCACGACCTCCGGCGCTAAAGGCAGGATCGCTGCCATTGCGCCAACAGGCCAGTCTTATAAATTTCTAATCGGGTTCGGGTAGTGATAATTGGTCTTTGCGTCTAATATCTCAGAAAGTTTGTAAGTTATCAAACAAATACTAGTCTTTTTGATCATAAAAATAAACCACACAAAATAAGGTTTTTAACTGTTATTATAATGTTTTTGAGGTTTGTCCGCTAATAACATAGGTAGGTATTTTATCAGTGAAGATTATAAAATCTCAGAAGCCTGGCTCAGGAAATCTACGAGAATCATATACCATTTGGATTAGAAATAAGCATCTTATTGCTGGTTATGGTGAAGATAATGGCGAGAGCTTAATTATAGGCGGTCCCATACAAATTCATTATAAATGTTAGTTGACAATATAGATGCTTGCATAAGTAATTCATAGTGATACTAAAAAATGGTTGAGGTAGAAAAGTAATTATCGCATTTAAATAGAAACCTAATCCACTTATATACAAAAAGTATTGTCACCACACAAAGATACTTGTAATAATTCAATAGCACTAAACTATCTAATCAACAAAAATCCCTTTCTTACCGATTGGCGATGAAATATGGAACGGCTTATCAGATAACAAAAAAGATATCAGTTATCACTGTTATCAGACTGGCCATCATATTTGAAGCTGTTACCAGGCATAAAACAATCCGACCAGTAGTTAATTTAATCAAAAAAACATCAAGACAGTGATTTTGACCCGTATAAATAAATAAATAAATAAATAAATATCCCTGGACATTATTCCACACAGCGCCATCTAGCCCCAAAGTAAGCTAATTAAAGCTTGTGTTATGGGATACTAGACAACGGATAAACATGCTTAAATACATTTTCTTTTGTAAATACATACTTATTATACATAGGAGACACCCAGACCAGTACAAACAGACATGTTCATGCACACAAATGTTTGTACTGTGCGGGGATCGAACCCGCGACCTCTGGTGTAGTAGCCAACTTCTTAACCATTACACCAAGTCGGTCGTCAAAATAGCTAATATCGTATAGCGCAGTGGTTACAAGCCCTGGCTGACCGGCTGAATGGCCACTGGTCGTTTGTTAGAGCAACGCTGGCAAAAGTGTAAGTGTAAGTGTCTGTTAATGATAAACATACGTTTTTGGTATTGTTTGAGTCAGACCCCATATACAAAGTTCCTGGTCGCGCCACCACTAATTACTATAACGCTGTATGGTGTCACACTCACTCGGCCGCCAGACCGACAGCCAGTGGCCCCCACCCCAATGCATTTTTACACAAAGTCAGTAACTCCTCAAAGGACCTCACGGACATCCTCACTAGCTAAGAAACTTGTCCGGATGTGTCGGTCAAAATATACGACAGTCCAAGAACATAAATCGACGACACGATTGGCGTAGTGCGCTGTAGCACGGTTTCTCGCCTAGATTTCTGTAGTTTTTTTTTTTCTTTTTATGTAATAGAGAGCAAACGAGCTAGAAGGTCACCTGATGGAGAGTGATCACCTCCGCCCATGGACAACTGCAACACCAGAGGTGTCACCGATGCGTTGCTTGCCTTTTAGATGGGAATACGCTCTCTTCTTGAAGGCCCCGATGTCATATCCCTTTGGGAACACCGCCGCAGGAAGATCATTCCATATCTTGGCTGTACGTGGAAGAAATTGGCGCGAAAAACGCACGGTTGTTGAGCGCCAGCCATCCAGGTGATGAGCATGGAATTTCAACTTAAGGCGTGTTGCGGTGATGAAATTCAGCGGCAGGTATAAGATAGTGTTCGATTCCCGGTCGGGTCAATTCAGGAAACGATATTTTCTGAATTGTCTCAGGTCTGGGTGTGCTGGGAGACGCCCCTGGCTTTTTTCCTAGTGTCGTACTTAATAACACAGGGATTGTAATCCCTACTCCGAGACTATTAAAGAGATGACATTTTAAACTATCTTGTTGCAGTTTTACTAATTCTAAAACGGGTTTTTGCAACGAAACCAAACTACGGTACTTAAATTGTTTTACCTACACGCTCGTGACCACGGTGACATGCAATTGTCGCCGAAACGTCGAGAAATAGGTAATAGTACATTATTGCAAAGGCAGCGAAATAGGCAATTGCAGGTCGAGTATGAGTTTGAAGGCCGAGCCGCAGGCGAGGACTTCAATGATACGAGACAGGCAATTGCCATTTCGGCCGAGGCATATATAGTGCTTTTCTTAAAAAAATGCAAGGAAATAAAAAGGGCCTTTTACATAATAAATTTAATTAATATTATTAACAAAATAACAACTCCGCTTTACTGCCAATTTGTTTTTTTTTCATTTTACAATTTGTGCCGAAAGGTAAACGCATCTGTGGCTATACAGCACGAGAACGCAATGTGTACGATAGATGAAAGAGTTCTAAATTCAAACAGCACACCGTTTCATACAACATTGCCGGCGCGCTCTTCGTTCGAAATTCAACGCGCCGGGAAGTGATTTTGGGTTTTCAGTCTACGTAAATATGATACTTCGCGTGTTCTCTATTCAAAA
Source organism: Udea olivalis (assembly GCA_947369235.1). Lineage (NCBI taxonomy): Eukaryota > Metazoa > Arthropoda > Insecta > Lepidoptera > Crambidae > Udea > Udea olivalis. Next base: position 10,101,354 of record OX376362.1, on the reverse strand, counting down.
GTAATGACAATATTTCCGAGCATGTTTAAGAAAAACAATTTACCGTAGTTTTGTTTCGTTGCAAAAACCCGTTTTTATTAGAATTATTAAAGAGGTGTGTTGTCTGGCGCATATTTATTAATTATTTATTTATAGATAATCTTAGATCGTCGTTTAAGTTGACGAATTGTACTTTCTTACAGCGATCGGCTAAATAAGAATGAACCCACCACTGTTTCTTTTTATTCTTGAACTCTTTTTCCTAGCACATACAGCCCTAGTGCTATCTCTTCGAGGCCCGTTTTGATAGGTACTGTGGCCGCAGTGTGGTGTGGCCACTCTGGTGTCGAGTTTGGTAGCTTACGGACACCACGGTGGCGCGACTGGTTGCGCTGCCATGGATCTTGGTGAAATACAGCTCTTAAACGAATTCTCTGCTATGAATATAAATTATTGTTAAAAATACGGTAACTCATTCTATACGATTAATATGATTAAGAGTAAAGATTTGATTGTTTGTTTGTGTATTGAATAGGCTCCCAAACTACTGGACCGATTTTGGAAATTGATTGAAGTACTTTTCAGCGAGTGACTTAGGCTATATACTTTCTAATTTACTTAAGCTTAATTTTAACGGAAGAAATAGCCTATGCTGGCGAAGCCGCTTACGTGGCTAACATGCATGTGTGAATGGTCCGTCGGTGCAAAGTACTGCAAAGCGCCAAGGATAGTGGATTAGATCCTCACCTAGAACAAAAAACTAAAATAATACCTAATCATTTTGTGATTGATCTGGATGTAAACTTCTTGATGCTTTAATTTTACTTCTATACGTGCTTTTTTTTTTTTTTTTTAATTACCATGCTTGCTTACAGTTATTAACCAAAACACAAGCAGGTCACATATACAATACAATAACATTACAATTAAAACGAAATTACTTACAATAAAATTAAAACAATCCATAAATTAAACTAGAGAAACAAAAATTACTAAAACACAATAACGATTAAAATTTTATTAGAAAACACACACAATTATTGATGATGTCAGATTACAGATTACCTCCAATGTCAAATAGATAAACTCTAATATTATATAGTTACACGTAAGGTATTGTTAAAGTTATTTATATAACTTTAACAATACAACGTGAGCATTGTGGCATATATGGGTTCCCCTTGGTTAAACGTTGTTTTATAGAAAATGGTTATTTAGAATTTCATTTCACAGAAATTGTTTCTCATGTTATCATTTAATAGAATAGTTAATACGCAGAATAGTTACTGGAAAAGAAATTTAAATCATAGATTTTCGTTACGAATGTAATGTATATCATAGAATAACAATTAAATAATAAATAAATAAATATCCCTGGACATTATTCCACACAGCGCCATCTAGCCCCAAAGTAAGCTAATTAAAGCTTGTGTTATGGGATACTAGACAACGGATAAACATACTTAAAAAAATACATTTTCTTTTGTAAATACATACTTATTATACATAGGAGACACCCAGACCAGTACAAACTGACATGTTCATGCACACAAATGTTTGTACTGTGCGGGGATCGAACCCGCGACCTCTGGTGTAGTAGCCAACTTCTTAACCATTACACCAAGTCGGTCGTCAGAAACGAATTCAAGTAATATTATTTGATCATGATGTTTAGATGTAATTAAAAACGTATTAATTACCAAGAAAAATATTCTATCGATCGACAATTTATTATTACATTGTAAACTTAATTATCTATATATTTTTTTGCCTCATAAGCTCATTCGTCGACAATTCGGTTCTGGCTTCAATGTGGTCACAGTTCTAACCTCCTAACCTATAGGTTTTACTGTCAAAAATATTTAGATGAAGTAAATAGTCGCTGAAAGAATACGAGTAACATTCTACATGAAAATATATGGACTGAATAAGTATTCTATGAAATTCTGTCTGTGAAAGAAGGGATCACCGTTCCACTTATTATAGCAACTAAGGTTAGGATAAGACAATAGACAAGATAAGGTGAATATAAAACATTCTTATACAAATACAGCAGTTAAGTTGGTAAAGCATTCTGTTTCCTATACTTTTCGAAGAGCCATCTTATGTCAAAAACAAGTCTATAAATATTTCTTCTATAGTGTACTATGATAACAATAATACGTAGATACTAAGTTTCCTAACAGATCATCAGCGTAGGTCAATAGTATGATCATTTAAATCAAGTCAACATTTCTCTGTAACTGCAATACCTACTGATAATAGTTTTATTTGTGTAAGTTTGAGAAAAACAGGAAAATAACAGCGGTGCATAAAAGCCTAGAAGAGTTTATAAAAGATGGGCCGGAGTTTTCAATCGAATTTAGCTGGTTCGCACATTTCAAAGCCGATCCAATGAAATTCAAACAGTTTCAAGAATAAGCCCTAGAGTAAAATAGGTTTTTTTTTGTAACCAAAGGAAAAACAGAGTCACTTTTATTGCTATTCGACGCAAATAACGTTTAACAGAAGAAACAATTTTCAAATGTGTAAAACTGATGATGTAAAAAAATTACCCATTAGCAATATTGAATAAGTTTTTATTACTAAGGCAGGGCGTGGACACTTTTGTGTCTTGTGTCAGACACAAGCTACCGATGAATATGTGATTTCTATAGAACCAGTACGTCTTTAAATTTACATTATCGTTCGCGTAAAAAAATTGTATTGGGATTTGACAATGTCATGTCATGTCTCGTGTAGACGTACAGTATGAAATCAGCCACTCCCTGTCAGCGCATACGTAAACTGTGTCCAATCACCGCTACAGGACACAGCAACTACGGTTCCCTGTGATGGTGTGCCGTGTCGGCAACAAAAAGTGTACGGTTGTGCAGCGCCTTAACTGCCCCGACAGACTTCGTTTTGTCAAAAGTTATTGGCATGTCGGCATGTTACACACATACACATAAAGATCATGACGAATATTCACCAGGCCCTGCCAGAATACCAGCGTCTCTGCAGTTTTGTGCTGCAGGGACACATGCTGAGACAGTGGCCTGTCCCCCGATTCAGAACAAATATATCGACCGATTCTGTTATTTTCTTTCATTTTTAATTATTTTTTTAAGTAGGGTAGGTTTTATCTAATTTGGTTTATGAAAACTTAGGGCCTTTGGCTTTAACATATCAAAATATTGATTGCTACCGCTTAGCGGATCATTTACTATAATTAAAACAAATTTACCGGATCGTTCGATAACTTCGTTCTGAATCGGGCTACTGATTAGCCCATTAAACATTTCGTAAAAACTGTTGTATTTCGTACTTGTTTACTGTATAATTGTATTGAAATGTTTGTGTTTTGTTTACGTTGGGTTAATTGTTTAACTTCTTATTCTTTTTTTTTCATCTTAGAAAAAAATAAATTTCATGAAAAATTATTTGACGTCTAATGTTTGACAGTCAGGAAAAGAGTGTTTTGTATAGGATAATCAAAGTGTTTTAAAATTTCATAATTTTCTTTGTAATTATTACGTTTTTTCTCTGCACAAGAAAACAAAATATGAAAAAGAAAAAATTGGTCGCCGTCCTCGAGTTTTGCCCTTGGCAACACATTTGGCGATTCATTTTTTTAGATAAATACCCAGCTACGACACTTAATTGACTGATCCACGTATGTACCACTGCCACTGATGTGAGTGTCTGTCTACGCAAAATGTTTAAATTGAATTGCTGCTATGCTTTAGTCATTCACTGTGAATTGTTTACATGTATGTATATAATACGATTGTGTGGTATTGTATGAAACAAAGCAGCATTGTTTGCGTAAGGCGCATCAACCAAGGTTTCCATTACCACTGTTATCATAATTATGAACTGCCACACACGGTGTTTAGTATCTAATTAGTAATTCAATATTAGAAATGTTACTAATAAGTAAGCCGGTGTATTCTTATTTGCGTTGAAATAAAATACTGTCCATTGAATTCCTTTGCTAATTTTAAGTATTAGACCTGATTCAGACATGACCATTATTCCGACTGGAGATTGATATTTAAGGAAAAAGAAAACAAAAATCGTAAATACATAGTAATTTTTATAAATTGTGTATAGTTCTCACGGAGCCTTGCCTTAAGCCATATAGTCACCTACGCGCGAGTAATGTCTCTAGTGTCAAACTTGTTCATAGACACTGGTAACCGCTTACCATTAGACGGTCTACAGTCAGGCTTGTTGATAACCCTATTTAAGTAGTATAAGCAATTATCAATATAAATGGTTTACATATATTTATCACGTACAGTTTTCCCCTCATATTTCAATTTGCGGACATTGCATTGTGCAGTCGAGCGAAGCGACCATGACCTCAGGAACATATTAAATATACAACTATGTAGTTTAAATAGCTCCAGTTATAGTAACACACTTTCACAGTTATTGAAAACAGAAATTAAAATTGAATGGTTGAGAAACAAGTAAATACATGGATACCTATAGGTAAGCATATCTACTGTTTGATTTTACAGCCTCTGGTCATATGATATGACAAGATGAACAAAGCGCACAATATATTGCTTGTACAACCACGGGAGAATGAACAGTACTTATAACTACACTTAGCAATAACTAAAATGCAAATTTCAGAGCAAAAAACAAATGCAGACGTACTCAAAAATATTACGAATCCATACGAGCGTGGGTGTCGCAACCCGGGCCTAGTATGCCACCCTGAAGCACTCCCTTCGATCGCGGGAGGCGCAATTAGAAGATTAAAGGCAAGGTGACAACACTCGGGAGGCAGTGAGCATGAGGACACTCCGATATGCCGCCAAGTAGAGGAGGATCTTTCACGAACTATAGGTTGACAAGTATGTAGACCACAGTGTAAAACGCTTTTTGCATTTATAAGGTAAGATTTTATAAGTTACTTACGGGTAAAAAGACCACAAAGCGTTCATTGATTTTATAGTACAATTTACAGATAGTTGTAAACTGCTGCACTGCTGCACTGCAACTGCTGTACTTAATCATAGGGATGCTAACATAAAAGCCGCTGGAGAACCCAAATCATAGCGTTGAACTTTAGCGTTTTAACTTCAGGTTAGTAGATACCATTTCTCGTAGATCGTGTACCTACATATTTGTCGTTTTTAGTTTGTTACACAATAACTAGGTACATAATGCATTATGAAAACAAATATGCAATGTCAGTCAATTTCAATGATACGTCCCCCGCGTTTTTTAGAATTATGGTATTTTTTGTCCTAAAATACAAAAAAGCAGGTTGTGTTTTAATTTTAAAGGTGTTTTATTAAAGGTCATAGCACTAGATTCTCGTGGTAACCGTCTCAAATATGATTGTTTAGGTACTTTTATTTTGCTTGTCGATATAGTTGCTTTGCTCACGACTTTCTACAATTTTATATGAAACTATTTCATCAAAATTTAGTACTTGCTTAGATGTGATATTTATATGGTCACGACTTGGCTCGCATGAAACTCCCGCCATCTTTTTTCTTTTTTTAACGAATGCATGGTGCGGGGCGGTGCAGCAAAGTGCCACTTGATCCAACCCCAGCCCTTCGCATAAAATCAGCATGGCGGATACAACTCACTTTTCTTTTATTTTTAATTCTTTACTTCGCCAAAAGCTTTGAAAGCGAAACCCCTTTTTATAGACGCCGTGAGCTGTAATTTACACCAGTGAGGTTTTAGTAAATCGCTTTTGAAATAGCTAAAGAACTTTAAATGAGTGATATTAAGGGAGTGCTTGGTCCGTTGATTCTTTTTGGTCTGTCAATTGCTCGTTTTATTTACTGAAATGCTTATTTACCTTTTATTTTAGTTCTGTAGTCTTTAATGATGTCGTGTTTTAGGTGTTTAAGTCTACCATGAGAAAGCTATACAAATCTGTAACTTTAGTTAAACTTGCTACCTAAACTCATTTTTAGATCCCCCAATAGATATTACCAGAAGATATTGTACTGCAAAGACAATAGGTAAGTTCAATGTTTTGATAAAACGTTTGTTATAACTATTTCGACTATTAAGCAATACTGGCAGTAGCTACAGGAATGTAGTTCGAAAGACCTAAAGAATCACGTGTGTGAGTGTTTTATTTTACTCTCGGCAAAGAAAACAGGTACGTAGGTATTTGTAAATGTTATCAATATGTGTACGATTTTATCGCCGTAATATTACAATCGACTGTGAATTAAACGGTATAGGTGAGAATATGCTTCAATTTGTTCCAAGCCTAAGATAACACAAAAAAAGAATCTTGACCTTGCAAGGTTACACAGATGGACAAATATACCAAAAAAGTACTCAAACTGAGCTAAGTTAAAAAATGAGTTTAATATAAAATTTAAATAAACGTGAAAGGAAATCGCTGGTTCAAATACTAATGTTGCAACAAACGGATAAACGTTTCAGATCATACAAATCTCATTCAAAGACACGTCCGTTCCAATGACACAAATTAAGTTTTGTTCAAGTGTGATATTCGTATATAAATACAGCCATATGTGAGTTTAATGTTACACATTGTCCGCTTACGTCACCGCCTACAATGAACAATAATTGTTTTTGATACAATAAATCGTTTATCGCGCCCTGTGGGTCGTTGCGCTCACGCATTCAGTACTACATTGGTGTTCACCCGCGCAATACGGACATCAGTGGCCCCGCCAACCCCGCCATGCGTGTGCTACTCATTCTTCTCCCGATAATTGTTTACGCAACCTGCGACACCAAGGAGTACAAAAGTAAACGCACTAAACTAATACAAGATGAATTCAAGCTGAGCATAGGAGGGAACCTCAACCTTACCGATAAGGAAACCGTCGTGAACAACTGCCTCATGCGATACAAACACAAAGAACTTGATTATGCCTTCCGTCACCCGGAACACTTCAATCTTTCCCGTCATTTCTTCTCTTACAGAAATAGCATTCGAAAATCTAAAGTCTACAAAATTCTTAAAGATATTCCGAAGGGAGCGGCGTTACATGTTCACGATATGGGCATACTAGGACCTGATTACATCATGAAGATAACCTACATAGATCACCTTTATGTTTGTTTCGGAGATGAGATGCTGTTACTTTTCTCAAATACTTCCCCAAACACTTCTTGTTCAGGTAATTGGCAACTGATGAAACAGGCAAGAAGGTCATCAAGTAATGTGACACAGTTTGATGCCGAATTGAGAAAGAATTTCACTCTGGTTGTTGATAACCCAGACGTTGTTTATCCGAGCATCAAAGAGACTTGGGACGCGTTCATGAAATACTTCGGCACAGTACTTCCAATGTTGACATACAGGCCAGTGTGGGAGCAGTACTTTTACGACGTCTTAAAGAAGTTTAGAGAAGCTAACATAATGTATGTCGAAGTACGCAGTATCTTGCCAAGTTTGTACGAGCTGGACGGCACGGTATACGATCCACTGATCACTGCTATGGCATACAGAAAGTCAATTAAGAGATTCCTTGATGACTATCCTGATTTCTCTGGAGCAAAGCTGATATACGCTCCTTCTCGGAAAGTGAACACCTCAACTGTTGATGCGTACTTAGAGTTAGCAAAGAAGATCAAAGGGGACATGCCTGATTACTTCGCTGGATTCGATTTAGTAGGACAGGAGGACAAAGGCAATCCTCTCGTGGACTTTGTGCCACAACTGATGGCAGCATCTGGAGAGCTAAATTACTTCTTCCATGCTGGAGAGACCGATTGGTACGGATCTGAAACAGACGAGAATTTAGTAGATGCTATTCTTCTAGGCGCTAAACGACTGGGTCATGCATATGCCTTACCAAAACATCCTCTGCTTTTGGAAGAAGTGGTTCGCAAGGATATTGGTTTAGAAGTTAATGTTATCTCAAATGCGGTTTTATCATTGGTCCGTGATGTTCGAAACCATCCTTTAAGTGAGTTATTTAGCCAGAACTTGCCAGTTGTGATTTCTAGTGATGATCCAGGTATTTGGGAAGCTGACGTCATAGCTGATGACTTCTACGTCGCCTTTGTCGGTGTATCAAGTAGGTTATCAGACTTAAGGATGTTGAAAACCTTGGCTTTGAACTCTTTAAAATATAGTGCCCTTAATTCTACAGAGAAGTACAATGCTGTGAACAGATTTAATAAGAGTTGGGATGATTTTATCAATAAGTTCAATTGCTCATCTTACTAAAGTGCTGACGTTACCATTTAGGTAAGTTGAGTTTTAATATTTTGAATTGTAAATACATTCACTTTTTCTAAACAAGCATTGTTATAAATAAAATTTTGTACGGCTTTGCACAAATGATTATGCAATGTTATATGAAACCCTCGCCTCCCTATAATAACCATTTGACATGAATGTTATATACTTTCAGTAGGTCACTCTGTTCTTGGTAACTCTATGTAGTAAATATAAGTCGTTTTTTTTAATTCGAAACCTTGCAAATATTGTGCAGTTTCCAACATTACATACAATTCTAAAGTCGTAGATAGGCCTTACCTACCCTCAGACCCTCAAAGAGTACCGCTGCCATTCAGCAGATACTTTGAATCTTACTCAAAGTGAGCTTGTACACAGCTCCCAAGAGTTCCAAGTGATCTGTGAGTACAAATCATTGAATTATCTTCCTTACTGCCTAGTGACAAGAGCTGAGTGTGTACTGGCATCTTCGGGCTGGTGTAGTGGCACAAGCTGAGTGACACCCTCCAAATAAGGGTGCTCTGGGCTAACGAACTCATTGTCCCGACTGCATTTCATCTGCATTTGTGCGTACACTCGGCCACAGCAGTTGCTTAATGAATCAAAATATTAAAAGTAGGAATTCGAACGATTTTAAAAATTATTTTACTAAAATAAAGCTACATTATCAGCGAATGACACAGGCTTTATTTTTTTATTAAGATTAAATCAAAATAGGAAGATAGGCGACTTGCCTTTAACGCGTGGACCGCTTAAATCAGGCCCCCGCCTCGCCTTATTTTTGACAGGACTTCACTCTGACGCACGCTCTCTCTCACATCTCGCTTAGGCTAAGGTCAAAACCAATACGCTTGTCTCTGTCCTTCACATTGCACAACGATAGTGTAACTAGTTGTGCATCACCCCCGTTTTCAGTTGACAATTTTAAGGACGTGCCGTATCTTCCACTATTTGATTTAATTTAAGTTATATAACCCATAATTTAGCGGGAAGAATAGTCTAAGCGGGCGAAGCCGATGGCAGTATGTAAGCAAGTAGTTTTTCTAAATTAAATATTTTGATTGTATTGTTTTGCTGTGCACTCTTGAAGATAGATAGATACATATATTCTTTATTGTACAAAAACAAAAAGAGACTTAAAGCTAAGTATTACATTTAAAACAAAGCACGATTTAGGCGGCCTTATTGCTAATAGCGATCTCTTCCAGGCAACCTACAGGTAGACGAAAAATGGTATCCGCGAGGCAAGTATGTATGCACAAATACAACAGAAACTATTTAGATGGAGAAATATGTAAATTTAATTACAAACTTATTTAAAATAAACGTACTTTATATTTGTAGATATTTAGATACATTAACTATTATAGTATTATTATTAACAAGCAGATACCGGAGAAATAATTTTGACCCTACAATAAACTAACTATACATAATTGAAAAAGAACCAGTGACAGACAGATATCACAAAAAAAAAGGAATGTAATTTTTATAGGGATAATCAGAGCGCAAGATAATGCGATTTGACTTTTGCCTTGAAGATAGGAAGGCATTGAGATTTTTTTTGACATTTGAGAAACAGTATTCGACGTCAAATACCAGCTTAATTGTTGTCCAGATCGTCATTTCCTTGCTGTCGAAGTTTGTGAAACTGCCTTTGCGAACACACACTAAACTAGTTTTGTATATTTAGTCAAAGTTTACTTATTAACAACTAAAGTTTGCTTAAAATTTGAGCATCAAAACTAGTTTGGTTGATTCTTTCTTTCAGCGTGTGTAGCAGAATAGTGCAGTGTTACGTTTGTCGTGGTTGAATGTACCCATCTCGCCAATAGTCACATTCATCGCACATCTAATAATCCCAATTGTTCCGTCCGTTGTTATCGCGCGGGATGTACTATTGTGATCCAATCAGTACGTCACAGACTCACAAGTACTCGCGGCCTCTCGCCGATACATTGATGGGAGTATCAAGTGTATCGGGTATATACCGATACACTCGATACTATTTTGTTTTCATTCCCGCTGCAGGCTGCAGAATTGACGACTTAAAAATACGCGAACAGTTTGTTCGTTATGATCTTTGAATAGGACTGAACCGTAATTAACGTTTTTAGGATGCATAGGATTTTCTTCGCAACAAAACAAAACGGAATCGTTTGAATGTCAAAAACCGGTTTTTACCAAACTAGCTGTACCTACGTCGGCGACTTCAACCACTCCAAATAAATAGCCTAGCCCGATGTTACTCGCTGATAATGTACTTAACTTCATACTGGTTAAGGATTTTTTTAAATCGGTTTAGTATTTTCGAAGTTTATTCGATTCAAACAAACAAATTTTTCCTCCTTATAATCTTGGTAATTTCTAAGATAGAGACGACACGTGACTGCCTCTCCGGTGATGGAAAACCCGGATAGCGGCAGAAGGCTCACCCACCACCTACCACGTTGGGTTCTAATAATAACATTGGTAGCCCAAAAGTGGGCTACTGAGTGTTCCGTTCACCACGACGGCAACAGTCACGCCTCTGACTACCCCGTTTGGGATAAAGTCGTGATGGTATGTATGTATCTACTTATATCAATATCACAAAGAGATAAAGTTAAAGTTAGGGCGTAATCTTCGGAAATACAGATCCGATCATGAAAATTATTTTATTAACCAATAGCTACACTATTCAGGGGCCGTGTTATAATCCTCTACCACTGTCGGCCGTTTACAGTAACTAAGAGGCACTTTGTATAGACTAAAACCTAAAGTGAGCATTTTATTTGGAGGGGGTCAATAATAATTTATACAATAATGTCGAGAACCTAAATGAGATGTTATTGCACAATAAAAAAAATTAGAAGATTTTTCCATTTGACGTGTTACGGTTTTGGGGGGGAGGGGTCCCAGGCCCCAGGAGTGGCATTGTTTAGCGCTATTTATTTCAACGGGAGAAATAGTCCACGCGGGCGAAGCCACTGACAGACAGCTAGCTATTTATGAGCAAATGGCTTGGGTAGCACATAAGCGGGCCGGCATAGTCGGTTCGGTGGTTTGTTGAACCACAAAGCCGAGCCGAAGTACCTAATTACTGCACTTGTTCGGCTTGTGCCGATTGGGTAGTTTATCCTGGTCGACATATCATTCGATACGGCAGTACCACTGGCGGAGCGAAAAGCCTACCTGTAGCAACTACCTACTACCAACATACGTTCGGCTCCAACACGTCGTCTTCGTCCCACACTCTTAACTGAACTAAAATTCAATCCGAGATTCCGAGCGGGTTGTGACTCCCGAACATCAACCATAGACTAGATATTAAATATAACGGGATATCGACATCAACCGGCTGTGCCGATTAATGCCGGCCCGACTATCTGTGTAGCTAAAGTCCGTTCCAGTCAAACATAACAACTTTGTAAACAAACCATCTCGAAAAGAAAACTGACGATTCCCTGAAGAACATCACATTCACTGCACTTGATTTATACACCAGCAGGCCTGACCACGAAAGTGCTTTTTAATTTTACTATACCCTTTTCGCCGTATGATGATATCCCTGACAGTTTATAATTTACTGAGTATGATTCGCATTACTTATTATTTGATAAGTTTCTAAAGGACAATAGTTTATTACATTTTCTTTCACCGGTTTCTTTTTATTTAGTTTGAAATAGTAGATATGCGTGACACGGAAAAATGAGAACTGTCCGGGCATATCATCCTGAGGGTGCACGCCCACGTCAGACTTTTTGTGGGACCGATAATCGGGCCGATTTTGTATTTCACTTTATTTCTGACCTACTTTTTGTAGGACGTGTGCGTTGCTCCATTGCTATCAGTACGTTCTAAAATCGGTCACCGATTATCGGACGTGGGCGAGCAGCCTAAAGTGAAAATAGTAATAATTTCACACTTAAATACAGTCATTAAGTATTCATTATCAAGAAAAAACTAAACCCATGCTAACATCCACCATTTAGCTTTCTTTGGACGATGGGACGAACTGAATGAATGTTTTTTTTTACCCTAAGATAAGGCCGGTATTCACTTTGCTTAGTAGTTCAGGTGCTTAGCGTTAGTAGAAAAGACGCGTGGACACCGATTGATTAGTGCAAGTGATTAGTTACCTGCGTAGTAAAGTCATTAGAAGCGTGTATATTTTTTTGCGAGTGGACTGCGAGTGGCCTCGTCCCGCGCTTCCCATTCCCCTCACTCGCCGCGTGCCTGCCTTAGTGGCAGGCACGCGGCGAGCGAGGACACGTCTGGACAGCTGGTGTTAGTGATTAGTGTTTAGCATTTTGCAAAACTTGCAAAAAATGGCGAAGTAGACGGAAGATTCACCATAAAAATGTGTGCAAGAGTATGTAAAATATGAATGTCTTTTAAATTGTAAAGACCTTAGGTACAAAATTAAAGGTGTCCGAAATAAACTAAACACATCCACTAAACATAATTGGACACTACTTGCACTGTAGTGCAAGTAATGTACACAGGTGTGTAGGGGAGACCTAGGAGAGTTGTGACAATTTTTACTTTAAGGGACATATCTCGCTCAAGAAACAATTCACAGTAATAAACTATGTGAATTAATGTAGCACCATTCCTTCCCTTTCCGAAATAATGATCAATACTTATTTAAGTATAAGGGTTTCTGAGAAAATCAATACAAACAAAGACTACTCCCTCTATCACAACTCTCCTATCACCGAGGTAAGTTGTGACAGGTACCTAGGTAAGTTGTGACAGTGTTATATTTCGACTATTTGGTTATCAAAATACACTATGATACATTTTATAAAAAAATCAAACATGTTTTTTTGCAAAACAATATTTTATTCATATCTTTAGTTCACTAAGTACCAACAAAAACAACATCACATTCTCATAACAAGTTATTAGGGTATCGCATTGAGATCTTTCACATTATAATCAGTCAATAAACTTAGTCTAACCGGACAGACAATTATGCAAAACGTGTGGCAGGTCGTTTCCACTTCTATCTACGTGTGGCCAGCCTTTGCATTCTAGGCATTGGACTCACTGCTCATTCGGTCTGTTGTTTGCATAGCCTTTAAAACAAACCAAGCAAAAACAATCATTTTTCCATCTTCTTCGTCACCACTTGTTCTCTTAACTCTTACTTGTCTTCTTAGATTTTTCTTTTCTTCGCTTAAGACCAGCTTTTTCACTTTGCTTGACTTTATATTTGCTTCTATAGCAGCTATTTTATCCTTAGTAGTGTCAGTAAGCACAGCAGATTTATTTACGTCTGTTCGGTTGGCTGGTTATTTTGGCTGAGCTTTTGGCAACGGCCTAACTGATTCTGGCTAGAACATTTATTAGAAACAGTGGCAAGCAGACCATGGGCTGCAGACGTGGAGGCAACAGGTTTATTGGCATTATTGTATAGAACTGATGAATTGTTAGATGGCATGCATGGTCTTATCCGTAGATGTACATGGAGTACTTTTTTCTCGTAACGTTACCTCTTCAAAGGCAAGGTCCTAAATTTCGACACTAGCTATTTCTCTAGCAGTCTTTCGTGTATTGTTATTAGGCATTCTGAAGTTAGTCAGTCTTTTAGCATGCATCACCACACCATAGCTAATTTATTTATGGAAAATAACCTTTTTGCGACAAGCTCTTTTTACATACTATATCTGCTAGATTTAATTTTAATATACTAATGTACAAATACACAAACAAACATCACAAATGAATAAAAACATACTCGAAATAACCCAGTAGAAAAATTAAGTCAAATAGGAGAGTTGTGACAGGTTGTCACAACTCCCCCCCATGAGTCTTCGCCTTGTCGTGGCGGGGGGGCTTAGTACTGGTGGTAGGTGGAACCACCGGGAAGCTAAGAGGGCTCAGGCATGGCAATGCGGTGGACTTCCCACCCACCCATTGCCTGCCGCCGGGCGTGGTGGTGGTATGGTGCTACCACTGCCCGCCCAAAGGGGCGCCCACGGGCGCAGCGCCTTAGGGCGCGAGGTGGGAGCCGCGGTGCACAACCGTTTGGAGGGGGTCAGTGATCCGCGGCTGGCCCCCCCTGTGCACTGCGGCTCGGCGGGGCCGCACCGCCAGATGTGGCAGCGGATCCACCTTTTAGGTGGATCGTGGTTGCGGACCTAGTAGGGTCCGCGTACGGTGGGAGTCAGCGGGCTTGAGTACGGGGGTGCTTTTGCCCGCAATGCACGGCTTTCACCCCGACGGCGGAAGTACTTGCGTGCTCCAGGTACTTCCGTGGCCTCCCCCCTTCATTGGGGGGTCGGCTGGAGGGGGCCCCAATACGGGGAAACACTGGCGGCGGGGCGTTGTGAAACTTTTTAGGGACCCCGCCTCGCCGCTGAAGTGTTGAGGTCGAGTACCGTGGGGTTTTAGTCGGTAGAAGTCCGACATAACCTCGTCGTTCCCCCGAGCGACGAGGTATCCATGAGGATTTCCCCACGCTAATAAAAAAAAAAAAAGGTTGTCACAACTCGCCTAGGTGCTCAAATAGACGACTGGGTTTGAAAAACAATTTATATATTCTAAAAACGATGCGAACACAGGAAATCAATGCAACGCTTCGAGACTTAAACAATCATACAAGTTTAGAAAAAATAACACAACAATGCATATGGAACAAGCTAAAATACAAATTAAATCAAAATTTTAAAGAAAAACTTACTTTTCGCATTTTTTTGCGCGCAGACGTCGTCATTTCACAACCGCACCTCGTGCGCCGCGGGTGGGTACTGGGTCCAGTAGCGCATCTCTAAAGCAACAAACGAGCACTTTTGCCAGCTCGCTAACTATTATAGGTAGGGAGAAATTGGCCTTGTCACAACTCACCTCTGTCACAACTTGCCTAGGTCTCCCCTAGGTACACCTGCACTAATCAATCGCTCCTACTAGTCACCTGCACTCGCACTAAGCATAGTGAATACGGCCTGTGCGCTATTACGTAACGTAAAGATGACCTCACTTCATTTTTACTTGTAGTTTGGATACGAGTATACGAACCTACCTAAAAATCAGCGCCTGGGCCCATAAAGCCCAGGCTATATGCTGAGTGAGGTCCATTTGTCTTTTTGGGCATCGGGACACCGCTGTCTGATGGTATGACCTTTTTTTTTCCTGTTACCTATATGTTTTGTTGTTAATGCCTACTTCTTTAGTGTTTACTTTATAAATGTAACGATGTCCTTAAAGTTAATAAATGTTTTTCTATTTCTATTTCTATTTCTATAAAACGGGCTACGAATTTGTAGTTTGACAAAAATACTTACTGCCAGGGATTGGCACATTTCAACCGGGTGATGGTCAAATAGGTCTATTTTGTTCTTGACTCGCCCGGGCCGAGTGTCTCATTTTTTATTGGTCGTATTTGTATTGACTAATAGCTTTAATGTTCTAACATTAGTTTTTAAGTTATCTGTATTACTAACATGGATCTTGACATCTTAATAAATAAAAATTGAATTGAATTGAAAAATACTAATCGGCCGACTAAATGTTCAAAAAGTGGCGACTTTCGTTGCCCACATAGAAATTCGGTCAATCATTTCAGTTATTTTTAGTCAGTTATTTATTTCCCTTTTTTCTATACTTACCAGAGATTGTGGTTGCATTATAATACCTACCTACCTACTATTCCTGGGTCCTACGAGTAGATACCTACACCTAGAAAGAATAATAGATAGCTTTGTATTTTGTCCGTTGAAAGCATCTTTCTATGAATGAGTAACTATACCCAATTACCTTCAATATACAAGGATCTTAGGACTGGCCTGTTAGCGCAATGGCAGTGACCCTGCAGCGCTGGAGGTCGTGGGTTTGACTTTGTTGTGTGTCTGGGTGTTATTATTTATTTACGTATCTATTTAATATGAAATATTTAAGTATGTTTACCCATAACACAAGCTCTGCTTAGTTTGTTCCGAAGATCTTGGTTTAGTTTGTCCCAGATAGGTTTTTATTATTAATCTGCGCGCTGTCAACGACACAACAAAACGTCCGCTTGACGTCATTCTAAGCACACTTTTTCGTTAGAAAAATAAATATGTATTTAGAACAAGTTACACCAAGATCATCTGACCCCAAACTAAGCAAAGTTTGTACTATTTAGCAATCGGAGCCTCGTGTAGCGACGGCGTTTTTTAAGATGTATAGTATTTGTATAATTCCGTTTATGAAAACTAAACAAACATATAAAAATGTTGATTGCTACCGTTAAGCGAGTCATTTACTAAAATTAAAATTAACTTACCGAATCGGTCGATAATTTCGTTCTGAATCGGGGGGCTGATGTGAAACCGGTCTAAGTATGTATTCAGAAATATTTAAGTATATGTAAACTATCAAACACCCAAAGATCTGTATAACCATTTAATACGACTCGTACGTCTACTCGTTATAAAAGCTTAATCCAGTCTCCCCGTCCCGTCCAAGTTCCCCATACACAATCGTGTATTCTAAGTAAACAAACTCTTACTCAGCTAATTACAAAGGTAATGCTAGAACCTAAACACAGGACGCCATCACTTTAATATGCTTAAACTAGACAAGGCGGCTGAATAAAGGTATGGAGTAACACAAAGCGTTATTGTCACTCATATCAGAACGTCTAAACGCTGATGCCCAGCTAAAGACAAGGTGGCCTTTGTTCTTTAGCTCGCCGTCGGTACACGAGGCTCCGATTGCTAACACGTTGTGCTGTAATTTACATGATGTTTAAGCCAAAGAGAAGACGTTTTAAAAGAGAATACTGGGTCCGTTATTCCGCTGTGTCGTTGACTTAACATAGGCTACGCTACGCTCCGTGGGCGTCCGCGGTTTTTCGGCGGATTTTTGGTGTTCTCGAGTGTTTAAATATTCTGAGATTACGTTGTGCTGTAATTTATATGAATTTTAAGCACAATAATAGACGTTTTAAAAGAGAATACTGGGTCCATCCCTTTATCCTCCGTGTGCGTTGCCTGCCCATAGTTCGTTCGTTCTATTTTTTCGCGGACGCCTACGTACTTTAATCCGCTACGCTCCGCGGGCGTCCGCGGTGTTTCGGCGGATTTTTGGTTCGGCGTACTTTCAGTCGTTCGTGTGCGTTGCTCGATACAGCTTGTAAGGGATCTATTTTGACGAACAAAAAAGTACGCCGCGGGTAATCCGCCGTCTGCGCAGGCCTTTAGACACACAACAAACACAAATGTTCGTCGCATGAATGTTTGTCATGGCTGAGACAGCTTGCAGCGGCACAGAGACAGCTTGATTGTTAAGCAAATGAACTATTTTTGTCTACTACTACAGATAAATCCAAACACCTTATGTATAAAGTCTCATTCTTTATTACAATATGATTATCTAACATAGTTATATCAAGCATTTACAAATCTGTACGAGTCCGGAAACAATTTTTTGCGAAAGATAAAATTTTAATACCAACGCGTTTATTTTCAGTGTTTCATTGTTTTTTCAAGGTAAATAAACAATTAAAATGGACCTTAATTAAAAAAAAATATTATAATTTATTGAATTTTGTAAATGTAAAAAAGTATTTTGAATACGAATCAAATCTGCGCAATCATGAGTGGCTAGCTCAAACTCTGGCAGCGACGTAATCGTAAAGTTTACGTTATAATAGCAGATTAAATAAGGGGACAAGACAAGTTAAATAGTCATTTTACTGTAAGTATTTGACATGTCAAAATAAATCAGTTTAACGAAAACGATACGATTACGCAGCTGTCAACTGGTAGTGCTATTATGCCCTCTGTAATTCATACATCGCTTAAAAAAAATTGAGACAGTAGTTGAAACATTATTAGATATAACTAATAGGTTGGGGAAAAAGTTTCTTCGCATTTAAAAAAAAATGTTTATTTACACAAATTTACTAAAGTATGTAGGTGCCATTTTGTTCGGTTACTTCCTGCCATCTTGTGGGTAGGGACATGATCCCATTGCTATAGGAATTTTGAGGCTTCTGATCAAAATACCGTGACAAGTGGTTTTGGCGGTCCTCTCGTGATGTTAACCTGACACTGCCTAAAGAATTCTGAAGAGACCGAAACAGGTGGAAATCTAAAGGTGCAAGGTCAGGACTATACGGCGGATGCATTAACACCTCCCAGCCAAACTCTTAATTTTTGCTGAGTGGCTGAAGATGTGTGAGGTCTAGCGTTATCATGATGAAAAACCACACCCTTTCTGTTAATTGATTCCGGCCGCTTTCTTTCAACTTCTTGCTTTAATCTCATCAGTTGTTCGCAGTAGAGTCCAGAATCGATGGTCCTGCCTGGTGGTAACAGCTCATAATGAATAAAGCCCTTCCAATCCCACCACACACACAGCATCACCTTGTTGCGAGTTAACCCGGGTTTCGCCAGTCTGTGAAGCCTGACCGGCCTTTGACTACGAACTTTTTCGCATGTTCTTGTCGTACGTGATCCACTTTTCATCACCAGTTCATACATTCTATAGGCGAAAAGACTTTTTCCCCAACCTAATAATATTATCGCAGTACTCTTACACGCTGTACAGCTTAATAAATCTTAAAGATAAATATTGCATAACAAACAATTAGATAAAATACTATGTATTAACAGTTCTTGAGCCCATCTTCAGAAATGTTACTCATTGTTCAGACCATTTCTAGGTCTAAGCCTACCAAATTCATTCATAATGAAAGGTTAGTTTAGCCACAAAATAAAGAGTTTACAGAAGGACCGCTCGCGCCTTTTTCCTAAACTAAATAAACTGAATTTTTAAAATGAAGTAGATGGGTTATTATACCTACTTGACAAAACCGGCCAAAAACAAAATGCATTCATCAAAACAAAAACACTCGCGACAGTGCGACTCGCCGCGTGATTCTCACCGGTAGCGCCTGTAACGTCACTTGGTGTGCGTGATCAAAATGGCGGTTTGTTCTAAGCGGACTATCTGTTCGGGGCGCCGCGCCGAATGCGTAATTTGTGGTTCAGCTGAGAGCCTGTCGTTTACTTTTAACTATGATAATCTCTACTAATATTATGAAGAATGATTTGATAGTTTTTTTGTTTGTATCGAATAGGCTCCAAAACTACTGATCCGATCGTGATAATTCTTTCACTAACAGAAAGCTAAATTATTCAGGAGTGATATAGGCTATATATTATTACGATTGAACAAAATAATCAGTGAAAAGTAATAGTAAATGTAAATCAAGTCGGAGAAAAGCGGGCAAAATGGACACCAGCTGTCAAAAATTTGACAGAACGAGGTCTGTCTGGGCAGCTCGTAATTGAATAAAGGGTCAGCAGTGAAGCATATCTTCAAGGCTTGAAGGAATCTTGAATTAGAGATGTTCATACATAACATAACATTAGATAAAATGTTGTCTTAACTTAGACAGTAAATAGACAGGTGTTGTCATTGACTATGGGCTTTAAATAAATCAGTCTACAAATAGGAATAAGGCTGCTATTCCACCAGAACCAGAGATGTGCCATGCAGCTGTACTGCGAGGATGTGCAAGCTAAGCTGCGAAACTATTGTACCGTTTCTATTTATCACGCACAAGTACATAGAGTGACAGAGGTCTGACGTAGCATAGCACTCGTCTCTGTTGGAAAGCAGCCTAAGCTTGCCTAAGCTTGCCCTAGCAAAGTTGTCTAGGATAGTTCCGTTCAACTATTAGGAAATAACAACAATGAAGTATTAATCTTTTACTCCAGTTTCTATGGAGCAATATTACAAGCCCAGTGAATGATAAATTTAGAATTAAATTAAATATTAGATTAATCTTCTCCAGCGGGTACAGCATCTTCTAATCTCTTGATGAATTTGACTCTAAGCTCTGTTACTTGATCACCTTTAAGTTGGTCCTGAAATGAAGTAAAGCACAGTCAGCTTAGACACGGCCTGTCATATAATGTTAAAAAAAGTGAGTGCATGGTCTTTCGAGCCGGCGGGAAGTGTCCAGGTAATACACCGGTCATAAAACTAAATGGTTCACCACTTAGAAGGGTTGAAAGTTTTAAATATCTTGGACACCTGGTTACCGCCGACTTGAAGGATGATGCAGACATTGAACGGGAACGTAGGGCGCTGTCTGTTCGGGCTAATATGATCGCGCGCAGGTTTGCTCGGTGTTCAGAGGAGGTCAGAATCGCTCTTTTTAAGGCATTTTGTACGTCCTTCTACACGAGTAGCCTGTGGGTGGAGTATACCAAGAAGCAGTATAGTGCCTTGCGCGTCCAGTATAATAATGCATTGAGGGTGCTGCTGGGGCTGCCTCGGTTTTGCAACGCTTCGGGGATGTTTGCTGAATACCGCGTGGATTGTTTTATACAACCATGCGTAAGCGGTGCACGTCCCTGGTAGGGTTCGGGCCAGCTCCAATAGCATCCTTGAGGTGTTATCAAATAGATCTGACTGGTCGGTACATGAATCATGCAGCGATGATTCATGTGCGAACATCAAGTTAAGACAGCCTTGTCTAGGTAAGAATTTTAATTTTATTTTAATTTTATTGATTTTTTTTATTTTTGTAGTATGATATTATTGTATATATGTAATGGTTATTATTTTACGTTTTACTTCTAATTATAAATGTTTCAAATTAATAAGTATTGTATGTATAATTTTCTTTGATCCCAAGTGGGTTGAAATAAATGAATTTTATTTTTTTAATTTTATTTTTTACAGTCAGTATTATTGCTCAGATATGCACAGAAATTCATAAAATTCATCCTTTAGCTTTTCCTGTTTTCACCAGCCGAAGTATGTAATTATACTATGTTTATTATAAATGACTAGCCTGTTGGCGCAATGGCAGCGATCCTATCTTTAGCGCCGGAGGTCGTAGGTTCGATGACAAACATCTATGTGACGAACATTTGTGTTTGTTGTGTGTCTGGGTGTTACTATCTATTTAAGTATGTATTTAGAAATATTTAAGTATATTTTATCAGTCTCTGACACCCATAGTACAAGCTCTGCTTAGTTTGGGGTCAGATGATCTTGGTTTAATTTGTCCCAGATATTTATTTAGTAGATGGTTGACTTAATACTGTGTTCATCAATCTCTGACACCCATAGTGTAAGCTCTGCTTAGTTAGGAGAAAGATGATTGTGGTGTATTATTCGTTTGGCGTTAGGATGTCAGCAAAGCGATTGACCACTGCGACTAGGATTGATCTATTGTGGTCATCATCCCAATAAAGATCGCTTTTATATGACTCATATTTGTGGTGTAAGATATCTCAAATATTAATCAGAAATAGCACTGTGGGTTCCTTCAAAAGATTGTTAAAAGAACATCTTTTAAATAATGTTTGAATTGAGTTGGATCATAATAATAATAATAATTAATATTTGTAATTATTTCGTTTTTATAATTGTAATTATTTCGTTTTTATAATTGTAATTATTTCGTTTTTATAATTGTAATTATTTCGTTTTTATAATTGTAATTATTTCGTTTTTATAATTGTAATTATTTCGTTGTTATAATTATAATTCATAAGTTGTTTTTAATGTTATAAAATCTCTGTTTTTGTAAGAATACTATACAAACTTTATATCTAAGATTTATACTGAATAAAGAGAATAACAATAATAATAATTATTATTATTTTATATGTATAATTATTTAGTTAGGTACTTATATTGTTTTTATATTTGTAATAATATTTGTCTATTTGTAAGTAAGCTGGTCTATTTATAGAAATTTTGACCTTTAAAATTATGTACACAGTTTTGTCTATGTGATGAATAGACAAAACTGTTTGTTTTATGCTTTTCCTTGCATCATGGTCTGCTGGAAGAAATCTCTCTTTAGAGATAAGCTCACCTGTACTTTAGCTATCCTTATTTTTCTATGTAAAAAACTGTGATTTGTGTACAAACTAATAAGTAAATAAATAATAAATAGAATACTCAATCCCAATTTAAATAGAAGCTAATCTATTCCACACCCTCTCCAACCAGCCAAAGCACATGGCCCACTATGAGGCATCTAAGGGTGCGTTCCCACCAGCATCCACGCACATCTCTGGTGGAAACGCAGCCTTATGGAACAGTACTTAATACTCTGAGTTACAAGTGTCCGGTGCACCTTTGGCCCTTGATCCTTTTTAAATAATTAAATAAATATCTGGGACAAATTAAACTAAGATCATCTGACCCCAAACTAAGCAGAGCTTGTACTATGGGTATCAGAGACTGCTAAACATGCTCAAATATTTCTAAATAGATAACATACCTAAAACACAAATGTTTGTCATTGGTGGGGATCAAACACACGACCTCCGGTGCTGAAGGCTAGATCGCTACCATTGCACTAACAGGCCAGCAAACTGTAATAAGTATCACAGTACACACCTGTATGAACCAGCACTGAACATCAAGCTGCACCATTTGCAGAGCTCCCCGTATCGCTCCGGGAATCAGTGCGCAGTATTTGAGGCCGTTATTGGGCATCTCCACCCACTCGCTAAGCGGACACTGGTCCCAGACCAGGGAGAACTCGTCACCAGCACTGCTCCAGCTTGTCACTGTTGGCTGCATGTTGAGGTACAACCTGGAATTCAAATTAAAGATTTGATAGCTAGTTAAAAATACTTTGCAATAAAATATGAGTAGTAGGTTCAAGAAAGTAGCAGATTAACCAAAAAAGTATTATAATAAAGGTTTTTGAGTTAAATAGTGCCATCTTGCCCTAACTGTTCTTGATATGAACTTAGGTAATGAACACTTGATGGTTTGAACGTCTTCGTTACTACCAAATGGTATGAAGCTTGGACTGGACAAGCTAACCATCCTATTCACAAAGTTGTAATTGTTATTTTCATTTATGGTGCTGGTTATGTTAACTATGTCCATTTAATATTAGGTGGATACTTACTTATTTAATTTCAGTTGCATATTAAGGCACTTCACACACAAATTGAAGGCTGTGAATCATTATTTTTTGACCTTTGTTGAGTTTATTTCTTATTTAATTTATGTTGTGTGTCCTTGAAGTGTTGAATCTAAATGGTGGGTATTATTTTTACGTGGGAAATTAGGAGAAAAGTCCTCTCATTCAGGAAATTTAGTTTTGTGTAACATTTAAAGCCAATGAAAGATAATAAGTATCTTATTTTAGTACAAAGCACAATAAGACTTACCTAAAGGCTTGCTGTATCTTGTCTGCCGTTTCTCTCATCTCCAAACACCGGGTCGAGGTAGTTCGTGCTAAGAAGTCCTCGATCAACCTCACGCCCATGTTGTACCCTATTCTTTCTAATTGCTTATTAACATCCTCGGAGTTCTCCAGCTCCTTCAACATTTGGGACACTAGGGCACCATACGTGAGAGTTAACAGCTCGGAATTCTGAAAATTTTATAGAAAACCATTTCAAAAATACGCACTGAAGTGTAAACAAAGAAATAGTGTTTTAAGGACCAAATCTACATACCACCTTCTTGGCGTCGAGCCTAGATGCTTGTCGAGACATTTTTGCTTTATTTAGTAATTTAAACGGAATGTAAATACGATAAGTGAATAATTAAATTTCTGAAAATATTCCGATTCACCTCCTTCGAATCCGAGGAAAATACAAAGACAGAATAAAAAATGGAAACGTCACTTACGTCACTCTCTCTGTCACAAGACCTGCCCGTTTTGTTTCAAGTTGCCTATTTTTATGTACTTATTTATTTGTATTTTTTTATTCTTATTTAAATTATATAGTAAAACGTCATTCATAAATTCTGAAATATGT
The DNA here is from genome assembly GCA_947369235.1 of Udea olivalis. Taxonomy (NCBI): domain Eukaryota; kingdom Metazoa; phylum Arthropoda; class Insecta; order Lepidoptera; family Crambidae; genus Udea; species Udea olivalis. The sequence continues at coordinate 10,077,453 of OX376362.1, read as the reverse complement.
CATGCTTTTCATTTTGAAACAGTTATAAAGTATCAGGTTGATTCCCACGTTAACGTCATCTAGTGTCTAGTAGAGATACTAAGCTAAAGTGTGCAAAAAAATTACAAAAGCACATTTTTCAAAACTTCGTTTACTACAACTGGTTTTTAACAGATGGCGCTAAAAGGTTTAACATTGTGTTGGCACTATCTCACTAGATGACGCTATCGGTAATTTGTTGTATTTTTGCATAAAATTGTATTACTACATAAGAACGATAATTATATGTAATTCCACTTCATAGGTTAGCATTATTTTCCATAAGTATAAATAGGTAGGTACCTACACTTACTCAATGGAAAGAGTTTTCTTTCTTTATTACTTTACTAATTTCTTGAAAAACCACTGCCTCCGAAAACCGATTTGTTTCATAAGCTAGCTGATATAGCCTAGATACCGTCAGGGCCGGATTAACCATTAGGCAGAGTAGGCAACTAGTAGGGGCCCAGCATCGCGCAGCATATAAAAATAATTGCGTATTCTTCTAAAACTTATTCGATAATAATAATATAATGTAGGTACAATTATTATTAATATTGGTGTCGTTTAAGTGTCAATTAACTTGTTTTAGAATAGTTTTTTTAGAAGTTGGTTTTTCTATTTGATATGTAGGTATTCAGGGAACAGTATTTTTTTTTCCGAGGGTCGTAAAGCACTTAAAAAGTTAAATCATGCGCTCGAAATACGAAAAAGCTCTTAAATAATTGTCGATCAATTGAAAACAATGTTTTGGAAAAGGTGAACTTCGAAAAAGTCTTATACGACTATACAGGGTTATTGAATAAACATCAACAACCTCGCAAGAGTAGGTAGCTAACTCCATACAAAATATCTGTTCTACGACTTTTGATAGTTTTACACATTTTGCTTTCATACAAAAATAAATATCAATTTAATTCACTAAAGGTAATGAAAGGGTAAAGAAAAGGGGCCCCGAGAATTGGATTCACTAGGGCCCCTGACAGGGTTAATCCGGCTCTGGGTACCGCCTTACAAAAGGCCGTTGTAAAAATGCATACCTACGGTACATACGGTAGTTAATACGGTAGTTAATGGTTAAACTTGTGAGGTGTAGTAAGTAACAAGTATTTTTACAACGGCCTTAGCTATCTATCAGGACACTATCATCTTCAGATGAAAACTCTTGGTCTAGCTAGATTTTATAACCTAAACAGGCTCTTTGCATTCATATTCCGGGACTAACAAGTTTTTAACAATCTCAAGTGTCCTTCATAGTTGGAATACCTATTTTCCCATCTGTCTTAATGTGTAGATAGATAATGAATACATATAAGCGCTGTAAGAATACATATATATACATATATATCTGCCTGCACTACACCGGCAGGGCTATAATACAACCGATTATATCCTGTTCAGTTAATTCCCTAAGCTGAGGAGTGCGAGCAATGTCGACAGTAAATATCCAGCCAATTAGTGCCAGGCAACTGCTGCTGGCTGGCTGGAAATGAACGATCATCTTACGAAAGTGAAATAAACTTGACAAGTAGAAGGGAAACGGCGCGTCTACTCGACCGGTAGTAGAAAGTAGGTAGAAGGGAACTTATGAGGTTGTGTAGTTAATGCGCACATTCTACGACATCCACTTTATAAAAACCGATAGACAGGACAGGCGACTTTATTAGTTAGATACTGTAACTAGTATTAGTTACTAAAAGTAAACGGAAAACGAAAGAAAATAATTAAGTAACTTGTAATCAGTTTTATTGGTAAACTTATTAAGTACGAGTAGGTAAATAGGACTAGATTATCATCAGGTAATCAGTTTACGCAGCCTTGTAATATCTGTACGCCACACCGTCGAAGAAGTTGGCCGTGATGGTCTGAAAGTAAAAATATTGCAATTAGTTTTGTTCAGTTTTGTATTAAATAAATAAATATAAAATATGCGCTAGAAAATCACACCACTTGTCATGGTGGTTGGCCGGAAATCGAACCAGAAATATATTTAAAGATAACCTCACAAACTCAGTAGAACAGTCAGTAGGTCAGTATTTTTTTTTGTAAAAATTAAAGTCGATCGAAAAGAGCAATTTCTCACTTCGTAGAACCTAGGTACGAGTACATCACTTACTGAGTGTTCCATATCGTTTTTGTTAGTCTTTCGATAATCACCCGGTATAATTAAACTCACCACTTTAAGAGCATTTGCCGAGTATTCCCGCTTGAATGTCGCAACTTTGCCCTCGTGGTTCAGCACTTGTGTGACGGTATCACCATCCACGGTGTATGTTGACTTAATCTGTAACACACAACAAATGTCTTTTAGTTCCATTCGTGGTAAGTACTTTAAACTTTTTTTACATTTGTTTATTTAGAATGGGTTTGCGTTTGGCCTCGCAATCTCGCCTGGGGGCACAGAATAAATGCTGGTGGTAAGTGATGACGAGGCCAATGGTGGTACACGCTCACCCAGAAAATGCCTATTAACTCTAGCCGGTTTCCTACTTGAAATCGAATGCTCGAATATAACATTTTTTAAAACTTTTCCTCTAAATTCATAAGATCGACAAAGCATGAGCTCGACAGTTCGCTACATCAATGCATCAAAATCTCGGATGACGTGAGCTCGAAGGATCGAATGCGTGAAGACGTTATCTCGAAGTATAATTTCTCGAAAAATTATAATATTCGAGGAAAAGTTTTTGAGCATTTAATATTCGAGAAAAGGGCATTCAATATCAAGTAGGAAACCCCCTCCAGCCTCGAAGATACCATATTGTAAAGTTTCCGGAAACACCGACGCAGGGAGAGAGTTTCACTGCTTACCGCTAAGGAGTGAAACCACCGCCACACCCAACCTTGCTCCACCTGGCCGGGGGTTGTCCTGCAAGTCACTACACACACCTACCCTTAGTAACCGTTCCACTGCCACTTTCGCTGACTAATTATAAAAGCTACGAAAATTACTTTAGTTCTCATAGATAACCTCGTTGCGGCTTTTATCTTCCAGAGAAACAGCTCGCATTTCTCGCTATTGGACTCTTATTCACCTGCACGCTACTCGTAGGTCCGCGCGCGAGACAATTGAGTCAAGTGTAGTGTCACGCACGCAGTACTTTTATATTTTATTCTGTGACTGTGCTGCTTATCAGACTGTGTGCGTCCACAGTCCACGTTATGACTCCGTATATCATCATGACAGAAACACTAAACCCCATAAGGTAACGTTAGGATATCACTCACCTTTAAGTCAGGTCTGATTTGCTCATCGAATTCGACACCGGATTTAAACGTGGTCACTCTACTGCCGTCAGCGGTGGTCGATGTCGACTTGTAGGTGTCTCCATCCTTCTCCAACTTCGTCGTTGGCTTGTAGTTGATGTACTTCTCAGTCAATGCCTCTGGCAGTTCTAGAAGAAAGAGTTTATTTTGAGGGCTTTCTAGGGTTTTGATCAGCGCATGGATGTAAGTGCTTCAGCATCAGATAGGCTTAGTATTCATCCAACGATGATAAATGATCAGGCGTGTTCTCCACTATTTGCTCAACAGTGACCAAAAAAGTGTCTCAACCCAGAAATTTTTCTCAACCCAGAAGTTTTCCAGAAATTTTCAAAAAAAATTAGGTAAGAAATACATTATCCGAAAATCACGGAACATACATGGGGAATTAAGTAGCCCTTGTGATGCTTCCTCTGGTTAACCTTTTTGAGATTATTTTTAGGACACCCTGGTTAACGACATACATTTACCATTTTTATCATTTAAGCGCCTTAACTGTTATCTATTTTACATAATTATAATTTTTTTACTACCTTATCTTAAATCTTCATGATAATCTACCTATACCTATCCCACCTGTCGTATCAGCGCGGTGTTAGAAGTGAGAACATGCGTGAAATAACATTAAATCAAGGCAGTTAGATATTTCCCACAAGTAAAATAGAAATAAAATGTAAAACCAATTATAAAAACGCATAAAAACAATGGGGCGTAGATTGCTTTTCAACATTTTTACCAACACTCTTCAAGACTCATTTTTGTAAACTTGCTTAAAACGGCGCTACCTTTTTAATTTAGCTTCGAAACCGCCCTTGGTTGGTTCATGTAGAAAACGGTTTTTATACATTTAATTAAGATCTTGAAGTTTAAGGAACAATAAATGATATGACTATGACTTTGAAGTCTGCAAATCGACACTTTTAGGCACAACTTACATTCAAAGTCTACACTGTGTATATGCCTGAACTTTTCAATTTTACATAACTAGTTAAGTTTTAACATAACTTAACATACCATCACGACTTTATCCCAAGCGGGGTAGTCAGAGGCAAGTGACTGTGCCGTCATAGTGAACGAAACACTCAGAAGACCTCTTTTCACCAATGGTTCTAATAGTCAACGTGGTATGTGGTGAGCCTTCCACCGTTAACCGGGTTAATTTGGTTTGTTATCGATGTTTTCCGTCACCGGAGAGTTAGTCGGATATTTAACAATGAACACAAAGATTTTGGTTCTGCCAAATCCACGATCTGAGTTCGGGTGCTAAACCAATAGGCCACGACGCTGATTGTTAGGGCCTTAAAATAGGAAAGCTTCCAGAAACACAAATTAGGCCTTGCCTTAAGGCAAGTGTGACCTTAAGGTCACAGCACATATTCACGGCCACCGCAACAGCACCGCTCCAACCCGGCATTGGCACGGCAGTTAACTCGCCTTTCAAATTAGAGCATTGAATTGTGTAGACTGTAGTATAGTTTACAATGTCAATATGAAAAAGCGGACGGCGGGCAGCAAAGGTCAGGTGGGAGCGGTGATAAAATTTCTTCAAGGTTGTCCATAACTTACCCAATGACTTAATGAAAGCGGCATAGTTCTCCTCCTTGTCTACAACAAATTCCTTTCCGAAATACGCCATTTTAAGTGTACCAAAATCACAGTGCCACGGACTAAATTGACCTAAAACCGAACAGTGCGGGCATTTATATCAATTTTGTAATCATGCGATTAATGATGATTATGCCTTATCATCGTGATTGGTTTTTGTTATAAGGGATTAAACTAAATGTATCAAAGTTCACGGTAAAGTATAGATTTTGCGGACTGTGACTAATCTCAATGCTATACTTAGTAGAGTGCATAATTTGCTAGAAGTTACATTCCTTGACTTATAGTGTCGCATCATTTATTAAATTAACCTTATTGTTAAAACATTAATCATTATTGTCAAAAGTGCTACAAAATTTTGACAATAATTTAAAATGCTTGTTTTTTCTCATTCTATTTATAAGGTTCTGAAATCTGCAAAAAAAATAGAACGACGTGCTCAAAGTGCCTAGGTTATGGGAAAGGGTAGCCTAATCATCAGCCTTTGATGTTCACTGCCAGACAAATCACTCTATCTAGCAGTGGACATCAAAGCCCAAACCGGCTTTGGGCCGTACCTAAGCATCAAAGAGCGTGACAATGTTGGCAAGTGGGATCTTCTTCAGCCTGCATGGGTCATCTGCTTTTCGCACTGAACCACTAACCCCCGTAATCTAATCAAAAGTTAAGGACACCTCAAATTGATACTGCACTGATGTTAATAGAAATTAAAGGAACAGCTATACATGTCACGTAAGGACTGCCGAGCTTTGATTGACGTTTGTGGATTCGGGCGTATGCAATATACTTGGCTACAAATGTCGAAGACTTACCTAAGTAGTATGTCTACCACGAGTTTACATCAGAGGTCCCCACACCTTTTTTTGCATCGACCTCATTAAAAATTTTGCTGGTTGTGGCAGCTACTTTTTTACCATATTCCCAAGACTCGACAAAAAATGTGACGCCTGCATAGACCCCCTTCGAGTCTCCCGTAGACCCCTTGGAGACCAGCCGGACCACTTTAGGAACGAATGATTTACATCAATGACAGTCGGTAGTGTTCGCGTTGACGATTTCGTATAGAATTTTGGTACAGTGCCTCTGGTGATTAATAATAAAAAATAAATAAAAATCTATCTATCTAATAATCTATCTATCTAATAATATCTATCTAATCTAATAATGGAACTTGAAATGACATACAAGTTGCTGAACTCAACGATCGTAGTTTACGTGATAAAAAGGGAGCAGAGAACCAACCAAATCTTCTAAATGGTCGCGGGTCATAGTTTGAAATCACTTAACATTTTAACCTTACTGACAGTGAGCTCGGTAGGCTCGTAGACCCGACCCCAGCTAAGACGCGAGCTTCCTGGGCCACGCCTCGAGGCTTCAAAAGAGTTCGAGCCTTCAAAAGAGTTTGAACCTATCAAAAGAGCTCGAGCCTCCAAAAAAACTCGAGTCCTAAAAGAGCTCGAGTCTACTTAAACCTTTTCACTGTCATATTGCTGCCTGATCAGGTATTGCTTGGACATTAACTCCCTGATGATCACGTTTGATCATGTAATTTGGTAATTTTTCATGATCCATTTTGGGCACTGTTGGTCTTCTTACACAATTATTATTTATAAACATTTTAACATACCTTTATGACTGTTTGATGCCAAAATAAATTAAATAATAAAAAAAACATGTTGATTAAAATGTCCTTTTCTGTTAATTAAACCTCTATCATACCTTACTGGTCACATATTTATATCCCACAAACACATATTTTATTGCCTGCTTTGAAAAGGAAGACTCCAAACCAAAACTAACTTGAGCGCGACTCGCCACGTAAAAACGTCTTGAGCGCTGAAAAAGACTCGAGCCCTGAAAAAGCCTCGAGATCGATCGAGCTCTCACGAAGGCTCCAGTTCTAAAAAAAGACTCCCGAGTCGTCGAGCTTCATACAAACGAGGCGAGCCCTGTAAACGATACCGAGCTTTAGACAAAAGGACTCGGAAGCCTCGAGCCTTGTACGAGTATGTACATCACTAAGTACCGCTTGTATGCAAGTTTTAGTTCCATTTCTACTCACCAGAGGCACTGCAAGTGCCGAGTGCGAGTTGCAGTGAGAGAAGTGAATGACTTCACCATCGCGTTTCGCTAGCACGTAAATGTCAATTATTATGGAATCGAGTCAGCGTCATCTAGCGGCAAATGCGGGCAACATCAAAGCCACTAGATGGCACTGACTCGATGCCATACAAATTCACGTTTTTTTTCTCGCAAAACGCGATGGTGAAGTCATTCACTTCTCTCACTGCTACTCGCACTCGGCACTATGAAATCCTATATAAACTCTTAACCACGTCGCTAGCGACTTTAATTGGCGTTAACTCGTGGATAATGTCCTAGTAACCCAATTTTTGATGTTATCGATTAGAATATTTTTATCACTCAGACCGCAAATAAAATACATAATATTCTGATTATTTATGAATTTTTATTATTATCTATTGACACAATTGAATCATTTCACCGAATTTTACTCTTTAAACAGCCTTTAAATATCTGTATGCGACTCCCTCGAAACCGTCGCCAGTGAAATTCTGAAAAGAAAAAACATATATATAGATAAAGTCAATTTTCGTGAAAAGTTAATCAATTTACGAAGCAATATTTTACTAGTAGAGGTAGAAAATAGTATATATTTACTGGCTGTTTGAGTTTGTTTATGTCACATGAAGGAAATCAAAAAACGAATACTTTTCACTCCCTAGAGACTAAAGTGGTCACTTTAGTCTCGCTTCGTAGGGCTACATTGACGTACTTTCAGAGCATGAGAGGTGAAAAAGTGATATCTAAAATATATCTAAGTGTCTGCATTTACCAAATTACCAATGACAGTCGGTAGCGTTCGCGTTGACGTTTTTGTATGGGACTTCAGAACAGCGCCCCTAATGATTCAAAATGGAACCCAAAAAGGCATACAAATTTCTGAACGCAACGATCGCCGTTTACGTGACGGAACCTCACGGTAGACATAGTCCGTCCACTTTGCGTCATCGAAGTATGACAAGGCTATTTTACGAAGACCGTTTTACTATGCTTGTAGTAGTGACATGAACTGACATACCAGGGGCCGTAATACCATCTCTCATAGCCAGTCAAGTTTATTTCCTGAACTGGGGGGTTGCGAGACGCAAGCAACAAACAAGCAAGCAGACAATGTGATGGAAAGCAGTTATGGGCGCATTCCAAATCACTTTTCGCAGAGTGATTTTCACCCTCGTCGAATAGAGAGAGACAAAACGAGCAAAACCTTCGCACTTGTCAGAGTGATAACGTCACACGAACCCGTTCCGAAATAACTGAGAAACTGTCAGGTGACAGCTCGGCCATCTTCGATTTCACTCGGGGTCAATCTGGAACGGGTTCCAGTGATGTTCACTCCTCGTAGTGTAATTTCCACTCGATTTGGAACGCAGCCCAAAATTGTGTAGTTCGCTTAAACTTCTAGTCCACTCTGAGTGCAGAGTGCCGAGTGCGAGTTGCAGTGAGAGAAGTGAATGACTTCACCATCGCGTTTTGAAAGCACGTAAATGTCAATTGGTATGGAATCGAGTGAGCGCCATCTAGCGGCGAATTCGGGCAACATTCAGGCCGCTAGATGGCGCTCACTCAATGCCATACAAATTCGCGTTTTTTTTCTCGCAAACGCGATGGTGAAGTTATTCACTTCTCTCACTGCAACTCGCACTCGGCACTCAGAGTGAGAGAAGTGAATGACTTACCATAGCGTTTTGCGAGCACGTAAATGTCAATTAGTAGGGAATCGGCGCCATCTAGCGGTAAATTCGGGCAACAAAATGGCCGCTAGATGGCGCTGACTCGATATACAAGTTAGCGTTTTTTCTCTCGCAAAACGCGATGGGAAAGTCATTCGCTTCGCTCACTGTAACTCGCACTCAGATGAAGCTCTGAAGTTGTTTCGCACATGCGCAATGCCTATTTTTCATAGGAAAAATTTAGAATGCAACTTCAGAGTGGACTGTTGTTTATTTGTGGTTTTGATTATTGAAGCCGTTTTTGAACATACCAATTTAAGATCCTTGTCAGTATACTCGCTCGTAGTTGAGTTTTTCTTGCCATTTCTTAAGTTTACATATTTCAGGAGATTGCCATCCAGGGTGTATGTGGTTTTGCCCTGTAACAATTAAATACATTCTCGTTACAAAACTAAAGGTGAATTGAAACAAATCAGAAACTGTTAAGTTAATGAAGTCCTATTGCAAACCAAGGAGCCTAAAACCTTATGTGTATATTTCGTGATGATGGTTAAAAATTTTACATGACAGCTTTACTCGAAAACTACACTTTAAGAAAGTTGTTATAACACTTGTTTTTTGTTTTAAAGTCGCAGACCGTGCTATTATGGCCTATTTCTTACCGGCGTTTTCGTTTTCGGTACAGCCTCTGCACCGAATCTATACAGATTTTCTGCTGAAAAACATTTCCTGACAAGCCTGGATGTTTTCGGTACGGTAATGTTCATTCGATGTGACAGGTGTCAGTGAGGGTCGCGGCGGAGCTGACGGGGGTAAGACGGTGCCTGACGAGGGAGGCCGGCCGCTCTGTACAGGTTACCTACTCACTAGGTACAGGTTATCCGTAGTTTCGGGCACGCTAACATGGTTCTAATTAGTATAAAACGAAGATGATTTAAAGATGCATCATGTATTGCTGTATGTACTACTTGTTATATAACATGATATTCAGAAATACATTTTCAAGAATATCATGTTTTTGGGTTTTATGACAAATTAGTTTGACCGAAACTACAGACCTTTAGTTACCGAGTGGGCCCCCAGACTCTGCACCGTCGTCCCGTCAAGGCGATGAGGCGATGAGGTATACCGGGGGTCTTTTTTTGTTGGTATGCCTTCACCTTTTGTGACGGAGAGTTCCACACTCCCCCGCTACCCACCCAGGTAGCGGGATATGACAACTGACGAGTCGGTATGACAACTGTCATTTTTGACATGCGCTCGGTAATCAATCTGTGCAAATGCGGAGCCGAAACGAAAACGCACCGATCCGGTAAGGCAGAGGCCTTTTATATAGTGTTGTTGGACACGGATTACAGTACAAACTCCCTTATTTTTAGTGGAAGCAGAAGGTTCACCGAAACTAGCCATACTAAGACCCCTTGCATATTTGGTTCTCCACTTGCTAAGCTGAAAATGCACTGATAGGACTGTGTTTACCCTGCAATAGACTTAGTTCGCTGCTGCAAATGGTCAAGACTCCATTAAATTAAATAGGAATACGTCAATTTAATCCCCCTGCAATGCCCTGCATTGATAAATAAATAAATAAATATCTGGGACAATTTACTTACACCAAGATCATCTAACCCCAAACTAAGCAGAGCTTGTACTATGGGTGTTAGAGACTGATAAACATATTAAAATATTCCTAAATACATATTATATTTAAATAGATAATAACACCCAGACACACAACAAACACAAATGTTCGTCACATAAATGATTGTCATGGGGGGGGGATCGAACCCACGACCTCCCGTGCTAAAGGCAGGATCGCTGCCATTGCACCAAAATTTATCAGAAGAAAGATTTTAGTAACAAAAATTTACTTTTAGAAACATGCATACCAACATAAGTTTTTTCATTTAAAAGTGTTTTCATTGATGTTTCATGCATGAAGTACGTTTGGAAACTCCTGCAATAATTCTTGGTAATGAAAAAAAAGGTGGTACTTACCTTTACTTCTCCCTTGTCCCCCCAGACATCGTCAAACTCGACTCCAGACTTGAAGGTCACAGGGTAAGCCTTGTCTCCAATTGTGACGGTGTGGGTGAAGGAATCCCCATTCTTCTCAAGCTTAATCACTGGCCTGGACTCAAGGTAAGTTTTTTCCATGTCTGCTGGAAGATCTGCAAAGTAACAATAATAATCTGTACGTCTTTTTGAGGTAGTCATCCTAAGCCCTATTGATTAAACACTCAGTCCTACCGAAATCTTTGCGACCTGCTGTATAAGCTTCCTACGTTTTTTTTTATTGTGCCACAGATATGTAGTTAGTAGTAGTTGTTTAACATAAACAGATATTTACATACGACCAGGTTTAGTTTGGTATATAAATACTTATTGTTGGGTTTTGTCATATTATTAATTTGATTTCGGCATATGCCAATGCTTGTATTTCATATATCTAAAGATTTTGATTTCGGTAGCTTAGTATTAAGAGAAGCCGCCGCGGTTGCGGAAGACGTTCGTGCTGCTTCGAATCCAAGAGGGATTTTTTTTTACCCTGCAATAGACTTAGTTCCCTGCTGCAAATGGTCAAGACTCCATTAAATTAAATAGGAATCCGTCACGCGCTTACAATTTAATCCCCCTGCAATGCCCTGCATTGATAAATAAATAAATAAATATCTAGGACAATTTACTTACACCAAGATCATCTAACCTCAAACTAAGCAGAGCTTGTACTATGGGTGCTATAGACTGATAAACATACTTAAATATTAAATATTTAAAGATTTTGATTTCGGCAGCTTAGTGGTTAGAGAAGCCGCCGCGTTTGCGGAAGACGTTCGTGCTGCTTCGAATCCCCCTTAGGAAACACTTATCGATAGATTCGTGAAATTTCCTGTCTTTGTGACGAACAATTACTGTGCAGAAGCTGACTGGACTTAAATTGTTAAAGCCAAATGCCAATTTGTTTGTTCTTTATTGCACAAAACTCAAACAACTAAAGTTGAAATAATGCTTCAAATCATTGACTACCAGTAAACCACACTCGGCTTTCTTCAGCAGTGATGGTTTTGAAGGGCAAATTTTGTATTCTAAGATGACTTCTTGCATTTTAAATCTCAAGGCGCGATATAGGTTTATCGCGCCTTGAGGTTGGTGTACGACTAAGGTTAGTCATACTCAACCTTAGAAGTAACTCAGTAGCCTTTAGCAAAACTGTCACATCACAATGTTGGGCAAAGTCATCCATTGTTGAAATCAAGTCATCGCTAAAAATTGGTTTTGACTTAGCTCAACCATTACATTTGTCAAATGTGTGATTTGAACCCAGGACCAATAGGGTATTTGACTTAGTATTTGACAACATCATCAGATTCTAACAATGATTTAATTTATTCAAAAAGTGGGTAAATCAAATAAGGGCCTATTAAAACTTTTAGTTTGTCAACCTATGTACAATTTATTTTATGACCCTTCAAAGTTGGGTGGGAAAATCCATTCTAGAAAGTGTATTTATTTATTTATTTATTTATTTAATCTTTATTGCACAAAGAAAAGTACAATTGGCGGACTTAATGCCTAAAGGCATTCTCTACCAGTCAACCACTAGGTGAAGCAGAAATCTTTACGGCGGGGTTTTGTAAAACTAAGTTTCAGTAAGATAAAAGTAAACAATTTACTCATATAATATATATACATACTTATCTAAATTACTATATATATATATATATATATATATATATATATATATATATGTGTGTACCTACTTACATATAAAAATAGCAAATATATACATATAAATTCATAAATACAATGATATATAAATACATATTATGTACTCAAATGGAAGACGAAACATTAACTCGGAATGATATGATTGACTGATCCGACCAATGATTAAATAGCACTAATAGAAACTGGTTAGGGTAATGTTGGTGAAAAGTATACCATTCGATAATCAACACAATTTATAGCAACTTTTGCTAAGAAACAATGTTCATAGAGGCAAAATTTAATATAACTGCCTTACAAATATTTTGCTGAACGTAAAGAAATAGATCGTAAATGACGTCATTTGCAGGCGGCAGTTTGTAAGGAGCGTATGGACGAGTCCAAGAATATGAATCTTAAATTTGCTATGTCTCTGGGAGTTTGGGTGCTGTCGATATTTTTGTTGTACCAATGTTTATATTTTTGATAGGTCAAATACCCTGCAGTCAAATACCCTATTGACTGCAGGGGCGCCTTAACAAAGTAAAACAAAGCAAGAAGTTTATCCCATTTTACTCACTCAATGACTTAACGTAAGCAGGGAAATTGTCACTTTCCCTGTCGTATTTGTATTCCTTTCCGAAAAAAGACATGGTGAACTAGAATTACAACGCCGCAAATGGGGACAGAACTGACTCACTGATCAGGAAACAATGAACTGAATGAGCTGAAAATTCGCAGGATGATGTATAAATAGTGATTTATTAGTGCAGTATAACGCTGAATGTGATGATACATGATACAGATCTACTATTTACACAAGATACGAGTAATTATACTGACAAGGATGGTATCGCTAATAATTTGTTGATAAAAAAGGATGACAAAATCCAATGTAATGATGGTCGGAAGTTTCGAAATGGGCATGACTGAACCAGTTTTTTAGTTAATTACTATTCATACTAGTCATGTACTTACTCAAAACAAAAGAGAATTTTAATCGAAACATCAAGTCAATCAACATTACATTTCTAATCTGGATTGTATTTTTAGACTTACCTCGTTAACTAGTCTGGCGTTTATTATTTTGAAAAACTTCTTTTGAATTTGCGCCATTCTACATATTTTTCGTGTTCATTATCAAATAACAATATGGAATGGGGTGTTAAAGAAAATAGGATTGCAGTGATCGCCTTACACAACGTGGGTACGGAGCCGTCGGTCATATTCCAGATACTTGGAAAGCGTGGTATTCTGTGGTATTAGTCGTATATCGTACTATCAACAGATACAACAACACTTCTTCTGTCGAAGACCATAAAAGATCGGGGCGCCCGCGTGCTGTTAGAACTACAAAGGCTGTTAAAGCCAGAATTCGTCCATTAGGAGGCAAAAAATCTTATCGCGAGAAATTAAGATTCCCGCTAGGACTCTGTCGCGTATTATAAAACAAGACCTGAAGCTCCGTGCTTATCGTCGAAATACAGGATGTCCTGTACTATGCTCTAAGTCAATCTTTACAATTGAAGAGAGTGGATCGATCAAAACGCCTTCTGTCGCGATACGCAGGTGAAAGGCACAGAAATATCCTAATTTCCGATAAAAAAAAATCACGATTGAAGAGCACTACAATAAGCAAAATGATAAAATGTACCCTCACAGTTCTAAAGAAGCTGCTCAAGTGGTCGGGAAGGTACAACGTGGTCATCATCCTGCGCCAGTAATAGTTCGGTGGGGCATGTCTTATCAAGGAGTCACAAAGCTCATTTTTGTAAAAAAGAGTGAACACTTTAGCCAAAGTGTATGAAGAGACAGCCTTGGATCGTGTTATGTAACCTCTCAGCAATAGATTTTTGAAAAATGTACCGTGGACTTTCCAGCAGCACTTTGCACCTGGTCACAAGGCACGAACTGCCCAGGCCTGGCTTGAAACCAACGTTCCAGACTTTATAAGAGCCGAAGACTGGCCCTCATCTAGCCCAGAGTGCCGAGTGCGAGTTGCAGTGAGAGAAGTGAATGACTTCACCATCGCGTTTTGCGAGCACGTAAATGTCAATTACTATGGAATCGAGTCAACGCCATCTAGCGGCCTTAATGTTGCCCGAATTCGCCGCTAGATGGCGTTGACTCAGTTAAACGCCATCTAGCGGCGAATTCGGGCAATATTAAGGCCGCTAGATGGCGTTGACTCGATACCATACAAATTCGCGTTTACTGTCTCGCAAACGCGATGGTGAAGTTATTCACTTTTCTCACTGCAACTCGCACTCGGCACTCTGACCTCAACCTATGGTCTCGACTACAAATTATGGTCAGTTTTAGAGTACCTACATCGCCTGCTCTTATGGACTTGGTGACATTGAGTCTCTAGAAAAATCACTGAAGCAAGCAGTGGCAAAATTTCCCATTGTTAAAGTGCGTAAATCCATAGATTCGTGGCTAGACAGATTAGAGGCCTGTATGGCCGAAGGTGACCATTTCGAATAGAACATTTTTTTGCTTTTTGCTGAGCCTTTAGTGAATAGGTAGGTACGTATAAGTTTTAGTAAAATTACATTACTTCATAAAAAACTGTTGAATTTTCATTTGTAACAGAACTTATGGCCGGACTAGATAGTCCGGCCACCTAGTATCTATATCGGTATATTTATTTATTTAAATACAGCACATGTACAGGATCACTTTCACAGCATAAAGATCTTACATAAACGAGATGGACTGAATACATACCTTAATAGGGTGTGGCTATTACTTACAATCTAAACATCATAACAATAGAATACATTCAAATGAGCATTCCGAGGATTGAACTTGAAGGATAATATCGTTAATTACTTTATTTCACCCATGTATTCTTGGACTGTGTAATAATACTTTTTTTATAAGAAATTGTTTCAGTATTTTTTTGAGTTTATTGTCGTTTTTTTAATTTTTCATATGTTTTGGTAGTTTATTATATATTTGTATGCATCTGTAGTACGGGCCACATTTACACATTTCATTTTTTGGTTTAGGGAGAACAATATCATGTTGGCGTCTAGGGTTTTTATTAAATTCAAAGAGGTTGTGTTGTTTCCTTACGAATAACAAGTACTGCTTTTATGATATAAATACACGGAAAAGTTAAAAGATTTAGTTTGGTGCCATGCCATATGTTATGTGTGTCTGTGCTATGGCCCCTTAAGATAATTCCATATCGCATCCATGCATAGACGCATATATATGTATATTACCTTAGTCCCAGACACATACCATGGTTTCCACATGTCAAATCAAATAATGTATCGAAATGCCACAGCCTTCGTCTAACTAAAATGCAGTCTTGGCCTAACTAAACTAAAATGAAATAGAACGGAGTCACGACCCACAGGCCATATTGCAATAAATAAATATCTGACAAATCTCACACCAAGATCATCTGACCCCAAACTAAGCAAATATATGAGTTTGAGAGAATAATTGTAGGTAAACTTTTTCTTTCCTAAAGATGTTTAATTGAACAAAATAAATAATGCAAGTTTCCGATTGGATGACTCCTATAATCACGGCAATCATCTATAATCCATGGCTATCGACAGAATAATAGAGGAAAGGATGCAAATTTGGAATACTGCTGGTAATTTGGAATACTGCATTATAAAATATATGGAACAGTGCCATCTATTACCGAATGCCAGCATTACGTAGTCCGTGTATTAGGAAACACATTGTAGGTGGCTAAGCAGCAGCCATGTTGACAGTTCCGTGACAAATTGCATCGGAGTGAAAGTGCTGTGGAGAAAAAAATTCAAGTAAGTAATAAATCAGCTTGCATCTTGGATATTACTTATATTATTATGTTTATATTTGTACAAATTTACAGTTTAGTGTATCAGTTGTAGCAATTAGTGCTTATTTTGGAACTTATTGTAAAAGCAAATTCATAAAAATATTTTAGGTTAAAAATGGTTATGTTGCTAATTTGAAATACGCTAAGTGAAGTTTATTTGGAATATTCCAAATTATGTGCACATTAGTATGACCTCCTGTTATATTCCTATCGAAAGGCTTCTGAATTACTTTTGGTAGTCTTTTAAATTATTTTTTTTAATTTTGTTTTAGAAATGTCTACATCTACTGCCAACTCTGTCCCTAAATATAAAAAGCGTAAGAAATGGACCCAAGATGATATGGCTGCTGCGGTATTAGCTGTTCGAGATAGGAAAATGGGCTATTTGAAGGCAGCCCAGATTTATAATGTACCGAGAACTACTTTATTTCGACTTGCAAAAGAAAAAGAGACTTTGCTAGAAGAAACGCTGACCAAAAAGATAGGTCGTAGACCAGTATTTGATAAAGTTTTTGAAAATATGCTGGTGAAATATGCCCTTGCTATGGAACAAAAATTATATGGTTTGACTCGAATGGATATGAGGAGGCTGGCATATCAGCTTGCGGTTAAAAATAATGTTCCCCATCCATTTCATAACGAAAGAGCTGGCAGATACTGGCTCAAAGGATTTCTTGCAAGGCACAAGCATATTTTATCAATACGCAAGCCTACTGGAACATCTTTTGCTAGAGCCAACGGATTTACAAAGGAAAGAATGGACGAGTTTTACAAAAATCTTGAAACAGTTTATGAAGAAAAAAGGTTCGCGGCAAATAGGATTTTCAATGTCGATGAAACTGGTTTGTCTATTGTACAAAGCAAATATCCCAAAGTGATTGGTCGCCGAGGAAAAAAACAAATTGGAGCCATGTCGTCTGCTGAAAGAGGATCTCTCATAACGATTGTGACCTGTATGAGTCCAGCTGGCATATTTGTGCCGCCAATGATGATATTTCCGCGCAAAAATATGAGCGCAATTTTAATGAAAGGTGCTCCTGTAGGATCTATTGGCCGAGCACATCCTTCTGGCTGGATACAGACACATTTGTTCACGCAGTGGTTCGAACATTTCATCGATTTTGTAAAGCCATCCGAATCCTCACCTGTACTTCTCTTATTTGACGGCCACTTCAGTCATACAAAGAATATCGAGCTCGTAGATAAAGCTAGAGAAAATCATGTGACTTTGATTTCCCTACCCCCACATTGCACTCATAAGGTCCAGCCTATGGATAGAGCATTTATGGGTCCACTGAAGAGCCACTACAGTGAAGAGATTCGTATGTGGTTGCGCGAAAACAATAGACCACTTACTGCCTACGACATTTCAGAGTTATTTGGCAGAGCCTATCGAAAATGCCAGACTGGTGAAATTGCAGCGAAAGGGTTTAGTGTTGGTGGAATCTACCCATTAAATAACAATATTTTCACGGAGTCTGACTACTTCGCAGCAGCTCAAGAATCAGCGGACGGTGTTAGTGAAAACGAACAGGATGCACCAAATATCGGAGAACCATTGAATCAAATAAGGACGACGACATTAGAACCAGACAATCCTGCCGTAGGTAGTCCACAAGTCGCAAGCGCAGCAGGAAACCATTCACCATCTCTATTACAGACACAAAGTGCTCTTGATGTTTCGCCAGATAACAGACAACAGACAAATGAATTAATGCCAGCAACAGATACTTCACAAGTAAATCTTCTTGATGAAGAAAAAGAAAATCGTCCAGGGCCCTCTCGCAGTGACCTTATCGTAACACCGTTCCAATTATCGCCAGTGCCTAGCTCCAAAAAACGGTTGTCTAATCGAGGTCGTAAGCTAGGTAAATCGGAAATAATTTCTAGTTCACCCTATAAAAAAGATTTGGTCGAAGCGGAAAACAAAAGAAAACCAAAAAAAACAACTGAAAATAAAGATGAAAATAGAAATAAAGAAAAGGTAAAGAAGAGAGATGTGAAAGGGAAAGGTAAGGGAAAAGGAATAAGTTGCAAATCGACCAAAAGAAAGATATTTCAAGAACAGAACACAGAGTCTGATAGTGATGCTACATTCGCATCTGATAAATCCGAAGAAGTAATACCCTCCTACAGTAAAGTAACACAACCTACGGGAAATGATTGTGTTTGTTTTTTCTGTAATGGTAAATTTACCGAAGATCAAAGGGGAGAGCAATGGGTGCAATGTTTTATGTGCGAAGGTTGGGTGCACAGCGAATGTGCTGGCTATGACACGGGTTGCTACGTTTGTGATTATTGCAAAGACTAGAAAAAAATAACAGTACCTAATTGATTTAGATATAAGCATAAAGTTGTTTTTTTTTTTTTACTCAATATATTTAAGTTTAAAGTTAAAATAATTATTAATTAAGGTTAATTCTTGAGGTGAATGTAATTTGGAATACGCCTATTCCAAATTAGATTCACATTGGTTAAACTACACCAATCTGTGATTTTATGATTAAACCAAAAATGATCCTACTTAGATTAAGCCAAGTTTGTTAATTATTTTTATTTGAATTAAATATAAGTTTCTCATACATTATATGCAGTGTTTACTCGTTTATCTCATATTACGTGATAATAACGATTTTTTTCAAAAGTGGTATTCCAAATTTGCATCCTTTCCTCTAGTCAAAACAACAGATGACAAAGAAGTGCTCATCCTCTCCGATTGTGTCATTAAATGACAGAGTTGTACGAGTATGTTATAATATAAGTGCATAAAGCTTTTTCTGTGGAAGCATTGTGACTGGCAAAATTCTGTGCATTACTGAGCCATAAAGATTAGGTACATCCTAGTACGAGTATCTTTATCTATGGCACCGGCAATGTGTATAATCCAGCATTGTAACAATGCCTCAAACGTTCAGGCAATGTATGCCGTATTCTTTATTTTATACTTTGCCTTATACTATACGTAATATACAATGCCGGATGCGCCGTCGGCAATGTGTATAAAAGGGTTCACTTTCAGAAAGTTCACTGTCAGAATCGTCTTTTGGCATAGATTTGGATAGAAAAGATGAACCGATTCGTATGTTTTCATTTTCAAAATTTCTTTAGTTCTATTATCAAATTATAAAAAGGCAAAAAGAAAGAGGCCAGTTCGTTCCTGGTACTCGCCGGCCGCTACCGCGGCACGCGTTCGCTTCGCTCGCTCAGCTCGTGCGGCCAATTTGTGTCAACCTAACATGCTCGTCGCTTCGCTCCTCGCAACCTAATGAACCCACTTCTTGCAGAGCGAAACACTTTTGGTTTAAAAAGGTTTTCGGTATGTAAAATTGGACAAAACGAATTACCAAGCAATGTTATTTTACACAAAGATAGAAACTAATCATATTCGTAATATTTCATACATTGCCTAAACGCACCCGGCATTGTATACATTGCCTAGGCATTCGTCCATTAGGAGGCAAAAAATCTTATCGCGAGAAATTAAGATTCCCGCTAGGACTCTGTCGCGTATTATAAAACAAGACCTGAAGCTCCGTGCTTATCGTCGAAATACAGGATGTCCTGTACTATGCTCTAAGTCAATCTTTACAATTGAAGAGAGTGGATCGATCAAAACGCCTTCTGTCGCGATACGCAGGTGAAAGGCACAGAAATATCCTAATTTCCGATAAAAAAAAATCACGATTGAAGAGCACTACAATAAGCAAAATGATAAAATGTACCCTCACAGTTCTAAAGAAGCTGCTCAAGTGGTCGGGAAGGTACAACGTGGTCATCATCCTGCGCCAGTAATAGTTCGGTGGGGCATGTCTTATCAAGGAGTCACAAAGCTCATTTTTGTAAAAAAGAGTGAACACTTTAGCCAAAGTGTATGAAGAGACAGCCTTGGATCGTGTTATGTAACCTCTCAGCAATAGATTTTTGAAAAATGTACCGTGGACTTTCCAGCAGCACTTTGCACCTGGTCACAAGGCACGAACTGCCCAGGCCTGGCTTGAAACCAACGTTCCAGACTTTATAAGAGCCGAAGACTGGCCCTCATCTAGCCCAGAGTGCCGAGTGCGAGTTGCAGTGAGAGAAGTGAATGACTTCACCATCGCGTTTTGCGAGCACGTAAATGTCAATTACTATGGAATCGAGTCAACGCCATCTAGCGGCCTTAATGTTGCCCGAATTCGCCGCTAGATGGCGTTGACTCAGTTAAACGCCATCTAGCGGCGAATTCGGGCAATATTAAGGCCGCTAGATGGCGTTGACTCGATACCATACAAATTCGCGTTTACTGTCTCGCAAACGCGATGGTGAAGTTATTCACTTTTCTCACTGCAACTCGCACTCGGCACTCTGACCTCAACCTATGGTCTCGACTACAAATTATGGTCAGTTTTAGAGTACCTACATCGCCTGCTCTTATGGACTTGGTGACATTGAGTCTCTAGAAAAATCACTGAAGCAAGCAGTGGCAAAATTTCCCATTGTTAAAGTGCGTAAATCCATAGATTCGTGGCTAGACAGATTAGAGGCCTGTATGGCCGAAGGTGACCATTTCGAATAGAACATTTTTTTGCTTTTTGCTGAGCCTTTAGTGAATAGGTAGGTACGTATAAGTTTTAGTAAAATTACATTACTTCATAAAAAACTGTTGCATTTTCATTTGTAACAGAACTTATGGCCGGACTAGATAGTCCGGCCACCTAGTATCTATATCGGTATATTTATTTATTTAAATACAGCACATGTACAGGATCACTTTCACAGCATAAAGATCTTACATAAACGAGATGGACTGAATACATACCTTAATAGGGTGTGGCTATTACTTACAATCTAAACATCATAACAATAGAATACATTCAAATGAGCATTCCGAGGATTGAACTTGAAGGATAATATCGTTAATTACTTTATTTCACCCATGTATTCTTGGACTGTGTAATAATACTTTTTTTATAAGAAATTGTTTCAGTATTTTTTTGAGTTTATTGTCGTTTTTTTAATTTTTCATATGTTTTGGTAGTTTATTATATATTTGTATGCATCTGTAGTACGGGCCACATTTACACATTTCATTTTTTGGTTTAGGGAGAACAATATCATGTTGGCGTCTAGGGTTTTTATTAAATTCAAAGAGGTTGTGTTGTTTCCTTACGAATAACAAGTACTGCTTTTATGATATAAATACACGGAAAAGTTAAAAGATTTAGTTTGGTGCCATGCCATATGTTATGTGTGTCTGTGCTATGGCCCCTTAAGATAATTCCATATCGCATCCATGCATAGACGCATATATATGTATATTACCTTAGTCCCAGACACATACCATGGTTTCCACATGTCAAATCAAATAATGTATCGAAATGCCACAGCCTTCGTCTAACTAAAATGCAGTCTTGGCCTAACTAAACTAAAATGAAATAGAACGGAGTCACGACCCACAGGCCATATTGCAATAAATAAATATCTGACAAATCTCACACCAAGATCATCTGACCCCAAACTAAGCAAATATATGAGTTTGAGAGAATAATTGTAGGTAAACTTTTTCTTTCCTAAAGATGTTTAATTGAACAAAATAAATAATGCAAGTTTCCGATTGGATGACTCCTATAATCACGGCAATCATCTATAATCCATGGCTATCGACAGAATAATAGTCAAAACAACAGATGACAAAGAAGTGCTCATCCTCTCCGATTGTGTCATTAAATGACAGAGTTGTACGAGTATGTTATAATATAAGTGCATAAAGCTTTTTCTGTGGAAGCATTGTGACTGGCAAAATTCTGTGCATTACTGAGCCATAAAGATTAGGTACATCCTAGTACGAGTATCTTTATCTATGGCACCGGCAATGTGTATAATCCAGCATTGTAACAATGCCTCAAACGTTCAGGCAATGTATGCCGTATTCTTTATTTTATACTTTGCCTTATACTATACGTAATATACAATGCCGGATGCGCCGTCGGCAATGTGTATAAAAGGGTTCACTTTCAGAAAGTTCACTGTCAGAATCGTCTTTTGGCATAGATTTGGATAGAAAAGATGAACCGATTCGTATGTTTTCATTTTCAAAATTTCTTTAGTTCTATTATCAAATTATAAAAAGGCAAAAAGAAAGAGGCCAGTTCGTTCCTGGTACTCGCCGGCCGCTACCGCGGCACGCGTTCGCTTCGCTCGCTCAGCTCGTGCGGCCAATTTGTGTCAACCTAACATGCTCGTCGCTTCGCTCCTCGCAACCTAATGAACCCACTTCTTGCAGAGCGAAACACTTTTGGTTTAAAAAGGTTTTCGGTATGTAAAATTGGACAAAACGAATTACCAAGCAATGTTATTTTACACAAAGATAGAAACTAATCATATTCGTAATATTTCATACATTGCCTAAACGCACCCGGCATTGTATACATTGCCTAGGCATTGTATACAACACCTGAATAATATACACATTGCCTGGGACATCTATACTAATAATATTATAAAGAGGAAGGTTTCATTGTTAGCTGGCCTGTTATTGCAATGGTTATCCTGCCTTTAGCACCGGTGGTCGTGGGTTCGATCCCCATCCATGACAAACATTCATGTGACGAACATTTCTATTTTTTGTTTGTCTGGATCTTATTATCTATAAGTATGTATTTAGAAATATTTATTCGATTTTTTTCAGTTTATGCTTACGTTGCGTGCGAGCCAACGTTATTCCGTCATTGTTTACAAAAAATTCGTTCGTTCCGCTGAAGTTTCGGTAGCTCAGTGGTTAGAGCAGTCACCCGGATTGTGAAAGTCGCGGGTTCGATTCCCGCTTGAGATCATCAAGGTCCGAAATGTGGTCCGAAATCAAATTCTTCAAGATTTTTTATTCTGAGATATGAAAAACAAGCATTGTAAAATGTTAAAATAATCAAAGTTATAATCAAATAGCATATTTCTTTTGGATGTTTACAGGTACTTGCCTTATAACCATTGATGGAATAACGTTGGGTCGCAACGTAAGCATATACTGGAATAATTTGTTCGTTCCGCTGAGGTTTCGATAACTCAGTGGTTAGAGCAGTCACCCGGATTGTGAAAGACACGGGTTCGATACCCGTTCGAGATCATCAAGGTCCGATATCGTTTTTTTCTAGTTTTTCTATCTTTAGATATGAAAAACAAGCATTGTAAAATGCAAAAACAAAGCAATAATATTCAAGTATGTTTATCAGTCTCTGACACCCATAGTACAAGCTCTGCTTAGTTTGGGGTCAGATGATCTTGGTGTGATTTGTCCCGGATATTTATTTATTGTTAGTTTGTGTGCAAGAGGTTTTGAAACTACTGGACCAATTTGAAGAAATATTTTACCAATAAAATCCTACATTATCCCTGTTCCCTGATATATAACAAAGTATCTTAGTCGTGTAACTAGGTATAATGTCCGTATTTTATTTGCCACAGCTTCATTTGTTCTGATTTATACAACCTTTATCGTAAATTGTATATATATTTTTAATTCTGTAATTGAACCGCTTCTCCCTTGTAATTGTGTACCGCTTCTGCCTCTTCACTTACCAGTGGAATAGCACCACGACCCTGGTGACCACTGCAAACCAGGGTCGTGGTGCTATTCCACTGCGGCACATGCTGAGTGGTAGCCGATTGGACACTTTTTGTAATGTTTTTTAGTCTTTGTAACCTGTGTAATATACACAGGTTACAAAGTGTCAAAATAAATTTATTTCTATTTCTAAAATAACATCTGCAACTAAACTAACTATTATTAGTCCTTAGGAAGCACAGAGCCAAAGTATTGCGCAAAAGCGTCGGCAGCGGCCTGACCAGAGGCCCTACCCCCGTTCTCCGAACATGTAGTTACGTGAATTTTCAGTCATTAAAAAAACATACTTACCGTGCGAAATTTGTTTTTTTGGTATTCTAATAACCGTATTTTATTGTACACAATACTTAAAACCCATTCATAACATACTACGTTTTGCGTCCTTTAACCTTACAAAGTTTCACGAAACTTCGTACCGTAGCGGGACCTCTTAAACGCGTCGTCAGTGACCTGATTGCGTGTCAGTGTTTCCGTTCAGCGGCCTATTGTGACATTGTGCACTAAGTGACGTGTCCAAAAACTTCGCTACTATCCTACCAAGTGCGCAGTGACGAATCATCAAAATCTGTGTTATCAAGAAGCACAGGTAACCTGGGAACCCGATAATCAAGTTTCGGAGAACCAGGACTAAGCAGACGAGGCGTAACGTACCAAGTAGCGTTCGCCAAGTAGCAGCATTTTCAGCGCTTCAGTAGGAGCATCAGCACCTCCACTGCAGTTCCAGCCGCGTGAGCATCGGCACATTAGCACCTTCAGTAGGAAGAACAGGCAGTATCTTCAGATCAAGTAAGATCAGTCCTTTTTATTTTCTACAATGTCCATCCAAGATATTATCGCTACACAGCAACAGCTGGCGCAGGCGATCGAAAACGTCTACACTAATTTTAAGAAGGATGGGTCTGAGAGAAAGTCAGGAGATTATTTCAAGCGAAGGCTGGATACTCTGGACAGCTATTGGTTCGAGTATGACAGTAACTGCAAACAAATATCGCAGCTAGAGATGGATATTTCAAACAGGGATAGGATTCATCAAGTATATGAACGTGTGAAGGAGAGGTTCGATAATATTAGAGCTCATATTCAGAATTATCAGCCGTTAACAGAGGACAGGCCTCTGTTAAAACCTCCGACATTTGTCTCGAAACAGAGTGAGTCCAATGTACTTACCGATACAAAAGCAACATCGAGTAGAACAGAAGAAATGTTGAAGAAACAGCAAAGCAATTTCAAGGCATTTCAAAGAACAGCTGCAAAAATAAATTTAGAATCGATTGCGCAGAAATGGGAGTTTGAAGACCTTTTACGTACCCTTCATTCTCGCTGGGCCGTCATCGACGCTCTGCATTGGGAACTAGATAGCACCCTTGACGGTTCGAATAAGGCGTATGAAGAGGCTTTTTCGAGGTATGAGAAGGAATACGACACCATTAAAAAAGCGATTAACAATAAAATGTGGTCTAAAGCGCATCAAGAACAATGCACTCCGTGAATGGAGGTCCCGACCTTCAGCGGCAAATATCACAGTTGGATTTCGTTTAAAGATCTTTTCACCGAAACGGTTCATAACAATCCTTCCATGTCAGACGCCCAAAAGATGCAGTATTTAAAGACGAAGGTGAAGGGAGAAGCAGAGAGACTGATTCAGCACCTACATGTCAGCTCAGATAATTACAAGGTCTGTTGGGAAATTCTTAACCAGAGATTTAACAACAAGAAGTTGATATTTACATCGCATATAAGCATATTAATGAATATTCCTGGTACACAGCAGCAATCAGCTTCCCATCTCAAACGCATTCATGACACGACCCTGGAATGTCTTAACGCCATAAAGAACCTAGGTGTGGACACTGGCTCTTGTGATCCTCTTCTTGTTTACATCCTGACCTAGAAACTGGACACAGCATCCTACACAGATTACGTAGAGTCTGTGAAAGATCCAAGAGAATTACCAGTACTTCAAGAATTACTTCACTTCTTAGAAAGCAAATTCACTATTTTAGAATCAGCCCGTAGAAAACAAGATTATCTTTCGCAAAAACAAAACGGAAATCAGGGGTCAAAGTATCAAAGTAGTAATCATAAAATCAGTCAATTTAAACATTCATTTTCAAGCAGTAGCAAAATTTCATCGCAACCTACTTACAACAGCAGAGTAAGCGCAGCAAAAAATGGCAAGTGTTCGTTGTGCAATCTAGGCGAACACGGCATTTACTTTTGTCCGAGGTTCATAGAAATGTCGCCCCAGCCCAGGACAAACTTAGAACCGTCAATAGTTTCAATTTATGCCATAATTGTCTCCATCATCACCCAGGGAAATCAGGCTTGTCAGAAAGACTTTGTCGCGAATGCAATAAGGATCACAATAGCTTATTACACGCGGTATTTTCGCAATCGCCCCGCGGGGCAGTGGACAACGGAAAAGGAGCAGCGGTTGCGCGCGGGGGGAGCACAAACAAGAGTGCTAACGCAGGAATTCAAGTCTGCGATGACCTACAAGTGACGCACGCGCTGGTCAATGAACCGGTCCAAGTCCTACTTCCAACTGCTTTAATCAAGGTACAAGCAGTAGATGGCACGTATTATGTCATGCGTGCCCTCCTGGACCAAGGGTCACAAACGTCCCTTATAACCGAGCATGCAGTACAGATTTTGAAAATACCCAGGATGAAGTGCAAAGGAATTATTTCAGGCATCGGAGACAAGGAGAGCAATTGCAAAGGCATCATCAGTATCAAATGCCTTTCAATAATAAGCGATTTTACCTTTGAAACAGACGCTTTAATAATGAAGCAACTCATAAAGAACCTACCTAGCCAGTCGTTTTCCAAACCAGACTGGTCGTACTTGGATCATATTAAATTAGCTGATCCTGAATTCTATCACAGCCGCCCCGTAGATATTTTACTCGGGGCTGATGTCTACTCAAACAT
The DNA here is from genome assembly GCA_947369235.1 of Udea olivalis. Classification (NCBI taxonomy): domain Eukaryota; kingdom Metazoa; phylum Arthropoda; class Insecta; order Lepidoptera; family Crambidae; genus Udea; species Udea olivalis. The sequence goes on along the minus strand of OX376362.1, from coordinate 10,050,747 downwards.
TTTAATGGATGGCATCTACAGATCAAACGCAATCCTTCCGATCGCCCAACAGACACAGCTCGGCTGGATTCTGAGTGGGAATGCAAAAACCTTCCAAAATAATGTAGTTCTACAAAACCTGGACGAAATTCAAAGGTTTTGGGAGTTAGAAGAAATCGCTGAGCAGGGAGAGCTATCTTCAGAAGACAAGCAGTGTATCGATTTCTACAAAGCAAGTACAAAAAGAAGGGAAGACGGACGATATGAAGTCCGCCTGCCATTAAAACCTAACTATCAAGAAAAATTAGGTCATTCAAAATTAAAAGCAATAGCACAATTTTACAAGTTGGAACAAAATCTATCTAAAAATATAAATATTCAAAAAGATTATAAGTTATTTATAGACGAGTACATATCGCTTGGAGATATGATACCTGCTGCCGATTGCATAGCCTTAAATGTTATTTACCTCACCATTGCGTCATGCGCGAACATTCTACCACTACAAAATTACGAGTTGTTTTTAATGCTTCTGACAAAACTAAATCAGGTCTAAGTTTGAATGACGTAATGAGCAGGGGTCCAAATCTTCAGCAAGATCTCCAGAGCCTTATTATCAAGTGGAGACAGTATCGGTTTGCTTTTACGGCTGATATGAAAAAAATGTTCAGGCAAATATGGCTCAACGAACAAGACCAGGAGTTACAGATGATCATATGGCGAGATAAAAAAACTGAAAAACTTAGAGAATATAAATTGGCAACCGTCACTTACGGGACAAAAGCAGCCCCGTACCTTGCTATGATGACACTTAAACAATTAGCTCATGATGAAAAAATTAAATATCAGCACAGTTCAGCGCCTAGCGTCCTTGAGGAGTCATTCTACATGGATGACCTAATTCATGGCTCAAATTCCATCCAAGACGCCAAACAATTACAGAATGATTTGATTAACCTCTTAAAATCAGGAGGATTTCATCTGAGAAAGTGAAAGTCAAATGCCCCGGAGCTCCTTACAGATGTACATACAGAGAAACTACAAGATTATGATTTTAAACAGGCAGATACCACCAAAGCCTTAGGCCTTGGATGGAACCCACAACCCGATCAGTTCACCTTTCAATCACAAATTTCTTACTCAACCTCAGGAGTAACTAAACGATCACTGTTATCAGACATATCTAAAATATTCGATCCATTAGGGTGGATCGCCCCCCTCACTATAAAGCTGAAAATACTATTTCAAGATGTATGGAAAGCAAACTTAGGGTGGGATCAAGCGGTGCCTCAAGATATCTGTGAGAAATGGAAAATGATAAAAGCTGATTTACAAGTCATTAGCCAATACCAAGTACCGAGGTGGCTACAAACAGAAGACAGAGATCGCATTGAACTGCACGGATTTTGTGACGCAAGCACAAAAGCGTACGCATGCATTATCTACTGTAAAATAAATAGAGAAAATGAGTCATCAATTGTAATAGTAGCAGGTAAAACCAAATTAGTACCTATCAAGAAAAATACGTCACTGCCCCGTTTAGAGCTATGTGGAGCAGTATTACTATCTAAACTTATGGCTAAGGTAAAACATTGCCTTATTAATTACGACTTAGCTATCTACGGGTGGGTTGACTCCATGGTAGTGTTGGGCTGGCTCAATGGCGATTCGGACAGATGGAAGCCTTTTGTAGCTAACCGCGTCAAAGAAATCACGAAGACAATGGAATCAAGTTGTTGGCACTACGTGAAATCTGAGGACAACCCAGCAGACTGCGCTAGCCGTGGTCTCACCGCTACTCAACTTACAGATCATTCTTTGTGGTGGCAGGGCCCTACATGGTTAAGCACCTACAAATCTGATGAAGATAAGAACAACCCGACTTACATTACTTATGAAGATATTAAACCAAAACAAGTCAACGTAATGCAAGTATCAAGCGGGAATGAGATTATCAATCAATTAGAAAAGCAAAGCTCCTTGACTAAGGCCGTGCGAGTACTAGCATGGATGCTCAGGTTCAAAAACAAGGAATCAAAACCAAAATATTTAACGGCTCAAGAGTTAAATATAGCTAGACTAGTTATCATTAAAAATGTTCAGCATAAAGAATTTGCAGAGGAAATCAGCCGTTTACGACAGAACAAAAGCGTAAGCACAAGAAGCAAACTATACAACCTAAATGACATTTTAGATGACGAAGACATCGTACGTGTCGGTGGTCGATTAAGACATGCCAACATGGACACCGAGATGAAACATCCAGCAATCATTCCAAGCCGTACGAGATTAGCAGATCTTATCATTGATCAGGCTCATGAGTGTACATATCATGGAGGAGCACGCTTGAAAACTGCCTATATACTTCACAAATCCTGGCTTATTGGTGGAAACAACGCTACCAAGTTGCGTCTCCGTGCGTGTGTTAAATGCAAAAAACATAATCCTACGCATTTGCATCAAATAATGGGCGATTTACCTTCATCCAGGACCAATCCATCGCGCCCTTTCTTTCCTTGCAGCGTAGACTATACTGGTCATGTCCTTGTCAAAGCAAGTAAAGGACGTGGGATTAAGACCAGTAAAGGATATGTAGCCGTATTTGTATGCATGGCCACCAAGGCAATTCATCTAGAACTGGTCTCGGATCTAACAGCCTGCGGATTCCTGTCGGCTCTACGCAGAATTTCTGCTAGAAGAGGAGTCCCAGGCTATATCTACAGCGATCAAGGAACCAACTTCATAGGAGCTAATAAAGTGTTACAACAAGAACTCATACATCTCAAGAAAATCATTAATCAAGAGCCGAGGTAGCAAGTATGGGTACCGAATGGCATTTCAACGCGCCCTCTTGGCCTTCAGCGGGCGGTCTGTGGGAAGCCGCTGTAAAAAGCTTGAAGTATCATCTCAAGCGGGTCATCGGTGAACAGAAGCTAACATTTGAGGAATACACGACACTTCTATCTCAGCTTGAAGGTTGTTTGAATTCCCGCCCTCTCTGCCCATTGACTGAAGACCCAAATGATTTAGATTCTCTTACACCCTCTCACTTTCTAGCTAGTGGGCCCTCTTTAACCCTCTATAATACCGAAACAGACTTAAAAAGAAGGTGGCATCTCACGCAGAAAATATTTAACGATGTCTGGAGTCGTTGGCGCAACGAATATCTATCGCAACTATCCACGAGGAGTGAGTGGAGATAGCCGGAAAGAAATATTAAGTTGAACGACGTGGTTATTATCAAGGACGATAACCTTCCGGCCGGCAAATGGGCTTTAGGTCGTGTTGTTGAATTACACCGCGGAAGTGACGGCTACACAAGAGTCGTCACACTTAAAACAAAAAATGGCTTCCTAAAGCGTCCTATTGTCAAGTTATCAGTTTTATCAGAAAATCAAGAAAGTAATCAAGAAGTAGGACAACAAAAACAGGAACACGCACCCTCCCTACCACGTAAACAAAGATCATATTTTACTAAAATGGCTTTATCACTGATGCTATTTTTATTTATTATAACACCAATTAACTGCTCATACAATACGTCATCATTGCCAAGTAATAACAGCTTATACTTTGATCATATAACCAACATTAATTTATTACGAGACGACTGGCGCCTCATTGTCTACTACGACACTCAGCCGTATCAAGACGGGAATGCAGCGCTAGCAAAATACATGAAATACTTAGACCACCTATGTTCAAGAATAACAACACAATCATACTGCTATGGAATCTTATTACAGTTACGTCATGAGGTAACTGAACTAGGGTGGTTTAGCCGGTTTGCCGGCCACCTTTGGTTTTCGGCCAATGCGGAAACAAAACCCTATAACAAGAAAACTTTACTCTACTAATAAAAAAAACCAATGTCTTCTTAATTTTTTCAATGATTTTTATGCGTATTCCAATTGTTAGGTTAATAACGGTTGAATTGTGGCGTCAGTGAGCGTCTGAACTTTGCACAGCGTAGGTGTGTCGCTAAAAATACAAAAAAAATAGTGCGTGTGAGTTTTTTGCAAGGTAAGTTACAATGCTGTTTATAGTTTGTTGCGCATACACTTTATTACTGGATGTGCTAAATTAGTTTACATATAGTAAAATTACATTACTTCATAAAAAACTGTTGCATTTTCATTTGTAACAGAACTTATGGCCGGACTAGATAGTCCGGCCACCTAGTATCTATATCGGTATATTTATTTATTTAAATACAGCACATGTACAGGATCACTTTCACAGCATAAAGATCTTACATAAACGAGATGGACTGAATACATACCTTAATAGGGTGTGGCTATTACTTACAATCTAAACATCATAACAATAGAATACATTCAAATGAGCATTCCGAGGATTGAACTTGAAGGATAATATCGTTAATTACTTTATTTCACCCATGTATTCTTGGACTGTGTAATAATACTTTTTTTATAAGAAATTGTTTCAGTATTTTTTTGAGTTTATTGTCGTTTTTTTAATTTTTCATATGTTTTGGTAGTTTATTATATATTTGTATGCATCTGTAGTACGGGCCACATTTACACATTTCATTTTTTGGTTTAGGGAGAACAATATCATGTTGGCGTCTAGGGTTTTTATTAAATTCAAAGAGGTTGTGTTGTTTCCTTACGAATAACAAGTACTGCTTTTATGATATAAATACACGGAAAAGTTAAAAGATTTAGTTTGGTGCCATGCCATATGTTATGTGTGTCTGTGCTATGGCCCCTTAAGATAATTCCATATCGCATCCATGCATAGACGCATATATATGTATATTACCTTAGTCCCAGACACATACCATGGTTTCCACATGTCAAATCAAATAATGTATCGAAATGCCACAGCCTTCGTCTAACTAAAATGCAGTCTTGGCCTAACTAAACTAAAATGAAATAGAACGGAGTCACGACCCACAGGCCATATTGCAATAAATAAATATCTGACAAATCTCACACCAAGATCATCTGACCCCAAACTAAGCAAATATATGAGTTTGAGAGAATAATTGTAGGTAAACTTTTTCTTTCCTAAAGATGTTTAATTGAACAAAATAAATAATGCAAGTTTCCGATTGGATGACTCCTATAATCACGGCAATCATCTATAATCCATGGCTATCGACAGAATAATAGTCAAAACAACAGATGACAAAGAAGTGCTCATCCTCTCCGATTGTGTCATTAAATGACAGAGTTGTACGAGTATGTTATAATATAAGTGCATAAAGCTTTTTCTGTGGAAGCATTGTGACTGGCAAAATTCTGTGCATTACTGAGCCATAAAGATTAGGTACATCCTAGTACGAGTATCTTTATCTATGGCACCGGCAATGTGTATAATCCAGCATTGTAACAATGCCTCAAACGTTCAGGCAATGTATGCCGTATTCTTTATTTTATACTTTGCCTTATACTATACGTAATATACAATGCCGGATGCGCCGTCGGCAATGTGTATAAAAGGGTTCACTTTCAGAAAGTTCACTGTCAGAATCGTCTTTTGGCATAGATTTGGATAGAAAAGATGAACCGATTCGTATGTTTTCATTTTCAAAATTTCTTTAGTTCTATTATCAAATTATAAAAAGGCAAAAAGAAAGAGGCCAGTTCGTTCCTGGTACTCGCCGGCCGCTACCGCGGCACGCGTTCGCTTCGCTCGCTCAGCTCGTGCGGCCAATTTGTGTCAACCTAACATGCTCGTCGCTTCGCTCCTCGCAACCTAATGAACCCACTTCTTGCAGAGCGAAACACTTTTGGTTTAAAAAGGTTTTCGGTATGTAAAATTGGACAAAACGAATTACCAAGCAATGTTATTTTACACAAAGATAGAAACTAATCATATTCGTAATATTTCATACATTGCCTAAACGCACCCGGCATTGTATACATTGCCTAGGCATTGTATACAACACCTGAATAATATACACATTGCCTGGGACATCTATACTAATAATATTATAAAGAGGAAGGTTTCATTGTTAGCTGGCCTGTTATTGCAATGGTTATCCTGCCTTTAGCACCGGTGGTCGTGGGTTCGATCCCCATCCATGACAAACATTCATGTGACGAACATTTCTATTTTTTGTTTGTCTGGATCTTATTATCTATAAGTATGTATTTAGAAATATTTATTCGATTTTTTTCAGTTTATGCTTACGTTGCGTGCGAGCCAACGTTATTCCGTCATTGTTTACAAAAAATTCGTTCGTTCCGCTGAAGTTTCGGTAGCTCAGTGGTTAGAGCAGTCACCCGGATTGTGAAAGTCGCGGGTTCGATTCCCGCTTGAGATCATCAAGGTCCGAAATGTGGTCCGAAATCAAATTCTTCAAGATTTTTTATTCTGAGATATGAAAAACAAGCATTGTAAAATGTTAAAATAATCAAAGTTATAATCAAATAGCATATTTCTTTTGGATGTTTACAGGTACTTGCCTTATAACCATTGATGGAATAACGTTGGGTCGCAACGTAAGCATATACTGGAATAATTTGTTCGTTCCGCTGAGGTTTCGATAACTCAGTGGTTAGAGCAGTCACCCGGATTGTGAAAGACACGGGTTCGATACCCGTTCGAGATCATCAAGGTCCGATATCGTTTTTTTCTAGTTTTTCTATCTTTAGATATGAAAAACAAGCATTGTAAAATGCAAAAACAAAGCAATAATATTCAAGTATGTTTATCAGTCTCTGACACCCATAGTACAAGCTCTGCTTAGTTTGGGGTCAGATGATCTTGGTGTGATTTGTCCCGGATATTTATTTATTGTTAGTTTGTGTGCAAGAGGTTTTGAAACTACTGGACCAATTTGAAGAAATATTTTACCAATAAAATCCTACATTATCCCTGTTCCCTGATATATAACAAATAATAATAAATAATCCTGGACATTATTCCACACAGCGCCATCTAACCCCAAAGTAAGCTAATTAAAGCTTGTGTTATGGGATACTAGACAACGGATAAACATACTTAAATACATTTTCTTTTGTAAATACATACTTATTATACATAGGAGACACCCAGACCAGTACAAACAGACATGTTCATGCACACAAAATGTTTGTACTGTGCGGGGATCGAACCCGCGACCTCTGGTGTAGTAGCCAACTTCTTAACCATTACACCAAGTTGGTCGACAAAGTATCTTAGTCGTGTAACTAGGTATAATGTCCGTATTTTATTTGCCACAGCTTCATTTGTTCTGATTTATACAACCTTTATCGTAAATTGTATATATATTTTTAATTCTGTAATTGAACCGCTTCTCCCTTGTAATTGTGTACCGCTTCTGCCTCTTCACTTACCAGTGGAATAGCACCACGACCCTGGTGACCACTGCAAACCAGGGTCGTGGTGCTATTCCACTGCGGCACATGCTGAGTGGTAGCCGATTGGACACTTTTTGTAATGTTTTTTAGTCTTTGTAACCTGTGTAATATACACAGGTTACAAAGTGTCAAAATAAATTTATTTCTATTTCTAAAATAACATCTGCAACTAAACTAACTATTATTAGTCCTTAGGAAGCACAGAGCCAAAGTATTGCGCAAAAGCGTCGGCAGCGGCCTGACCAGAGGCCCTACCCCCGTTCTCCGAACATGTAGTTACGTGAATTTTCAGTCATTAAAAAAACATACTTACCGTGCGAAATTTGTTTTTTTGGTATTCTAATAACCGTATTTTATTGTACACAATACTTAAAACCCATTCATAACATACTACGTTTTGCGTCCTTTAACCTTACAAAGTTTCACGAAACTTCGTGAATTTCTACCGGAGTAGGCCACCAGTTACGTCCTTACCGTCGCAGGAAAAACCATCAACACACGACCTATCCTTTTTAATCATCATCATCATCCGTGCGGTCTATCCCGGTTGTGAACCCACACTGGTGTGAGGGGTCCCAGGGTCCGCCTTTCTTATTTTCTTGGCCCACTTGGCGTGGTCTTGTGCATCCTCAGTGGTGAGTCTGTTTGCACGCATGTCACCCATAATGAAGTCGAGCCACCGCTTCTTGGGTCGGTACCTGGCGGGGGCGGCATGGCCAGCGATTTGTTGCCTACGTAGTTTGCCGATCTCCGTGAGACATTACTATACCAACGAAGGCGGCACTCCTGCAGCTTGTCTTCGATGTCACGAACACGAAGGCTGCCGCGGACGAACTATCCTTTTTAATGTCTTTGACATATCCCCAACTCGAATATACTCCTTTGTAGGCTACTCATATGTTTTTGATACGCTCTGTTAACCTTTTGACATGCCATCTATCAAATTTGTACAGTTCTGTATCATATTGCTTTTCCTCAGACTTAATTTTTTGAGATGGTAGAATTTATACATCGATAAACTAAGAAAAGAAGCCAAATGGCGGTTTTGGCTTGGTTAGGTATAGTTCTTGCAAATCACGAGCGCGTGTGAATTTAACGAAATTGAACTTTATTGTTCGGTATTAAGAGCGTCGGCACGCGCGCTCGTAAAATGATTGTACTATACCTGTATAGGCTTTCCTCCAGCTTACCTCCAGTGATCTGCAGCTAAATTGTGAAGCTATTAATATCTCTCTAGCTGTGGATGTGTGTGTATTAATGTGTACCAGCACATCCATAGCTAGAGAGCTTGGCACATCTTTAGTGACAAAGCAGCCTTTGACTTCGAGTAGACTTGACATGCAAAAGGTCTGGAGTTCGATTGAACCAGCTCAAACGTCGATGAAACCGATATTTGGGTTGGGTCGAATTGTTTATAATAGTTAACACCATAAGTAAATGATGATTAAAATAAGTTCCTCATTGGTTGAAGGCTGCTTTTCCATTAGATGTGCTATGCAGCTGTGCTGTCCGAGCTAAGATACGAAACTATTAGACAGTTTTCACTTAAGCTATGCTAGGCAACGGAGCGAGTAAGATGTGCTACGTAAATACGCCGCCAAGGTTGCTGAGGCAGGAAGATTTGCAATTCGAGATATGCGATGTATCAGAGACAGTAGGTGAGAAACGCACAACACAGCACGCATCCATAGCACGCATCCATAGCACGCATCCATAGCGCGCATCCATAGCGCGCATCCATAGCGCGCATCCATAGCACGCACAGCACAGCACGCATCCATAGCAGGCATCCATAGCACGCATCCATAGCACGCATCCATAGCACGCATCCATAGCACGCATCCATAGCACGCATCCATAGCACGCATCCATAGCACGCATCCATAGCGCGCTTCCATAGCGCGCATCCATAGCACGCATGCATAGCACGCATCCATAGCACGCATCCATAGCACGCATCCATAGAACAATATATAGCTTAGTGAAGCACGTTTCCACCAGTGATATGCTATGTGGACCAATGAATATGATTGGTGGATATCAAACACATCCACAACAACGTAGCATAGTGTTTAAGTACAAGCAAGCACGTACATTGCTCACATCAGCATTATTTCGACCTAGTTTCGTAAACGCGCTTTAGTTATTTTACCAAATGTTCAAGTCAGTTCGTTCGTATCCGCCAATCAATTAAGTCGCGCGTTCTCACCTTACCATCAAAATCCATCTAGCTTGAACAAATTCATAATACAAGTTTATCTTATTTTACAAACAATTTCTATCATTTTACATCAACCTTATCATATAGTTGCGGCATCCCCGTACATGGTCCTTCGAGCTACCGTAGCGGGACCTCTTAAACGCGTCGTCAGTGACCTGATTGCGTGTCAGTGTTTCCGTTCAGCGGCCTATTGTGACATTGTGCACTAAGTGACGTGTCCAAAAACTTCGCTACTATCCTACCAAGTGCGCAGTGACGAATCATCAAAATCTGTGTTATCAAGAAGCACAGGTAACCTGGGAACCCGATAATCAAGTTTCGGAGAACCAGGACTAAGCAGACGAGGCGTAACGTACCAAGTAGCGTTCGCCAAGTAGCAGCATTTTCAGCGCTTCAGTAGGAGCATCAGCACCTCCACTGCAGTTCCAGCCGCGTGAGCATCGGCACATTAGCACCTTCAGTAGGAAGAACAGGCAGTATCTTCAGATCAAGTAAGATCAGTCCTTTTTATTTTCTACAATGTCCATCCAAGATATTATCGCTACACAGCAACAGCTGGCGCAGGCGATCGAAAACGTCTACACTAATTTTAAGAAGGATGGGTCTGAGAGAAAGTCAGGAGATTATTTCAAGCGAAGGCTGGATACTCTGGACAGCTATTGGTTCGAGTATGACAGTAACTGCAAACAAATATCGCAGCTAGAGATGGATATTTCAAACAGGGATAGGATTCATCAAGTATATGAACGTGTGAAGGAGAGGTTCGATAATATTAGAGCTCATATTCAGAATTATCAGCCGTTAACAGAGGACAGGCCTCTGTTAAAACCTCCGACATTTGTCTCGAAACAGAGTGAGTCCAATGTACTTACCGATACAAAAGCAACATCGAGTAGAACAGAAGAAATGTTGAAGAAACAGCAAAGCAATTTCAAGGCATTTCAAAGAACAGCTGCAAAAATAAATTTAGAATCGATTGCGCAGAAATGGGAGTTTGAAGACCTTTTACGTACCCTTCATTCTCGCTGGGCCGTCATCGACGCTCTGCATTGGGAACTAGATAGCACCCTTGACGGTTCGAATAAGGCGTATGAAGAGGCTTTTTCGAGGTATGAGAAGGAATACGACACCATTAAAAAAGCGATTAACAATAAAATGTGGTCTAAAGCGCATCAAGAACAATGCACTCCGTGAATGGAGGTCCCGACCTTCAGCGGCAAATATCACAGTTGGATTTCGTTTAAAGATCTTTTCACCGAAACGGTTCATAACAATCCTTCCATGTCAGACGCCCAAAAGATGCAGTATTTAAAGACGAAGGTGAAGGGAGAAGCAGAGAGACTGATTCAGCACCTACATGTCAGCTCAGATAATTACAAGGTCTGTTGGGAAATTCTTAACCAGAGATTTAACAACAAGAAGTTGATATTTACATCGCATATAAGCATATTAATGAATATTCCTGGTACACAGCAGCAATCAGCTTCCCATCTCAAACGCATTCATGACACGACCCTGGAATGTCTTAACGCCATAAAGAACCTAGGTGTGGACACTGGCTCTTGTGATCCTCTTCTTGTTTACATCCTGACCTAGAAACTGGACACAGCATCCTACACAGATTACGTAGAGTCTGTGAAAGATCCAAGAGAATTACCAGTACTTCAAGAATTACTTCACTTCTTAGAAAGCAAATTCACTATTTTAGAATCAGCCCGTAGAAAACAAGATTATCTTTCGCAAAAACAAAACAGAAATCAGGGGTCAAAGTATCAAAGTAGTAATCATAAAATCAGTCAATTTAAACATTCATTTTCAAGCAGTAGCAAAATTTCATCGCAACCTACTTACAACAGCAGAGTAAGCGCAGCAAAAAATGGCAAGTGTTCGTTGTGCAATCTAGGCGAACACGGCATTTACTTTTGTCCGAGGTTCATAGAAATGTCGCCCCAGCCCAGGACAAACTTAGAACCGTCAATAGTTTCAATTTATGCCATAATTGTCTCCATCATCACCCAGGGAAATCAGGCTTGTCAGAAAGACTTTGTCGCGAATGCAATAAGGATCACAATAGCTTATTACACGCGGTATTTTCGCAATCGCCCCGCGGGGCAGTGGACAACGGAAAAGGAGCAGCGGTTGCGCGCGGGGGGAGCACAAACAAGAGTGCTAACGCAGGAATTCAAGTCTGCGATGACCTACAAGTGACGCACGCGCTGGTCAATGAACCGGTCCAAGTCCTACTTCCAACTGCTTTAATCAAGGTACAAGCAGTAGATGGCACGTATTATGTCATGCGTGCCCTCCTGGACCAAGGGTCACAAACGTCCCTTATAACCGAGCATGCAGTACAGATTTTGAAAATACCCAGGATGAAGTGCAAAGGAATTATTTCAGGCATCGGAGACAAGGAGAGCAATTGCAAAGGCATCATCAGTATCAAATGCCTTTCAATAATAAGCGATTTTACCTTTGAAACAGACGCTTTAATAATGAAGCAACTCATAAAGAACCTACCTAGCCAGTCGTTTTCCAAACCAGACTGGTCGTACTTGGATCATATTAAATTAGCTGATCCTGAATTCTATCACAGCCGCCCCGTAGATATTTTACTCGGGGCTGATGTCTACTCAAACATTTTAATGGATGGCATCTACAGATCAAACGCAATCCTTCCGATCGCCCAACAGACACAGCTCGGCTGGATTCTGAGTGGGAATGCAAAAACCTTCCAAAATAATGTAGTTCTACAAAACCTGGACGAAATTCAAAGGTTTTGGGAGTTAGAAGAAATCGCTGAGCAGGGAGAGCTATCTTCAGAAGACAAGCAGTGTATCGATTTCTACAAAGCAAGTACAAAAAGAAGGGAAGACGGACGATATGAAGTCCGCCTGCCATTAAAACCTAACTATCAAGAAAAATTAGGTCATTCAAAATCAAAAGCAATAGCACAATTTTACAAGTTGGAACAAAATCTATCTAAAAATATAAATATTCAAAAAGATTATAAGTTATTTATAGACGAGTACATATCGCTTGGACATATGATACCTGCTGACGATTGCATAGCCTTAAATGTTATTTACCTCACCATTGCGTCATGCGCGAACATTCTACCACTACAAAATTACGAGTTGTTTTTAATGCTTCTGACAAAACTAAATCAGGTCTAAGTTTGAATGACGTAATGAGCAGGGGTCCAAATCTTCAGCAAGATCTCCAGAGCCTTATTATCAAGTGGAGACAGTATCGGTTTGCTTTTACGGCTGATATGAAAAAAATGTTCAGGCAAATATGGCTCAACGAACAAGACCAGGAGTTACAGATGATCATATGGCGAGATAAAAAAACTGAAAAACTTAGAGAATATAAATTGGCAACCGTCACTTACGGGACAAAAGCAGCCCCGTACCTTGCTATGATGACACTTAAACAATTAGCTCATGATGAAAAAATTAAATATCAGCACAGTTCAGCGCCTAGCGTCCTTGAGGAGTCATTCTACATGGATGACCTAATTCATGGCTCAAATTCCATCCAAGACGCCAAACAATTACAGAATGATTTGATTAACCTCTTAAAATCAGGAGGATTTCATCTGAGAAAGTGAAAGTCAAATGCCCCGGAGCTCCTTACAGATGGACATACAGAGAAACTACAAGATTATGATTTTAAACAGGCAGATACCACCAAAGCCTTAGGCCTTGGATGGAACCCACAACCCGATCAGTTCACCTTTCAATCACAAATTTCTTACTCAACCTCAGGAGTAACTAAACGATCACTGTTATCAGACATTTCTAAAATATTCGATCCATTAGGGTGGATCGCCCCCCTCACTATAAAGCTGAAAATACTATTTCAAGATGTATGGAAAGCAAACTTAGGGTGGGATCAAGCGGTGCCTCAAGATATCTGTGAGAAATGGAAAATGATAAAAGCTGATTTACAAGTCATTAGCCAATACCAAGTACCGAGGTGGCTACAAACAGAAGACAGAGATCGCATTGAACTGCACGGATTTTGTGACGCAAGCACAAAAGCGTACGCATGCATTATCTACTGTAAAATAAATAGAGAAAATGAGTCATCAATTGTAATAGTAGCAGGTAAAACCAAATTAGTACCTATCAAGAAAAATACGTCACTGCCCCGTTTAGAGCTATGTGGAGCAGTATTACTATCTAAACTTATGGCTAAGGTAAAACATTGCCTTATTAATTACGACTTAGCTATCTACGGGTGGGTTGACTCCATGGTAGTGTTGGGCTGGCTCAATGGCGATTCGGACAGATGGAAGCCTTTTGTAGCTAACCGCGTCAAAGAAATCACGAAGACAATGGAATCAAGTTGTTGGCACTACGTGAAATCTGAGGACAACCCAGCAGACTGCGCTAGCCGTGGTCTCACCGCTACTCAACTTACAGATCATTCTTTGTGGTGGCAGGGCCCTACATGGTTAAGCACCTACAAATCTGATGAAGATAAGAACAACCCGACTTACATTACTTATGAAGATATTAAACCAAAACAAGTCAACGTAATGCAAGTATCAAGCGGGAATGAGATTATCAATCAATTAGAAAAGCAAAGCTCCTTGACTAAGGCCGTGCGAGTACTAGCATGGATGCTCAGGTTCAAAAACAAGGAATCAAAACCAAAATATTTAACGGCTCAAGAGTTAAATATAGCTAGACTAGTTATCATTAAAAATGTTCAGCATAAAGAATTTGCAGAGGAAATCAGCCGTTTACGACAGAACAAAAGCGTAAGCACAAGAAGCAAACTATACAACCTAAATGCCATTTTAGATGACGAAGACATCGTACGTGTCGGTGGTCGATTAAGACATGCCAACATGGACACCGAGATGAAACATCCAGCAATCATTCCAAGCCGTACGAGATTAGCAGATCTTATCATTGATCAGGCTCATGAGTGTACATATCATGGAGGAGCACGCTTGAAAACTGCCTATATACTTCACAAATCCTGGCTTATTGGTGGAAACAACGCTACCAAGTTGCGTCTCCGTGCGTGTGTTAAATGCAAAAAACATAATCCTACGCATTTGCATCAAATAATGGGCGATTTACCTTCATCCAGGACCAATCCATCGCGCCCTTTCTTTCCTTGCAGCGTAGACTATACTGGTCATGTCCTTGTCAAAGCAAGTAAAGGACGTGGGATTAAGACCAGTAAAGGATATGTAGCCGTATTTGTATGCATGGCCACCAAGGCAATTCATCTAGAACTGGTCTCGGATCTAACAGCCTGCGGATTCCTGTCGGCTCTACGCAGAATTTCTGCTAGAAGAGGAGTCCCAGGCTATATCTACAGCGATCAAGGAACCAACTTCATAGGAGCTAATAAAGTGTTACAACAAGAACTCATACATCTCAAGAAAATCATTAATCAAGAGCCGAGGTAGCAAGTATGGGTACCGAATGGCATTTCAACGCGCCCTCTTGGCCTTCAGCGGGCGGTCTGTGGGAAGCCGCTGTAAAAAGCTTGAAGTATCATCTCAAGCGGGTCATCGGTGAACAGAAGCTAACATTTGAGGAATACACGACACTTCTATCTCAGCTTGAAGGTTGTTTGAATTCCCGCCCTCTCTGCCCATTGACTGAAGACCCAAATGATTTAGATTCTCTTACACCCTCTCACTTTCTAGCTAGTGGGCCCTCTTTAACCCTCTATAATACCGAAACAGACTTAAAAAGAAGGTGGCATCTCACGCAGAAAATATTTAACGATGTCTGGAGTCGTTGGCGCAACGAATATCTATCGCAACTATCCACGAGGAGTGAGTGGAGATAGCCGGAAAGAAATATTAAGTTGAACGACGTGGTTATTATCAAGGACGATAACCTTCCGGCCGGCAAATGGGCTTTAGGTCGTGTTGTTGAATTACACCGCGGAAGTGACGGCTACACAAGAGTCGTCACACTTAAAACAAAAAATGGCTTCCTAAAGCGTCCTATTGTCAAGTTATCAGTTTTATCAGAAAATCAAGAAAGTAATCAAGAAGTAGGACAACAAAAACAGGAACACGCACCCTCCCTACCACGTAAACAAAGATCATATTTTACTAAAATGGCTTTATCACTGATGCTATTTTTATTTATTATAACACCAATTAACTGCTCATACAATACGTCATCATTGCCAAGTAATAACAGCTTATACTTTGATCATATAACCAACATTAATTTATTACGAGACGACTGGCGCCTCATTGTCTACTACGACACTCAGCCGTATCAAGACGGGAATGCAGCGCTAGCAAAATACATGAAATACTTAGACCACCTATGTTCAAGAATAACAACACAATCATACTGCTATGGAATCTTATTACAGTTACGTCATGAGGTAACTGAACTAGGGTGGTTTAGCCGGTTTGCCGGCCACCTTTGGTTTTCGGCCAATGCGGAAACAAAACCCTATAACAAGAAAACTTTACTCTACTAATAAAAAAAACCAATGTCTTCTTAATTTTTTCAATGATTTTTATGCGTATTCCAATTGTTAGGTTAATAACGGTTGAATTGTGGCGTCAGTGAGCGTCTGAACTTTGCACAGCGTAGGTGTGTCGCTAAAAATACAAAAAAAATAGTGCGTGTGAGTTTTTTGCAAGGTAAGTTACAATGCTGTTTATAGTTTGTTGCGCATACACTTTATTACTGGATGTGCTAAATTAGTTTACGAAACGTTATTTTGGTTAAAACATTTAAAATATTCGCAGTTAGGTATTAAAAATTGATGGCTGGGGAACTGAGTGCATTCTATGGAGGCCATTTGTTTTTCGGCCGGCCGGCCGATAACTAATGGATCAGTTGCAATCTCAATCTACAATATATTGCAATAATGACGTAATTATGTTCATAAAATATAACTAGATACTGATTATGGTAGCGACTTGTTCTTGTGGTTAGCACACGGCCACATATTTATTATAAAATATCCCACAAAAACGCTTTTAAACATCTATAATTTGACGGCCGGAAACCAGATAAATATTAGCTATTTTTCGGCATAATTCAACTTTATGTGGCCGAAAGCTAAAACTCTGGTTACTGTTTTTCGGACGGAATAAATAAAGATATAATGACCATGTATAATGAATTTGGATTACTTGTTTCATATCATTGTAATCAAGCGTAGATAAAGTCACTTTTGTATTATTTATTTCATTTGTTAATCGCCAAGATAAGCAAGTTGAACGATGGCCGAAAATAAACTTATATTAATTGAATTCGCGGCCATTTTCTACAAGACGGCCGAGAATCAGATAATTTTGATTTAGTTTTCGGCCACGTGTAATGAGACGGTCGAAAATCAGTATACACAAATCTGGTTCCCGGCCTTAGATTAATAAACAGGCCGAAAATCAATGAATTTGAATTTAGTTTAAAAATCATCTAAAGTTTCCAATTGATTCTTCTAAAACAACGAACAAAAATAAAAATATTTCCAGGTTTCCTAGTGCCATATCTTCAAAAGCTTGGCGGAACTATCACAACATGAAAGAGAAGAAGAAACAGGACAAAGAGAGTGAACAAAACAAACGAAATTTAGAAAGAGAACAAAAAAAGAAGGAACCAGCAGCTAAAAAAAAGAAAATCGTCAAAATAAATAGAACACAAGTTAAAAATGCCATCTGCGAACTAATCGAAGATAAGGAAAACACTAAAAACAAAACAAAATAAATATTTCTGAGAATATGACTGATGAAAAGACTGAAAGAAGAAAAATAAGCGATTATTTTATATTAAAGACTACTAAAATAACACGCAATAAGAACAGGGTTTATGTAAATGCAAATAAAAAAGAAATTAATGTTAAAACCAAAGATACTGGCAAAAAAGTTACAAGAAATATTCCTAAAGAGAAGAATTTTGTTGTTGGAAAAAAGGTAAATTTAATTATTTAGAGTGCTGAACGATATAAAAATGATTAATTTTATAAACATGAATGTTTGTAATTTTAGGTCGAGGTAAATTATGATGGAGAGCAATCAGACAAAGCAACTTTGGAAGAAACTGTTGCAGAAATAAAAGTAGATATTGAAGAAGAAATTAAATATGAATACAAAAGAAAGGCCATTGAAAAAAAGTTTACAGAAAATGATCTTTTGATTGGAAAAAAGACTAGTGAAAATAATGAAAGGAAGGTTAACAACAGAAAAGACATAGAAACTGTGGGACAATTGTCCGAGGAAGAAGAAGAAAATATACTGTTGTGTGACTTAGAAGAGACTGTTGGAAAGACAAGAGGAGAGACCCATGAAGACAATTATTTTGAAGAAGACCACTTAACTATATTTGAGTGTTTTTATACTAATTCTATATGATTAATATTTTTAATGTTTTTGTCTATGAATGACTTATGTTTATTTTTTTTAAGACTGCTTACAAAGACGTTACTATTGTCATAAGATATTAGTAGGTATTATTATTTGAAATAGAAGTAAACTTTAACGTTTTCTTTAAAATCTTTATTAGAAATTACGAGAATTATGGATAAGAAATTCTATTTAAAAAGTGAATTGAGATCTCAGCAATTAATATGATTAAAAAAATATATATTTTAACGTTGATAAGGTATATAGTATATTTTTCTTCAAAATACGAGATTTTATAATGATTATTGATAAGAGATAACTTCTTAATAGTGAGTATTCATAATACATAAAGTTCCCAAATGTTGCCAAAATGTTTAAATTATGATTAAACTTGTTGATTTTAACTCTTTAGTTTTTCATTGAAAAATGAGACCTATTTTAAAGCCCATAAAAGTTATTTTTCAAATTAACACGTAGTGGCCGAAAACTAGTGAATTTAACGGCCGATAACTAACTTTACTGGCCGAAAAGGGGTTAATTGGCTACTTTCAGATTCCTTGTCTTTTTACAATTTTTGCGTGACAGTGACAAGTACAGAGACTGACGCCAAAAATTCTACGTTATCTAACGGTATCAAACTAATTTATAATTTGAACTACTACATATCTATCACGTAAATAAATCATAATGAAGTCGGGCCTTTGCCTAAATGGCCGAAAACCGGCTAAGTTACCCTACAACAATACAACAACTTATTAATGAGCCACAATCAGAACATGAATGACCCAACAGGAATAGGACACCGGCGCCGACGCGGTCTTATCAATGGTGTCAGCTCCATTGCAAATAGCCTTTTCGGCGTCCTAGACCAAAGCTTTGCCGATAAATATGAACAAGACATAAATTTAATCAAAGAAAACCAAAAGCATCTGGCGACCCTTTGGAAAAACCAAACATCTGTGGTCGAAGCTGAATTTAACCTTCTGAAACGGACAGAAAATTACATGGACCAGCATCACAAACTAATTAACAAGAAATTTAACGCTATGGAAATATCGACGAACCAGATAAAAAATGAAATCCAAAACATCTCACTCGTTAATGAGTTTATCACCACTTCGATTATGGCAAACAATATTTTGTTAAGTTTAAAAAATGTTCAACAAACGTTACTTGACACCGTCACTAATGTCTACAACGGAAAATTCAACTCTCATTTGCTTCCACCAGATCAGCTGAGACATGAACTAAGTGTCATAGCTGGACAGTTACCCAAAGACTTGTCCATTCCTGTAGACAATTTTGGAGACCTGTCAGAGATCTACAATTTGCTACAGGTACGAGACAGAATAACTAATAATTATATCATCTTCGAAATAATTATACCTCTGATCAATGAGGATATGTATGAAGTTTTGAAGATTATACCCATACCTCATTTGGTAAAAAATAATGAGGAGATAATCGTAGTACCGATAGCAACATTTGTCGCTGTGAATCTTAACAAAGATGTATTTGTTACTTTAACTGAACAGGATTTGAACTCTTGTATTCAGCGAAATGCCCAAAGAATGTTATGTCACATCAAAAGACCTATTTTTAAGATAAAGAATGATCAGAACTTTTGCGAACGATCGCAAAATTCGAATCAGTGCAAAACAATTACAAAACCTTGCTTCAATAGATGGGAAGAATTAAATAAAATTCATTCTTATTTATATTTTTGTCCAACTGAAACTTTCATGTGAAGATCAAATTACGGCGATAACAATGACCCACTCTGGTTTCTTTAATGTCGATCAAGGCTGCGTCATAAAAACAGCTGATTATTTTATTTATACACATAGAGAGAAGAGGTCAGTAAAATCAGCATAAGCTCTAATATTCCTTATCCAGAGATATCCTCAATAAATCATCTCATCAACATATCAATAGCAAATATTCTATCACCTATCACCGCGGCGCTGCAGACGCGGACCGGCGGCAGGCGCCCCGGCCCCAGCAGCAGCGCCTGCGCCGCTTCCAGCTCCACGAGACAACGGGCTCCAGTGCACTGCTTCTAGTGCTCAGTGCATTTCCCCTAGTGTTCAGTACAGTCCCCCTAGTGTTCAGTTTAGTGAAACGTGTGAAGTGCCCGACAAAAGTGCACGATCGTTAAAACAAAACAAGAAAACGTCTCCAGTAGTGCTTCGTTCCGTATTTAGTATTTCGGATGAGCGTATGAACCGAGCGTAATAGATTTAATATTGAAAATCATCGTGTTAACTCATCAAGGGTCTTACTAACAACAAATCATTTAGTTTATAATAATCAATTGTCTCACCCTTGTATTCACTTAAGCATCCCATTACTCCTACTAACCCCATTTTTCCCGCCCGGGAATATGTACAAGCAAGCACGTACATTGCTCACATCAGCATTATTTCGACCTAGTTTCGTAAACGCGCTTTAGTTATTTTACCAAATGTTCAAGTCAGTTCGTTCGTATCCGCCAATCAATTAAGTCGCGCGTTCTCACCTTACCATCAAAATCCATCTAGCTTAAACAAATTCATAATACAAGTTTATCCTATTTTACAAACAATTTCTATCATTTTACATCAACCTTATCATATAGTTGCGGCATCCCCGTACAGTGTTGTTGCGATGACGATAGTCTGTCGATGGTATTGTGATACTATAGTGACCTCTAAAATCAGTCATACTATCGATCGATAGTCCTAAAGATCAATAGTATTGCTAAAGATCAATAGTATCGGTACTATCGATATTATTAGTGAAAAACTATTGATAGTTTCGTTAATATCGAAACTATCGATAAAGGATGCGTGTCGATAGTATTGATAGTATCGATAGAGGCCCTATCGATAGTCGAACATTTTACGATACTATTGCAAGCTCATAAAAGGTTACGTTTTATTTTTAGACTATAGTATCGAAAATACCTCGATAGTTACTGTAGCAAAACTATCGATTGTATCGAAGTAGGTCAATAGTATCGCTTAATTCTCAAAATCGATAATATCGTCACGGTTCGATAGTTTCGATAGGACTATCGATAGTATGACTCAAAGTCAACTATTGCTATCGAAACTATCGCTATCGCAACAACACGTAGCATAGCACATGTGTCTCTGGTTGAACAGCACCCCTATGAAAGAGAATCTGCAAAAAAACAATCTCCAGTTCAAATAGCCATTTTTCCTAAATGAATATGCTTCATAATTTTCGTGAAACCATCAGTTTTGACACGATAAATTATCACTTGACTGTTGGCTGTACCTTCGTTGTTCCTGACTGTGATCTCCATGATCTCTGTGGTCCTCTCTTATTGATCCAACACTCAGTACTATTCAATCCTGTCAAGTTCGATCCACGTTCATCCTTGTATCTAGAACAGCAATCTGTCAAGTGTTGATTTGATATGCGTAATGCGTAAGTATGCAAATTTAAGTTGACTGGCCTTTTAGTGGTCCTGCCTTTAGCGCCAGAGGTCGTGGGTTTAATTGCTACCCATGAGAAACATCAATGTGACGAACTTTTGTGTTCGTTGTGTGTCTGGGTGTAGTTACCTATTTAATTATATATTTGCTAATATTCAAGGATGTTCATCAGTGGCTGACACCCATAGTAGGTACAAGCTCTGCTTAGTTTGAGGCTAGATGATCTTCGTTTAATTTTCCCAGATATTTATCAAAGTGGACTAAGGTAAGGCATTCCAAGCTTTTTTTTATTTAGGCTCAAATTAACCCTCTGTCAAATGTGTATCATCTTCATGTAGCGACATCATGGGAATGTCGACGGTTTGTAAAATATCTATGGATCTTTAGACGCAGTTCACGCAGTTTTAAATACAACGTGTTCGTTTCGTACATTCATTTCATTCACACACCGAACCTGTCCTATGTGTATATCTAGGTCAGAATAATCGTGTTCAAAAGTAAAACAACTCTCTGATCAATAAGTTTTATAAAAAAATAAGTATGATACAAATGAAGACACCCATATCAAATTTGTCGCAGAACATAGGCTAATTTATTTATTTTACATTATTATTTTTTAACCGCCTGGAAGTATCTGACCGCAACTCCCTCGAAGTTATCACCAGAATAGGTCTGTAAAAAAGCAATTACATGAACCTAATATTTTCAGTAAACGCTCAAAGATGCATCAATAATTCATCAATCATTTTGATGACACGATTGGCATAGTGCGCTGAAGAACAGTTTCTCGCCTTGTCTTACGTGGTGTCCGATGGGGTTCGATTCTCAGTCAAGTCAATTCAGGAAACGATAATTAATTGGCTCGGATCTGGATGTGCTGGAAGACGCCCCTGGCTTCCTTGTTTGGTACCTCGTAACACAGGGATATTTAATAACCTCTGTGTTACGTAATAGTTTTCGAGTTTATCTATTACAAACAAATGAAAATTAAATCATTAATCTAAGAGTACATTAGTGTAGAAAGGTTACCTCTTTCTGCTCCGTATCAGTATACTCGCTCTTGATAAAGTATTTCCGTCCATCTCTTACATTCACATGGTTTACTGTGTTGCCATCCACGACATATGTGCTTTTGTACTGTAACAAAAATTAACCTCAATTGATACCTTTATGTCTACCATTAGTTTACATTATTGGTTCCCAAAGTGGTCCAAGTGGACCCCAAGGGGTCCACGGGAGACTCTACGGAGGTCTATGTTGGCTTTTTTTTTTTGTCGAGTTTTGAGAATTTGGTAGAGATGTGTAGCTGCAGGGGGTCCACCGGAACCAGCTAAATTTTTAAACTGGTCTATGCGAAAAAAGTTTGGGAACCTCTGAACAAAAATGACAACCACCTTGAGGTTTTTGTTTGGGATTTCGGTACAGCGATTTAAAATGAACCATAAATGATCACCGTTTGCTTGACGGAAACTTATGGTAAACATACTCGTACTTGTGATTTTCCGTAACAAAAATAATCTCACGGTATTTCTCGCTCGAGCACTGGTGCACGAGATAACACGCGTCACATTTTTCTCCCGGTAGATAATTGTAATTGTCAGTTACCCCCCACCTTGATTTCTCCCCAGGTCTCTTCAAACTCGACACCAGACTTGAAGGTCAGAGAGTAGACATTATCGCCAATTGTAATGGTTCTGGTAAACGTATCTCCGTTCTTCTCAAGTTTTAACACTGGTTTTGATGCAATGAAATCTTCTTCAATATTAGCAGGAAGTGCTGAAAAAATAACAACATGGAATGGCTCACTGAAGCTACCTACTCATTGAACGACTTCATAAATGGACACTAAGTTATTGTTTTTCAAAAAACCTTAAGTTTTACCTTATAAAGTTATTTTAGGCCTATTGACGGAGTACGAACAAAATAACAAATTGTTAACAAATGTTTTATATGTACAAGTACATGTTTCAATCATTTTTGTTTTACTTATTTTTTTCTGAATTGACTCTGCTCTGGGTGTGCTGGGAGACGCCCCTGGCTTAATTCTATGTCTGGTACCTCGAAATACAGGGATATTCATCCCTAGGTCGAGACCATGACATGTGGTGTGTTGTCTGGCGCATATTTATTTATATTTAATGTGACTTCATATTGGTTCAATAATTTTTAAAATCAGTCTGGTGTTTTCAGAGCCTATTTAATGCAAACCAACAATCAAATCTTCCCTCCTTTTATTATTAAAGATAAATTAAGACAAATCATATGCCGGCACTTTTCAACTGGTTTCTATTCACCAAAATACTGCACTAACGAAGAAATGAAAAATATTCTATAGTCTTTTAAGGTCTTCTATTGGAGCGATTTTCCCAGATCGGTCCCGTGCCATACCTTTTATACCGTCAGACCACCTGGCTGGTGGTTTGCTGACACATCTTCCTGTGCTAGGTCACCAGAGCAGGAATATTATTGTGACTTCATCATTCGTGACTAGTCTTTGTTTTAGCAACACTTGAGATCCGGTCCAGTGGAGACCGCCAGAACAGCAATATAGCCCAATGTATCCGCTCAGTAAAAAAGGAGGAATTTAATCTCATTTGACTTACTCAACGATTTGACAAATGCGGGGAAATTGCCATCTTCTTTATAGTATTTAAATTCCTTTCCGTAAAAAGTCATGACGGACGTGCGGGTAGTGTTAAAGTGTCACAAAAATGTAATAGTATTGTGTTTCTCGGTACTGAGAATACTGAAATAAAAAATCGCAAGATGATGTTTAAATAACGATTTTGTAAGTACTGCATATTGAAAAATATGATTATATTGACCGATTAGATACACACGATACAACGACTCTGATAGGGATTGGCATCAATTAACTAAAATCAATCATTCTTAGATAGTATCTCACCTCACTTAGCTAAAACTTTCAACAACTGCATACCAAGGTCAGCGAAACTTAGTAAGTCTTCTTTTTAAATCTACTAGTAAAATTGACCCATCCAAATTAATACTAATTTCTAAACTGCCAGTACCAGATTTTGTTTTAATTGATCCTCGATTTAAGCGATTACTTTTCTTCTTCTTAACGTGTCGAGTGGCAACACTACACTACTAATTCCACCACTTGAACGGCATTATTGCTGGCACTCATGAGGTCCTCGCATGTGCAGCTGGCACATGCGAGGCACGCCTGCAGCCGGGCACGCAGGGCACAGTGAGAGGTGACTCATGTTTTGTGGGAAAACGCCACGCTCGCATGCGTGATTTGATTACACACAATTCACACCGATTACTTTCTTTTATCGCAGATTGGAAAAGCGAAACCATGTTTTTTTGAAACCGAGGTACTTGTCAAAATCGAGACGTTTTTAAATCCCGGTTTTTTTTTTTTTTCAAAGTCTCAGGCCCGTATTCTAGAATCGTACTCAAGCACTGATCTGTACTTGAGTAGAGATTTCAAAACGTCAGTTCATACAAAAACGTCACTCAGATCTATACTCAAGTACAGATTTTGTTTTAGAATACGAGCCTCAGAGGGCGTGTTTTGCGGCAAGCCTATAACAAACCATTACACCTTACCTACCTCTACCTATAGAACATAAACCTGCATTACTTGCAGCCTCTCAGAATAATTGCTCTATCTGAGTACGAGTATATTGAGAAAAAAAACAAAAAA
Organism: Udea olivalis; assembly: GCA_947369235.1. Classification (NCBI taxonomy): domain Eukaryota; kingdom Metazoa; phylum Arthropoda; class Insecta; order Lepidoptera; family Crambidae; genus Udea; species Udea olivalis. The sequence continues at coordinate 10,025,747 of OX376362.1, read as the reverse complement.
GGTGTACCAACGGAATGAACTCTTCCAGTGGCTCTTATATGAAGGTGCCCCGGGCATCGATATTAGCAAGCAAAGCAAGGTTGCTTTGCCTGATTTATGTGAAGGACCTTCCTCACTTTTGAAAGATGTAAGCGAGTTGTATATGATGATTATACTTCGTTAATCTTTATAATTGACCGAGGAAGTAATAGTACATTGTTCACAGAGAGGAGAAAGAGACCGATTACCGTCGAGGGTGTCGTTTGAAGCCCGAGCCGTCGGGAATCGCACTTTCTCTCGAGTGATACATAGTGCTTTATACTACACCTACGAGGAAAATAAAAAACTAAATCTTTACTAATTGAAATTTATATTGAAATTGTTGCAGTTAGTGAAGCTTAATGTAGCACTTTTTTTTCAACTACGGCGGAGTTAAAAAATCTTCATCATCACTATCACTACTTATCATTTTGATAGTTTTATTTTACTTTCTACGAAAACTGAATCCTTAAACAACACACAAATTGAAAATGGCGCCAATGGCGTCTGCAATTTTCACATGTTCTTTTTTCAAATTGTTTATCCTGCCGCCGCAGGGTCGCACTGCCAGCCCGACACCATTTGACACACAGCTATTGGCCAGTGTCATTTTGCGAACTTGGAGATAAAAACTCACTGTAAAAACTTTCTGGCTTTTGATATTTAGGTTACCGGCGCATAGTCTTACCCAAAATTAAAAAAGAAAAACAACGTAAGAAATGGATTTTCATACACTTTTCTCTCCCGCTCAGATGCGTTTTCTCCCCGCATATTTGTTCGATATGCAATGACGTACTTTCTACCGTAAATTTGATAAAGTATCAAGGTACTTTTCGAGCAGGTGTAGTATAAAAGCATTTAACGATGTAATCTATACTCTGAGTAAGTATTTCAAATATATTTTTTAACTTATTATTTTCATTGTTTCGAATACAACGTGCGTTGAAAATGGAATTTCTTCAAATGTCACTGTTTGAATCCTAGATGAAAAAAACTGCAAGTTATTAATGCTTTCTTTCCTTATTTGAAAAATTCCCAGCGGGATTCATATGTTACTTCATTTCTGGCAATGATTTTCATGGTATGAAAAGTTAGAATCTAATTCAGAATATTCGGGCTTAAAAAGAAAAATACCTTCTCTGATCAATGGATTTTTATATTTTAACCTACTTATGTAGAACAATAAATATAAACTAAATAACAGTAGTTAATATTATCTTTTAAACAGCCTGGAAGTATCTGACCGCAGCTCCGTCGAAGTTATCGCCAGTAAAAGTCTGTAAAATAGCAAACACGTAATATTAGTATTATTCTTGTAGTTAGTCAATAATTTTAAATTTAAAAAAAAAATGAAATAAATAAAATCTTTTGATAACGACCTTGTTACCCCCTGATTCACTTTAAACTTTAGGTAGTTTAGGTAACTCTCTTTGAAAAACAATATTTTGGTTTTTGAATGAGTTTCATTAAAACTTACCTCTTTCAGCTCTGCGCCAGTATACTCGCTCTTAATAAAGTGTTTCGCCCCATCTCTTTCATTTACGTGGTTTATTGTGTTGCCATCTACGGTGTATTTGCTTTTGATCTGTAACAAGATGTATCTTCAAATAACACTGATGTATTTTTTCATTTTTTCTAAGATAGGTCAGTCAAATCGGTGAAATGAACAAAATTTTTTTTTTTACGGACTAGAGAAAAAACACGAAAGTTTTCTAATTTTATACTCATGCTCACCCTGATACAAGTATTGGAGTATTACATATTAAACGCGTGTCACTTTTAATGGTTTGCCTTTAAAATGTTGCATTGAAATATAAAAGTCACTCTGACCGGTTTCTTTATTAGCAATGTCATCATACTTACTCTTTCAGGAGAATTAAACAAAAAAAAGCACCGAATGATTTGCTCGAGATTAAGCGTAACTGAAATTTCTCGCAGTGCGCGCGCATGTTAGCTCTTATACTATTTGACAGTTACTCACTTTGAGTTCTCCCCAGTCCTCTTCAAACTCGACACCAGACTTGAAGGTCTGAGGGTAGACTTTATCTTCAAATGAAATAGTTTTGGTAAACGTATCTCCGTTCTTCTCCAATTTAAGCACAGGTTTAGATTGAATGAAATCTTCTTCAACTTTAGCAGGAAGTTCTGAAAATAGAATAACATAACCCATTAAAGCTACAGACTGTGAGTGACGGCTGCTAACGATTTTAGTGAATAATTAATACCAAGTTCCCCATTTTCCGAAAATACAATTCTTGTTGAAGAAAAAAATTTAAAAAAAATTATGGGATCCTGTCCCATAAACCTTTCAATTGTTTTCTGGCGGCTGGCAGCTGGTTGGCCAAAAGGATCCTGTCAGTGACACTTGGTCACCGAAATGATTCCAGTGTTTTTTTTAAATTTTGCCATGCTACTGGCATGAAACTTGCAGAGGTTATGTCGGCGGGTTAGTGCGTCGTTCAGGTTTTTTTTTATCCAAGACATTTATTAGGTTTGTGTTCTATTGGGTTCACTTCTGAACTTAAGAATGTCTAAACTCTCTTAAGCGAGATCTTTGTCCAGTCTGGTGCCATCCATCGTCAGACCATATGGCTAGTGGTTTGCAAAAGACCCACACTACTATCTTAATGTGCAAGGTCTCCAAATGAGACTTCATCTTTTGTAGGTAGTCTCTGTTTTTGGCTTAACACGAGGTCCGGTCCAGCGACAATCGCCAATTGAAAACGCTAAGAAATACACCAAACTTAGTCCAAAAAATCACAATGAAAATAGGAAGTTAATCATTTTTTACTTACTCAAGGATTTAACAAATGCTGGGAATTTGTCATCTGATTTGACCAATTTATATTCCTTTCCGTAAAATGCCATTGTGAACAGAACTGATATTGTTAAAGTGACGAAAATTCGTGAAGGGAAGAACTGCTTCTCTCTGTACTGAAGAAACTGAACTGAATTGATGATTCGCAAGATGATGTTTAAATAACTATTTCATAAGTGCTGTATAACGCAAAATATATACAAAATACATGATGACATTGAGGATTTGGTTACTTAGATATGGATTTTAATCTCTAACAAAACAGCAGTCGATTATAAATGGGCATGAATGAAATATTTTCTGATAAATCATCATTCATCAGGTTGAATCAAAACTAGTTAATATCAAAAATGAAATGTGCATGTAAGTTTTTTTGTTTGTTGTCTGTCGTCTGTTTGTTACGTTTTTAGCAAAGAAATGCATTAGTTAAGTGAATTGACACATAGTCTACAAATGACAATCGTTACTTGTTACTACTTTTTCAACATAAAATATAACATTAATAAAATTTACTGTGTATTGATTTAACCGCAAAATCATTAAAACAATTAAGCGGAAATTATTTTTTTTTTTGCAAAACCTAACCCAAACCCTACAAGGGTTTCCCCCACAAATGTATTTTGAGAACTTACTTCCAAAGAGTATTTAAGCACTATGCTTACTCCTATGGGAATGAAATAAATTGAAGTATTGATGAGTGGCGTGATAACTGCTGAGATAGTAGATTACGAAATTAAATGACCGAAAATCTCGAAAAAACTAGGCCACGTGGACGAATTTGCGGGCAAAAGCAAGTCTATAATACAAACAACTATTTCCAGTAGATCATCGTGACTTTTTAAAGATTGTACATTATATTACCGTAAAGATTACAATCATAGTGCCAGTCACACAAAGGAGAGGATATATTGATAAAAGAAACAGAAGTAAAGTCCAAAGTAATAAGTCAAATGTGCAAATTGACAACTACGAGTATATTTTGATCTCAAATCTACGATCTATCAGAAATTTGATTTATAATTACAGTGAAGACGCTTTTTATTATTATTTGCAAAACGTCTTTAGTCTTATTACGTCTTTATTCTAAACTAGCTTTCCGCCCTCGGCTTCACCCACGTAAACTTATTTTTTATGACATACAGGATTTTTTCCGACTTACGATGCCTGTCGTTACATATTATTTGCAAAATCCCGTCTTAGTGACCACTTAGGTCCTAACAAAACCCCTTTGCAAATTTTTAAACTCCTAGCACTTGTAGTTTCTGAAATATCGTAGTATATATATATATATATATATATATATATATATATATATATATAGACTAGCTCCCTGTTCATTACGCACCATGGTTATGTTTCTGGGGTTTTCTCCCCACTTTTGTTTTCGTGAATCTTGGCGGGAGTGTTTCCGTGATTTAAAATTAAATTTTATCAGTTGAGTCTATTTTATCTGTTTAAATTTGTATTTAGTGTATAATATCGTAGTTTGGCGTAATATTGGTAAGTTGTATGTAGATAAGATTGTTTATTGGACGAGCCTCCCGACCCAGGGGAATTCATTCCCCCGGATCCTAAGCCATCAGTTCCATCAGTCGGTTACAATGTCGATTTTATTTCGAATGATAATGACGAAAGTACGGAGACTGAGAAAACATACGTTTATGCAATTTAAAAAGCAAACGTAATCGTGATAAAGTTAGTAGAAGGAAGAAATATAATTCCATTTCAAGGGCCTCGGATCACAACGGTTCTGACGGAGCTCCTTTGGTACCATTGCCGCCCGACACCCCACTCACAGAAGCACCTACAAAGACATCACCCGCTCCTGTCTTCGTTGGCAGGAAGTTATACACGGAATCTGATATAGCACCGTTTGTCCTTTATGTGCAAAGGGTAGCAAGTTCGCCTGACGATAGCTCCATACTGCAGCTTGTTAGATATGGCAAATTTCTTAAAAAAAACTGCATTAGGCATATTATCAACGGAAGTATAAAACCAATAGTCCGTAACATAATTTTTTTTTTTAAATTGCCATGATTCCAATATTGCCAATTCTCTTATATCGAATGGCAGTATACCAATCCAAACCTAAAAAGCATTCCCACATTGAAAGTTATCAGAAATGGTATTGTAAAAAGCAGAGTGGTCTCCGGAGGAAATAATCAAAAATTTTTCTGTTCCCGCAGGATGTGGGCCAATACTAATAGTTAGGCGAATAAAGTTAAAAAGGTTTTGTTCTTGGTGTACTTACATTGGAACCTTCCCGAATAATACAAATTACTTCTGATGGGCAAGTCTTGCGAAATCATATTCATATGAGCTGCAATGCTCTTCCTGTAGACCTTATATTTAAGCCACGCAGATCTAAGCCGCGTTGCTTTAAATATGGTGATAATAAGGAAAAGAAAAGGAAAGAAAAGGAAAGAGAAGAGAATAAGACATCCTGTTTTATATGTTCCGGTTTTTACTATGCTATGCTAACAGTAAAGCTTGTCCAGAGTTGAACCGACACAAACAAATAAAAACTCATATGGCAGAAAATTCTGTTTCATATGCTGAGTCTTCCAAACTTTTTCCACCTATTTCAAAATCATTTGCAGATACGCTATCTTCTTCTACGCCTACTAATCAGCATTACAGATTCACTTATTATGAATCTCATACTAAGGGTTCAGCAAAACTTCCATTAACTTCTTACAAGAAAACAGTATTTTTAAAACCTCGTTCACCACCTCAACAACCCAAAGGTTATATTAAGGCTCCACGTGATGAGATACTTAAACAGTTTAGTATGCCACCCTCTTCTAATGGTTGTGGCTTTAGTACTTAACCTGATAATGACAGTCCTTCTGATAAACCCTCTAGATGTAATTTTTTGCACTTTTTAACTCATTAAAATTTAGATTGTAATAAATTTGCAATTATTTTTCAATAATACTCGTAGAAGCACCGTTGTTCGGTTTCGGAACAACGTTGCTCCTATTATTTAAAAATTCAAGCACACTTTATTATGGCTCATCAAGCCAAGATAATAAAATAGTAGAACATTAATAATAAAAACAGGAAGTAACATACGAGTATATTGAACAAATATGAGCCCTCTGTTTTTGCTCTGTCAGGGACATTGTCTCCAAGCTATAGTTTGTCCAATTAGGATGATAATTTTGACAGCTTTCAATAGGGATGGGGTAGTTTATAATCGTTCGTGAATAGAATAGAATAGAAATCATTTATTTGCTAAAAACTGTGTACATATAGAGCGATAGTCTGCAATATTACTTGGAATCAACAGTCATCTGCCTTTAAACAGGTAGGCATGCAAATATTAATTAATAATATAATCATAAATTCATGAAATGATAATTAAAAAAAAACTGATTTAAACATTATTTAAGGCAGTATTTACACCATTAATTATTGAGAAAGAAAAAATGTGAATCTATTCGATTATTGATTTATTATTTCATAGAACTTGTAATCGTTAGTTTGTATAGATATAAACACAGAAAACGTTTACTTTAACTTTCATGACTAGCTGTAGTGTTGCCGAACTCTTAGAAACATTGAATAACATTTAGGTTCAAAATCTTTATTATATTTAATCGATGTTTTTTAAGAATAATCGTATAAATAAAATAAATATGCGCCAGACAACACACCTCTTGTAATGGTCTCGAAGTGGGGATTAATATCCCTGTGTTACGAGGTACCACACAAGGAAGGAAGCAAGGGGCGACTGGGAATCGAACCCGGAACACTACGGAAATCGAGGCGAGAAACCGTGCGCACTACGCCAACCGTGTCGTCGTCTATGATAAATAATTGCAAATATCTTTAATACTTATCAAAATTAAACTGTATTGAAACAAAATGTTGCGCTAGCCGCCCTTAATCTTTAATTTAAATGTTAGATTAATTTTATTTCACAACCGATTTTATATTTTTAATTGCTATTTGTTTGCTAGGCACATCACTAAGTAGGCAGTACCCGTAATTAAAGTACGATATTATCTGTAGTACACTTTACCGAAAAATAATGAAATACTTCACAGGCGTGAACTGTCTTTTGACGTGTCTGTTTTTTTAAATTGGAAAAACTTTATAAAAATATTTAAGTTAAACGGTTACCACATTCTTAGAGAAGATAGAATAGATAGGTATTTATTTATTTTATTTATTCTCCATTGCACAAAATTTAAAATACGAAAGGCGGACTTAATGCAAAAGGCATTCTCTACCAGGCAAACACACGATCAGACTGATAAATTAATAATTAGATGAAGGTAGGTATGGTGGTGTTTCTGTACTTATTCATGTTTCTATCTCTTTTACCCCTATTTTCTCACCAACACACAATGGAGATGTTTCAATCTTGGCAATTAAAACTCTAAATATTTGCTTGGTCTCAATTTACATTCCTCGGCCCTCCCCTACTATTTTAAATAAAGTTTACAACCTACTTTCTACATGACCCAAGCCTTTTTAATAGTAGGACTTTAATTGACAACACCAGTCCTGGGGCAGCTCTCGAACGTATGAAACGTCAAACGAGCGGTTGAGTCCGCTCGTGACCACCGTTTTTATTAGAATTAGATATACTTAGTATGACTAGGGATAACTTCATTATTCTCAATAGTATTCCGTATGAAACACGTATAATTCAAGATGAAGAAATTTGAGAGCTGGAAAAAGTTTTGTTCCCATCTGTCAGTCCTAAAACACCATCCACCAAAGTCTAGCGTAACATTAAGAGATTCAACTGTTAGAACGATAGTTTGGTAGCTCCTATTTTGTTTATTTTTATCGATGAATTTAATCATAGTATGAAGCTTTTAAAGTTTAATACATCTTACATTGTTTTAAAAAAACTGTTAGTCATGTGGTTAAACAACCCACTTAGAAATGGATAGGAATGATAATAATTATGATTTTCGCCCATCAGATATATTTTGCTTGTGTTACGAGTACTTTCAAATACACACATCAACATGGTCTAGGGATATTTCAATTAAACCTAAATAACTAAAATTCTAATAACTTTTTGTTAAGACACCTTCACATTAAAATAAACCTTGTTTAATAGCATATCTAATCTGATAAATAAACTTTTAGATAAAGTTAAATTTAAAAAAAACTTAGAAGAAGAGGAAAAACTCAGACAAAATTGAAATCTTAACTTTATTTTTGAAACATCAAAACCTGAACAAAACAACTATTTTTTTATAAAAATTGTTGAAAACTTAAAATTTATAATCCGTGGATCCACCTAAGACTCTCCTGACACATCTGCAGCGGTTCTGCATACTCAAAACAAGGGTGTCAATATCCTGTTGTGGAATACTGTCCCAAGTCCTGCTAAGATACAAGAAAAGCTTGTTTTCATGAACAATATCTTCAGGGAAATTCCTAAGAGCTCTTTTCTGAAGCATATCCCAGGCATGCTCAATAGGATTTAAGTCAGGGGATTGTGCAGGCCAGTCTAAAGCTTGGATATCATGCTGTTGTAACCAACTTGTAACGATACGCGCCGTATGTGGACGGGCATTGTCGTGCATTAGCTGGAAATTTTGTCCCATTTGCTATCTGTGGGGCAAGATTACAGGCTCTAGCACCTCATCTCGGTATTTTAGAGCAGTCATATTGCCTTGTATCCAAACGAGGTCCGTTCTACCGCCAAGAAGAATTCCTGTCCAAACCATAATCGTGCCACCTTGATTTGCATGAACTTGTTGTGGGTGCTGCAGTCGATTCTAACGTCCAGGTTCTCTCCAAACGCGTACTCTTCGCGAATCAGGATGAAATCCAAACCTGGATTCATCAGTGAAAAGCACAAGTGACCATTGAGAATGGTTCCAGTTTTCGTGTGCAATAGCCCATTGTAATCTTCTTCCTCGATTGCCTCTCCTTGGCGCTGGTACCCAAAGTGGCCTACGAGCACTTAGGTTGACTTCATGCAGTCGTCTTCTCAAAGTTTGACCGCTTACCAGCAAACCATACTCTCCCTGTAACCTTTGAACCAATTGCATCGCCGTTACATTTGGTTGACTTCGTGCAGCATTTACTATGAATCGGTCCTGTACATGTGTTGTAATGCGTTGAGGTCCTCGGTGCCGTTCCACCACTTCCCCCGTGATAAGATAACGTGACCAAAGCCTGGATATAACGCTCTGACTGGTCGTCATGGCTTCAGAAACCGCAATTTGGGTAGCGCCAGCTTGAATCATGCCCAATGCTCTTAACATTTCGTTCCTGGTCAAGTGTCTACGTGGCATGATTAAATGAACATCGGAGATGCGTTTGACAAAGATTTATAAAAATTTATGGAGTTTTAATCAAGTTAGAAGTTCATGAAGATTTACTTCTTTGGAAGATATTCAATGAATGCGAATTTCATCTTAAAACAAAACCTTTTATATAGAAATTTGAATTTAAAAAAGGAACTTCATAATGTTTTTTTAATCTGTCAGTAATAGTTTTTTTGTAAGGCCAGTACTTTTAAGGTTATTTAAAAAAGTTTGATATAATTATCCCCAGACCATGTTGTTGTGTGTATATTAAAACTAATCACACAACCTTAATCTCTATAGTAAAAAATATGAAATGAGGTTTTACCGGTGTGCACTTTGTCAATCGGAGTAATGTTGTTTTCAATTGTCTTTTAGTTTGAAGATATTTCTTTGCTTTCGTTTTAATTCCAAGCTTAGGATATTTCTTTTTCTTGTTTTAGGTAAAGTAAAGTAGGAACATTTTGCTGTTACGGCATTACATTGCTACAGCTTGGTTGTTTTGGTCATATGATGGTATTGTTGTATGACCTAGGTATACATGTAAAATGGACGTTAACAAATTCAAGCTTACTCCAACCAAAACGGCATGTCATGTTCCAATAAAAATACAATTTCTGTTCAATAAAACATTTTATTACTTATGTTCAACAATCAAAATAAATAAAAACACATAACGCTATTTTTAAACAGCCTTGAAGTATCTGGTTGCCACCCCTTCGAAGCCATCGCCAGAATATGTCTGAAAAAGAAAACAGGTAGGTTAGTACATATATTTCAGTGAGTGATGTAAAGTACGACTAGGTTGTACTAAGCAATGATTAATTGAGACAAGATGTCATAATTAAGGTCACATTAATCATACGCAGCTAAGAGATTTCGACGACGTTAAAAGTATTCAAATCCTTAATCGGTAGTCGGCATCGTTAAAAGTAATGTTTTTTTTAAGTTTTCTCTCCCCTGCTTTAGGACCAAAATTCCTAACAAAATATTTATTTTAAACTCTTAATCTTCAGCTGTGTCTGTACAGACAAAAAGACATTAGACTGCATGGTTTGTAATAAATTAATATTCAATTCAATTTTATTTCCAAGACATCCGCGTTATTAGGGTTGTCGCGACGTAAGTTGTTTGTGTCTAAATTATTTCACCAACTACATCACGGTCTCATCTAAATATTGGCTATTTAAAACTCAGGAGGGGTTAGCATCTTAGTGATTAGAAATAATAACAGGTTTTTACAATCGGGGATTCTTAGTGCTTCATGTTTTTGTGTGTTTGCGTTAGCCGAATGCGAATCCCATTAACATCATTAAGATCTTCAAAACGAGAAGTAAATCCCTATGGACTCTATTTTGGCTATAATTATTATTGCTACGATTTCATATTATCTGTTGGGTAACTTGTCTGTAGTGATGCGGTCTTATGTTAGGTTTTTAGATCATTGCGAAGGGGGTTTTTGAAACTTACCTCTTTAAGGTCTGAGTCAGTATACTCGCTCTTGATAAAAGCTTTCTTGCCATCTCTTACATTCACATGGTTTAAGGTGTTGCCATCCACGGTGTATGTGCTTTTGTACTGAAACAAGTTGTATTTTGAAACAGGATTGAATTAAACTGGTTTTAGTCAACAACGAAAGTTCCCTATGAACTTTAAGTCCGTATCAAATTAACTTATCTGAAGTTGTCTAAGCTGACTAGCTGAAGTTGTCTAAGCTGACTAGCCTAGAACTTAGAAGACTGTCTAGCTTCTATGACAAAGTACCTAAAATGATGTTCAGCTTTTGTTACTGACTGTACAGTAGTGACCTAGGCCCGACTCGGGCGACTCATCACTCATCACGTAATATTGTTCAAAAACATTGTCATAACAAATAGCCACCCCAACTACAGCATAAGAAATGTCATCAAAACCCACCCCAACAATAACTTCTTTAAAGTATAGATTCGAGAGTTTTTTCTTTCTTATTTTTTTCTTTTTCATTAACAACACACCTCTTGTAATGGTCTCGAAATAGGGATTAATATCCCTGTGTTACGAGGTACCACACAAGGAAATAAGCCAGGGGCGTCTCCCAGCACACCCAGACCCAAGTCAATTCCGAAAAGATCGTTTCCTGAATTGACCCGACCGGGAATCGAACCCGAGACACTACGGAAATTGAGGCGAAAAAACCGTGCTACAGCGCACTGCGCCAATCGTGTCGTAAAAGTTAAAAACATTTACCTACGTATTTGTCTTTTTTAGCGTTAATTTATTGAATTAGTCCAATTTAAACGATGAGTTCATGAAATATTATAAATATTCAAATCTGAAGCTTAAAGATGGTTCACGTAGTGAATCAGACATTCACGTTATTGATTTGTTTAGTGAAATCATTGCATTAAAGTTGCATTTTGCAGAACACCAGTCTAATGATCCACAAACCCTATTGCAATATCTTTTCACCAATGGCTTAATTTCAACATTTTCGAACACAGCAATAGCAGTAAGAAAATTATTTACACTGCCAGTTCCAGTTGCATCTAGTGAGAAATTCTTTTTAAAATTAAACATTATTAAAAACTATCTATAAGTAGTCAACAATGCTCCCGCAAAGAAAATTTAGGAAGTTGATGGAAGATTTCGCTTATAAAGTATGGTCCAAAAAGTAAATACACGAGATTTTTTTTAGATTGTTTTGCAAGGGTTTACTCTAGGGTATACAAAAATACCCCATGTATGTCACCCGATTATATGTAGTTTTCGAGTTACGGTTTTTGATAATTTCTGGTTTGGAGATATCTGAAAATGTAAATAGTTTTAAAAAAAGATTTGGATGAAAAATTTTAGGTAATTTTTTTTAAACGGCCTCTAAAGTTTCGGAAAAAAACAGCTGCTTTTTGAATTTCATATTTATTTGTAACTTTTGACAAGCGTCATAAATATAAATGCTTCAGAATCAACTATTATTTGGTCTAATGATGTATAAAAACAGGCGTTTATCTTTTCTTTTATTTATTTATTCAACAAATAAGTACATTAACAATGAAAATAGTTAAGATACCACATAAACTCGTTCGAGTTTTACCGGGTATCCGAGCCGTTATCGTTGTTTATTCTTACGTACTAATCTATGTTTAACAATAATATTTCACTATTCACTATTCACTTGAAAAACAATGAATGAAAAAGATATAGGTAGGTGGTTATTCCAGCAACCACCGACGACCATGCAGGACTTGTACATTCTTTGTGCGCGAGCACTATATGATAAACAGATAGTGTTTATTTTTGACATTTACTATCATAGTATGACTTTATTTACTTTTATTTGATTAGGTCTTTGACATAATACAGAAAATCTTTTGTTTGCCGGTCGCCGGTACCGGCTATATCAATACTATTTATTATTTTTATTTACAGAATGAAAAAGTGACTCCGACCAATAATTTTCAAAAATTCGTTATAAAAATCATAACTCGAAAACTGCAAACAATCGCGTAACATACATGGGGTATGTTTAAATACCGCTAAATGAAAGAAAAAGAAGTAAAATGACTTTAACACTTCAGAAAACAAAAATAACTGAGTACCTTATCAAAACAAATGTTTTATTTTCAGGATGAGTTTTTTCTTTTTTCCCACCATAGTGAAAAAACATTGTTTTTTTTAAACTGCTTAATATAGTCATAGGGCGGCATAATCAGTATTGCACGCGGGGGATTGAACGGCTAGCGGCGGACCTGAAGTGACCTTAACTTACCTTCAAGTCTCCCCAGTTCTCTTCAAACTCAACGCCAGACTTGAAGTTCACAGGATAGACTTCATCGTCGACTGTGACTGTCATGGAGTAGGAATCTCCATTCTTTTCAAGCTTGCACACCGGCTTCGCATTGATGTATTTTTCTTCCATTTCTGCGGGAAGATCTGAAAAATGATTAAGATTTCCATAGATACACATAGATCCTTCTAAACCTTGTAGCTTTGTTGAAACTTGAGCGAATGACAAAGCAGTCTTTTTGAGCGCGAAGCAATAAGGCGTCCGTGTTCCCAGGGGGTCCGGGATGCCGGTGCGGTCTTAGACCGAACTTTACCCAGACCGTTAATAAAACATGAAATTGAACTTAGGGCTAAAGTGAGCTGTCACATTTTAATCCGACATTTTAAACCGACATTTTAATCACATCAAAAACATATCACACCCTAGAATTTTTCGTAAAACATCGAGGTTGCCCCAAGACCACTCATGGAGTTCCACATCCATCAACAAAACTTTTATACAGAGCCTTAGTCGAGGTACCTCGTTCTGTACCGCCGAGGTTGCTTCGAGCGTTTTCTTTTTATTTATTTTTTTATTGCCCGTCAAGATGACCTCACTCCACCTGATGGAAAGCGGTCATGAGGTCCAGATATGAGGCTGACAAGCCCAGTTATTCAAACGAATCACTGGGCTGGCCATCCTCACCTTGAAGGCCTGCAGAAATGACTTTTCACGGCCCTAAAATCATATCATATCATATCGTTCCCTCTGATTCTTAAAAACCTTTTTAGATTACTAAAATTTATCTTAGTCTAAAAATGTTGTAAGACTGTTTTATTCTTCATGAATAAGAAATATAGTCTTTGCATGATGATGATGATGGGGGTTAGTTATTAGGAGACCCGCGTCCGCCCTGTCGGCGAGGTATCCTCAAGTATTTCTCCACTTTAATAAAATAGATAACTAGTATTTGACTTACCCAAAGATTTAACGTATGCAGGGAACTTAGCATCTGCTTCAACGCATTTATATACTTTTCCGATAAAAGCCATGGTAAACTGGTAATTTCAGAGCCACAAAAAAGTTGCTTTACTGATTCCCTGAAAGGAACACACTGAAATGAACATTCGCAAAATGCTGTTTAAATAGGTGATGAGTTTAAGTGCCGTATAATCCCTCGGTGTGAGTATAAATCTCGTGGGTAAACAAGATACAATGACAATGATGTTTCGGTTAACTAGCCTTGTTAAAAGGATTTTTATCTCAAACAAAAGTTGGGAAATTTAGAAATGTGTATGAATGAAACTTTTTTTACTGAATCAGCATTAAACTTCACACCGGGCTGTAAATTATTTAAATTTTTTAACTTTCTTGTTACATTTTATACCACAAATTTGTAACACTATCGGCTTTTTGCAACGAAATTAATTTTATGGTGAGTGGATTTACCTATTTTATCTCGACGTTACGACGACAATTGCATGATATCGTCGTCACGAGCGGAGTCAGCTCGTGACCACGATAACATGCAATAGTTGTCGTCGAAACGACCCGACAAAAACCCGATAGTGTTTAAAATTTGTAATTATTTATATGTTTTTATAAATAATTATTAGTTTCTTAAACTAACATTAGGGACCTGGTTTCTGGAATAAATATTTTGAATTGAATTGAATTGAAAATTAGTTGTAGCAAAAACTTCAAATATAGTAAAATGATAACTGTTTTAAAACTGTACCGAATTTAAGTATTTTTGTTTGTATATTCTCGCATCAATTGTAAGCTAATGAAGATATTATGTGGCCCTACACAAATTTAGGGTACAACCATAAAGAATATCAAGTTCACGCGCACGTAGTTCTTATTAACAGCTGTTATAAAACCAGTCTTATTAAATGGAAATGAATCTAATTAAATGTCACTTAGGAACATATTAAGTAACTTTATTTAAAATCAAACAATAACAAACCTAGTATTAAACTATTTACATCTTATTTAAACACATAAACTTAATATAACTACAATAAATAAACAAAAAAAAATGTACGATTTAAAAAAGGTATGGGCCCTGGGGCAAGGATCCCAGGACGCTGGCTGCGTTTCCTCGCTGAATGGCTATACTGAGCCTTTGAGTGAGGAAGGACCCAGCTCTTCTGTCCTTGCTGGTGGCCGCAAGCTTCGTGGCTAGAGCCCCGAAAACTTTTGAGCACGAGAAATAATTTAATTAATGTCACTTGAATAGATAAATAATAATAAGACTTGGAAAGAACAAATAAATCTTAATCTTTGAAGGAAGTGATAGATTATGAGACCCTGAGAAGAAAAGTAAGTAACACAAGACGTGCCACTGGCCACTGGCCAAAGTAGGACTAATAAGCGTAGAAAGGATATTGTTGCTAACATACCTTTTGTTCACACCATGTTTGCTAGACGTCAGTTCGATTTACAATCTTCTTACTTATACAACAAAATTAACCGGGTACTTGATATTCCCCCTATGTATTCATTGGATGTAAAAAAATAATAACTAATTGGTTAAAAACACTAACATACGATGAAGTTGAAAATCTGTTTACAAAGTTAGTTTGATCCGTACACCCACACACACACCCTCACACATGCATACATACACACACGAGCACACACATTATAAATATATACACACATCAAAAGTTTCTAGGGATCAACATATATTTTTGCAATAACTTTTCTCCTGATTGATATTAATTAAAATTTTCTTTAAGGATTCATCAAATAAAGTGTTTTCGTTTGTCTACAGTAACGATAAACCAAGTCACCTTTGCATTAATAAAGAAATTTGCCATTTTCCTAATAAAGGGATTTTTGACATTTGAACCACTAACATTAAAGTTCGAAAAAAAGACTGAAATAACAGTTTTCTTTAAAATTTTATTGGGTAACTTAAACAATTAATAATCCGTGTTTCTACCGCGAACACTAACAACACAAGAACATCGGTTTGGCATACTCAAAATGAGTTCATCCAAATCACGCTGTGGAAAGGCCGCCCATGTTCGTTGCAACAACAAAAAAAGGTCTTCTTGCGACTGGATACCCTCCATATTCGGCAGAGCTCTTCTCTGTAGCATATCCCATGCATGCCCAATCGGGTTCAAGTCTGGCGACTGAGCAGGCCAGGGCAGGACATTGATGTTAGCTGCGGCGAGAGTCTGTCTTACAACTCTTGCGGTGTGCGGTCGTGCATTATCATGCATTAACTGAAATAAGGGACCGATTTGCACTTGTAGAAGAACGATGACGTCTGATACAATCGTCTCAGCATAAATTTGAGCGTTGAGGTTACCTCTGATCCAAATCAACTCAGTTCTTCCGCCGATCCAAATACCCGCCCATACCATGATGGTTCCACCACTATAAGGATGGACTTCCTGGCAGGATTTTAATCGCTGTTGGCGTCCAGGGGTTCTCCAGTGTCGTATACGTCTTGTATGCGGTCTCATACCAAAACGAGACTCATCAGAAAAGCACACGAAACGCCATTGTTCTTCTGCCCAATTTCTGTGTTCAAGAGCCCATTGATATCGAATCCTACGATTGTGCATTGCTATAGGTGGTACCCTTAGCGGTCTTCGGGAATGAAGGTTCACTTCATGCAAGCGGTTTCTGACTGTTTGGTCGCTAATTAAGTTCCCTGAAGAGTGATGAAGCCTCACGGCTAACATCATGGCGGTTATTATTGGAGCTCTTCGAGTTGTGATTTGAATGTATCGGTCTTGTCTCCGTGTGTTGCAGCTATACCGTCCTCCATGGCGCTCAGCCACGGTACCAGTGCTTCGGTAACGTGTCCAAAGTCGACTGATAACACTCTGACTTGTATTCAGAGCTAAAGCCACAGTACGTTGCCGGGAACCAGCTTCTATCATTCCCACGGCTCTGAGCATTTCTTCCCTGCTTAAATGACGTCGCCGCTCCATAATAACGTTGGTTTTAATCAGTAGTAGGGAAACAGTAGCACTAATAATGTCTTCAATGCGTTGTATGTTTTTATAGGGAAAATATTGACAGCTGATTTTCATCTTTTACTCGAATTTGATTGACAGTTCCTGTTTCAAATTATGAAATGCACCAAAAAGAATCCATATAAATTTATAAAATCATAAATTTATTACAAAGCCACATCTCAATCTCAAGAAATCCGCATAAAAATGCTTGATCCCTAGACACTTTTGATGTGTGTATTAAACATATTGTAACGACGGGTACTATATCTCGGATAAAAATATTCATGAAGGTATCTCAATATTATAAACATACAGTGTGACACTGACAAGCGTCAGTCAACATTAATTTGTCAGTGTCAAAACAACTTCCGTCAGTTGTCACGGTCCGCCATCATTCAGTTGCGAGCCGCCGTTGATGGCTAGTAATTTTGACTATTGTGTATTTTTTGCTAGTGGAGGTTGGAATAAATGTTCTGGTGTTATTTACAAATTGTTTGAATTCTATTACCCCTTTCTGAGACCGTTTACAATATACTAGATTAGTCGCTTGACTATACCAATGCTTTTGTTAATTCTTATCATATGATTAAATACTGTGAACAACATGGGAAGTAGCGAGTCATTCCCAACACAAGTGTTTTATGACTACTTACTGGTAAGCCTCAGTGAAAAATTGTAACCACGATTTTTAGAATAAACCAATTTTTATTTTTAAGTAACATTTAATGGCAGTGTAATGTTGTATGTAGGTATACCGGATGATTTTCAATCAGTTAGGTGATTTTTTTTACTTTACTTCTATTTTAAGGTTTTCATACAAAAAATACTGACTGGTCGACTGATTTGTATGGTGACTTTGAAATGAAAGTTCGTTAAATTACTTTAATTTTCACTTCAATAAATCCTACATCATCTGAACATGTCTTTTTTTCTAAGTCTTTTTGATAATCACCGTTATAATTTGACTGCAAATATCAACTTCTGCTGGATCATTGTGATTTTCAAAATGGTGTGCATTAAGATTACAATGAATGTACTGCTGATAATTATGAGTGCAAATTAAAATTTATAAAGGAAAGGATCATCGTCAAGATAGGAGGTATAAAAGCAAAATTGGCTTAGACGAGTATGATCCGGGTCGGGTGTCTAAGCAATACAAAGTAGCCTTCTCATGTAGAAACTATTCAACGATTAAATTGAATCTCTTAGATGTGTTAAACTAAGTTGCCAAAAATTACTATTTCTTTTTTTTACATTTTTGACGACACGGTTGGCGTGGTACGCTGTAGCGCGGTTTCTCGCCTTACTTGCGTGGTGTCCCAGGTTCAATTCCCGGTCGGGTCAATTCACAATATTTTGTAAATTGACTCGAGTCTGGTTGTGCTGGAAAACGCCCCTGGCTTTATTCCCTGTCTGGTACCTCGTAACACAAGGATATTTATCCTTACTAAACCATGAGAAGAGGTGTGTTGTCTAAAAATTTATTTAATCGCATTGGCACATTCGGGCTTGCAGAGCTTTCCTCATCCTTCCTCATTGAACTATAAATTTGACCAGGAATCAAACCCGTTTCGAACGTTACGACAGAGTCAACCAATTTTGTACATTACGCTTTTCAAAATACTATCACGACTATATCCCAAACTGTATAGTCAGATTAGTCAGGGGCAAGTGAATGTTGCCGTCATGGTGAACGTCGAAGCCCACTTTTCACCATTGGTATTAGAACCCAACGTGGGAGGTAGCGAGCCTTCCGCCGTTATCCGGTTTGATTTGGTTTTTATCAATGTTTTCCGTCACCGGGAAGTAAGTCGCAAATTCAACAATGAACCCAAAGATGGTGCTGGCAAGATTTGAACCAGGGACCTCCTGATCGACGATCCGAGTTAGGGTGCTTAAATGCCTGATACATTATGTTATCTACGCTATGTGCTATCAAGATCGTCTGATAACAGTAATCCTAACAAACCAATTGGTAATTCCAACACAGTCATATTTCAGAGTGTACACAGCACTATCTTCATCATTGGCCTTGATGTCTATTTCGGATGTTAGCGAAAACAAGGACCTGACCACAACTCTATTAAATGATGTTGGATCAGTCATTCTCTGAATGGGAATCTTTATGTCAACCTTATTAATTACCCTTACATGAACTGTTAAAATCAAATTGTGATCATAACAGTTTTACTCCTGTGCTGTAGGAATAGTTGATGTGATCATAACGATTATAATCTCAGATCATAGAAGGGAAATTATAATAAAGTGAAACAAGCAACCTGGCACTAGGAGCGATTCATTTCAAACATAACATAAAAAATTTAGAAAAATGCTGTTTTTTCGAAAACTATAAATTTTCACGGAACATACATGGGGGTTCTTAGAGTAGCCCCTGGACCCCTCTATCGATGGTTTTCGTTTGGACCACATGAAACCCGACACCGTGTATATGACGATCATTTGTGTGTTCTGTGTCTGGTTTTTTATCTATTCAAGCATGCATTTTTGAATATAAATGTCTATCGCATCCAGATTTTCAATGCGATAAGTATTGAACAACATTGCTTGAACAGTTATGGACCCACAAGTTTTGATTTTCAACAAAATATTCCACCATTTCTGAAGCTCTTGCCTGAGTCGCTCCAGTTTGCCATGAACAGAGTAGGTAAATCAATTAATTTCGATAAATTGAACTTAGTTCTTTGGTTGATGAATGCAGAATTTTCATTTTAAAATTTTTATCTAAATTAACTTATGAATACGACTGATAAAACTCAAGCAGACACAACCATTATCTATAAATAGGCTTCTAGAAATTTGACTTAGATTGTATAAAGATTAAGTTAAACGGTGTTGCAAATTCCACGGCGGGAACTGATTTAGATCTAAGACCTGTTTTCTAGAATTATATATTGCTTTGTGTTTGAGTAAACTGACAACAAGAAAATGTTCCAGTCTGTTCATTCATACAAAATCTTCAGGCACGATATTGATTGAATGATGTTCGTTGAACCAAATTAAATTAGTACTTGGTTGGATTTGATGTTTAGTTAACCCTGCACAAGCAGGGCTTAAAAAATATATGAGACTCATTGGAGTGTTCCCCTCCACGGAAATCTTTAGTAAAAGGCGAAAGATTTGTGCGTTTTGAAGGGAAACCTGAGTTGGTCTGTAAAGCAAGATGGCGACACCCTATCATTTCAAGAAAAACTTTGCTTGCGCGATGTAAAGGAGTATAACGCCATCTAGCGGTGTTAGTTGAAAACACAAATTTAGACCGTGAATTGTTCCATCGGTGGCTTTCAGAACATAAAATACGAAAAGGGTTACTTTCAAAGGTGTAACTGATCAGGAAAGGTTCAGGATTAAAACATTAAAATACTTCGCCAAAAAGGGCTTCGACAGATTTTTTAAAAAGTTACAGGGATGAAGGGAGGGAGAAGTTTTCTTGGGCTTATCTTATGACAAGCTGTATTACTGTAAAGTTTAATCTAAATCCGTTATGCAGTTTTTGCGTGGAAAAGTAACAAACATACATACATTCATACATCCTCACAAACATTCGCATTCATAATATTAGTAGGATTTACAAAGTTTTGGGTGGATCCTAAATTACACTCAACAAAAATCGGCACACCCTAGAATTTGTATGATTCTTAATTTAGGACCACATCAAGCTTTTCGTTTCCATTACCTTTCCTTAGCTTTAGGTGGTTTGAGAAAATGCTTCCAGCAATAAGGTCAGCTAAATGATTACTTTACAGTTGATTATTTTGTTAATCATCTGAATGGCCTGTTGGTCCTGTCTATTGTCTATAGCACCGAACGATATGTGCTCAACCCCACCAAGGGCAAGCATTATATATGACGATCAATTATGTGTTCTGTGTCTGGTTTTATATCTATTTATATTCAAGCATGTATTTTTAAATAATAATGTTTTATCACATCCAGATATTCAATGTGATGAGTTTTTAACAACATTGCTTGAACAGTTTATTTCTGAAGCTCTTACCTGAGTCGTTTTAGTTTGCCATAGACAAAGTAGGTAAATCAATTCTCCAATAAAACATTAACTAGGTTATAATAAAAATAATTTAATTACGATAAATTGAACTTAGTTTTTTGGTTCATGAATAATAGAACTTTGATTTTAAAATTTTGAACTAAATTAACTTATGAATACGAAAAATACACTAGTGAGGCAAAGGGTTAAACAGCTTTGTAATATCTGATAGCGACGCCGTCCCATCCGCTTTTTGTCACCGTCTGTAAAAATAAAATAATAAGCGAATGAAGTTTCAGAATGAAGACGCTAAGAAAACAAATCTTTTTGTTATCTTTGTATGTTACAAAGCTTTTCATAATAACAAGTACCATAATATTATTCCCAGCTATGCTGAAAATTATGGCTTTCGGCTTGCGAAGTTGTAAGGACTGCGTCGTCCCACAACCATCATTGTTTGTTTGTAAATTGTTTTACTAGACTGTTTTAGAGAGATATACATATTATCATGACCAACAACATCATCATAATTTCGTGGTATTCAAAAGAAAGTAAGACACTTACCACTTTAAGGTCATCCTCAGTGTAATCTCTCTTGAAGGTGAGGGTTCCCTTTTCTCCAAAGTCCTGTACTTGGGTGATGGAGTCACCGTCAACGGTAAATGTGGTCTTCGCCTGAAATATAAGAAATACTCGATTGATTGGTTGTTTTTTTATTGCAATCCCTTTATGGGACGGCCTATAGTAGCAACGGACTGTTTGAAGTGAAATATTTTAATTTTTCGGGGCCTTGTTATTGGAACTGAATTGTAGCTCTAAGTAACTATTTACACTGATTATTCCTCAGTCCACTTGTTAACATTTTTAAATATCGGATGAGTTTTATGAAAGAGGTAGATGTAACAGTTCACATACGAGATCTTCCATTGTTCTACCCTGACACGGAAGTTACTTTTATAATTCAACTGCGCATGTTTGATAATGTCGAGTATAAGTAGGACACATCTTAATAAGTACTAACCTCATTTTCCCCTCCAACTTTTTCATCGAAGGTTACTCCATCTTTAAAGGACAACTCTTTCTCGCCATTAGGCGTGAAGAAAATCAGTTTGTACTCTTCACCATCCTTGGTAATCTTTTGGTTTGGCTTGTACGCCAAGTACTTCGCTGCAGATTCTTCATCGAGACCTGAATGAAAAAAAACGGAAATGATATTCAAGTCCAAGTAAATGTTTTTTTTTTTTCAAATATCTGGGACAATTTACACCAAGATCATCTGACCCCAAACTAAGCAGTGCTTGTACTATGGGCGTCAGAGACTGATAAACATACTTAAATATTTCTAAATACATACATATATAGATAATAACACCCAGACACACAGCAAATATAAATGTTCGTCACACAAATATTTGTCATGGGTGGGGATCGAACCCGCGACCTCCGGCGCTAAAGGCAGGATCGCTGCCTTTGCGCCAACAGGCTAGTCAAAAAGTAGGTACGCTTTCGGAAAAAAAAATCTAATTTCCAAGCCTTCTCAACTAAAGCTAGAATGATAAAAGTTAATGAATCAAACTTTTCTTGAGCTAGCAATTAAAATGTGGCAACTCCTACCTAAGCTGCCGATGAATGCCTCGAAGTTCTCCTCCTTGTCAAAAGCGAATTCCTTGCCGAAGTAAGCCATCTTGAAGTTTGGTGGACGATCACAGATTAACTGAAGCCGACCACACTGCGCGTCCAGTTTTATAATACAACACTTAATCCCAAAGCAAAGATAAAAATGTGATAAATATTTTTCGCATCAAAATTCTTTGAAAAAAACCGTGACTCGATATTGCAGCCGTAAATCATATAGTTTACGAAGATTTCGCGATAAATATATATCACTTGTTAGATCGGTGCGTTATCGACTGCAACTCGATGGTATCATGACTAAGATTACAACGAAAACTTATTTCATCAGAAGTCTAATGTCGGCCATTCACAAAGGGAGGTGGACCAACAAACGTATAAGACAGACTAAATGATAACGACTGGTGTAAACTGAGTTCGAGACCGATTGGATTTAGCAATTAAAGGGCATAAAAGTATTCTGAACTTTAAAAATAACGATAGGGATTGAGAGTTATTATGATCTCTAAGCATGTAGCTAATTTGAGCGCTATCGATTTTTTTTCATCAAAAGAAAACGTCGAAATAGATCTTCTTACTTCGTCTCCACCCATTGTTTAGGCGTAGTTATAATCTCACAGAAGTAGTCTGAAGATAAATAGGTATAACTACTAGGTAAATTTCCAAAAAGTGATTAGTTAGGTTTAATAATCACCAACCGTCGTCAATCAATCACTTTTTACTTCGAAATTTACTTCAATAATATAATAATATACAAGCATGTATATTTGTCTAATTTCGAAAGTTTTCAAGAGAGAAGCAAAATTGCATATTTCCTAAAATATGCAGAGATTAATATCTTTAACGTATTCAAAAATAAACTCGTTTCATACAAAATTTTCTTTGAGCGTTTTGTAGACACATCTTATTTGGGAAAACAGTGTCCACATTTATCTTTTGATTGATTAATTTAAATGCCAATGTTACAGTCAAAACTTATAATCAGTCCAAATCACTTTTGACTTCAAAAATCGGTCAAACTCAAAAGTTGTTTTGACTGAGGATGTTGGTCAAAACCACTTTAAAATGGTTTTTTTCCGTCAAAAGTAGTTTTAACTAAGGACCTTAGTCAAAACGATTGTTTATTTCAAAAATATTGAGATTGAAATTTGCATCCTATTACCCAATATTTTTTTTTTATTTCTACCCATGTTACTAATCTTACTAATATTATAAATGCGAAAGTTTGTGAGGATGTATGTATGTTTGTTACTCTTTCACGCAAAAACTACTGAAAGGATTAAGATGAAACTTTACAGTAATACGGCTTACAGAATAACACATGGGCGACAATTTATAGAGATTTTATGTAATTTGGCCATAAAATATAACGATAACGCGGGCGAAGCCGCGGCTGGAAAGCTAGTAAACTTATAATATGAAATGGTTTCTACTCAGTAATGAATTCAGCTCGTATTTCTGCGTGTTGGCAGTTCTGTGGCTTCACTTCTTAAAACTTTTAAATAAGTAAGCGGTCAAAACCACTTTTGACTGGTAATGCGTTTTGACTGTAACACAACATGTATTACGAATACAATTGATACAATCTTCTGATTCCACAAAATAATTAAAATTTTATCTAGAATTAAATATATTTAAAAGATAGCTTGTCGATTATTAAAGGGGTCGAGAGAGACAACCATCTTATCAGATCGGGTACAAATCATACCGGGCTAATAAAAAATGGAATACGGGGCAAGGAAGTGAATTCCATTATCAAATACCAGTTGGTAATTTTTCAGATGATTGATTTGTCGGCAAACAAATAAAAACTGTTTCAAAGCTTATCTTGAAGGAATAAAAACGATTAGATTCTAAGGGCCGCCTGATTGCCCTGACTAGATAACCAACTAAAATGTGTGTATAAATATTCTGATTTATATTGCTGAGGTGGTTTGGTCATATGGAAAGAATGGATGAAAGGCGATTAACGAAACGGATTTATGAGGCAAGGGTAAATGGGACTGTTGGAAGGGGAAGACCCAGAAGAACGTTTCTTGGGCAAGTTCAAGATGTTCTCAGAAAGGGTCGGGTCAAGAGTACCTTTAACCGACGAGCATGTATGAAAGGACTCATGAGAGTAGAAGAAGCGCAAGATGTATGTCAGGATCGTAGCAAGTGGAAAGAAGTGGTCTCTGCCTACCCCGTTGGGAAAGAGGCGTGATGGTATGTATGTATGTATAAATATTCTAAAATCTGTAACCTTTATGACATACTGGTATAATCCACCCTTCATAAACACGTAGGTATAACTATTTTTAAATACTTATTGACCTTGGTACTAAGAAGGTATTGCAGGTATGGTACTTGACACTTCTATTATATACTCGCTTAATGGTGCCAGAATATTTAAATAAATATAGGCAATGTTGAAACATCATTCTGTAGCTGCTTTATTCGGATATTGAACAGTAATTTAAAGTTGGGCACCCTTCTTAACGTTGTCTTGCATGACTGCATGTCAATATTGAAAGAAACCGCTGTAATTAAAGAGTAGTTAGGGCGTTTACCTGGAAGCTTGCATGAATTACAACTTACAAGAACTTCAGTTTTAGCATTTTTAGAATGCTGAATTGCTGATGGTCCATACAGTCAAGTTCATTCTCTAAATTTAGCGTAGCGAGCAATTTTAACAGCAAATATCCAGCCTAGAAGACGCCTTAGTGCCAGATAACCGCTGACTGACTAGAAATGAGAGATTATATTAC
This sequence comes from Udea olivalis, assembly GCA_947369235.1. Taxonomy (NCBI): domain Eukaryota; kingdom Metazoa; phylum Arthropoda; class Insecta; order Lepidoptera; family Crambidae; genus Udea; species Udea olivalis. The sequence goes on along the minus strand of OX376362.1, from coordinate 10,000,517 downwards.
GAAATTGCTCGCTACGCTTGACAAGCTATAAGAGATTGAAATAAGCCCAGGGAGGATTCGACCCCGCGCTCTCCGCAATCCGGACTGCCGCTCACCCAACTAAGATAAGTACACAGGTGATTAACAGAACTGGCGAGTTTCTCTTGTGTAACTACACTACAGAAATAACTAGAGAACTAGTGACTTTCTCTAGTGTTACTACGCCAGTATGTCTACCATGAGTTTCCGTCACGTAAACGATGATCGTTGCATTCAGAAATTTGTAGTTATGCTATTTTCTGGTTCCATTTTAAATCACTCGCTGTACCGAAATCCCATACAAAAACGTCAATGCGGCTGTAAACTCGCGGTGTAAGCTCATGGTAGGCATACAGGTCATTCAGGTACCTACTGGTACTTGACGTTGTAAGCCAACGTTGTGTCATGTATACTAACATTATAAATAATAGAAGACGAAATATTTGTTTGTTTGTTTGTATTGAATAAGCTCCGAAACTACTGGACCCATTTGAAATTCTTTCACCGATATAAAGCTACATTATCAGGGAGTGACATAGGCTAATATATTTTTAAATTTAGGCTATATTTTGACGGGAAAGACAGTCTACGCGAGTGAAGCCGCTGACGGACAGCTAGTCGATGATAAGGCTCTTGCCTTTCAATATGCGAAATAAATATTTTTGCAGATATTTGACTAGCGATAAAGATGAAAGATGATGAGAGCGTCGTGGCCTAGTGGTAAAGCACTTCAACTCGGATCGCGGATCGTGTGGTCCCGAGTTCAAATCTGGCCAGAACCAAAATCTCTGTGTTAATTGTTTAATTTCCGACTAACTCTCCGGTGATGGAAAACATCGATAAAAAAAACCAAAACCAACCCGGATAGCGGCGGAAGGCTCACCACCTACCACGTTGGGTTCTAATAGCATTGATGAAAAGTGGGCTTCTGAGTGTTCCGTTCACCATGATGGCAACAGTCACTTGCCTCTTACTACCACGTTTGGGATAAAGTCGTGATGGTATGTATGTATGTATAAAGATGAAACGCTGCACCTTGATGTAGGCATTTAAAGTTCTAATATTATCAAAGATTGCAAACTTTGATAACCTAGTAAGTCGTTGATAATGCAACTTCGGAGACAAAATTGGAAGTTGACAAGATTATTATTTGATAAAGTACCTCAGTGAAACGTTAGCACATTTTTGCTGATAAAATTATGGCACTCTTTTCAAGCCGTTGCAATGACAAACGGATTATTACATCGAAATGTTATGACTGACATGCAGGTTTGTCCCAAGACGAGATATGTGTAAGTCAGAGTCAAATACAGCCATTTAAACGGATTATTCAAGATTCTTCATAGTCAATCAATAACAGTCTAATTCACGCCTGTATAAAAAAAGGTTGATCACTATGCTGACGAAGATTGGGCGGTTTACGTGTTAAATGAACACAAATCGCATATGGCATAACAACACAAGAATAAACAATAACCACTTCTTTTGAAATACTTTTAATAACGAAAAAATAATTTAATAGAAGTAACAGATCAAGCCAAAATTTGAAAAATACCTAAAATATAGTTAGTCAAACTAACTTGTTGCATCATCGTTTTGCTGAACTCGCACAACAAATTTAGAGCCAAAACAGGATACCCGCTGATCAGTTTCAGTAAGGTCTTATTACTAAGTCTCTAAGACTACTGAAGCCTTCATATCTAGGCAGGAACGTAGTATCTGTAGGCAACGCCATCCCAAAGGCTGCTTGTAATAGTCTGAAAAAAAATGTAATACATAATTCATTAGGTCAGCTGATAAAGGTAAATCAGTTCGTTTCTCAGTTGCGTTTGCGCTATTTACGCCCGAATCCAGAAACGACAATCAAACTTGAGCACCCTTCAAATTGGTGCTGTGATGTCCTGTCAAATGTCAGTAGATGTGAAAGGGACAGGTATACATTTTGAGGTTTGCTCAAGTTTGATTGAGGTCTTTTCTTGAATGGGTTTGCGTTTGGCCTCAGTCTTGCCCGGTTTCTGCATTTGGACGTTGTATTTTAAACAAATCACTTCACTCGTTAAAAAGAAAAGCCTTTCTGCTCAAATTGAACATCTACAGACACATTGAAAACCAACCTGTGTGCAAAAAAATTGAGAACGGTGAATGCTATCATAACATCGATATAACCTAATGCATTGCATGTTCTTCCCAATTCAGTGCATAGGCCTCATATTGACTATGGGGTTGTACGAGGCATAACTATTGGATTGGATTGTTGAAGAGGTATATAAGATTAATAAACGTAGGACGCCGTTTATTCACTTGCACGTCTGTCGAAGTTAGACGGGACCAATTCTTATCTTGTCCTCTAAAATACCGTTTGGCTCTACAATTGAATTAGTACAATATTCTTATACAGAGTAAAGGATTCGTGTTTGGTAGTTTAAAACGACTGTATTCACTGTATTCTATGGATATGCTTTTTCAAAACGTTCAGCTCAGCTTATGTCGAAAATGGTGTTCTAGCTGTGAATGATGGTACTGCCTATTACCAATTAGGTACCTATTCTTCGCTATTACTACCAACTAAACAAAAATGAATATACTTAGTTATATTATATAATATAAAATACTGTATAATAAAGTACAACTACTTACAGTTTTAAGCTGGTTTGCGCTGTATTCCCTCTTGTAAGTTATAGTGCCTTTGCCGTGGTCCTGCACCTGAGTAAAGGTGTCACCGTCCACTGTCACGACGGACGTGGCCTGGAATAATGATGGACCATTTTGATAAGCCTTTTTAATTTGATAGCACGATGACCGCAATGCATGGTTCTTGCTAATACCCGTATATGGAGGATCATAAAGATGCTAAGGGCCGAATACTATTAAAAAAGTATGCAGTCTCGCCATAATAATATGCTTTCTAGAAGTTTGGACTGAACCTACATTCTCCCTTGATCAAATGCTTACTACAAGTCAAATATACTCGTAAGGTCAGTGCTGGTGTAGTAGTTGCAAAGCTAATATGTTTGTTTGTGGTAATTATTTAAAATGGGTTTGCGTTTGGCCTCAGTCTCGCCTGGTGGTATGCGATGACGAGGCCGATGCTTACCCAGAAAATGCCAATGCACTCTGGCCTTGTAGACACCAATGTTGTAAGTATCCGGAAACACAGATGGAGGGAGACCGTTCCACACCTTAGTGGTGCGGACCAGAAAACTTCAAGACTGTTTTATAATTATTTGTTTTTCTGTGCTCTAGCAGGATATGCATTTGAGTTTTAAAGATCGATAGTTATAACCACATAGTATCCGTTATGATTACTTCGATTGAAGACCATTGAATAGATAATAAGTACTCGTTGATGTACTGAAAAGGCTCGTTTGTCTTGATGTCATTTGCTACCTAGCTTGGTTTTTTTTTGAGTTGTATTGTTATTGTCTATAATAGACTCACCTTGAGACCTTCCTGTCCTAGAACTTCTTCAAATGCCACACCTGGTTTGAACACAATCTCTTTCTTGAAGCCCTTGTCAGCGATCGCCAGCACCAATGTGTATTCATCACCGTTCTTCAGCAGAGTGTGGTTAGGCTTGAACGAGAGGAAACTTTTGGCTTTTTCTTCGCTACCAGCTGTTTTAATAAAAATTAACCTGACATTAGTAAAGTCCTTATATAAAACTAGTGTGTCTGGGAGAACTCTAATCGCAATTTTCCTTCACCTCTTGCTTAAGAAATCATGTCAAAAGGATTGAGAAACACAGTAAAAAGTGAAAGTAAAAAAATCATTTATTCATTTAAGCTTGTAGGAAAGCACTTATGACATGTCAAAAAAAAGTATATAGAAATAATAATAATAAACGTAAATAAAATAGTACAGAATTAGTACATATCGTGAATATACATAATGTGAATCTACCACCGGTTCGGACGTTGCTTCTTATCGAGAAGACTCCGGCAAGAAACTCGATAGTTACTCTTTTAAACTTTGTTTGTTTTACAAAAAATAAATTCAGAGTACAGTCAATGAGAGTAGAAAAAAGAACACAACATTGAGCAGAGCAGATGATTCCTACTATGACCACAAACTTTTGTCGTTCAAGTAATCCTCTACATTATAATAACCTTGTTTCATTAACTTTGCTTCAATTGCAGACTTAAACTTGTAAAGAGGTAGATCAACAAGACATTGAGGTATTTTGTTAAAGTATTTCACAGATTGACCCACAAATGAGTTTCCCACCTTGTGTAGCCTAAGACTGGGAGTTTTCAATTTGTTTTTATTTCTGGTATTATGTTTATGAGTATCACTGTTTTTTTTTGAACAGATGCAAGTTTTTGCGCACATACATACACAAAGCTTGAAGATAATTCTGTTTTTTTTTCTAAATGGCTAATGCTGTTAGCCGCCGATGGCTTTGAGAGCTTCACCGGACAGTAGGGCGGACGGGAGGCTCTCAACCCAAAACAAATAAGTGGATAATTCTGTATAACCATTGGCCTTATACTTAAATCTTCAGTAAATTAATTGAATAAGTAGGGAAAACATTCATCATTTTCAGTGAACGAGCTAACTGGGTTACTTATCTACCTAAAGAGCTTTAATTTTCTGTTGGTATATGTGCAATAGATCATGCAGATCAACATGACCGTAGATACTCGTTGCTAGACATTATCTTTATTACATAATACAAGGTGATTGCACTCACTTATGATTAGACAAGCCAAGGTGACATTCTATACATACACGAATATTCATATCAGTGATCATGAACTTCACACAATGACATTGGTTAATCATTTTATTTTTCGGAACTGAATACTGCATAAGGTAGGGAAATCATTTGTTGGTCAATGTGTTAAATATTTTAATAAGATTCCGCAAACTCTTGTTGAACTGCCTCTTCACCAGTTTAAGTCACAAATTAAAGCTAAGTTAATGAAGCGAGATTATTATAGTGTTGAGGATTTCTTAAATGATAAGAATTTGTGGTCATCTTAGGTATAATCTGCTCCTCTGCACACTTTTTTGTTATGACTTTACTCTGTCAATTCAATTTTTGTGTTAAAAAACAAGATTGAAAAGAGTAACCATCGAGTTTCTTGCCGGACTCTTCTCGATCGGAAACAACCTCCGAACCGGTGGTAAAGTCACATTATGTTTAATTATGATATTTACTATCATAGTATTATTTTATGTAAGTTTATTTTAGTATATTTTTGCTTTAATTTTTTTTTTGTAACTAATTATGACTTGTCATAATAAGTACTTTCTATAAGTCTATATGAATAAAGATATTTTTTACTTTTACTTTTACTTTTAATACTTAAATTATAAGAAGACGTAAAATCACCAATTTAGGACCAATTTAAGAGCTTTATTGTGGTATCTGGACTATACTGTTATGCGGGGAATTCCCAGACTGCCCGGTCTGTCCCATCATTCCCATGTCTGCGCTTGAATTAGGTGACGGGCCATAGGCATGTCTGCTAGCCCTACAATTCACGCGCAAACATGGGACAGTCCGGGCAGCTCGTGGCGGGCATTTGACAATGTCAGGAGCTATCGCTTGTTAGGAATGATAACAACAAAAAAAGAAATTCAAACGTAACGTATTCATCTTGAGAGTCTGCTCCACGTTTTCATTTTGATTTAAGCAATTTATCCCACCCACCACCACTTTAAGCAAGATAAGGTCCTTAGAGGAAAATGAACAGCCAGGCCCAGGAACTGCAACACCACCTGTGACACCGATACGTTGCAAGGATCGTGGGAATACCGCTTAGGGTGACTGTTGTTGTTTTACATGTATGCGGTAAGGAAACCACTTGAAAAAGCATGAGGACGAAAATGAAAACTGCTTCTTCTCAATTCATTTAGATATCCTTACCCAAAGCGTTGATGAAGCTTTCATAATTCTCCTCCTTCTCGAATGTGAACTCCTTGCCAATGTACGCCATTTTTCAAAACTGTTCGGTGTCTGAAACGATAATAAACTTTGGCACGGCATGTTATCCTTATTTATATTGGAAATCGTTTCTACAATATTTATGAGCATAATACCACAGTTTAGTTAATCTTTAATACATTTACTATGACCTAAAAACCTACACAAATAAAATTTGTAATTTTAAAGGATCTTTTTTTATGATTTCGATAATGTAACGTTATCACGAATTACTTACGATGGTGACTGGCGTAACGTGTACCTAATGATCGAGAATCTAGAATAAGAAAATGCAATTGAGTTGTTTACTGGTGATATTATATGGTACCGGGCTGACGCTAGGAAACAAAATTATTCTTTATTCGTTTTATACTTAGGTAAGTCAACCATAGTAGTAGTGGTAGTCAACCGTGATTCTTCGGATAACCAAGCTGAAGTGGCAATGGGCGGGTCACATTGCTTGCAGGTCTGATAACCGCTGGGGCGTCAGGGTTCTAGAATAGTGACCATGAACTGGGAGAGACAGCGTAGGTAGGCACCCACCCAGTGGACCGATGACCTGGTGCAAGTTGGAAGACGCTGGATGCAAAAGCTCAAGGCTGTTCGCCGTGGCGTTCTATGGGGGAGGCTGGACAAAGGCATAGGACTACTAAAAGCCGTTGATTATGATGATGATGATAAAGTCAACCATAACCTGAAGGCAACCGAACCAATCCACATGGAGCTCTTATTGTTATGAGTGCTTGAGCTGGCAAGTGTTTCTTAATTTGTGGTGTATAAATATGACGTGTACTACCCTGCCTACTTGAAAATTAGTGAACTGTAACTACGAGTACATTGTAAAGACAGATAATGTACCTCACGTATCAAAGTTTCCTGTGTATCTAATCAGGCTTATATTTCTAGTCTGACAATGTCAATGATTCATAGTTAGTATTAGCAACAGATATACCTAAATCTTGATGTGATTAGGAAAATGATTCATTTGTTCACTGGACCTTTAGATTCTGAAAAATCAAATGAATACTAGGGTTTATATTTATATGTTATCTATAAATTACCGTTACCGATTACCAATTCTAATGAAAATAAAGTAATCAATACCTACTCTATTTTGAAGTGTTTTTATACGCTGGACGAATACTTTAATAATTGATGGCTAACTTTACTATTGACGCAATTTAGTATTAAAACGTTAAATAATTATCTATGATTTTAATCCAGTTTTTAGATATTATCAATTAATAGTTGTTTTTGACTCATTTTACCAAACTCAACGTTTTTTTTTTGTATTATTGTATGCCCGAAATGGGTAAACTGTTGAAACATGTACCTATTTGTATTTTATACCAACCATTGTACACAGTTTGAGACAATAAACGATTATCTTATCTTATCTTATCCCCTTTCTAGCCAAGGCCGCCATCATTGAAATCAGTCATCTCTACAATGTAATGCTTGAATTATTGCTCTGTCCATTGATGGATAATGTAAGCATATTGTTATCTTCGGTACTTTGAAAAATATTCGCATTCGGATCGAAAGCAATATTCGAAATCTATAGTAGACTGCCGAATTGAAAGGATTGAGAGTCAAGCAAAATTCAAATTGACTATTCTGATGATATTTCATCATGTTTCTTTTTACCATTGCTGGATAGAGGTTTAACAGTGTGAGGCTCGCAATCTGCTACGTAGAATTCAAATACAGTATTAGCTTGGGAGTGCTCCAGGGATCGATTTTAGGATATTTAGCATTTGATGATGTAAATGATACTCTATTCAAAGTAACTATTGTGTTGATTCACGAGTAAATATTAAGTACCTAATACAAAGAGAAATACGAGTAGGAATATCAAACTTTTCTGAGACAAATATAAAAGGATGCCATTTCTGTAAAGATTGATTGAACCATTAGAAAAATAGTAAGGATTTTCAAAATACTTACATAATTTCAAAAATCAAAACATCTAATCAAAATCTATCAAGATTGTTTTAATAAGCGGTTACAGCTTACTATCAAGGTCGATATCGTGAAGTCCATAACCCATAACCTCTTGCCTGTGACGTGGTTAATTTCATCCACAAAAAAATAACGTCGGTCTGTGGCGTGGCTGAAATCATCCATTTCCACAGACGCACTTTTGAGAATTTCTTCTTGCTGACAATACAAAAGGCAAATAGCTTCAAGGTTAGCAAAGCATGACTAATTCCTATAGTGTTGCACGTATTCAAAGGCTGCTGTAACCACCTACCATCAGGTGGTCCGAGTCCTTGTTTGCCACCGAGATTGCATAAAAAAAACACAAAGTCCGCATAAATTGTGGGTACTCATGTTTTAGGTTCAGCATAATGAATCTCCAATTTGTATTGTAGGTATAGTTAAGTTGCAAAAATTAAGGTGTAGGTAGCACCTGACATATCGTTGGCTGACACCAATACTTTTACCATCCTCGATATCGTCAGTGTTATCGTTCGCTAATACCGAGTTATCAGTGCAAATAACGTAACCTGTCCCCACGCCCGCAAACTCACCGATAAACGGTTATCTAAAAGAATTCGCAAAATTGTAGCAAATTTTTAACTTTATTTTTAGGATTACAGCGTGACGTGGCGTCTTTAATACTCTAAAGTTAAGAGTCTAAACAAACATAAAATGAGGATTTTCTTTTCAATACCAATTCTTCCATGCATCGTGTAAATTTTTCATATAGTGTTTGCATAAAATGATCTTCATGCCCAAATGGCCATTGGCTCTGCTATAGGTCCTTCCAATTTATTGGAAAACTAGCTGTCCCTAGCTACACCCGCGTAGACTGTCTTTCCTGTCAAAATATAGCCTAAATTAAACAAAAATTATAGCCCTAAGTCACTGCCTGATAATCGGATCTAGCGGTCCAATTTAAAATCGGCCCAGTAGGTTCGGAGCCTATTCAATACAAACAAACAATGAATCTATATTAGTGTTAAAATAAAAACACAGTCCATATCATTTATTGAATAATATTTAACTAAGTGCTAGATCAGCGAGCATTTTTTCAATAATACACTTAACTAAATAAATAATTATCACAGAAGTGTTAAATACGGTTTCTTGTGTTTGAATATTAGTAAATACCCTAATTTTATTATACTTTCATGCTGATCACAAATACACATCTCACAAAGTGAAAAGTTATAGCAACAGAAAAATTAAAATATAACAACCTTAACTTATCACTAATCTATCACAGATGCATTTCATTAAATTCACTCTGCATGCTATTCCTAGAGAAAAAATATCACATGCACACAAAATAAAATAATAAGAGAGCAAACTAGAAATTCATAAAACAATGAAAAATGATAACGTGCGTATTGTATGTTAAAAACCTGAAAATGGTGAACTAAAATGAATATAACAGCAAAACTAAATAAATCGGGATTGAATACACATTCCTCTTATTAAATAATGCACCTTCAATGGGTATTATTTTACACCAATGTGAATAATCCTAATTTACGTACAAAAACTCCAAGATAACTTCGCTTGAACAACAGAGCTTCCTAACATTTTTAGTCCGACAGAAGCTCAGAAGTAAACCACGAGTTTATGTCACGCAAATTTAACTAAGTACAGAAACTTGTGTGCGGTTTATTAACTCCTATTACTAGAGACGCCTGAAGCGAAACTCAATGCAAATTGTTTACTACAGACGCTTGCGACTACCTTTGGCGTGAACTTGCGGTGGGGGTAGTGTGTTGCCCGGAAGGTGTCGTGTTTATCGAATTTCCGAGTTATCTTGGTCGATTAATCTTGATCGCTTTATTGACGAGATCAAAAAAAGCCTATTCCTTATCCATAACAAGAGCCATTTCTTTCAGCTTTCTTCTATGCACTTTAGTGGACGCTGTCATCGGTATCTGATTCATGAATATGACACCCCCTCGGAGCTGCTTCGCATCTGATAAATTGTCTGAAAACCAAAGATAAGCTTACGTTAGAAAATCAGCTGACAACAATCTCTGAATACAAGTTATTTCTGTTGTTTTAATGAGCCCTGTCACACTGTTTGGCAAAGGCATTCCTCATTCGATTTGTACTACGGCTGGCTAATCACCTGAAAACGAATCCGGCTCGTCCTTACCCATTTTTGGGCTACTGAGAGGCCTACTTATGTCTTTCGGCTTCCAGTTAGTGATCCCGAGACGCTGAACTAACAGAGGTTGGTCACATTGCATGGCCACAGCTGAATGCGAAAGAACCTTTAAAATTGTATGTACAGGTTACCTTTGACTAAATCTTTGATCTCCTGCGCCGTGACGTCATGTCCGGCCCGCCGCACTACGCAAGCTACCGGGAGTTCTCCGTCCTCAGGGTGAGGTATACCAGTCACGGCTACGTCCAGAACGCCAGGATGCTGTCGGATAACTATCTCTACTTCTACCGGCGATATCTGTAAGTAGGGTATAGTCTCATTTTGTTTTCTAATTTTAATTTAACAAGTACATATTTCATCAGAACTGCGCCTAAAATTTTCAGTTTAATAATAAATTGCCAAAATGAGGTAGCCTATCAATGTGGAGAACTAAGTCCAGAAGAGGATGTCAAATCAAATCAGATCTTTTACCTAAATGTAAAAAGTAAGGTATAGTTATTAGCCTATATACTGTCCCTCTGCTGGGATCTCCATCATTGAAATCAAGTCATCGCTACAATTGATGGGTACATTATTGCTGGTATTAATCACCACGCTTGCCAAATTGGAAAATCCGAAAACACACTTTGCCCGACCTCAGAATTGAACCTAGTTTCAAATTATGTAGTAGTTTACAACACTACAATAAAAACATGAAATTAGAAATAATATAACTAATCAACAATATCTGTTAAAGAATCTAAAATGGTATCGATAACGGCACTTACCTGATTACTCTTGTATTTGAGAAGCAGTTTGATGCGTTCGACAAAGAAGAAATTCCAGTTTCCATCTCTATAGAAAAGATCTCCCGTTTTAAACCAACGCCCCTCGGCAAAGGTATCTTCTGTCGCTTCAGGATTGCGGTAGTATTCCTGAAATAGTATTTACTGTGTATATTGGATGAATGCTTGTGGGATTTTTTTAAATTAATCATCAATTATTTACGACTGGTTGACAATTATTTAACACTACATGAAGTCATTGGAACACCTTCAAAACATGATAATAGACCTTATTTACAATAATTTGCACAGGTAAACGTTTTGGCATAACATAATCAAAGCTATTTCAAGCGAGCGACGAAATAAACAACATGAATCTATAACACACCTTGAAAATTCCGGGACCTTTCATCCATAACTCTCCGGGCACATTTGGTTCATCGATATCTTCTTGAGATTCCACGTTTATTAACTGAAAAATGAAGAGTGAGAATAACTTTTTCGGAAAAAATGCAAAATCACTTTATTGAAACGTGTGGTCAAACCCCCTTATTCTCTATAACCGAACCACTTACTCTATACTGGAAGCATCCCATAGGTTTTCCACAAGAGCCGAGAGGCGGGCAGTCACCATGAAACGCCACGCAGCTCAGCTCACTCATGCCGAAGCAGTTCAGAACTTCTGCATCCGGAGCCATTAATCCCTAAAACAACATTATTACTCGTAGATATAAGTACTCGTAACATTAAAATATTTTCAGATATACTATTAGACAGCATTGTGGGCTAGGGGCTAAGCACTCCATTTCGTAACTTTTGTGGTTCTGAGTTCAAATCTGGCGAGAACCATCATTGTGTTCATTGTTGAATTTTGTTTTGCGACTAAGTTTCCGGTGATGAAAAACACCGATAAAAAACCAAACCAACCCGGATAACGGTGGAAAGCTCACGACTTACCACGTTGGGTTCTAACTAATACCTAAGTAAAAAGTAGGCTTCTGAGTGTTCCGTTCATAATATCGGTCAGAGCTAACTTGTCTCTGACTACCCTGGATATGGTCGTGAGCGTATGTATGTGTGTAATATTATAAAACAGAAGGCGAGACGTGACTCTAAGGTAAGGTTCATAACTTAGTTTCAAATATCATGCATCTTTTCACGATGTTAGGTTCAAAGTGAATTGTGTACCTTCAGTTCATCAATAAGATCCGGAGGGACTGCGCTCCCTCCTAAAACGATCTCCTCGAAACAAGTGAAGTCACATCCGTCACGATCTCCAGGCTTGATCAGCGTCGTCATCAAAGTCGGGCTCATGATGGTATACGAGGGCTGCAACATCAGATAAACACTTCAAATTGAAGATAACGAGCTAAATGTAGTCTTGAGTTCTGTGGAGAACCAGCAGCTAATTCTTTGTTGATGGACCAACAACAAAAAACTCTTTCGGCAGACACTTTGTAATTTTACTGTAGACCAACATTTAAGAGTTACCCAATTTGGAATGGTTAGCATATTTTTGTATAACGCCTTAATTAACAATTCTGATACGACACTCAGAGAGTTAAGTACCCCTTACGTGTATGACAGTCCGTTCCTTTCCTTTTAGATCTTACAGATCAGCATCAATTTGAAGCCTGCTTGCTCATCTTAGAGTTACGTTTGAGAATTCAAGGGTTGATTACTCACTTTATAGGTGTTGATCATATCGTAAACATGTTCTTTCGGCATTGGTACCGGATGCGAAGTCTGCAGCCGCGTCAGTCGGACTATGGGCGTCAGGATGAACTGCATGATCGCAGTCAGCCATTGCAGCGGAGACGCCACGAGGACCATGCGAGTTGGCGTTGGGAACTGGCTGAATCTAGAACTAAGCAAATTAGGTCCTTGAAGAATTTTTTTGCTTATGGAGAATGCGACATACTTGGTGGAGAGTACGGCTACTGAGCTATATTCAGCTAAAAACCTGCAGAGCTACTGTTTAAAAGGAAATACAAATAAAACAAAGGAACAATTTTGTATTTCTATTCACACTTGGCTTTAGTTTCATCCAAAAGGAAACCTAAGTGAGAGCAAATTTTTTTTCTAGCTCTTTTTATCTTGTGTTTTTGCTGTCAGAGAAAAATACTTACTATAAGTAAGGGCCATCTAAAGCAAAGTTTTTGTGAGTGACAGCAGCAGCTTTAGGTAGACCCGTCGTTCCACTTGTAGCTATTAACAGGGCAGTGGTATCTTCAGGATCAAACTCTTCAGGCCTAGAAGTAAATAAAAACCCGTCAATTGATATTTTAGACCTACTTCCTAACTGTAAAGAAGGCTTGGGTTTGCTGTTTCTTGGCAGATAACGGTTTAAAATAAGAATAGGTTAGAGGTTAAGCTACATATGACAGCACCCAATCGCACTTTTCCATGCTTCTATCCGTTTTCATCACTTTTAACCGTCAACTAGAGCGGGAGACCGGGAGAGCTACCGCACGCTTCGGAATTAGCCCTCTGGGTGCCAAGTGCGAGTTGCAGTGAGAGTAGTGAATAACTCCACCATCGCGTTTGCGAGAAAAAAAACGCGAATTTGTATGACATCGAGTGAGCGCCATCTAGCGGCCTTAATGTTGCCTGAATTCGCTGCTAGATGGCGCTGACTCGATTTCATACTAATTGACATTTACGTGCTCGCAAAACGCGATGGTGAAGTCATTCACTTTTCTCACTGCAACTCGCACTCGGCACTCTGGTAGAAATTGCCACACTTACAATGAACTGGTTCGCAGTAACAAACACACTGACGTCGACATTTTTGACCACAGGTTCACTCAGTATAAAAGAGTTATTTATTATGTGACTTTCTCAGTAGCCAGGAATCCTTTTCACTCAACTCATAGCTCGTCCACTTTTTACTTTAAATTTTTTATGCTTTTTATTTTAATGTTTTATTTGTTTTTTAAAACCGTCCTTTATATAGGAAGTAAGAATTAGCCATGCTGTGTGCACTATTTGTGGATAACTGTGTCGCCTAGTTCATTTATAATAATATTTTTAGTCACGTGTCGATGATAATCTGTCTGTGTAGGTACCTATCCTAAATAAATTAATTAATTAACGAGGAGGTCGCACAAAACGATGAAAAGCATAGCAAAATACAATTTGTGCTGCCAGGCCAGGTTCAGCTCAACCCGTAGTGTGAGATTAAAAGCATGGCTAAAATAACAGAAGTTGAATTTCTTGAAGGGCTCGGCGATCCTACGCACTGTGGAACGTTCCCATACAAACGCCCGGACGTGACTACCTACGAGTATGTGTGACACTATTTTCATAATAACTGAAGAACGCTTCGACAGTAATCCATTCTTTTTTCGCAGTAGTATAACAAAGGATATGTCTTTCTTATCATAGGAAAAAAACTAGCAACAAGTAAATGTTAGGTAACTAATACAAAAATCTGAAATTGTTTATTAAGTACATTTTATTGTTCTCAAATATTCACGTATTTGTTTCTTACATTTTAACTCATCATGTAATTTGGCAGACTAGTTAGGTATATGAATCAGTCATTATTTGTCAACCAATAGACATAAATTAAAAAATATTAAATTTACTCTCAAGCGCCTCATTTTCATTTCGATGGTTTTGCTCATACTTTACTTGTAGACGTTCATTATAAGTCTGCTAAGTATTTTCTTCGGTAAACAGTTTTTTAACCGATATACAATAAATAAAGCCATGGTAAGCTTAATACATCTCAAGCTCTCCTTCGAAGACCTTCAATCAAAAAGCTGACCTGATGTCGTCCAAACATTGATAAGTACTTACGTGAAATCATACACATCAGTTCCATCGATCCCCCTCTCCAGAAACTCATTGAAGCTGCACAGGTAGTCACCTTTGTTGAAGGTCACGATCTGCGAGTCTAGTTCCAGCTCGTTCAGCGCCAGCTGAATGACAGGCGCTTGCTCGCTCTGACAGAATACAATCTTTGGTCTGTCCACATCAAAAGTGTTTTTGAGTTCCTCTGAAAGAATATGAGGTAAGTATCAGTTATCTGAAAATAGGCAACTTAAGATGTCAGGTAGCGCCTGAATATTGGTAGGTATGTACTAAAATTTTCTTTTTTGTAAGTCATTATTTAGTCATTAGATGCATGACATAGAGATAGATATACTAACGAACAACCATCGTCCTATCCACAGCTGCAATGATGATGCCCAGATACAAGGCAGCGTAGAACGGAATGGCCAGGTCGATATGGTTAGGCGCCATGAGAACCATAACATCACCGCGCTGCAAGCCCAGATTCCTGAGGGCAATGGCGCAGCGCACTGATCTCTCCATGGCAGATCCGCTGGTCTCCGAATCGCCTGTTGCAGCGTCAACCTTTGAAGTACGAGTAACAACAATTAATGACTTGAATAATTTGGTTTTGGATTTGATAGATGATGGACTAGCTTGTGTGCGCCACTAAGCAATCGTCAGCAGCGCGGCAGCAGCGGATGCCTTTACATTATAAGTACACGTTGCCGCCTCGCGACATTGCGGTGCAATACTGAATCTTTCGGTGTCAAACTCGCTCATTTTGCTGTCTGTCAACAAAAACGTGTTCTTACAACACCAGCTAGGTGCCTACTGATTGCGCCGCTGCCGCACTGTCGTTTATAGTATGAAATTATCAGCATCGCGACTGTCGCGCTGCTAAACTCGCCTAATTGTGAAAGCACTCTAAATCGATTCTGCTTTTAGCGCCGAGAGTCATCGGAAGACATCTTAAACCAATTTTATCTGACCATTAAGAAAGAATTTCTGAGCATATTCAGTACATCCAAATACAGTTAAAACACAAAATGTATGTTCATCCTGTGTTTGGCATGTATGGACCAAGAATAACGTTCTTCAGCTCAGCAGGACTTCTAGGAGTCCTCAGTAGTAAAGTAAAGTAAGTAAAGTAAAGTAAAAAATCATTTATTCATTTAAGCTTGTATAAAGCACTTATGACATGTCAAAAAAAGTATACAGAAATAATAATAATAAACGTAAATAAAATAGTACAATATTAGTACACATCGTGAATATACATAATGTGAATCTACCACCGGTTCGGACGTTGCTTCTTATCGAGAAGACTCCGGCAAGAAACTCTATAGTTACTCTTTTCAACTTTGTTTGTTTTACAAAAAATAAATTCAGAGTACAGTCAATGCGAGTAGAAAAAAGAACACAATATTGAGCAGAGGAGCAGATTATTCCTACTATGACCACAAACTTTTGTCGTTCAAGTAATCCTCTACATTATAATAACCTTGTTTCATTAACTTTGCTTTAATTGCAGACTTAAACTTGTGAAGAGGTAGATCAACAAGACTTTGAGGTATTTTGTTAAAGTATTTTACATATTGACCCACAAATGAGTTTCCCACCTTGTGTAGCCTAAGACTGGGAGTTTTCAATTTGTTTTTATTTCTGGTATTATGTTTATGAGTGTCACTGTTTTTTTTGAACAGATGCAAGTTTTTGCGCACATACATTATGTTATCTAAAATATACTGAGCATGCACAGTTAAAATATCGATCTTCTTAAATACTTCCCTAAGCGAGTCGCGTGGTCTAAGTTTGTAAATGGAGCGGATGGCTCTTTTTTGAAGTACAAAAATGGTGTTCAAGTCTGCAGCTGAACCCCACAACAGTAGACCATACGACATAACACTATGAAAGTAGCTAAAATATACTAGTCTTGCTGTTTCAATATCAGTCAAGAGTCGTATTTTTCTAACAGCACAAGCAGCGGAACTGAGTCTCCCTGCCAGGGCCGTTATATGCGGACCCCATTGCAACTTAGAATCTAAAGTTATTCCTAAAAATACAGTAGAATTTGTTAATTCTAATGGCTCGTCATTCATAGTTACAATAGTATCAACCTGTCTCACATTGGGCATAGAGAATTTGATGCACTTTGTTTTTTTTGCATTAAGTAATAAATTATTACTAGTGAACCAACATAGTACTTTTGAGAGAGTATTATTTACATCGTCAAATGCTTGCTTACCTCTGTCGACTTTAAAAATCAACGAGGAATCGTCAGCAAATAATACTATCTCACAAATATCTTTGACATAGGTAGGAAGATCATTTATATAAATAAGAAAAAGCAAAGGTCCTAATATAGATCCCTGGGGCACTCCCATACGTATGGTGGCACCGGAAGATGCAGTTCCGTTGATACTAACTTTTTGAGTTCTATCTGTAAGAACGTTAGACGTTTAGTCTAGACTAACATTAAGTACAAAATATTTGAGGCGAAAGTTGATCGTTGATGAAAGGCAGACCCTCTTACAGATTTGGCACCTTGGCCACGTGCCCAGGGCCCCGCGATCCTGAGGCCCCCCCCCACTATGAATATTTTATTTCTACAGAACCAGTATGATGTCATCCACTCCCTGCGCAAACGTAAACTGTGTCTGATCACCGCTACAGGACACAGCAACTACGCTTGCCTGTGATGGTGTGCCGTGTCGGCAACAAAAAGTGTCTACGTTTGCGCAGCGCCTTATTCACTCCCGGACATCGTTACAAATTAATAAGAACAAAAATAATATGAAATTAAGATTAGGTAACATCAGAGGGCGGTGTTCCGAAAGTCCAAGTCCAGAAAAATGAAGGACCTCAGCATGAAGCCTCGGTTTTAGGCTCAGGTGCTGATTTTCAGTAGGTCCATCTAAGTGGGCGCACGGACATATTAAGTGTAATATGAGATGATGATGATAAAATTATATTGTATTGGAATTGTATAGATGACTTGGTACATCCTATTGTTTTATTCTGTAGCTTTGCTGTACTTGTTATGTTGTTCTGTCTATTAATGTTAGAAATTAAGCAGTTTTTTTTCTCAACAAACAAATTGTACTCTACTATCTCGCATTGTAAAACCACAACAAGTTTAAAAGAGTAACTACTGAGTTTCTCGCCGGGTCTTCTCAGTAAGAATCAACTCCTCCGACGCGGTGGTAGACTCGCATTATGTTTGTATACTGCTTATTTATATATTCATATATTTATGTCTACTATTTAGTATATTGTTTGACTATTTAAAAGTACTGATTAAGTCTACTTTCAACCGACTTCAAAAAAGGAGGAGGTTCTCAATTCAAACTGTATGTTTTTTTTTTTAATGTTTGTTACCTCATAACTTTCGACTGGGTAAACTGATTTTGATCGTTCTTTTTTTATTTGAAAGCTGGTGCTTACCGAATAGTCCCATTTTAATTTGATCTAGTTCTGACATTGGCATCCATGAGAAAACCATATAAGTCTTAAATCTAGATAGACAAAATGCGCGACAAATGGACGACAAATGGACAAATAACTTAATATTACATTAACCGATTTTGATAATTCTTTATTTATTTGAAAGCTGATGATGCCCGTGTAGTCCCATTTTAATTTAATCCAGTTCTGACAGTGGCATCCATGGGAAATCCATAAAGTCTTAAATCTAGATAAACCATATGCGCGACAAATGGACGAATAACTCATTATCACGCCAACCGATTTGAATGCTTCTTTTTTTATTGGAAAGGATATACTTCAAGGGTAGTTTGATGAGTGTTAGGTTCTGATTATGGGATCCATGCCAAAGTAACGGAACTCTTGAATTCTTAGGAGCAATTGAACGATACTTTTTCGATGTATAAAATAAATAAGAACTAATCACTGAAAATCAAGAAATAAACAAAAATTTTAACAAAAAAAAAACCAACTTCAAAAAAAACTATTCCAAAACAAAGCACTAAAAAGTAAAGAAATAATTGCGTATTCTTCTAAAACTTATACGATAATATAATGTAGGTACAGTTATTGTTATTGTTGGAGTCGGTGTCAGCCAATGTAGGTTTGTAACTACCTACATACATACGTAAACGTGATATGTAAAAAATAGGTATATTGCTATAGGTATATTTTAGTGTTTCCTTGGCTGACACAGACTCCAACAATAACAATAACTGTACCTACATTATATTATCGTATAAGTTTTAGAAGAATACGCAATTATTTCTTTACTTTTTAGTGCTTTGTTTTGGAATAGTTTTTTTTGAAGTTGGTTTTTTTTTGTTAAAATTTTTGATATAAAGATATTTAAGTTTGAGTTTGAGTTTAAAGAGTATAAGGGTCTGAATTAGTATCATACCTGCATCAATAGGTCAGGGTCATCTTTCAGGCTTTGCAGCAGGATCTTCCCGAGGTGGTACCGGTCACTTGGTATCCCAGTGCGAGCCACGAGCCGGGATGTCAAGTCGTTGAAAAACCAATGCACGGCATCGTTTGAGCGCCTCTTCATTCTTCTTCCGTTGGTGAACTGCAACAATTTATCCCTATCTATACTAATATTATAAAGAGGAAAGGTTTGATTGTTTGTTTGTATTGAATCGGCTCCGAAACTACGATTTCAACAATTCTTTCCCAATATGAAGCTACATTATTAGAGAGTGACATAGGCTATATTTTATTTTAATTGAAAAAACCTTCAGTGAGAATTAATAGAAATGTAAGTCAATTCGGAAAAACACGGGCGAGATGTGCTGCTTTACCGACGCCGCGATGTGCAATTACTTTTGACAGAACGAAGTCTGTCGTTTCGAGGTAGCTAGTTTAATCATAAATGCTTAAAATAATAACTTAAAGAAGGACAGTCTTCATGCAACCGCCCCGTCAAAAATGAAGCACTAATCCGATCCACACAGGCGTGACTATTACTTGCTTACGTGCGGCGCGCTTTGATATTGAACACTGCGGAGCTGTAGTGAACACTGCAAAGAGGTCCGTTTGGAGCCAGATATGGCTCCAATTAAGTGCGAAATTGGTTTCTATATAAATGTGAAAGTAAACTTATCTGTCTGTTACGCTTCACACTTAAACCACTGACCAATTTTGGTGTAATTGGGTACATAGATAGACAAAAGCTTGGGATAAGATCTTTTATACTACACCTGCTCGGAAAGTACCTTGATACTTTATCAAATTTACGGTAGAAAGTACGTCATTGCATATCGAACAAATATGCGGGGAGAAAACGCATCTGAGCGGGAGAGAAAAGTGTATGAAAATCCATTTCTTACGTGGTTTTTCTTTTTTAATTTTGGGTAAGACTATGCGCCGGTAACCTAAATATCAAAAGCCAAAAAGTTTTTACAGTGAGTTTTTATCTCCAAGCTCGCAAAATGACACTGGCCACTAGCTGTGTGTCGGATGGTGTCGGGCTGGCAGTGCGACCCTGCGGCGGCAGGATAAACAATTTGAAAACAGAACATGTGAAAATTGCAGACGCCATTTTCAATTTAATAATAATAAATAATAATAATAAATATCCCTGGACATTATTCCACACAGCGCCATCTAGCCCCAAAGTAAGCTAATTAAAGCTTGTGTTATGGGATACTAGACAACGGATAAACATACTTAAATACATTTTCTTTTTGTAAATACATACTTATTATACATAGGAGACACCCAGACCAGTACAAACAGACATGTTCATGCACACAAATGTTTGTACTGTGCGGGGATCGAACCCGCGACCTCTGGTGTAGTAGCCAACTTCTTAACCATTACACCAAGTCGGTCGTCAAAAAAATTGTGTTTTGTTTGAGGATTCGGTTTTCGTAGAAAGTAAAATAGAACTATCAAAATGATAAGTAGTGATAGTGATGATGAAGATTTTTTAACTCCGCCGCAGTTGAAGAAAACAGCAAAAATAATAAAGAAAGAAAAAGTGTTACATTAAGCTTCACTAACTGCAACAATTTCAATATAAATTTCAATTAGTAAAGATTTAGTTTTTTATTTTCCTCGTAGGTGTAGTATAAAGCACTATGTATCACTCGAGAGAAAGTGCGATTCCCGATCTCGGGTATTTTAACGACACCCTCGACGGTAATCGGTCTATTTCTCCTCTCGGTGAACAATGTACTATTATTGCGAAAATAACATTTGAAGGGGAAGAAAATATCCTGAACCGTTGTATTTAGGCTTTTGTTAAGAAATAAATACTTAATCTAAATTTTCGTCATGACATGAATAAAGCTACAATGGCGGAAAAGGGTACATCATTATTTTATTACTTGTCGTCATACACTAGAGCTTTTTCTATAAAATAACTGAATACTTTGTTACTATAGACCTGGGCTTTAGAGCCGGTGGCCTTATAGCAAAATGAAAACAGTAAGGCCGGTATTCACTTTGCTTAGTAGTTAGTGCAGGTGATTAGTGCAGGAGCTTAGAGTTAGTAGAAAACACGTGTGGAGACATAGATTAGTACAAGTGATTAGTAACCTGCGTAGTAAATCGATTAGAAGCGTGTTCTATTTCTTTGCGAGTGGACTGCGAGTGGCCTTGTCCCGCGCGCCTCCCATTCCCTTCACTCGCCGCGTGCCTGCCCCTAAACACGTATGGACAGCACGTGTTAATGTTTAGCGTTTTGCAAAACTTGCAAAAAATGGCGAAGTAGACTGAAGATTTATCATAAAAATGTGTGCAGGAGTATGTAAAATATGAATGTCTTTTAAATTGTAAGGAACAAAATTAAAGGTGTCCGAGATAAACTAAACACAGCAACTAAACACATCCTCTTGACTGAATAGAATTGGACATTACTAGCACTAGTCATCTGCACTCGCACTAAGCAAAGTGAATACCGGCCTCGCTACGACGCAACGAATACTTCTGCCGTAGGCCACGCGACTACGAGAGATCAGTGTAGAGCTACAAGATATTAATCGTCTTATTACGAATACCAACCTTATTTACTGCGCTCACAAATACCGAAGTAATGGATGCTACAATGTACAAGTCCTTCTCGGACTCGGAAACACGAGCTATGGATTTTAATATAGACAGGCAAAACAATTATTCTACCGGGCCGGCCCAACGATGCCTAACTTTGTATCCCAGCGAGATAAAAGAAAAAAGAAGTCCGGCCAAAATAAACGGTGTCCGACTTGTCCGGCTTTTGTTAGGCTTTTTACATTTTGCAAACGAGCGAGCACCGAGCGTGGCCGAGCGCAGGCGATTTACTTATTATTTTTGATTGTATTTATTATTTAATTAGAATTTAACAAGATTTATGGCAATAATCAAAAAAGCTTGATTTTACATACAATTTTTTTGGCTTATCTATTAATACTCAGACACAAAATCCTCAATAATGTAGGTTGTCCGGCCTTTCTACCCAAATGTCCGGTCAAACTGGCTGGTCTGTCCGGCTATTAGGTTTGGCGACCTGGCAACCCTAAATTGTACCTAATAAATAATAAATTGCTTTTGGTCAAATTACACTAATTGAAAATCAAAATGTAAACACATAATCTAATTTTACAATTACATATCATGTGTGTACCTAGTATATACTGAATTGATTGGAAAACGAAATGTTGACACGTAACCTAATTTCAAAACTATGTAATATACATGTATTATGTGCTTAATATGTAGTAAATTGCTTTTGGTTAAAATAAATTAATTGGAAACACAAATTGTTTACACAGAATTTAACTTCACAACTATATATATCTAGTAAGTAAGTGTTATGAAAGAGCAGGGTTACCTGCCACAAGTATATAATGTATATGCTTAGTAGGTAACCTCAAATATGACTGTAACAGTACATGATTGTGTTTTTAAGGAAATAAATATTTTACACAATGATAGAAACTAGAAAAATTTGACCTGAGCCTAGGACTCAAGATCCTGATCCCGCTTGAGTCCAAGGATCAGGTCGATTTTTTCTAGTTTCTATCTTTGTGTAGAAAAATAGCATTGTTTAATGCTAAAAAAAATTCAATGAGTAAGTATTTTGAATTTCACTAACATAGATATTAAGTTGTACTAACATACTATGGATCTATTGGTGTAAGAAATAAAAAAAAAACATTCATTCATTCATAAGTAATTTTGTTTTTTTTTTATTTTTGATTTTGAGTACGAGTATAGTCCAATTTAATATGACTATGTGTAGTGTAGCGACGCTCACACACACTACACTACAACAGTCATAATGAAATAGACTGGCCTGTTAGCGCAATGGCAGCGGTCCTGTCTTTAGGGTCGGCGGTCTTGCGTTCCATCCCCACCCATGACAAACATTTATCTGACGAAAATTTGTGTTTGTTGTGTGTCTGGGTGTTATTATCTATTTATGTATGTATTTAGAAATATTTTAGTATTATCAGTCAGTAGTTTATCAGTCTCTGTCGCCCATAGTACAAGCTATGCTTAGTTTGGGATCAGACGATCTTGGTGTAAATTGTCCCGGATATTTATTTATTTATAATCTAAAATGACGTTCTTGAGTCAACCGGAACCTTACATCAATAATATAAGAACCTACATGAATCTGGTAGTTCAAGTAGACTCTCAAAGAGCTATATTGACTAATTGAGTTAATTAAAATTAAATAATGAGTTGATTAATTAAAAAAATAATTACTTTTGAAACTTGTCTATTGAGATGTTTGCGATAGTTGTAACGACGACGTAAATTTTATAATGGAGGCCTTTTCCTAGCAGTAGGACAATAATACTAGAGGCAATTTACTTAATTGTTTTTGCTCACAGTACATTTCGAGGACATTCATGTTTATTGTAATCTAGTATTTGATGATTTAGCAGTAATCGGTTATCTGCATCATTCAATCTACTCGCATTACTAATAGCTGTCCGTCAGCAACTTTGCCCGCGTAGGCTGTCTTCCCCGTCAAAATATAGCCTTAATAAAAAACAATTATGAATTATAGTATATGTATGTTTGACGACCGACTTGGTGTAATGGTTAAGAAGTTGGCTACTACACCAGAGGTCGCGGGTTCGATCCCCGCACAGTAAAAACATTTGTGTGCATGAACATGTCTGTTTGTACTGGTCTGGGTGTCTCCTATGTATAATAAGTATGTATTTACAAAAGAAAATGTATTTAAGTATGTTTATCCGTTGTCTAGTATCCCATAACACAAGCTTTAATTAGCTTACTTTGGGGCTAGATGGCGCTGTGTGGAATAATGTCCAGGGATTTATTTATTTATTTATATGTCACTCCCTGATAATGTAGCTACATTATTTTGGAGATAGAATTTTTAAAATCGGTCCTATAGTTTCGGAGCCTATCCAATACAAACATCAAACAAAAAACCAACCAACAAATCTTTTAATAATATCAATATAAGTAGTTTATCGAATCAATCTTCCCGACTTCATTGCTAACTTACCGCTTCTGTAGTAAATTATAACTATATAACTACTTAGTCCACTATAATGCACTTCTCATACACTTGACTTAACGCTGTGAGTCTGAGTGACTAACTGACGGACGACTTACTTCTGTATAACAAATGACGACACTTACAATACGAACTAACCCTATTCGTAGCTAAATGGAGAACGCTTAGGAGTCTATTACATTGACCGTACTATTGCATTGAATATTCAATCAAGATCACTAAAGGTTTTCCTTGAGAGGCAACAAGCAATTATTTAACGGAGTACAGTAAAAATATCCTGATCTTTGATGATACTAGAAGTATTTTAATAATATATTTAGCCACCACATGTTTTCGAGTAGTTTAGATACTAAGGGATCACATGTTAAGATACGATATTGTCCAGTTAATTACTTTTATCTCCTGAGAGTATATTTAAGCAATTAAAAGTTCTGCTGCTTAAAGATGTAGTTCTAATCTTCAGTGGTTGATATTCTAAATTAAATGGTGACTACTTCAACTTCCTGTATTTCAAAACTGAATTTGACTCTGTCTGTTTAAAATACTGTAAAAGTCAAAAAATAAAGACCTTCCACTAAACAAAGAGTCACAAATAAGAAAGAGCCCAATATAGATCCTTGCGAAACATTAATGTAAACACAGATTAGTAGTACTTGAAATAAGTGTTGCAGAGCTTTTTTCTTAGAAGGCTCTATATACCCAGATAACATTCGTACACATGTATTTAGAGCTGCTACTATTTGCAAAGCATTCTCAGGGCGGCCGCGGGCTAGATGTAACACTTGAAATAACTGTTGTAGAGCTTTTTTCTTTTAAAGCACTATACCCAGATAACATTGTGTAGGTAAAGGTTGATGTGAACGCGTCTTTACTTACATGTTTAATGCTGCCAGTATTTGCTTTCTTATTTTTAGACCCTTTTTTTGTATCACGTCAGAAGATCATACAGAGATCATACCTTCATTATACGATCACAGATCTCATTTATTTGCTACCCGCTAGGGTGTGAAACGCTCTCCTTTCGTCTGTGTTTCCGCATACTTACAACTTTGGTAAGGGCCTTAAAGATACTATATAGATCTACTTTCAGAATTGATCTGAAAGTAGATCAATCCTGGTCGCAGTGGTTAATCGCTTTGCCGACATCTTAACGCTAAACGAATAACGTATCTTCAAGCTCTCGCCTTGAATAGGCGTTTTCTGGGTAAGCGTATACCACTATCAGCCTCGTCGTCGCTTACCACCAGGCAAGACTGAGGCCAAACGCAAACCCATTATAAAAAATAAAAAAACCCTTCATACTTGGAGTTTGGCATGATTGAACCATAAACGGGTATACCACCAGGGAAGTGTAATTTTGTAACTGTATTGGTTTATTACCAGCCATTTCATTTCTGATAATTTGCATGCTTTAACCTGAAGCTCATAAGGTCTATTAATAATAGCGCCTTTCATAAACTTTAATCCCTGTCACTCACAGTCTGAACTTTGGATACGATTATCCCGAATAGGTAGATATTTATATCCACGGTATCTAATATGCTGACATACTAATTATGATAGAATTGTCTAAGTGGATATTTAATGACGATGACATGCGTTTTTATATCACATTAAGTTTCCATTAGCAACCAACAAATAGTTTAATGACTTACTTCCAGTAAAATACTCAAGGTTTTTTATCTCGCAAATATTACTGTGATCAGTCGTAATAGTTTTTTAATTGCCTTAGGACTCCCAATTTTTTGAAACAAGTTTTCTGCTGAGCTTTAAGGAACAAGAGGTTTTTTAAGAGTTTGGAATGTATCTTGTTTTAAGAGTTTTCACTTTGCTAAATTATAAGTGCGATACAGTTTTGAAAGATGTAAGAATGAAACAAATGCAGTTCCCTACTTGAACGCAAATTTTAAAAACACTATTACAACCTCCTCTTAGTATTGGAATGTCAATACAGTTCAGCATCATGAAAATAAATCTTTTTTTTTTATAATGGCCTCTGCAATCTTGCTTATATATAGGACAGCAAATTGATTTGGCCAATGTCAAGTAGTGGCGAGAGCATCATGAAGCTTTATTCTTTATTTTTATCCATTGATGACGTAGCAGATGGACAAGAAAAGTCAGATCATAAGATCTTTCATAATTTATCATTTTGTGACGTAAGGGAAAACCCTTCGAGGTTTTGACACAAAGGTGAGTTGAAACAAAGTAATTTTTGCAGCATTTATAACACTTAGCGAGCTGTCAACAACGCTATTTTCCCCTCAGTTCAGTTTAGCCCTCAGTGTGTTTCCGTCACTCATGGCACGTGATTGCGGAGTTCTATAACCCATGTGAAAAAAATGAAAAATCTTAAATTCTACCGGTTTTTGTTGGTATCTTATAAGTTGATAAGGTTTCGGTATTTTAGCTTGTACAATGTATGTTTTGTAAGCTCATTTTCTAAGGATTACAAGTAAAAAGTTTTTGCAAGTCATTGACTTGTGGTTTTTATTTGGGTCATAATTGTTTAACGGATGGTAGGATTTCTGCCACTGAGGGGATTTGAAACAGGTTATTTCAACACTCCTCGTTTCTATGACGATTTGCTGAATAATTTGAAGTGTGTTTTTTGTTTTGATTTTTTTTATTTTTCTTTTTCTGTTGTAATCAGTATACAAAAGAAAAACAGACCGAGGTATAGCGAGCCAAGAAATTAATAACCTTGCGGCAGAGGAGGTCATATTGCGCCAAAAAGGTGTCAGGTTGCTGCCTTCAGATGAAATAAAAAAATATAGATATCATTGTCTTAATTATAACATAATATTATGTCTCCAAGATATTAAGTGTTCATTGTTTTCTGCTTAGTGAAACCCTTTTAAATACATAATTGTTATATATTTGCAGCCCTTTCTCTAAATTAAATGGTTGTTTCAACTCCCCTATACCCCTGTTTGAAGTCACCGCGGTATTAGGGGAGTTGAAACAAAATGACTTGTCTTGTTCAAGTTGATTTTTCGAGCTGGCTTTCATACTTACGCTGTTTTTGTTTAATACATCCTTAAGTTAAAAAAATTAACTATCGATTGGTAGTAATCTCGTACGAATCCAACAAATAGTTTTTTGTGTATGACAAATATTGTGAAAATTGTTTCAACTCCCCTCGGTCTCCCCTAACTGCATTCAATAAGAAGGTTATTAATACTCGGCACACAGTACAAGTGCTAGTGCAAACACGTACAGTCACGTGTTATCATATGTTTACATTTTTGCCTCTTACGTCAAAGACATAGGGTTCAAACATGGTAACATAATAATTCACGTGACTGTACCTATATCGAGGTCAATTTAAATGCACTTAACTTGTCTTGGTCATCGTCGAATTAATTAAAAGGGACACATGATAATATGCACATGTGATATACATTCTCACACTGATACACAGCTTGTAGTAGTTGATAAATGGCCCGTAAAGCATTAGGCATTAGATGATAAAGGTTTATGCTTCCGTAGCCGAAACCAGTCAGCTGACCCTTCATATAAGGCAGCTAAGGAGAGTTTTCCTTGCAATTACGTAATGTACCTATGATGTAAGTCTGTTAGTCACAGAGCAACTGGCTCGTGAGATTTATTATCAAAAAAGCATAACAAACGTATAAAAAAGTCGGTTTTACGGGCGAAGATTTTACGTGACAACGTCTTCCGATCATAGTTGAGTGGGAGAGAGACGCAAGGCATTCGGCGGGCCTCTCTCTCGTTCGGTGACTCATCGTAACGTTACCGAGCGTTACACTTTTTCATAAGTGACTCCCAGCCGCAACCTAATTTAAGACGTTGTCACGTCAAAACGTAAACGTAACGTAACTTTACACAAAAATGGCTGAATTTATTGTAATATTTTACGTATACGAGTGTGAATACCTCTTATATCTCAAGGTGCTCACCGGTCCCTACAGATATATTATTCACGCTATAATGGCGGCTTGCGCTTCTTTGACAAGAAATTACAGGGTATTTTAGAACCAGTTTTAAGGGCATGCTAACGAAACGACGTTAATTATGCAATAGGAAGTACTATCATTATCTAGACTTCTCTAAGTAGTGTTGCGAAGTTTCCTAGTAGCTATTATAGAAAATGGTCTGACGAAATTCAGGCGTATTATTTATTAGTACCTTAATAATTAAACGTCCAGTCAGCCACTCCATGTCCTTTAGAAAAATAGAAACTAGAAAAAATCAACCTTGTCTGAGGGCTTGACCGAGACTGCGCGGGATCGAGTCTCAGTCGAGCCCTCAGACCGCGGTTCCCGATGTTGACGTTCACTTTACGTTGCTTAATAAGTCTGTGATGTTTGAGATAAACTAATATTACTTAGAGAGGAAAGATTTGTTCGTTTGTATTGAATAGGCTCCGAAACTACTGGACCGATTTAAAAAAAAAATTCACCAATATAAAGCTTAATCAGCGAGTAACCTAAGCTATATATTTTTTGCACACTTTACCCGCCCCGCAACAGCACAGCTACGCCTCGTATTTAGGATACGGCTAGCCACCAGCGCGTTTACCACGCGCCCGTCCGCGAGGTGTAAGCTCGCCGTCCACGCGCCGGCCGCGAGGTGCAAGCTCACCGTCCACGCGCCGGCCGCGAGGTGCAAGCTCACCGTCCACGCGCCGGCCGCGAGGTGCAAGCTCGCCGTCCACGCGCCGGCCGCGAGGTGCAAGCTCGCCGTCAACGCGCCGGCCGCGAGGTGCAAGCTCACCGTCCACGCGCCGGCCGCGAGGTGCAAGCTCGCCGTCCACGCGCCGGCCGCGAGGTGCAAGCTCGCCGTCCACGCGCCGGCCGCGAGGTGCAAGCTCGCCGTCCACGCGCCGGCCGCGAGGTGCAAGCTCGCCGTCCACGCGCCGGCCGCGAGGTGCAAGCTCGCCGTCCACGCGCCGGCCGCGAGGTGCAAGCTCGCCGTCCACGCGCCGGCCGCGAGGTGCAAGCTCGCCGTCCACGCGCCGGCCGCGAGGTGCAAGCTCGCCGTCCACGCGCCGGCCGCGAGGTGCAAGCTCGCCGTCCACGCGCCGGCCGCGAGGTGCAAGCTCGCCGTCCACGCGCCGGCCGCGAGCTGCAAGCCGGGTTAGAACGCTGCCGTTGCCGCGGCGTGAAAACGAGCGGTGACCTTTAGTTAAACCAAATAGTCGACTTCTGGAACTTGCTGGGTCTGACCGAAAAAGTGACTCGAGTCAAAGACTTCACTGACTCAAGTCACTTTTTCAGTCACTGGCTCCATTTACATCCACAGCGCTTATAAAAACTCTATAAATAAAAATAAAACTGAAAAATTTACAAATCAGTTTTTTCCCGAACTTTTCAAGGCCATTTAAAAAAAAATACTGAAACTTTGTCATTCAAATCTTTTTCAAAAACTGTTCAATATTCTTTAACTAATTTTATCCAGCTCATTGATTTATTGGCGGCATCCATTTCTTTATTTTTTACAGCTTTCCGAATAAACCTTATTGCGGTAAGACTATCAATCAACCAGTAATTTATGTCAAATGCAAATTACCGGGTACTCACTCAACGCGGTTGCGATGACAGGCGCGAAGTACCTATCAAACATAAGAAACTCGCCTTGGCTACAATATGGACGCAAAGTCGCGTTTCATATAAGGGGGGCTAGCCAAGAGCAACACGCTACGACGATTTCTACAATAGAAATAGTTCAAATGTATGGGGATGACATAAGCGCCAGTGACAGCTTATGTCATCCCCATACATTTGAACGATTTCTATTGTAGAAATCGTCGTGCCGTGTTGCTCTTGGCTAGCCCCTAGTTACATATTACCTATGTTTGATACTTCGTATGTTTTTCATTAAAAGTTTGTGGACGCATACTAAAGGTATTTGTTTCATAATTCGGTCCATTTCGACATCCGAGGATACAATAATTCGCACCCAGTTGAAGCTAGGTAGGATTGTTCAAAACATTATAATAAATGAAATCTCAAAAGTCCATAATGATCCGACACCTGGAAAAAAAATATTCTAGGTCAAAGGTCCCAAAAACGAGTTTTATGCGATTACCAGAAAAACGGTAGGTTTCATCATAAAATTAGTTCATACAAAAATTGTACATCAGATAATTTTCTATAAAAATGTCCAGATACTTTTTTCCTAAGAGCCACGGTTTCTTAACGATTCAAAAAGTTGGAAGAGTTGTAATCGTCATTATATGTTTTTACATAATAAGACTTAACTTACTTATTCAATATGGTTGCAAAAAAATTGGACTGTTTTGATCTCTAGCATGTACAAATTGTTAAGGCCGGACGTGATCTAATATTGAATCACCATTCCAACAGTTGAGGAGTCGTTTGATGCCTACGAGGAGACATAAGAAGACAGAAGAAGAAGAACAAGAAGGAAGAGAGGAAGCAGAAGTATTCGATAATTATGAATCAAACGATGAAATTTTCCATTTTTTTTTATTTACTCCGCTTTTATTATTTTAATCCCTTGCCAATGTATTTAATTATTCAATAGTTTCAAATTAAACATAATCACAACAGATCCGTGGAATAGGCCTACCGACTACCGGGGAAAAATCACGTTAAAAAAACGCGCCTCAAAGGTGGCGTGGAAACGTGTGCATCTGACTATTACAACTCTTCCAACTTTTTGAATCATTAATATCTCAGAAACGTGGCTGTTAGGAAAAAGTAGCTGGACATTTTTTATAGATAATAATTAGATCTACAAACTTGTCTCAACTAACTATTTGATAAAAATTACCGTTTTTCTGAAAATCGCGAAAAACCCGTTTTTGTGACTTTTGACACCGAATATTTTTTTCCCAGGTGTCGGATCAATGAGATTTTTTTAGATTTCATTTATGATAGTGTTCTGAACAATCCTACTAATTTTGAGCTCGGTGCGAATTATTGTAACCTTAATCCGATTTTTTGGTCTAATTTGACCGGGCTATCAGGCGTAATAAAATTTAGTGCAATGTAACAATGTAATCAAACGTACCTATCTTATGCAATAAAATGATAATATCTGATATACTTATAAATGTAGACATATGATGTAGACTTAATCTAGAATTTAAATCACAAGAAATGTGTGACTCGTACATACTAGTTGAATATTAACTACAAAATCCGAAATCAGTTTATGGAAAATAAAGCCACCTTAATAGTGCCGTTCGGAGAAAAATAATGCAAGGAAGAAGGTAACTATGTAACTTGTACATCACTTATCCTAATAATCAAGATAGCTATTACCGACGAACTGTCGACTGTATTCTAAAATAAAACTTCATGAAAAACTGAAAAAAATATAATTTACACCTTGGCTGCGGCAAGTAAAATCATGAACCTTCATCTGGTGCGGTGGCAGGTCGTAATGCCCCCCCAACAGTATTCCCGCCAGTGCGTGGCAGGTCTTTCTCGACCCACCATCACTAGGGTACATTAAAATGCTATAACTTTGCGAAAACATGAATGTGTACAATTTTTTTTTACTTATACTACTAACCCGGGTAGGTGTAGGGTTTTCACAGCTGGAACTACGGGTCTGGCTGTTAGGATCAGGGTTCCACGGATGTTGGGGGTCTCAGCCCTGCCTTTGTTAGGCAGGCCCCAACTTGGAGTTGGATTCGTGGTGGCATGTGGTTAGTTGCAGAGGAGGGGCATGTTCGTCTGCTCGGTAGTGTGTACCGAGCGTCCCTTCTCGCGCGCAATGAGTGTCTAAATTCACTGGTCTAGGGCATTGGGCTGTTTAGTTAAGGGGTTAGTGAGGAACCCTTATAGCGGTTTGCCGCTCCTCCGGTACTTGCCTGGATAGCAAGGAGATGGGTATCCGCTAGATTGCCTATCCGGCCACCCGGCTGTAGCTAAGAGTAGATGTACGGCAGTGCATTGAGATGTGAGCGTGCTATACAGCTCCGGCACCATTCTGGAGAAATGGTAGTTGGCTTCTCTGACGTCCCCAGCGGGGATTGAAGCCGTTAGCGTTCTTTGGGATGCGCGTGGTGAGCGACTATAACTGCTCCGGTACCATTCTGGATAAACGGGAGTGAGTAATGCCACGGGCTACTCGCCTATGTGTACCATAATGTGTAATGCATTGTGCATTGTGCTTTGTGGCGGCAGGACCTACCGCAGATGGTCCCTGGTACACTTCACGGTATGCTAGGAATAGTTTGCCTTTCTGCATAACCGTGAGGTTGGTCGGGGGGGCCACTATAATAAATCTCAGTAGATGGAAAAGGTTATTGTGAGTTGACCTTGAACCTAACTTCCTTAGGTTAGATTAGCCCCGCGATCTACCAAACAGGAAATGAGTAATAAACCAGGGAAAGTGGCAGGCCGAAAACGACCTGAACCGCACTAGAAAGTAATTTTAAGTAGTGATAGGACAAACAAAAATAAGGTGATATCGAACATAACACAGAATTATCTCAAAGAAATGAAAAAAGAAATCACTTATGCATATCTTCAAAACATGTCACGCAAAGGTTTTTGGTTGCAATTCCTGCAGTATTTATTTGTTTTTTTTTTCGTTTTTTTATTCGCATTCCTGCAGTATTTTTTTGTTTTTTTTTCGTTATTTTATTCGCATTCCTGCAGTATTTTTTTGTTTTTGCTTGTGTAGTTACTATTAAAGGTTTTCCGCAGTTTTTCGTAGCACCCTGCACAATTTATTCGTTCAAATATACACTCAAAACATATCCCAATCGTACCTCCTGCTTAGGATAACATCATTGACATGGTTCTCTGCCTTGTCGCCGAAAATCGTTTGCCAGATTTTCACTTGCCAACCAACGTTTCGCAGAATTTTATTTCGCCGAATAAACATTTGCTAACTCATCACATAATTTTGTTTTATTTCCCAACCTAACAGTTGCCAAGTTCTGTACGTTTGGTCTGCCTTTTATAATTACACTTTTTAAAAGGCCAACTTTCAAGTAGCGAATGTTTCAGTTGGAGTTATATTCTTTTAGTTGTATATTGTTTCGATTCATTTGGGACAAATTATATACAGGTTGTTATTAAGTATTAATAAAATATTTTTTTCCATAATTATTAACGATGTGAAACATCCGCTCAATGCGGCAGTGGGCCTATTTGCGGATGTTTCAGATCGTTAGTGCGTGGTAGGCCAAAAAAGGCAAACGTGATGTTTTGATGGGGAACATCTACAATTTTGACCATAAGCTGAAATATATAAGTATTTGCCGAACTCATACAAACATCTGTGATAATCGTTCAACACAAGCAAAGGAACAAAATGTTTTTTGGCCCGCACCAGTTGAAATACCGCGGTAGGCCGATTTGTGGGTATCTATACAAATCGGCCTACCGCGGTAATCGGTATTCCAAAGTTAAGCGAAACTTCGTAAATTTGTACCGGAGTAGGCCTATAACACGCCGGGGTGCGACGCCAAGTTACCTCCTGGCGTGTGCAGAGTTTGCTTGTACGTGGTAATAGTTTTACTAAACACCCTGGGCAACGTGGAACAACTTCTGCTCACGCGGTTCTTGTTCCTCGTGAGCCAAATTCTTGGCTTGAGGGGGAACGCTCCCATATTCCTCCCCCGGGAGGAAATACGGGATGTGGTCGTCTTGAAGGGACTCGGCGGAGTCAGCGGCTGCCATTGGTAGCGTGGGTTGGCGGGCCTGCTAGGCTCGCGCCGGCACTTTGCCAGGCGAGGGGGATGTCCTGACGCACGCCTTTTACCAGAGGATGATTCTTCGTGATGGGCGCTCTGTACCCTAGACGCGGGCTGGGACCTCTAGTGGCCGCTTTAGCGGCGTGGAATAGCGGAAGTATCCCGCGGCTGGTCCATTTCTGCGGCCACCATTACCCAATGGATCCAGTGGGTCATGTCGGGGGACCTTGATCTGCATTGCACGGATCTACTGGTGCAGGAGCCGGGCTTACCATTAGGCCTTGCCGCACCACGGGCACGGCGTGGTAATACTGGTTTCTAAATACCGTCCCCAAAAGTGGTTGAGGGCAAAAAGTCAGGTTTTTAGTCGGTAGGGGTAACTTCCACATTGGTACCGTTAAGTAATCTGAGAGAATTGCAGTTTCCCTTCAATATTTTGAATCGTTTCCATAATGTTTTTTTTGGTTTAGTTAGTTATTATCGACACAGAAGCCGAATTTATTAAAAAAAAATATTGACTCGAAAGCTCATTGGAAACTACACACATCAAAAGTGTCTAGGGATCAAGCATTTTTATGCGGATTTCTTGAGATTGAGATGTGGCTTTGTAATAAATATATGATTTTATAAATTTATATGGATCCTTTTTGGTGCATTTCATAATTTGAAACAGGAACTGTCAATCAAATTCGAGTAAAAGATGAAAATCAGCTGTCAATATTTTCCCTATAAAAACATACAACGCATTGAAGACATTATTAGTGCTACTGTTTCCCTACTACTGATTAAAACCAACGTTATTATGGAGCGGCGACGTCATTTAAGCAGGGAAGAAATGCTCAGAGCCGTGGGAATGATAGAAGCTGGTTCCCGGCAACGTACTGTGGCTTTAGCTCTGAATACAAGTCAGAGTGTTATCAGTCGACTTTGGACACGTTACCGAAGCACTGGTACCGTGGCTGAGCGCCATGGAGGACGGTATCGCTGCACAACACGGAGACAAGACCGATACATTTAAATCACAACTCGAAGAGCTCCAACAATAACCGCCATGATGTTAGCTGTGAGGCTTCATCACTCTTCAGGGAACTTAATTAGCGACCAAACAGTCAGAAACCGCTTGCCTGAAGTGAACCTTCATTCCCGAAGACCGCTAAGGGTACCACCTATAGCAATGCACAATCGTAGGATTCGATATCAATGGGCTCTTGAACACAGAAATTGGGCAGAAGAACAATGGCGTTTCGTGTGCTTTTCTGATGAGTCTCGTTTTGGTATGAGACCGGATACAAGACGTATACGACACTGGAGAACCCCTGGACGCCAACAGCGATTAAAATCCTGCCAGGAAGTCCATCCTTATAGTGGTGGAACCATCATGGTATGGGCGGGTATTTGGATCGACGGAACTGAGTTGATTTGGATCAGAGGCAACCTCAACGCTCAAATTTATGCTGAGACGATTGTATCAGACGTCATCGTTCTTCTACAAGTGCAAATCGGTCCCTTATTTCAGTTAATGCATGATAATACACGACCGCACACCGCAAGAGTTGTAAGACAGACTCTCGCCGCAGCTAACATCAATGTCCTGCCCTGGCCTGCTCAGTCGCCAGACTTGAACCCGATTGAGCATGCATGGGATATGCTACAGAGAAGAGCTCTGCCGAATATGGAGGGTATCCAGTCGCAAGAAGACCTTTTTTTGTTGTTGCAACGAACATGGGCGGCCATTCCACAGCGTGATTTGGATGAACTCATTTTGAGTATGCCAAACCGATGTTCTTGTGTTGTTAGTGTTCGCGGTAGAAACACGGATTATTAATTGTTTAAGTTACCCAATAAAATTTTAAAGAAAACTGTTATTTCAGTCTTTTTTTCGAACTTTAATGTTAGTGGTTCAAATGTCAAAAATCCCTTTATTAGGAAAATGGCAAATTTCTTTATTAATGCAAAGGTGACTTGGTTTATCGTTACTGTAGACAAATGAAAACACTTTATTTGATGAATCCTTAAAGACAATTTTAATTAATATCAATCAGGAGTAAAGTTATTGCAAAAATATATGTTGATCCCTAGACACTTTTGATGTGTGTATGTATTACCACCATAATACGAAGAATCGTTTATTTACTAAAGTAAGGTCCCACGACGCAGCAACAATGCAGTGCTGCTGTATATGCAAGAAGTGGGAGCTCGGGTGGTTGCTAAATCTGGGGTTCCGAGTGACAGATTTCACTTAGGAAAACTCATACTGCAGAGACTCAAGGATGACCCAGACTTCGTTTTACAGGTTGGTTAACCACCATTATATTTGTCTGATAGGATAAATAAGATTAGTTCAATAATCATTATTGCACACACAAATACAACAGGTAATTACAAAAGTAACACAAATAAACGTACATTTTATGCGGTTTTGTACCTACAGAGCGATCTCTTCCAGACAACTTTCACAAATAAAAGTTATGGAGGATCGTATAAAAAAATGAGGTAAACTATCTTAGGCTTCAAAGTACTCTTGAAAGATTAAAACTCGTTCTAGATTAGGTATATGCATAGGAGATGACACATTTGAACGAAGCAAGATTTATTATCTTGATGGTAAACCATCAATCAATAAAAAGGAAAAATAACGCCGGCAATTTCAACTTATATTTTACAGATCGATGGAGCATTGAACGTTTCTGAAACGAACGGGTCAGTTCTGCAGAGATCCATACGATGTGCCCTTGCGCTCAGGAGTCATGGCTTAAAGTGTGGAGATGTCATGGTGATCATCGCTCCCAATCACGTAGATGTGACTGTCCCGCTCTATGCCGCTTTGTACCTTGGGATTTGCGTAGCAGGCGTTGACATGACTTTAGGAGTTCGTAAGTACCTATCCGGTTTCGATCGATCAGATCCAAATACGCAACTCAAAATTACATTATTATCTATTTGTATGAATTTCTTGACCAAGATGTCACAGAGGCCTCCAATTTTGTCCCTTCTTAAATGCACGAAGTACAAGTTAACATAAACATCTTGTTGTCAGGACCTTTGTAACATTCCAGACGAACTTAAAACTGCATTTGAAGTCAACAAACCGAAAATAGTATTTTGCCAAAACCACAAAACCTCTGACGCAGAAATAGCTCTAGAAAAATCAAACACGAGTGCTGATATTGTTATTTTTGGCAAAACATCTGCTAAAGGTATTAACATTAGCCATTTCTCTGAATTTCTTGGTGAAAATATCACGTCTACGGAAATTGAGGATTTCAAGTAAGTGTATTTAATGCAAATGCAAATTAATGGAATTTTAGTTGAATGGGATTCAACTCTTATAGATAAACTTCATTGACTCAATCCAGAAATACTTTTATGTTCTTACAGGCCTGCCGATTTTGATGCAGAAGAAACAATAGCTTTTCTAACAGCAACGAGTGGTACTACTGGTCTTCCCAAATCAGCAGCCCTTACACACAAAAACCTGACAATCGGACTGATACATTTCATGTACCTACACCGCAGTGACTTTTATTTTTATCTTTTTTGAATGCTTTACCGTTTTTCCTCTGTTGCAGATAGGACTTATTAAAAGCGAAAAGGCTTTCAATATTGATTTTTAAAAGCAATGGAGGGGCACCTTATGCTGCTGATATAAGACTCATTTTGCAATGGTTCTGTAAAGGTTGATGTGAACGCCTTTGCTCCATAATCATAACTTTTGAGTATTTGCTATGCAATGTTTAAAGGCACTAAGTGAACAGATCGCTGAACAAACATAAATTACTAACGATTTTTAGGAAAATTATCCCGTTTTGAATTGTGGAGCACAAATTAGTTATATGGGCTAATATGATTAACTGAAAACGTTTCATCGTTAATTTGTATTTTTTAAGATGACGACATCACATCAACTTTTCTTTTTCAAATAAGCGCCCGTTACTACGAGTACCCCACTCCAACACGTCTGTACTTCTTCATCTCTCCTCTTCAATGGCTGTCCGCTGGGCTGGCGTACACCATGTCTGCCATCATGAAGTACACGAGACTACAGACCTCTGAACCCTTCTCGAAAGACCACGTTTATGACTTGATAAATACTTACAAGGTAGAAGTTATTTTCGCTCTATTTTCCTTCACTAACAGCAAAGTCTTCAAAAGACAACAGGATACTGAGCTGTAATCAATTTTTCGTGTAAATACTGATCATAATTTTATGAATCTAGGTAAGCTCTGGTATCAGAAGATAAATTTCAGTCTTAACTAACTCAAAATATGAATTTCAGTCCTGATCTTTTTTAAATACCTAGTTTATTCTTTTTAACATGTCATGGTTTTTCTTGGTTTTTTCAGCCATCAGCAGCTTTATTCAGTCCCAATCTAATGTCAACCCTATTGACTCCGGCTGACCGCGATCGCTGTGACTTCAGCTGCTTCGAAGTTATTCTTCTCGCCGGCAGTCAGGTCACACAAGCTGTTGTTGATGACATCAAAGTAAGTTTTAAAATATTCCAAATCAGGGACTAGTGCCCCCGGTAACGCCTGATGAAGTCCAGTTGGCTCTTCGCCGCATGAAGAACCGGAAAGCTGTCGGACCTGATGGAGTCCCTATCAAAACGTGGAAATCGCAGGCTCTCATGGTGTGGGCATATTTACCCACCTTTTCAACCGCATCCTCCTCAACGGGAATATACCTGACCAATGGAGACTGAGCATTATCACGTTGGTCTTCAAGAGCAAGGGCTCGGTGCAGGTGTGCAGCAATTATCGCGGCATAAAGGTGGTGGCCCACACCATGAAGCTCCTCGAGCACATTGTGGACTCTCGGATTCGACAGGAGCGTATAATCTGGGAGAGTTAGTATGGGTTTCGACCGGGTTGCGGGACCATGGACCCCGTATTTGCCTTGAGACCGCTCATGGAAGGATACAGACTGAAGAATACACCTCAGCATCTCCTTTTCTTAGACATGCAGAAGGCCTTCGACTGTGTCCCCCGTGAGATGATCGGCTGGGCGCTGCGGTCCAGGGCCGTTAACGAAGTCTTAATTGATATTATCTGGGACATGTACCACGATTCCAGTTCCTTAGTCAGGACTGCGGTTGGTGACACGCTTCCATTCCCTATCACTGTTGGGGTACACCAAGGCACACCAAGGTACACCAAGGCGCTGCGGTCCGTGCTTAGCCCGTTTCTGTTCAGCGTAATATTAGACGTTCTGTCAAACAGCACCCGAGACCACCACGAGCAGCCACCCTGGTTGCTCATGTATGCTGATGATATTGCGCTAGCAGATTCGGACAGGGGACGGCTGGTGTAACGGGTGAATAAGTGGAAAAATTCACTAAAACGGCGGTCTGAAACTTAATGTAGCCAAGACGGAGTACATGGCTTGCAACACCACAAATCCCCAGTCCGTCCACATAGGCGTTGACGTGGTCGAGCGAACGGACCGTGTCAAATACCTGGGATCTGTGTTAAGCGCGTCCGGGGACATCGACAGCGACGTCAGAGCCCGAATATCCGCAGCTTGGGCCAAATGGCGTGAGGTGACTGGTGTCATTTGTGACCCCAAAATGCCGATCAGGCTGAAGGGACAGGTCTATAAAACCATCATTAGGCCTGTCCTTTTATATGGCAGTGAAACATGGCCGTTACTACTGCGACACAAGCAGGAGCTGCGCGTCACGGTAATGAAGATGCGTGGAGTCTCACGCAAAGATCGCGTGCGGAACACCCACATCCGCGGCAGCCTTCATGTTCGTGACATCCTTGCTGCCTTCGTTGGTATGGTCATGCATGTCTCATGGAGATCGGCAAACTACGTGGGCAACAAATGTCTGGCCATACCGCCACTGCCAGGTACCGGTAGGAGAGGTCGACCCAAGCAACAATGGTTCGACGTCGTCAAGGGTGACATGCGTGTCAACAGACTCACTACTGAGGATGCACGAGACCGCGGGCCAAGAAAATAAGAAAGGCGGACCCTGGGATCCTACACCCCAGTGTGGGTTCACAACCGGGATAGACCGCATGGAGGATGATGATAATGATGATGAACCAAGTAAATCAGTTCCAAGATATATATTATTTGAATAAGACCAAAGCAAAGCGTATTCGTAATTTATTTTTTGTTTTAGATGGTTTCGCCACTTACTGAAGTAGATATTGGGTATGGATTGAGTGAAACTTCCGGTCTATGCTTTTCTTGGGATGCTGAGTTGCCATCCGGGTCAGTTGGAAGGCCAATTGGACATCTAAAGCATCGGGTAAAAACAGTCTCTAAGACAAGTAAAGCGCCAATTATGACACTTCCCGGCATTTCTATGATAAGTAACCCATTTTGTGATAGACGAGTACAAACTGATATTTTCAGACAGGGTATAAACGAAAATAGCACTTCAAACTTTCTTGTTGAATTTCTCACCATTTAATTCATTTGCTATTAAAAAAAACCCGATAGCGTTTGCAATTTGTAGATTTTTAACTAGTCAAGACCAGTGGATACGTCCACTACGAGTTGCCACTTTAGATTTACATTATCGTTCGCGGAAAAAAATTGTATTGGGATGACACATGACATGACAATGTCAAATCCCAATGCATTTTTTTACGCGAACGATAATGTAAATTTAAAGTGACAACTCGTGGTAGACGTACTTAATTAATAGTTTTTTCACCCTCTGTTGAAAAACGTACGTAAACGTAAAGTAAACGTACTTAATTAATAGTTTTTTCACCCTCTGTTGAAAAAATTAATTAAGTACGTCTTGATAACAGTATCAAAACAACCAGTACAGAGTCAACCTTCTAGTACTATTCCATTGCTTTTAAAAAGCCAAAATGTCGGTCATACTTCACGATAGTTGAATGTACCATCACCATAGTTCCATTAATAACATTTTGATTTGCAGTTAATAGACGTGACTTCATTAGAAGATATTGAAAAACCGAACGTTGTTGGTGAGCTGTGGGTGCAGGGTCCAACAGTTTTTAAGGTCAATTATTTCTTAGTCTAAATAAAAGATTTTATAACTTACAAAATCAATATACAAAACAGTGTCAAAATCTTACTTATTTTTTTTTTGTTCTAGGGATATTACAAAAATCCACAAGAAACTAAGCAAGCTTTTGCAGAGGATGGGTGGCTCAAGACCGGAGATTTGTTCTTCAGAGATCAATATTACAATTTCTTTTTTGTCGACCGGCTGAAGCTGTTGCTCAAATACAGGACTCATCAAGTAAGCCCATTGAAATAATATTATGAATCCAATTTTCCACAAATCGATTCTACTCCCCACCCCCTTGGATTTCCACCTGAATTTACTGAAGTCCTGCAATTTTCACTAAATCTACCTTCCACCTAGCGGTGCAGCCTATGCTCCGTTCGCTTACAATGGATTATAGAACTTTTCTGCCTTATCGGCCATCATTACTTTACTAAGTTATAATTCATGCTAAAGTGAATCGAAAGATTCATGTAGTAAACAGGCAGGTTTAAACAATAATAATAACAATATTGGGTGTGTCCAATAAATAAACTGGATGCCTGGTACACAAAAAAAATATAAATATGCGCCAGACACACCTCTAATGTTAATGTAATAGTCTCGAAGAAGGGATTAATATCCCTGTGTTACGGGGTACCACTCAAGGAAACAAGCTAGGGGCGTCTCCCAGCACACCCAATTCAGAAAAGATCGTTTCCTGAATTGACCCTACCAGGAATCGAACCCGTGACACTAAGGAAATCAAGGCGAGAAACCGTGCTACAGCGCACTACGCCAATCGTGTCGTCAAATCCCATCCCATCAATCTGGCATTTTTTTCACATTATATGGTCTGCTAGTTTTCTCAAATAATGGTCAATTTTAAAGACCAGTTTTCTGCAGATATCGCCAGCAGAAGTAGAGATGATAATCCGCCAGCTTCCTGGTGTACATGATGCTGTTGTGGTGGGTGTGCCTGACGAAGAATGTGGAGACCTGCCTGCTGCTGTCGTGGTGCGTGAGGAAGAGGCTACTGTCACGGCACAGGAGATCAAGGATTGGGTCAAGGGTATTATATTCAAGGAATTAATTATAGAATAGAATGGAATGGAAAAAACCTTTATTTGGAAGAAAACGAAAATAAGAAAAAACAACTTCAAACTATCTTAAACAGGCTAGCCCGGGAAGAAAGGGTCAAATGAAAATAGCGCATAACTGGGGTCCTTTCTGGCTTTCTTAGTACAAACTTAGCAGTGAAAGAGGATTTTCGTGAAATCATGAAAGGGATTTGATTTGAACCTTTGTGGCATAGGCCATTTTGTTATTTCTCGATGTTTCCGCGCATGATAAAAGTGATATACTTATTTGGAAAGAAGATATGAAAAAAATGTTTTTTAATGTGGATATTTTACCAAATACATGTAAAAACAACATTAACTTTATCATTTTGAGCACTTACAAATGCACATTCTATTTAAATGCGACAATACACATAACCAACCGTTTAAAAGTCCTGAAATCTGTTATTGGTTAACAAAATAACACGAAAAACCACATAATTAGTAGTAAGTAACTAAGTAATTGGCCTATATACTGTCCCACTGCTGGGCAAAGGCCTCCGTCATTGAAATCAAGTCATCGCTACTATGGATGGGTATTGGCTTAATCACCAATAATTAGTATATTAATTAAAAATCACCTTTTTCAGATCGATCTATACCTTCAAATAACTCGGAAATGTGACACTTCATTGTGCCATGTTGTCAGACAGTTTTTGGTTGTTTAGTGTCCTCTATCCATATAGGTACCACTTTTTTTGTGCGCGGAAAAAATAAAGAAAAAGGCCGGCTGGTGGCTATATGCCCGCTTCTATACAAAAATGTTTAAATCCCTTTCATATTGTTGAAATTTATTGCGAAATTAATGCTTTAAATGTTTTTTTTTCATTCATATCAATGGTACCCATTTAAACCTTGCTTCCCGGGATACCATGTACCTATAAGAGTGGCATCAGTAATGTGTAAAATGATTCTTTCAGGGAATCTGGCAGATACGAAGCAGCTGAGAGGAGGAGTGGTATTCATGGACGAATTCCCGATGACAGTCACCACCAAAGTTGACAGGATAAAACTCAAAATGCTGGTCCCGAAAATGGAAAGAGAATGATGTTTTGGACAGCAAGTGTAGAATAAATATCAATTTGTTATGTTCAAGTAAAACTTTAGCTCTATTTACACCCCTTTTCTTTTCATCCTACATGTCAAGCTCCTTCAGACTGTCTGCCATACGGCTTTGGAACTCTCTTTCAAGCAACATTCAGAAATCTACCTCCAAACTTGCTCTGAAGAGGTCGTTGCGTGAGCATTTTAAGTGAGCCGGTGATTCAATCAACCATTTCATTGAGTTCAGATTCAGGATCAGCATTCAGCAGATTCAGCATCCGAGACCACCACGTGTAACCACCTTGGTTGCTCATGTATGCTGATGATATTGCGCTAGCAGATTCGGACAGGGGACGGCTGGTACAACGGGTGAATAAGTGGAAAAAGTCACTTGAAAACGGCGGTCTGAAACTTAATATGGCGAAGACGGAGTACATGGCCTGCAACACCACAGATCCCCAGTCCGTCCGCATAGGCGTTGACGTGGTCGAGCGCACGGACCGTGTCAAATACCTGGGATCTGTGTTAAGCGCGTCCGGGGATCGACAGCGACGTCAGAGTTCGAATTTCCGCGGCTTGGGCCAAATGGCGTGGGGTGACTGGTGTCATTTGTGACCCCAAAATGCCGATCAAGCTGAAGGGGCAGGTCTATAAAACCATCATTAGGCCTGTCCTTTTATATGGCAGTGAAACATGGCCGTTACTAGACCGACACAAGCAGGAACTGCGCGTCACGGAAATGAAGATGCTGCGGTGGATGTGTGGAGTCTCACGCAAAGATTGCGTGCGTAGCACCCACATCCGCGGCAGCCTTCGTGTTCGTGACATCGCAGACAAGCTGAAGGAGTGCCGCCTTTGTTGGTATGGTCATGTCTCACGGAGATCGGCAAACTACGTGGGCAACAAATGCTGGCCATGCCGCCCCCGCCAGGTACCGGTAGAAGAGGTCGACCCAAGAAGCGGTGGCTCGACGTCGTTAAGGGTGACATGCGTGCCAACAGACTCACCACTGAGGATGCACAAGACCGCGCGAAGTGGGCCAAGAAAATAAGAAAGGTGGACCCTGGGACCCCACACACCAGTGTGGGTTCACAACCGGGATAGACCGCACGGATGATGATGATGATGAGTTCAGTAAAATATTTGATACTTGAACTCAAAAGGCCCACCTATTATTCTAATATGCCACAAAATGGTTAGAGGCGCTCCTGCACATATAAAGCATGATGTGCTGTCTGTCTGTGTACATTACAACTATTTGCAATGCTACAGTTATCGTCGATAGTGTGATGTTCTTAGCATAATGAAAAAAATATATTGTATAGGTCAATTTATTATCATAAGTGCTACGAGTATCTACGAGTATCACCAGTGGAGACGAGATATTAAAAATGATGTCATTTACCATCTACCACCGTATCTTTACTTTTTGCAAGTCAGCAAAAGTAGTACCTACTTAATTTTTCGCCAGGGGACCAATCGTATGTTTTGTGAAGATCGTCT
The DNA here is from genome assembly GCA_947369235.1 of Udea olivalis. Lineage (NCBI taxonomy): Eukaryota > Metazoa > Arthropoda > Insecta > Lepidoptera > Crambidae > Udea > Udea olivalis. The sequence continues at coordinate 9,956,131 of OX376362.1, read as the reverse complement.
GGTTGGTGACTAGAATTATTCTCTTAATACAACACACGGAAGTAGGTAGGAAATGAAAGTGTGTGAAGCGATGAACTACTACCAAATACATGTATTACTTAATTAGTTAGCTCAATAATGTCGTAATCTCGTAATTCAGCAATTTTTTTTCTCACAAGATTTTATGTTAGATATTTTAATTGAATAGGCAACCTTTGAATGCCACTCTTCACAAGCACTCGAAGCTCAAATATGACCCCATTAGCACACTATCAAAGCGTAGATCCGACAGAGTATGTGAGCCGTTGTGCATCACACTGCTTTCCTTAAGACATTTATATTTTCTTGTACCTTACTTATATAATAAAATTAATAGAGTATTGAACATCTACCACAGAACACGATATGAATGTAAGTCACTTATCCAAAAATGACTCCTAAAAATGAATTACACTGACACAGAATCCTTAATACTTACTTTGCTACAAAAGTCACACTCACAGAAACGAGTAACATCACTTACCCACCATACACGCAGGACATGCAGTAATTACACTCGCACCAGACACCCCTTCATTCACCACACACCTCACATCATTCACCACACACCTCACATCATTCACCACACACCTCACATCATTCACCACACACCTCACATCATGCACCACACACCACATATTACGCTTCACTCACCACACACCTCACACCATGCACACCACGTACCACCACGTATCACGCTTCACTCATCACCCACCTCACATCGTGCACCTCACACTGCACATCACTCACCACACACACACTACACATCACGCACACACTGTACTGTACACACTCGTCGATCGAGACGGTGAGACCTGGAGTCCTGAAATACAGGGCCACCCTAGTTTAGACTCCAGTTCACACGTAAAAAATAACGCCTAGGTGGTAATAGATCCTAGGTGTATTTACTATGTATGTTATAATTTTGTGTGTGAAAAATAAAATTTTATTTTATTTTATTAATCTGAGGTTTTCTTTGGTTTATATTTTGATTTATTTATATGATACAGCAAGCAGCAGCGATAGAGATAAATTCTATTATTTACACAAATGGAATAATGCATTGGATCATGACATCTTCGTTACTAGTTATTTAAGGTACAAATCCACCACGTCCCGCTGATTATTTGCAATGTCGTATAGGTGGGTGTAGACTAGATCTCTTGCTAGAGCATAACATTTTAATGTAATATTTTTGCGAATGCTCAGTTTTCTAAAAATGTAACGTTTTTGCTTGGTTTTTCAGATCAAGTTGTAACAAACCATCGAGCGTCATGTTTGCAATTTAATTTAAAACCGAAGAACGCTCAATGTTCTGATACAAGTTAAATCTTAAATTTATCAGCTCCTTAGCGTATTGCTAGATCCAGACACCTTACTTACGTCATAAGCTGACGCACATGTCTATACCCAACTGTCCTTGTGTGTCACAGCGAGCAGCACCCAGCGCGGATGTCCAGCTAGTGTACGGTATGAGCGAAACGTCTACCTTGGCCCTGGCGTGGGACGATGATGTGGCTGCAGGATCTGTTGGTCGGCCTATTGGATATTTGCAATATCGAGTTAGTACCTATTTTTATAAGCTGCACCCATAACCTAGGTGACTAGCAGAAGACGCAATGAACTGGATGCCTTATTGGGGGACTGCCCTAAAAAGCCTCAACACAGTGGCCTTTGCCTAGCAGTGGGATTCTAGTGGCTATTTTTCGAAACAAAAGCCATTCGTATTTCGTACACTTTTGAAATTAGAAAGTAATTAATGGTATGATGTTAATAAAAACTCCAATATTCTAAGATATCATGCTGTCATCAATCTGTTTAAATTTCAGATAGTAGACGTGTCTTCGCTAGAAGATATTAGTGAACCATACGTGACAGGCGAGTTGTGGATGAAGGGTCCCACGGTATTTAAAGTAAGTAAATACAACCGGTTAGTATGTACTAATATCCAGGTCCCAGTGGCGTCTCCGAAGCAATCTTAAAAAAATATATAGCAAGTCACAGAAAAACGTAGGTACTTATAGCAATAATAGACACAAGTGGAATACAATGAATTAACATCACGTATCTATAGTATTTGTGGCGTATACGAGGTTGATTAATGATTATAAATTGTCTATTATAATCATTAATCAACCTCGACTCGACTTGACTCTATTAAGTCAAAAGCAAAAACCGCTGCCAAAATCCTCTTTATGGTTCGGCGATACTTCACACCGCAACAGCTGCTCCACTTGTATCAAGCACAAGTTCGATCGTGTATGGATGGAGTACTGCTGCAACCTGTGCGATGGCTCTGCCAAGTACCAGTTGAATGCATTGAACTCAGTGGACCGAAGAGCTAGGAGACTCATAGGCGACGATGCACTCGTTGGAACCAAACTTCAGAGTTTGGAGCATTGGCGTAAAATCGCCTGTCAATCGGTTTTTTACAAGGTATATTTTGGAGAGTGTGCGAAGGAACTACACAACCTGATACCACCATCTGCTTTCTACCACCGAACCACTGGTAGGGCTGGTAGGGCTTCCACCCCCGTGTGACTAGGGTGGGTCTGTGGGGGGTCTGACTTTCCAAAAATCCGCACTCAACGGTTTGCTGCGTCTTTTCTGGTCCGCACCGATAGGGAATGGAACGCTCTGTCTGCGTTTGTGTTTCCGGATACATACATCCTTGGTATCTTTAAGGCCAGAGTGAGTAGGCATTTTCTGGGTAAGCGTGTACCATCATCAGCCTCGTCATCGCTTACCACCAGGCGACACTGATTCATCCCCCTCAATATCAAACAAATGACAAATCAAACAGATAACCTCAGACAGATTTTGAACTTTTATATGTTAGATAATAGTTCTCACCTTTCAGGGCTATTATAAAAACGCAGAAGCCACGAAGGACGTGTTTTCAGATGATGGGTGGTTCAAGTCTGGAGACTTATTATATAAAGATGAATACAGCAACTTCTTTTTTGTTGATCGACTGAAGGCTTTGCTTAAATTCCGAAGTCATCAGGTAAAATAATAATATACAATGATTTTACTGATTTATCTGATAAAAGGGCTCACATTTTTATACTTCTAGAGTTGCATCAATCTAATATAATGACCGTTGATGCTCGTAGACTTTTTACGTTCAACTATCAAGTTTTGTGACGTGGCGTGTAATGTGGAGCCACGTTGAGCTGTACTGCCCCAAGTTTACGCACGTATTTACTTTAAGTACCTACCATACATTTTTCCTGCCCTGCAATCACGGCGAGTTTATTCGTAATTTAAATCCCTGCAAATGTCTATCCTCTCCAGATATCCCCAGCTGAACTAGAACACGTGATTCGTAGACATCCAGGAGTTGCAGACGTAGTGGTGGTTGGTGTGCCAGACGAGAAAGACGGGGACCTGCCAACCGCAATCGTAGTACCACAGCAAAGTGCCACTATCACAGCTGAGGATATCAAGGATTTGGTCAAAGGTTTTTACAATTCCAGAAAATTATTTGATCGTATATAGGTACAGACACTACGTAAATAGAAACACGTGTGTTGAAAATCTAAGCATAACACTGTTTCGACGTTTATTCAAGCTTTGGTAATGGCAATCCCCTATTTCTGGCCGACCCATCATGATCATCCGTACGGTCTATCCCGGTTATGAACCCACACTGGTGTGTGGGGTCCCAGGGTCCGCCTTTCTTATTTTCTTGGTCCACTTCGCGCGGTCTTGTGCATCCTCAGTGGTGAGTCTGTAGGCACGCATGTCACCCTTAACGACGTCAAGCCACCGCTTCTTGGGTCGACCTCTTCTACCGGTACCTGGCGGGGGCGGCATGGCCAGATATTTGTTGCCCACGTAGTTTGCCGATCTCTGTGATACATGGCCATACCAACGAAGGCGGCACTCCTTCAGCTTGTCTGCGATGTCACGAACACGAAGGCTGCCGCGGATGTAGGTGTTACGCACGCGATCTTAGCGTGAGACTCCACACATCCACCGCAGCATCTTCATTTCCATGACGCGCAGCTCCTGCTTGTGTCGCTCTAGTAACGGCCATGTTTCACTGCCATATAAAGGGACAGGCCTAATGATGGTTTTATCGACCTGCCCCTTCAGCTTGATCGGCATTTTGGGGTCACAAATGACACCAGTCACCCCACGCCATTTGGCCCAAGCCGCGGAAATTCGGGCTCTGACGTCGCGGTCGATGTCCCCCGACGCGCTTAACACAGATCCCAGGTATTTGACACGGTCCGTGCGCTCGACCACGTCAACGCCTATGCGGATGGACTGGGGATCTGTGGTGTTGCAGGCCATGTACTCCGTCTTCGCCACATTAAATTTCTGACCGCCGTTTTCAAGTGATTTTTTCCATTTATTCACCTAGCTGCTAGCGCTATATCATTAGCATACATATGCAACCAGGGTGGTTGCTCATGGTGGTTTAGGATGCTGTTTGACAGAACGTCTAATATTACGCTGAACAGAAACGGGCTAAGCACGGAGCTTTGGTGTGTTCCAACGGTGATAGGGAAGGGAAGCGTGTCACCAACCGCAGTCCTAACTATGGAACTGGAATCGTGGTACATGTCCCGGATAATGTCAATAAAGACTTCGGGAACGGCCCTGGACTGCAGCGCCCAGCCGATCATCTCACGAGGGACACAGTCTAAGGCCTTCTGCATGTCTAAGAAAAGGAGATGCAGAGGTGTATTCTTCAGTCTGTATCCCTCCATGAGCGTTCTCATGGCAAATACGGGGTCCATGGTCCCGAAACCCGGTCGAAACCCATACTGACACTCCGAGATTGTACACTCCTGTCGGATCTGAGAGTCTACAATGCTCTCGAGGAGCTTCATGGTGTGGGACATCACTTTTATGCCGCGATAATTGCTGCACTCCTGCACCGAGCCCCTGCCCTTGAAAACTGGCGTGATAATGTTCAGTCTCCATTGGTCAGGTATCTTCCCGGTGAGGAGAATGCGGTTGAAAAGGTGGGTAAGTATGCCCACACCACGAGAGCCCATCGATTTCCACGCTTCGATAGGGACTCCATCGGGTCCGATAGCTTTCCGGTTCTTCATGCGGCGAAGAGTCGACTGGACTTCATCAGGCGTTACCGGGGGCACTAGTCCCTGATTTGAAGGGAGTTCAGGTGGCTGCACCTCTTTGTGCTGCTTGTTGAGCAGCTTGTAGAAGTATGAGCGTCATCTCTCCTTCACCGCGCGGTCCTCGCATAGCAGGTTACCAAGAGTGTCATTTGTCAATCGAGGGGCCAACCCCCTGATGTAAAAATACTTCATTGTGGAGCCCATCACAATTACGATTTATTTTGACGTCCCTATTCCATTCCTCAATTTATGAACTATTACGATGAAGTAAATGCAGCAGCTTCAAAAGAAGACCATTAAGCCTCTTTGACTCGTGAAGTAACTACATAAACACGCGTCATCTATTGCGTTTTGAGTCTGTGCCCTTATGTATCTTGGAATTATCTTGACAAGCTTGTTTCTTTCCAGAATCTATGTCCGACTCGAAACATTTAAGAGGAGGAGTAGTATTCATGAAGGAGCTTCCATTGACGGGTACCACCAAAGTTAATAGAGCGAAACTAAAGAAAATGGTCACAGAAATGGAAAGACAATGAATTTGTTGAGAGTGCATCGTGGGGAATCATAGCTCGCGATGGTTTTTTATTACAGATTTCCGATATTTTAGTATCTCAGAATCTTATGAGATCATAATAGAATGTACAACATGAACAAAAGCACTAACGCAGGCACAGTTCGTGGGACAGCCTGCAGCCACTCTTTTACAACATAAAAAGGAATATGAAATTCATGTGCTTTCAGCAGAAAAAAGTTGGTTGAAAATATGAAACATAATAGGTACATAATAAATACGAAGTTGAAATAATGTGTATTTCTCGAGGGTGTGTCAAATAAATTAGTACCCTTTCAAACTCTATTTTTTTTCTATTGCAATGACCTCTTCCATCCCATCCATCTACGAGTACATTGGCAATCATTAGAGTCCATCGTTTGGTTTTTAATGTAGCGACAGTGCAGAATACTTATAAGGATATAAATATGGTAGGTAAACCAATCGTGATAGAAGTAGTGTTCTTTTTTTGTTCGCTGAGGAATTATAAGCTTATGAAATGAGTCACGTTTCTAAGATACAAAATCGTTCGATCTAGTCCTTGGTAAAGAAGTAACTGAAGATTATACTTTTTTGGCGATTTCATTCGCTAATAGTACTGGTATTTTTTTTTATTTGTTATTATTACAATAGCAAAGCAATTCAGCAGCAAAATCTTAGAAATTCGTTTTTGTTATCTGTAATTACCTTGGACTCCCAAATAGAAATTACTTAATAATAAGATGGATAATGAGATAATGAGTAGGAACATAGAGATAACGCCATAAAATACATGATGACGGGTAGTTTTTGTGTATTCATCACCAAGTCGTGCAAGTGTTATGATATGTTATTATCTCTGAAGTGTGTCGCAACCACAACACTGCAATGTGAGTATGATGACCTGAATCGTCTTATTTTAACTTTTGTCTTTTTTTTGTCTAACGCTTAGAAACGAAAGAGGAGAAACTCTTTACTGGCACGGGGGAAGGACACAGCTTTTTTGGAGTTATAGTAGTCATAGTACCAGCTCTGCTTACTTAGATATCACTATGTCCATGTGTGAAATCGGCTGAACTCATGAGTAGGGGCCTTAGCGAGTAATTCATCAGTAAATATTTATTTATTTATTTATTTATTCACATTTGCTTACTAGGTGTATTACATTATACAGGTGGTAGATATAACTATAGAAAGAACTTAGAACCTAGTTACCCAGAAGGTATAGCAAATTTGTCCGGGGGAACGCGTAGAAGGCTTCGTGCTACTTACCGTGCTCCCCCACTATGGACGATGAGAGGGAGTAGTAGGGTTTTTAGTCGGTAGGCCACTGGGCGGTTTCCTTTAATAGGAAGTCCCCCCAGTGGAGAGTCCGACATAACCCGTCCGCCCCCCGGTGGACGGGTATGCGTAAGGCATTTCCCCTACTTAAAAAAAAAAAAAAAGGTATAGCAAATTTGAGGGCAGCTTAATGTAACTATCATAACTAAATCTAAATAGAAATCTTTGTAATATTTATGTACTTAGGTATATAGAGCAGACTAGATTACAGATATGTTATTTTGTTATTGGGTATTTAAATATTCATTCAATGAGTAGTAGCATCTTGATATTAGGTAAGAGCGTAAACTTCGTGAAAATGATTTTAAATTAGGTTCGTTTTTTATATGAAGTGGCAATTTATTAAATATTTTTACTGCCATGTAATATGGACTCGTATTCAACATTTTAATTCTAGAAGGAGGTAAGTAGAGTCTATTTTTATGTCGAGTGTTGATGCTATGTGTATCTTTAACTTTAGTAAATTTTTCCATATTTTTAAAAGTAAAGAGGCATATTTCGTAGATGTAAATAGAGGGCAAGGTAAGTAGATAAAATTTTATAAAAAAGGGTTTGCACGATTGAGAGTTGTCAATTTTAGCTAAAATCCTGACACATTTTTTCTGCTTTATAAAAAGTTCATCAATGTCTGTACTATTTCCCCAAGGTATTATTCCATATTTTAGTTGAGAGTATGCATAGGCGTAATAAGCTGCTAAGGCTGCTTCTATGGTGGTGCTATATATGCTATGCTATGTACTATTTCAAAAAGGGCATAGGTAAATTTTGATATCCAAAATTTAATATCCAGCCTGGAAGATGCGTTAGCGCCAGGTAGCTCTGCGGATGGGCTAGAAATTAAAGATCATACGAATTTGCTCGCTAAAAATTTAGGAAATGAACTTCGCTAGTTATAAGGGTTTGTAATAAGGCCCCTAATAAGTGCCTCGTTCGGAAACTGGCGGGCTTGAGATTTTATTCTTTTTATAGTTCATTTAAACAGCTAAATATAAATGTAAAACTATTTATTTCTTTAAATGGTTCAACAGTATTTTTTTTATACCGCTTCGGTGACAATCAAGCATACGGATCGCCTGATGGTAAGCGGTTACCGCAGCCTATGGACACGTGCAACACCAGGGGTATCACTCGCGCGTTGTTGACCCTAAATTTGTTACACTTTAACATAAAATATACAGGCATACAAATAATTTAGGTCTAAGTGTACAATAAAAGTAGGTAAACACTACATGCACAGTGTCTAAGGTAATTTAAGATTTTTTATAAAACTACTTACCTAAGACTAAATCAGTCAATCTGACAATTTGTTTATTTTTTATTTTTTTTTACTTTATTTTCCATATTGCAAAACTTATTTACAAAAACAACATCTGCCAAACTGAGAAACAGTTTGTCGGCAATGCTTTATCTGATGCTTCAACATATTATAGAGCTGTGAAGGATATCAATTTCTTTACCAATGCTTTTGTGAAGTTTGCAGAGCCTTCGGAATGTAAATAATTAACACATAATAATGTGCACATAATTAACTAAAGGATTTAACTATGTAGCTTTTTACCAGGCGACAGACCTAAAAGAGGTCTCCATGGTCTCTACCTCATTTAACTAGTTAGGCCAAACGAAAAAACAAGCCAGTCAAAATATAAGCAAAAGTAAAAATCACAGGGCCAGAAAACCTTTCCAAATTCTTAAAACAGGAGGCTTTTAAGAATTTGTTTCTTAACACGGTAACAAAGCTCGGACCACAATTTTGAAGTCCTGGGTTCCAATCTCAGGAACGCACCCCAGGTTTGTGATCAGCAAACTGCGTTTAGCAAGCGTGGTTTAATGCCAGAGTATTTGGCGATGACTTGATCGTAATAATAGAGGTCTTTTCTCAGTTGTGAGACAGTACCAGCTTAACCACTACTTACTTATTTTCTCAAAAGGTCATGCTTACTTATTCGCGTTTCGGAATTGGGTAGTTGATAACATCATCAAATTCTAAAAATCATTTAAGGAAATCAAAAAATACAATAAAGAAGGGGCATATGAAAACTTTTAGTTCGTTTATTTAGGTATTAATAATTTTATGGCTCTTCCAACTCGGGTGGGCAAATCTGTATACGAAAGTGTAAAATAAATAAAAATAAGTATACCATTCGATAATCCACACAATGTATAGTAACTTTTGTTAAGAAACCATATTCATAAACGCAAAATTTTATATAACTAGCTGCCGAACAAATGCCTTGCAGAACGCATAAAAATGGGCATTCTGTGGCGTCACCATCTAACGATAGTTTGTAGGGAGCGTTCTGGGCAAGGCCAAAAATATGATTATTAAAATTGCCATATCTCGGAGAGTTTTCGTGTTTTCGAAATATTTCTTTAACAAATGTTTCTATTTTTGAGAGGTCTTTGGATAACACTTCAACAAAAAAAATAGTCAACTACCCTATTGTAATAACCTAAGCAAATTTATCGCCCGAGTGATACTGAAATAACCTCTTTTTTTTCAGAAAATAACTAAACAATAACAAAAAATGTCTGGACACACGTGAGTGTTTTTTTTAAATAAAAATAAATGTTTAAGATCTTTATTTTTGCTACTGCGGTGTTGCACCGAAACGGCTTCAATTTGGTAGGGAATGTTTTAATAATTGTAAGGCGAAATGATCATCAAAAAAAAATAGCATCTGTTGCTATAATCTTACGTAATTGAAAGAAACAATTACAACTTTAAATGTTTCAAACAGTAATAATGAAAAGAAATTTGGTATTGTTTAAGTTTAAACATATTTTACAGAAAACAAAGACGAAGCGCCAATCATGCAGTTATTTTGTATATGCAACAGCTGGGAGCCCAGGTGGTCGCCCAGTCTGGTATACCCAGCGATATGTTCCACTTAGGCAAACTAACACTGCAGGCTTTAAGAAATGACCCTGACCATGTCTTACAGGTAAATAAATCATTATAGCGGTGTATTTGTAGATATATCCAAGAGCCTCGTAGCCTAGGGGTTAAGCACCAAAACTCGGATAGTGGATCTTGTTCAAATCTGGCCAGAACCAAAAATCTTATAGCTCAAGCTTGACTTGAACCTGCGACTTCCACGTTACAGGCTTGGGTAGTTGCCCACCCGCAACGTAAAGGACTACCCGCTAAAGGTAGCAGGGTTCCACTGGATACTATCAAATTTAATATTTTGTAGCCAACTCCACACAGCAGCAGCATACGACCTGTCGTCGGGACTTTGCTGGTATATAGTATGTATTTAGATGAAACGCGTCGCTAGCCTCGTGCCGCTAACTACGGATAGTATTTCATAGAAGTACGTAGAAACCAGGAGTGTCGCGACAACACGTCGTCTGCTGCTGCTGCGTGAAGTCGGCTATTCGTATCATCATTCGCAGCTTAAAGGTTCGCCTTTAAGCTGCGAATGATGATGACGATGACGACTGTCAACACCGTCTAGCCTATACTGCCACCAGACGAAGTTGGCATTCCATCTTAATAGGTTACGTTAATACGTAATTCTTATTTCATGACAATACATGGTATCGCGAAAGAAACTAGTTATATACTCCCTTTCCCAGATCGATGCTGCAGTCAAAGATTCTGAAACGAATGGATCTGTTCTGGAAAGATCTGTCCAATGTGCTATTGCTCTTCAAAACCTGGGCCTGCAGAGAGGTGACGTGATAATCCTGATGGCGCCAAACCACTTAGACCTGTGCATTCCATTTTACGCTGCCCTCTACCTCGGGCTTTGCATTTCAGCCATCGACATGTTTTTGGGAGTTAGTAAGTACCCCTATGTTCATATTTCTCTACTAACTAGGTGGTCTGTTTTTGAATTGCTTGAATTCTATGCCACACTCAAACTTCAAAAACTCAAACTTTTTTTCAGAGGAACTTCAATCAACATTTGAAAGCACCGAGCCAAGTATAATATTCTGCCAGAACTATAAGGCAGCAGACGTCAACTCTGTTTTGCAAAAATGCAAGATGAATGCTCATATTGTCACATTTGATGCAGGATCAAAGTTTAACTCCTTCTCTAATTTAATTCAAGATATCAGCACCACACATGTTCAGGATTTTATGTAAGTAAAAAGATTTCTGCCGAAGAAAGCTTACTCCAGAGTTTCTTTGATGCAGAAGATACCGCAACATTGTATTGGACAGAAATACCAAGATAATCATCAACGCTCCTCAGAGCCGAGCAATGTGACAATCGGCCACATACCAGTATGCCGTAGAACCATTTTTCTTTTTACATTCAAACATTGTTTGCTTCTCACCTAGGGGTGCCTGTTTTCTCACAAACCGGTTTAGGAACCGGTTTGTCTGGGTACTGCCTGCATAAAGCATGAAAGCGAGTAAGCGTGTGTAGAATGCCATTCAGCCAAGTAGAACGATGATTTGTAGAAGCTGATGGCAATAAGTGAATGCAGATAGGTCATAATGCCTGAAGTACAGCATGGATGCCTTTATCTAACAATGGACTGATTGTAGGTTGATGATGGGAACTTCAAAACTGCAATGGTAAGTCAGAAAAGCAGGCAAGGGGTCTTAAGATTCGGCGTGCAGACCTTCAAAGGGAGGATGGCCAGCCCAATGATTCGTTTGCATGACTGTGCTTGTCAGCCCCATATCTGGCGCTCACGACCACTTTCTATCAGGTGGAGTGAGGTCATCTAAAAAAGGCATTGATTGAAACAACAAACCACCTTATTTTATCCTCCAAGTAATCTTAGGGGTTTGATTAAAGTAATAGACACGAAACATTCATCGTTTCCAAAATATTCACCTAATTTTCTTTTTCAGGTCTGCAGACTTTGACCCTGAGGAAACTGTGGCCTTTCTCACAACAACCAGTGGCTCCACTGGTGTGCCCAAATCAGCTACTCTCACGCACAAGAACGTGGCGCTAGGACAACCGCAATGCTGGTATTTATGGCACTTTTATCTTCTGATTTTCTCATTATACTTCCTTGTAAGAACGATGTAGATAAAACAGGTAAATTGCCTGCTGATAAGGCATCCAGGCACCAGACATCACGATTGATTGTAACACTAGACTACACTTATGTTCGTGTGTCATTCACGTTACTTACCTGACTTAAAATAAAAACTGGGTGTTTTATTGAAGTATTTATTGCTAAGAAGGTTTTATTTTAAGAAACCTTACATAATTAAACAGTAGCTCAATGATATCTTCTACTTTTTTGGTATCTTTGTTTATCTCTATGTATTTCACGGTCAAACTATTTCACAGATCAGCGGGGCTAAGATGTGCGCCCATTATTAATAAAGCATAATATACCAGGTGCCACTTACAATTTTAAGGTGGTTCAATGTTAATAAACTTATATAGCATTTGTAAAACAAAATATCCTAGCCTCCTCGTAACGTAAATACCTGCTGATTGTTATAATTGCTAAACGGTTTCACAGTCTTGCTTTATAATACTGTGACGGAGTCATGCAACAATGGTACGAGTACCTATCTACGTGACTGATGAAACAGCGAGTGAAGCGAGTGATGAATGTTGGACTGTCAGATGCCGTTTTATCGTGTTTTTAAACATTTTGCAGGAAGTAGGTACCCCAGGCACAGAATAGGTAATAGTACTCCGTACAGAAGGTTCTCTCAAGAAACGCGGACAAGTAAAAAAAGTCTACGAGAATAGTAGACAAAAAATACTCCACTCGATTTTTTGTCCTTTCTATATTTTGTCTACCGTTCCTTGGTACGTGGCAGCAAATTGTCGAGACTTAATATTTTGTATGGGGAATTCAATTTTGTCGACAGATCCTAACATGGCGCCTTATTTTTGTCGTTGTTTAGAAGTGATGTCTCGTGTGTGAACTCGTCGGTCATTTTTGTGGACGACAAACCAATAATGCATTAAAATAACATGAAAACAGGCATCGAGATGCGTCAAAATGATGTCACTTTTTTAAGTGTAGTAACAAAGCGATGCATTTATAAGACGTCACTAATTTAGCTAAAAGAGTGTAAATTTTACATAAAAATGTTAAATTCAAATAAAGCGGACTAGTATTTTTTTAAGCGAAAAAACTTAAGAAGGTATTATTTCCAAATAAACAAGTGTTGTATAAAATAGTTGGGTATCAATAGTATCGATGAAATTGTTTATTAATCAATTATTAAATCGAATCGATTGGCTGAATCGATTAGTTGAATCAATTTGTTGAATCGATTAGTTAAATCGATTAGTAGAATGGATTAGTAGAATCGATTAATTTAATCGATTAGTTGAATCCAATATCTACTAGTTAAATCGATTATATCTAACTAGTAGATAATAATATAATATAATCGATTTAATTATTAGAATGATAATAAAATGGTGTATCTTAAATGTGATATCTACTTTCACTAAGATAAATTAATAATAAATTAATTTATCTTAGTGAAAGTAGATATCACATTAAACAATTAATAATAAATTACCTACATGTTCAAACTATTTACAAACACAAAAACTGAAAAAAACTACAATAAGTAAAAAACTACAATAAGTAAGTAAACAAAAGATAATGAATAATAATGATATTATAACAATATGGACATTTTTAAAAAAGGTATCGGCCGTGGGGCAAGGATCCCAGAACGCTGGCTGCGTTTCCTCGCTGAATGGCTTACTGAGCCTTTTAGTTTATAATCGATTATTTGTATTGATTGTTTATATCGATACTATCGTTTCTACAAATCCATACTATTGATAAAATCGATTATTATACTAATAAATCTGTGCTGAGCGTGTCTATACCGCTTTGTTTAGAAACTTGTCTTGTCTACCTCTTTTGTCGACTCTCAGGACGAGAAACGAGAAATTACACGGTGTTGCGCAACTTACCCCTGCAGGTAAAGGTTATCATCAGTCAAATAAAATATCAACTAAAGTACGGTATCTTAATAAAGGTAGGTAGGTAGGTAGGTACCTACTAGGTTTATTGCACTAGTAATCATTCTTTTCGTTCTTATCATTGACTGATTTCCTAATTTTGGATTTCTTCTGATGATTACTCAACGACTATAAAACGCATATCATTCGGAACTACCTACTTTTAACATAAATTTAAAAAAAACATAAGCACGTATATAATCTTCCACTAACACATATAAGTTTAAACAGCAAATAAAATCAATTATTTGCTTATTTCGGAATCTGGCCGTATTACGTTTTACCTGCCACATACCTAGGGCAGGCCTGATGTGTCACTTCAAAGTTTAGGTACTCTCGGCCGCTTAGCCCCTCTCTGGGGTATCTGACAGTGTTGCCGCTCGGCTCGCACACTCGCCGCCGAGCGCGTTATATAATGTTTTGTTTCTGATTGGTTTCAACTTGTAAGTATAAGTAATTATGAGAATACTAATGACAACTAATAATACTGAAAGATGTTATTTTAACCCGTTGAGTGTTAGTCGAACATACGGGTGTACCGCGAAAACGTATAGCACGCTATGCAAAACCGCTTGTACTAGTGGCACGGTACGGGCCAGTATTACTTTTTTAAAAGTTAATAAAGCGATCACCGAGTTGCGACCCTGCGCTCTGACAGCTAAATCTGTTACGTTCAGCGGCGCACAGTGGAATATGAACGCTCCGTGCTACGCGATAAGTTTCGATTCCGCGTGCGAGCTACCTAAACATGGCGGCAAGCACGGACAAATGAAAAAGTAATAGTTTGACACGAACTTCTAAGATAAAAGAAGATTTTTTTTACTTGGCCGCGTTTCTTGAGAGAACCTTCTATACAGAGAACTATTACCTATTCTGTGCCTAGGGTACTTCCTGCAAAATATTTAAAAACACGATAAAACGGGATCTGACAGTCCAACATTCGTGATTGCAATTTCATCACTCGCCTCACTCGCTGTTTCATCAGTCACGTAGATAGGTACTCGTACCATTGTTCCACGGCTCCGTCACAGTATGATAAAGCTAGACTGTTGTTAGGATCTGAACTCGTTTGAATTGTGTATTTTAGTTTTAAGAAAGATTTATATTCTACAAACACAGGCCAACTTCCTTCCGTCTTAATCCAGGTCAATACAACGGACGAATCTGGCCAAAAGTGAGATTCCACGTTAATGTCGTGCGCTGTAAAAACTTCCTTCACCTGTCGGTATAGTCGCACGCCGATAACTGCAGCCATCAATTCGAGCCTTGGGAGTGGCAGTTCTTTATCTGGCGCTACACGTGCTTTAGCTATTAATAACTGTACTTGTACACTCTCATTAAATTCACTTCTTAAGTATATACAAGTAGCAAAGGCGTGTTTGCTCGCGTCACAAAATATGTGTAATGAATTTGTGCATTCTTTTATATTAAAAATAGTCAAACGACGAGGTAATTTGATCTGATTAAGAGACACTAGCTTCTCCTGCCGTTGCTGGAATTCTTTTTCTAAAATATCGGGCAGCCTTTGATCCCAATCTAAATTTAACTTCCAACTCTTCTGAAGCAGTAATTTAGGAATTAAAGTAGTCGGGCTTGCAAAACCGATGAGATCGAAGACACTACCTATTAGCGTAAGAAAGCAGCAGTCTCTTGGTTAAATGTTTAGGGTTAAAGGGACCAACCTGCACATTAATACTTAATGTATCATCTTTAGCTTGCCATATTATTCCCAGCATGGAGAGAAAATTAGTTTCTTCACTAGGGCCTGTAAACCAGCCACGACGATCAAATTCTCCTTCATCCATCAGTTGTTTTGAAGTTTCAATGAAATGTTTACATTCTTCTTCTGACCCCACGCTAGTCACACAGTTGTCTACATAAAATGATGATTTTTATTTCTGTGCAACTGGCTTTCGGTGGTCCTTAATGTTGTCAAGATGTATGTTTATAGTCGCAGCTAAAACAAATGGAGAGCACGTAACACCAAATACAACGCGTTTATGGCGATAAGTCACCAATTCTGACTGGCCTGTTGGCGCAATGGCAGCTATCCTGCCTTTGACGGCGGAGGTCGTGGGTTTGATCCCCACTCATGACAAACATTTATGTGATGAACATTTGTGTTTGTTGTGTGTCTGGGTGTTATTATCTATTTAAGTATGTATTTAGAAATATTTAAGTATGTTTATCAGTCTCTGACACCCATAATACAAGCTCTGCTTAGTTTGGGGTCAGATGATCTTGGTGTGAATTGTCCCAGATATTTATCATTTATTTATTATTTATTAATTCTTTTCGTCAATATTTTTCCACCAAAGGAACTGTACCTACATAATCTCTGTGTTCTGCTTTAATAGAAATTTGAAGAAATGCCTTACGTATGTCAGAAACAATACCTATCTGTTGCAATCTGAAGCTTATTAAAAGTTAGGGTATTATTTCCAACAAGTTTGTACCTTTCTCAAGACTGGAATTTAGTGAATTTTCTAGGCTATCCTTTGCTGAACCGTCGAAAACCGGACGCACAGGTGTAGTTGCACTAGTATCCCTGATAACCGCGTGGTGAGGTAAGTACAACCCGTTGTCGTTTCCAATAACTTTTTCTATTATGCCCTCCGCTTCCCAGTCCTTAAAGACTTGGTCATATTTCTTAAAATAATTCATTTTATCTAACCTTTTTGTAGTTGATACCAATCTTTTTAATGATGTGGCTTTGTTGTTTTCTCCTAATTCCTCTGGAAATCCTTCTTTCCATGGCAAAGAGATCTCGAATCGGCTATCATTGTTTTTACTGATGGTATCTCTGAAAAATTGGAGGGTTTAATTTCATTTATATCGTAATCATTTGGCGTCTTGGTGCCCAATGTCTCCAATTCCCAGTAATCTGCAATATTAAAATTAATAGATGTGAAATTAGTATTGACAGAATAAAGATTCGATGTCGTGGGTCCTTGTAAGCTCCACCCCTGCTTGGTTTTGACAGCAAACAAACCCACGTCCGTTACATGTACTCTAACGTCGGAAACATAAATATTTAAATCACGAAGCTTCTGTACTGCAGGTGAACAGTTAAATTTTGGCAAAGGCCTTATAAGGAATGAAAAACATTTATTTTTACTTGTTCAATATTTCCTTAAATTTTTTGAAGTAAGTTGACAAAATGACATCTGTGTAGATAAATATAAATGATCTGTACTCTTTTGGATTGTGTGTAGTTTTAGTTCAAAAGAGTTCAGATCCTCTTTTGAATTATGTATTTTAGTTTTAAGAATGATTTATATTTTTCTACACAGATGTCATTTTGTCAACTTTTATTTTTATACCGACAGGTAAAGGAAGTTTTTACAGCGCACGACATTAACGTGGAATCTCACTTTTGGACAGATTCGTCCGTTAAATTGACCTGAATTAAGACGGAAGGAAGTTGGCCTGTGTTTGTAAAAGATAGAGTGCGCGAAATAAAACAAGAAACTGAACCAAGCCAATGGCACCATGTTCCTGGCTCTCTTAACCCTGCGGACTTACCTTCACGATGCTCAACAGCTACGAAATTCTTGCTGGTGGGAAGGGCCACATTGGCTTGAAGAAGACACGTTAGGCTGGCCTACAACGACGTTTGATATCACGCATCCAATAACAAGTGCACCAAGTGCAAGTACAGTCAGCGAAAAATTTTCAAATAGATTCATTAGTTTTTCAACATTTACAAAGATTGTTCGATCTCCTGCATGGATTTTTATAGATTTATTTACAATTGTAAAAGCAGCGCATATCAAAATAAAACAGGCGATATAAGTTACGAAGAATACAAGAGCTCTAAAATGATGCTATTTAAAATCATGCAGCAAGAATATTGTCCCGATGACGCTGTGAAAGGCAAATACAATTTAGAATTATTTAGAGATCGAGGAGGACTGCTACGAGTTCAAACCAAATTAGTATTGCATAGCACGGAGTTTGAGTACTTCAAGTACCCAATTTTATTGCCTGGTGAATCAAAAATTATTCAAAGATTGATTTACCAAAAACATTGTTCTCTTCAGCATGCGGAAACTGCAACCGTATAATCTCAGAGAAGAGTTCTGGGTTTTAAACGCCAGGAAATGTTTTAAGAAGATTATTCGTGAGTGTACCCTTTGTCGCAGATTCACATGTAAAGCTGCATCTACACCAGTGGCTGCACTTCCTGAGAACAGAATAAAAAATGCCAAGGCGTTTGAAGTTACTGGAATTGACCTTTGTGGTCCACTCATTCTCAAAGGTGGGAAGAAAGGATGGATCGTGATGTTTACTTGTGCGGTGTATCGTGGTGTACACTTAGAACTTGTGGACTCTTTGTCCACACAAGCTTTTTTTGATGGCGCTTCGTCGTTATATAGCGAGTAGAGGCAGAGTTAGTGTCATTTACACTCACAATGGCACAAACTTCGTCGGTGCTTATAACTAAAAGAAGTCAACTGGGAAGAAATCAAGAAATATTCTTCCGCTAAAGGTTTTGAGTGGGAATTCAATACACCTGCTAGTCCTTGGTGGGGTGGATTCTGGGAGGGACATGCGGATTTTAAAAGATTTGCTCCGAAGAATGCTTGGTAAGTCAACAGTTAACACAGAACTTCTTACCTTGTTGTGTAACTGCGAGGCCACAATGAACTCCAGACCGCTTATCTACATCGCTGAGGATACAGAATGTCTACGTCCATTGACTCCTAGCTGCTTCACGCAAGATGTGTCAGAGACAGCAGTAGCAGCAGACCTGGATGTACTCGACAGTACGAATCTTAATATCAGATACAATTACTTGCAGAAGTTGCTGGCAGACTTCCGTACTCGCTTTCGAAATGAATAATTAGGAAGCCTTGTTCAAAAGCGACACCCTATTACTAACGACAACCTCAAACCAAGTGACGTTGTTCTCCTTGAGACAGAAAATAAACGTCATCTCTGGCCAATGGTGAGGGTGGAGTCATGCTACGTAGGCAACGACGAATATGTGCGTGCTGTCAAAATAAAAAGCGATCGCGGCTCTATCCTAGTTAGACCGGTGCAAAGGTTGTACCCCTTGGAAGTTAAAGGAGGGGTTATCTGCCTAACAGGTCCTTTTTCTCCTATTCTTTAGGCTTGGGAGGATGTTAGGATCTGAACTCTTTTGAATTGTGTATTTTAGTTTTAAGAATTATTTATATTTTTCTACACAGATATCATTTTGTCAACTTACTTCAAAAAATATAGGGAAGTATTGAACAAGTAAAAATAAATGTTTTTCAATCCTTATAACTGTGACTCCGTTTAGCAGTTATAACAATCAGTAGGGATTTACGTTCAGAGAAGGCTAGGATATTTTGTTTTACAAATGCTATATGAGTTTATTATCATTGAACCACCTTAAAATTATAAAGTGGCACCTGGTATAAAGGCTTTATTCAATTATTAAAACCATTATTAAATCCATTAGGATAAGCTCAAAAATTAATGGACTGATAATAAAAATTCTTTAACCAATTCGAAGCAAGATAAAACAGGTAGATTGCGACTGATTTTCGGAGAAATAGTCCTCGCGGGTGCAGCCGCTGGCGGAAATGTTACATCAACATGAAAACATTTTGCAAGATTTGTTTTTTTAATGAATAACGCCAGACAACACACCTCTTGTAATGGTCTCGAAGTAGGGATTAATATCCCTGTGTTACGAGGTACCACACAAGTAAATAAGCCAGAGGTGTCTCCCAGCACACCCAGACCCGAGTTAGAGAGAGACTCAATTCAGAATAGATCGTTTCCTGAAACGACCCGACAGTCTACCGAGTATTAACTTTTTTACAGGGCCAGTTTCTATGACTTCCCGAAGCCGACTCGTTTGGACCTCTGCGTGTCTCCGCTGCAATGGATCTCAGCTGGCATCAAGTTCATCACTTCGCCGCTGCTGGGGTACACCAGGCTGCAGACTTCAGCCCCGGTCACCAACGATCACATCTATGACATCATTAATACTTACAAAGTATGATCTAAGAAAATATAGTTTTTCTTACTCCTTCCTCCGGGTTTCGGGTCGAGCTCTGAAACCACTCTGCCAAGGACGCGTTGAGTGATACCTAATTTATTTATTTTTACATTTTCGATGGGAAAAAATCAAGCGGACCTATTGATGGTAAATGGTTCAGCAGCCTGTGAACACATCCAACACGCGTTGTCGGCCCTGCCTGTAAGGCTAAGGGGATCTGCCATCTGCAGGGTGTAAAAAGACTACTAACGAAGCCGGCGCCTACGCACTCAGACCATTAAATCAAGTCACAGAAAAAAATATTATTGATGGGAAACGTTTTTTTTTTTTAGCAATGTAACGCGTGCAATAGACCGCTCCTGCGCTTTTGTGCGACGCAGTTGCGTGTATAATCAAGGAGTACGCACGATGTACATTGCGAGTACGTTTTGATGCAATTTTTTGTTAGGAAATACTTGAAATTTTGATAATGTTTCTTTGGACAAAAATTAAGTAATAATTATTAGAGAAAAAAAAAACTTTTTTTGACTTTGACCTTCAATAACTGGAAAAAATGGTCCTGATAATGTGCAGACTTCATTAAGGCTATTTTTACACCCTTTATAATTAGATAATAATATTATTAATATCATCAGCAAGTAACATGATCTGTATTTGAATTTCCAAAAAATAGAGGTCCCCTCGTAAGGCTGCCTGTGCACCTACGCGGTGCGAGGCAGCAGAGCGGAGTTTTCGCAATTTTCAACCAAATAATTGAAGGCAGGCGTGCCTTCAAGCAATCCCATTGGTTAAGAGTTGCCAAAACTCGGCTCCGCTCTGCCTCGCTCCGCTTCGGTGAACAGGCAGCCTTGATTGTGAGTGACATTGCACGTGCTGTCGGCAGTTGCAGTCGGAAGCTCGGTTCCAAATAGTACCTACCTCAACGCCGTGTGAGGTCGGACTAGGGCGCTAGTCTCAGTGATCGCAAAATTTATATTTTTTATTCACAGCCGTCATCAACTCTGCTAAACCCAAACATGATGACATCGCTGATGGCTCAGGGCGAACGCGAGCGTTGTGACTTCTCCTGCTTTGAAGACTTCTTTATCGGGGGAAGCTTCGTCAGTCAAGCTCTGGTCGAGACTGCAAAGGTACCATTTTTTTTAAGTTAGACTTTGACCATCCATGAAATACTGTAGCAGCTCCAACAGCCTCCTGCAGAGTGTTACGGCCAGGCTGGACGTGGACAGTGCTATTATGCAGCACTGGACTCTCTTTCACCTAGCCAAAGATACGAAAATAACATTTCCCAGAAACGAACAGAATAATTGAAAATGTGCGAGGTGGATGAAGATCGTTCGCCGCGCCCAGCTAGACGACGCCGCGCACCACCAGTCCGCTCGTGACCACGGTGACATGCAATTGTCGCTTGTCGCCGAAACGTCGAGAAAATAGGTAAAATAATTCACCGTAGTTTTGTTTCGTTGCAAAAACCTTTTTTTATTAGAATTAGTTAAAATGCAATAAGGAAGTTTAAAATGATATTTTATTTATTTTTTAATATGTCACTCAGCAAATTCACAATGCCACATTTTTATCTAAAGATAGAAAGGGAGTTCAAGTCCCGCCTGATGCCCTTACCAAGTTGTTTTTATCTGGTATTTTTTGACATTAATCTTCCATAGCCAAAGATTACCGAATTTCTCGAGTCTCACTATTAGCATCGTGGCCTAGGGGTTAGGCACCAAGCTCAGATCGTGAATCGTGTGGTCCCGAGTTCAAATCTGCCCAGAGACAATAAGCTTTGTAGTATTCAATGTTAAATTTCTCAGTACTCAGTCCCCGGTGATGGAAAACATCGATAAGTAACCAATCAACCCAGATAACGGCGGAAGGCTCACCACCTACCACGTGAGGTTCTAATACTACTGGTTAAAAGTGGGCTTCAGAGTGTTCCGTTCACCATGACGGCAACAGTCACTACCCCATTTAGCATATAGTCGAGATGGCATTATAATATTGCTGCTAGACAAGATTACCCCATTCAAAGACACTGGGTAGAAATTACATTGATTGTGGCCTAGGAAGAACATTTAGCTATAGATGTATGTAGTTGGGGCAGGAGGGGGGGGGGGCTTGCCTCACCCTGGATGCCTCCGAAAAAGTCCGAGTACCTATTGTCCAGTGGAAGCCCAGAAAAAATCGTTGGAAATTTTAGGGTTAGGAAACTTTTTTGGTCACTTTGGCGCACCCAGTTATAGTAACCGGCAAACTTCTTGAGCAAATGACCTTGACTGCGCAGAACCGAATTTTAGGTGTCATGGGTGGTGAAGGCGGGGCGCGACGGCGGGGGGCATCGTATCGAGCGCGCTATTGGTAGATCAGTCGACCCTCGTCTCCCGCGTTGTGTCTACGTCCCGCTGTCTTCCCAAATACACTTGCGTGCAGTGAAAAGTACTTTGTTGTTGTTGTAGACGTTTTTTTTGTTATAATTTTTTACGACGTAAATTGCTTCTTGAAGAAACAGGGCAAAAATGACATGGAAACGCTGAAACAGACTTCGGAGGCTACAAAAACATCTGTTAGTACTGTTAGGCGAATTATTAATGAAGCCAAGGGCTCCGACTTGCTCACTGTGTTCCGGACTCCGGGTAGGAATAGATCTGGTAAAAAGAAAGTTACCAACATTGATAGTTTTGACCAATCTGTGATAAAGAGATGTATTTATAATTACCACATCACAAATAATGAACTCCCTACCGTGGAAAGACTTCGTAAAAAATTAAAAGAAGATATTAATTTTAATGGCTCAGAACGAAGTTTGCGGCGAATTTTCACAGTTAAAAAAAGAGTATCTATATTTTTGCACGTAAGTGTACAATGCGCGAACTTTCCCCCACTACGATTACAAATGCTCAAGAAGTTTGCCGGGTACTATACAACCCTGTTTTTTTTTATTATTATCATTATTGAACGGATATTATGCCTAGCTGCTTCAGAAGCTTTTGAATCAATAGCGCTATCAATACTGAGGATTATTAGAATGTCTCGGTCCGTCATATTATCTGCCACATCCTATGGATTAAGGTCCATGACTTTTGTCTATTTAATTGTGACCATCTTCATTTTTTAAAGGGTCGTCCAATCATACACGTATTTTTTTTCCCCATATGTAAGCCGATTATATATTATGTTTTGCTTCGACACCATCATGTACCCATTCACTGTAAAACTAATTATTTTAAGGTGTTTTATAGTGGATGAGCTAGTTATAAAAGCCCTCTTAAAGAGTTGCTACGCCCTTGCAGGGCGTCACATTTCCTACCTACAATTTATTGTTAAGACCTTATTCAATGTAATGTGACTATGCAATTAATAAATGAATATGAATATGAATATGAATATCATACTTAAATTTTATATAAAGTCTCGGAACTGTAAAATACTAGTTTAAAGCTTAAATCAAATTAATAATTGTGAACTAAAAATTGCTTTAAAAAAGCCTTTGAAAGGTTTTCAAAATGACCACTTTATAGCTCAGAACAGATTAAACATAGTCAAAAAAGTTTTTAAGGCTATAGAAGCAAACGCTTTTATGTTTCAAATATATTTTTTAAACAACCTAAAATCTGTGTGAAACTAGCAAGTCGCCATTTTAAAACGAATCGTCATGTTTTTTATCAATAAATCGTTAACTAACTTTATAAAAAGTTTTATTTGAGACACTGATTGCGTTAGGGAAAAAACAGTGAAATTTGTAATTTACTGAGTATCTCAATTTTTCAGCTCAATTCAATTCATTTATTCAATAACAATACCTGCATTGTGTTTGAAGTTTTGTACAATAAATATAATAAATGACAAATATCTACTCTTGTATTACCTAATAATAACATCGCATATAGTTTACATTCAAATTCAAATTCAAATTTCAAATTCAAATTTCTTTATTCACACAAATTTCACCATTTTCACATACATCTGTGCCTGAACTAGGTTATATACCTGTATCTCAGGCATCAGCGCTCCTCCGTTCAAAAACATAATCATATTCAGAAAAGAAAAAAAAAAAAAAAACAACTTATAATTATAAAGAATTATTTTGGTTAACAAATTCAAAGCAGTAAAAGTAAATTTTAAAAGGAAATTGTTTTGTGTTTTGTGTCCCTCTTTGTGGATATAGCGTTAGTGAGTGTGTGTATGTAAGAGGGTGAATGAAAGATTTCGTATGTGCCAAAACTAAAAGACTAAAAGAGAGGTTTCAATATTTCTTCCGTTTCATCATAGGTGAGTTTTTGAAGCCAATTAAATAAAAGTTTCCCGCATTTAAATCTATTAGAAGAATTAATTTTCAAAAAATTTTCAGCAAAGTTGTACAAAAAGGGACCAAGGAAGCAAAAATATTTGTGAACGAACCGGTGTTTGAAAGTTTTGGCTCTACAGACTTTGTATTTACGTCTTCCGGGTGATGGTTTATATTGCACTTGGGAATGTTGCTTCAAAATTACATTATATACAAATAATTGGCGCACTGTCATGACTCCACAGGAGGAATACAATTGATGAGTTGGATGCAAAAAAGGAGAGAATGTACAGACCTTCAAAACTGCTCTTTGCGCTCTTTCTAGTCCTAACATGGTTGTTTTGTGAGTTCCTCCCCACGTGGTGATACAGTAAACTAGAACCGACTGACACAGAGCTGTATAGACTCTATACAGTATGTGTGCGTCGGCGGCATACCTGATATTTTTAAAAACATAAATAAGTTTCCTGATTCTGTTGGTGAGAAGTTCAATGTGTGCTTTGAAACCCAGATTTCTGTCTAGCATTACACCAAGATATTTTATAGAATCAGTCTGTGCGAGAGGGTTACAGTCACAATCATGGGGGTTTTTATAATCACAGCTATGTGCAAAGAGTGAACGGTCTGGTAAACATTTGGGGGAATTTCGCATGGAAAATGTGATGTACTTAGTCTTATCCCTGTTAAGGGTTAAGCAGTTGTCGGAGAGCCAATCGGTAACTGAGTTCAATCCATTTTGAGCATGACTAAAGGTTTCGTCCCAAGAACTGGCAGAAAATATAAGTGCCGTGTCATCAGCGTAGGAAATGATCTTGCCCTGGAATAGGTTGAGTTTAAGGAGGTCGTTGATATAAACAAGAAAAAGAACCGGTCCTAATATACTACCCTGCGGGACACCATAAGACACAGGGAGTTCACTGCTGACACGGTTGCCTATTTTTACATATTGGGATCTACCTGTAAGATAGTCCTGAAAGATTTTGAACTGGGTATCTCTAATTCCTATTCGTTCAAGTTTATACAAGAGCCGGGGGACAGAAACCGTATCAAAAGCTTTAGCTAAATCAAGGAAAACCCCTATTACCTTATTGCCCCTGTCTAGTTCCTTTACGATATGGTCTGTTAGCTCAAGTACAGCATCACTGGTTGATTTCCGTGATCTGAAGCCAAACTGATAATCTGATAATAGTTTTTTTTTTTCTAGATAGTCAGTTAGTCTTGTATTAATTATTTTTTCAAAAATTTTGGAGATAGACGGCAAGACTGAAATTGGCCTATAGTTGTTTATACAATCCTTGCTCCCAGACTTATGAATCGGATGTATCAGGGACTTTTTTAAGTCAGCAGGGAATTCGCCATTTGCAAGGCACAAATTGAGAGCGTGTGTCAATGGTGGTGTGAGAACTTGAATGTTTTCTTTGAGGATGGCATTTGAAATATTATCCCAACCTACAGCGCAAACAGTTTTCAGTGCCCTTATTGTACGTTCAACCTCTTCCCTATCTGTTTCCAGCATTACAAATGATTCTAGCCTCGTATTTAAAGATTCAGAAGGGACATCAAGATTTCTCGGAGATGGACTAACATTCTCTGCCAGCTTCCTGCCAACGTTAACAAAAAAGTCATTTATGTGATCTACTGCCTGTTGGGTATTGATTGTTCCTAGTAGTTCTTGGGCGGATGTCCTTTGCTTAGACATACTGGTTATTCTTTTAATAACTTCCCATAGCTTTTTGTTATTATTTCCTGCCTTTTGTAGCTCTTTTTTTTCGTACTCTGTTTTAATTTTTCTTAGGAGTTTATTGCAAAAATTTCGGTATCTAATATACGTGACCTTTAAAATTAAGTTTTGTGGTGATTTATTTGAGTTCTTATGCAGTCGATCCCTGTTACGGATGCAGCGTAGTAAGCCTGGTGTTATCCAGGGTCGAATGATTCTAGTGCGACGTGAAAATTTTAAAACTGATGAGTTAACTTTTATAGCATTTTGTAGCGATTCGATAAGATAATTTATGGCAAAGCTAGGATCAGTTGAATTGAATAGGGGTTCGAAGTCAATATTTTTAATTGTTATTTTAAGGGCTTCAGTATTTATTTTAGTCCTATTAGTCGCAGGTTGTTCTCGTTGCTGCTGATGCCCCTGACAGAACAGAACCGCTTGATGGTCGGTGACAGTGGAAGCCAAGACTAAAGTCAGGGCTGGATTTTTTGTTTTCAATATGACGTGGTCGAGACATGTTCCACTGAATCTAGTCGGAAAGGTATGTGCAGGCAATAGTCCATGTCCAGCGCATAAGTCGAGGTACTCGTGAGCCCCGGAATCTTGTTTATTTGGGCAAATGTCAATGTTCAAATCACCAATAATGGAGATATTTCTGAAAGTTGACAAACTAGAGAGGGTGGCTTCCAGTGACCGTATAAAAGTATCAAGCTTTTTATATGATGGGGAGCGATAAATATCCACAATTGCAGACTCTGTACCGAGCTTTAAAATCAGACAGTTGCCCTCTATAAATGGTGGTTCCAAGACAGTGAGTCTGATATCAGATTTAACATAGACTACCACTCCATCATTTTGCAGTGGATGGTTGGTGGTTTTGTATATGTCATATCCTTCCATAGGATACACAGTAGGGTTGGACGAAAGCCAACACTCGGTCAGTACAATAACATCGGAGGCAATATCGATCCTATCAATCAAAATTATGAGGCCGTCATAGTTTTTAGAAATGCTTCGAATATTTTGATTTAAGATAATTAAACTTTTGGGCCGAGACTTTATCAGATCTTTTGCATCCTCAACATCGCAGCAAAGTGAGTCCGATACAGAAAGTAAATCCAATTCACTGTTTAGGTTTTCAATCAACATTTACTCGTAAAAAAGTAGTTCTGCTTTTATACAGATACCCAAAAAATAAGGTGATGTCAGAGGGAAACTTTTCCTCAGAATATAGGCTCATGTTTTGGCTTACTCTAGAAGTATTAAACTTGCTAAAGGCGTAGAAGGGAGCTTTGATGGCATTTGTTGATAATTGTTTGTGTGGAATCTTAAAGTAGGTAAACGGGAGAGTTAAAAATCGTACATTAATAGAATAACAACTGTTGCGGTAACAAAAGGCAAAAATACTAAAAGATAGTCACGCTTTTTTCTCATTCAACTTTGTGAGATCAGCTTCTTCGTTGATGCGGATAAGAGGTGTCCCTTCTGCCTTGCGTAAATATATTTTTCCGTAAGAAGTCCAGCAGTAAGAATAGTTATGTAACTTGGCGAAGTCTCGGGCTAGATAATACAACATTATAAAACATTAACACATAATTTTATATTACACCACACCGCACCATTCGTAGTCAATTATTACAAAATAACAATTATTACATAGTCAATTACAACAATTAATTCATAGTCAGTTTTACAAAATTACCATTATTAATGTTTCTTCACTGTGTTCGTTTTGTATCGTGTAGGTATGTCAACATTTGCTTGTTCGAAAATATTGTATCTGTCAACCCGCATTATTATCAAATTAACGTGTTTGCTTTCCGTATGTATGTGTGTGCGTTTATTTTAAATTTTATTACTTGTATAAGTTTCTCAATAAGTGAATTTGTAATTCTTTCGAGAAATAAATATTCTTTAACCATAATGTCTTTATTAGTTCATCAATACTTTATAAGCACTTCTCCAGCAAAAATGTCTTGAGATTGAGTCTCAATTTACATAAAATATTTTTAAGAGTCATTGCATGCTTATTAAATAATTTAGTAGATTGATAAAATGAGCAATGTTTCGTAATATTTAGAGTGGGTAATACTACAAGTAGGAAGTCATTTCTTCTAGTATTCTCTCCTAGTAGCTTCTCCTCGTCAGTCTCGTATTTTTTATGTGCTTAGCAAGCTAAAATATGAAGAGAAGGAACTGCTAGAATACTAAGACACTTAATTTTTTGAGTTTTGATTGATAAACTAGTGCTGAAAAAGTGACTCAACCCAGAAATAATAAAAAATCTTTTCTAACACCAGACCAACTGGTTACCTATGCCTTGTATAACTAGTTCATCACTGAATTCCCCCCCTCATTAAAACCTGCCCTACTCACATGGATGTAATACACGTAAAATTACGATCTGAAATAATGCATTCCGTTTTTTTGTCTGACAGCTCGTAGCTCCAAACGCAACCATACAAGTGATGTTTGGAATGAGCGAGGCGTCTAGCCTAGCGTTATTGCCGGACCCAGACGCGCCTATAGGATCTGTCGGTCGGCCTATTGGGTACCTGAAATATCGAGTGAGTACAAAACCGAATTTAAAATATCTACTAGGATTTTTTGGTGGTTTAGAAAATTTATTTAGATCGAAACAACCACAACTACCTGCACCGAAATACCGAGTTTTTTAATTGTTTATTATTTTATGGTTTTTACGTGAACACATCAAAATAAAACATCTGTGTCATTTGCTGTAAAGGAGTCGGAACGTTGGGTTAGGAAATGTCAAAATGAAAATTCCTCGGGGTAATTCCGTAAAGTTGTTCCATTTCAATAATTCCATATATATCTAGTGTTTTTTGTTGACTGCAATCAATCTGTCTATATGCAAAAGGGATTTAAAGATTTTTGTATGCAGGCTGGCATAGCCACCTGTCGCCATTCATGTTTTTTTTCCTGAAGTTTCCGCGCACGATAAATGTGGTATACAGGGCTACTTTATAAACACCATCCAAATTAAAATACTCGTAGGAGGATCTATGGAGAAAATGGCAAAATACGTATTTTTCTGTTTGACAACCTTTAGTACTAAAATGTTGAGTTATTAATGTTATTATAACTACTCAAAGGTATAAAAAATCACTAATTTCATTGATACTGCGCGACATGAGTGGGGCGCTCTCGACTCCCCACCTGCGCTTTATTCAGAAGTTGAAATTTAATTTTGACTAAGTAACCGCAATAATAATCTGTGCTAAAAAAATATAATAATGTAGAAGTCAAGAAGACCTTGGATGGTGTTTATAAAGTAACCTTGTATAAAGATAGAGAAAACATTAACAAACAAAAAATGCCTGATAATATGGTGCCCTAAAGTGTCACGTTTCCGAGTCATTTGACGGTAAAGATCGATTTGAAAAAGGTGATATTCTCTAAAAGGGTCATTATTTAAGACACGTTTTGCAAGCGGCATCACTTTTAAAAAATAGAAATCGAAAAGTCACGCAAGCCAATTTTTTTTGGCAAACATTAATCCTCTCATAAACGGGTTATTAATAATTATTCAATTATCTTCATATTTAATATCATAAAATAAATAAAACACCACCATTCTTTGATTTTCGTGCAGTGTCCCAAACCCCGATCTAATAACTTAGTAAATTATATATTTTAAAATAAACGGTAGGTACATGCTTACCAAAAAAAAAACTAAGTCCTAAAAAGTTGACAATGCTATGAAAAATTAGACCATATTTTTAAAAGAATTAAATTATCTAAAAAAACCTAAAATGTAACTGTCCTGGGGTAGTTACTGATTTGCGTGGATCATTGCAAAATCACTTCCACATCCCTGACTTAGCGGCACGATGTTACGTCATCCTAATTCACGTTACATCTAGTCGCGCTCCAACGGCCGGGCAGAGTGCTTGTGTGACGACGCGTCGAGTTTCCGAAAAATTAAGGTAAGAACCTCGTGGGTATGGTTTCTTAAAACATTGATTTGCGTGGTACATTTTTCTCCGGTGTCTGTGAATTTATTAATTAAATAAAATATTGAAGAGAACAAATATAAGATAACGTAACTTATATTAAAAACTAAGTTTATTATCTTAATTTTTTTCCAATATTTTTAGAATTAACTGGATTTGTTTTGTTTTCCGTGATCGTGATTTACGTGGATTACGTGGTAGTTTTGATCCACACAAATCAACTATTGGCCATGCAAATGAAAAATTTTTTGTAATGGTATTGTATGATAATGTTTTTTAATACTTTAGTTAAATGTCAATTCGTTTAAATCAAACTTAAAATGACGCAGTTGATGGGTTGCTGATTTTATAAAATATATATAATATAATAAAAACAAAAAAAGTGTCAAATTAGCTACCTTTATGAATGTTTGATAAAATTGGAAAGAGAGAAGTTATCTGAAAGAAGAAGAAGAGGGTGGCTTAAAAATAATGAAGAGTTCAAGGCCAAAAACCGGGCGAGATATTATAAAAGGGTAACTGAAGGAAAAATGATTCCAGGTCGGTCTCTCGGGTCTTCCAACAATTAATTTTAAGCCCCGTTTTTCCCACCTCCTTACTAAGATCGTCTACCTGGCACTGCACGTCGCGGTGCGTATGGCTCAGCAGGCAGAGATTATCAGCATAGTGTAAGTCTTCCAAGACATCACTTATCCCCCACTCTATCCCACGATGCTTGTTCCTGTATGCGCGTTGCATAATCCCGTCGAGCACAATCAGGAAGAGGAGAGGCAAAAACAAGCAGCCTTGGTGGACGCCCGCATGTACTTCAATCTCCTCGGAGATGAAACCGTCGTGAATAACTCTATAGGAGTATTTCCTACAGATAGCTCGCAGTAGGTCGATGATCTTCGGCGGGACACCAACGTCGGATAATCGAGTCCATATACTTGTTCTCTTCAGCGTATTGAAGGCCTTTTCGAAGTCAACAAAGGTCAGGTAAACCTCTCTTTGCCATTCTGATGGCTGTTCCAAATTAATACTTTGCATGTTATCACATGGAAAGTATTAATTGTAGCGAAAAGCGGCTAAAGCCAGCCTGTTCCCTGCGAAGAAGAGGTTCAACGGCCCCCCAACAACCTGCCCAAGACAATCTTGCAGAAAACTTTCGATGGTATCAAGAGCAAAGTGATACCTCTCCAATTGCTGCATTGGCTAAGGATCCCTTTTTTGGCACGGTTATTAGAAGCCCTTTCTTCTAGTCATCTAGGCGTTCCTCTGAAGTCCAGATTTTCTTCGTCCGCCGGACTTCGACGGCGGAGCGTAAGTCTTCTTTCAGCATTTCCACAGTAATGAGGTCGAAGGTCGACCTTTGCGAATTTTGAGCGACAGGATAGCCTCAGCCAGTTAGTTAGACACGCCTGATGTACCACAGCACACCTCTAGTTCACTTGGGCTTTTTGACATCAACATTGACCGCTGCAGTTGCCCTTCAGATGTCACAATAAGCTGCCTGTCATTCGACTTAAGGGGCTTCTTCTAAGGTCTACTATTTCCTGCGAAGGTTTTGGTTGCTTCGCACAGCTCTCTCAGATTGCCAGTGTTTGCAGCGAGTTGGGCTTTATCAGCAACAGCTGCTGCGGTAGATTTTCTTTCTGGATCTGACGGTGCTGTTGTCTGAACATTACTAGAAGTTGAACGTCGGTAACGTCAGTAGTTTGTGGCAGTTTCAAGTGTAGGTCTCTTCAGTCTGTGATAAGCTGCCATGTGGATTGTAACATCCAGTCTTTGAGCGAGTGTGTGTTGTGTCCCAAGACGGCAGAGCTTGTCTCTGTATAGGCCACTTCAATACGGTTCCAGTCTTCGCCTATTGAGTTTTCCGTATCAAGGCTGGAGAAGCGGTGTCGAAGTTCGAACCTGAATTTGGTGCAAGTGTCAGGGTCCCTGAATTTTGCGACCGCGAACCTTCTCGCGACCTCGCTAGGTCCCCGGCTGGTCGTGCTACCGCAACCATGAGGCGCAGCTCGACAACAACCAGATGATGGTCGTTGTCGATATCGGCACCTCTTCGATTTTGGACATCGAGCAACGAGGAGCGCCATTTAGAACTAATGGCAAGGTGGTCAATTCGGTTTTTGGTAGTGCCAGCGGGTGAGATCCATGTTTGCTGATGGATATCTTTATGTATAAATAATATTCACATTTAAATATTCTTTTAAATATGAAGTAACATCAAATAACTTATTTGAGAAAGTTAAGTTAAAACAAAAATCATTTTCGTGGGGTGTTTTGTGATTTGCGTGGCTTCCAATTTTTTAATCTCTATTATCTCTGTAAGTATATCGCTCTCGGAGGTGCCTCTTCTACAAAAAATATTACTTTTACGTATATTTTAAGGTACAGATGTCGATTCAAAAATATATTAAATTTGAAAATGGCCACGCAAATCACCAAAGAATGCCTTACTCGAAGAAGCACTCAAAAATCCACAAATTAAGTGGCTTTTCGTGTTATTTTGTCAACAAATAACAGATTTCAAAACATTCAAACCGTTAGTTAAGTGTATTAGTATTTATGGAGTGTACATTTAAAAGTGCTCAAAAAAATATTTTGCTGCCGTTTTTTGGTAAAAAATCTACAAAAAAGTTTCATATTAAAACAAATATACTTTATTGCATATGAGATCAATACAAATTCATTTGTGGCAGCATAGGATAACAAATAGTGACCTTATCGCTTTGAGCGATTTCTTTGAGACGGTTAGGATTTTGGGAGATTACAGAAGAAGACGGTCCATTTGCGGCTTACGGGCTTCTTCAAGAAGCCCGTAAGCCGCAAATGGACCTGGATCAGTCCGGACGGTAGAGTCAAAAACGAGATCGATTTTATCATGTCGACGAAGAAGCATATATTCAATGATGTCACTGTGATCAACGCTGTTAAGACAGGAAGCGATCACCGCATGGTCAGAGGCACATTGAATATCGACCTAAAGCTTGAGAGAGCGCGACTGATAAAATCCACGCTCCGACCAATACCGGCTCAAATTCAAAACCCCGAGTGCTTTCAGCTCGAGCTTCAAAACCGCTTCGAAGCCCTTGAGAACAGCATCGATGTGGACTATCTGTACAACATGGTGGTGGAAACTGTCAGTACGGTAGGGTCCAAGCACTTTAAAACCCGCCGTCCCAAATCAAAGAAACTCTCCAGTCAGACTCTCCTACTCATGGATCAGAGAAACGAAATGAGGCTACAGAACTCAGCGGATGCCCATCGTTATCGGCAACTCAATAGACAGATATCTAAGTCTTTGACGAGCGACCTTCGCCAATTTAATACCCAGCGTATTAAAGAGGCAATTGAGCGGAATAAAGGCTCCAAAGTGTTCGCCAGAGATCTGTCTATTGGGCAAAGCCAATTGACGAGGCTGAAAACTGAGGCAGGTAGCATCATTTCGTCAACACCTGAAATCCTGAGGGAGATTGAGAGTTTCTATGGACAGTTATATTCCACGCAAACACCTGCTGAAAGCAAGGCTAAAGATCCTAGAGCCAAGCTTACCCGACACTATACCGAAGATATCCCGGACGTCAGCCTGTACGAGATTAGGATGGCTCTCAAGCAGCTTAAAAACAACAAGGCGGCGGGTGATGACGGAATCACAACCGAGCTCCTGAGAGCGGGCGGTAAGCCGATACTTAAGGTCCTCCAGACGCTCTTCAGTTCTGTCATCCTCGAGGGAAAAACGCCAAAGGCATGGGGCAGAGGCGATGTGATGCTGTTCTTCAAGAAGGGTGACAAAACTCTCTTGAAGAACTACAGACCCATCTCGCTTCTGAGCCATATCTATAAGCTGTTTTCGAGAGTCATTACGAATCGTCTCGCTCGCAGGTTCGACGACTTCCAACCTCCCGAACAAGCAGGGTTCCGAAAAGGCTATAGTACCGTAGACCACATTCATACGCTGCGGCAAGTTATACAGAAGACCGAAGAGTATAACTTGCCACTTTGCTTAGCGTCGTGGACTACGAGAAAGCCTTTGATTCGGTTGAGACCTGGGCAGTACTGCAGTCTCTCCAAAGGTGCCAAATAGACTACAGGTACATTGAGGTGCTAAGGTACTTATACCAAAACGCCACCATGTCGGTCCGATTACAGAACCAGAGCTCTAATCCGATCCAACTACAGCGAGGCGTGAGACAAGGAGACGTTATTTCTCCGAAACTGTTCACGGCTGCGTTGGAGGATATTTTCAAGCTTCTGGACTGGAAAGGACGCGGCATCAACATCGATGGCGAGTACCTAACACACCTGCGATTTTCCGATGATGTAGTTCTTATGGCTGAGACCTTGGAAGACCTGAACATAATGCTCGAAGATCTCGGTAATGCTTCTCAAAGAGTGGGTCTTAAGATGAACATGGACAAAACAAAAATCATGTTAAGGACGCCTATACGTTCTGTAAGAAAAACCACGGTCTTGCGGTTCATTTATTGGGTTATTTGGCACTCATAAAAGCAAGTTTTAAATTTTAAGGGGTTATTAGATTTTTTATCTACAGTTCATGGGAATAAAAAAATAAAAAAATGTTATGCCCTCTTCTCTGTGATTGATTTACCAAAAGCATTTTTGCGTAAACGGCTAAAATACTGTCAGTTTCGGTAAGTTAATCTGATTAATTATATAATTTGAAGAATCAATAAAAATATTTATGGACGGCCTACATAGTCTATTTTAATTTGTGTTTGCAAAATATTACAAAAAAGGCCTTAAAAGTCGTGAAAAAAATAAAATAATTATGGTAAAAAACTCAATTTATATTAGCCTTATTACAATGGAACGAGGGTCAAAATCGCTCGCTGTATTAGGTTTGCGTTTTCGAACAACTATCGCAGTCTGCGCTGGAGCGCCTTCGAGGTCGGACGTGCGTCGCTCTGTCTGGACTTTGTTCACGATCGACCCGATCTATTCGGATACAAAATATTCCTCTAAGAGCATTTGATACTTGCGAAAAATAAGGTAGGTACAAGTAACTAGTAAAGTACATTATTGTCAAGAGATATCTATTTCATATTTTGACTTGGCTGACCTGCTCATTTTGTTGGTTTTTGTGAGTCCTTACATGCTGGATGACTTGGCTGACCTGATGATGGACTCCGGAGACACCCCATGGAACTCGGAAACTGTCAGAGTTTGGTATCCCGAGTTTGGGCTCGTTTTGTAGGTCTTTGTGAGTACTTACATGCTGGATGACTTGGCTGACCTGATGATGGACTCCGAAGACACCCCACGGAATTCGGAAACTGCCAGAGTTAGGTATCCCGAGTTTGGGCTCGTTTTATAGGCCTTTGTGGGTACTTACATGCTGGATGACTTGGCTGACCTGATGATGGACTCCGGAGATACCCCAAGGAACTCGGAAACTGTCAGAGTTAGGTATCCCGAGTTTGAGCTCGTTTTGTAGGTCTTTATGAGTACTTACATGCTGGATGACTTAGCTGACCTGATGATGGACTCCGGAGACACCCCAAGGAACTCGGAAACTGTCAGAGTTAGGTATCCCGAGTTTGGGCTCGTTTTGTAGGTCTTTGTGAGTACTTACATGATGGATGACTTGGCTGACCTGATGAAGGACTCCGGAGAGACCCCATGGAACTCGGAAACTGTCAGACTAGGTATCCCGAGTTTGGGCTCGTTTTGTAGGTCTTTGTGAGTAGTTACATGCTGGATGACTTGGCTGACCTGATGATGGACTCCGGAGACAGGCCATGGAACTCCGAAACTATCAGAAGTAGGTATGCCGAGTTTGGGCTCATTTTGTTAGTATTCGTTAGTACTTACATGCTGAATGATTTGGCTGACCTTATAATGGACTCCGGAGACGCCCCATTGAACTCCGAACCTGTCAGAGGTAGGTAAGAAAAGAAAGAAAGAAAAGAAAGAAAAAATATTTATTAACCCTACAAATACAAACAATGAAACGGTAAAGCTAAACAATAGACAAGTAGGCGACACAAAAAAGGTTTTTACAAAATAGTAATAGGTTAATCAGGCCACTGCTTCAGCATGTGTCTCTGCAGCACAAAACCGATGCTGGTATTCTGGCAGGGCCTGTCGTTATTCGTGATTTATGTATGGGTAAGTGTATGCGATAAGTTAAGTGGAAAAAGTATGAATTGCGAGTGTAATAGTGTCGTAATATAACGTAAGCAAGTGAAGCGTGCGTGCCTAAAGCTGCAAATAAGTAATAAATTAAAAAATAAAATATTAGCCGAATATTATATTACAGCCGAATTACTTTGCTGTGGCTGTGACATGGATTTAGGAATACTTAACAGGATTGATAACTCTGAAAAAGTGTAATAACAAAAATGAACTGTATTGTTTGCTTTTAAAGTATATTTTTGAAAACGCCTTTTACAGAACCTAAACCGAGCCGACTTACACAGCATTATCAGATGCCGTGTGTCTCGCTCTTTCATCTTGTCAGACCTAAAAAAATATTGTTGATTGAAAGTTTAGACTTAATAATCTTTGTTGAAACACTTGTTTTTAAATGGCATTGCAATCAATTTAAGTCAGTGTATATGTATCACGTTATTTATTTTGATATTATACAAATAAAATATTATTTTTTATCAAATCTATATTTTGCTTATTTTCTACTGGTAACTCATGAAATATGATAGATTGGACAGTTTGTATTCGATAATTATCAATTTTACGAGATTACTTTCTAACGTTTAAAATGGTTAAAAAAGTGTTGCGTTTATGCTTGCCCAAGTGAATCATATGGTGGTAGCAAAATTTCTTTTCACAGGCAAGCTAAAAATAACATAATCATAAATCTAACAACTATGTTGTCCATGAATTCTTGCATTGTGAGGACGAGGAAGCCCAAACTCGCGACACTTACCTCTGACAGTTTCGGAGTTCCACGGGGTGTCTCCGGAGTCCATCATCAGGTCAGCCAAGTCATCCAGCATTTACTCGTAAGTACTCACAAAGACTTACAAAACAAGCCCAAACTCGGGACACTTACCTCTGACAGTTTTGGAGTACCATGGGGTGTCTCCGGAGTCCATCATCCGGTCAGTCAAGTCATCCAGCATTTAAGAACTCACAAAGACCTAAACTAAGAGCCCCATCTTTGGAAACCTACCTCTAACAGTTTCAAAGTTCCATGGGGTGTCTCCGGAGTCCATCATCAGGTCAGCCATGACACACAGAGATTTCCAATATTGTGTCTATTAACCAATGTACAAGTTGGTTGGTAAGTACTTAATAATACAAATATTTAATTTTTTTTTATAAACAAGCAAATAAAAATAAATTGTATGATTTGTCTGCTATAATTACAACAAGTATCAAGATTATAATTACGTCTGTTTTTTTGCGCTAACGATAGTTTCACTGTGTGTGTGAGCCGCGCGTGTGTGCGTTAGGCTTCTTTTTGACAGAAATCGAAACGTCTTAAACGTATAGGCGTCCTTAAATGCCCATATTGCACCCGCTCCAGTTAACGTTGGGAACATTACACTCGAAGTTGTTGACCACTATGTTTACCTGGGACAGACAGTCCAGCTAGGTAAGTCCAACTTCGAGAAAGAGATCTCTCGTCGAATCCAGCTCGGATGGGCAGCGTTCGGGAAGCTCCGGCATATATTTGCGTCCGAAATACCTCAGTGTCTCAAGACAAAAGTCTTTGACCAGTGTGTGTTGCCAGTAATGACCTATGGGAGTGAGACGTGGTCCCTTACTATGGGTCTCATAAGAAGGCTCAAGATCACCCAGCGAGCAATGGAGAGAGCGATGCTTGGTATTTCCCTGCTCGATCGAATCAGAAATGATGAGATCCGCAGGAGAACAAAAACAACCGACATCGCTCGAAGGATTGCATCGCTGAAGTGGCAGTGGGCGGGACACATAGCGCGGAGAACCGATGGCCGTTGGGGCGGAAAGGCTCTCGAATGGCGACCGCGTACCGGACGACGTTCCGTGGGCAGGCCCTCTACAAGGTGGACCGACGATCTGGTCAAGGTCGCGGGAAGCCGCTGGATGCGGACAGCGCAGGACCGATCGTTGTGGAGATCCTTGGGGGAGGCCTATGCCCAGCAGTGGGCGTCGTTCGGCTGAAATGATGATGATGATGATGACAGAAGAAGACAACAGACTGTTCAAATGTCCTAAAGTCAGTTATTTTTTAACAAATAAAAACGCAAAAAGCCTTATTTATGTAGATTTTTAAAGATCATCATCTATTTCATATCGACCTTTACTTTTAAATAACACGTAAACGTGACGCTTTAGGGTAGGTACCATATTAAAATATATTTTTTTGTTTGTTTATGTGTGTCTTCTAAGTATCAATATATAGGTACCACTTTTATCGTGCGCGGAAACATTAAGAAAAAAAACAAAATGCTACAAGCAGCTGGTGACTTATGCCTCAAAGGTTCAAACCCGTTTATTGTAATTCCAGATAGTAGACGTATCTACATCACGAGATATTGATGAGCCGCATGTCACAGGCGAGTTATGGATGAAGGGGCCCACTATATTTAAAGTAAGTTTACTTAGATCAGTAATCAGTGGTTTAGGCACATAATAAAATACAAAGTTAAGGGCTCCCCACATAAGTTAACCCAAGATTGCGACTGCGTAAACTGAGATCGAACATTTATATCAACCGGGTGATCATAAAAAGACTTACAAAAACGATATGGCATACCTACTCAGTAAGTGTTGCAGTAACTATGTAAGTAAATATTTTCTTTTTCAAATGACTTTAATTTTTAGGTTTTCATACAAAAAATACCGACTGTTCGACTAGTTTGTATGGTGACCTTGAAAGGAAAGCTAATTAATTGAATTGAATTTCCACTTGGATAGTTTCTACATCACCTACTGAGTATTCCATATCGTTATTGTAAGTCTTTTGATAATCACTTGGTATACTTTTTATTAGTATTTTATTTATTTATCGGGTTACCGACGCAAGATACAGCATTTTATCCGTCATTTTTTGTGCTCCTAATTAACTCATCAGCAAACATTTGAGAGTTTTAATTTACTTTTAATTACCATGAAATCATTCGAAAATTCAGCGTGTACAGGCTGGTACATACTTTACTTTTACACCCTATCGCCAACAATTGCAAAAATGTGTCCGTTGACAATTAGTCCTTTACCGTTACCGTTCATGTAGGGATATATTTCATGTTTGTAGGTAGTTATTTGGGAAAAAATGTTATCCCCCAATCATCTGTCATGAAATTACATTTTTATTTCCCACAGGGCTATCACAACAATCCAGAAGAATCAAAAGAAGCGTTCTCGGAAGACGGCTGGTTTAAGTCAGGAGACTTGTTCTATAGGGACGAGCACGGCTACTACTTCTATGTTGATCGTCTGAAGGCTTTACTCAAATACCGGAATCATCAGGTACTTTCCAGCAAGTATTATAGTATTTTACATTCAGTAAAGAGAGTGTAATACGCTGAATCATCATCATCATTCGCAAAATAGCTCTCCACCATAGATTTCGAAAGCGACCGTTCGCAGACAGTCTGCATCGACCGAAATCCCGCAACCTTCAACAGGTCCTTCCGTCCACCTTGCAGATTTGCAGGCTGAGCTTTTTTCGCAGGCTTCTAGGTACACTAGAAGTTTTCTTACCCAACGGCCATCAGTTTTTCGAGAGTACCCACTGCCATTTCAACCTTCCTACCTGCTAGGCTACGTTAGTCACTTATTCTGCTCATTAAGAAAACGCTGTCTGGGTGTGAAATTCAACAGCAGTAAAACTTGGGTCTCTTCCCAAGACAAGAGTAAAGCCATTCAATAATCAGAATTATTATTTCGGAATATTGATTTTCCCCACCTCCAGGTGTCCCCTGTTGAGCTGGAACAGGTAATCCGGACTCACCCAGGCGTGCTACAAGCAGCTGTGGTTGGCATTCCGCACGAAGAGCACGGAGACTTGCCGGCCGCTGCCGTGGTGCTGGAACAAGGGGCCGCGGTCACGGCCCAAGAGATTAAGAATTTAGTCAAAGGTAATGAAGAGCGTCTTGGCCTAGACCTAAACCTTGTGTCTTCTTGACCATCAAAACTCAATAACCAAAGTGCTTACTTGCAGATAACCTGACGGACTCAAAACAACTTCGCGGAGGAGTAGTCTTCATGGAAGAACTGCCAGTAACTGCCACGGCCAAAGTTGACAGAGTGAAACTCAAGAAAATAGTCATTACAATGGAAAGAATAAACAAATAGGCATAGGGGTTCAAAATCTTTCATTGTTGTTTATACATTGTATAAATCTATACCCGATTGACAAAGTACAACGAGAACAGTCCACTACACCCCAACCCCTCTAAGGCTGCCTGTCCACCGAAGCGAAGTTTTGGAGATTTTTTTAAGAAGCCCATTGGTTGAAAGTTGCGAAAACTCCGCTCCGCTGCCTCGTTCCGCTTCGGTGGACAGGCAGCTTTATACCACTACACCCCGTATAGATGACAAATCTTAAATTATCCGTCGTCAGTACATACCGTTGCGCCATGAAGCTGCCCCGCAGCGGCCACACCCTGGTAACCACGACGGCTTGTGGGCTTAACCTGAAGGAGGGGGCTTGACTTTAACATCACTCGAGTTTATTCGGCTATCACTCGAACAGGTGTCATGATTATAGAGCAGGCCACTGGTATGAATCAAGGCAACTGCAGGACTGGCTCATGGCAGCAATAGAGATTTCATTATTATATTTTGTCAGCTTTAATTGTAAAAGTGTAAAGCGCTCTGTTGAACATATAAGAAAATTGTGTTTAACATCCGACATTATAGCATTGCAAGAAACATGGTTACTCCCAGATGATATAGATTTCCTGAGTAGCATAGACTCGAAATTTGGGTGCACGGGTACATCCGCAGTGGACGTAGAAGCAGGTATGCTACGAGGGCGACCCTACGGAGGTGTGGCACTGCTGTGGAGGAAGAGTGTTTTTCCAAAGGTATCGTTAATTCAATGTGATAACCCGCGAGTGTGTGCAGTTAAAATAATAATGCAACAAAGTGCGTTCATAGTGTGTTCTATTTACATGCCCACAGACAACACAGTGAACCTGGTGGATTTTACGGATTGTCTCGGGTTGGTGAGCGCTATTATTAATAATGACAGTATTGAATCATTTTATTTGCTAGGAGATTTCAACGCACATCCGTGTGAGCCGTTTTATAGGGAACTTGATAGTTTTTGTTCTGAATACGAGCTGACTTGCGCAGATGTGAAGTTATTGGGATTAATGTCTGACACGTATACTTTTATTAGTGAAGCGAATGGATCTAGACGATGGCTCGATCACTGTATTGTTACTCAATCGGCCTCTCAGACTATTGTTGGAATAGATATATTGTACGACGTTCTGTGGTCCGATCACTTTCCGTTAATAATAAAATGTAAATTAGATACTATTAAATCGAAAACGTTTGATCGCTCAGATGTAGATACTGGAGTAAGGTGGGGCGAAAGAAACTCTGATCAAATAAAGCTGTATAGTTCATTATGTCAACAAAAACTACGAACTATTGAATTCCCAAGGGAAATGAGCGCTTGTAGTGATTCTAACTGTACTAATATGGACCACAGATATATTATTGATAAGTTATATGACCAAATCGTAAGTGCGTTGTCTAGTGCAGCCGTTGAAAGTTACGCCGGGAATTGTAGAAAGAGAAAGCCAGTTATTGGCTGGAATAAGTACGTTAGTGGGGCTCACAGGGACGCTAGGTGTAAATTTGAATTATGGGTACTATATGGCAGGCCAAGATCGGGAAATGTCTGGAATGAAATGCAAGAAAGTCGGAAGGTTTTTAAGTCACGACTTAAATGGTGTCAGAATAAAAGAGAGCAATTAAAAATGGACATACTTGGCAAACACCATACTAGGCGTGATTTTCGTAACTTTTGGAAGTGTACTAATAAGTTTAATAGCAAACCTGGGGTGCCTGTGAGCGTCAATGACGTCAGCGATCCGAAGCACATAGCTGATATGTTCAGGGAGCAGTTTGCTGTTAAGTCACCTTTGGGGCCATCACAGATGCAGTGTGAGAGCGGGCGGTGTGGGGGGGAGCTCGGCACTAAGTTTACGGCCAAAATGGTCAGCAATGTCATAAGTGCTATGTCACGAGGAAAGTCACCTGGACATGACAATCTAAGCATCGAGCACCTTAAACATGCTGGCCCGCATCTTCCCAGGGTTCTAGCTATGTTCTATACGCTATGTGTGGGTCACTCTTATCTGCCTGCTGATATGATGAAAACTGTGGTGGTGCCAATCGTTAAGTGCAAGACTAGTGACATAAGTGACAAGACTAATTACAGACCGATCTCACTGGCTACTGTTGTAGCTAAAGTGCTTGACAGCTTGCTTAATTCAGAGCTAGATGCATACGTGAGTAGTCATGACAACCAGTTTGGCTTTAAATCCGGGCTCTCGACAGAGACAGCAATTTTATGTTTAAAGCAGGCTGTTAAGTACTACACTGATCGGAAAACCCCTGTGTTTGCCTGCTTCCTGGACTTATCAAAGGCGTTTGACCTGGTGTCCTATGACATTTTGTGGCAGAAACTAAGCACTACTTCTATGCCAAGTGAACTTGTTAACCTGCTTAAATACTGGTATGGAAACCAGGTCAATACGGTGCGCTGGAGGAGCACATTTTCGGAACCATATAGGATGGAGTGCGGGGTGAGGCAGGGAGGGTTGACCTCGCCTAAGCTCTTCAACCTATATATCAGTGCCCTTCTGGAGGAGCTCGGCAGCACACATGTCGGTTGTCATATTGATGATGTTTGTTTTAATAATATCAGCTATGCGGATGACATGGTGCTGCTGAGTGCTTCTGTATGTGGGTTATCGAAATTGATAGCTATATGTGAACGCTACGCACTTAGACACGGCCTGTCATATAATGTTAAAAAAAGTGAGTGCATGGTCTTTCGAGCCGGCGGGAAGTGTCCAGGTAATACACCGGTCATAAAACTAAATGGTTCACCACTTAGAAGGGTTGAAAGTTTTAAATATCTTGGACACCTGGTTACCGCCGACTTGAGGGATGATGCAGACATTGAACGGGAACGTAGGGCACTGTCTGTTCGGGCTAATATGATCGCGCGCAGGTTTGCTCGTTGCTCGGAGGATGTCAAAATCGCTCTTTTTAAGGCATTTTGTACGTCCTTCTATACGAGTAGCCTGTGGGTGGAGTATACCAAGAAGCAGTATAGCGCCTTGCGCGTCCAGTATAATAATGCATTGAGGGTGCTGCTGGGGCTGCCTCGGTTTCGCAGCGCTTCGGGGATGTTTGCTGAATACCGCGTGGATTGTTTTTATACAACCATGCGTAAGCGGTGCACATCCCTGGTCCGTAGGGTTCGGGCCAGCTCCAATAGCATCCTTGAGGTGTTATCAAATAGATTTGACTGTCGGTACATGAATCATGCAGCGATGATTCATGTGCGAACATCAAGTTAAGACAGCCTTGCCTAGGTAAGAATTTTATTTTAATTTTGTTGATTTGTTTTATTTTTGTAGTATGATATTATTGTATGTAATTGTTATTATTTTTCGTTTTATTTCTAATTATAAATGTTTTAAATTAATAAGTATTGTATGTATAATTTTCTATGATCCCAAGAGGGTTGAAATAAATGAATTTAATTTAATTATTGTTTGCCATACTGCTGCATCCGACTTATTTCCGACCATAGCGGTTCTCCGTTCCGTCAGATAAAGATGGTCTGGACGAGGGCGTGCTCTTGCGTTTTGGGCGTAGGTACGCTGTGCATATGACCGCTTCCGTCCAATGGATTCCGATCTGGCAAAGTCTTGTGGCAATCGGACAGCTATAGACTAGCGTCTATACTAATATTATAAAAAGGAATGATTTGGTTTGTTTGTATTGAATAGGCTCCGAAACTACTGGACCGATTTTAAAAATTATTTTGCTGATATAAAGCTTATCAGGGAGTGGACATAGGCTTTAAATATATATATATTTTAGTTTAGGCTATATTTTGACGGGAAAGAGAGTCTACGCGGGCGAAGCCGCTGACGGACAGCTAGTGTGGAAATAAAACGTAAAGATTGCTTTTTCGTAGTGTATGAAGGAGCGCCAATTATAAGAGTGATTATTATATTATTTATTAATGATGTTGTTTTCTCACACATGTGTATGTGGCCAGTGAAACAGCTTCTGCTTTTTGTACTGATAACAAATAATGATTGTAAGAATACCTACTGATATTTTAACGATGTAAAAAAACATACACATCAACAGTTTTTTAAAGATACGAATACATCTTTGACAGTAAGTATATTGTTTTATTTTTGGTGGGGTGGGGACCGAACCCACCACCTTTGTCGTTAAAGGCCGGATTGCCGTCATTTCACCAACAGGCAAGTCACATAAATAAAAAGATAAATAATGAAAAAAAGAA
Source organism: Udea olivalis (assembly GCA_947369235.1). Taxonomy (NCBI): domain Eukaryota; kingdom Metazoa; phylum Arthropoda; class Insecta; order Lepidoptera; family Crambidae; genus Udea; species Udea olivalis. The sequence goes on along the minus strand of OX376362.1, from coordinate 9,911,780 downwards.
AACACCCTATCTATGTGTTTGACTTTCCAGCAATCCGCACTCAACGGTTTGCTGCGTATTTTATGGTCCGCACCGCTAGGGAGTGGAAAGATCCGTTTCCGGATACTTACAACCATAAGAATAAACTTCTCCGACGCAGTGGTAGAGTCGCATTATGTTTCTATACTGTTTATTTATTCATATTAATATAGTATTTATGTCTATTATTTAGTATACTTTTTGACTATTTAAAAGTACCTACTGATTAAGTCTATTTAAATGAAGATATTTGGGTAAGCGTGTACCACCATAGGCCTCGTCATCGCTTAACACTAGGCAAAACAGGCCAAACGCAAACTCATTTTAAATAAAAACAACTACAAATAACAATTTTAAGGAATTATCGCGGCGTGTTCGCTCGAACCGTTAGTGGTAAGGCCCACTTCACATTACGTCGCAAGTAGTGCGGCAGCAGCGCGACTATAGCAGCGCGACAGACGCGCTGTTTACAGGCGGCTAATTCCATACTAAAAAGAGCAGCGCGACAGCCGCGCGACACGTGATTGTCCATACTGGACGGCAGCGCGGCAGCCGCGTGCTGTCAGTCGACTTCGAGCAAGTGTTGCAATCGTTCGTACGGTAGAACATTATTTCACAATGAGCGAATTTGACACAGAACAATTTATTTATTTCCTCTTTGGAGTCCATTGTAGAAATGAACTGGCCACCCTTAGTCGCGCGGCTGTATTTGTAATGAGAAGGCATTCGCTGCTATCGCGCGGCTGCCGCGTTGCTGCCGCACTGCTTGCGACGTAATGTGAAGGCGCACTAAGTCTGTATCTAAATTGATTGTACGGGCGTATATGCGCGTCAACGCTCGTGCGAGTTACGCGTGCGACAAAAGGCACGTCTACACGCGCCAAAACGCCAGTCTGAAACCGCTCTTAGATAGATAATAAGTAATTTGTGTGTCCAGTGAGATTGATAAGAGTAAATATCAATAACCATAAGTATAGTTACTATAAGTCAACAGCCGATAACTACATTATCAAACCAGTCTGGGCAATAACACGAACGGACATCACGGTACGTTTTAAGTAAAAAGTGTGTATTCGTTATGGTTTGAAATATTATTTAAATAATCAGAAGTAGCTAAAAGATTTTTTGACTGACCCTGGATTGACATAATACAAGGCAAAAGTAAGTATTTTATTGAGTAGTATAGGTAGATAGGATATTTGACATTTACCTACACTCATTAAACGCTCCTTTCGATTTAATCAAGTTTCAACAATTTTTTCACAATTTTTTTCACAATTTTTTTTAACAATTTTTAATTAGATTTTTTTGCAAAAATCTAATTAAAAATTGTTAAAAAAATATGGAGTGCCCCATTTGTGATTCCAATTTCTGTGATTTGTTTTATTTCAATATATGGTTCGGTACAGTAAATTTATAGAAGACTTGACTAGTAGTACTTGGATACTAGTCCAATAATAATAAAGTACTTACTTATTACCTTTTTACGCCAAGTCGTGAGATAACAATAAAATAAATAATATGTTATACCTGTTATTGTGCAAATAAAACCTTTCATTATATTTACAGTCCTTTCCTGAGGAGAGACAAATAAAACAGTAAGAAATGTCTGGAAAAATGTAAGTTTCATTTTATTTCAGTTAAAAATTAGGGTGCCTGTCGTCATAAGTGATTTTGTTACTAACGGTAACAAAATCATTTGAACACATCTATTTCCTAGTGGGTATTTCTTACTCTGTAACCTGTTAAAAGGTTTCGTCATGAAGTATAAGATCGAGTAAAATTCGGAATAGTTTTTACAGGGTCAGACTTCGGGAGTTAGAACTCTTGTATTGTGTGCCCATGGCGGTAACCTCTCGCATGCTTGTTACTAGAACTAACTAAAGTTACTTAAACTTACCTAAGTACAACTTGTCAGCGCTTAATGAAAGAGAGGTCTCCTATTGGCCCATTTTCACTGTCTGATATAAAAAAAAACAATTTATTGTAGACAGAGGCTGAAACGTCGGACTAATTATGCCGTGATGATGTATATGGAGGAGCTGGGAGCCCGAGTGGTGGCCCAGACTGGAATACCCAGCGACAGGTATCACCTTGGCAAACTTATTCTTCAAGGCCTAAGAGATGACCCTGATCACGTCTTACAGGTAATTATAGAGTGTGGCCGATTGGTAAGAGTGCTCGGTTTGAAATAAGGTGGTCCTGGGTTGAAATCCCAGCCAAGGTCAGGCAAAGGTTGTTTTTGGATTGATTGGAACATAGCCCCGGGGTCGTGATCATCAACCTATAATCGGCAAGGGTGGTGATTAAGCCACTACCCAACTTCGTACGCACCAACCGTGGCTATGACTTTATTTCAATGATAGAGGCATCTTTGCCCAGGAGTAAAATAACATACATAACATCACGACTTTATCCCAAACGGGGTAGTCAGAGGCAAGTGACTGTTAACGTCATGGTGAACGGAACACTCAGAAGCCCACTTTTCATCAATGGTATTAGAACCCAACGTGAGCCTTCCGCCGCTATCCGGGTTGATTTGGTTTTTTATCGTTGTTTTCCATCACCGGAGAGTTAATCGGAAATTAAACAATGAACACAAAGATTTTGGTTTCGGCCAGATTTGAACTCGGGACCGCACGATCCGCGATTCGAGTTGGGAGTGCTTAACCACTAGGCCACGACGCTCTCAGGCCCAGGCCCAGGAGAAGGTATCTAATAAACAACTACGTACTTGTTAAAACGGCAAAGCATCCTTCAATAGGTGCTTATCATCACTCTTGGTGCATGTGCAATTGTGCATCCTATGATGCAGGCCAGGAAAAGCTACGCATGCAAGAGTTTATAGTAATTTCCGCTTGTTTATCAGGTTTCATTTATAACATTTGTTTACATACAATTGTCTCTCCATTTTCAGATTGATGCAGGAGCCAGAGCATCAGAAACCAGCGGATCAGTATTGGAAAGATCAATCAAATGCGCTATCGCCCTCAAAAACCTAGGTCTGAAAAGGGGTGACGTGATGGTACTCATGGCCCCAAACTATTTAGACCTGTGCATTCCAGTCTACGCCGCGTTGTACCTCGGGGTCCTCATTGCTGGCACTGACATGACCTTCGGTGTCAGTAAGTATTCAGTTTTTTTCTCCTTCAGAACGTGCGCTGGTGGCGGATTGGCAACGTCGCAATTTTACAAGATTTTCGTGATTATTGTTATCTGCACGAAATTCAATTAAAAGTATGACAAGGGGTGTGTTGTTTAAGGCATGTTTATATAGTTATTCAACTATTTTTACTGAACCAGTGTGAAGACACGCGGATATATGGTAGGTAGATACTTACAGTCATGCTCACCTAATTATAAAGCAACAACTTGCATGGCAGGGAAGAAAATAGTATTTTTATTTAAATTCAACGAAATACTCACGAAAATTTTCCGAATATGCGACGTTGCCGATCCGTCATCAGCGCACGCTATTAAGTGCCGGAGATGCTAGCTTTGATTGTAAGGGCTTTGGTTTAAAGGCAATGATCGCATTATGCGAAGAAGTTACAACGTAAATGGAGACGAAAAAGGTCAGAGAGAGATTCACTAGAGGGGTTGGCTGGGAAAGGTACACACATCAACATGGTCTAGGGATATTTCAATTAAACCTAAATAACTTAAATTCTATTAACTTTTTGCTAAGACACCTTTAAAATAAACCTTGTTTAATAGCCTATTAAATCTGATAAATAAACTTTTAGATAAAGTTAAATTTAAAAAAAACTTAGAAGAAGATTAAAAACTCAGACAAAATTTCAATCTTAACTTTATTTTTGAAACATCAAAACCAATGAATGAATGTGAATTTCATCCTAAAACAAAACCTTTTATATACAAATTTGAATTTAAAAAAGGAACTTTATAATGTTTTTATAATCTGTCATCAATAGTTTCTTTGTAAGGCCTGTACTTTTTAAGTTATTTAACAAAGTTTTTTATATCCCTAGACCATGTTCTTGTGTGTATTTTACCTAACTCCTTCCTCTTTTTGATGTGACAGGAGGATGCAGAGGGCCAAAGAGGTTCACTGTAATTGAACTGTCACTCTTCTTAAGGCATTCTAGTGTATCGTATAAGTCTACCGCTTAAATGACTTCATGGTGTGGTACCTAGACAGCCTATAAAGGTCAATTTTTTTGGAATCACATCGAGATATTTTTAGTAGTCAATCGTGTTTAGCAGCCAGATAGATCCCTCAACGATATTCAACCTTAGTATGGTTAGATTACAAATATTAGATCCCTGGATCTTCAGAGTATCAAAGTCCTTCCACACTTAAACATTCCTATTTCAGAGGAACTAGTATCAGCGTTTCAAGACAGTCAGCCAAGAATAGTATTCTGCCAAAATACAAGAGCCCAAGACGTAGATACGGCTATGAAACAATCCATGACGGAAGCTCATGTTGTCACATTCGGAAAAGGGGATAAGTTCACCTGCTTCTCCGACTTGCTTGAAGACATTGATGCTGCTGCAGTTAAGGATTTTCAGTAAGTATTTCTCTTACACCATATACGCAGAAGATAGTAGCTGGCGCCTGTAGTGAAGTATTTCTGTGAGATTTTGGTACGTCGCCTTCAGTAAATAGTAATGAAGCTAAAATGTCAAACACGTTGCTGTAATTAGCTATCGTGGTTCACATCGCATAAACTGATGGTAGACTAAGTTGAAAATACTTCAATATTGAAGAGTAAAGTAAACGGTGTCTGTAAACTGTAAAGCAGTCGGCCTGGATCTTTTTACCGAATTGTACTCATTCTAAATGAAAATTTGAGTTGGGATCTGCAGATAGAGATTATTTTGATTTAATCACCAATGATCAAAACCCATGTAGTGTGGTAATGCGTGTTTTAAAACACTTCCTATTATAAACTTGACCTATTATGAACTAAATTTTTTTTTGGAATCGTATTTGTTTTTGCAATTTACATTATAGGGTTATATTTTGAACACCATCCAAAATTTTCCCAGACATTAAGGCATCAATCGAAGACAGCTTTTTTTTAAAAAAGGTAGGTCTTTCTAACTTTCACTTTACAATATTTTTTTCGACCGGATTATTCGTGCGGAGTGGTTACTTAGTCAAAATTAAATTGCAAATTCTGAATAAAGCGCTGGCGGGGAGTTGAGAGGCAGTTGAGAGGCTGCGAGCCCGCCGCCACTAACGTCGCGCAGTATCAACGAAACTACTGTTTTTTTTTATCTTTTAGTAGTTAAAATAACTCAAGATTTTAGTACTGAAGGTTACGTATTTGGCCATTTTTTTTTAGATCCTCATATTTCAATTTGAACGATGTTCATCAAAAAAACCCTGTATACGTTTTTAAGGTTAAAAAAGTAAAATTGACGCAGAACAAGATTACAAATAAATGTTTGTTTGTTTGATAAAACAAATAAGACAATAATATTTTATTAACTGTAATTTTTCAGGCCTGTGGACCTTGATCCTGAAGATGTTGTGGCCTTCCTCACAGCGACCAGTGGCACTACTGGAGTGCCTAAATCAGCAGAACTTACACACAAGAATCTGACTTTAGGATTACCACTATTCAGGTGACTGCATGATATCTAATTTGTGACTTGGCAGCTTCTGAGGCAGAACAACAGCAACGTACCATAAGAATTGATTAAAACTGGTCCTGTTATTCTTACTTCCTTTTGGGCTAATAGCCCACTCAACGAAGACGAAAAACTGCCAAATAGGGGAAATAATTCGTGTAAAAGCGATTTTTGGCGCAAATGTAGGGAATGGTGTCTGAAGCAACACACTCAAAGTACTGAGTAGGGACTCGTTAGTTCCACCCCCATCCATCACTACTTTGAGTATGTTGCTTCAGACACCATGGGGATGTAAATATACTTTTTTAAAGTTTTTCACAAACAACTCTTAAACGGTGGCTCACAACAAAAAAATCTTTGTATAAAATTTCTTACAAAAAATTTACATAAAATTTATTACAAAAAAGGTTTTCTACACTTTTTCGCTGGGATCAATATTTAACGACATATGGAAGCAGAAAAGTGGGAGATGGTGACTTGATGGTCGTCCATATGGGATTGTCTCCACCAAATATCAACGTGTTTTTATGAAACCAGGTCGTGTAAAGGTGGAGACCGGTTTTCAGTGCGACAACTTCAACAGCTTCCATTTGCCAAGACAATGCTCCTCCTCCACTGCTTCTTCAGATGCGACTTCACCACTACCTCTGCTATCTACGGAAAAAGCAAAGTGGGAATTGCTAAGCTGTTCACGGCTAAACCAAAGACTGATCCAAAAGTCCTAAACATTTGGGGTGGAATGTGCGATGCGGCTGCCGGAAAGCAGGCATCACCTACTCCATTGTCTGCGTAGTATGCTCCAGCTCATGCACTAACGGAACCCCCATCAAAAACTACCTACTAGATATATATTTTGCTATGAGCCACCGTTTACAAGTTGCTTATGAAAAACTTTTAAAAAAAGTATCTTTACATCCCCCCAACCGGTTAGTTCCAACCCAACTCCATTCATTAGTACTTTGAGTATGTTGCTTCAGAGTACATTCCCTACATTTGTGCCAAAAATCGCTTTTACACGAATTATTTCCCCTATTTTTTCTTCGTTGAGTGGACTATTATTAGGTGATCTTAGTATGGCCCTTCATCCACAGCGACTTTTTTCAGCGATACGCAATCAGTCACGATGCAGCTTCGATCACAGTCGTAACTAAATTCTTTGCATGCGTTTGTCATCATCATCATCATCCGTGCGGTCTATCCCGGTTGTGAACCCACACTGTTGTGGGGTCCCAGGGTCCGACTTTCTTATTTTCTTGGCCCACTTCGCGCGGTCTTGTGCATCCTCAGCGGCGAGTTTGTTGGCACGCATGTCACCCTTAACGACGTCGAGCCACCGCTTCTTGGGTCGACCTCTTCGACCGGTACCTGGCGGGGGCGGCATGGCCAGACATTTGTTGCCCACGTAGTTTGCCGATCTCAGTGAGACATGACCGTAGCAACGAAGGCGGCACTCCTGCAGCTTGTCTGCGATGTCACGAATACGAAGGCCGCCGCGGATGTAGGTGTTCCGCACGCGATCTTTGCGTGAGACTCCACACATCCACCGCAGCATGTTCATTTCCGTGACGCGCAGCTCCTGCTTGTGTCGCTCTAGTAACGGCCATGTTTCACTACCATATAAAAGGACATGCCTAATGATGGTTTTATAGACTGCCACCAGTCACCAATGAAATGACACCAGTCAACTCACGCTATTTGGCCCAAGCCGCGGAAATTCGGGCTCTGAAGTCCCGGACGCGCTTAACACAGTACCCAGGTATTTGACACGGTCCGTGCGCTCGACCACGTCAACACCTATGCGGACGGACTGGGGATTTTTTGTGTTGCAGGCCATGTAGCTAGCTAGCTTCGCCACATTAAGTTTCAGACCGCCGTTTTCAAGTGAATTTTTCCACTTATTCACCCGTTGTACCAGCCGTCCCCTGTCCGAGTCTGCTAGCGCAATATCATCAGCATACATGAGCAACCAGGGTGGTTGCTCGTGATGGTTTCGGATGCTGTTTGACAGAACGTCTAATATTACGCTGAACAGAAACGGGCTGAGCACTGAGCCTTGGTGTACTCCAACGGTGATAGGGAATTGAAGCGTGTCACCAACCGCAGTCTTAACTATGCAATTGGAATCGTGGTACATGTCCCGGATAATGTCAATAAAGACAGGATACTGTCGAAGGCCTTCTGCATGTCCAAGAAAAGGAGATGCAGAGGTGTATTCTTTAGTCTGTATCCCTCCATGAGTGTTCCCAAGGCAAATACGGGGTCCATGGTCTCGCAACCCGGTCGAAACTCATACTGATACTCCGAGATTATACACTCCTGTCAAATCCGAGAGTCCACAATGCGCTCGAGGAGCTTCATGGTGTGGGACATCACCTTTGTGCCGCGATAATTGCTGCACTCCTGCACCGAGCCCTTGCTCTTGAAGACCGGCGTGATAATGCTCAGTCTCCATTGGTCAGGTATCTTCCCGGTGCGGAGAATGCGGTTGAAAAGGTGGGTAAGTATGCCCAAACCACAGCCCATCGATTTCCACGCTTCGGTAAGGACTCCATCGGATCCAACAGCTTTCCGGTTCTTCATGCGGCGAAGAGGCGACTAGACTTACTTTAGCAGGTTACCGAGTGTGTCATTTACAGATGGCACATGGAAATATCCTGGGCCGCTTTGACTCTCGAACGTGCCAACTTGTAAACGAGCTTCTGCCCCTAAGACGACTCTAAACTCTATCGTACAAAGGACGTAAGTGGTCACGTCTGGCTCTGGCTACAGCTCGTTTAGAGGCACGTTTGGCATCCCTGTACGCGGCGCGATTTTCAGGAGATTTGAACGCTTGCCACGCTTTGAAGAGGGCTTTTTTTACCCTGATCTCCTTCTGGATTGGTTCATTTCACTACCAGGTCTCCTTGTCAAGCCCACGTCCACCCCGAGACACACCCAACGCCACCCTCGCCGACCCGGTGATAGCTGCCTGACACCTACTCGTATCCCAGAGCTGTTGCCCGGACTCACTATCCGCCGCGATGCACAGGTCACCGACAGCGGCAGAAAAGTCATGGGATCTGGCTCCTTCAAGCAGCCACCACCTGGTTCGGGGCGGGCAGCGCTCCCGGCATTTGCCTTGAGGCTTCACTCGCAGGTCCATCACAAGTAGACGGTGTTGGGCAGTAAGACTCTCTCCGGGTATAACCTTACAGTTAGCTACCTTGCCGATCTGGGCTCTCCTGGTGAGAAAGTAGTCGATCTGGGTTGCGCTCCTACCGCTCTTGTAGGTGAGCAGATGCTCGGGATTTTTTTTTGAAGAACGTGTTCACAAAGGCCAAGTCGGCAGCCATACACGTCCGGAGAATCTCTTTGCCTTCAGCGTTACGACTGCCAGAACCAAAACCACCGTGAACACGCCCGTATTCCTCACACTGTTCACCCACATCCCCCTTCTCGCGCGCAACGAGTATCTAAATTCACTGGTCTAGGGCATTGGGCCGATAAGTGTTTATATGCGGGGTTAGTGAGGAACCCTTATAGCAACTTGCCGCTCCTCCGGTACTTGCCTGGATAGCAAGGAGATGGGTATCTGCTAGATTGCCTATCCGGCCACCCTGCTGTAGATGTACGGCAGTGCATCGAGATGTGAGCGTGCTTTACAGCTCCGGCACCATACTGAAGATATGGTAGTTGGCTTCTCTGACGTCCCCAGCGGGGGTTGAAGCCGCTAGCGTTCTTTGGGATGCGCGTGGTGAGCGACTTTAACTGCTCCGGTACCATTTTGGAAAAATGGGAGTGGGTTATGCCACGGGTTACTCGCCTATGAGTACCATAAGGTGTAATGCATTGTGCTTTGTGGCGGCAGATGGTCCCTGGTACACTTCACGGTGTGTTAGGAATAGTGTGCCCTTCTGCATAACCGGGAGGTTGGTCGGGGGGGCCACTAAAATAAATCTCAGTAGAAAGAGGGGGGTGTTCACCCACATGATCGTTCAGATCGCCACCCAGAACGACGCCTCGGGACAATGTAATAGTGCATAGGCCGATTTCCTCCCGAAACAGTGCCTTATCCGAATCGCTACAACCGACCGGCGGTGCGTGAGCACTTATCAAATTGGATGTGACCCCTTCGATAAGGATCACCCCTCACGATCACAAGGCGGTCGCTAACGCGATTTACTTCAAAGACACGATTCTGGAATTCCTCGGACATCACCACCCCCACTCCATTAGCCACACCAGGAGAACCCGCGTATATCAGCTTGTAGCCGTGCCCGATGTTCCGGGACCTGTTGCCTTTACAGCGAGTCTCCTGCTGGAACGCCACGGCCTCCCTCCGCCTAGCGAGCACATCGGCCAGCTCGCGAGCGCGTCCCGTCAGCGTGCCAACGTTCCACGACGCGAAGCGGACCCTCCTCTGGACTAATGTCTTTAACCGGGCCCGCTCATGGCCCGGTAGCCCTAACCCACTTAACACAGGAGTAGGGCGATACCACTGCGCGTCGTTTTCCGCCGACGCCCTATTCAAGTTGGGTACTCTCTGCTGACTTTCTATTTTTGTTTGGCTTGAGTTGGCTTTACGGGAGCGACTGCCATCTGACCTCCCAACCCATAAAGGGGAGACGTCGTCAGAGCCTCCTTCGTTAATCAGCAGGGTGCACCAGCTTGCAGGCGAGGTTGGCTTAGGGCCCGAAGATGTTCCCCCCCATGAGCCTTCGCCTTGTCGTGGCGGAGGGGGTTTGTACTGGTGGTAGGTGGAACCACCGGGAAGCTAAGAGGGCTCGGGCATGGCAGTGCGGTGGACTTCCCACCCACCCATTGCCTGCCGCCGGGCGTGGTGGTGGTATCCACTACCACTGCCCGCCCAAAGGGGCGCCCACGGGCGCAGCGCCTTAGGGCGCTAGGTGGGAGCCGCGGTGCACAACCGTTTGGAGGGGGTCAGTGATCCGCGGCTGGCCCCCCCTGTGCACTGCGGCTTGGCGGGGCTGCACCGCCAGATGTGGCAGCGGATCCACCTTTTAGGTGGATCGTGGATGCGGACCTAGTAGGGTCCGCGTACGGTGGGAGCCAGCGGGCTTGAGTACGGGGGTGCTTTTGCCCGCAATGCACGGCTTTCGCCCCGACGGCGGAAGTACCTGCGTGCTCCAGGTACTTCCGTGGCCTCCCCCCTTCATTGGGGGGTCGGCTGGAGGGGGCCCCAATACGGGGAAACACTGGCGGCGGGGCGTTGTGAAACTTTTTAGGGACCCCGCCTCGCCGCTGAAGTGTTGAGGTCGAGTACAGTGGGGTTTTAGTCGGTAGAAGTCCGACATAAATTTTCCCCACAATAAAATAAAAAAATAAAAAAAAGGGCCCGAAGATGTTGGAGGACCCCCTTACACCCCCGCTTTGCATGCGTTTGTATCGCTGCAAAATTCGCCATGTTTAAAGGACGTCAGACCTAATCTTAAACCTTTGCCTTTACCTATTAGTTACGGGATTCCTGCCATATACCATTTTGTTTTCGAGCTCCCGATATTTCGGCACTGTTTCAACTGTTGCAAGTGCCATGATCACGGAGTAACACAACTCACCCTACAAGATGTTCAGTTGCTCCGTGATCATGGCACTTGCAACAGTGCCGAAATATCGGAAACTCGAAAACAAAAAGGTATATGGTAGGAAGGAATCCCGTAACTAACAACGATTGTTAGTGACCTTGAAAGTTCATAACAATATATTTGCCTATTATTTTTTTATTACATTTTATCTCTGTTACATGATCAATCAAAAGTAACTTGAGTGATATTAACTTGAAATCAAACATTCATGCACTTTTGATCAAAGCTTAAAATTGAAACTGTGTCGTAACTCTTAGAATAGGACATAAGTTTTATCGCAGGTTCACCCAATAAACTAACTATAATTGTTTTGTTACAGCTCTCGTTACTTTAATTTCCCGAACCCAACTCGTCGAGAGTTTTTCGTATCGCCATTGCAATGGATTTCAGCCGGAGTACACTATTTAATGTCGCCGATACTGAGGTACACCAGAATTCAATCCTCCGCACCGGTTTCCAACGATCATATCTACGACATCATAAACAGTTACAGGGTATGTTTGAGCGATGTTATCTTGTGTTTGTAAGGGAATAGATAAAACAATTTGCTTTTTTCGAAATTGTTTCGATTGCTTAATTATACTGCTCTATGTCTACCATGGCTCCTCTTAGTAGGTCAAACAAGTTGCGTTACCAGCCCCCCGATTCAGAACAAAGTTATCGACCGATTCGGTTATTTTCTTTTATTTTAAATATTTTTTTGAATATGGTTAGTTTTGATATCTACAATTTACTTTATAAAAACTGAAGGCTTTTGGCTTACATATACAAAAATATTGATTGCCACCGCTAAGCGGATCATTTACTATAATTAAAACAAAGTTACCGAATCGGTCGATAACTTTGTTCTGAATCGGGGACCAGTATGTTTTAGGAATGGTCTTATACCTATAGATAATATTATTTGTCCAAGTGACTGCTATAAAACTTCTAGCGGATCTTGGATTCCACGTTTTCAGAATAATTGATTAAGAAAGAGAGATTAATAAAGTTTCGAACCTTGAACGGAAAATCCAAAATCTAATCATTGTAAAATCATCAGCAGACCACAGAGAAAGACCCTAGTTTCTTCAGCTACCCACTTTTCGTTTGCGTCCAACGCGCCGGATCATCTCGTGCTGTATTTTCTATCCTTCGATCTCGGATTAAGACTACAAACTGGTTATGGTGCCCCTAGGACGTGGTGATGCTCTGAACAACTGCTTGTCCAAAGCATGTTTCTGGTGCCCCCTAAGACGTGACGTTCTAAGCAATTGCGTAATTTGCTTTAGGGTTAATCCGGCACTGCCTAAGCTGGCCCTATCCTGCGAGCTATTTCCTCCGCTTATTGTCACTTTAACTACTCATGTGCTGGTATACATCGGTGACTTATATTTTTTCCATGGACCTTCTCACGTCATGTTTGGGACGCAGAGAACCTACCAATAGCGCTAATGGTCATGGGCTCGACTCACCTAAGAAAAACATTCATAGGACTAATGTGTTTGTTCTGTGCTAGACACATTAACTCCTTGAGTGTCAGCCGAACACACGGGTGTTCGTAAGAAAACCCTAAGAAAAAAATGGCAAACAATGACTCACAATGCAAAAACTATGTTCATAGGATAAATAAGATAAATAATCTTTATAGCACAAACAAACAATGACAACAAGTTAAAACTGTTTAAAACTTATGTAGATATAAAATTTACAATTTAGGCGGTCTTATCGCTATTGAGAGTTCTCTTTTAGACTACCTTCTAAAGAAAGACTTGTTCAATAATAAAGGACGGGTAAGGCTGTGCAAAACAAAGAATAAGTAAGAGATATTTTAAAAAAAATATTAGAAGAGGTCGAACCAAGAAGCGGTGGCTCGACGTCGCTAAGGGTGACATGCGTGCCACCAAACTCACCACTGAGGATGCACAAGACCGCGCGAAGTGGGCCAAGAAAATAAGAAAGGCTGACCCTGGGACCCCACACACCAGTGTGGGTTCACAACCGGGATAGACCGCACGGATGATGATGATGATTCAAAAAAATATATTAACTAAATAAATAGCTTATTTTTAAATGCACAGCAAACAACTATCATTCATCTATTTATATTCATTAATTAAAATATTAATATTATTTGACTGCAAGAAAACCAATTGTATAGCAAAATTAGCAATACGAATATTTCGAATACATCAATAGTACTTATATCATATTTTTACACGCAAGACAATGAAGTTTTTTACTATACAAAAAAACGATTTTCATATCAATTAAGCTGATTGTACAGCAAATTAACCTGGGCGCACAAACATAATTATTTACAGCCATAACAAAATATCTATTCGTACGACTAGTTTTATATTGCGCATCTCAAACCCTGCTTGACATAAATGTCTTAGAATTTCAGAAGACACGCTCAGCAAGTTTATAATTCATTAAAACAAAGTAATGAGCGCGCGCACCGCGAGGGTCGAGCGTGTTAGACTGCAGCGTTCCTGCGTCGCTACCGTGACAATGGCTTCGAATGTAATTAAATGTACGGGTTGTAATCTCGTGATCAGCGAAGTGCTATGTTTTGTGAAACACAAACTGGATGTTATGGACGAGCTCAGTTTAAGTCGAATCTGTGTGACATCGTTTACGCCAGAAGAGATTCTCAATGCGAAGAAATTTTTGTACGATTCCATTCCGACAGAAACAAGAATTTAGCTTCGTAAAGGTGATAAAAGGACACAACGAGATATCAACGACATAATCTCACTCCTGAAGCAAACAGAACCAGATTGTGTACCGATGTTCGTGGCCCGAGATCTCCAAAAACTACCTCCGATCACATTCGATCATGTCGATGTGACGCGTCTCCTCAAGGATATTTTAATATTAAAGGACGATTTAAAGATGGTACAAGAGAACTGTGTCACATTCGATAGCTTTTTATTACTAAAGAAAGATATAGATGACCTTAAAAACACGTCAGTTATTAACTATGACGACAATTTCAATGTAAACACACGAAGAGGGTGTTACGTACCAAGAGAATGTAACTACGATAGTGGGCCTATGGTGCATCATATACCTCCATCAAGCCCGGTTAATAATTTTATTTATTCATTTATTTATTTATTTATTTATTTACCACATACAACTATCATTACAGGATAATACCTAATGCAATAGTGTAGTTGACATGACATGACAACTTATCATTAAAAAGCCCCGAGAGTCAGTTTAAATCGCCGATAAATGCATACCGTCAAATATCAACGGCGAATGTGAGTCACGTTAACGGACAAAGCGCCAGCGAAGACGTAAACGAGTTGAGTGCGACCTCAACACAGCGAATGTCGAAGCAGAAGGCCGGTGTCAACAATGCGGAGACCGGCTTATCGCAAATTGTGCGTACAAACTCACTCATATCACGGAATACTAGCGCGAGTGCAAAAACACCTATGATACAGTTGGACACGAATGACGTGCAATCAGAATCACGAATGTGCTCACAGAATACGCAAGCAACTGTTGCAGATAAACTAAAGGCCCCAGGGAAGTGGAAACCAGATAACCCTTCGGAGGAGTGGACTCTAGTGCAGAGGAAACGATTGAGAAATCCAATTGTAGGAAAAAAGGGAGCATCTGTTTTCGAATTAAATGGAAAATTTAAGGCAGCCGACATAAAAATACCCCTGTTTGTAAACAATGTTGACAAGTGTACAGGGGAAAATGATATAAGCGAGTACGTTTATAGTAAGTCCCAGTTGCATGTATCACTCCAGAAATTAAATTTGAAAATTGACAAAGGATACGATGCTTACAACAGTGCTAGTTCCTAAAAGTAAGCTTGACATATTTCTTAGTGAGCAGTTTTGGCCTGAAGGCGTCTTATTTAGACGATTTGTAAATTTTCCAAGATCTAGAAGGAATACAGAAGAAATATCTAATCATCAAAACACACAAATTCATGGATAACACAAAATCAACAAACAAACGGATAAATGATTGCAAGTTTTTTAGTTTCAACTGCAAAGGAATATCCCGGTCAATAGAATGTGTAAGGACGATGTGTAGTTCAGCTGATATCATTGCACTACAAGAAACGTGGTTGCTGCAGCATGACATACCGCTGCTGGGAACAGTTGATGCGAACTTCGCGTACACTGGCAACACAGCAGTGGACCTGTCGACGGGAGTTCTGCGGGGCCGACCCCACGGGGGGGTCGCGCTCTTGTGGCGTAAGAACCGATTTCCATGCGTTTCTATAATAAAGTGTGAAAGTGTTCGTCTTTTAGCCATTAAAGTTTTTATGAATGATAGATTCATGATTGTATTCTCAGTTTAAATGCCTTACGATGAACGTGAAAACCTCATCGAATTTACGAATTGTTTGGGTGAAATATATGCAATTATTGATAATGAAGACGTAGATCTAGTATATTTAAGAACTTGATAAAAAGCAATAAATATTTATGACTATTATGACTATTATATTTGTTGGGTGATTTTAATGCTCACCCTGGCATGCGTTTCTTTAAAGAACTTGAAAGTTATTGTTTGGAGCAGGAACTTTGTATGGTGGACACTGCGCTATTGACGCAGGACTCGTACACATTTATCAGTGATATTCACGGGTGTAGCCGGTGGCTCGACCACTGTGTGACTACGATAGCGGCGAGGAGCACAGTGGTGAGCGCTAAAGTTCACTACGACGTGTTCTGGTCGGATCATTTCCCTTTAGAAATTGTGTGTAATCTTAATAATAATGTACTTAAAAATATGCATAGAGATCACGATGAAACAAATAATAGCTCAACGGGAATAATATGGGGAAAACGGGAAAAATCACAAATAGATAAATATTTGAATTTATGTAATAGTAGGCTAAAATACGTTGATTTTCCATGTGAACAGAGATTATGTTGTGATGATTTATGTAATGATATCAAACATAGAAAGATAATGGATGATATGTATAATTGCATCATTACAATATTAAGGGAGGCTTCTGTTGTTAGTTGTGAAAGAGGGCAGTTCAGGAAGGCCGGCTATGTCACTGGTTGGATTGGAATAGGCACGTGCGGGGGGCGCACCAACGGGCGAGACTCTGCTTTCAGGAATGGTGTTTGCATGGTGAACCCAGGAATGGACCCATATTTAATGAAATGTGCTGTTCGTGAAAAGATTTTAAAGATAAGCTTAAATTCTGTCAACGACATAAAGACCAAATTAAAATGGACATAATTGCCTCATATCACAAATTCAAGAATTTTGCACAGTTTTGGAAAGCTACAAATAAGATTAACCCTAAAGTGAGCCCGCCCAGTAAGTGTTGAGGGTGTTAGTGAACCCCGTGGAATAGCCGACATTTTCAGGAACCATTTCATGGTGGAGCCACTACCGGTGGTCGTGGATGGGCAGGTGCTCGATGCTGAGGGGCGTGTGAGTGACAGCTTGATCAAAATAACTCCTGCTGAAATAGCTAAAGTGATCAGCCAAATGACAAGAGGAAAGTCACCGGGGCATGATGGTCTCAGCATTGAGCACACCTGCAACATGCGGGTGTTCACCGCCTGAGAGTTCTTGCCATGCTCTATACTTTTTGTTTTCGTCACTGTTACCTACCGGAAGCCCTTATGAAAACCATTGTTGTTTCCATTATAAAAAACAAAGCAGGGGCCTCTGACAAGTGTAATTATAGACCAATTTCTCTAGCTACCATCCTAGCGAAGTGCTTAATATGCATTTAAATCTACACACAGAGCTGCACGACGCTCAGTTCGGCTTTCGACCGGAGTTATCTACTGAGTCGGCAGTTCTGTGCTTTTAAGCATACTGTCCAGTACTACACTGACAGGAACACGCCGATATACGCGTGCTTCTTGGATTTGTCAAAAGCATTCGATTTGTTGTCGTATGGCATGCTCTGGAATAAATTGAAAAGTAACACAAGCTTACCAACCGAAGTAACATCACAATTCAAATTTTGGTATGAGAACCAAACAAACGTAGTTCGCTGGGCAGGGGAGCTCTCAAACGTCTACAGAATGAAATGTGGCGTGAGGCAGGGTGGTCTAACATCGCCCACACTGTTCCATATATATATGAATTGTTTGATTGAGGAGCTTAGCAGTACCGGGGTGGGTTGTTCAGTGGATGGCGTTTCATTTGATAACATCATAGCTGATGTTATCAAATGAAACGCCATCCATGCTGATGACATGGTGCTGCTGAGCCCCTCAGTCGACGCTCTTAGGAGGTTGTTGTCAGTGTGTGAAAAGTATGCTGTAGCACATGGACTCAGGTATAACGTGAGGAAGAGTGAGATATTGTCCTTTAAATCTGGCACCAAAACTTACTCAGTGCCACCAATAATATTAATTGGATCCACTCTGCCGGTTGTTACACAATTTAAATACTTGGGTCACTGGGTCACGGAAAATTTTAAAGATGATGCCGACCTAGATAGGGAACGCAGGGCGCTGGCAGTAAGGGGTAATATGTTGTCTCGCAAGTTTGCACGATGCTCATATGAGGCTAAAATCACTATGTTCAAAGCCTATTGTCAAAGTTTATATACATGCAACTTGTGGAGCGACTACACCAAAAAAGCTTTCAGCGCCCTGCGCATCCAATATAACAATGCCTTCAGGGGATTATTGGGATTGCCATGGCGCTGTAGCGCATCGGGGATGTTCGCCGAGTGGAATACTGACGGCTTCCACGCCGTGTTGCCTAAGAGAGTGGCGTCGCTAAGGGAGCGGGTATGTGGCAGCATCAACACTGTCCTGAAGGTGATTGCTCATAGGATGGACAGTCCAATCATTTATCAGTGGATGTCCGTCCATGTTAATCATAATAAGTTATTTAAATTGTGCTAACATAGGAAGTAAGTTTTTATTTTTGTTTAAATATTATTTTATTTTTAGGTACTAACAAACTATGGATTTAACGTGTAATATCCGAAATAAACTTTTCATTCATTCATTCATTCAATGAGTTTCAAATAGCATTATTTTTTAAAATTGAAAAAAATATATTGTAAACTGATTTCGCGCGCTTACTATCACTTCGCGGTCTGCAAAGTGCGCGCGGATCTAAAGACCCGTATTCACTTTAATAAGTGCGAGTGATTAGTGCAGGTGCATCGTGATTATGAGAAAACACGTGTGGACAGTGATTGATTAGTGCGATTGAATAGACCACGCTTATAATCACTTCACGAAGCAGGATACTGATCACTCGCAATAATCCATCGCTGTCTACACGTGTTTTCTCATAATCACTAAGCACCTACACTAATCACCTGCACTCGCAATAATCAAAATGAATACGGGCATTATGAGCGAGTGAGAAGGATATATTGATCACTCTTGCGTTTATGCTTCATGCAGACCACGAACAGATGTTTGTTTATGTTTAGTCTACCGACAATTATTATTTATTTTTACGAAAGTCACAAATCCGGTATTTCAAATTTCCGAATTCATTAGTATGAAGAATTAAAAATCCGAAGTTTCATTTATAAATAAAATAAAATAATAAATATCTGGGACAATTCACACCAAGATCATCTGACCCCAAACTAAGCAGAGCTTGTACTATGGGCGTCAGAGACTGATAAACTTACTTAAATATTTCTAAATACAAACATTAATTGATATTAACACCCAGACACACAACAAACACAAATGTTCGTCACATAAATGTTTGTCATGGGTGGGGATCGAACCCACGACCTCCGGCGCTAAAGGCAGGATTGCTGCCATGGCGCCCACAGGCCAGTCAGATTTGTCCGAAAAACGACATTCCGAATTTCAAAATTCCGAAAATTCATTTCAATTATTAAAAGTTTACATAAAAAATACTATTTGCACTTAAAAAAATAAGTTCAAAACCCGAGTCAAAGTGGTCATCCCGCAGTGATACTAGTCTAGCCTACACTAGAGTGTAATTCAAGAGCCCGCCAGAATTGAATTGTCGGCAAAGTAACATGTAAAATGTTTATAAAAAATCGAAATTTTAATGATTCGGGATTGTGAAATTCGGAATTCTGACTTTCGGACTTATAGGCATTCGGAGTATTGAAATTGCGAATTTTTAATATTTGGATTTATGATAATTCTGAATTTTGACTTTCGGGATTGTATATCATTCGGAATTACGAAATTCGGAATTTTGACTTTCGGAATTATATTTTCCGGAATTATATAGTGTACCTCGAAAAATATACCTATTGGCCAGAAAAGGAGGCGCGGAGGTCTAGCCAAGGCCAGGTCAGCTCTCATTATTCAACAATTCTACAGAAAGTAGATTTGTATGTGATTTTAGAATTTTATTGTTGATGTCATTGTGTCCTAATCAATTAATAATTAGCTTATTTTTTCGAATAAAAAGATGTTTTATTCATATAAACTGCAGTTTACGATAAGAAAATAGACCCTCTGTTTAATAAAAAAAGATTTAAATAGCTTACTGTACGTTAGTAATTATTAGGTATACGTTCATGAAAATGCTTTACATTTAAATAAATATGTAGTATCTAAAGAGTCACCAACATAAATTGATGCTTAAATATCAATATTTTAAGGTAGCTTTTTGTTGTGCAATCATTATTTTTGATCAGTATTGGGATTTTTATTTCATACACAAGGACTACCCAATGAATAGTGTTACATAAAGTACATATAGGTAGGAGGTATTGTAATGGGATCACCACACAAGTTTCCATTTTTAAAAAAGGGAGGAAAATAATGAGACATAATAACTAAGTTAGAGAAAGGAAGTACGATTTGGTATATCTGCTTAGTCTAGGGACACATGATCTCGGCGTCAGGTTACCCGGATACGAGTATTTCCTGATACTTACAGCCGACCGCACTGCTGATCAGCCCCACCCTGTTGATGCCACTGTTGACACCTGGCGAGCGCGATCGCTGCGACTTCACCTGCTTGGAGGTTGTCATTGTTGGAGGCAGCTGCGTCTCTCAAGCTCTCGTCGACACTGTGAAGGTATGTACGAGGATGCCAATTAACAGCCGACCGTGCTGATGCCACTTGACGCCTGGCGAGCGCGATCGCTGCGACTTCACCTCCTTGGAAGTTGTCATTGTTGGAGGCAGCATCGTCTCTCAAGCTCTCGTCGACACTATGAAGGCATGTACGAGGATGCCAATTAACAGCCGACCGTGCTGATGCCACTTGACGCCTGGCGAGCGCGATCGCTGCGACTTCACCTTCTTGGAAGTTGTCATTGTTGGAGGCAGCTTCGTACCCCAAACTCTCGTCGACACTATCAAGGTACGAGAAACCCGATTAACAGCAAACCCTGCTGATGCCACTGTTGACGAACTCGCTCTTGGAGGTGACGCCTAATGTGGCTCATTATTTATCTTTCTTTATTTATACGATCGTCACAAATACTGTCCTTGTTCACAGCAAGTAGCGCCCAAGGCAAACATAGACCTAGCCTACGGTATGAGCGAGACGTCCGGTGTCGCTCTCTCGTGGGACGACGACTTACCAATAGGATCAGTCGGCCGGCCCATGGGATATCTTCAATATCGAGTAAGTTTGTGCTAATATAGGAACCTAAATCAGACTAGCGTTTCGCCCGCGTGATCTGATCGTTATATGTAGATATATTTTAGCCAAATCACATAAAATATCTATCAATTGCATATGTGCTGTGTGTTTTATAATTAATAATTTATAATTTTAATAAAAAATTCAAAATGTAAAACATTTATAATTTTAATAAAAATAAAAATATAGTTACATATATCGTTGATTTCTAGTGTGTAGGTACACACTAGAAATCAACGATAGCTTACAGAAAAAAAATCGTTATAAAGCGATCTCTACACCCAGATTTTCCATGAGGTTTATAGAAAAAGACATGAATTACTGTTTTTTTTTATGTTATCGTTGATTTTTAGTGTGCATCAAAGAATATTACTATCTTACTTATTCCCTTATTGATTAATTCCAGTTAGTAGACCCCTCTACTCTAGAAGACATAGAGAAGACTCACGTCACGGGCGAGCTATGGATGAAAGGTCCCACGATATTCAAAGTAAGTATTTATAATTTATTTCAAGAAAGCGTACAAGAAGCGTACTTACGATTACCAGATACCAGTACCATGAGCTGACGCCGACGAATTTACAGCGTCTGAATAAATATGCGCCAGCCAACACACCTCATGTGTCGAAGTCTGTTACGGGGTCCCAAGCAAGGAATTAGGCCAGGGGCACCTCCCGAGCATCTCCAGACCCGAGCTGATTTAGAAAAGATCGTTTCCTGAATTGATCCGACCGGTAATTGAACCCGGGACACAACAGTAGCCAAGGCGAGAAAACGCACTACGGCAATCGTGTCGTCATATAAGTTGCTGATGTTCACTATCATAGTTCTTATTGGTTACTGTGTTTTTTTTTCTTTTCAGGGCTACCATAAAAAGCCAGAAGTCACAAAGGCGACCTTCTCAGAAGACGGGTGGTTAATGTCAGGAGACTTGTTCTATAGAGACGAACACAACAACTTCTTCTTCGTTGACCGTCTGAAGTCTTTACTAAAGTACCGGAACCATCAGGTACTTAACTGAGAATTACTACCTAGCAAACTAGCAAAACAGATGGCCGTGGATTCGATGTATACCCATACATTTGTGTTTGTTTTGAGTCTATCAAAAACCTCTCATCTTGGAACGCACATTTAACGTTTTTTTCATGTCGTTCGAATGTCTTTGTGCAATTCGCAATAGGCACTCAGCTCTCGCTTCATCCCAGGGCCGCCCCTGTCAACATGTCCCACAACGTTGCACAACGTTGCTTCTTCTTCCTTTCAAGTCAATGGCAAAAAATATTCGATTTTGTACTTAATAAATAGCCTCATACTTGGGTAAAGTACTGTATATCATGAGTAGATTCTTATTTTAAAATGATGGCAATTAATCCTCAGTCACCGTGTATAATAAATAGAGATGTTTTATGATTCCAAAAACTTCCATACCTTCCAGATATCCCCAGCTGAACTAGAGCAGGTGATCCGCAGTCACCCGGGCGTGGTAGACGCGGTGGTGGTGGGGATACCGCACGAGAGCTACGGCGACCTGCCCGCCGCGGCCGTGGTGACGCAGCCCGGGGCTACGGTCACGGCGGAGGAGATCAAAGACTTGGTGAAAGGTAGGCTATTTTAGCGCTTTGCAGACAGCGAGGCGGGGTGGTCTTTCTGACCGCGAAGGAATAAAGACCGCGTCTGCCCGTCTATGCCCGCGACTGCCCTCACCGCGAGCACAAAGCAAAAAGACCGCAGGTGAGGCAGGAAGGTCAGAAAAGATTTTACCGAAGCTAAACGTAGAGGGTTAACTTTTCAATTAATATTGTCTTTTTGCAAAGCAATGTAACTAATCATTATTTATTTACTTGACTTCCTAAAAGATTGCAGTCATAGCAGGGTATTTATATTATTTAAAAAAAAAACGTTTTTTAACCGTTTTTACAGTTGATAAAAAGTATGCTATGACTCAATAGCGCACTCGTTTCGTTTTTACTGAATTTTGTCGTAGGTGAGAGCTATATATAAAGCTAATCTGCAACCGCTCTTATAACTCTGTCTCTGCCTCCTTCTCTATATTACCCTTAGAGCGTTCAGACGCTCTAAGATATTGCCTCTATACTTAATTACTGCGCTGGTTCAGCGACCCGAAGTGGATCTTGGCCTCCGACAAGAGATTCCGCCACTCTGTTCTATCTCCAACCACCCGTCGCCAGTCGGGATATATTGGCTATATATTTATATATTGTCTCTATAGTTTGTCTAATTCGGGATGATAATTTGTCAGCTCCCAATAGGGATGCGGTAGTTTATAATCGTTAGTGAATCTATTCGATTTTCGATTCGTTATGCCATAGAACTTGGATTCGTTAGTTTATAAACAAAAAAATGTTATTAGACCATTTTAATGTAGGTAAATTAAAGAAATAAAAAAATGAATATAAATATTTTACGACTATAGAGGTAAAGGTATTAGCATTTTAAGTTATTTGTTATTACTAATATAATGGTGCGTACCCTAAATCACTCTCATAAATTATCATAGTCATCAAAAATGTGCCCATAATATTAAATTTTATATGTTAGATAAATTTAACTTCACAACCAATTTTCTATTGTCTATTGTTAATCGTTTGCAAGGCATTTCACTAAGTGGGCGGTACCCGTCAATAAAGTAGGATATTACCTGTAATACACTTTACCGACAAAAATCAAATACTTCATTCATAGGCGTGAACTGTCAAAATTATTTATTTATTTATTGCTTTCTCGTATGTAATACAAAGGTCTTAAAAGTAATAATAGCAAAAATATTAACAATTATCATCCTATATTATTAGACAAACGAATATTTTACTAGAATAAATAAACTCAAAATGTCGATTATTTTCAGAATCTCTAACGGACTCAAAACAACTAAGAGGAGGAGTAGTATTTATGAAGGAACTTCCGCTGACGGTCACCACCAAAATAGACAGGTTAAAGCTCAGGAAAATGCTCATCGGAATGGAAAGAAATTAAGTCAATGAAAAAGTTTATTTCATTAAAAATAGTCAATTTACTAAAACAAAGTCAACAATGTTCATTGTAAAAAATTTAACAATTTCTATAAAATGTGAACACATTTTTAGAATTTCATTTGTTGTGCAATATTTTTAACAAAAACTTGTTTGTCAAATTTTGATAACTGTATTATAATTAGAGAGATTCACAGCTCACGAAGCGTTTTCTTTTGCAGATTCTGGAATAAGAAATGTATTTACTAAAAAAGAAACAACCTTTAACAAAAACAATCTTTTTTTACAACCTTTCACGTTACTCGTTTCTCTTCACAGACAATTCAGTATTAAGCAGAAACGTTTGTAAGTGCTTTCCAATCAACGAAACTGGGTTCGTGAACTTGAGAGCCCTAGGTATGAACCGTAAATCAAAATTGAACACCCTTGATTTAGAAAATTAATAATAACACATACTTACCATCACGACTTTATCCCAAACGGGGTAGTCAAAGGCAAATGACTGTTGCCGTCATGGTGAACGGAACACTCAGAAGCCCACTTTTCACCAATGGTATTAGAACCCAACGTGGTAGGTGGTGAGCCTTCCGCCGCTATTCGGATTGATTTGGTTTTTTATCGATGGTTTCCATCACCGGAAAGTTAGTCGGAAATTAAACAATCAACACAAAGAATTTGGTTCTGGCCAGATTTGAACTCGGGACCACACGATCCGCGATCCGAGTTGGAGTGCTTAACCACTAGGCCACAACGCTCTAAAAACTTAAAAATATCATAAAAAATTAAAGTGGCAGCTAAATTCCTATGAGTTAACGAACTACTAAGAATAGATTCGGCGATGAGTCGTCTTCGCCGCTTTGTCCAAACGAAAGTAACGCCAAAATTAGTTTATTTGAGTTATGAAAAAATATTAGTAAAGCCCATACCTTTTTAAAAATATTAGCCATCAGAAGATTGGTCTTCTTGACATTATCTTTCTTAATTTCTTCCTTCTTCTGCACCACTTCAGGTAAAGATTTGTATATAATTTCGGAATGTTTTTTTTATTTCACGTTCACTTATAAAATTTGGGGCAACTGTAGGATAAAAATAAATAATATTATTAACCGTGTAGTGAGTTTAACATAGTACAGTTTAGTCGATTTACGATTCTACAAAATGGTTTTCCGAAAATCTTACCTATTTATTTATTCAGCTTTGCTTACAGCTGAATATGTACAACATAAGTATCTTCTATACTTTATATTGTATTATTAACTTCATCTTGGCTACTTACGTTTTTTCCTGCGCAGTTCTACGCCAAGGTCTCTGGCGAGACGTAGAAGCTCCGTTTCAGGTAAATCTGTCACCGTCGGCTGCCTGTCCAGTTGTACTGACAACAGCTGTCGGTGTGTGGAGCGTTCTGTTGCTCTACAAATTAAAAATTGGTAGCATTTATTATTACTTATTAGTAGTTTCGAAATGACCTGATATGGACTGTGAAAACAAGGTAGCCTCTTAAATCTACATCCGGTAAAAAAATATTGACACACCATATGTTTTTTCTCTATTTACTCTCTGCTACGTATTTTCAATACGAGTCGATTGTTGAGGAAATGGTTACTACCACCGCAGCACAAAATGAGCGCATTGGGGAAATGGTTACTACCATCGCAGCGCATGAACAAGCTAGAGGATAGAATGGATTCCCTAGAGAGCCAAAGCAACACAGCTCCACCAGGGATTACAGCCTTAGAGGAGACCATCTCCCAACTGAAGATGGAAGTCGGAGATAGGGATCAAATGGCCCTATCGAATGACATCGAGTAAGCTGGTTTTCCGGAAACAGGTAACGAAAACCCAACTCACATAAATTGTTCTTAAAAATCCGCGCGCCCGCGGCCGCTCGCCGTGCGCCGCGTGATGCGTTTCTGCAGGCAGCCCGAGTGCGCCGCAACTTTACTACCAAAGACCTAGATTTGGAAGGAAACCCTCGGTCTATCTACATCAACGAGCGACTTACATATCATAACCGCCAACTGTTCTCTAGAGCTCGCGAGATATTCGACAGCCTGGCGTGGAAGTATGTGTGGACGCGAGGCGGAAAGATCTTCGCGCGACAGGAACAAGGGAAAGCGCGTTGGATCTGATAAAGGTTTTTGGTGTTGATGCAGTTAGCAATGTTGCGCGAAAGTGAAACAATAAGTGAAAAAATCTACCTTAAAATAACAGACCTAATCTCGCACATCGAAATTGTTACTGTCGAGTGCAATACGATGTTAGTTGTTAATAATTACTTTTCTTTAATTCAAATTATTTTCGTTCAACCTTTTGTAGTTTTTAAGTAGATTGTTTGCTATTGTTTGCTAGATTTTTATTCGGTCAGTAAAAGATTAATGTTTACTGTAATGAATTTGTGATGTTATTGGGTTTGCTTTAAACAGGAATCTTTAATGAATGTCCATAATTGGTTTTCGGAAAAAAAAATTTGTTTTTCTTTGCTCTTACAAGTGTGCTTTGTGTGTGTTAAGCCTGGCAAGCTCCCGTATCATTTTAATGTCACAAAAGCGTGACATTTTTATTTGTTTTTTTTCATTTTTCTTGTATTTATTGTAACCTTTTTATTTTTACGCACTAATAGCTGTTGTTGTTGTTTACATGTTTGGTAATAAATTGTGTGCTTTTGCAAAAGATAAGATTTTAAGCCCTGATTGGCGCCACGTTTCCCTTTTGAAGTTATACTTGGTTAACTGTAAGTTCATGCAAATAGTTTATGCTTTTATATTGCAATATATTATTAACAACAAAAAATTTATCGCCCACCATGGCTTTGCGTAGACCGTTTTATTGATGCAATAACTGAGTCTGTAAGTTTTTTCTCAACTTTTGATCAGGTGCTAGTTATGGGTGATTTTAACATAAATCAGCTTTCTGTTAATCATCATCATCATCCGTGCGGTCTATCCCGGTTGTGAACCCACACTGGTGTGTGGGGTCCCAGGGTCCGCCTTTCTTATTTTCTTGGCCCACTTCGCGCGGTCTTGTGCATCCTCAGTGGTGAGTCTGTTGGCACGCATGTCACCCTTAACGACGTCGAGCCACCGCTTCTTGGGTCGACCTCTTCTACCGGTACCTGGCGGGGGCGGCATAGCCAGACATTTGTTGCCCACGTAGTTTGCCGATCTCCGTGAGACATGACCATACTAACGAAGGCGGCACTCCTGCAGCTTGTCTGCGATGTCACGAACACGAAGGCTGCCGCGGATGTGGGTGTTACGCACACGATCTGATCTGTTAATCACGTGAACACAAAGAAGTTCCTGGATTTTTTGCTGTACGCGGATCTTCTACAGTGTGTTAGTACAGCAACCCACTTCACAGAAAATTCGGAGACCTTGCTTGACGTAATATGCAGCAGCCTGAAGGTATCAAATGTACGTGTGGATCATATACCTGAGCTTAGTGCGCATGCTTTCGTGTCCTGTGAAATTGATATAAAGAAACCGAATCCAATTCCTAAATGGATTACTTACAGGCCGTTAAAAGACATAAACTCAAATGACTTCAACGCTGATATTGAGGCTATAGCTTTGGAGCAACTTGTCTGTGAAAATGTAAATAATTCCCTCCTGGCGTTTAACGCAAAAATCATTTCTTTGTTTGACCATTATGCACCGGTAAGGCGATCTTTAATTAAAAATCAAAGTCCTCCTTGGATAACGCACACTGTCAAAGAAATGATGAAGTTGAGAAATGATGCACAAGCTAAAAGTCGCCAAACTAAGCGTGAATCCCATAACGTTTGCTACAAAGATTTGAAAAAAGTTGTAAGCACTGCGCTATTTAGGGAAACAGCTGCCTATTTCGAACATCACATTAATAAAAACAGTAAAAATTCAAAAACACTTTGGAAAAATTTGAAGAGTAACGTAGTAGATTTTAATAAAAAACAGACTGAAATACCAGTTAATATAAGTGACCCAAACCTTATTAATCGATGTTTTCTTAATATAACAGGTAGTGACAAAATTGATAAATCCCAAATTACCTTTTTTGAAACTAATCGTTATGGCCCTGCAGTTTTTAGTTTACAACAAATTGATAGTAATATGGTATTTAAAATTATTAAAAGTATATCAACTAACGCTCAACGGATAGACGGTATAACTCTAAATATGCTTTTACTTACTTTACCCAGTACTTTACCTACAATAACCGCTATCATAAATCAATCACTTTTAACAGGTGTGGTTAGAGATATTTAGAAGTAGGCTATAGTCAAACCAAGACCGAAGGTGAACCAGCCCACTGTAATAAAAGATGTCCGACCTCTCAGTATTTTGCCCCTTGTGTCTAAAATATGTAGTTGAGAAGGCTATTTACATGCAAATGGTTCAGTTTTTAGAGGCTAATCAAATTTTACCAAAAAGACAATCAGGATTTAGATCTGGCCGAAGTACAGCGACTCTGTTGCTGGATGTAGTAGATGGTATTCTGGGAGCGCAAGATAACGATGAAGGAACGCTTTTAGTTTTGTTAGACTTCTCTAGAGCGTTTGACAGCATCAACATACAGTTGCTTCACTCGAAGCTTGCCTATTATGGTTTTGATGAAGCATCGAGAAGATGGTTCAGAAGCTATTTGTGTGGCCGTTCTCAGCGCGTAGAAGTTTACAGTGAAGAGAAAGGTACCAAGAGTATTTCATTGCCATCTCCTGTTCACCGAGGAGTCCCGCAGGGATACTGGGACCAATTTTATTTATTTTATACATTCCTGTGCATCCGGAACTGTAAATTTCACTTGTATGCTGACGACTTACAACTTTACACATCGTTCAAGGCAAGTGAAACAGAATAAGCAGTAGACAGTCTAAATGAAGATTTAGAACGTATTGCTTAGTGGGCAGAGAGTAACAGCCTGGTCCTAAATCCTGGAAAGTCTAAATATCTTGTACTGGGCACTAAACATCAAATAGAGAACATTAATAGACACGATCCAGTAATCAAGGTTAAGGACAACAATGTCAGTATTTCATGTGTCACAGCTTCATTTGTTCTGATTTATACAACCTTAATCGTAAATTTAATATATTTTAATTCTGTAATTGAACCGCTTCTCCCTTGTAATTGTGTACCGTTTCTCCCTCTTCACTTAGGTGACCACTGAAAACCAGCGTCGTGGTGCCATTTCACTGCGGCACATGCTGAGTGATAGCCTATTTGATTTTTTGTAATGTTTTTTCGGCTTTGTAACCTGTGTATATTTTAAGTGTCAAAATAAATTTATTTCTATTTCTATAATACCTTATAATTTACATAACATCACTTTAACATATCACAAAAGGTGATATCTAATACTATCTAATACGGTTACAGACTGCGCTTCTACCAGTAGAAATGATGGCAATCATGTAGGTTTAAAACAAAAAGTACTAGACTTGGTTGTAAATGAAACAAGACATACTATCAAATTTGGTACAACATCAGCTGTTTACAAACTCACCAATTCTTGTTAATTCACTTTGCATACATTGCATGTAAGGATCTACATAGTTACAATTCATTGGCATTCTATAATACAAAAACAAAGCTAGGTTTAACTGCATTTTCTCAAAAGACTTAGTGTCTAAACACACTATGCCGAAGGGCCGAAGTTCCGCGGCTGATTTTACGTTCCGACGTATTCGGCTGATATGACACACCATAAGTGCCGAACTTACGCGGCAGAAATTCAGTTCTCTACTTTGTGTGTGTATTCAGTGTCTATAACTCAGTGTTTAATGTGTGCTATACAAAATAAGTTGCCGCTAAACTTATGCCCGACCGGAGTTAGGCTGTACGCTATAACGCATATATATATATTCATATAGCATTGCATTGCAGGTAATGCCGAACTTCGGTCGCGTACCTTCGGCTTAGTGTATTTAAGACACTTAAATCTTAGATTCAAGACAACCAAGGGTACCTCCACAATACATATTACAAGTTTCCATAGAGCGCATGCAGCAGGGAGTGTTTGGAGAGGCAGAAACATCTTCAGTTCTGAAGTAAGAAAAGTTGGTGAGCTAAATAACCTATTTAATAATTAAACAAAAATAAGAACTTGAACCTCTGATTGACAACTGCTGATGGTGTTCCTTGCATGAAACTTTTTCATAGAAAAGGACTTGATAGTGGACCTAGCTCTTCTCATGAACGAGAAATTACATATTATAAGAACTAACTTTCCGCCCGCGGCTTCGCTCACGTGGACTACACGAATTGACGGTTTTTTGCATATTTTTAAATGCCTAAATACAAAAGTAAATTCACACAATTACATACAAACTTTCATCTCCCATTTCAACGCCTTCAGGTCTAATTTTTGCGATGAAAGGTAACCTATGTCCTTTCTCAAACTTTAGTCTGTTATCAAAATCGGTTTAGTGACTTTATTGCTTTCAGTAACAGACGCACAGACAAGAGTTACTTTTGGATTTATAATCAGTAGGGATAAAAAGATCCTTACCTCTTTTCGCTGATTATCTACAAACACTGCTGACGATTCGAAGTTTTCTTCACAAAGTCGGGACGATTTTGTTTCAAATAGTCTCTCACGGAATAGCCACCCTTTTTATTAGCATATTCATCTATGCTAGAAATCTCACTATCATTGGGGCAACTCCTCGATCTGTGCGTTTTCACATCTGCTCTAAGGCTGCAGCGCGGCAGCTTTTTCTCGATCTTGGCAGAAACTTCATTGAAAGGCATTTTTTCCATATGTTTACGCCTTGAAGGAACCTTTACGACGATGTTTTGCAAAGGTTTGAAGCCGTTGTCGGTAATAGTTTCTTCACTTATCATGCTGTCTGAAATCTGAATTATCAAATTATAAGCCACACATTTCTTCTTTGGTTTGTCAGCTGACTGACTGCTAGATGCTTCACACTTTTTCATACCGTGAGATTTACAACGCCTTTGATGATGGTTAGGTTTATGTAAGTCGTCAATTTCAGGTTTCGGTGGATCTTGCTGCGTTACTGCATCCTTTTTTTTCAACATGTTCAGTCTGGACATGAACCTGTCACAAATCGCCTCGTGACCGTATTGCTTCGTATAAATGGCTTAGGATTGATTAGAACATTCCTAGGGTAAGTATTTCTAACTGAAGTTCCGCCAGTGCATGTGTTTACTAAATGATCTCTATTAAATGCAGTAAGAAGGTCATTTGTTTGCGAACCAATGATAGATTAATTCGACGTGGAGACTCCCTTTTGTGATTATCAATAGCCGAAAATATATCTGTGGTTTGCGACTGGACGCCCTTGAAACATTCGTTGCTCAAACATGTTGCCTTTTCCTTTATTTCTATTTTTTCTGTGCCAACACATTGAGTTGAGAATCTATCATTCACTTTTTCTTCTGCAACTTTATTGCCTTTGGAACCTTTTTTTTACCATCAAAGTCATGTTAGTGCCTTAAATAGGAATAATAAAATTTTCACCATTATTTTTTTCTAGTTGATTCAGAATTTCAGGCTGAATTATGTTATCATTAGGTTCTGCATAAGACTGAACTTCTTTATCTTCTTTAGGGCAGCTCATTGGGGTATCAGCGAATATTACCAGAACGTAAAAATCTTGGAGAATATTCGCTAGTAGTGTTTACTTTATTGTGATCTTTGGTTGTAGGATATTTGATATCAGTTTTAGAACTTTGCTTGGAACCTTCTCTAAATCTTTCGTTGATCAGCTTTACACAATCTCCCTCATTAACAATATTTAATGTTTGCTAGAGAGGGATCAGAAATGCGTGGATTGATGCTTATGTCCGTTTGCACAGACCTCGTAGCTTCATAAACAAAGTTTTTATTACGTTCAACTGAGTTTACTGATCTAGGTGATATTTTTTCTCAAATGATGACGATGACGTAAAACTGCTTCACTACATTTTTGTTGTAACATTTTTATTGCTATATTCGTTTGAGATGATTTAGACATCCTATCCATTTCACGCAAATTTTCCGAGCTACTACCACTTTGAATATACTTTTTGCCATTATAATTTTATTGTCATAGGACGTATTTTGTCCTACTGTAGGCATTTGTTGCCTGTCAGCCATACACTGAACACCAACCGTGTTGGAGATTTTAGAAGCTGCATTATCTACTTGTGCGTTTGTAGTAGTTAAACGTGAACATTTGTATACACACAACAACATGGTCTATGGATATATAAAACTTTTTTAAATAACTTAAAAAGTATTGGCATTACAAAAAACTATAAATGACAAATTATAAAACCATTATTAAGTTCCTTTTTTGAATTCAAATTTGTAGATAAAAGGTTTTGTTTTAGGATGAAATTCGCATTCATTGAATTTCTTCCAAAGAACTAAATCTTCACGAACGTCCAACTTGATTAAAACTCTATAAATTTTTATAAATCTTTGTCAAACGCATCTCCGGTGTTCATTTAATTATGCCACGTAGACACTTGACCAGGAACGAAATGTTATGAGCAGTGGGCATGATTCAAGCTGGCGCTACCTAAATTGCGGTTTCTGAAGCCATGAGGGCCAGTCAGAGCGTTATATCCAGGCTTTGGTCACGTTATCGTGTCACGGGGGAAGTGGTGGAACGGCACCGAGGACCTCAACGCATTACAACACATGTACAGGACCGATTCATAGTAAATGCTGCACGAAGTCAACCAAATGTAACGGCGATGCAATTGGTTCAAAGGCTACAAAGAGAGTAAGGTTTGCTTGTAAGCGGTCAAACTTTGTGAAGACGACTGCATGAAGTCAACCTACGTGCTCGTAGGCCACTTCGGGTACCAGCGCTAAGGAGAGGCAATCGAGGAAGAAGATTACAATGGGCTATTGCACACGAAAACTGGAACTATTCTCAATGGTCACTTGTGCTTTTCACTGATGAATCCAGGTTTGGATTTCATCCTGACTCGCGAAGAGTACGCGTTTGGAGATAACCTGGAAGTTGGAATCGACTGCAGCACCCACAACAAGTTTATGCATATCAAGGTGGCACGATTATGGTTTGGGCAGGAATTCGTCTCGGCGGTAGAACGGACCTCGTTTGGATACAAGGCAATATGACTGCTCTAAAATACCGAGATGAGGTGCTAGAGCCTGTAAATCTTGCTCCACAGACAGCAAATGGGACAAAATTTCCAGCTAATGCACGACAATGCCCGTCCACATACGGCGCGTATCGTTACAAGTTGGTTACAACAGCATGATATCCAAGCTTTAGACCGGCCTGCACAATCCTCTGACTTAAATCCTATTGAGCATGCCTAAGATATGCTTCAGATAGAGCTCTTAGGAATTACCCTGAAGATAGTGTGCATGAAAACCAGCTTTTCTTGAATCTTAGTAGGACTTGGGACAGTATTCCACAACAGGATATTGACACCCTTGTTTTGAGTATGCAGAACCGCTGCGGATGTGTCAAGAGAGTCTTAGGTAGATCCACGGATTATTAATTTTAAGTTTTTAACATTTTTTATTAAATAAATAGTTGTTCTGTTTAGGTTTTGATGTTTCAAAAATAAAGTTAAGATTGAAATTTTGTCTGAGTTTTTCCTCTTCTTCTAAGTTTTTTTTGAATTTAACTTTATCTAAAAGTTCATTTATCAGATAAGATAGGCTATAAAACAAGGTTTATTTTAATGTGTGTCTTAACAAAAACTTTTTAGTTATTTAGGTTTAATTGAAATATCCCTAGACCATGTTGATGTGTGTATTAACATGCCATCAGGGATGTGTTCCTTGGACACTGGTTTGTTATTACATAAACAGACATATTTAATTTCTCCAGTTAAGTCATCAGCCAAAACGTGTGCAATATTTCTGGGAGAGTTTTTGGTGCGTTCACTACTTCCAGGCAATTTAGCAAGTTGTGTTTGTCTGTCTGCTGAACTTTCATTGCTTACATTCTTTAGGTTGACCTGAACCGAGCTATCAGCAAGATCAACTTTCGGAACTGTATAACGATGAGGACAACAACAATGATGGTTATCTCTGCTATGCCCGGCTTGTGTTTCTTTTATTTCATTTTGCATTTTTTTCTTCATATTGGCTTTCTTATTTTGGTCATCAGAATTACCAGAAGAAAGTGTAAAGACTAAGTGGCTTTTTTTTCTTATATTTACGTATCTTTGAACATCAACATTTGAGTTTGAGCTACCCTCCAG
Source organism: Udea olivalis (assembly GCA_947369235.1). Taxonomy (NCBI): domain Eukaryota; kingdom Metazoa; phylum Arthropoda; class Insecta; order Lepidoptera; family Crambidae; genus Udea; species Udea olivalis. The sequence continues at coordinate 9,877,856 of OX376362.1, read as the reverse complement.
TTTACTGGCATCTCCAGAGCCATCGTCGTAATTGTTCCTTGTTAAATCTTTTATCAAGTTTTTCAATTTATTATTTACCTTATCATTTAGTTGTGGGACTTTAAATGCTGTATCTGAACAAACTAATTTTTGTTTTAAAAACATCTCTTTGTCTTTCAGATGCTTTCTGTAGGCTTCTTCTCTTTTCAACGCTTCTAAATACTTCTGGTACAATTCCTCTGAAGATGTTTCACCAAGAGCTATGCCAGTTTTTACCTCCACTAGACACATCAGATTCTGTATTAGGTGTTGTTGTTGCAGACATTTTGGAATTATTGGTTTTTCGCTTTTTGACACAGAAGGTAAGTTTGGGGCACATTGCGGAGTTGCAAATTGGGATTAAAATCTGAACAAAGTATGGTTTTTTTAGGCCACACTAATTTAGAGCTGACAGTATTATTACTGTCTGATGTGCTAGTTGTGGTCTGGCTTTCTCCAAGGCCTAGCTTTTTACTACTAAAACTTAAGCCAGACAGAAAATCTGTAGTACTTTCGTCATCTCTATACTTGTTCTTCAGAAGTCTTTGAACAACTTCTTTGATCAACTTATTTATTGTTTCAGTTATTATGAAGCTAAGCTTTAATCTATGCTCTTTTCTAAATCTTTAGTAAAGGAATGTTGACTTGATTCAATTGTTATTGCACCACTAGATTCTAAGCTGGATTTATTTTCAGTGATATTACCAGTGGAAGGTTGCTCTAAATTCATTTGATTTTGGTTATAAACATGTCCAGGCATATATTTAAAGCTGTCAGCTGCTAAATCTTGCTCAGTACTTTTTTCTCGAGCAGGTATGTTTTCTTTATTAGCAGTGTCATTATTTTTACTTCTTAATTTACGCCTTGTTACCTTTAATTTATTTCTTTGTACTTCTTTTTGAGCGTATTCAAATTAAAATAATAAGTAAGTTAAAAATGCATTGTTATAGTGATGATACTTAATCTTGCTCTTCATTGATAACATACGACATACCTAGTTCGCTGATTAAAATAAACAAGTTTCACAACTGTTACTAAATGTAAAATAACGTTAACTGTTAATAAAACAAAGAAATACAAAAAAAAGTTCGTAATATTCATTTATTTACATTATTCACAAAACTACAAGATGTATGACAAATTCAAAGAATCACAGGGGTGGCCAATATAAAGAAGCTTCGTTGTGTGCAGACTCGGGCAGCCATTTCAAATACTCGTCCAATAAATCTGTAACAATGACAAAAATATTTTATCAAGCAGGCTGGAAATAGAAATCTATCCTAATAATATATTATTAAGACGTAAGAGTTTGTGAGTTCGTGAGATTTGGAGTTTGTATGTTTGGGACAGGTAATTTCCGAAACTACCTTACTGATGTTTAACAGTGAAATTCTTTCACTGTTAAAAAACTACATTATTCCTGATTGATATAGGCATATATATTTATTGAAATAATTAGATTTCAGCCAGATTAATTATAACTTATAAAGTAATCTGGGAAAAAAGCGCTATCGAAAATCTTTACGTGCGTGCGCTGGCTCCACTGTTGATTATACGTGCATACAATGTAGTACAAAAATATAGCTTTTTAGTAGATCCATGAAAAAGTCTGCGGCACAACATATCTATCTTTTATAAATAAGTAGCTATAAGGTATATTACGTGTTAAAAAATCATGTTAATTAAAAGGTAGATTTTGAGAATAATTACTACACAAGCATATCAATCCTTATGATTTAAAGTTATTTCATAATCAAGTGAATTTTTAGGAGATACATTTTGCCCTGAACACCACATTAATTGGATTAATAGATTCTGATATATCGTGAATTTAAAAATACGCACGCAAAATTATTAAAATACAGCGAAAGGTTCATCATGAAATTTCAGAAACTACAAATGCTAGGAGTTCAAATTTTGGTTGGGGGTTCTTTTTAGGACGTAGGTTCTCACTAAGACGGGTTTTTGCCAAATTCGATCTCTAGGGGTTGTATTTGGGGTTGATAGTTGGTTTGTATAAAACTTTGTTACTTTAAGTGCTAGGAGTCTCAAATTTTGCATAGGGGTTCTTTTTAGGACGTACGTGCTAACTAAGGCGGGATTTTGTGAATAACGAGTATCGTAAGTCTAAAGTAGTAGTAAATCGTAGTAAAAAATCCCGTATGTCATAAAAATTAAGTTCAAGCGGGCGAAGCCGTGGGCGGAAAGCTAGTTCTGAAAAAGGACGAAATCTTAATAAAACACCATTTATACGACCCACTGTCGAAGTAAGTCCTGTGGTGGTACGAGCCGTACGAGCCATTTGCCAATACGTTCTCTCAGTGCATATTGTTAGAGAGGTGTATGTGTCACCGTATGGTTATTTCAAACAATGTTAGTTTATAATTTATCTCGCGAGATTATAAACTATCAAAACAATGTGAACTATACTAACCATTTACAAAATAAACACACAATTTTTAGATAGTATAAGATCTGGCGATGGCAAACTGACAAATCGCTGCACATAAACAAACAGATATTTTAATGGGCTCACTAATTCTAAGCATAATGTTTATTGTCATAATATCATGTTCCATAATTCTGATTTTCCTAATCGTCACTACGAGATATTGTGTGGCATAATTTCAGAAATCCTAATATTGTGTAGGCTAAACTTGTTTAGCATAAGTATTAAAACGCATAAACTTTCTCCAACTACTTTACTCTCTAGAATAGTTATAATGCATAATGTTCCCAAGCATAATAATCAAAACCAATAATAACTGAACGCATAATTTATAAAAGCATTATCATCGAAATAAATAATAACTTTACGCATACTTTTTAAAAAAAAAACAATAAATGTGAACCATAAAAATCACAACGATTAGTAAACTTTCAGAATACATGCGTGCATGCATGTAAGCAGGCAAGCAGGCATGCAGCGTGTAAGCGGGCATACAGCGTCCAAGCAGGCAACATCATGCAAGCAGGCATTCACCATGCAAGCAGGCATTCAGCATGCAAGCAGGCATGCAGCATGCAAGTAGGTATGCAGCATGCAAGCAGGCATCCAGCATGCAAGCAGGTATGCAGCATGCATCCAAGCATTCAGCATGCAAGCAGGTATGCAGCATGCAAGCAGGCATCTATGCATTCAGCATGCAAGCAGAAATGCAACATGCAGTAGGCATAGCTTCTGTCACGGCTCCGGCGCTGCGGGTTTCCGGCAGTCCCACACGAGCTTATCGTCGCAGACGGTTTGCGCTCACCGCCGCAGCTTTGGCGAAGCCGGCCAGCCTCAGCCGCGGTATCGAGCGTTGAAACCACCTGCTCCTCAACTCGCGGGCCACCTCGCCCCTCCGCGCCTACGCGGGCTTGAATTAGGTAGGGCAGACAAGACTGCGTGGAGTCGGTTTTGCTGCGTTTCGTTATGACAAATTTATGCTAAAGAGCATTTAGGACTACAGAAGTTATGTTTAACGTAATTATGGATTTTACTAATTATGTCTCCTTAAATTATGCTATTCTTTAATTATGCTTGAGAATATTAGGCTTAACTATATTATGCCAAATGTTATTAGGGTTGACACTACTTATGCCTTGTAATAATATGCCCTTGGACTGTTATGCTATTATAAAGTTATGCGAAGAAAAACATTATGAGACGTTAATATTATGCTTTATGATGTTAAGCCAAGCGACTTTAGGACAATCGACGTTATGCGAAAAGTTAGTCCCCCATTTTAATAATGTTTAATTGTTTTGTCGCCGATTAGTGATCAGGTGATAAAATCGGACAGATTGTGAAGCCTGTTGGTAAGTGCAGGTTCATTCAAAATTTGGCAGTTTGCCATAGGTAGATTATCGTAAAACTACTGAACATTACTACAGTACAGTTCACAATTTTCCGACCGTTTAAAATTCCGCGAAATAATAGGTTGGGGAAAAAGTTTGTACGCATTTTTTATATGCGTTCCATCATTTGAAACGTGTAACTGATTTCAAAACCGCACTTACAGCATACTATGCTTACGCTTTTTCAATAGTCTCGTATGGTATAGTTTTGTAGGGTATGGTATGGTATTGTTTTCTTAGACACGCAGAAGGCCTTCGACTGTGTCCCTCGTGAGATGATCGGCTGGGCGCTGCGGTCCAGGGCCGTTTCCGAAGTATTTATTGACATTATCCGGGGCATGTACCACGATTCCAGTTCCATAGTTAGGACTGCAGTTGGTGACACGCTTCCCTTCCCTATCACCGTTGGAGTACACCAAGGCTCCGTGCTTAGCCCGTTTCTGTTCAGCGTAATATTAGACGTTCTGTCAAGCGCGTCCGGGGACATCGACCGCGACGTCAGAGCCGGAATTTCCGCGGCTTGTGCCAAATGGCGTGAGGTGACTGGTGTCATTTGTGACTCCGAAATGCCAATCAAGCTGAAGGGGCAGGTCTATAAAACCATCATTAGGCCTGTCCTTTTATATGGCAGTGAAACATGGCCGTTACTACAGCGACACAAGCAGGAGCTGCGCGTCACGGAAATGAAGATGCTGCGGTGGATGTGTGGAGTCTCACGCAAAGATCGCGTGCGTAACACCCACATCCGCGGCAGCCTTCGTGTTCGCGACATCGCAGACAAGCTGCAGGAGTGCCGCCTTCGTTGGTATGGTCATGTCTCACGGAGATCGGCAGACTACGTGGGCAACATGTCTGGCCATGCCGCCCCCGCCAGGTGCCGGTAGATGAGGTCGACCCAAGAAGCGGTGGCTGGGTGTTATAAGTTTAACGTGTCTGTGTATCTGTCTGTGGTATCGTAGCTCCCAAACGGATGAACCGATTTTCGTTTAGTTTTTTTTGTGTCATAGATAATTTTATCCCGAGTGTTCTTAGCCATGTTTCATGAAAATCTGTTCAGTCGTTTGAAGATCATCAGGTATTTTCTAGTTGATGAGGGGATATGACTAACTTCCTTATGCCCGATCAATTCGAAATTTGGTACCGTGTTACTTCAATAATATTGAAAGTATATGGTAAGGTAACCATGACCTGATCAGCCGTTTGAAGATCATCAGGTCTTTAATACTCAATGAGGGGATCTGACCACCTTTCATATGTCCTAATGATTTGAAATTTGCTACTGTGTTGGGGACCGCTAAGTCAGAAAAACAGGTGTAGTCGCAGATTGCAAGAAAAGAATTTACTCCGAAAAATTCGCAAAATCGACACAACCGTCAACGTAGTCTGCCGTCACGTGTCTGCCCGTTCGGGTCGCCGCACTTGGTAACGCCCACCCCCGCGCCGCATACCGCACACCGAGCTCGCAGTACGCGGCATTACGAAGAAGACTATGCATGAAACTTAAGATCGCTTGTAGGTACACTACATGTAATTCGTAATAATTAATTAGCTGTTGTTGGAAAAATACTTCATAAACTTCGGTCCCCAGACGCGACGCGACGCTTGGAAAATAAAAATATTTGAACTCACCTTATACATGTGAATTTAAAATATTATTTGTTAGTTTTTGGAGTTTATTTTTTGTGACGGGAGTTTTTAAATATTTAAATTTTACTTTTATTTCGAATATGAAGTTAGTAATATCTGGCCCCCATACCATATTAGTTAAAATTTTAACCACATTCCTACTTACCTAAAAAATCTGGAAAACCTTGATTATTTTACTAAACAATTAAAAGACTTTCTAATTGCAAAATTTTATTATAATTTAACTGAATTCATTGAGGACAAAAACCAATTAAATTTAATTATATGACCGTTTTAATGAATATGTTTAATTTATTAGTAAACTATTATAATGTGTTGTTAATTATTGTGTAATGAAGAATATTTTAAAATGATAATTCAGTTTAAATCAAAACAGATTTCATTAAGTAACAAATAATAATATGCCCGAACTATTGTATTTTACATTTTTGTACTGTGATTGAAAATAATTTAATGTCAATTTTCTTTGTTACTAAGTATAATAATATTGTGTTATTTTATTGGTGAAGAAATAGCCCTAAATTACTGAACTATTGCTATGCCCTTGCAGGGCGTCACATGTAGACCGTATACTTTCTTTGTCACTTTTATTAAGCAATGTGATATGCAATAAATAAATTATTATAAAATGATTATAAAATTATTATAAAACATGTGCCATTTTGTTCGATTACTTTTTGCCATCTTGTAGGTAGGGACATGATCCCATTGCTATGCGAAGAGACCGAAACAGGTGGAAATCTGAAGGTGCAAGGTCAGAACTATACGGCGGATGCATTAACACCTTCCAGCCAAACTCTCTTAATTTTTGCTGAGTGGCTGAAGATGTGTGAGGTCTAGCGTTTTCATGATGATAAACCACACCCTTTCTGTTGAGTAATTCCGGCCGCATCCCTCAACTTTTTGCTTTAATCTCATTAGTTGTTCGCAGTAGAGTTCGCAGAAGACTCCTAATGAATAATGCCCTTCCAATCCCACCACACACACAGCATCACATTGTTGAGAGTTAACCCGGGTTTCACCACAGTCTGTGAAACCTGACCTTTTTCCCACGTTCTTGGCGTACGTGATCCACTTTTCATCATCAGTTATCAGCTCCTTCAAAAACAGTTCGCTTTTATTTTTTCATTTATTGTTTAAAAAACACTTAACATTGATAATTTCCAGTATTCGAAAACCTTGTAATGATACTGGTTGGTTTTTGCATCGATATAAAATAACTACATGGTACATCATTGATATTTCTTACTTTACATAGGTACATTACATTACAAAAAGCGAACTGTTAATAACTAGGTATTCACTTGAAGATCTGGTTTAAGTTGAGCCAAAAAGTACATTTTCAATATATTTTTAATGTTACTGGGTGTGATGTTATCACGGAGATCTGCGGGTAGTTCGTTAATAAATCGCGGAGCTAGGTAGGCCGCGGTGCGCTCACCGTACGTGTTGTTTGCGCGGTTGGTGACGAGCCGCCCAGCCGCTACAGCCCGAGTATATACAGAGTAACTGCGTGTTTTTTTTTCTTGATAAACAGTAGTCTAAAATCTGAACAGTACCCCAACGATTTAAAAATGGGATGTGTTCGGCCGGTGTACAAGAAGGATAAGCGGGATTAATACTCGAATTATCGTCCAATTACTTTACTTTCCGTAATAGATAAAATCGTAGAAAATTGCAAATGTGAACAAATTCACACTTTTTACAAACGAAATGAAGTTATATACCCGAATCAATATGGTTTCCAAGCAGGTAAGGGGACGGTAGATCTGTTGTCCAGATTCAAAGATGAAGTCAATAAGCACCTAAACCAAAAAGATACAGTTTTAGCACTGTTCATTGATTTCTCGCGTGCTTTCGATACGCTACAACATAAGCAACTCATCACCAAACTAGGTCAATGTGGTATAACGTGGACCTCTGCTAAAATGGTGTGAAAACTACCTCCAAAGTCGTAAATTTACTGTCAAAATATGCGAATCACTAAATGAATCAATAAGTTCAATCGTGGGAACGGCCCAAGGCTCAGTTCTGGGGCCCTTGCACTTTTTGTCCTATGTAAATGACATGAGTAGTTGTCTCTTTAACTGTACCAGCTTTCAATTCGCAGACGACACGTGCTTAATAAAGAATCACAAAGGAGTCGCGGTTCATCAGGTTTCTTACAGTGAGCTCGTGAGGTACCCAAATATCGAGCTTTTATGTGTCCCAGTTTTTTTCAAATGCGCCAAAACTGTTTTTTTGTCAATTCCCAGTTCTTCAGCTACGTCGTAACTACAGATATGCCGATCTTGAACCACTTTTTCAAAAATGGCATCCATTTTGTCCGTAATAGGGCGACCAGAGCCACGTGCATCTTTGACTTCAAAATTTCCGGATTGAAAACGCTTAAACCAAATCTGTGCTACTCTCACAGACACTGCACTACATCCATAAACATTGCAATTTTTTTTCGCAGCTTGCGTTGCATTTTTACCTTTTTTAAAGTACAATTTTAAAATGTATCGAATTGCTTCATTAGATTCACTCACTCATCTTGACAGTAAAAAAACAAATTAAAATCACACATTTTCCTAATTTGAATCTGGAATTATCTTCTTTAAAATCTAAACTTTTAATGATACCAAAACCAGCCAGATACCAATAGTATAGCCAAAGATATTTTATTACAAGTTTGCTATGCCTAAATAAATTTTGACAAAAGTTTTTATGCGAGTTAGGTGTCAGTGGTGTCAGTAAGCGCGAGCCGCTTACTGACACCACTACCGGTTCGAGCGAACACGCTGCAATAAGCCCGTGAAACCGCTCATAAGTCGAGAGCATATGTCTGTATGTAAACAAACCACGCCGCAGTACTATGTACAAGACAAGAAAAAAAATAAACAAAGAACTTACAACTAGACTCAGTCTTCCAGACATTCGCCAAAGCATCCCTCGTTCCAGCTCTCTTAGCTATAAGTGCCTTCAGGAGTACTTCAGTCCGCGGCTGCAGCTTCGCCCAACTCTTGATCATGGTCGACGGTGGTGATAGAAGAGATGAACTGTACTTCTTCAGTTTAGGAAACACAACGCCCTCTAGCAGGAATCTTGCGAACCATCTGTTGGTGTAAATTGAATGATGTTGGTGTTTCTGCGATCTCTTTAAGTTGGAACCCTCATCAAAAACACTTCTGTCTGCTGTGTTGATGTTTTTTTTAGGATTACAGAATAGGAATACAAAACAATGACTGGTAAAGCGAGCCTTTAAGGAAAATACAAACGTTAGTCTATTTTGTACGAACCCATAAAATGAAAGTTATTAAATGCAATTTACTTTTCTACATCACCTACTGAGTTTTATTTAATTCACCATACTTTATAAATAATCACCCAGTATAACCTTCATTTATGAACATCTTATACTGGTTACAGTTGATGTCATAGGCATTTTATCCATTTCGGCCCTTTGTGCAGCGATACAAACAAATTTTCGACTGAATCGCGTTTATATAGCTGCAAAAAGTCGCAGTGTATAAAGGGATAGACTTACCTATATCGCTCAATTTTATCAGGAAAATCGATTTCGCAAGTAGGCAGTTCCCAACCAGCCTTTCCGAATGTTCCTTTGAAATGGCACTTCACTCGACCTGACTTCTCATCGTAGCGTGGCTCTGGATCTGATAGCGGCTCACCTGATGGAGAAAAAAGATAAACGGTTTTAGAAGGTTGGGAGATTTAAATGTCAGAACGGGATCTTGAGAGTAGAGTAAGATGTGGTCTGAATAACACATAAAATTAAAACTATGGAAAATTTCAGCCTAATTAAATAAATAAATTCAATTAACATCGATATTCATAACTTTAATTTAAAAAAAGTGTATAGCTTATGTCTTTACGTCATATTAGTTCATACACAAAAGAAAGATAAAAAATCAAATTACAAACTGCTGAAATATCCTTGTATGAAACATACAAACAAACAACAAATACAGCCTTATACGTCCCACTGCTGGGCACAGGCCTCACCTCAACTATGAGGTGGTACAAGCCATACTTCAACACGCGGGCTCAGTGCGGATTGTTGGAGAGGTGAATGTAAGGCCAGTGATAAACCTTACCGTCAGATGTTATCAAGCCGCCTTTTTAGGCCTCTGACTAGGCTTTACGACTGATATCTTGCGACGTCAGCCGGGACCAACTGTTTAACGTGCCTTCCGAAGCACGGAGATGCCCGAAAAAACGCATCACTTAATTTCGGTCGGGATGGTCACCCATCCATAACCCGACCTGACTGGCGTTGCTTAACATCGGATCGTTGCCGATCCGCTGCCGTCACTTACAGAGAGACGACCGACTTGGTGTAATGGTTAAGAAGTTGGCTACTACACCAGAGGTCGCGGGTTCGATCCCCGCATAGTACAAACATTTGTGTGCATGAACATGTCTGTTTGTACTGGTCTGGGTGTCTCCTATGTATAATAAGTATGTATTTACAAAAAAAAAAAAATGTATTTAAGTATGTTTATCCGTTGTCTAGTATCCCATAACACAAGCTTTAATTAGCTTACTTTGGGGCTAGATGGCGCTGTGTGGAATAATGCCCAGGGATTTATTTATTTAGCCACGGGCACCTCCATGAAACATGAAAATATTATATTCTACGAGCTATTCAATAGTAATCGACTAATAAATAAACAACTTACACATGATATAAGTACTGTCAGACAGACAAAGTCGCACCATAAGAATTTATTTTGGTACGGAATCCTGTCAAAACTTACCTAAATTACAAAGCTGTGGCATATACGAGTATATCGGCAGCCATCTTCCTGCGATCCACTCTATAATGTTTTTCTTTCATATTACTTCGGTCACTCACAATCCATCTAATTAATCTAACAAATACACTTACATTTTAAATTACACAAAAATTTTAAGAAAAAAAATCCAACTTCAAAAAAACTATTCTAAAACAAAGCACTAAAAAGTAAAGAAATAATTGCGTATTCTTCTAAAACTTATACGATAATATAATGTAGATACAATTATTGTTATTGTTGGAGTCGGTGTCAGCTAATGTAGGTTTGTAACTACCTACCTTTCAAATAAAAAAAGAATTATCAAAATCGGTTAATATTGAGTTATTCGTCCATTTGTCGCGCATTTTGTCTATCTAGATTTAAGACTTAAATGGATTTCCAATGGATGCCACTGTTAGAACTAGATGAAATTTAAATGGGACCACACGGGCAGCATCAGCTTCCAAATAAAAAAAGAACTATCAAAATCGGTTGGCGTAATATTGAGTTATTCCTCTTTTTTTTGAAGTCGGTTGAAAATAACAACGTGCAGAATGCAGCACAGCAAAAACCATAGATTTGACTCCAACGAAATACTCTCCAAATATGCGACGTTGCCAATCCGATCGGCGATCTCTCTCAACTATTTTGCTATAGAACCCTGTCGAAGCTTACCGAAAGGTAAGACAAAAACTCACCTAGATTACAAAGCTGCGGCACATAGACCGGCAGCCACTTCGGCTCAATGGCGGTCACATTTCTCATCACCATCTTCCTGCGATCATCACTTTAAAATGTTTTTCTTCCATATTACTTCGATCACAACAATCCATCTAATTAATCTAAATATACTTACAGGTTGAAATACCAAAATAACAACGTGCAGAACACTCACGAAAATCATCCAAATATGCTACGTTCCCAATCCGATCAGCGAACTCTCTCACCTATTTTGATATAGAACCCTGTCGAAGCTCATCTATATTAGAAAGTTGGGGCACAAAGTTACCTAAATTACAAAGCTGCGGCACATAGCCCGGCAGCCACTGCGGCTCAATAGCAGTCACATTTCTCATCACCATCTTCCTGCGCTCCTCGCCGCCGGTCTCGTACAACTCTTGGTAAGAATAATGGAGTCTGAGTGGAGGTGGACTGGCTCTTTTAGCTAGCCGATAAGAGTGATAAGTTACGTGCAGCCAATAGAATCACACCTGATTCGCCCTCAACCAATAGCCGAACGGATCACACTTGCCTTTTATCTGTGGTTTTTTTTTTATAGTACAACTGGCTTCGCACGTTTTGTTCGACGACTTGCTAACTTCATTTTCGAAAAAGATACCTTTAGCTTGAGTAAATTTCAGTTATTTCTTTTTTATTGTAAGTGGAGAATAAAACTCCGGATGTTTCAGAACAAATTTACAGGCTTCTAGAATGTAGATAGATGTAACGGTCAAAATCTTATGTTTCACGAAGTGAGATCTTCAGGATTTCATTTGATCTATGTTGGTTAATATTTTCACACATTTTTTCTGCAACACAAATACTCTCTCCGCGTCCCATGAATTTCCCCACAAAACAATACCTCATGAGATTATCGAATATTTGTAAGCATAGTATGCAGTAAGTGCGGTCTTGAAATCAGTTACACGTTTCAAATGATGGAACGCATATATGAAGGATGATCATTTGTGTACTATTTTTTGTATGTGTGGTTTCCAATTTAGATGGTTGTACAGATCTATTCCTAATAAAGTTGCAGAGTTACATGTTTCCAGTTCTTTGCCATTGTAATAATATGATATCTATAATGTAGGTTTTTGATACGGTTTAAATTGAATAATTTGAAGATAAAGTTGTAAATTTTGTGAATTTAGCCAGTTAATAATTTTATCAAAATTTAAGTTTAATTTCGATTCAAGTTCTGAGGTGGTAGAGCAATAGATTAAGATGAATATATCATCCGCAAACTGCACGCATACGTCATCTAAGATCTAAGAAAGATTATTTATATAAATAAGGAATAGGACACATCCCAAAACCCTTCCCCCTGGGATAGACCCAGACACTTTGACTTTATCTGATCTTGTTTGAGTTATTCTACCAGTTTGAAAGTTGATATTCTCGATTTCCACTTGTTAGAAGCGGTTACTCAAGTACGATCTAAACCATTTGTTGTTTACCCATGAGCAACTATGCTTCACCTTTCATGTTTTTTTTTCATAACAGTGTCACATGGCGAATTATACTATAATCGCTACATTCTATTGCAGATCTGATTGCAACCTCTAACATTTGCTGAAAGAGTGGTCTGCTCTGTAAGAAGTGGGTTTATTAGGTTGCAAGGAGCGAAGCGACGAGCATGTTAAGTTGACATGAGCTGACCTGCCGCACGAGTTGAGCAAGCGAAGCGAGCATGCCGCCGCAGCGGCCGGCGACTGCCAGAAACGAACTGGCCTCATTTAAAATATATGCCAAAGGACGATTCTGACAATGTAGTTATTCATAATACCCGGTTAAAGTGACAAATTCGAGCTATCTCAAACATTGATTTATAAAATTGCTCGAGTAGTCTTTTTTTTTTATATTGCCCGTCAAGATGACCTCACTCCACCTGATGGAAAGCGGTCGTGAGGTCCAGATATGAGGTTGACAAGCCCAGTCATTCAAACGAATCACTGGACTGGCCATCCTCACCTTGAAGGCCTGCAGAAATGCCTTTTCACGCCCCGCTTGAAGAACCCGGGACTATAAGAGGAAGGAAACACATGTGCTGGAAGAGCGTTCCACGTCTGGATGGTACGACAAAGAAACGAGTCACCGAACCTTTTAGTTCGGGCCAACAAATGTTGAATTGTGTGTGGGTGACGCCGTAGTCCAGCACGCGTGGTACGGGAGTGGAAAGGTGAGGGTGGGATAAGCTGGAATAACTCGTCAGAGCATTCCCCATTGTAGAAGCGATAGAGAACACTTAGCCTGGCAATGTCTCTACGCAATTGGAGAGGCTCAAGGGTCAAAGTTGCCTCTGTGTTTCCAATAATACGGATAGCACGCCGCTGCAACCTGTCAAGAGCTTCGAGTAGGTACTTAGCGGAACCGTCCCAGAGATGAGAGCAGTATTCCACACACGATCGAACTTGTGTCTTATACAAGAGACAGAGCTGCTCAGGCGTGAAGAATCGTCTCACTCTGTTCAAGACTCCGAGTTTAGGGTATGCAGTTCTAATGACGCTCTCAATGTAGTCCCGCTGGTTTAGGTTGCTACGAACATCCATGCCAAGGATGTTTAGGCTATCCTTAATCGGTAGCGGGGTGCTACCGATACTACTGAAGAGTGGGATGGGAAAGGAAAAGCGACGCCTTTGCTGTGAATGCATACACCTGCAGTCAGTCATTATTACCGGCCAAAGTAATAAATTTGTCAAATTGACCGATGCAATTGGTCATTATTCAAAAGGACCGGTCCGTATTAATACTGCCCAGTTAATCAAGTAACCCGTCGTAACATATATTCAAGACATTTTATTTACTTTCCTTGATTCATTCAAGGCAATCGTCTAAGTAGAATGAGACGCGATAGTTGTTGCAGTCGAAATTTTACGACTGCGGCAGTTGTGGCTCGAAATCTCGCTGTCAGATATTTACATCTGCGGTGGTTAGTGAAAACAATCAACTTATTTATTTATTTTTAGAATTTATATATTTTACATAAAATTTCGTTAGTTTCGTTCTAGACTTTTAAAAAAAACATGACTCCACCATTCAGATCCAAGCCGTAAATCAATATAAAAAACAACAGTCAAAAAAAATAGAATTGTTATTTGCAAAAATTATGAGTACGATTTAATTATAATTTATTATATTATGTTACTCTTGCGTGCATATTGTGATTTAATCAGGAATTAAGTCATCGCTCCTCATTTTATTCGTCGGGATTTCTGTGACTTGGTATTGGACCTTCAGCATGTTTATGAATGTGATTTTTTAACGGGAAGTAGACGCGTAATAAGTTAAAAACACGCGTCTATGTGGTATTTGGTGCTCAAAATGTCAGTGATATGGATTATCTGCAAGTTTTCGATGAGAAATTGACCGGTCAGAAATATAACCTATAACCAATACCTATTGTAAAACGTAGGTTTGTAAATAAACTGATAAAGTTCGTGTGGTATATTTTTTGTTATTATTGAAAGTTCGAACAATGCTGGGCGATGCCAGCAGCAGTATTCTTGAATTTGTCAGTTTTAAGATTAAGTTTATTTTGTCTTTTCTAATAATTATTAGCTTGCAACTGACACTGAACCGTAACTCCTTATGCAGAAGGGTTATAGCTGCTTGCTTGCATTGTGTAGATCGTTTGGACTCTTACTACCTACCCCTACCTACTATTATATTCGACCAATGAGAGGACAGTCAAGTGTGGTATGCAAGTCTATGTTTGAGTGCGTAATTATGTGTGCGTGTGTGCTCGCACAGGCTCAATTGAACCGTGATCTGTCATTTTATATGGTTTAGGCGTTGAAGGCGCTGTTTCGCATCTGTCTTTCTTTCTGATCTGTGGTTACGTGGCAAATCTATGTTGCTATGATTTAATGACTAATGAGTGGAGGTGGACTGCCTCTTTTAGCTAGCCGATAAGAGTGATTTAATGACGAATAAATAAAGTATTACGTTTTCGTTCTTGAATGGACGATGGAAAAATCGTACTCAAAAAAGACACAACTTACTCAATAACACTGATGATCTAATATGGGTGACAGGCTCAATCTAACCTATATTCATACAATTATGCCGATAAAATAACAAACGTGCAAAACCTAGCAGAATTCAACGAAATCACGATTAACTTCCATAAACGAGACGTTGCCAATCCGCCATTGCACGCTGCCATTTTTGCTTTAATTGCTTGAAAAAAAAGGCACAATGAGCTTTAAACGACTATAACAGTTCTTTCTTAACCATTTTGGTACAGAAACTCACCTAGATTGCAAATCTGCGGCACATAGACCGGCAGCCACTCCGGCTCGATGGCGGTCACATTCCTCATCACCATCTTCTTGCGCTCCTCGCCGCCGGTCTCGTACAATTCCTGATAAACTACCCACTCGGGGATGCTCTTCCGAAGAATGGAGTCAGAATGCAGGTGGACTGGCTCTTCTAATTCGCCGCAGTGGTACGCGTATTTGAATTTTCTTTTGTCTTCCCCTTTTAGAAACAAAAGTAATCGATATATCAAGTCATCGCTACAATTGATGGCAATTGGTAAAATGCAGGATGGTGATCACAATACGAAAAAACCGCAAACACACTTTGCCCGACCTGAGATTTCAATCCGGATTTCAGGTAGAGATATCTTACGGCCACGGAGGCGTTTGAGGAAAAAAAAAGTATGATTTAGTAATAATAAATAAATAAATATGGAGACGGAGGGTTAATACAAGAGGTAATGTCGGAAGAATATTGGTAAGCTTCTATAAATTAATTAATTAGGTAAATTGAAAATAAATCATACTTCGTTTTCGCGTTTCGTAAAAAATACAACATTTGTTATGAACTCAAAACTCAAATTCAAATAGACTGTATCAGGACTTTCAAATCGTCAAATTTACAGCAGAATATACTAAATAAAAGACTTAAATACCATAATAATATGTATACAGACGAAAAGAGAAATGTAATTACTAACTAGCTTTCCGCACGCGGCTTCGCCCGCGTTTTGTTTTATACAGGGTGTAAAAAACCCTTAACGGAGCCGGCGTCTACGCACTCTGACCATGTAAGCAAGTCACAGAAAAAAAGATTGATGGGAAACGATTTTTTTTAGGTGTCAATTTTAAACCTAAAAACGGACTACGCGATGTAACGCGTGCAACAGACCGCTCCTGCTCTTTTGTGCGGCTGTTACGCATAATCAAGGGGTACGCACGATGTACATTGCAAGTTGAACGTTTTGAAGCAATTTTTTGTTTGAAAATACCGAAAATTTTGATAATTTTTTCAGGACAAAAATTAAATAATAATGATTAGAGTTTGTTTTCATCAAAATCTTCAGATTTTCTTTTACTTTGACCTTCAATAACTTGGTAACTATTGAGTTCCCAGGTATGGTCTAGAAAGAAAAAATGGTCCTGATGATGTGCAGAATACGTAGGTCTCGGCTTCGTTAAGGGTCTTTTTACACCCTTTATTATGGCCAAATTACATAAAATCTATATAAATTGTAGCCCATGTGTTATTCTGATGTCTTAGCTGTATCACTGTAAAGTTTCATCCAAATCCGTTCAGTAGTTTTTGCGTGAAAGAGTAACAAACATACATACATCCTCACAAACTGTCGCATTTATAATATTAGTAAGATTATGTTTACATTTGTGACATTCTCGAATTTACATATAGACTATACCCAGATAGATCAGCAGTTAAAATAAATAAAAACACTTACAGAAATAATTAAGACTGGAGACTCCTGCTCATATTACAAGCCACATCGATCACTCTTTTGTTCTCACAGCTGTCAGATTGTGGAATAAGTTGCCAGACACTATCAAAATGTCACCAAGTAAAGTCATGTTCAAAACAGCAACCCGTCATTTTTTAAGAAATTCTCAGTAGTTTCCACTGTTCATCATCTACTTTATTTTATTCTTTTCCCTTAATAGTGAGTATGTTATATATTATGTAAGTATATATTTATTTATGTTATGTATTTCTATGAATTATATTGATTAGGTTGTATCTGTCGTTTTTTAAGAATTTCTTTGTATTAATTTCCTATTCTAAATGACCATTACAAAAAAAAAAAAAAGCACCGCCTACAGCATTTATGTCTCATCCGATGGTTTACTGGTAGAGAATGCTTTTAGCATTAAGTCCGCCTGATGTAAATTTTTGCATTGAAGATTAAATAAATTAATTAATTAAATCACTTGTGCTGCTTATGTTTAATGTCAGCATGGACTAAATTCTGACTCACGTTTTATCCGTTTAGTCAAGTGAGGGGTTCTGAACGTACTTTCCCTTGACTATCATAATTAGGTCTTGGTTGAGAGCATTGAATGTTCTTGTTCAGGATTCTCGATTGCTGAACGCAGTCATCGATCGTCTTTCGCCTGGCAACCCCGGTCAATTCAAATATGGTATATAAGCCCATACAAAGCTGTAACGGTGCGCCATTCAAATTATTCTCATTGTCGTTTCATAGTAGTCATTGTCGGTGCACAAGCACATTTTCGTATTTTATCGTTTTACTAAATAGTAATTTATCACACAACCCCTTGTCGTTGTCGTTCGCGTGTGTTATTATTGCAAAGGAGAGACCAATCAGTTGGAGGAAGCACTGCTTTACCACACCCGGTATAGGTACTTGGCGAGAGGTAACTGTCGCTGGAGATGAGTTCGCGTTCCCGAAAGTTATAGGAGCCCCAACCCAACGGCCGAACACCGAGGTTCTACAAGAGCACACTTTGCCTAAGGTGAGAGTTTTATCCACACGATTTTCGACCTTCCTACTATTGTCGCGTTATTTTGTTTCGTATCGTATTTATTTAATTTATCGAATACAGTCCACTTCTATCGCTTACAGTTCTCATACATACCTTGTTTAACTTCATCCAAAGCAATCTTCTTTCCCACCTGGTCACCAAGCCCACTGAGCACGAGCTGCCTCAACAGCCTCGCTTGGTTGTCATCAGGCGGCTGCATCTCAGGATCTACTGCTAAGTTTATCTCAGCTATGCTGAGGTTTATTTCCGAGGTCAGTTGTTTGCGAAGTTTTCGGATTTCTTTTATTGCCTGAAGCAAAAAAAAACAAAGAAAATTGAGTGTTCTGCAATCGATTTCTTCTAGAAACACTAGACAGGTTTGCTGAATCAAAGGAAAGAATTAAAAAAATTAACAAAAAAAAACAACTTCAAAAAAACTATTCATAAACAAAGCACTAAAAAGTAAAGAAATAATTGCGTATTCTTCTAAAACTTATACTATAATATAATGTAGGTACAATTATTGTTATTGTTGGAGTCAGTGTCAGCCAAGTAAACACTACAATATACCTAGCAATATACCTATTTCTTACATATCACGTTTACGACGTATGTAAATAGGTAGTTACAAACCTACATTGGCTTCAAAAAGTAATTATACCTTCTCTCTCAGTCCATATTTAGCGCAGAAGACCTCTTCTTCTCCTTTCACAAAGGCATATTCGGCGGCGCCGACTGCTCTCAACAAAACCCCAGCGTCGCCAAGAAGGAGCGTGTTGCCAGTCGCTGGCCAGCAGTCAGGCTTGCCAGTCATCACCTTGACACAGAAATAGACAGATTTACTTAATTGCTAAAATTACAGCGAGATTTCATTATAACCCGATTTTTATAACAGTGCACCTCGAACTCTCAAAATCGTTAGGTTGGCAGCATTGAATTTCACCCGCCCGCAAACTTCCTCACCACTCCGCTCACACCCGACATCGCGTCAGGGGGGAGGGTGAAATTCAATGCTGCCAACCTAACGATTTTGAGAGCTCGAGGTGCACAGATAATACAAATAAATCCTCTTTGTGCCACTAGTAGCTTTGTGGCAAAATCCTCGTATGCAGGCCAGCAATACAGGAGCCGGAGCGCCGGGATTCGTCACACAATATTTAGGAATAGATGTAGTAATGGAAAAGTGAGTAAAAGATCTTTTTTTTTATACATATATATTGCCCGTCAAGATGACCTCACTCCACCTGATGGAAAGCGGTCGTGAGGTCCAGATATGAGGTTGCAAGCCCAGTCATTCAAACGAATCACTGGGCTGGCCACCCTCACCTTGAAGGCCTGCAGAAATGCCTTTTCACGCCCCGCTTGAAGAACCCGGGACTATACGAGGAAGGAAACACATGTGCTGGAAGAGCGTTCCACGTCTGGATGGTACGACAAAGAAACGAGTCACCGAACCTTTTAGTTCGGGCCAACAAATGTTGAATTGTGTGTGGGTGACGCCGTAGTCCAGCACGCGTGGTACGGGAGTGGAAAGGTGAGGGTGGGATAAGCTGGCATAACTCGTCAGAGCATTCCCCATTGTAGAAGCGATAGAGCACACTTAGCCTGGGAATGTCTCTACGCAATTGGAGAGGCTCGAGGGTCAGATCTGCCAATCCAGTGACTTGTTTATTGTATAGGGTAAAAGTATAGGTAGGAAAGAAAACCCCTATACACGGGTTCCTGTTACATTATATGTAACTATTTACAGTTGGTTATTTAATAATCACCATCACGTCTGTAATTAAAACTTATACTGGTTATCTGGCAAAATGCTAGCAAGCTCTGTTCAGTTTCAGTATGATGGTTTTGGTAGGAATGACTCAAAATGCTGAACGATAAATTAATTTTTGAAAAGACAGGTACAGAATACTATTGATGGCCAGTAAGTTAAACTATGAAGTTTCCAGTCATCGTGGAGGTTCGTCCACGAGACTGGAACGAAACGGCATCGAACAAACAAACAAAAAATATCTTCATTTAAATAGACCTGTAACGAGTACTTTTAAATCGTCATTACAAGAAAAAAAAATATACTTAGTAATAGACTTAAATACTATAATAATATGAATACATAAATACACTGTATACAAACATAATGTGACTCTACCACCGCATCGGAAGTTGATCTTATACTGAGAAAGAGAAGACGCGGCGAGAAACTCAGTACTTACTCTTTTAAACTTGGTTCGGTTTTACAAAAAGAGTTAGTAAAGTACAATGAGTATTTAAAAAAATATGCTTACGTTCTAACATTTCCTCGAAATATGGACCTAAAAGTACATCTAAAGTTCTAAACTACCGGATACAGCTTTCTCGTTACAGCTTTATCTATAGAGGACGGGATATAAGGTGGTTTTTGTAATTTGACTTAAAGGAGTTCTTATAACATCTGTTACGTTACTGAATAAGTAAAATTGAAGTACTAAGTAAACTCAATAAATAGAAAAATATCTGTTGATAAAATATGTGGGAATATAGGCTTGTAATATGCGTGACAGAGACTGATAAACAAATTTAAATATTCCTAAATACGTGCAGAAATAAAAACACCCAGACACATACCAACACAAGAACTCGTCACATAAAATAAATGTTTCGCCTGGGTGGGAATCAATCGAACGCAAAACCTTTGGCCATAGGCAGGATCGCAACCAATGCGCCAATAAGTCACTGTTATAACAAGTAGGTGGTATGCAATAATACAACGTGTTAAAGCAAAAGCGCAGAACCTGAAATTAGTTTGAGTTAAAATTTGACCACTAATAAAAAATAGGGGTCAAATAACCAAAAAATATTTTAATTACGCCGTGTTTAATCATTACTTATCTCTATTATTGCGGCGGCACGCTAAGCGGGAACGTCGCACTAGATCGCGCGTTATTACCATAGACTTTCTAATCTGCAACAAACACAAGAAAACCAAAACACCTAATATCTTCGTTAATAATCCGCAAAAACTAAATTTAATAATTTACACAATTATTTTATAATAAAAATAAGCGTGGGTGTCTGAGGATTGGCGCTTTTTCATTAACACGTTGTATATTGCATTGCCAGCAAAAAAATCTATGTGAAATATTTTTTTTACTATACCTCAGGCACCGTGAGAGCGGATACCAAGGCGATCGCATAAGGAAGGAGATTCTGTTGATGACTGAGAGCCAACATCTTCCCGTAGCGAGGCAGCAGAGGGAACGCTGCGACTGCCTTGCCCAGCGGAGTTACTCGCAATACCTGTGAAACACATTAAAGAAAAAGAATTTCATATGTTTCGTATTCAATGTGAATGTGACCCACTCGTGATGTATCAAGCCTGAAAGCTGTAAACTAGGATTCAATTCATAGACAAAAAACTTCAAGTAAGTTAAAAGAAATGACAGTTACCTCCTCTTCGTCTTTTTTGTTTTTAGTTTCAACTTTCTCTAGAATTCCCAGTGTTTCTAGACACTTCTCAGCTAGACGCAATTGTAGCCTATCTGGAGGTGTTGGGAACGGGAAATTAACTACCTGAAACAAAGTATGAATATATAAGAACAAAATAACAGGACATCGAATCCTGGTAGCGTGTTGTACCAGCGTCGGCTCACTCCAAGAAGTCATTAACTTGCTAAAAGTCATTAAGTGATGTTGAGACTTATTTCCTTCAATATTACGTCTCTGACGTTGACTTTTGGCAAGTTAATGACTTCTTGGAGTAAACCGACGAGTCTATCTTGGTTTATCTGGGGTGATATCTTCCTAATTCTGACTGTCAAATGTTATTCAACGTCGGAGCAAGTATGTAGTCTGACAGACGGTAAGCCGATAACGCAGCAAATACTCAAACGTTCGTTTGTTTGTGTAGTCACCTAAAGACTGCTGTCCTGAATAACTGTCTCCTGAAGACTTTCGTCAATAACTGACTCCATAAAACTGTTTTCAATAACTGTCTCCTAAAAAACTGCCTCCCAAAAAACTGGTCTCCTAAAAACTGTCATCAATAACGGTCTCCTAAAAAACTGTCTTCAATGAGTTCTTCTTAAAAGTCTTCAATAACGGTCTCCTACAAACGGTTTTAATCTGTCTGTCTTCTATAAACCGTCTTCAAAAATTGTCCCTTAAAAACTGTCCTCATTAACTGTCTCTTAAAAACTGTATTTTATATCTACCTCCTATTAGTAGTTCCTGTAACAGTCTCTTTAACCTAATGATTTCAGACCGTTTTTTTCATCGACCAGTTTAAATAATATGTTATTAGAAGCGCAACTAAAAAGTATTTTTCATTGTTTTTTATTTCATTGATCTAACTTTTACAGTTCTGGTGTGTTTTTGTGACTGACCCGTAGTTTTTGGAACCGAGTGTACATACTATCACGCCTTTTTCTCAACGGGGTAGGCAGAGACCACATCTTTCCACTTGCTAAGATCCTGACACTTCTTCCACTCTCATAAATCCTTTATACATGCTCGTCGATTATGGGTACTCCTGACCTGACCTTTTCTGAGCACGTCTTGGACTTGTCCTAAGTACGTCCGTCTAGGCCTCCCCCTTCTAACAGCTCCATCCACCCTCGCCTTGTAAATTCGTTTCGTTAATCGTCTTTCATCCATCCTTTCCATATGCCCAGATCATCTAAGCATTCCCATCTCAATTTTTGTGACAACATCCTCTTTCACACCAAAACGCTCTCTAGTTATGCTATTCTTCACTTTATCGTTCACTCAATGTCACTCCTGCCATACTTCGCAATGCTCTCATTTCCACTGCATTTATCCTACTTTTATCCTTCTTTTGCCATACCTAACTCTCAGCCTGAGCTTGAGACACTCACCTTGTCTATCCCCATACACCGCATAGTGAGCACCAGATCCGCGGCCGGCCGCCGGCACAGATCCGGCGCGTAGTGCGGCACACACTCGTGCTGGAACACCGCGCTGCTGTACAGCCGGTACGCGTGGCCGGCGGACACGCGCCCAGCTCGGCCCGAGCGCTGGTCGGCGCTGGCTTGAGACGTCCAGACCACTCGCCAGGCGCTAGCGCCGGTTACGTGGTCGTAGATGCTAAAACGAAAGGCATGAATGAATAAAGTCATTACGTTGAACGCCATTGAGATCAGTTTTAAAAGCAGCAGCACCTTCTCTTGAATCTGTTTTTGCTGGATTAGCATTAGATTAAAGGCCACAGTCTCACATTATCACAGCGCGCACTGCGCTTACCTGTCATCGCCTCATATTAAAAAGGCGGGTCCGCTTTTCCATTTTGACATTGTAAAATATACTATAGTACACACAATTCAATGCTCTCATTTGAATGGCAAGTTATTTGCCGGGATGGGGTGGTGCTGGGATATTGTGCTGTGACCTTTACTTCACTAACTTCCTTTCCTTCAAATAAGGTTCTTCAAGGAGATCATTTTTTTGGCCCTTTTCTGAAAGTGTCGGCCAACGAAAACAACTGGTTTATAGTAAATATAGTTAGCACTAGTCATACGGAGCAATAGTCATCATGGGACAAAAGTCGTAGGGTTTCCACAAGCCCAAGTGGGCTTGGTGAGCTTGTGGAATCCCTACGACTCGTATAACGTACGAGTTCGAAAAATTCGTAATTTTCATACGAGAGTTCGTTCAGCCTTGTATAGATATTCGTGGCCATAGTTTTGCTCAGATATTTATGAAGCCTTGGAAACGTATAAATATTTATGCTTTTGATTATACCATGTTTATGGTTTTCAATTTTATGACGTGCTATATCGAGTGTATAAAAAATCATTGACTTACCGCATCTTCTTCTTGCCAGTGTCAACGACATATTTGACAGCAGGGATGGTCAGCGACGTTTCAGCCACGTCAGTACTGACCACGCAAAGCCTGGCCCCTGGTGGTGGTTGGGCGAAAACTCTTGCTTGCTTAGCAGAATTCAGCATAGAATATAGAGGCAGTACCCATAGGGGCTGTCGACATGATTTAATGGCTGGCGCTAGGCTATCTTTTTCGGTATCTGAAAAATTTATGCTCGATATTAGACTAGGTAAACGGGCTTACAAACACATAGACACGCCGGTGTATGTATTTAAAAACTTCCGTAAATGTGCGATAAATTCATTCATTCATTTGATTTGTAGAGGTTGACTGCGTTCCGTACGGAATATTCTGGATAATGGGACCGACCTAAGGATGGGAACTAAGAAAAAGCAATAAGCATCAAAACGCGTAAACGTCATTCGTGGGGCAATCGCCGATGGCGAATGTGGCGAGTCTGGTGGCACGAATACGAGTTATTTTGGCATCCAAATCCGCCTATACGACTCCCGATCCGACTTAGTAATGAAGAATTAATAAACGAAAACAACACAGTAAAAATCAAAAAACTTTAGGAGCTATGTTGACATTCATAAATTGTTGAATGATATACTTACTTTTTAAATAATTTAGTGAAATTACCTATTATGGGTGTATTAGCTGACTTAATTATAAATACGTCACTAATGATTTGCTTGCTATTGTTAAATGACAAAACATGACTCATGTTTTGTCATTGTAATATTTTTTTCCATGTATATATTTTTTTACACCTTTATACCATGTTTTACGGTGTGTTCAGACCAAGCCAGCGAATGCTCTTTCTCACAAAGACAGACAAAGAAAATATCATAGAGTTGGGATAGAATGAGCCTTCGCTCGCTTGGTGTAAACGCACCATTATGGAAATAAATATTTCTATAGGTTAACCGCCGTAAAGTCGACCCTCCTGATGGTCCGCGGGACGCGGGCGGGGCGGAAGCACGGGTACACACGGCATCACGCAGCGGCAAGATATCTCAACACATGATTAATGAAATCTCCGTGTTGTTATTTAGGAAATTTATAACTTCAGATGTGTAAGTATTCGTTTTAGTACTTATCAAAAAAAAAAAAAAATATCAATTATTTATTAGACTTGGCATACCGTATTTGGCATACGGCCGCTTTTACTTTACTTTTTAATAGTTGTCATAGACACGCCAGTAGCCTCTGAAATTGTCTTATTTACATTTATGTCTTCACCTGAATATATTTTACTAACGACATAGCAACAGCAATGTAAAAAAATCAATACACATCGAAAATACTATGAAAACTTTATTAAGAGTCCGTTCTTGGTATTCCGCCGCGCGAGAATTTCACGAGCGGCCGGAGCAGTGGGCATCACGTGATCACGCGTTTCGTGAGCCATACTGCGGACAGCAGTTGAGTCGGCGTGTAACGATGTTGATCCTTTCTATAATATTTTATACATACTTACATAATATATCTTTAATTATTATTTTTTCGCCTTTTTCATTATTTGATGGTATCCTTCACCGGTAAGGAGGTGCCATGAAGAGTGGGATGGGAGAGGAACCTGTGTTTTCTTGGCATGTAACTCGACAAGATTGCATGTACCCGGACGCTCCAAATAGTGCGCATGAACCGTGCTATCATCCGCATAGCAATGAATATTCTCAAGTGATAACATGTCATTAATATGCAGAAGAAACAACGTCAGCGACAAGACGGAGCCCTGCGGCACTCCGGCGTTAACATACCATCACGACTTTATCTCAAACGGGGTAGTCAGAGGCAAGTGACTGTGTCATCATGGTGAACGAAACACTTAGAAGCCCACTTTTCACCAATGGTATTAGAACCCAACGTGGTAGGTGGTAAGCCTTCCGCCGTTATCCGGGTTGATTTGGTTTTTATCGATGTTTTCCATCACCGGAAAGTAAGTCGGATATTTAACAATGAACACAAAGATTTTGGTTCTGGCCAGATTTGAACTCAAGACCACCCGATCCACGATCTGAGTTCGTGTGCTGAACCACTAGGCCAGGACGCTCTCATCACAAAAAATAAAAATTACTCAAACGAAATGCACCATCACGCACATTCCTTTCCATCCTAACTCCATACCAACTCGCTCTCATTATTCTCACGCATCTACTAACCTGACCTTTCATACACACACATTCATACTCATAAACACACACAAAGACACACACAGATTCCCTCCTACACACACATTCAATAATATACAAGCAGGCACTTCCAGTTTTTTTTTTTAGTTAAGTTGTATTAATTAATACTTGATTTCGAAAATTTTTAATCATAGTCTTAAACTTATGTCATTAGATACCGTTGAACTGTTCTCTAGAGGTAGAGGGCTGATAACCTGAGATACAGGCTCCGGCCTAGTTCAGGTATCAGCCCACCATAATCAAATTGTACTTACTGTTCTCAGTGTACCCTTATCATGTTTTTATTATGGTGAGTGAATAACTGATTATGATTATTATGATGATTATATGGTTTACCTGAAGAAAACGCGATTTGTGTCCATCGCAAAGCACGAATTATGCGTCCCCTTAAAAATCCGGCAATCCAGTCGCATAAAGTGAGGAGGTCGACCATATGCCGGAAGCTTGCAAAGGAGCGAACGATGCCAGACACGGTCAAAAGCTTTGGCAATGTCAAGGCTGACGGCCAAAGATTCACCATGCTTGTCCATAGCCTCCCCCAGATGTGTTACGTACGCTAGAAGATCACCCGTCGACCGATTCGGCCGGAAGCCGTACTGGCGGTCATGAATCCTCTATGCCGATGAGTGATCCTCTATGCCGCGTGCGGCCAGCGGCACCACCGTTTCTACGGGTCTCCCTGGCCAGCGGGCTGATACACACCAGACACACAATACCACCGCTAAGGCTTCCACTGGTCCA
This sequence comes from Udea olivalis, assembly GCA_947369235.1. Taxonomy (NCBI): domain Eukaryota; kingdom Metazoa; phylum Arthropoda; class Insecta; order Lepidoptera; family Crambidae; genus Udea; species Udea olivalis. Next base: position 9,851,336 of record OX376362.1, on the reverse strand, counting down.
ACAATTGCGCTGTGACCACAGTCCCCCCCCCCCCCCTGGCACCGGTTAGTGCAGTGCTGTTCCCGGAACGCGATCTGACAGAGATAGGTCAAAGTCATTTGGTGAGTTTCACGCAGCTGCATGGTGGTAACATCAACCGGCCGACATACTATGTCTCTCACCTGAAGAGGAGACGGTCTGCTGAAGGGGTCCCTTAGGCGACTAAGGGACCCCTTCAGCAGACCGCTCCCGTGGGTGTCGTAAGACACCTGGGACCTGGGGCGGTGGAAAGTATTATTTTAAAGACCCGCCACCACAAAAACCCTAAAAATCGTGTGTTACTTTAAGAATAATAAACTACTTCAATGATTTTCTGTTCTTATAGATATCCCGTCTTAAGGTCAACAATTTTCACACGTGTATTAAATTTTAACTTAATTGGTACAATAGTTTGAGACAACATTATTTTTAGAAGACGAATGGATGGACATACACAAGAGTGATGCTATATCCTTTTTTTATTCCTAAAAACAGTAAGGTGTGAATTCGTAAATTATTCCCAAACCACCTAAAAATATTTCAAGTCCTAGCTCTAAACAAAATACTATTCTTGAATTGACCAGATCTTTCTTTGCGACACAACTGTTATTAGCAAAATCTGACAAAAATAACGTTTCAATTCCACATTGAACTGCTTCTATACTACTTTCGCCGTATGATGATATCCCTGACAGTTTATAATTGTCAAATAAAGTGCTGTAGCGAATGTAATTTAATCGAGTTGGCAAAGGAAATTGAATCAGATTCACCGATTTTTAATTTTTAAATAAATTCCTCATAACCGGGTTATGGGTATTATGTAATAGAATAAAACGCGGTATCTCGAAAATAATAGTTAAAAAATCGCACACAAGGCCGACTCACTGGTACTGTTGCGAATGACGTGATTACAAATTACAAAATGGTCGTTCCTATTCATCGATTTTTGTCGATTCAGTAGTGGCAATACACTATTGAATGGCGTTCCTTTTCACGCATCAGGCGCTGTAAAGATATACAAGTTTAATTTCAAATACTTCATTTATTAACGGTTAATAATAATAACAATAATTTACTTGATAAGAATTGAAAGAACAATGGTTTTTTAATAGTTTATAACATTTTCTTTTGGCAGTTTCTTTTTATTTAGTTTGAAATAGTATGCGTGACACGGAACAATAAAGAGCAGTCAGGCATATTATCTTACAGTGAAAATAGTATAAAGGCTGTATTTATTAATATTAAAAAAACTTAATGTCTCATTCCCTTTTGCTACACCTTAATTAACAAAAACTAAAGGTACCTAACCCATATTTTATTTGCATACCATTTGAATCCTACAAATACTTTTTTGCGCTTCACAACGCCAAATAGGCGATTATTTTTTCAGGGGGCCATTGTACAGTCATTTAACACATACACTTCAGTCCAGTTATTTTTTTTCAAAAGAACTAAGTTCATATATCTGAAATACAGAATAATAACGTAAATCTGTACGTTACTAATGCTCTATAAACAGTATCCATCAATGTATAGTAATAAGCAACACATTAATATATTACAAAAAATCATCCGAGCGTTCAAAACGTCCTGATCGCTCTATACCGTTCGCTCGGTTCGACGTCCGATCGTCGATCATCGCCGCGCTGATGCACAACAAAATACGATACTTCCTCCCTCTAGAAGCGCTAAGCGCGGACTGGCTCACTGGCTGACTCGGGGCGGGGAGTGTGTCTTCTAATATATTACGAAATTTGATTATTTTTACGACTCTGTTTTGTTTATTTGTTGGTAACGTATCGATCTGATTTTTTACACACTGATAGTTTAAAGTGTATGATTTACAGTGGTATATTATTTTTTAAAGAAATTACTTAGTTTACTCACACTCGTCACTAGTTTCGGATCTATATTCTTCATAATTTCACTTAGTGAAAACCTTCAATTTTGTAAGATTTTCCTATGAAAACAAAAAAAAACTGGCTCATACATTCCTTAGAAGACTATTATACCAATACATACTATCTTTTTCGTTAAGTTTGAACCACGATTTTGACTGATTACAACAATGAGTTTGAGTCTCTGTTTAACAAAATTTCTAAAACGGACGTCGGAACTTGGTGGTTTTAGTGAAATTAAATTAAGATATGAAAAAAAAGTCACACCTATTCCATTGGTATTAAAATAATCTTTCCAGTGATATATAAAACATTTACCAACTGAGTTTATTTCTTAACAAACACGACGAAAAGTTGACTGGAATTGTTGAATTTTAGAAAAGGCACCTTAACACAATGTAGAACACGAAATGAATGCACACCTGAAGAAGATGATTGTTTCAATTTTTGTCTTTTCATAATAATTCTCCGTATGTAAAAGCATAATTGCTTCTAAATACGGAGAATTATTGCTTGACTTCTTACTTTTTTAATACGTAGACTCGGCGATTCCATTTTTGTATTTATCTCATGTGGAGCAGACACAATGCTGCAACCGCGTTGTCGGTAGCAGACAGGTGACTAATTGAAGAGATTGATTGGCCGAAAGCATCCCCTCCCGCGTCCCGCGCACCATCAGGAGGGTCGACTTTAAAGCGGTCAAGTTATGGGTTATCATACAGCTGTGTGTCTGTGGTAAGAAACTTACCAGAATCGCTCAAATGCCCTTCACTGTCATCATCGCCGTCCACCAAATCGGCCTGTCCGTCATCGTCGGGCATATCGTAGTCATCCAGGTTGATTTTAGGCAGCGCTTTAGATTTCAGCTTAGCTTTGCGTCTTGCTTTTCTTGCTCGCTTCATTTCTTTTTCTACCTACAGACATTTAATGGAAACTTATTCATTAATTATTTTGTACATGTGTACAAATTGACGGGTTAGGGGATATGGTTAAGTAATACCAATAATACACATGGTGACAGGATAGGTGAAGCTTGAGGATAGAATGTAAAATTGCTAAATCTGACCCTATATGACCGGTTATTTACTGTCAAATTCAGTCAAGTCAAATCAAGCATAACCCAACAATGACCAAATGTATCTAGTTTTTGATCAATTTGACCGAAAATGACAGTCAATCAAATTCAGTCCCTTTGGTAATTTTCAACACTGATCTTAAGTAAATGAAAATTTATTTAATAATAAGACAAATATGTTTGAGTCCATTAGAATAAATTAGCCAGTTAATAACTTGTCATATATTGTCAGATTAAGCCATTTTACATTTCTAGTCGTGGTTCAGACAAATACATTATTTTCATACGTTAATGTTATTTTTCCTATGTTAATGTTACTTTGTTTAGGTTTTTTATGACATATTTCGAAGTGCTTTGAGGACTACCTCCGACGGCGGGAGGTCCTCTATGAGGGAGGAGGAGGGTTGGTCCGCCGCCCGATGAGGTGCGGGGTTCTCCAGGGGTCCGTTCTAGGGCCCCTGCTGTGGAACATCGGATTTGACTAGGTGCTCCGCGGCGCGCTCCTTCCGAGGATGCGCGTCATATGTTACGCGGATTACACCTTGGTCATTGCGCGAGGGGAAACCCTCCAGGGTGAAGAGATTGGCAGAAGTCGGCGCCAGTCTAGTGGTCGGCCGCATCGAGGCGTTGGGCCCAAAGTTGGCCCTTAATAAGACCGAGGCCCTCCTCTTCCCGGCGCGGGTGTCCGCGTAACCGGCGTGGACGTGCGGGTGAAGGCCCAGATGAAATATCTGGGCCTCATTCTGGATGGGCGTTGGTGTTTTGGGGAACATTTTTCCAGCCTCGCGCCCCGCCTCATCCGCGCTGCGGGTGCTCTGGGCCGTCTCTTGCCCAATGAGCGCGGCCTGCGTCTCTGCGCCGCCATTCTCAAAAGTATGGCGCTCTACAGAGCGGCAATGCGGGTGCCCTCAACGCTGAAATAAGCGCCTGTTATGGGCGTATCAGACGTTAATAGCGTTGAGGGCTATAAGAGGTTTCGTACGATTTCGGGAGGGGGGGCTGCCTTTGTTCTGGCGGACTGCCTCCTTGGGTGCTGGAGGCCGACGTTCTAGCTGCTGTGTATCAGTCCCGCACAGCAGCGAGAGCAAGAGAGGCACGCCCATATTGGGCTATGATCGAGGGAGTATGCCGGCGTGCGCAGAGCGCACTAATTAAATTAAATAAAGAAATAAATACATTTTGAGGTGGGCGGAGGACCTGGCCGACCCGCTCTATGGGCGAAAAACCATAGAGGCGATCAGGAAAGACGTAGGGAAACAGGCCCCTTACGTACCGGCTGGTGTAGGTACTTTCCGGAAATGGATGTTTCGAAAAGTACCTGCATGACATCGCCCGGAGGGAGCCCACCCCGAGGTGCCACCAGTGCGACGCCGAGGAGGACACCGCCCAGCACACCCTTGAGGTGTGCACTGCTTGGGCGGTGCAGCGTCGCACATTAGTGAATGTGGTCGGTACCGACCTCTCGCTCCCGGCCCTGATACGGGCCATGCTGGCGAGCGAGAGAGGATGGGAGGCGATGGTCTCCTTCTGCGAAGAGGTGATTTCGCAGGAGACAGCGGAGAGGGCCCAGGAGGAAGATCCTCAGGCGGGCCCTCTCCGAGGCAGACAGCGGTGCTCCTGTCTGGGGGTGTCCCTGTTTACCGGGACATTGCGTGCGGAGGCCCGGCGTGACGGCACGGTAATCCGAACTAGGCACGATGTCGTCCCGTCAAGGCGATGAGTTATACCGGAGGTCTTTTTAGTAGGCATGCCGTCAGCTTCTGTGAAGGAGAGTCCCACACTCCCCGTCTGCCTCGCCCAGGTAGCGAGATACTGCGTAATGCGTTTTTTCCTCGCAAAAAAAAGGAAAGGTTTTTCATGACATACCTCATCATCATCCGACTCAATATCTTCTGGTTCAGAGTCAAGAGCCGCGTCCGCCTCGTTTAGATGCCTTTTTGACTTCGTTATGAGCTTCGAATAATCCACGTCTTTGCGGTACGGGAAGGAAGCCTTCAGCTTACGGACTAGGTAATTTATCTGGAAAGATTGACATATTAAAGAAACTATTGAGTAGCTTAACAATTGAATCTTTTGGTGTTAAATTCGATAGACAAAATAATGGCATAAAGTAATTCACTTTAAGAAACCGTTTGCCACAGCATTAAAAGCTAGTATTTAAATGAATACAATATTGTGGTAGGAGCTTTTATAGGTACTTTGGGGACTTATAGATGTGTAATGTTGTTCCGAAATTTAAAAAACCGACAGATGCCTCAGTCAGGTACCTACAGAGACTTAGGGCCGATTTTGCAATCCACAGATAATTAAATTTATATGTAGAATAAAGTATATTCGAAGGTTAACAAGATTTTTAATTTTTCAACGGTCAGATAGATGTTATCTGTTGAATAAAGCAGCTAACTGAGTAATAAAGTTATCTGCTTCTTGAGGGGCTGGTTAAGATTTATCTATGCGTCTTCTTTGACATTTTGAGGTTATGTGGTGTTTGAGTACATTTGAGATTATTTTCATTTTTTTAAGGAGTTTTGGTGTGTTATTAATTATACACACAAACTTTTTACTACAACTTTAGACAACAAAAAATTTAACAAAAAAAACCAACATCAAAAGAACTATTCCAAAACAGAACACTAAAAAGTAAAGAAATAATTGAGATTTTCTTATAAAACTTATACGATAGTATAATTTAGGTACAATTATAGTACGGTATGACACCGAGTCCAACAATAATAATAATTGTACCCACACTATATTATCGTATAAGTTTGAGAAGAAAAAGCAATTATTTCTTTACTTTTTAGTGTTTTGTTTTGAAGTTGGTTTTTTTGTTAAATTTTTTGTTTATTTCTTGATTTGCAGTGAATAGTTCTTATTTATTTAATACATCGAAAAAAAAATATCGTCCAATTGCTCCTAAGAATTGAAGAGTTCCGTTACTTTGTCATGGATCCCATAATCAGAACCTAACCAAACTCTTAAAACTATCCTAGAAGTATATCCTTTCCAATAAAAAAGCAGCATCGAAATCGGTTGGCGAGATATTGAGTTATTCGCCCATTTGTCGCGCATATAGTTTATACAGATTTAAGACTTATATGGTTTTCTCATGGATGCCACTGTCAGAACTGGACCAAATTAAAATGGGACCAAACGGGAAGCACCAGCTTTCAAATAAAAAAAGAATGATGAAAATTAGTTCACCCAGTCAAAAGTTATGAGGTAACAAACATTTAAAAAAATACAGTCGAATTGAGAACCTCCTCCTTTATTTGATGTCGGTTACAAAAGCTAAGGTTGTTTTTCTTATGTCAGTGTCAATTTGTCAAACGTCAACTTTTGTCTCGTTTCATTCTAACATTGCAATGATTGTATAAGTGCATCTCGCTTGTGCATAATCAGTGTGAAGTTAGCGATATAAGTACATAGACAAACGATAGATTGCTATTCTTTGGATAAAAGACGATTAAAAATTGAAAATATCTATTCGCTTGATAAACAGTCAGTTGAATTTATACTTCAGTTAGCTATCTAGGGAATAAACTAAGAATTGAAAAATTGGGCCTTACACAAATAAAGTTAAAAGAATTGTTTATCGCAGAGGTATATATAAGTATAATTCCTTGCAATAACATCACTTAGATGTATTTAATTCTGAAGCAAACACGAATTTATGGTCTTACCTCTTGCTGCCCAGTTACAAATATGAGAATTCCTCCCTCAGGCAGTCTTGTGTGTATTTTGACCGCTTTCTTGTACGCTTCTTTCAAATAATCACTATAGGTGTGTTTGTTGAAATGTATTGTAACAGGAAACTGTCTGGAGTCTATCTGTGAGTAAAATGCATAGATTCAATAATATCGCAAATTGACTCATGGCTGTAACATAACTTTTTAATTACTTTTTCTCATGCATGGCTTTTTTTTAATCATTAACTGGCCTGTTGGCGCAATGGCAGAAATACAGCCGTTAGCACCAAGGTTCGCGTGTGCGATCACCCACCCAGGATAAACATTTATGAGACGCATGTAGTGTTTATTTAATGTCTGATTGTTATTTACTATGCATTCATACCCATACTAAAAGATTTTAGTTTGGGGTCAGACGACCGTGGTACGATTTTGCCGATTTTTAATAAGTATTATTTTTTTTATGACCACCCAGAAATCATTCAGATGTCAGTAGGTTAGGGTTATTTTTAGCCTTACCCTTGGCCACTTATTACATTTATCACTACTGGGGTTAAATTATTAATAAAAACCGACAAATGTGATTAATTTATCACTTTAACATCGACTTTCGGTAATTATTAATAATAATAGATAGCAATTGCACCTGGTGCTAAGTGATGATGCGATCTATGATGGAACATATCTGCCTAGTTAATGCCTATTCACTCTTGCCTTAAATAGAAGAGCCATATTATTTATTATCTACCTTTATAAGAGGTGGTGGCTCTTTGAACAATCGTTTATTCTCAGTGAAGTCCTCAACTCTCAACGTAGCAGACATTATGATAAGCCGCAGTGGATTGCCACGTTTTCGTCTTAGAGGGACTATTCTGGAAAGGAGACCCAGTAGAATGTCGGTGTAGACACTTCTCTCATGGGCCTCATCTATTATAACTACTGAGTACTTGCTCAGTAGGAAGTCTGATTGAATCTCTCTAAGGAGTACACCTGAAAATAAGTAGAATTAAGAATAAGAATAAAGAATAAGAATATTTCTTCTCCAACAAAGGTTCTTATCACTGAAACAATAAACATGAATTGTAACATATTGTTTTTATAACTTTTATGATCTTGAAAAGTTTGAGAGAGATGTATCGTTTCCAGTAATGTAATCTGTAAAGATTTCCTTGTCGAAGTTCTCTCGATAAGCTTTCTAAGATGGTATATATGAAAGCATATAGATCCTTGAGAGGAGTTGGCAGAGCTTCTTATGAATAAATAAATCAATATGAGCTGGACAACACAACACTTGTTACTGTCTAGACTCTAGAACGTCTAGAGTTCTACAATGACCAGACTGGGACATCACGCAAGCCAAGACGAGAAACCGTACTCCAGTGCATCGCACTCCGCGCAACGTGTCGTCTTATGGAGTTAGCAATACGCAAAATATGATACCGATGGTGACAGTGTCCATAGGCTGCGGGGGCGGCTATCATCAAGAACTCCGCAAGCTTTTTCGCGACAAATGATGAAAAATAGTATATTTTATATCGAGGGACTAACCGAAGTCATAATATACGCGAGGGAGTCAATGAAACCGAGGGTATATTAAGTTGGCGTTTAGTCTCGAGGTGCAAACTATACTTTTCTTCACTTTGAGTGCTGGAGAAATAGTCAATTTGATTTTATCATGTATTAAATTAATAGAAGAATAAACATTAAATAATGTGCATTTGAGTTTGTAAGTTAGGTATATATTTGTGTTGCAATGCCCTAGCAGGGCTCATGTTACAGGTTCTATTTTGATTTTAAGATCTTATGTACCATCATGAAGCAATAAAGAACTATGAACTATAAAAAACGAATTACTTATCACTCCCTAGAGACTGAAGTGGTCACCTTAGTCCCGCTCCGTGAACTATATTGGCGTACTTTTAGAGCATGAGAAGTGAAAAAGAACAAAAACAAACCATCAGTCATGAACTTGATCTTCGTGTCCTTGGTCGCATTGCCTTCGAAGCGCATCAGATACGAAACCTCCTCGCAGCTCAAGCCCAGCTCGAGGCCGACGCGCGCCGACATCGCCGCCGTGGCCACCCGCCGCGGCTCTGTCACGGCTATCATCTTCTGCTCCGCGTAGCCGGCTTCGTAAAGAAACTGCGGGATTTGGGTGGTCTTACCACTGCCTAAAAGTCACACGAATATTTTTCTATGAATATAAATAAAGTAAGTAAAAAGTAAAGTAAAAAATCATTTATTTCAAAATCACTTAAGCTTTTACAAAGGAGCACTTATGAAATGTCAAAATTCACAAAAAAAATATATAAACGATAATAGACGTGAATAAAATAATAGTACATTTTCTAAATAAACTTAATGCGAATCTACCACCGGTTCGGACGTTGCTTCTTATCGAGAAGACTCCGGCAAGAAACTCGATAGTTACTCTTTTGAACTTTGTTTTGTTTTACAACAAATAAATTCAGAGTACAGTCAAAAGAACAATAAAAATACATTATTTGAGCAGAGGAGCAGATTATTTCTACTATGACCACAAAGTATTGTCGTTCAAGTAATCCTCCACATTATAATAACCTTGTTATCAACTTTGTTTTAATTGTAGACTTGAACTTGTGAAGAGGTAGATTAACGATCAAAAATATAAATATAAATAAATATGCGCCAGGCAACACTCCCAAGTGGGGATTAATATTACTGTTTTACGAGGTACCACACAAGGAAATAAACAGGGGCGTCTCCCAGCATACACAGACCCGAGTCAATTCAGAAAAGATCGTTTCCCGAATTGACCCGACCGGGAATCGAACCCGGGACAATACGGAAATCGAGGCGAGTATCCGTGCTACAGCGCACTACGCCAATCGTGTCGTCTATAATTTGAAACCATTAGAAAGTAATCCTGAGGTGATGCTGGCGACCTCTTTGTTCGACTTTCTGTGCACTTTGTTTCAAGCACATCTCGGGGATATAGGTTTAAAATGAAGCATAATAAATTAATCATCGTAGAGCTAATCAAAATGCAACTACAAATGCAGACTTATAAAATAAATATAAATAAAATAAATATGCGCCAGACAACAAACCTCTTGGAATGGTCCCGAAGTATGGATTAATATCACTGTTTTACGAGGTACCACACAAGGAAATAACCAGGGGTGTCTCCCAGCACACCCAGACACGGGTCAATTCAGAAAGATCGTTTCCCGAATTGACCCGACCGGGAATCGAACCCGGGACAATACGGAAATCGAGGCGAGTATCCGTGCTACAGCGCACTACGCCAATCGTGTCGTCTATAATTTGAAACCATTAAAAAGTAATCTTGAGGTGATGCTGGCGACCTCTTTGTTCGACTTTCTGGCACTTTATTTCAACCACATCTCGGGGCTATAGGGTTTAAAATGAAGCATATTAAAATTAATCATCGTAGAGCTAATCGAAATGCTCCTAATAGTGCAACAACAAATTTTAATGCAGACTAAAAAAGTTACAGACTAGTATTTTTTTGCATATATTCGGGCTTATTTCTTCAATAAATCAGGCTTCTTGGTTCAATAAATCTGAAGGTTCCACTTAAGCTGGCTCGCGTTAGCAGGTATGGACTCTTCTGCATAAAGTCCAGCAAGACCAATCTGGGCCATTACGCCAAATTATCATTGCGGATAAGTCGCAGAAATTCCGGCGCAAAGTACTTCAGTATTTTACGGCTGTCCCTGTTTGACCTGTTTGGCCAGCCTTCACTATAATGTTAACTGTACTGACTTCAATTTTTTAAGGCAATTAGTTTTACTTTTTCAAATTTTCAAATTTTTATTAGTATTGTAAGTAGTTTTTAGAGCCTATTATAACTAGTTAGTAAGTGTTTAGTCCACATTGCATGCCGTGGCAGCCTTTAATTAAGACGACATTTAGCATTTAGTCCGTGTGTGTTATACAACTATTCTGTTATTGGTGTTTGTTTTGTTGGTTGTCCTAATAAATAAAATAAAAAGAAAATAAAAATAAAATAAAATATTATTTCAGCGTGTTTCATCGAACTGTTTGTGGTAAATCAATATATGATCATACAATAGTATCATATATAATCATAATATAGCTTTCCGCCCGCGGCTTCGCCCGCGTGAACTAAGAATAACTTAGTTGTTATGAAAACTAATTATTTCAAAACAAACATGCTTGTAGGAATCAGGGATAAGGAAGCTTAAAAACAGTGAAAGAATGTTTGAAATCAGTTCGATAATTTCGGAGATTACCTGCCTCAAACATACAAACGCACAAACGTGGCAACCTCTTTATAATATAAGAGATCCATTATACAAGCTTGAAAGGGCGTCAACGCTCGTACGAGTCACGCATGTGGCAATAGACGCGCCTGTCCGCGCCTACGTGCGCTTCTAAAAACAAGCTTATACGCGCGTATAGAAAGCTAATCTAAATCTAAATCACACTTACTTTACCAAGTTGTTCATAACAATAACTAAATTTTTCTCACCAGTTTCTCCAGCGACAATCAGAAATTCATTTTCATTGATTAATTCCATAATCCTCTGTTCTTCACCCAAAATTGGCAACTTCAGTCTTGCCACCTGCACTTTGGGATCTCTCTTAACCTCAACATGCACAGTAGGATGCTTTAGCAATGGTTTCTTCAAGTCTACTTTTATTTCTTGTGATTTTTTATTAGAATTTACTGAATTGGCACTTTTTGGTGGTTTGCTTATGTTTTCATCTTTCTGAGATTTAATTTTTGTAGGCTTTTCTTGCTTGTCATTATCAGGGTTTTTAGGTTCAGTTACTGTTGGTACAGTTTTGTCTGTGCCATTCTCAATAATTTCAGGTTCATCATTATCATCATCAGATTCTGAACTTTCTTCATCTGAAGAGTCTCTTAGCCCTACTACATTTGGGTCATATTTAGCCTTTTTAACTCTGTCACTGTTTGCCAGTTTAAGCAGCCTTAAACGTTTCTTAGCTCCTGTAAATAATTCATTAGTAATTTTTATAACAAGGAGAGAGAGATGGTCAGAGATACCAGCGCCTGAGCACTTGTTACATTCACTAATAGTCAGTCCGAGACTACATACACACCATCACGATTTATCCTAAACGGGGTAGTCAGAAGCAAGTGACTGTTGCCGTCATGGTAAACGGAACACTCAGTAGCCCACTTTTCACCGATGGTATTAGAGCCCAACGTGGTAGGTAAAATGTGAGTGGTGAGCCTTTCGCCGCTATTCGGGTTGATTAGGTTTTTTATCGATGTTATCCATCGACGGAGAGTTAGTCGGAAATTAAACAATGAACACAAAGATTTTGGTTCCGGCCAGAGTGCTGAGTGCGAGTTGAAGTGAGAGAAGTGAATGACTTCACCATCGCGTTTTGCGAGCACGTAAATGTCAATTGGTATGGAATCGAGTCAGCGCCATCTAGTGGCTTTGATGTTGCCCGCATTTGACGCTAGATGTCACTGACTCGATTCCATACATTTGACATTTACGTCCTCGCCGAACGCGATGGTGAAGTCATTCACTTCTCTCACTGCAACTCGCACTCGCCACTCTGATGTGAACTCGGGACTACACGATTCGCGATCTGAGATGAAGTGCTAAACCGCTAGGCCACATTAATTTAGTAAAAACCATGCTTAAAGTAATATAAGGTTCTTACGAAAATACATCTAATGTAAATCATACTAGCAACAAACTCAAACATACCCGCAATGCTGCTAAACTTTTTGTCAGTGGGCTCTTTGCTTGCAGTTGGTGCCTCCAAGTTGAACTCTGTCAGTTTCCGCAGCCCAAGAGTTTGCATCGCAGAAATGGCTGTCATTTGGTTAACTTCATTTGGAGATGCTTGAACTTGAGACAGTGATTGCAGAAGAGCAGCTCTCTGGAAATAAACCGAAATTATTAAAATATTACAATTGGCCCAAAGACAGTCAAAACACACCCTGCATAGTTCAAGTCATGTAACAGTGGGGTAGTTTTGTATTCTGAATTAGCTGACAAGAAACTTACAACCAAACGTCAAAAGTTGTATGTTAAATTGTTGGATGTACCTATGTTAAGGAGGAGGTTCTCAATTCGACTGTATGTTTTTTTTATGTTTGTTACCTCATAACTTTCGACTGGGTGAACCGATTTTGATAACTTTTATTTTATTTGAAAGCTGGTGCTTTCCGAATAGTCCCATTTTAATTTGGTCTAGTTCTGACAGTGGCATCCATAAGAAAACCATTTAAGTCTTAAATCTAGAATCTAGATAGACAAAATGCGCGACAAAAGGACGGGTAACTCAATATTACGCAAACCGATTTTGATAATTATTTTTTTATTTTAAAGCTGATGCTGCCCGTGTGGTCCCATTTTAATTTTGTCTATTTCTGACAGTGGCATCCATGGGAAATCCATATAAGTCTTAAATCTAGATAAACCATATGCGCGACAAATGGACGAATAACTCATTATCACGCCAACCGATTTCGATGCTTCTTTTTTATTGGAAAGGATATACTTCAAGGGTAGTTTGATGAGTGTTAGGTTCTGATTATGGGATCCATGACAAAGTAACGGAACTCTCCAATTCTTAGGAGCAATTGGACGATACTTTTTCGATGTATAAAATAAATAATAACTATTCACTGAAAATCAAGAAATAAACAAAAAATTTAACAAAAAAAAACTATTCCAAAACAAAGCACTAAAAAGTAAAGAAATAATTGCGTATTCTTCTAAAACTTATACGATAATATAATGTAGGTACAATTATTGTTATTGTTGGAGTCGGTGTCAGCCAATGTAGGTTTGTAACTACCTACATACATACGTAAACGTGATATGTAAGAAATAGGTATATTGCTAGGTATATTGTAGTGTTTCCTTGGCTGACACAGATTCCAACAATAACAATAATTGTACCTACATTATATTATCGTATAAGTTTTAGAAGAATACGCAATTATTTCTTTACTTTTTAGTGCTTATGTGCTTGTTTTTAGTGCTTGTGTGTTTTTTAGCAAACGCATCTGTTTCGCAAAGTTGAAAGAATGCGAGCAGAGTGGTTCGTCTTGGGTTTTATAAACGCTCCGTCTCATTATCAGGGTTGAAGTAGACTCTTTGTCTACCTTCAAGGTGTACGTCAAGGTGGATGGATGTCTTTCATGAATCAGGAAACTTAATGTATGCCAAACTGCCTCAGAAGAGCTAATATATCGGCCAGACTGAAACCTCGTAACTTCATAGTTTTTGTTATTTGTGAACCCCACTGTTGCTTGAGCACTGTCTTTGTTCACATACACTAGGCGTCAAAAAAATCGCACCTTTTAAAAATCTTCTTTAAAAATTCTTGAACCTTATTTAGAGGATAGTGTTCGGTATTATCAGAAAGGTAACAAAAAGGAGTATCAAAAAAACAATTGAATTTAACTTTTGTTTAATTGTTTTTACAGAAAAAACATAAACATTAAAAAATAACAAAAATCCTTAATTAAGTTATAATTAACAACAGATAATTTACGAAAAAATGACACAAAAAGTGGCTTAAAATTAACTTAAAATCTTGTGTTACCCCCACTTGCCCTGGTGACGACTTCCATACGCTCCCTCATGGACCACACCAATTTCAGGAGCTCTTCTTGAGGGATAAGCTCCCATTTTTCAATTGGCGTAATAACTGATACCGCAGCGAGCTCAAGTTCCAGCGATGAGAGCGGGCCACCGCCGCCACGACCGCCGCGACCACCTGCGCGACGTGGACGACGACCGCTGCCGGCACGCTTGGGGCCTGTGGGGCAATCTGCCCCGCGCGGGGCCCCCGCTACCGGTGGTGTAGTGCGCCGCATGCGATGGACATACGACATGAATGTCAACTGCATGCGCGCCTATTACGGGGCTACAGAGGGAGGAACCAACCTGTCTGCGTATCGTGACCGGATGGTGCCTCTGTTTCAGGCCCTTGACCCAACCGTGGCTGTTTCCGCCCAACGTCTGTCGGATCAAGCGCGGGCGATTCAGCGTCTCCAGATGCTGGATCAGCCTACGCTTGATCGGCTTCGCCTGGAGGCGCTTCAAGTTCGCGCGACTTCTTCCTCGACACGGGACCCGTCCGGCGCGCTGTCACTTCCGAGTCCGGTTACAGACTCGGTTCCGGTAGCGAAACGGATAGATCCAGATGCCGATGGAGAGGCCAGTGCGAACGCAAGCGTAAGTACCCAGGCCAAAGAGCAACTGAGGAGGGCTTTGGAGGATGCGATTTCGGTATATCGCTTCACACGAGTCTCTAGGCCGCGGTTACCACGTTTACCTACTAATAGACGCAACCTAGCGTTAATGGGGGCCCTGGACGCTTTACTAGCTCCGTTCATTCGGACTAGTGAAGATTTAGTTGATACTCACTCGATTCTGTACTGCGGGGCCATTGCGGCATGCCGTGTTGCTCGTGTCAAGTTTCCGGACTCTGACCGTGCAGTGCGACCTTCCGCAAATCGAGCGGCGTATCAACACGTTTAGGACCCTCATTGCAAAGCTGGTCTGCTTCAGCCGGGGGAACCATCGCCCTCGGGTTATGCGTTACGTGAACCAAGCCTTTGCTGGGACGGGTATTAGGCCCGAACAGTATATGGCTTGTGTCACAGAACGCATTGACTTTCTGAAGCAGAAGGTCTATGCGTGGGCAAACCGTATCCGTCGCTACAGAGAACGTGTGGACAGATATTGAAAAAATCGCCTTTTCCAAAGTGACCAAAGGAAGGTGTACCGAAACTGGGAAGAGACTAACCAACGTGAGAACGACGGTCAGCGACCGGATGCAAGTGTCATGATTGACTTCTGGCGCAGTATCTGGTCGATGCCTGTCGAGCACACGGAGGGTGACTGGATGCGTACTGTCGAGCATGAATGCGAATCCATCGAAACCATGGAGTCAGTAAGTATTGACTCCGAAGACGTTAGTTGTGCAATTCAGACGGCTCAGAACTGGAAAAGTCCTGGCCCGGATGGATTGCACAACTTCTGGATTAAGTGGTTTCGATGCTCGCATTCATGCTTGGCAGTGCAGTTCCAGGAATCCATCGAGGTTGGTTCTCTCCCTAGTTTCCTGACTTCTGGTGTCACTTTCCTTTTATACAAGTCAGGTAGTACCTCGGAAGCAAAAAACTATAGACCCATCACGTGCTTACCTACCATCTACAAGCTCCTTACGTCCATTCTAGCAAAAAAAATTAACTCGCATATCGTTGCGAACAATGTTTTGGCCCCTGCTCAGAATGGATGTAGGGTTGGGTCTCGAGGTACTAAAGAACTCCTCCTCATAGACACGACTATTTGCCAACAAGTCCGGCGGAATCGGAAAGCTCTTTCAACTGCCTGGATTGACTATAAGAAGGCCTATGATTCGGTGTCCCATTCATGGCTCAGGAGGATCTTAGAGCTGTATAAAATTGATACAACTTTGAGATCTTTCTTGAGCACATGCATGGGGCAGTGGATCACAGTGCTTCGTCAACCAGGTGGTGGAAATGGTCCGCAGGACCTCATAAGGATAGAGCGAGGTATTTTCCAGGGCGATAGTTTGAGTCCTTTGTGGTTTTGTTTAGCTTTGAATCCTCTTAGTACCTTACTAAAGGATTCAAAGCTAGGCTATCGGCTTCGCAGGGGGGGTGAGTTCATCTCTCATTGGTTGTACATGGATGACCTGAAGCTGTTTGCGCCAAGACCCCAGGTATTGATTGAACTGTTAAAAATCACTGAGATTTTTAGCAATGCCATCAATATGGAGTTTGGTGTAGACAAGTGTGCGGTCATGCATGTACAAGAAGGGAGGGTTGTAGATTCACCGAATTTACAGCTCTCTGAGACGATGACACTCAGATCCCTCTCTGAAGCTGAAACCTACAAATATCTTGGTATGTCAGAGTCATTGGGTATATCAGTAGGAGACGTCAAGCAATCGGTGAAGGAACGCTTCTTTAGTTGCCTTACAAAGGTACTTAAGAGTTCTTTGTCGGGTGGCAATAAGGTGCGCGCCTTCAACGGTTGGGTGATGCCCTTATAGATGTACTCCTTTGGCATACTGAGATGGACTCAAACTGAGCTGGGTGCTCTGGATACTCGAGTCCGAAAACTGCTCACAACGCATCGCATGCTACATCCACGCTCGTCTGTTATGAGATTGTACATCCCACGGAAGGTGGGGGGTCGTGGCTTCTTAAATGCCAAGGACCTTCACAACCGTGAGGTGTGCAATCTCAGGAGGTTTTACCTCAACAACGAGTGTGGGATTCATCGCGACGTTGTGGCAGTTGACAAGGGGCTCACGCCGCTCTCCTTGGCAAACGAGTACTGGCGTCAACTACCGATGCTAACCACCGACGACCGCAAGGAAATATGGAAGAGCAAGGAGCTGCATGGTAGGTTCTATCGGGCCTTAACAGGGCCCGATGTGGACATCTCCGCATCGGTGAACTGGCTACGCTTCGGGGACCTCTTTGGGGAAACCGAGGGTTTTGTCTGTGCAATTGCTGATGAAGTTATCAAGGTGAATAACTACCGGAAATACATCATGAAGGACGGTACGGTTGACATTTGTCGGGCATGCCGCCGTCCTGGCGAGTCTATTCGCCACGTTATTTCCGGTTGTTCTCACCTTGCTAACGGAGTGTACTTGCACAGACACAACCTAGTAGCCAGGATCATCCACCAGCAACTTGCTCTTCGATATAGCCTTGTCGAGTCGGAGGTACCGTACTATAAGTACGCACCGGTACCAGTTCTCGAAAATAGTCGTGCATTGCTCTATTGGGATCGCTCTATCATCACGGACAGGACTATTGTAGCCAATAAGCCTGATATCGTGCTGGTAGACCGATCCCAACGCCAGGCAGTGCTCGTCGATATCACCATTCCACATGACGATAACCTCGTAAAAGCTGAGAAGGACAAACTCAGCAAGTACCTTGACTTGGCTCACGAGGTGACCGCCATGTGGAATGTTGATTCGACGATTATTGTCCCGATAGTCGTGTCGGCAAACGGCTTAATAGCGAAGAGCCTCGACCAACACCTCGAGAGGCTCTCGCTCAGCGGTTGGATCAAGGGTCAGATGCAGAAGGCGGTACTCCTGGACACGGCTCGCATTGTCAGGAGGTTCCTCTCTCTGCAGCCCTAACCACCGGTAGTCTGGGCCTTGCCTGCCCTGCTGCCGGCGGCACCCTAGGTTAAGGTTTTTATAGTATTTTTATAAATCATTGTTTTGTAACTTTAATTTAGGCTTAGGTTTTATAATTGTGATTATGTATTTTGTTTTTATAATTATAATTCTTAAGTTGTTTTACTGTTGTAAATCTTTGTTTTTATAAGAATACTGTACAAATTTTATACCTAAGTTTTATACTAAATAAAGAGAATAATAATAATATTCTTTATTGCACAAAAAACTTACAGTACAGAAATAACTAATAATAAATGCAAGTACAATTTGGGCGGCTTTATCGCTAAAAAGGAATCTCTACTAAGCAACCCACAAGCAAAGGAAAATTTGGCGAAAATGGCGAGTAAGTGCACCAAGAAAAATAATAGAGAAAATAAGTTTAAGTTTAGTTTTAGGCGTAGTGCGCTAGAGCTCGGTTTCTCGACTTTAATTTCGTAATGTCCCGGGTTCGATCCCCGGTCAGGTCAATTCAGGAAATGATCTTTTCTAAATTGGCCTGGGTCTGGGTGTGCTGGGAGACGCCCCTGGCTTAATTCCTTGTCTGGTACTTCGTAACACAGGAATATTTATCCTTACTTCGAGACCATGACAAGAGGTGTGTTGTCTGGCGCATAAGTATTAAGTATATTGCAGTGCATCATATGCTCGGTGTGCGCAACACAATGTCACGTCTATCGCATTCCTGATCAACCAGGATTACTGCAACTTCGTCTACAACGGGGTCATTGTACCTTCCACGATGTTCTATTCACTTTACTGTGCAGGTTACTAATCACTTGCACTGATCAGTCGGTGTCCAGTATGTGTTTTCTACTAACACTAAGCACCTGCACTAATCACCTGCACTAACTACTAAGCAAAGTAAATGTCAAAGACCCCATAAAATGTTTCCCTTATTACACACCTCAAATAATGTGTGTGGGCTTGGCCACTGCATCTTACTAACCTGGCTATTTTAGGTACAATAATTCGTCAGACTAAATCATTAAATGCTGACTGACCAATGCCCTTTCCACAACTTAATAACCTCATCCATTCATAAAGGACCTTAGTAGGTATAACCCATATTTAAGGCTACAATGAATAAAATAAATAACATAGAGTTGTAGGTACAGAGGCGTTCACGTCAACCTTTACATAGTGGCACCTTATGCTGCTGACATCTTATGTCTTATTATTTTATGTCCATTTTACAATAGTTTTGTAAAAATTGATGTGAACGCCTCTGTACATATTATAATTCAGTTTGCACTTACATTTTCCTTTTTCTTTTTCTTGTCAACTATTTTCTCCAGTCTCTTCCTGTGTGCTTTTGAAAGAAATCTTGTTTTATCTTTTTTTTCTGAGACCACCTTAGTGTTCCTTTTTTTAGAAGGTATAACCAGCAAATTGCTGGCATCTGATGTCCCATACTCATTATTCCCAAACTCTACCTTGATCTGTGAAAAAAACAATCTATGAAGCTGCAGACAAAAAAATAAGAATCATATTCAAAGCATGTACCTACTATGTGGATTTGGAGCTTTAGGTTGTGTTCTAAAACAAAATCTGTACTCGAGTATAGATCTGAGTTACGTTTTAGTATGAACTGTTGTTTTTAAATCTCCACTTAGTATAGATCAGCGCTTGATAACGTTTCTAGAATACAGGGCTTAGAAACCAAGTAGAGTAAAGTAAAGTAAAGTAAAGCTAGCATTTATTTGCTAGAATACAATCGAGTAATTAAGATGTAAATGTGAGCCCAGACATAGTATTCGGCCTGCTATCCGGTGTGCAAATTCTTGTATTATATATGATTCATGAGTTTTTTTTTAACACAAAACAATTTCTTTACTATTATACCTAGTTATAATTAACAAACAATTATTCTAGAAATCTTAAAATATATAGTAGGTACTACAAAGTACTACAAACATATTAAAGAAAAACCTAACAATAAAACTAAAATTTAAATACATTAACAACACACTATGGATCTCTATAAACAAAAAAATAAAAAAATATACTGTGAAATCTTTACATTGATAAAGATATTCCTTCAACACTTTATCAATACATCAACTCTAATCTGGAGTATTGTGGTATTGGTTTTGTTGTTCCCAAAAAAATATAAAGAGTAGTAAATTATAGGTCTAATGTATTAAGTTTGATTATTTATATATTATAAACTATACTAATTTCAAAAAAATATTTCAAGTATTATGACCTAAATACGTCATCAGTCAACATAGTAACCACAATAGAAACAACATAAAGCTACAGTTACACATGCTCATCACTAGCACGAAAGCATGCTACTATTGAGCAAGTGCTACTTAGTAGCACATGTGTCGAAGCCTTGCTAGTTATGAGCATACTACTTTCGAGTATGCTCAAACAGCCGTGCGAATTTCGAGCATGCTACTTGCAGCGCGGGTGGAAGGGGGCGTGCTTTTAGCATGTGTGAACAGCTTATTGAGCATGCTACTAGGCTAGTATCCATTGAGAACCGGTATAGAGATGTCAATCTCGGTTTAATTATATAGCGTGGTTGTAGTTCATCTATACATATTATAAGGAGGAAAGGGGCTACACTATCAGGGGCCTTATTACCATCTCATATAGTCAGTCAAGTTAATTTCCTAAATCGAGGGTAGCAAGCAATTTCGTTCAATTTTTACTGGCCTAGAGGACGCATTTTATTGACAGGTAACTGCTGACTGGCTGAAAATGTAAGAAATCATTTAGGAAATCAGTCGCTACGCTCAGCTTAGGAAATTAACTTGGCTCAATATGATGGTAATACGGCCCCAGGTAGTGACATAGGCTATATGTTTCTTTTTAATTTAGGCTATATGCTATATATTTGATAGTATCGAAACTACCGATAGGATGTGTGTCGATAGTATTGATAGTTTTGCTCTATCGATTGTCGAACATTTTACAATAACATTGGAAGCTCATAAGAGGTTTCGTTTTATTTCCAGTCGATAGTATCGAAAATACCTAGATAGTTACTAAAGCAAAACTGTCTATAATATCGATAGGCGTCGATAGTCATAAATAGTATCAACTTTAATGGCGAGATACTATCGATAGTATAGCTTTATTCGCACTATTGATAGTATGGATAGTATCGTCACGGGTCGATAGTTTCGATAGCACTATCCATGGTATGACTTCAATAGGTATGATTGGATGGTATGATGTTGATTTTCAAGGTCAACTATCGCTATCGAAACTTTTGCTATCGCAACAACACTATTTCGATTCGAACCCGTGCTTCACAAGCATGTTTTCAATCCTTTACTCTGAGCACGCTCATTTAGTAGCATGCTAGAAAAAAGCATGCTAAAAAGCAAGTTAAGTGTCATGTCAGTAGATGAGCATGCTCCTTTGTAGCATGCGTATTAGCATGCTAATAAGTATGCTTCAAACGAGCATGTATTGTAACTGTAGCTTAACAATACAATTTACCGCATCTGGTTGCAGCGATTGACGAAGGTGATGATAACACAATACTTTTTATGCAGTTTTTGTAAGTCTGAAATTATTTAATATTACTTCCTTCCGTCACGGACATAGTGACGCTCAAGACTCGTATAATAACGCACAATGATGCCAAAAAAGTGCATGGTTGTAGATATTATAATTAAAAAATTAGTAGGTACCTCATTCGTTTCCGTGTTATCAATGTTTGTTTTGACAACCTGCCGTGCTTTCGCATTGTGTCCTCGTTTACCCATTGTTGCAGTATGTAATTCTGCACATACATTAGCCAATGAGGATAAAAGAGCTGCTCTAATGATTTATTTCATTTATTTCTCTAATGTTATAAATGCACCATCAAAACGTGTTTTTCTTTATTATGACTTTTTACTTTTTTCTTCCAACAGATTACAGTTTCTTCCCTGCGGTCCGTTTAGTAAATTTTTACTGTAAGGCTGCATTCCAAATCGAGTGGAATTTCACTCTGAGGAGTGAAAATCACTCGAACCCGTTCCAAATTGACTCCGAGTGAAATCGAAGATGACCAAGCTGTCACCTGACAATTGTTGTTGTTGTTGTAATAAAATCATTTTGCTAGAATACATTGGAGTAATAAAGATGTAAATGAGAGCCCAGACATAGTATTCGGCCTGCTATGCAGGCGTGCAAATTCTTGTATTAGGAGTTTTTTTTAACACATCAATTTTTTATCTATTAAAGTTAAAATCAACAAACAATTATACTAGTAATCTTAAAACATGTAGTAAATTCACCTGACAGCTGTCCGAGGCAGGTTTTGCTCGTTTTGTCTCTCTCTATTCGACGAGGGTGAAAATCACTCAGCGAAAAGCAATTTGGAACGGGCACCGATAGAATTCGCACTTGTCAGAGTGATACACGTCACCCTAGCCCGTTCCAAAACATCTAGGAAACTGTCAGGTGACAGCTTGGTCGTACTCAGGGTCAATTTGGAACGGGTTCGAGTGATTTTCACTCCTCAGTGTGAAATTCCACCCGTTTTGGAACACAGCCTATATCGTTGTCCTAATCGTGATTTTTTAAAGTTATTAGCCCAGACTAGACATATAGGATATTTTTATTCAATACGTTGGCATAATGTGGTCAAATGAATGAAGAAAGCCAATGTACGCAACGAGTACATTAAGGTTCTTAGGAAAAAAACCAAACATCTCCTAAATCGAAAACCATTTCGAGGTATTTGTATTTTATACCTTATTTAAATATATAACATTTTTAAAGGCAAAGGATCTACAATATTTTTAATTAAATACGTTATCAAACTGGGGTCATTCATTTGACCCCAGATTGATAACGCACGCAAAGAGTACATTAATTGAACTCTTGACGGTAATCAAATTGACACTCACAACTGAAACAAATTGGGTCGTATTAACCTCCTTTCACGTGATTGGTTGATAATCTTTCCATGAACCAAGCAAATGACGCGATTTGTTTTATACGTGAGATTTTTAGCTAGCTGATTCTACTGCATGGTATTTATGGTGTTTCCAGATAGCAGATTTGAAATTCGCCCAGATAAAAAATATTTTTCCACAAAGTTATTTTTGATAATACGTACATTAATTTACACCCATTGCCCAGACGGGTAGGCCGGACTTAAAAAAGCCATTCGCTATAATCCCAACCCTTTCAGCCACCAGATTCAGAACAAAGTAATCAACCGATAAGGCTATTTTATTTTATTTTTAATATTTTTTTTAGTATCGCGTATGTCTGTATTATTAGTTACACAAACTGAAGGCATTTAGCTTCTACATATAAAAATATTGAATGCAATCGTTTAGCGGGTAATTTATCATACCTGAAACCAATTTAACGCATCGGTCGATAACTTCGTTCGGAATCTGGGGGCTTTGTTTCAGAACTTGGCAAAATAAATTGTATCTGAAATAGACTTTGAAATTAAATAAAAATTAACTACCTATGAATATTTTGTTTTACCTTCCTATGAATTTTTAAATATTTCGAACTCATGACGTCACAAATTCACTTTGTGTTCCCACTTGTGTTTTTCCCCGATTAGTGATAAATAAATAATGAGGAGAAAATTACTGATTTACAGCACTTACGGCTGAAATAGTGCTTGCCATTAATCGTGTAGCATCTCACGAGAATGTGGGAAGAAGACTTCAGATCCCATTTATTTTGCCAAGTCCTGAAACCAAGCCCTACCTGAGAGGGTTGGGGTTATAGCGAATGACTATTTTAAGTCCTACCTACCTGCCTGGCCCATGGGTGTTAATTAATGTATGTTTTATTAAAAATAACTTCGTAATATTTATTTTCTGAAGGAATTTAAAATCTGCTATCTGGAAACACCATTAATACCATGCAGTAGAATCACCTAACTGAAAATCTCACGTATAAAACAGAACGCGTCATTTGATTGGTTGGTGGATAACCAATCACGTGAAAGGATGTTTATATTAGGTTGGGGAAAAGGTCTTTTCGCATAGTATGTATGAACTTGTAATAAAATCTCTTTTGTCATACTATTTGTATCTGGCTAGTTTTGGTATTATTAAAAGTTTAAAATTTAAAGAAGGTAATTCCAAATTAAAATTTGGCAAATGTGTAATTTTCATTTGTTTTTCTTACTGTCAAGATGAACGAATCTAATGAAGAAATTCGATACATTTCAAAATTTTACTAAAAAAAAATTTAAACGTAAGCCGCAAAATTTTTTTTCGATGTTTATGGACCTAGTGCAGTGTCTGTGAGAGTAGCACAGATTTGAAATTTCGATGACCACAAAACAGTTTTGGCGCATTTGAAAAAAACTCAGTACACAAAAAAGCTCGATACTTGGGTACCTCATGAGCTCACTGGAAGAAACCTGATGAACCGGGTACTCATTTGTGATTCTTTATTACAACGTAATGAAACCGAACCATTTTTGAAGAAACTGATAACTGGTGATCAAAGGTGGATCACGTACGACAAGAACGTGCGAATAAGGTCGTGGTCAAAGGCCGGTCAGGCTTCACAAACTGTGGCGAAACCCGGGTTAACTCGCAAGTCGCAACAAGGTGATGCTGTGTTTGTGGTGGGATTGGAAGGGCATTATTCATTATGAGCGGTTACCACCAGGCAAGACCATCGATTCTCAACTCAACTGCGAACAACTGATGAGATTAAAGCAAGAAGTTGAGAGAAAGCGGCCGGAATTATTCAAGAGAAAGGGTGTGGTTTTTCATCATGATAACGCTTGACCTCACACATCTTTAGCCACTCAGCAAAAATTAAGAGAGTTTGGCTTGGAGGTGTTAATGCATCCGCAGTATAGTCCTGGACGCGATCTGTATCTTATGAGATAAAATTCCCCCAGGTGGTAAATATTTTTCCACAAAGTTAATTTTAAGAATACGTACAATAATTTACGCCCATTGCCCAAACGGGTAGGTAGGACTTAAAATAGCTATTCGCTATTATCCCAACCCTTTCAGGCCCCTGACTCCCGAACCAAATTTCGCCGGATTGGCATTACATTACTGTCACCAAAAATACTTGAACCTTAACTCTTTGGAATATGGTTCATAATTTTTTTGTTTGACATTTCTGCAATGCTTGTCCAATCAAATTATGTTCAAGATTCAGGCCCCAGGTATGGCTTGGTTTCAGACTTGGCAAAATAAATTGTCTCTGAAGTCTACTTCTCACATTCTCGTGAGATGCTACATGATGAACGGCGAGCTCTGTTTCAGTCGTAAGTGCAGTAAATCAGTAATTTTCTCCTCATTATTTATTTACCACGAATCGGGGAAAACACTCATGTGTTAACACTAAGCGAATTTGTGACGTCATGAGTTCGCAATGTTTTAAAAAAAAACGAAAAAAATCTACCAGCTCGATCAACAAATTATTGAAATTAGTTGCTTAAAATAATTAAAACCATTTTAGAAAAATAAAAAGAAATTGTTCTCCCAATTAGTGATTTCCGCAAAAAATCCCAAATCGGACCGTAGCTAAAAGTGCTAAAATTACTTTTTTTCGTGTTCGTGACATCGGAGACAAGCTGCAGGAGTGCCGCCTTCGTTGGTATGGTCTTGTCTCACGGAGATCGGCAAACTACGTGGGCAACAAATGTCTGGCCATGCAACCCCGCCAGTACCGGTAGAAGAGGTCGACTCAAGAAGCGCTGGCTCGAGGTAGTTAAGAGTGTCATTCGTGCCAATAGACTCACCTCTGAGGATGCACGAGACCGTGCGAAATGGGCCAAGAACATAAGAAAGGCGGACCTTTGGACCCTATACACCAGTGTTGGTTCACAACCGGGATAAACGGACGGATGATGATGATGATAATGAAAGTATAATGCGACCACTGTGATTTTAAATCTAAATAAAAACTATAAAACACTTGAGGCTCGTAAAAATTTGTGCTTATTTTTTAACTTTTTTTTGCTCAATCCAACCTTAAAACGAAAAATCTGCAATTTATAACAAACATGTACGATTCCGATATTAATATCGGAATTCCGATATTGCGGTATAAAATCGGAATTCCGATATTGCGGTATAATATCGCAAATCAGTTTTGGAATTGGAAATCCTCCGATATTACATGCCCTAATACCCTACAAGTGATTCAAAAGCTCTGACTGAAGTGCTTGAGTTTCAAATCGTGTCTTTCAAACAAAAATTTAAATGCCCTATTGGCTTTTTGTTATTAATAAAACTTCAGCTAATGTCCAAGCACAATTAATTCTGACTTTCGTAAGGATCTTACATGGAATAAATATTACTGTGCGATCTTTGACTTATGAAAGTAGATACTATTACAAATCGTAAAACATTTGAAATCTAAGGTTGCAATTTTCACCATCCAAATATGTTACCAAGTTTCAAACATCCCTTGCAGGACAATTATATACATTGTATATTTATTTTTTGTCCCACCCCACATGATTAAATTGGCTAGAAATATTTTTGCTGAGACAGAATTAACTTCCGAGGTTGGAAAAATTGATTTTAATTTTGTTAAACAATTACACAATTTGCAAGAAAACGAAGGTTTGCGACTGGTGAACAAGATTTGTAACGCAAATTAGCGACGCAACTAATAAGTGCAACTGTAGCAGATTACCTAGACTTTTTTGACAAAGTGGCAGTCCAATTTTTCAAAACAGCGATGCTACACTGTGGAATACATTCGATGGCTAGACAGGTTATTTGATATATAAAACATATCAGAGAAGAAAATGTTGGTATTTATAGTACAACATTTTTCAACCAAACTTAATAATATTTGAAAATCCAGCGCAAGAAGAATCACATGAAATTCTTCTTGGAAAATTAGTGTCTAATTCGTATTTCACCTTGCGAATATTTCATCACGCAAAGTTGAAGTCTATGGCTTGTTTAGGAAACCGTGTTGGGATGCGCCATAAATTGCACAAGACGATCTTATTTAGTAATGTGTAATCCTGTTTTGTAAAATAGGTACCTATATTAGTTTCTGTAAGATCTGCGTAATAATAAAAAAAGTATTTTAATAATTTATCTTCTTTATTTACCGCCACCTACTTTCTGGCATCCCCAGATCTGAGATCCTACAAAGGAATCTTACGCGAGTGAAACCGCGAAATCGCGAACATGATCATCTTGCTATTTTTTTCTAGTCTGTTATTTTATACATTCATGTATGTAGGTGAATATTGCGGTGTTATTTTATACATTCGTGTATGTAGGTCAATAATGCCATCGATTTTTTTTTTATAAAATTGCCTAGGTTCAAACTTAGGGCCAGCTATCCCTGAATCACTTTTCATCAAAACTAACAAACGCTTCCGCATTTATCCTCCTCCTCGCGTCGCTCGGTCTGAATGCTGAGGGTCGTGATCGTCGAGCGTCTTGTTGCGAATTATTTGTCACCATCTGCCTCTGTCCGAAGCAGATTGAAGGGCATCGTGCAAGGTTGTTTCAAGCGTGATGCGAATCTGGTCGCTCTATCGCGTTTATAAGTTAGTTTAATTTGACTAATAATATAACAAGAAAAATATTTTTTCTTTTCATACATTATGGTCACCCTATTAGAGTGAGATAAACTGACCTCGTACCTACTGCCTCACTTCACTAGGAACCTTTTTTTTTAGTAGCAGTGCACATTCCAGTTGTACGTAAGCATAATATCCACGCCAATATATTTGACACTTGACTGACAGGTGGACAGAGGACATAAAGACAAAGAAAAAGAAAAAAACAGTACCTAGCTTACTTAAGTACTGCAAATGTACTGCTTGCATAACTGCATATTGCTATCTGCATAAAATGGAGACAAAATCTACGCAGTTACTTAATAAGATAATGCAGGATTCATTCACTGAATTATCAAGGGCATTCCTAAATATCGGCAGAAATGAAGAGTGTTACTCTAAATGGGGTAATTATCATCTTGCGACACGCACAACTAAAGGGATTCATCTTTTTGAATTGTCTCATAATTTGGAAAGTTTAGACAAGAAAATTGGCTATGTGGAGACGTATATTGAAGTGCTGACATCAAGTCCAGCCAGGGAATTAATTCGAAATACGCTATGTCGAGATGGACTTAAAAATAAAGAAATTACTGATATGATGGTGGATCCAGCAATGTGGCCCCACAGTGAGCGTTTAGTTTCAGAAAGGGTTAGTATTCATCAGTTTGAATTTTCCCCTAGAGGTGCTATACGCGAAAACAACTGCGCTATAGCAGTTTTAAACAATATTGGCAATGTAACAGTTTACATGTTGCAAGGAGAAAAATGGATTTGTGCTGTTGACATATCAAGCCTTCTAGTGGAGCAATTTGAAGAAGGTCATAAATCCAAACCTACAGGCTATGAGGATCTAAGGCAGTCTGTGTACAAACTGGTATCTGGAGTAATATGTTGGGCCCCTGACTTGAGGGATGATGATTGTTACTTTGTCACAGGTCAAAAATCTGGTACTCTTCTGTTTTGGTCAATAAATGGACGGAAAGAAATTGTCAATGTGAATTTCATTGGAAAAATTGATTTCATGTATGATGAGATTATACATTTACTATGGATACCAAATCCAGACAATAGTTTTACACTAATCTGCTCAACTATTCTAGGACAAGTTATAGCATTGGAATGTCAATTAAGAGAAGGCAAGATTGTATTAATCCAACCCCACATATTATGGGAACATAAAGACAGAATGGCTGCCAAAATATTCAAATACACAATGATTGACAAGAATTTATTGCTATTTTTTAACAAACATAGACATTTAGTGGGTCAAATAATTGATAATCACTTTAAAATTGTATCACAAAGCGTAAACAACATTAATGAACACAGAATTACTGATATGGTTCAGCATAAAACTAATTTTATCATTACCACAGTGAATTTCAAGATTTACAAAATGAGCTACAATTGGACGGGCAAAGAACTTGAAGTTGGATTCAATATAATTGAGTTAAAAGATATAAATCCTACAACTGAACTTTATAGTATTAATTTCTCACTCAATGACACAATTTGTGCATTGACTACACTTGATCGTAAAGTTTTACACCGAAAAGAGCCTTTAGGATTGGAATTCATTTTCTTGAGGACTGGCCCAGATAATACAGAAATAGAAAATCTTATAAATAATCCAACAAAACAATTAACTTGCTACTGGGATTGCATAGAATTTATTCGCTACAAAATAACCAAAACAAAGATGTTACCGCCGTATGATTTTAATTTATTATTTTCGGAAGGTGATACTGATGTTTACAAACTTAAGATTTATCTAATAATTCTGCGGATTTATAATAATCTTGTTAATAATATAAAAATACCATTTGGGGCACTTCCTGAAAATTCGGTAGAAAAAATTGAAGATAAAATATTGGCAATGCATGCTAATTCTAACATCAAAAAGCTTAACTTTGTTCATTCAACTGGGACATCATTGAGCGATTTTCAAAAAGAATGTTTTATTGGATCAAAAAAATATCTGCAACTTTACAGTCATAAATATAAACAAGGTTTAACAGACTCTGCTACACCAGACATGTTGAATTTAGTTAAAAAGAAATACAAATATACTTGTCAGTGTTGTGAAGAGGAAATGAATGCATTTTCTTGTAGTAATGGACATACTAGTATGTTTTGTACTATTACATTTACTCCAATAGAAAACTTGGACTATCTCTTTTGTAAATATTGTGATACTACAGCAAGGTTGGAATTGTTAGATGAAAATCCTATGTGCCCATTATGTGATAGCTACTTAGAAAGCTCCTTTAGCTGATAGTATTAAACAAAAACAACATGGGTGCCTGTTTTATTCTTTCCAGCTTAAGCTATTTTAAGTGACAAAGTCCTCTCTTCAGTTTGGGAGGGGCTTTTGACTCATCCTGAAGTTTAGTTTAGTTAGCGGGGGGTGGGAGGGAGGCTTCCGCTACTGGGAGGGAACTAATAATTAAATACTGCACCCACAATTATTATAAAATGTATTTACTGGGTGGTTGGACGACACTATTAGCGTAGTGCTGTAGCTAATGAAGTAAGTAGCTTTTAGTCTGGGGAAAAAGGTTTTCGCTTAAAGTAGGTATGAACTTGTAATAAAATCTCTTTGGCTTACTATTTGTATCTGGCTGGTTTTGGTATCATTAAAAGTTAAAATTTTAAAGAAGATAATTCCTAATTCAAATTAGGAAAATGTGTGATTTTCATTTGTTTATCATACTGTCAAGATAAGTGAATCTAATGAAGAAATTCGATCCATTTTAAAATTTTACTACAAAGAAGGTAAAAAAGCAACGCAAGCCGCGAAAAAAATTGCGATGTTTAAGGACCTAGCAGTGTCTGTGATACTAGCACAAATTGGGTTTAAGCGTTTTCAATCCGGAAATTTTGATGTCAAAGATCGCTATGGTCCCTATTACGGATAAAATGTAAAGTGGATGCAATTTTTGAGAAAGTGGAGCAAGATCGGTATATCAGTAGTTGCGACGTAGCTGAAGAACTGGGAATTGACCACAAACCTTTGACCTTGCACCTTCAGATTTCCACCTGTTTCGGTCTCTTCTGAATTCTTTAAGCAGTGTCAGGTTAACATCACGAGAGGACTGCCAAAACCACTTGTCGCGGTATTTTGATCAGAAGCCTCAAAATTCCTATAGGCAATGGGATCATGGCCCTACTTACAAGATGGCAAAAAGTAATCGAACAAAATGGCACCTACATACTTGAATTAAATGTAACTATACCATACTAAAAATGTTTTGAATTTTTTTAAAAATGCGAAGAAACTTTTTTCCCAACCTATTGTTATGTTTTTACTAGTATAATACTTCAATCAATGGCTGTGGCGCGGTTCTTCGCCCTGACTTGCGTCGGTGTTGTCCTGGGTTCGATTCCCTATTGGGTCAACAATTCATGATACCGTGTTTATCTTTCGTGTCTGATTGTGTTGTCTGTCTCTGGCGCATTTTATTTTTATTTACCTATCTTACTTTGGATCTGTATTCTTTATTGCACATCAACTAAATTACAAATGGCGAACTTAATGCATAGAGGCATTCTCTACCATTCAACCACACGGCCAGACAGAAATAAATATTACAGGTAGTGTAAAATAATCGTTATAGAGACCGCTTTCACAATAGGACGTCCGCGTCAGCCGCGCGACAGTAGCGTACTATACAGGCAGAGTGGCCGGGGAATTGACGCTCAAAGATTAAATTTAGATGCCCGACATCAAGGTGTATCCAAATCACCCCCATGTATGTTTTACGATTTTGCTTAGTTTAAGGGATATAATTATTTTTTCACACCACATGCTCGACAATGCCGAATTATATGTCATGTAAACCTTACCGAAAGCAAGACATTATATCTCTTGGCTTTAGCCGGGTTATAATGTTCTATTATAACCCGCTGGTCAATAATGTGATTTTCACTTTCATAATTCTTATTGCTATGTCCATAAAGTCTAAATTTCACTAAAGAGAATGTGTCCTCAGCAGGCGCGGCCAACTCGATTTTCGAAGATCGAGGCCGTGGCCCACTAGATTCGCACTGAGACG
Source organism: Udea olivalis (assembly GCA_947369235.1). Classification (NCBI taxonomy): domain Eukaryota; kingdom Metazoa; phylum Arthropoda; class Insecta; order Lepidoptera; family Crambidae; genus Udea; species Udea olivalis. The sequence continues at coordinate 9,819,903 of OX376362.1, read as the reverse complement.
AACTTCATTTGTTTGTCAAATCGAGTAGGCCACGCCAGCTGAAAGAGGTTGCTATAGCCGTAGCTAGTAGTACTACTAGCTTTAGAAGATTCTTTAATATGCTGTCATAAACACTATCTACTTAGCCTGGTTTTTTATTGTCTCGCTTAGAGTGAGAAAAGTAGAGTATACACCACCGGGATAAAACTGTTTTTTTCTTGGGCGCTTGAATCCCTCACTGCACTTAGAGTGCCGAGTGCGAGTTGCAGTGAGAGAAGTGAATGACTTCACCATCGCGTTTTGCGAGCACGTAAATGTCAATTAGTATGGAATCGAGTCAGCGCCATCTAGCAGCGAATTCGGGCAACATTAAGGCCGCTAGATGGCATTGGCTCGATACCATACAAATTCGCGTTTTTTTTTCTCGCAAACGCGGTGGTGAAGTTATTCACTTCTCTCACTGCAACTCGCACTCGGCACTCTGGATTCAATGTAGCGCCCGTGACATAAAACAGTGCTTTATCCCCTTGGTGTCTAATCTACTATTATTGTTTTTTCCCTACTTTTCACCTATTAATGGTTTTAATTTTTTTTCTTATTCTGGCGAGCACTTAGTTAGTTTTGTTAATTTTTTTTGGTCATAACTAATACCAACACTTAAAAGTACCACCTTGAAAACTACGATGTATCTAGGTATTGCGGAACTTATTTTAAATTTAGTCGCAAGGTCAGAATAAAATGACTGTCGGAACTTGATGATAGGTCATGTTTAGGGTATCAAAAAATAAATAAATGGGGAATCTGTGGATTCTTAGTATTGTTAAAAACTGCTTAATACATTAGCCAATAAAATAAGACCAAAAAAAACTATTGTTAACAGGGATTATCTTCTGAAACTGACCTATAAAGTGAATTAAAGCATTTTTTGAGAGTTTTTTTTTATTCTTTAAGCTAGATCATCTAGCTTAGAAAAAATTAAGTACCGTAAATCGCTACAAGATTGCCTATCGGGTACAACTTTGCCTATTGACTGGATACAGTTTAACTTCCTTTTCGGTTGAGTAAGGGCTACACTTGTCTATGAGTAAAAAAGAATCATTCACCTGGCAACTATTTTTTATTATTTTGCACTGGCAACTTTAACTATTTTTTGACAGTTGCGCCAAAAATATTTACGGAAGCGGACGTTTTTCATAGGCGAGTTAAATTTCGATTTTTGACTGAAATAAAGTGTTTTCGAGGCGCTGTCATGAAACAAAGGTAAGAATATTTTGTCTTTCGTGCACTACCTCAATTTTCTTTAGTGAATAATCTTATTTTTTCATTTGGCAATAGGCAATGTTGTCAAGGGTTCCACTGATTTGTGAGGTACAACTTTGCCTGGGCTAAGGGTTGTCACACATTTTATCAAACTTTCAGTAAAAATGAGATCATTTAGTTGATTGTCTTTTATTACTATACCATATTTAAAAGTTGTAACTTGTTGATCCGGCTGTTTGTAATTATTACGGATTCCCCGTAATCTAAGAAAAGAAGTAAAACGCTGGCTTCGTGCAAACTAGGAGTTTTTAATAATGACACAATCAAACGGACATTTTATAGCAAAAACAAAGTGAAAGCAAACATAATAATAAAATTAATAAATCAAAAAGTATAAAAATGTTGTGCAATTCAGCACATTCTGCCCTTTTTGAAATAAGTACCAGCTTTTTCGCTGGACGCCTTAATATGCCAGCAGAGGTACTCACGTCCGCCACACGGACCACCCCGTCACGGCCCGGGTGCACGGCGCACACTCTTCCCCTGGGGCACGATCCACGAGGTAAGTTTCCGTCTGCCACTAACACCATGTCACCGACGGCCAGGTTTGCCATGGAATTTTGAGCCCTCCGTGGTGCCAGTGTGGGCAGGTACTCTGTCAGCCAGCGTCTCCAGAAGTGGTCAGCCAATCGCAACGCCTTCTTCCAACCGGCGCGGCTCACCAAATCCCTGTCGTGAAGTTTGCGTTGAAGCTGCATCCTGCATCAGAGCCGATTATAAAATGAAGTGGAGTCAGTGCTTCTTCTGCGTCGGACTCACAAGAAACGTGCATCAAGGGGCAAGAGTTTATAATGAATTCAGCTTCAGCCAGCAACGTTCTCAGAACTTCGTCTGTTGGTGTTCTTTCTCGAAGGGTAGCTTTCAGAGCCGTTTTAACGGTGCGCACCATTCGCTCCCTGACGCCTCCCATAAAGGGCGCAAAGGTGGGATAAATCGCCACTGGATTTTTTCACTGGCGGCAAAATCTTCCACAGCAGCTCCATAGAGTACCCTCAATTCTCTACTGGCGCCGACGAATGCTGTCCCGTTGTCTGAAATTATCCGAGAGGGAGTGCCACGTCGTGCGATAAAGCGTCTCAGGCACATCAAAGCTGCATCGGTCGACAAGCTGTATACGACCTCAAGGTGTATGGCCCTGGTGACGAGACATGTCAATACTGCGACCCAGCGTTTTTCTCGTCTCCGTCCTACGGCAACCAGTAGAGGCCCGAAGTAGTCCAGGCCAACAAATGAAAAGGGACGTCGGTGGTGGGCCAATCTTTCCTCTGGAAGATCACCAATTAAAGGTTGTAGAGGCGCTGCCCGAAGAAGCTGACAAGTGGGGCAGTTGTACGTGGTAGAGCGTACTACGCTTCTTGCATGGATTACCCAGTAATATTGGCGTAACTGGTTTACCACCGTTTCGGTATTACCATGAGCTGCCTTAATGTGATACGACTGGACTAGGAGGCGGACAGCCACGTTCTTCCCAGATGGGAAGAACGTGGCTGTTCGTGGGTGGTTCCAGTCTTCCAGTCTGGTAAGTTATTATATATTTTTACTGACATTACATATGTACTAGATGAGTGTTGGTTGGTGTGATCGTGAGGTGGGTATTAATAATTTGTTACGATTTCGCGTGGTATGTTAAATTGGTGCGTCTTTACGTTTTGTATATAATTCCGGATATTGGCGGACAAATTTACATATTTCCATTATATAAATACACGGTAAAGTGAGGACTTGGTATTTTTTGAAAAGCGGTTTGCAACTCACTGAATTTCTTAAATTTTCCAATATTCTTATTACTTTTTTTTGTAAAACAAAAACAGAAGGTGCATCGGTACTATTTCCCCAGAGGATCACCCCGTACTTCAACCATGAGTATGCATAAGCATAATACATGACTAACGCAGTTTTGATGTTAGTGGTTCTTTTAATTTCTCTGAAAGCATATACGAAACTGGCTATTTTGGATCTGATATTTTTTTTAACAAGTCTGGAAACGTCCCTTCGCTAAATGATTGATTTATCAATAAACTTAGAGGTAAGGCCAACTCATCAGCACATTGTTTGACTAAATTTGGTGGAACCTCATCAATTCCATGACTATTTTTATTCTTAAGATTTTTTATTATTTTATGATAATAATAATAATAGACTAACCAACGTGAGAACGACGGTCAGCGACCGGATGCAAGTGTCATGATTGACTTCTGGCGCAGTATCTGGTCGATGCCTGTCGAGCACACGGAGGGTGACTGGATGCGTACTGTCGAGCATGAATGCGAATCCATCGAAACCATGGAGTCAGTAAGTATTGACTCCGAAGACGTTAGTTGTGCAATTCAGACGGCTCAGAACTGGAAAAGTCCTGGCCCGGATGGATTGCACAACTTCTGGATTAAGTGGTTTCGATACTCGCATTCATGCTTGGCAGTGCAGTTCCAGGAATCCATCGAGGTTGGTTCTCTCCCTAGTTTCCTGACTTCTGGTGTCACTTTCCTTTTATACAAGTCAGGTAGTACCTCGGAAGCAAAAAACTATAGACCCATCACGTGCTTACCTACCATCTACAAGCTCCTTACGTCCATTCTAGCAAAAAAAATTAACTCGCATATCGTTGCGAACAATGTTTTGGCCCCTGCTCAGAATGGATGTAGGGTTGGGTCACGAGGTACTAAAGAAATCCTCCTCATAGACACGACTATTTGCCAACAAGTCCGGCGGAATCGGAAAGCTCTTTCAACTGCCTGGATTGACTATAAGAAGGCCTATGATTCGGTGCCCCATTCATGGCTCAGGAGGATCTTAGAGCTGTATAAAATTGATACAACTTTGAGATCTTTCTTGAGCACATGCATGGGGCAGTGGATCACAGTCCTTCGTCAACCAGGTGGTGGAAATGGCTCCCCTGATCCGCAGGATTTCATAAGGATAGAGCGAGGTATTTTCCAGGGCGATAGTTTGAGTCCTTTGTGGTTTTGTTTAGCTTTGAATCCTCTTAGTACCTTACTAAAGGGTTCAAAGCTAGGCTATCGGCTTCGCAGGGGGGGTGAGTTCATCTCTCATTTGTTGTACATGGATGACCTGAAGCTGTTTGCGCCAAGACCCCAGGTATTGATGGAACTGTTAAAAATCACTGAGATTTTTAGCAATGCCATCAAGATGGAGTTTGGTGTAGACAAGTGTGCGGTCATGCATGTACAAGAAGGGAGGGTTGTAGATTCACCGAATTTACAGCTCTCTGAGATGATGACACTCAGATCCCTCTCTGAAGCTGAAACCTACAAATATCTTGGTACGTCAGAGTCATTGGGTATATCAGTAGGTGACGTCAAGCAATCGGTGAAGGAACGCTTCTTTAGTCGCCTTACAAAGGTACTTAAGAGTTCTTTGTCAGGTGGCAATAAGGTGCGCGCCTTCAACGGTTGGGTGATGCCCGTATTGATATACTCCTTTGGCATACTGAGATGGACTCAAACTGAGCTGGGTGCTCTGGATACACGAGTCCGAAAACTGCTCACAACGCATCGCATGCTACATCCACGCTCGTCTGTTATGAGATTGTACATCCCACGGAAGGTGGGGGGTCGTGGCTTCTTAAATGCCAAGGACCTTCACAACCGTGAGGTGTGCAATCTCAGGAGGTTTTTCCTCAACAACGAGTGAGGGATTCATCGCGACGTTGTGGCAGTTGACAAGGGGCTCACGCCGCTCTCCTTGGCAAACGAGAACTGGCGTCAACTACCGATGCTAACCACCGACGACCGCAAGGAAATATGGAAGAGCAAGGAGCTGCATGGTAGGTTACATCGGGCCTTGACAGGGCCCGATGTGGACATCTCCGCATCGGTGAACTGGCTACGCTTCGGGGACCTCTTTGGGGAAACCAAGGGTTTTGTCTGTGCAATTGCTGATGAAGTTATCAAGGTGAATAACTACCGGAAATACATCATGAAGGACGGTACGGTTGACATTTGTCGGGCATGTCGCCGTCCTGGCGAGTCTATTCGCCACGTTATTTCCGGTTGTTCTCACCTTGCTAACGGAGAGTACTTGCACAGACACAACCTAGTAGCCAGGATCATCCACCAGCAACTTGCTCTTCGATATGGCCTTGTCGAGTCGGAGGTACCGTACTATAAGTACGCACCGGTACCAGTTCTCGAAAATAGTCGTGCATTGCTCTATTGGGATCGCTCTATCATCACGGACAGGACTATTGTAGCCAATAAGCCTGATATCGTGCTGGTAGACCGATCCCAACGCCAGGCAGTGCTCGTCGATATCACCATTCCACATGACGATAACCTCGTAAAAGCTGAGAAGGACAAACTCAGCAAGTACCTTGACTTGGCTCACGAGGTGACCGCCATGTGGAATGTTGATTCGACGATTATTGTCCCGATAGTCGTGTCGGCAAACGGCTTAATAGCGAAGAGCCTCGACCAACACGTCGAGAGGCTCTCGCTCAGCGGTTGGATCAAGGGTCAGATGCAGAAGGCGGTACTCCTGTACACGGCTCGCATTGTCAGGAAGTTCCTCTCTCTGCAGCCCTAACCACCGGTAGTCTGGGCCTTGCCTGCCCTGCTGCCGGCGGCACCCTAGGTTAAGGTTTTTATAGTATTTTTATAAATCATTGTTTTATAACTTTAATTTAGGCTTAGGTTTTATAATTGTGATTATGTATTTTGTTTTTATAATTATAATTCTTAAGTTGTTTTACTGTTGTAAATCTTTGTTTTTATAAGAATACTGTACAAATTTTATACCTAAGTTTTATGCTAAATAAAGAGAATAATAATTTCTTTATTGATACAGTTAACAGATTTTACAGAAACAATTATAGCGTTAACAACTGCATTAGTCAAAGACTGTGTCGCAATTGTTAGCGCCCACCTTAAACAGGTCGGCATTTCAGATGGGTTGACATAAACAGATTGTTCAAAAGAAACATGCAAAAATACAAATAGTCAGTTTATGAACCTCTGTAGCATCAGCTGGTTTAATGTAAATAGAATACACTGACGGGTTCCGCACTGGCCGACCAATTGGGGGCACGACAGTAGGGCCAGGCTTACCTATTGAGGAAAAAAAAATGTTAAAAATGTTTGCCACTCTATATGTATCGTCTATCATTTTGTTGTCTAATTGCAATTTAATGATATTTTCGCTTTTTTGTTTGATTTTGTTAGATCTTTCATTAATTACTCTCCACATAGTTTTGACTTTGTTGCTGGATTTGTTAATTTTGTTAATGTATTGAATTTTTTTAGCAGTTGTTATAGTTTTTTTAAGTACTTTTTCAAATTTTTTGTAATATTGAGTTAGTATATCACTATTAGCATTCATAGTTAACATTTTCAATAGCCTTCTATTTCTACATGAGCGTTTGATGCCTTTTGTTAGCCAGTATTTATGACACTGTGGTTTTAACTTAATTTTTTTCTTTGGAAAACATTGATTAATGCATGTTTGTATAATTTTATCAAATGTTTTACAATTTTCGTTTGTATTTTCATGTGGTGTTAGAACATTATGCCAATCAATATTGTTTAATATTGTTTTAAATTTCACTATGTTCCACTCGTTATTAAAACTTCGTTTTTCCATAACCCAGTGATTTTGTTTTTCTTCTTTAGGTATATTTATGTGTATCATAGTACTGTAATGGTTTGAAAATCCAAATTCTTCTACAGTAGTGTAAAATTGTGTGTTAAATGAGTTGGCAAATATTAAATCTAAGCAAGTTGAAGTTGTCTTAGTTACGTGTGTTGGTTGATTTATATGTCGAGTAAAGTTATATTCAGACATTAGGTCCAGAAATACGTTTTTTTTTGTATTCTCTTTTAAAACATTAATGTTAAAATCTCCTCCAATTACTAGATTACCTACATATAACAAACTTTTTATTTATATAGTTCAGAACTAGTTTTAACTGTGTATAAAAAACGTTTTCCTCTCTACCATTCCAATAAATTGTTACTATTATTAGATTTTCCTTTATAAGTTTTGTTGCACATACTTCAAAAACGTATTCTACTGACATATTCGTAACTTTTTCTATGTGAATACAGTCAATAACCTCTCGCAATAATATGCAAACGCCTCCACCTATCTTAATTTTCCGGCAAAACGAGGCTGCTATTTTGTAGTTTTCAAAATGCATTAATTTAAGTTTAGCTTGTGTTAACCAGGATTCTGTTAAGCATATAGCTTGATATATGGGATTTTTATCAATAAATTCAGCTAAAAGATGTTGTTTATTGCTGATGCTTTGGCTTGCTTTGGTTTGGCTTCCGTGAGTCCCATTCCACTATTCGACAGTTAGCCAGAGTGACTGAACATATCCCCCATAACCTTAATTTAAAACACTCCACAGGTATGTTCTTGCTCGATATCGAGAAAGCTTTTGATACAGTGTGGCACGAGGGCCTTCTTTATAAGATATCTAAAATTCTTCCCTTAAGTTTAGTAAAACTCATTCGTTCATACATTTCCAATCGCTCATTTCAAGTACATATCAACAATGCTATGTCTGTACCACATACTGTACTTGCTGGTGTGCCACAGGGCTCAATCTTTGGACCTTACTTGTTTCTGCTGTATACGTATAAACGACGTGCCTATTGAAACGCGCACTTATCTCGCCTGCTTTGCTGACGACACTGCCTCTTACACGTCATCCAAAGATGGTGACCTAACCATTGATCGCCTGCAAGCATCCCTAAATTCCTTGCATGATTATTTTACTAAGTGGAAATTAAAATTGAACGCAAGTAAAACTGAAGCAATCATGTTTACACGGCAGAGGAAACCTCTATTGAGAACCCTTGATATTGCCGGTAATGCTGTACCCTGGAAAAAGAGCGTTCGCTATTTCGGAGTCAAACTTGATAACAAAGTGAACTGGTCCAAGCACGTGGCAAACTTACGGGTCAAAGGCGCACAAGCTATGGAAGCGTTGCCCTATACTGAATCGCTGAGTCAATCTCAGTCCAGAAAATAAGATCCGAATTTACACTACTCTCATTAGACCGTGTATCACATATGCATGCCCTGTATGGAGCAGTACGTCTGATACAAATCATCAACACTTACAGGTTATTCAAAATAAAGCTTTGAAAATTGCTTACAATACACCCTTCTACACTAATTTAAGATCACTACACACGTAAATTCGCTTACCTGCACTAAAAATCTTCATAATAAAATTAACGCAAACATTTTACAGTAAAAACAAAACCCACTAAGTACAACATAATAAATTGTAGATATTGGTCTAACGCAAACAGACGACTTACCATAAAACACAGTGATATTAAATAAAACAAATAACTACTCAGTTGTAAGTACGAGCAAATTCAAAGTTCGCTAAGTACCGTCGCCATTGTACACTAGCGAGGCGACTGGTTAACTGGGACCCCGCTTACGCCGGCTGTAGCTACCGCCGTAACAAGGCCGCAAGGAGCGATCGAGGGGTCAAACTAAATGGCCGCACGGCGCGCGAGCACCGGGCTGCGTCACGCGCTGTGCCATCATTAGTGAACATGCAGTAGGTAGTGATGTGGTAGGCGATCGCTGCGATCGCTCCTTGCCGCCTGTAGCTACAGCGGCGTAAGCGGGGTAGGTCCCAGTCATAGAGCAACACGGACCGGAGGGGAGTAGCCATACGCAGGCGTTACCCTCTGTCAAAGTACAAGTCCACGCGGACATATGCGTACAATAAAACTAGTTGCAGCCACCCGTGCTGCTTTATGGTTCCAGATAACCAGTCGCCTCGCTAGTGTGAAATGGTGACGGTACTTAGCGAACTTTAAATTTGCTCGTACTTACAACTGAGTAGTTATTTGTTTTATATAATATTACTGTGTTTTAAATAGTAAGGCTGGTTGATGTTGGTGTAAACTTTAACAGATAGGTCGCTGTTAAGTTCATTTGATAAATGCATTTAAACTATAGATGCATAATATTAAGGGTTGCGATGACATTAATGTTTACTGATATTTTAGTCTATTAATGATTATAATTTATCATGTTATCAATACTTGTATAGGCGTAGTCAGCCTCAAAGTAATGTAATAACAGATAAACATATAACAATGCGAATATAGACGTAGGTTATAATGTACTGATACTATTTTGATAATAAAGAATTTTGAAAAACAAAAACAAACTGTCAAAATCGTCCTGTGGCATCTATTTTGGGTGAAAAAAAATCGATTCGTATGATTTCTTTATCAAAATATTACGCTAATTATCCTTTAGTTATAATATCAAAGTATAAAACGGCATAGAGAAAATGAGGCCAGTTCGTCAAGTTCATGTTAACCTAATAAGCTTGTCGCTTCGCTCCACGCAACCTAATAAACCCCCTTCTAACTGAGCGGAACACCTTCTCTTTAAAAAAGTTTTTTGATAGTACACATTGAACAAAACTAATCACCAATAAATGCATTCTGTACGTACATTACATGTTTGTACTTTGTACAATCCCTAGGGATACATTGCCTAGGCATTGTATACAAAACCTGAATTTTATTATACAGATTGCCGGTGAAATATACATACATTGCCTATAAGTTGATTTTACAAACCTAATGTTATAAACAAAAACCGACGACCGACTTGGTGTAATGGTTAAGAAGTTGGCTACTACACCAGAGGTCGCGGGTTCGATCCCCGTACAGTACAAACATTTGTGTGCATGAACATGTCTGTTTGTACTGGTCTGGGTGTCTCTTATGTATAATAAGTATGTATTTACAAAAGAAAATGTATTTAAGTATGTTTATCCGTTGTCTAGTATCCCATAACACAAGCTTTAATTAGCTTACTTTGGGGCTAGATGGCGCTGTGTGGAATAATGTCCAGGGATAAAAAACATCAAAGATTAATTTGTTTTATTATTTTGCCTAAGACAAGTTAGCATTATTCAAAATGAGCAAGAAAGGTTATAAATCAGGCCGTTTTACTCACATTGCCCATTTAAAAAGAGCATTATGCATACAGACCGGTCATTATTCATTGTGTACCTACAGACTTATCAAGTAACCCGTAACATATGTATAAACTAACGCTTAACTTATGTACTATTTATTGTGGAGAGAAAATAAATGATTTAATTTATTAAAAAAAAAAACAATGAATATATACAAGGTTCCCAGCTTTATTGTCATGTTTTCTTTAGAGGTTACTCTTGGTAGTGCGACATACACGGTACCGGGTTTCATGTGGTCCAAACGAAAACCATGGATAGAGGGGTCCAGGGGCTACTCTAAGGACCCCTATGTATGTTCCGCGAAAATTTATAGTTTTCGAGAAAACAACATTTTTCAAAAAAAATTCTTTGTACCCAAAATGACGCATTTTTTTAATGATTTCTCCTAAAGTATTATTACTAGAACCTTGTTTTTTTTGTGAATGTGAACAATTATTAGGCCTCTCATTACACCACTACAGTTGTAACTCAGGCTAATTATTTTCTGCAAAAAAAAAAAACAATGAACTTTTTTTATTTGGATGATTTTCTACTTCTTTCTTTAGGGTGGTGTAACTCCAAAAAAGCACATAACATAAAACTTCAGGACCCATTTCAAAAACTTGCCTACTATGTGGACCCACTACTTGTAAAATTTCAATCAGCTACGGCAAGAGCTTCATGTCAAAAAATATATATCTGAAATGGGAGGATTTTAATATTAAATTAAATTTCGTCAGCCATGAACTCAATTGATTTCCAATGGCATTAAAAAAGTTTACTTTGAGATAATCTGTCTTAAGACATCAGACGTCATTACAGATACCAGTTTTGATCCCTTTGTTCAAGTTTACAAACTGTTTTGTTAGTCTTCCCTTGGCTGCTCTCGCGTTCGTACATTGTTCATACTATCCCTTTTTAACTACTGGCGTGTTATCGGACTTTTCGATTGCTTATTTACTTTTATTTTGACGACTCTGGAACGAATACTTGGCACCTTCAATAATTGATAGATTCATTACAGAAATTTAGAGGATAACATGAAATAGAGTAGAAACATATCAACGATTTTACAATAATACTTTATTATGTATTTTTTACTATAATAAATGTTCGAAGTGACGTCCACCTTCAGCTATGCACATACGACAACGTGTAATAAACTGTCTTCTTAGAGGTTGAAAGGAGTCGTCTTTTTGTCTTATTGTCTCTTGTGCTTCTCTTAGTTTAGTGTTTAATTCTTCGATAGTATTGTATTCTTTGTAATATACTAACTCCTTGTAGAATCCCCAGATAAAAAAATCGACAGGGTTTAAGTCGGGGGACCTTGGTGGCCAGGCGATGGGTCCACCGCGTCCTATTAATTGTTCACATTCACAAAAAAAATCAAGGTTCTAGTAATAATACTTTAGGAGAAATCATTAAAAAAATGCAGTTTGGGTACTAAGATTTTTTTTTGAAAAATGCTGTTTTCTCGAAAACTATAAATTTTCGCGGAACATACATGGGGGTCCTTAGAGTAGCCCCTGGACCCCTCTATCGATAGTTTTCGTTTGGACCACATGAAACCCGACACCGTGTATAATCAGCCATGTGAAAAACACTCAACTTCGACATGCCATTTATAGGCACGTGCCGCCGAGGGCATGCATAATATAGTAGAGCTACACTGATAATTTTAGAAGTTTCTGATGTGATGTCGTAAATAAACTCATTTTAATGCGCTTACATTGCAAACTTTGGCTGACTTACGAAGTGATTTTAAGCAATACAGCATTAATCCTTATCCAATTCAGTACCTTAAATACATTGTTCATTTAATATAGATCAATATGGTCCTTTACAGCATGTAATTTAAATGAATATTTTCGAAGATAAAATAGACTTCAAATGCAGGGACATAGCGGTTTCGGCGGAACCGGCCGGCGCCTCTCGACTTGTGACGTCATTCCACGATCGAGGGCCGAACGTGTTTTTAAATATTTTAAAATGAAATGGCGCACTTTGATCCTAATTTTCTTAGCCGTTTTTAAAGATTAAAATTTAAAAAACGCAGTTTTTTGGTATTTTTTTCCTGAATACAATGTCATATAAAGAAAAAAACTTTTGTCAGCCTCATTGTTCTTCCAGCCGATCTGTAACTCTTCCTAAAGTTTTCGTTCATACAATTCACTACCCACGATGTTGATCACTCATGTTTCCGAAAATTGTAATCAATATTATTTTAACTGCTACTCCTATTTTAATCCCTAAATCATTTGTGAGTTACCTTTACATGGATTCAAAAATCACATCAAAACAGCTTTATTAAAAAAGGCTAATAAACTACAAAATACTACCTTAGAGATAAAAATGCCTCGGTGTAAGCTCTGCTCGATGCGGGATTAAATAGCTCTATTGTTACAGATGCTTTATTTTATTTTTATTTGTGAATTGTTTATATGAACTTTTGTTTAATATCCTTTTATGGTTGTTTTTTTTCTCTCTGTAATATATTCTTTTAGGTTTATTTGTATCAAAATGACACACTGCTTGTACTTTACTAATGCCTGTTGTAAACCCAAAACAAGTTTAAAAGAGTAACTGCTGAGTTTCTCGCCGGGTCTTCTGAGCAAGAAACAACTCCGACGTGGTGGTAGAGTCGCATTATGTCTGTGGACTGTGTATTTATATATCTATATTATTATGGTATTTATGTCTATTATTTAGTATATTTTGCTGTAAATTTGACGATTTGAAAGTACTTACTGTGAAAGTGTATTTGAATAAAAAAAAACATAATTTTCATAATATTTTTACTCATATTCGTAAAGTAAAGTGATGTTATTTAATGTGAGAAACGCCCTAAAGTCGCTTCTGACTACAATTGGGCCACAGCAAACTAACGGATAAAACGTGGCTTCCGCATTTTATCCGTTAGTTTGCTTTGGCCCAACCGTGAGTCAGTAGTTTTCGAGATAGTACAATATTTATTAGCTCTAGTGATGTTTCATCACTGGGCTTCCACTTTGCACGAATTTTTGGGAGTGTATCCGCCTGGCCCCTGACTCTGGAATCTGATTTCGCCGGTGTGCTGAAGCACGGTTTCTCGCCTCGATTTCCGTAGTGTCACGGTTTCGATTCCCGGTCGGGTCAATTCAGGAAACGATCTTTTCTGAATTGACTCGGGTCTGGGTGTGCTGGGAGACGCCCCTGGCTTATTTCCTTGTGTGGTACCTCGTAACATTGGGATATTAATCCCTACTTCGAGACCATTACAAGAGGTGTGTTGTCTGGCGCATATTTATTTATTTATATTTATATTTATTACTGTCACCAAAATTTTTTTGATCCATATCGCTTTGGAATAAGGTTCTTAAATTTTCTGTTTGACATTTCTGCAATGCTTGTCCAATGAAATTCTGTTCGAGAGTCAGGCCCCTGATGTATTGGACGGGTTGCATTTTTTTTTGCAGGGTAAAAAATGCATTACGTTACGCACTATCCCGCTACCTGGGCAGCGGGGGAGTGTGGGACTCTCCGTCACAGAAGGTGACGGCATACCTTCTAAAAAACCCCTGGTATAGTAAAAAAAGAGTAGAAGTAAAAAATATCTTTATACATATGTATAGACTTAAAAAAGTACTTATGACAAGTCATATACTTACAAAAAAAAAATATGCAAAAATAAACTTACTAAAATAACCTTACATAAAATAATACTATAATAGTAAATATCATAATTAAACATAAAGTGACTCTACCACCGGTTCGGAGGTTGTTTCCGATCGAGAAGACTCCGGCAAGAAACTCGAGGAATATATATTGCCTCATCGCCTTGACGGGACGACATGGTGCCTAGTTCGAATTACCATGCCGTCCCTGGCGGATAGCCCACCCTTCACGCCGGGCCTCCTCACGCAACAGGGGTATCCCGTTTTACGGGGACACCCCCAGACAGGAGCACCGTGCAAACTGCCGTCTCCTCACTCCCCGCCATCTGCGTCGGAGAGGGCCTGCCTCAGGATCTTCCTCCCGGGCCCTCTCCGCTGTCTCCTTCTGTGACATCACCTCTTCGCAGACATGGCCCGTATCTGGGCCGGGACCGAGAGGTCAGTGCTAACCACATCCACTAATGTGCGACGCTGCACCGCCCAGGCAGTGCACACCTCGAGGGTGTGCTGGGCGGTGTCCTCCTTGGCGTCTGGTGGCACCTCGAGGTGGGCTCCCTCCGAGCGATGTCATGGAGGTACTTTCCAAAACAGCCATGTCCGGAAAATACCTGCACCAGCACCGGCTGGGACGTACCGATGTAAGGGGCGTCTTTTCCTTACGTACCCACTGGTCTAGGACCGGCCTGATCGCGTCTATGTTTAGTCGGCCATAGAGCGGGTCGGCCAGGTCCTCCGCCCACCTGAGCAGTAGCGCGCTCTGGGCACGCCGGCGCACTCCCTCAATAGGCGCTCCCCTTTTGCTCTCGTTGCTGTGCGGGACTGGTACTCAGCAGCGAGCCTCCAGCTTCCAGGGGGCATGTCAGCCAGTACACAAGCAGCCCCCCCCGATACCGTACAGTACCCGCGTATAGCCCTCAACGCGATTAACCTCTGAGGCGCCCGTAACAGGCGCCTATTTTCGGCGTTGAAGGCACCCGCCCAGATTAGCGCTCCGTAGAGCGCCTAGGCCGCGCTCATTGGGCAAGAGATGGCCCAGGGCACCCGCAGCGCGGATGAGGCGGGACGTGAGGCTGGTAAAATGTGCCCCTAAACACCAACGCCCATCCAGAATGAGGCCTAGATATCATCCGCATGTCCACGCTGTTTACGTGGATACCCCCGCCTGGAGGCAGCCCCTGCCGGCCGAGGCCCATGGAAGAGGAGGGCCTCGTTCTTATTAAGGGCCACCTGTAGGCCCAACGCCTCATTGCGGCCGACCACTAGACTGGCGCCGACTTCTGCCAGTCTCTTCACCTCCTGGAAGGTTTCCCCTCCCGCAACGACCAGGGTGTCATCCGCGTAACATATGACACGCATCCTCGGAAGGAGCGTGCCACGGAGCACCCAGTCAAATCCAATGTTCCACAGCAGGGGCCCTACAACGGACCTCTGAGGAACCCCGCACCTCATCGAGCGGCGGATCTTTAACTGTTTTTACTCACACTTGTGATTCTGTCGCCGTGGCGATGCAGTATGCGACGTAAAATAGATAGGAAATTAGCAAATATCGCTGTGAAAATCGCGATTTCCTTGCAATCTAAGTTAGTGAATAGTTCTTTGGTTTGGGTGAATACAGCGGGCCCGTTTCAAATCGCTTTTCGCCGAATGATGAATAGAGTCTGACAGGTGTCAGGTGAATTTCATCGGGCTCCAGGCACCGGTAGAATTCGCACTTGTCAGAGTGATAAGCGTCATCCGAACCCGTTCCGAAACAACTAGGAAACTGTCAGGTGCCAGCTCGGTCATCCTCGTTTTCACTCTTGGCATAGATAAACTATTTGGAACGGGTTCAAGTGATTTTCTATTTTTCACTCCTCAGAGTGGAATTTCCACTCGATTTGGAACGCAGCCTCTAGTGTCAAAATAACCGTCATCAACCGTCTGCCACTACCACTCTAGTGCCACTTTTCTTTTTAATCTGTGGATGCGGTAAATCAAAATCGTATTTTGTTTTGTTTACAATAGCGTCGTTTTGAAAATGCTACAAATTTTAATTTAACGGGTTTTCTTAGAAATTGACGACTTCACAGTTGATTGAAACCCAATTTTGATGATTGAGGCTCAATGTGAAACATGGAATATGACGAAACGGACAATACTGGTGTAAAATCGATTGACGGTTCGAATGCAGTGGTGAACTCAGTTATTCTTGATTACTATAAAAAGTTTGGTCGCAAGCGGGATTTGGAGCAGTTCTTTTCATTGTCGACGGCGGAGAGTGAGGTCAGGGACGTGACTAGCCTGTTCTGGAGAAGAATGAAGTCTCCCACTGATTCCTCTGACTCTGGAGAGAAGAAGAGCGAGTCTTCCACGGAGTTGTGTAGGATTTCCATCAAGTGCTCGTTGCCTGAACCATGCAGTTCTCAGGTACAGAATTGTTTGTGGTAGAAAAGTCTGCTAATAAACATATAAAAAACCACTTCTTATGCTTACTCCAGTAACATCTGACCTCATACTAAGTTGTCATGAACATACTTATATTATAATCAAAGGCTCAGTATAAAAAATAACTTTTGTCCAGGGGTTACTATAAAATTGCACTATACAGCCACTAAGCAACCTCTCCTGGGTGGGGGCAGGTATGTAAGTAAGCAAACTATAAAATGGCTGCATTGTCATGTCTAACAATTGATTTACATACTACTGAGCCAGTCACCTCACCTTGGAGGCTTTAAAAAATAGTTTTTTTTACTCAAACAATTTTGTAAAGAATTTCATAAATTTCATATAATTGCCAAAATTGTATTTCTAATTTCAGGACGAAAATACAAAGACTAAGAGTGACTCTGAGTCACCTCCCATCATCACTGAAGAGGTACCTTCAAGACACACTGATGATGAGTCCATCAATGATGACAATCAGTCCCAGAAATGTAAGTTAAATTTTTTGCCCCCTGTTTACAGGTAAAGGTCCCTAACCTGTAGCATTTTCCTGTAATGTAACGTTTCAGATTTAATGTTAAGCATTAAATTAGAATAGAATATTGTTTACTTAGAATAATTACAGATAGAAACCAAGTCCACGCGCCCATTTTGAAGCACCTTAATTGGAGCAATAAATGGCTCCAAACGGACCGCTTTACAGTGTTCATTACATCTCCGCAATGTTTAATGTCAACGCGCGCCGCACGTGAGCAAGCAATAGTCACTCATGTGTGGATCGGATTAGTGCTTCATTTTTCACGGTTGTATGAAGACTATCCTCCTATACACTATTTTTCTAAGATTGTTTATTTGCATAAAAAGTGGTATAAAAGAGGTACAAATAAAAATGAGCTCAAATTTCACCAGAACCTGGCATGCAAACAAATAAAAGTTCATTATAAAAAATACATTACATTACAATACTGCCTTACAAAACTTTAGGGAAGTTATACACACATCAACATGGTCTAGGGATATTTCAATTAAACCTAAATAACTAAAATTCTATTTACTTTTTGTTAAGACACACATTAAAATAAACCTTGTTTAATAGCCTATCTAATCTGATAAATAAACTTTTAGATAAAGTTAAATACAAAAAAATTTAGAAGAAGTGGAAAAACTCAGACAAAATTTCAATCATAACTTTATTTTTGAAACATCAAAACCAAAACAAAACAACTATTTTTTTATAAAAATTTTTGAAAACTTAAAATTAATAATCCGTGGATCCACCTAAGACTCTCCTGACACATCTGCAGCGGTTCAATATCCTGTTGTGGAATACTGTCCCAAGTCCTGCTAAGATACAATAAAAGCTGGTTTTCATGCACAATATCTTCAGGGAAATTCCTAAGAGCTCCTTTCTGAAGCATATCCCAGGCATGCTCAATAGGATTTAAGTCAGGGGATTGTACAGGCCAGTCTAGAGCTTGGATATCATGCTGTTGTGACCAACTTGTAACGATACGCGCCGTATGTGGACGGGCATTGTCGTGCATTAGCTGGCTTTGTCCCATTTGCTGTCTGTGGGGCAAGATTACAGGCTCTAGCACCTATCTCGGTATTTTAGGGCAGTCATATTGCCTTGTATACAAACGAGGTACGTTCTACCGCCGAGACGAATTCCTGCCCAAACCATAATCGTGTCACCTTGATATGCATGAACTTGTTGTGGGTGCTGCAGTCGATTCCAACGTCCAGGTTCTCTCCAAACGCGTACTCTTCGTGAATCAGGATGAAATCCAAACCTGGATTCATCACTGAAAAGCACAAGTGACCATTGAGAATGGTTCCAGTTTTCGTGTGCAATAGCCCATTGTAATCTTCTTCCTTGATTGCCTCTCCTTAGCGCTGGTACCCGAAGTGGCCTACAAGCACGTAGGTTGACTTCATGCAGTCTTCTTCTCAAAGTTTGACCGCTTACCAGCAAACCATACTCTCTCTGTAGCCTTTGAACCAATTGCATCGCCGTTACATTTGGTTGACTTCGTGCAGCATTTACTATGAATCCGTCCTGTACAGGTGTTGTAATGCGTTGAGGTCCTCGCTACTGTTCCACCACTTCCCCCGTGACACGATAACGTGACCAAAGCCTGGATATAACGCGCTGACTGGCCCTCATCGCTTCAGAATTCGCAATTAGGCTAGCGCCAGCTTGAATCATGCCCACTGTTCTTAACATTTCGTTCCTGGACAAGTGTCTACGTGGCATGATTTAATGAACACCGGAGATGCGTTTGACAAAGATTTATAGAAATTTATGGAGATTTAATCAAGTTAGAAGTTGGTGAAGATTTACTTCTTTGTAGTATGTATGAACTTGTAATAAAATCTCTTTGGCTATAGGTACTATTTGAATCTGGCTGGTTATATATCATTAAAAGTTAAAATTTTAAAGAAGATAATTCCAAATTCAAATTAGGAACATGTCGATTTTGAATTTAATGAAGAATTTCGATACATTTTAAAATTTTACTACAAAAAAGGTAAAAATGCTGGGCAAGCCGTGAAAAAAATTTGAATTTTCTGAAAAAATGCAAAGAAACTTAGTATGTTCAATTTTCTATTTTCTTTTGTTATTCGTTTGAAAGGCACTTCACTAAGTGGGCGGTACCCGTCAATAAAGTACGATATTATCTGTAGTACACATAACAACCGAAAATAAATGCAAATCTTCATAGGCGTGAACTGTCAAAATTATCATCCTAAATTGGACAAGGTATAAATGGTTGTCTTGTGTCATGATTGTAGTAACATGTATTAAGTATCAAATGTGATCAGTAAAAATAGTATTTTAAACCTCATCCAATTTTTTGGAGAATTAATTATATTAAATGTTTGTGTATGATTTCAGCTATGGACGCAACATTAGATACTTCTGCAAACAAGCCTCTATCACCTACCAGTAGTGTGACATCCCAGCGTAAGCTAGAATGGGATTCATTAGCTGATGTTGGGTATGGTAACGAAAGTGACAGGAAAACATCAGCTTCTAGTTTAAGTACCCTGGAAAAGCTTGCCTTAAAACAACAGTATTCTAACCATGATTCCAAAGAAAACAATGAATTAGGACCTCCTACTGCACATTCAACACCTGTTGATGCAACTGAAAACAAATGTAAAGGTAAAAAGGGTGAAATGAAAAAAAACACTAAAATTTATAAAAAAGATGTTGATGTTGTTGAAGTAAGGTTGCCTCATGGTACAGAAAGAAACCCTTCTCAAGCTATAAATGTAAATTTAACAAAGCACATATCTTTTAATATGGAAAAAGATGGGGCGATTAGCATAGACAACATAACCAAAGATCTTAATATTACACCTGAAAATATTCCATCGCAATCTGAAATATTGCCTCATGAAAAATTAGATAAAGAGATACAGACAACATTGCCTAAAACTAAGGAGAAATCCATTAGCCCTGACGCATCCTGCCGCCAAGCATCTGATATGTATCAGAGAATTCCCGTGCTGATAAATTTGAATACGCTTAAAAAGAAGTACAGAAAAAAGAAATTAAAGGTAACAAGGCGTAAATTAAGAAGTAAAAAGAAAGACACTGCTGATAAAGAAAACATACCTGCTCAAGAAAAAAGTACTGAGCAAGTTTCAGCAGCTGAAAGCTTTGAATATATGCCTGGACATGTTTATAACCAAAATCAAATGAATTTAGAGCAACCTGCCACTGGTAATATCACTGGAAATAAATCCAGCTTAGAATCTAGTGGTGCAATAACAACTGAATCAAGTCAACATTCCTTTACTAAAGATTTAGAAAAGAGCATAGATTTACTTAAAGCTGCTTTACGTAGATCTCATAATGACTCTGAACTAAAAAACAAGTTGATCAAAGAAGTTGTTCAAAGACTTCTGAAGAACAAGTATAGAGATGACGAAAGTACTACAGATTTTCTGTCTGGCTTAAGTTTTAGTAGTAAAAAGCTAGGCCTTGGAGAAAGCCAGACCACAACTAGCACATCAGACAGTAATAATACTGTCAGCTCTAAATTAGTGCGGCCTAAAAAATCAATACTACGTTTAGATAAATTTAATCCCAATTTGCTACCGTCAACTTCGCAAAGTGCCCCAAACTTACCTTCTGTGTCAAAAAGCGAAAAACCAATAAGTCCAAAATTTCTTCAGCCGACAACACCTAATACAGAATCTGATGTGTCTAGTGGAGGTAAAAACTCTGGCATGGCTCTTGGTAAAACATCTTCAGAGGAATTGTACCAGAAGTATTTAGAAGCGTTAAAAAGAGAAGAAGCCTACAAAAAGCATCTGAGAGACAAAGAGATGTTTTTAAAACAAAAACTAGTATGTTCAGATACAGCACTTAAAGTTCCACAACTAAATGATAAGGTAAATAATAAATTGAAAGATTTGATAAAAGATTTAACAAGAAACAATTACGACGATGGCTCTGGAGATGCCAGTAAATTGGAGGGTGGCTCAAACTCCAATGTTGATGTTCAAAGATACAATAATATAAGAAAACAAAGAAGCCACTCAGTATTTACACTTTCTTCTGGTAATTCTGATGACCAAAATAGGAAAGTCAATATGAAGAAAAAAATGCAAAATGAAATAAAAGAAACACAAGCCGGGCATAGCAGAGATAACCATCATTGTTGTTGTCCTCATCGTTATACAGTTCCGAAAGTTGATCTTGCTGATAGCTCGGTTCAGGTCAACCTAAAGAATGTAAGCAATGAAAGTTCAGCAGACAGACAAACACAACTTGCTAAATTGCCTGGAAGTAGTGAACGCACCAAAAACTCTCCCAGAAATATTGCTCATGTTTTAGCTGATGACTTAACTGGAGAAATTCAATATGTCTGTTTATGTAATAACAAACCAGTGTCCAAGGAACACATCCCTGATGACATGTTAATATACAAATGTTCACGTTTAACTACTACAAGCGCACAATTAGATAATGCAGCTTCTAAAATCTCCAACACGGTTGGTGTTCAGTGTGTGGCTGACAAGCAACAACTGACTACAGCAGGACAAAATATGTCCTATGACAATTATAATGGCACAAAGTATATTCAAAGTAGTAGTAGCTCGGAAAATTTGCGTGAAATGGATAGGATGTCTAAATCATCTCAAACGAATATAGCAATAAAATTGTTACAACGAAAATGTAGTGAACGCAGTTTTACGTCATCGTCATCATTTGAGAAAAAAACATCACCTAGATCAGTTAACTCAGTTGAACATAATAAAAACATTGTTCATGAAGCTACGAGGTCTGTGCAAACGGATATAAGCATCAATCCACGAATTTCTGATCCATCTCTAGCAGACATAAATATTGTTAATGAGGGAGATTGTGTAAAGCTGATCTGCGAAAGATTCAGAGAAGGTTCCAAGCGAAGTTCTGAAACTGATATCAAATATCCTACAACCAAAGATCACAATAAAGTAAACACTACTAGCGAACATTCTCCAAGATTTTTACGTTCTGGTAATAATCGCTCTGAAGAAGTTGTTCAAAATAAATTATCTGATACCCCAATGAGCTGCCCTAAAGAAGATAAAGAAGTTCAGTCTTATGCAGAACCTAATAATAACATAATTCAGCCTGAAATTCTAGCTCAACCAGAAAAAAATAATAGCGAAAATTTTACTATTCCTATTCAAGGCACTAACATGACTTTGATGGTGAAAATAGGTTCCAAAGGCAATAAAATTGCAGAAGAAAAAGCGAATGATAGATTCTCAACTCAATGTGTTGGCACAGAAAAAATAGAAATAAACGAAAAGGCCACATGTTTGAGCGACGAATGTTCCAAGGGCGTCCAGTCGCAAACCACAGATATATTTTCGGCTATTGATACTCACATAAGGCAGTCTCCACGTCGAATTGACGAAGAACCTATCATTGGTTCGCAAAAAAATTACCTTCCTACTGCATTTAATAGAGATCATTTAGTAAACACATGCACTGGCGGAACTTCAGTCAGAAATACTTACCCTAGGAATGTTCCAATTAATCCTAAGCCATTTTTACGAAGCAATACGGTCACGGGGCGATTTGTGACAGGTGCTTATGTCCAGACTGAACATGTTGAAAAAAATGATGCAATAACGCAGCAAGATCCACCGAAACCTGAAATTGACGACTCGCAAAAACCTAAACAAACTGATACAGATTTTAAGATCAGTAAGTGCCCTTCTGAAAAGTATTTGAAGTCCAGAGACGACTCTCAAAAATCTGGAGACACTGATTTAGACATGAAAGATAAATACGACGAAAGCAATAAAGAACGAACGGATCATTCATCGGAAGCACGTAGTCGGAAATCTAGCAGTGAAGGTGATAAGGATGCAATTTTAGAAATAATTAAAGATATCACGAAACGATACTCAAAGAAAGATATCGACAGAAGCAAGAAAAAGAAGTGTTTCAAAGAAATTGTGACTGTTTTGAATTACCTATTAGACACTGAGGATGGCACCGATTATGAGCCGGTTAAGTTGACTGAAAGTTCCACTACACGTGATTCAAATGATGCTAAAACCAAAAAGAAAGATGTTTCGGATAAACCTCTGTATTCCCAGTTGCCTGAAAATCGATCTATAAAAATAGATAAAGGTGTTCAGTTAACACCAAAAAAATCGAAAGCTTCTAAACATTCAACAGAATCTTCAGAAATTCCCGCTACTACCGAATTTCCCGGAACATCATCTGATTCGGCTACTTGTAAAGTTCTGAGTAGGATTAAAAAAGAGTGTGACAAATATCATCAAAGGCGTTGTAAATCTCACGGTATGAAAAAGTGTGAAGCATCTAGCAGTACGTCAGTGAACTGCGATCAGTGCAAACGCGTCCACCACTGTCCCTGCAGAGGGCATCGGTGTCAGAAGTCTAAATCGTCAGCTGACAAACCAAAGAAGAAATGTGTGGCTTACAATTTGATAATTCAGACTTCAGACAGCATGATAAGTGAAGAAACTATTACCGACAACGGCTCCAAACCTTTGCAAAACATCGTCGTCAAGGTTCCTTCAAGGCGTAAACATATGGAAAAAATGCCTTTCAATGAAGTTTCTGCTAAGATCGAGAAAAAGCTGCCGCGCTGTAGCCCTAGAGCAGATGTGAAAACGCACCGATCAAGAAGTTGCCCTAATGATAGTGAGATTTCTAGCATAGATGAATATGCTAAGAAAAATGGTGTTTATTCCGTGAGAGACTATTTAGAACATAATCGTCCCGACTTTGTTGAGAAAACTTCAAATCGTCAGCAGTGTTTGAAGATAATCAGTGAAAAGAGGTAAGAATCTTTTTATCCCTACTGATATTATAAATGCAAAAGTAACTCTTGTCTGTTTGTCTGTTACTGAAAGCAATAGAGTCACTGAACCGATTTTGATGAAATTTGGTACAGACGCAGACTAAAGCTTGAGAAAGGACATAGGTTACCTTTTATCGCAAAAATAGACCTGAAGGCGTTGAACTAGGGGATAAACGTTTGTATGTAAATTTACTTTTGTATAGGCATTTAAAAATATGCAAATAACTCTCAATTCGTGTAGTCCTTGCGGGCGAAGCCGCGGGCGGAAAGTTAGTTTTTATAATATGTAATTTCTCATTCATGAGAAGAGCTAGGTCCACTATCAAGTCCTTTTCTATGAAAAAGTTTCATGCAAGGAACACCATTAGCAGTTGTCAATCAGAGGTTCGAGTTCTTATTTATGTTTAATTAATAAAATAGGTTATCTAACTCACCAACTTTTCTTACTTCAGAACTGAAGATGTTTCTGCCTCTCCAAATTTGAAAATGGTAGTTGTACACACTCCCTGCTGCATGCGCTCTATGGAAACTTGTAATATGTATTGTGGAGGTACCCTCGGTTGTCTTTAATCTAAGATTGAAGTGTCTTAAACACACTATGCCGAAGGTACGCGACCGAAGTTCGGCATTACACTTGCAATGCTATTTGAATTACTGATAACACATTATGGCGAAATCACGTTGCGTTATAGCGTACATCCTAAGTTCGGTCGGGCATAAGTTTAGCGGCAACTTATTTTGTAGAGCACACATTATACACTGAATACACACACAAAGTAGAGCAACTGAATTTCGGTCGCGTTCCTTCGGCACTTCGGCATAGTGTGTTTAGACACTAAGTCTTCTGAGAAAATGCTGTTAAAAATAGCTTCGTTTTTGTATTATAGGAATGCCAATGAATTGTAACTATGTTGATCCTTACATGCAATGTATGCAAAGTGAAGTAACAAGAATTGGTGAGTTTGTAAACAGCTGATGTTGTACCAAATTTGATAGTATGTCTTGTTTCATTTACAACCAAGTCTAGTATTTTTTTGTTTTAAACCTACACGATTGCCATCATTTCTACTGGTAGAAGCATAGTAACCTTATTAGATATCACCTTTTGTAGATATGTTAAAGTGATGTTAAGTAAATTATAAGGTATGATTGACTCATATTGAAAATACGTAGCAGAAAGTAAATAGAGAAAAAACATGTGGTGTGTAAATAATTTTCTAACGGATGTAGATTTATGAGGCTAGCTTATTTTCACAGTCCATATTAGGTCATTTCGAAACTACTACTAAGTAATAATAACTACTACCAATTTTTAATTTGTAGAGCAACAGAACGCTCCACACACCGACAACTGTTGTCAGTACAACTGGACAGGCAGCCGACGGTGACAGATTTATCCGAAACGGAACTTCTACGTCTCGCCAGGGACCTTGGCGTAGAACTTCGCAGGAAAAAACGTAAGTAGCCAAGATGAAGTTAATAACACAATATAAAGTATACAAGATACTTATGTTGTACATATTCAGCTGTAAGAAAATCTATAAATAAAGAGATAGGTAAGATTTTCGGAACCCATTTTGCAGAATCATAAATCGACTAAACTGTAAATACTCTTAAACTCACACACGCTTAATAAAATTATTTATTTTTGTCCTACAGTTGCCCCAAAATTTATAAGTGAACGTGAAATGAAAAAACACTCCAAAATTATATACAAATCTTTACCTGAAGTGGTGCAAAAAAAGGAAGAAATTAAGAAGGATAATGTCAAGAAGACCAATCTTCTGATGGCTAATATTTTTAAAAAGGTATGGGCTTTACTAATATTTTTTCATAACTCAAAAAAACTAATTTTGGCGTTACTTACGTTTGGACAAAGCGGCGAAGACGACTCATCGCCGAATCTATTCTTAGTAGTTCGTTAACTCATAGGAATTTAGCTGCCACTTTAATTTTTTATGATATTATTAAGTTTCTAATTGCCGATTTTTCAATGGTCAGATAGATGTTATCTGTTGAATAAAGCCGCTTACTGAGGAATAAAGTTATCTGCTTCTTGAGGGGCTGGATAAGATTTATCTATGCGTTTTCTTTGACATTTGGAGGTTATGTGGTGTGACATTTGAGATTATTTTCATATTATCGAAATTCTCACACACACATTCTAATGGATATTTTTGACCTTTTCGACGACGCAAAGATTGAGGAGAAAAAGGCAGATACTTAACTGTATAAACGCTGAGCCCAATAGAAAGGATCGAGTTGTAAAAGAGAGACCTAATAATTTTAGTAGGTGAGATTAAAAGGAGTTTTTGAGTGTTATTATCATCACAACCTTTTTACCACAACTTTAGACAACAAAAAAAGCTGAGGTAGTTTTTCTTATATACGTGAATGTCAGTTTGTCAAACATCAACTTTTGTCTTGTTTCATTCTAACATTGCAATGACTGTATAAGTGCATCTCGCTTGTGCATAATCAGTGTGAAGTAAGCGATATAAATATATCGCGGGCTTCAAGCCAGAGGGACGTATAAGAAAAACCCTACTTTTCAGGAGACAATAAAAACTCAATAACTTTATCCCCTGTAAAGCTACATAATTACAAATTTGCATGTGTCAATGATTCGGCTTTTATGTTTATGTGAAATGCTTAATTTTTTTGTAACTATTTTTAAAATGCGTAATAATGCACTTACATCTATTTGGCTCGATGATATAAGACCAATCTTAAGTTAATTTATCTTGAAAAATGTTACTAAGGAATGGACGTATAACACAAATCTCTTGTATGTAATGCTATACCAAAAACCAATCTGAATTTATTATATTTATAGTGAATTTTTACATCAAAGATAATTTTTATACAATTATTTCTGCCATTTCTATCATTTTAGATAAATATACGTCTATGTGGCTTGTTAGAGATAATACAATAAGTTTTGTTCCAATATAGACGTATAGACTTTTTAAGCTTTACTTTCATCATTCCATAACATTCAGTGATGTAAAACAAATTCTTACCCAAAAGAAAATAAATGTTATTTTTAAATAAAAAGGATTTTTTTATTTATTAGTTTTTTATTAGTACAACAAATAAACTTCCGGAAAAAAACACAATGTAATCAAAATTAGATACTTATAACTAGAAACTTACTAATAAATTGTTTCTTTGGTGCTTAATAACACTGGCAAATCAATGAGATCTAGGTATTTATTATTAAGGCAAGTAATTTACTTAATCAATATTTAGTAAGACAAAAAAAACTGCTATAAAAATAAATAAAAGTATTAACGAAATGCAGTCTTTGATAAGTCGTTTTTGTAAGTAAAATTATAAAGTAAAACAACAAACTTATAAATCACATCAGCTCTTAGTTTGAGCTGTGTAAAAAAACATAAAAGACAAAAAAACTGCTATAAAAATAATTAAAAGTATTAACGAAATAGTCTTTGTTAAGTCGTTTTTGTAAGTAAAATTTTAAAGTAATATAACAAACAAATAAATCACATTAGTTCTTACTTTGAGCTGTGTAAAGAAACATAAAAAGTAAAAAACATAACCATGTAGATGCTAAAAATCTAATTTATTCAACTTGTTAATTGTTCTTTCCTGACCGACGTCTTATGTAGGAAGCTCTTGTTGAAGCCAATTCCAAATCTTCATCATCTTGATGAGATGTTTCGTTTGGAATAGATCGTGACATAACTGGCAGATTCTTGTAATAGAAGTGGTGATTTTTGGGGATTGTCCCATCCTGACACAGTGCAATCAGATCTCCGTGTTTTGCTTGTTTTAATGAAATTTTTTGCGAGTATAGTTTTGCAAGACGCGAGTTATGTTCCGATCTTGTCACTCTTGCTTTAAATTTTGCCTCTTTAAATTCTTGCCAGTAATCAAATTTGAAGAACAACGAATCGGGATGGTCTTTAGTAAATCTCAACCATATTACGTTAAACCATTGCAAAACAGTTCCATCTGTAGCTTTGATTGTATTTGGAAGAATAGTGTTCCGTAGTGCTTTGAAATCCAAAAAGTCCGTGTGTTCCATAGCTTTAACTTCATAGGGATTATCTTTTCGGGCTAGTCGAATAACATTTTGCCAGTCATCAGGGGTATAGATTTTGGCGTACTCAGATGCTCGTTCTATTGTCGAGTGCATGTTGTCACATTCCATATAGGTGTGTCCAGGCTCAAGAAATTTATAGTCAATGATTCCAATGTTATTGTATGATGATGTTATGAGAAAATTGAGCATTGTAACAAGTACAGAATTCCTATTTTGTCCTGGACAACAATCAGAATACAATATAAGGTGGTCAACGTCGGTGAGATTCATGATATAATTATAGAGACATGTTGACACTTCGTTTGATCCTCGGTTGCCTTCATATTCTGGCCAAAAATAACAATAACCTCGTTTAGTCGCTGCATTGTGAATAGTGAAATTCATGCTTCCCAACTTCCGCTTATAAAATACAGGTTTTCCCAAAACCAAAGGACAATATAGTACAGCTTCGAAATCAAAGGTACAAACATGCACACGACTATCATCATTTGCTTTATTTTTATCAGATTTCTTTTCTTCCTGTGCATAGTATTTTCTGTTTATATGCTCTTCGTACTCTTCTTGCTTCTCCTTTTGTTCCTCTTCGGTTAGTTGCTCATATTTATTACACCAACATTGGTCCTTTCTTGGTTTGTGAAAACCTATATTTTTTTTCAAAATCAGTTCCTTATAGGAAGTCTTGCCAATCGGTTTCTTATTATTCATCAAACAATGCTCCTTATATAAATCGTACATTTTTTCTTTGTTCATAATTGTCTCTAAGTAAATCTTTTTTGTGTCTTTGCGGCACCAGTGAGAAGGCACTTTCGGAAATGAATCTATGTGATCATTCGCAAACTTTAAGTCGTCTTGGTATAATTTGTTGGATGGTGTGTGACGACCTCTTTTGTCAGGGGATGGAATGTTACCTACTCCTCGGCGCGCTTTATTCAAAGCAGTTCGGATCATCTTGTCACTAATATCTAATGTACGCAGGAAATAAGGTTGACAGACATTTACAGTCTCCAAATTTACCTTGAAACCGTAATTCAGTGTAAATTTGCGTCTTGAATTGATCACTCGCCCTTTTGCTTCAGTTGAGGATACGTTAGAGAGTATAAAATCTCTTTGTCTGTCAAGACTTCCTAAGCTCCAAAATGATGAATGAAGATTCTCTCTTGTACTATTATCAATTTTTGTGTGACAAGCTCGATGACACTTACAATTATCAGTACTACACTTTTTTGCCGGTATACTTTTTCCACGACTTGATGTGTATGTATCCCCGCTGTTTTTTTTTTGTTTTCTCATGTTTTTTTTCCAGGTTTCAGGTACTTTTCTTTTATGTCTTTTTACTTCTTGACAACCAGTATGATTTTCAATTAAAGCCAATTCTTCTCTTTGCCGCACGTTAATGCTATCAACAGCAGGTGACTCGATTTGAACTGAAGACGGGGAAGCTATGGGTGACACTTGTGGTGCTGAAAGTTGATTTTCTACGTCTTCTGGTTGATAATCAGGGTCAGCTACTGAGTCGTCGCTATCATCCATGAACGGTTGGTCAGGCGTTCGCGTTCCTATAACGTTGGGGCTTTCCATTGACTGGACGGATGCTATTGGTGTGAAAAGTGGTGAAAGTTGTTTTTCGATTTCTGGAGCATTCGATTCTGGTTGTACGAAATCAAAATTCGTTCTGAATACTGACAAAGGCGATTGAATTGAATATAATGGAATATTATCATTGTCGTCACAATTTAAACCTATACTTTCCATTTCGGTTACTACCTCCCATTGTTCTGTTGTAAGAGGGGATTCTCTGTGTACCTCCATGTGTGAAAAAGTCATTGGTGATCCCGTACGTGACGAATGCTCTGAATGCAGAATCTCCATCTGGTCTTCAACTGAGATTGGTGAATCTTCATATTTTGATTGAGTTCCTAAAAAAATCGGTATGGTAAATATGTTTTAGCTTTACAGGTTTCCCCAGTGAATCAAGTAAATAACTATAATTTAGTATCAGCAGGCGTTCTGTAATATTATCAGTTTACAAGTTAGTATAAATATCGCTCTGTTTATTTATATAAACAAATAAACCATGTGTGTGAACTAAATATAATTTCAGAGTATGCAACTATAAATACTAAGATAAGTTACTAATTAGTAATTATTAATAAAACGGGACTGAACGTGACGTACAGACGCGTTCGCATCAACCTTTACAAAACCATTGCAAAATGAGTCTTATGTCAGCTGTATAATGTGAAGGTTGATGTGAACGCTTCTGTACATTATGTAGCAAAATTCATATCACTTACTTACTTGATTTGCTACATAATGTAAATGGCGTTCAGTCCTGTTTTATTAATAATAAGTTACAACGAAACGCGAAAGTTTAAAATATTAACTAATACAATTTGTTATTTTTAAAATACTTACATACATAATTTTACTATAAATACATACAAAAAAAAATGTAACACACATCACTGTTTAATTCACACTAAGCCATTAGACTCGAGAAGTTAAAAATAAGGGAGTATACCTACGTATTCTTTGAACTTAAAAGCGTTATCGTCTTTTTAGTATCATAATAATGATTAGTAAAACTTACCGTGTATTGCTAAACGAAGAATATGTTTGCTTCGATTCATCATATCGACCTAAGATCCGCCCGTCCTCTCTATACGGCTGACTGTCGCACACTGCGCGGGGGAGGGACGCGCGCCCGCGCGTCACTGGATCCAAGGTCGTATGCACATACGTCCGTTTCGTATGACATAATATTGAAAGGCTATATGAAAATCTATGGTCGTATGTGCATACGCCTATATGGCACAACATTATGGGGATAGTTCATGTAAAATCGATAGTCGTATGTATGTACGCCCGTATAGCGCGACAATAAAATGGTTTTGATATAAAAATCTATAGTTGTATGTACAAACGTCTTTGTAGTACGATACACAATTCATTTCTTGTGGGTACGGCTGCTGTACGTCTTTTTGCTGCGAAAAGAATATCTGAATCCCGGTCATACGTCTAAAAGTAATTTGTTGAATTTTCAAAAAACAATAATCAAATATACATGAAAAAAATAGGGGTTGTGTATCGATAAAACTAAAAACGATTGGCTTAACAAAAAAAAATAGCTTTTTTTTTTATACGCCCCTCTGGCTTGAAGCCCGCGATATATAGTCTAGTTTTTCTTACATGTCTTATTTCCTAAAAAACATGGCGTACTGACAGCCATAGCCAATTCGTAGTGTTGGGAAATCATCGAATGAATCATACAGAATCATTGACAACATCGATAAGGCATAAAATGAGAAACTAACATGCTTCTGCGCGCTTCGCTGGTATTCCTATCAAATTCACCACTTGTATTGTTATTCACGATCATGACGATGGGTATCGATTCGATATCTATAAAATTATAACATAAATAGAACCTGATCTCCATGCCTAGTAATGACACCCTCATGGATTTATTTTGCTAAGTACATATTGCATAAAAGCTTTAAATACAAAATAATTCTAACTTAAATTAAATTCTTTTATAGAAACCGTAAATCGATAGCATTGTATCTGTACCACTTTCAATCGAAATTAATGCTTCTGATTCTGATTCTTGCAACGTTCCTATCACTGCCGTCCAAAGACAACCTATTTTATTTAAGAGTAAAACGTTGTCAAATTGCTGTCAAGCAGATTTCATAATTATGTCATTATTTCCTTTTTGATAAAATAATCGTTCATGAATGCTTTATCTAAACAGTTTTGCATAAATGTCATGTTTTATGCTTCTTTTTTACAACGCAAGACGTTTAAGTGCGACCTATAATGTGTGATCAATGCGGAAAAACGTCATTTTGTTACGGTGTGATCTTTGTTCACATATAAGGCATTTAATTTTTTTCTTTGGATATAAGACGATTTAAAAAATTAAAATGTCTATTCGCTTGATAAACAGGCAGTTAATTCTAAACTTCAGTTAGCTATCTAGGGACTAAACTAAAAATTGAAAAAACGGCCCTGAATCAGTTAGTAGCGTATTCAACTTTGATTTACAGTCCATACTTAGGGCTCTCAAGTTCACGAACACAGTTTCGCTTAGTAGATTGGTTGATTGGAAAGCACTAACAAAAGTTTCAACAATGTTTTTTCTAATGCTTTAAGCTGAATTGGCTGTGAAGAGAAACGAGTAACGTGAAAGGTTGTAAAAAAAGATTGTTTTTGTTAAAGGTTGTTTCTTTTTTAGTAAATACATTTCTTATTCCAGAATCTGCAAAAGAAAACGCTTCGTGGAGCTGTGAATCTCTCTAATTATAATACAGTTATCAAAATTTGACATACAAACAAGTTTTTGTTAAAAATATTGCACAACAAATGAAATTCTAAAAATGTGTTCACATATTATACAAATTGTTAAATTTTTTACAATGAACAATGTTGACTTTGTTTTAGTAAATTGACTATTTTTAATGAAATAAATTTTTTTATTGACTTAATTTTTTTCCATTCCGATGAGCATTTTCCTGAGCTTTAACCTGTCTATTTTGGTGGTGACCGTCAGCGGAAGTTCCTTCATAAATACTACTCCTCCTCTTAGTTGTTTTGAGTCCGTTAGAGATTCTGAAAATAATCGAAATTTTGAGTTTATTAATTCTTTGTTTAATAATATAGGATAATTGTTTTGACAGTTCACGCCTAAGAAGTATTGCATTTTTTTCGGTAAAGTGTTTTTCAGGTAATATTTACGGGTACCGCCGCGCCCACCGCCCACTTAGTGAGGTGCCTTGCAAACGAATAACAATAGACAATAGAAAATTGGTTGTGAAGTTAAATTAGAGCATGACAAAGTCGAACAAACCAGTGGACGAGTTTACCCGAAATTTAACGAAAGCTCGCGAAGTCGCGATTCTTTTGTGCTTCATTTGACCCAACCGCTGTGCGAAGTATTCACGCTTGCCTACGTTTGTTTTAATTTGTTGTGTTGGCTTGCGATCTATTGCTTGCATTTATTAGAGTTAGTGTTCAATTTTATATACGCAATATTATATAGTGTACAATTTTAAATACGAATGCCCAAACTATTTAATTTATACCTATTGTAAAAATATTTTCATGTAAGTGAATGTAATTCTTTTGAGAAAATAAAGTTCTTAAACCAGAAATTAATCTAACACATAAAATTTAATATTATGAGCAGAAAGCACAACAGTTTATTTTTCAATAAGTACAGTTTAATTTTAATGACGATGATAATTTATGAGAGTGATTTAGAGTACGCAGTTACGCACCATTATATTAGTAATAATAAATAACTTAAAATGCTAATACCTACCTTATTTAATTCACTCAGGGGCTTTCATAGTCTTAAAATATATATATTTATTAATTTATCTCTTTGATGCACATTCATCATCATCATCGTCAGCCTATCATAGTCCACTGCTGGACATAGGCCTCCCCCAATGCGCGCCATCGCGCCCTATCCTCAGCTTGACGCATCTAGTTTCTGCCAGCAACCTTTCGCAAGTCATCACCCCAGCTGGCCGGGGGGCGTCCTACACTACGTTTGCCGATACGCGGTCTCCACTCTAGAACACGCTTACCCCAACGGCTATCTGTTCTACGGCATAAATGGCCTGCCCACTGCCACTTCAGCTTACTTATCCTGTGAGCTATGTCGACGACCTTAGTTCCCTGTCGGATTACTTCGTTGCGAATCTTATCCTTCAGAGAAACACTGAGCATAGCTCTCTCCATAGCTCGCTGAGCGACTTTTAACTGGGGGGCTAGGCGCACTGTTAGTGTCCACGTCTCGGCCCCGTATATCATGACGGGTAGAGGGACACACTGGTCGAAGACTTTAGTCTTCAGGCACTGTGGTATGGGCGACGAGAAGTCCCGGCGAAGTTTTCCGAAAGCTGCCTAGCCCAGCTGAATGCTTCTTTTTTTTAATAGCCAGACAACACACCTCTTGTCATGGTCTCGAAGTAGGGATAAATATCCCTGTGTTACGAGGTACCAGACAAGGAATTAAGCCAGGGGCGTCTCCCAGGGTCGGTTTTGACCTCCTTCTTGAAGTTATTTCTACCCAACTGCAGAACTTGCCCGAGGTAGGTATATTCCTGAACAACTTTGAGTTGGTGGCCGTTGACAGCGACCGGTCTCGGATCAATTTGCTCATTGATCATGATTTTGGTTTTATCAAAGTTCATGCCGAGACCGATCCGCCGAGAAGAGGCAGCTAGGCCGTCCAGCATCTGTTGCAGCTCCTGCAACGACTCCGCCATCAGTACTATGTCATCTGCGAATCGTAGGTGTGAGATATACTCGCGGTTTATGTTTATGCCCATCCTTTTCCAGTCCAGCGTCTTGAACATATCCTCCAAAGCATTGGTAAAGAGTTTCGGGAATATGACATCCCTCTGTCTACACCTCTGCGCAATTCAGACTGCTGGTCCTGTACTTGGACACTCATAGTAGCAGCATCATAAAGGCATCTCAACACTTCGATATAACGATAGTCTATTTGGCATCGTTGTAGGGATTCTAGGACAGCCCAGGTTTCGATGGCTTTTTCATAGTCCACACATTTTTCATAGGCACAGAGGTCGATTGTCCACTTCGGACTTATGTATAATCTGCCTTACCGTGTGGATGTGGTCTATGGTGCCAAAGCCTTCCGAAACCCAGCCTGCTCCGGAGGCTGGAATTCGTCGAGTCTTCTAGCGAGACGGTTCGTGACAACTCTGGAGAACAGCTTATAGACGTGGCTCAAGAGTGAGATGGGTCGGTAGTTCTTAAGCAGGGTTTTAACACCTTTCTTGAAAAAGAGAACTGAATACTCTTGTTCCACGCCTTTGGAGTCCTCCCGCTGTGAATGACAGAGTTAAAAAGGCGCTGTAGTTATTTCAGAACAGGATCACCTCCTGCCTTCAGAAGTTAATGCACATTAAAATGTTTTAATAACATTTGTTTTGTTTATCCAAGTTCTATGGCATAACGAATCGATAATCGAATAGATTCACTAAGGATTATAAAATACCGCATCTCTTGTGAGCTGTCAAAATTATCATCCTAAATTAAGGTTTAAAGAATTTATTCTCAAAAAAGATTACAAAAATCCATTTACATGGGAAAAAAGTTATCATAAAATTAATTTAGGTCACCATCAAATGTCCCTTTCCCCGCTTCGCCGGCCAGATAGATTTACACCTCATAGCGAGAGTGTTGTGATGTTGAACGTTATTGAATTGTTTTAAGCATGAGAAAATTCTAAACGGCAGCAACAAGAAAGGACAGCATTAGACAAACTATAGAGGCAATATATATTGCCATTCCAAGATGAGAGTTTTTTGACAGACTCAAAACAAACACAAATGTATGGGTATAAATGGAATCCATGGCCATCTGTTTTGCTAGTTTGCTAGGTAGTAATTCGCAGTTAAGTACCTGATGGTTCCGGTAACTACTTTAGTAAAGACTTCAGATGGTCAACGTAGAAGAAGTTATTGTGTTCGTCTCTATAGAACAAGTGTCCTGAATAAAATGTTCCCATTTCGTTCGCGTTCCGAACAAAATACTTGCAAAGAACCGCTCGGAACGTTTTAATAACGATATTTTTTAAACCAGTTTCAAGCCCTGATCGTAAGTACGCTTCTTGTACGCTTCCTTGAAAGAAATCATAATTACTTAATAATAATAATAATAAGTCCGCAGGGCAGTTCTATGAGCTGTTGGTGCGTAGCGACACCACGGGCTACCATCATCCCGACGCTAACCCGCAGGGCAGCTTTTGGCGAGCTGTTGGTGTGTAGCGACACCACGGACCTGAGTTCCCCCGAGAGTCGGTCAGGCCCTCCGCCTCCGCTTGCCTTCATTGGCCAGCTGGAGTGGACCCCAAGGGGGGCCGCAGGACTCTCACCTCTGGCTTGCCTTAACTGGCCGTCCAGAGTGGGGCGTTAGAGCGGAATGCTCGCAGGGTGGAAGTGAAAGATGTCGCGAGTTGGTGGGGTGGTTTATCCACCCCGTAGAAAGCGGTGTACACCTCTCGACACCCTAAGCCGTTCACGACCATGTTGCTGCCTTTGCTGACCCTATGCGTCAGCACGTTTGGGTGGCCCATTTAGTGAGTGGCTAGTGACCGTCTGCCAGGAGAAAAAACATTGAAACATTTTGTATGGCAGACGTCCGTTGTCTCAAGCAATAGCCCGTATACAAGTCCACCAAACAATTCACCTCCATAGCCCAGTTTTAACTTTTTAACATTTTTGCAATAGTCCTTGCATCTGCTGGGTGTTGTCTTTAGGTAGATTATCAATGTTTTTCTAGAGACAAAACTCAGCAGATGTACACAAAACAAAGTAGATTAAATGGTACCAAAAAGGCCTCTACGTGTTGGCTTCGGCCCCACCAAGCCTCAAAGGACCGGGTCACCATGGGCCCGTGAATTTTCCAAGTACCAACATAATAATAATATGAATCTTTATATTATACTTACTTTGAATCTTTAAATATCCTGGGACCTTTCATCCATAGCTCGCCCGTGACGTGCGGCTTCTCTATGTCTTCTAAGGAAGATAAGTAAATATTATTTGATGCACACTAGAAATTAAATCGCTTCATAACGACAAGCCCAAATTGTACGATTTTTTTTCTGTAATTTATCGTTGATTTCTAGTGTGTAGGTATATTTTTTTTTAAATTAAAATTATACATGCGAAAGCTTGTGAGGATGTACTATATGTATGTGTGTATGTTTGTTACTCTTTCACGCAAACACTACTGAAAGAATTTAGATGAACCTTTACAGTAATAACTACATGTAATAGGTACATCAGAATAAAACATCTGCAATTTATAAAGATTTTATGTGATTTGGCTATATTATATACCTTCATATAACGATAACATCAAGCGGGCGAAGCCGCGGGCAGAAAGCTAGTCAGCACAAACCCTACTCGATACTGAAGATATCCCATAGGCCGGCCGACAGATCCTATTGGTGAGTCGTCGTCCCACGAGAGAGCGACACCGGACGTCTCGCTCATACCGTAGGCTAGGTCTATGTTTGCGTTACTTGCTGTGAACTAGGACAGTATTTGTGATAATCGTAGAAAGAAAGATGATGAGCTACAAAAGGAGTCACCTCCAAGAGCGAGTTCGTCAACAGTGGCATCAGCAGGGTCTTCTGTTAATCGGGTTTCTCGTACCTTGATAGTGTCGACGAGAGTTTGGGGACGAAGCTGTGCCTCCAACAATGACAACTTCCAAGCAGGTGAAGTCGCAGCGATCGCGCTCGCCAGGCGTCAAGTGGCATCAGCACGGTCGGCTGTTAAATGGCATCCTCGTACATACCTTCACCGAGTCGACGAGAGCTTGAGAGACGAAGCTGCCTCCAACAATGACAACTTCCAAGCAGGTGAAGTCGCAGCGATCGCGCTCGCCAGGCGTCAAGTGGCATCAGCAGGGTTGGCTGTTGATTGGTATCCTCGTACATACCTTCACAGTGTCGACGAGAGCTTGAGAGACGGAGCTGCCTCCAACAATGACAACTTCCAAGCAGGTGAAGTCGCAGCGATCGCGTTCGCCAGGCGTCAAGTGGCATCAGCACGGTCGGCTGTTAATTGGCATCCTCGTACATACCTTCACAGTGTCGACGAGAGCTTGAGAGACGAAGCTGCCTCCAACAATGACAACTTCCAAGTAGGTGAAGTCGCAGCGATCGCGCTCGTCAGGCATCAAGTGGCATCAGCACGGTCGGCTGTTAATTGGCATCCTCGTACATACCTTCACAGTGTCGACGAGAGCTTGAGAGACGAAGCTGCCTCCAACTGCCTCAAACTTCGTTTCTCAAGATGATTGGCGAGCTGCTCTGACCCTTGATGCTCTGAACATTCCATCTACAAGCATGAATACAGACCATTTACTACCACCTCCCCCGGAGTTAGATTTTCTGCCTGAGGTGAAGGAAATGGAACCCGCGATTCCGGAACCGGTAAAGCAGATCAAAACGGAAGGTTTAGCTTGCCAAAGGTTGGGTGCAAACTCGTGGAACCGCATTAGATACAAGAAGGTTTCATAAAGGCAACATGTGGCACCAGTATTTAGTGCTTTTGAAGGTAAATGCTGAACTAAGCGGCCTAGGATTTCAGCAACATACTTCTTTGTTAAAACAAGACGGTATGCTGGGTACTATTTCGCACGGTCTTCTCCAGAGGAAAAAGCTTGCGGAAGAGCTGAAGAGCCTTGCTAGAAAATTTCCAGATGCTTCTGACAATTTGAGAAAGCTACTGTCCGAGGACTCAGCTTTCAAGGCTACCTCAGATGACCTGCTGCAGTTTGTATGCGCCCGCCGTGCAGAAGTAATTGAAATGAGGCCGAGAAACTTCAAGGCAAGTAATGAGGCACTCTCATCCTTGTTGTACCAGATACCCCCCTCACCATCACATCTCTTTGAGGAAAGAAAGCTGTCAGAGTTCGTTAAGGATCAGAGTGGTAGTTCACGCGTCTTCCCATCCCGTTCCCGGCATGTCACAGAGAAACAGAGGCCGACATTTCAACAGCCCAGACAGGATCGATACGCAAGTTCTTCCCAACCAGCCATGACAAAAAAACCCGGTTAGCGTTTTAGACCAGCCTCGACGTCAACACAGAAACGAATGCAGCAGAACAACCAGACTAAAAAAGGGGCAGATTAGCGTGACCAGCAGCGTTGAAAACAACAGCGTCGTAGATATTGACAGGAACTTCAAGGGCGGCCAACTACAGTATTTCTCAGATCAATGGCGAGAGCGGCCCCTTTTCACGTACTAAAGATTATAATAGACTATGCCATTCCGTTTATACAATAGCCACCTTCTATTCCACTGGACCGTAACATGATGAGCAATTTCGCGACAAAGCCTTCAACGGCAATGGCAAGGGAGATGCGATCACTTCTGCAGTCAGGCGTAATCGAAAGAGCGAAGCCCGCCACAGGGTTCTTGTCGCGAATGTTCCTCATCCCAGACAGAACGAAAGATCTTCGACCTTCGAAGGCTAAAGGGGTATTTTAAGTTTTTAACCCTCTAAAATTCATTGGAGAGGCTCAGTTAACTTTTTCGAACACTATTGCAAGTCGGAAGAAAAGCCTCGCAATACTTGTAATGATTCACGCATCCAAACATTTCAGTCTGTATCTATAGTTTAAGCACAACTTTGTTGATTCTCTGTTTTTATTTTTTATTTTCTGCAATAAATGTTTATTTGGTGATACAATTTATTTTTATTTCATTCCTATATAGTTTACACCTACCCATCCACGTATATAGATCCAGGCTATGGCTAGGTATGAATTAGTCACAGTACGCCGGTCATGCTGGTGGCGGCAGAATTTAAACACCTCTCCGAAAGGTTAAGCCGAAGGCACAAAACAGAAACAGAACCGTTTTCTACCCCGAAGGAAGGAAAACGATTATTTCAGGTCTTGCCGAGGCTTGACCTGAGTAAGTCCTTGCCGTCACTTAAGGAGTAGATACTGAAGAACAGCGCGGGCGTCCCGCGTCGCTCGCCCGCGCGCAGCCGGCCCTCCTCGCCGCGTGGGGGAGACGCCCCCCGCGTCGCACCGCTTGCTCACTAGAATGATTACGCAGGATAGTGGATTTTGTGTACTTAAGATAAGATGGTTAATCTCCGAAAGGTCAAGCCTCGGCAAGACCTGAAATAATCGTTTTTCTTCCTTCGGGGTAGAAAACAGTTCTATTTATGTCCAAATCATCATTATTAGTAAGTAAGTAATTAATAATAGTAAGTAGTAATTAGCCTTTATACTGTCCCACAGCTGGGCAAAGGCCTCCATCATTAAAATGAAGTCATCGCTACAATGGATGGGTATTGCCTTGATCACCACGCTTGCCAAATGCGGGTTAGTGATCACAAACCCGGGCTATGTTTCGAAAAATACGAAAACACAGTTTTCCCCGACCTGGGAATTGAACCCGGGACCTCCGGGATTCGGGTCGAGCTCTGAAACCACTCTGCAACGGAGGAGTATTGTTATTAATAAAATTATAATTGTAATTACTAATGTCAAATGACATGTCAAAAAAGTATATAAAAATAAGAATAATAAACGTAAATAAAATAGTACATATTGTGAATATACATAATGTGAATCTACCACCGGTTCGGACGTTGCTTCTTATCGAGAAGACTCCGGCAAGAAACTCGATAGTTACTCTTTTGAACTTTGTATGACCTGAAACCTGGAATATGTTTTAATGTCTGTAACGTATTTGGTTAAAAAAATCTGTTAATTTACTGACATCCCACACTTTGTTGGACCTTGACTGCTCCGAATTTTTTGGGTTTCGCAGGGCAATTGACTTTAAAATGTGTTTTACCAGTACGTGTGAACGGAACTGACTTGAGCTTTCAGCGTTACACAATATCGAGACAACAGATTTATGTAAGAGGATTGTATTTTAAGAAAGTTTGTTGATTAAATATAAATCACACAAAAATTGTGCTAACTGTATCCAGTAGGATATTTTATGGGCTAGTAAAAATTATGTAGAATTGTAGATTATTTTTACTAGCCCATAAACACCGGCCAAGCTACTTCATAGGTTTTCTTGTGGATTTACGACATGAATTTTTTAAACCACTGAGCTACCGAAACCTCCTTCCTTTTTTCTATCTTTAGTCCTACTATTCTTTGTGTATGAGGCGTAGAAAGCGCCTGTGGGATTCTGTTACTTTCAAGTGAAAGTAGGCTTGAGAAAGATCGATTTTGCACATTCAATCGCAAACCTGGAGGAAATCCGGTATGCGATACATATTTATCAAATGGACGTTGTAGTTTGAACGGGGCCTTTGAGTACATTTGGGTATATAAGTGGAGGCTTTTGATGGACTGGTATGCGATACCCTTGGATCAACTTCAGTATAATCAGTGGTGCCCCCAATTCCTCTCATTTTGATTGATAGTATGTTAGCTGACCGGCTTGAAACCGTTGCAAGTCATTGACATCTTTAGCGGCCCTTGTAAAATTCGAACGACCTCTGGTATTTCTACAGTCAGGCCACGAGCCTCGGTTGTGAAAATTACCTCTTCTATTGCCTCTGTGATCGTGTTGCGAATATTGTTGTTGACCCTGATGAAACCTTTGGTTGGATTGATATC
Organism: Udea olivalis; assembly: GCA_947369235.1. Classification (NCBI taxonomy): domain Eukaryota; kingdom Metazoa; phylum Arthropoda; class Insecta; order Lepidoptera; family Crambidae; genus Udea; species Udea olivalis. The sequence continues at coordinate 9,778,997 of OX376362.1, read as the reverse complement.
CACCCCACGAGAGTAATATTACAGGCATGGGCTTGCATAGGAAAACCTGATTTATGATCACTGTATCGAGTTCCACGCGATGGAACTGCATGTTTTCGCGTACCCTGCTCCCGCGAGAGGCGTTGGTTAGCTTGGTTCGTTTTTGGTAGCCAAAAGGCTTTGTGGACCCCGCAGCCTTTTCCAGTGCAGATGCGAAAAGTTCCGACTCGAACAAGTTAACTACCTACCCAAGTAGCACAGTTAGCGTACTAGGAGGATATTTTCGGTGTTCGCCGAAACCGAGGGTATTACAAGGCAGTGTAACAATGGTGTAAACAGCGCTGTTAATGCTGATATAACTCTTAAATGGGCACAAGTTATTCGACCTTAAGTTTTAATTTAGTTCACATTCCTCTATAAAAGGATTACAGTAGCACTAAGTATATTGGAGTTATAATGGGTAACAAGGATGTATTTAAGCTGTTTAACAGAATACCAGTGTACTGTTATAAGCACTACGGATTACTACTCTTTACTTCGGTCAAACTGTGCGAACATTTATAACGCTATTTTTTTAAACTATGTTTATTATTCTGTGTTCGTTTAGATTCGAGTTATGGCCGTCGCTAAAGTGAAGTGTTATGTCAACTTATTGTGTTTTTCGGGAAGTGCGCATAATGTACTAGCCTGAGATTATTGGGAATGTAAGTTTACTGTGAATGTTTATATGGTTTTACATCAAAATTTTAACAGGTCCCGTAAATATCCTATTTTTAATTACATTTATGGTGAAAAAAATAGTGTGTCAAAACATTTACGTATACATTTTCGCGAAATAACATAAAATCATAAAAAATATAATTTTACATTAGAATACGTAGATATTTAACGCGTAATCAAAGGCTTAATTTCTTCCTAATAACATAAACAACAACAAATAATAATGTTAAGTTAGTAATAAAATGGTGTCATGCATAAGAAACCTACGTGAACTCAATTAAGTACCATGGCTGTATAAAAGATCACACGTGTTCCTCTATAAAGTCTTTTTCCGTAATTAATAGTTAAAGTGAACCAATATGCTGCTTTTCGGCTGTTATTAGTTTTATTAAGATTCACATTAACGCCTAAGCCCTTCAAGTGAACTATCTAACGCGTTACTTTTCAATATTTATTTCATGGTTTTAGGGATCTTATGCAAAATAATATTGAACCACTTTAGGAGACTAAGTAGTTGTAGGTAGGTTAATTGAATAATTATATGTAATGTATATTATGTCTTGACTTGATCTGTAGACTCCGAAACTGTTATTGTACTCGTCATTCTGAATAACTTTTATGAAATTGAATTCTGAATAATTTTCAAAATGTAATAAAGATAATGGTTGATCTCTTATACAAAAATGAATCAACTGACTGTTGATTGATCAAGTAAATATTTTTTGGGGTGATTCAAAACGCGCGCTACTGCTTCGTTGCCTGAGATTTTATTCATTATAGCCTAATGTTTGTGTAAGAAAGTTTTGTGTATAAATGAATGTTTCACTGCGCTGATACCGGGCTAATTTTTCCATTTTATTGCGTTTTCAGATAGTAAAATGTCATTCAAAATAGGGCAAACGGAAGAAAATAGAGCTATCGCATTATGCATTGTGCCTTCGGATTGGGACTAACTATAGTCTAACTATAGTCGGTAAAGGGGGTATTTTGTTTAGTGAAGCTTTAACTAGGGAATCTTTAACTTGACTTGTGATTGTTTCTCTACGCATTTTAATTGTTTTGGCACGGTGGCCGCAAACAAGTTGCAATAAATCTAAAGGGACTTTGTGAAAGTCACCTTTCTGAAATAATTCCTCCCTCTTAATAAGTACTTTAGCTATCACATGTCAGCTCTGTATCCTTTGCCCAGGAAAGAAGACTTCGTATACAGTAATGATTATTTTTGTTTTAATGTGCAGTAGGTTATAGCTGTATATGACTTATCCGCATTTTTTGACATACATTGCAGAAATACTAGGAATAAGGATAAAATTGCACTTCCACTCTTTAGGTTACAAAAAGTTTTAGGATCCTTTATGGGGCAAGGTATACATTATTACAACAAAATTCCAAAAACAATTTGTGAGTTACCTTTACATAGATTCAAAAATCACATCAAAACGGCTTTATTAAAAAAGGGCTATTATACTACAAAAGACTACCTTATAGATAAAAATGCCTGGGTATAAGCGCTCTGCTCGATGCGGGATTCAATAGCTCTATTGTAACAGATGTTTTATTGTAAGAGTTAATAGGTACCTAGTATGTATGTACTGACTAACAATTTTTGTTTTTGAATTGTTTAAATGAATTCTTTTTATTATATTCTTTTATGGTTGGTTTTATCTCTTTGTTTTATATTCTTTTAGGTTTATTTGTATCAAAATGACACACTGCTTGTACTTTACTAACGCCTGTTGTAAACCCAAAACAAGTTTAAAAGAGTAACTGCTGAGTTTCTCGCCGGGTCTTCTCAGTAAGAAACAACTCCGACGCGGTGGTAGAGTCGCATTATGTCTGTATACTGTTTATTTACATATCCATATTATTATGGTATTTATGTCTATTATTTAGTATATTTTGCTGTAAATTTGACGATTTGAAAGTACTTATACAGTCTATTTGAATAAAGTTATTTGAGTTTGAGTTTGAGTTTTGCCAAGTGGCGTAAGGTGTCATACATTTTCACCTTTTCGTTTGTTTCCAAGTCTATGAAACCTGGAGCATGATTGTACAACTTTTGGGTATCAGCGTATCTCAGGTCTGACCATGAGGTACTGCCTAAACGCTGATTATCAAGTAACATTTTCAAAAGTTATCTGAAGTTTACGGAACAGACTTATGTTTCGTTTCAATGTCAAAAGTAAAGCCAGGATTTATACTTTCATCCATAGGGCAAGGCCCGTCAGATGCGTAATTGTACTCATAAAGGTCCCCCCCCCCCACTAACTCGCGAACAATAGTGTCACGAAAAAGATCATCATTTTTTGGCATCGCAATATGTTTACGGATTTCATTCGTTTCTTAAAAAAAAATCTTTATCATACGGCTAGTTCTGCTAACACGTTTATTTTTCTTACGGCGGTGGCGGCGCAACCGCTTACCTCGTTTAACGCTCAAACTAGAGGAGCTTGAACAGCTTCTGCTCGCAGAGCTGCTGCTGCTACGTACCCGCTTAAGAGACGTACCGCTTGGCCCAGCTACAGGCTGCGGCTTGGATTCGGAAGGGTAAATTACTAAAAATTAATTAGGTTAAAATCTATTCAAACCCTAATTATACTTGTAAAAACAAGGTACAAAACTATAAATTTTAAAAGCAGTGATACAAGAAACTAATGTTTAATTTAGCTAAACACCTCGCATAAAGTATTGTTATTTTAAATTGTAATTAATCATTTAAGCAGGACAATCTTAAATTATTCCACGTAATTTTGACGTGACAACGTCTTAAATTAGGTTGCGGCTGGGAGTCACTTATGAAAAAGTGTAACGCTCGGTAACGTTACGATGAGTCACCGAACGAGAGAGAGGCCCGCCGAATGCCTTGCGTCTCTCTCCCACTCAACTATGATCGGTCTGCCGCAATTCTTATTTTCATTCAATTCCTTGTTCCTATTGTGCAATTTAATTATATTCATATCAATAAATATTCTACCGAGAAAAAGACGTTGTCACGTAAAATCTTCGCCCGTAAAACCGACTTTACAGGCAACCATTTTTTTATAATTTAATGCGGGTAGGGCAGTGCCGTCTTTTTTATCACTCTACACTTGACCGTAGTCTTATTTAAAATTAAATATAGTCTGTGATCCGAACGGTAAATTCCGTCAAAGATAGTGCTCACGTACAAATAATATTTGAAAAAGAAATTTTTAGTACTTACAGGAAATTTTCTTAACACAATATTATCACTTTTTATTCACACACTGTATACTTCACCAAAAAATTATTATGCAAAGATCGCAGGTTCTGACAGAGACACTGCGCACAAGTTGCTTCGACGGAAAACTTAACGTGATCTAAAAATGGCACGACATTTCTTATGAAAACTAAAAAAGCGCGCAGTCGCTAGGTGGCGCCACTGAACAGGAAACACGTGGTCTTTAAAAGTACGAAAAGATACCGGAAATCGACGGGAAACGGGAATGCTCTCTCAATAAAAGCTTCCAGTGACGGTTAAGTAATTTAATAACTTATTAATTTTCATGTTGATTGTCTAACAAATACTAGCTGCTGCCTGTGATTTCGTAACTGACTCAGCTTTTCAAACTTATCATCATGTATATGATTGTATATTATTCGAAAATAAAACTAATATTTGTAATAATATTTTTATTTCAGTCATAATTTTATTATGTTGCCGACTGTCCTTAGTAACTTAATAGTTTTCGTGTTGATTGTTTGTCAAAATAAAACGAAAATTTTATAATAATTTTATTTTAGATATAAACAAATACTTACTTGGTTTCATTTATTTACTTAGGACTAATGTACATAGTAGTAAAATCATGTCATTTATATATATTCCAAGTCGATATCGATAAGTCGCTGCGTAAGCGTAATTTCCTATATCATAAATAAATATAATGTTTAGATGTTACTTCATTGTAAAGAGCAGACGTTCGTCCGTACCTTTTTTAGGTCATGACACGAAATATATCTCTTATGAAAATAGGCCACAGAAAACGGCCGTCCGATTAGGATTACTCTAGTAAAATTCTTATAAGAGTAATCTATACTAATCAAAAGTAAAAAAACCTACATGAATAAACAAAGGAATGTCTAATATGATTACAAACATCAATTCATAAAAACCTAGGAGGTAGCCCTAACGTAACATTGTAACGACTCAATCGTCATCGAGACACCATTGGTTCAAATGTCAAACAAGCGTCAAATAATGAGTAGAATACCGATGAGTCCACCATCACAGAACTATTGTAGCACCTTGAAGAGCAGAATAGCAAATAGCCCAATGGCGATTGTATTGTAGTTCGATGGAATGTCATCGTAAAACCATTGGTCTTATTTATTTAGCAGTATACCAAATGTGTCAAATTATGACATTACGACCCAATTGTGATTCCATTGAAGCATTTTTAAATTAGTGGAATCGAGGCCCTGATCACTGATCGAAGACAAAACAATTAAAAATCATTAAAATATCCGTTTGTTTATGTCCAGCGATTTGTCGGTGTGCCATCGATAGATATTATAACTACTATCTAAAAATTCGAAAAATAGAAATAGAAAAAAGTTTATTCGGTACCAATACTATACAAGAAACAAAAAAAAACATACATTCGACAGCAAAACAAAAATACACCCGGAATCTTAACCTAATAGACAAAGGTACCAAAATGGTCTCCGCTCAGTATTTACGCCGTAACGAGATAGCTCGTCACGGCCACTGGTGTTCTGCGGATGCCAACAAAATAGACACGTATCCCACCAGTAAACAGACTACAAATGGTGTAGTCACATTGGTTAAAATAATAATAATAAAAGATCATAATACATTTATGGCTTAGTACACTTTGATACTATATTTAGGCATAGATAAAAATACACAAACAACTACAAATACGATATATTTAATGAAATACATATTTGTTTATATTTTTCTATATTTTATAATCTCATGATGACAGGGGACAAAAGGTCCTTCGAGTGGGTACTGCTTGGTTTTACATTTTCATTTAGCCGTTATTTTTTGGATGTTCAATAAATGTTTCCTGTAATTTACCTTAAAAGCGTTAACTGTGGAAGATTTTCTTAATGGTGGTGGAATATTATTCCAACACTTCGTTGCGGCATACCGGAAACTACCACGAAACGCAGCAGTTCTGAATGGAGGACAGATGAGACGATCAGTGATTCGGGATTGACGTTGAATAAAATTAAGTTTTTTGACTTAGATTTTTAATTACTCCGAATAACAGTGTTGCATAATACAATGAGCGACGGGACTCCATGTTCAAGAGACCGCCTCTGTTTAGATACGGAGTCACGTGAGATCTACGAGGATGGTATTGAAGCAGTATCTGGCACAGGAATTCTGGACACGCTGGATCAGCTTTTTGGTCCGACCCAGCAAACACCCATCAATTACTGTGTCCGCATAGTTCAATTTTGAAAGAATTAAGGTCCCGCACAGATGTTTTCGCACTTGCTCGCTTTAATATTTTCTTATTTGATACAACACTTTGAGCCGAAAGAAACATTGTTTAACAGTGTTGAGAACGTGGTTTTCAAACCTCAGGTTGCTGTCCATCAACATGCCCAAATTTCTAGCCTCATTCACCTGTTCAATCCCATTATCCCTTATTTTGAGATCGGCTTTTTGGAAATTGACTTGCGTCACCTGCGATTTTGTGCCTAGGACAATAAATTTACTTTTAACTGGGTTCAGAACAAGATCGTTGTTTTCTGACCACTTCGCTATTCGCTCTAAATCATCATTTATAAAGTTTGCAGATGCTACGGTCTCACAAGGATAGATCTGCAGGTCATCGGCATATGAGTGTTGTTCACAATTTAAGATACATTTCGATAAGTCTGTTGTGTATAAAATAAAAAGTATTGGTCCAAGTATAGATCCTTGCGGCACCCCTCGATTTACTGAAGACGTTGCAGAATATTGTTTTAGACCATTTTAATTAGTAACTACAACTTTTTGCGATCGATTTAATAGGTAACTTGAGAACCACTCAAGAGTACTCTTGTCAAAGCCGTAGTAATTTAATTTGGCCAAAAGTAAGGATAGGTTAATTGTATCAAATGCGTGCGAATAATCAAGTAAAGATAAAATGGTTGCTTCCCCTTTATCCTGTTTAGATAGAACGTAATCAAGAACATTGATCAGAGCTGTTGCCGTACTCCTTCCAGCTCTAAAACCGGACTGTTTTTCAGGCAAAATATTATTATCATTTAAGTACTTAGTAATTTGCAAGCAAACAACCTTTTCGATAACTTTTGATAGTAGTGGTAAGATACTGATAAGTCGCAAATCCTTTACTTCTGTGGGATGGATAAATGGAAAGAGTCCATAATAATTCCAATACCTAATGGAATTATTATGGTCTCTTTCCATTTATCCGGAAAGGTACCAGTCACAATAGACATATTAAATATGTGAGTAATAATACCTAAAGTTTGTGGTAATGTTAACATAATCATATTTCAAGAAATTCCATCCACACCTTGAGCATGTATTGTGATCATAAACTCTTAATGATATTAAATATCGTTGCCTCATCCACAGGAGTCAAACTGAACATTGATCGGCAGAATTTATTAGGGTTGAAGTAATTTAATAGTAAAATATTCGTATTAATGGTTCCAGGCAGATTAGGAAAATAGTCATTTATAAGATCTGGGTTAGCTATGTTTTCTGGTAAGTCTGGTAGTTTTCTATTAAAGTCAACAATGTTTTGTTTAAGGTTCTTCCAAAGAGTAGCTGAATCTCTAATATTTTTATTAATATTCTGTCGAAAATATGCCGATTTTTCTGTATACATTAAGAAAAATTTCTTTTCGCTCACATTGCAGCATTCTAAATGATAGGCATACTCGCAGTTTTCACATTTTAAATTTTGCTGTGTGATTATTGGGTTAGCACACTTTATGCAATTTGAGCAATTCGGCGCCATCTCGTGACGTTATTTCGCAGGTCTTTCTGGCCCCGTGTAATTTTGAAAGCAGTGTTTGGGCTATTTTCCGCTAGATGGAGTATCAATCATCAGTCAGCGTAGTACCCGGCAAACTTCTTGAGCATTTGTAGTCGTAGTGGGGGAAAGTTCGCGCATTGTACACTTACGTGCAAAAAAATAGATACTCTTTTTTTAACTGTGAAACTTAGCATCATTAATAATTCGCCTAACAGTACTAACAGATGTTTTTGTAGCCTCCGAAGTCTGTTTCAGCGTTTCCATGTCATTTTTGCCCTGTTTCTTCAAGAAGCAATATACGTCGTATACCATTTTTCTGGCTTGTCGTTTTAATACCACATTAGGTTGTCGCGGCATATTATTCATTTAAAAACAATCCTCAGAATCGCAACAAATAACAATAACAGTAACAATAAGAATAACAACAAAGTCAACAAAAAATTATAACAAAAAAAACGTCTACAACAACAACAAAGTAATTTTCACTGCACGCAAGTGTATTTGGGAAGACAGCGGGACGTAGGTCAACGCGGGAGACGAGGGTCGACTGATCTACCAATAGCGCGCTCGATACGATGCCCCCCGCCGTCGCGCCCCGAATTCACCACCCATGACACCTAAAATTCGGTTCTGCGCAGTCAAGGTCATTCGCTCAAGAAGTTTGCCGGTTACTATAGGCGTGGGTTAAGTTTACACTTCCCGCAAATACGAAATCATTTGAATTGTTCTTGGAATCGTTACATCAATTTGAAATGAATGCACTTTTCAGTTGCACTTCTTGTGTTATTTAGTTGTTATCACTTTCAAATTAGGGTTGTTGTACTTTTTAATAACTTTTATTGTTATTTACCACAGTTTTATTGAAATTACTTCGCTTCGTTTTTCCTTGGTTTTTTTCACATTCGGACACTGTTTCAATCGTCACCAACACTTGTACACATGTTCTATATTGATTTAATTGTAATGAGACCAAATTTCAGGAGAAATTTCAATATTTACTATTTTTACTATTTTTTGTTACGGAGATAGTGTTTACTTCGCAGCGCCCTCTCGCGAGTTCCTAAAAAAAAAAGCTCCTCCTAGCACTTGAAGTAACAAAGTTTTATACAAACAAACTATTAATCCCAAAAACAACCCCTTAGAGGTCGAATTTGGCAAAAACCCGTCTTAGTGAGCACCTACGTCCTAAAAAGAACCCCAACGCAAAATTTGAAACTCCTAGCACTTGTAGTTTTAGAAATTTCATGATGATTTCTTTCGCTTTTATATTTTAATAATATTGCGTGCGTATTTTTACAATTCACGATATATCAGATATAGATAGCTACTTATAGCAATCAGGATAATGTAGCTCTTTAACAGTGAAAGAATTTTTAAAATCACAGATTTATTGGATGAGTATTTGAAATTATATTGGCCACCCCTGTTGCGATTCCTTGAATTTGTCATACATCTTGTAGTTTTGTGAAAAATGTAAATAATGAATATGAAGAATTTTTTTTGTATTTCTTTGTTTTATTAACATTTAACGTTATTTTACATTTCGTAACTGTTGTGAAACTTGGTTTATTTTAATCAGCGTTCTAGGTATGTCGTATGTTATCATTATAGAGCAAGATCAAGTACCTATCATCATTAAAACAATGCATTTTTAACTTATTATAACAAAGCATGTATGTTAAAATCACGACTAAAGTTATATCGTTGCTTGCGTTCGTATTGCATCAGTCATTCATAACACTCAACATAATATTTACAAGACTGATCACGACTTTCATTACCTGCAGTATTCAGCCAACTGAATACTGTACTTAGGTATTTGTAATATACCTAAGTGGTTATGGTTTCATATGTTATCAGTCGTAGAATTTTCAAAACTGATCAAAATTTACATAAGTACTAAAAAATCTGTAGGTAATTACTTGCAATTTTGGTGGTTTTCATTTTTGTAGTGGATTTTCCTCCTCTTCTGTAAAAATGTTATAATAGCTAACGGTATTCGCTATCAGTGTCTTATCAGTCTGCGATAGAACAATGATGTTTATATCTACCACTAGGCTAGCCGGCTTATTCCGACTGTCAATTCGGTCTCATTCCCGCCTCCACGTTCGCCCGTTTAAAGGAGTGTGTTGACATGCTCCGACAACTTTGTGTTTTTATTTCTTTCGCAAGTACTTTGTTATTTATTTTGTTATTGTACTACAGTGATTTAAGGAACATTCGACGATATGTCAGTAAGTAAATGAAAACAAAATATTTATGTGCTTTGTGATTTTATAGATAAGGATAAGAATGCTTTGTGCTCCGTAGTTAATTAAGAGTGTTATGCACGTGGATTTTAAATAGACAATAGTAAATATGAAACAGTGCTCTTTTATTGTTAGCAGTATTTCATAAATCCAATTGTGAAAATAATTGAAGGTACCTTCTAAAGATTCCTGCCAAGTGGAGAAACAGTTACCTAGTAGGACTGATGATTCAAATAAGTAACTGTAGTAAACCTACAATATTATAAAAAAAAATCTGGATCAAATTACACAAAAATCATCTAGACCCCAAACTAAGCAAAGCATGAAAAAATACTTAAATATTTCTAAATACATACCTAAATAGATATACATAGACATTATTATTATGCTGATTATGATAACAAAAGTGGTCTAAAGATTGTTCAAAAATTAAACGAACGATTTTAATACTTAACCAGTAGAATCTTTTTACAGTCTTCACTTAAAAAATTGCTTAGATGTCAAAATAGACATCATTATTGGCAAATTATTTCATTTCCAAGAAAGTATTATAACTCTGTTAACTTATTTGTTTGCTAACAAAAACCTAATGTTTAATTTTAAAGATAGTGTGTTACCGTCCTTACTCATCGTTGCACGAGTTATCATACGATTGCTGAAGTTCTGTCAGTTGTAGATCGAAAGTAGTCTGATCAAGTCGTTGCGAGCGGAGTACCGAACTGTGACGTGTAGCGCAACCGTGAAACTTTGAGCATGTAAACTAAGTTTAAGTTGTAAAAATGTTTATTTATCTATGTGTTGTTTTGCCGTCAATCGTAGTGTCTGGGCATGCGTTCGCGCTGCCATTCGAGGGACTGTACAAACTGGACATAATACACTACAATGACTTTCACGCCAGGTACGTTTGTAGACTTATAAGCAATTAGTGTTTATTGACTGCTCGAGTTTATGTGAAAAGTAAAGTAAAGTAAATATTTATTAATAAACCCATTAAAAGAAGAAGATAAAGAAAAGGTTTTTTTTAAAAGACAGTATATTTTAATAAATTTTATTTTTAGCATTTCCCAATGCACTATTTTCCACCTAACGTGGAAATTCTAGATATTGGTCGGGTACATGTCATTTTTCTAGTTTCAATTTTAACATACCTACACATCTTTTGGTTTGGTTGCAACTTCTGTATTTGACATACACATTTGGTACATAAGGTCTTTTATAGTATAGCTTCCACGACCGTGTGGTTTTATATCTGGCTGTTGCTGCCTATTTTAAGTTTGTATTTCGAAATGTTTAAGTATTTATCAGTGCCCTTTTTGTATGTAATAGGGAGCAATCGAGAAGGAAGGTCACCTGATGCCCCCATAGTAGGTACAAGCTCTGTCGAGTTTCGAGTCGCATGATCTCTGTGTAGTTGCTAATATCATAATGGTGTTATAAACCTTAACAAGGGTCATGTTGGGACGTAATGTACCTACTAGCTTATGATCTTTTTAAACACAAAGCTATGACTATTAAAATAAGGGCCATTTAATGGATGTTCAAATTTTCTAATTTTTAAGAAACGATAGAATAAATAATGCGGTGTGCAATTTTATTGTGCATTATACTAAAATACTGAATGATTTTTAAATTAAATTGCATACCTACTTAGTTTTTAAGAAATACAAAAACACTGTATACTTACTAAAAGTTAAAAACGAATTGTAGATTTAATATTATAATATCAAGAATAACCCACATGAATCAAATATCAAATTATCATTCGCAGATATTCGAATGCTGAATAAAATGCTGCGTTTACCAGTCCAGTCTTTTTTTTTATTGACGTGGGATAATAAATCCTCATGGATACCTCGCCGCCCAGTGGAACGACGAGGTTATGTCGGACTGCTACCGACTTAAACCCCACGGTACTCGACCTCGACACTTCAGCGGCGAGGCGGGGTCCCTAAAAAGTTTCGCAACGCCCCGCAGCCAGTGCCTCCCCGTATTGGGGTCCCCTTAAGCCGACCTCCCAATAAAGGGGGGAGGCCACGGAAGTACCTGGAGCACACAGGTACTTCACCGTCGCGGTGAAAGCCGTGCATTGCTGGCAAAAGCACCCCCGTACACAAGCCCGCTGGCTCCCACCGTACGCGGACCCTACTAGGTCCGCAACCACGATCCACCTAAAAGGTGGATCAGCTGCCGCATCTGGCGGTGCGGCCCCGCCGAGCCGCAGTGCACAAGGGGGCCAGCCGCGGATCACTGACCCCTCCAAACGGTTGTGCACCGCGGCCCCCACCTCGCGCCCTAAGGCGCTGCGCCTGTGGGCGCCCCTTTGGGCGGGCAGTGGTAGGCACCATACCACCACCACGCCCGGCGGCAGGCAATGGGTGGGTGGGAAGTCCACCACACTGCCATGCCTGAGCCCTCTTAGCTTCCCGGTGGTTCCACCTGTCAGCAGTACTAAGCCCCCCCGCCATGACAAGGCGAAGGCTCATGGGGGGGATCGTGAACTGACCTCATGATTGTGGCGCCAAATAACATATTTTAATATTTAAAAAAAATACTCTAAAACACCCTGAGAGAGAATTAACAAAATCACTTGTATATTTGCTCACGGTGGGAATGGAACCCGCGTTCCTCTAGCTCTAAACAAACAATGAACTAAGCCCGTCGAAGCTATTAAATAAGGAATTAGTTACCTTTTATTGATGAAATGTACGTGTGTAATGGTTATTTGTACCGCGAACATGGCGGTTGTTTTGTTTTACACCGGTATTTACATAATAATGTGCTGTATCTAAACCGTTAAAAGAATACTTCACTTTGTTACAATAATGAAGCTTCACAGTCGATCTCTGCATTAGTAGGTATTCACTATGGCCATATACATTTAAGTACCTAAGTTTATTAACACTGTGACAGTTATTTTGTTTTGTTTTGCGAAGTATTTTTATGAGTTGTCAACTGTTGTTGTGCCGTTCACCCCGACGCGCTTCACAATAGCCATAATCTATATAAACTATACTTCTATTCTATATATACTAATATTTTCTTATTTGTTTGTTTGTCATACTGATCCGACCATAAGAATTCTTTCACTAACAGAAAGCTACACTGTTCGGGATTTGTAAAGGTTATACTTAATTATGATTGAAGAAAAATTCAGTTAAAAATAATAGTTTATAAAAATCAAGTCGGAGAAAAGCGGGCGAGATGCGATGCTTTACCGGCGTGATGCGCTATTAATAAATAAATAAATATGCGCCAGACAACACACCTCTTGTTGGTCTCGAAGTAGGGATCAATATCCCTGTGTTACGAGATACCACACAAGGAAACAAGCTAGGGGCGTCTCCCAGCACACCCAGACCCGAGTCAATTCAGAAAAGATCGTTTCCTGAATTGAACCGACCGGGAATCGAACCCGGGACACTAGGGAAATCGAGGCGAGAAACCGTGCTACAGCAGCGCACTACGCCAATCGTGTCGTGGCTATGTACTTATACTAAACGGTTCGGGATGAACATAATGTTATTTGTTGCTTTTTTTTTTATGTAATAACGAGCTAGAAGGTCACCTGATGGAGAGTGATCACCTCCGCCCATGGACAACTGCAACACCAGAGGTGTCACCGATGCGTTGCTTGCCTTTTAGATGAGGATACGCTCTCTTCTGAAATGAATGTTATAGAAATAAAGTTCCCGCGGGCGAAGCTTAGGGCGGAGATGGTGCAACGATGAAGAGCGAGCGGACCACCATCTTCTTCTTTCTTTTAAACACTATGGTTCGTGAACTCGATAAACCAATGGATTATCGAGTTCTCGGTGTTCGCGTAGAGGTGTCCATGAACCAGGACACACTCGCCTTGAAGACGGGGATAGGCTTGTAGATTTTTTATGCCTTACGTCGTTAAGGGAAAAGGTTAGAACAGTGACCAAAGCGACCTCAAAAACCATGTTTTTAAACTAGGTAGCATCGCTTTATCCCTCATTTAAACATTCATATGGCTGAACGAAGGATTCCCACATGGATTTCTGAAGTGGCTGCCTACGTCCATCTAAATCCTGCGGCCTGTACAACGCTGCGAATGTCAGCAAGTGGTCTAATCAAATCAAACAAAATGAACAAGCTACTGATTATGTTTTGCTAGTGTAAGGCAAGTAGTGTAAACGTAACAGTCGTCTAGCTAGACTAGCCAGTATGTCGCAAAAGATACGTCACGAACTGCTCGGTAGGAATCATTCGCGTGAAACTGTGGCAAGGTCATTTTTTTGTGTAGAAAAGACACTACATTATAAATGTCAATAAACTTATTCTCTCTATTTATTAAATGTACACTATTGTAAGATTACTCAATTGTTTCAGTATTAATGACAAACTCGCTATTTAAGTAATTCTTTATCGTTATAGGTCAAAGTTAGTTTTAAACTGAATATTAAGAATTTTGTTATAGTTAGCGATTCATTTAAATAACATATAATATTTTGTTTAATGACTAAAGCGGCCCGCCACGGCTTCACTAAGGATTTAAGTTTTCCCTAACGGTTTTGAAAATATTCTATACATCGCCTATGTTCATGGGGGAATTCGGGGATGATGTAGGATTCTAATTGTAAAAGAGTTTTTCAAATCGGTCAAGTAATTTCGAAGCCTATTCAATGCAAACAAACAAGCAATCAAATCTTTTCTTTATATTGTTATTAGATATAGATAACAACCTGCGTCTGGATATTCAAAAGACAAATACAACATAGCTTGATTTTAAATGCTTATTTATTTTTAAGGTACTCGTAGGTGCCTATTAGTACCGTTTCTGTCATTACCGAAATTTATTCTAAAACAGATTCGAAGAAACCTCAATCGACACTCCAACATGCCGCTACAACAACAACTCCTGCTTGGGCGGCTTCCCTCGCCTCTACCACCAGATCGAGGTCCTGATGAAGGAGAAGCCGGACTTCATCCTGCTGAACGCCGGCGACAGCTTCCAGGGCACTTATTGGTACACGCTCCTCAAGTGGAACATCACGCAGCAGTTCATGAATATGCTGCCTCATGATGCGCATGTGAGTTTGAGATTTTTTTGCAAAGTTTAAGGGTGCTGTGTGGTGTGGCCTAGTTGAAAGTCACTAAGTCAAATAATGATCTTCCCCTGGATATTATATTGGCAGAACAATTTTAATTCATTTAGACGTCAGAAAAACGTAATTACTTCGTAATTAAAACGGGTTCCCTTTATTTGGCAGAATCTTGTTGCTCCGAAACTCATTTGGCATAACATACTTGGCATAATCTTCTTTCATCGAATATTTACAAGGCATAATTTTTTCTAAATATAATTATTGTTTTGCAGAATGTTTATATGGCCGAATTTACAATGGCATACTCTTAGGATGGCAGAATTTTATTAGGTAGGTATAATTACCTCTGGCAAAATTTCATTATGCCTATTTTCGTTAAGCATAACGTTTATTTAGTGTTACGTACGATTACTTGGCACAATTTTACTTGGCATACTATGCATATAATTTCATGGAATAATTTCATTAGGCATTGCTATTTCTATAAAAAAGTATTTCAACCTTAAATTGTATAAAGAAATTGTCTTAATAAGTCAACATGTTGTGTTACAAAAGTCTGTGTTAGAAACGAATCGTTGCAAAACCGACTCCACGCAGTCTTGTCTGCCCTACCCCTAGAGTATAATTTAAACCCGCGTAGGCGCGGTGGGGCGAGGCGGCCCGCGAGCTGAGGTGCAGGTGGTGAGCTAAAACCAGAAGACAGAAACCATGCATGCTGCATGCTTGCTTGCATGCTGTAAGCTTGCATGCTGTATTGTTGCATGCTTGCTTGCATGCTGTAAGCTTTCATGCTGTATGCTTGCATGCTTGCTTGCATACTGCATGCTGAAGATGTTTCTGAATGTAAACTTTCTGAGATATGATAATTCTGCCTTTTAATGACTATAGTTATGACATGTATGCCATTAGACGATTCTGACTGTGAACTTTCTGCGATATGATGGTTCGGCTTTTTTATTATTGTGGATATCAAATGTGTGCCTGAAGATGATTCTAGCTTATAAAATTATGCGTTTTGAGTGTCTGAATTATGAGTGATGCCAAATGAGTTTCTGCGTAATGAAGATGATGCCTTCCGCTGATATGCATAATAATATTATGACATTGAAAATTCTGCGATAGAAGGTAGACCCAATTAAAACACTGGTTAGCTTCACTCTGGTCAACATCTTCGTCGTTAAAAGTATCGTTGACTACTATTAGTGCTCAGTGTGAGGTATTTGTGGTTACCAATACCTCACATTATCAGTATTCTTCTTCTTCTCAGTCGTTCACTCTTGACAGAGTGGTCGTGGTCGTATTATTAGTCGAATCTTGCGCCACCGCTGCTTTCGCGATGCTTCGCCATGCAGCTCGATGCTTGATGATCAGTAATCTACATCAAAAGATAATCTTGAATCCTACTCAAACTTAAAATGAACTTGCCTGCAGCACTACCTGATTCGAAACTAATTTCTTGATGTTAATTAACAGGCTATAGGCAACCACGAGTTTGACGACGGCCCCGCAGGGCTAGCACCGTATCTTTCAGCCCTAAAAGCGCCAGTGGTTGCTGCCAACATGGACGTTTCGAAGGAGCCAGCTTTGGAAGGACTGTTCAAACCTCACGTGGTGGTTGAGAGGAACGGCAGGAAGATTGGGATCATTGGACTGATTACAACTGATACTAAGGTAAGCAGATCAATGCATAGGCACCGTAAGACCTTCTCATTGAGGTCCGTATGCTTGCTTGCCACCAAAGTAGTATAAAAATAAACATGTTAATACCTACTCAAATGAAAGAAGCTGTAAAACAATTAACAAACAAAAAAACCAACTTCAAGAAAAACTATTCCAAAACAAAGCACTAAAAAGTAAAGAAATAATTGCGTATTCTTCTAAAACTTATACGATAATATAATGTAGGTACAATTATCGTTACTGTTGGAGTCTGTGTCAGCCAAGGAAACACTACAATATACCTAGTAATATACCTATTTCTTACATATCACGTTTACGTATTTATGTAGGTAGTTACAAACCTACGTTGGCTGACACCGACTCCAACAATAACAATAATTGTACCTACATTATATTATCGTAATAAGTTTTAGAAGAATACGCAATTATTTCTTTACTTTTTAGTGCTTTGTTTTGGAATAGTTTTTTAGAAGTTGTTTTTTTTTTGTTAAAATTTTTGTTTTTTCTTGATTTTCAGTGAATAGTTCTTATTTATTTTATACATAGAAAAAGTATCGTCCAATTGCTCCGAAGAATTATTGAAGAGTTCCGTTACTTTGTCATGGATCCCATAATCAGAACCTAACCAAACTCTCATCAAACTACCCTTGAAGTATATCCTTTCCAACATTTAAATGGTTATGTAGTTTAAACCTCCCATCATCAGTTCACTTAAATAACCTGAAAGAATATGATTGTCGGTCTTGAAGTACCTATATTATTCAAAGAATTATCCTCCAACTACTAACCGTTAAGGAGTTGTACCTTCCATCACCAGCACATCAACATGAGATGATGACTTAAAAAAAAGATAATTGCTTAGCACCCATATTAAAACTATAATATTGCAACCCGAAAAATATTTAGTATTGCGTAGTTCCGGTGGTCATCAGTGGTCTTCATCAGCAGTTCCACTTCATCAAATGGTACTTTTCGAGAGCAACTGCATGAGTTACTATCAAAAATACCTAAATCATTATAGGTGTGCCTATAATATTTGAAGAGTTCCCTCGATTTTTCCTGGATCCCATCATCCGATCCTCATATGCTGACAATGGGACCACCTCAGGAATATACCCTTTTGAATCAAAAAATAATTTTGAAAATCGGTCCACAATTGACAGAGATATCAGTGAACATACATAAAAAAATATACTTACAGTGGAACATAGAACCTCCTCCTTATTTGAATTCGTTTAAAAAGGAACGTATCATGGGTCAATGAGACAGCCATTCATAAGAACGGCGCTAAAATGATCTGTGTGTCCACCGTGAGTGTTTGTCACTGCGATAGTTGACTTCAAAAAATTTGTATGCCATTTTTAGTTCCGATCACAATCACTAGGGCGCTGTTCCGAAATCCCATACGAAAACGTCAACGCGGACGCTAGCGGCTGCCATTGGTGTCAGCCATTTACCAACTTTTCGAGACTTACTTTGGGTGCATCTGTACCTCAGATGCTAGTTTTTAATTGTATTACTGACTATTATGCTGCCCAAAATCAAAATCAACAGTATGTTATTCAAGTCGACCATTCATAGTTATAGTTCTTTCGAATCGTCATTACTAGTTCATTTTGATCTAAAGACAAAACATTTTTTGTTGATGGTTCACAAAATTAAGTTTCAACAGTATTATACCTATCAGAGTAGGCATGCAAATTATTGATACAAACTTCAAAAGAAAAATATCTTAATATATAATAAGTGCGGTAAGTTGAAAATCACGGCCGAGGCGATATTGCTAGCCCGAGCCGTAGGCGCTACAAGAAAGCAGAGGCTGTAATTATCAAAGTGCACGTATGCCATACGACGTTTTATATCATATTTGCGAGAAAATAAATAAAACTCGGACTTTCTTAAACGAATAAATCTCTAATCACTTGTTAAAGCAGTTATAATTTTTTTTACTGGTTCACAAATTAGCGATGCGCACGCATCAGCGCTTTTTTTAGGGCAAAGGCATAAAAATGGGTCAACAAAGTAAATTAATATTTTTGTGTTTTGTTAAGCAAAATCTGCTCGTAAAGGGTCTCTTAATTTACCAATATCAATATCGTATTGTATCTCATTACGTACTTGTGCGTTATTAACAAAACAAAAAAATATTAATTTACTTTGTTGACCCATTATATGTTATAAATATTTTAACTTTAGCCATAGTACCTATAAACATACATAATATTAAAATACAATCTATATGCTAAATATCCTACTCCTCATCATCATTCGTGCGGTCTATCCCGGTTGTGAACCCACACTGGTGTGTGGGGTCCCAGGGTCCGCCTTTCTTATTTTTGTGGCCCACTTCGCGCGGTCTTGTGCAGCTAAATATCCTACTCCTAGTATATAATATAATATTATAAATGCGAAAGTTTGTGAGGATGTATGTGTGTGTGTTTCTTTGTACCTACCTCTTTCACGCAAAAACTACTAAGCGGATTTGGATGAAACTTTACAGTAATACAGCTTATACATCGGTATAACACGTGGGCTACAATTCATAAAGATTTTATGTAATTTGGCCATAATATATAGCAATAACGCGGGCGAAGCCGCGGGCGGAAAGCTAGTCATACATACATATAATGTGACTCTACCACCGGTTTCGGAACGCTGATTACTCTGAGAACTCAGTAGTTACTCTTTTATAAAGGTGGTTTTCAGTGCAAGTTAGTCACTTACAATGTTTTGCCTTTGTAACCAGAGTCATACAGTTTAAACATAAATACAGAGTCTATATTACAGTCATTTAATGAATGTATCAATGTTCCATAAATACACTCGTTAACTAATGTTCATTAAGCGTTTTAATAATCTTACTCTTATAGCATTACTTATCACATAATCAATAACAAACAACAATGTTTGCAGCAACTATCGTCGTCAGGCAACGTGGAGTTCACGGACCCGTTCGAAGCGACCCGGCGGGAGGCGCAAGCCTTGACTGACAAGGGAGTAGATATTGTTATCTTACTCTCGCATTGCGGACTGGCTATCGATAAGTAAGTAAGCGTTATCGATACAGATTGTTATCGTTATTTTACTAAAGTCAAGGTAAATTGATGGAATCTACGCTATTTGAAGGGAATAGACAAGAACATACTTTAAAGCTTCTATTGTGGAAACTTTGAAATAGATGTGAATTGAATTAGAACGAAATTTTCATGTCTTCTAAATTGTGGGCGTGTTGTTGTAGGCCCTCCGATCTTTTTTGGTGATCTTGAACATTATTTAAATATTTGGATTGTCTGAAAACCGATTGATTAATATCATGACAAATAATACGTGAAAATGGGTTTGTAATTTTATACGTCCATCCATACTGACCCCGCTCCAAACAGCTGTAGTCTGTCGCTCTTTGAAAAATCTCTCATATTATGGCTTTGCGTTGCGTAGTATGGATATATGGATATGGAGTATGGTTTCAATACAAAACTGAAATGGATTTGACCATTTTTGAATCTAATAGACACATATGGTGCCTTGAGCCACCTCAGCTCTGCAGTAAAATTTAGCCGTGATTTCCAGAAAGGTATTTGAGTCCAGACTGGTAGCTCAATTGCGATTTACGAGCATTGGTAGTAAAGGTGATGATGACGAAAATCAAGGTTCATCGAGATATTATCAGAACACAACAAAAGGGCTGTTTTGTACCTATTTGTAACACTGATCTATTGTTCTCAGAACAAGGATGATTAGAACTATAGATAAAACGTTTATTTGTTTGTTTTAAAGGATATCAGTATGAATGAGGTCTTGCAGTGCGACTATCATATTTGCGGGCGTTCATGTACTTATGTGGTTTTCATGCTGTTGCGAAAGAGAGTCAAATTAATAGAACAGACTCGAATATGATAGATAAAACTATACAAGGTGATTTTTGTATACTTACTGCAAGGAAAATGATATGGCAACAAGGAAAAGTATCAAACCAATAAAATAAAAAGCGTGGGCACAGGTCACGCTAAACTCGGGACAGGATTTGAATCGTTATTGTTTGATTGGCTTAACTGCTATCAAACAATTGTTTATAGTTAACTGACTTTGAATGGCCAGTTAGTGATGCACGTTTATGATAATTCTGTATCTGTCTGCTTTAATATTTCATTACCAGTTTTCCAAATATGCCCAAGCGCATTTGGCAAGCGTGACGTGTACAAAACAACACCAATTTAATAGTTGACAGTCACTTCCCATAAATTATAGCGCTACTAACATGATTTCAAGGAGTGGCGGATCAAGGATTTTAGTTTGAGATGGGGCACCCCCCTGGATCCGGCCCCCTTTGTCTTTCAGTGGGAATTAAAATTAAATTAAAAAAATTAAATTAAAAATGTTTTTATTACTTCCCAACATATACAAAAAATAGTTATAAATTTAACATACAGTAATTACAGAAAGCAATTGGAGGAGGCTCAGCTTGTGCTGACCTAGGATCGGGACCCTAGACAGCGCTGATTTTCAGCCCCACCCATTTCTCTGAGGGTGTTAAACGAGAATTAGTAATGAGGGCTAAACATATACAAAAGTTAGGTTAAAGTTTAATGTTTTAAAATTCAAAGAAGACTACAAATCAAATAAAATTAAAAGCGGTTCTCTTTTGTGTGTTATGCGCGTGTGTTTATGTGTCTGTATATGTGTGTGTGTTTGTGCGTGTGTGTGTGTGTGTATGTGTATATGTGTGTGTGTGTATGTGTATCTGAGTGTGTGTGTATATCTGAGTGTGTGTGTGTGTAAGGGTGCGTGCATTCTGTCACTAAAAATATTTTTTCAGGGGTAACGACTTCCAATATCCACTATTAATGTCATCTGCAGCGATTTGTTTCTTTAATAAGGCAGCTTTGTATTTCTTCTTGAACAAATCGGCACTCATCTTTAATTCCAAAATACAGGCCTCGTTTAACTTTTTAGTTTCAATGCTTAAAATAATTTGACAGGAAGCTAGCTCAAGAGTGCGGAGAGTACATAGATGTGATCGTCGGTGGCCACACCCACTCCTTACTGTGGAATGGACCAGCTCCCAGTGGGGAGGCCGTCGCTGGACCGTACCCTGTCTTCGTGGAGTATACTCCCGATAAAAAGCATAAGGTTTGTTACAACTTACCTTACCTTTTCGTTTTGTACACCTTTTACGTAGAAGTCCGAACGACAATGAGTTATGAGTATTTTTAGATTTTGTTTTGTGATTTGGTATCAAATGAAGTTTTATTCTTTTCTATTCTAAAATGGGCCTTCGGTTCTGCATCCAAAAATTATATAAAAGTCAAGATGACGGGATTACTACTTAAGGCCTAGCCAGACCATGATGCTCATAATAGAGAACGATGATTTAAAAAAGCAAGCAATCAGAGACAACTTATTGAGTAGGTACCTAGTGTTTGTGTATAGGTACTAAAAGTAAGCAAAACAAAAGAGGTACTTTACATATGAAAAACAAGCATGTAATAATCAAATAGCATATTTCATTGTAACCGAAAGTTTAAATATTTGCCTTAACATTGATGAAATAACGTTGGCATGAAACGCAAACATATAATAGAAAGATTCGTTTAGAAGAAAAACAATACAATATGTGTGTTTGATGATTTCAGACAATGATCGTGCAAGCATCAGCGTTTACGAAGTACATGGGCAACCTGTCAGTGTACTTCGACTTTAGAGGGGACTTTGTGAAGTGGGAGGGAGGTCCCATCTTCCTGGACCGAACCATTGAGGAAGGTACTCGTACTTGTTATTTAGAATTTTATTTGGCCGGTGTATCTTCTTTCCGGCATTTGTCCCACCGCTGACGACAAAGCGACTGACTATCGATCATTCCTCACTAGTGGAACGTTTAATAGATACATATTCCGTGTCAATAAATGAATGTAGGTAATATAAAGACTGAAGATCTATCGACCAACATGAGAGAGGAGTTTTGGCTGAAAGGTATAATTTGCCGGCGATTTCGAGGTCGGTTACCGGCACTATGATGCGTCGCATGTCGTGATGAACCTTACGTGTGTTGGTAAATAAGTTAAATATTATGTATGTTAGTTTTTAAGGTATGTACCGGAATGTAAGAAACTAGAAATAACTAAATCAAATTAACAAATGCCACAGGCGGCTGCCAGACTCACCCGTTTTGGAAGTCTTCTTTGTGTCCAGGACCCTGGCAATGTTTGCTGGTTCGTCGAGAGGCTTTCCTTCTGGCCTTTAGTGCGTGAATGTTTCTATAGTTTTTGGATAAGTTTTGGATTTTCACGATTCGCGGCGGAGGCGCACCGTTGGGCGCGAAGTGTAAAGAATAAGTAAGTTTTACGCCGCGGGAGGGCGCAGTGTTGACATTAGTTTTTTTTTATTTTTATAAAGTGATTGACTTGGAACATCAATGGCCTGTCCCGAAACGGGCGGGAAGTAGAATTATTTATCAACCAAAATTACATAGACATTCTCCTAATCTCCGAGTCGCACATGACGGACGAAAAAATTGTCAGAATTCAAGGGTACAACATATACTACACTAACCACCCTGATGGAACATCACACGCTGGAGCTGCAATTATAAAGGAAATATAATAAAGGATAACATTAAACAACATGAACTACCGAGCAGGCCTATCTGCAGGCGGCTGTTGTGTCTATAGATGACTGGCAGGGTCCACTTAAAGTTGCCGCTGTGTATTGCCCACCCCGGCATCGACCAAATGAGCAAATGTTCAACCATTTCTTCCAAACTCTTAATGGCAGGTATATCGCTGGAGGGGATTGGAATTGTAAAAATACATTCTGGGGCTCCAGGCTGACAACAGCAAAGGGTAAAGAGTTGAAAAAGGCTATAGAAACTAACTCACTCAATGTATTGACTACAGGAGAACCCACTCACTGGCCCTCTGACCCCAACAAAATTCCGGATCTTATTGACTTTTTTATAACCAGCGGAATGTCAAAAGTTTACACCAAAGTAGAATCATGCCTGGATGGCTGCTCTGATCACACACCAGTTATATGCACAATCAGTACAACTATCATCGGGAAAGAGCCAAGTGAAAGACTCTACAATGGCAAAACCGACTGGGAAGCTTTTAAGGACTACATAGAAGAAAACTCAAATCTGCACATACGCCTAAAAACGGAAGAAGACATAGAGCATGCTGCCTTATATGTTACAAATCTATTTCAGACTGCTGCTTAGCTGTCCACTCCGCACATTGATTATAACCCGCAATATGACAACTACACGGTGGAAATTCGCAGGATGGTAGCTGAAAAAAGAAGACTAAGAAGACGGTGGCAAACCAGCAGGAACTCCTTTGATAAGAGAAATTTCAATAAAGCACAAAAGCAATTGAAACAAATGCTTAAAAAAAATGAAGATAAGACCCTTTACAACAGACAAATTAAAAAACCTTATCACCCTACCACGCAGACGATTACTCGCTTTGGAAAATGACAAAATCACTTAATAGGCCAAAAGAACACACACCGCCATTGAAACAGGCAAACGGTAACTGGCTGAGAAAACCTGCGGAGAAGGCTGAATCATTCGCTCAGTTCCTAAGAGAAGTATTCAGGCCACATGAGCCAGACAACATGTTCCCAGAGAAAGATATCGATGACATTCTGAATAGCGACCAGCAGATGTCCTTACCGCTACGACCATGCACTCCTTCAGAAGTTCGAAAAAATATTCACCATATGAAGAAGAAGAAAGCACCGGGATTTGACTTAATAACATCGGAGATCCTGAAGCAACTGCCTAAAAAAGGAATCGTCCTCTTAACCATCCTCTTTAATGCGGTCCTGAGACTGCATTATTTTCCGCTTACATGGAAAGTCTCAGTAATAAATATGATTGCTAAGCCAGGAAAACCTCCAACTGAGTTACGTTCTTACAGGCCGATAAGCCTCCTACCAGCTATATCGAAGTTATTTGAGAAGCTGTTTTTACAACGCTTGCTTCCCATTCTCGAAGAACAAAAAACGATCCCAAACCATCAATTTGGATTCCGAGCGCATCATGGAACGGTAGAACAAATTCACAGGATAGCACACACAATCCGACAATCTTTGGAAAGAAAAGAATACTGCTCAGCTGTCTTTCTTGATGTGCAGCAGGCGTTTGACCGAGTATGGCACAAGGGCCTCTTGTGTAAATTGAAAAAATGCTTACCACACACTGCCTATATGCTTCTGAGGTCCTACTTGCAGCACCGAATATTTCAGGTTAGGACTGGGGACTGTTTATCTTCATTCTACCAGATAGAGGCTGGCGTGCCTCAGGGCTCCGTGCTCGACCCTGTTCTGTACACGGTCTATACTGCAGACTTACCCACAATAGACAAAGTTGTGACCGCAACTTATGCAGACGACACCGCAGTTTTGTCCTGCGATAAGTGTCATGTGACAGCATCCTCAAAATTGCAAACACAATTAGACGAAATCGGAATTTGGCTAAAAAAGTGGAGAATCAAGGCTAGTGCTTCAAAATCAGTTCATGTTACCTTCACACTGAGAAGAAATGACTGCCCACCAGTAACACTTAACGGTAACGTTCTACCGCAGCAAACAACCGTAAAGTACCTAGGAATGCACCTGGACAGAAGGCTCACATGGCGTGATCATATAAAGGCTAAGAGAGAACAGGCAAATAGAAAGCTTAGAGAGATGTACTGGCCAATAGGCAGACAGTCTTCACTAAGTCTGGAAAACAAGCTGATTATTTATAAATCTGTTTTGAAACCAGTGTGGACATACGGTATTGAGCTCTGGGGGTCGGCAAGCCACTCAAACGTAGAGATTCTGCAACGCTTTCAAAATAAAGCATTAAAGACACTGAGCTGCGCACCTTGGTTCACGAAGAACACTGAAGTACACGAGTACCTAGAAATCCCAACTATCAAGGAGGACGTGGAAAGGTTTTGCGGGACCTACAAAAAAAGACTACAGCGACACAAAAACGAACTCGCTGTGACGTTATTAGACAACAGCCTGACTACATCCAGGTTAAAAAGGAAGCGAATAGCCTCAATCTGACTCACCGAAACCGACATTTGAGTTAAAGAATGCATGAGTTGGCACATCGTTGGGTGTGAACAAACTCAAACTGACCCGACCAGTAACAAACCAATCTGATTAAGGCCGACAGGCTGATCGCAGATGGAAAAATAATAATAAAAAAATAATAATAAAATAAATAAATAATGATAAGAATCCGAAAACAAATGCACACTGTGTTTTAAATTCCCCAACATGTTCACTGTTTTTGCACCCTGTTAATCAAACCGAAGTTAAAAAGATCATTACATCTTTGAAAAACAAACATAGCTGTGGCGTTGATGAAATTCCACCTACACTAATTAAACAATGCGCTGACGAGTTATCTGAGCCGTTAGCCATCCTCATAAATCAGAGTTTTCTAGAAGGAGCTTTCCCAGACCTTCTAAAAGTAGCTTTAATTAAACCAATACACAAAAAAAATGATCTCATGTCACCACAAAATTACAGACCAATAGCATTACTACCTAGCTTCTCTAAAGTGTTTGAGAAGGCCATGTGTAATAGATTATACACATTCTTAGAAAAGTATAACATTTTGGATGAGCATCAAAACGGATTCAGAAAAACAAAATCAACTACAGCAGCTGTTTATCAGTATATCCAAACTGCTCTAAAACATATTGATGAAAAGAAATATGGCATAGGCTTGTTATTAGACATGACAAAGGCATATGAAAGTGTAGATTATAATATTTTACTCTCAAAGCTATTTGGCTCGGGCATTCGAGGTCCAAGTTACTTTTGGTTTAAGTCTTATTTACAAAATCGAAAGCAAAAAGTAGTGATAGAAAATTTTGATTGCCAAAATAATGAAATTAAATGTGTAGTATCTCAAGAAAAAACATTAAAAGGTTCAATACCACAGGGAAGCGTACTTGGCTGCGTCCTATTTCTCATTTATATTAATGACCTGCCAAAAAATATTAAAAATGACGTGACCTTGCCATTTCATTGCAGATGATTTATCTTTATTAATAAAATGCGAAGATACTAATCAAATTAACGAAGAACTCATAAAAACAATAAAAAATATATGTCAATGGCTAAAACAACACAACCTTACAATCAATTATACAAAAACAAAAATAATACAGTTTAGACCATACCATAAAGCCCCATTAGATATCAATATAACTATCAACAATAATACTATAGAATCAGTAGATAATTTCAACCTCCTTGGTATAGTAATAGACTCGCATTTGAACTAGAAAAAACACATACAGCGTACAAAATCAAAACTATCAAAATTTTCATATGCTCTCTTTGAATTAGTACATAGCACAAACAAAGAAGCCGCACTAACAGCCTACTATGCTTATGCCTACTCTCAACTTAAATATGGCATTATGCTATGGGGGAATAGCACAAATATGAACGATCTCTTCATAATACAAAAAAAAGTAGTTAGAATTATAGCCCAGATAGATAACACCCAGTCTTGCAAACCGTTTTTTAAAAAACTTAATTTACTTACCGTACCATCCTTATTTATACATATACGATATATGTATATTTACCTTTAAAAATATGAAGCAATTTACCAAAGTAAAAGATACTCATGATTTAAATACTAGACATAAAAATAGACTTTACTTGCCACAATCTAGGATTAAAATGTTAAATACCAGCCCTTACTATATGTCAGTAAAAATCTTTAATAATTTGCCTCCGCACATAAAGAATGAAACGAACAGTAGGAAATTTACAAAAACTTTAAAATCATACCTAGTATCTGAAACTTTTTATTCCATAAATGAATATTTAACTACAAAAAATTTAAAATACAAATAAAAACATAATAAACTAAATTGATATTATATGTAGAATGGTTTAGAAAATATATATTATAATAATAATAATAAGTCTGCTCTATGCATCCTTTAAGGTTGTGATTAGTTAAGTAAAGAGCCTTTATTTTATTTTAATTTTTAGTATATTGTTTTAGCTCTAATGTAAAACTGCTGTCCTCAAACGTTTGCAATACCATAGCGGTAACTAAGTTTTAAGTACTATTTTGTTATGAAACACCTATTTGTAACACTTAGTAAGCAAATAAAGAATTGAATTGAATTGAAAAAAAAAAAATAAAGTGATTGAGCTTTGGCCTAGCATTGAGTAAGAATCTTTTACTAATAAAAGAAATATAGTTTGTACTAAACATAACAGATAACTAGTAAGTAGTAACTATACGGAAAAAGGTATTTATAATCTAGGGGCTGATTATGTTTAGTTAAGATCTTTGTATTTAATTTGTTCCCTGAAATAAATGATATTCCATTCTAGTGGCAAAACGATTCAGTAAGTCTACCATGAGTTTCCGTCACGTAAACGATCGTTGCGTTCAGAAATTTGTATGCTATTTCTAATCACTTTGGGCGCTGTACCTAAATCCCATACAAAAAATTCAAGGTGGTTTACGCGGACGCTCACGGCTGTCATTGGTGTAAACTCGTGGTAGACATACAGAGTGCAGTGTGCGAGTTGCAGTGAGAGAAGTGAATGACTTCACCATCGCGTTTTGCGAGCTCGAAATATCAATTAGTATGAAATCGAGTCAGCGCCATCTAGCGGCAAACTCGGGCAACATTAAGGCCGCTAGATGGCGCTGTCTTGATGCCATACAAATTTACGTTTTTTTCTCGCAAAACGCGATGGTGAAGTCATTCGCATCGCTCACTGTAACACGCACTTTGCACTCTAATGGTTTTGTCTCTACACTCGCTTGTTTGCGGCAGTCAAAGTTATTTTTAAGCTGTAAACATTAGTTGGTTAATTTAACCATTCGAAGAACTGATTGAGTTTTAAGAATTGGCCTTTTTCAATTTCGCAATATTTTACTTTTTAATAACTTAACGTAATTCCAGACGAAGCAATAAAAGCGAAACTAGCGCCGTTCGCGAAGACGGTGCACGAGGCAGAGAACGTGCCGATTGGTGAGACTGTGACGTCACTCAAGTTTGAGGACTGCGTGTTTGGGGAGTGCTCTTTAGGGGATGCTCTAGTTGATGCCCAGGTTGAATATGTGAGTAGATGTTTTGTTTGTCTACATCATCATCCGTGCTGTCTATCCCGGTTGTGAACCCACACTAGTGTGTGGGGTCCCAGGGTCCGCCTTTCTTATTTTCTTGGCCCACTTCGCGCGGTCTTGTGCATCCTCAGTGGCGAGTCTGTTGGCACTCATGTCACCCTTAACGTCGTCGACGCAAGAAGCGCTGACCTCTTCTGTCGGTACCTGGCGGGAACGGCATGGCCAGACATTTGTTGCCCACGTAGTTTGCCGATCTCCGTGAGACATGACCATACCAACGAAGGCGGCACTCCTGCAGCTTTTCTGCGATGACACGAACACGAAGGCTGCCGCGGATGTGGGTGTTCCGCACGCGATCTTTGCGTGAGACACTCCACACATCCAACGCAACATTTGTAGTGTTGCGGGCCATGTACTCCGTCTTCGCCACATTAAGTTTCAAAGAAGCCGTTTTCAAGTGAATTCTTCCACTTATTCACCCATTGTATCTGCCGTCCCCTGTCCGAATCTGCTAGCGCAATATCATCAGTATATATGAGCAACCAGGGTGGTTGCTCGTGGTGGTCTCGGATGCTGTTTGACAGCGGTGGCTTGACGTTGTCAAGGGTGACATGCGTACCAACAGACTCACCACAGAGGATGCACAAGACCGCGCGACGTGAGCCAAGAAAATAAGGAAGGGGGACCCTGAGACCCCACACACTGGTGTGGGTTCACAACAGGGATAGACCGCACGGATGATGATGATGAAGGTCATTCGGCTGACCAAATGAACTGCGGAGCTCTTACTATTTCATGATTTGTGATCTTCCATAGGTAATGAGGTAGTTATCATGTTTTTTCTGTTCTTAGGCCAAATTTAAAACGAAAACGGACACAGACCATTTGGCGTTCATTCAACGAGGAAATATTAAATCTTCTATTCCAGAAGGCAGTAAGTCATATTATTAGTTCCATACTACAATTCTTTTTTAAAACATCTAGTAAGCTGGGCTAAGGTTTCTACCTAAGAACAGAGGAATTCAAGGATTCAAGGACAAGTCCCAAAATAAAGTCCATTTGACGAAGTTGATTCATGGACTCTGTTTTTTGGGTGGAATTTGTTATTTTTCTATTTGACGGAACCTAGCCCGGGTTTGTGTTTACATTTGCAACCAACCTGCATTCAGCAGGCGTAGTGAGCCACTACCCAAAAAATGTTTTTTAACGCATGCCCTTTAAATTTTACACTATGAGTACCTTTTTATTCCAGCAATAACAGAAGGTTCGCTATTCGAGTTGCTACCCTTCAACGACAGGGTGGAGACCTTCCAGCTGCAAGGCGAGTGGGTGCGCGCGGCGCTGGAGCGCGGCGTGGCCGACGCCTGGGGCACGCGGCCCTTCAAGGGACCTTGGGTGCTGCAGGTTTCAGGTAAGCATGCTTAGTTTTCTAGTAACTGAGTGATCACACCCATTAGGTCGCCGCTTTTGGGTTCAACAATATTTTTTACCATAGAAATAATAATAAAAATTTGACTGTTGGTGCAATGGCAGCGATCCTACATTTTGCACCAGAGGTCGTGGGTCGGTCCTATAGTTGTAAAAAACCCGTTGGCGACCGTTACCTAACCAAATTTATGGTTAACTACCGATAAAATTATTAACGGTTAATTATCCGACTGCGACCGAGAAAAAGAGTAAAGTTCTTCAATATAAATAATGGTCATCGACTAACGTCATGTTCCAGAAGATGACCGACCGGAAGATTTTTTTAGATCTTAGCTCTGCCTTTGATACAGTGAACCACGAGTTGCTTCTTTTTAAGATGGAACACTACGGACTCAGGGGCAAAGTATTAGAACTTTTAAAGTCCTATCTGACTAATAGAAAAATATACGTAGAAATTAGTACAATGGCCCATAACCTGGTTCAGAAATCAAATAGATCTAATTTAGGATACATAAAGACGGGTGTACCTCCGGGCTCTATTTTGGGCCCAGTATTTTTTTGATTTTCATGAATGATCTCATTAACTACTTAACCAGAGTGATTCCTGAAGGCTTGCAAATGGTGGTATTTGCGGATGATACTAATGCGATCATTTCAGGAGATGATATTCCCGATCTCAATATGAGGGTTAATCATACATTGAATACAGGTGGAGCATGGTTTAAGGCAAACAGTCTCAAATTGAACGCAGGGAAGACTAATTTGATGCTCTTTCGCACAAACCCAGGTATGAAATCACAACAACTAAATTGTTTTCTAGAAGACGAATCTGTTACTACCACTGAGGAAGCAAAATTTTTGGGAGTATATCTAGATAGTGATTTCAAATGGAAACGGGAACTGAGCAGTATTGAAAAAACACTAAGTTCGGCATGTTACGTGCTTAGAAGTTTACGGGATGAGGTCGATGTTGATACTTTTAAAACAGTGTACTTACTTAGTACTTGTTGAAGCCAGGTTAAGGCATAGTATACGATTTTGGGAGGGTAGCTACCTCTATACATTAAACGAGCTTTTATACTGCAAAAACGAGCAATTAGGGTAATTGTCCGTATAAAGCAGCAGGAATCGTGTCGACAGCATTTTAGAAAGCACAGTTTACTAACGGCACCCTCTATACGTTCTTGTAGTCTTATGTAATTTTGCCAAACACATTAGTCAGTATGAGACAGAGAACGAGAGACAAAAAAGAGAGAATACGAGAAGAAAAGACTTCCAAAGTGTGATAAGGCCTAATTTTTGACATAGTTAAACATTGCGCGCACTATCAGGCGATCAAACTGTTTAACAGATTACCAGATGAGAAGTTCAGTTTACCATTCAAGTATTAGAAATACCCTCAAATCGGTTCTTTTGGAAAAGTATTATGCACGCAATAATATCCGGAGTCCGGACGTATACTGAAATTCGAGAGCTATGTTATAAATTATCATTAAAGTTTTGGCTTTGTATAGCGTGGCGGAGTTGCAGGCTATTGTTATTGTTATTGTTTTATTTTTGTAATTTGTTTCGGAATGTTTTATGTTTAGAATTTAATTTTGACATTGCTTTTTATCCCAATTTAATCTAATTCTAAACCGTTACCTACTAACCTTATAATTAATAATTGTTCTATTGTTAATGATATTATTGTTTTTAAATGTGCATTAGTGTTGCCCAAAATCGGTCTTGGTCTTGCAGTCTTGGTCTTGTTCTTGCATTTTCGCAAGACCAAGACCGAGAACAAGATCGCCTAATTTTAGCAAGACCAAGACCAAGACTGACCGTGCAAGATTTGAGCAAGAACAAGACTAATCCTGCGAGACTCTTGCGTCTTGCAGTTAGGACTTAGTGTCGTTTCAAGGAGTATTGGAGTTCGGGTATACGCTTAGGGACTCCAAAAAAACATTTTAAATAATTGGAAAATTGGACTGATTAAGATGAACATGAAGACGTAATAGACTTTGAGAAACTGTATGCATGTCCCTCAACGTCATTTGGATCTGGATCTTGTCTTCAAGGCTTAGATGTTGACGAGTTGGAGGAGTACCTAAGTAAACCCAGAGCAGCCAGCTCGGAAGACATTTTAGAGTGGTGTAGGACACATGAGACAGAATATCCGACTTTACCGAAGATTGCCCGTGATTTTCATTCAATACCTGCACTTCAGTATCTGCTGAGAGATTATTTTCTAAAGCGTCATTAGTAATTAGAAAACATAGAAATAGGCTGAGTGATGGGTCAGCCAGATGGTTACTTTGTATTAATTCGTGGCCAAAGAATTAATATAAAGTATTAGTAATGTTAAAGCTATTGTGTACTGTTCTGTTATTTGATTTGTGTTGTATTTTTATTTAAATAAATGTTTAATTCAATAAATACTGTTCTGTAATTTAATTTGTATAGTATTTTATTTTTATTTAAATAAGTGGTATATTGTGTAGATTGTGTAACTCTTTTATTCCATTGCATATAAGGTGAGGCCTTGGCTGTCTATCCATTTCTTTCTAGACATTCAAGGGGGTCCAAACATACACGTCAATATATTTTTTAAAGTTAAGTAAAAAGTCAAGTTAATGTCATTAATTGGTTTTATTATCTGTTTTAACAATCTCTTAACACATGTAAGCTAATTAAATGTAAACTTTTACTAACCATCTCTTAACACATGTAAGCTAATTAAATGTAAACTTTTACTATGGAACAGACTGTCTCACGGTAGATAGCTCAGTTGGTTAGAGCATCGGCACGGATCGCTTAGGTCGTGAGTTCAAACCCCACCCGGTGGCAGATAATTTTTAGAATTTCTCATCAAATGTTTAGACATTTATTAATTTGGTTGGTATTTACTATGGTTATGTTAATTCAAGCTCAAATGTACCTACTCTGTTACGTTGTTATAAGATATAAATGAACGTTTAATAAATAGCAACAGGCATAAAGGTAATTGCGAGACTAGCGAGACTCTTGCTGCAAGACCAAGACCAAGACTGGGAGCGCAATACCAAGACCAAGACCAAGACCAG
This sequence comes from Udea olivalis, assembly GCA_947369235.1. Lineage (NCBI taxonomy): Eukaryota > Metazoa > Arthropoda > Insecta > Lepidoptera > Crambidae > Udea > Udea olivalis. The sequence continues at coordinate 9,745,706 of OX376362.1, read as the reverse complement.
GTGTATTGGCGCAAGACCAAGACCAAGACTGGCTAAGTCTCGACTTGTTGTTGCATTTGGGCAACACTAATGTGCATTCACACACAATGTATGTTGTATTTGAATAAATGAAATGAAATGACACTAGGCAACTAAATGACAGTGCTATAGTAAAATAGCGAGACGGCTATGACATTGTAATCTTTTTTTGTTTGCGAAAAAGTTGAAATTAGTGTGTTAAAATATTAAATTTTTTTAAATTGTTTTTGTAATGATTTACGATTGTTTCCGTAATTCCGATGTTTTCCGTTGCCCATTATTTGTCTAGAAGTACTTGTAAATAATCTGTTTTTTATTGTTTTGTCAACTCCTAGGTGAGGCTTACGGAATTCCCATCGCACTGTGTGACTGGATATCCAACTTCCTGAGGGAACAGTCAATAAGAGTGCCGCCAGCGCCATCTAGCGGTGGTATTTAACCGTAACAGGCATAAAATGCGCTGAATTAACCGTTAATAACGAAAAATGCATTTTTAACCGCTTGGTTAAAATCATTAATAACCGGCTTCGCATCTATAGTCGGTCCCCACCCATGACAAACATTCATGTGACGAACATTTGTGTTTGTTGACTGTCTGGGTGTTATTATTTATTTAAGTATGTTTCAATAAATATTTGAGTAGATATGTTTATCAGTCTCTGACGCCCATAGTAAATATAACTATGGGCGTCAGAGACTGACAGAGATATTTATTTATTTATAATTATTAAATTTATTTCACGTAATATATGCAGGTAAAACATTATAAATAAAATTACAACAGTTATCAGCATATTATGGTGTAGTAACTAATACTGAGATGTATGATGTAGTTAGTTCAAGCTCTCTGTATTTTGGTTTCGCTTAGTTTTTTATTTTCTGTTGGATATATCTGCTCAATTTTAGTCTGATTGCTATGTATTAAGCCATATATTACAAAACTACGGCCTGCAGCGGCAGCGGTCCACCTGAGGCCGCGAATTGTTGAAATCCGGACCGCGACCACCAACGAAAAATCTCATATTATGTGTGATTTATTTTTCTTGCAGGGGAACACATTAACTTTAGTTCACATCACAATGTTGTCCCGGGTGAGAAACGACGCAATACCAGCAAAAATTAGAAAGCTTAAATTGTAGTCAAATTTTAAAATACGCGGCTTTTTAAAAGGTTTGCCCATCCCTGTGTACAAAAATTACCGATTTCAATTTATCCCACAGGCCTCCAAGTGACATACAACATCAGCAAACCTGAAGGCCAACGCGTCGTCTCAGTGAACATCGGGGACAGCAGGACTGGGAGCCCGTTGGACCCCGAGCGAGTCTACCAGGTCACGGCGCCGACGTATTTGGCTGGCGGTGGCGATGGGTTTACGGTATACATAAATAAATTATTGAATAAGTTTGTGCCAGACAACACAGCATTAGGTTGAATTTTTTTTTAGTTGAGGTGTTATCGAAAGACCTCTCAATAAAAGAAGCATTGGTAAAAGAAATGTTTCGAAAACACGAATACTCCCAGAGATTTGACAATTTAAGAAAATATAAATAAATAAATGTAGGAACTTTTTGTGTAAAATGTAATGTTTTTGTCGTCTATGGTTGAGATTGTCTATGCGTTTATTGCGAAATTTACAACCAATTCATTTACAGACAATTCACACCAGGATCATCTGACCCCAAACTAAGCAGAGCTTGTATTATGGGCGTCAGAGACTTATAAACATACTCAAATATTTCTAAATACACACTTAAATAGATAAAAACAACCAGACACACAACTAACACAAAATTTCGTCACATAAATATTTGTCATGGGTGGGGATCGAACCCATGACCTCCAGCTTCAAAGACAGGTTCGCTGCCATTGCGCCAACAGGTTAGTCAAAAATTAAAAAAATATTATTCAAATTTATTTAGTTTAATCTCGTGCACCGTGTTTAATTTATGTCTTTGACCGTGTGGTTGACTGGTAGAGAATGCCCTCTGGCATTAAGTCCGCCAATTGTATCATTAATTTTGTGCAATGAAGAATAAATAAATAAATAAACTGCTCCAACAGTTCGTACTGTAGCAAGATAATGACGTCACAGGTCGCCTATTTCTATGCGTGCTGCAAGACACTTGTTCGGCAGATTTATTACATTTTATGAATATGGTTTAACAAAAGTTAATATAAATTGTGTAGATTATCGAATAGTATACTTATTTAAATTTATTTTACCATTTTAAAATTTGACTTGCCCACCCGAGTTTTAACAGGCATAAAATTAATTATACCTAAGTAAACGAACTAAAAGTTACCTTTGTTAGTGTATTTTTAATATTTTTTAGAATTCGATGATGTTGTCAAAAGTAAAAAAAAAAACATTTTTTCACTTAAGCTTTTACAAAGAAGCACTTATGAAATGTCAAAATACACAAAACATAAAATATAAACAATAATAGACAAAAATAAAATGATACAATAATAGTAGATACATATCGTAAATGAAAATAAAGTGAATCTACCACCGGTTCGGACGTTGCTTCTTATCGAGAAGACTCCGGCAAGAAACTCGATAGTTACTCTTTTGAACTTTGTTTTGTATTACAAAAAATAAATTCAGAGTAATAGAATAGTAATAGAGAGCGTAGTAAAGTGAGCGACGTTACTAAACGGGTTGCGAAATTGAAATCGGAGTGAGCAGGCCATGTCGCCCGTAAGCAAGGCTCTTGGTGCAAGGCGGTGGTGGAATGGAGGCCGTGGGGCGAGAAACGTCTACGAGGAAGACCGCAGATGCGTTGGTGTGACGACATCAAAAGACTGGCGGGAACAAAGTGGTTGGAAACTGCTCAAGACCGTAAAAGATGGCATAAACTGAAGGAGGCCTACACCTTAGCGGCCTACACCTTAGCTTATTTTACAAATGTCTTTGACAAAGTACAGAAGGTCATTTATATAAATCAGAAAAAGCAGTGGGCCCAATGTCGATCCCTGGGGCACTCCCATGCTAATGGTGGCACCGGAAGAGGTGGTTCCGTTGATACTCACTTTTGGTTTTCTGTCTGTGAGATAAGACAACTCAACTAGCCAATTGGGTATTTGACAGCATCATCAGATTCTAAAATAATTAAATGTAATCAAGAAATACATTTAAAGGGCCTTATAAAAACTCAAGGTTATTTATTTATTTACAAGTAATTTTATGGCTCTTCAGACTTAGGTGGGTAAATCCATTTTTGAAGGTGTAGAGTAAAAAAATATATCATTCGATAATCTGCACAATCTATATCAAGTATTGTTAAGAAGCAAACCATATTCTTCAAGAATATCACTTTTAAATTTGCCATATCTCGGGGAGTTTTCATGCTTACGGAATATTTAACTTACCAATGTTTTTATTTTTGAGTGGTCTTTCGATAACACCTCCACAAAAAAATAGTCAAATACCCAATTGTCATGGTCTCGAAATAACTATAAATATCCTCGTGTTACGTGAAAGGATTTGAGCCAGTAGTGGTGTCTCCCAGCGCACCCAGATCGTAGCCAATTTTTGTTTACTAAATTGACCCGAAAACACAACGCAAGGCAAGGCGAGAAATCGTCCTACAGCGCACTACGCCAATCGTGTCTTCAATTTTACCATTGGCCTATTTTTAGTTCTATTAGTTTATGTAGGTATGTATGAATTAATGGCCTTTCAAACTTGGGTGGGAAAGCCCATTTCAAAAGTACACCTGTAGAGTGACTAAAAATATAAATACCATTGGACAATCCACATCATCCATAGCAACTTTTGTCAGGAAACCATTTTGATAAACGCAAAATATATGTAGCTGAAACAAAATGATTTGCAGAACGCATTGTAATAGAACGGAAGCTACGAGTTGTGACGTCACAAGCTTGCGTCCGCTTGTAGGGAGCGTTTTGAGCAAGCCCAAAAAATATGATTTCTCAAATTTCAATATCTCGGGGAGTTTTGGTACAATTTGATTTATTTTACCATCGACGGTTAAGGAACAATACCTCTCATCTTCCTATTGAATATTAAACAAAGTATGTTTTTACTTTTCATGTAATTATTAAGGTCATTTTTCACGATTTTTTCTTTTTTGTTTAGGCGGTAATGGCAATTAACAGTTGCAATGTTTCCATTAATAAGAGCTCTTTCGATAAACATATATTTTTTGTCAAACAAATTTGTAAAAATGCTTGCCTATCACTAGTTTTCACAGAAAATATTTTTTCCAGATGTTCCGAGATTATAAGCAGAACGTGCAAGTTATAGGGCGAGATCAGAAAATATTCGAAACCTACATCAGAAAATATTCCCCGCTGAATATCACTGTGGATGGAAGAATTAAAATAATTGAAAACTAGTCTTAGTTATTAAAGTTGTCATTGTGAATTTTATTTAATAAATAATGCGAGAGAGTTTCTAAATGTTTTTAGTCATAATAGTTCCGACTTGTTGAGGCTGTATTCTAATTATTTAGTTTCTTTTTCTAACTGTAATATTATATTGTTTTAGTTGTGATTCACAGCCAGATTAAGATAAAAAGATTTGAAGAAAATGACGCGGTAACCAAATCACTATACTCCATTCATTATAACATCAGAAATAAGAGGCTCATAGAAGCAGGGGTGCTAAAATTAATGACAATTTGCATTTGACGTTGCCATTACGATGACATACCTGAGTATAACCTGGCATAATTGAAAATCCCTTCCGCCACAACGTATAAATAAAAAAATAAATATGCGCCAGACAACACACCTCTTGTTATGGTCTCGAAGTAGGGATTAATATACCTGTGTTACGAGGTACCGCACAAGGAAATAAGCCAGGGGCGTCTCCCAGCACACCCAGACCTGAGTCAATTCAGAAAAGATCGTTTCCTGAATTGACCCGACCGGGAATCGAACCCGGGACACTATGGAATTATGTAAAACATTTTAGATTTGGTGATAGTATCACTATAATTCACTTCATGGTTGCCGGTAATTCCACGTTCTCTCATCTGGACTAATAAACCATGTTCATACCGAAATTCAACATTTAGGTAAAGACAAAACTTAAGATAAACTTTACAAACAATATTGGTTTCCCAAAATGTCGAAATGTGTACGAAAATTTATTGACTCCTGTATCGTTTGTAAAGCCTCTAAAGGTCGCTGTGCCCAACCGATTCAGCTTCATCCAATCCCCAAAGTTTCTGTGCCTTGGCATACAGTGCACATTGCAAATAGTGCCGTGCAAGCATTACAGAAAGCTGTTTGCCTTTTTGGGGCCCCGAAACGAGTCATTGCTGATCAGGGACGTTGTTACATTAGTGCTGAGTTTAAAAACTTTTGTGCGGAACACAAAATAGATCTACACTTTATTGCCACTGGATCTAGTAGAGCCAATGGCCAGGTGGAACGTGTAATGCGGACGCTGAAGAGTCTTCTAACCATAGTTGAAAATGACCCCAACAGAACATGGAGGGATGAATTCGGCAAAATTCAGATTGCTATCAATAGTCATCCTTGAAAACCGTTCCGTCACTAAACTAAAAACCTGTTTTTTGGGAATCAGCGATTAAAGTTTTTTTGAAATGTTTAGTCCTAGATTGTCTATTAAACTGCATAGTTAGAAATGTTTTTCATGTGTTACAGCTTTATTGTTTATCCTACTTTTAGATGCCAGTTAACTTTTTGTGAAGTTCTAAAGGTTTCTAGAACAAAATTATAGGTTTTTTAAAAAAAAACACAGTGTCACTATTCCACTCATCATTTCAACGAAATGAAAATAGTGTCAGAATTACATAATAAAGTGCAATATAATAAAAGGGTATTTTTTAATGAAAAACTTATATAAAGAAATCAAACTTTATAACCAAAATAAAAAAAACAATCTTCCTTTAATTTGACCTCAATTATAACGCTTGAAATAATCAACAAATAAAAACACAAAATAATAGATATTTTCTTAAAGATGCGAATATACTTTCTTCTAAAACAATTGGAGTATTGAATGTTGCTATTTAAACTAAAATAAGGTAGAAAAATTAACAACGATGAGAATCACAACATTTGAAGGCGCTTGCACGCGTCACTTTACAGTGACATTAAAAGTAGTATAGCAAAATTACTATAGAAATAAACAAAACCTGTTTCATGGTCAGTCGACGACACTTCAACCTCTAACATTATAATGGCACCAACGAGATTGTCCATTCGTTGTAACGATCAACTTAGAATGTATTAGGAACAAATTTCAGGAAAATCGGATTGTCTCTAGGAGAACATCCCTTCTAATAATACGTTCTTAATGGTTTATTATGTTATCATCATAAAACGAGGAAGCGTAGTACCTAGGTATATGATTTGATTGATCATAAATCAGCCTTTGTGCGTTCAGCCAACTGAAGCTTCGTATTAGAAAGCCTTTTTTATGGGGGACGACGACGAATGCTCTGCGTACGTACACTACTAGTGTTGCCCAAAATCGGTCTTGGTCTTGCAGTCTTGGTCTTGTTCTTGCATTTTCGCAAGACCAAGACCGAGAACAAGACCGCATAATTTTAGCAAGACCAAGACCAAGACTGACCGTGCAAGATTTGAGCAAGAACAAGACTAATCCTGCAAGACTTGCGTCTTGCAGTTAGGACTAAGTGTCGTTTCCCTAGTAGTCCCTAAGCGTATACCCGAACTCCAATACTCCCTGTATTGGAGTTCGGGTATACGCTTAGGGACTCCAAAAAAATAGAAAAAAAAAATTAAAATTGGACAGACTAAGATGAACATGAAGACGTAATAGACTTTGAGAAACTGTATGCATGTCCCTCAACGTCATTTGGATCTGGATCTTGTTTTCAAGGCTTAGATGTTGACGAGTTGGAGGAGTACCTAAGTAAACCCAGAGCAGCCATCTCGGAAGACATTTTAGAGTGGTGTAGGACGCATGAGACAGAGTATCCGACTTTATCGAAGATTGCCCGTGATTTTCATTCAATACCTGCACTTCAGTATCTGCTGAGAGAACTTTTTGAAACCGTCATTAGTAATTTGAAAACATAGAATAATAATTATAATTGAATGGGCTGTTTGATGAGTCAGCCAGATGGTTACTTTGTATTAATTCTTGGTCAAAAGAATTAATGTAAAGTAATAGTAATGTCAAAGCTACTGTGTACTGTTCTGTAATTTAATTTGTGTTGTATTTTTATTTAAATAAATGGTTAATTCAATGAATACTGTTCTATAATTTAATATGTATAGTATTTTATTTTTCATTTAAATAAATGGTAAATTGTATAAATTGTGTAACTCTTTTATTCCATTGCATTTAAGGTGAGGCCTTGGCTGTCTTTCTATCTCTTTCTAGACATTCAGGGGGGTCCAAAGATACACGTCAATTTTTTTTTAGCTTCTGTATAATGTATAATGTTCCTAAAATTGTTGAAGTTAAGTTAAAAGTCAAGTTAATGTAAATAATTGGTTATATTGTCTGTTATAACCATCTTTTAACACATGTAAGCTAATTAAATGTAAACGTTTATTATGGAACAGACTGACTCCCGTAGGTCACGGTAGATAGCTCAGTTGGTTAGAGTGGGTCGTGGGTTCAAACCCCACCCGGTGGCAGATATTTTTTCGAATTTCTCATTAAATGTTTAGACATTTATTAATTTGGTTGGTCTTTACTATGGTTATGTTAATTCAAGCTCAAATGTACCTACTCTGTTACGTTGTTATAAGATATAAATGAACGTTTAATAAATAGCAATAGGCATAAAGGTAATTGCGAGACTAGCGAGACTTGCTGACAAAATCTGTCGCCGTCAAATGGCGGTTTGACAACTTCTACAAAAAAGTTAACGAATCTAAAGGTGGGTAGAGACTAGAACTTTTGCTCGAACACAATACAGGAAATTGCTCAGTTTTCTAAAAGCATTTCCATGTCATGTAACATTACAGCTTGGTTTTCAAAATCAAGTTGTAACAAAACATCGAGCGTCATGTTCGCATTGTGGTTCGAGTAAATTTAAAAACGACGGACGCGGGATGTTCTTATGCAAGCGAATGCTCCAATCTATTTGTAACTTTACTCGAACTTTCATACTTATTCGAACCTCTATAAGTCGTTTTTTAATAATTATTTGTGTCGTGTCTATAGACTTAGATTAGAACACGGCCGGAGTTCAAATAAAACATCACCTGTATAAAATTAAAGTAGTCAAAACAAAGCATTGACCATCTCTATCCTATCACTGATATTTACGCAAAGACCATACAAACAAGTGTAAATGTTTTGCTCGTACCACCTTTTGCTAACCTACGAGTTCCTACCTGTAGACTACCTCATCAGGAACACGTCAGTTCTACCCGACAGAAACGTACGTGTGTGGAGAGAAAAATCACAGATGTGCCCGCCAGACAACCCATTATGTCGAGCTGGCGGTCACACTAGTGTGTTACCGTCCTTACTCATCATTGCACGAGTTATGAAACGATTGTTGAAGTTATGTCAGTTGTAGATCTAAAGTAGTCGGATTAAGTCGTTGCGAGCGGAGTACCGAACTGTGACGTGTAGCGTGACCATGAAACATTGAGCATGTAAACTAAGTTTCAAGTGTAAAAATGTTTATTTATCTGTGTGTTGTTTTACCGTCAATCGTAGTGTCTGGGCATGCGTTCGCGCTGCCATTCGAGGGACTGTACAAACTGGACATAATACACTACAATGACTTTCACGCCAGGTACGTTTGTAGAATTTTAAGCAATAAATATTTATTGACTGCTCGAGTATATGTGAAAAGCAAAGTAAATATTTATTAATAAACCCAGTAAAAGAATAAGAAAAAGAAAAGTTTTTTTTTAAAAGACAGTTTTTTTTGATAAATTTTATTTTTAGCATTTCTCAATGCACTTTTTTCCACCTAACGTGGAAATTCTAGATATTGGTCGGGTTCATGTCATTTTTCTAGTTTCAATTTTAACATACCTACACATCTTTTGGTTTGGTTGCAACTTCTGTATTTGACATACACATTTGGTACATAAGGTCTGTTGTATAGCTTCCATGACCGTGTGGTTTTTGTATCTGGCTGTTGTTGCCTATTTTAACTTTGTATTTCGAAATGTTTAAGTACGCGTATTTATAAGTGCCTTGCCCCCATAGTACAAGCTCTGTCGAGTTTCGAGTCACAGGATCTCGGCGTAGTTGTTATTATCATAATGGTGTTATATACCATTACAAGGCTCATGTTGGGACGTAATGTACTATCTTAAGACCTTTTTAAACACAAAGCTATGACTATTGAGATAAGGGCCATTTCATGGACTTTCAAATTAAATAAATAATGCGGTGTCCAACTTTATTGTGCAGTTTAAGTACTGAAATAGTGAATGATTTTTAAATTAAATTGCATACCTACTCAGTTTTTAATACAAAAACACTGTACTTATACTAAAAGTTAAAACGAATTGTAGATTTAATATAATAATATTAAGAATAACGCACATGAATCACTCGGTATACAATTATAATTCGAATGATAAACAAAATACTGCGTTGACCAGTCCAGTCTGCCCCAACTCAACTAAATTTTTCTGCTCTTAAGCAAAATGCAAAGGCAAGACGTCATCATGATTGTGTCGCCAAAATAAACTGAGCTCTTACTGTAGGCGGCAGAGATTGAAAAACATATTCAAATATTTAAAAAAAATACTCCAAAACACCCTAAGAGAGAATTAACGGTGGGAATCGAACCCGTGTTCCTTTAGCGCTAAACATACAATGAACTAAGCCCGTCGAAGCTATTAAATGAAGAATTATTAACCTTTTCTTGATGAAATGTAGGTACGTGTACGTGTGTAATGGTTAATTGTACCGCGAACATGGCGTTTGTTTTGTTATACACCGGTATTTACATAATAATGTGCAGTATCTAAACCAGGTATGGGCAACCTTTGACATGTTGAGGGCCAAACTTTAGCGTGCAAATACGTTCGCGGGCCGCGTTTAAAAGTACTCAGTCCATTTTAAAGTAGTGATAATATTTTTTGCGATAGATATTATACATGTAATAATACGACAATGTTATTATAGTACAATTTATTGAAATAACAAAATGAAATTAAAAAAAATAGTACAATATTATAATTAGCTACGGTTATGGCTAAGGTGCTGGATGGTCTGCTAGATAGAAGATTAGGCGAGCACATTATAAGCCATGATGCGCAGTTTGGGTTTAAACCAGGTATGTCTACAGGGAGTGCCATTTTCTGTCTTAAGCAGACCGTTCAGTACTCCACAGCTAGAAAAGCCGGTCTCTGCTTGTTTTTTGGACTTGTCAAAGGAGTTCGATCTTGTTTCGTACGACGTACTATGGAAAAAGCTGCAAGCTGAAACTAGTCTGTCTCCGGAAGTCATATCCATTTTCAAATACTGGTATGAAAATCAGAAGAACAGGGTTAATAATAATAATAAATAATAAATCTTTATTTTCATATTACAGAGTATCTTAAAATATACACGATTGGTATCTCCTTTTAAGCACAAGTTAGCCTGTAACAGGAGATACCGCTCTTTCTTAAAATAGATTAGTTAAGTACACACTAAAACTTTAACTTTATACCTTTAAAATATTAGTTTTAGATATATATAAATAAAGGAAATTCACAATTTAATTTAACTAGAGTACTGCAAACAAATTGTGTGAGTGTGTGAGTGTGATTGTGCGTGTGCATGCGTGTGTGTGTGCGTGTAAATGCGCGCGAGTGTGTGCCTGTGAGTTTACGTGTAATAACAGTATATTGCGTCTAATTCAGCAAAGACTCAATATCATCATACGATTTTGGTTCTAGCCACGTCTCCAATACTCTTTTACACTCATAGTATTTTTTGCTATATAATTGTAACTTCTTATTTAATAAGTTGTAGAGCCGATATATTGCCGATTTGCAAAAGTGGTCCTAGTTCCAGGTACTGGTGCGACAATATATTTCCTTCTACTCTTCCTTATATTAGGGTCATAAGGCAGAGGTTTATGTGTCTTCAAGACGGTTTGTGCGACACATAACTTCCTAACAGAGTAGATGCCATATGTTTGATAAAGAAGATCAGTTGAGAAGCGTTTGTTTTTAAAATACATAACCTTAATCAAATTACGTTGGGCTCGTTCAACATCAATAAAGTGGGTTTTGGGTGATCCACCCCAAACAGGTAAGCAATATATAAGTACAGACTGAGCCAAAGATATGTAAATATCTTTAAGAAGGTCCCTTTTTGGGGTCTCAGCATTTGTTCTCGGCACCACGTATCTTAGTGTCTTGAATATCCAAGTCAGCTTTCTGACTCTTGCAATAACGTATTCAAGATGCGGATACCAAGACAATCGCTGATCTATGCAGACGCCTAGGTATTTTGTGTGTTCAACTTTTTTGATAATAGGACAGGTACAATTCACAGCTATAGCTGCCGTGTTACAGGAATGTATTTTAATGCTAATATCATCGGAGGGCTGTTTATTATTGCAAATACTGTAACAGATATAGTTGGTTTTAGCCGTATTAATAGTAAGAAGGTTGTTTTTTAGCCACATATTAATTTGCTTTAAACCACTTTCTGTCCTCTCCTTGATTTCCAAGAGTCCGCTTTGAAAACCACAGCAGTATCATCCGCGTAGGAAAAAATATCTGCATGATCGAGTTTCATGGCGCAAAGGTCATTCATATAAATTAGGAATAGCGTGGGCCCTAACACGCTTCCCTGCGGCACGCCATATATAACTTCCGCATCTCCACTGATGAAGGAATCTAGTTTGACTCTTTGTTTTCTGTTTGACAAGTAGTCCTTGAACAACTCAAGAGGAATTCCCCTCAGACCAACAGCTTTCAGCTTACGAACTAGGATGGGGATTGAGAGAGTGTCAAATGCTTTTTGCAAATCAAGAAATACCGATAAGCATTTCATGTTTTTGTCAAGTTGCTCAACTACTGTTGAACTTAATGCAGAAACCGCATCCTCGGTTGATATTCCCTGTCTAAAGCCATACTGACAGGAAGATAAGATGTTATATTTTTCAAGATAGCTGAGCAGCCTCGAGTTAATTAGTTTTTCTATTATTTTGGAGAATACAGGCAAAACAGAAATGGGTCTGTAGCTACTGTCCCTATCCCCACTCTTGTAAACTGGAGTTATAATTGATTGTTTTAGGGCAGATGGAAAAATTACTTTGCTGAAGCAGAGGTTTGCGAAGTGAACAATAATTGGTACAATAACTGCTCTTACGTGTTTGAGGAATACGGTGGGGATATTATCCCAACCAGGGGCACTACTTGATTTCAGGGACATTAATATATTGCTCACCTCGTCATGATCTGTGTCCAATAACACAAAAGAGTTATTCACTTTCGGTAAGTTGTTGAGGTAGGCACTCCGTTCCTCAGTAGATTGTTGAATTTGTTCTGCAAGTTTGTTGCCGTTCCCGCCTAGATAATATTATGTATATGACGGTGGGAGTCGTGGCAGAGCGGTAGGCTGTTCGTCACCGTCATCAAGTACTTGGGCTTCCATGTCGGAGGGCAACTCAGGGAAACACAGTTAACAATCCAATTCACTTTATAATATCCCTTATCAGTTTTATCACACTGGGGCACACTTGTAAGTAGGTATTAGAGTAGCTGTGAACAAGACAGGTTCGATGATAATTCTCGCTAAAGTAAAAATAATGAAATTTGAGAGGAAGAACGAGAGTTCATTGACTATGTCCTCGCGTAATGGCGCCAAGCGATACTAGCGCCACCACACTGCGTTCACTGCACTTTACAATTAAAATCAACCAATTAGAAAATAGAAAAATAACATTCCGGTACTACGGAGTCAAATGAGCTTTCATAATGTTGCCAGCTATAGGCTCGTGAATATTGCCAGGTATAGGCGCGACGACATATACAATAAACGCAAATAAACATATTAGGTTCATTTTCATTTACGTCAACTTTAATATAAAGCCAAAGCAATAATTTCAATATGTGAGGGTAGGTGGCCACAAAGCATCATATTTTCTAAATATGATGATGTTTTAGCTTGTACCCACGAATATAGTAGTTCTTTTGCAATATCTTATTCCAATTGCGTAAAGTGTGATGACGATAGCATTGACAAAATAAGCGTTAATAGATTTTTTCGTCCTGGGACTTCCCGATATGGGAAAACTAATTTAATAATAGATGGATATATTTTGTCTCACAATAAATCTTTAAAAGACGTGCATTATTGGTGTTGCGTGAATGAACATACCGAAAACTGCAGGAGCACTGTTAGTAGCCGAATAGTTGGTGAAGAACAGTTTATAATCAAGGAAATGTCAAGTCATAATCATGCTCCTGAACTTGTATAACCCTACATATAGATACGAGATATGTAATCGCAACGAATTATTTTTTAAAAGTATACATTTTTGTGGTAATTTTCAGATCGCGTTGATGAATTGAAATTAAGAAACAATATGAAACAAGCAGCTATGACACACCAGGTAAAAAAATCCGCGAAAGCTTATCTTCATTGCCTTCAAGTAGCACAACTTCGATACCTAACAAGAATGCTCTGCGGCAAATCATACAAAGAGCAAGAAAACAAAATATGCATAAATAAACCCACATGTGTTAGTAAAATAAACATACCTGATGATCTGAAGGTAATCATGAATATGGGAATAACAAACGCCTTTTGTTATTTGCCACCGAATCGAATCTTAGGAGGATAAGTGATCAGAAATGTGGTTTGTCGATGTTACCTTCAAAACTTGCCCTGCAATATTCACTGTATAGTATATTTTAGGCACTGGTGACTGCAGACGTATAGTTCCATTAGTGTTTCTAGACAGTAAGACAGAAGAATCCTATAATGCGTTTATTTCTCAACTGAAAGAATATTCTGTTGAATTTAGCATTGAGTTGAATCCAGGGCAAATCATGTCGGATTTTGAACTAGCGATAATAAACGCAATTCGAATTGAATTTCCAAACACAATTCAAAGTGGTTGTTTGTTTCACTTAGGTCAAAATATATGGCGAAAAATTCAAGCTTGTGGTCTAAGTGTGGGATATGGCGCAGATAGTAATTTTGCGGTACAAATGCGATGCTACGTAGCGTTTGCCTATCTACCTGCGGAAGATATACCAAATATATTCAGACAATTTAAAGATACTCTCTTCCCAGAAGAAGCTTACTAGATATTTTGAAGAGTATATGTTATAGCACGACTGATAAGCCGCAATATAGTCATCTATCTAAACGTGAATTTTGTCATCAAAATTCACGTTTCACGTTTACAACCACTTTTTCCACCGAGCCTATGGTCTATAGAAAGAAATCACAATTCATACCTTCCACGTACTCAAAACAGTGTAGAAGCCTGGCATCGCCGCTGGAATTCTTTATTAGATAGTAAGAGACTTGGACTGTATGGATGTATTCGAAAACTTATTGAGGAACAAAATATTACGGATCATAAAATCGAAGAGCTTTGGGTAATCTACCTCAGACACCACCTAAAAAAAGGCAAAGGGTTGCAGAAAATGCTATTTCAGCAATTCTGAACAAGAAAAGTACAATGGGCACTCTTGAATTTATAAGAGCTTTAGCTTTAAATACTCGTATATACTAATACCCCCTTATGTGCAATTGATACCGCTTGAGTATATAACAATTGTTTATAAAGATCAGTCAGTCCTAGCTTTTGTGTTACACATAGAAAATTATTAAATATGTACAATTTAAGTACTTTTTTTATCTTTATAATTTGTTAATACTAATAAATTTTGATTGACTCCGAATATGTTGTTTTTTTAATTACTAGATGAATATTTTTTTACATACATTTAATTTTGATTTTTTTGATTTTTTGATTTTTTTCTAGACAACACACCTCTTGTAATGGTCTCGAAGTAGGGATTAATATCCCTGTGTTACGAGGTACCACACAAGGAAATAAGCCAGGGGCGTCTCCCAGCACACCCAGACGCGAGTCAATTCAGAAAAGATTGTTTCCTGAATTGAACCGACCGGGAATCGAACCCGGGACACTACGGAAATCTAGGCAAGAAACCGTGCTACAGCGCACTGCTCCAATCGTGTCGTCAATATGACTAATAAAGTAATAAATCGAAGTACAAGCATTCGAGCGCATGGGGCAGTGAAAATGTTTTTCGAATCAGCGTCTTTCGCGACTACATCATTCGAGTCCATAAGCTATGAGGCAGTGGAAAAAAAAATCGCAACAGCGTGTGTCGCAACGGCGGCATTCGAAACTACGTAGGGGA
The DNA here is from genome assembly GCA_947369235.1 of Udea olivalis. Taxonomy (NCBI): domain Eukaryota; kingdom Metazoa; phylum Arthropoda; class Insecta; order Lepidoptera; family Crambidae; genus Udea; species Udea olivalis. The sequence continues at coordinate 9,730,391 of OX376362.1, read as the reverse complement.
CCCGATTTTAAACTAGGTAGCATTTGCTTTATCCCTCATTAAAATATTTATTATTATGTATGAGAACTTCCTTTTGTGGTAGGTAATACTCGTACGTGATAGAAAATTCTAAGTAGGTAGGTTCTGAGGAGAGCTTTGTCAGTCCTCTACAACTTGAAATTTCCTACTTCCGTTTCGTAAAAAACAGGTCCGAGCCTCTTTTTGTGTTTGATACATCTGCATATCGCAAGGTCAGTCGATGGAAATAACATGCGTACCTACCTAAGTCTAAAAAAATGACGTATCCTAATGACATCCGATTAACAACCTGAAAACAACTTTTCCCTGTTTGGAATATGGAGGTCTATGTGGGCGTCTTGCTGCAGATGATGATGTCAATGAATACCACGTGTGAATCCTATGATAAGACCAGGAACCAAGTAAAGATGTGAAACTAATCTAAAAATTACACCTAACTCTAATGTTTGCGAAAAAAATCCACCGTCGTTAGCAAGTCATGGTCAGCGGTTTGACAGGTAAATGCCCGGCAGGCCGGATGCAGGAAACAATAAAAAAACGTGGTGTTAAACTCGGCTCATTTACTATTTACTACAAACAGACGTCATTATAAACAGATCTGTATAGTATTTCGAGTAGTATCACACAAAAAGGGTATGATGATGCTCGTACGTAGATAAATTTTTAATTATATTTCAATGTCAACATTTTTACCAAAAATTTAACTAAACAAAAGTTGAGTACAGTGGGTACTGTCCAATTAATGATAATGTTTCATAAAATTTGGGGATAGTTTACACAAAAATATTTACGAATAAGTAGTCTTGCTTAATAAACAGAAGATTTTGAATTGACTGGCGAAACTAATGTGGAATACAGGCCGAAAGTGCTTTAAATAAATGCGATGGCATTTGCTTTTACTTTTGCCATTTGGCAGCTGCTCGGTAGGAATCATTCGCGTGAAACTGTGGCAAGGTCATATTTTTTGTGTAGAAAAGATTCACTTTGAATAGAGAAGTTGTACTATTGTACTATTTTATTTACGTTTATTATTATTATTTCTATATACTTTTTTTTGACATGTCATAAGTGCTTTGTACAAGCTTAAATGAATAAATGATTCTTTACCATCTTTACCATCGAAGGGAGAAGGGAAAAAGTCTTTTCGCATATTAGTATGTATGAACTTGTAATAAACTTTCTTTAGCCTTACTATTTGTATCTGGCTGGTTTTGGTATCAAGTTTAAATTTTGAAGAAGATAATTCTAAATTCAAATTATGAAAATGTGGGACTTTCATTTGTTTTTCTTACTGTCAAGATGGGTGGTGAATCTAATGGAGAAATTCGATACATTTTAAAATTTTACTACTGAAAAGGTAAAGATTATCTGTCTGTGAGAGTAGCACAAATTTGGTTTAGGCGGTTTCAATCCGGAAATTTTGATATCAAAGATCCACGTCGCTCTGGTCGGCCTATTACGGATAAAATGGATGTAATTTTTGAAAAAGAGCAGGATCGGCATATCAGTAGTTACGACGTAGCTGAAGAACTGGGAATTGACAACAAAACAGTTTTGGCGCATTTGAAAAAAACGGGGTACATAAAAAAGCTCGATAATTAGGTACCTCACGAGCTCACTGCTCATTTTTGATTCTTTATTACGACGTAATGAAACCGAACCATTTTATGAAGCAGCTAATAACTGGCGATGAAAAGTGAATCACGTACGACAAGAACGTGCGGAAAAGGTAGTGGTCAAAGGCCGGTCAGGCTTCACAGACTGTGGCGAAACCCGGGTTAACTCGCAACAAGGTGATGCTGTGTGTGTGGTGGGATTGGAAGGGCATTATTCATTATGAGCTGGTACCACCAGGCAGGACCATCGATTCTGAACTCTACTGCGAACAACTGATGAGATTAAAGCAAGAAGTTGAGAGAAAGCGGCCGGAAATAATCAACAGAAAGGGTGTGGTTTTTCATCAGGATAACGCTCACACACCTTTAGCCAATCAGCAAAAATTAAGATAGTTTGGCTGGGAGGTGTACCTAATAACACCTCCGAGCCAATAAATGCAATAGCATCCGCCGTATAGTTCTGACTTTGCACCTTCAGATTTCCACCTGTTTCGGTCTCTTCAGAATTCTTGAGGCAGTGTCAGGTCACATCACGAGAGGACTGCCAAAACCACTTGTCGCGGTATTTTGATCAGAAGCCTCGAAATTCCTATAGCAATGGGATCATATCCCTACCTACAAGATGGCAAATAGTAATCGACCAAAATGGCACTTTAGTTAAATGTAAATAAACTATATTAAAAAATGTTTTGAATTTTCTTAAAAAATGCGAAGAAACTTTTTTCCCAACCTATTATAAAGGGTGTCTTGTAAATAATGGTCCAACCGTAAATCCTAGCAAGGTCACTAGATTATACCTACAACTAATTTGAACCGTTTTTTTTAAATAATAAATACCTTAGGGTTGCCAAAATAAATAATAATAAACTTTTTTTTATTATTTTCTGTCTTAAATTGTTTTTTTTTATGCCAAAGATGCAAATATCAATATTTTTACAATCTTTTTATGTTAAAGTATAGCTAGATAGATGGCCTACCTTTATGGCTATACTTTTTTTTGAAAAATAACATTGCATTTATTTCAAAAATATTGATGTTATTTATTCTTTTATTGAATTTAAATTTGATGACTCAAATTAAAAATTGTGTCATGTAAAAAAAGTATGACACCAAAGTGTATCAATATTTTAAAAACATGTGCAGCTAATGAGGTTTCTGAATTGGTATAAAACTTCTCGTTGGCTATTAAAATTGCAAACAATGCGGTGAATCTGAAGAAGGAGCGAATATCTCAAAAAAAATTTAGATTAGTATGTTTTTCATTTTATATTTATTAGAATTACGTTAATCAATGTGACTTTCATTAGCTTTTATGACTCTATTCGGTATCGTTATCGATGGGAGAAGTACGAGTAGGTTAAGTTCATTGAAATAAAAACAAAAAACTAGTCATATTTATTCATTTATAAAATTTTCCAATAAATGCTCAAATTGCCGGAGATCGCGCCGGCCACAAAATTGGTCCCAACCGGCCGATCCATCTCCCAAGAAATGTGGTATTCAAAGACTGTCTTACCACCGTAGCATAGTGTGCTACCCGTCGTTTTGTAACTACATTGTGGATGTTATTTCTTCTGGCACATTTTGTAGTAAATTAGGCAACTCTTCTCTTAAAAATTGTAAGTAATATTGGGCGTTCAAAGTTGCTGGCAACTCAAAGGGCCCTATTATTTTTCCATTCATTATTCCTACCCATAAATTCATTTTAAATGTTGTTTAAAGTAAAGGAAAGTAAAGTAAAAAAAAACATTTATTCACTTAAGCTTTTACAAAGAAGCACTTATGAAATGTCGAAATTCACAAAAAAATATATAAACGATAACAGACGTAAATAAAATAATACAATAATAGTACATATTCTAAATGAACATAATGCGAATCTACCACCGGTTCGGAAGTTGCTTCTTATCGAGAAGACTCCGGCCGGTTTGGCTTCTATCTTCTCTCATCAAGTTGCCAGCTATGTAAATTGTGCATATTGGTGTATCCATCCTTTCTACAGGAAGACTCATCGCTTCATCAAATTTTATTTAAAAATTGCGGATCGTTCTACAAAACTCCACTCTTCGAGCGTAATCTCTCGGTTCTAAAGTTTGTACACGTTGCAGATGGAACGGGTGCAAATGGTTTTTAAAACTCTGTGCACCGTTGATTTTGCTATGCTGGTACGTCGTGCAATGGCTCGAACTGAAATTGATGCATCTTCTTCTATTTCTCGTAAAATTATTTCGTCATTTAGTTGAGGCGGCCTTCCTTCACTAGCACCACCAACACCAACTCAACTTCCAAGAATTCTTCCTTCAAGTTATGCACCCGAAGAAAAACCCGGTGGTCAGGGTGACGCTGGTTCGGCTACCTTCCTCGGTATAGTCTTGCGGCTTCCCTGTGATTGCCTCTTGCTTTTCCGTAGAATGCATGTTAGCATATTTACGAGGTGTGTACTATAAATATATAAATATGTGTGTGAGGCATTTCAAAGTCCAAAAGCTCAACAACACCAAATGAACAGATTTCGGAGTCCAGTAAGATCGCCAAGTCGTTAATTCCAGCAAACAAACAGTCCAAAATTCACAGGCAATTCGCAAAGTCCAAATTCACAGCAGTAGTCGTTATTTACAGAAAAACAGAACGAATTAATGAGCACAATTGTCGAACGTCAGAAAACGACTGAAGCCAAAGCCACTGATAAGCCAGCACACAGCAATCAAGCCACGAATTTTCTAGAGGGAGGGTGAGGTGGGGAGCGGGGTTTGTTTGTAACAATGTCACAACCACAACAAAAGATGCGCAGACGCGCTTTCTCTTTTCACATGTGATGCCCTTTTTTAAAGCCTTTGTTTTTTGTTTGGTAGCATCTCGTTTCTCGGAGTCACATTTTTAACTCAACTTACTTTTCTATCAAAAATTTCATATAATTTTGTGTAAGATACTTAACCGTATTTTTTAAATGTAATTATAATTTAGTATGCATGTAGGTATTTATTAGGTATGTATTTAATACTTATTTTTATTATTTATTTATAGGAAGGTATTTTTTGTTATATAGTATACATTTTATATATGAATAAATAAATGTAGCAATTCAAATATACTTGGGTAACAACAAAAGATTTCAGTTGCCGTTTGAAAATGGCCATACATTCGGCTGATTTGACATTATTTGGTAATTAATTATATAATTTTTCGCCTCCATATTCGATGTTTTTTTCCGTAATTAGTTTGCATTACGAAGATGCATTCTCTGGATTTGTTTTTTTCTTATGAAATTAATTTTTATATTTATATTGTAGGACATGCACTTAAATAGCATATTAATGCATTTTTAATTATTTTATTTTTTAGCATGCATGTATTATATACGTATATTTGTCTGATGTTCATTATGCCTGTTTCTTTGTATAATTTCTTTTTATTATTAGTAGATATAGATAACAACCTGCGTCTGGATATTCGAAAGACATTTATAAAACATAGCTTAATTTTAAATGCTTATTTATTTAAAGGTACCTAGTACCGTTTCTGCCATTACCGAAATTTATTCCAAAACAGATTCGCAGAAACCTCAATCGACACTCCAACATGCCGCTACAACAACAACTCCTGCTTGGGCGGCTTCCCTCGCCTCTACCACCAGATCGAGGTCCTGATGAAGGAGAAGCCGGACTTCATCCTGTTGAACGCCGGCGATAGCTTCCAGGGCACTTATTGGTACACGCTCTTCAAGTGGAACATCACGCAGCAGTTCATGAATATGCTGCCTCATGATGCGCATGTGAGTTTGAGTTGTATTTGCAAAGTTTAGGGTGCTGTGTGGTGTGGCCTAGTTGAGAGTCACTACGTCAAATAATGATGATCTTCCCCTGGATATATTGGCAGAACAATTGGACTTCAGAAAAACGTAAATACTTTTTAAAATCAAAACACTGGTAAGCTTCACTCTGGACAACATCTTCGTCGTTAAAAGTATCGTTGACTACTATTAGTGCTCAGAACCACGAATACCTCACAATATCAACAATCTTCTTCTTCTCAGTCGTTCACTCTTAACAGTGTGGTCGTGGTCGTAATATTAGTCGATGCTTGATGATCAGTAATCTACATCATTATACAATCTTAAAGTACCATACTCAAACTTAAAATGAACTTGCCTGCAGCACTACCTGACTCGAAACTAGATTCTTGATGTTAATTAACAGGCTATAGGCAACCACGAGTTTGACGACGGCCCCGCAGGGCTAGAACCGTATCTTTCAGCCCTAAAAGCGCCAGTGGTTGCTGCCAACATGGACGTTTCGAAGGAGCCAGCTTTGGAAGGACTGTTCAAACCTCACGTGGTGGTTGAGAGGAACGGCAGGAAGATTGGGATCATTGGACTGATTACAACTGATACTAAGGTAAGTAGATCAATGCATAGGCACCGTAAGACCTTCTCACTGAGGTCCGTATGCTTGCTTGCCACCAAAGTAGTATAAAAATAAACATGTTAATGTCTTACCAAATTCACGAAGAAGCTGTAAAACAAAAAGAAAGGTACCATAGAAATGAGACAGCCATTCATAAAAACGGCGCTAACATCATCTGTATGTCCACCGTGAGTTTTTGTTTCTTCTGAAATTTGTATTTTAGTTCCGATTATACTCACTAGAGCGCTGTACCAAAATTCCATACAAAAACGTCAACGCGGACGCCATTTACCAACTTTTCAAGACTCGCTTTGGGTGCATCTATACCTCAGATGCAAATTTTTAATTGTATTACTGACTATATTAAGCAGGTCAAAATCAATAGTATGTTATTCAAGTAGACCATTTAAAGTTACAGTTCTTTCGAATCGTCATGAAATATTTTAACTTCAGCTATATTACATATATAGCTGAAGTTAAACGAATGAATGAATGTAATAAACGTACATAATATTAATACAATCTATATGCTAAATATCCTACTCCTCATCATCAACCGTGCGGTCTATCCCGGTTGCGAACCCACACTGGTATACGTTAATTTAATGTAGGTACAATTATTGTTATTGTTGGAGTCGGTGTCAGCCAATGTAGGTTTGTAACTACCTACATACACACGTAAACGTGATATGTAAGAAATGGGTATATTGCTAGGTATATTTTAGTGTTTCCTTGGCTGACACCGACTCCAACAATAACAATAATTGTACCTACATTATATTAACGTATAAGTTTTAGAAGAATACGCAATTATTTCTTAACTTTTTAGTGCTGCTTTTCCAAAACAATTGGAATAGTTTTTTTTGAAGTTGGTTTTTTTTTTGTTATTAATTCTGTTTGTAAGCCAATTGAAATTCAATAGTCTGTTTTTTAATTCCGGAGACTGACCTGACAATTAAACCCTAACAACTGTAACTAGCAGACGTTGATTTTATGGGTTGAACGGTCAGTTTAGTGGCCGAGATTAAAAAACAGACTAATTATTTCAGTCAATATTAATAAATATGGTGCAATACTATAGGTAGGTACCTATCTAGTACCTAGGTATATGTGTGTAGCATGCATGAGTTTCTGCTTTTAAATTCTAGATGGCGCTTAAAACTTGTATGCCAAAAAAAATCGCAAGAGGGCTCTCTTCCCCCCTTTATTACTTTACTCTTTGCAAGAAACTTAGTAGGTAGTTACTCTTTTGTAAAGGTGGTTTTCAGTGTAAGTTAGTCACTTACAATGTTTTGCCTTTGTAACTAGAGTCATACAGTTTAAACATAAATACAGATTCTTTATTACAGTCATTTAATTTATGTATCAATTTTTGTATAAATACACTCGTTAACTAATGCTCATTAAGCGTTATAATAATCTCACTCATAAAGCATTATTAATCACCTAATCAATAAAAAACTATATTTGCAGCAACTATCGTCGTCAAGCGACGTGGAGTTCACGGACCCGTTCGAAGCGACCCGGCGGGAGTCGCAAGCCTTGACTGACAAGGGAGTAGATATTGTTATCTTACTCTCGCATTGCGGACTGGATATCGATAAGTAAGTACGCGTTATCGATACAGATTGTTATCTTTATTTACTAAAGTCAAGGTAAAGTGATGGAATCTACGCTATCCAAAGGGTATAGACAAGAACATATTTTAAAGCTTCTATTGTGGAAACTTTGAAATACACACAACAACATGGTCTAGGGATATATAAAACTTTTTTAAATAACTTAAAAAGTACTGGCCTTACAAAAATCTATTAATGACAGATTATTAAAACATTATTAAGTTCCTTTTTTAAATTCAAATTTGTATATAAAAGGTTTTGTTTTAAGATGAAATTCGCATTCATTGAATTTCTTCCAAAGAAGTAAATCTTCACGAACTTCTAACTTGATTAAAACTCCACAAATTTCTATAAATCTTTGTCAAACGCATCTCCGGTGTTCATTTAATCATGCCACGTAGACACTTGACCAGGAACGAAATGTTAAGAGCAGTGGGCATGATTCAAGCTGGGGCTACCCAAATTGCGGTTTCTGAAGCCATGAGGACCAGTCAGAGCGTTATATTCAAGCTTTGGTCAAGTTATCGTGTCACGGGGGAAGTGGAGGAACGGCACCGAGGTGACGCATTACAACACATGTACAGGACCGATTCATAGTAAATGCTGCACGAAGTCAACCAAATGTAACGGCGATGCAATTGGTTCAGAGGGTACAGAGAGAGTATGGTTTGCTGGTAATCGGTCAAACTTTGAGAAGACGGCTGCATGAAGTCAACCTACGTGCTCGTAGGCCATTTCGGGTACCAGCGCTAAGGAGAGGCAATCGAGGAAGATTACAATGGGCTATTGCACACGAAAACTGGAACCATTCTCAATGGTCACTTGTGCTTTTCACTGATGAATCCAGGTTTGGATTTCATCCTGATTCGCGAAGAGTACGCGTTTGGAGAGAACCTGGACGTTGGAATCGACTGCAGCACCCACAACAAGTTCATGCATATCAAGGTAGATACGATTATGGTTTGGGCAGGAATTCGTCTCGGCGGTAGAACGGACCTCGTTTGGATACAAGGCAATATGACTGCTCTAAAATACCGAGATGAGGTGCTGGAGCCTGTAATCTTGCCCCACAGACAGCAAATGGTACAAAATTTCCAGCTAATGCACGCCAATGCCCGTCCATATACGGCGCGTATCGTTACAAGTTGGTTACAACAGCATGATATCCAACCTTTAGACTGGCCTGCACAATCCCCTGACTTAAATCCTATTGAGCATGCCTGGGATATGCTTCAGAGAAGAGCTCTTAGGAATTTCCTTGAAGAGATTGTGTATGAAAACTAGCTTTTCTTGCATCTTAGCAGGACTTGGGACAGTATTCCACAACAGGATATTGACACCCTTGTTTTGAGTATGCATAACCGCTGCCGATGTGTCAGGAGAGTCTTAGGTGGATCCACGGGTTATTAATTTTAAGTTTTCAGCAATTTTTATAAAAAATATAGTTGTTTTGTTTAGGTTTTGATGTTTCAAAATTAAACCGATCTTTTTTGGTGTTCTTGAACATTATTCAACTAAACGGTTGTTTTAAATATTTGGATTGTCTGAACACCGATTGATCAATATCATGACAAATAATACGTGAAAATGGGTTTGTAATTTTATACGTCCATCCATACTGACCCCGCTCCAAACAGCTGTAGTCTGTCGCTCTTTACAAACTCTCTCATACTATGGCTTTGCGTTGCGTAGTATATGGATATGGAGTATGGTTTCAATACAAAACTGAAATGGATTTGACCATTTTTAAATCTAATCGACACATATGGCGCCTTGAGCCACATCAGCTCTGCAGTAAAATTTAGCCGTGATTTCCTTAAAGGTATTTGAGTCCAAACTGGTAGCTCAATTACGATTTACGAGCATTGGTAGTAAAGGTGATGATGACGAAAATCAAGGTTCATCGAGATATTTTCAGACCACAACAAAAGGGCTGTTTTGTACCTATTTGTAACACTGATCTATTGTTCTCAGAACAAGGATGATTAGGACTTATTTGTTTTATATGATGTAAAGGATATTAGTATGATTGAGGTCTTGCACTGCGACTATCATATTTGTGGGCGTTTATGTACTTATGTGGTTTTCATGCTGTTGCAAAAGAGAGTAAAATTAATAGAAAACAGACTGGAATATGATAGATAAAACTATACAGGGTGATTTTTGTATACTGCAAGGAAAATGATATGGCAACAAGGAAAAATATCAAATCAATATAACAATCAGCGTGGGGACAGGTCACGCTAAACTCGGGACAGGATTTGAATCGTTATTGTTTGATGGGCTTATCTGTTTTCAAACAATTGTTTTAAGTTAAAACAGACTTTGAATGGCCAGTTGGTGATGCACGTTTGTGATTTTTCTGTATCTGTCTGCTTGAACATGTCATTATCAGTTTTCCAAACATGCCTAAGCGCATTTGGCAAGCTTGACGTGTACAAACAAATTATACCGCTACTAACATGATTTCAAGCAGTGGCGGATCCAAGATTTTAGTTTGGGATGGGGCACCTCCCTGGATCCGGCCCCCTTTGTCTTTCAGGGAGGATACAGGCTATTCGCTTTACTTTTGAGTAACAAGCGCCAAATTAATTTTACAGGAAGCTAGCTCAAGAGTGCGGAAAGTACATAGATGTGATCGTCGGTGGCCACACCCACTCCTTATTGTGGAATGGACCAGCTCCCAGCGGGGAGGACGTCGCTGGACCGTACCCTGTCTTCGTGGAGTATACTCCCGATAAAAAACATAAGGTTTGTTACAACTTACCTTACCTTTTCGTTTTGTACACCCTTTACGTAGAAGTCCTGAACGACAATAAGTTATGAGTATTTTTGGATTTTGTTTTGTGATTTATGAAGTTTTGTTTTTTTCTATTCTAAAATGGGCCTTTGGTTCTGCATCCAAAAATAACATAAACGTTACGATGACGGGATTACTACTTACGGCCTAGACCATGATGCTCTTATTAGAGAACAATGATTAAAAAAAGCTAGCAGTCAGAGACGACTTATTGAGTAGGTGTTACCTAGTGTTTGTGTATAGGTACCTATTCAAAGAAAGCACCACAAAAAGGTACTTTAGATATGAAAAACAAGCATGGTAAAATGCTAAAATGAACAATGTATCAAAAAGCATATTTCATCTTAACCGAAAGTTAAAATATTTGTAAAAATATTTCTTTCGGATGTTTGAAGGTACTTGCCTTAGAACATTGATGAAATAACGTTGGCTTGCAACGCAAGCATACTAGAAAGATTCGTTCGAGTCAGTAAGATTTCGGTAGCTCAGTGGTTAGAGCAGCCACCCGGATTGTGGAAGACGCGGGTTCGAATACCTACTGCCAGATTTCTTCAAGGTCCGAAAGTAAAAAAAATCTGGTTTTACTATATTTAGATATGAAAAACAAGCATGGTAAAATGCTGAAATAAACATAGTTATAATTAAAAGGTACACTAAAAACTTAGGTTTTAATCGGTGTGTTTGATGATTCGCGAATGCGGCACTGAAGGCTCTTTCAAAAGACTGCTAAAATAACATATTTTGAGTTTGACTTAAATTGCATTGGATCATTATGTTTACATGTATACATATATTTATTTATATTTCATTTATTGTATGTATTATTTATTATGTTTATCTATATGTGTATTTATTGTAGAATATTATTTACTTGTTTGTAAGTGAAATATGTATGAATTTTTAGTATGTAACTCTAATTTTCATTTTCATTTGTACACGTTTGTCTATCCATAACAATTTTAAATGAGTTTTTCCTGTCGCTATGGTCTGCTGGAAGAAATCTCTTTCTAGAGATAAGCTAACCTGTACCTATGTACTTTTCTATGTAATTTGTCTCTTTGTGTATACGAAATAATAATAAATAATGATTTCAGACAATGATCGTGCAAGCATCAGCGTTTACGAAGTACATGGGCAACCTGTCAGTGTACTTCGACTTTAGAGGGGACTTTGTGAAGTGGGAGGGAGGTCCCATCTTCCTGGACCGAACCATTGAGGAAGGTACTTTTGTTTTCAATGGCTGGTGTGTGTATCTTCTTTCCGGCATTTGTCCCACCGCTGACAAGAAAGCGACTGACTATCGATTATTTCTCACTAGTGGAACGTTTAATAGATATATACAGGGTGTCCCAAAAAGAAGTGTCAAGCGGAAGCCCACAAAAAGAGCACCCCTTGGGGTACCCGAATCACTCCCATGTATGTTCCACGATTGTCTATAGTTTTCGAGTTATGATTTTTTTTCTGAATTTCTGAGAATTTCGGACCTAAAAGTTTAAATTTTTTATTTTTTTAAAAGTAAAAGATTTTTCAAATTTTTCCTTTGCCCAACTGAATCATTCTTAATTGTGCTTTGATGCATCAAATAATCAGTTACATAACTTTGACCAAAAGGATGAAAATTTTGGTATAAAACCAAAAATGTACGGTTGATGAATAAAGACTTAAATTTTCAACTTTAAATTAAAAATCTAAGCGGGTGACTGTATGGTTTCTAAGTAAAGCTCAAAAATGCTCCAAAATCTCAGCTTTCTTAATCATTACAAAAAAGAAATACTTAATAGGCTACTTTGGCTAAAATCAGCCTTCAAAGACAGCGAGGTGGAAAATTCTTGAAATTAGCCATCAGATTAATTCCTGAAGTTCATGAATTTGTTATCTAACCAAAAATTACTGCAGGAAAGTTGATTAAAACCTTTTCTCGCAGATAATCACTGTCACTGTGAAGCAAGGTGTCAGAACCCCTATCAGATTCCGTCTCGAACTACCTGACCGAGGCCGGCCTATTTGCATTTTCTAACCTAAAAGGTCCGAAATTCTCAGAAAGTCAGAAAAAAATCATAACTCGAAAACTATGAACAATCGCGGAACATACATGGGGGTGATTCGGGTACCCCAAGGGGTGCTCTTTCTGTGGGCTTCCGCTTGACACTTCGTTTTGGGACACCCTGTATATTCCGTGTCAATAAATGAATGTAGGTAATATAAAGACTGAAGATCTATCGACCTACACGAAAGAGGAGTTTTGGCCGAGAGGTGTTATTTACCGGTGTTTTCGAGGCCGGTTACCGGTCACCATGATCATAAACGCGAAGGTGAAGTCATTCGCATCGCTCACTGTAACTTACACTCTGCACTCTGATGGTTTTGTCTCTACACTCGCTTGTTTGCGGCAGTCAAAGTTATTTTTAAGCTGTAAACATTAGTTGGTTAATTTTACCAGTTTTGAAGAACTGGTTGAGTTTTAAGAATTTGACTTTTTGAATTTCGCCATACTTTACTTTTTTTTTTATGTTGTCCGTCAATATGACCTCACTCCACCTGATGGAAAGCGGTCGTGAGGTCCAGATATGAGGCTGACAAGCCCAGTCATTCAAACGAATCACTGGGCTGGCCATCCTCACCTTAAAGGCCTGCAGAAATGCCTTTTCACGCCCCGCTTGGAGACCCCGGGACTATAAGAGGAAGGACACATGTGCTGGAAGGGCGTTCCACGTCTGGATGGTACGACAAAGAAACGAGTCACCGACCTTTTAGTTCGGGCCAATAAATGCTAAATTGTGTGTGGATGACGCCGTAGTCCAGCACGCGTGGTACGGGAGTGGAAAGGTGAGGGTGGAATAAGCTGGAATAACTCGTCAGAGCATTCCCCATTGTAGAAGCGATAGAGAACTTAGCCTGGCAATGTCTCTACGCAATTCGAGAGGCTCAATTGTCAAAGTTTTCTTTGGGTTTCCAATAATACGGATAGCACGCTGCTGCAACCTGTCAAGAGCTTCGAGTAGGTACTTGGCGGAACCGTCCAAGAGATGAGAGCAGTATTCCACACACGAGCGAACTTGTGTCTTATACAAAAGACAGAGCTGCTCAGGCGTGAAGAATCGTCTGACTCTGTTCAGGATTCCGAGTTTCCGGGATGCAGTTCTAATGACGCTCTCAATGTAGTCTCAATGTACTTTCTAATAACTTAACGTAATTCCAGCCGAAGCAATAAAAGCGAAACTAGCGCCGTTCGCGAAGACGGTGCACGAGGCAGAGAACGTGCCGATTGGGGAGACTGTGACGTCACTCAAGTTTGAGGACTGCGTGTTTGGGGAGTGCGCTTTAGGGGATGCTATAGTTGATGCCCAGGTTGACTATGTGAGTTGTGTCAAATGTTTAGTATAATAGGGAAACAGAGCTCGTCCGGAATTAAAAGGATCAGAGTTCAAACCCCAAGTCGGGCATAGTACGTGTTTTTAGATTTTTCTAAATAGCCCGTGTTTGTGATGACTGATCACCACTCTGGGCAAGGTTCTGTTACTAATCACATAATTCACAAACCCGCATTTGGCAAGCGTGGTGATTAGCGTCTAGCTTTAGAGGAAACTAAGGGGATCATTATACTATCATGTTATTTTATCAGGCCAAATCAAAAACGAAATCGGACACAGACCATCTGGCGTTCATTCAACGAGGAAATATCAAATCTTCTATTCCAGAAGGAAGTGAGTAATATAATTAGACCCATCCTACAATATTTTTAAAACATCCATTAAGCTGGACTAAGGCAGGTGGCCAATTACAAGTTGATCCAAGGACTGTTATTCGTGTCAAATTGTTTTTTTTTCACCTAGCCTAGTTCGGCGGGGCTATTCACTAACTTCGATCGCAAGAAAATCCCGATTTTGACAGCGATTTGACGTCAAATAGTGCATCTTCATTGGCTGAGAAGCTGTCAAAATACGAGCAATTAGCAACCGTTTTGCGTTGCTAGTGAGAGAATGAGGGCGCGGGTCTACTTTCATATTTGCCACCCAAAAATTACTTTGTAACGCATGCCCTTTAAATTTTTATTGATCGTTTTTACACCATGAATAACCTTTTATTCCAGCAATAACAGAAGGTTCGATATTCGAGTTGCTACGCTTCAACGACAGGGTGGAGACCTTCCAGCTGCAAGGCGAGTGGGTGCGCGCGGCGCTGGAGCGCGGCGTGGCCGACGCCTGGGGCACGCGGCCCTTCAAGGGGCCTTGGGTGCTGCAAGTTTCTGGTAAGCACGCTTTAAAGTAAGGGGCTGGCGATTTCATCCATTAGGCCGAGGGTTCTGGATTGAATATTAATTTCAACAATAGAATACTTACATTTATATGATATACACACTGGTTTAGACGACACGAGACACGACACGTGCTACAGTAGCACGGTTTCTCGCCTCGATTTCCGTAGTGTCCCGGGATCGATTACCGGTCGGGTCAATTCAGGAAACGATTTCTGAATTAACTCGGGTCTGGGAGTGCTGGGAGAAGCTTCTGGCTTATTACCTTGTGTGGTACCTCGTAACACAGGGATATTAATCCCTACTTCGAGACCAAGAGGTGTGTTGTCTGGCTGGTCTGGCGCATATTTATTTATTTATTTATTTATGATGAAAAAAATATAAAATTTTGTCAAATAGGCTCCACTCAGCAAATGCTGTAGTAGATAATACTGACTCTGTTCTTCAAGTCATATCTATTCAAATAACAAAACAAAAATGTTTGATGGAGTTAGTTCAAGCGCTCAATAAAATTTTGGTTTTGCTTAGTTTATAATTTTTTGTCGTAGAGCTCTGCTTAAAGGAGATGTTACACCTATTTAAAAATAAAGATAAATCTACTGATTCCAGTAAAAATACAAACAATAAGAATGCACAATTTTTTGGGGAATACTTCATTTTCTGGTTTTCTTTATTAAAAATAATTCAGTATTCTAGTCATAATCCACTTTGGCAATCCACTTGTCCATAGACATTCAGAGCGAACTGTCACTGTCACTAGTGTCACTTGACTTGTGTTTGTACTTATTTTGACTTAAGATTTTGCAATTTGAATTAATGTTGTCTCCGCTCAGCTTTTGTTTTGAGAACTTAGAATTTCTAGTAATACAAAAGTTATTCACGGCACGATTGGCGTAGTGTCCCGGGTTCGATTCCCGGTCGGGTCAATTCAGGAAACGATCTTTTCTGAATTGACTCGGGTCTGGGTGTGCTGGGAGACGCCCCTAGCTTATTTCCTTGTGTGGTACCTCGTAACACAGGGATTTAATAATCCCTACTTCGAGACCATTACAAGAGGAGTGTTGTCTGGCGCATATATATATATATATATATATATATATATATATATTCAAACCACCACTATTCTTATCAACTGGTTATGTGAAAATAACCTCAATGTTATTGTTGTAGTCTTGTCAAATTGAGACCGCGTAATCTGTGTTGACACATTTCCGCCATGTTGTTTTTCGTTGTGTTGGAGTTCCATTATTGGAAATCTTGTTTGAACCAAGAAAATATACATTTTTAAGGAAATTAAATGTTTTGAATCTGTTCCACATATTTTTCCTATTTTTTGGTATGGTACATAGGCCTGTCCAAGACTTCATACGTTTTCGGATATCTCCTTTTGTCAGATGGCTATGTGTTTAGCCGGGTATGGCAAAACTACGGCCTGCGGTCCATTTGAGGCCGCGAATGGTTGAAATCGGGCCCGCGCTCACAAACGAAAAATTGAACTTCGTTAACAAGTGAAATTATTTATTCTGACAGAGTAACACATTAACTTTGGTCCACATCACATAGTTGTCCCAGGTGAAAATCGACAAAATACCAGCAAAAGTTAGAAAGCTTAAATTATAGTCAAATTTTAAAATACGCGGATTTTTAAAAAGTTTGCCCTTCCCTGTGTACAAAAATTACCGATTTCAATTTATCCCACAGGCCTCCAAGTGACATACAACATCAGCAAACCTGAAGGTCAACGCGTCGTCTCAGTTAACATCGGGGACAGCAAGACTGGGAGCCCGTTAGACCCCGAGCGAGTCTACCAGGTCACGGCGCCGACGTATTTGGCTGGCGGTGGCGATGGGTTTACGGTATATATTTTTTTTTAAATTTATTTTTTCCTTCTCAAAACTTAATAAGCTACATTTACAATTCTGCCAAACTACAGACGCAGTTTATCGGCAGCAGTACTCATTAACTAATTTCTTAATCTACAGTAACATTAAGTATGTATTTCAAGGAACCAAAAAAACAATTTCCAGCTACACAACAATATTTTTTTTAAATAATAATTCTCTCATGCACGTTGCATAATATGTACCCCGCCTTCTAGCACTTAAAAACCCATTCAATTTGCATAACAATAACAATAACAATTCGTCACTCTGCTGATCTCTCATCTCTGCTGTGCACCGTCTCCGCTCAGCATAGACCAGCAGAGTGGCAAACGTCACGGACACAGGGACAAATAGTGTTTTTTTAGCCTGGACTTCAAAATATTTCTGGAGGAAACACCTTTCAGTACTTCCTCTGGGAGCTCATTGATAAGGCTGGGTACCATATAACGTCTCTCGCGCTTACCATAATAGTTCCTTATTCTAGGGACCGACATTGTAGGCTTACTCGCTAGGCGGGTTGGATACGTATGTACTCTTGGTTTTTTATGCTCAGTTTTACCATGTTGCTCTATTATGATGGCTAATTTAACTTTATATTCAATGGGCAGCACCTTGCATAATCCAAACAACTTTTCATAATCCTTATTCAATGATTTTTTTACTTTATTGTTTACTAATAATTTTAACATTCTAATTTGTAAATGCTTTATTTTATTTATGTATGTAGGGAAGGTTAGTCCATACGCAACCAGCCCATACAATATTATGGCATCTGCCAATGCAAAGTACAGCATGTATAAAATATTTTTACTCACTATAAACTTAAGGTTAAATAATTTGCCTAGTATTGAGCGCAGCTGGCTGCAAACATGATCAATATGCAAGTTCCACGAGAAATGTCTGTCAATTGTTAAGCCCAAATATTTGTATGACTCAATCCGTTCTATAGGTTTACACATACAGCCTTTTTGGTCGTTATGCAAACATTCGTACGAGTGTCCTTTGATAGATATATTTATCACTTTTCTGTTGCGCGGAGAGATGATTGCCATGCATTTCGTCTTATCCATATTAATAATAATGCCATTGTCATGGGCCCACTTGGTCAGATTATCAAAGTCAGTTTGCATAAGCTTTTGAATTGTATCCTGGTCCCGACCACTACACATGATGCATGTGTCATCTGCATACATGTAAGCCTTGCAGTTTTCAATCACGTTTGTCATGCTGTTGACATGTACTACGTAACCCACCGGCCCAAAGACCGAGCCAGTTGGCACTCCATACGTAATGCTGCCTTTTTCACTCTCCGCACCACAGACGGACACCTTTATCGCTCTTTTCTCTAAATAACTGCTGAACCATACATTCACTGGGCCTCGAACCCCACACTCGTCCATTGCTTTTAGCAGGCCAGCATGATCCAGTGTATCAAAGGCCTTTTTAAAATCAATAAAAATTGTCATTACAATATTCTGTTCATTAAGACAGCCATTAACATCATTTGTGAACTTTGACAGAGCTGTGGTTGAACTTCGATTAGCACGGAACCCATGCTGAGTGTCCGTTAAATAAATTATGAATTATGTTTGTGTCAGATAACACAGCAATAGGTTGACATTTTTTTTGTTGAGTTGTTATCGAAAGACCTCTCAATAATAGAAACATTGGTAAAAGAAATATTTCGAAAACACGAAAACTCCCCGAGATATGACAATTTAAAAAAATATATTTTTAGACTTGCCCAAAACGCTCCAACAGTTTGTACTGCCGCAAGATAATGACGTCACAGGTCGCCTATTTATATGCGTGTTGCAAGACACTTGTTCGCCAGCTATATTACATTTTATGAATATGGTAATGTATAAAAAAAATATGGTAAACGAACTAAAAGTTTACAAATGCCCCTTTGTTAGTATGTTTTTTGATCAATAAATAAATAAATTGAATCAAAAAATACATTTAAAAGGGCCTTATAAAAACTTTCAGGTTGTTTATTTATTTACAAGGAATTTTATGGCTCTTCAGACTTGGGTGGGCAAATCCATTTTTGAAGGTGTAGAGTAATTAAAAAAATATACTATTCGATAATCTGCACAATCTATATTAACTATTGTTAAGGCACCATATTCTTCAATAATATCACTTTTAAATTTGCCATATCTCGGGGAGTTTTCATGCATACGGAATATTTATTTTACCAATGTTTCTATTTTCGAGTGGTCTCTCGATAAAACCTCCACAAAAAAAGAGTCAAATATATATTGTTATGTTCTAGAAATAAGTATAAATATCCTCGTGTTACGTGGAAGGATTTGAGCCAGTAGTGGTGTCTCCCAGCGCACCCAGACCCTAGCCAATTTTCATTTACTAAATTGATCCGACTACACTAGGCAAGGCTAGGCGAGAAATCGTCCTACAGCGCACTACGCCAATCGTGTAGTAAATTTTACCACTGACGTATTTTTAGTTCTATTAGTTAACGTATGTATATATTATTTAATGGCGCATTTTTAAAGTACAACTAAAAATATAAATACCATTAGACAATCCACATCATCCATAGCAACATAAGTTAGAAACCATTTTAATAAGCGCAAAATATAGCTTCCAAACTGTAATAGAACTTTTTTTTCGCTAGATGGCGCTTGCCAAGTAAACTCTGCCTTATAGGACGCTGTTAAATTTAATCAGTTTTAAATTCATCCCGTTTACATATCGGTTAATTTTCATGGAAAAGTTACTTGTGATTAGTCTGTTTTTTCCGTCCAATGTTATCATACAGAAAAGTAATCGGATCTGCAAGTAATAAGTGATTTATGTGCCAATACCCAACGAACCCGTTTTACGTCTTAAAAGTGTATTTACAGTGATTTCTGTCCGAAACTATGAAAACTCTATCTGTTCATAGCGTTACTGTGTTATATAAAAGAGTGTCTGTCAAGTTTATCGTCAAAATTAACAACATAACCTCACTTAGTGAATCATCAAAGTGTGATTATTGAAAATCCTTAGAGTACAACACCATCACGCGGTGCTTTAGCGAATTTTTACCTGCTGGCAAATCCTGCGCGTGATGCTTTCGCCGCTTATGCTTTTTCGAACCACTCTAACTTCGGTGTGATACTGTTTACTCATACTCTTGACAGAGGGCGCGAACTTCGCTTTGCTACTGTTTACTCAAACTTCTGACAGAGGGTGCGTAATACAATCTTAACATTTGACTGCTTTACTAACTACTTGAAAATGGTGTGCGGCGCTTGTAATAAACCAACCATAGGTAAAACCAGCAAGGACAATAGTGCGTCTACCATTGTGTGTTCAAAATGTTCCTCTTGCTATCACATTCTCTGCCTGAACATGACCCGTGACGACCATAAAAAGTTGAGAACAACACAAAGCCAGTTCATCTGTCCCTCATGTAAACTGAAAATTAAGAACATGAATACTGATAACACACCTATTAGATCGAAGCAGCAGAACTCTGTGCTCGAACAGGCAGAATGCGATTTTATGCAATCCACCCAACAAATAACGAACATGGAGCTGCCAGCCCAAACCATGTCATCCTTTGTCAAGGCTGTTTCTGACTTGCAAGGCATTTTCCATACGCTGAAAAACGAAATGAAAGACTTCACTAAGTCACTTAACTCCACCACTGAAGATATCGCCACTTTCCGACAAGAACTGGCAGAGGTGAAGGAGCAAATGAGGGAGCTCGACGAATACAAAGCGGAAGTAGTTAGTCTACGCGCAGAGGTAGCAGAATTGCGCCAAGATATTGCCTCAAAGGAGCAGCGTCGGTTTCTAAAGGATGTTGAGATCACAGGTATTACGGAGGATAAGAATGAGAACCTTCAACAAGTTGTGAATGTGATAGCCACATCGCTGGGCGTTGCGCTAGACCCTCGAGATGTCGACGATGTCAAACGTGTGGGCGCCCGGGGCAGCGGCGGCGCGCTTGAACGTCCCCGCCCTATTGTCGTAACGATGACTCGCCGCGCCCCGCGAGACCACATACTGAGAGCAGCACGCTCGCGACGGGGACTCACTACAGACAAACTGAATCTCCCTGGAAATTCGCGCCGTGTCTTCCTGAACGAACATTTGACAAAGGAGAACAGAATACTCTTTAGCAAGGCTAGAAAGCTGGGTAGTGAACTTCGTTTTAAATTCGTCTGGACCTCAAATGGTAACATCTTCATGCGGCGCTCAGAAACCAGTTCGGTCCTTCACGTGACCTCGGAAGGAATCCTGGAAAAGGTAAAGATACAGAACGGTACTCTGGCAGAACCGAAAGATCCCCAAAACTGTTCCTAACGATTTTACCGCTATCATACTTCTGCATCCCATTAACCTAATTCTAACAGAGTTTTGTTTCTCGTTAGTGTTACTTTTTTATTTGCTTGGAATGTGCCGCTGCTTGAATGTTATTCACAATTATCAGCATTTACTTTTCAAATTATGTTCTGTTTGTTTACTTAACAACTACATGTTTATTATTAAGGTAATCTTTGTGCCACTCTTTTTTTCACTTTGTATATTTGTCTGCATAACTTTGCCTACGTTTTTCAATTTTTGTTATTGTATTATTGGTAAAGCTAAAAAACATCAATTCAACCACTCTTTACTCTCACCACGATCTGCTTTAACTTGCTCTTCAACTCACTCCAAACTACTCCGTAAGTACGCGATTTTAAATCCTGATTCGTACGACTATTTTCACTCAAAATGGGTAATTTAGAACTTATAACTGACATAGATACAATCCCTGATATTACTTGTTATGAGTTAGCTGATCCTGCTTTGTGTAACTCATGAATCTCGCCTACCGCTGACCTCAAGGTATTAACTACTAATATCAGAAGTATAAATAAAAACTTTGATGCTTTTCTAGTTTACCTGCACAGAATAAATACGTCATTCGATGTTATTATCTTAACAGAGTGCCGGCTGAATGATTCTACTATTATTGGTGATATTCCGGGGTACAATTCTTACTCAACCAAACACAACATTAATCAAAATGGCGGTGTAGTTGCATATGTTAAATCCTTATGGTCTGTAGTGGTTGAAGAACCTATTTTCAACGAAGCCGGCTGTCTTTTACTTACTCTCTCGAGTAAAATTGCAATCCTAGGAATATACCGATCACCGTCATTTAGAAACACAAATAACTTCTTAGTAACGCTGGATGACCACCTTAAATCCACAAAGGACAAGCAGTGTATCATAGTAGCTGGAGACATAAACATAGATATCCTAGACTCTGACTCTACTGAATACCTCTGCCTTAATACAGAGCACGGGCTTGAACCGGCAATAACAAAACCTACTCGTTTAAATGCCTGCTTGGATCACATTTTCGTGAAATCAAAAAACCCGGCTATTGGAATAGTTTGCGATGCGGTGGTCACAGATCATAGGATTGCAATAGCAAGCCTTACGATTGACTCATTACATCCAAAGGTAAACAGAACAAATACCAAAAGTGTTATGGACTACCATGGAGTCTGCAGCGAACTAGAGGCGGTTGACTGGAACATAATTACCTCCTTTTCTCATCCAGATGACGCATCGAAGTCTTTCATGGACATAATCGTTAATGCCATAAAACATAACTCAAAAAAAGTGAAAATATCTCGATCAAAGTACGTTATTAGGCCATGGATGACACCTGGATTGCTTAGGTGTTCTCGTCATAAAGATAAACTTCACTCCAGATTAAAACTAAATCCTATTGATGAGATCACTAAGTTATCATATCGTAGATACAGAAACTTCTACATTGGAATAATAAGAAAGGTAAAAATAGATTATGAAAGAGAAGAACTACAACAGAATAGTAAGGATACTAAGAAGCTGTGGAAATCAATAAAGAACATTTGTAACACTAACACTAAAACCAGCCAACCGACAGAGTTACTATCAGCTGCGGACTCCACTAAAGCTTCTCTAAACCTATGTAATAAATTCTTTTCTACTGTGGGACAGAATTTGGCCAATAATATACTATCAGAATCTAACGACACGGAAAGTGGTTTAGCGTCAAAAGTTCGACTCTCCAGCTCGCCATAAAATTCCTTTTTTATGGAACCAACTGACCGGATGGAAGTACTTAGCATCATTGATCAAATAAAAGCAGACAGTGCACCTGGAGAGGATGGAGTCACCACAACTCTCATAAAACATGCTCGATCCATATTATGTGATCCTCTGGTGCTACTGTTCAACCTTAGTTTGGGTACTGGCCATTTTCCTGAAACTTGGAAACGGCCCTTATCATTCCAATCCACAAAAATGGGCCTAAGGACTCGCCGGGAAATTACAGACCAATTTCCCTGCTCAGCATTTTCTCTAAGATGCTGGAGAAAATCGTTAATAAGCGCTTAATCAAATTTTTAGAAGATAACGACTTACTATCTCCTCGACAATTTGGTTTCAGACGCCATAAATCTACGGAAGATGCCGTCGCGCTTCTAACAGAGATTATTTCGGGAAACCTTAATATAGGCCAGAAGTGCATCGGAGTCTTCTTGGATCTGGCCAAAGCCTTCGACACGGTGTCACCGACAATATTGATACGCAAGCTGGAGTGTCTCGGTGTCAGAGGACTAGCGCTTGACTGGTTCAAGAGCTATTTGACATTCAGGCAACAGATAACTAGGGTGGGAGTGCATATGAGCGATCCTTTACCAATACTTTACGGTGTCCCTCAGGGAAGCATTCTTGGCCCAACTCTCTTCCTCATCTACATGAACGACATCCATGACTTATTGTTACCAGATTCTGAGGTTCTTTGTTACGCTGATGACACTGTTGTTCTCTTTAAAAGCATTCACTGGGAAAATGTACTTCTAGCTGCTGAAAAAGGAATGGCATCCATCTGCAACTGGCTTAATAATAACTTACTAACCCTCAACTGCTCAAAGACAAGTTTCATCTGTTTTCACAAAACAGCAGCTTCTGGCCCCACAGGTGAACTAAAGATTAATATTCACTCATGCAACTCCGCTTCCCCCCGGGCTTGCTTATGTAACTTCATTTTTCGAACTAAAGCTACCAAATACTTAGGCATCATTGTCGATGAACATCTAAACTTTAAATCACAAATTCAATACTTGGTTAAACGTGTCAGAAAGATTTCCGGAATATTTAGAAGACTAAGAGACTCTGCTAACAGAACGTTACTGATAACAATTTATAAGGCGCTGTGTGAATCGGTAACTGGGTATTGTATCTCGATATGGGGTGGGGCTGCTAAAACAACACTTTTAGCAGCGGAACGTGCCAACAGGTCTGTACTTAAGGTCATGCTCAGAAAACCGTACAGATACCCTACAGTGGAACTTTACAAAGAAGCCTATGTCTTATCTTTGCGCCAGCTATTTATTTTAAGAACAAGTCTTAATGCTCACAAACGTCTTATCCGCACCGAATACTTTAAGACTCTATTGAAAAAACGTGTTTTTAAAATCCCACTCCCAACAGTAAACTCGCACTTTGCGAGTAGATTTGGCGACTCGATTAGAGCTCATGTGTACAATGCAGTGGTAAGACACTGTAACATTAAAGAGTGCTCAGTTTTTGAAGCAAAATCTGTTTTAACTAGGTGGCTTCTTTCTTTAGATTATTTAAGTACTGAAGATCTGGTTATGTAACTGATGTTTTTTAGGTTTTTAAGTCTTTCATTTTTGTGAAACTTCTAATTTCATGTTATATCCCTTCCAAATTTAAAAATTATACTTTTCGTTTGTAATTTAAAATTCATTGTAAACACAGGTTAATTATTTCTTTACTGGTTCCCCAAGATACAGGCCCAGCCTAGTTTGGGGTCCTCTGTAAAATTCTCATCTGCCTCAACCTGCAATGCATGTATTTGATTTAATTTAATTTTGTTTGATTAACTGTTGTTTTGTGCAATAAAGAAATATTATTATTATTATTTTTTATTTCTTATTCTCGAAATAACGTTATTTCGGTTAGTTTTAGGTGAGATTCACGGGCCTAAGCCAAGTGAATGTCACCTCCTGTATTGGGTTAGTTTGACGTATCCTCCTGTAGAAATTTGCGCACAATGCGACACGTGTTTAAGATGGCAGCCTTCTGCATGGTCATGTAGGTACTTTCTGGTAAATCGATGGTTCTTAGAGAGGAAAGGAGGTGTTTTGGAATGACTCCAGTACTAGAGAGCACCAGTGGCACGATAAAGACTTTATCCATTTGCCAGATTCTAAGAATTTCTTGTTTCAAATCAGTGTATTTGTTAATTTTTTCTGTGATTGTTTTGTGAAGATTGTGAGTATTTGGAACTGCTACGTCTATTAGGTGTACTGTTTTACTATTTTTGTTAATAACTATGATGTCTGGTCGGTTGTAGTGAATTGTTCGGTCAGTCAGTATAGCTCTGTCGAAGTAAATTTTGCAAGTGCTGCTCTCCATTACTGGTTTCGGTGTGTACTGGTAGTATGGTTGAGGTTTTCCGCTGATAAGTTTGTATTTGATTCCTAATTTCTGGTGAATAATGTTACAAATCTGATTATGACGGTGTGTGTAGTCGGTCTTGGTCAGGTTGGCGCAAGCACCTGTAATATGTTGGATGGTCTCTGATTGTCTATTGCATTTTCTACATTTATCACTATTGAGGTTCCGGTCTTTTAATATGTATTTTTTGTAGTTTCTTGTATTGATGACTTGGTCCTGAATTGCAATTAAAAATCCTTCTGTTTCCGGGAAAAGACAGCCCAATTTCAACCATTTGTTGGACGCTACGGGGTCAATATTATTATTATTATTATTATTATAACTGAAGCTGCGAGTTGTGACGTCACAAGCTTGCGTCCGCTTGTTGGAGCGTTTTGGGCAAGCCCAAAAACTATGATTTCTCAAATTTCAATATCTCGGGGAGTTTTGGTGCAATTGGTTTTTTTTTACCATCGGCGGTTTTTACCATCGGCGGAGGAACAATACCTCTTACAAAAGATGTCTTTTTATGTAATTGTTAAGGTCATTTTTCACGTTTTTTTTTTTGGTAAGGAGGTAATGGCAATTAACAGTTGCAATGTTTCCAATAATAAGAGCTCTTTCGATAAACATATATTTTTTGTCAAGGCCCAATTCCAATTTTTAAAAAAAGCTTGCTTGTTATTATAAAGGGTGTCAAAAACCCAAATTTTCCATCAATAATTTATTTTTCTTAAACATGCTCGGAAATATTGTCATTACTTTTGAATAAAGAACACGTGAAGTATCATATTTACGTAGACTGAAAACCCAAAATCACTTCCCGGCGCGTTCTTTGAATTTCGAACGAAGAGCGCGCCGGCAATGTTGTATGAAACGGTGTGCTGTTTGAATTTAGAACTCTTTCATCTATCGTACACATTGCGTTCTCGTGGCTGTATAGCCACAGATGCGTTTACCTTTCGGCACAAATTGTAAAATAAAAAAAAACAAATTGGCGGTAAAGCGGAGTTGTTATTTTGTTAATAATATTAATTAAATTTATTATGTAAAAGGCCCTTTTCATTTCCTTGCATTTTTTCAAGAAAAGCACTTTATATGCCTCGGCCGAAATGGCAATGGCCTGTCTCGTATCATTGAAGTCCTCGCCTGCGGCTCGGCCTTCAAACTCATACTCGACCTGCAATTGCCTATTTCGCTGCCTTTGCAATAATGTACTATTTTCTGTGACTTGATTAAATGGTCTGAGTGCGTAGACGCCGGCTTCGTTAAGGGTCTTTTTACACCCTGTATTATTATTATTAGTAGCTAATTACTTCTAGTATTCACAGAAAATATTTTTTCCAGATGTTCCGAGATTATAAGCAGAACGTGCAAGTTATAGGGCGGGATCAGAAAATATTCGAAACCTACATCAGAAAATATTCCCCGCTGAATATCATTGTGGATGGAAGAATTAAAATAATTGAAAACTAGTCTTAGTTATTAAAGTTGTCATTGTAAATTTTATTTAATAAATAATGCGAGAGAGTTTCTAAATGGTTTTAGTCATATAGTTCCGACTTGGTGAGGCTGTATTCTAACTATTTCGTTTCGAGCTTTTTCGAGCTGTAATATTCTATTGTTTTAGTTGTGATTCACAGCCAGATTAAGATAAAAATATTGGAAGGAATTGTAACTAAATCACTATACTCCATTCATTATAACGTTAGAAATAAGAGGCTCATAGAAGCAGGGGTGCTAAAGTGAATGACAATTTGCATTTGACGTTGCCATGACGATGACTTACCTGAGTATAACCTGGCAGAATTGAGAACCCCTTCCGCCACAACGTATGAAGGGATTATGTAAAATATTTTAGATTTGGTAGAGTTGTGGTGATAGTAAAAATGTGTTTGG
This sequence comes from Udea olivalis, assembly GCA_947369235.1. Taxonomy (NCBI): domain Eukaryota; kingdom Metazoa; phylum Arthropoda; class Insecta; order Lepidoptera; family Crambidae; genus Udea; species Udea olivalis. The sequence continues at coordinate 9,703,435 of OX376362.1, read as the reverse complement.
AAAAAAACCCCTGCTTCTTTTAGGTTTTTACATCGACAACATAGTTTGCTGTAAATATGATCATAAATTATGTACTTACTTTATTTTAAATGACAACAATCAATTATGACTGCTGCTATCTATGTAGATTTTAATAAATTCCGCATAAATCTTAAAAGTTATCTTAAAATAATGTTTATTGTACTTTCACCATAAAGTGTACCCTAAAAAGACCTTTTTTTACTTATGTCTAATGCTATAATTAATGGAGTATAATAGGAATGCTATTTTGACAAAAGGAGCAGTTTTCTGATACCACGTTAGAGCTTGTCCAATCTGAAATGCCGCGTCCCTTCACCGCATTCACGCACTGATATACCACATTCTAAATATGGACGCAAAAAATATCAACATGCCACTGTAATTGGTCGTTTAGTAGCCAGTTGGACTCGAACCTGGAAGCACGACATTTAAAATTCGACAAGCTCTACCTATACATAATTTATAAGAAAATAAATAATATCTACATAATTGAAAAGTCACATTTTATTTACTCCACAAATTTGATTTTTTCTTTATTTCGAGAAAACATCTTAATCTTTCAAGTATACAAGTACCATAATGAGTTAAATATAGCTACTTATTTTTGCACATCAGTATTTTTTTTTAGTGGCAGAAAGGATGAACTCAATTCTTTATCAAGTGTAGGCATCCAAAAGTGTAGGATGTGAGTTCATTAGTAAATATAAGCACAACTTTATGCAGGTTGTCTAAACTCTAAGAGCGGTTTTCGGACAACCTTTCGCGTGTATACGGTCATACACGCGCGCTACATTATGTGCTTTAAAAAAAACCAACGTGTTCGCTCGAACCGGTAGTGGTGTCCTGCTTATACGAGCTTACATTACAAGCATGGCAACGCTCGTACGAGTTGCGCCTCGACAAAGGTGCGCCTATACGCGCTTGTTCGAAAACGAGCTGTAACTCAAGAGTGCCGAGTGCGAGTTGCAGTGAGAGAAGTGAATGACTTTACCATCGCGTTTCGCTAGCACGTAAATGTCAAATAGTATGGAATCGAGTCAGCGCCATCTAGCGGCAAATGCGGGCAACATCAAAGCCACTAGATGGCACTGACTCGATGCCATACATATTCACGTTTTTTTTCTCGCAAAACGCGATGGTGAAGTCATTCACTTCTCTCACTGCTACTCGCACTCGGCACTCCAGTTGCTGTAGGATTCAGTCAAGTGTAAATAGAAAGGCAGCAAGTCTATCATCATCATCATTCAGCAGACGTCCACTACTAAATATAGGCCTCCCCTACCGATTTCCTAAGTGATCGGTTGCAGGCGGTCTGCATCCACTGGAATCCCGCCATAATTAGTCTATAATTAGACATATTTATGATTCAGTCTTAAAATATAAACAAGAGACTAGGTATAATTCACTTACCGTTGAAACTGCCAGCGTAGACTATTTCTGCCGTTAAAAAAGATAGCCTATGTTTATATAGCCATGTGTAAATATAGCTTGTTGTTAAAGTAGCTTTATATTGGTGAAATAATTTTTAAAATCGGTCCACTAGTTTCGGAGCCAATTCAATACAAACAAACGCACGAAATATTTGCTTTTTATAATATTAGTACATATAGACTAGGCTTTTTGAGAATAGAAAGTTTCTCATTAATAAAAACGCAATTAGATTTGCGAGATTTTGGTGCATTTAGTTTTTAATCCACTCAACGGTGAGAGAAAGTACTTTTGGGAGTGTATTCCGTAATTCAATTTGAATAATGTTTTGTCATATTAATGCATTAGCTGATGATTACACAATATGTACCAACATAAGTATTTAGATATGGTTTTATTTATCAAATACGGTAGTAAGTAGAGATGGTTTTTTTAATGTAAGATTGCATTCTAAGCATCTCATTTTAATGTACAAAAGGAACGAAACGTTTTATTTATTTAAGGTAATAAAATAAAGGCTTAAATGGGTCATATATAAGCCTTCCAAAAGAGTACGAAACTTCTGGTTTAATCAATATTTCGATGAAAACTTGCTGCTACAATTATCTCCACTGTGTGAAAACATGTATCTATATAGTTACATCATTTAATAGCAAAAAAAGCGTTAAGTAAACGTTCGGCAAATGTCATTGCAGCGTTGCTTCGCCGATGAAATGAAATGAACTTTATTGTGAACATAAATTTGGGTACATTGTTAGCGGATATATTTGCTTTTAAAGTATAATCGCCAAATTTTACCTTTTCAGATGAGTTCACATTTCTATCATTAGAACACACTAAACAAAGCTGTAATACAATAAACACTAATTATTTGACTGCTATGTAATTGAATACTAAATATAATCTATCTAAGTACTATTATCTTGTAAAAAATCTTTTCTACCATAGTAACATTTATCCAATTTATTAAGATTATCGTGGGCAGGCACCGAATCTCACCTCACGAGTGGTGAAAAACGGTAAATGCAGTATTTCTTATCATCAAAACAAAATGTTAATAAATCTGGCAAACTTTTTGTCTAGAAGTGATAAGCTCGATACATCTTAAACCTGACGAAAGATAAAACCAAATCCAATTTGCTTCTAATGCACGCATCATTCGGGTAGGTAGTTGCCCGCCATACCATCCGGCCATTTGCCTCGCTGCCTAAAAAACGCGTCGCAGAATACATATTTTCTTTTTCTAAAAACTCGGCTGAAAAAGCGATTCGGCCGCGCTATATTCATGCAAAACAAAGGTGCCATCAGGTAAATGGGCCAGGAATGGAAGAAACGCCTCTAATGACACGGAAAATTCTTGCTGGCAGTCCACATTCGACACCTTCGCCCTATTTTTGTTTTTAAAACCAGAGGGCTGGCTGCGAAAGACGCTTCAGGGCTGACAATCCCGAGGAGCTAGCCGCGTTACCTAGTGTTTGAATTAAGCCAAGAGAAAAAATCTGATAAGATCGCCGATTTCAATGAATGCAATCTGCCTTACTCCGGTCCGCTTACAATGTATGACCTGCTGGCGGCCCCGACAAACTTCGTTCTGTCAAAAGTTATTGGCAAATGCTTGACAGCTGTGAACATTTCGTATGGAAAAATGTTTATCCTTTTTTTTCATCAATTTTCCAATGTTTTTGATACTTATTTAGATATTATCCTGTTCCCGATGTCGACAAATCCAAAAACACAAAAAAAAAACAACTTAAAAAAAAACTATTCCGAAACAAAACACTATAAAGTAAAGAAATAATTGCGTATTCTTCTAAAACTTATAGGCTAATATAATGTAGGTACAATTATTGATATTGTTGGAGTCGGTGTCAGTAAAGTAAACACTACAAGATACCTAGCAATATACCTATTTTTTACATCTCACGTTTACGTATGTTACGTATGTAGGTAGTTACAAACCCTACTTTGGCTAATAATCCGCAATTATTTCTTTACTTTTTTTAGTGTTTTGTTTTGGAATAGTTTTTTTTTAAGAAGGTTTTTGATTTTCAGTGAAAAGTTCTTATTTATTTTATACATCGAAAAAGTATCGTCCAATCGCTCCTAAGAATTGAAGAGTTCCGTTACTTTGTCATAGATCCCATAATCAGAACCTAACCAAACTCTCATCAAACTACCCTTGAAGTATATCCTCTCCAATTAAAAAGAAACATCGAAATCGGTTGGCGGGATATTGAGTTATTCGTCCATTTGTCGCGCATATATGTTATCTAGGTTTAAGACTTATATGGTTTTCCCATGGATGCCACTTTTAGGACTAGACCAAATTAAAATGGGACCACACGGAAAGCACCAGCCTTCAAATAAAAAAAATGATCAAAATCGGTTCACCCAGTCGAAAGTTATGAGGTAACAACATAAAAAAAATACAGTCGAATTGAGAACCTCCTCCTTTTTTAAGTCGGTTAAAAAAACGTAAAAATCCGTCCTACGGTTTTGGCTTTTAAGTGGTGTAACTAACACGACTTTCTTTTATATATGTATATACATAGATGTTCAACAGTGGACATCTTTAGGTTGCTTAAATAACGATGAAGATATATTTTCTGCTTATGTAGGACCGGTGTTTCACATAAAAATAGTGAGTACACTCTTAGAAAATAACTTACAATGAAATATGTTTTAAAACAGAACCTTCTGAGCTCTTTTAGTGAGTTTCCACAAAAGGAAGCCTTAATGGAGTTACGTACGATGGTATAATGCTTTTAGCGATATCACACGAGATGAATTTAAAAGCAGAATAAACCCCATATTCCATAGCACGAGCGATTGATTCCATGTCTCAAAGCTCCAATGGTGCCAAAGTATTAAAAACGGTAGTGGTAGTAGTCTTAAGGTGTACTAGCTTTCGGCGAACGTGAACTTCATTCTTATGACATACTTACAGGTCTTTTTCCGAATGTGTGACTGATATTTGTTGTTTATTAGATACTAGCTGCCTCGACAGACTTCGTTCTGTCAAAAGAATTTGCACCACGGTGAAGCAGCACATCGGTAAAACAGCACATCTCGCCTGCGTTTCTCCAACTTGGTTTACGTAAACTATTATTTTTCACTGAATGTTTTGTTCAATCATAATAAAATATAGTCTATGTCACTTCCTGATGATGTAGCTTCATATTGGTGAAAGAATTTTTGAAATCGGTCTAGTAGTTTCGGCTCCTATTCAATACAAACAAACAATCAAATCTTTCCTCTTTATAATATTAGTATAGATTCGCAAAATCCCGTCTCAGCACTTTTGTCATAAAAAGAACCCCTATGCAACATTTCCGTAGTGTCCCGGGTTCGATTCCCGGTCGGGTCAATTCAGGAAACGATCTTTTCTGAATTGACTCGGGTCTGGGTGTGCTGGGAGACGCCCCTGGCTTATTTCCTTGTGTGGTACCTCGTACCACAGGGATATTAATCCCTACTTCGAGACCATTACAAGAGGTGTGTTGTCTGGCGCATATTTATTTTATTTATTTATTTGAGACTCATTTCTCCTAGCACTTGTAGTAACGAAGTTTCAAACAAACTATCAGCCCCTTTAAAAACAACCCCTTAGTGGTCGAATTTCGCAAAGTCCCGTCTAAGTGAGCACCTACTAGTACGTCCTAAGGAAAACCCCCATGCAAAATTTGAAACTTCTAGCACCTGGAGTTTCTAAGATTTTGCTATGAGTGAGTGCTGCTCCTCCAACGTAGCTAACGAGGACATTAAGGCCCGTATTCTTAAACAAAATCTGTACTTGAGTATAGATCTGAGTGACGTTTTTGTATGAAATGACGTTTTGAAATCTCTACTCAAGTACGGATCAGTGCTTGAGTACGATTCTAGAATACGGGCCTTACAGACCTGGGGCCTCATTGCGATCTCCTAAAGCCAGACAAGTTAATTTCTGAGCGTAGTGATCAATTTCGTAATATGATCTTTCATTTCCAGCCAGTCAGCGGTTACCTGTCAATAATGCATCCTCTAGTCCAGATATTTACTGACGGAATTGCTCGCTCCCCTCAGTTTAGGGACCTTACTTGTCTGGCTATAAAAGATCGTATTAAGGCCCCTGGTGAATTTGTCTAGTGTAATGTCACCTTGTTGATTGTGTTTCAATGTTTTAATTACTTAAAATAAAATAAATATCAGAATTCGGAATAGTTTTAAAATGGCCATTTCAACACTGTCCCGAATGGTGGATGGTAGATGACTTGTTTTAGTGTATAGAGTATAGTGAGAAGATGATATACCTAGGGCCAGATTACCACTGTTTGGCTATAAATTGTACGTACTCGTATGTTGGATTTTTTTTTTTATTCTATTCCTGTTCTTCAATAAAATATTATTTAATCATAACTGCCTGATTTTGGCAATGCAAGCTGGATATACTTAAGTAAGATTGTGAAACAAAAACCTGTACAGCCGATCGTGGGGAATGCTCTCTGATTGGTTACTAGGTCAAGTAAATCAGGTCTGCTTAGTCTAAAACGCTACGAAATCGAATTTGAATTAAAGGAATCAGTGTAATGGCAAAAACCAAGTCACAGACCTAGCCCTGATAATTAGCAGTACCTAGGGTACCTACGTAGGGCGAAAATTGTAAGAAACTGCCAGAGGGGAGCAAAGGCTCTGTGATGGCTACCATAGAAGAAGAAACAAAAGGGAAACTTTTCCATACAAATGTAGTCCTCTATTTCCTCTTTGGATATTGCCACTATTGGCATGCCCCTATGTTTCCCTTTTTACTATAAATTTATTTATTAAAAGAAATTTTTGCACCTTGTTAAAATTAAACAAATTGGTGTTTTTATATTCTTTAGATTAGACACTCAGTAGGTTTATTTGTATCAAAATGACACATTGTACTTTACAACGTTGTAAACCCAAATTTTATTTATCCAGGGATATTTTATATTATTATAGTATTTATGTCTATTATTTATTATATCTTTCTTTAAACTTAACGATTTAAAAGCCCTTACTGCGAAAGTCTATTTGAGTATGAGTTTGAGTTTGAGTTTGCTGTATTCAAACATCCGAAATAATTTGATTAGTTTAAATATAAAAAAGAAAACACTCATAGAAACACAGCCATTCTTAAATTTTTAATGAATAAATTAATTATAAGTACATTTTTCGAAAAGGAATCAGGGTTCAACGAAACGTTGACTTTGTATATTTAATAGGTGATTTCGGTCCGAGTTGAATTTGTCTCTATCGCGCTCTGCGGGGACTAGATTAAAAAAAAATCATTTTATCGATTCTCTCGCCCTTGCTGTGTCCTATTAATGGTGGACGCCGCATGGATGGATGACCTAAGCCTATAAAGGTCGCATGATCGGAGGATCTATCGCAGTCAAATTTCATTATTCGAATTAAAGTTTACCTGCGACAGACCCATTGATGATTATGATGACACCTACGAATGTAGGCTGTGAATTTTATTCGTTTTTAAAGTGGTAGGAGCACTTCGTCGGTTACTAGATGTGCCGAGTTCTAACCTCAAAATGTGTTCTCAGATGTGATTAGGGAGGTTCGTTTGGCAATTGTGGTGATTGAGCCATAACCTGTAATTAGTAGCGATGAATGTCAATATAGACCCAGCAGTTTTTTTCACAAAGTTTTTAAACTAATCCTAATGACTTATCGTCTGTATGTTAGTCTTAAACTAGACAACTGAGTTTTTTTTTATATTGCCCGTCAGGATGACCTCACTCCACCTGATGGGAAGTGGTCGTGAGGTCCAGATATGAGGTTGACAAGCCCAGTCATTTAAACGAATCACCGAGCAGGCCATCCTCACCTTGAAGGCCTGCAGAAATGCCTTTTCACGGCCCGCTTGAAGAACCCGGGACTATACAAAAAAATACAAAAAATACAAAAATCTTTATTCATAACACAAGTCACTATTACAATGCTTAATATAGGTCTCATCCTTTTAAGTTTGGAAACCTGTATTAGGATGAGACCGCTCTTCTTAAAACAAATTAGCCATTACTATGACTTGTTTATTGTTACATGATTTTTAATAAGTTTTTATTATAAGTTCTATAAGTTCTTATTATAAGTTCTATAAGTTCTTATTGTAAGTTCTATGAGTTATATTATTAGTTAAGTTAGTTTTATTATCAGTTCTATAATTTTTATTATGATCTAGTTCTATGAGTAATTAGTTGGTTCTTAATTATTATTATTTTTTATTCATAAAGTTTCATTTTATAAGTTATTAAACATTCAAAATATTTACCACACATATCCATTTAAAAACCCTAAATACTAAATAAATGATGGAAGTGTTACGTGACATGCCTAAACAAAGATTCGGCGCTGTCATAATCGAGGTATTACACTATACGAGGAAGGAAACACATGTGCTGGAAGAGCGTTCCACGTCTGGATGGTACGACAAAGAAACGAGTCACCGAACCTTTTAGTTCGGGCCAACAAATGTTGGATTGTGTGTGGGCGACGCCGTAAAAAAAAAAGGTGGAAAAGATTACTAAAAGTTTACCTTAATACCCAACATTTATTGAAACCGGAGCTATTCTAAATTTGTTAAATCTTTATCTTGTAACTCACTCACTGGCTGCTGCGATACAGGCCTGCGTGCCTAGTGCAGAAGTCGCTGTAACTTATTTTGTATCTTACCAATTTGCTAATAAACGTTATTATTGTTATTAATTGCGTGTTTTTCACTTCAATTGTCTAGAAATGTTATCTTCAAAGGAACTTTATCTCAAGTAAGGACTTTTATTGTTTGACGTACATTGTTTTTGAGGAGCTTATTTGCTTTAAGTTTCATTTTAAAGTAAAGATGAAGGACTTCTTAGTAAAGAATGTAAATAAAAAGTAATATAAACCTGCTAAGATTTATAGGTGCTGAGAGTTCTAATAAACATGGCAGCTTAACAAGCAGGTGACCAAGCCCTTAAACTAAGCAAAGTCTGAATTGGTTACAGAAACTGATGAACATTCCTAAATATTCAAAATGCAAATAAAACAAACAAACAAAAAATATCTTTATTTAAATAGACCTGCAACAAGTACTTTCAAATCGTCTTTTCAAGAGAAAAAATTATACTTAGTAACAGACTTATATACTAAAATAATATGATTGCATAAATACACTGTATACAAACATAATGTGACTCTACCACCGCATCGGAAGTTGATCTTATACTGAGAAGACCCGGCGAGAAACTCAGTCCTTATTCTTTTAAACTTGGTTCGGTTTTAAAATAAGAGTTAGTAAAGTTCTAACATTTCCTTAAAATATGAACCTTAAAAGTACATCTAAACTACCGGATATAAATAGCTAATAGCATCCAGATACGGAACAAACTCAAAATGTTCTTCAAGATAATGTTTTTACACGGGTTGAACCTCGACCTCAATATTTTTATGATCGGAAAATCCGTATCAGAAACCGACCAGGGAATCCAACCTAGAACCTCTCGAGTGCTCTTACTACATACTTAACCTGTAAATAACAGTAATTCTTTTAATAAAATAAGTGATACAAATGTAGAAGAAATCTAATTTCGGACCTTTACCTGCTCTACCGACCATTACCTGCTTGCTCTACTGAATCCGAAATCCCTGATTTCAGTAGCTGGCCTGGTCAGAGCAGCCACCTCGATTGTGGAAGACGCGAGTTCGGATCCATCTCGACATCTTTAGGGTACGAAATTGTTTTTTTTTCTAGTTTTCCGTGTTTAGATAAGAAAACAAGCATTGTAAAATGCTTAAAAATCAAAGTAATATTATTTTATAGATTTCTATTATTATCCGATCATCAAGATTATAACAACTTTTTACATTTAATTACATTTACAGTGATAATTACCCCAGAGGGAGAAGCCCGACACGTTGGACCGACCAGATCCGCACCACACTCGAATCTACACTCCACGACGCTTTCCACACCGCCGCAGATCGGCATCAATGGCGGTCAATAATAAAACGCAAGATGCTTCGAGGTCACGACCCCCAGTAACTGGGGTATCGACTCAAGAAGAAGAGAAGAAGAGACAGTGATAGTTAGTAAATGCAGGCTTCATATCGTGATTAACTTTAGGTTTTCTGATCGTCTCTGGATAAAAGTATGCAATAATAGAAATCGTAAGTACTTACCTTGACTCGAATACCACAAGATACGTACACATTGTTAATTGTCATTGTAAGAAATCTAATTTTAAACGAAGCTGAAACCAAGGCTGTGTTTAAGCGAAACGTATTCAAAAACTGGTTATAAATACAATAGAATGTAGGTATTTCTTGTATAATCATGTAAAATAAACTGGATTTAACAATGCTAGAGATTGTCTGATAATGGCAGTGCATTTATAGAGCGATGTGGTTAAATCACTTTAATTTTTCAATTTCAGTGTGAATAGTGTTTATATACTCTTTGGGTGTGAATTATCTTATTTACCTTACCAGAAATAATTTTAACTTTAAGCAAAAAAGAGTTCATAAAAACAACGTGCATTGAAAAATGTAAGTTGAATGTTCTTTTAAATCGTATCAACCATGTGTAACCACTTAGAATGCATGTAAATGTGAGGTAAGGTGGGTGAAAAAAGTAGGGTAAGGGGCCTACCCTACCCTACTTTTTTGTAGCTCATTATAATGTCGACTTTATCATCATCGTCATCAATCGTAGCCATTCGTGGATAATTATTTAAATATAAATAGTCAGTAAAAAATATTTTTTGATGCTGGATCACTAACGGAACTTTATTATAATTTTTTTGAAATTTAAACGTCCGATAGCAGACATTTTTTATTTGGTAATTGTTTTTGTTTTTGGTACCTAACTGAATTAGCCAGTAACAAATTAAGCCAGCGAGCAGTTGTTTCTCACTGTTAAGTAGGTAGGCAGCCTGAATTTGTAATACCTGGGGGGCTAGCCAAGAGCAACCCGCTACTTTCGTTTCGTTTTAATGTTGTACTTATTCATAGGCTGTGCTATTTAGCAGCTCACATGCTAATTTGTCACCGACGTTTTACAAATCATAGCAGTACTGAGTGATGGAGAAGAAGTATGCATGTTTTTTTGAATAAATGATACGGCGTCCCAAGTTCTTTGTGGCAATGTTGATGATACAAATACATGAATGGTGGCTTTTGATAAATAGTATTCAGAAACGTGACTATTTCAGGTTTACAACATCACTTATTTACTTTATCATAACAACTTGCAACTAATCAACAGATTCGTCGATATAAACTGTTTTTGTACGTGCTGTTAAGTCTGGAGACACAATTACAAGTGTTTAATAACAAATTTAGCCAATTTATTGACAACCTTGAACTAACCGTATAGCTACTTAACTTTGAAATTACTGATAAGACTGTTAAAGTAAATAATTATTAACCCATAGTTGTTTGGGGAAAATCAATTGATCAATTTTCCTTCACTTCTGAGTTTCTTGGTAGACATCGCTTTTAGCGATAAAGCCGCCAAAATAATTATCCGCAAGTTGTTTTTTTCCTGTGTGCAATAAATAATATTTACTCACTTATAAAAACCTGTTACGGCATAACAAAAACATTTTTAACCCCATCGTTACCGCGTGACCATTCATCACGTCACAATATAAAGTAGAATGTCGAAACGAGTATTTCAGTAATTTACTATCACCATCCGCGGCGAGAACACGTCTGTTTTCCTTTCTCAAACTTCCAAGGCGACGGGTATCATTTACCCGTTCACTGACGTTAAACTGTGTAGTATGAATCGGTTGGGCTGTGTCGTGTTTGTGTGCAGTGTGCTTATAGCAGACGTGAACAGTGGAGTGTTAAGAAATGATCTTTATGAACTCGATATAGTGCATTTTAACGATTTTCATGACAGGTAATTTGTGTAAATTTTAACAAATTAGTAGCTAATAGTAGCTATGAAATTTAGAGTTGTACAGGACGGACGTTCGCTCTAACCAGACTTAAATCAGTGGCCACACACCCTCTCAATTCCAGTACATTCTCAAACCGACGTCCATTAGAGATAGGAGCTTTCTGAATTGTACTACGAATATTATGGTATATTTTGGATACACTATTTTGGACGTACGTGCGTAACAAAACTGAAACTAATTGTGATGTCACACATATAGGGAGATGTTCATATTTGAATAATGAACTCAATTCATAAATATTTCAAGGACAGTTTTCACTCGTCGCCACCTGTTCCCACATTAAGTAGAGCTTGTATTCCGAGTCCCCGAGAATAATAAACTGACTTAGATGATCTTCAAAACAAACAATAAAAACAATACATTGAGCCTTTTTGTATACTACGTCGGTGACAATCAAGCACGCGGACCGCCTGATGGTAAGCGGTTACCGCAGTCTATAGACGCGTGCAACATTAGGGGTGTCACTTGCACGTTGTCGACCCTGCAAATACCTTTTCAAACCCCTCTTGAAGAACTCCATACTATAAATCATCAGGAAACCTTCGGCAAGGAGCTCATTCCACAATTGAAGCGTCCTCGGAAGGAAACATCTCTGAAACCGAACAGTACTGTACTGTGTCGTCAAGTGCAGTTGCTTTCTCCTGTTACCATACTCTGCAGATAAACTAACCAGTTAATTCTGTTTTCTTTCTAATTGAACCTTATAGAGCTTGTCCAGACCAGTAATGGCGAGACCCTCTACTTTTTTAAAAAAATTATAATTATAAAGCCGATACGCATGCATCGTACCTAACGATGACTTAATTTTAACTAAGGAGGCCTTCGTCCAGCTCTGGGACAGTATGTAGGCTAATTACCTTACTCTTCTTTACTTTATGTGTGCGTGAATGCGGTGGAGGGGCGCGTCATTTCAGATTAGACAAGCTCTACCTAACTGGATAAAAAACAAGAAAATGTTCATCATCATTAACTTCGTATTCTTATTCGCTTAAAGCAAATCAGGATAGCTTTGAAATAAGGAAAAAAATCTTTTTTTTCGATATAAAATAAGTACTATGTTTTTTGGTCGAAAACGTGTCAAATGACCTTTAAAGACAATGACTTTTGAAATGCAAGTTTTACTGATAATATTTGATAATTTAGTTTTGTTTTTAAAATTTATGTTGTAAACATACAGATTATGTTTACAACATATTAGTGAATTTATGTATTTGTGGGCGATAGGGATAGTTTACGATGGTCAATTGCCCTGAACGCATTTTTCCAATATGACTAGCAAATAATACCTAAAGTATGTACATATACGGGCGGAAAGCTACTACATATACTACATATACATACTCATAAATGATTACTCGAAAACTACTAAAAATCGCGAAACATAAATGGGGGTCCAATTGATGACAGACCTCCGCTGGTACAGGTTTCCCGGGACTCCCTGTATAGAAATATGTATTTTTTCAGCACATTACTGATAACTATTTGAGGCGATCTATTAACAGAATCTAAAGATAGAATGCTATTAGGAATTATGCCAAAAACCAAAATATTTACAAATTATTTAGCTCCGTGGCCGAGTAGCATGAGCTCTGGTCCAAAATCCGGAAGTCATGTTCAAATACCAGTTGAGGCAAAGTGTTTGTGATCATATTTTGGTTTGTGATCATCAACCCTTCAATAATGACGACACGGTTGGCGTAGTGTGTTGTAGCTAGTGATGGAGGTACAAACCTCGAGGCGTCGAGTTCTACTATTGAAGCTTCGAGGCGGGTTGGCTGGACTCAGTGAGCTCGGTAGACTCGTAGACCCGAGCTCCCTGAGCCACGCCTCGAGGCTTAAAAAGAGTTGGAGCCTTCAAAAGTACTCAAACCTATCAAAAGAGCTCGAGCCTTCAAAATAACTCGAGTCTTGAAAGAGCTCAAGTCTAATAAAACGTTTTCACTATAATATTTGACGACCGACTTGGTGTAATGGTTAAGAAGTTGGCTACTACACCAGAGGTCGCGGGTTCGATCCCCGCACAGTACAAACATTTGTGTGCATGAACATGTCTGTTTGTACTGGTCTGGGTGTCTCCTATGTATAATAAGTATGTATTTACAAAAGAAAATGTATTTAAGTATGTTTATCCGTTGTCTAGTATCCCATAACACAAGCTTTAATTAGCTTACTTTGGGGCTAGATGGCGCTGTGTGGAATAATGTCCAGGGATATTTATTATTTATTATTATTATTTATTAATATTTTTCATGATAATTAAAATGTCTTTTAATATTAATTAACTAAACCTCTATTGTTCAAAATACCCTTCTGATGACATATATTGTACTGCCTGCTTTTTTACCAGTTATTTGTTATTTAATTTTTAACATTTATTTGTTATTGATATTAAATTATTTTATCCTAACTTAACATCAACTAAGGCATTAATTTTTATTAGCTATAACAATACTCAATTAGACAATAATTATTGTCTGGATGCGATAAGTCTGTACTAAACTAAGGAAGGACTATCAATCCCGACTTTAGACACAAAAAAGTACATCATTATTTTTGAGCTAGGGATCGTACTCACGACCCACGGATACTACCACTGATCCAGTCAAAATGTAGTCATTTTTTTTAACTTTAATCTAATTAGACTTTGACGCAGACTATGATAGTTTCAAATCTACTTTAGGAGATTACGGTTAGGCCCAGTTAACACAGTGTTCGCGCTTGCTTGAACCATTTGTACCTAACTCAGGGTACCTAAATATATATAATAATAATAATATCTGTGACAATTGACACCAAGATCATCTGACCCCAAACTAAGCAGAGCTTGTAATATGGGCGTCAGAGACTGATAAACATACTTATATATTTCTAAATACATACTTAAATAGATAATAACACCCAGACACACAACAAATATAAATGTTCGTCACACAAATATTTGTCATGGGTGGGGATCGAACCCACGACCTCCGGAGCTAAAGGCAGGATCGCTGCCATTGCGCCAACAGGCCAGTCAATTATTAATATATCCCATTGCGTGAGGGATATAAACAAACATTACATACACACATTTTCTTACTCTCCCGTGTTTCTGGCCCGCATGCAAGCGGATGTGTACACACTTATGTTTTACAAGCAAATTCAAGTTGTCAGAACTGTGGACAGCTGTAGGCTGTTCTGAAAAACTCTTTACACACTAATTAGCTGTGAGATTCAACTTTCAAATGTATAAAACTCGAGAACGAAGACTTGATGTGGAAGACTCATAAATGTGGTACTGAAATAAATTAAGTTTATTCATATTTTGATATAATACGTACAAGATTTGTATATGAGTAGAAGTGTCAGCCATCTGAGTGCATTCAAGTTGTAATTTTCTTAGAACAGTCGCACCACCCTGGTATTGATCCTGCCCATTATGTGCTCATGGGTTTGAATTAAACTCCTTCCAGGATCATCGAACTATGTATGTTCATAAATGTACGCCTAGTCTCTGATACCCTTATTTTAAGCTTTGCAGACTTTGGGCTCAGATGATCATGGCGAAAATTGCCCCAGGTATTCATTCGTATGGAATAACATGACTTAATTTTATTTCTCATGATTTGTGTTTGAAATGTGACATTATTGTCTGCAGATTTGAAGAAACCTCCGTTCTCTATCCGGTATGCAGAACCAACGACGACCAATGTTTGGGAGGCTTCGCAAGGCTCTACGGAGAGGTCCAGACCTTGCTAAAACGGAAGACCAACCCGCTCCTCCTGAATGCTGGAGACGTGTTCCAAGGGACTTATTGGTACACGCTACTTAAATGGCGTGTGGAGCAGAACTTCATTAATCTACTGCCTATTGATGCACATGTAAGTACAATAATATATATTATACTAAACAGATTTGAAAGTGACTATTATGATAGGAGAAATCGTTTTTTTTCCGCTAGCCAATAACTTTTCCCAACACCTAGGATCATCACACTCATCTAAATTTGTTTTTTTTTAGTTTTCCTATGTTGAGATTTGAAAACAGCATTGTAAAGTTCTGAGGAGGAAGTAATAAAGTCATGATAGTTCAATGATGTAAGGGAGTTCAGAAGAAGAGAATGTGGAGGTATGATCATCTTTAATGATGATGTATCTAAGGTAGAACAACCAAGATAATATAATCTCCACCAGGTGGTTGAGGAGAACAGCGCAAAAGCGTCTAGAATAAAGACGGAGGCAATCATAGCGTAGCGTGGAACGAAAAAAACGGACACATGATCTGAGTAAAGTTGCAGGGTTTTAGAAGATGCAGCCTACCTAAAACCGGTTCCTGCCCCTATGGCTGCGAATGATCATGATGAACCGAGGCGTTCGTTATCTGCTGATCTATCGATTACGTTACACGTAACCTTGATAATCCGATTTGACCGAATGATTAGGAGGCAATGAACTTGCACAAAAACGAATACCTGAGGAGCTAGCGTTTAATAACTGTCAAGGTTCAATTATGGCCAACCTTGCCAACATTTTACAATATAATTCATTCTAAATATAAACAACTCTAAGATTTTACACCAAGATCATCAAAACTAAAACTAACGCTGTTAAGACTTACGTATATATTTTAAATATTAATGATTTTTAAATCCATAATTTTAAATTTTACTCCGACAGTGAAACAAATAATTTGTTAATTTACTTAAAATACTTACGTGTACATTCTACGTCTGAGGTTTGGGCTACGCCTTTATTTATTTTTGCTTGTGGGTTCTCAATTCAAAAGGTTTTAGTAATGAACAATGAAACACTACACTTAATTTGGCTTGGTTACGTACGAACTACATACATAACTTTTTACGATTGCGGACTAACCATGCTTGTTTCACCTGAACAAACATTTTATTTGCTTCTATCCATAATGCATAAAAATAAAAACGAAAACAATAACGTAGATTGCATAGATGTTTTAAAAGATCATAAAATCACTTGTTATTATAGATTAAACAAATGATTTCACCAGAACAAAAATAGGGCAAAAATCCCAATATCTCTTGGAAAACTATCAATAACAATAAAAAATAAAACATAAATTATGGAATGAAATAAAATAATTATTTTTAATGGACAAATAAATCCTTTCTTTCAGGCCATAGGCAATCATGAATTCGACGATGGAGTAGGTGACCTAGTAGAGTACCTTGCGGCACTCCGAGCTCCTGTAGTTGCTGCTAATTTGGACGCAAGCAGAGAACCCAGATTCGATGGTCTGTACAAACCAAGTGTAGTCTTGAAGAAAAGGGGACGCAAGATCGGCATCATAGGTCTTATTACACCTGACACAGCCGTGAGTATTCACATTGACCACAAATATATAGGTTTTTCGGTATGTGCCATATGCCAAAAGAACTCCATCTTTGATAAAACCAGACCGATCCATAACTTCCTTTTAGTTACAATGCATTAAAAATATCAATACTTCACCTTTGACCTTTCTCGGCTATCTTGCACATACCAAAAACTGGCCAGTAATTGCTTAATACATGATAAATATTGGGTTAATGATAGCAGTCGAAAATATCATGCTTTATCGAATGTAATTTAGGAACATCACGTTAAAAGATAATTACTCCATGATGAGAGTATTTGTTTCAAGTTCTTCAAATTGGTATATTGACACTAGTTATCTCACATCAACTTGGAATTGGAAATAATTTAATGTTTAAATATAAGATTCATTTTAAATATTCTGTTATTTTCACAGATTTTATCAAGCACAGAAAACGTAAAGTTTTTGGATCCTATTGAGACTGTCGAAAAAGAAGCACAATTATTAACTGATCAAGGCATTGACATTATAATAGTTCTTTCTCATTGCGGCTTGCCTGTTGATAAGTAGGTATACTACCTTTTATTTTCCTATGTGTTTTGTCCTAATTCATGAAAACGTGATCAGCCTTATGAGATCGTTGTAACTAACTCTATGATAAAAAATTAAAGCATCAATATAATCTAGAAAATTATTTACAGTTACCTCGACAGCTTTATCGGCGATTTAAATGCAAAGATGGAAGTGGAAGCATCCATATTTTCCAATAAAGTTGTCACGCCGTAAACTAAAATGCACAAGGCGTCAGGAGATGGTCCAATAAACGGATAAAATATGAATAGGAGTGAATCTTAGACGGTTTTGCGAAAGTAATATACGTTTAAAGAGGATATAGGGATTCTTCGGTTCTACGAGAATTATATGCTTATAAAAACAGATAATTTGCAGATTTCCTGGTACGATCCGTTGAAATTCTGACGAATGATTACATTGATGGATGACCTACTTTATCGTCTAATGTTATGGGTACTGAACTATACATCGAGTCCCTCATCTTAGTTTACCTAGGCGGAAATACGATATATATTCAATTTAGAAACATAAAGACGAATAAAATACTAAGTCTTTTTTTATGTTTAATACTTTAATTCTTATGCTACAAAGAAACCAGCCACAATAGGCCTTGCATTGGTCACTGCCATGGCGTGAACCTACACGGTTTGTGTTTGTAGCCATTGTAATCTGTCAGACAACCGTCAAGGATTGTGTGAAATAGGCAAAACTTGTTAAAAAGTAATAAAACACGATTGTTGAATTTGTAAAAAATATTTTTGTATGCGTTTGCATATCCAACAATTCATTTTCTCTGTGATTTAACTAGTAAAGATGGGAATTCTAGAATAAATATACTTGGTCTAGGTTTCAGACGGTGCAAATACTATAGATTAATAGTCTCCTCTTCTACGAATCGTCCCTAACTGTCTGCAGACTAGTTACTACCTTGTAGTGACTAACTATTACTCGTACTACCGTCGACTAAATAAGCTAAATTGGTATCTTATATTATTTTAAATAGGTACATTAAGAAAACTGTTAAAAATAAGATATTTACAACAACTTTAAATCAACAATCTGTAAATTACAAAACAAAAATCGACGTTTTATTAGCTCACTTGTATACTTGCAATGATTGGTTTCATTTCCAGAAAATGAATTCAGCAGCTCAGACACGCTTATTGATTTATCATCGAAGACGACGCGTTATCCTTTTACTCAAAACATATTTTTTTTCAGAGAAATTGCCAAAAATGTTGGCCAGAACATAGACGTAATCGTTGGTGGTCACAGCCACAGTTTGCTGTGGAATGGAGATCCTCCAAGTAAAGAACAGAAAGCAGGTCCATACCCAGTGGAGATTGAGACCGAAGCTAAACCAGGGCATAAGGTAATCGTATGATCTTATTGAATAGCACCAGTGAGACATCCACGGTTGAACATCAGCTTCATGGAGTAGGTTGTCAGAATTTTTAAATGACGCTGATTTCTAGAACTGCAACCATGCGTTCTGTGTGCTGTGAGTCCGACTAACTGCCAGTTTCAATTTAATTAAAATTTTACTTACAAATAAAAAAAAAGGATAGCATACCATCTCCAAAACTGTTCTGTCTCTATATAAACGGGTTGATCGACGAGCTTAGCAGTATCCACGTGGGTTGCTCTGTAGATGGGCAAATGGTCAACAATATAAGCTACGCAGACGATATGGCGCTTCTGAGTCCGTCGGTCAACTCGTTGAGAAGGATGCTGCGCGTCTGCGAACAATACGTCTCTAATCATGGGCTAAGATACAACTGTAAAAAAAGCGAAGTCGTAGTGTTTGGGGCGCGTGGGTTATCTTCAAGTCACGTACCACCAATTAGGCTGAATGGAGAGGCATTGAACATTGTGCCTGTGTTTAAATACTTGGGTCACGTGATCACTGATGACGTGAGGGACGATTGTGACATAGACAGGGAGCGTAGGGCGCTGGCAGTGCGAGGAAATATGCTGGCCCGCAGGTTCGCGCACTGTACAGGTGAGGTTAAAATATCACTGTTTAAGTCTTTCTGTCAATCCCTGTACACGAGCGGCTTGTGGGTAAGTTATACACAAAAATCATACAGCGCCCTGCGTGTATTGTATAATAATATGTTCCGGGTCCTCTTGGGACTACCGAGATTCTGCAGTGCGTCTGGCATGTTCACCGACGCCCATGTAGACGACTTCCATGCAGTGGCTAGGAAGAAGATCCTGTTCATTAAAAACAGAATGGTCGGTAGTCCCAACAGGATTCTAAGGGTACTGGCGGGGAGGTGGGACAGTGCATTACTACGGCACTGGATCACTGCACTCATAAACCCGAACCCTATTTATTATGTTAATTAAATGTGTTGTCTGGTTGTATCTAATTTATCCGAATTTGTCTTGTTACTAACCTAGTTGTAAGCTATATTGTTACTAACCAAATGGACCATATTATGATGTCTGAATAAATAAATTATTATTATTATTATTATTATTATAGCTATTTTAGAATCGGTAGTAAAGTTTAACTTGGTTTACTATTTTGTAATAAGTAAGTAGAGATAGATGAGAATTTTCCGAAACAATCGATTGTATAGGTATTGATGATTGTAGATTAGAGATATCAGTATAACATACCATTACTGCATTTTGAATATTGTCAAGTGGTTATTGTGGGATGCCACGTGCGTTGATACCCTTGCCCCCTCCCATGTCCATGCCACAGCACAGAACGCGGGTGCGGCGGCAGCAGCTGCAGAGTTGAAAAAAAAAATACCCGTCACTTGGCCGCTGCTACCGTTTCTTACCGTTTGCTGTTGAAACTCTAGGTCCATGGGGCCCAGAGGCTTATAAAATATTTAGAGAGTTGTCTGATAGAAGTCTTCGGTGACCTGAGGGCTGGCAGCTATCTCGGCCAGCGTATTAGCCTGGCCATCCAAAGAGGTAACGCTGTCAGCATTCTGGGCACCCCTGAGATCGAGGCGGTGGACAGTTCTCTTTAAGTTTGTATAAATGTATATTTTTATTTGTATATAATATTTTATTATTATTTTTTAGTAACTTTATCTAACTGTGAATTGTGTAGGGTATGTAAATACTATAATTTCTTGTTGTATGAATAAAATCAGTGGTTTATAAAATATAAGAGCAGTTTATTAATTTACATTTCCGGCAGTCAACATGTTAGACTCTACAAAATGTAAAAGCTCTTGCGTTTTGAAAGGGGTGAAAGAATTTAATTTCTTAACTTGGGTTTTAAAAAAACGTATTGATTTTTGAGATTAAATAAAACTTCAAGTCATGTTCTGCTATGGAAACACATATTTATGTTAATACCACAAACCTATACTTAATGCCCTCAATCGCTATCTATGTCATCATGTGATCGAAACAATTATAGCTTTCATACATCACTATGTTCATTATTGGTAGCGAACTGTATGTTACAGGGTAGGTAACTAATATGTTTGGATAATTTGAGATACGTTATAACGCTCTAGAATTTGAAAATTGTAAGCAAATAAATGATTACCTAATATGATGACAAAAATTGATTTGACAGACATACGATATAAATAATGCGGTGGTAAAAACATGAATCGTACCAAATTATAACATAAAAAGATACCTAACATTGAAATTTTAACTTTAATTGCAGGTCCTTGTCGTGACAGCATCCGCATTCACTAAGTATTTGGGAGATATAACGTTATATTTCGATCAAAATGGGGACATACAGTATTTCGAGAGTGCACCAGTCTTTTTAAATAGATCCATCCCAGAAGGTACGTGAAATTAAAAATATTGCTTTGGTAAAGCTAGCCAAAGGTCATCAAAGAGCTATTGTTGGTCAGCTGGGGGACGTTATTTGTTCTTACAGTAGCTCACCACACACGTTCGTATGTGGTATGGTAGGCAACCGGTGGACACCCGGCGGGCAGAAATGTGACAGTAGTAGTATGATCTGACTGGTACGCGACGGGTACTCGACGGGTAAATACGTACGTGTGTGGTGGCTACTGTTCATAGACTATATAACCGCTTGTCATCCTGGCGTCCTGCATGATTTTTTTGTCACTGATATAACGTTAATAAAGAATGTTTCACCAAAGGATTTTAGAAAACTCAAAGCTCCAAATGTCTTTATAGGCTTAAGAAGTACTTTCATATAAGTAGTCAGAAAAAAAAAAAAAATTATATTTAACATAGATATAGCGGAGCAATGGGCAGCTGTTACATAGTTGTCAACGAATAGGATCATCAACACGACGAAGAATAAAAAGAAAATAGAAATAAACAGTGGACAAACATAATGCGAATCTACCGCACGTTATAGTACATACTTCATTTCATCATATAGGTATATTACATTTTATTCATTCCTATTTTAGATCCAGAAATAAAAGCCTTGATGCAACCATACAAGGATCAACTAGACGCAGTGGTTTCTGAAGTGGTGGGGTTTGCGAACGATGACTTGGTGGCCGAACCCTGCGGCGGCCGAGAGTGCGCCTTGGGCGACATTGTGGCAGACGCCTGCTTGGTTATGGTATGTTTAAAAAGAAAATTGTTTCATGAATTCTATAGTAGTGGAAGTTACTAACGTACCCAATGTGATGTATTTATAACTAAGTTAAGTACAGGTACAAACAATTATATAAATAAAATAAATATCCGGGACAAATTACACCAAGATCATCTGACCCCAAACTCAGCAGAGCTTGCACTATGGGTGTCAGAGACTTATTAACATACTGAAATTACAAAACATTGCAAAATGGGTCTTATTTTAGCAGCATAAGGTGCCGCCCCTATGTAAAGGTTAATGTGAACGCCTATGTATGCCGACAAATGATTTCTCTTTGGGAAATAATTAATTTTCTTCAAGCATTTGACAAAAACGTACATTTGTCTCTTTTACTTGTACTTATTAAGCATTGCGTTCCGTTCTAAATAAAAAGGTTGTGGTTTCAAATCCCAGGCAAAGAGTTTTTGAATTTTCTTAATTTTACGAGGTTCCAGTCATTATGGCGTCTACTTCATTTCAATGATACTCAACCTGTCTGAGTTTCAGGTTCAAATGATATTCAAAAGACTTGTTAATACAACAGAAATGCCACTATTGATTGGCTTTTGTAGATAGCGCAAGAGAAACAAACATTTTCTAGCTATTTTCATTCTAGGCGAACAAAACAGTCAATTCTACGCTGCCTCACGTTACCTTGCTACAAAGAAGCATGCTCCGCGGCTCCATGCCAAAAGGAGGTAAGTCTAAAATTGTTCACTTGCAGGAAAATGAACAAACAAATTATTACTAAGTAAAAACCTTCAGCTATGTCATTGTGTTTCTTATATCGGACTGTCTGGTTTATCGGATGAGGAAAAATGTTTTTATATCTTTTAAACACAAAGAAATAAGGTCATCGACATTTTCGTGGAGCAAATTGAAGTTGGTAACGCGCTAGGTAGTAGTCACACAGTGATAAACCAATAGGGGTAAGATGATCTTAATTTTATTTCATTTTTGATTCTAGTGCATTAATTGCCAAATAAACTCCTTTTTTTTCTTTCCTTTCGGTAGCTTATCATTAGGTGAGGACCTCACCTAACCAAATGTAGTTTTGGTCGTAAATCCGGCAAGGAGAAGTGACAAATTTGCGATAGGCTGTTAACAGGAAATGTATGCGTAAAGCTAAGAATAGGGCGCGGATTCATGGATGCCGCATACTGAGCCACTAGCCGCACCCCCCAGGGGCCACCACAAGCTAAAGATGAGATTTTTCATACAAATTATTATGGTATCGGCGGTAAGTGAGCGTTCGTTTAGCCACGTCCAAGCCGCAATACACTTGTGGCCGTGTATACGATAGTTAAAATATACACTTGTGGCCGTGTATACGATAGTTAAAATATACTTTTTAAAACCTTTTTTTGAATACCGAATTGTTAAGAAACGTTAAAATTCAATGTACTTACACAGTTAAAGTTATAATTATAAAATTGAAAGGTCTAGACGAAAATAGAAAGATAAATTTGGATTCAGCTATATAATCACGAAAATCTTTAAAAAATGCGATGTTTACGATCTACCCCCAGCAAACGCTCTTAAATCCAAAAACTTAGTCTAGTTTAGTTCTCTCACCTCTTCCAGGCAACGTTATAGGAATTTTCGATGGAAGATAATGGAATACTCTTAACTTATAACACATTGTTTGAATACTCCCGTACACATTGGTCACAAATATAGTACTGGATTTACATAGTATTGTTAAACTGGGTTTTAGTGGCCCACCTCTCGCTCACAGCCGCCGAGATCTCTCAACGCGGTGCGTCCTGCATTTAGTATCGGCCTCTAGTGGCTTGACTTCAGTCACTAGGTTCTAATCTGTGAGAACTAGTGGCCATGTATGTGGCAGCACTGATAGAGCCATATGTTTACCACTGAACTAATTTGTGACTGAACTTACATAATGATATACATACATGTTGATGAACTATTAATAATGTTTTTTGAATATAACTACCTATAAATTATTTTTTCTATCAGTTATAATGTTTTATTTTGATACGATTCGAGTTACTTATCTTGTCTTTCAGCACACCCTTATAAGTTCAGAAGAGCTATTTGAATACTTATTTAAATGTACCAATGATACTTACCTAGCCTTTGAAGGCTGAAACTTAGTTTGAGTTTTTTGGTAATAAGTAGATAAGGTTTTTTCTCAGAAGCTAATTGATTAGTGGGTGGTTCCAAATCCACATAATGTGACTTTTCAATGTCCTTTTGATGTTAATGAAGTCTAAACAAATAACATATTCAAAAATAATATCACAAAGTATATTCTTACGTTATTTTGACCTTAGGTTCGTAACCTACTTTTGCGAAGATGCATTATGACGGTTTGCTTTTTGCCTTTGGGGTAGATCGTAAACGTCGCATTTTTTTAAGGTTTTCGTGATTATTAAGCTGAATTCAAATTAAGTATAAATCATCTCTCTATTATTGAATGCACCTTTTAAATTCATCACTTTAACTGTGTACAGTAAATTTTTAAGTGTCTTAGCAATTTGAAAAAAGGGGTTTTTTATTTAATTTAGCAAATAATTGGTGACTACCTAATTTTAGACAATTCAAAGTGTTTTTAAATAGTATTATACACACCATAATAGAGCAAAAATTTAAGTTTGATTCAATTCAATGAAATAATCTCGAAAATCCTACAAAAATGCAACGTTTTCGATCCACCCCCAGCTAACGCCCTTAAGTGTTACACAAGGATTGTGAATGCAAGGCCAACGCCGCGGTCAATTCAAACAACTTAGTTGGTAGTGACATAATAAATCATTGTCACTTAATAATACTTAACTGTACAGTTAACCACGATTAGAGTGTAGAAAGGAGCCTCTTCATCATCATCATCATCATCAGTCCATCATAGTCCACTACCGGACATAGGCCTCCCCCGCAGCGCGCCATCGCACCCTATCCTTAGCTTGACGCCTTCAGTTCCAGCAGGCAATCTTTCACTAGTCATACCTGGCCAGAGGGCGTCCTACACACAGCTTTTTTTACTTCAACCTACTTTGGAATATTTCCAGAAATAAACAGAGGGGCCATAATAAACGTGTTGCCCTTCACAAACCAAGTCTGGACTATGAAGCTTCAGGGTCGGTACGTCTTGGAGGTCCTGCAGAAGTGCCTGACTATTAATTGGGTGCCCAAACCTTTCACAGGGCCATGGATGCCACAAATATCTGGTAAAATTTCTAAATGAACTATTCTCTAATTTCAGGTGCTATTATCTATTTGAGCATGCTTTTAACCGTCGCAGCATGTATTGTAATAAGGAAAGCAGGTCAACCTATCCAAAATCATTTCAAAGTGGGTTTTACGTTCGCAGTATGGGTGTTAAGCTTGACATGTTGTCGTGTGTTTACCTATGTCATCTGCATATTTTTGTAAATTTCAATTATTTTTTATATCAATTTGCTACCAGGTATACAGTGGCTATCTAGTCGGTTGTATGCCTGTAAGTAATCATTCGTGGAGATATTTTTCAGAAAATTTAGGTGTTTACTGATATGATATTGTGGCGAAAATAGGACACTATCCCCTTATACACGCAGCCTTTGCCTAGTAGTGAGAATGAGGGTGTTTGACTTTATTTCGAAATCAAGAGCATATTCACTTCTAGCTATTGTTCTAGATCCTGACAGAATGCCAATTTCTGTTCATAGGTATGAATGTGACACTGAACACAACGGATGGCTTCGTGGGACCGGTACTCGTGAAGGAAGGTGAAGAGTACAAGCCCTTGGATATGGATAAAGACTATCAGTTCACCACGTTTCGCTTCCTAGCCAAAGGAGGAAATGGGTTCAGCGTAAGTTTAGTTCAGTAGTTTAGAAAAAAAAACAATAACTAAATTAATATGTAATTAATAAAAGACGAGCTTAATAGGTGTACGTACAGTGCTACCAAATTTATTAACAGTATTTTGATTAAAATGTTTTTTTGAATACCACCAAATTTTAAGGGCAGATAAAACTGAAAAAAATAAAATAAACGGTTAACTATATTATGAGCAGCTCTCTGTGCAGGTACAGTCAGGAATAGAAGTAGCTTAACACCTTAGTACCCAGACACCTCAAATTTGATAGCAATGATAGATGAAAGGTAGAATCGGGACAACAATGTCAAAGTCCTAAAGTGTAAAGTGGTCAGCTGCTTTTGTTGCTGTCCGTATCTATTTGTGTTGTTGTGTACGATGATACTATGGAGGTCGACAAAGATTGATTAAATTCTAATAGGGACATACGTTTTGTTTGCAATTACACACGCGCGTACAGTCGGATTAACTTGATGGATTACCTTGTATAGAAATGAAGCTCCGTGAATAAAGCACATTGAATATTTTTTTTCTTTTTATTAAAACAAATTGTATTTTCTGATATTTACGCAGACAGTTCTCGTAACAATGAAATCACTTAACGGATTCTGCTCGAAATTCTATTGAATATTATAAAATTGGTTTTCCACACTTTGTGGACATTTTATCCACCTTCACGATACGTTTAGCTCGATCGAGCGTCATGTTCGCCATTGCGATTTGGTTCGAGTAAATTTAAAAACGACGAATGATTGATGTTCTGATACAAGTTAATGATCGAATCTATCAGCACCTTCAAGGTATATATAGACTAGAGCTTTTACTAGAGCATTACAATGTAATGTAACGTTAACATTTCCATGTAATGTAACGCTTTTGCTTGGTTTTTAAAATCAAGTTGTCATAAACCATCGAGCGTTATGTTCGCAATGTGGTTCGAGTAAATTCGAAACGACGAGTGCTCGATGTTCAGATTCAAGTGAATGCTCAGATACAATAAATCAGCACTTTTAGAATGAGCTCTGGGCCCTGGTGTGGTAGTTTTAGAATCACTGTCTGGCTTTTGGCCAGGTCCAATTGATATCATAATCATATCAATGATTTTGTTAACACTCTAAACTTTCTTGTTGCATTAAACTAACTATTAATTCTAATAAAAAACGGGTTTTTGCAACGAACAAACCATCAGTCCGCTCGTGACCACGGTGACATGCAATAGTCGCCGAAACGTCGAGAAAATAGTCAAGTAATTTAACCGTAATTTGTTGTTTTTATTAGAATTAGTTAATGATTATGTTGCAAAAGATTAAAAAATATATATACTTACCTAATTGTTTTTTCAGGTGATCAAAGAAAACGCCCGCGACATCATCGAGTTAGGGGTTGATGCCAAAGTATTCGAAGAGTACGTGAAGACGGTTACACCAATCAGTGCTGTTTTGGACAATAGACTGACAGTTCTTAGTTGATATTGAACATAGGGTTAATGCAATATATATTTTTTTATAGTAAATTAAATTACCTAAAGATAGTATGACTATGAATTTAATAGTTTAGCCTGAAGTTGTGCTTTAAGCTTTTAAAAACAAAAAAAGGGTATTTGATGTCTTATAGCAGCGAATGATGATGAGTGTATAATGTATTCATGATGGATGTTCTATTTTAATAATGTATCACCAAATACGACCCTGTGGCTAAGCGGTAAGCTCCTGAGGTCAAATCCCAGATTATTCAGAATGAGTGTAATGCCTATCAATTGAAGCGATGAATTGATTCCAATGATGGAGACCTTCGCCCAGCAGTGGGATAGTATTTAAGCTAATTACTTCATTGCCACTACTACTTGACCAATGGAAACAACCATTTAATAATTTGGATTCGTGCTTTGGAATCCATGTTAGGCAGCGGTCGTCGCTTCATGTCAGCAGTAAGCCTAGTTGGAGTGAGGGAGCTCGATAACGTCTGTCACTAAGTTGCATCACTATTAGCTTGATCCACCCGTCCTATGATGGGCTTAGACCAGGCGCGGTCGCAGCCTGGAATTTTGGAGGAGGTCACTAAGAGGTTTAAACATTTTTGAATGGAAGCTGGCATAGCCACCTGCTGCGATTTTTTTTCTGAATTTACCGCGTAAGCTACAAGTGGTTTTTGAAATGCGAACGTTTGTTAGTATCATGTGTGTTTGTTACTCTTTCACGCAAAAACTACTGAACGGATTTAGATGAAACTTCACAGTTATACAGCTTATACATCAGAATAGCACATGGGCTACAATTAATTAAGGTTTGATGTATAAAAATAAAGTTCACGCGGGCGGAAAGCTAGTAAACATATAAATAAAAAGTGGGGTATAAATAACGATAAATCTTTTTTACCTAGTCAATTGGATAAGCCGGGATAGACCGCACGGATGATGATGAATCGGATAAGCAAATAGCTGCGATTTTAGAATCTGTACTGCGTAAGGATGTCGTAAGCAATTAGCATCAGATGCAGAGTTTCTGTCTCGGCACGTTAAGGTTTTAGTAAGTGCATCACCAAAAGCACCATTAGCTGACAGCAAACCATAAAAGGCATCGCGGTGGGGGGCAAAGAAGTGTTTTTTTATTTTGTGATTTTCAGAAGATTTTTCAAGGTTTGACTTTTAGGGGGTGGGGGGTCATGTCCCCTGTGACTCTCCCCTTTGAACCACGCCTGGTTTAGACCAAACGCGTGACTGCTTATTCTAGCCCAACTTTATGAAAATTTTGTTTGTGTAAAACTACTCTGTCTTTGTTTACACAAAGAAAACAGAGAGGGATAGAATGAGTATCGTGTCGTCAGACCATCGTTTAGTTAGACCAAACGACCGCATCGTTTGGTCTAAACGACGGTCTGACGACACGATTGGCGTAGTGCGCTGTAGCACGGTTTCTCGCCTCACTTTCCGTAGTGTCCCGAGTTCGATTCCCGGTCGATTCGATCTTTTCTGATTTAATTCGGGTCTGGGTATGCTGGGAGACGCCACTGGCTGATTCCTTATCTGGTACCTCGTCACACAGTGATATTAACCCTACTTCGAGACCATGAAAAGTGGTGAGTTGTCTGGCGCATATTATACCTATTTATTATTATAACATAGTTTAAGAGAGTCCTGTGCTTTGTGGCCTCTGATTTTCGAGCCTCTATTATTAATCAGTGAGCAGTTTTCCAGAACTATATAATATACGAGTACTTTTTATGGCATGCCTAGTATTAAACATACTCGTAGCATTCCTAATAGCCATTCCTAGCACTTTCTACATGACGGAACACTATGACAATACATTTAATTATACCATCAAATCAGTTACAATTTATTTACATTGGCTAAACAAAGTTAGCTGTCACCACGCACCAAAAGAGGTATTTCACATAACATAACACACCATCACGACTTTATCCCGAACGGGGTAGTCAGAGGTAAGTGACTGTGTCGTCATGGTGAATGGAACACTCAGAAGCCAACTTTTCACCAATGGTATTAGAACCCAACGTGGTAGGTGGTGAGCCTTCCGCCGTTATCCGGGTTGTTTTGGTTTTTATCGATGTTTTCCATCACCGGAGAGTAAGTCGGATATTTAACAATGAACACAAAGATTTTGGTTCTGGCCCGATTTGAACTCGAGACCACACGATCCACGATTTTCTGAGTTCGGGTGCTGAACCACTAGGTCACGGCGCTCTCGACAAAGATGTATTTCAAAAAGTATAAAAAGTTACGCGTGCGCCATCTCTTGACGCGCACAGACAACTAACCCTAATTAACCGTTACGCCTATTAAAAATCTGATTTCAATCACTGCTTATTTCCCTGATGCGAGTTTCCTTATGAAGTTATATATGACTGGCGAAATGTTCTTCCATTTCACAAATTGACGTGTTTAATTTATATTCCCAGTCCGCTCAAAGCCGAGTGAAAAGGAACAAAATCGCAGTTAATGCGGCCCGGAATCGGTCCGCCATTTTTTATCGTCACCAGATATTTATTTACGTCGAGCGCGCCGACTCTGGGACGGATTATTAGGTCTCTGTCACAGAAAATAAAGAAATAAATACAGGTACCTACCCATATTAATTGTGTTTGTTCTGGGTTTAAATAAGTTAACCTATCTCTGTGATATAGTTAGGTTGGATACATTGTGAGCTGTCTCAGATATCAATTGTAATAAGTAAGTAAGTATATTAAAAAATAAATTTTATTTCTTAAATAGGTTCAATCCTATAATACAGGCCGCGTTGTTATTATTGAATCGATGAATCTGAAAATCTCTGATTTTTATACTTAAATAAATTTACAAACTACCGTTAAGTACCTAGTTTTTTCAAACTAGATGGTTTGTTATAGTCGATTTTACGTTACGGGCTGGTTTGTTTTGCTTTCTCGATTCATTCATGACAATACAACTTCATTATTTGTCATGAGCACAAGTCAAGACCGCAAATGAAGGAGAAGTTAAAAGCAGAAGTGGAAGAATGAATTATCTCAGGAGTTAGTAAGTATAATTACTATAGTTATGTAACCTTTTATTAATTGAGATAAATCTGAAGTGGAAAATTCAATGGCAACAAAAGTGGATGAACAGCCATGATTTTGGTGGTTGTTGGATAACACACCCTCTGAAAATCTATGAGAAACCCATGTTCAGCAGATTTTTTGTTCAGTTTTTTTTTAAATAATAGGTTGGGGAAAAACTTTCTTCGCATTTTTTATGAAAATTCAAACCATTTTTTAATATAGTTTATTTACGTTTAACTAATGTATGTAGGTGCCATTTTGTTTGATTACTTTTTGCCATGTTGTAGGTGGGGACATGATCCCATTGCTATTAGGAATTTTAAGGCTTCTGATCAAAATACCGCGACAAGTGGTTTTGGCAGTCCTCTCGTGATGTTAACCTGATACTGTCTAAAGAATTCTGAAGAGACCGAAACAGGTGGAAATCTGAAGGTGCAAGGTCAGGACTATACGGCGGATGCATTAATACCTCCCAGCCAAACTCTCTTAATTTTTGCTGAGGGGTAAAAGATGTGTGAGGTCTAGTTTAGTCTAGTTATCATAATGAAAAACCACACCCTTTCTGTTGAATAATTCCGGCCGCTTTCTCTCAACTTCTTGCTTTGATTTCATCAGTTGTTCGCAGTAGAGTTCAGAATCGATGATCCTGTCTGGTGGTAACAGCTCATAATGAATAATGCCCTTCCAATCCCACCACACACACAGCATCACCTTGTTGTGAGTTAACCCGGGTTTCGCCACAGTCTGTGAAGCCTGACCGGCCTATGACCATGACCTTTTTCGCATGTTTTTGTCGTACGTGATCCACTTTTCATCATCGATCGATCTTTTTTGTGTACCCAGTTTTTTTCAAATGCGCCAAAACTGTTTAAACAATTACCAGTTCTTCAGCTACGTCGTAACTACTGATATGAGGATCTTGCTCTACATTTTCAAAAATGGCATCCATTTTATCCGTAATCTTTGACAGCAAAATTTCCGGATTGAAAACGCTTAAACCTGCGCTACTCTCACAGACACTGCACTAGGTGGTCCATACACATCGCAATTTTTTTTCGCGGTTTGCGTTGCATTTTTACCTTTTTTGTAGTAAAGTTTTAAAATGTATACTCATCTTGACAGTAAGAAAAAGAAATGAAAATCACACATTTTCCTAATTTGAATCTGGAATTATCTTCTTTAAAATTAAAACTTTTAATGGTACCAAAACCAGCCAGATACAACAAGTATAGCCAAAGAGATTTTATTACAAGTTCTTACAAACTATATGCGAAAAGACTTTTTAACCAACCTAAAAACTCTACACTCTACACACATAATTTTTTATAAATACAAACTTTGAACAAGACATATAGTGCTACAGTAGCAAAAATGTCTACTTTTCAGCATGTTTTACAACACGGTAGCTGAGTAGTAACGCTGGTTTTCATACAAATGCCTAAAAAAGGAGGTAGCAGTTTTTTGCAATAAAAGAGATTCACGGGTAAGTTATAAGTTATTTTTTTCTCATGAAAAAAAATACAGCAAACGATGACACTCACCAAGTAAAAGGCTAAACACCGAACCGCACCGTAGATCGGCGCAAACGGACATTTGAAAACGGGTTCATTTTAATGTATCACGAAAAGAATTGCTACCTGCAACACAATTTCGACTTTACCTCCTTCATTTGAAGACGCAATATCGTTGTTTAAGCTTTCAGATATTTCAGTAAAATAATGCCAATCTGTTCAAACAAATAGCGCTACTTGATTTCAGGGTGTTTCATTTTCAGCGGCACAAATAGAAATATCTTTGTCTTATTGCTTTAGTCGGAATAAAGGATTTGTAGAAATTGTTGTTTTAGAAAAAATACCAATTTAAACATTTTTCCGGCAAGCAGAAGGTGTGAGTTCAATTGCAGCCCGATTCCTTGATCATTAATGTTATACTAGTACTTTCATCTTCAGAAAAAACGATCAAGACGAGTTTCCGTCAGAATATCGCTACCGGATCGCCGCGTATCAGCGACGACTCATTATAGAATCGCCGAGTGATCGCAACTAATCGTTGTACACTTGTTGATAGACAAACTATTCGCTGCGCGCTTCCGCTGTGCGAGCTCTTCGGAACGCCGTTTTTTGTTTTTTAATGACGTATGCTGTTAGCCGCTGATGGCTTTCACAGCTTCACCGGACAGGTGGGTGAGCGGAAGGCTCTCAACCCAAAAAAATAAGTGACGTGCCTAAGGGCGCCCCAAGAGGGACACGAACCTCGGCTTAGGGCGTTACTGGGAGATGGCAAACCGACGTAAAGGACGCCGCGTTTAGTGACAGGTCCGCGGCGATACGGTGACGCGTTTTGCTTACATTCAGTCGCGATAGAATCGCTTCGTAGAGACACGTTGTATGACAGTGTATATACGAGTACCACGACGATAATATCGCCGCGTTGCACTTGCTTGTCGACGTGACTAGCTAGACTTATTTATTACTTAACTCAATAGTAATAGTTGCAGTCGTAATTTGGTCCAATGATGCAGTCAAACCAAAATTAACATACAATCAATGAAGCCACCCTTCAATTTCCTGTCAGCAGTTCCTTGCTTAATCAAGATATTCGACAAGAAGTTCAATTTCGATCAAAATTTGCTTACAAACCCAATCCACTTTAATCACTTTTAAAATGTGCTGGTCAGGCACTTCTGCGAAATTCATTCAAGAGATCCTTTGATATTACAATGCTCCATATCTTATATTTTTTAAGTAAGTAAATTAAGTTTTTTAATCAATATGAGAGAAACCACTTTTGTAATAGCTTTGAAACGATGGGTAGAT
This sequence comes from Udea olivalis, assembly GCA_947369235.1. NCBI lineage: Eukaryota > Metazoa > Arthropoda > Insecta > Lepidoptera > Crambidae > Udea > Udea olivalis. The sequence continues at coordinate 9,670,414 of OX376362.1, read as the reverse complement.
ATCCGTTTCTGAAGTAACATCGAATTTTAATAGGGAAAATCGCATATTAAGTAGCAATAGACTGGAAGTAGATTTTAAGGTTATCAGCTTTGCAGGCGTACTAGTAATCTGTATCTCTGGATTTAACAATGCTTAATGAGTGGCCTGTTGGCGCAATGGCAGCGATCCTGCCTTTGGGAGGCCGGAGGTCGATCCCCACCCATGACAAATATTTGTGTTTGTTGTGTGTCTAGGTGTTATTATCTATTCAAGTATGTGTTTAGAAATATTTAAGTATGTTTATCAGTCTCTGACGCGCCCATATTACAAGCTCTGCTTAGTTTGGAGTCAGATTATTTATATAATATCATAAATAGGAAAGATTTCATTATTTGTTTGTTTTCAATGAATAGGGTCCGAAACTACTAAACCGATATTAAAAATGTATTCACAAATATAAAGCTACATTACCAGCGAGTGACATAGACTACATTTTTTTAATCTATGCTATATTTTGACAGGAGAAACAGTCTAAGTTACTCGGGCGAAGCCGCTGACGGACTGCTAGTAAAAATTACTGAACAAATATGGTAAAAATTATATGTTGTAACCCACACAATGTATAAACGAAAAAAAAGCTGAAATTCAAAAATAATAATAAGCATCCGTAAATGAAAAGTCCAACGAATAAAACTGGGAAATGCCAAAAACATGTTTCACTACAAAAACAAGAGTTTTTGGTAAGTACGAGTCGTATCTACATATTATTTTGTTTATTTTGGACAGTTACAAACCTATGTTTTGTTGTTTCTATAATTAATAAAATACGGAGACAAACACTTAATTAAATTAAATTAAAAGGTACCTACTTAATGTGTTTACCACTGCGTTAATTAACTAACAGTAATGGTTCTAATTGTGAGAATAAGCGCGTGAACGCGCTGATCCTGCAGTCAAACGTTTTGCAAGTTTTGTATTTTAATAAACTTTAAAAAAATAATGTACTCGTATGTTTCATTTTAATTGCCACTGGTGGATGCAACCAGTAAACAGTCTTGACTAAGGGAAGTAAAATTTACCAACTTGTATCCTGTCTCTGTTCACTGAAAAAACAAGTCATTCATTCGCAGACAAAAATGAAAGCCTTTCATAATATCAATTTTCATCGGCACTTCCGAATCAAGCCCTTTTAACTTGGTCAATTGTATTTAAATAACCGAACTTCGAGCATTTATATCCCCCATAAAACCAATGGCAGTTACATTTTTTGTTTTACCCTTGCCATAAATTAAAATTTCTACAATTAAAGCTACCTGAACAGATTCCCTTGAATCAAAGTGAGCAGAATTAATTTAAATGTATGCTAATAAGATCTGGATATTTTTGGTATAATTAGTGGAGCCGCCTGGCGTTTATTGTAGGTCCAGCTGTCTGTCATTTGGAAATCTAGTCAGGTATAAATTATGTTTTTTAATTTTTGGGAAGCTTCGTTTGCTAGATATGGTTGGTTAAGGTAAGATTTACGGAGGAAAACTTAACCTGGCAGTGGAATTGTCGCATTGAAGACTCATTTAAAAAAAAATTAAACATCATATTTTACTGAAAATTAAAATACTAAAACTCCGACGGCGTTTGATTAATTTAAAATGGAAGACCAGACCATATTGAATGGAACATACACACATCAAAAGTGTCTAGGGATCAAGCATTTTTATGCGGATTTCTTGAGATTGAGATGTGGCTTTGTAATAAATTTATGATTTTCATAATTTGAAACAGGAACTGTCAATCAAATTCGAGTAAAAGATGAAAATCAGCTATCAATATTTTCCCTATAAAAACATACAACGCATTGAAGACATTATTAGTGCTACTGTTTCCCTACTACTGATTAAAACCAACGTTATTATGGAGCGGCGACGTCATTTAAGCAGGGAAGAAATGCTCAGAGCCGTGGGAATGATAGAAGCTGGTTTCCGGCAACGTACTGTGGCTTTAGCTCTGAATACAAGTCAGAGTGTTATCAGTCGACTTTGGACACGTTACCGAAGCACTGGTACCGTGGCTGAGCGCCATGGAGGACGGTATCGCTGCACCACACGGAGACAAGACCGATACATTCAAATCACAACTCGAAGAGCTCCAACAATAACCGCCATGATGTTAGCCGTGAGGCTTCATCACTCTTCAGGGAACTTAATTAGCGACCAAACAGTCAGAAACCGCTTCCATGAAGTGAACCTTCATTCCCGAAGACCGCTAAGGGTACCACCTATAGCAATGCACAATCGTAGGATTCGATATCAATGGGCGCTTGAACACAGAAATTGGGCAGGAGAACAATGGCGTTTCGTTTGCTTTTCTGATGAGTCTCGTTTTGGTATGAGACCGGATACAAGACGTATACGACACTGGAGAACCCCTGGACGCCAACAGCGATTAAAATCCTGCCAGGAAGTCCATCCTTATAGTGGTTGAACCATCATGGTATGGGCGGGTATTTGGATCGGCGGAAGAACTGAGTTGATTTGGATCAGAGGCATCCTCAACGCTCAAATTTATGCTGAGACGATTGTATCAGACGTCATCGTTCCTCTACAAGTGCAAATCGGTCCCTTATTTCAGTTAATGCATGATAATGCACGACCGCACACCGCAAGAGTTGTAAGACAGACTCTCGCCGCAGCTAACATCAATGTCCTGCCCTGGCCAGCTCAGTCGCCAGACTTGAACCCGATTGAGCATGCATGGGATATGCTACAGAGAAGAGCTCTGCCGAATATGGAGGGTATCCAGTATGGAGGGGTCCTTTTTTTGTTGTTGCAACGAACATGGGCGGCCATTCCACAGCGTGATTTGGATGAACTCATTTTGAGTATGCCAAACCGATGTTCTTGTGTTGTTAGTGTTCGCGGTAGAAACACGGATTATTCATTGTTTAAGTTACCCAATAAAATTTTAAAGAAAACTGTTATTTCAGTCTTTTTTTCGAACTTTAATGTTAGTGGTTCAAATGTCAAAAATCCCTATAATAGGAAAATGGCAAATTTCTTTATTAATGCAAAGGTGACTTGGTTTATCGTTACTGTAGACAAACGAAAACACTTTATTTGATGAATCCTTAAAGAAAATTGTAATTAATATCAATCAGGAGAAAAGTTATTGCAAAAATATATGTTGATCCCTAGACACTTTTGATGTGTGTACTTTATATTTTATTTATTTTATTTTATTTATTAGGACAACCAACAAAACAAACACCAATAACAGAATAGTTTTATAACACACACGGACTAAATGCTAAATGTCGTCTTAATTAAAGGCTGCCACGACATGCAATGTGGACTAAACACTTACTAACTAGTTATTTATAATAGGCTCTAAAAACTACTTACAATACTAATAAAAATTGAAAAATTTGAAAATTTGAAAAAGTAAAACTAATTTAAGACAATTACAGTTAACATTATAGTGAAGGCTGGCCAAACAGGTCAAACAGGGACAGCCATAAAATACTGAAGTACTTTGCGCCGGAATTTCTGCGGCTCATCCGCAAAGATGTCTATATCACATTGTTTGGAAATACTATTATATTGCCTCTGTACTCTTGCCACGGTAGCGTAATGGCCCAGATTGGTCTTGCTGGACTTTATGGAGAAGAGTCCATACCTGCTAACGCGAGCCAGCTTAAGTGGAACCTTCAGATTTATTGAACCAAGAAGAAAAGGACAATCGACGCCACCATTGACAATCCTATGCAAGAACATGAGATCCAGCAGAATCCTTCGCTCCCGTAAACTATTTAAACTAAAATACGCCAGTCGGTCTTCGTACGTAGGAAGTTCCCTTGCTTTGTGGGTAACGTACGAAAGATGCCACAAGAAACGCTTCTGGATTCGTTCTATATGTTTGATATGAACGTCATAATGCGGCGTCCAGACATGACTGCAGTACTCCAGATTTGAGCGAACTAAGGACCTATAAAGCAAAATCCTTGTCGACGGCTTCTTAAACTCTTTACTGCTACGCAACAAAAACCCCAACATCCTAAAGCCTCTCGCAACAGTCTGGTCGATATGTTGATGGAAACGTAACTTCCTGTCCAGAGTTACCCCCAGGTCACGAATAGTCTCCACCTCTTCCAAAAGATGACCATCAATTTTATATGACGCCGGTGGGACATTTGCGCATCTTGAAAATCTAATGAGTTTACATTTGTCAAGGTTCAAAAACAGCTGATTTTTGATGCACCATAGAGCCAACCGGTCCAAATCATCCTGCAATAGAAGTACATCGTGCGGATCTCTGATAACCATGGACAGCTTCATGTCATCTGCATACAAGAAACATGAGGCATATTTAAAAATAGACACAATATCATTGATAAAGATATTAAAGAGTACCGGACCAAGATGGGAACCCTGAGGTACGCCAGATGTAGCTAAAAACGGCTCTGAAGCAAAACAACCAACCACGACCCTCGATGACCTCTGCCCCAGGTATGAGGAAAGCCATTCAAGAAGTTCACCGGAGATACCAAATGCAGAGAGTTTACTAATCAAGATATTGTGGTCCACGGTATCAAAAGCCTTGCTGATGTCTGTGTAAATGACATCAACAGATAAACGTGAGTCAAGCGATCCAGAAACAGAAGTCACAAACGAGACAAGATTAGTAGTTGTAGACCGAGATGATAAAAAACCAGACTGCTGCGGTGAGATTATTTGTCTCATGTGCCAGGACAGCACAGGACATACCAAGGACTCAAAAACCTTGCCAAACACACAGAGTATCGATATTGGTCTATAGTTTTTAACTGAACCGGCATCGCCGGATTTAAAGATTGGTACAATACGTGCCTCCTTCCAAATCATCGGGAAAGTGCCACATTTCAAGGACGCGTTAAAAATGGCAGTCAAGGGCAAAGACAGAGCCTCACGACAGTTAACCGCGAACAAAGGAGGTATACAGTCATGTCCAGCCCCCTTGCTTCGATCCAGCCCGGCCAGAGTTTTCAGCACCTCGGCCCGCGAAAAGCTGAGACTGGCAATATAGTTCGTGGTAAGAGTCGGTTTATCTGTAGGCAGGGGCCAAGTGGAGCTAGTCTTATAGACTGATGCAAAAAAAGAACCAAAGAGATCACAAATGCTTTTGCCGGAATCCGCTCCACTATTGTCAAAGGTCATTGAGGATGGGTAAGCATTACTGTTACGTTTTTTACTCTTTAAAAATGACCAGAATAACTTCGGATTTTCGGACAGTGCCCCTTCAAGTTGGGTGATGTAATTTCTATGACAAGTGTCAATCAACTCTACGCATCTTTTCTTAAGAGTACACAAGGCTAGTTCATCTAGAGGGTTTTTGTATTTACGAAACTTTACACGCAGCTTATATTTTTCTTTAAGAAGACGAATAAGTTCCTTCTTATACCATACTGGGAACTTTTTCGAAAGTGGTTTACACTTAGGAACGAACTTAGCAATGACTTTTCTTAAAATATCATAGAAAGAATCCACCATGACGTCGACTGAACATGAGGTTAGTTCGCGCTCCCACGATATTGAATTCAAATGCGAGTTAATTTTTTCGTAGTCAGCTTTATAAAAGTTATATCTGGCATTGGAAATATTGGACGATAAGACAGGTGGATTGCCATACGAGAAAGACATCTCCAAAGGAGGATGATAAGCGTCTAAGTTACTCATTAGAAAGTCGCTTCGCGTTAAACTACTGACCTCGAAATTTGACAGTACAAGGTCCAGGATCTTGCCCTTGCCATTCAAAACCGTATTTAATTGAACAAGATTGTTCAGAGCAATAAAGTCCAACAGAGAATCATCGATTGAGCTCTTACCGACATAGTTAAGTGAAGACGTATCATTGTCGTTATTCCAGACAATGTTACTTGAATTAAAATCACCCACAATTAAAGTTCTCGCATATGATTCCAACACACGGTTTGCGTTATCGACGTAACAGTCGAGAATGTCTTTCTGGATAGATGGTGGTATATAAACGCAACACAACAATATTTTTTCATATGACTTGCCCTTTTCGCGCACTTCCAACTCCACCCACAAGTCCTCACATTTACTCTCTAGCTGAGATAACCTGCGTGAAGAAACGCGCTTGGAAACCGCAATGAGCACCCCACCACCCGATTTACCACTATGAAAGCCGCTAGTCTCCCGGTCACGCCTGTACACAAGATACCGGTCGTTAAAAAGTTCACCATCAAATATTGAACCGTTTAGCCATGTTTCACACAAGAAGATAATATCATAATCAGAGCACAATACATTATTGTAAAAATCCGTGGTTTTCGTACGAAGACCACGAACATTTTGAAAGTAAACATTTAACTTAGCCAATTTTAATGTTAATAATTGAACACAATAATAAAAACAAAATCCACTTGTATTATGTTAGTTGCTCCAATGTCGAGACGTTTCGTACATGTACATACTCCGATGTATCCGTCTTACGCATATAAATGCGGCCGGCACGAACCCACACGTACTTATATTTTAGCTCATTAGCTCGAGCGCGCGCTGACGCATGGAGGTGCTTGTTTTCAGGCGATAAGTTCTCGGTGACAAATACAGGAACTTTTTTTTCGGTTCCAATGCCCAGATGCCCCGCATTCAGCTTGTCTTGTGGGTGATTTTTGTTGTATTTTATTGTGGCAGCCAGGAGCGTATCCCGTGATCGAGGGCTATTTAGCTTTACCAGGATTGAGCGGGGACGAGGACTCTCCGGCTTCTGTTTTGCAACGCGTGAGCAGTAAAAAATATCTGATTCGTTGACCGGACAGGATACAATTTGCCCAAGCTGCTTTACAATAGACAACAGGTTTTCAGACTTATGCTCTGGAACACATTGGATCTCCAGGTTTGAGGAGCGGGTGATCTGTTCGAGCTGGTTAAAACGACTGGTTATGGCGTTCAAGTCTTCTCTAAGACATTCCTTCTCCTTCATGACTGAATCAATTTTGGCTTTGTTGGCAGTTATCTCTGACTTCATGCTATCAAAAGAATCACTCATGAACGTTATCGAATCCTTCAGTGTGCCAAATTCACGCTTCAGATCTTGTATTTCCTCGCTCAGCTCACCCTTTACCTCCCTAGCGCACTCCTTTATAAACCCCCTAAGCTCCTCCTGAATGATAGTCCGAAGTTCCGTGCGTGACACACATGAGCCGGAGCAGCCAGGCGGCTCGGACGCGGCCGCATTCGAGCACTTAAACGAGCTCCGCTTTACGCGGCGCAGGGTCACATTTGCGTTAGCATCACTGCAAGGCGTTGACGGCCGAACCGGCGTCTTTGAGTTGTCGCCTTTTGGTTTTTTATTGCGGCATTCTGGACACAGCCAGTTCATCTTAAAGTCAGATGTAAGCCTCTCTAAATCCGATGCCGATATACCAACGCACAGGCCATGATAAAAGGATGAACATGAGCAGCATTCCAAAAAATCATCATCTTCAGCAGCTGACTGGCAACCGCCGCATTGGTGCATCATAGGTATTGCTTATTATTATCACACAAATAAGAAATTACGCGCAGGCGCACGGCTCCGGGCACGGTAGGCAGGCTCAAGCGGAGCGAGAGCGGGATGGCAATTATGTCGACCGTCTCTTACCCCTGCGGGTGTGCGGCGGGGCAGGGACGTTACCGCGCAGCGGCGCAGCGCGCAGCGGTGTCCGGGCCGATTAATTTAAATGTTTTCCTTATAACTCACCGAGCACTCATGGGACTGTAGCAGAGATTACTACGTTGTATACGTATTATAAGTAACAAACTCGCGCGCACTAGTTCCGGTAATTTGCTAGTAAGATCGGTCACACGTCCACCGATAAAGACTGTTTGGACGAGAAGGATACAAAATCTACATCGTCTAAAAAAGTTGTCCTTTAGTTTTATTTATGCAATTCTGTTGTTTTTTATCGTCTCTTCTGCTTGCCTCAATTTTATTCGTAATTTGGCTACGTTGCTGATGTCCTTGGCGTAAACCAATTCCTTGTAATATCCCCAGACGAAGAAATCAATTGGGTCCAAGTCGGGAGACCGTGGCGGCCACGCAATGGGCCCTCCACGGCCGATCCACCTGTCTGGAAATCTTTCAGACAAATATTGTCTGACGATTCTCGCAAAATGGCATGGGGCGCCGTCGTTTTGAAAAATCATATTCCTATAAAGCGTTAACACGTCAAGATCTCCTAACAAGTCGGTAAGATTATGTTGTAGAAAATGCAAATAGGCCTCGCCCTTCAGTAGGTCAGGTAGTTCGAACGGACCAATCAGCTGTCCGTTTAAGATGCCTGACCCTAGATTGACACTGAATTGTTCTTGGAAATTAGATTCCCGGGTCAAGTGTGGATTTTCAATGTTCCAAGTGATTTTGGAATTCCGGTTCGACGTTGTTTTGTTATCACACTTACTGATGAATCTCTTGCCACTTCTTCGAGCACTGATTTGACACTATCTGGGTCATGCATTTGAGATACACGGCCTGGTCTTCTACCTGGTGGATGTCCTCCCATGTAAGAGTTATGCACTCTTAAAATCATGCGATGATCAGGCCAAGTTTCGGGTTGAGGTCCACCTCCATTTTGTACTTGCTCCCTGTACAATCTGGCTGCTGCAGAAGCGTTTCCTCTTGCAAAGCCATAAAAGTAATGCATAAGAGCATAATCAGGTGATGTGAAAGGCATCTCACCAAAGGAATGGGCTCGAAAGTTCGTTGAGAAAGCCAAATTAGACGAAGTCCAGTATCCACACAAAACTAAATCGTAGTCGCACTCAAAGTCCATAACCCCTTACCAGGCGCCGCTGTCAAAATTTATCAAGACGGAATCTGATAGGGGTTCTGACACCTTGCTTTAAAGTGACAGTTTATCTGCGAGAAAAGGTTTTAATCAACTTTCCTGCAGTAATTTTTGGTTATTTAACAAATTAATGAACTTCAGGAATGATAACATGGCCAAAAAACATTTATTAATCTGATGGCTAATTTCAAGAATTTTCCACCTCGCTGTCTTTGAAGGTTGATTTTAGCTAAAGTAGCCCATTAAGTACTTCTGTTTTGTAATGATTAAGAAAGCTGAGATTCTGGAGCATTTTTGAGCTTTACTTAGAAACCATACAGTCACCCGCTTAGATTTTTAATTTAAAGTTGAAAATTTAAGTCTTTATTCATCAACCGTACATTTTTGGTTTTATACCAACATTTTCATCATTTTGGTCAAAGTTATGAAACTGATTATTTTATGCATCAAAGTACAATTAAGAATGATTCAGTTGGGTAAAGAAAAAATTTGAAAAGTCTTCTACTTTTTAAAAAATAAAAAAATTAATTTATAGGTCCGAAATTCTCAGAAATTCAGAAAAAAATCATGACTCGAAAACTATGAACAATCGCGGAACATACATGGGGGTGATTCGGGTACCCCAAAGGTTGCTCTTTCTGTGGGCTTCCGCTTGACACTGCTTTTTGGGACACCCTGTATAGACAACATTACAACTATGGATATCTAACTTGAACTATTGCTGGATGTACTTTTATGAGAAAACAACTCAACAGGTATCATATCTCGGCTCCGATATCATTTAGAACAATTCTGACCAATCAGATGTTTCTTTCTTGAGAATCTATAAAACAGTGGTAAAATTATTGCCGGCCGCTAATAAAAAAAATGACGCCACGCGTCCATACAAAGTTACTCAAACCCCTCCTTTCCACTTCTGAATAAAAGCGCGTGCGGTGAGTTGAGAGGCAGTTGAGAGGCTGCGAGCCCACCGCCACTCACGTCACGCTGTGTCAACGAAACTGGTGTTTTTTTTACCTTTTAGTAGTTATAATAACTCAATATTTTAGTACTGGAGGTTATCAAACAGGAAAATCCGTATTTTGCCATTTTCTCCATAGATCCTCATATTTAAATTTGGATGGTGTTCATACAAATATTTGTGTGACGAACATTTGTATTTGTTGTGTGTCTGGGTGTTATTATCTATTTAAGTATGTATTTAGAAATATTTAAGTATGTTTATCAGTCTCTGACGCCCATATTACAAGCTCATCTTAGTTTGGGGTCGTGTTAAAAAAAGTGTGTAAATATTGTAAACAACATAGAGGGGTTGAAACCAATAACAACACATCAAAAATCTAACCTAACGTCGAATTAAGCAAGAAAACAGCACTTCAAATCGACCAGTAAAGTGATATCATAAAGAATAATTTGCAAGAATCGTTATAGTGACTGTGATTTGCCGGTGTATTTAAAAACATTAAGACGCTAATGAGTTGTGTTGTGCTTGTAAGTTGTGAGTCAGCCGTCGACCCGTGACAATAACAACTGCTCACGAACTTTACCGACACTGTCTTCTGTTTGTCAAACTAACAGACTTTTTCGTCCAACATTGCTAAGGGCGAATTGGCTCGGTGCATTCTGAAGCGCTTTAAGAATTAGAGGTCGCAGTATCGAATCTGCGCAAAGTCTAAGGAAAACATTATTATTTGTCTTTTGGTTTCTGATTTGGGTTTCTACCAAATTTTTGGAAACAAACTTTCTGAAAGAAAAATATAAAAGCAAATATATAGTATTTAATAAATTGTTATTTAACTAGGTGAATATAGCAGTATGGAAGAGAATATAACTTTTCGGCAGCCACGAATCCGTTCACTGTCTCTGGAGGAAAACCTAGAAAGTGGACAGGACGACAGTTCTCTCTTCGATGCCACTATGAGGAGCTTGCCTAACAACACAACACTGGATGAGAGCCAAAGTGTAATGGAGCACAGCGAAATAATTATCAGACTTAACAATGAGTTGCAAAGTGCCCACATAGAAATAGAACACCTTAATTCTGAAAACATACGTTTGAAAACAGATTTAGAACAAAGCTATAGAGTAATTGAGATGTATAAAAAGGTACAATACTCGGATGTAAAAAAAACTACACCAAAATCAACGCGCAAACACCGTACTCGAACGAAACTAGAATTTAGTGGACAAAGCCAAAGCCAACCGTCTTCAAGCACAAAGAATCCACAAATTTTCACTACCCCTAAGAATAGTACACTTGTTGCAGCATCGATCGACCATTGCCTGAAGGAACCTAGCGAAATATCACTTTTGGTATCACCCATTGGCGGGCAAATTTCTTCGACAGAGAAAAAAATCACGAACACGATCGATTCGAAGCATTTAAAAGAAAATAATGAATTTTCAACTGACTCAAAGACAAACCAATCTTCTGCAGCCATACTACGAATTGTTCCAGAAAAAACTGAATTAGAAAAGAAAAAGGTGGTTATTTTAGCTGACCAACGGAAGGTTCGAGAAGTCTTACAATCATTAGTCGGAACAGAATTTGAGGTATCCTGTTTTTGGAAAGCTGGAGCAAAAATTGCAGATATACTAAACCCTGCAGTTGAAGAAATTAGGCAACTAACAAAGAACGACTATGTTATTGTCATAGGAGGTTCTAATGATAATAATCCATTTCTACTAATGAGCACTATCTTAACATGGCTATCCACTTTAAGCAATACAAATATTATTATAGTTGAGGTTCCATTCAATAAAAGCTTAAATGAAGGAAAGTTAAACTATGAGCTAAGGTACATATGTAGCAAGTATGAATATGTTAGTTTTGTAGATTTTATGTATAGTACATCTTGGCCCTTTCCAAGGCATTTTGTCCGAGATCTATGTCGTTGCTTATTAAAAGAGTTGCTTCATATTAGGTATAGAATGGACTTCCAGAACCATGTTGCAAATACAAATAAAAATATAAATGTTTCCGACTTGTCTACTAGTAAAGAAGTTGTAAGTAAAGGTACTCAAACAGAATCCACCATCAACTTAAATCTGCCTTCTTCTGGGCTTGATCCAAAAATGACATGTAATAATGATAGGGAAGATAATGAGCTTTTTCGTGTTTGAGCATGTTTACTTATTGCACCAAAACATAAATGGACTTGTTGGTAAATCGGACTTACTTTGTGTTTATTTGAGTGATCTTACTCAGAGGGGGAAACATGTCGATATTATTTCTTTTACTGAGCACAATATGACGGCTGATGATATGCCACAATTGACCATACCTGGTTTTAAGATGGGTGCTAGTTTCTGTCGAACTAATAGAAATGGAGGGTCATGTATACTGGTTAAACACTTTTATAAAGTTAGTGAGCTTAAAGACATTTCAAAATCAAGCGTGCCAAATATTATAGAATGCTGTGGGCTAGAACTTATTGACCATAACATTATTATTTTATGTATTTACAGAATTCCCAAATCAAATCTTAAATTTTTAAATATATTTTTTACCAAGCTTAATGAAATTCTCCACAAATTTTGTTTTAAAGGAAAGAGACTTATTTTGTGTGGGGATTTCAATGTTGACATTCTTAAGAAAACTAAGACGACATCTGATTTTATTGACATCATAAATGGATATAATTTAATTATTGGAATCAGCACTCCCACCCGTCTTGCAAGTGGCTCTTGCATTGATAACATTTTTCATAATGTTAGAGGTACTAAGTGCCAAACCATTGAACTAGCCCTTTCAGATCATCTAGCACAACTTATACAAATTCCCATTAAGAAGACTTGTAAGTTCCCATTCTGGTTTACTGAAACACGCATTTATAGTAAAGAAAACATTGAAAAATTTAAGGAGCATATGGGTTGTTTAACATTTAGTGAAGTGTACGACTGTCATAATTCTAATGATGCGTTTGCTGCTTTTCACGATATATTTAAACTATTTTACGACTTGTCCTTTCCTATTATAAATAAGAAGAACTTTACTACAAATAAACCGAAATGGATATCACGTGGGATTAAATTATGCAGTAAGCGCAAGCGTGCATTGTTGTGGAAGTATAGAAAGCACCCAAATAAAGTTAATAAAGACAACTTTAAATTATACTCCAAACGTTTACAGAAAATTGTTAAGTTGACCCAAAAGGCCCATAATTCCCACTTTATTCAAAATTCCTTAAATAAAGCAAAGGCAACTTGGCAAACAATAAAAAAATGTAAATTAAACTATCCTAAAAACCATATAAAACAGATCAAAGTCGACAACATAACAATCACTGATCCTAATTTAATAGCTAATTCGTTTAATAACTTTTTTACAAATCAAACAAGTTCTAAGACGAACAAAAATGTCAATTGCGCTCTCTCGGAAACTAGGTCTTCTTCGTTATTTATGAAACCAGTAAGGCGGGATGATATATTAGCTATCATTAAGGCGTTGAAAAACACAAATAGCACTGGATATGACGACATTTGTACGAAAGTAGTGAAATCGGTGGGCGACTTAATTTCGCCGGTTTTAGCATTTATTATTAACATGTGTATTGAAGAAGGCACCTTCCCGGACCGCCTTAAGCTTACTATCATTAGGCCACTTTTTAAAAAGGATGACAAAGAAAATATAAACTCTTATCGACCGTTTGCTCTTATACCAATCTTTTCAAAAAATTTCGAGAGTGTTATCTTTATGTCACTTTATGAGTACTTCGAAATCAACAAATTATTTGCTGACGAACAAAAGGGATTCCGGAAGAATAAAACAATAAATATGGCTGTTTACAATTTCCTTAAACAGGTTATGACATGTGTAGATGGGGGAATTCAGGTTGCAGCACTTTTCATGGTCATGACCAAGGCGTTTGATTTTGTGGACCATAAAATCTTAATCGACAAACTACATAGATATGGGGTCAGGGGAAATGTTCTGAACTTGGTCGAGTCGTATTTGCTTAACAGGAAACAGCTTACTCAAATTAGAAGAATTTGTACTCATTCTAAATCTGAACAAATATACTCATCGGATGTAAATGAGACGAGATTTGGCGTCCCACAGGGCAGTGTTTGGGACCTTTACTGTTTATTATTTATATTAACGATTTTCCAGCGTGTATAGATTATCCAATGGTCTTATTTGCAGACGACAGCACTGTTATTTTCAAACATAAAATAGGTAATAACCATACTGATGAACTTAATAAATCATTGGCTAGTTTGATCAAATGGTTAGAAACAAATAATCTTGTTATTAATTTAGACAAAACCAAAATCATGACTTTCAGGCAAAGACCGCAAAAATTACCAATGAATCTTGACATTAATTATTTAAATAAATCAATAGACGAAACTCATGTGACTAAATTTCTTGGACTATATATTAGTGATGATTTGACATGGAAATCACAAATTGACGCAATATGTAAAAAAATTAATAGTTTCTCTTATGCACTTTTTATGCTTAGTAAAATTGCGAACAAACCTGTAGTAGTTACCGCATATCATGGATATGTTGCGTCCGTTTTGAGGTACGGCCTTATTTTTTGGGGAAATTCCACCGGGAAAGATAAAGTTTTTAAAGCTCAAAAAAAATGCATTCGTGCCATATATGGATTGCGTCCAGATGAATCTTGCAAGCTGCACTTCAAACAGTTAAAACTGTTAACTTTGCCTGCGATGTATATTTATGAGATGGCTGTATACACTAGAGCAAATCTACATCTATACAAACATTTAAACTCAAACCGCAATAAAAACCAAATTTGTCACATGAGCTTTAAAACAGCTATGTTCAGCAAGAGTGTTTTTGGTATGGCCCCAAGAATTTTCAACAAGCTCCCAAAGTATATTCAGGAAACAGATACTATCATAGAATTTAAACGTAGCCTGAAAAACTTCCTCTTAGACAAAGTTTACTATGACATAAATGAATTTTTAATCGATAAATTCTATCGACGAGTCCTACATACCAATAATACCATACAATCAAGAATTATTCGTAATGATTATAAACATGTACATTTTATTTTAATTCGAACTTTACTTTTGACATTTATTTTAATTGCATTTAGATCAATAATTTGTTTTAATAATATACTGTAGAAATTTTTCAATTGATGAAAGGCAACATACTGGATTATTAAACTTTTCAGTATTGCATGTATAATTCAAATATATTTTGTACGCCTTAGGGCAGGACACAGAGATGGTACTTATGTCATAGATTAAGATCCCAATTACCTGTGAACCACGAAATAAATAATTTGACTTTGACTTTGACTTTGAGATGATCTTGGTGTGAATTGTCCCAGATATTTATTTATTTATTTATTATTTATTATACAGTAACCCTGTATATTTTTCTAATACATTTAATGTCTCTTCTAGTAACAGCTAATCACTTGTGATAAGTTTTTTATTACTCAACTTTATACAAAAACGGTTGCCATTCTAAAAGACGAATTGCTCAAATTTAATTCTTAAGTGAATGTTCCTTTTAGGTTGATCCGCAATTTTTTAAATAAGCAATTGAAGTATGATTACCTCTATACTATACCTCTATACCTCTTATTGTAGTAGTACAAAAGAGAGTGGTTAACCCTGTATCAGTGGTTAACACGATAACATTGCATGTATGTTCAGGCGCAATATTTTACTTAGCATTTTTAATTCACGCTGTAACGTTACTTTTAAGTAGATTTGATGGTGAGTCCTATTTCACACCACCCACGACGACACGATTGGCGTAGTGTGCTGTAGCACGGTTTCTCGCCATCTCTGGATGGTTTTCCGGGTTCAATTCCCGGTAGAGTCGATTAAAAAACTTACTGTTCTAAATTTGCTCGGGTATAAGTACGAGTATCATGGGAGAAGCACTGGGCTTAAATTCTTGTCTGGTACCGCCTAGCACAAATATATTGAGGCGACCAGAACCAGAGTGGCCCGAATGCATTTTTTTGGATTATGAAATAAATAGTGGTTCTGGTATGTTATATTCTGGCCTCATTTATCCTCACTCCGAGACCATGACGAAACACATTACATATTTATTTATATAATTTTATTTTTGATCTCTGAATTAAAGAATAAGGAGAGAGGAATAAGTTATTCACAAGATCAGTCAACTTCAGTCAAACACCGCTCAAGCGATAAACTCTGTTATTCGTCAGCGCGCCTTATATGAGTTTACATAGCAATTTAGAGAGTAGAGCTTAGATTAAATCAAAATAGGAAGATAGGTGACTCGCCTCTAGCGAGTGGACCGCTTAAATCAGGCCCCTGTGGCCTAATTTTTGACAGGACCTCACTCAGACACACGCTTGTCTCGCTTACGTTAAGGTCAAAACAAATAGGTGACTTCTGCTCTCTGTGATTCTTTCGCTATTTGATTTATTCTAAGGAGTAGAGAGTTTGTATGGAACACCGTCATTGTTGACTATACATGAAACTTTGTATTTAGGCACTAAAAAAATATTAAATAATGGCTCTAGCGTTTTGGAAATTTCGACCTGTGTGGGGATGAAATAGGGAATGAAAATGAAATATTCTGCCCAAAGCAACTATTCTATGCACAAAGCGGCGGGAAACGCTCGTGTTGTATATTTTCCACCTTCACGACCACAGTCAGCGTAGGTAGTAGGGACATACCACCCAAAAAATAATTAATATCCGAGATTGTTCACAGCAGTATTCCACACACGGCCTCACATGGGAGTGATTCGAGCCCGTAATTAACAACAGTGTTCCAGAGGGCTCGCACTACATACGTAATTAGAAGTTGATGCTTTACGTGTTACTAGTGGATTTTAGCTGAAGGCAGCATTCGCCGAAATACTCACAAATTGGTCAAGATTGAAAGGTAAGGGTGACTCAGTCGTTCTTCTCACAGGAACCTTGTTTGCGTTCAACGGTGGAGTGGAGCGAGTGCCACTCAAGTATAGCTGATTGACGGCTATTTAATCTAATACCAGGTGATTAACAAAATACTTGCCAAAATGACTGACTGATTTTGTATGGTAACCTTAAATTGAAAGTTAATTAAATAAATTCCATTACTGAGTATGTCATATCGTTTTTGTAAGGCTTTTAATAATCACCCAGTAGATTTATGTCGTAGTTACATCACACGTGAATGCTCTCAGTGAGTACCCATCTCAATTCCTATAACACTTTGCAAAACGAACTACCTTCCCCATTTAACACCGAATTCTTTGTTAAAATTACAAAACCTCTCAAAACAGGGATGAAACAGTTGTATTTGTAATTTGAACCCCTCGAGTCAACAACCCTTTCTGAAGTTGGACAATTTCATAGCATCAAAGGGTCCATCTGCTTCTGTGGTCCCGTATGTTTGAATCAGTTTGTTGTAACTGGCTATTCGGTCAATATTGCTTCGAGTCAAATAATATTGTTTTTCAAAGTTACAGAGACAAGCCGGGTTCAGTTTAAAGCCGTTGTTAGTAATGTCAGAAATGATAATATAAGATCTTTATTGAACCATCTTTGTATACATTGTTTTTGCGACTAACTCTCCCGGATAAGGGCTAAGCTAAGCTAAGCTTATGTAAAAGTCAGTTTGCCTCTATCTTACTATCCCGGTTAGGATATAGTAAGTCGTGAGCGTATGTGTGTATGAGATCTTTTTTGAGGAATTAATTAAGTAGCTTTAACTGTAAATAAAGAGTTGACAGTACGTCTACCACGAGTTGCCATGCCACTTTAAAGTTACGTTATCGTTCGCGTAAAAAAATATATTGGAATTCGACATTGCCATGTCATGTCAAATCCTAATACAATTTTTTCACGCGAACGATAACGTAAATTTAAAGTGGCAACTCGTGGTAGATGTACAGAAAGACCGCTCTCGCCTTTTTCCAGTATAGTTACCAAAACGTGCCTGATCGCCTAGGGTTGCTACTATATTTGCTCTGAATTTAAAATGAAGTAGATAGTTAAAAGCCCACTTTGACGGAATACGCCAAAACAAAATACTTCATGTGAAAAATGCACCAAGTTCGACAAAAACAGAAACACTCGCGACAGTGCAACTGTCCGCGACACCGATTCTTACCGGTATCGCCAGTAAACTCACTGTGTCTGTGTGCGTGATCAAAATGGCGGTTTGTTCTAAGCGGACTATCTGTTTATAGGGCGCCGCGCCCGCATGCGGAATTGGTAAGGTCCGAGTAACCCTAGATTGAGTAAAGCAATTTGTTAGTTATTGCGATAATAAAGATATAAATTATTTATTGTGTATGAATACTGCCCCTTAGACAGAACGTTAAGGTATAAACTTGTTATTTGATAGAGCATTACATTGTAATGTAATGTTTTGACGAATGGTACAAAAGGTCAAAATAAATGCTGAGTACATAATGGAATGTTTTTGCTTGCTCTTTGAAATCAAGTTGTAACAAAAACTTAAAAACGACGAATGCTTTATGTTCTGATACAAATGAATGTTCAAATCGAACAGCACCTTCATTTCCTTGTTCATTAGCGTACGAAGGTTTTTAATCATGTTGTATTGTGAATTAACTGTGAACCGGTAAGTTTGTAGAAGGAAAAGTCGCTTTTCAAAGCGAAGTTTAGATCAAAAAGAAAAAAGAAGAAAAAGTTTAGATTACGCTCTCTTTTTCACATTTTTGGCAAATAACCATGCTTAGAAAGAAATAACATATAGTTTTCGGTTAACTATCGTTGTGAAGTTTTTTGCTTACGCGTTACGTTATTTACCCATACATCAGAAGGCGGAAGAGGCGGCGTATCGTGACGATAACGAACGATATAGGTAGAGTAAAAAGTATCTGAACGCAGAGCGGGGGCCATATTACGATCTTTGCCACTGTCGCGGCGTGGCCTAGGGTGGCAGTGGAATCTTAATACGGCCCCAGACTAAATCAGGTTTGAGAGCGGTTTTATAATAGCGTTTTAGGCATAGGTACACGCTTAGGCAGTTCTGCGTCAGTATCTATATGGATTATAACAGCTTATAAGCGCGTCAACGCTCTACGAGTACGACTGAGAATGCCTTGCGAGGGATATGTTTGTTAATAACCAATAGAATCTGTACAGTCTAACTACTGTACATTTTCGCTGACTCTGACAATTGCGTCATTCAGTGTGCTGACCTGCATCAACCACTGTTTACATCAACATCGTAAATTAGTTATAATAAAATATTGAGTACGAACTTGACTGCCAGTCAGTTTACAGGGATAGATTTGCCACATTATTTAACTTGTAACTTTCTACTTTCTACAATAAACTTTTACTGTGAACTTTGTGGTGAATTTTCCTGCGTGCTCCGCAACTACTACTAACTACTTAACTACCTACTTCTACTACTACACTACAAGTGTACCGGTGTTCGTGGTCTAATAGGCGGACATTGTACAGAATCACTTCATGTTTGTAAAGAACCAATAGAATCGCTTTCATTTACCTAGCTTCGCGATTCTATTGGTTCTTAACAAACACATTTCTCGCAATGCATCCTATCACATCTCTGGTTGAAACGCACCCTTACGCGTGTAGCTAAAAGCGCTGTACGCGCCTACATGCGCTTCCAAAAACGAATTTATACGCGCGAATAAAACACTAGTCTGAAACCGCTTTGAGTACGAGTATTCAAAAAACTCGCCACTCAAAAGATAAAAAGAGCTCTGTGAAATATTTACTAACTAATTAGCCCTGTGAAATATTTACTTACAATTAAAGACATGGTTAAAGGTATCAGTAAGGCCAGTGATTCACTTCACTGACAGATGCAATCAAGACGCCCCATAGACGCCTTAACCACCGACTAGGCTTTTCTGATCTGATAAAGTGGATCATCACCCATGTTTTAAAGAATCCAGGGTACATTTCAAACTTGGTATAAGATGAGCATAATTCCCAGGAATTATATTTGATTCCTAATTTTTAAAGAATCGGAGGGTGAGGGCCCTTTGTGAAGAGAGAATTAATTTTTTTATTATCTTATCTTAAATAAATCTTAAATTATCTTTAATAATATAATGTTATGTGAAGTGAGGCAGCCGTTACAAACCTTTAGCGAATGTGATCAGAATCGCAAAAACTCAGAATTATTATTTTTCGTAGGCAAGTCTTGAATTAAGATATTAGGTAGTTATACTTCCAACTGCATTTCTTATCTACTGCAGAATATTAGCAGTATTTCTGAATCATAAGAAAACAACAGAGAACGGGACAATGTTTTCTAAAAAGTAAATAAACTGACTTAACTACTTAAACAGGTAAACAGTTTTCGGAAGCCAAATAATCTGATGTCTCAGCACTCAGCTCTAGGAAAATTTCATTACTTTGAAACGATACAATTTCGCGCAAACCAGGGTCTTAGTATAATCTCTTATACAAAAAGGCTCGTATTCACTTTGATTTGTAGTTAGTGCAGGTGCTTAGTGATTAGGAGGATACACGTGTGGAATGCGATTGATGAGTGCGAGAGAGTGTGTTTTCTCCTAATCACTAAGCACCTCCACTAATCACCTGCACTCGCACTAATAAAAGTGAATACAGGCCTTAACCCTGCTTCTTTGTTTGCATTATGATCTCTTTTCATCATTATTTTTAACTTTTAATCAATTTCTTTGGATAAGCTCATGTTGGTGCTTCCTAGCTCTTAGACTACTAAAAATGACAGCTGATGACAGATATCGACGGCAGCCGCCGACACGTCAACGGCACTTGCCGACACTAAATAATAATAAACTAAATAAGTTTCAGATTAAAATTTTCTACCTCAAATTGTACAAAAATAGGCCACTGATGATCACGTGACACAAAATCGTATTTTGCGATGCTTTTCCCATGTTCGAAGCCAGAAAATTTAACGAGACGAATGTTTGAGTTTGTTTTGTGTAGGGATACCAGTATGTCTACCATTAGTTTTCACTAGTAAACGTCAGTTGCGATCAGTGTATGCCATTTTGGTTCCATCTTTTATTACTAGGGGCGCTGCACCGACATCCCTTAAGCGGACTGTCATTGGTGTAAACTCATGGTTGATATACAGTATTAACGGTTTATCTACTAATATATTTATGTACGCACGTAAACATGCCTACAACCAAAAAACTGAGTTGTATAAATATTTAAGTAACAGATGATACATACCTAGACGTTTTACCTGTTGTCTTAGAATAATAACGTATAGAAGGATAGTCTTCATACAACCGCCCCGTCAAAAATGAAGCACTAATCCGATCCACACATGCGTGACTATCACTTGCTTACGTGCGGCGCGTTGACACTGAACATTGCGGAGCTGTAATGAACACTGTTAAGCGGTCGGTTTGGACCCAATAATGGCTCCAATTAAGGTGCTTCAAAATGGGCGCGCGGACTTGGTTTCTATATGTAATTATTCTAAGCCTGTTGTATTCGTTCTGAGAGATAAATGATTTATTCAGTCTAAGAGCAATAATCTGCCTATCTTTGAAAGTTTTTCTGGCCTAAGTAAAATACTCATACTTTAGTTTCTGCCCCCAGGCATCCAGAAACGCTAGCTCAAAAATAATTTCACGGCAATGAAAACGTTTTAATCCAAGCAGACACCCTCGTTTGTGAAGGCAAGGACAGCTGTGGCTTCCCACCTTTGTGCTTTGTACCTTTGTCAGGGACAGGCCTACCTGAATCCCTCAGGTGTTCCTTAAAAACTATGCCGGCTTTGCGAAACGTGGAACAGAAATGGAAAGGTCACATTACTCAAATTTTGAACTTAAACAAAGAAAACTGTAGTTACCTTTGTCTGCAAAAGTATTGCATTTCTTGCTATCAATTAAGCTTGTTAATAATGGTGATAATAATCTACACTGATATTATAAAGAGTAAAGATTTGTTTGTTTGTATTGAATAGGCTCCGAAACTCCTGGACTGATTTAAAAAAATCTTTTACCAATATAAACCTACATTAGCAAGAATTGACAAAGGCATATTTTTTTAATTTAGACTATATTTCGCTGACGGACAGCTATAATAAAAAAAAAATCTGTGACAAATTACACCAAGATCATCTGACCCTAAACCAAACAGAGCTTGTACTATGGGTTTCAGAGACTGATAAACATACTGAAGTATTATACCCAAACGTACAACTAATACAAAATTAAATGTTCGTTACATAAATGTTTGTCAGAGATGGGGATAAGTATATCTGTTCGCAGATTTAATTACTAGTGATGAGAAAGCTATAAAAATATAAAAGTATTTTGATGACGAACTCGATAAAACATAAGAAAATCCAAGAATATACATGCCACCTATTTTTATTTATGAGCACGTTAAGCCAGTTGCCTTTGAACCGATTTTTAAAATAAAAGGTGTTATCATCAACATCTTTTTTGAAGATAGAACATAACACATACCATCACGACTTTATTCCAGTAGGGTAGTCAGAAGCAACTGACTGTTGCCGTCATGGTGAACGGAACATTCAGAAGCCCACTTATCACTAATGGTATTAGAACCCAACGTGGTAGGTGGTGAGCCTCCCGCCGTTATCCGGGTTGATTTGGTTTTTTATCAATGTTTTCCATCACCGGAAAGTAAGTCTGAAAAATAACAATGAACACAAAGATTTCGCTTCTGGCCAGGTTTGAACTCGGGACCACCCGCGATCCGAGTTGGGGTGCTCAACCACTAGGCCACGACCTGAGGCCCTATTCCCGTTCTGCGAACACGTAGTTACGTGAATTTTGCAGTCATGAAAAAACCTACTTAGCGTGCGAAATTGATTTTGATTTTTTTGGATTCTAGTTACCTTATTTTAATACATAAAACCCATTCATAACATACTACGTTTTGCGTCCTTTTTAACCTTCCAAAGTTTCACGAAACTTCGTGAATTTCTACCAGAGTAGACCACCTGATCCTAGGGCTCAAGCGCCCTAAATGGCTTTGATAGCTAAGTTGGAAGAGCAGCTACCCGAATTGTGGAAGACACTGGTTCGAGTCCCGCTTGAGCCCTAGGGCTAATTCTAGAATTATATAATTTTTTTCTAGTTTTTATCTTTGAGAGGAAAATAGTACATTGTTAAATGCTAAAAAAAAATATTACTTATCATTTTGAATTTCTGTGCATTTCCATTGGAACATGACAACTTACTTCATCACAAAAAAAAAACACATAAAAATAAGTTCCCTTCATTGAATTTTTTTTTGTTTGACTTGTGGAATGTTAGAATAATTTACTATCAAAACTTGTACTTTCTATGACGCCTTGGCAAGGAAACCTTGAGTAACTTTCCCATGCTTACAATGTATCTAAATAAAACTAATCAACTGCTTAAACTGACGTTAGGTTTTAAATCCTGAATTATGAATGCCAAGCACCTTACTAATATATCATAAGTTATAACAACTAACAAAACAACAGCTAATTAATACCAGGTTTAAACCCGAAAGCTAATCTTATTAGGTAGTCAGTGGGTAGGTAGGTAGGTACACGAACAAAACAGACATTCCCCTGGCTGTTTTTTTATCAAAACAATTTCTGTTCCAAAGGAGATCTTTTCGTTGTTTTGGTCTCATCCTCAAATGGAAGCGGCTTTAACGTTAATTTTTCATAGGAGGAGCAACCAAAACAAAGCCAATTTTAATATTTGATGCCGCACTTACAAAGCGCATGTGTCAATCTTACATCGAGCGCGCATGCGTGAGAATCCAGCGAAAATGGCGGAAAGTCCCTGCCGCTAACCCGTTGTAGTGTTCGATTTTTTGGCACAAATCAAAATAAAGGTTGTGTATTTCAGCTCCATAATAAAAAAAGGGAACGAGTTCCATTATTAAACGTTCCCAGATAAAAAGACAGTTGAATTACGAGCGTTTCGTTCGCAGAATGGAGGATTCACGGACTGTGGATAGTTAGACAGTGTTGACAGATCAGTGGCAATCAGTGGAGATGAGCGATTGCAGTTTTTTATTAGGACCTTCATGTCGTTGATCGAGTGCGTATCGATGCTGTGTCATCCAAACACCACGTCTGCCAATATTGCCAACAGAACGAAGATAATAGAGATAGTACTAGCTGGTTTTTTTTCTAATTAAGAAGAAGAACGAAGTATCTGAAAAACGTTGGGACGAGGTTGAAGCAAATAAAAAGGTTAGTTCATTTTCGTTTTAATGTAATTTTCCATCTCTGTACCGATCATTGCAAATGTTTCTTTTATTATTGATGTTGTGTGTTTACAAGAGAGCTCTGAAAAAAAAACATTGCGTTGAACACATTTTTGAATTTCCACTCTCCACAGCAATATATTTTTCAACGCCATCCATTATCTTTTTAATGATAACCTGCTCGTACTAACGTCAAGCCGAGAAATATGTTCTCCTAATTGGTCATAAAAACGCTACAAGGACCATAAAATTATGCTTCATTTAAATGTTTCTAAAGAAATATGATTTTCATTTTCACTACACAAGGTATGACATTTAATTGTAGGTATTTTATAGAAATTGGAGTGGTTTTTAGGAATTTATTTAATTGGTAACGTATCTACAACAATAAATTCCCAAAAACTTTTGATTACCTACTTACTATGAAATGCTTTTAGCTATTTAAATTGTATGTAGAATTTAAGATTCAAAAAACAAATAAATAATGTCACAAAGATGACTATACCAGGGGGGCTAGCCATGAGCACCACGCTACTTTTTTAACGACATGTCAAATTTTAAAATGTACGGGAGTGACATTAGCACTCCTTTAATTGAAATGACATTTGATGTCAGTTCCATACACTTTTAATTTGAGTTCTGAAACGAGAGGAACGTGTTGCTCTTGGCTAGCTTATTCATGATGGAGACTGTTAGGCATAGAGGTACATCGCTAGTGTTTTGTCAGTACTATTACTGTAAGAGATGTTTATACTTATGGAACTGAAATAAATGACTACCGTCATGAGTACCGTGACTGACCGTAAATGACCTTATGTTTATATTCTTTTGTGTTTGTTTTTTTTCCATTGTTTTATATTCTTTAGATTAGACACTCAGTAGGTTTATTTGTATCAAAATGACACATTTTACTTTACTCAACCCTGTTGTAAACCCAAAACAAGTTTAAAAGAGTAACTTCTGGGTTTCTCGCCGGGTCTTCAGAAACAACTCCGACGCGGTGGTAGAGTGGCATTATGTCTGTATACTGTGTATTTATATATATATTATTATAGTATTTATGTATATTACTATAGTATTTATGTATATTATTTAGTATATCTTGCTTTAAATTTGACGATTTAAAAGTACTCACTGTCAAAGTCTATTTGAATAAAGTTATTTGAGTTTGAGTTTGAACTCAGGGTCAAATACGAATAGAAAAATCGTCTTCCCATACGCATTGCATAAATTTACCATATATTCACCCTAGAATGAAAAGTTTCGAAGGTATGATTTTCTAATAAAGTAATTGTACTAATTAAAAAATAGCGGTGTATTATTCCAACTTCTCTTTGATATTAAAAATCAGTTAATATTTAGTAAGTACGAAGGCTGAGACCGCAGAGAAGCTATTGTTTGAAAGACAAATCTCAACTCAGCTTCTCGAATTCTGACAAGTCAAATTAATTTCATTAAGAAAACAACCACGTTGGTTTATTTAAATTACCCACTGATTCAATATTATTCCACGCATAAATAAACGGCTTATAAACGTTTCAGTTTTCCTTTCATCACACTCTTTAAATAAACATAGTTGGATATTTACTTTCCTTAATACAATAAATACTACTTACTACCTTTTTGATTCGTTCTAATAACTAAGTCACTGGCCATCATACTCCTACATTGGTGGTAGTGGAAAAAGTTTGAGACAGGACTACGAAAGTGTGACGACACAGGTCGTAGCACGTTCAGATTACTACGACACGTGCCTGCACGAAGGGGACAGACAGCGAGGATATCGCTGTCTGTCCCCTGGCTGGCTGATTAATTGGTCGCACTGATATTATTAAATAATCAAAACATCATTTGATTTGCTGAAGATTCCTTTTTTTTTAAATACCTAAAAGTACAGACAACAGCACAATGTCTTGAACCTCATAACTCTGAATTATAAATCTTAATCTTTATTAATACTGCACGGAGTTTTTACCAGTTTGCGGTAAACCGATAAACACGCTTCAAAATATGGTTATGACAATAGCACTCGCTTAAAATATTGAAAGTAGTAGCACTATTTATACAGTCATTACTCATCATCCTACTTTTTAAAGTTTCTCCATTTACAAAAAAGAGGCTTAGCCTATTCTGAAAGTAATTGTCCGTGAATAAATATTAACTTAGGAACCAAGAATTGTTATTTTTTTTCAGTTAGAAACAACTCCGACGCGGTGGTAGAGTCGCATTATGTCTGTATACTGTATATTTATATTATTTTAGTATTTATGTCTATTATTTACTATATTTTTCTGTAAATTTCACGATTTGAAGGTGCTGATACAGTCTATTTGAAAAAAGTTATCTAAGTTTGAGTTTTGACAAACGATTTCGCTTGATTTGCTTAAAAAGGTTACCTAGCTATAAACTTTTTGGTCATAATATCTTATTGTTGCATTTCTCCGAATATGAAAATCGTACTCTCAAAAGCATCGCTCATTCGAAATTACTGAACGAACGAATCCCCCAACAGATTAATTCGGAAAACAATTTCGGCTTATCACATCTGTGGCTTGCGTCATTCTGCCGTGACAGCTGACCTTTTGCAGCTGCCCGTGGGAATGAGATACGGCCGTGGCTCAGGACCACGGTGACCACGGAATGAATAAGAAGGGGCAGCGTTGAGTCTAATAAGAACTTGGTTGGGACTGACGTTAACACCAGAGCAATGAGGGAAAAGCCACCAGTAAGACAAAATAGATAGTACACTAAACGACTTTTTAAGCGCCAGACAACACACCACTTGTCATAGTTTCGAAGTAGGGATAAATATCCCTGTGTTACGAGGTATCAGAAAAGGAATTAAAAAATAGCATGAACAGCAATTATAATCAAAACTAAATATGCGCAAAACAAAGCACTGCCATACATGACGTTGTGTCAGAGGGGAAAAGATGGATGAGG
The DNA here is from genome assembly GCA_947369235.1 of Udea olivalis. Classification (NCBI taxonomy): domain Eukaryota; kingdom Metazoa; phylum Arthropoda; class Insecta; order Lepidoptera; family Crambidae; genus Udea; species Udea olivalis. Next base: position 9,643,527 of record OX376362.1, on the reverse strand, counting down.
AGTTCTTACATAACTACACATCAAAAAGTCAGCTCACAAATGAAGAGGTCTTTATTGAATGATTACTATTACTGGTCTTGGTTACAGTAACCTGAACGGTAACGTAAATGTAAATTGGCAACTCGTGTTAGACGTACTGCACCAGACTTATCACCTACTGGTTTGGTTGATGAGAATCGAAGACAGTAAATCACACTAGCCTCCCGATTCAGAACTAAGTTAACGACCGATCCGGTTATTTTCTTTTATTTTTCATGTATTTTTAAGAAAATGGGTGGTTTGGGGGTATAAATTTGGTTTATGAAAACTAAAGGCCTTTGGCTTAAACACATAAAAACATACTTACCGAATCGGCCGATTACTTAGTTCTGAATCAGGGAGCAGGACATTTTAAGAAACTGAGGCATGCGTATAAAACGCGAGTGGTTAAGCCTGGTTTCTGTAGTAGACATAATGATCGTTTTTAATCCTTTGGTAGCTGTTAGATTTCTAGAGGCTTCCCTCAAGAGGACACAGCACGTTCGTGAGAATTAAGATAGGTAGGTATTTGTAAAATCTATTGCTGTTTAAGAGACAGATGCAAATCGGACCGAAATTACGTTAGTAAGTTGTAAGTTGGCCGATTTAGTTACTTTTTTCAGTAAAAATTAAAGAAGGACTGCGGCCGTTTTCCTGGGTTTTTTTTTAAAATAAACTAGTCAAATTAGTTTTCTGGATGTTTGAACACAGCGGAAAATCTGGTACTATTTTCGATTTTTGAAAGTTTATATCTCTTTTACTAATTAATTTATTGAAAATATAAACATAGGGACATGCCAATAGTGGCAATAGATTTTCTGGGTAAAAAAAATATCTACTAGCAAAATCCAGGGAGGAAACAGGGGACTATGTTTGTATGGGGAAGAACGGCGCTTCTGTATACTCTTAAAGATTTACAGTGGATGGATGCAGGGGGCTTGCTTCCACTACTGTCCCCTGGCAAACTATATTTAGTCATCTATCCGCTTTGTGCTCTACCAGATGCCCGTTGGCACTTCATCTCACTTTAGTAGCAACCAGAGAAGAGACAGAGGTATGTCAAGAGTGTGCACGCAGTAGGTAGACTTAGGTATAGAAGATTTGATTTTTGTTTGTTCAAGTGAATATTTATTTTTAGCATTAACAATGCTCTATTTTCTACACAACGATAGAAACTAGAAAAAATCGACCTGATCCTGGGACTCAAGCAGGATTCGAACCCGCGACCTTTCACAATCCGAGTGACTGCTCTTCCAGCTGAGCTACCAAGGCCGTTAACAGACTCGGCGAATTTATCTAGTGTATTTTACGTTGTAAGCCAACGTTGTTTCATCGAACTTATAGGCAAGCGCCTTTATCACCCGAAGGAAATATTTTTGCAAATATTTGACTTTCGCTAAGATGAAACTAGCTTAATATACAATACACTAGATAAATTCGCTAGGTCTGTTAACGGCCTCGGTGGCTCAGTTGGAAGAGCAGTCACCCGGATTGTGAAAGGTCGCGGGTTTGAATCCCGCTGGAGTCCCAGGATTAAGTCCAATTTTTCTAGTTTCTATCTTTATATTTGTTTGTAACGAATAGATTCCAAAAGTACTGGATAACCAAGATAAAGCTATTAATCGTTGTAAGTTGTAGGTTTTATTTTTAGGCTATATTTTAACGGAAGAAAAGAAATAGTAGACTAGTCCACGCGGGCGGAGCCACTGCTGAAAAGCTAGTGCTTAGTATAGATATACTCCTAAGTATCATAATACTCGTAGTATATATATATATGCGCCAGACAACACACCTCTTGTAATGGTCTCGAAGTAGGGATTAATATCCCTGTGTCACGAGGTACTACACAAAGAAATCAGCCAGGGACGTCTTCTAGCACACCCAGACCCGAGTCAATTCAGAAAAGATCGTTTCCTGAATTGACCCGACCGGGAACCGAACCCGGGATACTAAGGAAATCGAGGCGAGAAACCGTGCTACGTGTCTAGCGTAGAAGTAAACACAATTCTCACTCTTGGGAGACTGCTTAATTGTCAATACAAAACATCAAACGAAATCAAGCTAGTGGCTTCCATGTTCGTTCATTTAAATTACTGTAGTGTAAGCTTTAATCAAAATTGTAACATCCACTCATGTGTAACAATCCCCATAATCCCCGACCTGTCATTGAACCCCACCCCCCCTGGGAGCGGCACGGAGCATGTTTGCGGTGTCTCATGGCCTCACGTTGAACAAACTTATGGGAACCTCTCTGGAGTAAACTCGGGCCTTGACAGTTTTGGTTCACGTAGTTCATGGTTTGGGTTGCTTTTCAGTTGAACTTTAGTTAGATCAGATTTTTAAAGCTGATTTATCAATCCGGAAATAAATGTGAAATTCTTCTCCTACCCTTCAATTGTAGCGATGACTTCATTTCAATAATGGAAGCTTCCGCCCAGTAATGGCACAGTATACTCGTATGGCAACTACTTTAGGCACAAGATTTAAAAGAAATCTTATTCATCAATACTGGAAATAGGGTTAGTTATAAACATTTCGTATCTTGAATCGTCACTATTACTACATACCATCACGACTTTATCCCAAGCGGGGTAGTCAGAGGCAAGTGACTGTGCCGTCAATGGCGAACGAAACACTCAGAGGCCCACTTTTCACCAATGGTATTAGAACCCAACGTGGTAGGTGGTGAGCCTTCCTCCGTTATCCGGGTTGATTTGGTTTGTTATCGGTGTTTTCCGTCACCGGAGAGTTAGTCGGATATTTAACAATGAACACAAAAATATTTGGTTCTGGCCAGATTTGAACTCGAGACCACACGATCCACGATCTAAGTTCGGGTCTACTATTATTGACTGTCGCCATTATTATTAGTTTCTACAAAATTAATTAGGGTCGCAAGATTTCCTGCAACTGCAGTCAATAGTACGATTAAGACAAATCATGTTTCGTATGGTATGGTAATTTGAAGCGTCTTCACAGTCATTGAAGTCTAAAATTTCTAAATTGAACATCCTTATCGAGGATTGCGCGAAAAGATATAAATTTCATGCAAATTTAAACTTTACTTCCTGTTTTGACGCTTCGTTTTCCTCCACCAATCGTATAATGCGCTTCGTTTTGGTGTGAAATCTCCTTATACTCGTAGCTTAAAGGTTTGCTTTCCGTATTTTTTCACGGAATCCTGTGAAGATGCTACTCCTAAGGGCTCATTCCCACGGGATACGTCATTGGCGAATCGTCTAAATCAATGGAATCATGTGTCGTGTCCTCGTGTGAATAGGCACTAACATATTATTATCTTAAAATAAACACATTATATAAGCAAATGAACGCAATATTCCTTTTTAATGTAATGGTCCGTAAATTCGTACTATATCACTTGACCTTTTTCGGGTTAATATAGATTAAATCAGAACTCCAGATGAAACAAATTCGAGTTTTATAATTAAGCTGACCCTTCATTTATTTACCCAACGCGGCAATGTAATGAACACATGTTAAATGTGTAGTCAATTTAAATAATTTAACCTATAAGGACATACTTAGGTACTTAGTTAACGAGTGAGTCAATTCAATGCTTGTCCAACTGTACTTTGGTGTGTAGATTACACCAAAGTACAGTTGGACAAGCATTGAATTGACTCACTCTAAAAATAAAGGAGAAAGATTGATTTCCTGTTTGTATGTTTGGAATGGATACTCTCAACAAGTACTGAAATGATTTTTGAAAATTATTTCACCAATTACGAGTATTTATAAAGCTACATTATTAGCGAGTGACATAGGCCATTTTTAAGGGCAATTTTAGTGGGGTAAATAGTCTACGCGGACGAAGGCACTAACGGATAGCTAGTCTATACTAATATCATTAAAAGTACCTAAAGATTGTTTGTTTGTTTGTTTGTATTCAATAGGCTCCGAAACTACAGGACCGATTTTAAAAATTATTTCACCAATATGAAGCTACAATGTCAGGCAGTGACATAGGCTTTATTTTATTATGATTTAACAAAACGTTCAGTGAAAAATAATAGTATCTGTAAATCAAGTCCGTTAGACGCGGGCGAGATGTGCTGCTTTACCGACGCCGCGACGAGCAATTACTTTTGACAGAACGAAGTCTGTCGAGGCAGTAATATTATAAACATATAACCGTGTTGGCTCCCTAACGGTATGTTGACATTGTTAAAAAATGAATAAAGTTTTCATCATCACGCTTGCCAAATGCCACTTCATCACAAACGCGACCTGGGATTTGAACCTCTCGATTTCGAACGAAGCAAGAAGCACTAAGCCACACGGAGACGTAAAAGTAATTTTACCTAATTGTATAAAGTCAGTCAAAAATAAAGCCCGTATTCAACTCTGTGTGACAACAAAACTTCACTTCGTGAATTCGCGCGTTGTTCCGCAACCCACAACTTCAGCGGAACTTTTTCTGTAGCGAGTGAAGTGAGCTGGTTACCTCATCTTGTACTCGTAGCTAGGTGGCAGGTATTAAGTGAAAGATTCTGAGAAGTTTCAAACTAGTTTATCACAAGTGAAGGGTAATTACTGCAAGTTACTATTAACAAATTCATTAAACCTGATTTATAAACGACCTATATCAAAAGTTCGTTAAATTGATAGGGTGTTTGTTGTGGCAGATAATAATAGTTTTGGAATTAAAACTATTTCAAATGATTTACAACCACGCAAGATTTCAAATCAAAACTTTAGTTTATTTGACGATTACATACCGACTTAATAAACAGTAAAATATCAGTATATTTAGATCTAGGTTCGGGAAAATTTCTTAAATATTCACGAAGGAAGTTTTTGCCAAGTAAACCTTGTCCAGTCGGCTAAAATTTTAAAAGCTTGCCTCACTTTGACCAGTAATCAGTCTAGGCATACCTATCTCAAGTCATTAATATTAAACGATCTGTTTTGAAATTCAACAACACGCAATATTCCTGCCACCTTATGTTTATTGGGTTACCGGGACACATAATATAAACCAATTCACAAAAACGAGTGCGCTTTACTACCAAACCCTCGTGCTAACATATTTATCGTCAAAACTAAACATATCAGCGAACAATATATCCCACAAATAAGCCATGAATGAACTTTACGATACATTTACGAGGCCGACCCACCGACAACTTCACAAATTTGAATGTCCACTTTTATAGGAGCTCGTTAAACGTGGTATTCTATTTTATTTGCATAGATTGAGGGTAAAATGTTGTTTTAGTGGTTCTATCGAAAGAATAAGGCCGTCAGATGTTAGAGGGTTAAAAAAAACTATCTTAACCAATAGTAGAGAAAAAAAACTGCTGTAATTGAATAAGTGCCTTCTTAGGATGTTTATAATGTAGTGCGGATTTCATCACGCAGGCCGTAGGATTGCCCTTCCCTCCTCGCAAGAGATGCATGGAATACACACGAGAGACGCGCATTACAATTAATACTTGTATGAAAAGGACACTTGCGGAGTTGCGGGGGTCACTAACAACTCATCATCTTCATCATCATCCGTGCGGTCTATCCCGGTTGTGAACTCACACTGGTGTGTGCGGTCCCAGGGTCCGCCTTTCTTATTTTCTTGGCCCACTTCGCGCGGTCTTGTGCATCCTCAGTGGTGAGTTTGTTGGCACGCATGTGCTGCGCTTCTTGGGCCGACCTCTTCTACCAGTAAATAGCCAGACATTTGTTGCCCACGTAGTTTGCCGATCTCCGTGAGACATGACCATACCAACTAAGGCGGCACTCCTGCAGCTTGTCTGCGATGTCACAAACACGAAGGCAGTCACGGATGTGGGTGTTCCGCGCTCAATCTTTGCGTGAGACTCCACATATCCACCGTGGCATCCTCATTTCCGTGACGCGCAGCTCCTGCTTGTGTTGCTCTGGACTACAACTACAAAGGAACTTAAAACTTCGATGACGTGTATTACAAAATACACTTAAGTCAGGAAAGGAAAAGTTAAAACCCAGTGAAAAGTGGAGTAATTCGAAAATCATGACGGAGATTCTATCACAATACAAAAACCTGTTAAGGAAATTGGTGAAGACTTGGTCCATATGAATTCCATTTCTGATAATATGAGCTTTTATCTTATGAATGAATAAAATGAGCCTATTTTGGAGAATCCCCCATTTGTAAGGTTGACCTAAAAAGAGCAAACAAAACAGTATTGTTGCGTAGCGAGCGAAGGTCTTTTCCTCTTCCGATTTTGAGCTTCTGACTACTGTGAGATCTAAATAAAGAAGATGGCTGGAACAATATGTTTTGAGCTCTTTGTTTCACAATAAATTTGAGTCAGATACCGACCTGAATTTACAAACTTGGGGCCTTATTAAGATCTCTTAAAGCTTGCTCGCATTTGTCCGGGGATTGAGCGTCCTGGCATTTTGGTATTATAATCTCTTATTCCCAGTCTCGCGACCATTACGTACGTTACGTCACGCAAACTCAACTTCTTAAAAAATTGTGTTGGGATTTGACATTGTCATGTCATGTCAAATCCCAATATAATTTTTGGCGCGAACGATAACGTAAATTTAAAGTATCTACTCGTGGTAGGCGCACTGAGCGGTGTATTGGTATTCTTATTTGATGTTTCATACCATTGCTTATCTGTTAAATACGAGTTGTAGTAGTCAAAACTTTTGAGTTCAAAAAAAAAAGTGACATCGTAAAACAAATAAAAAGTGAGCGTTTTTAGAACCCTAAACGGTTACGCTGCGATGATCCCAAAAGATCGTAATACGGCTGCTGGTCTGAGAAGTAAAAAGATTGTTCAGCCTCTGCGATATGAGTGGTGTGGTGCAGGGCAAGAATGCGCAAAACATCCGGTCCCTGGGTCATTGTCTGAGCACGTGAAGCATCAGCATCATCGGCCTTTGCGTCTTTCACAGACGATCGGCAAATCACGCGGGCAACAAATGTCTGGCCATGCCGCCCCCGCCAGGTACCGGTAGAAGAGGTCGACCCAAGAAGCGGTGGCTCGACGTCGTTAAGGGTGACATGCGTGCCAACAGACTCACCACTGAGGATGCACAAGACCGCGCGAAGTGAGCCAAGAAAATAAGAAAGGCGGACCCTGGGACTCCACAACCGGGATAGACCGCACGGATGATGATGATGATATTTTTATTTTTATTCCTTTTTTTTTGGTTAACTTTTGTTGCATTTTACTTGTGATATCTGTCTGTCACTGGTTCTGTTTCAATAATGTATAATTAGTTTATTGTAGGGTCAAAAGTATTTCTCCGGTATCTGCTTGTTTATTATATTATTATTATTCATAGTTAATGTATCTAAATATCTTCAAATATAAAGTTAGTTAAATTTACATATTTCTCCATCTAAATAGTTTCTGTTATATTTGTGCACATACTTGCCTCTCGTTTACCATTTTTCCTCTACCCGTAGGTTGCCTGGAAGAGACCGCTATCAGCGATAAGGCCGCCTAAATTGTGCATTGTTTTAAATGTAATACTTAGCTTTAAGTCTCTTTATGTTTTTGTACAACAAAGAATATATCTATCTATCTATGGATAAAAAGGCCTAACCGCAAACGGCATTCACACAAAAAATGGCATCTATAGTTGATTTGGGGAGGTGTTGCTGTTCTAAATTTACTGCCGTATTTGATAGAGCTTTAATTGATCGTGTCGTTCGACATCGAGATCGACATAGATTGAGAAAATAATATTTGCGATTCAATCATTATATGAACCAACTTTATTGGTATTATTTAGGAATTCAATGGTAAATAATAAGATAGACCAAACCCCATTTCGTCTGCTTACTGCGAAAACCTGATAAATGCTGCTTTGATATTTTGAGGAAATGGCATTTGAAATACATGCTCCGCTAAAAGCAGTGTAAAACATTAAGACAGATAATTTCCATTTGTACACGTTTGTCTATCCATAACAATTTTAAATGAGTTTTTCCTGTCGCCATGGTCTGCTGGAAGAAATCGCTTTCTAGAGATAAGCTAACCTGTACTTTTGTACTCCTTATTGTTTTCTCTGTAATTTGTCTCTTTGTGTACGAAATAATAAATAATTAATAAAAAAAATATTCATACGAAAGTTGTTATATATAATTATGTCTTAATGAATGCAATTAATTTATTTGTGTTGTGATAGTAAAAATGGCATAAATAAAATTAATCAAGTAGCGCATGCATATAGTTTTTTACTATATAAACTTGTTTGCGCTAAAGTTTCCACGTGTCAGAAAGTAGGCCTGAGCGATGCAGGTCCCGAGGCCTGGGTACAGGTCCGAGCACAAACGCCTCTAAGTACATACCACTAGGGCTCGGTTAGCGATATTGCATTTAAAATATTGTCTGTTTGTTTGAATTGAATAGGCTCCGAAACTACTGGATCAATTTTAAAAAGATGGATAAGTATATAAAAAAATCCTATAAATACACATTTATCATTATTTCCATGTAAAAAACGTGTTTATTGGTTATGATGGCGTATAAGGTTTTACTTGTATACTATGTCAATCGAAATATCTGCCTTTTAAGGTTTTTCATTCTGGCTAACTCTGCAACGGTTACACTTAACATCTATTCGATTTTACTAGTAGAAAGTGCAGTAGCTATGTAGTGAAAGTGAAATTACATTAAACTGTGTTCACAACTTGATTTTGTAAAAAAGTGCATTTATTCGGTTTTCGCAGTAAGCAGACGATTTATTTTCTATATTAGTGGACGTAAACACGTCTACCACGAGTTGCCTCTTTAAGTTTACGTTATCGTTCGCGTGAATTTTTTTATTGTGATTTGACATTGTCATCTCAAGTCATGTCTCATACCAATACAATTTTAATTACGCGAACGATAACGTAAATTTAAAGTGGCAACTCGTGGTAGACTTACAGAAGTTACTGACGCAATTTAATACTTGGTGAGTGCCATTGCAGCTTCTAGCGATCTTTTTTATAAATGTTAGAGCTGCGGGTTTTGGTTCCAGTGTTTTTGTGCGCCGAATCTAATTGAGAAGAAGAATTATTGTATTCCGGCACACGTTCATTTTTGGGCGTATTCATTATCAGTCTCTGGTAACCCTGTATGAAAGTAGGTTTAGGTTTATATAGCAAATGAAGCTCTATTGGTTAATTTTGGTCACCGAACTGCCTGTAAACCCCGTTATGTGCGATATTAAGCTGTATATTGGCTGTTGAATAGCTGTTTTATCTGCGTAGAGATTCATCTAGCTATTAATGCCTGTTTACCTATCGTTTTGGACTTATATATGGACTTAACTATTTTCTTATCAAAATTGGTTAGAAAATGGTAGAGAATCGAATGTAGCGTTAAATGCTGGGTGTGGAGCGTTTTATTATTTTATTCTATGAGGTTTTAAAACTGCAATGCGCAATGCCTCTATTACACAGTAGACTTCATAGAACATCCACAAGGCTTTTGGCTTTAATAATAAAAGAGTACGTAATTCACAAAAAAAAAATGCAGACCAGACACGTTTTAGACACAGTGCCGCTTTATAAATGACGTCCAAGAGCTATAAAAATATTGTAATTAACTCTTGTATTTCTTGTAGTTGCCTTGTGTTGAAAAATATGCTCATAACAACTTCACCCTTCAAATATAATTTTGGCAACTAAAATGTATATTTGATACAATATATGACCAGAAAAGCAACGTAGGTGGGTACTAACCGGCATTACGTGGCGTAATGTAACATGTTACAAAGCGAGCATTCATCAAGTCAGTACGGGTTATTCGCTTGTTTCCCCATACTGACTTTACGAATGCTTGCTTTATAAAGTGTTACATTACGCCCCGTTGCGTCGGTCAGTATTCACTGTTAGACTTTTCACAACCGACCATGCATACTCACAAAATAAACACTGGTGCTAGTATTAACCGGTTTGAGTGGTCTCTATAACGGCAACGTCAGAAACGTTTTCCCTGAAAGCATACCTCGAAGAAGCTTCTCAGATACACCTTTAAACGCAAGACAATCGCGACTTCGACAGCAATTATTACTATTTGACGTCCAATACTCGATTGTCATTGGCTGAGGAGCTGTCAAATACCAAACGACGCAAGTCTGGGTCGGTTCAATGAATGCAAGTAGGTAGAAAACTCTCAGTAGCACTCACGAGTCCTTACCGCTTCCCGTGCGAAGTGTTTAGTCAACGATGGATAATATACGCCTCGGGAAGCTTTTCGCCGTTGCTAGAGTTGCAACGAACCGCTGTACTTAACCGTTGAAATATATTTCAGCAGGCGTGAAGCTAACTTGACGTAGCAACACCCTTCCTGCTTGTCAGGGTTTTTGAATATTTTCTCTCTATCTGATCTAAATAGCACAGTTAGGCTTAAAGTGACTCTATTCACACACAAATAAATAGTAAATGCTGCGGCCCTTACTTTCATTAAATCAAAGAATATATTTGAGTTATTCTCAAATAATTAACTAAGTACGTACAATTGTAGAAAAAAGTGTTACTTAGTAATTTAAAACATAAAAAACAAGGCAAAAACTAACGCAGTTTTTTAAAGGTCAACTTTAGCAATTTAGCTGATAAAATTTCATGACATAAAAATTGTAAAACGTTAAAAGTAGTTTGTCCACCACCTTTTCAATGGAACTTATTTACTCTATTTTTTTTACAAACCGTCAAGGTTCCAAATAAAGCTTCGTAACGTATCATCCTGGTATAGTTGTTACAGCTCACGAGTGCCCCTGGTAACGCTCTTAATGCTAAAAGATAGAGTTCAATTTTGCTAAATTCACGCGCGAGCATCATTTTCAAGAATCAGGTATAATACAGCTAGTAACACACAAGACTAAGAGTTTTAAGTTAATTCTTTAACTAAAAATTTAGTGTTAAAATCACAGAAAGTCTAGAAAAGTATCTAACTATGCCATATTGGATACTTTTCTAGACTATGTTTTAGATGCCACAATATTAACTAATTAATTAAGCAAAGATGACTGTACTTTTTGAAAGTAGTTTGTCCTCTTCATTGGAACTTATTGACTTTATTTTTGCTACAAACCGTCCAGGATCCAAATAAAGCTTCGTAACGTATCATCCTGGTAAAGTTGTTACAGCTCACGAGTCACGAGTGCCCCTGGTAACGCTCTTAACGCTCAAAGAAGGAGATCAATTTCGTTAAATTCACGAGCGAGCATCATTTTCAAGAATCAGGTATAATACAGCTAGTAACACACAATACTAAGAGTTTAAAGTTAATTCTTTAACTAAAAAATTAGTGTTAAAATCACAGAAAGTCTAGAAAAGTATCTAACTATGCCATGTTGGATACTTTTCTAGACTATGTTTTAAATGCCACAATATCAAATGATTAATCAAGCAATGATGACTGTACTTTTTCGAGTTTCTACTCCCTACATGTAATTCTTAGATGATTATGTAGCTACTTAACCAGTCATCAACGCAGCTTTACCTGCTAGTTGCAAACAGGATGCACGCCGAAGTGCCGCGTCAACACAATGCGCTTTGTCAGTCACATGCACAATACTTCGCTCCGGCTGCTATTCGCTGCGCTGGAAATAGAAAATACACGTGTGCTACAACTGGCTCTTGTAACTAAACGCTTAGAGTTAAAATACATTCCCGAAAATTCTCTAAAATTCTGCTTGGTCTTTTCAGAGACAATCTGGGATAAATACAATGTGCATTACAGATAATACCTTTTTTGACCTAAGAACAATCGATCGTCATTTTTAAAACGCTCCGATCATGAATCTAATACCTTATTGTCACCTCAAGGAGACTAATGAATATTTTTTTTCTAAAACTCCTCATTTCGTCTTGCCTAGAATATCGTAAGATTTTAATATTATGTGATGTATTCTGGAATTAGTTGTGAGCGTATGTTCAATGTGATCTCCGAAAAAGAACTTTACGACCAATGTCATGAATAACCACTTGAGGACCTGCAGCGGACGAATAAAAAGAACATTAGCGAAGGCACGAGACATGAGTGGAATTCTAAACGTTGTCGCTTGATACTCTGCTACCCATACTGCATCTAGGTATACACGTGGAAGCTTGTTCCAAAATATTTATATTATAAACTTCTAAATATACCCAGGTTTGCGTGGCCATCAGCGAGTAGGCTAAGCTAATTTCTATTACTAATCATGTCCCAGTGTAGGTCGAAGGCCTCGGACAGATGGTGGATCATTGGAATAGCACAAGCTATGGAACAAATTGTTAAGTCAAAAGGATTGGAAAGGTACGAGTATTAACCAGTGACTTAAAATCCTACACATACCGCCTACACATACACCTACCAAGCTACATTAGGTTACGAGTAGACAAAACAATTTGATGAAAGCACAAGGCACTGACTTAGAACGACTTAAAATTACTTAGGGAACCAACAGAGGGTGTTCATAAAGTGTGCACATTAGTGGAGTCACGAGACTAATGTGGAATTCCACGGATGGAACATTTTAATGCCTGGGACATTCTAGTGGCTTTGCGACTAGGATCGTACTTAGTTTTGCTGTCTGTACTTTTGGTTGTGTGATGTGGATAAAAACGTAAATGAAATGACTGAGAAAATATTTATGCAGCTAAATATTAGTCTCAACTATCGAAGTCATCATACAGTTTGCGAATATATTTGACTAAATGCTGCGTTAGTATTTACGGTGCCAGGCATTTAAAACCATCTTTATCTCAAAGTTTAGAAGAGAACATATCATTTTAGTATATTAACGTATTTCAAACTAATTTTACCTTCTTAGAAAACAGACGTAAAACTGTTAAAAAAAAGCGTTTGCTATTATTTTACACAAACTGATTTTACACAATAAGGGCCGACTTTTCAATCCACAGTTAATGAAATTTATTTGTCCAATAAAGTTTATTTGAAGATTAACAAGGGTCATAATTTTGCAATGGTCAGATAGATGTTATCGCTCCGGTAAAAGTACGGAGGATGCAGTTTCTTGCCTTGCAGCCAATGTAACTGACCTCTTAGACAAAGGCCAAAAGTGTGCCGCTGTTTTTCTTGATATAAAAAAAGCATTCGATACCGTATCCATACCGTTACTCCTGAGCAAGCTTGAAACTTTGGGGGTTCGTGGAGTTGTGCTTGACTGGTTCCGTAGTTATTTAACCGACAGGAGACAGGTCATCAGAATAAGAGACCAGTACAGCAGTAGCTCACCCATCACCTATGGCATTCCACAGGGAAGCACTCTTGGTCCGACTCTGTTTCTGGTCTACGTTAATGACTTGTGTAGCTTGAACCTGGCCCATGGTAGCACACTTTCATTTGCGGATGACACGGCCCTCATATTTAGTGGGGAGACGTGGCCAAAAGTGCAAAAATTTGCTGAGGAAGGACTTCAAAAAGTTGCCCAATGGCTGAACAGCAATTTACTCACACTAAATATAGCCAAAACTAAATACATTTGCTTCGGGATGAACTACTTGTCGAAACCTCCCTCACAATTTAGTCTTAAACTTCACTTAGCCCCATGCACCAAGGTCTTAACTGCTGGATCCGCCTGTGACTGTACTCCTTTACTCCAAACAGATGCACACAGATATCTGGGTGTAATCGTGGACCAAAATTTGAACTGGAAACCTCACATTTCAGCTCTAAGCAAAAAAATTAGAAGGCTTCTACACATTTTTAGAAACGCGAGGGATGCAGCTGACACTAAACTGCTTACTCAAATCTATTTCGCCCTATGTCAGTCTGTGTTAACGTACTGTCTACCTGTGTGGGGTGGTGCTGCTGCTGCTCATATGATAGAAGTGGAAAGAGCGCAAAGGGCTGTGATTAAGGTTATGCTCCACAAACCTAGAAGATACCCTTCCGACCAACTCTACAAGGATGCTAAACTCCTGACTGTTAGGCAACTGTATGTCATGACCTCAATTCTTCGACATCACACGTCCTTCGACCCGAATAAACTGCCTCTAACAAAGAGACGAGTGCGCACTCCAATGATATCGTATAAAACAGCTCTTGCCCAACGCCAGGTGGTCCACATGGGTTATTTCCTGTACAGAAGGTTCAATGATATAACACCTATCTTTAAAATGAACAGAAAAACATTAAAAAGCTTATTGACCCAGAAACTTTCCGAGCTTGACCATTTAACCACAGAAAAATTTATTTTAATTGAAAAATAACCATATATACAAACCATAAACACACACACACACACACACAAACACGCACACACACACACACACACACACACGCACAAACAAATTATATTATACTTTTTGCTTTACATTTGTTATTTATAAGTTACTAAAGTTATATTCTATGTGAACGTGCAGTACAATAGATTATGTTAATTAATTTTGGGGTGGAGGGTTGGCAACCTGAGACACAGGATATATCCTAGTTCAGGTGTCAACCTGCCATAGTCAAAACAATGTATAAATTAAAGTTAACCTACTTATGTACCTAGTTTAAGATTCTGGCAAGCAATAAATGATTATTATTATTATTATTATTATTATTATCTGTTGAATTAAGCTGCTAACTGAGGAATAAGGTTTTCTGCTTCTTGAGGGGCTGGAAAAGACTTTATCTATGCGTTTTCTTTGACATTTTGAGGTTATGTGGTGTGTCATTTGATATTTTTTTCATTATGTTCGGTACGCACACACATTCTAATGGATATTTTTGACCAAATCGACGACGCAACGATTTTAGAGCAAAGGCAGTACAGTGCAGCGTTTGTAAAGTTACTTAACTATACAAACGCTGAGCCCATTATAAAAGATCGAGTTGTAAAAAAAAGACCTAGTACATGGTATGAAAAGGAGGTTTGGAAAAGATTTTGCCTTAAAAACACGAAGCAAAGATTATCTTTGCCACAACTTATGACAACAAAAAAAGTTGAGGTTGATTTTCTTATACGTCAACGTCAAGTTGTCAAGCATCAACTTTTTGTCTTGTTTTATTCTAATATTGCAATGATTGTATAAGTGCATCTCGCTTGTGCATAATCAGTGTGAAGTTAGCGATATAAGTCCATAGACAACCGATAGACAAGTTGTTCTTTGGATAAAAGACAATTGAACATTTTTAAATATCTATTAGCTTGATAAACAGCCAGTTAATTTTATACCTCAGTTAGTTTTCTAGGGAATAAACTAAGAATTGAAAAATCGGGCCTAAGAAAATTAAATAATGGTGAAAATAAAAGGTCCACTCAGGAATACCGAAGTATTTTCCGCGCAGATCAATGTCGTCATAAGAGCAAGTTCTTCCTTGTGCTTTTTCCTGTCCATCTTCACAATGCACACAAAAAAAATCTTTTCCAATTTTTATTAATATTATTTATAGCATTTTGTTCATCTGTCTTCACACCCCTCAATCTTATCTCCCGAATTTTAATGACTCTTTTCTCATTTCACTTTTGACTCCAAAATAATGCTCTTTACCTACTGTAGATTCCTTTTTGGCACTAACACCTTTCACAAGTCACTCAACGAAACATCACGAATAGTTATTTGTAATTCAGCAATAGCCAGGGCTAACAGGTCATCAAAATTTTCCAGGCCATCCAGATGTCGGGTTTGTGTTGGACAAGCTCGATGTGGGCGCGGGACAGGTCCCATTTAATTGAACTGTGGTGCCACTTGTAATAGTCGAGCGTGCAAAATTGGACAGGGCGGGAAGTGGCCGTCCTATGATTAAACTATTGATTGGTCACCCTTACGACGGTTAAAATAGCAGGTTTGAAATTTACCTTTTGGTATTTGGAGTTATTGTTAAGTAAACTGCTTAATTTAGGTTTTGTTGTCGTTTATCCCGCGGAGTTGATCTGGGGAAAGGTTTTCGTAATCTTTTATAGAAACACAAATTAAAATAAACAACACATTAACAACTAATCAAAATTAACACACAGTAATACTCGTAGAAAAATTAAAGATGTTAAATTTCTGTTCTATAAGGAACCCAGGCTTCCTCATTTATTGTTCAACCGAACACTAGCTGAGTCTAGGGTTAGAGATCAAGTTACCCGAAGATCGTAATCTTTTAAATAATTAGACTAAAAGATAGTTAGTTGACATAAATAATTTGTCATTTACTGGAATGAATCGAAGAAATCACTGTGTTTCTGAAGTCATTTGAATCAGATCAATTCAATCAGGATATTTCTTTATTCACAGAGTGCACATCACCCGGCATGCCAAAAATGTGCGATATTGTAAGTAAAGCATGAATCATGTTCTTATCAGTTGCGTAAAATCAAATGAAAATAAGCTTTATACAGAAAATGACTATCATTCTTGTATATAATTCAATACTCTCCCCTTGATGGCGACTGAAGGTAACGCCGAGTTTATCTTGAAATATCCGATACTTCGTATCGCAGGATCCAGCGATCTCTACCTAAAGATACCTGTATCCATTTACTGACGATACGATTGTGAGCGCATTGTAGCGAGCTCTACATTAGTACAGTTGGCAAAGTAAAAACAAGATTAATTTAAAAGTAAAGTAAAAAGTAATTTATTGGTCCAACACGCTCTGAGGCACACACAACCGAGAAAAATAAAGAGATTTGTTATTGTTTTTATTATTATTTATAAAAAAAAAAATCAAAATATAAAAAACACGGTGAAAATTATAAAATGGAAAAATATAAATTATAACAAAATCATAATTTCAGACCTCAATGTGGGGGCCAACAAGGTCTCTTTTTTTATTATCGGGAAATCTTCATGCCTACCTCGCCGCCCGACGAGGTTATGTCGGACTTCTACCGACTAAAACCCCACGGTACTCGACATCAATACTTTTAGCGGCGAGGCGGGGTCCCTAAAAAGTATCGCAGCACACGCCGCCTGTGCTTTACCGTATTGGGCCACCCTTAAGCCGACCCCCCAATGAATGAGGGAGGCCACGGAAGCAGCTGGAGCACACAGGTACTTCCGCCGTCGCAGTGAAAGCCGTGTATTGCGGGCAAAAGCTCCCACCGTACGCGGACCCTACTAGGTCCACAGCCACGATCCACCTGAAAGGTGGATCCGTTGCCGCATCTGGCGGTGATGCCCCGCCGAGCCGCAGTGCCCAGAGGGGCCAGTCGCGGATCACTGACCCCCTCTAAACGGTTGTGCACCGCGGCCCCCGACCTCACGCTCTAAGGCGCTGCGCCCGTGGGCAGGCAGTGGTAGGCAGGCAGGTACCATACCACCACCACTCCCGGTGAAAGGCAGTGGGTGGGTGGGAAGTCCATCGCACTGCCACGCCTGAGCCCTCTTAGCTTCCCGGTGGTTCCACCTGCCACCAGTACTAAGCCCTCCCGTCATGACAAGGCGAAGGCTCATGAGGGGGTCCAACAAGGTCCCTGTCTCAGCATGTGCCGCTGCAGCTGCAAGCTGCAACAGCGCTGGTATTCAGACAGGGCCTCGATGGGTGGTCTTGTCCAACATAATAAATACACATAAAGAATGGATGGGAAAAAGAGATACTTTATGTGGAGAAAAGTAAATAAATAATGAAAAGGGGGAGTTAAAAGTGTAAAAATAATTAAATAAAATAAAAAAAATATATATCAATAGTAAACAACAAAAAAGTACGAATCACGGCGTGACTAGTCATGATGCGCCGCATTGCGTGCAATGGAGCGCAACTGGCAGCTATGTCGGCAGAAGTCTTTCCTCTATAATCTGTGGACAGAAAGTCATCACACCTTGACTCGTAGAAAAAGTCGTACTTTTAACCATGCCATGCCAAGTAATAAATAAAATTAAGTGTGAAAAAAAACCGTAATCTGTATGTATTTAAATTACATTAACAATAAATAACTTGCTGGCCAGGTCGGCGAGCAGCAGCGTGTGGAATTAGCGTCCGTGTTATCAGCTCTGTGACGAGCCTTCCGGGTTTCGCGTCGCGAACAACCCAGGAGTGAGTAGAGTTGTTTTATTTGCCTTTTGGTCTGATTGGATTTTAAGCCAGGATCTGACCAGAGCCATTTTTGTGCTCATTGTTAAATTTCCGAATAACTTTCCGGTAATGGAAAACATCGTTAAAAAACCAAATCAACCCGGATAAAAGCGAAAGGCTTCACCACCTACCACGTTGGGTTCTAATACCATTGGTGAAAAGTTGACTGCTGAGTTATCCGTTTACTATGACGGCAACAGTCACTTGATAATCGTGATGGTTAGTATGTTAAATAAAATATCCTTACCAGCAAGATTTCTTTTCCTCCAATTATTTGGCTGGTAAATATCGAATGCATTTTATGCATTTATCCCTTTTTTTCACAACAGCCACATTTAGTGCCGGTAAAAGAAAAAAAAACATGTAGTACTTACATTTCGTTCATCCTTTTGTTTGTCTAGGACGTAACTAGAGCAGAAAAAGTAATTAAAGTTACCTTTGACATGCAACTGACTGTATCAGCATCTAGAGTAAAAGCAGGAGGCAATAATCGTATCGAAGTTGGCACGAGACCGCCATTAGACTACAGAATTCTAAAAGGTGGAAGGGGAGGGTGTCTTTCTGAAGTATAGAACCGTATATTACCTAATGGTGTTATTGGCGAATATTTAATAATACTTGCGTATTCAGAGTGTAAAAAGAATCCATTCAATAACCTTTCAATAAGGCTATAAAACGTACGTGTACTGTTTAATATTTACTGTTTCATCAGTAAAAAAAACTGTCTGACAAATCAGTTAAGAAAAAAAATGTTACCATAAATTAAACGTTGAATCTTAAAACATAAATTAACTAACTCTACTTCTTTGTGTGAGTTGTTCTTGAATAAACAGTACATTCTGGTGACAGGAATGTGATTCTTAGTAATAACAAATCAATCAATGTTTTATTTTACTTTAAGCCACGACTGCTCTCCAATTACTCTCTGTCTCACTATCTTAAAACCCATGCATGAAAACGTTCCACAAATAAATTCCACTTTCAATTCACGAGTGCACGCTCATCTGCAAACATTCCCAGGGAACCTAATTAGAATTTAGAGCACTCGCTCCAAATCAAACCAACCCCGTAAATCTGGTAGCCACAGAAACATCTGTAATAAAGAAGCGAAAAATCCATCCGCGCCCGGCCATTTTGAGCAAAGTAATGTGACGATACGAAAATCCAATTTCAGGTGTCGCACCCGATAAAGATTTTGCATAAATCAGTGATATAATCCAATATTACCGCGTTTAGCCTTCTCGGAGCCTAATGTTCCACCAGGCTCCACCATTGAAATCTCTATTCCAATTTAAATGACTTATTTGATTACCCTGCGTGAGGCGGACCGAATGAGATCCGTGGGCATAAATTCTGAATTGATAATAAAATTTTAGTAGGTGGGTATTACGGGAATTGTTATTTTCTATCGAACGAAAATTGTGGGTTCTATAGGTCTACCCGTAAAGAATATGGGAGTTATATCAGACGGGGCTGAATATATCATCGAGTTTACATTCGGAGGGGATTTCGTTCGCGTATTAATAAATGAGGGTGGGAGAAGCTGTGGGGAATTTTAATGTTTGACTAATACTTTAGCTAGAAAATGTATTTGATGAGAACATTTATAATGAATCATGTTTAGAGTCACGATCGTTCATTAACAAGATATATTCATAGTATATGACTAAGGTTTCTTGGAAATGGTCTATAGAGACCAAAACTCTTTTAAACTTATTATATTTTCATATAGTCATTATAGAATGACTTAGTGATAAGCCTCTGTTCCACTCCTTGACCGCATTGTGGTTATCAAGATATCATTAAAATCAACGGCTTAAGGACTAATCAATGCATTGTCAATGGCCAGTTACTGATCAAAAAATTACGTACCAAAAAATCAGAGAACTAAGTTCGCCCTTCAACTCAGAATCTCTAGATTTCGCCGAACTTCCTGTTCGGCAAGGGCGTTACCTACACTGCAGTGTTAACATTATCAGTTTCCATAACATGTTTCTAATATCTTCCGCTAACTTCGGCAACCTATCCGAAACTTGGCGATTACTTGTAGAAAGCTATGTCTAAAAACAGACACAGCTAAGGTTAACTTCGCATGTTCGGATTTCATAACGAGTTTCGGAGATACAGGTTTATGTTCTAGTCGAGATTTATGGCGGTTTTTCGATTCGCATGGCAGGTTTTATTGGTTCTGTATGCAGCCTGTCGACCGAGTTTTCGGCAAGTGTAGTTTCAGTTTGAAAATGGCCCAATGTTGATCCAATGGATATGTTCAGTGATTTTAAACTTTGTTTCAGTGAGTTGCAAGTTAATATTGCATTATATAATCTTGTTTGAAGACAAAGTATACAGAAACGAGCAATAATACTTTTTTGACTACTTATTGACGAATTTTTGCCTGGAATTTACATTTCCTGTTCGATTTTGAGCATGACATTACAACACTGCCTTACAAAACTTCAGAGAAGTTGTATCAAAATATTTCTCATTGTATCATCAGGTTGCGCATTGTAATGCTCGGTTCTCCTCCCTCACTGACGTGATGTTCGACTCTGTAAAGTTACATTGCAGGAAAATGCGACAGTTGAGGAAGCATTTTCAGACCGATGTTTTTGGCATGGTCACTGGCCATTCGGAATAATAAATATGGTATGTGAAATAAGAAGATGCAGCTGCAGATGCAGCTGCTATTATGACAGAAAAGTTACAAAAACTTAAGAAAATCTAAAAAAAAATGAGTGAGTAGTCGAGTTTTTTTTTTTTATTTTTATGTAATAGGGAGCAAACGAGCTAGAAGGTCACCTGTTCTTGATAATTACTTTTGAGAAAACAATTTCATCGGCAGTCAGGTTGGAGGCTTAGAGAACACCCTGATAAAATTTAAATTTGATTTTTTGGCAAGCAATTGAGTGGAGAGAACATTTTAATTTACTTTCCCGCAAAATAATCCAGAAAGGCAACTGATTAGATAAAAATTCAAAACAAAATGGTTGACTTTGCTGTTCACTCTGCAAAAACTTTGCGTTTTACAACAATGAGCGATATTATAAAAACAGGAATTTGTACTGCGTTTAACCATTAGGCTAAACAGCGTAACTTTAAAAAATGTTTCAAGAGTCAAGAAAAAGTTATGGAACTCGCAAAGAGCAAGATCTTTTATTCATCGGAGATACCTAGAATGGGAGGGTACACTTAGCAGGATAGCATTCAGCTTGAGATTTATGAAGCGGTAGTCTTAGTAATGTTTTGTGATTTTACATGATAATCTGTCAGATACCGGAGAAAAGTTTTTAAGGCTTTGTACCTTGTGTTTTAAGTGAGGTGATACCGAATTTTCGCTTATCTGTCATGACGTCATGAGGTTTCCAGAAGGCATCGAAAAATTGGTATGTCATCGTGTCTACTTATCATT
Source organism: Udea olivalis (assembly GCA_947369235.1). Taxonomy (NCBI): domain Eukaryota; kingdom Metazoa; phylum Arthropoda; class Insecta; order Lepidoptera; family Crambidae; genus Udea; species Udea olivalis. The sequence goes on along the minus strand of OX376362.1, from coordinate 9,622,152 downwards.
TATCATTTTATTTGGCCCATTGCCTTTAAACTAAACAGAGCTTGGTGTTACTAGGACAGATAAATTATTTTTGAATGAACACATAAAATAGGTAGAACATCCAGACATAACAAGTACGAAGGTTCAGAACAGAAATGTTTGATTTAGATGGGGTCCCAACCTACGACTAGTGGATGAGTGGAAAGTTTCACTACCAACCGCGCCAACGGCAAGGGATAGAATAAAATGTATTTACTAAAATGAATTTGCTAAGTGGAGCGCTCTTCCAGTGAATGTGTTTCCGTTCTCTAGTACGAATAGTTCTGGGGTCTCCAAGCGGGGCGTGAAAAAGCAATTTTGCAAGCCTTCAAGTTATGGATGATTATCCCAGTGGACGCATTGTATTACTGCAATTTGCTTGTCAATCTCTTATCTGGACCTCACCACAGCTTGTATCAGATGGAGTGAGGTCACCTTAACCGGCAATAATAAAAATAAAATAAAATGATTATTGATGATGATTGCATTATTGATGTCACTATCAGTTTTTGATCTTATTTTATTGAATCAGTTTAATAAATGCCTCTTTAATAAAATACAATGACGTAAATATCCCGTTATGAAGTCGTCCCGTCGCTTATTTGTATTTGCTCTCTCATTATAAACTTTTCACTTCCTACTCAAGTAACATGGCCGTCATTGCGGAGTCCATACAAAATAAAAGTTTGTTATTCAGAAATATTCGTACACTGCTGTTTTAATTTTTCATTGTTATTTAATGTAGAGGCCTCTAACAGAACTCATTGGGCTTTGTTATTCGATGCTGATTTGCTTTAATTATTTCTGATCGCACCATTCTTTACGATTTATGAAACAACTAGCTTCCAGCTCGCGGCTTTGCTCGCTTGGACGAGACGATTTTGGCTGTTCCGTTTTCACCCGTTGAAATATAGCCTATGCTACTCGCTAATAATGTAGCTCTTCATTGGTGAGAGTCTAAAATCAGTTTCGCAGTTTTGATCCCTGACATGTCATAATGCCATGTATTCACTAGAGGACATTTCTTCCGCGACCTTGTCGCTCGACACGAATTCTACGTGTCGGACGACGTCGCGGTAGACGTCGCCCGACTTCGCAGGCGACATCTACGTGTCGCGGGACATGTCGCGTGTCGACCCTCAGAAAGCTTCGTCCTTGCGCGACTTCATGTCCCTCGACGGTCGGCCGACGGCATCTGAGCAGTGAGGACGCCTGTCACTCTGTGTGTCTCGACATCTGCGACTATGGCAGTAGTGTGTAGTATGTCGAGTGACATCGCGACCACATCTTCTGTATGTGGACGAGCAAATTGTTGACCGACATTGTCGCACGTCGTACGTAAATATCCCACGACTGCTCGCGACATGTCTTGCGACTTTGTCTCCTAGTGAATACGTGGCATAAGCGTCGACCCTGCGCGACTTCGTGTCCCTCGATGGTCGCCCGACGGCATCAAACAGTGGGGACGCCTGTCGCTCTGTCTCTCGACATCCGCGACTATGGCAGTAGTGTGTAGTATGTCGGGTGACATCGCGACCACATCTTCTGTATGTAAACGAGCAAATTGTTGACCGACACTGTCGCACGTCGTACGTAAATATCCCACACCTGCTCGCGACATGTCGAGCGACTTTGTCTCCTAGTGAATACGTGGCATAAGCGTCGACCCTGCGCGACTTCGTGTCCCTCGATGGTCGCCCGACGGCATCTAAGCAGTGGGGACGCCTGTCGCTCTGTGTCTCGACATCCGCGACTATGGCAGTAGTGTGTAGTATGTCGGATGACATCGCGACCACATCTTCTGTATGTGGACGAGCAAATTGTTGACCGACATTGTCGCACGTCGTACGTAAATATCCCACGACTGCTCGCGACATATCGAGCGACTTTGTCTTCTAGTGAATACGTGGCATAAGAGTCGACCCTGCGCGACTTCGTGTCCCTCGATGGTTGCCCGACGGCATCTAAGCAGTGGGGACGCCTGTCGCTCTGTGTCTCGACATCCGCGACTATGGCAAACTCAAACTCAAACCTAAACTCAAATAACTTTATTCAATTAGACTGTATCAGTATTTTCAAATCGTCAAATTTACAGCAAAATATACTAAATAATAGACATAAATACCATAATAATATGGATATGTAAATAAACAGTATACAGACATAATACGACTCTACCACCGCATCGGAGTTGTTTCTTGCTGAGAAGACCCGGCGAGAAACTCAGCAGTTACTCTTTTAAACTTGTTCTGGGTTTACAACAGGCGTTAGTAAAGTACAAGCAGTGTGTCATTTTGATACAAATAAACCTAAATGAATATAAAACAAAGAGAAAAAACCAACCATAAAAGAATATAATAACAAAAATTCATTTAAACAATTCAAAAAGAAAAATTGTTAGTTAGTACATACTAGGTACCTATTAACTATTACAATAGAACATCTGTTACAATAGAGCTATTTAATCCCGCATCGAGCAGAGCGCTTATACCCAGGCATTTTTATCTATAAGGTAGTCTTTTGTAGTATAATAGCCCTTTGAGTTTATTTGAGTTTGAGTATCCAATTAAATTTTTCCTCTTTATTTAGTGCAGATAATTTTTAAAACCGGCAATGCTGTACCTGATTAATCCTCAAATTTGTTAATTTTCCATTTGGTACGTTCACTCTGTTTAACCAAAGACCAAAATTGAATGCGGGTTTCAGGCACAGTTCAATATCGTGGTATTTGAGGTTATATCGGCATGGTACTGATACAGTAGCTTCGGCGATTTCTCACCGGGCTTCTATGACATCTTAATTCGCCGAGTGCTACATATTCGGATAATGATATAGCATAATTGGCATACTAAGCAGGTTATGTAGAAACAAAGTATTTGTTTTGCAAAGTTATTTGTGGTAAGATAAATATACTTTATTGTTGATTTGATTAAAAACTACAGGAAGTGAGGTTTTTTTTAATTAGATCTATTTATGTCTAAAATCCAAAATCTGAGTTTTTTGTCCTTAAAATGTTTTTATTTCAGTCACTGGTGACTTGCCATTTCATTATCCTTAAGACATCAAAAATCACCTGATATTGTAGACGTTTACTATCTGAGATATATATCATAGGCGGTTTTAGTCTCCCTGTGTTGCAAAGGTCTCTAATAGGAGAATCCAGGACACCGCAACGTCAGTGGCATTGCTGAAAGCCCTTCATTGGCTCTGAATAATGTTCCCATTGGTCGGTGGTCAAGTACGATATTAATTAGGATGCTGCTTTATTGGAAGCTATCTGTGGCCTGCGACTTTGTTTGTATATACCGTGGATATTTACATAGTCACTTTTATACCTTGGTTGTTTATACAAAGATCACTCACTTTTATTTCAAGAAATTCATACGAAATCAGACTGACGTTCGTATTTGTTCGGGTTGAGAGCTTTCCGCTCACCCTACTTTTCCGAGAAGCTGTGACAGCCATTATTTTTTATCACTTTAAAATAAACTTAAATACATCCATCTAATTCTATTCTTGGATGGTTTTATATCACCTATTTAATATGTCATTAACTCCAATCACATCGCTATGAACTCGCAAATTTTGCGTAGGCTGTTTAAAGGTCACAGCTTTACGTTTGATTGCGTCCGAAAATTCAGTAAAGTGAATGGTGCTGAAAGTATGAAAATCGCAATCAATATCTTTAGGCCAAAAAAATCAATTTGACCCATAACACAAAAAAAAAATGTCAAAAAATAAGAAAAAAAGGAGAGGAGTTATGACGACATTTTTTGTATAGGGATAAAAAAATGTTCGTTCTGAAACCTGTCGTGTGTGGTATTTAATGAATCAATCGTTTATGGCATATTTAACAACTAATGATTTAACCGTATCATATTTTAGGAGGAAACTTGGTATGGTTTGAAAATGTTTCTTATTTTAATTTAAAACAAGTGACTAAAATGTAATAACGTATAATATCTTTTTAGAATTGGCTCAGTGAGCCCTTTCTTTACAAGATAGGTTCCAGAATAAAATCTTTTTTTTTTCTATACAAAAGAAAGATGTCCTCTTATGAGCAGTTATCTGCTCTTCTTTTTTTTGGTCCTTTTCGTGCTACGGGTAAAATTTATTCGTATGGCCTAAGGATCGATCGGTCCGATTTTCATGTTTTAACACCAATTGTTTTTGGCGTACCGCTATGAGTTCTGGTTGCCTGTATCTAATAGTTAAGAACAACAAAACTACTTCAGAGTTATAAACTACTTGGTAAGATGATTTACTAAGTTTATTCACGTAAATGCTCAAAGAAGACCCTTAATTAACTTCTATCGTTAATGATCTGTGTTTTGGAGTTCATTATTCTCCGAAGAGAATGAAATTATTATCAAAGTTCCCTCATATCCACTACACATTTAGGGCTTGGTAAAATTGTGTTGTCATTTCGGAATGTAATTATCAGACCGGAAAGCGGTGACACTCAAAGTCGTATTTTTAATGAGACGAAGTAAATTGACGTTTACTGAGTGGTCAAGTTTTGGTGAAACAAAAATAGTGTCGCGGCATAGGGACTGAAACAGTCTTATTATAATTATCAAACATAAAAAACAGAAAATCCCTGTCCGTCAGCGGCTTCGTAAGCGTAAACTGTGTTTCCCGTCTAAATATATTCCTAAATAAAAAAAGCCTTTGTCAATCCCTGATAACGTAGCTTTATATTGGTGAAAGAATTTTTAAAATCCGTGCAGTAGTTTCGGAGCCGATTCAATACTAACAAACAAACAAAAAACAAACAAACAAATATTTCCTCTCTATAAAATTTGTATAGCTAAATTAATTGCCATAGTGCAAGCATTTTCAGTTATATGCAAATATTTATAACTTAAATGTAAACTTGTAGTATCAGCACAGAATAATCATTCTGCGCTGATACTTCCTCACTCTATGTATCATCACAAGTAAAAGCTAGCTTCTACTTCCACGGAACGAAATAGAATTGAGATACTCCAAGATCGCACATTATCGTATGCTAATACAATACTTTATCTATATTCTATCCTTATCCCTTTCATTGGCCCGCCTTTTACTAGTAAAGCCATTTTATTTTTGTCTGCAGAATTGGGAAAATACAGAGCAAACATACGTTGGTTTTATTTATTCTTCAAATTGGAAGCACTAATCTCACTTTTCTTTTACAGATGACGCTCACCGACTGTAGGATATCTGAAGAAACGAAAAAGTATTACAAAGAACATGTTCTGTGAATTCCATTTATGAAAACCAACATGGATAAAACCAAAAAGAAAAATCATGTCAACGGCAAATACAAGAAAAATGGAAAATCAGATAGCTATAAACACGACGATGACATCATAACGACTTGCTGTTTCTGCGTCAAAACAAAAAAGAGCAAGAAAAAGACTCTAATAACAGGATGCGTTACAAATTTAGGAATTTTCGTTCTTCTGCTCGCCTATACCTTACTAGGAGCTTTTATATTTCTGGCTATCGAAGGCAGTGCAGCGAAGATACACCAGAAAACTCTTGCGACAACATCGTATCAGCCTAACGAGAATCCAAAAGTTCCAATTTCAAAACTGAATGGGAGTATAGCGCAAGCCAGTGCGGAATTGAGGTCTCAGACGGTAGAAAGCATTTGGGAGATAACTGTGTCGTTGAACATACTGTATAAGGAGAATTGGACCAGGTTGGCTGCGCAGGAGATAGCCCGGTTTCAGGAGAAACTGGTGGCTCGAGTGGCAGCAGATGTATCAGCGCAGTATGGTGCAAGTGGTGCGAGAGCGCTGGAGTCGGCTCCTGCGTTGGTGGTCGATGACTATGAATGGAACTTTGCTAAGGCTTTCTTGTATTCTTTGACTGTTCTAACTACTATAGGTAAGATTTCTTACTAATATTTTCATATTTCTTACATTTATAACGCCAAATTAGTGCTTGACGTGAATATGAATCAAACTGTGGGACTGAATGATAGGAATATTTACTTAACTAAATTTCAACATATAGATTTAACTTCAAATATGATAATAACAAAAACCCACGTCAAGTTAATGTAGAAGAAACTCAGTGGCTTGTTCTTCTTGTCTAGTCTAGACCCACCAAAGCTAGCTAAAGTGATTTTTAATAGTACAAGAAGTTATCAAGTAGTGAAAAACCCTTAACTACGTTATGACATTTGTTTGACTAATAAGGATCAGAATAAGCATTGTAGAAAAGAAACTGTGCGACGTGCGTTTTACTTTAATACAATTTTTTTTTTACAGGATATGGAAGCGTAGCTCCAAAAACAGCCTTGGGGAAAGCTGTTACGATTGGATATGCTGTTATAGGTATACCATTGACTCTTTTATATCTTTCTGTTGTGGGAGCTTTACTTTCACGACTAGCAAGAAGTGTATTCAGTAGAGCCCTATGCTGTTGTCTCTGCACAAAATGTGGATATTGCTGCCTCGATGAAAGAACAATGGCGACGAAAGAGCGGAAAGAAAAAGAAAAACTCAGAAGACATGACGACTACAGAACCCAGACTTTGCATCTTCAAGAACCTTATTATGTGCGATCCCCGTCGGGAACTATTATATCTGCATCGCAAGCGCACAGCGTCAGCACAAATTCCATCAAGGATAAAACTCAAGGATTAAGTTTTCTAAGAGAATGTGATTCTATGAGTTGCACAGACACTGACTCCAAGGTATCACTGCGTGGCTTTTCTATACTCGCCCCTGTGTCTCTATGCCTTGCTGCCATATTTACTTACATTTTCTTCGGCGCTCTTGTGTTATACCAACTCGAAGGCTGGAGTCCTATTGATGGCGTCTACTTCTGCTTCATGAGTCTCAGTACTATCGGTTTTGGACACTTAGCTCCCGGCGCTACTCAAAAGAACGGAGCTTCTACTGGCACCGTTTGGTTTTGCTCAATCTACATAATGACAGGGTTGGCTTTGACTGCGATGTGCTTCAACGTTTTACACGATGAGATCGTCCATCGTTTGAGACATCATGAGAAATTAATGAAATTAAATACTCAGAAGGTGCTCACTTCAGAATTTTTGCATCGATCTTGACGGGACGATAGTGGGAATCTTTCTGATGAGACGATGCTGAATTCTGAAGGGGAATCTCTACCTGAAGTTCTCCATCATGTTTCTGGACCGAGATGCGACGGGGGTGCGATTCGTCGAACAGTTTATACACTTAAAGAAGAAAAAGAACCGGATAGGTTAACTCCGATGTAGTGAAACACGAAACCTGATATCATTCGTTTATACTCTTACTTCTGTATTGAGTGAGTCACAGTTTAGAACTTCTATTAAGTGTTTTATACTAGTAAGTTGGCCTGTGTAATAATAAACAGTTTTTTTCGTTTCCTTTTGGTGCTATAAACGAGATATTATAAATATAGTAGAACTTTAGAGGCTAAAAAGTTCCAATTGTTTTCCGTTATGGCAATTATGTTTAATGATCGTACAAAACTCTTGTATTTAGTTCTTACAAACTTGATCGCATTTTTTATGTTTACACACCGTTTTTTTGCTATTCCTATCTTGATAATTTAATGAGAATTGTAGATACCTAGGATAGTCTGAGTAATTTGACAAAATAACCGGATAGTGGAAATTATATGCAACAACTATTATGTAATGAAATGACTGACCATATTTGTTAATTATTTTAAATAGGTGAATAATTCTTAAGAAACCTTTAGCAGACGTACCTACCCGGTTTAAACACTAGATTATAATATTAGTGAGTATATTTTAGAGTATATGGTACCTCCTTCTTTTGTATATAGTTTTTTTTTTCGTTTTAGGAATGTCGAATTCAAGTTACAAGAAAACAAGATTTTGCGAATTTTAAAAGCACAGATTTGTACTGAATGAAAAGGAGTATTATAATTTTAACTGAATAAAGACATTAAAATAAAACTATGACAAACAACAAGAAGAGACTTGAGCTTAGAAAACTCAGCTACAAGTTATTTTTATTCAGATTTGTGCCAAATTTTCCTTGTTTTTAAATATTTTACACACTGTTATTGTAATTGGCGTGATTAGGAGTTAATCTTAGTTCGTCTATGATTCAGGTAGAAATGACTGCTTTTGCTATTTTGGATATGTTTTTGGCGTTCAGAACCATTTAAAAAAAAATAGACTCATCATCTTACGCTGACTGCTTAAAGGGTCTCCAATAATGTAATCAAATTTTATAAATTTTGACTGTGGCATAAAAAAAGGATTAGAGAACTGTTAAAATAAGATACCAAAAGGGTCAATGGTCTCGCCTCAAAAGTTATTTTGTTGTTCAGATGTTAAAATAATGGTCATTACAGTTAAAATGCTATCACGAGATAGCATCAGAAATTTGCAGCAGAGCCTACGAAGAAGTCCAGCCAAATAACACTGCTCAGGTTGTGCTATGTTCCTGCTGGTAGCCAGAGCTCATCGAGGAGCTAAGGGTTCAGGGGTTCGCATTTCTGCCTCATGCTTACCACAAAAACGTACCCTTCATTATTAAAGCTCCAAAATGCTGAATTATTTGAGCGATCATAAAGAACAAATAAATTGAAAAAAAATTACCTGTTAGAGAAGAACGGTCGAAAATTATATTCCAAAATTCAAAAGTGGCCATATTGGTTGGATTTTATAGTTGTAATTTCCTATAAAACTACTTTACTAAGCATGTAATTTCATTAGTTTGTTATTGTATGGCAAAATGTATATTATATACAATATGGTATTGAGTACTATTATATATCAAGTATATAAATTAAACGGTTGTCTAACAACCAAATAGGTTTTATATTTTAGTTTTGAGTTGTATTATTGATGTTCGTTACCAAGCGTGAATATCTTTTTATGAAACTGTATGGAGTGTAAAAATATAGTATAATGATAGATAAATAAAGATTTTAAGCAAATGAGTTAAATATTATTTCACAGGTACCTAACCTTTTTTATTGATAATAATCTGCTTACATGAACCAGAAGCAGGTTTATCAAAAAGATAACGCAGATCAAACAACGAAAACTTGTAATTCTTAATAACAAAAAGATAGCAGAGTTCACATTGAATATTCCTACAGAAAATACAAATACGTAACGAAATATCAGCAAGTTAGGGCATTTAGGTCTCAAATTGGGCACTAAGGTCTAACAATAGCGAGAGGGAACGTCCGCCGTGTCCGATCGCCAGCCAAAAAGTGAGCGGTGCCACCCGTTGCTACGACGAACATTCTTCAAAACTCGTCAGCCAATCGAAGTGCAGTATAAACGTCGCAGCTTTCAGTCAGGGGGCGCCTCGTAGTATTTTCTTTTATAACTACACTAATATTACTTATGAAGAGGAATGATTTGATTATTTGTTTGTTTGTATTGCTTTGAAACGACTGAAATGATTTTAAAAATCCCCTAACCAATGTGGCTACATTATCAGTGAGTAGCATAGGTTATATTTCTTTAAGCTATATTCTAACCTGAGAAATAGTTCGTAAGTACGAGTTAAGAGGATACAGAAGCGCCGTTTTTCAAACAAAGGTCGTCCTTTGTTTCCTCCCTGGATATTGCTAATATAGGTAACCTTTTGTCCTAAAAATCTATGGCCACTATTAACATGTCCCTATGTTTTCTTTTTTTTAAATAAACTAGTTAATTATCAAAAGAGATACGACCCTTTGAAAATCTCAAAAAATGACCAGATTTTCCGCTGTGTTTAAACATTCAAAAAATTAGTTTGTGAACGCAGGTAATAGCCAGAAGGGCGGGTATGCTAGGTCTAGTAGTAAATAAAATGCTTGTTGGTATATAAAGTTCTCATGTAATTCAGAAAGGGTAAATAAATAATAAATTATATCATAACTCTATTAATTTCGTTCATTTAGATTTAATATTTTAACAAGTAATTACTTTATAGTTAGGTTTCATGATTACTAAATTACATCATCTGTATCCCTAAATTATAAAGAAAAGAACATAAGTTCCCAATAAATTAATTTAATATCTTATGTACATATCAATTAACTTACATTTAGGCGGAGGAGCTCGAGACACGATGTTTACTCAACGACAGTTGGAAACAGAATGCCTTAGAACGCTCGTGCACCTCCTTTTATAGGAACGAACAAACAGCCGTAGCACGTGGCCAGGAAAGGCGTCATACTTCCGGTGGGACTCAATCTTTTTAATAAATTATGTTTATATTATTATTCACAACAGCATCATTGTAAAAAGCATTTCTAAATTTATCAGATTTTTATAGAATTAGGATTTCTTTAAACATTACACACATCATTGCCGGAAGTTGACAAATAATGAACATTTTTACCAATATCAAATTTAAATATTAATTGCATTAATATTATAATTAATATCTACTGAATAGTATAAGATAATTACAGGACACGCACTTCTAAAATGTGCTAGTATTTTAAAGACTAAGATTTGTTAAAACAATACAACCATTTTTACCGGAAATTGCCAATAGCGAATATTTTCAACACAATTAAATTAAAGTGTCAGACGTGATTACGTATTACGCTAACAGATTCGGCCATCCGAATATTATGTGTGACCTCGCACATTTGTACCGGACATGAACTGTAAAATAATTCCAGCTATAACCCTGTCGGTTATGTAGGAAGTGCAAAAATAAATCAACATTATACAATTGTTATAAAATTATTCCAGGCGTAACCCTGTCGGTTATGTCTGGAGTACCGAAATAAATAGAAACTGAAATAACATGCTTATACTTATAAAAAATCTGTAATCAAATGGCGTGGTAAGACTCTGTCAGTCTGCCCACTGGAATTGACTCTGTCAGTCTTGAATATATGGACCCTGTCGGTCGTTTGGTAAACGGTGGACACTGACAGTCTCAAGCACTTATGTGTTTTACTCAGGCTCAGATTCATCGTCGCTACATAGATCATCATGGGGTCGGTTAAAGTTAAGCCATGGCTTTATTTTATCCACAGCAACAACTGAAGAGTAAGGCTTTCCACTTTTACGAGTTAAGGGTGTGTCCTCTATTTGGTATCGATCATGATCATATACCTTGACAATCTTGTATGGTCCTTGAAATTTGGGGATTAGTTTTTTACTACCTCCAGTAGCAGGTACGTGTCTTTCAACTCTAACTAAGTCACCTACACTAAACTGAAGGGGCTTACATCGTTTTCGGTCATAATTCTTTTTTTGTGACTCTTGAGATGATTTTACATGACCAGTTATTTCTTGTCTTATTGTATCTAAATTGCGTTCTTCGGAAACTGGGATATCTTGAATGGCTGATAAAATTTTACTATCACTTGAGCCCTTAGGTCGGACTCCAAATAATGCTTCTGCTGGTGTACGGTTAATACCTTTATTGAAAGTATTATTGATTCCCCACTGAACATCATAAATATGACTGTCCCATTTATTGTCCAACGTCCCAATACATTTAGTAGTTAAAGCATCTACAATCGTTTTGTTGTACCGTTCCACTTGCCCGTTAGCTCTGGGTGTAGCAACGGCATTAAGAATGTGCTTGATACCCTTATCAGACACAAACTTTTTAAAAATGTCACTGGTGAACGAAGTTCCTCTGTCTGAAATTAATCGACGTGGTACACCAAACACCCCAAAATATTCCTGCAATACTTTTATAGTTGTACTGGTTTTCGTGTTTCTGACGGGTTTCGTAAATATGAATCTTGTGAAGGCATCTATTATGACTAGTATGTGTGTGTTGCATTTGCTGCTGCGAACAAATGGGCCTAAATGATCCATGTGCAGGGTATCGAAAGGGATGCTTATTTTCTCAATTGGATTTAGAAAACCGGGTTTCTTACCTCCTGCGGATTTAGAATAGGCACATTCTAAACAAGACGAAACATATTTTTTGATAAACTTACGCATCTTAGGAAACCAATAATTTGACCTAATCTTCTCTAAAGTCTTTTCTAGCGAAAAATGACCAATGTCGTCGTGGTTTTGTTTAACGATTTGCCACCTGACCCCTTTAGGCACGACCCATTTGTCTCCGTTAGAAGTTACTCGATATAGTTTCCCGCTTTTTATTTTAAAGTTATTTTTAATATCCGAAACGTCATTTAAACTAGAATCGTTTAAAACCCCGATGATACGCTGTACTTCGGTATCAGAATTTTGAACTGTGGTAATCCAATCAGTCTCTGCAATAGCTTGAACACTAAGAGATGTTGAGCATTGGTTATCTGAAGGGTTGCGGCTTAAAGCATCGACATGCCCCATGGAGGTGCCTGCTCGGTATTCGATGCTAAAATCAAATTCTTGCATTTGTGACCACCACCTCGCTACACGTGGTAATATATCACGTTTCAAAAATGTAACACGTAAGGAGTTGCAATCTGTTATAATTTTAAAGCTTAAGCCGATTAAATAAGGTCGAAATTTTTGGAGGGACGCTACAACAGCTAGAGTCTCAAGATCATATGCAGTATAATTGTGTTCTTCGGGGCTAGTTTGCCTACTGAAATATGCTGCTGGTTTGAGCAAATTTTGAGAGTCCCTTTGGAGAAGAATTCCTGCTATCCCTATTTTGCAGGCATCCGTATGAAGCTCTGTATCGGCCTTGGGATTATAAAGGGCCAAAACTGGTTTTTGAACCAAACTGGTTTTGAGTTTATCAAAGGCTAATTGCTGATCTGCACCCCACACCCATTGGGAGTCTTTTTTCAATAATTGAGTGAGGGGTTTTGCTATGATGGAAAAACCTTGAACAAATCTGCGGAAAAAGCTCGCTAAGCCGAGAAATTGACGGACAGTGTGTTGGTTTGTTGGTGCTGGAAATTTATCTACTGCTTCTAATTTCTTTGTGCCTGGTCTAATTCCATCTTTAGAGACTTCAAATCCTAAATAATCAACAGTTTTTCCAAAAAAGTTGCATTTACTCAATTTAAGTGTAAGGCCTGAATCGCGTAGCCGTTGTAGGACCATTTCTAGGTTTTTCATGCCTTGGCATATGGTTTCAGACGGTATTATTATGTCATTTAAATATGCTAACGCCTCTCGGTGTCGTAAGTTGCCTAGAACCATGTGCATCATCCTTTGGAAGACTGTAGGAGCATTTGCCAAACCGAAAGGCATTCTAGTAAATTCGAAGTGACCATCAGGAGTGACAAATGCGGTTTTATGGCGATCTTGTTTTCTAATCGGAATTTGATAGTAGCCGGAAGATAAATCTAATGTTGTGAAATAATTACTACCACTTAGCTTATCCAATTGATCGTCTATTAAAAGCATCGGATAGTTTTCTTTTATTGTTTTCTTATTCAATGCCCTATAATCGATGCACAGGCGGTAGTCATTATTACGTTTCTTCACCAGCACTATTGGGCTGGCATATGAAGATGTTGATGGTGTTACTATGTCGTTTTCCAGTAGTTCATTTATTAAGTCTCTAACTATCTCCTTCTCTTTAAATGCTAACCGATATGGTCTATAAGTGACTGGTTCATTGTTATCTAAATTGATTGACATTTCAGTGATGTTGCATTTACCTAATTCTGCCATGGATAAAGCAAAACAAGATCGGTACTTATTAAGTAAGTGCAGTAGGGCTCTACTAACTTCTTCATCTAAATTACCACTTAAATCGGAGCATAGAATTTCTAATTTTTGTTTTTGATACATCGATTCTGAAACATGCCTGACCTCTAAGACATCATCTTTTAACGCAACTATACCACGTGCTACACAAGAATCTTTTTTAATAAAGAGAGAGTTAGGATTCAATCCGTTTATGACAATTTTACAAGATCCGGTTTTGTCAACATCATACAAGCCTGGCGGAATAGCGTGACCACACTGGCCACAGCCTACGTTGTGACGCAAACCGCTCTCAATATATAATGCACCATGAAATATTGGTTTTGTATAAACATTTAAAACTGTGTTGCCCGTTACGGTTGTGTCTTCACAGCAATATAATTTAAATTTGACTGTGGGCACCGTGTCATGACATAATTGTAGGATTTCTAAGTTATCTTTGGTTTTTTGAATTACTACGTGTGGCTGCTCTGTAAATGTCTGACCAATCATAAGAGGTACTTGCATAACGTCATCGTCTACAATCAAAATTTCAGTTTTAGCTACTACATCATCAATAACTACCTTTGCATTTATCCTGCCAATGGTGGCTACTACCATGTTACCAAATCCCTTCAGTGTTGGTAAGTTATGTGTATCTATTTCAGATATTCCTAATTTTGAAAGTTCAGAAATTTTTAGTATTGAACACTCACTACCCAGATCTATGAACGATTCCAACGTCATTCACTAAAGCAGTCTTGAAGTACTTTTGGTTAACCGAGGTGCCGTCAGTTATGCGGTTAATAGATTTTTCGGTTGTAGGGGCGGAACTATAGCAATTAGAAGCTTCATGACCTAATCTCAAACACTTCGCCTAAATTGTACTAAATATTTACTTTTTTGTTTTTACGTGCTGTAAGTATTTGTTTGTGCAATAAAGATTATTTATTATTATTATTATTATTTATTCGTACATTTTTTTATTGGTTGAGGGCATTGACTTGCCAAATGACCTTCTAATTTACAATTGATGCACCGTACAGTACGATTTTTAACAGGTGGACCTCTTGGTACCGAATCACTAGTGCTAGATTTAAAGGGCTGAAACCTTGTATTTCTCTTGTCAAATATTTGAGACTTTATATTTTTGGAATTCCTCAGATACGTAAGCAATTTATCTAGTTCATCAAATTGACCGGCCTCTGCACTTAATCTAACGGCCCTATCATCGATGCCATGCAACACACACTCGACGGCCCTACGACCAGATATGCCACACCTAGTAATAAGGGCAATCTTTTCGTAGTAGTAATCCTCTAGAGAATCACCAAAGCGAGCCCGTTTAGCAAGCATATCGCTTAACATTTGCCCGTAGTTTTCAGTTGAAGGAAAAGCTGATAATAATTTTGTCTGCCACTCAGTCCAAGAAAAAAGCACCGACGGTAAGGCCTCATACCACCTTTTGGCAACGCCTTGCAATTTTGGCATTGCATGGTGTATGATTTGTCTTTCGGACCACCCGTAAATTGTTCCACACTCATTAACTTTATGAAGCCACATACTCATCGTTTGCTCTCTTCTAGAGGGGTCAAACTCAGGGACAGTGTTACTTGTATTGAAAGAAGCCAGCTTGTTTGAGTCAGGGGCAATATTTTTCAAAGCGTTAATTAGCAAAGATAGCGAATCTGAACCTGCATAATTATACTGAAAGTGCTCACCATTGCCACGTTGTGGTGATCGATCAGGAACCCGGTGTTGGTAGGTGGTGTTAACAGCGCTGCTGCTAGGCTCTCTGGACGGCTGACGACTGTAGTCGTGTCGAGGATGGCTCGCACGTTGGTCGCGGTCACGCTGATTGCTCTGCCTGCGCTGGTAGTAGCGCGGCTGATGAGTGCAGTCGCAACCGCAGTTGTGTGAACGGCTGCTTGAAGCACACCGCATGTTGGGCGAGCGGTCACGCCCAGCCATTACAGGGCGGCGTAGCCGGCTGCTAGAAGCACACAGCAGGTTAGGTAAGCTGTCACGCCCAACCATTTCATGGCGGCGTGACCGGCTTCATGACTGGCGACCAGGCTGCTGGCGGGGATACGGGCTTTGAGAACGATGACGAGGCTCCGGAAACCGATCATCAGGGCTATGTGACCGGCTCCGTGTTTTCTGGCTGCGTGACCGGTGCCTTGGAGTATGCAATACTGGTGGTGATTGGTGCGATCTTGATTGACGGCAGGCACTCGCTGTTGCGCATTGCACCCTAGCAACAGGTGCTATATCTTTTCTGCCACCCAGTGTTGACTTCAGCACTGGATACTGTGCACGGTTTTCACTATCTCTGTTTTCCATATTTACTGAAAAAGAAAAAAAAGAGACAGTATTTGAGCCTGGCTGAGCTGCAGGTTCTATCCCACTTCTGAACTGAACGCAGGTAATAGCCAGAAGGGCGGGTATGCTAGGTCTAGTAGTAAATAAAATGCTTGTTGGTATATAAAGTTCTCATGTAATTCAGAAAGGGTAAATAAATAATAAATTATATCATAACTCTATTAATTTCGTTCATTTAGATTTAATATTTTAACAAGTAATTACTTTATAGTTAGGTTTCATGATTACTAAATTACATCATCTGTATCCCTAAATTATAAAGAAAAGAACATAAGTTCCCAATAAATTAATTTAATATCTTATGTACATATCAATTAACTTACATTTAGGCGGAGGAGCTCGAGACACGATGTTTACTCAACGACAGTTGGAAACAGAATGCCTTAGAACGCTCGTGCACCTCCTTTTATAGGAACGAACAAACAGCCGTAGCACGTGGCCAGGAAAGGCGTCATACTTCCGGTGGGACTCAATCTTTTTAATAAATTATGTTTATATTATTATTCACAACAGCATCATTGTAAAAAGCATTTCTAAATTTATCAGATTTTTATAGAATTAGGATTTCTTTAAACATTACACACATCATTGCCGGAAGTTGACAAATAATGAACATTTTTACCAATATCAAATTTAAATATTAATTGCATTAATATTATAATTAATATCTACTGAATAGTATAAGATAATTACAGGACACGCACTTCTAAAATGTGCTAGTATTTTAAAGACTAAGATTTGTTAAAACAATACAACCATTTTTACCGGAAATTGCCAATAGCGAATATTTTCAACACAATTAAATTAAAGTGTCAGACGTGATTACGTATTACGCTAACATTTGATTAGATTATTTGTATAACGGCCAAAGCCTCTTTCGAATTTTCACCAAAAAAGTAACTAATTCAATCGGTCAAGTTTACGAAAAGGGATCAGGGGACTACGAAGCGTCGATTTTGTGTACTTTTGATAGGTAATTTCGGTCCGATTTGCAGTTGTCTCTATCGCACTTTGCGGGGGGCTCGAGGTTTGCCGAGGCAGCAATAGATTTTACAAATTCCTATTTTCAATTCTCTCGACCGTGCTGGGTCCTCATAAGTGTGTAACACTGGACAGCAGCGTAGCAGGCCCTGGCTGAATACCAGCGTCTCTGCAGATTTGTGCTGCAGCGACACATGCTGAGGCAGTGGCGTGATTAACCCATTAGTACAATTTTGTACAAACCATTAATTTGTATCACCTACTTATTTATTGTGTAACTGCCTGCTTGCTACCTGTTGCCTCATTTGTGACGCCATCAGAAAGTTTCCCGTCTGGCCACGACTTACCATGAGTTACCTGGAAAAGTATAAACAGACTGCGAACCCAGCTTGGGCGCTGCTAAGATAACCTGCGCAGATGGGGCTACACTGATGGCGCGAACAATGTGTGCAAATGTGGTGCCTCCCCCCGGATTATGAGCCACCTTCTTAAATGCCCCTCATGCCCTTACAGCTGCACACGCGACGACCTGCTGAGTGCCAATGAAAAAGCTGCAAAGGTGGCGGAATACTGGTCTGATGAAATATAGTGCTGCTGTCGGACACGATAAGAAGAAGAAGATTGTATAACTTTATGATTTCATTGTTTTTATCGGTCGGGTTAATTATTATTTTTCTTTCTTTCTTTTTTTAGTGCGCTTTATTTATTGACGACACGATTGGCGTAGTGCGCTGTAGCACGGTTTCTCGCCTCGATTTCCTTAGTGTCCCGGGTTCGATTCCCGGTCGGGTCAATTCAGGAAACGATCTTTTCTGAATTGACTCGGGTCTGGGTGTGGTGGGAGACGCCCCTGGCTTATTTCCTTGTGTGGTACCTCGTAATACAGGGATATTAATCCCTACTTCGAGACCATTACAAGAGGTGTGTTGTCTGGCGCATATTTATTTATTTATTTATTTATTTTATTTATTTTATTTATTTTATTTATTTTATTTATTTTATTTATTTTATTTATTTTATTTATTTTATTTATTTTATTTATTTATTTATCACGATTTCATGCCTGTGATAAACTGTCGAGTCAACTCAGAAAACTAACTTTACTAAATTAAATGGGCACTTGGTGAGAGTAGGCTGGCTTCAGTAGGGCTGTTTGGAAAACTATTGAGGAAGTTTATGTCCAACGGTGAATGGCATATGGTGGTCAAGTTAACTATGATGTACCCATAATGTATAATAATAACAACTTCACTCGAAAAGCTATCTCATTTTCAGATCTATCTTATTTTCAGCGTATCTACTCAATCATAATATAGTCTTTTATCTAGCCGGAACTGATGGACGGCCTGCGAACTAAAATGCTTGGAAGGTACAGTCCAAACTAAGCATAGCTTTTTTAGCTTGAACTGAACATAAAGATGCCAAAAATCACCCGGAAACAAAAAAAACTCGAATAGTCGTCACATAACCCCGACGACACGATTGGCGTATTCAAATTCAAATCATTTATTTCAGGCCATATAGGTATAGGTAGCCCATATATAGTTAGTAACATTTTTTTCTTAAAAAACTAATGTTAGTAAAATAGAGTAGTAGGTACATGATATTTATTTAAATATATGGGTCCTCATCCATCATGCAAGGAACGGTTAGTCCCAACGGTCAACAAATACCTTAGAATAGTGTTGGTGCTGCCACGTAAACGCGTTAACGCCGAAGCACACCTTTTCCTCATAATAGCGGTAAAACCATCGATATGCGCTTCGGCGAACATTCCAGAAGCGCTACACCGCCAAGGCAACCCCAACAACATCCTCAAGGCATTGTTGTACTGGACCCGCAGATCGCTGTATGTCCGCTGGTTATAACTTATCCAAAGGCTACACGTGTAAAATGTTTGGCAGTATGATTTGAACAGCGTAAGCTTGACTGGTCTAGTACAACGCGCAAACCTTAGGGCCAGCATGTTGCAGCGAACAGCCAGTGACCTGCGTTCTCTCTGTATTTCCAGATTGTCCTTTAAATCCTCAGTGAGCCAGTGACCTAGGTACTTAAAATAATGAACGCGCTCTAAGGGCGATCCACAGAGTGAAATTTCTGGAACGTTGGTATAATTTAAAGACCTTGATTTAAAGAGAAGCCATTCGCTTTTATTAGTGTTATACACAAGTCCATGCTGCTTTGAATAAGATTCACAGATAGCTAGAAGCCTCCGCATTCCACTAACAGACGGACTCAAGAGCGCCATATCATCAGCATAGCTGATATTGTTCATGGCCAGCCCGTCCACGTAGCATCCTACATGAGAGCTATTGAGCTCATCTATCAACTTATTGACATAAAAATTAAAGAGGCGGGGCAAGCTCAACCCCCCTTGTCTTACTCCACACCTCAATCCATATACATCAGAGAAGGCTCCCGCCCATCTGACCACATTTCTCTGGCTACCATACCAATATTTTAAAATACACACATAAAAAGTGTCTAGGGATCAACATATATATTTGCAATAACTTTTCTCCTGATTGATATTAATTAAAATTTTCTTTAAGGATTCATCAAATAAAGTGTTTTCGTTTGTCTACAGTAACGATAAGCCAAGTCACCTTTGCATTAATAAAGAAATTTGCCATCTTCCTATTAAAGGGATTTTTGACATTTGAACCACTAACATTAGCGTTCGAAAAAAAGTCTGAAATAACAGTTTTCTTCAAAATTTTATTGGGTAACTTAAACAATTAATAATCCGTGTTTCTACCGCGAACACTAACAACACAAGAACATCGGTTTGGCATACTCAAAATGAGTTCATCCAAATCACGCTGTGGAATGGCCGCCCATGTTCGTTGCAACAACAAAAAAAGGTCTTCTTGCGACTGGATACCCTGCATATTCGGCAGAGCTCTTCTCTGTAGCATATCCCATGCATGCTCAAT
Source organism: Udea olivalis (assembly GCA_947369235.1). Classification (NCBI taxonomy): domain Eukaryota; kingdom Metazoa; phylum Arthropoda; class Insecta; order Lepidoptera; family Crambidae; genus Udea; species Udea olivalis. The sequence goes on along the minus strand of OX376362.1, from coordinate 9,602,286 downwards.
CGGGTTCAAGTCTGGCGACTGAGCAGGCCAGGGCAGGACATTGATGTAAGCTGCGGCGAGAGTCTGTCTTACAACTCTTGCGGTGTGCGGTCGTGCATTATCATGCATTAACTGAAATAAGGGACCGATTTGCACTTGTAGAGGAACGATGACGTCTGATACAATCGTCTCAGCATAAATTTGAGCGTTGAGGTTGCCTCTGATCCAAATCAACTCAGTTCTTCCGCCGATCCAAATACCCGCCCATACCATGATGGTTCCACCACTATAAGGATGGACTTCCTGGCAGGATTTTAATCGCTGTTGGCGTCCAGGGGTTCTCCAGTGTCGTATACGTCTTGTATCCGGTCTCATACCAAAACGAGACTCATCAGAAAAGCACACGAAACGCCATTGTTCTTCTGCCCAATTTCTGTGTTCAAGAGCCCATTGATATCGAATCCTACGATTGTGCATTGCTATAGGTGGTACCCTTAGCGGTCTTCGGGAATGAAGGTTCACTTCATGCAAGCGGTTTCTGACTGTTTGGTCGCTAATTAAGTTCCCTGAAGAGTGATGAAGCCTCACGGCTAACATCATGGCGGTTATTGTTGGAGCTCTTCGAGTTGTGATTTGAATGTATCGGTCTTGTCTCCGTGTGGTGCAGCGATACCGTCCTCCATGGCGCTCAGCCACGGTACCAGTGCTTCGGTAACGTGTCCAAAGTCGACTGATAACACTCTGACTTGTATTCAGAGCTAAAGCCACAGTACGTTGCCGGGAACCAGCTTCTATCATTCCCACGGCTCTGAGCATTTCTTCCCTGCTTAAATGACGTCGCCGCTCCATAATAACGTTGGTTTTAATCAGTAGTAGGGAAACAGTAGCACTAATAATGTCTTCAATGCGTTGTATGTCTTTATAGAGAAAATATTGACCGCTGATTTTCATCTTTTACTCGAATTTGATTGACAGTTCCTGTTTCAAATTATGAAATGCACCAAAAAGGATCCATATAAATTTATAAAATCATAAATTTATTACAAAGCCACATCTCAATCTCAAGAAATCCGCATAAAAATGCTTGATCCCTAGACACTTTTGATGTGTGTAGATACAATCTCTCCAGGTAGTGTTGTGTCACAAAAAAGTTTTTGCCATAACAGGTCGTAATTTACAAGATCGAATGCCTTGGAGAGGTCTAGAAAACATGCCAATACTGGCGTTTTTCTGGCTGTATAGTAGTGGACAATCTGCTTGAGGCTCAGGATGGCACTCTCGGTTGATAGACCTGGCCTAAAACCAAACTGATTATCGTATATTTCTATGTTCTTTGATAATATCTTGTCAACCAGCCTGTCCAAAACCTTTGATACAATCGTAGCCAGAGATATGGGCCTATAGTTTGAAATATCTGAAGCGTCACCCGTTTTGTTCTATAACACAGGTCCAACAATTGTACTAGTAAGTTCCTGTGGTAATTAATTATGATTAATACATAGGCTAAAAAACATAGCCAGCTCACGTGGCAAGTACACACCTGCATATTATATTATTCCGCACGGTATCTTGCCTTGACTTAAGTAGTGTTCCAGGTTCGATTCCCGGTCAAGTCAATTCAGGAAACGATCTTTTATAAATTGGCTTGGGTCTGGGTGTGCTGAAAATTCCTTGTCTGTTAGCTCGTAACACAGCGATATCTATCCCTACTTCGAAACGGTGTGGTGATTGGTGCATATATATATAAATTAATTCGCTGCTCAATTTTGATTAAAGCTTCAGAATTGGAGCGTTAGTGCTATAATGTACCCTTATTTCTAAAAATGCACTCTGTACCGATGACTAAGAGCGTTTGCTGGGGGTGAAACGAAAACGTTGCATTTTTGTAAGATTTTCGTTATTATTTTATTGAATTGAAATAAAAAAATATTTTTTTGCTGTATTATTGTGGGCATGATACCTACCCACTATATAAAAAAAAACACATTGAATCGTCAAAAATTAGGTAGTTGCCAATTATTTGCTGAATTAAATAAAAAACCGTTTTTTTAATAATTGTTAAGAAACGTAAAAAAATACAGTTAAAGTTATTTTAAAATTAAAAGGTGCAGACAATAACACAGAGGTAATTTATACTTAAATTGCTATATAATCACGAAATTCTTCAAAAAATGCGATTTTTACGATCTTCTCCAACAAACGCCCTTAAATTTAAATAATGGAGGTCCTACAAAGGTGTGACATATCAGGGTGAATAATTTACTATCAATACTGTCTACAGTATTTGTACAGTATTCAATAACAGAAGAAACTTTATGCACTCGAAATCAAAACACTACCCAGAGCGTGCTCGGAATGAGAGCCCGCTAATCCAGTTGGACTAGACTGGACCGATTTAGGGATCCGTGGCAATACGCCTCAAGTATATTGTGTACATTTCATAGAGTTGCTTTTTTGTTTAAATATAAATAGGCAAGTAAATACCTAATGAGATATTTCTATGCTGTAGCACGGTTTCTCGCCTTCCTTGCGTGGTGTCCCGGGTTCCATTGCCGGTCGGATCAAATCAAGGAAACGAAGACGAGACGCCCCTGGCTTATTTCCCTGTGTGGTACCTCGTAGCACGAGAATATTTTATCCTTACTTCGAGACCATGACAAGTGTTGTGTTGTCGGGCCCTTTTTAATTTATTTTATATATAAGATGAGAGTATTAAAAAAGTCATCTTATCTCATCTAAATTCTTATAAAACGAAGCCATATACAGGGTGACAGGGAAAATAGACCTATTCCTTGAAAAACGTGGCGGTAGACGCTATTTGCAACAAATCAAGCTCCACCAACTAGGGGCCCAGAATTAATAGTTAACGAGATATTTTGCGGCGTTTTAATATTTATTCTGAAGCTTCCGACATGTCACCAAAAAAAATATTGTTTTTTGTGTTTCTTGGTGTTATTATCTATTTGAGAGCTCGGCCCGAAACACGGAGGACCCAGGTTCAATTCCCAGGTCGGGAAAAGTGTGTTTTCTGATTTTTCGGAACATAGCCCAGGTTTGTGATCACCAATCCGACTTAGCAAGCGTGGTGCTCAAGCCAATCAATACCCATGAATGGCAGCGATGAATTGATTTCAACGATAGATGCCTTTGCGCAGCAGTGGGACAGTACATAGGGTATTACCATCTACTATCTTATACCAACATTTGAACGTACAATTAGAAATAAGTACCTAAAATGAATGCTCGGTAAAATGTACAGGAAAAATCATTCATATCATGATTGACTAATTTGCTATTGCTCCTCAGTCAAGGTGAAAAATCAAAATTGACTCTCACCTAGTCACTTCATAGTATTTTTACCTTCACCTATTTTCCAAAACGTATGACACCGTTCCGATTCCGTCACGATTCCCGCTTGTCCGTTTTTTCAGAACAAACCAATTGGATCCGGTTTATTCCAGTGGCTCCGGATAATCCGGCACAATCAGAGTTTGCAGCAGAAATTAGGGCGGTCCGGAATAACATACATTCCGGAAGGAGACCGGACATTCCCGGAATAGTGGCGTTTCGCAAACTTTTGTCTGGGATTGTTCTAACTGCGCCCCCTGTTTTGATTTATTGCGAGATCGCATGGAGTTGGCAGGGACCTTTTGTTGGTTAGTAACTGATATTAAGAGAGGAGTTAAGATACACTTTCTTTTTTTTTCGTAGAGAAATCCATAAATATTTTTGAGAGATTCTCGCGATATTTTTCATATGCCCATCAGACCTGAGAAAAACAGAGCATGTACAGTCAACGACAGAACAAAAAATGATAAATTAAATGTGTTAGCATTAATGATTTTGAAGAAATATTCAGAATATTTATTTAAGACATAAGTTAGCTATCTATATCTATCTACTGATAACATAATTTATTATAATGGCTGGTAAACAATGATTGTATCCATGTATCGTATGTTCATAATCAAAAGGCGCAGATTCCGAATGAATGAATGAAATTGTAACTTAAAACTCGTATTTAATCATATGTCCACTAATAACACTGAAAGATTTTTTCTCTAAGTGCGAAAGTTTATGTTATACAATGACAAACACTTTCGTGTAACATTCTGCGTCGTTTCTGAAGTGGAATGTTTTAGACCGTAGTGGTTTGTCAGTTTTAAATCCGATCTATAGATCTTAGCGTTATCCTATAAGCTTTGCCAAAGTCACTGGGCGTCGCCACGGACTTTTAAAAATAGAAATTCTTGGGACAGAAAACAAAAGCAGAAACTGTGGGTAAACACCAGGTTTGCTTTTTATACTACCATCACGACTTTAGCCCAAATGGGGTCTTAAGGCGTCATGGTGAACGGAACACTCTGAAGTCCAATGGTATTAGAACCCAACGTGGTACGTGGTGAGCCTTCCGCTGTTATTCGGGTTGATTTGGATTTTTATAATAATGTTAATGTTTCCATCACCGGAGAGTTAATCGGAAATTTAACAATGAACACGAAGGTGGGTCTGGCCAGATTTTAATTTGGGACCACAGGATTACACGATCCGAATCCAAGTTGGGGTGCTTAGCCGCTTGGCCACGACGCTCTATACTAACATAAAGACAAAATGAAATATCCTAGACAGTGCAAGTGTATACACGTACTATAATTAGAGTTCTGTTGTTTTGTGATACCAGTTAGAAATTAAACGCTGGCCGCAAACAGATGGCGAGCAAAGTTTGACGTCAGAGCGATGAGGACACCGCCCGTGACTGGCAGGATGCGTTATTAGTTAAACCATGTTATGGGTACTAGATATTATATAGGTTGTTAGAGCAACAACTACAAAATAATAGCTAAACAGCAAGTTGTATTTTCAAAGAAAGCAGAATATTTGAAAGAATATATTTTCTTTTTAAATATACCTTATGAAATATGGTACACTTGGTAACAATAATATAATAGTAAGGATACAGGTAGTAAGTATATCAAAACCAAGATCAGATTGATTGGTGTGGTGGCGGGATGTGGTGCTGGAGACGAATGTTAAGATTACCTTGGACGGTGAAACGTACCAATGCATACCCAGCTGCGTATAAAAACTCGCCTGTCAACCATAATGTTAAGCGCATCCTTTCACATTTCGGCCACACAGTGCGCAGAGACGACAAAAGTTTAGATAAATTAATTTTAGTCGGAAAGACTGAAAGCAAAAGATCACGCAAAAATCTCATGATCCTGCAAATTTCACAGGTGTTAAAGGCTCATCTGTAAGCGATGCGCAGGACAGAAACCGGTGGAGGCAGATCATCCGCTCCAGATGCGACCTTTTTGCTAAGCACGATCCTCAGACATGAGGGACCGACGAGAGAGAAAATAAATATATACAGGATGGTGGGTGATGGCTGGTACTTATTTCTTTCTTTTTCTTTTTCAGCCTATAGCAGTCCACTGCTGGACATAAGCCTCCCCCAGGGCGCGCCACAAAGCCCGATCTCCCGTTTTTGCCATCCAGTCCCTACCAGCCACTTTCTATAGGTCGTCGGTCCAACGTGCCGGTGGACGTCCAACACTACGCTTGCCGAGTCGTGGTCTCCACTCGAGAACCCGTCTACTCCACCGACCATAGGTACTTATTTATTTCAATTGTGTAATTCAAATATGTTTTTTCTACAAAATAAGTTACAAAAAAAAATGGACCACTGTTACTGGGCCACCCTGCCGTACTCGTATATCCAAGGTTACGGCTATGTGTTGAATGTTGCAAGCCGTACCAAAAATTGGCAATCAATTGCCAAACTTTGAATACCGATGTAAGCTTTCACGGTATAAATTGTAACGATACGACTACAGCATTAATTGAACTGGCCCAGCAAAAATATCGACGTTACGAAATGGACGGTTATTGTCGGCGCCGTCACGTTGCAATTGTGAAATCAGCTGCTCCGGAACTGCTGGGAGATGCTAACAGAGAGACCCTACTATGGGTGCATGTACATTAGGATAATATTAAAACATTCTTTGTGGTGTGAATTCCAAATCTGGCTGACATACCAAATCAAGGGATTTGATCATTTGTGGTGTAAATGATAACCTTATTGCACAAATCTTACTAATATTTTATCTTACTCTTACTAATATTACCACACACATCTCTCTCACTGGTATTGATTCAGATAAAACTTCATAGAAATAGAGCCTATACATTAGAATAACACATAGGCTACAATTAATAAACTGAACTTTGCGGATACAGTGATCGGCGGATGTCTGTTAAGTCGCACTAAGAAACTGGTCCAAAGGGTACAGAATGCGTGTTCTAGGTTTTGTTTCTCGATTCCACGAAGAGCTCACGTAACTCCATACCTCAATAAATATGACTTGGTTAATATGGAATCTAGACGTGCACTTCACTTTGCGGCTTTGCTCTTCGGTGTGATCAAGAACCAAAGCCCACAATATCTCTTCCAAAAACTGCGCTTCAGTAGCCGTCAGCCCAGAATTGCCGTTCGTCTGATGTGTCCCAGTTATAGCACAGCTGCGGTCCGCGGTAGTTTCCGCTATTCTGCCACAAAATGTTGGAACAACATCCCTCCACCAATTAGAAAATCTGACAGTATGAGCTCATTTAAAGTAAACTTTAAGAGGTTCTTGTTGCAAAGTCAGAAATAGAATAGCGGAAATACTAATACCAAGGTTCCCACACATAAGGTCTGCTGGATAATTGTGATGGTCTTGTGAACCTGTTTTTAATGAGTACAGTGTTTCCAGTCCAGTTTCCAGTGCACTTTTACTATAATTTTGTAGTAAATGTGATTTTTATTTGTTATTATTTTTCATTTTTTTTTGTATATGTAAAGTCGCCAGACATAGGTCAATAACTGTATAACTTATGTTACTTGTTTGCGCGGTGCTATATGCCCACTTTTTAAGGCATCCGCAGAAAACCAGCGTCGTGGTATCCTACCAGTGTCACGACAATATGCTGAGCGGAGTCCTTTTTGGTACTCAAATCTAAAATTTACTGTCATGTAACGTATTAATTGTTATGTACCAAATAAACAATTTTTCTATTCTATTCTATTCTATTCTAATAAAGATTTTATAGAATTTGGCCATATTATATAACGACGAGCTTCCCTAACAGACATCGTTCTGTCAAATGTTTGACAGCTGTCCATTATCCGATCTTGGCCCCTTTCTTCAGATTACTGGTCATAGCAGAAAAACATGTGTTTTCGCCTTTTGGACGTTTTTATTTTTCACTATTGAGCAAGTTACTCTTTAAAGCGAGAAAGTTTCGAGTTTGAATGGTAAGCACCATGTGGATTTATTGTAAACTGGCTGGCGATTTTCACGGTAGAATAGCCGCGAATTGCACCGCCGACGTCTAGTAATAGCTTTTTGAGCTGTTTCTATTGCAATTTTTGGTTATCGCACCTCTGGCTATTACGGTCGGTTATTACAGAAAACACCGAACAATTGTGATAATGTCTGCTGCATAAATTGTTGTTTTTAAATGGTTTTGCTAGATTCTTAAAATAGTTTTTAGTGTTTTCTTTTCCCTTTAAGTCAGACACAGTAGCAATATGATATTATGTACCTATAGAAGTAATGTATTTATAGAAGCTTACCTTATGGACAAAAGTGCTCTTTTATAAATAATGGGCTTCTAACTGCCAAATTACGGGAGCCATCCCGTGGGCGCTCTCCGACATGGTGGACAGAACTTATCAAGTCGGTGATGCACTTCAGCATTAACGACTGCTGCCACTCTGAACATCGAGCTGCTCGGCACAGCAACGTGAAAGAGCTGCGGTGGCGCAAGATTCGACTAATATGATATAACCACGACCAGAGTGGTCGTCAAGAGTGAACGACTAAAAAGAAGAGAGAACTTGGCTCCATGTATTACCAATTCACTAAATCCGATTTGATCTTGATTATGTTAGGTTGTTAGTTTTTCTAATATACATTTTATAAAATAAGGCAGTACCTTTGTATCTAATTCAGGTCACCAATAATGACAAATCAAGACATTGTCCTCCAATGTTTCGTTATAAATTGATAGAGCGTAGATTATTATGTGCTTTGGAGATATAACTGCTACAACCCCGTTCGTAGCTTCGTAGCCGCTCGTAGCACTTATCAAGCTCCGTATTGCTGACTGACTACTGGGTCGCGCGAATTTACTGGATTCGTCGCCTTCACACACATTTGTTTGTAATGAAAATGCTTATTATAGCATTAATGATGAACGACAAAAGACGAGTTTATACACATTGAAAATACGCCCGGTGTGTAAAAGCCCTAAAGTCTTAAAAGAAACAGTTTGCAATTCACACTCAGTACTATTTGTGAATCTCTTCACTGAAGTTTTTCCCAAGTGCCTTAACAGATAATAAAATAAAAAGCCGAGGAAAATCCTAAAAAGGGCAAACGATTCTCTATTTAAAAATTCCATTAACTTCACTGATGAATTTCAGCTGAAGCATTATTGAATTTAACGCTTAAAAAACTTAGGTTTGAATCATTTTAAAAGAAATGCAATTTCTAGTTCACCTATACAATCTTCTAAGGACAAAGTTCTCTAACATTAGTAACTGTAAATTCAGTTTTCGTTAGCAATGTTTTCGTGAAGTGAATCTTAAAAAATTATTTTATTTTGTCGTTACCCGTGAAATGATAGGTACCCGAAAAGATGATTATGAAGGTATATGGGACGCCATTTCTTCCTAAATTGGTTTCGAAAGTTTTATCTATGGATAGAGGCATGGCATTGTAAAACACTAAATACGAAAAATCATTAATATTGCATGGGTGTATAGTATGGTTTTCGGAATACGCGAGTTAGAATCGCGCTCGACACCTAGGGCCGAAATTTGCCTTTTTTCTGGTTATTCTACATTTAAATCTATGGGATTAATACATTTGTTATAGTTTATGGAACATGAACCCAAACTCTAATTGGGGTCACCAGAACAAGTGAGTACCTTAAAACACAGCAATTACCAACGCTCTTTAAAATGTACGGAATGCTCGGTGCGCAAGCTCGAATCGCACTTGACGGTTTTTAAGATGCTAAATTCAAACTAACAGCGGCAGTGCTAGATATTCTTTTCCGCTCATATGATGCAGCACTTTAACAACCAACTTTAAACTGTATTTCACGGAACAACATCCTCTAATTAAAACTGCAGAGAAAAATTCAAATGGTACAGGTTATGAGCGCATTAAAAGTTTTTATAATGAACTTCAAAGGCCGTTTGTTAACAGAAGAGCATACTGCACATAATGCATAACGGTAAGTACCTAGTTCCGACAAAAATATTCCACTTATGACTGGAATAGTCGCGACGCCGAAAATATGACTTCCATATATGAAGTTTGGTAGTTCTTTTGTCGGGTGCATTTCTCAGGATAAGGCTAGAATGCCGCAATGATATTCAGTAACTGAACGCAAGGTGGACGGATGACCAGATGATTCGCAGGATTTTGGTCGCAGGCCAATTGCAATCGGCCGCTCTGGAAATGTATGTTGATATTTAGCTTATGTTCAGATAATGGACTTCCTATGTCTGCGAATTACGATGATAAATAATTATGCGCCAGACAACACCACCTGCCATTGTCTCAAAGTAAGGATAAATATACATGTGTTAAATAAGGAATTAAGCCAGGGGCATCTCCAAGCACACCCAACCCCTAGTCAATTAAGAAAAGATAGTTCCCTAAATTGAGCGGGTGACCGGGAATCGAACCCAGGACACCATGCAAGTCAAAGTGCTACAGCGCACTATGCCAATCGTGTCTTCGATGACGACAATTCACATACTTTTAATAGGACGCAAGGTTCAATGACAGCTATGAATCCGAACCAACTTTGTGGCGAAATCCCCGTTGCAGGCCAGCAATACAAGAGCCATAGCGCCGGGATTCGTCACACAATATTTAGGAGAAGATGGAGTAATGAAATAGTGAATAAAAGATCAGCCAATCCAGAGACTTGTTTATTGTGTAGGGTAAAAGTATGGGTAGGAAAAAAACTGTAACAAAATAACAATAAATGAGTACAAAAATCCTAGGTATAGAATTATCTAATAGAAATAGGTAAGTAAATAGGTATAATATGCTTACCCCGATACACGGGTTCCTGTTACATTATAACTGTTACAATTGGTTATTTAAAATAGTCACCATCACGTTATTTAAACATAGAGATAGGGGAGCATTGGGCACTTTTTTACTTAAGCCTTAATAAAAATGCAATTTTTTAACAAAATCAACTTTTTACTCCTTATATTAGTAGCACATATATTTGGCTTCAATTATAACGAAGAACACTTATACAATTATAATCAGTCTCAAAATTGCAAGAGATTTTCTGAATACTGTCAAAAGTGCCCAAACCTCCCAATGGTCGGGAGGTTTGGACACCTCAATGGGAGGTTTGGGCACTATTAAATAGGCCACTTAATGGTAAATTACTTGAATATTAAATAATATAATCATAAAAACTTGCAATAAAATCAACAAACAATCAACTGTTTTAAACTATAAGTACTCAAAACAAAAAAATACTAAAGATTTAGTACTCAATACTCAGTATTCTTACTTCAGTAATAAAATTTATCTAAGATTCGGTATAACCCAGATGGGCTTATCAAAAGTATACTTAGAGCTGCCACGCTTGACCCATATCTTTGGGTTTGGCAATTTGGTTTTGATGTCTTTCAATGGGACACGTGATATATCTTCAATCTCTGGATACATAAATGTATTACGTATCTTACTCATACGCATAAATTTAATAGTTGCCATCGAGTGACGAACTTCTTCAATTTGGTCAACATAGTGATAGACAGTTTTCTTAGTGTCAAATTTCACTAGCATAAAATCTTTGACCTTAAAATTTCTATCTAATACAACCACATCATCTTCATCAAACGAATTTTCTTCCTCCAAACATTCATTTTCTATTTCCTCGTTACTGCTTATTTTCCTTTGTTTCTTCTGTTTCGATGTTTAAGATTTATCAAGTTTAGGTATTGCTTTCTTCCCTGTATTTTTATTTTTTTTGCCTTCTTTTTCTTTGTTCTTTTTTTGTCGTTCTTGTTCTGCTATTTCTATTAATCTCTTCTCGGGCGTGTCTGTTAATATTCTTGTTTTTCCTGTCTTTCTCTTCATGCCAACCAGTTTCCTGGGGCCAGCTTTCGGATATGGTCTCACGGAATCGGGAGTTATTACCATAGCTTCATTATTCACGCTCTGAATCGGAGTCTTAGATCGTGAAGGCCCGGGAACTGCCATTTCCTTCGTGAGATCCACTTGATTTTGATTTATCAAAGGTGCTGCGCGGACTCTGTCTGGTGTCGTTTGTTTTGCAGGGTCTTGGTTTGCTGTTGGTTGTTCTGCGGGGACTTGGTTTGGTGTTGGTTGGTCTACGGGGAGTTCGTTTGCTGTTGGTTGTTCTGCAGGAACGTTGTCTGTATCGGTCAAACAGCGATCAGTGACAGAAGAACAAAGGAAATCTTCATCTGTGAAAATGTTGGAGTTAAAAGGCCATATGCCAGGTTTTTCGAATCCCTTTTGAATATTTTGTGGCTTGAATGCAAGCGGAATAGCCACAGCAGCGAGCTTGGGGATTTCATAAATTGAAACCGTTTTGCCTGGATTGCATACCAACCAGTCTGTTATAGCCGTATTATAATAATTTTTCAACGGCCCATAGACAGTCAAGTCAAGGGGTTGCAGCTTATGGCTGCAGTGTGGAGGAAATGTTAGTAAAACTATACCAGATTCTTTACAGAAATCAAGAACTGGCACAGAAATATGGCTTTCGTGATTATCCAGCAGCAGAAGAACTGGCGAGGTAGGTGTAGGCTTGGCGTGTTTTGCAAAATGATGCATAAACTTTAAAAAGTTTGTTGCTGTCATCCATTCTGAAGTGTGTGCTGATCCATCTGATCCAATAGGAGCATCGTGAAGCATAAATGGTTTGAAGTGCACCCGTGGAAATATGAAAAAGGGCGGTATAGAGTTTCCTATAGCATTTATTCCAAAGCAAACCGTGACAAGCGTCCCTCTTTCAGCAGAAGTTGCTTGTCCAACTTGTTTGGTTCCTTTAGAAGCGACAACTTTTTGAGTTCGCTGAACAGTGGATAGTCCTGTTTCGTCTATGTTGTAAATGGCTTCTGGCCCAAAGTGCTAACGCTCATACACGGATCTGAGATTTTCGAAGAAATCTCCAACATTTTTTCTGTTGAAGCTGGTGGCTCTTGAGAGACTGGTAGCTTCCGGTGTCCGTACTGATAGCCGTGGGTGTCGTTTAAGAAACCCTCTTATCCAATCTTTTGATGCTATTTTATTTTTAGGTCCAATTTTCTGGTATTTTTTTATCTATTGCACATGCATAGTCATAAGCCAACTGACGCGTTTGCACTTTTGAAAGTCCATAATTCAATTTAGAAGATGTTATGAGGTACTCTGACAGTTTTGCTTCTTCATCTTCAGCGAATATTTGGCAAGATATGAATTTAGAAGAAACATCTTTTACAGTGCCTTGTTTTAAACTTCTTTGGAGATTTGATCTAGGTATGTCGTATTTATTTGCAGTCGCTTTAATTTTTGCTCCCTTTGTAATTTCTTCTATGGCACGTAATATTATTTCTTTAGGGATTTCGCGTCACTTATTTTTCTTTTTAAATTCAAACGGCATTTTTCTAGAAAAAATAATATAATAATTAGTAACACAAACAATAATAAAACATCAAAAGTTTTTAGTATTCAAATTGAATATTTACACGCAATTTGAACCCTTCGAAATAATTTTTCTTTTAGCAGAACTTACTTTTTACAGCAATTGCCGAAACAAACAATAGTGGCGGGAGCATTGGGCATGCCCAAACCTCCTTTTAAAATTAGTGCTCAATGCTCCCCACCCCTTCATTTCACAAATAAATTCAAATATGTTTTTTGTAGTCTAATGTTTTACCTTAATTTAAACGTCAATATTAGCTTTCGTAAACACATAACTAGATGACAATACAGAAACTTACGGCTTTACGCAGATCACGTTGTTATTTCCTTCGAAATCACATCAAAATATTTACTTTTGCACGCACGAAACGGTCGACACCATGTGACACTGACAACTAATCAAAATGGCAGATGACATTAACCTGAGCGGTGTTGCCAGTTAGTAAGCTAAACTACCACAGTATACAAAATTAAGTACCTTTCATACGACCCGACTTACAAGGTGGTGCCCGAACCTCCTGACTGCCCAATGCTCCCCTATCTCCCTTCTGGTAATCTGGTAAAATGTTCGCAAGCTCTGTTCAGTGCGATGGTTTTAGTAGGAATGCCTCAAAATGCTGAACAGGGAACTTGGAACGATAAATAAAATTTTGAAAGGGCAGGTACAGAATACTATTGATGGCCAGTAAGTGAAACTATGAAGTTTCCAGCCATCGTGAAGGTTCTAATGTCCATGAGACTGGAACGAAACGGCATCGTTACAACTTCTCCTCCACACGGTATGTCCTGTTGACAGAGGCGAGGTTTGGCTACTGATTAATAGTTATGTATTTATTCAATATTATACGACAAAACATAATCATGAGCAGCTAATTAGCCGCTACAAGAAAGTCTACCTGCTACTACCCTGACAGCTAAGCGTGAAAAGTTTCGGAAACTAAATAATTAGATCTTTGACTGCCGCCAAACCAGACACGATAAAAAATCTATTGTTTGCCAGTCACCGGTGACCCCCATGGCAGCTAATGTGTTAAATATGTATTTAAGAAGTTTATGAGTCACCTCGTACTTGGACACCTAGGAAACGTTCTGCTAAATTAGAGTTAAAGGTTATTGGTGTAAGATTTCCCAGGTATTTGTTTATTTATCATTGGATGAGGAAGTCTTTGCCCTATGACCATGGAATGGCTTAACGACGGCTATCAATCGAGTACTCCTGAGCCCAGACAGCTAAGGTGCCCTCTTAATTTGCTCATTAAACGAATTAAGCACCTCTTTACGTCGGCATTTTCTGCCGAGCCACACCAATTATTCACCAGACGCCTCTCTTAGATCACTATCTGTCGAGAAACTTACTTAAACTTTTATTACACCCACCTATAGTGATGCCATATTGGCGAATATCGATAGACTATCGACAACAATTTACATCAACAGTACTGTACGTCATGTACAGTATGTACTGTATGTATATTGTCATGTCATGTCATGTCATGTCAAGTTAAATCCCAGTACAATTTTTTACGCGAACGATAATGTATATTTAAAGTGGCAGCTTGTGGTAGACGTGCAGATGGCAAAGTCTCGTGAAGAACTGATTATTGTTTCCTTTATCATCAAATAAACAAACACGACGACGACCCGATTGGCGTAGTGCACTGTAGCACGGTTTTTCGCCTAGACTAACTAAGTGCCCCGGGTTCGATTCCCGATCGAGTCAAGGTAACGATATTTTCTGAATTGCTTCGGGGGTGGGTGTGCGGGAGATGCCTCTGACTCAATTCCTTGCCGGGTACGCCGTAACACAGGGATATTAATCTCTACTTCGCGACCATGAAAAAAAGTTGCTGGAGCATTAAAAATCACAAATATGTATATTTATTTAGATACCCACACCTATTACTTTTTAAGTACTTTTAATCATCAGAATAATAAATGCATTAGCGCAATAAAAGTCTGCTGTAATACCTAGACATGAATACTTACTGTAACAATATAAACGAATCAATATACAGTACAGAAAAAACATAATATTATAGCTAACTGTACAGAGTCCAATGGATGTTTCTTTCACTAAGAAGAACCTAGAAACGTAATTAGACTCAGTAGGTACTAAGGTAGTTTTCAATTTAAATGTGTTACAAATTTAAACACATAGTAAGAGTATTTTTAAAAAAACATTAAGGTTTAAGTGTCTAAACACACTATGCCGAAGCGACCGAAGTTCCGCGGCTGATTTTACGTTCGGTTACGATTTTATTCGGCTGATATGACACACCATAATTGCCAAATTCACGACACTGACGACACGATTGGCGTAGTGCGCTGTAGCACGGTTTCCCGCCTTGAATTTTGTAGTGTCCTGGGTTTGATCCGCGGTCAGGTCAATTGAGGAAACGATCATTTCTAAATTGGTTTGGGTCTGGGTGTGCTGGGAGACGCCCCTGGCTTAATTCCTTGTCTAGTACCTCGTAACACAGTGATATTTATCCTTACTTCGAGACCATGACAAGAGGTGTGTTGTCTGGCGCATATTTATATTTATATTTACGCGGCAGAAACTCAGTTGCTCAACTCTGTGTGTGTATTCAGTGTCTATAATTGTGTGCTCTACAAAATAAGATGACGCTGGACTTACGCCCGACCGAAGTTAGGCTGTACGCTGTAACGCAACGTAATTTCGGCATAATGTGTCATCATTAATTTAAATAGCATTGCAGGCGTAGCTGAACTTCGGTCGAGTACCTTCGGCATAGTGTGCTTAGACACTACGAGAAACACTTTCAATGCCTCACCACGCACCGGTGCGTTTTAACAATCGATTTTATATTGTGTATTTTATTCGGCTGTGAATGTGCTAATTTTAATCCATGTGTGTGCGTTTTAATGGGCTTAGGGTTTCTATTTGTAACACATTTTGATTTAATAAATTTATTTAAAAAACTCATCACGTTATTCATAGAACGTGGTATAACGACATTATCGATTGTATCTGATCTATTAATGGTTTGGCAACACTACCAAAGAGATCTAATCTAAATTAAACTCGGTAATTCTACGTCATAACTTACAAATGACATCGAACTTGTCTATCAATTTTAATTAATTCTAATTTAATAACTTCATAAGCTTATCTAATTTGAAGTGACCGCAATCTCAAATAAAGTGAAGAAAAGTAAAGTTATTACCCTATAAACTGTCCCACTGTTGGGCATAGGCCTCCATCATTGAAATTAAGTCATCACTACAATGGATGGGTATTGGCTTCATATACATTTTATCTAAAGTACTGGCGTGCGTCATTTCTGGTGTGACAAGCTCTTGTTAGCAGTTTGTTTTACAAAGCTATTACAATGCTTGATTTTCTTAACATAATCCGATACTAAGGACTTACTGGTATTTAGGCCTTGCCTACTGTAACGTTGGCTGTCGGTTCGATTTCCACACAGGGCAAACTTTCATGTGACGAACATTTGCGTTATTATTTATTTATGTTATAAACATTTGGAGTTCACATGTTAAAGAGTTAACATTTGGATTCTTAAGTAAAAATTAAAAACAAAGTTAGGCAGTCTCGTTTAAGTTCATTTCTTTTTAAAAATGGTTGACTTAGGTTTATTATTATCACAAGTGTGGCTATGACGGTAATAGTACGTGACCCATTGTTGTGCCACTTCATTGTTGCTTGTGTTCTAGGATGGGTCTCAGAAAGACGTTGACGACGTACAACGATAGACTTGCAAGGTTTGAGCTGGACTCACTGCAAACTTGACGGCATATTCGTGGCTTTTTGGTTTTGTATAAGATAGTCAACTCAAAACTTGACACAAATCTTTTGGGCCATGTTTCACTGAAAATACCTGCTAAGTCAAACCGTAGACAACATTTATTTTTCGTGCCTTTGGCGAGGAACAACGTGTCACAAAATAGTCCCCTGACACGCATTTGCAGAAATTATAATTTGTTGTGCAATAATCTAGACATCTTTCATCAGAGTCCTACCTCATTTGTAAACAGTTTAAGAAATTCGGAGGGTTTCGAAATGCATTCTCACAAAATAAAGTGAGATTTCAATTTAAGTTGTAATTCTTTTCTTTAAATCTATTTAAATGTTGTGCGCGGTTGTCATCGAAATGCAAATTTGACCATGTTACAATGTGCTCAAAATCGATGTATATATTAGTTCGTATTTCGTTACTGCGCCAAAGAATAAATAAATAAATACCTAAATTATGCAATTTAGTTTTTTATTAGCTAATCTAAGTACACAATGTGAGAATATTTCTTTTAATATATAATAGTTCATATTTAATTCAGTAATATAAAGAAATAGAGCTAACCTATAATTATGTGTGATAGTTCTCTGTTGTACATTTCTCTAAAAAAAAAGATTCCAAGCAAGATCACGCAATAATTGCCATATTTGCATTGAAATAGGCAAATGTCTGAAAAATTTGCATCGGAAGCGTCCGTATCGGAAAGCTACCCTTTAACAAATACCTATAAACCCTTTACTTCTAACGCTGTAGTTCACGGAGCCATCTCATTATGTAAAGCTCTGGGTACATGTTGGATTGTCAACGGGGAAACAAAAGCGCATCCCTATGTGGCGTTTACACTGTCAGAGACGACTATGATAAAGTAAGATTTAAACCTAACGATGTACCTATCTTGCTGTTTTACATTTGGTTGGTAAAACTAGACTTGTATAGAGCTTGGTAATTTTTTAACTGTGATTTCACAGAAAGATACGGTTTTTTTGTGATCCATACTTTCTTGTCCTCTTTTTTAGGGTTCCTCGAAAGGAAAAAACTAAACCCTTATAGGATCACTTTGTTGTCCGCCAGTCCGTCCGTCCGTCTGTCTGTCTGTCAAGACCCTTTTCTCTCAGGAACGCGTGGATTTATATCAAACACTCAGGTCTACTGTCCCTTGAAGCTGTGAAAAAATTAAACTCTAAGCCAACGCAATCAAAAGATACAGCCGTTTATGCTGCAAATTTTCGACACTGGCAAGGGAATCAAGACCTACAGGGTACTGCCCGTGAACTCAAAATCTTGAAATATGGTACGAAGCAACGTCTTATAGCACAGATAAAGGAAAAGTTGCGAAACCGTAAATTTTTAGTTACATCATTTAATAAAAATATTTTTAATAAATATACCGACAGGTTTGTACGGAACCCACACGGTGCGCGAGACCGACTCGCACTTGACCGGTTTTTTTAAAAACAGTAGCCTTGAAAGAGTTCGTCGTAACGTGCTCTTCCTGTGAGGTGTGACATCACCATCTACCCTTCATGTTTTTTTTTTTTTTTTTTTTGTATAAATAAATAAAATTTTCATCGTCAGTGACAAAAGTAGCTGAAGCACACTGCTAGTTAACGTAAGGTGAATGTCAAAGTTGCTAGTTAGACGAAAGGTGGTCGGATCCATCCACTAATAAGATAAGATAAGATAAACTGTATTGCACAAACAAAATATTACAGTTTCATTTAAGTAAATTAGGTGTACAATATAGGCGGCCTTATCGTTAGTAGCAGTAATAAGGAAGAAAATTGAGTGGTGGTGCACGATGATGAATGAGAGAGACAATAACTAATTTAATCTATCATAAAAATAGACATACATACAATACCGAAGCAAAATAATAAACTTACATACTTAATACATACTAATGTTACAACAATAGTTTGCGATGCTATTGATGAAAAGAAAAACAATCAAGAATGGTAATTATTCGACCTCTACTGTCCACCATAGTTCCGATTCATTTATCAGAGCGTGCATATTTAATGTTATGAGATGTTTTTATGCCTACTAAATGTTTATTTATTGAAAACAGGCATAAGCTTTCACAAGTTACCATTTCTTCACTAGAGTAACTCAAAGAGTGTTGTGTTAAAATGCTGTGACTATGATTATAAATTGAATTATAGTTTCTCAAAGGTCAGTCCAGTCGTGTGCGGTCCGTGTAAAGATTTCTATTCTTTTCCATTTTATGAGCTCACCCGAGCACTGCTTCGTGGGGGAATATTTTACCGATAAATATCTCTTAAGACGTTCCCTTTCTGTTTATCGTTAGGATTTCGCTGATTCCTTTAACAGTTTTTCTTTTAAACCGCTTTTTAGCGTCGGAATATTGTCTACAACTGGCAAGATTGCGAGTAGAATTCTTTCCGCTGTTGTTTTGTTTGAGAAAAACAAAGAGTTGTTATGTTCATAGAAAAACGCTTGACATAGATAGCAGTACGTCTACCTAATTGTATTGGGATTTGACATTGTCATGTCATGTCAAATCCCAATGCAATTTTTTACGCGAACGATAATGTAAATTTAAAGTGGCAACTCGTGGTAGACGTACGGGATATTGACATTCATTTAAAAAGAGAACCAGTGTAGCTACTCAGTAATTGAAACTACACAAGAATTTATTAGACATATTGGCGAAGTGCGCTGCAGTTTCTTGCCTCACACACATGGTGTCTCGGGTTCAATTCACGGTCGGGTTGATTTCAGAAATGAACTTTTCTCAGTTGTTTTGGGTGTGGATCTTCTGGAAGATGCCCCTGGGTCAAATTCATGTCTAGTACCTCTTATCACAAGGGTATTTATCCTTATTTTGAGAACAAGCCATTTGGTGTGTTGTCCGGCGCATTTTGATTGATATATTTATTTAAAATGATTCGATTGAGGAACGACAAATCGTGCATGGACTGCATTTGAGTGTTGACTCATATCAATGACTCAGGGGCCATTTTCAGCGCCCACTAACGACTTATACCTCTCTTTTTCTTCAGTGTAATTGCCCATGTTCCAGGATACAGCTGCCTTACGCTGTCTAATAAACAGCTGTGCGGACGCAGTGCGGAAGTATACGGTTTATTTAATTATTCGGTTAGTTACCACCGATTTTACTGGGATTACTTACTTGGAAAATTAAAAAGGTACAAAACGGGTAGCATCGCGCGGAGTAACTGGAATTTTATATACTGATACTGACTTTTCCTGCGACTTTATCCGCGTGAAAGTACTTGTTTTTTTTCGAGCCTTTTGAGTTTCATTTTAGAAACAAAATGATAAAACTCATATTAAAACTCATATCTAGACCTCATTTAGCTAAATATATAGGTATAGTTAGGACTTGATTTCAATGACATTTGATATAAGTGACAAAATTAATACAAACCTAATATCTCTAAAATAACGAAGGCGATTAACGAAACAAACAAGGCGAGGGTGGGTGGAGCTGTTGGAAGGGGAAGGCCTAGCCGGAGGTACTTAGGACAAGTCCAAGACGTGCTCAGAAAAGGTCAGGTCAGGAGTACTCATAATCGAAGAGCATGTATGTAAGAATAAATGAGAGTAGAAGAAGCACGGGAGCCTTTCCACCCCCGTACCACGCGTGCTGGACTACGGCGTCACCCACACACAATTCAACATTTTTTGGCCCGAACTAAAAGGTTCGGTGACTCGTTTCTTTGTCGTACCATCCAGACGTGGAACGCTCTTCCAGCACATGTGTTTCCTTCCTCTTATAGTCCCGGGTTCTTCAAACGGGGCGTGAAAAGGCATTTCTGCAGGCCTTCAAGGTGAGGATGGCCAGCCCAGTGATTCGTTTGAATGACTGGGCTTGTCAACCTCATATCTGGACCTCACGACCGCTTTCCATCAGGTGGAGTGAGGTCATCGGTTGACGGGCAGAATAAAAAAAAAAAAACTGAGAGGTGTGTCAAGACCGTAGCAAGTGGAAAGATGTGGTCCCTGCCTACCCCGTTGGGAAAAAGACGTGATGGAAAGTATGTATGTATGTATCTCTAAAATCACGCAATATTAATTTCGAACTCGGAACTAGAAGCGTGACACGAGTTAGTTATATATCTATTGTTTATGAATCGATTCCAAATTAATTAACGTTTCTAACTAAGCCATGTATGACACGTCACGTGTTTAGATTATTAATTATCAACAGTTATACAGTTTCCGTCAGTTACCTGCCAGTTGCCAAATGACAAGGACAAAGGGTAGAAATTACTGTTTCTGCAATAAATAATACACACATACTTTCATTGATTAAACTTCAGCTGATGTTAAACTGTTTATTCAATGTTAATCAGTAAAAGACCGTACTCAATATGGAAACATAATTTTACCAAATTGTGTTTAACTGAGGGTATTTTCTTTATAAATTATTAAGAAAAAAACATCACATTGACTTACTTAGATACGAGTACATCTCGCCAAACTGCAGGAATAGTTACAGAATTACGTGGAACTAATAGTGACTATTTTTCTACATTCATGCCAAAAATTAAAATTAGGGTAGGTACAAAGGCGTTTACAGCAACCTTTACAAAACCATTGCAAAATGGGTCTTATGTCAGCAGCATGAGATGCCCCTATGTGAAGGTTGATGTTAATGCCTCTGTACTTTTTTTGGTAAATTGTTTTGAAAGCTAAGTGCAAACAGACAAACAGACAACGCGCGAGTGGTACCCCTGGTGTTGCACGTGTCCATATGCTGCGGTAACCGCTTACCATCAGGTGGTCCGCATGCTTGATTGTCACCGACGTGGTATAAAAAAACTCACTGCAACAGCTAGTCCCCTGACCTACACAATGTCACTTCCATCTTCTAGCTTTTCTACGGATATACTTATTTCTGATTTGACCAAGCAGAGAAATACTAGCGACCCGTGCAGTATTTAAATCAATCGTTTTTAAAGTTTATTTATTTATTTATTTTTATTTATTTATTGGGGTCAAACAAACAATATCACAATAAGGTTACAAATAATATTTAAAGTAACTTAAAATAATAATTGTGATACCAACACCGTTAACCACAGGTTGTTACATTATTCTTGAGAGGTGAATGCTAAATTATTGTATCCAGTATTTAAAAAATCAACTCAATATTAGTGTCTTATAATGAAAACAATCAGTGTTGCATCAGATCACTACACATCAACCATGGGCCTGTTAGTACAATTCATTTTCAGGTATATTTACAAGTATTCTACGCATTAATTTCACATACTTTACTTATTACAGTATTTTTGAAGGTTCTAGCATTATAAGCAAACATATCTATCGTATTAAAATACTTATTATAAATATCAACAAGACGACACATGGGCGAACGCTTGCCTGCATTAGTGCGGAATGTTGGGGTAGAATTTATGTCGAATCGTGATTTTTAAGATCCGAAGATTAAAAAGATTAAATCTTACATCAAAGTGTGATCCTACGTACAATAGATATCGTTTAAGGTCTTAAAACACGGTACTTCTCCCATTTAACGAGTTTTCCAACTGACTTTTACGTTCAGAAAAATACAGGCGAGTCTTGCTCAATGCTGTTACGACTTGAAAAATTAAAAGCAAAACATAATGGTAGTTTCTTCGGAATTAGATATTTCAATTCCTTTGCTCGCTACTCGCGAGAAAGAAAGAGCATTCATTGTAGTATAAGATCCGCTCGCAAGTTTGCTTCCGTCATCAAATACAAGGTTACGTAGCTAGCCCCTCAATTATTTAAGCACACCGCAACGTTCTCTCATTATACTACGAGTGTCATCACACGTTATCATTTGTAGAAAGCTTCAGAAATAGTAGTCCTGGGTTACAATCCCTGCTAGAATTTGATAACCGAAACAAAGCTCACGTTTTTAATCTCCAGCAAGTATTTGCCAAACGTTTACTTTTTGTCTCATAAAATCTAGCCATAAGTTTTTTTTTATGTTGGCACATCATACATTTGGCTTGAATGAATGAATTGATTATTTGCATGAAATGCAATAAGCAAAAAGTTGACTTAAAAGACTGATCTCACTTACTCAGTGGACTCACCGATTGAGATTGACTGGCCTAACTGAGTCTGCTTGTGACCACAGTGACATTCAATATTTGCATCTCAACGATAGGTAAAACAATTTATAGTGTTTAACCGTATATAATTTTTCAACACATTTTATGTTGAGGTTTCCATACAAAGCCAGCCAGACATTCATATTTTTGTATGTCTTCATACAAAAATATGACCACACATTAAATTATCTCTAGAAGTTTCTACATCATCTACTGAGTATGACATATGATTTTCCTTACAGTAGAAATCATCAGCCGGTAGTTATGCTGCATAAAATATTGTATATAAAAATGCAGCAAGCAAATTTACAATGTTATTTGACAATAAAGTGTATTTATAATTATTCAAGTTACTAAAATAAACTCATACCAGTTAGTACGTATAGTAACTAGTATTATAGCTGCTGAATACATTTGAGGTTTCCATAACTTTGATTGATGTTTCTGGATTCAGGCGTCTAAGTACTAGTTAAGGCTGGTTATTTTTTTTTAGTTCCAAATGAAGTAGGCTAAGATACGGTCGGATCTTGTTCCAATTATTGGTAATGGTAAGCGTAGATCTCCCCGGTTAATAGTTCTCTGTGGAATCCGGCTGAAATCTTTTATCTTGCTTTCTTAAGGCTCACGGAAGAATACACTTACCTAATGACCGCTAACGAAGGCAGTTCTGATTGCGTCCATAAAATGTTTGCTTTTATTTTGTAAATTGTTAACGAAAAAGATGCGGCTCTTAATCTAATTACATAATCAGCCTCATAATTATACTAGCTCGTCACACTAACTTTGTTCAAGTAGTCATATAAAATATTAGGGAAGCGACATATTTGCTACTATGACCAAGTACCAAAATGTTCAGCTACTTTTGTTTGTTGGCCGTACATGAGATGAACGACAAATACGACAGTGATAATGATTCGTTCCTATTTCTGAATACACACAGAGTCAGTCACTAAACTCTCTCTCCGATGAGTGGTGATATTTCATTTTTTTGATCTGCTTAATGTATGACGTGACGCCGGTGCAGTCTCCAATAGAAATACCATAACTCCTACGTACCTTGTCACATTAACTTTTTCCAAGTTGTGAGAGAAATAACGAATGGCAGCTAGTTTGTTAACAACCAGGATTCAGGCTGAAAATCTGGGGATAATCGAAAGACCTGTTTAAGAAATATTTCAATGATCAAAGAAAAACGCTTAGAAATAAGACAAGAATAGAGAGTTTTGGTTCAATTTGCTTGAGAAACCGAACGTTCGTTATCTCGCCGACTTCAAAAGGACAGGCCTCTTAAAGTTCCACTCAACCAATTCGGGTGTAAATGGTCAGACCACGGACATAATTGACATAGATGACACGAGTGTCCGTAATTGCGTTTAATACATACATACATATTATGTCTTAGTATCGGGAGGCCATACAGGTGTACTTGAAGACTGATCGGACATGATCGTGTGGGCGTGTAAGTGCAGGTATTCATGAAAATCAAAGTCTCACAATATGACCTAATCACTGTATTACATGTTTCAATAAAGAACCACCAAAAATACAAGATTACACCAATAAGCCACGATTAAAAGCAAATGGGTTTGCAAGCAATCACCACGTGCGGGTGGTCGCTGTCACCAACTGACGTCCCGAGCCGTCATGGCACTTACAACTCCATACGAGATTACCCGCTCTGAAAATGTCAACATTAATCACAGCTACCCTATCTTAATATTATTGTTAACAATCATCAATCGTAACAAAGCTCGCGCCGTTACATACATGCCATCACGACTATATCCCAAACGGGATAGTCAGCAGCAAGTGACTGTTACCGTCATAGTTAACGGAACACTCAGAAGCCCACTTATCATGATATTAGAACCCAACGTGGTGGGGAGCCTTACGCGGTTATCCGGGTTAATTTGGTTTTTTATCGATGTTTTCCATCACCGGAGAGTTAGTCGGAAAAGAAATGATCACAGAGATTGATTATGGCAAGATTTGAACTCGGGAGCACACGATCCACGATCACCCTCGTCTTAAAGAGAGAGACAAAACGAACAGAACCTTTGTCAGGTGAATTTCATCGAGCTTCAGGCACCGGTAGAATTCGCACTGATCAGAGTGACAAACGGCACCCGTACCTACCCGTTTCGAAATAAGAAGGAAACTGTCAGGTGACAGCTCGGTCATGCTCGATTTCACTCGGGTTCAATTTGGAACGAGTTTGAGTGATTTTCACTCCTTAGAGTGAAATACCACTCGTTTTGAAACACAGCTTTGTTAGGATTTATATCTGTGGGTCAGACTACAACGCGGTCGGCAGACAAATTAGAGGCAACAAACATAAAATTTAAATAGACTGGGTTTAAATTAAGGCTTTGAAACGAGTAGTTCATGTACGTTTAAGCGCTAAAGCCGTTATTCATGGAAGCACAATCAGCTTTTTTTCACTGTTTTGTCATGAAAAACTTAATATAGAGATATTAAGTTTGTCGTGAAAAACTTAATATAAAGATATTAAGACATTTGTTATTTTTTTTTACATTTAAACTCGTCTATTTAATTGACTTATCACATTGTAAACAAATTCGATAACTTCATCACTCTTGTTTGAACAAATTGCTAAAATACACTAAAAAGAAAAGTGGAGAAGTGTGAGTTGCTGTAATATTAAGCCTGTCTATGTACCCCTTCAATAGAACAGTAGGCAAATCCGTTTAGGTACCTACGTTATGTGAAGAAAAAAAGTAAAAATAAAATAAAAATATTATTTCATTTGGGCAGCATCATTAAAACAAAACGATATAAGAATGACCGATCAAATTGAAAATAGCTTGCATGGCTGTGAAATTCTGCTCAGACATGACGAGAGGAACAGAGGAGGCTCAGAAACGCCGTTATTTTTGAAAATAGCTTATTTGGATATAGAAAGAAAGAAAGAAAGAGAAAGAAATATCATTTATTGACCCTTAATGAAAGCAACATTAAATAAAATAATAAAATTAACAATTAAAACAAAAAGTCTAATTTATATTAAAATTAAAACGGGCCAATCAGGACCCAGCCTCAGCATGTGTCGCTACAGTGCGAAACTGCAGGCAGAGACGCTGGTTTTCTGGCTGGGCCTGTTGTGTGTTCGTCGTGTAGTTTGTGTATTCTATGTGTGAAGAAAGTGTCTTGAGTGTGAGTGCAAATGTGACAAAAAATAATAATCAAATATTAATGTGGAGTGTGCTAAGACTGCGAGGAGTGTAAAAAACAAAAATACGGTCTATGGTATGACAGCTGATATGTCACCGTGACAGATTACTGTTTACTGTCATTAGACAGTATTGAGTATACCACATGTTGCCACGTAAAGAGCTGCTAAAGGCGAATCAAAAATGGATGAGAAGAATAAGTATATTAAGGTGATTAATAAATTGGATTGTCCGTGATTTAGATTTAATTCCATTATATCATTAACCACATGAAAGTATGGAAACTTATTTTATTAACAATAACACGGTTCAAAAATCAGATTTATCATCACACGTGATAGAGAATATGCACTCAAATATTAACCTGCGCATTCCCTTACGGCGAGATTTTCTCAAATCCTGGTTCAATATTTTGTGAAAACAATCTGTTGTATTTTTTCAGTCAAGTTTATCATGAAATCTAGTTCAGGCATTGTACCGCGGTCTGCCGCAGATTCAACATTAGGATTGCTTTTCTGTGAGGATGTGCAAACCAAGCTCCGAAACTATTTCACCGTTTCCATGGATGCTATGCTATGTAACGGAGCGAGTTGAATGTGCTACGGAGATACGCGGCCGCTAAGGTAGCTGTGCGAGGAAGAGGCGCAGCTCGAGCTATGCGATGTATCGGCAGTAGGGAAGGCACGTACAGCACGCATCCCCAGCATGCATCCATGTGGCATATATCAAACATAGCTTCATAGAACTCGTTTCAACCGTGATATGTTACGTGAACCAATGAATGGGATTAGTTGATAACAAGCGCATCCACGGCAACGTAGCATAGCATAATCATATCTAGTGGAAAACAGCCATACAAGCATATTCATTTGATACGAGATGATGGTACTTATGTGATCAGGCTTGCAATTGAGATGTTTCATAAGATCGAATTGAATATAGTTGGCCAGAAACTGCGTTACTGTTTTTACCCATCATACTCCCATGAGTACAGATGAAAGTCTACAAAACCTTCCACCCATATTTTACCAGTGATGACATGGATCCTAACAGCCATTTTTTAATATGTTTCTCAAGAATGCTAAAAGTATCCCTACTAACTCGTAGCCAAACGGATCTTGATCTGACCGTTAATGCAATAGAGGAAAAACTGCCGTTGGTATAGAGGTTCTGATGCTTTGGGAAACGTTGGCTGGGCTTAAATGGTTGAAGGATTCTGGTGGATCCAGGCTTCTTTTAAAACTTGCTTCAACAAGGAAATCCATCAGCTGCGGGCCCAGAATGTTAAGAAGTAAGTGTACCAGAGTGTAAAACTTCCTGCGCAGAATTCAAAGGAAGGTGGAAAGGCTTGCTTATTCCAAGTGTTAGAGGCATGCATTGGCTCTGGGGCGTTGTGATACTCTCTTTAGAAATCCAGCTTTGCAGCCAAAGAACCGAACACCGCAGGGTATGAGTCGTAGTAGTCCGTAACCTCGTCGACTGTCAACAAAAGGGTACTTCAAGTTATATGCTGACTTGTTGTCTCCGTAGATTTCTCTGTTCCCGCGCAATATGCGTTCGACTTCACGAATGTGGGCCATTACTCAAAGTCCGGCTCAACTCGGCAACCGTCTTACTTTTTTCTCGCATTATCGCAAATATTCGCCCATTCTGGACCAAACCACCGCAATACCCGCAGAATTTATATGAATTATAAGCTAAGAACGGAAATCTATTCCGTTGGAACATTTGGAGTGTTTACCTTGCTTTGTGCGAATAGAGCTTTAGATTGTATTGGAAGCTTTTGAAGGTTTGTTTTATTCAGGAATTTGCTCTGTTGATGTTAGGTATTCACGAATGATAATCAGAAAGTTTCCTAAACTAGAAATCTGGATGAAGTATGAATAATATTAATTTGTAGATAATTGTGTTCCATGTGATTTTACCTAAACCCCTTTTTTAACATGGTATCAAAGCCGAACAATTGTTTCACTTGTTTGAACATATAAAAAAAAACAAATTAGAGTGGTTTCAGACGCGCATTTGGCAAGCGTGTTGGCTAAGCCCACTTATTTGTAGCGATAACTTGATTACAGCGATGGAGGTATCTTCTCAGTAGTGCGACAATATACCGGGTGATTATAAAAATACGATATGGTATACTCAATAAGTGATGTAGAAACTAAACCTGAATGAAAAGTAAGTTTATTTAACTAACTTTCATTTCAAGACCACCATACAAATCCGTCGAAGATATAGTATTTTTGTATAAAAACCTTAAAATTAAAATTAGTCATATTGATTAAATCTTATTTTCACTTTCCTACTTAGTTACTAGTGACATCACTTTACTGAGTATGTCTTGTGGTTTTTGTCAGTTTTTTGATAATCACTCGATAAAATTGCTAATTACTTTAATATATTATTTTATCGTGGGTTCGATCCCCACCCATGACAAACATTTTATGTGACGAACATTTGTGTTTGTTGTGTGTCTGGGTGTTATTATCTATTTAAGTATGTATTTAGAAATATTAAAGGATGTTTATCACTCTCTGACGCCCATAGTACATACAAGCTCTGCTTAGTTTGGGGTCAGACGATCTTGACGTGAATAGTCCCAGATATTTATTTATTTATTAAATACCTACAAAATAACTATTTGACTTAAGTAACAAACACAACGCTACCACCAGTTATAAAGGCAATAATACCCGCAACTAGCCACTTCACCCTCATCTTGCTACTAGTAACAGTTCAATTATAAGAATTTACCGCCCCCGGGGGCTACTCTGACAGCCGGTGTCGGGGTAACATCGTAAATTATGCATTTACCTTCTTTTTGCCGAGGGGTAAGAAATATGAGATGGCAGGCTTCGGCTAAGTTCTACACAATGTGCAAATGACTTGTAAGTTAGTTTGTTAAGGAAAGTTAGCGGCTGGTGATAGGGCATGGGAGTTTTAAAAAAAGATTTTCCGGGTCAAATAAGATGGAAACCTTAAATCAGCTTTTTCTACATAACATTGCATTTTAAGGCACTTACCTCAAATAATATGCGGACGTGTAAGTTATGTTAAAAAGCAATTTAATCCTAAGCGAGCAATTTAATCCTAAGCGTGGAAGTATGAGTCAGTAAATATGAATAAATATGGGAAAGACAACACACCACTTGACATAGTCTCGAAGTAAGGATAAATATCCTTGTGTTACGAGGTATCAGACAAGGATTTAAGGCAGGGTTGTCTTCCAGCACACCCATACCCGAGTCAATTTAGGAAAGATCGTATGAGGTAGGCAATCAGGATGACTGGAGAATTGGAGATGCCACGGTTAACGAAAACTTAGACACTTAAAAGCTCACACTGAGGCAAGCTTTATTGTTATTGTGATTTATTGTAATTGTGTAACACCCTACACACTGTTACTAATTAACTACTATAAAAAATCGGCAGAAATGTTAGAGTCTCGTATACTTTCAGTCCCCCGGTTAACAAAGTGCAACGATTTCGAGCCATGTCTCATTTAGACCACAATTTTTCTTACTATTACTACTACGAGTATACTATCCATAGCATATAATAATCTTCCAAACATCGATACACAGAACCTAAACTGACCCAATAAAACCAGAGTCCTCTTTATGACCAGTGCAGAGCATTGTGGACTCTTCAAAGATATGAAAGGAATGTGCAACAATAAATTGTCTGTAATACGATATCATGGACCTATAACGTAGGTTATTTATTGCACTAGATAAATATGTCTAGTGCTGCAATTTGTTGCGGAATCAAATCGCTGGGGTGTATTTTCACACCACCAAGCTTTCTTAGTGCAAACGAAAAATAGTATTTTGTTCACGGATAATTGCAGGTTTTCGTTTGTGAAAATAAAAATAGATATCTGGGACGGGTAACAGCAAGAACATCTGATCCCAAACGAATAAGAGGTTATGTATCAATATCTGGGACAATTTACACCAAGATCATCTGACCCCAAACTAAGCGAGCTTGTACTATGGGTGTCAGAGACTGATAAACATACTTAAATATTTCTAAATACATACATAAATAGATAATAACACCCAGACACACTACAAACACAAATGTTCGTCACATAAATGTTTGCCATGGGTGGGGATCGAACGGGAGTTGCTGAAGGCAGGATCGCTGCCATTGCACCAAGCAGGCCAGTCGTATAACAGGGGCCCTAGCCTCTTGGCTACTTGGTTACTCTTTAACACGCTACATTTTTACATTTACTTCGCACGGAACTGACATCAAATGTCATTCCGAATTGACGAGGGCTTGTGTAATTCCCGTTAATTTTTAAATGTGACATGTCGATACCAAAGTAGCGTGTTGCTCCTGGCTAGCCCCTCTGCAGGGCTAAGATGCGCGCCCTACGAGAAGAGTAGACAAAAAATCCTCTAAACAAAATTCCGTATTTCTCGATTTCTCTATTTTGTCTACCGTTCCTAACATGGCAGCAATTGTCGTGACTTAATATTTTGTATGGGAATATCAAATTTGTCGACAGATCCTAACATGGCGCCTTATTTTTGTCGTGGTTTAGAAGAGATATCTCGTGTGTGAACTCGTCGGTCATTTTTGTGAACGACAAACCAATTAAGCATTGAAATAGGTTGAAAACAGGCGTTGCGGTGCGTCAAAAGGCTGTCATTTTTTCAAGTGCAGTAATAAAGCGATGCATTTATGAGCCGTCACTATTTTAGCTATCAATTAGTGTACATTTTACATAAAAATATTAAATCCAAATAAAGCGGACTAATTTTTTTTCGCTTTTTGCGAAAAAACTTATTTAGGTATAATTTCCATACAAACAAGTGTTATATAAATAGTTTGGGATATCAATAGTATCGATAAAATTATTTATCTCGATTTTTGGTTTCTTTTAAATCGATTATTTGTATCAATTAATTGAATTTTAGTTCAATAAATCGATTGTTATTTATCAATTTAATAAGTGTTTAACGATTATTATTTCGAATCCATTTAATTGCATCGATTAGTAGAATCGATTAGTAGAAACGTTTAGTAGCATCGATTAGTTAAATCGATTAGTTACATCGATTTGTTGAATCGATTAGTTGAATCGATTAGCCTAATCTTCATAGGCAACGACCAGGAAGCTGAGGTAGAAAGCAGTGTCGTGCCACCGATACCTCCAACTGCGCTGACACCTGTATCGCCAGCGATTCCTGCTGTCACGAAGCCAAAACTGCAACGCACTCGTCAGAACAAGGCCAAATCGAGGTCTGTTCAGGAGAAACAATGCGTACCTCAGGCTTCCACCAACACAAAACCAGCATTATCGTTGAATAGTGCCCGGGGTCCATCGCCGCCCTCGTCCGGTCTGCCCGCTGCATCGTTGCTTTCGTCTTCGGGGGCTACGTGCTGCTGCTCCTCGGGTCGCAAGTCTTCATGTTTTCAACTTGAGTGAGGACACCACCACAGAGGATGTCATCCATCATGTCAGAACCAAGATGCACATTAAAGCACAAGGGTGCGAAAAGTACTCGTCGTTTCGCCTTGATGTGCCGGCCGATAAACAGAAGGTCATCAGGGACCCCAAACACTGGCCGGACGGAGTGTTGGTGCGTATTTTCAATATTGTCCAGCCAAAAAACGTATCATCACAGCACGGCCCGACAAAGCTAAAGTAGTTAGCAAATTAGTGGTAATTCACCAAAACGTTCGATCAATTTGCGGTAAAACTGCACTTTTAGAGCTCTTGTGTAGTACGGAAAACCCAGATGTTCTAGTTCTAAGCGAAATATGGTACCGGAAACACGAAATAGATCGAGTGAGGTTATGTTGTTATTCGCTTGCAGATTCCTACTGCCGCACGAACATCGCGCATGGCGGTGTTGCAATATACGTACGTGACAGTATAAAGTATAGACAGCGCAATGACCTACGGGCCCTGTCCGCTCAATACCATTGCGAATTTGCGGCTATTGAAGTTATTCCTTATAAATTAATCATAATTGGATTGTACCGAACAGGAAAGGGTGACTTTGAAGTGTATTGAAATAATTTGGAATTGTTGTTTATTAATAAGCTTACTAACGAAAACAAAGGGTTTCTCATAGCTGGCGATCAGAATGTGGATTACCTATCGGATGACAGTCATAAACGGCGTATCAATGATTTGCTTAGTAGCTATAGCTGTTGCAACACAGTTTCGTTCCCCACTCGCGCGGCAGCGACATCCATTGACTGCGGTTCGGCAAACCACGCTCGTGATTGCCTCACTGTGTCACCTCTGGAAACCGTAGTAAGTGATCACAACGCGCAGCGGTATGAGTTCGAAATAGAAAAAAAGCATCAAAAAAGTAATAGTAATTTTATTGAACGGCTATTCAATAATATTGATTAAATTAATTTATTTTATTCTGACATTTCTTATTATGATTTTAATTCTATTTACAATAACAACACTGACATTGACTATAAGTTCTCTAAATTTTGTAATATTTTGACACACTACTTAAACATACATTTACCAATTAAAAAATTAAAAATAAATAATAAAAACCATGTTCCGTGGATGACCGAAGAACTGTCTGAGTATATTCGCAAACATAGTGACCTACATGAAATGAAGCGGCAATATCCCGACGAACAGGTCTTATCTGACAGTATAACGTATTACTCTAATTTGATCAAATTGACCACTTTGCGACCTCGTCAAATGTATGTAGAAAATAGGCTGGCAGAGACTAAAAATCCTGCCAAAGAAATATGGAAAATTGTAAATAATGAAGTACTTAGGCACAAAACTTGATGTCGTGCGGAACACTAATTTGGGGTAACTCAACGGATGCCAATAGAGTGTTAATTTTGCTGAAACGTGCATTGCGTACATTTGTCGGGATGAAACCTAGGCCCTCGTGCAGGGATCTGTTCATAAAGCAACGTATAATGACGTACTACTCGGTCTATTAATATGAGCTGTTAACTTTCGTAAGATGCAACTTAAAGGATTTTCAGTGTATGAATAATAGTAAGCGCACGCATCTAGTAGGTCGCCTCAACGCGGTCCCTCGTCGCATGGCTCTTGCAGAGAAGAACCCACGAGTTATTGGCCCTCACCTACTACAACCATCTACCCCTGGCGTTAAAAGACGTACAATCTGACGAAACATTCCGACGTCAGCTGAGAAACTTTATGTTGGAAAAAGCTTATTATTTTATTAAATAATTTTTCGGGAAATCCTCTCTTAGTGCTTCTTTACACTCTCCAGGCAACCTAAATGTCAAATTTCAGCTTTCTACACTCAGTACTTCGATATGTTGATGATTGATTAATTTCATTATTTTAGATGTGTATACTACCAGTAGGTATAATAGTAATTCCGCCACTCAACACCGTTGTATCAGAGCGAGCCACCTTACAGCGCTGCTGAGGCAATTTGGGGCTCCATAAAACACGACGTTGGCTCACAGGCGATAAGCGACGGCCAACACGGTGCGTACGACTGACGTACGGACGGTAGGGGATAGGGTTCACACCAGGCGTTAAAAACCGGTTATTTTTCAAACCGGTTTCGCCCCAAATGTCCCAGAACGTATTAGTTTTGTTTCCGTTCGAACGGGAACGTAATGATGAAACGATTTAGAAGAGGAACGAAATGTAAATCGTTCTCGCTCAATATAACGGTTTTAACCGGTTTTTTGAATTAAATAGGATCAATACAAAACTAGGAATAATGATTCACTGCCACGCTGCTTAGTCACGGGTCGTTTTGTTAAAGTTTGATAACTTATAACTAACTTTCATAACTCGGATTATTGATGCAATTCTTAATGAGGGAATATTTTTTTTCTGTCTGCAAAGTTTATATTTTGTCATCAACTTGTATCATCTAACGAAGTCGCGATGTGTGAATTTTTGCTGTCACGCCAAGAGCCTCTGTTCATTGTCGAATGAACCGTTTTTTTTCCGTTCTCATAAATTGTTTCCATTTCGTTCGCGTTCCGAACAAAATACTTGCAAGGAACTGTTCGGAACGTTTTAAAAACGATATTTTCTAAACTGGTTCCAAGCACTGGTTCATACAAACAGCGGTGGCAAATAAACATGGATGGTAAGCGGTTACATCACGTTTGGGAAACATTTACACAAGAACCTTCAATTTATAAGTGTAACTGTAGCTAACGCTTACACTTATACCCGTTGTATGAGATGTGTTTATTTATAGTATTTTTTTACCCTTGCCTGAGCTAAGGCTTCCTAGGAAAAATCCCAGCTCCTAAACAGATTGTGTACTTACTCTTGTTGTACCCTTAATTTAAAGAATTTTTAAGTTCAAAAGATAAAAACTAGAAAATATTTATCTGATCCTAGGGGTTTCCTAGTTTCAATCATTAGATGGAAAATGGAGCTTTATTTTAATACTAAAATAAAAATTCCTGTTCCTCAAAGTCAAAGTCAAAGTCAAAATATTTATTTACGAGAATACATGTCAAAAAGGTCTTAAAATATAGCATAAATTGTCCATTGTATTCGGTCTGCATGCAGACGTGTAAATGTTTAATAAACTAGCTGGTTTTTACATAATTTTGAACGAAACTCTATATATTCCTTAACACTATAAAAACATTTTTCTAATAGCCATATCGTTAATTTTTTCTTAAATACATTAGGTTTTAATATTTTCAATTCGTTCGGCAAGCTGTTGTATATAGAAATGCACATATTGTATATATTTTTTTCATATATGTATTTGTGATTTTCATAACTCGGATTATTGTTCAATTTCAAAATGCCAACCTTACTGAAAATAAATACCTAATTTTCAAACCAAGAATAAAATATAAAAGCAATTTTGTACAGCAGTAGATAAAAGTGTGTTAAATTTTACTGAAGGTTATTTTTTTAATTTACTAAAATACAAAATTTACGTTCTTGTGGATTTTTCTCTCTTTTTATTTCCCTGAAATGTTTTTCTTTCGAACGCTTCATTCATTCAATTCATTCATTAATTCGCAATTGATTTGTGCAAGCCCTACTCTTCCCTGAGAGTATTTGTCGATACAGGCATCGCTTGTGGTGGACACCCTCGCTACCTTGTCAGGTATAAATCAGTCGCCGCGGACGGGAACCGGCCACCCGGACCACACACAAATCCTACCCGAGTCGAATCGACAGCCTTTATTAGGACTGGTAAAGTATTAATGAATTTCTTTAGTGTTGGAGCTTTTGGGGATATTGGGGTATTTTGTGATGTGGGTTGATCGTTTTTTGTATCGTGTTTTAGTGATTCAAGTTCGTATTTGAACGTATAGTGCACGCTTATGTCAGTATGTGCACACGGATCAGTTTGTGGTGAAATAACATACATAACACAACATACCATCACGACTTTATCTCAAACGTCGTAGTCAGAGGCAAGTGACTGTTGCCGTGATGGTGAACGGAACACTCAGAAGCCCACTTTTCACCAATAAATAAAATAAATTAATATGCGCCAGACAACACACCTCTTGTAATGGTCTCGAGTGGAATGGAGTAGGGATTAATATCCCTGTGTTACGAGGTACCACACAAGGAAATAAGCTAGGGGCGTCTCCCAGCACACCCAGACCCGAGTCAATTCAGAAAAGATCGTTTCCTAAATTGACCCGATCGGGAATCGAACCCGGGACACTACGGAAATCGAGGCGAGAAACCGTGCTACAGCGCACTACGCCAACCGTGTCGTCAAAATGTCGCCAATGGTATTAGAACCCAACGTGGTAGGTGGTGAGACTTCCGCCGCTATCCGGGTTGAGTTGGTTTTTTATCGATGTTTTCCATCACCGGAGAGTTAGTCGGAAATATAACAATGAACACAAAGATTTTGGTTCTGGCCAGATTTGAATG
Organism: Udea olivalis; assembly: GCA_947369235.1. NCBI lineage: Eukaryota > Metazoa > Arthropoda > Insecta > Lepidoptera > Crambidae > Udea > Udea olivalis. The sequence goes on along the minus strand of OX376362.1, from coordinate 9,566,637 downwards.
AAATTTGGCCGCGATTCGAGTTGGAATGCTTAACCACTAGGCCACGACACTCTTTGTTGTAAAATAGCAATATTGATACTAGCGGCTACGATAATATCACAGCATTGCTCGATATGTGTCACCATAAGCTAGTTTCCATACATGCGAGCTTTTATCTGAGAATAAGTCTAAAAACCTAGCCAAAAGCAACAAGCTACAAGTTTCTCCATGTATAGTATAATTTAACCCTTAAAAAGGCAGAGGTAAAATAGTTACCACCCGAATTTGAACCTTAATACTTTGGCATACAGGCGAAAACCTATGATTTTTTTTATAATGCAATGCCTTATTAAGGGTAAAAACAGGAATGACTTTAGCATTAAATTTTGAACAGAGGTACTGATCTCTGTACTGTCCACCACGAGTTGCCACTTTAAATTTACACTGTCGTTCGCGTATTTTTTTTTATTAGGATTTGACATTGTTATGTCATGTCAAATCCCAATTAAAAATTTTAAAAATAAAAAAAATACGCGAACGACAATGTAAATTTAAAGTGGCAACTCGTGGTAGTCTTTCGTGATTGCATTATTACATTGTCTTGGCCGCACAGCTACTTATAATATACAAACCGATAACGACAAAAATATGGATTAATTTTCCAAACGCAAACTTAACTCTACTTTTAACTTGATCAGTGTATTTGAACCCAACGTGGAACGTTGTTAATTTTCTAAGGATTTTTAAAGTGACTAGATTCAAATTTCATGACAACACAGGCTCTAAATTGCAAACAAAACAACCTACTGTTCTGGCTAGGATCGGGTCAACGTTTTCCGGTTAAATAGTTACGTTTAATAACAAAACGGGTGCCAGAACGGAAACGCTATTTAAAAATACTTTGCGGAACTTTTTCAATATTGGACTCGAAAGTTCATCGGGCCGAAACAGCGGCAACATCGGCCAATTTAATTTTAGACAAGCACTGCCCTGCGGCTGCGTTCGCGTACAATGATACTCGTAGATTTTTGATCGGTTTTCGCAGTATTTATTTTATTGCACAAAATTGAGACATTCCTCAAAAGGAAGACTTAATGTAAAAAATGAAATCTAACAATAAAGCATGGCAGAAATGCATTTTGAGGGTTGAGGATGCAAAAAAAGAGATTGCTACATAACTTACTCATACCATTGCTACTCTGAAGATAGAAAGCTAAAAAAAACTGTATTTCGGACCTTGAAGATATCGAGCGGGATAATTTTATAGATTAGATTAGATTATTTATTTCTTATTACAAAAATACACATTTAATTACATTTGTTTATGGTCAATTAATGGATTTTCACAATAAGATCGTCAAAAATAATAAAATAGAATAAAATGAAAACAAAATAAGAAATAAAATAACGCAAAAAATCAAATTAAATACAAAAAGTCACAAAATAAAAAAATAAAAAATGTCAAGGCTCAAAATCACAAAATAGAATATCTTTATTATTGAGGCCACAAAAAAAAAAAAAATCTTTAGAGATGATACCAATTCTACGAATATAAGTACTCAATTACAGCAAAGAGTCTGAACGAACTCTTGTATATTCGTGGTTAATGTTTTGCTCAGATATTTGTGAAGCTTTGGAAATGAGTAGTTATTTATGCTTTTGACTATACCTACTCATAAAAGCAAAAAAACTGATGATGGAGAAAATAAACACAGCCTCTAAGCATGAGCTTTCGGTAACACGAGAGCATATTTTATATGAAGCCAATATCCATCTATTGCAACGAATACTTTCACTGGTGACTCAAGAACTGGTACATTCCTCGCGCAACGTGTGAGCCTAGCCATCCAACGGGGGAATGCTGCCAGCATCTTGGGCACCTTACCGCAGAGGCAAAATTTTCTAAGTAGTTTTTAGTTTTATTATTAAAATTTAGGTTTTTCTTTTTAATTTTTATTGAACTTTGTATAAGTATATATATCATTTAGTCTATTTAAATAAAAATATATTGCAACGAGGACTAGATTTCAATGATGGAGGCCTTAGCCCAGCAGTAAGACAGTAGGCTAATTAATGTACTTTTCTTTACTATTTGTGTGCGTGAAGACAGTATATAGGCTGATAACTGTACTTTTTTTTACTATATGTGTGCGTGATCACGGTGGAGGGGCGCGTCATTTCAGATTAGACAAGCTCTACTTATAAAAAAGGTATAAACGGGGTATGCTTTTACTGAAATATACTGACGGATTAACTGAGGTTTGATTGTTGATCATAATAAAAACAAACCTTTTAATTTTTATATGTACTTATCAACATAGAATCTGCCATTTTCGGCTTCATTTGTATGGCATAATTTGTGTTATTGTGTCCCTTACCTGAAGTAAACAGCTTTCACTGGCGCTTATGTCATCTCCATACATTTTAACCAATTCTGTTGTAGAAATCGTCGTGGCGTGTTGCTCATGGCTAGCCGCCCAGAGGGCGTGGCCAATAAATGCATGTTTTATTGGAAAAAACCGAAACTCTGTAGGATAAAATGTTGAATTGATAAGACCTGTTTTTAAACACATTATTTACTTAAATGCGCTATCGTTAATAGTTAATTAATAGTTAATAATTAAATACGATTAAAAAAATCCGATTCTGAGTAGATATCTAGAGAGCATACAAGGAAAGTAACTAAAATGCTTGATTTTTTTTTAGTTTTTATGCCTAGCTTAAACTTTTAATTTTCTTTTTTATAAAGGTTCCATGAGGGCCTAGCCAAGAGGAACATGGTCACTAAATTACCAGGTATTTTTGTTATTCCATTAAGATCCGTGTTGCTTCTGACTCGTCAAAAGCCTAGGCCTTTTGGAATACTGTTAGAAAAAATAAATAAAACAAAAGATTGCAAGAGCAAATGTTAAACAAAATAGCCCTGTTTAATGCAAATAAATTATTGAATTGTATCGGACAGCGCATCATCGGCGCAGAGTGGACAGTTTAGCTAAATTTGATTTATACTCTGAAACGCCAATGGACTGTACACGGCCACAGATTAGAAATCGCAGAGAGGACACAGCCCATACATTATAAGCGATGTTTGAGAATGAGAACATTTACTTCAAAGAAAGTGGTATTAGAGGTTTTTAAATATTATGGAGTTCAGCACAATCTGCCACTGGTGGCAGTAGAAATATTTATAATGATCGTTTATGCTGCAAACATGCGTTTGCGCTAGCTAACGTGGATAGCACTACAATTGCAGCATACTACGCCTATGCACATTCGTGGCTAAGCTATGGAATTATTCTTTGGGGTAGTAGCACCGATGTAGGAGATCTTTTTTTACTTCAAAAAAAATGTATCCGCATAATTGTAAATATAGGACGCATGGATACTTGCAAGCCCCACTTTATTAGACTAGAAATTTTGAGTCTCACCTTTATATATATTCTAGAACAGTGTAAATTTATAAAAAATTACCCGGCAATATTTGCAAATGCGATTGCGGATCTTAGTAATACACGTGCCCCTAAATCCAATGCTCAAAAAAAGTTTAAAATGCCTTACTGCCGCACGGAAATGTTCCGCTGCAGCCCGTATTGTACCGCAATGAGAATTTTTAATAATTTACCTCACAATTTAAGAAAAGAGACAAATACAAAAATATTTCTAAATAAATTGAAACGACTGCTTATCTCAAAATGCTATTATACCCTCAACGAATTTTTCTCAGATTCAAACCTCACTCTTTAAAAAAATTTATCCATCTCACGCTCATATTTTTATTTTCATTATTTTGTCTTTTATATCTCCATGTTTTTATTGTTACGCCCAAATGGGTAACATGATGTACTGGAAACCACCACAACTTCCATCAAATTGTAACATTCATGAAAGCAAATAAACGAATTGAATTGAATAGCTTCAAAGTTATCATACGAAAAAAGCCCGCGTCATTGCCACAGCGTTCTCAATGAGCCAGCCAACAGTAGGGACTGTCCAATTATTGGCTGCATGATGACTAAAACTAATTCTCTTTAAGGTTTAAATAATTTTCATTTCCTCATTAAAAACCATACAGTTACTTACATGAGAAATCCACTAGTGTGGGTAAATACATATTTGCCCAGTAGAAAATAAGAGATTTGGGAATTAGTCCTTTAAGTTGGTGTACTTACTTACAGGTGTCAGTCTATTCATACCATGACATATTGTTTTACATTTTACTTATGATTACATTTACTCCGTAAGGTATACTAGTTTGTAATGGCTTAAGACGCAAACGCGTAAAAAGGTATATTTGGGTGTTAGCCCTGGGGTTTAGAAATAAAATACTAACATAGTACTTATAAGCTTTTGATAATACATTATGGATGAAATAAATAGATTTTTATTTCTATTTCATTATGACACGTCAACAAGCAACTTCAAGCTGGTGCAGTAATCGCACATTAGGTGTCCTATACGCTTGTCGGCAACGTAGGTCACGTAAGCTAGAGTACAATGATTTGAGGAAGAAGCGAAGAAAGCGCAGAATTAAGAAAAATTGCACAAAAAATATTTTCTTTACATTGTTTTACCATCAAAAGGTATTATTTTATTTCATAATAATCTCCGATTAGTAAATTTTATTAAGATCACATAATTCACATGGTAAAATCAGACCATAACATTACAATCAATCGTTCTTATTCAGTTTTCACTTGGTACATTCGATTATCTAAAAATATCATCAGTGATCATTTACCGTAAGCTAACGTTTTGCATGAAAATATGAACTTTCTGTATTTTAATCTTTGTTTAAAATAATAAATCAGCTACGCTCCCAACTTCATTGGCCGTTGTTGTGGAAACCAGACCCAGATAATGCTGATGGCATTTTGTTCGCGATTCTACTGAAAGGTCATTATTTAGAATCGGATTTTTGGGATACTTACCTAAAACTTGATAAAGTTGAGCTATGAGACAGGGCAAAATGAGTTCGAAAAATTAAGAAAGTAATGCAAGCACACATAAAAATATAAGTGTGAAAGCATTTAGTTGAAAACTTAACTAAGAGATACACGCTAATTTCGTTTTAAAATGTCAAATTTTAAAATGTTCGCGCATCTTGGGCGTTTTGCTCTTGGTAAAATGTATGGAACTGACATAAAATGACATTTTGATTAGACGAACTGAGTACTAATGTCATTCCCTTACATTTTTCAATTAGGTAAGTCTGACAAAGACTATATATGTAGTGCCACTTGAGCATTTCCTACTGTAGATAAGAAGACCTCTCCTCGAACGGGATAACCTTTCACACAAATGGCATCGGTAGTAGAAGGGCATAGACAGACAGACTGTGGAATACACGGCGATCTGATCCTGAACTTGTAACATGGGTGTCAGAGAATGTAAGAACACATGAGTATGTTCATCAACATTTTGCAAGACGAAGGACAATTGAATCTGTCTGTGAACCGCTTAGCGTAGTTGTTTTAAGCGCTGATTATTGCTACAATGATTCAGTACAAAACAGAAGATAAAGAGAGTATCTCTTGGTGAGAGAGATTTTTGTGCTGGTTCTCTGTGTTTATGTTGGGTATTTTTTTGGCGGTGGTTATCCCACCATTTGTTTTTCAGGTATTCAATGTTATAGGCGAAAAACGGCAAAGTTACTGCAGGTTATAATAGGACCACGTGATCATCGTCTTTTTCATTCCTATAGCTTCACACATTTTTTATAGATAACGCTTTAGGTCATAAAAAACATGCGTTTCAAATACTCAAGCCTGGCCTTTAAAGTCGGACGGGTCATTATGGGTCCTCAAGCTCTAAATTAAGGTAAATAAATAAAGCCGTACGCAGTGTTCCCGTAATTTGTACCTGCTGTCGGCATTTGCCGAAGATCTGTAAGTACCCTAGAAGTGATTGGTAGATTAAAAACAAGAATGTTTACAGCCTAAAGATGGCGGTTGGCGCCGTGACCAGGACAGAATACAGTACTTGTCAGTATCATAAAATGAAAAGTTCACAGAAGGACCGCTCGCGCCTTTTTCCTAAGCTTGTGTAACCACCCAGGGTTACCACTACATTCGCTCTGAATTCTCAAAATGAAGTAGGTAGGTTATACCGTCTTGACAGAACCGGCCAAAAACAAAATTCATCATGTGAAAATTTTTACAAAGTTCGACAAAAACAAAAACGACACTAGCCTTCGACTGGCCGCGACACTGATGCTCACTGGTATCGCCTGTAAACTTACTGTGTCTGTGTGCGTGATCTAAATGGCGGGTTTGTTCTTAGCGGACTATCTGTCAGATGCGCCGCGCCGCATGCGTAATTTGTGTCACTATGGTGGTCACTAAACTTGTCACGCACAGAACACGGAGTTAAGCACGCAATATCTCTTAAAAACGAAGCAACGAGCCAGTCAATATCATTGTTAGCGTAATCCATACGTAATCCATAATAAATAATATGAATGAAATATGAACGTAACTCCGTTGGTTTCTCATGATTTCCTGTGAAGCTGTTACACAAATTTTAATGGATTTTGGTAGAAATATAGATTGAACGTTAGGAAAAAACAGAGGCTACCTTTTACTGCGAGAACAACAAAACACTATGGTATGAAAAAAACAATTTAATAATCCAATACGGAGCTAAAAAGTGGTCTCTGATTATGGACCTGCTCACCTCATAACAAAGCTCAAAGTCCCTTACCGAGCTATGGAGAGGTCTATGCTCGTTGTTTCGCTACGTGATCATATCAGGAATGAGGAAATCAGTAGAAGTACTAAAGTGACCGACGTAGCCCAGCGGGTAAGTGAGTCGAAGTGGCAGTCGGCAGGGCACATAGCGCGACGAACTGATAGCCATTGGAGCAGGAAAGTTCTAGGCTGGAGATAGTTTCAAAGTAGGCGCAGCGTGGGATGCCCGCCTGCAAGGTGAGCGGACGACCTGGTTGTGGCAGCATTCCGGTGATCCAGACCGCCTGCAACGGGTCACTTTGGAAAATGTAAAAGTGTGGTGTATTAGGTAGAGGCTTATGTTCAGCAGTGGACATATTGGGGCTGCGAATGATCAATGAATGATGAATCCAATACCAAATTTTATGTAATTTTCATAGTTTATTTTATTTTGATTGTTTAATTTAAAAGTATTATTTTCGTCTTAAAACATTGATGTAACTTAATTAGCTTGCAACGTGATTTTTTTTTGTCCTGTGGAAAAGGAAGCAATTATAGCGGTAGAGTAGCTGAGAGGGCAGCCACTCGATGTATGAACGAGTGGTGTTTTCTAGTTTTTCTACCCTCAAATAAATATTAGTCGACAAAGTATACAAAGTTACTTCCATTTTCTCTAGCCCCCGCCATACCAAACACTTCGGCACGGCCGTAAATCGCCGTAATTGGACGCGTCGCCCCGCCCTCAGGTGAGCCGTACTTATGATTTTATATTGGACGTTGTTACTGTTAAAGCAATACAAGTGGCTATCTAGCTACGACGTAGTATTATAGCACTACGTTGAAGCTACGAGATATATTCAACGTGCTACGAGAGTACAGGATTGTTTCCTGTGCTACGCGGTTTTTGAATTCTGCTTGTTATGGTTTTTATTATTATCTGCAAATTGGTATTTTTAATGTGATACATCATAAGCTCTCGCTAGCCTTGTTTTAGAAATTTATCGAGAAAGGAACCACGGCGGTTTCTTGAGTAGAGTTTGACGATCAATAGCGACGATACCGCGCGGCGTGATGGTAAAAACTAGCAATCGGTTTTTAATTTTTTTTAAACTAAATGACGGTCTATTCAGTGTAATCAGTTGAGGTCCTGCTTGCTTGCTGGTGCCTGCTGCATTAATAGTCGTGAGTACTTTACCATTAAAAGTGAAATACTCGTAGTACTCGTAGTTATCTTGCTAAAACGTAGTATTGTGCGCTACGAGATATTATATTTCACGTGCTACGATGGTAATAAATTACCTCACACTTCAAACACTCTTTTAAACCTTCGAGTCACGGTTTAATTATTCCGTAATAAAATCAACAAATTAGGAATCTAGCATCATGATACTGCATTCGATAATTATAATATAATACCTACTCGTAAAATGATCTACTAATATTACTCGTAGACCATGGCTATGAATCTCATGACTATAGCAAGCGGTGTGACAAAAAGAAGCTTTTAAAGACAACATGAACAAAACAAAAGGTTCTGTCTATAGCGCTGATCGTCACTTAGAATTAACTTGCAACGGACAAAAAATTGGGTTTGTCTGTGTCTGCGCAATCATAAACGATTTTGAGTTTGTTTCATCAATAACGAAAATCTGCACTTAATATGGTATCAAATAATGTGTTCCGCTATTAAAAGGTACCGCCTTCCAGAACGTTTTAGCTTCCATTCGATACTGAGGATATCCTTCGAAGCCAGCGGAGCATGATCCTTTGAGTTATCCATTACGCGCAATGCCAGTGATTCATTGCTCCTCCGTGGTCCATTGGCGATCACTTTTACAAGACAAATGGTATTTACACACGCTTCGAGCAACTATACGAAGTAAAGGGAATAGTAACTACGCTACCTCTAGTACCCCTACCATAAGTTTGCGGTTAGCCATCCGTAAACCTATTATCAGCAACTTCTATGGTCTCAAACAATGCAGAACTACGAGCGCTAGCGTCTATCATGTCATCATCAGCATCAACGCATGGTAGTGGTGGTAGTAACAGGTTTTGTTTATTTAATTTTAACACATTGACAACTATTCCGAGAGTGATTGCTTTAAGAAAAATACTGTTAAAGTTGTAAATTTCAATCATGGGATTAATATTTAGTTGCTTAGTTATGTCGTATATCTACTAATTACTAAATCACATCTAAGCAAATCTTTTTATTTTCAAACGGGTCCCGTTTCGTAGCTGATGGATCCGTTTCTTCACGAATGACGACCATTCTTGTTTTTTCTGTTGCTGCGCGCTGTTTTTTATTTTTACTTCCTGACACCTAGTAGGTACTTTGCCTTTTTCCCAGATATGCATCAAATATTTTATGCCACTATATTTGTTTAAGCACATTTTACCTTGCTTGTTGCAAATAATAGGTTTCAATCGCTGCAGCATATCGCTATTATAGGTATAAATGTTTCTGGTATACTTGAACATTGGATTGCACTCAACTAATAAGGCCACGTGAGCGTAGCATCCGAGGAGAATGCATGCAGTGTGAACTTTGGAAGCGGGCTAGTGATGTTTTTGATAGGCAATTATCGATATAAAGGTTTTGATGAGGAACTACCGACATTAATACATTTTCTGACTACTCTATATCAATCGTGTAAATAAATATGGGAGACATCTTTGTTCGCGCAGATGCCTATACAATAACGCAAACACCATGACGTTACAACAGCGACTGCGCAACGGTGGGGACACGCTCTAGCTAGGGGTCATGTTACAGTTGCTGATATCCAGCTAATTTAATTCCGTAAGCTTAGGGTAGCAAGAAATTTGTATTATACAATTTAACAACTACATATTCATTGATACTTTCCTTTCACAAAACAATAAATAATTGAGTACATACTCTAGTCCAGCAAGTGATGGACTCAGCCATCAAATGTGTACCAGCATGATGTGTAGGTACACGCATGCATTTTTAATATTCAGAAGTGGTATAGTTTTCCGTCAGCGTCTTCGCCCACGTGGACTATTAACCCTTTCAAACATAGTTTATACTTGAAGCTTCAGAGAAGTGAAGGAATTTTAAAACTTCTCGACTGATAGTAGTTTATTTGGAATACTGCTCTCTAGAGATGCGGCAATACTGCACAATGACTGCAGATCGATGCACTTGAACATCGGGTTGCACTCGCCGTGAAAATTTAATAAGGTCACCTGAGTGATGCAACTCTGGAAAAGCCGCCACAATGCAGCTCGCTGACATACAATACAATAGATAACGTCAGTGCACGAACAACGTCTGGGGCATAAACAAAAAAATTAACAAAAATAAACTATTTCAAAACAAATTCATTTGCACTAGAAAGTTAAAAAATAATTGCCTTTTCTTCTAAAACTTATACGAAAATATAATGTAGGTAATTGTACCTACACCGACTCCAATTATAACAATACAATTATTGTCAGCCAAGGAAACACTACAATATACCTATTTTTTACATCTCACGTTTCAGTATGTATATAGGTAGTTACAAACCTACCTTGCCTAACAACTTAAAAAAACAGATTCGAATACCTCCTGCTTTTTTTGAAGTCGGTTAAAAAGTACAGTGCATCTTTTCACTAGCGTTTATCATTGCGCGTATACGGTCGTTTTGGCATACGTGCTTGTGCAAAAAACAAAACTCACGTACACTTAACTGGCATATTGCGGCGTTTTCGCTCGAACTGTTAGTGGTGAGTGATATATTATATGGATTATACGAGCTTATAAGCTTGGTTCAGGTTGCTTTTCCACCAGAGATGTGTTATGCATCTATGCTGCGGGGATGTGTAAGCTAAGCTACGAAACTATAATAAAGTAATCGCTGTTGTTATGCTACTTATGTAACGGAGCGCGTATAAGAATAATGATAAGAATATTTATTTCGCAAGAATGTGGTACATTTTGGGTGGTTGGGAAAATTTTAAAGTAAACAAGACACGTTCACCCATTAGGCATGCATGTACAATTTTATATAGAAAATAAATAATTTCATTAATACACGAGCACAAACACAATCAATATCACACACAATAATTTAAATTCATATATCAAAATCTATCAATGTGGTTTCCGCAAAAACCGAAGCACAGTAGACCAAATCTTTCTACTTAAGCAAGTCTTGGAAAAGAAGTGGGAGTTCGCGCAAAACGTGCACATCTTGTTCGTGGACTTCACCAAGGCTTATGATAGTATTGATAGAGTGGTACTGTATCGGATACTGGAATCTTTCCGAATCCCCAAGAAATTGCTCAAAATTATCAGGGTCGCTACAGGAGTCAGCAAAATGAGAGTAAGGGTAGGAGGAGAGCTGACAGAGGAGTTTGATGTAGTCACCGGTCTCAAGCAAGGAGATGCGTTGTCGCCTGCTCTGTTCAATCTGGCTCTTGAACACATCATCTGAAAACTCCTGTTGATTGATGTTGGAGTTGAGCTGGAGGGGTCACACAAGGTGGTAGGATATGTGGACGACCTTGCATTACTTGGACGGTGTGAAGCCGTCGTGGTGAGACTTGCGGAGGAGCTGGATACAGAGGGCAGAAAGGTTGGTCTCAGAATCAGTCGAGAGAAGACAGAATATCTCCATATGAAGCGCTATAAAGACAGCATTGCAAGAAGGAAAAGCCTCCAGGTAAACGGTGCCACGTATAAGGGCGTCGACAAGTTTAAATACTTGGGATGCACAATCACCGATACTAATCGCAGGGAGGATGAAATAAATGCTCGCGTAGTAAGTGCCCTGAGATGTTCCGCCGCCCTCCATAAAGTGTTAGTTACTAAGCAGAGCCACAAAGATTCGCGTTTACATCTTTTTACCCACAAAACATAACATAACATAACATACCATCACGACTTTATCCCAAACCGGGTAGTCAGAGGCAAGTGTCGTCATGGTGAACGAAACACTCAGAAGCCCACTTTTCCCCAGTAGTATAAGAACCTAACGTGGTAGGTGGTGAGCCTTTCGCCGTTTTCCGGGTCGATTTGGTTTTTATCGATGATTTCCATCACCGGAGAGTAAGTCGGATATTTAATTTTATTTATATAATTATTTATTTTTTTCAAGCGTGCTTACTCTACTGCAGTCGCAAGCCGACCCGCCACCAAGGCTGTACGGCCTGAGCGGTGGCCGCCTCAGGAGAAGAAGGAAAAAGAACAGTCACTAGGCCGATCTTAATGTACGGGTGTGAAACGTGGACACTGACACTGAAGGAGGAAAGTAAACTTCTGGTGGCGGAACGAAAGATATTCCGCAAGATTCTGGGACCAACCAAAGGGGGAGATGGGTGTTGGAGGCCCAGGTTCAACCAGGAGATTGAAGACTTGATAGCCGAGCTGAATATTATGGGGGAAATAACATCATCCCGACTACGCTGGCTCGGACACGTGGAGAGAATGGGAGAGGATCGAGCTGCCAAAAGAGCTTATCTGGGACGACCAACAGGACGCCGTCCTGTGGGTCGTCCGAGATATCGCTGGAGGAACGAAGTCGCCAAGGACCTCAAGGCACTAAACGTGCATGACTGGGGGGATTTGGCACAGGACCGAAAGAAATGGCGAGCTTTGACGTCGGAGGCCAAGACCCACTTCGGATCGCTGAGCCAGCGTAGTAGTAGTAGTAGTTTATCAAAATCTCCAGCTACAACCTAGCTTGATATGGCTCATTCAAAAGCAATTTTGAATGAGCCAAATCGCTCAAACACTTGAATAGCTTGGTGTGTGTTTTAACAAATATGCACATCTCATATATATATAAACAAGGAATGGTTAAGATTTGAAATGTTGTGGATAGTTTATTCACATCATAAATAACCCCAACGCACGATTTTTGTGCAATAAATAGTTTATTTATACATATGACACAAGTTACCTACCCCATAGCACTATGTCATAACGCAGAATCGGGCTAACGTTTCCGTGATAAGCTTGAAAAAGTACTGCATGCTCTGCTGGCAGTTTTTCCAAGCCTCCACAGGGCATAAGCGTATGATTTTATTTTATAGCTTAGCTTGCATATATGCTATTCCCATGTGCATCATCCAAAAGAATGCCAAGAAAAGTAACCTCAATTGTTACGAAGATGTGCTACTAAGATGCGCCGCTGTTAGGTAGCTGTGCGAGAAAGATGAACATCTCGAGATATGCGATGAATGGAGAGTAGGCACGAATAGCTCGCCTGCATAGCACGCATCCATGTGTCATGCCATGAAGTGTCCTATTAAAGACATAGCTTAGTAGAAACCGTTTCCAATAGTGCTATGCGCTGTATATTGTTGGAAATATATTAATGTGATTGGTGGATATCTAACGCATCCACAGCAACGTAGCATAGCCTTCCTTCTTTTGACTGGCCTGTTAGGCTGTTGGTGAAATGGTAGCGATCCTGCCTGTGAGGTGTTACAGGCAGGATCGCTACCCTTATTGCCGGAGGACGTTGTGTTCGATCCCCACCCATGACAAACATATTTGTGACGAACATTTGTGATTTTTGTGTGTCTGGGTGTTTTTATCTATTTAAATATGTTTTTAGAAATTTTGAAGTATGTTCATTAGCTGATACCCATAGTACAAGCTCTGCTCAGTTTGGGGTCGGATGATCTTGGTGTAATTTGTCCCAGATTATTTATTAAGAGCACATCTCTGGTGGAAAAGCAGCCTCATACAAACGAAGCACTTTGCGTTATCTATTAGGATAAATGTATATGTCAGCGCGCTTTGCCACATAGGATATTGGGAACTATCTATTGTGCGGTGAGTGGTGAATTTGAGTAGCGATAGTAACGTTTAAGATCTGTCTCTAGGAATATGGCTCTCTTGTTTGAAATCTTCTATCTACCTGGTGCAAAATTTACTAGGATTTTTTTATACTAAGATCAACCGACCCCAAACAAAGCAGAGCTTGTTTTATGGGTGTCAGACACTGATAAACATACTAAATACATACTTAAATAAGGATTTACAACTCTGCTACCAATCGGCCACGTAGGCACAAAATTAAGAGTAGAAGAACCGCTTGCGCCTTTTTTCTAAACTTGGCTGACCACCTAGGGTTACTACTGTATGCGTGATCAAAATGGTGGGTTTGTTTTAAGCGGACTATCTGCTAGAGGCGCCGCGTCGCATGCGTACGTTGTGCCGGTTCTGTGGAGTAGGAATAACTTACCTACATCATTTTAAATTCAGAGCGAATATAGTAGTGATCAAGGATCCTGGGCTGTCACGCAAGTGTAGGAAAAAGGCGCGAGCGGTCCTTCTGTAAATTATTTATTTTTAGGGACCGGCCAAAAACAAAATTCATAATGTGAAAAATTGCACCAAGCTCGACAAAAACACTCGCGACCGATTCTCACCGGTATCGCCTGTAATCTCACTTTTTCTGTGTGCGTGATCAAAATGGCGTTTTTTTCTGAGCGTAATTTGTGAGTAATCGAGAACTCTGTTCTATTCTCTTATCTTCTTTTATTGTAAATCGTCTCAAACCAAGTAACGGTAACCTATAATCTGGACATATGTTGTAATCGATAAAACTGGCACAACGTACTCGTATAATATATAACTCCCCTAACTGTCTAAACATTTTCACGCATATCACAAGCAATCTGTGAAATATTATAACAGAAAATTGTCTGCTTCACCTTTCCTTGTAACCAATTTAATTCGGCAGTTCACGCTTCGCAATCTAAATAGTTAATTGGTAAATAAACAAGCGTTGATAAAAGCCTGAGTTGCGTCGCGTCGGTCCTCCAATACAAACAGAAACAAGTTGGACACAGTTCAGAATGAAACTCGAATAAACTTTACCCTCATTTACACAATGGACACACGGCTGTGACGAACGCCAAGTGTTAGATTTAAAGTTAATTTCGAAAGCTCATTCAGAGCATTCCAGAGTAGCACGAATGAGCCAGTAATCGTTAATATGATCTTTATTTATTTATTAATTTATTGCATAAATACTAATAAATAACTTATTTTCAGGCACATAAACCCATTGTAGTAAATGTTAGAACACATATTTTCTTAATCCTATGTTAGTAAAACTTACTGTACACTTTACGTTCAAAATTAATTTAACATTTATCTTAATAAACGACCTCAGAAAGGGTAATAGAATAGTTTCTGAATATTCAAATATTTTATAGTATTTATATTTAGACTGACGTGAATCTACCACCGGTTTGGAACCTTAGATTCTGCTGAGGAGAACCGGTAAGAAACTCAGCAGCCCATACATTTCATCACGAAATAACAAATAGTATTGTACTTACTCCTGCATGATGTCATCACTGCGACGAGCCGACGGCGAATCCATCTCCGACATCTCCGCCGATTGATTTTATACTCTA
The DNA here is from genome assembly GCA_947369235.1 of Udea olivalis. Taxonomy (NCBI): domain Eukaryota; kingdom Metazoa; phylum Arthropoda; class Insecta; order Lepidoptera; family Crambidae; genus Udea; species Udea olivalis. The sequence continues at coordinate 9,551,602 of OX376362.1, read as the reverse complement.
AAGAGGGGCAAGCATGACACCTTGGTGGCCAGTACTCACAGTACTCAATAAAACTACCATTTAATATTAGTAATGCCCATATAAATCGGAAACTACCCCAGTTCAGTAATCGAATCATGACATAATTTTAGCTTACTCACTCCCCTCGGCCTGCTCACCAAACATGCTGTTTGATGAACCGACCGAGCAGAGTTGAGTTAATCCTGTCTCCCATCATAAGCAAGACCGTGTTGGGGCTCTTTCTGACGCGGCCTACTGAGGATGCTACTTTTTTACGCATTATGGGACAAAAATCATCAGTCAGCAAACATGCCGGACGCACTACAGGGAGCTTGAACACAGCCCTGAATATATTATTTACAGAACTCTCAAGGGATTGTGGGTACTTTGAGTAAAGTTGGCCCATAGGCTACAAGTATAAAAATTTTGGCAGTACGCTCTAAAAATGGTCAGTAGTTAAACTGACCCATTTTAGAGCGTATTGCCAAAATTTCTGGTGCTGAACAGCGTGCAAACCTATAAGCCAATATATTACCCCGCACAGCCAATGCCCCGCGTTCCCTTTCCATATCTAGGTCATCAGTAAGATTTTTGTCACAATGTGTCCAAGATACTTAAATTTTATAAGATGACTTAATGGAACTCCATTCAACATAACCGGTAGTATAATCCTAGGCCCCTTGATTTTACCTTTAAACAACATAAATTCAGTCTTTTAGGGGTTGTATCTCAGCCCATGCTCTGCCGCATAGGTTTTACATATTTTTAAAAGCATCTAAGTCCACCCAAAGTAAATTTGTGAATGGGAGTTACAAATAATTGTGTAACGATTATGCACCTTGATAGGAATCGCAAAGTATTATGAGAGTTTTATTAACCCAAGAACATATTTAAAACAAGAGAATGACGAAAACCCTGTGGGCCAGTAAGGTGAAGTGATAGGTAGCATAGTAATAGGTGAAGTGACTTGAAGAAAGAAAAGCCATGGAATGAAGAACATAATTAGAATGACAAATGCAGCTCAGAACGTCCTCCAAAGCGGACCGACTCCCTGATGAAGGGCATGATGGATAAAAGCCACCCATAACCGGCAAATCTGTAATCTGTAATGGGTGAAAAGTGATTACCGTAAATTTTATTATTGTTTATATTTTAAAAGTTTACCAAACGCGTAGTCTATGTGTCCCAGCGTTTTGCTACTTGTTATCCCATAGAGAGAATTAACAATTGAAACTAGAAATTAATTACTACTAGTGGGCTTATAAGGACTGACCCTCACGAAAGACCCTCTGTAATCCATCGTTATTGTGGAAAAATTAGCCTCGGGAACTTTTGGGTCATGTACATATTAAAGTGTTCTAGTTGGGTTCGGATTAGGTTTTTGAGAGGTGTTATACCGTTTAAATAAAGTCGTACGTGAACAAAATGAATTAAAAGGTTATATAAAAGGGTATAATAAACAGGCTGTTTAAGGAAATTACTCCTACACATTAGTTAATAGAATCTATCAACCCACAGCTGAACTCATGTGTGTGCAATTTGAAATGAAGTTACTTTTTCGTTAATATGATAACATTCCAAAATTCACTTCACTCTGAAATGAGAGTGAAACATAAGTGAATGTGAAAACCCTTTAAAATATTATGTCCTGTCATATGTTTAGTTCACGATTTCTATCACTAGATGGAGTTCAGCGTTGACAGATAGCTAGCGTCCGCAAAAAATGCGTACGTTGACGTTTTTGAATGGGATTACGGTACAGCGCTCCTAGTGGTTAGAAATGGAATCAAAAAAGGCATACAAATTCCTGAAGTCAACTATCGCATCGTGAAAGATCTCATGGTAAACATCTGTACTGAACATATTCAGTTATCAGGTTCTTTGGTAGGTGGTGCTTTGGTAAGGTATCATTACGTCTACCATGGGTTGCCACTTTACCTTGGTACCTACCCATGGTACCTTAATGCTATGTTACGTTATGGTACCGTTTTTTAGTACCATTTCGACTCAACAGAGGCGTAGTGCGAAATCGTAATACAAAATTTTACGCGAACGATAACGTAAATTTAAAGTGGCAACTCATGGTGGGCGTACTGGTTATTTGGTGCTAAGCAAACCTAGAAGGTTCCAAATGCACCTCTTTCGTTACACTCCCAAAAGTCAAAAAAGTCAATAGTTTTGCTTACACGGCAAGCTCGTTACTTCACCGAGACAAAATGCTAACAACTCGTCCCTTGTTACATTAGCACTTGGGAGTTGGGACTTAATAAAACACAACAGACTCCAGCTGCAGGTACAGGGAAATGTTTCCTTAAAAACGGGAACATACAAGTCTCACGAAGCTCGAGTTTTTCGAGGAACAGTTTCAAATGAGTCCCTTGTTAATACTTAAAACATTATAAAAGTCAAAGCAGAAGATGACGATTGGGTTCGCGAATGTGTTCATTATTTTTGCTTAATTAAAATGTTTTCTATATCTGTCCAAATAGTTAGGAAATATGTTTTCTTATTGCATTTGTTTGATGTCTAAATGACTAGCTGTCCGTCAGCGGCTTTGCCCACGTAGACTGCCTTTTCGTCAAAATATAGCCTAAATAAAAAAATAGCCTTTGTCACTCCCTCATAAAGTAGCTTTATATTTAGCCTAGGCAATGAATGACTCTAGATGGAAAAGTCGAAAGCAGAAAACGTTGCGTTGTACGATATTTTTTGTATCACATAATGAAAGCTGATAAAATTCTCTACAACTTTGCCTATAACTTTTTTTAACTATCACTAATCTTTGCCTAGCTATGAGCTTCGAAAAATGCTAGATTTTTAAAAATGTGTTCTACATCCTTACGTTTTCTGTCATACATTTCCTCCAATGTAAGACTTATATTGAGTTTCTCATAGATGTCACTGTCAAACTTGACAAAGTTTTAAATTGGTGAAAGAATATTTAAGATCGTTCCAGTAGTTTCAGAGCCTGTTCAATAGAAACAAACAAACAAAAAATCGAAGAAACAAATCTTTCCTCTTTATAAAATTAGTAAAGATCTAAAGTGGGTTTTTCGCGCGTATACGCTCGCTTTGGCATACGCGCTTACACTTCGCGCCTCAACACGCGTGTACACGGGCTTATTGCGGCATGTTCTCTCGAACCTTTAGTGGTGAGTCAGTATCGATCGCTTGTACGAATAGGTACCTACACGAGCTTCCAAAACTCCCCTCGGCTCGCGCTTATACGCACGTATAAGACACTAGTCCGAAACCGCACTTAGGTATATCTTACGAACATCTAAAGAGACAAGTTCTGTGTATAACCTATCGACTCTGTTTCAATTATCTGTTAGTGCATGTTATATTACTTTTTTAATAATAAATTTAAATATTTGGCTGATAATTTGCCTTGCGATAATCTATTTAAAATATAGATAGATTTGCCCAATGAATATCATTGTCGTGATTTCTTGCCAAGTGTCCAGGGTTCGATTCCTGATCGGGTCAATCCAGGAAACGATCTTATTTAAATTGGCTTGGGTCTGGGTGTGCTAGATGGGAGACGCGCCTGGCTTACCTAATACCTTGTCTGGTACCTCGTAACAGAGATATTTTTCCTCACTTCGAGACCGTGACAAGTGGTGTGTTATACGGCGAATATTTGTATTTATTTATCGGGATATATAACTAAGTATGTGTACCTAAATATTCTACATTTGTAGCATGTTACTGAACTTTTTTTAACACTACACAATTCCATTGAGCTGTGTACTGAAAGTTTACAAAGGGGTATGGAATCGAATTCACGTTGCAGAAGCTCTAACAAGTGGATGAGTTGAAAATATTTAAATGAAGCAACTGTTTTCTACTCTACAATTGGATTGGAAGAGACAATATTCTCTCGCATGATGCAAATAAAAACCTGTTCCAAATATTGACACGGAAATGTGGAAAAAAAAGTAAGAAAACTACCTGTCATGACCCTTTTTTTACACTTACACTACCGAAATAATCGTAGTTTATAGAAAGCACAATTCAGTAAGGTCATCTGGTGGTTACAAGGTTCAAAAGGTTGCCAGTTGGAAGCCTGCAACCACTTATCTATAAAGGCACAAATAAAAAATAAATTTGTCAATTTTTATAAAAAAGTGAAAAGTTCATTACCTTGAAAACGGTTGAGTTTGAAGTAGTTTAATCGTCACCCTGGAAACACAATTCACTAGGAACCATAATAGCTAGTTCAGTTTTTTGAGAAAAATCTTTTTCATTTCCACTGCGAACATATTACTCCGAATCTAATCTCCCAATACTTTAAGGCTATTTATCAAGATTGTCAATATTTGATCGGTTTTGTTTGAAGATAACTACTAAATTAAAAGATATTTTAGCAAATGAAAGTTGTACGAGTAGGTCAGTGTCTTTAACTAAGGCGACAACTTTTCCAAAACACGATATAGTAAAATTTCACCGATGAAAAAAAAATACAAAGACGTACGTCAACGTATTTTTTGTTTCACTCTCAAATATTTATTATTAACATTTTGTACTCATAAAATATATATATAGTTTGTATATTCTAGTTCAACAACTTTTAAAACTTTTTAATTTGTCTAATGTTATTTCATAACAAATTCATTACCCGAAAGCAGAAGGAAGCCGCGGCGTTATTCCGTTCGCGCAGAACTAATCAGTGGCCCACCGAATACTCTATCGGACTTCATGATCTTATTGTTCTTAGGTGCTTATTACGCTATCACTGAATTTTTGTGCGACGGCAGCTTGTAGTCCGATTTTTTGACAATTTGTTTGAATTAACTTAATTTAATTGTTTTCTATTTACTTCTTGACATGCCTATCTAATTACTTTGTTATTTTTATTTTTAATTGACTACTTTGTAATAACTTTGGGCATTCGGATTAAGACTGTTACTATTGTATGCCTGTGAGGCAAAACACAGTGAGACTCTTAAATATGTATGATCTGAACATTATTGTTATACCTGTGAATCACAATAAAGTTTATTTGTATTTGTATTATTTGACAGCGCGCTAAATCCCAGCCTTAAGAACAACCTAATGCAAGCAACAGCAAGCGAATAAGAGTATATTGTCACACAATAGAAAACTTGTTACTTTGCATTTTAAGTCGCTCGTTACATTAGCGTCGGGACTTAATAAAAACACAATGGAAGCCAGCTGGAAGCTGGAAGTTTGCTTGGAAAGTGCTAACACTGAGAGTGTTGTTCCAGGGCGAAATTATTGGAATTTCCTGTAAAGATGCTTGGTTTGGATTTTGGACAGAAGACTGAATGGTCGCTTTCGAAGTTAGGTTTTATTCAATTGAGCACCTGAGTTATCTAGGAGAAGATTTCCGAATCTGCAAAAGATAATTTTAATCATTTTTATAAAGAAAAAGAAATTTAGATACAAAACAGTTCGATGTAAAGAACTTCTTGAAGGACCGTTTAAATTGCAAGTTACAGGGGATTGGGACCCAGAAGGGTAATAAGTGAAGTTTTTATTCCTATTTCAGAACAATTTGTATTATTGATTGTGCTCAAAATAGGGATAAGCCAATTCATAAAAGTGGTTTTCATGAATTGACCCGATCGGGAATAGAACCCGGGACACTGCGCATGCCAAGGCGAGAAACTAAGTTACAGCGCACTTCGCCTTTTGAAAATTAAAAAAATATATCATCAGGAACTTAAGAAATCAAAAAATTATACTTAATCATGTTAGTTCACAATCGTTGCGAAACCAAATTATATTTTTTTTTTAAATACGAGTAGGTACATAATATTTTTAAAACTAATACGATTCCTATATAAAAAACTTCTCGTTTCATTGAAATTGCTTATAAAAATAAACAAAAGAAATGAAATAATAAAACTCCGTACATTTCAAGAAAGTTGACTTTCAGTTCTTTGATTTATTACCCCCTTTTACAAGACAATGCTCTTCTCTCATTTTTGCCCAAGTCATGTTACGTCGAAGTAAAAATTGTTTTCCGAATTTATGGTCGGCCATAAAATCATTTCTATCAGAGCGCCTGACTGATTTCTGTTAGCAACAAGTTTGCTTTTAGCAATTGCCGTGTATTTGATTAAAGGCGCATTGATTAGGATTTATTTGTAAGAGTTCGATACTACCTATTACTGCATTAATCTGCATGTGAGATTCAATAAACAGTCAATTATGTAATTTTATTAAAAACTACAAGAAAAGTGTCATGTTAGTCAGTGCTAGCAAAACTGGTCTCTGGTTCAATCGCGAGTGTGCCGCACCTGTTGAACAAAAAAATCCTAGAGGATCACTCTCTTATTCACGCCCGTCAGTACGGCTTTCGACCAAAACGGTATACGGGTCATCTTCTAGCGTACGTAACACACATCTGGGGGGAGGCTATGGACAAGCATGGAGAATCTTTGGCCGTCAGCCTTGACATTGCCAAAGCTTTCAACCGTGTATGGCATCGTGCGCTTCTTCCCAAGCTTCCGGCACATGGTCTGCCACCTCGCCTATGCGACTGGGTCGCCGGATTTCTGGAGGGACGTAAAATTTGTGTCCTTTGCGATGGACGAAAATCACGCTTTCTCCAGATTAATGCCGTCTTGTCGCCGACGTTGTTTCGTCTGTATATCAATGACATGTTATCTCTTGGTAATATTCATTGCTATGCGGATGATAGCACGGTTATTTCGAGCGCCCTGGGGCAAAGCAGACTGACATCGAGGAGAAGAGGTGAAGTCTTGTTGTTGAGCTTACCAGAGTGTTGGACCGCATTTCAGAATGGGGTGCATGCAATCTTGTCGAGTTCAATGCCAAGAAAACACAGGTGTGTGCATTCACAGCAAAAGCGTCGCCGTTCCTTTCCCATCCCACTCTTCAGAGCGGCCCCCTACCTATTAAGGATAGCCTAAACATCCTTGGCATGGATGTTCATAGCCACCTAAACCAGCGGGACTACATTGAGAGCGTTATTAGAACTGCATCCCGTAAACTCGGAATCCTGAACAGAGTGAGACGATTCTTCACGTCTGGGCAGCTCTGTCTTTTGAATAAGACACAAGTTCGCTCGTGTGTGGAATACTGCTCTCATCTCTGGGATGTTTCCGCCACGTACCTACTCGAAGCTCTTGACAGGTTGCAGCGGTGTGCTATCCGTATTATTGGGAACCCAGAGATAACTTTGACCCTTGAGCCCGCAATTGGAGAGGCTAGAGACATTGCCAGGCTAAGTGTTTTCTATCGCTTCTACAATGGGAAATGCTCTGAAGAGTTATTCCAGCTTATCCCACCCTCACCTTTCCACTCCCGTACCACGCGTGCTGGACTACGGCGTCACCCACTCACAATTCAACATTTGTTGGCCCGAACTAAAAGGTTCGGTGACTCGTTTCTTTGTCGTACCATCCAGACTGTGTTTCCTTCCTCTTATAGTCCCGGGTTCTTCAAGCGGGGCGTGAAAAGGCATTTCTGCAGGCCTTCAAGGTGAGAATGGCCAGCCAAGTGATTCGTTTGAATGACTAGGCTTGTCAACCTCATATCTGGACCTCACGACCGCTTTCCATCAGGTGGAGTGAGGTCATCTTGACGGGCAATATAAAAAAAAGCGCATGTAAATTAATTTTTAGTCATAATCATGGTATTTCCTTAAGGGGAAAATAAAAAAGTAAAAGCTTTTAATTGTGATCCACAGTAAGCCGAATACACCTCCTTGAAGTTAGATATAATATAGGGGCAATTATCATGGTGATACATGAGAAACAATGTTTTTAAATAACATTTTAAACTTTCTTGTTGCATTTTAACTAATTCTAATAAAAACGGGTTTTTGGAACGAAACAAAATTACGGTAAATTGTCGACCACGAGTGGAGTCCGCTCGTGACCACGAGTGGAGTCCGCTCGTGACCACGGTGACATGCAATTGTCGCCGAAACGTCGAGAAAAATAGGTACAACAATTTACCGTAATTTTGTTTTGTTGCAAAAACCCGTTTTTATTAGAATGTTTTTAAACTAGCTAGTTTAGTAGTAGTTAGGTACAATATCTAGTGAAAGCTGAGTAAATCGATAGCCAATTGAAAGGACTTGAAACTAAATTACGCTTCGGTATATTTTTAGCCTTTAAAAATTTCCTTGATTATCCCCTTTTATGCACTAAGAGGAGAAAATTCTGAAATAAATTTCCTTTGAAGCTTCGTATTCTTTATGCTGGAAATTTTAAGCTATCAGCGCTGCATATTCTGAGAGCTTGAGTTGTTTTTTTGGCGGAAGTAAAAAATATAAAATAATCATTAAAGTGTCCTTTCCCACATACCCCATTGTGACACTTTTATGAACTATTTTGTATAAATATAAAATTACTGCAATGTTAAAATACTATACAATTTTGACGTAACGTCCTGCAGTAATGAATGATTTTTTAAAGATTTATTTAATCCTAAACAAAGCAGACCTAATTCTGCAATGTTATGAAGAAATGACTGCTTAACTATCTTAATTTACCCATCTATTGAACTAAATACAAGTACCTAGATGATATGTCTTGTGAACATAAATATTATCTAGATAAAAAATGAGCTAACGTGCAGTGTAATAAATAGGGGCTTACTTACATTAAGTATATGACCTTAAAATTTATGATCTCATAACTTTTCTATGCAAACGCTTTTGTGTAAACATCGATTTACAGATTCAGCTATATTGCAAAATTAGCTTTTAAAAACCCAATATATTATGTCTGTGTGCAAATTTTCGAAGTATACCATAGCAAGTAAACAGAGCACGTGCTATGTTATTAATAAAAACATAATAACACAAAAGGCAAGGTAAGCAATTTCGGAACCGCTGACGTGGTGCGGCCTGCTCTTCGGACACGTACGAACCACTCAACCTACCTAGAATCCTATCCATCCGAAAGCAGGATAGTGAGTAGAGAAAGGGCCAAGCTTTTTTGAAGTTTATCTGCTGTAAAACGAGTTCAAACGGCTGGTCCAGGAACGTGATTGGTAGAGTTTGACTCAATCAAAACCTACGATGTAGATTTTCGACGATCTCAAACTGAGAACCGGTGTAAAACCATCAAATCTGAGGGAAGGCTTTGCTTTCTGCGTGTTTTACCGCTTACTCAACAAGTGTTTTGCTGGTAAACAGTTCACGCCACTCGCCACAAATATAGTTCATGTTTAAATTGTGGGATGAGCTTCTTGTTGATGTTTTCCCAAAGAGCTATAAAGTGGAGTTGTTTGAGAGGGGTTAGATAACGGAATCCCGTTTCGGAATAATACAAATATGACTTCATCACACACATAGTAAGAGTACGTTTATTTTCGTTCAGATTAGTTGATGCCTCAGTTGATCTCAGTTCGATATTCCCAAATGGAATTCCGTTCCGTAGTGCCGCATTTATGCGACCGGCCTAGAAGTGAACATGAGTCAAAGAAACATAAAAAAATAACATTATTCGAACTTGGCTTGCCTCACTTCCAGCTCCCATTGACCCAGGGTTGCCTGTCGCATGGTAATGTATGTAAATAAATTGGGGAACCAATCGAACGTATAGTAACGCGCCGACAATGCACGACAATTAGAATCAGCGCCCATTGTGCTTGGGGCAAGAGTTTGTGCTGAGGAGCGCCGGTGAAGCGAAAGGGTTAAGAAAAATGAAAAATGTTGTATTAGTAAAATATCACAAAAATGTGATTATTTATTCGTAATTTCACATTAATACGTGAAATCAAAAAGGTAGTACTAATATAAGTTAATAAAAGCTAGTAATTAAAACGTTTTTTTAAGCTTAAGCTTAAGTGGTTTATTTTTGTGGAGAAATATGATGACTTTAGGCGTAAAAATACATACAGTGGAACCTCCTCCTTTTTTGAAGTCGGTTAAAAATGATGTATGTTCGCATTTTTTGGTAGTTTTAGGTAATACTTTTTGTTAGGTATTGGTTGGTGCATTAGAAACCTAAGTTACTCACTGAAAAGCTAAAACCAATATATATTACGATACTTAATTTTGTATAAGCAACTTTTAAACTAGCCCAGCGACACGATATCGGGTCAGCAGCTAACAGGTTTTATATTGCGTCTGGTTTTTTTAAGGTTCACTATTATGTTGCAAGTTCTGCTTAGGTTGATCTCGAAAATAGAGGTATTTAATCTAAGCTGATATACAACAATTTGACTTCTTTTATTAAAATACATTGTCTTTTCTTTTTAACTAGTTCAAGATCGGAATTTACTCACTAGAAAAGCAATCCTTTATATCTTGTCAATTCAATCCCCAAAATTTTGCGAGCAATTTTGTACTAGGACTTTCATTTCCAGCCAGTCAGCGGTTACTTGGCAGTAACGCATCTCTGGGCTGGATATTAACTAACGAAATTGCTCGCAACCCTCAGTTTAACTTGAAGATATTTTTTTTTGTTATGACTTTACTCTGTGAATTCAATTTTTGTGTATAAAAACAAGATTGAAAAGAGTAACAATCGAGTTTCTTGCCGGAGTCTTCTCGATCGGAAACAACCTCCGAACCGGTGGTAGAGTCACATTATGTTTAATTATGATATTTACTATCATAGTATTATTTTATGTAAGTAATTTTTAGTATATTTTTGCTATAATTTTTCTTTTTTAAATGACTTGTCACAAGTACTTTTTATAAGTCTATATGAATAAAGATATTTTTTACTTTTACTTTTTACTTTTAGATACAAGCGATTCTTTTCGATCTTTAGGATGATGTTGGGGATTCCTCGCTGGTGCAGTGCCTCTGAAATGTTCGCACAGGCACACACTGACGGCTTCCACGCGGTATTTCGCAAGAAAGTCGCATTATTGAGGAGGAAGGTACGGGGGAGCCAAAACAGCATCCTGAAGGTAGTCGCTGAGGACCTCAGAGCACCTGTGCTGAGACATTTCAAATGGTCAAATAGGTCTAAAATAGGTCTATTTTGTTCTTGACTCGCCCGGGCCGTGGCCTCATTTTTTATTGGTCGTATTTGTTTTGATTAATAGCTATTAAGTTCTAACATTAGTTTTTAAATCATCTTACTAACCCATGGATCTTGTCATCTTAATAAATATAATTGAATTTAATTGAATTGAATTGATTATAATAAGACCCCAGTACCAACAGATTAACCCCACCAGCGTGACTGCACTTGTAAGCAAAAAATAACAAGGTATCATTTTGAATTAATCAATAATTGTGTCAGATCATAATTTACCTAACAGATTCTCAAACTTTAGCACGAATTCTAGTGATAGGGAATCGCAATTTATTATCTTTGTTTTTGTTGTTGTCTATTTTTAAGAAACGATACGCGTAGTGCGTTGTAGTGCGGTTTCTCGCCTTGACTTGCGTGGTGACCGGGGTTCGATTCCCGGTTGGGTCACGAATGATCCTAAATTGGGTCAGGTTTGAGTGAGCTCCTTGTATAATATTACTAATATTATACGCATTACAGTTGAAAATAAAATATTGAGCATAGTACGTATAGTATACCTACTTAGTACAAAATTTATCTTAACCCCAAAGAAAAAAATACATTTTATATGACTAAACGAAGCCATAATATACCAGAGGTGGTTTGGCTCTCGAGCGTGCGATGGAGTCAATGAAACCGAGGGTATTAAGTTGGCGTTTAGTCTCGAGGTGCAAACTGTACTTTTCACTTCGAGTTGTAGAAAAATAGTCCATTTAGTACAAAAAACTTTTTACGTTTTTATTTTATTAAGTAATATCTATTAAATATAGATATTACTTAATAAAATAAAAACCACAAATGTTTCTTATTCCTCCAGTCCATAAAACTTTCGTTAGTTTTTAGGTAAAGCTTCCGCGATCTTGGCAGCAAAAGATTATCTATTATGTCTTTTGCTTTTTGCTCTACGTCAAACTCTTTACTGTCACTGGACATTCCTGATACATTTATTTACAACCGAACAAATTTACACTCGACAAAAATTCTGAAATTATCACGGTCTGTTTTTTCACAGATTAACAATTTAAAACACATGGCGCCACCTTCTTTGCGGACAAATCATAGAACTAAAACTTCCAACTTTTTCGAAATGAAGATGGTCCACACTCCACAGATAATAGTATATTTTCTGGCTGTTTGAGTTTCTATATGTCACATGGAGAAATTTAAAAACCTAATTACTTTTCCCTCCCTAGAGACTAAAGTGACTTTAGTCTCGCTTCGTAGGGCTATATTGGAGCACTTTTAGAGCATGAGAAGTGAAAATCCTTATTTTATATCCATCCAAACATTTATTAAAAAACTAATCTAATAAAGAGCGCATTACAAATAATATAAATAATAAGGACAGTTGATGTATTTCATAGAATAAAGGGAATAATAAGAATGAATATTGAAATAGTACCGACCTCATAGTTTAATAAAATTTTTGCATGCTATGAACATATAGCTAAGTAGGCATTAGAGCTAATATTGTTATAATAACACCCACAAATTGTGATATGTAACCCTATTTATAGCAAATAAAGTATTTGATTTGATTTGACTTATATCAACTCGGTCTTATGTAACAAGTGGAACTTGAACCCGCGGCCTTTAGAAAACCGGGCAGCTGCTCTCCCAACTAAGCTACCGAGTCGGTCAATGGACCTGTGAATTTTTTCAGTTTATTTTTACGTTTCAAGCCATCAGAACCTGTAACCTTCTTAAAACCATGTTAAAATTTTCTTGTTTTCCTATCTGCTGATTTATTTAGTTTATCTCTATGTAAAGTACTGATTTATTTAGTTTATCTCTATGTAAAGTACTCGGTCTTATGTAACAAGTGGCACTTGAACCCGCGGCCTTTAGAAAACCGGGCGGCTGCTCTCCCAACTAAGCTACCGAGTCGGTCAATGGACCTGTGAATTTTTTCAGTTTATTTTTACGTTTCAAGCCATCAGAACCTGTAACCTTCTTAAAACCATGTTAAAATTTTCTTGTTTTCCAATCTGCTGATTTATTTAGTTTATCTCTATGTAAAGTACTTGCTTTGTACGAATCAGTGTAATGATTGAGTAAACACCGTAGGTACTGTTTGTTTACAACAGGTGTACGACGTTTCATAAACACATTAGCTGCCATGGGTGTCACCGGTGACCGGCAAAAAATAGATTTTCTATTGTGTCTGGTTTGGCAGCAGTCAAAAACTTAAATAAGGTCAAATGGTTTAATCAGACAATGCACGATGCACGTACAACTCACAAGGTAGGGCGATTGACCTGACCGTGACGTAAAGTTTGAGAAACTATGATATAAAACCAGTTAAGCTAGACGTCTCTTAACTCGGGCTTAGTGTTGTTTTAATCGTGGGCTCAATCGGAACCAGATTGTGCTCATTGATTATTTTTATTTTTAGAGTTGTTTCTGTTAACAAATTCTTTGATATTTTCGTGAAAATGGAGTCTTTAAAGTCAAATGAAGTATTAAATTTCTGCCCAAATGCATTGCAAGAAATTCGTAAACTTTATAATCTGGAACAGCCCGGAGCGATGGCGGAAGCTGTTGACATCCTGCAGGAATGGCTTAAGAAACAAAACCACTTCATAAAAACAGATTTCGGTAAGCTTGTAAACTAACATAACAGCTAGAAGTCAGCTGCAAACTAACTGATTATACCCCTTCATCACTGTATGGGACTGCCAATAGATTGCCAGATTGACTGGTTGCATACTACAATTTGCCGCAATTCTGCCACACAATCAGTGAACAGGTACCTTATTACAGTAGCTTATATCCAGTCAAGAGTGGACAAAATAGTATAAAAATAATTTCAACCTTTTACTTCGGTTAAACATATTTGCTCCGAATTTCTATCATCAGCTCGCTAACGTTGGTGTCTCTTTCTGTAGCTTATTTTTTGTATAAATACATAAATTGACATAATGAGAAGACTGAATACTTGTTTGAGATGAATATTTTTATTAGCAAAGCAAACGCAGCGTGTGATGTGGACGAATCACGTAATAATAGTCGCAGAATCTCGGTGAAAGCAAACTGGTCTCTTTTAAAACCTTACTGGGAGGTTTATAAATTTAAATATGTGCAAGACAACACACCTCCTGTCATAGTCTCGAATTAAGGATAAATATCCCTGTATTACGAGTTACCAGACAGAGAATTATCCAGGGGCGTCTCCCAGCACACCCAGACCCGGGCCAAATTAGAAAATATCGTTTCCTGAATCGACTCGAGCGGGAATCGAGCCGGGGAAACTACGTAAGTCAAGGCAAGATCCCGTGCTACAGCGCCTTATGTTGATACTCTTTTTGTGGTTGCTTAGGATGACAATAATTAAATTCAAAGAAATACGAGTATATCGCATGCATGAGATAGGATGTTTCTAAAAGAAGTTTCAAGATCGATTTGATCCCAGTGATCGATTTTAACAAACTTTATTAGCCTTTTCAGATGTTACAATAAATGCAGCACTGTAGTGCTGCTTTTATTGTATAATCTACAAACTAGCTTAGTTCTCAGCGATCGGTGTATAGCAAAATGCGTGTTGATCGCGTATAGTTCAGATTACCTACTCACTAACGTATTTAATTGTCCGTAGTTTCGGGAAGAATAACATAGCAATATAAATAGCGTACTCTTTGAACAATCATTGCATTGGTACAATCTAGTATTTGGTGCTAACGGTTACCTATTTTTATATTATTATCTACTTTATAATACAATCGTACCACTAGACGCTGGGCTTCCACGCCCTTGTGGTTGAATATCCAGCAATCCGCACCCAACGGTTTGCTCCGTCTTTTCTGGTCCCCACCGCTAGGGAGTGGATCACTCTCCCTGCGTCTGTGTTTCCGGATACTTACACCTCGGTATCTTCAAGGCCAGTGTGAATAGACAATTTCTGGGTAAGCGTGCACTACCAAACCATAGGCCCCGTGATCATTTACCTACCACCAAGCGAGACTGAGGCCAAACGCATAATCTTATATTTAAAAAAATCCTTCCACAGACAGGAGTTACTTAGAGCGAACCATAATTGGAGCTAAGGGTTCCATAGAGCGGGCTAAGCAAAGACTCGACAAACTTTGTACTGCAAGGACGTTGTTGTCGTCATATTTTGTGGATTGCAGAATAAAAGACCTAACAGGTTTGGAAATCCTGTAAGTATACAAAAACAAAGGTTCTAATATCTAAGAGCGTCGTGGCCTAGGGGTTAGCACCCCAACTCAGACCATGGATCATGAAGTCCCGACTTCAAATCAGGCCAGTACGTCTACCACATTGGCATGTCATGTCATGGCAAATCCCAATACATTTTTTACGCGAACGATAATGAAAATTTAAAGTGGCAACTCGTGGTAGACGTACCTACAGAACCAACATCTTTGTGTTCATTGTTAAATTACCGACTAACTCTCCGGTGTTAATCTATATTGATACATCGATAAAAAACCAAATCAACCCGGATAACGGCGGAAGGTTTACCACCTACCACGTTGGGTACTGATACCATTGAGGAATGGGCTTCTAAGTGTTCTGTTCACCACGACGGCAACAGTTACTTGCCCCGTTTGGGAAATAGTCGTGATGGTATGTAAAAAGATTTAAGTTTATGATTTAACTGATGCGGAAGTGCTGGTTTCCTGATTTTGATTTATTTAAAAAACTACCTTAATTAGATAAGTTCGTATGATATCCGCAATTATCACTAACCGGTTTTAAAATATGAGGGCCACATTTGCAAAGTTGATTCTGTATTAGTATTTAGTGTGAATGAACGCGGAAAAAACAGACAAACAATCAGAATTAATATATTTACTAAACTTTTTTTTTTTTACCTAGTTATAACAAAAATCGAAACACTGCATTGGTAGATTGTTTTTCACTGAACTTAACAAAACAAAATATTCAATACAATTTCGCAATCAAAGCAAGTAATGGTAAGATGAATTCAAATAAAAAATATGTATAGACAAAAGAAAAAATAAACAGTGAAATTGGTATGTATACGAGAATATACCGGACAATTAATTGTTTATATAGTAAAGAAAATTATATGACATACTTAGCAGATGATTTAACAATTTTTAATGAACGTTAATTTTAAGATTTTGCTTCAAAAAATACTTACTTAGTTAAATTTTGTTCAAACATAAAATTAAAAATCCATTAAACTTTTCTAATTTTTCCTTAGATAGTTTATACATCACTTATTGATCATGGTAGGCCATTTTCCTTACAGTAAAAATAAAATGATCACCCGGTTTATTGAAAATACTGTCATGTATTGTTATTGTTTTATGTAAATAAATAAATAAATAAATAAATGTAATGTAATTTAAATACTTAAATTAACTTAGTACTTTAAATATCTTAAATTCGAATAAGTAATAAAAAAAAAGTTTTCATATAATACCAAACATATTGTAAATGTTATGTCATTCATTTATTTACCCACATAAAATTGTCAGTATTGTAAATAGTTAAAAAAAATTGTTTTTATTTATCTTTGTTAGTGGTCTCGGGAAAGAGCGGGGTCTCCTAACAGAGGCATTGATACTTAAAAGGAGATCCCATCGATTTGTATGTAACTATATTAAGAGATACACAATAATATGAGTCGCTACGTATGTTACAACCCATGTAGGTACAAGTATATATCACTGGGTCGATGATGATTGTTAAAGCCAACATTTGACAACTTTAATAAATCAGCTGTTATTGAGACATAGGATAAAATGTCAGATTTTTAAAGCAAATCGTAATGATTGCTAATAATCACCTAAAGATTTTTTTCATTTCATTTTCAATTTGTTTAAGCATGCTCGGTTATTCTTACTAATAATGCATTGTTTTAAATGTATTTCAGAGAGGATGCACTACTTCCCAGAACGACTAAAGATCATTACCGAGTATACGTTTTAAGAAATTCAAGTTCTCGTGGGCTGCTCAAGCACACGGACGTGTTCTTTGCTGGTAATTAGTGTTAAAAATTCAAATAATAAAAAAGGACAACTAGTGCAATTAGTGGTGGTAGTGAGAAGGACATCGCTAGCCTATTAGCTGCGCTTGCAACGCGTACGCGGATCGTCCCGCCCACTGATCAAGCGGTGGGGAGAACCGAACTTTATAATTTTGCGGGAGCGCTGCCGCGCGGAGCTATTTAGGCCTAAATGGATCAACTGCCGTCGGCCGATAACGCGACTAACATGGAAGAATCGGATTCCAATAGCTGTGTCTCGAGGGAAAGACAACCATCCCTTACGGAGTGGGTAAAACGTAGACAAGTAAAAAAGAAGCGGGGAAATGATTCTGATTCCGACTCTTCTATTAATCCCACAATTAAATCTAAAACAACTTGTTGCTCTGCAGACATATTAAACGAAAGTGTAAAGTCACTTCGTGAAGATATGAAAATGATATGCAGTACGTTAAAAGACATGAAAGAGCAACAAGATCGCCGCTTTTCGATATCTCAAAAAGATATAGCTGACTTAAAAACATCCATGCAACAACTACATAAAACTAATGAAGAAATAGAGAAGTCATTGGATTACCTTGGCAGGAAGTACGAAGAGCTAGAGAACAATAATGTAGAAAATACTGAAAAATTAAAGAAACAGGAAAATAGAATAACTGATCTAATACAAAGAAATATAAATTTAGAAAAATGCAACAAAGCTTTAGAAGAACGAGTGTGTATGCTAGAACAAAAGGAACTTAACCTGAATATCGAACTAGCAAACGTGCAGTACTCGCAGGATAAGAGCACCTTAGACATTGTCAAAACCATTTCAGAGGAATTAAATTTGAACCCTAACAATATTGAAAAAGCGCGAAGAGTAGGTAAAGCTAAGGAAAATAAAGACTCTCGCCCAATCATTGTAACCCTTTCTTCTCAAGAGGCACGCCTGGAATGGTTAAAATCACGTAAAACCAACATTACAAATCACAATATATACCAAAATAACAATGATACTAGAATATACATTAACGAACACGTAACACCTCATCTGCGCCAGTTATTTTGGGAGGCTAAAACGAGATTAAAGGGGGCATATAAATACATTTGGATTCAGAATGCAAGAATTCTTATAAGAAAAGATGATGATGATAAGAAAATACACCAAATACGTTTTGAAAGTGATATTGCAGTGTATTTACCTAAGGAACAGGAGTAGTGTTTTTCAGATAATTTGCCGTAGGAAACCGAATAAGTAGTGTTATTATTTAAAATGCCGTCTACTTTTTTACCGCAAGCAGATGTTTTAGAAGATATCAACTACCGTAAATATACTAATATACAAACTTGGTATAATGCAATGAATAAACCTACGAGTCAGCTACAGATTATCCACATTAATGTATGTTCCTTAAGAAAACACTTTGAAGAGCTAATAGTTATGCTAAAAGAATGTCTACATAAGTTAGACCTGATATGTCTAACTGAGATTAATATAAAAAACGAAGAGATCTATAAATACAAGTTGGATGGCTTTAATATGTATACCTGGACCAGGGAAGGAAAACGGGGTGGAGGTATCATATTATATGTAAGAACCAAATACTTGTTTACGCCCCAAAAAGTAGCGGTGTCTCACTGTGAGTTACTAACAGGAGAACTGCAGGCTAATACCTACAAAATTGCCATTTTTATAATATATAGGCCACCTAACAGCAACAAGGCCTCCTTTATAACAGAGCTGGAAACATTATTACGCCGTGTACCTAAGAGAAAAAATATAATTTTGATGGGCGATATGAACATTAACATCTTAGAAAAAGATTTGGATGCTACCTCAAGCAGATATTTAAATGTCTTAAGTGAGCAGGGAATGCAGTGTGGAGTGCGAGACGTTACGCGGGAATGTGTGGTTGCGGGGCGAAGCGTGGCGTCATGCATCGATCACGTCTTCCTGCGGACTGACTGGACAGCCGCACTCGATGCTTTTACCGTTACAAGCAAGGTCGCCGATCATTACATAATCGGTATGTCAGCTGATATAGGCAAACAAACACCTAACTCACTTCCTAAAACCTTCTTAAACAATAGGACGGTCACTGAAAAATTGACAAATACTAACTGGTCGGACTTATTGAAATGCGAAGATCCAATAAGCCTTTATTATTCTATTATAAATAAATTTGCTGATATCTATAAGACATGTACTTCTCAACGCGCGCACACTGATGACAGAGACTCGCAACTATGGGTAAACAAACAACTACAAACGGAGCTAACAAAGAAAGACTATCTTTTTAGAAAATGGAAATCGCATCCGAATAATAATAGGTTTAGACTTGAATATACTAGGCACAGAAACTATACTAATAAACTTATAAAACGGGCTAAAAATGACTATCAAAAGGACAGTTTAAAGAATTGCCGCGGTGATATGCGTAAAATATGGAATAACGTGAATAATTGGTTGGGTAGAAACAAATTATCGGTAGATAGCGTAATTGAGAGGTACATGTTACAAGACAAATCTAGGTTGGATGTGTGTGAGGGCTTTTGCAATACTTTCACGAGTGAAATAGAGGATATTAAAAATCAGCATCAGTGCCGGGACTTATTCTTGGTTCGAAAATCGTATGTGCAAGAAAGTGATGTAAGCTTTAGGTTTAAGAAAGTGCTACCATGCGATGTATTAAAGGTGTTAGACGGTTTGGACGGCAGTAAGGCATCGGGATCGGATCATGTCAGACTAAAAGACCTTAAAGTAATTAAACATAAAATATCTCCGGTAATAGCCCATTTTATAAATTTAAGTATAAAAACAGGTTTATATCCTAGTGAATTGAAGCTTGCAATAATCAGACCAATTTTTAAGCAAGGATCTCATAGTAAATTCACTAATTACAGACCAATAGCAATTTTAAATGTTATAAATAAAATTGTAGAAAAAATTGTAGTTAAACAAGTCACAGTATTTTTAGAACAAAACGAAATAATCAGTGATGTTCAACATGGATTTCGTCCAAACAGGAGTACTGCTACGGTACTTTCAAAATTTGTTGATAATGTGAATAATGAACTTAATGACCAAAAAACAGTTTTTGCGATATTTATAGATTTTAAAAAAGCGTTTGACACTCTCGACCACGATGGCTTACTGCAATCCATGATGGAATGTGGCATAAGAGGTCCGATTAGTGCGTGGTTTAGAGAGTACCTACGAGGTAGGCAGCTCACTGTTAGTGTCTGTGGGACCCGAAGTAAAAATGGAGACATTAAATATGGAGTTCCCACTGGTTCAGTATACGGGCCTGTGGGATATATAATGCACGTTAACAGCATGCCCAACGTCATTAAAAAATGTAAGTCTTTTATGTACGCTGATGACACGTGTATTGTATATAGTGATACGAGCCAGGACCGAATACAGGAGATTATGCAGAAGGACTTTGATAATGTTGTGCGCTGGGCCCACGATAATGGAATAATTATTAATATTAATAAGACTAAGTGCATGCCAATTCTTTCCCCCTACAACAAGAGTAAAACAATAAATATAAAAATTAAGGGACACTCCTACGATTGCTTACATCGCGGAAACATGAACTGCAATTGCATGAACATTGAAATGGTATCATCCTATAAGTATCTGGGTCTGACTATAGATATACACTTTAGCTGGATTCCCCACGTAGATTCTGTGTGTAATAAATTAAGGTCGATTCTTGGCAAATTGCAATATCTTAAATATAAAGTTTCAAGGGGCATCATGTACTTAGTGTATCATGCACTGGCTGATGCAGTGATATCTTATGGACTAGGTGTGTATGGTTTAACTTTTCCTATTCACATAAATAAAATTAAATCATTGCAAACTAGAATTCTCAAACTGTTAGTTGATTTTAAGTTAAAAAAATCATTACAAGGGGAGTATGAAAGATTATTTAAGATATGTAAAGTATTACCGATAGACTACAAAGTAAGAACTGTTATTCTGACAGAACAATTTAATCATTCTGAGTATAAGCATGAAAGGAAGTATGCCTACCCAACTCGTTCAGCTAATAAGCCCAAACTAACCGTCCCCAGGGTAAAAAATTATTATGGCAAGCGCACCAGGCGATGGTTGACGCCGTCTTATCTCAATGACTTACCACAAGATCTGCTGCAGGGGGCGCAAAGTAAAAATCACCTCAAAACACTGTTGAGGAGGCATTACTTGTCTTTATGCCCGTAACCTAAAATTTGTTAATTTAAGGATATAAATATAAGTTAAATGATAAGTTTAATGCAAAATAATATGAATATAAGTGCAATAAACCAGAAACATCATTAAATACTAGAAAATTAGATATTAAAGTTCACTGATATTCACTTTATAATGAAATAAAATAAATGTAAGTAAAATGATAAGAATAACTATTTAAATAATGATATATCTATAATTATAACGAACTGATAACATTAATAAATACAAAATTAATAATTTCTCATTAATATTTACTTTAAATATTAAGAATGAAATACCTACGTAATATGTAATTTATTTAAATAATACGCAATAATATGCAACAATGTAATAATAATATCGAATGATAATAATATGTACCTACCTAATTTAAGCTTGGATGTAAAACTATTGAAGCATGTCCACGGGAACCACTGCCGACAAACTGTTGCACAGTTTGGCAGAAAATAATGTTAAGCATCCCTGTAATTTTTATGGTTTAATAAATAAAAAAAAAAAAAAAAAAAAAAAAAAATCGAGGTCAAGACTTTGATAGCCAATTCTTCACAAATTATTACATACGCCTTTTTTACGTAAGTATTATAATATAAAAAGTTTGGAGTGATTTTTTTTCAGTATATTTATTGCAAGTTATGAGTACAGTGCATTAAGCACCCATATTTACCTCATGTATTTCAGTTATAAATGAATACATAAATAATTGCACGTGACTGTGCAATGGCGGTGTCACATATAGATGAACTACGATTTTTAAATTTTAAATTTTTCTTTTTTGTACATTTCTAACCTATTTAATAAGTGCAAAAACATCTAAAACATACATTTGTCACTACTTGCATTACTATCATTGAGCAGCAATAAGTCGTCCCCTGCCATACAGGGTGACTTTGATATCATTGGCATCCTTTTAAATTAAGAACTTTTCCCAAGTATGAGGCGATTGAACAATTTTTTTTGTATTCATTTTAATTTGTTTTATTGGTCAATTGCTACGTATTGGCATGATGTTTATAAGATTTTAAAATTTGCAATTTTGTACTATGAAATGGCCTCATACTTGGGGAAAGATATTCTTATATTAAAAGGATCCCAATAAAATCAAAGTCACCTTGTATAAATGGCTTCCCCCTAGGTTTTCAAAGTAACGGTTGTAGGCAGTATTACCCAGTTAAAGTTAACACCTTAATTAGTTTAATTGATCTCTCACGAACCTACGTAACACTAGAGGAATATTATGTTAACTAATAAATTAACTAATAAATAAATGGTTCACTCAGCAGTAACACAAAATAAAAAGTTTACAGAAAGACCGCTCTCGCCTTGCTAAGCTTGCCTGACCGTCTAGGTACTACTATACTCTGATCAAAGCTTAATAAAGTTGCAGAAAGAAACCAAATCGTCAGACATATAGTTTTGTTAATACATAATGAACGAGAATATGCATGATTCATCACTAAAACTGTAGAAGAAAGTTTTAAATTTTTCAATCTCCCGAATAATAGCCCAAGTTTACGACAAATTTTTTGGTTTAAAAAGCGCATTTTTACCGTTAAAAGTTATTGTCGTTGTGTATTTATTAAGTTTTATGCATATGCATTAGTAAATTAGACCTAGAGACGTAATGCGAACACCCAAAAATTTGCAATAAATCACGAAGCAGACACGCGCGCTCGGCCGCGTGTAATTTTGGTGACGGCCCTTAACTTTTATTATTTTATTGTAGTTTTTAGAATATGTGTTCACCCATGACTACGCTGCAGGCGTTGTCATTCTGTTCGATTACAGAGAGTTGAATATAATGGGAATGGCAAGAAAGATGGATCTGGTTCAGCTACAACAAGTCATGAGCATAGGAATGGTGAGTTGTTACTGTAATTCTACGTTCAGTATTGTGGGTTTGACAGACCAAGAAAAAAAAAACATAATTGACTTATGTCCTTACTCTAGTGGTGCCCGTGGCTAACTGACGGCAGCGGATCGGCAACGATCCGATGTTAAGCAACGCCAGTCAGGTCGGGTTATGGATGGGGTGACCATCCCGACCGAAATTAAGTGATGTGTTTTTCGGGCATCTCCGTGCTTTGGAAGGCACGTTATACAGTTGGTCCTGGCTGACGTCGCAAGATTTCAGTTGTAAAGCCTAGTCGAGGCCTAAAAAGGCGGCTTGATAACATCTGACGGTAAGGTTTATCAAACCTTACATTCACCTCTCCAACAATCCGCACTGAGCCTGCGTGTTGGAGTATGGCTCGTATCACCTCATGGATGAGGTGAGGCCTGTGCCCAGCAGTGGGACGTATAAGGCTGTATTTATAAATAAAATAAATAAATATGCGCCAGACAACACACCTCTTGTAATGGTCTCGAAGTAGGGATTAATATCCCTGTGTTACGAGGTACCACACAAGGAAATAAGCCAGGGGCGTCTCCCAGCACACCCAGACCCGAGTCAATTCAGAGAAGATCGTTTCCTGAATTGACCCGACCGGGAATCGAACCCGGGACACTACGGAAATCGAGGCGAAAAACCGTGCTACAGCGCACTACGCCAATCGTGTCGTCAAATTTGTTTTTTGTTGTTGTTGTCCTTACTATGTTGGTAAATGTGACATTCAGAAACCGTATTAGAACCCAAAATGTTAGTGTTCCGCCTTCATCTGGGTGTCTTTGGTTTCTTAAGGGAGGTTTCCATCACCGGAGAGTTAGTCGCGTTTTCTATCTAGAAAAGACATAATGAATAGTGCGTGATTAAAATCTATTATATCATTATAAATTCATTCAGCTGTAGCACGGTTTCCCACCTCGATTTCCATAGTAAATAATAATAAAAAAGAGCTTTATTTGTCACAATTCACAGTACAGATTAAACAATTAAGCAAGAAGAAACATAATTTACATTGAAGATTATACAGTGAAAAGGAAGTTTAAAAGTAAATTACTACGCTATTACTGCATCAGGTAGCTGCTACTCTTCAACAAAGCCAAACAAAAGATCCAGCTTTTCAGTGTCCCGGGTTTGATTCCCGGGCGATCAATTCGGATCAGGCTCGTGTCTGGGTGTATTGGGCGACGCCCCTGACTTAAATCTGTGTCTGGTACCTCGTAACGCAAGGATTATTTATTTTTACTTCAAGACCAGGACAAGTGATGTGTTGTCTAGCGCCTATTAATTTATTTTAATGTATATATATATATATTTACAGTAAATCGTGTAACAGTTAAATAGGTTAAAGACTTTTAGAATAATAACGTATAGAAGGATAGTTTTCATACAACCGCCCCGTCAGAAATGAAGCACGAATCCGATCCACACATACGTGACTATTACTTGCTTACGTGCGGCGCGCTTTGACATTGAACACTGCGGAGCTGTAATGAACACTGCAAAGCGGTCCGTTTGGAGCCATTTATGGCTCCAATTAAGGTGCTTCAAAATGGGCGCGCGGACTTGGCTTATAAATTTATTTTAAGTAAAGATTTTACCTTTATATTTTACAGGATTGCTACGGATTACGGGTAAAAGCAATACACATCCTATCACCGTCGAAGGTGATCGACGCTTTAGTTGCGATTTTCAAACAAGTATTTAGTGCCAAAGTCGGAAGCCGGATTCATGTTCACAAGACTTTGGAAGCGGTTCACGAGCATGTGGAAAAGGATATACTACCGGTCGAGTATGGAGGAACTGAAAAGTCACTGACAGAAATACATAGTGAGTAGCTGTCTACATTAAGCCGGAGCACAAAAAAAAGGACCACTCACGCCATTACCTTAACTTGCGTGGCCGCCCAGGGTGACTACTACTCGTATATTCGCTCTGAATTTTCAAAATGAAGTAGATAGGCTACATGACAAAACCGACCAAAAACAAAATTCATCATGTGAAAAGTTGCACCAAGTTCGACAAAAACACAAACACGTGCAACAGTGCGACTGGCTGCGACACTGATACCGTGGTAAATTTACTGTGCGGATACTTACTGGTATCGCTTGGAAACTCACTGTGTCTGTGTGCGTGATCAAAACGGCGGAATTGTTCTAAGCGGACTATCTGTCAGAGGCGCGGAGCCGCATGCGTAATTTGTGGCTGGAGCTTGATCTCAAAATGAGCGTGGACATTAATGAGCCAGTTTAATTCGCAACGAAAGTTTTCAAATTTATGGTGTTTTTTTAATGAAAATTATGTATTTTGAAAAAATACCTTTTTCAAAATATATTTATTATAATATAGTACGATCGTACCACTATATTACTATTTAGACATTTTAAGTAATTTTGTACAAGCGTTATTTAAAATATATCTGTGGAATGTACTTATATTATTATTTTAATTTACAGAGCTGAATGTTGAAGCCCTAAGTTCTGAAGAGAATATGCAGTATATGAAGATGATGAACGCAGCTGGCACCGACGAAAAGTATAGAAAAACCGACAAATTTAATGAACAGTGCCTAGGAATGCCCGGCACGTTTAGAACTCTAAAAGTAGATTGAATTTTTAATTTTATAAAACGTAATAATCTTCTTGATAAACTTGAGCGGCTCCGGAATTCGGCATCCGCATTATTTTTGGAATGCGAAAGTACGATCACGTCTCTGAGTACAGGTCTCAGCTCAACTGGCTTCCTATCCGTCTTTGTCGAGATTCTCACGTTATTTTTCTCCTGTATAACATTTTGTTTAACCTATTGTCGCCACGCTATCTTAAGGAGCGTTTCCAATTTCTGCAGCCAGTGCGAGGTCAGCCGATGCGGTCATCTAAAAAGCTTCGCCTTGCATTCCCTCCTCATTCCTCGCACTCCTACACACAGTCGTTCACTGTTAAATATATCCGTCCCTGGAATTTCCTACCCTTATTTGTTAGAGGGTCAGAATCATTGTCTATTTTTAAAACAAGGGTCAAAGCACATTTCCTCGCCCTTTAATGCTCCTGCTTAGTTTTCTAATCTCTTTCCTTCTTTTTACTTCTCCATTTCTGTTTACTTATATTCTTATTTTCTTTCCCCGATCACTTTTTGTTATTGGTGGGCTGTTAGTTACGGATTCTATATTTTATTGTTATTTACTTGTCTTTTTATTGTTATTTTTTAAGTGAATATTATTTTTTTAGTTTTCTGTGCTTACCCTTCCTAACATTTTACTCTACTTGGGTTGTCTGGAAGAGATTGCTTTTAAGCAATAAGACCGCCTAATTGCTTCATCATAATCTTGTAATACAAACCTGTAATGTTTTATTCGATGTGCAATAAACAATAGTTATCTTATCTTATCTTAAATAAAAATCAAATAGAAAAATATGATGTCAATTAAATATAGTTTTTTTTTTTAAATATTGCCCGTCAAGATGACCTCACTCCACCTGATGGAAAGCGGTCGTGAGGTCCAGATATGAGGTTGACAAGCCCAGTCATTCAAACGAATCACTGGGCTGGCCATCCTCACCTTGAAGGCCTACAGAAATGCCTTTTCACGCCCCGCTTGAAGAACCCGGGACTATACGAGGAAGGAAACACATGTGCTGGAAGAGCGTTCCACGTCTGGATGGTACGACAAAGAAACGAGTCACCGAACCTTTTAGTTCGGGCCAACAAATGTTGAATTGTGTGTGGGTGACGCCGTAGTCCAGCACGCGTGGTACGGGAGTGGAAAGGTGAGGGTGGGATAAGCTGGAATAACTCGTCAGAGCATTCCCCATTGTAGAAGCGATAGAGAACACTTAGCCTGGCAATGTCTCTACGCAATTGGAGAGGCTCAAGGGTCAAAGTTGCCTCTGGGTTTCCAATAATACGGATAGCACGCCGCTGCAACCTGTCAAGAGCTTCGAGTAGGTACTTAGCGGAACCGTCCCAGAGATGAGAGCAGTATTCCACACACGAGCGGACTTGTGTCTTATACAAGAGACAGAGCTGCTCAGGCGTGAAGAATCGTCTCACTCTGTTCAGGACTCCGAGTTTACGGGATGCAGTTCTAATGACGCTCTCAATGTAGTCCCGCTGGTTTAGGTTGCTACGAACATCCATGCCAAGGATGTTTAGGCTATCCTTAATCGATAGTGGGGTGCTCTGAAGAGTGGGATGGGAAAGGAAAGGCGACGCCTTTGCTGTGAATGCACACACCTGCGTTTTCTTGGCATTGAACTCGACAAGATTGCATGCACCCCATTCTGAAATGCGGTCCAACACTCCGTCAAGCTCAACAACAAGACTTCGCCTCTTCTCCTCGATGTCAGTCTGCTTTGCCCCAGGGCGCTCGAAATATCGCGCGTGGACCTTGCTATCATCCGCATAGCAATGAATATTACCAAGAGATAACATGTCATTGATATGCAGAAGAAACAACGTCGGCGACAAGACGGAGCCCTGCGGCACTCCGGCATTAATCTGGAGAAAGCGTGATTTTTGACCATCGCAAAGGACACAAATTCTACGTCCCTCCAGAAATCCGGCGACCCAGTCGCATAGGCGAGGTGGCAGACCATATGCCGGAAGCTTGGAAAGAAGCGAACGATGCCATACACGGTCGAAAGCTTTGGCAATGTCAAGGCTGACGGCCAAAGATTCCCCATGCTTGTCCATAGCCTCCCCCCAGATGTGTGTTACGTACGCTAGAAGATCACCTGTAGACCGTTTTGGTCGGAAGCCGTACTGACGGTCGTGAATGAGAGAGTGATCCTCTAGGTAGCGGATGAGCTGCGTGTTTATGATCCGCTCAAACACTTTAGCTAAAACTGAGGTTACGGCTATTGGACGGTAATTGGCAGGGTCAGACCGGTCCCCTTTTTTGGGAACTGGTTGAACGTTCGCCTCCCTCCAAGACAGCGGCACAAGACCCGAATTGTAGGAGAGGCGATACAGGCTAGTGAACACTGGAGACAACTCCGCTGCACATTTCTTCAGCACCACAGCTGGAATTCCATCAGGGCCACTGGCTTTCCTGACACCGAGTGACTGCAGTTCGGCACGAACATCACACTGCCTGATACGAATATCAGGCATTGTGGAGCCGCAATGTGGAATATCAGGCAGCGCAGCACCGCAGTCATCGATGCAAGAGTTTGCGGCAAAGAGGTTAACCAGTAAATCGGCTTTCTCTTGCAGCTGATGAGCCAACGATCCATCAGGGAATCTCAATGGGGGCAGCGAAGGCACGCAGAAGTTAGATTGCACGTGTTTAGCCAGTCGCCAGTAGTAGCGGCTACCCGTAGGGTGCGTGATGAGTTCTTGGCCAACACGTGCAATTCGCTGGGCGTCTGCTCTAATGTAAGCCCTCTTCGTGGCCTTGGTGGCTTTATTACAGGCTGCTTTCAGGGAGGCAAGGTTTGAATGATCATTGAGTGCCTGGGCCCTAGACCAAGCACGGTACGCCGCCTGTTTTTGTTCAACAGCTGCGGCACACTCGCGATTGAACCAGGGACCAGTTTTGCTAGCACTGACGACATCAGTAAAAGGAATGTAGTATTCCATTCCGGTACTGATCTCGTCAGCGATAGCAGATGCACTCTCTGAAGCATCCCTTTCTCCAAAGCAGCACTGCCGCCAAGGGACGGAGGCAAAATACTCTCGCAATCCGTCTCAATCTGCCGACGAGTAGTGCCATAACCGCCGCGTCACCTCCACAGGTTGTGGGGGAGCTGCACAAGGCACTGTAGCGCCAACCAGACAGTGATCGGAGGAGCCCAATGGAGCACCAACCGACACTTTATACCCGGCTGGGTGACTCGTCAGCAGAAGGTCCAATAAAGAGGGAGTATGACCGACAATATCTGGTACCCGGGTGGGCTGGTGTACCAGTGGCGTCAGGTCTTGCGTGAGAGCAAACGCATGGGCAGTTCGGCCTGCATGGTCTGTTTTTGATGAGCCTAACCAGGACTCATGGTGCGCATTGAAGTCTCCCAAAAACACCATTTCGGCATTTGAGAACTGCGCCTCAGCGTTGTCTGCGGCCTGACTCAGATGCTCGAAGAGTCGAGTTGTCTCGGCGTCGCCTTTGTGGGAGCGGTATATGCACGCATAGACCCGGCTTGTGGAGCCCAGGTCAACGTGCACCCAGAGGGTGGAGAGGGATGGGCCTTCTAGGCAGCGGAGACGGCTACAGCAGACGTCCGCCCTGACGAATAGACATACACCGGCTTTAGGTTGGAAGGACTCTTCCAGCACATAGCCGGGGTAGTGCAAGTATGACGTATCAGCAGGGCGGCCTATCTGTGTTTCCGTCAAAAAGAGCATCGCAGGCCTCGCCGTCTCAAGGTGTTGATGGACGGCGTTGAGGTTTGCATGGAGTCCGCGGATGTTAGCGAACTCCACCTCAAACAGCGTGTTGGTGGGGGATGGGGATGCCGCTGTAGGCCGTTTTTTTGTGCTTCTGACTGCCATAGATGTTAAAGGATGGGAGGGGCGTGAAAGAACGACTGTGATCGAGGCAATGAAAGACAAAGCGTGGTGCCCTGCATTGGTATTAATCGCGTGGAATAGTGTAGGCCGGTCCGCCGGACGGAAGGGCCCCCGTACCCCCTCGGGTGTGGTCGCCGGGCCCCACCGGAACCGGGCACCACCCGGCACGACGAGCCACCCCGAGATTATGCGCGACCTGGTGGGGCAGCCTCCAGAGGTGGTTAACCCCTTTTGGGCCCCTGTACTATGCCGCGGGCGGCCAGCGGCACCACCGTTTCTACGGGTCTCCCTGGCCGGCGGGCCGATACACACTACACACACAATACCGCCGCTAGGGCTCCCACTGGTCCAACAATTGCCACGATCACAGTCCCCCTGGCACCGGTTAGTGCAGTGCTGATCCCGGAACGCGACCTGACCGAGATAGGTCAGAATCACTTGGCGGGTTTTACACAACTGCATGGTGGTAACAACAACCGGCCGACATAAGTCTCTCACCTGAAGAGCAGATGGTCTGCTGGAAGAAACCCTTAGTCGCCTCTTACGACACCCATGGGAAGATATGGGGCTGTGGAAAGTATTCTTTTAAAGTGCCGCCTCCAGCACGGCACAAAAAAAAAGTAGCCACTAAATTTTAAAAAATGTAATGTACTAGATCATTCAATAATGCATTAAAAAGTGTCCACAAAGCTGGGCCGTCGTCAAAATAACAGCCACTGCAACGTCAATTTATGTGCGTTTATTAATTTGATAAAAGAACAAGAAATCCATCGCACGGATAAAAAAAGTCTCAGTAAATCATGTGACATTGACATCTTCTCAGATAAGGTGCAAAAATTTAAACGCCAAGTATTGCAGTCACCCGTGTTATCGCTGACTTTTTGATCAAGTCTTCGATTTTTGGTTTTTAAGTTTGTTACCCTGCAAAATTGTATTACTTAACTATTTGTAATTTACCAAGTAAGAAGTACCGTGTTTAGTTTTAATAATTATTAAATTGTAAGTTCACAATGCATGCCGTGGCAGCCCTTAAGTGAGGTGACACTTAGCTTTAAGTTTGAATTATAATATCATATTAGTATGTATTAGTGTTTATCTTGTTGGTTGTCCTATCTAAATAAATAAAACGTTTTACATTTTGTTTGATAATTTCTATCAAGGGTTTACCTTATAAGATAATTTTTCTTGAACTTTAGGTAACCATTGCGTTTAGTATGGAAAGTGATACTTTTTCTCTATAACTAACTAAAAAATAACGCTTTTACTGATTAAGTGATTTATCAATAATGAAAGAATATTGAGCTCTTTAGCCCAATGGATGATCCCACCTAAAGGCCCACAAAGATCGTTCGCTTCCGTCCGAGGACAAACATTTGCGTGATAAAAATTGTGTTGTGTTTCTTCTGTTTAAGGTTGTTATTTTCTTGTTACCTAAGGTCTACAGTAATACGACTAATACTAGTTAACAACTCCTTCATAATTCTAACAGCAATGAATATAAACTTGCTGCCCGCGCATGTGATTCCAAACCAATACAATAAGGGTATCTTCAAGGCAATAGTGAATATCCATTAAAGGTTATGAGACATGTGAAACGTTCAATTTCATGGTTATAAAAGTCTAATTGTTGAAATAACTATTCATTTAATTCACGAACAAAAAATTCAGTAATATTTCCACTCGAACATCATTTTAATTTTGTCATACCCCTTCTAGTAAAGAAATCTCCAAGTCCCACCTACTTTTGTCACAAATTGCTAATGTTCTCCTTAATGGCTTTAGTTCTTTATTTAGTTTTAACACACACTTAAAAGTATGTTTCTTTTCTTTCATGAAAAGTATTACTTGTTTCCAAAACGAAGTCGAAAAATGTGAGCGCCTCAGCCCCATCGCCCGCGATCTCTGCCACCAGTCCGCGTTTCGGACTGTCTTCGAGGGCTGGCTGCACGTCATTGTCGGAGCGACTTCGTTGAAATTAGTTATTGATTTTGAAGAGTTTATAAAACTGTTTGCATATTTATATAAATCGGAATACTTTTAATATTTTGGATGTGAAATTCAATGTTGTCAGCAGATCCTAACATGGCGCCACATTTTGGTTGCGGTTTCGAAGTGATGTTCTCGATCTTTGCGAGAAGTAACTCGTTAAAATAACATGAAAAGAGGCGGCGCGGTGCGTTAAAATGCAGATTTCTTTTTAAGTGCATTAACAATGCATTTATAAGTCGCTATTTATGAATGTGAATTTCAAATAAAAATATTAAATACAAATAGAGCGAAAAGGTAAACAATAGTGTTTGGAAAATAGATTGGAGTATAAATTATGTGGATTCTTTATCGATTTATTTTTTATTTCATGCATTTTTCGTTATTCCCGGTTAATTAACCGCATTTTATGATTTTTATGTTTAAATACCACCGCTAGATGGCGCTGGCGGCACTATTTTGACTGTTCCCTCAGGAAGTCGGATTTCAAGTCACACAGTGCGATGGGCGTACAGTACCTACTTCAAGATAAATAATAGGAATTGTAAAACATTGGAATTTCGGAAACAATCGTAAAACATTACAAAAATAATTTAAAAATATTTTTTTGACAAAAATTCTATTCTTTTCTATTCTTCTAATTTCAACTTTATCGCAAACAATGAAATATCAATGTCATTTCTAAGAAAAGCTCATCAGTGGGTGGCAAGCCGTGCAAGCAGCGCAGCTAATAAGTCAGTTCATAGTTAGAGTATTACTGACGTATAAATAGCCGTCTCGTTATTTTATTTTACTATAGCGCTGTCATCCAGTTGCCTAGTTTCGGTCGGTCGTCTTTTTTGGTCGCAGTCGGATAATTAACCGTTAATAACCGCAATTTTATCGGTAGCTAACCATAAATTTGGTCATAATCGTGACCTTCAAAATATTGTAGTCTATCGGTCTATAGAATCGATACTTTATTGAATTGTAACGTAGCCGAATTACGAATAAAATTGAGGCAAGCAGAAGAGACGATAAAAAACAACAGAATTGCCTTTATAAAACTAAAAGACAACTTTTTTAGACGATGTAGAATTTGTATCGAGAACGAAGGTAGACATTTTGAACATTTCTTGTAAATAAATAATAAATAATTAATAACTATTTCTTTTTGTTCTATTAATTAAACTTTCAAATGTTTATCATTTCTATTATTTCCTTCTTTTCCTCCAGGAAGGCTCCTGCAGTAATTTTTGGTTATTTAACAAATTAATGAACTTCAGGAATGATAACATGGCCAAAAAACGTTTATTAATCTGATGGCTAATTTCAAGAATTTTCCACCTCGCTGTCTTTGAAGGTTGATTTTAGCCAAAGTAGCCCATTAAGTTTTTTTGTAATGATTATGAAAGCTGAGATTCTGGAGCATTTTTGAGCTTTACTTAGAAACCATACAGTCACCCGCTTAGATTTTTAATTTAAAGTTGAAAATTTAAGTCTTTATTCATTAACCGTACATTTTTGGTTTTATACCAACATTTTAATAATTTTGGTCAAAGTTATGAAGCTGATTATTTTATGCATCAAAGTGCAATTAATGATGATTCAGTTGGGCAAAGAAAAAAATTGAAAAGTCTTCTACTTTTAAAAAAATAAAAAAATTAAACTTTTAGGTCCTAAATTCTCAGAAATTCAGAAAATAAATCATAACTCGAAAACTATGAACAATCGCGGAGCATACATGGGACTGATTTGGGTACCCCAAGGGGTGCTCTATCTGTAGGCTTCCGCTTGACACTTCTTTTTGGGACACCCTGTATATTATATATTGAAATTCGTGAAATTGTTTTTCGGGCCATTAACACTTCATATTTTTAATTCTTGTACTAAAGTATGTGCCCCTATAATGACTCTCTGAAAATGTATCCTAATAACGACCCATTTTTTCAAATCTTTCCTAGAGACTTAATAATAGTTTTCAGAAAAGTCAAAACCTAAGAATGTTACAGCTATGTTCATTTATCAACAAAAATAGTAGAGTTTATGTGTCTAAATGTCCTGTAAATGGAATTATTTTTCAATTTTTCTTTTTGAATTGTTTAAATGAATTTTTGTTATAATATTCTTTTAAGGTTGGTTTTTTTTCTTTGTTTTATATTCTTTAGCTAAGAATCTCATTAGATTTATTGTATCAAAATAACACTCTGCTTGTACTTTACTAACGCCTGTTGTAAACCCAGAACAAGTTTAAAAGAGTAACTGCTGAGTTTCTCGCCGGGTCTTCTCAGCAACAAACAACTCCGACGCGGTGGTAGAGTCGCATTATGTCTGTTTACTGTTTATTTACATATCCATATAATTATGGTATTTATGTCTATTATTTAGTATATTTTGCTGTAAATTTGACGATTTGAAAGTACTGATACAGTCTATTTGAATGAAGTTATTTGAGTTTGAGTTTGAGTTTGAGTTTGAATTAAAAGACGCGCCTACCACGGGAGCACTTTTCTTAAGCGCACCTAAATATTGCTTAAGGAAATAAATACTTCTTTAAAATATGTATTTTTTTACCTTCTAAAATTAAATATTCTTGATGAATAGTACATTATTGCAAAGGCAGCGAAATAGGCAATTGCAGGTCGAGTATGAGTTTGAAGGCCGAGCCGCAGGCGAGGACTTCAATGATACGAGACAGGCAATTGCCATTTCGGCCGAGGCATATATACTTAGTGCTTTTCTTTAAAAAATGCAAGGAAATAAAAAGGGCCTTTTACATAATAAATTTAATTAATATTATTAACAAAATAACAACTCCGCTTTACCGCCAATTTGTTTTTTTTTTTTTTTTTTTTAATTTACGTTTTGTTCATTAAAAATACATCAGAACTTCACATAAAAGGAGATGTCCCATTTCTGGCCAAGTCTATGTATATGGTAGTATATAATAGTAAATCTACTGATTCCGATGGTTCACAGGCATTATGAATTATTACTTTATTTTCTGGCTATTTAATAAAAAATATTTTATCTCAGATCAGCTTTTGTTGAACTTCTGATGCTATTTGAAAATAGCCGCCTTGTTTTTGTTGTAGTCTTGTCAAATTGACAATGCGTAATCTGTGTTGACGCATTTCCGCCATGATGTTTATTTGTGTGTTGCAATTCTATAGTTTGAAATCTTGTTTAAACCGAGTAAATAAGTTTTTGGGGGCGTGACGAACAGGGTGTAAAGTTCCTCATCCACCATTGAAAAAGGAAGATCCTCCGATGGTTGTTGTCGGGTTCTTGTACATATGTTCAATTGCTCGGATAACTTTAATATCGCGATGTAGATAACGTCAGTTTTTTAGTTCGTATGTGCGAGAAAGATGTCACTTCAAGTTTTTTAAGGGAATGTAATATTCAAAAACTGGTACACGTATTTTTGCCTATATTTTAGTATAGTGTACATAGACCTGGCCAAGACTTCTTATAGGTATTTTGGGACATAGACTAAGCAAAGGTGTGATTCTGATTTTTCGTAACATAGCCCGGGTTTGTGATGAACCCGTATTTGGCAAGCGTGGTGATTGAAGCCAATACCCATAAAATGACTTGATTTCAATGATTGAGGCCTTTGCCCTGCAGTGGGATAGTATATAGGCTAATAATGTTATTTTACATTAAACAAAAAACCTCTGTGCTATTTTATGTGCTAACAAAAGCTAGCAGCAGCTGTACCAACAATTTTTTTTATTGAAAGAAATTTCATGATCGAATCTGTATTTCCGAAGATTACCTCCTACAAACAAACAAGCAAAGTTAGAAACTTCACTTCTTGTTTAACTCAATCCCCATTCTGCTTTTTCCTGTTTTTTTTTCACAATTACATTATCACATACGGCTTCTCTCTCGTACATACAAAAGATTGCTCGTCACAACACTCGCATGCACACCACACGTTCACACACATACCACATTTATACATAAAAAACAATAAATCATACTTAACTCAAACAAGCATTTGCAAGTTCAATCTCAGTGTTGCGCAAACCTAAAATAGGCTATACCTAAGAAAATAATTTATTAGCCTTGTACCAATTTTGAAGGAAACAGGGTCATGTCATTAGATAAACACAAAATGTGCAACGTCAATTGTCTACCATTGGGTAGACGTAGTACTGTAGGCATAACATTTGATCTAGCTAGCCAAACGATCCTCTTGTTCAATATAGCCATACTTACACTATCCTAATGCCCCATCATTAAAATTCATCCAACGTTCGTCGTTAACACTACGGCCAAGTAATTTGCAGTTTCCCGTTCTTGCGATCGAAGCCCAATATCCTGGCTCACCACATCAATATGGCCACATACGCCTTTATTCTGTTGTACTCAAGGTTTATAATAGCCGCGCAGAACCCTTTGTTATCGGCAGGACCGAATCATGGTTCCGGATAGGCTTAGGGATGCGCACAAATTGATGGCAATGATCTTAACACAAATATAAATTGATATAGATGACGCGAGAAAGTGTCCTCTCATGACGCTGCTCCATTGAGTCCCCGCTCAACTATTAAGCTGCTTATGTGAGATGTGTTATGCAGCTATACTGCGAGGATGTGCACTACGTTACAAAACTATTAGACTGTTTCCACGGATGCTATGCTATGTAACGGAGCGAGTAAGATATGCGATGAATCGACAGTAGTGAAGGCGCGCAAAGCATGGAATCAGCATCAACAGCATGAAACACGAATCCATAGCACTCATCAGTTCATATAAAAACATCTTAGTAGAACCCGACCACCAGTTCTATGGCTATGTGGACCAATGAATGTGATTGGTGGAAATCAAATGCTTCCGTAGGAACGTAGCATATCACACATTTCTGGCACATCTCTGGTGGTGATCAATACTTATTCTGTCAACTCAATTAAAATCGATTGATGATCAAAGAAATGGCAGATCCCGGTCACAAAAAAACTAACATGACGTCCAATAAGCACCAAAAAAAGCGGCTCGCTTGGTTTTTCATACAAACTTTGCGTTATCCATTTAGCCTTATCTCTATGGATCTAAGTCATGCCGACGTGGGTGCTACAATGGGGAGGGTTTGGCATGCTGTCCTGATTGCTGGGATATGGATGGATTTGCTAGGAGAAATTCTTGGAGAGAAGCCATTGATGGTGAATGTTTAGGGTTATAAACCAGTTTAGCAATAAGTAACTATCTTTATGCGATATGGTTTATCATCTTATACGAGAAAGTTATTAAATATAAAGAAATAAAATAAATATGCGCCAGACAGCACACCACTCATCATAGTCTCGAAGTAGGTATAAATATTCCTGTGTTACGAGGTATCATACTAGGAATTAAGCCAGAAGCTCCCAGCATACCCAGACGACAGCCAATTTAGAAAAGATCGTTTCCTGAATTGATCGACCGGTAATTGAACCCGGGACACTACGTAAGTCAAGGCGAGAAACCGAACCGAAAAGACACCACGCCAATCGTCGCAGACTGATTGCGTTTATCAGTCGCAAGTTTCAGCAAACTGAGTTATTTATAAAAATCTACTTAAAATGACATGCTCGCGTGTAGTAATTAAAAGATCAAATATCGTGACCAGTGCATTAAAATAAAAGTTGACCCATTTTTTCTGACATATACCTATAGATAGACTCTGTATTTGGCCACTATCGTTTTCAGCATGCGATATAACGCAGTATAAAAAATTAACATCAGTTCCATAACAAAGTTTGTCAATTTATTTTTCCGTTGTCCGTTGGCAGTCAGATTGGTTATCCAGACAATCCTACGGGAGTTCGAATTTATAGCTGAAATTTGAAATTCTGGATCGTGACACTACTGTATTGTTAAAAACTGCATGTGCAATTTGTAGGTCTGCCGGAACATTTGTTTGTGACAATATTTCGTTTACAGCACTTTGAAGGTAAATTCCGAAATCGACTGCAGTACCTATTCTGAAAAAGCGCTTAGAATCACACTGTGAATTTGCTGTCCGATTAAAATTTTGCAGTCTGTAAAACTAACAACGAGGCATCTTGCTAATATAGAGAAAATAAACTTGCCTACCTAAATAGTAAGATGTGACAATACATACAAGGTGTCCCTAAAATGAGTGATAAGCGGAAGCCCAGTGATAGAACATTACTAGGGCTATTAGAGTATATGGCGCCCCTTGAACATCTTCCTGCCGGATGTGAACTGCCGTGGCCCACATGGAAGTCGCTTAACCGTCTCCGAACCCAAGTGGGCCGCTGCAGGAGTAACCTTTTTAAATGGGGGTACATCAGTCAGGGTAAAATGCGACCGCGGAACCTCGGACCAAACAATGCAGCACCTGCTGGTTTGCCCCCAGTGCCCTACCAGCTGCTCAATTAAGGATCTACATGAGGCCTCCCCCACTGGGGTGGCGATGGCGGAGCACTGGGCTGCTGTTATTTAGTATTGGCGATGCGATCATCGACACGAAGAAGAAGAAGACTAGGGCTACTCGAATTACCCCCATATACGTTCCACGATTTTTGGTAGTTTTCGAGTTATGATTTTTTTACAGATTTTCGTAAATTTCTGGGTGGAGTCACTTTTTTGGTCACTTTGGCACGAATAATGGAGAAACATGCTTAATTTTGTTTCAACTGAATGAATGAATACTAGGCTTACTTGATCAAAGCATTTATATTTATAGGTAACACTGATCAATAATTTGAAAAAAAATATGAAACTGAAAAAGTGGAAAATATTGTTTTTTCCCGAAGTTTTGAAGCCATTAAAAAAAAGTTATATAAACCATTTTTTCAAAATGTTTTTTAAAGACTTGCCAATTATCTCAAGTATTCATTTCCTAAATTTCAATGAAATAGTTTAATGGCATCATACTTAAAGTTCTATTAACTGTATCAGAGGTGTAAAATTAATGATCTTATGGTAGCTAATAAAACTCATTGTAAAGCAAATGCGTTGTTTAAAAAAAACATGTCTGCTACAGTACAGTACAGTAACCCTTCTTATTTTATTGAAAACCGCATTGCTTAGAATACAGGTGAAAACAAACTTACCTCGCTAAGTAGACCGAGCAGCAGTGCCTGCCAAACAAAGCAGACTGACCAAATGAAGAGGCTTACGGGGAGGCCTATTTTCAACAGTGCAAGCACAGGCACAGAACGAAATAGATGATGAGAGTAGGACTTGGAAACCGGTTTATTTTTCAAACCGGTTTAGTCAAAAATGCCTAAGAACGTATTGGTTTTGTTCCCGCTCGAACGGGAACGTTATTAAAACGATTTAGAAGAGGAACAAATGTAAATCGTTCTTGCTCTTTTTACCGGTTTTATCCATTTTTAACCGTTCTTTGTATTTAATAGGATCAATACGAAACTAGTAATATCTAATAATTCACAGCCACGCAGCTTAGTCACGGCTCGTGTCGTTAAAGTTTGTACTAAAGAACACTGATGCAAGAATCAGGGGTTTTTTTTGTCTGCAACGTTTCCATTCTGTCATCAACTTGTATCATCTAACGGATAGATCTATGGCCATGAAATATTTTCAATTTTTTTTCATTTTGAGATAAATAAGAAGTGTCACTATGCTTGAATTTTCCTGTCACGCCACGAGCCTCTGTTCATTGTAGAATGAACCGGTTTTTTCTGTTCATATAAAATATTCCCATTTCGTTCGCGTTCCGTACAAAATTTAAATCGGTTCCAAGCCCTGGATGAGAGTGTACGTACTTTGCTTGTCGAAAAATGAGAGCAGTGCATCACTTTAGACACTACTTCGTTTGACTTAGTTGATATTTGACTTATTGGCGAAATGACCTTCTTTTACAATCCCTATAACTATAACTCGTTAAGTTAATTCCCTTACCTGAGCGTAGCGAGCAATGCCGTAATTCGATCTTTCATTTCCAGCTAGTCAGTGGTTACCTGGCACTGACGCATCTTGTAGTCTGGATAATAACTGACCAAATTGCTCGCTATATACCCTCAGTTTAGGGAATTACCTGGACTGGATATAAGCAATTGTAATAAGGCCTCTGCACTTCTGCAGTCGTTAAAATCAATGACTTTAAACAAAGGAGATTGACCATTTTTGTATGAACGTTGGACCAAGTTTTAATCATAGTGCATACTGTTCCTAAGACTAATCTAGTCTGTCACCCAAAGCGCTTTAGAATTTATCCGAGGAGTATTGAGAAAAAAATATCTATTGTACATAAACATTTTACATTAACGGAAAATCTCCAACAGTTTATTTTAAAAATTAAAGACATTATATTAATAAACCATGAATTATATGATTAAAACAACACTTAGATATGTATACTCATTCAATCATTCAGTCGTTACATAGGTTTACAACATGATAAATGATCCTCTATGTTAGGCCTCATGTAAACATTAAAATACCTAATCAGTCGTCATCCTCATCGTCGTATATTTATTAAATCTAAAAAAAAAGCAGAGCGCCGCACGTCTTAGTGCCTAGCCCACCCCAAGAACCAAACTAGGCTAACAACGTGGGCACAACTAGCGAGGTCGGGACCACACTCAGGAGGTTTATTAAGTGAGAAAATATGTTATTTAACGCACACTTTGAAGAAAAATTTATAATATTATATAATCAGTTAAGCACCAAAAAGCCATAAGATAAGTTTTAAGATTCTATTTAACCCCGTGGATGTTTTTTTTTATTCATTTTTAAAATATTTATTCATGTAAGAAAAGAAATAACATTATTTCCACGCCTGGGGGGCAGCATTTGGTCCAGACCTGTCAATCTCCTCAAAATAAAATGAACTTATTAAGATAAGAAATACTGGCTATTCCTATCATTAAATAGCTTGATGACAAGTCTATCAAATCAGTATCCTTACAAATCTAACCTCCGTGGTTTTCGAATACTAGAAATTATGATTGTATGTGTTTTCAAACAATAAACAACAAAATTGTACGGGAAAACTGCAGACAACCGTTTAAGATTTTTGTGCATCACACTTCATTCTCATCAAAACTGAACTATGTAGGAACTTAACTTTTGATGGCAGTGGGTACACAGGGGTTTACGTCAAGCTTTACATAGAGCCACCTTATGCTGCTGACATAAGACCTATTTTGCAATGGTTCTGTAAAGGTTGACTTGTCCCCCGTACACATTCTGCTAAAAAAGCGGAAAATGTCCTTTGGATGCCGGAAAATGTCCAAAACCCACTAGTTAGTGCACCTTTAGATCAATATTAAAATCCAATCTGACACCGACTGTAAAAGCTTCGTGTAGGTTGGCGGAATCCATTTTGTTTCCGCCGTAATAAAGTATACCTAATGCTATCTGGGTGGGTAATGGCATAGTAAAAGGAGAGAGAAGTAGGCCAACTCGGGCCCCGAGCGAGAGATAATAGCCTAAACATAACCACGCAAGGCTGTTGCATGTAGTTTATTCAATCGTCAAAAATGCAGCGTCCATCTCTGAACAATCTATCTGAACTACAAATCTGTATCCGATTAAACACAATATTAAGAATCTAAGTTAGGTACTTAGGTACTCACTGTTCTTATACGGTAGGTTATGTGAAGAAACACAATTCTTGATTTGATGAGAAACACTGCAGTACCTATTTACGCATACTATTTTGTAGAATTTTCTGAGCTCATTTGATCATAGGACGTACGTCCTACACGCACACAAAACAAAAGTTTCAAGCGGCGGCGCAGTGTTGCGTCTATGTGCGCGGCGTTACCTACGCACGGCGGACTGATTCTTCGTCATAAAAAAGACTATCGACTAAAAGACTATTCGGTTCATCCAGTTTCATGCAACCTCAGCTCTTAAATGACAAAATTTTGTTTTCTTGTTGGTGGTAGTGGTCCATCCAGGTCGACGCTTACTGTCTGAAATGGCCTTGAGCAAATTTTAGGACGTCAGCCACTAGTACTGCATCCCCACATTTCACCTTATACTTTATCAGTGTGTGCGAACGACGCACGTAGGAACGTGTATGTACGGGCGCGCTCACATAAAAACCGCTGTCGGGCGTATGTATAAAGACAACCTACTTCTATCCTTTTACTATGGTAATGGCTCGGAAAATAAGTTTTATGGCAAACTAGATAATAAGGATTAGGAAAGATTGTAAAAATTACTAGCTGGTCCCAAAACATGCTGCTATAAGATTTGAATCGGATGGAAGAATGGTATGAAATGATAAAAGCGTTAAGTGAAGTTTATAAGACAACTAGCTTCTCGCCCGCGTCTTCGCCCGCGTGGACTTCATTTACAATACTTGCCGTTTATTAACGGCAAGTTATTACTCACAAAATCCCGTCTTAATCAGCACCTACGTCCTAAAAAGAACTTCTAGCACTTTTCAACCGACTTCAAAACCTTTTTTGCAGGAGGTTCTCAATTCGACTGTATGTTTTTTTTTAGTAACGAAGTTTCATACAAACAAACTATCGACCCTAAAAACAACCCGTCAAGGGTTGAATTTCGCAAAATCCCGTCTAAGTGCACTTGTAGCTTCTGAGATTTCGTGATGAGTGAGTCTCTATCTAACTGCTGTGCAAATGCTTCAAATTAAAATCAAGTCATCGTTACAATAATTGATGAAAGGAATTAGCACTTTCTGGAAAAAACATAACACACTTGCTTGGCCTAGGATCTGATCCCAGGGGCTTATTACAATCGTTTATATGTAAACTAATATTAAAAAAGATTTGAAAGATTTGATTGTTCGTTTGTATTGAATAGGCTCCGAAACTACTGATCCGATCGTTAATTTTTTTTACTAACTGAAAGCTAAACTATTCAGGAGTGTTAAAGGTTATACTGTAGTATGATCAAACAAAACAATCAGTGAAAAATAATAGTTTAGGTAAATCAAGTCCAATCATGAACATTTGGTTTGTACGTATGAATATGCCGATTCAAACACGAACGCAAACATGGTTCGGATCAAGGTCGCGCACAACAGTCGTGAAGTCTTACCCGTCTC
This sequence comes from Udea olivalis, assembly GCA_947369235.1. Classification (NCBI taxonomy): domain Eukaryota; kingdom Metazoa; phylum Arthropoda; class Insecta; order Lepidoptera; family Crambidae; genus Udea; species Udea olivalis. The sequence continues at coordinate 9,509,059 of OX376362.1, read as the reverse complement.
GTATTTCTATTGTTCTGGTTTTTGCATTGGGTGCCATTGTTTGCCATTATTTTCTTAGGGTTTTCTTAGGAACACCCGTGTGTTCCGCTGACACTCAAGGGGTTAATAGCCATGGCGGCGCAGGTGGTGGTGGTTGTTACGTAACATTTGTTAATGCTATAGAACACCGTCCTTAAAGATCTTACAAAAAAAAAAAAAATCCTGGCCTGTTGGTGCAATGGTAGCGATCCTGCCATTAGCACCGGAGGTCGTGGGTTCGATCCCCACCCATAACATTTTTTTTGGGACGAACATGTGTGTTTGTCATCAAGCTGGAGAAAACTCTCCAGCTTTGCTCTACAAAAGTAAAGTATTATCATACTCGTCATTATAAATTAATTAATTGGGTCGGATTAATGCACAAACAATTTGTTATCTCAATGCCACTACAAACCACTGTATCAAGTTTTTAGTCCATGAAAGTGGATACAAATATCAAAAAATCGTCAATTATTAGTCAAAAAGACGCCTTCTCAAAACGATTTGATGACGTCATCAAACAACGTTATTTCAGTTTTACTAGTTGTCAAAATGCAGCTTGTAATACCGATTGAGTGAATGACAAATCAATATTATTTACCTTTTTTAAAGCCATGGACTAACACATACATAACAAGACATAACCTCGTTGCCTAGCAACTAGTGTTGCCCAAAATCGATCTTGGTCTTGCAGTCTTGGTCTTGTTCTTGCATTTTTGCAAGACCAAGACCGCCTAATTTTAGCAAGACCAAGACCAAGACTGACCGTGCAAGATTTGAGCAAGAACAATACTAAGCCTGCGAGACTCTTGCGTCTTGCAGTTAGGACTGAGTGTCTTTTCAGGGAGTATACTGTATAGGAGTTCGGTTTTATGCTTAGGGACTCTATGAGACGAAAAAAATATAAAAAAACTGTGCTGTCAAAGGTGAAGGTGAAGGTGGTGGTGGAGGAATTGTGGTGTCGTAATTGACGCGTCTGTTTAATCGTCGTGGGTGGTCTCGTCCCGCGTCGCAATAAAATAACGATATCTCAAAATAAATGTACGAAACTTTTACGTAAAATTTATGTTGTTGAAATCTGTATAATATAAGCTATCAGAATATGTATAATTTAATAAAATTTTATTTGAATATATAATGTTAAATAAAAAGTGAAAGTCGTAAAAGACAGTGAATTTAGTGAAAGTAGGCGAGCGCGAAAATTGTTAAAGTTAAAAGTCAATGTCATTAATTTGATTTTTATATGTTTTAACCATGTTTTAGCACACATAAGTGCACGTAAGCTTATTCAATGTAAACGTTTATTGAGAAACAGACTGACAACTGACAACGGTAGATGTCGGTAGATTGAACGGTAGGAACGGTAGAACAGAACACGGTAGATAGATTAATTAGTTATAGCATGCATCGGCACGGATCGCTTAGGTCGTGGGTTCAAACCCTACCCGGTGTCAGTTTATTTTTTTTATTAATATCCCACGAAGCTTATTAGAACCCAACGTTAAAAGGTAGGTGGTGAGTCTTCCGCTGTTAGCCGGGTTGTTTTGGGTTTTTATATATGGTTGGTCTTTACTATGGCTATGATAATTCAAGCTCGAAATGTAATCACTCTGTTACGTTGTTCTAAGATACCGGGTAATAATCAAATAACTTCCGAAAACGATATGGCATACACAGTGAGTGATGTAGTAACTGTTCAAGCGAAAATTAGATTTTTTTAAATAACTTTACTTTAAAGGTGTTCATACAAAAAATACTGACCGTTCGAGTGATTTGTATGATGACCTAGAAATTAAAGTTAGCTAAATAAATTTATTTTCACTTAGATAGTTTCTACATCACTTAGGGAGTACATAAGCCATATCGTTTTCGAAAGTTATTTGATAATCACCTGTATAAATTAACGTTTAATAATTATCAATAGGCTAATAGGTAATTGCAAGACTTGCGAGACTCTTGCTGCAAGACCAAGACCAAGACCAAGACTGGGAGTGCAATACCAAGACCAAGACCAAGACTAGGTGTGTTGGCGCAAGACCAAGACCAAGACTGGCTAAGTCTCGTCTTGTTCTTGCATTTGGGCAACACTACTAGCAACTGACCGAATGCAAAACCCTTGAGTAAAATTAACTGCCACCAAAAGTAAATTATTTAATTGCAAAATCTTTGCTCTCAGTAATATAATATATTAGCATAATTATGACGAGTATTTTTATTTCAGGATTTTATTTTATACTATTCGGCAAGTTGGTATATCACGTTTCTGAACGACAACTTAACGTATCGGATAAAAGAGATAGCGCTATACCGGTTATATGGCAGTATCTCTTTCTTGCTCTCAGCAGGAAATAGACATTTGCATGAAAAACCTTCGTTCTTTCCCGACACTAAGCAGGACTGTTTATGTGTAGGTCATAGTACGAATTTGAGTAACGTTAGTTTCACATTGTTTTAGGATAGTATGAAATTGAGACTGTTTTTAAAGCACCTTATAATCAGGCCCCACAGTACACATCTAGTTCGTCTCGCCACCTTCTTCTAGGCCTCCCGCGCGGGCGTTGGCCATTTGGCTGCCATTCTGTCGCCGTTCTCGCCCACAGCTCAGTTGGCATGCGGTAGACGTGTCCAGCCCAGTTCCATTTCAGCTTGGCGGCTGTGTGACCCACGTCAGCGATTTTGGTTTTTGAGCGCAGTTCTGATGTCTTAATATTGTGAGTGAGTTTAACCCCTAGGATACTGCGCTCCATTGCTCGTTGACAAACCCCGAGGGTGGACTTTTGACGGTTTGTTAATAACCAAGTCTGCGCTCCGTACGTGAGGGTGGGCAGAACGCACATGTCCATGAGTTTCCGCTTGAGAGAAAGAGGTAGAGTGCCTTTCATCAGATCTTTCATTGACCAATATTGACGACGATGATTTTGACGACCGACTTGGTGTAATGGTTAAGAAGTTGGCTACTACACCAGAGGTCGCGGGTTCGATCCCCGCACAGTACAAACATTTGTGTGCATGAACATGTCTGTTTGTACTGGTCTGGGTGTCTCCTATGTATAATAAGTATGTATTTACAAAAGAAAATGTATTCAAGTATGTTTATCCGTTGTCTAGTATCCCATAACACAAGCTTTAATTAGCTTACTTTGGGGCTAGATGGCGCTGTGTGGAATAATGTCCAGGGATATTGTCCAGGGATATTTAATAGTTCTTCCAGGCGTTTTCAATGCGTCGTGAAATTTCTTCATCTTGTCTTGCCTGGAAAGAAACTATTTGGCCTAGTTAAAGATACTCATGAATATATTCGATCCCCACATCGTCAATAGCAATGGGACGTTTTACGCTGTTTGTCATTAACTTTGTCTTTGTCATATTCATTTCGAGTCCGACCTCAAGGCTTGCGATGTTGAGTATGTATAGCTATCGCTTTAATTTTACTACCCCTGTATCCACAAACGAAAGTTTAGGACACCTCTAATTGATGCTGCCCTGTCACATTTCAATAGAAATGAAAAAGACAGCTATACATGTAAGGGCCACTTTGATTGACGTTTCTGGATTCGGGCGTTATTGTCCTCTTACTCGTACTCTTGTTCTATTTGAAGATACGTGTGCACACCTACCACATTATACATTACAGTTTACCCACGTTCTAATAGTTACTATCCTCCTTAACAGTGTGTGAAGTAGGCAGTAATTAAGGCTCTGTTACACCACGTCGCACCACAGCTCCGTAATTACTCGTGCGGTGTCGTCTTTAACCGCAGCGGATCCTCCGACGGACACAGAGTAACAGAAGCGTCGCTGCGTTATATGATACAGTTTATGTGTTTATGTGTACAGCCTACTTACCGTGGAAGGTCGCGGGTTCGAATCACACTTGAGTCCCTAGGATCAGGTCGATTTTTTCTAGTTTCTATCTTTGTGTAGAAAATAGTGCATTGTTAAATGCTTAAAATAAAAATTCACTTCTACTTACCGTGTGGTGCCTTACTTCCAAATGAATCCTCCCAAACTGCTTCCAACTGCTTCAACTATCAGGATAAGATATAATTTACACAAACAAAACAATATAATTATTAATGCTAACAAAACTTCTAAAGATTATTAGTAGAGTTATTTTAAAATCTTTTGAATAAATTTCTCGATCACGTAAATTTTTGATTGAAGGTTGTTAGGTACAGCCTAACTTCTGATTTAATTTGGTCATAAAAATCAGTTTTTGAGAATTATCTAGCAAGATACGAGTATGCTTGAAATTGATTTAGCTCAATTAGAGTACGTATCTTTCTAAGAGCTTTGTGTCTTCTGTATTTCTATATATTCAATGAACATACGTTCAATTGTAACTTTTCACTGTTCACCAAAATGTATTCAACATAATACGTGCTATTTGGCGAACAATGGTTTTGACGGTAGTGAAATAGTAGTTTAACAAGTTAAACGATGTTTTAATGACTGGACAGTAAAATAATTTTATACCTCGCAAATTAAGTTGTTGAGAATTGAAATTAAATGTGGTTTCGTCTGTGGTTTAGTTTTATGTGCATTTCGGGTTATGTTTAAGAAGTACTTAAGTTGAAATGTTGGAAAGACTGATACCAAGCACTGAGATTTTAACTTTACTCTGCATATATATTTTAGAAATATGTAAATTCGTTCGTAAATACCCTGAATGAATACTACACTAAACGTGAAAACATACAGACTAAATTCACTTTATGACACAAAAATAAATAAAACCTACCAACCTCTCGACTAGAAATGCATGCCTCCAGCCCCTTGGTCATGTCAATTAAAATATACAATAAATTACCAATTTCCATTAAAAACGAAACCAAACTAAACATTTTCACTAAAAAACTAAAGTTGTTCCTCATGCAAAAAAGTTACTACAGCATCAAAGAATTCATGAACGACACGCAACATTCGATCAAACGTATTTCTTAATATCGTAGTTAATATACAATGTAAGACTGTTTTGCATCAACTTTTCCTCTCTCCTCACAAACAAAAATGTGCTGTGCCTGATAGGGTTCATAATTTGATCACTCTTAATAATATACCACCTGTATAACATGATGGAATGCAATTAAGAATTGAGTATTGAAACAATATGAGTACCTTTTTTTTATTGGTCAGTGTATACAAAATCTTTTATAGAAATTTCAAATTCAATTCTTTTATAGTGAGTCTCGGACTCTCCTGCTACCTCACGCAGGCGTACCGAGTAAAAATTTCTCTGGGATATGAGGGTACCCTCATTTCGCATTAAGTGGGAGAACGCGGGATAGCCGATGCATTCACCGCAACCTCCCTGCGAATGGCCGTTTCCAGCTTCCTCACTAAAAGGAGGCATATAATACCCAATACCCCTTCTCGACTGGAAGAGCTATGTTTATTTATGTGCAAGTAGCAGGCCACCCCGACCTGTTACTCGCTGGCTCCGCTAAGGTGGTGCGCGGTGGCGCACCACCCCCGCCTGTGATATAATGGTCGTGTCTCGCTATACCACGCCACCAAAGTGGCAACAGGTCATGGTTCCGAACCTGCAGTGGGTGCAGAGCGCCCACTACACAGACGGACCTGTGCTGGTACGGTGCAGAGCCACCACAAACGCGCGCTGGAAGCTCCCTCTCCGCGAACCTAGAGGGTTCGCAAACCCCACTGCCTTGAAAAATGCAGCCGCCGGATTCACTGACCCGTGACGAGGGTATAGAGCGCCCACTACACAGACGAATTTGTGCTGGTACGGTGCAGAGCCACGACCAACCGCATTAGTGGATCCCCCTCACCGCGTGCCTAGGAGGCTGGCCATCCTCCGCTGCCGTAAAAATGGCAGCCACCAGACCCAAAGGTCCCTCAATAGGATCACCTGTAATTCTTCCCGGGGGAGGAATATGGGAGCGGTCCCCCTCAAGCCAAGTATTTCACCAAGGAAGAATTAATTAATGAATGAATGAAATATTTATTTCCTCTGCACAATAGGACTTTAAATATAGCACTTAGGTATATTATTACGTGTGTTTTGTATATAACAAAATTAAATGTAGGTATATAACAAATATAAAGAATAATTCTAAGGTGTGAGAGGCTGGTGCCTGAAATAGGTTTAAACCAAACCTGTGTTACAGGTCACCAGGCCTACCCCCGCAGTAGGATGTACTTAAAGAAACTTAAGAAAATGTGTATTTAAAGAACATAAAGGCTTAAGACAAAATTTGAGTGGAATAAACAAAGCGGAAGCAAAAACAACTATGATTAGATTCTATGTGTCAGTGAGAAAGCAGTCTGGTTTGTGGATGTGTATGGGAAAATGAGTATGTGTGTGTGCGTGCGTGTTTGATAATGTGTGTGTGATGAATGTGAGTTTAATGAATGTGTGTTTGGTGTTCTTAAGTATGACAAACAGTACAGATGGGTATTATATCAAGGTCAAGACAGGCCTGAGTGTGATTGCAATATGGCAGAAGATAGTTAATAAATAAATAAATTAGATTTAGGTTTAAGCATTAGAGTTTGGAGTATTTTAATTGAGAACAACAAGAAGGGATTCAGTGGATTTGTAGTCTCGGTCCTTTAAGTAATTTGCAACTTTGGCCTTGCAGCTAACTCTGGGAAGATCGTGAATTTTAAGACACTTATTCAGTTTATTATATAAATAATTCCCTAAGAAGCAAAAAAATTTTTGTGAGGAGGCTGTATTTAGTGGTGGGATTGTACAGACATGTCCTTTTCTACGCCTATCTTTGAAAATTTCAGGATTGTAGTCCAGCAGTTCGTGCTTCTTCAGAACGGTTTGCAGGATAAAAGTCTGTCTGACCGTAAGCACGTCCCATTTCCTATAGAGGTCAACTGTAGGGTATCGAAAAGGTAGGCTTGCAGCAACCTTCAGTATTGCTCGCTGAGCATGCTCCACCTCGATGAGAGTGGTTTTTGCAATACCACCCCAGAACGATATGCAATATTCCAAGAGTGGCTGACACAAGGCGTAATAGACCATTCTGGTGATACGACAGTCCGCTATGTGTCTAAGGCTCTTGAATATGTATATGAGTTTTCTCATCCTAGGTACCAGTGCATCAATGTGGTATTTGAAGGAGAGGTTTTGGTCAATAATGACGCCAAGATATTTGGTGTTGTTTGTTCTTTTAAGAGTAGGACAAGAGCATGATGTAGCAGTTGGTTCACATTGATGGGCTGTAATCTGAAGGTTGTCTGGTGGCAAATTGGAAGACTTAAGTGCAAAAGCGATGAATTTGGTCTTATCAGTGTTCAATGACAGCACGTTGTACCTCAGCCATGCGGACACTCTGTCAAGGCCCTGTTGGGCATTTTGATAGGCTTCACTCCAAGTCACACCTCTAAAGAAGAGGGCGGTGTCGTCAGCAAAGGTGAAAATTCTGCCGTTTTTTAAATGAAAGAGGCAGAGGTCATTTATCTAGGCCAGAAAGAGAGTGGGGCCAACTATGCTGCCTTGAGGGATGCCCATGGAGACTATCACTTCTTCACTCTCCCAATCACCTATCCTGACTCTCTGAGTTCTATTTGTTAGGTAGGATTTGAAAAGCACAAGTGGAGTTCCTCTTACTCCCAGTTTCTCTAACTTTGTCAAGAGGTGGGGAATTGAGACTGTGTCGAATGCCTTGGCCAGGTCAAGGAAGACGGCAACGCATCTCATTCTCTCATCGAGGGTTGAAATACAGGAGTTGACCAGATTCAGCACTGCATCTCCAGTGGACCTGCCCCGACGAAAACCATATTGAGTGGGTGCCAAAAAGTTATTGGACTCAAGGAAACCCATTAATCCATTGTTCATCACTCGTTCTAGAATTTTAGAGAGCGATGGAAGAATGGAGATGGGTCTGTAGTTCTCAACAAGATCTTTCTCACCACCCTTGTGTATAGGTTTGATGATAGCCTTTTTAAAAGCTGACGGAAATATTCCAGTGGAGATAGACAGGTTGCAGGTATGTGCTATAGGTATTGCCAGTAGAAGCGAGTAGCGAGTGGCAAATTAATCCATAAGTAATTTAAAAGAAGTTATTTATGGTATAAGACCCGTTAAACTACATTTTTTTTAATTAAAATTATTTTTAAAATATAATAAATAAAATAATGAATTAATTGAAGCAATTTGATTCAACTAAACAATTTTATGATATTTCCCAAATAAAAACAGTACTCAAAATGTTACCTTTTCTCTTCTTCTTGATTAAAAATTGTTGTTATAATTCTATGTTCATTCTCAACTCCACCTCAACTTAAACCAGATCATCATTCCAAATTTTTGTCGCCAAAAAGTTTGTCGCTCCAGTGTCATTCGACCGCGTGGGTTTCGCTTTAACGACCTTTCGCTCCAGAGCACTGCGCTGAAAATTTTTCGCTGCAGCGTGTGTCGCTGCAGCGTCATTCGACACTACGTTCCGGAATCCGGACCCGATGGCAATTGTTAACAAACAAACAAAATAACTTCAGTTGTGTATAATAAAATTTATTACATAACAGAGTAAGTGAAAACTGTATAAAACGAAGTTAACAAGATACTTGCAATGATTCTAATTGCATTTGGACTATTGCATTACGATCTGTTTTGTAAAGCTTACCAAACTATGGTGGCAGTTCCTGAAGATATTTCCCCATGTACCGCATAACGATCACCCAAATGACGAATGCGAAACCAATAATAATGACTTGTCCGACGTCTAGGTTTTGTGGTTTTGGCACCTCTTGGGGCGCAGTTACTGGTTCCTTAGCCATGTCTGTAATCAACTCTTCTTTCCAAGAATACTGCATACGACAGCGAACAGCAGCAGTAGCACTACCAAAGAGCCAACAACAGTTAGCATCTGATTGAAGGTGAAGCTCAGTCCGCAGGTGGCCATATTGTTATACACCAACACCAGTTCCTTGGAAATATTTGCACATCCAGCTTAAAACAATTAGCAATGTCACAAATGCAAAAGCTATCAGTAAAACCTGTACGACGTCTATATTGTAGCAAGTTTCTGTGGTAGCACCACCATTTTTCCCTGCCATTCTATCTTCCGCTTGTTATATGGCATACGACTAAGAACAGCAATACCAATATGACTATAGACCCAATCACCATGAGCAGTTGGTTCAAATTGAAGGACAGGCCGCTTGCGCCGACGCCGTGGGTACCGCGTGATCCTTGATTTACCTCCCCGGTTTTTTTGGTACCCATAGTTTCAGTAGCGAAGTATTTTAAACATTGTACCGGAGTACTGATTCATTTTCGTGACTATTTCATCTGTGTGGTTTTGGATTTTTAGTGACTTGTAATTTTTTTGGTATATTTTTACACGACACTTGATTTTGACATGACAGCTCGGAGAAAACGTATGGCGTTGTCATTGCTCAATATTTGTCATTTTTATGATAATACATTCAGAACCAAAAGAGGTTGTTAATAAAGCGATAGTTTAGAAGCGATGGATAAAAATAAAAATACAAAAACAATCGATTTTTTAAAGATTTTGATTCATAATATACAAATTAGATATGGGTGTTTTAAAGAAAAAAATTAAGTCAAAGACAGAAAATAGAAAAATTCGACCTGATCCAAGGGACTCAAGCGGGATCCCGCTCTTATACCACATGGCTTCTCTTGGGATAGCTTGTGGTCAAGAGCGATCCCATTGCAATAATGTTAGGACACACTGCTTGGGCGCTGCTGCCGCGCGGCTTTATCGTACAGTGTGAAAGCGCACGCATAGTTTTGCAAATTTTGTACTTTTTGTTCTTTTAATGCCTTAGGCTCCTATTTTTCCTCTCCTGGCTTAGATGCGCAACATAAGGTAATTTCTCGTTTCTCGTCTCTGAGAGTCGACAAAAGAGGTAGACAAGACAAGTTTCCTCGGATGACAAAAAGGTGTAGAAATGTTTTTAACACAGATTTACAAATATCTATTATAATTGATATTATCAATAGTACTGATTTGAAGACACGATAGTATCGATATAAACAATCGTTACAAATAATCTATTAAACTAATCGATTTAAATAATCGATTAAACTAATCGATTTAAGTAATCGATGTAATCGATGCAGCTAAGCGATACAAAGAATCGAAATGATCAATTAAACTAGTCGATTCAACTTATCGGTTCAGCTAATCGAGTCAACTAATTGATTCGACTAATCGATTCAACTAATCGTGTCAACTAATCGATACAAATATTCGATTTAAAAGAAACCAATAATCTGGATAAATAATTTTATGGTTACTATTGATATCCCAAACTTGATGACACTTGTTTTTATGGAAATTATACCTAAATAAGTTTTTTCGCAAAAAGCGAAAAAAAATTAGTTCGCTTTATTCGAATTTGATATTTTTATGTTAAATTTACACTCAATAATAGCTAAAATAGCGACGGCTTATAAATGCATCGCTTTATTACTGCACTTGACAGCATTTTGACGCACCGCAACGCCTGTTTTCATGCTATTTTAATGCATATATATAATAATTGGTTTGTCGTCCACGAAAATGACCGACGAGTTCATACCCGAGATATCTCTTCTAAACCACGACAAAAATAAGGCGCCATGTTAGGATCTGTCGACAGAAGTAAAAGTAGTTTCCCATAGAAAATATTAAGTCATGACAATTGCTGCGATGTTAGGAACATTAGACGAAATAGAGAAATCGAGTAATGGCGAAATTTGATTGGAGGATTTCCTGTCTACCCTTCTAGTAGGGCGCGCATCTTAGCCCCGCTGGAAAAAAATAAGATGGGATACAATAACAACTTTAAATGAAGTGTTAATTACCATCACTGTTAACATACGATAGATGTACTATCCGTCCTGTGCTGTATATTAGGTAATTATTTACACAGTTATACCTTACTTGGCGATAAAAAAGTCACCGCAGTCTATCCTACATAATCAAAATGATTTATATTTCTTTTTAGATAAGTATTCAAACTATTCTTATAATGTCAAGTCAAGACTGTGTGGCAAATGATAGTTTTTTAAACTTAGTTTTTCTTAATAATAAGAGTTTACCAGCGATACTACTAAAGGCTAACTAAAGATTTTATTTATTTCTAAAAATAAATTAGAGATTTCGCCACGTACCTGCACAAAATATACAGAGAGATGTTGACTTGAAATAAATCAGTGCATTTGCAATTGCAAGTCCCTAGTAAAGCTATATGTAAATCAAAGGAAGCTAAGACTGAATAAAATAGAAATTTAACATCCTCGCTCCAGCGCCCACAGAAATATTGGAATACTTTGCTGCATTTTCTTCACGATTTCTTGAATATAACATAATTTACTATGTTATTCATTTCAGATGAAGCATGTTTCTAGGACTTAACATCAAGTAGTGGTAATATATGAAGGTTCTTGGTTAAGGCGAGGTGGTTCTGCACAAAATTTCCCGAAGGAAACTGGTGAGCGCCACGCCGACCGAAAATCACTTAAATAACCGATTAAAAATTTAACAGATGTAATAAAAAAAACCAACGGATGAAATCCCTTCAGTTATATTTAAACCTTGTTTTGGTTATGGACCCTTAATATCAGATCAATTATTTTAGGAATAAAATAATTCTGAATTATAAATAATGAAGTTTCTGGAACGAAAACAGCAGAAGAGTCTCACTTAGATCTTGGGCCTGATGGTTGGTAACTGTGTACATACTTCATCAGGGTCATGTACGTTCAATTCTATATCTTCCTTTGATCTTGAAGGGATTGACAAAGGTTGGGTGTTCCTGCGAGAACGTAAAAAGCTGCTGCCGGGTAAACATTTATAAAACACAATAAACAGCATAACGAAAATATTAAAACTAAACTAATTATAATAACTAAAATAGAGTAATGGGTTCCATACTGAACTATGCGAGGTTCCTCAATTATCCTGTCTAATTTTGTTGAGGTTTTATTAGGATTTTCCTTTCCTTTTCTAGGTTATCCAAGTCTATGTTTTGTAGTTCAATAGGGGATATATTTTCTATAGACTTATTTAACCTAATTAAATTACAGCAGGTGTCGTTGAGGAGGTGAAAGTCCGGTATTCTAATAGGCGAAGTTACATGACGGTTCGCTTTTTAGGTAAAAGAATGGTGCTTCGGTAAAAGCCGGTGCAACTACTTGGAATTGAGATAATTCCCGTAACGGATATGATATCTTCATAAAGTTTTGGATTGATACAATCAATGGAAATCTTGTTTGGTTGGGTTTGTACATAAATCCATCTGTTATTACCGATTGGTTTCCATATATCAGTTTTTCCGTATGTGAATTTGGTTTCGCACTGCACTGGTGTTTCATAGATCACTTTAGACATAAGTTCACTTTCACAGGATGGTTAGGCGTCACTCGCGTAAACGTTGGTAACGTCATAAACGTAGTTATTCACTGAGGGGTTTCCGCATTGGGTAAGACTAACAAAGGTTAACGTTGTGGACTTTGTATTTCGTCATTGCTATAAATTTCGCGTTTAGTTTAATTAGACTAAAAGAGTTAGGCCTATTTACATCATGTGGCATCGGCAAAGCGATGGTATGGAATAACATGCATTCCTTTGTAGAGACTAAAGGAATCTGTAATACAAAAATTATCTTACTGTCTATAGAGTAACAAAAAACCTTAGAAATATTCAATATAAAACTAATTGAACTTATATCTAGTGCAGTTGGTAATTTAGAGTCATCAGTTAAATGTTGGTAACTGTCGGTAAGCTCTTAGTGCAAACTAGCTAACTAAACTAAGTTATTTTGCAGTTTCTTCCTGAACTTCTGCAAGTTTTGATTGATCATAATGATGCCGCACATGTCGGCGATTAATAAGCAATGAAAGTGTATTTCTGTATATTTTAACGTCTTTATAAGGGCCTTTCCACACTGATGAAAGGGCTTCACGTAGCCGAAGGCGATTTTTTTAATACACGTAATCACCAATTTTATACTGAACAGAGCGAGTATGTGAGTCGTAATAGTTTTTTGATATAGTTTTAGACCGTTGAATGTGTTCGACTGCTTTCTTACGGAAGTATTTAAGACGGTTTTGTAGCACTCTTATATATTCAGGGTAAGTTACTCCTGAAATGTCTTCAAAGACAGAATTTGGTATGAAAGGCTCAGTGCCAAATACCAGTTCATACGGTGTGTACTGGGTTGTTGTATGTATAGCTGTATTGTATGCCAGCATAGCAGTATATATACATAGCGGGGTCAGTTATCCTGACCCTCGTTTACATAGGATTTTAGGTATTCTTTTAATGTGGAGTGACTCCTCTATAAAGCCCCTTGAGTCTGTGGATGTGTTGATCCAGAATGATCCCTTCTTTCAAATCAGGATTTTGGACGGTACATTCAATAACCGCTTCACAACGAGGATGAATGACTAAGTTGGTTCAAAGAAGTGGAGTTTGATTTGAATATTGTTCATTTTGAGTATGTCTTTTGTATAATTTGACGACACGGTTTGCGTAGTGCGCTGTAGCACGGTTTCTCGCCTCGATTTCCGTAGTGTCCCGGGTTCGATTCCCGGTCGGGTCAATTTAGGAAACGATCTTTTCTGAATTGACTCGAGTCTGGGTGTGCTGGGAGACGCCCCTAGCTTATTTACTTGTGTGGTACCTCGTAACACAGGGATATTAATCCCTACTTCGAGACCATTACAAGAGGTGTGTTGTCTGGCGCATATTTATTATTTATTTTTTATTAATCCCACTTCCTTTCAAAAATCCTATTCCCGTCCTATTCGAAATCATACGGTTTAGTCCGCCGTTTCATCAAACAAAGCCCTATCCATTGTAGAAAGCGAGCAACGTCGATAGACAACCGCATTCGGTTACTGCAGCAGTTAGGCAAGGCACTTGGAGATATGCCTCAAAGGGCGCACGTGAGGGCTCTTATAGTGGCGTGCGGTCAATCTCCTGCAACCTCAGTCTCTTGCCAGTCGTACCGGCCATCCGGTCCATTGGCGTCAGGATACTGAGGATGAGAGAGTGGACTTACACCTACGCAACTGTTCGTCCACTTAAAATATACTCCCGCGTAAATGACTTCAGCATGTTATTTGAACTACGAGGCTAAGTCCTGCGGCGATGGAGAGCTGGCGGTGGGGGGAGGATAAGGTGTATCTAAACCTTAGTTGGCATCTGCACGTAGGCGGTCTTCTGGTGATGGTCGCTCTGTATTCCGATGAGGCAGGGAACCAGTTCGGCAGCTCAGTTGACGACAAAGCAGCCCTATTTAGGGATCGCTTTGCTTTCCCCAATCCGGGGAGGGGCCTAGAAAAGGTGGCCTAAAAATAGTCTGTCTCACTATTCAATCAGATGGCTAGCCGCGGTCATCTGTTCACTACCTTATGCGGTCGAAAAAGGAATCAGTATGCATCGACGAAAAACCTTGTGATTGCAACATGGAATGTCCGAACTCTTTTAGACAGCGATCGGAATTTGTGTCCGGAGAGAAAAACTGCTTTGATTGCGAGAGAACTGGCCAGATACAGCATTGATATTGCAGCTATTAGTGAGACGCATCTCAGTGACACCGGAGTTTTGTGTGAACGCCTTGGAGGTTAAACCTACTACTGGAGCGGGAAGCCCAGCTCTGAAAGAGCAGCTAGTGGAGTGGGTTTCGCTGTAAGCAATGTAATTGCACATAAACTACAAGAGCTACCGAAAGGCATTAACGATAGAATAATTACACTAAGACTTCAACTATCATCAAAGAAGTACATCCATCTGATTAGTGTATATGCCCCCACTCTACCGTCCCCTGAAGATGAAAAATTAAAATTTTATTCAGATCTTGGTCAGGTCTTGAGTAAGATACCTTCAGCTGACAGGGTTCTTCTTTTGGGCGATTTTAACGCACGCGTCGGCAATGACTGTGAGGCTTGGAACGGAGTTCTTGGGCGACATGGGGTTGGAAAATGCAACGGAAATGGCCTTGAACTTCTTACTCTTTGCGCCGAATTTGGCTTGTCAATTTCAAACACCTTCTTCCGATTGCCTGAAAAATATAAGACCACGTGGATGCATCCAAGATCCAGGCACTGGCACCTTTTGGATTATGTGATAGTACGCAGGAGGGACCTAGGTGAAGTACTGATCACTCGTGTGATGAGAGGTGCTCAGGGCTGGACCGACCATCGACTTGTGCGGTCTAAGTTTAGGTTACATATAAAAGTACCACGTCGAAACTCCCACAAGATCCCACCAAGGTTAGATCAGGCAAAACTTATTGGCAACAGAGGGCTCAGATTTGAGCTAGACAATGCTTTCCGTGACTCTATTCCAGAGATGGAGGATACTGCGTCTGTCGATGAGAAGTGGCGCTTATATGCCGAAACTCTCCACAAATGTGCTTCTCGGGTTGTAGGGAAACCTGTGCGGAAAAACCAAGACTGGTTTGACGACTCCGAGGGTCTCATTACTAAACTCTTAGAGGACCGCAGACGTAGTCTTCTATCAAACAACGTATGTGAAAGAAGGAAAGCTATTTATGACCTAAAGCGGAGGGTGCGGGCTTCAAAAGATAAGTGGTGGGCGGACAAGGCGAAAGAGGTTCAGATATACGCTGATAAGAACCACTCAGGAAGGTTCTTCGAATGCTTACGTACCATCTTTGGGCCTTCAACTAAAAAGATTGCCCCGATGTACAACAAGGATAGGACCCAACGATTATCAGAGCAGAGCGATCTGTTGGCTCGGTGGGCGGAACATTTCCATGATGTTTTGAATCCCGTTACTCAATCCACTGACTTGTTGTACGTCAACTCTTTGGAAAACCTTCCTGCCGCTAATGATCTAGCGGACCCCCCCACCTTCGATGATTTTGTTGCCGCACTTCAGAGAATGAGGAACGCTAAGGCACCTGGGACAGATGGTCTGCCGTCTGAAATATATAAATATAGCGGCCCACATATTATCAAAAACAAGTTATATCGACTTATTCTGGAGATATGGGAGTGCGAAATCATCCCGCAGGATTGGAGAGATGCATCTATATGTAAGCTGTATAAAGGTAAAGGTGATGTTGCGGACTGCAGCTTATACAGAGGCATCTCTCTTCTTTCAGCAGCTGGAAAGATTCTAGCTCATATAATCAACACCCGACCGTCCCAACATGCCGAAACCATGCTCCCAGAAACCCAATGCGGCTTTCGCCCTGGTAGAGGAACGATAGATGCCATCTTTGTCGTAAGGCAAATTCAAGAAAAAAGTCTGGAACAATATCGTCCTCTCTACATGCGTTTTGTCGATCTGGAAAAAGCCTTCGACAGAGTACCGCGTGAAGCCCTTTGGATTGTGCTTAGAAAAGCTGGGTGTCCAGAGAGGCTTTTAAACTTGATACGCCAGTTCCATGATAATATGATGGCAAGAGTTCAGCATGACAATGACTTCTCGGACAAATTTCAAGTATCTTGTGGTGTAAAGCAAGGATGTGTTTTGGCTCCTACGTTGTTCTCTATATACTTTGCTGCAGTGATGAGAGATGCAATAAAATCATGTAACAACGTTATCCAACTAAATTCTCGTACAGACAAGAGTGTTTTTGATATCTCCCGTTTTAGAGTCAAGCGCCTCATTTCCAAGGTTCCAGTTTTAGACATCTTGTATGCCGATGATGTTTGTCTTATGGCCGACTCTGCCGAGTCTCTTCAGGACTATTTGGACTCGTTACAGGCTTCATGTCAAAGGTTTGGCCTGGTTATAAGCACCAGTAAGACTCAAGTCTTAAAACAGCCCCCCCGAGGTTGCCCTAGCGATGCTTCTATAGTCACTCTGCACAACACCGCGCTAGATGAAGTCCCACACTTTAAGTATTTGGGCAGTCGAATCAGTTGCGACAACACGTTAGCGTCTAAATTCCATCCCGTATAGCGTGCGCCGCAGCTGCCTTTGGCAAGCTGAAGTTGCGGGTTTGGAACTCCCACGACCTAAAACTGCAAACCAAGGTTCTAGTGTATAAGGCAATCGTTTTGCCAACCTTGCTGTACGCTGCAGAAACATGGTGCTGCTAAAAGGCAGATATCAAAAAGTTAGATACATTCCACCTTAAGTGTCTCAGGTCAATTCTGGGCATTAAATGGCAGGACCGTGTTCCAAACACCGAAGTCTTACAGCGATCCGGTTTATTTGGTATAGAGGCGCTTATAATGAAGCACCAGCTGAGATGGAGCGGTCACATCTTGCGCATGGACGACAACAGATTGCCCAAAGCAGTCTTTTATTCCGAACTTGCCCACGGTAAGCGGAGGCATGGTGGGCAATACTTGCGCTACAAAGATGTGCTCAAGCGTAACCTCATAGCTTGCAATGTACCAGCTGAGCGTTGGGAGGAGCGAGCACGTCTGAGACCGGAATGACGACATACTGTTCACAAAAACGTGAATGAGTATGAAGTGCAGCGGCTAGAAAACCTTGACGCCAAGCGCCAAGTACGGAAGACTCGACCGAAGCCCTCCTACACGTACACAGTCAACAATGCTGGCCAGCTCTACAAGCCAGCCAGCTCTACACCAGTCAAGTGTAACTGAGAAACATGTTTCGAAGTCGCCGTCACCGAATACGGTGCGGAATGAATGATGATTATTTATTATTATTATTACAACCAAAGGTCGTGAAAAAGTCAGTGTCTAGGATACCATTAAAAGGTAGGTTGATGTCCTGTATGACATGGAATTTGTGCTGGATTCTTCTGTGCTCAGAAACTTGAAGTTTTAGTTGAAAGTGACCAAGAGTCGGAGTTGTGCCCTCACCGGGGTCGATACCTTTTAAATTCACTGGTTCTTTTATGAGAGATTGTGGTTTGAGTATTGAGGACTGTTTCAAAAGTGAAATTGCGGAACCCGAGTCTACTAAAAGTGTTAAAGGATTGTCGGAAACTTGGGTGTTCATAAGAATGTGAAGTAACAACCTTTGGGTTGTATCCAAATTGATTTCGTAAATTTCATGTTTTATAACTGGAGGAAGGGCGCTCTTTAGGGGTCTATATTGGAACGCCTAATTTTTTATAGCCCTATTTGTCATTGGCACACAAACTAATGGCCTAATTTTTTTTTGCATAATCATCACATGTCCTAAACAAGTTTGGCCTATTTAATTTCGACTAAAGTTTTATCGCCGTATTATCACTTCCCAAATTCGTCATTACGCCGAACGATGCATAATCCCTACTATTCACAAGCGCTAAATTATGATCATTTTTTTCTTTTATTTACCAAATGAAATTAGTTACATACAATCACACTTAATTCAAACAGTCGTTCAGGCAAGCATACAAATGATCATGCATGCAAGCAAGCAAGCAAGCTTGCGTGCGTGCAAGCATGCATGCAAACAAGCAAGCATATTTACATGCACACATGCTATCATGCATTTCGATTGCCTCTTCTCCGGCGCTGCGGGAAGTGCCGCCCTTTCGCCCTTGCGTAGTAAATCACAGTCACCCACGCTCGCTTGATCAGCCTCGGCTTGCTGCAGCCTCAGCCGCTTCAGCTCGCACGGGTGCCTGAGATTCACTACAGCGGGCGAGGGCTGCTCTCCCTCCGCGCCTCCAGCTCTTGATATACACTCTAGTGTAGGGCAGACTAATATCACAGCGAAGGACCACGGCCAGTTCGGTTTAACATGCTATTTTTATTCATAGCTGACATTTTAGGTACCTCATACAATTTGTAAATAAATAAAAAATCAATGATTTATGTGTTGTTGTTATTACGTAAACTAATACTAATCTGGATTTGACTTGGGTAGAAAATTAGTCATTTGTTATGCCAAAATTAACGTATGCATATAGATTTTAGGACATTGAATATTAGAAATTATGAAATAAGGGGTTTTAATATTTAGGGCAATCTACGAGTATAATAGTGCGAAAACATCGATTAGGCGTATCAATAAATCTGCGTGACAAGTTTAGGCCAATAAGGTTTGGCCAAATGAAATCAGGAGCAATAATTTTAGACCATCCGAACGGCACCCGCTCTTTAGGGGCTAGTTACCCATGTGGTCCCGTGGAAGTTGAGGAAGAGCTCTTGTTAGGGGCTGGTTACCCAAGCAAGCCTACTGGGCGAAGGGCGGATGTGCGGCACGCATTCCGGGGCGATAAGACGGCAACGGGACGACGCGACGCGTGGGCTTCGAAGCGCGATGCGTAGTTACAACACTTGGGAGACTTATTGTTTGGATCGCGATATCGCGATTATGTACAGGAATAATCAAGCTAGGCCATGATTGACGAAGAGTTTGCAGGTACTGTCGGTGTTTGTTGTGATGGCCACAGCTCGATGGTGATCACGATTCTGGTGCTGGTGATGAGTTTGTGTTCACACACATCTGAGGGTTTTTACACTGAGGATACACTAACAATGAGTTTTGGGGTACAGCTATGAGTCTGCCGTGTTAGGTATAGTTGGATATTCGTATCCCACCGCTGCCACCAAATGTTATGGGGTCCCTAGAGAAAGATCTTTTTAAAAAAGATCATTTATTAAACACAAAAAAAGAAAAGAATAAAGTACAATATTAATTTGGGGACCCTTGGGCAGCTGTACCCGATTGGAGGTTGAAAGCAGACTGACGCGTCCGCTGGGCGAACTGAGCTCGAACAAAGGGACTATGGGAACTGCTGACATGCATGTTCCCTGCTTAGCACTTTGGCTTACATAGCCTGAGTATAACAGTACCATTGTGTATTGTACCTATACGAGTTCGTACAAGTTCGTGACAAGAGGTCAGCTTCTGGAGGCAGTGTTACGCCTATGCTGCTTTGACTGTACGTTTACGATTGAATATTTCAAGTACCTACTCATTTAAACCAGAAAATAATAAACCGGAAAATTATACTAGAGTAGTCTAAATTTAACGTCTTTCAATGTTAATATCCTCGTTAAAATACGTTTGTGATCGATTATATCCATTTATTTATTTATTCAGCAAGTAACAAAACAATGAAAAAATTATGTCGTTCGAGTTTGACTGGGTATCCGAGCCGTCAACATTGTTAATTCTTATGTACTTATCTATTCTATTTCATTATAGTATTTAAAATTTAAAGTTCTTTGTTATCCTTGAGAACTCTTTAAGGGATTGACAACGAATTTCATCACCATAGAAAATAAAACACTTTGTACAAAGCTAATATTTATTTAGGAATAAAACTTAAAACGATGTTAAACCCAATTCCCATTCCCCCTCTTACCGGACATTTGAGGCGATCAGACGTGTTCTTAGTGAGCTCCGTATTTTGCGAAATCGTAATTTATACCCAACAATTGAAAAAAAATCGTCGACACAATAATAGAAGCGCATAGCTGTGTTGGAGTTGTCTTAAGCGCTTTCCGTTAAACAAGCAAATCCTACGTGAGTGCACCGCACCATTCATTCGTTATACCATTCATACGACCAGGGACAGTCTCAGGATACAGTGGACAGTAAGCAGATTTGTATGAAATCGTCGGACCGCCCAGTTCTAGGTGAGCTACCGTGGCCGCCCAACCCGAATACTGCGCTTCGCACCATTCATTACTAACATCATTGAAGACGACCATCGACCAAGATACTGTGGACAGAAAGCGGATTTGGTACCAAACCATCGCGACCGACCAGTTTTAGGTGAGGTAAAACTGGTGAGTTCCCCCACTTCGTCTGCCTCCCTGAGGCAAGACCAAGCCGCCGCGCAGATCAAGGAGGCGCACAAGGGTCTATTGACGGCGCAACTTAACTTTCAAATGAAAAGTGACCAAACAGTGTATGACGGACGACTCTGTATGTTCTAAGTCTAACGTGTCTCAACGCCCTTAAAAAGAAAAATAAACCAACAACCAAATCAGAAACCAAGACTGTATTCATCGGAACTATCACTGATATAGGGAAAATACTAAATGTAAATAGTAACATTAAGGATGTTTTTCGGATCAACACTAGGAACCCAGAAAATAAAGCCATATTTTTGGAATTAGTAAGCGTCATCACTAAAGATATAATACTTAAAGCATACAAGAGTTACAATAAAGGACTTGGAAAACTTAACACGGAAAACATGAAAATAAGTGGACCACCGAAACCAATTTTCATAGCGAAAAACCTAACTGCAATGATGAAACGCTTGTTCTATTCTATCTTTCGCGCGTCTTTGCAAACAGTAATGAATTTAAATATTGCTGGTCCTCAAATGGGAAAATATTCACAAGAGAAAGGTTTCCTTATTACATATTAAAAGATGAATCAGATTTGGAGCAACCAGTTCAATTGGAATGAATAGAACTTACAAGTCACTGCTGCATTCTAAGTTTTTGTTTTCCCAATGCATTGTAAATTGGATTTTTAAGACAGTCATTGTATCACTTATAGGAATGCAATAAACACTCAGACACTTAGATTCCAGCAAACTCCTATTTACACTCAGTTCGATCAAATCAACAGTGTTAAAGGCATTACTGAAATCCAGCAGAATTAACACGGAAAGGCATTTAGAGTCCATGCCAAAGCGAATGCCATCCGTGATCTTGACAAGTGCAGCAGTCGTACTATGACCGAGACGGAAGCCGGATTGAAAATTATTTAGGAGCTGGTTCCTAGTCAAGAAACCACTAAGCTGCTGGTGAACAACGCGCTCTAGTACTTTTGACAGGAACGGTAGGATGTATATTGGACGATAGTTAGAGTATGCAGTAGGTTTGGATTTTTTTGTTAGTTGTATTATTTGCGCATCTTTGCACACTTTTGGACAAATACCGGTGGTGAGAGAATGGTTGAGGATACGGGTGATGACAGGAGACAGGATATCAAGGAGGGGTATAATCATTTTTCGACTAATATGCTATCCCTACCAACCGCATCAGAAGCGATAGAGTAAACGATCTTCTCAACATCACAATCGTAAATTTGACTAAAACTAAACGACATGTAGTGAGGTGCTGGAAGCGATGAAAGTTGAGTAAAGGTAGTTGAGCTCATTATAGCGGATGCTATCTGTTTGACCATAGAACTTCCTAATGATATTGTGATCGTCGCCATTTATCGTTCTCCACCATGCTGAAATGTTGATCTTTTTTTAATACACTAGATAACTTACTACAAACATTGCGGCCATTTACAACAGTAGCAATTATAGGCGACCTAAATATTAATATATCTCCGGATAACGTTGATCAAAACTCAAATCTGTACTTAAATTTATTAGCGTCGCATTCAATGCTTCCAGCCCATCTTTTTCCAACACATAACAGTAAATGTCTCGATCATCTCTTCTGTTATGTTCTGTTGTGCTATAAGTGGTATCGGGGATCCGGTGAGTATTCGGACAGCAAAACGTATTAATTTCCAAGCATGTAAAATATAATTAGAAACATGGACTTCTCTGATATAATGTACAACAAAGATTCCGAAAATGCTGCCGCGAACCTAGTATAGAAACTAACATTGCTGATTAGATCAAATACGGTAACTACCTATATTCCAAGTAGAAGGCAAATTGTCAAACCCTAGAGTACGCCAGGCAGAGCTGCATTCGACATATGGACACGCTTTATCGCAGAACAAAAAAACACCCAGATAAAGAAGTACTAAAAGTTTAATATAACCGCTACAAGAACTTTTGTAATAAACTACTGAAAAAAGTGATTATGAGCGATCGGAATTTCAGAAACATTAAAAGAATCCAAAACAAATGTGGAACCTCATTAAAAGAGTTTCCAACTTACAGCAGAGGGCTTCATCAACTCACACACACGCACACACACACACAAAGCGCGCGCGCACGCGTTATGTTTAATGTAAACTGGCCATACTCGTATGATAAAGTCTGAAACGCCTGTCTCGGAGACGGGCGCTAATGAATGCGACACAGTCATCGACTACTGCAGACATTAACGCTTTGACTGTTTTATGTAAAACTGTTATGTTTCAATATATTTTTTTATTATTAATTTTAGCATCCAGATTTAATTATATAATATTTATTGGTGTATTGTTTTATTGGCATGCATAGGGCAAGGCGTGTTAGAAAATACTACAATACAGTGGACCCATTAGTAAAATTATTGCTCCTTGTACTTTTTCAAGATTTGAGTGCGATAGTTCAGCATACTCTTTACGGCTATCCAATCTAAGAAACCGGTAGCCAGTTGCTTGGTGAATAGTAAAAAAAGCAATAACAAGTACTGGGGGAAGAAACCAACGGAGTCGCCGGCAGTTCCGACTAGACTGAGGGCGGAATCGACAAACTTCTTGGACGTAGGATAGATGAAGGTCTCCCTCTCTATCCTTGACATGTTCGAGACGACGAAGCTAGGGTAGATGCATTGCACAATGATGCCTTTTGGAGCATATTCAATGCGGAGGCAGTCTGATAGCTTGATGACGTATGCCTGGAAACAACACATAACACGTCAATGATGCTCCAAACTCCTAAGTAAGTTAATTGAACCTTAAGTGTTTTTTTTAGTCTCTCTAAGTCAAAGTTTCTTAAACTTATGAACCCACAATAAAAATAAACGTCAAAAATGTTTGTTCCAGATGTTTGTATTATGAAGATTGGTGTATGCTCATGATGCATGGGCTTCTTCTCCTCAATCAAAAATCACTTCAGTTATTTTTTAAGGCGCATGCGAGCAAGCCGTTAAGTGAACTTTATTGCGAACCTCTTACGTTAAACTGGCAAACCCCTAGAGATTTGTGTACTTCACATTGAGAAACCTTGCTCTCTTAAAGTTCTTTAGAAGAATGGCCTGATCATTTTAAGAAATTACCTTAGTAGCGCCATATATGCCCAGGAAAGGACAAGGGATGACTCCAGATAACGAGGCGATGTTGATGACGACTCCTTTACCCCTCTTGACCATTCCGGGCAAGACCATCGCAGTCATGCGCGTCATGGAAACGACGTTGGCGTTGATGAGAGTTTTGAATTTGTTGTCCCTGTAGAAGAAATATTCATTTTAAAGCCGTTTTGAATTTTTTGTAGCTCAGCATGACTTTCATTTCACCCTAGATCCAGAACAAGTTAGTAAAATTAAGTATCTGTTCCGCGAGATTTATTTTAAACATGTTTAATATTTGTGTATTCTGGTTTATTTATATTGCGTAAAATTTTCTGTTTATTTCACGAGTATGTCCTTCAACCATTTTGTATTATTTTACAAAATATACATTTCTGACAATATATTCTTGATAGTCAGTGACAAAAAGACTAGATATAGGCGCCATGATAAGTGGGACACTCAAAATGCTCAGGTGGGGTCAAGGTATCTGCATACTTTAATTCATGCAAAGCGTAATAGTTTAAAACCTAATTGAGTCATTAAACAATTCAATCACTGATTTGACACTTAAATTAGGTCATGGTCAACATACATGTATATTTTACAGAAAATGTTACAACGGCATTAAAAGCATTTAAACAACTCGAGCTACTACTGAAATTGAAATGTCTTCTGTCTTTTGAAATTCAAAACAAGTAAAGTAGCAAATAAAACACATTCTATTTAACAAAATCTGTAACAAAATTAAACGTCAATTCAAAGTGTGATGCAATAATGTCAGTTCGTGTTTCATGATTACTTCAATTAAACTGGTAACAGTAATCAAATGAAGCTTACTCATGTTGCATTTCCATAACTAGAATCCGAATTCATCCTAAATCCTTTTATTGCTGCAGACCTCAAAAGCAACAACCTTATGAGTAATATTTGAAGAGCGGAATGTTTTATATTTTTATATTTATATTTTTTTATTTCCCCAAAAGAAAAAATTGCACACTTTGTTAAGTCTTTGACTGCCGCTAAAGCAGACACAATAGAAAATCTATTGTTTGCGGGTCACCGGTGACCCCATGGCAGCTAATGTGTTAAGAGTTTTGTTACTCCGTTTTTCGTACATTAATGATATCGTAACTTTATTGGACTTAAAATCTAGATGTACTAGATGTTTTGCTTGAGAACATTCAAATTCTTTTTCTTTCATTAGGTTAACTGCTAAGTTATGGATTGTTAGCATACCACTGCCATCTAGTTAAATTATGATTTTATCGTGAACTAGCTTTCTACCCGTGGCTTCGCCCGCGTAAACTAAATTTTTATGACACATTGGATTTTTTCCGACTTAAGATACTTGATCCGTAATGTACCGTCCTAATAAGCACCTACGAGTACGTCCTCGAAAAGATCTTTATGCAAAATTTGAGACTCCTAGCACTTGTAGTTACGAAGTTTCATACAAACAAACTATCAACCCCTAAAATAACCCTTTAGGGGTTGAATTTGGCAAAATCCCGTCTTAGTGAGCACCTAAGTTCTAAAAAGAACCCCCCTCATGCAAAATTTAAAACTCCTAGCACGTCTAGTTTCTGAGATTTCGTGATAAGTGATCTTTCACTTTTATGTTTTATACAGGGTGTCCCAAAAAGAAGTGTCAAGCGGAAGCCCACAGAAAGAGCACCCCTTGGGGTACCCGAATCACCCCCATGTATGTTCCGCGATTGTTCATAGTTTTAATTTTTTTAAAAGTAGAAGACTTTTCAAATTTTTTCTTTGCCCAACTGAATCATCCTTAATTGTACTTTGATGTATGCTACTTTGAATGGGCTACTTTGGCTAAAATCAGCCTTCAAAGACAGCGAGGTGGAAAATTCTTGAAATTAGCCATCAGATTAATAACTGTTTTTTGGCCATGTTATCATTCCTGAAGTTCATGAACTTGTTAAATAACCAAAAATTACTGCAGGAAAGTTGATTAAAACCTTTTCTCGCAGATAACCACTGTCACTTTGAAGCAAGGTGTCAGAACCCCTATCAGATTCCGTCTTCATAAATTTTGACAGCGGCGCCTGGTAAGGGGTTATGGACTTTGAGTGCGATTACGATTTATTTTTGTGTGGATACTGGACTGCGACTAATTTGGCTTTCTCAACGAACTTTCGAGCCCATTCGTTTGGTGAGATGCCTTTCACATCACGTGATTATGCTCTTATGCATTACTTTTATGGCTTTGCAAGAGAAAACGCTTCTGCAGCAGCCAGATTGTACAGGGAGCAAGTACAAAATGGAGGTGGACCTCAACCCGAAACTTGGCCTGATCATCGCATGATTTTAAGAGTGCATAACTCTTACATGGGAGGACATCCACCAGGTAGAAGACCAGGCCGTGTATCTCAAAGGCATGACCCAGATAGTGTCGAATCAGTGCTTGAAGAAGTGGCAAGAGATTCATCAGTAAGTGTGAGAACAATACAACGTCGAACCGGAATTCCAAAATCACTGGCACATCGCATACTCCAACAAGAGGGTTTTCACTCATATCATATTCAAAAAGTTAAGCAGCTTAAGCCCGCAGACTATCCGAGAAGAGTAGCGTTTTGTCAGGAAATGTTGCGGCGTCAAGCTGAAAACGATTTTTTTTTTAAAATATTTTATGGACCGATGAGTCACATTTTAAGAGATGTGGAATTTTCAACATACACAACTATCATTCTTGGAACATTGAAAATCCACACTTAACCCGGGAATCTAATTTCCAAGAACAATTCAGTGTCAATCTATGGTCAGGCATCTTAAACGGACAGCTGATTGGTCCGTTCGAACTACCTGACCGACTAAACGGCGAGGCCTATCTGCATTTTCTACAACATAATCTCACCGACTTGTTGGGAGATGTTGACGTGTTAACGCTTTATAGGAATATGATTTTTCAAAACGCCGGCGCCCCATGCCATTTTGCGAGAATCGTCAGACAGTATTTGTATGAAAGATTTCCAGACAGGTGGATCGGCCGTGGAGGGCCCATTGCGTGGCCGCCACGGTCCCCCGACTTGACCCTAATTGATTTCTTCGTCTGGGGATATTACAAGGAATTGGTTTACGCCAAGGACATCAGCAACGTAGCCGAATTACGAATAAAATTGAGGCAAGCAGAAGAGTTGATAAAAAACAACAGAATTGCCTTTATAAAACTGAAAGACAACTTTTTTAGACGATGTAGAATTTGTATCGAGAACGAAGGTAGACATTTTGAACATTTCTTGTAAATAAATAATAAATAATTAATAACTATTTCTTTTTGTTCTCTTAATTAAACTTTCAAATGTTTATTCTTTCTATTATTTCCTTAGCCTTCCTGCAGTAATTTTTGGTTAGATAACAAATTCATGAACTTCAGGAATGATAACATGGCCAAAAAACGTTTATTAATCTGATGGCTAATTTCAAGAATTTTCCACCTCGCTGTCTTTGAAGGTTGATTTTAGCCAAAGTAGCCCATTATGTACTTTTTTTTTGTAATGATTATGAAAGCTGAGATTCTGGAGCATTTTTGAACTTTACTTAGAAACCATACAGTCACCCGCTTAGATTTTTAATTTAAAGTTGAAAATTTAAGTCTTTATTCATCAACCGTACATTTTTGGTTTTATACCAACATTTTCATCATTATGGTCAAAGTTATAAAACTGATTATTTTATGCATCGAAGTACAATTAAGGATGATTCAGTTGCGCAAAGAAAAAATTTGAAAAGTCTTCTACTTTCTGAAAAATAAAAAAAAATAACTTTTAGGTCCGAAATTCTCAGAAATTCAGAAAAAAAATCATAACTCGAAAACTATGAACAATCGCGGTACACACATGGGGGTGATTCGGTTACCCCAAGGGGTGCTCTTTCTGTGGGCTTCCGCTTGACACTTCTTTTTGGGACACCCTGTCTAAGTAGATAATGTGATCACGGTAAAAATTTAAGTATTTTTTTTTGTTTTAAATGCATTTTGGCTTAAGACCAAAAACAACAACGCTAGTGGTGGGCAAGGTACTATTTGTTTTTTTAGTGAAGTGACAAGTTTTGGTAGGTATGCAAAAGATGTTAAAGCAAAACATTTTTTTGAAACATTTCAGTTTCGCATTATTCTTCCACAATCTCGTTTCCAACGTACTGTACCAAACTATGCCGGCCTCCCTGGAGATCCACAGTGCGTGACCTCAATGTCTGCGGAATTAATATAATCGCCTCACCCGAAATTCCGCTAATGACCTCGCTTAATGACCCGCGGTTACTGAGATTACCGCATCACATACAACTTTAACTGGCTATTCGCTACTTGTGTTTTACTAGCCAAATTGTTGCAAGAATGAACAATTGTTGCAAGAGGCTGGTCTACTTTCTGCAAGATTTTTTCATACTAACTGAGTTGCCTATCCTTTGCCTACCTAATTTTATTGGTCAAAAGAATTGCATCCAGATCATCAAGATCATCAATGGATTTTGTCTAGTTTTCTATCTTTAAATATGAATTGCATACAGATTACATTTTAGTCAGTTTGCAAAACAATTTCAGAAATTAGCTTCTGTCATAAGTGTATGTTATATTTGGTTCGCTTAAGTTTTATTTGTTTATAGTTTATGGGCCAATTTTGAAGCCCTTTTTTTGAGAATTTTAATAGCAAATAAATTTGATTTTGGCCCTAAAAGCCTCGTTAGAAGCATGTTTAAAACAACAAGCTTCAGGTGAAAAGATGAAAAAAAAAATTACAGAGTATTTTTTAGTAGATTCTAAAGAATATTATACTTAGCCTTATTTGAGCAGAACACAATTTTTAGTTCAGTTCTTTTTTAGATCTTACTTTGAGGAAATATCAAATCTTTTGGTACCTAACCTTTGTTTGGCAGTTCGTAGTTACTTAAAACGCTGTTGTCTGAACATAATTACGAATATCAATAAAAAAAAAATCTGCCTACTATTATTGATTTTGAGTGCCTATTGTTATTCCTGAATCTGCTATAATTTTATTGCTTACCAGCAATCATTGTCCATGACGTGCATATTATGCCTCTCTTTTTTCAATACCAAAAGCCAATAATAAAATCACGTCTAGTAACTCAAGTATAATTTCTAGCTATTTCCAGGCGCAAGCCCTACCAGGTGCTCCCACTGCGTCAACAGCGCATGCAATAGATCGCGAGCGAGCCCGGCAGGTGTCCCGCTATTGAAATATTATTCGAGCTATCGACGCTTTATTGAGCGAGAAATGTTCGTGGGATAGGTTTCGTGTGCTGAAAGCGCCAGAAGTGGCGCTTTAATATCTAGCATGTACAGTTGCCTGGAAAATTTTGAGCTTTTGCTATAGTT
Organism: Udea olivalis; assembly: GCA_947369235.1. Lineage (NCBI taxonomy): Eukaryota > Metazoa > Arthropoda > Insecta > Lepidoptera > Crambidae > Udea > Udea olivalis. Next base: position 9,479,933 of record OX376362.1, on the reverse strand, counting down.
TATTTTTATTTTGAACTATTTGTGTGAGCAACTGATATCAGTTTGATGAAGTTTGATAGCTCTTGTCATCCATCTAGGGGTCTTTTTATAAAATAAAATAATAAGTAATATCTGGGACAATTTACACCAAGATCATCTGACCCGATCCCCCCATCTGAAGCTAAGCAGAGCTTGTACTATGGGCGTCAGAGACTGATGAACATACTTAAATATTTCTAAATACATATTTAAATAGATAATTACACCCGACACACAACAAATACAAATGTTTGTCACACAAATATTTGTCATGGGTGGGGATCGAACCCACGACCTCTGGCGCTAAAGGCAGGATCGCTGCCATTGCGCCAACAGGCCAGTCAATATCTAGTCAATATATCATTATATCATTAGTTAATACACACATCAAAAGTGTCTAGGGATCAACATATATTTTTGCAATAACTTTTCTCCTGATTGATATTAATTAAAATGTTCTTTAAAGATTCATCAAATAAAGTGTTTTTGTTTGTCTACAGTAACGATAAACCAAGTCACCGTTGCATTAATAAAGAAATTTGCCATTTTCATAATAAAGGGATTTTTGACATTTGAACCACTAACATTAAAGTTCGAAAAAAAGACTGAAATAACAGTTTTCTTTAAAATTTTATTGGGTAACTTAAACAATTAATAATCCGTGTTTCTACCGCGAACACTAACAACACAAGAACATCGGTTTGGCATACTCAAAATGAGTTCATACAAATCACGCTGTGGAATGGCCGCCCATGTTCGTTGCAACAACAAAAAAAGGTCTTCTTGCGACTGGATACCCTCCATATTCGGCAGAGCTCTTCTCTGTAGCATATCCCATGCATGCTCAATCGGGTTCAAGTCTGGCGACTGAGCAGGCCAGGGCAGGACATTGATGTTAGCTGCGGCGAGAGTCTGTCTTACAACTCTTGCGGTGTGCGGTCGTGCATTATCATGCATTAACTGAAATAAGGGACCGATTTGCACTTGTAGAGGAACGATGACGTCTGATACAATCGTCTCAGCATAAATTTGAGCGTTCAGGTAGCCTCTGATCCAAATCAACTCAGTTCTTCCGCCGATCCAAATACCCGCCCATACCATGATGGTTCCACCACTATAAGGATGGACTTCCTGGCAGGATTTTAATCGCTGTTGGCGTCCAGGGGTTCTCCAGTGTCGTATACGTCTTGTATCCGGGCTAATACTAAAACGAGACTCATCAGAAAAGCACACGAAACGCCATTGTTCTTCTGCCCAATTTCTGTGTTCAAGAGCCCATTGATATCGAATCCTACGATTGTGCATTGCTATAGGTGGTACCCTTAGCGGTCTTCGGGAATGATGGTTCACTTCATGCAAGCGGTTTCTGACTGTTTGGTCGCTAATTAAGTTCCCTGAAGAGTGATGAAGCCTCACGGCTAACATCATGGCGGTTATTGTTGAAGATCTTCGAGTTGTGATTTGAATGTATCGGTCTTGTCTCCGTGTGGTGCAGCGATACCGTCCTCCATGGCGCTCAGCCACGGTACCAGTGCTTCGATAACGTGTCCAAAGTCGACTGATAACACTCTGACTTGTATTCAGAGCTAAAGCCACAGTACGTTGCCGGGAACCAGCTTCTATCATTCCCACGGCTCTGAGCATTTCTTCCCTGCTTAAATGACGTCACCGCTCCATAATAACGTTGGTTTTAATCAGTAGTAGGGAAACAGTAGCACTAATAATGTCTTCAGTGCGTTGTATGTTTTTATAGGGAAAATATTGACAGCTGATTTTCATCTTTTACTCGAATTTGATTGACAGTTCCTGTTTCAAATTATGAACTGCACCAAAAAGGATCCATATAAATTTATAAAATCATAAATTTATTACAAAGCCACATCTCAATCTCAAGAAATCCACATAAAAATGCTTGATCTCTAGACACTTTTGATGTGTGTATAACTTTTTCAACTATTTTCGTGTATTAATGCTTTCAAAAACATCGTAGGTCCACAATAATTACCCAAAAGAACTATAAAACCGCAGTAATGCTAGCTCGGTTTCTCACAATTCAAACAATCGTTTACTTCAGTGCTCTCATTCCGTGCCCGATTTCTTCTAATTCCAGTTCTACAATTTTCGTGTAATAATGCTTTTAAAAACATCGTACGTCCACAATAAGTAATTACCCAAAAGAACTATAAAACCGCAGTAATGCTAGCTCAATTTCTCACAATTCAAACAATCGTTTATTTCAGTGCTCTCATTCCGTGCCACATTTCTTCTAATTCCAGTTCTACAATTGAATTTTAAAGCCTCCTTTACCGTATTTCATGAAGTTAACAGATCTATAAAAGCCAAGCTGCATTCAACTTTATGAGTTGATAAACACTCCGGCCATCAATTCTGAAAATGCATTTCGTCAGTTTTCCGATCTTAAGTTGAAATGCCAATATAAATAATGTATTTATTTTGTGAGTCAGTCAAGTTATGAGCAGCTTTTGCTTCAGATTCAGTATTTATTTTAGAACTTTATATTTGTGACGTTTCCATGAAGCTATGGATTTGCCGAAAGGAATATGGAATATTATTCGGGTTATACTTGAAAGAGTTTTGTAAATGAACTCAAAATTATTCAAAAAGTTTTGTTTTATATTACTACCCACTTATCATGAAGGGAAAGTAACGTTTGAAGGCCAAGTAACGTTCCTCTTTAAGCAATAATGCTAGCATGACGCCTCCATTTTTACCAGAAGACGAAACCACGAAATGCGATTTTGCTTGAGGCGGAGTTTTCGCCAGATTGCTCGGGAAACCCTTTTTTCGATTTAATGGTTTAGGTGTTTATTTTTTTGTGATGGTCTTGTAAAAAATATATGATACGCTAAAGGATATTGTCTAGAACCTGTGCTAATTTGTTACATGATAGGATTTACTTTACTTGATCATAAAAATAGCCGAAACCAGGCTTTGATGTAATTTTTAAACGACTTAATAATGGGTAAAATGTGAAAAAAACACTTAAGTTTTAAAAAGAAATATTTGTCTTTGAATTCTTTACTGACTGTGCTAAATTTTTATTTTCAACAGACGTCATTTAATCAATTTAAAATATGTTTATCCCGAAACCAGATCGTTGACCAGCGTATGACGACACGCCCCGCCGCCCGTCATCCCGCCAGTCACGCTCAGGCGCTTGCCAACGTCGAACTTGCGTCAAATTTTCTCCACGAAAATGTGAAACGAAAAAGCAAACAAATGTGTTGTGTCACTTATTTTCATTTTATTTTATTGAAATATGATCCTTATGCCGATGTGTTTGAAAGGATGGTAAACGCATTTATGTTTTTAATGAAGTGACACTAGGATGTGACTCATTCTTTAACTTTTCATTGTCAGAGACAAATGCAGAGAAGACATACAGAGGGATGTTTTTTTTGTAAACATTAACTATTCTGACTATTTTAATTTCATGTAAGGAATAAAAGAAAAGCGAATTAAAACACCTGGCAACACATAAGGATACGATAGTTCCTAACAAAAAGGCATAAAAATGGTAATCTCGAAATCAAAAGTCAAAATAACAGTATTTTATAGATTTTACGTATTTAATAAAATGTATTGTTCACGTTTTTCTACCACGTTTACAGCGCAAATTGTCATTTTGTTCGATATCTCACTTAAATACCTTGACACTAAGCACTTATGGTACTTCAGGCATAGGTAGCCGGAAAGCCTAAATATGTATGGCATCACCGGGTGGTCGGATTTGATTTCTGTGATATTAATTATTATTCTACGTAAACCTACATTCACCCATTCAACCTCAAACCTTTTAGAAAATTTTATATTTTCACTTATTAACATTCTTTATATTTTTACTTCACATAATCACGATTATCTTTACCATTCATTTGACTAAATTCTTAATAATAACTAAATCTAATTATAATCATTTTTTACTTAATGACATATGTAGAAAATATTTATAATTATTTATTTTATTATTTTTATATTATTATTTATTTTATTATTATTTAATTACACTTATTGCTAAAGAGTTTTTTCGCATATCTTCCAGTGGCTGACATTTACTTAGAAAAAGGGTATATTAAACAGCCATTCAATATTTTTATTTTTTTAATTGATATTGTTATTGATACATCAATATAATTGAAAACTTTAGCAAAAACTTCGTCTGGGTCCTATGATTTTCCAGAAATGGATAGTGCACGTCATGTCATACAATATGCAATTAGCTAACAATTTTCCATGTTAGGTTCATGCTCAGTATAGGTATTTTAGTCAGCCCTGCTCAGTTTCAGTCCGGTTGATTACCTCTTTACAAGTTTGAATCTACAATCAAAGTAAAATTGATGAAACAAGGAAATTCATGAAGACGATTACTTGAACAGCAAGAGTTTGTGGTGACAGTAGGAATAATCTGCTCCTCTGCTTAGTAGATTTTTTTTACTTTGCTCTGAATATATCGATTGTAAAACAAAACAAAGATCAAAAGAGTCACTATCGAGTTTCTTGCCGGAATCTTCCCGATAGAAGCAGCGTGCGAAGTGCGAACCGATTGTAGACTCGCATTAGGTTTATGTATAATAGTAATATGTACTATTCTAGTATTATTTAATTTATGTACTTCTACGATTGATTGTCAGTTTCTTGTCCAGCAGACGCATTAAAGCCGTTGTTGACGGTGGTTGCTCCGATAGCTTGGACATTAATTCTGGCATCCCACAAGGCTCTGTGCTATCCCCAACGCTATTCCTCTTGCATATCAATGATTTGCTCTCTAATGATTATATTCATTGCTATGCGGATGACAGCACTAGAGATGCGTTTAACACAGGCCGAGCAAATATCCCTCGTACCTTTGTGGAGGAAAGTTTAACTAAACTTATGTCTGAGATCGAGAATACCCTAGCTTGGGTCTTTGATTGGGGTCGGTAAAATTTAGTCCAGTTTTACCCTACTAAGACACAAGTTTGCGCGTTTACCGCTAAGAAAACTCCATTCACTGTAGCTCCCCAGTTCCAGAACACTACCCTTACCTTAGCATCCAAAAAACTCGGTGTGCTAAATAAGGCAAAGCAGTACTTCACTTCTAGGCAAAGACTGCTGCTGTATAAAACGCAAGTCAGGCCACACGTGAAGTACTGTTGTCACCTTTGGGCAGGAGCGCTTGAATGTCAACTCAGTTCTTTTGACTCGGTGCGAGCGAAGATGCGTGCGACCCGAATTGTCGCCGATCCCAAACTGACGGTTTAGAGCCGTTAAGTCTAAGGAGGCGTGTTCTACCACTTGTACAACGGGTTTCGTTCTGAAGAACTGTTTGATATGATGCCCGCGGCTACTTTTTATCACCGCACTGCTTGCCACCAACAGGGCGCCCATCCTCACACTCTGAATCCGCAATGGTTTCAGAGATGTTTCCTTCCGAGGACACTTAAATTGTGGAATGAACTCCCTGCCGAGGTTTTCCCTATGAGATCGTATGGAGTTCTTCAGGAGGAGTGGTCTGAAAAGGTTATTGCAGGGTCGACAACGCGCCCCCCCCATGAGCCTTCGCCTTATCGTGGCGGGGGGGCTTAGTACTGGTGGTAGGTGGAACCACCGGGAAGCTAAGAGGGCTCAGGCATGGCAGTGCGGTGGACTTCCCACCCACCCATTGCCTGCCGCCGGGCGTGGTGGTGGTATGGTGCTACCACTGCCTGCCCAATGGGGCGCCCACGGGCGCAGCGCCTTAGGGCGCGAGGTGGGAGCCGCGGTGCACAACCGTTTGGAGGGGGTCAGTGATCCGCGGCTGGCCCCCCCTGTGCACTGCGGCTCGGCGGGGCCGCACCGCCAGATGTGGCAGCGGATCCACCTTTTAGGTGGATCGTGGTTGCGGACCTAGTAGGGTCCGCGTACGGTGGGAGCCAGCGGGCTTGAGTACGGGGGTGCTTTTGCCCGCAATGCACGGCTTTCACCCCGACGGCGGAAGTACCTGCGTGCTCCAGGTACTTCCGTGGCCTCCCCCCTTCATTGGGGGGTCGGCTGGAGGGGGCCCCAATACGGGGAAACACTGGCGGCGGGGCGTTGCGAAACTTTTTAGGGATCCCACCTCGCCGCTGAAGTGTTGAGGTCGAGTACCGTGGGGTTTTAGTCGGTAGAAGTCCGACATAACCTCGTCGTTCCCCCGAGCGACGAGGTATCCATGAGGATTTCCCCACGATAATAAAAAAAAAAAAAAAAAAAAAAGGGTCGACAACGCGCGAGCGATGCCCCTGGTGTTGCATGCGTCCATAGGCTGCGCTAAACGCTTACCATCAGACGGTCCGCATGCTCGATTGTCACCGACGTGGTATAAAAAAAATAGAAAGTTGTTGACATGTCATAAAGTGCTCTCTACAAGCATAAATGATTATATTATATTTGTTCTTCTTTATTTTGGCATAATACGTGCGTCATCTATTGTTGACTAGATTATTTAAAACCAAACATTAAAAAATAATTGTAACAGCAACGAGGTAACAACTAAGGATAAACAAAAGTTTTACCAAAAAAAAAACCAACTACAAAAAAACTATTTCAAAACAAAGCACTAAAAAGTAAAGAAATAATTGCGTATTCCTTCAAAACTTAGCTTGATGGTTTCTAAGGTGAAAGCGGTGAAGGCGGTAATTTTTGGGCTCACGCCATGTTGTCAACCACTTCTATTGCGTTGTTCTGTCCACCTGGGACACGCTTGTATTTGAGATTCCGTTTTAGGGCGGAAGACGGCTCATCGACAAACCTCTGCATGCCCATCCAACACGTAGCTTCTATTAGGTACAGGCGCTGGTGAATTTGACAATATCACGGGAAATCTATGAAATATTATTTCCATTGGAAACTAAAGAGCCTTACCAATCGGCGATATCCAGAAAGTACTCCGGATAGTCATATGCAACTCCAACATTGTTGACGAGAGTGCCGATCTCCAGGCCAGCAATTGCAGTTGCGATGCCCTCGTATATGTTGTCCTGGCTGAAGTCAGTTTGCACCACCTTTGTCTGGACGTTGAAATCCTTTTCTGTATCAAAAATTAAGATTTTAGTTACAGCGATCAATGTTCCAAAGCCAACTTTACGGATCCTGTCAAGTTATCACATAATTCCCAACTGACACCAAGTATCATCGTTTCATTAAAACAAAAATATTGAAAAATGTATTAGGTTGAATACAGACAGTAATATTAGTAGTAGGTAGTTTGTACAATATTTATGAGCTATTTTGTTTTCAAGTTTTGGACCATAATGTTATTAGCGGTTCGCTATTGCTCGATAGCACGTCACTAACGTCCTAAACTGACAACTATGATCTTTAATCTACTTTAGGATGCAAAGATAGAAACTAGAAAAATTCGACCTGATCCTGGGACTCAAGCGGGACTTGTAGCATGATCTTTAATAGTATGAACGCCAAACGGTCGCGTAAACTGATAACTTACTTAAGTTTGGTGCATTCGACCATCAGCGTTGCCTTATCAATAGAAAATCCTGTAGGACTGAGAAAAATACACTGTAAACAGTGTTAATAAAGTTTAAATTACCGATTTCCTTTGCGACCGCTTTGAGTTTGTCCAAAGTTCGGCTGACTAGAATAATATCACAGCCTTTAGCCGCCAACTGCAACAAAAGAAAACTAGTTTTTAATATCTGCTCAAAGTTTTTTAAAGAGATATTAGTTTTAATAACAACTTTTAAAAAAAATAAGGAGTTTAAATTCGAATGCAACGTGAATACTTCGCCGTACTAAGAAGGACCACCTTTACCACCCTATAAATTACCATTTAAATTGGATGTCTTCATCAGCTCTTGCTGATGATGATTTTCAATAGCAGAGAATGGATCGATTTCAAGATTTTCTCTTAGTGTCTATGACTATGAATAATAGCCAAACAGAATAATTATTAACCAGCGACTCTACTTATTTATAAGTAAGTAAGTATTTAAAAGGGTTTCAAAATAGTATATTTTATATCGAGGGACTAAACGAAGCCATAATATACCAGAGGTGGTTTGACTCCCGAGCGTGCGAGGGAGTCAATGAAAGCAAGGCTATATCCAGTTGACGTTTAGTCTCGAAGTGCAAACTGTACTTTTCACTTTGAGTGCGAGAAAAATAGTCAATTTAGTACAAAAACATTTAAAACCGAAGAAATTTACACCTGACAAAAGTTCTGAAATTTTTTTTGGTCAGTTTTCTCTTCTGAACTGAACCACAGTTTAAAACACATGGCGCCACCTTCTTTGCGGACAAACCATGGAACTAAAACTCTCAACATTTTCGCAATGACGACTGTCCACACTCCACAGATAATAGTATATATTTGCTGGCTGTTTGAGTTTGTCTTTGTCACATGAAGGAAATTAAAAAACTAATTACTTTTTACTCCTTAAGGCTATATTGGCGTACTTTTAGAGCATGAGAAGTGAAAAACATTTCTTGAGCCTACCGTTGAAATCGTACAGTACTCAACAAAACATAAGTGTTTACATTAAATACTGCCGTACTGTATCGAACTCGTCTCGGTTAGTCAAATATTACGAGTATAATATTTGTTTTCACGCCGTCTCCATTTGGTCTAAATTTCAAGATCGGCTGGCAAAGACAGATTTCTGTTCGCTATGAATTTGTCATTAATAAATAAGAAAAATATCAGTTGTGTTTATATCACAGGGTTACTTTGTGTACTAAATGAAAATAAAAGTATCCTATTTTTTTTGTTATCTGTATTATTCGTTTAGTTAGATTTGGTGACTTGACTGGCTTGAATCAAGATCACCGATAATTTTTCTGAGCAAACTGAACGTGAAATAAAATAAGTATATAAGTGCGTTGCAGTCGGTGAGAAAATTTATGAGTTTCTTTATCCCCATAATGCTGCATGCTTCTTCAGACATACCTTTTATGATTTTGGTAAGGACACCTTTTACTTAAAAACCTAAAAGGTGTCCTAACTAAATCATGGTTAGTATTCGCATAATCAAATCAAACCAGACACCATTTAGATAGCATTTTTGGAAAGATAATAAAATAATACATTATTTTCTTTTATTAACGCCTCCATGGCCGAAAGCTCGGTCCGAAATTCGGAGGCTGAAAATTGAAATCCCAGGTCGGGCAAAGTGTGTTTTTGGATTTTGTGATCACTAACCCGCATTTGGCAAGAGTGGTGATTAAGCAAATACCCATCAATTGAAGCGATGACTTGATTTTAATGATGAAGGTCTTTGCCCAGCAGGGGGATAGTATAAGCTATATAATTACTTTTTTCTTAAAACATCAAGAACCTCACAATACTAGGTAGCTACCATCATACACAACTACATATTTTGTTCTACGTTTTTGATAATTTTATACATTTAATTTTGCGTCTGTAAGTTCTTATCTCCGTGCGCATGGCATCGCAAAAATAAGGTAAACAAACCCTTCCGAATCACGGGGTGTGAATCCGAATCACTTACTGTGTACTTCATATCACTCACTAACAGCGGAATCGCGCGCGTCGCCTTTTCGTCTGTGAATGGACCGGACCATAGGCTTACAAATGTCACGACAGTACAATAAAAGCTTGGAAAATCATTTTAAATTAATGTAATTGAGTTATAAAAAAACTCGTAGAGCAAATGTTGCTGTGTAAGATGGTAGCATACATAGTCTTGCGAGGTTGTTGATGTTTTATCAATAACTTTGTATATTAGCCTATATACATGTTTTCACTGCATCAGTGAAAGTGCCGCAGCACATGCAATAGGCATTCTGAAGCCTGGGCTAGGTTTCAGGGTTGACACTTATGACATGAGGAACATAAAGCTTAACTATTTCCTATTAAGGTTTTAGGGCCGTCATAATTATGCGAAGCTTTCAATGATTTAATAGTTCTATTGTGTTTTTATAAGTGTTATAACATTTATATTTTACATTAATAAAGCTATGTTATTAGCGAGTAAAAAATGTTATAATATTTTAAAGGCTTTATTTTAACGGCAGAAATTTACGCGGGTAATGCCGCTGCTAACGCCGGTAATGTAGAAGGCTATCCTTCGAGGTGGAAAATTTAATTTCAATTGAAATAAATATAAAATAGTAAAGTAGTAGTTAGAGTGCTGCCAACAAGTGCTAAGTTTGAAACGGCTGTTTCGAAGACGGGCGTAAATGACTATGACACAGTCTTCGGCTACTGCAGACATTAACGCTTCAATTGTTTTATGTAAAATTGTTCTTATGGGTGTAAAAGACCTAAAAAAAAGCCGAGACCTACGTATTCTGCACATCATCAGGACCATTTTTTCTTTGTAGATTATACCTGGGAACTCAATATTTACGAAGTTATTGAAGGTCAAAGTAAAAAAAAAACTCAAGATTTTGATGAAAGCAAACTCTAATCATTATTACTTAATTTTTGTCCTAAGTAACATCATCTAAACTTCAAGTATTTCCTGACAAAAAATTGCTTCAAAACGTTCAACTCGCAATGTACATCGTGCATACCCCTTGATTATACGTAAGAGCCACACACAAAAGCGCAGGAGCGGTCTCTTGCACGCGTTACATTGCGTAGTCCGTTTATAGGTTTAAAATTGACACCTAAAAAAAACTTCGTTTCCCATCAATTGTTTTTTTCTATGACTTGATTTAATGGTCTGAGTGCGTAGACGCCGGCTTCGTTAGAAACTTTTTACACCCTGTATAGTTCAAATAAATAAAAATATTTCGAAAGCACAAAAACTCCATGAGATATAGGTACCAATTTTAAAAATCATATTTTTGGACTTGCCCAAAAGGCTTGTCCAAACTGCCGCATGCAAATGACGTCGTTTGCAATCTACTTCTTTGCGTGCTGCAAAACATTTCTTTGGTAGCTATATTAACTTTTACAAATTGTGTAGATTATTGAATGGGATTGTTTTTTTAAATTTCTTTACACTTAATATTTTCTTAACGCTGCCTAAGTCTTACTCTCCTTAATCTAACTTCCATCGAATACTACTCTCGTGTCACTATCATCTTTTCTAGTTGTAGTAGTTAAGACTGCCTAGCCAATTAGCTTGCCACTACTAATGTCTGAATACATGGTATTTGAGACCGCTGGAAGATGTGCCCTTAATATTGAGTTCTAAATATTTGGGACCTCAAAGACCAGGAGTACCGCCTTCTGTATCTGACCCTTGATCCAGCCGCTAAGCGAGATCCTCTCGAGGTGTTGGGCGAGGCTCTTCGCTATTAAGCCGTTTGCCGAAACGACTATCGGAACAATGATCGTCGAATCTACATCCCTCATGGCGGTCACCTCGTAAGCCAAGTCAAGGAACTTGTTGAGCTTGTCCTTCTCGACCTTCACGAGGTTATCGTCATGTGGAATGGTGATATCGACGAGCACTGCCTGCCCGACAAATGTCGACCATATATACAACAAACACAAATGTTCGTCACTTATGTTGTGTGTCATGGGTGAGGATCGACCTAAATCGGCTTTTTATGTCGAATAGAGAGACAGGCTTTTCTTTGACTGTGTGATTTACAATTTACTTTTTGAAATGATAAGAGAACTTTATCAATCTGCTTGGTTCTTGCTTTTTTTCCTAGAAAAATCTACCACGAAAAGCCAACAGATTACCAACACAACAGGACCAAGCAGATTTATTATACTTACACAAAATATACAAGGTGATTATCAAATAACTTACAAAAACTATATGGCATACTCAGCGAGTGATACCACTGGTGTTGTACGTGTCCATAGACTGCGGTAACCGCTTACCATCAGGTGGTCCGAATGCTTGATTGTCACCGAAGTGGTATAAAAAAAAAGTTATGTAGTAGGTAACTATGTGAGCGAAAATTTGATTTTTTCAATAACTTTAATTTTAAGGTTTTTATACAAAAAATTTTGACCGTTCGAGTGATTTGTATGGTGACCCTGAAATGAAAGTCAGATAAGATAAACAAAATTTCATTTTCACTTAGATAGTTTCTACAACACTTAGTGAGTATGCCATATTTTGTAAGTTTTTCGATCACCGGTATTTTTTATTTTTATTTTAATAAGCAATCTTAACTGGTTTAGAAAATTGCGTTTACACATGGCGATTTACAACTTCATTCTGCTACTCAGTGTAGTAGTAAAAATGTCTTCCCAGGTAAATCAAATTGATAGCTCTCCGCCATTCCACTATAATCTTATTTGCTTTTAGTTGTCCGTTAGTGGCTTATCCGATAAAAGCCTGTGCATTCGTTAACCGAAACCGAGGACGTATTAAGTATGGAGATAGGCAATATATTACCTGTATGGCGTACTCCTTGCCGATGCCGTCTGTAGCGCCCGTGACCACTGAAACAAAAAAAATGCTAATCTTAAAATAATAAAAACCATTAATGATGTAAATGACGCCCTGTTGCTGCAACAAGACAGAAAATGCCAGTGAATGTGTAGTAAAATTGGCATGATCCTAAATTTAAGTAAATGCTGTTAAATCACAGTACCAGAAAGAGAGTCTGCGGGTTGGTGTACAGTTACCAAACCAAACGAGTGAACACGGGCTTATTGCACCGTGTTCACTTGAAATGTTAGTGGTGAGTCAGTATCTATATGGTATAAGCGCTTATAAGCGCATCGACGTTCGTAAAAGGTACGCGTATGTCAAAAGGCGCGCCCGTACGTCCCTAGGTGCGCATTCAAAAACGAGCTTATACGCGAGTATAAAACAGTTCATGCACAGCGTAAAAGTAAACAGCACGTAAAAAACTGTAGTCTGAAACCGTTCTAAGACTCTGTTGTTGGTATTTTCAATGTGACTACTTAGATACAAAAAAGACGAAAAAGGTATGCATGGTTAGTCTGTTTAATATACTGATATATCTGTTAATTGTGTAATGGGGGATGTAAGGGGTCCCAAATAATATCATAAAAAAGGATCCAAAAGTGATATGAATAATTACAGGTCGATTGTATTACTCCCAAATTTCTCGAAGATCTTGAAAAAGGTGTTATTTAATAGGATTATGTCGTTTTTGAACAAATACAATTCATTAACTAATAAATATAATTAATTAATTTACTAATAATGATTTTGTCTGTATAATATTTACCATTTAAGACTAACTTAACCTTTTTTTTAAATTATTTTAAGGTAAATACTAACCCTCTCTCTGATGTTTTGCTGTGCTCTTGCAGGGCGTCACATATATACCTCTATTTTGCAACAACATATAAATTGTAATGTGATATGCAATAAACGTTTTGAATTTGAATTAACTGTAATCAATTTGGATTCCAAAAAGGAAACAAACACAAATTTATCCTTATTTAAAATTCTGAAAGAAATGTGTGCTGACGTAGACAAGAAAAATACATGTATTGGACTGTTTTTGACTTGTCAAAGGCATTTGACTGCGTTGTACATGAAATTTTGGTAAAACAACTTAAACATATTAGATTTCGCGGGATTTCTTTGAATTGAAACTGCATGAGTTTCTTCTGCAATCTTATTTGACAAATAGACAACAAGCAACTATATTGGATACGTATGATGAAAGTACTAGGACAATGTTAAGAGTCAAGTCAAATTGGGAAACCATTACCCTGGGTGCACCGCATACTAGGATACTAGGACTACTAGCATACTAGGACTACTTTTGTTCTTGATTTACGTCAATGAATTTCCCTTAATTAATTAATTTATTTATTTGAATTCAACAATGTTTCAACAGCGTTTATACAACGAAATAGACAATAACATTACTTGAACATAAGCCAATTAAAGAAACATACTTTGTTACCTAAAATATTAACAATAGTACGTAGGTAATTTTTCTAGTTACAAATGAGAGACAAATTGAATTGAATATCGCAAGATAACGTGCAGTGTGAGTGAAGGGTGTGGTTGTGTGTAATATGTGTATGCGTATTGTCGTGCGTGGTTGGTTTACATGGATGCTCGAAATGAGAAGTAGACATTTATTGATTATAATACGATAATACGATAATTGATTATAAGCTGCAGTTCATAAATCGAAGTCTAGTAAGTATAAATTACTTACTAGACTTCGATTTATGAACTGCAGCTTTAAATACAGCTTTAGATGTGGTAAATATATCGATGTCAGAAAAGAACTTGTTGTAGGTTTTAGGCAATCTCACAGTCATATCGTTCGCCTCGTAATTGCGAAAACGTTGTGTGTGACGAGTTCTCTTCAAAGGAGTGTTCAAGTTCAGTAATCTGTCTGATAACTCAACACAATCAAACTTACCCGAACATATATCATGGAAGATAGCCATATCATGCATACGTCGTCTAGTACCCAGGGCCGTGAGACCATGTTCCTGGCATGATTCAGAGTAATCGCTAGTTTTAATATTTTTCCTAAAGTTTAGATACTTAACAAACTTCATCTGAAGGCGCTCTAATGAAAGTTCATGAGTTATGTATTGCGGATTACAGACGGTACAGCAATATTCAAGAATACTTCTAACATAAGCATAATACAGTACCTTAATGCATGAAATGTCAGTAAAATCGCGAGAGATCCTTATAATAAAAGCCAAGTTTTTGAAACGATGTCGTGGTCTAAGTTTATCACATTACTATAGAAATCAAGTGTTTTAGATCTCAGGCCACGAACGTTCTGGTACAAGAAATTTAAGTGATTTACACTACCTGTGCCTTTTTACGACATTAAAATCATCAGTTATAAACTGGAAAGATATAAGTGAAAATTCACTAGATATTGTAGTAATAAAGATAAGGCATGTATGCGACAGTGCAAACAAAAGTAAAGCAATTCATTTTACGAAATCCAATAATTACCCGTCCATCATAAAGACAAATAAAATACCTCAGATCGAGCGTGGGTTTCTTCTTGTGCAGTGTAAATGATTTTGAGTATGTAGTGAATTTGTGTAGTAAGTATATAGTGTTATCATTATTTTGCGACGTGAGTGAGTTTATAAAAATTATGAATACAAAAATTGTCACGGAAAAAATGGTTACAAAATATATAAGATAGACAAAAAGGATAAAACGTTCTGCTATTTGTTTTTTTTTAGATCTTCCACGCTGGATATAAGTATGTACGGTGAATTCTCTGCCTTCCTTGTATAGATACGGCAGTTTTTTGTCCACACAAACTTATATTGGCAGGCGTTAGCTTCTACTCTGCAGCTCTTGAGTAGTTGTTTATTTTGTATTGTCAAGTGCTCATTTATGAAAATCTGCTTAGGCTCACCCTGTATACCGATGTCACTTGAGGTTACACCACGACATTTCCGAGCAGCTGACAGTATCTCATCCCTCTTAGACCGATTGTGGAATCGAATTATTAAATTGCGAGGTGTTCCATATAATGGCCGTTTCGCCTGCACTCGATGGACGAAATCAAGGTCCTGTGGTTCGATAGGTACATTCAGGTGCGTTGTGATATTATTCACAATAGTTGGAAAAATATAGAATATTATTTATTTCAGGCAACAAATTACATTTAAAGATCTTAACTAAACATAATCGGCCCATAGATAAATACCTTAAAAACTAACATACGTATTACATAATATAATTAACTTATTTACTAACATACGTAAGGTCTATCGGCGACGTGCGACGCATCATGGTGTCCGGTAACCGACCTCGAAAGCGCTGGTAAATGAAACCTTTCGGCCAAAACTCCTCTTTCATGTAGGTCGATAGATGTTCAGTTGGCACCCTCACCACAAATGAATTAAAATTCACATTATGGCGGGATACCAACCGCTCGACCCTCAGAGTGAAGTTAGCTTTTGTGGTGACCTTTATGTACTCTGCGATTTCCTCAGCCTTCGTAGAGTAGTGGAGGTGGGAAACGTACATCAGCGTCGTGGGTATTGCAGAACTCGACACTGCTGACGGATGCATTTTGCGCCCCCCGACGAGTGTTGACATTAAAGGCCTCTGATGACCTTAACAACACTACCTCGGCACGCAGTTCACTGATAGTGGTTTCCGAGACCTCTACCTTGCTCACAACTTCAGCCAGGCTCGCTTTCAGGAAGTTGATGTCCTTCAACAGCCTGGTAACGTCAACGTGGTCGAACGTGACGGGGGGAAGCTTGTGCAGCTCCTTCGTCACGAATGAAGGCACGTCATCTGGATTGGTTTCCTTCAGCAGGGTGATAATATCCTGCACACTCTTCTCCGTCCCATCTCTTTGGCGAGATGGCATTTGGTCCACCTTCCCGAGGGTTTGGAAAAGCAGCGCCTTGCCTCTGCAGATCTCGTCTTCCTTGAAGTTGGACTTGCAGATCTGCAAGATGCTGATCTCGTCCATGGTGTCTATGGCGTGTTGGATAAACGCTAACAGCTCGTTTACTATGAGTTGGGAACTCATAATTGCCTAAACGCGCGAACGGCTGTTGCCGTGCGGATCGCGAATTATAAATTCTCACTGCGCAGAAAAGGTGTTTACAAATCATTCACAATATTCCTCCTCCTCCTTGCGTTGTGTATCCTTAATGGTGAGGGTCGTGACCTCTCCGTAGAATTCTCTTTCGGATTATTTCTCGCCACCCCTTCCTGTCTTCGGAAGCGCAAACCGCAGCGCAGACGGTAGTGTCTAGCTCCACCCGGACCTGGTCTGACCAACGCATGGGGGACCGTCCTCTGGATCACTTTCCCTGCGTCTTACCCAGGAGCAGAATCTTTTCCAGGTTGTCGCCCTTTTTTCGATGTGACCAAAAAATTCCAAAATCCGGCGCAAGCACACGGTGGAGAGCTTCATTCCGATGCTGAGCACATAAAGTATGGATGCATTGATCCGGTGTTCTGACCAATGCACACCAAGCATCCTTCTCCAGCACCACATCTCAAACGCATCGATGCGCGAGCGGTCCATCTTTCTCAAGGTGCACGTCTCCGATCCATATAGAAAGATGGAGAAAACCAAGGTGGAAACAAGGCGTTTTTTGGTTTTGAACCACACTCAGCACCAGGGTACGTCTTCACGTTTCTAATAGATGACCTCCAACGAGCGTTTACCAAAATGTAGTCAATTTGGTTCCTGAAGCGAGCACCGGGAGAAGTCCAGGTATACAAACATCTGGGGTGGTGCTGGAAACAAGTGTTCGCAATGAACAAGTTCTCTTTAATGCAGAACTCTATGAGTCTCTGTCCCCGCTCACTCCTGATCCCGAGTCCGAACCTGCCAACATGTTTCCGGATATGGTTGTCATTAACTGTGCTTCCAACCTTCGCATTCCAGTCTCCCAATAGCAAGGTGATCTCTGTGTTAGGTATGTTGTTTAAAGTAGACATCAGTGACATATAAAGGCTGTCTATATCCTCCTCTTTGGCTCTCCCTGTGGGAGCATAAACTTGAACGATGTTAATTATGCTGGATTTTGAGTTTATCCTCATCGTTAACCTGTCCGAGACCGGATTGTAACCGAGCACATACTTGGTCATATTTGAAGGGATAAGTATTCCCACTCCACTCGTGCTACGGTCTTCACACCCTGAAAAGTACAGCATCTTCCCAGCCGCCGTCCTGAAGTGGCCCTGGCCACGAATATGTGTTTCACTCAGTCCTAATATCGAGATTTTATGCTTTCCCGCTTCCGTGTCCATTCACAATATTAAACAATGTGAAACATGGCGAGTCGTATATAATAATATATTAATATATTTTATGATTTAGGAATTATTTTTTTTAACTTTGAAGTGTATGTAAATATTAGAAATCTGTGTATTTGTAAAAGGACATGTCTCGTTATAAGCATGACATTTACTTGGCTCAATCATCAAGTTATATCTATGGGAAAAGTACTTTTATAATGTGTATTAGGATCTTTAATAAGGTACCAAATTTTAATAAAGCATTGGACGGTCCACAATTCAAAAACACATTAAAAAATTGGCTTCTGACAAAAATGTTTTTATAATCTAAAAGAATTTCATGTTTTCACGTAATTGTTAATAGTATTATTTTTGTTATTTTACCTATTTATATTGTACGTCCGCAATGGGCAAACTGTTGGTTCTCATATATTACGAGTATGTTACAACAATGTAACAAAGTTCTAACAATAAATGATTATCTTATCTTTAGGGACCCAAGCCAACCTCACCTCAGCCAACCAGCACTTGAGCCAGGGGTGCTAATAATTGTGTTTTAGTGGGTATGCCGTCGGCTTCACCGGCGGAGAGTCCCACACTCCCCCACTGCCCGACCCAGGCAGTGGGATAGTGCGTAATGCATTTCACACCCGGCGAACAAAAAAAAAAAAAAGGGGTGCTAATAATCCTCCAATTTAGATGAGGGAACCGGAATCCGAGGGGCCAGAGGCTGGCTGAATTCCCGGAGAAAGAGGAACTCTCTATGATGAACTCGTTCTTCAGGAAGCCGCTATCTATTCTTCTAGGATGAGCTGGTAAGCTTCAATTCTTGTCTAGTATGTACCTTGTAGCACAAGGATATCCTTGGTTAGGGACTAAGAAAAAAAAAAGAAATTCCGTTACTAAAAGATTATTCTCTTGCATACAAGAATTCACCCTTGCATACGAGTATCTTAGAACTTTATTCAACACACCGTCACCACTGAATAGTTCTGGACCGGTAAAAACTAGCTAAGCCCACTCGCGGGACGTCTGCGAACTTTAAATACCCCCTCACCAGATATACATCAAAAAAGATGACGCGAACGCGTTCACGTCAAGCTTTACATAGGGGCACAGATAAAGAGTTTACAAAAGGACCACTAAACTTGTGTGATCACCCCAGGGTTACTACGCCCTAGGGTTATTCGCTCTGAATTTTTAAAATAAAGTAGATAGGTTATATTTACTTGACAAAACCGGCCCAAAAAAAATTCATCATGTGAGAAATTGCAACAAGTTCGACAAAAACAAAAACACCCGCGACAGCTCGACTGGTCGACTCACTGAAGCTCACAGGTATCGCTTGAGTTCACAGGTTCACTATTTCTGTGTTCGTGATCAATATGGCGGGTTTGTTCTAAGTGGACTATCTGGCAGAGGCGCCGCGCCGGATGCGTAATTTGTAATAAGGGTAACTTATGCTGCTAACATTAAACCCATTTTGCGATGGTTTTGTAAAGGTTGATGAAAACGCGTGAGTACCTCGAGCGGTCGCGTATCCACTTCACGATGATTTCCCTTTCATTCTGCTTCATTGTGTCGGTGCTCTATCGTTATGGCATAGCGTATATCCCAAACAAGTAATTATGCACACATATCTTTCTTCTGTCTGTACACTCGATTTAAAATCAATTGAAAAATGAACAATCCCATTTATAATGTGCTATCGAGAAGTCACAGTAAGTGTCAAAAGAGTAGGACGCTTGTAGAGCCTCAGCTGCACAGCAGCACGAATTAAGAGTGGAAGTGCGACAGCCTCGTCGATTCAGTAAATGACGGATCTGAGTTATAGAACAGGATAGAAGCATATCATGTCATAGATTTCGACGACGGCGACCCTGGTATAAGGTCGGTATAAGAATCCTGTCTCCGCATGTGACTGGCAAGACCAAATTTGGTTTTAAATACTCTGAGGCAGAGATTAAAGTAGGGTCCTATGAGTTGTAGGTGAATTTATAGGAACACTTACATTGTTCTTTGAAGAAGAAGAACCAAAAGAAAGACTCGTCATGCCGTTTGCCCGCGTAAACTTACACTCATTACAGTCGACATTACCACCTTTTCATTTAGAAAAATGATTCCGGCAGCGCGAATAGCATTAGCAAGGTTATACGAAACATATTTGAACAACTCAAATATCGCTACTATCATTCAAAATATTACTCTTTCGTAAACGACTTTGGTGTCAGAGGAGATAAATCTTTAATAATAATAGATACTAGTAATGTAAACCAGGGGTTAGTGACCGTTCATCCAGACGAAGTGAGGTGGAGGTATTTCGATTTAGGTCCGTATACCCCACCAATAAACTAAAAGTTAAAGAAAACAGCTGGAAAAGTTCTCGTGCGAATCAATAATTCTTCATTTTGAACCGTGATGTACAGCAATGGGTACGAACTCGTGATTTAACTTATGAGACAAAATGTTCATTGCTGCTCTTTCGAAAGTTAGGTGCCGAATTGGGTGAATAACGAAAGTCTTTGTCAATCCTCCTTTTACTCGTAGCAGGGTTAAATTAAACGTCGAGTTATTATTTTAATAGTCGATTGTTAACTACTACAACTACAATTACTGGTGTTTTGGATTTTATTAATTTACTGAGCAATTTTCAAACGTTCACGTTGGCTGCGCCGCCATATTTTCACATAATCATCATCATTATGCCTGACACACATGCTTTTTCGGAGAAGAGAGAGAAAGTATGGAACTGTTTATGGCTATGTAAAAACTTGTTCATAAACATTACTGATTATACTTCAAAAAAATGTATATATTTGTTTCTTACTTTGACAATATTTTGTTAAGTATTAAAAATTACATTTTGAAACAGCAGTAGCAACTAGCACGTAACTTGTCAACTTTAACACTATTAAAATCAAAAATAAAATTTGCTATTACATCATCATGACAAATTTTTAAAGTATGCTCGTTGTTTTCTTCAAATAACTGATGCAACCAGTACGGCCGACCAAAATACATTTGATATTGTTTCGTCATTGAAAACGTAATAATGTCGACGATAGATGTTTAGAAAATCTGAGCATGGGGTGCGATACCTTCATTGTCTAGGATAACGTATACCTGTAAATTTCACATCTAAAAACAACGTATTTTGCAGAAATATTTTTTTTCCAGCCTTCTTCTTTCTTTTTTCTTTTCAGCCTATAGCAGTCGACTGCTGGACATAAGCCTCCCCCAGGGCGCGCCACAAAGCCCGATCTCCCGTTTTTGCCATTCAGTCACTACCAGCTACTTTTTTTAGGTCTTCGGTCCTACGTGCCGGTGGACGTCCAACACTACGCTTGCCGAGTCGTGGTCTCCACTCGAGAACCCTTGTACTCCGACGAACAACGGTTCTGCGGCAGATGTGACCAGCCCACTGCCACTTCAGTTTGATACACTTCTGGACTATGTCAGTCACTCTGGTTCTTAGCTGGATTATCTCGTTTCGGACTTTGTCCCTTAACGAGATTCCTAGCATGCACCTTTCCATAGCTTTCTGAGTGACGTGTAATCGGTGGGGTAGTTTCACGGTCAGGTTTCACGTCTCGGTTCCGTATGTCATGACCGGTAGGACGTACTGATCAAATACCTTGGTCTTCAGGCATCGTGGCAAAGGTGACTCGAAAATGTGATGCAACTTCCCAAATGCTGCCCATCCAAGCTGAACTCTTCTCGTGATTTCACCCTCAAAGTTGTCTCTACCCAGCTGTAATTTTTGACCCAGGTATATGTACTCCTGGACAACTTCAAGGACTACTACACCTTCGACGGAAGCGGGTTCAGGAACTTAGTCTTGTCCAAATTCATCCCAAGCCCAACGCGTCTCGAGGCAGCATTGAGACCGTACAGCATTTTCTGCAGGTCTTGCGGCGATTCTACCATTATCACTATGTCGTCAGCAAAGCGGAGGTGTGTGAGATATTCACCAATGATGTTAAGGCTGAGTCCATCCCATTGCAGTGTCTTGAAGACATCCTCCAGTGCGTTGGTGAAGAGTTTCGGGGATATAACGTCACGCTGTCGTACACCTCTGAGCAACTGGATGGGTCTTGTCTGGTGGTTCTGCACTTGGACAGACATTGTCGCCGCTTGGTATAAATTTCTCAGTACTTCCACATATCGCCAGTCGACTTGGCATCGCTGCATAAATTTCAGAACAGCCAGTCAGTTTCAATGTAGTCGAAAGCCTTCTCGTAGTCCACAAAATCCAGACACAGCGGTTGGTTATACTCTTCTGACTTCTGTATAACCTGCAGAATGGATGTGGTCCACCGTGCTATAGCCTTTACGAAACCCAGCCTGTGGCTGAAAGGCGTCAAATCTTGATTCCAGACGATTCGTGACGACTCTCGACAACAGTTTATAGACGTGGCTCAGAAGCGTGATCGGCCTTTAGTTTTTAAGAAGAGTTTTGTTACCTTTCTTGAAAAACAATGCCACTACACCTCTGCTCCACGCCTTCGAGGTAGTACCATTGTATAATAGCTTCTTCAACTCCTCAACAACAGGTTTTCCTCCCGCTTCACTCCGTCTTCACCGGGAGCCTTCCCATTACTAAGCTGCCTGAGACCCGCCTCGACTTCATCGAGATCTATATCTCGAAGATCTTCCGTTAAGTGACGGACAAGTGGGGCTCTGGGGTCGCTTGCGTCGGGTGGAGGTTTCGGTGCATGCGAGGCATACAGATGTCCGTAGAAATCCTCAATTTCAGCGAGTATCCCCGGGGCTTATGTGACGGTTTCACCATTCGAGGTCTTGGTAAGGACTTTCGACCCTCGATTTCCCTCAATTGCCTCCTGTATGAGGCGGCTGTTCTAACTGCGAAGGTCGCGTCTTGCCAAGCTCCTGATCTTTTTGTGGAGTGACTGGGGATCTGACAAAGCTTCCTCTGGTGTCTCACGTCTGAAACGCATCAGATCCAGAATTTCGCTTGAAAGCTTGGACTTCTTATCTGTTCACTTTTTCCAGTCAATATTCCATAATTAGTAACATTTAACTTCGTTTTGCAGGGTTTACCGGATGATAATTTATACTGAATGAAAAATGATACGGCAAATTTGGTAGATTATGTAGATATAATCTAGGTGGAATTTCGCAATCAGACATGCGTTTTTTTGTACGGAAACCTTGAATTTTTTGGAAAAAGTTTTACAACACCTACTGAGTATGCCATATAATTATTATTTCTGAAAAAAAATAGCCAGTATAAATGGTTAAGCATACGTCACAGAATACCTTTTTATTTCAAAGTTTTTCTTTGAGCACATATTGATATTGTTAATTGTATTTTAATTTATTCAAAACATTTGTCTCCTTCTTTGTGTTAACAATGTTTTCATTGTATTCCCAAGTCACTGAAAAGTGAACATTGCTCGGTTTGTGACCGCGACCTTCGACTAGACGTGCAAACATTATTGCGTTAGTAGTGTAAAAATAGTTACGTGCCTCTTCAACTTTGGGCCTTTTTCAAAATCTTTATGCTGTGACATTCTGGGTATTCAGGGGGCGCGTGTGAATATTAAATTTTATACGGGCGATCTGATTCCAGTTTTACACATTCCTTTTGAGTGTTAATAGACTTCAATCAATATAATTGTTAAAGCCTTAACACAAATTAACTAGCCACAACATGACACAAAAGAGCAACACTGCTGTTTCATTTCACAAGGAGTCCAGTAGTCACTCAAACATACCCACCACAGGTTTAATTAGTACAACCCCCCTTCTAAATCATATACTGCTAACGAACGCACGTTATTGTAAATTATTCGTAATAAATTGATTATATCCTAATCAACGAGTTTAATTAGTGTTTATTAAGCTCCATCGTGTCCACTACGAGACAATGATCTTACTATCTTAGAGAGCGTCGTGGCCTAGGGGTTGTACAATCCAACTTGGATCGTGGATCATGTGGCCCCGAGTTCGAATCTGGCCAGAACCATCTTTTATGTTCATTGTTCGATTTCCGACTAACTCTCCGGTGATGGAAAACATCGTTCAAAAAACAAATCAACCCTGATAACGACGGAAAGCTCACCACCTACAACATTGGGTTCTAATATCATTGCTGAAAAATGGGATTCTAAATGTTCCGATAACTATGACGGAAACACAACAGTCACTTACTTCTAGCAACCACGTTTGGGATTTAGTAGTGGTGGTATGTATGTATGATATTATTGTTCTTCTTCTTAGGATACCTCTTCATTTGATGTTTGAAAATAGTCAAAAGTAGGCTATGTGGTTTTGGACCCGTGGAAGACACGAAGGCCGGTCCAATAAGAATTTGCAGACCCCATTCATACTCGCGGGATACTCTTCTCTTTAAATACTGGGCGTGTCTTAGTAAAGTATCGGATGGAGATACCTACTGAATACAAAAGTTTTTAACATTATGATTCTAGCAAATCCTACGTGATTATTATAGCCAACATTTTGAAATTAATTGAGTAGCTGTTGGTGGTGACTGTATCAAAGTTGCAAAGGCATTAGCAAAAAGTTTTCATTATAATGTTGCATCATCGATTTGATGTAGATAGGTACATCCGTATCTATAGGTTACTGCAATGCTTTAAAATAAATATCACTGCTAAGCAATATGGTAATACACCTACCAACATCGAAATTCATGCAAGTATTGCATGTAAGGGTCGTCTACCTATCGATATTGCATAAAAATACTTACATTGATCAGAAAATTACTTTTTGATTGCGATTTATTAGATAAAATGTACATGAAGCCAATACCCATCCATTGTAGCGATGACTTGATTTGAGAGATGAGACACAACAAGACTGGTGGCTACCTCTGCCAGTCCTTGCCGCCTCATCGTAGGACCCTCCGCGGGCTACGACTAAGGTGTCATCTTCATAACACAGGACACGCGTTCGTGGAAGGAGCGTGCCCCGCAGAACCCAGTCGTAGCCCATATTCCATAATAGGGTTCCAAAACGGACCCCTGAGGAACGGATTTATTCATTCACATCCTACGGATGATATGTTCATCGGGGCCAACATATAGCACCTCACAATCGGTGAGTTAGCTCCCAATTAGCCGCCCTAAAAAGGTGGCACGTTAAAGAAGCGTAGTGCCTCCTTTATCGTGCCATAGGGCAAGCTATTAAAGGCATTGGCGATGTCAAGCGACACCGCCAGTGACCTGTCCCCTCTTGCGGACGCCTCGAGCGTCTCGGTTTTCAGGGCCTGAATGGCGTCAATGGTTGATCGCACGGCCCTGAATCCGAACTGGTTGCCCGAAAGGTCATGTCCAGTGTCTGTCATGTGCTGGATGATCCACGATGCAATGATGCGTTCAAAGAGTTTCGCGGATTCATCCAGCAGGACAATCGAGCGATAGGCCCCAGCAGTGTCAGGCGACCGTCCCTCCTTATGTAGGAGACAGAGGCGGCCCTCCTTCCATATTTTGGAGAACTGTCCACGTGCAATCGCAACGTTGAACAGTTCCCGCAGCTGCTCGTGCATGTGCTGGAGCGCTATGCCCAAAACTTTTCCCGGGACCCCGTCGGGTCCAGGGGCCTTCTTTTTAAGCCTGAGGAAGCCGCCGTTCCCAGTTCCTCTTCGGTGACAGGCGGCACAGGAGGCTCGGCTTCATTTGACCTTCCAGTGGCAGGAGCGATGGGTGGTGTGAAGTGTTCCTGACAGTCCGAAAACAGCTCCTGCACCACCCTTCCCAGCAGTTCAGGCTGAAGGGGCTCGATAACCGGAGGCCCTTGATTTGCACAGCTTATTACGTGCTGCGCGATAGGGCCTGCCCCATGGGTCACTGTTTAGACTATCCAGGAGCTCCTCCCGAGCCTGCGCCTTGGCTTGGCTTATGGCCAGCTGTAGCGCCTTTCTGTCGGAACAGTAGGTGGCATACAGTTGGCCCTCGACTAGTGGTTTGGGGTTGGCGCGACGCCGACTGCGGTCATACGCCCTCCTAGACCGTTGGCAGGTGCTCCGGAGGTCCGCGATTTCTTCGGACCACCAGTACACCTACCGCCGAGGTGCTGCAGCCTTCACCCACGGCATGGAGGCGTCGCACACCTCCTGGAGGGAAGCCTGCAGAACCCTAGCCGCCTCGTCAACCTCTCGAGGAGACAGGGGCTGAGCACCAAATTACGCTTTTACCTAGACCAGCTACGGTTAAGTCACAACGACGTAGAGGTATTCATAAACGTTGCGCGAGCGATGACGTCATAAAACAATCCTTCGCGCCGCTGTCTACGAGCGCGCGGGCTAATATCGGTTGTGCAGCGCCTGAGTGGCCGCAACCGCGTATGCGAACTACATATGTACCGAGTAACACTAATGCACAACTATGCCCTACGTGAGCACTAGTCGTGGCTTTCGTCTCATTCACCATTGGTGGTTCGACATCCTGGAATCCTTCTGAACCGTCAGTCCATTTCGCGGATGCAGTAGGGACCGCAACAGTTTATTTATTTTATTTATTTATTAATCAAGAAAACATAACACTGTCTTAATTAGATACATCTCGCCAAACTGCAGGAGCAGTTTGTTGGCAAGTTAACACTCATTTTTTTTTTTTTTATTTTTTTATCACAAAAGACAAGTACCTATTAGATACTTTCCTATGCAAATTTTACATTAAGTTTGTCTAAAAGTATAGCTTTAAGTTTTTTTTTTAAGGTAAATTTACATTTTTTTTTAGTTTCTCTCAAAAAATCTATCTTATTGAAAAAATTTGGCAGTACATATTTATTTGTTCTTTTTCCATAATAATTCTTAACAGTAGGACATACATATTTATTTTCTCTTACTCTCCTTGTATTATATTTATTAGTTATGTAGTTTAAAGTACCCAAATTATAATAATTTTCAATGACAACCAAATACTGATACTTAGCCTTGACAGGTAGGATTTTACAAATAGCAAACAATTTCTCATAATCACCTTGACATTTTGCTTTGACTTTCTTGCTAACTAAATATTTCAGAAATCTCATTTGTAGGGTCTTAACATCACTGAGATACGTATCAAAGGTTCGGCCATAACAGCTAAGTCCGTAGCTTAGTATTGAGTCAACCAGTGCATAATAGATTATTCGCAGACTGCGCTTATTCAATACGGATTTAAGATGGTAAAATTTTCCTAAGATAATCCGCAACTTCGTACACACCTCACCGACGTGAACCCTCCAACTGAATTTACAGTCCACATGGAGACCCAGGTATTTAAATGATTCAACAAACTGTAGGCCGGCACAGCGGCAGGCACCTACGGCGCCATGCAGACACTCATAGCTGTGACACACTATATTTAAATCCTGGTGATTTAGTCTCAACGCTAATCGATTGTAAGGCGAGTGTATATGCATGCATTTTGTCTTACTTTGATTTATTATGATACCATTATCATGTGCCCACTTGGTTACATTATTTAAGTCCTCCTGTAAATACTTCGTAATCTCGGCGATATCCTTAGACGAGTAAAGTAAGCACATATCATCAGCATACATATACACTCGGCAGTACTTAACCACATTAGGCACGCTATTTACATGCATAATGTAGCCAATCGGGCCGTAAACAGAACCAGTAGGTACGCCGAGCGTGACGTCACACTCTGCGCCCGCCACGCCACTGACAACTGTACGAATTGTTCTATTCGAAAGGTAATTCCGTAACCAGCTGTTTGTCGGACCACGTATGCCACACTCCTCCATGGCTTGTAAGAGGATCTCGTGATCTAAGGTTTCAAACGCCTTTTTATAGTCTATAAAAACACACACAACTTGGTTACCCCTGTCAAGGAAGTTATTAACATCATCTGCAAAGTTTGTCAGTGCCGTGGAGGTGCCGCGCCCCCGTCTGAAGCCATGCTGCGAACTTGATAAAAGTCATACCTTTCCAAGAAGGTACTCACCTGATCTACTATGACCTTTTCGACCAATTTATTTATTACCGACAGGATAGCAATAGGCCTGTAATTGGAATATTCATAGTGACATCCGAGTTTAAATATCGGGCGGATAATCGATTTTTTCAATTCATTAGGATACACACCCTGGGTTAGGCATAAATTTACGAACAATGCAAGTATTTTACTGACATCTTTGCTGACATATTGAAGGTCTCGCACACGTATCTTATCAAAACCTGGAGACTTTTCCTTACAAAAACTGTCTATATATTTTTTTATCTCACAACTTGTAACTTTCTTGTACCTAAATGAAACATTACATGGCTTGACATATTTATCTCTTACTAAAAATTTAATGTTGCATGCGTGCTTAATGTTGGTTATTTCGTTTGTAAATTTATTAGAAAAATTTGTACACACATCATATAAATTACCTTCCTTACCTATATATTTTAAAATTGTTTTGTCTACACTATTTTTCTCCCGCCCTACCCATTTGTTAACACTCGCCCATATCTTTCTTATATCACCGTTACATTTACTAATTTCCTCCTGCCTGTATTTATTTTTAGCCTTGTTAATTAGCTTATTAACCCTGTTTCTATAACGAGTATATTCTAAACGACTACACATGCTATTAGGACATACCTTCCATGCTCTAAATAAATTATCTCGATGCTTTATCATATTGAGAAGATGACTATTAATCCACGGTTGCGTAACCCTTTTATTTCTAATTGGTATTTCAATGAGACTGTCACAGTAAATTTTACTAAATGTGTCACACAAAGCTTCATATAACAATAATGGACAGGTATACGATAGTAAATGGGTCCAATTAGCCTTACATAAGTATTCTTTTACAAGTTTCTCACTGATTACTGTTCGTTTACCGAGGTTATTGTTGTCCGCCACCATACACAACACGTTTTCATCCTGCGTTAACTTCAAGGAAATCCCGATCATGTGATGATCCGATAAATAACACTCGACGATACACGAAGCGTAGCTTGTTATCTGTCTCGCTCTAACCCATACGTGGTCTAAGCAAGAACGCTGGTGATCGCCTTCGACGATTGCTTCGCGCGTTATCTCTGTGCAAGGCATAGCGAGCTGCAGGCCCTCCTCACACAACATGTTTTTGTATCGCGTGGTGGTCGGGTTCAATTTGTTTTCTAAAATATCAATGTTCATATCGCCGATTACAATAAGATCGCCTGACGCCGGTATCCCCTTTAGTAATGAACCCATCTCCTGCATGAAAAGTAATCTGTTTTTACTTGGCGGTCTATAGACGGCTATGATATTCAGAGACGTGCATTTAATGTTTAATTGAATGTGGGATAGTTCTGCCGATATACATTCAATGTTTTTTACACCTACATTCAACTCATCTTTTGTATAAATAATGATTCCTCCTCCCTTCTGTCTCTGCCTCGTATTACTCCACGTATTGTACCCTTCAATACTGTACAAATCTACCTCTGACTCATTTATGTTCACTTCTGACAGTATTAAGATATGATTTATACTGTGCTGCAAGTGTACCAGTAATTCATTAAAGTTTTTTCTTAACGAACGAATGTTCAAGTGTAAAATATGAAGTAGTTTATCGTCACTGTTTATGCTGCTTCTCCATATTTGAAAGTTATTATATCTATTAAACTGTGAATATGTACTGCTATCTAAAATAAAATCATCACTTGAATTGAATTTCTAGCCATGCCTCAAAATCAAGCAGTGATTACGCGCACCTAGGGTGTGCTTTGCTGATGACACGCAGTTGCCGGTAGTAGTTTATCAATGTCTGATTCTGTTTTTATTTTATATATTTTTTTGTCGTCACTGCTCCTGGCCAAAATATTTGCATTTTGAACCCAAATATATTTGTAAATACCTTTCAGTTTTGTTTTAGCACTCCAGAGAAGTTGTCGTTTGTATTTTGTGAGATTTTCGTTTATATGAATAATATGTTTGCTATTCTTATCAGTGTTGTGTAGGATATTGTTTGTCACAACCACTGATTTACGCGATGTCAACCATTGATCCCTTGCACTTTTGCTTTTAAGGGAAACCAGCACTGGTTGCCACTTATTTTCTCCGACCTTTACGGGTCCTACCCGCCTTGCAGATTCAATATCATTGGCATTTACCTTCAATATTTGGGCTATCTTAGCCACTACTGCGTAAATATTCTCGTTGTCATGCTTCTCAACACCGACAATTTCCAGATTTCTTTCAAGTGATTTCTCCTCTAGTTCGTGTACTCGCTCCTCTAGAGCCTTGTTACATTTGTCCAGGTTTACATTTTTTTGCTCTAAAGCAAGCAATTTTCTTTCAGCAACTTCCTTAAATTCCGTTAATTTTTGGTATTGTTCTGCATAAAAGTCAACAGCTTCGGATATTTCCTGTAGTTTTTTCTCTATTTTATATACAACCGCCAGCTTTAAGTTAATATCCTGAAGTATTTTTTCAACACTTGTTTCGGACTCGCTGACGTTTGTCTGTTTCGGGCTATCACAGCTAGTACAGCTTTCACACATTCCAGCTTGCGTAAACTGCTTGAGATTTTTGACGCATTTCTTGTGAAAAACCGCTTCGCAGGAACCCTGACACTTCACTACATCATCTTTATTTAGTGATATAAAAAGTTTACATTTTTTGCACTGAACCATTTTGCTTAGCTTAGGTAGTTATAGCTTCCGAGAGAATACAATTCAAAGCACACGTCCGCTCGCTGAGTGCGCGCGCGCTGACTCCTTCGAGTTCTGAGTTGATTCGTTGTCATGCAATGAACTATGATGACGTTTGCCACAGACACGACAAGACATTTTTGAAAAACATTGATGAGTATTGTGATAAGGGCGCGAACAATTATTGCACAATTTGTGTTTAGACACCACCTTATATTTTTCAGGAATAAGTAAGAAAGTTGCTGAAACTTAAAGCATTTGAAAAGTAAATGAAGTTCGCCGCAGTACCTACATACCAAATGCTGATTAGGTTTCGAAGCATTGGTATAGCTGGACGGCATTGAATAAGATTTAAAATAATTTTGATTCTTACTTCGCACCTCTTTATGGCGAAAAATGTTTAACTTTTTTCGAAGTTTTACTTTTTTAGAAACTTTTTGTTCTCTAGTACATGATAACGGTAGCTTGAGTTCTATTGAGAAGTTCCACTATCTATTAACGTGCCTCTCTGGGTCTGCGTTTTCAATTGCCAAAGGTGTTCCTATTACAATTGACCATTATCAAATTGTTTCCGATGCTTTGATCGAAAGATTCGAAAACAAACGAATTCTGGCTTTCAATTATTAAGACAAAATAAGTAATTTTTCTTAAGTTAAGGCTGTTGCATCTGATGCCGTCGGTAACGATAGTGTTACTCGTAAGATGATCGTACCCCTCCTTGATGTCCTAAATCCTATTATTACCCACACCCTGAACTACTCTCTCCATACGAGCACCTTCCCACTTATATGGAAAGATGCACAGATAATTCCTCTCCCAAAAAAGTCCAATCCTGAATCATTCTCCGATTACCGCCCCATTTCCATTTTACCTTTATTGTACAAAGTCTTGGAGGGTGTTGTACATGATCAGCTTAGTCACTTCCTTTCCAAATACAACCTTTTAAATCCCTTTCAATGTGGATTCCGTCACGGTTATAGTACGACTACAGCCTTAGTAAAGATTACTGACGACATCCGGCGCAGCGAAGACTGCCGGAGCCTGACTGTGTTGACGTTGCTTGACTTCAGTAACACTTTTAATACGGTTGACTTCGACATCCTTCTTGGCATCTTGCGTTATCTTCATCGAGACCCGGCCAGCCCTTCACAGAATGTTTTTGGTGGGATACAATATACGTAATTTCCATCAGAAATTACATTATTTTGTTTAGATTTATATCTCCGGCGGTGCTTGACTGGTTTCATAGTCAAGGGCGCCGGCAACGCATTTGTGCTGCATTTCTGCCGGCGTACCGCAAGGTGGTGTCCTGTCTCCTCTTCTTTTTTCTGTTTTCATAAATGCTATTACTCATAATCTCTCTTCTTCTCACCACCTGTATGCAGATGATCTCCAAATATATTTTCAGGGTAGCCTTGAAAACCTTCATGGGGTAGTCGGAACTGCTAATGCTGATCTGGCACGTATTCTGGACTGGAGCATGGCCTTCGGTCTTAAGGTGAACCCGAACAAAACACAAGTTATTGTTATTGGCAGCTCGTGGTTGATATCGAGGATCGAATGGGAGTCGATGCCGCCTATTGTATTTGATGGGATCCAGATCTCCTATAGCAGTATCGTGAAAAGGAGGAGTAACTTTTCGCATAACGTCGATTGTCCTAATGTCGCTTGGCATAACATCATAAAGCATAATATTAACGTATCATAATATTTTCTTCGCCTAACTTTCTATTAGCATAACAGTCAAAAGGCATATTATTACAAGGCATAAATAGTGTCAGCCCTAATAACATTTGGCATAATGTAGTAAAGCCTAATATTTTTTAGCATAATTAAAGAAGGTAGAATTATTAAAATCTATAATCCATAAAAACATAACTTTTGTAGTCCTAAATATTCTTTAGCATAAATTTGACATTACGAAACGCTGCAACACCGACTCCACGCAGTCGTGTCTGCCCTACCCCTAGAGTGTAATTTAAGCAGCGCCGGAGCCGTGACATAAGCTATGCCTGCTGCATGTTGCATTTCTGCTTACATGCTGAATGCCTGGATGCCTGCTTGCATGCTGATTTCCTGCTTGCATGCAGCATGCCTCTTGCATGCTGCATACCTGCTTGAATGCTGAATGCCTGCTTGCAATCTGCATGCCTGCTTGCATGCATGCACGCATGTATTCTCAAAGTTACAAATCGTTGTAATTTTTACGGTTCACATTTATTATGATTTTTAAAAAGTATGCGTAATGTTAAAAATGGCTTTTTAAAAATGACTGGGTGGCGCTACTGTAGTCACGAAAAATTCAACTCTGTGTTTAAAAAATACTTTTTAATACAATTACGCGAAACAAAGACGTTAAACTGTGTGTTTCAGTACCGCGAATCATAAGTGTTATTGTTATTTTACAGTGAAAGCATATTAAAGTGACACCATTTCACAAAATACTGGACTGTACCCATAGTGTAAACATACTGTAAACTGTTGTGACAGAACGTAAAGAAACTGTGATCAAAAACAAAGCGGGAAGTAAATGAATATTCAGAAATCACTTGGACGTTCTATTTCTGTTACTGTGCAAGTGAAACAACAACAAAACAGTGAAAACATACCAGTGACATATTTGTTAATAGTGATGACAACTGATAAGTGCTATACAATAAGGCTAGAGACTAAGGAGAGATAACTCCCTGGAAAGGGTTGGACTAAATCCGTATCCCACAGTGACGCATGCGCATTACGCTCCTTTGCCGCGATCCTCGCGAAGTGTCAAAATTGGTCAACACAACCTCGAAAAACAACAACTGTCGCACGTGACACCGTTCAAAACAAAACCATGTGACCATGAAATGACAAATAGCTGCCGCTGCACATGCGCAATACAGCGTTTTGCCCGGCACAGAGTATACGACTTTCGGCCCTCGAAAGCTTACCCCCACTTCGGGAGTTATCTCTCCTTAGTTTCTAGCCTTCTTGGTGCTATAAGTGGGGGTACTAGTCAAAAATTTTTACTCTCATTAGTCACTCAAACGACTTCAAATTCTCCAGCTAGCTTATGGTCACAAAATTCGGTGCCCCAACTGTAAGCCGGATAGCTGGGTTAGAAGCGGTGGGGATTTAGCTGCCGTGCTCAAAAGGTCGCAAGATCAAATCCCTAGGGTGACATCGATAAAAATATTTTTCAGCTTTTTGTCACTTCTATGATTGAAATTGACATTTAAGTTATAAAAAAGTTCACTTTTTTCCTTCCACAAGAATAAGTTTAAAAAAATGGATATTTGTTGTGCAGGCTGCTTCTCTGCTATCCCAAATAGAGAATACCTTGTTTGCTCACGATGTCATGATAAATATGACTTATATTGTGCAAATGTCAGCTGGCAAAGATTTCACAATACCATGACAAAAGAAAATAAACAATCTTGGATTTGTCAATCATGTTCCTGTAAAAAGCCAAAGGGGGTCAATACCAACACTGCTTCAACCAGTGCTTCTACGCACAATACTGGTAATGAAAACGTGACTATAAGGAAAGTATCAGCAGTGTCTAGAAGACACACTTCAGATTCTGATAATGATATGAGCCGCCTGGGAAATGATACTGAATATGATTGTTCTACAAATATAGAAACACCAGAAAACGAGATGATTTCGATCAATTATCACCAATTTTTTCGATTTTCGATCAATTATTAGACAGAAAAATTGAAAATATCAAGCAGTCGCTGATATCCGAACTGAAATCCTCATTTTTATCTGAAATAACAAAGACAATTACAGATCTTAAAAGCGAAATGAAGCAAGAAACGAATTCTCTACATTTGAAACAAGATAATTTAGAAAAACATATAAAACAAATGAACACAAAAATTACTAATCTGGAAACCGAAAATATGAAATTGAAGGCTGATATGAAAAATCTAACCAAGAGTAATAATAATACCCAAATTGATATACGCTCATCCAACTCTAGTGAAGTTTCTACAGCGCAAATCATATCTGAAATAGAAAACAAAAGGAAAATTGTAATATATGGTTTCAATGAATATCCTCAAGAAACAGAGAGAGAATTATACGATCGAGTTGTTGCTGCTTTCCACGACATTCTTAGAATAAACTTTACAGGATACATAGAGTGCATAACTAGGATAGGCAAATCAGGAAAAAAAAGACCAATGGTGGTTGATATGTTGAGCAGAAAAATGATAGAACACATACTTAAAAATAATCACAGATTCAAAAATACTGGATTAGCTATAAATAGCTACCTGGATGAAAAGTCATTAAAAGAAAGGAAACTATTGATAGATATTCTTGTTGATGCCCGCAAAAATGGTTCATTTGCAAAAATCATTAACAAAAAACTCTTAATTGATGGCTAAGAGTATACTCCGAAAAATCAAACGAACCAGCTGTTAGATTCATCGCTACAATCAAACAATAGTGGGGTCATTAATAATAATTTATAATTTCATACAAAGTGTTCTTGCAATTAATAATGAAAAAAAGCGCGCGATAGGCCTATTGCTTGATATGAGCAAGGCATATGATAGGGTTAAATATGATATACTGCTCTCTAAATTACATG
The DNA here is from genome assembly GCA_947369235.1 of Udea olivalis. Lineage (NCBI taxonomy): Eukaryota > Metazoa > Arthropoda > Insecta > Lepidoptera > Crambidae > Udea > Udea olivalis. The sequence continues at coordinate 9,445,102 of OX376362.1, read as the reverse complement.
GTATAGGTGTGAAAGGTTTAGCTAATAAATGGTTCGCATCTTACTTGATTAACCGAAATCAATATGTTGAAGTAGAACATCACAACAGTCATTCAGGCCGCACAACAACTGTACGCTCACAAATAACGAAAATGACTATGTCAATTCCACAAGGGAGTGTGCTCGGATGTGTTTTGTTTTTAATCTACATTAACGATTTACCACAAGTAATCGACGTACCCTGCACTCTATTTGCAGATGACATATCCATAGTAATTCCTGGTGAAAATAACGGTACTTATGATGTACATAACATAATCCAAAGCACACTATCTAAAATAAATATCTGGCTGAAGGAACAAAATTTAGAAATAAACTTAAGTAAAACAAAATTAATTGAATTCCGTCCGCACCAAAGAAACCCACTAGATTTGAATTGCAAGTTTAACCAAGAGAAAATAGAATTAGTTGATAACTATCCCCTTTTAGGAATAACAATAGACTCATAATACAAATTGGAAAGAACACATAAATAAAGTTGCGATTAAGCTATCAAGATTTTCTTACGCACTAAGAGAACTAAAAAAAATATCAGATTATGATTCTGCAAAAAGCGCCTACTATGCCTATGCCCATTCTTGGCTGACTTATGGCATATTGTTATGGGGAAATAGTACCGGAGTTGCCCAACTATTCCGACTGCAAAAAAGATGTGTAAGGATTTTGGAAAATTTAAATGTTATGGATAGTTGCAAACCACACTTCACCAGGTTGAATATATTGACCCTACCATCATTGTACATATATTCTGCTTGTGTGTTTGTAAGAAAATATCCCCATTTCTTCGCATGTCACCAGCGTCCCCGAAACCATAGGCCGAAAATTAAATTAGCCCAACCAACCTGCAATTTAGAAATGTTTCGTAGAGTTCCTCTCGTTGTGTGTGAAAATTTACAGTAAATTACCCAACAAAATTAAGGATGAGAGTAAAATAAATAAATTTAAAAATTTATTAAAGAAGTACCTTAATAAAAATGTTTCTATTCGCTGCAAGAGTTTTTAAATGGATAAAATGATAATGTATGAGTATAATGATAATGTTATAGTTAAGTAATATAAAATAAATCTTAATAATATAAAATAATTATGTGAAATCATTAGTAAAACTTTGACGACACGGTTGGCGTAGTGCGCTGTAGCACGGTTTCTCGCCTCGATTTCCGTAGTGTCCCGGGTTCGATTCCCGGTCGAGTCAATTTAGGAAACAATCTTTTCTGAATTGACTCGGGTCTGGGTGTGCTGGGAGACGCCCCTAGCTTATTTACTTGTGTGGTACCTCGTAACACAGGGATATTAATCCCTACTTCGAGACCATTACAAGAAGTGTGTTGTCTGGCGCATATATATATATTTATTTATTTATTTATATTTAAATTTAATTAACCATTAATAATTACAAATAGATTATAAGTATTTGCTGTGCCCTTGCAGGGTCATGTTTGTGTCCAAATATATTTTATTAACATCTTTGTAACAACATGGTGCAATAAAGACTTTGAACTTTGTTAATATTCATTTTAATGATTATGCTTTTAAAAATTATGCGTTCAGTTATTTTTCATTTTGATAATTATGCTTGGGAACATTATGTATTATAACTATTCTGCCTTTAGATTTTTTGCGTTTTAATACTTATGCTCAACAATTTTAGCCTACACATTATTAGAATATCTGAAGTTATGCCACATAATATTATGGCTCGTGATGATTGGGAAAATCAGAATTATGTAACATGATATTATGACAATGAACATTATGCTTAAAATTAGTGAGCCTAATGAAAAACTTAGGTGTCTTTCTGACAGTTCGTTGAGTTGGGAGAAACAGATTGGTGAGGTGAGCAGGAAAATGTTTGCATCAGCAAGTTCTCTCAGTAGACTCTGCCACTTCTTACCTATACCCACCAAAATTGCACTTGTGCAGCCCTTTCTTGACTATGCCGATTGTGCATAATTAGACATCACTGATAATGTTCTGAATAAACTCGAGCGCTTTTAAAACTTCTGCATACGCATTATCTACGGGTTACGTAAATTTGATCATGTTTCTCAATTCCGCGCTCAGTTAAACTGGCTAACCATACGACATCGTCGTGATCTTCATATTTTGTCCTTATTGTATACTACTTCGCTTAATCCCCGTTCGCCTCCTTACCTTAAGACACTGTTTCAGTTCATGCAGCCTACCAAAAGTGAAGGCATTGCCGGAAGCTCCACCTGACAGTCCCTCCGCACTCTTCTAGATACTATTCTCAATCCCTTGTTGTTCGCTTAATTCGTCTGTGGAATTCCTTGCCTTTACCCATTCGTCAATCTCAATCCGTAGTATCCGTATCCGTATTTTCAAATCTCAGGTAAAATCGTACTTCCTCTCTCTCTGACTATGTATTTTTTTTGTTTACGTTGCTTTTACATATGTTTCTCTCCTAATCTAGTTCGTTACACAAGGAAACTGGTGCTAGGTAATCTAAAATAATATACAGGGTGTCCCAAAAAGAAGTGTCAAGCGGAAGCCCACAGAAAGAGCACCCCTTGGGGTACCCGAATCACCCCCATGTATGCTCCGCGATTGTTCATAGTTTTCAAGTTATGATTTTTTTTCTGAATTTCTGAGAATTTCGGACCTAAAAGTTTAAATTTTTGATTTTTTTAAAAGTAGAAGACTTTTAAAATGTTTTCTTTGCCTAACTGAATCATCATTAATTGCACTTTGATGCATAAAATAATCAGCTTCATAACTTTGACCAAAATTATTAAAATGTTGGTATACAACCAAAAATGTACGGTTAATGAATAAAGACTCAAATTTTCAACTTTAAATTAAAAATCTAAGCGGGTGACTGTCAGGAATGATAAAATGGCCAAAAAACAGTTATTAATCTGATGGCTAATTTCAAGAATTTTCCACCTCGCTGTCTTTGAAGGTTGATTTTAGCCAAAGTAGCCCATTAAGTACTTCTTTTTTGTAATGATTATGAAAGCTGAGATTCTGGAGCTTTTTTGAGCTTAACTTAGAAACCATACAGTGACCCGCTTAGATTTTTAATTTAATGTTGAAAATTTAAGTCTTTATTCATCAACCGTACATTTTTGGTTTTATACCAACATTTTCATCATTTTGGTCAAAGTTATGAAGCTGATTATTTTATGCATCAAAGTACAATTAAGGATGATTCAGTTGGGCAAAGAAAAAATTTGAAAAGTCTTCTACTTTTTAAAAAATAAAAAATTTAAACTTTTAGGTCCGAAATTCTCAGAAATTCAGAAAAAAAATCATAACTCGAAAACTATGAACAATCGCGGAACATACATGAGGGTGATTCGGGTACCCCAAGGGGTGCTCTTTCTGTGGGCTTCCGCTTGACACTTCTTTTTGGGACACCCTGTATATATGTAAAGAAATAATTAGTATTATTCCCTTATGGTACATATGATGTCCTGCTGGTTAGTAGATGAAAAGTTCCTACCATTTGAAATTGTCAAGAAAATGAGAATTTGACTGATAGATAAAAAGATGGACGAATATGAAAAGTGATAAAATATTCATATTTAATTTGTGTGTGAAGAGTGGAAACAGATAGAGAGGAATAAACTTTAATTGTAGTTTCTTTATTTACAGAGCAACACAAAAGTTTATTTCGAGAATCATTATTCTTATCTTATATGTATACATACATTAATTTATTTATTTATTTTTATATTGGCATATTATTCAGATATAATTTAAAAAAAAATACTTTTGCGCAGCCTCACTCGTCATCTGTTTTAAATCTCTCTGCCGAAGGTTATCTGGAAGAGATTGCTCTGTAGTGATAAGACCGCCTAAATTGTACTTTAATTTTTACTTCTTTGTTTTTACGTAATGTTAGATGGTGTGTATTTGTTTGTGCAATAAAGATTATTTATCTTATCTTATTTTACCTTACGAGCTCACTGAAAGAAACCTAATGAACCGTGTACTCATTTGCGATTCTTTATTACGACCTAATGAAACCGAATAATTTTTGAAGAAGCTGATAACTGGTGATAAAAAGTGGATCACGTACGACAAGAAGGTGCGAAAAAGGTCGTGATCAAAGGCCGGTCAGGCTTCATAGACTGTGGTGAACCAGGGTTAACTCGCAACAAGGTGATGCTGTGTGTGTGGTGGGATGGGAAGGGCAATATTCATTATGAGCGGTTACCACTAGGCAGGACCATCGATTCTGAACTCTACTGCGAACAACTGATGAGAGCAGGAAGTTGAGAGAAAACGGCCGTAGTTAACCAACAGAAAGGGTGTGGTTTTTCCTCATGATAACGCTAGACCTCACACATCTTAAGCCACTCAGCAAATAATAAGAGAGTTTGGCTGGGAGGTGTCAATGAATACGCCGCATAGTCCTGACCCTGTACCTTTAGATTTTCACCAGTTTCGGTCTCTTCAGAATCCTTTAGGCAGTGGCAGGTTAACATCACGAGAGGACTGCCATAACCACTTGTCGCGGTATTTCGATCAGAAGCCTCAAAATTACTATAGGAATGGGATCATGTCCCTACCTACAAGATGGCAAAAAGTAAGTAAATAAATCACTCAACCGTTGAAGCCGCGCACCTTGTTGCCACCTGACAAAGAACTCTTAAGTACCTTGGTAATGCGGCCAAAGAAACGCTCCAACACCGGTTGTTTGACGTTCCCCATTGATACACCCAACAGAGTCGTGGAGGTACCGAGATATTTGTAGGATTCGGCTTCAGAAAGGGGTAAGAGTGTCATCATCTCAGAGAGCTGTAAACTCGGTGAATCTACAACTTATCCACACCGAACTCCATCTTGATGGCGTTGCTAAAAATCTCGGTGATTTTTAACAATTTCATCAAAACCTAGGGGTTTGGTGCAAATAGCTTAATGTCATCCTTATAGAGCAAATGAGAGATTAAGGTTACTAAAGGATTCAAAGCCAGGCTATCGGCTTCACAGAGAGGGTGTGAGTTCAAAGAGTTTAAGGTTAAGAGGATTCAAAGCTAAACAAAACCAAACTCAAACTATCGTCCTGGAAAATACCTTGCTCTATCCTTATGAAGTCCTATGAATCAGGGGAGCCATCTCCACCACCTGGCTGACGAAGGACTGTTATCCACCGCCCCATGCACGTGCTCAAGAAAGATCTTAAAGTTGTATCAATTTTATACAGCTCTAAGACCCGCCTGAGTCATGAATGGGGCACCGAATCATAGGCCTTCTTATAGTCAAGTTCGCGTGACGTCTCCGGTCTAAATGCTCTAAGGCCACACCACACTAGCAATAATAAAATAATACATAAAATTAAACCATGTAAAATTAGGTTACTTACGTGCCCATTTCCCTTTGGATTTAAAGTCCACCTTATTAATTAAAGGTCCCAAAGCGAACTCATACACCGCATGGAATATTCCTCTCAGCATATAAAACACTGTGACTACTAATAAAACTATATACAATGTCTCTAATCCTGTAAACGAAGTCATTTTGCAAGTTGTGTTTGTTCGCTGCAACGTTGAGGTTATGTTACGGCCGGAGAGAGGAGCTCACCGGTTGAAACGAATCGCGCTTGCGTACTAAGGGTTCAAAAAAGTAAGCATGCGCAGAGATCGAACGTTTTCCGAGCGGAGTGATGTCTTAAGCCGGCTCCAAAATGCGTATGCGTCAATGACATTTACGAAACGGCGTTCACTCACCCAGCGGCTAGCTCGGTATTGCTCACTTGTCACTACTTTCTAGTTCAAAATTGAAGACTGCAGAAGAAATAAGTATTATTTTGTTAGGTACTGCCTATTTTAGGTTAGCACATCACTGAGATTGGACTAGCAAATGCTTAAGCTTGAGGTTAGCATGATTTATTGTTTTTATGTGTAAAATTGTGCGTGTATGTCGTGTTGTGACGAGCAATCCTTTGTATGTACGAAAGAAAAGAGCGCATGGGAATAACTATGTCATTTTGAGAAAAAACTGAGGAAAAAAAAGAATGAGGGCTCATCCTCATTCCTCTTTTTCAAACCCAGCTCAATGTCAACAAATATTCATATGATTTTAGGATAGTGCAGAATTTGATATTAGAGTGAAAAGCTGATATTTAAAATCATTAAATATAGTTAAATGAATTAAAATAATAAAGGGAATTTCTCCAAAGGAGCATTCCCTTTGGTCTTAACGAGCTCCACCCCGCTCCAGACCGGTGAAGGCCAACCAGCTCGCGCCCTCCCCCGAAATAGGATTGAGGATATTTGTAGTGACAGTCAGGGACTGTGGTGTGACAATGTGTAAAACACAATTGAAACACTGAGTTGTAGGATTGTAGCAGGATGTCAAACCCAGCTCCAACGTAACTCATTCTGTAGATGAATCATCATTAATTAAAATGAAATAATTCAATAAAAATCATTGGTAGCATGATACTTCATGACTTGTCAAATTGTACATCATGTTGATGGCGATTGTAGATAAACATTCACAAAAGCAGACCTTGGACCGGCTAAAATATAGGACTCATCAAAAACATCGTCTCAGGCAAAAGCTCCTATTACAGATGCCTGACAACATTTGAAAGTGAGAAAGGAAAATAAGCATTTACAAATAACATAAAGAATGAAAAAAAATAGTTTCGACAAAAATATAGATTATATTTTACATTGCTTCTGACACTATGTTTCTGAAGTGATTATACACACATATATTTAAGTGCTCAGGTCGATTATCCCTATATCGGAGGTATAACTAAGGTTCGAGCTAATTCCGGCGGTAGTCGGCTCCTACAACGGGTCTGATATGTAGTTCCGAATGCCGTTGTTGCGACGCACGTTGCTGCGAAAAATATTTCAAGTGGTACGCCCCTGCGAAAAGCCGCTGCATCGAAAATCGCTAAATCGACTGACGGACTTGCGAACACGCTGTCGCGAAATACTTGTTTTAGGTGGTACGCTAGATCGATAGTCACGGTATCGAGATCCATTGTTGCGATTAGAGTGCCTATTCAAATCTATCGTATGTAATATTATTTTTGATTAACTTTCTAATTATGTAGGTACTATAGGTATAGAAAATACAATAAGAATATTAATAAAGATACTACAGAACATAATATTATATATGCTTTTATTATATGGGCTTGATTAGTGTTTGGAAGGAAGAGAAATGAAAAATATTATTTTTAATTAACTTTTTAATTATGTAGGTATAGAAAACAAATCAAACTTGTGGGTAACATAAATAACAATAATATCTACAATCCGTAGTGGATAAAATTATTATCCGTTATTAATAAGTATTAATATATCATAAAAAAGATAAATTAGTTACAACTTCCTTTAAAGAAATAAAAACACAAAAATACTCCTAAAAGCTACTACTGCTTTTTTCATTGAGTAACAAAAATGTCAATAATATCTGAGAAAAAAAAATCAATACTAAATAAACTCAGTATAGGCGAGTATGCAGAGCTACAGCTCTCATAAAGTCCAAAGTTCTCATTGTATTTTTTTTTCTTAAAATAGCTTGTGTAGCCTTTTCTTTCATTTTCATTTTCTTTGGTGGCGGAGTCTGTGGAATATCACCCAAAATTCTCTCAATTTTATGTATTGTTGTTTTCTGTTCATCAATGAGCTTTTGAAGATAGGCGTACAAACCAAGTTTTCGATTTTCCATTAAACTATTCCATCGCCGGTGCCATGCTTCCACGCTATTTTCGGTGTGGGGAAGATGCAAATGATTGTTTCTCTCAACGGACCACAAACTAGGTGGAAACAACGGTTGCGTTCGTGATATTACAACTATTTCATCCGATCTACGAGACTGTAATTGACCCAGAACGTAATATTCTTCAAAATATTGAGTTACAGCAGAAGCTTCTTCTGAGAAAACGCTCTCTTTTAGTTGTTTAAATACATCAGGTATTTCCCCCGGACACAAGTAAGCCAAAGCTACATGAGATCGCATTTTTAGAGCGAATTCACTGTCAGTGCTATATCTGTTACTGAGGCCACTTGCTTGAATCTTTCTCCAAATATTTTGCCCCAGATGGAATAAGCAACCGCAATGGGCTGTGGTAGGAAATTCTATTCTGACTGCATTTATTATTGCTAATTCTAAATCGGACATTATTCTTTCTGGGTTTAAATCAATATTGAATTCAGAAGCGTATTCTTTCAAATGGCGAAAAAAATTTACATAACATTCTTCCGTCTTTTTGTGAAGAAAACCATATACTAGGGGTAATATTCGTTTACAATGTCCGGAACTAACGATTCCATGAACGGAAAATAATTGCTTAAATATTATGGGGCAGGTTTGGAATGTCCCATCCACAAACGAAACTGACGATTCACTCAACTTCTGCAAGTTCATTTCCGTAGCAAATACTAATAAGCGCCCATTGTCATCCCCCAAATGTAACATTTTTACCTAGAAATCTTGTGCCATTTATTTCTTTATATTCATTTGGTATATTTTTGTTTCTTACTCTCTTAGTGATTTGCCGAAGAGCGTTTTTATTTGTAATCAGACTTGTGCTACTGGAAGGTATTTCAGCCAATTTATCTCTAATTATGATGCCTGGTGCGTTATTACTCTGACTTGCTGCAGTTTTCAAGGCATTTCTTAACGTAAGTTCGTCAACTTGATCTAGAAAATACAACAAAAATATTAATTAATAATAAAAAAAATAAGAGAGGCTTGCGAAGAACAAATTGGAAAAGTGCTAAAAAAGGTCTGGTCTTATGACCAGAGAAGCCGAAGAAACATAATAATATGTAAAATTTTAATTTCGAAATCACTTTAAAACACTCACCTGGTTCTGGTGCATGAGAGTGATTGGTCATCTCTCTAATTAAAAAATGTTCACCACCGACTAAATGACTGCTTGCAGTACTTTTGCAGAACAAGGTTGCTTTATTACTACAGCACCAATATTGCACATTATTTACTTTCTTGTTTTGCCGCATGATAAATCCATCAACGACTATTACACTTTTCTCATAGAGGGAACCTATTGGCCGAAAAGAACGATTATTAGATACTCATTTTATATATTGTGTGTCACACGCTGGCACATCAACTAAGTAATCCAGTTGAAGAAGGAACATATGAATGCAAATAATGGTAGATTTAGAGAGTAGTTTAACAAAAGTTGACGTATAGAAAGAACAAATAAATTTTAGTCAACCTTCGTTATGTATTTTAATTTATTTGAATTGTTGTGATTGCATGGTTATAGTGTGTGCTTAGAACTTGTATATTGTACGCTTATCATGACGGGAAGCATAAATACTAGCTACTTGTATTATACAAATCACAATAATTACATGACTAATAGCTATCATAGCTTAATCATAGCCTTGAGGTCTAAACAATTCAGTCTAAGTTTTATTTTAGTTAGTGTAAGTAGTTTTTTTTTGACCGACTTGGTGTAATGGTTAAGAAGTTGGCTACTACACCAGAGGTCGCGGGTTCGATCCCCGCACAGTACAAACATTTGTGTGCATGAACATGTCTGTTTGTACTGGTCTGGGTGTCTCCTATGTATAATAAGTATGTATTTACAAAAGAAAATGTATTTAAGTATGTTTATCCGTTGTCTAGTATCCCATAACACAAGCTTTAATTAGCTTACTTTGGGGCTAGATGGCGCTGTGTGGAAATAATGTCCAGGGATATTTATTTATTTATTTATTTATTTATTTTAGTAATCATAAAGGTCGTGAGTTCGATTCCCATACGATAGATTTGAATAGGCACTCTAATCGCAACAATGGGTTTCGATACCGTGACTATCGATCTAGCGTACCACCTAAAAAAGGTATTTCGCGACAGCGTTTTCGCAAGTCCGTCAGTCGATTTAGCGATTTTCGATGCAGCGGCTTTTCGCAGGGGCGTACCACTTGAAATATTTTTCGCAGCAACGTGCGTCGCAACAACGGCATTCGGAACTACATATCAGACCCTCCTACAACAGAGGGTCAGAATCAGAACGTTATGTACTGGGGTTCCTTACATTAACATCATACTACTGGTTTGTTTTATGTTTAGGCTCTGAACTTTTTTTCCTATTAGATCGGGAACTACGGTAATGAAACCTGGGCACTAAATATTACAGAATATAAATGTCACATTCATAGATTTTTTAAGTTTATAACTTCTGACTACCGCCATTTAGCGGCATCACCACCAAGACTCAGATTGAACTATACTATAAAATAGTCAATAATTAACTTTGCAATAAATCTTGCAGCTAGGTTTGTAGGATAACGACGACACGATTGGCGTAGTGCGCTGTAGCACGGTTTTTCGCCTCGATTTTCGTAGTGTCCCGGGTTCGATTCCCGGTCGGGTCAATTCAAGAAACGATCTTTTCTGAATTGACTCGGGTCTGGGTGTGCTGGGAGACGCCCCTGGCTTGTTTCCTTGTGTGGTACCTCGTAACACAGGGATATTAATCCCTACTTCGAGACCATTACAAGAGGTGTGTTGTCTGGCGCATATTTATATTTATTTATTTATTTATTTATATTTATAAGGTTTAATTTAAACTGGGATAATTTAAATTATTATGTTTTGGGTTTTAATAATCGGCAAGGTGAACTTCACTAATTACCTCACCAATGTAGCACGGATTCTATAAATACTAAATCTTGTACTATCATTATAATTTCTATTTTTAATAAATATAATTTGTCCAAAAAAGGACTCCGTACTACATAGGCTACAAATCGCAACAATAAATAATATATACCTTGAAGCATAAGTCAGCATAATTAAATAATATTCGAATATAGCATGGAATTGTACAACTTTGACATATTTCATGCATCACGCTTTATTTGTTAAAACTGATTAAAACTATAACAGGGAAAAATTTGTTTAGTTTCGTAATAAATGTATTATTCTATTTTATATTAAAAGAAAGCCTCAAATTATTTTATTGTTCGTTATAAGCACAATGTCATTTAACTGTTTTATAAAGTAGTTATTCGTTGTAAAAAAATACTTTGCACATTTAAGTAGGTAGTTACAAACCTACATTGGCTACAACTGTAGGTTTTTCAGGGTACCTATATCGGCCCTTTATACACTATATCGGCCCTTTATACACTTTAATGTTACCAGCTCAAATATAAATTTATCGCATTTCAGTAACATTTAATTCTATTTTATACTATTGTATAACAAATTAGTAGTATTTATATGTATGTACCCTGAAAAACCTACAAGTTAGGTTAGGCTAGGTTCAGGTCAGAGAGAAACCTTACAGGCAGTAAAACTCAGTTACTTGGATCAACCTGTGCATTGGTGTCCCAATTTCCCAAAGGTTTTTGTTGAGTCTCGATACAAAAAACATAGCTACTTCGGTACACTAAATCACGCAAACACAATTTTAGCGCGATCTATCGGAGTACAACTCCATCACTTGATACTTTATGGAACTAATTCCAGGTAAGAAATAGTTACATAGTATTTAGAGTATAGTTAGAACTAAAAACGTTATGGTGTTCAAAATACCCAGAGCCGTGAATGCCATTGTTTAAAAAAAATAGAGTCAGTGTTGAAAAAATTTCCGAGAGTAGATTTGAAATTACATTATTATTGTGACAAGAATGAAGCAGAGCTAAGTCTATCTTAATGTTTAACTGAAATATTCTACTGTTTTCTACGGGACAGAGAAAAAAAGCGACAAGGTAAGCTTTTGATCAATAAACATATTTTAGAACTAGAGACTGCTTAAACCTAACCGCGCGACTTGGTCCGCGCGGTTAGGTATAAGCGCGCGCCGCGTCTCACCCCGAGCTCCGAGAGCCGCGTGATTCATCACCTTATCCAATTGAATGTGTTGTAAAGGCCAAAATCTTATCTTCGTAAAATTATCTTGTTGATGAAATAACTTTTAATCTCATGGATTGATAAGCTAGTGTAGTAATAATTCTCAATATTGACCTTTCAGTTTATATTATTTTTTAACACATAACATACCTTATAGCTTCTGTTTCGTGATGAGTGACCTTTCGCTTTTATTTATTTTAATTCGAATAATTAATGTGCGTATTTTTAAATTTCATGAAATAATACGAAAACCCTTATAATATTCACATACTTACTCTACACAATTTACAATTAGATAAAGTTACTAAATAGTAATATTAATATATATATATATATATATATATATATAATTATATATATATATATTTTAGCTAGATTTTTTAAAAGGTTCTGTGTACTCGGACCCCACGGACCCGACGACCCCAGGGTTTCGACGCCGAAAGGCACAAAAGTGTAACCGGAACCGATGTTCTGGTACTTTTGTGCCTTTTTATATTCCGCCGCTTCAGCCGCCGCGCCTGCCCGTTTACTTGTAGCGGGAACATGGGAAGGGGCCAGCGTGTCGACACAGGTCGCATCCCACACCAGCGGCCGGCCCATGGTCCATGGAACGAGTGTCATCCCGTCGGGTCTTTTACCGTCGTCACGTACGATACCTTGCGGCTCTAACATAGCCGGTACGTTGAAGGCCCGACGAATGACATCGTTCAAAGCGGCGTGGCGGGACAAGCGGCCTGCACTCCTAACACATGAGAGCCCGTGGTGTCCCAGTGAGTCAACCACAGTACCACAGGGGCAGGTGTGTGATACGCACAGCTCTGCTCCGAGGCGCAATCCCACTGCAACACGCAGTGTATTAGGGTCGAGGCAATTACCCGTATTTGTGCAGGGGTAGGCATTTAGCCAGTGCCCAGACTCTTTACGGGAAACTGCCTCAAGCCTTGCCCGCTCGGAGCCTGAGCTGCACAGAAGCAAACTATTGTGTGCAGCACTGCAGATAATTTCATCCCAACTTCTCTGTGAGTTGGGGCACGCGGGAATTTGGTTAGGCCAGGCCATTTGCCAAGCTTTTTTAGCGTTGTCTAGTTCGAAAATTTCTGATGTCGGAACGGAACGGGAAATAATTTTTTTGGTGAGGTCGGATGTGCTGTAAACAGACGATAAAAAAGCTGGTAGAGATACACTTGAAATTTTGCGAATGCCTAGTCCTCCAAATCTTATGGGAAGAGAGGCTTGTGTCCATGAAGATTAACGTAATTTTATATTAAGGACAGTTTCTAATGAAATTTTGATAAGCCTGTCTATGGACAAAAGAAGATTTTGATTAGTCCAAAGAGGGGTTGATCGGAGGAGGTAAGTAAACTTTGGAACGAATAAACAAAATCTCAAAATGAATAAGGCCGAATGGGGGGTGATCTTCACCAAGCGGTCGGATTTTTCTTTAAATTTAGAGATTGAATTTTCGACAAAATTTGGAAAAGAAATCGGAAAATGGGGGACCCAAGGAGACACAAGGAGATTTTGTCAATAATTTTGATGTCTTTTGCCAAAAGATTAAATTTCTTAATTATAAGGTCTTTGTTTTCCAGCTTTTCAGGAAGGTAAAGTTCACATTTTTCAAAATTTAATTCTAAACCCATTGACTGAAATTTTTTAATAATGTTTTTTAAATCCAATAGTACGGTAGCTGGTTTGTCTCCTAGGGTTCCGTCATCCAAATACCAAACGTTAAATTTTGAATGCAAATTTTGAATTATATAGGTTTATAGACAAACTAAAAATGGCCGGACCAAGAGGGTCGGTCACCTTGTTGACAACCGACCGCTGAAAGAATTTCTTGATTTTTGTACATAAGTTTTGTAGGTTCCAAATAGCAGTTGCTTAAATAATTGATAAGTTCCGGGATATTGGGCCAAATCTCTGTCAACATGGTGGTCCTGTCTACCGAATTAAATGCATTTTTCACGTCAATTTTGAGCAGCACCTCATCTTGTGAATTTGAGTGTAAGAAAGTGCGAGCTGAGTGTACGGCAGCTTCGCATCCACCACTTACGTTAAAACCTAAAGTGACAGGAGAAAAATGGCTACTTAATTTAGGCTGTATATATTTCACGGAAATTTTTGATGCTAAACGTCTAAAGGTGGATCCATTTAAAGGTGGATCCGTCTAAAGGTGGATCCATACTATTGGCCTTACACCACCGTCTTTTTTGGAAAGTGCTACAAGGTTTGCACCGTATAGTATGGGTTTAATCTGAGCATTGACTTTTCCGGCTAGCATTAGGTTAATTAAATTAGTAATCGACAAAACAAGCTTTTGGCCGACGTCACCGATAGCAGCAGAGGTTAAATCTTTTAGGTGCTGTGGAGATAGACCGTCTAAGCCAGAAGCAGAGCCTGCTTTGAAAGAAAAAATTGCTCTGGATATATCTTTTGTCGTGCATTGTATACTGGGTGCTTGGGGTGGGCCGGAGAGTTGAGGTGCTGCTGGGGCCGAGGGGTGTCTGGACTGCAATGCTGCTAGTGTTTCTGTCGAGTCTGGGGACAATACGTCATCGGAAAAGAGGATCCTGGCGGCACCTTTAAGATCTCCGTCGCTAACTTTTTCTTCAACTTTTTTGTATAAGTTAAAAGGCCTTCTCGCAGTGGTGGAAGGCGTCACTGGAGTAAGGTTATAACAGTTGTTTTTTATGATTTGAGTTAATGATGTACGGCTATTGTTTGAATTTGGAATGAAAAAGTGAAAAGATTAGTCCAATCAGTTTCTGTGTTGTTTATTGTACAGTTTTCTATAATTTTTGTAAGTTTTGTAGCGACAGAGATTCTAGCTCCTCGAGGAATCCTCTTTAATATCGCAGTTTTTTGCTTTAGACGACTGAGGTGCATGTGTAATGGATCAGTGATGTGAACTGTGTCTTGACAGGGAACATTTGAAGATGATGATGATACATTGTCAGCCGAAGTGGTAGGTGTTTTTTGGTGATATGTATGTGCAAGCCTCGAATGGATGAGAAAGATCTTTGGCAGTTATTGCATATAAAAGTGGTATTGTCACTCAGACTAGACATGAGATATCACACACCCAACTAGAAACAAGAAAATATTGAAATACTTACATCTATAAATCATTCTAAGACATATAAGATAAAAAACACAGGAAATAATATAAACACAAATTTGACATAAAAAAGTCAGATAAAGACAAAGTCAAAACAGCCTGTCTGGTCGCCCGGGTAACGCACACGATCTTTGGCGTAAACTGTCGAAATGGACAGCTGGTCGCCTAGCGACCGACTGAACGGCGTCCTGTCAGATTGGATTACACAAATCAAATGGCTTGTTGATAGAATTTCGGTAGAAAAAGATTGATTTAAAGCCACCACTTCAATTCCAGAGGCACCACTCAAGGTTTGGGCAAAATGAGGGCAGCTGTTAAGCTTGTACGGTGGGCACTCGATTTTAAAAATACAGTGTAGGTAGCCGGATCGGTTGACAGTACCTGTCGTCTTTTAGTTTTTTTTTTATAAATAAAAAAAAATAATAATAATAATATTTATAATTAAAAAATATACATTTATACAAACTTAAAGAGAACTGTTCACCGCCTCGATCTCAGGGGTGCTCAGAATGCAGGCAGCGTTGCCTCTTTAGATGGCCAGGCTAATGCGCTGGCCGAGATAGATGCTTATTATAGCTACTTATTCGTGAAATGTAGATGTATTGTGTCGTGAAAGTTTTTATGAATCTACTTAAAAGCTTCATTTTCGTAGTACATTGTATGCATGAATAATCAACAGTGGGGTCATCGCACGCTAGAAAAGATTTTCTAGTGCTTTTTTCCCGGATTACTTTATAAGTGTTAATTGATCTGGCTTAAAACGAAATATTTCAACAAGAAATATATGCTTATAGCAATCAGTGATAAAGTAGCTTTATGAAAGTGAAATATTTTTTGAAATTGGTTTAGTAGTTTCGGAGATTACCTGACCCAAACATACAGACTCACTAACGCTTACCTCTTTAAATAATACGAGCGCCTCGTCCTCTTGATTAGTGATTGAATATATAATTACACATGTAGTATCGCATACTCGCATGTCTCGACGCATTTGAATACGGTTAGTATCCCTTCCGTTGTAAAATTACTTAATTTAAGTTGAGTTAGAGACGTTGGCTCAAGAAATCGCAGGCTTAGAAAATGATGTTTTAGAAATCTTAGGCGAAGATCCTTGCGAGGAGCAGAAATATGGCCCGGAAATCCGGAGCGAGCTGGCAAACCGCATTAATCATTTTCTAACAGAGGGTGTCAGTAAAGAGTTATTTAATGACTTAATTACAAAATACCCGATACCATCGAACTGGATGTTAACCGGATGTTAAGCGAGTTACAACACGCAGATTCGGTGACCAGAAGAAATTTTATAATCTTTATACTCAAGAGTGATATTATGAGCAAACATCTTAATAATTTATAAGGTATCCGCAGAATTCCAGCATTGTGGTGCTGCACCACGCACGACATATGCTGAGCGGAGACCTTTTTGGTACTGTTGCTATTGTATTAGATGTAAGCTTAGAAAAGTATTTTTTTTGTGTATGTACCAAATAAACTTTAATTCATTCATAATTCATTCAAGAATACTAAGATTGATACTTGCTTGTTTGGGGAGGATTTACCAGAAACTTTAAAATCTGCAAAAGCAGTTAACAAATCGGGCGCGGAGTTGAAACCTGATCAACCCAAGCAGATTGCACCGTGGCCCAATATTCCAGATGTACAGAGATTTAAACCGCAGAGCGCCGGCCCAGGCTCGCAGGCTGCCGGGGCCAGCGCCGCCACGCCAAGCGCCTCTCGTGACACGGACACGCGAGAATGCCCTGCGCTTCCGTGCGCCTCCACACCAGCCGGCGCCCGCACACTTGTCGAGGCCGTTGCAGCAGTACCAGGGCCAGCCAGCTCCGCCACCGCGACGTCAGTACAAACAGTTAGTACGCTGGACGTTTGTCACTATTCTATGAACAGTGGTCCTTAATAACTAACGACCGCACTGTATTGTCCTGGGTACAGGGTTACAAAATTGTATTTTCTCAACTTGTTGTTCAGAATACTCTGCCGTCAAAACTTTCTCTGACAGAAAGAGAACATTTTAATGAAGCCACCGATGACATATTAAAATTTGGTGCTATTTCCGAATGCGAATCGTGTGTAGACCAATTTATTTCCTATTTTCTTGGTCGTTTTATACTCGATTTAAAGAAATTAAATAGCTTTATACAGACCGACCACTTTAAATTAGAAGATCTCAGAACAGCTATCAAATTAATCACACCAAATTGTCATATGGCCACACTTGACCTCAAAGACGCCTATTTTTTACTAAAAATCCATGAACATTCCAGAAAATACCTGCGTGTCATATTCGAATGAAAAATTTACGAGTTTAATGTTTTACCTTTTGGTCGAAACACGGCACCTTATATATTCACAAAAATAAGAAAGCCTATAGCTAAGCTTCTGCGTAGCGCAGGATTAGTTTCTACTCTATATTTGGATGACTGGCTGTTATTTGGAAATAATTACAAAGAATGCTTATCAAACATAGACTTGACCAAAGAGCTGTTGATTTCTCTCGGTTTCATTATTAATGAAGACAAAAGCATTCTTAAGCCATCAACGTCATGTAAATAATTTTAGATACTCACAAGCTCACCATATGTTTACCAACTGATGAAAGATTACGAATCCGAGAACAATTACAATATTCCCTAAACCTCAAACGATGTAAGATTAGGCCATTTGCTCAATTATTAGGTTTATTAGTTTCTGCATGTCCAGCTATCGATTACACCTAGCTCCATACAAAAGAAATGGAACGGTGCAAATACGTAAATCTCAAGATTCACGATGACTATAATATATATATGAATATCCCCGAATGTCTTCATGCTAATTTCTTATGGTGGCTAAAAAGATTGATCATTCCGTGCGCCGTATACGGTATGACAATTACCATAGAGAGGTTTATTCTGACGCCTCAACATTGGTGTGGGGGGGCCGTGTGCAACGGAGAGACGGCAAGTGGCCAGTGGTCAATCTATGAGAAACAGCGGCATATCAATTATTAAGAGCTTCTCGCCGCTTTTCTTGCCTTGAAGATTTTTGCACGTGACCTTTCTAACTGTCAGATTTTAATGCGAATCGATAATTCTACTGGTATAGTTAAAACCCCTAATCTTAAAAATATATCTGATCTGATAGACTGTAACGATTCAAACTACTTAGCTGATAAGCTAATTAAACACATAAAAGAATCTCTCGAAATCAACACAAAAACTACCTACTAGTATAAATAGTAATAAGCGTATCAGTAAACCATGGATAACGCACGGTATTGTACGGTGCATTAATAACAGAAATAAGATGAAAAAAAGCTACGCTTAGACCCAGATAATATAATACTCAAAATAACTTACAGGAGATACCGAAACTACATTAATATTTTAATTAAAAAGTTAAAACGAAATTATAACAGGGAAAAACTTGATAAATCAAAAAATAATGCTAAATCATTATGGAAATGTATAAGTAATATAGCTAATATTAAACCAAGTAAACATACTAATAACGACTTGTTGAATATTACAGATTCAGCAAAAGAGTCTATCAACTCAGTTAACAGCTATTTTGCTAACATTGGTACCGACTTAGCTAACGAAATGATAAAAAAAACAGGTAGCCATACACTCTCTTTCTTTAGTTAGCAATAATGGTGTTCTCCCTAGTAGCAATATAGCACCACAGCAACAACAAACCTCGTGTGTACTATGTAGAAACTGACAACGAAGAAGTACAATCCGTCATTATGAGCCTGAAAACAGATAGTGCACCTGGATGGGATAAAATACCAACTCGGTTTTTGAAGATAGCGCATTCTCTGCTTGTACCAATTATTTGCCACTTTAACCAATTATTTGCAATTTTTATCTCTGTTTTTGACGAGGAATATTTCCCGATACGCTGAAACGAGCTTTAATTACACCAGTGTACAAGAGTGGTGACAGATATTGTGTAAGCAGCCATTGCCCCATATCGGTTCTGACGTCAATTTCAATAGTTGTAGAAAAAATTATATGCACCAGATTATTGAATGAATGAATGAATTTTATTTATTTCAAGTAACAAAGACTTATGTTGTTAGTAGGGCTTATGAACTATGTTAGGAATAAGAAATAAAAAAACAAAAGATTAATCAGCTAATTAAATAAATTTGACATAATCTCTGAATCACAATTTGGTTTTAGACGTGGAATATCAACTGAGGATGCAGTCACTTCCCTAACATCATTAATAGTTTAAAATAGTGTTGGTCGGAAATGCGCTACAGTATTCTTAGACCTCAAGAATGCTTTCGATACTGTCTCTGTCCCCAATCGTGTACAAAGGCTCGAAAAATATGGCTTTAAAGGAACCCCACTAACAAGCGTTACTTACTAGCTATCTGCTTAGTAGGGAGCAGCAAGTGAAGCTAGGTAACTACACAAGTGCGTTAGCTGATATTTCGTATGGCTTACCCCAAGGAAGTGTGCTTGGCCCAAAACTTTTTTTAATTTACATCAATGAGCTGTGTTGCCTTAAAATCCCTGATGCCAAAATTTTCTCATATGCGGATGACACAGCTATTGTTTTTTCTGGCAATACATGGGCTGAAGTGCAAAAGCACGCTGAAGAGGGGCTGGTAATGGTATCTCAGTGGTTGAGTACGAATCTTCTTACCCTCAACATAAGTAAAACAAATTTCATATGTTTTTCTATAGATAAAAGAACACAACCTGTCACTGACTTTCTAATTAGAATACATGACTGCGGAGACCCTAAAAACACAACATGTTCCTGCCAATCCATTGAGAAAGTTGCTACTGCTAAGTACTTGGGGGTGGTTTTTGATAAGTGCCTGTCAAGGCATCCACATATTGATTTGTTGATGAGTAGGACCAGAAAAGTTATCTGGGTATTTAAAAAGCTTAGACATGTCGCTTACAAGAATCTGCTCACTGGTGTCTATATTGCTCTGGCTCAATCAGTATTGTCGTATTGTATTCCCGTATGGGGAGGTGCCAGTAAAATTAAGTTCTTGGAAGTGGAAAGAACTCAAAGATCTTTATTCAAAGTAATGCACTTGTTACCATATAGGTCTCCCACCGATAACTTATATACCTATAGTGACCTGTTGACAGTAAGACAGTTGTACATCCTAAACTGCATACTTAAGCTACATAAATCCTTATCATCCGAATTACTGACTAAAAGAAGGAAAGACAGAGTCTTTACCGCTAATCCTGTAAAAACCGCTTTTGCTGCAAAACAATATACAACACGATCGAAATACCTGTATAACATAATAAATAAAAAAGTAAACATATACCATTTAAAACATTACGATTGTAAGAAAAAACTCACGCACGGCTAAAGTCTCTCAATTATACGGAAACAGAAAATCTACTTAGGAACAATAACATAACATAAATTACTTATTTAATTTAATGCCTGGATAGCTACTAAATATTATAAATAAATAAATATTAATGCAGATCTAATTTTATGCTTGAATTGGCATGAATTTATTGCTGTGCATGCACACGCATATACACATACACGTTCGCACGCACACACACGCATGCACGCAAACACACACAGCCAACACGCACACGCACGCACACACACTTATGGATGTTAATAACTATGAAAGAGCAGTAACTTCCTAATACAGGTATTTCCATACTTAAATGGAATGTTACCAAAATGTGTTGTAAAACTAGTTTATTTAAGAAATAAAACATTTTTTTATCATAGCCTATTTAAACAGGATGGGTGGGATTCAGTTTCCGCACCTTACCCAAATAACCAGAGAGATATGAGACTGTTGTGAAAGTAAGGGTTTATTATATATTCGCATGATACACTAAATCTAGCGACAATACCATTGCCGATTATGAATCGCGTGGGTGTCACCCATGGAATGGGAGCTAGCAGACTAGGCTTAAGAAACTTTGACAAGTACTTTCGGTGCCCCAGACATCAACTTATTTGCTAGCCGCATTAATAAGAAATGTGCATTTTACATCGTGTCGTCGAATATATATATAATATTGAGTTATTGGTACATTTGTCGTGCATTTTGTTTATCTAGATTTAGTAAGTGGCTGTTAGGAAGCATCTCCAACTTGGACTATGGTCCTTGAGATGCTGGGAAGGTCAATGTTTGTGGCTCAAATACTGCCAGGTTAATCAGTGGCGTTTATATGGTTTAGCAATTTACTTTTTTTAATGGTCGTTTTTAAAAATATTATATTAGTTTTTACATGTTTTTTTGTCATTGTGTGTGCTTAGATTTTTGTTTAGATTTTTTTTAGCTATAAGACGTATATATCTTGTATTTATTTAAGTCTATGTATATATATAGATAATTATATATTTGTAAGTATATTTTGTTGTTTTTGGTTCTTTTTTAATGTTTTGCTTCAGTTAGTTTTAAGTAGTAGTAAAGTGTTATTACTTGCACCGTCTGTAAATTTATCTGTTTAATTGTGTGGTTGACTGGTAGAAAATGCCTTTTGGCATTAGGTCCGCCTATTGTACTGTGTATTTTTTTGTGCAATGAAGAACAAATAAATAAATTTAAGACTTACTCGTTTATGGTTTTCTCATGGATGCCACAATCAGAACTAGACCAAATTAAAATGGGACCACAAAAAAAGTACCAGCTTTAAAATAATAAAAGAATGATCAAAATCAGTTCACCCAGTCGAAAGTTATGAGGTAACAAACATAAAAAAAAATACTGTAGAATTGACAACCTCCTCCTTTTTTTTAAAGTCGGTTAAATAGTACGACGTTTCGTTGTTCCCTGATCCCTTTTCAAAAAGTGGACCGATTTAGTTACTTTTCTCCTTAGAAATTAAAGAATCCGGCATTCATTCGGGTGAGTTTCTATGTTTTTTTTGTTCAAATAAACTTGAACTAGTCAAATTAGTTTTCTGGATGTTTGAACACGGCAGAAAATTTAGCCAATTTAATCGATTTTTGAAGGTTCATATCCTTTTAATAATTGAATCATAACAAAAAGTAAAACATAGGGATATGCCAATAGTACATAGATAGCAACAGATTTTTTGGAAAAAAAAAATCCCCTACTCTAGCAATATCCAGGGAGGAAACAGGGGACTACGTTTGTACGGGAAAACGGCGCTTTTGTATCCTCTTATGACAGGGAAAATATTTTCCATTAGTAAAACCATATTGCGTTAATTAACTGAACATTCAGGTGACCAATTTGGGTTCCTTTTGTGCCTGTATGTTGATATTTAATGAATTTATTTAAATAGCTACCTACTTATTCATCACATTTAACTTTGCCTTCCGCCACCGCGCTTTTAAAATTAGACAGTTTTGGTCCGGAATTTTTAAAATCGGTCTGGTCGTTTTAAGTCTATTCGTTGCATACATACAAATATTTCCTCTTTATCCTCGTAATATTAGTAAGAATGAAGTCAGTACACCTATAGGCTTTGCTTAGTTTGTGGTCATATTGTTCTGATGTAAACACTCGTTTTTTTAAACTTGATCTTTGAAACACTACACGTGTATTCTTGACTGTCACCCATATTAAACAGTATAATTTTTGTCACATGAACATGGTGTATGTATAGCTCAACAATGTTCGTGAATGAATAAAACGACATTCCCAACAAACGACGTAACGATTAATATCTTGAACTACGAACGGTCGTTACAAATAGTTGTTACGAACATCGAAAACTAATTAGGAATAATATTATGGCTTCTAATCGTTGTTAGAAACTTTTCCACTGATGGCAGTTATTAGGAGGGCCAGATTTGCGCTGGTCTCTGCCTACTTTGGGAACAGTTAAGACATGAATTAAAATGGATGAAGCAATTAGTGTACAATTGTCTACTTGACAGTTTTCGGAAGGTTATTGTAAAATTATCGTGAGTTTTTTTTTAATATATTGCCCGTCAAGACGACCTCACTCCACCTGATGGAAAGCGGTCGTGAGGTCCAGATATGAGGTTGACAAGCCCAGTCATTCAAAGAATCACTGGGCTGGCCATCCTCACCTTGAAGACCTGCAGAAATGCCTTTTCACGCCCCGCTTGAAGAACCCGGGACTATACGAGGAAGGAAACACATGTGCTGGAAGAGCGTTCCACGTCTGGATGGTACGACAAAGAAACGAGTCACCGAACCTTTTAGTTCGGGCCAACAAATGTTGAATTGTGTGTGGGTGACGCCGTAGTCCAGCACGCGTGGTACGGGAGTGGAACAACTCGTCAGAGCAATTCCCATTGTAGAAGCGATAGAGAACACTTAGCCTGGCAATGTCTCTACGCAATTGGAAAGGCTCAAGGGTCAAAGTTGCCTCTAGTTTCCAACAATACGGATAGCACGCCGCTGCAACCTGTCAAGAGCTTCGAGTAGGTACTTGGCGGAACCGTCCCAGAGATGAGAGCAGTATTCCACACACGAGAAAACTTGTGTCTTATACAAGAGACAGAGCTGCTCAAGCGTGAAGAATCGTCTCACTCTGTTCAGGACTCCGAGTTTACGGGATGTAGTTCTAATGACGCTCTCAATGTAGTCCCGTTGGTTTAGGTTGCTACGAACATCCATGCCAAGGATGTTTAGGCTATCCTTAATCGGTAGCGGGGTGCTCTGAAGAGTGAGATGGGAAAGGAACGGCGACGCCTTTGCTGTGAATGCACACACCTGCGTTTTCTTGGCATTGAACTCGACAAGATTGCATGCACCCCATTCTGAAATGCAGTCCAACACTCCGTCAAGCTCAACAACAAGACTTCGCCTCTTCTCCTCGATGTCAGTCTGCTTTGCCCCAGGGCACTCGAAATAACGCGCGTGGACCGAGCTATCATCCGCATAGCAATGAATATTACCAAGAGATTTTATACATCTTACTACTATCTTTTTCTTAAAAAAGTCTTTTATTTTCTAGTAAAAATATATTTTAATAAATTTATTTGAAATTTGCGCAAAAACAGCCAGTCACGTGACATTTGCTAGCTGTGACGTCACATTTCAATAAACAAACGAAACTATCTACGACGCTGCTCTAAATCTCAGCAAACAGCAAACGATACAACATACGCCTTTTGGTTTGTTTATTGAAATGTGACGTTACAAAATGGCCGCCCGCGTTTTGGTTCTTTTTATTGTACAGACAAAAAAACTATTGTTTATTTTTCAAAGCATAAAATATTTACAATTTATTTCAAAATAAAAAACGATGAACCTATAAGCTATCATAAATAACATATTCCATAATTTATCGTTACAACTGTCAAATAGCCAATTGTACATCGCGTGTCTCTAAAGGTATCCGCGCTCAACCGTTATGGCAACGGATGTTTAAGTCAAGTACATTCACATTGATTATTGCTCTGAGTGCCGAGTGCGAGTTGCAGTGAGAGAAGTGAATAACTTCAAAATCGCGTTTGCGAGAAAAAAACGCGAATTTGTATGGCATAGAGTGAGCGCCATCTAGCGGCCTGAATGTTGCCCGAATTCGCCGCTAGATGGCGCTGACTCGATTCCATACTAACTGACATTTAGGTGCTCGCAAAACGCGATGGTGAAGTCATTCACTTCTCTCACTACAACTCGCACTCTGCACTCTGTTTATGAATTACATTTTAATTAAGTGATTTTTTCATCTTTTAGCATTAATCAATGCACTATTTTCTACGCAATTAAAATTAAATTGTAGATAAAACCCTATTTCTATAACTGTGCACCTCGAGTTGTCAAAATCGTTAGGTTGGGAGCATTGAATTTCACCCACCCGCAAACTTCCTCACCACTCCGCTCACATTTCATCGAACTAAATGAACTATCTAACCTTCTCTCAGATTCAGAACGATTTCGGTTTAGAGATCATTTATTTCAATTTCAAGAGAACACTCTGTGTTCACATGAAAAAACAAAATACTTAGTTTACTTAAGATAAATATTTGAAAAATACAGGTCGCAGTTACTAAACTACGACTACAGTTTATTTAAACATTTAACATTTTAACTGAGTCAAAATTTTCTAGTTAAGTCTATGTCAGGTCGGATCCACAAACAAGACTCCACAAAACCACCATCAGGACCGAGCAGTGTGTTCGTGTGCATGAGTAGGTAGTTTAATTTACCTAACTACGAGTACCTTGTTCCCTTAGTTTTTAACTTGATCCCATTTACAGCACAAGGAGCGCCTAAATGTCATCATCATCATGCGAATTCATCGACCGGTTTGATAAAGGGGTTTGAGTAACTTTGTATGAACCCGTGGCGTCATTTTTTTAGTTGCGGCCAGCAATAATTTTTCCACTGTTTTAAAGAACCCTAAGAAAAACATATCTGAGTGGTCAGAATTGATATCGGAGCCGAGATATGATTTTTAAAGTAATATTTTTTGCATTGGTTTCACTAAAATAATAGTTCTGAAATGTTACTTTATTGAGCTAATCTCACCTAACAGCTGTTAAAAACGATGCAGAAATAGGAGAGGAAGGTTATCTTTTCAAGATGTACCTGTTGAGTATAATTTCCATACAAAGTACATCCAGCAATATTTCAAGATAGATATCGATAGTTTTAATGTTGTCTATTATACAAGGTGGTCCAAAAATACACGTCAATACTTTTTTTTTGGCTTCCTCACACTCAGGGGTGGCCCGTGGGCGACTGCCGTTGGGCGCCCCAAGTTGATACCGCTAGAAGGATATGGCGATGAAGGATTTGTACGAGCTGCGCGGACCCATTGACGCGCACGAACCGGCGCCAGACCGGCAGCAGTGGCTTCGTCTCGTGTCGGAGGCCAAGATCCACTTCGGGTCGCTGAGCCAGCGGAGTAAGTAAGTAAGTAAATAACCTAAAGACCCCCTGCAGGGGGGCCCGGGGAAATGGGTGAAATGGCCCATAACAAGCGGACCGATCACCCGGCCCACTGCCAGCGTCCCCAGTTGAAATAATAATAATAAGTAAGTAAATAAGAAAGTAGGTATGTCAAAAACAATTTAATTATAAATACCTAAATAGCACTGAACTAAGATTGTTCAGTTCAACAATGTAGGAAAATCTGCGTTATCCTAAAAAAATAGTATTTTACTGGCTGTGTAATATTGACAGAAGAGTTTTACATGAAACTCCACAAAACCTATTTCATAGATTTGTATCTTTAATTCACGAAAAATATATAATAATCCAAGCCAACCAATCAAATAGGTATCTAAATAACAAAATAAGTTAAAACAATTAAATTATAATAAGCACTAAACTAATAAGTTTAACGATGTCATTAACTAGCTCAATTATTTTAAGTCAGTCTGTTGATATGTAGTCCAGTAGATTTACTATAAGTGCGCTTTTACACTGACGACTTAGCAGCGTGGCTTCGAAGCGCCACTATCGCACTATCTAATCGCGCTATTAATGACCATATAAACCAGTGTGGTGACTGCTGTCATCTAGTACTGCATCTGATGTTTTTGGTTTAGCATGCAACCACGATAATCTCAGGGAAGTATAACAGATCTAAAAAAACACTGGAATGCCTACTTGAAGTGACTTTTAAACGGTAGTCAGTGCATAGTGAAGCGATTGAGTAGTAAGGTGAATAAGCTACTTCTGGGCAAGCTCTCTTTATCTTAGACCACATCGCTTCTCTCGGGATGGCTTGTGGTTAAGAGCGCTTCCATCGCAATAATGTTAAGATAAACTGCTTGGGAGCTGCTGCCACGCGGATTTATACAGTGTGAAAGCGCACTAATAGTTCTGCAGATTTTGTACTTTTTGTTCTTCCAATAATGCCTTAGGCTTCCATTTTCCCTCTCCTGGAACAAAAATGAGGTGAGATACAATGACAACTTCAAATGAAGTGTTATTACCATCACCGTTTACATACAATAAATGGACAAGTATCCGTCCTGTGCTGTATATTAAATTATTTACACAGTTATACCTTATTGGCGATAAAAAAGTCACTGCAGTCCGTCTATACATAATCAAAATCAGTTATAATTTTTATTAGTTAAGTATTGCAACTATCATTTTAATGTCAAGTCAAGACTGGCAATGATAGTTTTTTGAACTTAGTTTTTTTTAATAAGAAGAGTTTACCAGCGATACTAATAAGAGTTAATTGCAGTTACCTTTTATGTTAACTGTAGACACTTCTAAGGGCTAACTAAAGATATTTCTGTAAAATAAATTAGAGGTTTCGCCCCGTACCTGCACAACATATACAGAGAGATGTTGACTTGAAATAAATCAGTGCATTTGCAATTGCAAGTCCCTAGTAAAGCTATGAAAAAGCACAGTCAACAGTCTAATATGTAAATCGGATAGAAACGATATAAAGGAAGCTAAGACTGAATAAAATAGGAATTTAACATCTTCGCTCCAGCGCCCACAGAAATCTTGAAATACTTTGCTGCATTTTCTTCACGATCTTCTTGAATATAGCACAAACTTCTATGTTATTCATTTAAGATTAAGCATATTTCTGGGACTCAACATCAAGTAATGGTAATCTATGAGGGCCCTTGGTTAAGTCATAAAGCGCTATTTTTCCTGTAGTATGGGCTTGGTGCCGGAAAGAATCAACCACAATAGTTTGGTATTGTGACACCTATTAGCGGTTTTAGACTTGTGTTTTGTTTACGCGCGTATACGGTCTTTGGCATACGCGCGCTACATTTCGCACTTCAAAAACCGAATTCGCGTACACGGGCTTGCTGCGGCGTGTCAGCTCTAACCGGTAGTGGTGGGTCAGGGTCATAAGAGCTTATAAGCGCGACAACGCCCATACGGGATCCGCTCGTGGCAACAGGCACGCTTGTAAAAAACAAAAAAACGAGCCTATACGCGCGTACAACATGCAAGTCTGAAACCGCTCTTATGGCTTGTCACTTTAACATCATGATAAAATACATTTGAAGTTGCGGTGTGTGTTAGTAAGTGTATACGATACGGTCAATGTCATCTCATGCGTAACTCTGTGGACTTCGTACCATTGCTTATTGTGTACGAAGGGCATGCCAAAATAAGTAAGATACTCTTTACTCATTTGATTGTCACTGGCAAGTTATACACCATCAAAGCCTGGGGGGCTAGCCAAAAGCAACACGCTACGACGATTTCTACAATAGAAATCGTTCAAATGTATGGGGATGACATAAGCTGTCACTGGCGCTCTAATGTAGAAATCATCGTGATGTGTTCCTCTTGGCTAGCCCCCCTGGTTGTTTATTGATATATTTGAAAATAGAACACACATTTTTTTTTTAAATTTGAATGAGCATCATTTTTCCGAGAATCTAGCGGAAATTTGCTTGCAGCAATGGCGCTCAGTCGACGTGATTTTCGCGCTATGATTTATTATGATTATAAAAAAGGTTTTAATGTCTCAAGAATGTTTTGAACTTTTGGTTACTACTTTTGGTCTGCTTGTTCATTTAATTGGTTTGCTGAATTTAAAAGAGGACGGGACGTCTCGAAGATGAAGCGAAGAAAGGTCGGCCGCCAACCGCGGTCACACAAAAAAAAGGTTCGAGCAGTCGAAAAACTTATTCGCGAAAACCGACGTATGTAGAGCTGGAGCGAAAACTGGGAATTGGATCAGCAGCAATGGAAACCTTAGTTCATGACCACTTTTCTTTCCGTAAACGTTGTTCGAGATGGGTGCCGCACAAACTTACCGATGAGCAAAAAGCCCGTCGGGTGGATTGGTGCCTATTCATGATAGATAAATTCGACGGTGGCGAGGTAAAAAACTTGAATAATATACTGTCTTTCAGTCCAGAAAACTTGACTTTTTCAACCCAAAAAATGTGTCAATTCCTTTTCACCTACCATATTCTCCTGACCTAGCGCCTTGTGATTTTTACCTGTTTCCAAAAATTAAAGAAAAACTAAAGAGAAAGAGGTTTAAAGCAAAGGAGATAAGTACACTGCCTGCCTATAATTTCGAGATCTCTGAGGTATCTAAAGAAGAGTGGTCGCAGGTATTCTCCAATTGGTTCAAACGTATGGAAAAGTGTATACGTGCTCAGGGTAAATACTTCGAAAAGATCGATACTTGTAATAAAGAATAAATTTCATAATTTTTGGGCATCTAATTTCTTTTGGCATGCCCCTTGTACGAGTTCGTGTTGACAAGAGGTCAGCTTCTGGTGGCGGTGTTACGTCTATGCTGCTTTTGACTGTACGTTCACGATTGAATGTATCAAGTACCTACTCATTAAAACAAGAAAATAATTACCGCCGCGCGCCCCGCCCCCGCCGAGCTGACGTCAAGCGCTAAGTCATCTACCCCGACCACTAGCTACGCAGATGCCGCCGCCGCGCCTTCTTGAAGGCCTCAGGGGAAGAAGCCAAAGTCTTGCAAGCTTCCTTGCAAGGCTGTGACTCAGTGTCGGAGTAAGGAGCCATGCGATGAGGAGGCTTTCGTGAAGGTGGAGAGGAAGAAGAAACCCGCCAGTCGTAACCATCGAGGCTCTGCACCGACTGAACTGGATTGCGCCCTGCGCCTCTAAAGTCCCGGCGACGCAGTTGTACGTGTCCAGATTACACTGGTCTACGAAAGTTGAGGACTTTGTAGACTATGTGCGAAGAAAGTCTAATTTCACCCTAAGGGTCGAACGGTTAGAATCTCGCCGCAAAGTGAATTTTAATTATTTTGTGGTGAGAGTATCGACCCACCATCTGGCGACCTTCATGAAGGAAGACTTTCGGCCGCAGGGAGTCGTGTTCCGTAAATTCAGAGGACGGCTGCCTGCTGACAACGCGCGATACACGTCGCTGACTCAACGTGTAAATTAGTTTAAGAATTAATGGTTTTAACTCGTATGATGTTAGTCTGTAAGGTATTTATCTATGGGCCTCTGTTCTGCCTTAAATAAATGATTTATTATTTATTATTATTATACAGTTTGATAATTTTAATCTTTCCTTAAATAGAGGTATAAATTAGGATCACGGACCTTAGCCAAGTATATCCTAATACTACAAAAATTTTCTCGCTATTCAGCAGGTGTTGAGAATAACGGCTTTTTTTTAAAGAAGTTTGTATAATGCTGAGGGAATATCTAAATTATGAAGGCTTTGGTGAAGTTCTCTTGGAATTAAACCTGTGGTAGACACTAAGTTTTGATTTCTACTGCTAAGTCTCTATATTTTGCTAGTTTTCAGTGTGTGTCGTCTGCAAATTGTGAGTATTGCAAACCGCTATATCCATGAGATAAATTGTCTTGCTGTTTTTTTGTCGAGTATGGTTAAGTCTGGCCTATTGTAATGTATGGTCTTGTCTGTGATAATTGTTCTGTCCCAGTAATTGTATAGTTATTGTTTTCAAGTATTGAATCTGTTTGATATTTGTAATATGGTAGGAGTTAATATTTAAATAAAAGGTGTTGGTGCATTATAGCAGTTACCTGGTCATGCCTATGTTTATAATCAGTTTGGACAATGACTTTATAAGCACCTCTGATGTGTTGAATGGTCTCTGAACTTCTATGGCATCGCCTACATATGTCTGTAGCTGTTAAGCTTTTGAGAATGTGTTTTTGATAGGTTATTGTATTTATCACTTGATTCTGAATAGCAATCATGAATGTTTCCGTTTCAAGGAACAACTCGCCGCGCTGCAGCCATGCATTTGATGCTGCCTTGTCAACATGGGGCAGGTTAAGATCATGGTAATGTCGTCCATGTAATGATTTTTGCGAGGCGTTGCGAAACTTTTTAGGGACCCCGCCTCGCCGCTGAAGTATTGAGGTCGAGTACCGTGGGGTTTTAGTCGGTAGAAGTCCGACATAACCTCGTCGTTCCCCCGGGCGGCGAGATTTCCTTGAGGATTTCTCCACTGAGGTGTGACTGAGGTCTTTTTGCGTTTCCCTGTTCCCTGCGGTTAGGGGAGAAGAGTACTACCGAGGTATCCCTGCCTGCCGTAAGAGGCGACTAAAAGGGCCCTTAGGGTCGCGAAGCGCACGCGGGGGGGCCTGCGTGTGTTTTGGTTTGCGATCCCGAGGAAGACGGTAACGCGTGTCTTCGGACACAGTGGTCTGTGTTATCGTGCACTGGAGTTGAGCTTGCTCCTCTCGAGGCTGCCAGGTGGCCTTGCGCGCCGAAGGATCCTGCGAGGAGTCTCTCCCTCGTTGGGGATCCCGGGTCCCTTCCATTCTACGCCGAAGATGACCACCATCAGGTTTTAGTGAGTGGGGATGACCGTCACTGTTTTCCCTGGAGTTCCGAGGCCCACATATCCCAGGTGTCCCGAACCCAGGGCCTTGGGAATGCCTAAATGCATTTCCTGACGCAAAAAAAGAAGGTCTTTTTGCGTTCATTTTTCAATCCCAAATGAATACGTAAGTAGTGATATGGCGTAAGTGTTTATGGATTTTAAGATTTTTGAATTAAGCTGAGATTTAAGATCTTTGAATTAAGCTGAGATCGGAGTAGGATATTAAGCTCGTGCTGTACTCTGATGACGGGGTACTGCTAGTAACGGGAAAGGTCCTCAGCGTCATGTGCAACATCATGAACAGAGGACTGAAAGCGGCGCTATCATGGTGCAGAAGTAAGGGACTCAACCTCAATCCCGAAAAGACGAAACTAGTCCTATTCACCAATAAACGTAAAATTGGTAGAAAAGAAATAGTGCAGATAGACAACTCCGAACTAGAAATGGTCAAGGAGATCAAATACCTAGGAGTTACGCTGGACAGCAAACTACCTTTTAAAGCACACATAAGTACCACCTGCTCTAAGGCCAAAATGGCCATGATGCAATGTAAGAGAGCCATAGGACGCACATGGGGAATCAAACCGGCGACTGTACTATGGATATACAAAGCAATCATCCTGCCACGAATCCTCCACGGATCACTGGTATGGTGGCATAAGGCGGCATCATCGAGGCTCTGCACCGACTGAACTGGATTGCGCCCTGCGCCTCTAAAGTCCCGGCGACGCAGTTGTACGTGTCCAGATTACACTGGTCTACGAAAGTTGAGGACTTTGTAGACTATGTGCGAAGAAAGTCTAATTTCACCCTAAGGGTCGAACGGTTAGAATCTCGCCGCAAAGTGAATTTTAATTATTTTGTGGTGAGAGTATCGACCCACCATCTGGCGACCTTCATGAAGGAAGACTTTCGGCCGCAGGGAGTCGTGTTCCGTAAATTCAGAGGACGGCTGCCTGCTGACAACGCGCGATACACGTCGCTGACTCAACGTGTAAATTAGTTTAAGAATTAATGGTTTTAACTCGTATGATGTTAGTCTGTAAGGTATTTATCTATGGGCCTCTGTTCTGCCTTAAATAAATGATTTATTATTTATTATTATTATACAGTTTGATAATTTTAATCTTTCCTTAAATAGAGGTATAAATTAGGATCACGGACCTTAGCCAAGTATATCCTAATACTACAAAAATTTTCTCGCTATTCAGCAGGTGTTGAGAATAACGGCTTTTTTTTAAAGAAGTTTGTATAATGCTGAGGGAATATCTAAATTATGAAGGCTTTGGTGAAGTTCTCTTGGAATTAAACCTGTGGTAGACACTAAGTTTTGATTTCTACTGCTAAGTCTCTATATTTTGCTAGTTTTCAGTGTGTGTCGTCTGCAAATTGTGAGTATTGCAAACCGCTATATCCATGAGATAAATTGTCTTGCTGTTTTTTTGTCGAGTATGGTTAAGTCTGGCCTATTGTAATGTATGGTCTTGTCTGTGATAATTGTTCTGTCCCAGTAATTGTATAGTTATTGTTTTCAAGTATTGAATCTGTTTGATATTTGTAATATGGTAGGAGTTAATATTTAAATAAAAGGTGTTGGTGCATTATAGCAGTTACCTGGTCATGCCTATGTTTATAATCAGTTTGGACAATGACTTTATAAGCACCTCTGATGTGTTGAATGGTCTCTGAACTTCTATGGCATCGCCTACATATGTCTGTAGCTGTTAAGCTTTTGAGAATGTGTTTTTGATAGGTTATTGTATTTATCACTTGATTCTGAATAGCAATCATGAATGTTTCCGTTTCAAGGAACAACTCGCCGCGCTGCAGCCATGCATTTGATGCTGCCTTGTCAACATGGGGCAGGTTAAGATCATGGTAATGTCGTCCATGTAATGATTTTTGCGAGGCGTTGCGAAACTTTTTAGGGACCCCGCCTCGCCGCTGAAGTATTGAGGTCGAGTACCGTGGGGTTTTAGTCGGTAGAAGTCCGACATAACCTCGTCGTTCCCCCGGGCGGCGAGATTTCCTTGAGGATTTCTCCACTGAGGTGTGACTGAGGTCTTTTTGCGTTTCCCTGTTCCCTGCGGTTAGGGGAGAAGAGTACTACCGAGGTATCCCTGCCTGCCGTAAGAGGCGACTAAAAGGGCCCTTAGGGTCGCGAAGCGCACGCGGGGGGGCCTGCGTGTGTTTTGGTTTGCGATCCCGAGGAAGACGGTAACGCGTGTCTTCGGACACAGTGGTCTGTGTTATCGTGCACTGGAGTTGAGCTTGCTCCTCTCGAGGCTGCCAGGTGGCCTTGCGCGCCGAAGGATCCTGCGAGGAGTCTCTCCCTCGTTGGGGATCCCGGGTCCCTTCCATTCTACGCCGAAGATGACCACCATCAGGTTTTAGTGAGTGGGGATGACCGTCACTGTTTTCCCTGGAGTTCCGAGGCCCACATATCCCAGGTGTCCCGAACCCAGGGCCTTGGGAATGCCTAAATGCATTTCCTGACGCAAAAAAAAGAAGGTCTTTTTGCGTTCATTTTTCAATCCCAAATGAATACGTAAGTAGTGATATGGCGTAAGTGTTTATGGATTTTAAGATTTTTGAATTAAGCTGAGATTTAAGATCTTTGAATTAAGCTGAGATCGGAGTAGGATATTAAGCTCGTGCTGTACTCTGATGACGGGGTACTGCTAGTAACGGGAAAGGTCCTCAGCGTCATGTGCAACATCATGAACAGAGGACTGAAAGCGGCGCTATCATGGTGCAGAAGTAAGGGACTCAACCTCAATCCCGAAAAGACGAAACTAGTCCTATTCACCAATAAACGTAAAATTGGTAGAAAAGAAATAGTGCAGATAGACAACTCCGATCTAGAAATGGTCAAGGAGATCAAATACCTAGGAGTTACGCTGGACAGCAAACTAACTTTCAAAGCACACATAAGTACCACCTGCTCTAAGGCCAAAATGGCCATGATGCAATGTAAGAGAGCCATAGGACGCACATGGGGAATCAAACCGGCGACTGTACTATGGATATACAAAGCAATCATCCTGCCACGAATCCTCCACGGATCACTGGTATGGTGGCATAAGGCGGCACTAAGGACCAACAAACTAGAGCTAGACAAGGTCCAAAGACTAGTGGCACTGATGATCACAGGTGCAATGAGAACAACACCCACAGCAGCGCTAGAGATCATGCTCGGGCTGGATCCGCTAGACCTAGCGATCAAAGGAAAAGCGACCGAACAATGGTTCAAACTCAGGAGCACGAACCTCTGGATCGGTAACCACACGGACAGGGGGCATCTACGCATTGGAAGTGAAATCGAGAGCAACATGTCAATGATCTTTACCAACAACGACCTAACAAGGAAAGAAAAGATCTTTGACAAGAAATACAAAGTACACATAGGACAGAGATGAATGGAACATAGACACAAGCGGAACAGTTTGCTACACAAATGGCTCCAGAATTGAGTCACTGAAGCTATATGGCGCGGGTGTGCACATAAGGTGCGAGGACGGTACAGTGATAAACAGATCAATCTGCCTAGGCAGGTTCGCCAGCGTATTCCAAACAGAAATATACGCTATCATGGAATGCGCAGATATATTAGACAATCAGGACAGCGTCACCAAGGCCACTATCTACAGTGACAGCCAGGCAGCGCTGAAAGCGCTTAGCAAAGCAGAGACGACATCGATAACTGTCAAAGAATGCAAAAAAGCTCTAGGGAAACTCGCAAACAAAATAGACGTAGTGATTGCATGGGTCCCTGGACACGAGGGAAATGTCGGCAACGAGTTAGCAGACGAACTAGCCAGGGGTGGTGCGGCCGAAGGCTTAGTGGGTCCGGAACCCAGGCTGCCAATAGCACACAACATCACCAAGGGAGTAATCAAAAGGTTAACCACAGCAGCAACTAACAGACGATGGAAGGCTGCAACAAGCATGCGACAGTCTAAAATGTTCATAAACGGATTGGACACGAAGAAGACAGGTCATCTACTGAAGCTGTCAAGGAACAGTGTACGTATGGTCACAGAAATCGCCACAGGACACTCTAGACTAAACAGGCACCTAACAGTAATAGGCATCAAAGACAACCCCACATGCATGGAGTGCATGGACAGCGAGGAAACGAGTTTCCACCTACTCGCCGAATGCCCGATGTACTCACACATACGGTGGGAGCTCATGGGGTCAGACTCGTTAGATGAAGGAAATCTGAAAGAACTGACGGTGGACCAGATAGTAAGATTCTGCAAAGCAGCGGGAAGATTCGACGGGACGCCGTGAAAATGGGACAACCTAAAGACCCCCTGCTAGGGGGCCCGGGGAAATGGGTGAAATGGCCCATAACCAGCGGACCGATCACCCGGCCCACTGCCAGCGTCCCCAGTCGAAATAATAATAATAATAATAAGCTCGTGCTGGAATTTTGCTATTATGTCATCTTTTGTTTGTTTATTGTTAATTTATTGCAGTTGGTGAAATCCTGAGTATTTATACGAGCTATTATTATCTAAAGATTCAATTGTGTCACCATTCTACAATTCGTAATTGTGCTGTTCAATATTTCGTCCTTTTTTAGTAGTCAAAGTTTTACATTTGTCGATGCCAAATTCCATTTGATTAACGGTTGAGAATGTTTGTATTAGGTCCGCAAGTTTATGTAGTGAGTATGTGTCTTTACTGTATAGTTTTATGTCGTCCATGTACATGAGGTTTGTGAGTTTTACTTTATCCTGCTAATGAACTGGTATGCAAAATCCAGATCTTGTATGGGTAAGCATATTTGATAGAGGGTTTAAGGCGAGACAGAACCCAACCAAATTCCTCGTTTTATTGGAATGCTCTCTGCTATGCAAATCGTAGTATTGCTATCGAGTAATTTTAGGCTGGTCTTCCATTCGTTCATACAATTTTCAAGAAATGTGACTATTGTGGGGCTAATTTTGTAGATCCGTAACACCTGAAGCAGCCAGCTATGTGGCACAGAGTCATAGGCCTTGCAGTAGTCAATGAACATTTCAGTAATATTCTTTTCATATTTAGGAGCTTGTTCCATCGCAACGGTATCTATAATCAACTGTTCTTTGCACCCTTGGCTGTTTCTTCTGCAGCCGTTTTGTTCTTCAGACAATATACTATTGTTTGTATTAAAGTGATAAATCAATTCTGTTAGACAAGACGTTAATATTTTGTAGAAAGTTTGCAAACATGTTATTGGTCTGTATTTGCCTGGGTCTTGCTGATTCTCTATATCCTTTGGTATCATGTATGTAAGTCCTTGTGTAACGTGTGGGGGCATTTAATTTAAATTGTATATAAAAATCGTTAGTATGTTTGTGTAAATTAAAATGGAAGCGTGTAAATTTCTTTTACCAATAATTGTGTATGTTGTCGGTACCAGGTGCCTTCCAACTTTGTGTTTTATTCAAAACTTTGCCAAAGTTTTTGAATAAAACACAAGCCGCGGTGAAAGAAGAAAATATGTTACTGTTTGCGTTGTAGAAAAGTCGTCGTCATTATTATTATTATTATTAACCGGAAAATTATACTGGGGTAGGTAGTTTGAATAGTATTGATCATTACTGTCGTTTTTCAATGTGGATCTTCTCGTTAAAATACGTTTGTGATCGATTTTATCCATTTATTTATTTATTCAGCAAGTAACCAATACCACATAAACTCGTTCAAGTTTTATTGGGCATCCAAGCCGCCAACTTTGTTAATTCTTATGTTCTATATATTCTATTTGACTATAGTATTTTAATTTAAGGTTCTTTGTTATCCTTAGGTAGGTACTAATTTAGGGATTAACAACAAGTTCCATCACCATAGAAAATTAAACCAATTTGTACAAAGCCAATATTTATTTAGGAACCAAACTTAAAACTACGACAAACCCAATTCTAGCATCCAGATTTAATTACATTACTTTCCTAACTATATTTTAATTGACTATGCACGTTTGTATACCAATTGTTTGCGGCTTTATAGGCAAGAGAAAATGCGAGGCTCTTCTGATCTATGATTTTCTAAAATAAATGGCTTTCGTGGTAAAATAACTCATAAGAAATATATTTATACAAGCCATCACTAAACTCAAATATCGCTATCATCATTCAAAAAATGTATCTTTCGTAAACGGCTTTGGTGTCAGAGGAGATAAATCTTAAATAATAATATGTTAATATGAAAACTTTAACTTATGGGAGATCCTGAGAAATAGTTCTCTCAAAAAAAGGAACACGTTCAAATCACAGCAACAGTGCAAACAAATAATATTCAGAACGTTGCTAAAACTACTCATGTTAATCACTTAACATCTTTGGTGTTATTGCTTTATTGGCATGCATAGGGCAAGGCGTGTTAGAAAATACTACAGTACAGTGGACCCAATAGTAAAATTATTGCTTCTTGTACTTTTTCAGGTATCGAGTGCGAACGTTCAGCATGGACTTTGCGACCATCCATTCTGTGAAACCGCTGGCCAGGTCCTTGGCGAATAGTGTAAAGTGAAACAGCATGTAGTGGGGGAAGAAACCAGCAGAGTCGCTGGAAGTTCCGACTAGACTGAGGGCGGAATTGACAAACTTCTTGGCCGTAGGAGCCATGAAGGTCTCTCTCTTCAGCCCTGACATGTTCGAGAGGACGTAGCCAGGGTTGATGCATTGAACAATGATGCCTTTTGAAGCATATTCAATGCGGAGGCAGTCTGATAGCTTGATGACGTACGCCTGGAAACAACACATAACTTGTCAAGGGAGCAAACTAATAAGAGGTTTCTCTAGGACAAGGTTTCTCAAACTTAAAGCCCCACGTGACATCTATCAAAACAATCATAATCTACCAAAAATATCCAATTATTGAAAATCCTATGGTATTTTAAAAGATAAATAGGTTTCCTTAAAAATATACCATAAATCCGGCCATACCATAATACCATAGAAAATGTTCACATAATAATCAAATTTTCAAAAATTGGGGCATGCACATGACGCATAGAAGCCCAAGTTTCTTCTTGCGAGTCTTTTCATCCTTATTTTGGGAGCCCGCGTGTGCTACAATTTTAAAAAATAAGCTATTTAGGCTTATTTTTTTAAATTGTAGCACACGCGAGCAAGCCGTTAAGTAAATTTTATCGCGAACGTTCTACGATGAACTGGCAAATCCCTAGAGACTCACATACTCCACATCGAGAAACCTTGCTCTAGCTTATTTAACGTCCACTTTTAAAGTTTGACGGTCTGATAAGTTTAGGAAGTTACCTTAGTACCACCATATATACCCAGGAAAGGACTAGGGATGACTCCACTTCCCGAGGCGACGTTGATGATGACTCCTTGTCCCCTTTTAACCATTCCGGGCAAGATCATCGCAGACATGCGAGTCGTGGAAACGACGTTGGCGTTGATGAGAGTTTTGAATTTGTTATCCCTGTAGAAGAAATATTTTTTATAAGCCGTTTTGAATTTCTTGGTGATATGTGCTTGTAACTCAGCGTGACTTTCATTACGCCCTAGATCCAGAACAAGTTAGTTAACTAAAAAACGTCGTATGACGTCGTATTTCTTGTAGCCCTCGCTTAATGTGTATTTTTGCAATCAGGTACCGTTCCACCACTTCCCCCGTGACACGATAACGTGACCAAAGCCTGGATATAACGCTCTGACTGGTCATCATGGCTTTTATAGTATCTTCAGATTTATTTACAAACAAGTATATTATTAAGTGTATTCTAGTGTATTTCAATTGCTTCAATTTTACTGCATATTTTACGAGTATGTCCTTCAACCATTTTGCATTATTTTACAAAATATACTTTTCTG
Source organism: Udea olivalis (assembly GCA_947369235.1). Classification (NCBI taxonomy): domain Eukaryota; kingdom Metazoa; phylum Arthropoda; class Insecta; order Lepidoptera; family Crambidae; genus Udea; species Udea olivalis. The sequence continues at coordinate 9,406,082 of OX376362.1, read as the reverse complement.
ACAATATATTCTAGCAAGCTATGGATTTGTCGAAAGTAATATAGAATATGATGTAGGTTATACTTGAAAGAGGTTTGAAAATCAAAATTATCCAAAAACTTTCGTGTTATATTACTACCCACTTATCATGAAAGGGTGCCTTTCGTGAATTCGAAACTATCGCGGGAAACGTATGAGAGATTATTTACAAGTGAACACTAATTAAGAACCTTACCAATCGGGGATATCCAGAAAGTACTCCGGGTAGTCATATGAAACTCCAACATTGTTGACGAGAGTGCCGATCTCCAGGTCAGCAATTGCAGTTGCGATGCCCTCGTATATGTTGTCCTGGCTGAAGTCAGCTTGCACTACCTTTGTCTGGACGTTGAAATCTTTTTCTGTATCAAGAATTAAGATTTTATTAGGTTAAATACAGACTGTATTAAAAGTACTTTGTACATTATTTATAACATTGAATGAGATAATTTTTTCTCAAGCTTTTGACCATAATGTTGCAAGCGACAGTGCTTTGCTTTTGTATTCTAGGTTGCCAATAACAATTCATGAAACTATTGCTCGATAGCACGTCACTCACATCACATCCTAAACTGACAATTAAGATCTTCGATGTACTTTAATGGTATGAATGTCAAACGGTCGTGTAAATTGAGAATTTACTAAAGTTTGGTGCAATCGACCATCAACGTTGCTTAATCAATAGAAAATCCTGAAGAATTGAAAAAAATACACTGTAAACAGTGTTAATAAAGTTTAAATTACCAATTTCCCCTGCGACCGCTTTGAGTTTGTCCAAAGTTCGGCTGACAAGAACAATATCACAGCCTTTAGCCGCCAACTGCAACAAAAGAAAACTGTTAATACTCAAAGGTTTTTTAAGAGATATTAGTTTTATAACAAAATTAAAGTTAAATAAGAAGTTCTTAGAAGGACCACCTTTACCACCCTACAAATCACCATTTAAATTTGATGTCTTCATCTGCTCTTACTGATGATGATTTTCAAAAGCATAGAATGGATCGACTTCAAGATCGATACCTTCTAGGAACATTACGCTAAACAGTACGTTTACAGGAGGATCTTTAAGCGAAAAAAGTGGATAAAATCCTTATTTATTGCAGTTAATTTAATAAAAATGTATGTGCTAATAACTGATTTACTGTGGCTTAGAACTATAAATCAATAAATAAATAAATATCCCTGGACATTATTCCACACAGCGCCATCTAGCCCCAAAGTAAGCTAATTAAAGCTTGTGTTATGGAATACTAGACAACGGATAAACATACTTAAATACATTTTCTTTTGTAAATACATACTTATTATACATAGGAGACACCCAGACCAGTACAAACAGACATGTTCATGCACACAAATGTTTGTACTGTGCGGGGATCGAACCCGCGACCTCTAGTGTAGTAGCCAACTTCTTAACCATTACACCAAGTCGGTCGTAATGGTTAAGAAGTTGGCTAGAACTGGATAATTGTATGTTTAAAAATGTATTTAGTTTCAAAATAAGCCTTAGTGTACGAGCAAGCACGTATATTGGTCATATCAGCATCATTTCGACCTAGTTTCGTATACGCTCTTTAGTTATTTTACCAAATGTACAAATCAGTTCGTTCGCATCCGCCAATCAATTAAGTCGCGCGTTCTCACCTTACCATCAAAATCCATCTAGCTTAGACAAGTTCATAATACAAGTTTATCTTATTTTACAAACATTTTCGGCATCCCCGTACATCACCGTAATCTACCACAGAAAATCATCAGGTCAAATGGGAATACATTCAGCTAATTTATAGTTGGCAGAGTGATTTGGGAATATAAGAGAATACTACAAATGAAGTTAAATTCATATCCTAAGAAAAAAACATTATAATTTCATTAAATATAAGTTTTATTACTAATTTATAGTGTTGTAACTATTGTTTTTTAATAATAAATTCCTTACAATACGTATTTCATTTGTAGTAAAATGTGTTAAATTATCCAAACTCGTAGAACAAATGTTGTTGTGTATGTTGGTTGTTGATGTTTTATCAATCAATCTTCAAAAAATGCGACGTTTACGATCTACCCCTCAGCGAACGCTCTTATGACCCAAGTTAAGAAAACTGTGTTAATGGACTTTTCGGATGACAGCCTGGGTTTGTGAATAAAACAGTGAAAAACTTACATTGTTCTAAAAAAAATTACTTTAACAAAAGAAACAAAACAGTTCTTACTTGTCACAAACTGCGGAGAAAGAACCAACTGAGTGCAAAAAGCATTTTTAACTGGTACGAACACTGCATTATTAGCATTTTGCGGGCGCCACATGCAATATGCAGCGGGTGCGCTAGGCTTGATACATGGCGTAGGGAATATGGCGCTTTCATTGCTGGCCGGGTTCGCGCCGTTTAAGACATTTACTTTTTAAATTGGACATTTTCTTGCTGAGTTCTAGTCGTTTAGGCGTCTTGTGAGTGTTTTTGCTGGTGAGTGAGGTAGCCAAAATTACATGGGGAGCTGATATATCATCGGACAGAAAATCTTTATGTCTACCATGAGTGGCGATCGTTGCGTTCAGAAATGTTTATGTCATTTTTGGTTCCATTTTAAATTACTATAGGCGCTGCACCAACATTCAAAACAACAAACGCCAACGCCGTTTACGCGGACGCTAGCGGCTGCCATTGGTGTTTATAAACTCATTGTATACATCTGAGATCACAATAAAATTGTTCGTCTTGTTGACTACATAAAAGTGGTACAAATTAGACATGCGCGGCGCTCTGACAGATAGCCCGCGTAGTGATGTTTGTTCTAAAACAACACGCCATTTTTGACGCACGCACACAGAGACATGACTTTACGAGCGATGTCAGTGAGCTTTGGTGAGTCGGAAAGTCGCACTGTCGCGAGTGTTTTTGTTTTTGTCGAACTTGGTGCAATTTTTCACATGATGAATTTTGTTTTTGGCCGGTTCTGTCAAGTAGGTATGACTTACTTACTTCATTTTAAAAATTCAGAGCGAATATAGTAGTAACCCTAGGCGGTTCACGCAAATTTAGCAAAAAGGTGCGAGCGGTCCTTCTGTAAACTCTTTATTTTGTGTAAGTTGTCCCTACATGCTCACTAATACCACAAAATAAAGACTTTACAGAAGGACCACACGCGCCTTTTTCCTAAACTTGCGTGACCGCCCAGGGTTACTAACATATTCGCTCAGAATTTTAAAAATGAAGTAAGCAGGTTATACATCACAAGACAGAACCGGCCAATAACAAAATTCATCATGTAAAAAATTGCTCCAAGTTCGACAGAAACCAAACCACTCGCGACAGTGCGACTGGCAGCGACACTGATGCTCAGCGGGATCGCCTGTAAACTCACTGTGTCTGTGTGCGTGATCAAAATGGCAGGTTTGTTCCAAACGGACTATCTGGCAGAGGCCCGCGCCGCATGCGTAATTTGTGGTAATACCCTCGTAGAGCTCACGAGAAAAAAAAACGCGTTATCTAATTTTACCTAATAGAGTATTTGTGTTTTGATTCGAAAAAGACTGACTCCAGCTTTGAATAAAGTAACTGTTGGTACTTACGAAACTGGGTACACGACACACGATATGAGCGATAGCTATAGCGTATTTGACAGTTGGGGACAAGTTTAGTTTGTGAAAATCTAGCTTATAGTCCTTTCTCGTCAATCACCAATACTGGCTAGTAGCAGATGGCTTTCACCGGTTTGCCTGACAATGTTAGTATTACCGAACGGGCAAACGGCTCACAAGCCAAAGAATATACTAAAAAGTAGTGATGTTTGAGGAAAAATATTACAACCAGTGTTTACCTTTAACGTTTAAAGAGTCTGTAAAGTAAAGTTATCAGCCTATATACTGTCCCACTGCTGGGCAAAGGATTGATGGGGATTGGCTCAATTCACCACGCTTGCCAAATGCGGGTTGGTGATCACAAAGCCGGGCTATTTTGACGACCGACTTGGTGTAATGGTTAAGAAGTTGGCTACTACACCAGAGGTCGCGGGTTCGATCCCCGCACAGTACAAACATTTGTGTGCATGAACATGTCTGTTTGTACTGGTCTGGGTGTCTCCTATGTATAATAAGTATGTATTTACAAAAGAAAATGTATTTAAGTATGTTTATCCGTTGTCTAGTATCCCATAACACAAGCTTTAATTAGCTTACTTTGGGGCTAGATGGCGCTGTGTGGAATAATGTCCAGGGATATTTATTTATTATTTATTATTATTTATGTTCCGAAAAATCCTAGAACACACTTTACCCAACCACAGTTTAACTTTTTACTATCGTATGCATAGATGGATCTCCAATACCAACAATTAATCGATCTAATCGACATGTCATGCGATGCTCCTTATTGTCTGTGATATTAAGTGACACTAGCTTTGAGAAGGTTAGACGGACGGGTAAGACTCTTTACCGCGCTTTGAATTGTTTAATCCATTATAACTAAATGGTTTTAAAGGTAAATCGTGTTTTATTCGAGCTTCCATCTAAAGGTGCATTAAGATCAAACGAACATAGAGCTGGGCTAGAGCGAGAATGTTCTTTCGTGCGTGCCAACAGACTCACCACTGAGGATGCACAAGACCGCGCGAAGTGGGCCATAAAAATAAAAAAGGCGGACCCCGGGAACCCACACACCAGTGTGACTTCACAACCGGGATAGACCGCACGGATGATGATGATGATAATTCGTTATTTCATTTGACACAAAAATAGTTCTAACGAAAAAGTACGAGGAGTCAAGAACGAGCATTCTAGCTCGTGCTCTAGGGTCTCCGCGAACATAGACAACGGAATAATGATTTGCCTTTGTTTACACAAAGATGATTTGATAGAGTAGGGATAGAATGAGAACTTGATACTACTCTCGTGTCACTATCATCTTTTCTAGTTGTACTTAGTAGTTAAGAGCGTTAGTTGGAGGTAGTTCATTTCATTTTTATTAGATTTTCTTGATTATTTTATTATTGAATTGAAATAAAACTTAATTTTTTGCTCTATTATTGTGTGCTTAATACTATTGAATTGTCTACAAAACACATTGAATTGTCTAAAATTAGGTAATCGCCAATTATTTGTTAAATTAAATAGAAAACGGTTTTTTTGTAATAGTTAAGACACTTAAAAATTTACTGTACATAGTTAAAATTATAATTATGAAATTAAAAGGTGCATTCAATAATAGAGAGATAATTTATACTTAATTTGAATTCAGCTAAATAATCACGAAAACCTTAAAAAAAATACGACGTTCACGATCTACCACAAACGCAAAAAGCAAACCCTCTTAAGTCATCCTAGCCAAGTAGCTTGCCACTAAGTTTCTACATTCATGAAACTTTTAAATTTAGGATGACATAAGCACTCGCTTGAAAAGCCATATTCAAAATCACATTGTCATTCTCATACTTTTGAAAGTTTTCAATATACGAGTACATGTAGACACTTGTGACCTTTGTTATCAATATTCCAGGCGAATTCAATTTAACGTCACTTCCATTGGTATATTTAACTTTACTTGTTATTGGTAGAAATCTTCTTGTACAGACAGCAAAAAGGAGCAACTTAACATTAGAACCATTAGTGCAAAGTAAGCTTTTGAGTGTTCCGTTAATCATGTATGTAGCTGAGGTACTTTGTGACTAATCTAAATACTCTTTTTACTGCAGGGTGGGGGCTCCTACACGTCGGGCCATGCATCAAGAAGCAACACACGTACTTCAAGCCAATCGTAAATTCTAGCATTATTGTTACCAGGTAACGAGCGAAAATGACATGATGACGAATATATAGCCACTTTTTCATACATCACGCTCTTAACAAGGACTAATTATAGTACCTTGTCTCATTAACTTAGTCAAGGCAATTATAAGGGAAATTTGTGATGCAGGTGATGGTGAAATTGTAATAATTAACTATGGCAAAGTCCTAAAGTAGTCAGCTACTTGCCCTGCTGATCGTATATTTGACCATAACTCAAGTGTGTTATATAAACTTACACTTTGAATTTAAAATGTACGCTTTTTTATTTAATTCTAGGATAGAAAAAAAAGTTTTTAAGTGATATAATGGACTTCAAAGAATGGACTAAACAGCCACAATATGCATATGTATGTCTATTTTTAAGTAAGTACAGTCCGTAACTGTTATTTTAGCCGATTTGTATCTACAAAGCAAGAAACAAAACAAATATATTACGCATTCAGTATATAACGTAGTTAATTAACACAAGCCACAAACATTATTTACCATGAGCAAGTAAAGTAGAGCAAAATAAACATTACGAGTAATAGCAAATACTAACTCTCATAAGATCACTATAGAGTCTGACTCTAAACGTGAAGTAGGTACCAGAAATCAAAAAACACAACATCACGAGTAGGTACGACTATATCCCAAACGGCAATAGGGTATATAAAAAAATCATCAAATTACAAAGATAATTTTAATATAATTAAAAATATGCTAAAAAGGGACTAATAAAACTTTTAGTTTGTTAACTTAAGTACAAATCAATTATGGCCATTCAAACTTGGGTGGGAAAATCCATTTTTGAAAGTATAAAGTGAAAAAAAATACTACACCAGTCGATAAGCCACACAATCTTTGCACAGCAACTTTTGTTATGAAATCATCTACATAAACGCAAAATGTAATATAGCTGCCGAACAAATATTTTGCAGAACGTAAAGAAATTGATAGCAAATGACGTCACTTGCTAGTAACAGTTTGTAGGGAGCGATTTGGGCTAGCCCTAAAATATATTTTTAAAATTGCTATTGTTCGGGGAGTTAGGGTGCCTTCGAAATATTTTAACAATGTTTCTATTTTTGAGAGGTCTTTCGTTTCATTTTTAACCGACTTCAAAAAAGGAGGAGGTTCTTATTTCGACCGTATGTTTTTTTTTTTTCTACCTGTACCTTATAACTTTCGACTGGGTAAACCGATTTTGATCATTCTGTGTTTATTTGAAAGCTGGTTCTTCCCGTGTAGTCCCATTTTAATTTGGTTTAGTTCTGATAATGGCATCCATGAGAAAACCATTTAAGTCTTAAATCTAGATAGACATAATGGGCGACAAATGGACGGGTAACTCAATATTACGCCAACCGATTTTGATAATTCTTTTTTTATTCGAAAGCTGATGCTGCCCGTGTGATCCCATTTTAATTTGGTCCAGTTCGGACGGTGGCATCCATGGGAAAATCATATAGGTAAGTCTTAAATCTAGATAACATATATGCGCGACAAATAGACGAATAACTCAATATCACGCCAACCGATTTCGATGCTTCTTTTTTTATTGGAAAGGATATACTTCAAGGGTAGTTCGATGAGAGTTTGGTCAGGTTCTAATTATAGGATCCATGACAAAGTAACGGAACTCTTCAATTCTTAGGAGCAATTGGACAATACTTTTTCGATGTATAAAATAAATAAGAACTATTCACTGAAAATCAAGAAATAAACAAAAATTTTAACAAAAAAAACCCAACTTCAAATAAAACCATTCCAAAACAAAACACTAAAAGGTAAAGAAATAATTGCGTAACTCTTCTAAAACCTATACGATTATATAATGTAGGTACAATTATTGTTATTGTTGGAGTCGGTTTAAGCCGATGTAGGTTTATAACTACCTAAATACACAGGTACGTAAACGTGAGATGTAAAAAATAGGTATATTGCTATATTGTAGTGTTTCCTTGGCTGACACCGACTCCGACAAAAACAATAATTGTTCCTACATTATATTATCGTATAAGTTTTACAAGAATACGCAATAATTTCTTTACTTTATAGTGTTTTATTTTGGAATAGTATTTTTAGAAGTTGGTCTTTTTTTTAAATTCATTTCAAGAAGCAACCTTAACTGGATTAAAAAATGGCGTTCACAACTTGATTCTGTTACTCAGTGTAGTAGTAAAAATGTCTTTCCAGGCAAATCTACCCACTTTAGCGCTGCGAGCTGTTGCGGAGCCCAAATTGATAGCTCCCCGCCATTCCACTATAATCTTATTTGCGAATCTCGTCAATGGTTTATACGAGACGCCTTCAAGTTCGTTACTGACTGGGAGCCGCAGAGAAACGTAGATGGGCAATTTGCTTGGGATGCGGATGGTCAATTAACTATGATTGTGGAAGTTTGAGACAAAACCTTACGGATTTATTCTTATTTTATCGTATTGTCTACCGAACAACATACAATCTCCTAAGAAAGATAGAAAACTAGATGTTTTCGAATTTAGGACCTTGAAGAAATTAAGCAATCTTCAAGGTCCGAAATTAGTTTTTTTTTTGTTTTCTATATTTAATATGATGTTTATATTCTTTGTTTCTCTAATTGGCTTATGTTCAAGGAATGTTAATTATAATTATTACTATTTCTTTAAATAAAAGCGGTTTAATCATTGTTGAATTAAAATAAACAAATCTTAGAAAACATTCTGGAAACATGCGAACGTTCGTAATATTTAAAGGTTATTCAATTATATTTTTTGAGTACATCTGAGTGACGAAGGTCATTAAAAATTACATTCAGCAGGGGAATTCTGAAAACTCTAACAGAGAGTTTGACCTCACACAGTAAAGATTCAAATTGCGAAGTTAGTCTGTTTGCAAACGTGAAATAAACTAACATTATGGAATTTTGACAATATTATTTACCTTCATTGCACTGCAGATACAAAAACTACTAAAATACTTTCACCAATGTCTTAAACGTATCAATAAACCAGAAGCAATTTATTGTAGAAACTTAACAGCTAACTGAATTTGAGAATCTTGTCCGTTAGAAGCCTGTGCAGCTTCGTTAGCCGAAACCGAGAACGAATTATGTATGGAGATAGGCAATATATTACCTGTCTGGCGTACTCCTTGCCGATGCCGTCTGTGGCGCCCGTGACCACTGAAACAAAAGAAATGCTGTTAAATAAAACATAGGTATTATATACCGGCCGATTATTTATAGTTCGTGAAGAAGCAAAGATGTAGGGCCGTCCTACGATATAATGAGAGGTTTTAAATGAGTTTAAATTTCAAGGTTTTCATACAAAAAATAAGAATGTCTCACTGACTTTGTATGAGAATTAAAAACAGATTTCGGTCATGTCACTCTCGCGTACACGGGCATATTTCAGCGTGTTTGTTCCAACCAGTAGTGGTGTCAGTAAGCTGCTGCGCGCGCATACGAGCTCTCAAGCGCGTTAACGCTCGTATGAGTAACGTGTGGCAGAATGCGCCTTTACGGACCTACACGCACTCATACGCGCGTCTGAAACCGTTTTTTAAGACAAACTCATGGTGAGAAGTGCAGTCCGTTTCAAATGCCGCAACCGTAATCGTATACCGGGTGAGATAAAGCTAAATCAACAATTTGCGGCGTTTCGCGTTTGCATAATTTGCAATTGATATCTAGCGGGTCGCCGGGTGCCGTGAGGGGTTCCGATGAATATTAATACTTTGCTAGCTACTAAATTGGTTGTTAATGGAATTTAAAAGGTTAAGAAGTTTTGCAATAGCTGTGAATCAATGTATAACTAATCGAGATAAAAAACAAAAAAAGGAGTCTGTCTATTTAGGCAAACTCCTGGATGGATTTCAGTGGAAATTTGTACAAATTTTGTACTTTGGATACAAAATTCAAATATAAAAATGTTCAAGAAAACACGTAGGTTAATTATTAGCTTTTCACAGTCTTTTAAATACGAAATTAATACCTTCAATATACAAACACAAAGGACACGATTAGTGATGAGCAAAAGAGATACCTAACTCACCATGAAATCTCAACAAATATATATAGGTAATTTGGTATGTTTAAAACACAGACATTAAATTGATGATGATGGCTGGCACAAGTTTGTGTGCTACACGTGTAATGCATCTCTTTAACGGTGCGTTTACACCAAGCGAGCGAATGCTCATTACATCCCCACTCTCTCAAATCTATCTCAATTATATCCGCACTCTCTCAAATTCATTGATTACAAAATTCTTCTTCCATTTACATACATGATATTTGCATATTTGTTTTTAAAAATTACCGAGAATTCACAAAAGTCAGCGAAACCCATAGCAGAAACTCACGTAATAAACATAGATTATACCTGCCACCCAGTAGAATTAAAATGCTTTCTAACAGTCCATACTATATGGCTGTAAGAATATTCAAAAAATTACCTAATAATATATAATCAGAAGAAAAACTTTCACTATTTACTAAACAACGTAAACAATTCCTAATAAACAAATGTTTCTACACAGTTAATGAATATTTCAACACAACTTTGCAATAATAATAAAGATATAATATATAACATAAATATAAATAAAAATAACTGTTTAATATAAAAATGTAATAATACAAATATTCATAATTTAAGATTGATTTATTCAGAAATATAATATACCTATATAATTACTTGTAATTTTTATGTGTTCCTGAAAATGTTATCTATTTAAATGTTATTCAAATGTTTATAATTGTTATAATGTAAGTTATGTATTATTACTATAATTACTTAGATAGCATGTTGCCTAAGTTGCAGTGCTCGAAAAGAGCAACTAAGTTGTAAGCACTAAACATAATGGACCAACCTATGTACACTTAGTTTGCAATAAATGATTTGATTTGAAATTCTCTTTGTGTATAGGAACAGAGACAGACAAAGACAATTTCATAGAGTTGGAGTTTTTCCATACAAAAGGAGCGCTTGCGTTATCTAATAAGATTTATGTGTGTATAAAAGTAAAACCGATTGGCTGATTGACTAACATAATTATCCACGCACAGCTTGAAATGCACTTTTGAACGTGAATTTGGTGTTATATTGTGGGCGAGCAATACCTACTGAGGGTTTTTTTTAATTTTCAACCCCTTAGGTTAGAATTCTTGTACGAAAAATCCAATTGATCATTTAAAATGAAAATTGATAAGATTCATCGTTTCTTAAGTCTTTGACTCCCGCTTAACTAGACGCAATAGAAAATCTATTGTTTGCCGGTTACCGGTGACGTGATAGAAATAGAATAACAGAATGAGCATTGAAAACTCTGATGGTAGGTAGATGTACTTGTAAATAATGGTGTGAGGAAGGACTATGCTAATAAAAACCACAGGCGAAGTTAGAAATGGTTATTTAGCGAAATGCCGAGAAAATATCGACATTACTTAAAATGCTTTCTATAATTTCGAAAAGTATCCGTTCCATTTATCTGGGATACTGACCTGGTCAACATCCTCATGACGTACAACTTAGCTCTCACTTACAAAACTTGTCGCGTATTATAATAAACAAACCCAAGCCGCAAAACCGACCTTGTAGCCTCCGCAATAGGAGCCGCTTCTCCTTGAACTTAACCGCGTGAGTGAAAGTTACGTGACTCAGCGAATCAGCTGAGGTCATGGATTAATCGAATATAGACATTATTCAGAGGTAGTTAAGGCACAAGTTAGCAAGCTGTGGCTTACGTAAGTTGACGTTGTGGTCAAATGTAGATTTTCGTATAATTCCATTTACGGTTAGACGAGAAGTCTTAATTTGAATGAAGTCAGTGATCTTACACATTGTTAGATATCGTAAAAACCAGTTTTTTAATAAACAGAGAAGACGTAATTATAGTATGGTAATTTATAGTAGGTGGCGTGTTTAGAATGCTAAATTATTTAAAACGATCTATAGGTTATTTGGTCAGACAACTGATTGCTTCATTCAGGACAATCAGTTCGTAATGAGGAAAAATTTTTTTTTGTCATGCAGAGGTTTCTCGCACAGTGTGGCTTTATGAGATGAAGTGGAAATTTAGAGTTAGCAAGACGAGCTTTGGCGAACCTCAAGATGCTCCTAGCCAGAGCTCATGTAGAGCTGACATGTGGCCAGCAGACGGAACTGCAGGTAATCATACCCGGTGTTGAAATAAGTTGGCATTTAAAAACAATTGGTCGAGAAAGTGGAAATCCGTTTCAACAACATTCAGCTGTATGTAAGCACCTTCAGATCCGACAGCTGACCACATTCCTTAATGACGATGAGCTCTGGCTATTGTGCGACGTGTCAGCAGTGGTTCCCGAAAGATTCAGGTAATTCAGATTTTGGTATCTCATCTTAATTAGCCGTTGGGATCCCACTGATGGGCAAAGGCCTCACTTCCCCTCTTCCACACAGATCTTACTTTAGCCTTTTCAGGCCAATCCCTCGCGAAGGCATCCATTTATCCATAGCTGATATTGCCCACAAATCCTCCGGCATTCTAGAAATGTGTCCCGCCTAATCCTACTAAAGCCTGGCTGCTGCTTGTCCTACATCGGCTACTTTGGTTTTGGAGCGTAGATCTGTGTTAGTAAAGTGGTCGATTAGTTTTACATCTAAGATACTACGAGTACGCTCTATGGCCCTTTGGCAAACCTTAAGTTTGGACTTTTGTGCGGTTGTTAAAGACCAGGTTTTTTGGTATCAATCAAGGCAAATAAATTGTAGGTGAAGAAACCCTGCGTCTTACTGACCGAAACTACTCAGAATAAGTAATCTATACTCATATTATAAAGAGGAAAGATTTGATTGTTTTTTTGTATTTGAAAAGGCTCCAAAACTGCTGATTCGATCGTGAAAATAATTTCACGAACAGTAGACTAGACTATTCAGGACTGTATAAAAAATTACTGAAAAATAATAGTATAAGTATGTAAATCAAGTCGAATAGAAGCGGGCGAGATGTGATAATGGACACAACCTGTCACACATTTGACAGAACGAAGTCTGTAAACAAATCGCCAAATTTGTTGCTGAGCTCATAACTCGAAAACAGCTCTCGAGAGGCTATTATTTCTTTCATATTGTTGTTATACGGCACAAAAAAAAAATATTAGAGAAAAAAAACGTAAAAATTACGAGGAAAATAATAAAAACAACGTATTTCTTTTCCCATTGATACATTTGAGAGAACAAAGTCTGTCATGGCACCTAGTAGTTAATAAATAAGTAATTAATTACACGTCCAGTTAATAGCTTTTGTAACATTTTTGCGATACTCTAATACAGGTTTAATAATTACATTTATTTTACCAGGGTACACGTGTTCATTGACGTTGTGTCGTGACGTACGAGTATGTTAGATTGTAGAGCTCTATCTATACGGAGAACAGCAGGTCATCCTTTAAAACATCATTGCAAAATGAGTCTCATGTTTATGGCATAAGGTGTCTTCATGTAAAGCTTGATGTGATCGCGGAATAAGCGGGATCGCGACCGGTACAAAGTTCACAAACAGTGACGCTTGAGGTGTTGCGTGGTTGATTGTACAAAAATTAACTCTACCTTTCATCATCCTTCTATTACTTAATTAAGATTAACTGCGTTTATTGCTCAGTTTTTCGCTACTGGATCGAATCAGAAATGAGTAAATCCGTAGAAGAACGAAAGTGACCGACGTAGCTTAGCGAGTAAGTACAGACGACGTGATAAAAGTGGCAGGATTCCGGTGGATGCAGAATTGCAGACCGCCTGCAACTGGTAGCTTTGGAAATCAGTGGGGGGGGGCTATGTTCAGCAGTGGACGTCTTGTGGCTGCGAGTGATGATGATGATGATGTGTTTGTTAGTCATTCGTTAGTCATCTACGTATTACCTACTATAAAAAAAAAAAATAAGATTAGAGAATTAAGATTTAGCACAAATAGAGCACAGTCTCTAGCTAGTTTTAAGACCAAAATCTTCTGGTGTGCGATGACTGGGATAGATACTATTTTTTTAGTAAAACTACCTATTAATCGTAAGATCGATACTAATGAGTTATAGTATGGAGTTCTTCAAGAGGGATTTGAAAAGGTTTTGTCATGCCCCTTGTGTTGGACGCGTCTATAGGCTGCGGTGACCGCTTACCATCAGGCGGACTGCGTGCTTGACTGTCAGCGACGTAGTTTAAAAAAATACTGGCCATTTGGCGCAATGGCAGAGATCCTGCCTTTAGCGCTGGAGGTCGTGGCTTCGATGACAAACATGTGTATTTGATGTGTCTGTGGTTTTTTTTTATTTTTAGAAATATTCAATACTCAATCTCAATACTCAATACTCAATCATTTATTTGCATTCCATAATGTAGTGAAGATGTTACAAATTTGATGTGTTCATTACAGACCCTTTCGGGCACAGCAAATAGGATAGAGGAGAGAGGATTCAATTTGTTCATTAGTCTTCGACACCGATAGTTACAAGCTCTGCTTAGTTTGGGGTCAAATTATCTTTTTCCCAGACATTTGTTCCAGTATATCTTGCGGACAAAATATGATAGTACGTAACAAGTGAAACCTACAAATTAACTGTTTATGACCATAATTACGGTAGACTACAACGAATTTCAAGACGTGGTCTCAAAATAATTAAATTCCTTAAACGGGCTCTATTAAATACATGCTTCCAGGAATTTTAATGGGACATCAGCATATATTAGCTTCAACTTAATTAAATAAGTAAATTTTGTTGGCGCGATTATAACAGAGTTAATTAGGTGGTTGAATTTCTTGTTATTGTTCTACAAGCCACCAACATAGTCACAAAGGTTTTCTATAATAATAATAATGGAGGAAAGATTTAATTGTTTGTTTTTTTTGTATTGAATAAGCTCCAAAACCACTGATCCGATCGTGAAAATTCTTTCACTGACAGAAAGCTTAATTATTCAGGAGTGATATAGGCTATATTTAATTATGATTGAACAAAAAAATCAGTGAAAAATAATAGTAAATACCAATCAAGGCGGAGAAAAGCGGGCAAAATGGACACCAGCTGTCAAACATTTGACAGAACGAATGTTGGGGCAGCTGCGCTGCAGCAATTGGGGTTCGTATACATGTACAGCCGTTGCCAACGACTCCATCCGTAATATGATCTCCCATTTCCAGCCAGTCAGCGGTAACATGGCACTAAAGAATCTTCCAGGCTGGAGATTTACTGAAGAAATTGCTCATTAAGCTTCGTTTAGGGAGTTCACTCAAACTCAAATTACTTTATTTAAATAGACTGTATCAGTACAAATTTTAACCCTACCAGCCTTAAGTAAGATCTTTGCAAAGATCATTCAAGAACAACTATTAAGCCAGTTTTATAAGAACAATCCCTTACACAGTGAACAATATGGATTCACGAGAAGGCGTTCTACTACTGATGCTGGCATTGCACTTCTAAAACACATCTTTGGGGCTTGGGAGAATTTACAGGACGCTCTTGGCGTCTTCTGTGACTTGTCCAAGGCTTTTGATTGCGTTGATCACGATACACTTATACGCAAACTTGATTTTTACGGGGTAAGGGATAATGCTTTAGATATGATAATTTCGTACCTTAGTTCAAAAACTCAAAAAGTTGATGTTAACAGTGTTCTGTCTACAGGATCACAAGTTAAAATGGTGGTACCACAAGGATATATTTTGGGTCTATTCCTATTTCTGATATATATAAATGATTTACCTTCTTACTTAAAGGATATTTGTGATGTCGTATTGTTTGCAGATGATACGTCTTTAGTTTTTAAAACTGACAGAAATAAAAACCTTTTTGATGATGTAAATGACGCACTTTCAAAGGTTTTACAATGGTTCACAGTAAGTAATCTACAGCTTAATGCAAAAAAAGACTAAATGTATCAATTTTAAGTTGCCTAATGTTAAAGATAACCACATTGACCTAAAAATAGACAGCAATACTATGAAGCTTGTTGATTCTACAGTTTTTCTTAGAATGACATTAGATTCAAAACTCCAATGGAACCCTCTTAAAACCTCTCGGGCAGACTAAGTGCGGCTGCATTTGCAGTGAGAAAGATAAGGTTATTAACAGATGTTGATACTGCTCGTTCGGTTTATTTTAGTTATTTCCACAGTGTAATGTCTTACGGCATTGTACTTTGGGGTAAAGCCGCGGATATACAAACCATCTTTGCCCTCCAGAAGCGAGCGATCAGATCCATCTATAAGCTTCGTTCACGGGCTTCACTTAGATAGCTTTTTAAGGAATTTGGTATCCTTACTGTAGCTTCACAATATATTTACAACTGCATTGTTTTGGTAAGAAAAAATATTGGTCTCTATACTAAACACAGTGATATAATTGCCAAAATACTAGGAATAAGGATAAAATTGCGCTTCCACTCTTTAGTCTACAACAAGTTTTAGGATCCTTTATGGGGCAAGGTATACTTACATTATTACAACAAGATCTCAAAAGCCATTTGTGAGTTACCACTACATAAATTCAAAAATCACAACAAAGCAGCTTTATTGAAAAAGGGCTATTATACTACAAAAGACTACCTTATAGATAAAAATGCCTGGGTGTAAGCTCTCTGCTCGATGCGGGGCCGATTAGATTAACTCTATTGTAACAGATATTTTATTATAATACCTAGTTAATACTTAGTTTGTACTGACTAACAATTTTATTTCTTAATTGTTTAAATGGCCTTAAGTTTATATTCTTTTATGTTTGATTTTTTCCCATTGTTTTATATTCTTTAGATTAGACACTCAGTAGGTTTATTTGTATCAAAATGGCACATTGTACTTTACTAACGCCTGTTGTAAACCCAAAACAACTTTAAAAGAGTAACTGCTGAGTTTCTCGCCGGGTCTTCTCAGCAAGAAACAACTCCGAATCGGAGGTAGAGTCGCATTATGTCTGTATACTGTGTATTTATATATCTATATTATTATAGTAATTATGTCTATTATTTAGTATATCTTGCTTTAAATTTGACGATTTGAAAGTACTTACTGTGTAAGTCTATTTGAATAAAGTTATTTGAGTTTGAGTTTGATTCGCCCCTCACTTAAGACCACAACTTTACTAGATCAGTTAATAGACCACATACACAAAATCTGGCGTTATACCAAATACCGCAATAATGAATGCTTCCCAAGTAGTGCGAAATTCATATATTTTTATCACGTGAAAGGACGTTTATACGACCCAATAAGTTTCAATTGTGAGATGTCAATTTGATTACCGTCAAGAGTCCATTATAAACCACAACTTACTCTTTGCAGACGTTGGCAATCTGGGGTCATTCATTTGACCCCAGATTTCCAACGTATTTAATTAAAAATATCCTAGATCCTAAGCCTTTAATTTTTTTTAATATTTAATTAAGAAATACCTCGAAATGATTTTCGATTTAGGACATGTTTATATTATTTCCCATACCCAATTGTCGCGACAGTCCGACATAATTGTCAGTTTTCCCACCATGACAATTGTCACCTGTCAGTTTTATGAACCAGTAAAATTTTAGAATTGTCACTTTCCGACACATGTCGAGTTGTCACGTTTATGAAACAGGGATCAGATCGTTGGCTGCGATGGGGGCTCCACTCCGTGTCCGATTTTGCCCATAACTGTGGAAGGGGGAAAAGAGGCCTTTGCCCAGCAGTGGGATCCCAGTGGCTAATTCAGACTAGATTAACAACTACCATCAAAATGTAATTTATGTGACTATGAATGATCAAGATAATGACAAGTACCTAAGTATCTGTTTTTTGTTAAATTAACCTCTCTTTAACTCTTCGAGTGGTTCAAGGTCCAAGTCGCAATACAAATAAACAAGTAGTCAGATATTTCCATCTTCACTTTCAAGGAGGTAGTTGATTGACATCAAGAATGAATATGTTAACAAATGTACATTTACACTAACTAAGGTGAACCAAAGCAGACTGCCAAATAGTATGTTGACCAAGTTAACTTAAACGTTTAAGTTAACTTGGACGCTAGCGACTGTCATTGGTGTAAACTCATGGTTAGACAAACAGTTACTACTTTTGAGAAACAAAACACTGACTAACTTAAACGTTTAAGTTAACTTGGTCAACATACTATTTGGCAGTCTGCTTTGGTTCACCTTAGTTAGTGTTTTGTTTCTCAAAAGTAGTAACTGTTTGTCTAACCATGAGTTTACACCAATGACAGTCGCTAGCGTCCGCGTTGACGTTTTTGTATAGGATTTCAATACAGCGCCCCCGGTGGTTAGAAATGGAATCAAATATGGCATACAGAGTAAACTATCCTAGTTCACGTGACAGAAACTCATGGAAGACATACGAGTACTTCTTCTTCTTCTTTCGTGTCGGCAAGAACACGGGCTAAATCCGACTTGCCCAGAAAGCGGCTACTGTGGTAGCCCTCTGGTTACTGACAAGTAAGTCCTTACGCGAGCAGGGCACGCGGGACAGTTAGTGAGGTGAGCCATGGTTTGCAGGGGTTCTCCACATTCACAGCTGGCGTCTACGTTGCTTGAGTACCCCCACCGACACAGGTTATCTTTACTTCGACCAACCTGGGTCCTCAGCCTATTTAGACATACTGTTTACCTCACATTACGAAAACCTGGGCTATGGTGGCAAAAATAACGTTAATTAGGTTTTTTATTCACTTGAAAGCATCAAAAATAATATAAATATCAATAATACAAAATTATATAGAGCATGATGATTAAAAAGTCTTCCATCTAACATTTAAAGAGATATTAGGTTTCGACAAACTTATCTAACGTAAACATAAATATATGGGAGGCTGGACCTTGACCGCCAACACTTTCGTAAATTAACACGATGTAAAAAATTATAGACCGAACGATAATTTAAGCAACCTGTTCAAAAGGACATGCGTCATAAAAAAATTCGATTAGAGTGGTTAATCTAACCAATTAGATACATAACTTAACACCAACACGACTTTATCCCAAACGGGGTAGTCAGAGGCAAGTGATTGTGTCGACATGCTGAACGAAACACTCAGAAGTCCACTTTTCACCAATGATATGAGAACCCAACGTGGTAGGTGGTGACCCTTCCGCCGTTATCCGGTTTATCGATGTTTTCCATCACCGGAGAGTAAGTCGGATATTTAACAATGAACTCAAAGATTTAGGTTCTGGAGAGATTCAGATTTGAAATCCACGATCTGAGTTTGGGTGCTGAACCACTAGGCCACGATGCGGACGCTCTAACCTAACCAATTAAGTACCTAATATATATGTTACGGTAAATCTGATTAATTGAAAATTATTAATATTTTTACAAAATTATTAATAATAACCACATGTTTTGGTAAATGTGAATAAACGATCGAAATTTATTACTTTTAATAGTAATTATTAATAATTCACGACACATATTGGTAAAAGTTATAAAATAAATAAAAACCCAACGTTTTTTGACCAGCAGGTATTTATTTATAATATTAAACACAGTCTGACCACCCGGAAATGCTTCTGGTGTCAGTAGGTTAGGGTTATTTTTTTTTATGACCACCCTGAAATCCTTCTGGTGTTAGTAGGTTAGGGTTATTTTTTTTTATAACCACCCGGAAATCCTTCAGGTGTCAGTAGGTTAAGGTTCCCTTGGCCACTTATTACATTTATCACTACTAGGGTTAAATTATTAATAAAAACCGACAAATGTGATTAATTTATCACTTTAACCTCGACTTTCGGTAATTATTAATAATAATAGAGAATTATTAATAATCTTCAATTATTCACTCTTACCGTAACATATACAAAATCCGCTTTGGTAACCAAAAGTCTCCTGACTCGTTCTAAAAAAGAATATCGCTCGTAAAACAGCCTACAGAGCTTTTTCACTCAATCGATAATTTGAATTAATAAACAAAAAATGTTTTCTCGCTATCCGTGCAAAACAATTAAAATAAATTTACCGAAACTATCGACATAGGACAACACAATCTGTCATTGCAGTGCCCATTGTATTTCATGCCCATTGTGGTGCATTGTTCTTCTATTACGTCCGCATATGTGAACTGAACTACACATGGTTTACAAATATCAAATGTATACTATCATAGTGGTTCATTCAAAACCACTTTCCTCTTGTCCTACCACTGTCCTTTTCTTTTTATACCACGTCTTGACAATCAAGCAAGCGGACCGTGATGGTAAAAACACTGACACTGATGAAACGGATGGGTTCAACACCTAGATCCGGAATTCCGCATTTGGGCTCGAGCGTTCTTACCACTCTGCTACTAAAGCCTGCGCAGATGACGGATTATACGCGGCGTACTTTTTTGTCCGTCAAAATAGATCCCTTACAAACTGTATCGAGCAACGCACACGAACTAATAAAAGTACGCTAAATCCGCCGAAACCCCATGAGTAGTCAACGCACACGGCTGATTTTAATCCGCGTTAAAATCGATTCGAAATAAAGGGATGGACCCAGTATACTCTTTCAAAACGTCTTCTCTTTTGCTTAAACATCATGTAAATTACAGCACAACGTAATCTCAGAATATTTAAATACTCTCGGACAACAAATGATCGCACACCGTGTGCGTTGAGTCCGCGGTTAATCCGCGGAAGACTTTTCATTCGCGGAGCGTCCTTTTTTCTATCTTTGAAAAGTCCGTCGTTTGCGCAGGCCTTAAGAGCGATTTCAGACTTCCTTTTTTTAAAGCTTTGGCTTACGCGCTCACACGCGCTCTTCAAAAAACGCGTACAAGGGCTTATTAATGGTGAGTCAGTATGCATATGAATAATACGAGCTTATACGCTTTCAAAAACGAGCTTTTAAAACACTGGTCTGAAACCGCTCTAAGACTCTAATGTTGGTATTTTTAATGTGACTATTTAGATACAAAGAAGAAGAAAAAAAAACGCGCTTAGCCTATCGACTGTTTCATCCCTTGCACCTTCTGTAAATCAGTTTTATCGTTAGGTTGATCGTTGGCATTAAGTCCATTTGATGTACTTTTAATTTGTGCAATAAAGAAATGGATAATTAGATTTCAAAATATTTCACTCTTAATGTAAGAGGAGAACCACACACACACACTACTAGGACTCCTGATGTAATGTTTATCCTACATTAAGCGTGAGACGTTAAGCGAACGCCGTAACTGTTCAACGTAATAAACCATTAAAATAAATAAAATTGCAACGATGAAATAATAATACGCTGTTACTAAGAGAAAACTGATGCTGAGTGATGAATAGCTTACTTAATAATCAATCATAATTTTGGTTTAATCAGACAATGAACTTAATGAAGTTCAAGAAGGACCTAGCATCTCTGCTCGCTGTCAACGGGAAAGTAAAAAATGTGTTTGACGTCATTCATTCCTAAATTGGCTTAGGTATGAGTGAGTTGGAAGACGCCACTAGCTTCAATCCTTGTCTAGTACCTTGTAACACAAGAATATCTATCTTTAGTTAGGGACTTAGGCAAATCTATTTATGAAAAAGAGGAAATCCCATTACTGAAGTGAGATTATTCTTGAAATATTTCACTCTTGTATATCTTAAAACTTTATTCAAAACACCGTCACCTGAGGGAGAGAGTACTTAGCAAACTTCATGAACATACTCTCTCAACATTTATTTAACGTCAAAGCGCCTTTTACCTTTACTGAATAGTTTTGGACCGGCAGCAAGTAGCTAAGCCCACTCGGGGGACGTCTAGGAACTTTAAATACTCCCTCAGAGATATACATCGTAAGAGATGACTCGATTGTATGTACTATCGAGGTCTCTTGCGCCTTACCAGTCTAAGGGCTAAACTTGTTTGCACATACCGTGTTGCAGCTCACTTTAAGCCACTCCTTACATACATTCATGTTTCGGGTCAAGCGGCGCATCTATTACGATTTGGAAACGTCGCATATGAGTTAGTAGGAAGAAAAGGACGGTTACAAAAAACATGTTTGTTTGTAAACAACTATTGTTTCTAAAATATTTTTTCAGTGTAAATTGATCACCGTGTCAGTTGTCTGCGTCACGGTAAAATTAACTCTTATTCAATGGAAATATGGTTTATAGCTTACATAAATTATGCATCCATAAAAAAAAACTCACCGTGACCCCGACAATTTACAGGAATATAATTGGTTATAGTAAAACGTAGTAAAAAAACCAATCAGGGGCAGGTGTCGCTAATGCCCGGTACGATGCACTCACTGGAATATTTCTACAAAGTGGTAAGGCACGAGAGACCTCGATAGTACACACGTTATTGTCAAGCTTTACATAGCAGGTTACCTCATGCTGCTGACATAAGACCCATTTTGCTAGGGTTTTGTGAAGGATGATGTGGATGTCTGTACCTTGCGCGGTCGTGTGTCCAGACCTGGACAATCCCATTGCTAAAAGCTATCGAGAATCGAGAAGTCGCAGTAAGTGTCCAAAGAGTAACACGCTTGTGGAGCCTCACCTAGCAGCACCAATCAAGAGTGGGAGTGCGACAGCCTCGTCGATTCAGTAAATGACTGTTCTGAGTTATAGTAAAGCATAGAAGCAAAAGAAAGACTCGAAATGCTGTTTGCCCGCGAAAACACTCATTACTGTCGACATTGCCACGCGCGAGTCGCAATAACAAGGTTATAATATAAACCAGATGAACCATTAGTGACCGTTCAACGAAGGGAGCTCGTGCTATTTATTGAGATTTAGGTCCGTGTACCCTAAGAATAAACTAAAAGTTAAAGAAAACAGCTGGAAAAGTTCTCGTGCGAAGCAATAATTCTTCATTTTGAACTGTGATGTACAGCAATGGGTACGAACTACGTGATTTAACATAAGAGACAAAATGTGTTAGGAGTTAATTCATAACTGCTCTTCCGAATGTTGGGTGCCAATTGACCGAAACTGTTAACTGGTAATAAACACAATAACGAAAGGTATTTCTGTCAATCCTCCTCTTAGCAGTGTTAAATTTAAAAGTTAAATTATTATGGTCGATTGTTAACACAAAAATACTGGTGTTTTAGACTATAATGCGATTCTCTGAGCATTTTTCAAACGTTCACACTGCCCGTGCCTGCTGACACACATGCTTCTTCGGAGAAGAGAGAGAAAGTATGGGACTGTATAATATGGCTATGTAAAAAGTAAAAACTTGTTTATAATTATTACTGATTATACTTTATAAATAAATGTATTTGTTTCTTACTTTACCACTATTCTGTTATTAAATAAAAGCTGCATTTTGAAACAGCAGTAGCAACTAACACGTAACTTGGCTACGTTAACACTAATTCAAATAAAAATAAAGCCTGGTGGTTCAGCACCCGAACACATTTCGTGGATCGTGTGGTCCCGAGTTCAAATATGGCCAGAACCAAAATATTTGTGTTCATTGTTAAATATCCGACTTACTATCCGGTGATGGAAAACATCGATAACAAAACTAAATTAACCCGGATAACGATGAAAGGCTCACCACCTACCACGTTGGATTCTAATACCATTGGTAAAAACTCTGCTTCTGAGTGTTTCGTTCACCATGACGACACAGTCACTTGCCTCTGACTACCCCGTTTGGGATAAAGTCGTGTTGGTGTTAAGTTATGTACCTAATTGGTTAGGTAAGTATGTATGCATGTGTGTGTATCGTAGAAAGTTTGTACAACATCTACTGAGTATGTCATAATTAATTAATGTACTGAAAAAATAATCAGCCAGTTTAAAATACGATTTTAGCTTACGTCACAGAATACTTAGTCAAAAGTTAGAAATAAAAGGTACAATTCCTATGAGCACATATTGAAATTATTAATTCTTTTTAATTTATTCAAAACATTTGTCTCTTCCTTTGTGTTATCAATGTTGTCATTGTATTCGGAAGGCTCTGACAAGTGAACATTGCTCGGTATGCGGCCACGACCTTTTGACTAGAGGTGCTGAAATGATTGCGTCACTAGTAGAAAAATTGTTTTTTGTCTATTCAACTTTGGCCTTTTTCAAAATCTTTATACTGTGACATTCTGGGTGTTCAAGGGGCGCTTTTGAATATATTTAATTACCTAACGGGCGATCCGTCAGCTTTTTTACATGTCTTTTAATTTATACAAAACATTTGTCTCTTCCTTCGTGATAACAATGTTGTCATTGTATTCGGGAGGCTCTGAAATGATTGTGCTGAAATGATTGCGTCACTAGTAGAAAATAGTTTTTTTTATTACAAAAAAAACAAAAATTATATTTGAGTGAAAGTTTTATTTAGTTGAAATTATCTATTTAAATACGAAGTTGCATGAAATGAGCAAGCAATAGGTATAATTATTTATTTGTACCTACTATTAAACACGTTTTTTTGTATCGAAACTTTTTTAAGAACAAAGCAACTCAACCAATAAAATAAAAAAAAACTCTAAAATTAAAAAGTCACAGTTTGATTATAGGTGTCATTATGTGCCTAATTGCGGTGAAATAAGAGCCACTTTATAAGCAAGTGTGTTGAAAACCCAGTTACATAATTATGGAAGCTACAGGAAGGAATACATTATCTACACCATTTTTTCAACTTTGTTTAAACACCATTGAATACCTAACTTGATGATTAACTTAGACAAAAATTATTTAATTCCGATGAGAATTAACTGGTATAGATAGATACAGCTGTTCAAAGTCTAATATAAGTCTAAATTTAGGCTAAGCACGCTCTTTAGATCTCGGCATAAGTAAAGTATTGGATGTAAACATACTAAGTTTCTAGCAAAGCCTACGTTATTATTGTAGGCAACATTTGGAAATTAATTTATTAGCTGTTGGTGGTGACTGTATCCAAGTTCTAAACCAAGTGGCATTAGCAAAAAGTTTACATTATAATGCTGCATCATCGATTTGAAGTAGTAGGTACAATCATTTTACGAGCGCGCATGCCGACGCTCTAATTACCGAACAATAAAGGTAAATTTCGGTAGATTCACGCGCGCTCGTGATTTCCAAGAACTATATAAATCGAAATTCGTGGAAGCATTGCAATTTGCATGTAAAGTTCGTTCACCTACGATGTTGCATATAAATACTTGATCAAAAAACGTAGCTAAGTTCTTAATAAAATATCATTATCCTTCACTCTCTTTTTTAATTATTCCATGTTCATTGTCCTGTCAGGTATATATAACCTAACACTTTATGAAATGAATTATCATAATAAGCCGGTCAATTTAGATATCCGAGGGTGCAATAATTACGTGATTAGGTACGTACGCATCCAGCTCAAAATTGGTAGGATTGTTCAAAACACTATCATATAGAATCTAAAAAGTCCTCATCGATCAAAATAAAATCTGGTTCAGAGGTCACAAATACGGGTTATTCACGATTTTCAGCAAAACAGTAAGTTTTATCATAAAATTTGTTAAAACAAAAATAGTAGATCAGATAATTATCTATAAAAATTGTCCATATTACTATTATTCCTAAGAGCCACTGTTTCTGAGATAAATTGTTATACAATATAAAGACTTAACTCACTTATTATTAACTTACTGTTTTGTTCTCTAGCATGTACCTACAAGTTGTCAAGGCCGCTCGTGCTCCAATGTTGAATCATCAACAGTTGAGGATTCGCTTGACACAAACGAGGGGACTTATGAAGACAGAAGAAGAAGAGGAAGCAGAAGTATAAGAGAAATATGAATCGGACGAAGAAATTTACACCGCTTTTATCATTGTCAACCCTTGCCAATATCTTGTATAAAATTCAATCGTTTCAAATTAAAGAGAATCACAATAGATCCGTGGAATCGGCCTACCGGGGAAACCACGTTGGAAAAACGAGCTAACTACCTCAAAGGTGGCGTGGAAACGTGTGCATATTAGGTATGACGATTACAACTCTTCCAACTTTTTTAATCGTTTTAACTCAGAAACAGTGGCACGAAAAAAAAATTAAGACATTTCTTCAGATCAATGTCGATATTTTCGATAGGACTATCGATAGTATGATAGATTTTCGAGGTCAACAACAGTAATGCGTGACTGCTCACCCTATCGTAGCGCGCTTTGTCCTGCTATCTGTTCACCATTTTTTGTCCAAACTGATTTACTGATTAAAACTAGCCGTTTTGCTGAAAATCACGAAAAACCCGTTTTTGTGACCTTTGAACCAGAATATTTTTTTCCTGGTGTCGGATCGATGAGGACTTTTTGGTTTTTATTCATTAATGTTTTAAACAATCCTACTAATTTTGAGCTGGGTGCGATTTATTGTCCTACACTCCCATTTTTTGGTCTAATTTGACCGGGCTATAACTTAAGTTCTAGTTATGATGCTCACATAGTAACAAGTGCAAATGAAAGTCATCGTTTCATTACTAACATTATGCGGGTTCGTAATTTGTACTTAGTGAAATAATAGTGTTCTACAAAGAAGAAAGAGCTTCGTATTATTTCGTATTAAACTAAAATATAATTTTTGGTTTACTTTCCTTAACTGCATCGTAAAACTTGATAAATGTGAAAATGGGCAAAACGATTTAATACTCGATAAGTTATTTCTCCCTTGAAATGTACCAGCAATATTAAGGAACTGATGCATAAAATTAAAACATCTAAAAGTAGGTTACTTACGTGCCCATTTCCCTTTGGATTTGAAGTCCACCTTATTAATTAAAGGTCCAATGGCGAACTCATACACCGCACGGAATATTGCTCTCAGCATAAAAAACACTGTGACTACTAATAAAACGATAGACACTTTCTCTAATCCTGTAAACGAAGTCATTTTGCAAGTTGTTTTTGTTGCAACGTTGAGGTTATGTTACGGCCGGAGAGAGGCGCTCACCGTTTGACACAATTCGCGCATGCGTACTGACGTGACGGCCGAAGAAAGTAAGCATGCGCGGAGAGCGAACGTTTCCCGAGCGGAGTGAAGTGTTGCCGATAAAGGCCGAATGTCATTAGCCGGCTCCCGAATTAGACGGAGAGAAGAATACAAAGTTGCGCTGTCTCGCTCGCGAAATGATAAGCGCCGATGTGCCCTGCAGCAAGGTCGTTCAAATTTGTGCGCGAGTAATGCAGTTACTTACTTACTTCCTCATCAATCGTCAAAAGCAATCAAATCGAACATCACATTACCAACTCAATCATAATATTTCACCATACCATCAATTAAAACATTGGTATTAAAAGCGTAGTATCGATGCGACATCACGTAGAATTGCGGAACCCATACCACAAAATCATCTGAAAAGTAAGTGGGAGGTTGTTACCAATTCAATTTTTTTATTTCAGGCCGAAGGGCCCTTACAAATTAAGCAAAAATGTTCCTTATGAACGAATGTTAGTAAATACAATACCCAATGCTTCGTGATAAGCTTTACGACATTAAAAACATACGAATAGTAGGAGTAGGAAATAAAATGAATATCTGTGAGAGCTAACACAAATATCAATGAACCCCAAACGGAGCAAACTTTAGAGAGTGTCAAAGACTATGAGCATATTAAAAAAATCCTAACAGCTTACATCCTTAAAATATTACTAAAAACACCCAGACGCAACGGACACACATGTTAAATCCTGTATGTCAATCGAACCTACAACGTACGAACCACGGATCGGTATAAAAAGGAGGCGAAAAACTTCTACACATATTAGCAAAGAGCAGCAAAAAAAACTGTACTTATACTTTTTTAATATTACTTGACATTAAGCATTAGCATTATATATTTTTTTTCGTGAATCAACAATTTCATTGTTATAAACTCTGGTGTGAATTTAACTCTGAGAAAAACATTTACACGTCAAAGATGGCGGCCCTATTATTGTAAAGGATTTTGAACAGTGTATTTTATCAGCGTTAGGTTATCACAGTAATAAAAAAGTAAAAAAAAGACTTTATC
Source organism: Udea olivalis (assembly GCA_947369235.1). Taxonomy (NCBI): domain Eukaryota; kingdom Metazoa; phylum Arthropoda; class Insecta; order Lepidoptera; family Crambidae; genus Udea; species Udea olivalis. Next base: position 9,378,414 of record OX376362.1, on the reverse strand, counting down.
CACCTTTAAGAAAGCGTATTTAAGCTTATTTTTCAGTAAACCGTGACTATATGTATTTTCCGTGTGCATTGTAAAATAACAAAAGTCATCATTTTATCATCATTTTGTTAGTTTCCGAGCTATAAATTAAATTGTATCTACGTAAAAAGTGAAAGGAAACATAAAAACATGAGTGTATTGACCTGGGACTCAGAATGCGGAAACTTTAAATGACCTTAAGCACCTTGCATTCGGTGTCCATCAGGAAGTTTATTTAATTTCATCGTAGGTCGTAAGGTCCTAAACCTTAAACATCTTGATTAAATATTCAACGAACCACGTGCAACACCAAAATATCACTCAAGACGTGTTGCTGAACTTGATCCGTATCGCATTGTGAATAATGAAGGCTAGCAAATCTTTGGAAAATATTAAGAGGACAGCACGGGCGAGAGAATTGAAAAATTGGTATTTGAAAATCTAATACTGTCTTTTGCTAACCCACAGAGTGCGATAGAGACAACTGCAACTTGGACCGAAATTACGGTCTATTGAAAGTACGACGTTTCGTTGTCCCCTGATTCCAAAAGTAAACCGATTTAGTTACATACTTATTCTATTAACGACTTTTTTTTGACGACACGATTGGCGTAGTACGCTGTAGCACGGTTTCTCGCCTCGATTTCCGTAGTGTCCCGGGTGCGATTCCCGGTCGGGTCAATTTAGGAAACGATCTTTTCTGAATTGACTCGGGTCTGGGTGTGCTGGGAGACGCCCCTGGCTTATTTCCTTGTGTGGTACCTCGTAACACAGGGATATTAATCCCTACTTCGAGACCATTACAAGAGGTGTGTTGTCTGGCGCGTAATTAATAATTAATTATTAAAAATTAAAAAAAGACTTAGGCCAGGTTTCTATGTTTTCTCTGTTAAAATAAACTAGTCAAATTAGTTTTCTGGATCTGGCCAATTTTATCTTATTTAAAGTTTAAAAATTGAAACATAGGGTTATGCCAATAGTAGCAATAGATTTTGTAGAAAAAAAATCCTCTTCCTGCAATATCCTGGGAGGAAACAGGGGACTACGTTTGTATGGGAAATCGGCGCTTCTGTATCCTCATAAGACAGGGCAAATATTCTCCATTAGTGAAATCATATTGGGTTAATTTACGTAACCAGTTACGTGCTGTAAACTACATCGGTACCGAGAAGGTTATCCATGTTACTAACCTCAACTGAAATTAAAATTACTCAAACGAAATGCACAATCACGCACATTCCTTTCCATCCTAACTCCATACCAACTCGCTCTCATTATTCTCACGCACCTACTAACCTCTCGTACACACACATACACACTCACGAACCCACACACCCACACCCACACACACATTCAATGATATACAAGCAGGCACTTCCAGTTTTATTTCTTTAAGTATAATAAGATTTACTTATTAATACTTAGATTTCGAAAATGTTGAATCATTAAAATAAATAAAATAAATAAATATGCGCCAGACAACACACCTCTTGTAATGTTCTCGAAGTAGGGATTAATATCCCTGTGTTACGAGGTACCACACAAGGAAATAAGCTAGGGGCGTCTCCCAGCACACCCAGACCCGAGTCAATTCAGAAAAGATCGTTTCCTATATTGACCCGACCAGGAATCGAACCCGGGACACTACGGAAATCGAGGCGAGAAACCGTGCTACAGCGCACTACACCAACCGTGTTGTCTCATACATAGGTCATTAGATACCGTTGAACTGTTCTCTAGAGGTGGAGGGCTGCTATCCTGAGATATAGGCTCCGGCCTAGTTCAGGTATCAGCCCACCATAATCAAACTGTACTTACTGTTCTCATTGTACCCTTACTACTGTATATTTTTATTATGGTGGGTAAATAAATGATTATGATTATGAATTAATTTATCATGCATGTGACCAATTGTGGTTAATTTTGTGTCTGTGTGTTGATATTTAATGAATTTATTTACGTAGATCTATGATTAAATAGGTATTTATACCTATTTAATCATAAAAAGTTATTAAGTTTTCCGTCCGCCACCGCGCTTTTAAAATTAGTCAGTATTCTGGTGAGGGAATTTTTAAAATAGGTCTGGTAGTTTTTAGTCTATTCGTTACCAAAATACAAATATTTTCTCGATACAATATAGTACACCTACACAGGCTTTGCTCAGTTTGGCGTTAGATGATTCTGTGGTGAAGTGCACCCAATTTTTTTTAATAATTAATCTTTAAACCACCGTCTATTCTTGCCTGTCACATAATTTAGAGCAAAACTTATACTAGTATGAGTTTGGCTCTAATTTGGGGTCACATAACCAAACCATGTGCAAAGATATAGCATAACAATGTTCGTTAATGAATAAAATGTCATTTCGCGACGCGACGTATAGATTAATATCTTGAACTACGAACAGTCGTTACAAATAGTTGTTTCGAACATCGAAAACTAATTAGTTATATTATTATGGCTCCTAATCGTTGTTAGAAACTTTTCCACTGATGGCAGTTATTAGGAGAGCCAGATTTGCGCTGGTCTCTGCCTACTTTAGGAACAGTGAAGACATGAATCAAAATGGATGTAGCAAGTGTTCATCGCGTGTCAAAAGGTATCGTTTCTCATTAGACGCTGCAGCTGTTTCATCTCGTTCGCTCTACCGTAATTGCAACAGATGTTTAACGCTCGAATCCAGAAACGTCAATCAAAGCTGAACAGTCCTTAAGTAATGGCTGTCCCTTTCAAACAAACTAACGAACAAACAAAAAATATCTTTATTTAAATAGACCTGTAGCAAGTACTTTTAAGTCGTCATTACAAGAAAAAAATATACTTAATAATAGACTTAAATACTATATTAATTTGAATACATAAATACACGGCATACAAACATAATGTGACTCTACCACCGCATCGGGAGTTGATCTTGAGAAGACCCGGCGAGAAACCCAGTACTTACTCGTTCAAACTTGGTTAGGTTTTACAAAAAAAGTTACAACGAGTGTTTAAAGAAAAATAAGCATATTTTTCTTCAAACACTCGTTGTAACTTTTCTAATATTTGCTTAAAATATGAACCTTGAAAGTACATGTAAACTACCGAATAAAAAGCAAACGCATGTACAACCAAGCACACACACAATTTACACAATCCAAGCATAGAAATTGTTAGATTTGTTAGTCAGTACAAACTAGTTAAATAAATATTATAAGAGCTAACTAATCATGCACCGAGTAAAGAGCTTAAACCCAGGCATTATTATCCAAAAGGTAATAATTTATAGTGTAATAGCTCTTTTTTGATGAGACTGTCTTAATGACTGACTTTTTGAATTTATTTAGTAGTAACGCACATATTGCCTTTGGGACTTTATTGTACACCTTGCCCCATAATGAATCTAAAACTTTCTGCAACCTATAGGATGAGAGCGCAATTTTATCTCTATTCCTGGTCTTTGTCATGTATATTTTATCACTGTGTTTAGTATAAAATCTGATATTTTTTCTTACGAAAACAATACAGTTGTAAATGTATTTAGAAGCTACAGTAAGGATCCCAATTTCCTTAAAAAGCTCCTTAAGCTAGGCCACTCCGCGAAGTTATATAATGAATTTAGTAGCTCGCTTTCATTTCTATTGATGTGACATCATTAATTTGAGACGCAAATCAAAAGTTGTGCACACCTCACACACAGCTATTATGTACGGACTGTTCACGTTTGCGGATTCAAGCGTTATACATCTAGTGACATTTGACAGGACATCATCAATTTGAAGGGTGCTCAATTTTGATTTTCGATTCTGGATTCGGGTGAAAGACCAAAATAAATAACCTTTTTGTTCTGAATAGTGAAGTGCCTGTACGTTTTCTATGGGCTGGGACCCGATTCTGATATTTTATTAGCGATGGAATCGTAATTGAATCGCATGATTATGACGTTAGGTTCATGTTCTGACGAATATTGAATTAATTATACATTTTTAAAACATTTAAATTGTGTTGATTTACAGTTTTTCAGCTTTTTTCGCAAATTTTTCTATCTAACAACCTGTTGCTTTGTTCGGAAATCTTGCGCGCGTCGACGAAGCTGTCAGAAACGCCATTCAATTAGGATTCCATTGGCATTAAATAGCAGAATCTAGGTTCTGTACTGTAGGCCAGCAAAATAATGACTGGTCATAAAAAAAATCAAGTCATCGAATTAACGTAATACTACTAATGTACTCGTAATAGTAACTGCGACGTTAAAAGGTGTTAAAATGATGATTCAATTGATAAATTAGCACTGCCACACTCGACGTCCGGCCATAAAACTATCTTTGCTATTTAGTGTGAAAAGGTACATGTATGTATTATAATTTAGTGTTTTTTGTAATGGTTTGCAGATCAAACACAAACGTTGACTTGTTATTTCATGAAAAGACACAAATTGGTCTTAATATGTTTAGCTTAAAGCCAGGCAATTTATGGTACTGGTACAAATTACTTACACCAAGATCATCTGACCCCTAACTAAGCCGAGCTTCTACTATGGGTATCAGAAAATGATAAACAGACTTCAACATTTCTAAATACATAAGTTTTCAAATAGTTAATAGCACCCAAACACACAAAAAACACAAATGTTCATCACATAAAATGTTTTTCATGGGTGGGGAATGAACTCTCTCATGATTATAAACTAAACCAAAAAAGGACATACAATGAGTTTCCGTAACGTAAACGGCGATCGTTGCGATCAGTACGTCTACCACGAGTTGCCACTTTAAATGTACATTATCGTTCGCGAAAAAAAATGCATTGGGATTTGACATTGTCATGTCATGTCATGTGTCATCTCAATACATTTGTTTTACGCGAACAATATCGTAAACTTAAAGTGGCAACTCCTGGTAGACGAACAGAAAGTAGGCCGTTTTTGGTTCCATTTTAAATCACTAGGGGCGCTGTACCGAAATCCCATACAAAAACGTCAACGCAGTGTACGCAGACGCTAGCGGCTGTAGTTGCTGTAAACTCATGGTATGTTGTAAAAATTACCAGTTATCGTTTTTTTACCTGAGAAACGGTTTTGAGGTTAGCAAGTACATTTTACATCACACTGCGAAGTTTCGTGAACCAAGTTGTTTGTCAGCTCTAATCAAACATTCCCTCTGTTGCGGAATATCCCGCGGGCGAACGAACGTTCTCGAAACGATTCGATGTATCAAGTTCCGTAGTGATGTCGGACTGTCGATAGATTTGCTATAATTGACTCTGAAAATTTGGCTTTCGATAAGAGCATCGGCAGCCCAAGACGGAACGCTGCTTATGACTATAACAAGAAAGGAGCAATCTTTTGAAATCATTATGATATTATATTTATTTTACTATCATTATATTAAGAACTGCAGCACTGGCAGAGGCCATTGCAAATTCTTAAACAGTTTTCATTTGCTTTGTGCGGAAACACCACATAAGCCAGTGGGCTGACATGGTTAACGACCACTTTGATAAGCAAAACTTAAGAATCGTGTAGAACTACTACACTATTTCTGGAACGATCAAATTGCCTTATTTTAAACAATTTGCTTATATTATGCAATTTTCATGGCATATTTAGTCAGTTTCTCATGAATAAAAGATTTTCTATTGTCTTGTTGTCGGTAGTTCGAGGGTAGAAATTACAATACGAAATATTTTAATTTTTACTTCCATAATAAGATATCCCTTAGCAACCATTTGTACCTACTTGTTTTCATGTGAAATATAGCATAAATAAATGTAGAAACTACACTGTTTAAAATATGTAATATATAATAATCTTGTGTACTGATATCGATATTATCGCTATCTCATTTTTAACTTTCGTCACTTTATCTGACTTTCGATATACTATCGTTACCATTTATATTCGTCTACTGATCAGCATCACTAGAATTCAGTATAGTTCAGGAGACTAGCGACTACACCTGTAAACATGAGAGTCTTGAGCTTACGGCTTGGTTCGGATTTGGCAACGATATTTTTCAGAACATATTTTGCCTTTGCCGTCTAAGTTTGTAGAGGGTTCACAAAACTTCATGCTTTTTATCATTTTATACACGATTTTCACCAAGGTTTTTTATTTTTATAACGGCACACCTCATTTATAAACTGTTTTACAGCTTGCTCCCAACCTTACATCTAAGTAACTCTTTTTTATAAAAAAAGGTATATTTAAAGATCGAGTTTATTGTCTTCCTTGTAAATATAATTTCGTCTGGAACCATTTATTCATAAGATAATATGAGATCTCCAAATGAAGTGTCAGCTACACCTTTGAGTGTCGTTTTGAAAAATAGGTGTCGGTTTTGCAAACGTTATTAAACAATTTTAAGAAACAAAATGTAAGGTAAATATAATATACGTATCGACATTAATCTATATTAATTTTATGAAGATGATTGTTTCTTTGTTTGTAACGAATAGGCTGTGAAACTACTGAACCACTTTTAAAAAAACACTAATATAAAGTTTCATTATCAGCGCGTGACATAGGCAATTTGTGATTTACTTACCTATTTGGGAGAAACCGTCTACGCGGGCAAAGCCGCTGACAGAAACCTAGTATTGTGTAAAAAGGCTTTAAATAGACGTGAGTGAAAGGGGGTAAATGAAGCGTTTGCCTAGTAATGGGATCCTAAAGGCTAATTTAGACTAGATTATACAGGGTCACAGGTTAAGTCGAAGTACATATATCCTTGAAAGGGGTCATTAGAATACAGATTTTATCGATATCGAATTTCATTTCACAGAAAACTATTACCTACACGATTTTCAATATATATTTTTTTGCTTTGCACAACAACTGATTAACGCCATTTTTTACCAACGAATAACGTTTCATCAAAAAAACTTTAACATTGACATTTTTTTTACCCGAACAACCATTCAACGAATACTTTTCATCAAAATACTTAAGTTAACATAGGTTACAAATGACAATGACTAAACCAATCCTAACTATTTTCGAAATAACTTCAAACTGTTACTTAAGTAACGCACATTGGGACTTAAGTACTGTTTCATTAGTTGATTTCTAAAGTGGAGGGTAGTTACAATGCCAATGTCTGTAATAAGTTATAGAATTGCATGCAAGCAGCAATGCAGCATGTTTGGCTTCTGTTGCAGCTCCGGCGCTGCTCTGTCGATTACACGCGTGCTAATCGTCGCAGATAGCTTTCGCTCACCACTGCAGGTTCGGTTTGCTGGCCAGCTTGGCCGGCCAGCCTCAGTGACGGCGGCTCGCTTACAGTCACCGGCTCCTCGGCCCGCGGTTCGCCTCGCCCCTACGTGCCTACGCGGCTCTGAATTACACTCTAGGGGGAGGGCAGACAAGACTTTACGTCGGGGTCAAATAAGTAGTTTTCAATAGCATTCGTTTTTTATTAACTGGTCTCGTATTATACTTTTAGTAAAAAACAATTTTGTGATAATCTTAAAACATTCGTGGCAATCAAATTAAGCTATGGTTAAAGCATCGATTTAACAACACATCGACGAAATGAAAAAATGTGAAAATAAAATTCGATTCAATGAGTTTTATGGTAAAAATCATTCGAAGAAATGAATTTACGATGTAACGTAATATGAATTTTCGCTTATTAAAAAAAATCTGCCAAAACAGTTTTATGGGAACTGAAATTTGCTACAATAAATTGCGATGAATAAATGGTTGCAGTTCACATCATTTGCGACTGCTGTCAATATCAGCCTATCCTAAACTTAAAAAATATGCATTGCCTTGGTAAAACTTCAGTTACCATTTCCCCAAGTCTACACCAACCTGTGTAACGTGTATTTTTCCACCGCCTTTCCGTCGCCCACTATCTCACATCACGTCCGCGTTAGCTCTTTGACAAATCAGTCTCGCCGACGGACATCCGCTGCACCGATCATCTCCGTTTGACGTACTTCTATTTGGGATACGTGCCTTGTGTATCTTTTGATAGTCTTTTCCAGCTGTTTTTTTTCCTCGTATCGTGGGTACACATGGGTAGTGTGTATTTTGAAATGGGCAACTTTCTGTGTCTGTAGGTATATAGCTATTATTCAATATTGTCATTTTTCGATCTAAGCTGTGAGATTAAATATCCACATTAGCCTACCGATGAAGAACGTTTTTATGAAATACATGATTATTGATTAATTTATATTTTTAGGAATTTTTAAGTATGTTTGTCAGTTCTGACACCCTTAATACAAACTCCGCCTTAACTGGGGTCAGAAAATTCTACTAAGATGTTCCCGATGTTTATGTATTCATTTAATTTCAATATATACCGGTACTAGTGTGCCGTTACTAAAAAATAAGTTTTCAAAATACATACAGACGTCGTCGAGCTTTTAAATCAACGCTTAACATATTTATAAGAAACAAATTTCTGAATCAACCATCAAATGTTAAAAAGTCGTAAGTGAAGAATGAGTACACCTGGATTATTGTTTTTGGTCACATTGTTCCAAAACAATCGACTTTTTAGCGTGTACCACCATCGGCCTTGTCATCGCTTGCCACCAGGCGAGACTGAGGCCAAACGCAAAAATAAACGACTATCAATATCGTTCAACTTACAAACTCATTTGCTTCGCTACCTGCACTTTATTTTCGTTCTACTTGCTACGCACACTTCGCACTCACACACACCGAATTTTTCTCACGTTACTCAGGTATTGTAAAGGTCACATCTCCAACCGTTTGCATGCTCAATGTCTTATTGTCAGGTATAAGTTGTTCCTAATACCCCCGGAGAAGCTAGGTCAGCGCTCTTGGGATGAACCATTTCAGCTCATGAATTTCAATGAGCACCCTGACTGGGGAACCTCGGGTAACATTTCCCCGCGTCACTTTAAATGCCCCACAAACGGGTTCGCGGGAATTTTATAAGAGTGCTTGCTAAATTATTTCAGTTTCCCCCTCTGGTGAGGAAGGATTTTGAATAAGGCAATTTTTGCTGTGGCATTCTACTTCCAAAAGCTTAAAAGACGGAGTAGTATGTGTTCCTGTCGGAACAAAATGTGAGTAACTTATTTAACAAAAATAATGTTTATTTCTGTATGTTGTTATATTATGTACACATTGTTGACTATAACTACTTCAGCTGATGACGACAAGCGACCGTTGATGGACCAGTCAGGATCTTTGACTAAAATTTGCACAGAATAGGAAAAGTTGAAGTCTGGTAGTCGCCAAATGGGTGATCCTGACACAGCTAAAATAATAAATAAGAATATCTTATTCTTACTTCATTTAGGTGAATTTTAGTTATCAGTGTTGCTTGATTTGGGGATTAAAACAATTTTGGTGTGATCTGCCACAGATGTGTTTTTTTCTGTTCCACCAATTTTATTATGTAAAAAAGTAGCACACTTATCTGAAGACATTACAGGATCCTGCAGTTCTATCTTCAAGAACCCACGTGCAAGAACAAACGTGTGTCGGTGCAATTTAGGATACGACCATGAAGAAGATTATTTTATTGCACCGTAGTACGTGTTTCTGCAGCTGAGGATATTCTGCTTCACTGCAGATTACCTAGTGTTTTAGGGAAGCAACCGTCAGGCAAACCTTATGTAAATATCGAGTGGAGCGCCTCTGGTAAAAACGAACGTTACGACGATTCTTGTCAGAATCGAATCAAGCTCGTACAACCCTGTAGGAATTGGCTAGTTCATTCGGACTCTTGACGCTTGTACTCTTAGGTATTTTTTTAATATTGTTCACGAAGTCAAGTCTGAATTGTTGCGGTTTCTTTTAATACGTTTTCCCGCTTTCAGTCTGTCCCCATACGTCACTGCAGTTCCTAGCAAACGTATTGTGACTATTTGTGACGGACCCGTGTCTATGCAACTACGCGTCGTAGAGAGTAGCACTTGGTTTAGTTGTAAATAGCACATCTCATGAGAAATGAATGATACAGAGACAAAACTGCAACAACTACGCTGCGACAGGTACACAACTACACGTGTATGCGTGAGCACTGACTGCCTCGTTGCATACAGAGAGAAACCGGTTCATACAGTATGCGTTGAATTTTAAGTTGAAGCTTCGTCTCTGCTCCGTTTATTTACTTAAGTGGCAGGGTGCATTACTTTTTTTTATCAATTGCTTTAAATATCAAAACGCGTATTAGATGAAATGATGGTGGGCTTGTTAAAGTGACAAATGACGTAGAATTTAAGCAGCATTTCAGGAATTTTACGCCACGCGTTCAAACATAGAAGTTTAATTAAACAAAATCACCCTGACAAAAGGTAAACCGACGTAATATTACAGGATAAGTTTGGAAGCAAACTTAACGAGCTAAGCTTGATACTTACCAAATATCTCAGGAAGCAGATATTGGAGTTTGAATCTCATTTGGACGTGGGACTTGTCGGGAATAAATCGACTTTAAAAACAATTTTCATTAGTCCAAAGGAACTGAGATTGGATCCGAGATGTAGTTATCGATTTGCCGGTTGGTGACTGATTTTAGTTAGCATTGTTGAGATAGCGGCGAAATAAAAAACTTTTTGTCAAAAATATTTTGTTTGGAACATTTTTACTTTTATGATTCTGTAAAGTAAATAACGTTATTAAGCTTATAAACTGTCCAAATGCTCAGCAAAAGCCATCGTTCAAATCAAGTCATCGGTACAATTAATAGAAATTGACTTAATCACCACGATATCCAAATGCGGGTTTCTTGGTGATCACAAATCCGGAATTTATCAAAAAATTCAAATTTAAACTTACACTGTACTTAGTTAAAGTTTTCTTAAACTATTTGACTCATTTATCTATTGTTCAACTGAATTACAAAGTGTTGTACATAAGATTAAATCTTCTGAGACGAATAGTAATTCAAACTAGCGAGTTTGTAAATGGTACAGTATTCAATATCTGAAAGTAAATAAACTCAGTCTCGATTCTCTCTCAATAATAGCATGAATGGCGGAATTAATTATTGGAGCCATTCTCTGGAACCACTTACTGATTCGAAAACATTTTAACACAACTTTATATAGATTGCATGCTCATTACTGTGTGTTTTGCCTGTTGGCGCTATGGTGAGGCCTATCCTGTCTTTAGCGCCGAAGGTCGTGGGTTCGATCCCCACCCAAGACTGAGTGACATTTGTGTTGATTCTGTGTCTGGTGTTATGATCTTGATGTATTGAGTTAACTATAACGTTATGTCAGACGACACGATTGGCGCAGTGCGCTGTTGCACGGTTCGATTCCTGGTCGAGTCAATTATTCAGGGAACGATCTTTTTTAAATTGATTCGGGTCTGGGTGTGCTGGGAGACGCCCTCAGCTTAATTCCGTGTCTTCCTCATAACACAGCAATATTTATCCCTATTTCGATACCATGACAAGTGGTGTGTGGTCTGGCTCATATTTATTTCTTAATATGCTTAGTTTGAGGTCAGATGATCTTCTATGAGGTGTGCTAAATATCAACTTTAAATTCTCTTAAACACAAGCAACTTTTCATTCGACAGCATCAAATGAATTAAACCTTTTAAAGAACAACGATGAATGCTTCCTCAAAACAAAACACAAGCAAATGCACATGCTCAAGCTAAATTATCTATTAAACCACCCATTAATCAATTGCCAGTGTGTTACCGCAAACCGGAGAACTCTGGCTAAAACCGGTTCAGTTCAGAACTCCACTAAGTTTTCACGTCACAAGTACCTATTACAATAGTTGTGAACAAACTCCATGTGGGACAAATAGATTTATACACTGGCAACTCTCATGTTCAGATTAATCTCACATTGTTCTAATAGTTTGACATAGTATTTTGTGTCTGGGGGAAGTAACATGATCTGACAGATTGACTGAATACGAGTAAACATCGTGGAGCCGTAACTATTGAATATATAAAATGTAATATGTGCCAGACAACACACCTCTTGTCATGGTCTCGAAGTAAGGATGAATATCCTTGTGTTACAAGGTACTAGATAAGGAATAAAGCCAGTGGCGTCTCACAGCACACCCAGATCCGAGCCAATTAAGAAAAGATCGTTTCCTGAATCGAACGAATCGAACCCGGGACACTACGGAAAACGAGGCGGAAAACCAAGTTAGAGCACAATACGTTAATCGTATCGTCAATTTTATTGAGAGAATGTAATTATTTTGCGTGTCAAGGGAAAAGCTGTAGTCTGTGTCCTGTGTCTACGTGAAGGGAAAGGCGTCATGGGTCGTACGTATAAATTTCAAGAGATGATTAGTTTTCTATTTGAATGACGGTAAAAAATGATCCCACATTTACAGTTTACTTTACATGCAAAGCAGGCAACTGAGCCCCAACACCGTCAAAGATTGTGAAGTATCTGTGTCTTCAAGAATTTTATTAGCCTTCCTTCACAAAATTCATCCTTGCCATTTTGCAGACATTGATAGGCCTGCTAAACAATCAGTAGGATTATTCTGAAAAACTCACTTCGATATATTGTTTTACACTTTCATGGTCACTAACAGGATAGTTATTAATTACGTGATATCTACCATGTAAACAACTTTTTGTTTTCGATTTTCCGATATTTCGGCAAAAAAGCTGTGTACATAAGGTCATAAAATACATTTAGTGTCAAAACAGATTACCCAAAATTGGGTGTACAATATCCGCTGTGCTGTGATGAGAACAAATATCCATAATATCTTCTTCACAAATTAATAAAATAAAATATGTCTACTAAATAAAACAATAAAATCGGAAATTATTTAACACAATAACACAATTCAATAAAATATACATTAAAAAAATTAATAATTATGAATTAAAATATTCCTGTATACCATAAAATTCTTTACTAACTAACCATGTCTTAAGTTTCTTCTTAAATTGATAGAGTTTTAATTTTTTTTTTTTTCTACATGATTAAAAATTTTCACCCCATAAACAAAACATTTTGGAATACAAAAATCATGTATATAATCAGTACGTAAATTGCTTCGATACGATGATTTTTTGTTAAAATATTGATTGTTGTTTTTTAAAAATAAACAAGTTTCTAATATATAGATACCAGTTAATGTAAGCAGACCATTTTTCTTAAATACGGTACGCATGATTACCGAGTAACACTGGCAGCAGTGCCGAAATATCAGAAACTCGAAAACAAAAAGGTGTTTACATGGTAGAAATCCCGTACTTCAAACCTCGCAGAGTAAATGCGCGATGAGATTCTTAATCTTTTTTCTTTGAAACTGAACAACGACGCTGTGGTGCCATTTTGACGAACTTCTTGATGAAATCAACTAAGTTAATGCGATTTGGACATAAGTTCATTGTGTTATGTAAAAGTGTGTTTGGTCTCATAAGTGAGTTTGAGTTTCGTTACAGAATCGCCCTACAGATCTGAAATTGAGGAGCTCGTTCATTATTAGCTCATAATAGCATCAAAATCTTCCTTAAAGGAAGCTTCCAGTTTTAATTAAACCTGAGGCGGCCTCCGTTGTAACGACAGAGGTGCATTGAGCTCAGTGTAGGAAATTTATTTACTTAGAAGTTTCTCGTTCATTAACAGTTGAGATGGAATTTTAAACTAGGTTGACGTCGTTAAATATGAAATTTGATCTACCTTAGTTAAACCAGGCTTAATTGTTGAACTTGTTCCTAATTTTAATTGTTTTAGTTTAGCGATGCTTGCGCCGTTAACGTTGAAGAAGATATTAATTAAAATGCAGCATTATCTTCATTATTTTACTGAAAAAAGACTTATGTACTACACCTGTGGATTACTGTAATATAGTACATATATATAAAAGTTAATTAATGTTTGAGTAAAGGCATCTATAAACACATCTTACTACCAGGCGAGACTGAGGCCAAATGCAAACCCATTTTAGATTTAAATTTTTTTTTATTGACATCACAGTACAACAAACAACATAATTTTTAATTTACAAAACTAACAACCATTCGGAGGTCATTGATATTTACGTATATAATAAAATGATTCCACAAGTTTAAAATTGGAACAACATAACTAGCCTGCCTATTAGACCTTCAAAACTTTCAAAAACCTTCAAAACATTTCTTTGACTTAGTTACTTTAAGCATTCTTATTATGATTTGTTAAAAAAAAATCAGGTAGGGTGTAGGTACCTGCCAAATTAAGTAACCATTGCAAAATAAGTGAACTAAAAAAGTAATAAACGCTGCTTGGAATACTTCTTTAGTTAATAACGATGTCACTGTTAAAGTTTGAACTTAAACCCTTCAGACAAAAGCGACTGCTGATAATTAATAGCCGGCAGTACAGGGGCTTTACCGCGAGGGACGAGATCAAGACCCTGTACAGAACTAGGTACGCGCGTTTTGATATACATAGATCGCTAAGAACTAAGCTAGTTTGTTGATTCTGCAATATCAGCAGTGGTGCAACCAATATCGCATTAATTTGCGTGTAAAAAACGCGTCATCTGGACAGGCTCCATCTGGTTCGGTGCCTTAGTTCAGGGTACCTAATCCGGTGCAAAAATTTAGAAGTTTTTGAAACTAAACAGCCAAAAAACTAGTGTGCAAGTGGTGGGTGGTGTAGAAGTGTACCCCACAATCGTTTTTTTCGCGTTTTTCCGGATAAATCTCGTTGGACCCCCACAACTTATGCACAACTCCCACAGAGGGAAAAACTTGGGATAGTCATATTGGGCAACAAATAAACCCATTTAAACAATAAAATCTTTTGTAGGATTTAGGTAAATCCGATTTGAATGATTTCTTTGTTTTATTATACTGACCAACAAAGCTTGAGTGGCTCGAAGTTCTATCGCTATGAGTTAAGCCCCAGCCTTAAAACTGACGTTCGTTAGCAAATGAAAGATGGTAATTGGGATTAAACTTGATTAAAGTTAGTATATTTTCGTTCAAAATAACTTCTGTTTTTCAGCTAAATGTTTTATTATAAAACTAATGCGACGTCGTTTAGCAAAATGTTGATTCAATATCCTCAACTTACTCGTATACATTTTTATGATCATTTTTCTAAAGGATTTCTGTCGTATATCCTTTACATTCTACATGTACGAAGTTTTAAGTAAGTAAGAGTTAATTTGTCAACTCCTAAGACAAAGTTATGTGGAGAAAATTTTAATTAGCCAACTTTGTTCTTATTACAGCACTTAGCGGCGCCAAGAATCCCCATCTCCAGCCATCTTGGTATAACGTAATGTTATTTACTTAATTTATGATTTTACTCGGAACTAAAACACATACAGGGTCACAGGAAAAATAGACCGATCCCTTGAAACGTGTCATACTAATAAAAGTTATTTGCAATAAATTTACTTCTATTAACGGTCTATCCTGAATAGATAGTTAACGAGATATCAGTGTTTTATTATTTTCACTATTTTCTGTCATCCTGTATACTCGAAATGATTTGGTAGATAATGCCACGTTTTTAACTAGTGCAATATAACATGCCGTGTGAGAATTGAACGTATGGTCAAGTGAAAAATAAAATAATCAAAAACACCTACTAATTTTCCGAAATAGAAATAATGTAAAGTATATTTTTTCATAAGTATACTATATTTACAAGCTTCTTAAATATGTTTTCCAGGAAAGACGAGATTTTCGATTACTACCAATTTCGATTTAAATCGAATGTCTGAATACACCATAACCCCTGAAGACCCCGAGGGATAAGGTACATCCTCAAAATCTCCCGTTTCTATTTACATACAGCCAAAACCATTTACCGCTAACGTCTTCGGTTATGGAAAATAGAAATATGATTCACAATTCCGATGAGACACCCACTTGACCTGTATCCAACAGGTGAGCTGTAACTAGGTGTGTTCCAGTTTTGGCAAAGGAATGGCACCTACTTTTTCAAGCAATGTGAGTGATTAGAAACTATGCGTTGGTTACCGCAGCCGATGGACAGGACTAAAAATATCGAGCGTATGTGTTGTTAATACCTTTTCAAACAAGAACGAACTTTTATGTCGCACGCAGAACGAACGATCTCGCTGACATTACGTAACAGTTTCAATTCATTTCAAAAATACATTTTCAGACCAAAGTTACAGTTTTTTGAATCTTCATTAATAATTTTTAAAGCTTTTTTTTTTTTTATATTGCCCGTCAAGATGACCTCACTCCACCTGATGGAAAGCGGTCGTGAGGTCCAGATATGAGGTTGACATTCAAACGAATCACTGGGCTGGCCATCCTCACCTTGAAGGCCTGCAGCTTATAAACAAACCGAATATTGATACAATCTGAATACTAAATATAATACTCTACCTCCGACGTCGGAACGCTGATTCAACTGAGAAGACCCGGCATGAAACTCAGTTTCTCTTATTATTATTTTTTATCCTCCCTTTCCTGTTAATCATCCTGTACCTTCTACTGTTTCGGTAATATAACATTCTTAGAACGTTTAGACCAATAGAGGTAGGTGTCGTACACCGATCGTCTCAGGTGTCCAAACCTAGGTGACAAAAAGTGGAACACACCCTTAGGCTTCTTTTAAAATTCATGAGGCAAAATTGTCAATGCCACCCTCGGTGTTATTACGGGTTTGACTGATCCGCTGTATAGACGAAAAATTGAAAGGAGTTTTATTTAAGAATTTAATTTATAAATTTCTGGTCTGTTTCACTAAAGATCCGCTTGCAAAAGTAAATTACATAAAGTAAAATGCTGTTTACCAGCTGAAAAAATTCAGTAACTCTTGTAAATCCTGATCAGAGTTAGTATCAGGTATTAGGTAACTTAAAAGCTTCCAAGAACCCCTTAGTTTTTTGAGTGGAGGTCCTTCCAGCAGCGTCAAAGGTCGGGCGTTTGATCCACACACTGAACTGGAAAATCATGTAATGCTGAATATTCATTTACTCATTCATATTTATGTAAATATAAAGTACAAATGGCGGACTTAATGCCTCGAAGCATTCTCGACCAGTCAACTACACGGCCAGACAGAATAATTATAGAGTATAACTTTAGAGATCAGTAAAATGTATGATTTAAACCAAAAAACGAAATTACGCAGTAATTAAACATTATTAAAAACATAATATTAGCTTACACACCTTGACTAAAAGTATCAGGCGTCATCAGTCCTTGTTGTTGTTTAAATATTTGTTTTTGTTCTGTCTTTTAACTCAAGTGTTTCACGAATGTTCAGCCTGGGTGGGAATATAACGAATTTTTGGTGCTATTGGCCAAAAACAATGTCCTACTTCTTCCTAATAACGTAGGTTTTTGACTTTGTCGACAAAAATTGGGAGTTTACGGCACCCGACAATCAACTTGCCATTCAATTTAGAGCATTAAATTGTGTGGACTATAGCATATTTTACAATTTCGATGTGGTCCGCCCGCTGTTTTATAACGAAGCGATGCTGGGTTAGAGCGGTGCTGTTGCCGCGCCGTGAAAATGTGCTGTGTCCTTTAAGCGTGAAAAAATCGTTTAGTAAAAGTTGTTCACTGTGATATTTTTAGTTAAATAAGGGGTAATGGGGTAATTAGAAAAAAAACATAGTCGGCTTTACTTAAAACAGGTAACGTTTTGGAGTTCTTTACCAGTGGCGTCAAATTGCATAAAATCGCCGACTTTTCGGTCCTTGTCTCAGCCTGAACCAAAGAACTTCACGATCTTCATACCTTCACAATGAGTTGGAATTGGAGCGGTGCTGTTGCTGCGCCGTGAATATGTGCTGTGTCCTTTAAGCGTGAAAAATCGTTTAGTAAAAGTTGTTCAGGGTGATATTTTTAGTTAAATAAGGGGTAATGGGGTAATTAGAAAAAAAACATAGTCGGCTTTACTTAAAACAGGTAACGTTTTGGAGTTCCTTATCAGTGGCGTCAAATTGCATAAAATCGCCGACTTTTCGCTCCTTGTTTCAGCCTGAACCAAATAACTTCACGATCATACCTTCACAATGAGTTGGAAATAATTAAACTTACCCTTAACAAAGTCCTCGTTTGCTTTCTCTCACCTTAAGTGAGTCCCTAGATCCTACCCAGTGCTCTACGCGGCCCCGTTTCTCGCAGGGACGTCTCAGAGGGCCCTCGACGTCTCGGCGCTTTACCGGGCCCTCGACCCTTTATTGTGCACGAGTTACTCCGTGCTGTTTCGCGAATAGAACCATTTATTTTAGGTGGTAGGATAAAAAACAGTCACACAAACAAAACCTTTTTCAAACAAGGCAAGACCTTCTCCATTAAATGATATCTACATGAATAGCTTCCACCAAGATTATCTGATCTGATGGATAAGATAAAGATTGGATCATCGAAAACCCACAGAGTAGTTAATTTTCACTGAAATTATGTGACTTTTATCGTACAAGATGGTCATGACGTGCGTAAAGAGGAAGTTAAACTTTTCATAAGAAAATAATATACCCATCAATTGTAACGATACCTTGATTACCTACTTGATAATAGCCTTTGCCCTTATCCTTAATATCTTTGAAACCTGAAAGATGGAAGCGCATATCTTAGTTTCACTCGATCACGCTTTGCTAAATTAAAAAAAAACACTTTAAAACAATGAAAAATGCAAATATTTAATTGACAATACGATATGAAAGTCGCCGGAAATAAAAAAGTTGATTAACGGAAAAAAATCATTTTGTAAATTTATAACGTGGCAGGAATCCCTAAATGTGACATTATGCGGAATAACGTTCACAGCTGAGAATGGCTACGTCAGTCACATTTGGACCACGAAGTTCTTAGAATCACTAGCAGTCACCGTAGCCGCATTGGTATGTCCTTCATCATCATCATCATGACGAGGACAGCGAACGCCGTATACTTAGTTATTAACTTAGAATACTTAGATGGATAGTCTTCATACAACCGCCCCGTCAAAAATGTATGCACTGATCCGATCCACACATTCGTGACTATTACTTGCTTAGCGGCAAAGCGGTTCCTTTGGAGCCCTTTATGGCCCCAATTAAGGTGCTTCAAAATGGGCGCGCGGACTTGTTTCTATATGTAATTATTCTAAGGGTATTAACTTGCTAAAACCAATCAGTCTTTCCGAAGTGACCATCCTTCATTAGTTGAAGTGGCAACTCATAAAGAAGAAATATTAAAATAGTAGTTACTTTACAATTTTTAGTGAAATTCACTTACTAAAGAAAGGAGCCCTCAATTTTCTGAGTTCATAACATGTTTTTCTCATGAACTGCAACACATGCCAAACTTTCTTTTCGTTTCAAAGTACCTTTTGATGTGGGACGAGCTTGGTTTACTGAAACAACACTTAAATTTTCTCTGAAGATCTTGCAAAGTTTTGGATGGCAGTGTTAGAATAAATTTTAAAGCTGCTACTAAAATGTTTAAGATCTGACTAAAACGTGTTTAATATAACGAGTATTTCTCGAGAGAAGGTAAGTTTAAAGATATTACCTATACTTTCATAATAATTCAAGAAACATGAATATAATAGTGTTCTGTGGAAATTTTCACAATGTTTTCGAACAAAATTCATGAAATAGTTATTCTCGGTTAGTGTCTCAACCGGTGTCTTCTGATGAATAATTTTTGTTTTATGACGATTTTAGTTTTTGTTTGACACATCACGAAATGAAAACATATTTTGTTGTTTGAAGTCAAGCTCTTGAAGCAGTTTTAAAGGTATTTTCAGTCGTATTCGGTTCAAAATATCATTAAAACGTTGATTAAGTAAAGTAAAGTAAAGAAAAAAATCATTTGTTCATATAAGCTTTTACAAAGCACTTATGACATGTCAAAAAAAGTATATAGGAATAATATTAATAAACGTAAATAAAATAGTACAATAATAGCACATATCGTGAATATACATAATGTGAATGTACCACCGGTTTGGACGTTGCTTCTTATCAAGAAGACTCCGGCAAAAAACTCGATAGTTACTCTTTTGAACTCTGTTTGTTTTACAACAAATAAATTCAGAGTACAGTCAGTACAGAGTAGAAAAAAGGATACAATATTGAGCATAGGAGCAGAATATTCCTGCTATGACCACAAACTCTTGTCGTTCAAGTAATCCTCTACATTATAATAACCTTGTTAGTGCTTCAATTGCAGACTTAAACTTGTGAAGAGGTAGATCAACAAGACTTTGAGGTATTTTGTTAAAGTATTTTACAGATTGACCCACAAATGAGTTTCCCACCTTGTGTAGCCTAAGGCCCGTTTTCTAAAACAAAATTTGTACTTGAGTATAGATCTGAGTGACGTTTTTGTACGAACTGACGTTTTGAAATCTCTACTCAAGTACAGATCAGTGCTTGAGTACGATTCTAGAATACGGGCCTAAGACTGGGAGTTTTCAATTTTTTTTTTTTAATAAATAAATATGCGCCAGACAACACACCACTTGTCATGGTCTCGAAGTAAGGATAAATATCCCTGTGTTACGAGGTACCAGACAGGGAATTAAGCCAGTGGCGTCTCCCAGCACGCCCAGACCCGAGTCAATTTAGAAAAGATCATTTCCTGAATTGACCCGACCGGGAATCGAACCCGGGACACCACGCAAATCAAGGCGTAAAACCGTGCCTCAGCGCACTGCGCTACCGTATCGTCAAATAAGAATAATAATTTGTTTTTATTTCTGGTATTATGTTTACGAGTATCACTGTTATTTTGAACAGATGCAAGTTTTTACGCACATATATTATGTTATCTAAGATATACTGAGCATGCACAGTTAAAATATCGATCTTCCTAAATACTTCCCTAAGCGAGTCACATGGTCTAAGTTTGTATATGGAACGGATGGCTCTTTTTTGAAGTACAAAAATGGTGTTCAAGTCTGCAGCTGAACCCCACAAGATTCAAAGTGTGATAGTTTTAATAATACTTATACGTAAGAGGTTTTTTCATCTTGCAAAATAATGTCTGATATGTAATCTGTAAATTGTGGCTGATAGTTGGTACTATATGCTGCCACAGACATATTATTTAATTTTTTTTAATGTAGGATGGCGAAAAGAGAGAACTTTATTAAAATTTAATAAGTTTCCACCAACTTTGGATCCATCGTTATACTAAAAGTTTTACAGGGGAATAGTTACTAATTTTCATAAAGTCCTTAAAACTTCTTTAATGATGATTAAATAGTTTTCATTCATTACACGCAGCAATAACTTGAGTTTGGAAGTAACTTTCGGGTTTGCTTGTTGATAGAATGGAGTACAGCCATTTAACTATTTTAATGAATTTATCAAAATAAAAAGATGTGATCTGGAATTATATGGCAGAAATAATAAAATAAGTGTTATTGCTGTCAAAGTTTATAACATGGGAACAATTATAGGGAGTCATAGGAACACAATGGTGGAAAAATATGTAACTAATTGAATATGAAACAATATTTTAAAAAATCTGTGTCTTTTGCAGGTTCCAGTTCACGTGAAAACTACCAAGTGGATTACAATAAACTCTTTTCACTCATACAATAAATGCAGCATCAAAATAAAATGAGGTAGGCATGTTAGATTGTCTACTATTACCTATTAAAAAGAGGAAAGATTTGATTGTTTGATTGAATAGGCTCCGAAACTACTGCCGACTAAAAAATCTCTCTTCAATCTAAAGCTACGAGTATATCATCAACAAGAAACATGGGCTATATTTTTTTAGTCTATATATTAACGGGAGAAAATGGCTACGGTGGGCGAAGTCACTGACAGAGAGCTATACGTTTTATGACGCATTCTTTTTTGTTAAGGGCGGTATTCACTTTGCTTAGTGCGAGTGCAGGTGACTTAGTAGGAGTTCGGACTGTTTAGTGGATGTGTTTAGTTGCTGTGTTAAGTTTATCTCGGACACCTTTAATTTTGTACCTAATGTCTTTACAATTTAAAAGGCATTCATATTTTACATACTCCTGCACACATTTTTATGGAAAATCATCCGTCTACTTCGCCATTTTTGCCGGTTTTGCAAAACACTAAACACTAACACCTGCTGTCTAGACGTGTTTAGTGGCAGGCACGCGGCGTGTGAGGGGAATGGGTGGCGCGCGGGAGGAGGCCTCTCGCAAATAAATAGAACACTCTTCTAATCTTTACTACGCAGGTTACTAATCACTTGCACGAATCAATTGGTGTCCACACCTATTTTCTACTAACACTAAGCACCTGCACTAATCACCTGCACTAACTAGTAAGCAAAGTGAATACCGGCCTTCAAATTTATGTTTAAAGAAATTGATTCTCAATAAGACATTTACAAGGTCACTTATATGAGAATATAAATATCGTATGGTAACTTATTCTAATTACAGTCAGAGGTCTCTAGAGTACAATAATAAAGGTATTAGGTGTAATGGCATGACCAATCAAAACCACTACAAAAGCATAACGTGCGCAAATAATTAACACTAAATTAAATTAAGCATCCCACACAGTTTCGTTTCATTACATCTTATCTTACTTCTTACTAATATTTTAAATACGAAAGTTTGTTTGAGGATGTATGTATGTTTGTTACTCTTACGCAAATACTACTGAACGGACTTAGAAGAGACTTCACATTAAAATTAAAACAGCTTAGACATCAGAATAACACAGGGTACATTTTATGAAGGTTTTATGTAATTTGGTCATAATATATAACGATAAGTTCAGGCGGGCGAAGCCGCGGGCGGAAAGCTAGTTATATCTAAATATTCACTATATCGCAGCACAGACGCATTTATGTCAAGTCCCGTATAAAGGCACCTTTTGTTGCTGACATGAGACCCATTTTGCAATTTTTTTGTAGGTTAACGTGAACGCGTCAAATTGCATATTCAAAGTCAGTCAGTAGAGGTGTGACGATCACCCTGCCATGAACCATTCCTGGATTAGGGAATAGTGGAAACGATATGTTATCGTAGTCCGATCGATATTAGAATTGCTAACTAGTTCACAAACATTCATTAGTCCATACATATTACCATAACAGCCGTCTGAGGACGGAGTAATTGTAACATATTAGGGGCTAGATACAGCCATGTAATACTCGTAAACTGACAATGTAAGTCGACTGCAAATGAAGACATTCTGATACAATATGTTATAGAACAAGTATTCGACAAAGTAAGTTTCATCGACGAACGGTTTCTCGCCTTGACTTTCGTAGTGTCCCGGGTTCGATTCCCGTTCAGATCAATTCAGGAAATGATCTCCTCTAAAATAGCTTGGGTCTGGGTGTATTGGGCTGGGTGCCTGGCTTTCTTGTCTGGTATCTCGTAGCACAGGGCTTATATTTATCCCTACTTCCCTTGTTTAATGAAGGTCATTGTGGTAAATGAATGAATTAGGAGTGAAAGTTTAAAGTGAAGCTTGGTTACGCAGATTACTTAAATTATATCCTTTTATGTACCTAATACAAAAATTGTAAGCTGCGTTACTTATCTCCTGTGAACCTACAAAAAAAATATTTGGAAATAAGTACCTGCTTATATCCAAATTCTTTTTTAAAGAGAAAAAAATACTAATGGATCATTTAGAAAGTAAGTTTTAGTTAAAGGATAAGTAAAAAAACAGAAAAGCTTAGATACTATTTCGCTTACACCAAGACAGATTCCATGGTATTGTGAAACTGATTTTGAAAGCAAAATCATAATCTACTAACATAAAAACAGTGGATTGAAACCATTTTTGTACAGTGCATAAAACTACCATTAATCAAAACTTTAAATATTATAAACTTTTAATTTTTTTCATAAATTTATCATCAATTAATAGATATTTTTATTTTGAGTTTTGTGTTTAGTCAGATCAAGATTTCTGAACTTGAAAGTTCAGTTAAACGATAGATAGGTACCTACGTCGAACGGTACCGTCGTACGTTTAAAAAAACTACACTGTATGTGATATTTTTTTTTCATTACTCATACACTGAAAGTACGCTTAAAGTTGCCTGCCTGAGCATAGGGTTGAAAGCTTCACTTTCAGCCCTAGGGCTGTAAATTTTTTTTCAGCCCTAGGGCCGAAAGTAAATAACTGTCAAATGTCATCTTCTATTTTAACATTCCTTTTGCGGCAAGTCGATGTATTCTATTCAGCCACAACTGTATTTGAAATTTCTTTCGTAAATTATAATTAATGAAAAATTATTTATTATAATGAGTATAAATTTACCAAATCCAAATTTATACTCGGGTCACTGCTTCCGCAGGACTTCAGCGACTCTATTAGCTGATTCAGGCGCCAATTTGACTACAGTATAAAGACATGGTGAATGGAAATCGAGTACAGTAGCTGAAGGCTACATCGAGGAATCGGTCAATAACAAGGCAAACATTTCAAATCAGTTGACTGAAACAAAATAAATTACCTATCAAGTACTTCAATAGATTGCCCAGATGAAGAGATTGTTCTATCACCAACATTTACTCAGGATGCTCAAGGTTCACAAAAAATATCAACTATCAACATCCCAGGAAGTAACCTCTCTCTCTCGTTTAACAATTGCTCTAACTTTAATATAAACTTTAGATATAAATATCATCAACTTTGTTGTAGGTAATGTTTCAATAAAATTTTGTTGGCTGATTTTAAGTATCTGATTTTTATATACTATCTTATATTCGTAATGAAAAGCAGAGTGTTTACCTCGGAAGAAAGACCTTTCCAATGCGCGCGCCAAACCATTTCGTGCATTGATAAGGTAACTTTCTCACCTTGTGTAACAATCTACTATTTATTTTCAGATAGAAGAACTGGACGAACAGTATAAAAATAATGAATCAAAGCGACGCGCCAGAAAAACGAAAATCTTATCACAAACGTTGATATAACCCATTACCAAACATCGATAATTGAGAACACGTAGTAGGGCTGCTAAATATGGAATCCGGTGACAGGTGCCGTATGGGCCCAGATCCAATTTGCGCATAATATTCAATTTGGCCCGCGTCAGAGCTGACGGCCCTACATATTGGACTATCAAACGCAGTATCATCGTTTACATTACGGTTTTTATTCGTGCTGAACGGATTTATCGGCGAAACGTCCGAGCGATTGGCAGTGTTAAGTTTTCGTAATTAAAAAAACAAATGATAATTCGTTTTGATAAAGTGTTTGACTTTGTACAATCTGTGAACTTTTTTAATATGTGCGCTGTAGCCTTGTTTTTTGCCTTTTGGGCTCGATTCCCGGTTGGGTCAATTCGGGAAAATAACTTTTCTGTTTCCCTTGTGTATGGGTGTGCTGGTGGTGTTTGAACATTTTGGGTCATCATTATCATCATCCGTGCGGTCTATCCCGGTTGTGAACTCACACTGGTGTGTGGGGTCCCAGGGTCCGCCTTGGTTGTGCGGTTGTGCATCCTCAGTGGTGAGTCTGTTGGCACGCATGTCACCCTTGACAACGTCGAGCCACCGTTTTTTGGGTCGACCTCTTCTACCAGTACCTGGCGGGGGTGGCATGGCCAGACATTTGTTTCCAACGTAGTTTGCCGATCTCCTTGAGACATGACCATACCAACGAAGGCGGCACTCCTGCAGCTTGTCTGCGATGTCACGAACACGAAGGCTGCCGCGGATGTTGGTGATCCGCACGCGATCTTTGCGTGAGACTCCACACATCTACCGCAGCATCTTCATTTCCGTGACGCGCAGCTCCTGCTTGTGTCGCTCTAGTAATGGCCATGTTTAACTGCCATATAAAAGGACAGGCCTAATGATGGTTTTATAGACCCGCCCCTTCAGCTTGATCGGCATTTTGGGTTTGAACATTTTGGGTATTTTATTTATTTATTTATTTATTCTTCATTGCACAAAATTAATGATACAATTGGCGGACTTAATGCCAAAGGGCATTCTCTACAAATAAGCGTATGCGTGGTATGCGTGGCTTAAATCCATGTTTGGTACCTTGTAACACAAGTGCATTAATCCTCACTTTGACAAATTGGTTTGTTGTCTGACACATAATAGGAGGTTTATTAGTTAGTAAATCACATAGACTTTCTGTTACGTCACTTCATGTTATAATAACTGGATAATTATTTAAATTTTAGTCATTGAACCAAATATAGCTTCTGCTAAATTGGAAGACTAAAATACAACACGTAAAAAATCGACGTAAACATCATTTAGGTACACGAAGGTAAGGTGTAAATTATATTGTAGGTACAGTTAAACTCGTAAAGTCGTGAGTGAACATTGCGAAATGATTCTGCAATTATTTGATGTGTTAACAAAAGTTCTCTCTACAGAATAACAACTAGAATAAAGTAATTACAGATGCCAACCTGTCAACGGAAGCGACAAAGTCCGCGCCGTACCCCGAGCATTTTCGCAGAATTCCACAGCATTACTGTGCTTCGTGCATTCCGACAAATGTTTATGTGAAAATGCTCGCTTCGCTTTGTTTTAATGAGAGTATGTTACGAGTATGATAGTTTAATAATTAAGTCTAGTAGAAAAGTGTTTCTGCTAGATAATGCTTTAACTCATGAATGATACAAACCTATTGTTAACCCCATGAGTGCAATAAAACTTTGACTCATACACACATCAAAAGTGTCTAGGGATCAAGCATTTTTATGCGGATTTCTTGAGATTGAGATGTGGCTTTGTAATAAATTTATGATTTTATAAATTTATATGGATCCTTTTTGGTGCATTTCATAATTTGAAACAGGAACTGTCAATCAAATTGAGTAAAAGATGAAAATCAGCTGTCAATATTTTCCCTATAAAAACATACAACGCATTGAAGACATTATTAGTGCTACTGTTTCCCTACTACTGATTAAAACCAACGTTATTATGGAGCGACGTCATTTAAGCAGGGAAGAAATGCTCAGAGCCGTGGGAATGATAGAAGCTGGTTCCCGGCAACGTACTGTGGCTTTAGCTCTGAATACAAGTCAGAGTGTTATCAGTCGACTTTGGACACGTTACCGAAGCACTGGTACCGTGGCTGAGCGCCATGGAGGACGGTATCGCTGCACCACACGGAGACAAGACCGATACATTCAAATCACAACTCGAAGAGCTCCAACAATAACCGCCATGATGTTAGCCGTGAGGCTTCATCACTCTTCAGGGAACTTAATTAGCGACCAAACAGTCAGAAACCGCTTGCATGAAGTGAACCTTCATTCCCGAAGACCGCTAAGGGTACCACCTATAGCAATGCACAATCGTAGGATTCGATATCAATGGGCTCTTGAACACAGAAATTGGGCAGAAGAACAATGGCGTTTCGTGTGCTTTTCTGATGAGTCTCGTTTTGGTATGAGACCGGATACAAGACGTATACGACACTGGAGAACCCCTGGACGCCAACAGCGATTAAAATCCTGCCAGGAAGTCCATCCTTATAGTGGTGGAACCATCATGGTATGGTATGTATTTGGATCGGCGGAAGAACTGAGTTGATTTGGATCAGAGGCAACCTCAACGCTCAAATTTATGCTGAGACGATTGTATCAGACGTCATCGTTCCTCTACAAGTGCAAATCGGTCCCTTATTTCAGTTAATGCATGATAATGCACGACCGCACACCGCAAGAGTTGTAAGACAGACTCTCGCCGCAGCTAACATCAATGTCCTGCCCTGGCCTGCTCAGTCGCCAGACTTGAACCCGATTGAGCATGCATGGGATATGCTACAGAGAAGAGCTCTGCCGAATATGGAGGGTATCCAGTCGCAAGAAAACCTTTTTTTGTTGTTGCAACGAACATGGGCGGCCATTCCACAGCGTGATTTGGATGAACTCATTTTGAGTATGCCAAACCGATGTTCTTGTGTTGTTAGTGTTCGCGGTAGAAACACGGATTATTAATTGTTTAAGTTACCCAATGAAATTTTAAAGAAAACTGTTATTTCAGTCTTTTTTTCGAACTTTAATGTTAGTGGTTCAAATGTCAAAAATCCCTTTAATAGGAAGATGGCAAATTTCTTTATTAATGCAAAGGTGACTTGGTTTATCGTTACTGTAGACAAACGAAAACACTTTATTTGATGAATCCTTAAAGAAAATTTTAATTAATATCAATCAGGAGAAAAGTTATTGCAAAAATATATGTTGATCCCTAGACACTTTTGATGTGTGTATTTTGAAAAATCACACAAACTTCAGCAGCGATACGCTGAACACTCTAAATTCCTGTTCAGACTTCTTCTGAATGGTAATTCGTCGATTTGTGTGAAAATTAGAAAGAAAGAAAGAAAGAAAGAAAAACCATTTATTGACCCAAAACACAATTTTAGCTAAGACTAGAGGGTACATTATGCAAAGAAAATAATACAGGGAATAAAAACTGACAATGAAGTAGTGGGCCAATCAAGACCCTGCCTCAGCATGTGCCACTGCAGTGCAAGCACGGCAGAGATGCTGGTATTCTGGCAGGGCCTGCTGATGTGGTCGTCCGTCCTTAAGATAATTTAATAAACAAAATTGTATGTACTTAATTATAGTGCAAGAAGAACATAGAATGAAGTGTGTGCATAAATTTTTGACTGAGTTATGATACAATGCGAAGTGAAGTAATATTACTATGATTATCGGATATTTTTACATATTTATTTTACTGAATGGAGAACTACCTATTCTTAGCAAATAAATATCTTGAAACTAAAAAACACATATGAGTTATTCGCGGCCAGTATCGTCTTTAAAAAAGAATAATATAGAAATTTAAGTGTGTTTAATCTGTGGTAGGTCAGCTGTCATAGTGACAGATATTCTACTAGTGACTTTTACTTACCTACTGCCACGTCTTCTTCCGTAATCTGTGCTGCCACGTTGAATGGTAACCGCGTGCAAAGACAAAGTTACCATCAAAGGTAGCAAATCCATAACAGAGATGCAAAGAAGAAAAAGAGCAGGATAATAAGTCGAGAAAAAATATGATTGGATTAGAGCCCCCCAGCGTGTCGCGTCGTGAACAACACGGAGGTGAGACATTGGCTATATTGTGGGTGGTGGCTATTAAATTAAAACATATCAGTGAGTTTGTTAAAACAGTCTTAAAATATTTTTTTCGAAAAGTTATTGTTATACGTAACAAAAATAAAATAAACTTGATAATAATTATTAATTGAACTGGAATAAAGTAGGCCGGCGGCGTTCATAAGTCCAGGAATTTCGTACTTCCAAATTTCAAGTCCTGTGTTTGTCGTTTAACGAACGGTGCTATTAAATGGAAACTTTTGGAGAATGTTATCATAATCATACTTTGCATTTTTGAATGGCTTCAGTCAACAGTTGTGCTTTCACAGCATATTTTTAACCTATGGCAAGTTATGTTGGAGGATTTCATGCGTGTAATTTGGCCAATCAGCGAATTCTATTTTATGATATCGATTAATAAATGACTGCTCATACTTCGTTTTAAGCAATTAAATAATTAAACATGCGCCAGACAACACACCTCTTGTCATAGTCTCGAAATAGGGATAAATTTCCCTGAGTTACGAGGTACCAGACAAGGATTTAAGCCAGGGGCGTTTCCCAGCACATCCAGACCCAGGCCAATATAGAAAAGATCATTTCTTGAATTGACCTGACCGGGGATCGAAAACGGGACACTACGGAATTAAAGGCGAGAAACCATGCTACAACGCACTACGCCAATTGTGTCGTCAAATTGTACTAAAAGTTCATTTATTTTGATTGAAAAATGTCGGCTTATATAACGCTTCCATTTTAGAGGCCCGGCAACATCGAAATTGCACATCATCATTACCAACACAAGTGCATATGAAAACGTCCGCTTCAAGCGGGTTGATTGTTGTTTGCTTTGTCAAATCAGACCTCTTGCACGGCTATTTGGCTCTGTGTGCCCAATCAGCTGCGACTGTGACGCATACGCGATTTGAACATTGGTGGCCTGAAGTAGAATATTCATGAATTCTTACGCCCGAATCCAGAAACGACATTTAAAAGTTGAGCACTTTTCAAATTGATGCTATCCTGTCACATGTCAGTAGATGTGAAGGGACAGGTATAAATTTGTGGTTTGCTCAATTTTGATTGTGGTGTCTGGATTCGGGTGCTACAATAGCAAGCCAATAAGTATTTAAGACATTTTACACTACTCGTAGAAACATACACCTCTCTAGAAAGAGTTTGTTCTTGTGACGTCAGACTGATAAACATTCTTGAATATGCAAAGATAGAAACTAGTAAAATCGGCATGATCCTAGGGCTCGAGCAGTCGAGGGTGTTATAATGCTAAAAACAAAAATGCACTCATCCTTTAGCTAGTGTCATCATAATCCAAAGTAAAAATATTCCTTTCGGGTGTTAAAAGTGGGCGCCTTATGTAACATTGATGAAACAACGTTGGCTTACAACGTAAAATACCCTAGACAACTAGTCCAGATCTGTTATTGGCCTCGGTAGCTCAGTTGGAAGATCAGTCACTCGGATTGTGGGGGGCACGAGTTCGAGTCCCGCTCGAGCTTTTTAATTTTTCTTATTTCAATCTTTGGACTTAAAAAGTGAATTTTTATAATGATATAAATAAAAAAAATACTCAAACAGTCAAATAGCTAATAACCCATAAACACAGACTGCTATGTTCACTATGTTCACCTCAGCTTAATAAGGTTGTAGTGCTCCCCTTCAAAGCTTGCGGTAACTGCTTACAATTAGGCAATCCGTATGCGGGTTTGCATAGACGTTATAAAAAATAAAATAAACATGGCGTTGAATATTTTTGTAATCTACTCGCGCTTACCAAATAATGCCGTTGATAAAAGCAAAGTCCCCGTTTACTATTTCCCAGGAACCTTTGCCTCCAGCTATAAATAACGCCAAGTTTAAAAAGAAATAAAGAGTTACAAAGGATTGTAAAAAAGTTTTTATCTTTTAAATTGTCTGATATCGTGTCCATTGTTTTACTCTTTTACTAACAAGTTGAAAACTTCTGGCTCTGTCTTTGTAGAGATATTGTTGTGATTATTTTATTGTATGGTTTCGTGTTTATTTGCACCCTAACTTAAATCACAAAATAAAGAGTTTACAGAAGTACCGCTCGCACCTTTTTCCAAAACTTGCGTGAACTGCCTAGGGTTACTACTATATTCGCTCTGAATTTTTAAAATGAAGTTAGTAAGTTATACCTACTTGACAGAACCGGCCAAAAACAAAGTTCATCATGTGAAAAATTGCACCAAGTTCGACAAAAACCAAAACACTTGCGACAGTGCGACTTTCCGACTCACCGAAGCTCACTGACTTCGCAAGTAAACTCACGTCTGTGTATGCGTGCGTCAAAAATGTTGTTCTAACTAAGCTATCTGTCAGAGCGCCGCGCATGTCTATAGTCCGCGCGGAACTAGTTGGCCGCGCCTGAGGTATGCGTGCGGTGGGACGGGGAGGCGGGGACGCTTGCTGTCATTGCTCAGTTCGGCGCCGTACTTCGCGACGGCAACACGCGTTAAAAGTTCCGGCTAGCCTAGACAAAACGCACATGTGATAACAATAACAAGATGAGTCCGCCGATAAAGAAACAATCAAAAGAAATCATTTTTAAAGTGCTTACGTTTTTTAAAAAACGGAAAGTTGATGTCAATAGTTTAGAATATAAAACTGATGCAAATATACATAAATTAGTATCAGAAGCAACAGGGATATCAGAACGAAGTGTAAGGAGAGTGATTGCTGAAAGTAAAACTTCCTTACAAAATACGGGGGAAGCAAAATTTAGTTCTCCGCGGAGACCAAAAGAAATAAAAAAGAAAAAACAAGTTGATGATTATGATTAAGGAGTGTTAAGAAGAAAAATAAATCAGTTTTATATGGTAGAGAAAAAAATTCCAAGTCTACGAAAACTAAATGCTGTCTTAAAAGAGGATAATATTTTATATTGCGGATTGACTTATTTAAGAGAACTTTTGCACAAACTGGGATATTCATTTAAAAAATGTAAATCGAAAAGATCCCTTTTAATAGAGAGACCAAACATTGTTCAATGGCGAGTGAAATATTTGAGGGCCTTAAGAAAGTACAGAGAAGACAAACGAAATATTTTCTTTTTGAACGAAACTTACGTTAACCAAAGTCACAATGTTCAAAAATATTGGCAATCTTCGTCGGAGCCTGGAATTCATGCAGATTATAGGCAAAGGAAGGCATTTAATAATAGTTCACGATGGTAGCCGGAAGGGGTTAGTTCACGATGCTTTGCTAATTTTCAAATCAAATTCAAAAACGGGAGATTATCATGGAGCCATGAACTCTACAAATTTTTACAACTGGGTTGATCAAAAGTTAATTCCTAAAATTCCACCTAACTCAGTCATAGTTATGATAATTCTGCTTATCATTGTGTGCAAGTTGAGAAGAAACCGACTATGTCCAGTTTGAAAATTAATATGCAGAATTGGTTGCAAAATCATAACGTGTCATTTTCTCCCACGATGATCAAAGCCGAACTCTTGAGGTTGATTAATTCACCCAATCAGAAAAAAAATATACGGTTGATGAACTTCTGAAAGCTGCAGGCCATATTGTTCTAAGACTACCTCCATATCATCCAGACCTCAACCCGATCGAGCTTGTGTTGGCAAATATTAAAAATTGCCTGGCCAGAGATCACATTAATGCTACATTGGACGAGAAAATTACAATACTGACAAGAACATTTTCCGAATTCTCTGCCGAACAATGGCAAAAACGCGATGACCACGTACAAAAAACCGAACAAGAATACTGGAATCATGATAAGAGATTTGACACTGTGATGGACGAAATCATTATAAACTTACAAGATGATTCTGACTCAAGTTCAGGGAGTTCAGAATCCAGTGATGCAGAGGATATGTCAGAATAATTTCATATAATTTGTTTTTGGTTTATTTTACTATTAATTACAATATAAACTTCTAAAAAGTCAATTGTTTGTTATTTTTTTTCAATGATGAAACAAATATAATATAATATTTATGTAAGTTTATTTTACAATACAATACCTTTTTATTGGAATACTTTCTAGTTTGTTAGTTAAAATTAATTATTGGTAAATTCTTTGTTTTTCTCGCTAAATTAGTATTTTGCACAGCCATCAGCATTTCTGTCTCGCCCAATGGTTGACTGGTAGAGAATGCTTATAGCATTAGGTCCGCCTTTTGTACTATTTTTTGTGCATTAAAGATTAAATAAATAAATATTGTTACGATATCTCGAGATTGGTCATCACTGTCTAATCTCATGTGCGTTGCGAGCTGTAGGCAACCCGCCCCCTCGCCCCTGTCGCCACCTAAGGCGCGGCCAACTAGTTCCGCGCGCACTATAGTGCTTAAATCGTGGATCGTGTGGCTTTAATTCTAGTCTTGCCAACCATCTTTCTATTTATTTAAAATCGACTAGCTCTCTTGTGATGGAAAACATCGTTAGAAAAACCAAATCAATCCGGATAACAGCGGAAGGCTCACCACCTACCGCGTTAAGTTCTTATAGCATTGGCGAAAAGTGGGCTTCTGAGTGTTCCGTACCATAACGGAAACAGTTACTAATAGCCTCTGACTACCCCGTTTGGGATATAGTCGTGATAATTTATGTATGTGCTTCGATTTTTTGTAGGGAAAAGCTCTTCGGTCTCTTACTGCCATGATTAGGAGGAGGTGATTTATATAAAAATATATTAGAATTTTTTTTTTTTTTCGTTGTAGAATTATGTTTCACGAAGTAGTTTTTTTAATTCATTTGTTTAGCTGTCTATTATCATACGCATACAATCAAATAGAAGTCAAGTTTAAGACTGCTTTTCCACCAATAATGTGAGGTTAGTATGTGTATGATATCCTCCAGCAGTAAATGCTAACTTTGCTGGTTTAAAGATGAGCTACGAAAATAAGCACTCCTCATCATCTACATCCTTAGTTTAGACGGGTTCAGATGGGACGGGACAAATCAGGACGAGACAGTTCAGTGTCATATAATCAGCACACAGTCATTGCTGATTGATTTATAAATTTATACATAAAAAGATGATAATTCTCGACAAAACACGACCGAAGATATTGATAGACCATGGACCCATAGTCATTGAAGTTTTATTAATTAATTATTTTTGGCAGTTATTTAGCAAAATGATCTAAGGTGTCTTTCAATATCATTATAAATGCAAAATCCACCTGCATAATAAATAATAATGGTGAAATGTTATTCTCATTGAAAAATAAAATCTTGAATAAAGAACGCATCGAAAAAATTGAATCTACAATATTTCAAAGTGCTTTCGCGTATTTTAATTTCAATAGTTCTCTTTGTAAATCCGATTTCGTCGTTTTGAAAAGAAATTTTCATCGTGTTCGTAAGAAAAACCTCCGGGGGACCCATTGTGTTGCTTTCCTTTGAGAATAAACAATACAATGCTCGCAAACTTGGTTGTACTGGCGAATCATGAAATTTGTGTAATTGCAAAGTTAAGTACTCGTAATTTTTTCAAAGTTCACTACTAAAACAGTTTTGAAAATTTAAGACATCTACGTGAACAAAGATAGACGGACTTACCTTACATGACGTTTCATTAAGGGGTCAAGTCAAGTACCAATTCATGAAAGGATTAATGAGAGAAGAAGAAGCGCAGAATATGTACCAGGATCGCAGCTGCAACATACGACGTGGGGTGAAAGGCATGATGGCATGTAGTATGTATGTACAATCAATTCTCGTATACTTTGTTCAAAACATTCTACATTATTCTGCGTGGAGATCAAATGAGAGGTAAGAAATGTCATGGAGGATAAGAATAGAAGTAACCGGGAGTATTATGATTTGCGGTCACTTGCTGCGACTCGAGCGATTCTTTCGCGAGTATACTGTTACCGAACCAATCATTTAAGAGTATTCACAAAATTTAATTCGTTGCAACGGTCTATCTATGTATATTAAGCTCAAGTTTATGACGTTATCAAAAGTTTTAGAAACTCTGGTTAAATGTTACTCCGTGTATACTTAATTTTTAAGCTTAGGTAAAACTCCCGTAACTTGCGAAGTAAGCGAATTTATTGGAACTGTACCCGAGAGCAGAATCATCGCGTCCACTGTCGTCTAGAGTTCTTTTTACGTGACCGACTCTATTTAGTAGGCCGGAAGTTGGAGTATCCGTAGGCAGGACGGTTCTCAGTGTTAAGAACTGCAACGACAGCATTTGAAAGCAAACGCAGGACCTACATTAAATTTTTCTGAAGACCAAATATTTTTTTTAAATATTTTTTCAGAATAAGTTATGTAAGAAGATTCAAGACAACGTCCACTCACGTGAAAAGTTTTAACGAGACTTTAATCCCTAATGTAACGTTCGTAGTTACAGATATAAATCTATATCTAAACACAAGACGCTCCGTTTTGTTTGGAAAGTGAAACTTCTTTGGCGCTTATTGTAACGTCACGATAGCGTTTTACTGATAGATGATGGTGGATTTCTCAATCGATACGGTATATTATTTGAAGTGATAATAAAACGCTACATTAAGTCAGAAAAAAATATATATAAGAAAATAGACAAGATTAGTTAAGATCTCGGGTAGGGTCTGGTCACAATAATGATCAGCCGTCAAACTTATTACACCAGTGCACTCCCCTGGGCTATCCACTAGCGCGAAGACCGGCACCAGTCATTCTTCATCCGTAGGCCTTACTTAAGTTCCGTAGGTTACTTAATCCGTAGTTACTAGAAAAAAAATGGTTGGTAGTACACATCTAATTGATTTTAACATCCCTTGTCATAGTCGCGTCGTGGCCTAGGGGTTGAGCACTAACCCAACCGGGATTGTGTGGTCCCGAGAACCAAAATCTTTGTGGTCATTGTTAAACCGACTAACTCTCAGGTGATGGAAAACACTGGTAAAAAACCAAATCAACCCGGATAACAGCGGAAGGCTCACCACCAACGTTGGGTTATAACACCATTGGTCAAAAGTGGGCTTCTGAGTGTTTCGTTCGCCATGACAGCAACAGTCACTTGCCTCTGAATACCCCGTGATGGTATGTTGTTATAACGATTGCGCGTGCACTGAATTTAGCTCTAACAAAAGAACTGAACTGCACTCATTTTTACGTACGTACACTGGTAACATCTATATCAAATTTTGTCCATGTTCGCGGTTGACTCTACCTCCTCTAACAAGGACAAAGCATAATTGCTTTTGTATGACAGGGGCGGGGTTGACCCAAAGAAAGCGACGGGACATATTTTTGGTGACATCACCGCATTTTCTTTCTCGTTGTTCGTTGTAGCTATGACAAACATTTGTTAAAGTACAAAGTAACTCATTTTTCGCTCACTAAGTTACGACCAAAAAATTTACGGCTGAAAAAACCTTTGTTCTTTTAGGGACAATAATTTAGAAACGCTTATGCCTTTTTGCCTAGGAATTACAAAACACATTTGTGTATGAAATAAAGTTGCTTTATCCTTGTAATGCAGTTTTCAAAAAAAACCAAGAGCTAATATTGTTTGCTATTCGATCCATAAGGGATCATAATTAATATTAAGATGCCCTTTTAGAGTAATTATGGTTTACTGACAATCATCTTCTTAATAAATAAAACACAGTCGGGTTCGTTCGAACACTTTTAGCTCGGAAACGGCTCAGCCGATCTCTATGGTTTTTGATTTGTTATTGTTGACAAATACAATTGACATAAAAATTAAATAAAAGAAAAAATATTTTCCCATACAAACTGTTCTCAGCTGATAAACATTTGTCCATAACTATTGACATATTGAAATCTGTCGGGGCAGCTTTTGCATATTAGTCACGCTGTTACAAGTTATTTTCTATTGTTGTATTGCAGAGTGTCTAAAATCAAATGAGCACATATGGAAAATAGGGTTTTTGACTTTTAAGCGTCAAATATTTATTAAACTGATTTGAGGGGCCCTGGGCACGTGCCTAAAGTGCTACAGAGTAAAGAGGGGCCTGGTATCCAATCATTAGGCAAATACCTCCTCTCGCCTATCCACGTAATTCTTTCTCAAGCCTATTAATTATAGTTTTCCACGAACAGATCCAGTTCGAGATCTCAGTGACATCATCAAGGGCTGAAATTAGTTTATGTCTATTTTATTATGTCAAGGTATCGAAATAAGCAATAAAGAATGCTAAAATGAAAGTAATAAGAAATCAGATCCTGAAGCCGTAGTCAAGATCAACACACCACTAATTTAAGTTCATGTCATCATCATCATCATCCGTGCGGTCTATCCTAGTTGTGAACCCACACTGGTGTGTGGGGTCCCAGCGTCCGCCTTGCTTATTTTCTTGGCCCACTTCGCGCGGTCTTGTGCATCCTCAGTGGTGAGTTTGTTGGCACGCATGTTACCCTTGACGAAGTCAAGCCACTGCTTCTTGGGTCGACATTTTCTACCAGTACCTGGCGGGGGCGGCATAGCCAAACATTTGTTGCCCACGTAGTTTGCCGATCTCCGTGAGACATAACCATACAAACGAAGGGGGAACTCCTGCAGCTTGTCTGCGATGTCACGAAAACAAAGGCTGCCGCGGATGTGGGTGTTCCGCACGCGATTTTTGCGTCCACACTCATCCACCGCAGCATCTTCATTTCCGTGACGCGCAGCTCCTGCTTGTATCGCTCTAGTGACGGCCATGTTTCACTGCCATATAAAAGGACTGGCCTAATTATGGTTTTATTCACCTGCTTCTTCAGCTTGATCGGCATTTTGGGGTCACAAATGACACCAGTCACCTCACGCCATTTGGCCCAAGCCAACTAATTTAAGTTCATGTGTAAACTTCAAAGGCTTTTTTTGCTTTTTTTAAGTGTCTTCATTCCGTACCACTTTAATCGTGCGCGAAAACATCGAGAAAAAAACCAAAATGGCGGCAGGTGACCTATGCCATAAAGGCAAACCCCTTTATAGAAATATTTAATTAGTCATGCCGTGATCGGCGTTATTTGAAACTGATGATACGATTGGTGTAGTGCGCTGTTGCACTACGACTGTTAATTCAGGAAACGAGCTATTCTAAATTGGCCTGGGTTTTGGTGTACTGGGAAACGTCCCTGGTTTAAGAGAGACCCTACACTAGCGTTCGTTGAGCGTTAGCGGTAGTGGTTCCTCGTAACACAAGGATATTTATCCTTACTTTGAGACCATGACAAGTGGTTTTAGCTGGCCTGGCGCATATTTAAATTTATTTAAAATGTTATCCACATGTAGAAGTTGGCATTTTGTGCTCAGCTACTGCTCTGAGCTTACTGGTTTTTTGTGCTTAGTCACTGCTCCAGGTCTTCATTGGAACTGCTTATTGGTAGTTTTAAAAGTGATTTTTTTAATTGAATAGCACAAAATTGTTAAATATTTAAATAGAAATATGTAAAGCAGCCTTATTTAAAATATACAATTTAATTAAATCGGACAACAGTTTCCGAGCAAAATCAGTGCTTTCCTTTAGAATCCCTTCTGCGGAGTTCAAGCTTGAAAATAAACGGACGGCAGACATTTTGTTTACTTGTAAATTTGCGACAGAATCTTTGTTGCTCGTAATAAAAGTCACTTAAGCGAAATTCTCGTTCTAAATTAAGGTGGAAGGCCTTACGGAGCCAAGATTGAAGAGGGTCTCATTGTGAGATGTGGCTGAGGCGCCATTAATTAATTCTGCATTCCATTGCTGTGGAAATAGAGCTTAAACTAGAAGGGACTACACCAACTCTAAGTGCTGATGACTTGGTGGTTAACTTGACAGTTGACATTATGGTCATTCAATAATAAGACCTCCTGCGGATAAAAAAAATACAAAAACAATTAGCTGATTATTGTTCATTTTTCCTTTTTCTTTATTTTTGTTCCTTCTCCCTATGTTTACAACCGGTACCCTTCATTTGTCATGTCATATGTTAAGTTCATAGTTTTCATCACTAGATGGAGTTAAGTATAAGTTTTTTGATCGCGCTAGAATTATTTTCCAACCTATGTATAGTCCAGAGGTTTACAAATGGTTCTGTTTAGGAATAGTAGTAGTATGGTATACCATAACTCAAACTCAAATAAATTGATTCAAATAGACTGTATCAGTACTTTCAAATCGTTAAATTTTCAGCAAAATATACTGAATAAAAAACACATAAATAGTATTTATGTGTTTTATTCAGTATATTTTATATTTATTAAATACCATAATAATGTGAGTATATATAAACACACAGTATACAGACTAAGGGCGACTCTACCACCGCGTCGGAGTTGTTTCTTGCTGAGAAGACCCGGCGAGAAACTCAGCAGTTACTCTTTTTAACTTGTTTTGGGTTAACAACAGGCGTTAGTAAAGTACAAGCAGTGTGTCCATTGATACAAATAAACTTAAAAGAATATAAAACAAAGAGAGAAAAAAAGCCTAAGCATGAGCTTCCGTCACGTAAACGCCGATCGATGCCTTCAGGAATTTGTATGCTTTTTTTGTTTCCACCTTGAATCCCTAGGGGCGCTGTACCGAAACCCCATACAAAAAGGTTGACGTGGTTTATGCGAACGCTAGCGACTGTCGTTAGAGTATGGTAGGCATACAGTTTAGTTCTTTTAATTCAGTCAGTTCATCCAGTTCAGGAGTTCATAATCACTTATTCGCGAAACACGCTATCTTACGAATAATAACTTCAAAAAGTGTAACAATATTCCACCATTCAGATCTTGTTTGCAGCAATAGTACATTATGGTACAAGTGTGTAATGTTGGTGAATACCGCTGAGGTGCCATTGAGACCCGAGTCGTTAGGTGAGGGCCTTAAGAGAGCCGAGGACGGTTATCATCAATACACGTGTATCATACGACGTTTTTCAACACACTTCGGAAGAAAATCATACTAAAAAATCATTTTATTTAGTAGCTAAACATTTATTTGTAATTTGTATTTATAAACAAGATCTTTTTTGTATCGA
This sequence comes from Udea olivalis, assembly GCA_947369235.1. NCBI lineage: Eukaryota > Metazoa > Arthropoda > Insecta > Lepidoptera > Crambidae > Udea > Udea olivalis. The sequence goes on along the minus strand of OX376362.1, from coordinate 9,338,561 downwards.
AACTCTTTTAAGAACAAAGCAACTCAACTAATAAAATAAACTCACTTGTGAATAATAGCAATGAAAAAGTCACAGTTTGATTACAGGTGACATTATGTGCCTAATTGCGGTGAAATTAGAGCCACTTTATGAGCAAGTGTGTTGAAAAATACTTTTTAATAGAGTATTTTTAAATTTAATTTCAATCTTATAAAAGCCATTTTCATCTATATCAATCAGTATTCATAATTTTTTAAATTATTTTTATTGATTTGGAAACTAAAATGATTAACTACTGCAACTTTATTACAGAACGTGAATCGTTACAGTTTTTAGATTCACCTTAATAAGGGGTTAAATGGGCCACATAAAACTTCTCACCCCTATTTTCTCTTCCAGTGCCTCATTATCAAGGGTGTCAACCTTTGTCGGAGGCGGGCACTAATTTAATTTTATTAACAAATCAAGTACCAACCCAGTCGTAAGTTGTCGCTGGGGTTGCATTATATTTTGGTATAATACTACCTGTCCATTTTCTTAGGTTCTAAAGTGGTCTGGGCTCAGTTGGACCAAAATATAGGAACTGATAATACCCTGACGATTTATCATCAAAAATAGCATTTACGCGTGAGATCATTTTGAAACAGTATTGATTTTGCGGATCTTACCACGCGTCACCCAAAGACATTGCCAGGTCGCACACACTCACAAAAGTAGTGCTGTTTCAGTGGCTAAAACACAGTTATTTATTTAACTAATGCAGCTAAATCTGCACATTTTATGAAATTTTGTTATGATGTTCCAATTAATCAATAAAAAATCAAATTAATTGTATAACTGCCCTTAAGCGTTCTTCTACGGTTTTTTTGAACAGAGCAAAAACAAAGTTCATTACACTGATGTTTTGTAAGCCTGAAATTAGGGATGAGAGATGCTTCGCTGGGTCTTCTCCGAGAAACAACTTCGACGCGGTGGTAGAGTCGCATTATTTCTGTATACTGTGTATTTAAATATCTATATTAGTATAGTAATTATGTCTATTATTCAGTAAATCTTGCTTTAAATTTGACGATTTGAAAGTACTTTCTGTAAAAGTCTATTTGAATAAAGTTATTTGAGTTTGAGTTTGTTTTTCTCCAAAAACTTCATGAGTTAAAAAAAATGCTTTGAGGATATTCTGTGTGATCGACTAAAGTGAGACTAAAGTGGTCTATGTTGTCGTACCTTGAGTCTGCGTTAGGAGCTAGGAGGACTTTTTTATAATAGCGTAAATTCAACCCCTAAGGGACTGTTTTTGGGGTTGATAGTTTGTATGAAACTTCGTTACTCCAAGTGCTAGGAAACTCAAATTTTGCATAGGGATAACAACGTGAAGGAAGTCGCAGGCAACAGCTTACATGATGACTGAAAAAACCAAGACAGATCGATTACCAACTTACCACAAGCTATCACTATACACACAGAGTAGATTTTTGCGTATATAATCTGATACATCCCATTAAGATATAAATAAATAAATATAAATATGCGCCAAACAACACACCTTGTAATAGTCTCGAAGTAGGGATTAATATCCCTGTGTCACGGGGTACCACACAAGGAAATAAGCCAGGGGCGTCTCCCAGCACACCGAGATCCAAGTCAATTCAGAAAAGATCGTTTCCTGAATTGACCCGACCGGGAATCGAACCCGGGACACTACGGAAATCTAGGCGCTACGCCAATCGTGTCAGATCACAAGAAACACCGAAGGAGGTCGACTCAATCGCTCGCAGCTTTAGCATTGCAGATTTGTTACTCTTTTCAGTATTTGGCGCGACGTAGCGGGATGATAATCTCTGGGATAATAATCCCCTGGCACGGGTCTCGGTAGGGATGGGACTTGCTTATCGATAGGGGAAAAAAATATCACGTCCGCTTTGAATGGGATTTCGGTGCAGCCCAACCAACCCACAAACTAAGCAGAGCTTTTCTATGGGTGTCAGAGACTGATAATCATACTTAAATATTTCTAAATACATACTTAAATAGAATATAACACCCAGACACAGAACAAACACAAAATGTTTGTCATAGATTGGGATCGATCACACGACCTTCGACGCTAAAGGCAGGAACGCTACCATTGCGTTAATAGGCCAGTCAAAATTAGAAATGCAATTTGATTAGACTAGACATGGAACTAAAATTCTCATTCAGCAGATCGGTTTCATCAGTGAAATATGTGTTTGTGCAAAGTGAACTGAATGAAGAGAACAAGCAGATTTAACAAGCATATTTTTTACCAGGCATGGAGATCCAGACGCCAGTTACTTGACTCTCTCTGTTTTTATTAAAGGAAATTGGCTTAAAACACTTGTTTTATTTGCATAAAACCTCGTGGTCGGGACATCTCGCCTTTTTTTAGTCGTTCCTCTATCGACACTTATGCCAGCCATGTTTATCGAGCAGCAAAGCACTGGCAGGCCTCATCTGGGGCTCGGCACAGACGAAGGCATCCGTTTTGCTAATGCATCGGGTCATTCCTTTATGTCAACATGAGACACTTAAGCTTATGCTTATATTAAGTCTGATGAGTAAATTTTGCAGGAACATCATTTTAATACTTTGTTTATTTTAGCAATTTACAATGCTTGTTTTCATATTAGACCTAGAAAAATTCGAATTTCGGACCTTGAAGAAATCAGGCAGAATTTGCACCCGCGTCTTCTGAAACCCTGTGTTCTGAAATATTTCGTTGATCAATTTATTTATCTACTGATATTATAAAAAGGAAAGATTTGTTTGTTTGTATTGAATAGGCTCCGAAACTACTGGACCGATTTTTAAAATTATTTCACTAATATAAAGCTACATTAACAGGGAGTGACATAGGCTATATTTTTTTTTATTTAGGCTATATTTTGATGGGAAAAACGTGGGTCCAATAGGGAGTCTCCGTATTTTCCTTATCAGAGAACGAGTAATGATAATTGTACATTTTTTCACCAATCTCGATTGATCGATTGATTTCTCTACAAATCCTGTCACGAGTTGTCACTTTAAATTTACGTTATCGTTTGCGTGAAAAAATGTATTGGGATGACATTGTCATGTCATGTCAAATCCCAATACAATGTTTTTACCTTGAAAAGTTGTTTTAATTTGTGTACCTATCCCTACCATGAGTTTAAACATAGGGTTTCTGTACAGCGCTTTTGGTGATTAGAAATGGAACTGAAAATGGCATACAAAATTCTGAAGTCAACTATCGTAGGTACGGAACGTCATCGAAGGTGACGGAAACTCATGGTGGATGGTTTAGTGTAGGGAAATACAGTTACAAAGAAGTAATTAGACACAGAAAGCTTCCTGTTTCTACTGAAGCACTCGCATTTACAAGGGGCAGTGAAAGAAGTAAATTTAGTCTCGTTAAAATGCAGGAAGTTATGCTTTTTATCTAGATCCCACATGTTTTGTGTTTCTCGAAATACTCGTACTTAGCCAAGAAGATCGGTTCTAATGACGAGTGCTAATAGTTAACTCGATGCAGTTAGAGTAACCAAATATTTGCACACAGTACACTTCACTTTCGTAAGTTAACACAACCGATACCATATTATATTTATACAAAAACCGTAATGTAGTTGCGGAAACCAGCTTGCAAAAGCAATTTATATGTGATACCAAGTTAACATGTAAATTCTCATGACCTCCAACTGAAATCCCATAACGAATTATCTTGTTTATTAATTTAAGAATCAGAAAGATATTTTAACTAACATCATGAATGAGTCTGTTGAATAGAAAAGTTTGTAACTTGTATTCAACGCCAAGTGTTTCGATAATAAATGCTTGTATTAATAAGTTAAACACTGCCTTTAGTTAGTTCAGCTATCCACGAAAATCAGGTTGTGGGTAACTAACATAGACGCATTGAATTGTATTTGATGACGCGATTGGCGCATTGTGCTGTAGCACGGTTTCTCGCCTTGGCTTCCGTGGTGTCCCGGGTTTGATTCCCGGTCAGGTCAATTCAGAAAAATGACTTTTTCTAAATTGGCTCGGGTCTGGGTGTGCTGGGAGACGCCCCTGGCTTATTTCCCTGTCTGGTACCTCGTAACACAAGGATATTCATCCTTACTTCGAGACCATGACAAGTGGTGTGTTGTCTGGCGCATATTTATTTATTTATTTATATTTACTTATTAGCACTGGTTGCTGTCATGGATAAACTAGCAATACAAATTCTGGCAACGAAATGGACGTCTGTCACAAATCTACCATCATGGTTTCCCAAGAACGCATTTTTCACCCATCAAGTCCCTAAGGCACTCCAATGAAAAATCTAATATCACTCAAGCACGGCGAAACTCAACAATTGGCCCTCATGAATTTTAACAAGGCATTTTCTTTGCGTCCCCTAAAGTGATAGAGAAGAATCCGGCCGCAAGTTTTCTTCTTCATCAAGGACACGCTGAAGACCACTTAAAGCATCGTCCACCTTGCTTTTTACACTTTTCTCAACCACCTATTTAAGCCCTCACAGGACTAAACACTTTACACCTACTCTCCCAACATTGAAACCTAGATAAGGCTACAATAAAACCTGCTAGAGGCGGAACGGTGACTTGACAATTAAAAATTCAGAGAAATAACAATGTACCTACTCAGAAATTCTACCAGGAATTTTTAGGCCTAGCGTTATAAAATTCGCTCTACTCATAGATCTATGTCATAGAAACCTTTTAAAAAATCCCTGTATCTTTGTAATACGTTTGTAGTTACACGTGCATACGAGAGGGTCTATATTGAAACGCCTAATTTTTTGTATCCCCAATTGTCATTGGCACACAAACTATTGGCCTAATTTTTTTTCGCACAATCATCACAAATCCTAGACTATTTTGTCGTATTTCATTTCGCCTAAAGTTTTGTCACCGCATTATCACTTCCCAAACTCGTCGCCGAACGATGGGTAATCCCTACTATTTACAAGCGCTAAACTATATGTAATTCAAACAGTTGGACAGGCAAGCGTACAATGAAATGCACGAGCATGCATGAAAGTAAGCAAGCATGCATGCATGCACCAAAGCCAGCAAGCATGCATGCAAACAAGCAGGCACCCATGCAAGCATGCATTTCGTTTGCCTCTTATCCAGCGCTGCGGAAAGTGCAGCCCTTTTGGCCTTGCGAAGTAAATCGCAGTCACCCACGCTCGCTTGCGCAGCTTCGGCTTGCCCGGATGCCCGAGATTAACTACAGCGGGCTACTCTCCCTTTGCGCCACCGACTCTCAAATTACACTCTAGTGTAGGGCAGACTAGACATACTGTTTTAATTCACAGCCGACATTTTAGGTACCTACCACATAAAATTTGTAAATAAATGAAATAAAATAGATTTACATAACATAACATACCATCACGACTTTATCCCAAACGGGGTAGTCCGAGGCAAGTGACTGTTGCCGTCATGGTGAATTTAACACTCAGAAGCCCACTTTTCATCCATGGTATTACAACCCGACGTGGTAGGTGGTGAGCCTTCCGCCGGATTGATTATCCGGGTTGATTTGGTTTTTTATCGATGTTTTCCATCACCGGAGAGTTAGTCGGAAATTAAACAATGAACACAAAGATTTTGGTTCTGGCCAGATTTGAACTCGGGACCACACGATCCGCGATCCGAGTTTGAGTGCTTAACCACTACGCCACAATGCTCTCGAAAATAGATTTATGTGTAGATAATCAAATGAAATTACTTAAACTGATACTAATCTTGATAAGAGTAGTCATTACATTAGTCTCGAACATTATCGACTAAAAAAACTTGCGGTGGGATCTCATGCTATAATCCAGACACTTAATCTTACCTGGAAGGGGGGTAAATAGTGGAAAATAAAATACATAGCAAGTAGAGGTTTCCATTGAGAATCTCGAGTAGATCGTTAGGGAAAATTGCTTTCTGTTACAGTATTAAGTTGTAGCCTGTCGATACAACAGATGCTTATATGGCTACTTATCTACTGTTGAGTACCTGCATAAATTGTAATGATTTTAAGACTGAGTTAAACAAAGATGGTAACAGTAGTTTTGATTAATGTGAGAAACGCAGGCAAGATCTCTCTTCTATAACGATCCAAAAGTCAATGTAAAAATGTGATGTCGAGTTCAAATTTGTTATGAATCACTTTACCGATTTTCACCTCATAGGCCTAGCGTAGTGCCAATCACTTCTATTCCCCAGGGCCCCGTTGTTAAGCTAAACCTAAAGGTTAATTTGTCTTTAGGTATTTTATGTTAGTTTTTTCCCAATAATTGTTACTGAATTATTCAAAAACTCAAACCCCAGTGGAACTCCCAATTATCATAGTCCATAATATCATTAATACTGCAAACACATAAACGTGGAACTGACACGTAGACCACAAAACGTGCAGGACAAAATGTTATTTGGATAGTTTTGATAAAAGCGATATTAATTAAACGCCGATCAAATATGCATGATTGGTACGTTTGCCAATTAGATATTTCATAAACGATAAATATGGAACGAAATCGCTGTTTCATTGTTCGGGGTTAATGCGGGCCAGTATCTGATATTATTTGGGTTCGCAAACAGAAGGCTTTATTACGAAAAAAAGCTCAAGGTGGAATGGGTTAAGTAAAGAATTAAAGTAATCTGCACTGAAAAATATATTCTGTGTACACACAAAAAAGAGAGAAATTCCAGGCTGTGCTAATTTTTAAGAAAGTAGTTTTTGATTCAAGTAATGTTTCAATATAACAAAAATAAAACACAAGTGTGTGTATAAAGAAACTTTCTTTTTAAATTGCCCGCCAAGATGACCTCACGCCCAGCTGATGGAAAGCGGTCGTGGGGTTCAGATATATGTATGAGGCTGACAAGCACAGTAATGAAAAGGAATCACTGAGCTGGCCATCCTCATCTTGAAGGCCTGCAAAAATGCCCTTTTCACGCCCTGCTTGAAGAATCCGGGATTATAATAGGAAAGGAAACACGTCCGCTCGAAGAACGTTCCACATCTGGATGGTACGACAAAGAAACGAGTCTCCGAACCTTTTAGTTCGGGCCAACAACGCCGTAGTCCAGCACGCGTGGTGCGGGAGTGGAAAGGTGAGGGTACAGATGCGATAGATAACACTTAAAACGTTGTCTTAAATATATCCAAATATAAGAACCCCTATATAATAAGGTAGTTGGGTTGAAACATACAGGGTTAAAAAATACTTTAGTGGCAGAACTTCAAAGAAGTGGTCTCGGGCGGATCTTTTAAAACGGGTTTCCTACGCCATATCGAAACACACACACTACACACTATACACTATTCACAGAAACACGTTTCCTGAGTGACATTTCATATAAAGATCGATTTGCGGAATATTTGTTTCCCGTAAGATTCATAACCCCGATGGATCGTTTCTTCGAATTTCGAATGACCGAAGATCATTAGCCCGATAGATCGTTTCCTCGAAAACCTTCTAGCGTTGTAAAATCCTTACACCACCATAGATTGTTCCTGTAGAAAGAAAAAGAAATCCTATTTGCCTAGCTAGATTGATAATTGTATTTACTTCTGGTAAACATTAACCTTACCTACTTGTGACGAAAAATAATACTGCATTTTAATAACCGAAGTAAATTGATTTTCTCTTTCAAAATCAGTATAAACATAAAGCTTACGTAATTGACGAATAAATCACAACACAAATTGTATTTTCACTAGATAATGAGAAAAGTTCAACAAAACAAACTGATGTACCCCTAATAATGATTCAGGTACCTTAAATGAAAATGAGAACCAAATTAAATTTCAATATGAGTCGCAATAGCACGCAAAAAATTCAAAGTATTCATGTTGAGCCTATTACTGAAAATTCTCTTCAAGGAATCCATAGTTCTTTTGAATTTATTTTTTTGGTGGAGTACGAGAGACGCTGGCCATGGACTTTTCAATAGCGTGATTGGTGCTCGTTTGTTCCATATGCATATGACTGATAGTCACATAAACACCATATCGGCTGTCATTTAATAAATTGTTCTAACGTCTGTGCCACGCTTCCACGTTATTTTGCGTTCTCGGCATTTCATTGTTGATTTGAATTGACCACAACTGCGGAGGAAACATTGGATTCGCCCTTGATATTGAGAGTTTGGTTCCATGAAGTTGACTTTTTCCTTAGCCAAGAACATAATAGGTTTCAAACCATTCTACGATGGGCTCTGCTTATTGTGGTAAAACCTCATCTCTCAAAATTCTGAAGGCCTGTAGTATTTCTTCAGGGGGTAAAAATGTCAAAGCGATTAAATGACGAATTTTCAAGGAAAATTCACTGTTGCTAGCATAATTTGACTGCAAACCTGTGCTTTGAATTTTTCGCCATACACTTTGGCCTAAGTGAAAAAGGCATCCATTGTAATCGGCATCAGGAAACTCAATTTTGATGGTATTAATCATTGAAATTTCGAAGTCTGTGAGGATATACTGGGGGCTCAAAATAATTTCAAATTCCATGGCATATTCTTTCAGGCAGTAATTTTATACCAGTTTTAGTGCAAAACATCAAAAGTCTTTTATTATTGCCATATTTAAAATCTTTCGCTAAAAACCTTTCCCCTTCAACAGTTTTGAGATGATCTGGTATTTCGATTTCATCTAATGTTTTTGGCTCTTTTGGCAAAGTCTTCTTTCTTGCTTGTCGAATTATCTGCCTCAATGCATTTTTATTAGGCATAGAAAAAGCACTAGTACTTGGTACTTGGGCCAGACTGCCTTGAATAAGCTGAGCAGGAGAAGACTTACTGCAAATGGCACTTCGTTTCAAGTTGGTGCGTAGTGAATGAAAGTGCACATTCTCATTCACTTGGCTTATTTATAGAAATTTTTTCGTGAAGACACGATTGGCGTAGTCTGCTGTAGCACGGTTTCTCGCCTCGACTTTGCTAGGAGACGCGTCTAGCTTATTTTCCTTGTATGGTACCTCGTAACACAGGGATATAATAATCCCTACTTCGAGACCATTACAAGAGGTGTGTTGTCTGGCGCATATTTATTTATTTATAATTTATATCATTTATTTTTTCAATAGCACTGTGAATATACGTCGTGACTGTACTTTTACACTGTTTTTCTTTTGCTTGCGCACAATACCTGTACTTTTTTGCCCCAACAGTTTTGCTTAGACACATTTCATAACCATCAATTACTAAAACTACATTTCCTCGCTTCGAAAGCGCAGTTTCAACAAAATCCGACATTATATACTAATATTCAACTATAATAAAGTTCTAAGAGTCGTAGGTAATGTGAAAGTGACGAAAAAATTGAAAAAGAAAATAAGAACCCAGTTAAATGTGTAAGTTTGGCTGTATTAGAGGCCCAATTCGGAGACTTTTTATGAACAAGTTTGTAATTTTATTGTCATTTAAATTAACTTTCTGAGGTAGTCCCAGAAAACTAAAGCAAACTCGAAATGATCTAGCCAGTTAATCAAAAAAGCAATCTCACTTTGTTAATAAACTTGAACAACCGTGTGCGAGACGTTTTGTAGGTAATAAAATTTCATCACATTTATTTTTCGGTTGCGAAATCTCCAGCCGACTAATGAATGCTGACTTTGTAATTTAACTTTGTAATAAAACGCTTTGGCGAGTGTCGAGCGTGACCCGTGGAGCGTCTCGTTTTGAGGACAATATTTCCGGAAACCGAATGTACTTTACCGACGACTCAATAGGGATGACAGAATCTACTTATAGTCAAAAAGCTGGGTTAAGCTTTAGTTTATCATGGTTGTATAATAAGCATCATTGGTTAAACGGACATTGGAATACATTTAATGAAGCAATACAAAATTTATGCAGCAACATGAACTTGCAACCCTTTCTATCTATTTTTTATAATGCCCGTCAAGATGACCTTACTCCACCTAATGGAAAGTGAAATTCGAGCTATAAAAACTCTTTATTCGTATTCTAAATTAATAACATATAAAATAACAAGATAAACCCCTGAAACACAAGGAGGTGGTTACAAAAAAATTACGCAAACTCTGAATGATCTAGCCAGTTATTAAAAAAAAGCTTGGCTTGGGTTGAGCTTTGTTTTATGATGGTTGCTTTAAACTTAAGGACCCTGTTTTAGAGCCATGCACAGCAAATGAACTGTCAACCCTTACTATTTATTGAATATAAGCCTCCAGGAATACTCTACTCGTATTTACCTGTAATCTTAGATTAAATAGTATGCAGATTATGTGATTGCGTGCCCAAACAAAGTGAAGTATAGTACATTTGGCTTATTACTATAGATGTTTGTCTATTTCCGAAGATGTGGTCCATAGCAGATAACAGTATATTACTGGCAATATCATTGGTGAATATAATATAATATCCTTACTTTGGCGTATGGCCTCGCCATCATTGTTGCCATTTAAAAGGTTATCCTGCCTCTAAGTTCACTAGAGAAAAATTCCGATAAATATTAGGGTTTTTCAAGTTATTATAACAAAAAACGGTATAATTTCAAAGCCAGCAGAAATAGATAAAGGAAGCTCTAAGTACCTAACTAATTGATTTCAATAACGGCCTCCAAGAGAAGTTATTAACCTGACTACTGACCCGGACCGACTATTTGATCTTCTGAGCCACTATAAATACAGAGGCAGGCAGAGCAAAGACAACCTACAAAGGAATTTGCCCTATTGTGCTCAACCTTGTTACAAAAGATAGAGACTGTAGGGCTGTAGCTTCGTTTATGTAAGGCTACATACATAATTATGCAGGGTGGCATTATTTTTCTTATCTGAGCGTATGAGGGCAAGCATGTGGTACCTCATCAAGCTATAAATACCTAAGTCCTTATCTGGCTATAGTCCCATGGCCAGTTTTAACTATTGAAAAGGCATTTTAGCAGGCCTTCAAGATGAGTATGACCAGCTCAGAGATTGCTTAACATTACTGTGCTTGTCAGCCTTATATCTGCACCTCACGACCGCTTTCCATCAGGTGGAGTGAGGTCATCTTGACGGGTACTATAAAAAAAACCTCTGTAAAATTAATGATAAGCTGCAGACTCTTCATCATCATCATTCGCAGCCACACGACGTCCACTGCTGGACATAGGCCTCCCACACAGATTTCTAAAGCGATCTACCGGATCTTGCTACCTTTACCAGATCGACCGTCCACCTTGCAGGCGGGCGTCCAACGCGCCTTCTTTGAAACGGTCTCCAGTGTAGAACTTTTCTGCCCCAACGCAGGCTCTTACTTTAATGTTTTTTGTCGATGAATTCATTACTAGTCAATCGCTCTCAAACGAATTGACCGATTTCGATGCGGTTTTTCATTTTCATACGAAAGCCAGTTTCCTTGCGGTGGTTTTTTACTATGTTAAGTCGGCCCAGCAGATTGAATAGTATCAGCTCTTTTCCGAAATGATGTGAAGCATTTTGGCCATAAAATTAAATTATTGGGTGGGGGTTTTCACTCTTTCCTTCTTCTATTTGTTTGATTAACCTACTACTCGGTTACCCATGTGAACCATGTATTGTCTATTTCTCAAGCCACCCGTCAAAGTCTTAAAAAATGCTGGTTCTAACGACTGCCAGCAGTTGCTGCCAAAAATGTCGGGTGGCAGCATCCGGAACCAACCACTTCACGTGTTTTGAAAAGCAGTGAGTCTCGATCAATCAAATCAAGGAAGCAGTTGCTTAAGACCTCATGCTCTGTTCACTGTCATGACTAAAATGATATTATAAATTTCCACATCCCACAAAAATATTCACCAGAATGAAACCAAAACAAACAGAGCCCTCAATTTTTCCCTACCGTCAACTCCAATTACAAGAATTGAGGTATGTTTGAGGAGGCCAAGTGTCTTCCATCCACCTGCTGAGAAAACTCGTTAGAAATGAGATGAGAGACTTAATAAACCTTATCTCTTGTGTAAATTTTCTGTTTATGATATTTTTGAAAAGTTATTCATAATGACCATTTTTTTAAAAAGAGACAAGTGTTTAGTTATGGCAGCAAGGAATTCAGTGTGGACCTAACATAACAGCTCAAAAAAACATGTCTCACAAACCACCAGTGGCCACCGCGATCTAAAACTAAAAAACAGAATAGAAAGTCGTGGACAGACACTCAATATTTAATAGAAGTATTTTTTGAGATAGGTATTCATAGATCAGTTTATAAAAACAATGTCTTATTTGGAAGTTATAAAAATAAATCAATTGGTGGCGCTAGTTGGCGGCTTAAATCGCCTTAAACTTTGTCGTAACTTACAACTGAATCTAAAACTGTGGAAAGCTCTGGTTGATAGCTTTTTGCTATTAGAATTTTTAAAAGTTTTAAGAAAATTGTGAAGTACCTAACCTAAATTCCATTTAGGAATAACAATCGAAGACAATCGAAAGAAGAGCGTGTTTCATCATTATTTCAGGCCATTTACCATTCCATACCCGACATACAATTAACCATTTATAGGTTTAAGTTACTTGACCAAAATCAGATCATGAGTAAAATTATAAGTGTTATTTTTGAATGAGGTGCTTGACCAACATTCAAAAGCCGATACCTGTAAGTCTCTTGAATTTCTACTTGTTGTCAATTTTTTTTTATTCTACTTTTTATCCTTTTAATTTGCTAAGCGTTAGTCTTATAGTGCATTCAAAATAGTTATCAAACTACAAACAATCACGAATAGCCTGCAAAACACCAACGATAACAAAACATTCCTTATCCCTTTATGAATCACTATTCCCTTTACCTGTCGGTGTATTAAATCATCTATTTGGGGTCCTTACTCAATTTAATTTAAGTCGGCTTGAATAACCTGTATTGCTTCGTACTAGCACTCATTCATGCTTTTGTCCTAAGCAAACCCACCCCTCCCATCTTAATTAAAGTATCCAAAACAACAAACAAGCGATTGTGTGTTACCTCGGCGTCGTAGTAATAATTTAGTTAAGGGTTGCTTCATGAAAATGCTTCAAGTTGGCAGAGACCTATGGGTACATACGGCATTAATTTCTGAACGCTACCGCTGTGTCCATGAAATATATGTAAAACGGAGCAGAGCTTGTACCTTGGGTATCAGAGACTGATAAACGTTAAAGTATAATTAATTGAATTGAATTTGATCTTTATTAACTGCGCTATTTTCCCATCTTAAAATAAAAAATATAATAATTTAACCCTTGATCCTAGGCATGAAATTCCAATAATCTTGATGAATTTCAAACCCTAAGTAGGAATGTATGTATGTTTTTTGAACGCCTAACGATTTGCGATGCTTCTCGTCCGGATTAAAGAGAAAGGTCCAGCAGAGCTAAAATGCACAGCGCAAGAGATTTTGTCCACGATGTCTTGTGCAATTTCTATGGGCAGGGCGCGAGAAAAGAGGTAAGATATTTCTGTCTCAGTGTCTTTGTCGTTGAACCCTACTGGTTCCGTCCGTGACAGAGATCCGTATGTATACTATACGTATCAGGGGCGTAGTAAAGTACGTATCCATTGTTTGTATATCACGCTTCGATTGGTTCGCTGGATCCGTGCGCCAGTTTAATTTCGGATTCTCTCTTGTTCCTAATAATGTTCCTTTTGCCTGTCATTAGTGTCAGGATTGGTTGGGCGAATGTTTATTGTGAAGGGTGTTTTAATGTGTTAGCTCTTTTGGGTTTAAAATAACATTCAATTATAAAGAATCACTAGACGCCGGGAGGGCTTCCACCCCCATGTGGTTGACTATCCAACAATCCGTACCCAACGGTTTGCTGCGTCTTTTCTGGTACGCACCGCTAGGGAGTGGAACGCTCTCCCTGCGTCTGTGTTTCCGGATACTTACAACCTTGGTGTTTCCAAGGCCAGAGTTTTCTGGGTAAGCGTGTACCACCATCGGCCTCGTCATCGCTTACCACCAGGCGAGACTGAGGCCAAACGCAAACCCATTTTAAATAAATCAAAAATCTGCAATTTGAAGTGGTTTTTAAGAAGGGACAAAACAACGCATAATGTTTATAAAGGGCCAAGCCAAAATAACACGCCGCCAGAGCGCGTGATTTATTGCAAGTTTTGGGGTTTTTGCTAACGTTTTTAGTTCTAATTAACTGATTGGGTTGTGAGTCAATCATTATATTTCGATTATTTAAAGATCATTGTATGTACTGAGATTAATTTTTAACAGTATTGTGCTTTATTCAAAACAAAAACCTGTCGTAAACTTAGGAAATTTGACAAATTTTGCTAAAAAGCTTCAAGAGTAGGTAATTTAACTCAACAGACAGAGTTCATAACATCTGACTGTGTGATAGAGATAAAATTTTCCGTTTCTCCGAATATTTCACTGAAAGCAAATTGTTTATTTTGCATCATTAAAGCTTTGTAAACATTAATAAACGACATCAAAAGTGAGAAATTACAGAATAATGCTTCTCGGACCCGTGACAACGTCGCCGTAAACATGTAATAATGTTCCCATCTGTAATTTAACTTCGTAATAAAATACTTTGAGCGTGGAAACGGGGCTTTGGGAAAGTGAGATTTTTATAAGGTGGAAAAATAAGATGGTAACACTGGATATATAAAGTGGTGTTTACAATATGGACATAAATGTTTATAGATGATGCGGGAGTTAGAGTATTTACTGCATGGGAGTTGCAATGTGGTACGCAACGCTGTTTCAGTTAGTTCACTGGAAATTCCAGTAGATTTACATTTTATGCTTCCTCTGTCTATAAGCTCCCTTAAAATGTAGAAATTCTTCACTGTAACGATATCGTGACATCACAGTAAGTTTTTTACCACTAGGTTTTCATACAAATGAAATTGTTTTGACTAGCGTCAAGTGTTCGATTCCCGGTCGGGTTGATTCAGGAAATTAACTGTTCTAAATTGGCTCGGGTCTGGATGTGCTGGAAGACGTCACTGGCTTAAATCTTTGTCTGGTACCTCGTCATACAAGGAAATTCCTCCTTACGTCGAGGCAATGACAATTGGTGTGTTTTTTGGTGCATATTTATTTTATTTTAAACCGATGGACATTTCAATTTATGTCTGTGGCTTACAACGATGCAATCGGCCGACGCACTCGCCACGTTTGCCTAACGAGCTCGTTGTGAATGCGAAATGTACGCAACAGGTCAGATTAATGTAGAGATAGGGCATTCAAACAGGGATAGCTTTCTTATCGAAAGAAATACGATATGGAAATTCGACAGTAGAATAAAATCATTGAGAGATATTGTCTAAAATGAAAAAAAAACCTTAAAAACCAGTGACTTTACGTTTCAATCACAGTCCTCTTTGTTACGCAATAAAAAAAAACCGGTGAATATATTTTCAAAACTTTGGTCGCAATTAAGCATAGACTAACTGATACTAAGCGGTCAGACCATTGACATACACCAGTACGTCTACCGTCTAAAAAATTGTATTGGGATGACACATGACATGACATGGCAATGTCAAATCCCAATACATTTTTTTACGCGAACGATAACGTAAATTTTAAGTAGCAACTCGTGGTAGACGTCCTGTATGCCTACCATGAGTTTCTGTCACCTCAACTACGAGTTGACTTCAGAAATTTGTATGACATTTTCGGTTACTGTACCGAAACCCAACGTCAACGAGGTCAACGTGGACGCTAGCGGCTCTCATCGGTGGAAAGTCATGGTAGCTATACACAGGTCCTAGGCAAGAACAACCCGCATTGCATAATCAAATCATTCCCATACTTTTAAAGTTTCTCCAGTCGCAACTTATTTGTATGTTGCTCTTGGCTACGGCCTCAGAGGTACTATCGACCCATTCGCATTTATAAAAATGTTGTATGATAAACCTCTTTAGCCACATAAAAACTAATCACGAAGGTAATTGTAAACATCCTGATCTTTTTTGCGTCAGGGTCTGCTACGGGAATTTGTATTAATGGTCACAATAATACAATATTGACGACACGGTTGGCGCAGTGCGCTGTAGCACGGGTTTACGCCTTGACTTGCGTGGTGTCCCGAGTTCGATTCCGGGTCGGGTTAATTCAGGAAATGATCTTTTCTGAATTGATTTGGGTCTTTGTGTGCTGGGAAACACCTCTGGCTTTCATTCCGTCTGGTACCTCGTAACACAAGGATATTTATCCTTACTTCGAGACCATGACGAGTAGTGTGTTTAAAAAAAAGTGCGTGAAACCGATGCGTTTGGTGATGATGATAATTAAAATGTTTTCTCTCTTTGAATTCTTTAATATTTTAAGTAAGAAATAAATTAACTAATTAATTGCCTACATGGCATTTGAATCTAACATAGCCAGACGTATATTTCGCTCAAGGGCGGATAATCCGCCCACATTCCGCAGGACGGTTCGTGCTTTGACCGGGGCGGGCGGGATTAGCGCCCTTGTTGACTTTTAAGTGGTTCGAGGTTCTACACATTGAGGGTAAGCTGAATATTGCTTTGTTTGTTATCTTTGTTTTAATACTTTGGTTCTTATTTTATGATAAAGGTAATGGCTTGCTCCCTGACCGCGTATGATTCGTGAAAAATAAATAAATAAATATCCCTGGACATTATTCCACACAGCGCCATCTAGCCCCAAAGTAAGCTAATTAAAGCTTGTGTTATGGGATACTAGACAACGGATAAACATACTTAAATACATTTTCTTTTGTAAATACATACTTATTATACATAGGAGACACCCAGACCAGTACAAACAGACATGTTCATGCACACAAATGTTTGTACTGTGCGGGGATCGAACCCGCGACCTCTGGTGTAGTAGCCAACTTCTTAACCATGACACCAAGTCGGTCGTCAAAATATCCCTTATCGGAGGAAAGTTGGTTAGAATTTTTAGGAATTTAGTTGGAATAATTAGAACGATCGCATTCGATTGAATATAATGCTAGGAACGTGAGGTAGCTACGGTTACAACACACACAACTTCTAATATTTGTGATAGGGTAATATTTTGTCAGTTTCCTTTGAAACATATATGAGGGATTTTTTCTGTTCTTACGTTCTATTTAATTAGAAAGCATGATATTTTCCTAGACAAACCTCATGAAATGCACATATAAAGTTCGGAAAGCGAAAGATTCTTCCAAACCTTGTCAAAGATCTGTAAAGATACTGCAGTTTTATTAAAAAAAAAAGATACAAGCGTTGAATTATGGGCTTTCTGCGAGCGTGCCCACTTACTCGTAGGTCTTCGTGACATGAATATCGTCACTTTAACTATGTTTTAACTACAGGATTAATGGAGAATTTCCAAAACTGAGTTTGCCATGAAATGCCTTCAAAGAAAAAAAAAATTCAGGCCATCAAAAATTTCCCTATAAATTGAATATTTTCACTCCACAGTTTATTTTTTATGTGGCACATAAAAGCTTCCAAGATGATGTAAAAGAAAATCATGAATTTTAAACATTATATGAAATGTAGGTAGGTATATTACAGAGTTTGGAAAGAATAAAAATGGCGGTAATATTTTAGGTACCTTGATCATATTATTATGATGATAGCGTGTTACGGATAACCTATTTTCAATCCAGCTTTTAAAGAGCAGCAAACAAAGATTCACCGAATATCAACCAATAGTTACATACCTATTTCATCATCAATAGAAATGATTTCTATTCACTTATACGAGTAATTCAGTAGCCAAAATTTGTGTTTATTACAAACTGCTAATTAGTGGACCACACATATACTTTCTTTGACTTTAAAATTATCGTAACAATTACCTACCCAAGCCATTATTCCAGGGTGTTGAAAAACTAAGTGTATAAAACAGGTAACTTTGTTCGATACTCTTGCGATGATACACAACGCTACGGATGCCAGTTATACAAACAGAAAAGCCGACGCTTGTAAAATATTTACGTTTCTTCCCCTCTCGACATAACGTATTCAAAGGCCGCACGCGCTGAAAATTGTATATATGAAAAAATATTTAACATTCCTCACTTATAACGCGTTGAGCATTTTTAAAGGTATTCATTGTTCTGTTTTTGTTGCTATTTTGTTGCAGCTCTACTTTGAATGTTTTATTTGGGGCTCTTGTTTACATTTTCAGGGCATTTCGAAATTCTTTTCATTTAAACATAAGCTGAAAATGAGTTTTAATTTTTGTTCTTGCGTCGTTTCGTATAAATACAAAACGTTAAGTAGAACGTGTAAACCATTTTTTAACCAAGGATTCAGATTCGGATTGGATTGTTAGAGAGGTGTATGTAAGGGTACCAATTAACCTTATTTACTTACCGGTATCTAATTTACTTCAGCCTTTTTCAACTGACTGGCAGATGTCTTAAATATAGGAGAATACATTTTGGTCTGGATGGCCATTCACCCTATTACCCACCCGACGTGCATAGTTTATCATCGTGGCTGATCAGCTTTTGCCAGTTAGTTACCATTTATGAACATCATCATTATTATAGTTTTTAATAATTAATACCTTATTACCAATGTAAATCTAGACAAGAGGCACCGCTAGTCAAGTATAGTTTGTACTAAATAAATATCGGTTAAACATGACAGGTATCTAAAATAACATCACCTTTTGCCATACGTGACAAGACCTTCACCTGAAGGCAATATTATTTATTCATTGACGAAGACCCTTGTTCATCCAAATTCACCCACCCTGTAGTAATACCTTCACTAATAACTTAACTTCATACGCTCGTACCCGTATTTTCCTGTTCCCGTAAAAAACTCGGGAAATTCTCTCTTGTGCACCTCTATACTCCCCAAGGAATCTACATGACAAATTTTTGTTACCCATGCTATCTTTTCCCGCTTTGTCCCGTTCCCATTTAAATGTTTCCGTATCTCACGTTTGACAGTTGAAAGAAAGGAAAGAAATATCCCCACTAACTCGAAGTGTGAGGATTGCCCCACGGTCTACGACGTTTTTTATAGCTCACGCCACCAATTCCCCTATAACTAAGTAGTTACGAGTTCCCCACCGCTTAAAAACTTTGGGGTTTATCCAAACTAGTGACAAAATATTATCAAATAGATTTGATGCACTACATCCATTTCCTCCTTTTTTGTGAACCGTGACTTCACAAAACTTCACGAGATGTATTATCAAAAATAACAAAGCTGATGTACAAGTTTTCCACACGAAAGTAGCTAAAGACAACAATGGCTCCAGAGACGTAGTGCAGAGTATTCCGACTTGCAGTAATACGATTTTAGTAGTGTGCACAAATGTTTGTGTAAGTCTAAGCAAGAACTCAGGGTGCGGGCAGAATGGTGCCACTTTAAGGAAGTTGGAAAGGTGGTTTTAGTTTATTTTTAAGTTGTCGGTTAAAAGAAATGACAGTTCGAAATCAGAGTTCTAAAGCTGAGCGATTGCGTAACACACATTTTTTGGCAATGCGAAGAAAAGATACGTGGTATCATGCCCTATTCGGGTGCAGCACACATTTTAGGAGAAAAATTGCATTGCAAATAATCCGCATATTATTTGACATCTGTAAATGTCCACACAAATCTCAGAGGTAGTTTTGAATCAGGCTTACATTAGTTTCATGCTTAACAACCAATTACAGAGTGGCATGTTTATAATTGCTTCCATATTTAAAATGTATATTCGGGCGAGAATGTGGTGGAGGGGAGTCATTTCAGCCTATACAAACTCTACTAAATTACTTAAGAAATGTGAAAAAGGGTGTATTATGAAATAGTCCTAACATGCACTATGAAATACGAAATAGCATAAAAGCATCCGTTTTGGGAGTACGCTCTGGATTACATCCGCGAATACCTTTACTCTAAAATATTACGTTATATATATTTTATTTCACTCACGAATTTTATGCGGAAAATTGCGACTGCTTTTGCAATCTTAGTAATAGATTCTTGGATGAATAATGTATGAAATTTGAGAATTCATTCAAATTTTAATGATCTAATGTGCGGTTCAGGATAGACAGAAAGAATTATTTACTAATGGATTGAAAACATCAGAGATAATTTAGAAGTCACGACTTGGTATCTCAAGACAATTGTTTTTACAAGTATATACTAGAAAAAAAGCATGTATACATTGTGTGATTCTGCACCATGTCCAATATATGCAATCATTTTTGGAAACAATATAACTAGCTATTATATAGAACATTGCTCGATTAGAAGTTCAATGCAAACAATGATATATTTTTTCAATTTCTTGACTGGTACTTTTAGCGACAGAAGTCTTAAGTACCTTTTCATCTTGGTCCAAATTTTGATATTGCTATCACAAATCGTAACTAGTAAGGACCATGCTTACTATAGCAGCAGTTATGTTTTATATGTGCGCGCGTGTAAGTTCGTTTCGGAAGCGCATGTAACACACACGCGTCAGTCTTACGAGCGTTGACGCGCTCATCAGCTCTCATAACCCAAATCCTACGCGTATCGCGCATTTGGTGTTGTCTAGGCGCGAAATGTAGCGTGCTTGCAAGCGCGTATGCCAAATTGACCATATAGGAACACGCGAAAAATTATGGTACTCTGCAGCGACTCTAAGGGAAATGCCTGAGTGCAGATAAAAAGGAACAAGTGTCTTAAGTTGCAAATTCATCAATAGTGTTTATTTCATTTTATTAAGATAAGGGTCTCTATGGGCTAAATGACCTAAATTTGCATGCTAGTTTGCATTTACATTTTCAAAAAGATATGTTTTATAAGAAGTAACAAATATAATTCAGGTCGTTTCTAAATTTTACGGTTAAACCTGACGCCTTTAAAAGGCGAAAATATAACTCAAACGATCCATAACATTCAATATTTCAATAAATAATTCATCATTTAGGTGTTGCTAATAAATATTCTATAAACAGTCTTCCTTAACTGCTTTTATTGCGCCAGACTTTAAATCTCATAACATTTTTATGTTTGAAAAACGTCGTCTCGCCGTAAATTGCGTTTGCGTCCAATTTTCAGTGGCGCCGGTAACCTGCAATTTTCTCGCTTTAGCACCGGTGGATATAATTCTGCTTTCAGATGTAATATCGGGACATGGTTGATATCATGATATTCAGCCACTTAAGTTGATAACGTGGTCAGGGTTAGCATCACCCTCTCTCGAAGAACTCCATACAACGGGTCATCCTTCAATTTAAGCGCCCTCCTAAACTGAACTGCACGAGACAATGGTGGATCCAGAGTGTTAGGCTGAACTCCCTGTAGGTGACGAGCTGACAGACAGTAACGCTGGGCTTCATATCGAACAGTTTTTTTTAAATACCCTGGGAATGGTGATGATCAACGTATTAATATTGTCTCATTTTTAATCAGTGAGTATAATATCTTGTTTAGGATTTTTTTCACAAATTTTCATTTCCATCCACAACCTAACAATTGTCTTCAACAACAGAAGCGGCGACTTCATTGACTAAACCGTCTAGTCATCAAAGCGACTTAGTTAATTGAAACAACTGCTCCTAATTTCTGACTACTAAGGTCTATATTGCCATAGCAAATGTGCCAATGGTGGCTATCCGATGTGACTTCAGTAATCGCGTCGGGTTTAGGGCTGCCAGCAATATCGATTACATACCACTACACTGTAGATCATTCACATAGTGTTATATGATAAGACTGAGTATGTAGTAAGGCTATTTAATGAACTTTGAGTTGCTTAAAATATTTTATTATCAGTTAAAATAGACGCAGAACAAAACATAATGTTAGACCGCTGAATATTTGTTCCAGTTGATGATCAAAACTTTAACGCTATTGGAAGGACATCCTACTACAGTCGTCGAAATCTAATAGGCCCGTTTTGACACCTGTCATCGCGGCGTAACTAGGAATGTGAGGGAACCTCACCATCTTCCTGACTTACCGATTCCCGGACAGGCTTACTGTATGTTTCTGTCCTAAGGTCTCATTTTTACAAAAAGCTATATTAGCTATATTAAGGTGTACAACAAAATTCCAAAGAAGTAGAATTGTTGGTGGATTGTTTTATCTATAGTGTCAATGATTTCTTTGCTCACATTTTAAATTCTGTTAATATTTAAGCAGGAAAGTCACTGTCAGTTAAATTTATATTTTTGTGTGGAAGTGATTCGTACTGGTGAACTACGTTTTAGGAAGGATAGGTTCCCTCACTATTAAAAAAAAAGTGGCCTGGGAACGTAATTGTTTTTGAGACGTTTCGGAATGATTCAAAGTATCATATTTCTTTGGAATGGCGATAAAATATATTAAAAAACCTAAAATATTATCTGACATGTCACTTTTTAGTTTCTATCTTTAGTATTTGTTAACTTTGTGGGAACCCTAGACGCGTCTCTCCTGTATTAACTGTGGTATAATAGACGGGTGGACAGTCGTTTAGACCGGCCACACTAATCTCGTTGCGCCGATACCCTTGTGTTCAACACCGACATTGCGAATCGTTTCATCCTTTGGGAACGATTCTCGAATCATCGGTGCCAAATCGATTAGACGTGACATTACGATACTTGCAATTGTAACGCATAGCGAGAAACAAACGATCAAGAAATCAAAAGATAGAAAACAAATAAAAAACTCGCAGATATCGAGCCTTGAATGTTCTGGTCTCTATTGATGGAATAAGGTTGGCTTGCAACGTAAGCATACAAAAGATTCGTTCTTTCCATAAAGTTTTCGGTAGCTCAGCGGTTCAAACAGCTACCCAGACTGTAGAAGACGCGGCTTCGAATCCCGATCGCTATCTTCAAGGTCCAAAATCCAAATTTTGCTAGTTTTCTAGATATTAAAACAAGCATTGTCAAATTCTACAAAAATCAAAGTAATGATCAAGAAACCAGCTAATCTCAATGGTCACCACACTTAATTTTTCGTCTGTCGAAAGACCTTCTCATCGGAAAGTTATTAGTGTATCTCTTCATTTCATGACCTCCTGACATACGCAGTAGACTAATACAACAGTCCGCACTGAGTCCAGGTGATTGTATATAGATGTAGTTGGGTCCTGGTTTTTATCATCCCAACGGTATAAAGGCCCCAGCTTGGACTAACCTAATGAAGTAAAGTAAAGACTAAAGTATTAGAATGCCATGGACCTTGTGTGTCAACCGCACTTTTGTTCTGATAACGTGACTGCATCAGGTCACATTTTCGGTTGGGTTTAAAACTTTCTAAACTGCTCAGGGGCTTTATTACAATCGCTTATAAAGTCCAGTGAAGTTGATTCCCTAAACTGAGGGAAACGAGCAATTTCGTCAGTAAATATTAGCCTAGAAGGTGCGTTACTGCCAGGTAACCGCTGAGTAGCTGGAAATGAAAGATTACGAAATTGCTTCCCACGCTAAGTTTAGGGAACGAACTTGACAAGTTATAAGGCATTGTAATAAGGCACCAGTAGAACAAACATGCCGTAATAGTCAAATAATTAAACAAACCCTCCAAACGTGTGTAAAAATGGAACAAAAACAATTTAAACATTTCTTTCGCGTAGCAGATTAAGTGGTCCTTTCCACTCATTAGGTAACCGCCCGGGCGTTTTTACTCGTGTTTGTATTCATCTCAAATGTGGAAAGCTCGCTTTTATCGTTCTGATAAAAAGACCCGGCCTTTTTACAATATGCTGGAGATAATGTTAGTAATATTAAGCCGTGTGTGCTTTTAGAGGAACGTTGTGGAATCTCGGTTTGCAACCCCAGTCAATGGAGGAATAAAAAGCCTCTGCCAAGCCGTGGGACGTGGTCATTATAGAGCCAAGGCGACTTCAAGCTAGGGGACTTATTCAACGCATCTGACGTTACGTTACTATTAGATGTGAGTATTTAGGCGGGAAAAGCCGCATTTTCTGACGAAGGTCCGTCTATGTTTTTCTTTCTGCAAACACCATCACATCATCATGAAAGTCCACTGCTGAAAATAGGCTGCCAAATCAAGAGTACCGTCAAGAGTCAGTGCTTCAACGGCAGTCTATTCTTTGCACTGTTTGCTTAGTTAGTACATAGGTACTGTTAGTTCAAGTTACAAACTCACTGTATCGGTGTATTTCTTCACCAAAGAAACACTGTTGACTTGCTGAGTCAAGTTGCAAGGTCAGGTTGCAGATTGCAGATATTGGTAGATCACGCGGAGAACTGCCATGAAAAGGTTCTAGAAAGACTAGCTTGAAAACAAAATTAAATATTAAAATGAGTATTGAAATATGCAAAAATCAAGGTACGTAACGATGAAAACGTATATTGTTTGTCGATTTTCTGGTTTGCTAGATGTGAAATTTCGTATATTAATTTTTGCGTTTTCAAAGAATATTTAAAATGTAACACAAAAAATAAAAACACAATTGTAATAGAATATGCACAATCATGCATATATATTTATTTTATTTGATTTGAAATTAAAACGAGGTTAAACGAGCAGAACATTTACAACAAGAACATTTATTTAATGAATTTCAACAATCCTTTAAATATACAATTTATTGAACTCGCTCCACAGCTTTTAAAGGCAGATACAAAAATACAGCCATTTTTATACAACGACCTCGCTAAAGGAGATAAAGTTCAGCGTTTTGTGGATACTCGTCTTAACGACCATTTTATATCAGACAATATAGACAAGAGCTCTGCAAACAGACTTGAGAGTTTTGATAAATTAGTTCGCACTAGCGACGGCCATCGTTTGAAGAGTCAGCGCCATTTTGAATTTTAAACGCAACAAAATTATAGCTACTAAGATCGCTGGATATTGTGCTGAATATTCCAGTGTTTTATAAAGTGAGGATAACGGCGAAAGTTTTGAGCGAACAGTTATTTGTTTTAGGTGTCATTGTTTTAAAAAACAAGTTTTTATGACCTTGTTTAGATCCAGTTGGCGCATTTGAAAAACTCAAACTCAAGACTCTAATAACTTTATTTAAATAGACTGTATCAGTACTTTCAAATCGTCAAATTTACAGCAAAATAACCTAAATAATTGACATTGATACGGAAAGGTGTTGTTTGTTGAGTAGAATCTCTCAAAAGCCTCGAGAACTATGGGGCCGAATTTAAAAATTAATTCTATAAAATAAAGTAAAGTAAAGAAAAGCTGAGTTTGTAGAGGCTTCTCAGATTATGGAAGTTTTCGATTGGTATACAAGTATAGTAGTATAGTTACACGAGGTAAGTATCTGTAAAAATTTATTAGTAAATCTTCCAAAATAAAAGAGTTATACTGGCGCCATTATAGCTGATTTGCAGCTACCTTGTGCCATTCATAAAAGAAGTCAACCATTACATAAAAAATAAATAAACATCTGGGACAAATCATACCAAGATCATATGACCCCAAACTGATAAACATGCTAAAATATTTCTAATTACATACTTAAAAAGAAAATAACACCCAGACACAACAAACATAAATTATGTTCGTCACATGAATGTTTGTCAAAGGTAGGCATCGAACCCAGGACCTCCGGCGCTAAAGACAGGATCGCTGCCATTGCACCAACAAGCCAGTCGAAATGTATTGTTAATTAAATTTGACATGGAAATCTACACTATGGATTTACATAATTTATTACTAACCTTCAAGATTATAATTCTTCACACTATCTGTTAACAAAACTGGATGATTCAACCATGTCGAATAATACAGCAATTTTCGTCAACAAATCTGTATGCATTTTATTATAAAACATCTTCAAATATTTAAGATTCGATATCGCCTCGTCGCACAGACCATATTCGATTTATTCTTACAAAATTTCAAATAACTTAATACGGGTTCCAACGATTCCACTATTAAATTTCAAGTTGTAAATATAAGGATCGCGAAAGTTTAATACCATCTTCGTTTTACTTAAAGGGTTGAATAGTGAGTAAAGATGGGTTAAATGAATTGTCAATTTTATTATTACATTACATTGAAGAAGATAGTCTGGGACACATTTACACATTAGTAATGTGATTCGGACATCAAATCTAAAGCCCGTGTTACCAAGCTGTAATGTTGTTTATGGTGTGCGATAGAAAAAAAGTCTTATTTACAACTGATGCAGAGTTTATTGAAAAAGAACTATCAAAATAACCAAGCAGCGCAGATGCAGTATCTAGGATTATTGTAGAATCACCAGGCTGTTACCAGCACTGAGCTGCCAGCCGCGTAGTCGACTACATCATGGAAGAATCGAAATCGAGTTTTTGTTTGTCTATACTAATCTTACTTCATTAATATTATAAATCCCCGCACAGTACAAACATTTGTGTGCATGAACATGTCTGTTTGTACTGGTCTGGGTTGTCTCCTATGTATAATGAGTATGTATTTACAAAAAAAAAAATAATAAGTATGTTTATCCGTTGTCTAGTATCCCATAACACAAGCTTTAATTAGCTTACTTTGGGGCTAGATGGCGCTGTGTGGAATAATGTCCAGGGATATTTATTATTTATTATTATTATTTATAAATGCGAAAGTTTGTGAGGATGTATTTATGTGTGTGTGTATGTTTGTTACTCTTTGACGCAAAAAACTACTGAACGGATTTAGATGAAACCTTGCAGTAATACAGCTTAGACATCAAAATAACTTAAAGGCTAAAATTGATGAAGATTTTTTGTCATTTGGCCATAGTAACGATAAGTTCACGCGGGCGGAGCCGCGGACGGAAATCTAGTAAGTAATGGCATATTCCTAGATTTTGGTCGAAATTTAAAAGGTCAAATTTCTATCTGTTTGCTCAATAATATTAAATTTAGATAAGAACAACATTTATTTCTTACTTATGTAATATTATAAATTCGAAAATTTGTGAGGATGAATGTATGTGTGTGTGTATGTTTGTTACTCTTTGACGCAAAAACTACTGAACGGATTTAGATGAAACTTTGCAGTAATACAGCTTAGACATCAGAATAACACATAGGCTACAATTCATGAAGATTTTATGTCATTTGGCTAGAGTAACAATCAATTCACGCCAGCGGAGCCGCGGGCGGAAAGTAATACTAACAGAAAGTAATGATTAGATTGTTTGTTTGTATTGAATAGGCACCAAAACTACTGATTCGATTGTGAAAATTCTTTCACTACCAGAGAGCTAAATTATTCAGGTGTGGTATAGGCTATATTTTATTATGATTGAACAATAAATTCAGTGAAAAATAATAGTATATGTAAATCAAGTCGAAGAAAAGCGTGCAAGATGTGATAATGAACACTAGCTGTCAAACATTTGACAGAACAAGTCTTTCGGGACAGCTCGTAATGGATAAAATTATCAACGAATAAACAATTTGAAAATATATTTTACTTATAGAAAGCTACAGAATCCACGAAAATTGAGAGATTACTACAAAAAACACTCTTGCGAAGCCGGGGTTGGTCGCCAGCTTTGTAAAACGATTTTAGAGACTAATAAAAATCAGCGCTGTTTTGTATTTGTTCAAAAATTCTCACAGATCAAATCCCAACCCACACCGTTTATAAGTTTGAAACCCTTTCTTTAACTGTGCTCACTGAACCGAGTCCATAACAAATCTCCGTAAACAACACTGCAACCAATTAATACCCTCCGTTTTATGTTCGGTTTATAATCAAAAGACAATACAGTGAGCGCAATCAATTATTCCCAGACAATGGGAGACTTTTGGAGGAGGCATAACGCGCAAATGGTCACGCCTAGAGGTCAATATAAGTATAATTATTCGGTCGGTTTGCTGGGGCCATAGAGTTGCGATTGTTCGGTGAAATACTAAGAACTGCCTAATAAAAAAATGACCAAAGATAGATACTAAGAAATCATTTACTCACTTCCGGACATCTCGTTTACCCGTCCATATAATATAAAAGCATACAACAAGAAAACATTTAAAAAAACAAAACATGAAATAAAAAATATCTTCAGGCAGCGGTGTCCCGATGTACAGAAATGTAAAGGACCTCTCTCAGCATTAGCCTGGGCTTTGTAGGCTCAGGCGCTGATTTTCAGTGGGCCCATCTGAGTGTACGCACATTCGGAGGTGGACAACGTACGAGTATGTGTGTGACGTGTGTGTCATATCAGTCAGGGAATCAGGCGCTACAATGAACTCATGGTAGGGAACCATGAGTTTACACCGCCTACAGTCGCTAAACCCATGGTAGGGATACTGGTCGGCTAAGGTCTCGCTAGCTCTGTGGTAAGTGCTGGCTTGCGAAGGAATCAGGTTCGATTCCCAGTTCATTCTTAGACTGATTTAATTGTCTAAAAAACCTATTTAATCATAGTAACTACTACCCTTACCCTTTACTTCACGTGATGAGAACACAAACCATATATAAACAGTGTAATAATTCAGTACGTCTACCACGAGTTGCCACTTTAAATTTACATAATCGTTCGCGTAAAAAAAATTTAGGTATTCGTATTTGACATTGTCATGTCATGTCATGTCAAATTCCAATACAAATTTTCACGCGAATTATAATGTAAACTCAAAGTGCCAACTCGTGGTAGACCTACTGGGCCAAATTGGTACTTTATCCCGTTAGTAGCATCATTTGAACTGAAACTCTCAATGTAATTTCGCACAAAACTAAACATGTTCGTTGCCGTTCTCCCATGATGCCGGAAATTTGACTTAACTTTTTGAATTTTCTGTCAGAAATATCAAGTTGGTATCTCAGAATACCTACGGGTCAGCGTAACATTTACAACGCATACTTCACTCACGATTTTCCTGTTGGCAGAATGCTATGACCAATCCGGGATAAATTGCAACAATGCAAATTCAAGATTTCCGTGGTTCCGTGAAATTATAACAATTTTATTGTAGGTTAGGGCTGTACAACAAGGAGGTGAATACATACATCACGCATGACTATATCCCAAACGGGTAGTCAGAGGCGACTGACTGTTGCCGTCATCGTGAACGGAACACTCAGATACCTACTTTTTACCAATGGTATTAGAATCCAACGTGATAGGTGGTGAGAACTTTCGCCGTTATCCGGGTTGATTTTGGTCGAGTTAGTCGTAACCAAATTTGTGTTCATTGTGAAAATTTGCGACAAACTCACCGGTGATGGAATACACCTAATAATAAACTATAAAAAACGGCGAAATGCTCATCACCTACCACGTTGGGTTCTAAAACGCTTTGTGAAAACTGGGCAGAGTGGGCTACTTAGTGTTCCGTTCACCATGACGGCAAACAGTATTATGTTTCTTATCAATAAATTAGGTTCTATTTATAATATTTACATACCCTCTATTACACTTCCAAATAGGCGATGAAAGACTACAGACAAGTACAGTGTGGCTAAAGCTGCGGGCAGCAGCAAGTCTTTTCTTGGTCCATGACATGACGTTCCTGAACTCAGGGCAGTAACTATCTTCGACCAGACTACGCCCCTGAGAGCTCAACAAATAAAACAATAAAGGGCTTGGGCAGCGTGCGATTAATTAACCCTCAGACAATCGTTATCACCTCGACCCTTATTCGCTACCCCGTCGATACAAGGGCTGTTCACTACAGGAGGTATTTGTTTGATACTTCTTTTATTAGTTTTCTTAGTGACCGCTAGCGCATGGGGCGTCGATTCCTGCCCAGGACTAATATTCATATGGCTTGCATGTGTTTTTTCTGTGTCTTGGTGTAATATGCTGAAAATCAGCTGACTGACTTGTAGGAGCAATGGTAGAGATCTTGCTTACAACGCTGTAGGTTCTGTGTTTGACCCTTAGCAATAAACAATCATGTGTTGAATATTCGTCTTATAAATAGATAGATAAGTATACTTTATTGCACAAAATAGGAAGAAAAACAGTAATATTACACCAAACAAATAATTTGTACAATTTAGGCGGCCCTATCGCTAGAGAGCGATTTCTTCCAGGCAACCTTCTTCTTAAATTGTATGTCAGTTCAATTACACAATTGAACTGACATACAATTTAACACACGTTCCAGGGTGTCATTATTAATTTAGGGATGTATTTAGAAATATTAATGTATCTTTATCAGTCACATAGTACATACCAGCTATTCTTATTTTGGATATTATGTGAGATGTCCCAGGTATTTATTTATTTGGAAATATGTCTCTAAGGATTTCTAGTAAAATTCATTCATTAAAACTATTTCGATAAATCTCTCACATTCATAAAACCTTCGTCAAATTCACTGCTAGCAGCCATGTCCAGTAGTTTTTTTGTTTAAATTCATTTAATGTGTTATCATTTTATAAAAATGTGAACGAATTCAATAGCAATACTTGGCAGGTCTCATTGTGTTTATAATATACCAACGTGTCTAATAACCAGCTCTTCTGAGCAACTGATTTCCCATACAAATAATCCCACTATATCTAACACATCCATTACTTTAGAAATTACTGAATGAATAGATTTTTCTCCCTTGTACAGTCGACCTCAGATAGGGCGTGATTCTGCCAATATAAGCTGAACTCTCAGTGCTATAAACTGGCATACTACGCCCAAACGTTGTCATATCCACAATGTTACGTTAGAAATTTGTCATAATGACTAAAAAGGAACAATAATTTAAAAATCACACAAAGTAACACACAAAGAACTTTGCCTAACCAATCGAAAACAATAACTTTAGCACATTGAAGCAGTGAATACCTATTCCGTGAACCTACTTTTTTATTTTACTGGTATTCACCTTCAAATAATAGGACCGCAAATGGAAATAAATATTCAAAGCACAAAACTAGGCCCGAATGTAGGCCTTAGACAACTGAATAACAATCCAGGTGAAGTTTTACTTATTCAACGTCGATTTATCGCTTTGAGCCTATTCAGCCCGTTCATACCTAAGCGAACAATTTATGTTGTGACGGGGTAGCGCCTGGTAATATCTAGTTTGCTACCTACTGTGTTTCAAAATAAGGCTTTACATTGAATGTATGGCGTTTTCAAAAAGAGTCAGAGTCAGTTGTAAAGTCCTTTGACCCCTATCTCATATAACCCACCACCAACCACAATAGAACTAAAAATGGCATACTTAAGCTGTTGTAGTTAGCAAAAGTAGTTCACTTGACTTAGAGCTGTGGAACAGGAGTATCCATTAAGGTCTATTCCTCACCGGCTTGGTGCTCTACCGCCTCGGTACAGCCTTTGCACCAAATCTGTACGGATTTTATGCTGCAAAACATTTCATGACAGGCTCTGGATTTTTTCGGTACGTTAATTTTCATTTGATGTGAAAGAATAAATAATAGTACTACGGCGCGGCGTAGATGGCGGGGTGAGACGTGGGATGGCGGCCCTCTGTATAGTAGTCTACCTAGAGTTGCTACTTTGAATTTACGGTATCGTTCGCTTAAGAAAATTGTATTTGGATTTGACTTGACATGTCAACATGACATGTCAAATCCCAATACAATTTTTTTACGCGAACGATAACGTACATTTTAAGTGGCAACTCGTGGTAGACGTACAGATTCTATGCAGAGGCGCGCTTATGCACACGGTAAAAAATCTGCCTACCGAAACAAGTCGGTCTGAAAACTCCCATATTTTAATGATCTGAACAGATTCGGTACAGAGGCGGTATCGAAACCTAGGGTACAGTTCATACATTGCCAAAGTGAGATTGAATCATCATCATTCGTGCGGTCTATCCCGGTTGTGAACCTACACCAGTGTGTGGGGTCCCAGGGTCCTCCTTTCTTATTTTCTTGGCCCACTTCGCGCGGTCTTGTGCATCCTCAGTGGTGAGTCTGTTGTGCGTGCCAACGCCCTTGACAACGTCGAGCCACCGTTTTTTGGGTCGACCTTTTCTGCCGGTCCCCGGCGAAGGCGGCATGGCCAGACATTTGTTGCCCACGTAGTTTCCGATCTCCGTGAGACATGATCATACCAACGAAGGCGGCACTCTTGCAGCTTGTCTGCGATGTCATGTCACGAACACAAAAGTGCCTCGGATGTGGGTGTTCCGCACGCGATCTTTGCGTGAGACTCCACACATCCACCGCAGCATCTTCATTTCCGTGACGCGCAGCTCCTGCTTGTGTTACTCTAGTAACGGCCATGTTTCACTGCCATTTAAAAGGACAGGTCCAATGATGGTTTCATGGACCTGCTGGTTCGGAGTGTGCAGGCTTCCGGAATTTGCCTCAAGGCTTCACTCGCAGGTCCATTACAAGTAGACGGTGTTGGGCAGTAAGACTCTCCGGGTAAGACCTTACAAGTAGCTACCTTGCCAATCTGGGCTCTTCTGGTGAGAAAGTAGTTGATGGGTTGCGCTCCTACCGCTTTTGTAGGTGATCAGGTGCTCGGGACTCTTTTTGAAGAACGTGTTCACAACAGCCAAATCGGCAGCCACACACGTCCGGAGAATCTCTTCGCCTTCAGCGTTACGACTGTCAAAACCAAAACCACCGTGAACACGTCCATATTCCTCATACTCTTCACCCACATGATCGTTCAGATCGCCACCCAGAACGACGCCTTGGGACAGTGAAATAGCGCATAGGAGCTGGTCGATTTGCTCCCAAAACAGTGCCTTATCCGAATCGCTACAACCGACCTGCGGTGCCTAGGCACTTATCGAATTGGTCGTGACCCCTTCGATAAGCCCCCCTACGACCATAGGGACCACGTGATTTACTTCCAAGACATTATTTTGGAATTCCTCGGACAGTACCACCCCCACTCCACTGGCCCCACCAGGAGAACCCGCGTAGATTAGCTTGTAGCCGTACCCGATGTTCCGGGACCTATTGCCTTTCAAGCGAGTCTCCTCCAATAACGGAACGGCCAACCCTCCGTCTGGCGAGCACATTGGCCAGCTCGCGAGCGCGCCCCGTCAGCGTGCCAACGTTCCACGATGCGAAGCGAACCTTTCCTTTAACCGGGCCCGCCCATGGCCCGGTAGCCCTAACCCACACAGGAGTAGGGCGGTTCCCCTGCGCGTCGTTTTCCGGCGACGTCTTAACCAAGTTGGGTACTCTTTGCTGACTAACCATTCTTGTTTGGCTTGAGTTGGCTTTACGGGAGCGACTGTCATCTGACCTCCCAGCCCATAAAGGGGAGCCTTCGCCAGAGCCTCCTTCGTTGATCAGCAGAGTGCACCAGCTTGTAGGCGAGGTTGGCATGGGGTCCGACGATGTTGGAGGACCCCCTTACACATCCCGTATAAAGTGAGATTGAATGCTTGTTGTTAAAATAAATCCTCACTTTAAAGAAAATATGTACTTCTAATAAAGCGTTTTGTGGAAATTAGGCAAATTCTCCACTGCTTGTTGTTTTTATCAAACTTTGCAAGTTTCATACAGATTTTTGTTTTAGTTAGTATACAAACTTTCGTACGCAAGGAAACTCCTAAGCTTCGGCGTGCAAGGCGGAAGATTTGTATAGCTAGGCTAGCTACAACTACGAGTGAAAGCTATGCTGGACTTAGTTTACGAAAGCGTCTATACAAAAAGAGCTTTTCTTTTTTATATTGTCCGTCAAGTTGACCTCACGACCATTTTCCATCAGGTGGAGTAACCTGATGGAAAATGGTCGTGAGGTCCATTGCAGATATCAGGCTAATGAGCCCAGTCGTGCAAAAGAATCACTTAAGCTGGCCATCATCACCTTGAAGGCCTGCAGAAATGCCTGTTCGCGCCAAGCTTGAAGACCCCGGGACTATAAAACACATGCGCTGGAAGAGCATTTCACGTCTGGATGGTACGACAGAGGAACGAGTCACCGATTAATGTTGCGCATCGCATTAAGCATCGCTTAATATAGCGATGCTTTACCAAACCATACAGTATTATTTCATTTTGAACGTTAACAGTAAAAATAAATGACTATAATTTTAAGAAAAACAAATTACCTCACACGAAGATGAAACAAGGGGCTAGGAGATGGTGGTTGGTTGGTACTCCTACTTCTAAATAAATCTGCAAAAACTGTTCAAATATTTTTTCTGACCCGTTGTATTTTCTGTCATCAATTTCCTAGGTAGAATCAAGCTTTATTATTATGTATCACGTTCATAAAAGTATATGTATACATATATCAGATTTAGTATAGTGAATGACCCTTCAAACTCGCACAATAAGTCATACTTCAAGCCCCTTCAAACTCCAACAATGATATACATACACTGACGTGCATAAACGTCCTGAACAGTCAGTGGCAGGCTTGATTGAGTGCCCGTCAATTATCTGCACCCAATAGTACCCGCTGTTGGCCGCCACAATAGTGCAGATTAGAATTTAGTTGCCTCTGTCCGTAAATGGCGGCATTACTCTGTGCCTAATGTGAATTTCCCAAAGGTGTGCTAAATGTAAGTCCTAACTTTGTAACCATCAAGTACATATTTTAATCTTAATGCAGTCATCGACACCATGCCCGTAGGCGTAGTCTGAATTCCGTCCGAATCTATATACTCATCACGAAATCTCAGAAACTACAAGTGCTAGGAGTTTCAAATTTTGCATGGGGGTTCTCTTTAGGACGTAAGGGCTCAGTGAGACAGAATTTTGCAAAATTCGACCCCTAACTGGTTGTTTTTGGGGTTGATAGTTTGTATGAACCTTCGTTACTACAACAGTGCCAGGAGTCTCAAGTTTTGTATTGGGGTTCTTTCTAGGACGTAGGTGCTAACTATGACGGGATTTTGCGATATTCGACCTCTAACCCTTAGAGGTTGAATATCGCGTGTTTTTGGGGTTGTTAGTTTGTATGAAAATTCGTTACTGAGTAGTAACGAAGACATGTAAAGCAAATCTTCATAACCACGCGGACGAAATCGATGGGATGGGGATGGAGGAAAAATAAATCAATCCAGCTACATTCAGAGTGTATTTTTCTACAAACAGTTTGAAAAGGAAATTTCACGCGAACAAAGCTAGCTAGATCTAGTATAATAAGACGTTTTTCGCATTTGGGCGCCTCGGTAAGTGTACATACTGTTACATGCACGCCGGCACGTCAGCAATGCGTCGTGAGCGGAATCGTTGTTAGCACACGTTTTATAGGCGTTACATGAGTGGCATTTAGAGATGTTACATTCGTCTGAATAAGTTGTTCCTAACTAGGAATTGCTATGACTTAAGGACAAAATAAAATAAAACCAAATTTAGACTTTCCCGTGAGACTGCTATATAGTAGTGGAAAGGTCGGGTTGAAAAATATAAAGGCGTATGGGTAATGCTGGCGTTATTTTTGAAAATCGCGGCCACTCACCAAACCTTATTATTATGAATGGAAATATCGAGAGGAACAAACTTTATATGGAGCACATATTGCTAAAGTATATCGGAGCTGAGATATTAGGTATTGTATTTTTAACTAACTACTCAATTTGAACTTGGTCCATACCAAGGAAAAGCTGAAAAAGCGGTGTTATAAATAATTGTTAAAACTGAGAATCAATACCTCCTATTTACATATTGACCATTAAAAAATGTCTTTTTTTACCACATCGGTGACAATCAAGCATGCTGACTGCCTGATAGTAAGCCGTTACCGCAGCTTATGGACGCGAGCAACACCAGGGGCATCGCTCGCGCGTTGTCGACCCTGCAAAAACCTTTTCTGACCCCTCTTAAAGAACTCCATACTACTATTATTATATTCATTTATTTCAGTCTTTGGTCCATTATGTTGTTAGTAACAATTTTAATCTATTATAAGTTATAGGGAAAACCTCGGCAGGGAATTAATTCCACAATTTAAGGGTCCTCAGAAGGAAACACCTCTGAAACCGAACTGTACGAGACCATTGCGGATTCAGGGTGTGAGGATGAATGCCCTGTCGGTGGCGAGCAGTGGCGGTGATAAAAAGTAGCCGTGGGCATTATATCAAACAGTTCTTCAGAACAAAACCGTTGTACAAGCGGTAGAAAACGCATAGACAGGCAAAGTCTCTCCTTAGACTTAACGATTCTTAACCGCTTGTTTAGTTTGGGATCGGGTCGCACACCTCTGGACCGAATCAAAAGGACTGAGTTTGATATTCAGGCGCTCCTGCCCAAAGGTGACATCAGTACTTCACGTGTGGCTTGACTTGCGCTTTATACAGCAGCAGTCTTTGCCTAGAAGTGAAGTACTGCTTTTTGGATGCCAACCGAAGTTGGTAGAGGAGCTACAGTGAATGGAGTTTTCTTAGCTATAAACGCGCAAACTTGTGTCTTTGTGGGGTTAAACTGGGCTCGCGACCCCAATCGGAGACCCAAGCTAGGGTATTCTCAAGTTAGGGTTTGTCTTTTTGATGTCATTGATGTGATAGCTCGTGTTCCACTTCCTAATGCCAAATTATTATTCCTAATGCCTATTGCCTTGTAAAGAATATTATCCTAATGGATATCTAACTTGATGTATTGCTGGATGTACTATATCAAAAAAATATACCCAACAGGTACATCTTAAAGTGAAATACCTCCCTCTCTAATTTCTACATCCTATAAAACAGCTGTTAGGTGAGATTAGCTCCATAAAGTAACATTTCAGAAGTGTTATTTTAGTGGAACTAAGGCACTTAGAACTATTCTGACCACTCAGATATGTTTCTTTATTAGTTTGCTATAAATCAGTGATAAAATTATTGTTGGCCACTTAAAAAAAATGACGCCACGGGTCCATACAAAGTTACTCATACCCCTTTGATTTAAATACTACTGAAATTAATGAGGAACTTACATGAGGCCATCCAAGTCCTGAACTCCGACCTTGTGCGTATTCTGGAATGAAGTAAAGCGTTTGGCCTCAAGGTTGACCCTGATTAAACGCAAGTTCGAGTCGTCGGTGGTTCGCATTAAATCTCCACGATCGCCTGGAACTCTTACCACCTATTTTATTTGATGGGGTTAATGTTCCGTATGTTAAAGTGGTAAAGAGTTTAGGTATTTTTATGGATAGCTCCATAAACTGGGATAAGCAGATCAGCGAGGTGAGTAGAAGAATATTTGCATCTGCTAGTTCACTTAGTAGACTCCGGAATTTTTTGCCAATTCCTACCAAGATTTCTCTTGTGTAGGCTTTACTTCTTCCTATTCTTGACAACGCTGACGTCTGTTATATCTATTATATCAGTGAAAACTTCCTTAATAAACTCGAGCGACTCCAAAATTTCTGTATTCGTATTATCTCCGAATTCCGCTCTCAACTTAATTGGCTCCCAATACGTCTTCGTCGCGATCTTCACGTTCTTTCTTTACTCTATTGCGTCCTGTTCGATCCGCGGTCACCGCCATATCTCAAAGAACGTTACAATTTTCAGCAATCTGCCAAAAGTGATGATATGCGTTCGTGTCGTTCACTACTTCTGTCATTTCCTCCTCATTCCACTGAATATTATTCTAAATCTTTTACTGTCCAATCAATTCGCCTATGGAATTACCTGCCCTTCTCTATAAGGTCTTCCAAATCCCTGCTTATTTTCAAATCACGGGTCAAAGCATATTTTCTGTCACTTTGACTCAAACATCGCCTTAATAATATGTATGTCTATTGTTTTAGTCAATACGTTTACTTTTTTATTGATTAACTGCTCATCTTGCACCACCTCAACTGTTTGTTTTTTAGTTTCTCTACCCTAAAGTTGCCTGAAAGAGATCGCTTCGAGCGATAAGACCGCCTAAATTGTACTAATAAGTTATGTAAACTTTATTATTGTAATTGTTATATTTGCGCATTGAAGAATATCTTATCTTATTAATTTTATGTTCTACAATAATAAAGTATATTCATCTTGTCTATTTTTTAGGTAGCTGCTGACGCCATCGTCGTATACAGATGACGTTCATGTCAGAATGGGATTTTTTCCGTCACCAGAGAGAACACCAAGAATAAAAAACCAAACAGAGATCTGTTCAACTTATAAAAAAAGAAGAGACAACAAAAAAATGATATATGATTAAATAGGAATTGGTACAAATCCTAAAAAAGACCAAGTATCATTTGAATTTGATATAAATAAAGCACGCATACCCATAATCATTATTTATACATTTTGAAAACATGATGGGAAAGAAGCAAAGCGCATTTTATGTAAGTTATAGTTAATAAAGATAATAAATGAAGCTCCCTAAATTGTTGGCGCAGTTTGTATAGGTGGAAGTTCAAAAAGTAAATTTTCAAAGTTCCTATAATTTTTGTATTCGTCGTTTTTTTCACAAGAACAGAATAATTAATAACATCTCATTTATGAATAATTGTATTGTTTTTAAGTGTAAGCGAGTTTCTTTGAAATTTCCATAAAGAATCCGTTTGTTTTTCACTAAGACATTGATGTAGAGACTCTTTACCGAGACAAAGTGGTGTTCTTGAAGTCACAAAACATTAAAAACCTTAAAGCAAAATTATATTTCTTACACCTACTTATATTTAATACTTTTCACTCGAATACTGTAAGAGCAGTTTCAGACTAGCTAAAACGCTTGTATAAACTCGTATTTAGAAGCGCATGTAGGCTCACTTTTTGCCATACACGCTTGACACGCTTGTAAGCTCGTATAAGCGCGAGCCACTTGCTGACACTACTATCGGTTTACTAATTTGGATTTTGCGGCACGAAATGTAGCGCGCGTGTATTCGCGTTTGCCAAAGCGACCGTATACGCGCAAAAAAACCTGCAACCGCTGTTACTTAGCTTACTAATGATCTACGTAATTCGTAAGTGGAAATCAACGTTCTTTTAAGTACTTTATTAATTGAAAGGAATATATTGTGTAAATCTTTATTTCGCATCTAAAGAAATCTAGACAATTTCAATTTCAAGTCTAGAAATAAGATAAGAAGAAGGGACTTGAATTTGCGACTTTCCGCAAAGTGGGCGACTGATAATGTAGCGATGTGCTAAATCTAAAAATATAAGATTGATGTTAAAACAACACAAATTTAATATATTTTTTACATAAATTATTGATCTTATTCTAATTACCTATTTTACAATCTATAGACAATTGTTTATACAAATATAATTTATCATAATATAAAAAAGGGACGAATAATCTTAATTTAATTTTAAAATTATTCATGTGGCACCGAAAAAACAATCTCATCTCATAAATCTCTAATAAATAGCGGGTTGCAAACTTCAAAAAAAGTACCACAGGTATCTATTGAATTATGATGAACTTGTTTCCTAAGGTACATTACTGAATATTTATGTTTC
Organism: Udea olivalis; assembly: GCA_947369235.1. Lineage (NCBI taxonomy): Eukaryota > Metazoa > Arthropoda > Insecta > Lepidoptera > Crambidae > Udea > Udea olivalis. The sequence continues at coordinate 9,299,512 of OX376362.1, read as the reverse complement.
AGAATAAAGAAGAATTTAAAATCTATGCTTCAATCATCGTAATTTCAGCAGCAGTCAAGGTAATTTTATTAAATATTGTTTAATTTTAACTTTCATAAAATAACATTCAATCAAGGTCTAGCTTTTTGAAAGATCCTGTCATCATGTATTCCTCGTAAATACGTTGTCCTGGTCTTTTGCTTTCATCAGAAATCATTTTACTGGAATCTAATAACAGTTTCTTCGTTCTGTCTGATCTGAATTCCGCCTCGTAACTTACTGGAATAGAAAAGTAAAGTTTTCTCTAGTAATTGTTTCAATCGAATGCATTCATATAAAAGGCTTAGAGGTATCTAAAGATAGAAAAACTAAAAAAAAATTATTTCGGACCTTGATGATCTCGAGCGGGAATCAAACCCGTGTCTTTCACAATCCGGGTGACTGCTCTAACCACTGAGCTACAACGGAACGAACGTATCTAGAATTATAGGTACTTCTTTGAAACATTGATGGAATAACGTTGGCTTGCAACATAAGCATATACTGGAAGGATTCGTTCGTTCCGTTGAGGTTTCATTAGCTTAATGGTGAGAGCGGTAACCCGGATAGTGTAAGACGTGAGTTTGATTATCACTCGAGATCATCAGGGTCCGAAATCGTTTTTTTCAAGTTTTTATTTCTTAAAACAAGCATTGTATAATGCTAATATAATCAAAGTAATAAAATTTACTCGTCATATTCCTCACGGTAACGTGTAACATCATCACCTTCATTCGCAGTCATGAGAAATTCAATGCTGAACAAAGGCCTCCCTAATAGAGTTTGAGTGTGACGGGTTGGTGAGAGCCTGCATCCGAAGAATTACATTCAGAAAAGGAACCACCTGCATGCAACAGCGAAATACACAGTGATATGTAGGCTTCTAATTGTTCCGTTTACCAAGACGCCAACAGCCTAACTCACATTATCTGATGACCCTGATTAGGAAACATAAATTAAAACACACCTTTATATTCTTCTAGGGAAGGGAAATCGCCGCCATAGTCTTTAGGTAGATGGCTTTTTGGTATGTGTTTGTAAAGGTCGTCCAAGCTGAGATGGAAGGTGATGCGGTCCAGAACCTTGGGCTTGAAGAACTGCTTCATGGCGTTCAGAACCATGTGGCCATAGGAGGGACAATTGAGGACGTGTATGGAGGACACTCTGAGGCCTAGTCCTTCCTGGAATGGTTTTTAAAACGATGATTAATTTTGCTGATTCTTTCGTTCTTCTTTAATCACAGAATTTTGTAAAACATGCACTATGAAAATGTTTTAAATAGCCAATTAGTCAACTGATTTTTAAGCTCTTGGTTTTTAAGAGTATGGACGAATTGATCCGCAAAAATTAGTGTTTTTAATTTAATTAAAAACACTAATTTCAAGTTACTTTTAATTAGTAATATACATCACACGCTCGGAGCCTGCATGTTAATTTTTCAATTGAAATCCATAACCCTTGATTTTATATAATGACATATGTGTATGCCAATTTTTTTTAATTAAAATGTTTATTTGAAAAAAATAATAATTGACCAGTTGAAAACGAAATTTATTTACGTGTCAAGCTTTACATTGGGAGCAGGTTATACTGACAAAATTAGACTCATTTTGGATTTTTTCTGTACATGTAGTTATTTTATATCGATGCGAAAACCAACCAGTATCATTACAAACCTCAGTGGTTTTCGAATACTGAAATAATTAATGTGAAGTGTTTTTTAAACAATAAATGAAAAAAAAAATAGTTACATAATTGAATATTTTATCCTTAGGAACACCATGTTTAATACTCGGCAACTGTTTATAAGGTTTAAAAATATGCAATTTTGTACCTATGAAATAGCCTCATACTCGAGATGCTAGATCGAGATGGACCGCAAACCGCAAATGGAAGCTACTGGTTCCCATGAATTTCTATGAAAGTACCCTAGCCGCAATGTTGGCACACTTGGAATCACTTACACAATAGAGTTTTATAGAAACCACTGTCGCTTGCAGTTTGCAGTCTGCGGTCCGTGTCGGAATTGCCCCTTAAGATTAAAGATTGAACTGGTCCTCAACCCAAGTGCATGCTAGTGAATGCGTTTTTGTTTAGTGTGCTCATCAAGATTCAAACCTGGAATATCTGCGCCGTCTTGTGCATCACGGTCGGGTTCAGCCTCAGCAGATGGCCGAGGCAGCAGTGCTTGACGTCGACCACCCAGATTTCTCCTATCATGTAGTCGTGATGAAGTCTTATATCACCTAACTGAAATAACCAAAGTTTTTATTTAACAACAAATATAAGAAAATCATCGAAATAATTAACGTATTAAATGTGTTGTTTTTTGTTCAAAACTCCGCCCCTCAAAACCCCAAGTCCGCAATGCATCTCACATTTAAAATAACAATAGCAGAAATATTGGAAAGTATCGCTATTGCCAAAATCTGTGGCTACTATAGTCTTTCTGCCCGGTAAAGTTTCATTATGCGCTACAAGTAAAATTACATTTATAAAGGAAAACTTAATCCTCTTCCATTTGATAAACGTTAACAATATGTATTTTGAAGCTATTTGCTTAATTTTTTAATTTCAACATTTTTTTTTTGTGTATTAAATAAATAGTTAGTTCAGCAAATTGGATTCTGCCCTTGCGCATTGAATAATGATGTCGACATTGTAAAAATATTGCGTGATTTAAGATCCATTAGTCGTATCTAGGATCCTTATAAACACTCACAAATTTTTGAGTAGTTTTACGGTATAAAAAAATTTCATACTAGGTCATTCCTTTCCGACTAGTTTAATAAACTTTTATCAGATTATAAATAATCGCTCTGAGAATATTACAAAAAATATTATAAATAATTGTATTATGTTTGAAGAAACACTTAACCTTGTCGTTAAGGTTTTTGATGCACAAGGATCCGTTATTAGTCACTGTTGTGTGTTTACTTCAATTTTGATTGAATATGACCTCCACCCAGACTCATAAAGTTACTTCAAAACAAATGTCAACAATACAATGTCAAGTTTGATGTAGCCATTATAAGTGAAGTGTCAATTTTTAGGTCAAAGTTTTTGCGCAAATTCATGTAATTAAATACTGTGCGCGTTAATTTTTGTAAAAACATAATTTGCATAATCTTATTGATTCAAGCCAAGGGCATAAGTACATAATTATGTTTATTTTTAATTCATACAAGCTATGAATTATTATAAAAATGCCCTGTGTGTCTATCATTAATTTTCCGTCACGTGTATACTTAAAGTAAAAGTACAGAACCGTATAGACCCGTAGCGCTGGGTTTTGAGGTTTCGAAAATAGTAAAGTTCTTTCTTTTTGGCGTGTAGTTTTGGAATCCTTTGTCCAACTTATACATTAATTTCTCACTGTCATTTTAGATAGTCGCATAGGTAGAAATTTAGGTAAGTATTTGTCTTTGTCAAAAAAAAAATTGGAGATGAAAATTTCACTTTCGTGATAAAAAAGAAGTAGTAACTGATGTACCGAGGCATTTTGTGTGAGCTCTGTCCACAGGAACCCTGACATTTAACTAATACCTAACATGTCGCTCGACTAGCTCTTAAAGAATATCACAGTTCGTCGCACAAATGCTTATTTGTTCAACCGACCATTTTACCGGATTTCAACTTTAAATGCAGTTTTATTATGGTTGAATTTACCGTTCGAATGGTATATAATATTTGCAATTTGGACATTAAGTAAGTTTATAAAAAGGACTTTCGTTTTTTTGAAATCAATACTGAATAATTTAAACTACATGCTTACTTGTTCAAAATCCGTTTAGATACACCAAACGTAAATTCTTAATTTGTGTCATTTTCATCTACATAATCTTGTTATTTGTAAAAAGGCAGCTTTGTTCGAACGAAACGGTGCGAGAGTTGTAACTGTTGTTACATACTGACCTTATGACGAAGATTACACGAATTAGCAGGCTATACCAGTTAAGATACTATAAAGATTTCAAACTTTAAATTAATTTTGGCAGTTTTATTTTGAATAAAAAGTATGGCGTACAAATAGTAGAATTGCTGACTATGCGACAGTCAGATGTGACACAAAACGCAAAAATAAGCTTCTTAGGTACTATTCTATCTACAGGCAGGAAATGAGAAACTTTAGAATTTTTGAAACTTATGACCTCAAAATAGCCTAGCGCTACGGGTCTAATATACCGCGATCGTTGCGTTCAGAAATTCGTGTCCGGTTTTTGGTTCTATTTTTAAACACGCTGCATCGAAATCCCATACAAATACGCAGTTTACGCGGACGCTAGCGACTGTCATTGTTAACTGAAAACAATTATAGAAACTGTCTATTATACAAAGCTTTTGATCCTGCCCTTACAATAGTTTCTAGGGTAGGTAAGTCTGCATTACCGATTATAACTAAAGATAAGGTAGAATGGAGCACGTTGGGCCAGAACCGCTTATTTACCCAAGCCTTCATAGCACCCAATTTATACTTGTCAGGAATTACTGACGTAGGCAGAGAATTTCTAGGCTTCAGGGCTTAGTGTATACATGTATTCGAGGTCGAAGCTTACAGTCTCAATCCTGTGTAGAAATTAACCCTAAAAGGAGAGATCTTTAGTTGATGAAATGTAGCATAATTATTATGCGTATTTTCCTCTTTATCGAAATACGACATTCAGGGTACATGTCAAAACACTATATTTTCTGATATTTTGAATGTTCAGTGTAATTATTCCAAAAGATAAACTTTAATGAAATATATCAATACATCAATGTTAACAGGTAATTGTAATTTATACTATCTAATATTCGTACAGTGATATTGCCACTTGTTTTTGTACGACTAACGACTACATTATTTTGTATGGATACAGCCTAAGAAAATTTCGTATCAATATACAATGCAAATAGTTTAACAGAGTTCGCGCTAAAATTCGACCTAATACAACGTCACAGTAAAATACTTAAGTATTTTAATCTCTTTTTTTCATTGCCAGGGCAATCTTATAAACAAATTTAGTTATGACGGCACATTAATTTACTATTTTGTGGCGATTATCTGAGACTTAACTGCTAACATATTTCCTGAAAATGTCATATTGCATGCCCGATTTGACTTCTAAAGCCCTGCGGTTATAGACAATGTGCTTCCTGAAAAGCCATTTAAATATTCTAATTTGTGAAAATTCATACCATGAGTAAGGACTTACCATGAAAGTATTGCGAAACAGAACATCGATGAAGAAATTGTTGGGGTCAGGGTCTTCAATGCTTAGAACTGAAATCCTTTGCCCTTTATAAAGTTTTGGAATAGCTGCTTGGTAACTGAAATAATAATATCATGTTAATTATTACCTAGACCAAGCAATAACTGTAAAGAAAAAGCTTTGTGATAAAATTTTACGATGTTGCAGATAGATATATTTTTTTTAGAAATGGATGGATGAATTTACTCTTAATTCGAGGAAAATAGAACATTGAAAAAGTTTGAAAATAAAATAAAATTAAACTTAAAACAGTTAAAAGGTTAATTGTGTTGTGCTAGTTTGCGTTACTATCGATAATCTTATACTAGCTTTCCGCCCGCGGCTTTGCCCGCGTTATCGTGATATATTATGGCTAAATTACATTAAATCTTTGTAAATTGTGGCCTATGTATTATTTTGATGTTTATACTGTATTATTGTAGAGTTTCATCTAAATCCGTTCGGTAGTTTACTCGTGAAAGAGTAACAAACATGTAAGTTTTACTCACAAATATTCGCATTTATAATATTAATAAGATTTCCGTGAGTTTATGTGTGAGTATGTTTTATTACTAATCATTATACTTACTAGAAAGTCCACATATCTTTATCAGATTTAATCAGATCTTTTTCTCGGTGCTGTATGAGTTCAGGGGCTAAAGATCTGTATTTATAGAATGCGTCAATTCTTTCTTTTGTCCTCTCCAGTGAACCTTTTGCAGTGATCAGAAAACGTTCAATGACTGCTCTGCCTAAAAAATTTGTTAGTTTTGAGAATGATACACAAATTTTACAAACAGACATATTCAGGACTATTGTATTATACCTACCAAATAATAAAAACTAGAGAAATTCGACCTGATCCTGGGGAACCATTTTTGATTGCATTCTTTAGGCTTTTAATGAACTAAAACAACATGAGTTTTTACCTTAATACCAATTTTTTTCGCCTTAAAAAGTGAAGGAAATTCCGTTTACTCTTCTATTTCAAGGGATATTGCAGGGTCAGTTTTTTTTTGGTAGGGATTGTCACTCCTTAGTATATTTAGTTTGGTTTTACTCACTGAGAGCGTAGTGGCCTAGTGATTCAGCACCCGAACTCAGATCGTGGATTGTATGGGCTCGAGTTCAAATCTGGCCAGAACCATTATCTTTGTATTCATTGTGAAAAATCCGACTTACTCTCCGGTGATGGAAAACATCGATAAAAAACCAAATCAACCCGGATAACGGCGGAAAGCTCACCACCTACTATTATACCATATTGTGAAAAGTGGGCTTCTGAGTGTTCCGTTCATCATGACGACACAGGCACTTGCCACTGACTACCCCATTTGGAATAAAGTCGTGATGGTGTATGGTATTTTACTTACTAATTCCAGCATTGACGAGATGGGGCTGTTTCTTGAACCACTCCAAGATGGCGTCGATATCACTTTGTATCCCATTTTCTTTCAAACCTAGCTCTTTTCTTATCCCCTGCTTTTCTTCTTCCGTGTATGGATACAGGGGATGCTGGGTTTCTTCGATTTTCATCTGTCAAAATAAAATATGTTCATCATCATCATCATCAGTGGATTTAAAAAGGTGAAAGCTTTTTGACAACCATGATTATAAAACACTATTTTAAAAATCCATATTAAATTGTGAATGCAAAAGTAACCATCTGTTTGTGACGTTTGCACGCTTTGATTGCTAAATTTTGATGAATTTTTGAATAGAGGTATATTGGATCATGCATAAGAAAGAACTTAGAGGATAAAACTGATGCACGTAATCTTAGCCAAAAAGTTAATTCCTATTATGGTATATTTCTTAGTCTTAAACTGCCCAATAACCCTATGAATTCTGCTTCAAAACTGAAAGCAGATGAAGAATCAATCTTAGCTACATAAAATATGATTTATTCTGGTTTGCAATTATTTGAACTAATGAGGTCTTTAACCGGTTCACTGACCACAGGCCTTATTGGTCAGTGAACAATTCATTTCAAATTGTTATCAAATTTCGGACAGTGAACCTGTTGAATCTTTTAGATGAATGTGAGTAGGTATAGTAGTTATGATGAATTTAAGTACTCTATTTGGTGATAGACGCGTTGTTATAACTACTTATGGAAGGTAATTTAACAGTTTTAAATTACCTTAGCGGAATCTTTAGTGAACCGTTCGCAATGAAGGAAAACAGTCAGCTTGCCTTTACTTCATCTTTGTGATATAAGCTCTATTTTAATCACTAAGCTACTGTAAGAAATGCAGCATATTTTTGATAGTTTGACAATGATTAAATACCATTTCCGGTCACTTATCAAAACCTTAATATAGTTTTTATATCAAAGTGACATCCATCGTTACATCCAGAGTTAATAAAAAAGTTGAAGTTTTTTAAAACTTGTGACGCTATAATATGTGACTTTAACCTATTTAAAAAGCGCAAAAAAGGTTAACACGAAATGACCTTGAGGTACGATTCACACCGACCAAGTCGCGCGTCGGAGCGCAATATTTAAATTTAGGGTAACCGAAGCGTCAACAAAGGAAATAGGGTCTAAATCTACATGAAATTCATATCGCTCCACGGAATGTGCCCAGAGGCAATCGTCTTCCGAAGTCTCACCCACCCCAATATGGAACTAAACTACTGTCGATACGCTAAATTTCATACCAATTTTTAAATGCGCTCCGACGCGCGCCGTTCAGTGCGCATCGTACCTAAACGTGCACTTTATCGAGGAACAAAACTAACTAAAATATTAAAATATTTACTTTGTTCATTTCTAATTCGGGTCACTATTTAATAATCTATGAAATTCACTTTTGTATAACACTGTTATAGTTTGCACTAAAAAAACTTAGTAAATTCATCATGTTAAGAGCATTATTCAGATAAACTGAAGATTTCTTATCATGACACGCGTGATCACATCATCTGATATTCGATAATATAACACAATGCATTCATGTTATTTTATTTTGAAGATACGTCAGAAGTGTTATCTCTTCCTAGGACTTGAAGCAGGGTGAACCTTGTTCCTTCAGGTTGGTTATTAACCGTTACTTACGAGATAACCGTAAGTATACGATATAATTTTTATCCATAAAAAAATACTATCAAATAAAAAAATCTTAGAAAAATCAACATCCTTTACTGAGTTGAGTGATAAATAATTTTGAAACCTAGATAGGTTTCAGACGTAAAAAAACCATTTTTTGTAGGTCACTGGTGATCTACATCGCCATACGCTTTAGTTTTAACGTGTTTAGCAACAATTTTAAGAGATACGTGCATTTGACGAAAATCATGGTGTATGAAAAAACTTCGTAATCTAATGTTTACCCAATAAAAACGACTAATTGGTTTAGTGCTTAAAAAAGTTTGTGTTACTTTTTAAATATCGCTAAAATATACGTTTGTCTGAAACGCGTATTTATCTACGTGAATTTGTATTTATAGTCTCTAACAATGCATTATTTTCTATACAAAGATAGAAACTAGAAAAATTCGACCTGGTCCTATCCTGATCCTGCTTGAGTCCCTAGGATCTCTTCGCATCTCTTCCCTAGGATCTTTGCGCATTTAAGTAAGATTCACTATTTTTGTTTTTATTTTGACACTTCTAACGCCCTGCATACAAAAAGTTTTAAAGCGTTTACAAACCTTCAACTTGAATAGACACTTATTAATGAATAAACAAAATAGCAATTTTCACGTCTACTGCACAAGACTAGCTCTGAGATAATATTCGGATATCCTTCAGAATACACTAATATGTACTACCGAAACATGTTTAGAGACCTTTAAATAATACTTAAGGCCAGACGCTGACGATACGAAAAGCTACTAAGACCAGTAATTTGATGAATAATGCGATCCCGTCCTTTCTAGAAACTTACAAGACAGTTTAAGAGTCTTTTGTATACACATTTTTTTACATGTATCAACAAATTATAATTTGAAGACGTAACTAGCTTAACGAAAGTATAAAATGTAAACCTTACTTACGCAGGTATTCAACAATGAAAGGTATGAAATATAATTTTAATGTGTAGCAAACTTCTTACATTCATCTGGCCTTTAATGAAAACTTAAGTTTTACAAAAAATTATGTCCGCAACAATAACTTTCATATTCCTAATGTACAAATTAATATTCTTTCACGGACGAGTAAAACAGTAAGTACTCCCCGTTGTGACACGACGGTGAAGCACTTTTAAATCTTTTAAACTTTTTTTTTGTGTGTGTCATGCGACTGTCAAAGGCAATGACAGATCGCAAAATGGCGGCCCGGTGACAGCCTCCAAGTGTGTGAATGTGTGCCTGTGATACGTTATTACGATACTATACTCAATTGAAATGTAAGCAGCATGGAGTCCTTACTTTTTTACTCGTCCGTGTCTTATTTTGGATTATTATCATTTTTCATTATTTTTTCTTAAATACATAGTTTCAGTGTGGTTATTTATAAGTAATTATGTTTATTACAAGCTGTATATTTATGAATGAAAATAGGAGTCACTGATTTGAAATTATTATTGAATAATTTCATCAACTCAGTTTTAACACGTCATAATAAAACGTTACGGTAAAAATTGGTTTTTTCATTCAATTGTAGTTTTAAGTTTGAAACCGTGTCCTATCGTTGTTTAGGTGATTGTTTAACCAGTGTATGATTGCATTTTCAATTTTGTCAAAAATTAAGGGAACATGAAAAGTTTTACTCTTTTTTTTTGCCTTGTCTGTACTGTCCCACTGCGGACCAAAGACCTCCCCAAATCCCTTCAGAGATCCCTTTTGTCAGTCAAAATCTGCCACTCCTGTGAGTGAGATATATCTATTATTTTTTCACTAATAAAACTATATTTGTTTTTAAATGTCTTAGAAACAATATCTTTTACTTTAAATACAGTGTAGGTTAGCTTGCGTTTACCCTAACCCCAGCCGCATTTGATAAATCATATTTGCGTACTTAATTTTTGAAGTTATGTCGTCAGTGGCATCCCTTTTATGAAAGGCATAAAATAAAAACACATATGAACACATACGCGGGTGCCCACCACGGGGTGATGCCACATATATCTAACCGTTCCAGCTCAATATGCACACACCACCAATGATCAATTTCTAGTACCTGGGGCCTTATTACTGTAACGATGCCGTTTCCCTTCAGTCTCGTGGACGTTACAACCTCCACGATCGCTGGAAACTTCATGGTTTAACTGCTGGCCATTAAAAGTATTTTGTACTTGTTTTCAAATTTGATTCAATTCGATTTTTGTTTCGCATTGCATGCGCAGCTTTTTTGATTCAGTCCTACCAAAACCATCGTACTGAACAGTTTGTGAGCATTTTACCAGATTACCAGTTTAACTAGTATAACTTACGTGATGGTGTATTTTTAAATACTCTAAATAACCAATTTTGTAAACAGTTAAAACAGTTATAAGTAACAGGAACCCGTGTATCGGGGTAAGCATATCATACCTATTTACTTTCCTATTACTATTAGATAATCTATTACCTAGGACTCTTTGTATTCATTTATTGTTATTTTGTTACAGTTCTTCTTTCCTACCTATACTTTTATCCTATTTAATAAACAAGTCACTGGATTGGCTGATCTTTTATTAACTATTCCACAACTACATCTACTTCTAAATATTGTGTGACGAATCCCGGCGCTCCGGCTCCTGTATTGCTGGCCAGCAGCGAGGTTCCCGTTATATGGCGCCCGAACAAAAAATCGAAGATATCTCTTCTCTGCAGCTCGAAACCACGAGTGAAGAATAATATTTGTTATTTCCAGTAACTGAAAAAGAAGATAATTTAGGACGTTTGTGCAATTTATAATGTGTGTTTAAGCGTGGAACTTATTTAGTGCATTTACCCTACCCTATTTTGTGTACTATCATTCATCCCCATTTCATTACACTATACCATACCGTTTTCACAACCAAATATACTTCAATCACTATACACACATTTTACAGACAATAATACGATCGACGCTACTACTGCTGGTTACAAATGTAATCGGTTCCCGATGCTTCAGTAGCGGAGGCATTACATTCACAAATTTATTACCTACCCTTACTTATTATCCCAAAGATACTTTCAGTACCCTTTACTTTATTTACACCACAGCCCTACAGACATCACCTACTCTACGGCTTGTCTAACCGACAGCTACATAAACCTTCGAGGTTTTGGAGTTTAAACCCTTGGTTATTCCAAATCTCGTTTGTTACCACATCCTTGGCTTTGGAGAGTATCCTTAACCAAGATACTACACGCTTAGCTCGTATTTCTTTAGGTCTTCGAGGCCGACTAAGTTTACGCAAGCTAAGTATACTTACAAACATTACATACATCAAATAGCAAAATATTTTTTACCAAATACACCACTAAATATATATACTAAATATATAATCGCTTATATCCAGCCCAGCTAATTCCCTAAACTGAGGGTGGTAAGCAATTTCGTCAGTAGGTAAATATCCAGCATAGAAGATGATGCAGCTTTAGTGCAAGGTAGGTAACCACAGACTGGCTGAAAATGAATGATTACATTACGAAATTGCTCGCTAAGATGGTTTAGGCACAGATTACTTAATAGTTACTACGTAACAGATAAATCACATCCATAAAGGAATGACAATGTTTTAAAGCCTAAATGCGTGCTGTCATGTGACAGACATATATTGCCAGGGCTTCTCTTTCGATACAGATGTCAGTAGTCAGTTCTTACAGTACATCAGTCATCGCATCAGTTCAACCGCAAGATTCGCGTGCAAAATGCTCTACGCGGCTGTTGACAACCAACTGCCAAATGAGTCATGGAATACCCGGCGGCTGAAGGTAATTATAGCGCGCTGGTACATTCCAGTGACCGATGCCTGGTTTAGGGAATGAGCTTGACAATTTAAGGAATTGTTATAAGGCAAGAAGGTAAGAAGTTCGACGCAATGACCATTTTGTGCAGTAAATAGTTTTTTTTTAACATGCTCGGAAATATTGTCATTACTTTTGAATAAAGAACACGCGAAGTATCATATTTACGTAGACTGAAAACCCAAAATCACTTCCCGGCGCGTTCTTTGAATTTCGAACGAAGAGCGCGCCGGCAATGTTGTATGAAACGGTGTGCTGTTTGAATTTAGAACTCTTTCATCTATCGTACACATTGCGTTCTCGTGGCTGTATAGCCACAGATGCGTTTACCTTTCGGCACAAATTGTAAAATAAAAAAAAACAAATTGGCGGTAAAGCGGAGTTGTTATTTTGTTAATAATATTAATTAAATTTATTATGTAAAAGGCTTTTTTATTTCCTTGCATTTTTTCAAGAAAAGCACTATATATGCCTCGGCCGAAATGGCAATTGCCTGTCTCGTATCATTGAAGTCCTCGCCTGCGGCTCGGCCTTCAAACTCATACTCGACCTGCAATTGCCTATTTCGCTGCCTTTGCAATAATGTACTACAACCATAATCAGAGAAGCACGAACAATATTTTATATTTGTAACAATTCAGTAACATGCTTACGATGTACATGTAAAAATATAAATGCTCGTGTCATGAAAATAAGTCGATGTTCGGTCTATCTGTACCTACTGCGCCGACGACGGGCCAGTCGAAGTGGGAACTTTCAAAAGTCTAAGTTTTCTAGTCCGGAAGCTTATCTTGTGCCAAACATTCCAAGAAAACTAGGCATTTCGGTAAGTATTTTAGCAGAAAAGTCACATCCTGTACTTTTCAGTCCAATATTATATGACAGATTACGTTTAACGCGTTTTGTTTTATCTGTATCACGTTTTTCCTGCGATAAGCGAGTTTATGTTTCACCAGCCCCGACAACAAGAGCGCAATTTCTACAAAAAAGTTGTATATCTGTTGAAAAACGTGATCTGTACCAAAAATTAGACATGCGCGGCGCTGACAGATAGCCCACTTAGAACAATACCCCATTTATGACGCACGCACACACAGACATGAGTTTACAAGCGAAGTCAGTGAGCTTCGGTGAGTTGGAAAGTCGCACTGTCGCGAGTGTTTTTGTTTTTGTCGAACTTGGTGCAATTTTTCACCTGATGAATTTTGTTTTTGACCGGTTCTGTCAAGTAGGTATAACTTACTTACTTCATTTTAAAAATTCAGAGCGAATATAGTAGTAACCCTAGGCGGTTCACGCAAGTTTTGGAAAAAGGTGCGAGCAGTAAACTCTCTATTATGTGTCTGTACGTCTACCACGAGTTACCACTTAAAATTTACATTAGCGTTCGCGTAAAAAAATATATTGGGATTTGACATTGTCATGTCAAATAGTATAGCTCTTGCCTCGATTCCCGTAGTGTCGCGGGTTCGATTCCCGTTCGGGTCAATTCAGGAAACGATCTTTTCTGAATTTCCTTTTGTGGTACCACATGACACAGGGACATTAATCCCTACTTCGAGACCATTGCAAGAGGTGTGTGGTCTGGCGCATATTAATTTATTATCTAACTATATACTTAACTACTGTACTTTTTTATCTTAACCTTTTTAATTCTACAGAGGAAAGATTAGTATGTTGGTAACGAAAAATCACAAAAACTACTGCTTCGATTGTAAAAAATATTTCCTCAATTATAGAGGTATATTTTCAGCAAATACGAGTAACATAAGCTATATTTTAACGAGAAAATAGTTTACAGGTTGAAGTTGATAGGGACATGAGTAAGTGGTTCAAGTTTCCACTTCAACAATCACTAATATTGTCAGTAAAAGTGACAAATGAATGCTCTACCTTAGGATTGCCCGACTTTGATTGGCGTTTAAGAACCTACGTCTACCACGAGTTGCTACTTAAAATTTACGTTATCGTTCACGTAAAAATTGTATTGGGATTTGACATGACAATGTATACTTGCTTCCCACCAACACTGTGTATGTGAGTGGCCGGCAGCTACGAGGAACATTATGAGATCCTGCGCAACAGAAACGAAGTCTTGCTTAGCAAATCGAAAAGTTGAATTTAGCTATAATTCAATTCAATTCAAACATTTTGAGTAATCCAGTGTTATTCATGTTCATAGACTGCGGAATCCGCTTTCCATCAGGCGGTTCCTATGCTTGCTTCCCACCAACACTGTGCATATGTATGGCCTACGGGAACGAGTAACATTATGAGATCCTACGCAACAGAAACGAAGTCTTGCTTAGCAAATCAGAAAGCTGAACTTAGCTTCGAGCTAGGACTCTTTTTAAAGGGTAAACTAAGTAACTAACTTAGTTTTGTCTTATCTTACTATAATGTTTTTCTACTTCCACAACTGGGGTCATGTTGGTAATTAATTGTTAAACACCTCAGGTGATTAAAAAAAAACGGGCATTGTACTCAGGTTATTGATGGTTGTGTAAATCGTTTGTTCATTTACGTCACAAAATTAGTAATTAATCAAAAAGGTGCACAAAGGTTTCGGAGACTTTTTACTGCGTACGAGTGACTTCCCTAATTATGCTTACTACGCCACAAACCTGATGGCTTTTATTTTCAGGGACAATCCAACATAGATACTCATATCAGTTACAGTGAGGCTGCTATCTCATCAGAGATGCGCTATACCAAGTTAATGGATGCGTTTGAAATCCACCAAGAATATAGGATACTATGCGTGTTATGAATGCGTGCTGTGCTCGCTGGGATACAATACTATCAATTCATCGCTTAGCTCGAGCTGCGCACAGCTACCTCAAAGTAAAAGTAAAAGTAAAAAAATAATATATTCATTTAAGCTTGTACAAAGCACTTATGACATGTCAAAAAAAGTATATAGAAATAGTAATAATAAACGTAAGTAAAATAATACAATAATAGTACATATCGTAAATAACCATAATGCGAATCTACCACCGGTTCGAACGTTGCTTCTTATCGAGAAGACTCCGGCAAGAAACTCGATAGTAACTCTTTTGAACTTTGTTTGTTTTACTACAAATACATTCAGAGTACAGTTAAAGAGAGTAGAAAAAAGAATACAATAATAGAATAATAAATGAGCAGATTATTCCTCCTTCCGACAGCGCATCTTCGTAGCACATCTTACTGGCTCCGTTACATGGCATATCATCAGTGGGAACAGTCTAATAGTTTCGTAGCTTAGCTTGCACATCCTCGCACGTCTCTGGTGGAAAAGCAGCCTTATGCTGAACTCTAACAAGCTAAACGTAGGTTCTTCATTCCATAATCGCCTGGAAAGGTAAAACGCTGGTCGGGGCGACCCTACACCTCACTATGCCGGCAGAATCACCTTTTACAAGTGTTAAGGCTTCGTTTCTGATGGTACCAACATCATGCACATCATGTGACATGCATGTGATGTACAGTCAAACACATAATAGATAAATTATGATATTACTTTACGTGGGTTTCAAAAATATATGAGCAAAACATGAGCCACAAAAAGGCACGGCACAAACACTGGACACTTTTGTGTCTTCTGTCAGATACAAGCTACCGATGAATATTTGATTTTTGAAGAACCAGTATGAAATCATCCACTCCCTGCGTATGAGTACGTAAACATTTTCGGTACCGGTAACTGGAAACTGGTTTACGCAGCGCTTAAACAAATCAACAAAGAGTATGAACGAACTTTCATCTAGATATTTCTGGCTAATGTTTTGCTCAGATATTTATGAAGGTTTGGAAACGTATAGATATTTATGCTTTTGACTGTACATGATGATGTTGATAATGACCTTCCAGACGCATCCGTCTCATCTACCGCCCCCTACACGGGCGCGAGCGTGACTAGGAAAGCCAAACTTGGTTTTGAAGGTCTTGTAGCAGGAAACACAATATGACCCACTGGGATTGTATGTCTTGTCACAGGAGGGCTTAGAGCTGGTTTTTGGATCTGGCGATCTAGATCTAGCTTCAAGTCTTTGTACATAATATAATTCTTTGTGTGGTACCTCGTAACACAGGGATATTAATCCCTACTTCGAGACCATTACCTACAAGAGGTGTGTTGTCTGGCGCATATTTATATTATAAGCTTTTTTTTGGACAGCAGTTTGGTAGTCTATGGAATTAAACATCTTGCAAATGACGTTGACGACGACTTAAGTAATTATAATATTTCGATTAGCAGCAGCAGCAGTCATTAAAAAAAAAACTTTTAATGAAAAACATAGTTTCGAAAAACAGGAACCAAAAAAATGTGAAGACTTACAAATCGCTCATGATTTTGCATCGCATTAATAAAGTAAGGTTAAAACAATTGCATAACGTTACGTTCAGGGTCAATCACACTAAAAATCTTGAAACTGGTTTTTAAATATTAACATTTGTGTTTGGCCCTCGTTGCGGTCAATATGTAAATGTTAATGATAAGATTTTTTTTTTTTTTTTTTTTTTTTTTTTTTTTTTTTTTTTTTTTTTTTTTTCTACATGGCATGCATTGTTAGCCGCTGATGGCTTTCACAATTTCACCGGACAAGTGGGTGAGCGGAAGGCTCTCAACCCTTATATTTAAGTAACGTGCCTAAGGGTGCCCCAAGGGGGGACACGAACCTCGGCTTAGGGCGTTACTGGGAGATAACAAACGGACGTAGGTTTGCGGAGAGAAACGACCCGGCACGTGCCGGTTACGCGAATCTAAATATGACTGGGGTCGCGGCGCGCGTCCACGCCGGCGTGGACGATAGATCGGTCTGGATTAATGATAAGAGATTAGAAAATTTATTTAAGTACGAGTATAAACAAATATTCGCATGACGTAGTCACGACACGATTGGCGTAGTGCGCTGCAGCACGGTGTCTCGCCTTGATTTCCCTAGTGTTCCGAGTTCGATTCCCGGTCGGGTCAATTCAGGAAACGATCTTTTCTGAATTGACTCGGGTCTGGGTGTGCTGGGAGACGCGCCTTGCTTATTTCCTTGTGTGGTACCTCGTAACACAGGGATAATAATCCCTACTTGTGACCATTATTTAAAAAAAATGCTTTAAGTATAGTAAAAAATCAGTCATAAGTATTATTATTAAAGGTTCAGAGGGTCGCAACGCTTGTCTGATACCTAGTTGAAAGTGTGCAAATGGGCTGCGGTAACCGCGCTCACTGTAATGCGATCAGTACGTCTACTATGAATGCCATCCTAATACATTCTTTTTAAGAACGATAACGTAACAATAGCATCTTGATACCGTTTTATAGTTCCATTTTGACAACAGAGGCAGTGTATGAAATCCCAATACAAATGTTTTAGGCGAACGATAACGTAAATTTAAAGTGGACACTGGTAGACGTACGGTGTGCTTATGAACACAGCTGTTCATTAATTTGTGGTTACTGGCAGTTGAATTTATTATGTTAAACTTTTTTTTTTTTTTATATTGCCCGTCAAGATGACCTCACTCCACCTGATGGAAAGCGGTCGTGAGGTCCAGATATGTGGTTGACAAGCCCAGTCATTCAAACGAATCACTGGGCTGGCCATCCTCACCTTGAAGGCCTGCAGAAATGCCTTTTCACGCCCCGCTTGAAGAACCCGGGACTATAAGAGGAAGGAAACACATGTGCTGGAAGAGCGTTCCACGTCTGGACTTAATCGAATTTCAGTTAAAATGACCGATCTTAATTACATATCTATGACGAACATTGACGAGGTACTGGTATGTTTGACTAATGTATTACTGACCGTACCGTAAAGATGCCACCATACTTAAAATGGCTAAAAATAACCCTATTTCAGGAAGCTCATAATAATTCCTTTACGTTTATCGCACGAATCGAGGTTTTAAATATATTTGCAAGTTAATTTGCAAATATAAACAAACTATCAAGGTCGCAATGCCACATTTGTAGGTCGTTCAAACCGGACTTAATCGTCACTTAGTTATGAGTTATTCATATCTCAGAAGATTGAACGGAAGGAAGAAATTAGAATAAGACTGATTATAACTGTAATTTGAAACTGAGTTTTAAATAGATGTATTACGAGTATGTCTAAATATAGGAGGTAAAACAGGATTACGTTTAGTATTTATAGATTTTATTATACTTAGCTGTTCGTCATTTAAAGGAAAACTTATCTTTTCATTATAACCTTGTTATTTACAGAAGTATGGGTTTACTTATGAATGAAATGATTTAATATATATTTTTTTCATGTAAGCTTTTACAATGATAGGTCACAAAACAAACTGATGAATACGAAGAACGACTTTAAATTGTTTTTGTATTTTTTATGCAACACTATAATGTGTAAGTATGTAAGTAGACCTCATAAAGTCCAGAGGTCTTCATACAAGGCGTGAAAAGGTATTATTATTCCTGCAGGCCTTCAAGATAAGAATGGCCAGCTCAGTGATTTCTTTGCACTGCTGTGCTTTTCATTCACATACCAGGACCCCGAGACCGCATTGCATTAAGTGGAGTAAGTCGTCTTAAGTCTTGACGGGCAATATAAGCAAAAAAATATATACATTGCAAAATTGCTACAAGTATATTTCACCTATTAAATTGTCCCACTGCTGGGTAAAGAACTGCATCATAGTCAAGTCTAATGTCTCTTTTAAATCATTGTCACTCATCTCAATGTAGGTACCTACTACACAATGTGAATTTGCTTAACACTATGTAGTACATTGGGATGAGTGACAATGATATAAAAAGTTAAAACAATGTTATCCGTCATCTTGACGGGCAATATAAAAAAAAAAGAAAAAAAATACCTTTACGTGTAGGCATGCAAATGTCAATTTTATTGTACTTATGCCAGCTAATGTTAATTAAAAATAGTTTTAGTAGAATGATTTTCAGAAATTAAAACAAAATTTAAATTATCAAATCATTAGCCATCAAATATACAAAATACAAATAAATTTTAATGTTTTTTTTTTTGCCCGTCAAGATGACCTCACTACACCTGATGGAAAGCGGCCGTGAGGTCCAGATATGAGGTTGACAAGCACAATAATGCAAAGAAATTACTGATCTGGCCATACTCATCTTGAAGGCCTGCCCTGGCACCGGTAACTGCAGTGCTGATCCTGGAAAGCGACCTGACCGAGATAGGTCAGAGTCACTTGGCGGGTATTACGCAACTGCATGTTGGTAACATCAAACGGCCGAAATAATATGTTTCCCACCTGAAGAGCGGATGGCCTCAAGGTGAGGATGGCCAGCCCAGTGATTCAAACGAATCACTGGGCTGGCCATCCTCACCTTGAAGGCCTGCAGCAATTCCTTTTCACGCCCCGCTTGAAGAACCCGGGACTATATGAGGAAGGAAACACATGTGCTGGAAGAGCGTTCCACGTCTGGATGGTACGACAAAGAAACGAGCCACCGAACCTTTTAGTTCGGGCCAACAAATGTTGAATTGTGTGTGGATGACATAGTCAGTATAAATAGATTATTACGATTATTAAATATTATCGAAAATAACTATGTCACCTTAAGTTTTATATTCTCTCCATGAACTCATTAATGGAGTAAAGTTGTGCTGTAGCAGCCATTGTAATAATAATAGTAATATTCTTCTTACATATAATATTTTTATCGAGCTTATCATTAATTTCTAACGGTAGTTATTTAAATATCTTGATAGCCATATAGTACGAGTTTCTTTGAAATAAGCTTAAACTACATTTTAGTACCACTAATTTGTTTTTTCTAGAATTTCGTTTGTTTGATTTTAATTTGTCACATTTTGTAAAGCATTCTGGGTGCTTTTTCACTAACCACTAGACCCCTTTTGTTTGTCTTCTAGTGTTTCCCGAAGTTTTGCTGTAATCCAGAATTTTTAAAGTTACTGTTATATTATAGCAGGCCCCTTAATCTGAGATGGTTGTTCAAAAATGGAAACCTACAATTACCTTTAGAAAAAAAGCTAAGGTTTAAAGAATAATTATTTCTCAATAAAACCATAGTCACTTACATGAGAAATCAAAATGTGGGTAAGTATAACACAAATAGTCCAGTAGTTAACAGATAATGGGGACCGCGTTTTAAGCAAATCCGAGTTAAGTGCGTGGTTTAGGTACTTACATGGTTATTTCATACAAAAACATCGCTCTCAATAGGAATAAAATGCTATCACGTGTTTGAAATATTTAACCACCTCACTGCGCCTGCACATACTCGCGCTTGCTAAGATGCGCCTGCGCAGCGATTGACTGGGCTATGCATTGTCATTATTACTTAACATTTGCTAAACATTAAATTAGTTATTCATCCCCTTAAGCCTAATAATCATTTCTGATTACAGGATATCTCGAATCAATCTCCGTGGAATAGCAAATGCTACATCTAATCTGAAGAAGCCGTCAAGTTCCCACTGCTGTAGCCGTAGGTATTATAATCCCATAAAATTTGTCATGTTCATTCCTTAAACCGAGCGAGCAATTTCATTATATTACGGTCTTTTATTTCCAGTGTCAGCGGCGCGAATGCATCTTCTAGGCTGGATATTTAGTCACGAAATTTCTCGGTACCCTAATTTAAGAAATTATTTCACTAGTTATAAGATAAGCGATAGGGATAAAGTCCCTATTTAAACGTCTCTTTTCCCCTTTGATACTACATGAGTGAGTAAATGATTTTTAGCCCTAATGTGATTGATGAAAATAACATACCACCGTAAGGTAAAATATACAATAAAACGTTTTGGCCATGCAATTTGATCCAGGCGTTTTTGGTCATGGTTTCTCTTTCATGGATATTTACGAATTTTAACTCAGTGTCTTTAAGTTTCGTTCCAGAACCTGTAAACAAAAGATCAGTAAAAAAAATGTATTGGGATGATGACATGACATGACAATGTCAAATCCCAATACATTTTTTTACGCAAACGATACTGTAAATTTAAATTGGCAACTCGTGGTAGACGTGCTGATCTTTTGTTCCAAATGTAAAGATGTTTAGTGACTTCAGTTTTTCCGGATGCGTACAACTTTGGTGTATTCAAGGCAAGAGTGAATATAATTTTTTTGGGTAAGCGTATTATTTACAAGTATGAAAGCCTTTGACTTCAATCCTATTTGATCGTATAACCCTTAGTCGTTTTTCTAATACCAAAACCATGTTAGGGATCTCTTTATCCTGGCCTGTATTATTTAAAGTTTTTTTTTATTTCTCAGGGATTGCCCATTTAGATACTAAACTGGTTCTCAGGTTTAAAAGCATGTTACGTTTATTTATAAGAATAATTTTGTTTTTTTATTGAACTACTTCTCGCCTTATCACAACATTTTGGGGTGCCTCATGTCTTTCGTACATAGGGCTTGGTTCTATGCTTCTCGGCAGGCGAATACGCATGTCCTTGCATCGCTCACTTAAGGCATTGAATGAGACATGCAGGACCATTACGGACTGCGCCGAACCTACGCAGCTAAAATGGCATACCCTTTGGCCGGCATTGCCCCTCCGGATGTAAAAAGGCACATTGCCTCCTCAGTCAACAGAAATTAGACAGGAGGCACCTTCTCTTTGAATCTACGCCTTGTAACTCTCGCCATCTTAAAAGGCTTCTTAGAGCCCTTAAGTGCTCCCCAGGGGAAGCCTGCTGTAAATAATGGCAAGAGACTTAGCTCCTCCAGCTGAGTATTTAGAAACCCATGAGAAACTCCCACAGGTTGCGACCTGCCGTGGAAAATCCACTAAACGAATATTAAATAGTTTTCAGGTGTTTGAAGTTGCAAGTTTCTGAATTTGAGTTCAATCGTGCTACTTTCAAATAATCCACACTAATGTTGAGAAGGAAAATAAAAGACATGTAAAAATGAATGATAACTCTTATATAATTGTTAAGTAAGTATATTGTAAAAACAATTCAGCAAACCCAATATAAAATATTTTTTGAGAAAGCCTACAATATAACAATGCAATCGAAAAAGTTCGACGAAAATCGATTAACTGTTTCGAGGTTCGAGAGAAAACGCTTACGGTATTTCACTATAAAGTTTATAGTTTTCAAAGTTTTTAGCGATGTTGGCTTTTTCTTCGTTCTTTCTAAATAATTATTTTATACCTGTACTCTGATAACATGATAATGAAGATGTTATTCTAATCCACTTTCAAAGTCCTGAACGTTCCAGGCATGCCTAGGTGCATCTCATTGAATGTATCAGTTCGTCTCAGCGATTCGTCGGTGCCGGCGGCATTCATTTCCCTCATGTAGTCCATGTGTTCCTTGGAACTCAGCTCGTCTAGCCATTGGTCTGTCAATCAAAATGTTGCTTTACTAAAAGTTATTTAGATCTAGCTTTCTGCCAGTTGTAGCCTATGTGCTATTCTGATGTGTAAGCTACATTAATGTAAAGTTTCATCTAAATCCAATTAGTAGTTTTTGCGTGAGAGAATAACAAACATACATACATACATCCTCACAAACTTTCACATTTATAATATTAGTAAGAAGTAAGATGCATGTAATCTTATCTTACCTGAATAAACCCAATCTGTCCCACTGCAATCTCAATCTACCCACACGATTAAAAGCCAATGTTGGCCAATCTTTGCGAACCATAATAATATCAAGTTCGTCTTGCTATTTTCTTCTTTGCATATAATATATGAGTGTTTTTTAAACTTCTGCCTGTTTTCATATTATTATGCCAGTAAGAAAAATATATCTGTACCTTCTTATGCTATTTATGCTATTTTGATTGGTAAATGGCTTTAACTGGATAGTTGATACTTTATAATTACTATAGCCATAAGGTGTTGCTGAACAACGGCATCCATAGACTCGAGTCAGTTCTAGGCAGCTTTTAACTTTATTGTTTAAAAAACGTAAGGTCCATTTCTTAATAATTGATTTACAATCCAGACATATCCTTGATATTGAAAATCCTTTTTAGCTTTTGTCCTCGAAGTTAATGCTTCTAGCAGCGCGAAACCGCACAATAATAGGTACGTACCTACGCTATTGTGTCTCTAGAAATCCTTTAGTGAAACTTATCTTCTTAGTTGCCTTTTATTAGTTAGTAGCCTGATCAGCATCGAGTTACTTACACAAAGTCTAAACAAGTTAATGAACTGCAATTTAATTTTGTGTTCCCCTGGGTGGGGGATCGAACTTACCCCCTATTCTCTCTATCATTACCAACGGGCCAGTTAAAAGACGGCTTACCATGAAGTTCTACCAGACCTCTCTCCTTCCCTCCATATTCAATAGGCAAGATATCTTTTTCCACATATTCAAATACTGGTTCAATAGTTTTATGCACGTGTATTCTTCCCCCTACTTTTTCACTCAGCACTTGTTTGAAAATTGTCACTAGTGTATTGATCATCTTGGACGAGGTTATGATGTGGATTCCTTTAATTCTCGAGCCGTACCCTTCCTAAAAATATAAATATAAAAATAAATATCTTCACCTTAACAGGGTTACTCTCGTTTGTCCCTCTGAATTTTAGGCGTTAATAAAACATGGTTTATTATTTATAACCTGGGACACCTTACTGAGAGACCCCCTGGCCTCAAACAAAACTGCTCCTCCCAAATTGATAATGTCCTGTCTTAATATGTTAGTAGAAATAAAAACGACAGCCCTATGGCCACTGTTCCACCAGAAATGTGATAAGCAATTATACTGTGAGGATATGCAAGCAAAGCTAAGAAAGGTAGTAGCTAGTAGTAGCTAAGTAAGGTGTGCGAGGAAGATGCGCAGCTAAATCTAGAGGAAATTTTATGTAGAAACTTTTGTTAGAAGCAGTCATTATGCTATTTGTACAGATTTTCGAGATATGAGCAAAATCCTGAAAAAGGGGACCTTCATCACCCCCTACATCATCAGCACACCCCCCACCCTCAAGGACTTTTAGTATATTGATCTGGACTTCACAAGGTTTAACTGTGCACATTTTTAAAACTGCCTGAGTAATTGCCACTGGTTTTATTAATTTTCTCATACTCTATGCGATATTCATATGTATCGAAATTAGGGAAGGAATGCACACAGCACTCATCCATAGCACGCATCCATGTGTCATGTCATACTTGCAGCACTCGGTGGTTACGACATTATGGATTTGTCATTATCTAATCATCAAGTGTCTGAGGACAAAGTTCATTTTAAAACACTCTTATTCCAAGACACTTTTTAGGCCTTCATGGGGTTCTTGGGTTTTTATGATCAAAGGTTTATTTACCTACTCTCCTATTTGTGTATGTGAATTTAGGGTTATGTCACATGTACTTACAATTAACAGAGTCATTGCTTGATGCAGCTCCACTGGGTTTATTTTCCTGGCATATTCAACCACGTTTAATTCGGAGAAGTCAAAGATTGCAACCACACCAGCGGCATAATCTTGTGCATTGTAGTACTCACAAAACTGCAGCAGCAAATCAGTGAATTGTAAGATTTATCGAAATCATACAGAAAATTCAAATATTTAAGAAAATAAATCATCTATACTAATATTATAAAACTAAAGAGTTTGTTTGTTTGCTTGAGCGCGCTAATCTCCGGAACTACGGGTCCGATTTAAAAAAATATTTCAGTGTCAGATAGCCCATTTATTGAGGAAGGCTATAGGCTATATATAATCATTCCACGCGGACGAAGTCACGGACAGAAGCTAGTAACTTCATAAAATTTTAGCGAAACTAATGTTTTTTTAAAAACGATGTTTTCTAGCAGCGGACCTCTGTAACTGAGGCACCACTTTTTTTTTGGCAGGGGAAAAAATGCATTACGCACTATCCCGGTACCTGGGTGGGGCAGCGGGGGAGTGTGGAACTCTCCGCCACAGAAGGTGACGGCATACCCACTAAAAAGACCCCCGGTATACCTCATCGCCTTGATGGGACGACGTGGTACGAGTACCTGGTTCGGATTACCGTGCCGTCCCTGGCGGATGGCCCAGCCTTCACGCCGGGCCTCCTCACGCAACAGGGGCATCCCGGTATACGGGGACACCCTCAGACAGGAGCACCGTGCAATGAAACTGAGCCATCCTGTGTCAGACAAACGAAGCTAATAACATTTTTTTTTAATTTTAATTTGTATTTTGTTTGTTTCGAACATAATACCCATAAAAGTATAATTTTAGCCCCACTTAAGCGTGCAATCTTATAACTAATCTGGAAACAATAGCGTTACGGTACTTAGTTTAAAAACTCCATTTGTAACGGTAGTTATGTTCTTTAAATAGCGTAAAATTATTGGAATTTGTTTTGTTGAAAGACCAGTCAGCCGAGTTACGAAAGGTCGCGGGTTCATGTCCCGGTTGATACAAAAAACCAAGTTAGTTATTTTTCTAGTTTGTATCTCTAGTTCGGAAATGTAATATATTTTTGATACTTACAATGATGAGACGTCTGTAAAAATTGGTGAAGAATGATGATGTGAAGTATTTGCCATCGTTTTTTATTAAATACACTCTATAGTGGTCTTGTGTTAGTTTTGGCAACATGACATCTTTTCTGTCGATTAAAAAAAAACGCATTTTTAACTTGGACATTAATAGGTACCCACTAAGAAGAAAGACTAATTCAATAAATAGTTCAGCTTTATCCAATCATTGATTAAAAACAATTATTTTAATTGTAAGTTATTTAGGGCGGTTTAAGACCAGTTCATACGCGCGATTAAGCGAATAAAGCTTGTTTTGTAAGCGCATGTAGGCGCGTACAGGTGCCTTTTGCCACACGCGTAAGTCGTACGAGCAATAAAAAACGTCTAAAGTCTTCAAACCGCTCTTACTGGAATTGGCCTACGTTTGCCAAATGTGGGTAGGAGACCGCGAATTTTTCTAAAAACACATCCACATTTTGTAGCTGTTATTAAGTAAAGTAAAAGTAAAGTAAAAAATATCTTTATTCATATAGACGTATAAAAAGTACTTATGACAGAAGTATTATGTTTCTCGCCGGGTCTCCTCAGCAAGAAACAACTCCGACGCGGTGGTAGAGTCGCATAATGTCTGTATACTGTGTATTTACATATCTATATTATTATAGTATTTACGTCTATTGTGTAGTATATCTTGCTTTAAAGTTGATGATTTAAAAGTACTTACTGTGAAAGTCTATTTCAATAAAGTTTTGAGAGATTTATGTAAACTTACGCAACATCTAACTCTTTGAAGTCTGTCTTTGCGTTGAAGTCTCCAAAGAAGTGTGGCAATAAAGTTCTGAATGTACACAGCTTATCTAATCTAATTTTAGAACGCTCTAGAGACCCTTTCCTGGTTATAATGATCCTTTCTAAGTATCCTCTGCCTATGGATGAAACAACAGAACGTGTTAGAAGCATTCAAATATGTCGCCATCTTAAAAATGTTTAACTCAAAAGTTACAAAAAAAGGTCTCTGGCCAAACAACAAAAAAATATTAAAATACAGTACAAAAAAACTTACTGAAATCTTTTTTTATAAAATGTCGCTGTTGTTTCACCCAATCCTGCAAAATGTCGACAGCTTCTTCTATTCTGCCCGGTTTATCTAAACCATACAGCTTCCTCACGGTTTTTTGTGTATCTAAGTGAAATTTTAGTATACCACCGTTTTTCGAGATATTCATTTTTATTTCAATAATATTTAATGGTACAGAATAGTTGACTTCATACACTAATTATACTAACTTAAGTAATTGGTCGCACTTCTATCAAGCAATTCGTTGATACGGTATAATTCATACAAATTCATATTGTACGACTCTACTTTATACAAAAACCATAAGCACCAACAAATCTTGATAGTTTTAGGATTCAAAATAAAAATAAAAAAAGCAGTTATTTTTGATTTGAATTAAATTGAAAGCTCTGAATAATTTAAAGTTAAATGAGATCCATAGAAGCGTTAATTGAATGAAAATAACCTATTACGCGTGTTAATAATTGAGTAAATAAATATTTGTTACATCCTTATACCAAAATCAGCTGTCCCAAACAAAAGGGCTTGTATTATCGGGATCAGACCACGGAAAGAACAGCCACAATGTTTATTACAGCACATACAGAACGACATACTGGTAGAAGAGGTCGACCCAAGAAGCGGTGGCTCGACGTCGACGTCGTCATGCGTGCCGACAGACTCACCACTGAGGATGCACAAGACCGCGCGAAGTGGGCCAAGAAAATAAGAAAGGCGGACCCTGGGACCCCACACACCAGTGTGGGTTCACAACCGGGATAGACCTGATGGATGGACGGATGATGATGATGATACAGAACGACATAGCAAACAAAATATATTGGACGATTTTTTAAAAGTACCTACTGTAAGTAGAATCAAAATATGGCATACTCAAAAACTTTCCAATTGAAAATTATATATTGAATAAGTTTCACCTGTTTTTTTTTGTTTCTTATAGCCAAGTGAGTGACTTATAGCCAATATGGCTATAGGTTATGGCTTGTGCGTAACAAGCAAAGAACTGCACAAAATTAGCACAAGTTTTTTGGAAATTCTAAATGGAATCCAACACAATAAAAGTCCATCATTTGCTAACTAATGACCACTATGGCGATCAACGCTAACTGAAAAAAAAATATGCTCAATAATATGTTTTTCACTATGACGCATACGCTGCTTTTTTATAAGTATCTGTGGACCATTATGGTCGACAATAATAAAAAATATCAATTTTGTTTGTAGTCTGCGGGATTGTTAACCGATTTTGTCTTCATTCAATCAACTTTTAACAATTAGTAAACCTTTAACTCGTAATTTTGGACAAAAAATTAAACTGATTGAAATAGGTATCAATCAAGTCTGATTTAAATTTACTTTTAGTAAGTCATCACAGCGCAGGACCGATCGTTGTGGAGATCCTTGGGGGAGGCCTATGCCCAGCAGTGGGCGTCGTTCGGCTGAAATGATGATGATGATGAAGTCATTACGTGTGCAAGTTCTTAATTATTCAAATTCAATTTCATACCTGACCAGCGTCTGCTAACTTCGCATCATGTCATAAACTGCTTTTTTATTTTATTTTAATTAACACGAAAAAAATAATTGATCTAGCCATTTCCACGATTAAAAGTTTACAACATACTTCCTTGCTTATTTTTATGCATGACATCATCATACGTAAACATCATATTTAAAGTAAGAAATATTGAGTTCAATCTGGGTCCTTACTGGCTCACCTGAAGTTCTTTACCCGAAATTGTTATTCCTACCGATTTGTAATCCGAATGATCACTCTTTCTAAGATTTTCTTCCTAAAGATTTCATTCATACAATTTGTAGTACCTACTACCGACGATGTTCATAACGCTCATGTTTACGAAAATTGTAATGAATATTATTTTAACTCCTACTGTTGTTTTTCATAACGCTTTTATCCCTAAACATAATTTCCTTAGGGTTTTTACTCGTATTCGGAAAGTAAAGTGATGTATATTAATGTAAGAATCGCCCTGAAGTCGCTTATGGAACTCACCGGCCGCTGCCGCGGCACGCTCGCTACGCTCGCTCGGCTCGTGAACTGAGTTTACTTTAAAATCGCTTCTGGTACTCACTTTGGTTAGCAAAGAGTGGGTTAGCTTGACAAAAACGCTAAGTTGTTGAGTTAGTATATGTTCAGATTACAAATCGGAAGGAAGAAGAATTTCGGGTAAAGAACTTTAGGTGAGCCAATACGGACCCGATAAGAACTTGCATTAGTGAAATCATTAATTTAATTTTCGGAAACATCAGTGTTATGAACATCTGCGGTAGTAAGTACCACAAATAATTGTATGAATGAAAACTTCAGAAAGAATTTTTTTAAGAAGAGTGATCATTGGGATTATGAACATTAGAAACAGAGTTAAGTAGTTAGGAAATGTGATTGTCATAATGAAAAGTGTAAGGAAGAACATTTTCGGAGTTCTAATTATCGGAGTTAAAAATTTAGGTGAACTTTGTCGCACCCGTTCAATCCAGACCAACCTATATGGGGAAGCAGTCCATGGATCGTTTACAAAACTTCTTGGAATTATTTCTGTAAATAACACTGGGGCAACACAACTTTACTTGGTATTTCTTTTTACAAACCGCCCTTGGTTAAAGATACTTGGTGTGAAGCAGCTTTGAATAAAGCCGCAGGGTGGAAATCTCATAGATCTTCTAGGGAATGACGATTGTAAAACTACAATAATTGATAAAATTAACTTTATTTGAGGTGGTGTAATCATACCTTCGCCAATATAATAAACGGTTTCTAAAGATAGACAACTTCTGACCTCGCAGATACTGAGTGGGATCTTAAGTCCGATCTGTACAAAAAAGTAAGTATTTTTCGTTATCCGACATCTGTCCACCTTGCATAAAACCGACCTGCCCCTCCCCCCTTTCACCATTTCACCAGATTACGTCGCTTACTTCAGCCATCTTGGTTTCTTTTAATACGATTACGTAGCTTGCAAAGATTTAGTCAAAAGTCAAAGTCCTAAACGTTCCTGCCATCCCTGAATAAGCTTGATCGATTTCTTCTACCGATTTCTTGGAAGTATCAATGGTGGCTGCAAACATTTCCTTACAGTAATTATTGAATTCATCGGTGCTGAGTTCTTTATCCCATTCCGCTGAAAGGAAATAGATTACCAATTAGAAACAAGAAACGATAGTTCCAAAATAATACCGGATGATTGTCAAAAGACTCTCAAAATGATTTGGCAAAGTCAGTATTTAGGTGAATTTGAAATTCAATTAACTTCCTTTCGAGGGTCAGCATACAAATGAGTGAGATTTTTTTTGTATTAAAATCTTAAAATAAAAGTCGATTGAGAAATTTAAATGTGCTATATAGTTTTTGTAAGTCTTTTACACGGTAGCGTGTCAAGCCAAGTTCAAGCTAACAGAACTGGCGAGCAGCAACACGAACCATTTGGAGCCACTTTTGACCCCCTCATGACTCTAAAACTATTCCACACAAATATGTCAAATTCAGCTTATTTATTGAGACTTGCAAGATAAATCTGTTTTTCAAATTTCATAAATACAGCTCAAACGGTTAATTAGATATAAACGTCCAAAAATAGACATTTATGTGACTCACTGATCTATTGGAAAGGATAATATATTGAAGCCTAAGGTCTGACTTGGCTAGTTTTTATATATGAATGATATTATTCGCAAATTCTAAAGCTGTAAGTTCTTATTTTAATCTTCTGGCCATCGAACATAAGGCTCTTTCATGACTGTTTTAGTAAGTAGATACTTAGTAATAATTCGTATATAAGAACTAGCTAGGTCAGACCTTAGGCTTCAATATATTATCCTACTGGCCATTGAACTTGGCACCCATTTTAATCTCATGTCTTTTGCCGTTGAAGTCAACAACCATGGCATATATCATAATATTGGCTCTGAACATTTCACATTTATGTTTTTGTTGGGATATCTTTTTCTTTCTGCCTTTTCTTATCTAGCAAAGTACTGCTGTGCATAGTGTGAATTATGCCAATAACGTTTTGAGAATTAAACAAGTAAAAAAAGAGTGTTATCCCGTACACTAATATCATAAAGAGGTTGTATTTGTGAGTTTGTATGTTTGGGGTAGGTAACCTCCGAAACTACTGAACCGATTTCAAAAAATATTTCACTAGTAAAAAGCTACGTACGATCCGTGATTGATAATGGCGATTGCTAGAATTTTTTTAAAAACGTTAGTTATACGTATGAAAACTTTAACCATATGTGACCCAACGTGCGAGAAAAGTTAGTCTCGCGAGCAAAGACGCGAGCGAAAAGCTAGTTGGAAATAATTATTGTACCGCTCACTGTCGTCAAGGGGATTATTCACACACTCTGATCTCTTTGTGGTCAGAGAAAATTAGTGCAATCAGTCCTTCTTGGGGATTTTGTGAGAAATTAATTCTTAAGAGGGGTCAGAACTTGTTTGAACGACCTGGTAACTCGTGCTACCTCTGGTGTTGCAAAACCATTTGGCGGTTAAACTTGATTGCCGTCAATATTAAAATTTCAAACTGACAGTTATAAATGTTTTTAGACGTACCTGCTAGCTCTGCAAAAGGTCTCTCCTTCCCCCCATACTCAGCCGGCAACAAGTCCTTATCCACGTAGTCGTAGAGGGTGTCTAAAGTCTTGTGTACATGAATGCGACCAAAAAGCTTAGGATTCATCACTTGACCCAACGCTTGTACGAAGGCATTGACCAACTTAGAAGTGCTGATGATGTGCAGGCCCATCAGCCTAAAGGAGTATCCTTTCTGCGGGGAAAAGAACAAGAAAAATTGAGAGCGACGTGAGTTCGTGATCTAGAGGGGGTTAAAAACTTCAGCTCGGAACTCATGAGGTCCTTTGTGGAAGTTCAAATCTGCCAAGAACCATCTTTGTGTGCATTGTTTTTCGACTAACTCTCCAGAGATGGAAAACACCGTCGTTGGGCTCTAACTAAATACACTCGCTGGTGGTTCTGTTAAGCTGGCTTCTGAGTGTACCGTTCATTATGACGGCAACTGCCTCTCACTACCCTGTGAGCTTATGTATGTATTCAACCTTTTGTAGTAACTATTCAAACTTTGTTCTGAATCAGGGGGCAGTTTCTCCCCAGTCGGTCGAGACTCTCGCGAAGGATTTGTGCAATATGTGCTCTCCAACGGCTTCGGTGTTCTGCTTGATGGAGCGCTGTGCTTATGGGGACCTCAAGCGTGTTGGCGACTTGGTCTGTCCATCAATACAATGTCTTCAATTTTACTTAAATTGCACCATTCGATATCATTTGTTTACAGGCTTTATTTCGGGGAGTGTGCGAACGAACTGCATAAGTTGGTTCCGCCATCTCTTTTTCACCATCGGAGCACAAGACGCAGATTGGCCTTCCACCCGCACGTTGTGGATATTCCAGCCATTCGTACAAAACGTTTTGCGGACTCCTTCATAATGCGGACAGCAAAGGGGTGAAACTCGCTGCCCGCGCATGT
Source organism: Udea olivalis (assembly GCA_947369235.1). Classification (NCBI taxonomy): domain Eukaryota; kingdom Metazoa; phylum Arthropoda; class Insecta; order Lepidoptera; family Crambidae; genus Udea; species Udea olivalis. Next base: position 9,267,395 of record OX376362.1, on the reverse strand, counting down.
GTTTCCGAACCAATACAATACGACATGTACCATAATAGATCGCATCGTCACTTACCATTAGGTGCGATTGCGATCAAATGACTGTCTAGTCCTTCATAAAAAAAACATATTTAAAATAATTCTTACAGTTATTGACATAAGGCCATCTTTTGAGTCAGGGTTGGCAAGTATGGCCAACATAGCAGTCATATTGACCAATCTATAATCCAGAATTGATATTATACCCTTAGTATAATTGTGTTTTAACATGTACTCCAACTTCTGAAATACGAAAAAAAACAAGTTTAAGTAAAAGCTTTACATATATCTTTTGATTATTTTTTTTAGTTTATGGTGAAATTTAGGACGATTCAGAACAAAAATCGAAAGTCACATAATATTTTGCAATAAGTACCTACGGAAGGTTGACCAGTTTTTTTTTCATGACATGTAATGTCTATTCGTATGAATAGCCTGGTTATTGAGATAGAGACTAGAAAAACTCGACCTGATCAGTACGTACCACGAGTTGCTACTTTAAGTTTACATTATCGTTTGTGTAATTTTTTTTATTGAGATTTGACATGCCATGACACGACAATGTCAAATCCAAATACATTTTTTACGCGAACGATAATGTTAATTAAAGTGGTAACTCATGGTAGACAGGTCATCTTTGTGTAGAAAATAATGCGTTGCGATTAATTTTACTATTCACTCACATGTTGACTATGAATTATATAATTTCTGAGGCTGGTCGAACTGTATTCCTTTATTCTATTTTCAAGCATGAATATATTTTGGTGGTCCTTTGTTTGCTTAGGCAGGAGACATGCTGACCTGAAATTAAATATCAGTAAATAAAGAATGGTGTTGCGAATGTAAGCAAAAAGATGGCCACACCTTATTCGGGTTGACGCGAAATGTTATTTGCAGTAAAATCAAACAATCGAATGAATAATGGTTTAAATTTAAATCCTATATCGCCGCAACCTGCAACCGGTGAAACTTGTTTTAACAGATGCAGTCTAGTTTATTTTGTGCTTGACACGCAAGAAAGAGTAAGGTTAAAGAAGGTAGTGTGCAATGAATTTGTTTATGTACAATTAATTAAGATGATTGGAATGCTACAGATATCAACATGAATTGCGAAATGTCAGTATCTTTTTTTTATGCCTAACGATTGACGCTGCTGCTCACTACGTATTTGGCCGAGAGGGAGTAGGCCCCCTGTACAGTTTCTGAATCAGACCATTATTTTGGCAGGTACTTAAGTTCACCAATGTGAATGTATAGTCCATTAGAAGTAGAAGTGGCAGAGGTCTTCAGCATAGCTTTGGGTAGGTACTTACAGCCATTTTTTAATCTCCGGAAAATTGTCAGGCCTTACATCTGTCTTGAAAAATTTGGTCGCGAACGTTTTCATTGTGCAAATATTTTCCAATGCTCGTTTTGCAGCCTCAACAGATCCTTTACAATTGATTAAGAATCTTTCCAAATAATCTCTACCTGGGAAAAAATTGTAAAATCATAACATTACTTAACCGATAATTTGATTTGAAAATTACCCATATTAGAAATCAACGACAAAATATTTATAAAATCATAACAAATCAATTGAAAATTTTACTTTCTAGAATTTTTCTTTCGTTCTTTGGTTTAGAATGAATAAATAAAATAGCAACATAACATTTAGCCTATCATACCCATCTACTAATTTTTGTTTACGTTGTTTCAACTACAAGTAGGTAGGTTTTACATTCAACAGATCGTTAGGTTACTACAATAGGTCAAATATTCACAAACTGAATTTCAATAATCTATAAAAGAGTAAAGATTTGTTTGTTTGTATTGAATAGGCGCCAAAACTATTAGTTAGACCGAGCTTAAAAATTCTTTCGCCAATATAAAGCTTCATTCAGAGTGTGACATAGGCTATATTTTGAGGGGAGAAATAGTTAACGCGGGTGAATCCGCTGACGGACAGATATTATAAAATCACAACACATAGGTACATACCATCATAACACTAGGAAGATTCCATGAAATATCACAATATACCTTGTGTACCTCCTAATGCAAACTCAAAAAGCACTACCTCTCGCTGTGTCCGTGACGTTTTCTGTCTATTAACCGAACTGAATCCTAACTGTAGCTTGTCATCCGCTGTGCCTTTTGTTTGTAATTAATTACTTATTGTTAGATATAGTTTTTAATAGTGCCTATTACCTAATGCAAGCTTAGCTTAGTTTAGTGATATGAGTTCATTAGATTCACTCATCTTGACAGTGAGAAAAACAAATGAAAATGAAAGTCACACATTTTCCTAATTTAAATTTGGAACTATCTTCTTCTTCTTAAAATTTAAACTTTTAATAATACCAAAACCAGCCAGATACAAATAGTATAGTGTAGTATAGCCAAAGAGATTTTATTACAAGTTCATACATACTATATGCGAAAAGACTTTTTCCCCAACCTATTATTATGTAATATGAGTTAATTAATATATGAAGTACACTACGTAAAAACTATCTCCAAATTGTCCTACGAGAACTACTGCCGACAAACTGCAATGATAGTTTGGCAGTTTTTCTGTAATTAGATATTGATAGTGATTTTTTGGAAAAAACGAAACAAATAACTAAGTCATGAAACATCACAATATACTATACCTTGCCTTGCCAGGCAACACTTACCATCATAACACTAGGATGGTATGTACCTATGTGTTGTGATTTGTGAGAATTACACAATTTATTTATTTATTTTTTATTGCACATAGTCTATGTTACAAAGGACGGACTTAATGCCTAAAGGCATTCTCTACCAGTCAACCACACGGTCAGACAGAGATATTACAGGCAGTGCTAGAGATAAAAGTTTTAAATTAGGTGTAAAGAAGGTGAATTGGCTTAAATCAAAATAAGAAGATTTCAAAGAGATTACATAAACATGTATATAATAATAGCAATTATACATTATATAGACAAAAAGTTAAAATAAATAACCGACAGATAACAGGTGGATCCAAGAGAATGACAAAATTACAGTTCTTGGGGAGTCATCAATCTTTTAAAGTGCGCACGCAAAGCCTTTTAAATAAATAAATAAATATCTGGGACAATTCACACCAAGATCATCTTGACCCCAAACTAAGCAGAGCTTGTAATATGGGCGTCAGAGACTTAAATAGATAATAACACCCAGTCACACAAGAAATACAAATGTTCGTCACACAAATATTTGTCATGGGTGGGGATCGAACCCACGACCTCCGGCGCTGAAGGCAGGATAGCTGCCATTGCGCCAACAGGCCAGTTAAATGCATGCTTTTATAATTTAACTTCAACTTAGCACAGGGTTACTTTGTTATTGTTGTTTAGATTCAACGCAGTGGTTAATTTGTTGTTGTTGTTTAGATTCAAAAGGTCACAGGTTCTATCCCCACACGCAAAAGCCAGTAGCTGGTTTTCAAAATTCCAACTAAAATCTCACTTTGGGAATAAGGCAATAAATATTTCGTGAAGTTGTCTCTAAATTGATTAAATGAACATTAGCAAGTATTTAGACTAACTTGAAATATTATAATATGTCGGTTAAAGACGAAAAATACAACTTTTACATGGTAAATACATACATATCTAGTAAAAAAATATATCTGAGTATCTTTGAAATCTGCCGCCAAGATCATCTGACCCCAAACTAACCGACTTACCGAAATCAATCGAAATAGAGCTTACCCTTCTTCAAAAATATGCATATAAACACAATATACTCACTGAAATCCTTTTTTCTAAAATGTGGCTGAGCCTGGACCCACTCCTGCAAACGATCTATGGACTCCGCCATCCTTCCCTCCTGGTGAAGTTCGTATGCCTTCCTGACTTCATAAAGGGTGTCATGTTGGAAGGTCAACACGGGAGTATCCTCCAAACGCTCGAGTTGCCTACGCGCCATGACTAAGCAATTGAGGAAACTAAATTCAATAATTAAATTTGAATTTATAATCGCACACGTCAGTCAGGTTTATATTTTTCAATGTAATGAATGTTGCTATCCACCGACGCAGTTTTCTTGTTTCTGGTTTTGCTAAAAATCTTGTTTTATCAAGGTTGTAGTATCATGTTCATAATATTATTATGTTAATTAGTCTGATGTCAATGTGACAGAAGGTGAAGTGATAGTAATCACGGTACCTTGCACGGTACGAAGTACGAAGAACAGTGGAGGTTGGTAATGACCTTCAATATACAAGGACCTAGCATCTGCAAAAATAGTAACAACGTAGTCGACTTACTCTATCTGCTAAGTAAAGTTTTATTTAAATGCCCTGGACCTAGCGCACGGCACAAAAGTACATTCAGTACACCTTATTATAAGCCCAATTATAGGAAAATTAGTTTTTTTTTATATGAGTTTGCAGCAAGTCCAAAAATGCACGATTCCGTCTTTAATTAAAAAAGGTGAGCGGATTTTATTTATTAGATCTCACTTCTCTCTACACTATAGTATTGTAAACATAGTTGATATCTTTATAGTTATGTTAACCTTTTTATTTTCAATCGCATTGTTGTCTAGCTCAACACTTCATCTATTTCCCAACAGTGGAAACATTAAATGCTAATATTCAACGTAAGTTTAGATAAGCAAATGTACTTTTATGTTCGTTCCTAAAAAAAAAAAAACTGGACGCTGTCAACAGGACAATAAGAGTGCTTGCTATAAATTTGCTATATATACTTTTTACTTAATTACAATGTATTTCTGCTCTTTTCACTTATATTATGTAGGTTAAAAAGATACAGAAGGCCGACTATCCCCGTCAGGCGTGTGCCATAAGCTTTTCATTTGTATGACGTGTTTTATCCAGTGTATGGCAAGTCATTGGTCGTTGGTAATAAAGTTCTGATGTTCTACACAAAAATAGAAACACGACCGGCACGACACGACGGTTTTTCCTAGTTTCTATCTTTGGGTAGAAAATAGTGCATTGTAAATGCTAAAATCAAAAATTCACTTTGATGTTCTAGTCAAAAACAACACTCTATAAAATGTAATACTTATAGAAAACTTTTGTAAAGTGTGCGTATGTCGTTAGTTGTCTATTGTAGGATTTTGGTTAGTACATGCCACGCTGTAGGCTGCCATGCACTTACTAAAATCCTTTTAGTCGATTTTTTTTCTTTATTTTCCCCTTTTTAAAATGTGCATTTTATGAAGACTCGCACTGTATATTCAATTATACATTCAATAATAATTAAGGTCTTTTATCAGCCTCTGACACTTATAAAGTTTGCTGACGTAAGGCTTAGCTTATTGGCTAAATGAAGTCTAAGATACCTACGCTTAGAAAAAATCTGGACGGCATAAGTTATGGCATATTGATATAAAATTGCATGCTAATTCTTCATGTTATACACAAGTTTTTTTTAATCGTGTTGCTCTTTTTCTAACATTTAAAATGGAGACGTCTAAAAGATGCGCAGCTCAAGCTATGCGATGTATCTACAGTAGGGAAGACAAGCACAGCACGCAACTATAGCACGCATCCATAGCAAGCATCCACAGCACGCATCGATTCATATAAAAAACATAGCTTGTTAAATCCATTTCCACCAGTGAATATGATTGGTATATATCAAACGCGTCTACTGAAACGTAGCACATCTCTGGTGAAAAAGCATTCCTTGGCCTATGCTAGTTTAGGTAGGTTAGGAACATATAGATGTTCGTAGCAACCTAAACCAGCGGGACTACATTGAGAGCGTCATTAGAACTGCATCCCGTAAACTCGGAATCCTGAACAGAGTGAGACGATTCCTCACGCCTGGGCAGCTCTGTCTTTTGTATAAGACACAAGTTCGCTCGTGTGTGGAATACTGCTCTCATCTGGCCTGTTGGCGCAATGGCAGCGATCCTGCCTTTGACGCCGAAGGTCGTGGGTTCAATCTTCACCCATGACAAACATTTATGTGATGAACATTTGTGTTTGTTGTGTGTCTGGGTGTTATTATCTATTTGAGTATGTATTTAGAAATATTTAAGTATGTTTATCAGTCTCTGATACCCATAATACAAGCTCTGCTTAGTTTGGGGTCAGATGATGTTGGTGTGAATTGTCCCAGATATATTTATATATTTATATTTATCTCTGGGACGGTTCCGCCAGTACCTACTCTTAGCTCTCGACAGGTTGAGGGGCGTGCTATCCGTATTATTGGAAACCCAGAGGTAACTTTGACCCTTGAGCCTCTCCAATTGTGTAGAGAAATTGCCAGGCTAAGTGTTCTCTATCGCTTCTACAATGGGGAATGCCCTGACGAGCTATTCCAGCTTAATCCCCCCTTACCTTTCCACTCCCGTACCACGCGTACTGGACTACAGCGTCATCCACACACAATTCAACATTTGTTGACCCGAACGGCAGCATGGGTTTAGGTCGAAAAGCAATACATTAACTGCAACAATAGATCTTATTACTAAAATAAAACAGAATATAGATGATAAAAAAGTTGTGCTCGGTATTTTTATTGATTTAAAAAAGGCGTTTGACACCGTTAGCAATAAATTGCTTTTAAAAAAATTGGAAACGATCGGTATTACTGGAAAAGCGCTCCAGATGTTTGCATCTTATCTAGAAAACAGGTGCCAAGTTGTCAAAATAGACCATTATCAGAGCGACTCGATGCCCATATCATGTGGAGTTCCCCAGGGCTCAATTTTGGGCCCACTGCTCTTTCTAATTTACATAAATAACATACAGGAGCTAGTCCTAAAGGGACATCTTACCCTCTATGCTGATGATACCCGCCTCTTTTATTTCGTTTCGTCTATATATAAAATAGTTTCGCAAGCACAACATGACCTACATTTACTACATAACTGGTTCCAGTATAATTTGCTGACAATAAACATTTCCAAAACATGTTACATCTTGTTTAGGGCAAGAAACAAGCCAATACTGCCATACACACCACTTACTATAAATAATATACCCCTACAAAAAAAAGCCTGCGAAAAATATCTTGGCTTGTATATGGACTGCCATCTATCTTGGAATGCTCATATAGATCATATGAGGTCAAAATTGATAAGTCTTCGCGGATTGCTTCGAAATGGCATTAAATGCATTCCACCCAAACTTCGAATCACGATTTATAACTCCCTAGTAAAATCGCAACTTATGTATCTTATAGAGGTCTGGGGAAATGCATCGAAAACTAAATTAGCTCAACTTCAGATTTTACAAAATAAAATAATCAAAATGCTTTATAATTATGATTACCTAACAAAGACTATAAAAATTTATCGCGAAACAAAAATAATGAATATCAAAAAACTTTAAATATACAATAGTATCATTTTTATTCGGAAAAAACTGGACTCAAATATTCATACAAATTCAACTCTCATCAAACGTAAAAAGGTTCACAACCACTGCACTAGACGCGCTAGCTTCTTGGTTTTACCCAAACCACGAACAAATTACGGTAAGACGATGATAACTTTTGCAGGAGCACAACTTTATAATAATATACCCTCAGATATAAAAAATATCAAGTCGTTCAATGTATTCAAAACAAAATTAGCCCAGTATCTTATTGAAGATGAATCACTCATTTAATATTTTGTAATACCTACCAAGATAAAACTAATGAAACTAAGATTAATTTATTTAAAAAATAGGAGGTTAGCTTCGTACCTTACAATACTATTTAAATGAAATGAATAAGTGTGTGTGAAGATAATTGTGTTTTCTTTGTATACTACTGTGTGATTTCGACGGTGAATGCATATTTAACCTTCATGTAAGCATTGTTCTCATGTAAGTGACCTATAGTTACTAAGTCTTAGTGAGAATAAAGATCTTTAAACCTAAACTAAAAGGTTCGGTGACTCGTTTCTTTGTCGTACCATACAGACGTGGAACGCTCTTCCAGCACATGTGTTTCCTTATTCGTATAGTCCCGGGTTCTTCAAGCGGGGCATGAAAAGGCATTTCTGCAGGCCTTCAAGGTGAGGATGGCCAGCCCATTGATTCGTTTGAATGACTGGGCTTATCAACCTCATATCTGGACCTCACGACCGCTTTCCATCAGGTGGAGTGAGGTCATCTTGACGGGCAATATAAAAAAAACAATTCTTAGGACTCATTTACGGATTCGCAAGGCGTCGCGCGACGCGTGTTGCGCGGCGTCTGGCGGCGCGTCAAACTTTTTTCTGTTTACGCAGCAGCGGTGCGTGCGATTATTCGACAGCAGCGGCGCGTGCGTTAAAACGCGTAAATTCAAACATATGGCAAGATACGATGTTGTTCGTAGCGATGCGTGACGGGGAGAGTGGCGGTGCCGGAGTGGTAGGCCCCTTTCTTAGGTTTCCGAGAGTAAATTGGAACCAGTAATAACGTCATTGTGACGTTGACTACATCTGAGTTGTGCGATTGCTAAATAAGACTGACAGAAGCTTCTGCCGCGATGAACGCAGTGTGAGATGCGTCGTTGCTATCCGACAGCTCGGCCGTAGAAAACACTACATTTTGAGCAAACGCATGTAAAATCGCTTTTCCGTAAAAGCATTCATGCAACGCCATATGTTTAAATACAGTGCGAGCCGCACTGCTCATCGCAATGCCCGACGCCCCGCGTCTCCGTAAATAAGGCCTTATACTTGTGATAGTGACATAGTAAAAATAACGTAAAAGTACTAGTTGTGTTCAAAAGGCAATAAAATAAGAAGCAGTTATCATAGATGAAATGAATTTATTTTTATGAAGATACGCCAGAGTTTGGGCCAGTTTCACCTCCGTAATCTTAAAATAGAATTTAAAAAAATAACAAATAAGTACTAGTAAAAACAGGCCCTTTTGCTCACTAAGTGTTGATAAGTTAGCTATAACGTAGATGTAAGTAGTCCCTGTGAATTAAAAAAAATATAGATCCCTAGCCCATTATTATAATTTAAATATGTTCACATTTAATGTATTACAAAATTTTAGTCAACAGATAAACTTCTAAAGGTTCCTGCCATGTCCAAATACTCTGGGTTGATTTCTGTCATCGGTTTCTTGGAAGTATCAATGGTAGCTGCGAATATTTCTTCGCAAAACTCTAAAAAGTCATTTGTGCTCAATGCTTTATCCCAATTATCTGAAAAATATAATAAAAATAATAAACCTAGTAAAAAAAAAAATTTATATTTCTATTTGTTATATGTAAGCAAATGTGAAATGTTAATATAATTTAATTTTCTTAAACATGCTCGGAAATATTGTCATTACTTTTGAATAAAGAACACGCGAAGTATCATATTTACGTAGACTGAAAACCCAAAATCACTTCCCGGCGCGTTCTTTGAATTTCGAACGAAGAGCGCGCCGGCAATGTAGTATGAAACGGTGTCCTGTTTGAATTTAGGACTCTTTCATCTATCGTACACATTGCGTTCTCGTGGCTGTATAGCCACAGATGCGTTTACCTTTCGGCACAAATTGTAAAATAAAAAAAAACAAATTGGCGGTAAAGCGGAGTTGTTATTTTGTTAATAATATTAAAAAAAAAATTTTTTTATATTGCCTGTCAAGATGACCTCACTCCACCTGATGGAAAGCGGTCGTGAGGTCCAGATATGAGGTTGACAAGCCCAGTCATTCAAACGAATCACTGGGCTAGCCATCCTCACCTTGAAGGCCTGCAGAAATGCCTTTTCACGCCCCGCTTGAAGAACCCGGGACTATAAGAGGAAGGAAACACATGTGCTGGAAGAGCGTTCCACGTCTGGATGGTACGACAAAGAAACGAGTCACTGAACCTTTTAGTTCGGGCCAACAAATGTTGAATTGTGTGTGGGTGACGCCGTAGTCCAGCACGCGTGGTACGGGAGTGGAAAGGTGAGGGTGGGATAAGCTGGAATAACTCGTCAGAGCATTCCCCATTGTAGAAAGATAGAGAACACTTAGCCTGGCAATGTCTCTACGCAATTGGATTGGATTGAATTTATTATGTAAAAGGCCCTTTTTATTTCCTTGCATTTTTTTAAGAAAAGCACTAATATACCTCGGCCGAAATGGCAATTGCCTGCCTCGTATCATTGAAGTCCTCGCCTGCGGCTCGGCCTTCAAACTCATACTCGACCTGCAATTGCCTATTTCGGCTGCCTTTGCAATAATGTACTATTATTGGTTTGAAAGATTTATAATTTGAAATTTTGATATGGCATGAAATAAAAGGTTTTCTATACATATATGTAACAACCAGAGTGAAAATATGAATTAATATTTTTTTATTGAAGGGGTTTCATGTTTTCACCAGAGATGTGCGATACGTTGCGAGGAATGTGTGTGTTAAGAACCAATAGAATTGTTTGAATGAATGAATTCCTGCGCTGGAATACCACTGGAATAATGTGAGCCGGCGCTGGAATGTCCAAATTGATTGAGCGCTCGACTGGAATGCTGGACTGGAATAATGTGAACCGGGCATTCTGCTTATGTTTTATTCTTACCCGAAAGTTCTTTAATAGACTTCTCCTTTCCACCGTAATCTGCCGGCAACAAGTCCTTGTCGACGTGCTCGTATAAAGTGTCGAAGCTTTTGTGTACATGAACACGGCCAAAAACCTTAGGGTTTATCACTTGACTCAAACCCTGCACCAGACCATTCACCAATTTGGAATCACTCACTATGTGGATGGCACTCAACCTTATTGAGTATCCATTCTGTAAAAAATGTGACTTCTCAAGCAATGTTTCTACGATTTTTTTCACCTGAAGCTGTCAGACAAAGGTTTTGATCTTTTTGTCTCTCTCTATTCGACGAGGGTGAAAATCCCTCTGCGAAAAGCGATTTGGAACGGTCCCTAAGTGAATAAATATTGACTTCCATTACAAGGCCGTGAAATATTTTAATAGAATTTTAAAATACATGAATGAAAATGTTTTCCGCCATCTAGGTACTCGTATTAACAGAAGAATTTCGCATTTTCCATTATCATTATTATCTAATGTCACACTTTTATCAAACACAATACTAACCATGACTATCTTAAAAGCATCTCTTGAATCAGGGTGAGCCAAAAGAGTCATCATAGTACTTATACTGGTGAACCTATAATCCAAAACTGCTATGAGTCCTTTCGAGTAGTTATATTTCATAAGATATTCCAACATCTGAAAGTACATAATTGAAACATGTTGTCAAATTATAGTAACAATAACGACGTTAACATTTTCAGTAAAGTGTGCGTCAAACTTTTCCGCTGTGAACACGAGACGAGACCCGCTTTCTGATATTTTCCTATGAAAAATAGGTATTGCGCATGCGCGGAACAACTTCAGAGTGGCTAGAAATTTGACGTGAATTTATGCCGATGACAGTCGTAAGCGTCAGTTGTCAAGTTATTGTAGTCGTTTTTAATACAGCGCCTGTAGTGACTAAAAATGGCATGCAAGATGTTGTACTCATAATTAACCATCGCAGTTTACGTAAGGTTATTTTTTTTATATAGGACTAGACAGTCATTTGATCGCAATCGCACCTGATGGTAAATGACGATGCGATCAGAATCTATGATCGTTAACTCGTGGTGTTGGTATAGATCTAAAATGGACAAGACTTAATGCCTAGGCTACTGCATTTTGCAATAGCTTTGTATTCTATGACCAGTACGTCTACCAAGAGTTGCCACTTTAAATTTACGTTATCGTTCGCGAAAAAAAATGTATTAGAATTTGACATTGTCATGTACGTAAATTTGAAGTGGTGGACGTACAGTTCGTCCAAATTGGAATCTTGTTTTAAAATGTCAATTAATACATATTCCTGCTTATTGAAAAAAACACGGTTGAATTTATCCATTTTACTTACATGTAGAATTTGAGTAACAAAATTTCTGAGGTCTGCAAAAGTAAATTCCCTAACTTTATTCTTTACGAAATAGATACTTTGATGGTCTTTCGTAGTTTTAGGCATGATACACGAGTTTCTGAAAATGAAGAAAAAGTAAACTTTACATAATTAAAGCAAGCTTGCACTATGGGTGTCACAGACTGATAAACATACTTAAATATTTCTAAATATAGATTATAACACCCAGACACAGACACAAATGTTCCTCACATTTATGTTTGTCATGGGTGGGGATCGAGCCCACGACATTCGAAGCTAAAGGCAGGATCGCTACCATTGCCACAGAATCCATTGCATCAACAGGCCAGTCAATTGTATCTACAATGGCAAATACCATTGTTTCAAAGCAAAACCTGGATGACGCATTGTTGCATATTCCAATTTTATACTTTTATTTTCAAAAATATAATTTCGATTCCAGTCTTAGGTAGTCTGGCTAGATCTTTACAAGCTTAACTCACTGGACTAAAAAAAGTTTTAATATTTGCTAACAAAAGCTCTAATTGAATGGAGTTTCCTGACAGGCTACCAGAGACACGCTATTAGACCTTCAGGTTAGCCATTTTATTTTGAAATAAATCATCCTCGATGTTTGTCTACATTGAAGAAAATATCACTCAAACCACATGCACATTAAGTTTCACCTAATACCTAGACTAAATGTTATTTTTCTAGTGTCGTTCTCGAGTAAGATAGTTTTGTATACTTACAAAAGCCCTTGCAACCCCAAATCAATAGGTCTAACATCAGTGCGAAAATATTTACTGGCAAACGTCTTCATTGTACAAATGTTATCCAAAGCCTCTTTAGCTGCTTCTACAGAGCCTTTGCTGTTAATGATGTATCTTTCCAAATAACTTCTACCTGTAAAAAAATGCGCGTTAATTTCTGAATCAGAAGACATATTACAATTATATGAGCGCGAGACGATCGTAATAAATTAGAAACGTTTAATTGGAAAACAAAACTTTTCAAGTAGCCTTCCCATCGTTTTTAGGAACCTAGTAAGATGTTATTGTTTCATTTCATCACAATTACGTTTAGATTTTCACTGGTACTACGCCATTTTGGATTTGTCTGGCTAGGGCTATACTATCGATACGTGGTTTCCGTAACTTTTAGCTCCACTTACATAATTAAGAGGTAAGATTGTTTTTTTGTTTGTTTTTTTTTAATGAATAAACTCAAAAATTGCTTGACCGATTTGAAAAAATATTTCATCATAAATTAAGCTACATGACCAGCAAGTACTCATAACATAGCCTTTATTCATAAATTTCATTTTTTAGGCTATAAATAAAAACAGTACACACGGACGAAGCTACTGGCGGAGAGCTTTTTTTTTTAAATGGGTTTGCGTTCGGCCTCAGTCTCGACTGGTGGTAAGCGATGACGAGGCCGATGGTGGTACACGCTGGGTTTAGGACCCGATGTCGAAAGGCATATAAGCGAAAGCCATTTTTGCGACGCCAGATAATCGAAGTGCCATATGAACGAAACGCCAGTTAGCCGATGGGCCATTTAATCGAAAAGACAAATATGCGAATGTACAGTTGTGCGAATGCCACATCATCGAAAGTAAAATTTCTTCTAGTGGATAGCCTATTCATATTACAGAGATCTGTGCAGAGCAGTGGGACAATTTTGAGGAGATTACGATGAGGCTATAGGAAAATTATAATACAATCAGGCTTTCCTCTACCTGTCCTAAAAGGGTGTTAGATTTTTTCGGGCATATTTCGAGAAAAGAGGGCCATAACTTACATACGGTAGACGCCCGAGAGGCCATAGTCCAATGAGGTGGTCCGACCAGATTTGGGCAGCAGTGGACACGAGACTATACAATGCGATCCACAACGAAAATAGGCACAGCTGGTGGAACATCGTTAAGCAAAAGCGGATAAAACGGGGTAATTACGACCCTCAGTAATGAGAACCAAGATGCAAGGAGTAGAAAATAGTGTGACCTTAAAAAAGACAGTGTATTCATTGCGCCTAATCGGCTTCGTAAATGAAAACTTATGTAACCAACGACAAAAAAAATCCTACGATTCGTCGCTGGTTGTGGAATAGTTATCGATCTATTAAATGCAGTTTTCATATATTTCCCTTTGTTAGTTCCATTTTCATAGAGTGCCAATTGCTTACTGTAGTTGTGTTTCTTTTCAATTAAAATCAATATCGAAAATTCCGATATCCAGAAATGTAAAATCGATTTTCATTATACTGATTTGACTCCGATATTTTGATATTTTCGATATCCGATATTTCAAACCCTAGTCAAAAACACCATAGAACCCGCGTTAGTGTTGATAATAAATAAGAAAGTAATTATGTAACTAAAAGGTTACCATACTGGTCGTTTCGACAGCTTAATTTCTGTCTTTACTGCGCCATCTATTGAGCTTTATTTTCCTTTTTTTTTAATCTCATTGCACTATTGTTGTAGACGTGTAAATCCTTGATACCCGCGAACCTTTCTGTGTAAAATAAAAAGTACCTAGCCTATGAGGTGATAATTATCATCATCCTCACCTCAAAATTGTCCCACTGCTTTGCACAGATCTCTGTAATATGAATAGGCTATCCACTAGGAGAAATTTTACTTTCGATGATGTGGAATTCGCACAACTGTACATTCGATCTTATGGCTTTCGCATATTTGTCTTTTCTTTCATATGGCACTTCGTTTATCTGGCGTCGCACAAATGGCTTTCGCTTATATGTCTTTCGACATCGGGTCCTAAACCCGTACACGCTTACCCAGAAAATGCCTATTCACTCTGACCTTGAAGATACTAAGGTTGTAAGTATCCGGAAACACAGACGCAGGGAGAGCGTTCCACTCCCTAGCGGTGCGTACCAGAAAAGACGCAGCAAACCGTTGGGTACGTATTGTGGGAAAGTCAATCACATGGGGGTTGAGCCCTCCCGGCGTCTAGTGGTCCGGTGGTAGAAAGTAGAAGGTGGTATCAGGGTGTGTAGCTGGTAATATTGCTAGAAGCTATATTCAACAATATTTCAGACCAACCAAAAAATTACGAACAAACATTTAGATAGAGGAACGTGGAACGTTCTTCTAGCGCATGAGTTTCCTTCCTCGTATAGTCCTGTGGTCTTCGAGCAGGGCTTGAAAATTCATTTTTCCAGGCCTTCAAGGAGCAAGTCAACACAGTGATTGCTTAACATTACTGGATTTTTTTCTTATATCGACCTCTTTCTGGATTCATCCAAATTCAATCCTCAGGTGGAATAAGGTCATCTTGACAGTGTATAAAATAATTGCAGAAAAATACTAACTGAAGTCCTTTTTGTTAAAGTGAGCTTGCGCCTGCACCCATTCCTGCAATCGATCTATGGATTCCTTCATTCTTCCACGCTGCTCTAAATTAAACTCCTTCCTTACTTCATAAAGGGTGTCATCCTTAAAAGTTAACACGGAAGTATCTTGCAAACTTTCAATACAACCACTCGACATGATTACAGTTTGGACAATAACGTATAAATCATGATTTTAATTTACAATAAATAGCATACGCTATTGCTTACGTAATAAAATGCTAATGGATAATCATACGATTTTTGATTAGTAGCTGAAATCATTGATATGTCTACCACAAGTTGCCAGTTTAAATTTACGTTATCGTTTGCGTAAAAAAATGTATTTGGATTGTTCTGTCATATCATTTCAAATCCCGATACATTTTTTTACGCAAACGATAACGTAAATTTTTAATATTAAAGTAAGAGCAAACCACCTCAGCGAGTCATTTTCTAGTGTGCCAATCTGAGTTTCCGACACGTTTACTGCGATAGTTGACTTATGTAATGTGTATGCCAATTTAGGTTCCATTTCTAATCACTAAGGGCGCTGTACTGTAATCCGATACAAAAATCTCAACACGGACGCTATAGGCTGCCATTGGTGTAATCTCATAGTAGATATGCTGGATGCAAATACCCTCACCTTACAGAAACCACAGCAAAATATATAGCACATTTCAGGCAGGCTTGAGTTCCTGCTAGTAAGCAAAAGAAACCTCAAGGAACTCTTGTTAAGTAGGTACGTAAGTATCCCTTACGGCTTGCGTACACCTAATCCGATAACAGCCGAGCTATGCCCGGCCGAACGGTACGCGTACACTAAAACCGATTTTGTTGGCCTATCGCCCAAATCTCCAAATGTCAATCAAAGCTGAGCAGTCCTTACACGTATCTGTCCCTTTCATTTCTATTGACATGTGACAGGTCAGCATCAATTTGCTTTTGCGTTTGTGGATACGGGTATAGCGGACAGATCTACAACGTTGATTTGATCGGCCGAGTTCGGCCGATGACGGCTGAGCATAGTTCGGCCGATAACGGATTAGGTGTACGCGAGTCATAGACTGCCTAGGTCTTCAGTGTGTAAGTAATAGGCACCATAAACAATCGTAACAGTGCCAAAGTTCGACTACCGCACTGTGACATTTCTATCACATTTAAGGCGTTATTAGATTTATATAGGTACCTACTCATGTGGTAATATCTCTAGTATTTTACATGTCCATAAGCAGCGGTAAACCCTATCATGGGTTGCAAAAACTGTCTTGAGGCTGGCCGAGATCTCAAATAATTCATTAGACAAAGGCAATAAAAATCAAATTAAACAAAAATATGAATTTATGTAAGCCTTTTTTTCTCAACGGAACCCTGTCAGTGATCTCTTGACATTAAAATATCATTTATGTACACTTCATTGTTAATTTTGTTTTTGCAATGTTACTTGACAGATTGTGTCTTGTATATTGTCACACAGGTTTCAAATGACTCATGGATATAATAATTTCATTCTATTTAGGGTTCAGTCTTACACTCCTCAGGGGGGCTAGCCAAGAGCAACACGTCACGACGATTTCTGTTATAGAAATCGTCGTGGCGTGTTGTCGTGGCGTGTTGCTCTTGGCTAGCCCCCCAGGGATCCTACATGCTAAATTTCAGCTTTCTACGCCAGAGATTTCGGCTGAGTGTTGACTGTTAGTCACTCATTCACTCATTTGGTAACGGAGGAGTTTTATATTTTGATTCGTTTGATTTTTCGAGACCATGACAAGTAGTGTGTTTATTAATTACTAGCTTTCCGCTCGCGGCTTCGCCTGCGTGAACTTTATTTTTATGACATACTGTATTTTCAACCAACTTTAAAAAAATTTCTCAATTCGACTGTATGTTTTTTTTATGTTTGTTACCTCATAACTTTCGACTGGGTGAACCGATTTTGTTCATTTTTTTTTATTTGAAAGCTGGTGCTTCCCGAATGGTCCCATTTTAATTTGGTCTAGTTCTGACAGTGGCATCCATGAGAAAACCATATAAGTCTTAAATCTAGATAGACAAAATGCGCGACAAATGGACGAATAACTTAATATTACGCCAACCGATTTTGATAATTCTTTATTTATTTGAAAGCTGATGGTGCCCGTGTGGTCCTATTTTAATTTGGTCCAGTTCTGGCAGTGGCATCCATGGGAAATCCATATAAGTCTTAAATCTAGATAGACAAAATGCGCGACAAATGGACGGGTAACTCAATATTACGCCAACCGATTTTGATAATTCTTTTTTTATTTGAAAGCTGATGCTGCCCGTGTGGTCCCATTTTAATTTGGTCCAGTTTTGACAGTGGCATCCATTGGAAATCCATATAAGTCTTAAATCTAGATAAACCATAAGCGCGACTAATGGACGAATAACTCATTATCACGCTTACCGATTTCAATGCATCTTTTTTTATTGGAAAGGATATACTTCAAGGGTAGTTTGATGAGTGTTAGGTTCAGATTATGGGATCCATGACAAAGTAACGGAACTCTTCAATTCTTAGGAGCAATTGGACGATACTTTTTCGATGTATAAAATAAATAAGAACTATTCACTGAAAATCAAGAAATAAACAAAATTTTTAACAAAAATAAAAACCAACTTCAAAAAAAACTATTCCAAAACAAAGCACTAAAAAGTAAAGAAATAATTGCGTATTCTTTTATTTTTGTTAAAATTTTTGTTTTTCCGACTTTCGGTACTGATTTGCGTGCGTATTTTTTAACTTCACGATTTATCAGAATCTAATAATCCGATTAATGTGTTGTAAAATGAACCTCCATAAAATTATCTTAATGATGAAATAACTTTTAATCATGAGGATTGATATGCTTGTGTAGTAATAATTCTTAAAATATACCTTTTATTTAACATTATTTTTGTACACTTACGAGTATCATACCCTATAGCTACTTATTGGCGGACATTTTTTATGGATCTACTAAAAACCTATATTTTTGTAGTAGTAATTTATTTATTTATTCATTTATTGCATTCACATTGCTAAATAAAGGTGACAAAGAAAGTATACGGTAACATACAAAATTAACACTAAATTATTATCAATTACAGGAGAGAAATGTAAAATACAATAGTTTAAATTACATATATTCATCAATCACAAAACAATCATATATAAATAAATTTAATTGGTTGTTGTCAGTTAAATTATAATAACATTTTGTAATTAGAAATTCTTTTAATTGTTTAGTAAAATAATCAGGGTTTTTTCAGATTTTTTAGGTAAGTAGGTAGGAATGTGGTTAAAAAAAATATTAACATGGTATGGGAGCTAGATGTTACTAACTTCATTTTCGAAAAAGGTACCTTTAGCTTGTGTATATTTCGGTTATTTCTTTTGTTATTTGTAAGTGGAGAATAAAACTCCGGATGTTTCAGGACAAATTTACAGGCTTCTAGAATGTAGATAGATGTAAAGGTCGAAATTTTATATTTCACGAAGTGAGATCTACAGGATTCCATTTGATCGAATATTTTATATGTATCCGCGTCGCAAGAAATTCACCACAAAACAATACGATATGAGATTATCGAATAGATTATGTGCAAGCTTCTGTGCTTCGTGGAATATCCTTTCTGTAACAAGCGGGGTAAACAATGACGAGCCATATCCGTCGAATGCCCGTCGGATGTGACAAATTCCAGGGGTAGATCTGGGGGGAGGCCCCATGTGATTTGCGATTTTGTGATTTAAGTGTAATACTCCCCTGGCTCTCCCAGTCCTGGTATCGGTAACGCAGTGCAAGGCTGGTGACTAAATTTTAGCACTTGGGGCAATCCTTGTGGTTTTGCGTATTAGTGTTCCCAGCTCTCTGGCCGTCGAGGTGTCTCCGGTTTCAGGTTGAGCGGGGCCTAATAGGCTCTTCGTGAGGATATTTTCTTTGTGGATCTTTTCAACAACTTCTTGGCTTTCACACCGGATTCGTTGATTGCTTACATTTTGACTTTGGCTTTTTCTTGACTTATTTTGTCTTTTCGATTAGGCAATATATCTATTCGGAAAGGTACTTGGCTTAACGAGGACAACCTTGGGTCGGAGGAGGTTTTCTTGGGGGGGGGGGGGGGGGTAGCTTAGGAAGGGGTGGTCCTTCCTAAGCGTCATGCGACGACGGCTGTTTTCGACTACGGTGAGGAGTCTGAAATGGACGACACCCAACCAGAGACGTCTGAAACCGTGCCCACTCCAGCGGCAGCGTCTAAGACGGGCAAAGTAAAGAACCCGGGGCATGCTTCAGGATTGGCCCGAGCTAAGGAGACCCTCCGCCAGCGTAAGGAGGACGCGGCAGAGTAGGACTTTAACAGGAGCCTTTCGCTTCGCTGTTATAAGAAGCCACTGGCTCCTGTGGCGGAAGAGGGGGCTGATAAAGTCCCGGAGATCCTTCAAGACCCTTCGAGGAGATGCGGTTGGTTGCAACAAAGGGTGCTGCTCGCATATTCGAGCTGGCCGTGAAGTCGGGCCACTTAAAGGGCACGTTCCAAAAGGAGTTGAAGGACAATGCCCGACTTCTGAGCAGAATTGTCGAGCCGCTCCGCCTCAGAGGAGTGTCACCGACTTCACGTCGAACGGAACAATCATCGGCGTGAAGTGGATTACCTCAAACTGGAGGTCATGGCCATCCGACGAGATAACTCGACTCGGAAGTCGGCGACGGAGCAGGTGGCTGCGCCACCGGTCGATATGGAGGCCTTCAAGAAGGTCCTCCTCGTCACGCCGGGAGACATGATCAGCGCCCGCATTGATGGGGCGCTGACGCCCTCTGTACGCCCGCCTCTCGCGGCAGACAGGAAGACGGCAGCTGCCGCAGCTCAGCTGCCAGCAAGTAGGGATGCCCCAGCCACCGCTGTGGCAAAGCCTAAGGGGAAGGGCCCTAAATCTTCAGGCCCTTCATTCATCCCTGCGACGGTCCCGGCAGTCGCCAGCTCGGCAAATCCGAGGTAGACCGTAGCTAGAGAAGAACCGTAGCGGAGAAAATTCCGCCGCCATTGAAAATCGGTGGCAGATCGCAAGTGGGGGCAAGAAGGGAAGGGGAAAGGGTGAAAAATCCTCCCCAATGCTACCTGGCTTAAAAAAACGGCCACAGGAGCACGCATGATCGAGCTGGCGGGAGCCAAAAGCGCCGAGGCCGCTGACCGTTTGGCGGCCAAGCTGACGGAGGCGCTCACGGGAGTGGCCGCCGTGTCGAGGCCCACAAAATGCGCGGACCTCCGCATCACAGGGCTTAACGACCCCGTCACCCACGAGGAGGTGGTGGCCGCAGTCGCGGCCAAGGGTGATTGTGACCCGGCCCTGGTCAAGGCGGCTAATATCCGTTTTGGGCCCCAAGGTACCGGGTCAGTGGTGGTGAAGTTTCCGATTGCGGCAGCAAAGGCGCTCGTCAACGGCGGACGCCTTTTGGTCGGGTGGAGCTGAGTTCAGATCCGTGCTCTCGACGCACTCCCCATGCGCTGCTTCAAGTGCATGGGGATCGGGCACACGCGTCAGCTGTGCCCGATCGACAAGGAGAGGGGGACCTGTGCTTCCGGTGTGGACGGCCGGGGCACAGGGCCGCCGGATGTATGGCGGCAGCGCACTGCGTCGTGTGCGCCGAAGCGGGGCGACCTTCGGGCCACACGATGGGCGGGAGGAGTTGCAACCCTCCCCCCATTAAAGCAAGGGCGGCACCTAGGACCCAGGCCACCGCCGATAGCGGGAGGCACGTAGCGCCAGAGGAAGCAGTAATGGCGCAATGAGTCAAGTCCTTCATTACAGCTTCCTACAGGGTAACCTCAATCACTGCGCCGGGGCCCAGGACCTGCTCATGCAGTCCATGGCGTAGTGGGATATATATTTCCCCCCAGCCTAATTGGGCTGGGGATATTTCTGGCTCTGTGGCCATAGTGGTCGGAGCAGGGTCTCGCTAACCACTACAAGTGCGGGAAAGAGGGGCTGGTTATGTTGCCGCCACCTGAGGGGGCATAGCAGTCGTGGGAGTTTATGTCTCCCCCAACACTGGCCTTGCCAACCTAGAAAACTTCCTGAGGGATCTTGGTTCGGCGATCCAGCGGTTGGCACCTCTCCCAGTCTTGGTAATGGGCGACCTGGACAGTCGCCGGGATGTCCCCACTCAATCAGGGGACATCCCTCACGTGTGTGCGTCCACCAAGTTTACTGGTGGTCCGTGGAAATTGCCAATATGCGGGAAAGGTGCTCTCTTTCAAGGAGGGCATACACGAGGGCCCTGGGGAGGAGTAACAGGGACCAGGAGAGGAAAGGCCAGCTGTACGTGGTGCATAAAGCCGATAAGAAGGCACTATAGCTGGCCATCTGGCAGGCCAAGACCAGAGCGCGGGAAGAGATGCGGGAGGGTCTGGACCGAGATCCATGGGGGAGGCCATATTGCGCTGCGCAGGATAAGCTGCGCTTCCAAGGCCCCCCCGTAATGGAGACTCTCCAGCCGGAGGTGCTGAAGCGGGTGGGAGGGGAGCTCTTTCCGGAGCCCCCGCCGTTCACACCTCCCAGAATAACTCTCTCCGCGAGAGCCCTGGATGGTGAGCTCTCCCACTCGTCTCCGACGAGGAGATGGAAACAGTGCTAGGTCGGCTCAAGGGAAAAAAAGAGGCTCCTGGTCCTGATGGGGTGCCGGGAAAGGTCCTTGGCCTGGCCTTAAAGCACCTGGGGGAGCAGCTTCAGGAAATTAACAGCGCGCTAACATCAGCGTGGTTCCCGAAGCTGTGGAAGGAGGGTCGGCTTTGCCTCCTGCAAAAGGAGGGTAGGCCCCCGGCTGTCACCGGTGCATATCGGCCTATTGTCTTGCTGGATGAGGTTGGGATGGTCTTCGAGAGGCTCCTCTCTTTCTCCCTCATCCAGCATTTAAACGAGAGGGGCCCGAATTTATCGTAGCAACAATTTGGTTTTCGTGCGGGGCGCAGCACTATTGACGCGCTGGCGCAGCTCAAAGAGGTTACGGAGGTTGCATCCGCTCGGGGCGAGCGGTCGTTGGCGATAAGTCTTGACATCGCTAACGCCTTCAACAGTCTGCCATTCGGCGTGATAAGGGAGGCACTTCAGTATTCGAAGTGTCTACTTATCTAGGCAGACTGTTGGAGGACTACCTCCGAGGACGGGAGGTCCTCTATGAGGGAGGAGGTAGGTTGATCCACCGCCTGAGGTGCGGGGTTCCTCAGGGGTCCGTTTTAGGGCCCCTGCTGTGGAACATTGGATTTGACTGGGTCACCGCGGCACGTTCCTTCCGAGGATGCGTGTCATTTGTTACGCGGATGACACGTCATTGTGGGAGGGGATACCTTTCAGGAGGTGAAGAGACTGGCAGAAGTCAGCGCCAGTCAAGGCGGCCCTTAATAAGACCGAGACTCTCCTTTTCCATGGGCCTTGGCAGGAGCCGCCTCCAGGCGCAGTTGTCCGAGTTAACAGCGTGGACGTGCGGGTGAAGGCCCAGATGAAATATCTAGGCCTCATTCTGGATGGGCGGTGGTTTTTTGGGGTACATTTCACCAGCCTCGAGGCCCGCCTTATCCGCGCTTCGGGTGCCTTGGGCCGTCTTTTGCCCAATGAGCGCGGCCCGGGCCAGTCATGCCGGCGTTTCTACGCCAGCATTCTCAAAAGTATGGCGCTCTACGGAGCGCCAATCTGGGCGGGTGCCCTCAACGCCGAAAATAGGCGCCTGTTACGGGCGCCTCAGAGGTTAATCGCATTGAGGGCTTTACGCGGGTACCGTACGGTATCGGGGGGGGGGGGGGCTGCTTGTGTACTGGCTGGCATGCCCTCCTGGAAGCTGGAGGCGGATTTTTTCACTGCTGTGTACCAGTCCCGCACAGCAGCGAGAGCAATAGGGGAGTGCCCATACTGGGACGCCGCCATTGAGGAAGTGCGCCGTCGTGCCCAGAGCGCGCTACTGCTCAGGTGGGCAGAGGACTTGGCCAACCCACTCTATGGCCGACTAACCATAGACGCGATCAGACCGGTCCTCGACCAGTGGGTACGTAGGGAAAAGAGGCCCCTTACGTACCGGCTGGTAGCCCACTCCGAGGTGCCACCAGTGCGACGACGAGGAGGACACCGCCACCGTAATTTTCAAATCATTACGGTTAAAATAATGCAGCATTGTAGCATTCTGAGGCAATTAACTTGAACCTTGTTTCTACACTACACTATATTTGAAACTATATTGACCAAAGATAATAAAGTGATATACTAACGGTGAATAATGTGAAAGCATCTTTTGTATCAGTTTTAAAAAGAAGAGGCATAAAGAGCTAATATCAGCGTAACGGTAATCTAAAATTGTAATGAATCCTAGGCATGTTTAAGATCGTACTCGAATATCAAAAACAAAGCTTCGAGCTTAAATTATTATTCACGGAAAAAAAACCGCTGCTCCCGTGGACCTAACTTTAAAGACTACCCTACATTTTAATTTTAAAACTTTTCATAGTAAGTATGCAGTAGGTATGTAAACAAGTTTAGTTAAAAGCTATCCAAATGTTCTTATGGTGCTGATAGTTTAGACTGTTCACTTGTATCTGAACATCGAGTATTCGTCGTTTTTAAATTTACTTGATCCACAATACGAACATCATGGTTGATATTTTGTTACAAATTGATTTTAAAAGCCGAGCAAGAACGTTACATTACGTGGAAATGTTTTTAGAAAAATAAGCAGTTACCTATATTGTACCATTCGTAACAACGTTACCTAATATAATGCTCTAGTCTATTACCTTGCAAATTCTAAAACCATAACAATTTTCAAAAATTGTGAAATATTGCTACACTTTGTTTCCGTTTCGTCATCCGTCAATCAAAGTTAAGCACATTTCAAATTGATGCTGTCCTCTCACATGTCAGTAGAAATGAAAGGTACATACGACAAAGATACATGTAAGTGCTTTGAGGGCAACTTTGACTGTCGTTTCTAAATTCGAGCACAAAATAAAGAGTTTACTGCTTCCACCTTTTGCCTGGCCACCTAAGGCTACTATATTTGCTTTAATTTTTTAAATTAAGCAGTTAGATTATACCTACTTGACAGAACCGGCCAGAAACAAAATTCATCACGTGAAAAATTGCACCAAATTCGACAAAAACAGAAACACACGTGACAGTGGTACTTGCCGCGACACTGAAACTCACCGGTATCACCTATAAACTCACTGTGCCTGTGAGCGTGATCAAAATGGTGGGTTTGTTCTGAGCGGACTATCTGTCAGAGGCGCCGCGCTGCATTCGCAATTTGTGATTCAGGCGTTAGTCAATTTTATTTTCACCTACATGATATAGTTCAAGATTGTAAAAACACTTACGTGCGCCAATATGATAGAAACATTTCTGATGAAATTGGGCCCTTAAATTATTTTTGGGTCTTTTCGAACAAGGCCTACCAGGCAATGATCTTTTGGAAGCCTTGGTAGAAAACATTGATATCTGAAAGTAAATAGCGGTATTAAATTATTTTTTTCGCAAAAATAAACATCGGTGGCCATTAAAGGTCACCGCACAAAATCACGGCGCGGCAACGGCACCGCTCCAAACCGGAAATTAACTTGCCATTCAAATTAGAGCATTGAATAGTGTGTATTTTCATATATTTTTCACTTCTCTTGCTCTAAAAGTACGCCAATATAGCCCTACGAAGCGGGACTAAAGTGACCACTTTAGTCTCTAGGGAGTAAAGAGCAATTCGTTTTTTAATTTCCTTCATGTGACAGAGACAAACTCCAACAGCCAGTAAATATTATCTGTGGAGTGTGGACCATCTTCATTGCCAAAATGTTGAAAGTTTTAGTTCCATGGTTTGTCCGCAAATAAGGTGGCGCCATGTGTTTTAAATCTTTTGTGATTTTTATTTTATTAAGTAATACCTATTTTTCTACTTTGACTATTACTTATATCAATTATGGCATGATCACGAAGCACCAATGCAATCATTTAGGAACTAATTTTAAGCGTGAGTTAGTCGATATTGGGTTATTACATCAGCGGGCCCAAGCGCCGCTCTGCACTGTCAAACTACCCACCTGCTGCAGATTATTATTATTAATTTCCAGTTGCAGCACCACCTGTATTGTGCTGTACCAACACACACACACATTCACACTACACATTCGGTACCGTATATCTATTGTCTATGTAATGTATTACAATTATTACACTACACAATATATTGAATCACTCACCATTTATTTTTATCTATTACTATAGTATTTATGATACTTATATGTATATGCACACACGTATGTCCGCCGCAAATGTCCGTGCGTCATCTCAGTCTGGGCCTACTGAAAATCAGCGCAGCCCAGGCTATATGCTGAGTGAGGTCCATTTGTCTTTTTGGGCATCGGGACACCGCTGTCTGATGGTATGATCTTTTTTTTTCCTGTTACCTATATATTTTGTTGTTGATGCCTACTTCTTTTGTGTTTACTTTATAAATGTAACGATGTCCATAAAGTTAATAAATGTTTTTCTATTTCTATTTCTATTCTATTTCTAATATTTATTAAATGTTTCTGTACTAAATTGACTATTTTTCTCGCACTCAAAGTGAAAAGTACAGTTTGAACCTCGAGACTAAACGCCAACTTAATATACCCTCGGTTTACCACCTCTGGTATACAGGGTGTCCCAAAAAGAAGTGTCAAGCGGAAGCCCACAGAAAGAGCACCCCTTGGGGTACCCGAATCACCCCCATGTATGTTCCGCGATTGTTCATAGTTTTCGAGTTATGATTTTTTTTCTGAATTTCTGAGAATTTCGGACCTAAAAGTTTAATTTTTTTATTTTTTTATAAGTAGAAGACTTTTCAATTATTTTCTTTGCCCAACTGAATCATCCTTAATTGTACTTTGATGCATAAAATAATCAGTTTCATAACTTTGACCAAAATGATGAAAATGTTGGTATAAAACCAAAAATGTACGGTTAATGAATAAAGACTTAAATTTTCAACTTTAAATTAAAAATCTAAGCGGGTGACTGTATGGTTTCTAAGTAAAGCTCAAAAATGCTCCAGAATCTCAGCTTTCTTAATCATTACAAAACAGAAGTACTTAATGGGCTACTTTGGCTAAAATCAGCCTTCAAAGACAGCAAGGTGGAAAATTCTTGAAATTAGCCCTCAGATTAATAACTGTTTTTTGGCCATTTTATCATTCCTGAAGTTCATAAATTTGTTATCTACCCAAAAATTACTGCCCCCTATCAGATTCCGTCTTGATAAATTTTGACAGTGGCGCCTGGTAAGGGGTTATGGACTTTGAGTGCGATTACGATTTAGTTTTGTGTGGATACTGGACTTCGACTAATTTGGCTTTCTCAACGAACTTTCGAGCCCATTCGTTTGGTGAGATGCCTTTCACATCACGTGATTATGCTCTTATGCATTACTTTTATGGCTTTGCAAGAGGAAACGCTTCTGCAGCAGCCTGATTGTACAGGGAGCAAGTACAAAATGGAGGTGAACCTCAACCCGAAACTTGGCCTGATCATCGCATGATTTTAAGAGTGCATAACTCTTACATGGGAGGACATCCACCAGGTAGAAGACCAGGCCGTGTATCTCAAATGCATGACCCAGATAGTGTCGAATCAGTGCTCAAAGAAGTGGCAAGAGAGAATGGGGTTAAAGAAGGGTTTTCACCCATATCATATTCAAAAAGTTCAGCAGCTTAAGCCCGCAGACTATCCGAGAAGAGTAGCGTTTTGTCAGAAAATGTTGCGGCGTCAAGCTGAAAACGATTTTTTTTTTTTTATATTTTATGAACCGATGAGTCACATTTTAGGAGATGTGGAATTTTCAACATACACAACTATCATTCTTGGAACATTGAAAATCCACACTTGACCCGGGAATCTAATTTCCAAGAACAATTCATTGTCAATCTATGGTCAGGCATCTTAAACGGACAGCTGATTGGTCCGTTCGAACTACCTGACCGACTAAACGGCGAGGCCTATTTGCATTTTCTACAACATAATCTCACCGACTTGTTAGGAGATGTTGACGTGTTAACGCTTTATAGGAATATGATTTTTCAAAACGACGGCGCCCCATGCCATTTTGCGAGAATCGTCAGACAATATTTGTCGGAAAGGTTTCCAGACAGGTGGATCGGCCGTGGATGGCCCATTATTTGGCCGCCACGGTCCCCCGACTTGAACCCAATTGATTTCTTCGTCGGGGGATATTACAAGGAATTGGTTTACGCCAAGGACATCAGCAACGTAGCCGAATTACGAATAAAATTGAGGCAAGCAGAAGAGACGATAAAAAACAACAGAATTGCCTTTATAAAACTAAAAGACAATTTTTTTAGACGATGTAGAATTTGTATAGAGAACGACGGTAGACATTTTGAACATTTCTTGTAAATAAATAATAAATAATTAATAACTATTTCTTTTTGTTCTATTAATTAAACTTTCAAATGTTTATTCTTTCTATTATTTCCTTAGCCTTCCTGCAGTAATTTTTTAGATAACAAATTCATGAACTTCAGGAATGATAAAATGGCCAAAAAACAGTTATTAATCTGATGGCTAATTTCAAGAATTTTCCACCATGCTGTCTTTGAAGGCTGGTTTTAGCCAAAGTAGCCCATTAAGTACTTCTGTTTTGTAATTATTAAGAAAGCTGAGATTCTGGAGCAGACAACCATAGCAAACCATACAGTCACCCGCTTAGATTTTTAATTTAAAGTTGAAAATTTAAGTCTTTATTCATCAACCGTACATTTTTGGTTTTATACCAACATTTTCATCATTTTGGTCAAAGTTATGAAACTGATTATTTTATGCATCAAAATACAATTAAGGATGATTCAGTTAAGCAAAGAAAAAATTTGAAAAGTCTTCTACTTATTAAAAAATAAAAAATTTAAACTTTTAGGTCCGGAATTCTCAGAAATTCAGAAAAAAAATCATAACTCGAAAACTATGATCAATCGTGGAACATACATGGGGGTGATTCGGGTACCCCAAGCAGTGCTCTTTCTGTGGGCTTCCGCTTGACACTTCTTTTTGGGACACCCTGTATTATGGCTTCGTTTAGTAGTCCCTCGATATAAAATATACTATTGCAATTTCAGTATGAAAAAGCAGACGGGCGCTCAGCGCGCTTGTCACTGCGGATCGCGAGCTTACGGCGAGCCGACCGCGAGCTTACCGCGCGCCGGCCGGTGCCCGGACTAGCTAGCTTGCACCTCGCGGCCGGCGCGTGGACTGCGAGCTTGAACCTCGCTGTCGGCGCGTAGTAAGCGCGCTGGCAGCAAGCCGTAGCCTAAATGCGAGGCAATGCCGTGCTGTAACTGTGCGTTTATAGTATGCTATGACGTTAAGAGTGCTTGGCTCTGGCTATCTTTGCGGAATTTGGGACTATATAAAATATCAAAGCTTCGATGTAATGAAAATAAAGGAATATTTCCTTATTGTGATTGTACGATTTCTGATGCAAGTGAGGTAAGCAAGTTTAGTATTATGTTTTAACACAGTTGTTACGATTTCCTTGAATAACAAGTTTTACGTTCAATATGAGCAGCTTTCACTAAAGCGAATGCACGCAGTTAAATCCTTAGTGTTATTCAACAAAAGGTTACGATGACTGGCATACTAGTACGATTAGGGAGGACCTGCTCTCCGCATTAGATAGTGGGTTCGATTCGATTCCCAGCCACCAGGACAAACATTCATGTGACGATGATTGGTATTTGTTCTGCTGTGTTTGGACGTTAATTATTATCAACATCAGTACCAATAACCGTATGTGCTTGTAACATTATTAAAATAGATTTTTAAAAAACACATTATTTTGTTAAGAAATTAATAAGAAAGCTAGGACATCGAACACCATGAATATCTGACCCAAACTATGCAGAACATGTAGTTACTATGAGTGACAAAAATTTTAAATCAACAAACAGATAGGGTGAACTGATATTTGTGACGTAAACTTTTGTCTTTTCTGGAATCCCTACTCAACGACTTGCTGCGTCTTTTCTGGTCTGCACCTACTCTAGGGAGAGGAACGCTCTCCCTACCTGTGCTTCCGGATACTCACAACCTTGGAATCTTTAAGGCCAGAGTGAAAAGGCATTTTCTGGGTAAGCGTGTACCACCATCGGCCTCGACATCGCTTACCACCAGGCGAGACTGAGGCCAAACGCAAACCTATTTAAAAAAAATCTTTCTCAGGATCGACCTACTTTAGACACCTTTAGCCATTGCGTTGAGAGGCCTATAAATATTTAGTATACCAATCATCATCAGTGGCCTCTACGTCTATTGCAGACGTATATTGAGATTTATACTGTGTTTTTGACACAATTGCTTAAGTGGTTGTATTTACCAATACGTGACCGGCACAGCTTTCCACAAACAGACATGGTTGTTTGGATTGGGAGAGCTGGTGGAAATTTGATGTCGTTTAGTCTTTTCTCGCTCAGGACAGAAAATCAGGCTGCATCATGAACTGTACGCCCATTGAAGACGCCTGCACGCCAATAATCTGCGAGGTAGCAAATGCAAAAAAAGCAGTTAGAAGACCACTGTTTTGTTTTAAGGACTATGCCAAAAGGGATATGTATTTGGAATATCCTATGTGGGTTGGGAGAAACTCGCCCTTTATATCAATAAAACAACACTATTTTATCTTAAGAAAAACTTTCTACATGAATATTTGTCACATCTTTATTTATTTATTTATTTATCAAATTACAATATAAACTTACAGCTAAGCCAACACGTTTACATGCTAAAACAAAAAGATACGTAACAAGAAAGAAAACAATAACAAATACTTGCATTACACGAACAAAAGATCTAAAACTATTTTAATATGTTATGTTAAAAATCCACAAAACAAATTTTATATATAGTAAATTTTCTGAATTAATGTGAATACCGAGTCATATAATAAGTCAGCATCCTGGAACTGAGTTAGGACGTCATTTAAAAGGGCAATGGCACGAGTCGTTGGGGTGTTGCTGGCATGGCGCGTGCGCAGCTCCGCGGGGGGCGCGAACAGAAGGTGCCGCTTACGACCAGCAACATAGTTTTCCGGCACATATAGCCCTATCCAGGGCAGGGTCTCAGGGTTATTCACCTTATTGCGAGCAGCAAGCAGAAATGGATGAAAAGTTGCACCTTACGCCCAAGCTGTAACGATTCCTTTTCCTTTTTTTTTGCGTCAGGAAATGCATTTAGGCATTCCCAAGGCCCTGGGTTCGGGACACCTGGGATATGTGGGACTCGGAACTCCTGGGAAAACAGAGACCCCTACCCACTAAAACCTGTCCGTGTTCATCTTCGGCGCAGAATGGAAGGAGGGCTGGAGTTGAGCTGGCTCCTCGCCTCGGGAGGAGCCAGCTCAACTCCAGTGCACTTTAACACAGACCACTGTGTCCGAAGACACGCGTTACCGTCTTCCTCAGGATCGTAAACCGAAACACACGCAGGCCCCCCCGCGTGTGCTTCCGACCCCAAGGGCCCTGTTAGTCGCCTCTTACGACAGGCAGGGATACCTCGGTAGTATTCCTCTCCCCTAACCGCAGGGAACTGCCGAGATTAGGCACCACCACCCCGGCGACCTCACCTTCGACTACGGGCGGAATTGTCCAGAGCTCGCGCTGGCGCTCATCAGGCTCAGGCCCATCCGGCACAGGCACCCATGCCTGGACGATAGCCGCACACTCCAATTTCTCGCGGTCGAGTCGCTTCAAAGCCCATCTCGGACTGTCTCTATGCCGGATAGAACGGCTTGGACCGGTATGAATTGCCGGAAGCGTAGAAGCGTCGAACCGGATATACCGGTGGTCCGACAACGTCTCCACACCCTACAGAACTTCCCAGCCCTGGACACGTCGTGCTAGCGAAGGAGTCGCGAACGTCAAGTCCACGATGGACCCTCCCCGCATGCGCACACAGGTGTCTACCGAACCCCGATTCAAGACAGTCATGCTAGAAGCGACTGCCCACTCCTCAAGCGCCTCTCCACGCACATCTGTCACTGGAGATCCCCAAACCAAGGACTTGGCATTGAAATCCCCAGCGACCAGCACCTGGAGCAAACGATTGCGGCCGATCACAGCCTCCAACTCGGAGAGAAAACTCTCAAATTGATCGAGAGGTCGGTTGGGAGAGAAATACACCCCGATAACCAGGTTGTCTCCCAACTCAGCCGCAACCCATCCGTGCCCCTTTTCAATCCTCTGAACAGGGATGGCGCCGTTAGCAACTCGGGTGGCTATGGCCGCTGTGCCGTCCACATCCGAGACCCAATCGGGCGGGATGTAGTACGGTTCGGCCACTACCGAAATGGCAATCAACCTCTCCGCCAGACTCTGGACCCACAGTTCCTGGGCTCTGGCGCAGTGGTTGAGATTCCCCTGAAGGAATCTGAGCGCCATTTTAAAGAAGGTGCTGTTTGCATTTCCACATCCCCAGTGGCCTCGGTCGCACCGATACCGTTCGAAATTGATCTTGTTTTTTTGGTAATAAAATATTTTATTGTACAAAATACGTGAAACCTATTTATAACATACTACATTTAGTGTTATTTTTACCCTTACAAAGCTTTACAAAACTGAGTAGGCCCCCGGGAACGAGGTTGACTACCACAGTACCTACTGCAGAGCATCCACTGGGCTGGCCAACCTTATCTTGAAGGCCAGTAAAATTGTCTAAATGCTCGTTATCAAGGCTAAGGGTTAGAATGTGATAGAACTTCAAGCAAATAAACAGACAGACACTGTCATTTAGATAAGATATTAACGAAAATTTCCGATATGATCTTTGATCCTGTGTAATTTAAACAATTAATAATTTACTTAATTGACTTTTGACATGCGAAATATTAATTATTTCCTAGTGTGAACAGGTGACATGACAGTAGATACTTACAGCATTTATCCATGATAATGGATAAAGGTACAATTTAATTTTGTGTTTACGGTAATTTAACAACTAACATACACCAGTTATTTATACACGTTGATCGCCGTGGGTGACCGGTGACCGGCAAACAATAGATTTTCTATCGTGTCTGGTTTGAAGGCAGTCGAAGACTCAACTGTGTTGATTTTAGTGTATATTTTAATCACATAAGTACCGACCGATTATTTGATATAGCATACAAAAATTATATTGCATTCTCAGTAGGTAATGTAGAAAGTTTTGAAAGGGTTAATTGTTTTTATTAAAAAAAAAGGCATGCATGCCTACATTTTTAATGAAGGTAGGTATGAACCTTAGTTGCATAGCCAGCCAGCCGCCATATTTTTTTTCTCAATGTTTCCACGCAAGATGTAAGTGGTAGGTATGTGTGGAAATAATAAACAAAAGCAAACAAAAAAATGTCGTTTAATATGGTACCCTAAAGTGTCACGTTTCCGAGGTTTTTGAATGTAAAGTTTGAAATCAAAAAAAGTGGATTTCATGAATTATTTACAAATTATGAGGCTTTTCGTTGTATTTTGTTGACAAATAACAGATTGTAGGACATTTGAATAGCCTATTATCTTCTTTCCCAATCTCCACTCATCCAAAGTTGACTAGAAGAAATTGCTCGAAGCGTTAAGGACACTATTCGTCTTTCCTATGTTATCACTTTAAAATTGTATTTTTTTCTATGCTATAATGTATTTTTGATTTAAATTTTTTGTTGGTTTATATCTCTTCTATCCGTATATACCACTTTTAACGTGCGCGGCAACTATAAATAAAAATAAAAGTATATAAGTAGCTATGCCAAACTTCCATTCAAAAATGTTATCCGGCACATCATGATCAGGCCTTCTGACACCGGCCATATCGTTCATCAACACACAAAAAATCAGACTGATCTCCGAGTTTTTCAGTTCAGTTTCAGCATAAGTTCACCTCTTTACCTTTACAAAATCGGCTACATTTAGGATGGTTTCCTAGTAGTACAAAAATTTTAACAAAAAAAACCAACTTCAAAAAAAAAACTTCAAAAACAAAATACTAAAAAGTGAAATAATGATTGCGTAAGAATTCTTCTAAAACTAAAACGATCACAATATAATACATACTTAAACGTGAGATGCAAAAAATAGGTAAATGTTGTTTTGTTTTGTTAAAATTTTTGTTT
Source organism: Udea olivalis (assembly GCA_947369235.1). NCBI lineage: Eukaryota > Metazoa > Arthropoda > Insecta > Lepidoptera > Crambidae > Udea > Udea olivalis. The sequence continues at coordinate 9,234,028 of OX376362.1, read as the reverse complement.
AATTCTTGATTTTCAGTGAATCGTTCTTGTTTATTTTATACATAGAAAAAGTATCGTTAAAAAAATATAGAATCGAATTGAGAAACTTCTCCTTTTTTGATCAGAAATTTGCCACTCAGGGGCCGTAGTACAATCGCTTATATCCAGTCAAGTTTCCTTAACTGAGGGTAGCGAACAATTTCGTCAGTAAATATACGCATTAAAAGATGCGTAAGTGCCAGGCCAGTAACCGCTGATTGGCTGAAAATGAAAAATTATTTACGAAATTGCTCGCAATGCTCTATTTAGGTAAATAACTAGACAAGTTATAGGTAAGGGATTGTAATAAGGCCCCAGGTATCATTTATACCTAGGACGGAAGGAAGTATGAAGTATATTTTTACTTTACGTTAGGATTAAAAAATCTCGCCTGTAAACTCACTTTGTCTGTGTGTGTGATCAAAATGGCGGTTTGCTCTAAGCACACTATCTGTCCGGTCGTAGATGCTGCTAGTGAAGTTATTTCGGATAAAGGGAGGTAATTTTATAAGTATTCGCTTCTGTACTGTCCCACTACAAAAATGAGATTAATTATTAAAAGTAACGAATGTTTATCAGTTTGCTATTATTTTGATTCTTGTTCAAAATTGTAATTGTACCAACTTTAATTACCAAAGTAGTTAAAAACTCGTGTAATATTAGATCGTATACTCGTAATCAATATTTCACGGAACGCCTTACGATTACCGATAGCAAATACGTGAATAAGGTTTCACACCCGCTAACAACGCATACAATAATTTGCAGTATATGAAATAATACACTGAGCCGTTTGACGAGTGACAAAACGATAAGTTCCGCGTATCATGAGTTTACTACTAAACAACGACAGTTAACTACAGCAACTTGTTTGCTATTTATTAAAATAATATCACTGGATGGGTTGTACAAAAATCTCATTCAAAAAAGCGCCATTTTTTTTCTCAGTGACTAATGCAGTTATCCGCTGATGGCATTCACAGCTTCACAAAACTCAATTGTATTAATTGCAAATACATTATTTTACTTAACTGGACAGTAGGGTGCGCGGCTATCAATTACTGACAACTTATGGTTATTACCTTAGGGCACTTGTTAGTTACCTACCTCTTACTTTTTTAAGATAAGCAAACTGAAAAAATATTTCAAAAGTTTTATGTTTGTGAAATTACGGTTTTGGTTTTTAAACGAACTCATAACAATAAAAATAAGATATAACTAAAATCGGCAATTTAAAATGGATAAATAGACAGTCAGAAAATATTTTTTGTCAATATTTTTTTGCCGGTGGAATCAAACATTTTTGACTTATTATTTCGAATTCTAATAAAAAATTACTACATTCAAAGCAACCACAAATCGGCTTTGCCTGTTCAAATCGGAACTTAAATACCTTCCTAGAATTATTGTAGTCGTCGGTATTTTTCCATAGCACCGTTGGTAAATACTGACTAATGTCGAACGGAAGAAAGAAATTAAATTTATTCGGAGCAATAAGTAGGTATTTATTGAGAGTACAATATCAGAAATACATAAACAAAAATAAAAAAAAATATTACCAAAATATTTAAGAAAGAAGAAGATTAGAAGCTGACCTTTTTCATTTGTGTACTAATTATTATAAAGATGCAAACGTGAATTTTTTTTTTATTATTTTAAAATAAAATAAAAATAGCAAGGGGAGATTTCCCGTTTACAATCACAAAACACACCATGTTTACATTATTCCATCCACTATTGTATGTTTATTTTAATCAACAATTAATTTTCTAAATGATCCAGGCATTCCCATGTACTCCTGGTTGAAATCTGAAGAGTTTCTTTTAGTTTCGTCACTTATCAACTTGTCAGATTCCTTGACGAGACGGCTGGCTTCTTCCGTCTTCAGGTGTTCCTTCCATTGTTCTGCAAAATAAAAAAGTATTCAATATTTAGCATTGCTTAGAACTCTCTATCTATTTTTCTATTGTCCCGCAGAAACCACAGCCTAAGGATACGAGCAGTACCAGTAGCATCACTGGTGCGTTGTCGACCTTGCATAAATCTTCTTGAGCCCCTTCTTCTCCTCTTCCTCTTGAAGAATTTTTACTTTATCTTGTTGGAAAAACCTCAGCGGCCAGCCAATTCAGCGTCCTCAAAAGTAAACATCTTTGAAACCGAACTGTACAAGACCATGGCGCATCTATAGTATGAGAATGAACACTGTCAGTGTGTCATAGGGCCGTGATAGAAAAGTGCGCTTATCAAGACTTACCGCACAATTTAGCTATGGGCAATTGAAGGCCACCATAGTCTTCAGGAAGAACTTCTCTGGGAATGTGTTTGTACAAATCATCATAGGAACTGTGGACGTGTAGTCTGCTGGCTACCTTCTCCCGTAGAGTCTGTTTTAATAGGCGTACAAACGTATCCATGAAAGAAGGGGCGTTAAGTATGTGGATTCCTTTGATTTTTGTGCCATAGGCCTCCTGCAAAGGATTGTCGGTTGTTAGATACAGTGAGTAACTATACTCTGGGATAATGTACATGCAATTTCGTGGGTTGGTTTACTCTTTACTAAAAAAAATAATTAGAAAGTGTGATTCTTCTCTTGTTATAAATAATAAATAAATAAATATCTGGGACAATTCACACCAAGATCATCTGACCCCAAACTAAGCAGAGCTTGTATTATGGGTGTCAGAGACTGATAAACATACTTAAATATTTCTAAATACATACTTAAATAGATAATAACACCCAGCCATACAAGAAATACAAATGTTCGTCACAAAAATGATTGTCATGGGTGGGGATCGAACCCACGACCTCCGGCGTCAAAGGCAGGATCGCTGCCATTGCGCCAACAGGCCAGTCAAATATAAATGCCACCTTTGACTAAAACAGTCAAAATAGCGATGATATAAAAAGGCAGAATTCGGGAAAATCTTTTAAATACTTTTTTTCCATAGATAAGTGTAGACAAGTGAATTAGTTTTACCGATGTTAAGTAATTTAGTAATTCAACAATATATTAATACCTCGACCTATGACGCCAATCAAATACGCAGTAGGAAAATATGCATGATAGGTAATTGGCCTTCTGTCTTGCCACACTACATAGGTATACACCATTATTATAACTTTGTTGATTTTAGCATTTTACAATGCTTGTTTTCATATCGAAAGATAGAAAACTACGAGTAGAAAGGTCCTCAAAAGCTAAAAGTTCCTCAAACTCCGAAAGTTGATTTTTGTTTTTTATTTTTCTACTCTATGTTGGTTTAGCTTTGTTTTATTTGACATCTGCAATATTGTGTAATATACATACATGATCAGGATGTTATGTTTTATTGTAATAGTTAATAGGTACCTAGTATGTACTGACTAACAATTTTTCTTTTTGAATTGTTTAAATGAATTTTTGTTATAATATTCTTTTATGGTTGGTTTTTTCTCTTTGTTTTATATTCTTTAGTTAAGAATCTCATTAGATTTATTTGTATCAAAATGACACTCTGCTTGTACTTTACTAACGCCTGTTGTAAACCCAAAACAAGTTTTAAAGAGTAACTGCTGAGTTTCTCGCCGGGTCTTCTCAGCAAGAAACAACTCCGACGCGGTGGTAGAGTCGCATTATGTCTGTATACTGTTTATTTACATATCCATATTATTATGGTATTTATGTCTATTATTTAGTATATTTTGCTGTAAATTTGACGATTTGAAAGTACTGATACAGTCTATTTGAATAAAGTTATTTGAGTTGTGTTTGAGTTTGATACGATATCAAACATTTTGATCCAGTACCCATCAACAGCAGTGTCACCGAATATTATTATACTAAGTACTTACGTTCTATGCTATAGCTAGTCGGTAAAGCTTCTACATACAAAGGTTTCATAGTCTAAGCTTCATCAGTATAAACTATCTTAAGAAACAGTCGGTTACAAGCGGTATTGTGGCCAAGATTTTAATGGTTTGATAAGTAGTGACTTTTGCTTACTAAGCTCTTGCTCCATATTATCCAGAATGTTCAAGTAGTTTAGGTAGTCAGATAACAATTTTAGGGAACAAAAATAACGTAGAAAGATGGAAAAAGATCATGTTAATAACAAGCAAATAGTACTTACAGCTATAGAATCTGCTTTCTTCAACAATATTGGATTGATTTTGCTAATAACAGTCGCATGGTTCATGTCTATTACGTATCTGTCTCCTAGAACATAGTCATAGTGGAGTCGGTATTCTCCAATCTGAAAAACAGACTGCAATGAAAAAAATCGACCAAAAATTATCCACCGCTGAACACGTTTTCTCAGAGTCTTTATAACAGCGAATCGCAAGTAGCTTGCATCTATCTGAGTCCTGTGACCTTCATCAGATTGTCCTTATTGTTAGTAGGCGTCCGACACTGCGCTTGCCATCCAAATGGTCCACACTTAAGGTACTATTTATGTAATCACTTAAGGTATGGCTTCCAAGCGCCGCGGCATCAGCACGTGTAGCCATTTCATATAAATACATACAAACCAATAGTGCAACTGCGGCCGTTTGCTTGCAGCCGCTGCATGTGCTGTCGGCTACCGTTACAGTTGGCAGCTTGATTCCAAATAGTACTATAGCAATTAAAGCTCCTGTTGTAATACCTATTGAGATTCTGCAGGTTTCCCACCTTTTGATAGGCTTTTGCTGTCACGTGAATGTTAATGGCATGCCAACTACAAGCATGTGTATTTTGCGCATAACAGCTATCAGTGTGCCGCTCTATCTGCTTTGGTTATTGCATATTCAACCTCTTTATCTTTTAAACAGATAGCAATAACATTATAATGGTTGTTAAATTTTAAACGAATTCATCATATGAGAGCGTCGTGGTCAAGTGGTTCAAATCTGTCCAGAACCAAAATTGTTGTGTTCATTGTACATTTTCCGACTAACTCTCCGGTGATGGAAAACATCGATAAAAAACCAAAAAACCCGGATAGCGGCGGAAGGCTCACGACCTACCACGTTGGGTTCTAATACCATTTCCATTCATTAGTGAAAAGTGGGCTTCTGAGTGTTCCGTTCACCATGACGGCAACAGTCACTTGCCTCTGACTACCCCGTTTGGGATAAAGTCGTGATAGTATGTTATGTTCATTGAATGACCTGTATTGGCTTACCATATTGGAGTATCGGAAATAAGCCAGCAAAGAGAACTCGTCTATTTTCTTCTCCACAAATTGTGTAACCATCACCCTTGTTCTATCTCCAGGACAAATAATTGGTAACGGTGTAAATTTTCTGTAATATGAATAGTTAATTTGTAAATGTAAAACTTATGCCAAGACTTCACTGATAACAAAAAGGTTCCTTATAAATAACACACTCAAAAATTGTTCGCATAATTTTGGTCTCAACGAAGAAATTTTTGTGTAATTTATTGTCAAGACGAGTGCATACACTATAGCTTGCATTGTGAGAAAGTTTACGGATCTCACGGAAAGCCATAGTCAAATCATCTTAAGGAACTACGAGCAGGTACCTAATTAGTTAGGTAGAAAAATCAGCTGATAGTGAACTTTGATTGCCAATTTTCTATTGCTCTTGTCTCTTTTCCTACTTTTTTAACATGGAAACATTGGGAAAAACTAAAATAACTTACACACTGTCGAAGATGTTATCAAATTCGCCCACCGTCTTATTCAAGCATATTTCTGGCATCATCGATCGGGCTGTGAATAGTTTGTCGATTTTTTTCTTAGTATTTTCAGTCGATGCTTTTGATATAATGAAAAGCGTTTCCATGTAGTTTCGAGCTGAAAAAAAGTTTATTTTTGAAATAATACTGGACTGGCAATGGCAGCGATCCTGCCTTTAGCGCCGGAGGTCATGGGTTCGATCCCCACCCGTGACAAATATTTGTGTGACGAACATTTGTATTTGTTGTGTGTCTGGGTGTTATTATATATTTAAGTATGTATTTAGAAATATTTAAGTATGTTTATCAGTCTCTGACGCCCATATTACAAGCTCTGCTTAGTTTGGGGTCAGATGATCTTGGTGTGCTTTGTCCCAGGTATTTATTTATTTAGGTAATTAATAATATTTTGATATATTTTACCAGATTCATATTTGGCTTGTCGATGTGAGCCGCCAACACAATCGTTAAAGTTCGAAAGAAGCTCAAGTGGCTATTGTTTTAGCTAATCCTTTTCACGAAGGTGTTGGTAGGCAGTGGCATGCTGTTATTACTTATTATTGTTTTTATATTAGAATAATAAATAATTGGAAATCAGCAACCCTATTGGTCAGGGTTCAACAACACAGTTTTTGAAGCAAATCTTGACCATTCAGTAACTCAAATTCTAGGATGATGTACGTATGTTTTTTTTTTAATTAACGCTTCATCGGTAATAATGTCCGAGTAGTTGTGGTTTATTAAACCTAAAAAACGTTTGTTGCGTTTGGTGTGCGTCACGTGCACAGTGCACATCAGGGGTTTACTTGGTATCCTAGGTTAGCGACGAAGGCGACGCAATGCGACGCGGTAAGCATAATCAACCAATGGCAGTTGGTTTATATCCGCAAGCAAGGTATGCCATTGGTTGCTCGCGCTTGCTGCATGGCATCCCGTCACGTTTGCCACTTACGTAAGACACTGCCTTAAGAAGAACTCGCTACTATCATCCGCTTGTTTCACAGTGTCCTTTACGTCCTCTACACTTTTTGGATTTACATTTTATATTAAACGAGCTTACTCATGTACGCGCTGGCTTCAACGAGGTGGTCCTGCTTCTGCACCCACACTTCAACGGCGTCTAGGCTGTCGCTTATTCTCTTCGTGTCTTCAATTTCGTAGAAATGCCTGACTGCATCTATGTCTTCTTTGCTAATTTTTAAAAGAGGATGATCTGGAACAGTTTCCATGGCTATCTGGAATATAAATTAAATGAAGTGAACAAAAACCCCTGCTATGCACTATTTCGATTTGATCCTGACTTACCGGCACAACCTGTATAAATATACTACCTAGCTCAGGTATCAATTTATTATACTTCTTACACTATGCTTGCACTATTTGACGATTATTGGACAAAAGCAACTAACAATGGATTAATCAGTAAGTATTTTTTTCCCGCGGTAGTCTGTTTTCTTTTTCTATTCTTGTTACAGTGATTACAGTATAATGCAAATTAATGTCAATAAATAGTTTAAACAATGTTAATTGTTACTCTAGGTCACCCTGCAATAAATGATTTTATCCTTAATCAGTGAATATAAGTACATAATGATAATATTTTTTACACAATTTCAATCCTTATATCTGTATCCTTAGATCACTATTCTCAATTTAATTGTGTAACAAAACTATAACTGAGACCTATCTAGACATGCGGTAGCGTATCAAGCCAAGGTCAATTAATTTTTACACGTGTATTCATAATCGGCAAAACAATAAAACTGCATTTCTTAAGAACTTAGAATAATGGAGTAATTATGAGGTTTTATGATCCAGTAACGATGAGAAAGATACTTGGTAGTTGGCGTGGCGCAATTTCTATGGTAATTAAACCACACTCTCCTCGCGCTTTGAGGAATTAAATTGTATCTATATTTTTTTTTTCATCGTTCTCTATTTAGCGAAAATCAATGGTGCGCTTCGAGGAATAGTTTAGGTGCGCCTCGATTTCTGCGCTTCAAATGGTTGCAGCTTGAGGATTACCACCATTTTAGACGCTTTAGCTTGCCAACACGTAAAAAAGCAATAAGAAGTATTATTATGTTAATATAGATCGTTAACTCCATTTGGAGGAAAAAGTCGTACGTGATGTTTTTATTATGACATCGTCGTGACCTTGGTGGTGAAGCAGTTTTGATTGGAGCTCTTGTAGTCTTTGTTTCAATCCTAGCCTAAACTTTCAAATTTGTTTTATAATGACCGAAAACAAAAGGCAATAAACCAAATTGAGTGAACCGAAATAGCTAGATTATTTCATTACAAATGTTATCGTACTATTACAAATACCCTATTCCAAGTAGTTTAAGAGAAAATCCAATTCTAGTAAACCCATATTTGGCTCAAACCCCTGTCTTTCGAATGTCAAAAAACCGTGGACTGACACACATATTTGCCGAGAAGGCCGGACTGACGAGAGGTTGACAACATCATCAATTTTCTAAAAAATATTATAAATAATAAAAAATACACTAAAAAAGGGGTATATGTAAACTTTTAGTTCGTTTACTTAGATATAATTAATTTTATAGCTATTCAAACTTGGGTAGGCAAGTCAAACTTTAAAAGTGTAAAATAAATAAAAATAAGTATACCATTCGATAATCCACACAATTTATAGTAACTTATGTCATGAAACCATATTCACTAACGCAAAGTTTAATATTACTAGCTGCCGAACAAGTGTCTTGCAGAACGCATAGAAATAGGCGACCTGTGACGTCATTATCTTGCAACACTTTGTAGGGAGCATTTTGGCCAAGTCCAAAAATATGATTTTTAACAACTTTAAAATCATATATATACATTGAGAGCGTCATTAGAACTGCATCCCGTAAACTCGGAGTCCTGAACAGAGTGAGACGGTTCTTCACGCCTGAGCAGCTCTGTCTCTTGTATAAGACACAAGTTCGCTCGTGTGTGGAATACTGCTCTCATCTCTGGGACGGTTCCGCTAAGTACCTACTCGAAGCTCTCGACAGGTTGCAGCGGCGTGCTCTCCGTATTATTGGAAACCCAGAGGCAACTTTGACCCTTGAGCCTCTCCAATTGCGTAGACATTGCCAGGCTAAGTGTTCTCTATCGCTTCTACAATGGGGAATGCTCTGACGAGTTATTCCAGCTTATTCCACCCTCACCTTTCAACTCCCGTACTACGCGTGCTGGACTACGGCGTCACCCACACACAATTCAACATTTGTTGGCCCGAACTAAAAGGTTCGGTGACTCGTTTCTTTGTCGTACCATCCAGACGTGGAACGCTCTTCCAGCACATGTGTTTCCTTCCTCGTATAGTCCCGGGTTCTTCCAGCGGGGCGTGAAAAGGCATTTCTGCAGGCCTTCAAGGTGAGGATGGCCAGCCCAGTGATTCGTTTGAATGACTGGGCTTGTCAACCTCATATCTGGACCTCACGACCGCTTTCCATCAGGTGGAGTGAGGTCATCTCGACGCGCAATATTAAAAAAAAAAATATTGGACTTGGCCGAAATATATACTTATCTCGGGGATTTTTATTGCTATCGGAATATTTTTTTAGCAATGTTCATATTTTTGAAAGCTCTTTTAACACATCACAAAAAAAACAAATACCCATACGTCATGGTCTCTGAATAAGAATCGATATCCTTGGTGAAGAGGTACCAGACAAAGATTTGAGCTAGGGGTCCAAGCATACCTCGACCCGAGTCTATTTAGTTAATTTCGTTTGACCCAAAAGTAAACAAGCACGTGACACCACGCAAGTCAAGGTAACAAACCGCGCTACAGTAGGTATACTTTTTTTTTTGCGTCAGGAAATGCATTTAGGCATTCCCAAGGCCCTGGGTTCGGGACACCTGAGATATGTGGGACTCGGAACTCCTGGGAAAACTGAGACCCCTACCCACTAAAACCTGACGGTGGCCATCTTTGGCGAAGAATGGAAGGGACCCGGGATCCCCAACGAAGGAGATACTCCTCGCAGGACCCTTCGGCGCGCGAGGCCGCCTGGCAGCCAGCCTCGGGAGGAGCAAGCTCAACTCCAGTGCACGATACCACTGTGTCCGAAGACACGCGGTATCTTCTTCCTCGGGATCGCAAACTGAAACACACGCAGGCCCCCCCGCGTGCGCTCTGCGACCCCAAGGGCCCTTTTAGTCGCCTTTTACGACAGGCTGGGATACCTCGGTTGTATTCTTCTCCCCTAACCGCAGGGAACACAGTAGGTATACTACGCCAACGTGTAAGTAGACCGACTCATAAAAACTGATTTTGATTCAATTTTGTAATGCGTTTAATTGTAACCTAAAAGAACCAAATATTTGATATAGTACAATAATTGCTTTTATTTCAATGTTAATAAGGTTTGTCAGTTTAATTATAAATCTACAGTCTAGAAATAAATTTGCTTTAGTTAAATGTGCATTATGTTTGTACTCAAGATAAGTGAATGTTTGACCTTTTTGCTGACCTTTAGATATGTATAAACAGGCTTGTTATGAAAGTGTTTTATTTATCAAGGAAAATAGTACCTGGATTGGTTTAAATTGGAAATACAAACTAGAAAAATTCAGCTGTAGTCCAGGCGACTGTTTTTCTAATATTCTTTAGTTAAAAAATCTATTTTGTGGAACTTTCGGAGACCAAAAGCTAACAAGAGTGGAAAATCAATTAAAAGTCTTCATGTATTTACGCATCAAACAATGATGATTAGAGGACCAAAAATCAACATCAATTTGGCCTGTAAAATTATTCTTATGACGTAATAAAAGCCTGAAAAATAACACGACTAGAAGTTCAGAAGCACAGGAATACGTCCTATGTACCTATTGTGATCTAGGTTGATCTTAGTAATTGGTGGTGTAAGTACTACTCGTACCTTTTCCAAAAAATCCTACTGATAATATTAATGCAGAAGTAACTTTGTCTGTCTGTTTGTTACGCTTTTACATCTAAAACACTGAACCGATTTTGATGAAATTAGATACAAAAATAGACTGCCTTCTGTAGTAAGCGATAGCAGTTTGTTGTGTATTGTTTTATTTTTTTATTATGGATTTACACACAGCTCTTAAGAATAATGCATTTTTTAAAACCTTAATTTTGTGGCAAAGTAAATAAGTACCTTATTTTAGTAGAAAATGCTTCCCAAAGTAACTGTTTCACGCAGACGAGTTAAAAAAATAATAAATGAACTCACCTACAATCTCTTATGCTACAGTAGGTACCGACACAAGTAACTACGATTAAGGTTCTTGTTGTAATGGTGTCAACTCCTGCGCAAGTTACGTGATGGGATGTTTTTTTGTTTTATCCTCAAAGACTGTGTGAGGCGCAGAGATGATCATTCATTTTATGTCTTAAAAAATGACCGTTTGATCTTATAAAAAAAAGCTTTACGCCAGCGGCTTCGCCTGTGTGTACTATTACTCACGTTAAAACATAGCCTAACAAGAAAAATAAAAAAGCCTACCCTACTCACTTACAATGTGCCTAAATAAAGAGTTTATCAGTTACAAACAAATATGAAAGTATTCCTTCTTCATTATAATAGTTAAGTTAAACCTGAAAACTGCTAGACCAATGTAAACATTCCTTCACTTATAAGTACTTATAGCTACATCATCAGTACGTTCGCCCGCGTAGACTATTTTTCTCGTTAAAATATGGCCTTATATAAAAGTATATAATGTTGCTGGATATTGAAGAAAAATTTTTTAAAATCGGGTCTGTTTTTTCGAAGCCCATTCAATGCAAACAAACAATCAAATCTTACCTCTTTACAATATCAGTATAGATCAGTGTTTCATATACTAGGTGTTACAAGATTTGCTCCATATTCGCGACATTATTCCTTACACGCAGCCTTCCAAATCTTCCTAAGTCATTTTTACCACAAAATATTGTAAAGAGATCGTACCTTCTATCGTTACATGATCCTTGAGAGCCTTGAAGCGCGTTTTCCGGTACTTGCGTGTCACCGTGATAAGTTATAGTCTACTTTTTCCCAGATTTATTCTTACCTACAGATTTTTTTAAAAAAGTACACAATAGTGTAATTGTAGCGTAATTACGACCTCTATTTTGTTTTTAACCGACTTCAAAAAAGGGAGGAGGTTCTCAATTCGACTGTAAGTTTTTTTTTATGTTTGTTACCTCATAACTTTCGACTGGGTGAACCGATTTTGATCATTCCTTTTTATTTTGAAGCTGGTGCGTACCGTGTGGTCTCATTTTAATTTGGTCCAGTTCTGACAGTGCCATCAATGGGGAAACCATATAAGTCTTAAATCTAGATAAACTATATGCGCGACAAATAGACGAATAACTCAATATCACGCCAACCAATTTCGATGCTACTTTTTTGATTGGAAAGGATATACTTCTAAGGTAGTTTGATGAGAGTTTGGTTAGGTTTTGATTATGGGATCCATGACAAAGTAACGGAACTCTTCAATTCTTAGGAGCAATGGGACGATAGGTACTTTTTCGATGTATAAAATAATTAAGAACTATTCACTGAAAATCAAGAAATAAACAAAAATTTTTGCAAAAAAAAAACAAAATTCATAAAAAAACTATTCCAAAACAAACACTAAAAACTAAAGAAATAATGAAGTTTTCTTCAAAAACTTATACGATAATATAATGTAGTTTTGTTATTGGTATTGTTGGAGTCGTTGTCAGCCGAGGAAACACTATAATACACCTAGCAATGAACCTATTTTTTACATCTCACGTTTAAGTATGTATGTAGGTAGTTACAAACCTACATTGGTTTTCATAATTAATTAATAATTGAACGTGCCAAAATTGATGATTTTACAAAAACTATAAAGCCTAATAAACTATTGAGAATATAAACGAGATATTACATTAATTGTAATGGATATATGAGTCATATAAAAGCAAAGGCAGCAACATCCATTCTTAAACAAAAGGATGTTGCTGCCTTTGCTTTTATATGACTCATATGCTGCTTGTGATAATTTTTTAGTAGTTTTCATTCATAATTACAAATTGGAACTTTGTTCAATCATCATCTACCTTTGCTGTTGACTGTACTATTATAAGTTAATAACCTTTTGCAGTATTTTTTCTTTGCATGAAAGATTTAGCTCGACTAGGCGAGACAAAATCATAATCATTTATTGCATACCACATTGAAATACAAAGTTATCTTGAAGATAGGTAAGAACTTAAGGTGTAGAAAAAAACCAACAATTACATATAAATAAATAATAAATAAATAAATATCTGGGACAATTCACACCAAGATCATCTGACCACAAACTAAGCAGAGCTTGTAATATGGGCGTCAGAGACTGATAAACATACTTAAATATTTCTAAATACATACTTAAATAGATAATAATACCCAGACACACAACAAATACAAATGTTCGTCACACAAATATTTGTCATGGGTGGGGATCGAACCCACGACCTCCGGCGCTAAAGGCAGGATCGCTGCCATTGCGCCAACAGGCCAGTCGAAAAAAGAACGATTTTCTTTTTTTTTACATATTTAGGAAAAAAACTAGACACCCACTTTCTTATCATCGAAGAATTCATTAATTTCATAATAACACTTACTTAATACAAATTCACGGAGCGGTTCAGTGAGAGAAGGAGTTGATTAAGCGTTTTTTATATAATTTGGTAACTTGTTGTATAATTTTGATCATCATGGAATGTGGACATAACGGTGATAAAGTTGTGATGTTTTTTTTTCTTCCCTAGGAAGTAGCAGTGTTTATAGTTTATCGTTCGCTTAATAAGAGTAGGTATTGGGATTTGACATTGTCATGTCATGTCATGTCAAATCCCAATACATTTTTTTTACGCGAACGAAACCGTAAATTCAAAGTGGCAACTCGTGGTAGACGTCCTGAAATCTCTGTCCACTCTTTTAATGAAAAAGTCATTACATTGTCATGAAAATGTTACAGAAATGAATTCAATTTTAGTAAATGAACCCCTTACAAGCATTTGAAATATTGTGTTAATTATATTCTACTACTTCGTATCGATGATCTAGTTATTTATACTTAATAACATTACAGCTGCCCAGTGTTCCTGAAATGCAGTGTAAATTATTTCGGCGGGTAGTAGTCGCGAGCGAAATGTGCATAGTTTCGGTCAAACGAATATTCAAAATTAATACATAATAAGTAAATATCATATTAGAGAGTCCAAAAATACATGACGGTTGTTAAAATCATTGTATTAGTGTCTAAACACACTGTGCCGAAGGTACGTGACCGAGGTTCCGCGGCTGATTTTACGTTCCGACGTATTCGGCAGAAATTCAGTTGCTCAACCTAGTGTTACACACACTCTCATACAACCTAGTGTTACACACACTCAGTGTCTATAATTCTGTTTAATGTGTGCTCTACAAAATAAGTTGCCGCTGAACTTACGCCCGACCGAAGCTATGCTGTACGCTGTAACGCAACGTAATTATTAGTAATTCAAATAGCATTGCAGGCGTAATCATGACGAACTTCGGTCACTTACCTTCGGCATAGTGTGTTTAGACACTTAATGAGTAGATACCCTGAATCCATTGCTTTGTTTTGAATCTATAATTCAAAATTCGAACGCTTTTTTTCGGAAAGATCGAGAATTTTAAGGAAAACGGTTTTTCCAATTGAATACCCTGATCCTCCTTTATTTTTTTATTTATAATTAAATATTATTTAGGATGACTGCCCCAAATGCTAGCACTGCACTAAGTAATCAGCACTACAGATAAATAGTGAATTTATAAACTATTCGCTAACTCATGTGGGTTACGACTTTGAAAAATAAATAAATAAGATATTTTTGTACCACTATCACAGTGCTGTTAATTGGCTCACTTTATGCTATTAATTGGTGGTGACGGTGCTAGTAAATGGTAAGATGGTCATTCTTTACTCTCACCTATCTAAAAAAAATGTATATAAATAAACTAAGTATATTTTTTTAAATACCATCTTTACTGATTGAACATTGAAACTAGAAATTCGTCAAAACAGGTGAAAAAGTATTTTTCAATGTGATAAACGGTCATAAGTTAGAACTAACTCTTAAAGTGCTTATAATTGGGTCCTCCACCCTAATTACTAGCAAAATAATTAAACTACCGGAGTAATGATGATTTTCTCATCCCTTTTATTTTTGATGGGACATTTACCAAAAAAAGCTGATCGCATTGTTGAATTTACAAATTGGAATAAAATAACTTAATACTTAATAGCTTTTTAAATATAATAAGTAGGAATATCCAAATGATTATAAATATCTTAGAACAGAGAACTTAGGTGTAATAAGTTATACTTAGAGGATACTCGGACGTTTTCGTTAATAAAAATAGGCACTTAATTGTATTGAACATAGGCATTTTCTGGATAAGGGTGTACTACCATCGGCTCGTCATTGCTTAACACCAGGCGAGACTGAGGCCGAGCGCAAAGTCATTATAACAAATTAAAAAAATATACTGGATTGTTAAATTCACAAACATAACTTTACTTTTTAAGAGGTTTTTGAATTCAAAAAAGAATTAAAAACAATCTAGTGTCCAAATTGTCCTCTTACTTTAATTAAGTCTAGGATCTGCAATAGGCAATAGTCAGGAACTTCAATTTAACATTAATTCAGTTGCCTGAAACGTAACGTCAAGCAAGTATAGAGTGAGAGGCCAGTGCGTCTACCACGAGTTGCCACTTTAAATTTATGCGAACGATAACGTACATTTAAAGTGGCAACTCACGGTAGACGTACTGTATATCTACCATGAGTTTTACTCTCGTAAACTAAGATAGTTGACTTAAGAGAGGACATGGACAAATCCTACATACATCAAAAATAATCTTGTATATAATAAAGCCTACTATTATTTTATAGCAAATTGTATGTTCTTCGATTGCCAACAATCAAATTTTTTTTATTGAAACTTTATTTTTTTGTTTTATTTAAAGTTATTGGAGCTTTTTTCTTGTTGTAATCATATTTTCTAATAATAAGGAATACAAAACAATTACTACTGTTTTTGGCAGATGAATTTTGGTTCCTAGGCAAATGCCCATAGACATGTTGGCGATGTACCGAAATCAAATACAAAAACGTCATCCTGGACGCTAGCGGCTGTCATTTGTATAAACTGATGGTAGACATACAATTAAAAAAAAAACATGGAGTTGTTGTCGTTTCATACCCTTTACCTACTTCAACCTTGTTACACTGTGGCACAAACACATCACTAGCGGCCTTTGCGTCTTCTCCAGACGATATGCAGTGCTGTTGGGACAGTCTTTGAACATAAATACATATATAAATTGTAGACTATTCTTGTCAATATGAATTGGTGGGGGTCCAGATGATGAAGAATTATGGCAATCTTAATCATTGTGTACAAAAATAAACCTAAGATCGAGCACATTTCTAACTTGTCTTATTAAAATACTACGATGCTTTTAAAAATAATTTAAGATCCTCTTCTATCATTTAACTAAAATATTATATTTTGATACCCCTCTCCTGCCAAATCCGAATACTACCTACTGAGATTTATAAAGGTCACAATAAATTTAGTCAACGTTTAATTTTCTAAAAGAGCCAGGCATCCCCATATATTCCTCGTTGAAAGTTGAGGATTGCCGCTTGCTTTCATCAGTGATCAGCTGATCTGAGTCTGCCATAATCTTGACAGCTTCTTTTGACATCAAGACTTCCTTCCATTGCACTGAAATAAAATTAATGCGGGATTTAAAAATTTGGTGAAATTAATGGCAAGAAAAACATAACCCCGTTTGCAGAATGCACTCGGATGAATGAGTAGAATTAAAAAAAACAATAGAAAGAAGGATAGGACAAGGGTAGCCAAGGCATCAAACAATTAGAGGAAACAGCTACTACCTACATAGATTGATAATTCGGGACTTTTGGAGAACAAACGAATTTGAGTCTATCACATACATAACGATGTATATGATAGATTCAAATTCGTTTGTTCTCCGCTGTGGATGCGTTTGATGTTCACCAACGAAACCGTGCTGTGGATGTGTGCTTGCGGATGCGTGCTTTGTGAGCCTTCCCTACTGTCGATACATCGCACAGCTCGAGATGCGCATCTTCCTCGCACAGCTACCTTGCGGCGGCGCATCTTCGTAGCACATCTTACTCGCTACGTTACATAGCATAGCATCAGTGAAAACGGTCTAAGGCCCGTTTTCCACCAGAGCGGAGAGGAGAGGATATGTGTTTTGATAACCAATCAGATTTAGTTATTTCCACAATTCACAGACCGAGGTCGAAATTATTAGATCTGATTGGTTATCAAAATATATCTCCTCTCCACTCTGGTGGAAACCGGGCCGGATGGTGTCGTAGTTAGCTCGCAGATCCTCGTAGAATAGCTGTATGCTTTACCACTGATACTCAGCTAATTCCTTTATAAAGACTTACCGCTTAATTTTGTGCAAGAAGTTTCATCGCCGCCATATTCTTTGGGTAATATCTCTTTAGGTATATGTTTATGCAGGTCTTCGTAGCTATTGTGGACGTATAATCGGCCAGCTACTTTCGCCTTTAGCGCTTGTTTTAGCAAGGAAACAAGCATGTCTACGAATGAAGGCGCGTTTAACAAGTGGATTCCTTTGATCTTAGTGCCGTAGCCTTCCTGGAAAATATTATTACTCCGCTTGAGAAAGGTCTCCTTCAAACATAACTTCGAACAACTGTCTTTCATTAATATTTATTAAAAACTGTGAAATACAACAGCATGTAATTAACTTCCAAGACATCATAACTAACTTCATTTTAAATATTTTTTATTATTTTTAGACAATATTCATGGGAATTGAAAAATTTTACTGTAGTTTTGGCAAACTTTCTAATTATTGGTCCAATTTCTCCAGAACATTATAGTAGGAATCAGGGCTTGGAGCCGTTTTAAAAAATAACGTTTTCAAAACGTTCCGAACGGTTCCTTGCATAGTATTTTGTTCGGAACCTGAACAAAATGGGAAAATTAATTTTTAAGAACGGCAAAAACCGGTTGATTTCACAAGGAACAGAGGCTTGTGGCGTGACAGCAAAAATTCAAACATGGCGACTCTTTTAATTAATCTGAGATGTAAGCCTTTTTTTATTTTTAATAACTGGACGAGTATTTTTTGTCTTGCACGGACTTTTAAATTTTGTGTGTGTATAGCAAATGTAATAATTATTACTAATCTATACCGTTTATTGTAATCTGCGGACAAATAGGCCTCCTTTTTATGCAGCCAAGCCTCGTTTACCGTGGCTTCAAAATGTTATTGTTTGCGATGTCTATGATGTAAAATATAAAACTAAAATAGAATGCATACGTACAGAACAAAGAATTTCACATTTCTTCACAAGTACTGGATTTATCTTTGTTAAAATGGTGAATTGACTAAGATTTGTTAGATCTATTATGTATCTTTCGCTCAGGCTGTAGTCGTAGTTAAGACGGTATTCTCCAAGCTGGAAATACAAATAAAGCATTTAGTAAACAAATTTATTTCCAAAAGTCATAAAAATCAAATAATTTTGACAGAACACACGCGACGTGGCCAAGAGGTTAGGCAATCCAACTTAGAACTCGACTGGTCCTCAGTTATACCTAGCCAGAATCATCTTTGTGTTCATTGTTGATTTTCCGACTAACTCTCTGGTGATGGAAAACACCGATACAAAACCAAAGACACCCGGATAACGACGGAAGGCACTACACCTACCACGTTAGAGACCTACTGATACACTAGGTGAAAAGAGGGCTTCTGAATGTTAAGTTCACCATAACGGCAAAACTCTACCACGTTTGAGATATGGTCGTGAGCGTATGTATCTCCTACGCAGCTCAAAACCGAGAAAACTTCGGTTAACGGTTTAAAAAAGGACTACAATTTTATAGTCAACACAGACCAAAATAAATGTAAATTTTAAGCTTACCAAGAAAGAGTATCTGAAGTAAGAAAGCAGCGAAAACTCGTCCAGTTGATCCGTCACAAATTGAGTAACCATGACTCTTGACATGTCAGTGGGACATAATTTGGGTAGTGGTATGTAGTTTCTGTAAAAAGTACATAGAAAATCAACTTTTGGTCAGTACCATTCGTGTCCCTCAAGTAAACCACAGCACTATACAAGTACACTACCACGTTGGATTCTAATACCATTAGTTAAAAGTACCTTCTGAGTTTTTTCACCATAACGGTAACATTCACTTGCCTCTGACTACCCCGTTTTGGATGTAGTCGTGATGATATGTATGTATGTAAATGCAATGTATGCCATTTTGAGTTATATTGCTATTTATTACACTAGAGGAGCAGCTGTACAGAGGTCTCATAAAAAAAATTAACAATAGACGCAAGCGACCTTTCATTAATGTAAAGTCATGGATGGGTAATGAGTATACTCAGTACTTTACAAATCAATGAACATCCATTCAAGTAAACAATTTTTGTGTCACCAAAACACATTTTAGTCACAGACACTTAGATATACATTATTACAATATTTTATTTTGATTATATTAAACAATCAATTTGATTAAACCACCCACCATTGTTGGAAGCAGGTTTTTACCAAGAAGACCTGACAAGAATCTCAGCTGTTTAACGACGTTTTTACAAGGCAGTTTATGAATAAGCAACACTAATAAAATCTTTAAACATTTTTCTAGAGTCATGTAGAATTAATATCATTAAGAAGCCTGTTTTAGTGCACTTAAAAGATAGATCAGATCAAGGTCAAGACCTATTTGTTTATTTTAGCGGTCATTATGCACTGTCAAGTTCATAATTAAAGTCATTTCGGTGACATTATTCGCAAACACGTATTTGTAATAAATGCTTATGATTTTAACGCCACCGTGGCCGTGTGGTTTCAGACCTCGCACAGTATGGATTTTGACGTCAAAAACGGTCATCCTCAGTTTATGACTTCATTTGATGTAATTATTTACTATAAATTCACGAGTAGAACTCCCGAGTGTCAGTTTTACATATTTCGGAAGTAATGTTTTTTTTTCTAAATTTCTATGGATTTCAGAAATATCATAGAAATTGCTGTATGCCGAAAATAACTCAGTTTCGTATAATAATTTGCAAGACTTCAAATAAAACTATTGTCCAGGATAATTTAGAAATAACAAACTGAATTTAATTGTGAATAGTATCTGAGAAATGGCTAATTTTGTCTATTTCGGTTTTTATTTTTTTATGGTCAAATACATGGTAATTAGGATTCCAATACAACATCATATGTTTAATAGGGATACTGTTGATCTCTTCCCTAAAAATTAAACACTAATCTCAGAGGACCTTCGAGATTTTAGAGTTTTAAAATTACAACTCAGGGTTGTCACTTACTATAATTTATTACAATCGAAGTATTTAATTATTAAAATTTATCGAGTTCTAATATTAGCGGCGTAGTATTTATATGTTTATCTATTCCCATCATTCATCTACAAACGATTCCGAAACTGTTAGCTCATGACCAAAATTAAAAATTGATTCTGATTTCCGTAACACAAGTAGCTGCTATTTAACTCGGGATCAGATCTATGTGTGTGATGTTGTCTGATATTTATTTTGTATTGAGTCCGTAATATAGTAATAAGCTAAAACATGAATTTCAAGTTACTCTGAATAATATAAGGTACAGATTCTTAACGACATATGGGTAATATAATGTGTTTGAAATATTTTCCAATGAAGGGTGTTATGTGGTACAGGGAAGGGGTCCGCCCTCGTTAGGCTTATGCTGAAACCCTGTATCAATACATAATATACATAAAAAAATATAAAATAATTAACTGTGGATTACCTATTGACAGTGAAAAATTCGGTGAATACTGCAAAACTATAGCCTTTAACTATGTAAATGAGTACGCGTGGTATCCCATGACGGTAACGTTACATAAAATTTTAGTGCACGGTAAAGACATTATACATAGCTCAGCGTTACCTATCGGCTTATTATCTGAACAGGCAGGAGAAGCGCGGAACAAATTTTGGCGCTACGATAGAGAGCACCACAGCCGCAAATCTGACCGCCTAAAAACCATGTTGGACTTATTTCACAGGGCTCTAGAATCTTCCGATCCCTTTGTTTCCAACGTACGGTTGCAGCACAGGCTAAAGAGGTTAAAGTCTCTACCTTTGCCTCCCATGGTTTTGAATTTATTAAAACCATATCAAGTTAGTGAAGATGGTGATTATGTCCCTGATGCAGATGATCAAAATTCGCAAATTATAGAGGGATATGACGCTGATAACACAGAAATATTAGTTAACGAAGATTCATAATGGTAAAAGAAACGTCCAATCACAACCTAAAATTTAATTTAAAAAAATTCATAGTAAAAGCAAATAATCTACTTGCTAGTGATAACCCTATAATCAGAATTTTCAGAAAAAACTTAGAAAGCTTCTTTTTCAGAGGTCCTCTGACATAATACTTGGATTTTTTTTATAGTTTAAAGTATAGCAAAAACAATAAGTTTGTGTTTAAAAGGAATCCTAATACCTATACGTTTCGTGAAAAATAAATAAAAAAGAAATCATGGAAAAAATAAGAAAACTCGTTCCAATTAAGGCCTAGAGTTGTGCTATTTTATTAAATATAAGATTTTTAGCTACCCCTTTTTGATTTTACTAAAAGTAACCATTATAATTAAACAGAAAACAAGAAAATGTCATATTAATGATTATCGTAATTTTGCATAAAATATTGTTTTTCTCAAAATCTATGCAAAATTGGCACTCGGGAGTTCTACTCGTGAATTTATAATAAATAATTACATCAAATGAAGTCATAAACTGACGATGACCGTTTTTGAGGTCAAAATCCATACTGTGCCTCGGCCTGAAACTCGGAGGTTTTCGGATTTTTCGGGTTTGCGATCACCAACCCGCATTTGGCATGCGTGGTGATTATGCCAATACCCATCCATCCTAGAGCGATGACTGGATTTTAATGATGTAGGCCTTTGCCCAGCCGTGGGACATTATATAGGCTAATTACTTACTTACTCTTATGATTTTGTCGCACCTTCTTTATAAACGCGACTTTGGTTATTATTCTAAATTTAAAGGCTGATTCGCCATTCTGCAAGTAACCATATTGCGCTGTCAACCAACTGTTTACTGAGAAGTGTCTCCGTGTCGCGACCCCGGGTGACTTAATGACGCAAGCTTCATATTATAATAGAGGTAAGGAAAAGTGAAGTAATTAGACCACCTATATAATGTCCAACCGCTGAGCAAAGCCCCCGTCATTATCAAGTCATCGCTGCAATTGTTTATGGCTTAATCACCAAGCTAGCCAAATAAAGTTGGTGGTCACGAACCCGGTTTTTGTTCTGAAAGAACTGTGAACATACTGATAGACTTAGATAGGCACCCTTACTATTCGGCCAAAATAAGTTCGAAGAATAAAATACTCTTCCATTTGAGACCCAACGCTCTTGCTACACACTCAATCACAACTTTCCAGTGATGGAAAACATCACTTCTTAAATTATCCCCGAAAACGGCGGAGGGCTCACCTACCAGATTGGGTTTAATCCCATTGGTGAAAAGTGGGTTTCTTCTAAGTGTTCTATTCACAATGACGGTATCAGTTACTCGCCTCTGACTACCTCGTTTGGGACACAGTCGTAATGGTATGTTATGTTAAGATATATACTAAATAAGAACTTACACACAATTCCAGAGTCGCTCAAACTCCTGAACTGATTTATTGAGACATATTTCCGGCATCAGACCTCTAGCTGTAAGCATTTTGTCTATCTTCTTCTTAGTGCCTTCGACTGATCCTCTGGCTAAAATGTATACTCGTTCTAAATAGCTTCGAGCTGAAAGCAAACAA
This sequence comes from Udea olivalis, assembly GCA_947369235.1. Lineage (NCBI taxonomy): Eukaryota > Metazoa > Arthropoda > Insecta > Lepidoptera > Crambidae > Udea > Udea olivalis. The sequence continues at coordinate 9,211,430 of OX376362.1, read as the reverse complement.
TAAAGTAAGGTAAAGTAAAGTAATTAGGCTATATACGGTCCCACTGGTAGGCAAAGGCCTCCATCATTGAAATCAAGTCATGACTACAGTTGATGGGTTTTGGCTTAATTACCACGCTTGCCATAAGCGGGTTGGTGATAATAAACCCAGGCAATGTTTTGAAAAACTCTAATACACACTGGGTTCAATTCTGGATTCAGGGATAGGGACAGGTCAGTTTATCGAACTCTGTCTAACTGAAGCGAAAACAAACAAAAAATATATTTAACATTTGTTGTAAAACAAAACAAAGTTCAAAAGAGTAACTATCGAGTTTCTTGCCGGAGTCTTCTCGATAAGAAGCAACTTCTGAACCGGTGGTAGATTCGCATTATGTTTATTTAGAATATGTAATAATATTGTATTATTTTATTTACGTCTATTATCGTTCATATATATTTTTTGTGAATTTTGACATTTCATAAGTGCTTCTTTGTAAAAGCTTAAGTGAATAAATGATTTTTTACTTTTACTTTACTTTTTACATTTCATGAGCGTGATCAACCAAAGGTACTAAAATTTCTTACTTCAACGCATCCTTTTTCATTAAATTCAATATTTCTGTAAATTACGCCATTTGAGGGGATCCGGATATATGAAATTAACACATGTTTGCTAAATAGATACGTATTTGAAAATGTAAACATGACAAATTGACCATGATAGGTCAGTAAGAGAATGTCTGATACGTTAACCGTTCAAATACTTTTATTTTTACTACCTAGGGAAACCATAAACACGTGAAAGAATCGATAGTCCTGCCTACATCTGTATACAGTTCATTATAGCCCGAGGGTTAAAAAAAAGAAAACATTTCAATTCTACAAGATTTAACATTGTCATGTCATGTCATGTCAAATCCCAATACAAAAATTTTACGCAAACGATAATGTAAATTTAGGCCTGTATTCTAGAATCTAGCACTGATCTGTGCTTGAGTAGGGATTTGAAAACGTCAGTTCATACAAAAACTTCACTCAGATCTATACTCAAGTACAGATTTTGTTTAAAATACGGGCCTTATTCGAGAAGTAATTTAATATACTTAATGGAATTGTGGTAAACTCAGTGGATGATTTATCTGATCAAGGTCGCAGGATAAGTGGCTACTCGTGGTAGACTTACTGTGCGCTTCGCGTTGTCAAAATCTTTAGGTTGAGAGCATTGAATTTCACCCGCCCGCAACCTTCCTCACCACTCCACACACACCCACCAAGGTGTAATAAAAATCGGGTTATAAGATCACATCTCTTCTCTCAGGAAAGATTGTTTGGTCAAGAACCTATTAAATATAAAAAATTAAAACATACTCATGAACTTGCTCGCGTCCGCCAGGTGATCCTGTTTCTTCAACCACTCTTGTATAGCATCCAGACTCTCATTGATCCTAGCCACGTCGTCGACTTCGAAGAACTGCCTAGTTTTACTAACTTGGTCATGAGTTAATTTGATTAGGGGGTGGTTTGGTAGTTCCTCCATGGCTGCTTATCTGAAATTAAATGTAAGGGAACTCAGTTAGGTTGTATGACCGTGAAATTAGTCCTTATCATAGGTAACATACGTCGTTATGCGTGATCCGTTTATGTAGACGACTTAGTTATTAAAATTGCTAGAAATACTACACCTTAATAGATGCAAGTCGATGCAAGTTGTGAGATACTGTTGCTAAATGTGAGCGTGATCATGATTTTTTCGTTTTTAATATAGTAAAAAACACATATTAATCCAACCACGCGTTTGACATGGCTAAAGTGGTACTTTAACGTTAAATTGTAGACGAGTTTACTAAACAAGTTATTGGAAGAGTGATAGACCAGGTACTAATAATCGCATGAGGCGTTTTTGGTCACATAATATAAACAGATAATATGCGCCAGACAACACACTTCTTGTAATGGTCTCGAAGTAGGGATTAATATCCCTGTGTTACAAGGTACCACACAAGGAAATAAGCCAGGGGCGTCTCCCAGCACACCCAGACCCGAGTCAAAGATCGTTTCCTTAACTGACACGACCGTGAATCGAACCGTGACACTACGGAAATCGAGGCGAGAAACCGTGCTACAGCGCACTACGCCAATGGTTATCAGTACTTCAACCATGAGGTTACGTCATTTACATCATGTAAACTAAGATAGTTAACTTCAGCATCTTACGATAGGTCTTATTACCGGTTTACGACACGAATGGCGTAGTGTGCTGTAGCACGGTTTCTCGCCTTTAATTCCGTAGTGTCCCGGGTTCGATCCCCGGTCAGGTCAATTCAGGAAATGATCTTTTCTAAATTGGCCTGGGTCTGGGTGTGCTGGTACCTCGTAACACAGGGATATTTATCCCTACTTCGAGACCATGACAAGTGGTGTGTTGTCTGGCGCATATTTATTTATTTATTTATTTATTTATTACTTCCATTTCAATGTACTAGAGGCATTACTAAAAAAATCACAACAAATACGAAGTCAAAATTACTATTGTCGGTGATAAAAGTGGTTAGCAGCTTGGGTTATCATAATTTGAAATGCTTGGTTAAGTTAAATACCAATATTATAAATAATTGATCATTGAAAATCAATATTCTAGATATCATATCATCGTCCACTGCTGGATAGTAGGCCTCCCCCAATTCGTGACAATCGCGCCCTATCTTCAGCTTGCACCACCAGTCCACCACCATCCATTCATCCACTGGAAGAAGACAGAAACTTTTTGCTAATCATCCTTCCACCTGGCCGGAGGACGCCCTACACTGCGGTGCGACTACAGTAATGTGATTATAGAAATGAGATTATTTTTGTTATTTACATAGTTGATATAACAATTTATTTATTTATATTAGGTATGCAAACAGATCACAGCCATTACACAACCAAAAATATATATCAACTTATCAAAACAAAACCGTAATCCTTAAATAACACACACATCATGATTTAAGGTTACATCTACATCTACAATTGGTGATAATGATTATACACTACAGTTATTTATATCAATGAAGGTTGGTATGTGTGTGTACAAATACTTGTGTGATTAAACCATAAACGAGACTATCATATATATCGTATTAGTTTTACTTCCGTATATAATTATAGCGGAAACGTAGTGTCCCTTTTCATGGAATCGATGTTATTAAGGAACCTTGGTATGCTTGTCTGGGTCTTAATGGTTAATAATTTTAAACCGACTTCAAAAAAGGAGGTTCTCCATTAGACTGTATGTTTTTTTTTATGTTTGTTACCTCATAACTTTCGACTGGGTGAACCGAGTTTGATCATTCTTTTTTTATTTGAAAGCTGGTGCTTCCTGTGTGGTCCCATTTTAATTTGGTTTAGTTCTGACAGTGGCAAACATGTTTCACAAAACTGTTGCATAAATAACTAGAATATTTTGAACCTTTTTAAATATAAAAAAAATGTTTAGAACTGTCTACTCTGCCACAGTACAGTAACTGTGCGATTGTCACTTCGTGAACTTTTAAAGCACTTTTGTAATTAGACCATTAAAATATCTACGAATAAATAAATTAAAAAAACTGGGACAATTTACACCAATATCATCCGACCTAAGCTAAGTTTGTACTATGGGTAGAGCCTGATAAACATAATACTTAAATATTTCTAAATACATACTCAAACAGATAACAAGGTCGTACACAATCGTTCGTCATATTATAAATGTTTGTCTTGGGTTCGAATCGAACCCACGACCTCCGGTGCTAAAGGCAGGTATCGATCGGTGCGGTATCAAGGTAGACAAAAGAGTGCGGGTAGTGACAAAAGAGGTCCTATTGACAAACCTCATTTGGTTGAATGGAGTTACATTGTAACTCTGTTTGTAATTTTATTGTAACTGTTACAAATACATAACTGGCCTATTGGCGAAATGGTACCGACCCTTGTCTGAAGGCAGCAGACCACGAAATATTGCTCTGCATTATAAGCAAGCTACGTTCCACAATTAATTATAAAATCGCACCTCCGATAAAGTACTTTCTAGTTACTACTAGTACAAGTTAAGTACTCAAATACGTTTTTTACGTTGTAACCTTACTTTAATCTTAGTATACCCACAATACTAAGATTAAAGTTATTCACAAAAACTTAACGCGTGCGCCAAGTTTACTTTAGCTTAATGAAAACAATGTTATAAGGCTGACTGTCTTTCCCGTCAAAATATGGCTTTAATTTAAAAAAAAAGCTTATGTCACTCTCTGATAATGTAGCTTTATATTGGTTAAAGAATTTTTAAAATTAGTACAGTAGTTTTTGAGCCTATTGAATACAAATAATCAAACAGACAAAATCTTTCCTCTTCATAAATATTAGTATAGAAGTATTAGATATCCACACACTTATGTTGAAGTAGATAAGTAATTTAGCATACTGTGTCACTGCTTGGCCAAGGCCTTTATTATTGAAATCAAGCCATCGCTATAATTTACGGGTTTTTTCACTACGCATGCCAAATGCGGATTGGTTATCACAAAACTCTGACTATTTTCTGATAAATTTTGCCTGCCCTAGGATTTGAACCCAGAACCTCCAAATTTGGAAGTAGATAAAAAAAAAAAAAACTTTGCATCGGAAATCCTACTTCCTACTAATCTTAAAGTTTGTAAGGATGTATGTTGTTACTCTTTCACGCAAAACTACTGAACGGATTTAGATGAAACTTTACAGTAATACAGCTTAGACATCAACATAACACATAAACTACAATGTATGAAGATTTTATGTAATTTGGCCATGATACATAACGATACCGCGGGCGAAGCCGCGCGCGGAAAGCTCGTATTATTCATCTGTCATCGATTGGTCTTTAACTGGTTACATTTTAGATAGCTACTTATAAAACTACTAGGTACTACTTATAAATTCTTTCGAGAAATAAATATTATTTAACTATAAAACTTGTTTAATGTAATAGTCTTCACGGGTATGACGCAAGTTTTTATTGATTTATAGACTGGTAGGTTTAGTTAACTAACCGTCTTTTGAACTTGTTGATTGTAGCTGAACGAGACATTTTGCTAAATTAACCATAATTATAAAATGCTCAAAGGATCATTAATTTCGGATTCTATGTCCAAGGTGACTTTGGGATTTTGTTGACGATATTCAAAGCATATTATTAGTAAATGATTGAATAATACATCGCAGTTCGTCAAGTTTTTCAGGGGCTACAATGCTTAGGGCATTCGCTTAAAGGCATTTCAGAGATTTAGCAGTAGTAATTATATCTTCGTATTTGTTAGCTAATTGATATGAGATGTTGGTTGTTTCTATGGTTCCATCTCGCGAGACAGGGGGCCTGTTTGTTTCAAGTTTTATGACAACTTAGGAGGTATCTTAGGTACACCGTTAGAGTAACTGATGGTTAGATTTGTTTCTCCATCGTCAGTCCGCCGTTTCAGTAATTTTAGGTGACTTTATTGTTTTGGTGTTCGGTCAGCATATATCTGTAAGTTGCCTGACTTCACAATTGATACTGTTATGTCTTGTGATGCATAAGTAAGTTTCATATGTCTGCATTTTCCTTGATTATATTTTCCTAGGCGGACAACTTTCTCAGGCTTGACTATTGTTTTGTCAATTAAATGGAGGACTTCCATGACTCCCTTCATTTCGATTTCGTTTCTTTCTGCTAGATTTTTGTTTTCGGACTCAGGAAGTCCAACCATGATGTCATTTTTGGCTCGGAAGCTTCGCTCATTTAGCTCAGCCATGAGGTCTTCTTCACTTATAGATGACTAGCTTTCCGCCCGCGGCTTCGCCCGCGTTTTCGTTATATTTAGGCTAAATTACATAAAATCTTCATAAATTGTAGCCCATGTGTTATTCTGATGTATTTCTGTAAAGTTTCATCCAAATCTGTTCAGTAGTTTTAGCGTGAAAGAGTAACCAACATACATACGAGTACATACATCCTCACAAACTTTCGCATTTATATGCGCTAGACAACACACCTCTTGTAATGGTCTCAAAGTAGGAATTAATATCTCTGTGTTACGCGGTACAACACAAGGAAATCAGCCAGTGGCGTCTCCCAGCATACCCAGACCCGAGTCAATTTAGAAAAGATCGTTTCCTGAATTGGCTCGCCTGGGAATCGACCCCGGGACACTACGGAATTCGAGGCAAGAAACCGTGCTATAGCGCACTACGCCAATCGTTTGATGCAGTTTTAAGTGACAAAACATCAGACTCCAATAATTGAACCCTGCACCTTCCGTGTTTTCAGTAATGTTTGTAAGTTATGCCACATCAGTTTTTATTTTGTTTCACTCTGACGTCAGGTATTCCATTAATATAATTTTGTTAACTCTTTTCTCTATTGTAGCAATATCAGAGCATATTTTATTTGTGTTATCTGTTTAATTTTGGGTCAAAAAAAATTATGTTTGCATTCATTCGGACATCTGTTGACTCACTTCACACAACTTAGATATTATAAACTCATTGTCATGAGTTTGTTTTCGTTTGCCTCGAAATGTAATCTGTGAGTCGAACATTTTGTTTAAATTCGGTTGCGAGCCACTGCGGGTCGGTATGTCGCTTCCTTTCGGTGAGCGTAACATTTTGCTCTACATCCGTGACCGCTTGTTACTCAGTCACTGCATGCTAGCGGAGGAGCGAGTTAAGAAAAAAGAACTAGTCTCACTCACACTTGAGGTATGCAGACAGGGTCTTGTCACTTGCACACTACACTTTAGGATATAAAGGACGTAAGGTGCACTGAAGTGAAGAAAGTTAAAAGTATCTGCAACACGTCTGCTCTGTATTGTATATTAATCCAGGCATCCTGATTTGAATTACTTTAAACCAGGATGCCTGGTGGCAGCTCTCTAAAATATAAATAAAATTAAATATAGTATTTGAAATTAATAAATTATTGCCTCTTCGCTAGCTAGCTATTTTAGTATTACTACTTACTACATGATAGGTTGGGGAAAAAGTTTGTTCGCATTAAAAAAAAACCTTTTTTTAAATACCTAGTTTATTTACATATATCTAAAGTATGTAAGTGCTATTTTGTTCGATTACTTTTTGCCATCTTGTAGGTAGGGACATGATCCCATTGCTTCTGATCATAATAACCACGACAAGTGTTTTCAGCAGTCCTCTCGTGATGTTAACCTGACACTGCCTAAAGAATTTGAAGAGACAGAAACAGGTGAAAATCTGATGGCGCAAGGTCAGGACTATACGGCGGATGCATTAACACCTCCCAGCCAAACTCTCTTATTTGATACCAGACCCTTTCTGTTGATTAATTCCGGCTGCTTTTTCTTTTTTTTGAAATCAAAATTTGACATCAAAATTTCGGGATTGAAAACGCTTAAATCAAATTTGTGCTACTCTCACAGACACTGCACTAGGTCCATAAACATCGCGAATTTCTTTCGCGGCTTGCGTTGCATTTTTACCTTCACTCATCTTGACAGTAAGAAAAACGAAGTGAAAATCACACATTTTCCTAATTTGAATTTGGAAATATCTTCTTTAAAACTGTATTCGATCCTACTTTACACTTAATAGGTTGGGGAAAAAGTCTTTTCGTCAATTTTAAACCTACATAAATGGACTACGCAATGTAACGCGTGCACAGACCGCTCCTGCGCTTTTGTGCGTGGCTGTTACGTAAATGATGATTTTAATGATACCAAAACCAGCCAGAAACAAATCATAAAGCCAAAGAGATTTTATTACAAGTTCATACATACTATATGCGTAAAGACTTTTTCCCCAACCTAATATTATTTAGCCTTAAATAATTATTAATCAGTTTTTTTTCCTTCAATATGTATAAAATTGGTCGGGGGCATTTTTATGAAGCAGGTAAGTTAATTTACTTTTTGGCTATCGTAACCAGAGTCATACAGTAGAGTTCACATTACGGAACCTAAAACATCTGCAAATCCATAACAGTAGCTATTTATAAAGATGTTCTTCTGCCGACCTTACTTCAAGCATCATTTTAAACAAGACTAGTATTGGAAAAGTCAATAATGCGTGAAGTGCTTGTGGCACTATTAAATTACAACCTACACAGTAAACAGTGTGTAATATATTATGTGTAGTGTTTTTATAACAGGTACAGTGATGATGCGATGTTACTCTAGATCTTTCCCGACAGTGATATGATTAACCAGGGACAATAATCAACCCTTCCGTCTGTTTATAGACCAAGCATGACCCTATTTTCACCATTACTGATGTGACGCCACACCAGCGCTGTTGGGTTAGGAATACTCATTTTCACAATCGATCTCTTTAAATTAATTCAGAACGTGGACTGAATGGAACAGCATCGAAAGGAGAGCACTGCATTACTTTCTGAAACGCAAATACTTTCATTCACACGCGTCATCTCAATAAAAATTGTAGTTATTAGAACAACATCACAAAATAAAGTGTTTACAGAAAGACCGTTATCGCCTTTTACTAACTATATTTACCTGAAATTGCCTGACCGCCTAGGATTACTACGAGTATATTCTCACCGGTATCGCCTGTAAACTCACTGCGTCTGTGTGCGTGATCAATTAGGCAGTTGGTTCTAAGCGGACTATCTGTCCGAGGCGCGTCGCGCCGAATGCGTAATTCGTGATAACATGGAAACACGTTAAGGGACACATAATGCAATCATGAGTTTTAACATTTAATTTAATCTGGTCTTTATTGCATATAAATGTCTTTCTTGCTTAAAAAAGTATATAAAAACTGGTCGTGCGTTTTCTTGCAGATGACCTTTAAATGATAGCAAGGATACCTATAATGATAGCGGCTAGTTATATATTTTACTTGATGGGTATATACAAATTACAGACAAGATGTGGTCACGCGCATCGAATTACATATTATTACAAACAACACTAGATACCTAGTAATCCATTAGGTAGAGGGCTCGGTACAGGAGTGCAGCAATTATCGCGGCATAAAGGTGATGTCCCACACTCTCTGATTCGACAGGAGTGTACAATCTCGGAGTGTCAGTATTGATTTCGACCGGGTTGCGGGACCATAGACCCCGTACTTGCCTTGAGAACGCTCATGGAGGGATACAGACTGAAGAATACACCTCTGCATCTCCTTTTCTTAGACATGCAGAAGGCCTCCGACTGTGTCCCTCGCGAGATGATCGGCTAGGCGCTGCGGTTCAGGGCCGTTCCCGAAGTCTTTATTGGCATTATCCGGGACATGTAAAACGATTCCAGTTCCATAGTTAGGACTGCGGTTGGTGACACGCTTCCCTTCACTATCACCGTTGGAGAACACCAAGGCTACGTGCTTGGCCCGTTTCTGTTCAGCGTAATATTAGACGTTCTGTCAAACAGCATCCGAGACCACAACGAGCAACCACCCTGGTTGCTCATGTATGCTGATGATATTGCGCTAGCAGACTCGGACAGGGGACAGCTGGTACAACGGGTGAATAAATGGAAAAATTCTCTTGAAAACGGCGGTCAGAAACTCAATGTGGCGAAGACGGAGTACATGGCCTGCAACACCACAGATCCCCAGTCCGTCCACATAGGCGTTGACGTGGTCGAGCGCACGGACTGTGTCAAATATCTGGGATCTGTGTTGAGCGCGTCCAGGGACATCGACCGCGACGTCAGAGCCCGAATTTCCGCGGCTTGGGTCAAATGGCGTAAGGTGACTGGTGTCATTTGTGACCCCAAAATGCCGATCAAGCTGAAGCCGGTCTATGAAACCATCATAAGGCCTGTCCTTATAAATGGCAGTGAAACATGGCCGTTACTAGAGCGACACAAGCAGGAGCTGCGCGTCACGGAAATGAAGATGCTCCGGTGTATGTGTGGAGTCTCACGCAAAGATCGCGTGCGTAACACCCGCATCTGCGGCAGCCTTCATGTTGGTGACATCGCAGACAAGCTGCAGGAGTGCCGCCTTCGTTGGTATGGTCATGTCTCACGGAGATCGGTAAACTACGTGGGCAACAATAGTCTTGCCATGCTGCCGCCGCCAGGTACCGGTAGAAGAGGTCGACCCAAGAAGCGGTGTCTCGACGTCGTTAAGGGTGACAGGCGTGCCAACAGACTCACCACTGAGGATGCACAAGACCGCGCGAAGTGGGCCAAGAAAATAAGAAAGGCGGACCCTGGGACCCCACACACAACCGGGATTGACCGTATAGGTATAAAACAATTACTAGTTCCGTTGATACTGAGCGACGTGAGTGGCGGCGGGCTCGCAGCCACTTCAACTCCTTGCAAGCGATGTATTCAGAAGTTGAAATTCAATTTCGAATAAGTCTTGTAACCACGCCACACGAATAATATGTTCAAAAAAAAATTTTGTGTAAAAGTCAGAAAGACGTACCCTTTTTTAAAAAAAAAGCTATTATCGACTGATGTCTATTGACTGGGAAAATTTTGAATGGTGTTTAAAAAGTACCCCGTATAGCAGCTGTCACACTTAATTGTTTCCATTTAAAGTAAAGTTACTTCAGCATTTATGAGGCTTTTGCTTAAATAAATTATTTTGTCTTGCATAAAACAATATTGTCGCTGTCAAAAACCTAAAAGAAGCAGGGGTTGAGTATCCGAACACTTTTTACTGTCACTATAACTCTACCAAATCTAAAATGTAACATAATCCCTTCATACGTTGTGGCGGAAGGGGTTTTCAATTTTGCCAGGTTATTCAGGTATGTCATCCGGCATTGCAATGTCAAATGCAAATTGCCATTCATTTAAACACCCCTGCATCTGTGAGCCTCTTATTTCTAATGTTATAATGAATTTAGTATAAATACATGGCACAGAACAAACACAAAATAAGTTTGTTTAATTAATGTTTAAAACTAAATGGACCCCGAGCTTTAACGCCATGAGCAAGACCTTAACCCATAGCATCAACGAGCCTTTTTTTATTTATAAAGCTCTGATCAAACATCGCGTTTCTGAGTACACTTCAAACTCGCTTTGCCGAGGCCAGTCCAAGAGTGAAGCAATTATTAGTATAGTACACATGGTTTTGACGTCACAATTCACCAAGATTACGTAGTTTTAGATGGTTCTTGAACTCGAATAAATAAGGTTGTTTATAACGTCAGATTATTCAAATAATGTATCAGCTTTCAAGGTTTGTGTGGACCACGCTGTGGACTTTATACGGTCCGCGCGAAGTATGGGACTTGATGTCAACGGGAGCTCAGTATAGGCTGGCCATTCTTATTGTGATGTGTGTGTTTACAAGCATCCAGTTTTGATTAACCAAGCTACACGAAATTCATTTTCGAGGGATATTGCTATTCCTTAGAAGTATAGCAGTTTTATTCCGCTTACCTTGGTGTAGCTTGGGTTCGATTCGCACTCAAGAATAATGTGACGATTATTTGTGTTTTTGTTGTCCCAGCGTGTTAGTACCTATATTATAGACCTAGTAGTACCTAGATTATAGACGACACGATTGGCGTAGTGTGCTGTAGCACGATTTCTCGCCTCGATTTCCGTAGTGTCCCGGGTTCGATTCCCGGTCGGGTCAATTCAGGAAACGATCTTTTCTGAATTGACTCGGGTCTGGGTGTGCTGGGAGACGCCCCTAGCTTATTTCCTTGTGTGGTACCTCGTAACACAGGGATTTAATAATTCCTACTTCGCACTTCGAGATCATTACAATAGGTGTGTTGTCTGGCGCATATTTATTTATTTATATTACGAGTATTTTTCAATATTTATCATAATGTAACATACCATCACGACTATATTTGAAACGGGGTAGTCAGAGGCATTTAAGTGACTGGTGCCATCATGGTGAACGAAACACTAAGAAGCTCTCTTCTCATCAATGGTATTGGAACCGAACGTCGTAGGTGAGGAGCCTTCCGCCGCTATCCGGGTTGATTTGGTTTTTCATAGATTTTTTCCATCACCGGAGAGTTAGTCGGAGATTCAACAATGACCAAAAATATGGTTCTTGGCCAGATTTGAATTAGCGACCACATGATCTACGATCCGAGCTGGGCTTAACCCCTAGGACGCACTGTGGCACGGTTTCTCGCCTTGATTGCGTAGTTTCCCGCGTTGGATTCCCGATCGAGTCAACTACGGAAATTATATTTTCCAAATTGAAAAATGGCTGATGCTTCAGCTGAAGCATCAAAGGTTCAAAGCATCAAATTTGCAAGGCTTCAAAGGAGAAATACCAGGAATACATGTCATATTTAAATACTAGCTTCCAGCCCGCGTTATCGTTATATATAACGGCCAGTTATTGTGATTCAGTTATAAGCTGTTTTACTGTAATGATTCATCTTAATCTGTTGAGTAGTTTTTGCGTGAAAGAGTAACAAACATACAGCCTAAAGACCCCCTGCAAGGGGGGCCCGGGGAAATGGGTGAAATGGCCCATAACAGGCGGACCGATCACCCGGCCCACTGCCAGCGTCCCCAGTTGAACTAATAAAACAAACATACAGACTACACAATTTTTCGCAGTTATGTTAATTAGTAAGAAGTAAGATAGCGATTTTGTTGTTGTTGTTTGATTTCAAATAACAAAAATAGCATTGCTGTCTGTTTATTCAATTTCAAAGTCTTGACCCATGAATAATATTGTATATTCAATTTACTACAAAACAGAGTTAATGCTAGATTAATTTAGAAGTAAACTTTGCCCTGTCAGGTGGATTTTTCCTACTAACTACGCACTCATAATTTGTTATTTGTGTATTACCTGACTATATATAATTAATGCACACCCATCAGTACATACGTCTACCACGAGTTGCGACTTTTAATTTACGTTATTTTTCGCGTCAAAAAATTGTATTCCGATTTGACATGACATAACAATGTCAGTAAAATGTATTGTTAATGTTAAGGTATAGAATAATAAAAACCATTACAATATCAAGATGGCGCTGGCCTTTCCGACGGTATTTAAACTTCTTCAACTTATTAAAAATAATTATCTTTGGCACTTTAACTAAAAATGAGTTTGTAAGCTTTCATGATTCTTAGTTCGATGAGAAGCCTCTGGTCACCATGCCATCATGTTGGGAGGAGAAGTCACAGTGGCCATACGTTTTTATAAAACGTAAATAAATATTGTTTTCTTTCTTCAAGTTAAATATAAATGTGTTATAATAAGGATCCAATATAAAGTGTATTTGTAAGCATATAACATTATGTTAAAAATAATTAAAATAGGTTGAACTTGAAAATGTGAAGTTTTCAGTTTTGTTATTATTACTAATTTTTTTATCTTAAGTTTGTGAAACTTTGCTGTGTCCGAAAAGGACAACTTAAAAAGATAAAGATAAAATTTATTTATTTACCAATTCATAACTACAATATTATATATAGTAACTCCCACACTAGGCGAAGTCTGTCCCGTGGGAATTAAATCAGTTTAAATTTTGGTACATGATGAATAGTATAAAAAATATTTAGATAAACAAAAATATAACATAATAAGCAATCTGCTCTGGCTGGGTGCGTGTGTATGCGTCTGCGTGTATGTGTGTGTGAGCGTCTGTATGTGTGTGCGTGTGTGAGTGGGTGTGTTCGTTCATGTGCGAGGGTGGAACCCGGGTGTGTGTGTGAGCAAATGTATACTAGTCAGTTTACTACTTATTTTTTAAAACTTAAAAACCTGTATTTAACGCCTTTTTGTACCACTTAGTTCGCAAATAAATACTTTGACTTTTACTTTAAATGTTTCTAGCGTCTGTAGAAATGTTTCGTATTTGTTTAAGAATTCGGTAAAGCGCCTTTATTGTAGGTATTGCAATGTAACCAAAAATTACAAAAGAGTTGTTATAGATAAGTCACGGAAGTTCATGGTAGAGTACTGGACCTGGGTATTCCGTTGACCTGAAGAAGGTGGACTTGATACGAAAGAATGAAAAATGGCTTTTTCATGTAAAATGGAGCAAACGAGCCGGAAGGTCATACTATCACGACTTTATCCCAAACGGGGTAGTCAGAGGCAAGTGACTGTTGCCGTCATGGTGAACGGAACACTTAGAAGCCCACTTTTCACCAATGGTATCAGAAACCAACGTGGTAGGTGGTGAGCCTTCCGCCGCTAACCAGGTTGATACGGTTTTTTATCGATGTTTTCCATCACCGGAGAGTTAGTCGGAAATTAAACAATGAATACAAATATTTTGGTTCTGGCCAGATTTGAACTATGGACCACACGATCCGCGGTCCGAGTTGGAGTGCTTAACTACTAGGCCACGACGCTCTACCGCCGCCGGAAGATCACCTGATTGAAAGTGATCACCTCCGCCCATGGACAACTGCAACACCTCAGGGGCCCTAGCCAAGAGCAATACGCTAGTTTCGCGTCGGCATGTTAAATGTGAAAAATGTACGCAAATGACATAAGCACTCGTCTAATCGAGATGACATTTGATGTCAGTTCCATACATTTTTAACTTTGACATGTCGAAACAAAAGTAGAGTATCACTCTTGGCTAGCCCCCCAGGAATCACTGATGCCTTGTTGGCCTTGCTTGGCTTACTTAGAAATGATGTCTTAATGTCAACCTTATAGCCAAACACAAATAAGCCGTTGATGTATGACAATAATTTTATTGTTTCAATAGTTCGTTTAATTGGCAAATTGTGACACCGGTATGACGCAAAAATGGGCTAATAATTGCACAAAACCGAAAAATTTGTAACAAAATTTTAACAAGCGCACTCACTTCTATAAATCCGAAAAATATAATGAAATTCCAATAAAAGTATTTTCTATTCCAGACAAATACTATAAGATGACCGATAGGGCGGAAACTTTTTATATTGATTCAAAAACTATGTTTAGTGTTTTCTTAAGGTTTATGCCGCTTGAATATGTTTTCAAAAATTATACCCTACCATGCCTGTAAGTGAATATCAAATAAACTTCATCCGCGTGGACCATTCAAAAGTATCAGTTCCCAAACTCCAATCTATCACTTCCAAAATTTATCGAAATTGGTTACGAGCAGCAGCATAAATTTACTTATTTAATCAATATAATTTATTATCACAACAAAATTTCCACGTAACAATGTAAACAAGACACAAATGATAAAGTACGTACCAATAAGCACTAAGCCTGTCGTTGTCACACGTCAATACACACCGCTCACGTCTGTAGTTCTATAGTAATGTCACTCCGTAGATTAACGTGGACATGCCATGCGGAACTGCAAAGAATAAGACGATCAACAAGATTGGCCTTGAGGCATGTTTTATGCCTATTAGCTATTTTATCTTACTTATGTCATGCTCCTGAAGGGTCAGCCAGTCGGTAGATAGCGCTATAATTACGCGCTACATCTCGTGCTTCAAACGCGCGTACACGGGCGTATTGCGGTTTACTTAAACTGGTAATGGTGAGTCAGTAGGTATATAGATTATACGAGGTTATAAGCGCGTCAACGCTCGAACGAGTAACACGTATGGCAAAAGGTGCCTATAGGTACCTACGTGCTTTCAAAATAAGCTTATACATGCGTATAAAACGCTAGTCTGGAACCGCTCTTAATGTTTTTAATATGTTGTTATGTGTACCTAGATAATATTATGTTTATCTCACATTTAAGGCTAATAAAGAATAATATTTTTTTTTCACTTAAACTCATGAGTGCCCGACCTCATTCAGCCTAGTCCCACATTCGCTTTAACCCCAAGTGCTTTTAATGTTGTTTGTTGCATTACACTCTAACCTTTTTAAGAATTCAACACTACTGCGGTTTTCTCTTTTACAGTAAGAGGAAATTGTGCTTTTCAAAACCTTGTCTTATCTGACATCTGATTACTCTGTGGTAACTTAAGTGAAGTTGTAGGTATGTAAAATAATGATTTAATATGTTATTTCCTAAGAGACGTCAATCTTGTAAGTAAAGACTGAGCCAAGATCCGGTAACGTTGTCAAAGACGTGTTTGTTTATGATCCTCGAAAGCCTCATACGTATACGAAACTTAATGTAGCATTTATGTCAAATTAAAAAAAAACTAGTAAAGAGATAAAATTAGAGCTGATACTTTTCCTGTATTTTATTTCTTTACAGTTCTGTCTAGTGAAGTGATTTTTCCAGACCAGAGTTTAAATCATTTGCCCGTTAGGAAAATACAAGTGGACTTAAGTGAACAGCCTCCTCTCGAACTAAACGTCTTTCTCTGGACACTAACTTATGGCAAGATTATGGCTATTTTTCAGCGTAATAGAACATAATAATTCTTAGAGTCAGCTCAGAATTAAATCAAACAAATCATTTTTTTATAACTTATTTTTTTTACACTTTTACGCTGTGTATAGTTTACTATAGTTTTCATTGTAAACATTATTCCTAATCCTTTCTAGGGTAAATTATTCTCAATTTTTTTCTTTAATAAGTAGGTATAGGTAGTAGGTATAAGTAGGTTTAGGTGAATGTGGTTCAAAGTTAATACGAGGTTATTCTGAGGGGTTTATATGGCTATTATTTTGTAATATTTTTTTTGTGGCAAGCAATTCTTGGTTTGGTTGGTTCTATTTATATTATGAGTACTATTTATGTATGTTTATTTTTATTGATTTATAGTGAATTTATATATTTTTTATTTTGTTGTTTTATAATAATTAGCATCTGTTGTTGTTTTCAAAAGTAATTTATTTAGTTTAATCTCGTGCACCGTGTTTAATTTATCTGTTTAATCGTGTGGTTGACTGGTAGAGAATGCCCTTTGGCATTAAGTCCGCCAATTGTATCATTAATTTTGTGCAATGAAGAATAAATAAATAAATAAATAGGTATATACCAGCTGTTTGCACTATTATTACACAAGCAATATTTTTTTTTATGGAATTACTGATGATCAATAAATATATATATAAATATAAATATACATATATATATATAACTATAATATATTGCAGAATTTTCGAAAGTATCTACCTGCTTTCACTAACGCGACAGTGCTTTTTTTGGTAGAGCTGTGTTGTTGTGGCAAGTGATTCGTCAAAGTGATTTGGTCTCCCGCAAATAAATTGCAGCACACCCAGGTGTTCAATAATCATACAGCGGGTTCAGGATCTTAGAATAATTATTAGTTATGTGTATTATTATTTATTAATTACTTGTTAAGATAACAATACCTGCAAAGCAATCTCTAGACCTCTTGTAACAAAACCCGTTGTGTAATCTCCAAACGTTTAAATAGAACAACTATCATTAAGATAAATTACGCGAAACTCAACTAGAAATAATTTGCAAAATAAGTGCATAATTATACGTAGGTATTAATGTACGTAATAATTTTACACATAACCAGTACTTAATACACAATGTTGTGTTTACTCTGTAGAATTCATTGACAAAACTGCTAAGCTATTTTTTTTTTTATACAACATCGTTGGCGTTTGTGTTTCTACATAAGATAATGGTTTATTTGCATAAAACATGTTACATTTGAAGTTCCTATATTTATATTTTTGGACAGGCATAAAATAAAATAAAAAAAGTTTATTTGTGATGCACAGGTCTAGAAGGTCTTAAAATTATGATTATTATGTACATTCTGTGATCCGTTCTTTAATGAACATACAAATATTACAATTAATTAATACAAATATTACATTATACAATAACAGAATGGAATTAAGATTAAAAAATAAAGATAATTAAAAAAAAACAAATGTCAAACTATTAAGTCAAATACAGATTTAAGATTAGATTAAGTATTATGATGTCAGCATTCACATTCCAAATTATTACGATAGTAAATAAATACATTTGAGAGATGCCAACCAAGATGATTAACAGACTAACATTCGCCAAGTCGTCTGGTTAAGAAATTGCTTACCGTGTAGAAGGCATTATCAACAAGAAATTGTAGTAGTTTATGTCTGAAAATCCGAGTATCTACACTATTAGAAATGTCTTTTGGAATTTTTGCATATATTTTTGGTGCCATAGAAAACACACCTTTCTAAAATAAGGCAGTTTTGTGTTGCCGGATTACCTTGTTGTTTATTTGAATTCTATTGCGAGAGCCAAACGTAATTGTGAATATAATGGATTTTGTCTCACAAACAGAGCAATTTCAAATATGTATAACGAGGGAAGAGTAAGTATACTCAGGTCACTAAAATGGGTCCTACAGGTGTCAGTCCTTTTCAGGCCTGACATAGCACGGATGCATCTTTTCTGACACCTAAACACTCGATCCCATTTTGACATTTACCCAGAAAATTATCGCATATCTCAATCATGTTTTATCGATCAACGATGTGCAAATATTTTGTCGTCATGCAATTTATTAACATCGAATTGTGTCATTTCTTAAGGACATTAACTATTCCCAAGAAAAAAAAAACAAAAGTGTATTGAAATTAAATAAATGACCTAAATAAAGTTAATATAGTAAAGTTAGTCAGTAAAATAAAAATAAATCAAATTACATAAACCTAAGTACAACGAGCGTTCGACTGCATAGCATTTTGTATCGCTGCGGGCTACACTTCGCGCTTCAAACGCGCGTACACGGGCTTATTGCAGCGTGTTCTCGAACCGGTAGTGGTGAGTCAGTATCTATGTGGTGTATACGAGCTTATAAGTGCGTAAGCGGTCGTACGAGTAACGCGTGTAATAGACGCGCCTGTATGCGCATACATGCACTTCCAAAAACGCATTATAAGCGCTCATCTGAAACCGCTTTCATAGTGAAGCAACTTCACCACCATCAGCTAGCGGTAAAGATTTTTTTCTGGAGTCAAGACTGCAAGTCTGTCAAAACTCAAACTTAGGTAATAGTAGATTATACACCAAGAGGATAAAGTACTGTTTTATGTCACGGGCGCTACATTGAATCCTGAACGTAACGAAGGACTCCAAATTTAACTTCCGAGCGCAGCGAGGGTGTTATAAGTTAATTCCCGAGCAAAGCGAGGGAATTAAGATTGAGTCCTGAGTGCAGTGAGGGATTCAAGCGCCCAAGAAAAAAGCAGTTTTATCCCGGTGGTGTATACTCTACTTTTCTCACTTTATGCGAGACAATAAAAAACCAGGCTTAGTAGATAGTGTTTATTACAGCATATTAAAAAATCTTCTAAAGCTAGTAGTACTACTAGCTACGGCTATAGCAACTTCTTTCAGCTGGCGTGGCCTACTCGATTTGACAAACAAATGAAGTTTGTCTCAGTGCGAATCTAGTGGACCACGGCCTCGGTCTTCGAAAATCGAGTTGGCCGCGCCCGCTGAGGACACATTCTGTTTAGTGAAATTAGACTTTATTTTCATAGTAATAAGAATTATGAAAGTGAAAATCACATTATTGACCAGCGGGTTATAATAGAACATTATAACCTGGCTAAAGCCAAGAGATATACCTAATGTCTTGTATTCGGTAAGGTTTACATGACATATAATTCGGCATTGTCGAGCATGTGGTGTGAAAATATCTTTAAATAGACTTAATCAGTACTTTTAAATGTCCAGCTGACTGTCGGTTTTTGAGCTCCAGTTAACAAAGGTAAATTTGCTAAAAGTATAGATCTCTGCTACAACCTCTGTTAAGAAATAGATCTAATTTCCCTGTCAGCCTCTATGAAGAAATGGCTCAGTGTTAAAAACATTATACTTACTCCAATGCACTAATTTCATAACAATTTCAGTTCAACTCTAATCAAGGTTCTTAAACTTGCTTTAAAAGTGTTAAATTATAGGGAATTTTTTTTTCTAAATAAACCGGGTGATTATCATATAACTTACAAAAACAGAATAATGACTCCATTGGCATTAAAATAGCAGAAACTAGGCCCTGTTAACTCTTAACAATTGATGGACATTAAATTTTAAATTCATTCCGCCAGCATCCTTACTTCTCTAGGCTTCGTTGCTGTGGATGCATTCGATATCCACCAATCACATTTATTGGTCCACATAGCATAGCCTGGTGGAAACGGGTTGTACAAAGCTATATTCTTAAGGATATTATTTAATAAAGCGACATACTAACCTAACCACCAAACATACTATCTAACCCTCTAAATAGTCTAAAATGAGTGTTTTGTGGCCGACATATTAATTCTGGGGCGCATTTCAGTATTTTTAGTTGATCAGTTTATTAGTATTGGACGACACGATTGGCGTAGTGCGCTGGAGCACGGTTTCTCGCCTTTAATTCCGTAGTGTCCCGGGTTCGATCCCCGGTCAGGCCAATTCAGGAAATGATCTTTTCTAAATTGGCCTGGGTCTGGGTGTGCTGGGAGGCGCCCCTGGCTTAATTCCTTGCCTGGTACCTCGTAACACAGGGATATTTATACCTACTTCGAGACCATGACAAGAGGTGTGTTGTCTGGCGCATATACACACATCAAAAGTGTCTAGGGATCAACATATATTTTTGCAATAACTTTTCTCCTGATTGATATTAATTAAAATTTTCTCCAAGGATTCATCAAATAAAGTGTTTTCGTTTGTCTACAGTAACGATAAACCAAGTCACCTTTGCATTAATAAAGAAATTTGCCATTTTCCTAATAAAGGAAATTTTTGACATTTGAACCACTAACATTAAAGTTCGAAAAAACGACTGAAATAACAGTTTTCTTTAAAATTTTATTGGGTAACTTAAACAATTAATAATCCGTGTTTCTACCGCGAACACTAACAACACAAGAACATCGGTTTGGCATACTCAAAATGAGTTCATCCAAATCACGCTGTGGAATGGCCGCCCATGTTCGTTGCAACAACAAAAAAAGGTCTTCTTGCGACTGGATACCCTCCATATTCGGCAGAGCTCTTCTCTGTAGCATATCCCATGCATGCTCAATCGGGTTCAAGTCTGGCGACTGAGCAGGCCAGGGCAGGACATTGATGTTAGCTGCGGCGAGAGTCTGTCTTACAACTCTTGCGGTGTGCAGTCGTGCATTATCATGCATTAACTGAAATAAGGGACCGATTTGCACTTGTAGAGGAACGATGACGTCTGATACAATCGTCTCAGCATAAATTTGAGCGTTGAGGTTGCCTCTGATCCAAATCAACTCAGTTCTTCCGCCGATCCAAATACCCGCCCATACCATGATGGTTCCACCACTATAAGGATGGACTTCCTGGCAGGATTTTAATATCTGTTGGCGTCCAGGGGTTCTCCAGTGTCGTATACGTCTTGTATCCGGTCTCATACCAAAACGAGACTCATCAGAAAAGCACACGAAACGCCATTGTTCTTCTGCCCAATTTCTGTGTTCAAGAGCCCATTGATATCGAATCCTACGATTGTGCATTGCAATAGGTGGTACCCTTAGCGGTCTTTGGGAATGAAGGTTCACTTCATGCAAGCGGTTTCTGACTGTTTGGTCGCTAATTAAGTTCCCTGAAGAGTGATGAAGCCTCACGGCTAACATCATGGCGGTTATTGTTGGAGCTCTTCGAGTTGTGATTTGAATGTATCGGTCTTGTCTCCGTGTGGTGCAGCGATACCGTCCTCCATGGCGCTCAGCCACGGTACCAGTGCTTCGGTAACGTGTCCAAAGTCGACTGATAACACTCTGACTTGTATTCAGAGCTAAAGCCACAGTACGTTGCCGGGAACCAGCTTCTATCATTCCCACGGCTCTGAGCATTTCTTCCCTGCTTAAATGACGTCGCCGCTCCATAATAACGTTGGTTTTAATCAGTAGTAGGGAAACAGTAGCACTAATAATGTCTTCAATGCGTTGTATGTTTTTATAGGGAAAATATTAGCAGCTGATTTTCATCTTTTACTCGAATTTGATTGACAGTTCCTGTTTCAAATTATAAAATGCACCAAAAAGGATCCATATAAATTTATAAAATCATAAATTTATTACAAAGCCACATCTCAATCTCAAGAAATCCGCATAAAAATGCTTGATCCCTAGACACTTTTGATGTGTGTATATTAATATTTATTTAGTATTTGTCGTTTTTAATATGACATATGTTGCTATGAATGCGTTCTGTACTTACCACGAGTTGCAACTTTAAATTTACATTATCGTTCGAGTAAAAAAATATATTGGGATTTGACATTGTCATGCCATGTCCTGTGTCATCCCAATACAATTTTTTTACGCAAACGATAACGTAAATTTAAAGTGGCAACTCGTGGTAGACGTACAGTGCGTGGCTACGTTCGTTCCATAGCAGATCATCAGTGCGAACGGTCTAATAGTTTCGTAGCTTAGCCAATCTTATACTAGTAATATGTTGTACGAAGGAATCCGCCCAAAAAGGCTCGTATGATCTATGCCTAAACTATCCTCAGAGATTGCAACTAGGCCTTATGTTCAGAACCTCGTTTTTATGTTCACATTTCAGACATCAGCTGTGAAGTCCTTTTATTTTTATGGTAACTCACTTCAAATGATGTGATTGGTTGTGTTTGCAGCACTGCAACAAATGCAACGATTGTACGAACTACCCATTGTCTGTCATTACATATTTATATTCATAATATTTTTATTACTTAAGTTATTTGCTTAACCGTTGTTCTAAAGTAGGTACTGTGTACGTCTACCACGAGTTGCTTCTTTAAATTTACATTATCGTTCGCGTAAAAAAAATGTATTAGTTATTTGACATGACATGACATGACAATGACAAATCCCAATACAAATTTTTACGCGAACGATAACGTAAATTTTAATTGGCAACTCGTGGTAGACGTACTGTTCTTATTATGTGATATACTCGTATGTGCTAGACAAAACATCTCTTGTCATGGTCTCAAAGTAGGTATATTATTCTTGTGTGTGTGTACTTGATGAATAATTAAGCCAGGTGCGTCTCCCAGCCCATTTAGACCATAGCCAATTTAGAAAAGATCGTTTCCTTAATTAACTCGACCTGGAACTAAGAGACACCCCTAGCGTTATTTGAGCGTCAGCGTCTTGCCGGCGACCCCCCCACGTAAGCATAATTTGGGCGTTGCGTCGTCTCGGCGCCCGTGTAGCGTCGGCGCAGCGCTTGGTCGGCGCCGACGCTTTGCCGGCGCATGGCGTCCTCTGCGCGCCGAGCATCGCGTTGCGCCTGGCAGACGCCCTATCCAGTCAGTGAGAAAATGGATTCCGACGATTTTTTCTAAAATTACTTATACAACTTCTCTCACCGAAATAAGTAGGTACTATTTATTGGGTTCTAGGCATGAGAAAAATTTACCTTTATTATTAATTAGGTTTTTTAAATTTAAATAAATTAAAAAAAGCTTCAAGGCAAGATAAGTTACGTTACTTGTTTATATCATCATTATTTGAGATTATGAGATACTTTTGCGTCGTGTTCTAATTTTTTTTACATGATTTTAGATGTTAAGGCTGGGACTTAGCGCGCCGTCCGATAGAGCATTCGGTGGGCCACTGATTAGTTCTGCGCTGATGGAATAACGCCGCGTCTTCCTTCCCTTTTCGTGTAATGAATTTAATATGAAATAACACTCGACAAATTAAAAAGTTTTCTAGTGGTCGACCTAGACAACTTTATATATATTTTTTATGTGCAGAATGTTAATAATGAATATTTGAGAGTAAAACAACAAAATCGTCGACGTACTTTTTTGTGTTTTTTTTATCGGAGAAATTATGCTATATCATTTTACGGAAAAGTTGTCGCCTTAGTTAAAGACACTGACCTACTCGTAAATTTTTTTATTTGCTAAAATATAATTTAACTTAGTAGTTATCTTCAAACAAAGTCGATGAAATATCGACAATCTTAGGAATTTTACCATTTTACGTAGTTTTTGAACTTAAGGCTATGCTAAGTTCAAAAACTACGTAAAATGGTAAAATTACACATAGAAGGCTAAAAAGGTAAATTAAATGTTGGTACGCTAACAGCAACAGAATTTGCGTTGTTCATTGTACTGGTAACAAAAAATCTCGCGTCGAACGTCGGGATTCGACGCGAGCGACGCCAGCGCAGCTCAATCCCGACGCTCGGCGCGCGGCAAGCGCCAAGCGCCCGAGTTGTAGGTACCGCGCCGCTGCGCTAGCGTTGCGTCCGCGTCGCGTCAGCATCGCGCTGAAGCTGACGCTCAAAGAACGCTAGTGTGGGGGCTGTGGAACGCTAGTGTCTGACTCAAGACACTGCGTAAGTCAAGACGAGAAACCATGCTACAGCGCACTATGCCAATCGTGTCTTCAATGTTCCGTCATGTCATGGTTTCAAATCCCTACTTCTAAAGAACCTACTTAAATGTCTTGTTATCTTGGGACTTAGTTAATGAATTACTTTGACAGAATGAATACCTTTGTCGAACCATAATGACAAATTTTACCTTTATACAAAACAATAGGATTTTGAAATGGTTTTATGTTGCTTGAATGATTGCAAACTAATTTCTTAGTAATACTTCTGTGTTAGATATTTGCATTGTTCTGTATTGTATTGTCAAAACGCTTGTGTGAATGTAAATAACAAAAAAATAGTGAACGAGCTGACAAATTTGTGAGCTCTTTAAAGAGGATCTAGCGCAAAAACCTTAAGGCCTTGAAAACGACTATATTAAGATAGGTAATTAAACGTTTTTAATAAGGTAAGTCAAGAATTCCTTCACTGAACTATCCACTGGGCTAGTCAACCTCGCCTTGAAGGCCTTCGAAAATGCTTTTTCACGCCCCGCTTAAAGCCCCAGGGGGGCTAGCCAAGATCAACACATCCACGACGATTTCTATTGTAGAAATTGTTCACATGTATGGGGATGACATGAGCGCCAGCGACCGCATAAGTTATCCCCATACATTTGAACGATTTCAATAAAAAATTGTCGTGGCGTGTTGCTATTGGGTAGCCCCCCAGGGCTTTAAAATAATTGAATATAACTAACCAACCATAGATAAAAGTCAAAGTCCAAAACTTGAAAACATTTTTATTCAAAAGAACCACATAATGTGACTGATTACTTTCAAATAGTCTAATTAACTAGTAAATATAAATTTACATATACAATAATACTATGAACATTGAATGAATACATAAGTAAGTATAATGCGAATCTACCACGGGAGTCGGAAAGGTGTTGTGTTAATGTGTAAAGGAAGTTAAGTTGTCGAATCGAGGAATCCAGTGTCACAGTTGAGTTGTGGTGAACTGTCCTACTTACTCGTAATACGTATATTAAAACAAAACATAATGAAACCATAGCAAAAACGAAACGGGTAATATTGACCCCCCACCATGACGTTAGGATAAAGGTTTCAGCTGTATTACGAGACCCAATGCAACAGATTTTGTTTTTCACAAAGGCTTAGTAAGCGAGTGTTTAAATTAGCTTTAAGCTATCACTGTTATACTAAATCAAACGATAATCTGGAACAAAGTCCGTGCCCGGTCCATTGTAAGGGCACCTTATCGAAATTTACACCTTTTCCTAATTAAGATAATGTACAAAGATTCCCCTGAAACATTTCTTCTGAAACTGAATGGATAAAATTTGTGTATTTTGGAAATATTATTGCCCCCTGAGAGACGCCAGGCGCTATCTGAATGGACAATGGCATTGTAAACTGTTTCGTTTTATTTCACTTGCTTTTTGTCTGCTTTGAATAGAGCCTTAAGAGAAAATGATTAGAGTTAAGTAGCTCTTGGGAGAATAAACCGTTTCCTTTGTTGAGACTTTTCAAATTCATTTCGCGAGGTTTTTTTGTTTTAGCAGCACATACAATGCAATCTTAACTAACATAGGTAATTGGTAATCGTGTTTTTGACACCAAAACTAAATATCAATTCTATAACCGTGCATCATCTTTCACTTCACTTTTTTTTCATCAAGGTTTACAAGTGTTATTCAGCAACAGCCGACAGCAAAAAGTTATAATATGTAGCGATATTATACAATGCCACTTACAGTATGTTAAATAACATTTTAAACTTTCTTGTTGCATTTTAACTAATTCTTATAAAAACGGGTTTTTGCAACCGTGGTCACGAGCGGACTGACCACGTCCGCTCGTGACCACGGTGACATGCAATTGTCGCCAAAACGTCGAGAAAATAGGTAAAACAATTTACCGTAGTTTTGTTTCGTTGCAAAAACCCGTTTTTATTAGAATTACAGTATGTTACCTGATGTTACCGTGTTGTAGAGTGTTGTTCGACAAAAAGTAACTGCGGTGTGTATACACGTTAGGAATGAAAGAGAAACAACAGCACTTTTGTTGTCACATTGATTGAGTTCAAGGGTATAATATGTGTCAGCAAGAGACGGGAAGGATGGCGGTCGTAACTATAAAATCATTTTGTAGTTTGTTTCGTTTCACTAAATATTTCACGTATTTTATGAACGCTTTAATGACGCAAGCAGTGGGTTCAATAAAGGTTAAACTATGTACATTTTCCTCATTTAATTTGGTTTGATAATGTTAATTTTTTTGTAATTCTGAAAATGTAATGTAATTCTGCCAGAATATTAAACGTGAAATAGCACGTTTCATACGTGATCATGTAATATTAAGTTCTAAAGAGTTCATGGTACGGTCAGCAACAAAAGTAGCTCAACACTTATGTACCTTAACATTATAATTTTGAGCTCACTCTATAAAGGACATCATTTTTTATTAATTATTAAAAGAGATAAGAACCTTCGAAAATCGCATAAATTGGTCAGATTTTCCGCTGTGTTCAAACATCCAGAAAAATATTTTGACTAGATTATATGAAAAAGGAAAACACAGGAACACGACTGTGGCCTTTTTCTAATTTTAACTCCATCATCATAACCATCATCTGTGCGGTCTATCCCGGTTTTATCCCTGGGACCTCACACTGGTGTGTGAGGTCCCAGGGTCCACCTTTCTTATTTTCTTAGCCCACTTCGCGCGGTCTTGTGCATCCTCAGTGGTGAGTTTGTTGGCACGCATGTCAGCCTTATCGACGTCGAGCCACCGCTTCTTGGGTCGACCTCTTCTACCGGTACCTGGCGGGAGCGGCATGGCCAGACATTTGTTGCCCACGTAGTTTGCGCATCTCCGTGAGACATGACCTTAACTTTTTCTAATTTCAACCAAAAAAAGTAATAAAGTCGGACAAGTTTTCGAAAAGGGATTAGGGGACTACGATGCGTCGGTTTTGTGTGCTTTTAATAGGTAAGTAATTTTGATCCGAGTTGCAGTTGTCTCTACCGCACTCTGCGGGGGGCTCGAGGTTAGCAATAGATTTTACAAATACCTATGTTTTAATTCTCTGGCCCGTACGTACAGTGTCCTCTTAACACTGGCTGCGATATTTTTTTGAAGACATCTATAGAACATTTCCTCATCGTTACTCTACATTTACGATGAAAAGAGGTGGTAACAAAGAGTGTCACGCGGAGTACCTTCCCTGTGCGCTTAACTTGGCTTGCCTTTAGAGAAATTTACTTCAACAGGGAATGGTACAATGTTGGCACAGGCCAAACGGTAAGTTAGTTCCGGTTCCGGCGGAAGTTTCTCATTGCCCTACCGGAGCTCATTCGTTTATAATCTAGCATGAACAAATACACATAGACCAAACACACAATTCTTTATTTTGACGACAAGATTGGCGTAGTGCAATTTAGCACGGTTTCCCGACTTGACTTGCGTGGTGTCCCAAGTTCGATTCCCGGCCGGGTAGATTCAGGTAACGATCTTTTCTGATTGGTTCGGGTATGGGTGTGCTACGAGATGCCCCTAGCTTTTTTCCCTGTTTGCTACCCCGTTACACAAGGATGTTCATTCTTACTTCGGGACCATGACAAGTGGTATATTGTTATTTTATAATTTTCTTCCTGATTCTCTCTAAAAAGGTTGTGTGCGAGTGATAAGCCACCCGATTCAGAACAAAGATTCGGTAAGTTTGTTTTAGTTATAGTAAATGACCCGGTCAACGGTAGCAATCAATATTTTTATGTGTTAAAGCCAAATGCTTTTAAATTTCTCAAACTAAATTATACAAAAACTACACATACCTTAAAAATAATAAAAAAAAGAAAATAACCTAATCAGTCGAAAACTTTGTTCTGAATCGCGGGTAAGGCCTTAATTGTACATCTTATTTTATTTATTGAATCTGTTTTTTTTTGTTTCTTTGTGCAATAAGTTTTGTCTTACCTCATCTTAGCATTGGGCCCAGGAGCTTACTCCCATTATCTGCGCGTCTTCGGTTGTCCAGCCACTTCCTTCAGTGAAAAACTGGCATACCGCTGGATAGATGTGAGTCTCTCTCTAACCAAGTCACAGGCGTTCTACTGTGATAGCTAAAGCACATTAAAGGCTTCACAAATCCACAACAATGAGGGATAGACTGGTAAGTGTGTGTAAGTTAGCACTAAGCGAAGTCGGTATAACCCGGTTTCTCCACGAAAGCACACGTTGTAGTGTACCTGCCACAGCTTGCCATGTTCCGTTCATTTATTCACATACTTACCTTTTTAAAATTTCACACTACGCGAAGTTGAAGTGAATCGACAAAGTTTGACGTAGCAAGTTGCGCTTGGTGATTTATGGTGCATATGTTCGGTGACCTATTAAAGTAGAGTGTCTGTCGAGATATATCACGAACTAATTGTTTGTTAGGTTACACTTTGTTATAACTTTATATTTAACTAGCTGTGCGCCCACGGCTTCGCCTGCGTAATCTGATCGTTTATGTATATTATGGCCAAATGACATAAAATCTTTATAATTTTAGCCTGTGTTATTCTGATCTATAAGCTGTATTTCTGTAAAGTTTCTTCTAAATCCGTTCTGTAGTTTGTGCGGGAAATATTATCAAATACACACATCCTTAAATACTCACAAACTTTCGCGTATTATAATATTAGTAAGAAGTAAGATTTAAAAGTGTGTCTAAGTTTTAACGATTAAATGTCCTTATGTAGTTATTTACAAATCTAGGAAATTATATTTTTTCTATTGGGCTTATTTATCAATAGACGTATTGTAAAAAAGTAATAAATAAAAGAGATAAACTGAAATTATTTATTTTGAAAATATATAATTTGACTTATGTTTTTATTCTTATTTTATAGCCTGACTTCTAAGCAACAAAACGGAAACAAAAGAATCATTAAAATATACCGAAATTTAAATTTCGTGAGTTGCAAAAATATAACGCTAATGTCTCAACATTAATAAACTAAGTAAACAACATAAGTGGCATTGCATTTGCTGCTGTGTCTTGTTTCTAATGTCATTTACGGCTGTATTTTTTTTATTTAGTGCCCGTCAAGATGACCTCACTCCACCTGATGAAAAGCGGTCATGAGGTCCAGACATGAGGCTGACAAGCACAGTAATGCAAAGATATCACTGAGCTGGTCACACTCATTTTGCTATTTAACTGTTTTAATATTTAAAGAAATTTTGCAAATGAACTGCATTTTCTTTTAAGCCATGCAGTTTTTCCACAATAATGACATCTTACTATTTGAATGCGAAAGTTTGTGAGGATGTATGTGTGTGTATGTTTTTTACTCTTTCACGCAAAAACTACAGAACGGATTTAGATGAAACTTTACAGTAATAAAACATGGGCTACAATTTACAAAGATTTTAAGTAAGTTGTCTATAATATATAACGATACGTACGTGAGTCGGAAAAAAACCTGTCCTCCGAAAGCCATCCAAGCGTGCGCTGCCTAAGCCGTTGGAGTTCCACGAAGATAATTTACCGTGGAATTGTTGGTCTTAAATAGTTCTAAATAAAAGACCGCGACAGCATACATCTATCTTTTATATAAAATCCCATATCCAAAATAGTGAGCCATTAATACAATTATTAAACTAAATACTTTTTAACAATGCAAATTTTAGAAGATTTATCAAATTTTTATCCAAATGTACCTATATATTTTTTGCTTTAAGTATAAATGTAGACAAACTTTTTCTTTTTTACTAAGCGATTTGGACGGCTATTTGAAAGTTATCACGATAAGAATAAAGCGCCTTTGAGCGCCTACTTACTATGAGTTGGCGCGGCGGGTGGAGATAACTGAGAAAAACTATTATTGGGGGCTTTATTTAACGCAATAGAACCGTTTTTTTGTCTGTTTGTCTGTATGTCTATTTGTCTGTGCGTTTGTGAGCGCTAAATTCACAAAAGCCGCTCAACGTATTCGAATGCGGTTTTCACGAATGTATTGTGTTGTGGTAAGCTTTACTTGAAATTTAGTGCTTGTTTCATTTCAATCAATTCTTAAATGAAAAAGTTATTTCAGTTTAAAGAATCATGCGGAGAAATAGTTCGTTATAATTTCATGAAATAACTGAATTGGCTGTAGCTTTAGTTAACTTTATAACTATGTAAATTATTATTAAAAAAACAGTTTATGTCAAATTAAAAAAGTTTCTGAAGTTTTGACACTACCAAAGTAAGTTGAGTTCAGATAGTAAACAGGGTGGTCCAAACATACACGACAATATATTTTTTTAAGCTTACTCACACTCAGGGGTATCCGAAAATACCACATGTATGTTACCAGATTTTTTGTAGTATTCAAGTTATGATTTATTTTACGAATTTTTGAAAATTTCTGGGTTGAGTCACTTCTTCGGTCACTGTGGCGCGATCTGTTAAGATAAATGAATAATTATTTTTTCGGTATTAGATGAATAATAGTGCTAGGTGATTCTGAAGAATTTACATCCATAACGCTTAAAATAACTCTTAAAAATTTATGAAATTGAAAAATTTTGAAATGCTGTTTTTACCCCGAACTTTTAAGGACGTTTCAAAAAAAATTTTTCATCCAAATCTTTTTTAAAAACTTTACTACATTCTTAACTAATTACCATGTAAATTTCAATGAGTTTCTTCAATGGCATCATACCTACTTAAATTTTCATTCAAATTGTCAGAAGTGTAAAATTCAAGTAATCTGTGTATCAACTAAAACTTGATTATAATTAAGTAAACTAAAAACATCATAATGATAAAAAAGCCATAGAACGCTTTCAAAAATCCATTTTAATGCTCAATACAGATGATCAATACACGAACCAATGGCAATTTAATTACAGCGGTTAGGATATATACGAAGTCGTGGGCATAAGCTAGGCTGAAATAAAATACCCATAACTTAAGTTCAGAAAAGATAAAACTTATCTGAAAACCTAACCAACCCGGTTATAACAAAGTTCGTGCTGTAAATGATTGATGAGAATATGTACTTACGTTGTACATTGAAATAGGGACTTTGCTGGTTCGAGTACGTTGAGTAGGTAGGAGTAGATTGTGTGGCAAAGAGAGAGTGGTGATGACCAAACCTACCACGTGGTTTGACATCTTAGGTACCAAAAAAGTGATAAAGTGAGTAAAAATATTTAAGCCTACAGAAAAATGCTTGGTGAGAGCTAGCTCAAGATCGAGAGTCTGTTCTTGACAAACTAACTCTTATTTGGTTCTTGTGCCATAAAAAGTATATGTCTTAGCTCGTAAATAAATGTCTTTTCCGATAAAAGCTTGACTTCCACAATGACGTCTGAAATAAAAGCTGTTATTTCAGAAAAGATAGCAACGTCTTTGAAAACTGAATGAACCCGGTCATAACGAAGTTCGAGGCGTCCCGAGTGTAGCAAATGATTTATGAGACAGCATATGTGCTCGCTCGCTCATTAAAATAGAGTGCTGTGATAAATTGTCTGGGAAAAATTAAGATGAGGTAGCAAATTGCATTTCTAGCCCTGTTGGTCATACTGCGATTTAATTAAAGGCTTAGGGCACATAGTTCCAAAACAGTGTAATCTTAAGTTTAAATCTGTAAGAACCAATAAAGTACCAGTAAAATTAGCGGTTCCTCTCTCTCGTCGGTCCGTCATGTCTGAGGATCGTGGTTGGCATCAAGGTTCCATCTGGAGCGGATGTTCTGCCTGCACCGGTTTCTGTCCTGTGCGTCTCGTACAACGGAGTAGAATTTGCAGGACGATGAGTTTTTCGCTTGATCGGTCCACCTTGTTGGTAAACGTCCGCGTGACCTTTTGCCTTCGGTATTACCAACCAAAATCATTTTTTCCAGACTTTTGTCGCCAGCGCACCGTGTGGCTAAAAA
This sequence comes from Udea olivalis, assembly GCA_947369235.1. Lineage (NCBI taxonomy): Eukaryota > Metazoa > Arthropoda > Insecta > Lepidoptera > Crambidae > Udea > Udea olivalis. Next base: position 9,179,404 of record OX376362.1, on the reverse strand, counting down.
AAAAAAGGATGTGCTGTTGACATATGGTGGGTCAGCGGTTCCACTGATAGATAAATAGAAATATGCGCCAGACAACACACCACTTGTCAAGTTCTCGAAGTTCGAGGTAGGAATTAAGCCAGGTGCGTCTCCCACACCCTCTCCCGAGTCAATTCAGAAAAGATCGTTTCCTGAATTGACCCGACCGGTAATCTAACCCGGCATACCAGGCAAATGAGAGCACTGATAGCACAGAAAAAGTGTATTCGAGCGATCTGTGGAGCTGACTACTTGGCCCACTGTAAGCCACTGTTTAAAAGACTAAAAATTCTGCCTTTGCCCTGTCATTACATTTTAGATATTTGTATGTTTGTAAAGAAATTTCCACGTTATTTTCTCTTGAGAGACAATGTGACTGGTAAAAAGAACAGCAGAGACCCTCATACACTATTAATACCACAACAGAAACTTACTTTGCACAGTAAAAATGTATACTGCAATGCTATAAGAATTTATTATAAGTTGCCAACTGACACTAAAGCATTAGACGTAAATATATTCAAATATGTAATGACTAAATGGTTGATCCAAAAATGTTTCTATTCTTGCAAAGAGTGTCCAGAAATGAAATTTTTTTTTTCTATGTTTACTAACTTTGATTAATATAGGACGATTAAAGAGGTTATACTAATGAAAATAATAATTGTAAATTGTAATAATGTTAAACTCTAATTTATATTTCTACGCCAGTGATGGCAGGATATGTGCACTGACCAATGACTTAAGATCCATGTACTAACCATATTCTTAGAAATAAATGATTTGATTTGATTTGAATCAAGACGAGATGCCTACAGCGTAACCTATGAGCGCTCAAGCGCACTACGCCAATCGTGTCGTCAAGATGAAAACTCTTATAAAATGATGATAACTCGTTGCGATTTATACCCTTCAGGAGAAGTTACTCTTTAGAGGGGTTGGCCGTTTTCCACCTAAAGGGGTTACCAGATCATAAAAATCTCGATCACTGGCCGAGTATTCAATCGTCTGAAATTTTGGTCTGGTCATGCAACGGTCGCGCGGCCACCCTTAACAAACTGTTAGTGATTCTGAATAAATAAATAAATAAAATAATTAAGGTATACAACTCAATGTTTGTGTACACTATCTCGAGTTCACTCCAAAGTATCCACAAATTTGTCTACAATGAGCACAATGTGTTTGATAAAATGAAGCTACTTATCTTGTTTCTCTTTACGTTCAAACCCAAAAGATTGGGCTGGTCCTTGAACCTCGCCAAAGAGAAGTTGTCTGGAGCTTTTGAGCACACTGTGCTTCAGGCGCAGCTTACCTTAGCCCCCACAGACTCATTCATTGTACTTCTTCCATTTTGTATACAAAGGTTTGCAGGTCAACCTTAAGAAAAATGAGTCCAATATAGGTAGCTTAAGGTCCCTCAGTATAGTAGTTCCACCGTTACTCTCAGACTGTATAAATTGTAGAATAAACTCCTACCTGAATAAAATTTAACTGAATAAATGCTGCTTAGTGATGCATTCCATCTAAAATCACGATTGAAAATTGTGTGCCCCGATGTATGCGCCCGCTGCTTGCCCGCGCGCTGGCTTCGAGCCCAATCACATATCTATGCATGGAATTAAAAGCGCCGCTCCCCGCCCACTCGCCACCACCACCCCGCTCCCGCAGACTTTGTGTTCGCAGCTTTACGTTCTTATACAATCTACAATCGAAACAAATCTTCGCCTTGTTATCACCTTTAATAAGGTTACACGTTAACAAGTCGATTGTTCTTATTACACTAATTTGTATTCAAAGTTTTCCCACTTACATAAAAAAACATTCCTATAAAAATTAACACTCCAACCCCTTCGCTTAATTAGGTACTAAAATGGCCTTTGTTATTATCCGCGAAATAAAACTGTTACAGTGTAAAATTATGGACGTTTTATGCAAGATGTAGCAATGTGGCAGTAATAAATAAATACTTCTGGTGTATTTGTTTGTAATTATACTTGTAAAGTGTTTTCAAGTCAATTATATATACACGTAACAGTATATATATATATATATATATATAATAGATAATAATAATAATAATAAATATCCCTGGACAATATTCCACACAGCGCCATCTAGCCCCAAAGTAAGCTAATTAAAGCTTGTGTTATGGGATACTAGACAACGGATAAACATACTTAAATACATTTTCTTTTGTAAATACATACTTATTATACATAGGAGACACCCAGACCAGTACAAACAGACATGTTCATGCACACAAATGTTTGTACTGTGCGGGGATCGAACCCGCGACCTCTGGTGTAGTAGCCAACTTCTTAACCATTACACCAAGTCGGTCGACAAATACTAATTATAAAAATGACATATATGATATATATACTAATTATAAAAATGACTTACTCTTTGTTTTTTTTTTTTTTTTATTATCATACACGTACACTGACCACGAGATTAAATTAATTAAACTATTCCCAACGGATTCCCAAGCAAAGAGCTCTTCCGTTTTATTTTCCATTTTGTCGGCTTGTAAGGTTTTTGTCCTATTACTTTGACATTTGCTTGGTTTCCACAGCTGTGAATATTCCTATGAAGTATTCTCCTGCGTTTCGACGCAATGTTACGTAGCTAATGTAGTAAGAAATATACCAACATGAGACACGACATACGGTAAAGTTGTTTTTTATTTAGAAAAATGACTTAGTATAAAAGTCACGAACGTAAAAAAATACCTGTTGTTACGAAACTTTACATTTTGTGAGTATCTGCTTGAATTGGCTTTCATTAAAATTGACGTTACATTACCGCTGAGTTGAATAAGTGATGGCATTGACGACTTAAAGCGTAACAAATGGCAGTGATCACGAACCTGGGATATGTTCCTGTTCTTGATCTTTTAATATCATTTTTTTTTGTTAAAATTATGCTTGTTGCATAAACCCATCACTGTTGGTAGCAGGAAGAATCCAGGTGTTTGAGGCGTCCCCCTAATAAAGGCCGAAGGTTTTTATTATAATTGCTGTTCTGCAAACGTTATGAAGGGATAAAAAGTTAATTTATTGCCTTACTCCCTGTTAAGCGGGTGCGCAGGTAAAAAAACTTTTATTTGGTTATCTTTTTCTTGCTGGAAGAACGCCGTTAATTATTTTGTTTCGGGAAAACAGGCCCTTTTGAATCCTGAATTAATCAGAAGTGAAATTTTCATGATGTGAAATGCCTGATGTACCTTTGTTTTTATGGTCGTTTTGCGAATTTGCGAGTTGAATGAAGATTTTTACGACTCGTTCATCTCGTTCTCGTTCTTACGTAGAAGATTTGTAGCCAACCAGTTCAACCCAATTGAACTTTAAAAAAAAGTTTTTTGAGTATTTATACTCAGGCAATTTAAAAAAAATCCTTTCATTGCTTCGTTTAAAAGCCATAGCTATATTTTTTTTGTGTACCTTAAGTCAAGGAACTTTCTTTTAATATCTCAAAAATGAGATTCAAACTTCATGAACGTACCGCTTTACCTCGTATTGGTCTTTATAATTAACTAGCTGTCCGTCAGCGGGTTTGCCCGCGTATCCTACTGTCTTACATGTCAAAATATAGCCTAAATTAAAAAAAAAAGATTGCCTACGAGTATGTGACTTCCTATTAATGTAGTTTTTTATTGGTAAGAAATTTTTAAAATCTTTCTAGTAGTTTCGGAGCCGGATTCAATACAAACAAACAAATCTTTCCTCTTTATAATATTATAGTACAGACTTCACTTCAATCAGACTAAAAACTGACGTTCGAATTCGAATTCGCCGACCGAAACGTCGCAAAACTGTTTCATTACTATGCAACAGTAGCCACGTTTAATTTTCAAGCTACTTGTTCTCAGCAAGCGACAAGCTAGCAAGTTACCGAGTGTGAAATTAATATAAGACTGTGAAACTTAAGAGTAACTTTGTCAGCACAATATCGACTTGTCTGGCGGCGGGAGACTTAACAGCACAGACAAAAATTGATACAGATGTCACAAGTCGATGAGGAACGCAGTGCACCTCTTATATTCACGCTCAAACGCTTTCTTTATAATGCCCGACAAGATGACCGCACTCCACCTATGACAACAAATGTCAAAATAAAATAATTTTACACTTGTCTTGTCTCTATATTATGGAACTAAATTATAATTGATTGAAAAACGTCGTTAAAGTGTCGCAATCAGCGTAAAAAAAGAAGTGCACTTATCACTTAGTGAACGAACAAAATTACATACCCACTTCGAGGTGGTATATTTGTCGAAAGGTCTGATAAATCATGCGACAAATAGGTTTAAAAAGTAAGTTACCCGGACAGTTACACAATAAACGTGAAAAATCATAAACACCCCGTTTCAGCAATTTTTTTGGCAATTAGCTTAACGCCATCTATTGGCACAGTGATAAACTAACCGTGTTGCATCGATGGACTTAACACTTTGTTATACAAACGGAGCGCCTGGCGTCATCTAACTGATCTTATGCATGTGGTTAACAATAACTTTGCAATGGAGGCTGTATGATCAAAGGAAACGAGCGCCTTTATAGACGGGAGTGCATAGGTGTTTATGATTGTGCAAGGGAAGCGAGTAAGACCTAAGTTTGTTTGTGGTCGTGAGCGATGCAGCAATTTGGTAGCTTTCTTGAATATTGTTTTGTCTTTTGTGAGATACTTGCTGTTGTCGGTGGCTTCTTTTGCTTTGACTTCATAATTAAAACTTTTCAATTATAAATCTGGAGAACACTTATATGTCTATACAAAAGTGTTATTAGACAGTCCAGGAATACATGTGTAAAAACAAGTAACTAACGAGATATTTTTCTCTCAATTTCAATCTTCGGAATGCTCATTACAATGTCTTCTATTGGTTTAATGTTTAGATTATAAGTAAAGCCCCACCCTAACAGGGTATGTATTTAGTCCATCACAATTACGAATGACCTTTATGTTGTAAAAGTGATCCTGTACATGTGCCGTATTTAAATAAATAAAAAAAATCTTCCAATTCACCTTTAAATATTGTGTACAAAGTTTCATTGAAATCGTTTAAATACTTTTCACGTGATGCTGAAACATATTTCAAACAGACAGACGGTCATAAATGTTTTTTCGTATTCAACCAAATACTACACTCTATTTACGAATACGAATGATTAATGAAACATACATACAAACGCCATATTCTATTATTCATCATAATTAAAATCATTTTAAAAGTTTTTAAGTTTATCCTTTTAAATGCATATCCTAAAAGCAAGTCCCCTAATTTCTGAAAAATAAAAGTCCTACAAGTTGAGAGTCAGTCAAAACAGTCTTACAACGGTTACCTATTGAAACGCTTAACGCTTTATGCGATAAACTAACAATGCATACTGTTAATAGCCATAATAGTCATTTGCCATAAGCCTTTACAGCATAACTTTAGAACGTATAACATCAAATGGCCGAAATTGGCGTGGAAATCGATGGGCTCTCGTGGTGTGGGCATGCTTACCCACCTTTTCAACCAAATTCTCCTCACCGGGAAGATACCTGACCAATAGAGACTGAGCATTATCACGTCGGTCTTCAAGGGCAAGGGCTCGGTGCAGGAGTGAAGCAATTATCGCGGCATAAAGGTGATGTCCCACAACATGAAGCTCCTCGAGCACATTGTGGACTCTCGGATTCGACAGGAATGTAAAATCTCGGAGTGTCAGTATGGGTTTCGACCGAGTTGAGGGACTATGGACCCCTATATTTGCCTTGAGAACGCTCATGGAGGGATACAGACTGAAGAACACACCTCTGCATCCCCATTTCTTAGACATGCAGAAGGCCTCCGACTGTGTCCCCCGTGAGATGATCGGCTGGGCGCTGCGGTTCAGGGCCGTTCCCTAGGTCTTTATTGACATTATCCGAGACAAGCACCACGATTCCAGTTCCATAGTTAGGACTGCGGTTGGCGACACGCTACCCTTCCCTTTCACCGTTAGTGAACACCAAGGCTCCGTGCTTAGCCTGTTTCTGTTCAGCGTAATATAAGACGTCCTGTCAAACAGCATCTGAGACCACCACGAGCAGCCACCCTGGTTGCTTATGTATGCTGATATTATTGTGTTAGCAGATTTAGACAGGGGAAGGTTGGTACAACGGGTGAATAAGTGGAGGAATTCACTTGAGAACGGCGGTCTGAAACTTAATATGGCGAAGACGGAGTACATGGCCTGCAACACCACAGATCCCCAGCCCGTCCACATAGGCGATGACGTGGTCGATCCACAGCCCGTCCACATAGGCGATGACGTTTTTAAAAATTGGAAGTATGTTTTAAATTTCAACTTTCTATTTTTATGTGTATGACTTATACATTTTTGAAATAGTTTTTTGCCCGTGGTGTTAAATTTGATATTTAGAGATACGACATAATCGCTTTCTACCATCGATATAGACCACTTTAATCGTGCGCGAAAACTTTTAAAAAAATCTACATGGAGGCTTTAAAAATGTTCAAATTCTTGTATGACCATTTTAAGAATGATCATAAAAATGCATTTCTATCCATAAGTCAAACAAAATTATACTACTGCTTATTTCTATACTATGTCAAGTGCTGTCATAAGTCGCATCATGCAAGTTCGGGAATGCGCTAAATGCCAAATTCTGCAGAATTACGAGCCCTCAATAAAATTATGACAACAATTATATGGATTTTGATGATTATGATTTTTATGATTATGTCTTTTAACAATTCTGCGTTATTATGTTTATGCGTAATAAAAATTTACTAAAATTTATTACGCTTTTTGATTTATATACCAAATGATGTAGGTCAACTTAAATTATGGCAAATTTGATGTTTAGCCAATAATTTAGAAACGAATATTTTTTTTTTTTATGGATAAATAAATAAATACAATTTGTATGTTGAATGCTATCGATTTAGTTTACAGATGTGTACCTTATTATTTAGCCGGAAATTATTTTTCTTAAATTATTAATGTTATACTTGCATTTATATATTTACATTTATTGTAGTTAAGTAGGGCACTTTCTATCATTAAAATCACATATTTCATGGGCTGTACCCTACTTAATGGCAAATAAAATCTTTGTATTTGAAAACTAAATCAAACGAATTTCGGACCTTGATGATCTTAAGCGGGAAACTCGAATTTTCCTAGTTTCCTATCTTTAGAGTTTAGTAAACAAGCATTGTAAACTGCTACAAGATTCAAAGTAATAAAGTCAAAGTTTTTTTAAATAACAGGGAGGTGTTGTCGCAGCTCCTCAAATATCGCATTTTTTCCATAAATATTTTAAAATCATTACACAGCTACGCATTTAGGTGGATTTAATTGTTAAAATATATTTAAATATAATTAATAGGATTAATTAGTTCAATTTAAATATAAAGTAACTTAATTGATTAGTTTACTTACATTTATTGCAAATTGGCAACATTAGTTGATCAAAGAGAGGGTAGTAGGAAAAACGATAGTGGGGCGGCCAAAGTGGTTTTATTACAATGTTAGAATGGTCAGTCAGTCAGTTCGCTTCGGAGTGTCTTACGAGTAACATCTAGTTCCAACGAATAATTGTCTACACGAAGTGTAATGTAAGCGTGAACAGTGTTAAAGTGAAGTGATTGAATAAGTGTGTCAATTAAAGGACTAAGTGCTAAGTAATAAGTGATTTGAATAATTATAATTCTGATTCTATTCCGTTGTCTTATTTCGGCAAAAGTTAACATCAGAAGTGGGATTGAATCCGCCCAATGCCGCGAAGCCGTAAAAGAACTCGGGGAAAAAAGCGGAGGAGCACTTCTACGAGTTCTGGCTCTTCAGTAAGCTCACGGTCGTCATCTTCGAGTAGTAGCAGCTCAGATGGACACAGACACAGGAAATCAAGGCGCACCAGGCGTGCGTCTCCCGCAGTGAGCCAAAATGTTGTTTTATCATCTGTTATACCGGAGTTTGATCCTTTAGTGGACGATATTCAAATGTGGATAAATGTTGTGGAAGCCAATGCTCGCGCGTTCAGTTGGTCCGATCGTGTTTTACAATACCAGGCTTTGTAAAAATTACGAAATACAGCTAAAACATGGTATGATTCTCTCCAAAAAAACAAAACACGATGGACAACCTGGAGGTGGAAGGATTGGCGAAGTACCCTTTTAGATACATTTCAAATTAAACGCAATATGTTTAGTTTGCTTAAAGAACTAGTTCAAACCAAACCTATGGATGGCCAATCTTTGTATGAATTTTATTTTCAACAGAAAGGAAAGATCGATAAGATGCGGTTATCGTTTTCTGATCAAGATATCATTTCTATAATTGTTGGCTCTATTGGCGACAAAAATATCAGCACAGCCGCAGAGGCCGGTAGTTTTAAATATTGTGATGATTTGGCTTCATTTTTACATGGAAAAATACATTCTGAACCAGAAAATAAGGTTGCCAATAAACAAAGCAGTTCTCAAAATAAAAATTCATAGCGTCCTTCGTTAAATCAATTCGAGAGAAAGCCTGAAAGTTTTTCTAATCAGAATTCATCATCATTTATATCACGTGTTTTCGCTGTGGTGAACCTGGCCATAAAAAGACGAATTGCACTCAGCGAGACAACGTAAAATGTAATTCATGTAACAGATTTGGCCATTTAGAGCTTGCGTGTCGGTCTAAGCCTAAGACTAAGGTTGAAAAAGATAGTGAGGTCAAATTAATAATTGAACCAACCTCAAGGGATAAATTTTATAAGGATGTAGAATTAAATGGATGTAAACGACAGGCTTTCATTGATACGGGCAGCAGTTGCTCACTAATAACGAGTTCATTGGTAAATGAGTTAAATCTTACCACGTTTCAGTTAAATACGCCGGTTTTGCTGTCTGGTTTTAAAGGGGGTATCAGTTGATGTCAAAGTTAACACGGCACAGCTCAATATAATATTGTATATTTTTGATGAATTATCTGGTTGTTCGACTCTAATAGGGAGAAACTTTACAGAGGATAAAAAAATTATGTATTCACGTATTGGTAACAACTTGTCTTTTTGTCCAATAACTGTTGACCAAGTGGCTCTGGTAGAATCATCTGCTTTCAAAACTAATACTTTAGAACATGTTTCTTTACTAAGCAAAATATTTGACCAATACCCTCTTGTTGTGTCTAAAAATTTGCAAACTTTGGGGCAAACATCTTGCGTAGAGTTAGATATTGAACTCACAACTAACAAACCAGTCTGTCATCGACCATATCGCAGAGGCAGAAAAAGCGTCTACATGCGTAATAATTGATGATCTTCTAAAGAATGGCATTATCCAAGAAAATAATTCCGCGTACGCAAGTCCAGTTTTATTAGCTGACAAACCTTCAGGAGAGAAACGCATTGGCGTTGATTATAGGTCCCTCAATAAAGTTACTGTGAAGGAAAAGTACCCTATGCCTATTGTTGAAGATTTAATTAACAAACTAAAAGGAAGTAAATGCTAAACGTCCTTAGATTTAAAAAGTGGGTATTATCAAATACCTGTTAATAAAAGTTCTATACCTAAAACTGCTTTTGTTACTCCCGATGGCCATTTTGAATTTAAAAGGATGCCTTTTGACCTTTGTAACGCACCATCGGTCTTTCAGCGACTGATGAATACTGTCTTGGGAAAACTACGTTTTGGCAAGGTCATCTGCTATATGGATGACCTATTGATTGCCACGGAAACTTTTGACGAAAATATACAGCAATTAAAAGAAGTCCTTAAAGTTCTGCAAGATAATGGACTTACTATAAACTTAGAAAAATGCCACTTTTTTGAGAATTCTGTAAATTTTCTGGGTTATGAAATCTCCGAAGAAGGAATTCGTCCAGGAAAGAAGAAATTAAAAACTGTAGAGGAATACCCTGAACCTAAAAATGTTCATCAAGTACGGCAATTTTTAGGGCTCATCAATTACTTTCAAAAATTCATCAGAAATTGTGCCTACATATCGAAACCTCTAGTAAAACTATTAAAAAAGGAGGCTGTATGGGAATGGGGTTCAGATCAAGTTCAGGCAGTAGTAACATTAAAACAAGAGCTTTTACAAAACGCTTTATTAACAATTTTTGATCCGAAATTACCCACCATTTTGTACACGGATGCCAGTCGTGATGGTGAAGGCTGCATCTTGACACAATTGACTGATAAAGGTGAAAAACCCATCCATTTCTACAGTCGACAAACATCTAATGAAGAAAAAAAGTACCACTCATTCGAATTAGAGTTTTTAGCTATTGTGGTTGGTTTGCAAAAATTTCGTCACTACCTACTGGGTACAATATTTAAAATATATACAGATTGCATTGCTGTTAAATATACAATAAATAAGCAAGAAATTAATTCAAGAATTGGTAGATGGGTTTTACTTACGCAAGAATTCACTTTTGAAATTGTACACAAACCTGGGACTCAAATGCAGCATGTAGATGCGCTGAGTAGAAACCCAAGTGGTGCAAAATCTGTTCCCATATCATGTAATGAAAGCGTGTCGGCAATAACTGAGGGTGATTGGCTACTATCAGTACAATTGCAGGACCCTAACATTTGTGTGATTAGAGAAATATTAGAATCAGGCCAGGCCGAGCTTAACCGAAAAATATATAACGACTATGAGTTGTTGGGTAATAAGGTGTACCGTCGAACTGAATATGGTAGGCGATGGGTAGTCCCTAAGAAGTGCATTTGGCAAGTAATTAGAGCAAATCATGACGATGTAGGCCATTTTGCCGTAGATAAAACAATTGAGAGAATGAAGTCACTTTACTGGTTTCCTAAAATGAAGAAAATAGTGTCTAAGTACATTAAAAATTGTCTTTCCTGTATTTACTTTAAAAATGTAAACGGCAAAAAGGAAGGGAAATTGTTTTCTATACCTAAGTATGCGAGACCATTCCATACTTTGCACATAGACCACTTGGGTCCTTTTGTAAAGACTACACAAAAAAATACTTACTTACTCGTCACAGTCGACTCCTTCACAAAATTCGTTTTCATCTCTCCTGTTCGTAATACAAAAAGCAAAATTGTTATTAATGAGCTGGATAAAATGTTTAAAGTTTTGGCAACCCCAGGCGTCTTGTATGTGACGCAGGAAGTGCATTCACATCAAAATTGTTTGTCAAATATTGTCAGGATAAAAATATAAGACAACATGTCATCGCAACAGCAGTTCCACGATCCAATGGGCAAGTGGAACGGTTTAACCGATCCATACTGGACGCGTTGAGAACCATGGGTGCTAGTACTGCAAACGATAAATGGGATACGCACATTGCAAGCATACAACAAGGCATAAATGGCACTGTTAATAAAACAACATCCGCAACTCCTAGCAAGGTTTTCTTTGGGTACCGACTTCAAACTGATTCTGATAAGCTGATGAACGAAAACGAAGAACAACTTGTTGATGTCACCTCTCTAAGGGACACCGTGAATAATCGGATCCAAACCAACGCGGAAAAGCAGAAACATAGTTTTGATTCTAAAAGAAAACCTGCGCGACTTTACAATATTAATGACTTGGTTGTAATCAAAATCCCAAGTCAATCGAATGATGGACTTAGTAAAAAGCTGCTGCCGCTGTTTAAAGGGCCGTTTCAGGTTATCGAAGTACTTGGCCACGACCGCTATGAAGTAAAAGATATGAGAGGTGCTGAAAGGACTAGCAAACGGTACGAGGGAGCAACGTGTGCGGAGAACATGAAACCCTGGATAAAAATTGCGGAATTGGATGAGAAAAATTTAGGAATGGCCTAAGATGTTGTCAGGTAATGTAAGATTCTAAGTCCTTTGATTAAGTAAATTCTAAATTTCCTCAGCTTCACTATGACTTCACTGTCTAATGCATTTGCTTCGAACCCATATTTTGGTACTTGGATAATACAACTTTTCGTTAACAGTATTTATTCGTGTAAAATAAATCTGTTACAATTATTGTTAGGATTTGTGGTGATATGCAACTAGGGTTGGCCAAAGGCAACGCCTAGGGAAAGCTACAAATTTTAACAATCTTGAAAAACTGACCGCTGATGGAACAGTTATAAACAATTTCATTGATCTAGGTACCAATAATATGCTTTGTTTATCCCGTAAATAAGTTAACTTTCATCTACTAGCCGTTGATGGAATAGTAGAGTGGAGGGGACTTGTGAGCTTCCCAGTTTGAAGTTGATGAACGAATAAAATTTTCTTACTGTTTTTATTTTGTTCTCAGCAATTGCACCAGACATGGACGCTATCCAGGGACGGATGCGTGCGCAGGACGGCCGAATGTTGTCGCAGCTCCTCAAATATCGCATTTTTTCTATAAATATTTTAAAATCATTACACAGCTACGCATTTAGGTGGATTTAATTGTTAAAATATATTTAAATATGATTAATAGTATTAATTAGTTCAATTTAAATATAAAGTAACTTAATTGATTAGTTTACTTACATTTATTGCAAATTGGCAACATTAGTTGATCAAAGAGAGGGTAGTAGGAAAAACGATAGTGGGGCGGCCAAAGTGGTTTTATTACAATGTTAGAATGGTCAGTCAGTCAGTTCGCTTCGGAGTGTCTTACGAGTAACATCTAGTTACAACGAATAATTGTCTACACGAAGTGTAATTTAAGCGTGAACAGTGTTAAAGTGAAGTGATTGAATAAGTATGTCAATTAAAGGACTAAGTGCTAAGTAATAAGTGATTTGAATAATTATAATTCTGATTCTATTCCGTTGTCTTATTTCGGCAAAAGTTAACAGAGGATTGCTTGTCTTTTTATATTCAGAACTAGCGGCCCCGACAAACTTCGTTCTGTCAGAAGTTATTGGCAAATGCCTGACAGCTGTGAACATTAACATTTGTGTTAACATTTTAGTATGGAAAAATGGTTATTTTTTGTCAATTTCCTAATGTTTTCAATACTTATTCCCGATATAGACAATGCACAAACACAAAAATCATAAAAATCGGTCTAACCCGTTCTTGAGTTTTAAAAAGTGATGTAACTAACACGACTTTCTTTTATTATGTAGATGTGTTTGCGCCTATACTACCCTACCTTCTCTATCTACTCTAGAAAAGTAATAACGAGCTAGGAAGAATATTATTCTTGGTTTCCAACGTCAGAACATGTAGACACTTTTATCACCCAGAAAACTGTCCAGACATCTATCACGTGTCTTGCATATTTTGAGGCTCACTAAAGCTCCTTGTAATTAATGCTGATGTTTATTAGGAAATATAATTTCTTACAGCCTTCGCCATTCGAGGCACGTAATACAATTATACGACAATAGAGTTTAAATTACTTTTAGCTCGCACGAGGCAAGATGTGTCTTCCAGTATGAATATTTAAAATTGCTGCTAGGTTAAAGAAATTCAGCTTGTAACTCTTGACAAATAGAGTTGAATCTTGTGTTTATATGTAAACATTAATAAAGAAGCCTCTATTTAAACTAAAAAGCATGAGCTTTCAAGAATGTGGGTTACATAAATTCGAATTTTCGAGAGTTTAAAATGATAGCGGCGGAAGGGGCAGGGGCACACGAGCTTCGATTGAACAAGTGCTCAGTACTTAGTTAATTTGTTTGTAATAAATTTGACAAGGTCAAAGGAGGATGGGCAAAAATATATGGAAGCCAGCCTAGGAACCAATAACAACATGCGATATATCATTGGAAAGGATTTTTTATGTACTTTAATTATTATCACGGCGGGAAGTACCAAATTACTGTATGGAAAAAATTATGGCACATTAAAACAAGACTCCTTTTTGAAAGTATGAATATTTATTGGTATTTTTTTGTAAAATTAAGTATCAAAATAATAAAATCAGTCAATTGCGAGTTGTACTCGCACACTGTGGGTTCTGTACGTATATATTATTATTTAGCATTTAAGCCATCTTAATTCGGTCTAATCTAACAGCACTCGTTGCATAAGATGAGTGAGAGCGAGGTATGTCAAACCTAAACCTTTAAACCATTTAATTTATATTGCTACGTGAAGCCTTTGAAGCTTTTGTGGATTCCTCTTTTTTTCTTTTGTTAGTACATATTTTGTGAAGATTTTTTTCCATTCCGGATGTGGTTTTAGTGTATTTAGACAGCTTACAGTTTTTGATTCTGTGGTTAAGTTAAAAACCGATTCATCATGCCTAAATACAACAAAATTGGTTTGATAGTAGGACAATTTATTGGAGTTACCTCCATCTGGTTGGAAACTTAACTTTGGTCTTAGGAATTGAGCGGAAATTGCATGATTTAAAAAAATAAAATTCGTTCAGTATCGAGGTACAAAGATACAAACAGCCAAATATCAAACTTTTGTTTATTTATATTATATTCACTAGTAGGTTATTATATGAACTTATTACTCCATAAACTGTGACTTCTGATAATTTTAACGAAATTGGACGTCTTATTCACCAGATAACCGTATTTCTTCAGTGATCCACTTAGCCAAGAACCCAGATGGGAATAGTACCAAATGAAATACCTACTAAATTACTCGACCGAGGCTATTGGTCTCACAGATACCTATTGGAACTAACCTTGCTGTATAATTTAGGTTTCTAATCAATGTTCCTTACTGATCAAATTAATTTCTTTCTTTTTTCCTTCATTCACTAAGCCACAACTCCGAAATTGTAATGAACTTTCTAAATTAAACAACCACACGCAACAACTCGTTAGCTGGGCTTGCGCATAATATTAAATGTCAACTTTTTGCCCTCATCTTCCTCAACTGACTAAGTTATCTCGTTAAATGCACCAAGAGTTTGCGGCGGAGGACTAAGTTCCGAGCGACGACCAGCACAGCCAGATCTCTAACGTACAGTCTGAATCTACTTTCCCGTAACTTGCAGTTAGAAGGCAAACATAGACGGAGCTCTGGCTTTTTTGGACGAGGATATGCTATCTCATTGCGAAATTTAAGGTGCTTCATCATATTTGTCTCGGTTTGAATGAGTATATATCTCAAAAGTGACGTAACTGTTGGTTTTATTAAATCAGGCGGGTATTCAGCTCTGTAAATTCTTGCACTGTTGCAGCATTTTAGACTTTTGCAACAAAGTTTCATCTTTTAAGTTCCTCCTTTTAATTTGGTTAGGTGTTTTTACTGTGGCACTTGCATCTTAAGAAATACATTTTGGCTTTTAGTGAAGATAACTTAGACTGAACATTTTAAAAATGGCCGCCAATGTATCTGCCATCTTGAAATTCCAGAATTGTATACTTTGTAAGTAATCACAACTATAATACACGTCGAGTCCAATTTATAGTTTTTTTCTATCTCTCATACAGCCTCTCCCAGAGCCACTCAAAGAGACTCAATTTAAAAGTTAAGTAGTTAGAATATCAGCAATACTCGTATGATAAAAAATATTGCATAAACCAGGTCGGGCCAATGTGATTTGTGGATTTGACATACTTAAATTCTGATTACTTTCTGGCAAATGGCAGAAGTGGTGACTGACTATGTCAATATCCCTACCAATGATGCCTGTATGAGTATAATATGGTACAGAGGCGTTCACATCAACCTTCACATAGGGGCACCTAATGCTGCTGACTTATGAACCATTTGACGACCGACTTGGTGTAATGGTTAAGAAGTTGGCTACTACACCAGAGGTCGCGGGTTCGATCCCCGCACAGTACAAACATTTGTGTGCATGAAGATGTCTGTTTGTACTGGTCTGGGTGTCTCCTATGTATAATAAGTATGTATTTACAAAAGAAAATGTATTTAAGTATAAAGTATATTATTTAAGTATGTTTATCCGTTGTCTAGTATCCCATAACACAAGCTTTAATTAGCTTACTTTGGGGCTAGATGGCGCTGTGTGGAATAATGTCCAGGGATATTTATTTATTTATTATTATTATTTATTTTGCAATGGTTTTATAAAGGTTGATTACAGCTGGCCAAGCCTATTTTTTCAATAACTAGTCACCGCTAAAATTATTTGTTCTAAGCCTCATCAGTCTAAATGAAAGCTCCTTAAACTTATGAAACTTTACTTATCTACATAGGTACTAGTATATACCATCACGTCTATACCCTGAACTGGGTAGTCAGAGGCAAGTTGACTGTAACCGTCATAGTGAACAGAACACCCAGAAGCCCACTTTTCACTAGCTGTACCTATCAGGACCCAACGTGGTTGGTGATGGGCCTTTCATCGTTATCTTGTTTATTGGTGTCTTTTATCTGCGGAGAGTTAGCAATGAACACAAAGCTGGTGCTATGTAGAGGTATCCCGAACGCAACATTATATTTATGTTTAGAATAGCAATATTTCATTCATCAAACACATCGAGAGCTCCATAAAACACAATATCGTACACAACACGTTAGTTTTCACTAAGCATTCAGCGAAAACACGAGCTAGCGTGAATCGACCCGCACATTTAAGGTTCCGTAGTTTCGTAACTACTTTTACAAGCAACGAAAAGTTTTTAACTCCAAAACTGCAGTTCTGCTATAAGCATCAGTAACAATGCACTTCTGGCTTTGTCAAATAATTTAGTGAATTGGCAAGTTTTTCCTTCAGAAGAACTTAGGTGTTGGTGTTTTTGTTGTAGTTTGTAAACTTACTTTTTACTTCTCATGCTCTAAAAGTACGCCAATATAGCCCTACATAGTGGGCCTAAAGTGACCTCTTTAGCCCTTAAGGAGTAAAAAGTAATTAGTTTTTTAATTTCCTTCATGTGATAAAGACAAACTCAAACAGCCAGCAAATATATACTATTATCTGTGGAGTGTGGACCATTTTTATTGCAAAAATGTGGAGAGTTTTAGTTCCATGGTTTGTCCGCAAAGAACGTGGCGCCATGTATTTTAAATTGTTAATCTGTGGTTCAGTTCAGAAGAAAAAACTGACCACGTAATTTCAGAACTTTCGTCAAGTGTAAAGTTCTGATTTAAATGTTTTTGTACTAAATTAACTATTTTTCTCGCACTCAGAGTGAAAAGTACATTTTGCACCTCGAGACTAAACGCCAACTTAATATCCCCTAAGTTTTATTGACTCCCTCGCAGTATATTATTCGTTTAGTCCTTCGATATAAAATATACTATGATACTCGAATCTCTGAGTTATTCAAAATAATTTTAGGTCATTTTAAAAATAACAGAGTTAAGTAATAATCTCTCATTTATCATTTTTGTCTATTTGAATCCTTAGACAGACCTGAGGCATACTTTCACGGTAAATATCACTCTAGAAAAGACGTCAGATGTCTATGATATCACTATTAATCACGTGAGTAAAACAATTATTTTGTGGGAGGTAGGCAAAGTTTGAAAGAATAGCAGTAGTGAAAACCAACTTTACGATATAATTTAACGACTAATAAAAAGTAAAATTATATTGATCAGGAAGTCAAGTTTTGCATAAATGAGTATTTTACACTTCCAGTTAAAGTTCTACTTGGTTTAATATACCACATTAAGCCAAGTAGAACTTTTACATTAACTGAAGACGTAAAATACTTATTTCAACATGCTAAAAAAATATATTTCTTCTTTGGATCTGTAGCTGGCAGTATTGCAGCTTTTGTGACATTGCAAAAAAATAGTAATACGTAAATACACCCGAAAGCAATATTTTTACAAATATTTGACTTTCGATTAAAATTTATTGGATTTTGGCGCCTTCCCAAAAAATTTGATGAAACAACGTTTGCTTACAATGTAAAATGCACCAGATAAATTCACCAGGTGTCATCGGCCTCGATAGCTCAGTTGAAAGAGCCACCCAGACTGAGGAAGGTCGCGCGGGTTCGAATCCCGCTGGAGTTCCTAGGATCAGGTTCTATCTTTTTCTAGCTTCTATCTTTGTGTAGAAAAAAGTGCATTGATAAATGCTAAAAATTAAAATTCACTTATTTAACCAGTTTTTTTAAAGGTTCATACTTTTTTGCAGATCCCTAAAAATGGTAAATTCGTCCTGTCACCGTGTAGTCAGAGGCGCAATTTATATCCTGCGTGACAAAGCATTAAACAGACAGACGTTATTAATATTTCACAACTTGATTCATTGTTACATTCTCCCGCTAGAGGAGCCCACTCCGTCCATTACACGAAAAAGGTGTTACTTGATATTGCACATTTTTTTACTGCCGAAAAACTGCCATTTGACCAGGTGGTAGATGCATAACGAATGCTTTCTTTTTTGTTTTCTTTGTTCAGCATCGCTCTTAATATGTATTATTTTAAACTTTATGCTGTTATGTCTAAAAGCTAGATTAAAATGTAGCATACTTAAGCTAAGCCGCTGGCAACAATAAGAGCCTTATTAAGTTAGAATTTAAGTTCTATGATTTGATTATTGCCACATTTGATTAAACCCATAACTTTCTAATCTTAGGTAAAGCTTAGGTACATATCAAGTCACGTTCCTTGTAATAACATTACCTACTACATCAGGCTTTCACTACTGACGGTATCTAAGCCTTCCTGAAACGCTGACGCACTGTTTTGCTAATATTATGTTTTTCAGTATTGTCGGCAATAGACAGTTTGAAGCTCAAGTCAGCTTATGTGCACGCCTCGGATGTTTTTGTGTAGAATTATGTTAAGGGCTACCATACTTTGATGTTTGATTGGACTTGGTCAGGACATTTTAGAATAATAGGGTTAATAGAGACAGGCATTTAGTTTTTTACGCGTGAAGGTATATAAGTAAGATTATTTAATTTTGGCTACGTGTTCTTTTTCTTATTTATGTATGTATATTGAAAACATAGTCCTATTTTCCATACGAGTATAATAAAAAAATGTATTAAATAGGTCGTCTGCGTGTCATTTGGCTTAATAAGCCTTTTAATAATGTTGTCATGAACAGAAGACTATTAGAACCTTGATAGCACATGTGATTGAAATTACTCACACTTTTAGCATTATTTTTTCATAAATAATGTAATAAACAAGTTAGACAGAAAAATAAAATCGACGCCTTTTTTCAGAAGTCCAACTTTACGTCAGGACTTTCCGATTTCGTTTGTGGCAACCCTACTTCTGTTAGCTTATTGAAGGGAAACCTTTGTTATTGCGGCTATTTCAGACAACTGTAGTAAAATGGTGTTGATGAAATTGTTCAATACAATTTGTTGCCGACGTGATAAGAATAAATACAGAAAAACTTACGAACTAGACTACGCAAAAATAAAACCGTTTTTTGCAACATGCGAGATTTGGGGCCCAGAGGTTAAGAAATTTAGCTCCAAACCCATGTATTGGGTTTAATTCTAGCAAAACACCTAATTTGTGTTGCGTAAAATATGATTATTCTATATTAACCTAAAACTATTCTAGCCCAAAAGGAGGCTACATCCTTCACAATGTTAAGAATATTGTTTACAGGATTTTTTTATCTAACCCCGAACTCACCTGAAGAAAACCACCATACGACTGCCGTTGAACATATCACAGCAGATTACCGTATTATTGTAGTTAATTTTTTTAAATAATATTAAAAACCGTACGTGTTTTTCATCCCTTATTTAGGTTACATCAAACAGATTCAATGTTGCAATGATTTTCACTTACTGTCGCCTATTTCAAAATGCCGTCGATTCTGTAAATCCCAAAATACTACAATACCTGAAAATTAACCGAAGTTCCTCGAACTGAGTGAGAACCGCCTAAAGTCAAATATACCGTAAAATAACTGAACGTTTTGAAAGCCAACACTAATCTATCTAATAGCAAATTAATTGACCCAAGAGGCTATTAATCCTAACAAGAAATTAATAGGGCCATCAACTTTATTGGCTCGTCTTAATAATGCGAATCGTCCCTTCGCTAAGATATAACAAGGAACTTTGCTGATATACAGGCTGAAAAAAGACGGTTAGCCAAGTTTTTAAGACCACTAATGCGTAGCGAGGCAGCGGAGCGGAGCGAGGGAGTAATGCAGTAATGATTAAAAGTCATTGTAATAGTTATTTTATCGCTCATGTGAAACATTTACAAACATCTTAAATAAATACATAACATTAGGCATACCTATGAACATACTTTTCAAATACTAAAAACATTGATGGATTAACGTTGGCTTGCCACGTAAGCATCTACTAGAAATATTCGTTCGTTCCATTGGGGTTTCAGTAGCTCAGTAGCTAGAGTAGTCACCCGGATTGTTAAAGACGCTTGTTCGATTCCCGCTCGAGATCATCAGGGTCCGAAATCGTTTTTTTTTTAGTTTTCTATCTTTGGATAAGTAAGTAATTACCAGATATTAAAGCCACAAACAAATAAGTCATTATAAATATTTCTTACTTCATATACCCGTAGATCTCACTACATAAACTTCCTTTACCAAGACCATTTTCCTATATTGGAACCATAAGTGCCTACAACGGATACAGAAGTCGTACAATAAATAACATCGTATCAGATTTAGGTACTGCTTGAGTGCGTGTTCAATAGGCCCTTTTGTGCCCTAAAGGCTTTAAGTTTACATATTGAAGTATCGTCCTATCAGCGCAAAGTTATGACATAGATTAGGTTTAGCGAGCTTTCCGATGAGTACCTCAAGTTTATCTCTCTCATTGGTTGACATGTCAACATTCAGAAATGGTACTGTAGAAGAGTTGAACTCTTTTCTTTATAGTTTTCTTTATAATAAGATATTTGATAAGATCATCAGATTATAAAAATAATTGAATATAATCATAGCATACATTAAAGAAGGGGCCTATAGCAACTTTGAGTTTGTTAACTTATGTACAATTTAATGGCCCTTCGAATTTGGGTGGGAAAATCTATTTTTATAACTCTTTAAACTTTCTCGTTGCATTTTAACTAATTCTAATAAAAACCGGTTTTTGCAACAAAAAAAATTTCGGTAATTAAAATATTTATTAAATAGGTAAAACAATTAACCGTAATTTTAAAAACTATACCATTCGATAATCTACGCAATTTAATATAGCTGCTAAACAATTTTTTTGCAGAACGCAAACAAATAGACCGTTAATGACGTCATTTGCTGACGGCAGTTTTTAGGGAGCGTTTTGGGTAGGTCCAAAAATATGAGTTTTATAATTGCTATATCTCGGGCGGGGAGTTCAGCTGCTTCCGAATAATTTTTTCAGCAATGTTTATATTTTAAAAGAGTTCTTTCAATAACAACTCAACAATAAAAAAATATTCAAATACCCACTAAAAGATAATCTTCATATTGCAAAACTAATGTTTAATGCCTCTTCCAGGTAATTTAATTGAATTCCTTGCTTCAGCTTTGACGTCTTATCAAAACACCTTTGTTAAAGTTTAGCACACTTAACACAATGATTTATTTTTCATCTAAAAATTGTTCCTATTGATAATGTCCTAGGGCCAATAAAATATTCTTTCTTTAAATTACCTTAAACATTTTATTGTTAATAAGTACACCTACATGAGATTTTTAGTGGCCAGTTTTAGACTTGCATCCTTAGATTAAATCAAAATAGGAAGATATGTGACTCGTATCTAGCGCGTGGACCGCTTTAATTGGGCCCCCGTCACCTAATTTTTGACAGGACTTCACTCTGACGTACGCTTGTCTTGCTTACGCTCACACAACGATAATGTAATCCCCAAAACAATAACCGCCATGGCGTATATGCGATTATACGGAGCCTTATAAAAGAGCAAATAACCACAAATCATGCTGTTGAAAAAGCACAGGCTAGCGTTGATAAGACTCCGCCGAAGAAAAAAGGGAAAACTGTATCCAATTCTATTGCAAAAATTTGTGCAAACCGAGATAATATGCTTCTTCCTTTTTTAAGAGCCATATCTTATCATATAGAATTGTAATTACAATTAAGATATTAAATTTTTCCTTTCGTGAGAATGTTTAATACCTAATCGATCAATAATATCAATTTTGTTTTATTATCAATCAATAATATTGTTTTGTTTATTTCTTGTTCTGTAATTAATTGCGAAAATAATTGTAAAATCCTTAAGATGATATAGAAATATACCTTCTTTGTTTTAAGAGCGTTCTTATAGTTACTAATATTGCAATGTAAAGTATTTTTTTTTAATGTAGGATAGGATGATGTTCTTGTACTAGAAAATCACAATAAGTAGTTATATTCTTGATATACAAACATTAATATTTGATTAAATCGTTATTTTGTAATATGATTTTAAAGAAATACAATACAACATACAAATAGTATTTTAAGTGATTGTTAATTTATTTTTCATGTCATGGCTACGGTACTGGGCGCAGAGGAAAAACAGTTAAATATCTTTATTGCCAGTCACATAAAAATAAGTACATACCATTAGTAAAAGTGTTGCTTTAAAGCTAGGGTGTTGCAATGAAAAAAAACGGTATTTAATTTAAGGCATAAGCTACTGCTTTCTTTTCTTATTTATTACAGATGCTTTATTTTCCGTGCATACTGAATTAGGCGATTGTGATAGGTGAAACAGTTTTGTCAGGGACAAGAGTAGGCGTTTTGAACTAGCAAATTATCGAACTAAAAGTTACCGAACTAATGAGCAGTCGCTGTAGGATTTTTCGCAACAGAATTTTTCGCACTAACGTTACATCGCAAGAATAAAGCATCTATAGAATAAAACATCGCACTACTCATTTCTCGACACACCGTGTTCGATTTAATAAAAATCGAATCAATAACTTTCGAAAACAAGTAGAGAACCCCCCACAGTGGCAGCAAATACCGCTCAGGTCTGAACAGGCCTTAAGCCTGCTGTTAGAAAGTTGTAACTAAACCTTTACCAAAAACATGTTGTACGGTGTCATAAGGTGGGTATAAACTAGCAAAATTGCTAGAGCCTTTTATTGTACGAGTAATTTAACGTTTTTCAAAAGGTGTGCCTTTACAGACAAAATAATCAGTTTTGTATTCAAAAACGACAAATGCTCGATGTTCTGATACAAGTGAATGCTCAAATCTATCAGCATGCTTAAACACGTTATTCAACCAATTACTGCTTCCAGAACTTCTCTATCAAAAGTCTCAACTTGAATCCAATTTTTATTTTGGATATTTATTTTGCCATAACTAAAGATAAAACAGTCTTATGCCACTGTCTTCACTATGGTAAAGTGGTCTTGAAGCACTGTTTAAGTTTACGAAAATAAGGGGGTTAGTGTTTATTTAGACAATGTTAATAGCTTTAATAAGAATTTAAAAGAACGGTACAAACATAGTCAAAATAAACACTAACCCTCTTATTTATAAAAAGTTGAAAACAGTGCTCTAAAGACTGTTTTATCTTTTATGAATAAAGGGTGAGTCTTGTTTTGTAAAAACCTTATAGATAAGTACAATTTTGTTATGTGTCCAAGATAGTTTAGCACAGAAACCTGGCTGCTTCACCATATCAGTCTAATTATTAAACCATGAAACATTTAATGGCGTTCCTTTTTCATAAAATGTCATCAAACAATCCAAAAAACCAGTAGGTGTTTTTTTGCTTACCATTCCGCAATCCGTTTTTATGTAAAATTCATGGGGATTTCGCGGCTGAATGTTGTGAAAGGAATAAAAATACTCAACGGGACCGGGAACTCAGTGATTTGAACAAATTCAGGCTTTGTCAGTCGCTTTTTGGGAACTGATATTGAATTTGTATGAATTTATGATAGTCGGGACCAAACAAATATTTTACATTGATTTCTGTAATATTGTTTGGTTTTCCTAAATAAAGTGTGGGCTTTTAATAAAAGGTTTTTAACCGTGCTAAAAGGTCTATTTGCTATAACGTAATATATCCTATTGGCTACAACATAATTCTCAGAATGATTTTAGTAATCCACTTTTATAATTTAAATTTGTTTTTTAACCATTATAAAAACCTTCTCTTGAAACTCACAATTTTTAAAGAAAAATAAACATACCTTTTCTAACAATTATTAAAGATTTATATTTTCTATGACTACTCAACGGGGAAATTTATAATAAAACTTTTTTTTTAGGCAAAGCTCTGAATGATTTACTAGAACTAACTTTGCTTCAAAGCAATCCTACAATCTGTAATACTGAAAATCGTTTGAACCTCAAACCACTAGACATTAACCATGAACCCTCAAGTGATTTCCCTGAGGACGAAGGGCTGGATCATTTAATCAACACAACGCTTACGCCAGGGTTGAGATTGCAAACTACTAGTAAAGTAAAGAGTTAGAAAAATATTGTTGAAAAGGCACTTATTACAAGTCAATTGCAAGGAAAACAGACTGTATAAAAAGGAGATAAATAACATATGTGCCTTTAGGCATTAAGTCCGCCAATTGTACTTTTCTTTGTGCAATAAAGATTAAATAAATAAATAAATAAATGTATTACCTTATCATAATATATATATACATACATAAGTTCATTACATGTATCACATTATGTCATATGTAATGAACTATAAATATATATTTAAATAAAGTTCATTACATATGACATAATGTGACTCTACCACCGGTTCGGAGGTTATTCTAAAAACTTGATTTATTTAATATTCAACCTTGTTTTTCAGCGATTAAAGACCAAGCTGTTTACATCGTTCTGATATAACTATACATTACCTATTTGTTTTATTTTTAAAAAACTTTTGATCATTTTGGATTCACTAGGCTTTATTTTTTCTAAAGACAGTAATACTATAAAACTATATTGCGTGTCTGGTTCACGAAAAATGGAGTGTCGATTCTGGCCTAGGTTCTTGAACATTCTCTTTTTTTAGTTTTTCTTTAGACTCAGCAGAAATATAATTATTTTTTAATGAAATGATGTTAATCTGATTACACCATTATTATGAGCCTAGGTAAAAAGTTAGTAAAAAACTAATTAGGTAAAAAAATAAAAATCGAGCTTATTAAGCAAAAATACGAAAAGATGAAACTGCGCAGTGGGTCCCTCCCTGGAAAAGTAATTACAACTCACAATGCTAACAGATACAACTTTTGTACAATTTTTCATTACCAATATTGCCTCTTATTCCAATATTTAGCCGCAAATCGCTGCCATTCGGAAGGAGTTCCTGAGGGAGGTTCCCTTAGCTCCGGACTTCTGATAACAAATTATTAGGACAGCATAAAAGATATGGACAAAAAGCAATTTTCGCATCAGTGGTTCCAAATGAGACCGGCATAGGTCCATTCTCCTATTGTGAGGGATTATCGCGAACGTTATTGGGAATCAAAACGATTCCCTTGTGTTCGGTCAGGGGCTGTTTATCTGTTCTTGTATTACTTGCGGTTTTGATTAACTGATTAATCCGCAAGAACATCCATACTTCCATATTATACTAACATTTTAAATGCGAAAGTAACTGAGTCTGTCTGTCTCGCTTTCACGCCAAAACTACTGAACCGATTTAAATGAAATTTCGTACACAGATAGTCTAAAGCCTGAGAAAGGACATAGGCTACTTTATAATCGGAAAAAGTGTTGTAAAGGGTTGAAAAGGGGGATGAAAGGTTGTATGAAAGTATTGTCATTTTCAGAACTAGAAGCATATAACTTATATTTTAGGCTGTTATATATAAATAAATATGTCATTCAAAGTTTGTAAAAATTTTACCCTTAAGGGTGTAAAAACGCGGACGAAGTCGCGGGCAGAAACTGGGGATTATATAAAGGCTACGGAGAAACTTCGACAACTGCACCTTGATAGGTACCTACACTACTACGCGTGAGCACTTAGCTAGAGCGCTGGGCAAGCCGGTATAACCGTATAAATAAATATGGCATTCAAAGTTTGTAAAAAATTTACCCCTGAGGGTGTAAAAACGCGGACGAAGTCGCGGGCAGAAGCTAGGGATTATATAAAAGCTACGGAGAAGCGTCGACAACTGCACCTTGATAGGTACCTACACTACTACGCGTGAGCACTTAGCTAGAGCGCTGGGCAAGCCGGTATAACCGTATAAATAAATATGGCATTCAAAGTTTGTAAAAAATTTACCCTTAAGGGTGTAAAAACGCGGACGAAGTCGCGGGCAGAAGCTAGGGATTATATAAAGGCTACGGAGAAACTTCGACAACTGCACCTTGATAGGTACCTACACTACTACGCGTGAGCACTTAGCTAGAGCGCTGGGCAAGCCGGTATAACCATATAAATAAATATAGCATTCAAAGTTTGTAAAAAAATTACCGTTAAGGGTGTAAAAACGCGGACGAAGTCGCGGGCAGAAGCTAGGGATTATATAAAGGCTACGGAGAAGCTTTGACAACTGCACCTTGATAGGTACCTACACTACTACGCGTAAGCACTTAGCTAGAGCGCTGGGCAAGCCGGTATAACCGTCTAAATAAATATGGCATTCAAAGTTTGTAAAAATTTTACCCTTAAGGGTGTAAAAACGCGGACGAAGTCGCGGGCAGAAGCTAGGGATTATATAAAGGCTACGGAGAAGCTTCGACAACTGCACCTTGATAGGTACCTACACTACTACGCGTGAGCACTTAGCTAGAGCGCTGGGCAAGCCGGTATATAACCGTCTTCTCTGCGTACGCGACGAAATCGCCATTGTTTACTAACACGCGCAGTCTATACTAATATTATGAAGAGGAAAGATTCGATTGTATAATTTCTTGTTTGTTTGTATTGAATGTGCTCTGAAACTACTGAAGCGATTAAAAAAAATCTTTCAACAATAGAGCTACATTATCAGCAAGTGACATGGGCTATTTTTTAAGCTATATTTTAACGTTAGAAATAGTCTACGCGGGCGAACCCACTGATGGACAGTTAGTAATTGATATTTTTCTTACTGTGCCCGCGATTTCCCCATGTATGTGAATATCTCTACTAGATATTAACGTCCAGAAATGACTCAAAAAATCTCTCATCAATTTGTATCGTGAATTTTACCTTGTTTATTAATTAAAAACTAAAGGAGTTTCGACTATAGAAGTATGCCTATGCAAAATTTTAAGCACTTTTAGTTTCTGAGATTTTGTGATGAGTGTAATATTATATAAAAGCGAAAGGTCACTAACTCATCATGAATATTATATAGATTTATTTTTATTTGTGACATTAATTGTAATCTTCTTTAACAATGTATCCGTTAGCAATAAGGACAGTCATTTAATTGTTTCGTTGTTTTTAGTTGGTCATTTCGTCATAAACCTTATAGTGCGGTAGATACGCTAAATTTACCTGCAAGTAGTGCTAAAGGCATGAAAATCAGAACGATTAATTGGACCCGTAGCACGACAAAAAAAAGGAGGAGTTATGGCGACATCTTTCTATTGTACTATAGGAAAAAATATTTTTTGCTCTGCGCCGAATATGAACACCGTCAGGTTTTAGTGGGTAGGGGTCTCTGTTTTCCCAGGAGTTCCGAATCCCACATATCCCAGGTGTCCCCAGGGCCTTGGGAATGCCTAAATGCATTTCCTGACGCAAAAAAAAGTGATATTGCGGTCTCGGGATGGTGTGCTATGACCATTACGCATGTGGCAAAAGGCAGCCTGTACGCGCCTACATACGTTTCCAAAAACGAGCTTATACGTGCGTATGAAGCACTAGTCTGAAACCGCTCTAAGGCATGACGTTTGTTTTTCCTTCACATGTTTCGTTTACATATCGGCTTCCCTTTCCTCGAAAGGGTTGTCATTACGTATAATCTGGACTGTAATTTGTCCGGTTTTGTTGTCTGAGATCTTTCCTCTCATGTTATAATAACAAACACAAAAATATTAGACAAAAATATCATAACTCACGATAAAGCCGAAAACAAAAAGTGCCTAAAATAATGTAACACTAAATGAAATTTATTATTGTTCCTTCTACTTTCCCACTAAACTGTTACCTAGCAGACGATATATCCTTCGCGAGTATTATTATTCCAAACTCATTTTTTTACTTGGATGATTCTTGCCATTTTTCCCATATTTATACTTCTTACTAATACACACACAACATGGTCTAGGGATATTTCAATTAAGACTAAATAACTAAAATTCAATTAACTTTTTGTTAAGACACCTACACATTAAAATAAACCTTGTTTAATAGCTTATCTAATCTGATAAATAAACTTTTAGATAAAGTTTAATTAAAAAAAAACTTAGAAGAAGAGGAAAACTCAGACAAAATATCAATCTTAACTTTATTTTTGAAGCATCAAAACCTAAACAAAACAACTATTTTTTTAATAAAAATTGTTGAAAACCTAAGACTTTCCTGACACATCTGCAGCGGTTCTGCATACTCAAAACAAGGGTGTCAATATCCTGTTGTGGAATACTGTCCCAAGTCCTGCTAAGATGCAAGAAAAGCTGATTTTCATGCACAATATCTTCAGGGAAATTTATAAGAGCTCTTTTCTGAAGCATATCCCAGGCATGCTCAATAGGATTTAAGTCAGGGGATTGTGCAGGTCAGTCTAAAGCATATCATGCTGTTGTAACCAACTTGTAACGATACGCACCGTATGTGGACGGGCATTTTCGTGCATTAGCTGGAAATTTTGTCCCATTTGCTGTCTGTGGGGCAAGATTACAGGCTCTAGCACCTCATCTTGGTATTTCAGAGCAGTCATATTGCCTTGTATCCAAACGAGGTCCGTTCTACCGCCGAGACGAATTCCTACCCAAACCATAATCGTACCACCTTGATATGCATGAACTTGTTGTGGGTGCAGCAGTCGATTCCAACGTCCAGGTTCTCTCCAAACACGTACTCATCGCGAATCAGGATGTGACTATTGAGAATGGTTCCAGTTTTCGTGTGCAATAGCCCATTGTAATCTTCTTCTTCGATTGCCTCTCCTTAGCGCTGGTACCCAAAGTGGCCTACGAGCACGTAGGTTGACTTCATGCAGTCGTCTTCTCAAAGTTTGACCGTTTACCAGCAAACCATACTCTCTCTGTAGCCTTTGAACCAATTGCATCGCCGTTACATTTGGTTGACTTCGTGCAGCATTTACTATGAATCGGTCCTGTACATGCGTTGAGATCCTCGGTGCCGTTCCACCACTTCCCCCGTGACACGATAACGTGACCAAAGCCTGGATATAACGCTCGGACTGGTCCTCATGGCTTCAGAAACCGTAATTTGGGTAGCGCCAGCTTGAATCATGCCTACTGCTTTTAACATTTCGTTCCTGGTCAATTGTCTACGTGGCATGATTAAATGAACACCAGAGATGCGTTTGACAAAGATTTATAGAAATTTATGGAGTTTTAATCAAGTCAGAAGTTCGTGTAGATTTACTTCTTTGGAAGAAATTCAATGAATGCGAATTTCATCTTAAAACAAAACCTTTTATATACAAATTTGAATTTAAAGAAGGAACTTAATAATGTTTTTATAATCTGTCCTTAATGACAGCCTTATAAAAAACTGTACTGTGTAAGTACTTTTTAAGTTTTATATATCCCTGGACCATGTTGTTGTGTGTATTATTAATGCGAAAGTTTGTGAGGATGTTTGCATCTGTGTTTGTTTGTTACTCTTTCACGCAAAAACTACTGAATGAATTTAGACAGTGAAATAGCTCAGACATCAGAATAACTACAATTTATGAAGATTTTATATAATTTGGATTTTATATAATTTTAATTCGGTATAATAAAGATAACTTCACGCTGGCGAAGCCGCGGGCGCAAAACTAGGGTTATCATGAAGACATGTAGTATTTATTGCATGTATAGAAGAATCATTTTATGACTATTTCAAAGATTTGCGCATACAATGAACAAATATAGGGAATAAGCAGGTGTATGTTTAATTTTAAGTAAGAAATGTGTTAAGTTTCAGTTAATTTTAAAATAATAAGTAATTTAGTTTTAAGTAAGCAGTCTGTTTACTTTGCCATGTGGTGTTTACCAGTAAATAGTTTTTGGATTGAGTTTTTTTAATTGTGCATTAAGCAGTTTAAGTGCTTGTTTAAAAACTATTGGTAGACCATAAATAAGATATCTAACGATAAATGGACTTTGTGCATTGTAATGTTATGGAAAGTTATCCATAACTCGATAATGCACGTATTTATATATGTCAATTTAAAAACTTGTACATGGCAAACTCATTCTGATATGTATGAATGAAAGGAGTAGGAATACATTTTAACTTAAGAAATAGTGTGGATAGAACGACTTGAAGCAATTTTTTTGGTTTCTCTGACTGAGTGCTGATGCGGAGTCCTTTTAATTCAACTGACATTGTTTACAATGAATAGAATAGATTCGGCCGTTTTTTTATTAAAAAACGACTTTTCTCTTTTTCATGAAGTTGTCTTGAAAAAACAATTTAAAAGTCTAGTATAGACAAAGACGTGATCGTTTGTGCTGTTATAAACACTTTCTGGTTCGTGCCAGTAGGAATTGAGAATACGAGAATCTCACAAATCTAAATACCAGTTAATTACTAACTGGAACTTTACTATAG
The DNA here is from genome assembly GCA_947369235.1 of Udea olivalis. NCBI lineage: Eukaryota > Metazoa > Arthropoda > Insecta > Lepidoptera > Crambidae > Udea > Udea olivalis. Next base: position 9,148,980 of record OX376362.1, on the reverse strand, counting down.
CAAATATTGGCTTAATAACGACTTTGCACGGATTCAAGCGGGATATTAATACCGCTTCTAGTTCCGGTAATGAACCACGGAATTATTCCAAATTTTATGTTCTAGTTATCCTTGCTTTTCCTGGGGGATATATTTAATACTTATCTTTAATTTACGGTACCTTGATAAACTGCTTGGAATACGTATAATACGTTAAAATTTAATATTTTTAAGCTTGCCAAGTTTTTAAGAGCTTACTACTATGTAGCATTGTATTTTTAGCTAGATTTCTGCCAGCGGCTTTGCCTGCGAGTACTATATATCTACCTTCATAACATAGCCTCCCTTTATAGCTAGCTGATAATGTAGCTTGATATTAGAGAAAAAAAACGGTCCAGTAGTTTTTAAATTTAACCATTACACACAATCAAACATAACATCACATAAGTATTATTCCTTTATAATGGCTTAAAATATTAAATTAAGCAGTCTAGATTAAAACCCGGTGCCTTGGGGCTTAGGTCAAAATGACTGCACGTAAAGATGCTATTTCGTTTTCCAACTTTGTATCGTGAGATGATAGCCTATCTTAAGTTTTAGCCGTTATTCAACAATAAATATCCCTGGACTTAAATATCCCTGGACATTATTCCACACAGCGCCATCTAGCCCCAAAGTAAGCTAATTAAAGCTTGTGTTATGGGATACTAGACAACGGATAAACATACTTAAATACATTTTCTTTTGTAAATACTTACTTATTATACATAGGAGACACCCAGACCAGTACAAACAGACATGTAAGCAGATATTGTACACGTGGTCAAGTCCCACTTAATTATAGTCGCCATTTTACCATGTAGGAAGATTTACTAAAAGATGGGTAGGTACGCAGCGGAAGGTAATAGGAATATTTTTATTTATTTATAGGAAAACCAACAGAACATACGCAATACAAGACGATACAGATAGTTACACTATATTCCACTATTTGTAAGTACCAATTAGTAGACATACTCAATTAACAAGTGTTTAATTTTTTAGTTTTACGCTTTTTTTATTCAGATGCAAATCTGTTGGATAATAAGGTACAGGGTAATTCAAAAAACGGAGCCTCATATGACCAAAAATAGTGCCTTTATATTCAACTGGTGGATTTGTTACCTTGTATTAATATCTAATCTTATTAAAAATTTCCCCAGTAAAACTATCTTATGTTATAAGACAGTTTGTACCCACATTTTAAGTTAGGTAGACTCACGTTTCACAAATTGTTTCATTTGCGTAAAATACTCATTTTATGTATTTTGGTATAAAATACTGAAAACTAAGAAGAAAATAAATACAAACACCTGGAACACAACAAACATAATGTTGGACTCGTGTGCCGGGTTTATTGATATTGAAAGAGATCAGTATCTTCTTATTACGTTTCTATGTTTAATGTATGAACCTCATTTTAGAAGAAACTGAGTTTTCCTCTTTCACTCGAGACCCCCATAATTTTCAATCGACACCCTAAATATGTTATATACCCTATACTTCGCTTCATGAATAAAAATAGGATGGAATTCTCATACATAGCTTCTCTCAGCGAAAAAAGGTTTCATTTTATGATTTTTAATAGAAAACCGTGAGCCTCATTTCCACATTGTTAACGGTGAAGTTATTTTAGGGGCCCGTTGCTAACCGGTTTTCAGGTTTAAATTTTTTGGAACTAAATTTGCTCCTTTGAAATGGATTTCTGTAAAAGTATTTGATTTGAGGCAATGGTCGAACGCCAGCAGTCCAGCCCCCCGATTCAGAACAAAGTTATCGACCGTTTCGATTTTTTTTTTATTTTCAATTATTTTTTTTAAGTAGATAGGGTAGGTTTTATCTAATTTGGTTTATGAAAAATTAGGGCCTTTGGCTTTAACATTTCAAAATATTGTATGCTACCGCATAAGATCATTTACTATAATTTAAACAAATTGACCGAATCGGTCGATAACTTCGTTCTGAATCGGGGGACAGGTGATGTGCATAGAAATTTGACTTTTGACGTGTCGTGCGATGGCGCGAGTTCGAATTCGACTGAGCTTTCATTCTGTAAACCAGTAGAAAACCCAAAGAGAGAAAAGATGAAGAAGAAGAAGAAGAGAGACACGACGTCTCCTAAAGGGGGGGTTAGTATAAGCAACATAAAATCACAAGGTCGCAGACGATTTGAGCCCTACTCTGTATAAATGGTCAAGATGATGGAGGTCCACCAGCCCAATGATGGCAGCAGTACTCAAAGTAAGGATATCCTTAAGCTATTTAAAATTTTAAACGCTTAAAATATATAACAGAGCAGAGAAGTGCTCACTTCTTTCATTTGACCGTATATTATTGTGATGACTTTAAAAGGCTGATGATCAGTGGACGCATACGGATTAAAGAAGGAGTGTATTCACACTAGGTACTTAACACGTTTAAAAAGATGACCTTAAGCAAAACTCAGAAATTCTCGCCTCGTACATTTTATTGCAAAAGTAAATAGCTACTTTATGAAAAATTTATACTTCTTTATTGAGTTTTACTGCTTCTGACGGTCGTTTTGATGGCATAAACTGTTGTCCGACAGAATAATAGTCGACGGTTGATCCTTCGGAGGATATTTATATGAAAACTTTGTACCATTCAATTTTTTCATATATTTTTATTGATATTATATTCTGGCCTGTGGCTGACTTAGGTCTGTTTACTTTCCCGTTGGTGAATCACGACTTCTTTATTCTGTGTCTTTATTTCTTGCAGAAAATATACTAACATTCATTCGATTGACAGCTTAGATTGAATCAAAATAGCGAAAGATACGGCACGTCCTTAAAATTGTCAACAGAAAACGGGGATGATGCACAGCTACATGCACGCACACTCACACCGCTGGATTTTTATTTAACGTTTTGCGATATTGAAGGACAAAGACAAACCAATTAAGCGAGACAAGCCTGCTACTCATGTGCGTCGAATAAGAGTCCTGTCTTGTCCTGTCAAAGTATATGTCACTCGCCGATTGCAACTGAGTGAAATTAGACGATTGCCTGAATACATCCCCCGCCCATGTAACCTTAATTCCCTACTTAATTTGGTCAACACCCCCTTTTTAGTAGCCCTAGCAAAATTCATCCAAAAAAACAAAATTAATTTGTAACCCAAGTACTATGTATTTATTAATATTTAAATTGGTACTTAGCTTCAACCTCTTATTTGTCTCTGAAATCGCAGTTCTTACCCTTTTATCCCCCCTTTGTAATCCTTTTGTTCTATTAATGTTTTTTATGTATCACCCGTTTATTCTATATATTGTGATTGTATTGTTCCTCGTGATGTTCTGTGTTGTCTTATGTGTGTCTCCTTTGTTCTAGATGAATTCGCTTAGCCCGTGCTTAGCCCTAGAATCTGCATACGGTATACATGCATAATCCCCTTACCGTGTAAAGGCTACTCACGTGACATTGGCGGAATTGTGGTTAAAAAAACCCAGAGAACGCCATATAACAAGAGAAGAAGAAGAAGAAATTAGACGACCTGACACTAGATAATAAAGAGGATATCCTCTTTGCGATCTGATTTGAGTGGTCCACGCGCTAAAGGCGAGTCACCTCTATCTTCTGCTATTTTGATTCAATCTACGATTGACAGGCAGAAAATTTTCCTTCCAATGAAGTAAACTAATACGGCTGTCAATATCGTCTGATCTACCATTTTCAGTCTCGTACATATAACGTTTTTAAATTAAGAGATTGCAATCGAAAAAAGTACGAGTAGAAACTATTTTTAAACCGCATCAGCGTCCATTTTGTATAACAACATATTTACCCGAAAACTATCGGCAATTAGCCGTTAAGCCAATGAAAAAACTTTATTTGTAGAGATGCTGCATAACCTTCGTTATCCTTGAAATTAAAAAAAAATGGCTCAAAATATCTGTCAAATTAAACCATACAAAATGGTATATATACGAGTAGAACTATTTACATTTTTAATTTCGCCGTTGACTGAAACGAAATCTGGTCCAGACGATATATTTTAGATGTCAGGGTCACATTTATTGATTTAAATTGAACACTGGACTTTGTATTTTTTTATCTCTTGTCCAGAAGATAAAAAAAAATTATAACTTTCTTGTTCCATTTTAACTACAAATGCTACTATAATTGCCCTGCCTAGCATGGACTTTCATCATTGATATCAAGTCATCTCTTAGTTAGGGTGTGGCATAATCACCACATTTGTTAAATGCGGGTCGACAATCAAATACCCGCGGTTATGTTTCAAAATGCTGAAAACTTCGATCGAACTGTACCTTGCAACAAGGACTTCCTAGATTTCCGTTTGAGCGATTTTATAATCTCCACAAAAAGCTATTTAACCTTCATCTAAAATTCATGTTAAAATATGTCATAAATGTCAAGTAACAATCTGACATTTCTCAGTAAAATGATATAAAAAGTAAATCCAGTTTAATCCTAACATCGTCCACAAAAACTCACAATGTACTCGTATTAAATTCGTCTCGAGCAAAAGAAATCTGTGCTTCCCACATAATAACATAATGTCCTTGAGGGCCTGGTCTGAAGGAAAATTAATTTATCACGAAATTATAACTGGAATAAGGTCTTTTTGGTTGATAGTCCTATTCTTTAAAAGTCGCCTTTTTGTCGGGAGACGCCGACTAAGAGTTGCTGTGAGAGAAAATGATGAATGGTATTCGAACTCATCTGGCAGATACTGTCAGTAACTTATTTCAACAGAACTGTGTTAGTTTTGGAGAATTCATTGAACATATTCAGCTTCTTGAGAACGCTTCTAAACCCTTGCAATGTTCCGTTTTAAAATGAATGATGAAAAAAACATGCAGAGTAAAGGTCAGACAGATGTCCGCGACAAGTAGTTATCTACTTATCATGGCTTTGTATATGCGCCAGGTAGCGTGTGCAACATTGACACATTTGGACCCTAAATAATTGACACATTTGAACCACGTATGTACCAATTGCGGTCTCCTGCCTCGGGTCTTCGGTTGCGATGCCAACTATCACCATAAGGGTCCCTACGCACTATGCGGTTAGCCGGAATGTGGTCAGCCATCCGGTTAACCGCAGTTAAAAAGACGACGACCGACTTGGTGTAATGGTTAAGAAGTTGGCTACTACACCAGAGGTCGCGGGTTCGATCCCCGCACAGTACAAACATTTGTGTGCATGAACATGTCTGTTTGTACTGGTCTGGGTGTCTCCTATGTATAATAAGTATGTATTTACAAAAGAAAATGTATTTAAGTATGTTTATCCGTTGTCTAGTATCCCATAACACAAGCTTTAATTAGCTTACTTTGGGGCTAGATGGCGCTGTGTGGAATAATGTCCAGGGATATTTATTTATTTGTTTATTTTATTTAAAAATATGTAAGAAAAATTGGTTTCTATGCGCACTGTCATGCGGCTGCCGCTCAACCTAGGGCAAGTTTCCCCCACAAGAAAATACGAAAAATAAAATGCGTTTTCAATGTACCCATGATAGCCTTTTAATAAACCAGGGACCAGTGCATCATTTGACACTGTCATATCAACTAATAACTAATACTGGTTGCTACTATAATTGGTGTGTTATCCTTTTCCAGTAGGTAGTTGTGAGATTGCGTCGGGTTATAAATTTAAATACTGTGTTTTAATTTTAATTTCTAGGCAAAAATTTTGAATTTTTTTATAAGTCAGTTAAGGAACATTCAAGTTCAGGTATGTGACGATATTATAGTAACATTTAATTCACTATTAAGGTATAGTGAATGTATTAAACCATTGAAATTATTTGTTGTACTACAGAATGTTAGAATATGTTTAGAATAGTGGGATCATTTAATTTCAATAAAATATATCAATAAAAGTAAAAGCGATTGTTTACGTTTATTTCGTTTCATGAATTACTGTGATAACTCTATTCACCTATGTATATGTATTTATGGTCTTTAAAATGACCCTAAATAGTCATAAAATAAAATTATTTCAATTTAGCGACCACAAAAGCAATTTAGCTAGTAAACGGTTTTAATGCCAGAGATAAGGACATTTTGCTACCGTGTGCGGCGTCTACCGGCCGGTCAGTGCGTACGTGTACCCTAAGGCCCTGTTCAGATGTACGCGCGATCGACGCGCGTTTCGTTATACATCGATTGCTGAGAAGTAAGCTAGTTTGTTAATTATGCATTATAACAATCGATGTATAACGAAACGCGCATCGATCGCGCGTACATCTGAACAGTACGTAAGTGCTCGGCCAGACTGACAGCGCGGCGAGAGCGGCGCGGGCGCGAGATCGCGCGCGACATGAGTGTCCGCAGTACTGTAGTACAGGACACTCAATGTGATGTCGCGTCGCGATCGCGTTGCGTCCGCGTTTGCAGTCTGGCTGAGCACTAAGGGTGTTTTTCACAAGATGCGGGTGTTATCACGCACGCGGGATTTCCACCCCTTTCAACACCTGAAAGACATGTTCTTGCAAATATTAAACTTTCAATTATGATGAAACAAGCTTCGGCTACTTTACCTGAATAAATTGTTTTTCTTTCTTTCTTTCTTACCCACCTTACCACTCAATGTTATTTATTTCAATTTCAAAAGAACACAGAACGTTCATTACATAAAATTACAAAATACTTAGTTTACTTAAGATTATATTTAAAAAATATAGGTCGCAGTTACTAAACTACGACTACAGTTTATTTTAAAATTTAACATTTAAATTGAGTCAAAATTTTGTAGGTAAGTCTGTCAGGTCGGATCCACAAACAAGACTCCACAAAACCATCATCAAGACCGAGCAGTGTGTTCGTGTATGCACACGAACACACAGTCTTGTTGGTGGATCTTGTTTGTAGTTAGGTCAATTAAACTACCTACTCATGCGAGTAGGTAGTTTATTTGACCTAACTACGAGTACCTTGTTCCCTTAGTTTTTAACTTGATCTTATTTACAGCACAAGGAGCGCTTTGGTTCTCCTCAAGGTATTTGCATTCACTTAGGCAGCGCAGATTAAAGTGGAAGTCTTCTTTGTAACTGTTTATAGTACTTGTAGTCTCATAACTGCACAAATATCTGTTTCATTTCTTCCCTAGCGAACTGATGAGCGGACTTTAAGAGCGGTTTCAGACCAGGGTTTTTTTTGCGCGTATACTTTCGCTTAGGCTTACGCGCTTAAACACGTTTTTGCGCGTTCGCTCGAATCGGTAGTTGTAAGTCAGTATCTATGTGGATGCGCGTCAACCCTCGTACAAGTTTCGCGTTTGGCAAAAGGGGCGCTTGTACTTGCCTAGACGCGCTTCTACAAAAACTAGCTTACTTGAGCTTATAAAATGCAAGTCTAAAGACACTCGTAGTATACATTCTGATACAAAGTCAAAGTACAGTACAGTTCGCTTAAAGTTACCCTTTGTAGAGGCTGTGTGGATTATACCGTTCGTGGTGGTGGTGGTGAGCTTATGATCTAGCCAGGTGCGTCTGCCAGTACACCCAGGCCCAAGCCAATTTAAAAAGTTCATTAATGAATCGACCTGGGAATCGAACCCGGGACACCACGTAAGTCAGGGCGAGAAACCGCGCTACATCGTGACACGTCAATCGTGTGGTTCATGGTTCATCATCAGAAAACCAATTAATCGTCAGAGAATATTGTCAATCTCTGACACTATAGTACCTATAAGCTTAGCTAGGTTCAGTGATCAGCTTCCTCACCATGAGGTTGTCCGTACTCAACGGTTTGCTGTGTCTTTTCTGGTCCGCACCGCTAGGGATTGGAACGCTCTCCCTGCGTCTGTGTTTCCGGATACTTACAACCTTGGTGTCTTCAAGGCCAGAGTGAATAGGCATTTTCTGGGTAAGCGTGCACCACCATCGGCCTCGTCGTCGCTTACCACCAGACGAGAATGGTTACGCCGATGACAGTCGATGACTGTTGAAATTGTAAAGTTTTGGTATGGCATTTTTTTACAGCGCCGCTAGTGAAAATAGTAATTAAAAAACGCATTCAAGTTCATATTGTAGTTTCTGGAAGTACTTATCAATCGAACTAACTAATGGGCCTGCAGGTATTGTTGTATACTTACGACAATCCAGTTAATTTGAAAACGTCGTTCAGCATAGGAGTACTTTCTGAACTGCCTGTCTGATTAGAAGCAGGATGTTAACTTTGAGCCTCGAAGTTTCAGAGTTCCACGCGTTTCCATTTCAATTTCTCATTTCCTCGTATTCGAAGGAAATTACATGCTAAATAAAATCTCCTCTTCTAAGCATTGCTTAGTACGAATTTCGAGAAAAACAAATTTATTTATTTTCAAACCATGTTTGAGTACTTATTTAAGCCGTGTTTTAATGTATATATGGCTGGGATATGTCTTTAGTGAGGTCACACCACATCTTTAGGGCGGCACAAATTCGCAAGTGGCTTTTCACCGTACCAGTGGCTCAGTGCCCTGAAGATATAGATTTATAAAAAGTATTGGAAGGACATCGCCTCATCAAGGACATTCAATGCATTTTTTCAAGTTATTCCCCTGACGTTTCATTGTTTTTTTTTCATTCTTAGCGCTCTGAACACAGACATGTATCCAAACAGATACCACAAGGCGCTCTGTTTTTATGAAAATCAAGCCCTTCCTTTTCTAACGCTATTGTGACGTCACTATAGAGTAAAAGTGACCCACCATTTCAAAAAGAAGAAAACTTTAATACTAAAAGGAAGCAATACAGATCGCAGTGGTACAGTCAACAGCAAAAGTAAATGATGATTAAACCAACTATCCATTTGTTTTTATGTTTTCTTTAAGCGGGGCCTGAAAAGGCATTTCTACAGGCCTTCAAGGTTAGGATGGCCAGCCCAGTGATTCGTTTGAATGACTGGGCTTGTCAGCCTCATATCTGGACCTCACGACCGCTTTCTATCAGGTGGAGTGAGGTCATCTTGACCGGCAACATAAAAAAAAATACGTTAAAAAACGATCACAAGCAGCATATTCATTTAAATGAATGAAATTTCTCATTCATATTGTTAGTAGTTCAATAAGCATTATAGTTTTTGTAAAATCATCAATTTTGGCACGTTAATTTATCACCTACTTTTGACTGTACAACGTAAACAAAAAAAACATTTTCAATATCGTCTACGATTTGTCTCGCCGAAAACCTTCAACCCTCGTCCGAAAAGAATAACTACTGTGTTATTTATTTTTATTGCAGTTCCTGAATTGTTGGATAGTGCCAAAATCTGACTGTTGAACGGAATAAGAAATCCTTGATAATTCATAAAACACGATTTGTCCAGCCTGGGATTTGAACCCATTGCCGCATTTGGGCCTAGCTCGGTAACCACTCGGCCACGGTAAACTTGAATTTCCGTTAAAGAGTATTTCTTTGTGTGTTTTAAATGTACTAAGCAAAGGCTAGCTAGCTAATATTGAAATCATGCCCTAGCTGCTAGAATTGATGACTATTGACTTAAAATCTATATATACTAATATTGAAGAGGAAAAAGATTCGTTTGCGTAGTAAAAATGTATTGGGATTTGACATTGTCATGTCATGTCATGTCAAATCCCAATACATTTTTTTTACGCGAACTTTAACGTAAATTTAAAGTGGCAACTCGTGGTAGACGTACCGCCGTCAAACATTTGACAGAACGAAGTCTACCTGGGTAGCTCGTAGATAATAAAGCAACATATTCATTAAGTAAGTCATTTCTTTTATTAAACTGATATTTTACAAAGAAACTATTCACATGAAAATTGTTACAATTACACTTTGATATTAACAGTTGACAAATAGATTTAGATAAAAGATGTTAAACATCAGTTTCTTTAAAAACTATTCATAATTACAATAGTTACAATATTTACAAAAGTTACAAATTACTTACATTAGTGTGGAAAAGTAAATTCGAAATACAATTCTGATATTATTCGTCTCTAAAAAAGTTTAGATTAAAACAATTGATTCACAGCCAGTAAATTAAAGAAACTCAAACCGATTAGGGTTAAAAAAGGTCATTATATATAAATTATGTGTTCACATGTTCCAGCATTTCTGGCAACGCGTTATACGCTACCATATTACCGAAACCTTTGGGTTCTTTTTTTGTTACAATTGTGACTATTTCTTCTTCTGGGGGAGGTGGTGGAAAATCAGCATCATCCACTGCTGCTGATATATCATCTACACTTAGTACTACCTCTCTATTGTCAATTTCAATCCTATTACGGTCTACTACGGAACTATCTTCCATTATGCTGTACAAATTCTCCGATTTCCCCTTATTGAACATTTGTCAGGAATTCATGTAGAATGGATCGTTTAAATTCACTTCGTCGTTGACTGTGTTGCTTTTTTGGGACCACTCTTTTTGTTGATGTTTTATTCGGTATATAATTTCGTCGTGGATCACGCCAAAGCACATGGCCGTTAAAGCTAGTCCAGTTAGAGTATACGCAGAACAAAACCACAAAGTCGTTGAATTGATTGTGTAATATCTGACGCCACTGATGGTTGTATAACTCATGCCAGGTATGATGTTACCGAAACCAATAGTGCTTAACGCCATGAAACAAAAATAGAAACCATCTATAATACTCAAACCATCTAATTTATACAAAACAATTGCTCCTATAACTATGTAAATAAATATAGCAGCGAGACAGAGAAATACCGGTGCTAATATACTCAAACCATGCATTGACAGTTTTGAGTCAGTATCTGGCCAGCTAATGACGTCATCTTTTGCAGTGCTTGTAGTTGGTCTCTCTGATATAGACAAGTCTTTTTGACTATCAGGTTTTAATACGTAGCATTCCTCTGTCGGAGTTTTACTTGTATTCTGACTATTGACCATTTCTTCTTGCTGTCTTTTCAGTTTCATTCTTCTCTCTTTTTCTGCCATTCGTCTTTCGTCGTAACAACAATAACCACAGTTAGAGCAAAGACAACAGCATAATGCTCGACTGAAGACGCTTCTAGCCATTTTAGAAAGAAGTGATCCAACGCTCGATAAGTATACTAATGTCAGTGGTATTCCAATGAGAGCATAAATCATGGTGACACCTTTCCCCAGAATTGTCCTTGGCGCGATGTTGCCGTAACCTGTGAAAAAAACAGTTATTAATATTTGAACTCATGAAAGTGAATAAGTTTATAATTAACGTTGTTTTGATAGAAGTACATGCTTACCTATGGTAGTTAAAACTGTGAGAGAGTAGAAAAATGCAAGTGCTAAATTCCATTCATGTTCTTCGTAATGGTTACTAGCGTCGCTTCCGCCAAATTCACCGAGTGCCATCTCCCGGTAACTCACTCCATATTGCGAAGCCATCTCTGTAGTCACCCTCTGGACTAGCTCGTTTTGGAACTTTAGGATCTCCTGAGCAGCCAGTCGTGTCCAATTTTCTCTATACAGAATATTTAACGATACTGTTATTTCCCAGATATTTTCAACAGCACGGCTTCTTGCGTCCCAAAAATAGTTGGCTGAGAGAGTCAAATTACCATATTCGTAATCGTCTTCGGCATGTTTTTTGCTAGTACTATTCTGCTCTCTGTGGCTTGTCTTTTGTCTATCTGGTAATAATCGGGGCCGAGCTGGCACTTCCACTCCACCTTCAATTGCTAGGAATATAAACGAACCCAAAAACGTATAAGCCAACAAAATAGAAAATATCACAACGTTCGTAAGGGACCCGATAATAAATTGTTTTCTTCTGTACTTAGTTGTTTTAAAACAAAAGCAACAAACAACTTTCTGGCGCGAAGTTTGCGCTCTCTTTCTGCTATTAGATGCCATTGAGTCGGCATCTTGGCACCGGTCCAAGGGAATCCCTCCATTAAGTGAGGGCTTTGCCAATGTATACTGTTCGAATCGGTTGATCGCTTCTTTATCCAGTACAACATGATCAATATCCATTTTTGCTCCAGGCTGTTACCTCCCACCTCCATTTAGTGACGTCATTATCCCTTCTCCACGTTGACTATCTGGAACAATGAAATACTTTTCGTTAATATTGCTCACGATTTTCCGCGCACCTAAGTGGATAGTCATTTTTCAAAGTCCTTTTAGATGGAGGGGAATAAGTGACAAATGAAGAAATATGATGTAAGGAAAATGATTAATGCTCAGTTAAAATGTTGTCGCGTGTTATTTAGAGTGTCTAAATACGACGAAAGACGTTTTGGAAGTATTTGTACCAACAAAATTGTTAATTAACTTTATTTCTATAAATACCATGAATTTATGAAATCGCAAAAGTTTTCAAAGCAATTTAAGTTATCATCAATATCTAATTACTCCGGGAGAAGTTTTTCAAAGTAACTTTGAGGTACTCCGTTTCTACCATTAAAGTTTTCTATCCACGTACTTAGTGTCTACGCAAAATTCTTAAAGACTTGTAATTTGGTTCAATTACATTTTCTCCGTTGGCTGTTTCTGCAGCTGTGATTTTCTCAGTCATTTATTTAACGTGACTATTAAAATACAAAGAAATGACATACATTTTTCCCGTCAACGAACCGTTAACAATAAGTCACACTGCATTATGGAAACAGAATTTTACGAGTAATTGACTTAATTTTGCCTTTGCTTTCTCCTTCGTCTTTCCTCGTTTCCGTTTTATATAATATTTGTGTTTGTGTGGGTTCGACATCAATATTTACATTAGAAAAATTAAAAAATATATATTTATTCCAGTAACTTATAAAATAGTTCTAACAGGGTAAGGATACTTTGGAGTCTCCTTTTAAGCAAGCATTATGTTTGTTTTAGAAGAAATTACATAAAATAACGTAATTCTAACTAACGAATCAATGAAATACTTTGCATTACCTACTGAGACAATTCTACATATTTTTAGAACAATCTGTTTGCATCGATAATTACTGATTGATTCCGAAGATTATTTATTAATTTATTTACTACATACAACTACAACAGGATAATATCTAATGCAATAGTGTAGCTACAATAGTATTATTTAGAAGTTGACTAATAAAAATAAAAAAAAATATTCAAAATAAACCCAAGAGACCATTGCCATCTCCATGACTTATTAATTACTAGACCATATAAAATTATTTGTTTCGAAAGAATTTATAAAAACACTTGACACTGCTCTAATAAAGATCCTTTTCGATAAGTTTTATTCATCCAGCATTCTTCAATTTTACTCTTTGAAGAATAATTTAAAACGTTCCCTTAGCGGTTTAAAACTTATTATTGGTAATTATTGTCTCATACTCATACGTGGGAATTAAACAAACAGGCGGTTTTAAAGTTTATTTTTTATTTCAGTTCATTTTTTTCAAGAAATTCAGTCTTTGTAATATTTGGTTCTTTATTATAAAATACATAAACGCTTACCACTATATAGAAGCGATATAAGCAGCGGTATATGGTCATAATGACCGAAGGAACAATGGCTAAGAAGTGACGGCGCGGCGTCGCCAGGAGCACAGAGTGCCGAGTGCGAGTTGCAATGAGAGAAGTGAATAACTTCACCATCGCGTTTGCGAGAAACAAAACGCGAATTTGTATGGCATCGAGTGAGCGCCATCTAGCGGCCTGAATGTTGCCCGAATTCGCCGCTAGATGGCGCTGACTCGATTCCATACTATTTGACATTTACATGCTCGCAAAACGCGATGGTGAAGTCATTCACTTCTCTCACTGCAACTCGCACTCGGCACTCAGATTACATATTAGTTACTAACGTAACAGATAAATCACTACATATAAAATTAACAATTTAGTCAGGCGGTCCGCTTGCTTGATTGTCACCGACGTAGTATAAAAAAAAATGCGTGCTGTCATGTGATAGGCAAATATTTCCAGAGCTACCTCTTAAGATTTGGATGTCAGTAGTCAGTACCTACAGTACGTCATCATGTCAGTTCAACCGCAAGATTGCGTACAAACGCTCTACGCGGCTATTGACAGCCAACTGCCAAATGAGTCTTGAGATACCCGGCGACTGGTAGGTAATTATCGCGCTACAGTACATGGAGTGACAGAGGCCTGACAGGAGTTTTTGGCGGTGCCGCAGCCGCCACGGCTTCAAAACATCAAAGCTTACAGCTTAGGTAGTCAAAACACTAGAAAAAAAGACAGTCTACGTAACATATTTCGGAATGATATAATATTTGAGGCTACTTTTGTGCCTAAAAGCACGTCAAAGCACGGTAGCACCTAAAAATATTTCTCAGATCACAAAACAACGTCTATTTACATAATACTTTCCAGTACTTATGAAGGTAAGCAAACAAACACAATATGGAAAGGGTTTTCCGATACTCTTGCGGATTACCAATAGATGAAAATATTTTCGTAAACCTGAGCGATCGATTCAAAAATTTTGTTTATACAAAATTTATTTTCGAGACACGTTCGTTCGGCTCGATTTTTCGCAAAGACGGGAATGCTCGATGCGTGTTGGGAATAAAAAAGGTATGTATTATACAATTTTATACCCTACCTCACTTTCCCACGTTGTAACAGAGGGGTAAGAAATTGATATTTTGATGGATTATTTGTATACGGCTGAGGATGTTTACCGTGAGATCGGCGGAATCCGAAACGGATGTTGAAGGCGGCTACACAGTGGCCAGGCTTCTTAAAAGACAAGAGTACTTTCAATAGAAAAGTAAGTAGATATAAATTAAGCAAACTTGTACAAACTGTGGCGTTTATCATAAATCAATGTTTCGTCATTTTCAAAATAATTTAAATAAAAGTATTTTAAATTTTATTATTATTAGCAGCCATAAAATTTCTTTTAATTGCTGAGCATAAATTAAATAAAAATTCACACTGTACAGTTTCTTACACCGCATCAATAGATCCAGCCATATCATATCTTCTTAAACATATAGAATGATTTTATTAAAAATATAAACCGGAAAAAGAAACACTACACTGCCGTGTTCATATGATGTTGGGCTAATAAATAATGTACTTAATAATATCGGACCCTACTCAACTTTGACAGCGGTGAAGGACTCGAAAAGGCTCTCGTTGTAAACTATCAACGTATCGTATGAACTGATAACAGTGATAAGGCAAAATGTGTTGGGTGTATAAAGTTATGAATGCTTTTATCAACAATGAAAATAATTTAAGGTTAGGAAAAAGCCACACTTACGCCCGAATCCACAAACGTCAAAGCTGAGCAGTCCTTACATGTCTACCTGTCCCTTTCATTTGTATTGACATGCGACAGGGCAGCATCAATTGGAGGTGTCCTCAACTTTTAATTGGCGTTTGTGGATACGGGAGTTAATCAATTATATTCTGCGTCACTCGCAGACATGCTCACGATTATATCCCGAATGGATTAGACAGAGGCAAGTTGACTGTTGTCGTCCTGGTGAACACTCAGAAGCCCACGTTTCGCCTAGCGTATGAGAACCTAACGTCGACCGAGCCGGGTCTGTATTGGAACGCCTAATTTTTTGTAGCCCTAATTATCATTGGCACACAAACAATTGGCCTAATTTTTTTTCGCACAATCTTCACATGTCCTAAACAAGTTTGGCCTATTTCTTCTGGCACTGTAGGCTGAACAAACACGGACACAGGATTGGTATCGCTGAGTCACCGACCTGTAGATTCTGTCGTGAAGAGGAAGAGACCCCGGTCCATGTCCTATGCGACTGTGATGCTTTAATACACAGCAGAAGCCGCGTTCTCGGCGGGCACAAGCTTGCCCCTTCGGACGCCATTAACATCACTCCCAGGAAAATAATTCAGTTCATGATGGCTGTAGGCCTGGAGAGTGATCTTTGAGGGGATGATGACCACAATAGGTCAATCGCTTTGCCGACATCCTAATGCTAAACGAATAACGAATATTTCTTCTCGCCTAAAGTTTTATTGCAGTATTATCACATCCCAAATTCGTCATAAGGCCGAACGATGCATTTTCCCTACTAATCACAAGCTCTACATTATATTTTTTTCGTTTATTTACCAAATAAAAGTAGTTACATACATTCACATAGTGATAGATTAACTCTAACAGTCGTTCAGGCAAGCATACAAATGAGCATGCAAGCGAGCAAGCAAGCATGCGTGCGTGCAATCATATTTACATTCAAACAAGCAGGCAAACATGCAAGCATGCATTTCGTTTGCCTCTTCTCCGGCGCTGCGGGAAGTGCAACCCTCGCCCGCTGTAGTGAATTGTGACTCTCCCTCCCTCCGCGCCTCGGGCTCTTGAATTACACTCTAGTGTAGGGCAGGCTAGTATCACGGCGAAGGACCAGGCCAGTTCGGTTTAACATACTATGTTTTTTTTACATATTCGGCATTTTAGAGTATGTGTTAGGTAGTTAAGTGTTTGTTTTTATTTTAACAAAATTATGCATTTGGAGGCCAATTTGTTTTATTAATTCTCACAAAAAAGGTATGAACTGTGGTTATGTGGAAATTACTTCAATTGCATACTGCAATGGTCCTTTTCAATTGATCAATTAAAGTATTAAACTTTACCTTTGTACTCAAGTTGTAAAGTCCTTCCAAGTTTGAATACTAATGCAAGTTTACACTGAATATTCTACTGGGAATACTCTCTGGTAGTTTAAAAGCCATAATCATCTTTGTTTATAGTCCACTGCGTGCTGCCGAGCTGACACACCCAATTCAATTACGCTCTAGCCAGTAACAACCGTTCAGTTCCGGTTCGCACCGGTTAACACAGGTGTAAAACTAGTTAAAATCGGTTTTAGCCAGCATTGAAACTGTTGAATGAACAGCAAAGCCAATTATGGTTTTGGCAGACGTCCGGCTTTCGGCTTATTAGGGCCATCTGTCCTATTCGGTTCGGGAGTAGACGTGTTGTATTTGCGTGTTTGAAATGGATTGGTTTGTTCACAAATTTGGCGCAATATAATTATATTTTTCATTTAATTAAAATATAAAACCTCTTTAACCCTCTCTATGTAAAACAAGACTAAAGCCTGAAAACAAAAAACGACAATCAACTATTGAGCACCCTTCAATTGGGTATGGGAACAATTTTTTTATTTTTTATAGTACCTTTTACTATTTTAAGTAACTCATTTGAATATTTCGTTGATCTAGCCGGTAGTTAATTTTTTATTAATTTTTAAACATTGCGAACTCACGAAGTCACAATTTCACTTAGTGTTCCCACATGTGTTTTTTCCCCGATTCGTGGTAAATAAATAATGAGGAAAAAATTACTGATTTACTGCACTTACGGCTGAAACAGAGCTCGCCGTTAATCATGTAACATCTCACGAGAATGAGAGAAGTAGACTTCAGATACAATTTATTTTGCCAAGTTGTGAAACCAAGCCCTACCTTAAAGGGTTGGGATTATAGCGAATGTATATTTTAAGTCCTACCTACCTGTCTGGGCAATGGGCGTTAATTAATGTACGTATTATTTAAAATAACTTTGTGGAAAAATATTTTTCACCTGGGGGAATTTAGAATCTGCTATCTGGAAATACCATGAATACCATGCAGTAGGATCAGCTAGCTAAAAGTCGCACGTATGATACAGATCGCGTCATTTGATTGGTTGATGGATAGATTATCAACCAATCACGTGAAAGGACGTTTATACGACCCAATAGGTTTAAATTGTGAGATGTCAATTTGATTACTGTCAAGAGTCCAATAAAAAACCTTAATGTAATTACTCTTTGCGGACGTTGGCAAACTGGGGTCATTCATTTGACCCCAGTTTGCCAACGTATTTAATCAAAAATATCCTAGATCCTTTGCTTTCAAAAATGTTAAATATTTAAATAAGGCATAAAATACAAATACCTCGAAATGGTTTTCGATTTAGGACATGTTTGATTTTTGTTCCCATACCCAATTGATGCTGTCCCGTCACATGCCAGTAGATGTGAAAGGGACAGGACATTTGAGGCTTGCTCAACCTGAATTGTTGTTTCTGGATTCGGGCGTTAATAATGTGACTTTAAAATAGCACTGTTAGTTTTTGTCGCGTTATACAGGGTGTCCAGAAAATAGTACGACATACTGCAGTGGGTGATACCTGGGATCGATACCTTCCAAAATAACTCAGTATAATACTAAATTTTCCGAAGTATCGAAAAATCTTCACCTTGAAACATATTTTGTAGCATATTTCAATCAAAAACTGTTTGTCCAGTATTTTTTTTACATCAAATTAATCGTGAATAATTACTCTACTCATTAAGTCATAAGTCAAGTCTTAAGTTTTTATATCAAAAACAAGAATGTTTTCGAAAGTACATAATGTTTGTAGAAATTTTCGCAAAATGGTTTTCTTATCACTTAACTTCAACCTACAGTGTTGAAAAAAAATGATGGTGAAAGTTTGGTACAACATGCTTAAAAAATAGCTTGTTTAATGTGAATTTTAGAAAGATACAACACTAGGGCGTTTTCATAAAAAAATAAGAAAAAAATGTTATTCTAGTCCCAGAGGAGCTGATTTTGTTGAAAATGTAACTAACGTAATTTTGACAAAAACCATAATTTACCCAAATCCAGATCCAGTCCAATCCAGAATGACCGAGAACTAAGAGCAAGGGTTACCACTGCAGCGATGAGAAATTGCCCAAATAAGCCTTCGAAGACTGAATGCCTCGTTCATAAAAAGAGCGTGTATTGGGCACAAGGGAAGCAATTCGGGCATCTGTTGTGATTTATTGATTTTTTTTTTTATGAAAGTTAAGTCCTCTTTTTTGTTTACATTCACCTTATCTCTAGAGGGTTAAATTACAGACCATTTTTGCCTTTTAGTGTCGCATTTAACTTGTCACAACTTGTTTATAATAATTTGCGTAAATAAGCAGCTATTACTTACTCTCTCTCATTATGGTTTTTGTCAAAATTACGTTACTTAAATTTTCAACAAAATCAGCTCCTCCGGGACTAGCATACCATTTTTTTCTTTTTTTTAAATATAAACGCACTAGTGTTATCTTTCCAAAATCACCATCAAACAAGCAATTTTTTGAGCATGTTGTACAAAACTCTCACATAATATTTTTTCCCCACTGTAGGTTAAAGTTAAGTGATAAGAAAATCATTTTGCGAAAATTTCAACAAACATTTTTCATTCATAAAAACATTAGTATTTTTTATAGAAAAAAGACTTTTCAATGAGTAGAGTAACTATTCACGATTAATTTGAAGTAAAAAGAATACTAGAAAAGGAATTTTTCATTGAGATATGCTAAAAAACTGTTTCTAGGTAGATTTGTTACGATATTTCGGAATATTTTGTATAACTTTAAAAACGTAAAATTTCGCTGAACATATTGAGTTATTTTGGTATTGATCCCAGCTACCACCCCCTGCAGTATGTCGTACTATATCCTGGACACCTATATACAGGGTGGAATTTTTAACGCCACCTGGAGGGAAAGTGCTGTACATACTGGAGGTAGACAATTTTACTCAAAGGATACATTCCCTAATTTTTAAAAAAGAAACAGAACTGCATTCACAGATTTTCGAAAATTCGCTTGCCACACCCGGGAATCGAACCGGGTAAAAACCGAAAAAATAACATCACAGGAGGGACAGGAAAGAACAGTCTTTCACGGCATCGATCGATAGGGTCAATCATAAGGATCAAATCTCTCTCACAAACGTGGTAAATTAAACAGAAGGAAAACCATGACATCTAAACTTATAAATTCAATGGGATAAGATAAAGCATTTTCACTCAATGGTCCATCAGGTTCCTTGTTTCGATTTTACCCGGTTCGATTCCCGGGTGTGACGAGCGAATTTTCGAAAATCTGTGAATGTGGTTCTGTTTCTTTTTAAAAGTAAAGGTATGTTTCCTTTGAGTAAAATTGTCTATCTCCAGTATGTACAGTACTTTCCCTCCAGGTGGCGTTAAAAAATTCCACCCTATATAATGGCTTCTTTGTTGGGGTTATTATAATCATTTTTTTTTGCGTGGTTTGCAGTGCATTCAGCTTGATAACTAATGAAAAACATTGTTGAGGAAACTTAGTAATAAACAAAATATGTCCCAAGTGTTCAAGGCATCACATTTTATTTGTATTTATCAAAAAATTACATTATCAAAGAGTTTTGTTCCGTTATTTTAAACCTTTTGCTGAATGATCAGCGTCGAGGGTCCGTATAGTTAAACGAAGTTTTAGGACCGTCATGGAGCTTCGTCTAGCGCATTCACCTTAACAAAGCGTTTTAAGCTGTAATTACTTTCGTCCAAAGTGGTATTTTGCATAGACTCGTGCCATACACGTTGGCAAGGTGGTTATAGAACTAAATGACTTTCAAAATGGAGAGCTCGAAATAGTAGGTAGATAAGTTTTAAGATTATTAAAATTTTGCTTCAATATTTAATTTCACATTTTATTAATTACTAGCTGTTTCAAGCGATATGTTTTCGTACTTTAAAAAAATTACCTAGAATATAAATCTGAAATAAGTACTTGTACCCATTTACAACCAACTTTTAAAGTTAGTGTACGAATTTTCATAAAAATGCATCGATTTTTTTTACGTAATGCTAGAACATTTGCACATAACACAAAATCTTTTTTATCTTTCTTACTAAAGTGACCAGTTGGATTAATGCGATTTGTATAGGGAGACCAGTCTTTTTAAGCGTATTTCACAATGTTTTTTTAGTTATTAATTTTCACGAGTAAGAAAAAATATTGATTTTAATCCTTGTAAGTACTTATTAAAAATAGTGGTGTATTTTCCGGTTTCCTGCATGACATCGGAAATTGCTACGTCGTATGTCACGGCAGCGAAAACAGTAACGCCGAACGGTCATCACACCGATGATACGCCACAGCATAGATAATGTTTTTCTATGGCCAATTTCCGAGACATTAGATAACGCGATATTCGATGTGGCGTACATACAATCGGTGTGATGACCGTTTGGCGTACCGTTTTCGCTGTCTTGTAGTACAGCGAAAACGGTACGCCAGTAGTCGTGTAAGTACCTATTCATGTCATATTATTATCACCTCAATTTTTATAATTATAAATATGATCGCAAAACAGGTGTTCAGAAAAAACATTTTTTTTTGCATTTTTCACCAAAACTCGTTCATTCAGACTCATTCCATCCCCAGAATTTACTATTCCACAACAATGTTCATTCATTCGCTGGTTTGCTCATACAAACTCATATTACCAGGAAACTGTGTTCGGCTTAACGAAAGCTTTCTATCTAGGAGCGTAGTGCGGAAATTACGTTAGAACCGAAATTAACTTGCCGAAATCGGGTGTATTGGTGCAACGAACATTATAACTCTGTCGGCAAAAACTCCGTCTGTCATTTGCTCCGTTCTCACGCCTAGACTGCTCAGCTAACCGATTTTAATTCAATAATCTTTTTTGTTATGTATGAAATACAATTAGATAGCTAATAGGTAACATCTGTTTCTAAAAATATAAAATTGAGGAAATTACGGAAAAACTGTCAGTAGGTAAAAAAATATGCGAAAACAATTATGCGGGACGACACGTGAATATCCGGTTTTTAGCGCGGCACAAGAGAGGTTAAAAGATATAAATAAATATAGGTTAGACGTTGGGTTTTTATACGCTGAGTGAAACGTCAACAGTCAACTTACCTCTGACTGTATTTATTGTAAGTTAGACGTTAAACAGATCATGATTAGTTACTTGCAAGAATATAAAACTGAAAGGGGGTAGATTTTCTTTTGTTTTTTGTTCTTTTGTTTTTCTTTTTCGTTCATAATTGTTTAATTACCTTATTTCCATGTCCAGCTAAGATGATATTTTGAGACCTGAAACAATTCAAATAAGTCTAATTAGGATTATTTTTATTTTAGTTCTTTACGTTACAATTATGTACAGGCAACTGAAAAGCTAAACATCTTCGTCATCATCCGTGCGGTCTATCCCGGTTGTGAACCCACACTGGTGTGTGGGGTCCCAGGGTCCGCCTCGGGACCCCACACACCAGTGTGGGTTCACCCAGTGTGGGTGAAAAGCAAAACATACACGTCGTAATTTTTTTTGATAGCTCACACTCAGTTATATCCAAAAATACTCAATTACCAATACCATGGGTTGAACTTTTCCGGTCACTGCTGTGGCGCGATCGGTTGAGGTAAATGCCTGCTTTGAGTTCATTATTAGATGCATACTAGGTTTCGTTGATTCTGAAGCATGTTCCTACCCTTTTTTTAGCATTGTATTGAATATTTCAATATAATCATTCATGTAGGCTGCTAAACTAATGATACAGGAAATATATTCATGGATTAAATATCTTTTGCAATCAAATGCAGCATTAATGACTTAAGATTTACTCATTTACATCATACACATAAATACATTATGCCAAAGCCAACATGTCCAGGTAGCATTAAAATCTGTACAAGTACATTGAAATGCATCTGGCTCGCTCAAAGTTGACCCACAAAGAGGCCAAATGCAAAGTAAACGAGGCGCCGAGTCAAAGCGTGGAACGTGATGCGGTACAGATCTGCTCCTTTATGGCGAGGTCTTTATTTCATTAGAATATCGAGACGGGAAAACCTAAGAAAAAGAGAAGGGCGCGATTTCGGGTTTGGAGCGTTCTATACCGAGAAATCCCAGACAAAATTTTTGGATCCTCTTTAACATTTCATAGCAACAGTTTAGGATTTTTTTTTTCTTTTTTTGTATGTTTGTTCAACTCAAGAGTGGCTACAGTCACCAGGTTAGGATCTGATCATGGAGAAATCCAGGGCAACCTTAAAATTAAATATAACTCAAAATCACTCGATATTCGAAAGTGCTTACATTACGTTGTGTGTATATCTACCATAAGTTTCCGTCACGTAAACGGCGATTGTTGCGTTCAGAAATTAGTATGCCATTTTTAGTTCCGTTTTAAACTTTTTTTTCGCTTGTCACAAACGCTCTCATTTTAAAGTCAGCTGTATTTAACAGATTAGGAAATATTTTCCTTTTTGTAAGGAACGCAAAACACTTTTGCTCATAATATAGAGTACGATGATTGAATTTCTGCTTCTGCTTAAAACGTATTTAAAATTTTTTTTTTTTGCTTACGACTCAAACAATAAAGTCCAACTAAATTAAACTCGTTAACTATAATACAAACTATGTTCTTAATGTAACCCTTTCATAGCAAGCCCAATTCTCATAAACCAGACCGGCTTCACAAGGTGTTTTACTTCATTTTTTCCAATTTTCTGACCAAGCACCTACATTACTAGTATCCCAGTGAAATGAAAAAGATCTGAAAGAACTGACGGTGGACCAGATAGTAAGATTCTGCAGAGCAACAGGAAGATTCGACGGGACGCCGTGAAAATGGGACAACCTAAAGACCCCTGCTAGGGGGGCCCGGGGAAATGGGTGAAATGGCCCATAACAAGCGGACCGATCACCCGGCCCAGTGCCAGCGTCCCCAGTTGAAATAATAATAATAATAATCCCAGTGAAATAAACTACCCGTTTGCCACAAAACAATGATATTGCAGCATTTCATTCCCATGATATGAGGCTCGGAACCTGATTAGTTTACGAACTTACGTGGGTAAGATTAGTTAACATAATTTTCAGACACACACATACGGGGTAAACATGTTAATATACAACCTCACATGATTCGGCGAAGTTTAAAGGTTTCCATCTAAATTATCTAATTATTTGGGTACTAGATTCTGCTATACCCTGGTCTCTTAGAAGAAACAGTAGTAAATGGAGTTATGTTACATTTTATGACGTTGTGCTCTGGTAGCATTTCTCGTCCTTATTTACATAGAGTCCCGGATACGCTTACCGGTCAATTTGTCAAACGATCTTTTCTCAATTGGCTCGGGTATGGGTGTGCTGGGACGTCTCCCAGCACATCCATACCCCCTGGCTTAATTACTTTTCTGGTACCTCGTAACACAGGTATATTTATCCCTATTTCGAGACCAAGACAAGTGTGTTGTGCATATTTATTTATTTATAATCAAAGAACGAACGGAGCATCTTGTGTTATGTATTTAGATTCATATTTCACTCGCATCACTCGCATCACTCGTTTGGTAATCCAAATCCAATTAACCATAAATAATCATGAAGTACCTTATTTGAAACTTCATTTGAGAGACCATTTCATGAGACGAGCGCCCAGGTGAAGAAAGATCTCAGAAAAGTCCAGGGGCTTCATTATAATCCCTTTTGATTTGTCAAGTGCATTCCCTGAACTGAGCGTAGTGAGCAATTTCGTTATATCTCTCTCTCTATTTATCTTTGATTTCCAGCCAGCCAGCAGCCAGGCACTAACGGACCTTCTACGCTGAATATTACTGACGAAATTTCTCGCTACCGTCAGTTAAGGAAATGAACTTGACTGGATGTAAGCGATTGTAAAAGGCCCCTGTACGAATTTAGTTCACTCTTCTAAGAATGCACTCTCTAAAGGTGCATTTAGACCAAGCGATGCTCATTATATCCCCACTCGATCAAATTATGTTCAAAAAAATCAAATCAAATCAAATAATATTTATTCACATAAAATAGAGTACATTTCAGATGGTGGTGATTTTTTACATTTTGAGCCTCTATTTTGCCAAGCTCAGGGCGTGTGAATGTCAGGTGAAACAATGAAAAATAATAAGCATTTCATTAATAACTATTTTCACAATTTTATTTCGAACGTGGATAATCTAAGCTCTCTTAACTTGGGTGGTAGCTTATAAAACAATTTGGATAGCAATTTCTTTTGTAATATTGTGTGTGCATATTGGACAATACCAGTCTACCATGGTGTCTCACTAGTTTACTCTGTTTGCGTAAACAGAGACAGGGCATTCTTCAGTTGTTTTATCTTTGTCTGCGGAGACCCTAGAGCACGAGCTAGAATGCTCATTCTTTCTTCGTACTTTTTCGTTAGAATTATTTTGGTGTAAATGAAAACCGAATTATCAATGACTCTAAAAGATCACGAAAGCACATTCTTGCTCTATGCTCTATGTTCGTTTGGTCTGAATGTACCTTAACGGAGGCGATGATCATTGTTTCTACATTTATGGGGTGCAATGTCCATTAAGCTGCAACTATGTAGTCTTATACTACAGTTTAACAGAGCTTTCAATCGGTAGTATCTTTAGTGGTCATAAAACACACGCTCGTGAATGTTGTGGCGATAATTTAAATTGTATTTGCAAATCTTAGTATTTCATGCAAAGTAGAAAAGAAGTGAGCATACAAAGCCTAATTCTTCCACAAGTTCAATTCTTTCACCTCAGCTGCCATTGGACTATAGAATTCATTCCAAAACAAAAATAAAATTATTGAGGAGTGAGTTTTCTAGTTTGCAGTAAGTTCTAATAAAAACGGGTATTTTCAACGATACAAAATTATGGTAAATAGTTACTCGACGTTTTTTTAAATTTAAACTTTTAATGATATTAAAACCAGCCAGCTACAAAGAGTATAAGCCAAGAGATTTTATTACAAGGTCATATATATTATATGCGAAAAGACTTTTTCCCTAACCTAATACAATGTTTTTGTGTACGAAGTAATGAATAAATAAAATTTAAAGAAATAAATAATTTATTCTCACAAAAAATAATTTATTGCTAATTATTTGATGCTGTAACTGTCATACTGAAATTACTAAATACCCAAGACTGGTGCAGCAAACTACATTGTTTTCTCATATTATTATGAGTTGCAAGTGCGACGCCCATTTTACCTCTAATGCATTCAACGCAGAGTGTCTCTAAAGCACCTTTGGTAGTCATTAAACGATTGCAAGATTAAGGCTAAAACTGACGGGGCGGTTTTCTGCCGCACCCGCCCCAGCGGCGATTCGGCGGTTTTTTACCCAAACTCACGTGACCTGAGTTTTGTGCGGTGCCGTAGCCGCCGCGGTTGTGATTTTCGCCCGACACTACATTATCGTTCGCGTAAAAAATGTATTGGGATTTGACATTGTCATGTCATGTCATGTGTCATCCCAATAGAATTTTTTCACGCGCACGATAACGTAAGATTAAAGCGGCATCTCGTGGCAGACGTACAGTTTGCAATTTTTTTAAACATTTTTGCATTCTATAGAAGAAAATGCGCCAGACAATACACCACTTGTCATGGTCTCGAAGTAAGGATAAATATCCTTGTGTTACGAGGTACCAGACAGGGAAATAAGCCAGGGGCGTCTCCCAGCAAACCCAGACCCGAGCCAATTCAGAAAAAGTCATTTTTCTGAATTGACCCGACCGGGAATCGAACCAATACATTACAGTGGCAATAATATTATGTTAATGATTTATGGGAATCTGTTGAAGATTTAACCTTAACTTAGAAATAGCATCACTTGATTCTCTCTCCTTTCAAGACAACGTTTTAAGATTATGTACGATATTAAGTGTTTGTATCTTTAAATTTATGGATTATAATTATGTATGTATAATATGTATAAGTATGTATTTTGCATGAACTGTATATTTCATTCCGGTTTTTACGAGACGCTTCGCCCAGTGGTTGACTGGTAGAGAACGCCATCAGGCATTAAGTCCGCCAATTGTACTTTTTCTTTGTGCAATAAAGAATAAATAAATCAGATTTAACATGTATAGAGTTTTTATAACCAGAAATGACGCGCCCCACTATATTTTCATGTGTCCATATGACGCCAATACCCATTCGTTGTAGCGTTGACTTGATTTCAATGATGAAGTCCTATGCCCATCAGTGGAATAGTATGTAGGCTAATTACTTTACTTTTCTTTACTTTATGTTTGCGTGAATGTGGTGGAGAGGCGCGTCATTTGAGATTAGACAAACTCTACTTCAAAATGACTTCTGCTGCATTTTGATATTTTCAATTTGCAGTATCATTTAATATCCTAAAGGGAAATAAATAAAACAATCGATTAGGACAACTAGATTTACGTCTTTCATAAAAAACATTGCAATTGATTTATTTAAAAAATATTAATTTATTTATATTGAAACTCTTTGTTTATGCCCAAAAGTATTCTTATTTACTTCTGTACGTCAACCATGAGTTGCCACTTTAAATTCATTTTTTTTTAGTCCCATTTCGACTCAACAGAGGCGCTGTACGAAATCCCATAATTAGCCAGCTTAATATTTCAAGTGCTTGAAGACGTCATTTACCAAAAGCCACGCCATAGTATTGCAGTAGATGCAGGAGTATGCGGTGCACATGGCACTCAGAAACAGCAAAGCTACGGATTATCGCTTATCACAGAGTGCAGTGTCTCAATATCTGCAGGTGTCATGCAATATCCTTCTGCATGATCTTTGGCATGGACAAAAATCTATACAGATAACGCAAGGTTCTTGTACTCATTTGTACTAAAACGCACGCTTGGTCACTTTTCTGACGTCCCAAGCGTTTTAGTAATAGGAATGCGCCTTTTCTTTTTCAACAAATTCATCGGAAAGAGGACCGGTAAGTGTTACGAAATTCATAATTAAAATATATATGTTTATACCATTAGTGAAAAGTGGGCTTGGGCACGTCATGGTGAACGAAACACTTAGATGTTTCGTTCACCATGACGATACAGTCACTTGCCTCTGACTACCCCGTTTGGGATAAAGTCATAATGGTATGTGTGTGTGTATATTTATTTAAACAGACCTATAGCAAGTTCTTTGAAATAGTCAAATCAGAAGTTATCAAGAAAAATATAGACATAATAAAAGACATATTACTATTAAAATATTATGAATAAATAAGTACACGGTATACAAACATAATGTGACTCTACCACCGCGTAGGATGTTGTTCTTTAGCTCATAAGAATTGGCGAGAAACTCAGTCCTGTAGAAAAAGAAACTAAACTCGGCACTCTATCTAAATTTAACTTTAACTGATAATGATGAGCGTCGTGGCCTAGTGGTTCAGCACCGGAACTCAGATCGTGGAGCGTGTGGTCGCGAATCCAGGTCAAAAATCTTTGTGTATAGTGTTAAATAACCGAATAACTCTCCGGTGACGGAAAACATCGGTAACAAACCAAATCAACCCGGTTAACGGCGGAAGGCTCACGACCTACCACGTTGGGTTCTAATACCACTGGTGAAAAGTGGGCTTTTGAGTGTTTCAAAGCAGTCACTTGCCCCTGACTACGCCGTTCAGGATAAAGTCGTGATGGTATGTATGTATGTAACTTTAACTTTATTTTATAACCTAGATCTTTTTACAGGCTAACTTAGGCTTAAAAGGAGATACCAATCGTGTATAGTTTAAGAAACTTTGTAATTTGAAAAATAAAGATTATTGAAAAAGTCCGTACTCTTTAAACTTGGTTAGGTTTAACAAAAAGAGTTGGTGGAGTACAATGAATGTTAAAAATATTTCATAAATAAATCACACAGGGCCACTAGTCATGGCTACTAGACGCACCACAAGTGGCCTCAGCCATCGTGAGATGCCGCGTGGTCACAAGAGACCGGCGTCTGTGGCCAAAATGTGCGTGGTAAGAGGGCTACAAGTAGCTTGTAGATCGGACGCGGCCGATCGAAAGGTTGGGCTGATATCATATTATTTATTATATAAATCATTAAGGCCACGACTAAGTCCAGTATGTGAAAGCACTTAGCTTTGAACCTGAGTGTCAACGAGCACGGTTGAGGATGGAGTAAATGGAACTAAACGAAGCGTCAAAAAAGATACATTGCTGCCTTTTAAGGTGCATTTAGACGAAACGAGCGAATGCTTATTCTATCCCCACAATTCTTTGTGTAAACAGAAACAGAGCATTATTTCGTTGTTCTATCTATGTTCGCAGTGACCCTACGAGCTGGAATGATCGTTCTTAATTCCTCGTACTTTTTCGTTAAAATTATTTTGGTGTACTTCAATGAAAAACGAATTATCTTTGACACTAAAAGCTCACGAAAAAACATTATTGCTCTAGTTTTAGCTCTAGCTCTATGTTCGTTTGGTCTGAATGCACCTTTAGACCGGCATAGTGCGCACACTCGCTTCATCTATATTTAGTTTATGCCTGAGATCTTTGGCAGTCTCGGATGGTCCCGGTATGCAGGTTATTAATATGGAGTGCGTTCTCAAATTGAGCGAGCGTGCCGGATTAGAAGCTGTGTACGATATTGTGGAGTTACGTGATTGATCCTGAATCTATTTTATGTTTAGTTAGATCGACGATCCTAGATATTCCAAAGAGAGGGCAAAAAATTGTTTCTTTGAATAATTTGAACCAGGCAACTAAGAGTAATCTATATATACAAAAGGAAGTCGTGTTAGTTACACCACTTATAACTCAAGAAAGGGTGGACTGATTTTTCTTTGTTTATTTATTTGTCTACATTGGGAATAGGATAATAAGTATTAAAAACCTTGGGAAATTGACGAAAAAAAAAGGAAAAACATTTTTCCATACTAAATGTTCACAGCTGTCTTGCCAATAACTTTTGACAGAATGAAGTTTGTCGGGGCCGCTAGTTAATAATAATTCATCATCTGACCCTAAACTAAGCAGAGCTTGTACTATGGGTGTCAGAGACTGATAAACATACATACATATTTCTGAAAACATAGGTAGGTACTTAATTAGTTAATTACACCCAGACAGACAACAAAACAAATGTTCGTCACATAAATGTATGACATGGGTGGGGATTAACATTGAGTTTATAGTTTTTTTCTTTGTTGTATGTCTTAAATAGTCATAATTCAACTGAAATTAACTCTTGTCTAAAAAACTGCTGAAAAACTGCCCAATATAGGGATAAGGAATTTCTCTCTAAAGCAAAGTTAACATACACAATGAAAACATTTGTGAGCTTGTGATGGGAGATTAATTAGATTGACTTAATGAGATCACTGGGGGCTTTAAGTGTTCCTTCAGTGGGATGCCGTAACTTCTCCTGCAACCATTGAATTTAACAAAAACATTGGATATAGAATAAATGGTTTCCCTTTCATGAAGCTAGTCAATAAAATAAAACAGTTTACAAAGAGCTTAATATTGTGGTATACTGAAATAATTTGCTGTGATAAATAGGGGAAATTCTCACACTGAAGATATTTCCAACTACCTTTCATCCCATTCCCATTACTCCTATTACATTTACAAAAGTTTTTGGAGGTATCTGGATATTATGAACACTGGCCGATGATGTTTTTGAGATTTTTCAAAAAAAAAGTTCCGTAAGGTTCCCTTCGAAACTAGATGCGAATTAGTTGGAAAAATTAATCACTTTATCCACCTGGATAACACATAGCGCTCTAACTATTCTCACACCTAAATAAAATGAGGATTAAGTATTTCACATAAAATTCTACCTGATTTTAAAATAAATTACAAGTTTTAATCGCGGTATCTCCTGGAACAGTTTGCATAACTAAGTCTAATGGCAAATTCGACGGGTGCAAAGTAAAAAAAAAATTCTGCAAAATAGCAACTTTACAGGAGAGCGAAAAGATCGAAAAAGTTGTTTTTTTTTTAAATAACGTAACCAATTTTTCTGAAAATTTTATCATAGCATCCTAATACTGTAATTATTTTTTACATAATGTTGATTTTACTAATTTATTGTTATTTCACGAGATCTTGCAGTTAGTCGCATCTACATCGTACTAAAAATAATACTCATTGAGCCAAGTACCAGTTAATCGTATTTACAGGGGACTTAAAGTTTTGTGTATAAATTGTATTTGCTTTAATTCACTGTAATGATTTTTTGAACAAACCTTTAATTATAATAAAACTGACTATTTTACTCATATAAATTAATAAAATAAGTACTGAAGAACGTAATAATGCAGATAGCTTCTTATACTCCGTATTTTTCAATATTGAGTTACGTACAATGAGGTCAACTAAAATACTTTAACTTTGATTCAAACTTTTTTTTATTAGAAACAGACTTTTCAAATTATATTTAACGTAAACTATTAACTTCCGCATCATCAAAAACGTAGAAAATACAACTATTTTCTGCGTTTTTGATAATGCAGAAGTTAATTATTTACCGTGAAAATGGTCAGTTACAAAACCTTTAACTTAACAACTTTTTTTCACTATTTTGATTGGACATTTTGACTTATGTTAAACAGTCTTAAAATAATCACAGAAATAAAGTATACTCTTCATAAAATAAAAACATGATTTATTAAACATCTGAATCAACAGTATAAACTTAATAAAAATAAAATAAAAGTAACTTTGTAAAAACAATAAGATACTTACACCCATAATATTACAACCTTTTCAATTTCACATAATTAAACTTACGTTAATCAGTCTACTAATGATCACAAAATTAAAATATTTGACTCTTTTTAAATCAAGTAATGGTTTATCAATCACCTAAATCAACTTTTTTAAACTTATGTATTTAAGGGTAAATGACAACTTAACAATCAATCAGTCTCATTCTCTTGATTAGTACTATGTTTCAAATTTTTATAAAAATCGTGATACCTAGGAGGTATTAAATTTTGTTCACAAAGGTTAATTAAGTCATTGTATTTAGAACGTGTTATCATCAAAGTATCATTATAACAAACTTTAAGCTCTGTTAAATCATCCCGACGGGATCGTGTACTTCGCTTTTGTAATAGGTCAATTCTCTTAGATTCTTCTTCATGAAAATCGTATTTATAAAATATTGTGTTAGGATGTTCCGCTTTTACTACAACCTCACGAACTTTACTCCATTTTACGTTTTCATTTTCAACGTTTTTAATCCACTTCAAATCATCCAAACATTCCTTAAAATCAAAAATCATGTCTTGTGTTATTTCTATTACTTCATAGGGATCTCCAGATATTTTACACCATTTAACAAGCGTATACCATTCTTCAGGACTATATATGAATTTTCTCTTTGACGACCTTTCTATCAGTGCATGGACACTGTCGCCTTCTTGTTGGGTATGCCCCTTTTCCAAAAAACGATGACATATGTCAATTTTGAATTTCGATGAGCAATACACGTACATGTAAAATACCCGGTTCCTATTTTGACCTCCACAGTTGTCCGACCAAAGGCGGACGTCCTTAATTCCTTTTCCAGCAGAATCAGCAATAAAATTAAGAAGACAACTAGCCACCTCGTTTGACCCCCTTTTAGCTGTAGTTTCAGGCCACATGTAACATAATCCCTTTTTAAGACCCATTTCAAACACTGTGAAATTAAACACAGAAAGTTTACGTTTATAATAAAATGAACTTGTTTCTCCATGAGGTGTAGATAAAATTTTTTGAAAGTCAAAGGTAGCTGAAGTTATAGTTTCTGGATTTGCGGTAGCTTGAATTTTATCCTGTTTCTTTAAAGACCTTGCAACTTCTTTATTTTTTATATGTTTATTATACTCATCGGTGCTTTGAGTATCGGGGCAACTTTTGAATGCGGTACACACATCGCATTGATCCTTCTTTGGGACAAAAAAGCTTAAATTCATTTCCCTATTAACAATATCTCGATATTGGCGAACTGTGCTTACCCTTTCTGTAATATAATTTTCGTCTGCCCATGCCTGATATAATTTAAACATAATTGAGAAGTTCAAGTCACTGGATAAGTAAAGTTTATTAGTGTCTTTCCTTGTGTAATGTGACTGTACCGGCTGAAAAGATTTTACGTGATTGCAGACACCTTGGATTGCAGTCACTGTGTTTATCTTATTTTTGCTATCGTGATGGCCCCTTAAATCTTTAGCACAGTGCCCAGTATGATTGTCGTATTTGTCCAAAGCGCTCAATATAAATTGATTGCTGATACATAATGTGTTTTTAAACAAACTTTAATACTCCTAGGGCTAGATTTGTCGAAATTACATGGAAGTGTGTAAGTTACACTGAAATGGCGCTTTGAATCATTCTCAGTGGTTATTCTTTTTTTTGAACAACGTTTAGTAAATTTACCGATAAACGCCCATTGCTTTTCATGATTAGCAAGGCCCCAAAATCGATCAAAAATATTTTTTCTTTCTTGATGAGAAATCTTTGAATTTCATTTGAATTTACAAACATCACAAGGCGGCTTAACACATTTGGCGGGTTGCAATTTACCACTTCTTGACAAGTGTTGTTTACCAGAATTCAAGAGTAATTTTCGACTTGTATCTATCCAATTGTCTTTGTTTCTCAACCTCTTCTTCTTAGACCTATCAATGTTAAATTGACGCCTTTTTCTCCTAATTATATTATTAGAAGGCGTCGAACATTCACTTGATGCATCAGCTGCAGAAGATGCGTCAGTGGTGGTTATTATAGGAGACTGACAATTGACTTCTGACGTAATTGCGTCATTGCCGAAATTTACTGACTGGAGTGTTTGATTCGGTATCAATAAATCATATGTAGGACTAGTAGGACTTGAAGCAAATGAATTGTATTCCGACGGCGTAGGTGTGATAGACATTGTTTCAATGTGATCATCGTTAGTATCATCAGGATGAATAACTTCAGATCAGAAGCATGGCCGCGTCAAGATAGTAAAAGAAGATGGTGTCGGTATGATTTCTGACTCATCTTTATTCAAAACTGCAACGCCTATATCGTCCATCAGTTCATTCATTACCTACTTTATCTTCCAATGGATGATGTTTATCGAAGAATCCCGTACTTATATTTGGTAAGCTAACATTATTTTCTTCTTGCACACGTAAAGTTGAATTTTCTGTAAAGAAAAACCCCAAATACACATTAAACAACAGCACACAAAAAGTAAAATCCCTAATTAATTTATCAAAATCTTACTCAATTTTATACAGTTAAATGCGAAAGTTTGTGAGTATGGTGTAACTATGTTTGTTACTCTTTCACGCAAAAACTACGAAAAGCTTATTCATCAAAATAACACATACATTTCATACAAATTTTATGTAATTTAATGAAGTTTACGCGGGCGAAGCCGCGGGCTGCAAGCTAGTAAGTCAATATTAATAACCTTAAGAATATTATATTATGAAGTCAGTTAAAGAACAAAAATCCGACCGCATTACAAAATATTTTTTACAAAATTAACTGACGTAAATCATAACATCTACGATGACAAGGAAGTAGAAAAAGTCAAATGGCAGATGGTCTTTTATGCGTTGATACTATCTACGGTGACAAGGGAAGTAGAAAGAGTCAAATGGCAGATGGTCTTTTATGCGTCGGTACTTTATAAAAATAACCTTTAACACAGATTCAAACTTTAAAATAAAAAGTTACTGAATTTAGAGCATTACCAAACTATATTACATTACTACATACCAGCTTCAGTTTCACGGTTGTTAAATTTCGTGAGTTCTAATAGTTCTTCTGATTCCCTAATAGCAATTTCTTTTCTTGTTCTTCCTAATTCCACCAACAGCTTGCGTCGTTCTTTATTCATTTAAGTGGTTGTAATTACAAATACAAATGAATGTTATAATAAAACCTCGAATTTTAACCCATATCATAGATAAACCCTATTTAACCTAAAAATGTACGCGCGTCGACGTAGCGCGTGTCAACTGCCTGATGTCATTTTGTGTACGCTCGGGGCTCCTCCCGCGCCCCGCGTCAAAGCGGTCAACGTTACTTGGCCGCATTGCATTCGTTGTATTTGAAAGTCGGTACTTAACTGGCTTGTTATACGTACGAAAATTAATTGAAATAAAGTGAAATATGTGAAAAAATATATATCAGTTTGTGGGGCTTTGTTTAATTAGAACGATTATGCAATAAAAATAAAATCGTCAATTTGTAGATGACTTTATTTACTTTGCACCCGTCGAATTGTTTAGTGTAACTAAAAGTATTTCTGTACGACGTTATATTTTTTAATTATACAGCAGCAGAACAGTTACGTAACCATAGGTTACTTCAAGTAATTTGTCATTGATAAATACTGGAACATGCCGTTATTATTCACTGTAGAGTGATTGAGTGATGTTACTAAATTATCAAAATGCTTCACTACAGATGCTACCGACTATCGATAGCGTAAAGGATAACAGCGAGCATGGTATAGCTCCATGACCTAGAATTTCAATGACTAACCCCCGTATCCACAAACTCTAATCAAAAGTTGAGTTGCTGGTTCTACTGTGAGAGCTAAATCTGATCATGACCCCCGCCACCCCCTGCAAGGTTACTCTGACGTACCACAGCGACTAAGGAGCCCGAAAAGCTTTTTTAAGTCCGTCTGTCCAGTTTCAGGCACCCACCTCCAGCCAGACTAGACTTGTGGCAGGAGCAAAAACCTTCCACCCCATTCGCCGCACCTGCTGAGAGTCTCCCTCTTGGCCATAAGCTGCCATGGTCGACCTGGAAGTCCTTAAACAGACTGCGGACCCAGGTCGGCCGTTGCAAGGACAGCCTGTGTAGATGGGGCTTCATCGACAGCGCTAACAACGGCTGCGAGTGTGACTTTTCCCCACAAAACATGAGTCACCTTTTACTGTGCCTTGCATGCCCGGCTAGTTGCACATATGACTCATGAGTGCCAGCAACAATGCCGTGCAAGTGACAGAATTCTGGTCGCACGTAGTGTAGTGTTGCCACTCGACACGATAAGAAGAAGAAAAGTTGAGGGCACCTCAAATTAATGCTGCCCTGTCACATGTCAATAGAAATGAAAGACTGCTATACATGTAAGGACAGTTTTAATTGACGTTTGTGGGTTCGGGCAAATCTTTTATATTTATTTTGTGTATCTACTACATCTGCATTGTGATCGTAAAACTCCAAGGACTCATGTAAATAAGTGCCTCTAGGCATTAAGTCTGCCAAATTGTAATTTACTTGTTTGTGCAATGAATAATAAATAAATAAATATATTTTTCATCATAAATTATATAAAATCCTAATGCTGCCTTTATAAAATCCTTCGCTCTTAAGAGGAATAACAATAATTACACATACATTATTTTTTTTACTTATATAACTAACAAACTTACGGTGAAAATGTACGAAACGCAAAACTTTCACGTGATTAAAGCTGCATGACGTTCCTAAAAATTGAGGCCCACTTCCCTCGTGCTCCTTATGAAATTGAGCGTTCCAGTGAAACAAATACCTCTGAGGGTACGACTCTCCTGCGAATGTTTGGATATTAATTACGTTTGTTCGGCTTGTGTACACAGTTCCAGACTTGTTTCGAATCTCATCTCACTTTATGAAATGTCTTGAGTGATTTTTGATTCGTTCAGGAGACAGTGTATGTGTAATAGCAATTATTTGATTGACTTCAGAGTAGGTTGAGACTATGATTATCTTATGTACGGTCAGATATATCTAAGTTAAACTAGTTCGAGCCCTAACACAGTAAATCTTTCATTCATTTATGTTAAGAAAAATAGCAAACCATAATAGGATTATGAACTCAGATTCTTTATCTGAATTCATAATCATATAAACAAAAAAATATATAACGACCATTTAAGTAGGTAGATTCATTAAATAACCTAGATAATTGAGCAAATAACCATTACCAATACCGAATTTAGTCCCATCGCTGTGGTTATAATTATGTTGTTTAATAGACATGACATTAGTTGAAATGTCATTTTAGGGAATATTTTCACTATTAAGTAGCCTGGGTACCTACTCACTAACGCAATCTCCGTAGTTTCGGGCAAATTAACATGGTTTTAATTAGTATAAAAACGAAGATGATTTTATTAACCACCATGTATTATTGTACTTTAGAATATGATATTCAGCATACACAAGTAAATCTACAAAAATATCATTTATTTGTAGGTTTTTTTGACATATTAATTTGACCCAAACTAAGGACTTACGTTCGCGAGTATGCCCTCTGTATCACAGTGTTCTAACAGTGGGAAACAAAAGCAATGCTTTTACTAGCAGAAAATAGCATAGAGTTGGATTGCTATACTTTGGAGTTCTTCAAGAGGGATTTAAAGAAGTTTTTACAGGGTAGGAAACTCGCGAGTTTCCGTTTGACCATCCGCATTCATAGATTGCGCTAATTGGTTACTATTAGAAGTCTACCATGAATTTCCGTCACGTAAACGGCGACAGTTGAGTTCAGAACTAATGTTTATACCAGTTTTAGTTCCATTTTCAATCGCTAGAGGCGCTGTACCAAAATACCATACGAAAACGTCATGCCAGACGCTAGAAGCTGTCATTGGTGAAAACTCATGTAGGGATATAGGTGGTTTGCGTGCTTGTTTGTCAGTGACGTAGTATAAAATAAATAAATGTCCGGAACAAATCACACCAAGATCATCTGACCCCAAGCAAAGTTTGTACTATGGGTACGACTGATAAACATACATTGAAATACATACTCAAAGAGATAATACCACCCAGACACACAATAAACACAAATGTTTGCCACTTAAATGTTCGTCATGGGTGGGGATCGAACCCATGATCTCCGGTGCTAAAGGCAGGATCACTGCCATTTCACCAACAGGCCAGTCAAGACAACAACAAAAAACCGGCCAAGTGCGAGTCGGACTCGCGCACCGAGGGTTTCGAACAAACCTGTAGCTAAAAATATTTTTATTATATGATGTAACTCAAAATTTACGGTTTTTGCAATTTTTCCTTTATCTGTGCTATGACGTTGCTTCGTACCAAATTTCAAGATTCTGAGTTCACGGAAAGTACCCTGTAGGTTTCGATTCCCTTGCAAGTGTCGAAAATTTTCGGAAATTTGCGGCATAAGCGGCTGTATCTTCTGATAACGTTGGCTTAGAAGTTTGATTTTTTCACAGCTCCAAGGGTCAGTAGACCTGAGTATTTAGTATAAATTCCAGCTTGCTACCTCTACGCGTTCCTGAGACAAAGGGTCTTGACAGACAGACAGGCAACAAAGTGATCCTATAAGGGTTCTGTTTTTTCCTTTCGATGTACGGAACAAAAAAAATATCTTTAATAATAGTTCTCTAAAAATAGTGCAAGCGTAATTCTAGGCTCGTACTACGTGAGCCTGCAATGTACCCTTACATTTTTGGCGTGAGTCCAATTGATACCGATCACCGTATGTTGGTTGTCTCCCGAGCTTTGCTACATGTCGGTGTAAAGTTACACTGCCTTTTTAGAGGGGAAAGACGTAATTTGTATTTTATCTAAATAGAATAGAAAAAGGTTTATTAGGTATACTTACAAGACATGACAATATAATTTACATTTGAGTGTACCAAATAGGTCTCCGCTCAGCAGCCCAGCATATTTTCGTGGCACTGGTAGGATACCACGACGCTGGTTTTGGTTTTATTACCAACACCATAACAAGGTGGGGTAACATGGTTATTATTTTTAAATAACCGAAAAATATAGACTATGTTACTTTCTGATAATGTAGCTTCATTTTTTTTTAGTGCCCGTGAAGATGACCTCACTCCACCTGATGGAAAGCAGTCGTGAGGTCCGGATATGAGGATGACAAGCACAATAATACAAAGCAATTACTGAGCTGGCCATACTCATATTGAAGGCCTGCCCTGGCACCGGTTGGTGCAGTGCTGATCCCGGAACGCGACCTGACCGAGATAGGTCAGAGTCACTTGGCGGGTTTTACGCAACTGCATGGTGGTAACATGAACTGGCCGACATAATATGTCCCCCACCAGAAGAGCAAGTCCCTTCCCAAGCTACTGAGATTTATTTCAGTGGCCCCGACCAACCTCGTGGTTATGCAGAAAGGCACACTATTCCTAGCACACCGTGAAGTGTACTAGGGACCATCTGCGGTAGGTCCTGCCGCCATAAAGCACAACGCACGATGCATTACACATTACGGTACTCATAGGCGAGTAGCCCGTGGCGTTACCCACTCCCATTTATCCAGAATGGTACTGAAGCAGTTATAGTCACTCACCACGCGCATCCAAAGAACGCTAGCGGCTTCAATCCCCGCTAGGGACGTCAGAGAAGCCAACTACCATCTCTCCAGAATGGTGCCGGAGCTGTATAGCACGCTCACATCTCGATGCACTGCCGTACATCTACCCTTAGCTACAGCAGGGTGGCCGGATGGGCAATCTAGCGGATACCCATCTCCTTGCTATCCAGGCAAGTACCGGAGGAGCAGCAAGCCGCTATAAGGGTTCCTCACTAACCCCGCGTCTAAACACTTAGCGGCCCAACGCCTTAGACCAGTGAATTTAGATACTCGTTGCGCGCGAGGAGGGACGCTCGGTACACACTACCGAGCAGACGAACATGCCCCACCTCTGCAACTAACCACATGCCACCACGAATCCAACTGCAAGTTGGGGCCTACCTTAACAAAGGCAGAGCTGGGACCCCCAACACCCGTGACCTGAAGAGCAGATGGTCTGCTGCAGGGCTCTCTTAGTCGCCTCCTACGACACTCACGGGAAGGAGATAGGGCTGTGGAAAGTTTTATTTCAAAGTGCCGCCACCAGCACGGTACAAAATATTTTAGCGGCTTTATATTGGTTACAAAAATACAATTTTTTACATTTTATAATAATACTTCATTAATGTAGATGTTACATCCATGAAATAGTCGTCCATTGTAACAACTATCTAATACTATGTATGCAATAAAATATAAAAATTAAAGTGCTTAATCGTGAATTTTAACTAACATTCTTCAAAATTCAAGCGAGCAGTTCGCATTATTCTATTATATAAAATTCCACAATGCAATGTTTTTCATCACCAGATTCTAAAAAAATCCTGCTAATCTAACTAACTCTACTCTCTACTAACTCTGTCCCTGTTAAATTCTATTAATGCTAATCAGTAGAAACCTTTAGACTTGAAATAACTCTGTAAATTACTGTGGAAAAGCCGCTGCAAACAACTTGTCCGTCGGTGCTTAACCGGATGCATTTCAGTGAGTGTGCGAAGGCATCACACGACTTACTTCCGCCACCAACGTTTCAGCATCGAACAGACCCAGAATGCCTTTTAATCCTACTGTTTTCGATATTTCAGACAACCGCTCGAACAACTTCGTTTTTCGATTCATATTCATACAAACTGCAGAAATGTGGGTACTGTACTAATTTTCGGAACAATTACAACATACTTTGATTTAAATCTGTAGGGCGATTCTGTATATTTTGAACTAAAGACCACTCCGGTGTCTGAAACTAAAGTGTGTTTAATCAAGCTGGCGAAAGATCCAGATATGAGATTGACAATTGACACCGTAATTCAAAGCAAATACGGAGCTGACTGACGTCATCTCGAAGACCTGCAAAATGCGTTTCCACGCCCCACTTGAAGATCCAGGACTATAAAGAAGGAAACAAATGTCATATCCTAGAAGAACGTTCCACGTCTGGTACGATAACAAAATGTGTCACCGAACATTACAGTTGCGATGGGAAAATTGATTGTTAACATAAAGTCTCAGTTACGGATTACTATTGAAGACGTTACATTTGCGATGCTGCAGGTGCGATATCTTTACAATTTGTCGCAACAAGTACTAAAGCACAAACTGCTGCACTTTATGTCATACATACAAAGTGTGGCATGAGATTCGA
The DNA here is from genome assembly GCA_947369235.1 of Udea olivalis. NCBI lineage: Eukaryota > Metazoa > Arthropoda > Insecta > Lepidoptera > Crambidae > Udea > Udea olivalis. The sequence continues at coordinate 9,108,517 of OX376362.1, read as the reverse complement.
TCTCGCAATACAGTCGTCTTTGTTTGAATCTTTTAGTGCATGCTTTAATTTCCCCCCTGAAGTAATAATAATAAGCTAGTTTTCAAACATAATTTTAAATATAACACGCGTTTAGTACCTACAGATTGCTAGGAATTCAATCAGTTTCGTACATATTGACAAATATTTTTCAAGTTGTCATTTAACGTTAGGCCATAGTAAATCATTAGCTGATAACTTAAACTAGGCGCGTATGTAATTTCCTACAGGTTCTAAATGAAAGTTCTTACGAGTGGTGCATTTTGCATCCCATTGAAGACACGGTAACGGCAAATAAACAAAAAATTGAAACTTGAACCCATTCAAACAAAGATCTTATGACTTAACTGACAACGTAGGTACCAAGTATTTTAATCAAGACCATTATGATCTCAATGTGGATAATGTTATTAAACCCTAGAAAGAAAGAGTTACGAAGAAAGAATGCTATTGGTTCTGCCGACCAGAGCTAACACCAGGCCTCTGTCACTCCATTTTCCTACCAGCCGCCGGGTCTCCCAAGACTCATTTGGCAGTTGGTTGTCAACAGCCGCGCAGAGCATTTGTACGCGAATCTTGCGGTTGAACTGACGCGAAGTAGGAACTGATAGATTCTGTAGGAACTGACTACTGACATATTTAAGATCTGTATCGAAAGAGGTAGCCCTTCCAAAATAATATGCCTGTTACAAATGACATTTAAATTGACAAAATGGATAACTTTAGATGATTTCTGTTACATTAGTAACTATTAAGTAATCTGTGCTAACACTGAAATCTTTGTACCGTCCCGGAGGAAGAAGGCGGGTTTATTGCAAAGAAACTGTAGCCGGTTTTGAATGTACCTACAGCCAAATCACAGTCACGTCCTACATTTTAAGACGCCAATGCAGCAGGTGCGATATCTTTACAATTTGTCACAACAAGCACTAAAGCAGGCACTACTGCACTTTATGTCCCTGAAGACGGCACATACAAAGTGTGCGACGCGATTAAACGCCTTAATAGATGTGCTTCTGTTCAAATCTGCTGTTTTGTGGAGTTTATAAAAGAATAAATTGGCTCTAAACTTCTTGTTGGCTTTATGTGTTCAATTCTTTGTTCAGTTTGTGGCAATTTACATCTTCTTATCGGGTTTAAAGCTATTTTATATTCTACTAGCCCTTTCATTACTCGGTCTACTAATAACTATGTTTGCAGCGGCGAACTTGGGTCCTCAGAATATTTAAGTTTTTCTGGTCAGCCTTGGCCTGTTATGTAGAGCTTGTACTATGGGGTGTCACTCTCCGAAACCTTTTTTTTAATAGTAATTGCAGGAACAATTTTCATAATGCAAACAACATAATAATGTAAGTAAGTAATTAGCCTTTATACTGTCCTACTGTTGGGCAAATGCCTTCGTCATTGAAATCAAGTCATTACTACAATTGAAGGGTATTTGGCTTAATCGCCACGCTTGCCAAATGCGGGTTTTGAATCACAAACTCGGGCTATATTCCGAAAATACACTTTGCCCGACCAGGGAATTGAAACCGGGTCCTCAGGGTTTCGGGCCGAGCTCTAAAACTACTCGACCACGGGTGCGTACAACATATATACCCTAAACCACATTATCACTCATGATCACATGAGGTAGGCAAAATGACTGCCTACTTAAGAAAACAGTTACCCGATCACAAAACAAAATGAGTGTCGCAACATAAATGTTGGTCCTCTATGGGAGCCAACTCATAGCATTATATATTCACACATCCTTTCCTTAAGTCAACTAGAAAAACAAAGCATATTAGAAATGACAGATGTTAAAAAGCATACATGTTCTCATACGCAAGAAAACATGGACATAAAACATCATATTTTCCGCATCAGAAATACTCGTAAAACTTTAAAATAGCAGCTATTATGCAAAAGCAACAGACCAGTAATTTTATTGTGACAGTACAACCTCAGCAACTCGCCTCGCAAAATCTCAGTTACTTTTAACATTGTATAGAACCCATTTTTCAGGAACGGAGGTTATCGCAGCAAGTTTAGTGGTAGTAAAACTTAAAACATGCACGGAGGTGGTTGAAATTTATGGGGACTCGAGGTTTCTGCGGCGTCTTTATAAATCAAATCAAGATTATACTGTTTCCGTCGGCACATAGTTAAAACGGGTTCCCTACGCGTGTGCGAAAATTGTTGGTTCGATTTTTGTTATACCGAACACGTTGTGTCGATAGTTCAGTAGTGCGATTTTTCATTGGGCCGATGTTTCATTAGTACGATGTAACGTTAGTGCGAAAAATGTTGATGCGAAAAACGCTGCAGTGAATAATCATTAGTTCGAAAATTCATTAGGACGATAGTATGGTGGTCCGAAACACCTGCTGAGAGTATATTAATGGGAAGACTAATAATATTTTAGTAGGTAAGGGCGGATTAAGGACCATAAGGTCAGGTTGAGAGGTTAATAAGATTAAGAGGGTAGTAAGCGGGGAGGGTTTCCGATGTTCCACACAAAAATACTAATAAATAGGTAAATGAACAACACATAAAATACTCAATGATATTTTTTTAATTTAACAAAATTAGAAACATCAAATTGAAAAGAAATCAACTCAAATAAAGAAATTCTTTGATATCCATCTTCGTAAACGACTATCATATTCAATATAAAACAAAAATAAACAACATTTTCATAATAATAATATAAACAATTAATTTTCATTATAAGTGAACAAAAAAACATGATTCATTTTCTTGCAAGATTTTAGAGAAATTAATATCAAAGAATTTATTTATTTGAGTTGATTTCTTTTCAATTTGATGTTTCTAATTTTGTTGAATTAAAAAAATATTATTGCTTATTTTATGTGTTGTTCCTTTACCTATTTATTAGTATTTTTGTGTGGAACATTGGAAACCCTCCCTGCTTACTACCCTCTTAATCTTATTAACCTCTTAACCTGACCTTATACTCGTAGTCCTTAATCCGCCCTTACCTACAACTATATTTTTAGTCTTCCCATTATTATACTCTCAGCAGGTGTTTCGGACCACCATACTATCGTCCTAATTAATTTTCGAACTAATGAATATTCGCTGCAGCGTTTTTCGCATCAACATTTTTCGCACTAACGTTACATCGTACTAATGAAGCATCGGCCCAATGAAACATCTCACTACTGAACTATCGACACAACGTGTTCAGTATAACAAAAATCGAACCAACAATTTTCGCACACGCGTAGGGAACCCAGTTAAAACAACTAAGTTTTAATAGGCTGTTTCCTTTTTTAAGATAAAACTTGTGGCAAATAAGCAAGCAAACGGGGTATACTCGCAGTAAGCAGTTACCGCAGCTTATGAACAACTCCCCCCTATGAGCCTTCGCCTTGTCGTGGCAGGGGGGCTTAGTACTCATGGCAGGTGGAACCACCGGGAAGCTAAGAGGGCTCAGGCTTGGCAGTGCGGTGGACTTCCCACCCACCCACTGCCTGCAACCGGGCGTGGTGGTGGTTTGGCGCCTACCTACCTACCACTGCCCGTCCAAAGGCGCGTCCCCGGGCGCAGCGCTTTAGGGTGCGAGGGGGGGGCCGTGGTGCACAACCGTTTGGAGGGGGTCAGTGATCCGCGGCTGGCCTCCCCTGTGCACTCCGGCTCGGCGAGGCCACACCGCCAGATGCTTCAGCGGATCTACCTTTTAGGTGGATCGTGGTTCCGGACCTAGTAGGGTCCGCGTACGGTGGGAGCCAGCGGGCTTGAGTACGGGGGTGCTTTCGCCTGCAATGCATGACTTTCACCGCGATGGCGGAAGTACCTGTGTGCTCCAGGTGCTCCGGTAGTTTCGGAGCCTATTCAATACAAACCAAAAAACAAACAAACAATCAAATCTTTCCTCTTTATAATAGTATAGATGTACATCACTAGAGGTGTAACTTATTATGTTAGTATGTTTTTATTTTAATGTTGTTATAAGAATAATAGACTAAATATCGTCGTTTGTAATAATTCATGAAATCTTTGTCATTGCTTTCAAATTGTACTATCTTGTGCATTAAAGATTCAATAAATAAACTTGCCCTTTGCCGCCGCCTCAAGACTAATATTTTTCGTTGTCTGCAATAAGAAATAAGATTCCCAGTTATGCCGAGTAGAGAAACGTTATCTAAAAGTATGCCGCCAACTAAGTACTTGCATTGACGAAAAAACCGAAACAAGCAAATCGCATACCTACAAACAAACGATCACGACTACGTCTCAAACAGGGTGGCCATAGGCATCTTGACTGTTGCCGTCATGGTGGACAAAACGCTCAGAAACGCCCACTTAAGACCAACCGTATTAAAACCCAACGTGGTAGGTGAGATATATTTAATTAAAAACGTTTTATCAAAATAAAAAAATATGACAACGGCTGCCATTTAATTTCTACCTAAACGGCTTAAACAGCCAGTAAATAACGCTGTTCGAAAAAAAACATGACAAAGGGTTATCTTCCCTGTAATTGCAATAAATTTATTCACAACAAAATTCAACTCGACGAAGACATTTTTCCCCTCATTGTTCAGTTCATGTTTTACAGTAATTTATCATCAAACATTTTGTTTGTCCTGTTATTTACAAAGTGTTTTTGTGCGCATTTTTTGTACATTTCGCGCGATTATTTACAACCCTCTGAAAGAACGATTGTGTTCGTAGAGTTATCAACAAAATTCAAGTTCTGCGACGTGATTTTATTTATGGGAGCGGTTGATATGCCACTTTCTTAGAAATAAGGATAAATTACTGCTTACAAGTTTAGGAAAAGTTTGGTTTAATAAAAAAGCAAATTTTCTGAGCAGAAAATGTTTTGAGGAAATTATTGGGCACTGAAAAGTTGACCCGAAAGGAAAACCGAATGTTATTAAAACACTGATCAGCAGCACTTATACAGGTCAAAGGTGATAATAATTTTCAAAATTTTGTTTTTGAAAAGCTTTTGGCAGCTAAATCTAGTGATTTATTTTTGTCGCGTGGAATCGTAACCAATAAATGTTATAGTAGAGCATTCGTTTGTTTTTGTAATAGGTGTCTAATAGTAAAACATTTTATATGGAGATGATTAAGGATAAATTAAGGTGTTGGAGATGTAAACGAAGAAGAAGACCTAGTTTTTTTTATCTTATAATAAAATAGGTATTTTTCAGGCAATCGTGACTTCAGTCACAAAATGTGTTAGTAGTTTACTGACCTTCCATTCTAGCAGCACTATGACTTGATACTAAGCGCAGACAGTACGAAGGCGAAGAGCCTTCGTACTGTCCGCGCTTAGTATGTAGATGATTATCCTAGTGTAGTATGTCCTAGATGTAGCTGATTATCGAACATACGTCTACCTAAACAATAAATGTTTAATTATGGACATTTTCTCGAATGAATACTTTAATGCTTGATAAATTGAATTATTCCGCATTGTAATTAATTAATTTTAATTGATTTGAATATATAAATGTTGAATTGAACTGAATTAAAAAAAAATAAAAAAAATGCTTTGTGTGAAATATTGTAAATTCTTCTTTATTGCTACTTGGAATTAATGATCATGCCGTAACACATGTTTATGAATAATATCTAGACCATCATTTTAATATTCTAATGTAATTGTTATTTTTTGATGTTATTCTGTTTTGTGTTCATAGATAAATAAATAAATGTCAAGGAAACTAACCTTTGACACAAAACTAAACCTCATTTGAGTCCTTTATGAAGTCATTGCTGCGAATGACCGGCCTATAACCCGCGTAAGGACCTCACATAAAACGAGGCCATTTTCACTGCTAAACAGTTTATCTACTATAAAAACTCCGATATTATGACAATATAAATTCGTTTTCTCTTCCTCCCCTTTCGGTGACGATAAAAATGTAATGTTCTGAATAATAAAGATTCGTGGTTAACGATGAGTGTAGGTAAAAGGATGCGTTATTGGTTGTTAAAATTTCCACAAAGGCAGGATGAATGCTGACCGCAGGAAACAAATGAAACGGGCCATTAATGTTGCAATTCTTACTGAAAATAATAATGACTTAAACACTCGTTTTTCGCCAAAATAATGAAACGAAGGCATCCATTTTTAAATTACACGGCCATATGAAAACCAATAAAAACGTAGGTAGCATGTACTTTGACAATTATTCGTTAATGATGCATAAAATTGTTATTATTGAATCATAACAGCGAAAATGACGTGAAAAGTCTGTCAGTAAAAATATTGTAGTAAAACAACTTCACGGATTTAACTCACCTCTTTTTTTTGGTACGTGTAGTAGTTTTATTTCAATTTGTAGTGTCCGCGGAAATCTAACAACTCAAAAATTGCCTGTTCACCATCCCACTGCAGAGCAAAATTACATTCGGATTTATATTTAAACTGTTAAATAACTTACCCATTCGAAACTTTTAACCCTTAGCGAGACATTCGAGTCCCTAGGAAATGTAGTACTAATTTGCTAGTTAGTGTTCCGCTGCATTAAAGTATTTTGGCAAATTCAATTTTGTAGGATATCGTAAAATAAAACATTGTCGAATGGCTTAAAATAAACGAACACTTTCACCAAGTGTGATTAATAATGACACCATGTGAACACTGGTTTTGAGTTATTTACATAAAAAATCCATAAACAACACTGAAAACGAATTAAGATGCAATATCTTTTTTATTACACAGATTATTTTTTTATAAGTTTACGCTCATAATTGAGAATGAAATCGGGCCAGTGACATACGTAAGTATTTTATTAAAGCAAAGCAATTGTTCATTCTATGAACCTAACTATAACAAATCCTTAAGGAGATAAAACACAAAAAAAAGCATTTTCAAACTGAACCTCCCTTTTGTGTATAAAAACACACAATTTACGACACCACAAAAATTGTGCGTGAATCAAAAATAATCTTGGAGCACCGCTCTTGTTATTCCATTCAGATCCGATCGTAAAGCGGATGGAGCCATTAAAAATATTATGGGCTTGCGACACAGAAGGTCTGCTTATGCAGCAATAATATTATGGCGAGATCTATAAAGAAAATTACAGGCACACTTTTAGTCCTAGTTGGACGCAATTGTGTAGGTAAAACAAAAAAAATAAGAATGGCCAACTAAGATCTTATCCCGAAGTAAGCAGAACTTGTTAAACTTGTGATAGACATTGATAATTGCACCCAGACGAAGAAAAAACACGAATTTATCTCACATTAATGTTTAGGTTTAGGTCTTCGGCGTTCCCGACAGGAGCATTTTTTCGTTACGCCAACGGGTTAGTCCAAAGAATATTGCTGTCGATTTTCAGTGCTATTTTCCATTCTGCAGCTGTTGACTACTCTTTGACAACTTATTCTCAAAAATAATTTATTTTTTTAATAAACTACATACCTTATGTAGTTCGTCGTATATGAAACGGCTTATTTAATTAAATACAAAATGAACATTAATTTACCTTCGACACACAATTAAAAAAAAAACATTGATAAAAATAATACTTCACATAGTAGTATGTACCTAGTCTAAGAACGCCGTTACTTCAAGATGTTGACTAAATGCGAAGTTAATTGGGAATATACCCACTCACTTACAGTAAACCACATAATGACTATCACAGTGGATTTAATAACGTCCGTGTGTAGTATGCGAGTCCCTTACAATTACAGTTCAGTCTATACTGGCAAAGTAAATATCTAAGTGTTGACTGTACCGTAACTAATTTTGTAATATTGTTGGTTCCCAAACTTTCCGGTCTCAAATCTGAGTTGCGTAGCAAATGAAATTTACGCCCAGACAATTGTTTACCAATAACAAATTACACTTGAAGGACTTGGAGTTGACACAATTATACTTGAGTCACCAGTCTGAAAGCAAAATCATGGAAGATTAATCACTTTTAGCACATTTTTTCAGAAAATATTAGTATTTTTTCGCTCATCTCACAGTTCTTGAACTGCATGAAAAACTTTATCCCAGCGAATTTGCTTTGAGTTTAAAGTAATATATGAGTAAATTATTAATAGCAAGCTCATGGACGATTTTATACTACACATATTAATTAGCTCTTTCATCTTCTTGCTTTCCTACTTGCTCATACATTTCTTTTGAAATTTCATTAAGGAAACAAATGACTTATTCGTATTTTACAGCGTTGGGAAGAATTGTACTTTTTTATATACAACAGTTTTCATTCAACTTAAGAAGTTGCATATAATAGTTAATAGGCTGAGCTTAACAAGTTTTAAAGACGAATTGCAACGAGAGGGCAAAGGAATTCAAAGTTTAAGGAACAGTTGTAAATCTGACCTTTGTGGTCATTGAGCAGACTAATTTTGCACTTTTCTGCTTCGAAGAACTTTTGTTATACTCTTTAACTTTCAGAGTATTCAAGATTAAGCTTTACATTCTTCGAGAGAACGGTCATATGTCTTAATCCAAAATTAAAATCTGACCATACGTAAGAGATGGTACTGTGAGTCGGAGGTTGATACAAAACACATAATACTGTAAAATAATGTTTGATGCATGCTTCCTCCGTGGTCGATCATAATGTATGTCTTAGGTTCAAATCCCAGATAGATAAAAAATATTATTAATTATAAAAAAACAAAGAAACTTAAAGCTAAGTATCATTTTAAAAACCATTCATAATTTAGGCGGCCTTATCTCTAAAAGCGATCTCTTCCAGGCAACCTACGGGTAGAGGAAAAATGGAAAAAGAAAGGCAAATGTGCATAAACACACAGAAACTATTAAGATAGAGAAATATATAATTTTATATTTAACAGGTTGGAATTTAGACGAAAAGAGGAGGGTTTTTTTGGAAAAGAAGTGTTTTTGTTTTTTACTGGACGAAACTTGAGTCGCCATAGCAATCATTATACTGACAATCTGCGCCTTAGCAAGCAGACTGCTCTTCTAAAATAGCATATTTTACGTATTACTATATTCGGTAAAAAGTTAATACCTATTCGATACCCAAGCTAGATACAAGCAATGCTTTCAAGTAGGACCTTTCGAGAACAGTTGTGGTCGAAGTTCCACAACAACGCTTCTGAGATGAAACCCGGACAGCGGGGTTCAACGTTACGAAAAACTGTTACAAGTGACACACTGGGTCGCGGAATGGCCAGCAAAAGTCAAGATATAATCACTACTATTTGTCATTGTCTCGACACAAATAAAGAGTTTACAGAAGGACCGCTCGCGCCTTTTTACTGAACTTGTCTGAACGCCTAGGGTTACTACTTTATCCGCTCTGAATTTCTAAAATGAAGTAGGTAGGTTTTACCTACCGGCCAAAAACAAAATTCATCATGTGAAAAATTGCACCAAGTTCAATAGAAACACTCGCGACAGTGCGACTCGCCGCGTGACCTATTGTCACCGGTATCGCCTGTAAATTCACTGTGTCTGTGTGCGTGATCAAAATGGCGGTTTGTTCTAAGCGGACGATCTGTCCTAACTACGCATGCGTAATTTGTGGTCTCGAAGTAAGGATGAACATCCTTGTGCTACCAGACATGGATCTGCGACACCACGCAAGTCAAGGCGAGAAACAGTGCTTCAGCGCAGTACCAGGCCTCTGTCACTCCAAGTACTTGCGCCCAATATTTACCTACCAGTGACCGGGTATTCCCAGACCCGTTTGGCAGTTGGTTGTCAACAGGCGCGTAGAGCATTTGTACGCCAATCTTGCAGTAGAACTGACGCGATGACGTCACGTAAAGTAAGTACTGATTACTGACATCTATATCGAAAGTGGTGTATCCTTGGCATTATATGGCTGTCACGTGACAGCACACATTTAACAATTTTCTACGCATTGATTTATCTGTTCATATTCAGTAAACTGTAGCACTACACCAAATTGTGTCGTTAAACGACAACAAGCGATGGCGATGTTGTATCTGACGAATATTTGTTCTTGCTGACTACAAAATTCCCTTAAGTCTTACAGGTTGGCCTTGTGAGGCTTAGGTAACCTTAGGATATCATACACACATACATACCATCACGCCTTTTTCCCAACGGGGTAGGCACAGACCACATCTTTCCACTTGCTACGGTCCTGACATACCTCTTGCGCTTCTTCCACTCTCATTAATCCTTTCATACATGCTCTTCGATTATGGGTACTCCTGACCTGACCTTTTCTGAGCACGTCTTGGACTTGTCCTAAGTACGTGGGTCTAGGCCTTCCCCTTTCAATAGCTCCATCCACCCTCGCCTTGTAAATTTGTTTCGTTAATCGCCTTTCATCCATCCTTTCACTATGCCCAAACCACCTTAGGATATCACCTCTAATATTGAACGTGTTCATAGGCTGCAGTAACTTGATTAAAACGCCTTCATGATTGACTCGGTTGATTGGTTCGTAAATGTGAAAATTCAATCATCTGTGCTTTGTCTTATTTTTTTTCTACAAGCGGGAATCGAGCTCGAGACCTTTCGGTGACTTGTGAGATAGAGGTACCGAAACCATAACAGCTTTATCGAACTCTTTTATTTATTCAAAATAGGTTTGCGTTTGGGCTCAGTCTCGCCTGGTGGTAAGCGATGACGAGGCCGATGGTGATACACGATACACGCTTACCCAGAAAATGCCTATTTGCCCCCAGTCTGGCCTTGAAGATACCAAGGTTGTAAGTAAAAGATAAAGATGAAATTAATGATTTACCAATTGTAAACTACAGCATTCAGCATTATAAATGTATACAGTAACTCCTACACTAGGCGAAGCTTGTCTCGTGAAAGGAAATCAGGAAACACAGACGCAGGAAGTGCGTTCCAACCCCTACAGGTGCAGACCAGAAAAGACGCAGCTAACCGTGGAGTTCTTGTTGGCAAGTCAACCACGTGAGGGTGGAGGCCTTCCCGGCGTCTAGTGGTCATAAGGGTGGTACTCTTCTTGTATATTTTACCCTAGAAAGTGTTAGTTAACTTTAACCGGCGGTATTCCATAAAAGGTTTCGAACAGATTGGGATACCTTTAAATACCAACAAGCAATACTGAAACACAATAAATATCAGATTCTGTTATGATGTTCACCAAAACCACGAATGTGTATCACGAGAAATGTGAGTTACGTTCGCCAAACTTTTGTCTGGCATTTCAAAACTTGCCGCTATTGCTATATTTTAGTTCGCTAGACATATTTTTTTAGTTACAACAACTTCAAGCACAAGTTAGGAGTCGGATGTAGTTTCAACGAGTTTTTGCAGCGGTTCAAATAGTTTAGTTATACTGTTGTTCTTCATTTGGTAGTTTGAAGTTTTATTATCTGTGATCTTTCCGTAGATGCACGTAATTTGCGATGATACGTTTATAATTTAAATTAGCTTTCCGCCTGCGTGAACTTCATTTTTATGACAAACAGGATTTTTTCCGACTTAAATCCCGCCTTATTATTATTTTTTTATAGTGCCTGTCAAGATGACCTCACTCCACCCGATGGAAAGCAGTCGTAAGGTCCAGTTAAGAGGATGACAAGCACAATAATGCAAAGCAATTACGGAGCTGGCCATACTCATCTTGAAGGCCTGCCCTGGCACCGGTTAGTGCAGTGCTGATCCCGAAACGCGACCTGACCGAGATAGGTCAGAGTCACTTGGTGGGTTTAACGCAACTGCATGTTGGTAACATCAACCGGCCGACATAATAATAATATGTCTCCCACCTGAGGAGCAGATGGTCTACTGCAGGGCTCCCTTAGTCGCCTCTTACGACACCCACGGGAAGGAGATGGGACGGTGGAATGTTTTATTTTAAAGGGCCCTTACCAACACGGCATGAAATAGGTGGCACGGCACCTACGTGCTAAAAAGAACCCCTTTGCAAAATTTGAGACTCCTAGCGCTTGTAATTTCTAGGATTTCGTGATGAGTGGGTATGTGAAATGAAAGATCATATTAATCTACGAAGGCTGAGGAAATCGCAGAATACATCAAGTTCTCCACCATAGCTAACTTCACTTTGAGGGTCGAGAGGTTGGTATCCCGCCATAATGTTAATTATAATTATTTTGTGGTTTGAGGCCGATTGAACATCCATCGACCTACATGAAAGAGGAATTTTGGCTGAAAGCCGTCATTTACCGGCGCTTTTGAGGTCAATTACCGGACGCCATGATGCGTCGCACGTCGCCAATGATTCATAATACGTGTCATGTTTAAATATGTTAGTTTTCAAGGTATTTATCAATGGGCCGATCATGTTAAGATAAGATCTTTAAATGTAATTTGTTGCCTGAAATTAATGATATTCTGTTCTATTCTGTACCTACTCTTAAAGATTGCAGTTGAACCCTAAATATGGACGCGAGTGTACGTTACTATGTGTGTCCAAGAAGTGAACAACGATGGTCACTTGCGTAGGTAGTAAAATATTGTATGGGATTTCAATTCAGCGCCTCTAGGGAATATGAATGAAACAGAAAATGACAAACAAGCAGACTGTTCGTAGTTATCTAATCTGGAATTCTGAATATTACCTATAATAGTCGTAGTATCGTAAACTCATGGTAGATGTATACGGGTGCTTCTCCACCAGAGATATGCTAGGCTAAGTTTTTATGGAAGCGTTTGATATCCACTCATCTTATTCATTGGTCTACATAGCATAGCACTGGTGGAATCGAGTTCTACTAAGCTTTTTTTAGTAATGATTGCGTGCTATGGATGCTTGCTGTGAATGGTGGCGAGAGGTGAACAGTAGACGAGCGTTGAATTACCTTGCGGTGGCGTATCTTCGTAGCCCATCTTACTCGCTCTGCTATTTAGATTTACTTCAGTAGCTTAGCTTTCACATCCTCGCAGCATAGCTGAATAGCACTTCTTTTTCGGAAAAGCAGCCCAGTCTACCTCTCTGCAGCAAATCTGTCTATGGATAGAGGGTTACTACTATGCCACAGACTCCATAAGACTTATCTTCAAATAAATAGTCCGTCTGAGCAGAAATGAGATAGAAAATAAAAACAACGTTATAACACTTTCACAAATAAGAAGATAAAATATGGCTCTCAGCATTGTTTTAACAGCGAAAATGTTTCTTTATTTTCCAAGTTAGATATTTGGATAAATCGTGTGCGGGCTCTATTTACATTATAAATAAAATAGCCAAAAACAGTGCTCATGTGGAATTAGAATATGCTAGAAGGGCCTCTTTAATGTTAAGGCCTGGCTATGGTTAACTTTTTTAGTCTTTCTACGGATTAAATAATAAAAAAGTCTTAGTTAGCAATTATTAAAAATAATATTTTAGCATTTAACAATGCACTATTTTCCAAACAGAGATAGAAACTTAAGAAATTCTAACCTAGGGCTCATCCAGAAAAGACCTGATCTTAGGGCTTAAGCACGATTTAATCCCGCGTCTTAGACAATGGGTTGCCTGCTGTTCCAACTGAGCTATCGAGGCTATTAACAGACTTGGTGAATTTATCTTGTGTATTCTATGTTAATCAGGTCTGTTAATGGCCTTGATAGCTCAGTTTTAAGAGTAGCCACTCGGATTGTGGAAGACGCGGGTTTGAGACTCACCTGAACCCTAAGATACCCTTGAATTTTCCTAATTTCTATCTTTGTTTTGAAAATTGAAAATAATTGTAGAAACCGTTATACAATGAATATTTTGTTTTGTTTTACATTTTCACTAATATAATAATTACTAGCTAATCCCTGAGACCCTGACCGTATAGATCAGCTTCTTCTTCTGATTATACTGTATGTATGTCAATTAATTTAAAGTACATCATCTTTTAATTCGAGTTTTTCAGTTTAAGAGTATCACAGTTACAATGATGGAAGAAAGAAACAGGCAAAAAACCGAATGATAATTTTCCATAAGTATCGTTCACGGTTATGATTTTATTATAATGTTTTAGTGATTATTTTTACATACTCTATGCTATATTGTTGAACAGCTTATTCTTATATAAGAAGATAAATTGTTTGTGACTTTTTTTGCCACTATAAGTTGTAATAAATAGCCTCTTCCAGTGTGACTATATCGTCAAATGCAGTAAATTACAGCCCCTCTCCTTGCCCGCCCCTAGTCCTGATAAGACCGTTCGGGACTTCTCTCCCAGATATTAATCATCTTCTCGCATTGGATTTATTATTTTTTTCTCTTCCCCTTAAGTATCATTGAATTTAATGGCGGTATCTGCTTTATCTTTTTCTTTCGCTGTATTTAGTTTTATTGAAAACGACTAAATTTGTATAAGTCTATCTATTTTCAGAATTGGGCGTCTTATGTGTCTGCGAATAATGACGCTGATGACAGTTTGGAATAAAGTAATTATCCAGTTCTTGTCAGAGTCTTTTTTAGTGAAACTTTACTTTTTACTTTTACTTTACTTCATATTCTTAATTCGTCTTTCCAAGTACCACTGTTCATGTGCCAGTTCGCAGAAATTCAATAGCTCATCAACTTGAACCAAAGAGGTCGGGCAAAATTAGCATAATTAACAATTTACCGAAGGAGAACTTGTAGGAAACGATCTATCAATCCCTTGGGTCCGAACCAATTATGGGACAAACGGGAAGAAAGAGGGGAGTCCTGTATTTCAGTCTTAACACGATTTGGCTGTGTTGGACCTCGAAATACAAATCGTTTTTCTTACTGGCAATAACTTTTGAACTGTTTCTAAATGAGTTGAAGATCGAAGGTGGAAGAACGCTCTCTATAAGATATTTCAAAGATTATACAAAGGTATTTCGTAGCTAAGCTACGAGTATAACATCCGTAGCTATCCGTAGCTTACCAGTTACACAAAATAAAGAGATTACAGAAAGGCCACTCCGGCCTTTTCCAGTACAGTAACCTAAACTTTACTGACCACCTAGGGTTGCTACTATATTCGCTCTGAATTTTTAAAATGAAGTAAATAGGTTGGTATCAGCCCGATTTGACAGAACAGAACCCGCCAATAACGAAATAGATCCCGTGAAAAATTGCACTAAGTTTGACAAAAATATAAATAAATATGAATATAAATATGCGCCAGACAACACACGTGGTCTCGAAGTAGGGATTAATATCCCTGTGTTACGAGGTACCACACAAGGATATAAGCCAGGGTCTCCCAGCACACCCAGACCCGAGTCAATTCAGAAAAGATCGTTTCCTGAATTGACCCGACCGGGAATCGAACCCGAGACACTAGGGAAATCAAGGCGAGAAACCATGCTACAGCGCACTACGCCAATCGTGTCGTCAAAAACACTCGTGTGGCCGACGATTCGGAGACGAGGCCGAGAGCGGCCGAGTTTACAAGTGATTCCGATTCTCACCGGTATCACCTATAAACTCACTGTGTTTGTGTGCGTGATGAAAATGGCGGTTTGTTCTGAGCGGACTATCTGTCGGGGGGGCCGCGCTGCATGAGTGATTTGTGCTAATTATCCGTAGTTCATAGCAAAAATAACCTAAATAAATGACAGATTATTTCTTAAAGTTAACAGTGAATATTTACAAGCCTAATTTTCATTATGTCTCGTTCTCTTGTATTGTACAAAAATGTTCCTAAGCAATGATCTATGCATATATAACACAAGGTCAACACTAATACGGATAAAAATCATACATTATTAAATTAGATTAGATTGGATTAGATTATTAAAACATTTTACAATAACAAAATACTCGTTTGTATTAGTTACGCCTCGCAGTTGGCGAGTGGTCAACTCGTTCGTGGCGAACATATTCCTTACAACTTACAACACACGACTAAGTTTATCGATATTTTGTATATTGTGGGTGAGCCGAGTGGTCCTATAGTGGGCAATGACCTATGAAAACATAACTGATTGTTGTTTAGAGGTAGATATTATTGTTTGAAAGGGTTTATTACAAAGACAAATAGAATCATTGAATATTTTGAACATGAAATTAACGAATTCTAATAAAAACGGTTTTCGCAACGAAACAAAATTACGGTAAATTCTTTTCTTCTCGACGTTTCGCAATTAGTTAAAATGCAACAAGAAAGTTTAAAATGTTATGAAATTAACGAAACATTGTGAAAAATGGGTCTATGCATTAAAACAGTAAAAACTTGTGAGTCTTGTGACTATTGTGAATGAAGTAATGAGTAACCTGTCAATTTTTGTACCTAAAACAAATAAAAGCTCTGTTTCGGCGTCATAATCTGACGAAAAGAGAATAAAAATAATATTTTTCTATTCGTCAGATTTTATATTTATTCTCTTGGATTTTTCAAGCTTACGTTTTCAGTTCAATATTACTTTGAATAACCCAATCAAATTGTCAACAGCGAAAATTTATCGTCTCAACCAATCTCGTAGTATTTGACATACGCCGTCGCAGAATCAAGTTGGCGACCAAAAATAGGTTTTTAATATTCATGACAACCTCTAGACGTTCTATTGTGTGCACTAGCTTACCACGAACATGAATCAAAAGAAATGACGCAAGTGTATTACGCCTCCGTGGCCTTTTGGTAACAGGGTGCCTACTCACTAACCCCGTGTCCATAGTTTCGGGAACACTAACGTGGTCTCATTAGCATGAAAACGAGGACAATTTTAACAACAGTGATGTTTTTTTGTATTTTTTAGTTTGACCGAAACAACGGGCATTTTGTTAGCTATTGGGCCCCCAGAGCTCAGCCCGAGGAGGTCTAGGGTCCAAATCTTAGGTTGGGCCAAGTTTGTGAACAACCCGCACTTGATGGGTAATTGTAATGATGACTTGGTTACAATAATGAAGGCCTCTCTATCCAGCAGTGGGACAGTGGCTAATTACTTTTTTTTTACTATCCATGAAATTTATTAAAATCAATAAAGAATAAGGAATGTTTGAATTGCGTTGGATCATCGTAATTAGTGTTTATTTTTAATATGTATAACTCTTTTATTTAGATATTTAAACATTTTATAAGTATTTTCAATAATATAATTATGTCTTTTTGTAAGTAAGCTAGTCTATCTAAGGAACTTGACCTTTGTACACAGTTTTGCACTGTTTGTTTTATGTTTTTCCTTGCACCATGGTCTGCTGGAAGAAATATCTCTTTCGAGATAAGCTCACCTGTACTTTGGATATCCTAATTTTTGTAATGTAAAAAACTGTAATTTGTGTACAAACTAATAAATAAATAAATAGAATTTCCATTATTTAAATGCTATTAACATGACACAGGTCGCATCAAAAATGTAGCGGACTTGGTTTTTATACAGACGTAGGGACTGAACTTGCCTTATCTGTTTCGATGTATTTCTATGGCACTAGTCTTACACACGTAAAGTTTATTTTCTTACTACGTCATGTTGAACGTGCCGACATTGGCATGGTCGATAAAACGGTCGTAGGAAGCGCGACATCGAGTGGATTCGAACTTTGAATTTGAAATTTTATTCTAAAAGTGGAAACTCGACTTGCATTGAAGATTATCTGATGTGAAAAGTGCTTGGGACTGGCCGGCTACCTATATTGAACCAAACCTGTCAGGGTAAGTAGAAACCTGGGAACGCAACGTATCTACTCAAAGACTGCAAGCATGTCTGTTAGGATTGTCTATTTATTTATTGTACAGACGCACTCGCAACACAGGCGGTGTTCAAGTGAGTGCCAAGTCTAGACGCAAACAAAAACTCAAAGCTGTTATTCAAGAAAATCTTCAGGTAGAAAAGGCAAATACGGAAAGCAAGATGGTTAATATTTCTAATTCTAAATTACTATGCTAAACTCAAATACAAATACTACGCCCAACAAATTATTTATTCTTATCATACGTTTCTACAGCAGTACCTCTACCACGAGTTGACACTCTATATTTACGTTATCATCATCATCATCATCCGTGCAGTCTATCCCGGTTGTGAACCCACACTGGTGTGTGGGGTCCCAGGGTCCGCCTTTCTTATTTTCTTGGCCCACTTCGCGCGGTCTTGTGCATCCTCAGTGGTGAGTTTGTTGGCACGCATGTCACCCTTAACGACGTCGAGCCACCGCTTCTTGGGTTGACCTCTTTTACCGGTACCTGGCGGGGGCGGCTTGGCCAGACATTTGTTGCCCACGTAGTTTGCCGATTTCCGTGAGACATGACCATACCAACGAAGGCACTCCTGCAGCTTGTCTGCGATGTCACGAACACGAAGGCTGCCGCAGATGTGGGTGTTACGCACGCGATCATTGCGTGAGACTCCACCAGCCACCGCAGCATCTTCATTTCCGTGACGCGCAGCTCCTGCTTGTGTCGGTCTAGTAACGGCCATGTTTCACTGCCATATAAAAGGATAGGCCTAATGATGGTTTTATAGATCTATATTTACGTTATCGTTCGCGTAAAAAAATTGTATTTGGATTTGCCATGATATGAATGGCAATGTGAAATCCTAATAAAAAAAAATTCGCGAAAGATAATGTAATTTTAAAGTGGCAACTCGTGGTACATACACGTACAGTTCTCACATTAAGCAAATGGATATTATTTTGGATGTGGCCTAATTAATGTGTGTTAACAACCATTTAATTATAATTAACGACCCAAAATACGGAAGTACGTCAGTGCTATTGAGGTTTCACAGTTCTCAAGTCATACAGTGTGGTTGACTTCGTCATCATTATCATAATAATTAGCAGATGTAAGACAAACACTTTTGAACAGTTAGTAAGGTAAGGAAGTGTTATTATTCTGAACCATTTATACCTCTTGCTACGCATGATGTAAATTTGGCGAATTTGTAATTAGTTTCTCAAGGATCTAAGTAAGTAAAGCTTAAAAGTATTTCGACGTCCCATCGTTCCATTAGTCACTCTTAAAAAAAATTTTGGCCAAATAGCCTAATTGAAAATTCACACGTGGTAGAAAGACCAAAAAATAAAAACCAGTAAACAATACTTCAAATTATTGGTAAAGAACCCTACAACACAAGCAGGGGCTACCCATGACGTCATATCAAGTTGTTCAATTCCAAAAGCGATACGTCACCCACCTCCGCGTTGTGCGAGGCATTCTTTGTTGCGCTGAAATAGAGTAATGACCGAGAAAATAGAGTTAGTGCACACGAACGGCCCTGCCGCCTTTTTCTGTCACCGACGAAAGATACTCCTTCGTATGTCGGAGATACGGCGCTTAAATAAAGTCGAGGCGACACCGTGTTTGTTTCGCTGGTGACTGATAGAGACGCTACGGTTAATATCGCTTGTAATATTTCTTGTGTAAGTTCGGTTTTCAATAACATTCGGAAAGTTAGATAGATGGCTGAAGTTTGTAAGATAAACAATGGGGCGCATGGTTCGTTTCAGATGTGTTTTGTGATGGTTTTACGAGTCCTGTTTACCTAGATATTCTGAGACTGTCACTCAGGACAGAAAAGTATGAAAAATATCATATAGCTTACAACAAAATAAACATGATTCTTGAAGAAAATATAACACTCAACTTTTATTACGTTAATTTTTGTCATGGGTGGGATTAAAATTTTCTATTCGACAGACAGAAATAAAGTTATAGTTAAGTCTATTTACAAATATATTACTTCAAATAAATATTATAAAATTAAATTTATTTTGTAGTCTTTTTTGAGAATAAATTATTTACACCTAAACCTAATCCAAATATGATCATTGTTGGGAAGTCTTTTCAGCGTAAATTTAATCCTGACATTTAATGTGAAATCCACACAACAACGTATTTCGTTTCTTTAAGAAACCATACTAAATACAGTTACAATACAACATCAAAAACACAGCCCTTAAAACATTTCCACGTTTAAAATTTTCGGAATTTACACGATGCCTTTAAGTGTTTCATTTCAATTCAGTGAAGTTTTCCTCGTTAAAGAGAAGTTGCCAAAATTTGCGGTATTTGGTTTAGGAATAAAAAGTTGTTCACTTACTTAAAATAAAAAGTTGTTCACTTACTTAAAATAAAAGAAAAAAAAATGTAGAGCAAATAGGTAGGTTATTAAAAAACCTAAATAGACCTAAAAAAAGTGGTACGCATAGTTAGAACTAGTCATACGAAGCAATAAATATCATATCACAAAAGTCGTAGGGTTGCCACAAGCCAAGATATACGAGTTCAAAGATTCGTTAATTTCATTTATTACGTTTTTAATTTTTTCAAAGTGCTGGGATATATAAAATAGTGATAGGCATTTCTAGAAGTGATGATCTGAAGCATTTTCACCTACGTCTGCAAAATGAAAAATATTTAAACTCGTATAACTTGTCTTGTGGCAACCCTACTACTTTTGTGCGATAAGTCATTTCTCCGTAGATACGACTAGTTCTCACTAAATGAACAATTTTTTTTTGTTGGCTTGCACGTTCAGAAAAGTGATTGTTTACATACTAAGCAAGGCCTTACATTATTTTATATTTCCCAGCATTTTCAAAAATCAAAAATGTATGAAAATGACGAATCCTTAAACTCGCATAACCTTGCTTGTGGCAACCCTACGAATTTCGTGCCATAATAATAATTGCTCCGTATGGCTAGTTCTAACAATACGTATAATTTTTTTTCGTTTAGTTTACTTTTAGAAAAGGCCCAAAAATGTAGAGCCAGAAAAATGCAGGGACCTTAAATCGGTACAAGCCAAATCAGAGTTCAGAAACCTCAAACAAAGTTGGGAGCTCCTCCCTATATTTGTTTTGTATTGTTTTATATTGCGGCTAATTTACAAAAACACATAAACCACCATACTAGCTTTTATGAATCCACAAATAAAGTATATGTCACTATACTTCATTCATTAGAACATTAGAAATAAGAAGCAAGGGGGCTAAAATGAATGACAATTTGCATTTGACGTTGCTATGACGATAACATACCTGAGTATAACCTGGCAAAATTGAAAACCCCTTCCGCCACAACGTATGAAGGGATTATGTAACATTTTAGATTTGGTAGAGTTATAGTGACAGTAAAAATGAAAACCCTGTCTGTTTTAGGTTTTAACATCGACAATATAGTTTGATGCAAGACAAAATATTTTTTTTAAGCAGAAGCCTCATAAATTCTGATGTTCCTTTACTTTAAATGAGAACAATTAAGTATGACAGCTGCTATTTATGTGGATTTTAATAAATTCGGCATAAATCTTAAAAGCAATGATGTTTATTGTACTTTTCCCACAAAGTATACCCTAAAAAGAACCTTTTTCACTTCTGTCTAATGCTATAATGAATGGAGTTTACATCATTTGCAGCTGTGCATCCAACACTAGCTAGAGTCCTATCTCTACAATCACAAGTTCAAAGTAAAACTTATTACAGGACAAAGTTTCTTATTTTTCCCGGGGAGAAATCGCTGTTCCTCGCGATAGTAAATTATAGCTTCTCTGGACGAGCAGATGTTATTTTTATTTTTGTTCCCGTACCTGGTTTCTTTCAAATGCTTATATAAGTTGGTTTGGTGTACTGAGATCAGTTGGTGTTCTTTAGAAATGATTCAGAGAGTTTGTTTAAAGATTCATATCACTCTGGAAAAAGAAACAAATAAATAGCGATATTTACTTAAATACTTGTGGGTATGTAAGGTGAATCTTTGACGTAAGTAATTTTTATCAAATCTAAAAAAAAAGAATTTTAATTTATATAACATTGAACCTCCGTTAAATTTATAATTTCTACCACTCTTTATAAAATGCTGACAACGATTTTTTTTAAAATCATTACTTGTCATGTTCCCGAAGTGAGTATAAAATATCCTTGTGTTACTGGGTACCAGACAAGGATTAAGCCAGAGGGGTCTCCCAGCACACCCAGTCCCGCTGTATCATTTTGCAATTGTTAAAAACTCCGCGCAACAGTAGCAAGGATTTAAAGTTGTAGTCTAATTAATAAAACATATTTCAAATAACATACGTTCTCGCTCTCATAGCACATTCATTACATGATGCAATGAGATTCCCTCGAGAGCTTGTTAAAAGGAAAGTGCAAATAAATTCCGATACTGACCGGTGAATTTATAAATGTTTGATTTCCTGACAGTGCAATGTGGTTTAAATTTTATGCCTAAGTATCTACTTCGATTGCCTGTTGAGTCAATTCAGGAAATAATGTTATCTATATTGACTCGATTCTAGGTGTGCTGGGAGATGCTTATGACTTAATTCCTTGTCTGGTACCTCGTAACACAGGGATGTTTATCTCCACATCGAGATCATGACAATGTTGTCTGGCGCATATTTATTTACTTACTAGCTTTATTAGCTTCGCCCGCGTGAACTGCATTTTCCTATAATATGCATACATAAAATCTTTATAAATTGTACTCTGTGTATTTTTCTCATGTTTAAGCTATATTACTGTAAAGTTTCATCTAAATCCTTTCAGTGGTTTTAGCGTGAAAGAGTAACAAATACACATAACTATGCATACTTACTCACAAACTTTCGTATTGATATTTGTATGTTACACTGTGCTATTGCTGGCTAAAGGCTTTGGTCATAGAAATCAAGTCACACCGATAGATATTGGCTCAACCCCCTCAGTTGATAAATGCGGTTTAGACTTCAGAGATCATCACATAGCATAGCCACAAATGACTTAATAGTGAGTAACAGATAACTCACACCATAGAAATTTGACCAATTTGTCAATATTGTAAATGCGTGCTGTCCCGTGACAGGCATATTTTGTGAGGGCTATCTCTTTCGATATAGATATCATCAGTCAGTACTTACTTCATGTCAACGCGTCATTCAGTTCAAGCGCAAGATTCGCGTACAACTGCTCCGCGCAGCTTTTGACAACCAACTGCCAAATAGCTCTGGGAAGATCCGGTAGCTGGTAGGTAATTATCTCGCGCAAGTACATGAAGTGACAGAGGCCGGGCATAGCCCATGATTTTTCGAAAAATCTAATAACACTTTAGCCGGACTTGGGATTTGAACCCGAACCGAAAGCTTTTTCACGTTCAAAGTAAAGTAAAGTAATTAGCCTTTAGGCTGTCCCACTGTTGGACAAATGCCTTCATCATTGATATCAAGTCATCGTTACAATTGATGGGTATTGGCTTAATCAAAACGCTTGCCAAATGCGAATTGGTGAGCACAAACGCGGGCTTTGTTCCGAAAAATCTGAAAACACACTTTGCCCGACCCGGGATTGAACTCGAGCCTCCGGGTTTCGGACTGAGCTCTGAAACCATTCGACCACGGAGGCGTGTAGCGAGTTAACTAACTCTCACGCCTGAACGATGGAATCAATGTTAATAATAGGTACACGTATATTTTAAATATAATATACCTAGTAGACTTTGTTTAAAAACTTTTTACTGGGTAAAAACAAGTTATGTACTCAATGTACACACTAAACGTAAAATCATTTGTGGTTTCTCAGAACGCAAATGCAAACTTGCAAAATTATTTTAAGCAATCAAAACATGATTCATTTATTTATTGTTATTTTTTCTAAAGATCCAACTTCGAGAAGGATTCCCTTAGTGACCTCTCTCAGGGAATCCAACTCGGCTGGGCAGCGTTCGGGAAGTTACGCAACGTCTCCACATCCAAAATACCTCAGTGTCTGAAGACAAAAGTCTTTGAACAGTGCGTGTTGCTAGTGATGACCTACGGTGCCGAAACGTGGTCTCTAACTGTGAGCCTCCTAAATAGGCTGAAAGTCCACTCAGCGAGCTTTGGAAAGAGCTGTTCGGTGTTTCTCTGCGAGATCGAATCATAAATAAAGAGGTCCGTAGAAGAACTAAGGTAACCGACACAAACGGGTTATTAGCAAGCTGAAGTGGCAGTGGGCAGGACACATTACTCAAAGGACTGACGGCCGATGGGACAGAAAAGTGCTCGTGTAGAGACCGCGTATCGGCAGGCGCGGCGTAGGACAGCCCCTCGCGAGATGGACGACAGTCGATCTGGTCAAGTCCGCGGGGAATCGCTTCAAATCGGGAAGAAAATTTAGAGTACAAGTGGCGGACTTAATGCTTAGAGGCATTCTCTACCAGTCACCCACACGGTCAGACGGGGATATTACAGGCAGTGCGAAAGATAATATTGGAAACCTACGTATTCTAAAAGATTTGAAACAAAATGAGAAAATTATAAAATAATGAAACATGTAAATGAAATAAGAGCATACACATGATACATAGACTAATAGTATTAAATTATGCATTCAATTGGATTGAATATAGTACAAAAGAGGGACAATAGCATTACCAGCATTAATAGAATTATGATTTTGCCAGAAATGTAATTTGCTCGTTACATAGGTATTTCACATTACGGAAAATACTTCATTTAATGGATGAAAGAAAAAGTAAAATTAAATTTGTCTACATTTGAATACAAACGCGGCCTGAATTAATTATATTTCATTTACTAACTGGTTATAAAGAAAAAATTATCAATTTCATTGACTCAATAAATAAATTATCACTCATAAACCTTTATTAGTCAGACTGTGTCGGTTTACAGATTCAGCTTACTTTATAAACGAGAAGACGATGAACTTAATAATTCTTTGTTCAAATGGTTTATGACTTATTATGACTTATTTTTGTTGACTCAGTTAATTGGTCGAGCATTGGTTTAAGAAATGGGTATCTGGAACAATTACTGGGGCGTTTTTTTTACTCATTGATTTTCGAACAATGTCATTACAATATCTACGCGATCGTAACGTTTTTACAAAAGGAAATTTACTTTGTACATACTGTCTGGGCTGAAGTAATTCATAACAAGCATTTATGGTTTTGACTGGCCTGCTGGTGCAATGGCAGCGATCCTGCCTTTAGCACCGGGGGTCGAGGGTTCGATCCCCAATCCCCACCCATGACAAACATTTATGTGACGAACATTTGTGTTTGTTGTGTGTCTGTGTGTTATTATCTATTTAAGTATGTATTTAGAAATATTTAAGTATGTTCATCAGTCTCTGATACCCATAGTAAACGCTTTGCTTAGTTTGGGGTCAGATGATCTTGGTTTAAACTGTCTCAGATATTTATTATTATTATATTATAACTAGCTGCCACGACAACTTCGTGCTGTCGAATACTTGACAGATGATACCCAATAACACATTCTCGCTCGCTTTTTTTCAGACTTGATTTACATTTACTTTTATTTTTCACTGAATGTTTTGTTCAATCATACTGAAATATAGCCTATGTCACTAATGATTAGTGTAGCTTACAGTTAGTGACAGAATTTCCATGATCGGATCAGTATTTCCGAAGATTACCCACTACAAACAAAGTTAGAAATTTTACCTATTATTAATATTAAGTAGTATAGTTATGTAATAGTCAATGTTAGTCAGTGTACGTACGTACGTTCGGTTGCTTTTTGCCGATAAACAAACAAACAGAGTTACAGTGTTCGGTTAAACTTATTTTGTTGAGTTAGCTAATTGGTTAGTATTCGGTTCGAAAAGAAGCTATCTGGGTGTTTTGTATAAGAAATATCTCATCAAAATACGTAAGTGTTAGATAGATAGATATATATACTTTATTGCACAAAATAGGAATAAAAACAGTTGTATTACATAAAACAAGCAATTTGTACAATTTAGGCGGCCTTATCGCTAGAGAGCGATTTCTTCCAGGCAACCTTTGGGTAAACTTTTTAATGCATGAGCTTTGTGTGGAGTGAAAATAAATCTATGAGAAAAACAACAAAAAAAAAATACTTCAATCAATCAAGATATACCTACAAATACATATATAATAAATAAAAATATCTGTATATACAAAAAAAAACATACATAATACAATAAAAATACATATACCTACCATACACACATACAAAGATTCATTATGGCAAGGACGTCGCAGCACAGTAGACACCAAAATAACCATGAGTGTTAAAAATATAAGTCAAAGAAAACGGTTATATAAATTGACATCTCAGGGAATGGGATGCACATTTAAAGAGATCACGATGACATTCATTCCTTCAATTTTCTTCAGTCAGGAATATCCTCATGAATATCACGCTGTCCGGCGAAACAACGTGGTAATGTCAGACTCCTGCCGACTAAAAACCTGACTTTTTACCCTCAACTACTTTAGAGGACGGTATGGAGAAACCAGTATTACCACTCCGTCCCCGTGGTGCGGCCAGGCCTGATAGTAATCCCGGCTCCTGCTACAGTAGATCCGTGCAATGCGGATCAGGGTCACATGATCATGACAGATATTTTAATATTTTACATGTAAAAGTATTTCTTTTTATCGTAAACTTCATAGGGTTATTCGATATACATAATACGAGTACAGTGCATGGTAACACGATTTGCCTAAGACTTAACCAACACTAGGTTATGCATGGGAATGGAATATAGTAGTGATGAGAACTTAATAAACAGGCTGTAACTACTACACTCCCACTTCTACTGAAGGTTATACTATCTATAAATAAAACATATATTTCTAAAATACTTATAAATCAAATTGAAATCAGTAAAAACCACTACAAGGCAAAAAAAGAAAAGTGGTAGTTAGTTAACAGTGTTATAGAGGTCTTGTATTTATTCTTTGCTTAAAAGGTTTTAACCAAATTAACCATAATAATATGTTGATTTTCTGGAAGGGATGGCTTCTAGCAATAAGACCGCCTAAATTGTTAACTAAGATTTTTGTGTATTAATTTGTGTGATGTGCAACAGATAATTTCTTATGTTATCTTATTTAATTGAAACTTCTAAGGAAGCATGCAATTACTTTTACTTACGTGTTTTACACGTAAGTAAAAGTAGTACAAATAAGTAAAACTCATCTATCTCCTTTTTCAATTTGAGAGTTTCTCAAATGCAGTTCAAGAAGTTTGTTCTCAGATTCAATATCCGCCGCCAAGTTAAAACTCTATCTCCTTCTAAAATTAACCTTACCACCTCGGAATACGGATTTAAATTGTTTGTAAGTAATTGTCTATAAAGTGGATATCTATAAGATTGATGTAGAGATTCCGAATGGATCATTATCGAGAGCGATGGTGTCGATCGAACATAATGGATGACGATACGCTCACTCTTACAGATTCGGACCGATATCACGAAATCTCTTTAGGTGATCGATGGTTAATCGAAAACAGAATAGATAATCAAGTCCTGCAGCCCTACCATAGATGACTTAATAGTTAAGTACTACCTAACAGATAAATCACTTCAAAGAAAATTCTCAATTTTGTCATTTATAAATGCGTGCCGTCATGTGGCAGGCATATATTGCCAGGGCTACCTCTTTCGATGAAGATGTCAGCAGTTAGTACCTTCTACATATTCTCATCTATGGAATGCTCTACGGGGTCTTGGAAGACCCGGCAGCTGGTAGGTATTAATAGCGCGCAAGTACATGGAGTGACAGAGGCCTGAGACTGAGGCTTGAGTAACGCCGATGACAGCGCCTCTAGTGATTAGTACTGAAACTTTAAATGGCATACAAGCTGCTGTAGTAACGAAAAACTGTGTTAGGCCCGTATTCTAGAATCGTACTCAAGCACTGATCTGTGCTTGAGTAGAGATTTTAAAACGTCAGTTCATCCAAAAACTTCACTAAGATCTATACTCAAGTACCGACAAGTTTTGTTTCAGAATAGTAGTTAGTCTCCTTGAGGTTAACATGTGGTAGGGGTACAGGTGGTCTCTCCCATGAGCCTTCGCCTTGTCGTGGCGGGGGGGCTTAGTACTGGTGGCAGGTGGATCCACCGGGAAGCTAAGAGGGCTCAGGCATGGCAGTGCGGTGGACTTCCCACCCACCCGTTGCCTGCCGCCGGGCATGGTGATGGTATGGTGCCTACCACTGCTCGCGCAAAGGGGCGCCCACGGGCGCAGTGCCTTAGGGTGCGAGGTGGGGGCCGCGGTGCACAACCGTTAGGACGGGGTCAGAGACCCACGGCTGGTCTCCCCTGTGCACTGCGTCTCGGCGGTGCCGCACCTCCAGATGCAGCAGCGGATCCGCCAACAGCAGAGCACTCCAAAATTACGGCTCAAAATAAGAAAATATTAATCACTCCACATCAGTGTCTGTGTATCTGTGTTTACTAAACCCTTTTTTTCCTTTAGTAACGAACGAAAACTTCGTAGATTTTTAGAATCTGTTCACACTTTCACAACGGTGTAAAGCCTTATCAACAACGCTTATTACTTCACTTAACAACTGGAAACGAGGCGGGGACAAATTCAATTGTTCTAAGGACAAAGTACCTTTTCAAGTTTTCCAATTAGAGAAACTTGTGTACGTGTTTTGGGAGCAAGATTTAACTTGTAAGGGTTCCCCAGATAATATGGAAGACATCTGGGGGTTAACAAGAACTTTCATATTACAGCAACATGCAGTGGGGGAAATGTGGAGACAGTTTTAAGAAAAGTTTGCTATGTTTTTGCTTTTGAAACGTCGCACAAACTTTGCTCTTTGAAGATATACTTGAACGAAGCTGTAAAATGGGCCGAACTTGAACATATGCCTATAAAACTGATGAAAGGAGCATCTGAACCTAAAAGTTATTTTATTTGAATGAATGATTTTTGATATATAATTGTATTATATATAATGGGTTCAGTATGTCTACCATGAGTTGCCATTACCTACGTTTACGACGATCGTTGCGTTCAGAAATTTGTATGCCATTTTTGGTTCCTTTTTAAATCACTAGGGGGGGGGTCTCTACCGAAATTTCATATAAATAAATCCGTCAAAAAGGATTGCTTGAACGCTAGCGGCTGTCATTGGTGTCAACTTATGGTAGACATACTTTTAAACACAGGCCTGTACGTCTACCAGTCTACCATGAGTTGCCACTTAAAATTTACGTTATCGCTCGCGTAGAAAATTGTATTGGGATTTGACATATTGTTAGCTACCGTAACAAAATTGATGGTTAAGTACTGATAAAATGCGGTTATTAACGGTTAATTACCCGACTGCGACCGAGATAAAGAATACAGTTCTTCAAGGTAAATGATAGGCATCGACTAACTTCGTGTTCCCGAAGATGACCGACTGAAACTAGGCAACTGGATGACAGCGCTATAGTAAAATAGCGAGACGGCTATGACATTGACATTCATTTGTTTGCGAAAAAGTTGAAATAAGAAGTTTTTTTTAAAAATAATGACTTTTTTAAAATTTTGATGTTTTAATTGATTGTTTCCAAAATTACGATGTTTTCCGAAGCCTATTATTTACCTTAAAGTATTGAAAATAATCTCTGTTTGTATTCCGTAAGAAGGAAGCTTAACCTAAGAGGTTAACTCTTAGGTTAAGCTTCCTTCTTTCTTTTTAAGAATATTTTAAATTTTTTAAGAGAGGTTAACTCTTAGGTTAAGCTTCCTTCTTACGGAATTACCATCGCACTGTGTGACTGGATATCCGACTATAATAGTGCCGCCAGCGCCATCTAGCGGTGGTATTTAACCGTCATCATCATCATCATCCGTGCGGTCTATCCCGGTTGTGAACCCACACTGGTGTGTGGGGTTCCAGGGTCCGAAATTCCAAATTTAACCGTAACAAGCATTAAATGCGGTTAATTAACCTCTAATAAAGAAAAAATCATTTTTAACTGCTTGGTTAAAATCGTTAATAACCGGCTTCGCATCTTCGCATCACGACTCGTGATCTCCCCGTTGTGTCAGCTTGTGCTTGACAATGTCCCGCCATCTGCGCCTATCCTTGGCATTATGGAGTCTCGTATCCAGCAATGACTGAATCTGGTCGGACCACTTTAGTGGGCTACGGCCTCTCGGGCGCCTGCCATCAACCTTGCCTGTGACCATCAGTTGTTCTAGGTTATGGCCATCTTCCCCCCCATGAGCCTTCGCCTTGTCTTGGCGGAGGGGCTTAGTACTGGTGGCAGGTGGAACCACCGGGAAGCGAAGAGGGCTCAGGCATGGCAGTGCGGTGGACTTCCCACCCAACCATTGCCTGCCGCCGGGCGTGGTGGTAGTGTGGTGAATACCACTGCCCTTCTAAAGGGGCGCCCACGGGCGCAGCGCCTTAGGGCGCGAGGTTGGGGCCGCGGTGCAACACCGTTTGGAAGGGGTCAGTGATCCGCAGCTGGCCCCCCCTGTTCACTGCGGCTCGGCAGTGCCGCACCGCCAGATGCATCAGAGGATCCACCTTTTAGGTGGATCGTGGTTGCGGACCTAGTAGGGTCCGCGTACGGTGGGAGCCAGCGGGCTTGAGTACGGGGGTGCTTTTGCCCGCAATGCACGGCTTCCAGGTGCTTCCGTGGCCTCCCTCTTTCATTGGGGGGTCGGCTGGAGGGGTCCCCAATACGGGGAAACACTGACGGCGAGGTGTTGCGAAACTTTTTAAGGACCCTGGCTCGTCGCTGAAGTGTTGAGGTCGAGTGCCGTGGGGTTATAGTCGGTAGAAGTCCAACATAACCTCGTCGTTCCCCCGGGCGGCGAGGTATCCATAAGGATTTCCCAACGTTAGTAATAAAAAAAGGTTATGACCATCTTTCTTGCAATATGCCCGAAAAAATCCAACACCCTTTTCAGACAGGCAGAGGAATGCCTTTATGTTTAGTTCCTGAATAATGGAGTCATTGGTCCGGAAAACAGTCCAGGGTACACGCAACATTTTCCTCCAGCACCAGATTTCGGAAGCATCAATGCGATTGCGACCGGCTTTCTTGAGAGTCCACGTTTCTGCACCGTAACCGAAGATGGAGTACACCAGTGACTGGACTGATTTTACTTTGGCGTTCCGAGAGATGTTACGTTCCTTCCAAACCCAATGCAATAGGGACATCGCACTTTTGGCCATGCATAGACGCCTTCTCACCTCCTTTTCGCACGAGCCTGTGTTGTTTATGTTAGCGCCAAGGTAAATAAAGTCTTCTACTTTCTCAAGTGAGAGTGCGCCAGATAGATGTAGTTTGTTGGCGCGGTCCACCACCATTAGTTTGGTTGTACTGTGGTTAATCTTGTGACTTAGTTCCAAATTGATCCTTTCCATTCTGGCAATGAGATGAGCCATTTCAGCCTCATTGGCAGCCAAAAGAGTTGTATCAGTGGCACAGCGAAGATTAGTTATTTTGGTTTCCAAGGTTCACTGGATGATATATTTCCCGTACGCATTAAAAAGAATGAGGGATAGAATGCAACCCTGAACTGTAAACCAAATAAGATTAAGACATTTGTATGCCAAATGGCAGATCACAGAGCACTATCATTTAAGTTTTTGCCATCTGTATCTTACCTGTGAATCACAAATAAACAAATTTGACTTTGACTTCGACTTTGCCCCTGTCTGACACCCTTGCCAAAGCCGTAGGACCGTGATGTAGTACTCTCGACCATCACCACACCCTGATTACTTATGTAAAGTGACTGAATTAGTGCTATCAAGTGTTCAGATACCCCTAGTTCTTCTAATACCTTCCACGAGGCTGACCAAACAACGCAGTCAAAAGCTTTGCTATAATTAATGAAACACAGTATGATAGGTGTATTAAACTCATAGGACTTTCCTATTAGCTGACGAATGTTTATAATCTGTTCGCGAGTGCCTTTGCCTTTGACGAAACCTGCCTGCTCTTGAGGAATCTGTCTGTCCAGGAAATATCAGATCCTGTTGTTAATAATGTGGAGTAACACTTTACTAGCGTGAGATATAAGCGCTAGAGTTCTATAATTATCGCATCTCGAAGTAGACCCTTTCTTGTGCAGTGGTAGAATGACTGATCTTGCCCATTCAACAGGCCATTCTCCACTAAGCCATATTATGTCGCAAATTCTGTGTAGTGCGACCTCTCCCGGTGTACCCATTGCCTTAATAATCTCTGCTGTTAATTAACATGCTGATCAATTGATCAGGCCCGGGAGCTTTTTTGACATTGAGCATGGCAAAAGCAGCTGCATTATCAGCCCAATCAGTCGATGCATGTGGGAACAAATCGTGGGGGTTCCTGTATAATTCCTCGCAATACCTTCGCCATCACTGAGCTACTTTTTCCAGATCCTGAAGCTGTAAACCGTCCTCGTCTTAAATCACCCATGTTTTGGGCTTAAACTGTTTCAAGAGTAGCTTTACTTTCAGTGAGAACTAAATAAAGAAATATAAAGTAATGATGATGACGGAAAATCTATTAAAAATTTTAGGATTTCCGAGGGTACAGGTTGCCTACAGCTGGCCGCTTTGACAATCTACAGAACATGCCCATTTTTTGATAATGATAGCATGGAAACCAATTTAACTAAACCAGTATCTTTAATGTGTTAGTATGTGACTTTGCATATATTGCGAGTGGACCTCACCCAGTTAACCATTCAAACCCATTTCCAAACCTAATCTGGGGTAATCTGCAAGTCGGTACCGCAATATAGTTGTCAAAAGGCTGGTGGAATTCATACAGAAGGAAGCTCGCACGTCCGAATTCGTATGATTACACGGTATATTACATCACAAAACAGTTTCTAGGGTAGCTGTTTATCTGGTATCGTATTTCAGTATGATTATCGAAATACCGGCGTTCCTACCATGATTTATTGATAAATGAAACTTGCATTTGGAGATATTGGAATTCAAAATCGGGATAGTACGAGTTTCTCGATATCAAGGTTCGACCACACAAATTAATGCATCGGAAACCGATTTGAATACAGTTGTTAATAATGATACCTACGGGAAAAATATTTATTCTTAAGGTGTGGTTGATAGTACTTTAAATTATACTGCGAGTAAAAAACATGATCACTTAAATTCAAAGGGCTTATACCACCGATCGCTTAATAGTTACTACGTAACAGATAAATCACTCCATAGAATATCGCCAATTTAGTCAATTGTAAATGCGTGCTGTCAAATATTGCCAGGGCTACCTCCTTCGATATGTTAGTAGTCAGTACTTACTTCAATGTTTGCTCTAGGGTTGCCAAAAATTCTAACATTACATTATGAAATTGATTTTTTCGGAAATTAAATTAATGGTATCAGCTTTGAAATTTCCACAGTTGAGGCTACCCATGGATTGTATGCTAACCCTTAAGTATTAGTGTTCATTTTTTTACACCCTGTATTATATAATGGTTATAAACAAGAAATGGAAAATAACCTCTTTTACTAAAAAATAAAAGTATATAATTTTATTAAGATTGCAATACTCATAAAATGTGGAATTAGGTTTTTAAGTAAAATGAATAAAAATGAGTCCAATTGTACACCTAATTCGCAATATCTTTGAATTTGAAAACTCAGGCTTTGTTTACTATGTGTCATATTAGCCCACTTTTATGCAATAATCTAGCATACTCAATTACCAAGCAATGGTATTTAGTACTAATATAAATACAATATCCAACGGTGCAACGAGTTTTCATAAAAACATAATAAATAAAACATAATTCATCTGAAGCGTTCACTCAAACTTCAATAATACACAATAAATTGCCATCTCCCAGCGCGTTCTTGGGTAAAACTCCTATATTCCCGCCGTCTTACTCTAATATTGTATTTTGTTTATTGCTCCGTCCTCGCAAAGTTTAGGAAGAAAAACTATTGAACGGTGTATTGGTTGGAATCAGAAAGTTCCAGAGAAAGTCCGACGATGAGTTGAAAAATAAAATTATGCGCGAAGTTGGTCTGCGAGTGGTAACGAAAACACCCAAAGCATTTTTTTACTTTTTACACTTGCAGGCCGTTCAGCAAAGTTAAACGAACAATCATGTATTTTGTGAGTGTCTGTGTAGAATTATGTATATGTGTATTAAATAAAAACTTACTAGTCAGATCTCGTGATATTATTTACATCACACTATTAGGAATAGGAAAAAAAACATTGCTTGTTACCATGTTCACGGCTAAACCACTAAACCAATTTTAATTTGATACAGATAAATGTTTATTTATTTATTTATTTAATCGTATGTAGGGACTTTCGAAATCCGGTAACTTACTATACCACCGGGAGGGCGACCAACAGTCCCTAGGTGGTGTCGGGTTCATCGTCCACAAATCCCTTGTCAACAACGTGATTACTTTTGGAAGTGTTTCAAGCAGGGTAGCGTACCTGATACTCAGAATATCGAAACGATATTCGCTGAATGTCATTCAGGTCTACGCTCCGGCCTCAAAGCACGACGATGTCGAAGTGGAGGCTATGTATGAGGAGATCTCTAAAGCCATGCATAGCTATAAAACCCACTACACGGTTGTGATGGGGGATTTTAATGCAAAGCTGGGGCAACATTGCGGTGATGAGTTGAGACTGGGGCAATTTGGATTTGGGCAACGGAACAACAAGGGCCAGATGCTGGCAGACTTCATGGAGAGGGAGAACCTCTTTATGATGAACTCCTTCTTCAAGAAGCCCGTAAGCCGCAAATGGACCTGGATCAGTCCGGACGGTAGAGTCAAAAACGAGATCGATTTTATCATGTCGACGAAGAAGCATATATTCAATGATGTCACTGTGATCAACGCTGCTAAGACAGGAAGCGATCACCGCATGGTCAGAGGCACATTGAATATCGACCTAAAGCTTGAGAGAGCGCGACTGATAAAATCCACGCTCCGACCAATACCGGCTCAAATTCAAAACCCCGAGTGCTTTCAGCTCGAGCTTCAAAACCGCTTCGAACCCCTTGAGAACAGCATCGATGTGGACGATCTGTACAACATGGTGGTGGATACTGTCCGTACGGTAGGGTCCAAGCACTTTAAAACCCGCCGTCCCAAATCAACTCTCCTACTCATGGATCAGAGAAACGAAATGAGGCTACAGAACTCAGCGGATGACCATCGTTATCGGCAACTCAATAGACAGATATCTAAGTCTTTGACGAGCGACCTTCGCCAATTTAATACCCAGCGTATTAAAGAGGCAATTGAGCGGAATAAAGGCTCCAAAGTGTTCGCCAGAGATCTGTCTATTGGGCAAAGCCAATTGACGAGGCTGAAAACTGAGGCAGGTAGCATCATTTCGTCAACACCTGAAATCCTGAGGGAGATTGAGAGTTTCTATGGACAGTTATATTCCACGCAAACACCTGTTGAAAGCAAGGCTCCTAAAGATCCTAGAGCCAAGCTTACCCGAAACTATACCGAAGATATCCCGGACGTCAGCCTGTACGAGATTAGGATGGCTCTCAAGCAGCTTAAACACAACAAGGCAGCGGGTGATGACGGAATCACAACCGAGCTCCTGAGAGCGGGCGGTAAGCCGATACTTAAGGTCCTCCAGACGCTCTTCAGTTCTGTCATCCTCGAGGGACAAACGCCAAAGGCATGGGGCAGAGGCGATGTGATGCTGTTCTTCAAGAAGGGTGACAAAACTCTCTTGAAGAACTACAGACCCATCTCGCTTCTGAGCCATATCTATAAGCTGTTTTCGAGAGTCATTACGAATCGTCTCGCTCGCAGGTTCGACGACTTCCAACCTCCCGAACAAGCAGGGTTCCGAAAAGGCTATAGTACCGTAGACCACATTCATACGCTGCGGCAAGTTATACAGAAGACCGAAGAGTATAACTTGCCACTTTGCTTAGAGTCGTGGACTACGAGAAAGCCTATGATTCGATTGAGACCTGGGCAGTACTGCAGTCTCTCCAAAGGTGCCAAATAGACTACAGGTACATTGAGGTGCTAAGGTACTTATACCAGAACGCCACCATGTCGGTCCGATTACAGAACCAGACCTCTAATCCGATCCAACTACAGCGAGGCGTGAGACAAGGAGACGTTATTTCTCCGAAACTGTTCACGGCTGCGTTGGAGGATATTTTCAAGCTTCTGGACTGGAAAGGACGCGGCATCAACATCAATGGCGAGTACCTAACACACCTGCGATTTGCCGATGATGTAGTTCTTATGGCTGAGACCTTGGAAGACCTAAACATAATGCTCGAAGATCTCGGTAATGCTTCTCAAAGAGTGGGTCTTAAGATGAACATGGACAAAATGAAAATCATGATAAATGCCCATATTGCACCCGCTCCAGTTAACGTTGGGAACATTACACTCGAAGTTGTTGACCACTATGTTTACCTGGGACAGACAGTCCAGCTAGGTAAGTCCAACTTCGAGAAAGAGATCTCTCGTCGAATCCAGCTCGGATGGGCAGCGTTCGGGAAGCTCCGGCATATATTTGCGTCCGAAATACCTCAGTGTCTCAAGACATAAGTCTTTGACCAGTGTGTGTTGCCAGTAATGACCTATGGGAGTGAGACGTGGTCCCTTACTATGGGTCTCATAAGAAGGCTCAAGATCACCCAGCGAGCAATGGAGAGAGCGATGCTTGGTATTTCCCTGCTCGATCGAATCAGAAATGATGAGATCCGCAGGAGAACAAAAACAATCGACATCGCTCGAAGGATTGCATCGCTGAAGTAGCAGTGGGCGGGACACATAGCGCGGAGAACCGATGGCCGTTGGGGCGGAAAGGTTCTCGAATGGCGACCGCGTACCGGACGACGTTCCGTGGGCAGGCCCTCTACAAGGTGGACCGATGATCTGGTCAAGGTCGCGGGAAGCCGCTGGATGGGGACAGCGCAGGACCGATCGCTGTGGAGATCCTTGGGGGAGGCCTATGCCCAGCAGTGGGCGTCGTTCGGCTGAAATGATGATGTAGGGACTTTCAAGGTAGTTTGTGTCGCAAAAATAAAGCCAGAAACAGTGTGGTCAAAAGACTACTTAACGCACAAAAAGTTGTGGGCAAAAGCTGGTCTTAAAGGTGAATTTATCTATCTTTCTGTGCAATGTTAGGCTGGGAGTCTTCACAATTGATTGAAGAGCTTTCTTTATAAAACCTTCAATGGCAAAGAAGCATGTGAGCGCACGGTTTTAAAGCCGCTTTCAGCTTAAAATCTTTAACAATCCTAGTTGCACGTTTCTTTATCGAATCAAAAGGACTGAAATGGTGTCAGTCAAAGCGCTAACTTCCGGTAACACACCGATGACTTCCGTTTTCTACAGCTCGATTTTTTATGCAATGTCGGTGGCAAACAAGCAAACAGACCGCCTGATGTTGAGTTACTGCAGCCTATGAACATTCAACACAGCAAGAAGAAATTAGGGATTATGACAAGGCGCTCACCTTTTGATAGAAGATGTATTGATGGCTAATTCCAAACTGAATGCTACTAGAGAGCCATACGCGTACACGTACGTAGCCATGCACGTACGGGTAAAACCTCCGTACGCTCGTCGGATCAGCCTGCACGGGGAGTGACTTAAGAAGGCATTCGTGTTATTCTGTCCGCCCGGGAGCTTGTCCGCCGTACACGTCCGATTGGTATGCGCACACAAGTACGGCCCGCTTATAAGTGCAGTTCACGTAATTTGTTTAGCTTAGCATTATCTCAAAATCAAATTAAACTTACATTATTTTCAGTTTCATTTTCGCCACTAACCACCAGTTATTTATTTTATTCTGTGCCACCAGGTGCGATTGTGAACAAATGACTGACTGGTCCATATAAAAAAAGTTATTTTGTTCAAGGGCTGTGATTTCCATTTTAGAATTTGAGGTAAGATAAGAACCAAAGATTTTAACTTAAAGAAAAGACGAGGAACTTTTACACCATGATGGTCGACTAAACCAATACGGTAATCGAATAAACATCATTTGCAAAAAGTGTGCCCACACTTTACTGATTCAGAGTCTGTACCAAGTTACGGCGATGCTACACTTATACGCACAAATTATTCATGTTGAATAGATAAATTATATTTATCTATACCGAAACATTGATGTTTTTTAACCGAACACAACATGGACGGGGCTATGATTGCCCTTAAATAGGACAGACTACCTAATTTGCAAGCTAAGGTGACTGATGCTGGTTATGAATGTTGTACTTAAGAATTTCGCGATGCCTGCTTCAAACAGCAGTGAATTCCGATAAGGCAGGCATTTTATATGATTTTAGGAATTTTGATATAGTAGTTTATAAAACATCATATTTTTGTTATTTTTGCTTAAAAGTCGAGCATGTTATGAAAATGGGAACCTGGATGTTCCTAAAAATAAAAAATAAAACAAGTCAACTATTTTATGTTTCACAGTACTGTGACGCTTTTTACCAAAAAATAATTATATGACTCAAGCTTTTAAATAACAATAATCATAAAGAAAAAAAATTCTCAAGAAAAACCCTTCACAGTGTAAAATACTTAGCACGACTGCCATTACTGACTCAATCCCTCTTAAAACAACGTATTTACCCATTTTATGCTCCTTAAAGTAACAGTACGTGAAATAAGTTATGGTGTTAGTCATCATTCACAAAGTTTTATTCGTTCTAAACCTACGTGAATCTCCATGGACAAAAAGTGTCCAAAATAAGAGCTCCAAAATTTTTTTTTATTACTGAATTTAAAAACGACTAAGTGTAAAGTTGGCTTAACCATCGTAAGCAGAGGCGAAGGGACGAAAAAAGGTTTCTCTTGTTATTCAAATGAGTGACAAACTTTCTGAAGCTCCAAAGCTTGGCTTTTGCACTGAACATCTTGAAACTTTTTGCGTTTTCAATAC
Source organism: Udea olivalis (assembly GCA_947369235.1). Classification (NCBI taxonomy): domain Eukaryota; kingdom Metazoa; phylum Arthropoda; class Insecta; order Lepidoptera; family Crambidae; genus Udea; species Udea olivalis. The sequence continues at coordinate 9,070,074 of OX376362.1, read as the reverse complement.
TTAAGTACTTGCCCGAATTTTAAGGTGCGATATAAACAAGCTTGAAACATGTTTTGACACTTGCTGGTAAAATTGTTTTTCAGATGGAAGGAATTCGTTAATTTATTTTTTTACTTATCAAAGCTATGATATTTCATTTTAATACGATAAATAAAGACATCCTGCAAACATCGGATAACACAAAGTAAATATGAACTGATATGATGTAAGTAAGTATTGTATGTATATTTCATTCCATGATCCTAACAAAAGGTAATGGAAGCTGCTAACAGCTACTACAAAAGATATTAATTGTATGCAAATACTTACTTATGACGAAGCGACGTATCAAAGACTGATCTGAAACCAAAAGGAAAAATAATATTATATCTTCATACAACCGCATTTGATCCGAATCCGTTTTTTTATTTGAAAAACACTGTAAATTATATTTAATTACAGGTTTGCCACATACATATTTTCAAAGACAAGATATTCAATACAATGAAAAAATTATAATTAGTTATTGTTATTTGATAAGTTCAATTCATTGAAGCTACTAGCAATTTTTCAAACTTTACCACGTTTCGCGTTTGACAAGGCACCAATTGATTGCAACAGAATTTCAGACTTCGATTTTGTGTCCATCAATTTCTATCCATGGCTTGCAGCCAAATGTTAGGACTAATCATCAAAACTGTATCGTGGGATGATGAAATAGATTATGTTTAGCGTTAAAATTATACTGAACACAAATTACAGTCATTCTAAACACAAGTTATTTTACATAATTACAATTCAATTCAATTCAAACATTTATTTCAGACTCATGTCTGTACAATTTTAAAATACAATTGAACAAAAAAAAACAATAACAAACATACATTACAAAGAATAAAAAACTTAATGAAAATTATCGTAAATGGTGAAGTTTGATAGGCAGGCGCCAAGACCGATTTGTAGTTTTTAATAAAAAAAAAATCATCGGGACCCACCCTTCAGCGTGCTAGCTAAGCAGCCATTATTCACTCCTCTCAGGACCACCTTTTATCTATTGGGGCCCCTGTGCACATCAGGATGATGGGGCCCTCCAATTCGTCGTTTGCCTAGTTTTAATGTTCTAAAATCTAGAAAAACTGATTTTAGGGACCCTAATGATCATGGGGTGCTAGAGGGGCTCGTGCCCAAAGTGTCAAAAAGTAAAGAGGGGCCTGAACTTTCAAAGTCGTAATACGCATTACGATGCAGAGCCAGAGTAAAGGACACAGTATTACAAAACACAATGCAGCAGTTTCGTAAGTTTATGTCGTAATTGGGTATTTCTACTATTCCATGTTTTTTATCTTATTACGGAAGATGAATCCTAATATTTTGTGGCTTATTACGCAAAACTTTTGTAAGCATCACTTGATTATTTTGTTTATTTAATTGTCTGTACACAAAATAAAGCTGTACACAAAGTGATCACCCTTTGTTCAATTTAAGCAACACTACTCCATAAAACTTAAGCAACACTACTCCATAAAACTTAAGCAACACTACTCCATAAAACTTAAGCAACACTACTCCATAAAACTTGAGCAACACTACTCCATAAAACTTAAGCATCACTACTCCATAAAACTTAAGCAACACTACTCCATAAAACTTGAGCAACACTACTCCATAAAACTTAAGCATCACTACTCCATAAAACTTAAGCAACACTACTCCATAAAACTTAAGCAACACTATTCCATAAAACTTACGCAACACTCGCTCAAAAACTACACAATACAGGTCCCTAAATAGTCCTCTGTAGTTCAGACTACGGAAACTTCTTAATCAGAGGGTAATTCAATCTGTCATGGCGTAAATAGCTCCTATTACCGACCACTGTCATGGCGTAAATAGCTCTTATTACCGACCACTCCACAGAATCAGAGAGCGGATAATCCCGAGTCAACAGCTCGTCTCGATCAGCAAATATTTGTCTGCCTGCCTTGCTTACCTTTTCTCTGCGTTTCGAGAATTTTCTGCGGAAATTACTGGATTGTTATGCCTATAGTACTAACTGAATCTGTAACCGGGTAACACGTATTTAGTTTTCATAGCTTTTATAGCAAGCTACCGACAGCAAGAATAGGTATAAGTTCTGGTTTAGTTTAAAATAACAACGAAAAATTAAGTAGCTCCTACAAAAAATAACGGTGGTTTCTGGTTACATTGCGAATAATTTTTAGGAAAAGATCGGCGCTTTTGTCGCACGATCGGCACGGTCGAAAGAATTGAAAAATAAATAATTTAAAATCTATTGCTGTCTTTTGCAAACCTCGAGCCCCCCGCAGAGTGCGATAGAGACAACTGCAAATTGGACCGAAATTACCTATCAAAAGTACACAAAATCAACGCTTCGTAGTCCCCTGAATTACTTTTTTTAGTTAAAATTAGAAAAAGGCTTTGGTCGTGTTCCTATGTTTCCATTTTTTTAAATGTTTGAACACAGCCGAAAATCTGTTTTTTTTTTGAAGGGACATTTTAGAGATGTCTAAAGATAATTAGTTCATCAAAAAAAGGAAAACATAGGGACATGCTAGTAGTGGCCAAAGTTTTTTTGAGTAAAATTATTCCTCTACTAGCAATATCCAGTGACTGCGTTTGTTAGGGAAAAACGGCGCTTCTGTATCCTCTTAAAAACGTATTGTAGTTTTGAAAAAATATACTGAAGTCATTTAAATTTTTTGAATGAAAGTTATAATTCTATAGCAGAATACGAAGAATAGAGGAAAAACAATGATAAACCCAAAAGTAACCGATTAGTGGTACAAAGGAGGCAATTAAATAAAACGATTATTTTGTTCAAAAATGCCTTTCATTTGGTAATGTAAGGTTAAGTTAATGTGTTTTTATATGTAGTTCGGTTCGGAGAACGTTAAATGTACCCAAATTGTCAGATTCGTATCGTTTTCCATTAGCTCATCATTAAGAGCTATTACCAATGGCTGCCCGATTTACTTTGGTGAGAGAAGTAAATCCCGTTTTACAGGGTTCTAAAATGGAATTGTTTTGCATTAGCGCTTTTTTCACTTCATTAAGAGCTTTGCCAATGCTTAGATGACGACTGTGGGTGGAATCATGACTTGCTCATAACGTGGTAAGCAGGGATATCACTTCACTAGCTACGATAACACTCATTATCTTGTTTGCAGTTGTGTTGACGTCTCTTTTCATTCTCTTGAATAAAATTATCTAAATCACTCCCTTTTAGGTTCTAGTGACGATAGGTTTTTTCGTTCTCTTATTTCACTATTTCTCAATGATTATTATCCTAACCGTACTTCGTATTTATTTTAGCAGCATGAACTTTTTCTGCAGCAGTTTCATCCTTTTTATAATTAAAGAGAACAAGTCTGATTGCTATTTCAAGACCACAGAATTAAGATTAAACAGGAACCAATGCTGAAAAAAAGCCTCACTGAAATAAAATCGTTTTAAATCTTACATTCATTTTGGTTTAATTTAAAATTCTGTGTCCGCGCCGGGCTTGGCCGTGTTGACAGGCCGTCTTGTCTGTCCCCGGAGTTTGTGTAGGTAAGCCCCGGGTAAGGGTGTGGTGTGCAAGTCATAAGTGAAGTCAAAGTCAAAAATATTTTTGTTCAAATAGACCACATAATATTAGTACGTGCGAATAGTCTGATCAAATTAACTAGTGAATATAAATTCACATAGCATAATACTTTGAACATAGTAAATACAATACATAAATAAAACGCGAATCTACCACCGAAGTCGGAAAGGTATTGCTTCTTGACTGGGAAGACCCCGCAAGGAACTCAGCAGTTAGGTACTCTTTCAGAAGATATGATTTTTTGTAAATGTATTTTAGTACTTTGATACAAATTCTGTTGACCTTGCATCTGAGTCATACAGTATTTCAGTCAAAAGAAGTGGTAAATAAATAACCAGGAGAGAGATAATGCTCGCGCTGTGATAGGTGAGACTACTACGCGTGCGAGTGCAAGCACTAGCCGCCCCGTCAGGCCTTTGTCACTTCTTGTACTTGTGCGCGATAGTAACCTACCAGCCGGCGGGTCTTCCAAGACTCTTTTGGCTGTTGATTGTCAACAGCCGCGTAGAACATTCCATAGATAACAATATGTACTGACGTAACTATAAGTACTGATTAGCTGGCATCTATATCGAAAGAGGTAGCCCTGGCCTGTCACATGACAGCACACATTTTGTTTTTTTTTATAAACTGATTTTTCTGTTACGAAGTAACTATTAAGTTATTAAGTATGGCCCCGTTGCGTTCGAAGAGAAGCCGGTTTATACCGGTTCGGCCAGCTGCGCAAGGGCTCACTCACACAGTTCAGTGAACCTGTCACAGCACGGCTGTTGAAGCTTAGTCTTTGTTACTTTCATTTAGTCGTGTGCTGCTACACACGCCAGCTGTACGGGGGAACAGCAATCACCAGTTAAAGTAGAGCTTGTCTAATTTGAAATGACGCGTCCCAATTTTTATTTATTTATAGACCTTTGCAAGAGATCTTCAAATGAACTATTAGAACTATGTCAATGTTTATAGTTCCATACATTTGAGGGCTCTCAAACAATCTGCATTTTTGAAGCCGCGACTACTCTTTACAATGTTTAGTTAGGTTCGGGTAATGTTCATTAATCATTAATTTATCATACATCTTTAGTTTGAACGGTCATTTCGCTTATAACATGAATTGGGTAGGTACGCGTGTACCACAAAACCGTTTTTTCACCATTTACCTATTTACAGAAGAGAATTTGCTTTTTCATATTATGAAAAAACCTCTTTATTTAGATTATTTTTCCTAGTTGTTTTGGCAACTTTACGAAAATTTCCTTAAAGATTTTAATTTTCCTTTGTCTATTAAAGAACTGCAGATATTTTGTCAATCTTTCACGTTCTAGGTTTTAGTTCACGTTTTAGTTAATGTTTTTATAACTGTAGCTCACTAATTCCGAATTATTGAAAAACCGTCCATGTAATGTAGATCACAATATGTCTGTGTGGAATTATACAGGACTGTCCAGATTTAGTGATCTAAATATTTTTTAGCTAGATTACATCGTTTAGCAATTTTTAAATAACATTCAAAGACTAATGAGCTTATTTAGATTTACAAGAGAGTGGTTTTCATCAACACAGAAATCCTAAATTTTGAATAAAAATACTTTAAATTTCAGATTTGGCGTTTCCTAGCTGAACAAAATGTCTAAACTTTTTTTGGATCTGTATCTTTGAGTACCAATGTAATTATAAATATTAGTACTTCTGTCAATTTGGTACTTAGAGTACAAGCTCAGCTTAGTTTGGGTTAGATGATCTCTTATTAATTTGTCCCCGATATTTAAATACAAACAGTTTTACGAATTCACTCAGAGTTCTATAAATTTTTAGGTACAGTCAACAGCAGATTTAAGTGATACTTTAACGTGCCAAAATTAATGATTTTACAAAATCTTTTAAGCTTATTAAACTACTAAGTACGTAAATGAGATATTTTATTCATTATAATCGATATTATGCTGCTTGTGATAAATTGTTTACGTTGTTTTCATCCATAAAAACAAATTGGAATTTTGTTCAATCATCATCTACTTTTGCTGTTGACTGTATTTTACAGCAATCGTGATCATGGAATCTTAAAAAAAAAACTAACTGGTTCTTGAAGTAATCACAGTCTTGGTGCGACCCATGCTTGATCAGTTGTATCACGGAACTACTTATTATAAAAGCTATATAAAACTTTAACTATAGGTATAGTGGACACAATCAAGATTTTACAACCTACACAGCAACCTCCCATTTATGGGGTAATTTTCCTTTTCCGGACACAACACCGATATAAAACACCAGAGACATCTAACAGGGCTATAAACGCTGCCCTTTATAGTCCAGTTCTTGGCATAACCCTATTATCTCAGCAAAGTGGGTGTGACGATGTCTCCCGACACCGTGGTAATTAGGTTCTTTTATTTTATTTTCTGTGGATTAGTGCGTCTCTCTAAACAATGGCAACACCGATGATGTGTTTTTCGGAGCCTGTCGGAAATGGTTTAAAATTATAACCCTGTATGTGCTTGCCAACCCATACTTTTGTATTTTATATCAAGTGAGGTTATTTATATTGCCTACCAAGATAACACTCAACCCTCTTTCGAAACCTACATGCACACTAATGCAAAGGAATCACTGAGCTGGCCACTCTCATCCTGATCTTGAAGGCCTGCAGAAATGCCTTTTCACGCTCCACTTGGAGAACCCGGGACTATAAGAGGAAGAAAACACATGTGCTGGAAGAACGTTCCACGTCTTGATGGTTCGACAAAAAATTGAGTCACCGAACCTTTTAGTTCGGGCCAACTAATTTTATTTACATTGATTTTAAACAGGAGTACCTTTAGTATAGTTCTAGAATACATACAAGTCGAACTATAATATTTTAATACAGATGCTGAATTGTGTGTGGATGACGCCGTAGCGCAGGACGCGTGGTATGAGTGGAACGGTTAGGATGGATTAATATGGTGGGGAATTCCAAAAAAGCTTCATTGGCAAACTCAAAAAACTTACAATTATCTCAACTGTGTCGCGTTTAGACGTAATTTATTTCCCATTTTGTAGGTATTGTTTTTTGCTTAAGGTGATGCATTGATAAACAAGAAATCACCTCCGCAAACACCTGTTTAATCACGGAGCTGAGGGCTATGCGGCAAAGCAATATTTTTCATAGAAAAAATACTGTAAGTAAGTAATTAAAAGAACTCAAAGGGTCATCTCAAAGAGTAGGTAAGCTTACGCCCTAATCCATAAAAGGCAATCAAAGCTGAGCAGTCCTGACAGGTATAGCTGTCCCTTTCATTTCTATTGACATGTGACAGGTCACTTAGCATCAATTTGAGGTGAGCTCAACTTTTGATTAGCGTTTGTGGATACGCAGTTTACTAATACATATGGTGAATTTGGAGACTCTTTGGATGTAAAATAAAAACCTTTATTTGGAAGAGGTATAATTTGTGATGATATATATAGTTTTAAATGGGGGATATTTGTTTTTGTGATATTGAAAGCATCCCAATAAGTAGTAGTAGTATTATTTTTTCCTTTACCTGTAGGTTCCCGTGTTTTTAATGTAATATGTACTTAGCTTTAAGTTTCTTTGTTTTCTACAATAAAGAATATTGTATATCTATCAAATCATTTTAAACAATGGGCAAAATAAAATAATTTTCCTGATAAATCTTGCAAACAGATTATTCGAATTGAATCGGTTTTATACTTGCTGAGAAGAATTGAAATCCCTGTCGCCAAAATTTCCAATGACACACCTTAAATGCTTTGAATCCTCCAGGGCGTTTAGGGCTCTTCAGTCGGGCCCGATGCTGTCTTGTAATTAGACTAAGACTACTGGATATCACTTGAGACGCCCTAACTGAGTACCTACTCTGAATTCTTGTGTATTTGTACTGATTCGTATGAATTCAACTCGAATATTCCGGATTTTGAAAATGTTAAGTTCTTAATTGTTTCTATTTTTACCCGACTATTGGCAAATCAAAGAGGAGGGTAATTAACGAAATGAATTGACAAGACAAACTCCAAAATTTTTTTATGTAGCTCTGACTGCGCGGGTTATCAGAGTAACCTGTATGTCCACCATGAGCTTACACCGATGACATACAAATTCCAGGGGCCCTAGCCAAGTGCAACACGCTACTTTCGTTTTGATATGTCAAATATGAAAACAATACGGTAGTGACATTAGCACTGGTCTAATCTAGCGACATTTAATCATACATTTTTTTCGAAGCGAAAGTTGCGTATTGTTCTTGGCTAGCCCCCCTGAAGTAAAGTAGACAGTAACTTGTGGCAGACATACAAACGTTAAGTCACAAACGTCCAAAACGTACCTATAGCAGACTTACATACACACAGTATGTTTTCATGTCATAGCATTATTATGCACGAGCTTAACCATAACATACGTCAGGTATCTCAAAACGTATGTCATACGTGAGTTTAGATATGAGGATACCTAGAATAGAAGTAATGTATGTTTTACAAGGGGAGAGAGGAAAGAGCCATTCACAACAGAAAATTCAGTTAGCAACATTTCAAGTTTACTGATCGATCAAAGAACTTGGTAAAAGACACTTTGATAATGTTCACATTTCATCTTGGTTACCCTTTGTGGTATAGCATCTGTATTCTAGCAATTTGTTACTCCTCAGGTAATAATTAAACATCTTGGGATCAAAAACAGCCTCATTGTAAAACAGAACTGTCGAGAAATACCAAAGCAACCGGCAAACATAATTAAACCCTCCCGATCCGCACTATAAATCAGTTCTTCAACTCTTAACGCGGCTTAATGAATATTAAAACCCGGCAAATGTATTCGCAATTAAAAAAGAAACAAAGAGTAGGTCAAAGATCTTTCCCCGGTCGATTTGGCCGTCCTCCAACGGACATTAGCGTCGTAGTAATATTTCGTTAAGTTTAAAATTTGAGGCCGTTATAAATATTGTTCGTGCGGCCCATGCTGCCAAGTGTTCTTGTATTCGCAGTTCGAGTTCTATTTTTTCTTTAGAATTCTTCTGTTCGTGTCGTGAGCAATACCTATTATGTCTTTTTTGAATGAGCGGTCACCAAAGAAACAGATAGTACCATCGATGTTTTAAATACGTTAAAACGGTGTTGTTATACACAGATCAAATAAAATACTCTGGCTCTACGAGTAATACTGTTGGGGATTCGAAATTCTTTAGCGATTCCTTAAGCTCAGAAGTTCCTCTTTCTGAAGTCATCCTTTATAACACAAAATCTCCAGTAAAAAATCTGCAGTATAATCAATCGTCTCATATCTAAAACCGTTTTAAGGTTTATTGAATTAAAAAATTGTATCCATGCTCAAAACTTCCACTCCTCAATTTTAGATCTCGTAGTGTCAACTTGATCTCACTGTGTCAATTTATTTTATTCTCCTATCAGTTACCTAGTTCCAAACTGCTTCGAATAATGTTATATATATATTGAAAAACATGCTGAATAATCAATGCACCCACTTTGAAATCAAAATGAGCTTATAGTAACATCGCACAAGCAAACAAAAGGCTTCTACAGATACCGAATATTACGAATACCGTATCCTAACGTCCCCGTGGATTCGCTAGCCTAAGCAATACTATTACGTGTCGCTGAATATTTTACAGAAGAATTTCCGCTGATATACTTCGAAATAGGTTACGCGAATGTAAGTACTTTGCGTGTCATAAAAGACACAAATCACGCATGCGGCGCGGCGGCCCGGGCAGATAGTCCGCTTAGAACAAACCGCCATTTTGATCACGCACACAAAGTGAGTTTACAGGCGATACCGGTGAGAATCGGTCACGCGGCGAGTCGCACTGTCGCGAGTGTATTTTTAGTTTGTTTTTTTTTAGTGTATTTTTGTATTTGTCGAAATTGGTGCAATTTGTCGCAGTCATGATAAATTTTGTTTTTGGCCGGTTTTGTCATGTGTTAAATCTTGTTTTCATGTCTAAGTGAGTAAAACACTATCGCTGCATCACGAAAAAACTCGTTATGATGAAGACTTTACTTACTTACTCACAAAAGTGTTAAAAAAAGGTCTCGATTATCATACAAACGGAGCGCCTTGCGCGTTAGCTATTGAGATTATGAAGCTGTCAAAAAATTTCTGTAACCCAAAACAAGTTTAAAAGAGTAACTGCTGAGTTTCTCGACGGGCTTCTCAGCAAGAAACAACTCCGACGCGGTGGTGGTATTACTTAATAAAGAAGTAGATTCGCATTATGTCTGTATACTGTTTATTTACGTATCCATATTATAATGGTATTTATGTCTATTATTTAGTATATTTTGCTGTAAATTTGACGATTTGAAAGTACTGATACAGTCTATTGGAATAAAGTTGTTTGAGTTTGAGTTTTCTATAAGGTATGTGAGTAGCTAGCTTTAATATAAGCGAACCTGTTGCGATGCTGAGAGATTTTAGCCGGTGTACCGTGTTGTTGCTTAAGAGGAATACTCTGAACTCTAGAAAATACTGTGAGGAAAATGTGGGTCCGAAAAATGTATTCTTTCAACGGTGCCGGTCTTGATGCATGAGTATCATACCATCACGACTATATCCCAAATGGCGTACTCAGATTCCAGTGACTGTTGCTGTCATGGTGTCAACACTCAGAAACCCACTTTTCATTAATGGTATTAGAACCTAAAGTGGCAGGCGGTGACCCTCCCGCCGTAATCACGGTTAATTTGGTTTTTAATCGATGTTTTCCATCACCGAAGGGTTAGTCAGGAATTAAGGAATGAATACTAAGATGGTTTTGACTAGATTTGAACTCAGACCACACGATCCACGATCCGACTTGAGGTGCTTACCCAAGATGCTCCTGTGTGAATCACGTTGCTCAAACCGTTGCAACCGAATCTACCCGCAAGTAATTAATACAAAAATCAACACGTCTGTTTTAAAACTGACGTTATAATAATGACTATCTCAAACAGTTTGACAAATCACTTGCTAAAAGGCCATTGCCTCCGTGGACCCCATTTTACCAGCTCATAATATTCATTAAGTGGATGGTGTTCTAAATTACGTAGGTTTATTTTGTTAACTTCCAGGTTTCAACACTCAAGTTGAAATTGTGTTAATACATAGATATAGTTAATCTCTTAATCGTCATTTGCAGCCATAAAAAGTCCATTACTGAATATAGATCCCCATTCCTTCCCATTAATGTTCAGTGTAACCTGCATCCGGCGACCCTTACCAGGTCCAACACTGCGTTTTGTCTCTTCATTACCCCCCCAATAAGGACAAAAATGGTAAAGTAATATTTACGAAACCTCATAAAAATCCATTTCATTTTCTGCTTCAAATCACGGTTACCGTTACAAAAATATGTACACCGAAGTATAAACCCTTAAGTCACGTCTTAGAGAGCTTTTGCGTCCTTTACGGGTAATGTTAGGCTTAAAAGCGAACACTTATTTGCCTCAAAGAAATACGCAGCTTCCTAAAAAAATATCCAGCGAAGGCGTTGTCTTTGTAAACAATACCTCATTTTGTGGTCCAATCTCTGTTCATGTTATATTCATGGCGAAGCCATGGGCAGAATGGAACGTACCAAGATAGGTAATACGTGACTTGGCACCTTACGATGGAATGGTGTGATTGAATGAATTAATGATTGTTGGGCTAAAGGCGAACATAACAAGGTTCGTATTTTTTGGAAGAAAAAGAAAAATATTTTGTAAAAGCGCTGAATTTGTGCTAATGAAACAACTATGACTGTGAAAAGTTAAAAAAGAAAATAGTGCACAATAACATTCAGATAAGTGTGCACTCTATTTGGGATATTTCTCATCGATCACTATCAAGTTTTTCAATACTAATATCGTAAAATGCCCAAAGCGACAGCAGACTGTAACCAGAAACTGCAAGTGATAGAGATTGGTTTGCATAAATCTGCCTGATTGCGTTTTTCCTATATATAGTAGATCATAACAAATATTCGAATACTAATTTAATAAACCTCTTTTTCTGAACATATTGTCTTTCTTTTTCTGACCACTTTTTACTTTTCCCGTTAATTTCCTGACACTCAAGTAACAAAAAGTACGAAAGGTATGTTTAACAACGACCATTCCAAAGCAAATTCTGACATTTCTCAAAGCTTTCTATCGAATACACCTTTTCTGCACCCAATACAAAAGCTATAGGATTGTGAAAGCCCATTAAGGTAGCTCAGGGCTGACAATATCTAACAAAAAATTTTCGCCCAAAAAGAAAAGCGGCTTGTATAATGCCTTTTCTTTTTGAGCGAAGCCTTACTCGATCACTAATAAATGATCAAATCTGCAAAACAGTATGTTTTTAAAAAGAAATCATTTTGGAAACTTTTGTAGTTATTGACCACAAATAATTTGTATTCGTAATGTATTGTAACGTTATGTTATATTTAACTAAATACTTGACGTTCTGTGGATGGATATCGTCCTGCCAACTGTTAGTTGCTGAAGTAACATTACGTTAATACAGTTACAATCAGAACATTAAGGATGTGTAATCGCTTTCAAGAACCATAGGACCGAATTGAGAACCTCCTCCTTTTTTGAAGGTGGTTGAACAAAAATGGTGTTAGTCTAACAATGATGCAGTTTATTAAAAGGTCTTTATAATTTCTGTATAATAATGGAAAATAAGTGTAGTTTTCATGAATTACCAAAAACTAAGACCCGTCACCCCTAAATAGGCCTCTTATGTGACCCTTCCACATTCCCCGTTCTATCCCGACCAATTACATTTCTCACGTAACGTATTGCAAAAGTACTTTTTACGTCTGAAGATTAGGACGTTTTCACACTTTCTGCGTCGGTTAACGACCCCTTGGAATTGGATGTGCTCCTTTAGAGGTCTCGTTAGTGCAGTCAGTTATAAATGTTGGATTGCCGTAACTTTTCTTTCAGACGTCGGCCTTTTTGTTGAAATATTTGACTGCCATTTTGGGGTACCGCCTTAAACTATTTTTTATTGGGGTTAGCTGTACCTATCTTTACTAATAACAATATTTTAAAGAGAAAATATGTATTTGTTTGTTTGTAATGGAATAGGCTCCAAAAATACTGAACTGATTTTTGAAATCCTTTCACCAATATGAAGCTACATTATCGGATTATTTGTTTCCGCTGTGATTTCAAGGCCATGATAAAAAATGACCATTGGTATGTTACATCATTTCCTTAGACTGGCCTGTTAGCAACAAGAGATAAATTAAGTAGCGATCCTCGAATGCAATGAGCCCGATCCCACCCAGAATTTTATCTTAGCCGATGCGGCTTGGCATAACGTCACCGATAACGAAACCTACAAAACACCCATCCAGAGCGGCTGTCAATAACACTCGTTACGACCGAACCAAATAACATAAAACCAAAAATCCCAATAAATACCATTCAATAGTTGAGCTGCTAGTAAACAAATAGGGCTGTTAATCTCTGGTTTAATGTATCGTTACGAACAAAATAGGTTCCCTGAACAAATGGCACGGAAAAGGGTTTTGGTTACCTTCTGATAGTAACAAATAAGAGACAAATCGAGCCGCCTAATCGATTGGGTGCTTGAACGCTGGTTAAGTTATGGGGTGAGGGGTTGTACTTAAAACTAAGTAGGTACTACCTGTAAATATTGTGAAGTTTGACTGAGCTAAACTGAAAAACTTAAAAAAAATGGTAAAATAAAACGAAACTTCCATCTTTTAATTGACTTTAAAAACATCTACATAAAGATAAAATTTCAGTGGCACATACTATCCCATTTGGGAGTCTATCAATAATATCTATTTTTAAAAGTTGATTTGACAATGAACAGCTAAATTGTTTTTTTAATAAAATCAATTTCTGTAATTTTTTTTAAGATCGATCCAGTAGTTTTGAAGCCTATTCAATACAAATAAATAAATATCTATGACAATTCACACCAAGATCATCTGACCCCAATCTAAGCAGAGCTTGTACAGTCAACAGCAGAAGTAAGTGATACTTTAACGTGCCAAAATTTATGATTTTACCAAAACTATGAAGCTTATTAAACTACTCAGAATATAAATGAGATATTTCATGCATTGTAATGGATATAATGCTGCTTGTGATCATTTTTTTTATGTAGTTTTCATTCATAAATATAAATTGGAATCCAATTTGTATTTATGAATGAAAACATCATCTACTTCTGCTGTTGACTGTACTATTATACTTTTTTTGGTACAAACAAACAAACAATCAAATCTACCTCTTTATAATATTAGAAAAGGTATAGATTAGTAAAGTTTAGTAAAGATGATGAAATACAAATAGATAAATAATGAGAGGTATCAAAACTAAACAAATTGATAAAAATTTACGCCACCTTTATATTTTCTAGTCCGGAAATAAACTAACTCAAAGACATAGATAGCTAGAGCAGGATCTCAATTTTATTTATCTCGTTATCAGGACATAAAAAACAAAAAAAGGCCTCACAGGAGGAAAACTAATATTCAGGATTCGCAAATAAAAGGTCCATGACCTTGGATTGTGTGTAAAGTCAATTCCCTTATCTTTTTAAAATGTATAGATTACAGTACAATCACATACAACAGCTTAAACATAACATAGGTAACTCCTTAGGTTATCCCCTAGTAATTCTAGTTTACGATCTTATAGCACCATCTATACGCAATAAAGCGTTACACACGTCACGATAAGAAACTGCTACAGTCCTACACATAAACTTTATAGTACAATACGTTATATCAGAGCCTAGTTTACTCGTATTTCATGATAACACCAATAAATAATCTAAGAACGTTATGTTATGACGAATTTTGTCTTTTGGGGACAGCCCAGATAAAGTGGCGATTTTAGTAGTCATGAAGAGGACTGGCAGACCCTGGCACATAATGGAAACCTATGGAGAAATTTGTAAGAGACCTTTGCTCAGCAGCTGGACATAGCTGATTAGAAAATAGTTTTGTGAGATATGAGATAATTCGAATTGGAACTGGGGTAAGTTAGTTATAGATGGTACTGCCGGCCGTTGGCGCAGAAAAGTCCTGTAACAAAGCCTTTCGAAGGCAAACGGAGCGTGGGAACCGCAAGGACCACGTGATAAAGGTCGGAAGATTCCATTGGATGCAAGCTGCCAACGACCGGGTGCCTTAAAATAGGGAGGCCTTTTTTCAGGCACGGTTTGCTCCGTCTTTTCTGGTCCGCACCGCTAGGGAGTGTAACGCTCTCCCCGCGTCTCTGTTTCCGGATACTTACAACCTTGGTGGCTTCAAGGCCAGAGAGTTTAAGCATTTTCTGGGTAAGCGTGTACCTCGTCATCGCTTACCACCAGGCGAGACCGAGGCTAAAAGCAAACCCATTCAAAAAAAAGTCTAGTTACTGCTGATGATGATAAAACTAGGCTGGCAAACCAAACAACCCAACAGCAACTTTATTCTTTTTCTTCTTAATCTTGAACATTTGACTTTAAGTTTTTTTGTGGATGGGTGCCTTGATTTGCGTTGCGATAAAATGATTTATATTTCAGAGCTTTTTACCTTAACGGCCATCAGTTTCTTTTTAGCACATATTTATTACTTCATTTCAACTAAAAGCGTTAGTCAACTGTTGCTCTCTAAAAAAAAGCTTGCTTGTGATCTTCTGTGATCAAAATGTTCTTTAATTTAATGTTTATAAACAAATCCAAAAAAGTACATAACTGTACTGTACAGCAGTCAGCACTTTAATGGCGTAACACTTTAACAGCTAAAGTTACAATCTACCAATGCAACAGAAGTCATTGCCCAGCTGTTAGGCTGCACTTGATTTATGCTTGGCTGTACCTATAAGGTAAAGAGGGGTTTTGTATGCAAATCTAAACGTTGCCAACCGAGAAATCGGAAGTGAAAATAGACGTTCTCTTATTCGATATTGCCACTGAAATTTCAATAAGAATACGTTAGCTACGTGTTCCTACTTATTTGTACATAGCATTTCGATTTAACGCGTTGTATAAAATGACTCGAGTTTATATTGATTGAAAGCCCTTAGAAATTATTTTAATGAAACCCAACATCTTGGAAGCTTTTTCGACTATGCTGTTAACACGCGAAACATAGTTAAATTTACTATCAACTATAACACCCAAGTCACGATTCTAATTAACTTCCGAGCGTACAGTGCCGTTCAAGTTATAGTATGTTGGGATCATTTGTTTTTTGTTCGTACTTTTTTGTGGGAGCATTTACCAGCATTTAGGGTCATAAAGTTTAAATCACACCAACACTGAATGCTATTTAGGTCCTCCTGAATCATATTCTTGTCCAATGACGAATCAACGGTCTTGTTTATCTTTAGGTCATCAGCAAAGAGGGAAAACTTACAGTGTTTTATGTGTGGGGCTATAAATATAAGAAAAAGCGTTGGCCCTAAGTGTGATCCCTGAGGGACTCCTGAGGTTGCACAAAATTGCCTCGACTCGTGCCCTTTGACAGCTATAACCTGTCGTCTCTCACTTAAATATGAGGAAAACCAATGCAAAAGTCCTTCATCAACTCCATGTGATTTTAGCTTCAGTAAAAGCAGTCTGTGGTTGACCTTATCAAAGGCACTGCTGAAATCAATGTATATAACATCGGTTTGCGTTCTACAATCTAAATTTTTAGAGACATTCATTATACAAGAGGTTAAGTTGGTTTGAGTTGATCGACCACATCGGAAGCCATGCTGATGTTCAGACAAGGCGCCTTCCACATGAGAACTCAATATAGAGTGCACAAGGGATTCAAACAACTTTTAAAAGGCAGAAAATATATAAATGGGACTATAGTTATTGACATCGGCGGATTCACCCTTTTTATGAATGGGAATAATTTTTGCTTTCTTCCACTCACACACCATCGCAAAGATCGATTAAAAATAAAGGTGAGGGGCAGCGAAAGAACAGTTTCAAAGTGATTAACAAATATATGTTATACGATTAGGAACGGTCCGGTTATGTGTTATACGATTAGGAACTTAAACTCTCGAACAATTGTCATAGAAGAAAATCTGACATTTCCCTTTTAAGTTCTATGCCAACTTCAACATAAATTAATGTAAAAAGTACTAAATTTTTAGCTGTTTTTATCACTGACCGTAGCTTACATTATGGAAACTACGAAATTCTATTAGAGGTATCCGAGCTCAGTGAGGATTGTAAGAGAGGTCTATGTAAGGCCAGTGATAATTCTTACTCTCAGATGTTATAAAGCCGCCTAAAGGCCTCCGACTAGTTTAACGACTAAATTATTTAGCCGGTACCACCTTCCGAAGAACGCCGATGCCCGAACGATAGTGTATCACTAAATTTCAGTCGGGTTGCTCACTCATCCTTATAACCAGTATGTCCATCATGAGTTGCTGTGACGTACCAAGATTGTTGACTTCAGTAATTCGTATGCCAACCAAATTCCCATACCAAAACGTTAAAGCGGTCATCGCGGACGCTTGCGGCTGCCATTAAGAGGACACAGCACGGTCGAGAGAACTGAAAAAAAGGTATTAGTAAAATTTATTGCTTGTTTTTGCAAACCTCGAGCGCGCCGCAGAGTGCGATAGAGACAGATGCAAATCAGACCGAAATTACCTATCAAAAGTACACAAAATTGACGTCTCATGGTCCCCTGATCCCTTTTCGATAAATTGACCGATTTAGTTACTTATTTTGTTAAAAATTAAAGAAGGACTGTAGCCGTTTTTCTGTTTTCTTTTTTTTAAATAAACTAGTTTAATCAGTTTTCTGGATGTTTGAACACAACGGAAAATTTGTCCGTTTTTTTAGATTTTTGAAGGTTCATATTTCTTTTATTAGGTAATAAATTCACTAAAAAAAGGAAAACATAAAGACATGCCAATACTAGCAATAGATTTTTTGGTAAAAAAACATATTCCTCTACTAGCAATATCCAGGGAGGAAACAGGGGACTACGTTTCTATGGAAAAACGGCGCTTCTGTATCCTCTTAACGTAAAGTCATGGTAAACATACATACTAGGCGAGCTTAACAGACATCAAGCCGTGGCGCATGCGCTGTTTGACTCAGTCATTTAATAGCTAGACCCAGTTGAATTGGATTTAGTGGAAATCTATTAAACTCGATTTCATTTGACTGGACGAGCCAAGTGGACACGCCATTATAATAACAATGCCATTCATCTGTATCAATGAACACGTAAATCAATATGTTTCGAAATATTAATACGTTTCCACGGCTGATTGAAGCTGGTTTAAAACTGTTTACATAATTTAAATTAACACTGGAGCACGACGTTATTTTGCAAAATACTGAATTGAAATCGGTAAAATAAAATAGCACGTGGTAGTAACATGTCAGCCACAATGTTAAAGAAACAGTTCGAATTAAATATCAGATTCAGAATGAATACATTTGCTTTTTTTATGCTAACACTAAAAAAATACATAAGTATTACATTAATACAATATACGAAATAGGTACTACACTACTTGTATTCTTGGGAAATAGGTCAGAGTGTTATTTTTACTGAAACAAGGCAAGAAACTCAGCAGGACCTTTTTCAAACATATGTTATTAGAATACAGTCCTAATTGTAATTAAATTATAATGATTTTAATGATTTGACAGAGTCATCAAGTTGTAACATGATTCGGAAGACCCTTGTTAAAAAACAAGCAACTTTAAATAGATGTCTCTTTTTAAAGTTCTTATATATACCAGCTGTTTCTGAAAGAGGCATGTGTAAGGGTATATTATGGGCAACGAAACACATGATTACACGACTCGTACCTAAAGCGAATTGAGTGAGGATTGAAAGCACATAAGAAACCAGACGACCAATTGGCGTAGTGCACTGTCGCACGGTTTCTCGCCTTGACTTACGTAGTGTCTCGGGTTCGATTCTCGGTCGAGTCAATTCAGGAAAGGATATTTTCTCAATTGTCTCGTGTCTGAGTGTACTGGGAGACGTCTCTGGCTGAATACTTGTCTAGTACCTCGTAATACACGGATATATTTCATCACTACTTCAAGACCATGACAAGTAGTGTATAACACAACACACCACCTTGTCGTGGTCTTGAAGTAGGCGCATTCTAATTTTTATTTTAAACCACTATTTTTGTGTTAGTTGGGCGAGCCAGCTAAAACTTCGAATGATATTATAACTGTTTTATACACGTCCAAAAACAAAGCCAATCTACGAAACTTATCAAAGAAAAGCCTGCGGGCAAAGTAAAGCGAAGGTACAAAAACTGCACGATAGATTGGATGGCAATAAATTTGGTGCCCTACGAAGTGGCAAAGACAGCCAATACAGCACTCCTGGGTCCAATAGCAACATCTGTTTATCAAACTCGGCCCTTCCTGTTGATTTATAGGATACTTCCAGAAGTTCCTAAGACGGTGAGCGCAGTTATTAAAACTAGATAGTTTGAAAGTGGGTTTAGGTAGGGTTATGTCAATAAAGTTGATGGACTATCTTTTAAAAGTAAAAAAAACAGTCGTTTGTGGATAAAAAGTCACTTTGGCAACTCAAACGAACAGCAAAGGGGTGGAATAAGCTTCCTGGACTTGTGTTTTCGAAAACACTTAAGAAGAGACTGATAGGTCACTGATAGATCACTCAAAGGCTTATATAGTGAACAATACGTCAGTCCTGGAATG
Organism: Udea olivalis; assembly: GCA_947369235.1. NCBI lineage: Eukaryota > Metazoa > Arthropoda > Insecta > Lepidoptera > Crambidae > Udea > Udea olivalis. Next base: position 9,050,836 of record OX376362.1, on the reverse strand, counting down.
CGAGCTGCCTACAACGTTGGTAAAATACACTCAATTAGACAAGACCTTAAGGTCTCAATAGCGCAATTAGTGAGGGGATTACAACAAAATGCTGCTGGTTCAGCTGCGCCTTATATCTAGACTGAGTAGATTTTTTCTAGTATTTATATTTGAAAACAGAATTGTGTACAAAAAAATATGATAAGTCCGTACTCAGTAAACAGGCCTTTAACTGGCTAGACTATAAACATACATTTAATTTAAAATTAATAACAAATCGGTTTTTCTGCAACATAGGTTCACCCAAGTGGTTGAGTTGCTTAGAAATTTCAAAATAAAAAGGAGCAAGTAAGCTTATAAATAATAAACATGAGCACATGCTTCATACGCCATAACACGCAGACAAAATATGGGATGTCAAACGAGCTAAGTAATCTCGTTTACATTAAACGAACAGTACAGTCAACACCAAAATATGATGCGCGGTGTCCTTTTCTGGGCGAATACTAACTAACCTGTTTAATTTTCCACAGTGCTGTTAACAACCGAATAAACTAGTGACCCATCTGCTCTTAAACTCAAAGAAGATACAGCTTAAAATGAATTACGCGAACTGATCAGTTACATACTCGTATATACTCGTAAATTTCGAGTTCACAGTCAATATGACCTTATCGCCAAACACAATCGTCACACTGTCGTTTTTAAAAACTAGGAGGAATAGATCTTAAAAAGAAATTATTCAGAGCGCAAAAAAGATTTCGGTGGATAACATCAACGAGTATGAAGTAACCGATGAGTAACAGGCGGCAGCCATGCTAAAGACACAGCTGTAACTGGTTTTGCCTTCAAAACGACCGCAACACTTTGAAGGCGAAATGCAATTACAAAATGATTGGCAGAGGTATATCAGATACATTGAAGCAAATGGCACGACAAACTGAACGGAATCGCGGACTTCTAACTACTATGTTATTATTCTTGCATACCTACATAATATTCGAACCAAAAACAAACAAAACTTCCGTTTTTGAAAAACGGCCGTGTATAGATAGTTTGGTACGCATCATACTGATTTTAAAATCTACAAATGCAACTACGTTTTTTCCCGGCCGACTGTACTCGCGTTAAAAGGTCCATCTGTCACCAAACGGCCTGGGGCGTTATCGACTGGTCCTCCCGCAAATAACTCTGACCTACATAGGATATACAGGACTGAAAATTTCAGGCGCCAAAAGAAAAAGGTTTTGTTACTGTTTTAGAACTGCGGCTGGACGTGGGTTGCGGACAAATAAGTCACGTCCGATTGGAGCAGAGATGAAGATACTTTCTGGAATCACTTATTTGAATTTAGAACCTTCACTCGTATAAAAAGGAGTGAATGAGCACGTTTGTGTATAGGTTCTTATATTTCTTCATTCAAAAAATAAACATACACGTACGTCCGAGCCGCGAGAAAGTTTTGTCGCGCATTCTCCTGCAATTCGTATGGGCGGGTAAGAAAAAGCGTCACTATGATCTGTCAAATTCACATTGAAATAACATTATATTTTCTCGTGAAATGATACTGTGAAACTCTGAATGAACATTCGGTTTCAATCGTAACGCAACTTTTGACATTAATCGCGAAATAAAACCTCTGATTCTTTTTTTTGAACTTCTTTCAAAAAAAGAGCAGGTCTTTAATTCTTTAAAATCTTTTTTTGGGTGGATAACTGTTTTTTTCAACTCATCAACTGGTAAGATGAAGCTTCAGTTTTTATTGGAACTAATGACTTCGTTAGGCGAATGATTTCATTCGCTAAATAACAAATCATTTGATGTAAAATACTAAAGAGATCAATTAGGTAAACAGTTTTTTAAGATATAAGGGTTAGCCTAATAGCGTAAACTAGCATATTAATCCTTGCCAATAGACCGATTGTTCTGCTTACGCAACCCCGATAAAAGTTTACGAGACTATAAAAACACTACACCACTTTTCTGGCATAAGGTCAACAGATTGTGAGTAGTGAATTATTTTGAACGAAGTTTAGTTTTTCTAGCTATCTTATAAAAAGACTGAATATTTTGGTTTTGTTGCTCATAATACCACATTAAAAAGAAGTTAGAGGATTAATAAAAACAGTGTTTTTTAACAACCAGTAAAAAGTCCCAAGACATTTTACTGTAGATCGATTACTATAATTTGTAAAGTTTATATTATTGTTAATGCAATTCTATATTTTGACGACATGGTTGGTGACGTCCTGCGTGACCCGGGTTCGATTCCCGGTCGGGTCAATTCAAGAAATGATGTTTTCTGAATTGACTCGGGTCTAGGTGTGCTGGGAGACGCCCCTGGCTTAATTCCCTGTCTAGTACCTCGTAACACAAGGATATTTATCCTGACTTCGAGACCATGACAAGGTGGTGTGTTGACTGGCGCATATTTATGTATTATATTATGTACTCACTAGGTATCTATGCGGCCAACAACAGCTCTCAAATGTTCGTACAATTTTCAAGAGCCTTAAATTGTCATTTTGTAAGACTGCCAATCGGTAGAATTATGACAAAAAATACCACAAAATGCCAGATAAATTATAACCGTACACAAAGCAGCTTCCCATTTAAATCAAATTGTAATTATGATTCGATTTGACGTGCAAAATCATTATTTTCCGCCAATGAATCCCAATATTCCATCAATTACTGTTAACAACCATTATACCACCTCCGTTCTACATCCAAATGCATTGTTGAAAACATTAACCGCTGTTAATACGTTACACTTTAATTACGGTACGTTATCACGTATATCAAATAAATGATCAGTAATGTCCATATGCACATTATAATTTTGCGCTTATGCCATTTTACTCGGGAAATAAATACCAATAAGCAAAAGAATCAAAATAATGATCTGATAAAGTCTTTTTTCACGTACGGGTTTGCTTTTGCTGGCGCCACCTTTACACATTGAAAAATATAAAAATGAGGTTTACTCGATCTGTAGTTCATCATTATAATCATTCAGTCTTAACTGCCAAAACTGCAACCGATTTCAATATTTTTGAAGTTTTTTACGAGTCATCTCACTCACCATCTTACCTTTCTTGTTTCATTTGAGCACACCCTCATTATATTTCGTCAGACCTGTTTGCACTGAGTTCCATGCAATATGGTTATGTCCCTGGGGTTCAAATGTACATAAGCATTATCCTTAAGATTAAGTGGCAGAATAAAATAGCCTACCTTATTATGTGCAGGGATATTCATAATAACTAGAGAGGTACCGACTCTTTGCTAGCTTACTCTTTTTTATAATTTAAATGAATATTTTAATGCGAAACATTAGTTTTATTAGTTTTTTATGTTTCATTATTGCATACCCGATATGGTTAAACTGTTGTAACGTTCACCTATGCAATGTCATCCATGCTTCTGTACTGACACAGTTTATAAGCAATAAATTATCTGATTCTGATTCTAGTTGGGGAAGCCACCTGATCAGCCATTTTGCATCCAGCGACTCATGATCTAAAGGCGGCATGGTTGGCAACTAGTTTCACTGAAAATATTGACACTACCAACTACCACTGAAACAAAAGATAAACTCACCTCTGCCTTTTCTATATTCCTCTATGCTTTACTTATCTTTTATTCCAGTTATGAATTTACTATGCATGTATATTATTAGCACTGGGGGGCTAGACTGAAGCAACATGCCGCGACGATTTCTACAATAGAAATCGTTCAAATGTATGAGGATGACATAAGCTGTCACTGGCGCTTATGTCAGCCTCATACATTTGAACGATTTCTGTTGTAGAAATCGTCGTGGCGTGTTGCTCTTCGCTAGCCCCACTGGTATGTTTATCAAGAGTTTTTGAATTATAAATGTCTTTTTTTTTTATTCAACAAGAACCAGTAATACTCGTTACAGATAATACATTTATTAATTTACCTACATGGTTAATGATTATGCAGAAAACAATCATCAGAGAAAATATTGTTCAAAAATAAACAAAGACATACTCGTAGTAAACATTGTGCGAAAACCAGCAATTATTATTTTTAATATGAAATAAAATCATTATGGTTCGCCGAAACTTTTCAAAAAGCAATGATCAGCATGGACGAATTAGTCCATTTTTAAAGGCTCGAATATTCGGAAGTTCGTAGCCGTCCCACCTTTAATAATAACTTAATCTAGCGACATAATATACTTAATTCCGCAGGTTTCCCCTTATCCGAATCTTCCATCTCACTCCCGCTAACACATAGTACAGTTAAAAGCCGTAATTTAAGGAAGGTAGGATTAGCCGAGAATGATGTGACGCTCCTCGCTCCTTACTAAACTCAAGAATAAGCAGGGTGGTTGCAGACGGGCGGTTGAGACGTGTCCGCTGAACCATTAGTTAATATGAATACTTACTACAACTATTAATAATAATAGCAACATCCTCTATACTTTTTCTCAAATCGCAGAACGGATATCCGTCCTTGAATGGCGAACACGAAGATCCGTTTAATAGGTCTCCCACCCAGTAGACTGATGACCCAATACAAGTTGCAGGAAGCCGTCAAAGTGGCCACGACTTACCATGGGTTACCTGGAAAAGTATGAACAGACTGCGAACTCAGGTTAGGCGCTGCAAAGATAACCTGTGCAGATTGGGCTACACTGATGGCGCGAACAACAACATCTGCAAATGTGGTGCCTCCCCCAAGATTATGAGCCATCTTCTTGAATGCCCCTCAGGCCCTTACAGCTGCACACGCTACGACCTGCTGTGTGCCAATAAAAAAGCTGTAAAGGTGGCGGAATACTGGTCGGATGAAATACAGTGCTGCTGTCGACACGACAATAAGAAGTAAGCCTTGGAATCAAATTGCCAAAGCCACTCGCTGAGGCGTTCTATAAGGGAGGCTATGTCCAGCAGTGGTTCCTTTGAACGCCGATGACAAACCTTACTGTGAGATGTAATGCCGCTTTAGGCCCCTCAATGAAGCTGGGCTTGATGGCTAACAACTGCTTTAACATGTTTTCCGAAGCATCAATTTTCTTGAAAAATATATTCCCTTTTGGTCGGGTTAGTCACCCATTCGCCAACTGAGGCATCAAAAAAGGCAGGATAGTTTTATAAGTTGTTCTTGCTCGTGCTTGAATCAAAAATTGACGTCATTCAATTTCCCAGTTCCCTGTTCTAGTTCTCTGTGAAAATACCAAAAGTGTGAAAACGATACCTTACGAATCTTATCTTCTTTACTACTAAAAATGGCGTCTCACGTTATAAAAATTTTCATTTTCCGCCCCAACCAATTACCGTGCCGAGCTATAACTTACTTGTATGAAGCCATCGTCATTCGAGCAAATGAAACTATTTTATTTTTACGACTTCCAAAACATAAACAGTAGTAATAAAACATAAAGTGCCCGTCCCCAATTTAAGAATCTTATTTATTTGTCAAGTTATGTGACGGCAATATGAAATGGTCGTTCCGGGTGGACGTATAGGTTTATGTCAAAATGTTAGCAAGGTTCGTACTTAAAATTAATAACCCAAAGCTATTTAGCCATTATTTTACCCAACTTCAGGAAAGAGTAAGTAATTTATTTCGAACCTTTTTTGTTCTTTTATGCCAAGCTTATTAATAATTTATTGACCAGCATCAAATCTTCACCCTTGACCCATATTCATTTAATTTTTTTTATTTAAAATGGGTTTACGTTTGGCATTAGTCTGGTGGTAAACGACGACGAGGCTGATGGTGGTACACGCTAACCCAGAATATGCCTATTCACTCTGGCCTTGAAGAGACCAAGGTTGTAAGTATCCGGAAACACCGGCACAGGGAGAGGGCTCCACATTTTAGCGGTGCGGAACAGAAAAAACGCAGCAAAGCGTTGGGTACGGATTGCTGGGAAGTCAACCATATGGGGGTGGAAGCCCTCTTGGCGTCTAGTGGTCCGGTGCACAAAATAAAGAGTTAACGAAAAGACCGCTCTCGCCTTTTTCCATAATAGTTACCTAAACTTACCTGTACTTCTACCACCAGTTGCCACTTTAAATTTACGTTATTCTCCGCGTAAAAATTTGTATTGGGATTTGACATGATATCACATGACAATGTCAAATCCCAATACACTTTGAATACACTTTAAATTTGTATTGGGATTTGACATGATATCACATGACAATGTCAAATCCCAATACACTTTTTACGCGAACGATAATGTAAATTTAAAGTGGCAACTAGTGGTAGACCTACTGACCGCCTAAGGTTACTACTATATTCGCTCTGAATTTGTGACCCTGAAACCTGAGGAACCGAACCCGCCTAAAACAAAATAAATAATGTGAAAAATGGCACCAAGTTTGACAAAAAGAAAATCACTCGCGACAGTCCGACTCACCGCGTGACCGATTCTCACCGGTATCGCCTGTAAAGTTAATTTGTCTGCGTGAGTGATCAAAATGGCGTTTTGTTCTTAGCGGACAATCAGTCCGGGCAGCCACGCCCGTTTGTCTCAGATATTTATTTATTTATTCATTTGTCTGTTACACTAGTCTATACTGATATTATTATTATGAAGAGGAAAGTTTGTTGGTTTGTAGGTATTAAATATTCTCCAAAACTACTGGACAATTTTAATTTTTTTTCACCAATATAAAGCTACATTATCAGGGAATGATAAAGGCTAGGCTATATTTTTTTAAGATTTTGGTTATATTTTGACGGAAGAAGTAGTTTACGCGGGAGAAGCCGCTGACGAACAGCTTGTCTGTAATGTTATGTGTGACGTTATAATTCCCAATTTTTGTTGACGTTAAAACGCCAACTTTTTCACTGAATAATCATACCGCACGTCTACACCTCAACATAATTAGGCTATTTTAAATTCTAATGCGTAATATATGCAAATTCTAAAGGGTCTAATGTTGTAAAGGAGTGAGCAGGTAAAATATTTAGTCTGTAAGCCGGTGGTTTCGGTAAACTTGGGATGGATGGTACTCTGGCACAACTTTGTCATATTAGGGAAACTTTAAATGATACTTTAGAGCTTTAGAAATGACCCCTCTAAGATTAGTTTGGGATAGCAACATAGTTGTGATGGTTCTGTGTAAGAAGGAAACACTTAAATTGATAATGCGAATCTTCATGTTTATTTATAATCGATTTGTGATACACTAGCGCGTCCTATTTTTCTTTATGACAAAACAAGGGTGTGTACAAGCTCTGCTTAGTTTGGGGTTTTAGAAAAATACTTTATATGCAGTATTATGAAGCTGTTATTTTTCAAGGAAATAACCCTCTTTGGCCAGACACACGACAGTGGTGACAACTAGAGGTCACGCTTAAAACCATCCAATTTCATCTTTTAAATTTAAAATCCAACAACTCCACTTCGAGTTCACCAAATAGCATACTATCCTTAACAATGAGGTGGTTTAGTAAAGTTAACTAAGTCCGGAACTGCCCTAATATCGCGACATTACTTCTTAGTTACTGGTGTCGTAATGGAGCCACTATAACTTCGAACGTTGTTCTTAATACAGCTTAGTAGTGTTTGATGTCATATTTAACTCTAAATATAATCTCTGACAGTGGTTGCAAATCTCCCATTATTGCCCGTTTTGATAACTAATCCGGAATTTTTCCAAAACATTACACAACATTATAGTTTGCCATCTTCCCACGTCTTCCAAAACGGTTAATAAACTTTAAGATGATGACCTGCAAAAGAAATGTATTAATACAAACTAACACCAAATTCTGCTGCTACGGTAGTAATCTTCAGAATGTCATTTTCAGTATTTTTGTAAGTGTCATAAAATGTGTCAGCAACAAGCAGTAACATAAGGGCTGGAATTCACCGGGACACCATGGCGGCGCAACCAGTCGACGATATCAACAAAATGTATACGGTACGTCTACCACGAGTTGCCACTTTAAACTTACGGTAACGTTCGCGTGAAAAAATGTATTGGGCTTTGACATGACATGAAATGACAATATCAAATCCCAATACATTTTTTTACGCGGACGATAATGTAAATTTAAGGTTGCAATTCTAGGCATACATACAGTTCTATAGAGAGTTACACACCTGCACGTCTACCACAAGTTCATGTCATGTGTCCTCCCTCCCAATACATTTTTTACGAGAACGATAACGTAAATTTAATGTTGCAACTCGTGGTAGACGTATTGGTGTTCATTTTGTTGCGCGATCATTTTGGCGGCGCAACCAGATCGGTCATGTGCACAGAATGTTACTGGTCACGCCGCCACTATGGTCCGGCCACCACTAATTACTAGCGCTCTATGGGTCTCACTCACTCGGCCGCCAGCCGGCCGCCAGTAACGCCCCTACCTCATAGCATTTTCACACAATAATAGTCATTAGACACCATACAGACACCAGACCATGCATCGCCATGGTGTCCCAATGAAATATAGCCCTAACAGTGTTTTCATGAAACTATGTTGACTGTGATGGTAAAATGAGAAACAACTTACATCAAATTTTAACGCCACTCCAGATAGAAAGGTTTTGTAACAGGTAAGCTAAATACAGCCCCATACATTAGAACAAGGGCTGAAGTTTTAATGGCTGCTCAGCTTACACACTGAGACTTAATGCCGTTAAACTTTATTATTACGAGTACATTAAAGTTAAGAAGTTAAGTTCTGGTTAGCATACAATCGCTGACTTAAATAAATATTTCGAATGAAAAAAGATGAACAGCCCTTAAATCGGTGGCAAACAAGCATTTTAAACCTATTTTTGGTACGTTTATTTCACGTCGAAAATTAAAGCGTCGACACGTCGAAATGACAAGCTGTTCAAACGTGAAAAACTAGTGTCATGATTCATAAATCTCTTAATGTATTTTCACTAAATTGGGATAGTTTTCAAATATTTTCTAACATTATTAATAAAAGGGAGTTTAATTGAGTACTGGTCACACTCTGGTATCGTGCTTGGTGCTGGATAAAATGGGTGGACAACGGCAGTTGGGGTTGATTCGTCGTCGGTTCGCCGCAGTGAGAACAGCGTGCTAGAATATAGTTTTGTGTATATGCCTAAAAGAGTATTACTCCATTAGAAGATAGTTATATATTTAGAGTTTCAATTCAGTTCCTTAATACTAGCAATTGAGTCACGTTTCTATTAAGAGAATAAAGAGGTGAACAGGTCAGGTGGTAAGCAGTTTACCGCATCCTATGCACGCGTGCAAAACTGGAGGTATTTCTACCTCGTTGCTGCAGGCTCGCTAGGTACGAGTAAGTCTAGAACCTTGAATAACTAACAGAAAAGAGATCCCCTAGTTGGCAGCTCTTCGAATAATTCTAGCTCCTTACTCACCAGAGGGAGTAGTGGGTAAGTAGTTCCTCGTTTAGCTTTGGTCCCACGATTGTAACGTAACGCACAACATGCATGCGTTGACATTGTATGGAACCTTTATTGACTTTTTTCATACGAATAAATACCCGGCCGCGCATGCCGCATACCGCAGCGTTGTGCGTTACGACCGCGAGATCAATGCTTTATGAGAGGTATTTCCGAAATCCGCAGCGCCCTTTCTCATCATAATTGACTTCAGATTTAGATTAGTATTGGATATTCAAACCTAAATAGCATTGAGAGTCAAATGCACCGCCTCGCTGCGCAGAATGCGCGCCAGCACCAACACCATTCTTATCGCCGTAACAAGCCACGTAAGTAGCTTCTTAAAACATTATTCACTTATTTATAAGAGTGTTGTTATAACTCACAAATATTTATAAGTTTCGCTAACCAAACTAAGTCTAAAATAAAGTTTTTTTTTTAATTTGCACTTCATGAATAAGAGCACTAATAGATTCATAGCTCTTTTGCGCTTATAAGCGGTTATAAGCCGTGTTCTGTTGAAATGCTGAGCAAGATAATATTGTTTCTGAATAGGCTTACAAACGTGGTGGTCAGCAACCTGCTCGTATCAAGATCAGTGTAATCTGTCACAATAACGGCATTATATCCTATCACAATAATATAATATCAATCGCAATCTGTCGGTTAGGCAACAATAACAGAATATTATCTCATAACAAACATGTCAATTCGGCCGTGGTAAAAGGAAATATATTAAGTCATCCTGCATAATAGCTCTTTTGTTAATAAAAATGATCCCGTATTTGGAAGAAAAATACTGAAACAGTTTCATAACATCATACGATCATTCATTTTAGTTTTAGACTACAGTACGTCTATCACGAGTTGTCACTTTAAATTTACGTTATCGTTCGCGTAAAAAAATTGTGTTGGGATTTGACATGACATGACATGAATGACAGTGTCAAATCCTAATACAAATTTTTACGCGAACGATAGCGTAAATTTAAAGCGGTCACTCTTGGTAGACGTACTGGTAACAACTAACTCAAATTACACACAGAACTCATACCGTAAATCAAAAGTAAATAAAAACCACTAAGGCAAATCAGTGGTATATCATCATATATCATAGCGGTCTTTGAGTGCCACAGTTTTGCTTAAAACGGTAGTTTTCGTTTTTTTCGTGTGCTTTCTTATGTAGGCTAGTAAAGAATTTCCCCTTCTTTCTTTACTGATGTTTCAGTCAACCATTTCATTGAGTTCAGATTCAGGCATCCATGTTTATCTCTCTATATGGCAATTTAATTTAATATTATATTAGATTATTAAGCTTTAATTAGCTTACTTTGGGGCTAGATGGCGCTGTGTGGAATAATGTCCAGGGATATTTATTATTATTATTTTATTTTTATTTATTATTAGTATATTTATTTTCAATGGATTTAAATAAATATGTTTGTTGGCATAATAAGTATATATAATTTGTATGTATTTATGTAGTATATTATGATCTATATTTAAGTTTACAAATTGTTTTAGGTATTTGTTAGATAGAGTATTAGTTGGTTTTTAAGTTTTAGTTAAGTAACAAATTTGTTGTTTGTATTTTCTTGCATATGTTCCCTATTAAAATTCGTATGTTCCCTATTAAACCTTGCAGTTGACGGGTAGAGAATGCCTCTAGGCATTAAGTTCGCCAATTGTACATATTTTTAAAAATGTGCAATAAAAAATAAATAAATGAACAAATTACCACTTTTAAGTAGAAATATAGTCCTATTATATTTTTCAGTGTCTGTCCTTAACCGGAAAAATGGGTAAAACCGAGAACCATGCCAAAAAAGGCATACCAACGCCGGTTCCGTACTGGATTTCCAAATCCAAACTCAAACTATTTTCGAAGACCGAGGGCTATAAAGTATTACTAGTGAGCCCACAATCTCATAAACTGATTTTGCGATCAGGCATTACTAAATCTTCTGGATTTTGTCCAAGACCTCTGATTGAACCATCTTTTTAGGACACAAATCTTCTAAATATCTCTGCGTTTGGTAAGTCTGCAAAATTTAAGCGGGCGTAAAATCTTTGTTATTTGAACTGAATCTGAAGACCGAAATGGATTTTGCAATCATGCAAATACATGAATGAATAGTCTGATTTGAGATTGAATTTCGTTATTTTTACAGCAGTAAATTTTATTTTATGATGACATCTTGCTAAACATTTAAATTTACTTTTTAACTGACCGAGAGTTGAAGATACAGATCAGTTGATTACACAAACAAATTTTCGCTGGTATTCTGTTTTTACAATACACCACTTTTCAAGGAGTTGTAGTAGGGATAAATATACCTGTATTACGTGGTAACTAACCTACCGTGGTAGAAAATAACGATTCCTGAATTGATCCGACCAGAAACCTAACCCGGGACAACACAGAAATCGAGGCGAGAAAACGTGCCACAGCGCACTACGCCAATCTTGTTGTCAATCGTTTCATTGCTCGTATAATTTGATTTTGCACTAAGTACCTATGCATGCACGACTTAACTGCAGGTAGTTCGGCTGGGGAAGTGTTGTGTTTCTGCTGGCGAGTACAGAAGGCATAGCCAATGGGGTAGCTGGTGTGTGGGTAACTGGGGGCCGGAGGATTGCCATTGTTTGTCGTGTTAGATGCTGTCAATCTGATGTCTGTTGTTGTCCGTAGCTTTTTTTACTACCGTGGTAAAACATCACCAATATTCATTGTATTAGTACTGAAGCCTCACCAATCTCACCATACGTCAACCTCTTTAGGTTTACTCACTTCAGATTATCCAGACGTCATTTCTAAATAATGTTATTATAATATTGCTATAAAAGGTTAGGGTTCGGGAGCTGTGCTACCAGATGTCTCAAAAGCCCGTGCCACTTACAACAGACATTTTACCTAAAAAAAAAACGAGAGAATACATACTACAAACAAAAACGAATACAATAGATAAGTCTTTGTTAATGCAACTTCAAAAATGTACTTTCTTAAGTTAAAATATTAATTTTCGCATAAGCAAGGATCAGCTGAACAAATTGGTAAAACAGTGCAAACGCTAAAGTTTCAATTCTACTGTCAATGGAGCCTTCACTCTCTTGTTAGGTATATTTCCTTGCTACAAGCTAGCTACAAGAAGTCGTTGATTGACCGAGTACCTAACGCATGTTTCCCTCGTAAGTCGGTCAACAGTTTCCCTGCGTAATCCTCGTCACTCAGATTGAACGGTAAGCGGCGGGCGTAACTAATCCGAGCCTGCCGAGTTACGGCTAAATCAGTTAAATTAGTTACATCTATTTCTTCATACCTTCTACAATACTGACTTGATGATCAGCTAGCACTTTGATTTTGAATAGATATAGGTCCTGAGCTTTTACTGTTAATTATGTACTGCGCTAAATATGCACTCCCTTCCTATTATTGCCGCTCATTATACAGCATAGATGAAATACGGTCAAGTTCATGGACCCATCGTGTGCTTCGTTTAATAATTACGAGGAAGACATAAACTGAATGGACACTGGAGTTGAAATTACTTTCATAGTCATAGTCATAGTCATAAATATTTATTGCTTTATGTGGTTTAACATGTCCTTAAATCTGAAAAGTACACACAGGAAGGCTATTGTCAGCCAAGCTCGTTGATTGGTTCAAATTATCTTCCCTTCAGCAGAGATCTTGGTCACCACCATATCCATCAAATACAGTGCCTCTTCTTACTAGTTATTCGGAGTCCGACGTAAACTTTTTGATCCGAATCTAAATTCTAGTGCTCAGGAAATGAGTCACAAAGTTTCCTGACGCAAAAAAAAAAAAATAACCACGTGATGGAAGAAGAACACGCTATTTGTTCCCGTTGCGTCTCATGGTCTCCATGGCAGTGTGTCTCAGAAGGAGCTAAGGTTATACTGACAGCAATGCGTATAAACTAAATTAAGGTCTCGAAACACACGACTAACAAAGGGTGTTTGCTTAATCAAGTTAGGATCTGTGGCTGGGATCAGACGAATCGAATTACCTAGACAATCAATACGATAGTTTGTAACATGCCAATGTTGCCTAAAATTCAATTACTAATATTGTTTCTATTATGTTGCTTTAGAGAACATCTTATCTAAGGGGTTTACAACTTAACTGTTAAGTTCTTGGCCCGACATGTTCTCGTTAGAACACACACCTATTCAACAGAAGAACTAATTATTCATTATAATGCCCGCAAACACTATTTACTTGATAGTAATCAAATAAAGAAAATTAGTTGAGAGAAACAGTCACTGAAATTGGTTTTAAAACAAAAGTTTTTTGTTACTCATAAGTCAAATCTTTACACAAAAATATGCATGCATACATTCACTTAAATTTTCTGTACAGCTAACATTACCTATATTAGATAATTTGCTGCGAATTATCCAACTTTTCACCCTTTTGCAATTTTCTTACCTGAAGGAAAACATTTCCTAGCAAAAAGCTAGCTTTGATTATACAAAATGGATGTTTTACGTTTGTTCAATGCCGTAATTGTGTTATTCCTGCAATACATTTTTAATAATATTTTTTAAATTTCATGCTACTTTTCTACATTTTTGAAAATAAATTATGTTGGTCAAATTACATAAAATCATCATAAATTGTAGCCTATGTGGTATTCTGATGTATACACGTTATATAACTGTAAAGTTTTATTTAAATTCGTTCTGTAGTTTTTGCGTAGACTCACAAACATACCCACACACACACATACATACAAACTCAAAAACTTTCGCATTCATAATATTAGTAACATTTAGGCGACTTGTATTACAAACAATATAAACGTTTAGCCTACTGTAGAACATACAATATAAAATAAAATATAGTTCAAATAAATAGACGCTAGGAACGTGGAGTCCTCGTACGCCACTTGGACCGGTGATTGCAGGAGAGGTTAGATTAGGGTCAGCGCTCACTGCACCGCGGTTTCCGACTGTGCAATTAACGATAACGAAATACATGCAAAACCTTGGTGTTTACGGGAAATTCGGGAAAGATGGCATCTCAGTAAAAAGATAAGCACTCAAAAAGACAAATATTTTCAGGTAACATGTCTTTTATGACCCCTTATTTATAAAAATCAACATAAATAACAACTTAAATCAAATACTGGTTGAAAACAATTTATGCTTTTACAAAGCACTTATCACATTTGAATTAAAATACAAGCGGTGAAAATACTGGAAATTATTAGTGTTTTAAAATAATTATGCCGTGATTTCAAGACTCACCAAATAGCAAACATGGAGGTTTAATTTGCACTTGTGCCCGTGTTTTTCTTTAGTGTGTTATTGAAATAACGAATATCCCAAACCAGGTAGTCTGAGGCAAGTTGACTGTTGCCGCTCTAGTGAACGGAACAGATCACTCAGAAGCCCATTTTCACCAAGCTTAATAGAACCCAACGTGGAAGATCTTCAACCGGGTTGCTTTGGTTTTTTAAAGTTGGTTCTGGCCAGATTTGCAGGACCACACAGGTACCGCGCCCTCCTTTAGGCCACGACACTCTTTAACAAATTTACGAATAAATAATACTATGTAAGAAAGAAACAAACTACGAACGTGGGGTCCTCGAATGCCACTTGGTCCGGTGATTGCAGAAGAGGTCAGATTTGGGTCGGCGAGCAATGAGCCGAGGTATTCGACTAACGGAAGACTAGGTAAGGCCATATGCTGGTTAAATCTATTCTAAGGCTCCTTTCTACCAGAGATGGCTATGCAGCTATGCTGCAAGAATGTGCAAGCTAAGTTTTTGAAGGCAAATTTTGATAACTTTGGACACATTATTGCCATTTTTTAGAGATCTCTGATTGTTTGAAAACAAGATAAAGCCCATGCTACTACTGAAATGTAGGTTTCTTTTCTAGGTGAAGTGATTTAAAAGTTTATTCATTACTATCAAACACAAAATAAATCAAATTGTTTTCTGTATAATAATATCACTTTCAAATTCCACAAAGAGACAAAACTTTGATGAACGGTGAAGATAATGGATTAAATCTAATTGATATTTGATGAATAGCAAACCTTTAAAACAAAGGTGTCAATCAAAGCAGCCCTAAAAACCGCAAACTTTGGACCCCAAGAGAAAGGATTACCTACTTTGTGGACCGCCACTAATTCCTTTTCAGTTGTGTAATTTCTGTACAAGGAGTGTGCAAGGTTCTGATAAAGCTCGGTGTAAATCTCTGGATGCAACCATGAAACTAAGGGATTGTTCCAAGTTTCAGTAGGAAATTATGGTAATAATGATAGAAGTAGTACTAATTAGCCTAAATACTGTACAAATTCAAAAAAGGAAGTCATCGCTAAAATTGATGGGTATTGAATTGACTAGCTTTTAGTGCGAAAAATCCAAATATTTTATACTTCTTTTCCGACCTGGGATTTCACACTAAGATCTCTGGATTTTGGACAAGCTTTGTGCTTTTACAGTCACGGAATAACTAATTATTAAGTAAGTAATAAGCCTACAAACTGTCACTCGCTGGGCACAGTCCTCTATCGTTAAAGTTAAGTAAAAAAAAGATATGGGAATTGGCTACGTCAGCCAAAATTTGGGAAGATTTCTGAATTCTCCGAATTTAAGCGTTAGTCTAATAAGAATCATTATTATTTTTTACAAAATAATAACAAAGATACATAACACAGCTTTTCAAACCTTTTTTAGTTGCTAACATGATTTTCCTATCATTCAGCTAAGTGGTTGAATTTCCCGTTAAAATTTCTCCTACAATTTCACCCGAGCCGAAATCCGAAAATGCTTACCACGATTTTTGTCCTCCGTATTAATTTAGCCTTTGATGGAAAACTGGGGGTTCAAAAGGTTGAGTCTGTCTTTTTTCAGTACAGTAAATTTTGTTCACAAATGCTCGTTTATTAAACTTTGTTTTGCTTAAGTTTGTATTTTAGCAGAATTCTTATTTTTAAGATATTTTTAGCTTTATCTGGAAAAAGAGCAAAACTTAAGTATAAGTAGGACCACGGGCTTTTTAAATAATATGACACATGGCCCATGGCAAGGTTGTGTCTGACCCCTAACCAGGCATGGTTTGTAACAAAGCTGTAAGCGACTAGACTATATGTCTGTATGTACTTATTACGCCAAGCTTAACGACACACAAACACAGGTCCCGAGAGCTAGAATATCTCGTTATAAACTCACATTCGTGCCCAAATGATGCGTTAACAATACACGTTTAGTGCATTAAACACTGTGACAAAGTTGTTGAAATCCAATCCAATCTTTCGCAACTTCGGAGTCACGGCATCGCCTCTTTATCTCTGTCGTCAGCGACACCCAATTTCGCCAAAACTCGGCCACGCAGTAAAAATGATGCTATTTTAATTCCTCAGCAAATTAAAACGGAATACCACTTAGAATGTTATTTACATCAAGTCTACTAAGACAGAGAGGTTATTAACTGCCACTGGCTATGAGCGTACCAGAATTTTATTAGCTATTAAATTAATTTGGATCTCGCAGTTTCATTGAGTTATTGTAAGGAAACGGATAATTTTAACCCACTCTCGCTTTAGACTGGGCTTTTGGAAGAGATTTCGGTAAGAGGTTTTCAAAGTTTCTTGTGAGCCTCCTATTGCAGATAACATTGATTATTGTTTCTTAACATTTTGAAGTAGGGATATGAATTGGTGGTGATCCATTAGGCGAAAATAAAACAAAAATATTTCATAAACAATCGAATAGCCAAAAAAAGTAACGCAACCGGCTTTTCCAATATTGAAATGTCACACGTGGAGATAGATGTACCACTGATGAAAATAATTAATAATGTTCAAGGAGAAATATAACTCATAATGTCTTCAAATAAAATTGAAACCAAACTTCATAGTTTATTGTCTAGAATAATGTCAGCGATCCTATAAACTATCTTGTTTGTTATGTCTTGTTGTCTATGTTTTAAAAATAAACTTTTTTTCCTGATGTTTAAGTGTTCTTTGCATTTAAGCGTTGAGCTATGTTGAAGTTTTGATTGACATTAAAATACCGGTTAATGCCGCCTAAAGCTATTACTGTAGTAAAGAAAATTCTTAGCTCTGCTCTTTTTCCAATTGCGAGCCTAAATAAATTAATGCCTGCCCTTCACATTTATTCCCAAATCTTCAATTTAAAGCACCAACAAAACACTATCAAAACAAACATTTCCCTTAGACAATCAACGGTCCCACATCTCAGACACGTCAGTACAACACTTTGGTAACAAAGCATATCAATTTGTTTCGCCCGGAACCATTGTTCTACCGTCCTGCGAAATAAAACCATCTACCCTCAAAACGGTCGCGCTTAAAATAATGTTCATCTACTTAGAGAAAAACTTCACTTCACTGCTGCGGTTTCTACTCTTGTGTGTAATGTTATGTTTAACAGGCAAACTATGAAAAAAAATCTATTTAAACAACGAGTCAAAAATGCAATGAAATATGAAATAAGCATTTTGCATTTTTTCAAAAGCATTTGAATATAAATCATAGATATAACATTTAATAATAACAATAATAATATATTCTTTATTGCACACAAAACTTACAGTACAGAAATAATTAACAATAAATGCAAGTACAATTTGGACGGCTTTATCGCTAAAAAGCAAACTCTACCAAGCAACCCACAATTATACACAATTAAAACAACCTTTGAATTTTAATTAAATAGAATTTAGCCTGCATTGTACAATACAGATACGTATCTCTGCTGATTAGAGGCCTCCCTTGGATTTCTTCAGTGATATAGCTCTACCTAAAGCAAATCTGGATAGATTCCGAGATTCTGGATAGATCCTTTTCTGTTTGTCATTATCATGCATGGATATGCATGATAATGACAAACAGAAAAGGATTCAAGCTCGCAACCAAAATAATCTTATCTAAAACATAGGAGAAGTGTCTTAAAAAACTGAGCAGTGAATGTAAGTAAATACTTATTACTACCTTAACAGCTATGCAGAATAATGTATTTTCATGTTGTATTCACCTAAAAGGCCTTTATAATAAAGGAATTCACCATGTACAAAGCCCGGGTCAATGCCAACACGCCTATCAAAACCCTCACATTTACTTTGTCATTTCCTCACTCTTAGGCTTAGTTACCGAGTTCCTCCATATTACTGCGGGAGAGACCGCAGCGTGCGGGTTCGCGACAAGGGCGGGTTTCATCCGTCACTTGTTAGTTTAGGGCTCATTTTGGTCACAGTTGACAGGATCAGGGTAGATGTAACTTTTGTAAAATGACGCTTCAACGGATTAGGGTATTCATCTTAAAATTTATCTATGTTGATGACTTTGTTTGTGGATGCGGTGATATTGTTAGTTACATTAGTGATTTATGATACGAATAACTAGATGTTTTTATTAAAAATAACAAAATGCGGGAACAACTTGTAACTAATGATTACGAAGCAATTAACTAGAGGGTGACTATCAAGTTAGACTAATTGCATAAATTAATATAGTAAAATTATCAAACTTAAAATCATTAAAGCGTTCTGAATGATTCCAACCGTCTTCAGATAAAGTTCACAGAGTAGCCTTGGAGTTCAGCACGTGCTAATGAGCCCTGAGAAATATAGCTCGAATACTTACCAGCAGAATGTAGTTTTGAATTTGATTTAAAATCAATATCTGCTGATTTTGTCTAACTGCATTGGACTTCATTATCACTCAATCCAAAACAGCTTCACAGAACATTACCAACCAAACAAGCAAACTGATTATACCAACCTGTTGAGGCACCTTCACATTTGAGAACAACGCAATAAAAGAAGCATTTATTTGAACAGTACAAACGCTAACACCCTCAAATGAAGAGAAAAAAGAAAGAAAGAAAAACATTTATTATTTTCATGCATCCCATTACAAAACATCACACAGAAACAATTACAAAAGAGGAAAAATATTTAAAAAGACATGATTCTACCATGTCTTTTTAACTAACCTTTTTTTTTATTTTTATTATCGTGGGGAAATCCTCATGGATACCTCGTCGCTCGGGGGAACGACGAGGTTATGTCGGACTTCTACCGACTAAAACCCCACGGTACTCGACCTCAACACTTCAGCGGCGAGGCGGGGTCCCTAAAAAGTTTCGCAACGCCCCGCCGCCAGTGTTTCCCCGTATTGGGGCCCCCTCCAGCCGACCCCCCAATGAAGGGGGGAGGCCACGGAAGTACCTGGAGCACGCAGGTACTTTCGCCGTCGGGGTGAAAGCCGTGCATTGCGGGCAAAAGCACCCCCGTACTCAAGCCCGCTGGCCCCCACCGTACGCGGACCCTACTAGGTCCGCAACCACGATCCACCTAAAAGGTGGATCCGCTGCCACATCTGGCGGTGCGGCCCCGCCGAGCCGCAGTGCACAGGGGGGGCCAGCCGCGGATCACTGACCCCCTCCAAACGGTTGTGCACCGCGGCTCCCACCTCGCGCCCTAAGGCGCTGCGCCCGTGGGCGCCCCTTTGGGCGGGCAGTGGTAGCACCATACCACCACCACGCCCGGCGGCAGGCAATGGGTGGGTGGGAAGTCCACCGCACTGCCATGCCTGAGCCCTCTTAGCTTCCCGGTGGTTCCACCTACCACCAGTACTAAGCCCCCCCGCCACGACAAGGCGAAGGCTCATGGGGGGGAACTAACCTAACCTAACAGGCAGCGGTGTCGCGATGTTCAAAAAGTAAATTGGACCGCGCTCAGCTAATGCCCGTGCCCAGACGCAGATTTTCAGCGGGACCAAACGAAATACATACGGAACATAACAAACACTTACGACGAAATCCCAAAGTGGTAGTCAGACAGCAGCATGTTGACCGTTCCCGTCCAAGTTAATAGTATTTTCAGAAGCTTACACTTCTTCGAGCGCCTATTTGAACACAAAGAAGGTGGAAACCAACCCACCTAAGTTTTCTATGCTCCAATTGCGTTGTAACACAGGAAAAACACAGGAGTGTGCGTTTGTGGAGAGTCAGCCGAAGATTTATTAATGAACAAATTTTCTGTCTGAAAAATCATTTTTTTCATAATATAGTCCCAGTGTGTGGTCAATAACCTGCATTTTGCAACCTTGGTATTTAAACCCAGTCATCAATTGTAGCAGCGACCTTAGTGATTGCAAATTTTTTATACCGCTTCGTTCAGTCTGAATGGTGCTTAACACTGACCGAAACTCATTGCTCAGATTGCTCAGTAATAAAACAACCCAATTTATACATACAAGCATTATGTTTTAGTCGTGTTCAAGCGTCGACAGACATTTTTACTGTTCTTTTGTACAATAAACTGTACCCATTGCATAGAAAATAAAATGTCAACCCCACGCATCCTCGTTCGGTACTTAGTAATGAACTGTTTTGGGGTTCCGTAACAAAATGGTGATGGTGGTGCCTTGTCTTGACAAATGTATTGTAGGGTGACGTCTAGCCAGGAAGTACAACCACTCTCAAAAGGCTGCTGATTTAAGTTGCATGTGTCACGCTGAGCATAAATAGATCACGATGACACGCAGTCAGAGAAACCAATGTCCAACATTAGCCTATAGGCTGATACAACATGATGATGAACAATTTAAGCTCGTCTGCTATCGATTTTACACCTTTTCAACTCAACTACTAATGCCTGTTAATTTCAAAACAGTTTCAACTTGTTCATGTTTTTATTATTCGATTTACAATATTAAACGAAAGGGTCTTGTCTTTTTACACGCTCTGAAGCATGATGTTTATTTCTACCATACCAAGCTGTTTTAATTTTGGGAACATCTGTAAAAAATACTTCAATGTACGGAACGCTAGATGAATGAGCCCAACTCGCACTTATCCGCTTTTGTTTTAAACCTGTTTCAGCTGTGTTGGAGGGCGCCAGGACAATGGCTTTTCATGACCGGCTTTTGGATGGTATTTCAGTTCTTTAAGTACTGTACTGGTCGAGTATCATTCGGTGAAGAAGTGATATTCATACATTGTTAGTGCCCTTTGACTTTATTGTACTGTTTGGAACAATGTTCCAGGCTGCATTTGTTCGGTTTTATGTGATTAATTGTGTGTATCGGATTGTTTTTGAATTATTGCATTGCAATGCATGCATTACCATCTGGCCGGAAGGAGGCATCGTATAATAATAAAAGTCGAATTCAATGATGGTTGAGTAATGATTAAGTACTTAGGTAAAGATTTACAGTCAAAAAAAACTCCAAGATCAAACAACAAATGGTAACGTGTCTGTGCACGCCTTATTATAAAGCGTACTTGGTTGAATGAAGTTCAGCTTTGTGTAATTATGTACTTGTTTATGTTTGTCTGCTCCCTGTGTCAGTTTATTTTGAGTATACAAAATTATTATAATGAGATGATAAAAATGCTTAATTGTCGTGCAGAGCTCATTAGTGCTACTATACCGGTTGATTATCAAAACACTTACAGAAACAATATGGCATACTCAGTAAATAATGTCGTTTGTTTTGTTTAATTTACTTTTTTTCACTCAGATAGTATATACATCGGTTACTGAGTACCTATGCCATATCGTATCTGTAAGTCTGGAATTTGGAATTGTATATTGCTTGTCAAGATGACCTCATTCAACCTGTTGGAGAACGTTCGTGAGGTCCAGATATGAGGCTGACAAGCCCAGTCATTCAAACGAATCACTGGGCTGGCGATCCTCACCTTGAAGGAATTACAGGTTCTTTAACAAAACATTTCTTGTCTGACTCAATAAGCTTCTGAGAGATGCCCTTGTTATACAAAGCTAGCATTCACAAGAAGTCCAGGCCAAGAGAAATGCATTTGCAAATATGCACTGGCTTTGTAAAGCACCTGCACTCACCATTCATAACGAAACCACACTCTAGTGCCCTAATCAGATATTTTGCTAGTGTCAGTTATGGAGGATTTTTGTTTTATTTTATTGTCTTCAGAAGTATACGTTTATCTTAGTTTCTTAAACACATTTCCACATTTTGTAAACAACAAATTTTTTTTTTCTGTATATCCATTCAACATGTTGAAAACATTTTTAGCGCTATAGGAATGACTTCTGAATTAATAATAATAAATAATAAATATGCGCCAGACAACACACCTCTTGTAATGGTCTCGCAGTAGGGATTAATATCCCTGTGTTACGAGGTACCACACAAGGAAATAAGCTAGGGGCGTCTCCCAGCACACCCAGACCCGAGTCAATTCAGAAAAGATCGTTTCCTAAATTGACCCGACTGGGCATCGAACCCGGGACACTGCGGAAATCGAGGCGAGAAACCGTGCTACGGCGCACTACGCCAACCGTGTCGTGTATTAAAATGGATACAGTTAGTTAAGTTGGGCTTGATAATTAAATGGTATTCATTGTAATAAATACACACATCTAAAATGTTGATAAAGGAAGGGCAGCATCTAGAATAAAGTTATTTACACAAACTAAAAAAATAAAAATTAAAAAAAACTCTTCAAATTCAACCTCAACCTTATAGCGCTGAACTATGAGTGTGGATGTTTTAATACCATTCAAAGAAATGTCAGTTGGGACTATTTCAGTACGTCTACCACGAGTTGCTTTAAGGCCAGGAAAAACGCAGAGCGAAAATTACTAAAATGATCGAATAAAAAAATAATAGATGTAATAAAAAAAAACCATCGGATGAAATCCCTCCACCTCCCTTTACGAAAACAAAGTTTGAAGATAACTAAACAAAGTTTTAACTTTGTTTTGATAAAGAACTCATATTATCAGATCAATTATTTTAGGAATAAAAACAAAAATGTTACGAAAAGAGTTCGTGAATTTGTTCTATCAAGCCAACTTTGTCAAATCATGTTTCCACCGGATGAATTCCGTGTATTATCTCCTCAACAATATCAGTAAATTTAAATACATTTTATTTTCACTGCTTACTACTTCAAAAATTAATTCTGAAGTCGTGTTTTGTGAACCTGCCCTAAACAAATTGTATTGGGATTTGACATGACATGACATGACAATCACAAATCACAATTTTTCACGCGAACGATAACGTAAATTGAAAGTGGCAACTCGTGGTAGACGTACTGATTGATCATGTAACCTCAACCTCTCTACCGTTCTGACAAATGCCAAGTCTAATATAGCACCCTATCGCCCGCACCTATAACGGGGCGGCTAAATTACTACAATTACACTGCAAGCTGTTGTACGGAACCCTCCAAGGATTCGTCTAATATCGAAGGAAATCAGGCGAATTTTCTTAGCCTTTTCATGATTAATGTAGGTGCCCGAGCTCGGGAGCCCCTTGGATTAGAGAAACGAGGATGCGGTTTTATTGTGAATTGTGTGCAGTACAGGTGTATACTGCCTTTGTGGCATGCATGTTTAGTGCTTTAGATTAATAATAATATGTATTACATTGAGGTTGTAGGTGCTTTAAGCTGAAATACAAGACATCACTGGTTTAGCAGGCGACGCTACAATCTGGAAATTAAGTGGTGTGTATACGAGTATGTCGCAGTAAGATAGATAAAGCCGCAATATAGGTATATCCCTAGGGATATAATTATATACCGTAACATAGTTATACGAAAGCGATTCATTACTATCTCACTAGGAATATAGTTATAAAACGGTCCAAGTTTAGTGATATACTTATATTACTAGATTAAGTTCAGTGTTATAAATATATTACTTGATTATGCTTAGTGAAATAGAAATCTACCATATATTATTAAATAAAACGATCATATTTTTTGGAATTTAAACATTAACAATACAATTAAAATTAATCTAACATTAAAAATCTTTTAAAGCTAATCAACAGTTTTGAGATATCTTTAATTCTTATCAACTAAGTTGAGATCTTGGTTTCTTTAAAACATATTACTTGATTAAGCTTAGTGAAATAGAAATCTACCATTTACAATTAAATAAAACATTATTATATTTGTTTTATTTTTATTAAAAAATCAACTTTATGTATCCTGCAGTTAGTAGTAGTAAATATGATCGTTTTAATTATAATTGAAATTACTTTAATACGTGTTAATGTCACAAAGTATTGTAACTAACTGCAGGATACATAAAGTTGATTTTTTAATTAAGATATACCAAAAATACGCACAGAAAACCTTTCTTGTTTTTATTTACTTGTGATTATTAAGAATCAGATATGGTACATCGTAAATTTAAAAATAAAAACAGAAAAGAAAGTTTCAGCCATAAACAGTCATTACCACTCCCATTTTCCTCCTCCTGCCTTTAGCACCGGAGGTCGTGGGTACGATCCGCACCCATGACAAACATTTGTGTTTGTTGTGTCTGGGTGTTTTTATCTATTTAAGTCTGTATTTAGAAATATTTAAGTACGTTTATCAGTCTTTGACACCCATAGTACAATCTCTGCTTAGTTTGTGGTCAGATGATCTTTGTGTAATTTGTCCCAGTTTTTTTTTATTCAAAGTTAGAGCTAGTTATATAAAGCTAGTGATGTTATTTTTTGTTAATGTTTTGTTGACATGTTTTTTAACAAATGTATATTCATTATCAAATACACACTTGAAGCTATCTACTAATTATCCGTAAACTCGAGCCATTTAGCCTTTAGGTATAGAACCTTAATAGTTCAGAGTAATTGAGGAGTCAACATCGCTAATAACTTTATAACATCTGCTCACTAGGGAGACATGGACCGCACAGCCATTCTCGTGTAACTCCGAATTACTTGGGAATACGATGTTTGCATTTGTATGTTGTTATACTTATGTAGGTACTCACCGTCAATAGTTATTAAGCACTTTAGTACTGTTGGGAAGCGTGATAAACAGAAATTGTAGCAATTTTACTTTAACGAATTACTTTAAGAGCTGAAACTGCTTTGCCTGGGGACAAATAGTACTATGTCACATGAACTTTATTTAATTTGTCAATGTAGTTCGCAATATACAGGCAGTTTAGCTGCTACGACTAAGAAAAGAAAGCCACAGTTTTTTTTAATTCAGTACCTTTCATGTTCCAATTGATTATTTATTTATTTATTTATTTCCATAAATCAAAACTTACAAATATTGGGTTAGTAGTATCTTAAATCCTATGTTAGGTTTATCTAGATACTAGGTTCGCCATCCTAGGCAAAAACAAAAGAAACCGGTAGCCGGTGCATACTGGTTTTAGTGGGTAATAACATTGGATGGATGGATGGATTGGACATGGATTTATTTTCCATATTTAACGTAAAATTCTAACTTTTCAACACAGGCAATCAAAACGGTTGTGACAGATATCTACGAACATTCCAAAACTCTGCTTTCCTTATTTACTTAGCAACCCAAAAGTATTCATAAGTGCAGATCCTCATTTTAGCGCTTCCGTCTCGGCGAGAAGGTGCAAATTAGATTACCATTGTGTTACCAACTGAGGTACAGGTGTGGACATGCAAAGGTGAAACTTTCCAGAACTCTGGAAGTAATTAGGCGGGGAATTAACTGTGAGCCTCAGCATATGTGCGCCTGGATTAGATTAAAATTTCGGATTTAGGAAAGTTACTTTTGCACTTGATAGTACCAGGCTTTGAGAGCTTTTTGAAACGTTTGCGCTCTTTTTTTGTGAGTTGGAGCACTTTATTTTTTCCCAGTTATATAGTGCAACTGAAAAGAAAATGTCTTGTCTCTTTCACGAGTCCGCAAACATTTTTTGCTGGGTGACAAATTTTATAAAGGGGACAAATTGTGCATGTCTCTATCGAATAAACTGAAAAACTACTGGAACGATTTGAAAATTCTTTCACCAATACATATTATAAGTAGTAGTAAAGTGCAATTTTGTATGTACTTTCATACTCAGACAAAGAACAAAAAAACTGTTTTTCATACTAAATTTGTCCTAAATAAAACTTGATCCCTCGATTTCTAGCGCCAGTCAGAATGACTAGCCATTGCCCGCAGAGACTTTTACCAAATCCAATCACGCACAGCTTACGTGTTCGTCAACTTTTTTACTTTAAACTTTTGGAACCAGAGCCTCAAAGATAGAAAACTTTAGAGAAGTCCAGGCAATTAAAATGAAATTCAGGTCACCCTGGCTCAAGCCGGCCGACCCCACATGGCGCGCCTTACTTTAAATTGGACTTACTGAATAAGTGAAGCCCGAAACGAGCTAACTTGGTTGACCACACGCGACCAGTGGGGGCAGACTTTGTGCCTTTGTGAAATTGCACAATTTCGGCGAAACTTTTGGCTTTATAGTTGGGAAACACAGACATACCTAAACCTTGCAAGGCGTTCCGTTTTCATAGCGTTTATTAATCTGTCATTTTCAAATGATTTTTTGACTGGCCTGTTAGCGCAATGGCAGCGAACCTGCCTTTGACGCTGGAAGTCGTGGGTTCGATCCCCACTCATAACAAACATTTATGTGACGATCATTTGTGTTTATTGTGTGTCTGGGTGTTATTATCTATTTAAGTATGTATTTAGAAATATTTAAGTATGTTTATTAGTCTCTGACGCCCATATTACAAGCTTTGCTTAATTTGGACTCAGATGATCTTGATGTGAATTGTCACAGATATTTATTTATTTATTTTAATATAGTTTTTGGAAAAATAATGATAAATCTGAATCTACTGTAGCAGTTTATAAATGAATCAGCACCAAAAGAGGCACAATGCACTCATACCTATATAGTTGACGCACGAAGTATGCACGTAATATACCATCTTATTGGTTTTCTGCAAATGCAAAGTAGCAAAATCGATGTTACGCAAATACAATGTTCTGTTATGCTCAAATCCGCACGAAACGGTTTGCTGCGTCTTTTCTGGTTCACACCGCTAGGGCGTGGGGTGGAACGCTCTCCCTGCGTCTGTGTTTCCGAATACTTACCACCTTGGTGTCTAAAGGCCACAGTGAATAAGCATTTTCTGGCTTAGCATGTGCCACCTTCGGCCTCGTCATTGCTTACCACCAGGCGAGAATGATGCGAAACGCAAAACCCATTTTGAATAAAAAATATTTTGTAACAAAGTTAGTAAGAAAAATACCAACTGAACAAAAAATCCTAAGTATTATTACAACTATCTCATACCTACTAATTAGTAGGCTAATTCACTTGGTTACTATTCTGACAACATTTCAGCGCCTTAAAGCCTTTTATTTTTTTATTTACTTCTATAAAAAGGGTAGCAGACAGACCTCGAAGTCTGTCACGCCCAAATCTAATCCACACGCAAATTCTCTCACCTCGTAAAGGTCTATGATGGATGGCGACCCAGCGATCGGTGACCGCGGAATGATTTATACCTGCCTCCTGATAATTATACGCTTCATTCAACACCAATTTATGGTTGACCCCAGTGGTTTATCGTGTGAACGGCTGAGCCAAACTTGGCAATTATCTGATTTATTTCAGTGGTGACAGGATAAGGGAGCTTGTCAACTGCTGGGTCGCAAGTTGCAATTTGAAAGCTGACTGCATTTTTTTTTAATAAAAACAAACTTTCTGCCAGGTTCGCCCCCGTGGACTATTTCTATCGTTGAAATGTAGCCTCAATTACTTGCTGAAATTATAATTTAGCTTGTATTACGGCAAAAGGCTAGATAGTATGCCTTAGGTTTGTTTCTTATGCACTTCGTGAAAAGTGATCTGAGACTATAGTTGTGAGCGTATGTATAGTGTAGTTTTATATTGGTTAAATAATTTTAAAAATCAGTTTAGTTAATGAGGAAAAACTGTGCGTACATTTTAGTCACACAGCCTTAACATTAATAAGAGCTATAAATTCTAGATACCTAAAGACTCTTAGTTCGGTTATAAATGAGATTCGTTCCATTTTCAATAAAGATAATTATTCAAGTCTCAAATTTCATTTCCGGGAAAGAGATAAAGGTTGGATTGTAAGAAAGCCGGAGTTATCCCTTGTCTCTGTTCGGTGACATCAGGGGCATTTATTGCTCGGACTTGTCTAGGCTTGAAACAGCTGTAGAATGCAAATGAAAGTTTTATTTCTTTTTGAACCTTGTTTTAACCATACTAAGAGTAGAATGCAAAAAATACTCTTGACTTGTCAAGTTTTCAAGCATAAACCACTGAGATATATAGTAATAATTATGTATTTTGATATAAAATAGAAATAGACTGAAACGTTTTTCGGCCACCTTATGCCGGAAAAAATATATCATCCATAAGTAGGCAAAAAAAGCTTTCTCTTTGCGGGCAAAGTCGCGAGATGAAGCTTGTTAGTTTTAATTACTCATTAAGAAAAGATAAACATTATGTGGATAATCTAACACCAATATTCTCCAATGATTACTAACTCATGTTTACTAAATTGCAAATATATCCGAGAATAATATACTAAGGGTCGAAACCACATAAGTATACGACACAAAATAGATGTATTTAAGCGTAATATTCTTCTTTAGACGTTCGTTGCTTCGTTTAGGCTCAGCTCAGCTGATGTGGGAATAGAATATGTCAAAATCAAGTAGCTCTGATCATAATTTGTCAATAAACTGACAGTCCGTTAAGAAATCTTCGGAGTGGCGTCGGCGCGGCAATACAGACGCGGTATGCGCCCACTACTCGTCCACCGCTATTGAGCTCAGTCACATATTAAAGTCTGCGCAGTCAAAATAGATCCCTTTCAAACTGTATCAAGCAACGCACACGGACGACAAAGTACGCCGTACAAAAAGTCCGCTGAATAACCGAGGACGCCAACGCAAGTACGCGAAAAATATAGAACGAACGAACTATGATCAGCAACGCACACAACGAGCTTTAGTCGAAGTTTCAAAATAAAGGGACGATAAAATTGGAATATTAATGATTCGATCCCCACCTAGTACAAATATTTGTTAGTTCGGTGCCTGTGTGTTTCACCTATTCAATTACACCTAGGATTTGTGGTGAGGGTTCCCACTGAACATCTTTCGACCTTCATGAAAGAAGAGTTCTGGCCGAAAGGTGTCCTGTATCGGCGGTTCCGAGGGCGGCTACCGGGCACCAGCTTGCGTCACACGTCGCCTGTTCCTACGAGTAATACGTGTAAATTTCATAAGTAGTTTTATTGTTTATAAAATATGTATGTTATTTATTATTTATTATATGGGCCAATTATATTTTGTAACATCTGAAAATGAAATATTGTAGCCTGAAATAAATGATATATTATTATTATTATTACTATTATTATTTCGTTGAGTCCGTGGTAAGTCCGCGGCGGATTTTTTCTCCGCGTCGAATTAAAGTCCGTCGTCTGCGCAGGCCTTGCATTGAATAAAACGACTACAAACGCTGACTTCGTGCCCACGGCTTAAAGCAGGATCTGTATTGACATCAGAAGCGTCAAAAACTGCACGCTTGGATTTTATGAAGCCGGGATTTTCTTTATCTATTTAGATTTACGTTTCTGGTCGAAACCAAATAAACAAAACAAACACCGTACGTATTTGGGTTGCCGTTTAAAAACAAAAGCCACATTTGTTTGCAAATCAAAATTCAATATTTTGCAGATCAATACAAGCTTTAATATTTGTATAATAGGATTTGGCGAGGCAGCGACGATTGAATGTTTTAGTTTGACTATTGAATCTGGTAGCTCCTTATTTGTATTCCAATTTTAAAGTTGGATATATTAAGTAGATGTGAGTTGTCAGATCTGTAAGTCTACCAGTTGCCACTTTAAATTTACGTTATCGTTGGCGTAAAACTGTATTAGGATGACACATGACATGACATGATAATGTCAAATCCCAATACTATTTTTTACGCGAACGATAACGTAAATTCATATTGGCAATTCATGGTAGCCGTACTGTTCAGTTTATAATAAAAGTAGGTACTAGTGTCCGAGCGGTGAAGGGTTGAGAAATTCGACTACCCTTAGACTTTTTTAAAGTCATACAATTCTGTGTATTTGATACATTGTTTTTATTCGAACAATTGAAATACAACATTTGTTGGCCTGAACTAAAAGGCTCGGTGACTCGTTTCTTTGTCGTACCATCCAGACGTGGAACGCTCTTCCAGCACATGTGTTTCCTTCCTCGTATAGTCCCGGGTTCTTCAAGCGGGGCGTGAAAAGGCATTTCTGCAGGTCTTCTTTCTCAGGTGAGTATGGCCAGCTCGGTGATTCGTTTGAGTGACTGGGCTTGTCAACCTCATATCTGGACCTCACGACTGCTTTCCATCAGGTGGAGTGAGGGCATCTTGACGGGCATTATAAAAAAATATATAACAACTTTACTTGGCGAAACATTACTACAGAAAATCGCTTTCAGTGTGATGGAACTGGACGAGATGATAAAGTACCTACTTAGAAGGAATTAAAATCTGTGCCTACAATAACATTTAATGTTTTTTTAATAGTACATTATTGCAAAGGCAGCGAAATAGGCAATTGCAGGTCGAGTATGAGTTTGAAGGCCGAGCCGCAGGCGAGGACTTCAATGATACGAGACAGGCAATTGCCATTTCGGCCGAGGCATATATAGTGCTTTTCTTAAAAAAATGCAAGGAAATAAAAAGGGCCTTTTACATAATACATTTAATTAATATTATGAACAAAATAACAACTCCGCTTTACCGCCAATTTGTTTTTTTTTATTTTGCAATTTGTGCCGAAAGGTAAACGCATCTGTGGCTATACAGCCACGAGAACGCAATGTGTACGATAGATGAAAGAGTTCTAAATTCAAACAGCACACCGTTTCATACAACATTGCCGGCGCGCTCTTCGTTCGAAATTCAAAGAACGCGCCGGGAAGTGATTTTGGGTTTTCAGTCTACGTAAATATGATACTTCGCGTGTTCTTTATTCAAAAGTAATGACAATATTTCCGAGCATGTTTAAGAAAATTAAATAATTGCGTTGTCATAGCAATGATTGGTTATGACTGTTTGTATGTAGCAGCATCTGAATCACTTGAAACTTCTGAATGAATTTAAACTAAACTTAGTAGATTTAATACTTACCATTTGTTTTTCTTACCTTAATCTGCTTAGGTTTACTAACTTCAGTGCATTACTGAAACACTTTAGGACTCAGTTGCATTGCAATGCCAACAGAATTCGCAACCAAGTACTAAATTAAATTTTAAAAAATTAAAAAGAGTAACAGTTGAGTTTCTTCCTCCAAGTCTTCTCAGTCAAGAAGCAACACCTTTCAGACTCCGGTGGTATATTCGCATCATATTTATGTATTGTATATTCAACTAGCGGCCCTGACAAACTTCGTTCTGTCGAAAGTTATTGGCAAATGCTTGACAGCTGTGAACATTTAGTATGGAAAAATGTTTTTGCCTTTTTTTTTCGTCAATTCCCCAATCTTATTCATACTTATCATCCTATTTTTCTAATCCAAAAACACAAAATCTAAAAATCGGGCCACCCGTTCTTGAGTTATAAGTGGTGTAACTAACTAACGGGACTTTCTTTTATATATGTGGATATGTTCATAGTATTATTATAATTGTACGTAAATTTAAATTTACTAGTTAATTAGATTTGACTATTTGAAAGTACTAATATTTTTTGTGGTCTATTTAAATAAAAATATTTTTGGCTTTTGACTTTGACTTTGAATGCCAAAAGAACGAGATTAAAATACATACCTATACGGCAAAGTTCTCGGAAAAAAGACACTAGGAACAGCCAGGTAAATACATAAATTTGGAAATAAAAAAAACAAAAACTGAAGTTTCTCAAACTTTACACAAGTACTTAGCCAAACTTCTGGTTTTCCTTCACGAATTCTATACCCAAGAAACCTTACTAAATCCAATATAGGGCTTAGTCGTTCCATTATTCATTTCATTACACGTGTACGAAGTGCGCTTACCCACCGCCCGCCCTCTGGTGAATTACAATAAAAAATTCTACAAAAAAATGTATGAGACGTGACGGAGGTGCGTGATGTGACGTTTAACTTTGTAATTTTGCCTGTTTTTGTATGTATTTTTTCAGGACCGTACCTATTTACACTTGAGTTTATTTGTGGGGGATAAGTAACAGGAAGAAACAACTGAGGCCTTATCACAATCACTTATACTTGTCAAGTTAATTCCCTCATCATCATCATCATCATCCGTGCGGTCTATCCCGGTTGTGAACCCACACTGGTATGTGAGGTCCCAGGGTCCACCTTCCTTATTTTCTTGGCCCACTTCGCGCGGTCTTGTGCATCCTCAGTGGTGAGTTTGTTGGCACGCTTCTTGGGTCGACCTCTTCTCCCGGTATTGGCGTGGGCGGCATGGCCAGACATTTGTTGCCCACGTAGTTTACCGATCTCCGTGAGACATGACCATACCAACGAAGGCGGCACTCCTGCAGCTAGTCTGCGATGTCTAAACTGTCCTAAACTGAGAAATTTCGTTAAATGATTTATCATTACAATCTACATTGTACAATCTAAGATTATGTAATGCTTAAGTTAAGTATGATTTGTTGTACAATGAAGTATATTTATGTTATTTATCTTATCTTATTACCAGCCAGTCAGCGGTTAACTGGCACCATCGCATCTTTTAGGCTGGATGTTTGCTGACTACCCTCAGTTTAGGGAATTGGACTGGAAATACGTGATTGTAATAAGGCCGCAAGATGTGAAATGATTAACGAGTCAGTTTTTGTAAAACAGAGCTCTTTAGCCTAAAGTAAAATATTATTTAAAGGCACGTGGCCCTTATCAGGTTGGTCCATTCTGCGATATAGGCTTGGATTGTCGGGCTAGGAGATGGTATTTTAATAAAATAACGGTTTTACTACTCACAGAATTATTAAAGATCAGCAAGATTATAGTGGATTCAAAATTAACGTCCACCAAGCACGTGAACGCGTGCGCACTTCACCAACACTCAAACCGAACTGTCACTGTCACAAGATGGCCGCCTATCCAGTGCTTGGTGTTCGTTCAATCGTTAGTTTATACTATCGCCTATTGGTGGCGCTGCTATCGACATTGTGTGGAGGTGCCTTCATATTTATCTCCTCTCTATTTTTGTTTTCCTGTAAACATGAATAATACTTGTTTTTGGTATTTCTTACATTATTATGTTAGGATTTAGTTACTTATAGTAGGTATATATTCTGAATTCAGTTTTGACCACATGATTAGCGTAGTACCTACGTTGTAGCGCGGTTTCTCACCTTGATTTGCGTGGTGTCCCGGATTCGATTCCCGGTCGGGTGAATTCAGGAAAAGATATTTTCTAAATTGGCTCAGGTCTGGGTGTGCTGGGCTGGGAGACGCCCCTGGTTTGGTTCCCTATCTGGTGCCTCGAAACACAGCGGTATTTATTCCAACTTCGAGACCATAACAAGTGGTGTGTTGGCGCATATTTATTCATTTTAATAACTGAAATGAATTACATTTTTGGTTAACAAATCGTTGGGTACAGTCTTGATTTATCATCTCTAGAATAAGTATAAAGAAGATTTATATTTATTCACAAATATTCTCTTGAATCAAGCACACATTTTTTACAGCAAACTAATTGAGCACTATCTTTACACAGGTTTAACTCAATATCTCAGAAATAAGAGCAATTGCTCTCTTTCTTGAAGTAGACAATTGTCTGGAGACGACTGTGGTCATTTGTCTTGAAGTGGCTCGTCCGTCTTTATACGATCCAAAGATTCTATTCGTGAAAAATAAGAATCTATAAGTTTAAGTTTTAGGTTGTAAATTGTTCCTCTTTTGTGGATCTCTTTTCGTAGAAATTTGATCAAGAGTAATGTTCAGATTTGTTCATTGTTAAAGTAATGAGAGCCTATACTCCATTGCAACAATCTATATGGTTTTTGTTAGATATGGCTAATAGCAGAAACACGGAATCAGTTTTTGAAGACACTTATCATTTCTTTTATTTCTCTCTAACTTGCTTCTGCTAAGGGACTGTGACACGCGGCCGAAACCGGAGACAAAGAAGCGAGACACCCCGTACAATAACATATTTTATTTATATACGGTTGTTAATTCAAATCATCCAACCACGCATGCAGCTCATTTTTTATATCATGGGTCATTTTTCTTTTTTCATCTTAAGCAAGAGCGTTGTCGTAAAGGTGCAAGTTCATAGCCGACTTAACACAGCGGCAGCAGGCGACGTGTCCTCGCGACACTACTGGTGTATATGAAATGTATTTCTAGGAAAGCTTAGTGTCGCTGATTACGGATGGTATTTCATAGAAACACATAGACACCAGTATTAACGACATGTAGTTCGCTGCTGCTGCGTGGAGTCGGCTATGAAATCATAACTTAACATTGTGTGAAGATTTTACTTAATTTTAAGCACTAGGGACATGAAAATGAACTAATTTTGAAATGAATTAAATTGCCGTAACATTTTATGCAATACGATTGTGACATTTGTGACATAAAATGGCACGTACACTGGCTACGTACACTCTTATTTCAAACAAGTGTAGGAAAAACTAAAATAAAACTTACCAGATGTTAATGTCAGTTAAAAGCAGCCAAAAATCCTGAAACAAAGAAAAATACCAGTTAACTTTATAGTTTTATAAAACACTAGCTGGCCGTCAGCAGCTTTGCCCTCGTAAACTGATTCTCCCGTTAAAATATAGCCTATGTTACTCGCTGATAACGTAGCTTTATAGTATCCGGCTCGAAGGACCAAATTCGTAAGGGTGTAAGTCCGACAAATTGAATGGTAAAACACGGTTTAGAGTGCACAAAAAATATGAATATGTTAGTTTGAAATGGTAATGGTATGAGAATACCTGGCGGGGTTGGTGACCGTTGGTGAGCTGGTATTACTTAATTACAATTCTAAAACTAATTATTTGGGTCAGAAGCTGCCCGGGCGACTGTATGCAGAGTGTGGGTGCAGCATGACGTGTACTGGTCTGATCATTCTCCTTTGTTTATTGAGTGTAATGTTAGTTCTATTGTGGCGAGGTGTGAGGATAGCTCCAGAAATAGCGTGAGTAGCCATGTTATATGGGGGGAGAGGAGCGTGGATCAAATTGAGGTGTATCATAAATACCGTCATGAACATTTAAGGTTGCTAGACTTCCCTCAGCAGCTCACTTCTTACGCTGATACGTTCTGCTCTGTCTCTGACCATACTCATTTACTTGACAAAATGTACTGTGATATCATAGATATACTTTCCAAAGGGGCTATTCTATCTAATCGTAGACATAAATGTAAAAGAAAAGGTGGTTATGTTGCTGGCTGGAATAAGCATGTGTCTGATGTTCACAGTGATGCTAGGCTAAAATTTCAACAGTGGGTTATAGCCGGTAGGCCTAGTAATGGTAGTATTTATATGGATATGTGTGATAGTAGGAGGCTATTCAAGTCTAGATTGAAATGGTGCCAGGATAGACAGGAACAAATAAAAATGGATATCCTGGCTTCAAAACATTCGGACGGAGACTTTAAGAGCTTCTGGAAACAAACAAATAAATTAAATCCTAAATCTGGCACCCCTGTTAGCATTGATGGTACTAGTGAACCTAAAAGCATTGCCAACGTTTTCAAGGACCATTTTATGGTAAAATCGCCTTTCAGTAGGTCGGATGCTGAGATGGACGGTGGTGAGGCCAACATGCAGGGAGCAGAGCGTGGTATTACCTTGAATGCAAAAGACATCGCTTCAGTCATAAAAAACATGCAAAGAGGTAAGTCTCCCGGGCATGATGGCCTCAGCATCGAACATTTCAAGTATGCAGGATTTCACCTTCCTCGAGTGCTTGCGATGCTTTTTAAATTATGTTTGGGTCACTCATTTTTGCCGGAGCCGCTGATGAGAACGTTGGTAATTCCTGTGGTAAAAAACAGGACCGGGGATGTGTCCGATAAGAGCAATTATAGACCCATCTCACTTGCCACTACTGCAGCAAAGGTGCTTGACAGTGTGCTTAATCGATGCCTCGGTAGCTATTTGAATCTTAACGATGCGCAGTTTGGCTTTAGAGCTGGGCTGTCTACCGAGAGTGCAATTTTGAGCCTTAAGCATACTGTCGAGTACTACACCCGGAGAAGAACGCCTATCTATGCCTGTTTCCTCGATCTTTCTAAGGCTTTCGACCTAGTAGATTACAATCTACTTTGGAAGAAGCTAAAGGAGACATGCATGCCAGTGGAGGCCGTATCTCTTCTTAGGTACTGGTACAAAAATCAGGTGAACCAGGTGAGGTGGGTAAATAATCTGTCCGATGAATACAAGCTGGAATGTGGCGTTCGTCAGAGTGGACTGACATCTCCGAGCTTGTTCAACTTGTACATTAACGAGTTGATTGAGGGACTCAGCAGTGTCCATGTCGGATGCTACATTGACGGTACCTGTGTCAACAACATCAGCTACGCTGATGACATGGTCCTGCTGGCTCCCTCGATCAGCGCGTTGAGAACGCTCGTTGACATTTGTGAGCGCTACGCTTCGGGGCATGGCCTCAAGTACAACTGTAAAAAGAGTGAGGTACTTGTGTTTAAGGCTGGTACTCAAAAGCCGACCTTCGTGCCTCCCGTTGTAC
Source organism: Udea olivalis (assembly GCA_947369235.1). Lineage (NCBI taxonomy): Eukaryota > Metazoa > Arthropoda > Insecta > Lepidoptera > Crambidae > Udea > Udea olivalis. The sequence continues at coordinate 9,013,956 of OX376362.1, read as the reverse complement.
CTGAAGGCACTCCCCTGAAAGTTGTGCGTCAATTTAAATACCTTGGCCACATGTTAACTGACAACCTACAGGATGACGTTGATATAGAGCGTGAGAGAAGGGCGTTGGCGGTGAGAAGCAACATGCTGGCTTGCAGGTTTGCTAGAAGCACAATAGAAGTTAAAATTACTCTTTTTAGAGCTTACTGTCAATCTTTTTACTCTAGCAGCCTGTGGGTTAAGTATACGCAACGAGCCTTCAGCGCCCTAAAGGTGCAATATAATAGCGCGTTTAGGGCACTGTTGGGACTGCCGAGGTATTTTAGTGCCTCTGGCATGTTCGCAGACGCCCGCGTCGATGGTTTTAATGCCATTATGCGAAAAAAAGCCGCGTCAATGTTTCATCGGCTCCGAAGCAGTCCCAATAGGATTCTGAAAATGATTGCGTCCCGCTTCGACTGTCCTATCCAACAGCACCGGGTGAGTGTTGTCACAGGTCAAATATAAATTAATGTTATTCTCATATCTGGACATTTTAATTTTAATTTTAATCAATGGAAATTGTTTTAATATGGATTTAATCTGAAATAAATGATTTTTATTTTATTTATTTTATTTAAAGCGTGAACGTTGACTGCGTGCTTTCTGACGTATATGCACTTTCACATACTTCGTACTGTGAAAAAATCTTTAAAATCGGTCAAGTAGTTTCGGAGCCTATTCAATGTGATCAGCAAACGAATGTTAGTAAGTGTATTAGTAATATATAATATTAGTACAGACGACCAGCTTTATTACGACTCTCTCTCAAAAGAAACATACTTAATTTAATAAAAAAATATTGCAAGTAAACAACCACATAAAACTTGGTAGTTATTTATACTTTCCGCATATCATGTTAACTTTTTAATAAAAAAAAAAACATTCTTGTGATATTCGGTCGTAATAAACTCTTAACACTTTACGTCTTTGCTTTAATAAAAACAGATAAACTTAAAAATACCGCCAACAGCTATAAAGTGGAGTTTATTGCGCAATTCTCGGTAAGCTCCCTCCTGTAAGAAACCGTTTACATGCCCTCACTAGAAAAATAAAAATAATCCATAAAAAAAACGTCAGACTCGCGCACTGAGGGTTCCGTACAAACCTGTAGGTATATTTATTAAAAAAATATTAGATTATGATGTAACTAAAAATTTACGGCTTTCGCAATTTTTCCTCTATCTGCACTATCAGACGTTGCTTCGTACTAAATTTGATACAAGATTCTGAGTTCACGGGAAGTACCTTGTAGGTTTTGATTCCCTTGCGAGTGTCGAAAATTTGTGGGAATTTGCGCCATAAACGGCTGTATCTTTTGATTGTGTTGGCTTAGAAGTTCGATTTTTTCACAGCTAGACCTGAGTATCTGATATAAATATCAGCTTGATACCTCCACACCATCCTGAAAAAGGGTGTTGACAGACAGACAGCCAGACGGACGGACAACAAAGTGATCCTATAAGGGTTGCGTTTTTTTTTCTTTCGAGGTACGGAACCCTAAAAACAACAAAACTGACAACTGGACTTTTTGACAAATTGTCAAAATAATTATTTCTAGACTAGCTTTGGTTATTCGTAATTGCCTGAAGACTTCCGAGAAATTAAATCCGGGATCTCTTTTTTTTCATTAGGGTGCCAACATACTTTAATAATACTTATGTATTCTCCTATTTGTCTCCCATAACACCTTCATGTATTTTTTTTGCTATTTTCCGAAAGTTTTACTACGAGTATAATATGAAATACCTACAGAGTATTTTACCAAATTTATACCACGTAGTTTTAGTGACCCTGTTTGTATATTGTAGCAAAAACTATAACTACCTTTGTAATTTGCGGACAATGAAGCTTGGAACACTAAAACAGTTATATAAACGTGTACAGTCGTTTAAGTCAATTACAAAAAAACTTCTAAAAAAATATTATCTTAACAGTATTAGTTTAGACCACTGTGCAGTCTTATTGGTCGCATGTAAACCACATTTAGCCTGAGGCGTGAACAATGCTGCTGCAGTACACCGTAAAGTACGGGATTAAGCGAGGTGTCACCGAAACCGCGCAAGGGCTCATAATTTTGCTGCACGGTGTGCCGGATTAGACTTGCCAAAAAATTTACTTCACAGAAAACAAATTGGGAAGCTAGTTCGCATTTTATTGTATGATATTTCAGGCGGATTATACTTTTGAATTATTAAAATAGGATTAAAGTTGGGTTTCGTAAGCTCTCTAGAATTGCTTCTTAAATTCTGCCGTATAGTTTCATTTATTTACTATTCTCTTCCGATAATTACACTGTCAGATATTTTTTTAAAGACTAGGCAGTCAATTGATCACAATCGTACCTGATGGTAAGTGACGATGTGGTCTATGATGCTACATGTCTGCCCGGTAAATGCCTATTCAATCTAGTCTTGAAGGGGACCCAGGCCACGCCGCGCCGCATGCGTAGCTAATTTGTGCCCAGGCTATTTTGTTCGGGAAAAAAATGCGCGGGCAACAAGCTTCACTCCTTTGCACGTTCGCATAATATACCTATAACTCAAACTCAAACTCAAACTCAAATAACTTTATTCAAATAGACTGTATCAGTACTTTCAAATCGTCAAATTTACAGCAAAATATACTAAATAATAGACATAAATACCATGATAATATAGATATGTAAATAAACAGTATACAGACATAATGTGACTCTACCACCGCGTCGGAGTTGTTTCTTACTGAGAAGACCCGGCGAGAAACTCAGCAGTTACTCTTTTAAACTTGTTTTGGGTTTACAACAGGCGTTAGTAAAGTACAAGCAGTGTGTCATTTTGATACAAATAAACCTAAAAGAATATAAAACAAAGAGAAAAAACCAACCATAAAAGAATATAATAACAAGAATTCATTTAAACAATTCAAAAACAAAAATTGTTAGTCAGTACATACATACTAGGTACCTATTAACTCTTACAATAAAACATCTGTTACAATAGAGCTATTTAATCCCGCATCGAGCAGAGCGCTTATACCCAGGCATTTTTATCTATAAGGTAGTCTTTTGTAGTATAATAGCCCTTTTTTAATAAAGCAGTTTTGATGTGATTTTTGAAACTATGCAAAGGTAACTCACAAATTGCTTTTGGAATTTTGTTGTAATAATGTATACCTTGCAAAATAGAGGATCCTAAAACTTTTTGTAACCTAAAGAGTGGAAGTGCAATTTTATCCTTATTCCTAGTATTTCTGCAATGTATGTCACTGTGTTTAGTATAGAGACCAATATTTTTTCTCACCAAAACAATGCAAATGTAAATGTATTGTGACGCGACAGTGAGGATACCAATTTCCTTAAAAATCTGCCTAAGTGAAGCCCGTGCACGAAGCTTATAGATGGATCTGATAGCTCGCTTCTGGAGGATAAAGATGGTTTGTATATCCGCCGCTTGACCCCAAAGTACAATGCCGTAAGACATTACACTATGGAAATAACTAAAATAAACTGAACGAGCAGTATCAACATCTGTTAATAACCTAATTTTTCTCACTGCAAATGCAGCCGAACTAAGTCTGCCTGAGAGAACTGTTATATGAGGGTTCCATTGCAGTGTTGAATCTAGTGTGATTCCAAGAAAAACTGTTGTATCTACAAGCTTAATAGTATTACCATCAATTTTTAGACTAATGGGGTTATCTTTAACATTAGGCAACTTAAAATTAATACATTTAGTCTTTTTTGCATTAAGCTGTAGATTATTTACTGTGAACCATTGTAAAACCTTTGAAAGTGCGTCATTAACATCATCAAAAAGGTTTTTATTTCTGTCAGTTTTAAAAACTAAAGATGTATCGTCTGCAAACAATACAACATCACAAATATCTTTTAAGTAAAAAGGTAAATCATTTATATATATCAGAAATAGTAATGGACCTAGAATGGATCCTTGAGGGACCCCCATTTTAACTTGTGATCCTGTAGAGAGTACACTGTTAACATCAACTTTTTGAGTTCTTAAACTAAGGTACGAAATTACCAAATATATAGCATTATCCCTAACCCCGTAAAAAATCGACGAATGCTCCGAATAGAGTATTTTGGGCTGTTTTCACGCCCAAACCATTAAATAAGTATTTAACTAATTAATCTTGGTAAAACATAGGGTGGAACTTGGAAAAGGGCATAGGGTCGAGTTTTTTTAAATTTTTGTAGCGTAAATAAAATTCTTAAGTTTTTGGATGAAAACCGGTACATTCGAACGAGGTTAAGAGTACCATTTCACTTATTTGCAAAGCCTTCCAGTAAGTTCTGAAAATATAACTTTATCGGTTTATTGCGAAATAATAGAATATCAAAGCAAATGGTTCGTTAATCTAAGTTATTTGGAGATACTCGTAAGTGTTTCAAACCCCTGAACTTATATGAAAAGCCAGTCAACCAAGGAAGGCCATGAGGATTACAGAAGCTTTAAATTCAAAGTTCCTGATGACTTGCTAGACTATTAGGCACAAAATGCCTGTTTAGCCAAGATTACAAGTAGTGTACCAGAAGTCCGAAAATGTATGTCGATAGAACAAAATGTGTCAGTAGCAATCGATGAATAAATAATTTCTAATATCCTAAGTCGTAATACTTGAGGTAAGCGCAAAACAAACATGCATAAATCAACAATTAATGCACTTAAACTTGGCTCTACTATATTGAATATCGATACTATCAATATCCAATTTGCAAATAAAAATCTGCCATTAACAACCACCGAAAAGACGACTGATGAGGTGAGCATGTTGATCAATAAGGGAAGACTGCGTCTTGATGATCATGATGATTGAAAGCAACATAAGATGACCACTGAGAATAGCTTTACAAGAAATATACTCGTATTTTACGGTTTAATTTTAGGGTTGCCTCAATTTTTTCAGGTTCCATTACTAGATTCTAGCCTGATGACCAAGTGTGAAGTATACTCTTTCAAATAAATAAAAAAATCTCAATGGGACGCCTGGACCCAATGGGAAATTTCGAAACGAACAAACATAAAAAAATATTACGAATTATTTTTTGAAACGCAATCAGTTTTAGAGTCTCTCTTAACAAATATACTTTTAACCTTTGCAGGTGCCAGTTAACATCTGAAAAAAAGTTACAGAAAGTTCATTAAATAAATAAATAAATATCTGGGACAATTCACACCAAGATCATCTGACCCCAAACTAAGCAGAGCTTGTAATATGGGCGTCAGAGACTGATAAACATACTTAAATATTTTTAAATAAATATCCCTGGACATTATTCCACACAGCGCCATCTAGCCCCAAAGTAAGCTAATTAAAGCTTGTGTTATGGGATACTAGACAACGGATAAACATACTTAAATACCTACTTAAATAGATAATAACACCCAGACACACAACAAATATAAATGTTCGTCACACAAATATTTGTCATGGGTGGGGATCGAACCCACGACCTCCGGCGCTAAAGGCAGGATCGCTGCCATTGCGCCAACAGGCCAGTCATTCGCTAAAGCACTCATTTATTTTTATAAATATTTCTTTATGATGGTGGAAAGTCATCAGTAGGGACGATAGTAATATCGATAATCAGATTTTGGTCCTTAGCAACACTAACAATAAGATCTGCGACGTGTACTAAGTTTTTACTGCCGGCATACGATGTGTGTAATTTTGGAATAATTATGGGAGTTCATTAAAACGATTCGGCAGTAAAACGAAGTTGAACGAAGTTTAATGTCTTCCCCGCTTCAGACCATATTGCATATGGTTAAGCTGAGGGTGCACTTTGACTGGTATGTGAATCTATAATAAAAACAAAACAGTTCTACATTTTACTTTCTTCTTAAATTGTATTCATCATCATCATCATCATCAGTCTATTATAGTTTACTGCTGGACATAGGCCTTCCACCATCGCGCCCTATCCTCAGCTTGACGCATCCAGTTTCTGCCAGCAACCTTTCGCAAGTCATCACCCCACCTGGCCGGGTGGCGTCCTACACTAAGTTTGCTGATACGTGGTCTCCACTCCACAGCACGCTTATCCCCACGGCTATCTGTTCTACGGCATAAATGGCCTGCCCACTGCCACTTCAGCTTACTAATCCTGTGAGCTATGTCGACGACCTTAGTTCTCTGTCGGATTACTTCTTTGCGAATCTTATCCTTCTGAGAAACACCGAGCATAGCTCTCTCCATAGCTCGCTGAGTGACTTTTAACTGGTGGGCTAGGCGCACTGTTAGTGTCAACTTAAATTGTATTAGAAAACTTTATTTAAATACCATCGGTGGCAAGCAAGCGTGTAGACCACATGATGGCAAATAATTCATGGTGGTTACGTGCAACAGCAGAAGTATCATTATAATCTCTCCTTGGAAGGATAGAAAACATTCTACTCATTACTAATTCCTAAAGCCCTTGTAACAGACGTTTGTAAGTTGAACGTGATATTATGAAGCGATACGGGACAAAGACTAATTTGGCGGAAGCCGGGATTCATCCCTTAAATGCTGTCAAACCTCAGAGAAACCACAATATTTTGCTGTCTTTGTGCAAACTTACAAGTAAATGTACAAATTTTATTTTCACTTTGTCTCTACATCACTTACGAGTGTGCCATATCGTTTTTGTAAGTCTTTTGATAATCACCCGGTTAACACCCTTCCAAATAATTCCTGTCTTCCTCTCAGTAGACCCTTACCCGAGTCTTCTGGAATTAACCCGAAGCGCCGTTAAGCACTGCCTGCATAAAGCTGGAAAGTTGGACAATTAAATCGTGAGGCGGTCGTTTAGACCCGAAGATAGTAGAGCTGTGCATAGTTTGATTTACTCTTGATGGAAGTGTTAAACCTTAGCAAACATCGCTAATGTTTTGATTTAACCCTAAAACGCTACCGTTATGATATCGTCATCATTTGCAACCATAAGATATTTAAAGCTGACCATTGTGTGATTTACTCTTGACGAAACGGTTGAGTCTTAGCAAACATTGCAAATGTTTGACTTTAACCCCTAAAAACGCAATTTATTAATATGAGATCATCATGATTTGCTGTCATAAGATTAACAGCTGACCATAAGCTGTACATAGTTTGAGTTTGACAAAACAGTAAATTAGTCAACATGTCATTGTAAGATTTTTTGAATTCATACATTTGCAAAACTACTGGTTACTGGCTATTGGATTTATGAATGATTGATTTCAGTTTTTAGGAGTATATTTTAAATTCAAAAGATGACACTGCAATGTGCTTTGTTTCCCAAATACTAAAGTTTTCAAAAACATTAGCCGATATGTATATGTGAGAAAGGTATCATCGATCTTACTTTAAACAGATTTTCTTCTTCTGAGTATTTCATTCGAACAGCCAAAATGCTTTATAAAATCGAATTTTGAGAAAAACAAAGCAAAGTCGTAAGCAGCAACTGCTCGTAAATAAAATATCTTTACCCGCAACATTATCTCAGAAATCGAATAGCACACAACTCCCCACGGGCTCCGTCGATTCGTTTCTAACGCGTTCCATCACGGACAGTCCAGTAATATTACAGGCTCATTTCTCGATTGTTCGACGCTGCCATTTGCTCGGCCATTCTCTCCTTTTGTCCTGCGATTCTTCTATTTCCCACGGGTATGGAATAGTGTGTTGCATGGACTTACATTAAGTGTATCAAATTGAAAGCTGTCAGTTTAAGGACGGTGGGACCGCGTCAAAAGTTTTTTACGCAAAATCACGATCAAACGCTTGAAGTAAATCCCGGCTATACAATAAAAAACAAAAACTTTACAATGGCATTCTCAAAATATGACATTATTTTTTTTAGAATAAAACTTATAAGTTGGTATTTAAGCAATATTTTCTACATAAATATCATTAAATGCTTTCATATTGACAAAGGTTAAGTTGTTTGTTATATGTTATATTTAGTTTATAATAATAATGTTTAAGTATAATAATGATAATGTTTAGAAATTTTAAAGTTTAATTATGTCTACACAATAGTGTGTGTAATGCAATAGCATTAGGAAATTATAAATACTAAAAATTTAAATATATGGGCTATGTGATTTAATTTAATTTTGATGTTATCTTTCAACGCACTTGCTCATAAAGTGGCTCTAATTTTATTGCAATTAGGCACATAATGACACTGCAATCAAACTGTGACTTTTTATTGCTATAATTCACAAGTGAGTTATAGAGTTTTATTTTATTGGTTGAGTTGCTTTGTTTTTTGGAAAAAATTCGATACAAAAAAGATCGTGTTCAATACTACAATTAAATTTAGATCTACTAAATAAAATTATTTTTTAGTGTTATTTTCTTCACAAGTGTGTTAAAAACGTCGTATGATACACGTGTGTATTGATGATTACCATCCTCGGCTCTCCTAATGGCTCGGGTCTCAATGGTGCCTCAGCGGTAATCACCAACATTACACACTTTTAACATGATGTACCATTACAATTGCGACATTATTAACTTAAACCAATGAATTTCACATAACATTGCAGGAAAAAAACAAAAGATTAATAAACGAACAATGATTGAAATGTTGTTTGAATAGCGAATGACGTCAATTCGTCAATTAGAGGTACATAATTAATTTGCTTAATGAAATGGGCAACAGTGGAAAATTAGGTTAACTGTATTGGATAGCAAATTGAGTTCATCGATATTTCCTTGATTGTGTTTTGAAGACAATTTATTATTTTGTTTCAATCATCACTCTTTGTTATCTTTTTTTACTTATTATCAGCACAATTCTCGTGATTTGCGTTTGATGTCTCACTTTAAAAAATCAAAACATTTACCAAAAGGAGCCAGATATTATAATAAGCATCGTGTGACGGTAATTGGACCAAGTACTGCAAGTAGAGCGTCGTGGCCTAGTGGTTAAGCACTTCAACTCGGATCGCGGATCGTGTGGTCCCGAGTTCAAATCTGGCCAGAACCAAAAAGCTTTGTGTTCATTGTTTAATTTCCGACTAACTACGGTTATGTAAAACATCGATAAAAAACCAAATCAACCCGGACAGCAGCGGAAGGCTCACCACCTACCACGTTGGGTTCTAATACTATACCAATACCATTGAAAAGTGGGCTTCTGAGTGTTCCGTTCACCATGACGGCAACAGTTATTGCACTTGCCTCTGACTACCCCATTAAGGATAAAGTCGTTATGGTGTGTTATGTTATGTCACTGCAAATATTTTCAAACAATATAATAAACTCGTAGAAGCTGCTCCATGTACAAGATTAGACATAATTTTGCTATTTTATGTACTCTATCCCATGACCTGTGACATTTGTTTATGAGCTTCAGTTGCTTTAAAAGTCATCCTTCATTTTGTTTGTTAATCAATGACATTAAGTAGTAGTAATGATATTCACTCAGCTTCTAACCTTCTTACATTTTATTACTATGACGGGAGAAAAATGTTTATAAAAAGCATTAATTTTAAAGTAAGAAAAGAATATATATAAATATATAATAAATAAATATGCGCCAGACAACACACCTCTTGTAATGGTCTCGAAGTAGAGATTAATATTCCTGTGTTACGAGGTACCACACAAGAATATCAGCCAGGGGCGTCTCCCAGCACACTCAGACCCGAGTCAATTCAGAAAAAATCGTTTCCTGAATTGACCCGACCGGGAATCGAACCCGGGACACTAAGGAAATCTAGGCGAGAAACCGTGCTACAGCGCACAACGTCAATCGTGTCGTCAAAAAAAGATATACTAAATTAAACAATGTCTCTGTCTTTCTCTCTTAAGATAGAAACTACGAAAATTCAACTTAGTCTTAAGTATCCTGCGGGACTTGAAGCCGCAACCTTTCGCAAAATAGTAAACGAGCCAACTTTATCAAATCATGTTTCCACCGGATGAATCCCCTGTATTATCCCTTCAACAATATCAGCAAATTTTATTAGATTTTAATTTCACTGTTAGCTACTTCAAAAATGAATTCCAAAAACGTGTTTTGTGAACCACCTCTCCTTAACTTTCCTGACCGTAGAGGGTTACTACTACATTCGCTCAGAATTTTAAAATGAAGTAGATAGGGTATACCTACTTGACAGAACCTGCAAAAAAACAAAATTCTTCGTGTAAAAAATTGTACCAAGTTTGACAAAAACAAAAGCACTCGCATGCGACTGTAAACTCACTTTGTCTGTGTGCAATCAAAATGGTGGTTTGTTCTAAGCGGACTGTCTGTCTGTCTGGGGTGCCGCGCAACATGCGTAACTTGTGCTAGGCTAGAGTCCTCTAAAACACATAATTATTATGGGGTCAATTGACAAAAAGTACTAACTATGTTTTCTACATTGAACACACACGGCCGTCTTGGGCTCCGTATCTCCAAATATAATGGATTTTCAGACCGTTGCATTTTCCAATTAATTGAAAATCCAATTACGATTTAATACATCCAATAAAGGTTTATCGGGTTTTAGTGCTGGAATTTTGCACCGTTTCGTTCCACCCCAAATTTATTCTCCGGGATTAAACGAAACGCGATGGTGTTTACTTAAACAGCTGGACCTGGTTCTGTTTCAAAAAAGTCGTAAAATAAAGATTTAAAAGCAATTTAGCGAGTGATAATTTTTTTTACACTTCACGTGAACAATAGTCGTAAAAAAGAAAAATGGTAAGAAAAATGTGGCAAAACTTTATGGTACGACGAGAATATTGACTTTTGTCAGTTTAAACTAGAGCATTAATTATATGAGTAAGTAGACGTTTTTCATAATTATTTAGAAATATTGAAGTATTGATTCATCAGTCTAAAACCTAGAGTACAAGTTCTGCTCAAATTAGGGTCACATTTATTTATTCCATATATATTTTTATTGTTACAAATCTGCTTCTAATTAAGGGTTAGATGATCATGGTGTTGGTTATCCCAGTTATTTATTGACTTTAGTCAATTATTGACTACTCATTTGTGATTATGAATAATCGGTTATACCTATCGGAACGCATTTGCCATAAACTTACACTGCATACTGCTAATGGCCATAATATTCATTTGCCATAAGCCTTTATAGCATAACTTCATAACGCATAACATCAAATGGAAGAAATTTGTAAAGCTTATGCAAATAATACAAATTTCGACCATGATGATTCATAGATAGGCATAATTTCAATAAGCATAAGTATTAAAAGGCATAATTTTTATTTGCCATAATATTCAAAAGACACTACCCATTCAAAACGCATTCATGAAATAAGCATACTCAACCCAAAAAATCCCATAACTCTTAAGGAACAACACCTACTACCATAATATGCAAGCAATAGGGAGAGCAAATAGCGAGTTTCCTGGCGAATCGCCGACCGGTGCGGCGGCACGTTCGCTTCACTAGCTCAGCTCGCGCGTTGTTTGGTCCCAGTTTTAACCTTACCTAACCAATGAATGATAAAACCAATTTGTTTTTCTTCCTGTTACAGGTTAAAATAAAAATATCACAAACAGGCTTTTTGGGGTTAGAAATAGTTCATTACTTTATGTCGAATAAAATTGTAAAACAATGCTGAAAAAACTATGCTATTTAACGTATGTAAATTTTCAGTTATACTTTATACCACTATGCCTTGAATAAGTTTTGCTTTGTAAGAGTACATATGTCAAACAAAATTATGAATTTTCGCGGAACACCCGTATGTTCGACTAACTCTCAATTTTATTGACGATGGTTTTTATGATTATGCCTTTTAACAATTCTGCGTTATTGTGTTTATGCGTAATGAAAAATTTGCTAAAATCCATTATGCTTTTTGATTTGTATGCCAAATGATGTATGTCAATTGAAATAATGGCAACAAACGTGATGCGTTTCAAAGTGTCACCTCAATAATCACATACAAAATCAGAAAAAAATGTTGAATTTTAACAAAATTATGTTTATCATGTAACCGATTATGATTATCTACCACCGAATTGGTAAAGCAAATGTACCCCTTTACCGATTACGGGAAGAGTTAAAGCCGTTTAAATGGGAAGGCTCACGGTCAGATTTCTTCCATAAATACACTTTCTAATCCTATAGGGATTGTTATTGCGTATTTATAAATTACAACGATTACCTTATCCATCTACTTTTTATCAAAAAATCAAATATACCAAGCCACAAAACAAAGAAGCGTATTCCCATCTAAAAGGCAAGCAACGCATCGGTGACACCTCTGGTGTTGCAGTTGTCCAGAGGTGATCACTCTCCATCAGGTGACCTTCTAGCTCGTTTGCTCCCTATTACATTAAAAAAAAAAAAAAAAAGAGTTCACAGAAAGACCACTCTAGCCTTTTTCCAGTATAGTTACCTAAACTTGCTTAGGGTTGCTACTATATTCTTCTGAATTATTAAATGAAGTAGACTACTAATTAATCTACAGTAGGTATAAATCTCATTTGACAGAACAGAAACTGCTAAAAACAGAATACATCATGTGAAAATTGCAACAAATGCGACAAAAACAAAATACTCGCGACAGTGCGACTGGCCGCGACACCGATTCGCACCGGTATCACAAATTAGACATGCGCGGCGCTCTGACAGATAGCCCGCTTAGAGCAACACGGCATTTTTGACACACGCACACAGAGACGTGAGTTTACAGGCGAAGTCAGAGAGTTTCAGCGTCGCGGTCAGTCGCACTGTCAAAAACATTGAGATATTATTTGTACGTCGTCAGATACTTACATTATTTCAATGGTCAAAAATGGTTTCCGCAGATATATATATATATATATATATATATATTCTGTTGCAGTGTATTTGGCTGTATGAACACCACACGAAATAGTGATTATACGTTTTTTAAGTTACCAAATGATGTTGAAAAAGTAAAATTAAAAATTTTAAAAACCCGCGACACAAAACATAAACTCCAAAAACTAACAAATAATATTTTAAATTCACATGTAAGGTAAGTTCAATTATTTTTGTTTTCCAAGCATCGCGTCGCGTCTGGGGACCGCTCAAGTTTATGAAGTTATGAGTGATACCCCTGGTGTTGCACGCGTCCATAGGCCGCGATAACCGCTTACCATCAGGCGGTCCGCGTGCTTGATTGTCACCGACGTAGTATAAAAAAAAAAATGAAGTATTTTTCCAACAACAGCTAATTAATTATTACGAATTACATGTAGTGTACCTACAAGCGATCTTAAGTTTCATGCATAGTCTTCTTCGTAATGCCGCGTGCTGCGAGCTCGGTGTGCGGTATGCGGCGCGGGGGTGGGCGCTACCAAGTGCGGCGACCAGAACGGGCAGACACGTGTGGGCAGACTACGTTGACGGTTGTGTCGATTTTGCTAATTTTTCGGAGTAAATTCTTTCCTTGCAATCTGCGACTACACCTGTTTTTCTGACTTAGCGGTCCCCCGACGCGACGCGACGCTTGGAAAATAAAAATATTTGAACTTACCTTAAACATGTGAATTTAAAATATTATTTGTTCGTTTTTGGAGTTTATTTTTTGTGTCGGGGGTTTTTAAATTTTTAATTTTACTTTTATTTTGTCCTTTTTAAAGTAGGTAAAATATTAGGAAGGTATTTAAAGTGATTAAATAGTTGAGTTTGAAGTAACACAGTAGCAAATTTTAAATCATTAGGACATATGAAAGGTAGTCAGATCCCCTCATCAACTATTAATGCCCTGATGATCTTCAAACGGCTGATCAGGTCATGGTTGCCTTACCATATACTTTCAATATCATTGAAGTAACATGGTACCAAATTTCGAATTGATCTTGCATAAGGAAGTTAGTCATATCCCCTCATCAACTAGAAAAGACCTGATGATCTTCAAACGGCTGGACAGATTTTCATGATACATGGCTAAGAACACTCGGGATAAAATTATCTATGACACAAAAAAAACTAAATGAAAAGCGGTTCATCCGTTTGGGAGCTACGATACCACAGACAGATACACAGATACAAAGACACGTTAAACTTATAACACCCCTCTTTTTGCGTCGGGGGTTAAAAATAAGTAAAACTCAGATAACGTTTGCAAGTTAGTAGTACTATGTACAAGTATTATAAGTATATGGGTAGGTAAACCATTATATTTCGTAACACATTCAAATCCAGTACAAATGGGCTTTTACTTTTTCTGTAACTTATCTTATCATGCATTGGGTAAAACACCAGTATTTTTAGTATATTTATTTTATTGTCACGCGCGGCTGCTGCATCTGCGACGCGCCGCCGACAGGTGACCGCCGAAGCGATGGCTCATGCTGTTATCTACAGCCTACTGGATAGGTAGATAGGTAGGACTGTATGATCAAGCCATTAGGCTAGCAGGTTCCACCTGGATCCCGGTAAATGAATAAATCATATAATACTTTTATACGTATTCACCCATCTCAACTCCTTTTAATCTAAATGGACCCCCTTGGTATATTTTTGTTTTTGTCGAACTAGGTGCAATTTTCACTTGATGTATTTTATTTTACGCGGTATCTGTCAAATCGCGCTTATCTGGCGATTATAGTAGCGAGTATCAACCCTAGGCGATCAGGCAAGTTGATAGAAAAAGGCGAGAGCGGTCCTTCTGTAAAATCTTTATTTTGTGCCGGTATCGCTTGTAAATTATGCCTGTGTGCGTGATCAAAATGGCGGTTTCTTCTGAACACTGATGGTAAGCGATTACCGAAGCCTGTGAACACGCGTAACTCTTAGAGCCTAACAATATTTTCCTAATTGGCTCAGGTCTGGGGGTGCTGGGAGACTCCACTGGCTTAATCCTTGTCTAATACATCGTAACAAAAGGAAATTTATCTTCACTTCGAGGCCATGACAAGTGGTGTTGTCTGGTGCATATTTATATTTGATTAAAATTGTGGTATACATAGTTTCGTACACTTACAACGGGGTTTTTTCGCTGAAAATGGTAGCAACATTTTCAGGCTAGGTTACTCAATCGAAGTTGAACTGCCCTTACATACACGTGTAGCTACCTTTTTAATTATACCAGCATATTACAGAACAGCAGAAGTTTGAAGTGCGCTGGAATTTCAGTTACGTTACAGAATTCATTTTGTTAGGTATAATGTTTAACAAAAGTGGTAAGAAGTAAATGAATAAATGGCAAATGATGAGGCAAAGTCTAGAATCTTCATGAACTCGTCCCATGATGAAGCAGAGAGGCTTATTAAAATAACAAGGTGTTTCGGTGTTCTTAGTACATATAATATATCAGCACATACACTCACACGTAAAATACACTCTCATTCATACACACACACATACACACACAAACTCACCCGCGCACACACACTCACTTATTTGCACAAACATTCGCATTTACATGTTATTTTTTGTTGTTCCTTTAATTCATTTAATTAAACATAGATTGTTATTCAGTTTGCAGCCGAAAGGCTGATTATTAAATGTAAACCGTTGGATTTTGCAAACTCACTCAAAGGACGGGCTTTGTCTAGTTTGGGGGCTAGAAACGTTCCTATTTATTGGGTTTATTTATAAATATTCACTTTACTTTACTTCTAAAAAGTATCAAGTACAAATCACATCGAGACCAGCTCCAAACTAATCAGAACTTGTACTATGGGTGTCAGAGACTGATGAAAATGCTTTATTATTACTAAATACAAACTTAAATAGATAATAACACTCAGACCCAAAGTGTTCGTCACATGAATGTTCGAATCCACAACCTCTGGCGTGAGAAAGAAAGAAAGAAATAAAGAAATAAAAATCATTTTTTTGACTGGCCTGTTGGCGCAATGGCAGGCCTGCCTTTAGCGCCGGAGGTTGTGAGTCGATCCCCACACATGGCAATTATTTGTGTGACGAACATTTGTATTTGTTGTGTGTCTGGGTGTTATTATCTATTTAAATATGTATTTAGAAATATTTAAGTATGTTTATCAGTCTTTGACGCCCATATTACAAGCTCTGCTTAGTTTGGGGTCAGATGATCTTGGTGTGAATTGTCCTAGTTTTTTTTAAATCAAAGTAAGAGCTAGTTATATACAGCTAGTGATGTTTTTTTTGTTAATGTTTTGTTATAGATTACTAGTCGCAGGATTTAAATCCATGAAAATGTTATTTGTTTATTTATTGACCCATACAGTGACAGAATTACAATACAAATGGTACAAACACATAAAATCAAAACACAGAACCTTATTTTATTTATTTATTAGTTTGTACACAAATTACAGTTTTTTACGTAGAAAAATAAGGATAGCTAAAGTACAGGTGAGTTTATCTCTAAAGAGAGATTTCTTCCAGCAGACCATGACGCAAGGAAAAGCATAAAACAAACAGTTATGGATAGACAAAACTGTGTACATAATTTTAAAGATCAAAATTTCTATAAATTGACCAGCTTACTTACAAATAGACATTTAATATTACGAATATAAAATATATAAGTACCTAACTAAAATAATTATACATATTTAAAATAAATAAAATAATTATTATTATTATTATGATCCAACACAATTCAAACATATTTCAAAAGATGTTCTTTTAACAATCTTTTGAAGGAACCCACGCGTGCGACACTCTTGAATAGAAACTGGCAGCTTGTTCCACAGTTTCACAGCCTGAACAGTAAAAGAGTCAACATACATGCTCGTTCTACAGGTAGGGGCAGTCAGCTGTAAATTATAGGCTGAACGATGAGTTCTGCCGGACGATGAAAGATAGGAGAAGCGCTCACAGAGATAGCGTGGAGAAGAAGGGTTGAAGATGATGTTGTAAACAAGAACCATCATGTGATAATCACGCCGCAAACGAATAGGCAGCCATTTCAACTGCTTTCTGTACTCAGAAACATGATCATACTTACGAAGGCCAAATATGAAGCGAATACAGACATTTTGAATACGTTCTAGCTTATCGAGGAGTTGCTCATTAGCGTCAGGATAGCAACTATCCGCGTAATCAATAATCGGAAGCATAAGTGTCTGAGCTAGAGTGATTTTAGTGTGAATGGGCAGAAAATTCTGAAGACGCTTCAGGGAGTAGAAGGCTGCAGAAACCTTCATGATTAACAAAAAATAGTGGGCCAACCAGGACTCTGCCTCAGCACGTGCCCCTGCCGTGCAGGCACGGCAGAGACGCTGGTATTCTGGCAGGGCCTGCTGAGGTGGTTGTCCATTCTTTCGTTCATTCTTTAACATTATGATGGGATAAAAAGTAAATTCATATATGCAAAAGTGCAGTGTGCAGTGTAGTGTGTTGGGAAAAGTTCATATCATAATGGGGTGTAGTGTACATAAAACAGTAAATAAACTAAAGTGTGAGTCTTTAGGCGTGAATGGTAGGATCGCTACTATTAAGCCAACAGGTCATCTGTTCATAGTAAAAAAGGTATTAATCAGCCTACATACTATATTGCTGAACTACTGTAGGGAAAAGGCTTTCATCAGAGAAATCAAGTCATCGCCGCGATTTTGGTATAGCTTTATAAAGACACTTCCAAATGGCGGTCACCATTCACTACACTAAATTCCGAAAAACACACTTGACCCATCCTGGGATTTTAACGAACGAACCCTAGTATGAACCCCCTACCCCCTACTATGAACCCCCTACCCCCTACTCGCTCTTACCACTCTGTCACTGAACACGAAATGAAATATTAGAACGAAATAGCAGAAATGCCTAATACATTCAGTAGATATCAGTCCAGAAAAACAATAAAAATAACCTATATCAGAGCCAGATCTAGTAACCGAACTTTTTGACTGACGTCATCGTTTATTACAAAACTTCCAAACTAAACCAACTTACGCAAACCCATAAATCAAACAAAAACTTGATTGTCCCACATAGATGGTCTAGAAGGAGCTTCGAAATCTTCCAACCATACACATAAATTGCAATTGATGACACGAGCCTTCATAAAAGACCTTGCTGAAGGACCTCCCGTCTACTATCGTTATTTTAACGTAACGCGATCTGGGGCCATATTGCAATTGCTAAGGCATGCCAAAAGAAAAAAAAATATAACTCAAAAATTATAAAATTTATTCTTTATTACAAGTATCGATCCTCTTGAAGTACTCGTGTTCACCCTGAGCACGTATAAACTTTTCCATACTTTTGAACCAATTGGAAAATACCTGTGACCACTCTTCTTTAGACACCACAGAAATCTCGAAATTATAGGCAGCCAGTGCATCTTCTTTGCTTTCAAACCTCTTCCCCTTAGTTTTTCTTGAATTTTTGGAAACAGGTAAAAATCACAAGGCGCTAGGTCAGGGGAATATGGTGTGGGTGAGAAAGGATTGACACATTTTTTGAGTTGAAAAAGTCCAAGTGTTCTGGCAGACGTGTGCGGCGCTGCATTGTCGTGGTGCCAGGGAAGGTGCCGGATTCCTGACTTCGATCGCTTGTCACACCAAGCTGATATTACTGTTGGAGAACAAACTTTCTTATACCATTCAGAGTTTACCGTTCTTTGATCATCTAGCACTACAGTAGCAATATGATCCGTTTTGCAGAAAAACGAGGCGACCATTTGTTTCTGTGTGCTTCGTGCACGGCGACATTTCGTTGCAGTTGGTCAATCTTCGAAACACCATACAGTCGACTGTCGCTTTGTTTTAGGATCGTAGTTATATAGCCATGTTTCGTCACCAGTCAGTATATAACCTTTTTTTTTCTAGCCACTGTCTAATTTATCTTTTATGAATAGGCACCAATCCACCCGACGGTCTTTCTGCTCATCGGTAAGTTTGTGCGGCACCCATCTCGAACAACGATTACGGAGAGAAAGGTGTCGTGAATTATGGTTCGCATTGCCGCAGATCCAATTCCCAGTTCTCTACATACATAATTCGTCGGTTTTCGCGAATAAGTTTTTCGACTGCACGAACGTTTTCTTGTGTGACAGCGGTTCGCAGCCGACCTGTCTTCGCCTCATCTTCGAGACATCCCCGTCCTCTTTTAAATTCAGCAAACCAATTAAATACTGTTTCTCGAGAAAAAGTAGTAGCCAAAAGTTCGAAACATTCTTGAGGCTTTCAATTTCAATATTTTTATAGTCATAATAAATCATAGCGCGCAAATCACATCGACTGAGCTCCATTGCTGCAAGTGAATTACCGCCAGATTCTCGGAAAAATGATGCTCATTCAAATAAAATAAGAAATGTGTGTTCTGTTTTCAAATATGTCAATAAACAACCAGCCTTTAAGATGGTGTATAACTTGTCAGTGTCAATCAAATGAGTAGAGAGCATCTAACTTCTTTTGGCATGCCCCTCGTATATCCAGCAAAGTTAATTTCTTAAACTGAGGGCAGCAAGCAAGTCGTCAGTCAATATGCAGCCTAGAACATGCGTTAGTGCCACGTAAGAGCTGGCTTGCTGTAAATTGAAGACCATATGAACTTGACAAGATCTATGGGATTATAATAAAGCCTCAGGGCCTACGCAGTCAGCGACTTAAATTGGCGGTATGAAACCCCCTTTCATACAGTGCCCGTGCGCAGAACCATCCCCTCCACTATCATCTATCGCTGTTTTTACGTGACGCGATATTCTGTAATATACCGATGACAGTCACTAGCGTCAATATTGACTTTTTTGTATGAGATTTCGTTACAGCGGCTCTAGTGAATATAAATGGAACTAAACATGTCCTTCGCAGCTTACGTGTCAGAAACTCATTGTAGACGTATTGTGATGTACGTTTCGAAAAAAATGCGATGTTCTTCTTTTTCCGCAGCTTCATTGAGAACGCGCTCTTCTGTACGGCTGTCAAAATCAAGTTGATTGATATATTGCCATATAGAAATCGATTGACAATTGTCAATTGGAAAAATGAATAACATCCACTTCTAGCTAAAAAAAACATCAAGCTTGGTTTTATAGAGACGAAAAGACTAGCATTATCTATTCAATTTGATGTCTCTGCTCGGGATTTTCCAACAGAGTATTCGAGCGAAAAGTATTCATTTTGCTGAGCAAAAGCGCTGGTGAAAAATACTTTTTCTT
The DNA here is from genome assembly GCA_947369235.1 of Udea olivalis. NCBI lineage: Eukaryota > Metazoa > Arthropoda > Insecta > Lepidoptera > Crambidae > Udea > Udea olivalis. Next base: position 8,993,932 of record OX376362.1, on the reverse strand, counting down.
TTTACCCAGAAAATATTGCAGAAGAATCGGCACCTATAAATAGTACTCGGACATCCTAATTGGATAAATCGAGAACTTTCCGTTAAATCGATAAAAAGGTGTTACGTACGAATGCGATTGTTATAGAGACATTAAGTTGAAAAAACCGTTTGACATTTTAATTGAGTGGTATGTTTAAGCAATGGGTAAAGTTGTGAGTTCGGTGCTAAAATATTAATTGACGAACATTTGTCAGTACCTAATCTTAGTGTTCGTTGTCGTCAACTTCATTTCATTTGTGTTTGTTCTTTTCCAGAATTAATTTATAAAAAGTAATAAAAACTATAAATAGAAAAGCATGAAGGGCCATTGAACCAGATTTTGAAGAGGACCTGCCCAGAGCACAATGTTACTACATCAAATGTGCAAAGGTTCACCCCAGCCTATTTGCTATCAAATGGATAAGCTTGCTTATCAATGAAAAATAAAAAAAAACATTAACAAGAGAGCATAAAGGGCAAAAGTATCATCTTCTAATAACTGGTAGGTAAGTTTAATAAAACATGAAGCTAATCGTTATGCTTGTTATCTGATTTATTCAAAATAAAGATACTTTGCTCGACCTGGCCCCAAAGACTACTATCAAAACGAAGTTACGAGAAAATCCCAAAAAATATCTGCTCAAAAGAAGCGATGTTACACCCGGCTGCATCGGTGGTTGAAAGAAAAAGGGTAAAATAAATTCAGGCCTCATTTTTCGCCCTTCCATAAAAACCGCTGGGAAAACTAAGATTCATTCATTTAAATAATGACGTTGCAAACGCACTGGCACAAAGGATGGGTTAAGCGATAAAAAGTTGGTCGTTCGAAAAAAAAGATTGGAAAAAGAACAAAAAAATTGATGGCATGCAATTAGCAAGTCGAATGATTCACTTCGGGACACAGTTGGGGGGAGGATGGCGATTAATTAACTTTCACGTAAGAGCTTAGAGACAGGAAGACTTAAATATAATTTTGACTTATAATGGACTTCATATAGTTTTTGATAGGGTTTTTTATTTTTATTTGTTGGACCACTGTTAAACTAGTGAATATGACTTATTTCCGGGTGCTAATTCAAGCTTTTGTGAAAAAAAAATCACCCATTCTTAAACATTTTTTGTACAGGAACAAGTAAATATGCTTAAATGAATTCTTGCACATTAATTCAATAAGGTAAAATTTAAATATGAGCAGTTTCATGCTGGTGGTCGTGACTGAACAAAGAAATACTTATGTGATAGTCTACACAGTCACCCGGAATCATATATATCATATTTTATTAATTAATAATTCTTATGTGTGTTTTATTTGTTGTAATTGAATGTGATTTTAAAATATGGAGAAATCTGAAATAAATTATTATTATTATATTATAAAAGCTATGACAAAGTTACTTTTATTGTTATCTCAATTCAAATTATTTTGATTTAGATTACTTAATATTGTAAACTATACTCCATTCATTATAGCATTAGACAGAAGTAAAAAAGGTTATTTTAGGGTACACTTTGTGGTAAGTCCAATAAATATAATTACTTTAAAGATTTATGCCGAATTTAATAAAATCAACTTAAATAGCAGCTGTCACACTTAAATGTTCTTAGAATGTATTGGGCTTTTGCTTAAATGAATTATTTTGTCTTGCATGAACTATATTTTCGATGTAAAAACCTAAAAGAAGCATTTATCCAAACACATTTGTACTGTCGCTATAACTCTATCAAATCTAAAATGTTTCATTATCCCGTCATACGTTGTGGCGGAAGGGGTTTTCAATTTTGCCTGGTTATAATCAGGTAACTGATTGATCACGTCACGAACCCAGATCTTCACTCCAAAACTAAAGTAGCCGACGTAGGAATAGCAGCAGCCAGGCGTAAGTGGGATTGGACGGGACACATCTGCAGAATGCCGGACGATTCGCGGGCAAAATCAGCCACGGAGTGGGCTCCACAGAAACAACACCGATGACCTTGACGACCAAGACACAGATCGCGTGACGAACTGGATGTCTTCGCCGGGGACTGGTCTGAAAAGGCCATAGAAAGACGTATGTGGAAGGGGGAAAGAGAGGCCTTTGCCCAGCAGTGGGTTCCTAACGGTTAATTTAGATTAGTTTAGATTAGATACTCAGGTATGTCATCGTCATGGCAACGTCAAATGCAAATTGTCATTCATTTTAGCACCCCTGCTTCTTATTTCTAATGTTTTAATGAATGAAGTATAGCTGCCTCGACAGACTTCGTTCTGTCAAAAGTAATTGCAAGTCACTGCTTCGGTAAAGCAGCACATCTCGCCCCCGTTTCTCCGACTTGATTTACATATTATACTACTCGTATTTATATTTCACTGAATGTTTCGTTCAATCACATTAAAATATAGCCTATGTCGCTCCCTGGTAATACAGCTTCATATTAGTGAAATAATTTTTAAAAGTCTATTCAATACAAACAAACAAACAATCAAATCTTTCCTCTATCTATGTAATATTAGTATAGATAGATTGAAAAGTAAAACTAAATAAATAAATAATAAATAAATATGCGCCAGACAACACACCTCTTGTAATGGTCTCGAAGTAGGGATTAATATCCCTGTGTTACGAGGTACCACACAAGGAAATAAGCTAGGGGCGTCTCCCAGCACACCCAGACCCGAGTCAATTCAGAAAAGATTGTTTCCTAAATTGACCCGACCGGGAATCGAACCCGGGACACTACGGAAATCGAGGCGAGAAACCGTGCTACAGCGCACTACGCCAACCGTGTCGTCAACTAAATGGATGACATTTTTAATTTATCAGACGAACCAGTTTACTGAAGTTAGTTCCTCTTAACAAGCATATTATTGTAACAAAACTCGAAATTAGAACTCTGATTCAAGAAGGCCCTAAGGATCCCATGCTCCGCCCACACGCCCTACGAAGGTCTCGTTCACCTTCATTTATCCCTAGACAATATTTTATTTTAGCTGGCTCTGAAAGATTCCGGCAATGTTTTCAATGTTATAACATTGCTGGAACAGCTATTTTGTTATTAAAATATCCTAACAAGTTTCCACTTTACTTACAAGCTTTTAATTTATTTTCTAAGTAAACCAGCGCATCGTCATCGTGGATCATCAGAAGCTCATGTAGAGTCACATTATTTTTATTAATTATCTTTTTGTAATTTACTTCACTTACATTTATTTTGATTATTGCAGTTAATATTTTGAGAATAAATGAACCTTTTTACTTGAGAGAGGTAAAGTAAAGCGATTTAATAATTTAGCAACAACAGGCAACTTAAAACTCATAATCAGAATGAAATCCAGTACAATATAAATGATTGAAAACGCATACAATAAACTTCTTTCCAAGCTTCCGGCATATGGTCTGCCACCTCGCCTATGCGACTGGGTCGCCGGATTTCTGGAGGGACGTAGAATTAGTGTCCTTTGCGATGGTCGAAAATCACGCTTTCTCCAGATTAATGCCGGAGTGCCTCAGGGCTCCGTCTTGTCGCCGACGTTGTTTCTTCTGCATATCAATGACATGTTATCTCTCAGTGATATTCATTGCTATGTGGATGATAGCACGGTCCAGGCGCGTTATTTCGAGCGCCCTGGAAAGAGCAGACTGAAATCAGGAGATGAGGCGAAATCTTGTTGTTGAGCTTGACGGAGTGTTGGACCACATTTGTCGAGTTCAATGCCAAGAAAACGCAGGTATGTACATTCACAGCAAAGGCGTCGCCGTTCCTTTCCCATCCCACTCTTCAAAGCACCCCGCTACCGATTAAGGATAGCCTAAACATCCTTGGCATGGATGTTCGTAGCAACCTAAACAGCGGGACTACATAGAGAGCGTCATTAGAACTGCATCCCGTAAACTCGGAATCCTGAACAGAGTGAGACGGTTCTTCACGCCTGGGCAGCTCTGTCTCTTGTATAAGACACAAGTTCGCTCGTGTGTGGAATACTGCTCTCAACTCTGGGACGGTTCCGCCAAGTACCTACTCGAAGCTCTTGACAGGTTGTAGCGGCGTGCTATCCGTATTATTGGAAACCCAGAGGCAACGTTGACCCTTCAGCTTCTCCAATTGTATAGAGACATTGCCAGGCTAAGTGTTCTCTATCGCTTCTACAATGGGGAATGCTCTGACGAGTAATTCCAGCGTATTCCACCCTCACCTCTCCACGCCCGTACCACGCGTGCTGGACTACAGTGTCACCCACACAAAAGTCAACATTCGGTGACTCGTTTCTTTGTCGTACCATCCAGACGTGGAACGCTCTTCCAGCACATGTGTTTCCTTCCTCGTATAGTCCCGGGTTCTTCAAGCGGGGCGTGAAAAGGCAAGCCTTCAAGGTGAGGATGGCCAGCCCAGTGATTCGTTTGAATGACTGGGCTTGTCAACCTCATATATAGACCTCACGACCGCTTTCGATCAGGTGGAGTGAGGTCATCTTGACGGGCAATATAAAAAAAACGTTAACTATGATGTATCATGATTTCTTCGTCCGTGTGTCCGTCAATAAATAACAAGTACAAACAAACGTTCTGTTCTAATTCTTATAACGAACTTTGCAATATGGCGGGACAATATGAAGTCACGTCCCGACTTCGGAAATACATTCATTCATTTTCACTCTGTTTACAATGGAAAATCATTTCTGTACGTTGGAATTCAAAATTACTTTTAGTTGAACCAATGTTTGCATGAAAACTTGTCAACCAATTTTAAATGTTAGTTACTTATAATATTCCCGCCGTTCAGGTTGTATTTCTTTAGACTAAATGGAGTATTGTTGTTAATTAGTGCCAAAATTTTACGAATATATTAAGCCTGGTAAAAGCTAACAAAAAACATCACCCCTCTTTAACATAATCATCGTGTTATTCTTGATAGGTTTTTCGTAAAATCATCTCGAGCAGCTGTTGATTAGAGGTTAAAACACATATTTATAGCTAACCATTGTAATTAATTATCTCGAAAAATTTGTTCGACAGATAATCTTTACCTTTGAAGACTATTCTGCTCGTCTCTGTCCTGCTTAACTAACTGTTTCAAATTCTCAATCAAATTCATCATCATAATCATCATTCGCAGTCATGAGACGTGAATATAAGTACTGCTGAAGATAAGCCTCACTTGCAGATTTCCAAATCGGCCGGTCGCAGACATTCACTGGAATCCTGTGAACTTGAATGGCTAGTTCGTCCAAATGCTGCTGGGTTTTCCACGCTGCGTTTGCTTCCAAAAGACCTCCAATCCAGAGTTATTGGTTCCAGTTTTTTTTCTTCATTCATCATCATTCGCAGCCACAAAGCGTCCACTGCTGAACATAGGTCTTCCCCACAGATTTCCAAAGCGACCGGTTGCAGGCGGTCCGCATCCACTGTAATCCCGCCACTTTTATCAAGTAGGCCGTCCACCTTGCGTCTCACGCTGCGCCTACTTTGAAACGGTCTCCAGTCTAGACCTTTCTGCCCCAACGGCCATCAGTTGTTCCCGCTATGTGCCCTGCTCACTGCCATTTCAACTCACTTATCCGCTCTGGGCTGCTTTATTTCTTCCACTAGTTTCCTCATTTCTGATTCGAGTTTTTTCGTTCGAATTAATTATATTATATCTTCGCTCGGTACCTCACAAACGACAAATATCACGCCGAAAGAAGCCAAAGCCACTACTCATTTTCAATTACGCTCAGTCAGCAACACCTCAGTGATATCACCGGGCTCAACATGCTCATTCCATAATTCATGAACATTAGTCCTAGTGAGGTAACGTAAGGCGCTCAAATAAATAACGCCTATAATATCTCCTGAGAACTAAGGCGGTTGGGAAAGTAATAAAATTATAGGGAGCTTGTATCCGATACCAGGATATTGAGATTGGCATTGGAGAGGCTCTAGACGGGGAAATTTTCTTTTTATTAAGTTCCCAGCTGATATAAGAAAGGAAATTATTGTGAGTTGTACATTATTAAAGAAAGACGTCACGTGAGTGACATGTGGAATTACATTCGCGACTGGCCTTAGAGTAGGTCTTGCCTATAGCGAAGGTAGTGGGTTCACCCAAGATAAATATTAATACGTTGCGATCATTGTTTGGTCTACGACTGGAGTCAATTCAGGCTTTTTAACATTTTATCACAACTGTTTTCTGCATATCATTTGGTTTGACAAAAAGTGAGATCTAATGCTGTAGCTCTATAATTACCTGAACTACATACCATGTTTTGATCAAATAAAAGAAAGCAAGTATAACACAAAAAACATTGCGTTTTGTTTTGTGAATTGTGAATAATGCAAAAACAAAAATGTTAAAAAATCATACAACTTACTTGAGATAGGAATGCTAAGATGGCTTGGGCATATGGAAAAGATGGAAGAAAGGCGATTAACGAAACAAATTTACATGGCGAGGGTGGATGGAGCTGTTAGAAGGGGAAGGCCTAGACGGACGTACTTAAGACAAGTCCAAGACGTGCTCAGAAATGGTCAGGTAAGGAGTACCCATAATTGATGAGCATAAAGGATTAATGATAGTGGAAAAAGCGCAAGAGGTGTGTCAGGACCGTAGCAAGTGGAAAGATGTGGTCTCTGCCTACCCCGTTGGGAAAAAGGGGTGATGGTATGTATGTATATTTGTAACTTATTTGGAATGATGTACAAATTACGAGTATAAAAAAGGTATATTTAATCAATATGGAAATAAAACGTTTTGTTATTATAACTAAGTTTCTAGCGATCCCCATTGTTAGGTTTCATAGGTTAGGATTATAGAAATGATTTTTTTAATTCCACTACCAAAGGCTTATTTCCAACTATATTTCAACATCAGATTTCAAGCATGAGATAAGACAGTATTTTAATAAGGTTTAGTGTTAATTCTCTGCATAATCAAAGTTTGTTTTATAGATTTTGTTTTAAGGAGGTTAAGTTATAGCTACTTGTTATGTTTCTAGTAAACCTTAAAGTAATGAAATGGCACCTCAATCAGCTTATTTTGAAACTTCTGCTTTATCTTTCCTTCCAGACGGTGAACTCGTTAATAATTGAATCAAGTCAAATTCTATTAAAGTCGTGCACGCAGCCATTACGATCAAACATTAAAACTCAACTCGAAAAGGAAGTTGGGTCTAGTGATGCCTTTTGGCACAAATATCGATAGTACATCGAATCAGGTAATTGACATATCGGTAAAGATATTATTAATAACGCAGAAAGTTGTTAATACCGGCATGTTACTGTTTTGCTTTATTAAAAGTTGCATGTTATCGATACTATCAATGAGCAGTTTGTTCTGTATTGAAATTCTTGCTGCAGTGAAAAAAAATATGAGGACAACATATCGCCGCGTGGTGATTCGATCCTAAACTGAGCAATAACTTTTTGCTAATTCTCTCATCGATTAAAGGTCTCCAACTCCTGTTCCAGGTGTTAAATCGACATGGATATTATGCAGGAGGATTCAAAATTCAATAACAAATAACTAAACTTACTTCTGTGTCCCACTTTGAGTCACCCCTAGGTTACTAACTTAAACTTTTAAATAATAACACATACACACACATACTTAAAACTATAAATTTTAAACTTCATCATCATCATCATCATCATCCGTGCGGTCTATCCCGGTTGTGAACCCACACTGGTGTGTGGGGTCCCAGGGTCCGCCTTTCTTATTTTCTTGGCCCACTTCGCGCGGTCTTGTGCATCCTCAGTGGTGAGTCTGTTGGCACGCATGTCACCATTAACGACGTCGAGCCACCGCTTCTTGGGTCGACCTCTTCTACCGGTACCTGGCGGGGGCGGCATAGCCAGACATTTGTTGCCCACGTAGTTTGCCGATCTCCGTGAGACATGACCATACCAACGAAGGCGGCACTCCTGCAGCTTGTCTGCGATGTCACGAACACGAAGGCTGCCGCGGATGTGGGTGTTACGCACACGATCTTTGCGTGAGACTCCACACATCCACCGCAGCATCTTCATTTCCATAAATGCATAAATGATTAACAAATAACAATTACCTATATTTCTTGAAATAAATAAAATAATAACCACAACTTATATAATATATATAATAATAATACATTGGACTATTAAGAGCTACTTGCAAAAATCTGTTTACATTTTGAGCTATCAAACCGATTTTCAAGGTATCGATAATTCAGAATCACTAGTTACACCAAAGTTACCTGCCCTTAATTCTGCGTTTACTCACAAAGAAACTTACATTTCCGCTGCCCTGCTGCCGCACATTAGGGGTGATTTACTGAACCTATTAATCAGAATACTGGTCAAGAGTGAGTTGTAGACCAAGGGGATATATTTCTTAATGCGATACACTCTGGATTCATAGTTTAAGCGATGACTTGATTACGGATAATGGGCTGTTTTGTTGATGACTGATCTTTAGGGCGGCCGGTAAAACTAGAGTTGGTCGCACGCGCGAGTGTCTGTATCGAAAAATAGTATGAACAACCCGTCTCAAGCGCGAGCCAAAGTGCGCGTCTTAAACTATTTTTCGAAACAGAGGCACACGTTGCCATGTTCGCCAGCAAAGACAACTACCGGCCGCGGCTGCCGCACGGGGATCTGTGGGAATTGAACGCGTCGTGAAATTTGTCTCAGTTTTTTCATACGTTTCTGCATTTTATAGAAGCTAGGGGCCCGCAACCGCAGCGGGCGCGGAAGGTAACTGCATCATCAGTTCTTAGCCTTAGGGTTATGATTATTGAATACAATGTCTCTTGATACGAGTATTTAGTCGGCTGATGGTAATCACTTTATTGTGTTACAAGTTTTTGTTTACTTACTTTAACCTTTCTAAAACAAGATCATTGATAGAAAGTCAAAACAATTTCAACATTTCGAAAATGGTCAGAAATTGAAACTCTGTAGTTGATGTTGTTAACAGCTAAGTATGATTTTTTTCTGATTTTAAGGCGATCCGAAATGCAGTCGTTATTTTGCACTACTAAACACCAAAGAAATGTGGCAACGTATTCGCTTCACAACACATAAAACGTCAGTGTTCTAATCACTTTACGTCCAAAGGACAAACGAAACCGTTTTTTGCGACTGAAATGAACACTGACAAAGTTGGTAACAAGGTCGTAAACAAAAAGTTCGGTGAGAGAAACGTCCGCAAACTAGCCTCATCAATCAATCACGAAATTTGTACGAGCAAGCGAGATAACTTTCTACACGGGACAGACAGATAGAAAATAATACCGTATTTACGAGGATGAATTATTTACCTGCAATCAATTTTTAATTTGTAGTGAAAATTCCGACTCATCACTTTCCTAAATTACAGGAGTAGTAATACTCTCGCAACATATGTTGAACGGAAGATCTGATAAAGTATTAGAATTCCAGTTGATGCAGGCGTTTTTTGCGTTCCACCCCAAGAGCCTTCGCCTTATCGTGGCGGGGGGGGCTTAGTACTGTTGGCAGGTGAAACCACCGGGTAGCTAAGAGGGCTCAGGCATGGCAGTGGACTTCCCACCCACCCATTGCCTGCCGCCGGGCGTGGTGGTGGTATGGTGCCTACCACTGCCCGCCCACGGGCGCAGCACCTTAGGGCGCGAGGTGGGCCACGGTGCACAACCGTTTGGAGGGGGTCAGTGATTCGCGGCTAGCCCAGCCTGTGCACTGCGGCTCAGCGGAGCCGCAACACAATGCGGCAGCGGATCCACCTTTTAGGTGGATCATGGTTGCGGACCTAATAGGGTCCGCGTACGGTGGGTGCCTGCGGGCTTGAGTACGGGGGTGCTTTTGTCACAAATGCACGGCTTTCACGTGACGGCGGAAGTACCTGTGTACTCTAGGTACTTCCGTGGCCTCCCACCTTCATTGGGGGGTCGGCTAGAGGGCCTCAATACAGGGAAGCACTGGCGGTGGGGCGTTGCGAAACTTTTTACGGACCCCGCCTCGCCGCTAAAGTGTTGAGGTCGAGTACCATGAGGTTTTAGTCGGTAGAAGTCCAACATAACCTCGTCGTTCCTCCGGGCAGCGAGGAATCCATGAGGATTTACCCGCGATAATTTAAAAAAAGGCCTTTTTTGCGTTGCTCCCTGCGGTTAGGGGAATAGAATGTACCTACTGAGATATCCCTGCTTGTCGTAAGAGGTGACTGAATGGGCCCTTGGGGTGGCAAAGCGCACGCGAGGGGGCCTGCGTGTATTTCGGTTTGCGATCCCGAGGAAGACGTTAACACGTGTCTTCGGACACAGTGGTCTGTGTTATCGAACACTGGAGTTGAGCTTGCTCCTCCCGAGGCTGGCTGCCAGGCGGCCTTGCGCGCCAAGGGTCCTGCGAGGAGTCTCTCCCTTGTTGGGGAGATGAGGATTTACTGACGCAATAAAGCCTTTTTTTTTCGTCAGGAAATGTATTTAGGAATTTCCAAGGCCCTGGTCTGCGGCGTAGAAAGGAAGGGCAGGTCCCTTCCCTTCTTGGGCGTCCGAAATGGTACGCTAAACGGGACTCTTTGGCCCTAGCAGCCAGATTCGGGAGGGCCAAGCTCAGCTTCAGTGAACAATAACACAGACTACTGTGTACAAAGACACATGTTACCGTCTTTCTCAGGATCGTGAACTGAAACACACGCAGGCCCCCCACGTGCGTTTCAGAAACCCTGGGTCCCTTTTAGTCACCTGTTATGACAGGCAGATATACCTCCGCAGTATTCTACTCCCCTAACTGCAGACAATGCCGCAGATATCTGGGATATGTAGGTATTAGTTTATGCAGGCGTTTTGCAACAGTCCGCACTGGGAAGCCATGGTAGAAGCCTGTGTGGCTGATAACTCCTGTTTACAAAGCTGCCGAAACAATTATGAAGACAACATTTATCTAATATCTAGAAGTATGATTATTGTGTGTCTCGAACACATATTATGTACATCTCTAGTTTTTTTTTCATATGAATTCAACAAGAATCCAACATCAAAAATCAAAAGACCCACTAGATTATGTGTCAACCTGTAAAAGCTCGTTACCTATTTCTGAAATCGAAAATTTAAAACAACATCAAAGAAATTTTAAATAAACATGTTCAAGTTAGTAACAAGTTCAAGAAAAGCGAAACCGAGCTCATCTGCAAACTAATCTCATCCATCAATCAATGGTGTTAAGACGAGAATAAGGAACTTCCTCATGCCAGAGAATTGTCTAAATATTTAAACTTGTAACTAGCTGTTGCCTGCGACTTCGTACGCGTTAACTTACTGAAATGTTCAATGTAGAAAGTCATTATTATCAAACGGCTTTCTTGAGTGTTAACTGCTGGAGTAAGTCCAAAGCCCTCTCCCATCTCTGATCATTCTAATGCCACAACGAGCGATGTAGACCAAGATCTAACGGCTTATCGCAACGTGTACCAGGGGCCTAGCCAAGAGTAACACGCTACTCTAAACAGCAAATGTCATTTCAATTTGACGAGTGGTACTGTCATTCCCGTACATTTTTTAATTTGACATATCGATACGAAAGCAGCGTTTTGCCCTTGGCTAGGGCCCCAGGTCATCTGTCAAGCTTCAATCGTATAAGAAAAGTAATTAGCCTATATGCTGTCCCACTGCTGGGCAAAGGCCTCCATCATTGAAATCAAGTCATCACTACAATTTATGGGTATTGGCTTTAATCACCACGATTGCCAAATGCGGGTTGGTGATCACAAACCCGGGCTATGTTCCGAAAAATCCGAAAACACACTTTGCCCGACCTGGGAATTGAACCCGGGACCTCCAGGGTTTCGGCCCGAGCTCTGAAACCACTCGGTCATTTAGGCGTTCGGAGCTTCAATCGTATAAACTTCAAAATCTACTGAATTAAAATATATGTAAATTAGTCGTTAATATCATGAATAAACATTAATGCGACTCTACTACCGGATAGGATTGACTCTCTGATTGATTCGATATTTCTTTAAAAAAAAAACCGACGAGAAACTCAGTTACAAGAATGTGCAACAGAGTTTTATTGAACTAAGCGGCTAATCTTCCGTACAAATTTTCTTTCTGTCAAACTATGCCGTTTGCCTTTGTTGGCTTTAAAAGAAACTTAGAACAAACATTAATATTTTTACTTTCTTTCTTCACAATGGAACAAAAGCTTTATGTGTTGTCAAGAACCAAAAGTTTGCTTATTAAAAAGTTTCACATTTTTACACGGAGTAGGATCAAGTCATCATTTTTCCGTAATCAAAGTAAGGAGTAACTTTTATAACTAATTACTTAAGATCTTCCGCTATCATTATAAAGTTTCACAATTTGAGTTCTTTGTGAGTAAATGTTTTGTTCATTAATATTATTTGTCAATTTCCTGTAAAGATTACAAAAATTTAACGATTTAAATTGAAGTTCTAGAACAAAGGTTTGAAGGTAAACGCAGTGTAGAATGAAAATCAATTCTGAAATTAGTCCGTTACTCGTGATGTTATACCCTGCATTTTTTTACAGTTACATAGTTAGCAAATTGAAATATTCCATCTTCAGATAAAATTTCATCTTATCTAGCCCGGAAACAATTCCAAAGTGCGTTATCAATTAATTACCAGGACCAAATAATGAGCGTGATCCTTTACGTGAAGAACTTTGCGAAACTTCGGCAGAATAGTTACGTGACGAATATGAAACAAGACGCCAGATTTGGTGGAAGTCTGTGGTTACGGGCGTTGTGCCGAAATACTTTTGGCAAACAAATTATTGGTCTTTGATTATTATACCTATCTCTTATGAGAACTAATCTTTAAGATGTCTGCATCTGTAATCTTTCAGATACAAATATCTGAGTTTGTGTTACACCAATGACAGCCGAAACCGTCCATGTTGACTACGTTGATGTTTTTTTTTGGGATTTCGGTACAGCGCCCCCTATTTATTATTCAAATCATATATTTTATTTTAGGCCAAAGTACCCATATAAAGTTAGTAACAATTTTTCTTATAAACTAATGTTAGTGAATACAACATTTAATTTTAAAACATTATTTACTTAATTGTATGGGCCGTCACCCACCTCATGAGGAAGGGTGGGACCCATCGGTCAACTAAAACCCTGAGAATAGTGTTGGTGCTGCCTCGCATACGAGGCAGCGCTGAAGCACACCGTTTTCTCATGATGGCGGCAAAGCCGTCAGTTCGCGCTTCCGCGAATATTCCTGACGCACTACCCCGCCATGGCAACCCCAACAATATTTTCCTCGAGGCATTGTTGTATTGTACTTGCAGATCGCTGTATGTACGCTGGTTATGGCTCACCCAAGGGCTGCACGTGTAGACTGTTTGGCAGTGTGCTTTGAATAATGTGAGCTTGACTCGCCTAGTGCAACGCGCAAGCCTTCGAGCCAGCATGTTGCAGCGCACAGCCAGCGACCTGCGTTCTCAGTCCAGGTTGTCTCTCATATCCTTATTGACCCAGTGACCTAGGTATTTGAAACATTGTACACTTTTGAAAGCCAATCCGCAGAGTGATATTTCAGGAACCTGTGTATAATTTAGCGACTTTGATTCAAAAAGAAGCCATTTGCTTTTCCTAGTATTAAACACAAGTCCATGACCCCGCGAATAGGATTCACAAATGAAGAGAAGCCCCCGCAACCCGCTAACATATGGACTCAAGAACACCATATCATCAGCATAGCTGATATTATTCATGAATAATCCGTCCACATGACATCCTACATGGGAGCCATTGAGTTCACCTATCAGCTGGTTTACATAAAGGTTGAAGAGACGGGGCGAGCTGAGCCCTCCCTGCCTCACACCACCCTACAACCCATATATACTTACATTATGAATGAAACCAATGAAATGACAAGAAAAGTCAACTGTCATAGTTTACGTGACAGAAACTCTTGGTGGACATGAAGGTACCTTAAGCCACAGGAACTACCGCATGCATCCCCGGTCCCCCCCTCACTCACGTCCCGCCCATCTCACCACCAATCCACATACTCCTCCACGCCTATAACCTTGCTTTCAACCATGCAACACACACACGCACGCACACATCATACATCCCACTTGCACTAGCCAACACACAAATCGCCCTTCACTCAATACTCTCCCTCGTACGTACCCCACACCCTCGCAATCATACTTTTTTTAACAACATCTGCCAGTACCTACCTACCTAATTGTCAACTTGAGAATCTGTTTTTGTGAATCACTCATAATATCCAAGCTTAACTATGCTGATACCGCTATCGGAGGATGTCTTTTGGCCCGAACCAGAAATTTGATACGGAGAGTTCAAAATGCATGTGCCCGCTTTTGGTTCATAGTTCCACGCAGAGCCCATATTACACCATATCTGAACCAGGGGGGACTTTTAAACATGGAATCCCTAAGAGCGCTTCATTTTGCTAGTCTTCACTGTGGTAATAACAAAACACCCCCATACCTGTATGAAAAACTTGAATTTTCTCAGAGACCGTGTCGAAAAGCATTTAGATTGGCATTTATACAGTACAGCACGACTGCGTTTCGTGGAAGCTTTCGTTATGCGGCTACAAAATGCTGAAATAATATACCACCTCCCATAAGAAACTCAAAAACCGTCGAATCTTTTAAAATTAGATATAAATAAAATAAATAAATAAATATCCCTGGACATTACTCCACACAGCGCCATCTAGCCCCAAAGTAAGCTAATTAAAGCTTGTGTTATGGGATACTAGACAACGGATAAACATACTTAAATACATTTTCTTTTGTAAATACATACTTATTACACATAGGAGACACCCAGACCAGTACAAACAGACATGTTCATGCACACAAATGTTTGTACTGTGCGGGGATCGAACCCGCGACCTCTGGTGTAGTAGCCAACTTCTTAGCCATTACACCAAGTCGATCGTCAAAGATATAAAGAGCATTTATTGAATTTGCAGAAACTGTTATTTAACAAAGTAGGTATCTTAGTCTGCCACTCTCCTAGCGTCGACCAGAGGCGAAATCGAAACTCTGCAACGTCAACAGAAGACCACTGCGCTGGATTTTGGACTTGCAATCAATCACGATAAGACCAAAATGATGATTGTAGATCGTGCCGACAACAACCAACCGGACGCACGAAATATAGCAGGATGTGAGGTGCTCAAAAGTTACATATATCTGACTTCCACAATTACCAACACTGGAGGTTGCGAAGAAGAGATTCGAAGACGTTGTGCCGTGACCAGGTCCACAGTGGAGAGGCGTGTAAAGATTTGGTAAGACCGCAGAATAACCAGGAACACAAGATTCGACTAATTAGAAGTCTGGTCTTTCCAATGTTACTACACACATCAAAAGTGTCTAGGGATCAACATATATTTTTGCAATAACTTTTCTCCTGATTGATATTAATTAAAATTTTATTTAAGGATTCATCAAATAAAGTGTTTTCGTTTGTCTACAGTAACGATAAACCAAGTCACCTTTGCATTAATAAAAAAAATTGCCATTTTCCTAATAAAGGGATTTTTGACATTTGAACCACTAACATTAAAGTTCGAAAAAAAGACTGAAATAACAGTTTTCTTTAAAATTTTATTGGGTAACTTAAACAATCAACAATCCGTGTTTCTACCGCGAACACTAACAACACAAGAACATCGGTTTGGCATACTCAAAATGAGTTCATCCAAATCACGCTGTGGAATGGCCGCCCATGTTCGTTGCAACAACAAAAAAAGGTCTTCTTGCGACTGGATACCCTCCATATTCGGCAGAGCTCTTCTCTGTAGCATACCCCATCCATGCTCAATCGGGTTCAAGTCTGGCGACTGAGCAGGCCAGGGCAGGAAATTGATGTTAGCTGCGGCGAGAGTCTGTCTTACAACTCTTGCGGTGTGCGGTCGTGCATTATCATGCATTAACTGAAATAAGGGACCGATTTGCACTTGTAGAGGAACGATGACGTCTGATACAATCGTCTCAGCATAAATTTGAGCGTTGAGGTTGCCTCTGATCCAAATCAACTGAGTTCTTCCGCCGATCCAAATACCCGCCCATACCATGATGGTTTCACCACTATAAGGATGGACTTCCTGGCAGGATTTTAATCGCTGTTGGCGTCCAGGGGTTCTCCAGTGTCGTATACGTCTTGTATCCGGTCTCATACCAAAACGAGACTCATCAGAAAAGCACACGAAACGCCATTGTTCTTCTGCCCAATTTCTGTGTTCAAGAGCCCATTGATATCGAATCCTACGATTGTGCATTGCTATAGGTGGTACCCTTAGCGGTCTTCGGGAATGAAGGTTCACTTCATGCAAGCGGTTTCTGACTGTTTGGTCGCTAATTAAGTTCCTTGAAGAGTGATGAAGCCTCACGGCTAACATCATGGCGGTTATTGTTGGAGCTCTTCGAGTTGTGATTTGAATGTATCGGTCTTGTCTCCGTGTGGTGCAGCGATACCGTCCTCCATGGCGCTCAGCCACGGTACCAGTGCTTCGGTAACGTGTCCAAAGTCGACTGATAACACTCTGACTTGTATTCAGAGCTAAAGCCACAGTACGTTGCCGGGAACCAGCTTCTATCATTCCCACGGCTCTGAGCATTTCTTCCCTGCTTAAATGACGTCGCCGCTCCATAATAACGTTGGTTTTAATCAGTAGTAGGGAAACAGTAGCACTAATAATGTCTTCAATGCGTTGTATGTTTCTATAGGGAAAATATTGACAGCTGATTTTCATCTTTTACTCGAATTTGATTGACAGTTCCTGTTTCAAATTATGAAATGCACCAAACAGGATACATATAAATTTATAAAATCATAAATTTATTACAAAGCCACATCTCAATCTCAAGAAATCCGCATAAAAATGCTTGATCCCTAGACACTTTTGATGTGTGTATTTGGGTCTGATCCGTGGACGCTGAGGGTGTAGGAACGCCGCAAGATTGACGCGCTGAAAATGTGGTGTTGGAGACGCTTGCTCAGAATCCCATGGACCGCGCATCGCACTAACCTTTCAATCTTAAATGAACTCAAGATCGAAGAGAGATTATCGTCAACTGTGCAAATACGAATCCTCAAGTTCTTTGGGCACGTAACCCGTAACGAGGACTCCATGGAGCGACTTGTAGTGCAAGGGAAA
The DNA here is from genome assembly GCA_947369235.1 of Udea olivalis. NCBI lineage: Eukaryota > Metazoa > Arthropoda > Insecta > Lepidoptera > Crambidae > Udea > Udea olivalis. The sequence goes on along the minus strand of OX376362.1, from coordinate 8,976,821 downwards.
GTCGAAGGCAAAAGATCTCGCGGGAGCTCCCCGACACGGTGGACAGACCTTATAAAGTCGGTGACACACTCCGGCATCACCGATTGCTCCCACTCCGCCAAATATAAAGCTGCATGGCGAAGCATCGCGAAATCAGCGATTGCACAACAATTGACTAATACATGGGCCACACTAAAGTTTTGCACTTCTAGCTAATCGGAACTATTTGAATTTCGAATGTTATATTTTTTAAACGTTGCAACCTTTTTAGCAATAAGAAAAAACAATTGGCGGGAAATCATTTGTCAATTGTTTTTTATCACACATCAAAGTTCTAAGTACGTACGCAACGAAAATGGAATTAAGTCGAAAATATTTTCGAGCGATGATTTTTTATTATTTTAAAAGATCTCTCACTCCGCAAGACTGTGCCGCTCGTCTTCAAAATGCTTTTGGAAGAGAAAAACCTTGTTTGAGCACCGTGAGGCGATGGTTTGCTGAATTTGAGAGAGGTCGAGTTGCTTTACATGACGAATTTCGTGAAGGGCGGCCTTCAACTGCCGTCAACGAAAACAATGTAGCTACTATTAAGCGGCTAATTGAAGAAAACCCGCAGATTACCCATGAAACAATTCGAGGACTATTGGGGATTGGTATGAGCCAATTTCAGAAAATTTTCACGGAGAATTGAAAGTTCGGAAACTTTGTTGTCGTTGGATCCCTCATGAACTGACAGCGGAGCAGAAGCGGGCTCGCGTGGAATGGTGCTCACAGATGCGGCTGAAGTACGACCACGGACATTCTAATGCTGTTTATGACATTGTCACAGGAGGCGAAACGTGGATTTATTGATTTGAACCCGAAAAAAAACAGCAATCTTGTGAATGGGTGTTTGAAAACGAGAACAGGCCAACAAAAGTGAGGCAGGCGAGAAACGTTGGTAAAATGATCGCGTTTTTTTTCTCATCTACTTGTCCCATCTGTACAATTCCACTTGAAGATCAAAAGAGTGTTAATGCCTTACTTATTCTACCATTTGTTTACTCAGGGTATTAGAAAAAGTTCGCGAAAGACGACCCAAAAGCCGCGTTCTCCTACATCATGACAACGCTTCTTCACACACGGGCAACAAAACAAAGTCATTTTTAGCTTCCGAAAAAGTACAACTCGTCACCCATCCTGCGCATAGCCCCGACCTAGCACCCTGTGATTTCTGTATTTTCCCCAAAATCAAAGATTTGATGAGAGGTTTCACCAACTCCGAAGAGGCAGTGATAGCGATCAATCAGCACGTAGAAAACATGCCTTCAGATCTGTGGTCCTCCTGGTTTAAAAAATGGTTCGATCGCATGAAAAAATGTTTAAAATGTAAAGGAGAGTATTTTGAAAAGCAATAAACATAATGTTTTGGTTACAACATGTTGTTTTTTTAAGTTACGAAAAACTTATATTGTGACCTACGTATTGTATGACCACGACCACTCTGCAAAGAGTGAACAACTAAGAAGAGAGATCTTAGTCGTGTAACTATAATGTCCGTATTTCATGTGTCACAGCTTCATTTGTTCTGATTTATACAACCTTTATCCGTAAATTTTATACATATTTGTAATTCTGTAGTTGTACCGCTTCTCTCATGTAATTAATTGTGTACCGCATCTCCCTCTCTACTTAGGGGACCACAGAAAACCAGTGTCGTGGTGCTATTTCACTGCGGCACATGCCGAGTGGTCACCTAAGTGAATAAGGAGAGTAGCCTATTTGACACTTTTTGTAATGTTTTTTGTCATTGTTTGTAATCTGTGTATATTTTAAATGTCAAAATAAATTTATTTCTATTCTAATTTTGGCGCGAGGGTCGAGAGCTCTTCACTCGATCCCCCACCCACTACGCAAGTGAAGGCGACAAACCGTGCTACAGCGTACTGCACCAATCGTGTCGTCATTCAGCCCCCCGATTCAAAACAACGTTTTCGACCGGTTCGGTTATTTTCTTTTATTCTTAATTTTTTCGTTGTTCTTATACATAGTAGAATCAGCCTTCCGACGCCAGTGGTAGAGTCACATTAAATGTGTGTATTATATTTAGTATATATATCGTATTAATATTATGTATGTCTATAATATCATTAGCTAAAGTTAATTGTTTTTGACGATTCGAAAGAACTGTAATTATGGTCTGCTTGAATAAAGTTTTATTAATTGGTATTTGAAATTATTATTTAGTTTATGAAAACTAAAGGCCCTTGGCTATAACATACTTATGAAAATATTGATTGCAACCGTTAAACGGGTCATTTAAACTTACCGAATCGGTCCATAACTTTGTTCTGAATATCTACAAGTATGAAGTATAATCATTAAGTAAAAGTTTAAAACTTTGACTTACAAATAAACAAAATGAAAAAAACTCACGGCCCCAACGTTTTTGGATTAGCCAATCACGACACGACTAAGTTTTCCTTAAGCTTCAACATCTCGTCCAAATATTTACCAACTTAGAATGTTACAAACAACTTTTAATACTTTAGTAGATAAGCGCTCTTAACACGGGATAAGTTGTGTAAATGGGAAGGTTTTCAACGAAATTTCGGAGAGGTACCTACTTCACGACAATGACAAGTCATAACACTGGTACTTGCTGAAGGAAGGGCGTTTGCAGAAGGAAACATGTGAATAAGTTTTTTAACCTTTAATTTTCATGATAATACAAATAGCATCCAACTTTCACTGCTTCAATTTATACATGCAATCAAAAATACAATGTTTCAGTTTTAATTCAGAAACGAGGAAAATCATAGAAGCCCTAATGTTAACGACGTAGCTGCTATGCCGATGAGAAAGGTTAAGTGACAGTAGGCGGAGCACACAGCATGAATATCTATGGTATTAATACCATAGATATTTTCAAGCTCTTAAGAGCTTGAAAATTCTAGAACGGAGACCATTTGACGGCAAATGCAACGCGTGACGTCACTCACATTAATGGGCGACCCGATAAGGGTCTTAGGAATTCGATGGATACAATCCCTCTATAACCAGATGCTGTTGAACCATCCATTGTAGCGTGACCTGATTTCAATCACGGAGGCCTTTGCCCAGGACTGGGACAGTATATAGGCTAATTACTTTACTTTTAATTATTTCATGTGTGCGTGAATGTAGTGGAGGGTGGAGCGTGTCATTTCAGATAAGACAATCTCTACCCTACTTATTTCACAAATAATATTTCGCAGCATAAGACGTTGACTTTCAAATCTTTTCATAGCATAGATATTGGCTTCATAAAAAAACAACATGGAAGTAATAAAAAAGTAGTGGCGCGCGTCATTTCTGGTTAGACAAGCTCTAACTTGATCATAAGCCGATCACAGAATATACTTATCTTCATATAATGCTTTTTCATCGGTAACTTTGTAATGTGGTAATCTGTTACTCGTATTTGATTTTAAGCATTATTTGCATATAATGTAACTGTTTGAAATTCCATTTCGAGATTTAGCTTCCGTTATACATTGTAGGGCTCGTTGATGAAATGCTTAAATCTGCACTGTTACTTATCAGATGATTTAAGTTTAAAGAGCACACTATCTTTGCGTAATATTTACACGTATCCTTATGACAGCACCCTGATTCTCGTATCGAGTAGCAACGCGTGAGATGATGGCGTTCTTACACAAGTTTTAATGAGTACATACATCTTATCTCTCTAGACACTCAACTTTTAAGCACATTCTAACTCCGTGTAAGTGCTGCTAAGATATAAAAGAGGTAAGTAATTTTGATCAAATAATAACGTCGTCGCGATAACCGCCTGTGCGGTGTATTCGTGTTATGCTTAGGGCTTTTATCTCTTGAAAGTTAATAAAAATAAGTAAAGTTCAGATAAACGAATTTATATTGCATAAACAAACAAATACATCAGATAATTTGCGCAAGAAGATGGATCTAGGGCGTCCATTATCTGTCCTGTACTATATTAAAAAGTATGGCTGGGCTAAGGCCTCCTCATAGGACTGGCTTAGTAGCTACCAGCTACATTTATGTGAAGAAAATGTCGGTTGTGTGCCTAGTTATTATAACTATATACTTTATAAGTATGCATTTAATAACTTAAGTACCTATTTCGAATAATAAGTGCCAACCCATATGGGTGCCTAACGAAGTGCAGGTGCAGGTGCACTTCGTTAGGGGTCAGATTTACAACGATTTTTTTCAGTTAACAGCAACTTCTGACATAGCAACATCAGACAGTACGTCTAACACGAGTTGCCACTTTTAATTTATATTATCGTTCGCGTAAAAAAATTGTATTGGGATGACACATGACATGACCGCATACCAGTACCTCAACCAGCATTTTTGACGAAATTTAGTTGACATAAATTATAATATTATTTAATTGAATTATTTTATTTTTTATGTAGTATTATTGCCTGATTAATTAAATGCATTTTTTTTCCTCTTTTATTGTATTTGTCTACTTGTTTTTGTAATTTGTATAAGATTTTTGTATATTTAACCTGCCGGCGTGTTGGAATGTATCTGTAAGCCGGCACGGAATGTTTTCATAAATAAATAAATGACATGACAATGTTAAATCCCAATACATTTTTTTACGCGAACGATAATGTAAACCTATAGTGGCAACTCGTGGTAGACGTACAGGCTACAGCCACTTTGACGATACGATTGGCGCAGTACGCTATGAGACGCTTCTATGTTGGCTCTTCCTTGTCTCGTACCTCGTATCACAGGGATATTATTTTTTCCTTACTTCGAGACTATGACGACAAGTGTTATACATAACACAGGGATATTATTTTTTTCTTACTTCGAGACTATGACAAGTGTTGTGTTTTCTGGCGCATATTTATTTATTTAACTTCTTTTAAATACTTTCTCTTAAACGGAACTTCCTTAAAACCGTAATTCGGCAATCGTCTCCATTAGCCGATGAGCCCACTAAGTGGCAAGTTCGCTATTTGCCCAGAAGATGGATCTAGAGCCACCATTATCTCGTGTCCTCTTAATCAATTTAATGGGTAACGGATCACTGAAGTTTCAGCCGCAGACGGATTAGTGTCGTCTAATATTGACAATTGAGAGAGATAAACATTGATCAGCAGCGCTTGGAAACAATATATTATGAAAATCAGTTTTTTATTGTTTTCAAATGCCTTGCGAGAGCGTCGTGGCCTAGTGGCTCAGCAGCCGAACTCAGATCGTGGATCGTGTGGTCCCGAGTTCAAATCTGGCCCGAACCAAAATCTTTGTGTTCATTGTTAGATATCCGACTACCTCTCCGGTGACGGAAAACATCGATAACAAACCAAATCAACCCGGATAACGGCGGAAGGCTCACCACCTACCACGTTGGGTTCTAATACCATTGGTGAAAAGTGGGCTTCTGAGTGTTTCGTTCACCATGACGGCACAGTCACTTGTCTCTGACTACCCCGCTTGGGATAAAGTCGTGATGGTATGTATGTACTCGTATGTATACAAATGCCTTCATTAACCAAATAAACAAACAGTGAACAAATAATTAAATGGTTTTTCATAATTATCAGATTGCATACAGTGGGGATTAATCTGCTTGCGTCCGTAAGGTTTAGCCCTCGATGCCTTACACGTGATCCCTGGGTGGCGCTAAATAAGCAGAAGCTTATGTGGTAGAGCCTAGCTACAGTCCAACTGGAGCTCATAAATGGGCTGGCTCAACCGGTGCAATACCACACTCCTGCAAAATACCAGCGTGAAGCAGAGATTACTCTCTGTGTTTCGTTCAGGTCAGCATGAGTCCCGGCAGCCCCAACCCATCTAAAAGGCAAGCAACGCATCGGTGACACCTCTGGTGTTGCAGTTGTCCATGGGCGGAGGTGATCACTCTCCATCAGGTGACCTTCTAGCTCGTTTGCTCCCTATTACATAAAAAAAAAAAAAAAAGTATAAATGTGCCTTTTACTGTCAGTACAACCGGACTTCAGTTCACTACGTCGTTTCATTTTGTAAGTACGTAGGCTACTGCCTAATGCGAACGTAAAGTGAGTGTTAATGTGACGAATACGTGTCCATGTAACTATGCATCTGTGGATAGTGGCCTTTAATCGGCGTGAAGTGATTTTGTTATCGTCTCGCAAGTTGTATGGAATCATACAGCTTATCGTTTGACACTTGCTCAAGTCGTAAGAGTTGAAATGAAAGGAATGATATATGCGCTAGCTTAAGCTGGAGTACAAAGTCAAAGGATCCTAATTTCCATATTAATCTTATAAATGCAAAAGTTGCTCTGTCTTTTTGTTAAGTCGTTGCTACCATTTGGTTGGCACTGGACCTATTGGAATGAATAAAGTACGAGTTAACATATAGATTGGACTTTAAAAAGGACATATTTTCTCAATTCGCGATACTAAACCTGTTTTACCATTTGCATTGTGAAAAAACGATAGTATTAAGTTTAGATTTTGATGAATACTAAAAAGAAAATTATTTATAATCTTACCCCCAGTTTATACCGCCGATAAATGAATTGCATCTGCAGTAAAAAAATGTTACTGCGATTCGTTATAGCGCCTTGAGTGAATGAAAATGGATCTTCAAATAACATACAAGGTGCGGTAGCTAGGCATTATTAGGCATTATTCCGTGTAAGTAACTTAAAGCTTGTCCAGATGACGCGATTTGCGCGCGAATTGATACGCGATATTTTTTACACCGCTGCTTATTTTGCACAATCATCAAACTTGCTTGGTTCCCAGCGACCGATGTAATGCATTGCATGTGATGTGATGCATTTTTAAAGTGTATTGTCTAATATGTTTTTAAATAACAATAAACTTCTGCAATGACTGTACATCTATTTGTTCTTAATGTCTGGCCCAAGGCCCATATCTCGCATAAATATCGTTTTTTATTGACCTTTTAATTTTTAATCCTGCTAAAAAGTAAAAGTTTGTACATGAAATTAAAACTGGGCTTATTTAATAACTAAATAATAGTGATCTATTTTGGTTTTTGTACGCAATTTTTCACAAACCTGATTACGCCTGATGATCTTTCTGAAGTCAACTATAGTGGTTCAAATCACAGAAACTCATGGTATACATACTAAATAGGAAACACAGCATTTAGACACAAGGTAAAAATGGTTCTAGGTTTTAATCGGTACCGCTGGATATTCATGGGGAAATGTTCAGCATTGAGAAAAATAGGGCCGCAAATGACGATGTCAAAGTAGTTTATTTAATTTAATCTCGTGCACCGTCTTTAATTTATCTGTTTGATCGTGTGGTTGACTAGTAGAGAATGTCTTTTGGCATTGAGTCCGCAAGTAAGTCCGTAAGTACATTATTTCACGAAAGATCAAGTTACATTTTAAGATGCCTGAATTAAATATTCATTGTGAAATATCATCCACAAAGGCTAGCTCTTAGTAAGGGATATCTAAGCATGATGAAACCTAAGGGAGGTAAGAAATTTGTATAATTTTAAAATACTAAGAGAATATTTACAGTAATTTTGTCAGTAGTTAATTTAGGATCCTTTTATTTATGAAAACTAATCGCTCTTTTAAAAAAAAACGCAGTTGTATCAGCACTTTATAAACCAATAAGACCTTTTATTTTCCTTCTGCAAACAGTTTGTCTACCATGAGTGGTTGTCACAAAAACTACGACAGTAAACTTCAGCAATTTTCATCTAATTTTTGGTTCCATTTCTAATCACTAGGGACGCTGTACCGAAATCCCATACAAAACGTCAACGCGGATGCTAGCGACTGTCATTCGTGTAAACTCATGGTAGATATTTAGTCAGGCCTCTGCCACTGCATCTACTTGCGCGCGATAAATAACTACCAGCCACCGGATCTTTCAAGACCCATTTGGCAGTTGGTTAACAACAGCCGCTAAGAGCATTCGTACGCGAATCTTGCGGTTGAACTGACTCGATGACATCTATATCGAAAGAGTATCCCTGGCAGAAGCCTGTAACATGACAGCACCCATTTACAAATTAACAAATTTGTAAATTTTCTATGAAGTGATTTATCTGTTCCGTAGGAACTAGTAATCTGTGATACAGTGTTTCACTTTTCCCTAGGTTGAATGTGCTTTCTATTCATCTCATTAATGCCTAAAATTATAGAAGATATAAGACAAACTATAACTTATCGCAATTAAAACACAAAGTTGCTTAACTTTCAAAAAACGAACGTACTGAACTCCAACAGGGTCTAAACAATCCAGACCAGTTAAGCCGTTAAATTTTCTCGGCCTATTTTTATTTTGAAATTTCATCACAATTTATGTTGCTTCAGATCCCAGTGAGCGGAAAACTTTGTTAATTTCGCTGAAAGTTGTGCACTCGTGGGGATTATTACGCAGACGAGAGCTAGTACGTTGTTCGGGGAATTATTCTAAACTCCGATCGACGATTGAGATTCAATGGAGTGGGAGGATTCGACTGGTTTAGATAAGGCGTTGGCGTTTTGTCAGCATTATAATTTCAAGAAGATTTTTTAAGATAAACAATTTAGTGAAGATAAACTATTGTTAGAAACCCAATTAGTCTTAAAACATTGTTAAACTGACTAACGCCTTAATCCAGAGACGTCAATCAAAGCTGAGCAGTCCTTACATGTATAGCTGTCCGTTTTATTTCTTTTGATATGTGACAGGGCAGCATCAATTTGAGGTGTGCTCAACTTTTGATTTGTATTTGTGGATACGGCGGTAACTGTTTTTAATTTCTATTTTGCTAGCTCTTCATAAAATTTGTCAAAGTATTTATTGAGCTATAATGAATTGGGTTTTGGGTTTTTTACTCTGTGGCAAATTAATGCCAAATTATTAACAAAGAAACCCCAATACATGCATCTTCCATGTTTGTCGACTTAAAAGTTGTTAGTAAATAATAATAATTGCATTGCAAGTAATGTTTATTCATGCAACATGCCACTATTCATCTTATGTTAAACTATTATAATGTGTCACATCTATTGTTATTGAGTATTTTTTTGTAATTGCTTTTAACTGACAAATTCAATTGCTTCATTCCTTAAATAATCAACGGCTTCCAATGAGCAATGTTGAGGAACTTATTCCCAACTCCAATCGACATTTGAAGTTAAATGGGCTAGATTAATGGGGTCGGTAAGAATACGATGTCCCCGGTTTCCTCGAACTGAGCTTAAAGTAGTGTTTATTTGGTAATAAAGCCCACTGCTTGCTTAAGCTCCCATTTCAATTAATGCCATTCTATAGATGGATTCAACAGAGCGTGCTGGGTCGTGGTTTTCAAAATAGAGGATTTTCATTATTGAAACGTCTTTAAGCTGCTTTTTGCATTTTATTATTCTATATTTTTTTCTGAAAAATGAAAATGACTGATAATAAATAAATTTATAGAAATTAACAATGCATAGAGGTAGTTTTCTGTTGAAATATTACAAAGGATAATTTTATCCTTTTCATATAATACTGAGCGGCTTAAATTGAAATTCGTTTTTGAATTCAAACATACCATCACGACTTTATCCCAAACGGGGTAGTCAGAGGCAAGTGACAGTTGCCGTCATGGTGAACGGAACACTCAGAAGCCCACTTTTCACCGATGGTATTAGAACCCAACGTGGTAGGTGGTGAGCCTTCCGCCGCTATCTGGGCTGATTTGGTTTTTCATCTTTATTCTGTTCAAATAATAATATAAATATACAGCTGTTTTTGATAATCGGATCCAAATGCTGAAACCAGCAATCAAACCTCATTACTTCTATAATAGCAGGATATCCGAAAGTGAATCTATTTGTTCAAAAAAGCAATCACAGCCATCAAAGAACGCAGTCGGGGGCTTATTCTAAACTCCAATCGACGATTGAGGTTAAATTGAGGGGATTAACGAATGCGGTAAGAATACGATGTCTCGAACGGTTTCCTTAAGCTCGAATAGTGGTTATTTGGCAATAAACGGAGACCCGAGTGTTTGTGAACTTAGACTTAATCGACCGAACTATTGAAAGGCTAAACAAAGTGTAGAACGTTAAGATGGCGTAGATGTCAGTAAGGTTTGCAGTTCGATGAAGTTAATTTGAGGATTCTGAGGATTGAGTCAATGTAAGAAACAATTTATTTCGATAAATTTCACGCAGTTTCTTAACTCTGTTTTTTTTTCTTGATTATCATGCTTTGTTAATGTTTTTTTGCTAGAGCTTACTTTGTAGTGTCACTCGGTTATACAAGAGTGGTGGTAGCCACTTACGATCAACTAAATTCGCGTCGTTTTTTCGAAATATCAACCAAAATACTTACAATTATAGTTTTTTGGCCCAGTTTCCCTGTCAACAACATAAAAGGGTACTTTTGAAAATATAAATTACATTCCACTCGATGAAGAAAGTAATCATCCTGTTGGTGCAATGGTAGCGATCCTGCCTTTAGCACCTGAGGTCGTGGATTCAGTGGGGACCCATGACAAACATTCAGGGGACGAACATTGGTGTTTGTTGTGTGACTGGGTGTTTTTATCTATTTAAGTATGTATTTAGAAATTTAAATGTATATATTCATCAGTCCCTGACACCCACAGTACGAGCTCGGCTTAGTTTGGGGTCAACATCTTGGTGTAATTTGTCACATTGTATTCAATTGGTTTCATTATTTATCCTCATCTATTTCAATAAATTATGATATTTTCTAGAATAACCCCCCATACATACTTTGAATACGTTACTGTTCCTGATATTCTCAAAGCTCACGACACGTTAAAACTCACGATAGAACATAAATCCAAAGCTTTGTGAAGAACACTTTCGCAACTCGAAATAACCGAAAATTCTGGGGTTTAAACGAAAACTCCTCATCATTATACGGTGCTCACGTTATTACGGGGTATTGTGCAGTCCATAATATTTACATAATTAAGTGGGCGTGTGTCTTTCGGATGCCATACATTTAAATTTATTTGCGAGAGTAATCTTTGTTTTGTCAGTGGAGATAATGTTTGTCAAATCATGATCGTGAACTCTTTACTTAGGTTGACATTGAAAGGTTCATCCAGATAAATCAGACTGCTTTTAGGGCAAACATATTTATAGAATCAACCGCTTTTGATATTTTGCGGTTGGTATGATGTTCGGCAGTGGACGTCTAACGGCTCGCGTACACCTAATTCCTTATCGGCCGAACTATGCTCGGCCGTCATCGGCCAATCAAATCAAACGTAGGTATGTACGGTACGCGTACACCAAAACCGCTTTTGTCGGCCAATGGCGGACAGTGACAGGACTACTACAGAGTTTTGATCGGCCGATGACGGCTGAGCACCGTTCGGCCGATAAAGGATTAGGTGTACGCGAGCCGTAAGGATTTAGTAAGATTCAATTTAGAATCCAATAGAACATATAGACTTAGAACAATTAGTTTCAAATTCAATTTGCGAAATGAAAAGGGTCTGGTAACTAAAACTAATTAAACTTATTGAAAATGTATCTTTCTATTTAATTTAGAATTTATTGAAGAGAACTTTGGGCTTCTAGGACATACCTATGTTAAATTTCAACCGTCGCGTCGTCCCAATCAAATTTAGAAAGTTTTTCCGTATTCTCTTGAAGCTAATTTACTTATACAGGGTGTTCCAAACATACAAGTCAATCATATTTTTTAGCTTCCTCACACTCAGGGGTATCCAAAAATACCTCATGTATGTTACCCGATTTTTGTAATTTTTTTTTTAATTTCTGGGTTAAGTCACTTTTTAGGTCACTGTAGCGCGAGCTTTTGAGATAAATGCCTGTTTTTTTATTAGATGAATAATAGCGCTAGATGATTCTGAAGAATTTACATCCATAACGCTTATCATAACTCTAAATAAAATTAATGAAATTTTAAAAGTTAGAAATGCAGTTTTTTCCCTGAGCTTTTTAAAAAAAGTTACTTATCATTTTTCATCCAAATCTTTTTTAAAAACTTTAATACACTTAACTATTTACCATGTAAATTTAAATTAGTAAGTTCAATGGTTCAATGTTTGGACCACCCTGTATGTACTGATACCGATTATCTCTGATATTATAAAGAGGAATTAAAAAATTGTATGTTTGCTTGTGTTGAATAGGCTCCTGGAACTACTAGACTGATTTAAAAAAATATTTCACCAAAATAAAGCTTCATTATCAGAGGTCATCATGGTCTATAGACTACGCGGGCAAAGCCGCTAACGGACAGCTAGTTTAATAATTATTGTTGGTAGTAGTTACGTGACAAAAACTCATGGTAGACAGTCAGGATGTCCTGTACATTTCGTCAATTTTGTTTTTTCTACTTTATACACGAAGACAATTCACTCATTCGGTATATCCTATCCAGGATTTCGTTTTCGTTTCCCAAGAACTTTCACTGGGTATGTCTCAGTACGTGAGTACGTGACGAGGTCAAGTGACCTCACCGATCCGTATGAAGAGCGGACGTGACCGCACATCGGTACCTATCGTTGATTCGATTGGTAACGTTGATATTGTTGCTAACCCGATTATGTAACACTCCTCGCCCGCAGGCTCCTCCTTCTCATTTGGCACTTTGGGCACGTGATCCCTAAAATCAGTTCAATAAAAAAAATTACACTCAAAGTAATAAAGGCCATATTATTCTCATGTGCTCAAGGCCCCAAATAAGTTGCAGGCGGTCCTGTTCAACCGATGCTATTTTGTCGTGGCGTAATGAACTAATATTTACCATGTTTTCGGTATATCAAATATTGGTTCCCAAATATGACAAATCAAAGTTAAATACGTGTAATTTGGTTATGAAAAATAAATGTATCAATTAGAATCTAATGATTTTTACTCATGCCAACATAGGAACTTTGTTAGCCCCTCCAATTTAAGTCATTTTAAGGGTGCAATTTGTGCCATAATTTCTCATTTTGATGCGATTTTGTTGTTTTTATGAATTTTCGTTTACTAAAGATTTACCCTGAAATATTTATTTTCAACAGTTTTATCTACGTTAGGTTCTCAAGTAATGAATAATTAATCTTGTCATTTCCAGAGCAGTTAAAATCGGCTTTGAATGAAAACAATTTATCATCATTTTGATTTTGTGCGTATACTTTGGGTTTCAGTGTAAAGTGGGTCAAAACGGGCTAAGTATTTTAAAAATAAATAAAGGTGGTGATTCTCAATTTACGCATTTTTCAGTAAAGGTATAAAAATTTGTTACAAGAGCCATAGATCTAAAGTATGAAACCCCTCTTCACAACTGAAGTGCCCAGGTCCAAGGGGCCTACTCCGCCTACTCACTCAAAGTGTCCGTTGTTCCAGTAAAATTCTTGATTTATTTTTATTTGTCTATCCATGTTTAAGAATACAAAAAGAAATGAAAACGCGGTTGTTTTTAATCTTATTTGTTTTCATATTAAATAGAACAGTGTTAATTTTTCCGAAACTGCGTACCTATGTGTATCAGGAAGTAGGCCCCGGTACCGTAGGGATTTAGTGGGTGAGAGTAAGACATAACCACGTTGCTGTATAGTTTTAAACATGAGATTTCTTCACTTTACTTTAGTAAAGTAATGATTTAATTAAAGTTAGGTTTATAAAATTGACCTAGAATAACTTGGACTTAACGTATGTTCTGTTAGTCCAGTTACATAACACAAATAAATACTTCGAATGAACACAAAACCAACTGTAAACATCTGTAAAATTCTACCTGAAATAGTTTCAGCACTTCGAGGCGCATTTCTTTGCGCTTCGCTTCTTTCTCTTTCAAGACAACATTCTTGATATAAAGATAAATAAAATAGAGATGTGCAGATGGTCTGGGAGTCTTACTATTAATTTGAATCATTAATAGTATTAATAGTAAATAATTAAATATAAACTTTCCCATTACTCGAAAGACTCGATTATTAACCCATTCACTGCCGAATAGGCAATCGTAAATCAATAGGTAGCCTGGTGTGGCACTCTACCAGTAAAATCAAGTTTTTGTAACACTTGCCAAATAGGGGTGATCACAAAGATTTTTTGTAGAAATTACACCTAACACTACCTGGGATTTGAACATCTGGACTATGGCGCCCTTCTATTCTTAGTTTACCTCGTTTTTAAGTTCTAAAATTAAAAGAAATTAATTTTAGGGGCCCTGAGTCACCTTTACTGTGCTCTGTATGCCCGGCTAGCTGCACATGCGAGGACCTCATGAGTGCCAGCAATAGTGCCGTTCAAGTGGCGGAATTCTGGTCGCGCGTAGTGTAGTGTTGCCACTTGACACGATAAGAAGAAGAATGGGCCCTCAGGACTCTCAATGGACAGGAATCCACAGGATGCTTTTCCACCAGATATGTGCTAATTTGCTACATTTAATACCCACCAATAGCATTAATTGGTCCATATAGCGAAACGTTTCTACTAAGCTATGTTTTAATATGACACATGACATGACATACGGATGAGTGCTATGTATGCGAGCTGTGCGTGCCTCACCTGCTGTCTATATGTTGTTGGATAATAGGAAGAGCCGGATCATCGGGAAATACCTAGGACGATCGCGATATGCCGAATAATAGGAATCTGACATTTGATATCGCTATTATCCTGGTTATTCCAAATTCCAAATTATTTATTTGCAAGAAACATGGGTGTATTTTATACAGATGTCAAAAAAATTGTATAGTGTCACCATATTCAGCCTGATTCGGCAAGCAAATGTACACATAATTCAATTAGTTACAAATGTTACAATGGAAATTTATTACAATTAGATTCAAATTCATATTTAATTCAGTTACCATATTACAAAATTAGTCACAAGTTCAAAATAAAATCAAATTAAAAATAACAATACCAATAACTAGTCAAGTTCATGCAATGTTACATTATTTTGTCCCTCAAGTATTCATTTATACTATAATAGGCATGTCGCAGTAGAAACATTTTTATTGATGTTTAAAAGACACAACTTCTGTTACATTCAAAATGGATCTTGGTAAATTATTATAAAGTCTCTGTGCCATGCAAAAAATACTGTTGTCAAAAAGTGTCGTTTTGAGGGGTGGAATGCGTAATTTGAAATTATGCCTTTTGCTTTGGTGTTTTTGAAATTTATCAAGATTCTTTTAACAAATAATACGATTTCATAAATATATATACAGGGTAAAGTAAGCATTCTCCACTTTTTAAAATAAGATTTACAGCTAGTAGTTTGATGTAACCTAATTATTTTCAGGATATTTGCGAAAATCCGGCGCGTTCTAGTACGATCGCGAATGAGCAATCACGTTCTGAGAGCTGATTGGCTGATAAAGACGTCATGCACTGAAGGATGCGCTGATAGGTCAAAAGTTACGTTCACAAGGTCCTCGACTTTGATTGGTCTAAAGTAATTATTGCAGTTCCTTCGCTTTTCGTTTTTCGCAAAATTTTAAGCAGATTTTTTTTTGCGTATACTAAAACTAAACATGGTAAGGTAAATCAATAGGTATTATTGTTTACCAGAGCAACAAGTGAATCGACTTAAGTGGCTGTATTATTTAGACGAATCAGAGAAGAGGTGTCAGTGAGTCGACTTTTCGATTAGCCAAGCAGCTCTAAAGTTTCCGATTGTCCTAGAACGAGCCGGATTTTGACGATAATCCTGAAAACAATCAAGATAAAAGCGATCAGATTCCTATTATTCTGCGTTTCGCAATCGTCCTAGGATTTTCACAAAAATCCTGCTCTCCCTATTACCCGCAGACAGATACATCGCATAGCTCTTGCAGTGCATCTTCCTCGCACAACTACATATCTTGCGGCGGCGCTCTTCGTAGCACCTCCTACGCTCCGTTGCCTAGCATAGCATCAGTGAAAACGGTCTAATAATTTCCTAGGTTAGCTTGTACATTCTCGCAGCTTAGCTGCATAGCACATCTCTGGTGGCAAAGCGGCCTTTAGCAAGCTTTACTGGCTTCTTGTCAGTTGATGTCAGTGTCAAAGTAGCAACTTTGACACTGACATCGGAACAATATACCAGGCGAAAGTCAGCGTCTGTTGAATGGTCTATTGTAAAAGATTTGTATGACATTTCCGTACAATGCTCCTAGTGAGTAGAAATCCAAGTTGTTGTAGTTAGCTATCGTAGCTTACTTGACGGAAACTCATGGGAGACCTACAGTATTATAATGTTGAAGTTCCAAAGTGCGAGGATAATCTATTTTGACGTGTTCCTGTTTAGTAAGCTCTCCACCGCCACTAAGAACATAGTATGAAATAATCCATCTACCCAAATTTGCCTTTTCTAGGCCACGAAGCGTAAAAGACGGATTCCTTCTTATCTCCCAACCTTTTTGGTCCAATCAAGATAGCGGGTGCCGATTCTGACTCAGAATCAAAATAAATAGACTTTAACAAAAAGCATTTGCAGCTTTTGAGTAACGTTGCCAACTTACGATATATTTCTGCTTCTTTTCAGAATTTTTGTTTAGTTAATATATTATTGACTAGCTGTTCGTCAGCGTCTTCGCCCACGTAGACTGCTTTACCGTCCAAATATAGCTAAAAAAAAAATTCGCCTATGTCACTCCCTGATAATGTAGCTTCATAATTGGTGAAAGATTTTTTTAAATCGATCCAATATTTTCGGAACCAAACAAACAAATCTTTTCTCCTTAAATTATTAGTTAACATATCGCCTTATATTCCTAAATAATGATTTAAATAGGTACTATTCAAATATAGGCAAATACACATTTTACTAGTCTAGAAAAAATATTTTACTAAAGTACTAATATTCGAGTTAAGATTTCTTTTCCTCCTTCAGGCTTAGTTTTGCCTCAATGATGCTATGAAATAAAATTGTGGTGAAATTTAACACTTCTAATGCCAAACAAGAATTTAAAAAAAATGCTAACTTGCTCATTAAGATTTGAATAATTTCTATCTGCATGAAGTCAAGGTCTATTTTTCAATTTCGTTTAACAAATGACGTATCATATTACAATTCGCCTAAAGCTTCCTTTTAGAGGTCCCTGAAACATGAAGCCTCTCAAACAAAATGGCGTTCATTACATCAACCGAAACAAGTTTCTGCTTCTGTGACCTTTACCTCGACCTTTACATAAAAAATAAATTAAAGGTAAGTGTTGACTTAGTTTATTTATGTCCTTACTCCTTATGTCCCACGAGGCAACGGCGACCTTGCGACTAATACTAGCCTTTTCTAGGCTAGGCATTTCTTAACTGTCGGGAAACATCAAAATGGTTATTTCTTACAAAACAGCTTTTATTTGTCATAGGACAAGCTAACCTTGTTTTAGGCTGTAGACTCAAGTATGAACAATCGATATTTTATTGATATTGATACTGTCGTTACTTTGGAACATGTAACAATATCGGATGGTGTGAAATTAGGAAATCCATCAATGATAAAATTACTACGGCATCATTTTTATGCTGTCAATACTGTATAATGGAAAAATATCATACATTCTATTACGCCTTTCTTCCCACTTTCTTCAATAGTGAAATTACTGATAGTAATACAACACTTTTCGTTCAGATTCGCGTCAAAGGCATCGGAGCGCGCCATAAGTTGGTAAAAGAAACCGAAGCGTGAACCCATTGAATAAGGATCAAAATTGTATATCCACGCATTAATCGGTCCACCGTGCACCGTGTAGACGGAATACTTTCCTCAAATGTAAAGAATACGCTCCAACGCATACCTTTAGCCATTTTTATTAGTCAGAAAATACATTTAGCTATTCCCAAGGACCTGGGTTCGGCACACCTGGGATTTGTAGGACTCGAAACTCCTGGGAAAACAGAGACCACTAAAACCTAACAGTGGTCATCTTCAGCGCAGAATGAAGGGGACCCGGGATCCCTAAAACGAGACTCTTCTCGGGACCCTTCTGCGCGCATGGCCACCTGGCAGCCAGCTTCGGGAGGAGCAAGCTCAACTCCAGTGCACGATAACACTGTGGCAAAATCCTCGTTTCTGGCCAGCAATACCGGAGCCGGAGCGCCGGGATTCGTCACACAATATTTAGGAGTAGATGTAGTTATGGAATAGTGAATAAAAGATCGGCCAATCCAGTGACTTGTTAATTGAATAGGATAAAAGTATAGGTAGGAAAGAAGAACTGTAACAAAATAACAATAAATGAATACAAAGAGTCCTAGGTAATAGATTATCTAATAGTAATAGGTAAGTAAATAGGTATGATATGCTTACCCCGATACACGGGTTCCTGTTACATTATATATAACTATTTACTATTGGTGATTTAAAGCATTTAAAAATACACCATCACGTAATTTAAACTTAAACTGTTAATCTGGTAAAAAGCTCACAAGCTCTGTTCAGTACGATGGTTTTGGTAGGACTGACTCAAAATGCTGAACAGGAAACGTGGAACGATAAATTAAATTTTGAAAGGACAGGTACAGAATACTATTGATGGGCAGTAAGTTAAACTATGAAGTTCCAGCATCGTGGAGGTTCTAACGTCCATGAGACTGGAACGAAATGGCATCGTTACAACACAGACCACTGTATCCGAAGACACGCGTAACCGTCATCTTACGGATCGTGAGCTAAAACACACGCAGGCCCATCCACGTACATTTCACGACCCCAAGGGCCCTTTTAGTCACCTCTAACGACCGGCAGGTATACCTCGGCAGTATTCTTCTCCCGTAACCGCAGGTAACATACCTTTACCCCTCCCACAAGTAAACGCTATTGTCGCTAGCATTTGTAGTGAAGTATTAGGTACCTACTATGAGATTCTGTTATCTATACTAATAATATAAAGAGGAAAGATTTGTTTGTATTGAATAGGCTCCGAAACTACTGGACTGATTTTAAAAATTCTTTCACCAATATAAAGCTACATAATCAGGGAGTGATAGGTATTTTTTTTTAATTTAGGCTATATTTTGACGGGAAAGACAGTCTATGCGTGACTGCGTACGTAAACTCATGGTAAGGATTATGATGAGGACAATATATAGGGATTACCGATTTGTAAGTGACTTCTGCTGGTGGGAACAACAACCAAATTTATTTTTAAAATGAATTCCGTCCACCGCATAAGTAATTTGTTTACAAACTGGTATATCGATAATCTTTCAGCACATCGTTAATTATCACCTTGCTCAGAAATTCAGACTCAAAGTTTTCACGTTTCAAAAGTTATTTCCATTGCGGCAAATGTTCAACATTCAAATAATATCATCGGCGACGCTGTAACACTAAATACTGGTGTAGCGACCGCAGCGCCGCGAACGTTTTAATTTAATAATTTAAATCGCAACGAACGCCCTTGTTTGTGACACAATATGGCCGCGATGTCGGACCTATTTTTATTCTGTCCGTATTCTGAGTTTAAAAGAATCGTGGCGACTTGAGATAGGAATGGAATTTTAATGCTGATTTAATGTTTTTATTATTAAGGCCGAGGTCGTAACGAGATGAATGAATTTGACACATGCAAATGTACGACTTGTAGGTCCCGGATGCTATCGTAGAATCATCAAACCAACCCCTCAGATGTTTTAAATGGCGAAGAAAACTATGTAGTTAGCCACAAAATTAATGAGGAAAAATAGCCAGACTACATTTTCATTCTTTCTTACAAAGAAAGTCAGGTCTAATCTAAAAGCAAGGTCTCCCGAAAGTAATCTCTTTTGGAAAAAACCGGCCTGTGCGAGTCGGACTCGCGCACTGAGGGTGCCATACAAACTTGTAGTATATTTTAATTATATGATGTAACTAAAAAATTACGGTTTTCGCACCTTGCTCCGTACCAACTTTCAAGATTCTGAGTTTACGGGAGTACCCTGTAGGTTTTGATTCCCTTGCAAGTGTCGATGTCTGTATCTTTTGATTGCGTTGGCTTAGAAGTTTGATTTTTGCACAGCTTCAAGAATTAGTAGACCTGAGCATTGGATATAAATTCCAGCTTGATACCTCCACGCGTTTCTGAGAAAAGGGGTCTTGACAGACAGACAGACGGACGGACAACAAAGTGATCTTATAAGGATTCCGATTTTTCCTTTCGAGGTAAGGAACCCTAAAAAGAAGTAAAAAATCTACAAAGGTAGACTACGCATCTGTAGCTTTTATATCTATGGGCGGCGACGGCCTATTCCATGAAAAAAATATATAAAAGCTTATACTCCGTGGTTTCAAAACTATTACCCTGAGGCAAATTTTGAACCCATATCCAAGAGCTCACCGCTACAAATGGTTTTTTGCTGCCTCAACACCCACATTTGCATATCAAAAGATTTTTTGAACAAACAAAAAGCGCTCAAAACCGGTCTCTCGAAAAAACAGCAGTTTTTAATCATATTCAGCTCTCGTCTAGCACATTATTGTTTTCACATCATCTAAACATTACACAAGAAAGGGTTGCAATGAATATTACATGTGTATTGTAAGTACGTGCATGGAAAAGGATACGAGTATCTCCGTGTATTTTCTGCAAAACACAGTCGGAAATTGGTATCGCTTGTGGCTACAACATCAGCAGATGCATTTGAAGTTAGTGATGTGCGTATTTACTGGCACATTGGAAGGAATTTTTGTTTAAAAATGTACACCACTTAAAAGCTTTTTTAGAAAAAATATCCTGAAAGTCGTCACATTTTAAAAAAATACGAAGGATAATCCAAATTGGGTTTTACCCTTCGTGGCCGGTTTTGAAAGGGATTGTAGACCATTTTACAATTGTCATCATTATTGATCTCAGATAAAAGACATAAACAGCTGATCATGAATATATTATTTATTGAGTGGCCCTTAGATTAAATCAAATAGCGGAAGATACGGCACGTCCTTAAAATTGACAACTGAAAACGGGGATGATGCACAACTACATCATGCTGTGCGATGTGAAGGACAGAGACAAACCTATTTGTTTTGACCTTAGAGTAAGCGAGAAGCGCGCATCAGAGTGAAGTCCTTCCAAAAATGAGGCGACGGGGGCGAGCTGTCCACGCGCTAGAGGCGAGTCACATGTCTTCCCATTTTGATTTAATCTAAGCAGTGGCCAGTATTATGGACACTACTCCTTGATCTTATCTAAGTAGTCTGGTCGTATAAATGGCGATGTGCGTCAAATGTCTCATTTTAATCTCGAATCCAGCTTCTCCATAATTTTTACCATTGTAAAACCAAATTATCAAAAATCTTTTTGGGAGTAATAAAGAATTTTATATCGTATTTAAATGAATATAAACTGGATCTTCCACCCCTAAATCAATTGTCATGTTTCATAAAAAAAAAATGTTTTATTGAATTCGTTTTGTTAATTTTAGGTAAACTTAATGTAGACTGAATAAATATATTCAGCTAAATTCATTATTAAAATGCAAAGTGAGCCAACGGCCTCAATTATAGAAATCAATTTATCGTTATTATAAATGGGCACTGGCCTACGGTCACTATAATTAATATTCGGCCTTAGAATTGAAACAAGGATTGATAGATGCAAATTGGTTTCCAAACAATTTATAGAAATAAGACCTATACTGTCCCCTGCTGGACAATAGCCTCGCCGAAATCAAGTCAACGCTATAATGATGGATAAATTAATCATAGCGCTTACCAAAATCATCAAATACAGATTAGCGATCGGGTTGTGCCTAGGATTAGCTCTGAAAAAAAACAAAGAACATTTATCCAACGTCGTGATTGACCGCAGATTATCTGAGCACAGGAGCCCGCACTATGCTTAGCGTGAATGAAAGAAGGATTAAAAACTGACAAGGTGAAAAATACAGACGACCTGTTGTTTATTTGTCCCACTTTCACGGCTCAACTATCTCCATCAAATTTTGCATACATACAGCCTTTGTCATGAGAGCGATTTCCCGAGGGAGGCTTCCATTTTTTATTCAATACCAAAACGTGTTGAAATTTAATAGGGAGTGTTTTTTACGTTACCTACTCGACTTCACTGACACTTTTAAATCTAATTCTATCATCTTGGTGACCTGGGGTGTAACTTTTAATAGATAAATCAATCTCACAGTCACCCAGTGTAAATGTCTTAAATTTTGACCGAAATTATTTGGGAATGCAATTCGATTACGATTTGCTAGGAAAACAAAATATTTTAAAGGCATTTTCAATACCATTTTGAACCACTAGTTAGAACGAGGACACCAAATAAAAAGTACTATGGTGATCCTAAATCTTATTTAAATGTGTGTGTAAAAGGTAGCAATCGCTAGGAAGACTGAGAATAATCCTTACTGTCGATTGTCTTGCTATAATAAGGATATACAGAGTCATTACAACACTATTGAAGAAGTGCAATGCTGTTGATAATAGTGTTGTTCATAAACTATGACTATACTAATACTCGATAGTGCTGTTAATATTTAAAATGTATATTGGGTAGATATATTGTCTAAATTAGACTACTAATTTTAAACCAATGTTACACTTTAGTTTCTTAACGGTCATAGATCTGCCTTTGTGTATGAATAAATGCTGCATAAACCTATTGGTTGAGACTGATAACAGAACTATTGATATTAACAATGAAAAAAGGATACCATCGATAGCTTGGCATGTTACTATCTTTTTAATCGACAGTAAAACTACCGATAGGTCGGCGAATAAGTACAGACATCCCTACCACAACGTGTGCTAAAATATGCAATGAGTGTGGATTATGCCACCTTCCCTTTGACATTGTGCCAGATGTTTTCTATGTTTTTTGCAGTGCGGTAACCGTGCAGTCAGTGTGCATTGCATATGAAGTTTAATTGTACCTTAGTTTGAGTGCAAAAGAAGATTTTTTAAGCTGAAGCTGGAGAGAGTTTTGGAATTGAGATAGAACTAGTAAGTAGTAATAACTAATATGATTTTTTGTCGTAGGTGTAAAAAAAAAACATATTTTCAGGGGTGATCAAGAATTATACCAACCCAAACTAGTAAGACTATTACAGCGGTCTTAGCTATCGATAAGCCTATGAAATCGAATCATACCAGTTGTATACCATCGATGAACTATCACCAGTGAAACTATCGATGGCCCAGCAACTACATATTTTAATGCATCGGCACAGATTAGGTACTTAATAGTTATACTACGTAACAGATAAATCACACCCATAGAAAATTTACCATTTTGTCAATTGTAAATGCGTACTTTCACGTGACAGGCAAATATTGCGAGGGCTATCTCTTTCGATGTAGATGTCAGTAGTCAGTAGGTACTTAGTTTACGTCATCGCGTCAGTTCAACAGACTGCCAAATAGGTCATGCATGACCCTGCGGCTAGTAGGTAATTATCGTGCGCAAGTACATGAAGTGACAGAGGCTGGCATCGGTTTCAGTTTTTGTTTCGACTAGTCTGTGCAGTTCATATCTTACCTTTTATTAGTAAAGTTATGACCTGAACTTCTCCAGTTTTGATTTCAACAGGTTTTTCTTATTTTCAGATTTATTTACAAGTGTTCTCCACATAGTTTGTAGGTTTCAACTTTGTCGAGAGATAAAGTCTGATCAGAAAAATATGGAACGCAGACATTTTATACTACAGAACTATTACAGATACCTATTAAAGTAAGTTTGAACGCATCCGACGAAGGAAAATGAAACTTTATTGTTTTAGAATTTACTAGCTGTTTGTTTGAATTCGCTGGCCAATGCTATCTATATGATGTGCAATTTATTTAATTGTACTTTGCAAAAGTGAATTTTAAGTTAAATTTTAGTAATTCTAATAAAAACGGGTTGTTGCATATCACCGTGGTCACGAGCGGACTTAACTCTTGACCACGGTGACATGCAATTGTCGCCGAAACGTCGAGAAAAATAGATAATACAATTAACCGTAATTTTGTTTCGTTGCAAAAACCCGTTTTATTAGAACTAGTTAAAATGCAACAAGAAAGTTTAAAAATTTAGATATCTATTTATTTGAACAATTTTATTGAAATTGTTTGTTTCGTGTACTTACACAATGTAAAAACGACTGTAAAGATTTAATTGAAACTTTGGTATCACTGGGTGCTTCTTGCATTAAGGAAATTATTTCTAAAGTACCTAACAATTTCTGTTGGAATGAGTTGAGTAGCCCGTTGGCGATATTAATGGATGGGTAATACACACAATGTTTGATGCCTGAATGAGTATGAGATTTGGTCAAGTTTCTATAACCAAAACTAGAATATCCACTTTTAACTAGTGGAGCTTTCGAATGAAACCGCAAGGAAAAATGTTCCTCTCAAAAAATGCCCCAAAGAAAAATGTTCCCGAAGCTTCTCTAGAGATCTAGATACTCCTAGAGCTTCTATGTTTGAATTTATAACTGAGCGTTGCTTTAACGCGAACCTCAATGGCTAGATGTATTGAGCGCTCGAATGAACCACTCAAGAAATTGGTCATGTGTATATATCGTTTTCGAGGCATTTTTAAAATAGCTAACAGAAAATTTCTTAGTAAGAATTGAACTTGAAATAAAACGCAGAAGATGTTTCAAAGACGAGACTTTGTTACTGCAAAAGAATCAATGATTTACGTATTGATACTAACCGTAATACCAAAAGACAATTTCAGCTTTAAGGCATAGGGCTTATTTAACAAAATTGTAGCAACAATAAATGAAAAAATGAGCAGTATAGTAGTCTATGCTCGTATTTTTTAACTAGTAAAACCCAAAAATCGAAATTATCAATATATTTTTGTCTAAAAAAACTTGATGGCTTAGCCATACAATCAGTGTTATATTATTATGTTCGTCACCACTATGAAACAGATAATAAAGGCGATCATAGCAATTGTGGCATAAGTATTGATTCAACAAGAACATAACAAACGCTGTTGTTACGAAATCCCACAACTGTTTGAACTAAGATAGACATACTCGTATGCGTTATAAGCTTTTTGTTAAATTAATTTTAAAACCATCCAGAACCAACCAAAAATGTGACTCATTTGTAATGTATGAAACTTAAAGGCTGTAAACTAGGATAAATTCATCGACATAAAACAAAAGCCAGCAGCCTTTTATTGTAAATTTTACAGAGGATTCCATTTTTTTTTTCAAATTCTTCTTTTAATTTATTAAATCACCTAGGTATACTTCATTCATTATAACATTAGAAAGAAGAAGCTAAAATGAATGACAATTTGCATTTGACGTTGCCATGACGATAAAATACCTGAGTATAACCTGGCAAAAAAAATCTTTCCAACTTCCTACAAAAATTACAGTTTTTTTACTAAGTAATCTCTTTTGATAACTGGTGTCTACAAAACCATCATTAGGCCTGTCCTTAAATATGGCAGTGAAACATGGCCGTTACTAGAGCGACACAAGCAGGAGCTGCGTGTCACGGAAATGAAGATGCTGCGGTGGATGTGTGGAGTCTCACGCAAAAATCGCTTGCGCGCCCGCGGCAGCCTTCGTGTTCGTGACATCGCAGACCAGCTGCAGGAGTGCCGCCTTCGTTGGTATGGTCATGTCTCACGAAGATGGGCAAACTACGTGGGCAACAAATGTCTGGCCATGCCGCCCCCGCCAGGTACCGGTAGAAGAGGTCGACCCAAGAAGCGGTGGCTCGACGTAGATAAGGGTGACATGCGTGCCAACAAACTCAGCTCTGAGGATGCACAAGACCGCGCGAAGTGGGCCAAGAAAATAAGAAAGGCGGACCCTGGGACCCCATACACCAGTGTGGATTCACAACCGGGATAGACCGCACGGATGATCATGATGATAAACCTAATTATTTTGGAATGAATTTTAAAACCACAAAAAACTGAAACCACTGTTAAATTTACAATAGAAGGTTGTGGGCCATAAGAATTTATGAATTTAATTTCCTAGTAGCCCGCAGCCTTTTATTGTGAATTTTACAGTGGATTTTTTTTTAAATTCTCCTTTAATAATAATTATAATAAAAATCCGGGACAATTCACACCAAGATCATTTGACCCCAAACTAAGCAGAGCTTGTATTATGAGTGTCAGAGACTGATAAACATACTTAAATATTTCTAAATACTTACTTAAATAGATAATAACACCCAGACACACACCCTTTGTTTATTTAACTACCAATTTTTTTACTTTTGTTTAATTTATGTTTAAATAGACTATAGATTTAAAAATAAATTTGCCACCAGTGACATCTTCATTTAAAAAGAAAAAAATATTTAATAATAATAAATAAATATACTTCCTAAGTTTTTTTACATAGTTAAGTTTTCTTGATAACTGATACACCTAATTATTTTTGAATGAATTTTAAAACCACAAGAAACTGAATCCCCTGTAAAATTTACAAAAGAAGGTTATGGGCCATAACATTTTATGTTTTTTGTCGATGAATTTAATAAAAAGTTTACAGCTTTTAAGTTTGATACATTACGAATTGGTCACCTAGTAAAATACACAATTACACATCAGCAAAAACTACCTAATAAATACAATATTGCAAATCAATGATGTTCCTAAGGCACTATTTCTATCAATGAGTAAAACATTTAGATCTTCAAAACGTATCTGATTTTTATATAAGTTGGTGGGCGGGTGGTGGAAGTGTTAAGGCCCCAATACCCTTGCTTTAAATAAGTAAAGCAGACCGACTGACACTATACATATAAACCGAATAAGCGCCATTATAGGCATGAACACGAATTGTATTGTGTTTTACTAAACTGAATGACAACGAAAAAAGAAAAGAAACTCAAAGTTTTAAAGTAACTAAGTAGTTGAAGTAAGTAATTACTTCAAAGAAGTGAATATTTTATTTTATCTAAACATTTCAGCCAGACGTTATTAATTTATGAAATATAAAAATATTTTCTAGTTTAGATTTTTTACTTCAAAGTTACTTCATTTATTTTCCTTATAAATTTCAACCCCTTTTCTAATAGCTTTTAAATTAATGGTAGCTAAGTTTAAAGGTCCCTTTATTTATTTCTTTTCTTGAATAAATTAAATGTTGTTCACGACATTTTTATTACTTTAGTTGGCATTTTAATTAGTTTCAATTGGAGTTTTCGAAACTGACGTAATGCTGTTTCTTTTAACATACCTACTTATATTGCTTGGGTGAGTCGTTTGACTGTATCATAATGAAGGATATAGTGTTAGTTTACCGTATTTGTAGTTTTTTTTTTACTTTGACGTTGCTGGTAATTATTTGTATTAGTAAGTGGACATTATTAAGTGATATTTAAATAAGCTTAATAAGTACCACTTCAAAGCACAAGACCTCAGCCTAATTTATGAGCACAAAATACGCATGCGGCGCGGGACTCAGATAGATAGTCCGCTTAGAACAAACCCGCCATTTTGATCACGCAAACAGACACAGTGAGTTTACAGGCGATAACGGTGAGCATCAGTATCGCTGCCAGTCGCACTGTCGCGAGTGTTTTTGTTTTAGCCGAACTTGGTGCAATTTTTCACATGATGAATCATGTTTTTGGCCGGTTCTGTCAAGTAGGTATAACCTACCTACTTCATTTTAAAAATTCAGAGCGAATATAGTAGTAACCCTGGGCGTCAACGCAAGTTTAGGAAAAAGGCGCGAGCGGTCCTTCTGTAAGCTCTTTATTTTGACGACCGACTTGGTGTAATGGTTAAGAAGTTGGCTACTACACCAGAGGTCGCGGGTTCGATCCCCGCACAGTACAAACATTTGTGTGCATGAACATGTCTGTTTGTACTGGTCTGGGTGTCTCCTATGTATAATAAGTATGTATTTACAAAAGAAAATGTATTTAAGTATGTTTATCCGTTGTCTAGTATCCCATAACACAAGCTTTAATTAGCTTACTTTGGGGCTAGATGGCGCTGTGTGGAATAATGTCCAGGGATATTTATTATTTATTTATTATTTATTATTTTATGAAACAAGCTCATACTCTAGCATGCGGGCTCTGTGTGGATTGTTTAAGAAGTATTTTTAAGGCCTCCGACTAGGCTTAGCGACTGACATCTAGCGAAGTCAGCTTCCCAAGGATATTCTCGAAAGATACATCACCAAATCTTGGTCGAGGTAGTCACCAGTCTCAATATCCCACATGCTACGCGTAGAATAAGCGGTTTCTTGCGGTTTTTTTTTCGCGCGTATACGGCTGTTTTGGCATAAGCGCTTACATACGAGGTACAATTCGCGCGTACACGGCCTTAATTGTAATGTGCTCGCTCGAACCGTTCGTGGTCAGTCACTATCTTTAAGGATTATTTACACAAGCTTATAAGCGTATCAACGCTCGTACAAGTAACGTGTGCGGGAAACTCAAACACAAAATCAAAAGTGTTTGATTCAAGTATTAGTTAGTAGACCATGAAATTATAGTTGTTTTAATCTTCTTTAACATTTTAAATTTAGTTAAAGTATAAACATAAATAACATCAATACAATCTATATTACTAAATATAATACACACATATACTGTGACTCTACCACCGGCGTCGGAAGTTTGATTCCACTGAGCAGACCCGGCAAGAAACTCAGTATTTGCTCTTTTAAAAAAGAGGTGGACCCAAATTATAGTGATCCTGAGCAGACCAGTTTCCGAAAGTGGCACCCTTTCACAAATTGACGTATGATCCAGCCATCGTTCCACTCAACCATATTTTAGGGAATGAAACGACCCGTCACACAACGCCACCACCCCAGAAACATTTTAGTGAGCATGACTACTGAAACCACCCTCGACGTCGTCAAGGGTGACATGCGTGCCAACAGACTCACCACTGAGGATGCACAAAACCGCGCGAAGTGGGCCAAGGAAATAAGAAAGGCGGACTCTGGAACCCCACACACTGGTGTGGGTTCACAACCGGGATAGACCGCACGGATGATGATGATGATGATGACGATGACTACTGAAACCACATGAATACATCCCCTCCAACATCCGACCATTGCCGATAAACTCTTCGAACTAAACCATGTGCTTGGGCGGGGATGATTAGTGTACTACTAATTATAAAGATAAACAAACAATTTATGCAAAAGCGTAACACCACCACTATAAACTAAACTCTCAATGCTATTAACTCGCGTTCTACGCAGGGACTAATATTGACCAGGCACGTAATGTTTTTTCTCATGCTAAGTGCAAATTATTTTATCTCTGAAAGATATACAGCATAGTTAATTCAGTTAGTATCAGTAAATTGAAAGCCACATGAACCGCCAATTAAAGTTTCAGAAGATCAAATAAATAATTTAAACGCAGCTTACTAACCAAAGCTTTCATTACTCCAATTTAATTAGCAAAATAAGTAAACTGTATACGATGACTTCGTTTAAGGCCTAAACCCAGTATTTGATGGAACATTTATAGTCTGGTGAATAATAAAGACGCACTTAAATGACATTACTTAGCAATTGTAAATAAACGAAGGTTATTTAAATTCATGAGACTTATTTAGCTAAAAGTAGTTAGAGAAGAGGTTTTCACAGAATAAATTGGCCAGATTTATTTATACAATAAAGAGAAAAAAATGAGCCTCCTCCGTTTTTCAGGTTTCTTTGTTTTAAATTACAGAATAACACGAAATCTAGCCAAATTAAGATACGGGGGTACCTCTTTTTTTCCCAATTGTGACTGAAACAATACGGATAACCAAAGCAATTTATAAAAGTTTATTATTACCTGAATTGACCCGAACGGGAATTGAACCTGGAGAATCACGCGAGTCAAGGCGAGAAACCACATACCTACTACTCGCCAAGCTGTACGCCAATCAGATTGAAAAAGATTAGTTATAAAAAACATTTATGGACGTACAGAATTATTCGTATAATTATGTTTAGTTCTTTTGGTGCATATTGATCACGAAGTCAGAAACCCATTCTAAAAACCGCGTGTAAAATATATATAGCCAATTTTACTAAAAATTTACTAAGTAAATTTTAAAATTAGTATTTATTTTGAAATTTAAATTTTGCACCGCCAACAGCATTTCCATCTCATCCGATGGTTGTCTGGTAGAGAATGTTTTGAGTATTAAGTCTGCCTGTTGTATTAAACATTATACATTGAAGATTAAAGAAATAAATAAATTCACGTGACAAATAAGTCAACCATTATAATACAAACCTATTTATTTTATAGACCTTGCCAGCTTTTTAGTTCCAGTAAGTCCTATCATATGTTACCATGATTCAAACGTATAAAAAGTAGGGAATATTTTCTAAAGAAAAGGGTTAAATTATTCATTAAGATGAATGAGGGGTTTAGAGACGAGAACCCAATGAGTCGTGGCAGATTTTACGAAAGCCATCGTACCCAAACCGTGGAGATTTAGATAGGGTATATCTTGCATCTTAAGGATGGGTTTTTCTTAAAGAAAGACCTCAGTTTGCTGGTAGCAAGGGTTTCTATACGAGATTAGTAAGTGGATATTTTGCATGAACATCTTATAAGATAAATTACCGTGACTACCGTTATGGAAAACCTGTTAGTTTTTTTATTTAACCTATAATGTCTCACTGCTGGGCAAAGGTCTCTCCCATATTTCTACATATGTCACTGTCGTTAGCCAAGGTCTGCCGCTCGCTGGAATAGTTCGATAGGTCATCGCACCATCGTTTCCGGGGCCTTCCTCTTCGGCGATGACCATAGTTAGTTAGTTTTGTTAGTTAAAAACTTTTTATTTTAAAATAAGGAATACGCAACATATCAGGGCGCTCTCTCCGGTACGATATTTACTGAATAGGTTCAATGAATACTGTAACATAAATTATGATAATTGGAATACCAAAAACGTTGGTGATTTCAGATATTTAGAACTGTGTCATTTTTAACGGCTAAGATTTGTGTTAGGGTTAACGGGAGTAGGTCTCTAGTTTCAGAAACCGTTAAACAATGATTATGCAAAACAAAGCTAAACTGACGAAATAATAATAATTAAAACATTGCCATAATTTATCATAATAATTTTGTTATGATAGCGTTAACCAATGCAACAATGACCCTAATAACGTCCTAAGAATGATGATTGGTAAGTAACCTATGCTTTAAAACAAATACTAAAGTAGTATAAATAATATTTTCATTACGAAATCATATTATACGTATATCTCGATTTACATCTTTGGATCATATTTTCAACTTACAGTCTAGAATAATAAAAGCTATTGTACCAGAAAATGTTAAAGCTAAATTTAAAGACATTCTTGAACTTTTCAATCACTGTAAAATCATCCCTGTTCATGATCAGGTAAAATACATACTTCTTGTTGAAAACTTTTTTAATGATTGTTTTCTTAATATTAGTGAAAGTACGTCAGACCATGCTAGGCGACCACCCAGGTTTACATTACCAAGATACTGTAATCAATATGGAAAACAAATGTTGCAATACTAAATTCCTAGGTTGATGAATGAACTTCCGATAAGCATTAAAAAAGAAATTAATAAATAAATAAATAAATAAATATGCGCCAGACAACACACCTCTTGTAATGGTCTCGAAGTAGGGATTAATATCCCTGTGTTACGAGGTACCACACAAGGAAAATAACCTAGGGGCGTCTACCAGCACACCCAGACCAGAGTCAATTCAGAAAAGATCGTTTCCTAAATTGACCCGACCGGGAATCGAACCCGGGACACAACGAAAATCGAGGCGAGAAACCGTGCTACAGCGCACTACGCCAACCGTGTCGTGAATGAAACTAATTTTAAATTTAAATTTAAAAAAAAAAAATTTTAAGTAATCTCAATCATAGAATGTAGTGTTACTATATTTATGTACACACATTTCATAATTTCATTGTCATTGTTTATATTATTTTTAATAATGTTCGGCGCATTTGGCGCCAGTATGTTTTCACTATCTGGAACTTGTTTTGATAACGCACACGTACAAGCGTTTCTACTAGCGATGCGAATCAGTGGTGCGCAGAAAAACCATGCATGGTTTATAGCGTGCTTTTTAATTTAAGTTAGTTTAAGAAACTTTTGTAATTGTTTTAAAAAAGTAAATAATTAAAATACATATAATTTGCACTAGAACAGGCCTAGCAGACGCGGACCAAAAAACTGATAATATTTTGAAGTGAGAGTAGGTAGGAGGCTACGTTATTCAATAATACATTCGAGCAAAGGGGGTCCCGAATTGTCACCCTGTTCCATGACCAACGAGAAGTTATTTATGACTCAAAGGGCAATTATTTGTGACTTATGAAATGGCTCGGATTCACTGTAGTGTAATAATTCTGAAAATTATTCACAAGTAACGAATCTTTAGAATTCATACAATTGATGTCCGAAGCTCTCAGAGCAACAGCGATATTTTTCTCCTATTAAACTTCAATATATCCGCCAAGTCTTCCAGTCGTTTCATCTAGAAAGTTGGTCATACCTTTCATTCCTACAGAGGCACCTGAAACGTCGACCAACTTTTCTAATTTTCAATGGAAGTTATAAATTCCGATTGGGATTTCAGCGCGAGGTGAGACGAGATATGTCTGTAATTAAAATGTTCGTTTGGGGGAGTGCGACCAGTCTTAGAGGTAATTAGAACAGATATCTGTATGAATATATACATTGAATGTGATACAATCAGCCAAAACAATAACAGTAGACGGTAGGAATGCGACCTACCTTCAATTGGTATTACTACGAGTAACTTAATCAATCAATCAATCAATAAAACACTTTATTTGTACCATGAGCTCACGTTACGCAAACTATGATAGTTAACTACAGCAGTTTGAATGCCGTTTGAGTTACATTTCTGTTCACAAGAGTTACTGTACCGAAATATCATATAAATACTTTACTACGGCGTAAGCTCCTGTACGTCTACCACGAGTTTTATTTTAAATTTACGTCATCGTTCGCCTAAACATTTGTTTTGGGAATTGACATGACATGACAAAACAATTTTTTCAAGGCGAGGATGGATGGAGCTGTTGGAAGGGGAAGGCCTAGACGGACGTACTTAGGACAAGTCCAAGACGTGCTCAGAAAAGGTCAGGTCAGGGTAATCCATAATCGACGAGCATGTATGAAAGGATTAATGAGAGTGGAAAAAGCGCAAGAGGTGTGTCAGGACCGTAGCAAGTGGAAAGATGTGGTCTCTGCCTACCCCGTTGGGAAAAAGGCGTGATAATATGTATGTACCTATTACATGAAAATGTCAAATACCAATACAATTTTTACGCGAACGATAAATGTCACTTTAAAGTGGCAACTCGTGGTAGACGTACTGGTAGGGGCAGACACAATAGTCCGTGCCCCACCCCCGAGGTTGAAGACGTTAAGATGGCATGAAACTCTAAAATAACTCGTATAAAAATTAACTTTAATTTATTTGTACCAAAAGAACTAAGTAGTACGATTGGTGGACTGTACATATGTGTGAAAGGATGTGAATTATAGCTATCTAATGATAAAAACACGGCTGTTGTACTAAATAAAATAGAATAAAACCAAAGTAACCCAAAACAGAACTACACGTTAAATAAATCTGTGACAACCTGATTTCAATATTTACAAAACAAGAGACTGCACGTTACAGCATAACGCACAGTTCCATGGAGGTGGCCGCGCCAGCCACAGTACAGAAAGGTTAGTTTTCCATCTGTTCTTATAAAGCTGGTACACAAGAAATTCGGCACCCACAGTTGGAAAATATTAAAGAAATACATTGACATTGGTTAAATGCCTGCCGTATATACGTTACTTTAGCTTTTTAGCAATTCCTAAACTTAAAGAGATCTTGTGTAATTCAGAACCTCTAAAAGTATATTAATAAAAAAAACCCTTAGATGTAGTACTTGTAGTTTAAATAAATTATCAAAGACGAAACTTATCAGCTGAAAACATCTCAAAAATATGTCAAAAGTAATAAAAATCGGTTTTCTGTTTTATTTCATCTTGAAAGAAAAATTAAAAGAAAACTTGAAGTAAGTATTAAATAACTTAAACTTGTATTTGCACTGAATTTTAATTAATTTATCTTATTTACAAAAAGCTATTAAAGGAAAAAAAATTGAGTAGCCAGAATTTTCCAAATTATTATTGTGTGTAAATAAATATAAATAAATATCTGGGACATTGACACCAAGATCATCTGACCCCATACTAAGCAGAGCTTGTACTATGGGCGTCAGAGACTGATAAACATACTTAAATATTTCTAAATACATACATATATAGATAATAACACCCAGACATACAACAAACACTCATGTTCGTCACACAAAATGTTTGTCATGGGTGGGGATCGAACCCACGACCTGCGGCGCTAAAGGCAGGATCGCTGCCATTGCGCCAACAGGCCAGTCAAGTATATCAGTAAATCCTAAAATAATATTTTTTGTGAAGATGAGCATTGAATAATGCCTCTTTCACTGGCCCATTTGAGTTATAGCAAAGCCCTATAGTGCCAAACAGCGTCAGTACATTATTTTGCTAAAATTTTAAATCAACTGTATTCCTAGAATGTTTAAAGGAATTACGTGTATAACGATCAAAATGATTAGGGTTAATCAAACTCCACGTTTTATATTCGCAGTATTTTACAGGTTACATTTCACATAAAGAAAATAGAACGCAGGCATGTATCTTTCGAATGTGTTGTGCACTTTAGAAGCTACCAGAAGAACCTTTCAAATAATTTTATTTTTAGGTGTATAATAAAAATATTCTATCTTCAATGTGTTGACGTTTTTCAATCAGTTAAAATATTTTTAATGAATCTTTAAAATACTGCAGTTCTTTTACAATAAAAGCGTCTTCTCCTTAGTTTTATAAATGGAAGTCTCTTTTTGGAATTCTTTTAATAATTCTGGTATGTCCCTGTCCTGACCTGGGTCTCTTTGAGTCAAGAGTGAATAGGCATTTACTGGGCACACATGTACCATCATAGACCACATCATAATACAAAAAATGTGCAATTGTATCTTTCCAGTTGAAAAATAAAAATATGATTAACGGCAAATATTACTGCGATAAGTATCAGACATGACGGGTCTAAACGCGAATTAAACTTATGAGTACTATTTATTACTCACTGCTCGACTCTTCAGCTGGGTAACACCTGCCGTGGTCACGAGTCAACTGCGTTGTTGCGTTTAGACCCGTCATGTCTAAAACATATTGTAATGCAAGGCGAAAGTTTGAAATCTTATAAATATTACTGCGACCCTAAAAACTTCTAATGTTTACATTATTATTGTATATTATGTTTTTTTTTTTATTCTTCTTGCTCTAAGCACTGACAACTTAAAAATACATTTACATATCAAAAATTACATATGTATTCAAGAACTCAGGTTGACACAGACATGAAAAAGTTGGACGAGCCTTTTCAGTTCAAAGATATTTATTCTCATAAAGACATAATGTCACTCACATGAGAACTTATACTAATTAAAATTAAAAAGGTTAGGTACAGTATGCGCCTTAGAATTTCAGTGTGCGAGATCCAACGGTTTATAGTAATAAATGATTATTTTTTATACATTTCAGTAGTTTTGATTTAAAAATACTAAAAGATTCCGCATTTTTTATGTCTGAAGGTAGTTTGTTGTAAATTTGGACTCCTTCATAAGTGATTGACTTTTTGCCATAATTGGTTCTTATTGTAGGTAGTATTATGTGTTCCCCTCTTTGACGTATGTAGTTATGTGTTTGGTTTTTTTTTGTAAATGATATTTGTGTATGAATATTCTTATGTAGTATTTTTCTAATTAATATGCATGTCGTGAAGTTATATAGTTGCTTGATGTTCATTTGGGATGTTTCTTTGTAGAGCTTTACTGTGGGCGTCAAACGTGGATAGTGGAATAGAGCTTTAATTACTTTGTTTTGCAAAATTTGCAGTTCTTTGATTTTAAATTTGGATGCGTTCCCCCATATTTCTATGAGATATAAAAAGTAAACGTAATCTATCTAATGGTATATAAAACAAAGCTGAACCGATTTTCATGTATTTGGAATTTTTTGTATTTCCCTCTGTCCCGAATAGCAAGATATGTATAAAAAACATTTAAAAAAATAAAGATTACGCGGGCGAAGCCGCGGGCGGTAAGCTAGTTTTTTAGTAAAAATAACTGTGATTTAGGCTGCAATAGATATATCACGCAAACAATAACGTCAAAATGAATAAATTGTTTTAATATCAGGTCTGTACGTTTCATAGCACTCTAGTCATCAAATTTTTACATTGTCTTATACGTAGGGGGCATTTTCCGAGACACCCGAAGGTTTTTGCTGTGACTGCCCGAAATGGGTCGGAGACGTGTCTCACAATATATAGATGTCGCAGTGCCATTGTTAATTCATTGTTCTGGTGGAAAGTCTATTTAATTCAGAGGTATGTTCGCCAGTTTAGCTATTATTAGTTTGGCAGTTTTTTGTGGATGTGATGCCGTTAAAATTGTTTTGAGTTAGATATTATTGTTATGTGGGCGAAAAATATCTAAGGTAATGATAATTATAGGTATATTACATAAATCGTTAGTAATAGCCTGAATTTGTTGTCTAACATGACTAATGAAACAAGGAGAATGTACGTTTTTTCTTAGATGTCTAGGATGTTTTATGTGTAGATAATTGTACAAAATGGCGACGGCGAATTCAAGCTCGTGGTATTTTACTCGAATTCTAGATTGAGAGGTAAAAGAACCTGTAAGTCAAACACTGCCAAATCAAACATGACAAAAAGCTGGTGAGCTTACTACGGTAGCTGGCTAGCTTGGATCAGGGCCGGTTATATACATATTATGTTCAATTTGGTAGAATTAAAGTCTATTTTAGATCATATGCAATATGGCCACTTTGACACAGTTCAGTAACAATATGATCCGTTATTTTAGACGTTACGTCACCGACTTGGGATAGTAAAGGAGGAACATCATATAAGAATGCCGCGTCATAAATAACATATGAATCGGGATTCGGGTGTGGAATCAGACTATGTACAATTGTACAATATGTATAAGTTTATAGTGCGCAGAGTTTTTAGTCTAATATGCCTGCGCCTTTGGAGGAGAGTCTACAATTAGTGTACGTGGTAATGGGCCCTTCAGGGAAAATTAAGGTCACTCAATGACTTATGGAGAAGGCTTCTTCACGGTTTTGCTACATGATCGAATTGAATCTAAAGAAACAATAAAATCCCCACATACAGCTGTTCAGGTCTAAAGTTCTAGGATAGAAACTATGTTATTGGTTCGGATTGTTTCTTCCTAAATGAATAAATATCTGGGTCCCCTAACACCAAGACCATTTGAACTGATAAACATACTGATAATAAATACCCAGAAACGGGTGGGGTGTAAGGGGGTCCTCCAACATCTTCGGGCCCCAAGCCAACCTCGCCTGCAAGCTGGTGCACCCTGCTGATCAACGAAGTAGGCTCTGGCGACGGCTCCCCTTTATGGGTTGGGAGGTCAGATGGCAGTCGCTCCCGTAAAGCCAACTCAAGCCAAACAAAAATGGAAAATCAGCAGAGAGTACCCAACTTGGATAGGGTGTTGCCAGGTAGGCGAACCCTGGGACTCCACACACTAGTGTGGGTTCACAACCGGGATAGACCGCACGGATGATGAATAAATACCCAGAGACAGAACAAAAACAAACAATCTCCACATATATTATGTTTATTCTGGGTGGTAATCAAACCAACGACTTTTGTTGCTTATGGGCAGGACTTTAAGCATTGTGCCAACAGGCCAGTCATTCCAAATTGTCCTCGATCAGTGACAAGAAAGGCATAACATAACGCGTTGAGGATAAATAGCCGCTTCATACAAACTAATTACGAAACTCACTGCATGCCGCGAGGATATAACTATGGGGGAGGGGGAACAATCATTAATTAAATAAATTCATATGTGCATTTAACAGCGTGATCCAGCTTTGTTTAATTAGTTCTGTCACGTTTGGGTCTCATTATCTTTTATACTTATTACAGACGATTATTATCTACATTGCTACTTAAACTTTTTCATCTCGCATTGGTAAGGTTTTACATACTACTCCTTAGTTTGAGTTGATATGCTCCTATTTCTCTGTCTTGGCACTTCTTTAAAATATGCTTATCTACTTAATATCAAATGAAAAAGTACTTTACAAAACTACTTCATCATCATCATCCGTGCGGTCTATCTCGGTTGTCAACCACACTGGTGTGTGGGGTCCGCCTTTCTTATTTTCTTGGCCCACTTCGCGCGGTCTTTGCATCCTCAGTGGTGAGTCTGTTGGCACGCATGTCCCTTGATGACATCGAGCCACCGCTTCTTGGGTCGACCTCTTTTGATTTGACAAATTGATTTCACCATACTACTTATTTTTGTTCAATGTTCACTTTTTAGTGTTGTACATTGCCACACTACAGAGTCGGTATGTAGTTGTGTCTCATGATGAACAGCAAATAACGTCGTTTCTTTTTGAATCAGATATTATCTAAAATACTAGCATATTCAAGAGTAGAGTAGGTGTTCTCATCAGTAACCATGGAATCAGTTAAATGAGAAATTGACAATGAGTATGGGCTGTACAAATTTGTTCAGTAGGTAAAAGAAAATAGGTAAATAAGTAAGTTTTGACTAGCAAAGCAGAACATAATTTTGATACAAAAGCACAATTCATAGGTACCTGAACAAGATATTTTTTCATGTTAAGTAGATTGAATGTATTGTTAAAAGTTCAAAATAAACCTGTAGAACGTCGAACTAAAAGCTTTGTTATTCTAAAAGCTATCTGCCTAACTAACGTATTTAAATAAGTACAAAAACAATCCACCGATTTTTACCTTAAAGAAAGGAAATTGTCTTGAAGAAATCGGAAAAAGCCCTCTCGTGAGAACAATAAGTGCGTAACTCACTTAGCGAGGGTGCGGCCAAATTTCCAAGTTCCGAAGACGCGGCGAAGCGGGCTTTACCTGTAACCAAAGAATAGATAAGTTAGTTTTAAAACTTCAAACGCTTTGTTGTCAAAATTGTTTTTTAATTTAAAATTGATAAAAACCGCATGAAAAGAGATGTTTTAATAGAATAGAATAGATAATTTACCCAAGAATTCACAATGGACAAAATAATTACACAGTATAAACAATCAAAAATATTAATAAAAAAGACAGAAGCGGGTCAATCAGGTCCCTGCCTCAGCACATGCCGCTGCAGTGCAGGACTGCAGAGGCGCTACTATTTTGGAAGGGCCTGTATTGTGTTCGTCTTTCACATGAAGTCCGACGAGGGGCGGCGGCGAGGTATACATGAGGATTTCCCCACGATAATAAAAAAAATGGTCTGGGTACGTGTAAAAATTTAATTTGTATAGTTCTATATTTAAGTAGATAATTACTTTGTTTTTACGAATTGTCGAATATTGAGACACACAAAATATAAATATCTACATCCTACATATAATTCATGAATACAATGTGACTCTACCACCGCGGTCGGACTGCCGTTTTTACTCAAGAGACCCGGCAAGACCATGTGATACCGAGTGCAAATCTGGCCAGA
The DNA here is from genome assembly GCA_947369235.1 of Udea olivalis. NCBI lineage: Eukaryota > Metazoa > Arthropoda > Insecta > Lepidoptera > Crambidae > Udea > Udea olivalis. The sequence continues at coordinate 8,937,376 of OX376362.1, read as the reverse complement.
CCCATATTTTGCGTTCACTGTAAACTTGCGAAAAATCAAAGCAAATCTGAGAACGACAGAAGACTCACTTTCTAGCAATTTGGGTTTGAATACGTCGTAGCGCTTGTAATCTTCAAGAGACAAAATAAATAAAGTTTTACGTGAATGTAATTACAAAATAATCATAAATTGTAGTTAGTTGAAGTCAAAAAATAATCAAAAGGACGAACTCATTTCCTATCTCATTTATCACTAGTTGATTCATATAAAATGTTTTTTTTTGTATTATTTAGCTGGGCAGGGAACCGGTTAAGTAACTTTTTGAATACGTCATTTTGCCCTAAACCCACATAATGTGCAAATTAGGCAGGTTAGTTGATTTAACTTCTGCATTACGTACGCTAGTTAATTCCCTTTGGTTAAATTCCACACCATAGTTTGCAATGACTATAAATCTAGTGTAAATTTTGAATTATAACTTTGACCACTGTCCCAAATGAGGTCAGTTGCCGGGACTATAATTTATCAAAATTTCCTTCTGCGACAAATGTCACAATGGTCGTTACAATTTTATAAGCTACGGCCAAGTTCTACAGTACCGCTTGGACATCATCACAATTATAATAATGTTGACTTTGTTTATGTAATTTTTATATGCTAGATTGTATAAGCAATTCAGCAAAAGGTGAATCATCAAAATTGGTTCCGCAGTTCCAGTGTAAAATTGTAACGAACAGACAGAGACCTTCGCATTAATAATATTGAAAAAAAAACACGAATATTATCCAAAAAACGACCTTATTAATTACCACCGATCCAGTGCACACTATTAATGCGTCTGCGTTCAGTACAACAACGGATTCGGTTGACTGATGGTGCTACCGCGATACTGCAGTGTATCAGGGATGGATGTTCGCTGAAGCTGGTGTAGACGGCTTTCACTCGATAATACGCAAAAAAATCGGCTCTCTGATGGGTCGCGTTCGCGGCGCGTTAACAGCATCCTGTATTCTACCAAGAGTTTACACAATGGCAGCCGCAAGCGTCCGCGTAAACCACACTTACGTTTTCGTATAGAATTGTGTCACAATGCTCTTAATGATTAAAATGGACGCATCTATCGCCTGCCGCCTTACACGTCAAGTAATGTGGTTATTATTTTTAATACTAACATGTAATACTAATAAGGATCTTATGGACCTCGGTTAGAAATAAACTTTTTTTAAATAAAATAGACTACAAAAACGAATTCATGTGAAAGACAAGATGAACTAACTTACGCATACGACAGTCGCTAGCGCATTTTATAAAGTACTAGCGGCCCCGAAAAACTTCGTTCTGTCAAAAGTTATTGGCAAATGCATGACAGCTGTCAAGCTGTGAACATTAAGTATGGAAAAAAAAATCTGCTTTTTTTTGTCAATTTCTTAATGTTTAAAACTTAATAACCTAATCTCGATGTGAACAAATGCAAAAACACAAAAATCATAAAATCGGTCTACCCGTTCTTGAGTTATACCTAAGTGGTGTAACTAACTCGACTTTCTTTTATATACCTAAATAAGATTTGTATGGAATTTAGCAAATCGCCTCTAGTGATAAGAAATGGAACTAAAAACATACTAGATACTGCAGTTAACTAATATACAGAGGTACATAGCTCTTTTGTCTTGTCATGTGCCAAATTCCTAGGTTTGAACTGCAGCCAAGATAAGGCTCACACTGGGCCGTCCGTATTCAAAAACATCAGACAGTTTCATAAAGATTCTTCTGTTTCCAGGATTTAAGTTCTGAAAAGAAAAAAAACCTGCGTATATTTTACTTCAGAATTATAACTACTAATAGTAAATAGGATAGTCGTAATAAATGGCCTTCAGAATTAAAATTGTATTGAGTTGTGTACTGTCCTTAGATAAATAAATGAACGCCTCAGTAGCCAACTGATAACCAAGTTCAGCCTGAAATACGGACGGACCTGGGTTTGCATCCTAGGGTATAGTGCGTTTTCGGATTTTTGTTAACATAGCTCGAGCTTGTGATCGCCAATCCGCATTTGGCAAGCTTGGCGATTGAGCTAATACCCATTAATTTTAGGGATGACTTTATTATAGTAGGCCTTTGCACAAAAGTCGGACATTAAAGTACTTTGCTTTGTTCAGCCATCAATGTTGGTTAAAAACCTTAAAAACATAGATGCCAGTAAAATATTGTTCTAGTATATAATCAAAATGTAAACGAATATCAAACGAGGTTAAAAAATACTGTTGTTATATTGTTTAAGCGAATTAAAATCAAATATGCAAAACGATAACAACAGATTCGATTAGAGATTGTTTTGTGTATACATACATATTTTATAGTAAATATGTTCGTTACGTACAACTTGATTATTTGTGTATTTCAGTGGAATTTTCTGAACATCAACGTGATTTTTTATTGTAAATTTTAGTATTTAACATTAAAGTTCGAAGAAGCGTCCAAAGGTACCGGTTGGCGCAAAGACCGAGACAGGTGTATTTGTTTCCAGCAGGCTTTGTGTGGATTGTTTGCGTCTCTGTCTCCGATCTCGGTCGCACTCGCGAAATGGCGACCATATACAGCCATAGGATAGAGTGTTGTATGTCTCAGTTCCTTGTTTTTTCAAAATGTATTTGCGTTTCGCCTCAGTCTTGCCTAGTAGCAAGCGATGGCGAGGCCGATGGTCAAAAAAGTCAAAATACCTAAATATTCTTATATAAACAGACTCTTAAATAGTATTAGTACTTATGGACAAATGGACAAAGTGGTACACGAATACTTAGAAAATGCCGTGAAAGGCATCCTGATGTTTAGGCGTGGGAAACCCCTGTCGATTTCGTCTCTCCGTGCGGGCCTGCGGGGACGTGGTGCACAAGGCAAGCCTTAAACGTGGTCCGGTAGTAGAAAGTAGAGGGTGGTATCAGGTTATTTTTCTAAGCCCTCATTTACTAATTCTCGTTTAACACCGACAGAGAAATGGAAGTGGCTGAAGAACAGCGCTATCTAGGATCCAGATCCTAGGTCAGCACAAGCTGAGCCACCTCCAATTGCTTTCTGTGTTTTATTTTGTTTCATGATGATGTTTGTACCGTTGAAAGCAATAAACTCATTATTATTTATTTATTTACATTGAACAACAATAGATTGATAAAAATGACCACTAAAAATAACAATGAACGAACATGAAAATACGTGTTTAAAAAGTCATGAAATTCACTTCACAACTAAAAACATGCCATTAAACATTCAGAATAATTGTGCGTTTCGCATCGCTATGTGACGTCACAATGATAAAAACGTTTTATCACGTCACGCCACCTTCAGTTATATTGTTCAGGCGTGACCTTTTGCCAGAACGAAAACATAAAAAACTCGTATGAAAAATACGTACGGGCAGGGTTAGGGTTGTTACATCCCAATTTTATAAGATTTTTTTATTTGTTACTAAATTTCTGCCCGCGGCTTCGCCTGCGTGTATGTACTTGACAGCTGGGAACAGAGTGGTTTGTATCGTAATATAAAAGTATCTATAGTTTTTTATTATTTTTCTCGTAATTTCTACGTTTTTTCTCTCCCTAAGAACCTTCTTTGTCCCATAACAAAAATATGAAAAAAAAAAACCTAATTGGTCGAACCGTTCTTGAGTTTTGCGCTCAGCAACACGTTTGGCGATTTATTTTTATTTTGATCGATTATTTTAGTCTATATTTGTGTATCCGACAACCAATATCTTTTAAGTATTAGGTACTATAAAGAGAAAAAATAGGGTTTTTTGTATGTTTGTTCGCAATAAATAAACTCAGAACCTTTGTTACCTTATCAAGCTCTTCTTAATTGGGTTCTGAAGGCCATGGTCTAAGCGGTGGCGGTGCGCCCACTCACTGGGTCAACTGAAAATCAGCATCTGGGCCTTTCAGGCACAAGCATTAGCTGAGTGCACCGGTCCAATAACACCATTGCTGGTTAGTTTATTATTATGTTTTTTTTTTCTTTTGTTTTTGTTGGCTTGTAATATGTTTCTTTCTTTAGTATATTTTTAGCAGCCCTAACATCTGATTCTGTACGGCGCAGGTCATTAACTCCGCCCTGACGGCTGATAGATGATCGGGCTACTTTGTCGAATTTTGATTGATGTCACCATCGAAGAAAGACCTTTGATGCGGATCCGTCAAATTAGAAGCCAGAATCGTTCGGGACAATCGAATTTCCGGAAGTCATCCGGAAGTCTTTCATCTTTACTTTTAACAATGTCTGAAGGAGATCGACTCACTAGAACACAATCGATTTAGTTAGTCTATTTAGCTCCGTAATCTCTTTTTAGACAATGGGGATTGACACTATGAACTGCTAATAGCACAATGACATTGCAATAAAAATAACGTTACATAATAGTGATTTTCCTTGCTGTTTAAATTCAGACATTTATCGTCTGAATACGTTACATTACATTCTTACCGGATGATTATTAATACCTTAGGGGGAATGAAAAATGGCATCCTATGACATCATAACCATATTTGAATATCACAGAGATTCATTAGTTTTGATAGCTGATGAAAAGCATCATAAGCATCTCACTATCAAATCATCCTATTTGTCTTTAACCTTTTTGTTAACTTTGAAACCATAGCCAACGGTCGAGAAGTTTGTATGTAACCAAAGGGTTTTATAAATGGGACAGTATAGTAGGGTTAAGAATACTACCGCTTTTGCCAACAGTGTAATTTCTAATGTATAACAAAATATAATATATAAATAAAATAAATAAATGACTTGTTGTACTTACTTGTTAGGTTGATCTGTCTATTAATGTTAGAATTTAAGCAGTTTTTTTTCTCAACAAACAAATTGTACTTTACTAACTCGCATTGTAAAACCACAACAAGTTTAAAAGAGTAACTACTGATTTTCTTCCGGGTCTTCTCAGTAAGAATCAACTCCTCCGGCGCGGTGGTAGAGTCGCATTATGTTTGTAAACTGTTTATTTATATATTCATATTATTACAGTATTTATGTCTATTAATCAGTAATTTTTTTGACTATTTAAAAGTACTGATTAAGTCTATTTAAATAAATATATTTGAGTTTGAATTTGGTTAATTTATTGTATTTTAAATAAGATGTATTCGTCTTTCAGGTTAAAGACCCTGAATATTCATATATCAGGCACCTCAAGTCGTCTCCTAAGGTTCGTTAAAGAAAAGTTTATACTTTTATTGTCGTTTAGATTCATTCAAGCGCCATTAACAAAATTAAACACATAAAACCATCTCCCCAAGAATTTAATGGAGTGTAGCGCCATTACTTGTTTCCTTGACTACACAAAAACACAATATTCCACACTCTTTGTTTCCCAAGACTGTCGTCATCAGACCTAAAGAAATTATCTACATTAAAATCTAAACAAAACAAATGTTGGATTCTCAAATTGACTTTTCTTTAACATTCATTTAACAACGACGTAAATACATTTTTAAACTTTTTTTACTTCAGACAACACACCACCACGTGTCATGGTGTCGAAGTGGGGATAAATATCCCTGTGTTACGATAGCAGACAAGGAATAATGCCAGGGGTGTCTCTCAGCAAACCCAGACCCGAGTCAATTCAGAAAAGATCGTTTCCTGAATTGACTCGACTAGGAATTGATCCCGCGACACTACGTAAGTCTTGTTCCAGCGCACTACGTCAATCGCATCGTCAAAACACTTTGTTTTCATATTTAAGCTTACAAAACTCAATTTTTAAAGGCACTTTTTGTAGAAATCATTAATCAAACTACTAATTACAACCGCTTTGAACTTATATCAAATCTGAGTCGAGGGGCATTATTTTATATCAAAAAACATATCGGTGTCTTCTCACCGTTTTAAATATGGTATAATTTTAAGTACTCAGATAAAACCTACCTTTATGGTAAATGCAATGGTGTTGAAACAGCCATATTTTACAGAACAAGCAAACAATCAGGTCAACGACAGTCAAAATCGTCGTGAGTGGACGTGTGATAGATACGTTTAGGTGTAGAAGTGTTTTCTGTGCTATAATTTAAACCTATAACCATCTACATTTAACTTAAGATAACTTCCAATGAACTGGCAACTAAAGGCGAAATCCTCGCGGTAACTATCAAAAACGGATTATTCACAGCTAATAAATTATCACAACAGAACAACGATCGAGTCTGCTAAATTTGATAAATCGCCGCCCATTGTTTTATTAGGGCTACAGAAATTGAATGCGAACTAGTAAACAACCTCACTTACCAAATAACTAAAGTTTGAATAAGTACAACTTAAGCATAGTTCGAGTTAACATCAACTAAGCAAGACTAATCCATAACACCATAGACCTTTGATCGGGTAAAGTTAGAGATGTGACTGAGCAAAGTTTTTAATTTATCGATAACCCTCCTGCGACCACTATATTCTGAAATCACTTTGTTATAATGTTGTACTATTGCAAAAGCCACTCAAAATCTATGATGTAATCTGTTGTTTTTTTCGACCTTCAAAATTATACATTCATACCACACATTTCAGTGGCTTTGAGCGAGCAATAACATTATAAAAAGAGAATTGTTTTGTTGACAGCAAGTGAAGAAAATTCACATATTCCAAAGTTAATTTTAATAATCTTTAGAACAATGATATTATACTTCACTTACTTCGACTAAATACAGAAACGCTTACTAAAATTATTACGATACAGCGAAATAAAACTTCAAGTCTTAGATATAAAGTTTAAGTTTAGTTCGTGGAAAACAAACATGCGGGCTGGAACTAATTTTCCTTACGCTTAGGTTACCGCAGCAGAGGTATCTCACACGTGCATTATCAACCCCGTCAGCACTCTAACAAACCCCCTTTGAAGAAACTGTATGCCATGCTGTATAGGTCTTTCGGCAAACAATATCCTAGAAAGGAAACACTTCTGAAACATAAATGGTGGATTCAGGATATGTTTTAGAGCCGCTTATCGGCTGGTGATTCCAAAAATAACGAAAATCATAAAACACACAAAAGCCTTTTGTCTGAAACTGTCAAAACGAATAAAGGTGTTCAGGCAAAAGTTCCGGACGGTGGATTATGGCGGGCTTGAAGCCATAATAATATTAACATTTTGTTCTGACATGTTTGTAAACTCTTATGAAATGTTTGATGACATGTTCATTCTGTGTGGCTTTTTGAAATGTGCGGAGTATCTATTTATTTATTTATATATATGGTACACCAACAGTATACATATATACATTCATTTTAAATTTAAAGATAAGTAATTCTTATATGCATACCCGTAAGAGGCGTACACAGTAATTTTGGAAATAGGTACAGCATTAACAACTAACTATATTTTTTTTTTCATTTTTGTACTAATCTTACATAATAGAAATAAAAGTATACAAATCAAAAGTAAAATCAAAAATATTCTCATCAAAAGATGAACAATACAGGATGGTGTTTTTGTTTTAACTTAATTGGAGACCATTATTACGACATTTATTCAAACTCACGTTTTATTGTAAACACTGCTTAGTTTTAATCTTTTTTCTGTTTTCGTAGACATGATAACCAATGTATCAGGCCGTATTCATTATTTAATTGATTTTTAAATGTTCCGTATATTGACCGGGTGTTGCAGCTTACGAGTAAAATTGAGAGTTATGTTTTGTAAACATAATCTACATGAGATGTTTCTATGAAACATTATTTACATCAGTTCTGTCAATATTATAGTACAAACCTTACTAGTAAATACTAACCTTATTTCTAGGAAAACCATATGTATAACTATTGTTTTTTGCTCACTGTTTTTTTAGTCAGTTAGACAGTACCTATAGTTACATCTTATTACTTTTATTCAATTAAGGTAATTGACAAAACCTTTACATTGACATAACGATCTGTGGTTGACCATGGAGATACCTTATGGCGTCCCTATCTGATCAAATTTCTTGGGTGTTAAGGATGAATGTCAAGTAATTTCAAAAAGAGCAACATTGAATAAAAATTCCTGGATACTTATAACAGAAAAAAATCTTAAGAAGACCAAGCACGGTCGAGCGAAAAATAGATATTTGTTAAATCGATTGCTGTCTTTTGCGGTTAGCCCCGCATAGTGCGATAGAGACAACTGCAACTCGGACCGAAATTACTAATCAAAATTTCACAAAATTGTCGGTTCGTTATCCTCTGTACGTCAACCACGAGTTTCCACTTTAAATTACGTTATCGTTCATACAAATCCAGACGGATATTCGTATATTTAAGATAAGAACGCAAAAAACGTCTGGTTTTATTTTTGTAATAATAAATAAAAAATACAAACGTTAACGTCAAAACCATCAGCGGTTTCAAATATCCCGTGACCTAATAAGGTTATCTATTTATTCTGGTAGTAAACTATACTACAATTTATTCCAGTATAGTATTATTACATAAGCCAAATTGACATTTGCCCCGATGAAAAAAGCATTTTTATATTTTTCGTTTTGTTTGAAATACCTATTTATGTTAACGTTTGTTTTAAATGTCGATATCATTTTTATCGATATTTTTCGCCAACTTGCAAAATACATTACCAAGACATTGTTCGTCTATTATATTCAAAACGGAAACTTCAAAGGCATTACGAGTAGTATGAAAATCGAATTACGCCCTGGGCAAGTACATTAACTTCCGCATATTGGAGACACAACGTAATGTATAGTGCATTACGAAGGGGGGGGGGGGGGGAGGGGTGAAGTTGCTGTAATGTGTAGGTCTATATCTTACTTCTGTAGCTACTGCCGAAGAGTTTAAACCCCTATCTGCAATGACCACTGATTCAGAACGTTGTTTTCGACTGATTTATTATATGTGTTTGGGTGTGTCTCATATGTGTTAATACTCAAGTCCATTTTTTTTATTAGTAGGTGTGTTTTTAAATTTTAAGGATTACATACAAAATCAGATAAGAATTCGTATTTTTGGTATATAAACTTAGACTAAACAATATTATTTTCACTTACAGTTCCTTAATTACCTCACAGAGTATGCTATGTAAGTCATTTTCCTTACAGTATGAATAATCACCCGGTATAGTCACGTCTCTAGGCAACCGCTCATAAAAATTACTTTTTCGTTTCATGTTCCGGATACGCCACTTTATTTCCATACCAACCAATAATTCCCACAAAGCTCGAATTCCTGCTTCCAATTTCGGAGTCCCCATAGACCTAACACGAAAAACAGGTGTAGCATTCCACAAAACAAAAGTCTCCAATCAAATCATTTGGGACGATCCCCGGGCTATTTGACTATTCCCCTTTCATAACTCTATGTTTACACACAAAAAATGGTTATTCAAGTGACTTTATTGCCTAGTCAATAAGGTTGAGGATTGGAACGGAATTGTAATAATACAAAGGGACTTCTAGTGTTATTACATGTATTATTTTGGTTATGGCTTGGTAAACATGGGATATGACAAGCTTCATAGGATTATTTGATCGGCAATGTTGATATCATATACGTTTTGGTTACTTACTAATACATGGGCAAAGAAAATAAGATTTGCAAATCCTTTCGAAAGGGTGCGCCTTCATTCAGAAAGAGAACGATGTAATGACATGTTTTTTTACAGAGACGGCGAAATACGCCACGGGCTTGTGTGGTTGGTCATTAAGGTGTGTTTAAAAACAGCTGTAGTGGAAGAAAACCTGTTGGTCTATTATGGGTATCCGTCACGTATACGTTGTTAAATAGTTACGTAAATTTGTATGCCATTTTAGCTCCATTTCAAATAACTAGGAGCACTGTACCAACTGAAATCCCACACGCAGACGCTATCAAATGTTGAAAATCCCTGTAGAAAATAATGTCGACAATCCTAAACTTATCTTTGAGCATAAAAGAGACTACAGCAAAGACAACATAGAACTGTTTCGTGAAAGCATTAGTAGATTATCATTTCATGAAGTATACATGGAGAATGACCTCGAAAAGTCTCATGACGCATTTCATAAGCAATTTCAACTTTTTTACAACTTGTGTTTTCCAAAGCTAAAAAGAAAATTACACAATAACACCTCTGGAAATAGTTGGATAACAGTTGGTCTTAGAAAAAGCTGTAAAACCAAACGTGCGCTTAGAATTGGATACTATAAATATAAGACTATGACCTCAAAAGTTAACTATTTCAAGTATTCAAAAATTCTTAAGGAATGTATTTATCAAGCGCAAAAAAATAAAAACAATAGATTTATAAAAAATAGTTGCAACAAATGTAGGGCCTCATGGCAAGTTATTAAAAACCAAGAAAACAAAATAATTAATAAATGTATTGAAAAAATTAAAGTTAACAAAGAGACAATATATGACCCCGAGCAAATAGCAACTATATTTAATGCATATTTTATTGATTCAACACACAAAACAGTACGAAGTGAATCTTCGAAGAACTATAATAGACGAGTAGAAGCAAATAAATCAGGTTTGTCAATGTATCTAAAGCCATTTTCTGAAGATGAAGTTAAGAAAGTAGTTCTTTCTCTAAAGAATACAAACTCTGAGGGTCATGATGAAATATGCACTAAGGTAATCAAAGAATGCGTCAATGAGTTATCGCCTATTCTAACTTACCTTATAAATTTGTCATTTGAAAGTGGAAAATATCCCCACAGATTGAAACTGTCAGTTGTTAAGCCGTTGCACAAAAAGGGCAGCAAAAACGACATTAGTAATTACAGGCCTATAACTCTCATACCAATAATAGCAAAAATATTTGAGAAATGTATGTTTACTAGGTTAATGCACTATTGTTCGTCTTTCAACTTAATTAATAAAGATCAATATGGTTTTCAGAAACACAAATCGACTAATCTTGCTGTATTTGCCTTATTTCAAGAGGTTTTGACTGACGTAGACATGAGAAAGATGACTACAGCTCTGTTCCTAGATATGTCAAAGGCATTTGATCTCGTTGATCACGACATATTGTTGCAAAAATTAGAGATGATGGGAATAAGAGGTTTACCTCATCAATGGCTAGAATCATACTTGCGTGACAGACAGCAGTATGTGTCAATATCCATGGCAAACGATAAAAATATAATAAAAAAACATAAATCGAAATATTTGTGTAGTAAATTTGGAGTTCCGCAAGGTAGTGTACTTGGGCCACTCCTATTTTTGATCTACATCAATTACCTAATGGATTTAACGCCTCATAGAACCATATTATTTGCTGATGATGTATCGATAGTAATAACAACTAATTTGAATGAAGGTCTAACCCATCACGAAACTGAAATTAATAAAACGTTAAGTAATCTTATTGAATGGCTTGAAATGAATAATTTGAAAATTAATTTAGTTAAAACAAATTTTATACAATTTAACAAACTTAAAAATAACAATTTAAATATATCATATAAAGGAACACAAATAGAATCGGCTGATAATGTAAAAATTTTGGGATTGCAAATAGATAGGGACATTAATTGGAAACCACATATTGTGCAAACATGTGACAAAATTAATCGCTTTGTATATGTTTTAGGTAGACTTCGCCATGTAGCGGACCGTAGTACAGTCCTTGCTGCCTATCATGCATATGTCGCCTCTATATTACGGTATGGTTTAGTATTCTGGGGAAATAGTGTAGATGTGCGTAAAGTATTTGTAGCCCAAAAAAAATGTGTGCGTGCCATCTACGGCCTACCACCTTTCCAGACATGTAAACCACTTTTTAGGGAACTGAAGCTTTTGACATTACCAAGCCTGTACATTTTCGAAATTGCTAAATTTGTCAAAACAAATCAAAGACTGTTTGATAGGGCTGGTGACATTAATCCTCGTAATAAAAGGAATCCTGATAGATTAGTATTAAAATTTTCACCCAGAACCACTTTGTATATGAGGAATTGTTTAAATATGTGTATCAAAATCTTTAACAAAATTCCAGAAACGATAACGTCATTGGGAGTTCCCTTATTTTATAAAAAATTACATTTATGGCTCATAGATAAGAATTTTTATAGTGTTGGAGAGCTTATTAATTAAAATATTTTACATGCCATATATTTGGCGAAACATGTGATTCTACTTTATTTTAACTTTAACCATCATTTCTTGTACCGTGTTTCTAGTAAATAAAGATTTATTATTATTATTATTATTATAAGCTCATGGAAGACACACAGACTCAGCGCTAAGACAATGAGACGTCACGTTGACTCAGTCACAGCGATATCTGCTGCATCTCTCCCAATATCTCACGCACTGATGTTTCAACCAAGCATTGCTTATTATTTTGTTATAACTGACTTCAATGATTGTTTATCAGAAATGCTTAGTTTTATATTACACTAGCTGTTGCCGGCGACTTCGTCCGCTTGGTTAGGTATAAGCGCGCGCCGCGTCTTACCCCGAGCGCCAAAAGAAAATACTTATAATGATTTTGCGTGTGTATTTTTTAATTTCACGATATATCAGAATCTGTTAATCCAATCAATGTGTTGTCAAGGACAACATTTATTTCCGTATAATTTTAGGATTGATATGCTTGTGTAGTAATTATTCTAAAAATCTACCTTTTAATTTACATTATTTTTTAACACATGACATACCTTATTTTTCACCAATGGTAGATATTAGAATCCATCCTGGTAGGTGGTACGCCTTCTGCCGATTGCCGGGTTGATTTGATTTTTTATTGATTTATTTCATCACTGGACAGTTAGTTGTTTTAACATTAAACACAAAGATGGTTTGGCCAAATTTGAACTCGGGACCACACGATCCACGATCCAAGTTAGGGTACTTAACCACTAAGCCACGCTCTCCGTTCTGTCCGTTATATTACATTAACAGGGGGGCTAGCCAAGAGCAACACGCCATGACGATTTCTATTGTAGTAACAGTTCAAATGTATGGGGATGGCAATGGGTTTGGACGATTTCTACAATAGAAATCGTCGTGGCATGTTGCTCTTGGCGAGCCCCCCTGATATCAAAATCTCCATAGATTTATTTAGGAACTAAATTACTCACATTTCATGGTGTAAGTTTGTAAAATGAGCATTTATTCATAACTTAAGGTCAAAAATAAATTTTGAAAAGACTTTTCGCTGTCTGAACACTAAAAATCAGTTTATGAGCAGTTTAACCCCAAATTACACGTAAATCCATCAGCTTACAGCACCAAGTTTAATTTGTTCATAACAAGATTGTGGTTCCCAGTGGCTAGTGGACCAGTCAGGCGGTCCCAAAGTTCCAGTAAACGTCGATTTCACAGCCGTTTGGAGTTCAAAACGAGTCGATATAACGTAAATACCAGACCCTACTACCGCACACTCATTATTACCACAATACCAATAGTCAGACAGAAACTTCACTTTGAATTATTTATTGAAATTAAAGTACATCTGTGATATTATGGATTCTTATTTTACTCTTATTTACTTTTGAAAACCGAAAATATCTTTATTTTAAAAAGACGAACCTATTGAGTAGAAGCAGGTCATGACTACAAAAAATGATCAACAATGACAACACATCACCAGACCAACAAAAATTACCAAGCAAAGCTGTACTATGGCTACACAGGGTAAACCCATGAACTGATTATAGCGACTTCGCAACATAATATTGTTGAATATAATACGTTGTTGGATAGTTCGTTCAAAAGTATCGCGGGTGTGCGCCAACCATTTCGAGATGAAAGATGATATCGATTGAAAACTTCAACAGTGTTGAGTTACTGTTATTTCGTTTTACTGCGGTAGTCTAAAACTTGTTCACGGACTAACGAGCCAAAGGCAGGCCAAGCTACCGATTTGTGTTTTCATATTAAATTTTATGTTGGATTTTAATTGAAGGGCTCAGATAGATGTTCAGTAGGTACCCTGCTGTGGATACACAGTACATCGTTATGATTATAACTAATATGCAACTAGCACTCAAAAGGAAAAATAAAGTTAGAAGCTATACAAACAGTTACCCTCGTCGCCTAAATATTAATAATCAGACGAAACATTACGACGCCGACTGAGAAAAAATTGTTGAGAATTGTTTTTTAATGCGCTGATGAATTATTAACGATGATGTAACGTTGTAATTTTCACGCACATCAGTGGATGTGTTTTTATACTACTTTCTAGCAAAGGGTGTATACTCACCCTATATTATTTTTTTGTAATCTGCGCCTGCGCGCATTTTGAACGCAGCCGTAGTGTCAGTTTGACATCTGTCAGCTGTCACTACGCTCGGAGGTTAGGAGGTGAGCAAAGGCGTCGGGCCCTTCATACCTCGGGCAGATACCACCGGCACAAGTCCAGCTTCCAAAGTACCATCCAGCAGTCGAGTCAGCAGATAGCAGTTTGGTCTGCACGCTACAGACTCCTGCGAAGGGTAAGCAGCCGCCACCATCATCTGGCAGGCAGTAGGCTCTTGTTGCGTGCTCTTCTGATAGTAATTGTTTTTACAGTGCTCCAGACCCGCCACGTGCCCTGGAAATTGGCGTAGACAGCCTACGCGTCACCATTGTCCTCCGACAGGTGAGTGTTTGAACCTTTATTTTACGTAGGGCCCATAGTGTATAGGTTAGGTTGTGTTCCCCAAACGCGTGTAGAACCCCGTCATGGTCTCCCATTTCTAAAGTGTGCGATCCGTTTCTTATATTGCTCTTCTTCTGACAGGAGGTTTAACGTGGCGGCTCAAGAAGTGGCGAGCGCCGGTTCCCCATCGGTGGTGCACCCCGAGGGAGAACCGAGGGTCGCCGCAGGCCGTCCCAGGACCGCGTGGACACCGCGTGGACCTCCCACGTGCTACCCCACGTGCTACCCCACGTGCTACCCCACGTACTACACCACGTACTACACCACGTGCTAATCCCTGTATCATCAAAGCCTCTGTAGTACAAAGATTTCCATTTAGTTTAAATTCAAAGCCTCACAGTAGTAACTAATTTAATGGTATATATTGTTACCGACCAAGCCAGCCCGAACCCTGGACTGCTCCTCGGAGAGCTAAGTCCAAAGTTTATAAGTGTATTTTTAAAGCCTTAGGGCATCTCTATGTAGAAGCCGTGTGGTCGGAATTTATTTTCATACCAGGGAGCCTTTAGGGAATAATTTATTAACAATATTAACCATACTAAACCCCGTAGGACATTCAATTTACTAATTTATATTTAATCCTACTAACTTGTGATCTTGGCTCAACTGAAGTTCCATACTCGGCCGGGGTATCAAACCCCAGGCCTGAATTCAGGCCACATGGTTTCCTGTAGTACCTAAATTATTTTAGATTATAAGGATAATATCCGAATAAATTTATTTCCTGTTTTTACTTTAAAATATTTGTTTCTTTTTAAGATAACCCTCACATAACTTAGGTTACTCCCCCTCTGGGATAACGCCCTATGCCTAGCTTGCATACTCTTATTTAATTACTTTTCATTCTGATTTGCTTACTTAAATTTCATCAGTTACCTTATTTACTTTCTTTCGCTTGCACCTTCTAGCAAAACTTACTTACTTTCCCTCCCATAAGGAGGCTAAGATTGATAACATTACAATAAGAACTTTGTTTGATTTTTAATATTTCAAAATGCGTATTATTATTATTTGTTTTGGGAAGCGTGGTGGTTAAGCCAATACCAATTAATTGTGGCAATGACTTGATTTCAATGATAAAAAGCCCTTGCCCAGCTTCGGCACAATATTATATAGGCTTATTTAGTAAAATAATATAATTAAATGCAACTAATATGTTTTTAAATGATCTAATCCTTGTGTGTCCGAGTATTATCTTTAGAAGTACGTATGCACGTTGTTCCGTTTCCGGATAAACTATGCTGTTCCAACGGATGGAACTCGTCTCTGCCTAATTAGCCATTTCGGTCAGTAAGGGCTGCGTTTACACCGGAGTGGTACTTAAATATAGATTAATAACATTTTAAATTCATTATGATTGAAATTTTATAAACACGTCTGGATTTGTAATTATAGTTACTTACCTAAAATAAAAATTAAAAAAATCGGCTTTTCTAAATACAGGAAAGTTATGAAGCTTTTGAAATTCTGTTGCCATTCCGTAAGTAAAGCAGAAATAAGAATTAAAAATAAACAGTTATCGCTTACGCTTATCCTTGCAGTTAAAATATTTGGACTCTTGATCGACCTTCAAAATTACGTGGTCTCAACTCAGCTCTTAGGTTTAAAAAAATATTATACGGGAGTTTGTTCTTCCCATCCTGTACAAACTGAGTTACTGTCCCGGTGCTGCTCTATTACGGCGTGGTCGGAACTCGACCCTTGGCTAACGACTGCCAGCAGGCACGGGTAGGGCTGTCACGAGCGGCAGATTAAGCAATGCGGTACTTCATAAAAAAAATAAGGAAGTATTTTGTGGTATATTTTGCTGTCATGTTTTTTGACAGGTTACACTCATCAATTTAATCAATAGCTTTAAACTATGGGATCACGTCGTCAGTCGATATACTGGACAAAATACAAACAACAATACAATTTACCGTATCTGGTAGCGTCTACTGACGAGGTGTTATTTAAACCGTAAGTGTGCAAAGTAACAGTGTGCATTATCATTGAGACAGGTTTTCCTCTACAGAATTATAGAAGTTTCGGTTGTACTGTGCCTGCATGTACCTGCATCCACTCATACCTCTCCTGTCCTAACCGTTACAGCCCTTAGCGCTATGTGCTCGCTTACTGCAATACAATATTGTATTTAAGTACAATATGTGTGTCATGATAATAATTAAGTAATTAATATTTCTGAAAATTTAAATAATAACTTGAAAAATATATCTGTGCTGAGAAAATAATGAAAACATCAATGTGTCAACCCTAGAGCAGATATAAAGATAATGGAAGCGCACAAGATACGTCGCCAAACTGCGGAAGGGACGAAAAACTCAACAGGGTTGCCACGTAAATTTCAGTACGTGACGCGGAAAACGTGCGTGGTGTTAATTAAAAAACCAGCCAAAGTGCGAGTCGGACTCGCCCACTGAGGCCGCGAGGGTTCCGTACAAACCAAGGTATATTCATTTAAAATATTCTTATTATATGATGTAACTAAAAATTTACGGTTTTCGCAATTGTTCCTTTATCTGTGCTATAAGACGTGGCTTCATACCAAATTTTAAGATTCTGAGTTTACGGGAAGTACCCTGTTAGGTTTTAGGCTGTTCCCTTGCGAATGTCGAAAATTTGCGGAAATTTGCGGCATAAACGGCTGTATCTTTATATTGCGTTGGCTTAGAAGTTTGATTTTTTCACAGCTTCAAGGGACAGTAAACTTGAATATGTAATACAAATTCCAGCTTGACACCTCCACGCGTTTCTAAGAAAAATAGGACAACAACGTGATCCTATAAGGGTTCCGTTTTTTCCTTTCGAGGTACGGAACCCTAAAAATGATGACTTTCGAAACATGTCTGGAATTTAAACGTGATTACTGCTGATAAGATAGGTCTTGTTCCTATTTTGGTCCTTTTTTATGTTTTGACGATTGTAGGATTTATGATGAGTGCAGCTTTTCAAAACTCTATTCCTACCTACAACCAAAAATCATCCTTGCTCTGATGAGAGGTCATGTGTGAAGAATTATCAGGAATCCACAGATGTGTAATTATACCGATTGATTATCAAAAGACTTACAAAAACAATATAGCATTCTCAGTAAGTGATGTACTCGTAATAACATATGCGAAAATATCATCAAACTAAGAACCAGATAGTTACAATAAACATCACAAAGCAACAAATAATAATTATTAAAATGAACCTAAAACAAAAACCTTAAAAAATATAATAAAATAATAAAAATATATTATTAAAAGGAGTCCCTCTAGGCAAGGTTCCGAAGATACTGGCAGCGTTCCCCCTTTAAATAGCTAGACTAATTCTTTGTCCGAGGTAGCTGCCAGCTCTTCGGTCTCCTGTGATGTCGACTAACCTTTTTGCTATTTCTTTAAAAAGCCTTATAGCGCTAGGACCCCACGGACCAAGGGTCTCAACACCGAATGGAACAAAATCATATTCGGAGCCTAGACCCCTGTATTTGCATGCTTTACCTTTTTCAGCCGCTTCACAAGCCGCACCAGCTCTATTTAGATGGGAAGGGGCCAGCGTGTCTGAACAGGTTGCATCCCATACCAGCACCCGGCCCATCTTCCATGGAATCAAACTCCTACCGTCCGGTCTTTTGCCATCGTCTCTTGCAATACCAGTCGGCTCAAGTAGACTTAGCACGTTAACGGTGGCAAGGGACCGAAAATTACATTTGTCCAATTGACTTTTATTTTCATACAAAAATAGTGACTGTTCGACTGATTTGTATGGATTCCTTGAAATGAAGTTACTCAAATAAATGTCATTTTCACTCAGATACTTTCTACATCACATAAAGTATGCCATATCGTTTTTGCTTGTATTTAGATAATCACCCGGTATATTCCACGCTGTTGCTAACGGTGCTAATAGAAAAGAGAAAAAACAGTTCAGTTCATATTCTTATCAGACTTAGTGTGTCTTAATGAATTATCTAATTATAAATTCATGTTTTGTCATCTAATTATAAATCCTAAGTGCCTGAATTATTTCAAATTAGTAATGTTAGGTTTTTAATTAAAAAAGCTCCCACCTGCGCAAGATCTTAATTAGATTTATCACTGAAGATCTTAATTTTAAGATGCTATTTCAGTGAAGTCATAATTAATTCAATTTTGAAATTGCAGTGCTCAAGTCACCATCGTTAAAAATAATATTTGCCCTCACTTTTCTACTCTAGGCAGTTTGGTTTATACGCACCATATAATGTTTTAAGTAAAGAATAAATGATATGTCAACTAATATAGGCTTGTGATCTTTGAAAAAAAATTAAACGTCAATTTGCACTCAGTCCACTTCACAGAAGTGAGACCATTATTTTGTTACTACTTAGCTAGTTCACCTCGCATTTTGAAAGCATGTTCAATTGCTTTTCCATGCTTCGCTTGAAGAACTGGGGTTTATCTATGTCGTGGGCCGATCGTTGGATTGGTCATATTACTAAAAGGCCAGGCATTTCTTGAAACGCCGGCACTTCGTGATTTGGCCGGCCATATCGCGATACGCCCAGTAAAAAGTTAGGCGGATCGACGAAAACAACGAATTGGTCGATATTCCCAGCAGATCGTGAAGCTGTCTGTCTCAGCTTATTACAGTTTGCACACTATGCGCGGTCCTCCTCCCTCGCTGATGTAATGCTCGACTCTGTAACGTTACATTACAGGGGTATGCTCCAGGTGAGGCAGCACCTTCAGGTTACTAAGATCAAGAGAAGTAGGGTGTCTATGCAACGGAACTCTTCGGACAGTTATTGGATTTTAAATTTTGATGTTATGGACACTTCTGACAAAAATTTATTGATATTAAAACAATTTTCTTAATGATCCAACTTTTCGCCTAGCAGCAATAGATTAATATTTTGATATTTAGACCAAAGTTCACAAAGCTGTCGGACATGGTGGCATTGAAAAAATGATGTAAGTATAACATTAAAAACAAATTGTACATACCAAAAAAGGATATGGAAATATACATTAAATTGTGCGCAGTATGTAAAAAGAAAAGTGTATACTTAGTTGAAAGATGTTTAGTGGTTCCCAACACTTGGTTTGTTATCTTACTACCAAATAGTCGGAATTGAACGTGCCAATTTTTTAAATAAAAAGAAAACTTTACGTTATCGTTTTAAGACACTCTTCATTGTAACCTTATATTTTTAATTGCAAAAAAAAGCCTGGGACACCTTACACAAACAATATGCCTAAGTATCGCTGGTCAAATCGTCTAACTAACGTTAAGCTTTGAACGATATGGCCGGTATGAAATGGCCAGATCATGATGTGCCGGCGTATCACGATTTACACGGGCATTTCACGATATGGCCAATCCAACGATCGGCCCACGACTTAAACAAAAAGAAAACACATCTTCTAGATGAGTGTTCTACCTCAACAATGAGAAATGAAGATAGAAACCAGAGCTAACTGATGCCGGATTATGTGAAAGACAAATCCAACTCTGGCTCAGTTTCATTTCGTTTTATAATAACTTCATTAATTCTGTTTGTTATTGCGTATGAGAGTTGAAATTTTATTCCTGTATTCTGTGCTGAGACGTCAAATCAGTAATACTACTTTTGGATATAAATAAGCTACCATTAAACCCAAACGCGAAAAGTATTTATTTTGTCAATTAATGTTACTACTAATTAATACCTAATTTATGTTTAATTTCAATCGATACCCACTAATATAGCTTTAAGTTTTTTTTGTTACTAACCAATGGATCATTGTTATCTGAATAAATAAATATATTATTCTCTTTATTTAGCATAAAACTTAGGTATAAAATTTGTACAGTATTCTTATAAAAACAAAGATTTACAACAATAAAACAACTTAATACATTTTCAATTAAGTTTAGTTTTGACATGTGGTTAAATTATAGGTACCTTCCGCTAAACTTATTATTTTAAAGTATTAAATCATTTGAATGGCAGAATTAATGTACAGAAATAGCTAGATTATTTCATTACGAATGTTATCGTACTATTACAAATACCCTATTCCAAGTAGTTTAAGAGAAAATCCAATTCTAGTAAACCCATATTTGGCTCAAACCCCTGTCTTTCGAATGTCAAAAAATCATGGACAGACACGCATATTTGCCAAAAAAGGCCGGACTGACGAGAGGTTAAGAATTATAATTATAAAAACAAAATACATAATCACAATTATAAAACCTAAGCCTAAATTAAAGTTATAAAACAATGATTTATAAAAATACTATATAAACCTTTAACCTAGGGTGCCGCCGGCAGCAGGGCAGGCAAGGCCCAGACTACCGGTGGTTAGGACTGCAGAGAGAGGAACCTCCTGACAATACGTGCCCTGTCCAAGAGTACCGCCTTCTGTATCTGACCCTTGACCCAACCGCTGAGCGAGAGCCTCTCGAGGTGTTGGTCGAGGCTCTTCGCTATTAAGCCGTTTGCCGATACGACTATCGGGACAATGATCGTCGAATCAACATTCAACATGGCGGTCACCTCGTGAGCCAAGTCAAGGTATTTGCTGAGTTTGTCCTTCTCAGCTTTTACGAGGTTATCGTCATGTAGAATGGTAATGTCGACGAGCACTGCCTGGCGTTGGGATCGGTCTACCAGCACGATATCAGGTTTATTGGCTACAATAGTCCTGTCCGTGATGATAGAGCGATCCCAATAGAGCAATGCACGACTATTTTCGAGAACTGGTACCGGTGCGTACTTATAGTACGGTACCTCCGACTCGACAAGGCCATATCGAAGAGCAAGTTGCTGGTGGATGATCCTGGCTACTAGGTTGTGCCTGTGCAAGTACTCCCCGTTAGCAAGGTGAGAACAACCGGAAATAACGTGGCGAATAGACTCGCCAGGACGGCGGCATGCCCGACAGATGTCGACCGTACCGTCCTTCATGATGTATTTCCGGTAGTTATTCACCTTGATAACTTCATCAGCAATTGCACAGACAAAACCCTCGGTTTCCCCAAAGAGGTCCCCGAAGCGTAGCCAGTTCACCGATGCGGAGAGGTCCACATCGGGCCCTGTTAAGGCCCGATAGAACCTCCCATGCAGCTCCTTACTCCTCCATATTTCCTTGCGGTCGTCGGTGGTGAGCACCGGTGATTGACGCCAGTTCTCATTCGCCAAGCATAGCGGCGTGAGGCCCTTATCAACTGCCACAACATCGCGGTGTATCCCACATTCGTTGCTGAGGAAAAACCTCCTAAGACTGCACACCTCGCGGTTGTGAAGGTTCTTGGCATTTAAAAAGCCACGACCTCCCACATTCCGCGGGATATACAGTCTCATGACAGACGAGCGTGGGTGTAACATGCGAAATGTTGTGAGCAATTTTCGAACCCGTACATCCAGGGCGTCCAGCTCAGTTTGAGTCCATCTTAGTATGCCAAAGGAGTATATCAATAAAGGCATCACCCAACCGTTGAAGGCGCGCACCTTATTGCCACCTGACAAAGAACTCTTGAGTACCTTTGTAAGGCGACTAAAGAAGCGCTCCCTCACCGATTGCTTGACGTCTGCTACTGATATACCCAATGACTCTGACATACCAAGATATTTGTAAGTTTCGGCTTCAGAGAGGGATCTCAGAGAGCTGTAAATTCGGTGAATCTACAACCCTCCCTTCTTGTACATGCATGACCGCACACTTGTCTACACCGAACTCCATCTTGATGGCATTGCTAAAAATCTCAGTTATTTTTAACAGTTCCATCAATACCTGGGGGCTTGGTGCAAACAGCTTCAAGTCATCCATGTACAACAAATGAGGGATGAACTCACCCCCTCTGCGAAGCCGATAGCCTAGCTTTGAATCCTTTAGTAAGGTACTAAGAGGATTTAAAGCTAAGCAAAACCACAAAGGACTCAAACTATCGCCCTGGAAAATACCTCGCTCTATCCTTATGAAGTCCTGCGGATCAGGGGAGCCATTTCCACCACCTGGCTGACGAAGGACTGTGATCCACTGCCCCATGCATGTGCTCAAGAAAGATCTCAAAGTTGTATCAATTTTATACAGCTCTAAGATCCTCCTGAGCCATAAATGGGGCACCGAATCATAGGCCTTCTTATAGTCAATCCAGGCTGTTGAAAGAGCTTTCCGATTCCGCCGGACTTGTTGGCAAATAGTCGTGTCTATGAGGAGGAGTTCTTTAGTACCTCGGGACCCAACCCTACATCCATTCTGAGCAGGGGCCAAAACATTGTTCGCAACGATGTGCGAGTTAATTTTTTTTGCTAGAATGGACGTAAGGAGTTTTTAGATGGTAGGTAAGCACGTGATGGGTCTATAGTTTTTTGCTTCCGAGGTAATACCTGACTTGTATAAAAGGAAAGTGACACCAGAAGTCAGGAAACTAGGGAGAGAACCAACCTCGATGGATTCCTGGAACTGCACTGCCAAGCACGAATGCGAGCATCGAAACCACTTGATCCAGAAGCCGTCTGAATTGCACAACTAACGTCTTCGGAGTCAATAGTTACTGACTCCATGGTTTCGATGGATTCGCATTCATGCTCGACAGTACGCATCCAGTCACCCTCCATGTGCTCGACAGGCATCGACCAGATGCTGCGCCAGAAGTCAATCATGACACTTGCATCCGGTCGCTGACCGTCGCCCACACGTTGGTTAGTCTCTTCCCAGTTTCGGTACACCTTCCTTTGGTCACTTTGGAAAAGGCGATTTTGTAAATATCTGTCCACACGTTCTCTGTAGCGACGGATACGGTTTGCCCACGCATAGACCTTCTGCTTCAGAAAGTCAATGCGTTCCGTGACACAAGCCATATACTGTTCGGGCCTAATACCCGTCCCTGCAAAGGCTTGGTTCACGTAACGTATAACCCGAGGGCGATGGTTCCCCCGGCTGAAGCAGACCAGCTTTGCAATGAGGGTCCTAAACGTGTTGATACGCCGCTCGATTCGCATTTGCCAGGTCGCACTGCAAGGTCAAAGTCTGGAAACTTGACACGAGCAACACGGCATGCCGCAATGGCCCCTCAGTACAAAATCGAGTGAGTATCAACTAAATCTTCACTAGTCCGTATGAACGGAGCTAGTAAATCGTTCAGGGCCCCCATTACCGCTAGATTGCGTCTATTAGTAGGCACGTGGTAACCGCGGCCTAGAGACTCGTGTGGAGCGATATTCCAAAATCGCATCCTCCAAAGCCCTCCTCAATTGCTCTTTTGCCTGGGTACTTACGCTTGCGTTCGCACTGGCCTCTCCATCGGCATCTGGATCCATCCGAGGCGCTACCGGAACCGAGTCTGTAATCGGACTCGGATGTGACAGCGCGCTGGACGGGTCCTGGGTCGAGGAAGAAGTCGCGCGAACTGGAAGCGCCTCCAGGCGAAGCCGATCAAGCGTAGGTTGATCCAGCATCTGTAGACGCTGAATCGCCCGCGCTTGATCCGACAGACGTTGGGCGGAAACAGCCACGGTCGGGTCAAGGGCCTGAAACAGAGGCATCATCCGGTCACGATACGCAGACAGGTTGGTTCCTCCCTCTGTAGCCCCGTAATAGGCGCGCATGCAGTTGACATTCATGTCGTGTGTCCATCGCATGCGGCGCACTACACCACCGGTAGCGGGGGCCCTGTGCGGGGCAGACTGCCCCACAGGCCCCAAGCGTGCTGGCAGCGGTCGTCGTCCACGTCGCGCAGGTGGTCGCGGCGGTCGTGGCGGCGGTGGCCCACTCTCATCGCTCGTAGTTGAGCTCGCTGCGGTTTCTGGAGGAGTAACAAACTCCTCCACCGACGACGAGCTGGGCGACGGAGCGGGCGGTGGTGGTGGTTGTGCGCTTGTAACGTTCGCTCTTGCCTTCGCTCTTGTGATCATTTTTTAATGTAAATTGCACTATCGCTCTAGTAGGCGTTTTGACATTTGTCACAGTTGACAAATCCATATTAATAATTTTCGGAACTTCTGTAGAATGGCCAAAATTGTCTTGCAAATTATCTGTATATATTTTGGATGAGCTTGTTGTTGTTATACTATCGGATAAACCGAAATGGGACTGAAAAATGAACTAAAAAAATATATGATTAAATATGACCACAAAAAGACGTTTGCTGTCATAGAGCGTTTTTTTTTTTTATTATTATTATTATTAAAGATGCCATTCTTTTGATTATCTAAGATACGTCAGGCGGCTAATTCTACTACTCGTAAAAGGACTTTGTTAATATATGTTTTTACGTGAGTCTAATTGGATAGAAAAAATGCTAAAAAGGCAATCATTTTAAGAAGTAGATGTAAACACAAATACAGTTTCGGGGCGTTCAATTGGCAAGAAAGTTGATAATTTTTCTCTTTCAACGCTTCTGAAGGACCGGGAAATTGTGACTTTTCAAATGATTTCTTTTCGCTCATTCATTTACCGTTAACTAAACTAATTTTACTTTGTTGCCTCGATTTGTTGCTCTCATAAACGAATTCTGATTTACGTTCTTTGTAGTATATTATAAATTTGCTTGTTTTATTTCTCCAGTTCTGCTTCATGGTATTTACATCTTATGCTTTAAATTAATTTTGCACTCAATTACACTTTGTCCCCCTAAAATGATTTTGTAAGAGTAGATATCTTGAGTCTTTATAGAGTAGGGTAATAAAGTGTGGCTAGGGTAACATGTTATGTATAGAAAATTCTTCTTCTGTCAAAGAAAATGGTATATATTAAACAAGTACCTCATTTTTGAGTAATATTTGTGTCAGAAGTCTATGTGAACACACTAAGTTTTGTGGTTTATGTCACTTGATACAGCATAGTATTCATGAAGACAAACCCAGTAAACGATATGATGAGGCATCGAATTAACTACTAACAATCAGATGTACGTTAAAACAATATTTAGGAAAAAAAATTACATATACGAGAATTGTGTATTCGAGTAGAAAATCTTGAAATAAACCACTAAGTAATCCGAAGTAAACCATAACAAGATTGATCACAAATGGTTGGCAACGATTTATTTCTCTCAATATTTTCAAAAATACCGAAATGGGACCGCAAACAACTGATACACAGTACAAAACAATCCGAATTCCCATTCCGAACAATTTAGAAACACCAGCTAATTCAGGTCCTTCGTTTTCTCAGAAAATTCACAGAAGATAAGAATGTGAGAGATCATATTGGCCTGGACGTATCTAAAGGCTTGATAGTGGCAGAATTGATTACATAAGACGGTTACTGATTGCTATATCCATCAACCTTTGTAAACAAATGTGAGAAACCGGTGTGTTTAATCCCGCGCTTGACAAATAGGTTAGAAGGAGGCTTACTCGTATGGGCGCGGCGAAATGGAGGTTAGGAGGTAATTAAGATGGCATTTCTGTGTTGAGATGATTCTGTCAGAGCTAGAGTTTTGATCAATATGACAGTATGTCTACCATGAGTTTACGTCACGTAAACTACGATAGTTGTCTGTAGCAATTGGTAGTTACAATAATATATGTCACTATGGTTTTGTATGTGCGCCTCACTCATCAAGCATTAGCTGAGCCATATCACTTTCTAGCATTACAAGAGCAAATAATCAGCTGATAGCAACACTGACATGCGGCTCGTGGGTTCCAAATTAGATTAGATTAAATTAGATTAGATTAATTTATTTCATAACACAACATTACAATATACATTACATTAGATGTCACATATAAGCATCTGCATTATGATCGTCGAAATTATTATAAAAATTACAATTAATTCAATAAACAGAATGTCCAAACCGAATAAAAATAACAAATAATCCAATCAAAAATAAAAATAAATAATTAATAAGTCATCCGAAGTCATCATAAAAAATTCTTCAATACAATAATAAGCTTTTTCCAACAAGAGGTTTCTCAGCTGACGGCGGAATGATTCGTCGGATTGTACGTCTTTCAACGACAAGGGTAGATGGTTGTAGTAGGTGGGGCCTATAACTCGTGGGTTCTACTCTGTAAGAGCCATAACATAGGATTAACATGTGTAACAAACGTGATACCAGCCTAAAAGAAATGACTTAAATTAACCAAAAATGGTCTAACAACCTATCCTTTGTTTATGTTTCGCATTAATGCCAACATCACACATTACATTCCAAAATAACAGTATTACCTCGCAACCACATTGCATCTCGCCGTTATTACACGTAGGACTCGTTACACGCGAGTTACTGTTGAATTTATCTACCTCGATTTAATTAAAGGTGAGGGGTATAATTAGAAACAATGGTTTGAGACCGGGTGCTATGCGAGAATTAAATTGCTACATGCAGGTTAGAGTTTGGCACACTGGCATGAATTAAAAAAGATGACGCGAGTCCGTACGAGTGTCTGCTGTCACAAATGAGGCATGCGGCGCGGCGCCTCTGACAGATAGTCCGCTTGAAACAAACCCGCCATTTTGATCACGCACACAGACACAGTGTGTTTACAGGCGATACCAGTGAGCTGTAGTGAGTCGGCCAGACTGTCGCGAGTGTTTTTGTTTTTTTTTGAACTTGGTGCAATTTTTCACATATTGTTTTTGGCCAGTTCTGTTAAGTAGGTTACTGTTACCTACTTCATTTTAAAAATTCAGAGCGAATATAGTAGTTACCCTGGGCGGTTACACAAGTTTAGGAAAAATACGCGAACGGTGTAACCTTTGTGCTACTGTCCAGAGTGCATAATGCGAGTTGTAGTGAGTAATGCGAATGACTTCACCATCGTGTTTAATCAGCACGTAAATGTCATTTTGTATTGAGTCGAGTCAGCGCCACCTAGCAGCGAATTCGGGCAACATTAGGGCCGCTAGGTGGCGCTGACTCGATTCCATACAAATTTCCATTCCATTCGCATCACTCACTGAAACTCGCACTGGCCACTCTATATGTCTACCATGAGGATCCGTCACGTAAACGACAATAGTAGCAACTTGTACGAGACTTTTAGTACCATTTCTATTCGTTAAAGTCGCTATACTGAAATGTCATACACACAATTTACATTAGACGCTATATAGCGACTATTTAAGTGTAAACTAATGGAAGAGGTAGGGAGTGCTTGCACCTATTCCACGCTTAACCGTTATGGCAAAAAGGTGACAAAATTATGTGAAGTTACATTCATTCTTCTTTCTATGAACTGAATTAAAATAGATTTATAGGGGTTTCCTATCTTTCAAACGCTTTATAGTCACCAAAAAGTGGAAGCCTTGGTTTTCATACAAACGTAACGTCTTGCATTACCTATTGAGATTAACGTCTTTCTTTGGGATATCACGTCGCAACGTATACAGTGGATTATGACCGCGTCTAGAATGTGAGTTCATAGAAATGAGAGATCAGCTCTTATTCTGGAGTTACGCTAGCTGCGGTTGACAGTACCCTTCATGAACGTAAGATGTGCACTAGACATTAACTCATGTTTGTGTCGTCAGGGTTCATAGTACACGTGCAACCTTAGACTGGATACAAAACTGACAAAGGCACAGCAATGCCACATGAGAAAATAAACTGATAGAGGCAAAGCGTAAACGCGACTTCAGACTGGCGTTTATATCACGCGTTTAAGGTCTTTTTGGCATGCCTGCTTACACGCTTGCTATATTTCGCGCATCAAAAAACCAAACGCGAACTTTTTCAAAAGGCGCGCCTGTACCTACGCGTACATCACGTTGCCAGATTTTTCTTTTGCGAAACATTTTTAATGAAAAAAGCGTGATTTTTTCGTCCAAAGCGGGACATAGTCAAAAAACATATACAGGTGTCCCAAAAAGTAATGATGAGCGGAAGCCCAGTGATAGAGCATCACTAGGGCTACCCGAATCACCCCATGTATTTTATTAACTATTCATCATATTAATTTCAATTAGATGCTATAATAGCATCATACTTTTACATTTAATATATCGGAAGTGTAAATTTCAACCTCATAAGGTAACAAATAAAATATAAGTTATAATAAGTTCGCACGGGCGAGTTATCCCCAAAAGCGGGACTAAGCCTGTCCCGCGTGGGACATTTAATTTTGATTCAAAAACGTCCCGCTGAAATCGGACGTCTGGCAACGCTGGCGTACATGCGCTTTCAAAACTAGTTTATACGCGCGTATAAAACGCTAGTCTGAAACTGCTGTGACACAGTAGAGTTAAGTACAGTATTACTACGAGGATGTGCTTGAGTACAAAAAATTGGGCATTGGCGGCTTCATCGGCGGTGAACAAACTTTTCCCAAACTCGGGCTTGAACCAAGAACCTCCTGATTTCGGGCCGAGCTCTGCTTTTTTTGTACACCAGCTTCATAGTCACAATAGATATCCTCCTGCTAAGTGTAGCAAAGGGGGCTACTATTGTCGCCATGACACACGGCAGTGGTTGTCAATCTTTTTGTTTTTCTGACTTCATAGTGTATTCGGTATTTCTTTGTATTAGGGCCTATTCAGGCCGCTGTGTCTTTAGAGAGCCTTCTGCGATCAAATGCAAAGTCGAGCAAAGTGTGTTTTGGACCGAAACCTGGGATTGTGATCGCTAACCTACGTTAAGGAAGCGTGATGACTAAGCGATTATCCATAAATTGTAGCTATGACTTGATTTAAACGGCCTTTGCCCAAACGTGGGACAGTAGATAGCGTAAATAATTACTTAGCTCCGTCTGTGGCTTGTTTTTCTTTTAAAAATTTCGTGTATGTGCTTGAATGATTTTTTGGGGTTTCGTGTTTCTTGCTGTTCAAGATACATCAATGTTTCATTTTTTATTTTATAATCTGAGAGATCGCTACGTCCAGTCAAGTTTCTTGGGAAGTCAAACTCGGACACGTTCAAATTAATACACATATCCCATTATGTACTAACACACTCATACACGATGTGCCACGCGTTTGCCACACTGTAGGGTACTCGACAAGGTACTTAATGGCCCTTCACCAAAATTACGCGCCTCAAGAGCGCGCATGTGTGCATCGTGATTTATTGTATATTATGGAGCACATTACATTTTTAGGTTTAACTAACTGATTGGATTGTGAATTAAACTTTATATTTCAAGTAAAGAAGTTTAAGAGTAATTATGCTTTATTTATAACAAAATCGTGGTAAACTTGGGCTACTTTTGTGGAAAATTGGGATTTTTTTTTACAGTAATAGTGGTGGATAATGCAAATTCTTGTTTGACTAAGTTTCTGGGAGTACCAATAGATAAGTTTTGCGATTAGAAGGCTCACATTGATGTATTAGTTAGTAAAATTGACAGATTTGTATATGCGTTACACAGAATTAGACAAGCAGTATCGAAAGAAGCCGCTTTGACAGCGTATCATGGATATGTGTCATCCGTGTTGCGTTATTGCTTAATACCGTGGGGAAACTCCGTAGATTTGCCAAGAGCTTTTAGGGCTCAAAAAAAGTGCGTAAGATCGATCTGTCAAACTATCTGGACAGCTGTAGGCCGCTGTTTAGATCATTAAATGTTTTACCTATTCCTTGTCTATACATCATGGAAATCGGGATATTTGTGAAAAAAAAACTAAATTGTATTCGAAGGAGACAAGGTTATCGAGGCAGGAAAGAAGATAGGTTGGTTGTTCCACCCCAAAAATTAGCACTCTACTCAAGGAATGTTAATTGTATGTCTGTGAGATTATACAACAAATTGCCAGATTCCCTAACACCCCTACCTATTGGTCAATTTAAAAATAAATTGCATGAATTTTTAATTAACAAAATGTATTATTCAATTAATGATTTTCTTAATGATAAAATTTGAAATCCAGTAATACGTCTAATCGTTTAAGTAATTGTTTCGAAGATTTATTGTAATTTTGACCTGTTTTGCAAAATTGTGTTAATTTTTAATTTTTATGGTATAGTTTAACTTGAAGTTTTAATGATTGCACATCGACAATTCGGTAGAATATGGTGGAGAGAAACTTAGATTAAGACCAATTGTAATTTACCATATTCTTGTAAAAAAACGATATTATTAAGATTGTTTCTCTTATGAGACTCGAAGTTTTAGAAAGGACTTCGGTTATTATGATATTCACGGGCCGGGGCCAAGTGAGTATCATTTCTAATCCTAACATTATAAATTTTGATCGGTTTGTAGGAACTTTATTATTACGCTCAAAATGGTAGATTAGAGTAATATCGAAATCCGAGCTGTTATAAAAGAAAACTAATTAATGTTTATCTTACGAACTAGGTACGAGTAAGCAAGTTTATATTAAAAATATTTTATTCTTACAATATTTAGTACATATCTAAATCATAAGATTGTATGGTCATCATTGGTATAATCTCTTTGAGCAATTAGTCTCTACTATTAGTCTATTCTTGTAAAGTCTATAATTTATGGTATATGTTCGATAAACTAACTTAACCACCAAAAATACTATATGAGCCTCCAAAAACAGTGTTTTGTGGCCGACGTATTAATTCTGGGGCGCATTATTATTTCATTTCAGTATTTTCAGTTGCGCAGTTTATTAATTCTCTTTATTTAATACTCTTTAAACACCCACTTACTTTTATGTATTTTTTTGTAATTGATTGTCAACACGTGGTGATATAGTAGACACAATAGAAACAACGATACAATTTACCGCATCTGGTGTATTGACTGACAAGGTGTTATGTCCTTTTGCAAAACTTAAACGATTAATATGTTTTTTACTTTACTTTGACTGAAGTTGAAAAGTCTTGCTCTTCTATAAGTGACTCTTAATTGGTATTAAAAGCACAGTGTTTCCCTTTCACATAGTCCATGTTTGTCTCTTTAGGCCGGTATTCGCTTTGCTTAGTGCGAGTGCAGGAGGCTAGTAGGAGCGATTGATTAGTGCAGGTGTGTAGTGCAAGTAGTGTCCAATTCTGTTTAGTGGATGTGTTTAGCTGCTGTGTTTAGTTTATCTCGGACACCTTTAATTTCGTACCTAAGGTCTTTACAATTTGAAAGACATTCACTTTTTACATACTCCTGCACACATTTTTATAATAAATCTTCAGTCTAATTTGCCATTTTAAACAAGTTTTGCAAAACGCTAAACACTAAACACTAACACCTACCACTTAGTGGCAAGCACGCTGCGTGTGAGGGGAATTGGGAGGCGCGCGGGACGAGTGCACTCGCAAAAAATAGAACACGCTTCTAATCGCTTAACTACGCAGGTTACTAATCACTTGCACTAATCTATCAGTGTCCACACGTGTTTTCTACTAACACTAAGCACCTGCATTAACTACTAGGCAAAGTGAATACCGGCCTTTCCCCTACGTGCGACATACATGTGGAACAGCCTGTATAGGCAGGTAAGAAGGACATGTGCCCCTACAATCGCATTACCCTGCACGTTGGCGAACAGGCGTTTCATTTTAATGAGCCCGAAGGGTTTGAGACTTAATTAGTACCAGCTTATCTTGGGCCGGTCCCATTCTACATGTTAATTCTCATTTTGAGCGTATCGTGGCCTAGGGGTTTAGCACCCCAATTCGGAACGCGGATCGTGTGGTTCTGAGTTCAAACCTGTGCTGGAAAACATCGATAAAAACCAAATCAACTCGGATGGCTCACCACCTACCACGTTAGGTTCTAATCCTACTGGTGAAAAGTGGGCTTCTGAGTGTTCCGTTCACCATGACAGCAATAGTCACTTGCCTCTGACTACCCCGTTTGTTGATAGTTATTTTTTCTGACTATGGTGGTGGTTACCCTAGTTTGATTTCCAGGTCGGATTCAGGAAACGATATTTTAGAAATCGGCTCCGGTCTGGGTATGCTAAGAGACGCCCTTGGCTCAATTCCCTGTCTGGTACCTCGTAACACAGGGATTTTTATCCTTTCTCCAAGACCATGACAAGTGGTGTGTTGTCTTGTCAGGTGCATATTTTTTTTAAATCATCGATAATATCTTAGTGAAAGTTGTTTTTGAATATTGGTTTAATCAGCCCTAGAAAGTGGATGACAAGCGGTGCAGTGGTTAGAGTGTATCTGGTTTTTACCAACTGCGTACCATTTCACGCACTTTTTTTTGTTAGACTATATAGTCAGGTTCTGACATTGCTCTCATGTTGATACATTGGCGTTAAGAAATCTCTCGTAAGGTTGAGATTCTAAACAACCTAACAGGAAGGTAAAAACATTAATTCACAAAGCAATAATCATAATTTTAAACGTTGTCGAAAGTTTTACGTGTGATCCTAACTTACTTGTGTAACTAAATATGTATTTTGAGAAATATAATCATAATAACGCTACAGCAATCAACAAATTCAAAAATAGAATAAATCTACAAACTAACCGTAAAGTAATAATTTATCATATTACAGTATTTTTCCTTTATTTTTAGAAAACAGACAAAAACGTGCCCGTTCTCGTTAGTATATCAACGTCTCCGGTTCTCAAACTGTCACTCTTTATCTGTGGAGTATTTGTCGCACTCAGATTTATTACATTCCTCGCAAAACGCGCGCTCCCGACATCGTTTTCATTTAATCTCCATGGAAAATTCCTGCACAATATACAATCTTATGTACTCAATTCTGTCCTTATAACTTGAGCATCTGAGGAAGTAACTAATCGATTTAGATTAGTTTTGATACTATTATATCACACGACAGTATTCCTCTTTTTTGATTGTAACTAATTTCTACACAAAATATTAGGTACACATTACGCATGCGGCGTGGCGCCTCTGACAGATAGTCCGCTCAGACCAAACCCGCCATTTTGATCACGCACACAGACACAGTGAGTTTACAGGCGATACCGGTGAGCATCAGTGTCGCGGCCAGTCGAACTATCGCGAGTGTTTTGGTTTTTGTCGAACTTGGTGCAGTTTTTCACATGATGAATTTTGGCCGGTTCTGTCGAGTAGATATATCCTACCTTCTTCATTTCAAAAATTCAAAGGGAATATGTAGTAACCCTGGGCGGTCACGCATGTTTAAATTTTTCTGCCATTCTTTATTATCACTAGGGGTGTGGCGCTGTACCGAAATTCATAAAAAAACGTCAACGCGCTCAACGCGAACGCTAGCGGCTGTCATTAGTGTAAACTCATGGTAGATATACTGGGCGTGTGTGGTCGCACTTCCGCACTCTTTCTCGCTCCAGTAAATTACGGTTCTGAATGAGAAAAATTAATAGAATCAGAGTCAAGTACAATTTGGTGCTGACAAATGTGGTTCAACCCTTAAACTTCTGTTCACGGAGGTATAGCTATGAATCTTTGTCAACAAAGAGACAGGGTTATTGCATAGTATTTAATCTGCAAGCGAAAGTATCAAGTTAATGTATGGTGACGTATAAGCCGCGCGCGTCGTCTAAAAGGCGACGTTTCGTGAATAGTGGGGCTTAGACCTACCTAGTTGAATTCCTTCAGCAGATGTCTTACAGCTGCGAATGATGATAACAATGATAATGCTTTCACTGTGTATGAGCACAAATAGCTAAGACTTGTTTTTTTTTTAAACCGCCAGACAACACACCACTTGCAATGGTTTCAAAGTAGGGATAAATATATCTGTGTTACGAGGTACCAGACCGGAAATTAAGCCGGAGGCGTCTCCCAGCACACCCAGATCCGAGCTAATTAAGAAAAAATCGTTCTCTAAATTGACTCGACCGGTAATCGAACCCGGGACACTACGGAAGTCAAGGCGAGAAACCGTGCTACAGCGCCCTACGCCAATCGTGTGGTAAAATCATGTGCCATGTAATTATCATTTTAATTTCATTATTACTCAACACTTGTGCCACGTTACCCATTTGTATTAAGGACACAGCACGGTCGAGAGAATGGAAAATTAGGCATTTCTAAAATCTATTGCTGTCTTTTGCAAACCTTGAGCCCAGCGCAAAGTGCGATAGAGACAACTGCAAATCGGACCGAAATTACCTATCAAAAGTACACAAAACCGATGCTTCGTAGTCCCCTGATCCCTTTTCGAAACTTTAATTACTTTTTTAGTAAAAGTTACAAAAATACTTTGACCGTGTTCCTATGTTTTCCTTTTTTATATAATCTAATCAAATTAATTTTATGGATGTTTGAACACAGCGGAAAATCTGATATTTTTTATCAATTTTCGAAGGGTCATAAATCTTTTGATATTTAGTTCATCAAAAAAAGGAAAACATAGGGACATGCTAATAGTGGCCATAATTTTTTTGGTGACAAATTATTCCTTTACTAGCAATATCCAGAGAGGAAACAGGGGACTACGTTTGTATGGAAAAACGGCGCTTCTGTATCCTCTTAATTCACCCATTCATTTCACATGATCCGATAAAAAATAAATTTAAAATTACTTAGGATATTACGAATATCCTAAGTAATTTTAAATTATGTTTATCCGTTGTCTAGTATCCCATAACACAAGCTTTAATTAGCTTACTTTGGGGCTAGATGGCGCTGTGTGGAATAATGTCCAGGGATATTTATTTACGAAAAGAATATGCCTGGTGTGGAAATAAATATACAGGTAATCTGCCTGTAAAACGTTTTCAATGAGTAAATTTGTATTTTAATCTGGGGCGCGAGATGGGAACTGGGAATGGCGTTAGCCTGCGTTCTTATTGCTTGAGCAAGCGTTTTGTCCTGCTCGCGTTAACACGAAGTTCTGAAGGTAAAAATGAGACAGAATGATAAAATCTTTAGACACATTAGGGACTTTGTGAAGCAACGCAAATGTGATACGTAGTAACATCAAAGTAATCCGTTGGGGGAAATAGCGCGACAATTTCAGATTACATCACCTTTTATTGTTGGGTTAACCAATGCATTCTGCAAAAGGCTTAGAGTCTGGTTTTTTTATATTCATATTCATTTATATAATCAACGTGGTTTAACAGCAAACTTTAGGGACGGGAGATGGTAAATTATAATATGATATATGTCCAATATCGACCCTGTTGGGCACGCAAAGGGGTATAAAAGAGGGGAAACGCTTTCATACACAAGCTAGAACATAAGTATGCAAAATTAGAAAAAATAAAAATTACAAGATGTAGATCACAATGCAAGATTTATTTATTGCTAACTTAATCGATTAAATATTTGTTTAAACTATAATAATATTTATTTATTCTTCAATTCGTTAATTTCTTTGATGGAAGCAATTTTCAGTGTGCAGTTCCAATCCGGTCACTTTATATAATTTAAAATGATTCATTCCAGTTTAAACCCATAAAACTACTGATCTTCAGTAGCTCCGAAGGCGGTAGGCTCTACGCCTGCCACTTTGAAATCTGTACAAATACGTGTTCGAGTTGCATTTTATTTACTATACTCGTAATATGTACTCTGTAGGTAACAGTCGGTATGTCTTTGATATAGCTATTACTGTACATTAACATAAAGAATTTAACGATGACCATTTCTAAAAATGGATTTGCGTTTGGCCTAATTGTTGAGGAGACCGATTGGTGGTACACACGCACTTACCTAGATCTTGCCTATTCACTCTTGCCTTGCCATGCAGATCAAAAAAGGACGCTGCAAACTGTCTAATGCGGATAGTTGGATAGTCTACCACATAGGTGAAAGCCCTCCCGGTGCCTGGTCGGTCTGGTAGTAAAAAATATAGTTGGTATCAAGTTATGTAGTTCTTGCGCACATCTCTGAAATATAATATCAAAACCGCTCTACCAGAATATGGACCCGAAGAAGCCGCTTTGCCCCATTATCAGGCCATGCTATATTGTAGTTCAAGCTCATTATAATTTGGTTCGTTCGCGCCGACCAAAGTAAACGACATTGGCACAACGCCAATTAGAAACGCATAACTCTATTCATCTTGTAAATAGTCCCTGCATAACAGCATTGTTGGATGCACGCCATTGGGGAATCGGTGTTTTTATAAGATAGGATAAATAATCTTTATTGCACAAACAAACAAATACAGCAAGTTAAACAGTAAGTAGACATCAAATGTACAATTTAGGCGGTCTTATCGCTTTAAAGCGATCTCTTCCAGACTACCTTCTGAAGAGAGACTTGTATAATATAACGGGTTAGGCTGTGCAAAATAAAGGATAAGTAAGAGATATTTAAATAATAAACTAAATGAATTGTGTTACATAAAATACATATAGGTATTGCAATAGGATCACCAGTTTCCATTTTTAAGGACTGAAAAATAAAGGATGAGACATAATAAAATACTAGGTTACAGAGAGAGGAAGTATGATTTGACTTGGGATTTAAAGACATGTAAGGACTGAGGTAAAGGTAAGGAATTCCACAGACGAATGGAGCGAACAACAAATGATTTGGAATAATAGTAAGTGGAATGTGAGGGGACTGTTAGATGCAGTTTCCTACAAGACCGCATGTCTTCACTTTTGGCAGATTGCAGAAAGTGAAATAGTTCCTTGAGGTACGGAGGTGAAAGGGGATTAAACAAGACAGTGTAGAGAAGAGACAGAATATGAAGATCTCGGCGAAAACGTATTGGAAGCCATTTCAACTGTGCCCGGAATTGAGAGACATGATCGAATTTACGCAAACCGTAAATGATGCGTATGCAGAAATTTTGGAGGCGCTCGAGTTTATTGAGGAAATTTTCGCTAATATCTAAATAACAACAATCGGCATAGTCTAGGATTGGTAATAGCAGAGCCTGCACGAGAGCAATTTTGGTGGGTATGGGTAAAAAGTTGCGGAGTCTACTGAGGGAGCTTGCCGATGCAAACATTTTCCGGCTTACCTCGCCAATCTGCTTTTCCCAATTTAATGTACTATCAAGATAGATACCAAAGTTTTTAACTGTATTGCTGTAAGTAATTTGGATCCCGTCGAACATAATAGGAGGCATCGACTTCCACTCGATTCTCGAAACCAACCACGAGCTTCCTATGATAATAACTTGAGTTTTGTTGGGATTCACCTCGAGTCCAAAATCTTTGCTCCAAACCAAAATACGCGCCAGATCATTATTAACAGTCTGCACGACTTCATGAAGGTTTTCTAGGCTACCTTGCGAATATATTTGAAGATCGTCTGCATATAGGTGGTAGAAAGAAGATAGGTTATGGGTGATCGAATTATAAAAATGGAAAAAAGAAGAGGAGAGAGGACGCCACCTTGCGGAACACCGGCTGAAATACCGCGCCATGCGGAGAAAGAGTCCTCAACGCGAATGCGTTGCCGGCGTCCATGCAAGTAACTATGAAACCAGTCAAGCACCGCTGGAGATATGTTTAGAGAACGCAACAGGCCAAGAAGAATGTCAAAGTTAACTGTATTAAATGCGTTACTAAAGTCAAGCAGCGCCAACACAGTCAAACTCCTACAGTCCATGCCACGCCGAATGTCGTCGGTAATCTTAACTAGAGCTGTAGTCGTACTATGGCCAGGTCGGAATCCAGATTGAAATGAATTTAAGAGGTTGTTTTTGGAGAGGAAGCTACTGAGCTGGAGATGAACAAGACGCTCAAGTACTTTGGATAGGAACAGTAGTATAGATATAGGACGGTAATCAGAAAAAGATGCAGGGTTAGACTTTTTTGGGAGAGGAATTACTTGAGCCTCTTTCCATATAAGTGGGAAGGTGCTCGAAAGGAGAGAGTGGTTAAGGATGCGGGTGAGAATTGGATTAAGGATATCTAGGAGAGGTAAGACCATATTACGACTAACGCTATCGTTACCGACGGCATTCGATACGACACAGTAACATCACAGTCGGTCACTTGGCTAAACATAAAGGGGGGGTAATCAGGGGTTGGAAGATAAGACAGTTGATTTAAAGTGTTACGTTTTTATGCTGATAAACATTTAAAAAAAAACACCTTATTGAGATGTGAGTGAGTAGGAATGCTGCTGGTGTAATCAAAAATCCCTACCAAAGAATACCAGTGTCCCTCTTCAATATAAAACAGCTGATAGGTTGATCCTAAGGATTGTCATTGGATTCACTATTTTACAAGTTTCTATATATTTGATTTTCACTTTTAAACGTTAGCTTGCTATACACAAAATTTGACACAG
The DNA here is from genome assembly GCA_947369235.1 of Udea olivalis. Lineage (NCBI taxonomy): Eukaryota > Metazoa > Arthropoda > Insecta > Lepidoptera > Crambidae > Udea > Udea olivalis. The sequence goes on along the minus strand of OX376362.1, from coordinate 8,898,800 downwards.
TATGCATCGGAATCAATAAATAAAGAAATAAAAAAATAATATGCGCCAGAGAACACACCTCTCGTAATGGTCTAGAAGTAGGGATTGATTTTTGTTTTTGTCGAACTTGGTGTAATGTTTTACATGATGAATTTTTTTTTTGGCTTATGTGTTGTCAAGTAGGTATTACCTACCTACTTAATTTTAAAAATTCAGAGCGAATATAAAAATAATAAAATAAATAAATATCTGGGACAATTCACACCAGGATCATCTGACCCCAAACTAAGCAGAGCTTGTATTATGGGTGTCAGAGACTGATAAACATACTTAAATATTTCTAAATACATACTTAAATAGATAATAACACCCAGCCACACAACAAACATAAATGTTTATCAAATAAATGTTTGTCATGGGTGGGGATCGAACCCACGACCTCCGGCGTCAAAGGCAGGATCGCTGCCATTGCGCCAACAGGCCAGTCGAAATGAAAGTAATCCTGGGCGGTCACATCAAGGTCAATAAAACGCTAGGTTAAATAGAGTTCAGGAAATTGTTGTGGAATAAACAAGAATACACACAGGGTTGCTACGCTATGAGAGCCACTGCGTTACCGGCCAGCCGGCTTAAATCCTCTTGAATATTTTAAACACAGCCTACTCAATACGTCCCTTTACCTTTCCTGATTATCCTGTGTCAAATGGAATTGATTATATTCAAAGCATTTTATAAAATGATGTGTTAAATCGTTACTCCTAATTATTGTAAAGGTTGGTACAAATTATACATTAAAATATGTTGTTTTCAAGTGTGAGAAATGATATGGTTGATGTTGAAAACATCTCAGTGTAAGTATGTTTATCAGTCTCTGACGCCCATACAAGCTCTGCTTAGTTTGGGGTCAGATGATCTTGGTGTGAATTGTCCCAGATATTTATTCATTAATATATGTTGCCTATAAATTTTCGAATGGGGTATTGCTTTTGCTTGAAAATTTATTGATTTCTTATTAATAATGAAAATGCCAAAAATACCTTATTTAAAAATATTATGTAACTGTCTTTTCATATTTCTTAAGCAACGCAATGCGACCAATTTAACAGTCGGATCACACATTCAGTTTAATAAGCTTTTTGCAGCCACAACGCGGAGCCTCACTTAGTTAAATAAGGTTTAACGGATTGTGGAATGAGCTCTCCCGAGGTTTTCCAAATGAGCTATAGCATGAAGTTTTTCAAGAAAGGTTTTAAGAGGTTCTAACAGTGGCAACGTATAGTGGTATATTTGATGGTGGTTTATACAATATCCCATGAAGGCTCCTTTGCAAAACATTGTTTCATATTATATTAATGGTAATTGGTCTTAATATTTTCATCATAAATCATGAATTCATGACTGACCTTTTGGCGCAATGGCAGTGATGCTGCCTTTAGCGCCAGAAGTCGTGGGTTCGATCCCCACCTATAATAAACATTTGTATCTTTGTTTCTGGGTGTTATTATCTATCCTAGTATGTATTAAGGAATATTTAGGTATGTTTATCAATCAGTCTATCGCCTGAATCCACAAATGTCAATCAAAGCTGAGTAGTCCTTACAGCAGTAGCTGTCCCTTTCATTACTATTGACAGTGAATTTGTGGATGTAAAATACTGGATAGGTTTTAAACTAAACTAAAACAACTGGATAGATTTTAACAAAAGTTTATTATTTCTTACAAGTTAAATTACTTGCACAATAAAGAGTATTAAAAGCTAAGGCCACTGAAACTCTGTCACTAGTTCGTATGTTATTGAACTTTGTGTGGGTTCCTTCCATTCCTTCTTACGACACTTGCGAACAAACTCAGATAAACCTTCACACAATCATTCAGCAAACACAGCAAGAGTCAGAGGCGCCTGGGTAGTGATACATCGCAACTTCTGCTTGCAAATATTAACGAATTGCGTTAACCAAACATTACACGCGAGATTAAAATGCAGAAGCGCCAGAGTGAAAGTAATTACTGTAAATGCAGTAATGTGTCAGTATTTGTTTGTGGAGAGTTGATGAATATTATGGAAAATTCCTGCAATTACTGTCGCTTAAGTTTCGCAAGTGTGACCGTCTTCGGCAGGTAATTGCAACCAAATGCAATGGTCGCCTCCTTGCTAAAGCAGACCACAGGTTTTTGAATATAAATAAATCAAGTTAATCAAGACCGCACAAAATTGCCCTGTTCCCAAAAGTAAGATTTTTTCTCCTGTCGAGGCACTCAGAAGCCACGAAGGTAACAATAATACATAGGGCTAACACAAATATCTGTTTCATCGACAGGCATTATTTGTATTCGAGCAGGAAACATACGACTGCGCTGAACGTTTCTTCAGAAGTTCTCCCGTACTACCGTCTGTTCGAATTCGTAGTAATTAATAATTATGGGCGATAAACAAATAACCTCACGATTTATTTTTTAGCCTCCCGTCAATATGACCCCACTCCACCTGCTGGAAAGTGGTCGTGAGGTCCAGATATGAGGCTGACAAGCCCAGTCATGCAAACGAATCACTGGGCTGGCCATCCTTACCTTAAAGGTCTGCAGAAATTAATTTGAAATAGTTGTTGATTTTTTGATATTCTATTGTTCTCGTATGAAACAAACCAATACTTTTTGTGTGTTTTTAGCCTTCCAAAGATTTACCAATCAGGCTTTGCCTCATGTTACTCATATGTTCTGTGGCCGACTGACCCCAGTTGTTCTCAACCTAGCTATCTGCATGCGTAACTGGTATTTATACGCAAAATACAAATATTAAGTGAAAACTTCTTATTGCAAGTATTAACGAATTGCTTAGCAAACCGACGGAGCATAATACGCGAGATTAAAATGCAAGAGTGCGGGAGTGGATGTAATTATATTGCAGAGTCGCGGAACTCCTCGAAATGTTGAACAAGGATGTGTGTCAAGTCCTGATATCGTTGTAATTTGTTTGGTTTAACTTAACCCGTAATTCAGTTTCAGACTCAAGAATGTCTGGAGTTTGCGTATGCAACTCGTCAGACCCGTATTCTAGATCTGAAAGACGGTTTTGTTTAAACTCTTTTTGTTTCAAATCTCTGCACAACATCATTTCTAAGCTCCAGTTATACTACAAAACTAGTCTATCTTTCGAAATGTCAAATTTACACGTCCATCTAAGCTACTATTACATTTGAGCTCGATATAAGGCTCAATTTTACTTTTATTTTTTTTTACTTAGAAGAGGCAACATAAATCTAACGGCATGGCGAGCCTCGCTACACTGAACAGCTTCACCCACGAGACAGTTAGGGCTAACAAACTTAAGGCGCTTCGGAGTATCCCGATAAACTGTTTACTATCATGCTATTTACTTTAACGTACTTTCAAACCGTTTGAAAAACGTACCTAAAGGCGCTAGTAGTACTCGTACACTAGGGTAAACGTCAAAATAAATCGCTTAAAGATAAATAAAGGAATATAAATACATGTTGCCAGGAACTAAGCCCGCCAATTCTACCTGATTTACGTGCAACGAAAAAAAATTGATGATTAGTCAGAGTGCACGTTTTCACCTGTAACGGTTTATAATTTAACCTCAACCACCGCTCATTCTTTTTTTCCGATTCTGTCTCACGCTTCGTCTATTCTGAACTTACTTTTTTTATTGCCCTGTATTCTTAAACAGATATAACGCGCAGCTAAAATCAACAGTAGGAATCTTTCGCGAGAAAACTTTGACAATAATCTCCGTCTCTTAATGTTTTACGAGTCGAGCTAAACTCATTTGTCAGGCCACCACGTATACAATGTACATTATTTTGAACACTGTTTCGTTTAAGAATTTAATTTGTACAGTATTATATTTTCTTACAAGTCGGAACTCTCTCTCGCGTTGTAAAAATTGTTTTATTGAACTGAACAAACGAGACTGTTAAAAGTAAATATTTTTTCAGTAAATGATTGCTTGCCTAAGGTCTCTCCCTCACCGGCTCGGTGCGTTTTCGTTTCGGTACAGCCTCTGCACCGAATTTGTACAGATTTTCTGCTAAAAACATTACCTGACAGGCTCTGGATGTTTGAGGTGCCCGTGGCTAAGTGACGGCAGCGGATCGGCAATTCGATCCGATAAGCAACGCCAGTCAGGATGGGTGACCATCCCGACCGAAATTAGGTATTTTTTTCGGGCATCTCCGTGCATCGGAAGGCACGTTAAACAGTTGGTCCCGGCTGACGTCACAAGATATCAGTCGTAAAGCCTAGCCAGGGGCCTAAAAAGGCGGCTTGATAACATCTGACGGTAAGGTTTATCACTGGCCTTACATTCACCTCTCCAACAATCCGCACTGAGCCCGCGTGTTGGAGTATGGCTCGTACCACCTCATGGTTGAGGTGAGGCCTGTGCCCAGCAGTGGGACGTATAAGGCTGCATTTGTTGTTTGTTGTTGTTGTCTGGATGTTTTCGGTACGGTAATGTTCATCTGATGTGACAGGTGTCAGTGAGGCGCGCGGTGGAGCTGGCGGAGTTGAGACAGAGGAGGCCGGCCGCTCTGTACAGATTATATGCAGAGGCGCGTATGCGCTTGGTCAAAAATCTGTACCGAGACCAGTCAGTCTGAAAACTCTCATTTGATTACATGCGTTTGGTAAACAATCTGTACAGATTCGGTGCAGATGCGGTACCGATACGAAAACGCACCAATCCGGTGAGGAAGAGGCCTAACTGTTTTTGAAGCAGTTTTACGTTGCAGGCTTTACACTCGTATAGCAACTTCTGTCTGGTTTTCTCAGTACAGATTTATGTGAGATTTTGCTAGCTTGCAACGTATAATACAGTTTAAATTACTGTTATTGTTTTATAATAACATATCATCCTTACAATGAACTATATATGGAAGTTCAAAGTGCAGTCACTTTAAACTTTCAGATATAGTTTTTTACAAAGAAGTGATATATTCCTAAATGCATGCTTAAGATCCTTCATAGTACGATCTCTGTCTGCGTTTAAGGTTATTATGAATCAACCGACAACATGTTTTTTTCTGGATGGGTAGCAAATAGACCAGAGCTTTTGCAAGAGCAATACACTGTTATGTAACATTTTTACGAATTGTATAATACAGGCAAAAGCTCAGTTTTCTAAAAGCATTTCCATGTAATGTACCGTTTTTGCTTGGTTTTTAAAATCGAGTTGTAACAATTCATCGTGAGTCATGTTCGCAATGTGGTTCAAGTAAATTTGAAAGCGATGAACGCGCGATGTTCTAATACAAGTGATGAAGTGAATGCTCAAATCTATCAGAACCTTTTTATTTGACCTGATTTGGACGATAGAACCTCCCTACGAAGACAAGAAACTGTCATACTTAAGTATATAAGCGTTACATTTAAGTTTAGTGCAAAGGAGCATAAGCCCCTCTTTATAGCCTTCGCATAGATGATTGCGGTGTTTAGTCAAAGAGGATTTCAGAACTTTATAATATGTGAATAATGACTATTGGTTCTAGTTCATTAACAGGAGTAATTAGAGGCAATTTCTGAGACTATATCTTACTGGATGTGGCCTGGATATGGCCAGTATATATATTACTAGCTGTCCGTCGGTGAGTTCGCCCGAAAAAAAAATGTAACAAACTTAAAAACATGTCATTTTCTTTGCAATTGTCGTGGGATATACATTTCTTCACTAAAAAAAACATGAAAAAGGTTGTGAAACTTCAATCTGCTAAGGCTCCTAAACTGTAAGTGTGATTTGTTTTTATAAGAAAATATAGGCCATCAAGTCTTCTATAATCTGTTCGTTGGTTTTTCAAAATACCTTCTGTGCCCCAAGAAAATAACCCTTAAAGTTTTTAGTTGCGAGCGTCCTTGCGCGCGGGTGTCAGCGGGGTCGACGGGCGGCAGTATCGCTCCGGTATTTAGATGGGAGCCAGAAATCTACGAACACACGGCCTTAACAGGTAAAAAAAATAAAAGGGAAATAAAACAATAGAAAATCCATCATTATGAGTCATACATGGTACATGGGTCAGGAAAAGTGTTTAAATATAGCCTAAAAATATAAATAGCTTCACGCGCTGAAAATGTAGCTTTATATTGGTGAAAGAATTATCAAAATCGGAAAAATAGTTTTGAAGCCTATTCAATTCAAAGAAACGAACAATAAAATATTTACCCTTTAATATTAGTATCTATTGATAGTGCAGTATTGGGCATTCAAACTTAAGACCTTGCTGATCTGTAAATAATAGGGACGTTTATCTTCTTAATTTCAATAGATGGAAAAGTTATTTCAGTGAACATTTTGAAAACAAAATATTGATTTTATTTGGCTTCATGGAGAACACTTTTAAAATATGCAGTTTAATTTTGAACCTTTTCCCTGTAGGGATAGGCAGAGATCTTATCCTGCTTCAGCTACGTTCTCGACACACATCCTGTGTATCTTACACTCGGTAATCCAATAATACGTCGCCTCGCTTTAAGTGAATTCTTAACTTGATAAATTACTTTTTTTTTTAGGCCTCCTTTTTCGTTAATCATTTCGCTGATATGTTTTTATCTATTTTATTCACGGATTAAAAATTTCCTTCATCTCGATTATAAGTCTGGCCAATATTTATTTATTTATTTATGCGCCAGACAACATACCTCTTGTAATGGTCTCGAAGTAGGGAATAATATTCCTATGTTACGAGGTACCAGGCAAGGAAATAAGCTAGGGGCGTCTCCCAGCACACCCAGACCCGAGTCAATTCAGAAAAGATCGTTTCCTGAATTGACCCGACCGGGAATCGAACCCGGGAAATCAAGGCGAGAAACCGTGCTACAGCGCACTACGCCAATCATTTATTTTTACTAACATAATTTCTTATCAAGATAATTATATCCTCTGACATCAATAAATTAGTTATCACCCCGGCCGCGAACGTACTGCGTAATACTCTTTCTATTTTAAATTCAATTGTTTGGCCAGTATTTTTCTTAGAACTCAATTTTGAACAACAACACGTGACGCGAGAATAGCCAATAGGATTGCATTATTTGAATTTCGTTTGCGCGGCCCGTCACGCCGACAAAGAGGGTTTGACACATTGGCGATTCAGATCATTCGACGAGCGTATATTGGATATTCTTTATCCGGGATTTAGATTAAACGTTGTAACATTTCATCGGACCCGTTTTTGCCGGGGAGTCAGCGATGTTAGATTTTGTGGGCTCTATCGCTGTGGCACGATGACAATGGATGGGCGGTTGATGAGTTCAGATAGTCCGCTGTCGAAGTCATTTGCAAAATCTTTGGCAGTTTTTAGAAAAAATATTGGATGTTTTAAATAAAAGCATTCAAGCAACGAACCGCCTTAGATATCTGAAGTTGGTTGGTACAGCTTACAGCAGGAACAAAATCAACCTTCTAAAACACTAAAAAAAATTAACCATGCTAATTGGGACTAACCTGAGCTCGGAGCTCATTCCACTAAGAGATTCTCCAATAGGACTCTCTCGAAGTCATACGCCTTGTACAAAGTAGATATAGATAGAGGTATATTATTAACAATTAAAGCACAGACACTGTTGTTTAACATGAGCTGTGCCTAGTCCGTGATTAAAATAGCTGCTGAAAAACACTGATATCACCACTGTATCGCGATGATACTTTAACGTGCTGTATGTTCAAGAATCTGACCAATGTTAACTGACAAGTGTTGGTCTTATGATTAACATAATCTGAATATAATCTAAATAAGCCAATCCATACCACTGCAGGGCAAAGGTCTGCCCTCCCAATCTCCATCTCAAATAATTAAAGCCAAATTTACTAATCCTTGCAATGCACATCCGTTCGTTTCATCACCTTTTTGAAAAATCTACTGTTCTCACAATTTTGCTGCCTTTTTCAAGCAATTCGTCAATTGTCGCTCCCATCTCCGTGTTGACATAGAAAACTAGATTCACGTCGGACCGCGCCGCGACTCAACCGGCAGATTCAATTCGTTACGACTGAATGGCGCCTTCTCGCTCAGGCATACCTGAAGGATTATAGAGAATGTCTATACTGCGAAAGGCAGGAGCATGGATGGAGTTATGCATTTCGATGACGTATTTTCTGTAGCTCTAAATCTAATGGAGAATGCAAATCCGTATCTTGCTTTTTAGTTTGTCCTGTCTGCAGTGCTATCGCGGTGTGTCTACAGAAAAATGCAGATTGGATATATTTTCGTTGGTTATTGGTTTGCTTTTTGAAATATGCAGGATATAACACGCTTTTTTTTATTTTAAGCACAATAATTCTGTTTATAAATTAATGAGTATAGTTTTGAAGATCCGCATGTATTGTTCATCATCATCATCATCATCCGTGCGGTCTATCCCAGTTGTGAACCCACACTGGTGTGTGGGATCCCAGGGTCCACCTTTTTCATTTTCTTGGCCCACTTCGCGCGATCTTGTGCATCCTCAGTGGTGAGTCTGTTGGCACGCATGTCACCCTTAACGACGTCGAGCCACCGCTTCTTAGGTCGACCTCATCTACCGGTACCTGGCGGGGGCGGCATGGCCAGACATTTGTTGCCCACGTAGTTTGCCGATCTCCGTGAGACATGACCATACCAACTCTGCGATGTCACGAACACGAAGGCTGCCTCGGATGTGGAGGTTACGCATGCGATCTTTGCGTGAAACTCCACACATCCACCGCAGCATCTTCATTTCCGTGACACTCAGCTCCTGCTTGTGTCACTCTAGTAACGGCCATGTTTCACTGCCATATAAAAGGGCAGGCCTAATGATGGTTTTATACACCTGCCCCTTCAGCTTGATCGTTATTTTGGGGTCGCAAATGACATCAGTCACCTCACGCCATTTGGCCCAAGTCGCGGAAATTCGGGCTCTGACGTCGCGGTCGATGTCCCCGGACGCGCCTAACACAGATCCCAGGTATTTGACACGGTCCGTGCGCTCGGCCACGTCAACGCCTATGCGGACGGACTGGGTATCTGTGGTGTTGCAGGCCATGTACTCCGTCTTCGCCACATTAAGTTTCAGACCGCCGTTTTCAAGTATATTTTTCCACTTATTCACCCGTTGTACCAGCCGTCCCCTGTCCGAATCTGCTAGCGCTATATCATCTGCATACATAAGCAACCAGGGTGGTTGCTCATGGTGGTCTAGGATGCTGTTTGACAGAACGTCTTTTAGTACGCTGAACAGAAACGGGCTAAGCACGGAGCCTTGGTGTACTCCAACGGTGATAGGGAAGGGAAGCGTGTCACCAACCGCAGTCCTAACTATGGAACTGGAATCGTGGTACATGTCCCGGATGATGTCAATGCAATGTCGCTGCTTGTTGAGCAGCTCGTGGAAGTAAGAGCGCCATCTCTCCGTCACCGCGCGGTCCTCGCATAGCAGGTTACCAAGAGTGTCATTTACACAGCGGCACATGGAAATATCCTGGGCCGCTTTGACTCTCGAACGTGCCAACTTGTAAACGAGCTTCTGCCCCTCAGACGACTCCAACTTTTCGTAAAAAGGACGTAAGTGGTCACGTCTGGCTCTGGCTCTGAGAAAGTAGTCGATCTGGGTTGCGCTCCTACCGCTCTTGTAGGTGATCAGATGCTCGGGACTCTTTTTGAAGAACGTGTTCACGACGGCCAAGTCGGTAGCCATACACGTCCGGAGAATCTCTTCGCCTTCAGCGTTACGACTGCCAAAACCAAAACCACCGTGAACACGCCCGTATTCCTCACACTGTTCACCCACATGACCGTTCAGATCCCCACCCAGAACGACGCCTTAGGACAATGGAATAGTGCATAGGAGCTGGTCGATTTGCTCCCAAAACAGTGCCTAATCACTTATCAAATTGGTCGTGACCCCTTCGATAATCACTCTCACGACCACAAGGCGGTCGCTAACGCGATTTACTTCCAAGACACTATTCTGGAATTCCTCGGACAGCACCACCCCCACTCCATTGGCCCCACCAGGAGAACCCGCGTAGATCAGCTTGTAGCCGTGCCCGATGTTCCGGGACCTGTTGCCTCTCCAGCGAGACTCCTGCAGGAACGCCACGGCCACCCTCCGCCTGGCGAGCACATCGGCCAGCTCGTGAGCGCGTCCTGTCAGCGTGCCAACGTTCCACGATGCGAAGCGGACCTTCCTTTGGACTAATGTCTTTAACCGGGCCCGCCCATGGCCCGGTAGCCCTAACCCAGTTAACACAGGAGTAGGGCGATCCCCCTGCGCGTCGTTTTTCGGCGACGCCCTATCCAGGTCGGGTACTCTCTTCTTGCTGACCATAACTGTTTGGCGTGTGTTGGCTTTACGGGAGCGACTGCCATCTGACCTCCCAACCCATAAAGGGGAGCCATCGCCAGAGCCTCCTCCGTTAATCAGCAGGGTGCACCAGCTTGCAGGCGAGGTTGGCTAGGGGCCCGAAGATGTTGGAGGACCCCCTTACACCCCCGCATGTATTGTTCGTTTAACGATAATCAATTAACTTTAAACACAGATACGATTACGTTTACAACGATCGTGGTTTCTCATTAAATCGAAATAAGCATTTTTAATGTATTTCAAAAGTACAACTCTTAATATACTAATCAACTAGCCCTTACCCAAGCATCGATATCACGGAGTCACAAAATGGAATAAAAATCTTAACCGTCGAAAAACTTTCAGCGGGAATGTCTTCGGAATAATAATTCCATTCCAGATTCCACCGTTGGCAGAGGCCGGTATTTTAACGCCTTCCAATTTTTTCAATCTGAGAATCAGCAGGAAAATGCGAAAAACGTGTGTCAGACGGTATTAAAAAATGCCCGAGGAATATTGGTATGAGCTTTGATGGGTTTTAGAGAAATGTTAACGTTGAAAGAAAAGCGACTTAATAGTAATTATGGTATTTAGGTTTAAATTCACTTAAGGCATTATTTGGAAGCAAACTGCCGACAGCAACACTGCCGACAGCACGTGCAGCGTCCCATTGTCACTTGATGGTGTAACAATGGGACGCTCGACGTGCTGCCGGGAGTTGCAGTCGGCAGCTTGCTTCCAAATAATACCTCTAGAGTTTAAAAGGTGGTTCACAACCTGTTTAGCTCCCTAACTTTCTCCCAAAGACCTCGATTGTTGAATTCCGCTGTGAGCTAACTTAAAATTGAGCATGAATCGTTTAAATTACGGTTAAATTAAAAATAACAGGCGAATATTTGGTAGCGAGACAAAATCAAGTGACATATTATGGAAGCGTTTCGTGACCCACAGATACAGTTTTAACATTTTTTTAGGAAAGCTTTTTATGAAAACCATTTCTATTAGCTAACTCAGCAATCTCTCAGTGAGAAGGATTCAATTAACACTAAGCTAACGAAAAGCTTAACCCTCCCTAAACCACGTCTGTAAAAGTTACATCCTAAGCCTTGAAGGGTCACTTTGGCCACAATACATTATCTTGTTAAGAAATAAGCACATTGTGTTTATTGCAGACGACGCGATTGGAGTAGTGCGCTGTAGCACGGTTTCTCGGCTAGATTTCCGTAGTGTCCCGGTTTCGATTCCCGGTCGGGTCAATTCAGGAAACGATATTTTCTGAATTGTCTCGGGTCCGGGTGTGCTGGGGTCTCTGCCCCAGGTTTATTTCCTTGTGTGGTGCCTCGTACCACAGGGATATTAATCCCTACCTCGAGACCATTACAAGAGGTATTTTAAGTTGTCTGGCGCATATTTATTCAGTTTTATAAAGCAATCTTACTTAAGTCGAACCAAATTGTCATTCTTATTTTTATCCAGGTGGCATCAAGTTCAGTTGGTATTTCAAAACTTGAAGATGGATACATTTTTTTTAATTGGCTGTGATCAATCAAAATGGTTACACCAGCTGATAAAGACGCTTTTATTAATAAAGTTAAACAGACCTTCGTAACTGATTCACATGGAAAATACCTTTCTTAGGGCCGGGCAATCACAGTGAGTAACTTTTTCTAGACCAGCATTTATCCTGTACCTAACCGACAGTGGTTCTTTGAGGGTTAAAAGAGCGAGCTAGGAAACAATTGGTTGAAAGAAGTTTTAGCTGAAGACAGCGTCGGAGGAAAACGAATGCGGAACGGAGATCGGAATTTCTGCTTTGCCAGTTTCCTCCGGACTTTTTTTAAAGGTTGTTTTTTAATTAAAAGTAACTAGTAGTAGGTTACGGACTCATATAATATATGTGTGCTATTTCAAAGTAAAGAAAGTATTAAATGGATGGAGTTTACAAAATATATGACTATTCCCAACCGTTTACATAAAAACTTAGTAATGCGTTAGTAGTTTCGTAACGATTTTCAATAATTATACGTGCTAACCCATAAACTTAATTTTAATTACTGGATCACGTTTCTATGAAAATACTTTTCATAATTGCTGTCGTTACCCTAACAACTGTTTCATCGAATTCATATTTCATGAGAATTTCTTTTATTGATAGGTATTTTCACCGGAACACCGATCACTTGGTAGGTTGACATATTTTGATAGATTAAAAGAATAACTATTTTGTCAAAATCTACAAAACCAAAAGCAAAAAGTTTGGTTCTGGCACTCGCCGGTTGTTGCCGTGGTACGCTCACTTCGCTCGCTTGGCTTGCGAGATAGTTATTGTTTAAACCTAAGCTAAGCGACAGTTGTTTTTCAGCTGAGATTAATTATTAGTCAGATTGTTTTTTCTAATGCGTACCAGCCTTTCGTTCAGATCGTGTCATTCAAACTTAGTCACAGTCTTACAACTAATTAAGTAATTCTTCTTTACTTTTATGTTTACACCTTGAATAAAGTACTAACGTACATACCACGTTACACACAAAAAAAATACCTTGTTCTGCCCTAGCTTGTTTGAAAAACAACCTTAATGTGATTATTATAATGCCAACAAAGAAGCGGTTCTGACAACATTCTCGGCTATTGTTAGCGGAGTTTGCCCCAGAAACTTTTAAGTTTCAACCAAAATATTTGTGTGCCTTTTTCAGCATGTACAGAACAATCATTAGTATGACACAATGAAGGAAGGTTTTTTTCAACTTTATGTATTCACGGTTCATGTATGCTAAAGTTAAATTATTATAAGCTAGCTGTTACCTACAAGGTTGTCTGCAAAGATTCAGCTTTCGAAAATTTTACTGAATTCAGATTATTTTTTTCCAAATGTATGATAATTATGGATCTGTCACGGTCGTCGCTTTACTTTGACACCATTAAAGGATAAGATCTATTAAAATGCAAATATTCGAGTTGTGATTCATTTCAGCAATTTTAAACTGTTTAAAAAACAAAAAACTAAAATAAATTATTTTTGGCAGCTCTACCATCAAAAATGGGGTACCATAAAGAGATTTAATATTCCATTCCACTGCCAAGGACAAGTCAAAAGAAGCGAGATTAATTATAATGGCAAAAAATTATAAATTTAATTCATCGTTTACAATTAATTCACATTTTATGAATACCATTAGATAGTGTTATATTGTCGTATGTTGAATTAAACAATAGACCTTCCTCTTTTAGACTTACGACCTTACGGGATGGCGTCTAAAGCTGTGTTTGCATTATTTCCATTCTAGGACTTCGCTGCCCCTACGGCCATTAGGAAAATCAGTTCTCCACGCTATATTACTGCCCCTTGCCCCTCCAAACTACATACTCGCTTAATACATGACTTTAGTTTGTGCAAGAAATACTATATACCAATAGCGTTAGATAGTGTTATATTGTCGTATATTGAATTATACAATAGACCTTCCTCTTCTAGACTTACGACCTTACGGGATGGCGTCTAAAGCTGTGTTTGCATTATTTCCATTCTCCAAAAGATTAAAATCAGTTCTCTACGCTATATTACTGCCCCTTACCCCTTTAAACTACTACTCACTTGGTTACATCGGTGTCTTTAATTTGTGCAATAAAATTTAATACTATTCATACAGCTAATTTATACAGCTGCTTTACCTAGCTTTCTTATCCAATCCTGAATCAATACCATGAGTTTACGTCATGTAAACAAGTTAAATGTTATTTTAAGTTCTATAACCATTCTTTAGAGGCGATGCACCAAAAATCCTATATCTACAAAAACTTTAGCACATACTTTACAAGCGACCAATTTACGTAGGTGCGAATACACACACAATTTAGGATTATTCTCATACTTCTCTGCCCTATTTAAGTGCCGGGATTCGACCTGTCCGACCTGCGTTAACGACAAAAATATATTATCAGACCTAACCGTTATTCAAATCTCGCTGGAAAGGATAATCTTCAATTATTGCCGGTCGTTTGATTTTTCGGTGACAAATAACATTGCAAGTTATTCAATAAACATATTATTTTGACAGAGAATAGTAACAAAAATCAGAATTCAAATAGGTATTGCGTAAGGTTAAGGTGGTCACAACATGTTAAGCTAGACATGCCAGGTCGTGGTAGGTGACCACGTCGACCGAAATCAAGGTAGAAAATACGTAGTATTCGAACGTGTCCTTGCAATCTTCGGTCAACCCAAGACACTTTACGTTTTACTCTCTCAATTTAGAAGAAACACTTGGCGTATTGCGCACGTGTAGCACGGTTTCTCGCCTAGATTTCCGTAGTGACCCGTGTTCGATTCCGGGTCGGGTCAATTCAGGAAACGATCTTTTATAAATTGGCTCGAGTCTGGGTGTGCTGGGCTGACGCCCAGGCTTAATTCCTTGTCTGGTATCTCGTAACACAGGGATATTTTATCCTTACTTCGAGACCATGACAAGTGGTATGTTTTCTGGCGCATATTTAACTATATTTATTAATTAAAGATGACAATGTATCTCTACATTCATCCTCTTTCTCTTTTGGCACGTTGGGCACGTGTCCAGCCGCACGATACCGAGGGCCCATAAAATCTCTTTTATTAAATCTTACGAAATACATACAAGGTAAACTAAGAATAGAAGGGCCCCATAATCCTCATGTGCCCAAAGACCCAAAGGGGTTAAAGACGTTCCAGTCTTCATTAAAGCATTTCAATGCTTACAGTCGGTACATTTCAGTACATTGAAAGCTCTATTTTTACTTATCTAAATCTTGCCTTGATGCTACACTCGACCAATTTCTCTTCAGCAAAAGATTTATGTATTGGAAACCTTTTTTGGCTTAACCAACAAGTATTTAGTTACTCTTTTTTAGTTCAGTTTTATAAATCCAGTCACTAACGACTGTTTAAGTCTATAAATTATTATCAGACTGATAAATGGGTGTTGTTCAGATAGAATAAACAGCTTTCACAGGATGTACAAAATGAAAATGTGAAGTGCCTAACCGCTCGTGTCGAATAAAGATACATCTGATAACACGATTATAACACACATTATTTTAACATAGTATTAAAAGTATATTTTTTTAAGTAGAGACAATTTTAAGTAAATCCATGTCTGGTACCTCGAAACTGAATGATATTTATCCATGTTTCGACATCTTGATTTTCGGTGTTTAAAACTCTCTAGATCAATATCATCGGCCCAAATAGCGAGAGTAGGTTCGCTGTCAAATCAAGTACAACTGCCCAAAATAACGATCATACAGAAGTATCGCTCTCGCCTTTTCCCAGTATAATTACCTAAACATGTCTGACCGCCTAGGGCTACCAATAAATTCGCTCTGAATTTTTAAAATTGCATTTGTATCGGGATTTGACATTGTCATGTCATGTCATGTCAAATCCCTATACATTTTTTTACGCGAACGATAACGTTTTAAAGTGGCAACTCGTGGTAGACGTACTGTATCTAAACGGCGATCGTTGCGTTCAGAAATTTGTATGCCATTTTCGTGTTTAGAAAACAACAATCGCTGTCTTAATCCTATACAAAAACGTCTTCGTGGTCGCTAGCGGCTGTCTTTGGTGTAAACTCATGGTAGACGTACTGTTCACAAGTGTCACACCTGTGTATGATAAACTTACCGCCCAAAGCTGCGATTTATTACCTGAAACATTAATATTTTTAAATGAGAGGAGGGTATCAATCAATATAACATTAGAATATGTCTCGGAATAAAGTTTGAAAATATAAATTAACGACTTCAGTTGGACACGTTAAGATTGTCACCTGACCTGGAACTAAACACTGGAATGACTTACGGATTCTGACATAAATAAACTCAAAAAAAAATACTATACGGATTTAGATGTAACTTTACTGACCAGGTCACATCTGAATAACACATAGGCTCCAATTTTTAAAGATTGTATGTACTTGGTGAAGTTCACGCGGGGAAAATCGCGGGTGGAGAGCTAGTTAGTTCTAAATTGTCTATAAAACATATTACCTGCCAGAGATAATTTGGATGCAATGTGGTTTTCAAATATCTTGCATGCGATTGTTGCTATACCCATTTTATTTGCTAATTCACATGTAATGCAAATATAATAGTAAATACATAAATAAATACTAAACATTATGCCAACTTACCAAGCGAGCCAACAAGTCAGTCAAAAAATGAAATTAATGGGGGCTATCCATGTCCAATCCCCGACTTATTGGAAAAATAAAATTTAACAGCCGAATTTTAGATTGCAATCTGTTTTCTAAATTAGTTTCTTTATAATTACAGAAAAAAGTAATTGACAGGGGTACTTTACTACCAGGGTAGATCAAGCTTAATATTAGAATTTAAATTAAGTCTTAAAAAAGCCACAAACTTAGTCTTTAGATAAAATCTTAAACTGAGCCATTCTTTTGATGTTACAAACATAAAAAATACGCCATGGGATTGACGGGCAGCAAAAACGACGGAAAAGGTCGCGTGTCAACAGGGACCAAGGACATAAAACCATTAGAGAAGTTAGTTATTTCTTGAAAATAATAGTAAACATGAAATATGATATACTTGTCACTTGCATGTTTGAAAGGGGTTTGAAGCTATGACTTTCAGTGCTTCAGGCCGAACCTGAACTTATTGCATACTCAAGCCAGCCTCATCATCATCATCATCCGTGCGGTCTATCCCAGTTGTGAAGCCACACTGGTGTGTGGGGTCCCAGGGTCCGCCTTTCTTATTTTCTTGGGCCACTTCGTGCGGTCTTGTGCATCCTCAGTGGTGAGTTTGTTGGCACGCATGTCACCCTTAACGACGTCGAGCCACCGCTTCATGGGTCGACCTCTTCTACCGGTACCTAGAGGGGGCGGCATGGCAAGACCATTGTTGCCCACGTAGTTTACCGATCTCCGTGAGACATGACCATACCAACGAAGGCAGTACTCCTGCAGCTTATCTGCGATGTCACCAACACGAAGGCTGCCGCGGATGCAGGTGTTACGCACGCGATCTTTGCGTGAGACTCCACACATCCGCTGCAGCATCTTCATTTCCGTGACGGGCAGCTCCTGCTTTTGTCGCTCTAGTAACGGCATGTTTCACTGCCATATAAAAGGATAGGCCTAATTATGGTTTCAGCTTGATCGGCATTTTGGGGTCACAAATGACACCAGTCACCTCACGCCATTTGGCCCAAGCCGCGGAAATTCGGGCTCTGACGTCGCGGTCGATGTCATACTCAAGCCAGCCTATCCATACTTTACTAATTCTATAATCGTGAAAAAAAATCTGTATGTTTGTTACATGTTCACATCTTAAACACTAAACTAATTTTGATTATTTTCAGTTTCGTGATAGATCAGACCTTGGGAAGGAAGAAGGCTGCCTGAGTCGCAAAAATAAAACTCCCAGGATGTGGAAATCAAGCTGGAAAGCTTGTAGTTCTGAAATTGTTGTATTTTGCTGAGGGATACGCCAATATGTGGCGGTGCATTAAATACACTTCAATCAAACAGTGAAAGCATGGTACTATTTTTAATATTACAATATTTTTTAACTTAATGATAGTTCTGAATTTGTCCGTACTGATGACAAATATATTTTTTCCTCATTATTTATCATTTCTTGTATAGCAGAGCCGCGTAACATAATGACGATAACGTATTTCCTCGTCGTTCACCATACTTTTTGTGGCAATTACTGTGCTTTTCCCTGACTAAGGGTTGATAGAGTGGCATTAACCACGTTATTTGTCAAGTTAATGTAATAACCACAGTTAAGTGTAAATGGTTATTGTGGTCAGCAGATTTTGATTGATGGGGTAAAACCACAAACAGGCTGTTTCTTCAAAAGTTAACAATACATTTTTTACAAATATAATCATTTGATTAAGTGACCGGGCTGAATATAAAGGATGATTATTTTTAACGTAAGGTAAGTGATGGTGCATACTCAGCATTGGTAATGTAGTACTCGTAACTATCTAAGTGTAAATAATGTTGTTTAGTAACTTTCATTTTACCTATACGACCGAGAACCTGAAACTAAAATTTGATTTTCACTTCTCAAAGAACGCCAAAATAGCCCTACGAAGCGGTCACTTCACTCCTTAAGGAGTAAAAAGTAATTCCTTTTTTAATTTCCTTCATGTGACGTAGAAAAACTCAAACAGCCAGTAAAAATATACTATTATCTGTGGAGTGTGGGCTATTTTTATTGCGAAAATGTTGAGAGTTTTAGTTCCATGGTTTGTCCGCAAAAAGAGGGTGCCATGTGTTTTAAATTGTTATTCTGCGACTGGTTCAGTTCGGAAAAAAACTGGTTTTAAATGTTTTTGTACTATATTGACTATATTTCTCGATCACCTACTGACTAAATCATTCATCATCATTGGCCATAATAGTCTTAGTTATATTTTGGCGAAGTATGGGTGACACAAACTTAGCGAATCTTCAACAATGAAAAAACTATTATAATAGACACTAACACCCAGTCAGAGGACAACCTGATGGTATACCGGGTGATTATCAAAAGACTTACAAGAACAATATGGCTTACTCAGTAAGTGTTGTAGTAACTATGTAAGTAAAAATTTAAAAATAAAATCATTGTTTATTCATTTATTTACTTGCGTTCCAAAATGTTACATAAAGATGGTATATTTTAAATTATTGACACAATTTAAGTTAAGTTAGTATGTACCTAAGTGAAAATTGTATTTTTTTAATGGACTTTAATTTCAAGTCCACCATACAAAATCAGTCAGCATTTTTTGTACAAAAATCTTCGAGTTATTCACGATTAAAAAAATTAAATTTTCACTACATATTATTTACTACATCACTTACTAAGTATGCCATTTCGCTTTTGTAAGTATTTTCTTTAAATGCCCAATATATTTCGCTTTCCTACACCTTAGGAATTGGACAAAAAGCCTTTGTTAACTAGTGAAAAATCAAATCAATCATGTGTATCTTCCAGTCAAGTAAACTAGAAACATTTCCTTGTTCTTTTACAATTGGGTTAATTAAATTCTTTAAAATACCTTCCCAGGGTGAGCTCTTTGATCTAATTAGATATACGAATGAAATGGCCAAGGAGTGAGTCCCCTGAGTTTAGTACGACCCGCGGCGTAGTGATCGTCAGAACTAGTGACGTGATGTTGACATTCGTAAATATTATGCAAGTATACAAATAAAATAAAGTAGCAAATGAGATTGACATGTAATAAAAGTTTCTGTCACCTGAGACATAAAAGCTTTGATTAATACCATAAATTAGACATGCGCGGCGCTCTGACAGATAGCCCGCTTAGAATAACACGCCATTTTTGACACACGCACACAGAGACGTGAGTTTACAAGCGGAGTCAGTGAGTTTCAGTGTCGCGGTCAGAAGCACTGTCAAAAACATTGAGATATTATTTGTTAAATAATATGTTAAATGGTTTCGCACAGATATTTTTTTTTGCAGTGTATTTGCAACAGAAATAGTACCTACTTGGTAGGTATTTGTCTCAGGATTGGAAAACTGGAAAAAAGGTGTCGGAAGACGGGGGTTGGAATACTGCTTGACACATTTGGCTTAGATTTGTTTTTTTTTCTGGTTTTGCTATCCACAAAAGTGTTGTTTAGTTTGAAATGACATTAATTAAAGAAATATCGGTAACGTAGCTAAAACTTAGGCTTAATTTCACCTGTTAACAACAGCATTGCCTCTTATTGCATTATTTTTAGTAGTTAGGCCTAGTATTGATTAATGTATAAATAATTGTGTTATGATTCGACTGTTCGAAGCCAATTAAACCTAAGTAGGTACTTAATGGTTGTTGGATTTTATTGATGAAAGCCTTTGTGTATTTAATTTTTGGCCTGTTGGCAATCACGAGTTTAAGTTTCAGCAACAACCTTTGAAGGGCGCTTTTAGCGGTATTATTCATGCCAACTCAAATGCGTCAAAGGAAAACGTTGTACATGTTGGGTGAGACGTTAGCACTTTGTTTAATTGATGAAAGGGGTTAAAATAATTTACACGAAAACAACCAGCCCCCCCCCCGATTCAGAAGGAAGTTATCGACCGATTCGATAAGTTTGTTTTAATTATAGTCAATGACCCGCTTAACGGTAGCAATCAATATTTTTATATTTTAAAGCAAAGGCCTTTAGTTTTCATAAACTACATTTTATAAAAACTACTCATACTTAAAAAAATATATTCAAAAATAAAAAAAATAACCGAATCGGTAATCTAGCTCTGACATTCCCCGAACTCAGCAATTTTCGCATAATGCTAAAGAAAGACGTTGACTGAAGATCACTAAATTTCAGTCTTGGTGTTCATTCATCCTTTTGGAGTAGCCTAACATCGGTAATCTTTGCTGAAACATTGTCACATTTGTCGCCACAAAGCCAAAGAAGCATCTCTTACATAGTCTGCACTGCCGTTTGAAAAAAGGCTTTCTTAACCACTGAATATTCCTGAAAGAAAATACGGCGGAATGACATTGCGGACCCGATAGCTGAATGTTACTGCTGAATTTTTTACAAGTCGCCACTACAAAGCACCGAGCGGATCCTTTCTTCGTTTATTTATACAAACAAGATTTGCGCCTTCGAACTGAGGTTCCGACTGACTATTTACTGTCTGCGTCCGTATCTAGACGGAGAAAAACTCAGATGTTTTACCTATAGAGAAACTAGTACTACGATAAAAAAAACTCATTACAAAAAGAGTTATTTTTCCGTCGCTTTAGAGAGACATCCGTAATGACATTGCCAGGTTGTATGTTCTCCATGGCTTTTACAATGGGGAATGCTCTGACAAGTTGTGCCATCTTATTCCATCCTCACCGTTCCACTGTCGTTCCAACCACGCGTATTGGACTACGACGTCATCCTCATCCAAACCAACATTTGGTGGCCTGCACCAAAAGGTTCGCTGACTTTGTTTCTTTGTTGTACCATCCTGAAGTGAATCGCTCCTCCAGTACATTTGTTTTATTCCTATTTTATTCCAGGGGTCTTCAAGTGGGGCGCGAAAAAGCATCACAAACGTTACTAGCATATGAAAGAAAAAAGAATTACTACATTCCAGAGGTTCACAAATAAGGGTGAGCCTGTATCTCAGGAAATGGTAAGACATAATAAATAGGACAGGTTTTTTTTAGTTCTCATGTCTTTTTTTTTCAGAAGTAACCCTGATTTACCTTTAGAGATACATCTCTGAACTATTATGATTTTAAGAAAATGTTGTTCTAAATCTCTCTGATGAAGGTTGTTTGGAAGAGATCGCTCTGTAGCTCTGACCCCCTGGATTGTACTTTTATTTGTTTTTTTTTGTGTTACGTATTGTATTTGTTTGTGCAATAAAGATTACCTGAATTGTCCAGAAGTCGCTTATTTATTCGCAGGTACCTTGAAAGCTTTTAGGATCAGAGCTTCAAAGTTTATGCAAACAGGAAATACAGAAGCAGATTACCTAATAAAGTAAAAAGCTAATCTCAAACTTGAATGGCATGTACAAGCGAAAGCTCTCATTCACGCCCTTAACACATATTACGTTCTGTTTTTACACCCGTCACACAAGAAGTAAGCAAATCCATTATTACTCAAGCGACGACAGAAATCGAATATTCCTCCGTGTAGCCAAAAGGTCCCTTTCATTTTATTGAGATTCCTTGTACGAGAAAAAACGGCGATCGAAAAAAGTTTTCGCATATAAAAATTAGGCTTACAAGATTGTGGGAACGGTTTTCAAAGGTAATGATTTCAATTATGGGGGGCTTGGGAGATGTTTTATCTTTTCGACCTGTCATAACATAGTTGGGGTCGCCATTCTTGGGATCTTTGATGTATATTGTGTATTTTAGTTCCATTTTGGAGAAATTGAATGGAATTTTAGGACTGGCTGCTCATAGACTTTTTGTAACAAGATCCGCAGTTATTTGTTTCTTTTTTATTATTTTTTAGGGTTCCGTACCTCGAAAGGAAAAAGCGGAATCCTTATAGGATCACTTTGTTGTCCGTCCGTCTGTCTGTCTTTCAAGACCCTTTTTCTCAGGAACGCATGTAGGTATCACGCTGGAATTTATATCAAATACTCAAGTCTACTGTCCCTTGGAGCTGGGAAAAGATCAAACTTCTGAACCAACGCAATCAAAAGATACAGCCGTTTATGCTGCCAATTTTCGACACTCGCAAGAGAATCAAAACATACAGGGTACTTCCCGTAAACTCAGAATCTTGAAATTTGTTACAAAGCAAGGTCTTATAGCACAGATAAAGGAAAAATTGCGAAAACCGTAAATTTTTAGTTACGTCATGTAATAAAAATATTTTTGAAAAATATACCTACAGGTTTGTACAGAACCCTCGGTGCGCGAGTCCGACTCGCACTTGGTCGGTTTTTTTAGTGGTAGTGCCTTATTTAAAAGAGCTGGTATTGAGGAGTGGTGACTGACTTCTTCAGGAGAGCTTTTTTACCAAATGTTAGATATATTACCGCTTTTATTTGTTACAGCATTTAAAGATTTCGCCATAATTGAATAAGTTAGGTTATCATTATGATTAACAGAGGAGTTAAATCTAATATAGGTTGATCGGTTTACGGTTAGCTTCCTAGTTGAATAACATTATAGAACAATTAATTGACACTATTCCAATGCATAGTAAATCAGCTGCCATGCATATTGGGTAGGGTGATAACAAATTACTAGGCAATTCACGATACAAAAGAAAAAGAAGTTCCAATTAACGAATGTGTTTCAGCTATTTCCTTAAAATGATACATTGTGATGTGGAGTATCATCATCACTGAAGCCATAAAATGTCCACGGTGTGATGAAGGCCTCTCATAGGCCTTATTGGCCGGTCAGGTCGGCCGCTATATGAAATGTTGTTTATTGAGTGGATTTATTATAGTAGTGACTAAAGGTGAAAGTCGTTGGCTGAAATACGACACCAGTGATACCTTATACTCGTAGTAGATAGGATACGAGGCCTCTTATGAATAAACTAGCTGTCCCTCATCAGCTTCGCCTGCATTATTTCTCCCGTTAAAATACAGCCTAAAAAATGTATACAGGGTTACTTTATGAACACCATACAAAATTTTCCCAGACATTAGACATCTATCGATGACAGATTTTTTAAAGAAAGGGTAGGTCTTTCTAACTTTTATATTATTTTATTTTTCTTGAACAGATTATTCGTGCGGCGTGGTTACTTATTCAAAATTAAATTTTAACTTCTGAATAAATCGCAGGCAGTGAGTTGAAGAGACTGCGAGCCAGCCGCCTCTCACGTCGCGCAGTATCAACGAAACCAGTGATTTTTTTATACCTTTGCGTAGTTATAATAACATTAGTAACTCAACATTTTAGTATTGAAGGTTGTCAAACAGAACAATACGTATTTTGCCATTTTCTACATAGATCCTCATATTTAAATTTGGATGGTGTTTATAAAATAGCCCTGTATATATATATGATAATGTAGCTTTATATTAAGAAAATAATTTTTAAAAGTGGTCCAGGAGTTTTGAAGCTTATTCAATACAAACAAACAAACAATCAAATATTAGATATTTATAATATCATTATTAGTATAATTATCTGATTACAGCTAAGACCAAGATCATTACATGAAATTCAGAAAATGATAATCAATTCCTTTACTATGTTGAATCACAAAATAAAGAGCTTACAGAAAGACCTCTCTCGCTTTTTTTCCAGTATAGTAGTTACCTTAACTTGCCTGTACGTCTACCACGAGTTGCCAATTTCATAATGGGATTTGACAAGAATGACTTGACAATGTCAAATCCCAATAAAAAAAAATACGCGAACGGTAGCGTAAATTTAAAGTGGCAACTCGTGTTAGACGTAATTACCACCTAACGGTCGCTACTATATTCGCTCTGCATTTTAAAAACTAAGCAGATAAGTGTAAGCCCGATTTAACAGAAGAGAACGCGTCAGAAACAAAATACTTCATGTGAAAAATTGCACCTATGTGGGTTGAAAAAAAAATACTCGCGACAGTGCGATGCGACTGGCCGCGACACCCATTCTCACCGGTTTCGAATGTCAACTCACCGTGTCTATGTGCATGATCAAAATGGCAGTTTGTCTTCTATGCGGACTATCTGTCCGGGGCGAAATTTTGATGAAATGACGCTGGCTCGAAACGTAAAATAGAAGAATTCCACACTCCACAGGTCAGGTGTGGTCTCGGTGGCTCAAAAGTCGGAGCAGTCGACGGTTTGCGGAAGATGCATGTTCGATTTGCGACTGATTCCTTGACCAGTATTTTTTTTTAGAACTCCACTTTCATATAAAAATATCCACGTCTTAACCAAACACAAATGCTCGTCGCATAAATGTTAATCTTGGATGTGGATCGTACCCACAATCTTCGGCGCTCTAAGCAGGAGCTTTACCCATTGCGCCTGCCAAGCTAGATTTGTCCATCTAGATCGGATGTTAAATTATATTAGTTTTATCGACCTATTGACAGAGCGACCAAGCAAGTTTACTTTTCAACCGCATTGAGCTTATACGATGCGCATACTAATGACGTAACTTACTAACGTTACTTAGATTGACATCGATATACGGTTTATCGACAAAAGTGAGAAAAAGCACTGTAACCTGGACGGTTTTGAACTAAATGTTATCGATTAGGTATCGTTACTACCTACTATTGAGGTTATTACAAATAATAAAACTATTTTATTTTTTATTAGCTAAATATATTTTTAATCGTTTAGATTGTTATTTTACAAATAACATCTTGCTCAATTTCACTTTTAACTATTATGCTTGTATCTATATACCTTATTATGAGTCCTTAAATGAGGGCGACCTGATGGGAAGTAGTGTCTAAGAAATAGGAAGGGCAAAAAATACTACAGGGTGTCATGATAATGTCAGCGTTTACTTTATATTTTATTAACAGCTATATATTTTTACCTAAAGTTACATAAACAATATAATGTAATTTATTAATATAACAAACATTAAGAAATTCCACATCTTTCATGCTATCAAAGAAGTCAGGAGGTTAGTATGCTAATTGTTTACGAAAAAGCATTTTTGTAGAAAGCGCATGAGAATAAGAAGGAATGAACTAAACCAATTAATTAGCAATTTTTGACATACTCTCAGGGGGGCTCGCAATTGACAACCAGCCAACCAGACGCTAACATTCTATCGACAGTTTTGTTACCCCACACTAACGCATACCGACATACCGACTACGTTTGCCGTTTCGAATTACTGGAACAACACAATTCCAGACCGATGTTGAACTTGGAACAGCGAGAACACGTGTATCGATTATGAATCGAGAAGTACAGTCGAAGATATAAAGGACTAAATACTAAAATGTTTCTTTGGGTGGGTAAGGTATTGAAATACTTATAAATACCTATACTCCATTCATTTTAGTAAACAGAAGTAAAAAAGGTTCTTTTTAGGGTACATATTGTGGTAAAAGTACAATAAACGTTATTACTTTTAATATTTATGCCGAATTTAAATCTACTTATATAGCAGCTGTCATGTTTATCATTTGAAGTAACTTCAGAATTTATGAGACTTTTGCTTAAATAAATTATTTTGTCCTACGTCAAACTATATTGTCGATGTAAAAACCTAAAAGAAGCAGGGGTTTCTAACCGAACACATTTTTACTGTCACTTTAATTCTACTAAATCTGAAATGTTACATAATCCCCTCATCCTCTCAGGTATCTCATCGTCATGGCAGCGCTGATGCAAATTGTCATTCATTTTAGCACCCCTGCTTCTTATTTCTCATGTTTGAATGAAGTTTAGTTAATGTAAATTATAATTATGATCTACTCAAAAAATGTTAAAGTCTCTAAGGCTAACAACTGACGGCGCGGTTTTGTCCCGTGCCCGCCGCGGTTGAAGGGCCACAGCATTTATAGAATGCAGAAATGTATGAAAAAATTGTAAGCAGATTTCACGACGCGTATAAATCGGCGGTTGCCTTTCCGAGCAAAAATCGCAACCGCGCCATCCAGTTCTTAGCTTAAGACATTTACTTTAAGAGCTTAACAAAATATTGATCGATTTAACATATATTAAATTAAAAGTGTAGGTGAACGAACATAGTGAGAAATTACTTTTCTTAAAAACATACTTACAACGGTGGAAAATAAGCATTTTGGCCACCTGATTATATGTGTTTAGTTACCGAAGCCTATATTAAACTTAATTTTCACCAGACATTCTATTACCAACCGTCTGGTGCAACCACCCGCTGCGCCCTCAAAGGTCTGATTGAAATGAAATGAAATATGAAATAATATATGTATTCATGTAAGCTTATAGAGGCTCTTATGATAGGTAATAAAGCAAAATATAATAATGATAAACGTAAATATAATAAGGCTATAATAATAAATATAAACATAATGTGACTCTACCACCAGTTCGGAGGTTGATTCCTTATAGAGAAGAATCCGGTTTGCCGCATTCTGTATCCAATCCGATCCTGCCAACTTCTTCATAATGTACTCGAACACACACTCTCACACATCTTGAATGCACACACTACACACACGCACAGACGCCAGATACGTTTTGATTTTGCTTTATTTAAGTTGTTATTTTTTAAATAATTTTACGAACTATTGTCAGTAACCCTCTCTTAAGGTTTCCCTGAAAACCAGCGTTATGGCGTAGCTAAGCGTAACACAAGCTGAGTGGTAACCGTTTTAGCTGCATAGCATAGAAAAAATATTGTTAATTAGATTTAAGTTATATTGTTAATTTTATGTTTGGATTTTATTTTTGTTGTTGTTGTGTTTCTTTTTCTTCTTCATCATCCGCGTGTCCGTTCAAGGACTTGCCATCGACACACATGATTAGCCCGTCACGTCAGCTTTTATATAGTGTACGTACTACACCACTCAGTAGACCACTCGCACATTTTTCCTAAACTTGCGTGAACCGCCTAGGGTTACTACTATATTCAGTCAGAATTTTTAAAATGAAGTAAGTAGGTTATACCTACTTGACAGAACCGGCCAAAAACAAAAATAATAGTATGAAAATTTTCACCAAGTTCCACAAAAACGAAAACACTCGTGGTAGTGCGACTTTCCGACTCACTGAAACTCACTGACTTCGCTTGTAAAATCACGTATCTGTGTGCGTGCGTCAGAAATGGCGTGTTGTTCTAAGCGGGCTATCTGTTAGAGGCACCGCGCCGCGCCGCTTGCGTGATTTGTGACATATCTCTACCCAAAGAAAATAGTCAACCCCTACACATTTAATCGACTCTCTACTTGAACTGACCTCAGGTAGGAATGCACCCATCCTCCAATCAACTCGACCCCGGCATTCGGTGAACTTGAAACAGACGGTGAGTGGCCGAGAGAACACGTGTGTGGAGTAGGAATCCAATCGTCTACGCCACCGCCAATATTACTATCGAATAGACGTGACAATACGAAGCGACCGAGTTCAAGACCCCTACCATGGGTTACCTCAAGTAAACTACGATAGTTACTACAGCAACTAGTTTTAGTTATAGTACTATTCACTAGAGGCACTGTGCCTGAATCCCATCCAAAAAACTAAAAAGCAGCGTAAAGATAGAAACTAAAAAAACTAATCGAATTCTCTAGTTTCTATTTTTGTGTAGAAAATAGTGCAAAAATAAATGCTAAAAATAAAAAATCACTTAAACGGCGTAAACTTGTGGTAGGGGTACATAAGTGTATTCGTAGTAAGAATACTCAACTTGAAATCCATATAGAAATATATTAACAACACATAGGGCATAAGTACACCGAAGCCTTTCATTTTTCCACCCAGTTACAGGTTTTTAAAAGTCGTTTAGAGCCCATAAATTTAATTTCATATTTACATACACAAGGGACGTTTGTAAATGCGCATGTAATCAATCGAATGTGTTTAACGAATGCTAAATAAATTCGAAAAACATTTAGGTTATGTTTTGAATAAGTACATTATTTAGCTCAGCGAACAGCATTTATTTGCATGATTTCCTTTGCTTCTGACGTAATCAAGCCTCACCGAGCAATTACTGAAAATAACTAGGGTACAAACAAATTAACGTGCTGAAGATAGAAAAACCAGAAAAATTCGCATTTCGGACCTTGAAGAAATCAGGCAGGATCCGAAATTCGATTTTTTCTAGTTTTTCTATTTCTTTATTTATAAAAAACAAGCATTGTAGAATGATAAAATTAACAGAGTAATGATAAAATTAACAGAGTAATGATAAAATTAACAGAGTAATGATAAAATTAACAGAGTAATGAATTAACGTGCTTCTTAAATAATTCATTGAATAATAGAGCAACTACGAGGTGGTACGAGTAGTCATACTCCATCATGACCTACCTTACCGCCAGTATGTCACCCAATGAGTTTATACCATTGACAACCACTAGCGTCCGCGCTCATCGCGTTGACGTTGTAGGGTACTTCGGTACAGCGGCCTCAATAGTTAGGCATGGTACCAAAAATGCCATACTTTCTGAAGTCAACTATCACAGTTTACGTGACAAAAACTCATGGTTAACATACAGAAAACTATAATACAAACCCCCCTGAAACCTCTGACTAAGCCAAAGACTGACATTTCGCGATGTCAATCAGGACCAACTGCCTTGCGTACTTCCTAAAGCCAAAATATTTCCAAAAAATGCATCACTCAATATTGCTCTGGGTTGTCAAGTCACCCATTTTATGGGTCCAATATTCTGAAACAGACAATAAAGACTTAAAAATCGGAAGTTGCTAGTGTAGAAGAGAAAGTTTTGGTCGAAGTTAATTGAAAAGCCAGTTTTATAAAATAAATAAATCAATAAATATCTAGGACAAGTTACTCCAAGTTAAGTGCCCAAGATATTAATTATTTATTATTATTATCTGACCCCAAACTAAGCAAAGCTAGTACTATTTCATAGTTCCATCAGAGACTGTTAAACATACCTAAATATGTATAAATACATACTTAAATAGATAATGACACTCTGTCACAAAACAAACACAAATGTTTGTCACATACTCAAATATTTGTCATGGGTTGGAGGATCGAACCAGAACTATCGAACATACCATTACGACTACTTACATGCCAAACAGGGTAGTAAAGGCAAGTGACTGTTGCCGACATGGTGAGCTGGATACTCAGAAGCCCACTTTTCACCAATGGTATTAGAACCTAACGTAGTAGGCGGTGAGCTTTCCGCCGTTTTACGGGGTTGTTTGGTTTTTTATCGATGTATTCCATCACCGGAGAATTAGTCGGAAATTTAACAATAAACACAAAAATTATGGTTCTGATCATATATATGGACCACACGATCAACGATCCGAGTTCGGGTGCTTAACCCCTACGCCACGACGCTGAGGACATAACTAGAATAACATTGTCTCGCCAATTGCACGATATCGGTGCTTCAATTGCAGATGATTGGATCTATTCGGTTCTATTAAGCGATTTCACTGCGAATTACAAAGTGTAGAAGTGAGATAGTCTTAGATAAATAGAGAGTGAGTTTCTGCTAAAATCAAACAGACAGAGAATATTTCTGGGACGGGAAGCGACTAATGAAGCTAATTTATAAAGCTTAATTATCATTGAGCGTATTAATTTTGTTTGCCTTAAATCTACTTATGGGGAATCTGAGTCTGAAAATTTATGGACATGTTATGGCGTTGCCATTGCTGCGAATGATGAATGATTTATCAATGACAATTTCTAAACTTCTGATGAGCATTAGTGCGCATCAAAATATTTGTCATGCCTGTAACGTGATTTCTTTAGGTAGAACCTAAACCTAAATAATGTATGACGGCCTTAAGAATAACACATCACACACATACCATCACGAATTTATCCCAGACGGGGTAGTCCGAGGCAAGTGACTGTTGCCGTCATGGTAAACGGAACACTTAGAAGCCCACTTTTTACCAATGGTATTAGAACTTTAAGAATTACAGCTTAAACTTTTTTATTGACTATAACTTAAACTTCAATAAAATAAAACAAGATGCGGAAAGTAACAGTTTGCTAAATAATTCAAGCCATAAAGTCAGCACCCCAAAAAACTGGTCGTTTTTAACATAAACATCGGTAATTGTAGTCGACGGGGCTCGCAAAAATGTTAAAAGTTCGCGGACTCTAATTTCAAAATCATGTCGTCACCAGATTATCTCAGCTTTAGCTCTCCTTCGGGACTCAGCTGGTAGTGTTCGTAAGAGGCTTACAGCGTCATCGCGACACGCGACTTTTAACGATATTTCTGGACACTTCCTTTTTGTGGCGTTATGGGAAGTTACAGTGAAATAATCGCCTTAACGATGATAATGTATGTAGGGCAAACTACTTAACTCATGGACATAATAAAAACCAGGTAGGTACCGCAGTCTGTTGTACAATGCGACTCTATTTATGAATTGTGTGACAAACAAGACATCTAGAAACCTTTCACCACGGTCTTTTGACCCCAAACTCGAAGTCAGTGATCTTTATTTACCAAGGCAGGTAGGTACACCAACAGCAAGACATAAGTACATCATATTTACACAAAAAGATAGTTTGGATCATTATTTGATATGGTAGACGGGAACTGATTAACTCACTTAAGTATTTCTTAACATACACATACCTACATCCATACTATTTCGACTTTATCCCAAACGGAGTAGTCAGAGGCAAGTTGACTGTTGTTATTATATAGATTTTCATATTGATTTTAACATTTAGACTAAGAACAAAGTCATGAAGATTTGTCTCGGGTAGAAATCGAACTAAGACCTTCGGAGTTTTTTCCTGGCAGCAGCTACTCATCATTTATTTTTGCTGGTCAGTTTAATTTAATTTAAAATTACTTACTTCCGCCCAGTGGCTAGGGATATACCGCCTTAGACCCTATTTCGGCTTTGAAATGAATTTCACGCTCCATACGGCAATTGACTTTCGTAACTAAAAGGTCTATTTTATAAATAACCTTTTGTTTTACTCTGAAAGCCATAAACTGATTGAGGCAAAAGACGCACTTTACCTTCATTAGATTCTTTGAAGCGCTGTGGTCGTTTATGCCGTGAGGAAAATGATATGGCATACTCAATACGTGATGTAAAATAACTAAGTAATTTCTTTTTGTAATATTTTAATATTATTATTACTTACTTACCGGTCGCGTCACGTAAAAAACGGCCTGGAAGACAGTGGAGAGGATGTGTTTGCGCATGGGTCGACTAACTAACCAATGGCGCAAGGCCCATGCCCTTGCGTCATTGGTTCGTTCGTGCGGCGCCTCCCCCTCCTCGCTTCCTACCACTAATTAGATCCATAAATCGTCTAGTGCGCAGGATGAGCCCGAGAGCGCTTTTTACGTAACGTGACCCGTACGTCTACCAAGAGTTGCCACTTTAAGTTTACATTATCGTTCGCGTAAAAAAATGTGGTGTGGGATTTGGACATTGTCATGTCATGTCATGTATCAACCCAATACAATTTTTTTACGCGAACGATAACGCAAATTTAAAGTTTCAAGTGGTAGACGTACTGTACTCACTGTATAAATAATCACCCAAAATACATGAAAGAAGAAACTGATTGATATTTATCAGCAACCAGCCCTAACAACTGGACTGGAACTAGGGAGTATTTTATAAGAAATCCTTTATCAAAGTTTTTGAGCACTTAAAAGGGGTGCTATTGCATGGAAAAACGACACCGTTTATACTAAAAATGTCCAATATACAAAAAAAATATTTACTAGTTTGTTTTATGACCATTGCTAGTGCAGATGCAATATGTGTTAACCAACATAAGATGGCCATTTATGTTTCATGCGGCGGCTAATCTGATACTTACATCCAATAATATTGTAACTGTTGGAACAAAATAAAGTTAATTTGGGTATAGCAACACTTAGCAACGACGCTTTTAAAGTATTACAGGGTGGCCCAGAGAGAAATGCACTTTTGAAATATCAGAGAAAAAATAACTACGTGATTTTCAAGAACTTTCACTTATTACAATTTAAAGAGAATTAAATGGCACCGTTATTTTCCTTTACGTTGGTAGTATAAGTATTATGTTGCCTTACAACTGCTTGTTCGGAGTTCCGTCTACTAAAACGTAGTATTTATATACTCTTTGGTGGTCGGCCGCAATCGCATACGCCTGCAGGCCGCGGCGCGCCGCTGCGAGCCACTGCGCGCCGATGCGAGCCGTTTGATGTGAATCGTACCTAACTCTAACTATTTTTAAAATGAACCTACGGTAATACGTCTACTTGGTAGAAACGGCCAAAAACAAAATTCATCATTTAAAAAACGACACCAAATTCGACAAAAGCACTAGCGACAGTGCGACTGATCGACTCACTGAAGCTCACTAGTATCGCCTGTAAACTCACTGTGTCTGTGGGCGTGATCAAAATGGCGGGTTAATTTCAAACGGAGGCACTGCCCCGCATGGGTAATATGTTCTGTTGGTGTAATTATTTTGAATGTGAAATAAAGTCTTTTTTCTCCTATCATATTGCAATTTAGAAACAAAACCAAAGGCGTTGTGTATTTAAGATCAAAAGTATACTTTTTCCATTTAATTGAATCACAAAACCGCCCAAGCGGAAGACCGATTTCAGACACAAAGTTTTTAAATTCCCTTTTTAAGCGAATGCAATAAATGAAGCGAAAAGTTGGTTCCGTGTTAATTTGCCTGCTCAGCAACGGCCTCTGGCACTTATAACGAAAGTTTGCTTACGAATAAATATATACCACTTCTGCCGTTCAGTTCAGCGATTTCGAATAAAACTTTCAGCTCGTAATAATCGAATCAAATAATAGGGAGCCTAACTAACCGAGACTAATTGGCTACTCTTGTATTTCAGTTGGACAAAAGTTGATATGTTAGATCAATTGTTTGACGCGCAGTGTGTCAAACACTAACAACAACTTATTTTTTTTAAAGTGGTATTTACCAATAGAGTATATTTTTGTTAACTATTCAATGAAATTGAAAAAAAACACAACTGTGTAGTTGTGCCGCAAATAAAGCCGTATAGGCCATATTTCACTGGGACACCATAGCAGCGGAACTAGTCGCGCCACCTTGGTGTCCGTATGCGACAAAACTAGACACCATATTACAGACACCGAGTCGCCACACCACACTGCGGCCACTGTATCAAAATGGACCTGGAAGAGATAGCACTGTTGCACTCTTTTCCTACGCACATACAGCTGTATTTGCGTAAGAAAAGAGAGTTTAAGAGAAAAAAGAAACAGTGGTTGGTTCATTCATTTAGCCGATCGCTGTATGAAAGGACAATTCATCAATATAAATGACGATCGGGAAGATATCCGGATAAGTTTTTCTCAACAGCGCTAATTCATTGAAAATGGAGGCTCGTAGTAGATTGTATTTTGCAGGTCTTTTAAACGACGTTATCGATAATGATGCACCTAAGTACCTAAAATACAAATTAGTTTGGGCACACTCAGGCTCTCAATACAGCACTAGAGGTGCATCATGGAAGCTAAAAATCCCTCAACATAGAACTGCTGCTTTCCGAGGCAGTTTCCGATATCTGGCAACCAAATATTGGAATAATCTTCCACCGCCAGTTAGGCAAGCCTAGCCAAGCAAGTTTACTTTTGAATGTTAGTTTGGTCGGCACCTGCTGGCTATGCAAAAATTGCAGATCTAAGATTGCCGTATATATGTAGTGTGTAAGAAATAATGTATGATTAAATGTATCTTTTACAAGCGTGATATTCTTTTTTATATATTTATTTAATTGTAATCCTATATCAATGTATGGACTTATAGAGTCTAGATCGAAGCAAAGAAAATTAGTAAATACATACATACATACATATCCATCACGCCTTTTTCCCAACGGGGTAGGCAGAGACCACATCTTTCCACTGCTACGGTCCTGACACACCTCTTGCGCTTCTTCCACTCTCATTAATCCTTTCATACATGCTCGTCGATTATGGGTACTAACTACACGTGGATCTTTTAAAGCATTTTTTTCTTGATAACTCCTTCTTTCTAAGCCTCCATCTGAAAATCAGCGTTACGGCTCGGCCACCGTGTCGTAACACATGCTGAGATGGAGACATCTTTGCTACTGTAGCACTGCATATCTTGTTTTAAGACTGTGCACGCGTCCGAGCTGGTCGCGCCGCCGAATTGGTAGCGCAACCAAACGGACACCAGGAGAGTAACTCTCTATAGAGCTGTATACATTTTGATTGTGGCGACGACTGGTTGCGCCGCCATGGTGTCACGGTGAAATATAGCACTATGTATGGTTATTGTAAGAACAACAGCCGACCAGCCAGTGCAAAATGTGTCCATGTTTGTAGCATAAAGTGCCCTATGTGTAAAGCTACCAACATAAGACCCATTTTGCAATAGAAGCCGCTCACTATAGGCTCTCACTATTCCCACGATATTTACAATTTTTTTACGTGGCAAGACAGTATGGAAAGTCCTTTTACGGCACCAAATAAAAGTAAAAATGATGCTGCAATTATCTGGATTACAATTATATTTTTTCAACTAAAATTAACAATATTTTAAAAACAGATCCCTAAAATTTAAAAAGTATATTTCAAATAGAAACTCGAAAGTTCACTATCAAATAGAGTAAGGTGAGGGCTCGTTAGTGGGCGGCGGCATTTTAATTACACGGAAGCGGGAGCGAGGCTTAAATACAGCCTTAATACCGAAGGATGAGATCGGTGACCTTTGACAGAATAATATCACAGAAATAATCACGATCCAGACACAGGCGCTTTACACAGGACACAGGAATGCAGAAACACATCTAAAGGTGGCGGTTGGCGCCGTGACCAATATAGGCAACCGACACGCGAGAGACTCCCTACAAAGCCAGCTATCAATTGTGGAATGAGCTCTCTGCCATGATTTGCCCAATGAGCTATAGTATGGATTTCTTCGAGAGGGGATTGAAAAGGTTTTTGCAGGGTCGTCAACGCGCGAATGATACCCCATTTTTTGCACGCGTCCATATAGGCTGCGGTAACTCGTGTGAGTGCTTGATTGTCACCGACGCAGTATTAAAATATAAAAAAAACTCCCAGCAATTGTGTATGGGCGGCAGTTCGAGCAAGCGACCGAGACCGGACTCAGAGACGCGAGACAACCCATACAAAGCTTACCGAAGACAAGGCTGCTTCCAGAGATGTGCTATGCAGCTATGCTAAGCTACGAAACTATCAGACCGTTTACACTGATGCTACGAGTATATGTAACAGAGCAAACAAGAGTCTGCGAGAGAGATTCGATCCGCGGCGCAAGGTAGCTGTGCGAAGAAGATGCGTAGCTCGAGCTATGCGATGTACTTATCGACAGTAGAGAAGATTCAAGATTCAAAGATTTATTGCGAATTAAGTGTACATATTATGGTCTTATTTATAATACATTGAACTTAAGAACTTAATTACCCATTTTGTGAGTATTGCAATCTTGAAGACACGGACAGTACGCATCCATAGCATGCATCCATAGCACGCATCCAAAGCTCACAACCACATCACGCATCCATAGCACGCATCCACCACACATATCCATTTACATAAAAAACAAAGCTTAGTAGAACCCCATTCCACTAGTGCATGTTGAGCAATGAATATTGATGGATATCAAACGCATCCACAGCAAAAAACAGCAAAACAACAAACAAACAGCAAGTGGTGGAACAGCAGTCTTGGTCGCTTGTCTCTGGCTCCGCGCCCACTAGCAGTTTTATAGAAATAGAAAGACATTCATTAAATTTAAGGACATCGTTACATTAAACAAAAACACATAGGTGGTATGCATACAATAACAAAATAAGATAACAACAAGACAAACAAAAACCATCAGACAGCGGTGTCCCGATGGCCAAAAAACACAAGGACCTTACTCAGCATTCAGCCTGGGCTTTGATTTTCAGTGGGCCCAAACTGAGTGAACGCACGGACATCTGCGGTGGATATACCTATGCG
This sequence comes from Udea olivalis, assembly GCA_947369235.1. Taxonomy (NCBI): domain Eukaryota; kingdom Metazoa; phylum Arthropoda; class Insecta; order Lepidoptera; family Crambidae; genus Udea; species Udea olivalis. The sequence goes on along the minus strand of OX376362.1, from coordinate 8,862,449 downwards.
CCCTAAATATATCGCCCATCCACCTGTGGCGTGCCGCAGGGCTCCGGAACTGGACCAGTGTGTTATCTGATGCACGTCAACAGCCTGATAAATGTTATTAAACATTGTAAAGCATATATATTTGCGGATGACTTGTGTGTGTGGCGTGCTGGCACCGACCTGGCAGAGGTTTGTGAGCTCGTGCAAAGAGACGTTGACAATGTAGTCAAGTGGTCCCACGATAATTGTATTGTTTTAAATGTAATAAAGACCAAGCAAATGATATTCCGATCTCCTTATTCACATATTTCAATGGTTAATCTTTCAATAATAAGCCACTAATTTTCTTGTTTACACAATACCGTGTCTAGAATTGCTTGCAAATGTTTACCGATTGAATTAGTTACTAATTTTAAATATTTAGGTGTAATAGTTGATCAAAAATTCTCCTGGTCTGATCACGTTTATTTGGTATGTAGTAAGTTGAGAATACTGTTGGGGAAGTTTTATCATCTTAAGTTTAGAGTTCCATCTAATATTACGAGTATGTTGAAGTTTTTGTTTTTGGCTATGGTTGATTCGGTAATATCTTACGCACTAGACAGCTATGGTTTAACGTTTAAATCGAATATAAATAAAATAGAATCATTACAGATTAGATTTCTGAAACTTATAGTGGATAACAAAACTAAAGTTAAATGTAAAGGTGACTACTACCAGTTATTTAATGTTTGCAAGGTTCTTCCAGCCAGCTTAAAGCATAAACAACTTTTGTCATCTGATAACCACGAATGCGGAGAGCGTCTGGTACCGCTGCAGCACAATCACCACACCAGAGCGGCGTCGAGAGGCAGGTACGCAGTTCCTAGAGTTGATAATTATTACGGCGACCGTACTCAGTAAACGTCTTCCATACCTTTTGAATGAACTTTCACACAACATTATAAGCATAGATAAAAGAAAACAATTTTGTAATAGGGTAAAACAGCACTACTTACATAGAATTATATTAACATTGTCATTAAATTGCAAAATAAGTATGTAAGTAATTATTATTTTTCGTTGAATTTATTTATTGTATTGATTTAAGTAATTAATTTTTGTTTTTTGTTACTCTTCACTCGCGGATAAACCGTGCAAATGGTTTTGTGAGTATTTATGTAAATTTTAGATATAAGAAGTGATAAATAAATAAATAATAATAATAATAATACATAATGATAAATATTTGTGAATAAATAGGTAAAAGAATGGTGAGTATGGTGTATGATTCATGGATCATGGATCCATGACTTTTCACTTTATAAGAATGATCCTAACCTTTTGCTGTTTGTAAATTTTCACGTACATAAACCATGATTATACAACGGAATCCCACAATACCCACAACAATATTATAAACTTTATACAACCACTTACAATTGCACTAACCTTTAATAGAAAAACGTAACTAGAACATAATAAAAATAGCACTCAGGATTAATGTTCTGATATATTTCTACGCTTTAAGAAAAATAGAGCGACGGAAAAGAATGTCCTCATAATGTTAGCAAAAAATGGCCACTTCTGTGTCTCTGTGTATCATCTATCGATACATACGAGTATTATGAAATATTTTCTGGACTTATAAATTGAGAACGGCGTAGCTCAGTTTAAGCACTGGGAATTCGTGTGGTCCCGAGTTCAAATCTAACCTGAACCATTGTTGTGTTCATTGTGTTTGGGACTAACCCTCCGGTGATGGAAAACACCGATCATAACCGAAGCAACCCGGAGAACGGTGGAAAGCCCGCCACCTATCACGCTGGATTCTAATACGCTTGGTGGAAAGTGGGCTTCTGAGTGTTCCGTTCACCATGGCAATAGTCAGCTTACCTCTGACTACCCCGACGCGATAGTCGTGATTGTATGTATGTATGTATGAGTATGTACGTAATAAATCTTGCAAAAGATTTTTTTGTGTCTGACATAAAAACCTGTTCAAGTATGACGTGAAAACTACAGGATATAATAAAATGATATTCTGTGGACTCATCTTATACTAATATTATAAAGAGGAAAGATTTGTTTATTTATTTGTGTTGAATATAGGCTCCGAAACTACTGAACCGATTTTGAAAATTCTTTCACCAATGTAAAGCTACATTATCAGGGAGTGACAAAGGCTATATTTTTTTTAATTTAGGCTATATTTTGATGGGACGGAGAGTCTACGCGGGCGAAGCCGCTGACAGACAGTTAGTACATTATAATCTAGTTTATAATGCTGGGTACTTTAAATTAATATACAGGATGAGTGTATAAGATTAAATCCAACCGGACAAAGTCATTGGCAATAGCTAGTAGTGTAATATTTATAAATGGATACAGCCTTATACGTCCCACTGCTGGGCACAGGCCTCACCTCAACTATGAGGTGGTACGAGCCATACTCCAACACGCGGGCTCAGTGCGGATTGTTGGAGAGGTGAATGTAAGGCCAGTGATAAACCTTACCGTCAGACGTTATCAAGCCGCCTTTTTAGCCTCTGACTAGGCTTTACGACTAATATCTTGCGACGTCAGCCGGGACCACCTGTTTAACGTGCCTTCCGAAGCACGGAGATGCCCGAAAAACACATCACTTAATTTCGGTCGGGATGGTCACCCATCCATAACCCGACCTGACTGGCGTTGCTTAACATCGGATCGTTGCCGATCCGCTGCCGTCACTTAGCCACGGGCACCTTGTTAGCCACGGGCACCTATGCAGAGGAGGATGCCTAGGAGAGCAGACCTCTGGAACATAGCCGAAATAACGCAAGTGCCCGGAAGGCCCTTCTGTCTCTACCGGCCTCGTAAATCTTCATTACGCAGCGCAATTATATCACACTCGCAATAAGTTCATAGGAGTGTTTTTGTCAAATTACATGGCTGTTGTGGCTTTTTGTTGGGGAAGTAAGATTGGAGTTATGCTAAATATCCTTGATGTTAGGTATAAGAGATGATATAAGAGTCTTATGTAATTCTGGGTTCAAGAACCTTTGAGTTAGAACTTAAAAATGTTATATTTGCCTTCTGTGCCTAATTTCAGGATGTAAGGTTCTGTAAATATGTGTGAAGTTTTGTTGATGATTATCTTGGAGTTATCACAATTATATCACAATAATAAATTGTATGAACATTAGGAACATCAATCAATTCCTAAAACAATTTCTCACTGAGAACCTAAATTCAATACGTTAAGGATGTCGGTTGAGGGTTCACCTACATACCACTTAACTTGCGAACTCAGCACTAACCTGTAATTACAAGTTGTAACTAAATTCAGCTCCGTGGCGATAGTACTTCCAAGTTTGATGAGTGTTAACCTTCCGTGGTTCTTCGGGTCATTTTGACCTACAACTAAAATATTAATAACTTTAACATTGTTTTTCACTGCTAAAATAATTAGATAAGATAAGATAAATGTACTTTATTAAACAACAAACCACAATATTAGCATTACATAGTCTAAGATTGACAGAATCAGAGAGCTTCGTGGCCTAGGTCCCGAGTGTAAATCTGGCCAGATCCACATCTTAGTGTTCATTGTTGAATTTCCGACCAACTCTCCGGTGAAGGAAAACATCGATAAAAACCAAATCAACCCGGCAGAAGGCTCTCACCACCTACCACCGCGGGTTCTAATACCATTGCTGCAAAGTGGGCTTCTAAATGTTCCGTTCACCTTGACGGCACAGTCACTTGCCTTTGACTACCCCGTTTGAGATGAAGTCCTGATGGTATGTTGTGTTACGTTAAAATAATCATATTGGTTGGAGTATCTGTCATTTAATGAATTAAATATATTGGCAAATATTGTGTTTACCCAGATAGGGTCAACAACGCGTCAGGGTCAAATAGAAGAAATTGCTGTTGCTGGTTTTATAAAACTTTACATCAAATGCTTTTGCAAAAACATTTGCTTATTTTTCTGGTTCTAAAGGAAAATAAACAGAAGAAAATATTACGTGGATGATTTTCATTGCGAACAAAATGGTTTTGTTGAAATGGTCACGAATCACCATGCCGCCAAGCTTGAATGGAACTGGGCTGGACACGTCTGTCGCATGTCAACTGAGCTGTAGGCGAGGACATAATGGCACCCCAATCGTCAACGCGCGCGCAGGAGGCCTAGAAGAAGGTGGCGAGACAAACCTTGAATCGTTTGGGATAGAGATTGAGGGGGCGGCCTTGCCTTGCAGTACTATGGACTGAGCTGATTTAGATTTATAAACGGTCACGTTCAGGATGTACATGTATATACCTCTGCAGCAGCGCGTATACGTCATAGTTCATTAGTAGCGTTACATTGTTCACTTAGTCACCACTGTCGAAACTCAAAACTGGAGACTAAAACATGTAAGTGAGGTAGCAATAAAAGCTTTCCCAATACGGGGAACCCTCTACTTCCATTCCCCCCTACTTTCATTTCCCCCTATTTCCATTTTTCCGAAAACGTAGAAGCGTAAATTCTTATGCGTTAAACATCTTTTTTTTAAATTACAATTGAAATTGATATAGATTTTATGAATTTTTAATCATGACATTTTATTGTACGTTTAATAACATTTCTATACGACTTTTTGTGTGATTTTACCTGAGATTCGAATCTTCGTAAATTTTTCACCAAATTAGGCCCCAAACTGGACAATACAAATCCAATGCTACCAGAACGAAAGAGATGGAAATACGGGCCAATCTGGAAGTTCCCAGGACAGTCGACCTGAATTCCAATCATTGCTGATAGGAACTGATCTCGACCGGCGTTTATTTTGTGGTAGTTTAAGGCAGGGTGCACACTGTGCTTTAAAAGTGATAGCAAAACCTTTTTTTAAGTATTCCAAGTAAGATAAGTATACTCGCTTACCGCAATTCAAGAACACGTACAACACGAGAAGAATTACCTGCCTGTTGCCGACCGACCCTGTGAGACTATGGAAAACTTTTGAACTGACCAAACCTCTACTACGAGTACCTACCCTATCAACAAGCAAAAAGAAAACACTGCCCTCTCTACCCGAAGGTTGCTTGGAAGAGATCGCTTATAGCGATAAGGCCGCCTAAATTGAACTCTTAATTTATGTAAACTTTATTTTGTATTTGTGCGATAAAGAATATCTTATCTTAGCTTATCTTCTCCATCAGCAAAGCATCTGCTTTGTGTTTACACGTAGAATTCGCAATTTTGCTCAGGGTTCCCCAAACTAATGATACATTTCCGTACCTCAGTGTCTGAGAGCCCTAAGCACCCTGTTTATGTATTTACCAGTTTAGTGGTCGCCCCGGGCATTACTCGGCAATATACGTTGTTTTCTAACATGTAACGTATTTATAGAGCTGCCGAAGTAGTGAGTTATTGGCAGTTGTACTAAAATGGAACGTGACGTTGTTGAGACGTTTACAGGTTAAAATATATTCGGCAAGTTAGAGTGTTGAGTTCAGGAATGGAGACCATTTTGGCGCGTGATATGCCCGATAACCCGATAAAGGTCGGAGGAAGCAGGCCGCCTATTAACAGATATATTTAGAGTTTTTATGGGAAGCATATATGTTCTGCGGCCAAACCACCAACCGCCCATGGATACCTCGTGACCCAGGGGAACGACAAGGTTATGTCGGACTTCTACCGACTAAAACCCCACGGTACTCGACCTCAACACTTCAGCAACGAGGCGGGGTCCCTAAAAAGTTTCGCAACGCCCCGCCGCCAGTGCTTACCCGTATTGGGGCCCCCTCCAGCCGACTCCCTAATGAAGGGGGGAGGCCCCGGAAGCACCTGGTAAAGTAAAAGTAAAAGCTGCCGCATCTGGCAGTGCGGCCACGCCGAACCGCGGTGCACAGGGGGGCCAGCCGCGGATCACTGACTCTCTCCAAACGGTTGTGCACCGCAGCCTCCACCTCGCGCCCTAAGGCGCTGCGCCCGTGGGCGCCCCTTTGGGCGAGCAGTGGTAGGCAGGCAGGCACCATACCACCACCACGCCCGTTGCCAGGCAGTGGGTGGGTGGGAAGTCTAACGCATTGCTACGCCTGAGCCCTCTTAGTTTCCCGGTGGTTTCACCAGCCACCAGTACTAAGCCCCCCCGCCACGACAAGGCGAAGGCTCATGGGGGGGACCGTCCTGTATCCCTGGCATAAGTTTACACCGTTTACTCTACACGTTAGAATAGTTCAAAACGAAAATGCTACCATGTACCTTTTTTATTATAAGTTTTCAAAATTGCGGCACTACTGCAAGCGCCACGACACGATCACGGAGTGACTGAAGATCTTGCGAGTATTGGCAGACATATCGATCTACCCTCCCTCGAAGTCCTTTATTGCGCTCGTCTCCATACAAGTTTTCTTTAACTCTGTATCCTTTGTAGCTACTTTCGTCTTGAATATTTGCAAAAATCTTTTTTTCGGACATTTAAAGGCGCGTGCCTTATATTCAATGAAACAACGTTGGCTAACAATGTAAAGTACACTAGAGAAATTAGTCAGGTCTGCTAATGCCTTCGTTTAGTTGCGAGAAGTGAGAGTGTCCCGATCGAACTCTAGGACCAAGGTTGATTTTTCTAGTTTCTATCTTCCCTTTGTCCTTTGTTGTATGTTTGTTAATCAAGGGCCAGCTCAATAGAGCTAGATTATAGCCGCTCGAACAAACGCGCGTTCGATCTCGGATCAAGTCGGTCGAATGCCAGTACTGTATCGACGATTCGCCGTATGCACGCGCGTATTCATGACTGGCTGTTACGAGCTTTATATTGAACTGGTTTACTATTGGCTATCCATTTTGTGCTTTACTTTTGGCGTCTTAGCCGCTATTTAACTTCTATAAACATACATAAAATGTGTTAGGTTACTATGGTTCCATACCTAGCGCGTTTTTAACGCGCTAGGTATGGAACCATAGTTACATTCAAATAGACAAATATCTAATTACTAAGTTTAAAATGATCAAAAGGTCCGTTATGCGTTACTGGTGTAGTTGATATTCGAACGCTGACCAACTCAGTAGTATGTGCAATTTTGTATTCGTCAACCTCTGTTTTGAAACATATGGCAGCTTTGCTTCTGGTGGAGTGTGGTTAACTTGAAGTGGAGAGTAACATAAAAATGGACCTTAATGCCTACGATCTAGCCTTGTACAATACAGCAACTGAGCTTGCCCAATCTGGAATTTGAAATGGCCTTATCCAAGGCCATATCCGCCGCGCTCTGACCACTCGGTCAAAGAGACGATTGCAGTAAGTCTACCATGAGTTTTCACCAATGACAGCTAGCGACCGCGTTGACGTTTTTGTATAGCATACAAAGTTCTGAAGTCAACTCTCGTAATCTACGTGGCAGAAACTCTTGGTACTTTATACAAATGGTAGACATACTGGACAGATTTCGGTTAAAGAAGCTGAATGATTTTATGGGATTGCGGTTCGGCCACTATGAGCCTTTGAGAACACAGAAGGCCCAGGTATGGCGGTGTCGTAGACTTTTCTCATCATATATTATAAGTAGGCAAATAGTGGTGCACACTGCTGCAAACAAGGGGGGTTTTGAGGGAACTTTGCCGCTAAGGTGTCGAGGACTAGAAAAATTAAGTTTTTGTCGGTAGGAGTCGGACATTTTCTTTACCCGGGGGCAGCGAAAGTACCCTTGAGTATCTTTCACGTAAGTTAAAAATGGCTCATTTAATAGTAACGTTCAAAAAAAAAATGAGCAAGTTTTTTATCTGTACTAACGTCAAATCTCTTTTTAAAAGTAGGTCACGCCTTAAGTACTACTGTAATACAAGCCTAAAACTCAAAACTCTTAGAGCTCTTGTTCAAATCTACAGAAACGAAGAATTTCTCAAAGCAATTACATCTTTACTGTACCGTTTCCAATTTGCGTATGTGAAACAAACGAGCGTGGTGAAGTGATATAAAAAACTGGTCACGTTAGTTATTTTTTTTGCAATAAGGTTCCGTTGAAAACTTGCCGTTAAGAATTGATTACTTTTATCGAGACTTGGTTTTGGCTCGTGGGTCTGCTTCACCAACAAACAATTATCTGAAGAACATTTGTACATTTGACGACACGAATGGCGTAGTGCGCTGTAGCACGGTTTCTCGCCTTTAATTCTGTAGTGTCCCGGGTTCCATCCCCGGTCAGGTCAATTCAGGAAATGATCTTTTCTAAATTGGCCTGGGTCTGGGTGTGCTGGGAGACGCCCCTGGCTTAATTCCTTGTCTGGTACCTCGTACCAGACAAGGAATTAATTTATTAATTAATTAATTACACAGGGATATTTATCCCTACTTCGAGACCATGACAAGAGGTGTGTTGTCTGGCGCATATTCATATTTATTCATATTCATATTTATTTGTGTTAACCTTGTGTATGTAGAATCTATTAATTTGTATGTATACCCAGTAGTGGTGGTATAATTCCTGTCTTTACTTAATTAATGTGCATATTCAAATTGAAAAAACATGTGTAGAGCTAACATGTATGTATATTATAATAACTGTGCGACGTCCGTAGTCCAAGCTCGGCTTAGTTTTATTTTCTCATAAAATTTATTTGTTTATTTTTTGTGAGATGCTCTAGTAAGCTCAGTTTGCAAAGCGTCCTGAAATCGAAAAACCACTTTTTGTAACAAATTTAAAATTGATTTGTTTAGAAAAATTTCAACATCTTGATATCTTTCTTTTATCTGTTACCAAGCAAGCAAATATTTAAGAAACGGTGCACATACAAAAACACTGTATGACTCAGTTGTAATGCCAACAAATTTTGTAACTAAGCACTAAAACATTGTTAAAAAATCATTTTTTGTAAAAGAGTAACTGCTAAGTTTCTTCTACCGCGTCTTCTCAGTCAAGAAGCAACACCACCTTTTCGACTCCGGTGGTCGATTCGCATTATATTTATGTATTGTTAATTTTAAATGTTCAAAGTATTATTGTGTAAATTTATTTTTACTACTTAATTAGATTTGACTATTCGAAAGTACTATTATGATAATACTAGTATGTGGTCTATTTAAATAAAAGTATTTTTGACTTTGACTTCGAAACAGTCAACATTGACGCTAGCGACTGTCATCATCGGTGCAAACTGATGGCAGGAACACTGACGATTATTGCACTGGTACCAACATTCCTAGATGTGTGGTTGACCAAACCCTTAGTTAAAAATAAAATAATAACATTTTTTGATTAAATTTTCCTTTGAAATTTACAGAATCAAATGTTAAAAACATAAATTCAAGATATTGTACTACAGTATTGTCTTGATCATAGATTTCTAATATTTTATTAAGAGAAAACCTAGATAAATTGCTTAACCGCAACAAGGTTTGGACATTCATAATTTTCCGAATAATTTTCGGGCCCTTAGTCTGTAACTCACATCACAACACCACTTGATTGTCAACTAATGATGATGCAGTTTTGGACGTCAAATAGCCATAAACGCTTTTAAAACCGTTATTTTCTTGCGATTGAAGAGAGTAAATAGCCCATCAAGTGGCTGTATAGAGGAGCAGATGAACTATCAATTGACTTGGGCTATCGGAGCGGCAACGTCGCATCACGAAAGAGCCCTAACAAAGGTTTTCCCATCTCGCACGCTAACCCTGCAACCGTCTATTTTACTCGGTAGTGCCATTACCTTTACAATACATCTCCAGTTTTTTATCACTGAACATCACCAGATAGATGTATTGCGTTGTTGAATATTTTATATATCGGAAATTGGTTTTCGCGGCAGTTCAAGTTTTCTCTTTTACGAGTTTGGGACTTTATCCATTACCTTTATTGAAGGGGCTTCTATTTTATTCATTTTCTATCGCGTTATGTCCACGTTTGTTTAAAAAGATTTAGTTATTTCGATACCGACAACATTGTTAGGAAGATTGTGAAGAGAGATGATAAAATATATTTTTTACGACAGCAGATTCACGAAAAATGAAGTGATTTTTGTTTTGACGATCAACTAACAAAAAATATTAGCAACAATATGGGTCAAACTCAAAATTAAATATCCAGGACCAATGACACAGAGATCATCTGACCCCAAACTAAGCAGAGCTTGTACCATGGGTGTCAGAGACTGATAAACATACTTGAATATTCCTAAATACATACTTAAATAGAAAATAACACCGAGACACACAGCAAACACAAATGTTCGTCACATAAATGTTTGTCATGGGTGGGGATCGAACCCACGACCTCCGGTGCTAAAGGCAGGATCGCTGCTATTGCACCAACAGGTCAGTTAGCAATTTCAATAAATAGTTAGACAAACAAAACAAATGAAGTTTATTTATAATGATGCTGAGTGCTGCAGTTTATTCACAATTCCGACCACCACCCATCAATGCAACCACTTTTAATGTAATAAGTTTAAGTAATAATAAAATTAATTATAGAAGAAATTGTATTTGATGATAATGCAACATATTAAATAAATAAATTTTGGAATAAAACACTGTGAGCCATCATTCAAGTGTTTATCTACAATGACGAAAATATAAATGTGTCTGTTTCCTTTGAATTTTCCGTGTCCGAAATCGACTTACACTGTAGAAAATCAATCAAAAACTAAACATTCAAAATTCTGTAGCGACAAAAGGCACCCTGTATAAATACTAAATGTTAGGATTTTACGATATCTGCCTGCTTAAGTTTTCACTGTGAAATAAAACGGAAGGTTGCGAGATAAATCTGCGAATGTCGAACTTTTTCCACGCCCGAAGCTATTTTCAGCCTGATTTAACACAAAATCACTGTTTTGTTAAATATTACGAGTGTGCTTTTAATAATTCTGCTGCAATGCAGATGGTCCCGTTTGTTTTTTATAGCTAGTAATTTTTTTTCTTGCAGGAAGTGACGTATACTTTTTTAATCATTAAGAAAGGGTTTGCGTTTGTCTTCAGTCTCTCTGGTGGTAAGCAGCAGAAAATGCCTTTTCAGCCCTGGCCTTGAAGACACCAAGGTTGTAAGTATCCGGAAATACAGACGCAGGGAGAGCGTTCCAATCCCTAGCGGTGAGGACCAGAAAAGACGCAGCAAACCGTAACGTATTTAATTCTTTCGTAGACTCAATTTTGTTTGAAGATTTTTTTAAATAAAACCTTAACATCTTTCTATTATTTTTTAGTTCTAGATAAATTGAATGCATTCAGTGACGATATACGAGTATGTGACATTAAATAAATATATTGGTAAACACTTTGACTTCCGTGGGTCTGATGGGTCATGGTGCTATAAACAGAGCGAAGATTTAACGCAAGTTAAATTTTACTTTAAAAGGAAAACAGAATAAAATCAAAAGATAGAAACCTGAAAAGAGTGAGACTTACACCTGCGTCTTTCACAATCCGAGTGGCTGCTCTACCAACAGAGCAAGCGAGGCCACTAACCGACCTGGCGAACTTGTCTAGCATATTTTACGATGTAAGTCAACGTTGTTTCATTAACATTATAAGACAAGCGCCTTTTTCAAACACAGAGCCATGTGCCTAACTTTTCTAGCTCTATCTTTAGATAAACAGTAATGATTACTTTCTACTAAATACTTTCCCGTTCCACGCATTTACGTGTTAAACATTCAAACCGCAAGCCGGTGACACATTCTCCATTTGAGAATGTACCTATTGTTATATCCACAAAGGTTACGTATGAATGGCCTCACTTAGCCGGCAACGCTCGTATGTCCCTGGTATGTAATACCCGTGGTGTGAGAATACTCGTAGTAGCACGTGCCAAAGCCTGGATTGCCCCCTTGCTCCGATCAGGGTACTTATAGCGAAATACTCTCAAAATCTTGTGTTGCGGTCTTCGACGGTCACATTGCAACTTCAAGGGGCGGGAAATTCCTACCAAAGTTTGGATATCTAATTGATAAATTAACAGAACATATTGTATTAAGTTAAGAATGTACGGGATTACGGGAACGACATAAGCACTCGTTTAATCAAAATGACATCTGATGTCAGTTCCATACATTTTTTAATTTGACATTTCGAAATGAAAGTAGCGTGTTACTCTTGGCTAGCTCCCCTGCTCCCCGATTCCGAACGAAGGCATCGACCGATTCGATAAGTTTGTTTTATTTAGGCTAAATGACCAGCTTAACGGTAGCAATCAATATTTTTATATGTTAAAGCCAAAGGCCTCAAATTTTCACTAACTAGATTATTTAGCCACCTTAGTGCCTTGGTGCGACCTTAGTGCCGGCGTACCGCAAGGTGGCGTCTTGTCTCCTCTTCTTTTTGCTACTTTCATTAATTCTGTTACCCAAAATCCATCTTCTTCTTATCACCTATATAAAAATAAATAAATAAAATATCCCTGGACATTATTCCACACAGCGCCATCTAGCCCCAAAGTAAGCTAATTAAAGCTTGTGTTATGGGATACTAGACAACGGATAAACATACTTAAATACATTTTCTTTTGTAAATACATACTTATTATACATAGGAGACACCCAGACCAGTACAAACAGACATGTTCATGCACACAAATGTTTGTACTGTGCGGGGATCGAACCCGCGACCTCTGGTGTAGTAGCCAACTTCTTAACCATTACACCAAGTCGGTCGTCATATGCAGACGATCTCCAAATTTACTCCCAAGGTAGTCTTGTTGATTTGCTCATAGTTATTAATACCATTAATGCTGACTTGAATCTTATTTCTAACTGGAGCGAGTCTTTTGGGCTCACTGTTAACCCTGCTAAAACGCAAGTAGTAATTGTGGGCGGTTTGAAGCTGAGGGTTGACTGGGATGTTCTGCCTTCAGTTGTATTTGACGGTGTGGTAGTCCCTTTCAGTAAAACTGACAGAAATCTAGGTGTTTGTATTGACAATACATTAACTCGGACAACCCAGGTTGGTCAGGTTGGCCGGAGAATGTTTGCTGCTGCAGGTTCACTAAGAAGGCTGCGCAATTTTTTAACAATACTTACTAAAATTGCGCTTGTCCAGGCCTTACTCTTTCCCATTCTCAACTACGCAGACTGCTGCATCCGCATTATTTTTGGACTGCGAAAGTACGATCATGTTTCTGAGTACAGGTCTCAGTACTCTCAACTGGCTTCCTATACGTCTTCATCGAGATTCTCACGTTCTTTTTCTCCTTTATAACATTTTATTTAACCCATTGTCGCCACGTTATCTCTAGGGGGGTTTCCAAATTCTGTAGCCAGTACGGGGTCAGCCGATGCGGTCATCTAAGAAGCTGTGCCTTGCATTCCCTCCTCATTCCTCGCACTCCTACACACAGTCGGTCACTGTTAAATCTGTTCGTCTCTGAAATTCCCCTTCCCTTACTTATAAGAGAGTCTAAATCGTTGTCTATTTTTAAAACAAGGATCAAAACACATTTCCTCGCCCTTTAACGCTCCTGCTTAGTCTCCTAATTTCTTTTCTTCTTTTTACTTCTCCTTTTCTGTTTATTTATATTTCTATTTTCTTTCCCTGATCTCTTTTTGTTATTGGTGGGCTGTTAGTTACGAATTCTGAATTTAATGTAATTTATTTGTCTTTTTATTGTTATTTTTTTAAGTAAATATATTTTTTTTGTTTTTTGTGCATTTGCTTACCATTCCTAAGATTTTCTTCTACTTGGGTTGTCTGTAAGAGATTGCTTTTTAGCCGCTCTCTCGTAATACCAACCTGTAATGTTTCATTTGATGTGCAATAAATACTATTTATCTTATCTTATCTTTAGAAGACCCATACTTAAAGAAAGAATTGAAAGTAAAGAAACTAACCGAATCAGTAGATAACTTTGTTCTAAATCGAAGGGGTGGTGTCTTTTGTCCCGAAATCTAACACCTAGCAACACCACTAAGAACGACAACCTTCAAACAACGCGAGACGTCAGTTAATTATAAAGACTTCTATCAAACTTTCGAAATTTTGGATAACAAATTCTCCGCTTACAAACTAAGGGAAAGCCCACTAAACCTGCTCCACTTGAGTAATTTTATCCTCATAAATTAGATTCGTTGGAGTTAACCCCAAAATGTTTAATGGTACGTTGGAGGTTCGATTTCACGAACAAACTTATTCCGCGACGTTCAAAGAATAACAAATCATCCTAATCCATTAGGGAGAATTCTAACAAAGAAAAAATCTGGGCCAAACCATTCACTTATGTTCTGGTTATCTAACGACATGTATAGTAGCTATCAAAAAGATAACACGTGCTCTATATCAATGAGATAAGGATTCTTTTCGCGCAGATATTTCTTCAATATGTATTATGTTTATGGTTAAGTCTCAACGCAAGGCTTATAATAATGGTAAACAGAACGGTTATGGTGATGTTAACTTTTATAGACAACTGGCTTAGAGATGTGCCATTCTGTTTATTAACTGTGCATGATAAGGGTTATCTTCTGAACAAAAGTATTTTCGCTTTCCTAATGTTTAATATGCTATATATATCTGTAATGACATATCTCTGTTGTATTATCTTAGTTATTTGCAGTAAAATACATAAATGTCTACTCGTTTGTATTGGAGCGGTTTAAGACTAGCGTCGTGGCCTAGTGGTTCAGCACCCGAACTCAGGTCGTGGATCGTGTGGTCCCGTGTTCAAATCTAAATCTTTGTGGTCATTGTTAAATATCCGACTTACTCTCCGCTGATGGAAAACATCGATAAAAAACCAAATCAACCCGGATGACGGCGGAAGGCTCACCACCCAACACGTTGGGTTCTAATAACATTGGTGAAAAGTGGGCTTCTGAGTGTTTCGTTCCCCATGACGACACAGTCACTTGCCTCTGAACCCGTTTGGGATAAAACATACATACGTATGTTTGTATGTGTAGGACTAGCGTTTTTTTTTGTGCGGTCGCTTTGGTATACGCACTTTGATTAATAAATTGGCCCGACGTTTATTTGAGAGCCAGCTTAAACCAAACTCATCTATGGCCAAACTAAGCAGAGCTAGTATTTTGCGTGTGGAAGCTTATAAACATATTCAAATGTGTTTTATGTTCATACTAAACTAGATACACACAATCACCTGAACCTTAAGCGCTGTTTTCAAGACTCAGTAAATTGGCTTGTCAACAAATTACACAAAAATCCCTTTACTTTCAGATTTCTCACTTGACCAGCCACTTGACCACTTGACCAAAAGTAAAAGAGCCTTCACGCATCTTAGTTCGAATAAGCTCATCCTCACTTACTCGTGGCGCTTCTTAGCGTAGAAATCAATGTTGCTACAGACTGGCTACGCACGGGCCTAATTAGATTCACTTATATCCCAGTCAAGTAAATTCCTAAAACTGAGGGTATTAGGAATTTCGTCAGTAAATATCCAGCCTAGAAGTTTTTTTTTGGTGATGAAAAGTGATCACCTCCGCCCATGGACAACTGCAACACCAGAGGTGTCACCGATGCCTTGCTTGCCTTTTAAATGGGAATACGCTCTCTTCTTGAAGGCTCCGATGTCATATTCCTTTGGAAATACAGACGCAGGAAGATCATTCCATATCTTGGATGTACGAGGAAGAAATTGACACGAAAAACGTACGGTTGTTGAGCGCCAGCCATCCAGGTGATGAGCATGGAATTTCGACTTATGACGTGTCTTGCGGTGATGAAATTCAGCGGCAGGTATAAGATTATGCAATTCTTCTCAGCACTCCCCATTGTAAAGATGGTAGAAAATACAGAGAGATGCAACGGATAGATGCGCCAGTGCCAGGAAACCGCTGACTGGCTGGAAATAAAAGATCATATTACGAAAGAAGAAGAAACTACGTTCAGTTTAGTAAAAGAACCTAACAAGTTAAAAGGGATTATAATAAGGCTACTGGTTCGCTAGAATGCTGGAATAGACTTCAATCTCTCATGCGGCGAGAATACACCCCCCATGTTAACACGCCTTGTTGACGCGCCGTTCGAGTAACCCTTTAAAATCAGTGCTTGCCCAACAAAATGTTCACGTTAACATTACTCATAGGCCCAAATTAAACCCCAAGTGAGTTTGCGATTCCCACATCACTGTCAATGATTGCGTGTTAATTACTTACCCCGTCATGTTGACTGGGTGACACTGTTGACCCCGGGGTCGAAATGGGGCTGGTAATCAATTGCGAACAAACGTTTTCATTAGGTGTTTGTTAGTTTTTGTAGTGTCCAATTGGAAATGTTCGACCGCGTTTTTTAAAAAGCCACTACAGTCAGCAAATGATAAAAACTTTTTTTTTTAATCGCTACTCCGTGATCGAAATAGGAATAAAGAACAACAAGTTTCATCGGTGCATGCAATTATATGCAAAACTGCAATCAAGGGTATTATAAAAGATTCTCGTCTGGCACTTATATGAGTCTAGACCAAAGAACATGTGGATTGATGTTGTCAACACTCTTTCTTGGCAACAAGACTTTGAAATGGGTTATTACACTTCCAAACCACGCCACATTGGTTTTCTTACGACACCCTCCTCCTTTGAAAAATAATAATTGCTATCCAATAGAGCTCGGACCCAAATCCGGTGGTCTTGGGTACAATTCCTACGTCGGGCAAAAGTGTGAATTCGGATTTTTCGGTACATAACCCGCATTTGGCAGACGTGGTGATTAAGCCAATGCCCATCAATTGTAGCGATAACTTGATTTCAATGATGGTGGAAATTGCATAGGCTAATTGCTTTGCTTGTGTAATGTAACATTGTTTTGATGTTATTAACGTGAAATGATGTAATTAATTTGTCAGCACACAAAGTCTTAATCTTTAAAACAATCTTAGATGCCTATCTTCTCGTAAAGTTCCTTGGTCATTTCCACATTGCTCGAAACTGCAAAAGACAATTGTGGAATTGTATAACCTGATAACTAATCAACGTCAATTCCTTTCTTACAGATTTTTACCGCGACAAAATAACAAGTTTACATTTTCAACACACAGTTACTAATAATGATATAAAAATACTTAAATGCGGCTTTACAACGTTCACTGGCCGAAAGCTTTTAGGGTTAACGACTTCAGTGGTCATTAGCTAGGTACACGAGAAAATAAAATTAAGACTAAAGTTAAAACCATGTCACGCCACGGAAAACATAAAAGCTGTATTTTTAAATCAAATATTCCGTAAAATCAAGGCCATTAAAATTCACGAAGGGCGAGCAAAATTGATAGAATCAGGGCGACGACACATCCGGGACATCGGTTGTAAAGGAGCGATTACAGCGCCGCTCAACCGGAAACGGATAAAAAGAGAATTAATAATTGAGCATAGAGTTGTTTTGAGGGTTAAATTGGGTCACGTTTTTTTCTAGCTGGGGACAGCGTCCCGGAACGTTGTTCGCATGGGCTCTTTATTTTTCTTTCATGAGTTAATTTGTATAAAATACATTCTCAGTTTGTTAGTTCAGCTTTGTTGCAAACTGCGATAGTAAATGTACACTAAATGGGTATCCTCTTTTTTATTTTCAGGTAGGATTAACACCAAAATAAGGTCAACTAATCATTCAAATAAAGAAATAAAGCCAAGAAGATTCTTACTTTGATTGTTTCAGCATTTTACAATGCTTGTTTTCAAATCTGAAGATAGAAAAACTGGAAAATATCGATTTTGGACCTTGATGATCTCGAGCGGGGATCGAACCCGCGTCTTACACAATTCGGGTGACTAATCTAACCAATAAGCTTCCGAAACCTTAACGGAAGAAATGAATCTTACTGTCAAGTATTCCATCAATGTTTCAAGGCTATGAACATCCGAAAGAAATATTTTACAAATATTCAAACTTTCGCTTAAGATGAAATTTAATATGCTATTTGATTATTTTAGCGTTTTACAATGCTTGTTTTTCATATCTAAAGATAGAAAAACTATCAAAATTCGATTTCTTGCTGATGATCGGCAGTAATAATCAAATAGCATACTTCATCTTAACCGAAAGCTTAAATATTCGTAAAAAAAATATTTCGGTTCACATTCATGTATTGTAACACTATTCGTAAAAACATTACATTACAATGTTATGCTTTAGCAATAGCGAATGCTCTAGTCTTAAGTCTAAACCAACCTTAACACAATGTAATTATGTGCCCAAAAATGGCAGAGGCCAGAAAATCGTGACAAGATTAAATATGTCTTTTAAATGCATAATTTAAATATTGTAATAAATACTTCAAAAGAAGGATCGTAAAACGGCGAAGTTTAAAAAGCCAAATTTAATTACTCTAACATAACCCTATCCGTCAGTTATCGAGTTTACTACCCTTGTCAATAAATAAGGCAATAAGGATTGGAGTAAGTTTTGGTTGTATCGAAAAAAAAAACTACTCATAACTTTACTATACTGAGGGATTTTTTTATAGGTGGCTCAGTAGTTGATGTAGAACCAAATTTATTTATTTTGTTTATCTAATCAAAATGAAAGTTGTTTAGATAAATCGTAATTTGATTAGACGGTAATTTGTAAAATTTATGACCGTTTCGATATTATGAGCTTGTTGTGGTGATCTATATTTTCATTGTAAGTTGCATACTATTAAGGAACTGAATTGAAACTCTAAATATGTAACTATCTTTTGATAAATAATATAATACTCTTCTATGCATGTCCACAAAACTATATTCTAGCATGTTTAAACAAACAATGTATGATTAACATTGATTTGAAACTCAATTGAAAGTCGAGACATCAGACTATCCGGAAGACTAAGCGAACATGGGGCTAAAAACATCCCCCTTAACGCACAATACGGTTCGACTGCAGTTTGGAAACTTTTATTACTTTTCGGCTTCCGTTTTATGCTGCGGATGTGGATGGCTCAGGTGGATGTTAGTTCCGCCATTGCATGCCCACCAACAGAATGGCGAACATTAAAATTGCTTCACAACGACTTTCGAAGCGATTGTACCGGTACAATGTAATGGAAGCTCGAAGTTGTGTTCTGTTTCTAGATAAAAATAGGTTTTTATGAGAATTTATTTCCAAACAGACAAGAAAAGAGAAACAATACATAATACATTTAACTAAAGTTAGTTAGTAGTCCACTAAGTAGTGGAGCTAGATAAGAACGCAAGGAAATTTGTGATGGGTGACTCTCACTAGGGTGGAAAGTGGCCGTGGTCTGTCTAACTTACTGAGAGCGAGAAATAGGCCCTGTTCGAGTAAGGCATCAGTAAACCGTATCATGTTACAAGCACTTGAGCATATGGCTCAGGCTCTCTTCACTAGATGGCAGTTGTTAACCTTATTCGGAGCCTTAGGGTGGCTTGGTAACATCTAAGAGAAAGGCTTCTCACTAGGCAGAAAACATGGTGCAAAGAACTGAGCACCCTTCGTTGGGGCATAAAATTCTGGATGCATAAAGGCGAACGTAGCATGAGACGCCCACCTACGAAGAGGGCGGCTAACGTGATGAAGGTTGCAGAGTTCCGGTGAAGCAGACTGCTTGTAACCAGTCGCTTTGGGAATGTATGAGGAAGGCTATGGCTACAAATGATGAGGGTGTAATAGGGTCGGCCAACATCTTCGGGCCCCAAGCTAACCTCGCCTGCAAGCTGGTGCACCCTGCTGATCAACGAAGGAGGCTCTGGCGACAGCTCCCCTTTATGGGTTGGGAGGTCAGATGGCAGTCGCTTCCGTAAAGCCAACTCAAGCCAAAAACAATGGAAAGTCAGCATAGAGTACCCGACTTGGATAGGGCGTCGCCGGAAAATGACGCGCAAGGGGATCGCCCTACTCCTGTGTTAAGTGGGTTGGGGCTACCGGACCATGGGCGGGCCCGATTTAAGACATTAGTCCAGAGGAAGGCCCGCTTTGCATCGTGGAACGTTGGCACGCTGACAAGACCCGCTCGCGAGCTGGCCGATGTGCTCGCTAGGCGGAGGGTGGCCTTGGCGTTCCTGCAGAAGTCTCGCTGGAGAGGCAACAGGTCCTGGAAAATCGGGCACGGCTACAAGCTGATCTACGCGGGTTCTCCTGGTGGGGCCAATGGAGTGGGGGTGGTGCTGTCCGAGGAATTCCAAAATAGAGTCTAGACCGCCTTGTGGTCGTGAGGGTGCTTATCAAAGGGGTCACGACAAATTTGTTGAGTGCCTACGCACCGCAGGTCGGTTGTAGCGATTCGGATAAGGCACTGTTTTGGGAGCAAATCGACCAGCTCCTATGCACTATTCCATTGTCCCAAGGCGTCGTTCTGGGTAGCGATCTGAACGGTCATGTGGATGAACAGTGGAGGAATACAAGCGTGTTCACGGTGGTTTTGGTTTTGGCAGTCGTAACGCTGAAGGCGAAGAAATTCTCCGGACGTATATGGCTCGGCAGCCTGAACTTGGCCGGCGTGAACACGTTCTTCAAAAAGAGTCCTGAGCATCTGATCACCTACAAGAGCGGTAGTAGCGCAACCCAGATCGACTACTTTCTCACCAGGAGAGCCCATATCGGCAAAGTAGCTAACTGTAAGGTCATACCCAGAGAGAGTCTTACTGCCCAACACCGTCTACTTGTGATGGACCTTCGAGTGAAGCCTCGAGGCAAATGCCAGAAGCGCTGCCCGCCCCGAACCAGGTGGTGGCTGCTTGAAGGAGCCAGATCCCATGACTTTGCTGCCGCTGTCGATGACCTGTGCATCGCAGCGGATAGTAAGTTCGGGCGACAGCTCTGGGATAGGTGTCAGGCAGCTATCGCCGGGACGGCGAGGGTGGCGTTGGGTGTTTCTCGGAGTGGACGTGTACTTGACAAGGAGACCTGGTGGTGGAACGAAGCAGTCCAGAAGGAGATCAGGGCAGAGAAAGCCCTCTTCAAAGCGTGGCAAGCGTCCAAATCTCCTGAAGATCGCGCCGCGTACAGGGATGGCAAACGTGCCTCTAAACGAGCTGTAGCCAGAGCCAGACGAGACCACTTACTTCCTTTGTACGACAAGTTGTAGTCGTCTGAGGGGCAGAAGCTCGTTAACAAGTTGGCACGTTCGAGAGTCAAAGTGGCCAATGATATTTCCATGTGCCGCTGTGTAAATGACACTCTTTTGTAAACCTGCTATGCGAGGACCGCGCGGTGAAGGAGAGATGGCGCTCTTATTTCCAAAAGCTGCTCAACAAGCAGCACAAAGAGATGCAGCCACCTGAACTCCCTCCAAATCAGGGACTAGTGCCCCCGGTAACACCTGATGAAGTCCAGTCGGCTCTTCGCTGCATGAAGAACCGGAAAGCTGTCGGACCCGATGGAGTGGAAATCGATGGGCTCTCGTGGTGTGGGCATACTTACCCACCTTTTTAACCGCATTCTCCTCACCGGGAAGATACCTGACCAATGGAGACTGAGCATTATCACGCCAGTCTTCAAGGGCACGGGCTCGGTACAGGAGTGCATCAATTATCGCGGCATAAAGGTGATGTCCCATGAAGCTCCTCGAGCGCATTGTAGACTCTCGGATCCGACGGGAGTGTACAATCTCGGAGTGTCAGTATGGGTTTCGACCGGAATGCGGGACCATGGGCCTCGTATTTGCCTTGAGAACGCTCATGGAGGGATACAGACTGAAGAATACACCTCTGCACCTCCTTTTCTTAGACATACAGACGGCCTTCCACTGTGTCCCTCGTGAGTAGATCGGCTGGGCGCTGCGGTCCAGGGCCGTTCCCGAAGTCTTTATTGACGTTATCCGCGACATGTACCACGATTCCAGTTCCATAGTTAGGACTGCGGTTGGTGACACGCTTACTTTCCCTATCACCGTTGGAGTACACCAAGGCTCCGTGCTTAGCCCGTTTCTGTTCAGCGTAATATTAGACGTTCTGTCAAACAGCATCCTAGACCACCATGAGCAACCACCCTGGTTGCTTAGGGGACGGCTGGTACAACGGGTGATTAAGTGGAAAAATTCACTTGAATACGGCGGTCTGAAACTTAATGTGGCGAAGACGGAGTACATGGCCTGCAACACCACAAATCCCCAGTCCGTCCGCATAGACGTTGACGTGGTCGAGCGCACAGACCGTGTCAAATACCTAGGATCTGTGATAAGCGCGTCCGGGGACATCAACCGCGACGTCAGAGCCCGAATTTCCGCGGCTTGGGCCAAATGGCGTGAGGTGACTGGTGTTATTTGTGACCCTCAAAATGCCAATCAAGCTGAAGGGGTAGGTCTATAAAACTATCATTAGGCCTGTCTTTTATATGGTAGTGAAACATGGCCGTTACTAGAGCGACACAAGCAGGAGCTGCGCGACACGGAAATGAAGATGCTGCGGTGGATGTGTGGAGTCTCACGCAAAGATCGCGTGCGTAACACCCATATCCGCGGCAGCCTTCGTGTTCGTGACATCGCAGACAAGATGCAGGGGTGCCGCCTTCGTTGGTATGGTCATGTCTCACGGAGATCGGCAAATTACGTGGGCAACAAATTTCTGGCCGCCCGCGCGCCCCCGCCAGGTACCGGTAGAAGAGGTCGACCCAAGAAGCGGTGGCTCGACGTCGTTAAGGGTGATATGCGTTCCAACAGACTCACCACTGAGGATGCACAAGACCGCGCGAAGTGGGCCAAGAAAATAATAAGAAAGGCGGACCCAGGGATACCACACACCAGTGTGGGTTCACAACCGGGATAGACCGCACGGATGGTGATGATGGCTACAAATGATGATGATGATGAATCACGAAATGATGTGAGCATGCGCACATTTCAGAGAGCTGAATTGGTGACTTCAAAAACTTACTCTTGGAAAAGAAAATGGCGTTAGGATAAATCGACATCCATCAAACAGGCTTAAAATTACCTATTTATATCCTACGTAGAGCCAGACTAATGGACATAAAAGATATCCAAATCTAACATTCTGGAAAACTCTTTTCACAAGAAAAGCCACCGCCAAAGGCAAGTGTATTCAAAATTTATCATAAGAAGATTACAGAGAGTGGATCCTACGCGAACAAGCTTCTCGTGCCAATATTTTTATAAAGACTGTGATAACACTTTAAAAATACTTGGAGAAAGTATCGGCAGACGTAAAGTAGGTTGGGTTATTTATTACTGTTTTATGGAGGCAGAGAAATGAAAATCCACTTCATTTTTCACTGTTTTGGCAATCGTTCTGCATAAGATAACTAACGTAAAACTCAAATGTGTATTTCTTTATTTTCGTAAGTTCATGAGGGGATATGTGTATGGACGACCACCATAGGAAAATATCTACATTGTACAACATGACAATCTCTATAAAACATCTCCTATAAATATGAGAAATAGTGGTGGAAGACTAAGTCTGAATTGAATGAAATAGGCAAAGGAGGAGGCAATTCATTGCGTACCTATAGATAACTGACGATACTGGTAGACTTATAGGAAAACTTAAGGCGAGAATCATCTAAACGTCCTTTACCACAGCAGGCCTAAAACATAATTCGGATAAATAAAAAATGTGTGAGAATCACGATAACTATCGGAAATATTCAAAATTAAATTAAAAGACAAAAATTTCATTTTTACTCGTAAAACTTAGAAGTGACTCAGTCGTGGCTTGGCGCTCTCTTTACAATGGTTTCCTCCACACATGTAATTACAAAATAACACAAACATTTTCTCAATAAAATAGCGATATCAAACGCTCGTACCATTCCAAACGATACAATAAAATTCTCAAACATTCGTTCCAATTCTCCAAAGTCACCTTTGTGTGAGTTTATTTTATTTGGTCCACCGTTTCCTATAGCATTGCTCCCGCAGGGGTGCTAAGAGGTATGTAATGCCTAATTCGGTGTGTCATTGTTATGGTTGAGAGCGTTCAATAATTAATGTCGATGTTATATCAATTTCAAATAAGAAAGCATTCACATCATCATCAGTACAATGATGAAGTGAATGCATGAAGTGGCAAAGTCAATGCAAGAATCCAATAGCAATAATTGTAGCAGAAATCCATTTGAGAGGGGAAACTGACTGGCTGATATATTACGCATAGCCTAACCTATGAAGCTAGAAACGTAGTTACAGACAGGGATCTCGTAAATGATGTAAGTAAATAAATAAATAAATATCTGGGACAATTTACACCAAGATCATCTGACCCCAAACAAAGCAAAGCTTGTACTATGCGTGTCAGAGACTGATAAACATACTCATAACATTTCTAAATACATACTTAAATAGATAATAACACCCAGACACACAACAAACACAAACGTTCGTTACATAAATATTTGTCATGGGTGGGGATCGAACCCACGACCTCCGGTGCTAAAGGCAGGATCGCTGCCATTGCACCAACAGGCCAGTCGAAATTGTACCAACAGGTCAGTAAAGCACCGAGGTTTATTGAAAACTCATTAAGGAGGTAAAAAGGTGAAATAAATAAATATACGAGTACTTTATTGCACATTTAAATAAAACAAGTATTTTTTAGTTACTGAAACGATATTTTTTACAATTAAAACAATCAGATAATTAGAGAGCAGTTCCTTCCAGAGAACCTTCAAAGATACTTTTGAAGGAAAATATTAAACTGCTTAAAAAAACTATACGTCAAAATTGGGGCAAAGTCTGGTTCTGTTTGTGTTTTCCGCTTTTCCATTTGAAGTGTTTTGGCTGTTCGCTAATATGTAGATTTTAGTTCGTCAGCCGGTCGATTTGTCTCATTATATAAGGCATCAAATAAAAATGTATCAGCGGCAGACAATGTATTTTATGGTGCGTTTACTATCCCAACTCTATGAAATTGTATCTGTTTGTCTCTGTTTCCACAAAGAGAATTTGAGAGAGGGGGGATAGAATAAGCATTCGCTCGCTTGGTGTAAACGCACCGTTAGAGAACATATATTAGTGTCTAATTACAGAAACGTGAAAAAAAAGATTTGTATCAATGGTAATTCTTATCGATATTACTACACTGTCAATATTACTGCACGTGTATCCTCCTCCAGGGACATGATAATCTCTGGTGGTCAATTAGTGAGAATTAATCAGGAGATCTGTGTTTCACACCATCAAGCAACATATTGGGTGGAATAAATTATTAAAGGTACACTTATGTACGTATGCCAGTGCTAATAGACTACATGGATCTTTGATGGATTGTTCTGGAAACCTATCGATATTAATTTATTGAATGTTTCGTGAAGTTTTAGATAATTACTTTAATTAACGTTGATTGGACATTAATTTGTCAAACAGTAATGATATTTAGACAAAGAGATAGTCTGTTAGATGTCATTAGCGTTTATTAAATTAGTAATACTTGAACGACCTTGGCTCTAATCACTGTCCCTTAAATTCCATGAAGTTAGTATTCCTTTTTTTAAAATCCATAACAGACTTGACATAAAGTTAATTTACCTAAAAATGAATATCTAATAATATTTGACGTAATCATGAAAATACATAATTTAAAAAAACATGAAATATTAAAAAAAAACTATTACTTCCATAACAAAAATCCATAATTTATATCAATAATACACAACGGGGGGATCACGACCCTCAGTTATGAGGAAAACGACGCGAGGAGGAGGATATCCATAATATGAAAGTATGTGATATATAATGTCCATTGCATATAACAAACAAACAAGCATGTTAGATGCAATGGACGTATGTGATGTGACCCAGTCGCGCGAAGTCGAATGATCGAAGTGAGCGGTCCGCGCGAGTGCCATAAGCACTACCAGAGAATTAATAATTTTATACTATATTACTGGCTATCTTATGATAAAAAAGTGCATCGTTGACCGAAGAGTACTTCCTCTGCACTGCGTCCATATCATTTAAAACTTGAATTTTATTTTACTGCAGTATTTTATTCGCCAAATTGTGTTTCTCTTAAATTGAAAAGTATCAAATTTACCCCAAAACTATCCTATACTTACATGTCCCAGTTATCAGTAACCCTCTTATAAAGCTCAGACTGAGCGCGACTAAACTTACATAGCTATTTGCGTCTTAACTCACGTACTGCATTGAGCAACTACTACCTAACTTCGGGCACTCACGAGGGTCAGATATAAGCCGGAGTTTGGGCAGCTGTGTGTACGTATAACTCCGATTTCTGTGTCCTAGAAGTGATATTAGACTACCTACCTAAATACCGACGCGCACGGTGTTTATGCCAATTTACCAGTCTGGTAGTATCAGTCAGACTTGGGTAAAGAATTCATCATCATCATCACCATTAGCAACCAAAGAGAGTAGCCGTTTGCAGGCCGCCTGCGAAGAAAGACTTAGGTGGCTCACGTTTACAGTGATCTTGCAACTTTTATCAAATAGTTAATTTACGTTGTATTAGGTTTTGCCAAGAGCATGATAAATATTAGAAATATTGAGAGACGGTTGTTAAATGCCTATGTCAGGCTTATATGCACGAGTAAATGCGCGGAGGGCCTACAAATTTAAAACCAATTTACCAGTTGATTGCTTATTATTCATAAGGAAAGTGCTATGGCATACTATAATGGGTGATGTTGAATCTATCTGAGCAAACGTTCGTAAGCAATGCAAAAGCTAAAACGCAATTTCGCGTGCCCATTTTGTAGTACCACGAAATCCCACTTGCAGGTTCACACCCACAGAGTAATGAATAAATTATCGGTACAGAGGTTAAGATTATCGTAATTACTCAATGAATATTCTGAATATGAAACTATGCGGAATTCAATAGACTGGAAGCGACGAAAATTTAGAGACTTGTAGGAGACCCGAAAGTTCAAAATTCAACAGTCTCCGATTGATAATTACCAGTTTATGTACAGTTTTAGCTCTAAACTTTGGTCTACTAACAATTTTCAGTTAGTTACTATAAAATATTGCTTCGCCTTTTAGTTTTAGGCCCGATCATAATCTCCTAAAACTCTCATAGGAAAACGTTATATAATTCAGGGTGGAAATAAACATAACGAACTCATTGTGAAGTTCAATAGTTTGATAACTTAGTGAGGTTGTGGCCCAAGCCAAATGATAAAACCTTTTAATTAAATTCCCTAGTAAATACATACCTAAAACATAGAGATATATTAGTAAGCTGAAATATGTACCTGAAACAAACAAAAGTTATTTCGTTACAAAAAGTGTCTTTATCATTAAACCCATAAATTATAAAATCTGGAAGTCGGTCAAAAAACATACCTACTTCTACGCATTGGCGTGGTAGTATACCTAAATAGATTTCTATTCATCAGTACTGTCGGAGAGAGGCTTCCTATTAATGAATGAGTAACCGTAATGAACAAAGAAAACGCGTCTGTATGAAAACGAAGCGATTTTGACACTTTTGCGATTTTTAGATTAGCTTTTTTACGAAAGCGCATAACTAAGATTTTAATTTCAAAGCAATTTAATTTATTTTATTAACAGACGTAATCAATGTAATTTTTATCATTTTGCTTCATCGGTCGCGATTTAACTCGGATTGAATAAAACGGAGCAGCGTAAACAGCTATAATAAGACAGCATTGCTCTTCATTTTGACACGAAAAGAACAAACACTTGCATTGGAAGTTTTCGATCGAGACCTGGGCTGTACTGAAGTCTTTGCAGCAATGCCAGATCGACTATAGGTATATCAAAGTGTTGAAATGTCTGTATAACAAAGCCACTATGTCTGTCCGTATACAAGACCAGAGCACGGAATCGATTCCATCGTAGCGAGGTGTGAGACAGGGAGATGTAATCTCACCTCAACTCTTTACCAACGCTCTGGAAAATGTTTTCAAGCTCTTGGACTGGAACGGACTTGGCATGAACATCAATGGCGAAAACATTACTTACTCGTTCGTACCTTCGTTTTACCGACGATATAGTTATACTGGCGGAGTCGTTCGAGGACCTTGGTACTATGCTTGGCGACCTCTGTAACGTATCCCAACAGGTGGGTCTTTTTTTTTTTTTTTATAATTACCTAGGCGAATATATTTACCTAGGGGACAAATTATCCGTCTGGGAGGTCAAACTTTGATAGAGAGGTGGCAAGATGAATCTGACTCAGCTGGGCCGCGTTCCGGAAACTGCGTGACATTTTTACGTACAATATCCCACAGAGCCTGAAGACCAAAGTCTTCGAGCAGTGTGTGTTGCCAGTGATGACTTACGGTACTGAGACGTGGTCCTTGACAGTTGGCCTTTTGATAAGCTCAGGTTTTCTTAGCGCTCCACGGAGAGAGCTATGCTTGGCGTCTCTTTGCGCGATAGGATCCGCAACGAAGAGATCCGCAAAAGATCGAAAGTACCGACATATCGAAGATCGAAGTGGCAATGGACTGGCCACATCGCTCGCAGAACTGGTCACCGCTAAGGAGTAAAGGTTTTTGAGTGGCGACCACGAACTGGGAGACGCAGCGTGAGAAGGCCTCCTACCCGGTGGACCGACGACCTGGTGCAGGTTGCGGAAAGCCGTTGGATGCGTACGGCAGCAGCAGTGGACTTCCAAAAGCTGATGATGATGATGAACTTTGACGACTGGTTAGTTTTGAATTTACTATTTTTATTGAATTGTATGTCTATAAGTAAAAAGTATTTATCCTAAAGAGAACGTACTGAAATGCTTAACCAAAATCAGTTTACCCGAATTGTTTATGAGTTCCCTTTATTAGAACACCTTGTTTCAGGGGGCTATTATACAGCTCGCCCCATCTTGTTATCCCTAAAGATTTAGGGAGCGCTGGGAAATTGTGGTCGTCAGAGGTAGTTAATAACTGGAGATATTTTATCTCGCAGGCTTAGGGATATCTTATTGATGGCGTTAGTGTTGCAAATTGTATGGAATTAAAAACCAAGTTTAAACACCGTAAAAGTTGATTACTTTGCACTTGGCATGTATACTTTGCACCAGCACAAAAAATGATTTTAGAGCCATCTATTAATGAGTTTTTAAACTACTACGCTGAGAACCATTGCAAATTGTAAGGAATTAAAAACCAAGTTTAAATACCGTAAAAGTGGGTTACTTTGCACTTGGCATGTATACTTTGCACCAGCACAAAAAATGTTTTCAGAGCCATTTATCAATGAGTTCTAAACTACTACGCTAAGAACATCTGTGCTATTTGGTGACAGATTCTATGCAGTTTTACCAACATAATGTATTTTTTGACACTTCTGGAGAATCCATTTGAGCAACAAGTTTACTTGTACCTGACTCCCGAGAGGAATAAAAAATAAATACCGGCAAAATCTGTTTGAATCTCTCTGAGGATTAAATTAGATAGATAGTATTATTCGCAGTGAGTATTATTTGGTTGTTTGTTTTATGTTGTCTAGTGCCTAGGATTACTCTTATTTTTTAGATAACCTTTTTAATGTAGGAAGTAACCCACTTTTACGGTACTTTTAAAAATAATTTTATTTTTTCCTTTTGTTTTGTTTGTTTTAATGTTGGACAACGCTTAATTTGTGTTTTTGATTGGATCTTTTTGCTTGTGGTGTTTGTTGTTTGTTATTTATTGATTTTGTGACTGTTTGGATATTGACATTTGGATTTTTTTATGTTGTATTTGGTTGTTTTTTTTGTAATATTGTTTTAATTAAAATTTAGAATTATTATTGATATTTAAAAAGCATGACGGCACTATTTGCATATCGACAGACACGTGCGTTGAACATTACTAGTTTTAAGATCTTACTGTACCATATTTTTTGTATATACCACAAAGTGGCAAACAAGCTTACGGCCTGCCTGATGGTAAGCAGTTAACGAAGCCTATGGGCGCCTGTAACACCAGAGGCTTTACGTGCGCGTTGCCGACCATTTAGGAGATACTTATCAATTCTCCAGGACCTCATACTGTATTCTCCCGGGTAAACCTCGGCAGGGAGTTCATTCCACAATCGGATTGTTAGCGGGAGGAAATGAATGAAAATGAAAAAAAAGAAAATGAAAAATCTTTATTGTGTATCTCTAAACATAGTTACATACAAATCGCTGGGATCTCCTTTTAAGCATCAATGCCTGTGTTAGGAGAACCTGAGAACCTGCTCCTTCCTGAGACCACTAACAAAGATAAATAAAACATACATATTTATTTAACTAGTAACAAACTTACAATTTTAAGAAGGTAAATAAATAAATAAATGGCTTATCACAATATGTTTGGTGTTCTATGAAAACTTTTTTTTTTTACTTATTTGAATTTAAGATATTTAAAGTACCAAAACTAAGACAAAAAATAATGCTTTGAGAGGTAATAGGTTTAATGTTATTATGTATGTATGAGTGTGTGTATTTTGTGGTTTGTGCGTGTTTGATGTGAGGTCGGTTTTTATGTGTGTGTGCTCTGAGTAGAAGAGAAGAAAAATGCTAATGTGTTTATTTTGAAAAGAAAATTGTGGAGTGTAATGGAATTTGTGTACGATAACGCGATTTACGTTTATGCATATTGAAGGGTATTGTAATCTATTTTAATATTATAATTGAAAGCCTCAAACACTTACTTACTTACTATTTATTTGTTTATTTATCATTAATTGTTTGTGACTGTATAATTATGTTCTCTATATCATAGTAGTCTTTGCCTCGAAGCCAGATCTGCAGTACGTGTTTGCATGAACGTGTGGTTGTTGGGTGAAAGTTAAGGATTTTATTTATTTTGTTATAAATGTGAGATGATTGTCTTTTAAATTGTCTTTAACGTATGCAGTTTTTACGTGGGGTACAGGTGCAACATTTAGTATTCTTCTTTTTTTGTGTGGAAATTCCACTGAAAACGCACTATGCGCGATCATTGGGGTTCCAATGTGTGAGGATGGACACCCTGTCGATGACGAGCGGTGCGATGATAACAAGTAGCTTTGGAATTATAGAATATTTATATTTTTTCAGCAAATAAATAAATATTATATTCTGTAATTGTTAGCTCTGCCAATTACAGTACACACGCGTTCACGTTAAGCGTTACATAGGGACACTTTATGCTGTTGACTTAAGACCCATTTTGCAATGGTTTTGTAAAGGATGATGAGAACGCGACTGTCAGATTTACCTAATCTGACGGACTCCTTATCATTTTAAATTATTTAACTACATAGAATGAATGATTTACTACGGGTGTCTCGATTCCCAACCACTGCATACATTATACGCAAAACTTGTGTCTGGTCGGTTTAGGGCATTTAAGTTTTTTCTTTAAAATTATCTTTAATATGTATATGTATTTGACTTGACATTGTTTATTTTTCACTCGAGCATTTTCCAATTTCGAAATGCACTTTTTGACATCTTGTTTAATATTTTATTTTGTGACAGTTGCATTTCTTTGACATTCATTTATTTATTGACATTTTGTATATAATTTTAATTTGAAAATTGAAATTAATATTTAAAATTAACCCTTTTTTTTATCTGACGATCTTATCGTTTCATTATGTTTATATTATTGCAATAAACAAATTATCTAAATCTCATCTTTCACATCTCATAGTGACCTTGTTGTATTCATATCAATCTTTTTTTAGTTATCTGCCTTCAGTTTCTTGTTTCTACCAACATAATAACATTTTCTTATACTAAGCCCATACATTCAGTCTTTTGTTCGTGACATCACATTCACTGCTGGCATTATCAAGACTACTTACATAATAAATGTTTCGTAGCACAATATATGTTATGTAACCAAATATGTTTTTTAAACATCTTTGGTCTCATACAGCTTTTCGTCCCACATAGTGGATAATTTCCAAATAGGTGCAAGCTTAGGTATTCTTGTTTGAAGACAAATATGAACGTATTCCAAAAAAAGAACAATTTACCCGACGCGGACGTGGCCATTCAAGCTAGGGTCAACGACTTTAGTATTATTTAAGTACATGTCGAAATTTACGAGGATGCTGCAATGGTAGTGGATTAGTAATGTCTGTCGATAAATTTTCAAAAATCCGGTGCTATCCAAATTCAGTTTTAGGTCGAATCACGCGCGTACGCACTCGTGGCAAAAACTAGTTCATTATAATAAAGAAGATTATAAGAAAGGCAAAATGGGTATTTGGAAAAAATATATTTAAAAACTTATTTTCTTCCAGCAATTGGTCACGTCAACGATTTAATCAAAATTTAGAAATCTCCCCACAAGAGCAAATCAAGCAAAAACCAAGTGCCTATAACCTTAGAAATCTCATCACCTTGGTCGGCGTCTCGATCCCTGGGGATTTTTCGGGGACGTGCGAAGTTCCCACCCAATTCCTCATCAACTTTACAGGTTGATGTATAAAACTTTAGATTCCCGGCTCCACACATACTTACCTAACACTAAAAAGTCCACACGAAGCCAAATCCTCAAGAAATGGTTGAATTTAGACCACTTTTCATCCTTCAAGCAGTTGAGGTTACTAACTATTGGTATGATAAATCTTGAGCGTTCAGACAGGACAGAATCGTACAGTTATATAAAAATAACAAATAGATGAGACAAATTGCATCAAAATCATCTAAACCCAAACTAAGCAGAGCTTGTACTATGCGTGTCAGAGTCTGATAAATATATTCATAAACTTAAATAGATAATAACACCCAGACACCATGATGAAGTTCGTATAGACGCCCTGCTGCCCGTTAGGAAATAATTAAGGATCCCCCCCAACAAAAAAGAATCCCTTTGCGGACTTCGTTATATTTTCCTTCTTTCACCGGTAAGTAGGAGACAGCCTCAGATAGAAATCGGAATAGCTGACGCGATTGTATATGTAATTCGCGTGTCAAAAAACGCAATGATCTATCTTCTTTTGTCGCTGTTTCATTTTGTTAGTCCGCGCTCTACCTCTATGACAACGGATGTTAAAATTGGACATAAATAATTTAATTAAAAAGGAGATGTCCCATTTCTTTCTAGTTCCATAACAAGAAGATTCATTACTTCAGTCTAAGATCTCGATTAAAATTGATTAAAGAATTATGAATTCTCATTACTAAAGCGCTATCAAGGCGTCACAGTTAGCCTCAAAAAAGTGGCACGTTTGATTTACAGGGCGGAGAGACTTCGTCAACAATCAGACATTTATGTCAGTGCAGATATCTCTAAAAAGACTGGTCTTGTCTAATAAACAACACATGAAAGTCTTCTTAACTTGCCAATAAAAGTTAATTGAAATGGCCCTTTGTGACCGAGAGTAAGCCACTTGTTTATGGACTTCATTATTGCGTTCGGGTGCTTAGGATTTGTTCGAGTGTGAAATTAATGAAAGTTTTCGCCTTTTGAGGGTAATATCACCGTTATAATTAGGCATGCTATGTAATTATTATTGTGACATTTAGTGTTTTACAATGCTGTATCTCATACAAGTGCTCTACGCGGCTTTTGACAACCAACTGCCAAATAGATCTAGCGGCTGGTTGGTAATTATCGCGCATAAGTACATGGAGTGACAACAGCCTGGTTTAGGGCCCCATATACGGTGCGATCGTTACGATCCGTCGTTTAAGATCGATCGAAACGACGAATCGTTAGTGTATAGAGTTATGGAAATAGTTGACGATCTCGAAATACACTAACGATCGCGTCGTTACGGTCTGAAACGACACCTCGTAACGATCGATCGAACTGTTTAAGGTGCTCTTAAGACTCTGTGTTTAGTTGTCATACTCAAACCATCCAGATTTTTCTACAGTTAATATTTTGACAATTTTATAGCTTACTTTCACCCAGCAAGGAAACAATACAATGAGGCCGTCCGGTCGGCATAGTTATTAATAACATAATTGGGGTCCAAAGGATCGGGTAAGGTCCTTACTGAAGGATAGAAGCCGTTTAACCAAGTCGGAGGCCTGTGAGTGGTGTGACCATCTTTAACAAGGTTCGACACATTTTGCAAGACACTAGACAAGACGTTATAATTGCCCACTTAAATGTTGGCTTAGAGAGCGTCGTGGCCTAGTGGTTCAGCACCCAAACTCAGATCGTGGATCGTGATTTTTTTTTAATGTAATAGGGAGCAAACAAGCAGGAAGGTCACCTGATGGAAAGGTGATCACTTTCCTGCTCGTCCGCCCATGGACAACTGCAACACCAGAGGTGTCACCGATGCGTTGCTTGCCTTTTAAATGGGAATACGCTCTCTTCTTGACGGCTCCGATGTCATATTCCTTTGGAAATACCGACGCAGGGAGATCATTCCATATCATTTATGTACGCAGAAGAAATTGACGCGAAAAACGTACGGTTGTTGAGCACCAGTCATCCAGGTGATAAGCATGGAATTTCGACTTATTTCGTCGTGCGGGTGTGAAATTCAGCGGCAGGTATAAGATCATGCAATTCTTCTGAGCACTCCCCATTGTAAAGACGGTAGAAAATACAGAGAGATGCAACGTCTCTCGTCGTAGGGCCAAAGGATCTAAGCGGTCGGAAATCACAGGGTCGTTGACAATTGAAGCGGTTTTGCGCTGTATACGGTCAAAGAGATGGAGAAGATACTGGGGTGCTCCAGCCTGAAAATGGCAGGAGTACTCTATGTGAGGCCTTACTTGTGCCTTGTAAAGTTGAAGGCGCTGAGATGCCAAGAAATACTGCTTTGCTTTGTTTAGCACTCCAGTTTTTTTTGGAGGCCAATTTGGCTTTACCCCTCCAGATGACTGCGGAACTGTACATCACTCGAAACGTCAACGCCAAGGATTCCAACGCTAGGCCTGATACTCAAGGAAGTGCTCTCAAACCTAGGACATGCGAAAAACGGTTTTTTTTTGCGGTAAATGCGCAGAGTTGTGTCTTACCGGGGTTGAAACATACGATGTTATTTTGATCCCATTGTGAGATCTGTCCAAGGGATGCCTCGACTACAGACACAAGCTCTCTTCGGTTCTCGTCAACTGCTGTCTTGGAGAGATTGCGTTGGCCAAAGTAAAGTGCGTCCCCAGTGCTGTCATCCGCGTAACAATGAATGTTGCTGGTTTGCAACATATCATTTATGTGTGGCCCCAAGTTCAAATCTGGCCAGAACCTAAATCTTTGTGTTCATTGTTAAATATCCGACGATACTCTCCGGTGATGGAAAACATCGATAAAAAACCAAATCAACCCGGAAAACGGCGGAACGCTCACCACCTACCACGTTCTAATATCATTGGTGAAAAGTGGGCTTCTGAGTGCTTCGTTCACGATGACGACACAGTCACTTGCCTCTGACTACCCCGTTTGGGATAAAGTCGTGATGCTATGTTATGTTATGTTGAATATTGGTCCCAGTGGGCACACTGGGACTAGATCGAAGCCAAAGTACAGATTTAGTACATAATAGTTACTACGTAACAGATAAATCACATCCATTGAAAAATTATAATTTTCTTAATCCTTAATGCGTGCTGTCATGTGACAGACATATATTGCCAGGGCCACCTCTTTCGATATCAGTAGTCAGTACTTACAGTACGTCATCGCGTCATCGTCATCAACCGCAAAATTCGCGTACAAAAGCTCTACGCGGCTGTTGACAACAAACTGCTAAATGAGTCATGGAATACCCGGCGGCTGGTAGGTAATCATCACGCGCAAGTACATGCAGTGACAGAGGCCTGGCCAAAGGCAGAAGCAAAGACTATCTCTCCAACGGGGACCATTCATATGTTACGTAAGTCTACCATGAGTTTACATCAGAGACAGCCGCTAACGTCCGCGTAAGCATCGTTGACGTTTTGGAATGGGAATTCCGGTACAGCGCCCCTAGTGATATACAATTGAACCAAAAATGGCATACACGTTTATGAACGCAACGGTCGCCGTTTATGTTACAGAAAGTCATGGTAGATATAAGATATATATATAAGATATATGATATATTTAACTAAGCAGGGTACAGTGTGATCATCCGTGCTTTAGAAAGACTGATTGAATGATAATACTGATTATTACCGTTTGCCTCAAAGGATAGTTATTTACAGAAAAGAGCCGCGTAAAAAATTTGCATCGTAAACTACTAAATATGCGAAACCACTAATTATTCTTTAAAACAACATGCATTATCTACATAACATAACCTATTTATATTCAGACAAAATCCACCAAGTATTAACCGATAAGTCTACGTATGGATTTTAAAAGCTATAAAAACGTCTAGAATAATAGCATCCCGATATTCCTGAAGCCACTTGCAGATTTTTCACTGAACACAAAATGCTAAATCGTGAAAAACAGCTCTCATTTGCATTCTAAAATGAAATACGTGTTTTGCCAAAAGTTGATTAAGAACGCCACGGGTCGAACGTACAGTCAAAGGCATAAACATGTGTACGTTTCAAAGGCTTCAAAAATATCTGAGCAAAATCTTAGCATTAAATATCTATACAATGATTACTTTGTTTATTTTATGATTTTACAATGATTGTTTTCTAATTCTGCCTGATTTCTTCAAGGTCCGAATATCGATTTTTTCTATTTTTTCTATCTTTAAATATCTATACAAGTCCACAAAGATCTTGAGTAAACTCTCGTTTAGAAATTTGTGGGTTCTGTTTTGCTCAGATATTTTTGAAGCCTTGGAAACGTACCCATGTTTATGCTTTTAACGTACAGTGAACAGCAGAGTTAGGAAGACACAGCACGGACGAGATATTTGAAAAATCTATTGCTGTCGGTTGCCAACCTCAAGCCCACCGCAAAGTGCGATAGAGACAACTACAATTCGGACCGAAATTACCTATTAAAAGTACACAAAATCGACGCTTCGTAGTCTTCTGATTCCTTTTCGAAAACTTGACCGATTGAATTACTTTTTTTTAGTTAAAATTTGAAAAAAACTTGGGCCGTGTTCTGTATTTTTTCCTTTTTTTAAATAACCTAGTCAACTTGATTGGACACAGCGAAAAATCTGACCAATTTTTTAGATTTTCGAAGGGTCATTTATCTCTTTTGATAAATAAATAATTCAAAAAAGGAAAACATAGGGAAAGGCTAGTAATAGTTTCCATAGATTTAAAAAATATATATTTGGCTACTAACGTTATTCAGGGAGGGAACAAGGACTACCTTTTTAAGGAAAAACAACCATTCTGTTTCCTCTTATGTTATAATTGTACGTGCCAAAATTGATGATTATACAAAAACTATAGAGCTAATTAAACTTCTAAGAATATAAATGAGATAGTCCAATTAATGAAATGGATATATGCTGCTTGTGATCAATTATTTACGTAGTTCTCAGTCATAAAAACAAATTGGAAGTTTTTTGATTGACTGTACCCCGATAATAGCGAAGAAATGCAGAGGGTTAATTCTCGGCCGTCATTTTAAGGGAACGGAAGACCCCGTTTTGCGAAAAATAATAAGTTGCTCGCTTATTTGACTGGTTTTATTAAATTGATGGTCTCAGAGTTTTTTGTCGGGTTTGCCATTTCTGTTTTTATCTTTAATCATTTTGCTTCAATGGCGACGCACAAGGAAATATGCTTAGGCTGGAAATAATGAAAAAAATCATATTCGCTGACTGACTGATTACAATGAACTTAATGATTCAGATAACTAGTTTATTTTTTAAATAATATTAAATTATTAATGAATTTTCTTTATGAGGTTCGTAACAAGTACAATTGGTTGTTATTTACAAAACAACGTAAAAGATACAAAACTCAGTAATTACGTCATACACTATCCATATCATACAAATCCGCTTTCCATAAAAAGTCTATCTGAACTTTTAATACCTAATACTGTTAAAACTAATGAACTCTTTCAGTCTCAACCTTCTTCTTTTCTTTCAGTTTTAACCATTTACTTTAGCGAGGAAGAGGCAGAACAAACCCCTTAGAGCAGTGTTGAAATAATGTTACTCATACGTCAACGTCTTGATTGTATATGTGTTAGTAAAAATATAAGGGGGCTGTGTGTTACTTAGCATAAAATATTGTAACTTAAGTACTGATTAGATTTTGTAAATAAAGCAGGAGGAGGAGGAGTTCAGAAATGTTTTTCTTGATAATTTGTAATCTCGTTATATATAATGTATTCAAGAATACACCTATTTACTCAGTTTCTAGGGTTACCTTCTTGATGCAGCTTTCTCTGTCTGTCGCAGTAATCTTAAAAAACTACATACTTGGAATTTGAAACATGTTTAATTAGGCTTTACCAACTTTATTTCACATTTAATAAATAGGAAATCATATTGTTTGTCCTATTAAACGGTACGAAACAATATATTATTTACTGCAATGAATAAGAATGCAAGTTTGCACGTTGTAAAACACATTTAAAAGAGTAAAGAGGACGCAGCATTTTTTTTAATGATATGAAAAGGTGTCAAAATCTCAAACGAGATTAATCTAATAAAATTACAGTTGGTGTTTAGGTTAAAATCTATTCGAAACGCATAACTAAAACGCTAAACACTAGCCCAGTGTTTTAGAAATTGGCAAAAATCCTTATACAATTTTTGACTCTCAGCGCACGACTCCGACTCGCACTTAACCGCTTTCTTCTGATCTTTACCTAAATATCCAATGGCCTTTCATCATTATTCAAATCGATGTTCGTTTTTTCCATTGGCCACGGGACTCGTTACAAAAAAGGCGATAAGACGGAGAATAATCGCTGTATCTCCAGACAAAATTAAGAATTAGGATTACTCGCCTTCGGCCTTGGCAAGTAATCTTAATTTTCTTATAGTACTCGAAGATTTTTTGCTTTGGTATACATTTGTTTTGTATTAAGTATTGGATGTCATTGAAAGGAGTAGCTAAAGTAAAACATTATATTTTTGGTCATGAACATAGTGTATAGTGTTTAGTGTCAGTATGCCGCATAGTTGACTGGTAGTGAACAACTTCTGAGGATGAGAGGATACAGAAGCGCCGTTTTTCCATACAAATGTAGTCCCCTGTTTCCTCCCTGGATAATACTTGTAGAGGAACATTTTTCATTAAATCTATGGCCACTATTAGCACTAATTAGACATGCGCGGCGCTCTAACAGATAGCCCGCTTAGAACAACACGCCATTTTTGACGCACGCACACAGAGACATGAGTTTACAAGCGAAGTCTTCTTGAGCCTTGGGTGAGTCGGAAAGTCGCACTGTCGCGAGTGTTTTTGTTTTTGTCGAACTTAGTGCAATTTTTCACATGATGAATTTTGTTTTTGGCCGGTTCTGTCGAGGAGGTATAACTTACTTACTTCATTTTAAAAATTCAGAGCGAATATAGTAGTAACCCTAGGCGGTTCACGCAAGTTTTGGAAAAAGGTGCGAGCGGTCCTTCTGTAAACTCTTTATTTTGTGCTATTGGCTTGTCTCTATGTTTTCTTCATTTTATTAATAAATTATGAAAAGAGATATGAGCCTTCGAAAATCTAAAAAAAAAGTTTAGATTTTCCGCTATGTTCAAACATCTAGAAAACTAATTTGACTTGATTATATAAAAATAGGTAAACATTTAGTAACACGGCTAAAGTATTTTTGATAAGCGATCAGAGGCCTACTGAGCGTCGATTTTGTATAATTTTAATAGGTATTTCGGCCCGAGTTGCAGTTGTCTCTATCGCACTCTGCGGGGGGCTCGCGGTTACCAACAGACACCAATAGATTTTGCAAATACCTATTTTTCAGTTCTCTCGCCCCTGCTGTGTCCTCATAAAAGCGCAAAATACGTAAGTTAAGTGGACAATCACGTGTTTTAAGTTTAAACAAAGAAAAATTTACATTTATCTGGAAGTGGCTGATCATTTCAAAGTTTACCTTACTAAGTTTATTTTATTGAATGATCTAAAAAACTCGAATTTACCTTGAGGTAATTTAACTTGCCTCTTATAAAAGTATTGGTAAAGGTTTTAAGGAAAAATACAAAGTTTTCTTTTCCCTTTCGTATTTTCCGTCGTCAACAATTATTATATTTGGGTATAAACGCCTCGAGCAAAATTGTTTTATCAGCAAATTACTTGACGTTTTCTACTTCGTTTCTTTCATACCCTTGGCAAGAATTTAAGCTAGAGTGTATGAGATTTTTGTTTCATTATACAAAAACTTTATATTAGGTGCATAATAGGTTAATCAACTCAGCTGATCGAGGTTTACTTAATTCTCCTGCATATTGTTAGTTAGGAATTAAAAATACTGCCACAAAATTTCAACATAAAGTTGAACTTTTTCTCTAAGATCGGACTTAACTTGTGCGTGT
Organism: Udea olivalis; assembly: GCA_947369235.1. Taxonomy (NCBI): domain Eukaryota; kingdom Metazoa; phylum Arthropoda; class Insecta; order Lepidoptera; family Crambidae; genus Udea; species Udea olivalis. The sequence continues at coordinate 8,822,423 of OX376362.1, read as the reverse complement.
ACATAAGCCTAATAGAAAATTTGATCAACGAGTCCACAATCTGGGGAAATTACTATCACCGAATCAATAAAATTGTTGTAGTCTTAACTTCTATCCCAATAATAATTGACAATAGAATGAAATCCATTAAAAGGTTATGAATAATGCTCTTCTTGTTTCAAGGCTAAAATTAAGCTTAGCAAGAAAAACTAAGCAAAGTTGTATTAAAAAAGGATTTAACAAACTCACAGCGACATATCAGTCGAAGCAAATCCTCCTGCGACTGAGACCACGCCGTGCATCTTTGCCTACACACAAAATCATCATCATGCCATTCCATTTAATAATCCCATGGAGAGACTGTTCTAAATTCCAATAAATTAATGTCGATGAAGGCCCGATTTTGCAATTCTTAGTTTATTCCCTAGATAGTTAACTGAAGTATAAAATTCACTGGCTGTTTATCAAGCGAATAGATGTTTTCAATTTTTCAATCGTCTTTTATCCAAAAAATAGCTATCTATCGTTTGTCTATGTACTATATCGCTAACTTCACACTGATTATCCACAAGCGAGATGCACACAATCATTGCAATGTTAGAATGAAACAAGACAAAAGTTGATGTTTGACAAATTGACACTGACGTTTAAGAAAAACAACCTCAGCTTTTTTTTTTCTAAAGTTGTGGTAAAAATTTTGTGATTATAATAACACTCCAAAATTCCTTAACAAAATGAGAATAATCTCAAATGACACGAATTGGGGTTATGTGGCGCACATAACCTCAATTTTGAGGTTATGTGCGCCACATAACCTCAAAATTTCAAAGGGAACGCATAGATAAATCTTATCCAGCCCCTCAAGAAGCAGATAACTTTATGCCTCAGTTAGCGGCATTATTCAACAAATAAGATCTATCTGACCATTGAAAAATTTAAAATTTTGTTAACCTTAGAATAAACTTTATTCTTAAGATAAATTTCATTACCTGAGGATTGAAAAATCAGCCCCTAATCAGAGGCAAACTATAAAGTTTTTAATTCTGTTTTCCAAAATTGCGGTGGAACCCCAACAAAAAACAACGAGAATACAATTATGTAATTCCACCTAATTTAAGTAAGCTGTGTAGAAAGTGAATAAAAATAGTGTATGGATGGATAAATGATGTGCTTGTTTGTAGGTACTTAAAGCAAGATAAATCGAAGCTAAGCTTTTGAATACGGGACGAAGGAAAGTGGAGTGATAAACTCGAAACGACATATCAGTCGAGGCAAATCCTCTTGCAAACTACAGATCCCGACTGAGACCTCAATGGGCCTCATAGTCTCCGTGGCTGTTGCGACTACAAAGGCACCCATTCATTTTTCAAAGTGACTGATTCAATCAAGAATTTAATATTTTTAGAACACACAATACTACCAACCTACCAGCTCCTAATGGTCTTTGCTTTTTAATCAGCCCATAGACAAGCGAACTCTAAAATTCCATTCAAATTCCAACTAGGAATTAATTGGAGCATAGACAATCAAATGTCAAATGAGGAATTTTGCCTTTTGAGTGAGAGAATAACAACAAACGTGTCTAATATTCCGTTCCGGAGGTACTAAATATAATAAATTCATTTATGCTGGAATTGCTTTACTACATTATTTAGGCAAACGGTGAATACTTCGCCGTTTGCCTAAATAAATCCTTTAGATAGACGACCCGGTTATAGCAATTGAATTGCAAAGAGTCACCAGCTCGACATCAGCACCAGGGGCCAGCCAAGAGCAACACGCTACTTTCGTCGACATGTCAAATGTGAAAAATGTGCGGGAATGACATTAGCACTCGTCTAATCGAGATGACATTTGATGTCAGTTTCATACATTTTTAAATTTGACATGTCGAAACGAAAGTAGCGTGTTGCTCTTGGCTGGCCCCACAGGTATATTTTGTATGTACTGGTATTAGTACCAGGCTAATTACTACTGTACTAACCAGTAGTAATTAGCCTATGTACTGTCCCACTGCTGGGCAAAAGCCTCCATCATTGAAATCAAGTAATCGCTACAATTGATGGGTATTGGCTTGAGCACCACGTTCCCAAATGCGCGTTTTAATTAAAGACAGTTGAGGATTTCAGACAAGCAGGGCGACTCTCAGTTTTGCAAACATAATCACGTTTACCAAATACGGGTGAACAAAAGCCACGAACTAAACCATTTTTTGAGCCTCATAAAATAAAAATGAATTAATGGAATTTAATTGTACGAAACAATCGTAACCTTTAAGCGTCGACTCCTCAAAAGTTTGAAGAAAAAGTACTTTTTTGCCTTTTCATAAATGAATAAAGACCCCTTGATGACGAAATTTCATTACAATTTGGGAGCTGAACAAGGTTTTTATTAAACAATAGAATGCCTTTTTAACGTAAGTCACTTTAGACCAGCCCGGAGGTTTGTCCAAATATTTAAAATGATAACGAAAGTGCTCAGTTGGTTGGATTACAAAGTTATGCTTTTTATCTGGACCTCACGACCACTTTTCATCAGGTGGAGCGAGGTCGTCTTGACGGGCATTATATACAAAAAACGTGTGTGTGGGTTACTCTGTGAAGAAGCTAGGATAACTAATAACGAGCTTCTTTTTTGATCTTAATTTCATAAGAATGTATAGGAATGTGAATGGATCATTACTCCTGAGTTCATTATTCTTCTTCTTCTTCGTGTCGATGACCCTTTGGTTGCTGGCAACTATTACTATAGTAAACTATATTACCGCTGCCCAGTGCTCCGCTACCGCTATCCCGAGGGAGGTAGCTTCATACAGATCTTGAAGGGTGCAGCTGGCGGGGCACTGGGGGCAGGACAACAGGTGCTGCATTGACTGTTCTGCGGCACCACACTTGCATTGTGCCCCGTCTACTGAGGTTACTCCTGCAGCGGCCCACTTGAGTTCTGAGCCGGTTGAGTGACTTCCATGTGGGCCACGGCAGGTCGCATCCTGGGGGTAGACGCTCAGTGGGGGCCAGATAGTCAGATGGAGGAGCATGATCCTCTTTACACATTTTTCTTCACCAGGAGAGCACGTTGTAGCCAGAGAGCCTCGAAGGAAGCTGTTACGGCTTTTAAGACCTGAAGCACCAAGGTTGGAGGCATAAAGTAGGTGTCTGCTATCGCATTCCTGCCGCCTCTTCTCGACCGCCGAGGCAATATGCCTTCTCACAGCTGGTGGAGCAATACCTGAGAGCGGGTATACCTTTGTAAGTGGCGTAGGCTTTAGGCAGCCTGTGATCGTCCGGCAAGTCTCATTCAGGGCCACATCTATTTGTTTGGCATGGGTAGAGCGATGACACACTTTGCATGCGTACTCGCCCGCCGAGAAGCATAATGCTAGCCCCGATGTACGTAGGACATCCGGAGAGGCTCCCCAGGTGGTTGAGGTAAGCCGGGAGAGGATGTTATTACGCGAACCGACTTTTTGTTTAGTCTTTACATTATTAATAAGTTTTAATCCCGACTCGCAAAACCAACACAATTTTCAGGAGAAATCAAAATGAAGTATAAGTCTACGACGCGCGGCGCTTAGAGCTGCCATAGTTAAGAGTACTTTAAACATGACTGTATTGTAATTTCTCAGAATTCAGCCATTGAATGTTAGGTAAATACATCTTCGTCAAATATTATTCATTCAAGAATCATTTTCAGTTATGAGACTAAAATTCATGGCAATTAATCTTTATTTTAAATACTAAATTGTTTTGCAGCAACTGATCTTTCGCGAAATATACCAACGCCAAACTGTCGTTGTAATTTTGTATTTGAATTCTGTACAGTTAAGTTCAAATTAAACAAATGTAAAAGGTACTTCAATTTAAAAATTTCACAAAACGAAACTAAAAGAAAAGACTTCATTCGACAAGCAACTAACGAGAATCAAATTGATAAATTGCTAACAAGGGTAGAGGCCTGTTCAAATAATTTTTGCCATCAACTGCCAATTAGCGTCTTCCAGCAGATCAATATATTAAGTAAACTAGCTTCTGCAGGCGACCACGTCCGCGTAGAATGATGCTATATAGCCTAAATGGGCTATCTAACACCGCGTTCAAGCAAGCAACCAAGCAAGCAAGCAAGCAAACAAACAAACAAACAAACAAAATCTTCTGGTTTATAATTTTAGTATAGAAATAAGATGTACCTTATTAGAAAATGAAAGAGAGTATGTTAATAGATCTCTAACATCCATGAAATACCATCCATCCGTAGTTAGCAATACGAAGCTAGCTGCGACATAACGCCTGTGACATAACGCCTGTGACATAGCGCCTGTGACATAACGCCTGTGACATAACGCCTGTGACATAACGCCTGTGACATAACGCCTGTGACATAACGCCTGTGACATAACGCCTGTGACATAACGCCTGTGACATAACGCCTGTGACATAACGCCTGTGACATAACGCCTGTGACATAACGCCTGTGACATAACGCCTGTGACATAACGCGGCGACACGTCGCGTCGTTTGCTGCTGCTGCGTCTAGTCGGCTACAAAATCATAATTTACCACCGCTCCGATAATACTATAGTGAAAAATAATGTTTGCCCTTGTTTTCCAAAGCATCACAACTCATTAACACAATCAGCCACTGAAATAGCCTAACACTTTAGTACCCTGTCAAATTAGCCTTTTCCAAGTGGTCATATCAATTATAAGGGAAATGATAGATGGCTGGTAAACTGGGAACTATAAATTAATGATTATTTATTCATTCTAATCATATTTCTTATGTGTATGGCAAAGTCCGCTATTTCTTTGCTGACTGTACCTACCAATTTAAGTTGTTTATTTAAATCACATTTCATACATAATATAACACCATCACGACTAATACTAATCGGGGTAGTTGAGAGGCTTGACTGTTTCCGTCCTGGACGTGGTGAACGGAACACTCAGAACGTTTTCACCAAGCGTATTAGAACCTAACGAGGTAGGTGGCAAACCCTTTCGCCGTTATCCGGACTGATTTAGTTTTTAATCTGTTTTGACTGGCCTGTTGGCGCAATGGCAGCGATCCTGCCTTTAGCGCCGGAGGTCGTGGGTTCGATCCCCACCCATGACAAATATTTGTGTGAGGAACATTTGTATTTGTTGTGTGTCTGGGTGTTATTATCTATTTAAGTATGTATTTAGAAATATTTAAGTATGTTTATCAGTCTCTGAAGCCCATATTACAAGCTCTGCTTAGTTTGGGATGATCTTGGTGTGAATTGTCCCAGATATTTATTTATTGTTTTTTCCATCACCGGAGGTCGCGAATTTATAAATTATTTTTTAAAAATATCTTTGACTTTTGTGTTCATTGTTAAACCCGCGACCTACTCTCCGGTCGCGAATTTAACAACGAACACAAGAGTCAAAAATATTTTTATTCAAATAGACCAAATATAGTTTTAGTACTTTCGAATAGTCAAATCTAATAAACTAGTAATCATAGATTTACATACAATAACACTATGAACATATTAAGTATACAGTACATAAGTATATGTTTTGTGCCGTGCTGGTGGCGGCACTTTAAAAAAATACTTTCCACCGCCCCATCTCCTTCCCGTGGGTGTCGTAAGAGGCGACTAAGGGAGCCCTGCAGCAGACCATCTGCTCTTCAGGTGGGAGACATATTACTGCATGCAGTTGCGTGAAACCCGCCAAGTGACTCTGACCTATCTCGGTCAGGTCGCGTTCCGGGATCAGCACTGCACTAACCGGTGCCAGGGCAGGCCTTCAAGGTGAGTATGACCAGCTCAGTAATTGCTTTGCATTATTGTGCTTATCATCCTCATATCTGGACCTCACGACTGCTTTCTATCAGGTGGAGAGAGGTCATCTTGACTGGTACTATAAAAAAAACCCTAGGCCACGAAGCTTTAATTACATTATTTCCTTTTTTGGAAATCGATGCATATTTATATTACATCTTGTCTATGTCCTAGAGGTTAAATAATTTTCCTCATGGTCAAACTGCCTCTGCCTCGCTTTCTATGTCCATCAGTATTAAATGACCGTAAACAGCTTCAAATAAAAACAAGGGCGAATTTCTTTTGATTTTGTTTTCGAACCATAAAGGCGAAGCTCTTTAAGTGCCACGACCTAATCTTGTAAAGGAATTTGTTAATTAAACCAATTAGAACGGAATAAAACGGTAGTGAAGTCGGAGAACTAATTTGCTGACGTTTAACTAGTGGTGTTGAAATTAAAATATATTTTTACGGTTTATAGAATACTAGCTTTTTCCCGCGATTACGTACACCTGTACCCGCTTTTGAATCTCTCCTCCTCCTCTGCACTACCTGAGGAACCTACATGCCAAAGGATAGTGTAGATTCGCCCATACATTTCTGCCTATGAACCAACAGTCATGAAAAATACCTCTTAGGGTTCATAAATACATACACTTTAGTGTCAAAACGTTAAATATCAGAAAATTGAAAAATTTTGAGGTTATATTTAATAATATAATGCGAAGTTTTATTTACGTGAGTGGGACTAAATGTTCTTCAATCACATATTTTGTTGATCTGCCACTTCTGCCAGTACCATAGAACCCTGAGCCACAACACAAAATGTTGATTCCATTGCGATGATCGTAAATCCGTAATTATTGCTGAGTTAGCTACGTGCAGGTTACAAAGTCTTTTAACGGTTCAATCTAAAAGAAGGTAGGTCACTACAGAGAGCTATCAACGCCCGTTTTTTAAGCCGAGTCATAAAAAGATTAAAATTATTATTATAAAAACAATAACACAGCATTGCAAATTGAAAGCGAAAAATACAAGACAAGTGCCGGTATTTTTTTTGCGTTTAAGTGTCAAGTCAACCAAACGTCATTAACTTCTTTTTTTTGACTTCGCACAAAGTCAATATATAATCTGTTTCAAAATAAAAGGTTGATTAAACATCTATCTATTCATCTATATATTGTTACTCACTTTTAAGAGCCTTTAATAAGTTTACAACTACATTTCCTCGCACATACAAGGTTTCTTTTGTCAAGTCAAAGTAAATTAAAATATTGTTGCGATGGCTAAACAACAGAGAGCACAGACGAAGCAAAAAATGTTATTAAAAAAATGTTCTCCGACGATAAATCTTTTCAGTATTTTTAATTTTGATATCAAAAATCAGAAGTGTCCGTGACAATCTATTAAGTGATAATTATGTCTTAAATAATGGCCCGAATTATGGCAAATGTAATGTTTGTTGGTTCATAGGCCAACTTGTGCACTGTCCTTTCATGCTCTGTTATTTGAGCGTTGTCAATAACGGCAGAGTTTATACTGATTGTAAAAGTGCATTTAGGCCTAACGAGCTAATGCTCATTCTATCCCCAGTCTATCAAATTATCTTTGTGTAAACAGAGACAGAGCATTCTTTCGTTGTTCTATCTATGTTCGCGGAGACCCTAGAGCACGAGCTAGGATGCTCGTTTGATTCCTTGTACTTTTACGTTACAATTATTTTGCTGTAAATAAAAAAAAATACTTATCATTGACTAAAATCACGAATGAACATTTTTGCTCCTAGCTATATGTTCTTTTGGTCTAAATGCACATTTAGGTGTTAATTAAGTTCTGGGGGGCTTGCCTAGAGCAACACGCTACTACCGTTTCGACATGTCAATTTGTCAACTTTAAAAATGTAGTCAAAGCCAAAGTCAAAGTCAAAATATTTATTTACGAGAATACGTGTCAAAAAGGTCTTAAAATATAGCATAAATTGTCCATTGTATTCGGTCTGCATGCAGACGTGTAAATGTTTAATAAACTAGCTGGTTTTTACATAACTTAAAACAAAACTCTGTATATTCCTTAACACTGTAAAAACATTTTTCTAATAGCCATATCGTTAATTATTTCTTAGATACATTAGGTTTTAATATTTCCAAATTGTTCAGCAAGCTGTTGTATATAGAAATGCACATATTTTATATATTCTTTTTTTATATGTATTTCTATGTATGGAGCGAGCTGGCATCAATTCGTTCAATTACAATTCGATCGGACGAGTGCTAACGGCTTTCCCGTACATTTTTCGATTTGACATGTCGAAACGAAAGTACCGTGTTGCTCTTGGCTAGGGCCTCAGTTCTTAAGAAGTAAGATAATTCAAAAGTTTCCGGAACCAAAACCTAAACTTCCAAAATGGTTTGGTTTCAAGACTATATTGCTTTTGTTCTAAACGTTTTGATTGCTGCCTTTTCACAGCCTGTATAGCTATAACTGCTGAAAAGAGCTCTCCGTCCATACTATAGAACCTTATCACATTAGTACCTTCTCTTGAAATGAGTTTATGAACGCATCTAGTCATGCCTCTGGGCTCAGATGAAACCAAAAAGGGTTTAATCCAAGTCACGCTGAAATTCCGGTGGCGTTGCCTGCGGAATCCTAATTTCATCATCATATTTGCCCTAAACTCTAATGAAAACATGCTTGCGGCTTTCACTTTGAAAGGATAGTATTGCGTTCTTGAAATACGGGGTGTAACAAAAATAGTAGAAGCCCAGAGCTAGAGCAAATTTTAAATGTAAATTGTTCAATTTCAGTGCTATTTTATTTAAAAAGATGACTCTTATCTTCATCGTCTTAAAATATGTAATCCAAAAAATATGCGCTAGACAACACACCACATGTCATGGTCTCGAAGTAGGAATAAATATACCTGCGTTACGAGGAACCAGACCAGCAATTAAGTCAGGGGCGTCTCCCAGCACACCTAGACCCGAGAATTTAGAAAAGATCGTTTCCTGAATTGAACAGTACGGATATCGAGGCGAGAAACCGTGCTAAAGCACACAACGCCAATCATTTCATCAAAATTATTCAGAAAAGATAAGCTCAGGAAAAGTTGCATCTTCTAATAAAGGTGGTTTGCATAGAGACACCCTTTGCTCCTGACATAAGACCCCTTTTGCAATAGTTTTGTGAAGATTTATGTGAAAACGTCTGTGACTAACAAGTGATCACACCTACTCGTAATTGTTAACATTAATGATTAGTGGAACTTGAAAGGTGGTAAGGCTGTCTATTTAATCTTATTTTTTTCTTGATATAGGTAGCAAGTACCTTCGCTTCCCAAGAGGTGAGAGCAATATTCTAAGTAAATTTATGTTTTTAGCATTTTACAATGCACTATTTTCTATGCAAAGATACTCGTAGTAACTAGATTAATTCGACCTAACTCTAGAGACTCAAACGGAATTCGAACTTCTACAATCCGGTTGGCTGCTCTTCCAACAGAGTCACCGAGGCCGTTAACAGACCCGGCGAATTCATCAAGTGTATTTTTACGTTGTAAGCTTTTAACACCCGAAAGAAATATTTTTGCAAATATTTGACTTTCGATTAAGGCGAGGTGATTTCCCGAAGGGAACTGGTGAGCGCCACGCGGACCAAAAATTACTAGAATAATCGATTTAAAAATAAATAGATGTAATAAAAAAAAACCATCGAATGAAATCCCTCCAGTTATCTTTGAACTTTGTTTTGGTAAAGGACCCATATGATCAGATCAATAATTTTAGGAATAAAACCAAAAATATAAGACATAATGTCACGAAAAGAGGTAACTTTGTGAATTTATTCTTTCGAGCCAACTTTATGAAATCATGTTTCCACCGGATGGGTTTCCTGTATTATCCCCTCAACAATATCAGAAAATCTTACAACAACAAACAACAACAAATACAGCCTTATACGTCCCACTGCTGGGCACAGGCCTCACCTCAACTATGAGGTAGTACGAAACGTACTCCAACACGCGTGCTCAGTGCGGATTGTTGGAGAGGTGAATGTAAGGCCAGTGATAAACCTTACCGTCAGATGTTATCAAGCCGCCTTTTTAGGCCTCTGACTAGGCTTTACGACGTCAGCCGGGACCAACTGTTTAACGTGCCTTCCGAAGCACGGAGATGCCCGAAAAACACATCACTTAATTTCGATCGGGATGGTCACCCATCCATAACCCGACCTGACTGGCGTTGCTTAACATCGAATCGTTGCCGATCCGCTGCCGTCACTTAGCCACGGGCACCTTAAGTAAATCTTATTAGATTTTAATTTCACTGTTTACTACTTCAAAAATGAATTCTAAAACCGTGTTTTGTGAACCAGCTCCCCTAAAGTTGGAAGAACAGCCACCTGGATAGTCGCGGGTTCAAATCCCGTTCGAGTCCCTAGGATAGGGTCGAATTTTTCTAGTTTCTATCTTTGTGTAGCAAAATTCTAGTTGAACCAAAAAAAGTCTGTTCTAGGTAACTAATCTAAATTACTCAGATTAATAGAGCTAAAAAATTAAAAAACGGTCCGTGGTTCCACCGGCATGATTTCGCAAGGCGTTTAAAATTGTGGACGTATAATTTCCCAGTAGACTAATTTTTCGTGTGTAGGCGAAAAAAGATTAATCCCGCCAGAGAGCGACTTTAAATATGAATTTTGAGACCAATTATGAGAGCAGGGTTTCAATGTACTCCTTCATACGTGAAGTTTTATAAATGACTGTACTCGTCAGTCGTCATGCGATATAGCAAGTGGGAGTATGAAAATCGTCTTAATATGGCTTCTTTCATCTCCAATTTCCTTGCTTATAGAAAACAACTGAGAATAAATTCCACTGGTAAGAGGTTACAGGAATTTGGTAAATTAAGGCCACACTGTTGAACAGGCTCTTTGGCAGATTCTCAAAGTGTCTGCTACTGCAGTGCAGCTGTCCACAAAGTGCTTAAAAATAAATAAGCTACTATCGTTCTGCGACTCTTATCAGGTTGTCCGTCCACCTTTCGCCTGCGTGTCTTCAGCGCCTGTGTTTGATAACAGAAGTTTCAATGGCAAATGTTTTCTACCCAGACTCACACACAGTTTATTTTTTATCCGCCGGTGACTTTCGTTTTTTTAACATTTGAATCGATCCCATAGCATATTAAGCCTTCCACTCTATGTTTTGATTTGTTATGTAAATGTAGTATTTAGCTAAGATCTAACAGAATAGTTATTATGATAGGATAGAGCGTGAAGGAGTATGGACGATTTATTCGAAGTAAGGAAAGAAAGAGACAGAATGCACGCACACAAGCGTCCCCTGACAGAACTCAAAAGGGCACTTTTAAATATGATCTACTAGAATTTCGCCAACGGCTTCGCCAGCGTTTCGTTGTATATTATGGGCAAATTACGTGGAATCTGTATAAATTGGAGCCCATGTGTTATTGTAATGTATAAGCTGTTTTACTGTAAAGTTTCAACCAAATCCGTTCAGTACTTTTTGCTTTAAAGAGTAACAAACATACACACATACATACATACGTCCTCACAAACTTTCGCATTTATAATATTACTTGCCTTCCGCTCGCGGCTTCACCCGCGTGCACTTATCGTAATATATTATGGCCAAATAACATTATAATCTTCATAAATTGCAACCTATGTGTTATTCTGATGTCTAAGCTGTATTACTGTAAAGTTTCATCTAAATCCGTTCAGTAGTTTTTGCGTGAAAGAGTAACAAACATACATACATACATCCGCACAAACTTTTACATTTATAATTTTTATAAATTAGTAGGAAGTGAGATTGATAAAAGAAGCGATCACATTTCAACAATAATAATAAAAAAATTAAAGGATCTCCCTGGCCTGTTGGCGCAATGGCAGCGATCCTGCCTTTAGCGCCAGAGGTCGTGGGTTCGATCCCCACCCATGACAAATATTTGTGTGACGAACATTTGTATTTGTTATGTGTCTGGGTGTTATTATCTATTTAAGTATGTATTTAGAAATATTTAAGTATGTTTATCAGTCTCTGACGCCCATATTACAAGGTCTGCTTAGTTTGGGGTCAGATGATCTTGGTGTGAATTGTCCCAGATATTTATTTATTATTTATTATTATTATCTCGGATACCTCTTTACAATAATAAGGCTACTTCAATTGTGTATTGCCATGTCACTATCAGCGTGTCAAATTAATTCCACACAACGACGCAGTTCAATAAAAAGCAGCCATTAAGGAACTGGCTACTAAAGCCGAAGTTAAATGAGCAATATACTCTCAAAACTAAAAAACAAAGTCAAAGGTCTAATGACTCCGTTTCAACCCCATTAATTCCGAAGTCAATCTACATTGGAACCTAATCGTGCAAGATGGCGAGTTATACATTTTGGCCGAAGCGATAATGCAAATGAAAAAAGGGGCAGCTTAATCTTAAATAAGGGTGGGGGCATCTAATTGAATAATTTTGTTAAGAGAGAATTGTCGGGGCGAACCCTTTTAGGGCATTAAGTAATCGCGTAGTTGCCGCATCGTCGGTGACTTGCGGAAATTTTGAACAAACTTGTCGTTTTTGCTCCAAGTGGTTTTTTTTACTAGTCACCCGACTCATTTCCGACGTCACGGTCCCTAACTCGGAAAGTTTGACCTATTTCGGGATCTTTATTGAGACGTAAGACGTTCGTCTCTTTCTTTTGCCGCAGGGAAGTCTGAAATTTTTCTGGACTGCCACTAATTAAAAGTAACGTGGTCAGCCATGTAAGTGTTTTTTTTTTAATTTTAAGGTTTTCATACAAAAAATACTGACTGTTGTTGAGACCTTGAAATGAAAGTTAATTAAATATATTTTTCTTAAACATGCTCGGAAATATTGTCATTACTTTTGAATAAAGAAAACGCGAAGTATCATATTTACGTAGACTGAAAACCCAAAATCACTTCCCGGCGCGTTCTTTGAATTTCGAACGAAGAGCGCGCCGGCAATGTTGTATGAAACGGTGTGCTGTTTGAATTTAGAACTCTTTCATCTATCGTACACATTGCGTTCTCGTGGCTGTATAGCCACAGATGCGTTTACCTTTCGGCACAAATTGTAAAATAAAAAAAAACAAATTGGCGGTAAAGCGGAGTTGTTATTTTGTTAATAATATTAATTAAATTTATTATGTAAAAGGCCCTTTTTATTTCCTTGCATTTTTTTAAGAAAAGCACTATATAAGCCTCGGCCGAAATGGCAATTGCCTATTTCGCTGCCTTTGCAATAATGTACTATTAGAATAGAATAGAATAGAATAGAATAGAATACCTTTATTGCATTAAATGTGGTTGACAAGAGTAAATAATAACAATTTTGGTTTCTCACACTTAACCAAGCAATTGGCATGCAACATTGGAGAGGGATAAAAGTTTAATATGAATACATAATAGGTACAATGATGAATTAATAAAATTAAATGAAAAATACAATGAATTAAAAAAAATGAATTAATAAATAAGCGAGAATAAGATCTATGATAGATAATAATTGTACTATAAAATTTAAAATTTGTAATTAATAAATTCTTCCACACTATGAAAACATTTTTCACATAGAATGTTATATAATTTGTATTTAAATTGTCTTATTGGTAATTCTTGTACATAATTTGGTAATTTATTAAATAATTTTATTGACATGAAATAACAGTTTCTTTGGCAGCAGGTTGTTGGCAGGACGGCAAAACTAACCGATTATCTATATATCTCGTTGAGAATTTACACACATCATTCTAACTTTTAAAAGAATATAGATTAGTTTTAGTGAATACACACATTTCAAAAATGTACATAGATGGCAACGTTAATAAGTTTAATTGTTTGAAAAATGGTCGACAGGAATCCATGGGTCCAATATGACACATAGCCCTGAGACATTTTTTCTGGATTAAAAAGGCCCTGTTAATATCTCTAGAGTTTCCCCATATGACAAACCCGTAACCTCAAAACAGAGCAGACATAGCCATGATAAGCAGTGAGTGCTGTTTTTATATTACTTAAGGTTGTCAGACGGTATAGGGCGTACGTAAATCTATTATTTTTTTGGCAGACACCCGTTATGTGTCCCTTCCATGTCAAATAATTTTATTTTCACTATTTTTTCTAGTTTCCAAATCACCTACTGAGCATGACATATCGTTTTGTAAGCCTTTTGATAATCACCTGGTACCTATATGCACAAAAGGGAAATGGCATTGCCTTTGTTACAATCACGTTAGCAAATATTTGATGAATAGATTGGCATGTTCACCCGGCTAGTCAAAATTGCAATTTCAATCGCAAATATGAGCTACGAAACGAATGTTCTTTATTTTTTCCTTCGAGCATTCTTAACCCATTCATCCATTCACTGCCGAATGCAAAAGAAAATAGGAAATCGATTGTCATACCGCACCGGTGCGTGCTGTGGCATTGAACCAGTAAGAGTTGATAAAAATATTTACTTCATAACAAATTAAAATGAATATTTTCTTCAAGGATGGTCAGCGATTCGTTTGAATGACTGGCTTGTCAGCCTCATATCTGGTCCTCACGACCGCTTTCCATCAGGTGGAGTGAGGTCATCTTGACGGGCAATATAAAAAAAAATAGCAATGTGTTAACTATTACGGTAGTACCCTTACTAGCTATAAATGCACTTGTTAGAAAAAGCCACTTTTGCTGAGCTCACATACTTTATCCGAATAACTCAAGACTTTTAAGTTTATTAATTTAAATAAAGCATTTTTGGGAATAGTTTTTCACCCATCACTTACTAGGCCTTTACCAGCACAGTGCGATTAATGCAGCTGTTATATGGATTACTGAAACCAACCAAGGCTATCTAACCGAGCCTAAAGGTGGGTTTAGACCAAGCAAATTAAGAGTTAGAGCTGGAGCAGGAATGTTTCGTTTTCTTTTAGTGTAAATGAAAATTCATTTTTCTTTTATACCCAAACAATTCTAACGAACAAGAACTAGGAATCCAGAACGAGCATTCTAGCTCGTGCTCTAGGATCATCATCATCCGTGCGGTCTATCCCGGTTGTGAACCCACACTGGTGTGTGGGGTCCCAGGGTCCGCCTTTCTTATTTTCTTGGCCCACTTCGCGCGGTCTTGTGCATCCTCAGTGGTGAGTCTGTTGGCACGCATGTCACCCTTAACGACGTCGAGCCACCGCTTCTTGGGTCGACCTCTTCTACCGGTACCTGGCGGGGGCGGCATAGCCAGACATTTGTTGCCCACGTAGTTTGCCGATCTCCGTGAGACATGACCATTCCAACGAAGGCGGCACTCCTGCAGCTTGTCTGCGATGTCACGAACACGAAGGCTGCCGCGGATGTGGGTGTTACGCACACGATCTTTGCGTGAGACTCCACACATCCACCGCAGCATCTTCATTTCCGTGACGCGCAGCTCCTCCTTGTGTCGCTCTAGTAACGGCCATGTTTCACTGCCATATAAAAGGACAGGCCTAATGATGGTTTTATAGACCTGCCCTTTCAGCTTGATCGGCATTTTGGGGTCACAAATGACACCAGCCACCTCACGCCATTTAGCCCAAGCCGCGGAAATTCGGGCTCTGACGTCGCGGTCGATGTCCCCGGACGCGCTTAAAACAGATCCCAGGTATTTAACACGGTCCGTGCGCTCGACCACGTCAATGCCTATGCGGACGGACTGGGTATCTGTGGTGTTGCAGGCCATGTACTCCGTCTTCGCCACATTAAGTTTCAGACCGCCGTTTTCAAGTGAATTTTTCCACTTAATCACCCGTTGTACCAGCCGTCCCCTGTCCGAATCTGCTAGCGCTATATCATCAGCATACATAAGCAACCAGGGTGGTTGCTCATGGTGGTCTAGGATGCTGTTTGACAGAACGTCTAATATTACGCTGAACAGAAACGGGCTAAGCACGGAGCCTTGGTGTACTCCAACGGTAATAAGGAAAGGAAGCGTGTCACCAACCGCAGTCCTAACTATGGAACTGGAATCGTGGTACATGTCCCGGATAATATCAATAAAGACTTCGGGAACGGCCCTGGACCGCAGCGCCCAGCCGATCATCTCACGAGGGACACAGTCGAAGGCCTTCTGCATGTCTAAGAAAAGTAGATGCAGAGGTGTATTCTTCAGTCTGTATCCCTCCATGAGCGTTCTCAAGGCAAATATGGGGTCCATGGTCCCGCAACCTGGTCGAAACCCATACTGACACCCCGAGATTGTACACTCCTGTCGGATCCGAGAGTCTACAATGTGCTCGAGGAGCTTCATGGTGTGGGACATCACCTTTATGCCGCGGTAATTGCTGAACTCCTGCACCGAGCCCTTGCCTTTGAAGACTGGCGTGATAATGCTCAGTCTCCATTGGTCAGGTATCTTCCCGGTGAGGAGAATGCGGTTAAAAAGGTGGGTAAGTATGCCCACACCACGAGAACCCATCGATTTCCACGCTTCGATAGGGACTCCATCGGGTCCGACAGCTTTCCGGTTCTTCATGCGGCGAAGAGCCGACTGGACTTCATCAGGCGTTACCGGGGGCACTAGTCCCTGATTTGGAGGGAGTTCAGGTGGCTGCACCTCTTTGTGCTGCTTATTGAGCAGCTCGTGTAAGAGCGCCATCTCTCCTTCACCGCGCGTTCCTCGCATAGCAGGTTTCCAAGAGTGTCATTTACACAGCGGCACATGGAAATATCCTGGGCCGCTTTGACTCTCGAACGTGCCAACTTGTAAACGAGCTTCTGCCCCTCAGACGACTCCAACTTATCGTACAAAGGACGTAAGTGGTCACGTCTGGCCCTGGCTACAGCTCGTTTAGAGGCACGTTTGGCATCCCTGTACGCGGCGCGATCTTCAGGAGATTTGGACGCTTGCCACGCTTTGAAGAGGGCTTTCTTTACCCTAATCTCCTTCTGGACTGCTTCGTTCCACCACCAGGTCTCCTTGTCAAGCCCACGTCCACCCCGAGACACACCCAACGCCACCCTCGCCGCCTCGGTGATAGCTGCCTGACACCTATCCCAGAGCTGTTGCCCGGACTCACTATCCGCTGCGATGCACAGGTCACCGACCGCGGCAGCAAAGTCGTGGGATCTGGCTCCTTCAAGCAGCCACCACCTGGTTCGGGGCGGGCAGCGCTCCCGGCATTTGCCTCGAGCTTTCACTCGCAGGTCCATCACAAGTAGACGGTGTTGGGCAGTAAGACTCTCTCCGGGTATGACCTTACAGTTAGCTACCTTGCCGATCTGGGCTCTCCTGGTGAGAAAGTAGTCGATCTGGGTTGCGCTCCTACCGCTCTTGTAGGTGATCAGATGCTCGGGACTCTTTTTGAAGAACGTGTTCACGACGGCCAAGTCGGCAGCCATACACGTCCGGAGAATCTCTTCGCCTTCAGCGTTACGACTGCCAAAACCAAAACCACCGTGAACACGCCCGTATTCCTCACACTGTTCACCCACATGACCGTTCAGATCGCCACCCAGAACGACGCCTTGGGACAATGGAATAGTGCATAGGAGCTGGTCGATTTGCTCCCAAAACAGTGCCTTATCCGAATCGCTACAACCGACCTGCGGTGCGTAGGCACTTATCAAATTGGTCGTGACCCCTTCGATAAGCACCCTCACGACCACAAGGCGGTCGCTAACGCGATTTACTTCCAAGACACTATTCTGGAATTCCTCGGACAGCGCCACCCCCACTCCATTGGCCCCACCACGAGAACCCGCGCAGATCAGCTTGTAGCCGTGTCCGATGTTCCGGGACCTGTTGCCTCTCCAGCGAGTCTCCTGCAGGAACGCCACGGCCACCCTCCGCCTGGCGAGCACATCGGCCAGCTCGCGAGCGCGTCCCGTCAGCGTGCCAACGTTCCACGATGCGAAGCGGACCTTCCTCTGGACTAATGTCTTCAACCGGGCCCGCCCATGGCCCGGTAGCCCTAACCCACTTAACACAGGAGTAGGGCGATCCCCCTGCGCGTCGTTTTCCGGCGACGCCCTATCCATGTCGGGTACTCTGTGCTGACTTTCCATGTTGGTTTGGCTTGAGTTGGCTTTACGGGAGCGACTGCCATCTGACCTCCCAACCCATGAAGGGGAGCCGTCGCCAGAGCCTCCTTCGTTAATCAGCAGGGCGCACCAGCTTGCAGGCGGGGTTGGCTTGGGGCCCGAAGATGTTGGAGGACCCCCTTACACCGTGCTCTAGGATCTCCGCGAATAAAGATTAAACAACGAAAAATGCTCTGGCTCTGTTAAGAGAATTTGATAAAGTGGGGATAGAAAGAGCATTCGTTCGTTTGGTGTAAATCCACCTTAATGTTCTCAATTAATCAATACTACTGGCCTAGCAACAGCTGTCACTCAAGAATTCAAATTAGGAAGCAACTGACAACACAGTGAAGATATCTAAAGCCAGATATGTCCAGAAATTGCGAAAATATTTTCTAATTCCACAACCGTTTTAAGGGATAGCAATATAGATACATAGTTTACCAGCTTAGTTCAAATAAAAAAAACCTCTTTTTGATTTTAATCTAAGGTTACCAGTTTTCAAAGATTTAAAATTTGTTTTTTTTGCGATACTTAAGATTAAAGCTACGACATTTATATGAAAGGTAGGTAATTGATCGATTCCAGTTAGATTTAAGCTAAATAATAGTGTGAATATTAAAAATAAACAACATGCTAACACGCAAAAATGAGAGCATTACAAACTTTTTTGAAGCAAAGAACAACTTTCAAGTAGCAAACGTATGCGTCATTTCCGGTAAAACTCTAAAAAATCAAATAGTAAATGTACTGTCCCATTGCTCGGTAAAGGCCTCCATCATTGGAATCAAATCATCGCTACAATTAATGGGTATTGGCTTAATCACCACGCTTACCAAATGCGGGTTGGTAATCACAAACCTATGATCTGAAAAATCCAAATACACACTTTGCCCAACCTGGGAATTGAACCTGGGAAATCCGGATTTTGGGTCGAGATTTGTCACCACTCTGCCGC
Organism: Udea olivalis; assembly: GCA_947369235.1. NCBI lineage: Eukaryota > Metazoa > Arthropoda > Insecta > Lepidoptera > Crambidae > Udea > Udea olivalis. The sequence continues at coordinate 8,803,613 of OX376362.1, read as the reverse complement.
GGAGGCGTATTTTTTTTAAATTAAAAATGATTTTGCGTTTGACCCCAGTCTCACCTGGTGGTAAGCGACAACGAGGCCGATGGTGGTACACGATCACCCTGAAAATGCCTATTCACACTGGCCTTGAAGATACCAAGGTTGTATGTATCCGTAAACACAGACGCAGTGAGAGCGTTCCACTCCCTAGCGGTGCGGACCAGAAAAGACGCAGCAAACCGATTAGTACGGATGGGGTGGATCAACCACATGGGGGTGGTAGCGCTCCCGGTGTCCAGTGGACCGGTGGTAGAAAGAATTGAAAAGAGTACTCAAATTACTTTCTAAAATTGGTCTATATCTTCGGTCTTAATGTAAAATAAATAGGTTCTAAAATTCAGTCATCGCCCATTGAAGAATACGTCCAGATATATAGATAAGAGTCGCTATAATTGGTTGTAACTAACTGAAACTGGAAGCGGTAATCGCCGCAAATTGAGACGCGGCTAAAATTGAAGAAAGTTATGATTTAATATAAAGCAGCGATAAAGTTTAAACGTTAGGGATAACATCGCCTTTGCCAATCGCATCGTACTCATAAACAAGTTTTATAACGAGTTTTCAGTGTTAATGTTACCTGCAGGTAGGGTTGGCAACAATTATGTTTATTTAAGTAAGTAAGAAAGTTGTCATAAATGTCTACCATGAGTTTACACCAATGAAAGCCGCTATCGTCCGCGTAAACTGCGTTGACATTACTGTATGGGATTTCGGTACAGCGCCCCTAGTGATTTAAAATGTAACCAAAATGGCATACAAATTTCTGAACGCAACGATTGCCGTTTATGAGACGGAAAAACATGGTAGACATATTATCACAGATTAGTTAATAAACAGATACATCACTTCCATACAAAAGTCAAGATACCTACGCTATAATAGCCTACAGAACCGCAGTGCAGCGGGCTGCAAGGAGAAACCGACTCTATGAACGCGCTCAGGGAATCTAGATTCTCGCGTATGCCGCGTCAGTGCGTCATCGAACGGAAACATCAGGGTTGTGGTGTACAAAGAACATGAATTATTAATAAAACTACTGCAGTTAAATAAAAAATATTTTACAACTTTATTAATGCTAATATTAAATATATACTATATAACACTATATGTAAAAATACTTTATTGATTAAATATTACAGGTGCTTTAATTTTACAAAATGAATGTTTTTTTCGTCTTTGAATTTACGATTATTAAATTTAAGTGATGCAAATATTCTAAATCTTACAAATAATTTTAGTAAATATTCTTTCGGAAAACAGGCACAAGGTGAAGTAAACTCAATTTTTTGAGAAGTATTCATTAAAGTGTAACCAACCTGTAATGTGTTATTTGATGTACAATAAAGAATAGTAACAGTTATCTTATCTTAAAGTGCTTCCCTTATACTTAAAATTATCTAAGTGCGGGAAACATGCAATGCGCGCGCTCTGCCACATGTTCGACAGCCCACTGCCAGACGGACCGTCGACGATCTACTTAGCGGTAGGCATTTATAACGCTTCGTTGCGCATTTGACGGAGACCTGAAATTGTACCTTACTAAAATATGTCTAACATGGTAGACATATTGTACCCTACTACAATATGTCTACCATGCTAAATCAATACCGTCATGACGTATCGCAATGACTTTAATTTTACATTTTGTTATAATATTCTTTGCAAAACAAATAATTTGATAAAACGTACCCACTTAAAATAACAAATGGGTGTAGAACCTAAAAAAGCAAAATTTACAGTTTCATAAAATACAGTCATGTTTTACAAAAAAATATAGAACTCAATCATCATATTATTTAAAACAAAAGACATACTATTCAAAAAGCAAAGCATACATGAAATAAGCATACCTAACTCAAAAAAATTCTTAACTCTTAAGAAATAACACCTATTTACCATAATATGCAAGCAATGCGTGCAAGCAAGCATGCTTGCATGCATAATAATAAATAGCGAGGCTTTTTGAGGTGAGTAAATACTTTATTACTTAAGTCGAAATAAATTTAAATCAATGCTGAAAAAACTATGCTTTTTAACGTATGTAAATTTTCAGTTATACTTTATAAGACTATGCCTTTAATGAGTTATGCTTTGTAAGAGTATGTCAAACTAAATTATGAATAATAAAATTATGCGTTTTAAGGTATGATTAATAAAAATATGCCAAACAATTATGGCTTTTGATGATTACGGTTTTTATGATTATGCCTTTTAACAATCTTTGGTTATTTAATATATGGGTAATGAAAAATAAAATCCATAATGCTTTTTGATTTGTATGCCAAATGACGTATGTCAATTGAAATTATGGCAATAATGCGTTTCAAAGTGTCAGCGGTGCTGTCGGTTATGTATTTTCTTCAAGGTCACATTTCACCTAACAATGATTTACACATAATATGAAAAGCTTGTCACTACACAAATATGAAAAAGTAGAAAATTCCGTGTAATACAAGTCATAAAATTTTTAAAAATATTGTCAAGAATAACTAAAGAAATAACTTTAAAGCTTGATTGTTAAACTTGATTTTTATAAACGTAATTCATGATTGTGGCAACCTTGTAAGAGTATATTGATACCTCTCTAAATTTCCAGTGAGGTGTTAGGTGAATGTGCCGAGGACCGTTTGATCCTACTTTAGGGTCGTTTACGAGAAGCTGAAATCGGATGTGAGAGCAATCAAAACTTTAATTAACTTTTCGACAATTTGTGGTCGTGTTTATACAATTAAGGGTGCCAACAACCGCCATTTTACCGACAATTTCATACATAAAATACGTGCCTGTGCCGCAACGAAAGTTTGTGATCCAAACCCGCATTTCACGAGCTAGGTAATTCAGGCATATTTATCCTAGTAGGGATGCCCATTAGTCTATGAGACCAACTGCAAAGGTTTATGTTAAAGTAACTGTATAAATTGTTTGGGATTTGATTGCGATACGAGTATTATCTTGTCACTTGTAATACTTTAACCTAAATGGCTGCTTTTAACATTTTAGATTACATACGTATAAAAAGAAAAATATTGTCAAAAAATAGCGAAAGTTCAATGCAACCTTTGATTTAAGTTTCAAAATTAATATTTAAAAATCTCTAGTAAATATAGACTTGAGAATTTTGCAGACTTGCTTGGCTACAATGAGCATCACGACAAGACAAGTTACTAGTATGTCACGCGTTTTCTCGTAGAGTTCACACAGTAGTTTAGTTCGACAAACTGTGCAACAAAATTCTCGGTAGTTCGACATCAACTTGCCGTCTTTTCATCTTGTATCCTTCTATTCTGAACAATTCAAACTTCATGTAAAATTAACTTATGAAACTTAACTCCCTTCCGGGAAACAACGCCAAGGATTTCGTTCTAACTAAGAATATTTCTTGTAGCAGCATTACTTTGAACTTGTTAAAGTAATGAATAGTTTCAACTTGAACAATTAACATTTCGTACTACAGTGTAATAGCAAGCAGCGGTAATCCGGTTTAAAAACTTAAGTTAGTCCGGCAAAGTCCATTTCTCAAATTAATAACTAACTTTAGTAAGTATTCGAGTGAAATAATGGAGTAATGGTATTACTTTTGAGTTTATTTTTAGCCCTTGCCGTGTTTACAGGTTAAATCCGTCGTCTGAACTTTAATTTGTTAAATAAAAGTTTAATATTTTGTATCTTAAAAATTTGCATAGCTTTTCGCTTGCTTGTGAAAATACTCGTAGTTCTAGAAGTTGTGCCTCTATTGAAAATTGTGGGATAGGTACAGACGACTAAATGTATTTTGATACATCTCCTACGCTGTGGTTACCAAACGGACCAGTCTCTGTCACGTAAACTAAGATAGTTGATTTCAGAAATTTGTATGCCATTTATGGTTACATTGATAATCACTAGGGGCGCTGTACCGAAATCCCATACAAAAACGTCAATGTGGTTCACGTGGACGTTTGCGGCTGTCATTGGTGTAAACTCATGGTAGAGATACAGTTGGTAGACATACTGTTGGTAGACATACTGTTGGTAGACATACTGTTGGTAGACATACTGTTGGTAGACATACTGTTGGTAGACATACTGATGGTAGACATACTGATGGTAGACATACTGATGGTAGACATACTGTTGGTAGACATACTGTTGGTAGACATACTGATGGTAGACATACTGTTGGTAGACATACTGTTGGAAGACATACTGTTGGTGGACATACTGTTGGTAGACATACTGTTGGTAGACATACTGTTGGAAGACATACTGATGGTAGACATACTGTTGGTAGACATACTGTTGGTGGACATACTGTTGGTAGACATACTGTTGGTAGACATCTTGTTAGCGGTAACCTGGCTTGGTGCAGTTGCTGGCTGAGGCTCTCCAGTTAGCTGGCGGATGGTTGTGCAAGCCGTCTTGCTATTGTGTGTCATATCAATGTTTACTGTAGCTATCCACTTTCCCCGGCGCGTATCGCTTACCTGTGATAGGAGGTCCTCTCTGATGTTTTTGGTTTGTTCTGAGAAGGGTTCATCGTTGAGTTTCGGGCAAGTAAACTATGATAGTTGACTTCAAAAAGTGTGCCAATTATCAACGCGGACGCTAGCGGCTACCTTAAGTTCAAACTCATGGTAGACATACTGATCAATCGTTTTGCTTTCGTATAAATAAACAAATTGATTGATTCAAGCTAAATGTATAATTTAAAGTAAAACAACTAATTCTTGTCACGTTATGCATCATAGCCACTTGCATTGTTAATTATTTGGCGACGGTGAGCATAGCTGAATAATTTACTAGCAACATAATATCGTCTGAGGGTCTATCTAGGTATATTTAGTCTATGACTAAATTACTACCTACTAGAATTTACCTCAGATGCAGTCCATAAAACGAACGCCATACTTTAAACCTTATTCTCTTTACGTAAAGCCAAAATCAACGAAAAGTTTAAACACACCGTATTCTGCGGTTTGTGCAATCTCCAGTAAGTTTTAAGAATCACTTCCTGTAAATAATTAAACTCAATTCAATAAAAGCTCCTGAATTCCGTATTTGTGTTCCCAGCGAAAGCGCCACAAATATTTTCTTTAAAGTTTAAAGCCGCGATTGTAGGAGTCTAGAATATCCAGTAGGACACTAACTTTATGCAAATCGGGCTTGTAGCCAACTTTTTCTCGTATTTGTATAGAACATTAAACAAAATGCAACCAATGGTTGAGAAATAGCCTGTTTTTCATTTGTTTATCCCAACTCGTGAGAACGAGTTTTTGGGACCAGATGGCGTGGGTCCCATATTTTAAAGATATTATATTTAGATTTTTTGTATGATTTTTAAAGTAATGATGTCCTAAAAATGACAATTTTTTTTTTTTATTTGATCCAGAGCCCATAATTTGTATTCCGAAAAGAATTACGGCTGGAGAGTCAGCCTCAGAAAAATCTGTTAAAGAGACCTCACGAATAATAAAGGGTGCACCTAATGGAGGTTGTCTTTAGGTGATCAATTCATTATTTTCCGCTAGTGATTGCGGCTGGCTGCAGTGTCGCTCAATCATCTTTCGCCCTAGAAAGATTTTCACCACACAGCGTAATTTGGAACTATTAGTAAGTACCGGACTCCATCCATCGTGATGCGAGCCCAGTTACGAAGGGTACAAATTCAAACGCCTCCAAGTATTCCGCTCACCAATACGACAGTAACAGCATGCTTCTGCCTACCCCATATGCGATGATGTCGTAAGTGTTTGCCATGTTACGCCAACTGTAAAGGTGTTACGCTTAAACTGCGACTGTGCGTGGGTAGAGCGAAACGATAACTGTTATAGGGCGATAACTGGGCGGTAGAGGCGCGAGGGCCTGACCCGGTTGGAAATGACAGGCGTAGTAGTGCAGATTTCACGCTGTTACTTGCGATGAAAGTAATATACACTGAGAAGTAAAAATAATAAGTAAGAACTCCTCTTATGGAAATATTATTTCGGCTGATGCTATTCTAGAATAGCATTATGACTACCATGACTTTACGTTACGTAAACGACGATAGTTGACTTCAGAAAATTTTACGCCATTTTGGTTCCATTTCTAATTAATAATCTGTACCGAAAACCCATTAAAAACTTTAACGCGGACGCTAGCAGCTGTCATTGGTAAACTCATGGTAGACATACAGTTATTTTCGTCGGAATTCTGGAACTTAAATTTAAGTGATTTTTGATTTTGAGCATTTAACAATGCACTATTTTCACAAAGATATTTATATAACTAGTAAATATTTGACTTTCTACTAAATCAATAAAACAAACGTTGGCCTACAACGTAAAATAAACTAAATTCGCCAGGTCTGTTAACGATTGTGTAAGGTCGCGGGTTCGAATTCCGCTTGAGTCCCTAGGATCAGGTCGAATCTCCTAGTTTCTATCTTTGTGTAGACTTAAATTTAGTTTAGCACCATCAAAATCTCGCCGGGTCTTCTCAGTAAGAATCAACTCCTCCGACGCGGTGGTAGAGTCGCAGTATTGTTGTATACTGTTTATTTATGTATTTATATATTATTATTAGTATTTATGTCTATTATTAAGTATATTTTTTGACTATTTGAAAGTACTGATTAAGTCTATTTAAATTAACATATTCGAGTTTGAGTTTGAAAACTGATGCTGTCTAGCACCACTACACCGATGACAGTCGCGAGCTTCTGCTGTGAAGTTTTGGTATGGGATTTCTATTCTGCGCCCTTAGTGATTAGAAATAGTAAAATACTTGAAATTGAAATTGAAAATTGAAAAAAACTTTATTGCCACATCATAAATAGTTGAAACAATCACAATAAAGATTAAAACTAAAATATAAACTATTACAACTAATAATTACTGAGTTATAAAATTTACAGATATGTTGGCAATGGGCAGTATTTGGGCACCAGTCTCAGCATGTTGCTGAGCATAGCCCAGCGCTGGTCGGTTGATATACAAATGGAGAGTGGAGGCAACGTATGCAAACATAAATAAATAAATCGAATAACAAAGTGCAAAATCCTGACTGCGTGGCTGGTAACATATTATTGCTCTCAAGGTATTTGGACAGTTGTTCACAGACTACTCTCTCTATTACCTTAGAAAGTACAGGTAGAATACTTATAGGACGTAGGTCTGTAAAGTCCTCAACCTTGCCGGATTTAGGTGTTGGTATGACCTTAGCCAGTTTCCAGCTAGCTGGGAAAATGCCAGTGTCAATGGATGCATTTATTATGTGTGTCATTACTGGCAAGGTCGTGGGCAATGTAAGGCGGATCATGTCCATGGAGATCTCATCGTGTCCACAAGCTTCTGTTTTTATGAAAGAAATTATTTTCCAAACCTGACTTACTATTCAGTTACTTAAGGAAAACGCATTTCAAACTTATAAGAGCTTTCAAAAAATGTCTGTGTTTCACTATCAGTGTCTGTATTACCCGGTATGTTTAAAAATTATGAATTTATATCATCAGGATAACACAGGTGCCTCGGGACCATAGGTTTGTTAGTGCAACCGAGAGCTGAGGAACGTTTTAGGTGCTCCCACATTTGCTTTGGCTGATCTCTATTTTTATTTACATAAAATGTGAAATATGCTGCTTTTTCTCGCTCCAAAGCTCCACTTGTGTAATTCCGTAGGTTTTTATAATATTCTCGATGCGCTACAAGGTTCGTTTTTCTTGCTTTGGTGAGAGCTTTGTTACGAAGTTTCATCATTATTTTAATGTTGTCCGTAATCCATGGGTGTGGTTTTTGGTTAATGCGTTTTTTTTCATTAGGGCATGTTTATTGAACAGAGTTGTAAGAAGCTGGTTAAAAAGTTGTACTTTACCCTCAACCTCTGTCAGCTTTGTTATGTTCTCCCAATTAATCCCGCTGACATCTTTTTGGAACCTTTCTACGTCCATTCTATGCAGGGATCTTTCCCATGTATATTGGGGCATTGGCTTAGGCTTCTTGATTGTTAATTCTGCAAGAACCATAGCGTGATCACTTATTTCGGGATTGTGGTATACGTTTACTCTATTACATGCATCAGGACTGTCTGTTATTATCAGATCCATTAGTGTCTCTGAGTCTCTTGCGATTCTTGTTGGTACCTCAACCATTTGTTTTAGGTTCCGCTGAGTCATGAACATCAAGAGCTTTTTTGTATTTACCTTATCGGGATGCAGGAAATTTACATTAAAATCAGTCAAAAGAAACAGGCTGTCACAATATGCGAGGTTGTCAAATGATTCACTTAGTGCATCGATGGCATTGTCTACCGATGTAGATTCCGGTCTGTATGCTGTTCCAATCGCAAAACGTCCCACTCCCCGTATGTGCAGTTCCAGCCACATCTGTTCCAGTTGAGAGGTGGGGTGTTGCTAAACCCGTGTATTTAAGCCTTTTCTAATGTAAAATCCAACTACTCCACCTCTCCGGCCACTAAGGCGTGGACTATTTTTTAGAGTGTAGCCTGGAATGGAGGGAATCAGTTTGTCTTCTCCCGTTTGAAACCACGTTTCATTCAATGCCAAAATGTCCGGCTTGTGCATCATGTCCTGTGTTTAGAGAGCGCACATTTAGCAATCCTACGGTCAAATGGTGTGGTTTATGTCGTGTCATTGTAAGTTAAGTATTACGAGGATATGTATTTTTAAAACAGGACAGACGAAGAAATGGGGATAACAAACGTGCTTACATTTACGAACTGTAATGGTTGACAAGTAGTACACAGCGACATAATATAAATACAGGTTGAATGAATACAGCAGACACACTATTGAAAAAAATTAGCTTGGAAACAATTTATCTATCGCGGCTTCTCCTGTCACAGGTGTTTGTACACTTAAAAGGAGAAGTCAACCCTAATTTATGTAGAACCTACTTATTATCAATAATGAACATTTTTTTCATTTTTTCATTTTTTTTTCATCTATCACACCTGAACTAAACAAAAAACAAAACACTAAAAACACACATCTCAACGAAATAATAATGGTTGTAAACAGACTAAAAATATGTAAGGAAAAATTATCATTTTCTGTCTGGTATAGTAACTTCCACACCAAAAACACGTGCAACCGACTTTAATTGAATTGCTCTCATTGATATGGACTTGAAGAGGTTTGTCATCGGGCAGGCGAATACCACTGGTATCAAGACCTCTGCGAACACGTGCGTTTCGTAGTCCATCGTCGCGTATTGATCGGCGAGAAAATCGCGCGACTAGGGGGCGCGGTCGCTGCTTGGCATCTCCTGCAGTACTGGTTAGGCGCTTCGGCCCTACCCGCTCCACGCTGACAACATCCTGGTCCATGATCGTCATTCCCAGGTTATTTGCTATTGACTGAACTAAGTGCATAGCTGACTCGTTCGGGTATTCTGGTAAACCTGTAATTTCTACCTCATTCAGTAAGAGCGCCTGGTCTCGCTCATTTAACTCCGAGTGCATTTGGTCGATAACGTTCAGTTCTGGCCCGTTGGGCTGACAAGATTGATTGTTTTTAGTTTAATTAGTTCTGCGTTGAGACGGGAGTTTTCAGTTTCCAGGACGTTGACTTTCTTATCCATAGTACTTAGGTCTCCCTTAAAACTCTTTATCTGGTCACTCAGAAAATCGATAATGTCAGAGAATTCTTGCTTTAATTGGTCAATGACACGTACAAATTCATTCTCAATTTCTTTAAAAATCTCCTGCTTTGTGGTACTTAGCTTAGTCAAGCTGCACAATATCTTGCCTTACAGTAGCCAACTTGGAGTCCAACATTTGTGACAATGTTTCCATATTTACAATTTGACTTTCTTCAGCCGGTCTGCTTAAATTTGTAGTATGCAGCATGAGGTCGTCTATTTTACTAGAATCTTCAAGCGAGGAGTCATCACATATCGACATTTCAGCGATACCTGATTTTGGCGGGGACTGCTCATAGTGTTTGCGTACTGGGGTTTCTTCACCTTTACGCCGCCGGGTTAAATTTGTACATGACGGGCAAAGCCAGTTTCTACCTATAATAATCCTGAGGTATGTTGACACACGTATAATGAAATGCACCTCTACAGTTGGCGCATAATAGCAGTGCATCTCTGTTTGCTGGCTTCTTGCACGCTTCGCAATTCATTTTAGTATCAACACTGTTCAAATGTTATGGTATTAACCCGTCTCGTGTTTCTATTGTTCCGGTTTTTGCATTGTGAGTCATTGTTTGCCATTTTTTTCTGAGGGTTTTCTTACGAACACCCGTGTGTTCGGCTGACACTCAAGGGGTTAGTAATACCTTCTCAGTGGGCCGTCTAGTCAGAGTCTGTCGTCGTCGTAGCAAATAAATAGACGCGACTTACGTATGGGCTTGTAGTTGGCTCCGCCGCACCTGCGTTGACGTCGCGTAGCTTATCTAGTTTCGTAGACGCACAGGTTATCAATATAATTTAAGGAGCAAACGAAAACGATGTTGCCTCGTCAAACTGCGGCGACCGACCCTACCTAAAAATACCCTACCTAAAAACTACCTAAAAATAGCATGTAAGTTGCTGTAGTTAACTACCGTAGTTAATTTGACGCAAACCCATATGATAATACCCCTATTCTGTCATAATAGTGTCAGTACAAATGAAAGAAACAAGAATATGTATGGGCTGCTTAACCTTCGAAATTCAGGCACTAAACTTGTATGCATGCCAAAACTGTATAAGCTAGGCACTTGCCGTAAGAGTGCATTACCAGCCATACGTAAGTCCATGAGAATGACACTAACCGTCGTTTGAAACTGGGAAAAACATTAAAATCGAGCGTGTCGGGTCTAAAAGACCCCAGCCGTTACAGTTGAAGTTTTCTTTTTGAGCTGCACTCCGTCGTTAAAGGCGAGAACTTTCAGAATCACTTATTATAATTGTTCCACTCGTGTTAATTCAACCTCTTCCATGTACTTGGCTTTCTTGTATTTTTTATTTTCGACATCAACTTTGATATAAACTTTGAACTGCAGCATTTCAGGGCGAAATATTTTTTAACCTAATGTACGAAATTCCAAATTGTTACCCATACAATAGGTAGTGCTTTATTTCAATAGTAGCTATAACTAAAAATAGTAAATAATAAATATGCGCCAGACAACACACCTCTTGTAATGGTCTCAAAGTAGGTATTAATATCCCTGTATTACAAGGTGCCAAGTACACAATATAATAAGCCACGAGCGTCTCCCAACACACCCAGATCCAAGTCAACTCAGAAAAAATCGTTTCCTGAATTGACCCGACCGAGAATCGAACCCGGGACACTACGGAATTCGAGGCGAGAAACCGTGCTACAGCGCACTACTTCATATCTAGCTATATTTTTCAGCTGCCAATAAAACACTAATGTTTTATTGGCACTAAGGAACAGCATTGGTTTTTAAAATAGCGTTTTTGAATTTTGGATTGATAAATGATTTAATGATGATAAAATTACTTTAATTGACAAGTCTCCTAAGGTTGTTTCTTTTTACTAAACTTGTATTTTTCTGTAAAATCTACGTTTTAGTAAAACACAAATAGTAGATTGCTTCCCAAGTAAGGTATTAGAGATTGCTTCTAGCAACAAGACCGCCTAAATTGTACGTCAAATTTCTTTGTAAAACTTGATATTTTTCTCTGTTTTAAAAAAGATTATCTTGTCTTATCTTATTTAATTAGCCTATCACTTTCCTTTAATTTTAATTATCGACTATGTTTTAGTGTGTTCTCGACATTTTAAACATAGTGTTGTTATAATGATATCTTTTGGCACATTAAAATGTGGTCAAAAAAAGTGTTCATTTTTATTTTTTTTCTAACATTCCAGTGATAGAAAACACCAGTGAAAAACCAAAGCAGCCCATAGATATAGGCTCACCTACCACGTTGGGTTTTAACGCTTGGTGAAAAGTCGGCTTCTGAGTGTTCCATTCACCATGACGTCAACAGCCAACTTGCCTCTCACTGCCCCGTTTGGGATTGAGTCTTGAGCGTATGTATGTATGTAAGTCATGAAAAGCAACGAATTAAATTATAATTAAGATAAAAGGACAAGCATTATGAACAGTGAGATGAACCTTTTTCACGCAATTTGGCAGAAAGTTTAACAGTATTTAACCCTTACGCCCGCCTAAAGAACTGAACAAGCAAACGTCAGAAACACCGAAGTAACAACTGGGTCACACCGACCCAGAGAGTGCCATAACGACTCGAAATGACGGTAAGAATCACCCCAAATGTCTTTTTAGTTTTTTTATTATAACAGCCTCAACAATCCTGCTTGTACAGCATGTTGATTATGCCAGTGACGAAATCTACTTGTTCAGCTTGGCGTCAATAAAAAAGGGCATAAGATTATTTATTTAAAAAATACTTACCTAGAAATATAAATATACCTTATTGCTTTATGTTCAGATTGACACTAACACGTACTCAAAGCCTTGGTTTTGGTTGTGCAGAGCGAAGCAAACAAAAATTGTGCCTTGTTTATTGAGATTAAATGTCACGACACGCGTAACTGAATATCATCAATAATTATATTTAACACCACTTAATTACACCCCATTTAATCATCTAATCGATATTACAGGTTTAGCTAGAGAATTTCAACTTTGATAAAATAATTATACTTAATTGCACAAAAAAAATATTACCAAAACAATATTGTAAGATGATATATAATTAAGGCGGCCTTATCGAAATCTCTCTCAGCAAATAAAAAAAAAATTGTTTATTTACCAATACACGTATTAAAAATATATATCCTGAAGCAAAACCAAGAAATATACTTACATACAAAGTCTGTCAGAGGTAAGTGTTTTTGTAAATGTTAGTTAAAAAATCCTATTTTCGCATAGTCTACACCACCAACCAAATTAAACGTATATGATTATTTATTCATTTACTAATAGCTAATAGAAAGTCTGCGAAGGGGACGATAGGGTCTAAATCTACGTTGCCTGAAAATTTAGGTACTGCGGTTGACTGATAGAGAATGCCTCTGGGCAGTAAGTCCGCCAATTTGACTTAATCATGTGCAACAGAAAATGAATGAAGTTTTACTCTTAAAGTAGCTATGTTCTTCACTTTTATCAAACAATGGTCAAAGTGACTTACTCAATGAAAACATTAATTAATCAAAGCTGATCTTTTGTTTTCACATCATGTATTAGGATAATATTTTAATATTTGCCTTATTTAACCCAATATTTGCTCTAATAACATCACAATTCCCGAGGCTCCCTGATAAAATAGGAACCCTCGTATAAATTTGTTGGCAAGCCCGTATTAATCTCGGAAACAAACAATTTTGAGTCCGGAGTGGTTTCTACCGACGTTTAATTTGGACCCTAAAGGTTTCTAATTCTCATTTTATGAAAATTTGATGCTTCATTTTGTACAAGCAAGTAGAGAAGTAGAGAGTGATAGATAGATAGCTAAATACTTTACTTTACTTACTTCTGAGAAGAGCATTTCAAAACAATTTAAAGGTCTATGTGCCCAATGCATTTGGAACAATATTTAAAGATAAATAAAATAAAATAAATATACGCCAGACAACACACCACTTACCATGGTCTCGAAGTAGTGATAAATATCTCTGTTTTACAAGGTATCAAACGAGGAATTAAGCCAGGGGCGTTTCCCAGCACACACAGACCAGAGGCAATTCAGAAAAGATCGTTTCCTGAATTGACGCGACCGGGAAACGAACCCGCACTACGCAAATCAAGGCGAGAAACTGTGCATCAGCGCACTACGCCAATCGTATCTCAAAAGATACAGAGAAGCTGCAATAGAAACCAAGCAAACGTATTCAAAACCTACGGACTATAGCCTATAAAACTCTATGGAGCGGAACAAGAAAATCTTAGGGAAGAAAATGTACTAGTTCCTTTTAAAGTCTACTTCATTTCCAATTCAAACTCACATTTCGTACGTAAGGTCCGTTTAATTTAAATCTCTAGATGCACTAGTAAAATATGGAAGCAACTTGGTGGCTTCGCATAATGAAAATGAAATTTGAATGCATAAAATTATCACTGGCCTTTGTTTAAAACGTTTGTTATTGTCCTTAGTGCAGTTAGTGTTAAAAATAGAACTGCGTTTTGAAATATCTGTATACGCGGTTTATTTTGAAAAAGATGGTCTGTGGGTTCAGTAGTTTTGCTGACGTTATATCACCGTTTTTTTGCTTCCACAAACTATTACCACAGATTACACAATAAATTACTACATAATAGATAAATCACTCCATAGAAAATTGTCAATTATCGCGCGGAGGTATATGACACTCCACCGAGGCCTGCTGCAACACACGGTTGAAATCCAAGGATACTCGTAGTGTCTTGTATAAACTCATACATTGAGAATATTATTGTAATAATTGTTAGCTTATGTTATCCCTCTGAAGGTCAAAAAATTAAGTCAACATTCTTCACATTCTCATCCATTCATCCAGTTTTTTCCACTGTCTCTTTCTAGGCCTGCTTAGCTATTGCTTTCTGTTTTTAGGGATCCACTGAGTTGCAATTTTTATCCACAAAACGATCGCCCTTCTTCAAGTTTTTAAATAGGGACCACAGCACTGTCACCAAATTTTAATCTACCTCCAACTCTATAAGAGTAGCAAGCTTATAAACATCTAAACTCAGTGTTTCACACTTGGTTTGGCTACAAGAATTTGCTACGTTAAACCTCGGAGTTTTACAAGGTCTTGAACATCACACATTAGTCAGATTGCTATAGATGTTGTTCCGATGTTCGAATACACTGCGAAAAGCAAAGCTACACTTTCATTTTCCACGAACCGGTGTTTCGCTTTGCAAAACCAGGTATTTCCGAATACACCGTACGACATGTACTGGATCTCTTGCAATGATTCCCGTTCTGCACAAAGCTTGCCCCAAAACGAAGGCTCTCGTCGGAAAAATGATACTGTATTGTTGCATATAGCCGTTGGGGTGTTCGTTACTTTACCTCAAACGTGATATACTTTGCTTACCGCTGTTCCCTTGCGGTCGACTTAAATGATTTCCTCTCATCTAAACCCACATTACTCGTACCATATCAGGATTAGTCCAAAATGCCAAGAAATCAATTTTTGAAAAGTGAGCGGTTTTGGGAACATACGCGGATTATGAGGATCGATCATCTCATCCCATTTAACAATTTCTTAATATATATTATGAGACAATACTTATTCCAACACACACAATTTGTTATGGTCATCTGTGTTACGACGTACCAAACTAGGAATTAAACCGTTTATAATCATGTTTACGACATTACTTTCTAAGAGGAAGTGAGAGGTTGAATGAAAAAATAGCGTTCGTTTATTGAATGGACATATTGAAGTTACTATTGCGTCATCGTTGACCCGCATTACATATTTAATCCAGACTACTGTGTTTAATTCTTTTAATTCAGTTTCTGGCCAAAAAATTGTTTGAAAATTTTGTCACGCCGTACACCTCAGCCTTGCTGGTAAGAGCTGTCGGATTTCTGTGCAGGTTCACTAAACTTTGTAATGTAACACAAATTTTTGAGATAAAAATTAACAGTAAAGGCGCATCTCAGAATAGGCATTTTCTGGGTAAGCGTGTACCACCATCCGACTCGTCATCGCTTACTACCAGGCGAGACTAAGGCCAAACGCAAACCCATTTTAGGTAAAAAAAAAAAATCTTCCTGGCTCCAACTGTGTGCGAGGCGAGGCAGCCACAGGCGATCGCTGAATTCCAGTGTTTCTCTCAATGGGCAAATATAACGCTACTGAAGCATTTGCCATATTGAATATCTGTCGCAAACATATTCATGTTTATATTCAAACATGATACTGACAACTATGAGTCTCAAATTAGAAAATGAGTCAACATCAACTTGATACTGAAAACACGTCGGCGTACGCAGTTAGACCCCTGTCGGGTGATTCTCTAAACTTCCTAGCGCCAATTCGGTTTCGACCGTTGATTCGTGAATTCAACAACTGGTTATGTCAATTATTTTGAATTTATACACAAAAAAGAACTCACTAACTCATTGATGAACAAGTAATGAAAGAATGACGAACGGAACATCGGAAAGTGTAACACCCTGTAAGGCTAAAAGTTACCTTAAATGAAACAGCAAGCCAAACATTAGCTGAATATTATAGCTTACTAATCCTTACTAATATTATGAATTCAAAAGAGACTCTTGTCTGTTCGACGCTTTTTCAAATAGGGGATGAACCTTCATGTGGAAGTTCGTCATTGTTCAAAATAAACCCATGTAGCTTTGTATTCGGGCATTTGTTAGGAAATTAATTAAGATCGTTAGCTGGGGGTGGTTCGAAGACGTTGCATTTTTGTAAGATTTTCGTGTTTATTGCATTGAATTGATATTATACTTGAAGTTTTGTTCTATTATTGTGTGCATAATACTATTTAAACCGCCAATTATTATATAAATAATTGCTAGATTACATAAAAAACCTTTTTTTTTAAAGTGATTAGACACTTAAAAATTTACTGTACACAGTTAAAGTTATAATTATGAAATTAAAAGGTGTATTCAATAATAGAGAGATAATTTATACTTAATTTGAATTCAGCTAAATAATCACGAAAACCTTTAAAAAATGCGACGTTTACGATCTACCCCAAACGTAAAAAGCAAACCCTCTTAATAATTTATGTAGAGTTTTTTGAATTCGTCTGTGTGGGGATGAAATAGGGTAATAAAACTAAAAATGCTGCCCAAAGTTAAGAGGTAGAATTAATAAACCCGCACTTTGTAAAAACAAACAGCCAGTATTATAGTACATACAGGAACAATCATTCCACTATTCAAATCCCATGGCGCCCCCTAATCGATTTCGTGTTTCGACGCCTGTACAAAATGGTGTTGAAAAGCCAAAACCACGCCGTTAAAAGCCTTTCTCCCCTGAGATGCAATAGCATGATTTAATCTATTGAAGTAATAGCGGATTTAAAAAATGAACTTTACGAACCACTCTCTTTTTGCCTCGATAGGTGATTTTGCCACCACGGGTCTAAAGTTGAATTCTACACAGGAACCCTTTCAATTCATAATGGTATAGCTAAAGGTAAGGTAAGGCTAAGGTAAGGTGAACATACACTTAAGATTAGCCGGCTTAACTTGCGTTTATGTTCACACCTATGTTTAGCCGTAACATCTATGTATACCGGGTGATTTTCAAAAAACTTCCGTAAACGATATGGCATACCCAGTAAATGATGTAGTAACTATATAAGCGAAAATTAGATTTTTTCAATTAACTTTTATTTTAAAGGTTTTCATACAAAAAATACTGACCGTTTGAGTGATTTGCATGGCGACCTTGAAATGAAAGTTACTTATATAAATTTAATTTTCGCTTAGGTAGTTTCTACATTACTTAGTGAGTATGCCAAATCGTTTTCGGAAGTTATTTGATAATCACCCGGTATACTCGTAGATAAGCTTATCTAATAAGCATCTCGGTTAATGCTGGAAATCTATGGAGGTGTATTACCGTGTTTGGCTTTGGTAACCGCTTACCATCAGGCGGTCCGCGAGCTATATTGTCACCGACGTAGTATAAAAAAAAATGTTAATTATCATCTATAATACCAATACCTGTTTTATGTTATCTTATGTAATCGTAAGATATTCTAGGGAGGTATCTTTATTAAAAATAAGTAATTAAATTCTTGAAATAGCCAAAGGGCTTTCCCATCTCAAACTCTGAAGCGGCGTTATCTGTAAATCTCAATTTGAAGTGTCTTTCAATCAAATGCCATGATCATGTTCTTTGAACGCTGTTTTTGCCTATCAACTCAAACTGTCACCTCAGATCTGTAATATCATCAAGTACTCGTATTTTTTACTTTCGTTTTATTTACCATAACATGGCGTTCAGTACGTCTACCACGAGTTGCCACTTTAAATTTACGTTATCGTTCGCGTAAAAAAAACTGATTGGATTGTAAATAAAACTTTATATTTCGATTAAATAAAGATCAAAAGTATACTGACATGAATTTTTAAAAGTAATTATGCTTTATTTAAAACAAAAATCTGTTTTAAATTGGGCTACTTCGAGAAAATTGGGAAATTTATAACAGTTATCGTGATCAATTATGCATATTCTAGTTCCTTTCATCAACAAATATATATCTGACGTTTTGTTCGTTATTTTCAGCAACTCTAAGTATTAAGTTTTAATCAGAGATGAACATGAAAGATGAAGTTGACTCGATAACGCTTTTCCGCAAATCGCGGTGGTGTGATTGGTCATTTTTATAGAAGAATCTTTTTTTTTCTCTTTGTTTTATTTGTTTCAAAATGACATACTGCTTGTACTTTACTAACGCCGGTTGTAAACCCAGAACAAGTTTAAAAGAGTAACTGCTGAGTTTTCGCCGGTTCTTCTCAGCAAGGAACAACTTCGACGCGTTGTGATATTTATGTCCATCATTTAGTATATTTGGCTGTAAATTTGACGATTTGAAAGTACTGATACAGTCTATTTGAATAAAGTTATTTGAGATTGATAAGATTCGCAACGAAGTAATCCGACAGAGAACTAAGGTCGTCGACATAGCTCACAGGATTAGTAAGCTGAAGTGGCAGTGGGCAGGCCATTTATGCCGTAGAACAGATAGCCGTTGGGGTAAGCGTGTTGTGGAGTGGAGACCGCGTATCGGCAAACGTAGTGTAGGACGCCCCCCGGCCAGGAGGGGTGATGACTTGCGAAAGGTTGTTGGCAGAAACTGGATGCGTCAAGCTGAGGAAAGGGCGCGATGGCGCCAATTGGGGGAGGCCTGTGTCCAGCAGTGGACTATGATTGGCTGATGATGATGATGATTTGAGTTTGAGTTTGAAGAAAAATCATTTTAAATTCAAATGTATTTCATTGTGTCAACACGAAAGGTTGGAAAATGTTTTGCATGTATGAGCAGTAAATTTTTTTTCATCATCAACTTGGATCATGCGCTCAAAATACGAAAGGCGTTTATCGTGGGTTTAACAAAAGCTAATGATTGCGTACATCTAAATCAATCCATGTCTACATTCCAAAATAAACATAATCGCAAAGTCAATCCATCACAATAGTTTCTTTATTAGTTAATGATATTTGCTTGATTAACTGCGCATGTTACATAACTGATCGATTTGCCTATTTACCCTTGACTTAGACCGTTTGCCAATGGCCATAAATTATTTGGCTGACTGCTCTATTTCGTGGATGGATGAAAATGCATTTGCTTTTAGCACAAAACAAACAAATAATTATTATCTGGGAACGCTTATCCTAGGTCATCTGATCCCAAACTAAGCGGTGTACAGTCAACAGCAGAATTAACTGATAATTTTACGTGTCAACACAGATGTTTTTACGATAACTATTGCGTATGCGATTACGACTCACTGCTGGGCAAACGCCTTCATCATTGAAATCAAGTCATCGCTACATTTGAGGGGTATTAGCTTAATCACCACGCTTGCCAAATGCGGGTTGGTGATCACGAACCCGGGCTATGTTCCGAAAAATCCGAAAACACTCTTTGCTGACCTGGGGATTGAACCCGGGACCTACAATTACAATGGCTATTTAGAGTGTGATGATAAAAAATATGTAATATTCATTTTTAGGTCAATGACGAAGTTTGATCAATCATCTTTTCTGTTGACCGTATTTTGGGTATCCGAAACTGATAAACACTGAAATATTTCTTGAATCATACTCAAATAGACAATAACACCCAGACACAGAACAAATACAAATGTTCGTAACATGAATGTGTGTCCTGGGTGCTGACCAAACCCACAACCTTTGACGCTAAAGGCAGGATTGCTACTATGCGCCAACAGGGGCTGTTATACAATCCCTTATATCCTTAAATTAGAACTAGAAAAAATCAAATTTCGGACCTTGAAAAAATCAAGCAGGATTCAAACCCGATTCTTCCACAATTTTTTCTAGTTTTTCTATCTAGAGATATGAATAAAACAAGCATTGTTAAATGCCAAAATAAACAATGTAATAAGGAAATTACCCTCAGTTTAGGAAATTAACTTGACTGGATATTAGAGATAGTAATAAGACCCCAAGCCAGTCAAATAGACAGGTACTATTAGCGGTAAAAGCATTCATCCGGTTTATGGCGTTTCTATCCTCAAAACCCGAATTGAGGGTGGTTTAACACCTTAAACCAGCTGTACTGTACATTTATCTTCTCATTAAACAAGGAGCTAAGGCTTTACGACAATTTACGGATACCATAACTCATGGGTCAGTGAAAGGCATAAAGTTAATAATCGTAAAAATGCTCTTTAGTAAACTGATGAGAAAGAGGTAACTGGCCCAATGATCATGATTTATAACTCAAGGAACAAAATTCAGTAGTCTTTACTAGACTGAATTTTTTTTTAAAACAATAATAATAATAATAAATAATAAATAAATATCTGGGACAATTCACACCAAGATCATCTGACCCCAAACTAAGCAGAGCTTGTATTATGGGTGTCAGAGACTGATAAACATACTTAAATATTTCTAAATACATACTTAAATAGATAATAACACCCAGACACACAACAAACACAAATGTTCATCACATAAATGTTTGTCATGGGTGGGGATCGAACCCACGACCTCCGGCGTCAAAGGCAGGATCGCTGCCACTGCGCCAACAGGCCAGTCAATCACAGAAGATTTAGTATATATGAATAAATAATAATCAAAAAGTTAAGACATGGATATACATACTATGTTTGAACAAAGTAACATAAAAAACAAAAAAGTATAGTCATGGTGGATATTCATTTACGCATCTAAGTAAAAAGTTATAATCTCAAACTTTGTATTAAGCGCTGTAAAAGCCATGTACACACTCAAAGTCTCGCCACAATTTTTTAACAGGTAAACAAACTTTTTAAAATGCAAACAATGGGCAGATCATACCCACTCAGAAAGTGTCAACAACTTCCGCGAAACAGAAAAGTATCAATTCTACACTGGAGAGCAGAAAAAGTGTTAAAAAATTACGTTTTCACTTCTCATGCTCTAAAAGTACGCCAATATAGCCCTACGAAGCGGGACTAAAGTGACCACTTTAGCCTTTATGGAGTAAAAAGTAATTAGTTTTCTAATTTCCTTCATGTGACATAGACAAACTCAAACAGCCAGTAAATATACTATTATCTGTGGAGTGTGGACGGAATTATTGTCGAGTGTAAATTTGTTCGGTTTTAAATAAATTTATTAAGAATGTCCTGTGACAGTGTGAGTTTGACGTCGAGCAAAGAGCAAAAGACATAATAGACAATATTTGGCCGCCATAATCGCAGAAGATTTACCTAATAACTTACGAAAGTTGTATGGACTGGAGGAATGAGGAACATTTGTGATTTTTATTTTATTATGTAATATTTACTGAATGTTTTTATACTAAATTGACTAAAAAATTACTGTTTGCTCCTCGAGACTAAACGCCAACTTAATATACCCTCGGTTTCATTGACTCCCTCGCACGCTCGGGAGTCAAACCACCTCTGGTATAAAATTTACTATATTTCTTAAGCAACTTGAAACAACTTACTAACTTACTCCTTATGTACTATGTGATTATGGGCTTTACCTTATGCTGCTAACATAAGACCGATTTTGCAATAGTTTTGTGAAGGTCGTATAAACAGCTTCAGCGACCTCTCAAATTAAGAACTGTTGATTTGAACTGTTTCCCCAGTTCAGTTAGTGAAGTTAAATATTTCTGCATTTCAAATGCAATGAATACATTTGATTGCTGAATACACTTATCACGTCGAACGACAAATCAGCAATTTAGTGCAGTATAAGAAAAAAAGCATTTTCTAGACACATTTTCGCGATAATTCCAGTAAAAACGAGTATTCTATGAGTATTCTCACTGAACCTTCACCTTATCAATTAACTAGTTATAAAATCGCCCACACCATGCTTAGAACTCAGAGCCCCATAAAAGAGGGGGGAAATAACAAGACTCGAATATAAATTGAATAAAGTGAGACTTAGTGAGCGCGGAGCGAACACTCCGAAGTGTAATTGAATAATTTCTTTAACGAAATGAAACTGGATTCTCAGACAATTCCACCCCGGTAGCTGCATAAAGAATTTCATCGTGCCAACCGACTCCTAGCAAGGATTTCTCGTGTTTAATCCTAGAAGCGGTAGAATAGTTGGACTGAATAGCTTTTAAATTTAAAAAAGTAAAGTAATTAGCCTATTTTCCGAGGGCTTCTAATAAGTAAACAAATAAATCAGCTTTATTCGGCTTAGTGTACAACATATTTTGAAAACATTGTTTATAACATTTATGCAACCCTAACCTGCCATAAAACAAGGTTCGTCAAGAAAATTTGTAGTTAACGAGAAACGTACTATGTTAAATATATCTAACTGATGAGTTATGGACTAAGGACTTAAGCTTAGTTATTCATCTTTGGTTTACGATTACAGACCCCAAAAAATATGGAACTATGTCCCATCTAATAAAACTTTGTTGCTTTAACCTAATTTCTGGTCTCCTTGATGACGTAGAAAACCTGTATTATTTTTTAAAGTTATTCTGACAATCTTACTTCTTACTAATATTATAAATGCGAAAGTTTGTGACGTATGTGTGACATATTTGTTACCCTTTCACGCAAAAACTACTGAACGAATAAAGATGAATCTTTACAGTAATACAGCTTATAATGATATGTTGTGCCCAGGTATCTTTGGATTCGCAGACGACCGCACTGTTACAGAGCGATATACTCGTATGTCCAGTGCCCGCGCCAGTGTCGCTGAGACTGAGTCTCTTAGAGAGGCCATGGTTGAGCGGATGAATTCAACATTATAAGCAGTGTCCGACTGGGGCGAAGCTAACCTTATTGAGTTCAACGCCAACAAAACCCAGGCTTGTCTGTTCCCCGCCAAACGGAGTCCATTCAATCTGACGCCTACTTTCCTGAATGCACCGATACCAAACCAAACACCTCGAGCACATAGGTATGGAACCCTCGTCTAACCTCAACTTTGGTAGCTCTATTGAGTTAAAGCACAAACACAACATGGTATCCTCTTTACGGTTCGGCGATACTTCACACCGGATCAGCTGCTCCACTTGTATCAAGCACAAGTTCGGTCGTGTATGGAGTACTGCTGCCACCTGTCGGATGGCTCTGCCTAGTACCAGTTGGATGCAATGAACTCAGTGGACCGAAGGTTTAGGAGACTCATAGGCGACGATGCGCTCGTTGGAACCAAACTTAAGAGTTTGAAGCATCGGCGTAAAGTCGCCTGTCCATCTGTTTTTTATAAGGTGTATTTTGGAGAGTGTGCGCAGGAACTATACAACCTGATACCACCCTCTACTTTCTACCACCGGACCACTAGACGACGGGAGGGGTTTCCACCTCCAGGCGGTTGACTTTTCAACTATCCGTACCCAACGGTTTGCCTCGTCTTTTCTGGTACACACCGCTAGGGAGTGGACTCCCTGCGTTTGTGTTTCCGGATACTTACAATCTTAGTATCTTCAAGGCCAGAGTGAATAGGCATTTTTTGGGTAAGCGTGTAACACCATCGGCTTCGTCACCGCTTACCACCAGGCGAGACTGAGGCCAAACGCAAACCCATTTTAAATAATAAAAAAAAACGTTAGAATAACACATAGGCTACAATTTATAAAGATTTTATGTACGACACGACATCTACGACACGATTGGCGTACTGTGCTGTAGCACGGTTTCTCGCCTCGATTTCCGTAGTGTCCCGGGTTCGATTCCCGGTCGGGTCAATTCAGGAAACGATCTTTTCTGAATCGACTCGGGTCTGGGTGTGCTGGAAGACGCCCCTAGCTTATTTCCTTGTGTAATACCTCGTAACACAGGGATTTAATAATCCCTACTTCGAGACCATTACAAGAGGTGTGTTGTCTGGCGCATATTTATATTTATATTTATGTAATAGGATATTTATGTTACAGAAATTAAGTTCAGAAGCTGCGGGCGGAAAGCTGGTAAGCAATATGGTGCAGTTCGCCCTAAAATGGTAAAATGGCACTTACGCCACACCAACACAGATTGAGAGAACCTATAATAAACTTTTGGTGACTTCAACTAATGGTATCATTAAATACCATAACATTAATCACTCTGCCATGCCTGTTATTAACAACAGCCAATTATGACGATTTATGGCCAGATGCAATTCAATATCATAATCCGTTTCACGAGGTTGCAATAGACCATGTGGTTAGTAGGTAAATTGTTAATGGCCTAATGCCTAAATGACTTAGGCCTTATCCTGAAACCTACTTTACCATACGATAAATAGAAGCTCTAAATAGGATTGTGTTCTGGTTACACTGCTCTAAATATCGGCCATAATACGCATATTAGGGCCGAGATTCAGAGCAGTGTAATCATCAAGCCGCTGTTGACGCGAGGTTGAAGAATAAACAAAAGAGTATTGGTACAGTAGTCTATACCAATACTTTTTTTTTCTCAAGATGTTTTTGGAAATAAATGTGTTCTAAGTCTGTTCCATTTTATTCTTTTCATATCGTTTCACATTTGCGAAACTTCACTTATCTGAAAAACGGCTGTAAAAGATATCCAGGTCTATACCCGTGAAGCCCGCAATTCATCAATATGTTCGAGCGCATTCCTTTAAATCCGTTGCGAATAACTCGAGAGAATTACTCGTACAGGATACCTACTCGTTTAGTATTGGAATTGTCTACGACTATCCATCTCTTCGAACCCGTCTTTCACTTCATAATTATGTTGGCAGCATTGTATATTTAATAATAAGAAACACGCCTTCAATTTTTTGTAATGCATTTATGGAGAGGGCGTGGCCTAGTGGTTAAGCACTCCAACTCGGATCGCGGATCGTGTGGTCCCGAGTTCTGAAGTCAGACCAGAACCAAAAATCTTCGTGTTCATTGTTTAATTTCCGACTAAAACCAAATCAACCCGGATAGCGGCGTGAGGCTCACCACCTACCACGTTGGGTTCTAATACCATTGGTGAAAAGTGGGCTTCTGATCGTTCCGTTCACAATGACGGCAACAGTCATTTGCCTCTGACTACCCCGTTTGGGATAAAGTCGTGATGGTACGTTCAGTGTTATGTCATTCAAGGAATTCGGATGTTTGAAGCACTTAAAGATATTATAATTGTGTGTTTTCAAAACTCCTACTCCAATAAAACGTCATGGTGATGAATTTAACAGATGTAGTTAATCTGAGGTAAGCCATCAAAGTTAGAGATATGGAAATAATTTTAATGCTTCAAAATCAGGCAGTCATGGGCACCAGCTAGTGCGGAATAAACTCAAAGCTAGGCACATCCAGTGGTTTCGCTTCATCACATAATTTTATCTCAGTAAGTCTGCCAGTCAAATTAGTGAAGACAAACGCTGCAAATTGAAATGAGCGCGCATTGCTTGCGTATTGGCAAGCCAAGTTCCAAGCAAAAATCTTGTTAAATTTACATTGTAATTATAATTTTATTCCATACCCGATAGGGTTGCGAAAGGGTCGGACTTTTCTCTCATTTCTACTTTCTGCAACGTACGCAATTTCGCTAAGAATCTTAAGATCCCGTCTGAGAGCCTGATGAAATGGGATCGCCTGAGACTTAAATATACTCTGTCTGAATGAATTCTTTATGTAATGGTGATTTATGCTGGCGTTGTGATGCTTTAAAAGTTGATACTTATAATAATGTATTGCGCAAGCACCTTGTTATATAAGTACTCTTTCGACTTATAGTAATGTTTTTAAAGCAAATTCTACTTGGTCTATGTATCTCGTGAACTGTCGCTTAATGGGCGACTGCTCTTCCAACAGAGCAACAAACAGAGACCTTTAGTAGATCTAGCTTATTCTTTTAGTGTACTTTACGGTTGCAAGTCAACGCTTTTTCATCAATGTTCCAAAGCAAAGTAAACAAGTGTGCTTCTGATTTTCTCAAAATGATGATTCCGTAATAACTAATTGCATCCCTATTATTCAGATCAAAGACAATTAAAAGAGAAAATCCTCTTTCTTGACGATGACCTAGTGCAGCTTGCAGGAAGCTGCTGAATTCAAATTGCCCAAGCTGCTGTGGCATTCCATGGGGAAGGCCTGATATTTATCTTCTAGGGGATGTAGCTGATGATGATGATGACGGAAGTTCTCATTTGACCAATTTGTTCGTTGCCTCAGAGTTGGCTCGAAGGGAGGCCCATAGCCATACTACTTACAATATAACCCCAAAAGTACACAAAGCTGTTACATCTACTCTCTAGAAAAATGCGGAAATGCAGATACATATAATATTGCGAACATATTAAATAAGCGACCCAATTATGAGTGTAACTATGTCACCGTGCGCAGCGAACTTTGCGTGACCTGTAGCAGTTATATGACGGCCAGACGCGTGTAGAAAGGTCGCGCGAGTCGAACTATAAGGGATGTAATCGTAAATATCGATATAAAATGACCATTCTTCATACATATGCTAACTGCATGAGCACGCACACCGATGCGTCATAACAAAAACAAAAATAATATTTTAGAATAACAGCTAATGAATTGTACTACACAAATCAATCACATAGCTAATCACTTTCCTTCATGAAAAAGCAACCTGAAATACAGAAACCTAAAAGTTTTAACAAAAACAGTAGGATGAAATTACGATAACTTCGACGTTAACGTTAAAATCTAGTTTAAATTTATTAAAATAAAATTACGACCTTGCCTTGATACTAAAGGAAGGTTTTTCAATAAACTAAAAACAACGAAATAACTACAAACACCAAGACCTGAAAAAAATATGGGTTGCATGAGTGAATCAAACGCTTGCTACTTTGGGTCTCAATCTGAACAATGGTTCCCGATAACTTGTCGACCCGTTCAGTGCAGTGGCACTGAACGGGTCGACAAATTATCGGTAAAGTTATTGTCCTTCATCGATATAATCTGACTTATATCACGATTGACATCTCTAAAAGGCTTTGGAAGCTTTCGAACCTACGCAAATGTTTGTCCTAAACTTAGGTGATTGTTTTTCTTCACGCGTTTAAGATGCAATCTTCGTATTTCTAGAGAACTGGGTTTAAGAGGGTTTCGAGACAAACAGGCTTAAGCATTTGCGAAGAACTAACCTTGTAAGCTCCAGTTAACTCAAGAAGATCTGAAATAAAGAAAATGAAATGAGTATACAGGACTTAACAAAAACAAATGAAAAGGCGTTAATGGAGCGTTGTAAATGTGACTGATATGAATCAAATAATGGCATGTCATTATAAGTCTGAACAAAACTAAGAAGTCTGTCAATACTAACGAAATAAACAAATTTAGGTATGTAGTATTATTATATTGACTGGCTTATTGGGACAGGGGCGTTCACGTCAACCTTTACATAGGGGCACCTTAAGCTGCTGACCTAAGGCCCATTTTGTAATGGTTTTGTAAAGGTTGATGTGAACGCCTTTCTACAGTCGTAGCGATGCTACCTTTAGCACCGGAGTTCGTTGGTCGAACCCCACCCAAGATAACATTTATGTGACGAAAATTTGTGTTTGTTGTGTGTATGGCTGCTAATATCTAGTTAAGTATGTATTTAGAAAAATTAAAGATGTTCATCAGTCAGTCTCTGACACCCATTATACAAACTGTGCTTAGTTTGTCCCAGATATATGTTATATATTTTTTATAGTTGGACACAAACATTAAAGAACAGTTTAGGAATGTCATTATCTGCTTTCAAACAAATTCATAATATAGAGTAAGGAAATTAAATCTCAAATGTTATAAAAAACACATAATTGTCGTTTTTGCAGCAGCAATGTTTTTGACTAAATAAACATTAAAACGTACTAAATATGAAGAGCAGATTTAAAAATATAGCTCGGATCATGGTAAATGTACAAACATAAATATCTCCATGGCAATTAGGCAGGTGATTTATCACCATTATAACAGTCTATTACAGGCCGTTGCCTCGACAAATGTTACCTTAAAACTTCATCTTCTTGGATCATTTATTTTTTATTCAATAAACGTAATTTTTATTCTAGCAAGATAAAATTAAGGCAAAAATTTGCTGTCGAATAAATAATTCTAATTATGGCCTATGTTATGTCTTTTCCCTTTTCAGTGCGTAATTTATTTTGTATTCATTTTAATATTTTATCTTTAGTCGCTGGCAACAGCTGCAATGTATAATATAACCTTATGCAAAAATATTCTCAACATTATTAAGACCTCTTGTAAATTTTCACACTACTTTAACTACCTTAGACAGAACTATTAGAGTTCATGCAGTTATTTAAAAACAAAAATTATGACTTTTTGTTACAAATATCATTTCATCGACAAAGCCATAACAAATATTAGTTACAACACTAGCTCCGCACGAACTAAGTGCGGAAAAAGCTAGTTTTATACAAAAGTGTGTTTCCGTGACTCCCTCAAAGGAGACCTGACGGTAAAATAGTGTCGTTCTAACATGTCTACACAGAATTTTATAAAGAATACTCTACATTCGATTTTCACGCAAATATCAGGAATATAATAAAAATCACACGGTCGAGAAATCATGGTGTACCAAATGTGTCTCTATTTATCAGTGTAAACAGTGCTTTACAGTTAACGCCTCTGTGACAGAGTGTTTTCAGAGCTCGGCTCAAAACGCGGAGGTCACGGATTCAATTCCCAGGTCGGGCAAAGTGTGTTTTCGGATTTTTCGGAACATAGCATTAGTTTGTGATTTTCCTGCACCCATTTGGCAAGCAATAATCATAGTAAGATATATGCCTACTGCTGGACTAAGGCATTCAACATTGAAATCAAGTCATCGATACAATCGGATGGCTTAACCACGCCTGCCAAATGAGGATTGGTGATCAAGCCCGGGTTATGTACTAAAACACTTTACCATTTAAACCCAGGAACTCTGGATTTCGAGCCGGTATATACATTTTTGAACACACAACCCTAACCATGTCCTAAACCAAATATACAATTAACACGAATAGGTGTTGCCATCACCAATATTAACTGGCTGTCTGGCTAGTTACTGGCTAACTCATTCAAGCAGTTAGACTATAGACGAAATTATATCTAAAACGGACAGAAAAAATTAATAAATGAGTTTTAAGTCCATACAATCCAGATTATGCAAAAAATTACATAAGTCACGTTAGTTCACAAAAAGGATTCAGGCTCAGTAAGTCGCTAGAAGGATTAGCGTAGCCAGCTGCTGATATTCTTCTGCCTTAACCTGCCATTAAATATTAATTTGAAAATGTATCATATTTATTACTTTATCAAGTAGCCACTACTATTCAACAAAGCCTTACAAGAGAGACTGCTTCTTATTAAGCAATTAGTCATTTTGCACTTAATTGTTTTAAGATATATTAATTTGTATTATGTAAAAGAGGTGGTATGTCGTTCCAACACTTAGATGCAGCAAACTTGAAGCATCTTCTTGTCTTGGACTAATTACAAAATGGGAAGCACCAGTCCGTAATCCCTAGACCTAGAAGAATATCTACGTATTTGAGAGGACCAAACTAGATTATTATGGAGATATTTTTTTATTTTTTTTTATACTACGCGGTGACAAAAAAGCACGCGGGCCGCCTGATGGTAAATAAATATATAAATATCTGGGACAATTCACACCAAGATCATCTGACCCCAAACTAAGCAGGGCTTGTAATATGGGCGTCAGAGACTGATAAACATACTTAAATATTTCTAAATACATACTTAAATAGATTATAACACCCAGACACACAACAAATACAAATGTTCGTCACACAAATATTTGTCACAAGCGTTGTCTTTGTTTTACAGAGGTTATTTCAAAAACAGGCCACCTTTAACGACTTAGTGCTTTCCATATTTAGGATACCTTTGTCACGGACGTATGGTGAGATTTGATGCCTCTTAGGTATGGAGTAACAATACCTCATAGCGTTATACAGTTTTGAAGTTTTTCTTTGTGAGGCTATGACTAAGTATATCAGAGTATTGTAATTGCGACAAGACCAGACTGTTACAAACATGCACACGTGTAGTCTTTAACTATTTTGAAAGCTTGTTAGCCAATGCCAATGCAGAATTCGTCAAATAGCAATAAACGCAGTCAAAATCGCGATCTTCAATCGATCAAAGTCACTGAAAATAGCCCAGCGCGGCGGGAAAGATAACGTTTCAAAGTGCCTGTCAAAACCTATTCAGTCTAATTTTAGCATAATTCAGCACGTATCGTTGTGGGCAAAAGTCATGTCGACATGACATACAAAAGTTATATTTTTCCCGTGTAGCCACGTCAAGCCGACAGCGACCGTCTCGGAGATGTATTGTCAACTGGCATGAATAGCGCCGTCTATCCTGTTGAGGGAACACCAGACATTAGGAGTTTTAGCGGACTTACGCTTTTTGTTGCCTGTCATAGGAGTAAATTTCTTGCCTGTTGGCGCAATGAGTATGTAATGCCTATAGGGTCGAATAAATTCATAAATAATTTTAATTCCGATTGAAAAATACAGAACAAGATATGTATGGGCACACATTTGGTGTTATTTAGTTTTAGGGGCTAGCTGTCTAGCTAGAAAAACGAAAAATTAAGTATGTTCTTTGATTTTTATACCTTAAGTAGGTTTATTGCGTCACGCTTTGCACATAATATTACTGATTTGCCGAAAAAGTGTCGTGTGTATTATTCATAACTACCTACCACTCCTATATCTCATTGTGAAAATCCTTCAATTGACCATGAACAAATGTAATTTAATGTGTATTTTTGTAATGAGAAATAGATAATCTATCTATCACTTTTCCGGAAATCACGTGACCTCACTCATTTGGCCTACAAACGCGCAGTGCCGTGAAAGAGGAGCACTTATCGCTAGGTGACCATTGCACACTCTGTGACACACGGAAACAAGTGCACCAAGTGACTTTGATTTTATCAGAGAATACTATACATATTTTTATACTACAACAAAGTGAATGTGCTGGTAGTCAAGGTGTGTGTTAAGTAGTAGGTCGTAATAGAATTACATTTTTGTTTAATATCATCATTCTAAGAGAACTTGGCTGTTTTTATGATAGTAAATGTATTTGTACCTAAACCTAATATTAGATTAGTTGTTGCTGGTAAGCTTTTTTCGGTATTCCACATTTAAGATAGTAAATGTATTTGTACCTAAGCCTTATATTAGAGTAGTTGTTGTTGGTAAGCTTTTTTCGGTATTCCATATTTAAGATAGTAAATGTATTTGTACCTAAACCTAATATCAGAGTAGTTGTTGCTGGTAAGCTTTTTTCGGTATTCCATATTAGAACACGAACGAAGCAAATAAAAAAAAAACCAACATAATAAATCATTACTAGTAAGCGAGGACGAACCGAAGCATTTCTTTATAATCCAAACTATATTCGTATTATAAATTCAGGACGATTAAATTTCAAGCTTTAGGTCCTGAGGCTGAAGACACGGGCCAAGTACACAGTCATCTTTGACAGGAATGCTCGGACGATTACAATCTGCCTGTACAGAGGCGTTCACATCAACCTTTACATAGGGGCACCTTATGCTGCTGACATAAGACCCATTTTTCTATGGTTTTGAAAAGGTTGATGTGAACGCCTCTGTACGTACAACATAGGCATCCTATATACCTAAGTATGGACATAAGACTATGATAGATAGATAGATAGATAATATTATTTATTGTACTTTTTACAAAAGGAACATAATTCTAAGTATTGCATTAAAACAATGCACAATTTAGGCAGCCTTATCGCTAATAGCGATCTC
The DNA here is from genome assembly GCA_947369235.1 of Udea olivalis. NCBI lineage: Eukaryota > Metazoa > Arthropoda > Insecta > Lepidoptera > Crambidae > Udea > Udea olivalis. The sequence goes on along the minus strand of OX376362.1, from coordinate 8,771,742 downwards.
TACTAGGCAACCCACAGGTAGAGGAAATATAATATAAAATGAAAAGTATGAAGTATGATTGCATGGCTTGCTGTCGACCTATGGAAAAATAGTTTTAATATTTTATGGCTACCACAACTAAGTTCCTCTCGACATTGATACTCCGAAGGCTACGGTGGCCGTAGCCAATAGAAAGGCACGTATTAGTTTCGATCCGTAGCAACATTGAAAAATTAGGGAATGACATGAAATACCATTTTAATTAAACGAGTGCTAAATCTGTCATTCCTATATAATACATACAACACAACAAGACAAGGTTAAGAGTTATGCTAACCCGTAAGGTGCGTCGCAATGGTGTAATATTTACACTCCATCAAAGTTTTTTATTTGCAATAAATGTGGTACATATAGGTTTTATTTCAAATATTTAGTTCTACACACTTAACTGCTGACCAGCATGCAAAATTTAATATTGAAAAGTAAATATTAATTAATAGCATTGATAAATCCCAGTGTGTGGCTTAAAGGAGAGTATGACTATGAGATTGCTTGTGGTGTTTGTTATTTAGCCTGTATCTCTACCACGAGTTTCCGGAACCTAAACAGCGATCATTGCATTCAGAAATTTGTACGCCTGTTTTGGTTTCATTTTACTTCACTAGGGGCGCTGTACCGAAATCCTATACAAAAAACGCGGTTTGAGCGGACGCTAGCGGCTGTCATAGATGTAGACATACTTTTCTGAATCCGATTAATTTTCCGCGGTAGCTAATGTTTACCTTCAAAACCCTAAATATCCACACTACTTATCCTAATGGTCACCCCAGTCTTATCTGCCTACCTTGTAATGTCAGCCAGGTCAGGCTGGCTTTTCAATTCAACAAAATGTTTGCACTTTGCCTTCAATTTGTCTAATGGGTCAGGGGTTCAGGGTCTGTCGTTAGCGTAAGGTATCAGGTTTTGTGTCTGAACCCAACAATAGTATCTTTTGTACCATTATTTGTGTGACACATTACAATGCTCTTTTGAACATTTTTTGTTGGGCATTCAATGGTGTTAGGTGCAAATGTCCTATGGAAGTCAGTATTAATCATGGAAAGTGGATTTAATGGTGGAATACTAATGAAGAACCAAATTTGGCTTGCCGTCGCATATAAATGTAAAATTAACCCCAGTCCAGATGTTACACTTTTGTTGATTTCGCCAAATCCGTGCGTAGCATGTAAGTTTATCAAGGAAGTTCGTCCGTGCATGCAGACAGAAAATTGTATAGTATACAAACTCAAACTTAAATAAAAATAGACTGTATCAGTACTATCAAATCGTCAAATTTACAGCAAAATATACTAATTCATAGACATAAATACCATAATAATATGGATATATAAATACACATACAGATATAATGCGACTCTACCACCGCGTCGGAGTTGTTTCTTGCTGAGAAGACCCGGCGAGAAACTCAGCAGTTACTCTTTAAACTTGTTTTGGGTCTACAACAGGCAGGGTGTCATTTTGATACAAATAAACCTAAAAGAATATAAAACAAGGAGAGAAAAAAACAACCATTAAAGAAAATAAAACAAAAGTTCATTTACATAATTCAAAAAGAAAAATTGTTAGTCAGTATTACTATGTACCTATTGACTATTACGATAAAACATGTTACAATAGAGCTATTTAGTCCCGCATCGAGCAGAGAGCTTACACCCAGGCATTTTTGTCTATAAGGTAGTCTTTTGTAGTATAATAGCCCTTTTTTAATAAAGCTGTTTTGATGTGATTTTTGAATGTATGTATTAGGTCCTAAGAAGTGTCAGTGAATGAATACTGTTCGATCCATTTCAGTAATGCTTTTAGAGTACTGTGGACGGCAGACATAACGAGGCTCTGAAAGATTTTTGTATCGAATATGCAGGTCATCATGAGTACGATATTTGGCTTATAACAACCCACAAACTATTGGGCTAGTACTATTATACAGATCCATAAAATTAAAAAAATTAATAGAGATGACCTTCCTAGATCCCCACCTAACCTCTTTTACATCGGAACATTTATGACAAGTAATTTCTTGTAAATTAAACCCATACAATAGTGGTTATATTTAATCAGACTATCTAAGGAAGTGCGGCAGAGTGAAAAAATGTCCTAAAGCCTAAGTTAGGCTATCTTTAAGACCATCACATCCTTTTCATCTTTAAAAAGTATTATCAGCAACAGTAGATCAGTATTCATTAACCTGCACAACACCCCTCACCGTTTCTCGCTCATTTGAGCTGCCAATCTCCATTTAACCTGCTTCTGGTGCATATCGGTAACCAAGCTCATTTTCCACATCACTTCACTGATTCACCGAGGCAGCGGCCTGAGTTGATGAGGGCGATGACTTGGCTAATTTTCATAAACAAAAGACGGTATTTAATACAGATGACTAATTACCTCAAAGTGTAAAAGGAGTCTGAACATAATGATTGTAAGTTAGGTTCATTAATTATGGCAAAGTCGGCCTCATTTGTTTTAACTAAGTGAACTTTTTTGTGAACATTGTAATAAGCAGGTTATAAAATAACCTCAAAACATAGTAAAAGAGTGTCTGTCGCTAGTGAAAACTGTTTGATACCTTCATATTGGTCTTAAGTGGTTAATAGATCCATAATCCCAAGAGCAGTTAAAATCAAATAACTTCAATCACTTTATCAAACTACCCGAGCACAAGTCCGCGACTTATTTTTGCTTCTTCTATGCCTGAAGCAAGCTTCGTTGTGGTACCAATTTACGTAGACACTGAGCTACACGGATCTAAGATCTTAAAATCGGATAGGAACCAGAGAGGACTAAGTCAGTGGGTTTTATATTATAGAATGCATTAACATAGAGTACGTCGAATAGTTTCTTCAGTAACAATATTCACGATAAAGTATATCGAAGTCTCGTAGCTAAGTAGAAACGATCTTTCGCTGTAACGTGCATCGAAGTGTAGTGGCTTCGCAGTAACAATCTTTCGCGGTAACGTGCATCGAAGTGTAGTGGCTTCGCAGTAACAATATTTCGCGGTAACGTGCATCGAAGTGTAGTGGCTTCGCAGTAACAATCTTTCGCGGTAACGTGCATCGAAGTGTAGTGGCTTCGCAGTAACAATATTTCGCGGTAACGTGCATCGAAGTGTAGTGGCTTCGCAGTAACAATCTTTCGCGGTAACGTGCATCGAAGTGTAGTGGCTTCGCAGTAACAATATTTCGCGGTAACGTGCATCGAAGTGTAGTGGCTTCGCAGTAACAATCTTTCGCGGTAACGTGCATCGCAACCTTGTAGCATCATTAGCATTATTCGATATTTTTTGCATCGCGATTTCGTATTTTACCCACTAAATCATATCAAAACTGTATCAGACATTGTAACTACTTTCAGATATAACCAGGTGGGAATACAATCCTAACTATTACTCTCAAGGACGTTTTGTAATTATCCACCTAACGTTGTTATCTTGTCTCTTAATTCTGTTACAGTACAATCATTTCACGAGCGCGCGCGCTGACGCTCTTATTACCGAACAATAAAGTTGAATTTCGTTAGATTCACGCGCACTCGTGATATGCAAGAACTATACAGGGGTATCATGTGAAAACAGTATTGTGTAAACAATGTGACCAGCGGCGTTGGGTTTTTCTGAGCACTTTACTAGTGTTGCATAACTATCGATAGTGAAACTTTATAGTAAGTTTATCAATAGGCTTGTTTTTTTTATTACGTTATCCTGTCACCGTCACTGGAAGAAATATATTTTTAGAGATAAGCTCACTTTACTTTCGTTATTCTCAATGATATCTGTTTAAACTGTATATTTGTGTACGAATGAATAAATAAAAGTGGCGTCATGGATTTAGGTAAATGATTTCTATCGACTGTATGTAGATATTTTTGATTGACCAATGTAACATAGTCTCGATCAAAAAAATTTAGCATCCAAGATGGTATCTTAGTCAATTTATCTCGTCCGAATTCAACAAAAACGGGTAGAAGTGTTGTGTCTCAAGGGACACACCAATCGAATCCTTTGAAGGCCCGGTATTAATCTTGATGCCGCGCTATAAAAAATAATTTAGGCAACAGCTTTTATACAATGTCAGATGGTATTTGAGGACAGAAAATTACGAAAAAAGAACGAGTGGTTTTTTTTTACTGTTCTGTCAGATGGTATTTGAGGACAGAAAATTACAAAATAAAGAACAAGTTTTTTCTAACTGGTAAGGTCAGCTGGCCCACAACAGAAGACTAATCACATCGTTTAAATAAGGAAAAAAAAACATGAGCACTTGGCGTTAAAAATCTCAATTAGCAACGTGTGAGTGGCTAAGTAAACGAAAAGGACAGGTAACTTAGATTGGCCATAAACAGTAAAGAAGCACAAATTAAATAGAATTCATCCCATGAGTTAAACTTACACCAATGACAGCCCTTAGCGTCCATGTTGACCGTGTTGTCGTTTTTGTATGGGAATTCGGTACAGCTCCCCCAGTGGTTATAAATGGAACCAAAACAGCATACCAATTTCTGAAGTTAACTTTCGTAGTTTATTGACAAAAGCTCATGGTAGCCATACCTAAGAGCTAGTCCCCAAAATTCTGGGGCTGGAGCTTTTACGAGTTAGCCGGTCTACTGCTTCGATTTTCAGTTTCATAATCTCGACTGACGTAGTCTGTACTACAGACACATGGCACAAAATAAAGAGCTTACAGAAGCACCGCTCGCGCCTTTTTCCTTAACTTGCCTGACCGCCTAGTTACTACAATATAAGTAGTAGGAGGTAGGTTATACCTACTTGACAGATCTGGCCAAGAACAAAATTCATCATGTGAACAATTGCACCAAGTTCGATAAAAACAAAAACACTCGCGACAGTGGACTCGCCGCGTGACCAATTCTCACCGGTTTCGCCTGTAAACTCACTTTGTCTGTGCTGGTGATCAAAATGGCGGTTTGTTCGTAGAGAACTATCTGTCCGGGCCGCCACGCCGCATGCGTAATTAGTGCACATAGTATATGTGTAACCCCTCTATTTGCTTTGTTTATTAGTTCCCCAGCGCTCATCTCCATAGGATTTCCGTATCGCTATCGCTGGTGCCGCTTCAATTAACTTTTCTGCAAAAGTGGCTACGTGAAACCGGTTACAACTACCGTCCAATCAGGTTATAGGTCGGCTTGAGCTATCGAATAACATTTCAGTATTCGAATAGCGTTTCGCAGTCGGATTCCTGAATAATAAATCATTCGGCCATCAATCCAGGCTGGCCTTGCAATTTGCTTAATTTTAATCACGTTATCGCTTGATCGATATCTATTGCTTTTGTGCTGAAGCTTTCAGCCAGGGCTTTGTCTGAATTTTCGATAATTGTTTTGTTGGAAGACAATATTGTTTTCTCTTCTGTTCGGCTGTTTTAACTTTTTTAATATCATAACTTATTAGGCAACACGTGTCATTATAAATCATTGTGTTAGATTCATCATTCACAATAAAACATTTCATAAGAAAAGTTTAGAATTACAAAAAAATACCGTTGTAAAAGACTGAACCCTATTTTGATTAAATAATTTCGTTGTAATAACATTTGAAGGTTACAACACTATATTTAAAATAGATGGATTTTGAAGAAACTTTTTATGCTGAACATCACTTATAGGTACCATGAAGGCAGGATTAAAATACATACTCGTAGCATGAAAGCTGACAAAAGCTGGTTAATAATAATCCTACCAAATACACATTCTACACAAGTGTAATAAAAAGTGGCATCGATATGAAATATTTTCCCTACAAACTTTTGAAATATTGTTTGCGTCTCAAAATATTCATGTCTTATGTTCGACTGCGAACTTTATAGATTGACTAGAAAATTGAGAGCTTATCTTACATAAGTTTTCTGCATTAAGTAAATACAACTTCCATTTTGATAGAAAACTCTAATACCAGTGCCCTTACGTAAATACTAGTATAAGTTTACTTGAAAGTGGATTGAAGATTTAACTTTAAGATAAAATTCCAATACAACGAAATTCATAAATTCTGGACAAAGTAAACTCCGATGTTTCATCATAGTGGCTTCCGAGGAAAGTTCTTTCTTCAAACTTTGCAATTCCAACATATTATAGTATGTAAGCGAACCCGTTGGAGTATGATGATATTTAATTATTTATTCGGGTAATACAGTGTAGGTACTTCATTCGCCTGCGTTTTCATAGTTATAATCGATTTCCTGTGTTTTGGTTTTAAATTTTTCGGTTATTTCAAACACAGTACGAGCGCAAATTATGGAATAGTATGGTAATGGTAGTTTGGTTAGTCAGACTATGTACCTTACTATTTACATTGACAAGGCGTAAAATAAAAATGATATTTGCAGAGGTATAGGTATCGTCATTGGGATGGATTTGGGAATAATATAATACTCATATTTACACGTCTGTGTTGTATATAGTACTGCCACGATACTTTGTGTGAATGTTTGTTTTTTTTCCATTGTTTTATATTCTTTAGATTAGACACTCAGTAAGTTTATTTGTATCAAAATGACACATTGTACTTTACTAACGCCTGTTGTAAACCCAAAACAAGTTTAAAAGAGTAACTGCTGAGTTTCTCGCCGGGTCTTCTCAGCAAAAAACAACTCCGACGCGCGACGCGGTGATAGAGTCGCATTATGTCTGAATACTGTGTGTTTATATATCTATATTATTTTAGTAATTATGTCTATTATTTAGTATATCTTGCTTTAATTAAACGATTTGAAAGTGCTTACTGTGAAAGTCTATTTGAATAAAGTTGTTTGAGTTTGAGCTTTAGTTAATTCCCATTAATATGAAATAAGTAAAGTGTACAAATTGACAGAGAGTACATGCAACTGGCTGTTATTCGCCCCGACCAACCTTGAGGTGTACAACATCATCCCCTTTCCCACCCTGCTGAGCAACTTTGAACTCTCTTCCATAAGCACGAACCGCCAGTTTTTGATAATTAGACCCGATAGCATCCGTTAATTGAATCCTGTTATTGGCAGGAAGCTTGGGGCTTTACATTTTTGTACAAAACACTCTGATTTAAGGTTGCTCATTTTATTCATCGTTTCAAATGGTACAGGGATAGCTTTGTTTACAACGGAGTTAGCCATTTGGGGAATTGAAAAATATTTTGCGGCAAATTGACGCCTTTGATCTCGGTTCATTTTGCAACTCATCTGGCTTTTAACAATCGATTCCACGCATGAACATAGGCATAAAAGTGGCTGTAAGCCTGGCCTTACGAGTGACCTTTAATTGGCCGATAGTTAGATCGCTAAGCGGTGCATGAACCTCGGCTGAGATCTTTACTGGAAGCAAAGAATAAGGTCATAGCACACTTTACACGCACCGCAACAGAACAGCTACAGCACGGCATCGCCTCGTATTTAGGCTAAGGCTAGCCGCCTATGCGCTGACTACGCGCCGACAGCGAGGTGCTAGCTCGCGGTCCACGCGCCGGCCGCGAGTTGCAAGCTAGCAGACCGGACCGGACACCGGCCGGCGCGCGATGAGCACGCGGTCGGCGCGCCGTCGCGCGGGCTGCGAGTCGAGTTGTATGGTAGTGGGAAGCGCGCTAAACGCCCACCGTCGGCTTTTTCATATTGACATTGTAAAATATACTACAGTACCTACACACTATAATCAATGCTCTAATTTGAATGGCAAGTTAAGTGCCGGATTGGAGCGGTGCCGTTGCCGCGCTGTGATAATGTGCAGTGACCTTAAGTAATACAACTACCGCACCTAAACTGCAGAATGGCACATGCATGCTAGAAGATAGCAATTGTAAAAAAAACTAAAAGAGATGTAAGTGCTACTGGGTTTTGAAGTACAAATCAAAGCACCTCTTTCTATCCTTGCAAAATAAAACCTAACCTTCCTGATAGGACAAACATGACGTAGCAAGAAGCTACAATCTGTCAACGTGTCGAATTCTCTGAAGTTCTTGCAGGATCAACTTCTTCAAGGCTTAGTCTCGTATCTTAAACATACCGAAACATTCTCTTATATTTACATATATTTATTGTGCTAATTAGATTGAAGCATAACACAACATCGCATCATCAATACCAGTCCCCAGCCAACAGCCGTCAGTTCAGTGATCAGTCCGGGTCATCTGATTAATTGTCTCGACCCGTGGGAGTTGTGTGTGTGACCTTTACACGCCACGATTTGTAGCAACACAAACACGGCTGGTACAGTTAGCAACAAAAGTCACTGAGCACTTAATTGCAGTCATGAGTTTTCAGTAAAATGCGATAAAATGTGGATAACTATTTGTGCCCGTGGCAGTACCTCGGCGCATTGACTTTGTTGAAATAGTCATATGAATTGGCAAATTATTATCAGATAACTTATTAAGTTCAGAACCAAGTACTTAAGTAATTAGCTACTCATGCTGCTGACTAGCAGGATGAATGTGGTTCGGTCGTTTCTAAGTTCTGAAGTTGTAGCCTATAGTCCTGTAAGGCCGTTAGCTGAGTTTGACAACTGCCCTAGATCTAAGCAACCTTAGACATGGTACTCGTACTATTCAACTGGTAGGGCGTTGCAAGCACACAGCGTAGCGTACAGCCTATAATTATTTTTATAATTGCCGCTACGCTGTCAAAGTCATTTGCACCGTAACAACATCAGTAATTTCGAAAAAAACAAATGACTTTTCGACTGGATACACTTAAGATACAAGAAATCAATGGTGTAAATAATAACATTACCTGAAAGATGCAGCATGTAAAGGTTCTCACGCTTCTCCATTAGGGAATAATTTCGAACCTTCGACCTAATGGCTGACAGTACAAGGTTAAATGTTTTTCATTGGGCCTTCTATGGGATTAAATATAACACATGTTCACTCATGTCTTTGAGCCCTAAAAGATAACTTTCATGACTAACTTACTCGTAGAAAGCTGCTAAAACATTCAGTACGTCTACCACGTGTTGGCAAAAAAATTGACATGACATGACATTTCAAATTCCAATACATTTTTTTACGCGAACGATATCGTAAATTTTGAAGTGGCAACTCGTGGTAGACGTACTGTACTACTTATTAATTTTCCTATTAACTAGAAGTACTAAGTTATTCAAAAATAGAAATGCATTTTTTAAGACAAGCCAGTAAAGAAAGGGCTTGGATAAGTAACTATTTTGATGATCCTCATGAGAAATGGTATATAAGTTGACTGGTTAGTGACCTATAATTGGCGAACTCCAGCTTCAGAATTCAAGGATTCGATCCCCACCCAGGAGGAAGCATCACAAATCACGTATGCGGCGCCTCAGACAGCTAGTCCGCTTAGAACAAACCCGCCATTTTGATCACGCTCACAGACACAGTGAGTTTACAGCCGATACCGGTCAGAATCGGTGTCGCGGCCAGTCGCACTGTCGTGAGTGTTTTATTTTTGTCGAACTTGTTTTTGGCGAATTCTGTAAAGTAAGTATAACCTACCTACTTGATTTTAAAAATTCAGAGGGAAAATAGTAGCAACCCTAGCAGGCAAGTTTAGGTAATTATACTGGAAAAAGGCGAGAGCGGACTTTCTGTAAACTTTTAATTTTGTGGAAGTAGGTAACGAATATTGGTACACATACCTACTTCTACTATGCTTGTCCATAGCTTAAGCTTTACTTAGACACAGGGTCAAATGTATTTTGTGTAAGCTGTTCCGGAGTTATTTATAAAACTTTCGGCCAAAAGCTAGGATTTTAAGTAAAATACCTACCAATATAATTCGAATTTTCTGGCAAATAACCCTAGTTTATAAGGACCATTTAACAAGATGTTCTTGGTTTTATTACTATGAATTTGATTGAACATCAAGCCTCTTCAAACTCTGACCAGCGGACTCTTGTGCGGTGATGCTTGTACAGATCTCTCCTGCCGTATTTTATATCATCCGACCACCTGACAAATAGTCTGCCCTCAATTCGTCTTCTAGTAAGGTCTCCAGAGCAGGACTCAGCAGCTCGATTTTTTGACATCTTCGCGGCTTACGTGGCCCGCCCATTTGATATTCCGACTTACAGGGTTACGAAGCCGTTCTACTCGTAAGGCAGTTATACTTATTTTGTTAATGGTTCTCTTGCCCCGCAGTAGGTACAGAGGCGTTCACATAAACCTTTACAAAACCATTGCAAAATGGGTCTTATGATAGCAGCTTAAGGTGCCCCTATGTAAAGGTTGATGTGATCGCCTCTTTACCAGGTTGTTTGTTGTTGTACGATTACTTGGAAAATATATTCCCAGTAAGTAAATGAACTTATTTTTAGCGTGTCATTTTGGGAATGTGGAACGAACAATATCGTTTGTCCTTGACTGGCCTGTTGGCGCAATGGCAGCGATCCTGCTTTTAGTGCCGGAGGTCGTGGGTTCGATCCTCACCCATGACAAACATTCATGTGACGAACATTTGTGTTTGCTGTGTGTCTGGGTGTAATAATCTATTTAAAAATATTTAAGTAAGTTAATCAGTATCACCCACAGCACACGCTCTGCTTGGTTCAGAGTCAGATGCTCTTGGTGTAATTTGTCCCAGATATTTATTCGATTTATTTATTATTTATGTCTGCGTTAAATCGTTTCGAGGTAACTTAAAAATAGTCGGCTTTTTCCGCATATATAATTTTTGTTTGATAATAATTAAAATATTTAAGTTTGATGGTGACATACATTAAATAATGTTGGTAGTTCCGAGCAGAACAACCTTATTGTAACACTGCCAGCATTTGTGAAAAAACCTGTGAAACATTTTTCACTCGTTTTTTTGGTAACGTTTATCTAAATCTCGTCGAAAGTTAATTTCTACGTTAGGTTCCACTATCTTGTAATGAAACTATCCGATGGAGCCTATTTTCTCTTAAGTCTGCTCGAGGCTAGATATTGTTGGGATAAATTAGCTTTCCGGAGCGAGGGTTCAGTCATACAGGGTGGTGCCATTGGGAGGATGTTTTAATATTACCTTACCGTCAACAAATATTACCTTCCTAAGTTTAGAACACTTTACTGCACAAAAGATACAGAAATGATTCTTGCAATAATGTTAGATGTTATATGAGATTTTAACCTTTCGCGTTGCATTGCAATAAGTATTAGACATGACGGATCTAAAAGCGAATTAAACTTATGAGTACTATTTATTAGTAACTGCTCGACGTTTCGGCTGGGTTATACCTGCCGTGGTCACGAGCTAACTGGTGGATCGCGGCATCGTCTGCCGATGCTGGTGGTCTGTATGACGATGTCATGTCTAATAGTTATTAATATTAGATGTTCTACTTAGGCAACCTATTTATGATTTCAGATTTATTACTTACGCTTATGTGGGAAGAGAAAAGTTACAAAAGTTGAGGGCGCTTCTTTAACTTGATAGAAGCAAATACATACTTATGCTCTCAATGCTTTCCTTTAGATACGGAATCTCCTCGTTTAGTACGTAGTATTAAATAACTTCTTTCAATATTAGGATCGTATTTTTGAGCGTTACTCAAGCCAAATCTGTACTATCAAGGTCTCTTGCGCCTTACCAGTCTTCGGACTAAAATTGTTTGCACCTACCGTGTTGCCGCTCACTTTAAGCAACGCCCTCCATCCATTTATGTTTCGGGTAAAACGGCGCATCGATCACGGTTTGGCAACGTCGCATACGAGTTAGTAGGAAGAAATGACAGACTGACCCAAGGACGGTTACAAAAAACATGTTTGTTTGTGTAAACAACTATTGTCTTCAAAATCATTTCGGCAAGATGATCACTGTGTCAGTTGTCTGCATCACGGGAAAATGAACTCTTATTCAATGAAATCACATAAACTATGCATCCATAAAAATTAATTCCCCGTGACACTGACAATTCCCAGGAATTTAATTGGTTATAGTAAAACAGTAAAAATTACGTAACCAATCAGGGGGGGGGGGGGGGGGGGTTGGCTAATGCCCGGTGCGATGCGCTCACAGGAACATTTCTACAAAGGGGTAAGGCGCGAGAGACCTCGATAGTACTTGCGTAAAGATCTGGGTCATGTTTTTATATGAACTGAGGTTTCTCAAATCATATCAGCATACCTATTATGAGTTTACACCAATTACAGCCACTAGAGTTCACGTTGACCGTGTTAACGTTTTTTAATGGGATTTGAGTATAGATAGAGCGCCCCTAGCGATTAGAAATGAAACCAAAAATGACATACAATTTTCTGAAATCAACTATCGTAGTTTACGTGAGTGAAACTCATGATAGACATACAGATGAATGCTTCAGTATGATTCCAGAATACGGGGTATAAAAAGGAATTTGCATCGAAACGTAGTTACTATTAAATTTCTATCGCATATTGCCTGCTCTGCCACTCCACCGCGCCTGCCAAATCAATTTCCTGCACAAGAATCAGGACGTGTGAGTAGAATTAAAAATAAAATCATTCTCAGAATAGGCGACTGCTGCAACCACAGTAGCCAATATAAACTCAAACGTTTTATAACATGTATATTATATTAAAGTCTGATTTGTTATAATATCGTCAACTAACTTATACTCGTACTACCAATATGGTGCAAAGAGCAACACGAAGTTAATAATTATCCTAAGAATAATTACATATAGAAACCAAGTCTGCGCGCTAATTTTGAAGCACCTTCATTGGAGCCATAAATGGCTCCAAACGGACCGCTTTGCAGTGTTCATTGCAGCTTCGCAATGTTTAATGTTGAAGCGCGCCGCACGTAAGCAAGAATAGTCACGCTTGTGTGCATCGAATTAGTGCTTCATTTTTGACAGGGCGGTTGTATTAAACTATCCCTCTATACGTTATTCTAAGTAATTATCTAAGTTTTACACAAAGAAAGAAACTAGAAAAAATCGACCTTCCACAATCCGGGTTTATTCATTCTAGGTCCGGACCTAGTTTCATCCTAATCGAAAGTCAAAATATTTGCAAAAATATTTCCTTCGGGTGTTGAAAAGGTTTATAACATTAATAAAATTAATTAACATTAATTAACCTTGCTTTATAACATTGATGAAACAACGTTGGCTTTCAACGTAAAATACACTATATAGACAAATTCAGCAGGTCTATTAACGGCTTCAGTAGCTCAGTTGGAAGAAAAGCCACCCGTATTGTGGAAGATCACGGATTCGAATCCCGCTCGAGTCCTAGGATCAGGTCGAATTTTTCTAGTTTCTATATTTGCGTAGAAAATAGTGCATTGTTTATTGCTAAAACTAAAAATTCAAGTATCTAAGTTATAACAAATATCACATACATTGATTATCTCAAAATGCCCATACTCTGTACCACCCTATACAGCGCACAATGCACAGTTGTGCCTTATCCTAAGCCTTCAGCTATCTGATGCCTGGGACTAACAGCCGTGAAAGTAATGGGGGATACAATATGAGGCAACGAAGGAAATTAGATGGTGTGACGTCACTACTGCAAGATTAGTTTGAAATACACACACGCACACACACACACATGCACACAGAGACATGCATTTCCCCCTTCTCATTTATTTTTGTCGTATTTAGAAATGTAAAAAGTTAAGTTTATTGTGTTATTTTTATAGTACCAAATGTAAATGTATAGTGTATGACTTTGTAGGAAGAGCGAGGCTTTCCCAACACAAGTATCTTTTGATTACTTTCTGGGAAGCCCCGGCAATTTAATTGTTAAACATTTACTTCAATAAAAGACTTTTTAATTATTATTATTTTTTTAATCGATAAATTAATACAAATTAGATACTAGCTGTTGACAGCGACATTGACCCCCTATGAAGTAAGTTTTAAAAGCTTTTCACCCTGTATGAATGCAGATTTTATAGTATCAGTAAGAGTTAAATTGTTCGGCACAATCGGGTGTATCACTGCTTGCCATGAATTAAGTTGAGAAATTAATAAAATAAAATATTAGCGTAAAAACGATTTTTGCCACTGTGAAGTACTTTTCAGCTCTTATAAGAGTGAAATATCTTGTATTTTAATCAGCTAATAGTAAGCATAAGCGATGAAAGTATTGTGAACATAGGTATTTTGATTCTGGTTGTTTTTAATTCAGTTATTCATTAACACAGAATCTTCTTCGGTCTCTTTTATTTACCCCACCGCAGTATACGCATACGCAAACGACACCATTTGTTAAAAATGTCACATGTCGAGCCTAAACCTTACCCCGATGGATGCCGGCATTCCATTCTATTATTCGAAACAATCGGTATATCTCTGCTAGCTGACGATTAATCGCTCCAGCCGAGATATTCCACTTCCGGGCCCATTTGTGTCGCGTGTGAGCGTATCCATTCACTTTAATTGAGTTTACGAGAATCCCGCAATGTATTGCTCATTTTAGTAAAAATATTGCTACCTTCGTTGCTCGCTGCGTTCATCGCGTCTCGGCAAACGTGTCGCCACTTCGGATTGGTAGAGCGTATTTGTGAATGGTTGCTGGCGGAAACTGGATGCGCAAAGCTACCCGATGGCGAGCATTGGGGGAAGCGTATGCCCTACAGTTGCTGATGGTGATGACGATTGCTGCTAATTGTCAAAATAGCAACATCATTGCATTGGTACAAACTAAGCTGTGACAGGAACCTAATTCATTTTCGTTTACTTTGTTTTTTCATCATCATCAGTATCACATGAAATATCGTTAGAACTGAGCATCATTCACTTTCTTCCATTATTAATTCAATCGATAAAAATACATCGTAAAGGAATTGACAGGTTTTTGTTAAAAGTTCATGTCTTAGAATGCATCCTTGGTGAAATAAAAGTAAACAAACATGTCTCACACTGTCTGACTTATCGCTCTATCCTAACATTACAGCATTACAAATTCACTGCCAGTTCCAGCTTCCGGCCCCTCAGCTAGCGCTGCCTGACAGAATTTGTGTCTAGGCCATTTTCGGTTGAGCAAACTTAACCGTAGCGCACTAACATCGGGATTAAGTCTTGGATGCATTTCTGTAAAGTACCCCGGTAATGTAGGCGACGTATGGTTTAATTTAAATGGGCTGAAATTTGGATAAATTGCAACGTGAACCTTTAGAACCTTTCCTGATGCCTGGAACTAACAATCGTGAAAGTAATGAGGAAAAGAATGGGGCAGAATATACAATTTGCTAGTATGACGTCACTACTACAAGCTTTGTTTAAATTGTTAACTTCAAATATAAAAATTCTAGCTGTTAAATAAATAAATAAATATGTAAATAAACATAAATAAATAACACAGCGACAGCGACTTGGTCCCCGTGAAGTTCGTTTCTAGAGGTCTTTATGTAGTTTGTATGATTTCAGTGTATTGGGCTATTTGGACTTCATAAGAATAAAATTAGATAATGTTCAATAGGATTGGTAGGTTTGCGACCTATCTAGCTGTACTCTGACTAATCGAAAATATATATCTGCCATGATAGTGGATGTACGAGTATATTGATTATTATAAGGGCCAGCATAATTATTTTTGAATGACTTACTTACATACATAATATGTGCAACTAAAGACTCGAGGGTCTTTAGTTGCACATATTATTTATAAAAATTGCAGGTTCCTAATAATGATTTTATAATTTTGATGGATTTTTTCGAGACGGTTATTTTTTTATAAAAGACTTTTTAATACGAGTAACAAGCTAAAAACTACACCAGGAATATTCGTGCAATCGTTTCAGCATGTTCTGTTTCAGTACCAATTGTATACGAGTATAATTAATTCATACTGGTTCGGGCTATAAAAGACGCTAGCTCCTATAATCGTGACCACAGGCCTATAACGTACACAAAATAAAGGACCTTATTGCTAAAAAAAAGGTTACAAATATATAATAGATTTCGGATTTATGATTTTTCTTAGTTTTGATTATTCGGAATTCGTATTTATGAAAGATCGGATTATTTTTGATTCGGAATTTTGATGATTCGGGATTATGAAATTCGGAATTCTGACTTTCGGACTTATGAACATCCGGAGTTTTTAAATTTCGGTTATTTAATATTCGGATGTATGAAAATTCGGAGTTTCGGGGTTCTGAGTCATACGGAATTATGACTTTTGGAGTTATGTCTTTCGGAATCATGTAGTATACCCACAAGGAATACATTTTACATTGTTTATAGAATTGCTTAGAATGAGATTGATTACCTACCAGCTTATTTCAATTTGTTAAATGCCCACACGTCTGCCGGTTTCAGTCATTTTACTTGTCAACATTTTATTCAATGATCCATTTCAAATTATTATGACTCATGTTTGTTTAATTAACTACTAAGTTTTTACGGCCAAACTTTTTAATAAACATACATATTGAATTTTTTATCTTACCAAAACTACTATATAAAATTGCCGCGTTAAATCATAGCCGGGCATTTTTTTGGCACACAAAAGCGTATAACGAGCAAAATGAAACACGGTAGCAGGCGGTTGACGTTTAACAACGCCTTTTTTTCAGTTGATTTTCGGTTGGTAAAAAAGTATTTTGGAAGCACTTGTCCAACGAAACGAATAAGAATTTTATTCACATACGTTTTTATTAAAAACACAGGCTAGAAAAGATAGTTGCTACTAGTTCATTCAATCTTGAATAATATTTGTATGTTAAATTCCTCAGTTTTTCTGTTTAGGTTCACTATTTTCAATTATACTCGTACTCGTCACGGAATTTATACACGAGCACGTTAGAGGCGACAACTTAAAGCGTGATTCACTATTTATAACTGACACTATCAGATTATATGTAGGTAAGCTGTTTGTTTTTTACAAAATTAGAACGAATACACGATAAATAAGTAACTACTATACGAAAAGGTACATAATTGTTTACGGATGTTCCTCTCGTGTGGCAAACCAAGCCAGTTAAGTAACATTCACAGCTTAGACTTACGAATTCAAGTTTACAGAGTGTAAAATTCGTAAAATACGAGTGCCCCTGCCTTTAGCATTCCGAACACCCGCGTCGTGTGGCTCTTTTACTGCCAGATGATATAAGCCCGATCACAGCAATACATTGAAATAGATATAGCGAGTCAAACGGAAGTGAAATCTTCTTTCGACGCCGCTTCATTAATTCGCGCCTTACCATTAAGGCAACAGAAGTCATTTTAAAGATGTCCCCTGTCTATGTACTTGATCGAAATCGATTAAGATAGGGTGATTTTTCATCACTAAAATACTATAGGTACTGATTTTCAGTAAGCGTCGCACACGTGGCACCCTTGGTTATTATTCTGACCGGTACTTGCGTTATCTGTTCAGTTGTATACCTGTGGGTCCGACCTATGTTTCGTTGTAAATTCAGCCGAATTAGACCCAGCCATTTACGATGTTGGCCCAGCAATTTTCTTTATTTTCATCCCTCGTTAAGTGTTTAGTAATTGCATCTTCTCCCGGGTCGAATAAATTTCCGTGGCCTCAATCTTTTTGTGCTCATTTTATGAAATATAACAAAGAAACTGTTTATTCGCAATTTTGGTTCGATTGCTCCGCGTTTGTCGTCACACTAAATATCTTAAATGCTTGACAAGAAAACTACCGGAGATGTTTTTTTTTATTTCAAAGATTCGACTCATATTTCGGGTTAATAACAGCACAATTATTACCTAAATCATTGTTTATAAATAAAAAATATATATTTAGTTACTTCACTTTATTTACTAATTGATATCTTCCAGTAATGAAATCGTTCAAAGCTTCAAATTTTAAGCAGGTATTTGGGATATTCCTTATCTTAATATTATTATCTTTTCTATATTCTCAGGAAACTTTCCCTCAATTGAAATATAATATTAATAATGGAACGTCAACTGCCGACTACGTTTTAGGTAGAATCTAGATAAAATCTTATTTCATAAATTTCTGTTAAATCAAAGTTAAACCTGCAAATTCAATCTTTTAATTATCTAGATTTAACATCTTTGAAAGCGATCCGGTGTCCCGAGCAATTCGTATTGAAAGGCCCACTTTCTCTGAAATGCCTTTATAAACTCTTATTTATATCCTTGGAGGCGTTTCTGCGGCATTGACTGATGCCTGAAGCCTCCATTTATCAATAAAAAAGTCCTCAACCGGATTTAGTCAAAGTTAAAAGGAAGCGGGGCCTTAACAAGATAAGAGGGCCTAGCGATAATGGGCTTTTTGTCGCCGCCACGCTTTGGATTAAATTGCCGAAACGGCCAGGACACAAATTCTGTTAGGTCGCTACAACACTGTATCGTAGGTAACAGCCGTGAATGTGGGCGGGGTGTGAGAACTTGAAGCTATTCAAAAAAGATCTCAAAGAATATGTGGCTAAGCTGTGATTATCTTGTTCTCAGAAATTGATGTTTATAGATGTAATATAGTATAATGTAATGTAATGTAATAATAATGCAATAATGATATAATAATAATGTGATAATTATGTAATACTAATGCAATATATTAAGATAATGAGAGTGGAAGAAGCGCAAGAGGTGTGTCAGGACCGTAGCAAGTGGAAAGATGTGGTCTCTGCCTACCCCGTTGGGTAAAAAGGCGTGATGGTATATAATTTGCAATGTATAAATGAAAATAGTGATGTATAACTGCTCCAGATAAACTAATTTATTTATTGAATCACATTGTAATGTCTCCTTTTAAGTGACAATGTGTTTTATGAGAATAAAGTTCTTCTTTAAACCGAATGTAGTTTTGCAATTAGCAACTATGTATACCTAAAAAGCATAGGGGTCACTACAGTGTAAAGGGTCTTAGAGGATAGATAAGTATCTACGACAGTGTTGCCTTTAACTTTAACGATCAACATATCTGTCTAATTATTAACATTTGGTATTTTTCACTCACAATGCTATATTTCTATCTGTAGATTGAATTGCTAGAAAAATCCTGCATGAATACTTTCCCAAGTTATTTGTTCCTAACTTGTCTATAGAATAGACATAACTTTCTTTACCAGCCACGCAGGACACAAATTCTGTCAGGTCGCCACAAAACTGTACCCGTAGGTACATATATGTAGTTTTGCAATTAGCTAACAAGTCTGTCCCTTTGAGGATGGTAACGTATTTACTACACGATGTTGCTGTCCAGTGACAAACACAATGTAACCAATGAAGTTATAAAACATCATTACATAAGGAATCACTCAGATCGTGGATCGTGTGGTCCCGAGTTCTAATAAAATCTGGACAGAACCAAAATCTTTGTGTTCATTGTTAAATATCCGACTTACTCTCCGCTGATGGAAAACATCGATAAAAAACCAAATCAACCCGGTTAACGGCGGAAGGCTCACCACCTATCTCGTTGGGTTCTTATACCATTGGTGAAAAGTGGGCTTCTGAGTGTTTCGTTCACCATGACGACACAGTCACTTGCCTCTGACTACCCCGTTTGGGATGAAGTCGTGATGGTATGTTATGTTACATAATAAATCTGCCATTCCTCATCCTACTGCACAAAAATATTAAAATTTGTAAATCGCTAGTTATGTATCATATGTGCCACATGGGACAGGATAATGAGTAATCCAGAGTTTCAAATAAACAGATGCAAATACTAAAAGTGACTATACTACACACAACACTGTAGGTAACTGCCGTAAATTAAAAACATTCTTAAATTATCCTAAATATAAGTCAACCAAAAGTATGTAACTTCTTGAGTAGAACTTATTAACCTTAATAAGAGCTGTCGTAAAATCATTACTCACTAAATATTAACTGCATAAGCCCAGAATGCTTTATACTAGTTTTCAGGATTTGCCTTTTTTAAATGACAGTATAAATGTCTCTACAATTGCCACGCGTCAATTTCCTCAAAAAGAGTTCACTAAGGTAAAGTTAATTTCTAATCAGATTTAAGAAGTGGAACTTTTTCACATTTTTCAATTTGGCTTTTGAAATTTAATTTCACCATTTTATGATACATCCGTGATACTAAAGATACCAGTCGAACTACTGTACTAGTTCGCAATAATACATTTACAGCTCATCTTGTAGTGTTTGATTACTTCGCGGAACAAAGGGAGTCATCCATCGCTCTTTGTGGAGAACGCGACGCTAGGCCACGAGCGCGCGTACTACCTGAGTAGGGGCGCCAAACTGACGACTAAAGCTGGATTTTACTTGGTGAAGAAGTCCTTTTTTGTAATAAAGTCTCTCAATATTTTTTTAAACAATTAATGAAACTCACTTTGTCAGAGTGTCAAGAGTAATCAGGTTCATCAGAGAAATAGACAGATTTTTAAATTTAGACGTTTTCGCTGTCAAATCAAGCGCCTAAATCAATAAGTGGACATATAAATGAACAACTTAGATCTTTTCGCTATAAAATCTAGACATGAGCGATAAGTGTAGTGAAAACTATATGTAGTCAGAGAAATTTCCTCTTTTGAGTATTCATAAACCAAGTATGTTTGTAATGCCTTATGGTCACCCAGATATTCTTCTTTTGAGCGATTAGATCGTCATAACAGCATATCTATACCACATGGGAATTATCCATCATGTGTAGGTGATAGGAGAAAATAAAGTTTCCTCCTTTAAAGCTGCAGTTGGTTACCCTACACAATACACACTGGGAATTCACCAGGTAACTTTGAAAGAGAAACAGTGAAATGAGTTCGAAATCAGAAAATAATTACTATCGAGCGATTTAATCAAGGCCCATTCACACTTTTCATTTATTTAAGAAGATTAAACGGAATTCTACAAATGATTTAATGTATTTTTTTGCCTTTAGTTAACTTTTAAGCGATGAAATGTAAAACGTTTACACGAAAAGCAATTTTACTATTTAATGACTTTTCGATAAGTTTGAAGCAATTCTGTAAGGTAATCTTGTTGATAGTTTTCTTTTTTATTAGAAGTAGTAGGAACTTTTTAGGGTCGAAAGACGCAGCTACGAACTGAAAACTCCTAAGAAATAGTGAATAGATAGGAATTTCTTGCTCAAGTCATTCATCTATTGCTTCATGTAACCAATCGCAGATCTTAAATTACTTTATATTTTTTGACACCTAACTATTTTTTTTTTCGATCGGTCTGAAACGACGGATCGTAAAGCTCAGTCATACATCCTGTATTTGGGGCCCTTAATAAATTCTGAGTTCATGGGCTTTGAAGGTTAAACAAAATAATGATTAGGTAATTTTTACGTGAATAATAATTTATACTTTCAGCCACTCTATCGGGTAAGAGTAATTAAATAAAATCTTAAGCCATCCAAGTCAGTACCATAAGTTACCAAGTTTAATATTAGCTAAAAAGCCTTGAATGCCAGTAAAGGTTTAGCCTCTGCTATTTTTACTCTTTTGATCGTAAAGTTAAGGGTCTGTTATAAATATACGACCCCGAGGAAATATAGGGAAGTGACTAAAGAGGTAAGGGGTCGCCTTTGAAATCCACACTGCCTCCATTAATAAATGAGATTTTTTACATATTGCAATGCCACCTACTACTTAACATTTGAATATTTCGTATTCAAGTATTTAACTGTGTATTCCGGATTTCTAAATCATCCGGGCGCCTAATTTCTGATGACAGGAGAATGCAACGCAATCACTAGTCATATCAACATCGCAGTTCTCCTCTTCCGAGCTTTACAATAGTTGACAAAGGCTTTTTTGGCGATAGGTACACCTTTTTAACATTATTTTATTGTAATTCAATAAAGAACAAAAGTGTGATGCCTAGAATTAAGGTGATCCAGCTTCTTAACCTAGCCTGAATCTGAAAACTAGCGTCGTGATTTCAGTACAGTGCACTGCACAAATACTAATTTTTGTTAACCTTTCAGGATCATTAATTTTATCAATAAGTTAATGTAACATTCTTCTATTTCTATCTGAAAGTTTCGTTTATACGCACCCTAAAAATGTATCCTCACCATTATCATCATTCGCAGCCATAAGATATCCACTGCTGAACAGAGACCTCCCCCATAGATTTCCATATCCGTTCTAAACTGCAAAAAACAGGGCCCACTGCCCTGAATTTATCCGTATTCAGTCCCAATTTTGAATGGAGTGTCCGTACTGTAGGCGGGCGGTTACTCAAAGCGTGTCCGCACAAAGCGGCCCCTTCAAAACTCTTTCCGTGTTTCATTCAATCCGAACTATGCGCTTTGCAGATTACCGTGAATGGGTTTCAGCTGCGCGAGGGTTCTGTTAAGAGGCAACGGTCTTAGGAATCTAAGAATATTTTAAATTACAATTGAATAACACAAGCATTAGTTTTATTTCAAGAGTTACTCATTTTTCATTCATTATTTAATATATTGTGTCAGCAGCAATTCACAATGCTATATTTTCTATCCAAAGAACAAAAACTTAAAAAAATCATCTGGTACTATCAATTTAATCTCTATCTTTGGAAAATCTAGTTAATTTTAGGTCTAAGGTGATAATTGAATAAAAAGATGAATTAATTATACCTAAAACCTAATTTTGAATAACGTAGTGTGGTGAAAAAGCTTTTGAATAATTACATATAATTTGGTCGAAATAACATAGCGTTACCGAGTGACGAGTAAAATACACAAGTTGAAAACGGGTCAAACGCTCATCTCGTTAGCATTTATGAAGTTTTAAACTAGAAAACTAGAATCTAGGACAAGGACTACACGGTCCTGGCAGGTCCGTTTCCTTCCTTAAAATGTAGCCTATTTTACTCGCTGATAATATAGCTTAAAGGAATTATTAAAATCGGTCAAGCGGGTTTTGAGTTTATTTATTATCCACTTGCGGCCCGCCCCGGCTTCGCAAAGGTATTTAACAAAAAAAAACAAAAAATCTATCACCTATGTTCATCAGGGATAATGTAGGCTTCTAATGGTAAAATAACTTCTTAAATCGGTCCAGTAGTCTCGGTGCCTATCTATACAAAACAATCAAATCATTCCTGTTCATAATACTTATTAGTGTAGATTGAAAAAGTTAGCAGTACTTATAATACTTAGTAACCGGAAACTCGTCTCGCCTTAACTGAAAGGAAAAGGCTACTCGTTTGTTTTCTTTAAGAAAAACTTAAAGGTTCAACTGCTGATGTAACGAGTCTAGCGAGAATCTCAGTTAATTTCTAGAAACTAATTCTTAAGTCATTTGTGGCTGAAGCTCTATCTTCATTGATTCTCTCTTCAGTCGTTTCCCTCACTGCTAAGGATCGTGTCTCCTTCTGATTTTGTCTATCAGCTGCTTCCATCGGTTGCGTTCCGTTGCTTGCTGTAGGGCAGCACTGACCGGGATCGCCAGTTGCTGACACCTGGTCTGCCCATCGCTCGAGACTTCGACCTCTAGGTCTTTCCATTCAACTTTTCCTGTCACTATCAGGCGCTCCAAATTGTCGTCATTCCTTCGTGCAATATGTCTATCCATTGACTATTGACTTTGAAAAACATCACACTAAATATACCAAAGTGAAAATGAACCCTATATAAGTGGACAGCTCAATGCTATGCAAATTCAGGTTGGTGATCAGACAAGATGGCGGCTGAATGACGTTCCGAAACATCTGTAACTTTGTGGCATTTTAGGCTAGTGAAATAGTAAAAAAGTAATAAAGCTTCAAATCATTCGCCAAAATCTTTTCAAATGACGATTGGTGTAGTGCGCTGTGCACGGTTTCTCGCCTCGATTTCCGTGTTCCGGGTTCGATTCCCGGTTAATTCAGGAAACGATCTTTTCTGAATTGCCTCGGGTCTGGGTGTGCTGGGAGACGCCCAGGAAGGACAGACAGGAATATTTATCCCTACTTCGAGACCATGACAAGTAGTGTGTTGCCTGGCGCATAATTATATTTATTTCATTTATTTATTTAAATATGTTATTAAAATTAATAATTTAATACTTCTGCTATGACGCAAGTTTATCGTGTCTGTGACGTCATTTACCATGATTTATCATTGGCTTCGCTGTCAGAGTAAACAAAAGCGAAATAAAAACAATCATCTAACTTTGATAATTCGGTTTCACATTGTTCTTCTCACTTCGCATGCGGAACGGAAACCGCAAAGTTTGAAAACGAGTGTTGAAAATACTCCGAAACGTTCACAGCTAGTGATGCAACGAATACTACTTACACGAATATTGTTCTTACTATTGTTCGAATACGAATAATTAAAAGAAAGGAAATTTACAATCACGCCAACAAAATATGAACAAAAACCACATGATTTTCTAATGATGAGTTGAGTAGCCTTTCCAATTGCGTAGAGACATTGCCAGGCTAAGTGTACTCTATCGCTTCTACAATGGGGAATGCTCTGACGAGTTATTCCAGCTTATCCCACCCTCACCTTTCCACTCCCGTACCACGCGTGCTGGACTACGGCGTCATCCACACACAATTCAGCATTTGTTGGCCTGAACTAAAAGGTTCGGTGACTCGTTTCTTTGTAGTACCATCCAGACGTGGAACGACCTTCCAGCACATGTGTTTCCTTCTTCTTATAGTCCCGGGTTTTCAAGCAGGGCGTGAAAGGGCATTTATGTCGGCCTTCAAGGTGAGGATGGTCAGCCCAGTGATTCGTTTGAGTGACTGGGCTTGTCAGCCTCATATCTGGACCTCATGACCGATTTCCATCAGGTGGAGTGAGGTCATCTTGAAGGGCAATATAAAAAAAAAGTATTTCTAAGAACAGAAACATTACTTATACGAATGCAATACTCTTATTAAATATAGTTCTTCAGATAAAGCAGTGTTGGGCAACCGTTTGCTTTTTTACGAAAGCCATTCATTCGTATCTGGGGAAATCTTACACCAAGTTTTTCTGACCCCAATCTAAGCAGAGTTTGTTCTAAGGGTGACAATGTGTGGAAGATATAACTAGGTTACCCATTCCGAAAAACTTACTCAAAAAGATATTCACACTCCGATACATATTTTAGTAATTTAATATGTGATGAATCACCAAATACAGTCACGTTTAAGGCTCGTAGGGAACTACTGGGTACATGCCTCACCTCTACTAGAATGTAGTACGAGTACCTACGAGTTTTTACCAACCCGACGTACAAATTAATAAGGTGAATGTAAAGCCACCGATAAACCTCACTGTCAGAAATGATCAAGCAAGTGATGATGACATGTATGAATATTCGTCTGATATATCAATTATTCGTTTAGGTTGCATCACTACTTAAAACACTTGGACCTCTAATCCGACGTATGCGAAGGCCTGAGTTTGTAAAGACTGTTTGTTTGCAAACAGACACCGTCTGTACTCGGTAACCTTTGTGTGTGTATTTAATCTCGAAGCTGAATGGCCGGGGTCCTCTTAATATAACACTACTTTATGTTCAATATTTAGGCATTGCATTGTGGTGTTCCAACTGGTGAGTAAGGTGCTTCTTTGAAAAGTACTTAAAAGGCTAGGGTAACTAAAAAATTGTGTTGTACTTCCTGGCACGACCATGGATGTTTTTCTAAATAACGCGCCCCTCCACCGGATTCGCGCACGAATGTACATTTTCAATATGGATGCAATACATTAGACGATTGTGATTGCGGTCAGCAAAACTATTGCATAACTCAATTAACTACAGCACAAATGCAAGACGTAAATCGAAAGACATGATGCGAATGTATGTAGTATATTTTTTCATATAGATCGTTTTTTTTATATAAAATCTTTGTACTTCGGCCGTCAAAAGAGCGACTGCCACTTAAATCAGTCGTTCAGTAGCCGGTTGGACTCAAACCTAGGAGCAAGCGTCGCAAAAACACTCGGCACAACTAAATCAGCTAAAAAAGCGTGGGGGGCGTCATTTCAAATTAAGAAAATACTTGGAAAAAATCGTCTGTTTTGAGCGAATTTTGTGCGTCACAGAAAGGCATTACGGATCTGCAAGTTCGGCATGCATTACTTCATACCTTTATCTGGACATGACAAGAACCAGAAACACAATTTACAAAAATTGCCTCGATACATTTTAATGTCGTAATACTTTTTCAAATGTAAAAAAGGAATTTATGTTTTATTATTAAGGATAATTTACATTATAATATAATTTGCCTGTGTGTATTATTAATAATTTGAAACTCGGACATGAACAGATTTGACAATTTGACATTGTAACTATTATTAGCAGATTTGTTTGACATTTTAACTATTTTTTTTTTTTTCATCTTTTAATGTACCCTGAAATTTGCATGCTAATTTATGTAGCTCAATGATGTGATTATTTTATTGTAATTTGACACCTTGTATACCATATTTGACGCAAATAAATGATTGATTGATTGATTCGGAGAGAGCTCCAAAAATAAGCAAAATTAACGCCCAAATCCGCAAACGTCAGTCAAAGCTGAGCAGTCATTACATGTATCGCTCTGCTTTTCATTTCTGTTAACATTCAACTTTTGCTATGCGTTTGTGGATACGGGGGTAAAATTATCTAATAATAAACGGGATCCGATTTTCAATACTAAATTGCATCAATACGTTAACATTAATAAACAATCGTAAAGAACCTTTGTTTCTTCAAAGAAAATAATAGTATTTTGTCGCTTTTCGTCGTTATTTTTAAGCGTTGTGATTAAACGCGGACGCAGAGCATTTGCTAGTCTAAAGACATAGAAATTCAGTACATTTTTGTATCCACGCTCTTTGTGATGTTCAGAGTAGCGCCTTAACAAGCTCTACGAGCGTATAGCTCAACATCGGATCCGTCGTCGCTACAAAGCAACAGCTGAAAGTATATTTTGCTTCTTCTAACTGCACACAACGTACTACAAACTCGAAAAGAGGGGCCTCAGGGAACCGTAAGAAAATATTATTTTTCTATTGTATGGAGAACGTATATCTTTTTAATGAGCAGTGCTAACTGATATTATACACAACATTATTACTTTTATCTCATGAAATTCAAATAATTGGGGAATTACTCGTGTATTTAAATTGCAAACTATATAAATATCTTTGATTGAAAAATGAAAATATCGGATATGGTTCAAATACAAACAAACAAAATTGGTTTAATACCAATTAGTTAGTGGCCTAGAGGTTAAGCACCCTAACTCGGATCATGGGTCGTAAGGTCCCGAGTTCAAATTTGGCCAGGATCATTTTTGTGTTCATTGTTAAAAATATCCAACCAACTCTCCTGCTTGCGCATGTGTTTACAAACTAATACAATCTGGGTCTCTTCAAGACAAGAAATGTTTCACCATTGATTGTATGGTGAAACATTTCTTGTCTTGTTTCAAACACAGATATTCAGCGCTATGATATTGGCGAACGAAGATATACTAAAGGTCTACTCAAAATCTCATTGATTCACACTTCTTGGAAAATTCCAATACGTGAGTCTGGATCATAGCTAATGACAAACATGTGATCTTTGTGTACCTACTATCCAACGATAATGAGAACATTGTGATTATGAATTAACATAAAGCCTATAAATAGTTAAAAACGGGATTGCTACCATGTACCTTCTGAACTATTCTGAAGTTTGTATTTCTTCTGAACCAGGAAAGTTTGAAGTATGTATAAAACATTAAAACCCACATCTGCTTCTGCCTTCCATTTCCCCTAACGATAACGGTGTTTAAAAAATCCACCATTATTTTCATCAAAAATCCATTTCACCATTCAGCCCTCTCAAATGAGGGTGTTTGTTTTTTATTTCTGCATAGAGCCAATACCGAACCGCCCATCCACCACGCCCCATAACCGTAAACAAGATTTATAACAGGCCCAATGGAAAACCCATATACAAAATTTTAATAGATGTCGCGAGTCTACGTTCTCTGCGTGTCAAAAAGGAGTGCAGTGCACCTATTTTGACGCTGCTTCATTCAGTCCATGATCAACCGTTATAGCAACGGGTGTCGAAATTTAGCACATTTAGACTTACATTCCTTCTTCTATAGACAAAACTAAAATGTTTTAAGAAAATGTAGAATTCCTATTCTACGGAAAGCTATCGTCAAGTCCAGAATAAGGTTCCTTTCCCACCAAAGATGAGCTATGCGTCGTTGCTGTGGATGCGTTTGAAATCCACCAATCACATTAATTGGTCCATATAGCATGCGCCAAACGACGCCCACTGCTGGGCATAGGCCTCCCCCAAGGATCTCCACAACGATCGGTCCTGCGCTGTGCGTTTGGCTGAAATGATATAGCATGCGCGCTGTGGGTGCGTGCTATGGAAGCGTGCTTTGGATGCCTGCTGTACGTGCCTTCCCAACTGTCATGTGTCAAACTGTCACTGATACATCGCATAGCTCGAGCTGCGCATCTTCCTCGCACAGCTACCTCGCGCCGGTGCATCTTCGTAGCGTATCTTACTAGCTCCGTTACATACTCGTAGCATACTCGTAGCCTCAATGGAAACAGTCGAATAGTTTCGTAGCTTAGCTTGCACATACTCGCAGCAGCTGCATACTCATAGCACATCTCTGGTGAAAAAGTAGCCATACCACAGATTACTTAATAGTTACTAATGTAACAGATAAATCACCACATAGAAAATTAACAATATTGTCGATTTTAAATGCGTTCTGTCATGTAACATCTATATTATTTCCAGGGCTACTTCTTTCGATATAGATGTCAGTAGTCAGTACCTACACAGTACGTCATCGCGTCGGTTCAACCGCAAGATTTGCGTACATACAAAATGTTTTACGCGGCTGTTGACAACCAACCGCCAAATGAGTCTTGGGAGACCCGGCGGCTGGTGCGTAATCATCGCGCGCAAGTACATAGAGTGTCAGAGGCCATGCCATACGCCTGAATCCATAAACGTGAATCAAAGGTGAGGAGTCCTTACATGTTCAGCTGTCCCTTTCATATCTATTGACATGTCACAAGGCAGCATCAATTGAAGGTATGCTCACCTGTTGATTAACGTTTGTGGATAAGGGGGTAAGGGTGCGTTTCCACCAGAGATGTGCGAGGATGCGTTGCGAGGAATGTGTTTGTTAAGAACCAATAGAATCGCGAAGCTAGCTGAATGAAACAATTCTATTGGTTCTTAACTCACACATCGCAACGCATCCGCGCACATTTCTGTGCATCCTTGGTTTCAAAAAGAAGCGCCTTGTGTCATCTAAACAGATTTATATCTGTAGGAAAAACTGTCAGTCGTTTAAATAAATGCCACGTCGGCTTTTTAGGCTTTTATCTGGCCTAGTGTTTGGCTATGCTCCACCATCATTTGTTTTTTATTAGCTTTTAAACGCGCGAAGTCGCAAGCGATTTCGTGATGAAATATTTTCTAAATCCCCGGCAGTAGTGCATGGCCAGTCCAGAATGGAGAATAGAATTCCAATAGAGACTAATACTTTCAACGGAATCTGGAATGCTCCTTGGGGTAAAACTACTCGTTTAGAGAAATGATTTGTGGGTTGTGGATACAAACTGTAGGTGCCGTCCGCCATTTTAACCAAACGGGCGAATGCTCCTTCTATCCCCACTCTATCAAATTCTCTTTGTGTAAACCGAGACAGAGCATTATTTCGTTGTTCAATCTATGTTCGCGGAGACCCTAGAGCACGAGCTGGAATGCTCGTTCTTGATTTTACGTTTTTACGTTAAAATTATTTTGATGTAAATAAAAAACGAATCATTATTTACACTAAAAGACCACGAAAGAACATTATATAGCTCTATGTTCGTTTGGTCTAAATGCACCTTCACATAATTACGGTTATAATAGAAACAATTAAGGAAAACAAAAGTATAGTAAATGGTAAGCTATCTCTTCGAGCGGTTTCAGACTGGCGTTTAACAAGCGCTTATAAGCTCGTTTTGGAAGCGCATGAAGGACGCGTACTGGCGCGTCTTTTGTCACATGCGTATCTCGTCGTTGACGCGCTTATGAGCTCCCTATAGATACTGACTCACCACTCCCGGTTCGAGCTAACACGCCACAATAAGCTTACGTGCACACGCCCTTTGGTGTTTTGAGCGCTTACGCCAAAGCGACCGTTTACGCACGAAAAAAATCGCTAGTCTGAAACCGATGTTAAGAGAGATAAACTTATGGACGTAAATGCGGCTATACAAGTAGATAATTATGAGCCTGAGCTAAGTAGAGTATGTTAAATAAAACACAGTCAGCGTATTTTATAAAATATAATATTGACACAAATAGCATTGAATTAGATTTACCCCACGGTCAACTCAATCTGGTATCCAAATCTAATCTATATGAAGTCAACAGAAAACAAAGAAGGATTAGCTGTGAATTTCTTCATCTAATGTTAATAAATAAGAATATTATCTTTCTATCGCCTATCATCAGTTTGAGTCACCAATTAAAGCTAAGTTAATGAAGCGAGGTTAGTGTTGAGGATTTCTTAAATGATAAGAATTTGTGGTCATCCTTGGTATATTCTGCTCCTCTGCACCCTTTTTTGTTAGGACTTCACTCTGTCAATTCAATTTTTATGTATAAAAACAAGATTGAAAAGAGTAACCATTGAGTTTCTGACCGGAGTCTTCTCGATCGGAAAGAACCTCCGAACCGGTGGTAGAGTCACATTATGTTTAAATATGATATTAAATAAATAAATAAATAAATATCTGGGACAATTCACACCAAGATCATCTGACCCCAAACTAAGCAGAGCTTGTAATATGGGCGTCAGAGACTGATAAATATACTCAAATATTTCTAAATACATACTTAAATAGATAATAACACCCAGACACACAACAAATACAAATGTTCGTCACACTAAAATTTGTCATGGGTGGGGATCGAACCCACGACCTCCGGCGCTAAAGGCAGCATCGCTGCCATTACGCCAACAGGCCAGTCATTATATAGATATTTACTATCATAGTATTATTTTATGTAAGTTTATTTTTATTCAGTATATTTTTGCTACATTTTTTTTGTATTTGACTTGTCATAAGTACTTTTTATAAGTCTATATGAATAAAGATATTTTTTTTACTTTACTTTATAAAACTTCTTCAAAATCCTGAGATCACAAAGGACAGAGGTTCACATGTCTAACATTTGTGATTGTTACGAGTTCCCCATAATCGGTCGGTTGTGGGTTCGAGCCCATGGCTTTTGGCGCTAATGGCAAGATCGCTATCATTGAGCCAATAGGCCAGGGGCCTTATTACGAGTACAATCCCTTATCCATTTAAGTAAATTCCCTGAACAGAGGGTTAATGTCCAGCCTAGAAGATGCGTTAGTACCAGGCAACCGCTGACTGGCTGGCAATGAAAGATCATATTTCGAAATTGCTCGAAAGGCCCCAAGTACAGCTTCAGAGAACTAAATATGTTACACTAGCTTTCCGCCCGCGGCTTCGCGCGCGAAAAAATTTTTCTCGCACGTTAGGTTACATATCAAAATTTTCATACGGATACCAACGTTTTTTAATTTATATTCATATACCTATAACAATCAGGGACAATGTAGCTTTTTGACAGTGAAATATTTTTTTAATTTAGTTTGGTAGTTTCGGAGATTACCTGCCTCATACAGTCACAAACTCACACTCGTTTCAATAGGTGTGTGTGATCTACATATACCCCTTTGGCCGCATGGAGGTTTCATTCGACTTAGGTACTAGCAATTGCAATTACTGATACTGATGATAACGATCTCCAATTTCTGAAAAGTAATTACTCGCAGTATCCAATTATAGAGTTGGTGTTCCAACAACCCATAATAATAAACTGCGTTTTTATAAAAAATCTGATACAATTTAAAATCGAGCTCCACAGTATCATCTGAGGAGTATCTCACGTACGAGTAATATAAATAGCACATACCCCCGTATCCACAAAGGTTAATCAAAACTTGAGGACACCTCAAATTGATGCTGCCCTGTCACATGTCAATAGAAATGAAAGGGACAGTATACATTACAGATTGACGTTTGTGGATTCGGGCGATAGACGCACAAACTGACAGTTTCGGAGTACTCGTATCAGTATATTATATGAGTTTAGTGCTATCGGGTACGAGCTTTGAGAATAAAAATGAACATTTGGAGTAAAGAAAAATCTTATCTTGTCCTGACAAAACAAGTACTGAAAAAATCTACTGTATTTTTAATTACCCATTTGTTTTAGGGTTTTCTCTCAAAATGTACTAATGTCGACAGATTATGATTTTATAAGAAAAAACAAATTTTATTATATTCCTTCATATCATCACTAACCAAGTTTGCAATAATAATTATTTAAAATGAAGTAGCATGATAATAAATCATAATTATCACACGGTATATAGGACTTTAGAAGAGCGTCGTGGCCTAGAGGTTCAGCACCCGAACCCAGATCGTGGATCGTGACCCAAAATCTTTGTGTTGATTGTTAAATATCCGACTTACTCTCCGGTGATGGAAAACATCGATAAAAAACCAAATCAACCCTGATAACGGCGGTAGACTCACCACCTACCACGTTGGGTTCTAATACCATTGGTGAAAAGTGGTCTTCTGAGTGTTTCGTTCACCATGACGACACAGTCACTTGCCTCTGACTACTTTGTTTGGGATAAAGTCGTGATGGTATGTATGTATGAAGGACTTTTCCAATACAATGCAGTAAGCTGCTAAAAATGCCTGACCATTATCAAATCTTGCAGTCATAAAGTCTGCAACTTTTCTGCGACAAGCTCTCGAGAAATCGAAATTCGAATGCAGCATTTTGAAACGCTTCCAGCAAAACAAAAAGGGTAAGAAGCTAATCTTTGTCTAGCAAATAACAAACACTGAGATCGTAGAAAATTAAACCGTGTTCACATTTCAGTTCTGGTTCCTTTGCCGTGCGCGTCATAGCGGTCCCAGGGGCGCTCGCGTGCCTGAAAGGGCTCAGGATATAAAGGTTTGTTTGGCGTTCCTGGCTCACTGCGTTCGTAGTGTCGCGATTTATTTTTAGGAAAATTTTAAAAATGCTATCTTGTTATTAAGCTCGTGTAAAGACTATTATGTAAGTAATATATTATGTGTTATATTTTTTCTTGGCTTCATATACTTATCGACTTCTATGGCAACATTCTCCAGAAAAAAATTGTATAGGTGCTTGTATTGGTATTATTTAGTGTTTCAGTATAAAAAATTAAGAAACTGTCAAACATTAATAATTTAAACTTTAAAAGTGTTGATTTTATTTAAATATATTTTTTTAGTTTGCTAGTGCTACTAATCGTATGAGAAACTCATTAGATAGATTAGAAGAGGTGCATGCCCTAAAATATATATCAGCTCTTAAATCCCCAAACAAACCCGTCAATAAGTACAGTCATGAACACTAAAATCAATTATTGCTCCTCAGTCAATGTACGTAAAGCTCAAATATGCCTACACATTATCCGTGACTGTTCAACCCAAAATTGGCATTCAACAAATACACACACTACAACTAACATCCGATAGAATTATGATGTAGGTTCGACATGCGTCCGCAAAAACAAGGGAAATCTCCCAATCTGAAGGGGTAACCACGTTCACTAATCAATCCAGACATTATTATTCCTTCGACGCGATGCTCGATGGGCACGAGTCGCTATCGAATTGTGGCCGCAGAGTTATGTAGTTAGTTTGCAAGCTAAGACAGGTTATAAGCCCGCATTGAGCCCCTATTATACTTAACTACTTATTTATTATAGTAGGTTAGTAAGCATCAAAAATCCTATAAAGAGAGCGAGCGTCGTGGCCTAGATGCTATACGATCTCTCCGGCTCGGACTCCGTGTTCATATTTGTATTCATTGATGGTGATGGTGATTGGCCTGTCGGTGCAATGGCAGCGATCCTGCCCTTAGCACCGGAGGTCGTGGGTTCGATCCCCTACCTATGACAAACATTTGTTTTTGTTGTGTAGTTGAAGTATTAATTTATAAATATTTAAGTATATTTATCAGTCTCTGACACGCATAGTACAAGCTCTGCTTAGTTTGGGGTCAGATGATCTTGGTGTTATTTGTCTCAGATATTTATGGAAATCATCGCTTAACTCAAGATATCTTGATAACGACGTTGGGTTCCCAACCTACCACAGTAGGTCCCAAATGCTAGGCGAAACGTGGGCTTCTGAGTGTTCCGTTCACCAAAGCGGCATGAGTCGACTTGCCTCCGACTTACTTGTTTGGTAAACAGTCTGGAGCGTATGTGTGTATGTAAAAATTCTAGGTTACCTTAGTTGAGTAAGTATATTGCTGTCTCCTAGACTGAATATTTAAGACAATGAGGATTCTTATTGAGCCTTCTTAGTAGTAACAATCTTAAATTAAGGCCGGGGATAAAGTATCATTGGGTATGTAACTTTCGTTTTTTTTTCTAAAGAGAGAAATAATTATTTTGTCTGATGTAATGATGTCTTACATAGGTATATCATATTTAATGATACATCACAATAGAGTGTCCTATAATAAAGCTTGAAAGTTGAGTGCTCTATCAATACCTCTGAACAATGCTGACTACCCGTACTAAAATCTCTTATAACAGCAAAATAAGTTCGTAAAATGTCATCAAACGAACGCAAAACAACCAATTCAAATAATAGAATGCATTATTAAAAACAAAAAAGAAGATCACCGTGTTGCCAAAGGTTAAAAAAAAGTCCCCCGAAAAATCCCAATCGCGACACCTCCTCGCGTCCTAATCCCTGACAAGGAGCCTTATCTTGCCATCTATATCTTTGTACTAACGAAATCCCCCTTCCCCCTCCGAGGATGGCTGAGGTGCCTCGATTGTAATTGCGAGCACGCCGTAGTAATTTAATTCCGTTATCAGCGACGAGATGGTATCGGTCGGATGGGCTTAGCCCCTACAATCTGGAGGCATTCGCGCGATTTTTTCCTTTTGTTTTGGCGTATGGGTAATCTGTTGCGTCTGGTTGAGGAAATTATCTAATGTACATGTTAGTATTATTATTTTGAGGAAATTATATGCGGAATCAGGGTTTCTACGTTCTTAGTGTCACGAACTTGAAAAACATGTACGGATCTTTTAAGACAGTGTGCGTATAAGTGTGGTAGTAATAACAATTGGGCAGGTATGACAAAACATTTAGCCTATAGACTAGAAGCAGGTAATATTTATGTTTAGCCTGTTGATGGCTACGTGAGCTGTTTCAGTTTTAATTCGTTCGGTAATTTAAGTATAAATATTTGTAAACCTTACATTTTTCCATTACCATGGTAAGATAGTGCGGCAGCTGCTATTATAATCCTAAGCACAAATAAGATGTCTATCTCGCTTGGAACATAGGCCTACAGTCGAACCCACCGACTTTTAACCGATCGTTTGTTCGTTTTTTTTATTACCAACAATTGGTCTTCTTTCCTTCATAACTCATTTTCTCCCGTACACATGGGAGAAAATGAGTACCACTACCACTTTCATTTTGTGTGAACTAAAATTAAATATCCTCCCCATTTCGCAGTGCTTTCCTAATTAGCACTGTCGAATTAAAAGTGCATCAACAGATGAGTAGCAAACAAGCAATCAGCGTCAAGAACTTGGCATCCAGCCATAATTGAAGTGCCGATGACTGTGGCATACCCTGTTTACGTAATCTCTTCTAATTAAGGGGAGCCTCAGCGGGCTGTCAAAGCCCAGTGTGTCGAGTGTGTCGACGTATGGGTCCTTAATAGTAATTTCACGCACTTTAAACAAAGGGACAAAGACTGGCCTTCAAACAAGCCCTGGCGGACATTGTTTCGAAGAAAATTAAACATTTAGCAATACCACTATCTGGCTTTTTGAATGACTGTTCTAGTGAGTTTTTCCTTGTAAATTATACAGTTAATTTTACCTCTTTTGGGAGTATCATTTTAAACAATCCGTTGCCTGTTGCAGTTTTCTGTCGAGATCTTTTAATATTATGAAATGCTAACAATAATATTGAAGACACCTATTCTGTGCTTCAGTTCGAGATCGGACCGCAATTTTGCTTTCATTTTTGAATATACGCTATTGAGAGGCAGGTGACGACAATCCCACTGGCTCAAGGTAGGTACTTTGAAAGACGTCATAATTTATTTTATAAATACAATACATTCGTATCTGGCCTAATACAATTTAAAGGTTTCAGTTTGATTTCTGACTTTTTCCTAACTTAAAGTATCATCAAAGGACAAATATCACTAATTTCCCTATCCCAATGGTGAGAATAAAAATTAATAAAAAAACATAAATCCTATAACTTATGGGCATCTTATATCCGAAGGGCATACAATTTTGATGGTTTAACACAGCCAAATATATTTGGTTTGGTAAAGCAAATGATTAAAAAAATCACCCATGCCAAAACTATCAATAAATATTTTATAGAAAGCAAACAAAAATTTAAAAATTTATTGATCCTAAAGGAGCTGTATTTTGTGCTGTTTTTAAATTTTGTTAGTAAATATCGCTTTACACGTCCCCTCGAAAACGCTGGTCAGTTTGCAGTTGACAGTTTATGCGATGCACACATTTTAAAAATAGTTTGAACTTTATTCATTTCTTTTTTATATTTTTGCTATGGGGAAACTAACCCGAATCCTTAGCAATTCTGCCGGATGACTTGAACATTACACCACCGAAGCCTTAGTTGATTATCTATAATTCTATACTAATATTATAAAGAGGAAAGATTTGATTGTTTGTTCGTTTGTATTGAATAGGCTCCGAAACTACTGGACCGATTTAAAAATTATTTTACTAATACTAATATGAAGCTACATTATCAGGGAGTGACATAGATTATATTTTATTATGATTGGGCAAAAAATTCAGTGAAAAAATAATAGTATTTGTAAATCAAGTCGGAGAAACGCGGGCGAGATGTGCTGCTTTACCGACGCACCGCGATTACTTTCGACAGAACGAAGTCTGTCGAGGCAGCTAGGAGATAAAATATATGTATATTGTAGGTAAATATGTTCCCATTTATACAGCGCAGCATTCACCTAAACTATGCGTTTTAGTTATTTCATCTTCGATAAGCTTCTACAGTGTTCCAGCGTTTTTTTATGTAATAGGGATCACCTGATGGAAAGTGATCACCTCCGCCCATGGACAACTGCAACACCAGATGTGTCACCGATGCTTTGCTTGCCTTTTAAATGGGAATACGCTCTCTTCTTGAAGGCTTCGATGTCATATTCCTTTGGAAATACCGGCGCAGGAAGATTATTCCATATCTTGGATGTACGCGGAAGAAATTAACGCGGAAAACGTACAGTTGTTGAGCGCCAGCCATCCAGGTGATGAGCATGGAATTTCGACATAAGACGTGTCGTGCGGTGATGAAATTCAGCGGCAGGTATAAGATCATGCAATTCTTCTGAGTACTCACCATTGGGAAGACGGTAGAAAATACAGAGAGTTGCAACGTCTCTCCGTAGGGCCAAAGGATCTAAGCGGTCGGAAATCACAGGGTCGTTGATAATTCGAGCGGCTCTCCGCTGTATTCGGTCAAGAGGATGCAGAAGATACTGGTGTGCTCCAGCCCAAAGATGGCAACAGTACTCCATGTGAGGCCTTGCTTGTGCCTTGTAAAGTTAAAGGCACTGAGACGGCAAGAAATACTGCTTTGCTTTGTTTAACACTCCAGTTTTTTGAAAGCCAATTTGTTTTTACCCTCCAGATGACTGCGGAACTGCCATCACTTGAAACGTCAACGCCAAGGATTCCGATGCTAGGCCTGATACTCAAGGGAGTGCTCTCAAACCTAGGACATGCGACAAACGGGGCTTTTTTGCGGTAAATGCGCAGAGATGTGTCTTACCGGGGTTGAAACATACGATCTTATTTTGACCCCATTGTGAGACCTGTCCAAGTGATGCCTCGACTACAGACACAAGAAATAAATTTAGGAATATAAGTAATCATTTCGAATGAAAATTTTCTTGTAACTACATTCGAATACTGGTCAAGCTTAAATCTTATACAGTTGCAGTATACCTTATACTAATGAGATAAAGGTTATTTTCCAACTGCTACGTAGAATGGATGTGTGTTCTTAGAGAGGGTGAAAGTGCTAGGAACGGACACTAGTCCCTTGTTCGAACAGGGGTAATGGAATGTTTCACAGCTGTGACACACATTACCCTTTGTCGTGGTGTCTCTACTAAAATGGCTGGTCGCTAGAGATCCAGAATTTGTCTTTTCATGTATTGCTATTGAGTATGCTCTTCATTTTTGGATTCCACAGCGACAGAATTTATTTAAAATAAATCGTGATAGATAGATACACTGAACTGTATACCAATGAACTAGAGTTTAAGAACTAATAGTAATTTATGCGTGTAATTTCACCTTGGTAACCTACCTTTAGGTATAATTTTAGGTAAATCACCTCCGTGGCCGAGTAGTTTCGGAGCTCGGCCCAAAACACGGAGGGTTCAATTCCCAGGTCGGGCAAAGTGTGTTTTCTGATTTTTCGGAACATACCCCGAGTTTCTGATCATCAAGCGAGGTGTTTGAGCCAATATGGTGGTTATCTATTCTAGCGATGACTTTAATTCAATGATGGAGGCCTTTGCCCAGCAGTGGGACAGTAAATGGGCTAATTACTTTACTTTTACACCTGTTAGCACTAAATTTATTTTAGTTGCCGAAATTTACTTTACAGTAGTCGTTACAAAGACGCTAAAAATACATATTTCATAATTAATCTTTTAAAATACCGTAATGTGGAACGTTAAACATGATTTAATTTATTAAGTACAGTCAACCCCAAAGGGATGTTATAAGTTTATACGAGCAATATAATTGTGTAGCTTTTGCTGATTTCACCTACTCATAATAAGAGTGGTTGCGATACATTTGGCAATTTATTATTCAGTAGCTTTTGCAGTCGGCGTACGTTACTAAAGCATTCTGTTTCGTTAATGTATTTCGAACCACATAAAGCCAAACATTTTGATAATAAATACCGTAAAACCTTGATACGCTTTTTGGTATATAAGTCGATTGAAAATAATTGCAATGCTTCCAACCCATTCACTGCTGAATAAAAAAGACAGTGGGAAATGAATCGTTAAATAGCATCGGTCTGTGGTGTGGCAGCGAACGTGTTAATAATAGCTGGGTCTGTTACATGGGAAAAAAATCAGATTCTGTAATCCAAATAAAATACCACAAATGATATTCATAATAATATGCTTTATCACTTAAATATACTTAACCTAAAGTGTATATTATAATAGATAAAACGTGTATATAATAATATTTAGGAGTAGATGTTGTTATGGAATAGTGAATAAAAGATCAGCCAATCCTGTGACTTGTTTATTGTATAGGGTAAAAGTATAGGTAGGAAAGAAGAAACTGTAACAAAATAACAATAAATGAATACAAAGAGTCCTAGGTAATAGATTATCTAATAATAATAGGTAAGTAATTAGGTATGATATGCTTACCCCGATACACGGGTTCTTGTTAAATTATAACTGTTTACTGTTTATAATAGATTATTTAAAGTATTTAAAATACACCATCACGTAATGTAATCTTATACTGGTAATCTGGAAAAATGCTCGCAAGCTCTGTTCAGTACGATAGTTTTGGTAGGACTGACTCAAAATGCTGAACAGGTATCGTGGAACGATAAATTATATTTTGAAAGGACAGTTACAGAAAACTATTGATGGCCAGTAAGTTAAACTATGAAGTTTCCAGTTATCGTGGAGGTTCTATCATTTTTATCGTGGTATATTTTTCATTTTTATCGTGGTGGAATCCCAATGGATACTGCGCTTTCCGGGGTTATGTCGGACTACAATATTATGAACAATACTGAATAATTTATATCTCTATGATTGTATATTCTGGCATCACTTGTAAACTACTATATATTTAATTTAATGAAATTATTATAAACTAAGAGTTAAAAATGTTCTCCATTCTACAACCTCTCAGCGGCCATCAGTATTATTGTTTTAAAACTATGTCTTTTGCGTCGATATACCCAGCCTAATCATGTGTGTAGGGACCTGTTGTACACAAAACTACTGTTGGAAGCAAATAAATAAAACACACTACTAATAAACCTGCCGCAATTATGCTGAGTAAATGTTATGAAATCAAACAGAAATATTATAATAATTTGTCAACTATTGCGATAGTTGACAAATGTATTTGCATAACGCTGATTAGATATACAAGCTCAGCGAGCTCAATGCCGATGAGAAACTTTACGTATGTTTATTTAAACTAATGAGTTATGATATTTCATATGAATACCCCTATCCCCCTTCCATATTTACGTAGTTCAACCATTTTATTCCATTCCGCAGTGTTTATTTTGTCAGTAAAACTAACAAATTCCTAATTGTAATGTTTTAAATTTATTTATGGTCGTCTAAATGACAAGATGGCTGACTGATAAAATCGTTTTATTAAGCATTATCGTTCGAGAGGCTAGGTAGTGGTACACTTTAACACTTGATAGAACATTATGGAATACGTATTTATTTATTAGTTCGTACCCAAAATTAAAGTCTTAATAAATAAAATTGTGAAAAACAAAAGCACAGGTCAGCTTATCGTCTAATCACGGTTCACGGTTACAGATTTTTTTAGCAAAAAAGTTATGAATAGACAATTGTGCTCAATTAATGAAATAATCTGAATTCCATACATACACAAGCCTAACTTATCAATATATCATACATAAATATCTATCTAAAATCACCACTGAGCTACCGAAACCCAGGTTGATCATCAAGGTCGGAAATTCAATTTTTTCTCGTTTTCTATCTAGATATGATATCTATTATTTAAGACCCCTCGTAACACTTGGTTTTGCAAATAAATGTCTATTTCTATGAAAAACAGGCATTGTAAAATTCTAAAATGATCAAAGTAAAAATAAAAAATAATTATCAAAAATTATATATAATTATGATGATACAACGCAATCCAATCATTTTTGAAGATGTTCTTTTAAATATCTTTTTAAAAAAAAACAGCGCAACACTCACGAATAATAACATTTATCGATTTTTTACTACGATTACCAATACTCGTACGGTTAGTAATTAATTGAGTAAAAGCATCCGGTGTCGCCAACTTCACACTTAAAGCTGAGCTCAACTAAGTTTGATAACCTAATATCCTAGTGCGTCTAACATCTGAGGAGGGTTACTCGCAAACCATATAGTTTGCCACGATGCTATAAAGTATCGGTTTTAAATCTACATCTTTTTACTAAGAAGGCCGACGTCAATATAAAATCGACTAGAAAACCTCTATACTCCTAAAAGCTGCCTTTATGTAACTTACGTCCCAATAAAGGAACGCATCCACTTACAATACATTCCGCTCCGTAGTGAAATTTCCGTATACTAATGTACGAAGGTATTTCACAATAAGCTCCTTCACAGTTGCAATATATACACATGTACAATATACAGGGTTAAAGCGACAAACGCCGCGGTTCTACGCCGCAAATGCTTAAGTACTACCTACTAGTGAAGGGGACACATTCGTATCCGTTGCTATGTTGTATCCGAAACAATTAGGGCAGTCCCGAGTAATTGAACTCGTTAATTACGGTCGACGTCAATACAAGTGTTCAATAAAAGCTAAGTGACTTTCTTGGACGCGTTTAGAATACGAAATGTTCGGGTAATTGTAAAAGCGACCTAATACTCAACGATGCCGATGCAATGAAATGGCACATGAAAGATCAACTAGTTAGTCAACTGAAAATGAAAAATATATCTAAGCTAATTTTATAAAGAGGAAAGATTTGATTGTTTGTTTGCATTGAATAGGCTCCGAAAATAATAAACCAATTTTAAAAATATTTCACCAATAGAAAGCTACATTTTCAACGAGTAAACTAGTTTTCAGGCTTTATTTTGAGGGGAGATGATTCACAAAACACGTTTTTAGAATGATTTTTTGAAGTAGTAAACAGTGAAATAAAAATTTAATAAAATTTACTGATATTGTTGAGGGGATGATACAGGGAATTCATCCGGTGGAAACATGATTTGATAATGTTGGCTCTATAGAATAAATTCACAAAGTAACCTCTTTTCGTGACCCTTTGTCTTCTATTTTTGGTTTTATACCTAAAATAATTGATCTGATAATATGGGTCCTTTACCAAAACAAAGTTTTAAGATGGAGATGATAACTGGAGTGATTTCTTTTAATGGTTTTATTTTATTACATCTATTAATTTTTTAATCGTATATTTTAGTGGTTTTCGGTCCGCGCGGCGCTCACCAGTTTCCTTCGGGAAATGTTGTGCAGAACCACCTCGCCTTAACGGAGGAAATAGTCTACGCGGGCAACGCCACTGACAGCTAGGAAGTTATAAATTAACACAGAATTATTTAAATCATAATTCTTTAATTCGTCTTGTGTTATTTACTTGAATGATTGATGGTAAAAAAGTACTAACCGAATGGCTGAAACACTTAGACTATAATGAAGCTGAAAGTATTCTGAAAATATGTTGCTGAATCGATTATTTATTACTTTCTTCACACACTCTCACACTCTCTCACACACACACACTCACACACAAATACACACATTCTCAAACACTTTCAAACTTTTTGGTTGTTAAGACTTTGTTCACAAAATGTTATCATAAATCGTTTCTTTTTTCTCGTAAAGCTGTCATTAAATGTTTTTAGAATAAGGTCAATTCGGTTTGACCACTTAGCTAAGGAAGAGTGGCTTCCTCTGACACAGGTGCTTATGTACTTAATAGAGGAAGTCAACACCCAAATTGTAAACCTTAATTGAACAGAATAAACGTTTTATTATTATTATTTATTAGTATAATAAAAAATCCATGCAATAAATCACTTTACTGTATGGTACCAATACCAGCTCCTAGCCTCGGATTTGTCACCAAAGCGTTTTCTGTGAGGCACACGAGTGTATGTGAATTAGCCTGGACAGTGCAGAAGACTGTCAGTTGAACCACCTTGCATCCTCTTATGTGATTAATGGAGTATCCTGATATAAGAAATAAATAAATATCTGGGACGCCTACTTACACCAAGCAAGATCATCTGACCCCAAAGTGAGCAGAGCTCGTACTGACTAACACTGACTGATAAATTAGATCATGACACCCACCCACAGCAAACACAAATGATCGTCATATGAATGTTTGCCATTGGTGGCGATCGAACCCACGACCTCCGGTGCTAAAGGCAGGATCGCTGAAATTTCCCCGACATCAGAGAAATAAATATAGTATTCACATTAACAACATAGCATTTCCTCAGTTTTACTGTTCCAAACGAAAAATATAGCACGTCTTCATGGAAAGAATGAACTATGTGCAAGAAACGTCTTATATAATTAATTTCAATTGCTTCAAGAGAAGAGGAATTCCCCAACTATCGGAAAGTACTGAAACTGTGTCCACAGAGAAATGTCCTCGCTTCCCTCTCAACTTGGGAATGGAAATGAACTTAGCAGCTCGATAACTGATTGCTGTAATTAGCAACTAAGGATCAACTTCCAATTAGATCGGTTTAGTGTTGCATAAAAGGTAATAAAATAGTAAATATATCGATGGAATATAGAAAATATACTTAAGTATACTAGCTGCTTAGTAAATGTCGATAGTGAATATACTATAAGCCTGTCGGATTTTTTTTTAAATGTAAGGTATAGATAGTACCTATAGACTTGATATTTGTTCTATTCATAGAATTTTAACGTCGGTCACTTTGCATCAATTTTTGAATTATTTTTGAATGATCAATCGGTTAAATATCCGTATAGTAAACAACGTGGGTATCACTACTTTAATTGGAAGTCCTGCTTTACCAAGACGCAGTTGTTGTGGACAAATCTCTTTTCTTGTGCTTCAATCTAAAAAAAGGGACCTAGGTGCATTAAATAAGGAAAGAGTACAGAGTAGGTTGCTGTTTTTCCGTAAGGTACAAATTACCAGCCAAAAACACACACAACAGAGCTCGTGACGACAGCAGTTGTGGTTGAATCTAAATTGGCGTTGTACTTATTACGCCTTCCAATAAGTAATTAGTTTTAAACTTGGAAGAAGATTATTCGAGGGTAATGTAACCACCGAATAGTTAATAGTACATACGGCTTCACTACCTCACAAAAATGACCATGGATTATTTTGTCCGCAAAGAAATGAATCTACCGAATAGTTTTTTTTTAATGCAGATTTGTTCAAAATGTAACATAAGTGTTTCCATTATCTTCAAGCTGTAAGCACAGCTACATATCACATTCGTTTACCCAGTCTTCTTTTCACAACTCGTTACGAAACCACTGTTATTTGAATATATTCTCACAATTCTCCTACACCTGCGACTGTGAAAGTTAAAAATATATTCGTAACGAGACCCCTTGTCTGCATCTGAGCGTTGGACGTCCTTACTCTCATACTACGTTTAAACTTTTTATGTTCATTATCGACATAGGACAATGTGATTACGGTGCTTCTACTAGGGTTGGCTCTTTAGCAGAGCAGAACAATATGTGGGACTCGAACTCAGATGACTACAGTATTGTCGATTTTGGTGGACACGGTTCTACCTATATGACGCCTCTCTGTTGTAAAGAAGAGTGTTCCGCCACAACCAGCTTTCAAGTAAACGTGATTTGCGTCATATTTTGTGGCGTGATCCTGCTGTAATTTTTAGTCTCGCTTAAGTTGTAAGGATGCTTTTGAATCCGATACTCCACGGGGCCTAGAGTTGTTCCACGGGTGGTTTAGGGGTCATTCACCTCGGGAAAGATGAGAGCTTATTCCATATGAGTCAGACATTATCACGCTATCCATTTGTACAACAACATACCAGGTTAGATTGTTTCAATTGAAATTGATGTTTGTGTGATAGCTATACGGTTCAAGGTACATTGACATTTGAAATACCTTTGAATTACGAGTATCTCTATTATCAGAACCAGGAAATTAGTCAGTACAAGCCAATCACCC
Source organism: Udea olivalis (assembly GCA_947369235.1). Taxonomy (NCBI): domain Eukaryota; kingdom Metazoa; phylum Arthropoda; class Insecta; order Lepidoptera; family Crambidae; genus Udea; species Udea olivalis. Next base: position 8,726,861 of record OX376362.1, on the reverse strand, counting down.
ATATTAGTTGTTGCATTCTGATGTAAAGGAGCATTCTAATCGGCGTTAAGAGGAGTAATGTAAACTGTTTATAGCGAGCATTCTTAATGTCAGCAAGGGTTGTCCGCTTGTGTCCTCACACTTCATGAATACTCACTTTGAACCATGTTATATTACGCTCCTTAACAAATACAGTGCTAAAGCGAACCAATAAGCGGTGAGTTGCAAAGATCATGGCTCCTTAGTTTTGTATGCATCCGCAATTGTGAGATAATGTGTGAGACGCGGAATTCTAAACGCTGTTTGGCGCCCATCAACCAACGTTTAATTTCAAGCCAACTATTCTGGGCAATGGTTGTTAACATCAAACAAGCCGATCAACTCGTTTTGACGTGCCCTGCGAAATGTGCATGCCTCGCCTTGAGCGTCATTAACTTAATAATTAAACACAGTTGGAAGTAATTTGAGCAGTTTTTCATTTGTGTTTGAAACAATATGAAGAAATATGACAAACTACACACATCAAAAGTGTCTAGGGATCAACATATATTTTTGCAATAACTTTTGTCCTGATTGATATTAATTAAAATTTTCTTTAAGGATTCATCAAATAAAGTGTTTTCGTTTGTCTACAGTAACGATAAACCAAGTCACCTTTGCATTAATAAAGAAATTTACTAATAAAGTTTTCTTTAAAATTTTATTGGGTAACTTAAACAATTAATAATCCGTGTTTCTACCGCGAACACTAACAACACAAGAACATCGGTTTGGCATACTCAAAATGAGTTCATCCAAATCACGCTGTGGAATGGCCGCCCATGTTCGTTGCAACAACAAAAAAAGGCCTTCTTGCGACTGGATACCCTCCATATTCGGCAGAGCTCTTCTCTGTAGCATATCCCATGCATGCTCAATCGGGTTCAAGTCTGGTGACTGAGCAGGCCAGGGCAGGACATTGATGTTAGCTGCGGCGAGAGTCTGTCTTACAACTCTTGCGGTGTGCGGTCGTGCATTATCATGCATTAACTGAAATAAGGGACCGATTTGCACTTGCAGAGGAACGATGACGTCTGATACAATCGTCTCAGCATAAATTTGAGCGTTGAGGTTGCCTCTGATCCAAATCAACTCTGTTCTTCCGCCGATCCAAATACCCGCCCATACCATGATGGTTCCACCACTATAAGGATGGACTTCCTGGCAGGATTTTAATCGCTGTTGGCGTCCAGGGGTTCTCCAGTGTCGTATACGTCTTGTATTCGGTCTCATACCAAAACGAGACTCATCAGAAAAGCACACGAAACGCCATTGTTCTTCTGCCCAATTTCTGTGTTCAAGAGCCCATTGATATCGAATCCTACGATTGTGCATTGCTATAGGTGGTACCCTTAGCGGTCTTCGGGAATGAAGGTTCACTTCATGCAAGCGGTTTCTGACTGTTTGGTCGCTAATTAAGTTCCCTGAAGAGTGATGAAGCCTCACGGCTAACATCATGGCGGTTATTGTTGGAGCTCTTCGAGTTGTGATTTGAATTTATCGGTCTTGTCTCCGTGTGGTGCAGCGATACCGTCCTCTATGGCGCTCAGCCACGGTACCAGTGCTTCGGTAACGTGTCCAAAGTCGACTGATAATACTCTGACTTGTATTCAGAGCTAAATCCACAGTACGTTGCCGGGAACCAGCTTCTATCATTCCCACGGCTCTGAGCATTTCTTCCCTGCTTAAATGACGTCGCCGCTCTATAATAACGTTGGTTTTAATCAGTAGTAGGGTAACAGTAGCACTAATAATGTCTTCAATGCGTTGTATGTTTTTATAGGGAAAATATTGACAGCTGATTTTCATCTTTTACTCGAATTTGATTGACAGTTCCTGTTTCAAATTATGAAATGCACCAAAAAGGATCCATATAAATTTATAAAATCATAAATTTACACATCTCAATCTCAAAAAATCCGCATAAAAATGCTTGATCCCTAGACACTTTTGATGTGTGTATTTACACAATAAAATAACGTTTTATTTATCAGTAACTCATTACTCAGGGGACAGAGTAGTACCTATATACAAATACCCAGTATTCAATCAAGAAAATTTTAGGGCGAACTTGTTCCATTTTATCCAGCAAAATTTGACAACCCTATTATGGGACACGTTTTTAGTTCAATATGTGCAGGGAGAAATTTTAATTAGGTTTCGCAAAAAGACATAAAGTTTGCTGTTTTGCTTTGAAAGCCAATATGCTATTAACCTACCGTGGAGGTTAATTCAGAAAATAGAATTCAGCTTAATAGACCCTCTGAAATATCAGAGAAAATTGTTCAAAAATTATTGAAGAGAACGCAATTATTATTTATTTTTCAAAGGCTGCTCTTATAAAGCCAACCTTTTAGTACTAACTAACCAAAGGTTATTAGGTAGTCCTAAACTATTGGCCCTATTTTATTAGGACACCCAGTCGCGCCACCAACTAAATATGTAGAGTTGTATGAAGGGTACGTCACATGTACGAGTACGTCTACCATGAGATGCCACTTTAAATTCTACGTTATCGTTCACGTATCGTTCCATTTCGACTCAACAGAGGCGATGTACGAAATCCCAATACAAATATTTTACGCGAACGATAACGTAAATTTAAAGTGGCAACTCATGGTAGAAGTATGGTATCAGCTTGGTTGCCCGCCACCGAATCACCTGCCTGTGGCGCACCATCGTGTCCTAATGAAATAGGGCCCTTAGGTAGTTCGAGTACCTTATGTTTGTTCTTCAATACAATGCTGATAAGGAAGAAATATCCCGAAAACAAAAACAATTGCAGTGTTCAGACTATTTCAGTCAGTATAGTTATTCCTCAATTTATAAAAAAAAGTAAGGTAATTTCTAATATTCTTAAAGAACTTAGGCTTTTGTATAAATCTTATATAAATCTTCAAATTAACAAGTAGCCTAGATTTCTTGTTCAGCTCGCTACTATTATTTACAATTTCATCTGGCCACCGTATCATTCAGTATCAAAATATATATTAATGGATGAAAGCTAAAGAGAGCCATTTGAGTCGGATTATGTCATAACATCAACAAAAACGCGCAGTTGAACAGCCAGCGAAGCATTAGAACCCAACTTTATGTTCAAGAGGATTGGTTTCAAAATTAAATGAGCAAAAGACTAACTCGGCTTAACACAATGGTAGGTATAACAAAAACAAACTGAAATATAAACTTGATGAGTATTCTGAATCTCTTTTTATTTTCCCAACAATAGAAACACGCACTAGTACACATTATAATAAGTATGTATATCGTCTGTCATTTATCCAGGCTTTGGGAATACATTTTATTTTGCTGCCAAATTTTACGTTCTGAAAAAAAATTCTGTACAATTTTGCCATTGTATTTGTGATTGTATCCTAATAAATGTTGATATATTCATTAATTTGTTGTTTTACAATTGTGATAAATGTCAAACCTTTAATAATTGTGAATCGTTTTTTTCAAGCTTATTAAAAAGTTCAGCCGATTTGAAAATGGACATTAGTTTACGCTGCGTGTCTTCACCTAATTATTTAGTAGGTAAAACTTCCGTAGAGCACATTATCACTAAAACTTTAATGTTAATGTGGTTGGTATTTAATTTCCATTATTTATAACCACCTAGCTTTACCTGATAGGCAAAGGGCTCTCAAATTCTGCGTCCACTGTTATCAACTTCGCGCTACAGAGACCAATGCTACTGAAAATCGAATCTAGCTTATCCTGCCATCGCATTTCCTTAAGGCGAGGTGGTTGTGCACAACATTTCCCGTAGGAAATTGCTGAGCGCCACGCGGACCGAAAATCACTAAAATGATAATTAAAAAATTAATAGATGCAATAAAAAAAAACCATCGGTTGAAATACCTCCAGTTATCTTTAATTTGTTTTGGTAAAGGACCCATATTATCAGATTAATTATTTTAGGATTATAACCAAAAATAGAAGACAAAATTTCAATTTCTACACTCTTTTCATCAAAAAGTACTCCGTTCAAGTGAAACTTTAGCCCTGTTTACTCCACTTTTCTTTACCTCCTACATGTCAAGCTCGTTCAGACTGTCTGCCATTCGACTCTGGAACTCTCTTCCAATCAACATCCAAAAATCTACCTCCAAACTTGTTCTGAAGAGGTCGTTGCGTGATCACTTCAAGTGAGCCGCTGATGTATCCTGTCTTAGTCAAATTTGTCATTGAGTTCAGATGCTGACTTTTTTGTTTAACTTTCTTTAGGGCAATATGATGTATTATAAAATAATATAGTATATTTATTTTGAGCTTTTTAAGTATGTATATTTGCATGATTGGTATTATATCATATGGATATATGTATTATTATTTTTAATACATTTAAGTATTAATATCCGAGATTTGTTGTACTCGCTGCCATTTTTAAATGTTGCACAGCCCGTAATTCCAATGTTTCTGTTATACCTTGCGGTTGACTGGTAGAAAATACCTCTAGGCATTAAGTCCGCCAATTGTACTTTACTTGTTTGTGCAATAAAGAATAAATAAATAAATAAACAAAATGTCAGGAAAAGAGGTAACTTTGTGAATTTATTTTATCGAGCCAACTTTATCATGTTTCCATCGAATGAATTACTTGTATTATCCACTGAACAACATCAGTAACTTTTATTAGATTTTTGGTTCACTGTTTGCTACTTCTTTTACAAATTCTAAAAACGTGTATTGTGAACCACCTCCCCTCAAGAACTCTGGGATAAGACCCTACAGACTACGGGCCAAAGATGAAAAACAGCCCGCAGTGTGAGACACGGTATGGGCCCACTCATCTTAGATACTAACAAGTCTTGTTCTGAGTGTGTTTAGCCCGACTAGCTATATGTAGACTCGTAAGTCTCGCAACCAAGCCGATGGTGCCATAATTCAGATTGACGGCAGAATAGAAAAGTCACTGAATTATTTATTAAATCAGTATTAAGGTAGGAACAGATCTTCTATTCGAAGTGGTAGGAGGGGGTATTCGACAGGAACGAATTTAGGTACTTACCAAATTACTTTAAAGAACTAGTGGCCCCGACAATCTTCGTTCTGTCAAAAGTTATTGGCAAGACAGCTGTGAACATTTAGAATGGAAAAATGTTTTTGCTTTTATTTTATTTTTTCGTCAATTTCCCAATGTTTTTAATACTTATTATCCTATTTCCGATGTAGACAAATTCAAAAACCACAATCATATAAATCAGCCCACCCGTTCTTGAGTTATATAGGTGGTGTAACTAACATGACTTTCTTTCATATATATAGATTATTTAAATCCAACAAAGTAATCATCATCTCGTCAACCATTGATGGTTGCCTGCCAAATAACGAGAATAGCTTTCAAGCAACCGCAATTTTCTTAACTTAACACTACTTAACCAGGTGAGAGGAGAAATAACTGATAAAACTTTTTTCACTGTCATAGTCCCACTTAAACTGCTCAAACCTAAGCCCCTACATGTATCTCCATGAATCATTTGCATCCTATACGTCTACCATGAGTTTTTGCCACGCAAACTACGATAGTAGACTTCATCTTTTTTTCGCCATTTTGGTTCCATTTATAATCACTAGGGGCGCTGTACCGAAATCCCATAGAAAAACATCAACGCGGGAAACGCGGACGCTAGCGGCTGTCATTGGTGTAAACTCATGGTAGACATGTGGTGATGCAAAACCTTAGATTAAGATGTAATTTAGATATATTTGAAAAGTTATTTCGATTTAATGCGTAACGGGTCAGGAATCTTTTCTTATGTCATTTTGAAATCCGTTCTGGACTACACTTCATTTATTAATATGTTCAGTGTTTTCATGCACTAATTCGACCCTTACTACGCTCCTGGCGCTTCATCTGTAGTGCACGCACATAAAGGCATAGACACGGAAACGCCGTTAAAAAACTTTCTTGTCTATGCCTCGTAATGGCAGTTAAGGCCGAGGTCTCACTTGTTACATCGTAACACTTTCAACGAACATATTTTTTGTTCTTCTCCCACTTTATTGGTTTCTTTGCACTTCTTTCTAAGAAACTTTCTCGCCAATAAGTTCGCAACTAATGGCCACTTATCTCGGTTTATTACAACAACTTAGAAGGAAAACCACGACCTTTTTAACTATGAGTTTTGCTCGTTCCATCGATCTGCAGGTTTTTTTACAACAGTTTGAATATCAAACAGTTTGAATACCAACGTTTTGACGTCCAACTGTATTAATTTTAAGGCGTTTATTTAAAGTTAAAACCACATATACAGGGTGCCAAAAACAATTTATGCAAGGCGCTTTTTACTACTTATTCCTAATTACATCCTAAGCCTAAAAACGCCATCTTGGTCATTACGATTTGTCAAGATCCTGGTGCATTTAGATACAATATACAGGGTGTCCCGGGTAATCTGTACCAGCGAAGGTCTTTGGTCTGGAGACCCCACGATGGAACCCCATGTATGTTCCGCGATTTTTGGTAGTTTCCGAGTTATGATTTTTTTACAAAAATCGAAAACTTCTGGGTTGTGTCACTTCTTTGGTTACTGTGGCGCAAATAGTAGAGGTACATGCTTAATTTCATTTCATTTAAAGTGACAGAAGTGTAGAATTCACGATCTAATGGTAGCAGCTTTTGAATCAAGTAGACCTAGTATTCAGCTAACAACGAAAATAAATTTAGTATGTACTATTTGCACCACAGTGACCAAAAAAGTGACAAAACTCAGAAATTTGCGAAAATTCGAAAAAAAATCAAACTTCAAAACTACCAAAAATCGCGGAACATACATGGGGTCCCATCGATAGGTATTGGGATCTCCAGACCATAGACCTTCACCGGTACAGGTTACCCGGGACACCCTGTATATGTATTTTTAATACAAACGATATTATTCGCTTATGATGATAAGTTATTAAAAACGTTGCGGTTTCATGTGAAATATGTGTAAAGTAAAGACTGGTTTTTCAAGTCTCACTTGGGACGTCCACATTTTTTGTCAAATTCTTGTACTAAGCCATCTGTCTTAGTATAATCTTATAAATGCGAAAGGAACTCTGACTGTTTGTAAGTTCTCATTTTAAAACCACGGAGATTATACCTGGAAAAAAAATGATGATGCCCTTTTTCGGGAAAACGAATACCTTATACTTAGGTGTAGAAAAAATTTGTTCAAAGCGGACGTAGTGGAGGACAAAAGCTAGTGTCTCATAATTAGGGTATTGTTGTAAATTGAGTTGTACGTAAACTAATTAACATCTTTATTTTTCTACAAATTGTGCCTTTTTGTCTCGAGAAACTCGAGATGTCTTGAGTCTAATCCTATTAGCTCAGGTAATGTTTTTCTTTGGAATCCATTTACGAAGCCTGTTTATTTATTTTTTGTTAAAGCATTGTTACCTAAAAATGCGAGTTTTTATTTTGACCTCAAAGTAAGGTTTTCCCAAGTATTATGAATCTGTCATATGTTGAAACATAAAGGTTAGATTCCCAGACCATGATGAATATCTGTTATTTGGTTTTATCGTAAAACGTGACATCACCTACTGCATAATATGCCATACGATTTTCCGTAGGTACGGTATAAATAATCAGTAAATGATACAGTATATAACTCATTAATCCCATGCTAGAACTCAGAAAAAGCTGAGAATAGAACCCAATGCCCTTGTCAACACGTCTCCCTGGCAGCGCTAAGGTTTCTAGTTACCGCCAATAAGAGCTCAATTAAATGAGTTCAATTTGCTGGGAAAACATCTGACGGGCCTTTCCTAACGAACGTTTTTGTATCGGATATCGGCACTAATCGAGTTACCGAATTCGGTATCCTATCTCTATTTGTAAATGTCTATAATTCATCTATACTTAACTTTGCTAGACGCCTTAAAATGTTTATTGTGAATGGAAATAAGTACCTACAACTACTTTGTTAATGTACCTAATAGTTTATTTTACCTACCAGTCCTACCACGTTGGGTTTTAATACTATTCGGGAAAAGTGGGCTTCTGAGTGTTCCGTTCACCATAAGGGTAACTGTCACTTGCTTCTGACTACCCCGTTTGGGATATAGTCGTGATAGTATATATGATGATGATGATGTTTTTGTTATAGTGATAGTGAAGCGCCGGATGCAATCTTCGATAGGAAATATCTATCCATTGCCAAAAATTGAGTATTGGCATCCGTATGCAAGCCGACTTTTCCTGGATAAGGAGAGAGAAAATAAAATCTATGCACCATAATATAAGGACCACCCGTCTCACTCTTTATTTACTTTTTTGTATAAAGGAAATCTTTAGCTGCTTATGTACTAGCATTTATTTCTTTAGGGAAGAAATACAGTAAAGGGTGTATTTTGGCACAAACCTCGTATGTACCTACGTCGTTATAAATAATACGGATTCACTAAGGGAACAAATGAAGATCAAATATCATCATGATTTTTTGGGTATCCCTCCCTGTGACCAAATAATTTTTCGTGTTTCACATCCCAAAAAACTGATCGCCTAAGTTTAATTTCCCAAATTAATCTTTAGCAGATGTACTACATTTCGCACTTTATTCATTTGGTTAAATTTTCATCTGGCAAAATTTTACTTCGTCAGGTTTTACTAAGACAAATATTAATTTAGCAAATGTTTCAGGTTGGCAAATATTATATCCCAGATAATTATTTGCTCAAATTGTCACTTCACATTCAAATTATAGCGTAGGCCTCGATCGAATATTTTTGAACCCAGATTTGTATGTAAATAGGGGTGCGTATAATCGTCGCAGATGGCTTGCGCTCACCACCGCAGATAACTAAATAATCAAAATCTATTTCTATTAAAAATTTACTTATTTGACCCCGGCTTTCAGAGGCGCGTATAGGCGAGGCGGCCTACGAGCTGAGACAATTGGCACGCGTGTAACAGCCGGAGCCCCGGATCGGCCGCAGTAATGACAGAAGCCGTACATTGCTGCTGCTTGCAATTAATCCATTCGTCGGTCTTATGAACTTTCGGTATTTCAATTCTTACCCGTAAATAGTATGGCATGCAATATTTTGGGAAGAGTATGTTGGAAACATCAAATGGAATTATTATTCAAATGGAACATTCGAATAAAAATATTTGGTAAAATTAAACATGACTAAACAAATTTGATAAAAAATAATTTGCTAAAAAAGAGATTTGCTAGCTAAAATTATGATAAGTTGTTTTCACAACTGTTTTTTTTTGCTTTTGCGATGTGATATTTTGGAAAACGTTTTTTGGCCAAACAAGAGTAATCCGATTTGTTATTACAGTAAGCAACTACTTCACGGTAAGATGTAACCGTGCCATGAGTTTACACTTCAATAGTCACTAGCGTTTGTGACAGCACTTCTAGTGAATAGTATTGGAACTATAAATGGCAAATACGTTGTTGCGGGTAAATCGATGTGAGCTCATGATTAATAACCAACAATGATATAAACTATTACCATATTTTAAGATTCCAACAACGATGAGGATTAAGATGATTATGATAAAGATCGCGCAGGATGTAAGTGGGTATAGGCCGCCGACACCCAAACCTCCAGAAATCAACATAAGAGGCCTACTTATTAAAATGAATAAGTAAAAAGATTAATAATATAATCTAGCAACCTGATTACAAGTACCTAACTCTTCAACAATGACACGTTGTTCCGTGACAAACACGTCACTGTTGAGTGATTTGCTCATCCTGTACGCAAATATTTTGTAATAACACTCAAAGGAAACGGAAGGCGACGTAATTAATGAAATTTTCTTTCCCCCTATTAATCAGCGCACATTACCGGTGTCTCATAAGAGGCTTCCGGTAGATGACAGAGAAAATAATTTATTAAGTGTGCTGGAAATACTGTTTATATTCAGGTTTTTTTTAAGATATAAAAAAGATTTGGCATGTTTTTCTTAATGTCTGTTTTAAAAATGTATATTGACGTTTGCTTAATAAAGATATAATATCTCAAACCACATTGTTATTCAACTCGTGATAGAAAAATTACTTTATGTAAGAGTCACCGTAGAATATGTAATTTAATTTCCATTTTCTATCACAGACAATGAATGAGGCAAAAGTAAAACCAATGGATTTAATAAGGGTTAGTTAGAATGTATCATTAATTTTAAGTATCATATTTGTGTTACACAGAAGCAGTATAATTAACAATCCCAAAAATAAATTTACTGAAATTCAACAAGGAATTTTCAATCACATCAAAAGGTTTCCAAGCCGTTCTTGTACTTACTTAATTTAGAGATCACTTATTAAAAATCCAGCTCGGATTACTAATTTTGAATAATTAATTTAAGTTTTAATTTAAACAGGCTCAGCTCGAAACCAAAAGTCATTTGGAAAGCCGGCTCACGACGTGATAAATTAAGATTAATAACTCGAGTACAAAGCTCCACCGGCTTTGTTATATGTGATATGATTATAACTTGATAGCAATCAGCCGTGGCATCGTTGTTAACGTTTTGTTTTTGTTTAACGCGTTTCATTAAATCTTTTGGATGGTGCTGGCAGTAACATAATGATGAGAAGAAGTAGAAGAAGAAAAACATTCATCATTGACATGGACATCGCATTACAAAACACAGTTATAAGAGCTAACAAATTTTTAAAAAAAGATGATAACAAACTACCAGGCAGCGGTGTCACGATGTCCGAAAAATAATTGGACCGCGTTCAGTCAATGCCTGTGCCTGAATGGCCCAGTCGCTGATTTTCAGCGGGCCCAGTGAGTGAGATCACGGACAATGGGTACGGGTAAATAAATATTAAATATTTATATGATTACACAGCCGTAGTAGAGCCTGTGCACACCACGTTTTTTTGAGGGAGCTGTTAGCACGTGTTTGTAGCGATACGCACGCGTGTGAGCCGCAGCTTGTAAACCCTTAGTAGGATAAACAACCTAAAAAACGCGTTGTGCACAGGCCCTTATACGTACCACTGCAGGGCACAGGGTCCACATCAGCTTTGACGTGGTAAAACCTTGCTTGCTAGTGCAGCTAGCTAGAAAGAAGTGTTTAAGGCTATTGATAAAACTAACTAATCGGTGTCAACGGGCCCATGGCTTTGAGGCTTATAGTCGGAGGATAAACGACTGATAACCAGTGGGACCTACGGCTGGGACCTACTGCTTAGCGTGCCTTCTGATTTTTCCCTCTTGAAAAATCTATGGAAAATATATTGCTAGCCCAAGCAGTAGGCGAGGGCTAAAAGAAAGCAGAGGCTGTAATTATCAAAGCGCACGGATGTCATACGACGTTCTATAACATATTTGCGAGGAAATAAATAAAACTCGGACTTTCTTAAACGAATCAATCTTATAAATTTTTTTACTTGTTTACAAATTAGCGATGCGTCAAATCAGCGCTTTTTTAAAGGCGAAGGCATAAAAAACAGCCAGTATTACTAATAAAGTAAATTAATATTTTTGTGTTTTTGTTACAGATAAATGGTTGTAATTTATTGTTTGTATTAAATGTTTATTTATTATTATATTATCTCCCAAAGTTGATTTTATTCATAAAATTTTGACCTCTTTTCTGACATAAAAACTCTTTGCTAAGATTTTAAAAAAATACCGTTCGTTTTAGACGGAGCAGCTTGATAAACCGTGCGTAATCGAAAAAAACTCGTGCGTTTTACATTACAATAACGCACAAGTACGTAATGACGACGACGAATGATACAATACGATATTGAAATTGGTGAAATAAGAGACCCCTTACGAGCGAATATGTTATAAAAGATCTTTTTATGTTCTCCGGTATCTGGTTTATTTAGATCGCAATTAAACATTAAATCATAAGTTTTGACACGTCGAATCATCACTTAGTGCGGGTGTTGACTGTGCCTACACTGAGCTCAATGACGATGAAGTCGTAAAAAATACATTTTACCATCAATAAAGTTACTCTCGATACATCACAGCCAAAATCTACGGCTTGATCGGATTCCATCCATCAAGTACCTCTACCTATATACTATAGGTAGGTACCTATAGTATATAGGCAGGATCATTGGTTCTTGTTTGTAGCGACTCGATTTTTTCTGTTATTCACAAAACTATTCATCACGTATATTATAATCTTTTATATTTACAAGGTAATGTTTCAAAGGGTTGTGCAAAAAATGTAGTAGGATTCAGTGTCATACCAAAAGCAGCTTTTTAAGATAATTCGGTTGGAAATATTTCAACTTTGTACCCAAAACACAATCTAGTTCGAAGCTAACGATTATTTATACATATTTTTTACTTATTATATATACTTGTGGTAGTGGTAGGTGGTTTTTAAATGCACTGTCAATACCAATTTCGGTACAGAGATAGATTGGACCTTAGGAAAAAAATAGGTTTCATCGAATAATCTATTTTGCAAAGTTATAGGTTTAAGTCTACAGGTATTACAAATATTATGTCTAAAGTTTCACTTAAACATGTCGTTTAGGTGTGCCATACGCATTATTACTTTAAATTATTCAAAACCTAAAATTTAGGCATCTTTCTAAATGTTTTTCTGTGTTTACAACAAAACCTACAATAATTATTGTTTTCGTACTAATTGTTTAAACACTTCGTGTAAAAAATCATAGCATTTTCCAATTGGTTCACTAAACAATGTTCTCTGAAATTGTTTTAGTGTAACAATTTTTGAGATCTAGCGAATGGTTTTAAATTTTTGGTCTTTTTATTATTTTTGATATTCATTGAAAATGGGAGGGATCATAAATGATTTATGTAGAGTCGAAGATTGGTCGGTTCTAAGAAAGTAAGAGACGGCTCTTTCGTATTGGGAGAAACTGGTCAACGCATCATTTCATTGCAAAATCTGCACAGTCTTACTATGGGATAAAAAAGGAGGTGCGAGTATGTCCAGGTAGGTATTCTAATAAGATAAGGAAGCAAGTATCGAATATATCAAGGTATGACGTGTAAGTTGTCCCCAAATCCTGAAAAGCCATTGAAATTAAAGCAGCCCTTATAAGTTTGTCTCATTCAGTTATTGACATTTACGGGACGACATCGGTTTCAGATTGAGTATTAGTGAGTTAGTTTCTCGGTAGAATTTGGGTCCAATGATGAATTAATGATACGTTTGGAAAAACAATATGTTAAAACATTAGTAACACGAGTTTATAAATGACAGTGTATACATATTTAACGTAATAGGGTTTTTGTACAAAACAAATCATTTTCTTGATACTTACGTTCGATGTGCAAATTTCAGCAAATTTAGTTTGTGGTTAATGTTTGTGACAATCTAAGTGGTATAATTCACGTAGGAATATCATAATTTACCAAAATTATAAATGCGAGAGTTTGTGAGGATGTATCTATGTTTGTTAATCTTTCACGCAAATACTCCTGAATAGATTTATATGAAACTTTACAGCTTTTATATCAGAATTATAGATAAGGTACAATTTATAAAGATTAGATGTAGGTATATTACTTGGCCATAATGTGTGATGACGATAAATACTTATCGAAAAGTCGGAAAAATATAGTTTACGTGGGTGAAGAAACAGGCGGAAAGATATTTTCACGTAAAATAACTATATCTTTGTTTATTTTAGCATTCTACAATGCTTGCTTTCATATCGAAATATTAAAAACTAGAAAAAATCTAATTTCGAACTTTGAACATTTTGAAGCGGCAGGATTTCTGAGTTTTCTATCTTTCGATATAAAATACCTATTTATACACATCTATTGAAATGAATTCAAAACTGCGATGGATGAAAAAGTTCAGTTACATTCATATTGAATGAAAAACCATCTGAATTTGCTTCTGTTTGAATTTTTGAATTCGATCTAAACTTGTACATTTTCTCTGTTAAAAATAATTTAATAAATCTTTGTTGTTTTATATTCAAATACTGACTGTATTTTTAAATGCGGACAAGGTGGTCAAGGCCAAGACCTTGTATGAAATTACAGAAGCTGGTATTCTACATAATTCTGTATTATATTTAAAAAATACGTAACCTATTGCTGTGTTTCGATATAACAAACAAGTTAACAAATAAAAACAATCCGTGACTTCTACTAAAACGTAGTAACCTAAATTCTTTAGAAATCCCTTTTGTTCCGCTAAAAAATAAACCGGGTAATATGTACCGGAAAACTTTTATATTTCCCGTTCACCGAAACTCAACTTGTTCTTTTTACGAGCACCGAACCCTGCAATGCTAAGCCTAAGTCACAAAGGCTGGTAATAAAACACCAGTCCGCTGAAGGGCAGAATTAAAACAACTTACCCAAAGGTTGTTAAAGTCGAATACAAGTCTTTGTCACTTAACTCTTCACTATTTTTGTTTCGGTTACAATAACCGCTCAGCACGGTTCACAACCACAGAATATTAGATGGCACTACCACTACACATTACACAGCACTGTATAACAGTTTCGTAATTTCGCTATCGTTTTTGAGATCGCGCGGCGCGGGCGGGCACGTTCACTCGTGCGCTCGGAGCTTTCGACACTGAGCCAGCGTGAAGTGGAATCGCCCTATCTCTTTCATGACTACGATTTTCAATAAAAACTGCTAATATTCTAAAGTGACGAGAAGGTAGATGGTCTTAATGTCCGACTTTCGCCTGAATGCTTTTGTGTTTGTGTATTTAAGGATCTAAGAAACATACGATTTCGGCCGACGAATAAATGGATGACGTCGCAGAACATTTCGTAGAAACTCGGCGCTACAGCTACGATAGGCATAAATATTAAGGTTTTAATTATGTACGGTCAAGATAGCTAGGTTGAGTTTTGGCTTTTGACAAAACTTTCCACTGTTGAGTTGTAGATTTGTATTAAGGTAAAATGTACTTTATTGTTTTGTGACTTGCGAACTTTAACGTAACAATGCTTTGCCACTTTTTGGCCTACATAATAATGTGATGATGACGAGGGGTTTTTGTTTTGTTTTACACGTAAAAAATGCTAGCTTCACTCGTTGCTACCTTAAGCTTAAATAACTCGATTATTGGTTGTAATAATAGGGTTTACAATAACGCTGAATTTTTCGTTCCTAAAATCTAATAGGATAAATGTTATTTAATGCAGATTCTTAACAATCCGTTTTATGACATGACGCACTATAACTTTTTAAACTCGAGTTTTGATAATAAAAAAACCAAAATATTAATTCTCATTACTACTTAATGAATCCGTAACAGGTTTTGATTTTTAGACGTACTTGTTTTGAGTAAAGAAAATCTAGAAAAACCCTTTCTGGTCCTAAGCTTCGAGCAAGACTTAACTTTTTGGTAACATTAAAACCTTATCGCTTCATACTTACGGTGTCGTCACCGTAGTCGTTTGTTACTTATGTTCCCTTGCTACGACAGCCACAATTCCACGCGTTTTGCCGCTCCGTGACTACGACGTAGTCGATGCCGTAGTCTTCAATCGCAGTCACGCAAGATTTAAACAGTTTATTCCGTTTTTGGGGGCTTTGTCCTCTTTCTCACGCGTTCGTGAACGGGCGACGCCGTATTCAAAGCGACCGATTATACAAATTGTCGACGAAATATAAAGTCGGACGTCGAAGCTATTTTGAATAAGTGTATTTAGTTCTAAGGCAACTTTTAACTGTCTGTAATAATGAAGGAGGTTCCTGATATAAAAAACATCCTTTGTAGTTAATTTTGAACCACGTTCAAAATTAACTACAAAGGATGTTTTTTTATAATAATAATAAATTTATTCATTAAAGTTACAATGACTCACTTTTGTTAGTTTATAGAATATTTCTTTTTTATAACCATACATATAGTATGGTTCTTGATTTTCTTGTAGAAAATTTCAATAATTCGTAACAGGAAGTAAAAACACATTTTTTTTTTTCTTGAACCAATTTATATTCAAAGTCAAAAAACCAGCCTAAGGTAAAAAACTGGGAAGTTAGAAACAAGTATTTTAATGTTATTCTGTATTTTATTTACCCACACGCATTAAGCAGATGTGAATTGCCTCTACTCAGCATTCTATTTTTATTATTACGCTATTTTATTGAATAGAGCTTATTAAACAAAGGTTTTATGTAAGTGGTCTCAAAATTTACCGAATTTTGAGACCACTTACAAGAACAATAAATAAAGTGGAACCTACTGTCTTAAATTTACTAAAACTACAACCGTGAAAAAGAGTTTTCTAGCACCTCCTGGAAAACATTTTTTCAGTTATAGTTTGCGTTTGACCTCAGTTTACACGCTTACCCAGAAAATGCCTATTCACTCTGGCCTTGAAGACACCAAGGTTGTAAGTATCCGGAAACACAGATGCAGGGAGAGCGTTCCACTTCTAAGCGGTTCGTACCAGAAAAGACGCTGCAAACCGTTGGGTACGGATTGTTGGAAAGCCAACCACATGGGGGTGGAAGCCCTACCGGCGTCTAGTGGTCTGGTGGTAGAAAGTAGATGGTGGTATCAGGTTGTGTAGTTCCTAAATAAAAATAAAATAAAGTTATATTAAAATTATATTTTATTTTTTCGTGTGGGCAAGTCGATCTCCTGTCGTCCTTCTTAGTTCCTACCTACTAAGATTCAACTAAGTATGAGTAAAGTGAAGCTATATAAATAAGAAGCGCTAGTTTTAACAAGCTAAAAGTCACCTGGCATCTCACTGGTCTTTAATATGCTACGTCGTAGCCTTCGTTACGGTGCACACTACACCGTAGCCTCGCCGTAGTATGGCTACATCAATGTATAGCATGACGTGTTTGTTTACACTTTTAGCATGGTTAGATAAATTCACGTAAATAATTACGTGAATTTATCTAACCAAGCTAAAAGATTGAACTAGTTAAATATTTAAAATTGTAAATGTTATTCAAATTATGTCAAAACCCTCTGCGCTGACTTGCTATGCCTTTGCAGGGCGTCACATGTATACCTGACTGATAATTATAACATCTCGAAAAAGTAATGTGATATGCAATAAAGAAATAAATAAATGTGAAGGTAAGTGGCGGCGACGTAATTTTTACACGAAAACAGAAACCAGAAAAATTCGACTTGTTCCTAGGGACTCAAGCAGGATACGACCCGCGACCTTCCGCAATCCAGGCGGCTGCTCTTACAACTGAGCTACCGACGAGGAAGTAAAACAGACCTGGCGTACTTTGTTTCATCAATGTATAATGGCAAGCTCTTTTTAATATTTGTCTTTCGATTAAAATTAAACTAGCTAAAGTACAATTGAATTTCTATTTCAGCTTTTAACAATGCACTATTTTCTACACAAAGATAAGGACTCAAGCGGGATCGCTTAGATCAGGTTGAAAATAGTGCATTGTTAAATGCTGAAAATAGAAATTGAAGAAAGAAGAAAGTTTTTTCTTTTAGTTTTTTATTACCTCTAGTTTTTTTTTGTTTACACCTAACCCAGCATTTGTATTAAGCCGTTTTATAAACTAGATGGCAGCCTAAACAAAGTTAACATAACGAATGACATGGTAGTAAAGATAAAGTTTGGCTAATTTCAAAATATGCCTATGCCAAATGCACATCTTAGCACTTCTAACTTCTTCACACATCGAAAAAGGTTTTTCCTAAGAGTATTTTTTTCTGTAATAAATACTGCAGTTTCAACTACAAGATGTTAACATGGACTTTTTACAAGCACACTCACATTAACGACCCCGTTCGTTGTATGCTTTATCTTTTTAACCCGTTTCATTCACTCACTTGATCTATTGGCACCAATTTGACACAGATTAAACAAAACCCACTCCAAAAGCGCTCCGCACCATCATATCCGTACGTAAAATAAAACACAGCAGAACATTTCAGTAAAAATACTTAAAACAGCGCCACACAACCGAAATACGACCTAAACTAATTCATTTTAGAGTCACATTTACCCATGTCATCTGCAGATGATGTTGGCTGTCTGAAACGCCAGGATAAAGTAAAAAATATTCCAATTTCGGAAACAGATTGCGGCATGGGAAGCTATCCCTTATAAATATATTAAAAGAGAAATTATGAGTAGAGGGAGCGGCCTATACGTTTTGGCGCGAAGACAAGGAGTTGCCTTTAACTCCACGTAAAAAGTTATTAAAACCTACACATTTGTTTTGAAATGACACTGTTTAAGAGATCTTTCATTTTGTTTAACATAATCATGTGACAAGAGTTTTTTTTTTCTTTCGGGGTCGTCACCAAAATTACGCGCGACATAGCGTGCGTGTGTGCATCTTCATTTATTGCAAATTTTTGGGTATTTGCATTACGTTTTTAGGTCTGATTTACTAATTGGATTATAAATAAACCTTTATGTTCCGATTAAATAAAGATTATAGGTGTACTGACATAATTTTTTTAACAATAATTATTCTTCATCCAAATTTTAAATCTGTCCTAAACTCGGGCTATTATTCTTTTTAAATTTAAATTAAATTGAGAAATTTAAAACTTTTTTTACATTTTTGTGATGAATTATGGTTTTTCTGGTTCGTTATGTGTCAAAAAAAACTATTTGTGTGACGTTTTGGCCTTTTCTTTTAAGCTTTAATCAGCAATTTAGCCACTTGAAGTTGACACGATAAGGCTTTTTTGTTGTGTTGCTGTCGACACGAAAGACGAAGAAGAATACGAAATGGCCCTTGAGATCAATATATTAAACAATTTTGTTACTTGTTATGCTTAATAACAACGAAAGACAACATAAATAATATTTTCAAGTGCATAAAACTTAAAATTAGAGTTAATGTTTCTGAAATATAAGTCGCAAACTTTATTCTCCAGAAGTAGAAAACTTAACGAAAATTTAATCTCTCCAGAAACTTCAGTCATAATTGAGAAACGCGTCGTAGTTTCTCGTGACGATCGAAAATTCGCCCATCATCGTTTGTATTGATATGCGGCGCTATCTGCTGGTCAATCTCTCATCGTTCTCGAGTTTTAATAGGTCCAGACATAGGACTAAGTTAGTATTTGTAAGCTAGCTCTTAGGATTTCCAAATTCCACATTGTTCCACATGTTTCCACACCAAACTTCGGCCTTGTTGATACTGTCAGACACTAAAAACATACCTTCGCTCACGACTATATCGGTCATTCTAGCTCGTGCTGCAGGGTCTTCGCGAACATAAATAAAACAACGAAAATGCTCTGTCTCTGTTTACACAAAGATAATTCGATAGAGCGTGGACAGAATGAGCATTCGCCCATTCGGTCTAAATGCACCTTAATGAACACAAAGATGATTCTGGCCGAATTCGAACTCGGGACTACGGTTTTTATGAATACATCATATGTAATGCACAGTAGACATGCGTGCCAACAGACTCACCACTGAGGATGCACAAGATCGCGCGAAGTGGGCCAAGAAAATAAGAAAGGCGGACCCTGGGCCCCCCACACCAGTGTGGGTTCACAACCGGGATAGACCGCACGGATGATGATGTAATGCACAGCATGTCTTGTGTAATCAATCCTTGCATTCATATGTGCCAAAAGAAATTAAACAGGGAGACAATGACATGTAGGATTATGGGTTACCTTAGGTAGAGGTCAGGTTAACTAATGTACACGAGTCACTAAGAATGATTTCAGACTAGCACTTACTATCGCGCGTATACGGTCGATTCGGTATACGCGTTTAAACGGGCGCTACATTCCGGGCTTCAAAATATTAACGCGCGTACAAGGGCTTATTGTGGCGTATTCGCTAGAACCGACAAGTCCCTTCTCAAAACTACTGAGATTTATTTTAGTGGCCCCCCCGACCAACCTCGCGGTTATGCAGAAGGGCACACTATTCCTAGCACTCCGTGAAGTGAACCAGAACCGACAGTGTATATTGATTATACAAGCTTACAAACACAAATTACGAATGCGGTGCGGTGCCTCTGACAGATAGTCCGCTTTGAACAAACCCGCCATTTTGATCACGCACACAGACACAGTGAGTTTACAGGCGATACCAGTGTCGCGGCCAGTGTTTTTGTTTTTGTCGAACTTGGTGCAATTTTTCCCATGACGAATTCTGATTTTCGCCAGTTCTGTCAAGTAGATTACCAACCTTCCTACTTTATTTTAAATATTCAGAGCCATAATAGTGGTAACCCTGGGCGGTCTCGCAAGTTTAGAAAAAAGGTGGGAGCGGTCCTTCTGTAAACTCTTTATTGTGTGTTATAAGAGTGTCAACGCTAGTAAGAGTTACGTGTGTGTTTTCCAAAAACGAGCTTATGCGCGCGTCGTCTGTAACCCCACAAAGATAGTATGTTACACAGTTTTCGTGTGCCTTCCTATGCCAATATTCAAAAGTGCTCTAAATTCCTATCTTCTTGAACGCTACCAAAATTGCATTAGGACGTCGTGTTTCAAAGCCCTTTACTTTATACCCGATATCGGGGTACCTACTGGCCGGGAAAGATATTTGTAAAGGATTTTCAGTGTTTCACGTTTATTTAGAGGTATACCTACCATCTTCTATACAATGTTGTTGAAAGAGCAAAATAATTCTTAACTCAAAAACATAGGCACTACGTGTAATGTAAATCCCAAGTGTAATATCATAATTGTGTAATTATATTCGCATGCCAGTATCTGGCAAAAAGTGTGCGGCTTCACAAAAATTTTAACACCTTTTATACTTACCACTTTTTAAGCAAATAAAGAAATTATTATTATTATTATTAATACTTTAGCGATTGCTGAGTGGATCAAGTTTAGTCCATTTCATTAACTTAAACCTTCATTTTAGCCCGGGTCTGAAGTAAAACTCCTTTTTTTAACCGACTTCAAAAAAGGAGCAGGTTCTCAATTCGACTGTATGTATTTCTCGAATATACAACCATTTAACCAATGTAGGTTTGTAACTACATACATACGTAAACGTGAGATGTAAAAATAGGTACATTGTAGTGTTTCCTTGGCTGACACCGACTCCAACAATAGCAATAATTGTACCTACATTAAATTATCGTATAAGTTTTAGAAGAATACGCAATTATTTCTTCACTTTTTAGTGCTTTGTTTTGGAATAGTTTTTTTTTGTTAAATTTTTTTGCTCATTCCATGGATAGGACATCCATCGAATCAAGGACTGCAGGTAAGTTACTGAAAGTACATACATACCATCACGACTTTATCCCAAGCGGGGTAGTCAGAGGAAAGTGAATGTGCCGTCATGGTGAACGAAACACTCAGAAGCCCACTTTTCACGAATGGTATTAGAACCCAACGTGGTAGGTGGTGAGCCTTCCGCCGTAATCCGGGTTAATTTGGTTTGTTATCGATGTTTTCCATCACCGTCGGATATTTAACAATGAACACAAAGATTTTGGTGCTGGCCAGATTTGAACTCCGGACCACACGATTCACGATCCGAGTTCGGGTGCTGAACCACTAGGCCACGACGCTCTCAAAGTCTCTCTACTGAAAGTAGTTAGCATCAATTAAGGCCACTGCTGGGCAAAGGCATCTATCATGGAGTCAAGTCTTCGCGACACAGTTGTGATACGTTACGATTGCTAAATGCGGTTTGTTGATCAAAAAAATGTTTATGTATTTTATGATTTATATTTTAAGGTATATTATATGTATTCTAGAGATAACTTCAAAAAAAAATGTGATGATAAAAATGGTTCAGGTGGAGATAGATAAATAATATTATTGATGGTAGGACCACGAAACAATAAAACTTAATGCTGAGTATTACATTTAAAACAATTTACAATTTAGGCAGCCTTATCGCTAATAGCGATCTCTACGAGGCAACCTACAGGTAGAGGAAAAATAATAAAAGAGTGGCAAGTATGTGCATAAACATAAATTAAATAAACTTCATTTTATACTTTGATCATATGGAGATATTTAAATACGTACATATTTTTATTTGTATTTGTGGAGATGTCGGGCAGATAGGTATTTATATTCAAGACAGCGATTTAATTGCCATCGAATTACTCTCGTTGGCGTTCCCGAACTCGTAAGTTCATACATAAGGATAGGTAATAATAACATTTCCTTATTCTATTACCTACAAGGTGCGCCTAAGCCTTTCGAAGACCCTTTGTTAACCCCTAATCAGACGCCTCACCCCAATACTCGACACAGTGGGGTAAACGTACAACAGTGGTCGATATTCGGCCACTCAATTAATCGGGAAGATTGGGCGCTCTCACGCCACAGGGTCGAGTACCCTAAACCTCTTGTGCGTGAGTGGGGTGGCACGGCGGTCGATTTGATGGTCAGTGGAATTGAGTCATATTTAATAGCTAAGCAGAATATGTTTTCATCACTAACAATTTTTCTTTCTTAATTTGTCTAATGGCCTTAAGTTTATATTCTTTTATAGTTGTTTTTTTTTCCATTGTTTTATATCTCTTAGATTAGACAATCAGTAGGTTTATGTGTATCAAAATGACACATTGTACTTTACTAACGCCTGTTGTAAACCCAAAACAAGTTTAAAAGAGTAACTGCTGAGTTTCTCGCCGGGTCTTCTCAGCAAGAAACAACTCCGACGCGGTGGTAGAGTCGCATTATGTCTGTAACTGAGTATTTATATTTCTATATTATGAATAAATAAATAAATACCAGGGACAATGCACACCAAGATCATCTGACCCCAAACTAAGCAGAGCTTGTAATATGGGCGTCAGAGACTGATAAACATACTTAAATATTTCTAAATACATACTTAAATAGATAATAACACCCAGACACAACAACAAATACAAATGCTCGTCACACAAATCTTTGTCATGGGTCCGATCGAACCCACGACCTCCGGCGCTAAAGGCAGGATCGCTGCCATTGCGCCAACAGACCAGTCCAGTCAGTTTTTATAGTAATTATGTCTATTATTTAGTATATCTTGCTTTAAATTTGACGATTTGAAAGTACTTACTGTGAAAGTCTATTTGAAAAGAAGTTATTTGAGCTTGAGTTCATCACAAGATGAAAATTAAAAAATAAGTTGGAATTAATAATATTAATAATAACGGAGTGGCCCGGGTTCGATTCCCAGTCGAGTCAATTCACGAAATTATCTATTCCAAATTGGGTGTGCTGGTAGACGCCCTTGGCTTAATTCCTCTGTCTGGCACCTCGTCTTCTTATCGAATCGATTCCGGCAAGTCATATATATTTCGACCAGTACTCGGCCACGCGAACTGCATCGTCTGTGGCGCTGTAGAGGTCCTCCTGTATGCAGGTGGAAGGGTACGCAGGACACGACAATAGGTCTGCCATTGTTTATAGAGAAGCTCCGCACGGGCATGAGTAGTCAGAGCTGAAACCCCACCTGGACATGTTCTCCTTGCTACGGCCGACTTGGGTCCGGAGATCTGATTCTTAAAGATTTCCATGTCGGCCAAGCTAGGTTGTGACCAGGGGGGAGTTCCTTCGACGAAGGAAGGAGCGAGGCCGTGGGAGATCTCTCCCGCCAGATGTTCAGCCGAGTGACATGAGTGCTTCGCTGTTGAGGCGGAACCTCTTTAATAAAGCTGTGCCGACTCTTAAGCCTTTGGGGCACCGGTATGTAGCCATGCATAGGGTGTACAGCATCTGAAAGCATTTTGGCTCTTTCTGTGCGACCTGCCGCTTCTCTACGGATATCCGGTGAAGCGACTCCAGCTAAGGGGAATAGTTTTTCGATAGGAGTTGGTTTAAGACAGCTCGTGATAATGCGGCAGGTTTCATTTAAGGCCATGTCCACCATTGGGGTATGTGCTGATCGGCTCCATATCGTACTGGCAAATTCACCAGCCGAAAAAGATAAGGCCAAGCCTGTTGCAGAACTCTAGTTGATGCTCCCCAATCAGTACAGGTAAGTCGGCGCAGGAGGTTATTTCGGGAGCCCACCTTTTGTTTGGTACTAGCACAGTGAGATTTGTATGTAAGTGCCCTGTTCAGTGTGACACCAAGATATTTTGGGTGGGACCAGTGGGCTATCCGTACCCCTTGCTAGCATATGTTGAGGGTTCTCATAGCTTCTCGATTACGCAGGTGAAACACGCAGGGCTGAGTCTTTGTGGGTTTGGGCCGCAGAGAATTGGCGTCGTAGTAGCAGCTAAGCTGCTAGCAAGGGCTGCGGTTAAATTATTTTCAACCTCACTAAATGATTGCCCTTGGGATGCGAGAGCCAGATCGTCGGCGGTATTTTAAAAGATTTAAACAAGTACTAATAGCAAACTCAATGCATAGAAGCATTCTCTACCACTCAAATATAAGGTTAAAATTAATATAGGAAGTTTAAGCTGCATACAATAACAAAAAGACGACGTGATAAAGAGATTTCACTCAAATATTCATTACTTACTATTAATACAAATTATACAGGATGAGTAACCACAGTGATATAAATGCTCTGAAAATGCGAGGTCAGGCCCCTGGGTTTATTCGCCCTAGTTTTGTCAGTAACTTCCCTAAAATCGTGCTAAGCTAGAAAGACAAACAGGCCTTGGCGTTGTCTAAACTATCGCTTAGCCATTATACTAACTTGGCTAGATAAACCGCTACTAAACGCTTAAGTAGAACCAACAAAACTCTTGCTTAGAACCTCCTTATTAATAGGTACATAATAGGCCTTACCTGAGTTTTTTTATACTTGACAGTCATTAGATCGCAATCGCACTCGATGGTAAGTGACGATGCTATCTATGATGGAACATGTCTGCCTAGTTAATGCTTATCCACTCTTGTCTTGCAGACCCAGATTATATTGGAACCACATGCGAGGGCAGCGAGACCCACTCCTTTGCTGATCAAAGGAGTCCGTGAAACCTTAATTCATTGTATTAGTTTAAGTGATTTCATTCCCTATTAGTTTTTCACAGAAGATATAAGTTAATACTATTGGATGCTACGCCTAGTAAAGACGACGATAGCGAGTGACGTCAGCCCCCCCGCCCCGCAAGCCACATAAATAGCGACGCAGGAGCGCGCTCTGGTCACTTTTGCTCGAGCCAGCGCGCAGTGCGGACCTCTCTACTTCCTTAGTGCCCATTTCTCCCATCTTATGTACTAAATAACCCTTATTCGTAATTACATATCTGCAGTGTTAAAGTTTTGTTTAATAATTAATAATAGAAGTAAATGATCTACGTTTTTATGTTGTTTTTTTTAAGCAAAACCGCTTCTGATTCCTAAAATCTGAAGTGGGATAAAGATATTTCACTCCCACCGTCATTTTGATTAATTTTCCATTTCTGCATTACTTTGCTATTCCTTAACTGTTTTTTCGTTTGAGTTAAGTTAAAATGGGTAGGTCTCGTTCTCGTAATCGAACGTTACGTAGCCCTCGCAATAAACGATCTCGTAGTAGACATTCCCGTGGTAGGCCCTCGCGTAGCGAGTCTCGAGAGCGAAGCCACCGTCGAACAAACCTGCGTCCAAGCATTCCTCACGCCAAATGACTTCGTGTAGGTGTCATATTTGTGGAGAAATAGGTCACAAACAAGCTGGTTGTCCTAAACGACATGTACCTAGTGCTAGTAGTTCACAGCCCACAGTTGATAAAAACTCTCACATGAGTTTACCTAAAAGCACATGTGTTTATTGTAAGAAACCTGGCCATGATATAAGTCAATGTTTTGCGAAACAGCGCTCAGAATCACGCAATAAAAACAATGTTAATTTCTGTTCTACCCCTGTTTTTAAAACAAGTAAGGATATCATAGTAGGCATAATTCAGGGTATTCCTGTGGACATTTTAATAGATAGCGGTGCATTGGAGGTCTCACTTATATCTTCTTCGATTGTAAATCATTTTAGCTGTGCCAAGAAACCTATTCAGCGTCAACTTAAGGGGGTAGGAAATTCAATTACCCCAGTAAATTCTTATGTTACCCTCACTGTTGAACTTGAGGGCTTATCTATGGAAGTGGATCTTTTAGTTGTGTCTAGTGAGTGCATGAATGCTCCAATAATAATAGTAATAGCTCCAATAATAATATGATCATGGAACTTGCAACAGTGCCGAAATAACGGAAACTCGAAAACAAAAGGTCCTGGGTAGAAATCCCGTAACTAATAACTATTCTAATGTTAGTGACCATGAAGGTTTTATGACTACATTATTGTAACAATATATTTTTCTTAAACATGTTCGGAAATATTGTCATTACTTTTGAATAAAGAACACGCGAAGTATCATATTTACGTAGACTGAAAACCCAAAATCACTTCCCGGCGCGTTCTTTGAATTTCGAACGAAGAGCGCGCCGGCAATGTTGTATGAAACGGTGTGCTGTTTGAATTTAGAACTCTTTCATCTATCGTACACATTGCGTTCTCGTGGCTGTATAGCACACCTTTCGGCACAAATTGTAAAATAAAAAAAAACAAATTGGCGGTAAAGCGGAGTTGTTATTTTGTTGATAATATTAATTAAATTTATTATGTAAAAGGCCCTTTTTCTTCTTCTTTTTTATTTCCTTGCATTTTTTTAAGAAAAGCACTATATATGCCTCGGCCGAAATGGCAATTGCCTGTCTCGTATCATTGAAGTCCTCGCTTGCGGCTCGGCCTTCAAACTCATACTCGACCTGCAATTGCCTATTTCGCTGACTTTGCAATAATGTACTATTTAAGTTAAGTCATTATGGGACTAAGTGGCGTTTGCCTATTAATGGCAAAGAAAATACACAAATCCATGACTACGTTTTTGTACACCTACTCGTAAATGCGATCTATTGCTATTGATGTATCCTAATAAATAAATAAATATAATCTTGGAAATATAGTACGTTGGTGTAGGACTAAATAGGAGTGCCGCCTTCGTTGGTATGGTCACGTCTCACGGAGGTCGGCAAACTACGTGGGCAACAAATGTGCCATGCCGCCCCCGCCAGGTACCGGTAGAAGAGGTCGACCCAAGAAGCGGTGGCTCGACGTCGTTAAGGGGGACATGCGTGCCAACAAACTCACCACTGAGGATGCACAAGACCGCGCGAAGTGGGCCAAGAAAGTAAGAAAGGCGGACCCTGGGACCCCACACACCAGTGTGGGCTCACAACCGGAATAGACCGCACGGATGATGATGATGATGGGGGTGTAGGACTAAATAACACGCGGCAGTTTGACAGTAAAAAATTCAGTACGTGCCCAGTTTCGTTTCACTTTAAGAACTATTTTTCATAATGAATACAGCTTATTTCCAAAATCCGATCGCGTCCAATAACGCCTCCATATTTCAGCAACGAAATTAAATTTGAAAGCAGCCGGTCGCAAAAACGCGTTGCAAAGTTTCGCCTATGACCCGTAATTTGAACTTCCCTTCTGAATTATTAAACAGCAACACCCAAAACTAAGTAACGGTACCGTATTACCGGTATTGACATGTCGACGGAAGGGCTTACTTAAGTAAGCAGTAGGTATAGTAGGAGACTCAATAGGCGACGATGCGTTGGAACCAAACTTCAGAGTTTGGAGCATATCGGCGTAAAGTCGCCTGTCTACCGGTTGTTATAAGGTGTATTCCGGAGAGTGTGCACAGGAACTAACAACCTGATACCACCCTCTAATTTCTACCACCGGACCACTAGACGCCAGGAGGGCTTCCCCATGTGGTTGACTTTCCAACAATGTGCACTCAGCGGTTTGCTGGGTTTTTACTGGTCCGCACCGCTAAGGGGTGGAACGCTCTCCCTGCGTCTGTTTCCTGATACTTACAACTATGGTGTCTTCAAGGGTTACCTATCTTAAGATCGAAATTTAGCCGAGAATTTTTCGACTATTTTTATTTTTTGACTGGCCTGTTGGTGCAGTGGCAGCGATCCTGCCTTTAGCACCGGAGGTCGTGGGTTCGATCCCCACCCATGACAAACATTTATGTGACAAACATTTGTGTTTGTTGTGTGTCTGGGTGTTATTATCTATTTAAGTATGTATTTATAATAATAATAATAAATAATAAATTCGTTTATTTGCAAGAATACAAGTTCTAAAAGTCTTAAAATTATCTATGTATGTACATGTACTCAACCTGCACGCAGGTGTGCAAATTAATGTAATTAGGTTATGTCTCAATGTATTCAGTTAGTACTAAATATTCATATTAATCAATTTAATTAAGTATTAATTTATGTAAGTGATTTTATTTATTACATGTTATTTTATAATTCATAAATTCAGTCACGCTATAAAAACAATATTCCATTAGCCATGCAGTCAATTTAATTTTAAACCTTTTACCTTTTAAAGTTTTGATATCTTCCGGGAGATTGTTAAACAGTGTGATACACATGTTAAAAACATTTTTTTCATAAATGTAAGTGGAACATTTAGGTTGATGTAATAGATTCACATACTGTGCTCTCAGTTTCCGGACTTTGACTTCAACGAGTTTTTGGAAGAACTCAGGGTGGGCCATCACAAAAGTGCAAACATTTTTTATGTACATGCAAGCCAGGGGTAAGATTTTTAACTCTTTAAATAAGGGTTTGCAGCTTACTTTAAACCATGTATTTGTTATGGCTCGAATACATCTTTTCTGGAGCTTAAACACTCTTATCTATTTCCACAGAATTTCCCCATAAAATTAGGCCGTAGTTGAGTACCGAGGAAACGTGACCATGATAAGCAGTGATTGCTGCTTCTATGGAAACAGTGTTTCTTAACTTTTTTAGGGCAAACACAAACCGAAAAATAATTAAGTATGTTTATCCGTCTCTGACACCCATAGTACAAGCTCTGCTTAGTTTGGGGTCGGATGGTCTTGGTGTAAATTGTCCCAGATATTTATAATTTTTTTTTTTCGTTTCTTCTTTTTTCTCGTCGAAAGCACGTTTTCCACTGTATCAGTTGACCGATTATCAATTCGTTTTTTATCGTTACTCCGACGTTTCACTTGGCCGAATCAACATTAATTGTTCAAAGTATTATGTTTCCGAACATTCATTTCACCAATGTTTTATTACATAAGTGAAATGAAATATTCAATAGACCTTTCAAAAGTAATGTTTAAGTATTTCTAAAGATTCAAAACTAGAAAAAAATGAATTACAAAAACCAGCACTGTGAAACTAAAAAAAATCAAAGAAATAATGTAATTTAGGTCTCAGTAAATATACATGGAGAATAACTACCGATAACCATAGTGTTTTTATTTTACTAAGCATATAATGACATGCAAGTCGGCAAGTCGGCAAGCAAACAAGCAAGCAAGCAAGTAGGCAAACAATCAAGCATTATAAATGTAAACATGCAAGGAAGCATGCAAACATGTAAGCAAGCGTGCAAACAAGCATGCGAGCAAGCAGGTGAACAAGCATACCAGCACGCAAGCATTGTAAAATGCATGCATGCAAGCAAGCATGCAAGCAAGCATGCAAGCATGCAAGCAAGCATGCAAGAAAACAAGCAAGCATTGTAAAATGGGATGCAAGCAAGCATGCAAGCAAGCATGCCAACAAGCAAGCATGCAAGCATGCAAACAAGCAAGCAAACATGCAAGCATGAGCCTCTTCTCCGGCGCCCTTGCGTAGTAAATCAGTTACCCACAGCGGCGAGGGCTGCTCTCCCTCCGCGCCTCCGGCTTTTGAATAACAGTCTCGTGTAGGGCGAGGAGACCACGGTAAGTCGGGGTCTACCTATTTCGGATCCAAGCCAGCTTACCTAAATGCAGCCGTGCTCGCTTCGATCGCCAATATTGAGTAAAATGTTGTATCGGTGAGGTAAAAGTATATTATCTGGCAAATTAAAAAAGTTCAAAAGAGACTTCGGCCAGTAGTGAAAAATATTTTGAAAATCGGTGAAACGTAGTTCGGTAAAATTATAGTTATGGCAAATGGTATTTCGATAGTTTAAGAATCTGGCAATTAACACAGATAGCAAAAAAGACGTCGGTCAACCGTTCAGTCAAATGAAATTCGAACTAGTAAATTTCGGACAAGTAATCGGTTCCCGTCTTCAAGGCCAGAGTGAATAATCATTTTCTGGATAAGCGTGCACAACCATCAGCCTCGTCTTCGCTTACCACCAGGCGAGGCTGAGATCAAACGCAAAACCCATTTTAAATTTATTAAAAAAACTTAAGCATAAAGTAGGTAGGTAGGTGGGTAAGTAGCCATAGGTGGCCGCCACAAGCTGCGGACGAGATGATCCATAAAATTTGTATGGCATCGGCGGAAACAGCTTCCAGTGTCCGAGCCACAAGCTACTACTGTGTTCGTGTTTAGTGACCCACCTCTTAGGGCCTGTTTACACTTTGCTTAGTAGTTAGTGCAGGTGCTTAGTGTTAGTAGAAAACACGCGTGGACAACGATTGATTGGTGCGATTGAATAGAACACGCTTCTAATCACTTCACGACGCAGGTTACTATCCCGGGCCTTTATCGGAATTGTTACTTTGGGACCAGCCCCTCCATTTAGAACGATGTTATCGACCGATTCCGTAAAGTTTTAATTATGGTAAATTACCCGCTAAACGGTAGCATTCAATACTTTCAAATGTAAAAGCCAAAGGCCTTTAGTTTGTGTGTAATGCCTGCTCCACACGTCTACAGATGCGTCGGACGTCATCTGCGGATGCGTCCGCAGACGTGTAGACGGGTAGAACTGTGCCTCTGTGGTAGGTATCTAACGTCGGCAGACGCGTCTGCCGCCAATCCGTTTGTTGTCGGGTTTTTCGGCCCACATCAAAGGGTTTCCAGCAAGATGCCCGATGTCCGTCCACACGTCTGACGACGCATCAGTCAGTACGGAGTTGCGAATGCGAGTGCATGCGTTCTTCTTGCGGTTTTTTTTATCGTTATTGTTAATTTCATTCGCTAAAATGACTTTGAGTACTTACGAAACATTTAAATTCTTGGAATTGTATCAAGCAGAAAACTGCCTGTGGAATCCTAAAATCAAATATCACAAAAACAAAAATGTTGTAAGTACCTACCCTAGGTATACCATTAATTATTAATTTTCATAATTTAATTATTTAATTCTGTTGAAGCTACTGTGATTGAAAAATATATATAATGAAATGAAATGAAATGAAATTTATTATCTGCGAATAAGGTACACTGAAGATGACATATTTTTAGGACGTTCTGCTTACTCAGCTGTTATTATCAGCATGCAAATTTTCAAAAAAATAATGGATTGAATTTACAAGGCATATGTGTCAAAATTGCAAGATGTCAGAATCGATTTAAAAATAAAATAAAAACATAATAATAATTCAAAGAACATTATTAATAAGCACACGTCAACAGTTAATCAAATTAACATCTCCAAAAAGTCTAAAAGTCAAAATTACCTACAGTCATGCGTCACTTTGCGAATTTAGAAATTCTTGTGATGTGTAGAATGCCTTCTCACCAAGCCACCTGTTTAAGGCGCTTTTAAAATTACTTGTGGGTAGATCTTTTAGGAATTTTGGAATTTTTAACACAGTGTAGGTAGGTAATCTTTGTTTTAGTTTCATTGAGACAAGTAAAATTACTATATTTAGTTAAAAGTACTATACAAAATGAACAGATGCAGCAGCTACAGTCTCAACATCCATTTTTTTAAATGTGTCGACCGTGTTACGCCTGGCCCGGCCTGGCGAGAATTAACACAGACTGATGGGCCAACGGACGTGTGGACGGCTCGTGGAGATCCATCTGCGGACGCATCTGTCGACGTGTGGAGCAGGCTTAACAAATAATACAGACATACCCCATAATAAGAAGATGATTTAAAAATAAAAGGAAATGACCAAATCGGTTGATAACTTTGTGAGGGCAGTGCGATGTATATGATGATGTCTCAATTTATTCATTTATTACCAGCTGTCCTTCAGCAGCTAAAATATAGCCTAAATTAAAAAATTGCATATGTTATTCGCTGATAATGAAGCTTTATATTGCTGAAAGAATCTTTAAAATCTGTGCAGTAGTTTCGGAGCCTATTCAATTCAATACAAACAAACAATCAAATCTTTCCTCTATAAAATACTAGTATCGAATATTAACGTACAATTAAGCGTAGCACAGAGCTCAAGTCATACTTAGTAAAAGGAGAGAGAATTAAGTCAAATCGGCCCCCGAGCGAGAGATAATAGCCTAAACACGCAGGAATAATGCTTAATATTATGTAGTTTATTCAATCGTCAAAAATGCAGCGTCAGATTAGATTAGATTAGATTATGTATGAAGCCAGCCTACTTCTATCCTTTTACTATGGCTCAGTTGACTGTACGGAGGACAGCAGCAGGTCACCTTTACAAAACGAATTGCAACAAAGCTGGCCTTGGTGCAATGGTAACAGTCCTGCCTTTAGCGCTGGAGGTTGTGGGTTCGATACCCACTCATGACAAACATTTATATGTAAACATTTATGTTTGCTGTGTGTCTGGGTGTATTATACTCTCTATTCAAATGTATATTTAAGGTGTTTATCAGTATCTGACACCCATAATACAAGTACGGAATAGGTGAGAGTACTCGTACAAGCTCTGCTTAGTATGGGTACGGAGTACTATTACGTATTCCGTGGTATGGGGTCACATAATCTTGGCATAAATTGTCCAAAATTGATTTATTTAAAATTTTGTGTTTACAGTATAAGGTCCCTGTGCAATGTTTGATGTGCTGTTGTGTGCACCAAATTAGTGCAATCAAACACTCTCTACAAAATGGAGCCAGGACTCGCTTAACATCCACATAGAGTTAAATATTAGTGTTAGAGGTGGAATACATTTCGGCAGAATATATCGTTTTTGAATGACTAATTAAATAATATCAATAAGTATAAAACAGAAAACATCAAAATAACAGTACTTCCTATAGTCATAATTTTATTAGAAATTCCAAATATTCATTTAAACTAAATAGCAATATATCTGACGGGCAATTCATTGCTCATGTTCCTATGAAATAAACCTCTCATTCCTGTTATTGGTGCAAAATATCTCCTCAAAACTTCTCTCACTTCCGCAACCGTTATTGCAGGAACTCCCTCATACCCAGACTTGATGTACACTGCATTATTCAGGCTGACAGGGTTACAGAAGTAACCACCTTCAAATTTGCTAAATGGATCACCACTTTTTTTCTTTGCATCTTGACGTATCAAAAATACAGCATCAACAATTTCAGCTATTGTTTCATAAGCTAAAAAGCACAGAACTTCTAATGCTGGGTTAGTGATTCTCAATTCTTTAGTTGGATTAATCCAGCACTCTAGTTTGTTGAAACCTTTACTATTACCAGATTTAAACGATGTGCACCTTGCTTTATGATAAGCTTCATACTTCTCAAAAGTCATTGATTCTGTTATCTTTGCTGCTCTTACTTTTCTCAAATAGTCTATAACATCGAATTTGATCTCCCTTACTTCATCAGCTTCGTCCAATTCTCTGATAACATCTATATGAGTCCGTCTCTTCTTTATTGCAGGTTCTTTGTCGTCTTCTATCACAATACTACCTATTACAGCCTCATTTACCGAGCCAACCCGATTATTATCTATTTTATCCAGTTTTAGCTGGTAATCATGTAACCTTTTCAACTTCATAAGGTTTTTTCGCATCAAATAGATTATGTCATAGTTTGTTATAGATTTAGCTCCTCGCATGATCGAGTGGTTCAAGGCCTCCTGCAGCATACTTTTCAGCTGTTGAAGGACAATATTTTCCACAAGTAAAACTGTAGCAGCGTTAGGGTTGGGATTGTCCCCAAAACCGTGCATCATGTTTGATATCTCTTTTTGAAAGTTCGTTCCTTCGCTTGACGCGTTACTTGTGAAGTACGACACCATTTTAGTATTCTTATGCAGTTATTTGATCAAAAAACGCTTAATCGGTCACAATTTTGCACAAAAGTACCGCTAGTTAAACAAAACAACGAACGAACGAAAACAATGTATCACTCACTGTCACTGTCACTTTTTTTATATATGACAGACACAAAAGTCAAACAAGAGCAATGACCATAAAAAACATTAAATTACGTTCAAACACAGTTTGAAGCTAAAAATCATTCATTCAAAACGAAACGTTAGCAAATTGTCCGAATCTCCCTTCAGGGGCCCGGAGCCTGACTCTTGAACAGAATTTCATTGGACATGCATTGCAGAAATATCAAAGAAGAAATTTATGCACTCTATTTCAAAGGGGTAGGGGTCAAAAAGGTTTTTAGTGGCAGTAATGTAATGCCAATCCGGCGAAATTTGGTTCGGGAGTCAGGGACCAGAATTCTGTACAAGAGTCTGGAGGCCCCTGATAAAAGTTACTTAGAATTTGAAAGTTTATGAATGCATCCATGGTGGACTTGATAAAGAATCTTCCTGTAATCTGTGCTAAAGAATCACCGTTGGGGCGGGCGTGCCATAATTATAATCTATAGGCTAAATATATAATATTATCTAAAGGTTGCTTAGTAAAAGTCGACATTTATGCTTTCACTCGTTAATTTTATTATAAACTGAGAATAAATGTTAACAAAACACAATTCAAACTGAAAATTCGGATCAAGCTCTTGATCAGCTGACTGCCAAAATTGACATTGACATTACCCCAAAATAAACATACTTGATCGTAGTTGGTACGTTTTTTGTGGTTGTTCGTAACTCTTTAAGTTTCGTCGTAACTGCGATAACATTAACTCAACACACTTAGTCCGTAGCTTTATAATGTTTGTGCAGTGAGTCTGTGAGATAAGTACAGGTAATCAGGAACTACAGATTATTAATAATTGTACGAATTTTATACTTAAATAATCCACGGCCTTATTGAGTCAAAAGTGTGACGGCCGAATGGAAATTATTTCGAAGCCTGCTTGAAATTAAAAACGACATTTCAACGTAAATTTCAGCCCAAATTATGAGTATCCGACGTTTACTTTATAACACAGCTGTTAGAAGTCCATATAAATCTCAAATGAGATCAATATCATGCTGGTCATGCGGGAAAGATATCATGGTGTCCAACCTTTTTTGTTCAACTTGCAACGCTTTGCAAAGGCCTAAAGAAGATGATAACTATTTTGTAATCATGGGAGTCAAGGA
Organism: Udea olivalis; assembly: GCA_947369235.1. Classification (NCBI taxonomy): domain Eukaryota; kingdom Metazoa; phylum Arthropoda; class Insecta; order Lepidoptera; family Crambidae; genus Udea; species Udea olivalis. Next base: position 8,691,879 of record OX376362.1, on the reverse strand, counting down.
AACCTATGATCAGGATGAGACAGAGCTAGCTAAGAGGTATAAGGACTTGCAGAAGTATTTGCATCCTGATAAGTTTGCCAATAAGTAAGTACTACCAACATGAGTAACCTACCACTAATTTCCACAAATCCTTGATAATAATGTATTGGTATTTTATTTTGTGTATGTGGTTTGTGTGTGTGTTTTATTTTGCTGGTCTGCATCATCAGAAATCTTCTTATAATCTTTTAGTTCCAAGCTATAACTTTATTTTCATTTCTCAAATTGGATGATGACAGGAACTAAAAGATTACAAGATTTCTAAAGATACTGAGCAGCTAAAGATAGGCAGATTTAAAAGTACATAGAGAAGGCCTATTTATTAGGAAAGCCTAACTATGGTTTCTGGTGCTTTTATTATAAATAAACAAGTGAATACTCAGTTAATGAATATAGGCTTTATGAGGTTTGATTACTTTAAATAAGTTATGTAATCCATGCCAAAGGTTGATATTGATTATACATTGATCTGTGCAAACTTGCTGATATATTATGTGTACCTATCTCTTTTTTTTTCAGAGGTGAGAAAGAACAAGATATATCTGAGAAATACTCTTCACTAGTGAATGAAGCTTACAATACCCTATTAGAACCATTAGCTAGAGGTAATGTTTATTTATACATTGAATGCTTACAAACAATATACATACATCAGAGCATAATAATAATATTAAGGTTTTGGTAAATATTTTTTCTAAATATTCTTCTCACATCCTAAATAGTGGTTAGACTTATCAAAGGTTTTAATAATATTATGAATGTGAATTGTTTCAGGTATTTACATGTTGAAACTAAGAGGGATGGAAATATCAGAAAATACTGAAGTAGACCGAGGATTTCTTATGGAAATCATGGAGAAGAATGAGGATGTAGAAAATGCTGAAACGGAAGAAGAAATTATGAATCTAAATAAAGAAAATAAAGCTGTAATCAAAGATTTACAAAAGCAACTGTCAACAGCTTTTTTTGATGGTGACTTGAAGAGAGTAACTGAATTATTAGGTAGAATGAAGTATTATACAAGTATAGACAGTCAAATCCAAGCTGCTATTAGAAGTAAAGGTATCATTCGATGAATTCCTATCTGATATTGTTTCTGTGTCTGTACATACAAAATCATATATGACAATAAACATGCATCTCATCTCCTACAACACATGGAGTACAAAATGGACCCTAAAATCAGTATCTAATTATACCATAGAATAGTGCTTAGCACAATATTTATTGTACATTAGACCATATAAAGCTAAGATCTCATTGCTATAAACTGCGAGTTTAAATCTTAGCTCTTAGCTTTATCACTATTGGTGCTCAGCTCCTCCAATACTGCCATCAGCAACAGAAGTAGCTAAGCACTTTAATACTTTGTCATAGTATTTTTTTTTTTTATTATTGGCCTTTGCAATCTTGCATAAACAGCAAATTGATTTGGCCAATTGTCATGTAGTGGCGAGAGCAGTCATAGTTATTCCCATTGTACCTGCCATTTGTCGTTTTCCTTAATATGATATGACAACTAAGACATGGTTAATGCGATGAGGTACGAAAGTGTTAACTTACTTCTGTGGCTGACTGTACCTATGATTGTAGTATATTGGATAGTCATGTTAAGTTGTGACAGTTAAAAAGAGTTGTTATTTAAAAATATAGACCTTTATAATGTTTGAAATGGTCTTTTTTTAAAGTTCTTTTACTAATTTGGTCTGACCTTCGTAGAGTTCTCAGAATCGCGGTAGGTAGGTAGGTATATTTTATTTTTCTTCCTATCCTTACATGTTCTCCGAAACACGGAAGCGCAATCCTTGTATATTAGTTGACCTCCCTAGTTAGCGGAGACATACTTTCGGCCAATTAACACATTCATGCGAGGTAAACCGGAAACAATTGAAGTTATATTGTTATAATGTCTGTATAAGTTAAGTACTGTTCTTTAAGAGTCCTTCCGTCTAGGCCTTCCTTTAACACGCTTTGTGTGAATGTTTAAGCAGTAGCATTTTCCGTAAATAATGAGACAACCCTTAACCAAATTAACTTTTATTAGCAGCAACAGTTTTAACAATCCAATTGGTAAACTTTGACACTTTCGTATAAACGCCGGGGTAGTAGTGATGTCCGCAAGAGTAGCCGAAAGATACCAATCCTACAACTAGGCCTCTGTAGATGAGTGGGCCTCCGGAGTCGCCGAAGCAGCCGTCAACGCCGCCGACGTCGAGGCTTCCTGCACACATCATGCTGTCGGTGATGATAGCATTGATGGTGCTGTAGCGGGAGGAGCAGACTTGGTTGTCGATGATTAGGATCGCGGTGTGGTGCAGTTGGTCAGGCTGCTCGCCGTCTGGCTAGGAAGCAAAACGATTTATTTGCTAAGTATTTAATATAAAATAATTTGCAGGTTGTGGAGGTGTAAATACCATAGGCTAATAAGTCTATAGCTTGCCTTTTTTTTATCAGTTATTATTATATAGGTACTTATATCATATAATGCAAATTTTATGGATTTGCTTCAAGGATTGTTTGGTGCTACTGTTGATACATTTTTCATGTAAATAAGAGGAATAGGACATTAAAAAAAATACTAAATGGTCTATAAGGAGAAAAAAAATTTTGAGCCTTTGCACACTAGCAATTTGTTTGGGGTCTAGTTCATAATATCGACGACGGTCACAACATCGACGGTCGCTGCATCGAAAACGTTCCATCGACGGGTTAATGTATCGACAGTACTCCAAATCGATGGTACGCTACATCGACAGCACACCAAATCGATAGTACGCTATAACGAAAGTGCGTTTAATCGAGAGTACGCTATATCGACAGTACGCTATGTCGACGGTATGCTACATCGACAGTACACCAAATCGATAGTACGCTGCATCGACAGTATAACATATCGATAATACGTTGTATCGATAGTACGCTGCATCGAATGCACGACCCGAGTCAAAAAACCTTCAAATAAATAATATTAAAAAGTTAAATTTATAATAATTTAGTTACTACTACTATAATATTGGGCAATAAATGAGACATTTAATATATCAGTCGTACTTATGTCTTTTTAAATATCCAGCAAAAAAACTTTTTTTTTATTTATGGCACATCCATAAAATGGCAACTCATTTACTCATTACAGCTTGGCTTAAACAAGATTTTTTCTCACTACCCTCATGAGTTTGTGATTAATTTGTTTTTAAACTTTTCCTCATCAGTCTAGGTGTTTATTACAAAAATGGACGAAATTAAATTAGCTACAACGCATAACAATAAGCCATGTTTGGTGGTAAATGGTTACAAAATGGTTAAGAATAAAGTAAATGATAAAGGTGTGCACTACTGGCATTGTGTAAAAAAATATACTGATGCAAAGTGTCGTAGTACTTGTAGCAGTATGATTTGTGATTCTAACCATGTATTAGAGAACAATATGACAGCTCATAATTATGCTCCACAACTAGGTAAGTAAAAAAAGAATGCACTTGCACGTTACGATTTTTGCAGCTTTGTGTAATTGCAGGTATTGTTGATGAATTACGCCTATGGGAGAAAATATAAAAAAGGAGTCAAGTACAAATACTATGGAAAAACCTTACCTTGTCAAATAATGAACCGAAATCTAGAGCTGATGCCAACATCTAGCGCATGTTTTCTACCTAATAAAAATGCGTTAAGGCAGGTGATTAAACGATGTCGAGCAAAGAACAGGCCATCAGAACCAAATTCTTTAGATGACATTCAAGTACCTGATGACTTAAAGATGTTGGATGATGAACCATTTCTAGTTTCGAACACATGTTTTAATAATGATGGTTGCGTGATAATTTTTTGTACAAGAAAAAACATACAGCTGATGAAAGAATCACCGATATGGATTATGGACGGGTAGTTTCAGTTCTGTCCAACATTATTTGCACAACTTTATTCGATTCATGGTATCGTTGGTACCGCAGGGTACTGAAACAGTATCTCTTGTATATGCGCTTTTATCTAGTAAATCTCAAGAGTGCTATACTCATTTCTTAGAACAACTGAAATGCTATGCAGAGTCTCTTGGCGAAGATCTTATTGTTATGCGTTGTAGCTAATTTAATTTCGTCCATTTTTTTAATAAACACCAAGACTGATGACAAAAAGATTTAAAACAATAATCACAAACTCATGACGGTAGTACGAAAAAATCTTGTGTAAAGCCAAGCTGTAATAAGGAGTAAATGTGTTGCCGTTTTATAGATTTGCTATAAATAAAAAAAAAGTTTTTTATGTTGGATATTTAAAAAGCCATACGACTGATATATTAAATGTCTCATTTATTGCCCAATATTATAGTAGTAGTAACTAAAATATTATAAATTTAACTTTTTATTATTATTTATTTGAAGGTTTTTGACTCGGGTCGTGCATTCGATGCAGCGTACTGTCGATACAACGTATTATCGATATGACATACTGTCGATGCAGCGTACTATCGATTTGGTGTACTGTCGATGTAGCATACAGTCGACGTAGCGTACTGTCGATATAGCGTACTCTCGATTTAACGTACTTTTTTTATAGCGTACTATCGATTTGGTGTGCTGTCGATGTAGCGTACCATAGATTTGGAGTACTGTCGATACATTAACTCGTCGATGGAACGTTTTCAATGCAGCGACCGTCGATATTCAGAACTAGACCCATTTGTTTGCGCGATTTCAGTGCTCGCTGCGTGAACGCCATAATCTCGCCCCGCTAAGAATTCGCGGGTAGTGTGAAAAGGTGTTTAAAATTATAAAAACCCTCGCTAAAATACCAAAAAGCCTCGCTCTCATATTTACATGAAGTTTGAATTGGCATTGCGATAAAACCTTTATTACATACCTCAGTGGCACCCCATCCCACCAAAGTAGCCAGATTATACGGCTTAACATCAACATTAGGCTTGATGATCGTGCTTTGCCTGACCTTGGCACTAAAGCTGATGGGCCTTGACAAGACCACCACCGCGATGTCGTTCATGTAGTAATTGCTGTCAAACTCCTTGTGAAGAATTATTTTGTTAAGGTTGTAATTCGACCCTCCTTTGGTCCGGTAGGAGGATCCAACTCGAATTCTCCAGTATTTTGGGTTTGTGTAGCTGAAAAGAAAAAGTAAATAGTTTGTAACTATGACAGTCGTGGATGGTGATTACAACCTAGGCTACTAATTTTGGCAGTCTAATTTTGTTTTGCTTAACTTTTTTGGGGTTTTAAAGAATATTGTACTACAAAGAAAATAACCAATCATGAACCTATCACTAAAAAACAGTTATAGGTACGAGTACCTACAACATTTCTTGTCGACGCAGAAAAGTGCTCGTAAGTCGATAAAAACCTAAGTAACTACGTGTAAGTTATTTTCTGTATTGTAAGTGCTAAAAAATTAACTTACTCCTTCCCAGAATTCGGATTAAACTGAAAACAATGTGCAGTAGAAATGACATGGCGGTTCGTTATTATAACTCCGGCGCAGTGCTGAGCGAACTGCAGGTTTCCCCAGGCGTCCAGGAGAAATTGCGCTACTATGGGGTACCGGTCTATCGTGGTTGGCAGGCCACCGACCACTCTGGTGAATTGGCTGTTTGCTACAATAAAAAAGAATCAGTATTTTTTTAGCATTATTATTATTGCACTATATTCCGTCGAAGGATAGAAACTAGAAAATTTCGGCCTGATCATAGGTATTTTCTAGTAGCCGCAGCGGCGGCCTTACCCATTGCGAGGCTGCGGGCGGCAGGTCTTTGCGAGGCCATTTGTCCATCGTGAAAAGTATGTGATGCGAAAGTACTACTAGGTTGTTTGGTTTATGTATTTGTCATGTTTGGTGAGAAATGCTAAAGTTTTACCTACAAATGAATAAAATTTGAGTTTTAAAATATTATTTTCCATTGAAAGATTTACAAAATTCACAAATTAAAATAGATGTTTGCGCCTTCCTAAGACTAAAATATTGAATAAAAGCAGAATAATCTAACGAATGAGCTACATCATTTTCAATTTAAAGAATTGCAATGGCTGAAAGCCGATCTTGTGTCATAAAATTCCTAAAATATGTTTTAATAATTTTAAGCCTTTAATTACTCCCTTCAGCAGACGCAACTGTAACGGGTGTTGGTGACAATAATTCTCAGGACTATTTCGATAGTGGGGTGAACTTCAGTTTTTTTTTTCTATTATGTTTTTAACACTGAGATAATGTCGTCGTTTCCTTCATACACACGGATGAACATATTGAGTTCTTCGGACAATTAGTGTCCATTAATATCACATGATTCTCCTACTTTAATTCATCATCATCCTGGCTGTTTTGATGTAAGTATAAATATAAATATGCGCCTGACAACACACCTCTTGAAAATGTTCTCGAAGTAGGGATTAATATCCATAATATGTTACGAGGTACCACACAAGGAAATAAGCTAGGGGCGTCTCCCAGCACACCGAGACCCGAGTCAATGCAGAAAATATTGTTTCCTGAATTGACCCGACCGGTAATCGAACCCGGGACACTACGGAAATCGAGGCAAGAAACCGTGCTACAGCGCACTACGCCAATCGTGTCGTTCAATGTGGAAAGAATGTTTTCAGCTGGATCAGGATTATAGTTACATTCAGTCAATAAACATGTTGTAGAGGTTTCTTGATCATCACTTTTTATATATTTATATTAAGATCCTTCTTTTAAACTACCTGACTCAAATTTTCTACGGCATCTCGATCACGCGAACTCATTTCGTAAATCTTGTTTTGTTTCGCACAAACAGTCAGAATTTTTTTTTTTACACTTTTTCAGCCTACTCAATACTTTGAATACTACATCAACGTAATACCTATTGATTAAAATTGAAAGATATGTACGGTACAGTAACGACTTTGTAACTCAATATTGCAAGCAAAATAATTCCAAGATGATACAGTTAGGAGTTGACGAACGAAATGAAACACGGGGTTTCCCCGAGCAAAAGAGGAGCACCTTACGTCTCGACTCCCGAGCTGACCCGAGTGCTATGCGATTGAAAAACCGATCTTCAAGTGTTTCGAGGCGCTACATTGTAGTACTACATAATGATTTTGCTAATTATTTTTTGAATGAATGAATTAGTTATCTAACTTTATTTTAATTAACCGTTTTGTTGTACCTTTTACCTTAATAAATAATGAAGGATCAAAATCTAGTTTTAAATAAAAAAATACACTTAGTTAAAAAATCTATATTTTTTAATTTGGGTTGTTGCGCGAGGCCCCTGCAAGAGCGAGGCCCCGGGCGATTGCCCTGTTCGCCACTCCCTAAGGCCGCCACTGCTAGTAGGTAGACCATTTTCGGTTTTTGGACATTTGGTCAGTCCTATTTGCTGTGCCCGAGAGGATCTGGATCATCTAAAAATCGTAACATCTTGTCTACATTACGAAATGCAAATAAATGATTGAGTATTCTTTTATCTGTGTGAATAGGTATTTAGAAATAAGCATTAATTCTTCTCTTGATTCAAATAATTCCACGACAGCCGTAGTTCGCGGAAGCGGGGTTTTTCGGCTTAACTTGCGTGATGTCCCGGGTTTGATTCCCAGTCCAATCAATTCAGGAAACCAACTTTTCTAAATTGGCTCGGATCTAGGCGTGCTAGCGGAAAGACGCCTCTGGCTTGAAACCTTGTCAGGTACCTCGTACCCACCTCAAAGATATAAATCCTTTTTGCGAGACCATGTCAATAAGTACGTTGTCTAGCGCCTAATCATTCATTAATTAGGTATCTAGTTTTTCATGTTGCCATGAAAAATGAAACTTAATAATCTAAAAGTCGTAATTCTAGGTTTGCGACTTCGCGTTAGATTATTCAATACATAGACAAGAGCAGAACTTACTCTCTTCAATCGGTGCTTTGTAACACTTTGCACATGCATAAAATATACCTACACGTAGCAATTTATGTACACAGGCATTCACATGAAGCTTGACTGGGCACCTTAAGCTGCTGACATAAGACCCATTTTGCAATGTTTTTGTAAAGGTTGATGTGAAGATGTATGTACCTATGTAGCCACTGCAGGCAATATTTTCTCGTGCAGCACCACTGCACCATAAATTATGCTAGTTTAAGACCCGACCAGAAATTCCTATCTTACGCTTGATTGGTTAACAACATTTCGCCCATGTTTTATAGCTGGACAATAACTTGCTTTCGATAGGTCTTGGGTAGGAGTGTAATAGTTTAGCTACATTCGCCAAAAGTACCATAAACCTAATAGTTAAGGTATGTACGACATAGGGAATGAAAGACCAATTACGAGTCACGACATAATAGGCTCCATTCCCGTTTAAGAAAGCAAGAATCAATATTGCGTGACACAACTTTAAAATTGTACGCATCTTTTTTTAAATCAGATAAATTAAAAACTTTTGATCACCATCACGCCGCAACCTTAATAAAAGCTTTGCTAAATTGTTACGTATTCATATGAATGAATGAAGTTAGAGTAGAAAAACATTATTTGATGCTATGCGAAATGGGGTGCATCATTCCTTATAAAACCTATTCTGAATTGCAGAATCACTCAGCATTAGTCTTCGCATTCGCTTAGTTAGCGTACTGAACTAACTGATTGATAACTCACCCCTATTCGACACCGCAATCCAATAAAGCACCACAATTATGTATTTCCCATGCATTTCTGCGGCACACACCTAATCCACTCGTGACACTTGAATCACAAATGTTCCATGATATCAGTCGCGAAATGCGTCCGTCCCTTGCTTTCTTGAAGATGTATGTATGGTGCTGTAGGTGAATCATGGGGAGCTTACTGTAGGTACGACGTACGACTAATATACTACGACTGAAAGGCCTTGAAGCTTGACCTCAAGCTTCCCAGTGTTTATTAAACGCATGAACTTTGGACACTCGTTTGATGGCTAGGATATTGTTATTTTAGACCACTTTTTATCGGTGTTACGTATTTACCTATGTACGATGGTATTATGGTATGGCACAGTCAACCACAGTTATGCTACATACTCGTATTTCAGGCTGCTCGTATGATTTCCCAAACTAAGAGCGGAATATGAACGTTACTGTGTTTACCACTTAAAAGCCGAGCTCGAGTAAGTAGCTTTGCTCGGTTTATTGCATTATTTATTAAACATTGGATTCTTAATTTTCTAAAAAATTTGTTATGCACATTATATTGTGAGGAAAAATAATTGCAGAAAACAATGTGTACATTACCTACCTACAAGTCGTAAAATGTTGTACCAATAGATAAGGCAGGTATTTCATCTATTGTAATATTTCATAGCATCAAGTCAGATCAGTCGCAGTAGATATGTTAAATGCAAATAGTCTGTCGTTGAATATTATGAACATCAATCATATAGAGAGTGGTTTGCTAGAGAAACTCATTATTTATAGATTAGTGTATAAGTATCAATCAACTTACCGTTTTTAATACGGCATTACTCGAGATCAATATTAATTATTACTGTAAGTGCGATTGCCGCGGAGCTGGTATCATATTCCGTAAGTAACTGTGTCGGTACCTACATCTGTGTTTACTTACATGTAGCGACTTACTTACTCAGGAAAGTTAGGGAGATAGTTTAATACACACACCAGCCGAATTAGCGTAACATAAAAAAGGTAGAATATATTTTTAAACAAATATTATTAACATGTTTTGACATTAATTTGTATTGCAACACCAAACTGAACTGAAAAGTTTAATGAAACAAAAACTAAACAAAATTTATTTTTCTTAGATTTCGTAATCACAAACAGTTTATAATTTAAGATTTTGTGACGATTAAAAATCGTGATCAATGATTCATCAATGATTTCTTGAGGCAACCGGTCCCATTCTTCGAGTAATGCGTTTCGCAACTCGCCCAGATTGTTAGGAGGTGGCATTCTTGATTTGACACGTCTTTTCAGCAAGTCCCAAACGTGTACAATAGGATTCATATCCGGGGACCGTGCTGCCACTCCATCATCGTTACACCAACATGGTTTAGGTATGCCTATACTGTGCGAACACTGTAAGCCCGAGCATTAAAGTAAAGTAAAAGTAAAAGTAAAAATTATATTTATTCATATAGACTTATAAAAAGTACATAACTAATGACAAGTCATATACAAAAAAAAATTGTAGCAAAAATATACTGAATAAAAATAAACTTACTTAAAATAATACTATGATAGTTAATATCATCATTAAACATAATGTGACTCTACCACTGGTTCGGAGGTGGTTTCCGATCGAGAAGACTCCGGCAAGAAACTCGATGGTTACTCTTTTCAATCTTGTTTTTATACACAAAAATTGAATTGACAGAGTAAAGTCATAACAAAAAAGTGTGCAGAGGAGCAGATTATACCTAAGATGACCACAAATTCTTATCAGTTAAGAAATCCTCAACACTTTAATAACCTCGCTTCATTAACTTAGCTTTAATTTGTGACTTAAACTTGTGAAGAGGCAGTTCAACAAGAGTTTGCGGAATCTTATTAAAATATTTTACACATTGGTCAACAAATGATTTCCCTACCTTATGCAGTCTTAGACTGGGAGTTACAAGCTTATTTTTATTTCTGGTAGGTATTGAGTTTATGAACATCACTGTTTTTCTGTTCAATCCTGCATTAGAATGAAGTCGTTGCCAATAAAGGGGGCAAATGGTACATGTTATTCTAATATCTCCCTGATATACCGATCAGCAGTCAGATTGCCGCCGTCAACTACTACTAACTCTGTGCGAGCTCCTAAACATATCCCTTCCCAGACCATAATTGAGCCGCTGCGCCGTAAGCCACTGTAATTTCGAAATTACGACTTTATATAACGCTCTCCTTTGTGTCTCCGTACTCGTTGCCTTCCATCAATCTGATTTACCAGAATTCTGCATTCATCAGTAAAGAGGACATGTCCCCACTTGTCAATGTCCCAATGACGATGTTCACGAGCAAAGTAATGTCGGTTTGTGCGATGGTGTTTTTCAAGTTTTTGTGCTTCGGCGAGCACAAATGAGCCTATACCGACTTCTTCGAATCTTCTGCGGACTGACCGCTCACTCATTCTTACTCCTCAAACCTCTTCCAATACATCTCGGGCCTGCACCGCCGTTAGACTCGTGTTCCGACGAACTTGAAGTTGTCGAAATCGGTCATCTCCTTGAAGTACTCCTTTTCCTGCCTTGTCCTCTCCTCCTTACTAGAGAATTCGTCAATCTGTAGCGTTGGATGCTACGATGAATTATAACGACCGACGAAGTCTTGTGTGTGGTCTTGAGTTCAAACCTGGCCGGAACCAAAATCTTTGTGTTCATTGTTTAATTTCCGACAAACCTTCCGGTGATGGAAAACATCGATATAAAACCAAATCAACCCGAATAGCGGAGGAATACTCAACACCTACCACGTTGGGTCCTAATACCATGGTGAAAAGTGGGCTTTTTGTTCACCATGACGGCAAAGGTCGCTTGCTTTTGACTACCCCGTTTGGGATAAAGTCGTGATGGTATGTTATGTTATGTCTTTAATAACGACGTTAAGAATCAATTTGTCCTATTTACTTAATGACCATTAGAAAATGTCTTTTTGATGTCATTTACGTTAAGGTGGTTTTTCGTGATAGCTCGTGTTCCACTTCCTAATGCCAAATACTTAACATCTACTGATTTTTAAACAATATTATCATAATAGATACCTATCTCACTTGATGTATTTATTGCTGGATGTACTTTTATTAAAAAAATATAGCCAACAGGTACATCTTAAAGCGAAATACCTTCCTCTCTTATTTCTGCATCCTTTTTAACAGCTGTTAGGTGAGATTAGCTCCATAAAGTAACATTTCAGAACTATTATCTTAGTGGAACTAAAGCAGAAAATATTACTTTAAGAAATCATATCTATAATATATAATTGTATTTAGAAATAATAAAGTTTTTATTTTATTTACCACTATACCACTTAGAACAATTCTGACCACTCAGATATGTTTCTGTATTAGGGACATTAGGGTGCTATAAATCAGTGATAAAATTATTGCTAGCCGCTGAAAAAAAATGAAGCCACGGGTCCATACAAAGTACATATTTAAATCATACCCCTTTACGAACTTAAATAAACGGAAAATCAACAAATGAGCGACTGTCGACTAATGTTCCATTTTCAAATTAGACCTTTAATTAAAAAAAAGTAGTGTAACCGGCTTGTGTTAAGAAAAGAATACATTAATCATCCCTTTTTTTATGTTCCGCTAATTCTGCCGGGCGGCCAGGCCTACCGGCAGTGCGTGTTCGACCACTGGCAGGCATACTAAACGCTTTCTTAAATAAGTGGGACAATCTTAATAAAAATAAAAAATAAAAAAGTTTTTATTGCCAAATTTAAAATTTATAAATGACTACAAGTTACAAAATATAAAAATGAACAGAGAAAAAAAAGAAAGTCATTAAAATGCTGGTTCGGCAATAGGTACCAGTCTCAGCGTATGCTTGGCACGGAGGCCCAGCGCTGGTTTTCAGACTGGCCCTTATGGCAGGTCGGCAATGGAGGAAAAATATGTTAGGTGGAACGAACAGGATGTAAATATAATATTATGTGTAATAAGTAGTATGTTGTAGAAGAAAAGAAAAAAAAAAGAATTATGTAAATTATATGATCAAAATCGTCCGTCATTGTTTATTTTAGCAGAAGAGTCTTGTAGCCGTACTAGAAAAGGAGAGCCGTACTAGAAGAGTATCTTGTAGCCGTACTAGAAAAGGATTTGTACTAGAAAAGCCTTGTTAGTAGGACAGCATTATATCACTGTGGTGTGGTAGTAAAGTAACTTGGTCTATGAACTATCGGTGGCTAGATGGCCTCTTAAACTCAAACTCAATATATCTTTGTTATTAAATGAAGACATAAGCTGTAGGTATTTCAAATAGTCATAAAATACGCCTCAACAAAGTGGGGAACCTTAATACGCACTGTAGGTACACCTCTGCCTAATCCACCACCTTGACCTAATCGTCAATCGTGAAACTCCACAATCAAACTCGTTTTTTAATGTTCTAAGGCCCGTATTCTAGAATCATACTCAAGCATTGATTTTTACTTGAGTAGAGATTTAAAAACGTCAGTTCATACAAAAACGTCACTCAGATCTTTCCTACAGATTTTGTTTCAGAATACGGGCCTAAGAAACTTATTTCGCAGGAGTTGACCTTAAGCCTAGAACAGTTTCTGGAAGCGCTTGCAGGCGCTTGCAAGTACCACACGCGGTTCAACCGTTGACGCGCTTACTTGCATAAGCGAACTGCGCCCCAATAACTTTGGCAACATAGTTGATATATGATGTTTCACATCTTATATCTTTCATTTCTTTTATAAATAAATATAGGCTTACTTAATAATATTAAGTAGGTTTACGTAGTTGGACGCCATCCATCGAGGTATTCCGGATACCAGCGCACTGCTGCAGCTTTACAGCGGCACATGCTGAGACTGGGACCTCGTTGGCAAAGCCTATTTATTGCGACATACAGAGGTTTGAACATTTGTGGCATGGCTACCCATCCGCCATTGTTTTTTTCTTATTTGGCTATGGTAAGTACGAGTCGTACTTCATTGCGTGTACCGTGAGTACACACATTGTGTGAAATTATAGCAAAAAAGAATGAGCTTAGTACGACACGACACCACACAACTGCCGTCCATACGTTGTATTGCAATAACACGGACCAATGGTTTTGATTTAAGTGCCCAACGTTAATTGAATTTGATTATGTTAGGGTTAAGAATAACTTTGTTATTTAGTTAGCTTAGTTTGCACTTTGCGAATAAATACTTTGACTTTGGAAACTAACGGCTCAAAATCGAATATTCAATGCCGTGATTCCGTGAATTAAAAAAATGCATTTTGTTTGACTTTGACGTTGACACTTGACAGCGACACTAATCAATTTTTTGGACGTGATCTTACGATTTAACGATTTTCCACGAAAATTCCACAGCATTTGTAATATTGTAATATACCGTCAAATTATTATTGTATAATGGGCAAAAAAGGAGTTGTTGCTTTTTTGAAGGACTTCTATTACGATCCTTTCAAATGGTAAGAGAACATAACCTCCTTGTTGTAAGTGTGGTTTACCTGCGTATTTTAGAATCTTAGGTCTTCTGCTGTGGATTAATTTATGCGTTTTTATGTGATCGTTTCGTGCTAGAGTTGCTCTATATTATTTATGTAAGAGCACCAGCAGAGAAATTTTATTTCTTAGGCCTGCTGCATGATCGAATTTGTTCTGACCGATTCTCCTCAACCTATGCACTTTAGGAGGCTGTGAGCTATGCTGACTACTTAAAATACTACGTTGAAAATTACCTGACGTAATAAAACTTATATTGAAAAAAAAAACATTCATTCATCATTTGGTTTACCAATGAAACACTCAGATATTATCTGCTTAAGTGATTATAATTCTTCCGCTTGATTCCTACACCCGTTCATTTTGTTCTAGCATTATTATTTTTTTAAGTTTGAAATAACTTTAATCCACCATAAAACTGGTATAACTTTGTGTTTAATGTCAAAAATCACATTACTGAAAATAGAATCTGCACTAAAATTAAGTTTTACAACTTATGATAGCAAAAACAATTTGTTACTAAGAATTTAGTTTTATTGAGATTATTTTACAATACCACTGATTATCAAGGTTAGCTTTTAGAACTTTAGCTGGGGTAGATACGTTTTAGTCAATTCATTTATTTTCTATACTTTTTTATTTATGTATTGCTAACAAGAGGGATAGAAATTAAATGTCTCCCTGAATGTCTGTGTCACTGTCTGGTGTCATCTTCAATCTTGCTCAGCAGCTACTTTACTTGTATTACATTTTCATTTTAAAACCGTAAGAATATAACTTTAGGAAATAATTTAAAAAAATTGCATTAGCCTAGGGTCTGTTTTGTTAAAGTCAAGAGTCTGTAATAATATGTTACATACTAGTTATACAAAACCTAACACTCCTGTATGGACTGATAAGCAATATTTACAAATACTCGAAACATTGCATATTAAATATAAACCTTATCTCTCCATATTTGTATCTTTGTAAAAATTCTCTAACGGGCACTAAATTGACCTCTGTTAATCTTTCAGGTCAGTGGTCAAGAGTCTCGGATTTTTTTCAGTCGGTGTTGTGATCGCTAGCGAGTGCTCAGGCCTCGAACTGATGCCAGCCGTTCCTCAATAAGTAGATTAAAAGGTTTTACTTTAAGCTAAATACCAAGATGTTAAATTATTTACTATTTGTTGCGTGCCTCGGCTCTGTGCTTGGTGAAGATGGAAGAAGACCAAATTTTATTGTTATTCTCACCGATGACCAGGATGTTGTTTTGGGTGGCATGGTTAGTAAATGTAAATGAGTTTACTATTAAGTTATGAATAAATAGAATAGTGAGAGAACTGTAGTTTTATTTTATTTCAGAACCCTATGAAGAATGTTCATCAGTTTATTGCTGAAGAAGGTGTTACATTTACCAATTCAGTAAGTATGTTACTTTTATCCTACTACTAGCTATCCATCAGCGGCTTCGCCCGCGTGGATGTCTTTCCCGTCAAAATTTAGCCTTAATTGAAAAAAATAAAGCAGTCACTCCCTGATAATGTTTAGAATCGGTCTATTAGTTTGAGAGCCTATTCAATACAAACTAACAAATCTTTCCTTTTTATAATATTAGTATAGATAGATTAACAATTTCTGGTCCACAAACCTTAAGCTGGTCATTCCCTCTTTAAGACATATTTCTGCATACTTTTTTCTTTATTTTATTAAAAATGGGTTTCCGTTTGGCCTCAAGTCTCGCCTGGTGGTAAGCGATGACGAGGCCGATGGTGGTACATGTTACCCAGAAAATGCCTATTCACTCTGGCCTTGAAGATACTAAATTGTTTTTACTAAAAATAGTATAAAGTGCACCAGGGTAGTTAACTAAAACTTCGGTAGTTTCGATCATATCATATACTGCATATTATGCTGTAATATCCTTTTCCTCACAGTACCTACATATGATCACCCGGTATATTTAACTTACGGAACAGAAACGTGGTTTCTTTATGGGCCTTATAAGGAAGGCTAAGGTCACCTAGCGTGCTATGGAAGTGGTAAATATTGCGGTAAAGTCACTGACGTATCCCTGCGTGTGAATAAATGAAGGTGGCAATGGGCAGGGCACACAGCACGAAGGACTGATGATCGCTAAGAGAGAACAAAAAAGCCGTTCTGGGGCCTCTTGTTGAACTATTATATTATTTTTGACTTGTCTAGTTCATTCCCTAAACTGAGCGTAGCGAGCAATTTCGTAATATGATCTTTCATTTCTAGCCAGTCAACGGTTTCCTGGCACCAACGCATTATGGCTGGATATTCACTGACGTAATCACTCTACACGCAGTTTAGGGATTGAGGTGATTGCTATAAGGCTACAGGCGGCTTACCGTGATAGTACTTAGTTACCAACTATCATCATCATTCGTGAAGGCTATTAATACATTTAGGCTTCTGTCCCATCTGTAAATATCTATTAGGTACCTACTAGCTGTCCGTCAGCGGCATTGCCCACGTGGACTGTCTTTCCCGTCAAAATAGAGCCTGTATTAAAAATAATGTTTCAATCAAATCATTAAAAAAATACAATGTGTTAATTAAAAAGCGCAAAATCTCACGACACCCCAACTCATTTTTATTATAAAAGAATGATGTAAATATGATGTAAATTAAATGTAAATAAATAAATAAATTATTAGAGTTAAGTAATGATTAAACACGGCGTGATGAAAATATTTTTTTGGTTAATATTTTACCCCTATTTTTATTAGTGGAATCGATTCTACTCTCGATTCTGAACAAACTAATTTCAGGTTTTTCGCTTTTTCACGTTGTATTGTATATTCACTAATATTAAGCCATATGTCACTCCCTGATAATGTAGCTTAATATTGGTGAAATAATTTTTAAAATCTGTTTGTTAGTTTCGGAGATTACCTGCCTCTAACATACAAATTCACAAACGCTCACTTCTTTAAAATATTATTATAGATTGCTCGTCACGTCACGTCACGAGGCAATACACACAGCTTCTAAGAGCGTGAAGCATGTTCATATTACCTCACACAACAGACAATTAAAAAATGTCAACAGTACGTAACTTCACCGGTCTGCTGCCCGAGCCGCGCCAGCCTGCTCACAGGGCTGTACGTGCACAACCACCGAACACAGAACAACAGCCTCGCCGGGGGTTGCTATGGAACCGAATGGCGGCAGAAGGAACGCAGAGTGTTCGCCAACGCGCTGCAAGATGTGGGCTACGACACCTTCTACGCCGGGAAGTATATGAACCGGGTACGTTATCCCTAGCTTTTATTATTTAGTACTACCGCTCACTGGGCCAGTCGCGGCTACGCAAACTGAGGACAAGATTTTTTTACAATATGTAAGGCATCGACGCAAACTCAGCGTTTGAGTATCCGCCCACTCGTTTTGTTTTTTTTATTGGGTGAATAAGGTATCATAAAGTTTTATTTTTAAAACATTTGAGGATTTATTCTTGCTTCTTTATAGGGTCTCTATAGAAGCAAAGCAATAGTATAGTTTAGTAATGTACCTACTTCTGAGTTTACGTTGAGTAAATCATGATAGTAAACTACAGCCACTTCGTATGCCGTTTTAGTTCAATTTCTTTTTACTAGAGGCGCTGTTACAAATTACAATACAAATACTAACTTCATCATTATGGTGCAATCGTCGCCGTAATCACGAAGTACCAGACACCACGTGTTAAAATTACCCAGAAATTATTGCGGACTTTCACATAGGTAGGTACCTAGAAAGCTATTGTGGGATAGCCGGACTCTAAAGAAAGCTGACCTCTATGAAAGCTGTGGGTAGGCTTATGCATACCAATGTAGAGCTTGTCTAATCTGAAAAGACGCGCCCCTCCACCGCATTAACATGCCGCTGTAATTGGTAAGTAAATTGGTCGTTCAGTAGCACAGTTGGACTCGAACCTAGGAGAATGTATCGTTTGTTCGAAAATGTACGCTCAGAACAGTAGTGGCGCGCGTTATTTCAAATTAGTTACTTTTTTCATCTCATAGTACGGAACAAAAGAAGCTGGCGGTCCTGAGATCGTCCCTCACGGCTGGAACGAGTGGCACGGGCTGGTCGGCAACTCCGTCTTCTACAACTACACTCTGTCCAACAATGGCGTGCCGACACATTCCACTGATTTGTACCTCACCGATGTTATTGTAAGTTTTTCCCATATTTATACCGGTTGATTAAAATCCCGGTTGATTAAAATCTGCCGACAAACTGTTGCACAGTTTGGCAGAAAATAATGTTAAGCATCCCTGTAATTTTTATGGTTTAATAAATAAAAAAATAAAAAAAAGATTTAGGTTTATTCGTCAAGTCTAAAAATTGTTCTGATTCGTCAAGCGGTTTTTATTGCCTGTCCCCCTTTGTTCATATTCGTCAAATGCTAAATAAGTTTTGGTTCGCCAAGCCATGTAAAAGTTCTGATTGGTCAAATCAAAGAGAAGTTCTAATTCGTCAAGTCTACTGAAAGTTCAGATTCGTCAAGTGGTAATACGAGTATGTTCAGATTTGTGGGGTTCATAATTAGTTCTAATTAGATAAATCTATAGCCAAACTAGCAAGTGTCAGAAATAAATAAAACAACAGAATATATAACATAATAATATATTATTAATTCACAGATTACATTACTCGCAATCATTTCCATAGTGGATGTATAAAATTATCTACGCGAAAATAAGAAATTCAAACGAACATTCGTATTTTTTGTATGATCTGTTAATAATTTAAAATGTGCAAGAAAATGCTTATGTTCATTTAGTTAGAACATTTCTACTATTTTTTACATTACTTTATATCAACACACGCACGGTACATTTTTATCTTATGTAAATGTTTAAATAGATTTTTGTTTTGTCTTTTATTATTGAAGCAGCTATTTTACCAATTGAGATTTCACACTGCATGTTCCAGTGTTTTATGCGAACACGTATTTTCGTTGTCCCATGTATCACATTTAGGGATATTTCAGGGAACCTAATAAAAAAATATATTTGGACGTCGATCAAGATAAAACTAGCTCACATAATCAGTAAATTCCTTTTTTTACGACATAAAAGTAAGCTTTGTATGGTCGCATGTAATTCATCGGCATTAAACGGAAGTATCTTTCGTAATGCTCCTAGAATTTACAATAAAATTCCTGAGCCAATTCGTAGCATTAACGATACAAACATATTTTAAAATATTCAGCTAAGTTTATAATATTATTCCTAATTTATTGACATGACGTGTTCATTTTAATAATTTCATTGCTATTTTTATTTGTATTTTTATTAATCTGTTATGTTTTTCGTATGCCTTTGAAGGCGCGTCATGGAGTCTTCTTATTATTTTTCACCATACCATCTTGTACTACCTGTGATGACGAATAAATGAATTTGAATTTGAATTTATTTTTGTTAATAACCACACCACCACATTTCGCTATAGCGGGATCTCAGCATCAGCTACATAGAGAACCAGACAGAATCCCAGCCATTCCTCATGGTCCTGGCGCCCCCGGCTCCGCACCAGCCCTTCACGCCGGCGCCGAGGCACGAAGGCCTCTTCAGCAACGTCACGGCTGTGAGGCATCCTAACTTCAATGTTGCTGCTCATGTAAGTCTTTTTGATTGTGCTAATGAATTACCGGTGCGGAAGTTATTTATATCTAGTGGTATAATTTAGCAAGAAGGATAAATTGCCATGACGACCCGATTGGCGTAGTGCGCTGTAACACGGTTTCTCGCCTTAACTCACGTTCGATTCTCGGTCAGGTCAATTCAGGAAACGATCCTTTCTAAATTGGCCCGGTTTTGGGTGTGCTGGGAGACGCCCCTGGCTTATTTCCTTGTGCGGTACCATGTAAGACTGGTATATTAATCCCTACTTCGAGACCATGACAAGTGGTGTGTTGTCGGGCGCATATTTAAATATTATTTATTTATTGGAGCCTTGTGAGTGTGTGGAGGTTTGTGATCACCAACCCACATTTGGCAAGCGTGGTGATTCAGCCAAAACCCATCCATTGTAGCGATGACTTGATTTCAATGATGGAGGCCTTTGTCCAGCAGTGGGACAATATATCGGCTAATTAATTACTTACTTTTTTTATTGGAGCCTATGGACAATGGCATGTCTTGTAACCCTAGGGGAGACCTTGGTCAGCACGCGGATCAATAACTAAAAAGAAAGATAACACCACATGTATTGCCCTGTTCCTAAACTATGATTACCCATTGTGCGATGGAAACCAGAAACAACGAAGGTACAGTCAGCAACATAATAGTTGAACTCTTTACTCTATAGTCGTGCGTGCTTCTTATATTTTGACGAATCAATTTCTACGACAACTTGAACGAGGTTAATGTGACAAAGTACTGAAGTCTCACGCTTTTTCTACGCGGGTCTTGGGAAACTAACCCGCCTTCTTCCGAGATCTTTTGCATCTCGACTGGCACTCGTTACCTTCGTATTAGATAAACAAACAAAATTGTTCTCTTCCAGGATAAGCATTGGCTAATGCGAATGCCACCATCCCCCCTCCCAGAAAGTATGATGCCAGAACTAGACCGGGTATATCGGTCGCGGTGGGAGACATTGTTGGCCGTCGACGAAATGGTGGCAGACGTGGTGGGGGCGTTGGAAGTGGCGGCGCTATTGGACAACACTTACATTATTTATACTTCTGATAATGGATATCATATTGGTAAGTTTGCTATCGCCTTCAAACTTCATTTTTGACTGGCCTGTTGGCGCAATGGCAGCGATCCTGCCTTTAGCGCCGGAGGTCGTGGGTTCAATCCCCACCCATGACAAATATTTGTGTGACGAACATTTGTATTTGTTGTGTGTCTGGGTGTTATTATCTATTTAAGTATGTATTTAAAAATATTTAAGTATGTTTATCAGTCTCTGACGCCCATATTACAAGCTCTGCTTAGTTTGGGGTCAGATGATCTTGGTGTGAATTGTCCCAGATATTTATTTATTTATTTATTCCATCATGTTGACTTAGAGACGATTCATTATCAAATCGGTGAATATCTTTGTTGGCTAATGAAAGTAAACTTCACTACCATTTGCTTTAAGAGCCTTAGCTGGGGGTGGATCGAAAACGTTGCATTTTTATGGGATTTTCGTGATTATTTACTTAAGTTTTTCTCCATTATTGTGTGCATTAAAACACATTGATTGTCTGAAATTTGATAATCGCGAATTATTTGGTAAATTAAATAAAAAGCCGTATTTTTTGAAAGACACTTAAAAATTTCCTTTTATTTTGGACTAGACAGTCATTTGATCGCAATCGCACCTGATGGTAAGTGACGATGCGATCTATGATGGTACATGTCTGCGTAGTAAATGCCTATTCACTCTTGTCTTTTAACTGTACTGTACACAGTTAAAGTTTAAATATAAAGTTAAAAGGTGCATTCAATAATAGAGAGATAATTTGTACTTAATTTGAATTCGGCTAGATAATCGCGAAAACCTTACCCCAAACGCAAAAAACAAACCCTCAAAAGCAATTTAAAAGGTAAAGAAGCCGCCATGCTTGGTCCTTCGGACCGGATTTAGGCCGATTTCAGTTAATACAGCCGCCTAAAACCTATAGTGGACAGGTGACTGCTTATGACGTATCTATTATTTATTTGCAGAAATATAAATGAGTACTCTTATCCCAGCCTTGTCTCAATGAAAGGTACACTAACCTAACATGTAATTGACTTCTTGTGAATTTGCAGTATCAAAAAATTACAACTATTTCCACTGACCTCAATCAAACCCACTAAGTATACCAGTAATTTTGAATTATTATCTAGGTCAGTTCTCGCAAGTGTACGACAAAAGGCAACCTTACGAATCAGACATAAAAGTGCCCCTGCTCATCCGAGGACCTGGCATCAAAAAGAACTCCGTGGATCCTCAACCAGTCTTGAACATAGACATAGCCCCAACAATCCTTCAACTAGCCGGTATAGAGGCCCCGGGAATGGACGGGAAGCCATTACAGCTAGTAGAAGCAAAACTTAAAGAGAGATATATGCTGGTGGAATATTACGGGGAAGGCAGAGATGGTAGTGTGGACTCCAAGTGTCCTTGGAAATATGACAGTGATAATCTTGCGGTGAGTATTTTTGAAGATAAATATTTGATTACAACTATTGTAAAAATAAAGTAATTAACTATTCAATTAAGCGATGTTATCCGCCAATATGCTCAGAAAATTACCACCGATGTAGGAACCAAAATTGCTTCCAAACGCCTGAAGTAACAACTGTTTTTAACTTATCAATCCTTCTTAGGGTAGAGCTACATCTGGAAGCCCCGAATCGCACTTTACTTAGCTTCTATCCTTATCTATCACTCAGAACCGTCATTTACTAGAGCGAGAAAAGAGAGGTGTTACCGAGCGCCCCATAGATACCGTCGCGATGCGGTCGCACTTTCGCTCTCTTTGTAGTAAAATACTGTTCTGAGTGATAGAAAAGGATAGAGGCATAGAAAAGTGTGATTTGATCAATGCTTATTCCATTTCAAAATGTAATTAATTGGACAACATCCATCTCCATGTAGGCAATTTGTGACTATAATTTCCTCATTTTTATTTCAGCAATGCTATCCCCAGTACGATTGCAAGTGCCAAGACGCCAAAAACAATACTTTCGCCTGCTTGAGACATATCGCGAAACGCGTCAACATGAAGTATTGCATCTTTGCCGACCACGAGGTATGTATCAATCAAATGACAATCACTAAAAACTCGATTAACAGACTAACATTTTCCATCATACTTTTAGTTCACATGTAGAGGTTCACATTCATTCATTATTTACTAATTTACTAACTTTTTGCCTTTCATCATTTCATCTAACTTTAGTACATAGATCGGGTTTTTTTCGATCCAATTGACATTCGGAGAAATGTCACACTTCTTCAGCCTTCGAGACTTCTTAAATGGAGATCGTTAGCAGGAAGGAAACGCCGCTTGAAGTTGAGAAGAAAAGGGAGAATCAGAAAGCAACGGGTTTACAATTATAAACATAAGGTAAGTAGTAATTGGACCGAAAATGAAATGAAGCCCAGTAATCACTTTCATTCATCTCATTCATTATCGTAAATACATGTGCCTAGAAAACATTGTTTGCTTTTAACTGAATACCTGTAAATCATATTCATATTCATATTCATATTCTTTATTGCACTCCATAAGTTACAAAGTTGGTAAAAAACATAATACAGGACATTATGGACCCTGTCGGGCACGGCAAAGATAAGAGAGGGGAGGAGTCACCCTACGCTCGTATTTACAAGAACTATTATTAATTATGATGTTAGTTTTTAAATATATATTATTTTATTGTACTTGTATAAGTATGTTATTTAAAATATCAATAAATCCTATGCTATTCATAACTTTTTCTGTAAGTAGATACTTACAGAAAAAGTTATGAATGTTATGATACTTATTAATTCTCAAATATTATATATTATTATTATTATATGTTTTGAATATTGTACATGTATATTTTATTTAATGTCGTGACAAAAACGTCTCGCTTACTCCTTGAAGAAACTCAAGAGACTAAAGCCAAGAGCACACGCTGTAGCGCTTTCGAATGTTCAAAAAAATATGGGAATGACATTAAAATGTTTGATCAAGCGTCAATTTGATAATGTCATTTTAGTGTTTCACATGTAGATGCGCTAGTAGCTCGTGTTTTTTTCTACAGCCGCTGGTCACTTAACGAGCGACAGACAGTTATAAATAAATATATGAAAATAAATTCTAATAAAAACGGGTTTTTGCAACGAAACAAAACTACGGTAAATTGTTTTACCTATTTTCTCGACGTTTCGGCGACAATTGCATGTCACAGCGGACTGCTGGTGCGCGGCGTCGTCTAGCTGGCGAACGATCTTCATCCACCCGCACATTTTCAATTATTCTGTCCATAGTACAGTCAGGTCGACAAACTACACTCACAGTGTCCCGAGTTTTTTCGAGACGGTCCAACTCGCGTTTTACACTTTGTAACCACGCTCGTGACCACGGTGACATGCCATTGTCGCCGAAACGTCGAGAAAATAGGTAAAACAATTTACCGTAGTTTTGTTTCGTTGAAAAAACCCATTTTAATTAGAAATTGTTAAAATGCAACAAGAAAGTTTAAAATGTTAAATAAATGAAGTTCCAGAAGCTACCATTCAGGCTGCTAATGAAACAATATTTACGTTATTGTAGCGAATGAAGAACCATGAAAAATATACGATACCCTGAGAGGCTCGCCCAGAGCATCACGCTTTCGTTTAGACATGTCAAATTTTAAAATCAAGAAGGCTAGAGACTAAGGAGAGATAACTCCCGAAGTGGGGGTAAGCTTTCGAGGGCCGAAAGTCGTATACTCTGTGCCGGGCAAAACGCTGTATTGCGCATGTGCAGCGGCAGCTATTTGTCATTTCATGGTCACATGGTTTTGTTTTGAACGGTGTCACGTGCGACAGTTGTTGTTTTTTGTTGTTTCCCAAGTGAAGAAAGATAAGATACAGAATTAATTCATATGATGGCAATGTTGTTGATTTTATCTCCAGAGTAATTGCTAATTTTTTTTGACATTTTCGAGGTTGTGTTGACCAATTTTGACACTTCGCGAGGATCGCGGCAAAGAAGCGTAATGCGCATGCGTCACTGTGGGATACGGATTTAGTCCAACCCTTTCCAGGGAGTTATCTCTCCTTAGTCTCTAGCCTTCTTGTTTAAAATGTACGAAACTGACATCAAATGTCATCTCGATTTGACGAGTGCTTACGTCATTCCCGTACATTTTTCACATCTGAAATGTCAAAACGGAAGTAGCGTGTTGCTCTTGGCTATGCTCTTGGCTATGGCCCCTGTTATCTACCCATGTTAGTCTACCGTACTCCCCTATCAGAATTGCGGTAGAGTTATAAGAGTTGGGCTTTTGTATTTATGCAATGAAGAGTACAAAGAACTTCTGAAAATACCAACACTGTTGTTACAGAAATTCGCCGAGCTATACGATCTATCGGCCGACCCTTACGAACTCAACAATGCGATAGACGAAGAGTTCCAAGCCATCATCGTGTGGTACAACAACTACCTGAGCCGCTTGGTCAAGTGTAAAGGCGTGAAGAACTGCGATAATCCTTTAGAGATCGCTTTAGAACATTAGTATTACTATATAGAAATAGTATGTGTGATTTCCTTTAAGACTTTCTGTATTTAACTATATTGCTGTAGCACAAATAAATTAGAATTACAAATTATTCCT
This sequence comes from Udea olivalis, assembly GCA_947369235.1. NCBI lineage: Eukaryota > Metazoa > Arthropoda > Insecta > Lepidoptera > Crambidae > Udea > Udea olivalis. Next base: position 8,666,404 of record OX376362.1, on the reverse strand, counting down.
GTCTTTCAAATTAAATTAGTTTGAGGTTCACATGACGGTGGGGGGTAGTAAAGGGCTGATAAATTTTACAGGGCACAATTATTATTTTTAATGATGAAAATTATGGTAGTCTACCTTGTATAAGATAACTATACTTACGCACTAAAGAAGACACGCGAAATAACAATGTAAAGGCCTAAGTTCGTGCAAAAAAATATTTAATACAAACCAATCAACAACAGTTCAATAAATAATAAATTCTAATAATATCAAAAATACATCACAGTCACGTAATGGCAGCTTAGAATGTAAAGATTCTTCGGAATGTACATCTGGAATAAAAAAACGATCTATTTATAACCTTTGTACAGTCAGCAAAGCCTTGTTCAAAATAGTTTGTTTTTTGTTGAATTTGGCTCAAACCTCTCATTAATATCTATACTTCATTCATTCTGGCATTAGACAGAAGTAAAAAAGGTTCTTTTTAGGGTACACTTTGTGTAAAAGTACAATAAACATTATTACTTTTAAGATATATGCCGAATTCATTAAAATCTACTTTAATAGCAGCTGTCCCACTTAATTGTTCTCATTTAAAGTCAAGTAACTTCAGAATTTATGAGGCTTTTGCTTAAATAAATGATTTTGTCTTGCATCAAACAATTATTGCCGATGTTAAAACCTAAAAAAAGCAGCGGTTTTCATCCGAACACATTTTTACTGTCACTATAACTCTACCAAATCTAAAATGTTACACAATACCTTCATACCTCGTGGCGGAAGGGGTTTTCAATTTTGCTAGGTTATACTCGGGTATGTCATCGTCATGGCAACCTCAAATGCAAAATTGTCATTCATTTTAGCATCCCTGCTTCTTATTTCTAATGTTATAAATAATGAATGAAGTGTAAATAGGAATTTTAATACGAAGTCTTTACTATAGTAAAAAGATTCATAGACTGTTTAGATTTTTATGAATAAGGGTTTGTGTTTTGTTACCTGAAGAAAAAAAGGTTCCGAATTAAAGTGTCAAACACTACACTAACTGACCTTAGGTTCAGGTAACAGCTGGCACTTGAGGTCGGTTTTGTATGCTAAAGTAATCTGTCACTTTGCTTTGGCACTGGATATCTTCTTTGTACACCAGTGGGCAGGGGAAATATTTCTGGAACAATATTTTTCACTTAAAATCTTAATACACAATTAATAAGATATCTGGGCTGCTAGAGATATAATAGCAATTAGAACCATATACTCAAACTCAAACTCAAATAACTTTATTCAAATAGACTGTATCAGTACTTTCAAATCGTCAAATTTACAGCAAAATATACTAAATAATAGACATAAATACCATAATAATATGGATATGTAAATAAACAGTATACAGACATAATGCGACTCTACCACCGCGTCGGAGTTGTTTCTTGCTGAGAAGACCCGGCGAGAAACTCAGCAGTTACTCTTTAAAACTTGTTTTGGGTTTACAACAGGCGTTAGTAAAGTACAAGCAGTGTGTCATTTTGATACAAATAAACCTAAAAGAATATAAAACAAAGAGAAAAACCAACCATAAAAGAATATAATAACAAAAATTCATTTAAACAATTCAAAAAGAAAAATTGTTAGTCAGTACCTACTATGTACCTATTAACTATTACAATAAAACATCTGTTACAATAGATCTATTTAATCCCGCATCGAGCAGAGCGCTTATCCCCAGGCATTTTTATCTATAAGGTAGTCTTTTGTAGTATAGTAGCCCTTTTTTAATAAAGCTGTTTTGATGTGATTTTTGAATCTATGTAGTGGTAACTCACAGATGGTTTTTGGAATTTTGTTGTAATAATGTATACCTTGCCCCATAAAGGATCCTAAAACTTTTGGTAACCTAAAGAGTGGAAGTGCAATTTTATCCTTATCCCTAGTATTTCTGCAATGTATGTCATTGTGTTTAGCATAGAGACCAATATTTGTTCTCACCAAAACAATGCAATTGTAAATGTATTGTGACGCTACAGTGAGGATACCAATTTGCTTAAAAATCTCCCTAAGTGAAGCCCGTGCACGAAGGTTATAGATGGATCTGATCGCTCGCTTCTGGAGGATAAAGATGGTTTGTATATCCGCCGCTTGACCCCAAAGTACAATGCCGTAAGACATTACACCATGGAGATAACTAAAATAAACTGAACGAGCAGTATCAACATCTGTTAATAACCTAATTTTTCTCACTGCAAATGCAGCCGAACTAAGTCTGCGTGAGAGAGCTGTTATATGAGGGTTCCATTGCAGTTTTGAATCTAGTGTGATTTATTTTATTTTATTTTATTAAGAACACATTACAGGTAACAGAAAAGAAAAAAATTAATTAATAATTAGTAATTCCAAGAAAAACTGTGATATCTACAAGCTTCATAGTATTACCATCAATTTTTAGACTAATGGGGTTATCTTTAACATTAGGCAACTTAAAATTAATACACTTAGTCTTTTTTGCATTAAGCTGTAGATTATTTACTGTGAACCATTGTAAAACCTTTGAAAGTGCGTCATTAACATCATCAAAAAGGTTTTTATTTCTGTCAGTTTTAAAAACTAAAGATGTATCGTCTGCAAACAATACAACATCACAAATATCTTTTAAGTAAAAAGGTAAATCATTTCTATATATCAGAAATAGTAATGGACCTAGAATGGATCCTTGAGGAACCCCCATTTTAACTTGTGATCCTGTAGACAGTACACTGTTAACATCAACTTTTTGAGTTCTTAAACTGAGGTACGAAATTACCAAATCTAAAGCATTATCCCTAACCCCGTAAAAATCAAGCTTGCGTATAAGTGTATCGTGATCAACGCAATTAAAGGCCTTGGACAAGTCACAGAAGACGCCAAGAGCGTTCTGTGAATTCTCCCAAGCCCTAAAGATGTGTTTTAGAAGTGCAATGCCAGCATCAGTAGTAGAACGGCCTCTCGTGAATCCATATTGTTCACTGTGTAAGAGATTGTTCACATAAAAATGGCTTAATAGTTGTTCTTGAATGATTTTTCAAAGATCTTACTTAGAGCTGGTAGGATTGAAACAGGCCTTACCTGGGTCTTGTTTGTTGCCTGATTTAAAAAGTGGTACAACCCTACTGTGTTTCATAAAGTTTGGAACAAATACCAAGTAATGAAATTCCTAACACTTTTAACTCTCATTTTAAAGGCGTCGCCTCAAAATATGTTATAGAGAGTGATGAGTCAAAGTCAGCGCAATACTTAAGTAATTACCTTGGCAATACCGACGTGCCTGGGTTCATACTTCCCCATGTCACCCGTGATTGCTTGGACAAGGAGGTCCAACACATGTTGAAGTCACGTACAACCCTAGACGTTTATGACATGTCAGTTAATTTAATTTTGATTATTTGGCCAATGGTTTCAATGATTCTAGTAGTATTAATAAATGAAATGTTCGAAGTTGGTGTGTATCCTGACGTATTAAAGAGCACACGGGTGTGTCCTGTTTTTAAGGGTAAGGGTGACAAGTGCGACGTAAATAACTACCGTCCGATTACAATTGTCCCAACTATCTCCAAAATAATTGAGTCTTTCCTGTCATCGCATGTTATGCGACATCTCGAGGCCTATCACCTACTGACGGACAGACAGTACGCCTATAGGAAGAACACTTCGACTACTACGGCAGCTCATAGGGTGTTTGATTGTATAGTAACAGGTTTCGATGATAAGCTTAAAATGGCGGGAATACTATGCGACTTGTCGAAGGCATTTGACGTGGTAGACCATCAGCTTCTATTGAACAAATTAAAGATGTACGGTATAACGGACAACGCCCATCGCTTATTTGCGTCCTTTATGTCTGACCGTAAACAAGTCGTACAGCTAGCCGTAGACGGTAAAAGAGTAATATCGGATCCTGGTTCCGTTAATGTAGGCATTCCGCAGGGATCCTCACTGGGGAATACCTTTTTTCTAGTATTTATTAATGACCATCCCTCATCCATAGCAACCGGCAACCGGCCTGTGTTGTTTGCTGATGACACGACTGTGGTGGTGGGTGCGCGTACATATGAGCAACTTGGTGTGAAGATCCGCGAGACTTGTGAACATTTGCAAAGATGGTTTTCTGCAAACGGTTTGTTGTTAAACATAAGTAAGTCGAACATAATGATCTTTTCTGGCCGTCCCATCTCGTTACCTGTGTGTCTAAAAAACTGCCCGATGCCAATTTGTAATGAGATTGGTTCCTGGGCTTCACAATTGACTGTAATCTGAACTGGAAGAGCCATGTCGACAAGCTTTGCGATAGGCTGAGTGGTGCTGTCTTTGCTATACGAAAATTAAAGCCACTTATCTCTGCCGATGCTCTGAGGCAAGTCTATTTTGCCCACTTTCACTCCCTGATGTCGTACGGAACTCTAGTTTGGGGTAACTCCACGGATGCCAGCAGAGTGCTCGTTTTACAAAAACGTGCATTGCGTACACTTGTCGGGGTGAAAGCTAGACACTCGTGCAGGGATTTGTTTGTAACGCAGCGTATTTTGACGCACTACTCGGTCTATTTATATGAGCTATTAACATTCGTAAGATGCAACATAAGGGATATTCAATGTATGATAAGCAGTAAGCGCAAGCATCTGGTAGGTCGCCTTAACGCGGTCCCTCGTCGCATGGCTCTTGCAGAGAAGAACCCGCGAGTCATCGGCCCCACCTACTACAATCATCTACCTCCAGCGCTAAAAGACGTACAATCTGACGAAACATTCCGACGTCAGCTGATAAACCTTTTGTTAGAAAAATCCCTTTATAGTGTTAAAGAATATTTGAATTGCAACTTTGGATGACTTGTTAACTATTTTATTGTTATTTTTGACTGAATTGTATCATTTCTTGTTGACATGCGAATTATTTTTTTTGTATTTAATTGTTCATTTATTGTATTTATCTTAGTTTTTGACATTCCCTTCATTTTATTAATTGTAATTTGTATAATAATTTTGACAATCATAATGCAAATTCTTATATGTGACATCGAATGTAATATATATTGTAATTTTGTATTATGAGTTAAATAAAACTAAACTAAACTAAATAAGCGGCAATCACGTCCATTATGTGGCTAACAATTTTTACTGATTTACCCCAAAGATCAGCGGTATCTTTTCAATTATTTAATCTGAATGCTTTTAATATATCTAGTGACTCAACATGTTTAAATTTAAAGAATACACTGCAACAAGATACATTATCTTTCAACAAATGTACCGCTCTAGTTGGTGCGGAATTTAATGAAGCTGTAGTGATTATAGGTATATTACTGATATACTTATCAAATGCTTCAGCAACCGATGCTTCTGATTGTAAGACTGTAACTGTTATTAAATGAAGTAAATGAAATTAAAATAAATATATCTTACAGCGCCTGATGCGTGGAAAGGAACGCCATTCAATAGTGCATGACACTACTGAATCGACAAAAAATCGATGAATACATGTCATTCGCGTCAGATACAAATACAAATAAACTTTATTGTGAATCACAATAATGTTCAGATCATACATATTTAAGAGTCTCACTGTGTTCCGCCTCACTGACATACAATACAATAGTAATCATCTTAATCCAAATGTCCAATTTTATTACAAAGTAGTCAATAAAAAAAAGTAATAAGATAAATTAGTACGAGTGCGTCTGCCTTGTATGCGGTTTGTGTTTGCGTTACCTCTGAGTTGCGTATTTGTTTGTTTTGACTTTTGTTGCTGTTTTTGTTGAGTTTTTCGTTTTAGTTGTTTTTGTTTGGTACAATGCCGAAAAATACCAGAAAGACTGTTTTGAGTGCTCAAAGTCGGGAGTTAGTTATGCGTTTGAGGGACTACTTCGAACGAGAGCGTACTAATGGGGGCCCGTTAATACCGATCGATAGAGTGATAGACCGAGTTGCGGCAGCTCTGGACATCGGGACAGCTACCGTTTCTCGATAACAAATGAAAAATATGGTGAAACTGGTACAGAAGACAAGAAGTTATCCACTCCGAAGAAGCGTACAATAAGCGCAAAGCTTCATAACTGAAATAGATTGCTTGTGACTTCATAATTGTAATTGTGTCCTAGTTCATGATTAAAAGAAGTAATCATCCTTATGCCATATTTTCATTAAATATCGTCTCCTCGCCCGCTAATCCACGCCACCTAGTACATCGAGTATAAAGTACGTCCTGCACGTCTACCACGAGTTGTAATTGAAGAAAGGGCTTTAAAAAAACTTGCCAAGCCATAATGGAGGACTGGGAAAAATACATTCACATTGACCGAATAGGAGACCAGCAAATAATAATAACAGTAGAAGACGATTCAAATTCTGACATCAGATCACAAGAATCAAGTTCTAGCAGTAAATGATTAATATAGTTACTATTCTTTTCGAAAGACCGCGTTTTATTCTATAACTTATTAGCCATAACCCGTTTCTTAAGAATTTAAAATCGGTAAATCCGATTTCATTTACTTTGCCAACTCATCCAACATTTTAAAACCATCGATTAAATTGTATTCGTTGCATCACTATAATTGTCAATTATGAACTGTCAGGGATATCATCATACGGCGAAAATTGTATAAATTGCCTATTTTTCTCTCACTCAAAGTGAAAAGTACAGATTACACCCCGAGACTAAACGCCAACTTGATTTAACCTCGGTTTCATTGACTCTGGACCACCTCTGCCTCTCTTCTATTAGGTTTTTTACCTGAACAGCTTTGATTCCTCCATAGATGTCGACAGTGGGGATCACCTGCTTTGGTTTCAGGAACTTGATGAACCGGATCATCTCAGAAAAACTTGAGTGTTCACTGTATGGTATACCTGGAACAATTACACAAGTTGTTTTTGAATTCTCATTAAAAATTAAGTTAAAGCAGATGGGTACCACTACTCTCTTAAGCCGGGTACAGACTGCTGTAACTTAACATGCAATGTAACATGAAAGGAGCATTTCATAAGTATGGACGAAGTTCGCGCGCTAACCGAGCATATACCTACTCGCATCCGTTTCTGACATGCACGCGGCGAACATAGCTCAGTCTACCGAGAAGAGAGTTCCGCAGTACAGATACACACAACCCGTCCACACTGTAGCGCTCCGTCCGGGCACACTGCGCGCTCCTTTGTGTTCGACGAAAAAACCGAAAAATAGCGGGTCGCAGCGCGCACTTGTTGAAATGCTCTGTTCGTGCGCGTAGTGTGCGCGGTTCGTGCGCGTAAGGCGTCCACACTATAGGAATTCTGATACATTGCATGGTACATTGCGACGATGTGGACGGCAAGTTCTTTCATTGCGTGTTACATTGCATGTTACATTTCGCTATTCTGTAACCGGCTTTAAAATCCAATTCAGTTTGTTTCTATTCACAAGATAATGTTGTTTCTGATTATGGGAATGTTTTTACTAATCCACTAAGGATCACTTCGGTATCATATTGTCTGAGACTTACCATGAATGGTGACCAAGTCCTTCTCCACTGACGAGTTTTTCCCGTTCTCCCACCCACTTGGTTTAAAAGCGACCACCTCGTTGAACGCGCCTTGCAAGCTGTCGAGGTAGCAGCGCAATTTCTGTAGAGGAAAAATATCAGCTGTATTATCTAAACTATTTTTTTTAATATTGCCCGTCAAGATGACCTCACTCCACCTGATGGAAAGCGGTCGTGAGGTCCAGATATGAGGTTGACAAGCCCAGTCATTCAAACGTATCATTGGGCTGGCCATCCTCACCTTGAAGGCCTGCAGAAATGCCTTTTCACGCCCTGCTTGAAGAACCCGGGACTATACGAGGAAGGAAACACATGTGCTGGAAGAGCGTTCCACGTCTGGATGGTACGACAAAGAAACGAGTCACCAAACCTTTTAGTTGCGGCCAACAAACGTTGAATTGTGTGTATGATAAAAAGAGGAAAGATTTGATTGTTTCTTTGTTTTAATTAAATAGGCTTCGATACTATACTACTGCATCTGTATGACGATATCCCTGACAGTTCAAAATTGTGAATTACAGTGTTGTACCGAATGTAATTTAATCGAGTTGGCAAAGGAATTGGAATCGAATCAACCGATTTTTAAGTTTTAAATAAGTGCAACGGGTTATGGCTAATAAGTTATAGAATAAAACGCGGTATCTAGAAAATAATAGTTCAAGGCAGACGCAATCGTACTGATGCGAATGAGGTGATTACAAAATGGTCGCTCCTAATCATCGATTTTTGTCGATTCAGTAGTGTCAATACACTATTGAATGGCGTTCCTTTTCAGGCATCGGGCGCTGTAAAGATATATTAATTTCATTTTATTTACTTCATTTATTAACAGTGAATAATAATAACAATAATTTACTTGATAAGATTCGAAAACACAATCGTTTTTAATAGACTAAAACATTTTATTTTGCCTGTTTCTTTGTATTTAGTTTGAAAAAATTTGCGTGACACGGAACAATAAGAGCTGTCAGGCATATCGTCTTACAGTGAAAATAGTATATTATACTGATCCGATCGTGAAAATTCTCTCACTAAGAAAAAGCTAAGCTATTCAGGAGTGATATAGGCTATATTTTAATATGATTGAACAAAAAATTTATTAAAATAATAGTTTAAGGGCCGATTTTTCAATCCTCAGATAATGAAATTTATCTGTAGAATAAAGTTTATTTGAAGGTAAACAAGATGTTTAATTTTTTAATGTTTAGATAGATGTTATCTGTTGAATAAAGCCGCTAACTGAGGAATAAAGTTATCTGCTTCTTGAGGGGCTGGATAAGATTTATCTATGAGTTTTCTTTGACATTTTGAGGTTATGTGTGTCATTTGAGTTAATTTTCATTTTGTTAAAGAGTTTTGGAGTTTTATTATAAATCACAAACTTTTTACCACAACTTTAGACAACAAAAAAATCTGAGGTTGTTTTTCTTATACGTCAGTGTCAATTTGTCAAACATCAACTTTTGTCTTCTTTCATTCTAAGATCGCAATGATTGTATAAGTGCATCTCGCTTGTGGATAATCAGTGTGAAGTTAGCGATATAAGTACATAGACAAACGACAGATGGCTATTCATTGGATTCAAGACGATTGAAAAATTTAAAATATCTATTCGCTTGATAAAGAGCCAGTTAATTTTATACTTCAGTTAGCTATCTAGGGAATAAACTAAGAATTGAAAAATCGGCCCTAAGTAAATCAAGTCAGAGAAAAGCGGGCGAGATGTGAAAATGGAGATCAGCTGTCAAACATTTGACAGACTGAAGTCTGTACAGACTGAAGCTTGTAAAAAATAAACATAAACCTGTGGGGAAGTTGGGAGAGGCCTTTGCTTAGCAATAATGAGACACAAAACAACAGGTTGAAAACAATATAAACGAAATCTTCGTACAAAAATGTGGCTATGGAAAGCAGAATTTAGCCAGTTCCCGCACTTTTTTTTATTTTTCTCAGCCAGGAAAATCGTCATCCACACGAAACAACGTGGTTATGTCGGACTCTGACCGCCTATAAACCTGACTTTTTGACCTCGAACCACTTTTGGGGACGAAATTGAGAAAAGCCAGATCGAGCTCTGCCTGAGATATTTCATTTTAAGTTAGATGAAGGTAAGGCAGATATATAATTTTAAGGCTGCGGTAACCGCTTACCATCCGTGGGGCCGCAAGCTTGATTGTCAACGACGTAGTATAAAAAAAAGATATTATAAGATAATATTTTCTTTATTGCACAAATATAACAATTACAAAAATAAAGTTTACATAAATTGAGTACAATTAGGCGGCATTATCTCTTCCAGGCTGTCAAGAGAAACTTAAAAATATGTGAATATTGAAACTAAAAATAATTAAATATCAGGTTTCAACTTCTTAACTGAAAGTTTGATTAAATAAATGTTAAAAATATGTAAGTTAAGTATGTAGTTGAGTTGCGAGTTCATATGTATCCTGTTTCAGAGCTAAGTTAAAGTTTGTTAAGTTTAAGAAGGAAAAGTGTTGTGTATAAGGCATTATTGTGGGTAACCAAATAATAAATCAGTCTGCATTGAGCTGTCGTGTTTCATTGACGCGCCCTTAAACATATTTCGACGACCGACTTGGTGTAATGGTTAAGAAGTTGGCTACTACACCAGAGGTCGCGGGTTCGATCCCCGCACAGTACAAACATTTGTGTGCATGAACATGTCTGTTTGTACTGGTCTGGGTGTCTCCTATGTATAATAAGTATGTATTTACAAAAGAAAATGTATTTAAGTATGTTTATCCGTTGTCTAGTATCCCACAACACAAGCTTTAATTAGCTTACTTTGGGGCTAGATGGCGCTGTGTGGAATAATGTCCAGGGATTTATTTATTATTTATTATATTACTGGCATTTATTTATTTTTTATTCGGGTAGATAAACTAAAAAGAGTAAACAGTTGCGGTGGTGCAAGATGAGCAGTTAATCAATAAAAAATAAACATATTGACTAAAACAATAGACATACATACATATTATTAAGATAGCAATAAATAAACCTACATAAACAAAGTTTTTATCTTCTTACCTCATGCGTCAAGTCCCTCATAGGAACAACATGCAGCTGACAGGATCTCGGCGGCGCTTGGCTGAAGCTGCGGCCTTCGACGGCTTGCAGCACTCGGTCCTTCTCCGGACACGCCCACACTGAGCAGCCTACGCGGCGGGCTAGGCCGAGGAAGAACTTCTCTTTACCTAGAAGACATTTGCCGGTTAGATAGAGGTACAGCCCCCCAATTCAGAACGAAGTTATCGACCGATTCGGTAAATTTGTTGCAAACGATATTTTGATATGTTGAAGCCAAAGGCCCTAGGTTTTCACCAACCAAATTATATAAAATCTACCCTACTTGAACAATAATTAAAAATAAAAGAAAATAACCGAATCGGTCGATAACTTTGTTCTGAATATTTTAAAGAGCAAAGATTTGATTGTTTGTTTGTTTTTTTGTATTGAATAGGCTCCGAAACTACTGGACTGATTTTAAAAACTGTTGCACCAATATGAAGCTACATTATCAGGGAGTGATATAGGCTATATTTTGTCATAAGTGAACAAAACATTCAGTGAAAAATATTAGTATATGTAAATGAAGTCAGAGAAACGCCAGCGAGATGTTCTGCTTTACCGACGCCGCGACGTGCAATTACTTTTGACACAAAGAAGTCTGTTGAAGCAGCATGGTAACTTGATTTACTGTTACTCCACAAAAGAGATTCAACACGCAGAAATATAAATGAAATAAAAGCAAATATCCATCCATAGTAGCGATGACTTGATTTCAATGATGGAGGCCTTTGCCCAGCAGTGGGACAGTTTTAGACTGATTACTTTAACTTATCTGAGACATTGTACACCAAGAACCTTTCCGCTGATAAAATACTTAAACAATAGCACCAAAATCAAAAACATACTAGCAATAACATAATCTACGTTTTGGTGTCGTGGGAGATTGTCTTTTAATGTCTAGGTTTTTCCTATTTACAATATATTGTTTTGTGAGCGGTTATGTGCCTCAAAGGGACCACCTGACCAAAAATATTTGCTCTTAATTCAATTTCTTTGCGCCCTTCTCCAGGGCAGACCCTTTTCCTGTCATAACCCTTGGCGTAGTTAGTCGGAGTAAGTACTCCTGTTTTGATTCTTGAGTGCTTTACCACACTTCGGGTACCATTTCTAGATTGCTTCAATGACTGAAGTACTAAAATATATGGTGAATGTTTACAAAAGCAAGAAATTACCAATAGTATACGTCCCGCATACAATAAGCACTGAAGAGAACTTCTTCCCCGCCTTTTCCAGCATTAACTTCTTCTGCCGAAGCAGATATAAAGCCATCTCCAAACTTTGGTCTTGGGTGGGGAAATCGTAGCGAGGGTTGCAGTACCTGTAAAGTTAGATTAGACACTCAGTAGGTTTATTTGTATCAAAATGACACATTGTACTTTACTAACGCCTGTTTTAAACCCAAAACAAGTTTAAAAGAGTAACTGCTGAGTTTCTCGCCGGGTCTTCTCAGCAAGAAACAACTCCGACGCGGTGGTAGAGTCGCAGTATGTCTGTATGCTGTGTATTTATATGTCTATATTATTATAGTAATTATGTCTTTTATTTAGTAGGTACATCTTGCTTTAAATTTGACGATTTAAAAGTACTTACTGTGAATGTCAATTTGAATAAAGTTATTTGAGTTTGACAAGAGTTATTGCAATAAGATTATACTTGTGAACGTCATGTTAGTGATGATTAACGAATAACATGACGTTCACAAGCCCCGTCCTAATCAAAGAAGTTATACGAGGATACAATACGCCACAGTGATTAAGTTACTACACCCCAATGGTCATGGTCTCGAAATAAGGATGAACTTCCTTGTTACAAGACAAGTATATAGTTCGTTTCCTGAATTGACGCGACCGAGAATCGAACCCGGGAAACTACGGAAATCGAGGCGAGAAACCGTGCTACAGCGCACTACGCCAATCGTGTCAACAAATAAAAGTGAATGTAACAGCCCTGAAGTGTTTAGCGACTAGTGTTACATTGGTTCCCCAAGAGGTCCACAGGAAACTCGACGCGGGTCTATGTTGGCGTTATTTTTAGTCGAGCTTTGGTAATATGGTAGGAATGTGTAGTTGCAGGGGGTCCACCGGAACCAGCTAAGTTTTGAAAGGGGTCTATGCGAAAAGAAGTTTGGGATCCTATGTATTAGAGCTTGTATAATATTTGAAAGGAAGTGCCCCACTACTTTTTTTTGATTTAGATGGACCGAATGTACTTTTGCGAACAAACGACGCGTGCTCATAAGTTTCGAGTCCAACCGGCTACTGAACGACCAATTACATGGCGTGTTCATATGTATTGCGTCCATATTCAAAATTAAAAAAATATAAATTCGTGTGTGAAGCGTGGACAAGCCCTACTACAACATTAAACTTACGTGGTATCCAGGTACACAGTGTGAATGTCCCTGTTCCAGAATATCGGATGTGACTCCATAGTGGGCGTGGCCCTGAAGTCTCCGGTGTGCAGCAACGACTTGCCGTTGGGCAGCGTCAGCACCAGCATTATGGCTCCTGGACAGCTGTTAACCGATTTCTTTCTATACTTTACATTCTTCTTTTGTCTGATCGAAAATACGAATTTAGTGGGCCTTACACTGTAATACCTAGCCGTATTTTTAACGGAGTAAACATACAGCTGCTAATGTCACTGTGAAATTACTAATGATGCCAAAACCCGGGGCCCTAATATCGGGAGTCTTGTGTAGTAATATATCACACACACATCCGCGACTTATGGGGACTCGGAACGCAATAAGTCTGCGCCGATTCCATACTGATTGGGAGCTTTCGATCAACAATAACACTAGATAAAGCCTCGAACCAACGAAGTACCAGACAAAGAATGCACCAGGGGGCATCTCCCAGCACACCCCGAACACACAGACCCGAGTCAATTCAGAAAAAAACACTTTCTGAATTAATCCGACCGAGAATCGAACCCGGGACACCACGCAAGCCAAGGCGAGAGAGGCTACATCGCAATAAGTACGACAATCGTGTCGCATAAGTCTAGTCCTTTGAGTGTGTCCGTAAATCTCTATATGAATTATGATATTAGTATAGCTAGATAGATATATAAACTCACTGATTAGCGTCCACTGCGGTGATCTCGACGCCTTCCACTCGCAAGCATTCATCTGGGTTCATTATATGGATGTATTTTGGATTCACCCCTAACCTTGATATGCAAAGGTCCGCTAAAAAACATCTCAAGTTAAAAAAATACATATTTCTCGCTCTAGTAAATGAAGGTTCTATTCTAAGTGATAGAAAAAGATATAAGCATAGGAAAGGATCAAGTTAATTCTGGTGATTAAAATGGTGATAATTAATAATCCACTGCTGAAAGATTATAAATGTTTCACACTGCGGTTTCTGTCAAAAGATCGCCATTGCATTCTAGAATTTCTTAACCCGGCCGTCAGTAGCAGTATCATTAAAGCTAGACAGGTAATATAAATATCTTACCAGTTATTCTAGAACAAAACAACATTTTGCAAAACCCTTTCTTCAACCCCGAATAATGGTCCGAATGGAAATGAGTGAGGAAATAATGTTTCACATTTGGAATTTCTCCATAAGAAAAAGCGTCCACGGCGAAATGTGTTCCTGGAATTCGATGAAAATGCCAATTTTATGGAAACTTAAAACAAAACAAATTTTTAATAATAGGTAATATCAAGGCAGAAAAACGAAACAACAACGAAGGTTCAGAGGCGTGCACATCAACCTTTCCAAAACCATTGCAAAATGGGTCTTATGTCAGGAGCAGAAGGTGCCCCTATGTAAGGGTTGATGTGAACGCCTCTATAGAAAGACAGGGGAAGGTAAAGATGCAGGTGACAAACTCGCGACCCTTTACGTCTTCAACGTCTGAACTGAACGAACTGAATGAACTAATAACAATAACTTTTTTATTAATTTTTTCCTAATGCAAGCAGTCCTAAGAATCCTACAGAATGGTGAGGAGGTTAATAACATACCTGCAACAATTTTATGGTGAGGAATGTTCCTAGTAGTTAAAGTAGAGGTTTTGGTCGATTTCGATTTGGATGGCAAGCTGAACTGTATCGAGTCGACATTCTTCCGAGGCGAATGCGAGCTAATGCTCTCGTTCCGGGATCGAGGTGACGGCACACGAGGCGCGTCTGAGCTGGAAATCTTAACATCTTGACGTCTTGGGGACAACGCGCTGCCTTGTCTCAAAGTAGGTTTTAGCGACTTTGTAGAGTCATTGTTCCGACTCTTACCCGACCCTCTCAAGATACGATCGCATTTAACGGCGTCAGTGACACCAGAATTTCTGCTCATATCCTGATTGACATCACGAACTACACCAGCATCACCATCACTATCGACATCAACTGTTCTCACTTCAGAAACTTTCAAACTGTTCACATCTACTTTCTTTGACAGATAATCGGCTATAGATCTCTGCTTCAAAATGTCACCAACTTTTCCATTCTTGCAAGGAGAGGTAATAGATTTTCTTTTTACACCGCTCTTAATTTTATTCCTTTGTAAAATTTGTCGTTTCACTAATTTATAATTTGGTGGTTGTATTATGACGTGAGAGAGTTTTTCGATGGCATCTGTGTTCAAAATTAGAACTTTTGAGTTTTCTGTACTGTCATCTGACAACTTTTTCCTTTTAATTTCTAAATTGACAGCTACAGCCGACTTTTTTAATGGGTTGGGCAGTGTAGCCTCATTCATATTCTCATCTAGAAAGCTTTCGACTGATAGCTGAGAGCTTTCGATAACTTCGCAGTCTACAGTTGCGTCGTTATTCTCAGTGCAAACAAGCACTCTTTTGAGATTACTTTTATTAGTACTTACATCTACTTTGTTACAGTTATTTAAAGCAAATGATACAGATATAGTTGGTCTATCAACTTCATACACAACTGTTTTATCACTAGTGCAATCATTCAGTTCAGTAGCTGATGAGACTGTTATCAGAGATTCAACATCGTTACCAACTATCTTGTTATTTTCTTCACAAAGTACATCGTCATTTAGTAAGTCCAAAGGACTAAGAACTGAATTAATGTGAACAGTACTTAGATCTTCAATTGCTGAAAATCCTATGCTTCCTTCATTTACTGCTGCTACTAATTTCTTACTCTGTTTTAATAAAAATGAAGGTGGTGATTTGATGGCAATATTTTGAGTGTTTTGCAAATTTTCTTTATTATCCTTAACAATCTGAAAAAACTTTTTTTTGGTCAACAATAACATAGAAAAATAACTGGTTGAGTGCACTGCAGGTGTAAGAAAGATTAAGTAAATTTTGATCTACATAATTAAATATTTTGCAAGACATATGGTATGAAAAAAGCTTGTAAAGTCTAAGAACCAGAGCTGATGATTATTATGAAATAAACCAATAAGTTCCTTTAAGAAATAGAGCAGGCTTCTATTACGGAAACGCCTATGGCAAGCCTTTAAAAATGGTTGACTTTATCCCACATTTGCCTAGTGTTGTGGGAAGATTAAGGCCATATCTAGAAAATCCTAGATATTGCCTTCAATGATGAAAGTTATGGTTCAGGAGTGAGTTGGTATATTTAATTTTTTTTAAACAAACCTTATTTGAACTTAGTTTTGGTAGTCCATTACTTCTCCGTAAAGATAAAGAGCAGCGGCTGGCAATCGAATTCTGGGTAAATTAAAAAATACAAGATTATAACAGTGACTGCCTCAACTCTTACCACATAAGCAAGGAAATTCTTCTTTGAAGTGCTCAGAATCCAAACACAATTGAAAATCAATTATTCATAGGTCAAAATTAGGTTCATTGAGTTTGACATATCAATACTAATATTATAAAGAGGAAAGATTTTATTGTTTGTTTGTATTGAATAGGAGGCGAAACAAATAGACTAATTTTAAAAATTCTTACACCAATATAAAGAGTTGCCACGACTACTTTCTATTAGACGACCGACTTGGTGTAATGGTTAAGAAGTTGGCTACTACACCAGAGGTCGCGGGTTCGATCCCCGCACCGTACAAACATTTGTGTGCATGAACATGTCTGTTTGTACTGGTCTGGGTGTCTCCTATGTATAATAAGTATGTATTTACAAAAGGAAATATATTTAAGTATGTTTATCCGTTGTCTAGTATCCCATAACACAAGCTTTAATTAGCTTACTTTGGGGCTAGATGGCGCTGTGTGGAATAATGTCCAGGGATATTTATTTATTTATTTATTTATTATTCGGTATTACTCTAAATTTTTTTGTTATTCATCGAATACCGAATAATAGTGTCTATTATTCGACATTCGGCGAATAGTTGTCAAAAATAAACATTTATTTTAAAAAAAACTGGACTTAAAAATAATCGCTTTAATTTTTGTTAAAAACCAACACACCTATCTTTAATTATTATCATCGTTAATATGAAAAGTTAGCTAAAAATCAGTCACGTTGAAGTTAATAAGTGAGGTATAGAGATTGGAATCCGGATTCTTCGAAATTCGAAAATAACTTAAAAACCCGCATTTTTTGAACATTTATAAATCCGGATTTTAAGATTCAAACTCGGTTTTTTCGAATTCGGCCAAAACTTATTTTATCAGATAATATTTACAAATGTAGGTCCGTTTTAGTGCTATGCACAAATCGAAAACAGCGTTTAAATTGGAAGGATCCCTTTATTTGCGCGATTGCGCTTTTCGTTCATGCCCTTGCCCATATAAGGTACGAGTAATAGGCCGAACAACGACACATATGCCAAACGTACTCTATCCTAATATAAAGGGTATAAAGTGTCGGTTTGTGCCCCATTGGCCTCCTCTGATCACTGTCTGGTTAGCCCAACAGTGCCCTGTGCAACTCCCCCACAACCTGTAGAGGTGACGCGGTGGTTATGGCACTACTCGTCGGCAGGTTGGGACGGATTGCAAGAATATTTTGCCTCGGTCCCTCGGCGGCAGTGCTGCTTTGGAGAAAGGGATGCTTCAGAGAGTGCATCTGCTATCGCGTACGAGATCAGTACCGGAATAGAATACTACATTCCTTTTACTGATGTCGTCAGCGCTAGCAAAACTGGTCCCTGGTACAATCGCGAGTGTTCTGCAGCTGTTTCTGTGTTCGATGTGATAATTCTCTCCGGACCTCACTAAAAGCAGCCTACAATAGAGGCACTAAGACGGCTTACAATAGAGCAGACGCCCAGCGAATTGCACGTGTTGGCCATGAACTCATAACGCACCCTACGGGTGGTAGCCGCTCCTACTGGCGACTGCCTAAATACGTGCAATCCAACTTATGCTTGCCTTCGCTGCCCCCACTGAGATTCCCTGATGGATCGTTGGCTCATCAGCCGCAAGAGAAAGCCGATTTACTGGCTAACCTCTTTGCCGCAAACTCTTGCATCGATGACTGCGGTGCTGGGCCGCCTGAAATTCCGCATTACGGCTCCACAATGCCTGATATTCGTATCAGGCGTGTGATGTTCGTGCCGAACTGCAGTCAATCGATGTCAGGAAAGCCAGTGGTCTTGATGGAATTCCAGCTGCCGTTTTGAAACAATATGCAGCGGAGTTGTCTCCAGTGTTCACTCGCCTGTATCGCCTCTCCTACAATTCGGGTCTTGTGCCGCTGTCTTGGAAGTAGGCAAACGTTCGACCCAGCCAATTACCGTCCAATAGCCGTAACCTCAGTTTTAGCTTAAGGGTTTGAGCGGATCATAAACACGCAGCTCATCCGCTACCTAGAGGATCACTTTCTTGTTCACGACCGTCAGTACGTTTTCCGAAAAAAAACGGTAGAGTCTACGCTACGGGTGATCTTCTAGCGTACGTAACACACATCTGGGGGAGGCTATGGACAAGCATGGGGAATCTTTGGCCGTCAGCCTTGAAATTGCCAAAGCTTTGGACCGTGTATGACATCGTTCGCCTCTTTCCAAGCTTGCAGCAATGGTCTGCCTGCCACCTCGCTTATGCGACTGCCACCTCGCTTATGCGATCGCCGGATTTCCGGAGGGACGTAGAATTCGTGTTCTTTGCGATAGTCAAAATCACGCTTCCTCCAGATTAATGCCAGAGTGCCGCAGGACTCCGTCTTGTCGCCGACGTTGTTTCTTCTGCATATCAATGACATGTTATCACTAGGTAATATTCATTGCTATGCGGATGAAAGCACGGTCCACGCGCGTTATTTCGAACGCACTGGGGCAAAGCAGACTAACATCGAGAAGAAGAGGCGAAGTCTTGTTGTTGAGTTTGACGGACCGCATTTCAGAAGGGGTGCATGCAATCTTGTCGAGTTCAACGCCAAGAAAACGCAGGTGTGTGCATTTCCCATCCCACTATTCAGAGCACCCCGTTATCGGTAAAGGATATCTGCTATCTGTAATATTGGAAACAAAGACGCAACTACGACCCTTGAGTTCGCTCGCTTCTACAATGAGGCATGCTCTGACAAATTATTCCAGCTTATTCCACCATCACCTTCCCACTACCGTACCACGGGTGCTGGACTACGGCGTCATCAAAGATATGACGACAATATAAAGAAAAAATATATATTGCCAAGGCCACCTCTTTCAATACAGATGTTATAGTCAGTACAGTATGTCATTGCGTCTAGTTCAACAGATGCTATACGCGGCTGTTGACAACCAACTGCCGAATGAGTCATGGAATACCCGGCGGCTGGAAGGTAATTATCACGCGCAAGTACATGCAGTGACAGAGACCTGCCAGAAGTTTAGTTGCGTTTTTATGTTAATTTAATTCGTCGTGTTGTAGTTTTTTTTGACCGTGTATAAATTCGGTTTTAAATGATTTACAGTGTTTTAATTTAGTTTTTAAGAAAATATGCAAAAACCTTCGAAAAATCTGGATAATCCAGATTTTAATCTGACGATAATTTATAAATTCGGATTACAAAAAAATATGGATTTGTAATCTATAACTTAGGCTTTTTTTTAAATTAATATTTAAAATCCAAAAGGGGCAGATTATGGTGCAGAAAAACTATTATGCACGATTGGGTCAAGTCTGTTGCACTTTATTTCATATTTCAAAGAAATAAATTCTTTTTGTATTTTTTTTTATGTATTAGCAATTATTCCACTATTCGCCATAAGGAATGGCGATTAATCGGTATTCATCTATTCACTATAACAACTATTCGCAGCATCTCTAATAAAAACCTTCATTATCAGCAAGTTACACAGGCTATTTTTTTTTCAACAGGAGAAATAGTCTACCTACACAGGCAAAGCTGCTGACGGACAGCTAGTTTAACAAACAAGCAACCAGACAAACAGATAAATATTAGGTCCTGCCCAGACTTTGTAGTAAAAAGTTCGATGTTCCTGTTTGTTCCACGAAGCTCGATTTTTTTCTACTGGACCAAAAGTGAAGTTATTTGATTAGCAAATTGAGGAATCAATTTATTTCTTTAAGCATTTTAGTTTTAATGTTTATGTTTCATTGTTGGTTGATTCGTTTTGGAATACAACCCGCAACAGTTCACAATATTGCGTAGGTACATACAAGAAATATTTATTTGAATTCGGTAAAATAAAGCTAGCATAGTCTTAGAATTGGCTTCAATTGTGTCGTATAGATATGGTCATACCGCTAAATTTTGATTAAGTAAGTATTACTTGGTTCAAAATAATATACTACTTAAAAAACAAATTTATAAAAACTCACCTGTGTTAATGAGAAATCTCCTCTTTCCTTTTTAACCGTACGCGGATTCAAAATAGAAGGAATGAAATCGTTGATATCGTTGCCATTCATTTTCCATCTGAAATTAAATAATGCCTAAACAAGGGCACAAATTAATAGGTAGTTTTTATTTGAGACAGAAACACACACACATCATGACACAAAAACTGCAAAAACACCGAACCAAACAAAACCTGTCAGTCGTTCGTAGCGTTGTTGCGATAGCTATAGTCTATCGATAGTATCGTAATACTATCGTGCCCTCGAAAAACAGTTGTATGTACTATCGATAGTCGCATCGAAACTATCGACCCGTGACGATACTATCTAGCACTATAGTGAGATTTAAGCGATAGTATTGACCTTTTTCGATACCATCAATATAATCAGTTACTTAATATCGATAGTTTCGATACTACTGAAACTATCGATAGGATGCGTGTCGATGAAATCGATAGTATTGATAGTCGAACATTTAACGATACTATTTCAAGCACTTTTAAGGTTTCGTTTTATTCCCAGTCGATAGTATCGAAAATACCTCGATAGTTACTAAAGCAAAACTATCGATAGTATCGACAGGCGTGATACTATCGATAGTATCGAAAAAGACTAATAGTATCGGTTAATTCTCACTATCGATACCTTCGATGGTATTGTCACGGGTCGATAGATTCGATAGGACTATCGATAGTATTACTGAGATTCAAGGTCAACTATCTTCATCGAAACTTTCGCTATCACAACCACACTAGTCGGTCGGACTGTCAGTTTTTTTTTTCATAGCGTTTATGGCACGCTCGATCACAATCAATCCACTCAAGCTTATGTGTGAACGTCAAGTCTAGACGTCAACCAATCATGGACTTAATACACAGGACTGGTAAAACGAGCCGAACGAGATTACATAGGATGGCATAATAGGGTGACAAAAAGATCTTTGCTATATCGCATGTTGCAACTTTTTTTGAACTAATTTACAGGAAAACTAATAAATAGTTATTATTGGTTTCTGTTATTCGGTCGATTTTTAGCCAACAATCAAGTTTTCATATGTATTTAGGTAGGTCTACTATCTACCTACTTCAAGGTAGTCCATATAAACACATTGGAATTAAAGTTTTTCAATATTTAGCAATAGACGATCACTGAGGGATGTATGGGTTGATTACGAAATAAATAATACAAATAGTACACAAAAAAAACTTTTTTTAATATCGGCGTTTATGTTATTATTACATTGTTTATTTGTAAAAGCTGACAGTAAAATAATGTTCATACATTTATTTATTACTTAAATATCAAACATGACTAAACAAGATTGTTTTAAGAAGTTTCTGTATAGGTCCAATTTACGGCCGAAATTTCGCAACGAATTTAATTTGGTTTGATAAAATATTTTTCAATTCAAATAGGAATTATTCAACGCTTTAACCAATTGTAGTTCGTATGGCTTTTCATCATTTGTCCATTGTACCGGATAGGGCGGGTAAAACAAATGCTTCAATTTAATCAGAAACAGTTGCTTTAATCTATCACTGCCATGCTGCCATGACATTTTTAAGGGTTACCAGTAGAAAATTAAGCAAAATATGGTGTTGATAAAAATAAATATTACATTTGAGTAATATGAAAATAATCACAAAATTAACGTGATTAAAATACAGTGACTTAAATTCAATAAAATGCCATTCAAACAAAAGTGTTTCAACGAAGACTATTGAGTCAAAAATTTTAATCAACAACATTTTTTTGTCTAGCAAGATAAAAGAACGAGACACACGGCCTCTGTGGTAGCTATCTCTCTCGGCTTGGATTAACATCTGTAAAAAGCGTAATCAAAAATACACCTTGACTGCAAGCAATACAGTTCATTCTCGTAAATGCAATTTTTCAGACTTATCAGTCCTGTTCATATAATAAGTCCATGCAACCAACCAACCAAACCAAACCACTTGACATAAAGCCAGTCATACACGTACAATTTCAAATGATTCACCCACTGCACCCACGTTCGCCACACACGCACTGATCACTGATCGGATTATTTGCCACGAATCGGGGAAAAACACATGTGGGAACACTAAGCAAATTTATGACGTCATCATCATCATCATCATCCGTGCGGTCTATACCGGTTGTGAACCCACACCGGTGTGTAGGGTCCCAGGGTCTGCCTTTCATATTTTCTAGGCCCACTTCGCGCGGTCTTCTGCATCCTCATTAGTGAGGCTGTTGGCACGCATGTCACTCTTGACGACGTCGAGCCACCGCTTCTTGGGTCGATCTCTCCTACCTAGCTGTACCTGGCGGGGGCGCCAGGTACAGGTAGGAGAGATCAACCTCTGCATGACCAGACATTTATTCCCCACGTAGTTTTCCGATCTCCGTGAGACATGACCATACCAACGAAGGCGGCACTCCTGCACCTTGTCTGCGATGTCACGAACACGAAGGCTGCCTCGGATGTGGTAGTTCCGCACGCCATATTTGCGTGAGACTCCACCGCAGCATCTTCATTTCCGTGACGCGCAGCTCCTGTTTGTGTCGCTCTAGTAACGGCCATGTTTCACTGCCATATAAAAGGACAGGCCAAATGATGGTTTTATAGACCTGCCCATTCAGCTTGATTGGCATTTTGGGGTCAAAAATGACACCAGTCACCTTACGCCATTTGGCACAAGCCGCGGAAATTCGGGCTCTGACGTCGCTGTCGATGTCCCCGGACGCGCTTAACACAGTTCTCAGGTATTTGACACGGTCCGTGCGCTCGACCACGTCAGTGCACATGCGGACGGACTGGGAATTTGTGGTGTTGCATTGCAGGCCATGTACTCCGTCTTCGCCACATTAAGTTTTAGACCGCCGTTTTCAAGTGAATTCTTCCACTTATTTACCCGTCCCGTCGTACTAGCCGTCCCCTGTCCGAATCTGTTAGCGCAATATCATCAGCATGCATGAGCAACCAGGGTGGTTGCTCCTGGTGTGGTGGTCTCGGATGCTGTTTGACTGAACATCTAATATTACGCTGAACAGAAACGGGCTAAGCATGGAGCCTTGGTATACTCCAAAGGTGATAGGGAAGGGAAGCGTGTCACCAACCGCAGTCCTAACTATGGAACTGTAATCGTGGTACATGTCCCGGATAATGTCAATAAGGACCTCGGGAACGGCCCTGGACCGCAGCGCCCAGCCGATCATCTCACGAGGAGGGACACAGTCGAAGGCCTTCTGCATATCTAACAAAAGGAGATGCTCAGGTGTATTCTTCAGTCTGTATCCCTCCATGAGCGATCTTAAGGCAAATACGGGGTCCATGGTCCCGCAACCCGATCGAAACTCTTAATGACACTCCGAGATTGTACATTCCTATTGAATTCGAGAGCCCATAATGCGCTCGAGGCTCTATCGCGGCATATAGGTTAGGCGCTTCATAGTGTCCACACATGAAGCGACTAACCTATATGCCGCGATAATTGCTGCAAATTTATGACCTCATGAGTTCGCAATGTTAAAAATTCATAAAAAATTAACTACCGGCTAGCTTAAAGCCACTCGTGTGAGTCATAAATCGTGTTTACATCTCCGGATTGGAGTCAAATTTTATGCGCGGGGTAAGCAAAATACGGAGCGGGCCTCTCGCCGCGCCAAGCACTTGAGTGGATAAACACTCATCTTAATTTTTATAGCATGTTAGTCAACATAATTTATCAATTTTACGAAAACGATACGATTTATACGTAGCTGTCAAATGGTTTGTGACTGCCTTAGACGTACCTCACGTCCCTGCCCCTCTCTCAGATCTCTGGCCAGTCACGTACAGATTTGCCCGTCTTGTACCTGGCGTTTGTGTACATACCCATATTAAGATTGTTACCGACATATACGTTCTTGCGTGCCGGGTGCCCGTCAGATGTATCTCAGATTCGAGCACAGTTACGGCCGCTCAGCTTTATTGTTATCATCATGACAACCTAACAAAATGTTACTGCAAAATGTGGAAGCCCTTAATTTTATTAGGGAACAGGTTAACGGGCCTGAGCACCTGACGTGTTGCCTTGCGGACAAAGCTGTGAGTTTATTCTCCCCACACATTAGTTTCTGTCGGCCAGGCAACCTGTCGAGAGGACCATCCCCCCGATTCGGAACGAAGTTATCGAGCGATTCGGTAAATTTGTTTTAATTATAGTAAATGATCCGTTCAGCGGTAGCAATCGATATTTTGATATGTTATAGCCAAAGGCCCTAAGTTTTCATAAACCAAATTACAAGAAATCTACACTACTGTAAAAAATAATTAAAATGAAAGAAAATAACCGAATCGGTCGATAAGTTTGTCCCCCGATTCAGATCGAAGTTATCGACCGATTTGGTAAGTTTGTTTTCACTGTAGTAAATTCCCCTCTTAACGGTAGCAATCAATATTTTTATAAGTTAGAACCAAAGGCATTTAGTTTTCATAAAATAAATTATATAAAATTACCCATACTTTAATAATGAATTAAAAAAGAAAATAACCGAATCGGTCGATAACTTTGTTCTGAATCGGGGGGCTGGTAGGATGTAAGTAAGAAGTAATTAGCAATACTGTCCCACTGCTGGGCAAATGCCTCCATCATTAAAATCAAGTCATCGCTGCAATGGATGTGTATTGGCATAATCACCACGCTTACCAAATGCGGGTTGGTGATCACAAATCCGGGCTGTGTTTCGGAAATTGAATCCGGGACCTCCGGTATTTGGGCCGAGCTCTGAAGCCACTCGGCCACGGAGGCGTTGGTAGGTATGTACCTGACTGATTTACCCGTGCCTGCGTGCGTGCGTGTGAAGTAGGCTATTTGCGTTAACGTAGTGAGGTGAGTGATTATTACTATTTTTACTACGCTATTTTTGCTATTGTGATTATTTGTGATTACGCTTTTAAAATTCGAGTTCCTTTGGTTGATTACTTATGAAGTTAGACAGTGTGCTCGCTCAGTCGACTAATTATTTAGGCCCTGCTTGAGTTAGTAACGATTTAGTGGTGGTATGAAAATAATCTATGGCGGTCCACAGTGTGGGATTTGGCCTGAGTTGCGGCCACATTGTTTTATGTGTGTAATAGATAGCCCGGATCAAACAAAAGCCAATAAGCGTACTCCGATATATTTAATATAAATAGATTTTGACATATGTTATTACATACAACAAAAACGGTTATTTTTTATTGTCGCCTAATTAAAAGAAGAAATACTACCTTGACAATGAGGACTGGTCAAGTATAACTAAATACACAATATATATTTAATTTAGCGTTATAGCTAGTAAGCTTGTGTTGTTAGAAATATTTATTTAATATTTAGTTTTTTCAAATTTTCTCAGCTTTCCATTAATTTACGGATTTCATTTTTGTTCTAAAATATGTAAAATACTAGAACTTACAACAGTTCAATAATTGAAATGTTATCTTTGCAGGACCTCTGAGATATTGCATTCCTAAATTTTGACATAATTTCTATGGAAATAAGGTTGTCAAAATATAATTGCAATTAACTTTATTTTTACCGAAAAGGAGGTTCTCCATTCAACTGTATGTTTTTTTCCAAGACCCTGTAACTCGTTACGTTAGATGCAAACAGCTTGAAACTGTTCGCGATATACATCTTTGGGTGAGGTATATGAGCAACTGCAGTAGGGCTGCTAAAGTCCCTGCTAAAGCGCTTGTCGATGATCCAAGATTTTGTTTATCTTCAATGAAGGATATTATGTTGCACAGGGAAGGGGTCTAACATTGTTAGGCACCTGCTAAAACCCTGTGCTTATAAGGCGTGTTTACGTATAAAAGATAACAATTTAACTTCGAGAGTCAGCGTTGGTTGATTGAAATTTTAGTATAAAATCGTCATTTTTGTTTATTTGTTTTGTACAGATCTCGCCAAAAAATATGTAGAAACGTACGGCTGGTGCTACATGTCAGTGACATTCCACAAAATACGTATGCATGGGAGACAAATAATAGAGGCCAGCGCATTACCAATTGGTATGCTATCTGAGCAGGCAGGCGAATCACGCAATAAATATTGGCGGTACGACAGAGAGCACCATACTCGGAAAATACATCGGAAAACCACAGTACTCGATATTTTTCAGCGTGCCTTGGAATCGTCGGATCCGTATTACCGTATTCCTATACTGTTTGCTCGCAAAAACAAAAAGAAACATCTTGTTCTCTCGGATAAAGTACTGCTGCTACTAAAACCTTTAAAAGAAAACCAAAATATTAACTTATCATCTGAGCTTGATTTGGGTGACATGGTACGACCCACAGAAGAAACTCTGATAGACTGTAACAATGACCTAGATCTAGAAATGAGCTAAATAAGCATGATGCAACACTGAATCATGATATTCCAGCACATAATCGTAATATGGTGACAACCCTAAGTAACAAATTCAAAATTCGATAACTCGGCCGTAATGCTCTTTCTGATTCCTTATTTAATACATTAATAAACCGAAATTAAATGTCACTTTTCATCTTAAAATAAAATCCGTATATTATAGGAAACTCGAGGAAAAAAAATGTTTAAAAAAAACACAAATTAATTATTTTGAACGTTTTCTATAAAAAAAATGTATTTTTTTCTAAATTTAAACTATGCTTTTGTTCATTCCTCACCTATATATAACGTTTAACTTAGTAAATACATATAATTAAACACGCAAAAACGTTTCTATGGTTTTATCTCGGGTTTTCAGAAAAACAATATAGCTCAAAATCTACCAATAGTAAATTAGTGGGAGTTCTACTAGACGCTTTTGTATGGCCCAGGCTATCTGTTGAAAACATAAAAAAGCATGGCCGCAATTCAGGCTAAATCTCACACTGTGCGGTCGTGTAAATAAGCCTTTGACACACGTCACGGTTTAGACATTGTTGCCATATTTGGAAATTGACCCGGAAATTTGGGTAAACGGCTTATAATTGTAAGATTCTTTCTCAAAAATCTACTGCTGCTTGTTGGTGTTTTAGCGGCCTTATTTTGATACCTTTTATAACTGTAGCTTTAAATATAAAGAGCAAATGCAAAAAAGTTAAAAGTTCTATTAACTATTGTTATTAGTAATATAGTACCCAAGTGTTAGTAATAAGTTTAGTCAAATAGTAAGTCAATGATGGCTGCTTCTTCCTGCCCCCGTGTCTTTCACCGTAATATGAAATAATTCAACAAGCAACAGATTTTGGGTTTTTTAAATTACTTAGCCGAAAGTTGTTTTATTTCGCGCTTCATGCAAAAAATGGTTAATTGTAATTTGTTCAATGGTATTACATTCAGTCAGTCAGTGCAATTTTTCACATTGGACGAGGTGGATGTGCTTTTCAGGAAAATTGTATTTAAGAGACATTTTTATTCAAAAGTTAATGAAATTAGTTGTGAGTTGTGCAAAAAAATTTACTACATTTAGTTTAAAATGTAAGTATGGAAGCGGTTTTTTTAATTGTAATGTTAGGTTAGAATTTGCAATTTATAATTTCTGCTGACTGTCCCCGATGATTTTCTGATACATTTTGCTTTTTTATTAGGGGCTGAAAGTGGCTTTTTTGTTTTCGGTAAGCTAGAGCTGTTCTCCGTGTCTCATAATCACTGCTCTTGCATATCCGACTTTACACTTGATTGAATAAAACTAATCAATATTGAAGGGATGACGATATTATTTCGATATGTTACCTGCGCCTGCAGTAGGTAATTACGTGTTTATGAAGTGCTTTCAAAGCAATTGTGTTGATGTGACATTTACATACATTTTTGTGAAGGTATAAAAGGTATCTGTTTAAGTTGCTACATTTCACATTGTTTGTTTTATTTCTGACTATTTTCTACATACATTTTAACTACTTACATACATTTGTATTTCTTTAGAGCTCATTAACTTCGTCATCATCTCTACATCTTTTTGTTTTACATTAGTATTTAAAATTATGTAATAATTTGTATTAATGTAAATTAATGTAGTCCTATTAACATTATAATAATATATTTATCTGTTATGTCTGTATTTATTATTGCAACTATTTTCCACAATTCTACAAGGCTGGCAGAAATCTACACAATATGGGAATATTATTCAACATAAAGAATACACACAAAAGGAACTATTGAATGTTATAATCAAGAAAGCATATAAAAGAAGGGAAAAATTCTAGCCATGGCAGGCTCTAGACGAGCTCGCAACCAGGCATCATCTATAGTGATACCTAGGCAGAATTCTGTCTCTGAGAATGGAAGGCCACGTCATATTTTGACACCCGAAGCCTTGGCCAGTATGAGCAAAGAGCAGCTTCGAGCAGAGTGCAGAAAGAGGGGTCAGCGAGCATCGGGCAACAAGAATGAGCTGGTATAAAGCGTTTGCGTTCGTGTTTAGCTTTGTATTTTTATTTCGCCGACTGTGCTGTGGTGCTTTTATTTTTTTTTATTTCTCTTGAATTTGTAGTGAGATTTGTATTTATTGTAATTAATTATATTAATCAAAGATGAATTTTGTAGGCACATTTTTGTTACAGTCCCTAGAGATTAGAAAGCTTTTTAGTGTTACACACATTTTTTTTATATTAGTACTTTTTTGACTCAGTGACTTGCTAGCTATATTTTATTCTTAAAATCTCACTGTCATACTTCAAATAGGTGCCATTAAAAATTTCCATGTAATCTAATTAAACTTTTCATTATATCTACTATAAAATCTAATTAAGGTAGAACAATCAAAACACTTTCAGCAGAGCAAAGCAGAGATTTCTGACAATAAAATATCTAATTTAGCCTTAAGAACCACATTTCCACTGCACACAACAAAAGTAATTAAACAACAAAAACAACAAAACTTATATATTATGAGCAATACCAAAACATGAAAAAAAAAATTGCAGGCTCTTCAACTAACTATCTGAATAATGTTTGGTGAACAGCTGTTCTGGCAAAGAATTGTTGGCACGTGAGGTGTTTGGCTTATTATTATTTCTATCTACTATGTTTGACACAGATTGCATGAAAAACAAGGTTGAAGATAGGCTACAATTCTACATTATTTTGCCTTTTGTTTCCAATGTTAATAATAATTATATCTGGTGAAGGATGACATTTACAGTAATTTTAAATATGATATTTAAATTGACCAGATCTAGGATAAACTGAAACTAAATCCGCCGTAAAGATTTCTGCTTCGCCTAGTAGTTGACTGGTAGAAAATGCATTAAGGCATTAAGTCCGCCAATTGCGCTTTTTCGTGCAATAAAGAATAAATAAATTAAAAATTATGGGTAAAACTCTGTCACTCCTAGGTCTCAGACGAGGGTCTATGTTGTTTGTTACTATATTATAATGAAATGACCTAACCTATAATTTACTTAGCTTGTATAATACAAATTATGCTTAGAAACTTACTACTAACAAACTTTCTTCAATTATTTAAACTCAATTCCACACTTTGAAAACATAACTTATTTGTATTTAAAATAATATCAGGTTTTAAACAGCTGTAGGGTGGACTCTGGGCTTTGAACCGTTTTATGGAAGTTAATTGCTTTTCTTTATCTATTTTTACAAAGTTTTTGGACTTTGACCTAAGCCCACTGGCACCGCAACAATGAATAGGTACCTACCTATCAAAGCCTATTAGCAAATGTGCGATTAGAATTAATATTCAAAATCCCAGTTTCTGTATTTTTTTAAATTTCCTAGTGAAATGTGCATGTCGTATATGTAAAATAATGTGGTAAGTTAATTAACAGTCGTCGAGTTTAAATACAGGTCAGTGGACCTGCGCCCGCGCTTGTCGCACGCGACGATCACGCCACCTCGCTACTATTTCCGTGAATTAATTATGTACCGTTTCAATGTAGACTTTAGTGCTGAAGTCCTACAGTACACTATCTAACAACGATACTCAACTATACAGCTCACCATATATCGTCTCTATGGGTTTCAGATTAGAAATTCAATAGTTATTTTTTTCTTCGGTTCCATGTTGAAAAGTATGCTGTGTCGTTGACTTTAAGGTTGATATTTCAACGGGTAGAGTTTTGGAGGATAGCCACGTCAGGATGAACTATGTCGCATGGATGTCAATGTCAGATGTTGTCAATGATATTTAGAGCGAGAAAAAGGATTTATTTACTGACCTCTGCGTATGGGTATAGGAAAACAGAAATGGTTCAAGGAGAACTGAAAAATTGACTGGGTTGAACTATGCGTAAATGTTTTCTTTCTTGTTACCGACCGATACTGAATGAGTAAACATACACGTCTTTGTTTGCCAAACTCGATTAATTCCCATTGTAAATCTTAATACCTACCTACTTAGCAGTCTTGATTTACACTGCGCAAAAGACGCACGCATTATTTTTCTCGAATAAAAAACAAAGACGTCTTTATTTATAATCGCGCGCGAAAATCACATCCGAGGAGTTCTTTGTGATTAATTTTAGTAACCACGGTTTATGACTTTGCGTTCTCGAGTGATACTGAAAATGAGGGCTTAGATTTCATTTTAGCTGTACAGACACCGAGTAAGTTTTTATCCACACTAATATTTTAAGAAGGGAAGTTTTTTTTTTGCTTGTTTGTAGGATAAACATAACATAAACTCAGAAATTACTGGACCGATTTTATTAATTATTTCACCAATGGGCTATATTTTAACGGGAGAAAACGCTAGAATTGCGTACTCCATGCAGGCGAAGCCGCTGATGAAAAGCTAGTTATTTATACAAGAAGTGAGCAAGTTGACTAGACATTTTTTGAAGGGCCACCTACACTCTACATATTAAGTTCTTAATTTTTATTTATACATGGGTGAAAACTTTGCTTTGTTCTTTTTGTATTGTTATCTAAAATGGAAGTAGCTTTTTATTGTTTAGTTATCATTTTTGATTTTAAAAAAGCCAATTGGAAAATTCAATTTGTACCCTAGACGGACTATAAGTAATACATCTATATAAGAAAAATCAGTAATTAGCATTCTTATAATAAATAGTTTCTGAAAAACCGCTACTAACGGTAATCTGTGTTTAAAATTATTTAACCAATAATAAAATACAATATAGTTAATCCGTATGTACGTAACCGAATGGTTTCGATTCGATACGCCAGCATTACGTCGGCCTCGAACGATAGTGAAATGAGAGAGAGTGCTCTTGAAAGTGAAATTTTTCGTGGTGCCGTGATGTCACAGCTCACAGTTACTGCCATTTCACCATCGGCTGTAAAATAAACTCGTTGTCTTGTTCCAGACTAACATCTATTCGCACTGTAGTTTTCAAGACTTGTGTAACTAGAGTTCTACATTAGTTGGTACTTTGGTACTTTTTGCGTGCAGTGAACTTTCGTGCAGTGCTAGTGATTTTTTTAGGTAGTTGACTGTATTAACTACTTTTACTTGTTTATATGTGTATTTTGTTTTATTATTGGCTTATTTTTAACAGGGAGTTGCCTAACTCGATACCGTCATAGTTTATTGTTTTATTTGAAATATGTGTAATATCTTATTATTACAGTCTCTTTAATAGATCGTTGAAAACTTTCGCTTTTCTTGTGATGTAGGTAACCTCAAACTTTGATTTATATCAATGTCAGTAGGACGATAAAATGGAACGATAAACCCAAAATCCCTTATCTTTGCAAGGAACAAGGTCGCGTATTCGCAATTCCGCATTGTGCGTATTTTATCGCTGATAAGTACGTAATCTATTTAAAATTGAGCAAATATTTCGAAACGGACCTTGTTGCTGTAATAGATACTCAAAAGTGATAAAGAAACAATATAAAAAATTACGCGAGTAAAAGAGATGGCTATTAATTAATGCTTGCGCTTCAAATGTTTTGAACTTTTGATTGATCGGCAACTTTACTGCGTCTATCACTTTGCTTCGCTCGCTTACCATAATACCTAATTCAAAATATAACCATATCCCGCAGGTTTGACTACACTTACCTAGCAGCTTAATTTAGGGCTGTCTATTAATGCTATTTTAGTCTTAAGAACTGATTTCAGATTACGAATAAGGTTGAACCGTTGAACATTTCTTGTCAAAGTTTTGTCACGTTTTTTAATTACGTTACTTTTATTTATCTACGTTGACCTCAAAAATTAGCTTTGCAAACGATTTTCGGAAAATAAATCGGGGTAGATACCCCGACACCGGCTGTTCGACAGATGTCGATATTTTTATGTTTCGAGATATTGACTTTTCGCGCCGTTGAATCTTCGAGCTTATGATATTCCGAGATTATAATGCATTGATGTAATATTCAAGCTAGTGATTTGTCGATCTGCTTTCGACTTAACGTTTTCGAGCATACGATCAAATGTCATTCGATATTTAGTTGGTAATCTCATACCAAAAAGTTTATAGTTCTACAGTTAATAAACAGTAGGTATGCGATTGCTTTTTAAACTAACCTTTTGACATTATTAACTTTTGAATTTTAACTGTGAGTCGATCATCGTGCCTGCTTATCAACAAATCAACTGACACAATTCCTTCACAAGACTATCTTATCTTTTATTACAACGCTCATAATAAATTAATGTATGTCGGTCGTTTATTTGCCTTTGTTGTTGTATTGCTTGATAATGATAATAATGTATCGATTTGTGGGGGGAGCCTAAGAATCGGCATGTCGTTTTTTGAGTAGGTACTTACTGAAATAAAGTTTTTTTTTATTATCTGTACTTCTATCATACTACCTTATATAATATCATTAAGAGGAAAGTATTGGGTGGTTGTTTGTTTGTATTGAATACGCGCCGTAACTATAGGCACGATTTTGATCAACTTTTTCACCAATACAAAGCTACATTATCAGCGAGCAATATAGTAGGCTATATATTTTTCATTACTCATACACGGAAAGTACGCTTGAAGTTCTAGAAGTCACCTTTTATTTTGACATTCCTTTTGCGGCAAGTCGAAGTATTCTATTCAGCCACAGCTGTATTTGAAATTTCTTTATCTTGATTTCAAATGAATATTTAAACAATCGAAGCAGGAATATACTCATTAATGTATGTTTCACTTAATTAGTATTTAATTGAATAAATTTGAGCTAAGCATTTACGATAGAAATTGAAAAAAAAAATCTTTAAATAAAATAAGGCGGGGGAATTCCATCATCATTGTTACAAGTAGGGTCACCGGGTAAACGGTGGGTCACTTTTTTTTGAACACTCACATCTCTCAACCTACCATTCAGATTGGCTTGAAATTAAGTTTGATGGATTGTGTATTTCATTAACTTTCAGAATATGCCTAAATCATTATTCTCCAATAGGGGACAGTAGAGTAATCAGGGTTTTTTTAAAAAGACAGAATTGACTCACTGTGTACACCGGGTGGTGAACAATGAATCACCCCCTGGTACACAATGGGTCTAGGGGTTTGACTAGTGAATTATATATTTAATAAAAAAACTAAATCGGCATTATGCTTTAGGCACCTTGAATCTTAAAACTTGTACAGATAATATTTTATTTAGTTTTCACTAGCATGAAATTATTATTTTTTTGTTAAGGCTCTGCACTTCTCATAAAACGTTAAAAAAAATATGAAATTGCGAATATATGGATTATCACGTATTACAATTTTAACAATTCTACATAGTTTAAGTTCGACGTATTAGTTGATTGTCGTTGTTTATATAAGACGCTTCGAGCGCGGTTTTTGTATGCGAGTGCGCCTGTTCTATGTCCGTACCTACGCGCGTCGCACGCACACACTAACAAAGTCTAGGGTAGCTCGTGGGGCGACAGTCGTGGCTGCGCCGTGCGTAAATTTTTATTTAGTGTGCCTGTACAAGTACGTCCTATATTCAAGCTCAAAAATTGCTACAAATAGTATGCGTAAATATTTCAGTGATTGAATATGGATGTCTTATTAAGAACTCATCAAATCCAGAATTGTCTTTTATTTTCCTATGAATTCTTCACATTACATTATGTGTAATCGGATACGATTTGTAGGTCAGATCACTACTCACTACGCCCCCTACCATTAAAATTAGGGTTTAACATTTTTTTTGAACTAAACTAAAGGCTATGATTAAACTTAGCAGTTGTATATAGGTAGTAGTTTTGGTATGTTAAAAATTGGTCATAAATAAATTGAAAGGGATCATTGAATAAATATTGAGCAGTGAAATAACTAAAAAGGGCAGTTATGTTACGTGTGGGCATTTAACAAATCGGAATAAGCTGGCAGGCTATAGCAATCTAAGCAATTCAGTGTGTAACGAGAAAAATAAACAAAAAAATAGTGTGTTTTATGATTTACCTGGATTCAGCAAGTTTAATTTTGATAAAGGAAATTATATTAACGCTGCATTTTTGACGATTGTATAAACTACATGCAAGAGCCCTACGTGTTTAGGAAACTATCGCACGGTAGGGGCCCGACTTGGCTTACTTCTATCCTTTTATTATGGTTTAACCAAACAATAACAATAAACAAATGTTGTCATTTATTAGCAGAACCATGCACATCGCCTTAACAAAAAGTACACAGTGATTCGCGACCCACTATGTACACAGTGAATCAGACCCACTCTTGACCATAGGACCATTTTTAATACAAACAAGAAATAACATGCTAAGAACGAAGAGCTAGTTAATTTTAATTGTGCTATACTATAGCATACTAACAAGGCATTGGTGCGATAGTACAATTTCATCGATATCTATAATAAGTTAGGAATTATAAACAAAATACCAACTGACATTTTAAAAACTTTTAGTGGTGTCTCAGCAAAATCAAGCGCCAAACGTCTTACGATGAACGCAGCGGCACGGGAACTGGGCGAGAGTGTATCGCGTGCGGGGGAGCTCCCTTGAGCGGACAAGCGGCGGCGATACCTATAGCGGTTTCGTCAATACGTGCCTGACCCACTGTACCCAACTGACCCACCGTTTACCCGGTGACCCTACGCTTTATTACAAATATTTAAAAAAAATGGTTGAATTCCACAGAAAAAAAAGGCGGGATTGCAACTATTCGAACTTCATTCAGTTGTTTCGTAAATCGAGTGAGAAGTTTATTTGGTTGAACATAAGTATCTGATTTTTATTTACTTTCCTTATATTCGTAATGAAAAGCAGAGTGTTTACCTCGGAAGAAAGACCTTTTCAATGCCCTCGAACTATTAGCGCTCTCGCTACGCTCGCGCGCCAAACCATCTCGTGCATTGAAAAGGTAACTTTCTCACCTTGTGTAACAATCTACTATTATTAATTCTGTATTTTAACAGGAGAAATTGTATAGGGCGGGAAAAGCCACTGACGGACAGCAAGAGATTCAATAAACTTAAGCTCAATCATACACTGTAGTCTGTATTGTCACCATCTGCACGTACCTAGTATGAGAGTGGAGACCGGAGAGAGTATCTAATGCTTAGAATAATTACTCTTTGTATAGTAATGCCAAAATCTACTGGCATTTGTATTTATTATATAAATAATCACTTGTTTTAGTACTCGATCACCGGTAGTGAACGTTATAGTTATATTTAACTTGCTGTTCACCGTTTTTTTTAACTAGACAATGAAGTCAATGTACTTACAAATAATGGAGATGAAAACGGTTGTTTTAAGACGTACTCAACAATGTTATCGTAATTATTTTCGGCTTGTGTCTTTCTAATAACGTAGGTATGTTACCGTGCTGTACCGTACTGTCTTACTGATCTCACTTCATCGCGCAAATGCACAAAGACAAAAGTATAAAAAAACGTTGTGCCAGCCAACAATAATAATTTCTATCAACTTCTGCGCTCGTGATAGATAGCAAATGGTAGTTTATTAATAAACTGCAACATTAATTCTGCAAACAAAGTGTGCCTGAGCAATAAACAAACTACTGTTTCAATGATAGCTGTGGTAAGGGAATCCCGTATACTTAGTGACAACGGTACACCCCGAAATTCAGTGAAAACCACAGGCCCTACTCCCGTTCAACTTACGGCCGAAGTTTCGTGCGCTATTCCGTTTTCACTACAGATTGCACAGGTATGCTAGAGCAGGATAGCGAACGAAACTTCGGCTGTAAGTTTAACGGGAGTAGGACTCCTGCAAGTGGTGTTAAAGGCATGAAAATCGGAACAATTGATCTTTAGGCCATACGAATCAATTTGACCCGTAGCACGAAAAAAAAGAAAAAGGGGAGGAGTTATGGTGTCATCTTTTTTTTCATTCAAAAGTTAAAGACAAAACTTGTAGTCAGTTGTTTAATATGTCGGTGAAACGGTTCTAGTAATCCTGCAATCTTTCATCTACATACAATGCAATCTGCATTCTACATGCTCTACATGTTGCTCAAATTGGAGAGACATTTGCCGTAGAAACTTCACAGTGTCTGCAGAACAACAGTTTTAAATAAAACTTTCGTGAGCCTAGTTTAGTTTGCTCATACAAACTGTTTTTAAAAGCTAATAATTGATTTTGTTACGTTGACGCCTCAACAGAATTCGTTCTGTCGAAAGTAAGTGCACGTCGCGTCGTCGGTAAAGCAGCACATCTCGCCCGCGTTTCATTGACATGATTTACTTCAACTATTATTTTTCACTGAATGTTATGTTCAATTATAATAAAATATAGCCTATGTCACTCCCTGATAATGTAGCTTCATATTGGTGAAGGATTTTTTAAACGCGGTTCATAGTTTCGGAGCCTTGAATACAAACAAACAAAAAAACAAACCATCAAATCTTTGCTCTATAAACGAGTAATATTAGTATATAGATGATAGTTTTATAGGAGGGCCTAACTCCTATCCCCATAAAGTATCATGATCACTTAAAGTTTTCAAATAAAATGTTATGTGGTTAAGAAGTTTACGGATTGCTTATTTACTTAGAAACACGTTTTTAATGCACACATTACTTTATTTTATTGCAAAGTAAAATAACTCACATAATATTTAAGTAATTATTTCTTCCTACTCGTGCCGAACACGTTTGATTTTAGTAACATATGCGACACCCACGAGGACTGTAGACCTTATAGCCAGAAATCCATTCTCAAACAAAATGCTTCATAATTTAATATGGTTTTCAAATTTCTAAACTCAGCGACTATTTTGCAATACCAAATATCAAAAATTAAAACACTACATATGGGATTTGCCTAGACTGGCGATTTTTGTTTCTAATATATTCAGTTTTTGTAGACTTGCTTGGGTACTTATTTTATTTGGGTATGATACCTACAACGTTTATTTTTTTATAATACCTAGTCGAAACTTCAAAACTATGAATATCTGACAAGAATGCCGAAATTGCTGAATCGGTCGACAATGAATCGAATGATAAGGATTTAAACCATTCGATTCATTGTCATTGTTGGTATCCGTATCATTAGATTACGAAGTTTTGAACCACGGCTTAGCTGATTATTTAAAAACACAAAAATATATCCCGGTGAGTTAAAATATGCACTGCAAAGCGTGGGCATCTTGAGATTTCCTTTCACCGTGACGGTCAGCACGTTGCACAAATCTAGAGAATTGAGTCCGTTCACACGTTTTTCTTCGACTCTAGTTCCTGTCAAATAAAAATAACACTGGCCAGTACATCGAGCTAATTCCGGACCAAATTGGTGGCATGAATACTGTACCCGTGCACACAACCATCCCCTGCACTCCAGCGCTCTTTTTACGTGATTTGATCTCTAAGTACAGAGCTCGTCACGTGAAATAATCTAGGTGATAGTGGAGGGGATGATTCTGCGCATTGGTACCAACAGTATGAAGAGGGGTTTTTGGCCTTAAATTCACTCACTGTGCAGTGCCCAATACTTGGCCAGCTTCCTTTTTATACGAATTACTATACCCCACGTCAGCCCACGTGAATCGCATATGTTTTTTTTCATTAATTAGTAGTAATAATGTGTTGTTTGGTTGTGAAGCTCTCGCGGCTCGGGTACTACAAGCTGGCGGCGGCGGTGCAGGCGGACACGGAGCAGCGCCCGCGCAACGGTCTGCACCATCCTCATCCTAAGGAGATTAGGTAAGGCGGGAGTTTTGTTTGTACGGATGTGGCGAGATTCGGACCGTGAATAGTTAGGCTGCCTGCCATTGGCTCGTAGGATTGCCTAGAATCTCCTCTCCTTGCAGTGGACAGGAATTTGTGAACTAGTTCAAAAATTGCAAACGGGGAAAGGCTGAATTCGCGTGAACTTGGCCTAGCTCTGCACTATCCACAATTAATTCTGCTCTATTTACTCCCCCGCTCCGCTGCCTTGCTCCGTGTCAATGGACAGACAGCCTTAGCAGTCCCTCGCTTTTCGGACGCTCGGATGGCGACGAACTGGGGAAACGTCAGGTTCCCCGTGGTCAGCTACACAACAGCTGACCTTTAGTTCCCACAAGTCACAAAATACTGTGAAGCCGGAGTTATTCAGTTGTTTTTCGTTATGCTAAAAAGTATTTTGCATCCAGATTGGGTAGCCCATTCACGGCAGAGTCATCCGCTTTGCCTTACCTTTCCGAATCATTTTTTGTCCATATTGTCCCACAGGGCAAAAGCCTTTCTATTCTCCTTTTATCGTCAACGTTCTAGTGCCCCTGTAACTGTGTCAAGTAGCTCATCTCTTCACGCCATCGTGTGCTTGGTTTAATAAATAAATATCTGGGACAGCGTACACTGAGAACATTTGACCCGATACTAAGCACAGCCTAATATTATGGAACTTGATTAATAGAGGTACTGAAATATTTCTAAACGAATACTTTGATAGATAATAACAGACAGACTCTGAACGAACATAAAATTTACCCTCATGAAGGATTGTCCCCGGTGAGGATCGTACCGCCGATATAGGCCCTATAGGTAGGGCCTATGTATAGATATACTTGGTGCTAACGTTGTGTTGTTGCTCCTCTTTTCCGTAAGGACGAGTAGGCAACCCAATTTTTAAATCATTTTACCCTAAATCCCTGCGACATACGAAGTTTGTGACTGACTTAGTCTCATTTCAATTGAGCGGCTTTAGGACCAACCTCGGTTATTAAATCTGTACTTCAAAGAGGTTTAACAAACGCGAACAAAGACAATAAGCGATGGGTCGTGATTGTTATAAATTTCATCGTCATTAGCCCCTTTTATCTGACTGATGTAGGTACGTGTTCTTAATATCATGCATAGACCATCCACATATCTGTTGATAGAACGCCTTGGGCTTATTAGCCCAGTTTTGAACACCAATCTATTGTGGACGTGCTCCACCTTATACTAGCATTCAAGTGAAGCTTTTTCAAGACTGGCCAAGTCCGACGCGTCGCTTGGACAAAAAGACTTGTGAGATAAATTACTAAAAAATATACTAAATACGATGAAAAGTATGTCTGAGTTTATATCCACTGAGCCTAATACTCTTTTTGCGTTGTTCATGTAACAATCACTGTGGTCATCATCATTATTAATACGATCACTGTCGTCTCCTTTCACTTAAATTATAATGTTTCTCGAATTAGAAACGAAAATCAAAGATAATAACGAATTAGTCTTGATATCTACGAGTTTTAGTGTGAGACATCCATCCTCCTCCATAGTGATATCTATTTCATCATCTTTCTAAGTTGAGTCACTATATTTCACTATATTTGCAGTTTGGTGAGCAGTTTACACACTTCACAATCGATTTCGATGCAGTTTTAGCATTATTTAGAAAGTAAATTCCGAAAGGTTTATGCGCTGGTGTTTATGGTGATATCTTATCTGGAATAATCATTATTAATAAAATATAATGAATATTCAGTATCAGTGCAGAAGTTGTAAAGTTTCGCTCCACATGCTAACTAGAATGGAAGATAAGTTTTCTCAGCTGACTTTAAACGATGTACCATTACTTTGGTTGTGTGAGTTATATCATTCGCTATTTGATTTATGGTCAATATTATATTTTGTGATTATTTATAAATAACGTAAGAAAAATGATATATTAAAGCATACTCACAGAGGGCATAAAAAATATTAAAGTGAACTAAATGATAAAATAATGGCAGCTTTGTGCAAAAGTGGTTTGTAAAAAAATATAATATGTGCTAATCAAAACAGTCTGCTGGCTTAACGCTCGTAAATCCCTTAATGATAATAATTCATTCTTAGATACTCACCTACTACACAATTTTATAGAGCAAAACCACGATCACAAGAAATGTTGTACAATAATTGTGGATGACACACCAAAATCCGCAACTCATGTTGTCTGTCCTATCTATACTTACTAATATTATAAAGAGGAAAGATTTGTTTGTTTGTGTGAATGTTTGTATTGAATAGGCTCCGAAACTACTTGACCAATTTAAAAAAATCTTTCGCCAGTATAAAGCTACATTATCAAGGATTGACATAGGCCATATTTTTTTTAATTACCGCTATATTTTGACGGGAAACACAGTCTACGCGGGCTAAGCCGCTGACGAATAGCTAGTACCTAATAAGTTCGAGAACCGATAATGATTCCAAAGTCGAGCACGAATAGCTGGAGTGTACCTACTCAATAGTAACTGAGTTAACTGTGGTTATTAAGTATATCTATTCGTAGCTTAGCGGCTAATTAAGTTACATAATTCAGTCTCCATGAAATTAAACAAATTGCACAACGTAATGTGTATAATTTTTTCTAATTAAATTATTGGATAACATTACTCTGTCGTTAACAAAGAAGTGGTAGGAATATAATAAAATGTAATTATTACCTCACTGCTGTTTTGAAAGACATTGTATGTATTTTAATTAATTATGACAATGTAGACGAAACTTCTTATTAAATGGTAATTATGACATCAAATTAAATTACGAGAGTTAATATTACACACCTAGACTGTCTTAGTACTATTTAGTATTCTTTACCTGGTCTCAGTTAGTTGTAGTAGGGACCCCACACACCAGTGTGGGTTCACAACCGGGATAGACCGCACGGATGATGATGATGATGATTATGAGTTAGTTGTAGTAGTAAGCCAAAAGTCTGAAGGTATTGGGCGTAGAATTTGGGGCCCTACTTTGAATTCAATTACGCTTTAATAAACTGCGTAAAACGCACCGTTGACATCATCATCTTTCGCAGACATAAGATGCGGTATCCTCAGGTTTAGGCTGATGAGAATCAGCTGAGAAAGAATGCCGTCAAGGTGGCGAAGAATATGGATAAAAGGAAGTAGACCGATGTCATGCGATTTTAATCAAGGCATCTTTTCACCTTACAGCCTTTTCATGAATAGCTTATAATTTATGTTCCCAGGCTGAACACATATTTATGATGTGATGACCATTTGGTTTGTTCTGTTTGGACGTTATGCAAGTTCTGCCCCCCGATTCAGAACAAAGTTATCGACCTATTCGGTTATTTTCTTTTATTTTTAATTTTTTTTTAAGTAGGGTAGATTGTATGTGAATTGGTTTATGAAAACTTAGGGCCTTTGGCTTTAACATATCAGAATATAGATAGCTACCGCTTAGCTGATCATTTACTATAATTAAAACAAATTTACCGAATCGGTCGATAACTTCGTTCTGAATCGGGAGGCTGCTCAGGATATGGTCAGATGACAATGTGTTAAAATGTCCCTGAGATATTTTTAGGACTTCCCGTATCCTTGCAGCGCGTAGTAGAAATTAAATACAAATACAAATATCTTTATTGTGAAATGTAGGTTCATAGGTTGGTGTTAGGTTTAAAGATCTCACTACATTCACTACACTAAGATTGAGGTACAATTCAAATTACAATGCAAATTACAGAATGAAAACAAAACAAAAAATGTCAATGTCAAATTTTATTAAATTAAATAAAATGAGATGTCATGGCAAAATATAGAATTTAATAATAAGGTAATTAAGGAATAAAAAATTAAAATTAAAGACAAATTATAAGTCATATAGACAAGACACCCATCCCATGTCCAAACATAATAAAAATGACAGCATTAAAACTATCGTTTTCATTGTCAGAAAATATTAATATTTAAATAAAGATTGCAATGATAGTGATTTGTGTTTGTGTTGCCACCGCGGTGAAAGAATCAGCCAATCTGCGTTACCGACTCGCTGTCCTCGCAGATTGCCCGGGTGCGCCGGGCGTATGGGAACTATTGATACGCCACTCGTGAAGGCTCCATTCATGCACCCCGTGATGATGATGATAATGATGATGCTGAAATTATATTATTTTTTCAGGAGTAAACCCATTCCAATGGACAGCGACAGTTTAGTGCTGTGGAGGCGGCCCTTCACCACTCTTGAATACTTCTTCAGGGAGCTGTTCATATTGATCTCTGCAGGGCTACAAAGGTTTGCTTTTAATTTAAATTCAATTTTAACATCAAAATAATAAAACTCAATATGTTGTTGGCATGCGTGTTACTGATACGTGTTGCTTGACAAATATTCCTAAAAAGATGACTTGATTCCTAGTAAGTAGTCGTCACATATGTTATGTTCTTTACAAAATTATTTCCACATGCTTTAAGATTAACCTGAATAAATATTGTATTAAAAATGTTGGTCCCGGCTGACTTCGCAAGATATCAGTCGTAAAGCCTAGTCAGAGGCCTAAAAGGCGGCTTGATAACATCTGACGGTAAGGTGTATCACTGGCCTTGCATTCACCTCTCCAATAGTCCGCACTGAGCCCGCGTGTTGGAGTATGGCTCGTACGACCTCATAGTTGAGGTGAGTTTTGTGCCCAGCAGTGGGACGTGTAATTCTGTATTTGTTTTATACATATTTTTAATTGACAGGATGGATAGAGGTGTTAGTGTATAAAATATATTGTTTAATTTTTGTCGGCAGGTTACTAGCGTACAAATTGCTAGCGCTGACAATTGTTCTGCTGACGGCTGGCACAGTTGTCTCCTATTACGTTAGTGGGCCACATCAAGCGTATGTGCATGTAAGTTAAAATGTATTTATTATGTTGCTGCAAAACGTTCAAAAACTCAATCTGCGCTTTCATAATTTATTGAGATCCTACTTTTATCTTTTATATCATTCAAATTTTAAAAGCAGTCGCACGGAATAAAGCCGGAAAGCGAGGCGTGACTAATTGCGTTTTTCAGTTAATTTAACTTTGTATCTTAAAATCTTCTCTATCTTTCCAGCTCGTAGTATCCACGCTAGCCTGGTGGGGCTGGTGGGTGGTACTAGGCGTCTGCAGCTCGGTCGGTCTCGGGACGGGGCTGCACACGTTCCTGCTGTACCTCGGACCGCACATAGCCCGCGTCACGCTCGCGGCGTACGAGTGCGGGGCGCTCAACTTCCCCGAGCCGCCTTATCCTAACGAGTGAGTGGAGCTAGTTTGTTTATTGGACA
This sequence comes from Udea olivalis, assembly GCA_947369235.1. Taxonomy (NCBI): domain Eukaryota; kingdom Metazoa; phylum Arthropoda; class Insecta; order Lepidoptera; family Crambidae; genus Udea; species Udea olivalis. The sequence goes on along the minus strand of OX376362.1, from coordinate 8,622,763 downwards.
CTAGATGGTGAAAGTGAGACAGGAGGAGATAGGGAGAATCACTTAGAGAGATAGGGAGAGTCACTTAAGGAGTTAGTGAGAGTCACATAGGGAGAAAGGGAGTCACTTAATGAGATAGGGAGAGTCACTTTGGGCTCAAGGGCTCTTCACTATTGCAACAGTATTGTCGCCTGGTGGGTGGTACTAGGAGTCTGCAGCTCGGTCGGTCTCGGGACGGGGCTGCACACGTTCCTGCTGTACCTCGGACCGCACATAGCCCGCGTCACGCTCGCGGCGTACGAGTGCGGGGCGCTCAACTTCCCCGAGCCGCCTTATCCTAACGAGTGAGTGGAGCGAGTTTGTTTATTGGACACTAGATGGTGAGACAAGGGGAGATAGGGAGAGTGAGCAGGGAGATAGGGAGAGTCACTTGGGGAGATAGGGAAAGACACTCAGACAGTACACTTCTGAGTGTTCCGTTCACCGTGATGACAACACTGAACTGACTTCCACATTCGGGATTTAGTCGATGGCGTATTATGTTATGTTTATTTATAAATCGTTTAAGCTATAAGTGCGATTTTACTACTTAGTGGCATCTTTTGTAACATTAGGCACGTTCAACTCCAAAATGAAACTACTAAGCCATCTGTGCCTATTTTAGTTATTGATATTTTCTATATAGTGCCTAGTAACAAGTAGTTGAATAATAACACCAATAAATGGTTAAAGACTCATACAAACAGAGTGCAGTGTCATTGGAAGTTAGTCGTGCATTACCTGGTAAAGTGAGATTGGTAGTAGTTAAGTAATCATGCATGTCATTATTACTCGAAGCTACCGTTAATTGAGTAGGGAATAAACAGAACATTGTGTTTTTTTAAATAGGTTATCGTTCAGTTTTTTGTATTTGGCTACTTACGACCGGTGCCTGTTGGTGCTATGGCAGCGATCCTGCCTTTAGCACCGGAGGTCGTGGGTTCCATCCCCACCCATAACAAACATTTTTTTTTATATTGCCCGTCAAGATGACCTCACTCCACCTGATGGAAAGCGGTCGTGAGGTCCAGATATGAGGTTGACAAGCCCAGTCATTCAAACGAATCACTGGGCTGGCCATCCTCACCTTGAAGGCCTGCAGAAATGCCTTTTCACGCCCCGCTTGAAGAACCCGGGACTATAAGAGGAAGGAAACACATGTGCTGGAAGAGCGTTCCACGTCAAATAACAAATGTTGAATTGTGTGTGGGTGACGCCGTAGTCCAGCACGCGTGGTACGGGAGTGGAAAGGTGAGGGTGGGATAAGCTGGAATAGCTCGTCAGAGCATTCCCCATTGTAGAAGCGATAGGGAACACTTAGCCTGGCAATGTCTCTACGCAATTGGAGAGGCTCAAGGGTCAAAGTTGCCTCTGGGTTTCCAATAATACGGATAGCACGCCGCTGCAACCTGTCAAGAGCTTCGAGTAGATACTTAGCGGAACCGTCCCAGAGATGAGAGCAGTATTTCACACACGAGCGAACTTGTGTCTTATACAAGAGACAGAGCTGCTCAGGCGTGAATAATCGTCTCACTCTGTTCAGGACTCCGAGTTTACGGGATGCAGTTCTAATGACGCTCTCAATGTAGTCCCGCTGGTTTAGGTTGCTACGAACATCCATGCCAAGGATGTTTAGGCTATCCTTAATCGGTAGCGGGGTGCTCTGAAGAGTGGGATGGGAAAGGAAAGGCGACGCCTTTGCTGTGAATGCACACACCTGCGTTTTCTTGGCATTGAACTCGACAAGACTGCATGCACCCCATTCTGAAATGCGGTCCAACACTCCGTCAAGCTCAACAACAAGACTTCGCCTCTTCTCCTCGATGTCAGTGTGCTTTGCCCCAGGGCGCTCGAAATATCGCGCGTGGACCGTGCTATCATCCGCATAGCAATGAATATTACCAAGAGATAACATGTCATTGATTTATTATTTATTATAAAGCGTGATTTTTGACCTTCGCAAAGGACACGAATTCTACGTCCCTCCAGAAATCCGGCGACCCAGTCGCATAGGCGAGGTGGCAGACCATATGCCGGAAGCTTGAAAAGAAGCGAACGATGCCATACACGGTCGAAAGCTTTGGCAATGTCAATGCTGACGGCCAAAGATTCCCCATGCTTGTCCATAGCCTCCCCCCAGATGTGTGTTACGTACGCTAGAAGATCACCCGTAGACCGTTTTGGTCGGAAGGTAGCGGATGAGCTGCGTGTTTATGATCCGCTCAAACACTTTAGCTAAAACTGAGGTTACGGCTATTGGACGGTAATTGGCAGGGTCAGACCGGTCCCCTTTTTTGGGAACTGGTTGAACGTTCGCCTCCCTCCAAGACAGCGGCAAAAGACCCGAATTGTAGGAGAGGCGATACAGGCTAGTGACCACTGGAGACAACTCCGCTGCACATTTCTTCAGCACCACAGCTGGAATTCCATCAGGGCCACTGGCTTTCCTGACATCGAGTGCCTGCAGTTTGGCACGAACATCACACTGCCTGATACTAATATCAGGCATTGTGGAGCCGCAATGTGGAATTTCAGGCGGCGCAGCACCGCAGTCATCGATGCAAGAGTTTGCGGTAAAGAGGTTAGCCAGTAAATCGGCTTTCTCTTGCGGCTGATGAGCCAACGATCCATCAGGGAATCTCAGTGGGGGCAGCGAAGGCACGCAGAAGTTAGATTGCACGTGTTTAGCCAGTCGCCAGTAGGAGCGGCTACCCGTAGGGTGTGTGATGAGTTCTTGGCCAACACGTGCAATTCGCTGGGCGTCTACTCTAATGTAAGCCTTCTCGTGGCCTTGGTGGCTTTATTAAAGGCTGCTTTCAGGGAGGCAAGGTTTGAATGATCATTGAGTGCCTGGGCCCTAGACCAAGCACGGTACGCCGCCTGTTTTTGTTCAACAGCTGCGGCACACTCGCGATTGAACCAGGGACTAGTTTTGCTAGCACTGACGACATCAGTAAAAGGAATGTAGTATTCCACTCCGGTACTGATCTCGTCAGCGATAGCAGATGCACTCTCTGATGCATCCCTTTCTCCAAAGCAGCACTGCCGCCAAGGGACGGAGGGAAAATACTCTCGCAATCCGTCCCAATCTGCCGACGAGTAGTGCCATAACCGCCGCGTCACCTTCACAGGTTGTGGGGGAGCTGCACAAGGCACTGTAGCGCCAACCAGACAGTGATCGGAGGAGCCCAATGGAGCACCAACCGACACTTTATACCCGGCTGGGTGACTCGTCAGCAGAAGGTCCAATAAGGAGGGAGTATGACCGACAATATCTGGTACCCGGGTGGGCTGGTGTACCAGTTGCGTCAGGTCTTGCGTGAGAGCAAACGCATGGGCATTTCGGCCTGCATGGTCTGTTTTTGATGAGCCTAACCAGGACTCATAGTGGGCATTGAAGTCTCCCAAAAACACCATTTCGGCATTTGGGAACTGCGCCTGAGCGTTGTCTGCGGCCTGACTCAGATGCTCGAAGAGTCGAGTTGTCTCGGCGTCGCCTTTGTGGGAGCGGTATATGCACGCATAGACCCGGCTTGTGGAGCCCAGGTCAACGTGCATCCAGAGGGTGGAGAAGGATGGGTCTTCTAGGCAGCGGAGATGGCTACAGCAAACGTCCGCCCTGACGAATAGACATACACCGGCTTTAGGTTGGAAGGACTCTTCCAGCACATAGCCGGGGTAGTGCAGGTATGACGTATCGGCAGGGCGGCCTATCTGTGTTTCCGTCAAAAAGAGCATCGCAGGCCTCGCCGTCTCAAGGTGTTGATGGACGCATTTATGTGACGAACATTTTTGTTAACAACAACAGTGTGTCTGGGTGTTGTTATCTATCTAAGTATGTATTTAGAAGTATTTAAGTACGTTTATCAGTCTCTGACACCCATGGTACAAGCTCTGCTTAGTTTGGGGTCAGATGATCTTGGTGTAATTTGTCCCAGATATTTTTTTATTTTATTTGATATTATTTACCCATATTTCCTATTCGATTCAAGATTCTTTGAGTTTTTTAAGCTTTAAGTACCTTGGTTCCAATTCCAGGGTCCTTGGTTAGAAAGTCCGAGTTTCTCATCGCCTACCACCATTGAGCAATCGCAGTTGTAAGGTCAATATTAATAATTTGTATTAAAACTATGACTGTTTACCGACTGATAATTTATATTGTAAGGGAATGATATAACCTTAGAATAATAACGTATAGAAGGATAGTCTTCATACAACCGCCCCGTCAGAAATGAAGCACTAATCCGATCCACACATGCGTGACTATTACTTGCTTACGCGCGGCGCGCTTTGACATTGAACATTGCGAAGCTGTAATGAACACTGCAAAGTGGTCCGTTTGGAGCCATTTATGGCCCTAATTAAGGTGCTTTAAAATGGGCTCGCGGACTTCGTTTCTATACAGGGTGTAAAAAGACGCATACCGAAGCCGGAATCTACGTACTCAGGCTATTAAATCAAGTCACAGAAAAAAAATATTGATGGGAAACGAGATTTTTTTTAGATGTCAATTTTAAACCTAAAAACAGACTACGCAATGTAACGCGTGCAACAGACCGCTCCTGCGCTTTTGTGCCGGAGCGTGGCTGTTACATATAGTCAAGGGGTACGCACGATGTACATTGAGAGTTGAACGTTTTGAAGCAATTTTTTGTTAGGAAATACTTGAAATTTTGATAATGTTTCTTAAGACAAAAATTAAGTAATAATTAAAGTTTGTTTTCATCAAAATCTTGAGATTCTTTTTTGACTTTGACCTTCAATAACTTGTTAACTATTGAGTTCCCAGGTATGGTCTAGAAAGAAAAAATGGTCCTGATGATGTGCAGAATACGTACGTTTCGGTTTCGTTAAGGTTTTTTTACACCCTTTATGTATTGCTATTTTAAGGATATTAAAACACTAGGTGATGAAGTGACGTTTAAGTTAGAATCTTCCTTTGTATCAACTTTAATTTTTAAAATTTCTTTTAATTAGGGAATAATATAAATAGTTATTGAACTTTTCAGCATCATATGCCCAGCAGAACTCGACCCCAACAACCTCGTGACGATATGGAACATAATGTCCAAAGTCCGCGTGGAGTGCATGATGTGGGGCATCGGCACGGCGCTGGGCGAGCTGCCGCCCTACTTCATGGCGCGGGCGGCGCGGCTCTCGGGCGGCGCGGCGGCCGAGCTGGCTGCGGCCAGTGACGACTCTAGGACTGAGAGGTTAGTTCGTGTTGCCTTATCTCATCAAACTTAAATACATTTGTGTGTTTTTATTGTATTTTATATTCATCTTGATTCATATGGTCAACTTTCCCAAAAGAACAACTTTTTTAAAGATTATTTAATTTCGTTCTGAGGTTATTGATAAAAATTTAAGGCATCCTACAATTCAATTTAAAACGTAATCCTTCAGATAAAAGCCTTTACATTATTTTTAAATTAAATTGTAATGTAAAAAACAATATTTTAAAAAAGTTGACCTTTTGGGAAGTTGACCAAATGAACCTAAACCTTTATATTAATGACAATAAGAATTAGGTGGTTCAGAATATCGTGTAACATGAAGCCTAATTGTCAAATGTTTCGGTGAACTTTACACCACACACGACACAATTTAAAAATATACCATTAACATAATAAAAATATTAGATACCTAATCATTATTCAGTTTGTTGAATTGTTAATTTTAAAATAATCCTATCCGTTTGCTAGCCTTAAACTTTTTCTGATCAAGTGCATAATATATTATGAGACTTTTTCTTGCTGATAAAAGTATCTTTTTTGACTAAAGTATCAAATTATGTATTTTGCTATAATGCGGACATATGTAATCTTTATGAAATTTAAATTTCCTGTTTAGTTGCAAGCAAACGAGCTGTCCTGACAGACTTTGTTTTGTCAAATGTTTGACAGCTGGTGTCCATTATCACATCTTGCCCGCTTTTGTCCGACTTGATTCATATATACTAATAATTTTCACTGATTTTTTTACTCTACATCATTCCGCAACATTTCTTGTTTCAAATTTCAAATTCGAGATTTGAATATCCAGTTTCAACTGCAGTATAGTTTCTTGCAATAGCTCGATGTTCCCATTCGTCTTTTCACCTTTATCAACCTCAATACAATCAATCTTCTCCTCCAGGTTGTCTAAGCGGGTATTTTGGGCTTTAATCGCTGAGGTAAGATCGGCTACTGTTGCGCGAAATGCGCTCATTTCTAGTCGCATAGCTCTCATTTCACTTATTAACAATCTCAAATCAGCCATCGAATCTCAACATTAGTCAGATCATCCAGTGTCAGGCTTTCCGTTTCCGTAGCTCTCGATGTTTTACGTAAGGTTACGTTCTCAGTTGCAACTTCTGGAGATACTAGAAAGGCAACCCTCATGTTATTGGATGGTTCCTGGTTTAGGTTACCTTGTTCGGGTTTTTTACTCTCGCACTCAGGGTATTTCCACGAATTTTTGCGCTCGCTATTGGTGGCATGAAACGAGCTGTATCGTTTGCTGCTTACTCGTATATTAAGGCATTGGATATCATAGGCCGCTTTACACGCAAAACATTTTAAGTACTCTTACTTAGGCAGTGGTTTCGTACACCCTGCACAGTGTAGAGAGGTTTCTGGACCTTTTGATGACATTTTTGGTATAAATAAACTGCTACTGCCCTCTGCCGACTGCTTTACTGATTACAATCACAGGAAACAGGAATGCGCAAATATGTCTTGATTATACCACTCGCTGCTAGATGGCCGTAAATTTTGACGTGACAACGTCTTAAATTAGGTTGCGGCTGGGAGTCACTTATGAAAAAGTGTAACGCTCGGTAACGTTACGATGAGTCACCGAACGAGAGAGAGGCCCGCCGAATGCCTTGCGTCTCTCTCCCACTCAACTATGATCGGTCTGCCGCAATTCTTATTTTCATTCAATTCCTTGTTCCTATTGTGCAATTTAATTATATTCATAACAATAAATATTCTACCGAGAAAAAGACGTTGTCACGTAAAATCTTCGCCCGTAAAACCGACTTTACAGGCAACCATTTTTTTTACAAGCTATTTTAATAGTACAGTATCGACCTCTATTGGCTAGTTATACACTTATAGCGTTCACAGGTTTCTATCAATTTTAGCATAACAAATTAGTTTAACAACTCGCCACTAGATGGCGGTAAATCTCAAAAGTGAACTTTCTTGACGCGTGGTGCACTCTGTTGTTGAATAGTCAACCAAATTTAAACAATAACTGATGAGTTGAAAAATTAACTGTAGATGAGGGTTAGTCAATGGGAAAAACCACTATTATCAGTTTTTTGGAAGCACAGAATCGATGACATAGTTCAAATAAACATTGCCAATGATAGTTTAATGTTTGATTACTCACTATCGTTTAGTTTTAAATATATAAATAGGCACTCACTTGAGGATTATAAATATCACTTTTTATGAATTTATCAAGCGAGTATCAAACAGTTCACATTTGCATTACGGTACACACGTTTTTCAAAAATTTAATTCATTTCACAACTTATTCATATTTTTAAACACTTAGGCCCGTATTCTGAAAGGACGCTCAAGCGTGAATCTTGACTTGAAACTCGATTTAAGCAGAGATCTTATTCTAGAACCGCTCCTGAGTACAGATTCATTGATCACATTCTTGGCTTATTCCGAAACGTCACTCAGGTGCAAATCGGCGCTCAAGTAGAGATTTGATATGTGATCACGCCAGTGACCTCCTGACCACGCTTGAGTAGAGATTTGCTCGAACAACTTATGAGATTAAAGCAAGAAGTTGAGAGAAAGCGGCCGGAATTAATCAACAGAAAGGGTGTGGTTTTTCATCATGATAACGCTAGACCTCGCACATCTTTAGCCACTCAGCAAAAATTAAGAGAGTTTGGCTGGGAGGTGTTAATGCATCCGCCGTACAGTCCTGACCTTGCACCTTCAGATTTCCACCTGTTTCGGTCTCTTCAGAATTCTTTAGGCAGTGTCAGGTTAACATCACGAGAGGACTGCCAAAACCACTTGTCGCGGTATTTTGATCAGAAGCCTCAAAATTCCTATAGCAAAGGGATCATGTCCCTACGTACAAGCTGGCAAAAAGTAATCGAACAAAATAGCACCTACATACTTCAGTCAAATGCAAATAAACTGTGTTAAAAAATGTTTTGAATTTTCTTAAAAAATGCGAAGAAACTTTTTCCCCAACCTATTATAAAACGAAAACGCCGGCGAAGCCGAGGGAGGAAAGCTACTCGTAGTATTAGTATAGATTAAATTAAATAGTTGTGAGTACATACAAAGCTATTATTTCAGAGCAAAACAAATAATCCAAAAGCTAGTCCAGCGCGTGGGCTTCGCCGGCATCCTGGCCTGCGCCTCCATCCCCAACCCGCTGTTCGACCTGGCCGGGCTGACGTGCGGACACTTCTTGGTCCCGTTCTGGACGTTCTTCGGGGCCACTGTCATCGGGAAGGCGGTTATAAAGATGCATATACAGAAGATGTTCGTGATTATTGCGTTTAACGAGACGCTGGTCGGGTGAGTAACTGCTTTATCTAACTCTGTGGTGTAAAGAGAAAGCCGGGTGACAGTGGGAGGGATGTTTCTTTCTGCGCACGGGTACAAAATGAAAGGGGTTTTTTATACCACCCATTTGAGCCTAAATTGGCTCACTGCGCAGATTATAGCAGGTTCTTTTGAGTTGACGGAATTAATATACTTTCAAGCTAAAGCTTGACCGCTATAAAGTCGACCCCCCTAATGGTGCTCGGGACGCGGGACGGGGGATTATTTCGGCCAATCAATCGCTTCAGTTAGTCAGTCACTTGTCGGCTACCGACAGCGAAGGACGTTCAACGTCAAAGCTTGCGCGGTTGCAGCCTTGTGTCTGCTCCACATGAGATAAATACTCAATGGAATTGCTGACTCTACGTAATAAAAAAAATAAGAAGTCATTGCTTTAAAATGTGGCGAATTATTATCAAAAAGAAAAAATATGAACAAGCTTCTTCTTCAGCCGTGCATTCATTTCGTTTTCTACATTCTGTTAATAAAGTGAAGACATAAATGTAAATAAGACAATTTCAGAGGCTACTGGCGCGTCTATGACAACTATTAAAAAGTAAAGTAAAAGCGGCTGTATTTGGTCCCACGTCTAATAAATAATTGATATTTAATTAGTTTATTTTTATTCATAATACTAACACATCTGAAGTTATAAATTTCCTAAATAATAACACGGAGATTTTATTTATCATGTGTTGAGATATCTCGCCGCGGCGTGATGCCGTGTGTACCCGTGCTACCCCTCGCCCCGCGTCCCGCGCACCATCAGGAGGGTCGACTTTACGGCGGATAACCTATAGGTCGTGGGTTCGATCCCATCCGAAACAAAGATCATGTGATTTGTAAACTCGGTTTTTATCTTTATGCAGACTTTGTATTTGAGAATGTTAATAGTCCCTGAAACCCGTAGTACTCAGCTTTCTTTAACTGTTGTTTTTTTCTTACTACAGCCAAGTCCTATTATGGGTTAAGAGAATACCATACATCGGGCCCAAACTAGAAGCGCCGCTGCTAGAATTCCTCAGAAACCAGAAGTTGAAACTGCATAAGAATGATAGCGTGGCCACTCCGGAAAACCAGGTAAGAACAAATAATCAGTTTCTATATAAAACAAAAATTATAATACAATAAGTAGAACTTTCCACGCTGAGGTGTATTCGCACCTACAAATAGTTTTCTTATATTTCTTAGTAAACTTGATGAATGAAAATTTTAAAATGATGATTTAGAAACTTGAAAATCTAGATCTGATCCATAGGGATCTAGTGTGAATCGAACCCGCGTCTTACACAATCCGGGTGGCTGCTCTTCCAACTGAGCTAACGAGGCCATTAATAGACCTGGCGAATTGTATTTTACGTTACAAGGCAACATTGTTTCATTGATGTTATTATGAGCCAAGCGCCTTTTACCACCCGAAAGAAATATTTTGCAAATCTAGAAAATATCCAAGAACTTAAGTAAAAAAAAAACTTTATTGTCCTATAGGTTTAACATTTGTTTGGGGAATCCTCTCTTTAAGTTGTAAAATTTGTATTGAGAGGAAACCGCTCAATCGTGCCATATTCCTTTAAGTACATAGAAAACGGGTGTACCTACATTATAATACACACAACAACATGGTCCAGGGATATATAACACTTTTTTAAATAACTCAAAAAGTACTGGCCTTGCAATTCGTATTCATGGAATTTCTTCCAAAGAAGTAAATCTTCACGAACTTCTAACTTGATTAAAACTCCATAAATTTCAATAAATCTTTGTCAAACGCATCTCCGGTGTTCGTTTAATCATGCCACGTAGACACTTGACCAGGAACGAAATGTTAAGAGCAGTGGGCGCTACCCAAATTGCGGTTTCTGAAGCCATGAGGACCAGTCAGAGCGTTATATCCAGGCTTTGGTCACGTTATCGTGTCACGTTGGAAGTGGTGGAACGGCACCGAGGGAGGACCTCAACGCATTACAACACATGTACAGGACCGATTCATAGTAAATGCTGCACGAAGTCAACCAAATGTAACGGCGATGCAATTGGTTCAAAGGCTACAGAGAGAGTATGGTTTGCTGGTAAGCGGTCAAACTTTGAGAAGACGACTGTATGAAGTCAACCTACGTGCTCGTAGGCCACTTCGGGTACCAGCGCTAAGGAGAGGCAATCGAGAAAGAAGATTACAATGGGCTATTGCACACGAAAACTGGAACCATTCTCAATGGTCACTTGTGCTTTTCACTGATGAATCCAGGTTTGGATTTCATCCTGATTCGCGAAGAGTACGCGTTTGGAGAGAACCTGGACGTTGGAATCGACTGCAGCACCCACAACAAGTTCATGCATATCAAGGTGGCACGATTATAGTTTGGGCAGGAATTGGCTCGGCGGTAGAACGGACCTCGTTTGGATACAGGGCAATATGACTGCTCTAAAATTCCGAGATGAGTTGCTAGAGCCTGTAATCTTGCCCCACAGACAGCAAATGGGACAAAATTTCCAGCTAATGCACGTCAATGCCCGTCCACATACGGCGCGTATCGTTACAAGTTGGTTACAACAGCATGATATCCAAGCCTGCACAATCCCCTGACTTAAATTCTATTGAGCATGCCTGGGATATGCTTCAGAGAAGAGCTCGTAGGAGTTTCCCTGAAGATATTGTGCATGAAAACCAGCTTTTCTTGCATCTTAGCAGGACTTGGGACAGTATTCCACAACAGGTTATTGACACCCTTGTTTTGAGTATGCAGAACCGCTACAGATGTGTCAGGAGAGTCTTAGATGGATCCACGGATTATTAATTTTAAGTTTTCAACAATTTTTATAAAAAAATAGTTGTTTTGTTTAGGTTTTGATGTTTCAAAAATAAAGTTAAGATTGAAATTGTGTCTGAGTTTTTCCTCTTTTTCTAAGTTTCTTTTAAATTTAACTTTATTTAAAAGTTTATTTATCAGATTAGATAGATACACAAGGTTTATTTTAATGTGTCATAACAAAAAGTTAATAGAATTTTAGTTATTTAGGTTGAATTGAAATATCCCTAGTCCATGTTGATGTGTGTATAACTAGGTCCTACAATCTGAACATACAATTTGTTCCTAACCGCCAAAAACACTAAACAAGTTTACAAATCAGCAAATAACTTAAGGAACACAAGTGAGTTCCACAACACTTATTTAAAAGATGATACACTTGCGTAAAAAGTGTTATTTTTTTTCATTTTTAATTTATAACCCTAAATCGCTGCTTCATTCTTTAAATTTATTCGTTATTCTCTTCACAGGGATCAGTCCTCTCAGCGTTGCTAGAGAAGTTCGTGCTAGCGATGGTGCTATACTTCGTAGTGTCGATAGTGAACGCGCTCGCGCAGAGCCACAGCAAGCGCGCCGCCAAGAAGAGGGGCAAGAAGCGGGAATAGGGCACGTGCGCGCCGCCCGCACGAGGTGAGGACTATTATTATTATTTCCAACTGGGGACGCTGACAGTGGACCGGGTGATCGGTCCGCTTGTTGTGGGCCATATCACCCATTTCCCCGGGGCCTTAGGGGGTCTTTAGGTAGTCCCATTTTCACGGCTTCCCGTTGAATCTTCCCGTTGCTCTGCAGAATCTTGCTATCTCGTCCACCGTCAGTTCTTTCAGCTCTTCTTCATCTAGCGAGTTTGACCCTATGAGTTTCCATCGAATGTGTGAGTACATCGGGCATTGGGCGAGTAGGTGGAAGCTCGTTTTCTCGCTGTCCATGCACTCCGGGCATGTGGGGTCATCTTTAATGCCTACCACTGTAAGGTGCTCGTTAAGTCTGGAGTGTCCTGAGTGATTTCTATAACCATCATTTATGGTATACCTTGACTCCTTGACAGCTTCAGCAGTTGACCTATCTTCTTCATGTTCATGGCGCTGATAAACATTTTGGTCTGTCGCATACCTGTTGCTGCCTTACAGGTGAGATCTATACATGTGAAGCTAACATTTCTAGCCTAGCGGGTAGAAATGGCTTATTTGGCTTTTTATCATTTCTGGCGATAACTAGCGGCTGGAAACGACTGCTTACATTTTATTGATTTTTCACATGATTTAGTTATTTGTTGGTTGTTAGTGTTCTGATTTATTCACTATAAGATACATTTAACCTAGTTAGATTTAAAAAATGTCATTTGCATTGCAGTGTTAAAAACTTTCCTCTCTGAGTTAAGTAAATTCATAATTCATTTATTGCATATCACATTCAGAATCAGAATCATTTATTTCGCTTGAAAGTGGTACAAAGATGTTAAATATATATATACAAAGTCCTCACATTTCACTATAGCATAGCATGCAAAATTCATTATTATAATTTTAAGTTTACATTGTTTAATAAACATATAAATATAAATATATATATAAATATGCGCCAGACAACACACCTCTTGTAATGGTCTCGAAGTAGGGATGAATATCCCTGTGTTACGAGGTACCACACAAGGAAATAAGCTAGAGGCGTCTCCTAGCACACCCAGACTAAATATCTAATAAAGGTGACAAAGACAGTAAACGGTCTACATTTGACGCCCTGCAAGGGCATAGCAATCGTTCAGTAAGTTAGGGCTATTTCTTCATCAATAAAATAACACAATATTATTATACTTAGTAACATAAAAAAATTAACATTAAATTATTTTCAATCACAGGACAAAAATGTTAAATACAATAGTTGGGGCATATTATTCTTTGTTACTTCATGAAATCTGTTTTAATAATTTAAAATATTCTACATTACACAATAATTAACAACACATTATAATAGTTTATTAATAAATTACACATATTCCAATTTAATTGGTTTTTGTCCTCAAAGAATTCAGTTAAATTATAAAAACATTTTGCAATTAGAAATTCTTTTAATTGTTTAGTAGAATAATTAGGGTTTTCCAGATTTTTTAGGTAAGTATGAATGTGGTTAAAATTTCTAACTAACATGGGGGCCAGATGTTACTAACTTCATTTTCGAAAAAGGTACCTTAAGCTTGTGTAAATTTCGATCATTTTTTTGTTATTTGTAAGTGGAGTTAGTAGTGGAAATTAGTAGTTACTAACAGTTTATTCCGTGTTTATGTTACAAAAACAAAAATAGCAGAACGTAATTAGTGCTACTGTATAGTAAAAATAAGAGTTTAACAAGAATTAGGTTATAAAAATAAATTATTTCCCTCGGCTATCAATTGCTTGCTATCGGGTATCTAGTATCTACCCGGTAGCAAGCGGAGCAAGCGGCTCGTTGTTCGTTTCTAGCCACTCGTTTACAACTATAGCTGATAATCCACTAATGTCAAGCCTCGTCACTGCATGTACAGTCAACATCAAATTTGTTTTTATGAATGAAAAATATTAAAAAAAAATGATCACAAGCAACATATATATCACGACATTGACGACACGATTGGCGTAGTGCGCTATAGCACGGTTTCTCGCCCCGATTTCCCTACTGTCCATTGCAAGAGGTTTGTTGTCTGGCGCATATTTATATTTATTATATCCATTAAAATGAATGAAATGTCTCATTTATATTCTTAGCAGTTTAATAAGCTTTATGGTTTTTGTAAAATCCTTTTGGCACGTTAAATTATCACTTACCTACTTCTGCGGTTGACTGTACTTGCGAGCGATAATTACCTTCCAGCCACCGGGTATTCTACGACTCATTTGGCAGTTGGTTGTCAACAGCCGCGTAGAGCATTTGTACGCGATTTTCTTGCGGTTGAACTGACGCGATGACATACTACTATCGAAAGAGGTGGCCCCGGCAATAATAAGTCTGATGACAGCACGCATTTAGAATTAAGAAAATTTTCATATATTTATTTATCCAGACACATTGATCCATTTGTTAAAAACAATATTCTTACAACTATGTTAGTATATAATGGTTCACGATTATTTAATTAACTTAAGGAAAATGTCCCGTGTGGGTTTATAAGGGCGGTAATCCAGTGCTTTAATAGTGCACTGTCTCACCTTGCTGTTATAACCTGGAGAATGTTATTGGCCAGCAAGCCAAGCATTCTGTTCTTGATGGACAAAATCTTTTTCCTCAATAACGCGTGGAAGCCGTCTACGTGAGCATAAGCGAACATGCCAGACGCACTGCACAATCTCGCGGTCCCAACAACACCCGGAACATATTATTATACAGGACACGCAGGGCGTTAAAGGATTTTTGTGTGTAACTAACCCACAGACCGCTTATGTACAAGGATTGGCAGTATGCTTTAAATAATGTCAGTTTCACCTCACTAGTACAACCTGCAAATTTGCGGACTAGCATTTTTCCTCGAACTGCCAACATATATCTATGGATGTGATTTATCTGTTACGTAGTAGAAGTAATGTGCTAACATTAAATGCGAAAGTTTGTGAGTTTGTATATATGTTTGTGTGTTTGTTACTTTTCCTCGCTAAAACTACTAAACGGATTTAGATGAAACTTTACAGTAATTCATCAGAATAACACGGGCTACTATTTATAAAGATTTTATGTAATTTGCCCTTAATCCTTATTCTGGAAAATTTCTGCGCTCTGAAATGACGTTCACGCGGAAAAAGTGCGGGGGGAAAGCTAATAAATAAATAAATAAATAGCGCTAGACAACACACCACTTGTCATGCTCTCGAAGTAAAAATAAATATCCTTGTTACGAGAGGGTAATTGGAATTTGAAATTGGAATTGCATAAACGACTTGGTACAACCTATTGTTTTATGCACAAAGATAGAAACTAGAAAAATTCGACCTGATCCTGGGACTCCAGCAGGATTCGAACCCGCGACATTTCACAATCCGGGTGACTGCTCTTCCAACTGAGCTACCGAGGCCGTTGACAGACCTGGCGAATCCCAGGTTCAGGTCGATTTTTTTTTGTTTCTATCTATGTGTAGAAAATAGAGCATTGTTTAATGCTAAAAATTAAAATTCACCTATTGTTTTATATTCTGGAGCTTTGCTGTCCTTGTTAGGTTAGGTTAGTTGTTCTGTCTATTAATGTTAGAATTTAAGCATTTTTTTTTCTTAACGAACAAATTGTACTCTGCTAACTCGCATTATAAAAGCACAACAAGTTTAAAAGAGTAGCTACTGAGTTTCTCGCCGGGTCTTCTCAGTAAGAATCAACTCCTCCGACGCGGTGGTAGAGTCGCATTACGTTTGTATACTGTTTATTTATATATTCATATTATTATAGTATTAATGTCTATAATTTTGTATATTTTTTGACTATTTAGAAGTCTATTTAAATAAAGATATTTGAATTTGAGTTTGGGATTGAAGCCACGTCTCCCAATACACCCAGACCTGAGTCAGTTTAGAAAAAATCGTTTTCTTAATTGACCCGATCGGGAATCAAACGAGAAACCGTGGCATTACCCCAATCGCGCTGTCGCACTCGGCATATAAATATAGCCCATTTTCCGTTTGGGTGGGACGCCACACCTAAGGTTTACTGACGACTAGTACTGTGTGTGGCGCGTCCGTGTGGGAAGGTAGATCTAGAATAGTTAGGTCAATAACCCTTCGGGTGGGACGCCCACCTGATAAGTGACCAGATGACTTTCTTAAGGATACATTGGGAGGCATTCAAAATTAACGACGATCTGGAATCGATGAACCAATAATAAAAGACTTTAACTGCATCATCTTGAACGCAACCTGTGGGGGTTCCCATTTGACGTCGAATACTACAACTACATTGGCTGTCGAGCTATCAAAGAGCGACCAATGGCGAATTCAAATTACTCTGTGAAGTAGTTCTAACTACAAAATAGACAGCTTGTAGTTAAAACCTATTAAAATAATTTATTTACTTCCAGCGCGGCGACGAGACGCCACCGACGAGGCTCGCCGGCTTCGGTAGTACACAAACGCAACAGACAGTCCCGCGCGCGAAAGTTAAACGTCTACTCGCGTCACAAAATGGCGCCCGCTCACAAGATGGCTGCCGGTCACAAAATGACTACCTCAGCGGTCATGAAGCGTCACGAATGGCGGGTAGAATAGTGATTGTGACGAACACTTATAGTGATAGACTCCATTGATTGTAAGTTATTTTATGTCCTAATGTTGATAGTAGTTCTGTTTTTATCCTACATCAAAATTAAACACAAAGTATTGATTTCATTGAGATCTGAAACTAGACATCAGTCTTAAACCATGGCTTTTGTACAATTCTTTTACCGAGCATTATATTTTGACCAACTCAGTCAGACAGATATCTTTTCATTCGCTAAAGAGCCTTTCTTTCGTTTGCAAAAACAAAGCAGTTCTAAAAAAGGTGACGAAAGACTAAAAAATAAAACGCACAATGAAAATTAACGTAAGAAAATTAAGTAACTTCCAAAAACAATTATAATCAACTTTACTATAATTACATTTTATTTATCGTTCCAAACTTTATGTTTATTTAAGAATAAGAAGACGGAGAAGGAGAACAGCTATCGTTCGACCAATGATATCTTGCCTTTACATTTTTAATGTAAATAATTAAAAGTTTACTCCACCGGGGTAGGCGTTTAGCTTAACGTTGTTGTAATCCACAGACGTACTTCGAAATAAATAACGCAAGTGGCTAAGTCTGTATGAAAATCATGCTCACTGCGACGTCACCACAATAAAAAGAAATGAAATGAATCGTGCGTATGAGGTCGTTTCAGTATAAACGCTTACACGCGCGCTGCATTATGCTTCAAAAAGCCGAACGCACGTAGGTACACGGGCGTATTGCGGCGTCTTCGCTTGAACCGGTAGTGGTGTCAGTGAGCAGCTCGAGCTAATACGAGCGCGTCAAGGAGTCACGTGTGTGGCAACATGCTGGGTAGCGCTTACAAATACGAGCGTATATGCGCGTATAAAAACTAACGTAGCACTCGCGTCGTTTATTTCGACTTATGTCTGTGTCATACATAATCTTAGCGTGTGCTTAGTGGTTATTTTAAAATGGGTTTTACAGCGTGTTTTAAATGTAGATATTATGTAAGTATAGAGGATGGTTTGTCGTGGTAGCGGCAAATGGTATTATAGATTTATAGGTGATAAATAAATACAAACATTATCGAAGCTCTCCTTCAGAAAATCTAGTTGCAGATAATTTATTTGACTCTGAAAGGTTTTCACATATAAAAGTTATAGTTTGCGTCAAATTTCTAGTACACTTTGAAGTTGACCCGAGTCCCGCATTCCTATTTTTTCCTATGAAAAATAGGTATTGCGCATGCGCGGAACAACTTCAGAGCGGACTAGAAGTTCGACGCGAAATAGACAATGCTGGAATGTACAGACAATAACAAAATTATGTAGATCCCTAAGCTTTTCTAATGAAAAGTAACCTGAATAGGCTAAACAAAAAGCTACACATTAATAATAACTTAACAATAAGTTTTCTGGAGAATATATTTAGCCATAACAGAATTTAGTAGGATTGTTCGAATCAAGCCAAATTAAAATAATTACAAAATGCAAATTTAATTATCATTTGTAGCATACAATGAAAAAAGTTTGGTGTTAGATTATGTTTGTCTCATCGCCTTTGCGAAGCTTTATTTGCCGTAATGTTTCAAACAGTGGTGAATTCACTTACTACTGAAGATATTAAAATAAATTAAGTGCGATAGACAAATAAATATTAGGAAATTTACATAAAACCAGTTCAATGCATTAATTGTAAAATATTGAAATTTGTGATTGATTATTCCAAAAATTTGTTGGTGCTTTTGTTGAACGTTTTCAAACCCCCTTCCTAACAATTAATTCTCATTAATCCCTAGTCTGTAAAAAATATATATTTTATTTATTTTGTTCAAATGTAATCTTATGTTAATAATAATGCACGAAAAATTTATAAAGTTTTGTTGCACTACGTTTATGAATTATTACCTTTATTTACATAGCAAAATGTAGCTTTAGAATATATTACGAAAGACTATTCGACCACCTTAACTCGACACATTCGTAATTCCCCTCTCTTTATTTAAAACAAAGCAAGGTGTCTAGTTAAACTGGTTGTGTAGTAAATTATTGAATGAAAGACATTTTTGTATCTCATATTTAGCATATTTACGGAAGTGAAAATTCTTATTAAGTAGCTAAGCAAAGTCCAGTATTAATAAGTTTTATGGGAATGTTTCATTGTCGCATTTTTCCAATGACTACATTCCTTTTAAAATATATTGTAGTAATTCTTTAACTGGTTTTCTAGGTTGCCATTATCTTCCTCCAAATCGTACCAATTTATGTTTTTAAAGAAGAATGGATTTTTGAGTAAGAAAATTTATAATTTTCAGTCATATCTTTTATTTAATGGCTTCTACAAGTTATTTAATTCTTTTTTTCAATAGATTTTGCAAATCACATCCTCCATTATTTCTACCAACTTGAGACAATCCTTTGGGTATTTATTGTTATCACAAAAATGTATAGTACTCATTTAGTACATTTTATTAAATTGCCCTATATAACATAATGTCTGTGTATATAATTTTTATTTATTTTCGCTTGAACATTCCACGTTAGTATGACAGGGAAGTAGTGGTATTTAGTGATTATTAATAATGTGCTACTAAAATTGTAACAGTACGTAACCAGTGGATTATTTTATAAAACTTTCATTGTTCACTGCTGCAGATCAACCCTTTACTTGAACTTCGATGTCTTAAATGTTTGATGATGTACAAATAGCAGAGCTATACAATGTGAGAAGATGTGATTTCTCTAATCATACAACATTATTATTATATTCTATTTGTTTAAGCCTTGGGATTGTTTATGTTTGATCGTTATATTTCATTTGATCGAAGTTAATTAAAACGAAAATAATTGCTGAATAATATTTATTTAAAATTATGGGTGGCGCATTATAAGGTAGGTAATAGTCATGTGAGTGGTACATTTAGTACAAAATATTGCTTAAAATTTTGTAAGTTTGAGGTTTCGTACTATGAGAGCAATAAATAAATGAATGTTTTTATTGAGTGTTTGATTTTTTAAAAGGCCTAGGCGAAGATGCTTCCCAACAACTGAGTGGAGATATCGCACAAAACGTTTTGCGGACTCCTTCATAATGCGAACAGCAAAGGAGTGGAACTCGTTGCCCGCGCATGTGTTTCCGAACGATAGCGATAGTTAACCTTGAAAATCAGTTATACTATAGATAGCCCTATCGAGACTATCGACCCTTGACGATACTATCAATAGTATTGATAGTGAGAATTAAGCGATACTATTGACCTTCTTCGATACTATCGATAATATCGACGCCTATCGATACTTATCGATAGTTTTGCTCAAGTAACCATCGGGGTTTTTAATGAGCTTGCAATAGGATCATAATGTGTTCGACTATCGATAGGCCAAAACTATCGATAAAATTGATACTATTGTTCTTTAGCAATACCACATGGGGCACACTAAAAGTTTTGCACTTCTAGCTAATCGGAACTATTTGAATTTCGAATGTTAATTTTTTTTAAACGTTGCAACCTTCTTATTAATAAAAAAAACAATTGGCGGGAAATCATTCGTCAAGTGTTTTTATCACAAATCAAAGTTCTACGTACAAAACGAGAATGGAATTAAGTCGAAAATATTTTAGAGCGATGTTTTTTTATGATCTTAAAAGTTCTCTGTCTCCGCAAGACTGTGTCGCTCGTCTTTAAAATGCTTTTGGGAGAGAAGCACCTTGTTTGAGCACCGTGAGGCGATGGTTTGCTGAATTTGAGAGAAGTCGAGTTTCTTTAAATGACGAATTTCGTGAAGGGCGGCCTTCAACTGCCGTCAACGAAAATAATGTGGCTACTGTTAAGTGGCTAATTGAAGAAAACCCGCGGATTACCTATGAGACAATTCTAGGACTATTGGGGATTAGTATGATTCCAAATTCAGAAAATATTACTCGAAGAATTAAAAGTTCGGAAACTTTGTTGTCGTTGGATCCCTCATGAACTGACAGCGGAGCAGAAGCGGGCTCGCGTGGAATGGTGCTCACAGATGCTACTAAAGTACGACCACGGACATTCTACTGCTGTTTATGACATTGTCACAGAAGACGAAACGTGGATTTATTGTTTTGAACCTGAAAAAAAACAGCAATCTTGTGAATGGGTGTTAGAAAATGAGAACAGGCCAACAAGGCAGGCGAGCTTAATATTTTGGTTATAACATGTTGTTTTTTTAAATTACGAAAAACTTATAGTGTGACCTACGCATTACTTATTTTTATCAATCGATACTATCGATAGTATCGTCACGGGTCGATAGGACTATCGATAGGATGACTGATTTTCAAGGTCACGATAGTATCACGATATATCGCAACAACACTACAGGTCAGCTGTCAGCCACAGATTTGTCGTCAGTCTGTCATCTGTCAGTTTATGACCATCAAAGACCTTACGAACGATTTTGTGGTTGCAATTTTGCTTTGATCAAAATTATTTATTTATTTAGGTACTGAAAGTTTTAATAATAATGCTACGAAGTCTAACCAATTCTATTGTACAATGTCGTGGTATAAAGCACCAAGTGAAAATTAAATGGGTGAGACCCGATTATGTGCCTGCCTACAAACCCGAACGATCTGGCGATTTGGAGCCAATTACTGCAATTCCTCCTGAAACTATAGGAAGTGTGTACGCCCTTACTGAGGAAATAAAAGAGTAAGTTTCTCATAATAACATAACATATCTAGTAGAAATTCAAAAAGTAAAAACATAACCTCAAATTTAAATTTAGTAGTTGTTTATAGTTTTGTTCTTCCGTCAATTAATCAGTACTAGTGTTCAGAGGGCTTTAATAGTTTTGGTAGTTTTTATAATGCTATTGCTGGTGTTTTTCAGTGCTCCAGAACCTGTTAAAAAAATATTTTCTGTGGCTCATCTTGGACAGAAGGAATACAATAGTATGGTAAAAAAAGAACTCATGGATAGAGTTAAAAGACACAATTATGACGAAAATACAGCTGAGTCTCGAAGTTAGTTAATGTTTCCATTAATTGCATGCAGTAGGGTGATTTTTGGAAACCATTGTAATTTCATGTTATATTTTTCAGTTGCAAGGATCACAGGCCACATAAGATGCCTTCAACTAACAATGGAAAAGTATCCAAAACACATTAAAGCTAAGGTAAATAATTTGTGTAAATTGAGCAATTGTTTTACTATTTAACCATTCTGAGTTATTAACTTTTAAAAATCTTTTTGTTTAATAGCAAACTTGTCAAGAGTTGATTGACAGAAGGAAGAAGCTGCTGAAATTCTTAAGGCAATATGATTACAAAAAGTATGAGTGGCTTTTAGAGAAACTCAACATTGAGTACAAGGCCCATCCTGAGTAAGTGTCTAATGCACGCCAAAACATCTGCTTTTTGATCACAGCATTCCAGCTGTAGTTGGATCACACGCATGACGTCAGGCACACAAGTGGTCAGGAGCCACCTACCACGTTGGGTTCTGATACCATTGGTTAAAAGTGGGTTTCTGAGTGTTCTATTCACCATGACGGCAACAGTCACTTGCTTCCGACTACCGGTTGTGGTCTGGTGCCTAAAATATATTTATGAACGGTGGCTCCCTACCACTTGCTTGTCTGATGACATGTGTGTGATCCCTGTTGTTCAAGTCTAATAATGTATTGTGTTTTGGTATATAATAATGATTAATTTTTTTTTATAGGTCTTACCACAAATTGTCTCGCAAACAATCCCTAAGAAAACTCACAGAGATGCATTGTGATGAAATTCGTAGCAAGAAATTAGATGAATACCGAAACCTCTTAGAAAGCCAACAAGGGCCATTCCTGAGGGAAAAACTAGCAGCTTTGAAATTCATAAAAAGTGAGCAGATTGAGCTGGAACTCCCTGTGACGGTAACTGATCAGGATATCAGAAAAGTTGAGAAAATGCTAGAGGAATGGCAAATAAAAGATGATATCAAGCAACAAGCTAAGAAGAAAACGAAGAACATTCTGTTAGAGGTTGATTAGATTGTAGCTTTATGCAGTTGTTTATAGTGTAATAAATGAGTTTTAAAAAGATTTACTTCATTTTAAACTTTCTTGTTGCTTTTCAACTACTAATTCTAATACTAACCAGTTTTAGCAACTAACAATTACGGTAAACAGCTTGATCTATTTAAAGCGACGTTCCGGCGACAGTTGCTTGTCTACTAATTCGAACACAAAACAGAATCAGTGGTCAGAGGAAACCTTTTATAGTCTATACTGGTTATATCATAGTAGATAGCATTTTAGCTTCAGATATTGTCAGATGTGCATCTACTAACGCTGAGATCATGAAAGGATTTAGGTAAATATTATCGCTGAGTATTTAAGTGATAAGTCTTTAAAATAATTTTTAGAATCCAAAATAAACAATATATAATCTGGTTTTTTATGTTAAATAGATTATTAATGTTAGAAATGTGGAAGTATAGTTCCCTCTATTATATTGTCATGTCCAATCCAGACCCATAAATGTGCTATGTATCAAATTTTAAGATCTTTATTATACTTATGGAGTGCAATAAATTAATTGAATTGAATTGAAATAGACTAATATCTAATCTGGAATGGCATATTCTAAATTAAGGCAGAAAATAAGAGAAAAAAATAATAATTTTAAAACATTTATTTTTCAAGTGTTACATACAATCTTACACCTAATGTACAAAATATATAAAAGCGTAATGTCAAAATATTCAGTCGATTTTGGACGGATTAATTTACATGAATATATCAATTTTAAAGTAAGTTACTAATGTAAAATCACAAATA
Source organism: Udea olivalis (assembly GCA_947369235.1). Classification (NCBI taxonomy): domain Eukaryota; kingdom Metazoa; phylum Arthropoda; class Insecta; order Lepidoptera; family Crambidae; genus Udea; species Udea olivalis. The sequence goes on along the minus strand of OX376362.1, from coordinate 8,599,390 downwards.
ACAAAATAGTAATCACAATTTGATTTTCCAAACATCGTTTTATTGTTCTCATGACACAAATCTTAGTAATTTAAGGAAGACGTCATTTTTATAACTTATTATTTATGGCCATGATTTATGGTTAATAATTAGACAATTTAGCAAATATTAAAGTTACCTAACTAATGTATTTAGATCATACTTACATAACAAAATAATAAACCAAATATTCACAACAAGTTTTCGTTGTCAGAAGCAGATAATCTAGAAGTATTATGGATAAAAATTTTAGGACCAATTTATGTCAAAATGGAATACACTTCTTCAACTGCACTAATTAATTGTACATGAAATTGCTATTAAAATTCACAATTTCATTATAATTGAATGTCAAGTGACCCATAAGTTTAGATATGATGATTCTCTTTTTTATTTGTTTTCTGAGTTACAAGGAAGTAGTATGAGGGGCTCGAGCGTAGGCGGTGGGTATGAACCCGGATCTCCGCGACTTCGGCGCGTGCGCCCACAGCCAGCCCTCCACCGTCTGCTGCGTCAGATCTGCGTACACCCACTCTCCGCGCTTCACTGACAAGTCGTCTGGGGCTTGTGCCTGGAAACAAGTTTTCAGATCAGTTGCTGTGAAATACATTTTTATAAATAATATCAAATACAAGTTGCCAGTACATCTGGGACACAATTTACGTCAAGATCATTTTAACTCAAACTATGCAGAGAGAGCTTATACGTACATACCATCACGCCTTTTTCCCAACGGGGTAGGCAGAGACCACATCTTTCCACTTGCTACGGTCCTGACACACCTCTTGCGCTTCTTCCACTCTCGTTAATCCTTTCATACATGCTCGTCGATTATGGGTACTCCTGACCTGACCTTTTCCGAGCACGTCTTGGTCCTAAGTACGTCCGTCTAGGCCTTCCCCTTTCAACAGCTCCATCCACCCTCGCCTTGTAAATTTGTTTCGTTAATCGCCTTTCATCCATCCTTTCCATATGCCCAAACCATTTTAGCATTCCCATCTCAATTTTTGTGACAACATCCTCTTTCACACCTCATCGCTCTCTTATCATGCTATTCCTTACTTATAAACATACTTAAATAATAATAAACCCAAATAGATAATTACACTCAGAAACAGACAGAAATAACTCAAATGTACGACACATTTATTGTTTGTCCTAGGTGAGGATTGAAGTTACAACTTTCGGCTCTAAAGGCAGGATTGCTCTCATTAGAAGACAAGTATGATCATTTCTGCCACAGCAAAAAGTCAACAAGTAGCAGACAGGAAGCAGGTATCTACTTAATTTACAATTTAGGCGGTCTTATCGGTACAAAGCGACTTTTTCTAGGGAATCTCAAACTTCCAAATTTATTTTAGGTTGATGTGAAATAAAAAAAAGATAATTTAAAACTAAAGAATGGATGTAAATGTTTGTCACCACAATTCGTTGGGATCGAACCTACGACATACAGGATTACTACCTCTTGCGCCAAAGGCCCAATAAGTGTTCAGGCGTACTTTTTGTCCGTCGAAATAGATCCCTTACAAACTGTATCGAGCAACGCACACTGACGACTAAAACAAAAAATCCTCCGAAATACCGCGGACGCCCACGGAGCGTAGCGGATTAAAGTACGCGGGCATCCGCGAAAAAAAATGAACGAACGCACTATGAGCAGCAACGCAGCAGATTTGAATCTCCATAACGTGTGCTTCACTGAATTTCTGGAACACAAATGAACGAACAGTGTACTTCACTAAATTTCTAGACAACAATAAATGATCGCACAATGTGCATCAGTCCGCGGTAAATCCGCGGCGGACGTTTTATTCGCGGAGTGTACTTCTTTCTCCGCCGCGGAGAAAAGTCCGTCGTCTGCGCAATCCTTTACCCCAGACTTTAGAGTGAGTAAGGAAAGTTCTCGACACAAAACTGATAGGTTTGCAATAAAGGCGCTTCGCGCAAATTGAGCATAATTATATTGACATCTAAGCACTTACAGGTCGCGTCCCGTAAAAAGCGCTCCGGGGGTCATCCTGCGCACTAGACGATTTATGGATCTAATTGGTGGTACGAAGCGAGGAGGGGGAGGCGTCGCACGAACGAACCAATGGCGCTATTGGTTCGTTAGTCGACCCATGCGCAAACGGGATGGGTTTGCGCATGGGTCGACCTCCCCTCCACTGTCCTATACTTATACCTTGTAATCGTAAAGCATGACTAGCTCCGTCCCGTGGTAGCGGCCGTCGCCGTCGGGCGGCGCGCGCGGCGCCGGCAGCGGCTGCGGGGCGTCTTGTTGGCTGGCTGCAATTTTGTTTTAGGAATGAATGAATTTTGCACATATACTCCATTCATTATAGCATTAGACAGAAGTAAAGGTTCTTTTTAGGGTACACTTTGTGGTAAAAGTACAATGAACATTATTACTTTTAAGATTTATGCCAAATTTATTAAAATCTACTCATATATCAGCTGTCATAATTGTTCTCATTTAAAGTAAAGTAACTTTAGAATTTATGAGGCTTTTGCTTTAATAAATGATTTTGTCTTGCATCAAACTATATTGCCGATATAAAAACCTAGAAGAAGCAGTGGTTTTTACTCGAACACGTTTTTACTGTCACTTTAGCTTTACCAAATCTAAAATGTTACCTAATCACTTCATACGTTGTGGCGGAAGGGGTTTTTAATTTTGCCAGGTTATACTCAGGTATGTCATACACATGTACCCAAATTATAAGTGTTGGCGGTTTTTTTTGCCAACCTGTAGTGCGATTCTGTAAAATTCGAAACCCGATCTCACTCAGGTGATCGAACTCACTTTTGCTTATATACATACAATTTATATAAACTTTTTATCAAAATCTTATTAAACGTTGTTTGTTTTATGAAAACGTTTATCAGAAAGGCGACATTTCGTCGTTATCCAGTTTTACAAGATGCGAAATTTGAATCTCACAGCGGATTCACTGGGTGAGGTTCGGAATGAGTTTCTAAGAATAGCCCCTCTGATAGGAGTAATGAACATTGAATTAACAATAATTAATCTTGAAGTAATTAACAGCAGTTTCAAATCTTACCTTGAACAACAGCAGGATACACAAAACCTGAAGGTATGAATCCCTCTTGTCCGTCGCTCCTTACTATCCAATACCAATCTGGATCTTCTCTATTTAGAACTGAAAAAGAAAAGATACAATTTTTAATGGTTTCAGTAGCAATATTACCATCTCAGTTATGTCGCTAGCGTTTAAAGCCGAGAAATAAACCATTTTTTTGTCAGGCATGTCCAAAAACAACATTATCATTCAAAAGCAGCTGATATTGCTTTGCCACCAAATATCTGCCTAGCCTAACTTAGCATATAAATAATGATCTATACTTATATTATAAAGAGGACAGATTTGTTTGTTTGTTTGTATTGAATAGGCTTCGAAACAACTATACTATTCACTTTAATTAGTGTGAGTGCAGGTGCTCAGTGATTATGATAAAACACGTGTAGACAGCGATGGATTATTGCGAGTGATTAGTATCCTGCGTCGTTATTAGAAGCGTGTTTTAATCAATCGCACTAATCAATCGCTGTCCACACGTGTTTTCTCATACATTACATCAACCAAAGTGAATACGGGCCTATACAAAGCTACATTGATTTTTTTTGGCCTGTGGCAACACTTCGGTTAACAGCTGATTGTATTTGCTCCCGACTATTTTATATAAAATTTACATAAAAATTAGGAAAATCGTCACTAAATAAAACCAAAACACGAAGAAGTGTTAATAAATAGACGTAGATATTAAGCAATAGTGTCCAAGTGATTATTTTAGTGGATTGAAAGTGTTAGTTGTGGACAACAGTGACTGTCAGTTACGAATTTAAACTATTTTGTGTGAATCATTGTCATTTTGTGAATAAGGTAATAATTTGTATGTTTAACGTACAAATTACTTTTTATGTTTGGATATTAATCAATCATTAGTAAATCGCATCGACTGACTGTGGTTGTCAGACGCGTGAAGAGGTTAGAAAGTGCTTTTATTTTACTTCCCAGTGCTTGACCTCTCGATTCATTGAACAACACTTTGGACTTCGTTCACATTTTATAAACATTTTAAAATGCAAACACGCGTAGCCTTATCTCGCCAGCTTCAGCTGGCTTTGCAGGAATTGAAGGCATCCAAAGAGTTGGTTAATCAATTGTATTTGGAACGAGATGACAATGAGAAAGAAATGTTGGAGGTTTTAAATAAGAATTCTGTACTCAAAAAGGAAATGGCTGAGTTGAACAATGAGTATGTGTTAGTTGTAGATGAGCGGGATAGGTTGCAGGTTGTGGTGAATGGCTTCGGTGAATGCAGTGAACAGTATGTGCAAGGCCTCAGGCGCATCACTTTGCTGGAGCAAGAACTACAAGAGGCCCACCACCAAATCACAAACATGGAGTCGGAGAAGATTGACACCTTAATCTCCCACAATCAAAGTTTATTCAGCGAGCTAGTCGACAGTGCACCCAGCCTTGTTTCTGCTGCACCTAGTTCAACTCCCACAGTCACCATTGACCTGACTAAAGATGACACTATCATCAACTCTCCAGTTGGTTTGATAAGGTGCAGCAAAAACAAATTTAAAAAGTATGTTAGAATAAATAAATTCATTAAAAAAACGCAGAAACTTATTAAAAGGAACAAATGCATGCTTAAGAATGTAAAATACATTAAGGAACGAAGGCGGTTAGGTGATGAATTAGATGTGTATTCCATTATGCTAGAAAATAACTTAAGTGAGCATGACAATGATGTAAAATTATTACAGTCAGAGTTATGTAACCTTAAGTCTCAGCTAAAAAGTGTGTCCGATAGGTACCACTTTACCAAACTTGAGTATCAGGAACACATTTTGGCCCTGAAAAAGCTAATGGAGAACTCAGATTCTTTGGCTGGTTCTCGGTCAGAATGTGAGCTTTGCACTCACAAGAGAACATCTGATAACCAGACTTCCAACACCACCACTGAGAGTCCTGTCAGAATGAGATCAAATACTGTAAATATTGTAATGTTTAGTGACGATATTGGGAAAAATATGGGCCAGTTAGTCTGCACATATTTAAACCAACCAGTAACCAATCACTGTTCACCGGGGGCCTCTTACTCTGATATCATGAACAAGATAAGAGGCCATAAGTTCAATGAAAACTCAATTTTAATTATATTTATTGGAAATAGAGGTAGTTTAAACAAAAAACAGCTGTTAGAACATTGTCATAACCTGTGTTTATTAGATTATAATGTTTACACTACCTTACAGTAGAGGTTTGCCACAGACAGAAAATGAGATGAGGTACAAAATGAATTTGACATTAGATACTGCGACTTTTCATAACAGTCAAGAAGGCTAGAGACTAAGGAGAGATAACTCCCGAAGTGGGGGTAAGCTTTCGAGGGCCGAAAGTCGTATACTCTGTGCCGGGCAAAACGCTGTATTGCGCATGTGCAGCGGCAGCTATTTGTCATTTCATGGTCACATGGTTTTGTTTTGAACGGTGTCACGTGCGACAGTTGTTGTTTTTCGAGGTTGTGTTGACCAATTTTGACACTTCGCGAGGATCGCGGCAAAGAAGCGTAATGCGCATGCGTCACTGTGGGATACGGATTTAGTCCAACCCATTCCAGGGAGTTATCTCTCCTTAGTTTCTAGCATTCTTGATAACAGTAAATTAATGAATGTAATTGACATCAACAGATTAATTAATATGAATAATTTGCATGTGACATATAATAATTTTTATATTTCTAATTATTTTAAGCGACAAATAGCACATTCGCTATCCTCTTTTTTTATTTCTCCAGCCAATATTTTGGCTACTCAACCTGCTTTTATTGAGCAGACAGACTTGTCGACTTTGGAACATGTTCCAAATCATTTAAATTAGATATTAAGACAACAGAGGAAACCTCTAGCAAACCTCCATCTATGACAAAAGAAAAGCCCAACAGTAATTACCTCAATTTTGTTCATCAGAATATACAGGGCTTTTCTGGCAAAGATTTAGAGGTAGGTTTGTTCCTTGACAGTATGAATATAGATGTTTTATGTTTAACAGAACACTGGCTTAAGGAACACAACTGTCTGTTAAGTTTTGATAATTATAGCATCGCTAGTATGTTCATGAGAGTTTCTGCTATTCGGGGTGGGTCACTAATATTATTGCACAATAAGTTAAAGTATAAAGAACGCAAAGATGTGGTAGCACTCTCAATTGAGCAAACTATTAAAATTTCTTGTGCAGAGTTAGAGCGGATTATTATTGTTTGTGTGTATAAACCACCATCTGCGGATTATTCACTGTTTGAAGAAACTTTGGAAGAAGTGTTAAAGAGAGTATGTAAATCAAACAAGAAGGTGGTTGTTTGTGGTGATTTTAATGTAGATATTCTAGACTCTTCTCAAACCTCACTTAGATTTTTGAATCTTTTTAAATCATTCAATTTATTTAATATTTTTGATCAACCAACTAGAATCACTGCCTCATCAGCTACCTGCTTGGATAATATTTTTTGTGAAAATTTTTATAAGGAGAAATCAATAATTAATTGTTTAAAATCAGACCATTGTGGTCTGTTAACCAAATTTGAGCACCGTCATGCCCCTCAATCGGTGGATATTATTTTCAGACCATTTACTCAGAAACGTATAGAAAAATTTAAACACAATATAAACAGTCAACTTCCTTACTTATCACACCAAGACCAGAACATAAATGATCAGTATGAGGATTTGTTCAATCTGTTATTGTATGAACATAACACCATTTTTTTAAAAAAAAAAAGTGACAGTTGATACATTTAAATTTAAATTCAGTGACTGGGCTACTCCAGGTATTCATAAAAGTAGGATTAAATTATACGAATTATATGATTTAAAAGCGAACTTTCATAGTCCCAAACTGTGTTAAAATTAAAATGTTAAATCTTACTCTAAGATATTTAAAAAATCTTGCAATGTTGCCAAGTCCATGTTTTTGCGAGACAAAATAAAACAAGCAAAAAACAAAATCAAAGCAACTTGGAACATTATAAACAAAGAAACTTGTAAGTCCATACCACGCAATAACTCTTTCTCACTTAAAATTAAAGATAATATTATTAAGTCTGACGTTGATGTAGCTAATACATTTGAATCATTTTTCTCTGAGATACCTTTTATTACTACCAGTAAACTAAATTCTAGTTCACTGCTAGCTAGTTATCTCCTCACATCAAGTGTTAATGAGTGCGCCACTAGTTTTTGCTTCGATCATATATCTCCTCATACCATCCTCAAATCGTTTAAAGAACTTAACATAAAAAAAACGGAGGATTTATGGGGTATTTCTGTTGATATACTTAAATCAGTCATAGATGCCATCTCCCCTAGTTTAGCGTTACTTTTTAATAACTGTGTAGACAAGGGTCAGTTCCCTAATTTAATGAAATTTAGTAAAGTCATACCCCTTTATAAGTCAGGTGAGAAAAGTGACCCATCCAATTATAGACCTATTTCTATTCTACCAGCTTTAAGTAAAATTTTTGAAAAAATAATATTGAATCAATTACATTCTCACTTTGCTTTGAATAAATTATTACATAGTAATCAATTTGGATTCACTAAAAATAGGAATACAACCGATGCAGGTGTTGCGCTCATCAAACACATATTTGATGCGTGGGAAGGCAAGCAAGATGCAATAGGAGTTTTTTGTGATTTATCAAAAGCATTTGACTGCGTAGATCATGAAATCTTACTGATTAAGCTGAGGCATTACGGTGTTTCAAATATTTCACTTAGCCTTATAGAATCTTACCTCACTGATAGAATACAAAAAGTGAGTATCAATGGTACGAACTCTTCCGGTGCCACCATACGTATGGGCGTGCCCCAGGGATCAATATTGGGTCCTCTGCTGTTTTTAATCTATATAAATGACCTGCCTTATTTTGTCAAAGACCTATGTGGGATTGTATTATTTGCTGATGACACTTCTCTAATTTTTAACGTAGATAGAAGTAACAAAGCACTTGACGACGTAAATAATACTCTTTCTAAGGTACTGCATTGGTTCACGAGTAACAATTTACTGCTTAATGCTAAGAAGACCAAATGTATCAAATTTTCTATGCCCAATGTAAGACAGGTCGATACCATTATAAACATGAATAACGAGCCATTAGAGATTGCGAATTCCACTGTATTTCTGGGAATTACTCTCGATTCCAAGTTACAGTGGGGTCCGCATATTTCTGCCCTGGCAGGAAGACTTAGTTCGGCAGCTTATGCTGTTAGAAAAATAAGGCTCCTGACTGATATCGCAACAGCAAGATTAGTGTACTTCAGTTATTTTCACAGTGTTATGTCGTATGGTCTTCAGTTGTGGGGCTCGGCAGCGGATCTCAACACCATCCTTGTTCTTCAAAAAAGAGCCATCCGCTCCATTTACAACCTTAGACCACGCGACTCGCTTCGTGAAGTATTCAAAGAGATAGATATTTTAACTGTGTACTCTCAATTTATTTATGATAATGTAGTATATGTCCGTAAAAACTTGCATCTCTTCAAGAAAAACAGTGATGTTCATAAACTCAATACCAGAAATAAAAATAAGCTCGTAACTCCCAGTCTAAGACTGCATAAGGTAGGGAAATCATTTGTTGGTCAATGTGTAAAATATTTTAATAAGATTCCGCAAACTCTTGTTGAACTGCCTCTTCACAAGTTTAAGTCACAAATTAAAGCTAAGTTAATGAAGCGGGGTTATTATAGTGTTGACGATTTCTTAAATGATAAGAATTTGTGGTCATCTTAGGTATAATCTGCTCCTCTGCACACTTTTTTGTTATGACTTTACTCTGTCAATTCCATTTTTGTGTATAAAAACAAGATTGAAAAGAGTAACCATCGAGTTTCTTGCCGGAGTCTTCTCGATCGGAAACAACCTCTGAACCGGTGGTAGAGTCACATTATATTTAATTATGATATGAACTATCATAGTATTATTTTATGTAAGTTTATTTTTATTCAGTATATTTTTGCTACAATTTTTTTTTGTTACATGACATGTCATAAGTACTTTTTATAAGTCTATATGAATAAAGATATTTTTTACTTTTACTTTACTTTACTTTACATTATCAGGGAGTGACATAGGCTATTTTTTTTAATTTAGGCTATATTTTGACGGGAAAGACAATCTACGCGGTCGAAGCTGCTGATGGGCAGCTAATAATGTATATTATTTTCATCATACAGGCATTCTTACCTGTAACAAACTCTCCCCTCTCCACATCAACATCGTTCTCGTCTCTCGCAGTGAAGGTATATAACACCACGTATCTTCCCGAGGGATCTTTGCTGAAGGGACAGGCCTCGCCCTCGCTGCCTAGTTCTGAGTGACCGTCGTTAGTTGCGCCGTCCGAGACCGAGAGCCGCGTGGAATGTCTGAGTGGAATCAAGAATGTTATGTTATATTATATTTTCTGTTCAGGTAATTCCTTGCAGTAATTAGTTTGATTAGCCCGTTGGCACCATGACCGCAATCTTGCCTTCAGCGCCGAAGGTCGTGAGTTCGATCGCCACCCATGACAAGCATTTGTGTTTCTTGTGTCTAGCGGTGCAGTGGGATAATCGCCTCAGTGCCAATATTCAATTTCATTTATTCAGACAATAAAATTAAAAGTCCACTTTTGTTAGTAACAATGATTACTTATTGTTTATATTAGTAAATATAATAATTGCTAGGCACTGGAGCGATACTAGCAATACTGCGATAAGATTTATAACGATGAAACTCAATTTTACGATGGCAAAGCATTTAAATTAAATAAGTGGGGGTGTTATTATCTATTTAAAGTATTTATCTAGAAACATTCATGTATGTTAATCAGTCTCTGACACCCATAGTACAAGCTCTGCTTAGATTGAGGTCAGATGATCTTGGTATAAGTGTCCCAGATATTTATCTCTAAACTAGTCTCTCTCTAATTTCTAAAATTATTTTTTTAGTGTAAAGGGGTTGATCTGGGGTCCATATGAAATCAGCTAAACTCTATGTTGCAAATATTTTGATATGGTTTGGTACATCTGTAGGAGGTTGTAACTTGTATGGTAACTATTTGTATCCATCCTTAAGTGACAAAGTATGATAGGATTTTGAATACTCTCCTCATTCACGACTATCTCCTACTAAACAATGTGTACGTTACTTTGTGGGTGACTTTTTTGAGCACATGTTACTAAACTTTACTCTATGATTCTTAAGTAGCACTTTAGAATATGCCTAGAATAAGCTTCTAAACAAAAGTCCCATTGAAAGTTCTGAATTTGGTTAAGTAATAAAACATTGGTCTAGTCAGTGCTTAATATAATTCCTGTTATATAAAAAGAACCCTGGCCGAGACCTGCGCAGTGAGCAAATTTAGGGCCAAATTGGTGGTATGAAACCGGGGGGTTTCACACCGTACCCGTAGCCAGGAACCATCCCCTCCTAGAAGCCCAGAGCTCTTTTTACATGACGCAATCTGTACTTACTGTGAAACATCTCTATGTGTCATATCTGCTGGAGATCTACTCCTCGGTAGCTTCTTCTTAAGGTCATGATGCTCGCACGGCGCGCAATATGAATGTGGTATGAAGCCTTCTCTTCTCGACTCCGCCACAATTACATACACCCAGTCATTTTCTCGATACAATACATTTACAATTTGACCACGCTTTACCTAAAACAAAGGTTGTTTGAGTTTAGATTGAAGTATACAAATCAACTTGACTTATTATATTCAATATTCTTTCATTTTATGTGATAAAGTTCTTACTATATTACAAAAATAGTAGGTAACAAAATAAAATAAAACATTGTTTCAATACAATAATGGTAAATGTTTTATAATTAATAATTACATATATTTTAGGGTTCCAGGGAAACTATACTATGACACTGAAAACCATGTATGCACACAAGCAATAATGATAGGTCAAGGTAGCAACAAATCAATGAACATTCAGTGAATTTATAGTTTTGTCAAAATATAGTGCTTCATTCATCTGCTGCTAGTAGTATTATTTAGCCATTATCATATACATGGCTGCTTCAACGAAGTGCTTACAATTAGTCTTACCTCAAGCTCATCATCAACACATGGTGCAAAGTCATGTAGCACTACCATCTTAGAGTCAGGACTCAGTCCGTGCTCTTTTTCAATGCCCACTCTTACAAGAGTCTCAATACTGGCTGATCCAGTAATGCGGCCCATGCCAGGACTCAGGCCAGACCCTGGCCTGGACAAGTCTTTATCAGAATCTCCACTGCTTGCTGAAAATTTCAAACCAAAATGTTAAGCTTAAAAATGTTTTAAATATAAGTTTTTTAGTTTAAGTTAAGTTTCAAATTTGTTGTTTGTCTCTTCTTGCACCAACTTTCATATGTTGTACAGCCCAAATTCATTGTTCTCTCTTAAACCTTGCGGTTGACAAGTAGAGAATACCTCTAGGCATTTTTAAATGTGCAATAAAGAATAAATAAATAAATATCATCATGTATTATAGCATAATAAGATAAGATAAGATAAATATTCTTTATTGCACATCAAATAAAACATTACAGCTTAGGATTACCAGATTATGATGAAGCAATTAGGCAGTCTTATTGTGAAGATTATCAAGACAATCAAACAAAATCTAGATAAAAAGTGGCTTACTGTAGAATGTGAAGTTAAAAAGTTCGAATCTAAGAAGATGGTACAAAAATAATTAACTAACAACAGCATTTTTAAAACAACAATTTACTTAGTGAAAAAACTGTTTAATATATTTAATTTAGTACCAGACCATTATTTTTATTAGGTGTCTAATTAATGATTACATGATAACCAGTTTGAGAAAGAAAACAGGAAATAGGAGTGGCTTGCAATATGTAACTGCAGGAGAAATTAATGTACCAAACTTGCAAGGAGTTTTAAATATTGGTCTCACGGTCAAGGCTGTGATAATCAAAGCAGTTTGTCAGGACGAAATTCATATTTATATTTATGTAGAAAGTCTAGAGGTCAATGACTCAAATCTTCGAGACGAAAGCTCGTAAAAACTCACATTTCTTCTTCTTCCCCCTTCTTATTCTAACTGGACATAAGAATGCCATATTGTCCTTTACTTAATTAAACCCATTCCTGTCACAAAAATAATAAGATCTGAATAAATTTGATGAATCCCTCTATCCGTAAACGATTTTCACACGGTTTCTAGTCAACCTGTCAAAAAAGTTCACAAAACAAGTTTTTTTAGGGATGCGTTTCGATTCTGTATCGCGCCGCGTATGATTGAAAGCTCATCTTTTGCAATAAATATTTTGGGATGCATTATAAAAACATGGTATTATACATATAGTGAATGTCTAAATACAAAAATGTACCAATATTTCGAATGTGGTATCTGTTTCAATGATTTCACACCCCAAAATTCCATAGTAAATACTGAGAATTATACGAATTCGTTGATATAACTAAACGCTTAACAAAAAGCTGTTCAAAGGCTGTTCCGGAAGTCCGGAACCTACAGTTGTCAGTCAGTGTGGTTGTCAGTAATCCTACAGTATTGTATTGTAGGGTTGTGCTTTCGCTTATTGGGCGAGTAGGCTTTGAGCTTAAAGTAATTTATATATTTGGCTTTGAGTCCCGTGATGCTCTAGGCGCTCTAGTCAACGCTTTCTAATCAGTGCTCTAGTTATCGTTTCGATGATATTTATTGGTGGTTTGCAATTTGTGTAAGATTTTCGTTAAAACTTTGCTCGACATAACTCATCTCATCTTTGTGTCTATCTTTTAAATCTTGTTCTAAATATTAGTCAGTACGGGGTTAACCCAAGGGCATAACTATAATCGGGGTGCAACGACAAGTTACCTCCTCGCGTGTGCAGGGTTTGCTTGTGGAACAACATCTGCTAACACGGGTCTTGTTCTTCGTTGGCGAAATACTTGACATATTCCTCCCCCGGGAGGAATTACGGGATGTGGTCCTATTGAGGGACCTTCGGGTCTGGTGGCTGCCGTTTTCACGGCAGCGGTGGATGGCGAGCCTCCTAGGCACGCGGTGAGGGGGATTCACTGACGCGCGTTGGTCGTAGCTCAGCACCGTACCAGCACAGATTCGTCTGTGTAGTGGGCGCTCTGCACCCTTGTCGCGGGTCAGTGAATCCGGCGGCTGCCTTTTTCAAGGCAGCGGGGTTTGCGAACCTTCAGGGTTCGCGAAGGGGGGAGGTTCCAGCGCGCGTTGGTCGTGGCTCTGCACCGTACTAGCACAGATTCGTCTGTGTAGTGGGCGCTTTGCACCCTCGTCGCTGGTATGGAACCATGACCTATGACCACTTTGGTGGCGTGGGATGGCGAGAGGTGTCTCGCAGAAAGGGTCTGCTTCGGTGGACCATTATATCACTAGGGGGTGTTGCGCCGTGCGGAGCCAGCGGGTAGCAGGTCGGGGTGGCCTGCTACTTGCACATAAATAAACATGGCTCTGCCTGTCGGAGAGGCGTATTGGGTATTCTATGCTATGCCTCCCTTTAGTGAGCGAGCCGGAAACGGCCATTCGTAGGGGGTTCGCAGTGAATGCATCGGCTATCCCGCGTTCTCCCACTTAATGCGAAATGAGGGCAGTGAAGATTTTTACTCGGTATGCCTGCGTGAGGTAGCAGGAGAGTTCGAGACTCGGACGGTGCTCCCCCGGGCAACGTGTAATCTTCAAAAGATTTTGTATACACTGGCTAATAAAAAAGGGCATACTATAATTACTATACTATCTATTTGTTCAGTGCAGCCCTGTCTTAAAAATCCCGTATTAAGAAAAGTACCTTTACCAAAAATATATGTTATGAACGATGTCCCCATGGTATCTATCTAATCCAACTACATCATTATTATAAGAAAATTATATTACCTAATATTTTTCATTCGAAATAACTTGTCTGAATGACGTACTTGTCGCTTCAGAAACCGACTGCAGACCGCAGCATGCAGTTTTTAATCCTTTTTTTTAATTATCAACATCCGCTGAGCTGCCTCGCTCTGCGACTTGCGTGTCAGTCAGAAGGCAGACATATTCTACATTCAAAAAACATTTCAGTTGTAGAAAAATCTTTATTTTTAAATATTATTTAACCAGACAGATTGTCCACTTAATCCTCAAGCAGCCAAAAGTTTTTTAAATATTTGGCACATTTTAAAACACACTCATTTTTTATGAAAGTATACTATTTAGATTATGTTTTCAAGTTATATACGAGGGGAGGTAAAAAGTTCGCAGAATGGAGGTTTAAGATAAAGAAACTAAAACTCATTTGTTAAATCTATAAATAAAATGCTTAGGTACACTCGAAAAAAATATTTTGTGTTTGTCCTTCAAATAGGCTGAAATTGCGCGCTTTATACGTACCTTTATTAAATGGCCGAACTAGTGTAGCTAGGAAAAAGTGACCTCTCCCGCTAGCATACCACCGTTCCGCGAACTTTTTGACCTCCCCTCGTAAAGCCATGTTTTATAATTTAACATTTTACAACATTACATAAAGTAGAACTTACTAACGTTCGTAATCTTTCTATAAATACGACAAGTAAGTCTTACTAATAAATATTAAGAATGGATTCTCTACATTTTTCCGTAAGTTAGATAGGTATATCGTCTGCGATAACGTACACGTACCTAAACATTAATTTGAGTTTGTGGGAGTGTGAAGGGTAGGTCGCAATTTTATCGTAGACGATATCTGGACTATTCAAAATATATCAAGTAGGTACTAGCTATCATTAAAGTTTTGTTTAAAAATATATTTTTCCACTTCTACATTGCCGCTAAACACCAAGCGAAGAAAACAATTTTCAAGGATTTGTTGGATACTAATATTAACAGTGTTAACTCCCTCAAATAAATAAAAATACGTGTAGATACAGATATAAACTTCACATAACACAGCTGAACAATCTTTACAATATAATATAAGTACAGTTTTTTTATAAACAATGCCACAGCTTTTTTTTTATAGCACCATATTCTATCAAAGAAGCTCTTGTTTATTCCATTCATTGTAATCAAAATCGTAGATTGGTGAAAAAAATCGTTTATAGAAATATAACTGAATATCTAGAAACAAGCCTACATGACTACAAGTATAGCTACATGTTTTTTTTTTTA
The DNA here is from genome assembly GCA_947369235.1 of Udea olivalis. Taxonomy (NCBI): domain Eukaryota; kingdom Metazoa; phylum Arthropoda; class Insecta; order Lepidoptera; family Crambidae; genus Udea; species Udea olivalis. The sequence goes on along the minus strand of OX376362.1, from coordinate 8,584,179 downwards.
AATTAGAGATTGTTTATACATTTTCTGGATGAAAGGACAAAGTGGCCGCATAAAATTAAGTACCAATATGCCGGTGAGTGTTTTTGTTTTATGCCGGTGAGTTAATAATTTTTACATCTCTGTATTTAGGTAATTAATGGTCAGTCAGGACTCAGGGCAGTTCTCATGGAGATGTATGACACAGTGTGTATTCATTTAAAACATCTACTAATATTAAGTGATGATTGTCAGGTGGCTCTGTTTAATATTTAATAAAAACAATAAGTAGGTACTACATTATCGATTGTACGCAAACAGTAGTTTTTTATTACCTACAGCATGAAAGCCTAGAGAAAAGAAGTAACTAAAATTTGATATTACTTAGATACTCTTAAGCTTTTTTCAAAGGTAGGTATTATGATTTTGAACTGTTCTTTTTTTGTTTTTCTACCAACTGTTAAATGATATAAAAACTATCTGTAATCAGATAGTTTTTATATATGCTGTGTATCAGTGAGAGAGTGCCACTGCTCGTGGCGATGGTCAGGAAACTTGATGCAGTCCATCCAGTGCTTCAACCTTCGCCCCTTGCTGCTGGCTCCTATGACCAAGCTGCCGAGAAAGTCGTTGGGCTTCCCGTAGTCTTTGTCCCAGACAGTGAGTGTCAGGTTCTGGCGGGAGAGCTCGGTCGGACGGGTTTCGAAGGGGAACTCCTCGTTCCAGACGGGGTTTAGGTTCCGCCATTTTATGGACGTTTTGTGCTTCTTGTGGTATGGGTCTGGGTCTAAGTGCCTGAAATCGTGAACACATGCAAAATTATAGTTTTTCAGTTTGTAAACCATTTAAATAGGCATTAACAACAGCACATCGGGTTACCACATACTGATGAATTAATTTCGATCCTTGTCAAGACAAAATTGTGCCAACTGTCTGTATACCTACCTACTATAACCGTGTATAGACCCATATTTAAGAATTCTAAATAACACTATCAGTTCTAATTTGTAGCCTAACTATTCACAAATTTTAATACTAACAGGTTTTTGCAAAGACAAATTACGGTAAATACGGCAGACCACGGTTAAATGCAATCGTCACTGAATCATCATCAAGATAAATAGGTACAAGTAATTTGCCGTAATTGTTAGTTGCAAAAATCCGTTAATATAAAAGGTGTAATTTGAAGCTTGATTCGGTAAAAAATACACAAATCCGAATAGTTGTCGTGCTACCCTTCAAGTTACGTCACTTATTTATAGTCTTGAGATTTTAACTTGGTTAGTAAGTGGACAGCAGGAAGAATAGACGTACTTTAACTCTGTAGCACTATTGCCTATTCTGTGCAATAACTTACAATTTAACAAAAGGATCCGAATATCCGTTGCTATCTTGCGGCGGCAGATCAGCTCCTCTACAGACGGTGACCACCAGCGCGCGTCGCTTCGTGCTGTAGCAGAGAGCCAGCAGCACCCGCGGGCCAGTCGGCTCTGAGCCTGAAGAACTGGAGAGCGCCAGGCGGAGTTGGGAAGATGACTTGGCGCATTCGCGGAGAGATACCACCGCTGAGCCCATCTCGTCGCAGCCATATCTTTAAAATAAATAAAAAATAATATCTGGGACAATTCACACCAAGATCATCTGACCCCAAACTAAGCAGAGCTTGTAATAAGTGCGTCAGAGACTGATAAAAATACTTAAATATTTCTAAATACATACTTAAATAGGTAATAACACCCAGGCACACAACAAATATAAATGTTCGTCACACAAATATTTGTCATGGGTGGGGATCGAACCCACGACCTCCGGCGCTAAAGGCAGGATCGCTGCCATTGCGCCAACAGGCCAGTAACCAAATGTAAGTGACATTTGGTTTATGTGTAGATGAAACCACTTATACATAGGAATTAGGATTGAATGCATTCTGACTGAACTGATGCTGTTGACGTGACACATCAACAGGATATATATTTAACTATTTTCAACTAATAACCAAATCGCAATCAAACTTCCACGACGTTACCTCATTGTATTATTTGAAAATCTACATCTTTATTAGGGAACTCTGTTAACCCTAGAACCGCACCCATAATAAACTTTAAATAACAGTACCCAGGGGTTCTAGTGTACCCCGTTAAAGAAAACATTTTTTTACATAAGAATAGACATTTATTATTAAACAACATACATAGACTTTTATGGCACTTATTTCAGTCTCACGTTACATAATTAAACAAAAAAAAAACAAACTTAAATTAACAATTTTGGCAAATCTTTTTTTGGTGCTCTAAACATATAAAACTTTTACATTTTTCACATCGAGTGCGTGATTTACAGTCTTTTGACCTGGGACAAAATGAACATCTACCAGATGTTGAATCTGAAGAGGATGGAGCACTAGAAGGTCGTGTTTTTTCTAAAATACCGCCAATACTTATTTGTAGATGCATAGGCAAAGGCATGTACCCAGGGGTGCTGGAGTACCCCACACACGTGTTGCCACGACCACACGCTAACAGGACTCGCGCCCGACTGATGCTTCGACACGACCCCCCGTCCCCCGTAAATACGCGCCGGTGCGAAAAGATCCGTTTTAAAACAAAAAAGTTATAGTCAATTTTAAATATTTTTTTTCAGTTGTACCCCAGGGTACGGTTCTAGGGTTGAATACCATTAACTTCGGAAAAAAATAAATGTGATGCTCACCGATAAGTTGTCACTAGAACTTTACCTCTACCACGTGTTTACGAGGCGATAGTCGCTAGCGCCTGTAGTGAGCCTCTAGCTAGTGACTAGAATGGTTAATTTATGTATCTTGGTAGGTATATTGTTTATATTTTATATATGTTATAATAATTTGCATATATATTTATGTATGCTATGTAAATATTGATTGTTTATTTAGTAAAGACCACTTTCACTCCTTTAGTATTTATGCTTTTGCTTACCTTTTCTATCATCTTTCCTATACCTGTCTCAAAGAGATTGCTTCAAGCAATAAGACCGCCTAAATTGTACATTAGGATTTAAGTGTATTACTCATTTGTAACTACTTTGTTTGATGTGCAATAAAGAGTTTCTTAACTTATCTTATCGTATTTACGTTACGTACCTAAAAGTGACATTTATATTATGAGGGTTTCTTTTGAGTATTGTTCCAGAATTGAGAATTTTAGCTCACAAACCTGTCGTCGTCAAAGAGTAGAATCTCCAAGGACTTGACTGAAAGATCTGATTCTGTGATGCCGAAGAAATGCAAGGTTTCGTTGAACTCGGGGTTCTTCGTCTTGTGGACTGTTTTTGTTCGCAGCCTGTTAGAGTATGAGCCCTCTGTAACAATAATGACATATCTTTGTTTTTAATACCGCTCTCACGTCTGTCGATGCAACCAGTACGTCTACCACGAGTTGCCACATTAAAGGCCTATTCAAACCTGAGCGGTATTTGCTGCCGCTGTGGGTAGCAGTTACAATACCGCGCGGGTTTCGCTCAGGTATTTAGATCAAGTTCCGCGGCAAGATGTACCGCTACCCACAGCGGCAGCGAATACCGCTCAGGTCTGAACAGACCTTAAATTTACGTTATCGTTCGCCTACAAAAATTGTATTGGGATGACACATGACATGACATGACAATGTCAAATTCCAATACATTTTTTTACGCGAACGATAGTGTAAATTTAAAGTGGCTCGTGGTAGACGTACAGATGCGGTAAATTGTAATGTTGTTTCTATTGTGTCTGCTATGTCGACAGATGACGTGTTGTATGGGTATTGAGGTAAATCATTTACCCGCTGCCAGAGTAAAATATTTTTCCATAAAAAAATATAAACTATGAAATTGGGTATGAGAACATTTTTTTTTATTACTTTTTATATATTTTTTAAATACCTTTTACTATTTTAAGTACCTAACTCATTTGAATATTTCGTTTTCGTTTGTTATTTTTTTATTAATTTTCAAACATTGCGAACTCATGACGTCACAAATTCACATGTGTTTTTTCCCCGATTCGTGGTAAATAAATAATGAGGAGAAAATTACTGATTTACAGAGCACTTACGGCTGAAACAGAGCTCGCCGTTCATCATGTAGCATCTCACCAGAATGTGAGAAGTAGACTTCAGATAAAATTTATTTTGCAAAGTTCTGAACCAAGCCCTACCTAAAAGGGTTGGGATTATAGCGAATGGCTATTTTATGCCCTACCTACCCGTCTGGGCAATGGGCGTAAATTAATGTACGTATTACTAAAAAAAACTTTGTGGAAAAATATATTTCACCTGTGGGAATTTTAAATCTGCTATCTGGAAACACCATTAATACCATGCAGTAAAATCACCTAGCTAAAAGTCTCACGTATGATACAGATCGCGTCATTTGATTGGTTGATGGATAGATTATCAACCAAAGGACGTCGATCAATGAAAGGACGTTTATACGACCCAGTAGGTTTCAATTGTGAACTGTCAATTTGATTATCGTCAAGAGTCCACTAAGAACCTTAATGCACTCTTTGCGGACGTTGGCAAACTGGGGTCATTCATTTGACCCCAGTTTGCTAACATATTAAATTAAAAATATCCTAAATCCTTTGCTCCTAAATGTTAAATGTTTAAATAAGGTATAAAATACAAATACCTCGAAATGGTTTTCGATTTAGGACATGTTTGATTTTTGTTCCCATACCCAATTTACAATGTAAAACAACAAAAAGAATAACACGATGTCCAATAATAAATTGGACCGCTTATTTCAGCGAATGCCTGTAACTGATGAAAAGACTTACAAAAACGATATAGCATACTCGTAGTGACTATAAGAGAAGATTTAACTTTGATTTCAATCTGAAAATCAGTCGAACAGTCAGTATTTTAGTATGAAAACCTTAAAATAAAGTCAGTTTACTATATCACTTACTGAGTATGCCATTCGTTTTTGTGGGTCTTTTTAATGATCGCCCAGTATATTCTAATGTGAGCTTAACTTTACGTTGCCGGCATAAGCTGACCTCTCATTGCTACGAAAGCTCACAATGTTATGCTTGAGCTATGTTTGACGTACCTACCATTAAGCAAGGCGTCACTTAGCTTGCGTGATTGATTACCCATAAGCTGTGCCATAAGTATTTCTAAGTATAATGTATTAGTTGAATAATCAGTTCCAATTTGAATTTTATTATTTTAGGCTTTGAATCCAGTGCATTCAAATGAAATGAAATGAAATGATAATTTATTCGTTACAAATCGTAGGTAATTAAAGGTGCTAAATATTTTACAATCCGCTCCGATTTACCTTAAAGGTATACGAATATTCCTTTAGACAAATAAAGCTACATATCATAATTAAGTACTTCATTTTCTTACAATATATATACTTGATTTAACAATATAAAACACTATATTTCTAACATTTAATCAATAATTACCAACCTAGGAGAGCTCATCGTTTAGAAAATGATCAACTTTATAGTAACATTTCGTTTCTAGAAGCCAGCAAGGATAATTTAAAATTTCTGATATTCAAGATTTGAATTGATTCTGGAAGTTTATTTCAAGAGCAAGTAAGCTTTTTTCAGTTCAACGCATCGTGATTGGAGTACGCTATGGTCATAATTTTTGCTCATTATTATTTCTTTAGGTTCGGAAGTAACTTCAAAATGATTGCAAGTGTTTTAAGCATTACTAATTCGAAAATTTCTCACCTCTCGGCAACACCTCTAATCTGCAAAACGGATCAGACAAGCCGGTCATATCCATTCCGATCAGCCCTCTGGCTCTCAACACCGTCACGGCTAACGACGACGTAGAGTTGTCATAAGCTAGCTTTATCTCTAACGTCCCGAACCCTGCGTCTGGTATCGTCGGTGGTCTGTCTATCTGAGTGGGTTTGGACATATCCTTCCGTAGGCTGCGTAGGCTGTAGGCGCTGCCTTTGCTGCCAGTGCGCTTAAGGCCTACGAGGGAGCGCTGGTTCAGACTGTCCGTTCTGTGGAGGCTGAGGCCGCTGAAGCCGTGGGATAGGATGTCGGTTTCCGCCCATACATCCTGTAAAAAACGAAAAATCTTTTATAAGTGTTGGAACACCACGCGTTCTAGAACTATACCTTATTTAGTGCCGAATTCGATTGACAAATGGCACTCGATTTAGGTACCAAGATGTTTTGTAGGTCGGCTGAGCATAGCAGGGAAAATAGAATTCTTAAAGGAGGACCACGAAGGAGGGCTTGAAGTTTTCCAGGAACGTACTTACAGTTTTAAAAAAAACAAATGAAATCTTTCTAAAATACGTCATTTAGGTTTTCCCCCGCCTCAAATTGAGTATATTTTTCGCAGTTTATATTAAGATTTTAAAATAACTTACAATCATATAAAAAAAGAAAAAACGGCTAAACAGAAATGACGAAATTAAACGTAGAGAGGTTTTTTCCCACAGCCACAGGTCAAGGGTAGAATACAGTTGGCGTCACCTTGTGCCAATGCAATAAAGCTCCCTCTCCTATAATAATATTATGCTTGACGTACATAAACCTACACATAATATTTACAAGTATCCCATATCATATACACGCGTCATAATGTAACCCCATCCGCCCACAACCCTAATATTCAACCACAAAAATAGGAATGCCAATAAAAATCCAATTGAGTCTCGGATGTCGATTAATAAACTGAATTGTTGAGGTCATTCCTATCGTTGCGGTTGCGACAGCTGTGCATTTGACAGCTCTATTTATAGTTAAGCTTTCATCAACGTGACCAACTAACACAAAGACTCTGTTGTTACCCGAAGATACTTAAGTTACCTGGGTTAGCAAATAAATGTGTTCATCAGGCGAAACTTTTAACATTACTATTTTTGTTTAGGGAGGACTCCTTGGAACTGTTACTGAACATGCGATTTTAAACATTCTTTTGACAGTTATTATCGGCCATCAAATTTAACTAATTCTACTCCTTCTTGTTCTTGATAGCTTGTTTATTTTTGTAATAACAGCTTCATTTTATAAAATAAAATAACTTTATGTATTACTTAATATCAACATTTAAAGTATGAGACAACCCAGAGAGTAATGCAATACTCTTGTTGGGGTTGGGGATGACTCGCTCTCCTATTTTAAAACAGTTTTACATTGAGTACAATAGTGACATTATTAGTAGAAAGATAGCCTATATTACGGTGTGTCTGTGTGTGTGTGTGTGTTACATTTTATTTGTTGTTATGAAAATACCACATCTAATATAAATGTACAGAGGCGTTGACATCAACCTTTACATCACCTTAAGCTGCTGATATAAGACCCATTTTGCAATGGTTTTGTAAAAGGAACGCGACTGTACTATCAGAGAAGCCAATAAGCACTTTATGGAAAGTGATCGCACTAATCTGTCATGTTCAACAGAAATACGGTGTTTGACTTTCGAGGAGGAATACATACCTACAGCTACACTCTTTGCTTTAAGACCACAATGCGTATGACAGCTCTGGAATATATAACTCTGGAAATACCTTTCAGATGTATGTGTATTTATGAAAGAAATCTAACCCACACCTCAAGTTAAAAAGGGGGAGTTACAAGTCGTTATCCTAGATGTCATGTTACTTTATAACGACCACTTTACACCGCACTGCCTATAGTTGCTATGTGTAACCTCCTTTATCCGCACGCTATTTACGTCATACGCAGGATGGGGACTACCCTGACCCAGTTATCTTAGACGCACTCTCCCTCGTGAAAGGCAATGCATTTTAATGTTTAACAATAGTGGTTTTTAAAAAGAACTTTGATGTGCAGACCACAGCTGTTACCACAGCCGGTCAGACATCTCTAAATACAATATTTTAATGGCCTCAACAATCGTGCTTTCTCAGCATATTGATTTCGCCAATGTCGACTTTTTATTTAAGGAGCGACGATATGAGATATTTGGCAATAAGTATAATAGGAATCCTAGGCTTATTTCTTTACCTATTTCTTACTAGAAGATAGTTAGGTAACTTATAAAAATAGTAATCCGATCAAAGTGAATGTTTGAAAAGTAAATTCCTATGAAGGACGGAAAACATAATTGAGGGTTTTGCAGTGTCCCGGCCAGACATACAGTCAACCACATCTCAAATTTAACTCTGCAGATTTCGAATCACAGTTTCGAACCGTTCCCTCTGCGGTTCGCATTGTTACATTGTGTCTATTATTGAATTGACTGTACCCGTGTTGAGGAGGTTTTGTTAACTATATTATATGTGGGCGCCTTAAGGTGCATTTAGACCAAACGAGTGAATGCTAATTTTATTTCAACTCTATCAAATTATCTTTGTGTTAACAGAGACAGAGTTTTCGTTCGTTGTTCTATTTATGTTCGCGGAGAACCTAGAGCTAGAATGCTCGTTCTTGATTCCTAGTACTTTTTCGTTAGAACTGTTTTGGTGTTAATGAAAAACTAATTATCATTGACACTAAAAGATCACGAATGAACATTCTTGCTCTAGCTCTAGCTCTATGTCCGTTTGGTCTAAATGCACCTTTACCGGATATAGACAGATTTGTTTTCCTATCTCTGTCTTCAGTGCCTAACTATCACTATAAAGGATTTGCTACAGAAATGTTATCAATACAAATGTTTGTTATCAATTTAATTTTAATCCTTAAAGCGTTACACGGTAGTCATAACAAAACATGACAACGTTGAACACAACAACACAGCCGACAAATTATATAATCTTCTATGTAACATTATACAATATTCAAATTGTTTGAACAATAACATAAAAAGCCTATAAATGAATTACGTATATAAGACATTACGGAAAGCTTTACACGTGGGTAGTTTGGGCACTTCATTCTGTCAACATAAGACCCATTTTGCAGTGGTTTTCTCCAATACGGGCAATCCATTTGTGATTTTTTTCGGTATGAATGAACAGTAACACGCGAAAACTACTAAATAGATTTTAGTATTAATTACCACACTAATATATCTAACTAGGGACCGTATAAAGATCTCTTTATTGCCGTGTTTGTTGTAAATGAATTAAGTAATGCCAATGATCATAATATCGACGACAAACATTTTTGCATAAAGGGGAAATACCTAATTGAGATAAACTATTTTCATATTACGTAAAAACAAAGTTTGAAAGGCACTTACAGACTTATGCCATAGTTCCAACAGGTCAATCAGTTAATTATTATCAGTTAATCAGTTATTTATTGTAATAGTTATTAGGTACCTAGTATGTACTGACTAACAATTTTTCTTTTTGAATTGTTAAATGAACTTATTTTATATTCTTTTATGGTTGTTTTTTTCTCTTTGTTTTATATTCTTTTAGGTTTATTTGTATCAAAATGACACACTGCTTGTACTTTACTAACGCCTGTTGTAAACCCAAAACAAGTTTAAAAGAGTAACTGCTGAGTTTCTCGCCGGGTCTTCTCAGCAAGAAACAACTCCGACGCGGTGGTAGAGTCGCATTATGTCTGTATACTGTTCATTTACATATCCATATTAGTATGGTATTTATTTCTATTATTTAGTACATTTTGCTGTAAATTTGACGATTTGAAAGTACTGATACAGTCTATTTGAATAAAGTTGTTTAAGTTTGAGTTTGAGTATGGGCGCTAATCGTTATCCCAAACATAAAGTGGGGTAGGTAAGTATGTATGTCTATGTAAGGGCAGTAGATGATGATAAGTAATTAAATATTGTGTCGTAAATTGTGCGCTGATATTAGAAGATCGCTATAGTATTCGTATCGTAAAAATACGATAAAATGAATAATGAGTCTGTGGTCGAGAGGAATGGACGGACAAAAACCTACCAAATTGAGAATCAACCGGACTGTCGCGGCGCTACGTCAACAGTTAATCACAGACTAACTAGGGATCAAGTTATTAAACACTCATCCATATACAACAGGATTAACACAAGTTATTAAAGTGAGAGAAATTGTTGTATAGATGCGATGATAGCACTTTAGAGAGCATGTTGCAGGTTTACAATGTGAAAATTATTCCAACATTAATAAAACTACATAAATTGTGGTTTCTCTTTTTGCGATTCGTTGTACGCTGCAATTAATTAGGTATTAAAAAGTGACTGTGATGAAGGCATTTTTCTGGATAACTTAAAACCTTTACCTTTAAAATACGATCAGCGTCAGATACCTAATAAAGTCATAACTTCTAATAAAGTCTAATAGGCTGACGCTGCTGACAGTAACCCTAATAGGGCTACTTGAAAAATACAGAATGATACGTCGTAGGCGTGACATCTGGCGAGTGAGGTTTTTAGATTTGTCCTAGTCCAGTTATCCGTGATAGACAGCCTACCCGTGCGTCACCGATCTAGGGGATATTTTCTACAACACTGAAGGCTAGAGTCGTCCATTTCACTAATAAGCTGAGGTTTGTGTCCCTTGGGGCACCCTTGGGCTCGTAACGTTTTTTTTTTGGGTTTAGAGCCTTACTGTCCGCAACTGTAAAAGCCATAAGCATCTGACAGCATTATTCTTTAAAAAAAATCTCTCCCTAATAAGTTAGCTCAGTAAAAGGAGTTGGAATTTTGATTGTTGAAAATGTCATTATAACTAAGGAAAAAGTGCACACTTCTTTATGTGCGGAGTTCTTGTAATTCAAAGGTCATTGGATACATATAAGATAACCCTCAGTTTAATGTGTCATGTTAACGATTATCTTTTCACTATTTCTCTTATTCATATCATTATACAGCCATGTCTCCCCTCTTTCTGTGGCAACAGAATAGGAAGGGGGAATCTCATTGAGGGTGTATTGATCACGCTTAATTGAGGCCGTCTCGAGACGACAGTCTGGCGGATAATGACCAAATTCTGAAGTTTTTATGGCTTTGCCATTTATTGATAGCTCGTTAGTTTTATTTTTACAAGCTGTCCGTCAGAGACTTCGCCTGCGTTAAAATGTAACGCTGTATTGGAGAAATATTTTTTGAAATCAGTTCTGTAGTTTCGGATACATTAAAACAAACAAACAACTCCTCCATGAATTAAATATTTCCTCTTTATTATAATATAGTAGGTGTAGACAAGTTTTTGCCAGCAACTTCACCCGCAAATAGGTATACAATGTTTTAATTTGGCGCTTACTGTTTAAGTGCACGTAAAGTTTCATTAAAATCTTTCTAGGAATTTTCATGTGATGCTGGTACATACAAACAGAGAAACAAAAATTCTTAATTTTTTTAATTAGTTAGGTAAAAAGGGCCAATAAGGTTTCTTTAAAAAAAAATTGCCATGATACGAATGACACTAAATAATGTATAAAAAACATAATAAATATTTACAATTTCTTTGTAGGTATGTTACATAAACAACTGATTGAATTTTGATTAAACTTTGCACACTTACGAGTAAAATAAGATATAAGGTAAAGCTGAGTCTACGCCGACAAAGTAGCTGCAACAGCTAGTGTTTTTAATATAATGTGGTTTAAGTATTTTTTGATAAACTTTAATGTCGGTCCTAATCATTTTCCGTATACAAAGAGCTATTGTCAGGCTATTTCTAATCTCAAAAACTGAGCCGGAATTCTTCGTTTACCGAAATTTCCTTTTTTAAATCTTTCTTTCATAAGCTTTAGAGGGCTTTATCCCGCCTGTCCCTCCTCTGTCACGAAGGATACGAAACAAATAGATTAGAGTTTAGATCACATAACTAAGCTGTATTTCTACTATGGTTTTAGATTAGCTACCTATTTTATTTTTAATCGATAGAAAGTTACCTCTTTACTTGACACTGTAAACCTATTATTTGTTATTTTATAACAAAACACTCTGAGTGTAACCCATTTTTCTCTTTAAACTCTTCGTTATTTCACTGATTGCATAATATGTGCCGTCACAGAGTGTATTCACATACAGAATTTACAAGATTTTAATATTTTGATAGCAGATGAAAATAGAACATTTATGGCCTCTTTCGAAATTAATATTCGCAATTGTAATTAAAGCTTGTTTTTCCTCTTCTATGGAATGAGACAGGACAAAAATATGGACTGAGTTAATTGAAAACAAGCAAAATCAATTACATGGTATCAAATTCTTAAAAAACAATATTTACGAGTGCTTTCTCGGTTTTATGCTCTGTGAAATTGTTTTGTTCATGTGTTTTGCCCGACAAAAGTATAACTAATTAAAACTCAAGTCTATAGATATAAAATGGTTCGGTAATATCTTACGAGAAGCTGTCATCGTCTTAAAACTTACGTGAACTTATTATTACTTCGATTTTAGCATTTAACAATCCATTTTTTTATATCTAAAGACAGAAAACGAAGACTAATTTACCGCAACCGTACACTCTTTTTAGTTTCTCTACCCGCAGGTTGCCTGGAAGAGATCGCTTCTACCGATAAGGCCGCCTAAATTGTGCTCTAAGTTATGTAAACTTTATCTTGTAATTGTTATCTTTGTGCAATAAAGAATATCTTATCTTATCCTAATTTAAATGAAAAATCTTTAGTTACGTGAATTTGTTTTCATTGTTTGATTTATTAGCTAAAAACACATATGGTTTTCCAAGATTTTTATAGGTCTTAGAATTATTCAAAGTTATCCTTGTGATCGTATCAGTAAGTTTTTCGAACTTCATTATCTGTGATGCGGATTGTAAGATTATTCTTAAAATTATTGTTCGTGTGTATTATGTAACGTTATGCCATATAATGAATAATGAAAGTTATTACAAAAGTCGTCGTTTACTACAAGATTTGTTACTATTCCAGAATGTTGTTAACTGCCTACTGAAAATCAGCGCCTGGGCCCATAAAGCCCAGGCAATATGCTGAGTTAGGTCTATTTACCTTTTTGGGCATCGGGACACCGCTGTCTGATGGTATGGTCTTTTTTTCTGTTTTATGTTTTGTTGTTAATTAATTATGTAACGATGTCCTTAAAGTTAATAAATGTTTTTCTATTTCTATAAGGTGGCTAATAAAAATACTATCTACGAATAAGAATATTTTTAGATATGGTGGTCAGTCGTGATTCAAATATTACTTCACAGAGAGCTTCGTTATGGAAATACGCGTAAGTACTTAACTTTGAATTAGAAGTTTAAAATCCCTACACACGTTTTCAGACCCAGGCGGAGACCAAATCTGCTTAAAAGTTTCACAGTTACGTAAAGAGTTAAATTTAACTTTTTAAAGCTGGATCTAAGCCGGCCACAGTCGAGATAGGGTCCGTGAAGCTGGCGAATGAATCCTCCTGAATGAGCTATTTATATGGCGAAATCACTTAACCTATTGTGTGGCAGCTGTTGGTCGCGATTAGGATTCTCAATTTTTTTTTTGAATTATTTGAATTGATTGCGTGTAGTTTTGAAAACATTTTTGCATTGGTTAAGGCGCCTTATGTTAATGTAAGATGTTATCAAACCCTAAAAAAATCACAATACATTACCTCATCTCATCGTCGACTTAAACGTTATTATTTGAGTCAAATGAAATGCCTATACTTACACCTAATTGAAGCTTTAGTTGGAAATGGTGTTACGATTATTACCGTACTTGTTTTATTTGTGCAATATATCTTAACTAACCTAGACAATTTTATAGTTCTTAATATAGCCAGCCCACATTACAACCCTAATTTTATCCGTTCATTCACATTGTCAGTGATGTCAACCTCGCCTCATTATCCCGAGTTAGGGAAAACGGTAAACATCTCAAGCACAAGGTCGGCACGTAAATGTGTTGATAAGGATTGAAGTATTGCTATAAATAAACAAATCTCCATTATACGGGGAAGCGGAAAACAAAATCTATTGACATTTCCTAATGACATTCTACACAGTTTTTCTGACGCTGAAAATAAAAAGAAAACCAATTATATTTCGACTTGTTTGATTTGTTACGTATTCAAATTGTTGCCGACTAAATACTTTCTTATAGTTTTTGTACCTTTTTCAATGTGATTTTTTTTCTGTTCTTGACATAAGTGCTGTCATATTTTGGGTTCGGTTCTACGTCTTGGTTTGTATAGTTGATTATTTTATTATTTCCTGATTTTTATTATATTTTATCAATACACGCCTTACTTTTCACCCAATATACAGTCCACATCATTTCCTCTCCCCTCCTTTACATTTGGTCCTTTTCGCTCGGTAAATTTTACTTTCAAAATTTAAATTTTCTTGCAATAGTTTTCCCTTGAAATTTTCCTACCTCATTTTGGGGTTGTGAACCCCAACAAGCCAGGTAAACTGCGCGTGGTGCATGACGCTGCAGCGCGCTCTCAGGGAGTTAGCTTGAATTCCCTTTTATTGACCGGCCCTGACTTATTGCCTTCTCTTTTAAATATTATTTTTCGTTTTCGAGAGGATAAGGTCGGCATGATAGCTGACATAAAAGAAATGTTTCCACAGGTGAAAGTCAGGCCTGAAGACAGGGATGCGCAGCGGTTTTTATGGCGTGATTCTCCCGACTTGCCTCTTTCGACATTTAGAATGTCTTCAATGATATTTGGTGCTGCTTCTAGCCCATTCACAGCACTCTGTCTTAAAAACAAAAATGCTGAAGAGTGTACAGATTTATATCCTGAGGCTGCCCATGCAATTATCCAAGATACATATATGGATTGGCAGTTTGAAAGGGTCAGTTGAAGCCGCGAAATTAGCTAGAGACATCGTAGAGGTGCAAGAGCGAGCGCACTTTGAAGTGCGCGGGTGGGTCTCTAACGAACCCGATGCGCTCACTCTAATACCATCAAATTTGAGACTAGATTCTAGTAGCCCAGGCGTAGACGTTGGTCATTTTCCGCAAAGCGTGCGTACGTTGGGCCTAATATGGTATCCGTCGTCTGATGAGTTAGGTTTTAACGCGGCCGCCTTAAAAACGACGCTAGCTTTGCCTCATAAAATCACAAAACGTCACGCGCTTTCTAGTTTGATGCGGGTTTTTGACCCGCTAGGAATTCTTGCTCCAATCACCATAAAAGCTCGCATTATTTTCCAAATAGTTTGGCGCAGAGGAATTGATTGGGACCAGGAACTTCCTCAGGACCTAAGCACCAAGTGGAAAGCTTGGCTTGCTGACATATCTGCATCTGTTGACCTTCGAGTCCAACGCTGGCACCTAAGAGAGGCTCATGCTCCCAACCAAGCTCATCTAATAGAGCGTGAGCTGCACGTATTCTGTGACGCAAGTGAGCACGCGTATGTGGCTGTCGTTTACTGGCGTCTGGTATTTGCTAACGGAACCGTGCAGCTTTCGTTTATATGTAGCAAGTCCCGAGTAGCGCCTTTAACTCCTGTCACTATTTCTCGCCTTGAATTGCAGGCGGCAACGGCAGCAGCTCGTCTAGCGTCGTCTATCTGCGACGCTCATAAGTACAAACCCTCTAGACGGTATCTATGGACCGACTCTAAGAATGTTCTAGGATGGCTTCGCAGCGACGCGCGTTCGTTTTTGCCATTTGTTGCACATAGACTAGCAGACATCCTAGAGCTTTCAACTTTAGATGAGTGGCGGTGGGTACCCACAGCTTTGAACGTCGCAGATGACGCCACTCGACAAAACTCAGACGCTGACCTGAAAAATAGTCGGTGGATTGAAGGACCTGAGTTTTTGAAATTACCTCAATGTGATTGGCCAGTTGAGCCACATAACACTAGCCTCAACAAAGATGAGCTGAAACCGAGTGCTAAAATTATTCATATCTCATCCAAGTAAGCATTGCCATCCATCCCGTTTCTGCGGATCCGTCCCGCTTCAGCCAATGGTTGCGTTTCTTACGGTCGACGGCGTGTGCACATCAGTACATCAGGCGTTTGAGATGTAGAGCGAGTGCTGATGTCTCAACATCACACACGCCTGCCTCTAGATTAAGAACAACTTCCGTCGCCCAGCTTCCACCTCTTAGTGCGGAGGATTTGCGCCTAGCTCAGCTGCACATCTTGAGCAAATGCCAAAATGATTCGTTCCCCGATGAGTTAGCTGCACTACGACTAGGAGAGCCATTGCCACGCCACAGCAAGTTACAAAAGCTTTCTTGTTATCCTCGGAAGCGATGGTTTAATGACGCTGTCAGGTCGGATCGGAGCAGTTGCAGAGTCTACTGAAGCTACCAATTTCCCAATTGTACTCGATGGAAGCCACCCAGCAGTTAAACTTTTGACTCACCATTACCACCGGCGCTTTGCTCATGGCAATAACGAGACTGTTGTCAACGAACTCCGGCAGCAGTTCTGGATTTTGAAGCTGAGAAGTGCAGTCAGAGCAGCAGCACATGCCTGCCAATACTGCAAAATAAGGAAGGCTATCCCTTTGAACCCCCCTGTTGGAAACCTCCCGGCGGTTCGACTTGCCCATCATCGCCGACCCTTCACTTTCGTCGGCCTAGACTACTTCGGTCCAGTGCAGATAACAGTTGGCAGAAGACACGAGAAGCGGTGGGTTGCTTTGTACACCTGTCTCACGACGCGGGCTGTACATTTAGAGGTAGTCCATGACCTCTCAACGGACGCAGCGTTGATGGCCCTACGTCGATTTACGGCCCGTCGTGGAAGTCCTCAACAGATCTGGTCAGACAACGGGACTGCGTTCGTCGGTGCTGCCAAATTCATGCGAGAACTCTACGGCCCTGCAGTTCAAGAGTTTGCAACCAACCAGAACATCGAGTGGATCTTCATACCACCTTCGGCACCGTCAATGGGTGGTGCTTGGGAGCGGCTCGTGCGATCAGTGAAGTCTGCTTTAAAAGTAACCTTGCAGGGGAGAGCCCCAAAGGAACCAGTTTTGACGACTCTTTTGATGGAAGCTGAAGCTGTGGTCAACTCAAGGCCCTTAACTTACGTTCCCGCTGACTCAAGTGATGAAGAGGCACTAACGCCGTTCCACTTTCTTATCGGCACAGCATCCACGGCTAACCATTACGGTAAGACAGAGCCGCAGGATTTATGGGGGCGTTCTTCTTGGCGTAAGGCATTAAGGCTTACAGATTTATTCTGGAACCGATGGGTTAGAGAATACCTCCCAACTCTGACACCTAGGCGAGGTGACAGGACCGGCGACGGACTGACTCTTGCTGTAGGTGACCTCGTGCTTGTGGTCGATGGTAACTTACCTCGCGGAACCTGGCCACGTGGCCGTATAACCCGAGTATTTCCCGGCGCAGATGGGCTAGTGAGAGTAGCCGAGGTTACCACTGCAGGAGGAGTCCTTCGCCGCCCCTGTAAAAAGCTGGTGCAACTCCCTGTATAAAAGCCATCTCTATCTCCTTCTCTCTTCGTTCGTATATTTTCCTCCATTTTGAAAGAGAGGGAGAGATGTTGCCGACTAAATACTTTCTTGTAGTTTTTGTACCTTTTTCAATGTGAATTTTTTTCTGTTCTTGACATAAGTGCTGTCATATTTTGGGTTCGGTTCTACGTCTTGGTTTGTATAGTTGATTATTTTATTATTTCCTGATTTTTATTATATTTTATCAATACACGCCTTACTTTTCACCCAATATACAGTCCACATCATTTCCTCTCCCCTCCTTTACACAAATAATAAAAATACTTATTTGACTTACTTATAAATACTATTGTTTTATATTATGTAGCTTTGCTGTATGTACTTGTTAGGTTATTCTGTTTATTTAGAAACAACTCCGACGCGGTGGTAGAGTCGCATTATGTCTGTATACTGTTTATTTACATATCCATATTATTATGGTATTTATGTCTATTATTTAGTATATTTTGCTGTAAATTTGACGATTTGAAAGTACTGATACAGTCTATTTGAATAAAGTTATTTGAGTTTGAGTTTATTTTTTAATGTTAGAATTTAAGCATTTTTTTATAAACAAACAAATTGTACTCTACTAACTCGCATTGTAAAACCACAACAAGTTTAAAAAAGTAACTACTGAGTTTCTCGCCGGGTCTTCTCAGTAAGCATCAACTCCTCCGACGCGGTGGTAGAGTCGCATTATGTTTGTATACTGTTTATTTATTCATATTATTATAGTATTTATGTCTATTATTGAGTATATTTTTTGACTATTTAAAAGTACTTATTAATTCTATTTAAATAAAGGTATTTGAGTTTATTAACGAAATTGAGTTGAGACTAAACAATTCCATGAGTTTACACCAATGACAGCCGCTAGCGTCCGCGTTCACGTTTTAGGAAGGAAATTCAGTACAGCGCCCCTAGTGATTATAAATGTAACTAAAAATGGCATACAAATTTCTGAAGTCATCGTAGTTGACGTGACGGAAACTCATGGTAGACATACTGAAGGATATCCCATCACATGTGACCAGAAAAACTTTAAACATCAACAGAATATAAAGTTATTTAGACACAGTAAGAGTAAATTAAGGTTTAGATAAGTTAGGGATCGGAAGTTTTTGAATAATCGATGAGGACTGATATCAAAGCCATGTGTTGAAAAACTAATTGGTACTACGAAGTACTATTAGGTACCTATATTCTGTGCTGGTACCTACATGGTTACTTATGTGTATTTTCGGTGAAAAATAAATAAATATTGTGATACGCAGTTTATTAATATTATTAACTGAAATTAATGAATCTGAATGTTGAGACGAGATCGAACGTTAAATTATAACCTGAAAATTATAAGTAAATAGTCTCCAGTCGACTTACTTACATGCATTGTACTTACTTAGCAGTTCATAGGTATACAAATTACATGTCAAAATTTGAGCGGGCTCATGTTATGATGATGGTTGCAATTTGTGGTAAAAAATTGTTCAGCGCAACATTTCCCGAAGGAAGCTGGTGAGCGCCACGCGGACCGAAAATGACTAAAATGATCGATTAAAAAATTAAAATAAAAAATTAATAGATTTAATAAAAAAGACCATCGGATAAAATCTCCAGTTCTTTCATCTTTAAACTTTGTTTTGGTAAGGGACCCATATTATCAGATCAATTATTTTAGGAATAAAACCAAAAATAGAAGACAAAATGTCACGAAAAGAGGTAACTTTGTGAATTTATTCTATAGAGCCAACTTTATCAAATCATGTTTCCACTGGATGGATTCCCTGTATTATCCCCTCAACAATATCAGTAAATTATATTAGATTTTAATTTCACTGTTTACCACTTCAAATATGAATTCTAAAAACGTGTTTTGTGAACCACCTCCTTGTGTAAAGTAGTCTGTGTGGAGAACGAAGCCGTGACCTCCAGCTCAATAATGTTACCTACCTACATACTTTATCACCTTATTCCCAACGCGGCGGGGTAGGCTGAGACCACATCTTTCCACGTTGCCACGGTCCTAACACACATCTTGCGCTTCTTCCTCCTTGCTTGCATGGTCGCCGATTATGGGTAGGTAGGTACTTTTGACCTGATTTTTTCTAAGTACGTCTTGGACTTGTTGACTTCCAACAGATCCATCCAACCACATCTTATATATTAGTTTCGTTAAACTTTCATCCATCCTTTCCATTTGACCAAACTATCTTAGCATCCCCATTTAAATTTTAGTGGCAAGACAACATCCTCTTTCACACCAATGAATCAATGTTGTTAGGTCTGTACTAAAATCATGACAAACTTTTGCGTATAGGTGCGCCTGCGATTGACAAAAGTATGCCTGTAGGTAGACAAACATACCCGGGTGATTGATGAGTTCTGGATTGTTCGAGATTCTTTATTTTGTAACGTAATATTGAGCTCCTGTCCGATTTCCGAAGAAGACAGTTTGATAACGGGACTTACGAAGTAATGGTGATAAACGATGCGTAAATCGAATTGCAAGAGAGGCATTCACATTTTAGGTAAGCTTATTTATAACCTAAGAATGTTGAATTTTGGCTGTTTGCAGTAGCGAAAAGTGTAGGTAAGATGAAAAACGTCTAAAACTTCACTCAGGATGATTTTTCAGTAGAAAATTGGAGAAGAACAACGGTTTTTGTTTAGTAACTTAGTCAAGAGCTTGTTTTCACTGTTATCTGGCACATTTTTTATAAGATCTATTTCATAGTAAATGAGTTGAAAAAATCTCAAACATCGTTAAAATGCGTACTTATAGAATAGTCCTAAACAATACATATTATGTTATACATTATATTAAACAATACATCCTTACGCGTTCGTAATGAAAAGTTTTTTTTAATAATTCATCAGATTTAACCAATAAAACTCATCAGATTTAAGCATAAAATGCTCTAAGCATTTTATGCCGGATTATCACTATTTTGAGATAAAATTGTATAAATAAACCCTGTCGTTGAAACTGTAAGGTTCAACCACCAAGATGAAATTGTGCATTTGACCGTTATTAGAGGTTAAACAGGTGTAAGTAGAAATGATATTTACCTTTTGGGGTGCTACGCTGAAGAACGTCCTTAAATTGACAAGCTGGCTGGCTCTCCTGAAGGACACTCAAGGTTGCTTTTCTTACTATGCAGCTATGCTGCGAGGATGTGCAAGCTAAGCTACGAAACTAAGACTGTTTGTTTTTGTCCACAAAATGCTATGTAACGGAGCGAGGAGATTGTTGCGGAGATGTGCCGCGGTAATTCACACAGTAAAATTATTTGTAGCTTTTCAGCTTTTGTTGTTGTTTTGAGGGTGAAAGTAATGTTTTGAGAATAGGGCGAAAAAAAATAAAAAATAAAAATAAATAAAAAATACTATGGAAGAAGATTGTTGGCGCTTTTTTTGGGATGTTTTTACGTATGTTTCCAAAGAAGCTACAAGTTTGTAATGTTTTAGTGATTTGTAGCAATATTAGTGTAGTTTTGAAATTAATTCAAAAATATGTAAGTTTACGAGTACGACCTAGTTTTCAAGAAAAAATTAAATATGTTAGTAAAACTGTATTTGGGAAGTTCGACAGATTTTTTTTTCTCACATGAAGAAAATATTGGTTGCCATTTTATTTTCAAATTAAAGCATATTAATAAAAAATAATCATATCTCTAGTTTACAGCCTCAAAGTTTGTTAAACTACGAACGGGTCACATTGTATTACTAAAAACTTATTTTACACTCACAATGTTAATTGGCGGCGTGTGACGCACCATGGTGTCCGGTAACCGGCCTCGGTTCCGCCGGTAAACAGCACCCTTCGGCCAGAACTCCACTTTCATGAAGGTCGATAGATGTTCAGTCTGAATCCTCACCGCAAATGAATTGAAATTGGCATTGTGGCGGCTCTCCAACCGTTCGACTCTAACGGTGAACTTGGTTTTCAGTCCAACATACTGCACAATATCCTCAGCCCTCGTGGTGAAATGTATTCAGGACACGTACAGCAGCGTTGAAGGTACAGCTGGACACAGAAGATGGTTATGTCCAGACGGGCTTTTTCTTCTTCTTTCCTACTGGAATGAAGCCGTCTTCGTCGCAATTATGATTTACGTGCGTGTGCCTTTTAGCTAAGTCGGCCCTGGGACTTTTTGTAAATATTCTGTATGTCTACCACGAGTTTACACTGATGACAGTCGCTAGAGTCAGTGTTGACTTCGTATTGGATTTCGGTACAGCGCCTCTAGTGAATAAAAATGGAACTGAAAAGGCCATGTAAAGTGCAGAGTGCCGAGTGCGAGTGGCAGTGAGAGAAGTGAATGACTTCACCATCGCGTTTTGCGAGAACAAAAACGCGAATTTGTATGCCATCTAGCGGCTTTGATGTTGCCCGAATTTGCCGCTAGATGGAGTTGACACGATTGCATACTATTTGACATTTGCGTGCTCGCAAAACGCGATGGTGAAGTCATTCACTTCTCTCACTACAGACTAATTAGGCAACAAGTTCTCTCACTGAAACTTGCACTCGGCACTCTGTAGTTAACTATCGTGGTTTACGTGACAGGAAATTAATGACAAGGAAAGTGTCGGTCGCGATATTGTATATGCTGATGAAACATACATTCATACTACTCACACAAAGGAAAGAACATGGTCTGACGGAAGTTCAAAAGGGCTTAAAGAAACCTATATCGAAAGGAGAACAACTAATAATAGTTCATGCTGGAGGTGAAAGGGGTTTTGTGCCTGGAGCTCTGTTAATATACAAATCCTCTCAAACAACGGGTGACTATCATCGTGAGATGAATCGAGAAAATTACGAAAAATGGTTAAGGGAACATTTAATACCTAATCTTTAACCTAACTCTGTTTTGGTGGTAGATAACGCCTCGTACCATAATACTTTACTCGAGAGACCACCAAACTCAAACACGGGAAAGAGTGAGCTGCAATGCAAGCTTGGCTTACAAGTAAGAAAATATCATTTGATGCACACATGCTAAAGCCAGTCGTTAGTATTCTGCCTGCAAGCAGACGCGCAAATATTTGTTAATTTATATTGTTAGTAAATTTATCAAAATGTCAAATATGAGAATAATCATTGATTTCACAATTACATTGATAAGACAATCAATTTTTACAGTTCTTACAAAAGTCAATAAATTCTTTAATATTATAAAAACAGTTACAAATAAGCCAGTCACATAATTTATTTTTAAACATATTATCAATGAGTAATTTTATGTCATTTGGAAGAAAATTGTAAACTTATATGCACATAATATTGTAGACGTTTATCCTATAGATTTGTTTGTGACTAGGTGGCTGATACAATAAGCTTTCAAACTTTGCTCTTTTTTGCCTCGTATAAACTTCATTATGTGTAGTGTGAAATATTTTTTGACTAATTAATGATTTATGATGTGATGTAATAATGAAATACAATTTTAGGAAATTACTTTTAATAAGCGCATATCTTTGCAATGTATTGTTAACTGAATAGAGAAAAATTTAACAACATTTGTACCTATTCTTAGCTAATAAATAACTTGAACTTGAAACTCATGGTAGAAGTACTGTAAGGGTGCTACTAAAAGACTAACTTTCCGCCCGCGGCTTCGCCCGCATTATCGTTATATATCACGGCCAAATAACATACAATCTTGATAAATTATAGCCTTTGTGTTATTCTGATGTATCTGTATTACTGTAAAGATTCGTCCGAATCCGTTCAGTAGTTTTTGCGTGAAAGAGTAACAAACATACATACATACATACATACATACATCCTCACAAACTTTCGCATTCATAATATTAGGTAGGATCAGTAGGATGAGCGGACAAGGCAAATAAGTTTAATCATAACCATTTTTTAGGCCCTTCCATAAAATTCAAAAGAAAGTTCTTAATTTATATGCGAAAGGTACCTAAACAAATTTCTTACTTTGCCTTTGATTTTCCTGTTCATAAAAAAGGAAAGCTTGTTAAAAATGGCCAAGGATAACTTGGAACTTATTATGAGAAATCTTACAAACCTCTTTGTTTGAAGATATTGTTGACTGACAATACTTCAATACGTTTGTTGGGACTTCATTGATTTGGTTGGACAATGATTAAATGAAATCGCAGTAGGCTAGTGATTCAAGACATCCTTGAAGTTTTAGGACATGCTTAAAAGAAGATTGATACACTTGTGTAGAGTAGAGTAGAGTCCAGTAGAGAAATGCTCAAACGTCTCAGGTTTCAATTTCTTCAAACTCAAACTCAAATAACTTTATTCAAATAGACTGTATCAGTACTTTCAAATCGTCAAATTTACAGCAAAATATACTAAATAATAGACATAAATACCATAGTATACAGACATATTGCGACTCTACCACCGCATCGTAGTTGTTTCTTGCTGAGAAGACCCGGCGAAAAACTCAGCAGTTACTCTTTTAAACTTGTTTTGGGTTTACAACAGGCGTTAGTAAAGTACAAGCAGTATGTCATTTTGATACAAATAAACCTAAAAGAATATAAAACAAAGAGAAAAAAAACAACCATAAAAGAAAATAAAACAAAAGTTTATTTAAACAATTCAAAAACTTCAACTCAATTTCTACATCTTTATGTAATATTTTTACTGTTTCACTGAGGCTTCTCTGTTTTACATAACAGCACGTATTTATTTATAGCTAGCGAGATTTTCATTTAATCTTATAATTTATTTCGAGTTACAACAATGACTCATAAAGTGTCAGTAATACTCTTATACCAGTGGGTGCATTTTGGGTACAGTGTTTAATTAGATACAAGTTGTAATAAAATATTCCATTGATGTTTTACTACGAGTATTTATCCAACTGTTATTATTATTATTATCATCCAGGAATATCCATATTAGGAATAGCTTATGGCAAGCCATTGAATATCAAACTCATATCTATATTATGAAATGCAACTGACATATACTGATAGTGACTGAGAGAAGAGGCCCTGTCGGTAGCGCCACAGGGCCGATTTCCACATGCTGGTTCGGTGTCTGGGTGTCAGTATTAAAAATGTGAATTAAATTGAATTATAAAACTAAACGGTTTTAAAGCCTACTAGAGGGAGCTCGAAAGGTGCCGGTTGGTGCGGTGATTTCTGATTTCTGACAGAAGGCCGAGACTAAGAATCAGTCTACGGAAGGATTTGTGTATGGGGTGACTCACGTTTCTGTCTCCGGTTTCGGTAGTGCGCACGAACTGGCGTCCATACAAAGCCACAGTGGCCATTAGTGCCTTCACGGCGGCAACCGCCACTTTAGGTAAGGTCGGTTTCAGACTAGCGTTTATTATTACATTACGCGCTTCAAAAAACCTAACGCTCGTACACGGGCTTATTGTGCGCTCTGAGTAGTAAGCAGCCTCTAGCTTGCTTGTCGTATAGTTATTTTAGTTTATTTTGGGGCGGCGACTGTCGGACCACAGTATGACCTATATTTTTCATGTTTTGGTAAGATTTTAAATGAACAATTTCTGTAGAAGTACTTGTATGCTGTTTTTATTTCACTGACTAAGTTTGCAATTTTATTTTCCCGTCGGTAAAAAAATTCATCCGGCATACTGCCAAGCTAAAAATAAAACAATTTTACGTTGTGTGTGGTTTCGTTCAGCAATGAAGCCAATATCCTCTTTCATTGAATACCTGGGGGGCTAGCCAAGAGCAACACGCTACGATGATTTCTACAATAGAAATCGTTCAAATGTATGGGGATGACATAAGCTGTCACTGGCGCTTATGTCATCCTCATACATTTAAACGATTTCTATTGTAGAAATCATCGTGACGTGTTGCTCTTGGCTAGGCCTCCTGCCACGCGTCTGGCAGGGTTGTTAATTTTTCATAAGTACACACTGATGATCCTCAATATGTGCACTCTGAAGATCCTATTCTGGAGCAACATTATGCAACATAATAACTTAAGGCAGCTTTTTAAAACTTTTGGGATTTCTCGATGCTCTGGTAATAGAGTAGAATACTGTTAATTGCATGCATTAAATTTAAATTCATAATGTTAAACAAAGAATGCCTGCGTTGCATAGCATGTTTTTCCAAACCTAACCTTACCTCGCAAGTAATTGCGAGTATACGACAGACAGCAGAAAAGAACAACACGGTATTTTCGTTTTTTACATTTCAAATATATATATATTTAAAAAAGAAAGTCGTGTTAGCTAGTTACAACACTTCTAACTCAAGAACGGTTGGACCGATTTTTTATGATTTGTTTGATAATGTTCACAGCTGTCAAGCATTTGCCAATAACTTTGGACAGAAAGAAGTTTGTCGGGGCCGCTAGTCATAAATGAATATGAAAATGGCAGTTTATCCTCATACTTTAAAATAAAATACCGGCGAACCTTTTTTTGTGTGTTGCGTTTGACTAAAGTCAAGTGCTTACAATTACACTAGTAATAGTTCCATCTATTTCTTACCCCATCGTTGGTGTTTTTGGCGTTGTAGTGCCCACATTTCAGTAGTAGTGAGACACAAAGTAAATGTTAGAAATATCTTCATAAGGTTCATTTTGGTGAAGTGGCAACCCTACGTCGCCTGAAAACTTTATTAATTAAACGAGTGGACCGCGGTAGACTGAAAATTCCAATACAATATCATGGAAACCATATTGAACACAATATTTGGCCATCTAAGCAGGTTACCTGGTATTTTATATGAAATAAAACAATCTATGGATAAATAATAATCGATGATTTTTGATGTATCTACTTACCTACAATAGCAAATTATATTATGTTGCTGTTGATAGGGCTATATTATACTTGTAAGTATACCTTTTCTTTACACAACTTTTTCTTTTAGGTTCTGTAACTTACAAAATTATCAACTACTTATCAGCCTCTGCTCATTTAAAATTTAGTACAAGAACCAAAGTTTTCACCCTGCTACGCCAAAAGGAGGGTTATGTTTTTCGAGAGTAGGTATGTAGGTATAATTGTTTGGCACGCTCTGCAGCCTGAACTGATTTTAGCTTGAGAGGTGTCGTTAGATTCGTATGAATTTTCTGTGAAAGTGACTCTGGGTACCTAGATCAAAGTAAAAAAAAACATAATGGCGGATTTTAGGTTTTCTGCCCTACCCCTTTCATGGGGCATCAAAATAAAGGGCTTGAAATAGCGATTCCATAAATACTGGTTCTTCAACTAAAAATAAATAAAAACTAGTTCGATTAGTTTTGGTCCCCGCCGCAATGATTTAAAACGTTGCTAACTAGCTTGTTTTTTCCTTTTGAGTGGTCATTTTTTGCAGTCGGTTTTTTTTTTAATAACTAGTTTATATTGTTAAGTGAAAAATCTCGCTTGTAGGTATTACGAACATAGAAGTAAATGTTATTTCATTAGCCGTTTTCAAAGCATTACCATTTTGCCGTCATCTCTTTTTCAGAACTTGTGTGTCATCAAATAAAGTCTAAAGTTGTCTGCTTCTGTTGTAGTCTACTGTATTTACGCAGCAACTAAGTACCGCCCATCTTCTTCATCAACTCTAATTTATCTAGCTCGTAAGGTTCAGTGTTTGCGCAACGGTCCGTGAAGAAAACATATTGCTTTTTCCGTTGTTATTATCAGACACATATTGTAATACTCGTACAAGACAGTGGCATGAATTTCTGGTATAGACACCAACTAATATTATGGTTTGCATGACAATTAGACCGAATGTGAAGCCCTTAATTCTGGCCTTTACAAGAGGCCTTTCTGTTAAATCTGTTCGTCGAAACAATTCTACCAACACGTGAAATTTGTCAAACAATTTGATTATTTACCTGATGCGAACCTCCTAGTAATGAAGTCTAGTGTAGAATAAGAATAATTTATGTTTAAATTAAATATTTGTGTATTTAAGAAGTTTAAATTACCAAAAGGCGTCACTGCAATGGTTCTCATTCATATCATTATTATTATCATGATTCTTTTCCTGTGACGATGGTTGCTTGCAATGACCATACGTGGTTCTTTTCTTGGAAAAAGTTCCGTTGTGGATTCTACCGAAGATGCTCAATATATACCTATTAACTCACATGTGGTGATCCTATAGACTTCCTCTCAATACTGCTGGCCTGGCGTGAGAAGGAAGGCGCGTGGATACTGAGTGGTGATCCTGGCTCCGAGTCCGTCTTGCCCTCGTTGCTGCTGGTACCAGCTTCCTGATAGGAATAAAACAAGTCAGTATCAATTTTATTACTAGTTAAACTGTTGCCTGCGACTTAGGAATCTCAAGAAATATTGGATTTCATAAGTTTTCCGTTTCGGTGTCATGAACAATCGATCTCATAAACTTTGGTGTCATGAACTTAACGTTCAATCTTAAACTTTCGGTGTAGAAAGGTGTTGTTACCAAATGTTCGACGTTCTTAAGATTAACCTTACTTTTGTTAATAACTTGGATAATAACTAAAAACGGTATGGAACCTGTTATTTAAAAAGATACCATCATATCTAAATATAGAAAAACTAGAAAAAAACTAATTTCGGACCTTGAAGAAATCAGGCAGGATCTTCAAGCTCCGAAATTCGTTTTTTTTCCAGTTTTTCTATCTTTAGATATGAAAAACAAGCATTGTAAAATGCTAAAATAAACAAAGTAATAATCAGATGCCATCATATTAACTAGTTATTATCAAATACTTTGCACGTTCCCATTTTTCTGTACAATCTGAAATATTCTGGCGTTGCACTCTTTAGTTAAACCTTTTAATTTGCATTCCTATGCTTAGAAATATTATTATATTGCATTACTTTTACTGCTTTTAGAAAAATACTTTATATTTAAATACGAACAAATCACTTCACGAAAATCCATTACCTACTTTATGATCCACTGAAATAGGCTATCATTTTAGCAACCTCGACAAACATTTTCCGTGTTCGATGTCTGAATACACACATCAAACACTTAAGAAAATTTGATCGTGAAGGACTAGCGACGAATTTCATAGAAACATATCTTATTTCATAGGACCTACATAAAGCTGCTTAGATTAGTGTGTGGGTATTTTCTTACGTTACCTATCAAATTAAATGATATTTAAATAAGATGACTGACACATCAAACACCACACCACACCAAATCCACCCGGATAACGGCGGCGGGCTCACCAGTACCACCTACTTCGTCGGGTTCTAATATTGTTCCGTTCACCATGACGCAACATTCACTTGCCTCTGAATGCCACTTTTGGGATATAGTCGTGGTGGTATGCTATGTTACACACAAAATTATCAAATATAGGAGAGGCGTCCAAAACGACACTAGTTATAAATCAATCATAAAATCTTTATTTATTAATAATTTTGAACACTTTATAAAGCTTTACATTCTTTGGTTCATTAGCTAGTTATAATTAAAGAGATCAATCAACTTAGAACAAAAACAATAGAATTATTAACCATTTGCAAAAACTTGAATAAAAACCGTTTTGTCCACCATAGGCGGGTAAAGTGACACACGTGGGGCGGACAAGTCCCTTCCCAAGCTACTGAGATTTATTATGGCCCCCACCGACCAACCTCGTGGTTATACAGAAAGGCACACTATTCCTAGCACACCGTGAAGTGTACTAGGGACCATCTCCGGTAGGTCCTGCCGCCATAAAGCACAACGCGCGATGCATTACACATTACGGTACTCATAGGCGAGTAGCCCGTGGCATTACCCACTCCCATTTATCCAGAATGGTACCGGAGCAGTTATAGTCGCTCACCACGCGCATCCAAAGAACGCTAGCGGCTTCAATCCCCGCTAGGGACGTCAGAGAAGCCAACTACCATCTCTCCAGAATGGTGCCGGAGCTGTATAGCACGCTCACATCTCGATGCACTGCCGTACATCTGCCCTTAGCTACAGCAGGGTGGCCGGATGGGCAATCTAGCGGATACCCATCTCCTTGCTATCCAGGCAAGTACCGGAGGAGCAGCAAGCCGCTATAAGGGTTCCTCCCTAACCCCGCATCTAAACACTTAGCGGCCCAACGCCCTAGACCAGTGAATTTAGATACTCGTTGCGCGCGAGGAGGGAGGCTCGGTACACACTACCGAGCAGACGAACATGCCATGCCATGCAGATGAACGTGGGGCGGACAGTATGGCATACCAGTTTTATACTGAAACTCAGTCCATTACATGCAGAGTTCACACGTTTAGCTCTTTGACTTTTTGGGAACATCTGCACATGATGCATGAGCCCATCTTTTACAGCTCAAGCACTTTAACCAAACCTCTTTTGGCTTGGACCTGGAGAAGAGATCACTACAATAAATGCAAGGACAATCTTCATCTTCATCTCCGGCATTAATGTGAGCTTGTGAAGATGAGAAATCATTGTTCCAGTGCACGACTTCTAATTATTATTGTCGATTGTGGCCCGTTAAATACTTTAGAAGCCAATAACCAGCCCATTTCATTTTTCTTCACTGCCTCAATAGCCTTTTCCATTGAGGTTTTATTCCAACCCTGTCGGTCTGTTTTCCTAGAATAGTTGCAGGGCATGATGTTCGATTATCTAGAAGAAGAAAAAATAGGTGGGTCAAACGACATACGATACCATTTTACCCGAACAAGGGATATGCCATTTTGTCCACTTTATAACCCCAAACATTATAAATTAATAGCTAAAAATATAATATAAATTTTGAGATTTCCACACATTATCGGAGTTATTTTGTAGAATTACAATTATTTAACTCCAATGAAAACAAATGAACGTGAAAAAATACTTACTTTTACGAAAAAACAAAATCAACCTGAGTAAAACTCGTGACTGCTAAAACCAAATAAACAAGTGTCCACATCAAACGACGATGGACAACTGGCGGCGCCACAGGTTGCGACTGGTCTCTAAACGGCCATCTACACGTCATTGTCAGAACATAAATGTCTGTGGTTTCGGAGAAAAGCAAGTGTGTCATTTTACCCGCCTATGTCATTTTGTACGCCTCTGAGTCTCCCCTACATTATAATAATAAAAGTTTTCGTAAAATCATCACTGCAGACACGTAAAATTATTAGTACGTTTGGCTGTACGTACAGTCGTACGACTATTAAATATGGAGGCAGCGGGTCAGTCTAGTAACGAAGTTATGTGGTGTGCCTCTTCACATTGTGAATAGCTCTTTGAGAAGTAATATTAATTGTCTAAATATCATCATGTACTCTATATTTAAGTGCTTCCTAGCCCAAATGGGAGTAATAGCATTTCAGTATTCCCAGGAGACATGCATTTCAGCTAGTGATGTACAAACCTCGAGGCGTCGAGTTCTACTTTTGAAGCTTCGAGGCGGATAACCCAGACTCAGTGAGCTCGGTAGGCTCGTAGAACCGAGCCCAGACGAGACGCGAGCTCCCTGAGCCACGCCTTGAGGCTTCAAAAGAGTTCGAGCCTTCAAAAGAGGTCGAACCTATCAAAAGAGCTCGAACCTTCGAAAGAACTCAAGTCTTAAAAGAGCTCGAGTCTTCTTAAACCTTCTCACTATAATATTTTTCGTGATAGTTAAAATGTGTTTTTAACCACTATTTTGAAATACCCTTCTGGTCACCAGTGCCGGATTAAGACTACTTGATGCCTTAGGCAATCCACGGCTTTGGTGTGCCCTATCCATATGTAGAAAAGTCCGAAAAACTAAGCGTTTAATTATTTATTCGCGAATTTAATGCCCGTAAAGTTTTTAGCATATTAGACTCAACAGAGCGGTCCAAAAATGTTTATAGCCATAATTACGTTGACGCGCTTATAAACTCGTATAATCCATAAAGATACAGACTCAAAACTACCGGTTTGAGGGAACACGCCGCAATAAGCCCGTGTATGCGCGTTTGTTTTTCTGAACCGTGAAATGAAGCGCACATGTAAGCGAGTATGCCAAAGCAACTGTATAGGTACGCGCGAACAAAAACGCTTATCGGAAATCCCTCTTAAACCATCATTGCAAGATTTACAAGTACGAGTTAGAAGTTATATTTTTTTTGTCTCTAAGTTCATGAAAACAATTATACAATTACACTATAGTGTAGTGTAGTCATGTACTTAACACGTATTATAATGCACACTTGTTTGCATTTTCAATGAATACCAAGACAGCTATTTCACTTTTTTTGTTACGTTTGGAAAATTTTGACAATTGGGATCTTTTAAAAATCACTGTGGTTAAATAAATGATTTGTTCCCAGCCTCAAAAACTGTCTTAACATGTTCATTCTCTGAAAAATTAAACTCTAGCAATAGCTGTTTTTTTTTCAGAGAATCAACATGTTAAGGCCAAACGGTACACCCCGAAATTTAGTCAAAACCTGCAAATGGTGGCATGAAAATCGGAAAGATTGATCTTTAGGCCATACGAATCAATTTGACCCGTAGCACGGAAAAAGGGGGGGAGGAGGTAAAAAAATGGTCTGTAACCTATCGAGTGTAATATCTAATGAAAGGGCTTTCTGAGCCAATTCCAAAAATATATAACATCATTAACTTTTAGTCACTTAGTAAAAATCATTTTTAAAACACACCAAGTTTGGGCTCCTCCAGATATGATACGGTTAATTTTTTTTTAATATGCTTCAAATGTGAAATGAATTGGCTCAATAAGCCCTTTCATTAGATACCACACACAAATTCACACAATAGGTTTCAGAGCGAAAATTCTTTTTTTCCTTACAAAAAAAAAGATGACTCCTCTCGTTTTTTTCGTATTTTCGTGCTACGGGTCAAATTGATTCGTATGGCCTAGAGATCAAACGTTCCGGTTTTCATGCCTTTTGCAGGTTAATTTAGCGTACCGCTAGCACTATGCTGTTATGTAAGTTTGGTAGCATCGTCAAAAATAACATCATGCAAAATCATCATTTAGTAGAGAAATCACTTTAAGAAATGTTTCGACCACTGAAACAGGGCCATCCTGTTAGGTATAATATTGATAAAGAAACAAGCTTTAGACGTCTATTGGTGAATTACAAAGTGCGGATTTTCCAACAGCCTATACTAGCCTTGCCGTTCATGTGCTAGCAAATACTAGTATATTAATTTTGTTGCTGGTTCTGGTTCCCCAAGGCGCAATGCCCTAAGCAATCGGCACTCCTGGTCGCACATATTATATCCCACAAACACATATTTTATTGCCTGCTTTGAAAAGGAAGACTAAAAACGGAAACAAACTTGAGCGCGACTCGCAACGTAAAAACGTCTCGAGCGCTAAAAAAGACTCTAGCCCTGAAAAAGCCTCGATATGTCGAGCTTCATACAAACGAGGCGAGCTCTGTGAACGACACCGAGCTCTAGACAAAAGGCCTCGGTAGCCTGGAGCCTGTACATCACTAAATTATCAGCTAGTAACACAGACTTTATACTTTCAATCCTTTGCCTGGTAATAAATGAAAAGCTAGTGATAATCTACTCGACATTCCCAGTGTCATCAAATAAATATGCCTCATTTCACTACTGCAACCATTGCAAGTTGTATGAACACTAACTGTTTTGGAGACCTACTCTCAACATGAACAGATTTAGTTGAACTTCTTCATAGCAACATATATCAGCGAAAGCTTCCGAATTAAGACTAAAC
Organism: Udea olivalis; assembly: GCA_947369235.1. NCBI lineage: Eukaryota > Metazoa > Arthropoda > Insecta > Lepidoptera > Crambidae > Udea > Udea olivalis. The sequence continues at coordinate 8,551,336 of OX376362.1, read as the reverse complement.
CAAAGTATTTGCCAATGAGAACGCAGCTAAACTAGTCGCTTTGCCCTTTTGAAATCCGTACCGGGGCCTGACTCTTGAACAGAATTTCATTGGACAAGCATTGCAGAAATGTAAAACGATAAATTTTTAAACCTTATTACAAAGCGTTAAGGTTCAAAAAAAATTTTGGTGACAGTAATCTAATGCCAATTCGGCGAAAGTTGGTTCGGGAGTAAGGGCAGGCCCCTTACTTCCGAAAGAATTATTTTATACTTCACCGGAATTCACTCCAACAAAAAAATTTGTGTGTTAAGTTAGAACTAGTAATTTGGAGTAATAATTATTATCGCATAAAAGTTGTGGGGTTGCCCCAAGTCAAGTTATGCACCCGCCATGAGCCTTCGCTTTGTCGTGGTGGTGGCAGGTGGAACCACCGGGAAGCTAAGAGGGCTCAGGCATGGCAGTGCGGTGGACTTCCCACACACCCATAACCGATAGCTTATAAACAATTGTTTTTTCATACGATCATGAAGGTCGGTGACAAAAAATATAGGATTAAAAAAATATATATTCAGATAGTACATAATAGACTAGAGACCAGAAGCAAAACAAATACAGTGAATTATATGAATAGATAGTAGTATCTTAACACTTTCCATGCCACACCACTCACCGGTGCGTTTTTCAATCGATTTCCTATTGTGTTTTTTATTCGGCAGTGAATTAGTACCAAAATTCATAAAAAATGGTCCCGCAGCTTGTATGTAGGTACTCGTCAAATACAAAGAGTTATTTTCGCATATTAATTTATGGTATGGGTGCGCTATTGTTTTAAAAATATAAAAACACACAATCGACACATCAACATTCTGTACGCATGTGAAACCGTTGGCACAGGCCGAGCTTTCATATTCCAAACATAATATAATAAATCCCAAAGTCACCTTTGGCCGTGGTTCAGTTCGAAAGCTCTCTGTCAAAGGCCATGCGTGTCTTGTGACAATATCCAAGATACTTATTTAAAAAAAACAACATAATGGATTGAACTCGCGTTGTTACTTAATAATGTATGAAGTACCTAGTTAAAACGGCATATTCATGGGACTTTTTCGTTGATTCTGTATCTACTTGCTAATATTCAAAGTTATGTAAATACATATGTAAATTAGTCCCTGACCAGATATTACAAGCCCGTCTTACGAGAAGTTTGAAAAGGCCCTGTTCTTAATTTATTTACATTTGCAGGTTATAAAATTTATTTTCATTCCTATAGGACAGTTAGCTCTTGGAAAAATTTGACAACACGATTGGAGTAGTGCACTGTAGCACGGTTTCTTGCCTTGACTAACATAGTGTCCCGGGTTCGATTCCCGGTCGAGTTAATTCAGGAAATGATCTTTTCTAAATTGTCTCGGGTCTGGGTGTGCTGGGAGACGCCCCTGGCCTAATTCCTTGGGTGGTATCTTGTAACACAGAGATATTTATCCCTACTTCGAGACCATCATGACAAGGGGTGTGTTGTCTGGCACATATTAAAAAAAAAAACTAAAGACGTGGCATACGAGTATGGCTTGTTCAATAAGTACGGTTACTGTATTTCAAACAATATGTTCTTCTTATCAGGGTCTGTCACTCATTGTACATATACAAGCTCTGCTTAGTTTGGGATCACATGATCTCGGTATGAAACTTATTAGAAATATTAATATATTAAATAAAGTTAACTGTCGACTGCTAATCCAAAATGTATTACATCACTTTCATATATTACCTACCTGCAAAGACCTGGCCAGCTCCGAGTCGTTATATCTCCCTGTTATCCGTCGCTCCGGCAGGATGTACTTGGGCAGCGATTTGAAGAACCAGGCGCCTGACTTCTTCCACATGTCCCTGGTCTCCGCGCACAGGTTGCACATGTACTGCTCCCTGGAATATAGAGGGGATCTACTCCCGTTAAAGCCCGGTAGGGCTATTGGCAAGAGTCAATGCAATTCTTTTTTATAAATATTACGCTGGTTGCCGGCAAACATGCGGCAGGACTGGTGATAAATTGTTGCGCTGTAAACGCATTCCATCAGGCGTCTGCGCAGCCTATAAATACGTGCAAGACTAGCGGTATTATCAGTATTATCCTTATGTGCCCAGGGCCCAAATAGGTTAAACTATTTGGGGCCCTGGGCACATTGGGCCTTTTTGACATTAAGGCATCTTCCACACCAGCCCCCCGATTCAGAACGAAGATATCGACCGATTCGGTAAATTTGTTTTAATTATATGTAGTGAATGATCCGCTAAGCGGTAGCAATCAATATTTATGTTAAAGCCAAAAACCCCTAAGTTTTTATAAACCAAATTAGATAAAACCTACCCTACCTAAAAAAATAATTTAAACTCAAAGAAAATACCGAATCGGTCGATAACTTTGTTTTGAATCGGGGGGCAGATCTGTGCGTTTTCGTTTCGGTACCGCATCTGCACCGAATCTGTACAGATTTACCGAGTGCATGTAATCAAATGAGAGTTTTCAGACCGACTCGTTTCGGTACAATTTTCATTACAGAGCGGCGTATGCGCTTTTGCATATAATCTGTACAGAGCGGTCGTGCTCCCCCGTTTCACACCCCGCCAGCTCCGCCGCTCGCCTCACTGACACCTGTCACATCGAATGAACATTACCGTACCGAAAACATCCAAAGCCTATCAGGAAATGTTTTTCAGCAGAAAATCTGTTCAGATTCGATGCAGAGGCTGTACGAAACGAAAACCTACCCAGTTGGTGATGAAGAGGCCTGAGTGTCTAATATTTCATTGAACTGACTTTAGATGAGGGCCCCTCCAGGATCTCGTCGCCCTGGGCACGTGCTCAATGTGCCGAATGGGTAAGTGGGGCCTGGGTATTATTCGCACTTTGCCGACTTTTTAAAGCAAACTTTAGCCTCAAATCAGGTCCCAATTAACCAAACAATAGTTCTTCTATAAGCTCTGGCTTTATTTAGCTCTAGTTTCCTTAAGTTGGTGGTATTTGCTAAATTATCTTTAAAACTATGACATAAATAAAACATAAAAGGACCTTTTTTATTCTTTGATTTGAATAAATGTCTTCGTCGTCGTCGGACTCAAAGTTACTCTTAATTGTGTATTAGTGGTTGGCGGAAAGTGTATTGCAAGGTGTTAGATATTAAAAATGTATAACAAAACTCAATATGAGTGGAGTCTAAGTTGGCAGAAAGAAAGTATAACTATTTCAAGTTCTAGAAAATGAATGTGAATAGCAAAACTCAATAATATCACTAATCCACTATTGTGGAGGAAAGGAAACATTTCATATTCGCTTTTATTGTGATCTTAAAACTCTCCAGCAGATGCTCGATGGGTTGGATAGTTAATATTAACTTTCAAAGCACAGAGAAAACTCATAACTCGACGCAAATATTTCACCGACTAAGTATAATCTTTTGAATATTTATGTTCCTCGTGATCTGTTTTAGCCAAAATATTAAAGGCAAAGAAAACGTAGTCATAAAATGACTAAAAATGAATAAAAATGAACTGTTTTAATTTGAAGTGTTTTTTTTTGAGACTATGTTATTTATACTTATGTTTTTTCTTGCCGGAGTCTTCTCGATAAGAAGCAACGTCCGAACCGGTGGTAGATTCACATTATGTATATTCACGATGTGTACTAATATTGTACTATTTTATTTACGTTTATTGTTATTATTTCTGTATACTTTTTTTGACATGTCATAAGTGCTTTGTACAAGCTTAAATGAATAAATGATTTTTTACTTTTTTTTTTTTTTACTTAGTTAAAACGGACTATTTAGATGGACGTTGAAAGCCGAAGCCTATTCTCAGTAGTCGCTGTCGCTGCCGTAGCAGCGGCTTGGCTGCGTTTGTTTTGGATTCACGGCACGTAGTGTAGGAAAATGAACCAGCTAACTTCTATAGGATTTTTGTATGACACTAGGTCAATACTAGTTATTGCGTTTTAAAAAAATTAGGTTGCCACACTTTAACGAGGATTATGCGTAAAGTTTCAAAAGATTTATACACAAGCTCAATTTGAGTTATTCTTCCGAAGAAAGCTCTTTTATCCCACCACATCCCAGTAAATAAGATTTTCATGAAAACAAGAGCTCTAGAACCAACGGAACACCTCTAAAGGGGATATAAAAATACACATGTAATTGTTTCTGAAAGGCGTGTTGTTTTACGAGTAATGCAGGTGCAGGTTTTTCCCGTTATTGTTGGAGAGAAATAGTGTACGTACCTGCTTAAGTAAATAAAGAAAGGTCTGTTTATGTGCAACTAGCGATGAAATAACACTGCTCCAATCACCAGATTATATCCCGAACCCTCCCAGCTCCCAGAGACGCCTTCAGCTAAGGCCGTGTCTCACTTTAGGGCGCCCTTTGGGTAATTAACGCCGTACGGAGCGAGACCAAATTTTTCTGTATGAGATTATTTATTGATTGATTAAAAATCTATTAGATATATATATTATATATAACTTTTTTGTTGGAAAATAAACGATTCAGATGCGCTCGGACAGGTTCTCGCTGCAGTTACGCATTCGGGATGCCATCCACTGAAACAAATTAAGGAAGCAACGCCTTTTTGTTCAAATCGACTGATAACTTTAATGATAAATTTAGTAATTTAGATATCTATAGTAGAAGCGCCCCTAAGTTCAGAAGCGATGTTTATAAAATCTTAAGGAGTAACAATTTAGGATGACCCGTGTATGTATTTGTGAGTATTTTAAGTTCCTATGATTATTTTTCATTTTCTGTTTGTAATTCGGAGTCTTAGCGTTGATAACGTTGATTGTTCGATGATTTGTGTCAAACATCAGTGGAAATTTGACTGATTTTAGTGTTGTTTTTTTAAGTAATCTTAAGGTAGAAAAAAAATTGTTTGTTTCCTAAATAACATATCTGGTGACACCACAAGTAATTATACTTTGTTCTAGCCATCAGCGGCTAGTCGAATTTTATTGTAAAAGATAACTACTGTGACATGTGACTAGCATTGAAAGAGAAAGCTACTTGTTGCATACTTACTTTCAGAGGCTGATAAACTTGGTAGATAGGTAAATAGATGTTTTATTCCCTATTTAAATCACATTACATAACATTTTTTAATTTTCATGCATTTATTTATATTGAGATCGTCAGATTAGGTAGGTATTTACAATGTAATTATTAATTTATTTATTTGCTGATATGTAAGTAGACATATTATATTAAAGATGTGAGATTTGTTGACTAAGTTACTCTGTAAGTTAACTAGAATGTTTTAATAGACGAATAAGTGTTTAATAACAAACAAAACATAGTTCACAATCCTTGAAGGGTAGGTACGTCGGGCTTACAAATGTACTAGTTAAGTAAAACAGCTATTTATAACACAGATAAACGGCGTTATCAGTTGGAAACACTTAATTAAGCGAACAATTAAATGAAATCCGTGGGCGGCAGACTCATCACATAAGTACTTAGATATTTTGGGCGGATTGGAGGCCACGTGAAGCCCAACTTTGTTCTAGACACGTTGACAGTATCAGAAAACTTATCAACAGTGGTTAGGTAGTAATCAAAAGCTACAGAAACTACACAAACTATATATTTGTTAGGAAATATGGATCGCAATCCTGTTGAATTGTAAGTACTTAGCGCCAAATTACTTTGGTTTCATCAATACCAATGAAAATATGTTGGCAGAGTTGGTGATAGGCATTCAGCTAATAGAGTAAGTTTAGGTTGCTCTTGTGGCGGTCTGTCTGTGATATACCTACTTCGGATATGTGTAGTTCCAGATTTCATAGATTATTGACGGTCCTGACATCCACTATAAGAGCTAAAGCGATGAGGTTTAGCTTAGGTTTAGCTTAAGCAATGAGGTGTTTTTGAAAATGAGGGGATCTAAAGAATCTAAAGAACAAAATAAAGGGTATTTCCAATAAAGATAAGTATTAATTATGGGCCCTGTGGGGCGCAAAATATCTATAGAAAACAAGTAAGTTGTTGTAACTCTCTAGTAATATTATTTCAATGTAGGAAACAGAGAAAATCATTCACTGACTTCTATAGGTACCCCAAGCCGTCTCCCCAAAGAGCTGAAAAAGCTTATAGGTCCATTTCTATGGACTCTGCATATTTATGATGAAAGCAGAGTCAAAACTGCCTTACCTGTGTGGTGGTGTGTCTATAACGCATTTTGGGCACGCAGAGTTACGGCATATGGCACAGGTCCTCAACGGTGACAGAAGCCTGGCTGTCTCTCCGCACAACAGGCACATGCGCGGCGCGGGACCCTGGGCTGATCGCCGCATTCCTGTCAAGTTAAAGTTAGTTACAAAACGCAATCATTCTCAGTTTTATACATTTTTAAATGTACTAGTTTATAAACCAGGGTAGCTTTAACTGGTTCACTGTTCAGACAGCAGACGAAATCAAAAGAACAATGGGTCGAATCACATTGGAATATGGGCCAGAGAAAGGGTAAAGGCCCACTTCCAAGGCGAGAAGTCGTGTATTACGTGTTTTGTTGTTGAAGCACGAGCAGAATATAATTTTTTGACAATTTAAAGTGAGTTGTGTTTTTCAGCCCCAAATTTTTCAGATTAAGTCATACTTAAATACCTGAAAATTGAAATTGGGAGTCAGATTTATCCACTTTATTCCTTGCAAGGGGGCCCAGGAAATGAGTGAAATGGCCCACAACAAGTGGACCGATCACCCGGCCCACTGCCAGCGTCCCCAGTTGGAAATGATAATAATAACCACTTTATTTACACACAATAAAACATTGTCATGTATGGTTTCTTTTGATGGTAAAATCGTTAAGCAAAAGTTACACATCCGTTTAATGGATTGGAAAAGGGTTTTCTACCCATGAACATTAAAGTTTTGTACTTCATTGCACAGTCTTTTATGATATTATTACACTTATGTAAGTATTTGCACCTTACAGCCTAAAACCATGAGAGGTCAGAGCCATAAATCTGAATTTGAACACAGAATAAAACGAAGTCGGCCAATCAGTGCCCTTCGCCACTCCTGTCATTTTCCTATTTTCGTGGGCGCTGAAATCAACCACCAATTTTATCACATATAGATCTACATCTCGTCTGTAAACTGAATAAATGGCAGCCCTGTCTGTCTGATATTTGCTGAGCTTTAATCTTAACTATCTAATTGAGTTTCTATGAGAAAAGTTGCGCCTTTCAGAAACAATTATTGTTTATAGATAAATGAATTTCGAAAAAAAAGGTAATAAAACATGTTACGATAGTATATAACTATATTTTTTAGAGTTTAGAGCTATTCTAAAAAACTCACTTCGAACCACGCACACTTAATTCGAATACTAGTACTAGATTCAATTTTCTAATTCTTATGACGAATGTGATAGGTAGTCAAATAAACCAAAACTATACTACAAATCAATTTGACCCGTAGCACGGCAAAATAAATGGGAGGAGATAAGGCGACAAATAATTGAAAAATCCTTTTTTAGGGTTAGATATGAGGATATTACGTACCAATTGAAGCTTATTTTACAAAAAAATATTCAACCTTATCATATCTTGCCCCCAACTTCGTATGTTTTGAAAATGATTTTTAATTAAATCGAATACATGTCTGTGACTAAAATGTAATGATGTGATATATTTTAAGAATAGGCTCAGTAAGCCCTTTCATTAGATACTACACACGATAGGTATAAGAGCTAAATCTTTTTTTTCCCGTACAATAAAAAAGTTCACGCCATAACTCCTTCCTTTTATTTATTTTGCGTGCTAGGGTTAAATTGATTCGTATGACCTAAAGATCAATCGTTCCGATTTTCATGCCTTTAACACCATTTGCAGGTTTTGACTGAATTTCGGGGTGTACCGCTAGCACTACCTACATGAGTTCAAGGGGGTTTTGTTGACAACACATGTCTCGAAATTGTATGTAGATAACAATAAGTATTCGGCGCCTGAATAAGTTCAAGTTCTCATTATTTCCGAACAGCTCTCTGCTACGCCCGTACCACGAGCCTTTTTTAATTATAATAAATTACCCGCAATAAGTAGTAATCAATATGTTTATATGTTAAAGCCAAAAACAAGCCAAAACAAAGAATTAAAAATAAAAGAAAATAACCGAATCGGTCGATTACTTCGTTCTGAATCGGGGGGCTGGATTCCTTTCTCTAAGATGATTTCCACAACCAAATCCATTAGAGAGTAAAGTCGACACAAAACGAGCAAGCTTGTAATTAACTAACTAAGCTTCACCAATTAAACTCGATACTACTTGTTAGGACTACGGCTCTATGTAAACAGCAAATCGGAGGGGAAATCTCGAGACAGCCGACATTCCGCCATTGTAGTTATGTAGTATACTTTGGTGTTGACTTTCTTGGAAATGCAAGGATACTTTAAATAAATCTAAAAATATCTTTACATTTTCCGTTATGCATTTTAAAGATACCAGTTTTGTGATAATTAGATCTATTTATGTTATAGAATAGAAAAAATCTTTATTTTAAATGATATCTAAATGCAAGTTTGGCGGCTCGCTATAGGTAGAGTCCAATCATCGGGACAGGTAACCAGAAACACGAAAGATTTATGTTCATGAAAATAAATAAAACGGTACAAACCAAAATACACACACAAAATTACGCTCATAAATAATTAAGCAAAAATAATGTGATACAAGTACCTACTTGAGTTCATACTAATTATCCAATCGGTAATATTCCTAAAAATGCACAATGAAAAGAATTGAATATCTTTTCAAATTGTATAAAGTAACAATCAATTAATCAGAGGTTTATTCAGAACATTCACTCAGCGCGCCTAAAAAATTGAAGGCCTATCCTTAATTAAGAGAGGTGGTTCACAAAACCTTTTTTAGAATTCATTTTTGAAGTAGTAAACAGTGAAATTAAAAAATAATAAAATTTACTGATATTGTTGAGGGGATAATGCAGGGAATTCATCCGGTGGAAACATGATTTGATAAAGTTGGCTCTATAGAATCAATTCACAAAGTTACCTCTCTTCGTGACATTTTGTCTTTTATTTTTGGTTTTATTCCTAAAATATTTGATCTGATAATATGGGTCCTTTACCAAAAAAAAGTTTAAAGATAACTGGAGGGATTTCATTCGATGTTTTTTTTATTACATCTATTAATTTTTAATCGATTATTTTAGTGATTTTCGGTCCGCGCGGCGCTCACCAGTTTCCTTCGGGCAATGTTGTGTAGAACCACCTCGCCCTAAATGATTGTACTCGTAAATGGGAGGCAGGCTTTTGTAATAATGGTTTCTATTTTCATGAATAAATTAATAAGTTTGATTTCACAACTGGATCTGCTATGACGGAGAATGAATTTACGTTAAGATTACAGATTATTCCCCAATAACCTTTCCAGTGATTACTTCAGCTTGCTTGCTGCTGCAGCTAGGTAAGCTGAAGTTGGAGGCTTAGGCACAGATTACTTGAAGTTACTGCGTAACAGATAAATCACATCCATATAGAAAGATGTAAATTCTCCTAATCCTATATGCGTGCTGTCATGTGACAGACATATATTGCCAGGGCCACCTCTTTCGATATAGATGTAGTCAGTACTTACAGTACGTCATCGCGTCATCGTCTTCACGCGGCTGTTGACAACCAACTGCCAAATGAGTCGTGGAATACCCGGCGGCTGGAAGGTAATTATCGCTCGCAAGTACATGCAGTGACAGAGGCTTGGCTTGGAGCCCTATGTGTAATGTACCGCGGTCTGTTTTCGTAGCATTTTTTATACAAGTAACCTTTTAGTCTTGCAACTAACCGGTCGACTTGCTTCGCATCGTTGCTTTTGCTCGTTTAGCTTCTAAGCGCGTTTGACCACGACGGCTATAGCATAGTGAAAGGATAGAAGTAGGTTGTCTTCAATCTTCATACATAACGCTCCGACCGCGGTTTGTAGTGTTGACACTCCTTTCGTAACGAAGCTATAGCCCCTTAAAGATGCACTTATCACCTACAATTAGTCGATATGATGTTGGTTCACTTCACTTTTAGGTACTACTTATGTCTTATTAGGCACTTAGGTGTTCTAAAATAAAAGACTGCGATTTTGATGTGATAATTTTACTGTAAGATCACAACTATTTGATACCGTGTCTAGCCAACGAATGCCCGGTGGTTAAACGTCATTTTTATAAATTAACTCGGAAGTCAAAATAGATGCTATTCATAAATTAAGCGATAAGTCGGAACCGGATATGGTTTTGATTTTAATAAATTGAATTGCAACCGGAAACGGATGCTACACGATTTTAATAAATTCACCACGGCCGGAAATGACAATATCTTGCATAATGTTTTAGCAACGGAAATAGTAAAAGGGTAGTCTGTGGGATCTAATAATTAAGAAATAATGTTTACACATGCATGGTTATTTGGTAAACGCTAACAGCTCGGCCATCCGTTAACTAAACGAGTCCTCTCGTTACAGTTATCGATTTGAGATGAACACAATGAGAATAGGAAACAGTCTAGAATTACAAAAACCCTAAATAGTGTTCTAACTAATCATTTCATAAATGCCAATGAAATTATATAAATGCAAATTATCAGAATCATTATAATTTTATATAATTATTACAATAATCAAATACTATATTATTACATTATGATACATAATTAATAAGTTTCAGTGACCCATGACTTTGGTCAATGAAGAAATCTATAGGCAAAAGCCGAATTTACTTCATTCAAGTAGAACAGGAAAAAAAACCATAAAATTCACAATTAAACTCTGACTTCGATGACCCATGACCTTGGTCAGGAAGAATTATATCTCTAGCGACTTAATTATTTAGACTTCGATGACCCATGACCTTGGTCAGGAAGAATTATATCTCTAGTGACTTAATTATTTAGACTTCGATGACCCATGACCTTGGTCATTGAAGGACTATACTAATACTAGGCTTAGATGACCCATGACTTGGTCTTACAAACATTTTTTTCTATTACTGAACTTCGCGCTTCAAAAACCCATGACCTTGGTTATTGAAGGGATGTTGCGATTGACCTAAATAAGACTCACAATGACCCATGACTTTGGTCAATATTTAACGTCCCAAAATGATCCATGACTTTGATCATTTTAGCAAAAACTGATCTATGACTATGATCTAATAGAACAAATTAATATCTTCGTACTTAAGAGCAGCTTAAAGTTTTACAAGGACACACGCATATTTAATTAGCAGCTAATACAAGTAACGTGACAAATTTCCTGAACTCTAAGTGATTTTAGTTCATTCTAGTTACTAGATTGCCCCTCGTAATCGCTCTCCGATGACATAGGCTTATCAAAGATTAGCCAAGGTGATAGTTTGTCAATGGCCACAATAGCTTCATAGGGTCTACTCTTCCTAGTAATAGGAGTGTCTTCTATAACGAACCTGTCGTTAGGAAGAACTTTTTTTATTCTGTAAGGTCCTTGGCATTTAGATTCTAACTTTTTCGACTGACCTTCAATACCAGTAACTGCTCTTATTACTCTAACTAAATCCCCTTCCTCAAAACGTTTATTACATTGTCTACGTTGGTCAAAATTTTGCTTATCTTTTTCTTGTTGGGTTTGAATACATTTATTAGCTTCTGACCTCATTCTGTTCAAGTCATTGGAAGTGACTTCGGGTGTAACTTCATTGATGACGGCGCTCAGCAAACCCTGAGATGGATTTATTGCATTAATGCCGAATAGTAACTCACATGGTGTCTTCTTAGTTGTTGCGTTTATGGTAGTATTAATGCCTAATTGTATATCCGGTAAATGATCATCCCATTTGCCGTTAGGTTTATCATGATTCATTGCGCCTAACGATGCCAAAATTGTCCGATTGTATCGCTCAACTTGGCCGTTGGCTCGAGGTGTTGCGACGGCATTATAGATATGCTTCATTCCAGTCTCTTTTACAAATGATTTGAAAGATCCGCTTGTGAAACTTGTACCTTGGTCAGTTATCAGTCTGGTCGGCGTTCCAAAATAGCTAAAATGCTGCCGAAAGGCCCTGATACTGGTTGCAGACTTTGTATTACGAACGGCAAATAAACTGATGAATTTCGTGAAAGCATCTATAATTACGAGAATATAGGTATTACCACGTTTTGTTCGGATAAAGGGACCTAGGTGATCCGCATGGATAGTGTGAAACGGCTTATCGACCTTGGGAATAGGGTGCAGTTCACCTGCTTTAGGCCCACCAGGCAACTTATGATGCGCACATTCGAGGCATGCAGCAACGTATTTTTTTATGAACCGTCGCATTTTGGGAAACCAGTACGTTGCCTGGATACGAGCTAAAGTTTTGTCAAACCCGAAGTGGCCTATGTCATCATGATTGCTTTTCAGGATTTGCCACCTAGCACCTCTAGGCACCACCCAGCGTTCCATATCATTACCAATTATGCGATAGACCATGCCATTTTTCATTTTGTGGTTATTAAATATATCGACTACATCTTTTGTCTTAGAATCATTTAAAATGTCTGAAATTCCCTTTACTTCATCATCAGCCTGTTGTGCAGTAGTGAGCCAGTCCTCCGTATTAACTACGAGAACATCAAGAAAGTGGGGCTCCTTAAGAAATGACTCGGCACTTTCTACTGGACCCCTGCTCAAAGCGTCGACATGTGCCATTTTCTCACCTGCTCGATACTCAATTTCACAATCGAATTCAAGAAATTGAATCCACCATCGAGCTATTCGTGGAATCAAGTCACGTTTTATCATTGTACGCCGTAAAGCGTTACAATCGGTTAAAATTTTGAACTTGATGCCTAATAGGTAAACTCGAAATTTTATTAATGAAGAAATGACGGCTAGTGTCTCTAATTCATAAGAATGAAATTTTTGCTCGTCCACTGTGGTTTGCCTGCTGTAATAGGCTACAGGATTGAATAAACCAGACTCTGATTTTTGGAGCAAAATTCCCCCAACCCCATGTTTGCTTGCATCGGTAAGAAGTTGCGTCTCTGCATGTGGATTGTAAATGGCTAGAACTGGTCGCTCTGTTAGCGCCCTTTTTAAGGATTCAAATGCCGTAATTTCTGTGTCAGTCCATGACCACGCAGAGTCTTTCTTCAACAGGTAAGTAAGAGGACGAGCTATTACGGCAAAATCTTTCACGAATCTGCGAAAATAACTCGCAAGTCCTAAAAATCTCCTTATTTCGTGAACATTTTGGGGAGGAGGGTACTTTGAAATCGCGTCTGTTTTTGTTGTGCCTGGCCTCACCCCCTCGGCACTTATATCATATCCAAGGTAATCTATTTTGCTATAAAAGAAGTTGCACTTGGAAAGCTTTAGCGTTAAGCCACTCTCTCGCAACAACTCTAGAACTTCTTTTAAGCGTTCTAAACCTTCGTCGAATGAGTTTGATGGAATCAGTATATCATCCATATAAACTAGCACATATGAACGTACAGGAGATTTCTGAATAATCTTGTTCATTGTGCGCTGAAACACAGATGGCGCGTTGACCAGTCCAAATGGCATTCGATTATATTCGAACTGGCCATCAGGCGTGACGAACGCTGTTTTATGTCGGGACTCCTCTGCAATTGGGATTTGGTAATAGCCAGATGATAAATCTAGAGCTATAAATAAAGAACTACCTGATAGACGGTCAAGTTGATCCTCTATTCTCGGGAGCGGATAATGTTCCTTCTTTGTCTTTCTGTTCAGGGCACGATAATCTACGCATAACCTCTTCTCGCCGGATTTTTTGTTTACCAGTACAATGGGGCTAGCATAAGTAGATTGGGATTCCCTTATAATATTGCTATCTAACATGTCTTGTATCATACCGCTGACATGTTGCCTTTCAGAGTAAGAAAGCCTATAAGGCTTGTACACAACAGGCTCCGAATATTCTAGATGGATTATCATTTCAGTTTCAGTAGTGAACCCGAGGTCTTTTAAATTTGAAGAAAAGCAGTCTTTTTAATCACTTAAAGTAAGGTTAAGTTTTTCTTTTTGTTCATTACTTAAACATTCTCCAACATTCAATGATGATTCATCTAAGAAGGATTCGTCCACCGAGCTTACTGTATTGATATGTAGGCCTTTGCTTAGCTTAAGACTACGCGTTATTAACTCACCACATTTAAATAAGATATCTCTAGAGCTAATATTTTGCACCAAAACGGAACCTAAACCTTCTTTAAGCTCATATTCTCCTGGCAATAAGTAATGTTCCTTATTTTCGAAACCTCTGACTGTCCCATTTACAAACACTTTTCCGGAGTATGGTTCACAATTCCTAACTGCTATAACTCCGATTTTTCCACTTGGAATGCCTATTTCAGAGTAGCAAGTAAGGTCGCATCTGCTCAAATTTCCGATTACAGGTGCTCTTTGAAAGATCACGTCGGTACTAGTTTTGATAATTTTGATAGACGGTCTTTCAGTAAAAGAATGGCCAAGTAATATAGGGCAATTCATAAGAGCATCGTCTACTATCAAAATTTCCACGTCCTTTTCTACTATACCTTGAATATCTACTGTGACCGTAGCTGATCCTAAAGGACGGAAAGGGATATTACCAAAACCCGATAGTAAAGGACCGTTCACAGTTTTCCAGTCTAACCCGAGACGTTTAGCGTCAGTGTGTCTAATTGATGTTCCTTCACATCCTAAATCCACCAGGCAATCAGATAGTTTGCTATCTATCAGTATAGGCATTTTGTACTTTGAACTCGTGTCACTCATGCTTTCTATACGTAAAATTTTCCTGTTTCCACTGTCGTTATTTGTGCTATTACTATTGTTTGCCGTTACCGCAACTTTACAATCTGAGGCTAAATGGCCTCGTAAATTACACTTTGTGCACTGAATTTTTGGTTTTGTACATCGGAAAAATGGATGACCAGGTTCCTTGCAGTTATAGCAGATCATATTATTAGAATAATTTTTCTGACCTTGATTACTTCTACTAGTAACGCTAGTCGTGGTGCTGGTATTACTTAATTGATATGCTCGTTTGTCCTTATCTTTTGACCTTGATAAATCAGAATTGTTCCTGTCTTGTCCCACTTTGACAGATTTAAAGTACTTGAGAAGTTGTTCTGGCTCCTTAAACTCTACAGCTTGAGCTCCTAGTCGAATACCTCTGTCTTCAATGCCGAAAATCAAGCAATCAACAGCTCGTTTGCCAAATATTTCGCATCGATTCAGAAGATTAATCTTTGAATAATAATAAAGCTCCAAAGATTCACCAAAGCGAGCCTTCTTGCCCAGCATTTCAGTAAGTAGCTCCGCATAATTATCACGACAGGGGAAGGACTCTCTAAGCTTAACTTTCCATTCGGACCACGTAAATAAAAGCGATGGTAAGCCTTGGTACCATGCTTTAGCTACCCCAGATAACTTAGGCAACGCATAGTGGATAATGTGTTTTTCATCCCAGTTATATATTAATGCACATTCTTCTATCTTATGTATCCAGGAGTCCACCGATTGCTCCTTCGATAGTGGGTCGAACTCTGGGATCACATTGTTGAAAACAGGAAATCTATCACGCTCTACAGAATTATTATCCTTTACGTTTTTCATTGCATCAATAAATTTCTCAAAGAACAAGCTCTGCGTGTCCACGTACCTTGAGTCACCGCTTACACTAGGCGCACAGCTGTTAGTAGCCGCACTAGTACTCTTAGTGGACCGAGGCTGCCGGCTTCTAGGTCGTCCTCGAGGCGGAGTACCACTTCGCTTGCTGCCTGATGTCCGAGGCCGGGACCTCTTCGAGCGCCGCGCCCGCTTGCCGTCTCTTCGATGTCTGCTACGTGAACTGCGCGCATCACTGGACACGCTTGAGGCCCGTGACGAGTCACTTTCTGATGTTGATTGAACCATCTTTCTTTTCGGCATTGTGAAACGTTTGAGCTCTTTTCCAGGTGTGGGCTGGTGGAATAACACTGGTAGTTTTACCAAAACCAATGCTATCCCACTTCTGAGTTGTTGACACTCCTTTCGTAACGAAGCTATAGCCCCTTAAAGATGCACTTATCACCTACAATTAGTCGATATGATGTTGGTTCACTTCACTTTTAGGTACTACTTATGTCTTATTAGGCACTTAGGTGTTCTAAAATAAAAGACTGCGATTTTGATGTGATAATTTTACTGTAAGATCACAACTATTTGATACCGTGTCTAGCCAACGAATGCCCGGTGGTTAAACGTCATTTTTATAAATTAACTCGGAAGTCAAAATAGATGCTATTCATAAATTAAGCGATAAGTCGGAACCGGATATGGTTTTGATTTTAATAAATTGAATTGCAACCGGAAACGGATGCTACACGATTTTAATAAATTCACCACGACCGGAAATGACAATATCTTGCATAATGTTTTAGCAACGGAAATAGTAAAAGGGTAGTCTGTGGGATCTAATAATTAAGAAATAATGTTTACACATGCAAGGTTATTTGGTAAACGCTAACAGTAGGTACGAGTCTGTGAGGGCACCCGTACTATGCCCGTATCTACGCGCGTCGCACGCACACATTGAGAAAATATTAGGGAAATCGTGGGGAGAGTAGTCAGAGTGGTCGTGGCTGCGCTGCGCCGCATAGTTTTTTTTTTTTTTTTACATGGCATGCATTGATAGCCGCTGATGGCTTTCACAATTTCACCGGACAAGTGGGTGAGCGGAAGGCTCTCAACCCTTATATTTAAGTAACGTGCCTAAGGGTACCCCAAGGGGGGACACGAACCTCGGCTTAGGGCGTTACTGGGAGATGACAAACGGACGTATGCGCCGCATAGAGTAGCTGCGCCGTGCGTAGGTAATGCGGCGAACTTCGACCCAACGCTGCGCTGCTTGAAATGTTTGATTCGTGTGCGTGTACGACGCGTGTACATCCTATGTTCGAGCCCAAAAATTGTTACAGAATAGTAAGCGTAAATACATAGTGTTTATGGATGTCCTAATAACACTCATCAAATCCACAATTGTCTTTCTTCACATTACCTACCGTATAAGTACCTAAGTACCTTTTCTTTTTAATATCGTGGGGAAATTCTCATGGATACCTCGCCGCCCGGGGGAACGACGAGGTTATGTCGGACTTCTACCGACTAAAACCCCACGGTACTCGACCTCAATACTTCAGCGGCAAGGTGGGGTCTCTTAAAAGTTTCGCAATGCCCCGCCACCAGTGCTTCGCCGTATTAAGGCCGCCTCCAGCTGACCCCCTAACAAAGGGGGGAGGCCACGGAAGTACCTGGAGCACACAGGTACTTCCGCCGTAGCGGTGAAGCCGTGCATTGCGGGCAAAAGCACCCCCGTACTCAGGCCCCACCGTACGCGGACCCTACTAGGTCCGCAACCACAATCTACCTAAAAGGTGGATCCGCTGCCGCATCTGGCGGTGCGGCCTGGCCCCACCGAGCCTCAGAACATAGTGGCGGGCGGCCAGCCGCGGATCACTGACCCCCTCCAAACGGTTGTGCACCGCGGCCCCCACTTCGCGCCCTAAGGCCCTGCGCCCGTGGGCGCCCCTCTGGGCGGGCAGTGGTAGGCACCCAGTGCCGGATTAAGACTACTTGATGCTCTAAAGTCTAAGCAATCCACGGCCGTGGGCCCCCCTATCCATAATTAGAAAAGTCCGAAAAAACTAAGTGTTTGAGTAAGACAAGTGCAATTATCCTTAAAGAATATGAAGGACGAAAGAGATACGTCAAGTAGGTTTAACTGCAAACAATAAAAATCACAGATTTTCTTATTTATTTATTGAAATGAGACTTTTCGGGCATTTTTGTTTAGCTTATTGCGCATGTACGCGCATACCGGCGCACCTTTTGCTATCCCCGGAACTCATCCGAACGTTGACGCGCTTATACACTCGTATAATCCATATAGATACTGACTCCCTACTACCGGTTTGAGCAAACACGCCGCAATAAGCCCTGGTACGCGCGTTTGGTTTCCTGAACCGTGAAATGTAACGCACGTGGAAGCGCGTATGCCAAAGCAACCGTGTACGCGCGAACAAAAACGCTTGTCTGAAACCGCTCTTAAACTATTATTACAAGATTTACAAGTCATTTAAATGAAAAAAAAATCCGGAAAATCTAGTTTCGCAGTTATTAGAAGTTATTTTTTTTTTAGAAAATTTTGGTTTTTGTATCAATAATGTTTATGAAAACAATTATTTATTTAAACTATTTCAATTATTCAATTAAACTATTTCAGTTTTGGCATAGGGGTAGTGCCTACTTAAAATATCAAACAGTTAACTTTTTGTAAAATTTCAAACAGTTAAGTAGAATGTTTTAAAAATAACTGTGGTTATTCTCTGGACAAAACTGCTGTTTTGTAAGTTTTGTAGCATCGTCAAAAATACATACATACATACATACATACCATCACGCCTTTTTCCCAACGGGGTAGGCAGAGACCACATCTTTCAAATTGCTTCGGTCCTGACACACCTCTTGCGCTTCTTCCACTCTCATTAATCCTTTCATACATGCTCGTCGATTATGGGTACTCCTGACCTGACCTTTTCTGAGCACGTTTTGGACTTGTCCTAAGTACGTCCGTCCGTCTGTCTAGGCCTTCCCCTTTCAACAGCTCCATCCACCCTCGCCTTGTAAATTTGTTTCGCTAATCGCCTTTCATACATCCTTTCCATATGCCCGAACCATCTTAGCATTCCCATCTCAATTTTTGTGACAACATCCTCTTTCACAACACAACGCTCTCTTATTATGCTATTCCTTACTTTATAACTCAATGTCACTCCTGCCAAACTTCGCAATGCTCTCATTTCCACTGCATTTATCCTACTTTCATCCTTCTTTTGCCATTCCCAACTCTCACTTCCGTACATAAGCGTCGGCACTAACACCCCCGCATGAACAGCCAGTCGCGCCTTTTCCGACACCTTCTGGCTGTTCATAAAGGCATGCAGCGCTCCATTTAACATATTCCCTTCATTCACTCTTCTATCAATATCACCCTCATGCCTACCATCCCTCGTGAACCTAGTCCCCAGATGCACAAATTCATTTACTTGTTCTACCTTTTCACCTCCTTTTGAAACATCACAATCTGTCATATCCTCCTCTCTTTCAAAAACCATGGTTTTTGTCTTACTTACGTTCACTTTCATACTTCTCGCTTCTAACGACGCATTCATTAATGTTACCATCACCTGCAACTCGTCGGCCGACGACGCCAGTATGACTTGGTCATCAGCGTAGAGAAGGCATTTAACAAGCAACCCATCCATTCTCAGTCCATAATCACTGACTCTTTCAGATCTGTCAAACAGTCATCCATGAATAGGTTGAACAGCCATGGCCAGCCGCTATGCCTCGCCCGGCCCTCAGCATCTCAACAGACACTCTTTCATACCCTGCAGCCTTACCAGCTTTCATATTTTTTAAAGCTGTCACTATCTCATCCATATGAATCTCACCCTCACCTCCATCGCCTTACATGTACGGCTCAGCTATTTCTGCCAAAGCATCATATCTTTAAAAAAAACTTTCAAAATACTCTTTCTATCTCCCTAAGGTACACTCTTCCTCTTTTAAAATCTTTCCATCATCACCTCTGATTTCCGTAAGCTCTGCTTCGGTCAATGCTCCCCTAGCAGAACGTACTGACTTCCAGAAAAACATGACATTTGTCCGAAAGTCTTCAGTAAGCCTTTTATCAAACTCATCCTTTCGTTCTTCCTTACGTTTGTTCACTACATCCTTCACAATTCCTTTCAATCTTTTATACTCCTTTTTCGCTTCAACCAAATCTCCATCTGTCGCCTTTTGCATCCTTTGATTAGCTCTTATAGCTAACCAATCCAATCACGCTTTCTTCTTTTCATCTACTGCCACCTGCGAACTCTTGTCCATCCTCCTACTCTTTTTCTTACCACCTTTCCTTCTTCTCGTAGTTCCACAAAAACTCACAGCCGTACTCACTAACCATCTGTAACACAATCCCACAGATCTTCAATCTCTTGCAGCTTTTCCGAACCTTCAAATCGCTCTAGTAACCCATTCACATACTCGTCTTCCACACCTTTCTCTTGCAGCTTCTCTACCTTTATACCAGAACCCCGTACTCACTGGAGCTCTATGACGCCACTTATCAAAAAGACCACTCATTCGTGCTAGCACCAGGAAGTGGTCTGTGTCGACGCCAACCCCGCGATACACCCGGGTGTCCAGAACATTCCTCCTCAATCGTTCATCCACAATCACATATACAATCATGCTCCTCGACACACCTTCTCTTGTGTACATATGAATCCTTTTATGCTCAAACATGTTATTCAACACACACAAATTCCATTCCATGCAAACCTCTAATAAACTCCTACCATTTTCATTTACTCTATCGTCACCATGTACACCAAGAACCTTTTCATACCCATCTCGCTTTCTACCTACCCACGCATTAAAGTCTCCTAACATAATCATTCTCTCATTTTGCGAACATTTTTGTAACGTCTCTCTCACACTATCCCAAAACTCCTCCCTTTCTTTTTCAGTCAGTTTCTCCCTTTAGGGTTTTTTCAGTGGCGTTGGAAGTTGGAACCGGTATCTTTGGGTATACACGCGAAGAACAAAGATACGAGTCAACCCAACTTTTAGCCGCACCCAGAGGAGTCTCGGGCTTACACACTCATACTCATTTACACATTCGGTCATTCGCTCGGAGACAATAAGAGAGAGACTTTGCCCCCGCGGAGAACGAGACGTGATGGGTTGCGAACCACATCGCCGCCAACTGGATTAATAAAAATTGTGTCCATTGCGTTCCTACGAGTAGCAACTTAGCAAGGGATATAAACTGTTAGTCCCAGCAGAGCCCCGCGTGCCAGGATAAGGCTAGCTTAATTCTGGGGTCGCCCAGCCCCAGGGCAGTTTGGCCGCTTGCGACTAGGCTTGCCCCTAGCCACGCATCCATCGGTACGGCAGGCCTTGGATTGGCGGAATAGGTAAGGAAACAGGAAATAGGAGAGGATTAGGATTGAACCTAAGAATTATTTTGGGCATGGGTAGGAAAACGGTAAAAATGGATATCACTGCCTCGGAAGAATTGGGGTGAGCCAGTAATAGCTCGGGGGCCGGGGTCGCGTATCGTCAAAAATAACATCATGCAAAGTAACTCGATGAAAAATTTGCGATCGTTTCCAAAGTCATCATTTGGAGAAATCGCTACAAGACATTTTTGTACCATTGGAACAGTTATCCTGATAAAGAATATTGATAAAGAATAGCTTTAGACGTCCATGGTCAATTACAAAGCGCAGATTTTCAAACAGCCTATTCATGTGCTAACAAACACTCGTACTTATATATATTTCGTTGCTGGTTCAGGTGCCCCCCAAAAAGTGATGCCCTAAGCAATTGCTTAATTTGCTTATGGGTTATTCCGGCACTGTAGGCACCATACCACTACCACGCTCGGCGGCAGGCAATGGGTGGGTAGGAGTCCACCGCACTGCCATGCCTGAGCCCTCTAAGCTTCCCGGTGGTTCCAAGTACCTAAGTACCTTTTTTTTTGCGTCAGGAAATGCATTTAGGCATTCCCAAGGCCCTGGGTTCGGGACACCTGGGATATGTGGGACTCGGAATTCCTGGGAAAACAGAGACCCCTACCCACTAAAACCTGACGATGGTCATTTTCGGCGCAGAATGGAAGGGACCCGGGATCCCCAACGAGGGAGAGACTCCTCGCAGGACCCTTCGGCGCGCAAGGCCGCCTGGCAGCCAGCCTCGGGAGGAGCAAGCTCATCTCCAGTGCACGATAACACAGACCACTGTGTCCGAAGACACGCGTTACCGTCTTCCTCGGGATCGCAAACCGAAACACACGCAGGCCCCTCCGCGTGCTTTTCGCGACCCCAAGGGCCCTTTTAGTCGCCTTTTACGACAGGCAGGGATACCTCGGTAGTATTCTCTTCCCCTAACCGCAAGGAACAGTACCTAAGTACCTACCTTAACTAAGATATTAGATATTGTTATTAGATTAGATATTATAACTGCAAACATGCATGCATGCAAACAGCCCTGCGCGTTTAGGCTATTATCTCTCGTAGACGTAATTTAGGTTACAAACATTGTGCACATGTTAATTACCTTCAAGCCTCGCAACTAGCCGGCCGACTCGCTTCGCCTCCACCTCGTCTAGCTTCTCAGCGCGTTTGACTACGGCGGCTATAGCCTCGCGCTCGGTAGGCGTCAGCGGGGGCTCGCTGCGAGCAGCGCTCCATCCAGTGCGGAGTCTGCGGATCAATCAAAAAAAAAAAGGTCAAATGGGATGATAAGCGTTTTGGATGTAAATTCTTCAGAATCATCTAGGGCTATTAATCCTCTAATAAAGAAAAAAAAATCAGGCATTTATTTTAGCAGATCGCGCTACAGTGGCTGAGAAAGTGACTTAGCCCAGAAATTTTCAAAAAATCGTAAAAAAAACATAACTCGAAAACTATAAAAAATCGGGTAACACACATGGGGTATTTTCGGATACCTGTAAGTGTGAGTGAGCTAAAAAAAATATATTGACGTGTATCTTTGGACCACCTGTAAACGAGTATAACTCTATGTAGGTTTACAGCTCCCTTTGCATTTAAATAAAACATGGAACCTATCGTAAGTAATATTATTTAAATCAGACAATTTATGAGTATTTTTGTGATCACCTTTGATTTTTTTAGAGTAAGGAAAACTTAAACATTTTTCCAGGCTAAAAAATCTGAAGGTAATTACCATGGTTTTATTACATTATAAAAGACTAATAAGGCTGTTTTCGGTAGCTGGCAAGAAAAATAAGAAAATAATATCCGTTTGATCCTACAAGATACTACATATTCAGTAAAAGTTTGTGATAAGATAAGTTTATTTACTACTATTTTGTTATCGTTTATCATGGATACGTTTTCGTCGTTTATATGGTACGGTATGGTACGATGGCTGAATAATACGTCAACTTGTGGACAGGTGCCACTTCGGGAAACTGGTCTGCTCAGGTTCACTTTAATTTGGGTACCGTCGTAATAATAACTGTATTGATGTTCGAACAGTATGGCTCTGGTTACAAAGGCAAAAATTGTAAGTGACTAATCTGAATTGAACACCACCTCTGAGTTTCTTGCCGGGTCTTCTCAGTGGAACCAGACTTCCGACGCCGGTGGTAGCCACATTATAGTAGCCATATTATGTATGTATTATTTTTATTAAATAGATAGTATTGATAATAGGGGTTAAAGTATGAAATTGCCGAAATCAAAATTGTTTATTTATTAATTATTAACAATTTTATTTAATCAAAATAGTTATCATTATTATCTATACATTGCTGCCATCTAATAGGAAGGTCATTTATGCCTTTGCGATAGAACTCTGAGGATCTACTTTTCCACTTTTCATCACATGACACAATTCGATCCAATATTCCTTCATTTCTGTACCGATTCAACACGCGTTTCTTTCTGCAGATCAGTCAAATCATGAGGCACCCATTTTTCGTATTTTTTTATTTCATTGATTTGACGCAAATGAGTCAATATTGTGGGTCCTTACCTTAATGGTTTAACGTTACCTTTAACGTTAAACCATGCCGCTAATTCCTGGGTAGTTTGACTAGGATCGGCTTCCACCATCTCTCTTAATTCATCGTTATTCACCTGTGTAGGCGGTCTTTCTCGTGGCTCTTTCTTCAAGTCGAAGTTTACATCACGAAAGCGTTTAAACCAAAATCGCACGGTGCGTTCATTAGCAGACCCCTCTCCAAACGCAAAATTGATATTGCGGGCTGATTCTGCTGCGTTACTTCCGCGTCGGAACTCGTATTCAAAAATCACTCGAATTTTCGCAGTATCTTTCTTTCTTGTCT
Organism: Udea olivalis; assembly: GCA_947369235.1. NCBI lineage: Eukaryota > Metazoa > Arthropoda > Insecta > Lepidoptera > Crambidae > Udea > Udea olivalis. The sequence continues at coordinate 8,527,420 of OX376362.1, read as the reverse complement.
AAGTTTAATAACAAAAACAATTGAAAGTCGATGTTCAAATGTTTGACAATTTTTAAAAGAATAACCACGTGAAAACAGGTTCATTCGAAAACCTCAAACCATGAAGATTCTATGTAAATTCAAAGAACCTATTACAATAAAACGGCAATTTCATACTTTAACCCCTAATATTATGTATGTTTATACTATAGCTATTTTTTCAATATTAAATAACGATTCTAAAGAACTGTAAATTTATGGTCTACTTGATTAAAGCATTTTTGAATTTTGAATTGATTTATAATGCCTTTTTGCGGACATTATAAAATAACTAAGAAGTCAGAAGAAAGCGCAGACATACTGGTTACTTTTATGCTAGTAATTGACAATCTTCATCATCCAATCACATTGACAAGACTGTTTTTAATTTGTTATTCAACCGATTACCTTCACAGGGGCCGTATTACCATCTCTTATAGTCAGTAGAGTTATGAGGAGGAGGAGAAGCGCCGTTTTTACATATAAACCTAGTCCCCTGTTTCCGACCTAGATATTGCTAGTAGACAAATAACTTTTTACCAAAAAATCTATTGCCACTATTGGCATGTCTCTATGTTTTCTTTTTTTTAATGAATTAATTATTTTAATGTACATACACATTAAAATAATTAATTCAAAAAACGCGCAAAAACTTGCATATGTTAAAAAAAAAACTGTAATACTCATATTACTCATACACACAATACTAGAAATAAAAACAAACTTATTACTCCAAGTCTTAGGCTACATAAGGTAGGAAATTATTTTGTGGGTCAATCTGTAAAGTACTTTAACAAATACCTCAAAGTCTTGTTGATCTACCTCTCCACAAGTTCAAGTCTACAATTAAAACAAAGTTGATAAAACAAGGTTATTATAACGTGGAGGATTACTTGAACGACAAGAATTTGTGGTCATAGTAAGAATAATCTGCTCCTCTGCTCAAATAATGTATTTTTATTGTTCTTTTGACTGTACTCTGAATTTATTTGTTGTAAAACAAAACAAAGTTCAAAAGAGTAACTATCGAGTTTCTTGCCGGAGTCTTCTCGATAAGAAGCAACTCCGAACCGGTGGTAGATTCGCATAATGTTTAGTTAGAATATGTACTATTATTGTATTATTTTATTTACGTCTGTTATCGTTTATATATATTTTTTGTGAATATTGACATTTCATAAGTGCTTCTTTGTAAAAGCTTAAGTGAATAAATGATTTTTTACTTTTTTTTTACTTTACTTTAAGAGATATGTACCTTCAGAATTCGAAAAATATGGCCTGATTTTCCGCTGTGTTTAAACATCCAGAAAACGAATTTGACTAGTTTATTTAAAAAATGGAAATCATAAGAACACGGCAACAGTCCTTCTTTATTTTTAATGAAAAAAGTAACTAAATCGGTAAATTTTTCGAAAAGGGATCAGGGGACTACGAAACGTCGATTTTGTGAACTTTTTATAGGTAATATCGGTCCGATTTGCAACTGTCGCACTCAGCGAGGCGCTCGAGGTTTGCAAAAGACAGCAATAGATTTTACAAATACCAATTTTTTTATTATCTCGACCGTGCTGTATCCTCGTAATTTCCTAAACTGTTGTTAGCAAGCAATTTCGTCAGTAAATATCTGGCCTAGAGGCTGCATTATTGACAAGTAACCGCTCTTACTGGCTGAAAATGAAAGATCTATATTACGAAATTGCTCGCTATGCTCAGTTCAGGAAATTAACTTGCCTATAAGAGATGGTAATACGGCCCCTGATCTATCTATCGTCCCCAGTGGGGATTGAAGCCGGTAGCGTTCTTTGGGATGCGCGTGGTGAGCGGGATCTTTGGTGTTGATATATCTAGTGACGTACAGTTTCTGAGTCATTGAAGCCGGTAGCGTTCTTTGGGATGCGCGTGGTGAGCGACTATAACTGCTCCGGTACCATTCTGGATAAATGAGAGTGGATTATGCCACGAGCTACTCGCCTATGAGTACCATAATATGTAATGCATTGTGCATTGTGCTTTGTGGCGGCAGGACCTACCGCAGATGGTCCCTGGTACACTTCACGGTGTGCTAGGAATAGTGTGCCCTTCTGCATAACCGAGAGGTTGGTCGGGGGGGCCACTAAAATAAATCTCAGTAGTTGGAAGGGGGGGTGGCCCCTGATCTATCATTAGAATTCTGGAACATATGACCTTCCTAGATATTTGCGCAAATTCGATACCCTCATTAAGAATGTCAATAATGTAATAAATCCCGAACTCCCCGCGGGTGGTGCCATCTGTGCGGTGTTGATGTGGTAATTACATTTATGCAAGATTGTGTCAATGCTTTGGTTCAGTCAAGGACGGGAAATGAATTTTCCTCGGGAAAATTAAGTGCTCTCAGTGGAATTACTCTTACATTATTTCTACAATTTCCACATATCTTTTATTCCTTAAAGAAGCAGCAGCAGGTTTAATTAATTTAGGTACTTGTGTGTTTTTTTTATCGTATTTTAACCCACAGGGTTGAAAGCACACATTTTGATTGTTTTCAAGCCTAACAAGAAGGCTTCAGGCTTCCATTACGGTTTTCTTTTTTCACCCAATCTGGGCCACTCTGTACCTATTATAAAAATTGGGTAACTATAATATTGAAACAGTATTCGTGTGAATTTGCGTACGTTTATTCTTTAAAGTCAATGTTTGAAAAAAACTAGTAATTTTGATTACAGGTAGCATAATTAAAGAGGTTTACACAAGAAACGTGTTAAAAATTCACAGCTAGAGCCGGTTTAAAAACCGCTTCAAAACTGTAATAAGATCCTGCAGCAAAAAGGTATTGAATAAAATGTGTTAGATGCCTAGGCTGCGTTTTATTTCACATCGTCCGTCGTAAGAATAGCCATAATAATATGACATCAACGTTCAGCGGGGACTCCCCGCGGGTGGCGACATCTACCGCGCAAGCAGCGTGTTGCGGTAATTATATTAATGCGAAGCTGTGTGGTGTGAATGCCTTTGCCTTGTCAAGGACAGGGTGTATAATTTTCCGTTCAATAACATTTTATTAACGGGTGCCTGTGCTAAATAATCATACTATGTATGCATGTATGTATGTTAAGAAAACTCCATTCACTGTAGCTCCTCAGTTCCAGAACACCACCCTTACCTTAACAAATAGTATTAGGATCTTTGGTGTTGATATATCTAGTGACGTACAGTTTCTGAGTCATTTGGAACAAAAGGCGAGGTTGTCATCCGAAAAACTCGGTGTGCTAAACAGGGCGAAGCAGTACTTCACTTCTAGGCATAGACTGCTGCTGTATAAAGCGCAAGTCAGGACACACGTGGAGTACTGTTGTCACCTTTGGGCAGGAGCACCTATCAACTCAGTCCTTTTGACACGGTCCAGAGGCTTGCGACCCGGATTGTCGATGATCCCAAACTGACGGCTTAGAGCCGTTAAGTCTGAGGAGAGAAGAGACTTCGGCTCCCTATGCGTGTTCTACCGCTTGTACAACGGGTTTTGTTCTGAAGAACTGTTTGATATGATGCCCACGGCTACTTTTTACCACCGCACCGCTCGCCACCGACAGTTCGTAGAGTTCGGTTTCAGAGAGGTTTCCTTCCGAGGACGCTTAAATTATGGAATGAACGGCCGAGGTTTTCCCCGATGAGTTTATTGTATGGGGTTCTTCAAGAGGGGTTTGAAAAAGTTTTTGCAGAGTCGACAACGCGCGAGTGATACCCCTGATGTTGCACGTGTCCATTGGCTGTGGTAACCGCTTACCATCAGGTGGTCCGCATGCTTGATTGTCACCGACGTCGTATATATATATAAAAATACTATATATTTTATGATATTTGCATGTATGTGTGTGTGTGTATGTTTGTTACCCTTGCACGCAAAAACTGTTGAACGGATTCAGATTAAACTTTACAGTATTAAAGCTTATACATCAGAATAACTCATAGGCTACAATTTATAAAAAACATATGTATACATGTTACAGTAATAAAGTTCACGCGGGCGAAGCCGCGGGCGAAAAGCTAGTAATTAAATAATTATGGCATTGAGACCTCGTTCCGTTGCAGAGCGATGTTTAGGGGTGCGGACGCGTGGTCCACCACGTGAGTTATTCTTGTTGATGGGAACACGGGTTCGTTATGAGCAGCTTTATTTTAAACATACAATGCAAATTTTAACATCAATAATTATACCAGATATGTTTTTGCATTAAGCTGTACCGAACTGGGCAGAGCGTGTTCAACTAAGTATTATATGGTAGGTTTAAGAGAATATCATTAACGTTCATGAGCATTCAGGTAGTTAGGTAATAGTTAAATACTAACTACGACACCAAAATAAATGATCCCTAAACATCTCAGCCTAAGTGTGAATCAAACCCAAGACGCGTCGCGGAGAGAGTCCAATATAAAATAAATCAAAGTTATTAAAACATTGTTAAATAATTATCTTTTTGTGAGCGAATGATATTCGTTTTATATACCATATAACTACATCGGCCCTGTAAATCGGATGCTGATAATAATATTAAAAAGGATAACCACAATTAGCCCAAGGGCTTCCAGACTCTGTAAAATTGTTCATTCAGCAATAATGTTGAGAAAATATTGGCTCAAAGGGGAAACCATGCCAGGGGGGATTTTGCGTTAACTAAATGAGAGCAATCAATCGCAACTGGAGCCCGATTCTGCTATTTAAATGCCAATGGAATCGTTATTGAATTGCATGATTTTGGCCTTCTGGGTACATAGTAAAACTGTCAAAGTCACGTCATTCAGTTACTATTCTATTGGTATGTAAATACCTAGCAGAATCAAGGCCCTGAGCGTGTTACCCCCAAATCCAGAAACGATAAAGTTTCATACATTGGGCCCACGGCTTTTCTTATTTATATAAATGACCTTCCTTACTTTGTCAAAGACATTTGTGAAATAGTATTATTTGCTGAAAATACCTCGTTGATTTTTAAAATCAACAGAGGGAAGCAAGCATTTGACGATGTAAATAATACTCTTTCAAAAGTAGATACTTTGGTGGTTCATAAGTATATATTTATTACTTAATGGAAAGAAAACAAAGTGTATTAAATTCTCTATGCCTAGTGTGAAACAGGATGATACCGTTATCAGCATGAATGATCAGACTTCAGAAATTACGAACTCTACTGTATTTTTAGAAATTACTCTGGATTCTAATTTACAGTGGGGACCGCTAAAACGGCTCTGGCAGGTAGACTTAGTTCGGCCACTTGGGCTGTCAGAAAAATTAAGACTCTTCACTGATATTTAAACAGCAAGACTAGTGTATTTTAGTTTATTTCATAGTGTTAAGGTCTACTGTTGTGGGGCTTAGCTGCAGACCATAACACCATTTTTGTACTTCAAAAAAGAGCCATTCGTTCGATATACAACCCTAAGCCACGCACGTGACTTATAAACACAATACTGGAAATAAAAAACCAACTTCAAAAAAAAACTATTCCAGAACAGATTAATTTGCACTAAAAAGTAAGAAATAAGTTATAAAACTTATCAATACTATAATGTAGGTACAATTATTGTTATTTTTGGAGTCGGTGTCAGCCAAGGAAACACTACAATATACCTAGCAATATACCTATTTTTATTACATCTCACGTTTGAGTATGTGTGTAGGTAACTACAAAACCTACTTATGCTGACACCGACTCCATGAATATCAGTAATTGTACCTAGATACATTATAGTATCGATAAGATTTATAGTAATACGCAATTATTTTTTAATTTTTCGTGCAAAGTAATCTGTTTTGGAATAGTTTTTTTTTGAAGTTGGTTTTTTTTGTTAAATTTTTTGTTTATTTCTTGATTTTTAGTGAATCGGTTCTTGTTCATTTAACATCGAAAAAGTAACGTTCATTTGCTCCTAAGAATTGAAGAGTTACGTTACTTAGTCATGGATCCCATAATCAGAACTTAACCAAACTCTCATCAAACCCTTAAAGTAGGTAGGTACGAGTACCTATATCCTTTCCATTGAAAAAATAATCATTGAAAACGGTTGGCGCGATATTGAGTTATTCGTCCATAATGTCTGCAATTAAAGGAAAGTTGATAAAACAAGGTTATCTATCATAATGAAGAGGATTACTTGAACGACAAGAGTTTGTGGTCATAGAAATAAGTAATAATCTGCTCCTTTGCTCAAATAATGCAGTTTTCTTGTTCTTTTGACTGTTCTCTAAATTTAGATATATCAGTATATTTTAGATAACATAATGTATGTGCGCAAAAACTTGCATCTGTTAAAAAAAAACAGTGATACTCATAAACATATCAGAAATAAAAACAAATTGAAAACTCCCAGTCTTAGGCTACACAAGGTGGGAAACTCATTTGTAGGTCAATCTGTAAAATACTTTAACAAAATACCTCAAAGTCTTGTTGATCTACCTCTTCATAAGTTTAAGTCTGCAATTAAAGCAAAGTTAATGAAACAAGGTTATTATAATGTAGAGGATTACTTGAACGACAAAAGTTTGTGGTCATAGTAGGAATAATCTGCTCCTCTGCTCAATATTGTGTTCTTTTTTCTACTCTCGTTGACTGTACTCTGAATTTATTTTTTGTAAAACAAACAAAGTTCAAAAGAGTAACTATCGGTTTCTTGCCGGAGTCTTCTCGATAAGAAGCAACGTCCGAACCGGTGGTAGATTCACATTATGTATATTCACGATTTATGTACTAATATTGTACTATTTTATTTACGTTTATTATTATTATTTCTATTTACTTTTTTTGAGATGTCATAAGTGCTTTGTACAAGCTTAATTGAATAAATTATTTTTTTACTTTTACTTTTTTTATTTGTTGTAAAACAAAACAGAGTTCAAAATAGTAACTATCGAGTTTTTTGCGGAGTCTTCTCGATAGGAAGCAACGTCCGAACCGGTGGTAGATTCGCATCATGTTTATTTACGAATGTACTATTATTGTATTTTTTTTACGTTTATTATTATTTATACATATATACATTTTGTGAATTTTGACATTTCATAAGTGCTTCTTTGTAAAAGCTTAATTAAATAAATGGTTTTTACTTTTCTTTTTTATTTTACAAGTGCTAGTAGACTTAAAGGCGACGCGATGCGCTCGTTGGAACCAAACTTCAGAGATTGGAGCATCGGCGTAAAGTCGCCTGTCTATCGGTTTTTAAAATGTATTACGGCGAGTGTTCGTAGGAGCTACACAACCTGAAATACTAGCTAGACGCCGGGAGCAGGGCTCCACCCCCGTGTGGTTGACTTTCCAGAAATCCGCACTCAACGGTCTGCTACGTCTTTTCTGGTACGCACCGCTAGGGAGTGGAACGCTCTCCCTACGTCTGTGTTTCCGGATACTCAAAACCTTGATATCTTCAGGGCCAGAGTGAATAGGCATTTTTTTGGGTAAGCGTGCACCACCATCGGCCTCGTCATCGCTTTCCACCAGGCGTGGCTGAGGCAAAAGGCAAACCCAATAAACAAAATACTATGATGAGTTTCTTGCCGAGTCTGCCGATCAGTGGCATTATCGTTCCGACGACGGTGGTAGAGTCACATATCTGTCATATGAGTTTTTAGTATATAGATTATATTAATATTATAGAAGTATTTATGTGAAGTCATCAGCTAAAGTTAAAAATGTTATTGACGATTCGAAAGAATTGTAACTATTAATGGTCTACTTGAATAAAAAATCTTAGTAAAAGTTAAAAATCGAATGAAAGTTAGAGTTAGTTAAGTAAGATTGCCTGGAAGAAATCGCTCTCTAGCGATAAGGCCGCCTAAATTGTACACATTGTTTGTTTAATGTAATATTGCTTTTTTTTTCTATTTTGTGCAACAAAGTATATCTATCTATTCATTATTGATTTTGATTTTATATGAATATTGAGTACTTATAAGATATCGAAAAGCAAGTTCCTGATGGATGAACCCTATTAACTCATTCGACTAAACACATTTCCCTGTTGTGACAACTAAAGCTTTAAAAAGTTAGTACCATTATCGTTATCGTGCGACCTTGCGAAAACTTGCATCAAATAACCATCCCGCCTGTTTGAACCACCGATTAGTGATATCGGTGAAATAAAGCAAGCCATGACTGCAGTTATCTACCCTCTGGGGATTACGGTATCGGCTTACAATCAATATGTTCTAACTTAGTCATACAAGAACTGAGGACGTCCAGATTCCAGAATAAATTAATATAACACGAGTTGGTTAATTGGTTTTTGTTGACCTACATGATGAGACCTTCCTGGTCCAGTAATTAAATATTGGCATCTATTAGTACAAACGGATACACAATAAAAGGGTATGAGCGGATTCAGAGAAGCATTTTTTACGAGCGTATAAGCTCGTCGTCGTTTATGGGAGAAGCGCTTAAAGTTAGGTGGACCTCTTGCCACACACAAGTCACACAACTCGTATGAGCGTTGATGCGCCTGTATATGTTTAGTGACACCACGACCGGTTCGAGCAGACACGCCTAAATATGCCCGAGTACGCAAGTCCGGTTTTTGAAACGCGTATGCCGAAACGACCGTATACGCGCAGCAGAAAGACGCTAGTCTGGACTGAAACCGTTGGCCTTCTCTGTCAAAATGAAACCCTTAAAAGTTTAAGACAAAGGGTCTCGCGTTTTGATGTGCAGGGAGGAGGCTGTCCGATGACTTCGACGAACCGTATTCCTCTAGGCGTCAAGAGAAACATTGAATTTCAAGAGGTTAGAAAAACCTCGCGTTCTCAATTAAGTATATGAACATGTATGTCCTTTTAGTATTTTGCAATGCAGCTGCAGTAATTCAAGATAAGTAGCTAAGGGAACATTTGCATAAAACAAGTTCCAGTCTTGGCGAATAATAAAATATTTCTATAAAGAATCATTCAAATCTTGAACTGTATTAAATCGTAGAAAGTAATAACATGGACTTATATTATGTGCTATGCCTTCTTATAGCACATATTATTGCAGTAAAGCTGTTTCTAAGTCCTCAGTTTTTAATTTACTTATCAAAGAAATTGAATACATTTTTCTCTCTAATATTTCAGGTACATATACCTATGTGGCGTGGTCTATAAAACCATCATTAGGCCTGTCCTTTTATATGGCAGTGAAACATGGCCGTTACTAGAGCGACACAAGCAGGAGCTGCGCGTCACGGAAATGAAGATGCTGCGGTGGATGTGTGACCATCGCAGACAAGCTGCAGAAGTGCCGCCTTCGTTGGTATGGTCATGTCTCACGGAGATCGGCAATCTACGTCAGCAATAAATGTCTAGCCATGCCACCCCCGCCAGGTACCGGTAGAAGAGGTCGACCCAAGAAGCGCTGGCTCGACGTCGTCACGGGTGACATGCGTAACAACAGACTCACCACTGAGGATGCACAAGACCGCGCGAAGTGGGCCAAAAAAATAAGAAAGGCGGTCCCTGGGGCCCCACACACCGGTGTGGGTTCACAACCGGGATAGACCGCACGGATGATGATGACAATGATACCTGTATGGCATACTTTACAAATAAACAATAAACAAACGGGAAAATATTTTTGTGATAACTTTCAAGTTTGCTTGTAAAAATAATTGTTTAATGTAACTTTGACAATGAATGCCAGTGAAATCGTAATTGAATGGCGTGTTTTTGACAGTTTTAGTACGATGGACTAAACATCAAAAACATGCTATTCAATTACGATTGACATTAAAATAGCAGTTTTTTTTATATTGTCCGTCTAGATGACCTCACTCCACCTGATGGAAAGCGGTCGTGAGGTCCAGATATGAGGTTGACAAGCCCAGTCATTCAAACGAATCACTGGGCTGGCCATCCTCACCTTGAAGGCCTGCAGAAATGCCTTTCACGCCCCGCTTGAAGAACCCGGGACTATACGAGGAAGGACACACATGTGCTGGAAGAGCGTTCCACGTCTGGATGGTACGACAAAGAAACGAGTCACCGAACCTTTTAGTTCGGGCCAACAAATGTTGAATTGTGTGTGGATGACGCCGTAGTCCAGCACGCGTGGTACGGGAGTGGAAAGGTGAGGGTGGAATAAGCTGGAATAACTCGTCAGAGCATTCCCCATTATAGAAGCGATAGAGAATACTTAGCCTGGCAATGTCTCCACGCAATTGGAGAGGTTCAAGGGTCAAAGTTGCCTCTGGGTTTCCAATAATACGGATAGTACGCCGCTGCAACCTGTCAAGAGCTTCAAGTAGGTACTTGGCGGAACCGTCCCAGAGATGAGAGCAGTATTCCACACACGAGCGAACTTGTGTCTTATACGAGAGACAGAGCTGCCCAGGCGTGAAGAATCGTCTCACTCTGTTCAGGATTTCGAGTTTACGGGATGCAGTTCTAATGACGCTCTCAATGTAGTCCCGCTGGTTTAGGTTGCTACGAATATCCATGCCAAGGATGGTTAGGCTATCCCTAATCGGTAGCGGGGTGCTCTGAAGAGTGGGATGGGAAAGGATCGGCGACGCCTTTGCTGTGAATGCACACACCTGCGTTTTCTTGGCATTGAACTCGACAAGATTGCATGCACCCCTTTCTGAAATGCGGTCCAACACTCCGTCAAGCTCAACAACAAGACTTCGCCTTTCTCCTCGATGTCAGTTTGCTTTGCCCCAGGGCGCTCGAAATAACGCGCGTGGAGCGTGCTATCATTCGCATAGCAATGAATATTACCAAGAGATAACATGTCATTGATATGCAGAAGAAACAACGTCGGCGACAAGACGGAGCCCTGCGGCACTCCGGCATTAATCTGGAGAAAGCGTGAATTTCGACCATCGCAAAGGTCACGAAAGTTTGCGGCAAAAAGGTTAGCCAGTAAATCGGCTTTCTTTTGCGGCTGATGAGCCAACGATCCATCAGGGAATCTCGCACAAGCTTCGCTCAGCGAAGGCACGCAGAAGTTAGATTGCACGTGTTTAGCCAGTCGCCAGTAGGAGCGGCTACCCGTAGGGTGCGTGATGAGTTCTTGGCCAACACGTGCAATTCGCTGGTCGTCTGCTCTAATGTAAGCCCTCTGCATGGCCTTGGTGGCTTTATTAAAGGCTGCTTTCAGGAAGGCCAGGTTTGAATGATCATTGAGTGCCTGGGCCAAGCACGGTACGCCGCCTGTTTTTGTTCAACAGCTGCGGCACACTCGCGATTGAACCTGAGACCAGTTTTGCTAGCACTGACGACATCAGTAAAAGGAATGTAGTATTCCATTCCAGTACTGATCTCGTCAGCGATAGCAGATGCACTCTCTGAATTATCCTTTTCTCCAAAGCAGCACTGCCGCCAAGGGGCGGAGGCAGAGCATTCTCGCAATCCGTCTCAATCTGCCGACGAGTAGTGCCATAATCGCCGCGTCACCTTCACAGGTTGTGGTGGAGCTGCACAAGGCACTGTTGCGCCCACCAGACAGTGATCGGAGGGGCCAATGGAGCAACAACCGACACTTTATACCCGGCTGGGTGACTCGTCAGCAGAAGGTCCAATAAGGGGGGTGTATGACCGACAATATCTGGTACCCGGGTGGGCTGGTGTACCAGTTGCGTCAGGACTTGCGTGAGAGCAAACGCATTGTCTGCAGCCTGACTCAGATGTTCGAAGAGTCGAGTTTCCTCGGTGTCGCCTTTGTCGGAGCGGTATATGTACGCATAGCCCCGGCTTGTGGAGCCCGGGTCAACGTGCACCCAGAGGGTGGAGAAGGATGGGTCTTCTAAGCAGCGAAGACGGCTACAGCAGACGTCCGCCCTGACGAATAGACATACACTGGCTTTAGGTTGGAAGGACTCTTCCAGCTCATAGCCAGGGTGGTGCACGTATGACGTATCGGCAGGGTGGCCTATCTGTGTTTCCGCCAAAGAGAGCATTGCAGGCCTCGCCGTCTCAAGGTGTTGATGGACGGCGTTGAGGTTTGCATGGAGTCCGCGGATGTTAGCGAACTCCACCTCAAACAGCGTGTTGGTGGGGGATGGGGATGCCGCTGTTGGCCGTTTTTTCATGCTTCTGACTTCCATAGAAGTTGGAGGATGGGAGGGGCGTGAAAGAACGACTGTGATCCAGGCAATGAAAGACAAAGCGTGGTGCCCTGCATTGGTATTAATCGTGTGGAACAGTGTAGGCCGGTCCGCCGGATGGAAGGGCCTCCGTACCCCCTCGGGTGTGGTTGCCGGGCCCCACCGGAACCGGGCACCACTCGGCACGACGAGCTACTCCGAGATTATGCGTGCGTGACCTGGTGGCGCAGCCTCCAGAGGTGGTTAACCCCTTTTGGGCCCTGTACTATGCCGCGGGCGGCCAGCGGCACCACCGTTTCTACGGGTCTCCCTGGCCGGCCGGCCGATACACACTACACACTCAATACCGCCGCTAAGGCTCCCACTGGTCCAACAATTGCCAAAATATGGTCCCAGAGCTTTTGTTTTAGAGCGGTTTCAGACTAGCGTGTTTTTTTGCCTATAAACGGTCGCTGTGGCATATGCGCGTACACGCGCGCTATAATTCGCACTTCGAAAACGAAACTTTATTGCGGCGTGTTCGCTCGAACCGGCAGCGGTGTGTCAGTACCTATAAGGATTATACGAGCTAATTTTGCGTGTCAACGTTCGTACAAGTATGCGTATGCGCTTACAAAAACGAGCTCATATGCCCGTATAAAACGTTAGTCAGATACAGCTTAGAAAAATTACAGCAGCGTTATCAGACTACTTATACTTACAACACGAAATCATTTGGCACGTACCTATGCGTACCTTAGCTGCTGACCTAAGACTCATTTAACAACAGTCTTGTAAAGGTTGACCGTCCTCCGTACGTACAGTCTATGAGTAGAGTGAGCGCAGAAGGCTCAAGCAATGATAAGGTCTAGTATGAGAGCTTGAGGACGCCAAAGTACAGTACAGTAATAGTAAAATTAACACATTTTATTTTCCTGAATTTAATTTTGACGGATATCGTCAAAGAGGTCGATCGAAAAAAAGATGGCGGGACGATCTGGACAGGTACTCGGAGGAGTGAAAAATTTCAGCTGGTGACAGGGATCACTGGAGGGATTTGAGGGAGGCCTTTGCTCAGCAGTGGGATAATATAGGCTAGTTAAAAAAAAGAATAAACTAAGGGTGTTTGTTTTTGAGGGTGTTGTTAATATCGTGCGGTTAGCATCTCGCTCGTGTGTTTGGCCAGCATGCGTGACACCCGCAAGTGAATTTTTCTTACAAGCATTTCTAGTAATGTGCTCCCGCGTATACCAACTTTTTTTTTTTTTTTTATATTGCCCGTCAAGATGACCTCACTCCACCTGATGGAAAGCGGTCGTGAGGTCCAGATATGAGGTTGACAAGCCCAGTCATTCAAACGAATCACTGGGCTGGCCATCCTCACCTTGACCTGCAGGAATGCCTTTTCACGCCCCGCTTGAAGAACCCGGGACTATACGAGGAAGGAAACACATGTGCTGGAAGAGCGTTCCACGTCTGGATGGTACGACAAAGAAACGAGTCACCGAACCTTTTAGTTCGGGCCAACAAATGTTGAATTGTGTGTGGGTGACGCCGTAGTCCAGCACGCGTGGTACGGGAGTGGAAAGGTGAGGGTGGGATAAGCTGGAATAACTCGTCAGAGCATTCCCCATTGTAGAAGCGATAGAGAACACTTAGCCTGGCAATGTCTCTACGCTATTGGAGAGGCTCAAGGGTCAAAGTTGCCTCTGGGTTTCCAATAATACGGATAGCACGCCGCTGCAACCTGTCAAGAGCTTCGAGTAGGTACTTAGCGGAACCGTCCCAGAGATGAGAGCAGTATTCCACACACGAGCGAACTTGTGTCTTATACAAGAGACAGAGCTGCTCAGGCGTGAAGAATCGTCTCACTCTGTTCAGGACTCCGAGTTTACGGGATGCAGTTCTAATGACGCTCTCAATGTAGTCCCGCTGGTTTAGGTTGCTACGAACATCCATGCCAAGGATGTTTAGGCTATCCTTAATCGGTAGTGGGGTGCTCTGAAGAGTGGGATGGGAAAGGAAAGGCGACGCCTTTGCTGTGAATGCACACACCTGCGTTTTCTTGGCATTGAACTCGACAAGATTGCATGCACCCCATTCTGAAATGCGAATAGTATTCCATTCCGGTACTGATCTCGTCAGCGATAGCAGATGCACTCTCTGAAGCATCCCTTTCTCCAAAGCAGCACTGCCGCCAAGGGACGGAGGCAAAATACTCTCGCAATCCGTCCCAATCTGCCGACGAGTAGTGCCATAAGCGCCGCGTCACCTCCACAGGTTGTGGGGGAGCTGCACAAGGCACTGTAGCGCCAACCAGACAGTGATCGGAGGAGCCCAATGGAGCACCAACCGACACTTTATACCCGGCTGGGTGACTCGTCAGCAGAAGGTCCAATAAAGAGGGAGTATGACCGACAATATCTGGTACCCGGGTGGGCTGGTGTACCAGTTGCGTCAGGTCTTGCGTGAGAGCAAACGCATGGGCAGTTCGGCCTGCATGGTCTGTTTTTGATGAGCCTAACCAGGACTCATGGTGGGCATTGAAGTCTCCCAAAAACACCATTTCGGCATTTGGGAACTGCGCCTGAGCGTTGTCTGCGGCCTGACTCAGATGCTCGAAGAGTCGAGTTGTCTCGCCGTCGCCTTTGTGGGAGCGGTATATGCACGCATAGACCCGGCTTGTGGAGCCCAGGTCAACGTGCACCCAGAGGGTGGAGAAGGATGGGCCTTCTAGGCAGCGGAGACGGCTACAGCAGACGTCCGCCCTGACGAATAGACATACACCGGCTTTAGGTTGGAAGGACTCTTCCAGCACATAGCCGGGGTAGTGCAAGTATGACGTATCGGCAGGGCGGCCTATCTGTGTTTCCGTCAAAAAGAGCATCGCAGGCCTCGCCGTCTCAAGGTGTTGATGGACGGCGTTGAGGTTTGCATGGAGTCCGCGGATGTTAGCGAACTCCACCTCAAACAGCGTGTTGGTGGGGGATGGGGATGCCGCTGTTGGCCGTTTTTTCATGCTTCTGACTTCCATAGAAGTTGGAGGATGGGAGGGGCGTGAAAGAACGACTGTGATCCAGGCAATGAAAGACAAAGCGTGGTGCCCTGCATTGGTATTAATCGCGTGGAATAGTGTAGGCCGGTCCGCCGGACGGAAGGGCCCCCGTACCCCCTCGGGTGTGGTCGCCGGGCCCCACCGGAACCGGGCACCACCCGGCACGACGAGCCACCCCGAGATTATGCGCGACCTGGTGGGGCAGCCTCCAGAGGTGGTTAACCCCTTTTGGGCCCCTGTACTATGCCGCGGGCGGCCAGCGGCACCACCGTTTCTACGGGTCTCCCTGGCCGGCGGGCCGATACACACTACACACACAATACCGCCGCTAAGGCTCCCACTGGTCCAACAATTGCCACGATCACAGTCCCCCTGGCACCGGTTAGTGCAGTGCTGATCCCGGAACGCGACCTGACCGAGATAGGTCAGAATCACTTGGCGGGTTTTACACAACTGCATGGTGGTAACAACAACCGGCCGACATAAGTCTCCCACCTGAAGAGCAGATGGTCTGCTGGAAGAAACCCTTAGTCGCCTCTTACGACACCCATGGGAAGATATGGGGCTGTGGAAAGTATTCTTTTAAAGTGCCGCCACCAGCACGGCACCCGCCACCAGCACGGCACCTGTCTCGTGCGGGTGGGGAGTGGACAATCCCGCCTGTGTGATGAAATCCGCACTTTTTTAAAACACCCTAAAATCAAGTCATCGCCATTATGGATTCAGAACAAAGCTGGCCAAATGTGGGTTTTTCAATGGAACTTAGAAACAAAAAATCACACTGCACATATAGTTCCAAGTTATTGCCAAGTTCAAGAGATAATAAAATAACAAATAGGTTACTAAGAAGAAAAAGTTGTACGATTGCGTTATACGAGCCGAACAGGACTCGGGGTTTGATTGATGAGATATCCGAGTACAGATTTATTGGATCGGAAGGAAGGCGTAAGTAAGACTTATCGACTTCCTAAGAAAAAATCAAGTGTACCTTTTATGTTTTTATTTAATTAGAGCAGAGTCAGTTCTTTTATTAAATAACTTCGGTTGTAAACAAACATGCGGACTGGCTGTTGATAAGCGGTCACTCTCTAAAATATGGTTGAGTGGAATGATGGCTGGATCATCACGTTAACTTGTGAACAGGTGCCACTTTCGGGAACTGGTCTTCTCAAGTCACTACCATTTGGGTTCCTCAATGTAAACTCTAATTATGTTACGATGGCTCTTACTGTATGACTCTGGTTACAATTGCAAAAATGTACTCGTAAGTAGTGTTCCCAAAAATCGGTCTTTGTCTTGCAGTCTTGGTCTTGTTCTTGCATTTTCGCAAGACCAAGACCAAGACCAGGATTGCCTAATTTTAGCGAGATCAAGACCAAGACTGAACGGACAAGATTTGAGCAAGAACAAGACTAAGCCTGAGAGACTCTTGCGTCGCAGTTAGAACTGAGTGTCGTTTCAGGAAGTATAGGAGTTCTGGTATACGCTTAGGGACTCCTTAAGACGCAAAAAATGTATAAAAAATTGAACTCCCGTAGGTCACAGTAGATAGCTCAGTTGGTTGGAGCATCGGCACGGATCGCTTAGGTCGTGGGTTCAGACCCCCACCCGGTGTCAGTAAATTTTTCGAATTTCTCACTAAATGTTTGGACATTTATTAATTTGGTTGGGTTTTACTATTGCTAAGTTAGTGCAAGCTCAAAATGTACTTACTCTGTTACCTTGTTCTAAGATATAAATTAACGTACAATTAATAGCAATAGGCTAATAGGTAATTGCGAGACCTGCGAGACTCTTGCTGCAAGACCAATACCAAGAACAAGACTGTGAGCGCAATATCAAGACCAATACCAGGTGTATTGGCGCAAGACCAAGACCAAGACTGGCTAAGTCTCGTCTTGATCTTGCATTTGGGCAACACAACTCGTAAGTGACTAACCGGAGGTAAACCATCTCTCTTTAACTCTTTTAAAAACTACTGAGTTTCTTGCCGGGTCTTCTCAGTAAAATCAGCCTCCCAACGCCGGTGGTAAGGTCACATTAAATGTATGTATTATATTTAGTATATAGATCGTATTATTATTATGTCTATTATAATAATATTATTAACTAGCTAAGTTTAATTGTTTTGATGATTCGAAAGAACTGTAAGTGGTCTACTTGAATAAAGTTTTATTGATTTTGATTATGAACACGTGTTGCATTATAGATATTCCTCGAGTAACCACGCGTGATCTCGCGTTGCCGAACTTGCAGAACCGTTTTATTTTTTTTATTTTGAGGCTTACTTAATAAAACAATGCTTTGTTTTCCTACTAAAGATAGAAACTAGATCCCGCTTGAACCCGCATCAGCCCTAGAATCAGATCGATTTTTAGTTTATTGCTGGTGAGAAGAAATGCTGGTTATTGATTGAGAATATCCTTGATATGATCCGAATAATTTGTGGCATGTCAAATACTAAATTAAATCGAAGATTGTAGCCCATGCACATGTATTTTGTCTCCATAAAAAGGGGACCAACTGAAACAATGATGTATACATGTAAGCCATAGAGGAAGCGGATGCGACACAGAGAGATAAGCGAAGGTCGATACAGATACAGGCTGAATAATCCGTATTAGTGCAGCCTTGTTGTATTTTTAGAAAAAAATATTACTTACGTTTTTCCTCCTCAATATCCTATGTTTTTAAACGCGGTGCCGGTCGTTTAGGCTTGTTAGGTCGTTGTCGTTTCGAAGTGTAAGTATGTAATTTTAATTATAATTGAAAGTACTAACTTACACTTATCTTGTCTTGCGCTAAGATGTATGTACTACATACAAACATGCCATCACGACTATATCGCAAACAGGGTAGTCAGAGGCAAGTGACTGTTGCCGTATGGTGAACGGAACACTCAGAAGCCCACTGTCACTAATAATGGTATAAGAACCCAACGTGGTAGGTGGTGCGCCTTCCGCCTTATCAGGGTTAATTTGCTTTTTTTATCGATGTTTGCCATCATCGAAGTGTTAAACGAAAATTTAACAATGAACAAATTAATTTTAGTTTTTGTACTAGATTTGAACTCTGGACCACATGGTCCACGATCAGAGCCCACGATTCGAACCACGACGCTCTCAAGCTAATGAACTAAGTTAAATATTTTATTTTACAGAAATACATATATAGATACAGCTGGTCATTGAAGTTTGCTACCATATGTATTGTACACTTTTGGCGGTCTTATCACTACAGAGCGATTTTTCCAGATAATATGATATTATGTGAAGGCTGGCAAAATTAGCTCATTGAACGTTTTCTAATTTTGCCAGCCTTTACTTCTGAATTAACGAATAAACACTGATAAATCATCGAAGTCACTTATTAAATAGGCATGTACCTACATACTGAAATAAGAACCCCTTATCCTTAAATTTTAATCTGAGAATAAGTGGATTTAAAGTACATGGTCTGTAATTAAGTCGGTAACGCATGGAAAAAAATATCGAATAAAGGACTCGTGCCCGCGTTGAACGAAAATGTAATCATTATGCTTTCAGGTTAGTCAAACTCTTCAAAGGTCAAAGGGACTCTTACTGGAAGCCTTTGTAAGTCCATAATATCTTTTGTTGAAGTCTGGTAATGTTGACATAGGCACTAGCTAGTTTTATCATGGATATTTGAGTGTCTGTTTTCTGGTAGAGTTACAATTACTTTACAATATTTAGATAATAAGCCAAAACCGATTTTTCTATAAAAGTTAGTAATTACTGTATTATCAATTGTTCACAAATCAAATACAAATAAGGACTAAGTAATGTACAAAATTAATTGACTTTAAAATTAGTAGAGTTTCAAATCAAAGTTGTATCACACATTTAAAATAATAGATTGCTCCCAACACTAAAGATGTTTCAATCAATGTGAACGGTATTGGTTGGATCTTCGTCACTACTTAGTTTTTAACCTCAAGAAAATGTTTGAATGTATCTCAGAAAGGCGTAATTTATTCCACTCATCCACACGTCCCTAACTCTTAAGTTATCGTCGCGGACGCATAATATAATCAAGATCAAAGGAAGCTGTTTTATAAACAAAACAAAACTGCGGACCCTTACAATCAAACTCACTTACTTGGCTCGTAACGAAAGCTGGCGGTCGTTCGGACACACATATTTGTTGGCTTTACTTTGAAAGTTCATCGCGCATTTGAATTTCGAAATTTAAAAAATAAACACGTCAGAGCGCGAGCGCGGGAAATGTGCCGCCGCGCGTTCCCGCCTGTTGATTCTATCCAACTGTTGCTTCACGCGTGGTGGCGAGACCTCATAATCGATATTTTAACATCGCTCTTGAAAACAGTAACAAAATGTTGCGAATCCCGGAATTTTTATCTGATATGCTGTAATAGGTACACAAGTACCACTATGTTATTATGAAATTTATCTATACCTACCAACATTGTTTTGTGATACAGCATGGTGGTCACAGACTGAAGATAAAAAATGGTGGTGTACTAATTTATCTAATACTATTTGCATAAAAGCGTCAGGTTGATTGTTTATATTTAGATAGCAGTTTAAGTAAACTAGTTAAGTACTACTGTAAAAATAACGACTTAATAGTTACTTATTACTTTTTAGTAGAATAAAGCAGATGCAGTTGACTGAATAATTTATTCATCTTGATTCATTCATATGGTCAACTTTCCCAAAAGGACAACTTTTTAAAAGATTATTTAATTTCGTTCTGAGGTTACTGTTATTAATTTAAGGCCTCCTACAATTCAATTTAAAACGTATTCCTTCAGATAAAAGCCTTACATTATTTTAAAATTAAATTGTAATGTAAAAATAATATTTTAAAAAAGTTGTCCTTTTGGGAAGTTGACCAAATGAACCTAAAGCAAAATAATTGTTATTCCGAAACACCTTTTCATTAAAAATGTACAAGAAAAGCCAAAGAAAACCCTAGTCAAGAGGAAGTGACGTCATTGCAAAAGGAAAATGTGTCAAATACATTATGTTCGGATACTATCATACAATGAAATTACATTGTGAAATCTCAAAGAATTTTCGAGGTCACAGCTTCATTTATGGTATAGGTGCATGCACATATGTTTAACCGTGTAAATTACAGCAATTCGAATAAATTTCGAAAATCTCATGAGCTTTGAATTTAGACGTTCGTATTGTCTTTAAAAGTGTATCCGAACATAAATTGAGATGAACGATATTGCTAACTCCCTCACTTGTTTGTCAATACGGCTAGTGCTGCGACATTTTATAACGAAAACCCTAACGTTGTACAAAATAATAGTATCAGTTATTAAACTATATTTAATAGTTGTACAACTATACACACGTACTTATTGACTTTAGAATTTACTTGAAATGCTTTAAACACCCAGTTACTTTTGTTGTGTGTATTTTTAGACCTGATGGGTGTTATGAGCATTAAGCGTTTACGTGTCATGTCATGACTCATCCGTCATCGGAACGGACATTTAGTAAGGTACGTCACGACACGTCACATCACACTAGTATAAACATTAACATACTAAATGTATGAAACCAATTCCGTTCTAACGAGTCACGACACGATACGTCAGACAAATAGGAATCCGGCTTTACACTTGTTCACGCTCAGTTTTATGTAAATTGCTATAACTTTCATGAGCCAACCTCATAATGTCGTAAAAGTAAAAAAAAAATATTAACTTGGTTTAATTTCTATCACATTTAATATAAATATTGTAAATATTATTCAAAGAGATAAAGAACCCAAATAGATCCATTGAAAAGTGGTGTAACTCGAATAATATAAAAATAAAGTTGTTTAGATAGTGAAGAATAAAATGTACCCATTTGTTTTTTTTTCGAGTGATGCCCCTTCTTTACTGGTTACTATATTTTGAGTGAGAGAGTACTTGAGATAAAAGACAGTGTTTCATTGTTTGATCAAAAAATATGAACTGATTTTAGTTATAAATAATAATAAAAATTATCAAAAGAAATCACTGAAATGGGATCTGTGTGCTGTCTACTGATAGCTACTTTTGTTTTATCTTTTTAGATTTATCCTACAAAAGGCGTTACTGTATACAAATACAAAATACAAGAAAAAATACAAAATATTTATTCACTTCAAGTTATTTGTTTACAAATTGGTGTTGATTTCCTCTATTAGGTACGGAAGCACCTGTGTTAGAAGAAGCCACTCTTGCTTAGCTAAAACATATTATCATTTAAATAACTTATTAATCACACTTTGCGCAGAAAGTTGCAATTTAAAGATGACATTGACAAAAACTAACAGTTTGTGATTTTATTTTAATTTTAATTTTAACTAAACAGAAAACGAAACAAAGGAAATAAAAGCATTATTAAGAACAAAAGGATGTGCGTATGTTTGTGTAAATGTTCGTGTGTGTGTGTGAGTAGTGTGTTTGTATAGTGTTGTATAATCGAAATCCTGACATAAGTCATAAGGGCAGCTCAAGCTAAAGTTTTAACATTAATGTGACTATCAATAGGTCTGTTAGGTTTGCAAATAACTCTCCTAGACCTTAATTCGATCAGTTGGACTCACTCTGGGTCGGTTGCCGACCACTTTTAGCTCTTACCAATATATACTTAGTACTTACCCATTCTGTGCCAATACATCAGTTTTCATCTAAAGGTGGGTGTAAGTAAACTAGAGCTTTTGCTAGAGCATTGTGTGTAACGTTTAACGAATGCTACACGGGTAAATGATCAGTTATCTAAATACATTTCCATGTAATATTCTAGCTTGGTTTTTAAAATCTAGTTGTAACAAAACATCGAGCGTCATGTTTGCATTGTGGTTCAATTTTTAAAAACGACGAAATCTCGGTCTTCTACAAGTGAATGTTCTAATTTATCAGCACCTTTACAACTACTTGTTATAAAATTATAGCATCATGTTATCATTATTTTGTAACAGAATGAAATATGATCGCATAACGTAAGACGTTATTTCTAAGGACAACCCTAATCCCCAAATTTGACATTTCTCTTTTTCAGTAATAATGGCGCACTTGCGAAAGGTGGATACTTTTCAGTAATCTTAATTTTGTGTGGTGTGGTGAAGTGAAAACAAGGAATCAAAATGCCGTACCGCAGGCGCTTCTCTGCCAAGATGCCAGATTACGACGACGACGTTACCGTTGTCGACGTGTATGATTTGGCATCGGACATTGGCAAGGAATGCGAAATAATTATCGAAAAATACGGCCCTGACGCCGTAACAGCGTTGCTGCCTAAAGTGATTAACGCGTTAGAGCTTCTGGAGAACCTTGCGGTGCGGAACGAGAAGGAGAACCAGGCTTTGCAGGAGCTGACGGCAAAGATATCTCAGTTGGAAAATGATAAGATCGAGAAGGCAGAGTATAGGCAGCGGTTTGAAAAGGTAGGTGTTGGTGGAGTCTTAGAGGTCATTGTTGATTGAATTTACGCGTGCAGCAGACTGGGCGCACGCTAGTTTCGACACCAGTGCATTGGATGTAGTTGCAAAAGGCAGTAGCGCTGTGTATTGCGCGACATTGACATCACGGTTGCCAGATATCGAAATGATAATTAGCCCCTATTGCTATTGTAAGTTGTTATTTACAACTAAATTCTGCCTTTGAATAGTCATAATATTCATGCGTAGTAGATTTAGAATATTGTACAGTTTCCTAGTTTAGAGTTCTAGAATACTCATAGTCTCCTTGGATTTCTTTATAATTAAATGTCAGTGAGGTTTGTTTATGATGCAAATATTATTGTGTGTAAGTAAGGAGCTGTTTCATAAATCTTCCTCTGAGTAAGTTGTATCGGACTAATTTAGATAATAATATAAATGAATGTGGTCTCTGCCAGAATACCAGCGTATCTGCCGTGCCTGCATGGCAATGGCACATGCTGCGGCAGGGTCCTGTTTGGCCCACATTTTGTTAATTTATAAACATATCATCATGTTGTTTTTAATGTTTTTGTATGTATTTAAATTATGTTGTATGGGTCAATACAATATAAATATTTTTCTTTCAATTATTAGTATTGTTCTGCTCTTGTGTTCAATCTTCATCAGCCCTTCAAAAGATCATCGCAATAAACAGATAAAGCCATGAGGTATGGTCACGTTTAAAGAATCCTCAGTGACAGTGTAAACAAGCAGCTTCATTCATAGCTCCAGTTCTCATTTTATAAGTTTATTATTTTCGCAGAAGTTATTAACACCAAAATGTGTTAGCTGCTGAGTCCACTTTTATCATAGTTCCTTGGGTTCTACAGTATCTTGTCAACTTGGTGCTAGAGTGCTAACAGCCCAAACAGTCTATTGATGTGTATCATTACAATTTTATAAAACTGATATTTCTTTATTTAACAGTAACTTAGTAAACAAGGTTTGGCTTCTGTTGACGCTAAACTGAACATAGTGCCTAGATAATTTCCAACAGTACAATTGAAGACCTTTGTTGTGTTTAGTTTTTCTATAACTAGCTACAATTGGTGCCTATGTTATAATATCTCAAGTCATCATCATCATCCGTGCGGGCTATCCCGGTTGTGAACCCACACTGGTGTGGGGTCCCAGGGTCTGCATTTCTTATTTTCTTGGCCCACTTCACGCGGTCTTGTGCATCCTCAGCCGCCTGTTGGCACGCATGTCACCCTTAACGACGTAGAGCCACCGCTCAAGTGTTACTCTTCATTCTTTGAATTGGCCTGTACATTTCCTTATTAGTCAGGATATTCCTAGACACAGTCACATAACAATCTCACAGTCAGTTCATTTTTGTTTCATTGGTAGTTTCTGCAATTGCATATCATGTTTGGGGATTGTACCTATATGCCTTTTATTATATCTGTCTTTTATTATTTACTTAATTAGCAGATCCTATTTTTATTTGCACCCTCATTCATTATGTATATAACAAAATATTAGCAGGAAAGCTATTTCAATCATGTTATAAGATTTCTTAATACTCTTAATTAGCAAGCAAGGTTGTATCATATATAAAACCAAACAAAATGTCTGGTTTGCTTAGTGCAGATGAAGGCACTAATATTCAATTACATATTTCCCAGCCTTTAAATCTTCGATAGATGGTTAAACACTTAGGTGTTTTGTTACATTATATAGGCGCATTTGTTTGAAATTACAGCGGATTCCTTAAATAATTATGAGGATATAGTTCAAATAGGAACTTGCTGTCCTAACTGTCGATGTTTTTCTCCTTTTACCGGTTCTCTTTCTCGTAGTTCTCATAAATATAACTGGTATTGATTATTTAGGCATTATTTATAATATATTATTGGTTCAGAATGCCATTCAAATAAAGAAATACCCTACCCATCCCGTTAGTTGATATCCGGTTAGGTACTACAACAACATACTTAGATTCCTATTATTCGGGATTAGATAGTTAACTAGTCGATAATGTATTTAAGTAAACATTTCATGGTTATCTTGTTATACATGTATATAATAAGGTGAATATGTATTATAGTATATGTATTTTTTTGGTTATTTGTTATGTTAGGTATATATTAATAATTAAGTAAGTCTTTGTGCCCTTCCCCTGTACCCTTTCTTTTAAGTTGCCCAGCCCAAACTACCTGAATTCTCTTCTCAATCTTGCGGTTGACTGGCAGAGAATGCCTCCGGGCAGTCCGCCATTTGTACTTGTTCCTCTTGCGCAATGAAGAATAAATAAATAGATATACATACTTCAGCTACTAAATGTTATTTTGGTCCATATTGTTTTTTAATATTTCAAGATACAGTTTTGTTATTCTCAAAATTTTTGTTTGCAGTCAATGCATTTGCACTTGATATTTGGAGGTTTCTGAACTGGCAGTATAACTACATAACATAACATCACGACTTTATCCCAAGCGGGGAAGTCAGAGGCAAGTGACTGTATCGTCATGGTGAACGAAACACTCGGAAGCCCACTTTGCACCAATGGTATTAGAACCCGACGTTGTAGGTGGTGGGCCTTCCGCCGTTATCCGGGTTGATTTGGTTTTTATCGATGTTTTTCATCACCGGAGAGTGAGTCGGTTGGTTTAATTAACAATGAACACAAAGATTTTGGTTCTAGCCAGATTTGAACTCGTCCCGAGTTCACACGATCCGCGATCTGACTTCCGGTGCTGAACCACTAGGCCACGACGCTCTCCTCTCAGTATAACTAGGCTGACATTAATAAAAATCATTTCAAGTGTTAATAATAAGCAATTAGGGGTCTTGGGTTTAGATATTTATAGTTGGATTTCTTTGCATTTTAAAAAGATTTAAGGAGAATGTTGAAATCAGCATGAAAGATGCCTAAATTCTAAAACACCTCTAGGCAGTTTAAACCTCTCAATTTCATAGGTACATTGCTTGTTTCATAATCTGGTTAGAGATTGTTGTAATCTTTAGTGCAATGGACTTTCACTAACTGCCAATAGCAGACAATATTTCAAGTTATCAGCTCTTGGTACTTTCACCTTCAAAATTTAAATTGAAAAGCTTTATTAAACCTATAATGTTGTCTTATAATTATTTTTGAATGATAGGAACTGAATTTCTAAATTGTATCTTTGTCAATAATAATGGTTAATGCTGCAATTAATGTTCTATCCTGGTTTTGGCGGGTGCTTATCCACATATAAGAGATATGCTATGCCGCTATGCTGCGAGGATGTGAGAGCTAAGCTAGGAAACTATGTGACCGTTTCCTCTGATGCTGAGCAATGTAGCGGACCTAGTAAGATGTCTACGAAGATGCGCCGACGCAAGTAGCTAAACGCGCGTCTACTTTACGTACACCTCTCGCGACCGGGTGCGCCAAATTTCACCTAAATTTTCAACTCCCATAATTGGAACTCCGAAAATGTTCTTACTAACATTTTTCATCCTTGAAAATATCATTAATGTATGTTCATAATGGGTTCACATCGGCTCACTTTAAGTTCTTTACCCGAAATTGTTCTTCCTACCGATTTGTAATCGGAACACATACTAACTTAACAACTTAGCGTTTATGTCAACCTAACCCGCTCTTCGCTAACCAGACCGAGTGCCAGAAGCGACTTTAAAATAAACTCGCTTAGGTTAGCGAGGAGCGAAGCGACGAGCGTTTTAGGTTTACATAAACACAGCGCACGAGCCGAGCGAGCTAAGCGAGCGTGCCGCGGCAGCGGCCGGCGAGTGCCAGAAGCGACTTTAGGGCGTTTCTCACATTAATATACATCACTTTACTTTCCGAATATGAGTAAAAATGTTATGGTAATTATGTTTAAAGATAAAAACGTTATGACAAACAACAGTAGGAGGTATGATGATATTAATTACAATAATAATTATAATTTTCGGAAACACAAGTGTTATGAACATCGTAGGTAGTACAAAAAATTGTATGAATAAAAACTTTAGAAAAAAAAAATTTAGGAAGAGTGATCATTCGGATTACAATTTGGTAGGAAGAACAATTTCGGGGAAAGATCTTTAGGTGAGCCAATATGGACCCCTCGCGAAAGCACAGCACGCATCCATAGCACGTATCCTCAGCGCGCATCCGTTCATATAAAAGAGAACCAGTAACCACCAGTGCTGTGCTATTTGGATCAATTAATATGATTGGTGGATATCAAACGCATCCACAGCAACGTCGCATAGCACATCTCTGTGGAAATGCACCCTAAATTGGCACTTTAGGCTCTTTTTATACCAGCATTTGTGCTATGTTAAAACCGCTATTTGCTTTCGTTTGATTAACAAAATTCCAACAATGTATCATTTATTTATTCTTAAAAAACTTATTCTATCATTACAGGTTTTGTACCTAATACAATAGAACAGCATCAACAGCAATAAAACATCATGAATCCAAACATCGCTGAACAACAGAACAATCGCTTCTCAACATGCAACTTAGTCCATTCATTACTCAGAATGCAATACCGCGGTGCATAGTGTTTCTCGATAGAGTAATTGGCTACTTCCTTTCCGTATAACGTCTAAATGCTACTTTGCTATGTCTTAAGATTAATGCATGCTGATGAGATGATGATTTCTCAATTACTGGTCAAATCTTTTTTTTTTGCTGTATTAAAAGATGCACGTGAAAGTGAAACCTACTTTGGTCACAACGTCCAATTTTATTTAAAGGTGTTTCATTTGTCAAAAAACCGTTCCAGATTCGATTTTGAGCATTACATTACAGAACTGCCTCCCTGACATGACGAACATTCGCCTGTAATGTACATTTCAGATTCGATTTTTAGCATTACATCACAATATTGCCTTACAAAACTTCAGGGATGTTGTATTAAAAAGTTACACATTGTATCATCAAGTTGCGCACTGTAATGCTCGGTGCTTTCCCTTACCAACGCAATGCTCAAATTTGTAACATTACAGCTTGCGCATTCTTCTCCCTCACTGATGTGATGCTCGACTCTGTAACGTTACATTACAGGAAAATGCTCCGGGTGAGGGCGCACCTTTAAACTTAAAAAACTATTTTTTTCTACTATGTTAGTGACATACGCATACCATATGGACAGCGGGAGCCGAGCCTGCCTTAGTGCATTGCTTTTCAAACCCCTTTTGAAGAACTCAATAGAATGGCTAATTGGAATTTATCGGGTAAAGTAAATATGAGATTATTGCTTTTGAGCTATGCGCCGAATTTCATACATATCCTTTTACCAAGATATAATATATAACTCAATAGTAAGGTTATAGATTCAGTGGTTTATTAATTTTGTCAACAATATAATATAGTCAGGATAATTATCACTAAGTTCACATCATGGAATGAAAAAACCAACATTCTTCGCGAAGCTACAGCACTTTGAATATTTATCCCGACATTTTCGTGAGTTAAATAACAAATTAATTAATATAGACTCGTGAAATAACCTCCTACAGACGCAAAACTACGTAACAACGAAAGGCAATTTGAATTTGATGACATGGCTGCACGAATGAGCTTCGTCGATTTATTTCGGTCCCTAGAGACGGGTATTGGGAAGAAGTGGGCATAGAGCAAATATCAGAACCCTTGGGAAGCTTTCGACAAATTTACTCATATTGACTTTATGGGGAGCCCTACTTGGGAGTGAAAAAAAGTCAACGAAAATAGGATCCCTCCATATAATATTTACACAAAATTATTTACAAAGAAACAGAACAAAAGATCGCGTGAAAAATTAGGAGCGAAACCGGGCGTGCATTCGCGGTGCTAACTAGGAACGGACTGCTGGCTGCTGATGGTGTCGGCCGGCGTCAGCGGGCCGCGGTTGCGCGCGCAACCGCTTTCGACGCGCGCAGACGGCTCCCATATTGAAATGGTACCGCCGCACTGCGCAACGCGGTAAAGCGTGAGAGGTTTTGCCTCTCTAGTCCCACGCCCGGCCTTGCTCGTACAACCAAAATATGTATCTAAAAAAATAAGAATAAAAATAAATAAAGTTTATGAAAACACACGAGTGACGCCACACTACCCCCCTGCTGAGACCGAGGCTACCGAGGTTGAAAGTAGTCAGGAAACCGGACCGTCCTTCCAGCCCTCGTCTTTGTAGTGGCGTCGCGAGGTACCGCTGATGGTGGAACTTCTTCGGTGTCATCTTTGGTGACATAAGCTGGCTTGACCCTGTCTATTGATACCGTGGTCTCTTTGTTTCTGACAGCCAGCTTTATCGTCTTCTCCGTTCGGGCCAACACTTTGTAAGGCCCCGTGTATGGCGGCTCAAGGGAACGCCTAGAAGCGTCTTGCCGGAGATAGACGTACTCTGCTGTGGCCAGATCCTTTGGCACGTAAAATGTTTCTTTGTTGTGTCGCGCCGCTGGTTTAGGTGTTAGGTTGGCCATGTGAGATCGCAGCCGCGATGTGAAACTCGACGAGTCGTGCAGAACGTTAGCGGCAGGAGCGAAGAATTCCCCAGGGAGGCGGAGTGGCTCCCCGTACATCATCTCTGCCGCTGATGCCTCTATGTCTTCCTTCCAAGCGCTGCGGATACCCAATAGCACCAGAGGAAGAACCTCCGCCCAGCTTGGGGTGGCGTGACACATGATGGCTGCCTTCAGTTGTCGATGGAAACGTTCCACCATGCCATTGCAGGCAGGATGATATGCCGTTGTTGGACGGTGCTGCGTACAACCAAAATATGTATCTAAAAAAATAAGAATAAAAATAAATAAAGTTTATGAAAACACACGAGTGACGCCACAACTTTAATATTGGAACGTCCATCAGAGTTCTTTTAGAATTTAGCTTGCTTGACTTCAAATATATTAGCGTTTTGATTACTCTTGATCTTGAAATTTCGGATTGGATCTTTAAAGATTCCGAATTCAAGTCATAAGAAAAGAAAGGACCAAAAGAAATCTCGTTTCGGTTGCTGAATAATATTCAATTATTTGTTGCCCACGCCTTCGTTCGCGTACTGGTTAATTAAAATATAGTCTATGTTACTCCCTGACAGTGTACCTTTTTTCGTTAAAATATTTTTTTAAATCGGACCTGGGCTTACAATCACATAGCTTGTCAAGAAATTAGCTGGAACTAGGTGCTAAAGCAACTTACTACTTAGCTC
Organism: Udea olivalis; assembly: GCA_947369235.1. NCBI lineage: Eukaryota > Metazoa > Arthropoda > Insecta > Lepidoptera > Crambidae > Udea > Udea olivalis. The sequence goes on along the minus strand of OX376362.1, from coordinate 8,497,741 downwards.
ACCAATGATGACGTAAAATATTTATTATTTTACCATCAAGCTCAGAAATGAACAGGAAAAAAGTACCAGTAGAATATTACAGACACAGTAATATAATGTTTAACTATGAGCACTTAGTTCCAGTTAATTTCTGCTTTCCTGGTACTTTTGATACAGAATATGCAGAAAATTTCTTGACCCCTTCATACACTAATAAGCTCCATACGGTGATTTGTTAATTTTTTCTGGTGACTACAGATTTCAGCTGTGGAGCCAGTTGACCAATTCAAAAATGGTATAACATGGCATTGAATAACTAGCCCCGCGGGGTCAGATTCGAGCGGGCCCAGTTCCCTAAACCCTCACATAATATTTAATGCGACTGCGCACACATAGCAACTCCAGTTTCGAGTTCCGGTGATCGTCAACAGTTTTCAGTTGCTGTAATCGATGACTAAGTTAGTTTCGTCGTTTCTATGACAAGTTAATTTTTTACGTCGACGGCGACGACGTAATAAAATGAGAACAAGTACTGCTTCCTCGATATCCATCGTCTCACTGAACCCTGATCGCTGCGTAGATTGAGTAACTCAGCTTTAGAAGTTGCCATAAACTTGCGGCAATTTTTACAGGAAACCTTTAAAAAGTTGTTATTTGCCTTTTTAACTTAAGTTGCTCCATGTGTAAAGCGCCTTAGACAGTGCCGTAAACTATAGAACCAAAATGTTTTTAAGGGCGTTAGCTGGGGGTGGATCGAAAACGTTGCATTTTTGTGGGATTTTCGTAATTATTTCATTGAATTGGAATTAATCTTCAATTTTTGCTCTATTATTGTGTGCATAATGCTTTTTAAAAATACATTGAATTGTCTAAAATTAGGTAGCCGCGATTATTTGCTAAATTAAATAAAAAACCGTTTTTTTTGAAAAATTGATATGACACTTAAAAATATACTGTACACAGTTAAAGTTATAATTATGAAATTTAAAGGTGCATTCAATAATAGAGAGATATTTTTATTTGATTTGAATTCGGTTGAATAATCGCGAAAACCTTGGAATGGTGCGACGTTTGCGATCTAGCCCAAACGCAAAAAGCAAACCATCTTAAACTGTATTGAATTTCAAATTAATTATTGAAGATCTTAAACAATAGTTTTCTACTCAAATTAACTATATAAACTGACTTGCTTTCTTTCTTTGAACAATTATTTTGTCGATGTTATCAGTACGGGTGAACGACTTTTGTTTCTCACATGTGCGCGCAATAGCGTAAAGAAAAAATGGCTAAATGGTGCAATATCAGTCAGATGTAGTGGTTAGGACAGTCCGTTCGGAGCCAGATCGGGCCCAAGGCCGTGCCTTGTAGGGGACCAAAAATTATAGTCAATTGAGACATGACAGTGGCTATTGAAATTTTTATGTAATACCAACTTTGTACTTGTACAGGGAAATTATGTATTTTTTCTCCTAAATAATATACCTACCTAAATAAATATATAAGACCACTAACTACAAAATAATTTCATAACTAAGCATCCTAGATTCTGCTTTGAGTTTCGAACTTAATAATACTTATATTTCCAAAATTATACTTAAATAAATATCTGGGACAATTCACACCAAGATCATCTGACCCCAAACTAAGCAGAGCTTGTACTATGGGCGTCAGACTGATAAACATACTTGAATATTTCTAAATACATACTCAAATAGATAATAACACCTAGACACACAACAAACACGAATGTTAGTCACATAAATGTTTGTCATGGGTGGGGATCGAACCTACGACCTCCGGCGCTAAAGGCAGGATCGCTGCCATTGCGCCAACAGGCCAGTCAAAGGAGACAAATATACCCAAACACATAATAAATTAATATAATTCGTCACATTAATGTTTTTCCTGATGAGAATCGCACCCACGACCCTCAGCGGTATAGCAAGCAGTATAACTAGCAAGATCACAGCATCACTCCAGGGAAAGTCAACAATAGAAAAAAACATATAATTATTAGGTATTAAATGTTTGCCTACCTCTTTCCCTTTTCCAATTTCCCAATAGATCGTGCAGGTATACCTACCAGGTTGCGACCACCTACTTGCCAAAGAGAGCAAATCATTGCATTCATATTTAATCTTTACAGTTTAGTGAAACAATGGTTTCAACTTGTTACATTACATTAAGCATTTTATTAATAGACTTGTTGTTTCTAACGTTTACATAAATTATCATATTTTTGAAATGTAACCTACAACTCAATTATTTAGATTTGACGACCGACTTGGTGTAATGGTTAAGAAGTTGGCTACTACACCAGAGGTCGCGGGTTCGATCCCCGCACAGTACAAACATTTGTGTGCATGAACATGTCTGTTTGTACTGGTCTGGGTGTCTCCTATGTATAATAAGTATGTATTTACAAAAGAAAATGTATTTAAGTATGTTTATCCGTTGTCTAGTATCCCATAACACAAGCTTTAATTAGCTTACTTTGGGGCTAGATGGCGCTGTGTGGAATAATGTCCAGGGATATTTATTATTTATTTATTATTATTTATTTATTATAATAAAAAAGATGAGAAATTATGCTTAAATGAGAAAAGGTTTTGCTCAAAAGGCAAGGTGACTGTTTGCCATCGTACATATAAAATTATTGATTTGCATTAATTTGTCATAAACACCTACTCTTCGGGTTTCAGGTATTCAGTTCATGTCGCCATGAAATGATTTAGTATTGTAATATCATGCAGCAAACGTCTTATTTTGCAAGTAGCACTTTCAACGCCACACCACGCACCGGTGCGTTTTAACAATCGATTTCCTATTGTGTTTTTTTATTTGGCAGTGAATGGGTTAAACTCAGTGATCTACTTAGCTTTTTAGTCTCCGTTATTTGGAAATTTTCGTACTGTCTCAAGGGTAATAATTACAAGGCTTACGTTTTCTATTTTAAGAGGTTTGAAATACGCTAATCTCTGAGCCATGTTTTACACAGAAGAGTAGGTGTGCTCTTTCTGGGTGTTGACTGACACATAGTGGCGTGTTAGTTATTTGATTTTAAACCTTTCTACTTGAAAATATCTTCCTGTTAATTGAGTTCATAGTACCTAGTTTGTGTAGGTGAAGGGTAAATTAATCAAAGAAAACAGTGTATTTGTAAGTGTTTTTAATAATAACCTCTTTTGGTTCGTCTTAACCTAAGTACCTACCTAGGTACACGGGTCAGGATGAATATACCACCTAAACCACCTGATCCCCCTGACGAGATAGGTATGCCTCCAACAATGCTCCCAGATGAATCTACTGAAGATCAGAACAGACCCGAAGTAAGAAAACATAAAATACCTATGGAGCCACCTAACTCGACAAGTAACTTGGACAAGCGTACCCGGAATGTAGATGATGTTGACTCGTCAGCATCACAGCAAACTGTCTACACTCATCCAAGCTTTTTAGAGTCCCGGACATACAGTGAAATGGACAGCGGTCCATTTATTGTTCATGTTATTCGTATCGAGCCTGACCCTGCTGCTGGTACTGCCATTCGACCAATTAAAATTGGTCAAATGTTACAGAAGAATCATGTGAAGGGCATTGTGAGGGATGGAGTGAAAAGCGTTGGTAGAAATAGAATCGCAATAGAGTTTCAGTCAGCTTCAGATGCTAATGACTTTGTCCTGTCTGACTTCTTGACCTCCAATAAATACAAAGCATCCATTCCCACCTATAACATCACCCGTATGGGCCTAGTTCGAGGTGTTCCAGTTGACTGGACCCTGGATGAGTTCATAGAATCCTTGGATATTCCTGATGGCTGCGGCAAAGTATTAAAAGCTAGGAGACTTAACCGCAAAACGATTGTTAGCGGAAATACTTGCTGGTCCCCGACTCAAACAGTGGTTTTAACTTTCGAAGGTCAGAAGTTGCCAGAGAGAATATACTCATACCGCACATCTCTTATTGTAAACCTTTACTTGTTGCCAACTATCCAGTGTCATAACTGTTGCCGTTTTGGCCATGTCAAAACACAATGTAGGTCCAAGCCCAGGTGCTACCGTTGCGCACAAGAGCATGCAGGGGACAACTGTCAAGTTCATGAAGAGCAGGCAACTTGCCTCCTTTGCTCCGGTTGTCACTTTGCCACCAACATCAGTTGTCAAGAACATCAGAGACAAAAAACTATAAAAATGCTGATGTCACAAGAAAATATCTCGTACCAGGAAGCCTCTGCACGTACACCTAATGTAAGACGACCATACAATGACGCTGCCAGGGCCATCCCTCCCACCCCACCCCGAACTCCCTCACGTCCCATCCCTAATTATGTGGAGCATACATCGCCTAACAAGACTTCCTATCGTAAAACGACAATAACAAGACAACGGCCTCATGCCCCCCTCAACAAAGGTTACGACAGACAAGCCCATCACAACATAACAGCTAACCCTACATCATCGGTAGGTAATGGCTGTGCCATTCCAAACCCGTACACTCCATCCGACAATGACAACTTTATTGAAAGCATGATAACTATGCTTATGTCAATAATTAGTCGCTTCAACGACGCTGTACCGCCCAACGTTGCATATAAACTAATCCAGATGGTTAACTTGCTTCCGCCAGAAACCCGCAACCTTAATAATGGCGACGGAGACTTATCAGTTTCTACAATGGAACTGTAGAAGTATCCGCCCAAAGAAAACTGATTTAGCATACCTATTAAACAAATACTCCATCGCTGTCGCTGCCATCTCTGAAACATGGTTAAGACCTGGCTCCAACTTCAGGGTCCCAGGGTATGCTTGTTTCAGAGATGACAGAGACGATCGCGGTGCAGGCAGTTTACTGCTCATTAAGAGACCCTACATATACTCAATACTTCCTGTCCCTGCGCACAGTCCGGATTTCCATATTGTAGCAGCGAGAGTGTTGAGTATATCTATTGTTTCTATTTATATACCCCCTGATCCCAGTCCCTCCCTGATCCCCGAACTACGCTCTATCTTTTCTTCCTTCCCTCCCCCGCTCCTTATACTCGGGGATTTCAACACCCACCATGTCTCCTGGGGTTCCCACAAATGCGATTCATTTTCTTACTTGCTCATAGATCTATTGGAAGAATTGGATCTATGCGTAATTAATGATGGATCACCTACCAGACGCGTATATCCCAACCAAAACCCACAATCAGCGGTGGATCTTTCCATATGTTCCCCTATTCTTTCTTCTCTTTGTAGTTGGAGAATTTTATCTCAGTCCCAATCCAGTGATCACTTCCCAATTATTATAAACAAACCCAACTCCTCAGTACCCTTCGCCTCTCACCCTCCTATTAGGAAATATAGGACCCAGCACGCGGACTGGAACAAATTCTCGGCAGAAGTAGACCTGTACCTATCAAACCACGGTTTTAGCCCTCACAGCAATGTTGTAGACAAGTACACTGTATTTCTGGCTGCCCTCACTACTGCAGCAGATGCAAGCATCCCTAGGAGAAAGCCTAATCCAAAAAAACTAGCCCCTCCCCCGTGGTGGGACTCCGAATGCTCATATCTGATAACTCTACGTAAGGAGGCCGAAAAAACCTATAACTCATCCATGTCACAGGAAAACTTCAGTAAATACCAACAAATTGCTGCCCGTACTAAAAGAACGCTAGCAAAAAAGAAAAAGAAGGGTTGGGTAAAATTTTGTGAAGGCCTTGCTCCTAGGGCCCCATCCTCAAAAGTCTGGACAAACATCAGACGCTTCCGCTGTTCAATTTCTAGCTTATCCCCTTCTTCGAATGACCCATCTGTCTGGCTGAATGACTTTGCAGATAAATTATCCCCTCCTTCCGCTCCTAATGAAAATTGCTTACCCTCCCTATACTCAAATTCTTCTAATAAAAACAGATTTGACCAACCCTTCTCTTTATCTGAGCTACAACTCGCTGTCAGAGGTCTTAGAGACTCTGCACCAGGTGAAGATGGCATCCCTTACTCCTTCCTTTCCCACCTGGGGCCAATTGGTGAAGAATCCTACTTGGACCTACTCAACGCCATATTTGAGACAGGAGACGTTCCAGAGGCATGGAAGTCTCAAGTGATTATTCCCCTATTGAAACCAGGCAAAGACCCCACAAAAGCCGCCTCCTACAGACCCATAGCACTTTCCTCCACCCTGTGCAAAGTATTGGAACACATGATGAAAAATAGACTGGAATGGCTTGTAGAGAAGAAGAAAATCTTAGCGAATACTCAATTCGGATTCCGCAAATCTAAAGGTACTACAGATAGTTTAGGAGTTTTAACTACAGATATTAGGGTTGCCTTCTCCAAAGGTCAGTACCTAGTAGGTGTATTCCTTGATATTACATCTGCTTATGACAATGTACAGCTTCCGGTGCTCAGAGAGAAGATGCTTCGCTTGAGTCTTCCTGAGAGGTTAGTTCATTGTGCAACAAACTTGCTAATGGGCAGAACAATCAAGATCCGAACAGCTGATCAATTATTAACACCTAGACATGTCTGGCAAGGCCTACCGCAAGGATCAGTCCTGAGTCCTATCTTGTACAATGTTTACACATACGATCTCGAACAATGCGTTTCATGCTTCTGTAACATTCTCCAATATGCCGACGACTTATGTCTATACTCAACAGGCAAATCCATCGAGGACATCAGTTATAGATTGAATTCGGCCTTACATTACCTAACAGATTGGCTAGCAGATCATGGGTTGTCACTATCGGCACCGAAGAGTAATGTTGTGGTATTTACAAGAAAACGTATTATACCAGATGCGGGAATTACATACAATGGACAAGCTATTCCCTCTACCAATAAGGTTAAATTTCTTGGTGTTATTCTAGACTCTAAAATGTCATGTACTCCGCATTTCAGCCATGTAATTCAAAAGTGTGAAAGTAATATTAATGTCATTAGGTCCCTTTCTGGTGTCTGGTGGGGTTCCCATCCATATAGTCAAAAACTTCTTTATAATGCTCTTATCCGCAGCCATATTGATTATGCTTCATTTCTCCTTGAGCCCTGTAGCAAAGAAACATTAAACAAATTAGAAAAAGTCCAGATGAAAGGCCTCCGAATCGTTTTAGGTGCTATGAAATCTTCGCCCACAAACGCGCTACAGGTAGAAGCAGTAGACCCCCCTCTGGAACTCCGACGCCAATATTTATCTGATAGATTTATTTTCAAAAAGAGCCAAATAGCATGTCACCCACTTCTTTCCCGACTTCAGTCTCTGTCTGAAATAATATCTGACACTGCAAACAAATACTGGACTCACAAGGACCCACCCAGAATTATTAAAAGCCAAAGAAAACTGGCTTCTTTGTCTTTCCCAATGACACAGTTTGAGGTAAACCCACTCTTTGAAACGGACTTTGATGCTTTAATCTTTAAACCCAACATCATCTTAAGTCTTGGTATTACCAAGAATGACCCCCAAGCTGCATTTAAGTTTCAAGAAGAACTAGGTAGAGACTGGCAGGGATGGATCCATATCTACACAGATGCCTCTAAGTTCACAGAAAATGGTTCAGTAGGTAGCGCAGTCTGGACCCCAAAGTTCCAAGTCCTATTGAACTTTAAGTCTCCTTCAGAGACCTCTACATTTACTGGAGAAGCAATTGCCATTTTAGAGGCACTTCTTTTTATTTCTTCCCATAAACTAAACCGTTCAGTAATTTTCTCCGATTCAAAGAGCTCTTTACAAGCAATTCTTAGTAACCCCTTTAAAAGTAAATTCATTTCCCCTGTAATTCTGAAAATTAAAAACTCCCTTTTCCAATGCCATCAGCAAAATCTGGAGGTAGTTTTGGTTTGGATACCAGGCCACAGCGGAATTACTGGTAACGAGCAAGTGGACATCTGGGCTAAAGAGGCTATAACTAATGGTACCATTAGAACAGATATTTATGCTGTAGATATCTTACCTCAGGCTGCCAAAACCCTCACCAAGAACTGGCAAAGTTTGTGGAACCAATCCTCCAGGTTTAAAGGTCGCCACTATTGGAACATCCAGCCACACATTTCCACCAAACCTTGGTTCTTCAAACTCAAGTCCGCCAATAAACTTTCAGTGTCGGTAGCGTGCCGGTTACGCCTCGGTCACGCTTGCACCCCCGTCTTTTTAAACAAAATACGCGTGAAAGATAACTCACTATGTGAATGCGGCTTGGATGAGGGTACTCCGGATCATATATTTTTTAATTGTCAAAGATTCCCCACCTCTCTATACGATATCCTTCCTCCTAAAATTCCTCGACCCCTCAACTTAAACTTCCTTCTAACTTCTGTCTCCTATTTAAAATATCTATGTAAATATATTGAAACTTATTCCATCCGTCTGTAAATAACCTCCCCTTTTTTCCCAGCGTCTACCCTTAAATGTATTGTGACGTCTCGTGTCTATGTTGATTTTTTTTTTAGATGGTGCTGGTAAAGAACTCAATTAACACTGAGCATAGACACAGAAGTCAGACAGAACACACAATTTTATTTTAACCGGCCAACCGCTTCTGTGTCTCTTTACACATCAGATTTGAAGGAAGAAACGGAAAAAAAAAATTCTTACTGGCCAATCATTAAAAAAGTTTAGACTCTACTTGACATTGGCGAAATCAATCTGCTAGAAAAGCAAGATTGTTGAGGCCACAAAAAAAAAAAAAAAAAAAAAAAAGAGTAGGTGTCAGAAACTGACTCAGTATAATTAGTTGCTTAAATTCATTTTTAACTTAAGTATATACTTAGTTATTTAAATGTAACATGGGCTGGCTTTATTGTTATTGATCCAGACTGCTTTGTCTCCACGGATGGGTCATGGGTTCGACGATGACTCATGTGACGAACATATATGTGTTTGTCCTGAGTATTGAATCATAATAAAAGTATTTCCATTGGTCTCTGATACCTTTGGTACAACAAGTTCTGCGCACTGACTGACTGACCTGTTGGCGCAATGGTAGCGATCCTGCCTTTGGCGCCGGAGGTAGTGGGTTCGATTCCCACCCATGACAAACATTTATGTGACGAACATTTGTGTTATTTGTGTGTCTGGGTGTTAGTATCTATTTAAGTATGTATTTAGAAATATTTAAGTATGTTATCAGTCTCTGACGCCCATATTACACGCTCTGCTTAGTTTGGGGTCAGATGATCTTGGTGTAAATTATCCTAGATATTTATTTATTTATTTACTTTGGGTCAGATAGCAATGTGTCAAGACTTCTTAATAATGTTGCACTAAAACCTTCATTTAGAATATTTTTAAGCTGACACTTAATACGTTGTTTAAATGTTTATTTTATCATTTGCGTTAGTTAAGTATTACATCTACCCTAAATAATGTTCTTGGAATATCGGCTCGTGTATTACTTTATTATTGCCAACAGTCGGCCAGCAATCAAAAGGATTTGTCTCTTGAATAGCATCCTAATCATAACTGGCATTGATAGATCCCCTTAGTCGTGTACCGTCATCTGTGTCATAGCAAATTAGGGATTGGGTCCCTGCCATGAATAATAATTATATTTGAAGATTGGATTGCTCGGGTCCTGCTTTTTTATTATTTCCATATTTTGACAATACACTAGAACTCCTCAGATGCAGTAGTTAGAGCGGTCGACCTGAAATTTGGATTTTTTTAAACTAAGCTTTACGCGGTTATTTATGAACTTCAATTGCAAGAAAATCGTGATTTTGAAGATGATCTTTGCCCTGCGGCGTCAAATACTGCATCGTAACTGTCTGACCAGTAATCGAAACTAATTAGTATCAGTTATTATTAGTTCTATTTGATCCTGAAAAACTTAAGGATCGTACGTTACGGATACGTCAATAATTTCCCGTAACTGAGTTTCTCACAATAACAAATACCGTACATAGTTTAGTTCATTATTCATTCAGACTTGTATTTTCCCCTGATTAGAATTTTATATTAATAAAACTTTGATCCTAAATTCCCAACATCATTCACCTGCCGCGAATAATAAGTATTACTCCTGTATTTTCATGTTTTTTTTTACCCTTGAGATGTTGTTTTGTCGAAATTGATAATACCGCAACATTAATTCCGTGAAATGATTTTGCATTGATATTATTTATCTTGACCCAAATGTTCTTATCTAATGCAAATTGATGGAGGATAACCTTCTCGTTATCACGAAATCGCATATAGATGAGACTAATAATCCATTTTGTCGTTGTTATGAGAGTGATCAGCTGATGTTACCTAAAACTTATCAACACTACTAGGCCTAGCCAAGAGCAACACGCTACTTGCGTTTCAACATGTCAAATTTTAAAATGTATGGAACTGACATCAAATGTGTTCTAAATTATTGTCAATTTTTTGTATAGTATTTCGGTGTCATGTAATTTTAAAAAAATATGTTGATAAACTTCACCCATTACTTGCGTTAAATGAAATATTTGCATTCAAAAATATATCTTATTGTGCAGGAAATAGAAGCCATCGAGGAGCAGTGGCGGACAGAGTCAGCAGAGTTGGTGACAGCAGTTGGTCGTCTTCAAGATGAAAACAAACGACTCAGGCGGACTATCAATGCGCCTGCCGATGGTAAGTTGATATAAGTAATTACATTTTGAGTTTGTGATTACAAATTGATTACTTACGTCGCGTGTTACACTCAGGTTTGTAAGTCATTAACCAATTAATTTTAAACTATACTTACTTTTCGAACAACTCTCTTGAGAGAAGTTATTTTGCAAGAGATTCATTTTTCGCCAGAATAAATCTGCTAAAGGCGGAGCGTTGGTACTAAATTATTGAACGAATGCAAGTTCGAATAAAAGGTCACACGGCACCTCTTCTATTTATAATTTCTATTGATTATTGTAGGCTGCAAACCAACAAAGTAAAGCAGATACAAAAAATAAACTGTCAAATGTGTGACGTAACCGTGATGGTTTTCATTCAAGACCAAGGCAAACTGAAAAGGGAACGAGGTGGAACTGCGAAGTGGATCTAATCCACAAAAATCCTTAGTTTATCATAGCGAAAAAATAGAATTACCTTTAGCAATCGCTTCCACTTTCCACATCATTTAAACTATTGTTAATTCATCCTGGTATGTGTAGTGATTCCGAATTTCCCAAGAAAGTTAGGCCCACCTTAAAAAAATTAAGTACGTATTTTCACAAGTTCGTCACATCCTCAGAGGGTATTTTTGGTTTAACGCAAAACACGGATGAAAATGTCACTCAAGCGATATTGTCTTCCCCAAGCAGCTGTTTGCCTGGCGCGAGGGTAATTACGTTGGGTGTAGGTAGGTGTCCGATCGATGCTTCATCGTGAAACATGGGGGCCTACTCCTGTGCTAAAATTACTAAGTTTCGTAGAATTTTGGGAGGCTAAAAAGCACAGAAAGAGTAGTGTGATATGTTAGGTTTCATGTAAGTATGTTGTACAATCAATCATGATGTTTGGAATTTGCCTGAAAATCAACATTAATGAGATTTGGAAGTCTGACTTGAAACATTACCGTAGTAATACAGATAGGTCGAGAGGCCTTTGTTCAGCAGTGGGACATTGCGGCTCTTGATAAAAAAAAATATAGTTTCGAAATTGTAAGTTTCTTTCATTAACGTTAAAAGATTCACGCTACTTCGTATTCGGATTTCGGACGACCGGGAGTAGGCCCCCTGGTTCGTGGAAATTGTTTAATCCCACCTCATTTACTGATCAAATGGAATGGAATGATGAACTGCCACGGTGAAGCTTAGTAGATGATTTTGAATGATAAGCTATTTCAAATTGCAGCAGCTTCATAGCACTTTACATGACAGCCCAAACATGATTTCAGTTTTAGCCCTAGATTCCTTTTATATTTACTACATTCATAATTAAACAAAAAGTTTCGGCTTCTTGGTACCTTGAACTAATACAAATTATACGATTTGAACAAATATACATTGTTAAATATTACTCGTGATTCCTACATCAGAAATAACGTTTGTTGGTGTATGACTAACAGAAACAAAATAGTAATTTAAACAGCAAAAACATGCTGGTTATAAAAACCGGGTCATTACAAGGTCGCAGTGGTCTTATGGATTATGCGAAATGCGGGTTCGATTCCAACTTAAAGGACATCAGTGGCAGTGCATTAGTTAACGATTATTGTATTTGAATAAGCAATAGTACACATGAAGGTTAAACCTGTTTTGGAAAAAAATTACAACTCTTTAGTTATGCAGGTCCTTTTTTGTTTTTTTTATCATCATCATCATCATCCGTGCGGTCTATCCCGGTTGTGAACCCACCCACACTGGTGTGTCGGGTCTCAGTCAGGTCTTGTGCATCCTCAGTGGTGTGTCTGTTGGTACATGTCACCCTTGACGACGTCGAGCCACCGCTTCTTGGGTCGACCTCTTCTGCCGGTACCTGGCGGGGGCGGCATGGCCAGACATTGGTTGCCCACGTAGTTTGCCGATCTGCGTGAGACATGGCCATACCAACGAAGGCGGTACTACTGCAGCTTGTCTGCGATGAGTTTTTTTGTATTAGCGTTATAATATACTTTTGTATCGTTTAGTTATCATTTAATCCTTATGCTAAATGCCATTGAATCACACCTGCATTAATGATGATGTTAATGATGAACTTATTTATTCTCTACTCTATAGTAGACTAATAAACCTTCTGATATATTCTAAATCAGCCGTTAGGATCCCACTGCTGAGAAAAGGCTCCTCCTCTCTTGATAAAACAAAATTTAAATTAAATTTTGACATACTTACTAACACAACACCATCACTTAGTCTTACTGCACTGTTAATCCTGGACTAGAATTGAACCTACCTACGGCGCTACCATGTCTTCTCTACCTATTACGTAAACATAGGCATTCTCAAGCTATCTAATGATGTGATAATCGTGTTAATATCACTAGCAGCCACCGATCTTAGGTTGCAATTGGTTGCAACAACGAATTTGTTCTTAGACCATATTACAAATCGTACATCTGTTTGGTAACTGCGATTATCTTTAACTTGATGTAATCTAAATGAGGTTTTGCGTGTTGAATGATATAAAGGCATGTAATCTGATTTTCCACTGTTTGTGGCTGTCTTTGTTTGTTAGGTGTTCATATATAGAGCGAGACTATAGCAAATATTAATACTATGCTTATTTACCTTAAATTTCACTATTTGCAAGTACATAGTACTCTCATTTGTTTTATTTCTATCCTTCGTTCAGCCTTGATTGAATGTTCTTTCGTAATATTGATTATGTTTAATATTTCGTCTGACCCTACCTCGCTCAACCACAGTCAGCCACCACTTTCCCCACAGATTAAGTCTTCCGCCTAATTTCGCGTTTCGTTAAACGCAACGTGACAATGAAACATCAAATATTTACCCTCCTTTTACCACAATGTTATTTCTGAATATATACTAATTACTATATTTTATTAAAAGCCTAGAAAGTCTATTATTTTTTGTATTATGTATTGGTTTGTCCCTTGTACCCTTGATCTTCCGTTTTTTTTGCGAATGGGTAATGTTCTAGTAGATCAATTCATATTAATATTGTTGTTACAAATTCAAGATAATAAATATTTATCTCATAAACAAATAAACAGATAATTTACTTAAACCAGGCAATTCAGGGGGACTTATCGCTACAAAACATTATCTTCCTGACAACCTAAAGGTTTACTAAAAGTAATGTTAAAACATTACTTTTAGTTCTTTGAAATACTCTGGTTTTTGTTTTTGTGTTGCTGTTTGTTTAAAGTACGTTTACCACTTGATGTTTACTGCATTGGATCGACAAAACCTAATTTGAATCACATGAAAAAAATTCTTGTGCGTGTCCGTAATGTAGCGTCAATTAACGCAATCTGAAATGTCAACAAACTCAGCTGACTTTGATACGTTTATCGGATTGTAATGTACATTATTTCGACGACACGATTGGCGTAGTTCGCTGTAGCACGGTTTCTCGCCTCGATTTCCGTAGTGTCCCGGGTTCGATTCCCGGTCGGGTCAATTTAGGAATCGAATCTCTTCTGAGTTGACTCGGGTCTGGGTGTGCTGGGAGACGCCCCTGACTGACTTCCTTGTGACTACCTCGTAACACAGGCAGGCTCGTAAGGCAGGCTGTCCGCATGGGCGACGTTGTCTTCGATTGGGCCAAGTTGGATTCTGGTGTGCCACAGGGCGGCATATTATCCCCATTACTTTTTTCCGTTTTTATAAATACTCTTGTGGGTTATCTTGGCTGTCCTCACCATCTGTACGCTGATGATTTGCAGATATACGCGTCAGCCCAGGCCAATAAGGTTAACAGTGCTATATACCAACTCAACCATGACCTCAAGTGCGTTGCTGCTTGGTCTGCCAAATTTGGCATTGAGGTTAATCCTGACAAGTGCTGAGCGATTATTATCGGTAGCTCACGACAACTGGTTAAACTGGATACTTGTTCTGTTCTACCTGTCTCAATGGACGGTGTTGTGGTCCCATACTCTCCCAGTGTCAAAAATCTTTGTCTCCACTTGGACAGCACGCTTAGTTGGACCTAAGCAGGTAACTCAACTTAGTAGAATAGTTACTGGGACTCTTCGTGCTCTCTACCGATTCAAGAACTTTCTTTCCACATCGACCAAGTCTCTGCTAGTACAAGCTCTCATCCTGCCTCACATCGATTACGACCATGTTTGTTATAGCAACATTTCACAAGATCTCCTAAACAAAATTGAACGTCTGCTTAACAATTGCATTCGCTTCATCTTTGGGCTTCGCAAATACGACCATGTTTCTAGCTTCCGGATGAAGCTGAACTGGCTACCTATCCGTCAGCGAAGGTGCATTCATATTATGTGCACCCTTTTCTCAATCCTCTTTGACCCTAATTATCCTGCTTATTTAAAAAATAAATTTCACTTCCTTCATAATTCGCACAGTCGTCAATTGCTTTCTATAAATACTCTTTCTCTCCTTACACCAGCTCATTCTTCTTTACGGCTTTTTGTCTAGTTCCTTCACTGTTTTGGCAATACGACTTTGGAACAAACCGCCGGTCTTGGTTAGAAAGGCGTGCAGTAAATATGCATTTAAAAAGGCTTTGCGTGCGCACTTAAGATTGATGACGCCCCAAGAACTGTAGTTTTGTCATTCTCTTGGATCCAACTGTTATCTGTCTGTTATTTTTTTACTTTTTGTCTATATAATGTATAATTGACGTATGTTTATAAAATCTCTTTGAAATCTTCTTATTTTGATTTAAACCATTTCACTCTGTACACCTAATTTAAAACTTTTATCTTTAGCACTGCCTGTAATATCTGTCTGACTGTGTGGTTGACTGGTAGAGAATGGCTCTAGGCATTAAGTCCGCCCTTTGTAACATAGACTGTGTGCAATAAAGAATAAATAAATAAATATCACAGGGATATTAATCCCTTCTTCGAGACCATTGCAAGAGGGGTGTTGTCTGGCGCATATTTATATTTATTTAGAAAGTTCCGAACCGAACCTTAGATCAAAGTTCGTTTTACTTAACATATAAGAATTTTTTCGCTCTGCTTTGAAGAAAATTTTTTGAAATAATTCCTTCCCAAGAAATATTTTCCTAGCGTTCATGGTAGATGCAAAGGAACGAACAAGAGGTACTTAACCTCTCTCACGCTTTTACATTTTAATTTAAATGACGTTCTCATTATGTAAATTCAGTGATTACGCACACGATATAACCAACCAACTGTCTTCAGTAATATTATAAATACAAAAGATTTGCTTTTTGGTTTGTTTGTAATCGATAAACTCATAACCTACTGGACCGATTTTATAAATTCTTTCATCAAAATAAAGGAACATCATCAGCGAGTCACGTAAACAGTATTTATTTTTTATATTGCCCGTCAAGATGACCTCACTCCACCTGATGGAAAGCGGTCGTGAGGTCCAGATATGAGGTTGACAAGCCCAGTCATTCAAACGAATCACTGAGCTGGCCATCCTCACCTTGAATACCTGCAAAAATGCCTTTTCACGCCCCGTCACGTATTTTTATTTAAGGCTTTATTTCAACGAGAAAAATAGTCCTCAAAGATGGTTAAGACATATGGAAAGAAAGGATAAAAGGCAACTAACGAAAGAAATCTAAAAGGCGAGGGGGTGAAAGGATCTTGAAAAGTTGGAACGGGAAGTCCAAGACGTTCTTGGAAAAGATCCGGTTACCAGTAGCCATGATTGACGAAAATGCATGAGATAATCAATGAGAGTGGAATAATGTGTCTCAGCAGGTGAAAACATATAGTCTCTGCCTACCCCCTTGGGAAAAACCGTCTTGGTTGATATGTGTGTGAAAATATTCCACACAGACGAAGCCGCTATCGGAATGCTAGTCTTAATAATGACGTTATTATCCACGCAGGTACCAGCGCACCACCGTCTCCCGCGCGGGAACACGATCAAGAGGTGCTGTCCAGGCTCACGAGCACCGCAGAGAAGCAGCGAGCGACTCTTCGCCACCAGGAGTTGCAGATGCAAGAGAAGCAGCAAGTCATCGATGGGGTGAGTACTTTTACTTTTAATATTTCTTGTGACGTCTTCTCCAATCGGAAGACGAGGTTTTCATCTGAAGATAAAAACTAGGAAAGTTTAACTTATTTATTTATTAAATTAAATTGTGAACATACTGACTTACAGAATATTAAAAATAATAATTTACAAATTATAAAATTACATGCACAAAATCGAATATAACAATTTAAATAACACAGTCAATAATTATAAATACATATGTCAAGCAAATACAATTAAATACAAAGGTCAACTAAAAAAAAAATTACAAGATGTCAAATACATTGCAGTGCTTTTGAACATAAAAACCCAAAGCGGTCTGCAAATAGGTCAATACTATAGTCATGGGCGAGAGCTTCCTCATCATGGGCTAGCGTTTCGAGCCGAATTCCTCGGCTCTTCTAAGTTTCCAACTAAGCTACCGAAGCCATTAACGGACATGGCGATTTCTGGAAAGAATCATTCTTTGATTTTGAGATAATATTATGATATAAAAGTACTTCAAAATGTTGATTTTCCTAATAAAAAGCCACAAAAAATATATTTCGGCAAAATGAACACGCTTTCTCGCTATAAAATTAAATTAAATTTGAAACCTTTTTATTCCCGCGAAAACGCTGGCAGCCATTTTTGTGACGTAATATTGGTATAAGCCACAGTCGTGTATGTACGACCGTCGGTATCTATCAATGTCAAGTTGATAGATATGTACCTATAGTCGATTTAAAATTGAATGCCTTATTATGTAAACAAATATTACACCGTAACAAAATCACGATTTTCCGCATTGATCACACAATCGCACATAAACGTCTTGCGTTGTAAAAAAAAAAACATGAAATTCATGCAAAACTGTGAAAATTAAGCATTCTTATTACGATTATTTTATCGAAAACTGAATATTGAAATACTCTTAATTATGAAATCTGCTTGACAGCAATTTGACAACTTTTTCCTTAAAATAAAATAGGTTGTCTTTAGACCGTAGTGATAGGAACGTTGCATGGATCAGAATCAGAATCATTTATTTCGATTAAAAGTGGTACAAATACAATGCTGTCGATTTACGGTTCCTACTATCAAGTATAAAAAAATATAAATGTAAGTTTGAATTATTTTTTTATTTAAAGCTTTTATACAATTTAGTAACAAAATATATCCATGAAGGTGTCATTACTAGGTATCGAGATTAGGTTCTATTTATATTAGTAAGTAAGTAAGTAAGTAAAAAATCATTTATTCATTTAAGCTTGTACAAAGCACTTATGACATGTCAAAAAAAGTATACAGAAATAATAATAATAAACGTAAATAAAATAGTACAATATTAGTACACATCGTGAATATACATAATGTGAATCTACCAAATCTATTATAATTTTAGCTAAATATAGGGAAAAAAATGTTACATCCGAGGCCACATGGGATATCGTATCGATACCCATCGTCGTGATCGTGAACGACAATACAAGTGATTGATTTGAAAGGAATACCCACTTAAAGTGGCAGCGGCCGGCGAAGCGCGCAAAAAAATGCTAGTTCCTAATTTTATTTGATGCCTTATCAATGTTGTCTTTCGACTATTGTGCTTTCCGAAGCAGGGTCCGCCCTGTGCATTATAGTTATTCTGCTTTTTGGTTTTATGCGTTTTAATACGTATGTACGCCAAACAAGTTTAGGCTACCTACACTATATTATGCTTTTTGGAAATATGCCACTCAATATGAAACTCGTGGCGATTAGAAAAATCTGAAATATGGAACACGATATTATGACAATTTACATTACGCTTAGGATTGGTGAGCCTTTATGAAGAAATTTTAAAAATCGGTAGATTTTCGGTCAAAATCAGTATTTCAGTAAACTAAGGCCAATTTCGGGAGATCTACTCAACTGAATCAACTTTAATGTTAATAGCCTCCATACACGTAAAGTTAAAGGGCGAAGTCGTCGTTTCGCCACACACGCACAGTTCTGTTCATCTGACACCCGTCAGGCAAACCCATACGTGTATGGGCTTATGACTCTGTATGATTCATTCGATGATTTCCCAACACTACGAATTGGCTATGGCTGTCAATACGCCATGTTTTTTTAGAAATAAGACATGTAAGATGAAACAGACTATAGCTGTTGACACTGAACTGACAGTTTTTGCCTATATGACGTCACACCATGGCGGCTAGTGTTTTAGGTCACCTGATATGGAGATTAAAAATTACCGACTTTTAATTTCTATTTAATGGAACAATAATGTGCTTTTATGACCCTAATCAGAATATTTAGGTATATTTCTACAACCATTTTAATATTTAATCAAATATCATAATTTATTTTTCACTACCGAAAGTACCCTATTGTATTTTTGCATTGTTTACACATTTGTTGAATGGTTTCTCTTGACCTCACACCTACAAGTCACTGAAGGCTGCTAACCCACCAGTTCCAGATTGTTGAATTTGGTCCAAGCGAATTAGGGTAATGATGCTGAATTCATCCCAATCAGGTCATCTTAATGATCTAAACCGGTTTACTGCTAAGCTCGTCACATTTCCTATCCAATGCTTTTGGAATTAAAGCTCTTTTTATCTAAAAGGTCTGCCAGTGACGTACACGTGTCGTCCCAGTGATCGTAAAGGTTAGATTCGGTGATGTCACCTCTTTTACGCCAAATAAAAATACGATAAAGAATTTTATCGACTGTACCTACAATTCTATTGAAATCTAAAAATAGATAGGAACACAATTTGGGCATGCCGAAAATATTTCAGGTGGCTAAGGTATAGGTTAAGATGACGATGAAGGGACCGCCATTGAGTTTATTTACTTGTATTTAAGAATACGTAAGCAGCTCATTCAAAATGTTATGGTGATACCCTTTTTAAATAGGTGTTGGGGATTCGACCTTCTTCAAATACACACTCAAAAGCTTTCAATTCCAGAAAGTTATAAAAACCATATTAAAAACTATCTTCATACTTAAAAATTTTCAGAATTTCTGATGTTGTCCTAAGTTGTAACAATATGTTTTCTTAAGAACTGTATTAGTTGTTTTATAATAAAGTAAAGACTTGACTTTGACTGCAAATAAATGATTTAATATTTTTAAAACATAATCACTATTTCCGATTGTCACGTTTCTGGACATAGCAGCAGCTATTATAAAATTGAAGACTGCTTAAATTAAGTTGCATAATGTCAATTAGCACAAAATATGCTAATATAGCCGTCAGCGGCGACAGAACTTGAACGAAACCGAAATAGATCCAATAAATTAGCTGCAACGCAAAGTTATTCAAAAATTCGCGACTTTAAATCGTTTCATTTAAACTGTGAGTGCTTATTTAAGTTACAAACGCACTTGTAAGTTAAAGTATTTACTTACTCTTCTACTTTGGCTTCCGACACGAGATTCCGCCACTTGAACAATGCGATTCTCTAAGAAACTTCGTCGCCACATACTGCAAACTTAGCAATATCTCCTTCCTGTTCATATGCTCCTATCGATCTTTAGCAAAATAAACTACATTTTGACGATGCGAGCATAATAATCTAATCTGAACCATCCGGGTGATTAGGATCCCACAGCTGGGCAAATGCATCTCTTCTCTATCTGTCTTGAGGCTTTTCAGCCAGCTGTAAGCACACAGTTCTGTGCATCTGTCATGTCTGCCGGATTAGCTGTTCCCATTTCTCTACTCTGGGCCTAGCTGTTAGTAAAGTCTTAATCATGAAAAAGTTTTGAAAACATGATGGATCATGAATCAAGAAAGTCTTCAGCATAAATAATGAATTCAATAAAAAATAGGAAATTATATCATCCTGGCAGGAAGGAAACATTACGATACAGCTCAGGAAAATTATGTTTTATGGATTAATTAATTCAACTCCTTTATAGTTTTTAAAGCATAACACAAGTTTTAGATGTCTGCGACCATAGACTTTGCCTGTATATTTTTAAATTTGAAAAATAACTCGATTGTCGTGGAAATTTGAGCTGCTCCGTGCAAAGTTAATATTATTTGACAGCTGAGCAACATAGAAATATATTGTTAGTAATCTAACTTATGGAACTAAAATAACACTTATCTTATCTCAAACTTTACCCACAAAATTATATTATAATAAGTATTTTTTTTTTGATATCGAATAAGTAGTATTTTTATCTAGCGGGCGTATCATTACTTATGGCATTTCGTTAAAGATTAAATTTGATTTAATGACGTCATAAACGTGTATCGTCGATCAGTTCTTCATTTTAATCTTCCTACTCTATCATTTTATTTGTCCAATTAATCACAGAAATATAGCACGTGATAAGTTCAGTCAATCCTCGGAATCATCATAGTCGCTATTTATTGTCAGGAATGTATTGGTTGGTATGACTCGACTTACGATTCCTGGACATAGACATGGACTACAGCAGGACCAGTCAAAACAAGACTAGTTCAGACTAGCAC
Source organism: Udea olivalis (assembly GCA_947369235.1). NCBI lineage: Eukaryota > Metazoa > Arthropoda > Insecta > Lepidoptera > Crambidae > Udea > Udea olivalis. The sequence continues at coordinate 8,476,743 of OX376362.1, read as the reverse complement.
ACTACTATGGGGTAGTACTATGCGGCGAGCTACCTTTGATAACTCAGCCACACTATGCTCCTAAAGCTACTCATTGGTCTCCTCCTAGCGCTGTCGCGATGTTGGTCTCCTCCTCTCTACTTATGCAATTGGGCGCCATTATTGTTGCTTGTCCTTGGACCGACAACATCTGATTATAGTGCTTTAAAGGTCGATATCTATATTTAAGGATGTTCATGGTAGCAGTATTACATCGATATCGATAAACGACTATTTTTATTAGTTTATTATTCTTAAAATCTTAAGTTTTTACGTCATGAAATGAAACGCTCATTTAATAACACAATTTTTTATTCAAAAAAATACATGCGAAGTAGTATTTTTTATACAATACACAACCATACAAGCTTTATTCCTTCACAAGCTTACAACTACAAAATTACCAACTTTTACCCTTTTACTCGAATAACTAAACCTAAACATAAGTCAAATCTGACATTGAAATTGATAATAACAGATCATCCTAAAGGTTCTCAATTTTGTCACTTCCTGACTGAGCGATCATCAAAACTCTAAGGGACTTCTAGCAGACAAAGAAGCTTCAAATTAAGAATACAATAACTGTTCAGTGTATAAATCAAGAAAAACTGAAATATTTTGTAACTTCGGTACAATTTTCTAAATACACCAACTGCATAAATAAGTTCTCCTAATCCTATATATTTATACGGGATTACAAAGTTACATTTGCAGCTATCTACAAAAAAATGAGATGCCATCAAAAACATGATTAATAAAAAAAAGGCAATCGCACTAAACAATCTAGTTTAATATTACATAAATTATTTATTTATTAAGGTACACCAACAGCGAAACGCATTACATTTTAACAAAAATGTAGACATAATATAATATTACTTGGGAGATACATTCTCTTTTCATGAGATGGCCAAGTCAATCTATTTATTCGATTTACCGACTTGGTATTACATGAATCTCACAACTTTTTACGGTAGAATAACTAAGTTGAGAGGCCAGATGAGACTTTTTTTACAAGTTATGTTTTTGATGATTTAATATAAAAAACTCCAGTAATCCAACAACACTACAGTAACAAAAGCTGACCATTCGGCAAGAAATGTAATCCATTTTGAGGATAACTTTAACGAAAGTTTTCCAAAATTTTGATGCCAGATTGTAAGAATGCTGTAACCGTCAAGGAAATCATCCGGACGATGTAATTCTTTAAAATAAAATTTTGAAAGAAATTTCATTTAATGTATCTTTAAATTGTAACAAGTGAAAGTTCTAGAAAATCACATAGTTATTTTTTCCTTGATATTTTGAAAGTGCATTTCTCTCTGAGCTGTATTAGTATAAAAGCGTCGTTGCTAAGTGTTGCTGTACCCAAATTTGAATTCCAGCCGCTCATCTTAAAAATTACCTTTTACACAAGTAAACCTAATTTTTGACCCTGGAAAAAAACATAGAGAGTTGTTTTAGTGTTTTGTTGATCGAAGGTCCCAGCGCATGCGACGGCAGCCGAGCGGAGCCGACGGCATCCGCGCGCAGTCGGTCTTGTCGTGTTCCGTGGAATACGCTTGTAGCCGCCCGGCTGCCGCGGCATACTCCCGCACCCGTTCGGGTTCCAAAATGTATTACTTGGATGCGAATACGACCTAAGAATTTATAGTTAAATGATTTCCACTGCGGCTTTGTAAATGCGCTCCGATGCTCTCCGCTATGCGCGCCGTTCGATGTGAATCGTACCTTATGTTGCCACACTGCATCTCTGCCTCCGTTCCTCGTAATTTCCCATGCCATTTGAAAAAGCACATATAAACATTAATCACAAAATCATTGCGAATTGGTCCTAATATTGACAGCGTAAGGTGAATGTGTAATGCTCGACGTGCTGTCGTCTGTACTTACGAGTACCTATGTGTGTAATTAAAAAATCGTAAAACAAAAACCATTTCAAAAACAAACACAGTTTTTGCAGTCTTCAGTTCGTTTCAGGGCAGTTAAAAAAAAGACGTTGCCTAGCCACTGGTTCACAATAAAGTAGCTTCGAACGTCTTTGAATAATAACCCTATAAAAAAGCCCTGTAAAACTTTTTAACAAACTGTAAAAGGCTTTCATCTCTTTATGACTGCAAAAACCCAAGAACCTCTTAGTTCGTAAATTCCTTGATCCATTTGACGCGGCCTGGGCTCGCAATTTAATCCGGTAATTCGACGAGACTGGGTAATTAACGATGGCTCTAATCAGATACTGTTTAGGGTAGGTTGGGTCGCACAATTAGAAACGGGTAATCAACTATTTGAGAAAGTATTAGGTTAGAGAATCTATTCAAAATAATGTGCCATATCTGGGAGCAGGATCATCTGGCACTTGCCAAGCAAATCTTGTACTGTGTGTATGTTTATTTATAAATATAAAAATTGTACAGACAACACATCAAGTCTCCAAGTGAGAATAAATATCCCTGTAGTACGAGGTACCAGACAAAGAATTGAGCCAAGGGCGCTCCCAGCACACCCAAACCCGTCCCCAATTTGATTACACTGCTCATGTCCATTGTCCATTCTAAAAATATGCGTATTAACGGAATTGCTAACAAGAAATCCTGTTGTTTGACCCAGCCTTATGAGCTAACAATATAAGATATGTATGTTGTTTTTTTTGTCTCGCATTCGTTCAGACCTAAGTGGACTCTTTAGAAATAGAGCCAGACCCAGAGGGGTTACGGATAATTGGAGACGGGTACTCTACTATCCACACACAAGCCTTCCTGTATTAGGATAACTCTTCTGTACCTACTAAAAACCTTTTATCAACCAGAAATCCTCAAGGATGGCAGTAAAACATGATGGGATAACTCTCGAGATATGTGGCTCGATTTGTGCTATTCTTATTTTTATCATTAAAAGTACGAGTATACCAGATTTGAAACAGCTGGGGTAGCTGGGGTAGTAAAAGTACAATAACTATATTTTTTGCAGTCTGTGCTCAGCAATTTTTACTTTAACGGATATTATGGCACTTCCATAGTTCAACTTAAGTTAGGGCTACAATTTAAATTATGAGGTCTGTTTATTCTTTGGTTAGTTTGAAATGTGTTGATAATATTTAAATAGGAATATTCCTTTTGCTGATTTAACACAATATAACACAATATGGTCTGCTGGAAGAAATCTCTCTTTAGAGATACGCTCACTTGTACAGCTATCCTTATATTCTTCTATGTGAAAACAGTAATTTGCGAACAAACTAATAAATAAATAAATAATATAAAGATTATCAAGCTGTAATTTATTTTATCGTTTCATACACTGAATCACATTCATTGCAGTGTCTGCTTATTATAAGATTTTTAAATATTTCATTAGGTCAATGTCCGGCTATTTCAGAGTATTTTACGTGACTGCTGCACGTGAAATTGTAATTCCGCGGTGAGTTCTCGTTCGCACGCTAAATCAATTTCGGAGTCATTCCATATTTAAATCCATCCAAGATTGCGCATTTCTTACCGTATTGCGACTGTAAGTATAATGATATAATATCAGAGCGGTCACCTCATACCTAACATTGCAAGAATGGTAGGCCCCTTCGGTTAGATTGCTATTTTACTTTCTATTTGTTGAACCACAAACAAACGACACACATTACGCGGTAACTCCTTCCTTTAGTACTATTTCTGCAGTTAATAGTTCGTTTACTTTATTTATTTCTAAAAAAAACTCTCTTTCAAATTTATTAATATACAGTTTTAATACGGTCAATGAAGTATAGTCGCCTTGGGTGCTTCTGATTATCCAATTTTTTAAAAGTTCGTCAGCGTTCTGTATGTATTCCTAACTAAACGTAAGCAATTGATTATAAATTAGATATTACGAATGCTAATGATTATTAAAATGATAAACCAAGTTTTGATAACAACTGTTTCAAAGTTGAATCCATCGAAACACAAATTAACCTTATTGTAATGTTATTGACGCGGTGTATGGACCCACTTAGTAATAAATGCCTATTTACTCCGAGCGATAGAACCAAATTGATTGCAGTTATCTATTTGCAGAAAGCGTAATACAAATAGATTGAACTACCTCACGTATTGGTTCATCAATATTATTTGATGAATACCAGAATAAGGTAACTCGAGAATTTGCATATCTCGTTCGCCCTTGTTCGTGATTCATCGTGGATGATAAATCTTGACTTATTTTTCGTATAGAAACATGATCTCATGCGAATTCTAGACTCAGCTCCGTTCCATCCATGACAGTGCGGGTGACGTATGAGTTGAATAAAGGAAATGTGTTGGGTCGACGATATATGGACGGATATGCGAACCGAGGGTATGGGATTGCCGGGTTTCGCCAATAGGATGTGTGATCTTAGACTCTTTTAGATTTTTTGCAATATAATGCCAAAATATAACGTCTGTCGGTAGACATAAATTAACTTGGAGCAATAAATCTGCCAATTGCCTGTTGTTGCACTATATCTAAATAAATAGTATGGGTTGCCGTTGACCGTCAGTTATTGTTCAAGTTGAAATGGTGCAATCCTCCTTAAGCATTACTCACTCATGGTACACAGCTTTGTCTCTCGCGATTTAAAAGTGTACCTAATGGTACCTGCATGATAGGCCGAAAGTAATATTTCTTTTGTTTATCATATTAGAAGTGTAAATTAATATCATATAACGTCATTAAAGTAATCTTATTTTAGGGCTCTTGAATTTACTTCACAACAAAAGCTCTACCTCGTCGGCTGTACAAACAAAATTGACTCGTGAAAGTACGCCACTTCAGTCTACTTTATGCTAGAAGATGAAAGTGTTATTATCTCGGGACCAAACGATTGTATTGTTGAGATGCAAAAGGCGATTCTTTCACCAGTTGTTAATGAACAAATTGATGATTGGTAATTTGTTTTTGAAAATAGAGACTGTCATTTAAAAGTTATATCAAAAGCTACAGAAGAAACCAAAAGACAAGTTTTTAAAGTGTACGAAACAATTTTGTTACAGATGCGTTACCTTTCCACCTATTTTTACATAGTGACATTTTGTAAACCCCTTTCAACCCAAAGGTGTGACGTAATTTATGTACGGCCTTTGCTCTGAGAGACACGTGTAATGAAAGTGTTCGTCCCACGTTATAAAGTAACCTGAGCTGAGTTTCAATCTTTATTGCAGACTACATAAAATCTGAGCGTAGGTAAAAAGGCAGAAATCACGCTCTCTTCAAAAAAAGGGAACCACTAAATGAATCCGAGGATTTAGGTACTTCAAAATATACTTTTTATCATGAATTGTTGGAATCTACGCCGATGCAATATCACCATAACTTCCTGCGGTATACCAACATAACACGCGTCAAAGTTGGTCCTTCTAGCCGGATATACCGACCCATAGATTTTATCCGCGAACAATTTTCCCTGACATGACCACTCGGGGCGCGGCATGCCCCAGCCGTAATTTAGATGTTTCGTATTTTGCCCGAGGCTGGTTCCATTCGTTGCCAACATTATGCGTCCACACGGTCCGAAAATGTTCGTCTACGTACAGTACAGTCGACCTCAGCTTAACCATTACCGGCATAAGTAGAGATCCCCTTTCCATAGACTGGCATACTACGCGCAGGCGGAAGTAATCCAAAGTGTTACGTCAGAGCAGTGGCTGACTGTACAACTTTCTGGCACGTTGCACTTATAATGGAGGGTGGCTTATAAAGGTTAGGGTAATATTTCATAATGTCTAAACCTAATCGTAAAGTACCTACTAATCGAATAACACAAATGTCACGCGTAACAAATCAATTATTATATACTTAAATTTTTTAATGTTTGCCAATTTTGATGTTTTTTTTCAATTATAGCTCATGGCTTTTAAAGCTCCATGATTCAGACGTGGTTAATTAGACGTAATCATCAGTATTTTCATTTACAAAAACAATCCCCTTAAAAATGAGCTAACTTATCTTCACAATTTCTTCTTGTAAAATGTTGGACCTCATTGCCTTGAAATGACCTTAATTTTCCAAGCTCCTTCACGAATTTGTCTGCTCTATGTAATTTGTCTTTTCTGATTTGTAAGGGAAGCTACAGACGACATGGTCACCACCTTATTTAGGTTACTTTTGGCTCTGTTAAATCATTTTGTGTTTGCAGCAGTGGATTTTATCAAGTGTCTTCATGGTCGATAAAAAAACTGACCTGAATTTATTAATAAATCATGCCGCCTCGCCGCTCCACAGTAGGCGCAGACAAGAATTGAAATATTGAACTGAAACAATTTTTAAGGTTTACGCAATAACTTGAATTTAAACCGAGAAAGAAAAAATTATTTTGTATTATCATAGCGCCAAAACTGCAACATGCGGCATACATGAACATGGTTGGATTGATTTTCATTCTAGCTCGAATGATATTGTGGAATCGATTTTTTGTCCTATGTCAGTCAGTCAGTGTGAGGTTCAGACATATTGAGTATGAGTATCACACATAGGAAAAGTGTAACACTGTCGCTGGTACCTACCGTTGACTAGTATGAGAAGTTTTAGCAACCACAGATCTTAATCAGAGTCATCATGGTAGTGGGCAGGGCACAAATCGCGAAGAGCTGATGGCCGTTGGGATAGAAAAAGGCAAACGCAGCGTCGGACGCTCACCCAGAAAGTGGCCCAATGTTACCTCATGTAAGTCGCAGGATTCCGATTCTGCTGGATGCAGAGCGCCTGCAACCGTTCGCTATGGAAGTCTATGACGAAGGAATATTCGGCAGTGGATGACTGCTATAGCTGCGAATGATTAATAATGAGAGCTTATACTGGCAATGTTACGAGTAAGCTTATCTGCAAATTGAATATACGAAGTGAGGTTGGTTAGCTTCGAAAGTAGATGGCTTATTTTACCGCACAAACGCACAGAGCGTGAAAAACGTCGCCTGCCTTGCGTAGCAACGTGACTTTTGAATGTAAGGAGAAGAAATTGGCAAATAATAGCGACGATAGTAGCGACAGCGGAACATAATTTGAAAGACCGGGTGGCTAATTCAAAATATTTTTTCCCCCCAACACTTTTTGATAGTACAGAATGAACAAAAAATATTAAACAAAGATGCATTAAACACTAGGGTGCGTTTCCACCAGAAATGTGCGAGGATGCGTTGCGATGTGTGTGTTAAGAACCAATAGAATTGTTTCATTCACGTAGCTGCGCGATTCTATTGAGTTTTAACAAAGACATTCGTCGCAACGCATCCTCGTACCTCTCTGGTGGAAACACACCCTTAGTATTGTACATGTACGATACGATTCTACCCAGTGGTAACCGGTGCGTCGCAGCATTGTTTCAAACTAGAAGACTCGCCAAGAAACTCTACAATTGCTCTTTTCAAAGCCACCCTAAACGATATTAAAATACCCTGACCTTGTCTGGCCCAGAGTACAGACGACCCAAAGTCGTGTAGTGCTAAAATGGGCTGATTTATTGAATGACTCGGGTGGAAGTAGGGAACTATAAATGTCTGCGCGCCACCGACCACCCTCTTATATTAAATGAAACTGCTGAATACAGACGGGAGGATTTGCTTGAACGTTTTCTTGGTTGGTGGTTTCAAAATGTTTTAAAACAGATAGTGTTACCTGTTTTTAAATATTTTTCACCTTTGAAAATTTACAATTTCGACATTTTTAAATGCGTGCTGTCATGCGTCAGGCATATATTGCCAGGGCTATATCTTTCGATATAGATTTCAATAGTTATTTGTACGTCATCAGTTCAACCGCAAGATTCGGTTCGAATGCTCTGCTGTTGACAAACAACTGCCAAATGAGTCTTCCTTGACCCGGCCGGCGGCTGCTAGGTAATTATCGCGCACAAGTACATGGAGTGCCAGAGGCCTGGTATAACACCTCGTAAGATAGATAACTCAAGGCAACATCATACACGTCATCGGGTCTGAATTTAAGGCTTTGTGAAAAGCAGAAACTATGAAGATACTAAAAAAGAAGCTAAATATGGATTCAGCTGACCCTAACCCACTGCGCATAACGACAACATTTACCTTAAATTATTGATGTATATTATAATGATTCACTTATAGTAATGACTGCTTCAGGTTTGCGTGCGAGACATACTATGTATTGTGTAAACATAATAATAATAACACGTGACTGAACATAATACATTTTGTTATAGGTGAATGTCAAGAGCAATCTGCATTGAAATCGTTGTCCTCAGTTGTTTTTGTAATTGAACGTTGTTAGGTATGTTGATCAGTATGAATATTAATAGTTTTTGTTAGCTTAAGCGTGCAATTAGTATTTTTTTTCATACGGTTTTAATAATTAGCCTGCAGATATCGTCGGCTTCACTTAACAAATGCCTGCCGCTGTTTTTCTACACCTAACAGTAATGCAACCCGTCCATGTTTTGGAGTGGTCTTGTTCATACAATTCGCAGCCAAAAGACACTACTTGACATAGCCCCCAAATACGTCATCAACTACCCGAATCTTGGAACCTTTTCAAGGCGTTCTGTTCTCCTAGAGCCCGCCCTAGACGCCCTCGTCTCGTATTGGCTCACGCAGCTTAGTGTTGCCATCAAATGGTTCCCACTCTAGAACTTTTTACCTGAATGACTTTCGTGCTGGGCTCGGTGACTTAAGTTCTTTGAGCACAGATCTTTATGAAGTTCTCTGTTGTGACCTTGTATTTTCTCAAAAGCCCGTTTAGGATCCAAAGGTTGAAACTTATATTGGCTTTTTTTATTAACTGCCAATTCGTTCTTGTAAATAAATCGTTAAATAATCGTTTTGCAGGCCCTCATGATGAGTATGAACTGCTCAGTGATTGCTTTGCATTACTGTGCTTGTCAATAGTGCACGAACTTTCCATTAGGTGAAGTGAGGTCATCTTGACAGGCACTATAAAAAAAAACTTAACACGGGATTTCTGCAGTTCTAGTTGCGACCTTGTGTTTTCTTAAAAACCCGTTTCGGATCTATGCGTTATCAGTTTTTCATTTTCAAACGCTCTGCAGCCGAATTATTTTTGTTCGTTAGCCTTGTCGATAAATATAGCAGAAACTGTAATCGGTGTAGCATAGGTCCTCCATCAAGTTCATGTTGATGTCCAGGCACCCTTATAAAACTCCTTTGAATTTGTTGCCAAGCTCTTCCAGAAATTTTTGCCATCTCTAATCTGCGAAAGTATTTATAGCATTTGCATTTAAAAATCGATATCTGTTTCAAATGGACTGGAAACGAAACAGTATTCAAAAGAGTGAATCTCGCTTGTTCTGGGTAATGGATACGGACGATCGGATGAACGGTTTAATAACCTAAAGAATTTTATAGAATTGAAATGAAAGATTAGTACTCGTAGGTTCCATCATAATCTTTTTTCGCTCATAATCAATCACTCTTTATTCTTTTGTAATGTCATGCGATTGCGATTCTTAATCGTGCTAACGGATTTATTAATATATACCTCACTTTATCAGGCTAAATATATTATTATGATGCAAACAATTCAAGAATATACCAAAATTTACTGCAAATAAAGATTTCTGATAGTAAAATTGTATCTTTTGTTGTACTGACGTATCTAATCGAAAAGTACTTGCCCTCGATGTTAAAATACACGACTGTTATTTATCTTTGAAAAAAGTACTCGCTACTATATCAAATGTATGATTGATACTATACTAGCATCACATGTTTTCAATAACAGATGTTTAGTTGGTTATTTTAAATGAGAATACTCGAAGAACTATTGTTTCAGTGATAGTTTTGTTTGAGCAATATTTTCATGTAATTTAATTTAATTAGTATTAAAATGGCAATTCTGGATTATTTGCAGTTGACAAACCAAGTGGAGAAGCTAGCCCAAGTCAGTCGAGACCTCAGGCGCAAACACAAGTCGCTACAAAATCAGGTAAAACATTATATGTATTCCTACTAAGCTTCGTTAAGCACTACAAGTCCTGGGTTCAATCCCGTTAGAACACCAATTTTCTGTTCATTCAAACATTGGAGTTCCGATCACCATGACGTGAACAGTCAGCTTACTTCCTGCCACCCCATTGTAGTCGTGAGCGTTTATGTTAGCAAATCCTCAACAGGCTTGCTGGGCGATGATGAGATTTATTGGAATTTGCGGATAAATACGGCGATTTTCTATCACTTATAATATTCGACACTTTAAACATTCTAGTCCTAATTGTAAGACAGGTAGAGCAGTTTTTTAGACAGGTGTGAAAATGTGTTAAGAATCCATCACTGTAAATAAGCAGATATAATTTGTGATGTTAAAATTATACATTTTTTATTCTTTTTTATTGTAAGCCGCTGATGGTCTCACAATTTTACCGGACAAGTGGGTGAGCGGAAGGCTCTCAACCCTAAGATTTAAGTAACGTGCCTAAGGGCGCCCCAAGGGGGGACACTAACCGCGCCTTAGGGCGTTACTGGGAGATGGCAATCGGACGTAAATTAAAATGATACAGTATTGAATTATGTCCCATAGATGCGCTTAGTATGCGAGGAGCGATCGGAACTGACGGCCATAGTGCAAGCGCAGCAACGGGACATCACCACGCTGCAGCAGGTCAACGCACAGAACCAGGTGAGAATTATAATTATATCTATACTAATATTATAAAGACGCTTATGTACGGAAGTGAGAGTTGGGTATGGCAAAAGAAGGATGAAAGTAGGATAAATGCAGTGGAAATGAGAGCATTGCGAAGTATGGCAGGAGTGACATTGAGTGATAAAGTGAGGAATAGCATAATTAGAAAGCGTTGTGGTTTGAAAGAGGATGTTGTCACAAAAATTGAGATGGGAATGCTAAGATGGTTTGGGCATATGGAAAGGATGGATGAAAGGCGATTAACGAAACAAATTTACAAGGCGAGGGTGGATGGAGCTGTTGGAAGAGAATGGCCTTCTACCAATAAAAAACTACATTATCAGGTAGTGACATAGTTTATTTATTTTTAATTAAGCCGTATTTTAGGCGGGCGAAGCCGCTAACGGACAGTTAGTTGCTAGACAATTTAGTATAAATTATTCATGGAATCTATCAACTTAGTACGTAGGACGTCTAGTTAAATTGAAAAAGACGAAAACCCTTGATACTCTTTCAGTGGTTGATTCAATAACTTTTAATTAAGTTATTAATGAAAAGTGGATTAAATAACGTATAGACGTTGTGCAGTTCCGCAGTGTACTAGCACACCAATAAAACTCCCATCAAGTTATTTGTGTTCGTTCCAAAAATAAACACTATTTCAAATATCTTTTACAGCCTTAGTAGAATAAAAATTCTTATACAAACAAGCTATTCAACATGCTGTATTCACCCCTCTTCTCTGAATAAAGGCGGGGTCACGGCTGAATGGCGAAGCTGATTTTAATCCTTAAGAACGATTCTCTGCGCGGATCGTAGTACACCGCAAATGTCGACCTTAAAAGAATTTTATGTCGCCGGATCAAAAAGAAGCAAAAATATCTTACGACGTACCTTTTCATGAATTCTGTTTTGAATTTTTACATAAGAGTTCTTACACACGGGACGGCAAATGCCGTCGACTTCTGCCGTCGACGTGTCGATGGCGGCCGTCGGCATGCCGTCTAGGCTGTATTTTTTTCGGCTAAGCTCATGTTTATTTATTTATTTTATTAATTTAATAAAAAACAACTTATACAGATAACTTACAGATAACTCCAAAACGCCAGCATCTCAGGACGATATACATTTTGCATTACAAACATATTAAAACAAAACAAGCATTAATGATGATAATGAAGAAATAACAACAATAAATACAAAACAATAATTGTAAGCATTTAGTCAAATAAACATTACGTGCAAAAATGTCAACAATGTTGTGTGTTTCCTAGCTCTTAGACTACTAAAAATGACAGCCGATGGCAGATGTCGACGGCAGAGTTCGACGGCATTTGCCGTCCCGTGTGTTCTTACACTCTCTATAATACGCTGAACGTATATATTTATAGGTGTTTTTTACTGTATGAAAAATGCTAGCAAAGTCACATATTTTAGCTGGTATTATTTAAGTGCCTTAGTACCTACCTAATATTTTGAGTATTGACAATAGTTTTTTTCCCCATTCTAACCATAGTGGCGTCTTTATCTCGTCTAGGCTATGATGTATGTTCCATACATCATACATAAATGCAACCGTCTGCTTATCCCTTAGAAAGTCGGGTCAATTCGGGAAACGATCTTCTCTAAATTTGCTCAGATCTGGGTGTGCTGTACTGGCTTAATCCTCGTTCAGTACCCTGGTTTAACCCTCGTCTAGTACCTCGTGTCACAATACTTCGAGACCATGACAATTGGTGTCAAGCGCATATTCATATTATTTTATGTTATAAGGGATTCTAATACCATTGGTAAAAAGTGGTCTGAGTTTACCGTTCATCATGACGGCAACAGTCACTTGCCTCTGACTACCCCGTTAGGGATGTTAGTCGTGATGTTATGTTTATCTATACTAATATTATCAAGAAGAAAGATTTGATTGTTTGTTAGGCTCCGAAACTACTGATCCGATCCTGAAAATTCTTTCACTAACAGAAAGCAAAACTATTCAGGAGTGATATAGGCTATAATTTAATATGATAGAACAAAAAATTCAGTGAAAAATAATAGTTTAAGTAAATCAAGTCGAAAAGCTGGCGAGATATGATAGTTGACACCAGCTGTCAAAGATTTGACGAAACAAAGTCTGTTTGGGCAGCTCGTATTATATTTGTTTACTTACAGAAGTGCGCAGCATGCGGCGCAGTGACCCCAGACGGCATGGACGACGAGGACCAGTCTTCGAAGCCGACGTTCAGCGTGCGGGAGCTGCGCGCGATCCTGCACGAGCGGAACGAGCTCAAGCTGAAGCTGAACAAGGCTGAGGAGCAGCTGCAGGCGCTGCAGGTGGAACCGCAGCCGGATAGGTGAATAAATTAACAAAAAAAAACTACTTAAAAAATAACGATCGCAAAACAAATTGATTTGCACTAAAAAGTAAAGAAATAATTGCGTATTCTTCTAAAACGATAATATAATATAGGTACAATTATTGTTATTGTCTGAGTCGGTGTCGTAAAAAATAAAAATCACACGGGAAGTACCAGCTTTCAAACAAAAAAATAATTATCAAAATCGATTCACCCCGTCGAAAGTTCTCGGGAAACAAACATAAAAAAATCAAATAAAAAAAACATACAGTCGAATTGAGAACCTCCTCCTTCGCGCTCATTGTGACGTCGCGAGTAGACATTTAAAAACTATGACCAGTCATTTATTGACAAGTGCAGTATCAAACATGAGTTCACCATGCGTAAACATAAATCGCAGTTTCATTTCCAGCACTCATCTTGAGTTAGCAATTAATAATAGTTAGAACTAATAGTCAGCAGTAATGCTTGAGTAAATTTAATTGAATGGAACACATTATTGACTGGCCTGTTGGCGCAATGGCAGCGATCCTGCCTTTAGCGCCGGAGGTCGTGGGTTCGATCCCCACCCATGACAAATATTTGTGTGACGAACATTTATATTTGTTGTGTGTCTGGGTGTTATTATCTATTTAAGTATGTATTTAGAAATATTTAAGTATGTTTATCAGTCTCTGACGCCCATATTAAAAGCTCTGCTTAGTTTGGGGTCAGATGATCTTGGTCTGAATTGTCCCAGATATTTATTTATTATTTAGTTATTTATTTATATATGATCGATACACTGGTTATATATGATCAGATCCTACAGTTTTACATCACTAGTCACGATAGCATTTTATCGATGGGTATCTGCCATTTCACAATTTATTTAAATTCTGTTTATACTAAGAGGAATGATGGGTGAAAACCTTCTTGATTATGACATCCGTTTCCATAACGGTTGAGCCTGGACTAAATTAAGCAGTACACTAAGTACATACATCGGCCTCGCGTCATCCTTTTAAATTAATACTCAAAAAACCCATGACAAACCAAAAATTGTGTCAATGATTTTGTCTAGAGTGAAATAGACTTACGATCCTTGGCATAACGAACTGTTATTTACACTCACCTAACATAACATTCCCACTATTACAGCAGTTCAGACACATCGCCCTCAATGAGCACAGTAGCAGCTGAAGAAGAAGAAGCACCAGTCCAGGGTCCGCTGCCAGCAGAACCCGATGACGCGCCCTGGAAGAGAAATAGCGGAATCAGGAAGTTGTAAGTCTTCATTTCATTCTACAGGACTCGTCTTGTAAAAAATCTCTAGGCGACAGTGCAAGGGATGGTTCTGCGCACGGGATTATCAAATAACTTACAAAAACGATATGCCTCAGGTAGTGATATAGAAACTATGTAAGTGAAAATTTAATTTGTTTAATTTACTTCCATTTCAAGGTCACCATACAAATCAGTTGAACCTTAAAATATAAGTCACTTAAAAAAAAACTCGCTTACAAAGTTTCTATATCTATATGTAAGTTATTTGATAATCACCCGGTATTATGAAGGAGGTACACACCACCAAATTGGCCCTAAATTCGCTCATTACTTTTTAGATGACGGGAGATTTGATTTGCTACTTTTTACAGGTTCTATAAGGTTTGCTTTTGCTCGCCACCTCTATGAACGCTCTTGAGCCTTCCATGCCTTGAAAATGATGTCAACTTTAAAGTCAGTAAATGGAACGAAACAAAACAAGACATTTCAAGGGCGAATAGCTAGCGAGTATGTTATCTTCGCTTTAATTTTGTATGACCTAAGGGCGCCCTTCTACATTGCGACTTTTTGCAGCGATACAAACGCGCGTTCGACTGTCGCGCGATTGTAGCTTGCTTTTTTCGTGTAAAGGTGTCTTGCGACTGTGTCGATACTGCATCTTTACTGAATCGCGCTTGTATCGCTGCAAAAAGTCGCAATGTGTAAGAGCCCGAAAGGCGTCTTTGGCGTTAATGCTAGAAATGAAATTGACTAAAATTTCCTCATCATTTTTACGTACCTTACATGAAAAATACTTTTTAACGTCCGTATACTCTAAACGTTATTTTTTAATTACGTGACTGTAACATACTCACCGGTAATTCGTGCTCTCCGAAAAAAAGGCTTATCTTTATGCCTTTTTAAAATTTTTGGTATGTTAATAATATGCACGATTTCGCATGTTCCATTTTCTTAGACAGGCACTTTAATATTAACACTCCTGCTAGGAGTTTTGGTGATGGTATAGTCTTATGTGACGTTGTGGGTTTGGTTTCATTAATTTCATAGCACCGGTTAACACACTTTTTTCGTACCTACATGGAATTTGACAAGAAGCTACTGATAAATAGTGGATTTTATCAGGCTTTTTACGCGTTTCTTGTTTAAATTTTTATAACACACTTTGTTTTCTGCGATTAATAGTCCTTGGATCTAAAAAACATCCATGCACTTTTGCTTTATTTGGTTCTGGTACATTTTTCTCATTTTTAGTTTTTCTTAATTTGGGGTGTAGAAGTTTTGCATGTTGTAAACGTAAGCGTACACGTATTGAATAAAATGACGGCGGTTATTCAAAATTGTTTTTGTTTTTTTAGGTGATTATTTAATTGTGGAAAATGAGACCAGGGCCGAAAGAGATCATTGCATTACACGGGACATCGTTAAACACGGCACGTTGCATGGAAAGTCCGATACTGACACTTACAACGGTGCTTTTCGCTTCACAACTACCCACATTCCCCTCCTTGTACCTGTCAAATAATTTATGTTATTCATCATCTATGTGTAGCACTTACCATCGAATTTCATAGTTATAAATATTCATTGTTCATGATTTCATTTAGCACAAATAATTAACTCATATTTGTTTGTATAATAAATTGTAAAAAGGCCAGTTTTTAGTTATCATTATAAATTCTTAACAGAATTCATTCATGATTTTAAACTGTTTAACACTTATAATAACCTGTCAATTTAAATGTAAAGATATCTACGCTGCGCCTGCGACGAAGACCTCTTCAGGCTTCGACTTCTACAGTGATCAACTTCACCAACATTTATAATTGGCAAAAACTAATTGGTTATTAGTACTCTTCTTCTTGGTAGCAGATAATCTTTGAGATCATAATATTGATATGAGAAATACTTTTAGTAAAAAGCAGTCTTTAATAAAATATAAGATAAATCGCAGTAAAACCATCTATCTATAAAAACGTAAATCTTTTTATATTACGTTTATTTACAACATTTATTTGCCCCAGTAGTTTGATCCCAAGTGTTTTTGACCCCGTATTTAGTTCACCGAGTGTTTTTGACCCCGTAACTAGTTCCCCGAGTGTTTTTACCCCCGTATCTAGTTCCCCGAGTGTTTTTGCCCCCATTATGTTTGTCCCGTTATTTTTCTTTGCCCCTAACTGGTGTGGTTGGTCAGGTTCTGGTTGGCGCTGTCGACGCGCGACGAAGGCCGGCGGTCGCCTCCGCCAAGGATCTCTTTCGGCCCTTGGTACTGAATGCAAGTAAGACCGGTACGTGTGTCAAACGTGTACTTCAACATGATCATGTACTTACACAAACAAGGCGGGATATGTAGGATTGTGAGCTACTGTCCTGTAAACACATTTACTAAACCTAATGGTTAAAAAGAGAAAAAGGACATTATATCCTTCAATATGAAGTTTACATAATTGTTTTCTGTGTCTACGAGTCTCATGTAACCGGATGTCTTGTATGAAAACAAAAGTAATAATTTTTTGGTTTTTACAAAGTGTTAAAAACTATTTTGCGGTTTTTTTGAGATTTTTTATGAGGTTGTTAAAAATAGGGTAACAGGGGAACAGGTAGGTGTCTAGGATAGAAAATATTATAATATAATAATGATATACATTCCTCTTGTATAATTATGGTATTCGATAACATGGGTTCATCAAATTCTGCATGAAAATAGGTTTGCTAATGGTTAACTTAATAATAATTTTACTAACGGAAGAGTAGGGATACAGTAATTATACAATGTACTAATGTTGCAAGACAAAGATACGGTGAGTACAATTTCAATTTCTCTTCCAGTTTTCGCAAGCTCTTTGCTGAGTCTGATATCACCGTGGGGTCATTCCCGCGACGCTCGCTGTCCTCGCTCGCCAGCAAGATGTCCGCGCCCCCCGCGCCCCCCACCGCCCCCGCGTAGGCACTCCACCCCACACCGCCACAACAACACCACACCCCACATCACAAACAACAACACACAACAACTCAGGCGACACTCGTCAGCCAAAACACAATCAAAACTCGACCTAAGACAGGAACTACTCAACGTCGACTCCCAATTCGACTCTTGGCTCGGAAAGTTTGAAGATGTCGGAAGATTCCAACACGACATACCCTTGCAGAGGTCAGTGTCTTTAGATAAAGGTGTAGATATAGCCAACTATTTGCAGACTATAGGCTCCGATTGGTCGGGAAGCAGCGTCGGCTCGACTTGGACAGTACATTCAGAAGAAGATCATTTCGTCGAGCAGTACAGGAGTTTAGAAGATATCCCAACTTCTCTGTATAGAGAGAGAAGTAGGCGCGCATCTTCAGATTTTGAAGCCTTCGGGCGAAGCCAAGCATTGTCAGTATTGAGGGACAGCTACAAGGGCATTGACGTAGATAGCAGCAGCTTATCGCCGCAGCTGAAGAAATTAAGGTGGACCTACTCGATGACCAACTCTTTCGAAGAATTTAGAGATGAAAATGAGTCAGGAGGACAATTTATTGGGGCTAAAAAGAGACCGCTATGCAGGAGTTTTTCAACAGAATCGAATAAGTCGTATGAGGGTGGCGACGTGGAAACTTACAGTCGCCGAAGCGGTAGACGGTCGCCGCAGAGTAAAAAGATAAAAAGAAACCTATCGCTGAGACAGTCCCTAGAAGATTGTGGTGTAGAAATCGACGAAGAAGATATTGAAAATGACACATTTAGGCCTTACTTTAAACATATTGCTATACCATCTAGTAATCCAAACGTGACATATACTTTTGACAGAGGATCAGAAATGAGAAATTCACCGCCATTTGTGTGGCCTTTAAGAAAAAACCCCTCGTTACAAAACAACTCTGCCAATGTGAAGAAGCCTGACTATTTGATGCAGAAAGATAAAGCTGAAGCAAGCAGTATGATTGACCGAGGTATATCGGCAGAACAGGATAAGTTTAGTGAAGAACAATCAAAAGATGAGGCTCAGCGTCATAGAAAACTGGGAATGTCAAGTCACATGTCGAATATAGGAGCAAAAAACATGAATTTAAGAAAGGAAGTTCTAATCAGACAGAATATGGGAAACTTTCACAGCTATGAAGATATATTGGCTAGAGTTCGTCGCGGGTCGATTGAAGCTAATGCTGATGCAGGTTTTACCCAATCAAAAATCAGGCTGAATTTCAGTAGTAGCAACATTCAAAGATTAAAAAATATTATTCCTCATTACCCCTTGCAAAACTTGCAGCCCATCCCTACAAATGTAGTCAAGAACACGTATCGTTCGCTCCCGAGCAGTGTTGCCAAATCTAAAAATAAAAATCCTACCCACACTCCCAATTTAGTAGAAATAAGTAGAAATTGTGATTGTCAAATTTGTATGGAGGAGGAGAAAGAGGATAGAAAGTCGTTAATGAGTAGAACTTTGAGTAAACTTTTTATAAAGATTGTCTCGTGTAGAGATTATGGTAGGAAGTTGACATATTGGGATGAAAATAACAATTTGAACGAAAATGAAATGTATACATGTATGATGCATGTTCTGAAGTTGATGCTTGGTCTTTGGTTAAGGCATTTAGATCACAATTAATTTAGAGGTAGGATTGTCAGTAAAGGAATATTATATTGAATGTTGACGCAGTTGTTAATTAGTGTTCGTGATTAGTTCTTGCCTTGATCTTTCTATCTCAGGTGGCATTTATCTTTTCTTGAGAAATCTTTACTAAGTCACAAAAATCTGAGTTAATAAAAAACAGAGGCGAGACTATTCTATTCACAAACTTATAGAAATAAAGAATAATAGACTACTCCATAAGATATTACTTCTTCAAATCTCTTCTATGTCGACTAATCGAATAACTTTACCATAAATAGCTCTGTCTATGTCATCTTCACATTTCCAATGCATGTCAATTTCCTATTTCATAAGTATGGATGTAATAGAATAGGTTATATACTAAATTTTAGTACAAATAAAAACGATATATTGTTGCAATTGATAATTTTGTTATGTCTACAGTAAAGAAACAATATTGCTTCGAATTTGTACTAATGTTTAGTATCTGTGTTGCCTTATTTACACACTTATACTAAAGTGATTGGATAAAGTTCTTTATACATAGTTAACGCACCATCCGCGACAGATTTTTGAAAACTACTAAGTGTAAAAATGGTGTGAATATAGCAACACATTTGAAGCGACTGACACGCAAGGCTGTGTATGTGTGACATTGTAATACATTATTGTATGTTATTATCACAGCTTATTATCATTTATGTTTAAGTATTATCTAAGTATCGATCTAGTTGTACAGATGTAATTTGGATACTGTGCAATTACGATCGTAGGGCTATTTTGTCTCTGTTCCAATGTGTTATACTGTATTTATGGGACATCGACTTATACATTCCTTTAATACTGTGGGTTTAAAAGTTTATCTAATTTTGGCTTTGATTGGAAGCATGGGTGCCATTATAAGATAATGATATCTTTTTCATTTAATTTTAACAATTTTCATTCGGACCAATATAAAAAAACATATCTTTCATCTCTTTTCTAAATCATCAATCATTATTAATGGTCTCGACTAGATATTTATCAACCAATACTCAAATGTTTACAAAATTAAATGGCCTAAATCTTGTATTTCTGTTAAAATTAATGTGTTTAACACAGCAACTGCTGAAGTATTTATTTTAGAATTTTTACTACTCGACAATAACGATCGCTGTCGGCACAGTAATTTATACTTATCTATAGGCGTCTAATACAATTGGTAAAAAAATAACTTGTAGGATACAGCAGGTGGTAAGCGTTACATACCTACAACGTATCTAAAACTCGAAATCGTAGATATCGGGAAGGGGTGATATGAATTGGATGCCTGTAGGGTAAGATCAGTCCGTATTACAGAATTTCTTTTCAATGGTAGATCATAAGTTGAGTAACATCCTGTAATATGGGATTACCTGATTGCATAAACTGTATACACTTTCCAACTTTCCACAATAGATTGCAAAGGAAATAACTATTACCTAGCCTTAGTTTGAATATCAGCCATAGAATAAGCATGGTATAACATAGTTTTAAATATTGAATATTAATGACTAAGATAAATCTTTTCAGACCTTCCAATTGAGGCCGCTTATCTGTAATTCGGTAATTATATTGAAATTAAAATAACTGAGTTACTGCGACTGCGATATACGAAATATTAGTACTGTTTACAAAATTAATATGTGCAATCTGTTGTGGAAAGGGTTATTATTATGATGAAATAGACTACTTTAGATTAGACATAGAACGAAGATAGATGAGAGACGAAATAGAACTAAATAATAATAAAACTGTTGTTGCCAATAGGCTAGACCGACTAGAATAGATCAGTGATGAAATAGGAGATAAGTGAATTTTTAATTGTATTTACTTTTGACGTCCGCGTCATGTATTGTTATTAAGCCATCACATCCAAATTCTCAAACGCCAATCGAAGTTTAAGATGCCTTCAAACTGACTATGACAGGATGGTCCTGAACACTGCTTGAGTGACGTTTCAGAATTAGGTAGTAGAGAAGAATGAAATACACATGCACTTCACAACTAATTCAATTTAACATTTGAACATGATAGTTATTTCTTTATTCTAATGTTAAACTGAAAATACATTCTTACTCATACTTTTTGAGCATATTCGATAAAATAAAATGACATAGTCAACACAACTTAGCCGTTAACCTACTTTTAGGTGATAGTACCAGATCTTATGCGAATGACATTAAACCTTGACATAAATCTCAAATTAAGACGATATACACGCTGTATACTTCGCTTTTTCCTCGTACTAGGTCATCTAATTATTAATCCGTAAAAATGCAATAGTAAGGTTTTAAATTAGTTTTATTATCTTAAAATGTACACAAACCAATTCATACCATAAAAAATGTATAATTTTCATGTCTTTTTGTCACTTGCAACACCTAAAAGGCCACAATATTATAATGACATATATTATACAAAATAATCATGTGTATACTATTCATTAAATTATTAGTAAAAGCTTTATATCTGGGAACACTAATTTGGAAATTTAATTTAATTTTAATAATGCACTAATGCACAGATGACAACTGTTAATTAAAATATTAATTTCGTGACGATAAGTCCGTGAAGCATAACAATGTAAGGAAATGAAACAATAGTATTATTTATTTGACTAATATAGGTAAAAGTTATCGATATTATTTGTCTGTTTTTATATTTGAGTTGTATTGTAAAACATGTACCTTGAAGGGTTTTTGTTTCACCTACGTAGTTATGGTAAATGTTGTAAAGACGATTTATTGGTACCTAATCTATTATAAGTTGGCGGTGTCAAAGTAAATTATATATCTGTTTATATTAAGAAAAATTGCATTTTATTTCTTAGCCAGTATCTATAGTACCCTGGGGCCTTTTTACAATCGCTTATATCCAATCAAGTTAGCCTCACGCAAAGATCACGTGCGGAACACCCACATCCGCGACAGCCTTCGTGTTCGTGACATGGCAGCCAAGCTGCAGGAGTGCCGCCTTCGTTGGTATGGTCCATGGCTCACGGAGATCGGCAAACTACGTGGGCAACTAATGTCTGACCATGCCGCCCCCGCCAGGTACCGGTAGAAGAGGTCGACCCGAGAAGCGGTGGCTCGACGTCGTTAAGGGTGACATGCGTGCCAACAGACTCACCACTGAGGATGCACAAGACCGCGCGAAGTGGGCCAAGAAAATAAGAAAGGCGGACCCTGGGACCCCACACACCAGTGTGGGTTCACAACCGGGATAGACCGCACGGATGATGATGAATCAAGTCAATTCCCTAAACTGAGGGCAGCGAGCAATTTCTTCAGTTAATATCCAGCCTAGCAGATGCGTTGGTGCCAGGTAACCGCTGACTGGCTGGAAATGAAAGATCATATTACGAAATTGCTCGCTACGCTCAGTTCAGTGAATGAACTTGACATGTTTTATTTAAGGGATTGTAAAGGCCCCTGGAGCCTTATCTATTATAATCCCTTATAATCAGGAAATGCAAGCGGCAGGCACCCGGTACACTCGCAGGCTCTGTCAAGAGGACTGCAAGGGCGAGCGAATTGAGAAATAGGTTTTTGTAAAGGGAGTGAGATAGAGATAACTGCAATTCGGACAGAAATTACCTATCAAAAATACCGTCTTGTAGTCTTCTAGGCCTCTGATTCCTTTTGGAAAAGTTGACCGATTTAATTACTTTTTACATAAAATATTAAAGAAAGACTGGCCTTGTCTCTATGTTCTTTGTTTTCATATTTAAAAAAACTATTGTAGGAAGTCAAAATCTTTTACTGAATAAAACGAACGTAGCGTAAAATCTGGCCAATTTTTTCGGTTTTTGAAGGTAAAAATGTTTTTTTACCAACTTTCTTCACAAGGATACCATACAAATCAGTCAATCAACATTTTTTTGTATGAAATCCAGAAAATTAAAGTCAGTTGAAAAATCTACTTTTCATTTAGACTAGGTACATCACGGAGTGTGCCATATCGTTTTTGTACGTCGTTTGATAATCACCTGGTATATCTATTAATTAATTTATACTAAAATTAAAAAGAGGAAAGATTTGTTTGTTGGTTTTCTTGTTTGTGTTGAATAGGTCCGAAACTACAAGACAGATTTTAAAAATTCTTTCACCAATATAAAGCTACATTATCAGAGAGTGACGTAGGCTATATATTTTTTTAATTTAGGCTATATTTTGACGGGAAAGACAGTCTTCGCGGGCGAAGCCGCTGAGGGACAGCTATTGTATCATAAAAATGTTACATCTCTATCTACTAGCAATATCCAGAGAGGAAACAGGGGGCTACGTTAGGTTCTCCTCCTTCGTAAAGGCCTGCGCAGATGACGGACTTTTCTCCAAAGCGGAGAAAAAAGTATCTACGCTCTGCGAATAAAAAGTCTGCCGCGAATTTGAAGCGGACTCAACGCACACGGTGTGCGATCATTTGTTGTCCGAGAGTACTTATATTCTGAGATTACTTTGTGCTGTAATTTACATCAAGTTTAGAAAAAGAGAAGACGTTTTAAAAGAGAATACTGGGTCCATCCCTTTATTTCGATTATTAACGCGGACTAAAGTCCGCTCATGCTCATAGTTCGTTAGTTCTATTTTTTTTTCGCGTACTTTTGTCCGCTCTACTGCGTCGGGGTCCGCGGCTATTCGGCGAACTTTTTGGAAGGCGTAATTTTAGTTGTTCGATGCAGTTTGTAAGGGACCTATTTTGACTGACAAAAAAGTACGTCGCGGATAATCCCTCGTATGCACAGGCCTCAGATCAAAGGGCGGCACACGCCCATAAAAGTCCCGGCCAAATCCGCATACCGTGATTAGAGCACTGAAATAATAACATCGGCTCTCATTGCCCTGGTATAGCGCGGCCAACCGTTATACCAACTGCTATTATTGAAATAAATTTCCCCAGGGACATGCCAACTTGAAGACCACTGGAGGAGATACCTCGGTAGCACCGCATTGGCCGAAAACATACGAATCTATCAAATCCTTTAGCGGGCCTGTTAGCGCAATGGCAGCGATCCTGCCTTTAGCGCCGGAGGTCGTAGGTTCAATCCCCACCCATGACATTTGATTTGATGAACATTTGTGTTTGTTGTGTGTCTGGGTGTATTCTATTTGAGTAAATATTTAGAAATATTTAAGTAAGTTTATCAGTCTCTGACAGTGTAATTTGTCCCAGATGTTTTTTTTTTATTTCGATTTATTAAAACTTCGTGACAGTTTGTTGGATGATTTAATTAAAAATTAACATTCGTTTTAGAAACCGTAAATCGACCAGACATCAGACATCTTAACTTCAAGCAACTGCGGTACGAACGTCAGCAACGAGTAACTGGTTAGTATTTTTTGTTTGTTTTTGTTACAGCTTTTTTAGAGGATGACTTATTTGATATGCTAGCTGTTTGCCAGATAACGATCTCCGAGTCTAGTAATGTATTAGCTGTATAACAGAAATGTTTATTTAATCACAAGCTCGTAAGTCAGCGATATCTCTACACAGATAGCATTCTTCGTATTTGTAATGGGCGAAGATTAATTTTTTTGGTCATTGATTTAAGTGACTTGATCGAGTCGCAAACAATTGTGAATTTAATATTTTTATTAACGTTAATGTTCGGCATATTATAAACCTAAAAGTGTTGGCAATCGGAGCCTCGTGTAGGTACCTACGGCGAGCTAAGGAACAAAGGCACCTTGTCCTTAGCTGGGCATCAGCGTTTAGACGTTCTGATATGAGTGACAATAACGCGTCGTGTTTCTCCATACCTTTATTCAGCCGCCTTGTTTAGTTTAAACATATTGAAGTAATAGCCTCCCGTATTTAAGTTCTAGCATTACTATTGTAATTAGCTGAGTTAGAGTTAGTTGAATTAGAATACACGATTGTGTATGGGGAACTTGGACGGGACGGGGAGACTGGATTAAGCTTTTATAACGAGTAGACGTACAAGTCGCATTAATTGGTTATACAGATCTTTGAGTGATTGATAGTTTACAGTAGACGTACGAGTCGTATTTAATTGTTAAACATATCTTAGAGTCTTTGATAGTTTACACAAGTTTGAAGGTTTTGTAGCCCAAAAAAGTGTCTTAAGCTGGCATTAAGTTGTGGCTGCTAACAGTATGACCGTTATTATCATGAGTTAACACCAATGAAAGCCGCTACGTTTTTGTATGGGATTTCGGCGATTTATTTATTTATTGACGACCGACTTGGTGTAATGGTTAAGAAGTTGGCTACTACACCAGAGGTCGCGGGTTCGATCCCCGCACATTACAAACATTTGTGTGCATGAAGATGTCTTTTTGTACTGGTCTGGGTGTCTCCTATGTATAATAAGTATGTATTTACAAAAGAAAATGTATTTAAGTATGTTTATCCGTTGTCTAGTATCCCATAACACAAGCTTTTAGCTTACTTTGGGGCTAGATGGCGCTGTGTGGAATAATGTCCAGGGATATTTATTATTATTTATTATTTATTTATTGCATTATTTAGTTACAAATATGTGCTTAACAATACTCACAACTAACATGCCCCTTGATAGGTACGGCAAAATATTAGAGAGAAAGAAGAGAGAGGTATCTTCAATTAATCAATATTTAGTTAAACATATGTACGTATTTATAGATGTATGTGAATATATATTGGTATAGGCATCTTAGGTAGTAACACGATTATTTACACGGACGCTAGCCACTGTCATTGGTGTAACTCATGGTCGACATACTGTATTCGACTTACTCACTACCACAATTGGCTGAGCAAAGGTACAGAGGCGTTCACATCAACCTTTACAAAGGAGCACCTTATCCTGCTGATATAAGACCCACTTCGTAATGATTTTGTTAAGGTTGATGTGATCGCCTCTGTACTATAGTGCTAAAGATCATGGGTATGATCGATAAGACATGTTTTTGTCGTGTATATGAGTTATTTTCTACTAAGCATCTTTTGAGAATTTTTTGAGTAGGTATGTTCATCGGTAAATGACTACCATACGAGAATGTTTTTAAGAGGTTATTTGTATTTTTTATTAGTAGGTAAATATCTATTCGCAATATTTTACTAGGTAAAGTAAGAAATTGTTACTTTGTTACTTACCGTAAGCATGTTTACATTTTTGAACATAGGTAGATTACTTTAACATTTCATTTCATAACTTTATTCTGTAAAAGAAACAAGATCTCGTAAAAAAGCTTCCAGAAAACCCCAACAAACCACGTAAATTTATTCGCGAGCTTCGTCATATTCCACTTAGGGTGCTGTTTTTAATACAACGTCGCGACTGATTTACGATTGAACTAAAGAATCCGACGGCCATTCGCTGCTGAGTCCTACAGAGGCCAACACAACACACGAAGTTACCACAAACTGTCAAACATCTTCGATCGATTTTGATCTTTATCTTTAAGTCGTAAGGTTCAGGGCATATTTTGTGGGATCTTGGAAGTGTTGGCATAATATGTACATTCTCGGCTCGCGTACAGTCGGCCTATAATTTTCGGCATTACAGACCGGTTCCGGTCAAGTTCAAGGCAGGTTGTGACCCACATGGGACTTTCTTTGGCTCGTAAAATCACTCGACAGATTCGAGGATAACGCGATCGGAGAAATCTGGACACGATGTGCGTTGCTTTACTGCTTTGCGGTTTTATATTTGAGAAGTTGTTAAAGGATCTTGCGTGTAGGTATTACTCTTCAACTTTACTTCTTTTTGACGACACGATTGGCGTAGTGCGCTGTAGCACGGTTTCTCGCCTCAATTTCCGTAGTGTCCCGGGTTCGATTCCCGTTTGGTTCAATTTAGGAAACGATCTTTTCTGAATTGACTCGGGTCTGGGTGTGCTGGCCTGGGAGACGCCCCTGGCTGACTTCCATGTGTGGTACCTCTTAACACAAGGATATTAATCCCTACTTCGAGACCATTACAAGCGGTGTGTTGTCTGGCGCATATTTATTTAATTTTGGAAGAACCATTCTTAACCTAATCAATTCTTACCTAACTTTTGAAAAACATTCCTTCAAAATTGAGAAGCAACCCTTTCTTAATGAAACTTTTGTGTGAATTCAAATAAACATGACTTTATTTTAATGTATAAGGTCCACCTCATTTGCAGAAAGTTTGTGAAATAATTCGTAAATCTGGTGGTGTCTTAGCTGGGCATTATATTGAGGAATTGTCCTGCCTACCAGTCAATGTCGTTGTAGTATGAGTTCAGGGTGCCAAGCAAAGTATTTTTATTGTTCATAGCTGGAGGGCACAGGTTTGAAAACTTACAATTGAGTCAACCTTTTCGGTCACAGCAAGATTTAAAAAAGTAAAAGTTTCATTTGAGCACGAGTATGATACTACCACTTCACTTCTTTGCGATTTTAAGCAACGCCTGTGACACGAACGTAAATTAATATCTTCCCATTTCATAAACTATTACCAATGAGATGACAATTTTGTAAATTTTTCGATCAATATTCCTTCATCATTGCTTGGACAGCTTAGGAAACAATGATATAATATAATCTATATGGTTTAGGAGAAGCAACACCTAGGTACTTCCACATTGCTGACACCCTTGGCCAAAGATTTAACTAAGATCACCGCACGACACAATTATTGTATGTTAATGTACCCCATGCAAAGGAATGCCAGAAGATTAGTTTTTCCTTTGAGGTGCTCCCTCACTTTTAGCATTTGCCTGTAATGTAACGTCACAGAGTCATGCATTACATCAGTGAGGAAGGAGAACCGTGCATTACAGTGTGCAAAATGTAATGTTACCGATTCGAACATAACGTCGGTGAAGGAAAAGCACCGAGCATTACAGTGCGCAACTTGAATATACAATAGCCTGTACCTATTGTAATGTGATGCTCAAAATCGAATCTGAGGCGTTACATTATAGGAAAATGCTCTAGGTGAGGGACTACTTTCAGAAAACTAATATTTTTTTAAGTCTGTCCAGTGGTCTCCGAGCCTATTCAATACAAAAAAACCGGCCAAGTGCGAGTCAGACTCACGCACCGAGAGTTCCGTACAAACCTGTAGGTATATTTATTTAAAATATTTTTATTATGTAACTAAAAATTCAACGGTTTTCGCAATTTTTCCTCTATCTGTGCTATAAGACGTTGCTTCGTACCAAATTTCAAGATTCTGAGTTCACGGGAAGTACCCTGTACGTTTTCATTCCCTTGCTAGTGTCGAAAATTTGCGGCATAAACGGCTGCATCTTTTGATTGCGTTGGCTTAGAAGTTTGATTTTTTCACAGCTTCAAGGGACAGTAGACCTGAGTATTTTATATCAATTCCAGCTTGATACCTCCACGCGTTCCTCATAAAAAGGGGCTTGACAGACAGACAGACAGACGAACAACAAAGTGATCCTATAAGGGTTCCGTTTTTTCCTTTCGGGGTACGGAATCTTAAAGAACAAGCAATCAATCTTACTTTTTTATAATACTAGTTTAGATAAATTTGTACGTGCCGTCTGGTGTCTTGAAATTAGGTGAGAGAACAAGTGGCCACAATAAACAAAGTACGATCGTCTCATTCAATACATATTGATTTTTGACTCGTGTAATTGCATACATTTGCACGTCTTTCAAAGACATTGCGACATTGCACATGCCCAATCAACATAAGCCAATATGAGGAAACCTTCCTCAGATATTAGTTTGAATTCTTGTGGTCCGTTTCGTAAATCGTTTTGCCGATTATTTCGCTACACACAAGTCGGATGTGCAAATAATTCTGACCACTGATTGCTTTTAAATTGTCCCTTAAAGTAAGAGAAATAGTGACCATGTTCATTACTGTGTTAATTATATTTGCCTGTCAATTAACTAATTTACCGCTTGGTTGATGGTACATACGTAAAATACCATTGACTTCATCGGCATATCATTTATCATTGAATGAGTAATCCATCTGCCTTAGGAATGTGACTTGAGATAGTGTTTAGTAAGAATTTGAGATTATTTGTTACTTGTCAGCCTTTTTTTTTGTTTTTTAGTAACCTACTAATGTTCGTCATTCATGTCACGAACATTTGTGTTTGTTGTGTGGCTGGGTGTTATTATCTATATTATTGAAGTATGGATTTAGAAATATTTATGTGTAATTTATCAGTACAGCTTTGGTGTAATTTGTCCCAGATATTTATTCATTAAATACTAGAATAAAACGCTTACCTTTATGTGCTCAATGAAACAAGAAAGAACCTTACATAAATACTTTATTATTATTTAACATGCTACATTGTTCAACAAAACTGTCCGACAACAAGGTTCAGGTATTTCAGGTATCTGACCCCAACATAAGGAAAATTTTCCACAATGATAACCATGGTTTTAGGAAGTTTTTAAAAACATACAACAAGCAACACTTATCTTCGTTACACGTACGTATTCGACACAATTATGAAACTTATTATTACTCAAATAAAATTGACTGAAGTCGATTATGTATCTACGGTCAGCAGCATTAAGTAACAGATTGACTTCTGCAGCCTCCTTGCCAAGTAAGTATCAAATTATGTTGCAGTTACATTTTAAGTTCATTTTCGAAAGCTGTATTGACTTGACTGGGAAATGAACATCGAAATGTACGACGCGGACACCATCCACTCCACACTGCGGTCTGTGAGCTTTTGCGTCGTAGCACTCGTAGCGTAGGTGGGTACATTTTTGAATTGGCTAGTATTTATAGATAGATGTTTTTTTTATACATAAACATAACTAGACCTGTATATATGACTAGACCTCAGGGCTATAAGTATTGTGTCACAGACTTTACTACGAACACATTTTGCAATAAAAAATAAGATGTATTCGTCTCCATACAAAAAAAATATAAATAAAAAATATTTAGTTTTTCTTTATATGGAGACGAATACATTTTATTTTTCTATGAAACTATCAACTTAACAACAATTTCCGCAAGCAGTGTCCGGTAAAACCAAAATTGGTTTATGTGGCATTGTAAATGTGAAATACTCGTATAAATGTATTATTTTTGTATGAATAAATAAATTAATTAATTTACCTAAGAGTAAAAATTGTTACGAATGTTGTGATATATCGTTCGAAAAAAATCAGCTCGATAGTTCAGAAAGTGTCCGTAAGTCCACGAATTTGACGTTTGGGCCTATTGTACGGCGGCCTGGAAAAGGTCGCAGCATGCTTCAAGTGGATGCAGACCATTGCACCTGCAACCCAGTAGTGACACTTTCTCTTTTATTTTTTTCTTTTTCAGGATGGCTTGCGTTTAGTATCAGAGGTTTTCCATTTCTTCATACATTTTGAACAAATAGTTATTAATTAATGTAATAAAAATATATAGGTACAAATGTAAGTTGTAAGTTGCGTGAATTAAAGTGTTGGTCTTTTTGGCTCAAGAAAGAAACTCCTGACGAAAATGGATAACCATTTTGAAGTTAAATCACAGCCTGAGAAGATTTTCTCGCTCTATGCGTGTCTTAACCCTCTTTCTACGAATTCTCCTGAAGTCAGGCTTCAAAATGATACCCTTGGCCTCTTTATATGGTCACACTGCTCACGGACTTCTACTGATGCTAAACTTTGCTAGAAACATCATAACTTACAGAGAAGTTATGCGGAAAGCTTCTAGCAGGAAGTGAATGCGTTGAGGATAGAGCGCTTGGCGCTCTCTGGATTACCAATGAACTAAAATAGGCTGATGATGATGATCCTGTCTCATATCCTGGAATCCAATCAAAATAAAAACTCCTTCGTGATGTTATCTCTTTCAAGCGTACTTGAACGTATTCAACGTAAGCGTTTAGCTTACCAGCTATTACCTATAACGTAATGGTTTAGGCGTCTAAACAGAGGCTGCGGCAACGGCTATCCAAAAGGTGGTCTATATCCTTATTTGCCCTTAAATTTGTTTCATGTTGAAATACAATTAGCAAATATAAAACAAAACTGATTCCGTTTAACCGTATAATTTACAGCTACCTTTCTGGAGCACTTAGATATACTTAATTTGTCCATAACAGTTTGCGGTTCACGAAACTTGTGTCTAGTGTTGGAATGGCCGATAGCCTGATGGAGCGTAGAGGCTGCGCCCGAATATCGAGGCCAGACCGCGAGATGTTGGAGGTTATACGGCAACCGGCCGGTTTGATATTAGAACATTGTCATATTTGGAGCCTCATACCACCAAATTATGAAACACAAGGAACGGCAGTTCGGAAGCCTTAGGTTGTTACGTTGATGCTGTCCTGCAACATATGACGAAAACAAAAAGTGAAGATGACGATGATGATGTAGTTCCTGCCGACACTGCAATAAGCATGTTATTTTTGGAACAAGACCTGATAAGGATAGACTCTAACTAATCTATAAATTTTTAAATTCAAATTACGATACATAATTTTGTTGTTATTTATGGTCTGGTCTACTTTAAAAAAAATGTATTAAAGAGAAAAATAAAAAGTGTGTAGCTGATAATTACAAAGGAATGTGTACTTTTTGTAGGCAGTTAATTAAAGATAACTTAAACAGGTGCATCATCATAATTAGTGATAAAAACGACAATGTGGAATAATAGGTACGCAATCTTAAAGATAACGTGTAGAGTAATAGTGACATAAGACACGTTTCGTAATTAAAGTGTTAGGAAGTGATATTAATATTATTAAGTGATTAGTGTTTGCTGATTGATTGAGAGTGTATTATCTGCTCTCCATTCCTAAACATTATTCAAATAAAAAGAACAGGATGAAAAACCCTTGGTTCTTTAATAATGATGTTATTGCGAATTTAGATAGCAAATTTTCATTATTAAGGGTGCATGTCGGACGCCACAGCCGCAACAAATCTCTGATGTTTGATTGCACTATACTTGGGTCACGTCGAAGCTGACAGGGTCATGTAATTTATGCATTGTCCTTTATAGTATAAATGTCAGGCTTTCGCGTAAACTGATAACATAAGCATCTCTTAAGTTTGGTGCAATCGAATTTTGAGACTTAATATCGACTGTTTAAATCAGTCACAATGAAGCCATATCGTCGTCAAATCCCGTTTTCTCAAAACTATCAAGATTTTGTTTCCGCGTGTAGCCAAGTAAAGGTGAGCTCTGCGCGGGCGCAGTGACGTGTCTCTTCTCACTTCTCTTCCTTCACTTTAGTACACCGCGGACTTCAGCACGGATCGGACGTGCGACATCGCGCTCACTCGACGTTTAACACACAAACTTGCTAATTGGTGCCTTTGATACTCAATACCAGTGTGATAATAAACTACTTGTTGCGTCGCCAGTACAGATTTCGTAAGGCAAACTTTTTATTGGAGAAAAGTTTGTTTTCTTATCGCAAGGACAGTGTTATGAAAGTTTCGCTTGCAGGTTTTTGAAGTGTTATTTTGGTAAAATTTGTCTGACTACGGAATTTCTGCGTGCAAAAGAATAATATAAGGTGAGTGAGCTGCCGTTTGTTAATTACTTTCAGTCAGCAGACATTTTCTTAACGTAATTAACTCATAAAACGTTGCATGCAGCTCTCAATTGCAAGCAGGCTTTAATTGTAATGCTGGATTTGCGGGTTGCAAGCGAAAAAGACGAACGAAATGCTAACGTCGGAGACTTGCGAATTTGTCCACATCGGAGCAAACTGTTTAAATAGGTATGCAAAACATTTAGGTAAAATGTTATATTTGGTTCGTATCTTTGCGACAGGTTTAGAAAAAACATTCTGACTAGTTTTTTATTGCCTTCGCCTAAAGCGATGTACCTATGTCGATTGGTTGTTACAACATTTTTCTCGTTTAAGGGCTTTGGTACAACCAGAGAATTAGCAAAAAATAACTTGAGTGGTGGACTGTTAGATGTGACATAAACAGTACTAATATGGTACTATCTACAAGCTTTAAACCCTCCTAAAACAAAGTAGGTAGGTGCCTAGGCCACATACTAATGATTTTGAAATAATATAGAAAAGAGTTGCTATTCTATTCAACTATGTTCTAGTTCACCGAAACCACAATATACCTATAAATACTTTAGTTAAGTAAGCACCTACCATATTTATTGTCAAATGTAGCATTTTGTGGTTTATAAACAGAGACACTAACTTTTTACATAATAATATCTATTTATGCATATGCCTTCATTTGTTTAAGTTTTTCGTAAATGTCTGACACTTGAAGTCTAAATGTTTCTCAGAAAAATGATTGCTTAGTTTAGCAGCAAGTCGTGAAACCGCATTGCTCTCGATTTGGATTGCCTAAAAGCGTTTATCATGGTTGAATACGAATTATTATCATATTATTGCATAGCAAAGACCGAGATGTCGGTAATTTCATAATAATATTACCAAAATTTTTTGCAATCACTTGAATAAATTGATCTGGATCGGTGGCGTCCCATATACCCGCAAAACAAACCACACACAGGTCACTAATTATTCTTTGACTTTTGGAAGCAGTAAGTTTAATAGCTATTCAGTCAGTTCACTTTCAAAGGAATCTTTTTATTAGTCTTCTCTGTTTTTCCAGCTGAAAAACTCGATTCTCAATAGACTTTGTGTCGTATTGACTCAAAGATAAGATCCTGCACCAATCCAGATAAAGATCCTATTTTTATATGATCTAATAGGTGGCTTAAGTCCTCATGTGGTTATAATATGGCTTCCCTATACACAATACATGTTTGGTATTTCTATCGTGCAGTGTGCAACTTGATAGGTTAATGACCTAAACTCTTAGTTATGAAAGTTTGGCGTCCAGCTGCGTAGTGGAATAGGCAGTGGGAGTTATCTTTAATCCACTCGCACCATTTGTGAACAGGTTGATAACGACTTGGGATTTGTAATTACAATAACATATATTTCCTAGGTTTGCAGGCTTATCTGCTAAGAGATGCTAAATGGAAAGGCAAAGCGAATTATTGGAATGGTCAAGAAACTCAATATGTGCGTTTCGTTCCACGGAACCGATTTCATAATTTCTTGTATAATATAAAAATATGGTTTTTCAGCGCATGTGTTTCCTTTATGTTTTAGTTTCGGAATCTCGAAGTCAGTGGATAGGCATTTTTGCAAGCCTCCAAATATGATGATAGCTAGTTCAGTGATTGCTTTGCATTACTGTGCTTGACAGCCTCAAATCTGTGACCCACGACCACTTTCCATTAGATGGAACCAGTGGAGGTCCACTTGACGGGGAATAAATAAAAAATACAACGTTTCCTCGTCTTAATAACTCATACAGTAGTGAAACTGCTATCAAACTTGTTTACGGTATGCACTCTGTACCTGGCTCGACTCAACTCAACTCGCCAACTTATGAATGTAAAGAAGATGCACGGACGCATCTATCTAGATGGCATACTTAGCCTGACTTTCTCGGGCTTAACTGACACCTGCCATGGTGACATGACAGCCGGTGCCATGTCAAATGACGTCTGTCATTTTAATTCACTCTCTCTGGAATTTTACCAATCAAGTCAGAAGTTGAGGCTCCTGGTAAAGCAAGATTGCAGAGTCCATTAAAAAAAAAGTTGAGCCTCTTGAGTCAAATTGAATATGAAAGTTTTTTTAAATCTTCTTTTGCACGCTGCAGGGTTTATAAAACGAATGTCCTATAGCGTATAATGTCACGTACTGAATGGTCAGCGGAAGAAGTAGCTAAATACTCTGATACTTTTTCATAGTAGCAAATATATTATTTCCCCTATAAAGATTCTTGCCCTTTTTATGTTTTTTATCCTCATAATTATATGACTGTGATTATTAAACCTGTGATTTATCTGTAAACATGGGTAATAAAAACTGAATCCTCTAACAATATTGTAATATTGTTGTTTAATAAAAAAAATACGTGTTGCTTGTGTCTGGCTATGGCTCCGTTAAAATTTCGTGTAAATGCTGTGCCAAAGGTCGGCCAACAATGTCGCACTCTTGAAAAAGAGTCAGCGCTAAACATTAAAAAGACAAAACTATTTATGAGCCTGCCTTTGCGTGTTTAAGGTCGTCAAAACAAAGCGTACGACAGCAGTTATATAAAACCCAGCTTAAACATACCTAACGGCAGCATATAAGTTAAATCTATAGGCACATTCAACATAAGGCAATGTATAAAAGTAACACTTGTAGTTATAAAACTTAACTATTACGTAGTTTTGAATATTAAAGTGACGCAAAAATGCCCACTACAATATCTACGTCACGCCGTCATCCCGCGCAGCTATTTGAAGCTGGCCGGCGCAGTCGAAAGCGCAAGCGCAGTAACGGAGGACAGCAGGTTCATAAAACCATTGCAAAATGCGTCTTACGTTAACAACATAAGATGCACACATGCGAAGCTTCACGAGCTGACGCCTGTACACGCGAGTTTCGCCCACACATTGCAAACTTTCTTTCACACGCCTTCTAGACTGTACAATCATGCAGAATGACCGAAAAAGTGACGTTTGGAATTCAAACGTAAATTTAAATGAAAATCTTTTGTACTCACGTAAGCTTTTATTATCATTATTATTGGGTATTCTTAAAGAAAGATAATAACTTTTATTCAAAATAGCTATATAGATAAACACTTTGGAACTTCGACAATAATAAAAAATAATTAAACTTATTCGAACTCTACCTTCGGCCTGCGAATTCAAAGGCCAATTAGGTAGGTATTTATAGTCGTAGTCATAGCATTTATTGCTCTATTTAGTTTTATTTACTACATTTATAGCGTGTGACACGTAAGAAATCAATATGTGAAGATTTTTCTTTAGATAACTTACTATTTAATAGAATATAGGAAACCGGGAATAGTTAATCGGACACCTAGTTCGTTGATGTCTTTTGTAAGAATGCCCACTTTCGACCACTTAATTTATCATTGTATAAATTTATTGATTTGATTATTCATAATAATTTATTTGATTGTAAAAGTCATGCTTAGTTTAGATCGTCCTTTATAAAGACATTCAATAGATAGGTATTCAAGTTTTCTTTCGTGCAGGAGATTCCTAATTGGAAAAGTATCGAACGCACCGTGGGGTTTTTGACTTACAAACTTTTTCTTCAAGATGGCTCGATGAAGATTATGACATCAAACAAAAATAATTGTCATCAACAACATTGTTGGTGTTGATGTTTACCGAAACGCGCGACTGCGTAAACAAAAAACAACACTGGGACATTCATGTCCTCTGTCCGCTGTTGCATTATGTCTTGTTTACTAACAATGTGTATTACAATGGCTTGTGTGTTAATCGACTGCTTTTTAGTAAGGCCCTGTTCAGATATACGCGCGATCGACGCGCGTTTCGTAATACATCGATCGCTGAGAAGTAAGCTAGTTTGTTGATTATGTATTATAACCATCGATGTATAACGAAACGCGCGTCGATCGCGCGTATATCTGAACAGGGCCTAAAGAGCAATCTTATTCAATGCCAAGCTTCTTGGAATACTATAGAAACTTCTGAACACTTTACATTAGGAAAATACATCCTCTATATTTGCCTATTAGTTCTTGAATAGTCACTCTTAACATTCTGCGAGTTAACGTCGAGGTATAAATCCACAAGGATTTTGTATACCTGCATAACAAGTTCAAAATGGTTGTTTTTCGAGTAAATCTATTATATGAAAATAAGTCGGGTTTTCCTTCTTGACGCTATAACTCCAGAACGCACGAACCGATTTCCACGGTTTTGCATTCGTTGGAAAGGTCTCGGGCTCCGTGAGGTTTATAGCAAAGAAAATTCAGGAAATATTTCAACAGAAAAGCGGGAAAGATTTTTTTTGATATAAACATGGATACAATGTCGATCTTGTCTCTTTCTTTTCGACAAAGTAAAACCACCTAAATTATGTGACGAACATTTGTGTTTGTTGTGTGTCTAGGTGTTATTATCTATTTAAGTATGTATTTAGAAATATTTAAGTATGTTTATCAGTCGCTGACACCCATAGTGCAAGCTCTGCTTAGTTTGGGGTCAGATGATCTTGATGTAAATTGTCCCAGATATTTATTTATTTTTATTTATTTAAATAGCAACGCCGCCAAATCTAACCATTACGTATTAAAACAACACAAATATCATCAAAATCATCTGAACACAAACTGTCGCTACAACTTGTGTTGCAAGAGACTGATAAAGATAACTAAATATTTCTAAATACGTACTTAAATAAACAATAACACGCACACACAGAACTAATATAAATGTTCGTCACATTAACCTTTGGTGCTATAGGGAGGATCGCTGGCATTGAGCCAAACAGGTCAGTAGATTATAGTGCTATTGCAATATGACAACAGCAAGAATAAAAAAGTTTTCCTAAATAGGCTCTTATGTCAACTGACTATCACAATATATGTTTAATTCATGATCAGACCATTCTTTCATAGTTGTATGGGTGGTCGTAATAAATAATTCTTAGTTGTTGTAATAAATTATGTTTACTCCCATTCAAAGGGTGGATTAAGGTTGCAACCTGCATACATTTGTCTTGAGGCGGTATGTTGTGGTTGGTGCCGAACTCGTTTCAGTTCTTTGCAACACTAGTTCAATGAAAGATTCGAATGTTTTGGCAAAATTATTTAGTGGTAAGTAACCTATCTGTTGAAGAAACAGACAAAAGATTTATAAGTTTTTCGTGTTTTTATATATTTTTTTATATTGTCCGTCAAGATGACCTCACTCCACCTGATGGAAAGCGGTCGTGAGGTCCAGATATGAGGCTCACAAGCCCAGTCATTCAAACGAATGGCCATCCTCACTTTAAAGGCCTGCAGAAATGCCTTTTCACGACCCGCTTGAAGAACCCGGGACTATCTTCTTCTTCTTCTTCTCAGCCTTTTTCTACCATCTTTCTGGTGTAGGCCTCCTTTCTTTTATACCAGGCTCTTCTATCTTGAGCCACCTGTGTCCACATCGATCCGGCTTCTCTCTTAACGTCATCACTCCATCGCAATTGGGGTCTTCCTACCGGGCGCTTCTCACCCCATGGTCTCCACTCAACAACCGTCTTACACCAGGAGCCATGTTTGCAGGCAACGTGGCCTGCCCATTCCCACTTAAGATTCGCTACTCGTTGGACAACATCAGTAACTTTACTTCGCTCTATTAGCCACTTATTTGTCATACGGTCTCGCAGTGTAACTCCTACCAGTTTTCTCTCTATCGCTCTTTGGGCCACTTGCAGTTTATTAATGAGTCTTTGGTAAAAATCCAAGTTTCAGCACCATATGTGAGAACTGGCAAGATACATGCGTCAAATATGCGAGCTTTTTGTTCCGCGGTGATGTTCATCCTAAGAGCAAATTCTATCTTGGAGTATGCAGCCCATGCTAGACGTGTGCGTCGACTGATTTCGTTGCCCTGTTTTTTTTGCCCATTTGCCCATCTTGATTTCCTGACCAAGATAAATATACTTCTCCACTCTATTGCTAGTGGTTTGGTTCACTGTGATGTTTGTAGTAATTTCAGTGCAATTAGTCATGATCTTGGTTTTGCCTAAGTTCATTTCCAAATCTAATTGCAATGAAGCATCGCTTAAATCTTTCGGTAGGACTATCAGTAAGCAGGACAATATCATCGGCGAACCGCAAATTATTTAGCCTTTTGCCTTCTATCTCTAGACCAAGGTTTTCACATCGGAGGTTTTTGAAAACATCTCTTCAAAAAGATGCAAGTACAACGGACCATAGGAGGAAGGAAACACATGTGCTGGAAGGGCGTTCCACGTCTGTATGGTACGACAAAGAAACGAGTCACCGAACCTTTAGTTCGGGCCAACAAATGGTGAATTGTGTGTGGATAACGCCGTAGTCCAGCACGCGTGGTACGGGAGTGGAAAGGTGAGGGTGGAATAAGCTGGAATAACTCATCAGAGCATGTCTCTACGCAATTGAAGAGGCTCAAGGGTCAAAGTTGCCTCTGGGTTTCTAATAATACGAATAGCACGCTGCTGCAACCTGTCAAGAGCTTCGAATATGTACTTGGCGGAACCGTCCCAGAGATGAGAGCAGTTTTCCACACACGAGCGAACTTGTGTCTTAAACAAAAGACAGCGTGGCCAGGCATGTAGAACCGTCTCACTCTGTTCAGGATTCCGAGTTTACGGGATGCAGTTCTAATGACGCTTTCTATAAACTAAACACACCATTTCATTTAGTATGTATTTTTAGTAAGTATTTTTCATCATTTTAACAAAAACTTTCAGTGGCGAGCCATGTGCCTATGTATGAAAACACATGCGCCATTTATCAGTACATTCAAAATGGAATTAGCTATTAGCTGAACTTTTCAGTCATCAAAATGCAAAAGTTGTAAGATTTGAAATAGAAACACTATGACGAAGTCTCGTCATTGAATAAATTACGACTTATTAAGACTCAGAAGCTAGCAACTAAATATAAAAAACTAATTACTTTAGTTCGGTCGATGTTGAGCAATTATTCGTGACTATTGTCAAGTTTTCTTAGAAATATTCCCTTTGAAAGCTATCTTACTACAATTAGAAGTCTATTTTAAAACTTGGAACAGATTTGTTGTTGAATAAAGACTAATCAGCGTACATACTTTAGACTTTATTAAAATTATTAAAAATACTCTTGTGCAAAATATGTTATCTGTAGAATAGTACTTATTTTCTGTTCCATAAGCAAATTGTGATTTTGCTATTTACTGGTAGTAGTTACTTATTGTCCGTTCTTATATCACACTATAAGGCCCGATTTTTCAATTCTTAGTTTATAACTGAAATATAAAATTAACTGGCTGTTCATCAAGCGAATAGATATTTTAAATTTTTCAATCGTCTTTTATCCAAAGAATAGCTCTCTATCTATCGTTTGTCTATGTACATAAATCACTAACTTCACACTGATTATCCACAAGCGAGATGCACTTATACAATCATTGCAATGTTTGAATGAAACAAGACAAAAGGTGATGTTTGACAAATTAACACTGACGTATAAGAAAAACAACCTCAGCTTTTTTGCAGTCTAATGTTGTGGTAAAAAATTTGTGATTATAATAACACTCTAAAACTCCATAACAGAATGAAAATAATCTCAAATGACATACCACATAACATCAAACGCATAGATAAATCTTATCCAGCCCCTCAAGAAGCAGATAACTTTATTCCTCAGGTAGCGTCTTTATTCAACAGATAACATCTATCTGACCATTTAAAAATTAAAAATCTTGTTAATCTTCGAATAAACTTTATTCTACAGATAAATTTCATTATCTGAGGATTGTAAAAACGGCCCTCAATGATTTTGACAAAGCTTGACTTTTTTAAAATAAGCCAATAAGACGTTAATGAGTTTTTTTAGAGTTAAGGTTATCTCTCGTTTTCAGTTGGATATAGCACGACACATAATGACGATAAAAGGAAAGATGAGTAGATTATACCAGTACGTCTACCACGAGTTGCCACTTTGAATTCACATTATCGTTCGCGTAGAAAAATGTATTGGGATCTGACATTGTCATGTCATGTCATGTGTCATCCCAGTACATTTTTTTTTCGCGAACGATAATGTAAATTTAAAGTAGCAACTCGTGGTAGATTCTCAGAGCGTGCCAGTAGGTACTCCTACTATGAGTTTCCGCCGATAACAATCGCTAGCGTTTGTTGTTAAGTTTTTGTATGGAATTTCCGTACAGGGATAATAGTAAATAGTCATGTAGCTAAAAGTGGCATACAAGTGAACTTGAGGTGAACTCATGGTAGGCGTACATGCTCAAAAATGACGTCACGATTGGCGTAGTTCGCTGTAGCACGGTTTACCCCCTCAATTTTCGTAGTGTCCCCGGTTCGATTCCCGGACGGGGCAATTCAGGAAACGGATCTTTTCTGAATTGACGAGGGTCTGGGTGTGCTGGTAGACGCCCTTGACTGTCATGGACAAGTGGTGTGGCTTAATATATTCTTGCTGACCGCGATACTTTTAAACTCAATCCTTTACAGTTAGTAATCTTTTACTGAAGTTACGAGTACTTAAGTTTTATCGAGATTCTATAAGTAGACTTCGGGATCAGGGTTTTGACGCTTTCAATATTTGCGACTATGAGACATACAATACATTCTGTGTTTTGTAAAGGTTGATGTGAACGCCTCTGTACGTATGTACTCGTATGTACATGAAAGTACTGATTAAAATTGATATCAATAGGGGGTCTCTATTTCTCTTTCTCTCTCTTTCTCATAGTCGACTGTATCTTGTCTACGTTTCCCAAGTAATCAGCAAAAACTTATCTTACTTAGCCGTAAGCTACTGAAACATTTGCACTTTACAAATTCCACCGAGTTTCGAGACGGAGGACGTACTTGAACCACTAGTTAAATAAAAATGGAAGGTAATACCGCTTTGTTAACTCGTTTAATTGCTCGGTTTGCGCGCAGGGGTCGCGAGTTCAGTCTTGTGTCGGATTGTGTTAGAGGTGATCTTGGTTTGTATTTATTTCTGGAGTATTTGGTGTGTAAAAACTGAAAGAAACTTGTTTTGCTAACTCTACTGGACTGAGATTTGTATTTTTTTTGTGTATCAATAAAAAAACATTTATGGACATTGCGTCTGAAATCAGTTAGATTTGACATGACTAGACGATGATTTGAATCGCCAGCCTATAATCATTTTAACGATGGCATCAATTTAAGAGGTTCAATGTCCATACATTTATAATAATTAAAAAATTATTGTTACAGACCGCATAATAATATGTTCTGTAGGTGAGGGCATAATAACATTTTGGAAGATACTTATAATGAAGCTGCAAATAAATAATTGACATTAGCATAGAATATGCATTTACATGTTGATACCGATTAGATTTTATTCATATTTCAGATTCAAAGCAGAGCTTTGAAGATATTTTCCTTAATTCATTTCGACCAATGAAACAAGCGAATACCCAGTAAATTTAATATTTCAGCCAGCAAAAATATTATAAAAAAACCTCTATCCTCGAATTGGGCAACCAAAAGGTGCAAGATCAAGTCAAC
Source organism: Udea olivalis (assembly GCA_947369235.1). Classification (NCBI taxonomy): domain Eukaryota; kingdom Metazoa; phylum Arthropoda; class Insecta; order Lepidoptera; family Crambidae; genus Udea; species Udea olivalis. The sequence continues at coordinate 8,434,923 of OX376362.1, read as the reverse complement.
ATTTGAAGCATAATCATGAATAGATAGATATCTCTTTTACACACGTTGCTTCCCTGTCTGTTGAGCTATTCATTAGGTTTTTACTGTTAACACAAACATCTAGTGCTTTAAATATGCCTTTGAATGAACCGTAGTGTGACGGCAAAACAATAAGGAAGGCTCTAGGTGTAACGGTTTCACACGTGGCGGACGTGTTGCCGTGGAAGGTTTCCACACAATGACTCTTCCTTAGTGATCGGTGAATACTTACGCTTTACGCAAGTAGATAAGTAGCAATCAATGCGTCGCATCCTTATAGTAGCGATTATGAACTTATCAATCAAATTAATTGGTTGGTATTGGCGTTTGCTGCCATTGTCATCCTTAGCAAGCAACAAATCTAGCTGGCTGGTATATTTGTTGTACTTTGTGTCGTCTGATTATCATTGAATGACGACACGATTGGCGTAGTGCGCTATAGCACGGTTTCTCGCCTCGATTACCGCAGTGTCCCGGGTTCGATTCCCAGTCGGGTCAATTCAGGAAACGACCTTTTCTGAATTGACTCGGGTCTGGGTGTGCTGGGAGACGCCCCTAGCTTATTTCCTTGTGTGGTACCTCGTAACACAGGGATATTAATCCCTATTTCGAGACCATTACAAGAGGTGTGTTGTCTGGCGCATATTTATTTATATTTATTTATTTATTGAATTGTAATTGTGTACAGTCTTATAAATATAATTAAAATCATGCTCAATAGTACGACATTCCATTGCGAATAAGTTATATGAAAAATTACAAAAATATTCGTTTTGAGTTTTACAAAAGGAAATCTAGAGTTTTATTATTACGATTACTATAATAAAATCAGACGAAATTCTGTATTGTTAACATAATGTGAACTTTTTCACTAATCTTAAACTTTTATTAACAGTATTAATTATGCTAATTCAGAAACCAGTTTGAGGTTAATTTCCCAAAGAACCTTCAAGTTTATGTTGCCATAGAAATATAGCTTGAATTGTTACTTAACATATAATCATCAGCACGTTTTCGGGGCATAACACCTAGTATATCTTACACCATGGCTAAATGCAGGCCATAAGAACCTCTATCGATTCACCTTAACAAAGATGATCACCAAGTTGAATGTCCATTTAAAATAATAGCTTTTTAACTCGCGAGATGTTACGTAAATATCTGATAAACGATCTACCACGCACTTTCTACTTCATCAGTTAACTCTATTCATATACTGTAAACTGTTTTATATCTAGGGCTGACAAATTGAGTTTTTATAACAGGTGTATGTTGTGGTGTACGTGTAACGATAGCTTTGATCAGTTGATCATTTTAGATGTTGTTCTACTCGTAAATGCAGGAATGTAGAGACTTTCGTTGAAGCAACTGCCCACTTAAAACTACTGTTTTCTAACTCATGGTGACATATTATGTAGTTAGGAAAATGATACAAACTGAATGAATAAATAGCCAGTGGAACCATGCTAGTTATCTAAACAAATAGCTGTTTTGGCATAGACTAGGATCAGGTAATCGAATTTTACATTTTACCACTACCCACTTAATAACCTATAAATTAAAAACATTATTGGTCATATCCACAGCCATATTTACAGTATGCTGGCTACAAATTAAACATGTCGCATATGCTTAAAGGTTTCATACATCAAATCTAATAACACTATTAAGATCCCATCCGACCCATAGGTATGCTATGAATACAGAACAAAATGACTTTGAGTTCTAAAGCGCTGATTCACGCAATAAAGAGATAATTGAGATGTGATCCCATTAAAAACATAGTTTAAAAAAGTAACTTGATCTAGGTTCATATCCAGACTTCCAGGATTAAGACACAGTGAAGATGTGCTACTATCTCAAAACGATGGCAATTTAGGATTTAATACAGCACGCTACGCTCTGAAAATTTACTACCAATAAAGGGTCAACTGTCTCAGTAGATACTGCAGCTGCATTGTTCAGCTATGCCGATGGCAACCCTAATCCATATCAGTGTTCATTGGAAAGTCGACGTCCGATGACTGACATATCTTCATTTCTTATTAAACTGTTATGTAAGGAGCCCTATACTGATGTAATATGAGTGTGACGAAACCATTTATTGAGAAGGTAAAGATGCTAAAAGATGTTAACTGTTTTAACACATTTCACAGGTGAATTTAAATTGAATAGCACCTTGGTTAGGTACTACTTGAAGGTTTGATTCTCAGGTTAAACAAAGCATTTGTTTGATTGGCTCCTTGGCGCAATGGTTTCAGGTCCTAGCTGCAACCCTGAAGGTTGTGGTTTAGATCCCACGTGATTGTATGTGTTAATGATCTGTCAAGAAATATTTGAGCATGTTGACCAGTCACTGAACTTGATAGTACAAGCTATACTAAAGTTTGGGGTCAGATGATCTTGTAGTGGTTCTTGTGGAGGTGGCTTGTTTTTGTATATCGTAAACCAACATTTTATTTATCAATATAAGTTACTAGAAATTTCGATGGTTAGAGTTCAATGAACGACATTCATTAAAACTTGAAATTAGAATCTGTAGAAGGAGGATTTGTAACGGGAATTACCATAGTAAATAGCTCACTCATGTGGGCCTCATAACACAACCTGATACCACCCTCTACTTTCTACCACCGGACAACTAGACGACAGGAGGGCGTCCATCCCCATGTTGACTCACCAGCAATCCGCACTCAACGGTTTGCTGCGTGTTTTCTGCCTGTGAGTGGAAAGCTCTCCTTGCATCTGTGTTTTCGGATACTTACAAGTTACAATCTTATATCTTCAAGGCCAGAGTGAATAGGCATTTTCTGGGTTAGCGTATACCACCATCGGCCTTGTCATCGCCTACCACCAGGCGACACTGAAGCCAAAAGCAAAACAATTAAAAAAAAATGTTTTTTTAAAACTTTTGTAAGTTTTCCGTGGCCAGCCACCCTCCAACACACGGGTTTCATCTACATTCAGGTCAAACAGTCAGTCTCTGACACCCAAAGTACAAGCTCTGTTAGATTATGGCCTTATAAAAAAATCCCCGATTTAAACATTTCATAGATTAAAGATAACGCCAGAAAATATGTACTTACATACCCATTAGGTGTTTAACACGGAATCTGTTTAGAACTTACCCAGATAAACGCCATTAAATTAAACTGCCTAGTAAGTGGACAAATACCACCAACCAATCTCATTGAAACGCATCGTATTAACATTTATAGTGGAACGTGCCGTGTAGGGCCACATCCCCGTGTCACAGTTTTAGTACGGATGCGCAGGCGCATACTGAGCGCGCATCCGGCCGGATTGAGGGCTAGGAGGAAATGTTGGGCGATTTGAGCTTGTCATATGGCTAGTTTATACTTAAATTATTATTATTAATATTATTAATTATTTATTTCAGGTGATAAAAACCCATATTGTTACCTACAAAAGAAATTAAAATTAGAAGTAATAGAAACATAAAGTAATTGAAAAATAAAATACAATAAAAACACAAATTTAAAAAAAAAAACATTACAAATAACTCCGTTATAGTAGTCTCTCCATTCGACATTGTGGGATGTGTCTATCACAGCAATGTCGGATGTAGGGACAGTCCAGCCTACCAGCAAGCATAGCTAGGACGCAATTGGAACTGGCCTGAACCCTTCGCACCAAGGAGGCTCCCCTTTTGCGCATACTTGCGTGAAAGCAGTCTTTGTTGGCTGCTGCAAACATGCCTGACGCTCTACAGAAACGAGTCAGCCCCAATACCGCCCTAAACGCGTTGTTAAATTATGAAGAGGGAAGATTTGTTTGCTTGTTACGAATAAAATTAAATACAACGATACCAATTTAAAAACAATCCACTATCGATATGAAGGTATATTATCAACGAGTATCATAGGCTTAGTTTTAACGGAAAAATAGTGCACCGGCAAAGGGCTAGTCATGAAATTGATGTCATGAATGATAGCAGAAACATCACCATTTTGCTTGAGGAAAGGCATCCTAAGCAAAAGGGGCATAACCAGGTGAAATAATGACGAACTCTGGAACATCGTATAGATTTTAGCGGCTAATATACTCGTAGGTATAGGTGTCACCTGAAATGCATATTACAGGATCAAATCACCATTACATGGGCGACCACTTGTAGTGGGGCGAGGCTCTTCTCTCTTCTGGAAACCAGAAAAATGACAGGACAATTTATACACTATTCACGGTGGTACAAAGTCCGTATGTTAACCTGTGATTATGTAACACAAACCACCCATGGTACAAATACCTGTGTCGTTGGAGAATATATTTAACCCGCAATCCTTTGCCACTCAACTGGGCCTAGTACATTGTCGTTAACAGGTCAAATAATTTGGATTTATGTATGTGTATAAATACAAAAGTGGTATTGCAAATTTATGTGGATTACAAACGCAATAATAATCATGTTCAAGGCAATGACTCTCAACGCAACCTCGTAGCGTGACAACGACTCAGATCGGTGACATGAAACTGTCGTATCTACCCACATCTCAATTTGTATGTGATTTATTCTATTTTATAGCTTTTCGGAGCGCGACGTACGTCATCTTAGCAGTATTCAATAGTGGAAACAGCGAATAATACTCGTAAATGGGGTAGTCAGAGACAAGAATATAATTCTCGTGCTGTGGGTCCTGATAAGAATCATTCAGAAACCTACACTCCGCCAAGAATATATACGATTTGTGTTTACAACATAAACAACAGCTGACCTGACAACAATTTGACTTTTTCATTGACTGATGAAGAATCCTGCTTCAGTTGTAAAAAAACGCATTATTGCGTTATGTGTTGATGTGATTCTACGAGGATCGCGGAGATGGAAGTTGAATATCCAAAATTTATAATATTTATTCAATTATATGTTATTGCATCCATGAATGCATGCGGAATACTTCCATGTATAAATTATATATTTTTTTACTATCTAAGGTATGTACCTTACCCACTTCTCTTTTTAATCTTGCAATTTCCTCTACCTGCAGGTTGTCTGGAAGAGATAGACTGGCTAAATTGTACGATCTAAGACTATGTATGCTAATGCTAGGCTGATGTTATGTTTTTTTTGTACAATGAAGTATAGGTATATCTTTATCTTAAAATGACGTATATTGTATTTATGTAGTACATTTACTATGTCAGGCCCGAAATAAGGACACAGTCGACGACACTATCAAAAATATTGCATTACCTGAATCTTTACGAGTCCTAAAGAAACCAAATGAATTAACCCAAAACCTGCTTTCAACGGTTTTAAAAAGTCCTCGAAGAAAGTATAAATCGGCAATACATTATTCGCGACCCAAATGAGCCTATTAAAATTCCCCGTGATATGGTGAATTATGTTTATTACATCGCAAATTAACGTGTTTTTCGTTTAAAATTCACAGAAGGCGAAAGTATTAATTGAGTTTTCTTGTTGATTGCCGATATTGAGCAGTGTTAATAGATTTCTTAACATAATACTGTTTACAACTTAAAATCAATCATTTTTACACGATTCGCAAGTCCGATTGCACTAAAATAAGGAGACACCTAAGTTATCAGATAAGGTAATATTCTGATAATTAGACTATGGAAGAAATTGCTAAAATGTTATAAATTGTCAAGATGGGTGCAATCGGGCAATTTATGGTAATTGAAACTATTATTTGAAAATGTTTTTCTAGTTGTCAATGGCTTTCCTTCAATCCAGGGGTCCGGGTTTGATTTTTTGAAGTCTGGCAAAATGTGCTACCTACATAGTTTCTAGAACATAGCTCGGGATTCTGATCACCACCCAAATTTGACTAGCATAGCCCAATGTATATTAGTAGAGTAGCAATGTTACGAATAGGTACAAGAAAGTACAAAACAAACAGTCGACTACAATAGCCTTTGACATCTCGTTTTGTAACTATACAATATCATAACCCAGGTTTTATAAAATTTCCCATTCGTGTATAATTGTTTAAATATCAAAGATATTATGTACGACCACCGCAGTATTCGTACGTAAAAGGCTCGGCGGCTTTCACCAGGGAGATGGCTTCGACCCACTGTGCGGCGCTCGGCACGCAATCGCAATAAGCTATTTCTTATCTGTGCTCGGGTTCACGATACGTTTCGTTCGCATGTGTTGCACAAAAAACAAACGCGATTCTCATAATGCATTGAATGCTGCTGAATTACTGAAGCAAAAAATATGACTTCTTGCTGCAACTTTTATATGGGAGAAATACACTACTGATCTACTTCAATGTAGTTCAGAATAAACAAATCTGTAAACAACTGTCTTAATTGATGTTTACTAACTGAGCAAACTGCCACGTTCGCAAAAACCATTGATAAAAACTGCATGAATTAAGCATTGAACGAACAAAGAAATAAAACAATAATTTTCATTTCGCTTTTGAATATTTTTAACCCTTTCATAAAAACTAAATCACTCTTACACCGTTTTTACTGTAGTATTTTAGTCGTACAGTACTATTTTAGTTTTTATGAATAATATATTACATAATCTAAGTAAAATTTTATTTTTAGCATTCAACAATCCACTATTTTCTACACAAAGATAGAAACTAGAAAAATTCGACCCGATCCTGAGTCTGAACTCTTTTTAAATAATTTGTTATTAAAATCTTCTGCTATAACGAGTTGAATTATTATTCAGTTTTACTATTGATAATCCGTTGTAAAACGTTGTTGTCTTGACATAATTCTCAATTTAAATTTTAATTTACACGATGTACAATCAAGAAATATATAAAACCTATCCATGAATTTACTAGCCAGCATGATCTTTCGATACAAATATTTTTTTTAGTGAAATAAAGTGTTAATCTAATGAGTTCTACTTTCTTTTCAGATTTCGTTTTGCGAACATTGGAATCATAACCAGTAAGTCAGTTTTTAAGTAATTATAATTTTAAAACGGAAAACATTACTGTTATAACTCTGGAAGTTGATTATTGTTTGTGTCACATGTTATTTAAAAAAGGTAAACAAAATCTTCAATGTCCAGTCTCTACGGTAGTGATGCAATAAGTGTGAACGTTATTATAAATAATTACTACATATGGTCTGACGGTCCGTCCGTCCAAGATGACGTTTTCAAACAAGATGTCTGTTAATAGTTCAGTAATCGTCGGTTTGAGTCGTTACTCTGTCAGCGATTGCCGAGATACGAATAAAATGATAATTGCAAAAACGTGAAGTGATAATCGAATTCTGATGTAATCACTAAAGTAAAAATATTTTCATATTACTGTAAATTGGAACTAACTACAATAGTTTACCATTGTACGAGTAATAAAAACTCAAAGAAAGCCTCCCCTGCAACAATCCCTTGTAAAATCCACTTCTGGGAAGATCAGCCTAGAATAGCCTCTCTTCAACGATATCCATCGACTGCCATTGGGTGATGATATGAGCCCCACTACTTCTTTCTATTCTGTGCACGTACGTGGTCTGACCGGAAACCATCCAAAAAGAGTAAGCTCAAAAGTTCCTCGACGAGTTATTAAGCAGGGCATTATGCCTTTACAAAATATAATAAACAATTTGAAAATTTAAATGCATACTGGCTCAGACTTTATTTTAGTGAGTTATTATTTGGCAAAATAAAATCTCTTTGACGTTATAAAATCAAAATTTATTTTTATTCATTAACAACAGATCCCATTCATCGTTCTGTTCAGTTATGTCTGTTCGTTCAGTTCAGTAATAATTACTGACGAGCACTTTCATTTCATGTAGGTACGTAAATAGCGTGACAAATATTATTTTTTGCGTATTACGCTACGTTCTAAGAATCGTATTCGTTTATTTTCTCACCATAATCATTTATTATATCACAACGGTCCGTGTAAACGAGTTAGCACAGTTCGAAAACGTGTGAAATACAAACACGAGAAAGCTACCCGTGATCCAGTGGAACACGTAATGCGAATTGTCCAGTAATGGGGCAGTTACCTTGTGGCTAGTACTTTCGTTCGCTTTCGGCGCGAATATTTGACAAGTGTCAAAACATATTTTCTTCGTTGTTCGTTCGACGCCTGATACTTCTTGTCTATGAGTTACTTATTTCACGTCCAGAATTTTTTCGTGCGGTCTTTGACATGTTGCAAAAAGTTTCTTACATGGCTCGTTTGATGCCTGCCTGATACTTGTCTGGGTTTTTCGTATAATCTTATTTTACATTAAGGTGGTCTCTCACCTAGAGCATTCGCCTGTTATGTAACGTTACAGAGTCCAGCATTACCTCAGTGATGAAGGGGAACCGAGCATTACAATGCGCAAACTGTAATGTTATACAGATTCGAGCATTACGTTACACACACAATAATGTTCTAATGAAGTAAAGCTCAAAATCGAATCTGAAATGTACATACATTACAGGCAAATGTTCTTTATGTGAGGCAGGCAGTACTGTATGTAATGTAATGCTCAAAATCGAAACGTTACTTACAGGCGAATGTTCCAAGTGAGGGAGCACCTTTACTCGTCGATAGCTTGCATTCTAAAATCAGATACCACTAGATGCAAGGCAAATGCTTTTTATTGGTTAACTACCAAATTAATCATTCAAAAATCCTTCATGTTGATTAAATAGATACTTTAACATCTCACTTAAGATGTAACGATGATTGATTGCTCACATACCCACTATTGAATATAGAATAATGCTAATCGAAATTGTGAAGCAAGTGTGTTTACCTTCGCAATACCATGGATTTTTCTTGTCTAACCTTTATAACGATGTCAAGGCGTGAGCCTGAGCGTGCAACATCATAGTGTTAATAAAATAATTTATCAACACCGAGTTAAGGCAGCCGACTGAGATAAGTGTTTACCTAAAATGCATAATCATACATTATAAACTAGAAATACCTACAAATATAATGTCCGTTTATTGCCTGCCTGACTATTTATTATTGACTGGCCTGTTGGCGCAATGGCAGCGATCCTGCCTTTAGCGCCGGAGGTTGTGGGTTCGATCCCCACACATGACAAATATTTGTGTGACGAACATTTGTATTTGTTGTGTGTCTGGGTGTTATTATCTATTTAAGTATGTATTTAGAAATATTCAAGTATGTTTATCAGTCTGACGCCCATAGTACAAGCTCTGCTTAGTTTGGGGTCAGATGATCTTGGTGTGAATTGTCCCAGATATTTATTTATTTATTTTATTTGACTTATAAACGACTGAACTGAAATAGTAAGAAAGTGTAGAGGTGGAGTAGAAGGATGTTGCCCGACAGTGCTAAGGCGCGCCGCGACAATTGTCTCACACTTTTTCTCGCGACCAGTCAATACAGATTGCACAAGATAACACATGACATTTTTTTTCTCTCGATGGACAACTTAGCGCTACAGAAATCGTTTGGCTACAGTTAATAAAGTCATGATTTTTCGTGATAAAAATATCAAATGAAGTCGTAACTCACGGCATAAAGCAAGCATAAAAATTCCATGTCGACATTGCAATGCTTATCAGCGCAATGGTTTGATAACGCAGTCATGATTAAAACCGTGAGTCTCACAAGGCTAGGATGAGTTTGTCGATTTGTCCGGACAGCAGAAAAAGAAGTGACTGGCCTATTGGAGTGCCTGGGGTTGTTCGATTGTTACTCAAGACATACATTAGTGTGAAGAACATCCCTTTTATTTAGTTTTCTGTCGGAGATGTCATCATCATCATCATCATCCGTGCGGTCTATCCCGGTTATGAACCCACGCTGGTGTGTGGGGTCCCAGGGTTCGCCTTCCTTATTTTCTTGGCCCACTTCGCGCGGTCTCCTCAGTGGTGAGTCTGTAGGCACGCATTCTTGGGTCGACCGCTTCTTGGGTCGACCTCTGACATGAGTCAGGTTTTAAATTATAGTGAGAACTAATTAAATTTTAATTATTGTACTATGGTTTAGTTGATGCATCTTTTGCAAACTACTACGTGAAGTACGGAGTTCCCGCCAATCTAAAGTAACTTAAATTTACAACGCTTGTTGACCCTTTTCAATCCCGAATGGTGGTCGATAGATTTTAATAATGTCCACTAAGACAAGAAGGCTTTTAGTATTAAGATATGAGAAAGATATGCCGACGCTACTCGAGAATTGCGCACGGCACTGTTGTCCTAATGACTTTCCTAGGTAAAGCTAGTTAGTAGATTAGCATGTTTTATAGGATTCTTCTCCGCTGGATTAGGCGTGAATGAGGTAAGCCACTCACGTGAGTTCGAAGGACCTTGTTATGATATTGTAAGGTCGTCGCTGATAGAAATTTACTTTATTGTGCATGAAATAAGGTACTCACTGAAGTATCTCTAAAAAATCTTCATTCATCAATGTATTTTGCTTAGTTACTTAACATTTTTATCTTCACTATTGATAAATCACTAAAAAAGGTATGTTAACTGACTGCAGCTCGCGCTCGTACAGTTTCATAATGCTAACTTTTTGGGCTTTGGAATTATATTTTTAAGGTTTAACTATAGGTAGTACCCACCTCACACTTGCTATATTTATTCCTTTACTAACTCATTCTGCATGTGCGCCTCAGCTTTCTGAAGGGAAATATTATTATCACTATTTAGGTTACGTTGTTGTAACTTCGTGTCGTAAAATTTTTGTCTCTGTTTACTATTTTCTTTGTAAATACCAAAACAATTTCATTATATCAATGGACGATAAAGATTTATTGGTTCCTTTCCTAGCCGTAGGAAATAGGAACAATGTAGGAAGAACGCAATAAATTAAAATGCACTTGAAAGCAAATTTAAATATTCACAATCGTGTGCATGAGCTGCAATATTTTCCATATTTTATGCGCGAATGCAATAGTAAGTGAGTACCTTTAAAGCAGGAACCAATTCACAAAAGCCCGTGCGATTTGATACTAGCAATGTCCACTAGATAACACATTTTTGACCGGCCTGTTGGCACAATGGTAGAGGCAGGCCTCTGTCACTGCATGTACTCGCGCGCGATAGTTACCTTCTAGCCGCCGGGTCTTCCATGACTCATTTAGCAGTTGGTTGTCAACAGCCGCGTAGAGCATTATTTGTACGCGAGTTTTGCGGTTGAACTGACGCGATGACGTACTGTAAGTACTGACATAAAATAAAGAGTTTACAGAAGGACCGCTCGCACCTTTTTCCTAAACTTGCGGGAACCGCCTAGGGTTACTACTATATTCGCTCTGAATTTTTAAAATGAAGTAAGTAGGTTATACCTACTTGACAGAACTGGCCAAAAACAAAATTCATCATGTGAAAAATTGCACCAAGTTCGACAAAAACAAAAACACTCGTGACATTGCGACTTTTCGACTTCGCCTGTAAACTTACGTCTCTGTGTGCGTGCGTCAAAAATGGCGGGTTGTTCTAAGCGGGCATCTGTCAGAGGCGCCGCGCCGCATGCGTAATTTGTGGTACTGACTACTGTCATCTATATCGAAAGAGGTGGCCCTGGCAATATATGTCACGTGACAGCACGCATTTAGGATTAAGTAAATTGTAATTTCTGTATGGATTTATCAGTTACTTAGTAACTATTAAGTAATCTGAATTAATACGCCGATGGTGGACCGACAACTGTCGGTCTTTATAGCCTCTGTTAGTCATTCATGAAGATGTAAGGTGTCTTGGACATATCTCTTATGTACCTATACCGGATGTTTATTTATATATTCAGGATAATGAAATGGCTTTTTCAGTACGTGATGTAGACACTATTTATGTGAAAATTATTCCAGGTTTTCATACAAAGTCAGTCAGACTTTCGCATTGTATTGTTTGAAAACCGAATAAATTCAGATTATTTGCACATCTTTACATTATACTCTAATTTCATCGTAGGAAGTTTTAACAGCATCTAATACTGAGGAGGTCATATGATTTTACTTTCGGTATAAAAAGTCAGCCTGTATGTGTAGGGACACGATTGGCATGGTACGCTGTAGCACGGTTTCTTGCCTCTTTTTCGTAGTGTCCCGAGTTCGAGACGATTTTTTCTAATTTGGCTCTGGTCTCGGTGTGCTGAGAGACGCCCCTTCGAGGTCTAATACCTCGTGGTGTGTTGTCTGTCTGACTCTATAAAAAATACTTCGAAGGTATTCATTCAAATTCATTGTAATCTGCTTAATAAACACGATAAGTCGCCGTCCGTGGCAGCCTCAGTTAACATTCACACGCGGGTACGCTCACTTTTACCCAGAATTAGCATGCGACGAGCAGACAGTGAAAACAATCGATTTGCCAGCCTACGAGTATGTATAATGTATTTACTTTCTCAGTGAGCGGGTATGTGCGGCCGGACCTAAACTTATTGAAAGTAAAAGTAATTAGCCCGTAAACTTACTGATCCACTGTTAAAAGTTCTCATTTCTCATCACTGCAATTGATGAGTATTTAAATAATCACCAAGCCTGTCGAATGAAAGTTGGCGGTCACAAACCCATGCTACTTCGAAAAGAAATGTTTTATGTTCTAAACGTGTGACATATTTTTCTTAACTGGTTATATTGAGACTTTAGGCCGACATTTTATTATCTAATAGTATTGACATAATCGGCCTTACATTATATAATTAATAGGTAGGTGCTTGAAAGTGTTTTGTCACAACCTTTTAAAGTGTTCCAACGGCTTGTATCTAGTTGTCGCATTTAAATTTCTCAATTTTTTAGTTTTGCTTTTAAAAGCAAGGAGACAGACGTAGAAAACCCACACTCATTGCGTCTCTCCTTTTTACAATGAGTACTTCATATTGAATAACCCAACTTATTTTATTTAGTTTATATTGAACACTCAAATGCAGTGTTATTTATCTAATTCAGAGATTTAGGATATTTAAATTACAGTTAATAATGAAAATAATGGTGTATTAACATTATGTAAGTTTTATCTTTTATCTAAAGTATTCAGTTCAAGTCTAAACTAGTTTTACTCCAAAGGTTAGTACGCTTATGTCGAAAAATGTTACTAACATTCTTTAAATTATTCTGCGATCTGTGCCTATTTAGTCTGCATGGGATACGCTTTTTCTTCATTGCTTTTTATCACTTACCACTTCTGGACTGAACTGAATTAAATAATCATTTATAACATTTTGATTTCGCAATTGTTTTTGTTTCACCTTCAGGCCTAGTTACTAAAGCAATCATTCAAAAATGGCTAATCCTGTGATACCATCTGAGAGGATATGATACCTAATACTTGTAATGAACTAATTATAAATGAAAAAAAAATATCTGGGACAATTTACATCAAGATCATCTGACCCCAATCTAAGCATAGCTTGTACTATGGGCGTCAGTGACTGATAAACATACTTAAATATTTCTTAATACATACTTAAATAGATAATAACACCCAGACACAACTCACACAAATGTCCGTCACTTAAATGTTTTTCATGGGTGGGGATCGAATCGAACCCACGACGAATAATAAAATATTCACATCGTTATTGGTTTATTTTCAATTTTGATAGTCTCAGTATTCGATATTACAACCTTAACATTGAAGAGATTTCTCAAAAAGCACTTCCCTGCGTGCTTATACTTACGTTTGGGTCATTTTTTACCAGACAGGTAGGTGTGTCCGGCGCGTTAATGGTGCAGGTTTGGTTCCCGATCGCGTGCCCATGTTTTGGTATTTTAATACCCCTTTTGTTGTTTTGTTTTTTTGTCGAGTTTACGTCGAGGCGAACCTCCTTCAAGATTAGTTTTTTGGGAAAGAATTTTGAATTCCATAAAGGATCGAAGAGTGAAGATTTTATTCACGGTTCTACCGATTAATACTTTTTTGAATACTGCGGGCCCATGCTTACACAGCCGTGAAGTTTTTGACTGTAACCTTTTAGCTACCAACCTTTAATAATTCCTGAAGATTAAGGTAAGGTTCCCAAGCAGCTCATGAGGTATGTTTTTTATTAACACGAGTATCATAGAGTTTATAATCTGGTGGAATTTATATCAATGGAATTCGGATTTGACTTTAGAGCTTATGGATTGAGTATGTGTTTTTGTGTGAACTATTTTCATGTATCCGGTATCTTTTATTTAAGCCCAAAGCTCACATTATAATTGACTATAGTCCGTTTCACGATAATGGGTACGGTGACGTTTGGGCTTTGAAGTTTCTAGTGATGTGGTGACGGTAATATTGTATGATTATGAGTAAATAAAATATTTCTCGAGATAAAGTTTCCTATAGAGAGAATCGATTTCAACAAGGTTTTTGGAAATAGAAAAGACACGTTTCAGGGATTTTATGGTTTATTCTTGTGGCGAAATCCTCGTTGCAGGCCAGCAATACAGGAGCCGGAGCGCCGGGATTCGTCACACAATATTTAGGAGTAGATGTAGTTATGGAATAGTGAATAAAAGATCAGCCAATCCAGTGACTTGTTTATTGAATAGGATAAAAGTATAGGTAGGCAAGAAGAACTGTAACAAAATAACAATAAATGAATACAAAGAGTCCTAGGTAATAGATTATCTAATAGTAATAGGTAAGTGAATAGGTATGATATGCTTACCCCGATACACGGGTTGCTGTTACATTATAACTGTTTACAATTGGTTATTTAAAGTATTTAAAAATACACCATCATGTAATTAAATTAAACTTGAACTGGTAATCTGGTAAAAAGCTCTGTTCAGTACGATGGTTTTGGTAGGGCTGACTCAAAATGCTGAACAGGGAACGTGGAACGATAAATTAAATTTTGAAAGGACAGGTACAGAATACTATTGATGGCCAGTAAGTTAAACTATGAAGTTTCCAGCCATCGTGGAGGTTCTTACGTCCATGAGACTGGAACGAAACAGAATCGTTACATTCTTACTCCATTTCTTCCACAGATACATTTTCCGAAGAATCAATTGATTCATCATTACCATATATCACTAATTGAGAATCTTTAGTTAACATCTCTTTTCTATTCATGTACTCGTACTGATCATTCTAACTGATCACTGATCAGTCACTGATTTGATAAAACATCGACCAGTGTTGCCAACACAGAAAAAATATCTTTGGAAGGTTCAACTTAAATTATAGTAAAGTTAATGACGTAAAAACCTATCCACAATTAATAACTACGGCCACGAGTTTGTGGCCTAATTATTTTTCGACCTAAAAGCCGTAGATGTCGTACCTATGGCAACACTGCGAATGACCGACCGACTCATGCCTTACCAGAGTCGCCGTACCAAATTTTAGCTTCTAATTTATTAATTGTGGATTAAAAATTGTTTAAAAATTAATTATTGATAACGATTTTTTTAATAATTCTCTTTTTAGTTATTGTATTGAGGCCATGAAATATATTAATAAATAAAATTAAAACGAAAGAGATAACGAATCCAGAAACGATTCCGTTCATCACATGAAAAATGTTTCGATTGTACCCGTTTCTTTGTGTCAATCTCTACCACTAAACAGTTCCAATTTACAAGTTTAGTAATTAAAAAAAAATAGATTTATAATTTTTAATTTCAATTTCAAAAATTTCAGATACCGCTAAGCAGTATTTTATTTAAAATGTAAATTAAAACATATTTTAAGTATGTATTTGGTTTTATGTCTGCTTTATAGATTTTCAGTTTGTAATGTCTTCGAATACATCGTGCGTGAATTGAATAACCTCTAAGTGTCATAGTACCCATGGCTCGTGAAAATGGACTATAGCTGTCCGTCAGCGGCTTCGCCCGCGTAAATTATCTTTCCCGTCAAAATATAGCCTAAATTTAAAAAAAATATAGCCTTTGTCACTCCCTGATGATGTAGCTTTAAATTGATGTAAGAATTTTTGAAATCGGTTCAGTAGTTCCGGAGCCTATTCAATACAAACAAACAAACAAAAAAAACATCATACAAATCTTTCCTCTCTATTAGTGTAGATAAAACAAAATAGCTTCAGCTGCTTTTTTCCACGCAGAGAAACTTCATCTCTTCCGTTTAGGACCTCTTTCGATTTTACCGTGAAACAGCTATTAGTATTCAAAACGAATTTGAATACAATATTCGCAAGGAGCTAACTGTGCTTCTTACCCAGTCAAATGAGTCTGGAAGTTCATTATCACTTAGGAGTTAGGCCGCCGGCCTATAAGGAACCAAAACATCGTCCGATTTGTCAAGCACTTGGCCGACTTACGGTACCGACTACTGCGAATCGATTCTTCCGTAAAATCGATTGAAGTTGCGTCATCGAACGCAACGTCAAGTGCGGGCAATGTCGCGTCGTGACGACTCGACCCTTTAGGCAAACCTCTTTACAAATATTCCAATGGATGTTCTTAATAGTGTGTCTTAGTAGAGTTTGTCGCATTGTTATAGGGCTGTCATCGTTCAGACTTTCGCATGTGATAAATCAATATTATTTAAACAATAAAAAATCCATACTTTAGAAAAAGGTTTAAAATCTCTTCAATAGAATTGTAGTAACAGAGTTAATATTAAAAAAAATGTAAAAGTAACTAAATTAAAAGTAAATGTTACCTTTGTCACCATAGGCATAGATAAAATAAACAAATTCTTTGCCATAAGCAACACGTCCCTTGCTGAAAATAGGCTTAACAAAAATATGAATGCCATAACATTCTTAAATTAAGGTTGTTGGCTGCTACCTCATGCGGTCTCCTGTGGTCTCTTCTGCATGTTGCACTATATTTATAAAGTTAAATAGTAGAAATTGCTATTAACTGCATTATAAAAAAAAAGTAAACAAAAAGAACGAGAAAATGGTAAACATTAATCTCAAAGTGAAGAAGCCCTGCGGATTGTTGATGTCATGGTGCGTCGGCAACTATCATTGTATTGTGACGTCACCAGTTCTGCAATGGCTACCGGATAAAGCTTTTTCGTAGACCGCAATTACATGAATGCTTTTTTGTAACGCCTTTACAATAAAGTTTATACTATTGTCAGTTTCAAGAGGTATTGTACGGCCTATTTTACTAGCGTTTTTCTCAGTATTTTTCTTGGCTTTTACAGAACAGCTCTTTTACAAAATTCTTCTATTTTTTAATGATGATTTTAAAAAATAAGCATTGTAATGTGTTAAAATCTAGAAATAACATTTTTAGTTGTTGAACTGGGTTCAACAACTAAAAATGTTGAACAACAAAACAACCATTTCTGTTGTACGAGTAAGATTAGGTTATCGATATAAGTTAACTTATATGAAATAACTTAACGATATCATACATGTTTGTTTACCTCTGTCGATAACCAAATCTCGCAACACAAGTTGCTGACCTGTTTCATTTTCTTATACAACATCGCTTTGGTGGCTAACAAGCAGTTGTTAAATTGATATTTACGGCTAAAGCAGCCTATAGTCACTCGACTTGAAGTCCTATGCCCCCGAGATGGGGCAGAGGCCTTCCACAATATTACACTATCTCGTTCGGTCTTGAGCTTCGCGTTTGACTTCACTCCAAGTCTTGCCGATCCTTTTCGCCTCTTCCGTTACTATTAGTGATGTACAAACCTGGAGACGTCGAGTTCTAAATTTTTAAGCTTCGAGGCGGATTGGCCGGACTTAGTGAGCTCGGTAGGCTCATAGACGCGAGCCCAGCTGAGGCGCAAGCTCCTTGAGCCACGCTACGAGGCTTCAAAAGAGTTCGAGTCTTCAAAAGAGCTCGAACCTATCAAAAGAGCTCGAGCCTTCAAAAGAACCAGAGTCTTAAAAGAGGTCGAGTCTCCTTAAACCTTTTCACTATAATATTTTTCTAGATAGTTAGAATGTCTTTTTTAAATAATTAAACCTCTATTTTTCAAAATAACCTTCTGTTCACATATATTTTATGCCAAAAACACATATTTTATTGCCTGCTTTAAAAAAGGAAGACTCCAAACGGTAACTAACTTGAGCGCAACTCGCCACGTCTCGAGCGCTACAAAAGACTCAAGCCCTGAAAAAGCCTCGAGATCGATTGAGCCCTGCAAAAAGCCTCGAGATCGACCGAGCTCTCAAAAAGGCTCAAGTTCTGGAAAAGACTCCCGAGTCGTCGAGCTTCATATAAACGAGGCGAGCCCTGTAAACGACACCGAGCTCTAGACAAAAGGACTCGAAAGCCTCGAGCCTTGCACATCACTAGCTACTATACGCCGCCAGGGTTGTTTGGGGCGACCACGTTTGCGTTTTCCTTGGAGATTCCGATCCAGAGCCTGCTTGGGGATGTGATTGGGATCCCTTCGGAGGGTGTGGAGTTCCACTTGCGGAGTTTCATCAGTGATCGGGGTTTCGCGGCAACGTTCCAACAGCTGTTCGTTGGGGATTTTCTCGTGCCAGTATACAGTATGGGCACTTGCAACTTGCAAAAAGAGTTGACCTGTAGAAACCTAAAAAAGTGTTGAAAGGCGATGAAATAAATATTTTACAGTATTGCATTGCAGCCGATTATTTGATAATGTGAACAGCAAAGAGAGGAACTTGCTGCCTACGCATGTTTCCTAAAAAATACAACCTGGGTCTCTTCAAGGCAAGAGTGAATAGGCATATACGGGGCATACATGTAGTTACCACCATAGACCAAATCGTCACTTTCCACCAGATGCGATTATGATCAAATGACTGCTTTATAAATTTTAAAAAAAATCAACGGACACCAGAGGTCGATTTTTTGCATAAACCTATAGTCCTCGGAACTTTTCAAACTTGGAAAAATCCATGCCACTCAAAGCTTATTGTGAATGCAATGAGGACGCTTATTCCACTAGTGACATTTGTATTGTAATTTAAGAGTTCCTTATAATTGACATAAGCTCCTAGTGCTATTGCCTGTTGTTGAAACTGTGCCTATGTCATTTCCGCAAGATTCTTCTCTTCAAACACTGTCTTGGGAACTAATCGAGCACACTTTACTTAATGCAATACAAGGCTTTTAACGATAAATAAATGAATAATATCCTCCCAGTAATGTGCTATCGCAAATCCATTTCCTGTTTTAAAATGGTGGTGCTTTCAATGTTAATGCGATGAAATCGCATCAGGTGTGAGAGTTAATGTCAGCAAGAAATGAGCATCGTACATAATCGTGAAAGATATGCACATAAATCTTGTACTGGAATCTTATTCATATTTAAATGAACCCGGATTTTTTGGACTTTGTTTCGATTTTAATATCAAACCTGTGGTCAGCTGCAATTTCTCAAAATAACCGTAGTTTCAACCACCCAAAACCGTCGTCTTTTTGGTGGTACGAGTACGTTAAGATCGTACATTCTTAACACGTTAGCTGTGCATGCCCAATCTATGCGGCATTTTCAACATTACGCGAATGATTCATGGATGGGGCATGAGTCCCAATCTATAATGAAGACAACCTCATGAGTGCAAATGCAAATAGGGGATGAAATGTTGCATTAAAAAATAATTAAGGGCATCAAAATGAAAACCAGTGTTATTGCAAATATTTTTTACATACAATGCAACACATTTAAAATCGATATATCTATACCTTTATTATTTAATATCTAATTAATCCCAAATGTGCGTTTGCACGTATGTATGAGGTTGTCTCCCTAAGCTACATAGTTAACGTGTTAATATTGCTATAAAAAGGTTATCGTGAGTTTCCTAATTATTTACAAAAAAAACAGACAATCAGCGCATTTATGTTTCATTCTTGGTCAGAGCCACAACTGAATTTGAACACTAGTTCAGCATTATTTATATATTTTGACATTGAATTGATTTGATTTGATTTTTGTATAATTTATTGACATTGTAACTGAATTATATTGTATTGTTATTTTGTTGTTATCGTATTATAATGTTTTGTGATTTTATTGTAACTGTATTTTAATTGTATTGTAATTTCTATTTTAATTCAACTTGTTGGCATGTTGGACCTGCTCTGTGAGCCTTCAAGCAACCTTTTTTTTAAATAAATAAATAAATAAATTAGCTAAAATTCAGTTGTCATGAGGTTGTTGTTGTGTATTAACACTCAGTTCTCAACATCACGTGAACGTTGACAGTGTCAAAAATGCAGGTATTGAATAAATACATAACGTAAGGGTGTTTTATTATACGAGTAGTTCGGATGCACGAGATGCGTGGTATGGGACGTTTGTATGAAAAGGACGCGTGCGTGATAAAATCCGCACGATATTAAAAACACACCCTTACGCCAATATTCTCTTAAGGATGTGATTCAGAATTTGAGGTGACCTCCAACTAAATTTGGATCTGGTCTTATAAGATAGAATGTGTTTTTAAGAAAATCGATAAATAGTTAAACTGGACATTAGTCAAAGTTTGCAGCACAAACAAACCAAAGCTGAGCCTCGGCTTAATATTCCCACGGTGCCTTTAGTAAGCTAACAGAATACTGAATAATTTATAAATATTGATTAAAACTTCGTGTGCAGTAAGGAAAAGCCAGCTCACGGCCTGTTTGTTGGCTACTTCTAAACAACTTGACCTCTACACCTTGGCGAAAGCCGGCACTGAGCCCAGCACACGACCACCTAAGTGTACTTGTGACCATTTATAGTACTGTTCTGAGAATGTTTGCGAATTCACTCGTTACGGACGTCTCTGGAAAATTACATGTTTTATTGGTGTGACATTGTTTTAGGAGTAAACATGGTTTTACAGTCATAAATGGGGCTTATAGAAGATAAATGCGACGTAAAAACTGATAATGTAAACAGAAAAACAAGGCCATATAGGTATAAACAGACGCTACAATGTAAAATTCATTTTAAACGTACTTAAACTAGGGAACCACGAGAGAACCTAAAAACAAACTTACAACATAACGTATTTACCACAGTATTTACTTTTTCTACAAATCACGTACAGGAAAAAAGACAGTTACAATGGACTATAATACGAGTATTTAGGAACAGAATAACAGTCAATTTCATAAGAATGCGACTCTCACAACAAGCAAAAAACTTCCTGTAGTAATTTAAATAAGATAATTGCATAAAATCGCAAACTTGCCTACATTGTGTACCCCAAGGTACAAAATAGCTGACTTTAATTAAGTTTTTGTCTCCATCTATTGCGAGAGAAATTTAAAAGTGTTTCAGCTAAGATTTGACACGAACGCTCCTACACCCGTCTGTATAATGGCTAACAAGACAGCGTTGTGCATCTAATTAAGCCTTTTTATCTTCTTCAAACTGCTAATAAGCCCCTATAGGATCAAAGAGTGTTTTATTATAGGCTATAGCTGTTTTATTATATTGCTTTTGCACTTGCATGATGATTATATGATTGCCGTAATTCTCGGTTAATAATTGGGTGCATAGTTATATGATGTTACACAATTCACTGATTATAGTGCATGTTGAGGATTTCTCTTTATCAAGGTTCAAAATAAAGATTGAGGATCGTTTAACTTTATTGGTAGGGGCAGCAGTGTTAATTGTAGGTAAAATTATAATTGCTGTAGACCCGGATATTAACGTAAATTGGTTTTTATTCAGGAATGTAGAATCCTCATCTGAAGATGTTTAAAGATGCTTGCATTACAAAGGGAAGCTCCCTGTCAAATTTCTACCTTCAGCACTAGTCAGTCAATCACCAAGTTGTACCATATATCCAGATAAATATTGAAACTTCCGTACCGAGTTTTTGCAACTTATTAGAAATGTCGTACTTTAAGTTCTCAAGCATTAGTCTGACTTCTGCCGAAGGTCCACAGAGAAGTGGAATGCTTATAGCTTTAGAACATTCTCCTAGAGCAGCCATTGTTCAGCAGAGCCGGCGCCCTCCACGGCCGCTCAAGGTGACTCGGTTGACTGACCGGTCGCATTCCGGTCTTACTTTGTTTTTATCATTACTAGACGAACTTCTACCCTTTTGGATTGACTTTTGTGTGCTTGAATCAAATGCATCCGAAATAAGATACTTTAAGCACATTCTTTTGCTTCATTGAGGAAACAAACATCCACAATTCCATAAATGATCTTACATTTTCTCAACTCTCAATTACATGATAACATAAATCAACAACTCGTATTTAGCTTTCTCGCTAAAATGCGTTCTCTTTCCAAGTAATTACACGTAAAGGAAAATTGGCAATAAGGGTGAGCACTTCCGCAAAATATGAAAATAAAGGTATTTATGTAGACAATTTAAAACAGTTAAAATTATCAAAAAATAAAAACAAGTAACTCACACAACACACACATCCTAATTGGCTAAAAGTAACTAAAATAATCAGAGTAAAAAGATGATTTTTTCGCCAGAACAGTTCGTAACTTAAATGTCAGTTAAAAGACGGATAAGATAAAAGGAATGCTATAAATAACATGAAAATACTACGGTATAAATTACAAATAAATGTCTCCATGTCTTTTCTTTACCGGACAAAGTACAGAACACATTCCTTGAAATAGATCTAGTCTAGTATTCATCACTGTTCGATTTAAACTGGTGAGAGTTCGTTTTCACATTTTCGCATAATAATTAGTCGTAAATGACTTAATTATTTATTTATTAGCAAACAAAAGTAGTCTAGATTCATTGTTCAACTGATGGTTTAATTCTATTAATCTACTAATCACACGTAATACAGTTGTCAAACTACTTATGCAGCTGAGAATCTGAATGAATAGTTGAAATGGAATGTGCAAGTAAATCTTTTAGATAACGAACTGCTACTTAGGTACCAGCAGGCACTTCAGCGTCGAGTATTACCCACGGGGAAATCAACGCAATGAGCTGAAGTTTTATGGAGCCAAAGGTAGAGAATCCGCTCCTCGCCTAGAAACAGAAAATGTGAAGAATAATGTAACACGCTGTCCTCAACATTAATTTATTTAATTATCAAGAAGATGCTAAAACATATTGCTCGCAGCACAGTAACACCGCCGAAGTTACTCAGAGTATAGCGTAGATTATCCTAGAGAGGCATCCGTGTCTGATATGTTTTGTAAGAATATTCTTAAAACCCGTATTTACTTTTAACATTTAATGAGACAAAGAATATCGCTATATTTGGACTTGACAACATAATCAATAAAACAAGCACCATTTCGTCCTTGCTGCCTCTCAGCGAATGCCTATCGCGCTCCGTCAGCAAATTTGCATGTTGCAGTCAGATTGTAAAATCTGGCTTAGAGTGAATTGCACTATCATAAATTAACCAAAACTTGGACGTTAAGTTAGTTAACCTATAAAGACTTGGGTATAGGTGTTGGGTAACTTTCTTAGGTATGATTTTACGTCTTAACTATTGGCGAAAACGTTTTACATTTTTGGGTGTTTTTATTTTATTCACATTTATGAACTTAATTTTCTTCATAAAGTGAATGACGACGCTTGTGTTTTAGTTGTTTTTTTTTTATTTAACATACATACATTATTAAAAAAATTAAAAAAAAACAAAACAACTAATGGATATAATATGTTTCTAAATACAAATCATTTGAAATAGTTTACTTGAAAAAGGTGGAGTGGAGAAGGAAATAGATTTTCTTCTCATAACATAAAGTAATCAAATGGAGTTACCGCTTATCCTGCAACACATACACTTATCTCGTGCGTTTGTTGTATGATTGTATCTCGGTGACCTCAAAACCGGAGAAAATGCTGCTTTAGGTACTTATTGACTAATAGGCCTCGCTCGCTTCAATAGGCGTTGTTCATCCATCTTGCGATGATAATTTATAGGAAACCTTGACTATAATGATGGGCGAGATAATACACATAATCATAAGCAAAAGTAATAATGTAGTTAATACTAATAGTAATCTAGGCTTAGCATTAGAAATCAAGAGAAACTTATGGATTGTAAAATGCTAATTTCTGTAAGTATGGAATTTACATTAGTCACTCTAATCTGTTGCCAACTGCATAACGATTGGGTCTATGTGATCATCGTTTGGGCGTAACAGTGTGGATTTCTAACCGCACACGTGTGTTCAAGTTCAAATCAATGAAAGCTTAGCTTATATTGGAAGTGTTACGCTCTAGCTTTGCCTTGACGACCAGTTAAATGGTTAAAAATTACTAATTAACAGCTATTGCATTCGATCAAAACATTTTACGTAGCAATTTTTCAAACGAAATAGTATTCCTATCTGTTTTACTGCTCGTAAGTGAATTCAAGTATCTATGTTAGTACTACAAGTTAATTACTATAAACGTTACCCACCTAGTTTATTAAATATCAAATATCGTAAACCCAGAGATTTACTCATAACTGACATACTGAACAAGTATCTAATGGGTTTGTAAGCTCTAAAATAAAGGATGGTTAGTAACTATGTCGCAGCTTATTCCATGCAATGCCTTTCCTTACTAGCAAGTGTCTGACGATCAGTATGTCGTACACTTTCAAAGCACTAAATGGAACTTTCAATAACCATAATATACGAGCTAATAACTAGAACGATATACCGAGACCGACAGAGCCATTCAATTGGTCCAGTTTATGACTGAAAGCAACTCTAAGCTCGTGAAATCGAAATCAGTTCGTTCAAATGTGAATCTATTCTATCTCGTTATCGTACAAAATAAAAAAACTGGACAGTTTACGCAAGCTATTTGACAATTGAATTGCTATAAGACAGGTTGTAGTATATTGATTTGGCGTAAACGCCAAAAATCTTTGAATTGTTTCATGCATAATAGATGAAAAAAAAGTAGTTTCGGAGCCTATTCAATACAAATAAACAGAATATTTCCTCTTAATGATATTAGTATTGATCAGCACATCAAATATCACATAGAAAAATACAGGTTTTTTTTTAACAAGTTATCTCAGGCTCTTAGTATCTTATCTAACCCAGCGAATGTTTTCTTTATTTCATGTTTTCAAGTGTCATTATATTTCTAAAATGGTGTAGCAGGTTTAGCGGAGACTCGCTAAGTAAAAGTAATAATTTTGAATGCGTCCGCTAACATTATCTAAACATTATACACTTTTGAAATATAGTTACGTAATCACATCTACAGAAACGGATTTCAGTTGAAACAGTAAAACAACTACTAATTCTTATTGTCATGCACATTTTATTATGGCTTCTGATGGATTATTTGTGTAGGTAATACGAGTAATTTGAAGTAACCGATACATTTTTTTAAAAAGTAGCACCATTCTACTATATTATTTGGCAATGATTTAGTTTTTTTGAGCACAGCTAAATTGTCTTCCTTCTGAATAGCTCTTTTCTCACTTCGAATAATTCGTTTTTGTTTCCACATTTAAGTTTTGGAACAATTATTGAAAGTGTCGTCACATAACCTGGGCCTGGCAGGATTAGATTTTTAACATGAAACAATTTTTGCAGTTATTGAGAACTTTCGGGAGCTAGGTCAAATATTTTAACTATTATGTGCTTTTATTTTTACAAGTATTTAATCGTTTAATTGTCAAGTCTTTGACGTGGCTTTACGTTTTAAATCAATCGCAAAATGATACTGAAATGCAAGGTGAGTTATTGATTGCTGTTGTGCCTACTCATTAGTAATTTTGGCCTTGCCACAGTTCGATAACACTAATGGCAAAAGGCTTACATTGCTATACTCTAAAGATAATTAACGTTACTTGTAGTTGTTTTAATTAGATTGGTGGTTATTTGTTTACACACATTCATTGCAATTTTAAAGTGTGACTAAAAATTATCCAATTTTTAACCAGATTTTATCAATGATTCGATCCTTAACTTGCTGTCATCCTTATCTCAATTTATCATGTATTTAATTAACCACACATAAACAAAAATGATTTCGTTTAAATGGACTTGAAAATCACTTTCAAAAAGTTAACTCTCTACTATAATACATTAGTATTACTCAAGCATAATGACTCTACCACTATCCATAATATTTTTAAAATAGGGCCACTCAACTTCAGTAATTAAGATCATTTGAACGACTTACGGCTGATAGTGATAAAGTATTCTTATCAAACTACATGACGATTACTTGACGCTTAAAGCGGGTTAAAAACGCCGTTTAAAATCAAAGCAAGAAATTGAACGTCACCGCTGCTCAAACTTCAATCAGAGCTTGGCAACCACTATATCATCAACCTGTAATAAGCCTGCTAATAGTAGGTGTGATTGCATCTAGATGTCAGCTGTTAACAGGTTGCTATGCGTATCGTGGACGTGATCCAACGGAGTACCGTTAAATTATTCGATAATATCGTTTTCATAACGGGCACCCAAGTAACTAGTTATTTTAATCACGACTTGTGACAATGCTGACCTTATTTTGTGTGTGGGGTGTTCTTTTTGTAGATTTCCAAGATGGCCGCTTGCACCCACATCCTGCAACCCATATAAGGTCGTCAGTATTCCCCTTTTGCCAATAATTGGTCAAGTGATGAGCATGTGGAGGAGTGAAGTTTATGCACGTGTTAATAATTTTATTGTGTTATGTAGTTCTGTGCTCGATTATTGACTACTTGCTATCTGAGTTTTTTATTTCGAATCATCTAAGGATGGATAGATAAAAGTCACACCTTGAATATTAGACGGCTAAAGTACAGTCATCTCTCGACGACACAATCATTCATTGATAGCGAGGGAGGGTGTGTTTGCAGTCAGCTTCACATTCACTGATAGGTTGGATTTGGATATAATTCTCTAACTTGATTTTATATTGAAAAGATCAAAAGTACAGGAAGCACGAGTGTAAAGAAAACATTGATGCTTGAGTTAATTCTTTATACATTGCATTGTTTGAGGGTTGTAATCCACTTATATTTTTTTTGAGTCAATTATTAACTTCAAGCTTAACACAAATGAAAGTACAAAACGCCACTATAATAGAATATACTCGTATTGTTACTTGGATTGAGATGATATAACTCCTAGGCTGTATATATATACTTTCTGCCATATTAAAAAAAACATTATAAGTTTTTCAACTGTAAGCTAATGTAATGTTTTGACCCCATTTTTCTTAACAATTTGTCAACTTTAGCATTAGCTAAAGCACTCTTTTATTAAGTAGAGTGCTTTAGCAGAAGTAGTGTTAAATAACCTACTCATTACGTTTATAGTTTAGGTACGATCGTGTTCGCCTGTACCTTTTCAATACAGTCAGAGTGGAAGAATTTAATCTAGGAGATTGTGAAATAAGATTATTACAACGTGCACTCAAGTTTAAGACGAACCTCCCGGAATAGCTGGAGATAAATGATAAGATGTCAGTAATGGAAAATGAAATTCTTTAGTCCTTATAGCTTATCGTTATTTATTTACCGATAACATCGATAAACTTATCTTGAATGAAAGTTTTCTGATTGGGATGCTTGCACATGCTTGAAATATTTATGCCTTCCTATTTGCTTATTTTTTTTTGTCTTGTGACCCAAAACTAAGCAGAGCTTGTGCTGTGGGTCTCACAGATTGATAAGCATTCTTAAATATTTCCAAATACAACACAAATAGATAATAACACCCAGGGACACAAATGTTCATCACATAAATGTTTGTTATGGGTGGAAATCGAACTCACGACCTCCGATGCTAAGGTAGGATCCAACAGGTACGATCTACGATTACATCAACAGGCCAGTTACATGTCATTGTTACCATATCAATGAAACTGACGGCAAAAAACACAAAAAGCAAAAAATGGCCTGCTAGGTTTACTGGCTAGTCCGTAAGCAATAAATAAATAAATAAAGGATGTTGCTGGTTGGATGAGGACCTGCGGTTAGGGGAGTAGAATACTACCGAGGTAGGACGGTAACCCGTCTTATATTATTCATTTATTTATTTATTCTTCATTGCACAAAATTAATGATACAATTGGTGGACTTAATGCCAAAGGGCATTCTCTACCAGTCAACCACACGATCAAACAGTTAAATTAAACACGGTGCACGAGATTAAACTAAATAAATAATCTCTTCGGACACAGTGGTCTGTGTTATCGTACACTGGAGTTGAGTTTGCTCCTCCCGAGGCTGGCTGCCAGGCGGCCTTGCACGCCGAAGGGTCCTGCGAGGAGTCTCTCCCTCGTTGGATATCCCGGGTGCCTTCCATTCTGCGCCGAAGATAACCACCGTCAGGTTTCAGTGGGTAGGGGTCTCTGTTTTGCCAGAAATTCCTAGTCCCACATATCCCAGGTGTCCCCAACCCAGGGCCTTGGGAATTCCTGACGCAAAAACAAAAGGACCGTGTTTATCAAGATTTTTATTTGATTTTTTTAACGTTGCACTAAATTTTATTTCCATTTTATTATTTTAGGCCAAAAATACATACACATTAAATTTTATAATACCATTTAAAAACCTAACAAAACCTAATCACGATTACTGTTTATAATTTTTACTTATTCACGTTCCACCATTTCGAACGATTACGGAATAACAAAGTGAAGACGGCAATGCATACGATATTTGGCAGCCGACGCGTCGGGACGTACGGAGAAACACAAGTCAACTTTCAGAAAAGTATTGCAAAATGGGTCTTATGTTAGCAGCACCAGCATGTACCTTCATGCTCGCAAGCTGGACCTTAAGTTTAACTTGGTTTACTTAAACAAATGAATAGATCTTTATTTTCACGAGGCTACACACAAGCATCTACAAACGAATATTTAAAAAATTCGGTCTAAGGGTGATTGGAACTGAAAATAAAATTGATAATAAAGAGTCTCAAGAGTGACATCATCACTTCATCACTATCTGCTTATCCGGTCGTCTGTCGATGCGCGGCCGACGGTAAATTTGTATTGTTGTTCTATTGTGTCTTTATAGAACATTTTAAAAAGTATGGAATTGACATAACAAACACTAGTACACCGGCGATTATCAATATAAAATCAAAACTGCTAAGACTTACTTCAGATAGAGACCACATACCATATAATAAGTACACCTACCCTTACTGGGAAACGTAAATATGGGACGTAACATTTTAGATATTTTTTAAAAAGTTTACCGATTACCGATACCGTTTTTAACGTGATCCAGCAGTTTTACCACTATCTGTCACTTTGAAGTAATTTCATATGGGCTACCACCATCTGTACTTCCTGTATCTGTCAGTCTATGAGCACCTCGGACTAACGGGCGCGGTCGATGACAGCTGCGCGCGGTGTGGATGCGCCGGCGCTGGTCGCGTTGCCTTTTTGCTATTAATGCCTCTTTTACATGGCGAAGTGGAAGTTCTGAGTTATATCATGATAATGCAGAGCTTTATGAATTAAGGAGTATAAAACACTGAGTGACAATAATAATTATTGTGTAAAACAAAGTATAGCTTCTGCTTTTACATCGTTTGGTTGAAACATAAATAAGAAACTACAAGTTAAACCCGTAAAGCAAAGCGTGAGGTGGAAACTTAGCAGGTAAAATATAAAATCAGTAGGTACCTACTTGTGTTAAGATCATTCGACTCCAAACTAAGTAGAGCTTGAATGCGGGTCAGAGACTGATTATACCTATTTCTTGATTCATACTCAGAAGCTGATACTCGTATGATCCAGACACACAACAAAGAGAAACGTTTTTTTAGCATGTTTGTCTTGGGTGGGATTGAACCCACGACATTTGGTGTTATAAACAAGACCTCATAGCACCACAGTCAGTCGGAAAAGTCAGATAGGTATATAAGATATCATGATCTAAATTTTAATTCATTTCATGATTTAGTTTTCACTCGTAGACATTATTTTCTACCTCAGCTGATCTTACGACGCATCTTATTATTCGCTTTGGTACACACAAAATAAGTCCAAAGAATAAAAATTTAAAACGTTTATTTGAATCCCACAGAATAGGGGAATAATTGAAATTCGTTTGCTCACAAAAAATGGCTGCCTGCTTTTACGAGAATAGACTGTTTTTTGCGAAGAACGTGACTGAAATGTTAACACTTAAACTGTCCACGGTTGCCCAGTTGCATTTGAGTGTAAATTGGTATAAAAGTACAAAATTCTAATCACGCGTATCTAATCCAAGGTCTGATTATACACTTCCTGCGCAGAACTAGCTCTGAACAAGTCTGGACCGGTCTAGGTCTAGGTGTATGTAACGGGAAGGTTTTCTAAGGGCTGTTACTTAGAATAGTAATAATTTCTGCTATTTTGAGGATCTACGGTCATATTATTCAGCACTTTCAGGATATCTGCCTCCTAGATGTCAAAGATGTCGAATTCATGACCTAATTTTACACCTGAAATTGGTTTATGAAACGGATTTAAGTATACCAATGCCAATAAACTATTAAAGTCACGTCTTATGGAATGAATTAATAATATTTTTAAATCCTCTCGTTTCTTTCCATTTCCGACCCCACAACTTTATGGGACTCGTCCGGGATGGTAAAAGGATCGTGGTCATGAAATGTTGTGAATTGACGAGTTATTTTTCTTCAAAATAACTCGTCAATTCACAATAACAATACTTCACTATACTACTTAACTTATTTACATAATATTACTGCATGCTGAACGGAGGTAGCCCTACCAGCAAGATATTTAAATCCCCCGGAGCATCCGTCTAATGTGAATTTTCGCAATTTGTTCACGCGTGTGTGTGTTGTCCTCTTCAATTTACATACTAGTTCTCGTCTAATACCAGTTTCATTATGCTCGTTAAAATAGAATATTACACAATAATCTAGAAAATTTTTAGAAATTAATCCTAGTCTAAAGGTTTCGAATTCTACATAGTTTTTGTTTTTAATAATCCTTATTGCCATTGCGTTTAGCATGTTTAACAAGAAAGCTTTCCAATTGTTAAATAATTTATTTTCAAAGCATATACATACATACATACATACATATATTTTTGGTAGAAAATGACTGATTCAAATACATTTTTACTTAAAAATGAAAGATTGACTTGCAAAAGAAGAAAATCGGTTTCTTTAGACTTGCTTGCTTTCTTCGCACCAAAATCCAGGTATTATCAAGATTACTATTTCAGTGAGGTCTAAAATAAATTTTAGCAGATGACGTTCAAAGTCATTAAGAAGAAACGGAATGCGCTTTGCAGCCGGAAGATGTCTTGATCGTTATTTCTAGGGATGCAGTAAATTACTCCACCTTCTAATGTAGGCAGCACTTTAAGGTTCATTATTTTATAGATTTGCCTCGATAACCACAGGAACAGGAAGTGAAGTTTTCAATACTATCGTCCATATCGTGTTTAAAGTAAGGTACGAAAATCTTCAAATCGTTTGTCGAAAGCTGTTTAAAACTTCTTTCAAGGCAGTGCATAGTCGATTTAGCCATCATTCCTTTCTTGGTAATGGTTTAGATGTTTAATCTATGGCTATAAATATTTCTTACCTAAGTGATAGCATAGATGAGGAATTTGCTGTTATTTAAAGTCAAAATAAATTCTTCACAAACACTCGGAAAATATCATTGTAGGTAAATAGGAATAAATAATATGCGTCAGTTGGATTATTGAGGCCTAAGTAAGGTACGTTGTTTCTTTCGGCATTTGAATGAATGATATTGTGAATTGTTTATGATATCATGTATTAATAAATTGCTTGATTATCTAATTGGAAAGTGGTTTGATCATCTTTGGCTGTTTCCTAAAAATAAATATTTTTGTTTCACCGGGTGATTATCAAAAAGACTTACAAAAACGATGTGGCATACCTACTGAGTAAGTGATGTAGTCAAAGTCAATTTAAAAATAAAATTTTAACTTACATAGTTACTTACATCAATTACTGGGTAGATATGCTATAACGTCTTTGTAAGTCTTTTAAATCCACACTATATAACATAGCTGCTGATATAACTATGCAAACTTAATCGAAAACTATTTTGATTAGAGATAATATCTATAATTGTCTTCGTAACACCATAAAACCTTACTTTAAATTGCTAGATGCTTATCAAAAGGCATGTTACGCGTGATTTTGTTTGTAATCACCTAAAATTATAGTCTAACGACCAATGGAACACGAGGTGTTCGGTGAGTAATTGATTGAGTAAGTGCGTGTACCAGCTTAGAACCTTGTACCAATTCCAGACAGATAATATAAAACTACTTATCTTGTATTTGTTTGAATAATTACCTTTCTGAAATGAAAAAGTTTTCTTCTGTTAAATAAAAATAAAATGGCGACAATTTTTCTGCTAGTGGTACTTTAGAAGTGAATTAACGAATTTCAGAATCTTCCTCTCAGTTCTTAGTCGTTATTTGCAAGAAAATTCGGTCCTTGATCATAATAGGGTTAACTTTTATATTCTGCTTCACAGTGGCTCGTGCTTGCCTGCTTTTTTCTACAAATATTTGTAATCATGATAGCATCTTCGGCGGTGAACCGTAATCCTTGCCACCATTAGGCATGTTTTTAGGCTGTGAGCATTCAGCGCTCACCGGTAACGGTGTTTGCTCGTGTCTGTCAATAGTTCTGTACTTTACTTAGCTTTGCTTGCTGGTTTAACTGTATCTTTCAAAATAAACTTACTTAGAGCGTTGTACACAATCTACTTAAAATCTCTAATATTTGCTAAGAAAATAGATTCTTTTGTTTTTCATTGGATGAATACATTCTTCTCAACATTTTTGGCTTGTTTTGATTTGAAATCAACTCTAGTAGCACAAGAAATCGCAATATTGTTACGTTTCTGCCTCCGGCTGTTGTAACTTTCTCCTTCTTTTTAAGGAGTGGGTGATGTGAAATTACGAAAGAAATGCTCACCGTTAAGTCGGATTCGTAGCCCTCTCAGCTGTCTGTTTTTGTATTGTTTACTTGTAAGAAAAGTTGCCTCCGGGCTAAATCTTCGACCCGTGTTACCTTAAAAGGCTGACAATACTTCAATACACCTCACTTAAATGTGTACTCCCATTTGCCACAAAAACTACAATTTCCGTGTAAGTAATTTGAATTTAAATCTGAGTATCATAGGTACAAAACTAACCCTGTTAGACACACAATCTAATCTCACGTCTTACTTATTATATTATATCTACACTAAAATTATAAAGTGTTTGTGAGTTTGTATGTTTTAGGTAGGTAATCTCCTAAACTACCGAACCGCTTTCAAATATTATTTCCCTGTGTAAAAGCTACATTATCATTGAGTGCCATAGGCTATATTTTTTTTATTTAGGCTATATTTTGACGGGAAAGACAGTCTACGCGGGTGAAGCCGCTGACGGACGGCTGGTATTATTATAAAGGCAAAAGTGTATGTTTGTTACTCTTTCACGCAAAAACTTCTTAACGGATTTAGATGAAACTTTACAGTAATATAGTTTAGACATAAAAATACTACATAGGCAACAATTTATGAAGATTTAATGTAATTTGTCCATAATATACAACGATTCATCAAGCGGGGGAAAGCTAGTACAGTAATATGCTTGAGAATGAGAATATTCAGCTTATCAGTTGGTGTAATGCGTAGAGGACCTGCACAATGATTTTACCTCAGATATTTAATTTTATTTTTCAGTGATCAAGTGGTACTGACAAAGCTCGGCCCGATCTGGAACTCCTGGGTTCAAATTTCAGTACGTCTACCACGAGTTGACATTGTCCTGTCATGTCATGTCAAAACCCAATACAATTTTTTACGCGAATGATGACGTAAATTTAATGTGGCAACTCGTGGTAGACGTACTGTTCGGGCAAGGTATATTCGGTTTTTCAGAAGATATCCAGGTTTTGTGAACACCAACCTGCATTTGGCAAGCGTAGTGATTAACCGATTAATTGTAGCGATGACGTAATTAAATGATTATTAAGGCCTTCACCCAGCAATGGTACAGTATACTTTCCTGTTTCTTTGTAAATTGTTCGGATTTGATAAACTTATAATTTTGCAACAATCTCACTGATAAAAACATCATAATAAGTAATAAATCTTCATAGTTCTTGTGGTGACTCGTGCGTTAGTTGCGCAATAGTGCTCTAATAGTCGCGTAGGCCGAGCAATAACAAAAATGGCTCACATTGGCCTAACGACCTATTTCATTGTCCACTCTACTAGTACTAGTACCAGTTGCGAAACCAATTTCGAACTGTGTGAAGGTGGTTTAATTATTTCTCTCATTATCTTCAGAATCGGTCTTCTAAGGTCACGCTGTATGTATTAATAGTCCGAATGCTTGATAGGTGTGGTATTGATATGTTCGAACAAAAACTCTCGGCAAGAAACTTATAGCTAATTACTTAACTTTTAGCTGGACTCCCTAGGATCAGGTGGAACTTATCTAGTTTCTATCTTTGTGCAGGGAACTTATTTTTAGATATAAAAACAAACATTGTAAAATGCTGAAAAAAATCAAAGTACTAAACCCATGTATCTATCCGCCTTGTTTAATACTAGTTTTTCTTTCACCCATAGAGCGGAATATTTTTTTTATAAATCTCGTCTTCTTCATACAAGGAACCTACTGTAAAGGTCAATGTTATGCTCATAGTAGCTAAGCTAGCTTAAACTTGGCGGTTTTAAAATGCGTTTTTATCAAAAAACATGTAAGGATATTGAATTTGAATAAAGATGAAAAATGAGAAGTGTTACTACCAACCAACCAGCCTACAGCCGCTTAAACGTGCCAAGGAGGACTTCGTACCTCCCGCGCGTAGTGGCATGGTCAGCAACAGAATTAGCTAAACACTTGTATAGTTTTTCATAGTTGTTCCCATTCAACCCGCCATGTCATTTCCCTTTTAGTTGCTATGACAACTTGGTCAAAGTTAATGTGACAAGTTACTAAAGTACTAAGCCACTTAGGTAGCTCAGCTTGAGCTGTCGGGCACAAATCAGACATGCGCGGCGCTCTGACAGAGAGCCCGCTTAGAACAACACGCCGTTTTTGACGCACGCACACAGAGACATGAGTTTACAAGCGAAGTCAGTGAGCTTCGGTGAGTCGGAAAGTCGCACTGTCGCGAGTGTTTTTGTTTTTGTCGAACTTGGTGCACTTTTTCACATGATGAATTTTGTTTTTGGCCGGTTCTGTCAAGTAGGTATAACTTACTTACTTCATTTTAAAAATATAGTAGTAACCCTAGGCGGTTCACGCAAGTTTAGGAAAAAAGTGCGAGCGGTCCTTCTGTAAACTCTTTATTTTGTGTGTCGGGTCTATAGCTGGCTAGCTATTATAATCACATCCTTTTTACCACAACTTTAGTCAACAAAAAAAGCTGAGGTTGTTTTTCTTATACGTCAGTGTCAATGTGTCAAACAACAACTTTTGTCTTGTTTCATTCTGACATTGCAATAATTGTATAAGTGCATCGCGCTTGTGCATAATCAGAGTGAAGTTAGCGATTTAGGTACACAGACAACCGATAGAAGCGAGGCTCAGTTAGCTGTATACGGAATAAATTAAGAATTTAAAAATCGGCCTAAGGGTATTTCATCTGCCATATCACACACCTTTGGCCCTACAATCATTCCTAGATATTTACTGGGTTAAAATCTACTGCAATGCAATTTCATAATGCACCTTTTTGCCTGCCCATTTTATGTTATTAGCTGCCCAATCATATTTTACTGCTTAAAAATCTGACAAAATTCAGCTTGAGGTTCAATTGTATGTGTTCACTTGTTTAATTTGACGACCGACTTGGTGTAATGGTTAAGAAGT
The DNA here is from genome assembly GCA_947369235.1 of Udea olivalis. Lineage (NCBI taxonomy): Eukaryota > Metazoa > Arthropoda > Insecta > Lepidoptera > Crambidae > Udea > Udea olivalis. Next base: position 8,399,388 of record OX376362.1, on the reverse strand, counting down.
TGGCTACTACACCAGAGGTCGCGGGTTCGATCCCCGCACAGTACAAACATTTGTGTGCATGAACATGTCTGTTTGTACTGGTCTGGGTGTCTCCTATGTATAATAAGTATGTATTTACAAAAGAAAATGTATTTAAGTATGTTTATCCGTTGTCTAGTATCCCATAACACAAGATTTAATTAGCTTACTTTGGGGCTAGATGGCGCTGTGTGGGATAATGTCCAGGGATATTTATTTATTATTTATTTATTTAATTAATACGAGCTAGCCAGTAATCTCATACTGTCAAAAGATTTAACAGTTTTTAACTAAGGATATAAACTAAACAGCCTTTCTAAAAATAGCGTAAAGCTCTCCGTATTTTCTGTTATCGATGTGTGTAAATAAGCCAGGTCTGTACGTTATCTATGCAGGCAGGTACAGGTCACCGACCCCAGATAAGCACGCTTAGCATACAAACACACTGCATTTGCATATAAACTTGGCATCCAGTGGCGACACCTACGGGTACACGGTCTAACGTTTGCTTAAGGGGAGTGACCACTGTGACTAGTACAAGATTTATGAAAGACGTTAACCACATATCCAATATTTATTGTATATCTATGATTGTTTTTAGCGATTCAAGTAGGAAGAGTTACTATTGCTGACTAGAACGGTTTAATGTATATTCTATAAACGTTAGAATATACATCAACATCACGAATCCCAGGTACAATAACACTCTAAAACTCCTTTTCATCCCATGTAATTAAATTATTAGGTCTCTCTTTTACAACTCGATGTTTTATATTAGGCTCAGCGTTTATATAGTTAAGTATCTACCTTTCCTCCTCAATCTTTGCGTCGTCGTTTTGGTCAAAAATATCCAATAAAATGTGTGTGCGTTAGAATTAATAAATGCATAAAAAATGCATGAAAATGATCTCAAATGTCACACCACATAACCTCCAAATGTCAAAGAAAACTCATAGATAAATCTTATCCAGCCCCTCAAGAAGCAGATAACTTTATTCGTCAGTTAGCTTTACTCAACAGATAACATCTATCTGATAATTGAAAAATTAAAAATCTCGTTAACCTTCGACTAAACTTTAATCTACAGATAAATTCAACTATCTGAGGCTTGAAAAATCGGTCCTTTTAAGCAAATCTCTTTTATGTGACATTATTCGCAGTTTTTTTTGGTTAAGTTTTTTCATAATATGTTCTTTTTTACGCAAAGATAGGAACTAGGAGAATTCGACCTGATCCTAGGGACTCAAGCGGGATCAGGATCATTTAAAATATTTGTAGTTCCTATCTTTGTACAAAAAAATGTGCATTGTTAAATGCTAAAAATTAAAATTCACTCCTGTTTTTTTTTGTTTCAGGTTGACTAAATTATCAAAGCCTGCCAAATCATCGTAAAAGGTAATTGAAAATTCTAGGTTTTTTATTTCAATCGGCTTGGCAGTAAGTAATCCTTCCTTTAAGTTTAGTAAAAAGATACCTTTATATCAAAATACAGCAGAAATATTTTTACACTTCATTCAAGTTATGTGCAGAATTTCCAAAAAAATGAGTTTTATAAGAACTATTTTATGAAAGTCAAACAGTGCTTCAACGATCAGGTTGATACTTAGTCTTATTATAAACATATCTTATCATATTATTTAAACTAGAAAATTCATTAGCCAAACAAAAACCCTGTATAAATTTCAGATCAAAGTTTTGAAATAAATCAAAGCAAAATAACCCAAATCTCAATTACCTTGGCGAAACCAATACCCTTTAATAGCACTTACAGCAACGAGATAAAGTAGGTTATTAAGTATATCTATGAGCGAAAGGTAATTACATAAATTACTAGGTAACCATGTCTTGCTAATGTAAAGAAAGGCACAGGCGCAGGTCATACTCATAACCACTTCCTACGGAAGTTACGTCACGTTCTGATCGTTTATTGGCTGTTGAGTAAGCTCTTCGTCGTTGGATGCGCGTGATTGGTTTTCGATCGCACTTTAACTTGTAAAACGGGTTTAACATCTGACCTCATATTTGGGTCATAGATCTGAAATCAATGGATGAAGATAACCGACTTTTGACACAAAGGGGAATACTCGTAAACAGTCAGACGTAACATTTTGGACTTTGTGCCGCCCATAGTACAGACTATTTCACAATGAATGCTCAGTTTACGCTTGCAGCGTTACGCTTTACCTATATGAATAGTTGACTGTACAAGTGTCACTTTTTTGTATTCGTCCTTAAAGTTTTCATACACAGGAAGTCCACATCACACGATTGGCGCAGTGCGCTGTAGCACGGTTTCTCGCCTCGGTTTTCGTAGTGTCCCGGGTTCGATTCCCGGTCGGGTCAATTCAGGAAGCGATATTTTAAACAATTCTCAAAATTCATGCTGCCCCATGGAAACCGTAAGTATAAGCAGCAAGTCTTGTTCTCACCAATCTGTGATAATTTTAGATTTAATTAGTCCACAATTTTTTTCTAATATAAGGAATTTATTTTTAAACTAGCTTTCCCCCGCGTTATTGTTATTAATAATGACCAAATTACATAAAATCTTTATAAATTGTAGCCTTTGTGTTATTCTGATGATCAAACTCTCGCATTTATAATATTAGTAAGATATTGTTCTCTACAAATGAATACATCACCCATCTTTGGCTAATCTTTTCCAATCATGCAACAAATTCCGGCCGAACTACGCCCGCTGAGATTGCGCTGCGCGGGCGCACAAAAACACGCAACAACACTGACGGGGTAATTAGCCGAGCATTTTCCGCAGTTCCGACTTTCATTTAGCATTAAATGAAAAAACGGCAAAGTGCGTGTCGGGATGTCGTGGTTCCACTGGGTTTTTTTATATAAAAACCCACGTAGATACGTGCTTTGTAACTGAATAATAACTTTCTGCTACATAAAGTTTTACTTATTCCTTATGTTACATATTTTATAAAATACTAGTGACTAAGAATTCATGATATTTCCTGAAGTGGGCAAAATAACTGTCGTAAAACGTCGTGGAATGTTTTTGGTCTAATTATATTCTGAAAAAATACAAGGCCTCACGAAGGAATCAAAACGTATTTTCAGATTATTTAAAATCAAATAACACTTTAAATATGACACTGTTAATAATACACTTCAAAAGGCTATCTTGACTAGCAAAAAACGTTAATTTTGAATGCGACTATTTTGATTCTCATCATGTTTCTGTAAACCTTATTAAGTTGTAAAGGTTTTGAAATTCTGCCACGGTACCCAATAAAAGCACCGCTCCAGATGAGCCGTAGTCTTACGAATTAATATTTCCATCGCTTAATAACACGTTTGCAGACAATTTGATTATTACTCCAAGTAAATTAGAAAAATACTTGCGATTAAAATTTCACTTTCGAAATTGCATGCATGAAGCTTGCATATAAAAGTTTTGTAAGGATTGCACTTTCTCGCATAATTAAAACACTTTTTCTTGTAAAGTTGCTTACGTAATCGCCATCTGAATCATCTTGGTACAGGCTTCCTTCAGCTTTCTTCATATAGTGAAACACATTTTGAGTCCGCTATTCTTTTATATCCCAACAGCTGTCCGTCAGCGGCTTCGCCTGCGTAGACTGTCTTTCCCGTCAAAATATAACCCAAAAAAAATTGCCTATGTCATTCCCTGATACGAGTAATGTAGCTTTATACTCTTATTGGTGAAAGAATTTTTAAATCCGGTCCAGTTGTTTGGAGCCTATTTTTTTTCATTTTTTTTTATTGCCCGTCAAGATGACCTCACTCCACCTGATGGAAAGCGGTCGTGAGGTCCAGATATGAGGTTGACAAGCCCAGTCATTCAAACGAATCACTGGGCTGGCCATCCTCACCTTGAAGGCCTGCAGAAATGCTTTTTCACGCCCCGCTTGAAGAACCCGGGACTATGCGAGGAAGGAAACACATGTGCTGGAAGAGCGTTCCACGTCTGGATGGTACGACAAAGAAACGAGTCACCGAACCTTTTAGTTCGGGCCAACAAATGTTGAATTGTGTGTGGGTGACGCCGTAGTCCAGCGCGCGAGGTACGGGAGTGGAAGGTGAGGGTGGGATAAGCTGGAATAACTCGTCAGAGCATTCCCCATTGTAGAAGCGATAGAGAAAACTTAGCCTGGCAATGTCTCATTAATGCCTATTTAATCCAAACGAACAAATATTTCCTTTTTATAATATGAGTACCTATAGATAAAGTAGTCCGAGCAGAGAAGGCATATTCACTCTACAGACTCAAGCCTCTTGATTAATACTCTATAACTCCTTATTAAACTATGCTTTCCGTAAGAAACATCTCTTCCTAGCAGGAATCTTGGCTAGATTCCTGCTGAGGTGAGCATTCTCGCAGCCGAAATAACCAGGACAATTTTACCAAGTCGTAGTCGTGTTAAAATAACCTTCGTATGAAACCAAATACGGATTTCTTAGGCAACAGTAAACTAGGTCATAATAAATATTTCCTAAGAAATTACGTGCTAAGAACATGACCCTATCAAGAAGAAAACCGCAAACTGCCACCACAGATATTTGTCAGTAATTTATGTAAACTTTCTTTTGACCAAGTTATTAGAATATGTTGTCTAGAAAACGCCGAGATGTCATAAAACGAATGCTTACCAAAGTAAATCGTTAAAAACATAAACGAGGAAAACAACGATGTTACAAAAAACAAGCAAAGATGCACACGTCATGTGATGAAAAATAAAATTCTTGGAGTTGATAAAAAAAACAAAACGTAATCATTAACATACTCAGATGAGCTCTTTTATAGTATCAATTCAATTTACGATTATGAATATACGTGTATGAATATGGTTGATGTCATTAGACAGCCTGTAGTAATTAAATCTTTGACATTTTCACTCGGCAAGTAATTGGCGTCCGAATACAAGCAACAGTCAATTATATGTATATGTCAGTAATATGTTATGAGCATTTTCTATTTGTTGATATGCCTAGTGTATCGCTAAGTTAGTATCATTGAATAATTAGTGCAGCGCAAAACAGTAAACCATAAGGGGTAGGCACAGACTGCAATTAAGGCAAGGTCTCACCGCGTTGCGTAACTGTGGTGGTAACGGTAGGTTCGTCGCTAACGGAAAACGGGTCGCGCCCGCGCCGATTTTACACCTTCATCAGTTTCTCTATGCATCGTCTGTCGCCGTTTTTGTCGGGGTTCCGTTACGACTTTGATGTTATCAGATAAGTTAATAAAGACGTCTGAGTGTGTATTATAATCATTAAGTATATAAATACATAGAAAGCTCTAGTAATTTCAATGTTGTGAACAATCCCAGATTTATGTCCCTTATACACTCCACCTAGGCGCTCACCAGCATTTGTTATAATAACACGATAAACAATATATCGATCACGAATAAACAACCTATTGTCCAGTCCAAAACTATCTGAATAAACTGTTAGAAAAATTAAAAACATAGCCTTCATCAACTCAGACAAGATATTTTCTTGGAGGTCATCTAATAATGTCTTATTGTAAGTGAATAATTAAACGAGACAACGAGACAGATTTGTCTCGTTTAATTAATCACTCACAATAAGAATAAGGTAATACTATAAAATACTATATTTCTTGGTGTGTTACGGTGAGGCTGTGATCTGGACAAGAAAGATAGCTTTGTATATCCTAAATAAATTCAAGGTTGTTAAGACTTTCTACGTTCTGGCTACAATAAAACTGAAGTTATCTTTAAAATATTAAAATAGATTGTAAATAGGATAGAGTATAATTTAAGTTTTTGATCATTTTTACGATTTTTCATATTGTTTTTTAACATACTTAACCCTAGGGCGTGCAATTTCGACCTATTTAAATCACTCTAGCTTAACATATCCTTTTCCTGCCGGCAACCTTTCGTCTGGTCTGGCTAAGGGCATTTTACACCGTGTTTACCGAGACAAAAAATATTGAACTAGTTACATAGCAGCTGACATGTTCTCAACATGATTCATTTCAATTTATTACCCTGCATCTGTTAGATACATTTTTATGATTTAGCGGATTGAACCACAAAACATTTATTACTACCAAAACTAATCAATTTCAAAACTACTACACAAGACAGGTAATAAAGGCAACTTTTTTCATACTTAATTACCGCCGCAGGTGAAACGTGAGACAAGTAAAAGTCGAGCAAATAAAATAATGAGACGAAAATATTTTCTTCAAGGTAATTAAATGTTTAGTCCACTTTGTATTAGTCTATGTATGAGCTGTGAGAACCCAATGACCGGGTGGCCCCAATAGCCGACGCTTCTATTTCGTTATTGTAAGTTGTATATTGTCTAGTACTTCGCATTGTTGTCTTAACAAATACAATGTACGGACAATAAGAGCAATCTTTATTATTTGTTTGTTGCAAAACGGAGCTCAAAGGTTTGTATTTGGTTCAATATAAGCAAATGCTTTGAAAATTATTTGGACATTGAGTCACGATACACACAGCTCACGCATAACATTTTAAACTTGTATGATTTGTGCGTAGTGTTCGTATACCTGAGAAGCAAGGTTCATAACAATACAATATCAGTTTCACGTGAAGAAAGTCATCTCACATATCCAAATGTATCAATTAATAACAATTTGAATTTTAACATAATGAATGACTCACTAATATTACGTAAGTCTGTCAGTTTAGAGATATGTACGAGTGGCTTTTAGCATAGAAATATTTAAAATTAAAAGGTTTTTCTAATAGATACCTTATTATTAATCAAAAAAAAGACCAAAACAAATATTCTGGTATGGCAGGAGTTATTCTGATTTAAATCAGTTTTGAACTAGAGGGGTCAGGCCTAGGTTTGAACAAGAAAATAAAGTTAAATCTCAGTAAAATAGAAGAAACACCATTTTATTGAATTTAAGCTTTTTTGTACATTTCAGACATCAAGACCCAAATTTTTTATCTTAGATACTACGGCATTGAAAGTCTGTTAGAGGTTTTTACTAATCAGCTTACATACATACTCGTAGTTAAAAAGTACCCATTGTTTTATAAAATATTTTTTTATTATCGTCTATCACGAATTCGAAAACGAATGACCAATCAACAGGTAACCATATCGCTTGCGACACGCGGACTAGAACAATGGCGTGCGTCGACGATTAGCCAGAGCAACTGGACTGCCCTTCACACCTTCCTAATAGCATATTCGTTTTTCATCTAGTAGTTACTTACTTGCAAGGTTATTCAATTTTTAGTGGTTCTAGGGTGTCTCTCACTGAATCTTATCTCATCCTATTGTAAACTCAATCAAACCACGCAGTTTCAGAAAATGCACTCTTGTATCTTTTAATTCTTGGCGCTAACAACTTTGGCAGCAGAATTTTTAAACAGTCCATTAACTAAAGTAGAGTAAAATAAACGTTTTTTAATGAAAATAGGCACCTGTCTTTATTAACTTGAATCTACCCGTAGAGCTCTGTCATACCTTAAAGACCAAATTAGCCAAGACTACCAAGAGCCATAAAATGTATGTTCACATAAACAAAATGAAACTATCGTCATCCCCAACTTTTTTAACGTTTCTAACAGTTGAAACGTAACGTTTATGTGACGAACATTTGTGTTTGTTGTGTGTCTGGGTGTTATTATCTATTTAAGTATGTATTTAGAAATATTTAAGTATGTTTATCAGTCTCTGACACCCATAGTACAAGCTCTGCTTGGTTTGGGGTCAGATGTTCTTGGTGTGAATTGTCCCAGATATTTATTTATTTATTTAAACTTTTTCATGTCACCTATTTAGGTGTGGCTAGACTGCTTTAGATATTCACTCTTTTTTTAGTTAAAGGCAGTTATTGGATCATTTTAGGATTATCTGTACTCAGTTACATGTCTTCTTAGACAATATTAGGCAAAATCCTAATTTTAAAAATAAGCTTTCCTGTCACATCTTCATTCTGTTAATTTGTATACGAACCGATTAATAATTAAATTAAATAACTGATTATCTCTTTGTTCATTAAATCAATTTCCAAGATTCTATTACTGATTTCTCATACTCAATTAACAAGTAGGGCTAGCAATTGAAACGGAACGGACTTAAATGACATTTCGATTCGGCACTTTGATCATTGAGTCGGTGAAAGTAGCGAATAGTGCAATTACACAATAGATTGGAGGGCCGATGATGCAATCAATTATTTAATTGTCTTAATGGTTACGTCTTCTAAGAATCAAAATAGTCCGTTAACGAATTCTTCAAGTGATACAATTAAGAACGTTATTTTGATTATATAACTAAGACAGAGTGTACTCTATTGTTGTCGCTACAAATTAATATTATGTCCTACTAAATTAATTATAGAACATCAATGACATTAAACACCATCGTCCGATTAGGGATTGAACGCTCAACTACAGCCTGACCGTAACAACAGGGCTTGAATTATGGAATCGCAGAGTGGTCTTATTTATAGCAAGAAAAAGCAAAGTGATTCCTTCCCATCCAAAATTAAATTTAAAAAACAACAAAATAACGTTTTTAAATCGCAGCTGTAACCAAAACTACGTAAACACATCACTACCCTTAACGATCCGCGAAAGTGAACAAGTTAAGTGTGTGATTAAATCTTGATCTAAACTTGGTGGTCCTATTTCACCATTTGGTGGCCTCCATAATATTCCAAAATAAAAGTTTACTTTCTCTTTTTCCAAAACAATGACAGTATTGACAGTTAATTTAACCACACCTCAGCTGTCATTAAACAGCGTTAAAAAATGAAATCAATGCCTTTTGTCTTGTCTATGTGTAAATTGTGATAATTTTCGACAGCCTGCAATTATGCTCAGCCCTGATGACAGCTGACAAAAACAAATAGGGTCTAGGGTTGACACAATTTGCGAAACTCGAATACGTAATTCTTTAACGACACTATTGGCGTAGCACGGTTTCTCGCCTAGATTTCCGTAGTGTCCCGGGTTTGATTCCCGGTCGGGTCAATTCAGGAAACGATCTATTCTGAATTGACTCGGTTCTGGGTATGCTGGGAGACGCCCCTAGCTTGTTTCCTTGTGTGCTACCTCGCAAAGGCCTGTTCATACCTGAGCGGTATTTGCCGCGGAACTTGATACTAAATACCTGAGCGAAACCCGCGCGGTATTGTATTGCTACCCACAGCGGCAGCGAATACCGCTCAGGTTTAAACAGGCCTTAACACAGGGATCTTAACCCCTACTTCGAGACCATAAAAAGAGGTGTGTTGTCTGGCGCATATTTATTTATATTTATTTATTTATTCCTTTTTGTGTGCATGTACCTATAGCATAAATATTTAATTTTTGGTCCTTATCGGGGTTCTCATTCACGGAGTTTGTAAATTTAACAATAATCCATACTAATAAAAGAGGAAAGATTTGATTGTTTATTTGTTTGTTTTTATTGAATAGGCTCCGAAACTACTGGACCGATTTCAAAAATTCTTTCACTAATTTGAAGCTATAATATCAGGGAGTGGTATAGGCTATATTTTATTATGATTGAACAGAACATTCAGTGAAAAATAATAGTAAATGTAAATCAGGTCGGAGAAACGCGGCCGAGATGTGCTGCTTTACCGACGCCGCGACGTGCAATTACTTTTGACAGAATGAAGTCTGTCCTGGCAGCTAATCTCTGATAAGTTTCTGGTCAAATTTAATATCTGGACCACACGGGTTCCGAATGGGAGTCCTTAACTTCTATTTATATATTTATTTATTCTTTATTGCACAAACAAGTAAAGTACAATTGGCAGACTTGATGCCTAGAGGCATTTTCTATGGGTCACGACGCCTAGTAAGTAGTTAGTTAGTGAATGTTATAAGAAAATATTATAGGATAATAAAAACTGGCAGCTATACTTGTAAGTGCTGCTGATTTGAGCTTCCGAAAGTTTTGTTCATCATTTCAAATCGGTGTAAACTCATGGTAGGAGTCAGAATATACATTTTACAAAGAGACAACCCTAATTGCACCCATTGTCAACACCGCAAAGCTCGCAGTGACGCAAGAAGCCTCAATGACATATTGTCTATAGTAATTTGCATAGTTTTGCATACGATAGATCCAATAATTGATTTACTGGAAGTACTTAAAGTTGACATACTTCTGGTTTAGTAAAAAGTTCGTATTAGGTTTTCTGTAACAGAGAGATGGAAAGTGAAAACATTGTCTGTAAAAGAGACTAATGCATTCCAGGTAACTCAGTGAAATTCCAAATAGCAAACACCATGTGAACCAAACTTTTAATTTTGCAATTAAGGTACTTAACTTCATCTACTGAGTTACTTTTATTAAGATATGCACCAAGAAACCGCATTGCTTAGTGAATGTGTTCATAGTTTAATATTCAAGTTTGGAGATTGTAAAAACATCGTACATTGATCGGTAAATTCCAAAGTATGGCTTTTGTAAGATTACTGACCAACTGCACAGACAACTACAGCTACGTACATGAGATCTAATAGCCAAATCATCTTAAGTATGTATGAGATCATTAAAATAACATCTGACAATTACGTTACACGCATTCAGCCCAGTCACTTGATTCATTTGGCATTTTTTTCTCGACGTAATCTATTTATTATTCTATGAGCACATCTCTCTTACTGTCAGTAACCGTTGTACTTCGTTTTTGCTAAAAAGCTTTGTTTAGTGTTGTTTTTACTTGCCAATTAACAGTATTTCGCGTTCCAAAGCTGTGGAAATATACGTTTTTAAAACTACATTTACACACTGTACTCCTCCACTGTTAAGATAGGATAAGAAACTCTTCATTGCACATCAAACAAAGTTGTTACAAATAAGTAATATACTGAAAATCTAATGGACAATTTAGGCGGTCTTATTGCTTGAAGCAATTAAACTGTTGTTCTTTTTGATGTCGTCACTAATGAAAAACTCATTGTTACTAAGAAAAGTAAGGTAATATATGACTGGCCTGTTGGCGCAATGGCAGCGATCCCCACCCAGGACAAACATATTTTGTGCGTTCTGTCTATGGGTGTTACTATCTACTCAGAAATATTTAAGAATGTTTATCAGTCTTTGACACCCATATGATCTTGGGGTTAGGTGTCCTAGATATTTATTTTCTTCACCATTCTTTGGATGTACAGCTAATTCAGCATATCACTTATAAGGTATCAGTAGATTAAATAAAATTACTTGATATTGAATTAATATAAAAATAATCTACGCTAATATTATTTAGAGGTACCGTTTGTGAGTTTGTATGTTTGAGGTATGTGATCTCCGAAACTACCTTACCGATTTAAAAATTCATTCACAGTTAAAAAGCTATATAATCCCTGATTGCTATAGGCAAATATTATTTTCAATAACGTTAGGAGTCCGTATGAAAACTTTGAAATGTAACCCAACGTGTGAGAAAAATTAACCGGCGACGCGGGCGAAGCCGCTGACGGAAAGCTAGTGAAAGATAAAGCGTACAAGTGACATTGACAGCATAAAAGATTCATCCCTCTGATTATTGCCTTAGATGTAATGTTCATAATTAAATAAAAATCACAACCTAAGTCATTCGCTTTACTTCACTACTTCACTTAATATTCCAAATTGGCCGTAACTGTTCAAATTGCGGACCCATCAGTTCAGCCTGCGGTCATAATGACCACATTTTGGGAATGCGAACAAAAAGTTTAAGTGACTGACTTCCTAATACACATAAATCATTAGGAAGAACAACGTAACTCAGAGATTTGTCAGTGAAACGGTATTGCTAAGGCTCTTTTGTCTATCAGCTATAACCTAGACTCATACAGGGATGTTGTCAGCAGTGGAAGTTTTATGGTTGCGAATGATAATGATTGAGAAAAAGTACGATCCCCGTTATCAAAATTATCATAAAAAATTATAACTCAAGAATTTAGCCCTGTGAATTGGTGCACAAAGATGCATAGTATATCCTACATTACTTTATTAATTTGGTTTGCTGTGAAATCAGCTTCCTAGGGAGATTTAGGAGGTTACCAAAATACTCGGAAATAACGAGACATAAGAGCGATAGGTAATGTATATGCTTAGTCAATACTAAGCATATACAAAATGTTTCATAATGGAAAGACATAGACAAAAGAAGGTTTTGCAGACACTAAAATTCTCAGCACATTTTGACCCAACTTCACATAATAACCTCAATGACATGTCTGTACAGGTACTACAGCAAAGCTCAAGCGTAACACTAGCTTCCCGGTTACGTTCTAGATGTGGTTATCTTCACCACCAACGACATAATGCAAGTCATCAGAACAACAGTTTTAGCGCCGTACCGAGACATAGCCGTTGACATAGAACTCAGCATAGTCTCTTTAAATTGCGGAAATTAGTAACAGAAAATTAGTAAACAGATTTATCATGTAATATGAAATGAGAAAAAAATAACAGTACCAAACATTACCTACAGTAACACTTCGTCATTCGGTAAATTACTCTTAGAGGTTATTACAAGACATTGCGTATTGTTTGGGATTCATTAAGGTTTATGTTGCTGTGTCGTTTTTTGATCTTAATGAAAATAAAGTTTTAGTAGGTCATACATTACCTTTACGGTTCATTTTGAAACAGTAATGACAGCAATGTTCTTGGGAGTTTTTCGGGTGATTTTCCTAATCAGCACAACGTACCTACGCAATCTCTCATTTAGTTATTCATTCATACGGATATCAATACTGAAAACATCTACGAGTAGTAGACCTGCATAGATGCTCTAAGGGTAGTTGAAATTTAAATGACCAGGTCCATATTATATTTTTATGTTCCCCCTGATTCAGGTTACACTCGACAGCGTGACAAGCTAAACATGTGGGCCCCTTTTGCTGCAAATATAAGATCTATTTTGCAGTTGTTAAATTCGTTAATTCCTTTATACATAAGAAGTATTATACAAAACGCAAACGAATTTATCAGAAGTTCCGCTCTACGGTGTACTAAAGCAGGACATTAAATTAGTCATCCAAAATTACAGTGTAATTGTATTGAACGTGATGTTGAATTACTAATTTCATACCTCAAATTTTGTTTGCCGTTTTGCATTGTTCCTGTGCCATTTAAAACAAATGGCGTAAACACGAATCGTGTTTTGTAAAATGTCAGCAAGGTCACTGCAAGCACTGCAAAATCGGCTGCTATTTGTTTCAGCGAAAGAATGAGTCATAGCTTTTATAGGCAAGTATGTTTCGTATTGTCGTCACCAAACAATTTAGGTAAGCCCAACAACTTAATGTGGCTTCGTGGTCGGTCCCATCTACCGTCTCTTAATGAAGCCATGTCAAACGCTTAGTACTTGATACTTGGGATACAATTCTTGATCACACTACTGTTCCTCGAGATTTTGATTGCTGGAAGTCGAAATAAAAATTAAATAAAAAATTTACACGATTGGCGTAGTGCGCTGATGCATGGTTTCTCGCCTCGATTTCCGTAGTGTCCTGGGTTCGATTCCCGGTCGGGTCAATTCAGGGAACGATCTTTTCTGAATTGACTTGGGTCTGGGTGTGCTGGGAGACGCCCATGGCTTATTTCCTTGTGTGGTACCTCGTAACACAGGGATATTAATCCCTACTTCGAGACCATTACATGAGGTGTGTTGTCTGGCGCAATTAAAATTAAAATCCAAATTATAAAAAAAAAAAAATGCACTATAAACATTCCGCTGTTTGAAAATTGCTAAACTTCATTACCCACAGCTTTCCGGTCCTTGAGCTGTCTGTTAGTAAACCTGTGAAGATGTGCAACACCAGAGGTGTAATCGTACATTTTATCTACACAATTGGAGTCAGCGTGCCGAACAGTGGTGAACTTGATCTCCCTAACCTGACCACATAACAGCTCTTTGATGGGCCCAGGCTAACTAAATAACACAGATAAACAAAAACACTTTATGGAGTGAATTTTTATTTTAGTACTATACCAATATCTATTTTCCATCATAAGGTATAGCGGCGGGACAACGTTGACTTACAACGTGATTCGCCAGGTCCTGTAATGGCCACGATAGCTCAGTACGAAGAGTCTCCCGGATTGTGAAAGAGCCCTAGAATCAGGTCGATTTTTTCTAGTTTCTAACTTTATAAAGTGGTATTCAGCTGCAGCAACGTCGAGTGGTTTGCATTCAGAAGCGTAACTCTATTAAGGAAGTGCTCTACTAAATCTACAAAATACCTATGTCTACTGAAGAATGTTTACATGCTAGTTCATAAGTATTTATGTCAGTTTAGTAGAGATATTTGGAAGTCGAACTTTAGAAGGTACATATCATTATTACCTAAAATTTTACGTAAAAGCATCGTTTACGTGATTATTTTCGCTGATTATAAAGGTTAGTTAGTTATATGGTCCCGTCGTGAGCGAATAGGTATGTAAGCAACTGAATAAATAAATAACTAACGAGTCTAACGTGTCAGCGTAGATTCTCAGTACTAGTTCCGGTATCCAGGTCATCGGATCTGTTTTTGTGCGGCCAACAACTTGAGCGTAACACTTCACTATCACCTTATATCAATGCAATAAAAGCTATATTCCAATTGCTATGTAACATTTAAGCAGTGGTTTACTGTACCGTACGACTAGGCACCATTCACCATAAACGCTTCGCATTAGATGTTTCTGTTGCAAAAAATCTCCCAAATATTCTTCGAATAAGTACCATTTTTGTTATAATTTATAAGAAACTTTGCCGCGGAAACGATAAAAAATTGAGACGTGATGGCGTTTTGGACTTAATAAAATTAATCGTTACCTACTTTTTTACTTCAAAAACCTTACGTCCTGAAACTTTGGTCAGTAGTCATTACATTTACGGTGAAAAGTTTTAACCTAGGATGGCCGGTAAATTGAATCATTTACCGGCCATACTGGGTTTACTTTTTTATACATTAAAGTACCTACTATGTATAAAAAAGTAATGGTAATATATCTGTGAAAAGAATCGTCGTTTGCGTCGTCAAATCCAACTCAAGTCTTTCGGTACAACACTTTTTTTTTATTGAAGTATTTTGTTTTTTGGTTTGCACCGCTACGCGTTTTATTTATTTATTGATTCTTTATTGCATATTTTTTCGAAAAAAATATAAATTTGGCGGACTTAATGCCCAGAGGCATTCTCTACCAGTCAATCGCAAGGTTTAACAAAGAACATCCGACTTTTGGGCTGTGCAACGTATGGAAATTGGTGCAAGAAAATACAAACAACAAATTTGATACTTAACTAATCTTCATGATGTTTAATGACATTAGTGTGTTCGTGCTGACGATGTTTCATCGAGCTGGTGTGAACTTATTTCTGGCGTTCCTCACGGTGGTGTCCTTTTTCCTCTTCTTTTTTTCATATTCATTAATGCTATTACTTCTGAATTGTCCGCTCACTACCACCTCTATGCTGACGAGCTGCAACTCTACGTACACTTCAAACCTGACGATGTTGAATTGGCCATATATGATATGAATATAAATCTAGATCGGATTTGCACTTGGGCTGAATCTTATGGTCTTCTTGTTAATCCTGTCAAATCTCAGGCCATTCGCATTTGTAGTAAAGCTATGCACAATAAGGCCTGTGCATCACCCCTGTCACCGTTGGTGTACAATGGGACGATGATTGATTACGCTGTTTCCGTTAAGAACCTGGAAGTCCTTTTGACCTTGCATAGGACCACCATGTCAATCAGGTAGGCCGAAAAGTTTTTGCAGCTTTCCACTCTCTGAAGCCTCTTCAGATTTCCTTTCCATTCGAACCAAGATAACACTAGCTCAATCACTTATGATTCCCATTATTGATTATGCAGATAGTTGTTATCTTGACGCTACGGAGGAACTGTTAAATAGGCTCGAACGTCTTCAAATGTTTGCATTCGCTTCATATACGGCCTACATAAGTATGATCATATATCTGAGTACAGAAAACAATTAAATTGGCTTCCTATACTTTTGCGGCGGAATTATCACATACTGCTCATCCTCTTCAATGTACGTTCAATCCCGCTTCTCCAAGCTATCTCCGTGAACGTTTTACATATCTTTCGTCTTCTAGCCGAACTCATCGCTCAGCCTATAACTTTCATTTAACTGCTCCTCCCTGTAACACGTGCATGTATGGTGAATCTTTTACCGTTCGTGCTGTTCCACTATGGAACAAGTTGCCTTTTTCCCTTCGCGAATGCGGCACTGTAGGTTCTTTCAAAAGACAGCTAAAAAAACATATTTTGAGTTTTACTTGAATTGCATTGGATCATTATGTTTACATGTGTGTACATATATTTATTTATATTTGATTTATTGTATGTATTATTCTGTTCATCTATATGTTTATGTATTTATTGTAGAATTTACTTGTTTTTAAGTGAAACTTGTATAGGATTTTAGTTTGTTACGATTTTTGAATATAATATGTAACTCTTATTTTCATTTTCATTGGTACACGTTTGTCTATCCATAACAATTTTAAATGAGTTTTTCCTGTCGCCATGGTCTGCTGGAAGAAATCTCTTTCTAGAAATAAGCTAACCTGTACTTTTGTACTCCTTATTGTTTTCTATGTAATTTGTCTCTTTGTGTACGAAATAATAAATAAATAAATTAATAATAATTCATGGTCGATTATCAAATTACTTACTTATTAACTAATCACTCAATAGAGATCTTGGATAACGCTAGTGGAGGCAATCACGTAACTCTGTCCATATTTATAAAGTAATTTCGCACTCATCGTGCAATAAAAGCACAACCTTCAAACTAATTATAACTTAACAAATAGCTTATGAATAGATTTTCACACCCGAATCTGAGTCCATACGCGATTGCGTCCAGTGTCCAAAATATCACTTGCTCAAGCTTCAATTGTGTTTTAGTAATTAAAACAATACTCAAGGTTGGAGAAGGAGAGCGTGGGATACCTGTGTTGAGTTGTAAAACAAACGGTGGGCGGTGTGTCCGCTGCCCTTATTTCGAAATGGTTGGTCGCGTGCGCATAAAAGCTACCGCCAATTTGTCAACTGTGGACGACCGAGGAATTTTCATTGATGAATACAGTGACGTAATTTTGAAGTGGTGTTCCATTTTCAAAAGAACGCAGAATGTAATGCTTTTGTAATTATATCTCGCAGTCGCTTTTTTAAATAATGATGTGGATTGTGCTTGTGTTTGAATAAAATGGCTTACTGGTTGTTTTATTTGTAATTTTATGAGCTCATTTTGCAATGAAAGTGATAGCTATGTTTCTATGGGCAACTTTCATTCGAGAAACGTTGCAAAATTTGAGGGCTAATCTTGCTGCGAGCTTTTTAGGATTCTCTGTTAGGGGAGCGGTCCCTATTATGGGATGGTTTACTAATATATGAGATAGTGATCTTTTAATTATTTTTGGCACTGTGTACGAAATCTCAAAAACAGGGGTAGCTCGATTTATTGGCTCCCGAGTAGGTACAATATTTTTATTTGATTTTAAGTAAATTAAAGTCGTAGCTTTTATATGGTATAACTACCATGTTCGTAACCCAATTACAGCATTTACATTCAGCGCTCAAAGAAGACTCTTGCGCGTGTTTCCGCACAAATTGATAAGCAGGGATAAGCGCACTTTTTTGTGAGTTATTAAAAACGGAAGCGGTTCATGATGTTTATAGTGCAAAAGGGAGGCAGGTGAAGCGGAAGAACAAAAGAAATTGGAAATCTAAAATATTGAAAAAAAATCTTCTAATTAATAGTGCGAAACTACGCGCTAATAGTTAGAAGAATTGTAAATTATTAATTATTAGTCTTTTTTGAGCGCTGATTTAAAATGATTTAATTGGGTTACAATAATTGTATATAAACGATATGAAATTTCATGATTATTTTAAAAAAACACGTAAACTAATAATGATTTTCGACAAAAATTATTTATTTACAATTTTTTCATTTTATAAGCATGGCCTGTTATTAGTTAATATCAGAAACTTTATTTCATTGCGATAAGGCATTTAGTTTAAAAGTTATAACATTATTTCTGCATAGAGTACCCAACTACAAATCCTTTTTTTTAAATGTCCACTTTTTTTATATGCTGGGATTTTTTTCATTATTTTTCTGTCGACGAAGTTGACTATAGTTTCCTACTTTTTCATATATGCACTTTATAGAGAACCACACTGTTACACATACTGTGATTACATTTTTCACTTATCGCAATCTCAGGTAGAACGTAGGTTACAAGTAACCGTTACTCGATACTTCCCGATCGATATTCATCAGATATAAATCGATTCTCAACAGATTGCAATCGATGCTATCATTATACTGGCATGCGGAACCGAGGTCTTGTATCATCCTTAACAAGTAGTTATTGCAACAGGCAGTTCTCGGGTTGAAGGCATAAATTGTAAAAGATGGTACATAATTCTTTGAATTAAATAGGCAGGTGCAAGCGAAGATAGGGTTTTATTATTAGTACAATGTGATGGATAAAACTACGAGCCATGGAGAGGGCTTTGCTCGGCATTCCTTTTTTATCTGTAAACTATCAAAGACTCTAGGATGTTAAACAATTTTATACGACTCGTACGTATGTGTACTCGATACCAAAGGCTTAATCAAGTCTCTCTGTCCCGTCCAAGTTACATACATAATCGTGTATTCTAATTCAACAAACTCTTACTCAGCTAATTACAGAGGTAATGCTTGAATCTAAATACGGAACGCTATTACTTTAATATGTTTAAACCACAGATTACGTGTGGTTTAAACTAAACAAGGCGGCTGAATAAAGGTATGGAGAAACACGACGCGTTATTGTCACTCATATCAGAACGTCTAAACTCTGATGCCCACCTAAAGACAAGGTGCCTTTGTTCCTTAGCTCGCCGTAGGTACCTACACGAGGCTCCGATTGCTGACAGATCACACTCTCTTCTTCTCAACCCCTTGGTTCCACACTCCCTTGAGTGTGGGCCTATTTCAATCCATGCTATTCTTTTATGCCTTGTGCTGTATTGGCCTTTACAACTAGTTGTTCTTTTGATGTCATCGTCCCTACAGATCTGCCGTCTTCCTTTTGGTTTTTTTACACCTCATGATGTCCATTTCCCTATTATACTTTGCACCATGAACCACGCACGTTACCTTGTGACGTGGCCAGCCCATTGTCACTTCAGCTTCGCTATGGGGTATGTGGTATTCCTTTACGAGACCAGAATGGATGGGGTCTGCCGAGGAACGTAGTTCCCAGAGGACAAGTGAGAACGAGTAGCAGTTATAAATTAGAAAAAATGGTCAATAAACTCATTTGTAAAAGATAATTTTTAAACATTACCATTTCTTTGTTTCAGAAAGCCAAAGATGACATAAGAGCCCTTAAAATGGCGCTCCGATTAAAGAAAGACATAAAGAAAGCCTCATACTATGTGTGGTTCCTGGGCGCGCAGGAGTCGCGGGGTCTCCGCGGTGAGGAGTTTGCGCTGCCCGCCATCGCCATACTCGAGGAACGGGCCAGGGACTTGGAGCCTTTCAAAGTAACTTTGCAGGTAAGAAGCCAAGTTTTCACTTTAGTTAAGACAGGGACAAACATTACTCCTGAAACGATAATTGTTGGTAAATACATCCTTATTTTATATCTACAAATATTTTAAAGACCGGATAGTACGCATATTAAAAAAAAATCATACATACATACCATCACGACTTCATCCCAAACGGGGTAGTCAGAGGCAAGTGACTGTTGCCGTCATGGTGAACGGAACACTCAGAAGCCCACTTTTCACCAATGGTATTAGAACCCAACGTGGTAGGTGGTTAGCCTTCCGCCGCTATCCGGGTTGATTAGGTTTTTTATCGGTGTTTTCCTCCATCACCGGACAGTTAGTCGGAAATTAAACAATGAACACAAAGATTTTGGTTCTGGCCAGTTTTGAACTCGGGACCATATCATATTAACAAAAAATAATATTAACAAAAAAAATTAGATTACATTATAAATGATAAAAAATATATTGACGACCGACTTGGTGTAATGGTTAAGAAGTTGGCTACTACACCAGAGGTCGCGGGTTCGATCCCCGCACAGTACAAACATTTGTGTGCATGAACATGTCTGTTTGTACTGGTCTGGGTGTCTCCTATGTATAATAAGTATGTATTTACAAAAGAAAATGTATTTAAGTATGTTTATCCGTTGTCTAGTATCCCATAACACAAGCTTTAATTAGCTTACTTTGGGGCTAGATGGCGCTGTGTGGAATAATGTCCAGGGAGGGATATATATTTATTATTTATATTAAAACCTGTTTTTAAGGAAATTGCAATGTAGGGTGCTGTTCGCCCATAAATACACACTCTTCACGCAAATTCACTCCTATTATTTTACAAGCAACTAGAAATTTCGTCGACTCCACACCCGTAAATCCCATTCCCCGTAAGTATGATGTGACCTATTATCCTCGTCACGATGATGAGATGTACTTTCAAAGTATGTTATCGGATCCACAATTCCACACCTCTGCAAAGTAACGTCCAATTTAAGATTTTACGCGTCTAGTCACTTCGAGTTACGGTACATCACGCAGACACATTTTGTAAGCTCTGATTACTTCTATCAGACATGTCTATTTGGAAAATAAAACAAATAACGAATGACGGAAAAGGGTCAGAGAAAGTACTCGTAATACTGAATGTTCTAATTGATTTATGAGATGGACGATACACCGGTTTGTTACGTAAGCTTCCTGCACGTTTGGTTAGCAAGATCTCTAATTGAGTTACATACTTCATTTTGGGATCGGATTTCAGTCCAGTAATGCGTTTATGTAATGTCAAATTAATTAATTAGTGTCATTAAAGAGAATGCAAATAAAGTCTAACAATAAAAACTCACACGTAAGGTATTTCGATGTGAATGAAGAAACGCCTTTTAACTTTTTAAATGTTTATAATTTTAAGATAGTTTTGTCAAACTAAAGTCTGCTAAAATAACTAATAACTTAGTTTGTCTAAGAAACACATGCTAGATTCAAGGGATAAAGACGTCTAGATGTTACGGTTAAAAACGGTTCAAAGTTTTGATGATAATTTTCGAACCCTCATAAGTACATAGGTTGAAAAAATGGTTTAAGAATCCTAAAATAAGGGAATATCGTTAATTAATTGTTTATTTTTCTACTCATTTTCTTTTAGTTTAATCAAAAAAAATATTTGGTTAATTGTTTTGGTTTATTGAGAAACCTCTTTTTCTCTTGTTTAATAACGCACTTTTACTTCATTGCGGACTAATTATTACCAATAAAACTTTCGTTTACTCACATTAGCAGTTATCAATTTTATTACAACGCACTCACGACGTTAATGAAGATTAATAAATTCCTCTCAGATGTTAACTTGGACTGGAAGAATGTTTTTGATGATATAGAAAAAGTTTACAGAGGATTTACGTCATAACGAATACAATTTTAAGTAGCTGTCGTGTTACGAAGTGAGAGGAAAACTTTAAAATGTGATTATCGTAAACGCTAGGATGAAATTATGTTGTTAGAAATATAATCCATATTTAGTTGCACCATCTTTAACAACTACCTGTTGCCAGCGACCTCGTCTAAACCTTTAAAACTTTACGCCAATATTTCTATAAAGCTGTTAATTCAACACTTTCAATGCAACAAAACCGGTGTTTTTTATTCGACAGTGAATGGATTAAAAGAGTACAAAGTTTAATTAAAGTCCTCCTAATAGTTTCACGTGATTCTGGAACATAGAAACACACAGTTACGAAATAATGTTTTTTTTTTTGGTTTTCATAGTAACTGGCTACTTTAATTGACTTTGCCAAAAAATGTAAACCCTTAAATTTCAAATTGGTTACTGTCTTATGTATTGCGATGATAACTTTGACGTCAAAAAGATTGTTTATGTTTGAATTGAAGGCTTTAACTATTTTTTTTTCCCAACAGGTCTCGCACAAAGGCCTGAAGATAATCCAGAATGTGACGGCGAAAGGCAAGCAGCAGACGATCAAGCACTTCATACCGCACGGCAGCATCACCAGCGCCGTGGTGCAGGCGGACGTGGTGGCCTGCGTGCTGCTGCTGTACAACCCGCTCACTGGCTGCCCGGTCCATGTACATGCTTACAGGTACGTTATATACCTAGTTTATTTAATATACCAACGGCAAAACACCAGAGACCGTAGCCAAGAGAAAGACGCTACGATTTTCGAAATGTCGAGTTTAAAAAATTATGGGAATGACCTAAGCTATATTTTCTTTGAAATGAAAATCAAAGGCAGTGGCACCCATTTTTAAAAAATTGATAATTTAAAATGTGACAGCGAACATGAAATAGCAGACGATGAAGCACTTCATGATAACTTAAGTCACAAAAACTCCAGCCCCCCGATTCGGAACGAAGTTATCGACCGATTAAAACTAAAATACGTTTGGTTTGGTTTAGTTTTCGTAAACCAAAAAATATGTATAGACGCTCCCCATACTAAAAAATAGAATTAAAAATAAAAGAAAAAAACCGAATCGTTCGATAAATTGGTTCTGAATCGGGAGTAGGTCTGAATCTGCAGGAGTAACTTGTAGTAATGAACTTTACTACGATTAAAATCCAGAACTTGGAAAGAGATCTGACGAGAGTTACGTTACAGTATAAACTGCAGTTGTAGACCAATCTGCATAACGAAGAAACCATTTGACAGTGCATTTTGGGCGCACACTATTCTGCCAATGGCCACTATTTTGCTATTGCTCACTTTTGTCAGTATACTCTAAGCAATCAATACAGTATTGACATCCTTATCGATATAAAAACAAAACATTTCAGACACTAAGAGCAATATTAGTCTCTTTCATCGAATATAACTAATATTATGACTTTCAAATCGCTAAATAGGTGCACTATCGAACTTATTGTTAACAGTTTCACAATGTTAATCTCATAACTAGTTATTTTAATGTACGGCCGATGACGAAGCTAATGTCAAATCACAAATAAATAAAAACATTATTTCAACAAAGAAAAAGCTAAGAAACCCAAAGATTTCGCAAACATAGGAGTGTCAGTGCCACCCAGAAACTGAGTGTTAGAAAAATATCTAGACACTTGACATTTCCGATGCATTCGACCTTTGCACTGCAAATACCAAACCGGTGTCTTGATCTACGAATTGCAAACAATACCTCTTAAATTAGAGATCTTGTAATCATTAATCCTCATAATATGATGCGCTGACAGACATACTCGTAGGTACATTCAAATAGATAATGCAAGTCTTCCGTCTGGATGAAACCAACTGTCGCGTTTGTCAATACCTGTAGTAACGTGAATTTTTAGACATTAAAAAAACATACTTACCGTTCAAAATTGATTTTGATTTTTTGGTAATCTAATAACCATATTTTATTGTACGAAGTACATGAAACTTATTCATAACATTGGTGTCCTTTTTAACTTTCTAAAGTTTATCGAAACATCGTTTTGTACCGGAGTTGGGGCCCTATTCCTACTCCACTTTTTTACGCTTTCTGTGACACCATGATAGGATTTCTTGAGTCCCTAATCAAATTTAATCGAGTTCATAGACAGGAGAATGATTAATGTAAATCTACTTGATTTTGACATCCGTTGCATTACGCTAGATCGCGAACTAAATGGAGCAGAGTTTGAAAAACAGCCTGGCACTTCCCTTTGACACACGAAAAACGTATCCTCGCGTCTCTTTTTTCGATTTATGTCTATAGAAAATACCGTACTGGTGTCTTGAACAATACGTCTCCAGTTAGAGCACTTTGCAAGAAACAATTAATCCTTAAGATATGATCCACCTAAAGACATACACAAAATTAGATGGCATGAGTACGATAGTACTTCGCGTATTAAAATGGAGGGCAATCCATTTGATTTGGCGGTATTATAATCTATGATGTCACAATAAGCATCAAATGTGGACCTCTTGTTTTTTTTTATAAAGACTGACGTTATCTTTATTGATTTATGTCTGTGCATAAATCCTGATGATATGATGCACCTCATTATAAGTCAATTGCCTTCTGTCGGATCTAATTACACTTGTAACAATATGCTTGATCTGCAGATTGCCATAATTTGCAACTAGGTCCCATTAATCCGCTAAAACAATGTCAATGCGTTTTTGTGTAATTACGCGATATTGGCCTTTGAACCAAACACAACAACAAAATTCATGTAATAATACCTGCCAGAGAATGATGGATAAAGCATGTTTTAATGCTACATAATAGAAAACGAAAGTTAAATAGCAGACACTAAATAAACGGTTAATTTATACATTCACTCAAAAAAATATCGGGAATGGATGATTTGTCTAGGGTTCCAAATTCAAATTTTTGTTGTTGTTAGATGGCACAACTGTTTTCCATTTTGGCGCGGAGTTTGAGTTGCATCTGTTTTTTTTTTTGCTGGGGCGTATTTTTGTAGTTTGGACTGTTACGTATTTTATTTGATTGGAATTATTAATACAATAAAAAATGTAACGAAGAAGATAAAAGTGATAATTCTTCTAGTCCGTTTCAGTTTTTAAAATTGGCGTTTCTTTTCATGTTATTCCACTGAAAAAAAAACCATCTAACTTGATGTGCCTAAGGGTCGTTCCTGTTTCTCCCAGCAGTTTTGAAAATTTCTGTACTTCATATACCTGTGTGAAAGAATTTATGGAAATGTAATTTATCATGAAGATACATTCTCTGACAACTATGCAAGTTTGAGGTCAGATGCGCTTGGTGTAACCTGTCTGACTTTAATACCGTTTAATTCAGCACTTGCAAAACGCTTTAAACAAAGGGGTTAGCATCTTCGCCTGACATTTTGTGCTTTTGTGTGCATTTTGCAACTGCAAGAGCGGCCATATTGTGAAGTTGGCTGCACCTGCGTGCCGCAATTTGCGTTTTGTAAATAATGTTTCTGTTAATGGATTTTTATTCCGAAATTCAAAAGCTGAAGGTTATTCTTTTAAAAACTTAATTTTATCGAAAATCAGACTACTCGAAAAGTTTATACTTCTTACAATTCTAAAAGTTACTCAAAGTTTAATTACCTTACAAAATTAAGCTGTTACAACGCTGGGGGCCTACTCTCGTTCGATGAACACGTAGTATTGTGAATTTTCAGTCGGTAAAACAACATACTTACCGATCGAAATTGATGTTGATTTTTTTAAATTCTTATAACCATATTTTATTGTAAAAATACATGAAACTCATTCATAACACACTACGTTTTTGTGTCCTTTTCACCCTTCCAAAGTTTAATATATATATATACATTAAACTTATATATATATGTATAGACCAGACAACACACCTCTTGTCATGGTCTCGAAGTAGGGATAAATATATCTGTGTAACGAGGTACCAGACTAGGAATTAAGCCAGGGGCGTCTCCCAGCACACCCAGACCCAGGTCAATTTAGAAAAGATCATTTTCTGAATTGACATGACTGGGGATCGAACCCGGGACACTACGGAATTAAAGGCGAGAAACCATGCTACAGCGCACTACGCCATTCGTGTCGTCTAGTTTCATGAAAGTTCGTAAAGGGGTTTGAACATTTTTGTATGGAAGCTGGCATAGCCACCCGCCGCCATATTGTTTCATTTTCTGAAGTTGACCTACGAAACATCGAAGAATCAATCTCAGTACAAAGTTCTTGATGTTTAAAATATATAGCAACATAGCCGTTAAGTCGGTTTCATGAAGTCATTAATTTACAACAGCTAGCTTGGATGAAAAAAGAGATCGTCTTAAGTTTACAAAAGGTCTCCCTAACTGTTTCTCGCTTTTAAACCGCGATGCCTGATGGCACGTGACATGGTTTTTAATGTTAATCTTGCTAAGTTGACTGTGATTTAGATCTGTACCTTGCCAAAGAAAAACAGGAGATTTAATAACGTTAGTGCAGTAACTATAGAAACTGTCGACGTAATAACCAATGCCTCTAAGATTCGTCTCTGAGCTATAAAATAAATGTTGAACCCATGGCTTCAGGAAAATGCAGTTTCACCTCAAAATTGTTTGAATGCAGATATTACATTATTGAAATGATGGGAACAGTTAAGCGGTTTCTATAGCTATGTGGCAACAGTGACATATCACGTTCGAGACCTGCGCGAGCGCATCTAAGGAGCAGCCTCTAGCGGCGCCTTTTGAATCTGTGACAAGGTCTGCTGGTAAATACTTCCCGGCATCTTGGTGTACCCGTGTGTTCTTCCGATTCAAGATTTATTACGCGAAATGTCATATTTTAGCGCCAATTTTTTTTATATTTCCCCCCTATCCCTATGGATGAACGAGTTAGCAGTCCAAGTTGAGTAGGTACTGTGATGTATATCCCAAAAAGTTTTTGCCTAATTCTATTCGTAAAAAAAATATATGTTGTCGTGTAACAAATGTTTGTCGTTACGAAATACGCGCTCAAATGACCTTAACGTTTAAAATTAGAAATAAGCAATTACATGGTTTATTTACCTAGGAAATAACTTTACTATATTGATAGACATACCTAATATTGCCATAAAATAAACTGATTTATCATCTGCGTATATATTGGAATTATAATGTTACCTGTTACATTAACATAGTTATTCAAACCACGTTTATACAAGCAAGTGATGTTACTAAGTCATAAACTATTAGTTATTATTGTAATTTCATCTAAACCGGAGTCGCGTTTAATATCTGCAGTACTGGTAGCAAAAAACTGAACAGTGAAGTCGTCCAAAGATTACGTGATGAGTATGTATTGCTAAATTGACCTCTACATCTTGCAGACATTTTAAAATGACTCATTTTTAAGCTTAAATTATTATTTTGTATTTTTAATAGATTTGATACAGTATTACCTACCTGTTTGGATAAACGAATAAAACTTACATATTGAATTCGAAATTTCACGTAATTTTTCTTCAAATCGAGCATTAACTGCAGGATGCCTAGATGACACCAGATGGCTCACAGCTCCTGAAGGGTTTATTCATACCTAAAGATAGGGTTCATTAGTAAGTA
The DNA here is from genome assembly GCA_947369235.1 of Udea olivalis. Classification (NCBI taxonomy): domain Eukaryota; kingdom Metazoa; phylum Arthropoda; class Insecta; order Lepidoptera; family Crambidae; genus Udea; species Udea olivalis. The sequence continues at coordinate 8,372,325 of OX376362.1, read as the reverse complement.
AGAAAGTAATACTGTGCTGAATAAATAAAAAAAAACTATGCCATTCGGTTAAAAGCATATTGTAATTTTTCAACTACTAAGGAACGCTTAGTAACAACTAAAATGCGCTTGGTGTGTAATGGACTGAAAAACAAATTAACTATCGTTTAGGTATACTCGCAAATGTAAAAATATTTTTGGATTTTATGTCATGAAAATAATAATAATCTACGAGCATGTATGAAAGGATTAATGAGAGTGGAAGAAGCGCAAGAGGAGTGTCAGGACCGTAGCAAGTGGAAAGATGTGGTCTCTGCCTACCCCGTTGGGAAAAAGGCCTGATGGTATGTATGTCATGAGAATACTCTTCGAACTGAACAAAACTTAATAGATCATAAAAGTATTAAATAGCATGCACTTGAGAACTTCTTTGACAAGCTGACGGTACTCAGATGGAAAAACTAAAGGAACCAGATCGGCAGTTACAAGCAATAACCTGGAATGAGGCTGGATGCGCGGCCTAGCGGCCATCTTCCTTAACGAGTCTCGATAGGCCCTGCCGCGTATGGGCATACACTCTATTAGCTAAGGCATCGACGAGGGATAGGTCAACGGCACTGTTTGTTTTAATTACTACGATGCACTAAATATACGCAATTGATTTTATTTAAATACTCAACTTCTCTTACACTCTTTCTCTCATTGAATTCAAGTAAAAGATGGTTTAACAGTGTTATGTTGTCAAGAATGAAAAAATCCTGATGAAATGACAAAATGCTTACCAAACAAAACAACGTGTCAATGTTTTTAAATAAAATAAGAGTCGGTGAATCGAATTTGTTTATCAGACCTAGCTAGATTTGAAGACATGATAAATATCATGCTAGGAACTTACTCCTCGCGTCGGTCTCCTCAATGCTGAGGGTCGTGATCATCCTTATGGAGTATCTTATCGCGAATTATTTGTCGCCTCTGTCCGAAGCAGAGTGAAGGGCATCGTGCAAGGTGGTTTCAAGGGTGGTGCGAATCTGGTCGCTCCATCGCATAGGGCTCCTTCCTCTCACTCTTCTACTCTCGATTTTGCCAGTGATCGCAAGTCTCTCCAGGTTGTTGCCATCCTTTCTTGCAATATGGCCGAAGTACTCCAGGATTCTACGTAGGCAGGCTAGGAACTTAATATAAGATAAATATTCTTTATTGTACAGTCAACAGCAGAAGTAAGTGATAATTGAATGTGCCAAAATTGATGATTTAAAAAAAACTATAAAGCTTATTAAACCACTAAAAATATAAATGGGGCATAACATTCATGCTGCTTGTGATCAATTTTTTACGTATTTTTCATTCATAAAAACAAATTGGAAGTTTGTTTATCATCATTTATTTTTGCTGTTGACTGTACAACAAATCATAACATTAGCATTACATAGCCTTAGATTGTACAATGTAGGCGGTCTTATCGCTAAAAAGCGATCTCTTCCAGACAACCTGCAGGTAGAGGAAATTACTGAATTAAAAAGAGAAATGGGTAAGGTAGTGTGAGATAGTGAGATAATTATATACATACATGAAGTTATTTCATGCAATCATGAATGCAATTACACATAAAAACTTAGTAAATATCTGTAAACATACACAAAATCATAATAAACGGAAAAAAGAATTATTCAGGAACATTAACAAATTAATTCTTTTTAATTTCGTAAACTCTTCAGTTTTGTTTTTTATCTATTTCGCTTTTGACTAGTAATTATTTTGTCTGACTTGGAATTTATTAGATACTATCCTTTTTAATGTTCTTAGAAAATTGTTTTTACAGTTTTTGAACACAAGATTAGGCGTTAATTTTATCGAAATATTTGTTATTGTCATTTAATTTGTCGAGGATACCATTTAAAATACATAAATAACTTTCTAATTAGACATAAGAATGCTCATTTCTTCGGTTTTCTAGTTCAAAGGTGAAGCAAGCGACCTCTACGACAAAGACATAGAAACCTATATTCCAACAAACGGTGATGTTACAACAAAACTACCATTCATTGACTGTATTTCTTTCGCTAAAACTTTTTGTTTTACCTTTCACCGCGCAATGAAGAACGTACAAAGTGTATTCATCATTCATTGTGACGTTCGGTCGTCTTTCGGTAGTATTTTTGACAGTTGTTAAAATATGGCGCCGATGAAAAATCGTGAAACTTTCTCCGTTATTGTCACCTGTCGAAAGAGTAAAATAAGGTGTCGGCAACAATGCAATAAGTTTGGGTGCTAAAAAATGGCTTCAATGGACTGTTAATAAACCGTGAAGAGAAAATTAAAAGCCGGTAGCTTGTGCAGTCTTGATTTTATTTTTGCATGGCGCTATAGTTACAGAGCTATATTACGAATGTATTTCCTGGTATGTTGAATTGACTTTTGTTAGCGCTTTCCATTGTTGTGTTTTGTAACTAGAAATGTTATATAAGAGTTTGTATTGCTTGAAGTAAGCGAAAACTAGTTAATTTTTATAATAATAATTGACATAAAGTTGATAGCGTTCCAAAGCGACAACATAATTAATATAAATTGATTGTAATCTAATTTTCAATGTGAAAACTGTGATGGTATTTTGGCTTTGTCAGTGTTATGGCGAAGTCAGTAAAATTGCTAAAAACTTGAAAAACTGATATGCATTTTGATAAGAAGGTATAAATAAAAGTAATAGAAAAATAAAATACCTCTAAAGAACTATTATTATTATCTGGACACGGTATGTTCGATTTGATGAAAAACGTTACAATTTTATTTTAGTATGATATTTCTTCTATTGTTCTGTAGCAATAATCCAAAGCGAATATTCGGATAAGCAATCCTAATCTAAGACTGAAAATATGAACAAGTAGGTACTCTAATATACTTGTCACACTTCGGTGTATTTAAACTTTTTCACTATGAACAGCATCAACCTACTTCAAAAATGACTCCAGGTAGAGAAGACTACAACACCCTTCTTGAGGTCAAGTTGTCGTAAATAAACTGGACTTTATTGATTTTATGCCTAAGGGCTTAGAATAATTTACGCATAGAAGGCGAGTCGGGGCACCTGTTTTGATGGGACAAATATCAGGACATCACGTCTGGATCTGAACTTGGCGATGTTAATTTCTCGTGGTAAGAGCTTCGTCAAAATGTTTATTTGTGCAGTAAATGGTTGCAATAACATAACAGAGAAGCTCAAGTAGTATTCATAAATGTTAAATACTGAAAATTGTGACGATGTATATTGACGATGTAATTGTACATGTGTAACGAATTGTTATTTTGACAGTGGATTTTGGCATCACAAATGGCGCGCCTTTTTGTATGGGACTATCCTTCTAGGTGTAATTATTCTAAGCCTAAGGGTATGTTATAGAGACTATTTCGCAGTGATCAAACCACGCATTATCTATACAATACTAACTATGTAGCATAATGCTCATCTCGAATCCTCGAACAATGCTGAGGTAGGTTAGCGGAATGCTGACATTTTAATGTCAAGGCTAGACTTCGACGGTAACTTGTTTTTGGTGCAAGTTGACATTAGCAAGTGAATAATTTGAGGTTAGGAACTTAAGATTTGGGTATTTCCAGTATTTTGCATGCTGACGATAATATTAAAACAAACATTTATAATTCATAAACCCGTCGTTATTGGAATCTATAATATGCCACATATTATCTCTTTATAGTGTGTGTGTGTGTGTGTGTGTGTGTGTGTGTGTGTGTGTGTGTGTGTGTGTGTGTACTATACTCGCTGAGGTTTAAAATGACTATAAAACATTCTGGAAACAATTTCAGTACCTAACATTATATTACATACACACGTGCAAGTTATACTTAGCACAACTATTTGCCAAATAGAAGGGTGTCTTAGTTACTTTTCGTCATTGGTGGACTAGTCGTATGTTTGAATTATATGTCAAGCAGTTTTGAGGGTTTGCTTTTTGCATTTGAGGTAGATCGTAAACGTCGCATTTTTTTTAGGGTTTTCGTGATTATTTAGCTGAATTCAAAATAAGTATAAATTATCTCTCTATTATTGAAAGCACCTTTAAATATCATAATTATTCTACCTTTAACTGTGAACAGTAGATTTTTTAGTGTCCCATCAATTTTTAAAAAAAAAACGGTTTTTTGTTTAATTTAGCAAATAGTTGGCGACTATCTACTTTTAGACCATTCAATGTGTTTTTAAATAGTATGATGCACAGAATAATAGGCAAAAATTAAGTTTGATTCAATTCAATGAAATAATCACGAAAATCTAACAAAAATGCAACGTTTTCGATCCACCCCCAGCTAACGCTCTTAAAATGTTTGCGTGCACAACTTCCGTTAATAGAGACCAATATTGACGCTATCGTCAATTCTAATGTTTTTCACATCCTAACAACGATTCCGACAGCACTTCTCATACACTTTGCAAATATACAAAATTACCCTGTATTATATAAGTCATTCTTCTCTAATCTACAAGTTTTTTCTTAATTACTCGGTATAATTGGTTCCTCCATATAAAAAAGATATGAAAATGCCATATTGGTTATTGTTGCAGATGTAATAAAGAATTTGACATTTGCTAACTATCGTAACCGTTACGACATTATTGGACCAGTAACATTTGAGTTGAAAAATGTTCTTGCAGGTGCAGATGGTCTGAATAGCTTCATCCCAATTAAGCTACTACAACAAATTGACAGTTTTCAAACTGGTTTTTATTTAACCTATTGGTACATAACAACAGATACAATAAACACACTATAAAATTAACCTGTGTAATAAAATTATGGTGTCTATTTTGCAAAAAGGGCTAATAATTGTCATAGTTAATAGTTCTTTATTGCTTCATGATGGTACTTAAGATCTTAAAATCAAAATAGAACCTTCAACATGAGCCCTGCTAGGGCATTGCAACACAAATAGATACCTAACTTGCTAACTAAAATGCACATTTTTAAATTTTTATTATCTAATTTAGTACATGATAAAATATCGTATTTTACAAATTATAATTTTTCATTTAAAAACTCTATAACAGTGTAAAAACATTTCCCAATCAGCCACTCCTTTAAGTTCTTACAAAAAATGTTTTTTGTGTCTATGTTCTGAATTTCAAGTGGCAGTTTGTTAAATATTTTTACGGACTCATGGATGTACTTGAACTAACCATATGTAACTTGGTAAAAGGTTGCACTAGCCTATTTTTGTGCCATAGTATGTATTTACAAAAGAAAAATGTATTTAAGTATGTTTATCTGTTGTCTAGTATCCCATAACACAAGCTTTAATCAGCTTACTTTGGGGCTAGATGGCGCTGTGTGGAATAATGTCCAGGGATATTTTGTCCAGGGATATTTATTAAAAAGACAGTAAAAATGCATGTTTATGTTTGTTTTTGATGTAAGTATGTTCAACTCTTCCTTTACAATACATCTGGCTGGACAATATGTATAGCAGCATCGACAGCAAAACCTTCACTGTACTGTTAAATCACCAAGATTGCCAAAAGGCATAGGCCATGACCAACCACAGGCCCCACCGCTGCGACCACCTTGATCTTAAACAATTAGTTCAAAACAAGCTCAACCCTATTACAATAACAATCGCTGCATACCGATAACGCGTTATAACGATTACGCAACGTTATGTTAATAGCGTAGTGGTTATGTTAATAGATGGGAGTGACCCGCCCATGCGTGCGGTCCTTAGGTTGCACCATATCCGTCCAATGTAGTCTTAGTACATGGAACTTAAGTGATGAGACTACCCAAAAGGGCAAACAACTTCTTAAATTTATATCGAAATGGTTACGTAAAAAGTACTACATCTTTCGCTGATTTGGTTTAGTTCATGAATAGTGGCATCTATTTTATAGTGAATTTTAAAATATCTATAGATGTGAATGTCTTTCTAACACCGGTTCCTTTACCCAATTCATGGACATAACGATTTTTCCTAGAGTTTTCTTACCGGATACATTATATCCATCTAAGCAAATAGCAAATACAGCCTTATACGTCCCACTGGTGGGCACAGGCCTCACCTCAACTATGAGGTGGTACGAGCCATACTCCAACACGCGGGCTCAGTGCGGATTGTTGGAGAGGTGAATGTAAGGCCAGTGATAAACCTTACCGTCAGATGTTATCAGGCCGCCTTTTTAGGCCTCTGACTAGGCTTTACGACTGATATCTTGCGACGTCAGCCGGGACCAACTGTTTAACGTGCCTTCCGAAGCACGGAGATGCCCGGAAAACCATCCATCTAAGTCAATATAATATTTTAAATGCGCTTAATGACCTAATTTTTTGAAGGAGCATTTTCAACAATGGAACAGGTAACGTTCAGTTGCTTGATGATAGTTTTTTTCCTATTAACCGTTGTAATTGTATGCAATGCTGCCCTCATCTGCGGATTAAATAAGGAAATAAATAATTGGAAGAGATCGCTCTGTAGCGATAAGACCACCTAAAATGTACTTTAATATTTACTTTTTTGTTTTTACGTGCTGTAAGTATTTGTTTGTGCAATAAAGATTATTTATTATTTATCTTATATATGTAATAATTTAATAATCGCTGTAATACCTAAATGGTTAATGGTATTTGCCGCTTGTCTTCTTACTTACGTATACATGTACATCGCACGTAATCATGACAGCGACAATAGTTTATAATGAAGCAATAGAGTTGCTTACATAAACATCACATTTTTAAAGTACCCACATAAATTCATTGCGTATTGCTAAGGTCAAAAACATCACACCACTCTAAAAGTGACCTTTTTGGCTTCATCGTAACGATCAGATCCTCGTTATCGATACCCCGTAACCCACTTGTGGCGCGTCACTACGCCGTGCACAATGCGCTGTGACAGGGCCTTGTCGTTGTACGCATTCAACTTTGACATTCGCACGCACTAGTACAGGGTTGGCAGTTAAAAAAATGCTTTACTTAGCGTCTTTTGTGTTTTTTATGCAAAATGTTGCTATGAACTCGTGCTGAAACGGAAATACGGAAGCTTTATTAAACATATCAACACATACGAAATTATTTGCACCTGATATCTTTGAAATATCAATATTTCTAAATTACTAATCATTTTAAGATTACCTACCTGCTAATTCCGACATATTCCAGCCAGGGTCATAAGTTCCAGCAGACTTTATTTTTTTGATATCTGTATTAAACGACTGATTTTAAACTATCTAGCAAGAAGGTGTGTAAAAATGTTGAAATTCATTAATTAATTCATAATTAAACACGAAGATATTGTCAAGCTTTTACAAAATGAAAAACTAAAATCTAGCTACATCTTTAGTTTATTAAACTAAACGTGAGCGAAATATATCTTAACATGCAGCCCTACGTCTAGTAAAATGGGCACGCGGCTCCTGTCAAAACCATATCACGTACGTGTTTAGTCACGCTGTGTGTTACAACGATAATTCGATGGTACTTACTTAAGAGGTAACGTTCAAATTACGATACATTAAGGTTCATTTTTGCATGAAGAACTATTTCCTTTAAAGTTAAACTTTTCACTGACCAAGGACAGCACATTAGAGAAGATAAATCTGGTGATGAATAAAATTTCTGCAAGATTCAACGGATTTTGATTGATAGCCATTTAATTGCTTAGATAAAGCTCTAGTCATAAACATAATTTCTTATTAAGTACTGGTATGTTTTAAATAAGAAAAAGAGCGTCGTGACCTAGGTCATCCAGCTATTACCCTGTGGCAAGAATCGCGACTTTGTGTTCATTATAAAAAATACGGTTAACTCTTCGTAGATAAACACCGATAAAAAAACACCCGAAACTGTCATTGACCAAAAGTAGACCCTCAACTACCCAACTTGGGATATAATCGTGAACATAATGTTATGAATGAAATAGAACCTTAATCCCTAATCTGTACCTATGTCTAAATATGTTTGAATCTGTACCTATCTTTAAATATGGGTAAATTGCAAACATGTGAATTTATGTAAACATTATGTTAGTAAATGACAACAAAAACATGTCAAGAAAAAGGATGTATTTACGCATAGGCAAACAGCACTAGCGTTACAATCAGTAGAAAAAAAATGAGATAAACTATTGCATTATTGCGAATTTATATTGGCTTGGTAATAATGCCATAAACTAGATATAGCAAATGATGATGAAAATGAAAGTTTTTTAGTCTATTGTCTGAAGCAACGCCTGAAATAAATAGTTTTGCAACAAATTGATATCTAAGATATCGATATGTACATGTCACAACACGAGAGTGGCATTGAATGATAGGTTTTCATAATAACAGTTGGTAATACTATGATTTACCGATTTAGAAATTATATAGATTGCTGGCCGACGGTATTTTAGTAATTGTGCGTAGACATGCCAGCCCAATGCGTTGGCTGGATATAACTGTTATAATTAGCGCATAATGGCAGTGGTGTAAGCATGGGCTCATTGAAGTTTACCGCGCAATCTTAAAATTATTTACGAAGTTAATCGCAAGATCGGTTTTTTTTTCATTTAATCTAATGATAGAAAATAAAGTATCTATGAAAAGTCAGTGTAGGAACTGTTTTAGTCTCTGTCACTGTGGTCAAGAAAAATTAAACAAAATGTGAAACAACAGACCGAGGGCCCTAATTGCCGGGCCCCGAAGATGTCCCAAATATGATTTTTTCAAGAAGTCAATAAAACAATTTTTATTTTTCGCAGTACAAATTGATCAGACCTCGTGCCAACGGAGTCAGAGGCTGATATATATTTTTAAATTATTTTATATTATAATTAGTGACATCCAGACACAAAAATGAATGGACTGAAAAATGGACTCTAAAAGCACAACCTCATAATTACAGAAAATTACTGTTATATGATTGGCGTTCGGAAACAAACGTCTATTGGCGGTTGGTTAACGACTTAAATGTCCGTTTTTTCTTGTTAATGTCTTCCGTTAACCAAATTACTGTAATGAGTCAACTTAAGTTAGCTAAGGATTATTATGTATTTAATAGTCAGTCGATATGTACATTTACAGATATGCTTTACTGATATTGTAAAGTAATGTTTTGTGATTTGCCATCTAAAACAATTTTTCCTTTCGCAGATGTGACTCTGACCACACGGCCGAAATGCTGTTCACCCATCTTCAAGCTCTGATAGACAGACCAGAGAACCAAAAGAAATTCGCAGACATAGAGCGGAAGCTCCAAATGAGGGGAGCTCTCCCTACCTCTAAGAAACCCCCAGATTCCTCGCTAGGATCCGAAGTTTCTAGAGAATCAGATTCCGGCAGTAATGAGGAACGATGCGTGGCGAACCTCTACGATAGCTTGGCAGCTGAACTGAAGCAGAAGTTGTCAACAGGTAAAAAGGGAATAGGTCAGTAGGAGTTTTTTATTTTCTGTGTTGGTAGATCGCTTCTATGCAATGTATATGTGCTCGGTTTTGGTTGGTATGTATTTTTTTAGCCAAACACAGCACAAGCGTGATTAACTCTCTGGACATTGTATAATGTGGTGTATAAAAGCAAAGCTGCCATTGTCCATAGGGGGCCGTATGGAATGGACAGTGGCGGCTTTGCTTTTACATTTTATTATACACCACTTAAGGATTCATAGTAATAACTTCAAAGATACATAGTCATGCTCTTGCTGTAGTCTACTGCACCTACTATGTATTTATTATAAATAGTTCATTCATACTTATTTTACACAGCTTTATTATCTACTTATTTTTTTTATTTAAATACAAAACTATAAATTATCTTGCTTGACCTCGATACAAGTTCTCTTGCACATTTTCTTATACTAGAAAACCTTTTAAATAAAATTAATAAGTCAATTCTGGTCTGGATAACGGACCAGAATTAATATTATTCAAGTCAATTTAACTAATTAACTATATTTATTTTTAATGCAGTTGATAGCAATAGTTTACTAAAATTAGTATTACAAAGTTGAGATTAGACGCATTAATATTTCACAATCACATTAGAGATAAAAAATAATCACCTAAATTGAGAAAATTGTAAAAATATAAAATTTCAGATAAATGTTTATAAATTAACTAGAAATATGGCTAAAACCTATATTATACTGAAAAATCATCCTAGCTTTCATTGAGAATTAGTTCAAAAATTAAGATAAGCCATGGCGTGTGTGCTAATCATACAACATAAAACTCATTGTGCTAACCTCCGCACGCTTTGCACTGCCCTTTACTCGCACACTTTCCAACTTGGCTGTCCACATTCCAGGGAAGAGTCCAATCCTGCTGCCTCCTCGGGATTACGACACAGTTCACCGGCAGAAGGGCAACCTGAGCAACATCGACACAAGGAGGTGCCTGAACCAGAATATAGGTAGGACTTTCACTACTGTACCTTGATCTTTATCTATTTGGATACTCTGAAGACGACTGTGACCAGGATATAGTTTGGTATTTTTCCCGGTGGAAACGAACCGCCACCGTTGCGGTTAACGGTGCCGCTACTCCGACCGAAGACAGATCTTCTCCGGACCAGTCTTTATATGACTGCCAGTTTCAGACAGGAGACAAAGACGCAGGCGCAGTAACCGCCACCTATAAAAAGCACAACCTTTAGCGATTTGAACAAATCAGAAGTTCGGGAAAACACTAGCTAGCTCAACTTTTTTCGATCATTCTCTTGCTGAATGCATTTTTACATTTCTTCAACGTGTTCAATTTCTTAAAATCACGCAGGGTTTCTCCTTCTGCTAAAATAAGCGCAAAAGTCTTTGCATTAGACTTTAAAAAGGATTCTATTTAGGTATTAATCTAAAAAAAACATATTTTAAGTGGACTTAATATGGTACGATTGTTTATCTAGTGAATCTGATGTTATAACGGTGGTTTTATGGTCGGATTGTTTATAAATCCACCTTTAGAGGGTGTCGTAGACAGTAAATAATTCAAATTAGAACAATAATGAGAGTTACAGCCACAGAAATACAAATTTCAGGACACTTGCGTATTGCTCCTCTGCTTACAAGATTTTTATTTTCAAATCTCCTGCAGTTGGAGTAAATGCAAGACGCAAGCTGGAGTCCTCTGGAGGCAGTTCTGGCATCGGCAGCGACCTGGCTCCATCTCCGGAGAGGAACGACTACACCAGGCAGCACGACAACCATAGCACTAGTGGTGAGGCATCTTTTTTTAATTATTACCAAACGACTACTTCTTTCTTTCAGCAAATGTCACTGAGAAATCTGTCACATGCTAAAAACATTTATAAAAATAGACACGTGTCCAATGATTAAATGTTGGACATTTTTGAATTAAGAAAGACCTAACAAGAACAATTCTAGAACCAAAGCCTCCCTACGTTGTTTTTCCCTCATAACTCCAGTATAACTTAATTATTTTCCCTACCTGCGTTAACCCAGCGATATTGTACTGTGCATTTACAATTTTTATTTTCAATAAAAAATAAAATTTGATAAGTGAGTAGAAAAAACCTTACCTAAGAATTCTAAACATTTTCATTATCAGATTTCATTAGCTTATTATCATCTCTATCATTGTTAATCTCTTATAACATAACATAATAGGCAAGTGACTGTTGCCGTCATGGTGAACTTAGCACTCAGAAGCCCTCTTTTCACCAATGGTATTTGAACCCAACGTGGTAGGTGGTGAGCCTTCCGCCGCTTTCCGGGTTGATTTGGTTTTTATCAATGTTTTCCATCAACGGGAGTTAGTCGGAAATTAAACAATGAACACAAAGATTTTAGTTCTGGCCAGATTTGAACTCCATACCACACGATCCGCGATCCGAGTTGGAGTGCTTAAACACTAGGCCACGACGTTATTATATTGAGTTTATTTCAAATACTTCACAGGAATTAAATTCAATTATTTTGCCATTTACAAATGAGAAGAATGATAACGTGGTCTCATCGAAGGTGTTCGTGTCCAATTTACATTTTTTGTTTCCTGTTCATGATACTTATCTGATGATAACACCATCGTTGGTTGTTAAAATTTTATATTTTTTTGCAACCACCAACCATTACGATGATTTCATTGGAGACAGTAAAAAAATCAAAGTCAATTTCCGCGTAATTTGCATAAAAAGTAGCTGTTAAAGTTTTATAATTTTTATTTGTGTACTTGGGTTTAAATAAAAGGTCTTTTAAGAGCTAACATTTGGATCTCAAATTCTAACAGTAGAGCATTCTTAAAATATACGTCAAAGTGTCTGTTACTTTAGCTTTCCTTCTGTTTGTGCGGTCTATTTTTATCCAACATCATGAGAATATTTAGAAGATTTGAACCGTTTTTCAGTAAATAGTGCAATATACTTTTTTGACATGTCATAAGTGCTTTGTACAAGCTTAAATGAATAAATGGTTTTTTTACTTACTTTACTTTACTGCTGAAGCCAAAATAGGATTTACAATGAAATGTATGGCCATGCTGTAGATTATATAAATACATACCTTTTTTGTTCACCTGGTGAACTGACCGAGTCTGTTGCTAGTGATATCATTACTCAAATATTTTTCCTTCTTGTGATCAAGATTATCGATGAACGAATCATTTAGTGATTAATAGAGGTGGTTTTTTCCCTATTCAAATGTATGAAAGAAGAAGAGGAGCTGGTCCAATGCTAAAAGGCTTCTGAATTTATATTTGTCAAATTCATGGTCCTTGCGAGATCTTTTCAAAAACTAGGAAATCCGTAGTAAAAATTGTCATGATTCTAGAGATAATCTGTTCCAGTGGCCAAAATTAAATAACACCAGATAAAGATTTCTTAATGTATGTCACGATTATCCAATTTACAGCTATAAAGACACAATACAGGGCAAAACATTATTTATATACACTCAGAATTCAGTACAGCTGAATTTCCGCAATTCATTCAAATCTTGATGCTAAAGCCTATAAAGTTGCTTGACTCAATGCCAGCTCTCAAACGAAAAGTTATTAAACAACTAGTTGAGTAAGATTTTGATCGAGATTTAGCCCTTCATAGCCTTATTACAGGCTTTTGTATTCAAAGGCGCAAAAAAGGCTCCTTTTCACGGTCCCATCCCGATGTCGTCAGCAGTCGTGACCTGCCGTTCACTTGATGTTTACATCACTTCGTTTAGCATATTCGTAGTGAACTTTGTAATGTACTCGTACCTTTACTGACGGTTTGGTTGCTGTGGCAACATAACTCAACGCGCGTAAACCCGGGGTTTACACACAAGTTTTCATATAATGCTACTTAATGACTACTACCTGTCCATCAGCAGCCTCGCCTGCGTAGACTACTTCTCCCGTTAAAATACCTGTAGCCTAAAAAAATAGCCTATTATAGGTACTAGCTGATAACGTAGCTTTACAATTGTTAATTTTTAAAATCGGTTCAGTAGTTTCGGAGCCTATTCAATACAAACAAATAGTCAAATCTTTCCTGTTCATAATATTAGTTATATATAAACTAGTACTTACTACAAATTGACAAAATAAAGCAACAAAGTTCGGATATATTTTGGGTCTTGGGTTCAGATGTTCCGGAAATGTATTTATTTATGTCAGCATAACTCTTACGTCTATATTCTTAGCTATACCAAAGTTTTGAACATAAATATTCGGCCTTACGAAGGTATCATATCTTCTGACGTAAAATAATCTATTCAAAGTGCACTGACTTTCAATCCAATCTTAAGAAGGCAACAAAACATTCTCATAAAATCAATTTAAATTCTATAAGCTATCAGTTTGACTGACTAATGAGGTTCTTAATATTCAAACAACGCGTCTTGTTTACGAATCACAGTTTGATCACGTGTTCCTGCCTGCACGGCAAGTGGAGTGTTATTGGCATCGGAAATATTTTAAATCACTTGAGTCTGATAAATAGGTATGAGGCGTGTTATACACATGAGCAAATTTGCCAACAGGATTTAATTTAATGAATACAGAGCTAATATCATTGCAAATATTAGAAGAAGAAGAGAAGTAAGTAGGATAACAGATGATAAAAAGATTATAAATGCGAAATGTAACTCTGTATGTTTGTTTAATTCTTCGGCTTCAATCACTTGACTAGTTTAGATAAATTTTGTTAAAGCCCTTTAGGAAGGACATACCTTTTCGGCGCAAAAAAAGTCACCGAAGTCTCAGTTAAATGCTTTGTTATTACCCGTTATCCCCCGAACGTCACACTGGCCGTGACGAAATCAATACAGTTCAAGAGCTTCTCAACTTTAATTGAAGGGTCATACAGCAATAAATTAAAACATAACGTCTCAATTCTTACATGACTTCAACTTCATGTTATGTTGCTTGTGATCAGGTTGTCCAATTCCGCGGCTATACCAATGCATCTTTACATTACCTACTGTTTATTTAATAGACCCTAACAAATTGTATAACGAACCAAAGTATTTCATACATACTAGCGTAACTGCCCTTACATTCAAATTGAAGAGTCACGAAGTTCTAAATGGTACAACGCATTACTGACTGTGAATTAACTTTGAACTTTATTTCCAGGTATTAAGAACGCCTAATTTCCATATTGTTTGGACAAAACACGTTTATATTGATTGAAGATACCGCTAATGACGAACTCAACCTTGACGTAAGAAAAGGAATTTTGAAGCTCCAACGTTTTGGAGCTTTTACGAGACTCGAACATATTTGTAAATTCAATTAATCGATCATTCTGTCGTAATCCGCTATTCTATTTAGAATGTCTTTTTATATTTGAAGCTATGTTGTGAAGCCTCTGAGCACGTACTACTACTGTACAAGTTGTTCGAAATAGTATACCTAGCACTCATAAAAGATACTTTAATGTAAAAAACTATTTTTGGTTCATTCACTGTTTTAATTCTTAAAACACGTAATTAACTTTTTGAAGGCCTTTTTGTGTTCATCAACATATTTTGTTCATAATGATAAAATAATATTCTTGATGAATACCTACCTATTTTACAATTTTTTTTCCCAAAATAAAAGGATGTTTTTAAGGAATACAAGGAAATACATTAAAAAAAGTGTTTTTTTAGATTTAAGTAGGTTTTTCGTTATCCACATATTTGATTCTGTGTAGATCTCCTTTTCAAGAGTTTTCATTCAATTCTACAGATTTAACTGCTGCGGATCCATAGTGAGAAGATGGTTGCGGCAAACTGTTGTTTCTAAATGAAGTAGCCTAATGTTCATAAAAAAATTAATGTTCATAAAGTCATTTACCCCGAACATCAGGCAATGATTCGTCTAGTGTGTGAACCAAAATTGAAGTAATTTTTATTGTCTACAAAAGCGTTTATTACTGCATGTTGAAAACACAAAATAATGGATATCCAACCTATCATTAATACATAATTGAGTTTAATGATGAAGATAAATGATGGTAACGTGTTTTTGGTCTGATACACAGCGTACGAGTATCTTAAATCAGGAATTTATTTTACTATCGCAACTTACAAGTATTTATATATTGTGAATTTGTAATTTTTACAAATTATGCGAACCAAATTAACTAAAAATCAATTCCTTAAGAGTTAAATATTTTTTCTTCTCACTCTGTTGTAGGTGTAACTTAACAGTTAAAACGTTTAATATCTTCACTAACATTATATTTGTACTGAGTATTAGCAGCATTTCAAAAATCTGTAATCCTTTGATGATTATGTCCCACTACTGTACGTAGGTCCTCTACAAGCTTCTCTACAGGTATCATGTCTATGATCTCACGCATTGTGTAATTTCGTCTTAATGAAAATATGTATTTTTAATCACTAACGCGTTGATGTCTTTGTTAGAATCGCATATGAGGCCATGATTTGGTCTTGATTGTATCATTATGGTAGCTTTTGCCGTCCCCGTTTTACACCGTTTTCGTAGGAATTTCGTGCAATCCTCTCTTAGGGCTCCCCTACACTACCTACATGCTAAATTTCAGTTGTATACGCCCAGTAGTTTGGTTTCTGCGTTGTCTGTCAGGCACTCAGTCACCCAATCACTCAACCTGTAACGGGCCAGTTCTGAAAATACGAGTACTTATCGATAAAATAAAATTTGTTCATAAAATGATCTAGGTTACTGATAAGAATCGAGATTCAAGAAAGACTGTTTGTTATTCTTGGAAAGCATTTAACTACCTGACTGTATAACTGTCATTATCTATCGATAATTAAACACCATGCCATGCTTACAGGTAAAGTGTTGAGGTTTTGCTAAAAAAAGTAGCGCATTGTCTAAGTTTGATTGATTAGTTCCGACGTGTCATCTAAAAATGGCAACAATGTGAGGAAACGTTGACACTAATCATTTAAACTTTCGTTTGGAATATAACACGCTCAGTTATAATAGTGCCTGTTAAACAGTACTAAAATAGTGCCTGTTAAACAGTACTAAAATTATTTGATTATTCGCAGTCATAATAAGACTGCTTTTTAAAAACATAGGCCGTCCCTATAGAATTACCATTAGGGATGTTACTTTCTTCATTTAAATAAATGCCGAATTAAGGTTTGGGAAACGCTTTAAACAAAGTGGTTATTTTAAAGAGTTATTTAATAAAGCAATCTCTATATTCTGTGAGATTGGTAGAATTTGATAATCAATAAATACACATGGTCTACTTAAGGTGTCCAAACATAGCAGCGTGATTTTTAGGACATTAAAATATCAAATTTGCGAGAGTTGCAAGGCGAATTTAATTTGAGCACCATTTTGCCGTTTTTATTACTATGGCACTAAATTCAAATAATTACACTCCATTCAATTACGAGGGTGGGCATAGTCGTCTATCAATTACCTATAGTAATGACGTTATTTCTATGGTTTAAGACCTTTGCCCAAAAGAGGAACAGCAAATTAAATTTACTGTTACCAACCCTACTAAGACATTAGCCAATAAATTAATAAGGTCGACTTAAAAAAAATCAATACAAATGTTCTTTTGTTTGTATTGTGCGTTATGTAACTGCTCTCAAACCAGTAGCTCACCTTCAACCACACTGAATGGACTTGTTGAATGGACTACCATACATTTCGAAATTACAAACAAGACAATTCTACTTGTTATTTCAAAATGCGATTATAATGCTTAAGAAGTAGGCATATGTATGTGCATGCAACATTGAAATATCACTATGTAACTTAGCATTTGATGATACATCTTTATTTGGTAGACTTATTGCCATAATGTATTCTCTACTACACAACCCGATGGTCAGACACAGGATTGCGGTGCGAACGATCTATTTGGACTTGAAAATGTGTATTCTGGTATCTAGGTTTATCTTTAATAGCTCTTATGATAGCTATAGTATCACTGAGCTGAAGGCATCTTAGCAAAACATTTTAATAGTATTTCAGTCAATGCTAGTTTTTTAAATTAGATACATTTAATTTTTTTATTCATTGCTGTGTTATTTTTAAAACACTGAACAACTATGTTTATAAATTCATGATCGGACAATGCGACTAATAATTTTAAAGGAACAACCAGTTGTTTTAAAAAAGTATGTCATGGAAATACCTGAAAAAGAATAACCATTTATGTACTTTTCTTTTAATGACTATTATACTTTTTTTTTTTTTTCTTCATTTCATTCTATTCTTCACCGACAATTAAGTGTCAACTTTGAAAAGTAGGTAATTAGCGGTTTTTGTCTGTAAAACGTTTAATTATTTACACAATAGATAGGTACATGGGTTTACATGGTGTTCCTTCATAGGCAATTTAGGTATCTTCTCACGCGTCATTGGATCAAAAACAATGCCGCCTAGAAAGAGACAAAGCGTGTTTTCTATGTAGCAGAGCGAGACGCACTGTTTTCCCAACGTGAAAAAGTGGCAATTGTTCGGGAAATCTTTTAATGAATATACAGCCTTCCCGAACAATAAAATGCATAATTCTTTTGTTTATAAAGTTATTAACACAACGTTGTGGATGACCAGATAGGACCATCTCTGAGAAAGGACAAGTACCTACTTATCCATTCTCGAATCTGTCACTAAACTCTTGCTACGTTAAGCACATTGCTTACAGCTTAGGCCTAAACAGACAGGTGAAAATATATATCATAAACTGCTTCAAAGGGTATAACTATATATACTTACCTGAATTTCAAACATGCTTCCTAGATTAATAAGAGAAAACTCAGGCAACGACTGATGAGTGAAGAAATAAAAGGTTGATTTTCTCTTTATTATTTTTAAGCAAAGCTTTTTAATGAGGATTTTAACATGTCAGTTATAGTGTTGTTTTTGCCAACCAATAATTTTCTCCAAACTTTTGAAGAAAGTGATAAGGCAGTGGGAATCCGTCAGAATCAACAATGGCGTATTTAGACTACTTACTAACTAAAATGCTCAAGAAAGCTGAGCCGATGAAAACAATTAATTATTGTTATTACCATACTGTGCTTAGAGAACCAGACCAGCTCGGCACAACAATAAAATGAAACTTATCACGTCACCTAAATCCCATACAATTAAAAAGGCGCGCGCATTTAGCCAAGATGGCGTCGGCAAGATGGCAGCACGTGGGAGCCGACAGGTTCTTTTCTATGTCAATATGAGTTTAGAAACAAGTTTGGTAAAAGACGCGTTTCAGAGTTAGTCCCGTTAGCTCAAAAGTGTTTTGGTGACAATGGGTCAAGTTGGACTAGAGGAGCTATGCATAAAATTATGCAGACTGAATGGTAAACTGGGCTAACGGGCCAGATGATTTAATTATTCAGTCATAAACATAGTGTTGCACGTATCTCATTTAAATTAAATTAAAATTAAGAAGATTTTCATGAGCTGTAGCATTCAAAGAGTAGTTTAAAAGAACATGATAGAAAAAACTTAAAAAATATAAATATAGAACATTCCTGATGTGGTGATTACACTTATCTACAAAGTATTTTAATAACCTTATCCTAATAATGTTGTTTTACCTTACTGTCAATCACGTATAAGATATTTAGATGAAACTGTTTTTATGATAAAAATACTTTTTATTCACTTAGGGCCGATTTTTCAATTCTTAGTTTAGTCCTAATAACTAACTGAAATATAAAATTAACTGGCTGTTTATCAAGCGAATAGACATTTTAAATTTTTCAATCGTCTTTTATCCAAAGAATAGCTATCAGTTGTCTATGTATCTACTTATATCGCTAACTTCACACTGATAATGCACAAACGAGATGCACTTATACAATCATTGCAATGTTAGAATGAAACAAGACAAAATTTTATGTTTGACAAATTGACACTGACGTATAAGCAACACAACCTCAGCTTTTTTTGCTGTCTAAAGTTGTGGTAAAAAGTGTGTGATTATAATAACACTCCAAAACTCTTTCATCCCATGTACTAAAATTAGGTCTCTCTTTTACAACTCGAGCTTACCTACTTACAATACCACCAGGTTATGTAACCTCAAAATGTCAAAGAAAACACATAGATAAATCTTATCCAGCCCCTCAAGAAGCAGATAACTTTATTCTTCAGTCAGCGGTCTGTTCATTATCTGAGGATTGAAAATAATGAATTTTGTGTTTAAACCGCTCATTTTAAGAAAAAAATTGAGAAAGTTAATCAGGACAGAATAATTATGTTAATTTAAAAAGCCGTTAAATAAACCTTTATTTTCTAGGTCACTATACAAAATCAGTCGAGCAATCAGTATTTTTTTATATGATGACCTTATAACTAAAGTCAATTGAAAAAAGAACAAATTTTACCTTAGGTTCATAGTTACTACAGCACTTACTGAGTATGCCAAATCGTTTTGATAATCACCCGGTATATATATCATTGGCAGAAGGCAAATTTTGGAATAGGCAGCTAAATGCTTCCTCGTATTAAGAATTTGACACGCCTATTCATTCAAATTGAGCCTGCTGGCTTGTACTCGTCCGCTTTCCTATTGAGGAAAGATGGATGGTTTGTTTGTTATATTGACCGTTTTTCAGCTTATAAGGCTATCTCACATCATTTAAATACTCTACTGTGTCCTGTTACTCCATGCCTACTGGCGGTTAAGTTTATTAGCTTGTCTGTAAATTCTATCCATTTATCAGATTTAAAGCTGGTAAACAAACGTTTTTTAGTACTCATAGCATCCACATATGGTGAATGAATTGACGACTGTTTCATTTAAGCCGTTAAGTTCAATTATACAAACGCAAACGCTGTGGTGTAATTTTTAACTTGCTTACTCAATACTTTATTCTTGACATTTCAGAGGAAGACTGGGCTGAGAGCACAGCGTATATGATGCACGAAGCATTCGAGTCGTCGCCACCGCGGCGAGCCACGTCTCCTCGCCGAGCCTCACCACCACGCCGCGCCTCGCCCGCCCGTCGCACCTCCCCTCCTCGCCGCGCCCTCTCCCCTCGTGGATATGACCGACCAACCTACAACGATGACTACGCCGACCAGTTCCGAGACCAACTCGCACCTTTCAGGGAAGCTAATTTCGAACGCCGATTCCGCCACGAATCCTTAGAACGCGTCAGCAAAGATAAACCTGACAAATTCATCGAAGATGCAACCAATTATAGAAGGAGATACGTCGCTGAAACCAAACCTTCTAATAAAAGCATAGACAGGGTCGAGGAGCGCAGATTTGGCAAACTACAACGAGGCGCCAGTGAAGGAAGCTTAAAAATAGCAGAAATAACATCTCCTAAGGATCGTTTCAATGTCGCGAAAGAAAAATTCATGAATTTAGAAAGAGAAAGGTTCAATAGGGAGTTGGAGCAGCATATGGCGATACGGAGGAGCATGTTAGAGAGGAACAGTCGCTCGACTTCTTCCCCTGAGGAGGAAAGAAGGGACGAGCGGCCGGAGCGTCACCGTGAACTGAGCTCCCGGCGAGAACCTGAACGTTCTCATCGGGATATTGAGCGTTCTCACAGGGAGCCAGATAGACGCAAAGAGACAGAGAGAATCAGAGACGATTCTCGCGACTTGGCACACAGGGAAATCGAAAGGCTTCCCCGAGTTGGCAGGAAACGGGAAGATCGTGACGTCAAAAGATACGAATACGGAACAGAGGATTATTTGAACAGAATTGAGCCTAAGGTTCACAGAGATGAATTTGATAGAGGAGGATACAGAGAGAGGAGGGAGTTAGACCGTCGCATTGACGAGGATGAAATAATCGAACCAGTAATCGAAGATAGGAGAAGGGACTGGAATGACAGGCAGAGGGCGTTCAGTCGTTCACGGCTGCTGGATGATCAGAGGCAGTCGTACGCAGAAGGAGACAGGGATAGGTTTTTCGAAAGGGACTACAGAGACTTCCGCGACCTCGCTGAAAGACCACCGACAAAGTTTCGTCATAGTTATGCAGAACCGATACCGAGAGGTCGCCTCGGCACCGTCCGTCCATACTGAACCCACGCCATAGTAGATGTTAATCATTTTCAATTAATCGGTAAAGATGTAATTAATTGTGATGAATCCAGTAATCCAATTGTTTTAACATAATATGATTGGATTGTGTTCAAGCTATTTTGAACTTGACTCCATTGAATCCCAATCTCCGAGGGCGTGGTTGAAAGTTTTAATTTCCAGGAGGTTAAGCTTAGGTACTTTCTGAACAAATTACTTTAAAGCTATATTTTCTATCAAATTAGTTCGTTGACCAAGTCTCAAATGTTATGTAGAATATCTGTGGACTGTGAATTATTATTATGTCTTAAGAACAATCTTAAAACTAATTTTGAACATACTTGTATTTACTACGTCACAAATTAAAAAGAATCTGCAAAAAGAATACATATCTTCGTTGACAATTTTCAAGTCATATCGTTATTGAATTTGTTAAACAATATGAAAGAATTAGGTTCTAAATATTACACACATTTTATGGAAGTATTTTTCATTTAAAAAGTTTAGTCATTTAAGTAGTTAGCGATAAAGATATAATAATTGAAACTGTTCTAAGTGCCTTTCCGACAGATATAAATTACGATTATAAATATATTTATATAAATACTCAAAGAAAAGATAATATTGAAAGTTCTGTAAATATAAATTATACATCACATAGTAAGGAAATATAAACTTAGATAAGGTTAGAAATATCACGTGTTAACTTTTTGACCAAGATATATGTCACTTAAATTTTGTTATGGGTTTATAATACATTGAACAAAAAAGCGGTAAACTGCTGTCACTGCCAAATGGTTTCAGAAAAGACCAGAGATGTTTTTGCTATGTTTTTGATTTTCTTCCTTAAAATTTAAAAAGGAAGATCTTCGGTACTATTGTATCTGTTTTTTTTAATAATGGCGTTAAAAGCTTTTTATATTGCCATTCCCGACATATTGAGATTTTAATAAATTGTTAAAATTTGTAATAAAGAAGTTTGTTTTGTAGATTATACATAAATTATATAGGTACCAGTGACATTTAATTAAATCCGTCCGTTCGTATTGTATGTTGGTAAAATAGTGTCTAATAAATGTAAAATTATAACAAAGTCTTTGTATTGAGGTTTTCTTCTTCAAATTTCTTTTCAGATTGGATTTTTTATAATAAGCAAATTTGCTGTTGTTTTCCGTAAATTAGCATTAAACCAGGCAGATCAATAAAAGTTTCATGGTAAACTTCTCAAGGGCTTGGATATAAAAGCCGACCACTTTTAGTGCCTCTGGAACTGTAACGGCCACATCATATATCTTTGCAGATACGCCTGTATCATTTAAGTACAGATACACGTTCCTTCCAACATTCCTTATAGAGTTGCTTAAACGACCGAGACCAGAGCGAATTTAAATCACCTCATTAGAACATCTGTGTCAAGAATGCTGTACTGTACCTACTTACTGCTTGAGAGTTCGTATAAATATTAGGAAGCCTGCAAAACAGAGCTTATTTTATACACAAGTGAGAAATTTCCTATTAAGTTAAAAACAAATCTAAGGCTAACGAAGATCCCTGAATAGCATATTTGACAACATCAACAGATTCCAAAAATAATTCAATGAACTAAATCAAAAAATACATTGAAAACAACTTGGGTAGGAAAATCCATTTTCGAACGTGTAAAGTAAATAAAAAAACTATACAGGTCGATAATCTACACAATTTATAGCATCTTTTGTTAAGAAACCATATGATACGCAAAATTTAATATAGCTGCCGAACAAATGTATGGAAATAGATCGCAAATAACGTCATATGCAATCTGCAGTTAGTGGGGTGCATTTTGAGCAAGTCCAAAAATAATATTATTAAAATTGATATTTTTTTTCTATTTTTGAGAGGTCTTTCGATACTACTTTAACAAAAAAAATACTTACGACTTTAGAACGCCAGAATTTAAAAACATACTCTAGACCGATTCGCATTCTTAATTCAAACTTTCTACCCATATAATATAATTATCTTATAAATGATTCTAGTGATTCACCCAAAATGAAGAGATTTACAGAATCTTATGTCAATGGAATTCTGAATAATCATTTATTTTTTACATTTTATTTAATAGGACACGCTTTTGGAGATTTACTGCAATTATGAAAAAAAAGCATCTCGAGTAGGAATAAACTGTTACTCGTAGATAGCAAGGTACTTCTCTTCTATACCTACCAGTTCGTGATAAGGTTTGACGACACGATTGGCGTTGTGCGCTGTAGCACGGTTTCTCGCCTCGATTTCCTTAGTGTCCCGGGCTCGATTCCCGGTCGGGTCAATTCAGGAAACGATCTTTTCTGAATTGACTCTGGTCTGGGTGTGCTGGGAGACGCCCCTGGCTTATTTCCTTGTGTGGTATCTCGTAACACAGGGATATTAATCCATACTTCGAGACCATTACAAGAGGTGTGTTGTCTGGCGCAAAATAATAATAATAATAATAAGCAAGCACACGGGTCGCTTGATGGTAAGCGGATATCGCAGCCTATCGCGTGGAACTCCACGGCGCATGAATCACTCGCCGTAAAAACCATTCCAAATCCCTCTTGAGGAATCTATTCGTCTACGACAGTTGGTGTCTAAACACACTATGCCGAAGGTACGTGACCGAAGTTCGGCATGATTATGCCTGCAATGCTATTTAAATTACTGATGGCACATTATGCCGAAATTACGTTGCATTATAGCGTACAGCCTAACTTCCGTTGGGTGTGAGTTCAGCGGCAACTTATTTTGTAGAGCACACATTATACGCGACCGAAGTTCGGTTCGATTACCGACGAAGATCCAGGGGCGGAGAGCAGCGGGAGGCAGTAAATACACACACAAAGTCGAGTAACTGAATTTCTGCCGCTTAAATTCGGCACTTATGGTGTGTCATATCGGCCGAATACGTCGGAACGTAAAATCAGCCGCGGAACGTCGGTCGCGAACCATTTGCATAGTCTGTTTTGACACTTAAGTAGCACATTCTTTAAGCTATCCCCTTCCCATGTTCCCGGAACAAGTAAACAGGCAGGCGCGGCGGCTGAAGCGGCTGAACACAACAACAACATAAAAGGCACAAAATTACCTAAACATAGGATCAGGGTACACTTTTGTGCGTTTCGGAGTCGAATCCCTGGGTCCATGGGGTCTGAGTGCACAAAACTCCGTTAAAATACTGTCCAAAAGACTTGTTAATACGTTTACTGGTGACCCATGAGCTGGTACATTCCTCGCGCAACGTGTGAGCTTATTAGCCATCCAACTAGGGAATGCTGCCAGCATCTTGGGCACCTTACCGCAGGGGCAAAATTTTGGGCTAGTAGTTTTTTAGTTTTATAATTTAGTTTTAAGCTTTTCTTCTTACTTTTTATTGAACTGTATATATTATTTAATCACCACCAGCTCACCCAATCCAAACCACCAATGTCGTGTTTGTGGAAGGCTGTGCCGGTCGCATATTGGTATATACATACAGCCACTTAAGAAAATGTGTCGAAAACACTGTTTAAATCGTCTGCAATATACATTAAGGCCGCTAATTAATTGTTCTTAGGCTATCTAAATCTGTAGTTATACTTATGTTCAATCAGGTACTTGTAGTTTTGTAATCAGGATTGGTTCAACGTTATAAATAATTAAGCCGGCCCCGTTTCCACATATACTTATCTAATGTGGGCAGACCTTAACGCGTCGTGTTCCTGCGACCTAGATACTGCGCATAGCTCTCGCTGAATGCGTACACGCAGACTCGCAGCGGACTTTAGGACCTAGATAACTGTTTGTTAACAAATGTATGTAAGGCTGGTATATATCTAGCTTGTATATAACTAGAAAATCATTTAATAGGCACAAACTAGGTCTGACAATTCCGACATGGACATGCGGGACCTGGAAGACAGGTCGGTCAACTTTTACAAGGCATTATTTTTATTTTAAGAAAACACCACATTCTCAAAGTAGAAAAAAATATGCCTTTGTTACGAGGTACCAGACAAGGAATTAAGCCAGGGGCGTCTACCAGTACACCCAGTCCCGAGCCAATGTAGAAAAGATCGTCTCCTGAATTGACTTGACCGGGAATCGAACCTGGGACACTTCGGAAATCGAGGTGAGAAACCGTACTACAGCGCACTTCGCCACTCGAACCCTGAATGCGAGCGTACTCCAATTTAAGAGTAAAGCATTTTCTGAAACTTTAGGAACAAAACCACTTTTAAATAAAAACCTTTGAAAAACATGCATTAAAAGGCAAAAATTCTTTATTTCTTAGAAAAAAACATATTTCAATTAAACCTTAACAGAATCGATACAGAAACCCTAGAATTAGTTAATTAAAAAAAAAGTGTTAGTAAAAAAGTAATTATACTATTTTTTTAAACTTTTCCTGTACTTTCCCACTGTTGAGCAAAGGCCTCCCTCAAATCCCTTCAGTGATCCCTATCACCAGCTAAAATCTGTTACTCCAGTGAGTTCTTACTAAAGTTACTAAAATTATTTGAGATTAATTCGTTGTAACGATGACTACCATTGTTTTGTTTGGTGAGCAATTTCAAGAAGGTACTGACCGATTCATTTGTTTTGCTGTTGCTTGCCTTACAAAATAAACCGTTAAAGGAAAGACACTAGCCCTCCGGCTATTGGCCTGTAATTATGGCGCGACTACGCAAATACGCGCTCACCGATAGGAATGTGCTAATACGAGTGTTCTGATCGCTACTTATATTTAAGCTGTTCCCTTTCTTGTCTATCCGGTCCTTCATTAGTTGATGACTGCATCGTGATCACGAGAGCAGCTTTGGAATATTATTTTGAGGGCACTATTAAAATTGGTGGGTTTTTGAGAGCACTATTTGGCATTGCACTTCTAAAACACATCTTTAGGGCTTGGGAAAATTCACAGAACGCTCTTGGCGTCTTCTGTAACTTGTGCAAGGCCTTTGATTGCGTTGATCACGATACACTTATACGCAAGCTTGATTTTTACGGGGTTAGGGATAATGCTTCAGATTTGGTAATTTCGTACCTTAGTTTAAGAACTCAAAAAGTTGATGTTAACAGTGTACTGTCTGCAGGATCACAGGTTAAAATGGGGGTCCCTCAAGGATCCATTCTAGGTCCATTACTATTTCTGATATATATAAATGATTTACCTTTTTACTTAAAAGATATTTGTGATGTTGTATTGTTTGCAGACGATACATCTTTAGTTTTTAAAACTGACAGAAATAAAAACCTTTTTGATGATGTTAATGACGCACTTTCAAAGGTTTTACAATGGTTCACAGTAAATAATCTACAGCTTAATGCAAAAAAGACTAAATGTATTAATTTTAAGTTGCCTAATGTTAAAGATAACCCCATTAGTCTAAAAATTTATGGTAATACTATGAAGCTTGTAGATACAACAGTTTTTCTTGGAATCACACTAGATTCAAAACTACAATGGAACCCTCATATAACAGCTCTCTCAGGCAGACTTAGTTCGGCTGCATTTGCAGTGAGAAAAATTAGGTTATTAACAGATGTTGATACTGCTCGTTCAGTTTATTTTAGTTATTTCCATAGTGTAATGTCTTACGGCATTGTGCTTTGGGATCAAGCGGCGGATATACAAACTATCTTTATCCTCCAGAAGGGAGCTATCAGATCCATCTATAAGCTTCGTGCACGGGCTTCACTTAGGGAGATTTTTAAGGAAATTGATATCCTCACTTTTATGAAAATTGCACTTCCATTTTTTAGGTTACAAAAAGTTTTAGGATCCTTTATGGGGCAAGGTATACATTATTACAACAAAATTCCTAAAACCATTTGTGAGTTACCTTTACATAGATTCAAAAATCACATCAAAACAGCTTTATTAAATAAGGGCTATTATACTACAAAAGACTACCTTATAGATAAAAATGCCTGGGTATAAGCGCTCTGCTCGATGCGGGATTAAATAGCTCTATTGTAACAGATGTTTTATTGTAAGAGTTAATAGGTACCTAGTTTGTATGTACTGACTAACAATTTTTGATTTTGAATTGTTTAAATGAATTCTTGTTATTATATTCTTTTATGGTTTGTTTTTTTCTCTTTGTTTTATATTCTTTTAGGTTTATTTGTATCAAAATGACACACTGCTTGTACTTTACTAACGCCTGTTGTTAACCCAAAACAAGTTTAAAAGAGTAACTGCTGAGTTTCTCGCCGGGTCTTCTCAGCAAGAAACAACTTCGACGCGGTGGTAGAGTCGCATTATGTCTGTATACTGTTTATTTACATATCCATAGTATTATGGTATTTATGTCTATTATTTAGTATATTTTGCTGTAAATTTGACGATTTGAAAGTACTGATACAGTCTATTTGAATAAAGTTATTTGAGTTTGAGTTTGAGTTTGAAAATAGAGCTTTTGAAATTCAGTTTTGGTTATTTTTTGGGGGTATATTGGGGTCTTTCAACAGTCACCTACATATTCGGTCGGAGCTGACTATTTTTCAAGGAAAATACCGACTTATGCTAAAATAAATAATCACTGCTATTCATTTTCTTGTGAATTTAGCAACGCTTACCTTGTTGGTAAATAACGTCAGTATGTTTATCTTGAGTTTACATCAATGACAGTCTTTTTTTACTCGTTTTGCTTAGTGTCCCGGGTTTGCGTCTCGATCGAGTCAATTCAGCAAACGATATTTTCTGAATTGGCCCGGGTCTGAGTGTGCTGAGATACACCCCTGGCTTCTTCCTTGCTTGCAGGTACCTCGTAACACAGGGATATTATCATCTCTACTTCGAGACCATGGCAAGGGGTGACTTGCCTGTCGCATTGAAATAAGGTGAGAAATGTTACCATTGTTACTTTGCACACATCTTTTCCCCCGTAATACCTTATTTATTACACACACACACACACCCTCGCACACACATATTAATTATATCTCAGTATACTTCTCACACAACACACTCGCACACAAATTTTGACTTAATGTTTAAATTACCTTTTTTAAGGTTTGTTGAATGTTTTTTTTTTTTCGACTCCAACAATTTCAATAATTGTGCCTACATTATAATTATTATCGTATAAGTTTAAGGAGAATACTCATCACACAATTATTTCTTTGCTTTTTAGTGTTTTGTTTTGGAATAGTTTTTTTTTAAGTTGTTTTTTTTTTGGTCATTTTTTTTGTTTATTTCTTGATTTTCAGTTAATAGTTCTTATTTATTTTATACATCAAAATAGTATCGTCCAATCGCTCCTAATAATTGAAGAGTTCCGTTACTTTGTCATGGATCCCATTAACAGAACCTAACCAAACTCTAATCAAACTACCCTTGAAGTATCCTTTCCAATAAAAAAAGAAGCATCGAAATCGGTTGGCGTGGTATTGACTTATTCGTCCATTTGTCGCGCATATAGTTGATCCAGATTTAAGACCTAAATGGTTTTCCCATGGATGCCACTGTCAGAACTGCACCAAATTAAAATGGAACCACACGGGCAGCATCAGCTTTTAAATAAAAAATAATCATCAAAATCGGTTGGCGTAATATTGAGTTATTCGTCCATTTGTCGCGCATTTTGTCTATCTAGATTTAAGACTTACATGGTTTTCTCATAGAACTAGACCAAATTAAAATGGGACCACACGGGAAGCACCAGCTTTCAAATAAGAAAGAGTGATCAAAATCGGTTCACCCAGTCTAAAGTTATGAGGTAACAAACATTAAAATAAACATTTTGTCGACACGATTGGCGTAGTGCGCTGTAGCACGGTGTCTCGCCTCGATTTCCGTAGTGTCCCGGGTTCGATTCCCGGTCGGGTCAATTCAGGAAACAATCTTTTCTGAATTGACTCTGGTCTGGGTGTGCTGGGAGACGCCCCTGGCTTATTTCCTTGTGTGGTACCTCGTAACACAGGGATATTAATCCCTACTTCGAGAGCATTACAAGAGGTATGTTGTCTGGCGCATATTTATTTTATTTATTATTATTTATTAAAAATAAATTTGTGGCGACCCGCAACTAGGACGCTCACCCTAATCAGCAAGCGTCCGGTCATGCCTGCTCCCACCTCACTATCAAGAAACCTGCCCAGACGTCCGCGGCGCCTGCGGCGCGGCGCGGGAGGCGCGTGGACGAACCCGCTCCCAGTCTCCGAGCTGCAGGGACAGTGCGCGTCCAATCGGCTTACGCGCACAACCTGTGCCTCGCTTCGCAATTTACTAGCTTTGTATTGCTTGCTATTTTTCGCTCTTGATAAGTGCAATATAAAACAATTTATTTCTTCCTGTGTCTTTTTACTCGACACTCCTCATTGTTAGTAAGGATAGACTCATACACATCCTTAGTGGTGACCCTTTGTCGTGTTTTGTTTATTTCGTTGCGCGTTGTAGCTTAGTTAGCGTTAGCGATAATGAGCAGTGAAGACGTCGAGGAATTTAAGGATACCGAGAGCGATGAACATAGTGCCGCCGTCGAACGGGTTACTTTACGTCTACCTGCGTTTTGGGCGGATGACCCGGAAATTTGGTTTGCTCAGGTGGAGGCGCAATTCGCGTGCACCGGGACGAAGAAAGACAGCACGAAGTTTTTTCAAGTGGTTCGTGAGCTCGATCAGCACACTGCTCGCGAAGTACGGGACATTATTACCAACCCACCCGCTACCGGCAAGTACGATAAATTGAAGCAGGAATTAATTAATCGTCTTTCTGTTTCTCGCGAGCATAGGATGAGGCAACTTCTCACTCACGAAGAGTTAGGCGATCGTAAGCCGTCGCAATTCTTGCGTCACCTTCGAGGTTTAGCAGGCGATGGCGTTAGTGATGATTTTCTGCGCAGTTTGTGGTCAGGTCGTCTTCCTACCCACATCCAAATTATTATTGCGTCGCAGAAAGCTACCAGCTTAGATGAGGTTGCGGTTCTTGCCGATCAAATTTACGACGTAGTTCCTACACCTGCTCATCAGGTAGCCAGCACATCAGCAGGATCTATGGAAGGGATGTTTCAACGACTAGAGCAAACGCTGACGTCACGCATTCAAAGCGAATTAAGTCGCCAAATTTCCCAGTTGAATTTAGGTTCAGGTCGAGGTCGTCAATCGTTCCGGAGGCGGTCTAGTCAGTCTAGGAGTAGATCTAGAAGCGCCGGACCAAACCGTAAGTCAGGTCTCTGTTGGTATCATGCAAAATTTTCGGATAAGGCACATAAATGTATTTCCCCATGCAATTATAGGAAGGAAAACCCCCAAGACAGTCTGTAGAGGCGGCCACTGACTGTCGCAAAGCTACCAGTCGCCTTTTCATCACCGATAAAAAAAGTAAAATTCAGTACCTCATCGATACCGGCTCTGATTTGTGTGTTTTACCCCGTACATTTTTACGTGAATATAAAACCCCAACTGATTACAGCCTAACAGCAGCCAACGGTTCTAGCATCCGTACATTCGGATTACTCAAGATGCACCTTGACCTGGGTCTACGGCGCGACTTCTGCTGGAACTTCGTGGTGGCAGATGTGGATAAGCCTATTATAGGGGCAGACTTCATCGCACATTATGGTTTGCTGGTTGACTGTAAGCATGGCCGTTTATTAGATAATTTGACTACCCTCTCAACCCCAATGTTTGTAAAGCAGTGTCAAATATCCAGCATTAAGGCGATTTCGGGAACAAGTGAGTACCACAAACTGTTATCCCAGTTCTCAGCATTGACAAAACCATCAGGTGTATGCCGCCAGGTAAAACATAATACTGTTCATTATATTAGGACTACGCCCGGCCCACCAGTATTCTGCAGACCCCGTCGATTGGCACCAGATCGTCTTAAAATCGCTAAGGACCAATTTGATGAGATGCTGAGAGATGGAACAACCCGTCGGTCTGATTCACCTTGGGCATCGGCGCTGCACCTGGTTCCAAAGAAAGGAGATAGTTGGAGGCCATGCGGAGATTATCGGGCGCTCAACGCTCGCACCATACCAGATAGGTATCCGGTGAGACATATCGAGGATTACTCACACAGGCTAGCTGGATGTAAGGTTTTCTCCAAAATCGACCTTATTAAGGCCTACCATCAAATACCGGTTTTTACGGAGGATATTCAGAAAACCGCCATCACTACACCGTTTGGGATGTTTGAGTTTCCTTTTATGTCGTTCGGATTAAGGAACGCAGCTCAAACATTTCAACGATTTATGGATGAAGTCCTCAGAGGGTTGGATTGCTGCTACTCATATATTGATGACATTTTGGTCTATTCTAGAAACCACCTGGAACACCTGGAACACCTGCAGAAGGTTTTCGGACGGCTGGAAGACTATGGCATCCTCATCAATGAAGCTAAGTGCAGTTTCGGGATCTCAGAGGTAACCTTTCTCGGTTATTCTATTACTGCAGATGGCACACGCCCTATGATGGAGAAGGTTGCAACTATTCAGGAATTTCCTCCTCCAAAGACAGTCGGCGGATTGTTGCGTTTTCTCGGCATGCTAAATTTTTATAGGCGATTTATTCCCAATGCAGCAGAAGATCAGGCACCTTTGCATGACATGCTCGCTGGCACGAAAAACAAAAGCTCACATCCGTTGACCTGGACACCAGAACTCCTGACTGCATTCAGTAAATGTAAGGAAAGTCTTTCCAACTCAACCCTCCTAGCACATCCATCTCCAAATGCTAAGCTAGTTCTCGTCACAGATGCTTCCAACACTGCCCTAGGTGCTGTAGTTCAACAGCTGGTAGGTGGCAGCTGGCAGCCGCTAGCGTTTTATTCAAAGAAGTTGAATCGGGCCCAGATGCAATACAGCGCTTACGATCGGGAACTATTAGCAATTTATGAGAGCGTGAAACATTTCAGGTATTTGATCGAAGGAAGACACTTCACCATATTTACCGATCATAAGCCAATTACCTTTGCTTTTCAACAAAAGGATCGGAAATGTTCACCTAGGCAATACAATCATCTTGATTTTATATCTCAGTTTACCACTGATATTCGTCACATCTCAGGGAAGGACAACGTTGCAGCCGACACACTCTCACGCATCGAGACATTATCGGCACCACCAGATTTTGTAACCATAGCTCATTCCCAGCATGACGATCCTGAACTGCAAAATCTGCTTAAAAACGAGACCTCTTCTCTAAAGCTGCAGCAAGTGCCCGTGCCAGGTACTGACATTACCATATTTTGTGACGTATCACTGTCGAGACCTCGTCCTTACATCCCGAAGGAGTTGCGTCGACAGATATTCATCAGTACCCACAGCCTAAGTCATCCTGGAACAAAACCAACCATAAAACTGGTAACTGATCGTTTTGTTTGGCCCTCCGTTCGAAAAGATTGTCGTTCCTGGGTTCGAACATGTGAAGCCTGTCAGAGATCCAAAGTCCAACGCCACACTTCATCTCCAGCAGTTAACTTTCCGTTAACTGCACATCGGTTCAGTCATGTCCATATTGACTTAATTGGCCCACTTCCACCATCCGCTGACTACAGATACTGTCTAACAGCTGTCGACAGGTTCACTCGTTGGCCAGAAGTGAAACCTCTAGTAGACATTACAGCTGAATCAGTCGCCAGAGCTTTCCACGAAGTATGGATATCCCGTTTCGGGTGCCCAGAAACTGTGACGACCGATCAAGGTCGACAATTTAATTCACATTTATTTAAATCTTTGACAGATCTCTGTGGAATTCGTCTTCGTCACACTACTGCTTATCACCCGGAGGCCAACGGTATGGTGGAACGGTTTCATCGGACCTTGAAGGCAGCAATAATGGCCCACAGCAGCCCACGGTGGACAGACATTCTTCCCATCGTGCTTCTTGGCGTGCGCACCGCTTGGAAAGCAGATATGCATTGCTCTGCTGCTGAGATGGTTTACGGTGAGCCACTACGGATTCCTGGTGAGTTCTTTCAATCTCATAATAACTCCCAGATACCTCAGCCAGCAGACTTTGTAAGCCAATTGAGAAGCTACATGTCACAGATAAGGCCAGTACCGGCATCGCGCCATTGTAAGAAAAACATTTTTGTTCACGATGATTTGAAAACCGCCAGCCACATATATCTCAGAAAAGATGCTCTGAGAGGCTCGCTTCAACCACCTTACACAGGACCACATCGTGTTTTAAAGCGGGCAGAGAAAACAGTAACCATTGAGTTAGTTAGAGGACCAGTTACTGTTTCTATCGATAGGACGAAACCAGCTAATGTCCTTACAGATTTGGATGTTTCGCCGTCAAATTCAGCGCCGCCATCTAAACCTGATTGTAAACCACCAGTCAAAACAACACGCTCCGGGCGAACGGTTAACTTCCCTGATTATTTTTCCGCAGGGCCTTAATTCTCCCAAGGGGGTGGTGTGGCGACCCGCAACTAGGACGCTCACCCTAATCAGCAAGCGTCCGGTCATGCCTGCTCCCACCTCACTATCAAGAAACCTGCCCAGACGTCCGCGGCGCCTGCGGCGCGGCGCGGGAGGCGCGTGGACGAACCCGCTCCCAGTCTCCGAGCTGCAGGGACAGTGCGCGTCCAATCGGCTTACGCGCACAACCTGTGCCTCGCTTCGCAATTTACTAGCTTTGTATTGCTTGCTATTTTTCGCTCTTGATAAGTGCAATATAAAACAATTTATTTCTTCCTGTGTCTTTTTACTCGACACTCCTCATTGTTAGTAAGGATAGACTCATACACATCCTTAAATTAACAAAAAAAAACCAACTTAAAAAAAAACTATTCCAAAACTAAGCACTAAAAAGTAAAGAAATAATTGTGTATTCTTCTAAAACTTATACGAAAATATAATGTAGGTACAATTATTGTTATTGTTGGAGTCGGTGTCAGCCAAGGAAACACTACAATATACCTATTTCTTACATATCACGTTTACGTATGTATGTAGGTAGTTACAAACCTACATTGGCTGACACCGACTCCAACAATAACAATAATTGTACCTACATTAAATAATAGTAGATTATACACCAAGGGGATAAAGGACTGTTTTATGTCACGGGCGCTACATTGAATCCTGAACGTAACGAAGGACTCCAAATTTAACTCCCGAGCGCAGCGAGGGTGTTATACTCGTAAGTTAATTCCCGAGCAAAGCGAGGGAATTAAGATTGAGTCCTGAGTGCAGTGAGGGATTCAAGCGCCCAAGAAAAAAACAGTTTTATCCCGGTGGTGTATACTCTACTTTTCTCACTTTATGCGAGACAATAAAAACCAGGCTTAATAGATAGTGTTTATTATAGCATATTAAAAGTGCAAATTGATATTGGAGACATTAGTCCAATTATGGAAAGATAACGTTTTCAGGTATTTTTCCTTTGACTTTTCTGGGAGTAGATTATTGACAATGCCTATGGCATCTAATTTAATAGCTTCTGGAGTCAAAATACTTTCATCACTCGACATTTTTTATTTTTTCTTTGAAATATTTAGAGAATCTTCTAAAGCTAGTAGTACTACTAGCTACGGCTATAGCAACTTCTTTCAGCTGGCGTGGCCTACTCGATTTGACAAACAAATGAAGTTCGTCTCAGTGCGAATCTAGTGGGCCACGGCCTCGGTCTTCGAAAATCGAGTTGGCCGCGCCCGCTGAGGACACATTCTGTTTAGTGAAATTAGACTTTATGGACATAGCAATAAGAATTATGAAAGTGAAAATCACATTATTGACCAGCGGGTTATAATAGAACATTATAACCCGGCTAAAGCCGGGAGATATAA
Organism: Udea olivalis; assembly: GCA_947369235.1. NCBI lineage: Eukaryota > Metazoa > Arthropoda > Insecta > Lepidoptera > Crambidae > Udea > Udea olivalis. The sequence continues at coordinate 8,337,206 of OX376362.1, read as the reverse complement.
TGTCTTGCTTTCGGTAAGGTTTACATGACATATAATTCGGCATTGTCGAGCATGTGGTGTGAAAATATTATTATCGTATAGGTTTCAGAAGAATACACAATTATTTCTTTACTTTTTAGTGCTTAGTTTTGGAATAGTTTTTTTTTGAACTTGGTTTTTTTTGTTAAAATTTTTGGTTATTTCTTGGTTTTGAGTGAATAGTTCATCATATTCATTTCATACATCGAAAAAGTATCGTCCAATTGCTTCTAAGAATTGAAGAGTTCCGTTACTTTGTCATGGATCCCATTATCTGAACCTAACCAAACTCTCATCAAACTACCCAGGATATACTCCATCCTTTCCAATAAAAAAAGAAACTTTGAAATCGGTTGCCACTGTCAGAGCTGGACTAAATTAAAATGGGACCACACGGGCAGCATCAGCATTCAAATAAAAAAATAATTATCAAAATCGGTTGGCGTAATATTGAGTTATTCGTCCATTTGTCGCGCATTTTGTCTATCTAGATTTAAAACTTATATGGTTTTCTCATGGATGCCACTGTCAGAACTAGACTAAATTAAAATGGGACCACTCGGGAAGCACCAGCTCTCAAATAAAAAAAGAATGATCAAAATCGGTTCACCCAGTAGAAAGTTATGAGGTAACAAACATAAAAAAAAAACATACAGTCTAATTGAGAACCTCCTCCTTTTTTTGAAGTCTGATTAAAATTAGACAAAGAATTTAATTTATTATACAATATTAATTTTTATAAAATTTGCCTTATCACATATTTTTTTCTTTTAATTACGCATGAATTTCTACTAAGGGAATAAAACACTTTTTCATTTCATACATTTATTATTTCAATCAAAAACATATTTACAGCGAAATATTGCACTAGGCGAGTGAGCCAGCACTTAAAACAATAATATTGCACCAAGATTGCACAGAGTAACGTTTGGTAGATCAAAAAATGCATAGGGTAAGCTATGATATTTAATATACTTACGAGTTAACTTACAAATATCCGAATTGTACCATGAAACGATCGTTTATAAATCTTTGAGCAGTCAAAAATCTCAAAAAGCTTTGCATTAAACATAAAAATATCCTTAATTGATGAATATACTGAAGTAACCAACCAGGGCTTTTTACAGCTAAGTAGGCACTAAAAGCAAATTTTTTCGCTTACTAATGTATATTAATTACATTCGCACACAATTCAGAGAGTTTACCTAATGCATTAGGGCTCCGTTCTCACTACCCAAAACTTCAGTCATTCATTAGGAAAATCTTAGTTAATCGTAGCACTGATTAAAACTGGTCTCTATCTTACTCGTAGGAAAGAAAGTTTAGTATGTTCACTAGTACGTATGTAAATTTAAAATGTTGACATTGGGAAGAAAATGTGCTTCATGGTATGTTTGTAAATTTAATAATCAAATTGACAAGAGCAAATCCTATTATTGAAGTATGAACTTAACTTCTCTGTCCCGGAAGCAATCAACCATACAGTTAAACCAGTAGGCTTCTGATTAAAACTAAATACTCACCATGTAAATATGTACATGATCACTTTGACATATTCCTCTCTTTTTACTTGTGATCATGATGATGATGATGCTTGTGATATCCCAAGCTTGTGCTGAGGTTATCAGAGACTGACATACTCACATAAAAAGCTTCTAGAGCTGATACAATAGCACACAAATAAAAGCCCAAAAGAGACATTGCTATAACTTTTGTTAAGGCGTTGTTTCCATGCGCAAAAGCTTTTTATTCATTATAAAATCGTTTCATAGTATTATGTCTTCTCTAAATATTGTATATAACACTAATGAGACATTACTTAAAACGCTTACAAATAAAAGTGACTCAAGTACTGCGCCTATGTATAATAAAGATTATTTTCGACAATAAATAACTACATACATAGTTTAGTTAAGAACGATCGATATACTTAAATTCCTTATTTTATTAATAAGGTGGTATACGTGTGAATAGTGTTGCGGGGAGGTGTACGGATGTGGTTTTCTTTGACAATTTTTTGAAAATTGGAGAATAGATAATTGTGTCTGTACGTTAACTATCATTTCATTTATGCAACAATTTAGTGCGTGAAAATTACTATTTGGTCGTTTTTACAGTTTAAGTTTCAGTTCGTACTCAAGCACTGATCTGTACTGGAGTAGAGATTTCAAAACGTCAGTTCATACAAAAACGTCACTCAATTCTATACTCAAGTAAAGATTTTGTTTTAGAATACGGGCCTAAGAGTTCAAGAATTCAGGAAACGCTTATAAATAAGTTGAAAATCGAAATGTTGTTCAGAATTTGAATACGACTTCATGCTATCATCCTTTAAAAAATACGTCAAATTCAATTTGGCAAAATAAACCATTCAACTAGCATTAAATTACATTGAAAAACTTTCAAATCATCGCTCCTAGAATAATGTCATCACAAGTTCACTTTATAAATTTTATGCTTTTTAGTTAAGGGTGTATCAGTCGCAGAATCAAAGTAACTTAGTAATTTAAACATTTTAAAAAATATCTGATGAAAACATCTTTACAAATCGGTACTCATAATGAATATTTTTTCTTGCTAGTTTTCTTCTCATAAACAAACCTGTACGTCTACCACGAGTTGCCACTTTAAATTTATGTTATCGTCCGCGTAAAAAAGTTGTATTGGGATGACATGTCATGTCAAATCCCAATATACATTTTTACGCGAACGATAACGTAAATTTAAAGCGGCAACTTGTGGTAGAAGTACTGGAGGCTGAAAATCAAGATTAACGCATACTGAGTGAAGAAGCGTAAACACTACTGTACCGACAGTAAGTATATTGAGATTTACGACTTACAATTTATTAGATGTGTCTACAAACAAATTGTGCCTCACGTGGAATAATCCTCCCTCAGGCAAATGGATATTCGATTGTTGACGCTCCGTATACGTCTACATTAGATATAGTAGCGCCTTGGAGACTAAACAAAATAGCCAATTTCCGTAGGATTCAAAGTGTCTTCAGATCAGAATAAAATATGCCTTTTTCACTTAATCAGCATTCGATCAGTGGAAGACCACAGCGACATGCAATATAGAAAACTCAAAAGTTTATGAGAATTTAATTAGCACACGTCCAATCTGCGATAGCCCACTGCTAATGAAATGTAGAAACTTGAGGTATGATTCCAATATCGGTTACAGTACTGTTTGTTTAATCTGAAAAATTGCGGAAGCAGCCGACTGCGATCCAACGCAAGCAGTCAGATTCATTCAAACCAGTACTGCGGTCTGCAGTCTGGAATCGGTTTCGGAATCATACCATTAGTGCCTTGCTCGGCTCTCGGCCCTATGCGTATGCATGCTCTACGGCAAATACCCCAAAGTGTCTTCCAAGCTAGCGTTCCTGCTCAGCGGTCTGTGGTCGAACATCCTCGCGAGCGGCGGCGCGCGCGGCGGCGGCGCCAGCGGCGGCCGCGCGCGCCGCCCCCCCGCCCCCGCCCCCGGCCCCCCCGCCAGCGCGCGCACGTCGGTGCGCTGAGAGAGGCGCACGTCGGCGAACAGTGCCGCCATTTCTGCGGACTTCTTCACGCTTAACGCGTCGTGAGAACCTGCGCCAGTGCTCCGTACTGAAAACAACAGGTAAATGTTAAGAAATTTGTGAAAATGCTGCCACAATTCTGATTAATTAAAATCTAGTTCCGTTTCAGGCTCTGATCTTCGACCCATAGGCTGTCAGGCAAAATTTGCGACAAATGGTAGGCTGTCCCAGCTGAAAATAGCTACATTGCACAACAGCATAGCATCTCTACGTGAGGAAAATTTGTAAACGCATCTCATGTGATGTGCATGTTTAGAAAAACTAGAAAGAAAGTAATGACCAAAGATAGAACTATTAAAATTTGAAACGTGGTTGGATAGCCCTGATGGTAGCTTTCCTTCACTAACTTCTTTTCAACCCCCGACGCAAAAAGAAGGGTGTTATAAGTTTAACGTGTCTGTGTATCTGTGTGTCTGTGGTATCGTAGCTCCCAAACGAATGAACCGATTTTCGTTTAGTTTTTTTTGTGTCATAGATATATTCATCCCGAGTGTTCTTAGCCATGTTTCATGAAAATCTGTTCAGCCGTTTGAAGATCATCAGGTCTTTTCTAGTTGATGAGGGGATATGACTAACTTCCTTATGCCCAATCAATTCGAAATTTGGTACCATGTTACTTCAATGATATTGAAAGTATATGGTAAAGTAACCTTGACCTGATCAGCCGTTTGAAAATCATCAGGTCTTTAATAGTTGATGAGGGGATCTGACTACCTTTCATATGTCCTAATGATTTGAAATTTGCTACTGTGTTACTTCAATTATGATGAAAGTATATGATAAGGTAAGCATGACTTTAAATATGACATATTAGGGTAAGATTTAGTACCCATCACTTTAAATACCTTCATAATATTTTACCTACTTTAAAAAGGACAAAATAAAAGTAAAATTAAAATTTTTAAAAACCCCAACACAAAAAATAAACTCCAAAAACTAACAAATAATATTTTAAATTCACATGTATAAGGTATGTTCAAATATTTTTATTTTCAAAGCGTCGCGTCGCGTCGGGGGACCGCTAAGTCAGAAAAACAGGTGTAGTCACAGATTGCAAGAAATGAATTCACTCCGAAAATTCGCAAAATCGCCACAACCGTCAACGTAGTCTGTCCTCACGTGTCTGCCCGTTCGGGTCACCGCACTTGGTAGCGCCCACCCCCGCGCCGCATACCGCACACCGAGCTCGCAGCACGCGGCATTACGAAGAAGACTATGCATGAAACTTAAGATCGCTTGTAGGTACACTACATTTAATTCGTAATAATTAATTAGCTGTTGTTGGAAAAATACTTCATAAACTTGAGCGGTTCCCAGACGCGACGCGCCGCTTGGAAAATAAAAATATTTGAACTTACCTTATACATGTGAATTTAAAATATTATTTGTTAGTTTTTGGAGTTTATTTTTTGTGTCGGGGGTTTTTAAAAAAATTAATTTTGCTTTTTTGATCACAGAATGTACCGATACAATAGAGGAATATAATGGGGGTCCGAACTGTACACCTTTCTGACCATAGCTATCCAACCATCCGAATGACAAGAAGCGATTTTAGCAGCATACAAGACACAATGATTTACTCACCTTAACGGAAACAGCTAACAGCTTGCTGCGTCTGAATACATTTAGGATATAGTGGTGACCCAATATTGTGATAATATACATACCTGTGAGTCTCTGCATGTTGCGGCTGCGGGTGTCCCGGGCCTTGTTCTGCAGCAGCAGCTCGTAGTCGAGCGCGAGGCTGTCGGAGCTGCGCGCGCGTCGGCTGCGCTCCTCGCGGCGGCGCGCTGACGCACTGGATCTGGAAGGGGGGGAACAGACTTTCTAGCAGGTTTTCATTATTAAAGCGTATGTACCCAACTCCTTGTAAGTAGAAAATGATTCTGTTAGTTCTAGTTTCAAATTTATTCAGAACCAGCCAGCTTCTTTAGTTCTTCTAGTTTTTTTAAATTAAATTCAGTCGTGATGAGAAACTAAAAAAAGCCGTACGTCGACTCCAGTGCTCAACAATAACTAATTTTACACTCAGGAAGACGGTTGATGTAGCGAAGAACTCCTGGCACCCGCAAGTCCCGCAACGTACAACTTTCGAAGGGTCCATGGATTTCGTGTTAAGCAACCGGTAATAGAATGATTGTATTTGTGTTGTGTTCGGGTTTTTACGTAGTACCTTATTTCTGGTTTTCGTAATATAGAGGAATTTCAATGTGATGTGCTTATCAAACCTCTTTTCATCTAGTTATTGAACCTTGGTAAATTATGTAAACTCTTAATACATATTTCACGTTTTTAAGAATCATATAAAGATAGATTACCTGTTTCTACTGCCTTTATGCCCCTCATAGTCATCGAAGGCACGCTTCATGCGGTCTGAGTACGTCTTCTGCGAGGGACTCCGCAGGTACTCCAGGCTCTGCGACGTCTGTATCACCGACTTGCGCGGCGAGGCTGCACAATAGCACTTATTGCTGTCGGCGCAGCTTTCAGAATCGCATGAGCAGTAGCTAAAGTCGCCGTCGTAGACTTCCCTGGAATTACGAAAATAGGGACTTTTAGTACTTTGGTAGAGATACATATGGATCTTTGGTAGAGGCATTGTACAGCAAGTTAAACTATGAAGTTTTGAGCCATCGTGAAAGTTCTATCGTCTATAAGACTGGAACGAAACGGCATCGTTACAATAGTAATTTATGTTTTGCTCTTGATATTTACTCTAGCAAGTTTTGAATATGAAAATTAATGAAACGAATTCCTTCACCTTTAACATGATCCTCTTGTTAATCAATTAATTTCCGGAACTAATATTTGGACGATTAGACACTATACCTAATATAAATACTCGGACATAACGTATTACAGATGAAAAATTACGACACTGTTCTATTAAATTGCTAGGTGATGCATAAACAGTCAACGTTTATAGAAACATGTAAAGTTAAACAAATGAATTTCCATTAAAAGCAACACTTTAACCTGCATTACAAATAACAAATGCTGATATTTAACGATGTCATTCGCTACTTTCATTAAAGAACTTGAGGCTGCAACTTTTTCGTTCTATACTTGTGTAATATACCTATTTTCTTGATTCCTTAAGTTCCAGACGAATAAAAAAGGCAGATTGCAGCTAAGTGTTAGCTGGATCTGAACATTGTGTAAATATAAACAACACAAAGTTATTGTATGGGTAGGTTATATTGTAGCAAAACATAGACTGAATAACTTAGTTAAAAAGAATCACAAAAACATGTTCAGATTCAATGAACTTATATTTCGCATTTGGCTGCACACGTTCCTCATTCTCCTTATTAACGTATACTACTTCCAAGATAGTAAGTAGTTAAATTGAAACAAATTATAAAAGCGAGTCTAACAATGCAAGAAAGTCAGCTGAAGCACAGATAGTATCGCGTAATGCGTTTATTGAATTCAATTAGATATCTTTGCACTATCCTAAGATGCCGAGAGCGTTGTGGCATAGGGGTTCAATATCCCGATTTGGATAGTGTCGTCCCGCGTTCAAATCTGGGCGGAACCATTATTGTGTTCATTGTTAAAACTTCCATCTAAAAAAAACAAATCAAACCAAATAACGGCGGAAGGCTCACAACCTACCTAGGCTGTGTTCCAAAACGGGTGGAATTTCACACTGAGGAGTGAAAATAACTCGAACCCGTTCCAAATTGACCCCGAGTGAAACCGAGGTTGACCGAGCTGTCACCTGGCAGTTTCCTAGTTGTTTTGGAACGGGTTAGGGTGACGTGTATCACTCTGACAAGTGCGAATTCTATCGGTGCCTGGAGCCCGAAGAAATTCACCTGACAGCTGTCAGACGAAGGTTTGCTCGTTTTATCTCTCTCTATTTGACGAGGGTGAAAATCACTCAGCGAAAAGCGATTTGGAACGTGCACCTAATCCCATGGGTAGGGTTCTAATACCATTAGTATAAAGCTTCTGAGTGTTCCATTCACCATGACGGCAACAGTAACATGCCTCTGACTACCCCGTTTGGGATATTGTCGTGATGGTATTTTAAGTTATTCCTAAGACTTTAAACAAACTACTACTATATTGTTTACTATATTGTTGACTTTCTTAATACAAATGCTTATATCTGACATTCAATGTAAAATATATTGTAATTATGTACTAAGAGAGAAATAAATCTAATCTAATCTAATCAAACGAAGTTAGGTTCAGTGATTAGTGTCACAATGTCAAAAAGGCTAAAAAAACATATGAATAATGTATTTGCCGATACCTTTAAGAAAGAAATGCAAGTATTGATAATAGAAGATCCTAGCAAAGTAACTAATTCACAATAAACTGTAAATAAATTATAATTTAGTTCAGTTACTCATGAGGCGTCGCGAGCCGCGGACGCGCCACGCTCTAATTATCACCCGCACATTTCATTTCTACAGCGAAACACAGTATTATTTTATAATGAACCATAAATAACAATAAACAAGGCTGGGATTCCTTTGGAGATATTTGCGACAATTCTGTAAATGAAATTAAAGACGCACACTCATTTCACCGAGATGCGCTTCTATTAGAGCTAAATGAAATGTAAAACGTAGACGATGAAAGTAGAGAAATTTTCGGTAGTAAACAGAAAATTATGGTAAGTGCAAGTAACATTTTAGAGTTAACATAACGAAGCCACGAGGCAGAACACCAATATGATGACTTATGATGACTAATTAATTATCATCAGGTTTTGTAACAACCTCATTATTGACAACGTTACGAATTTAATTAGTTGTTAACACGGGTACGAATGCAACTAATAACAGTGAATTTCAAATTATAATTATATTAAAAATCTGCAGAGTATATTCACCTCGAGCAATCCTTACAACTTTTGCTTTTATTCAAAAGTCGTGTCTTTGCTGGATCTTTATGATCTTCAACCGCAGAACAGTAGCATTTCGATTTGCAGTCACCTTTGAGAGAGCAGTAGCAACGGTCAATGCAACTTTCTGACTCACATTCGGAACAGGACACATAGCCGCTTGAACTATTTCTATTTTGGCACCCAAGTCGATTACTTAGAGTCAGAAAGTCTGAGTCTTCCGAAGTAGAAGTTCTTTCTCCTGGCCGTGACACTTTGCCATTCCTTTTGGACACGTGGACAACTTTTTCAGATCGCTTGGAATTTCTGTGTCTCGTTGCTTGCCTTTTCGGTTGAGTAACTATAGGCTCTTTCGGTCTGAACTGTCGCAAATCATAACTAGAAGTAGATACTGAACTTTCAGACACAGGCTCTTTATTGCTGTTAACATTCTGCATATCGTAAGTAGTAGCTAATTGCATCATCTTTTCTTTTTTTCGTATATCTTTTCCGAAAGGCATTCGGAATACCATCCGAAGACCATTTGCTCCTTTGAATATCTTTCTACGCTTATTTTGAAACATGCTATTTCTTCTTAAGATCTTCTTTTTCTGTTTCTTCATTATTGCTTTACTGTGCTGAAATATTTCGTCTTTCGTTAAAGTGACCGCCAATTTTAATAGGAATTCTTTGTAAATCGGTTTTAAATCGTTGAAGGACATTCCTTCTGCGTCAATAATGGCGTTAAGAATCTCATCCATAGAGTGCAAGTTCTCCTGAACTTTGAATTCATTGAAAAGTTCGTTGAACCCTAGCGGCGAGCCGCCTCCTTTTTTCCCGTTGTTTCTGTAATAAATAATAATACCTCATTAATACTTATTGCGTTATTATCTTATCTATTAAAGCATAGAACATACGTCGGGCAAGTTACATGTGGCCGTAATATTGATGATTCGTAAAAAAATGTGTGGGTGTTACACTGGATCAAAAGGAATGTAGCGGCCGCGGTTGCGTTGGCACAATTACTTGCATGCAAGATGGCGAAACACTCCACTAAGCGCGTTCCATTTCTCTCTCGTTAGTAAGCTATTTCAGTGATCGTCTAATAATTACCAACATCTCAGCGCCCGACAATGGTTAAAAAGGAAATGATGTCGTTCAAGCGTTGAAATGAAATTATCAAGAGTTGAGCGACTCAGCGTGGTCAATTTGTACGTTTGTCGATGGTGAGGGTGCTAATTATAAAACGGTAATACGCACCTATGACCAATTGACTTGTACCTAGTTAGTCCCCCGGCATTCAGGAAGCTTCCGGATCGTGGAATAGCTATTTTAGTTAGAATGTCCCCAGACTCGTTTATTGATTTCCTACCACTTTGAGTTCTTCTCAAAGGCTCTTTTGGAGGCTCAGGAGGTGGTTCCGCAGGTGGTTTAGATGGTATAGGTGGTGGTAAAGTCGGTGGTCGTTGTAAATTCTTCCTTCTCTCCAACTCTCTGAACAGTTCTATCTTTTCTGAAACCTTACTTCTAACAGATGAATCGTTGCTGCTGTGAGAATTGTGCATGTTTTGGAGTTTGGTAATATTAGGATTACTCATCGACTTTTTACCCACCGACTTCTTAGATCCTTGCGTATCGCTTTCGCTAGTATCGTTGTGTTTTATTGAGTCTAATTTAGCTTTTACTTCTTCAACTGTGATTCGTTTTGCTTCGGCGGGAAGTATAGATGGAGGGGGTGGAAGCTGGGGCAGACTCTCCAGTGAGATCTTTTTCATCCTTTCCAATTTAGGCTTTTCATGAAATGATTCGCTGGCAGAATACCCATCTGCACGGTCACTGTCTCCGCTCAAGGAAGACGTACTTCGCTTTTTACGAGGGGGCCTAACGGGAACATCATTTGGTGACAAACTACTTGTAATGCTCATACAGCTGACTCCATTACGGTTCTTCAACTTCTTTTTATCAGTATGGCCTTGACGACTCATGTGTGACATGAGGGACTTGTATAGCGTGGCTGCTATAACTATAGCGTCTTCCGTCGTCTGACATACAAACCCATGACACTCCAATTGCTTGGCGACGCCGATTTTCCTCATCACAACAGCGAAAAGTGGTGAATGAGAATTTTCGTTGTGGGAGAGGATGTACTTCTTATCCTGTGATTCTAACGTTCTGAATAAAGCATGACGGTCTATGTTATCTGGATCCGTGATGAGGGGTAGGAAAGCAAAACTTAAGTCGTTAGTTTCATCTGGCTGAACCACAAATTTGACAGCAGACCAAACAGCAATTGTAGGAAAAGGGTTCAGCTGTTCCAAATCGCCTTTTTCGCCTTTATATCTGACTTTTAGTCCACTCTTGGATATTTCTAATCGACCAGTTAGAGTGGATTTATGGCGAAAGTTTCTTCTGTATGAGAAGTACAAATCTTTTAGTGGAGTTTGGAGTCCAGAGAGACTAGTTACTTTATCTCGTAGAGGCGTCGAGCCCAAATAGTTGACACTGAATAAGTGGACTCCGATATTATCGGAAGAGGTCTTGGATTCTCCCGCCATATCTGCAAACATCCTCTCTATGCGATCCTGCACCGTGTTATTAATCTTGTTGATTTTATTCTGGCAGTAGTCGTCATCATCTTCGTAAATCGTCGCTTTACTGTCGCGCGCTGAACTGACCTGGAATAGGAAAAATACATTAATTTACTTTTTAAATTAACATGTTTATTTATACACACATCAAAAGTGTCTAGGGATCAAGCATTTTTATGCGGATTTCTTGAGATTGAGATGTGGCTTTGTAATAAATTTATGATTTTATAAATTTATATGGATCCTTTTTGGTGCATTTCATAAATTGAAACAGGAACTGTCAATCAAATTCGAGTAAAAGATGAAAATCAGCTGTCAATATTTTCCCTATAAAAACATACAACGCATTGAAGACATTATTAGTGCTACTGTTTCCCTACTACTGATTAAAACCAACGTTATTATGGAGCGGCGACGTCATTTAAGCAGGGAAGAAATACTCAGAGCCGTGGGAATGATAGAAGCTGGTTCCCGGCAACGTACTGTGGCTTTAGCTCTGAATACAAGTCAGAGTGTTATCAGTCGACTTTGGACACGTTACCGAAGCACTGGTACCGTGGCTTAGCGCCATGGAGGACGGTATCGCTGCACCACACGGAGACAAGACCGATACATTCAAATCACAACTCGAAGAGCTCCAACAATAACCGCCATGATGTTAGCCGTGAGGCTTCATCACTCTTCAGGGAACTTAATTAGCGACCAAAGAGTCAGAAACCGCTTGCATGAAGTGAACCTTCATTCCCGAAGACCGCTAAGGGTACCACCTATAGCAATGCACAATCGTAGGATTCGATATCAATGGGCTCTTGTACACAGAAATTGGGCAGAAGAACAATGGCGTTTCGTGTGCTTTTCTGATGAGTCTCGTTTTGGTATGAGACCGGATACAAGACGTATACGACACTGGAGAACCTCTGAACGCCAACAGCGAAAAATCCTGCCAGGAAGTCCATCCTTATAGTGGTGGAACCATCATGGTATGGGCGGGTATTTGGATCGGCGGAAGAACTGAGTTGATTTGGATCAGAGGCAACCTCAACGCTCAAATTTATGCTGAGACGATTGTATCAGACGTCATCGTTCCTCTACAAGTGCAAATCGGTCCCTTATTTCAGTTAATGCATGATAATGCACGACCGCACACCGCAAGAGTTGTAAGACAGACTCTCGCCGCAGCTAACATCAATGTCCTGCCCTGGCCTGCTCAGTCGCCAGACTTGAACCCGATTGAGCATGCATGGGATATGCTACAGAGAAGAGCTCTGCCGAATATGGAGGGTATCCAGTCGCAAGAAGACCTTTTTTTGTTGTTGCAACGAACATGGGCGGCCATTCCACAGCGTGATTCGGATGAACTCATTTTGAGTATGCCAAACCGATGTTCTTGTGTTGTTAGTGTTCGCGGTAGAAACACGGATTATTAATTGTTTAAGTTACCCAATAAAATTTCAAAGAAAACTGTTATTTCAGTCTTTTTTTCGAACTTTAATGTTAGTGGTTCAAATGTCAAAAATCCCTTTATTAGGAAAATGGCAAATTTCTTTATTAATGCAAAGGTGACTTGGTTTATCGTTACTGTAGACAAACGAAAACACTTTATTTGATGAATCCTTAAAGAAAATTTTAATTAATATCAATCAGGAGAAAAGTTATTGCAAAAATATATGTTGATCCCTAGACACTTTTGATGTGTGTATATGTAAAGAAAATGCCGTTGATCGGCAACATTGGTTGCAAAGGGTCTACTTTATATTTGTTTCGCTATTTGCATAGGATTTTTAGAAGGCACTTAAATTGGCACTGTTATGCTATTCTACGCTTCTAAAGTGAAGTCCAAATCGTGGCATGTCTTTCGAAGTAATGGAACATACTTCTGCTTAAAGAGCGAAACAAACGCTACTAAGGTGCCGTAACATTTTTTTTGTTACAATTACCTTGCCATCCTTTCGGCTCAGTCGTAGACAGTCATCTAGTCTTATTAAGGAAAACTAGCTTCCGATTGACCTTCGTCTAAGAACTCGTCTATCTTCTGCTTGTAGAGCGAGAGAGAAGACACGTAGCGGCGTTTCGTCGCATTCCGTCCACTTCGCATTTGGTCCACTAGTCGAAAACATGTCTATTTCGCGTTAGGTCCAATTCGCATTCGGTCCACTTAGCATTTGGTCTACCAGTGAGCATCGTATCATTGTATCGGAAATGGTTGCAAGAAGGAGTCTCAAGTACCTTGGCCCAAATCAGACACGGTAATCTGGTCATAGTGAGGCAGACTGGCGACAGACCGGCTGACGTCAAAGAGCACGTCTATCTACTGCTTGTAGAACGAGAGAGAAGACACGCTTGAGGCGTGCGGTTGGCGCGGCAGACAGTGCCGTAGCGTGTCTTTGACGTAAGAAGAATGTCTCAAATACCTTGCTATCCCTTCGGCCCAAGTCAGAGACGGTCATCTGGCCATAGTGCGGCAGGCTGGCAACCGACCGGCTGTCGTCGAAGAGCGCGTCTATCTTCTGTTTATAGAGCGAGAGAGAAGACACGCTTGGGGCGCGCGATCGGCGCGGCTCATCGTCGCGCGCGCCCAGCCGGAACCCGCTGAGAGGCGCGCTGTCAGCGTCACACGTCACCATCTGGGGAAAGTGGAGGATGAGATTATTTTACCAAAGATATTTATTTATATACATGGATGTATATTGTCTTAGTGGATGTCTATTCTCTTAGGATTGACCACTAGACTTACTATACAAAGTCTGCCTAATTTTTTTTTGATTAACTTGCTGATTTTACCGTAACTTTTTAGGACAATACAAAAAATCCATGTGAGGGCTGCTAAACTTCGAATACCTATCGTTTCAGAGTATTTTGGAATTTTAAAAACTAAGCAGTTGCTGACTTGCCTCTATTCAACTATTCGTAAAATGGTACAGGCAACGTACATTACTATGTAATGCTCTCGCAAAAGCTCTAATCTATACGCACTTCAACAATAACTATCGCCCGAACTCTGATACGATATTCTAACTTGGTTTTTAAAATCAACTTGTAATAAAACATCAAGTGTCATGTTCGCATAGTGTTTCGAGTAAATTTAAAAACGACGAATGCTCGATGTCCTGATAAAAGTGAATGCTTTCATCTGTCAGCACCTAAAGGCGTTCTAATTCACGTCAGTACGTCTACCACGAGTTGCCATTTTAAATTTACGTTACGTTCGCGTAAAAAAATGTATTAGGACTTGACATTGTCATGTCATGTCAAATCCCAGTACAATTTTTTACTCCAGCGATAATGTACATTTTCACACCACATGCTCGACAATGCCGAATTATAGGTATGTCATGTAAACCTTACCGAAAGCAAGACATTATATCTCTTGGCTTTAGCCGGGTTATAATGTTCTATTATAACCCGCTGGTCAATAATGTGATTTTCACTTTCATAATTCTTATTGCTATGTCCATAAAGTCTAATTTCACTAAACAGAATGTGTCCTCAGCGGGCGCGGCCAACTCGATTTTCGAAGACCGAGGCCGTGGCCCACTAGATTCGCACTGAGACGAACTTCATTTGTTTGTCAAATCGAGTAGGCCACGCCAGCTGAAAGAAGTTGCTATAGCCGTAGCTAGTAGTACTACTAATATACTAAGCCTGGTTTTTTATTGTCTCGCATAAAGTGAGAAAAGTTGAGTATACACCACCGGGATTTTTTTCTTGGACGCTTGAATCCCTCACTGCACTCAGGACTCAATCTTAATTCCCTCGCTTTGCTCGGGAATTAACTTATAACACCCTCCCTGCGCTCGGGAGTTAAATTTGGAGTCCTTCGTTACGTTCAGGATTCAATGTAGCGCCCGTGACATAAAACAGTGCTTTATCCCATTGGTGTTTAATCTACTATTAAAGTGGCAACTCGTGGTAGACGTACAGTAGTGCCAAAGTTTTCGTTTCGTTTTCCGAATCTTCTCCCAAATACGCGCGATTCCAATCTGCTCTTCCACTAAGAATTTGTTCACGTGAGCCAATAACATTATTTACTGACGCCGATATCGTGTTGCGAGAGAATAGTAGATTAACACAAAACGATTGGTCGCGTTCGCGATTCATTTTCGTGGTCGACTGCGCAGTGCGAGCGCGCACGATACGCAACGCTGTGGTATTATTAGGCGCAAAGCCGACACGGATTTGTGCTTCAACTGCTTCTTTAGAATTATTGAAACCTTATTAACGAGGAAAATCTGTGACAATCGGTTCATGCGTACAGCTGAGCTATTCGCTAACTTCAAACGCAAGAAAATCGCAATTTGAAGAGGGATTAATACTACATTATGGTACAAGTGTGTAATGTTGGTGATCTGATTACCGCTGAGGCGCCATTGAGACTCGAGCCGTCAGGTGAGGTTCTTATGAGAGCCGAGGACGGTAATCATCAGTAAGTACACACGTGTATCATACGACGTTTTTTAACACACTTGTGAAGAAAATAATACTAAAAATAACTGTAATTTCAACAGTGAAAACGAGTCGTTAAATTTTTTCGCAATGGCGGGAAAAATTAATTAGTAAAATCAGTTTTCCTATGCGCGCGCATCTTACAATGGCGATCGGCCATAGACTAAAAGAATGAGGTTTTTTTGGCTTTTCGCGGATAGCGTTTTAGCCACGTACAAAATGGGTAATTTAAAGTTTTCTTTATTACAGAAAAAATAAAATTATATTTAAGTTCAAGTTTTATTTATTAAACACATACAAGTTATTATTATCCTTTTTAAATACGAAATTGCATGATATAATCAAGCAATATTAATTTATTTGTACTATTGAACACGATCTTTTTTGTATCGAAACTTTTTGAACAAAGCAACTCAACCGATAAAATAAAAAAAACTATAACTCACTTGTGAATAATAGCAAAAAGTAACAGTTTGATTACAGGTGTCATTATGTGCTTAATTGCGGTGAAATTGGAGCCACTTTATGGGCAAGTGTGTTGGAAAAGCTATTTTGCGTCATTGGTTGACAAACTGCCAGAATCTAAGTGTAGCACTCGACTCGCGTTCTGTATTAGATATAGAGGGCGGATCGTCACAGATTCTCAAATCTAGAGGGTGGAAGGCCGAAGGATCTCCGCCAGGGCAGCATATCTTTTAGTTATGTGTATGTCAAGAATACGAAGAATACTTGTGTATTTCAAGAATACGGCCAAACGGCTTCTCCGTTTGGCGCGAGTGCTTAAGTTCGGCACTCAGTCCTAATTTATGTATGGTCAATGATCATCAGCATTGATTCCCCCTACAAGCACATGCAAGTTTTTTTTATAAATATACAGTTTCCCACCTCTTGTTATGTACTCTCTGACTGTAAAAAGTATGATATTTCTCATTATGTACGTATTTGTTTTTTTTTTTACGCCTATATAAAACATAACTCTTTACTACTACCTGGGAGTCTTTCATCTATGTTTTTTACTCACACTTTGTTCGATAGCTGAAGAAATACAGATATTGAAAATTAACTACACTAGACTTATTTTTAATAGATATTCCTGAAAGAACAAAACAACTTTTTGATCAGATACCTTTTTTCGCTATCAATTGTCTACTTCGACCCAGTTTATATATTCACCTGCAAATTGGGTGTTAAAATTAAATAAAACCAGTTAGCAGCTACACAAAAATTGTAAAAAAAGGCTTAGAGGCACTAATTACAAAACACTTAAAAGTCCAATATCTTGAAAACGATTGAGTTTGAGGTATGGTGTTTCGTAGACAAAACGGTCACAAATGATGTAAACTACAAACCTTTAAGGGATCTATCAATAAATAATCTGAATCTAGGTCGACTTTTCCTGTAACCCTGTATATTGTGAACTTCGTTGTCAGTCAATGCTTGACAGCTGAAACAGAGTGGAATAAAATAGTATTGTTTTCATTATTTTTCTCGTAATTTTTAGGTTTTTTCCCTTCTTTGTGCCTAGACAAAAATTAGCTCATTTAGCGATTCATTTTCATTTATATAGATTTGGCGAATACCTTTTCCCTAAGGCACGACTCTAGCAAACGCATGGTGATCCAGTGGCCTTATTACGATCTCATAAAGCCAGACAAGTAAATTCTCTAAACTGAGCGTAGCGAACAATTTCGTAATATGATCTTTCATTTCCAGCCAATCAGCGATTACCTGTCAATAATGCATCCTCTAATAGGCCAGATATTTACTGACGAAATTGCTCGCTACCTTCAGTTCAGGAAATTAACTTGTCTGGCTACAAGAGATCGTAATAAGGCGCGAGGATGACGTTATTAACAAAATCACTGCACAGAATTTGTAATCACGTCACTCAAAACTGTACATGTTCATTTTAATTACTAAATCAAGAGAAATATTTTTTTAATTCATATATTCAGTACTAGTAGGTATATCAGGATTTTCACTCGTTATCCGCTCGACACTTAGTTTAGGGACAACCTGTACAAAAGGTAGCAAACAAAAATGTTAGAATATCAACAACTTAAGTGTAAAAAAGCTCATGTGCTGTTTGGGCTCTATTGGTTAAACGTGATGCGGACACACTCGTTGCCATTCTTCGAACAATGGCAGCATTTAAAGGTGTAAACGCATTTCTAGTAAATCTTGCTCCAAGCGCCACATCCTGAGTTGCTGAGGCATTAAAACTGCACCATAATCAAAACAGAAAAAGCTATTATATCGGTTGCCGCTCGACTCAGCGTTACAGTGATGATAGCGTAATAGCCGCGGCTTGGTCTGGCGATCGCATTATTTAGGGCTGTCCAATTACTAAATAGATTATTAAGCATTAAGCAGTACCTAAGTACTAGTTCATCATCGAATCATCATAACATGACCATTGTTGAACATAAACCTCGCCATAAACTTCTATAGTGCGAGCGATTGTAGGCGGATTGCATCTACCCAAATCTTTTCAAAGGTTTTCCGTAAGCTCTGTAATCGCAATGATCGCACTTACATATATTTTCTGCCACACGGTAATCACTTCACCTACTGTTATAGTAGTTAATACTAAGCAAAAAATATCAAAACCCTCCCCAAAAGGCCATGGCTGATCTGTAAAAAACCTGATTTTTTTTTCACAGATTATGTAAGTTGTACGAGTATTAGAAAATACTCAAGTAGGTTAGTTTGTCATAAAACTGAGTTTTAAAGATGTTATGCGAAAAAATAGCGGAAACTATAAAAAAAACTTACAATTTACAAGAAGGTAAAAATTCAAGGGAAAAGCTGACATTATGTACGTTACGGTGTTATGTGCAACATACGGGTGACAGCCCTGCAGCCCATTCGTTATTTGCTAAATTGTGTTGAAAGCTGCTCAGTTATTCAACTACACATGTATGTATGACTTTCGCCCTCGGCGTCTTTATTTAAACATGCCCATTTAATTATCTTCACAATTAACGACGGTATACAACTGCTTATGATTCCTTGAAATTATTTAGAGTAGCCTAGCTTATGACGTAAAAATATTATTAAAGTAAGTTCAAAGTACTTTACCTCAATTAGTAATTTAAAATCCAATGTTCTACGAACTTATACATACTTAATTAACGTGAAACGTTAAATCGGTGAAATGGACCCATTCACTTTTACATTTTCCTATATTTATTTATTCATATTATAATACTTATGACTGTTAGTGTATATTTAATTTTTCATATATGTTTGTTTATGACGATTTTTAAAGTACTTGCATTGATCTATTTGATTGCAGTTCAAGTTTGTTTGAGTCAGGGACGCAATCAGTCTTAGACGTTTTTTTTACATGCAAATTCTGCCGAACTTTGACGACTGACTTTAAAAACGTTTTCTCGAGTCAACATGGTCTGTTGTTGTAGTTAGGTTAACAACAAACTGTGTATTGTTAGGTGCCAAATTTAGTGCGTCGCCTGTTGTAAGTATAAACCTATTGGAAATCGTACACATTATTTCAATGTTGTTCTATTTAGGCAGACAAGAAGGTAAGTACTTACTTCTCCTCGTAGCGATGGGCCCTTGGCCCAATATTTATTAGCATCTTGATCTTAATATACTTTCTTCCGCTATCCCGAACACCTGAAACAATACAAATATGATAGATATTAAATGGGATATGGGTTTTTAAACATTATCTCTTTATTAAGATGCAACAGGAGTTGCTTCAAACGTAGATCACTTAGATCTTTTTTAACTTAGCGGTGAAGGTGTCGCAGTAAGATAGATAAAGCCGTAATATAGTTATATCCCTAGGGATATAATTATATACCGTAACATAGTTATAAGAAAGCGATTTATTACTATCTCACTAGGAATATAGTTATAAAACGGTCCAAGTTTAGTGATATACTTATATTACTAGATTAAGTTTAGTGAAATAGCTTTCGGAGTGAGCGGCGCAGGCGGCGCGCCGCCTACCCCGCGGCGGGGGAGGGGTTCGTTGTGTTTAGATCTCAACTTAGTTGATAAGAAATAAAGATATCTCAAAACTGTTGATTAGAGTTAAAATATTTTTAATGTTTGATTAGTTTTAATTGTATTGTTAATGTTTAAATTCCAAAAAATATGATCGCTTTAATTATTAATTGAAATTACTTTAATACGTGTTAATGTCACCAAGTATTGTAACTAACTGCAGGATACATAAAGTTGATTTTTTAGTAAAAATAAAACCAATAATAAAAATTCACTAAACTTAATCTAGTAATATAAGTATATCACTAAACATGAACCGTTTTATAACTATATTCCTAGTGAGATAGTAATAAATCGCTTTCGTATAACTATGTTACGGTATATAATTATATCCCTAGGGATATAACTATATTACGGCTTTATCTATCTTACTGCGACAAAGGCACATTTCTCCGTTGCGTTGCACGTCTCAACGGAATAACGCACTGTATACTCACAACCATAAAGGTATGTCTAATACCTTTAATCCCACCTTTAACTCACGAAGCAATGTGACATCGCTCTTAGTCTTTATGTATAACACCTTTAAGGCTTTTTGGAATGGCCAGTACGTCAACCATGAGTCCATTTCGACTCAACAGAGACGAAAACATATTTTACGCGAACGATAACGTAAATTTAAATTGGCAACCCATGGTAGACGTACAGTAATAGAGAATGACATATTTTTTTAGCAAGGATTACTTCCTCAATCAATCTTAACGATTGCTTTGATTTAAAGTTTGCAATTGTCAACTTACTTAAATTCGTGGTTAACGTCAAAATTACTCAATTATGGCCCGATTTTACAATTCTCAGTTTATTCCCTAGATAGCTAACTGAAGTATAAAATTAACTGTCTGTTTATCAAGCGAATAGATGTTTTCAATTTTTCAATCGTCTTTTATCCAAAGAATACCTATCTATCGTTTGTCTATGTACTTAAATCGGTAACTTCACACTGATTATCCACAAGCGAGATGCACTTATACAATCGTCGCAATGTTAAAATGAAACAAGACAAAAGTTGATGTTAAACAAATTGACACTGACGTATAAGAAAAGCTCAGCTTTTTTGTTGTCTAGTTGTGATAAAAAGTTTGTAATTATAATAACACTCCAAAACTCCCTAGCAAAATGAAAATAATATCAAATGACACACCACATAACCTCAAAATTTCAAAGAAAGCGGATAGATAAATGTGATCCAGCCCCTCAAGAAGCAGATAACTTCATTCCTCAGTTAGCGGCTTTATTCAACGGATAACATCTATCTGCCCCTATATCCTGATATCATCGGTATTATGCGACATTTTAACAAGTGAGTTAGATTCTTAGATCATCAAGTAAATGCCTACCACATCCTGTAACAGGCTAAGGATATGGGCACAAATTGCCCAACATACCACAGGATTTATTACTCTGCGCGTGAAGAATTTTTATTGCGGATTGCATTTTTTAACTTATTGCGGTACTGCAAGAATGTAGAAATTTAATTTATTTAAATAAAAAAAACAGTTGTTGGACTGAAATTGTGCAATCAAACATTAAGAATTTAGTTTGTTTACTTTTGTGTAACCTTCAGAATAGTACAACGGATACTTTGGAAAACGGGAAAGAATATTGGATTTTGGTAACTAACTGCGAACGAATGAAATAACTCTGTGAACCAGGAAAATTATTTGACAAGAGTATTTAATCAATTTATAATTATGTGTTTTTCAAACTTCCATCACCTACCTATGTTTCCCCAAAATAGGCTTTTTTTTATTGTCCGAGAAAGGCAAACCCCTTAAAATACATTTCGGTTTATAAGTTCTTTATTCAAAACTAAAGGCACCGAGATTAAGAGTTATTGTAGTTTGTTATGGAAGGTTTTATGGCAAATTGAGTGGATTTCAGAAGCAATTCAGTCTGATCTTTATTCAGTCATACTTGCTGTCAGTCTTATTACGAACCTCACAGAACCCCTAATTGAAAAAACAAACTAAAAAAAACTCGGGCTAAACTGCTTCTGGCGAACTTTAGGGGATTCACGTGCACTTTAGGAACCCTGGTGACACTACAATTTTAAAATATTGTGCAAGCTGGGATGTAGCTATGCACTACATCATAGCTTGCACCAAACATCTAGTACGCTCTCTCAAATCTTGCAATTAATTTAAGCTTACGAACTTTCATTTCAAAAAACTCACAATGCGCATTTTTTTAGTCTTTTTATTCACAGAGTATATTAATAAATAAATATCTGGGACAATTCACACCAAGATCATCTGACCCCAAACTAAGCAGAGCTTGTAATATGGGCTTCAGAGACTGATAAACATACTTAAATATTTCTAAATACATCCTTATGTAGATAATAACACCCAGACACACAACAAATATAAAATGTTCGTCACACAAATATTTGTCATGGGTGGGGATCGAGCCCACGACCTCCGGCGCTAAAGGCAGGATCGCTGCCATTGCGCCAACAGGCCAGTCAACTTACGTAAATATACTTATTTAGTGTTTTACACCTATTAAGAGAAATTACCACAGTGGAATTTCCGCCTCCGGACATTCTGCAGGAGGTAATTGGTTAGAGGTGATTTCCGAAGCCACTTCAAAGAAAATTTTCTTTCCCGGTTAAACTAATTTCCTACATCAGTAAATAAAAACTATAAATAATGGCGGATATTCAATTGGATAGGTAACCTTTTACTTAGGCCTAATAGGAATGCGTCACTCGTCTCGTGATAACGTGACCAGTCTTTAAACTTCAGATGAAAAATATCATCCTCGTACAGTCGTAGACTTTCAAAAGCGGCATCCCTTTGACTACAATTAGTCCGTGCTTATTCCACATGAATATGAATCAATTAGGAAGCACCACGATTAGGTTTTTTTACGAAATCGTCGGCTCAGTCGCAAGGGGATATAACACTGTTACACAATGGCTCACCGAGCCAGATACAATAATTACACAAAGTACGGACTCGTGCGCTAACCGCCGTTAAAACGTAGATAACTATTATATGTTTATTTAATTAACTATGCAAATAAGAGAATAAACAGCGAAAGAGAAAGTCTAAGAACGCCTAAATCTGCTTCTAACGATAGCAAATTTAACAAAGAATGTTCGGCGTGCTCAAAAAGGTTCTTTCTGGGTAGGGCACATTTAGTGATTTGTTTGTACAGACGCGGTCACATCAACCTTTACAAAACCATTTCAAAAGAGTTAATGTCATAAGCTTAAGGTGCCCCTATGTAAAGCTTGATGTGAACGCGTGTGTACAACAGGACGCGCCGGGAAGTAGGACGGATGACTGACAAAGGTCGTGGTTTAAAATGAATGAATGGATCTAGGAGAGATCTTCCACAATGAATTTATTTTGGCTGATTAACATAAATAACATATCAAATTATGTTTAAATAAAATTATGTAATATTTGCAAGGGCTAGCTGAGGAGGAGAGGCAATACAAAACTACTTTTAGGAACTTTTGTAACCCTTTTCATGTGCAAATAAATTTATTCATTCGTTCATACCAACACAGTTTTATCCCAAACAGGGTAGGCAGAGGCAAGTGACTGTTACCGTCATGGTGAACCAAACACTCAGAAGCCCACTTTTTACCAATGGTATTAGAACCCAACGTGGTATATGGTGATGCACTGGGATTTTTATGGTCTGCCGGAGTTAGCTTGAACAACGTAGACAAATATGTTAATTTAGTTAAACTGTTTTTCTAAGTACGAGGAGGTGTAAAGATCTAATTAACAGCACCGTGATTTGTGTAATTGATCTCTATCTTTGCATAATTAATTCACGGTCCTTTCCTCAGGTAGGCGTTTTGTTATCGTAAATTATCTAAAATAGGGTAAAAAATTAAATTCAAATGTCTTACACCAAGGAATCAAATACAATTTGCTGTAGGAAATTTTATTTTTCAAAGGGTTTTTCGTATTACCTACGCAATGTAGGTTTTCTGTTACAAAATTACTCTCCTTTCGACATAGTAAATAATCAATAAAACGAACATTACTTGTAATAGTTAAAATGCTAGCTGGAACTCAAGGGCACAAAATATAATATATAATATAATAATAAGCCTTAGATACTTCAGCTAATGAAATAATCAGTCTTTAAAACAGTGTTGAGTTGAGACACTGATTTAGATTTTATGAGCGCTTAATTATTAAGAACTCCTAATTTTTATTTATTCTTTATTGCACATAAATAAGAGTACAAACGGTGGACTTAATGCCTAGAGGCATTCTCTACCAGTCAACCAAACGGTCAGATGAAGATATTATAGGCAGTGCGAAAGATAATAGTTAAAAACTAAGTTTACTAAAAGATTTGAAAAAAATTAAAATTATAAAATAAAGAAACAAAAACAGGAAATGTTAGCACACACATACATGACTGCCACATAATTTTACACATACCACACATCATATTTGTGCTTTTTGAGCTATGGTATTTTGTTTGTAATTCAACATAAAACCTTAACTCGCATCCTAAAATGTTCATAATTCCTAGTACTTAGGTTATTTTATTTTTCAAAGTTTGAGACGGATTTGACGTTTTATTTCAGCTTAAAAAAAAGTGAACATGTCAATTGAATTTTTAATATATTAACAAGAAGGCTAGAGACTAAGGAGAGATAACTCCCTGGAAAGGGTTGGACTAAATCCGTATCCCACAGTGACGCATGCGCATTACGCTTCTTTGCCGCGATCCTCGCGAAGTGTCAAAATTGGTCAACACAACCTCGAAAAACAACAACTGTCGCACGTGACACCGTTCAAAACAAAACCATGTGACCATGAAATGACAAATAGCTGCCGCTGCACATGCGCAATACAGCGTTTTGCCCGGCACAGAGTATACGACTTTCGGCCCTCGAAAGCTTACCCCCACTTCGGGAGTTATCTCTCCTTAGTCTCTAGCCTTCTTGTATATTAATGTTTAGTAGCTTTAAGCATTTCAGTGAGAAAAAATAAAAAGTCATAATATTGGAGTCAGTCGACACTACCAATATTATATTGTCATTGTTTATTCACACTCCGCGTGGAGTGCAGCAGTAGTAGCAAGAACTAGACGCGATGCATGTCGACCACTTTCCTCGCTCCACCATTATGGTGGATTATCGCGAAATCTCGCTCGGCGTAATAGGCCCATAAAACAGTAATTAATACCGTAAAATTGAACCAAGTAATTGTTTTATGGAATCATGTTTTTTCCGCGTGCAATATTTCTGAACTGAAGAATTTATTTTATGCTAGTTTGTTAATCACAAACCAGCATGTGTACGACGATAGTAAATAATCACCACGGCCTATGGTAATGGTTCGAGAGGTGCCTCTCTAGCGCGTTCAGTTGTTTATGAGCTCTGTCATTTGCTCCCGATGAAGACCAGCTGGATACCCCCCAACACACTGCAACCTTTTAATACAACTATTCTTTTTAGCATTACTTTTTCCATTACTTTGACAGTTAGTTCCACCTTAAACTAAAGTAATGGAATGTCATTTTCCAACACCCACCCAGCCATGAGCAACAAGCTACTTTCGAGCCGACATCTCTTTAAAAATGTATGGAACTGATATCAAATGTGATTTCGATTAGACTAGTGCTTATGTCATTCCCGTATATTTTTCAATTTGATATGTTGAAACGAAAGTAGCGTGTTGCTCTTACCCAGGGGCCGTATTACCATCTCTTATAGCCAGTCAAGTTAATTTACTAAAACGAGCGTAGCGAGCGATTTCCTACTATGATCTGCCTAGTAAATGCCTATTCACTCTTGTCTTGAAGAGACCCAGATTGTATTGGTTCGGAAACACATGCGCGGGCAGCGAGTTCCAATCCTTTGCTGTTCGCAATGAATAATGCATCCTCTAGATCAGATATTTACTGACGTAATTGCTCGCTACGCTCAGTTTAGGAAATTAACTTGACTGGCTATAAGAGATGGTAATACGGCCCCTGTTCTCGCTATAGATTCAGCTCACATCCCTATGTGTCCGATCAATTAAAATGCTGCCTAAACAACCAATTTCAAATTCGCACTCGGGCGCAGCTGACAGTGTTTTGACTTTGTTCAGTGCGCATCTAAAACTAAATCATAATTATTTATTAGTTATACAACTGAAAATGTTACGATATTGAAATAAAAAAACGATCTCAATGACGTATGTTATCATCACCAAAATAACATTGACATTTCCGTCTGGACTATAAATCTGAAATCGCAATTTATTACCACACGTTCATTAGCATACCTTTGCACTGAAGATACTCGTATCTTACTAAAACATGTGCATTAATATTATACATATTCTAGCACTAATTATGTAACGGAAGTGATTTAGTTTTTCAATCAAAACCACCTTAAAGTGAGTTGAACATACAACATTCATAATTACTTCGACGTTACGCATAAATATCAGTGAAGGTTGCAATGATCAACCGACAATGCCATTGTTATGGTTAAGATGGGCTATTAGGGCTGGTTACTGGTAGTTGATTTTTTAATCAAAAAACGTTCATAAAAGGAGATAACGCCGATTGATTAAGATCTTATCTTAGTACTTAATCAAAGACAATATTGATAACCCTAAAGAAAAGGCTACTTTATCATTATCAAAATCAAAAAATCAAAAAATCAAAAATCAAAAATGTTCTTTATTGCTTAAATGGTACATTATTACAAGTGTTGGGCATCTCCTTTTAAGTTTATAAAAACCTGTGTTAGGAGAAGCCCGCTCCTTCGTTCGAGTCATATAAATGTAAACAACAAAGGTAAGTATTAATCTTAACATAAGAATATATTTAAATTTTATAGCCTAGTTAGTGATTGTGTGTGTGCGTGTGTGTTTACGTGTGTGTTTGTGTGTGTGTAAGTGTATGCGTGTGTAAGTATCAGTTGTGTGTGTTATGTGCGCGTATATTGTGTATGATGCCTAAATATCGCCTATTTTTATAATTTATGTTGTCTGTTTGGTCCTATTTTACATGTAGTTTTTTTTTTTTTTTTTTTATTATTACACTAGAAGTTGCTCAGTTTGGTCATAATTAAGCTCTTTTAGCCAATTCGTAATAGTTGTTTTGCACTGTTTGAGGGTCATGGTGTATATTTTTTTTAATCTGTTTGCTTTATTGTAGATGGCGATTGATTGTGAAGAATATTGTTGTCTTGCAAACATTGTTCTGTTAGATGTTTGTTTTTATCACATCATCATATTCCTACAAGACTACTCTCTACTATAAAGTAGTCCTCTTTTCAATTACTATATTATTCTGAGATCCTCACCAACGAATCCTTAATTTCTTGCCTTCAAACATTAATATATTTTTAACCTTTTAAGTAGTTGCAAGATTTCAAATTTAAATTGGATGGCATATTTTCGATTTAAAAACACATTAAATCGACCTTTTTAGTATTCACTGCCAAATTATAACTCAGCATCTCAAACATAAGACAAGTGGTGCATATCATTAAGAATAACATAAAATCGCATACAATTAATTTATTGAAATGTTATTAATTTAGTGCAGTTATAACTGTGTTCTATGCAGATTTATTGTCAAGGCCAAAACTTATGACATAACGAGTATAGTGTAACAGATCTTTACTTTCAAGGTTTATTAATAGGTTTTTTTTTTAATAAAATAGAGAGTGAATATACCTATACGTAGTAATTTTAATGTTATTATTTCTAATCGTAATCCTAATTATGAGGTCCTGTGTTCAAATCCCAGGTCGGGCAAAATGGTTTTCGGATTTTTCAGAACATAGCCCAGTCCTGTGACTGTCACCTGCATTTAGCAAGCGTTGTGATTTTGAGTTCTTACTCACGGGACGGCAAATGCCGTCGACCTCTACCGTCGACGTCTGCCGTCGACATCTGCGGTTGACATGCCGTTGGCTGCCGTCGACATGCCGTTGGCTGCCGTCGACGTACCGTCGGCTGCCGTCGACATCTGTCATCGACGTGTCATCTGTCACAAATTTTGATTGATTTGAAGCTCACGTTGTGTGCTTCCTAGCTCTTGGGCTACTAAAAATAACAGCCGTCGACACGTTGACGGCAGGTGTCGACGTGTCGGCGGCTGCCATCGACATGCCGTCGGCTGCCGTCGAAATATGTCATTTTCAGTAGTCCGAGGAATAGGAATCGCACAACGTGAGCTTAACCGAAGAAATTGATTCTGAATTGAATATTATCTGTTTTTTCTTTTTGTTCTCTGACAGTCGTTTCTCCATTGGACTGATCTACAATAGAACGTTTCGTTTTTGAGAGATTCATCGTCAGAATGTTTCACCCATGGACGTTTCGTCGATGGAATGGTTCGCATTTGTGTGTTTCTACGACAGGCGTTTTCCACTATGGACTATTCACCGAAAGAGCTTTTCACCAGTGGACTAGCTGATTTCTATATTCGTTTGAAAAGTCTGTTTGTTATTAATTTAACTTACTTTAACTATATGTGCTCCATATAAAGTTTGTTCCCCTCGATATGTTCTTTCATATTAATAAGTTTTGGGGAGTGGACGCGAAATTTCAAAACTGAGGCCTTCATTACCCATACCCCTTCCAGTAGTACATTTTCTTCACGACATCTGCTTGAACATGAATTCAATTTTTTTAACTACGAATTGTCATGCAATGTATTACGTTACGATGTTTTTTATTACTTTTTAAATTGACATGGGTTTTCCAGCTCAATAAAATAACTTGGTAGTCAAAGTAAGACAAACCACCTGCTAATCGTTTGACAAAACAATAAGTTGGTAACTTTGATAATTGTTTTTAATTAATTATACAATAATAGGCTGTGCTTAGCTAAGTCACAAATTAGACATGCGCGGCGCTCTGACAGATAGCCCGCTTAGAACAACACGCCATTTTTGACATACGCACACAGAGACATGAGTTTACAGGCAAAGTAAGAGAGTTTCAGAGTCGCGGTCAGTTGCACTGTCAAAAACATTGAGATATTACGTCGTCAGATACTTACATTATAGTTCAATAGTCAGAAATGGTTTCGCGCAGATATTTCTGTTGCAGTGTATTTGGCTGTATAAACACCACATGAAATTGTGATTAAACGTTCTTTAAGTTACCAAATGATGTTGAAAGGTAAGTAAAACTCAGATAACGTTTGCAAGTTAGTAGTACTATGTACGAGTATTATAAGTATATAGGTAGGTAAACCATTATATTTCGTAACACATTCAAATCCAGTACAAATGGGCTTTTACTTTTTCGTAACTTTTCTCATCATGCATTGGTAAAACACCAGTATTTTTGATATATTATTTTATTGGCACGCGCGGCTGCTGCATCCGCGCCGCGCCGCCGACAGGTGACCGCCGAAGCGTTGGCTCATCCTACTAGGTAAGTAGGTAGGTAGGTAGGACTGTTTGCTCAAGCCATTAGGCTAGCAGGTTGCACCTGGACCTCGGTAAATGACTTCTTAAAATATGATACTTTTATACGTATTCACCCATCTCAACTCCTATTAATCTAAATGGACCCCCTTGGTATATTTTTGTTTTTGTCGAACTAGGTGCAATTTTTCACTTGATGTATTTTATTTTACGCGGTATCTGTCAAATCGCGCTTATCTGGCGATTATAGTAGCGAGTATCAACCCTAGGCGATCAGGCAAGGCGAGAGCGGTCCTTCTGTAAACTCTTTATTTTGTGGCTAAGTAATGACTATAGATCTCGGCCTTAGACTTATGTTATAACTTAGTTGATAATAATATATCCAGAATTCATAAATTATATCGTATTATTCTCGATAAAGTGTATAAAATGAATTAAAAGTAATGAATAACACACCATTGAATAACTTCCGGCAGATTTATTTTAGTGAAAATAAATCATGATTCAAAAAGAAGTCCTAATTAATATATTTTGTAGTTCAGATTATAATGTGTTAATTTCTCTTATTGATTTTGAATCAATTCTTTAATAATAATTACGTTATTTTCGGAAAGGTGTTTACGCAGCATAATAAAAGCAGCCGCCACATTCATTGGCTAAAACATGGCAGATCGCAAAGTTAAGAATGATTCGTTGTTCTCGTGATGAAATGGTTTTCACTAAGATGAAGTAATATGTTTGATAACAATTTAAATTAAATTATAAATTATAATAAAATACTGTTCTTTAGAGATTAAAGGTTTGCTTTAATGGAGAATTTGAGCATAAATATTTCATGGCATAAATAGCCTTAAGAAGAGTATACTTTAATTTGATTAAGTATTATATTACGTAGTTTATACAATTTAAGCGTGGTTTAATAGTAAACTGTTGGAACTGTTATACTGTGTCTTTTCTAATACCTAGATTTCTAACACTTACGAAAACGATCCGTCTTTCGTTTGCAACCTCTGCTGCATTGAGTAATATCATAGATATTATGTAGGGTAAACTTTTACTAACTACACAAAACGAAAGTAATATAAATGAATATCTAAAGTATAAAAAAATATTTTGAATTTTAGCTGTAAAAAATCCAATATTTTTGGATTGCTAAACAAGTTGAGTTCCACTTCTATGTAATATTCGTTTACCTTAAAAATACAACAGATGGCGTTATACGTCATTGAATCGCGCAAGCATTATGTTTTTACAAAATTATAAGAAGTTCCGACCACAGTCAACAGGCAGCTCTCTTAGTAGAACATAAGAGAGACTACTTTACTTACTTTTCTATATTTTTGGAAGATGAGATGAGCGTGTGTGTACATCTCACGAACTCATCTTTATCAAAATTCATATGAGATTATTGAGTGAGACCTGTGTCGATCGCTCTTTTGTCGTGACCCGCCCCCGGGTCGATCGTGTCTCGAATGGTGATTGGGTTGAAATGATTCGATTATTTGAGTACAGTTCGTAGTTCGTAGGTAAGACTAGAGTCTAGAACTAGGAGAGAGGGCGTTTAAAGTTTAAACTGTAACTGTACTGTAATATTTGTGTTTACAGTAGTTTGCACCTTATTTAAAAGGCATAGAGCAAGGGCAATTCAATTCAAATAGGTACGATAAATTGGTTGGTTACGTCATGTGTATCATAGTAATAATTGTTTTATTATATTACTGATACTACTAAATTGTTGATGAAATAACTATTCCTCGTAATTAAAATTTACTTTATTTGCTTTTTAACAATTTTTTTACATGAGATTGTGATTATGAAACAAAATTTGGGAGGCTTTTTGCGGTTTTAATGAACTTCTTTTTTCATTGATTGTCATTCCAGCCTTGGAAAATATCCTTTCACATGGCACCGACGTTGCTTGTACGCATAAACGGCGCTTCATATGGATGTATAAATGCGGGTAGAGAAGACGGCGCTCATTCCTCCACTTTAGTGGATCATCATGCCTTTTGATGAGTGGTTCATTGAGGTATTTCTCCAGTTCCACTATACTGGCAGCTGTGGGGTTTCTTACAATTTCGTTCTCAACTTCTTTGTCGAACGATGCCCAAATGCCGCCAGAATCAGAACTCGATGGTTGCGGTGGTTGTGAATGGCTCTCTGGTATTGCGTCTTCTTGCACAAACAACTGACGAAGTTCTCCTTTGATTGATTTTACGCACAAATCATACTTATCTTTATTAGTAAACGCGTGCTTTGGAACCGAGGATCTAAAAATGATGCTTCTGCAGCCAAAACGTTGCTCTCTATGTCACGAAAACGATTGTACAGCTGGTCTCGAGTGTCGGGTCTTTTATTGTTTTTGCTGTGGCAACACTTCGGTTAACAGCTGATTGTATTTGCTCACGATTATTTTATCTAAAATTTACATAAAAATTAAGAAAATCGTCACTAAATGAAACCAAAACACAAAAGAAGTGTTATTTTATATAGAAGTAGATATTAAGCAATAGTGTTTATGTGATTATTTTAGTGGATTGAAAGTGTTAGTTGTAGACAACAGTGACTGTCAGTTACGAATTTAAACTATTTTGTGTGAATCATTGTCATTTTGTGATTAAGGTAATCATTTGTATGTTTAACGTACAAATTACTTTTTATATTTAGATAATAATCAATCATTAGTAAATCGCATCGACTGACTGTGGTTGTCAGACGCGTGCAGAGGTTAGAAAGTGCTTTTATTTTACTTCCCAGTGCTTGACCTTTCGATTGATTGAACAACACTTTGGACTTCGTTCACATTTTTAAACCATTTAAAAATGCAGACTCGCGTAGCCTTATCTCGCCAGCTTCAGCTGGCTTTGCAGGAATTGAAGGCATCCAAAGAGTTAGTTAATCAATTGTATTTGGAACGAGATGACAATGAGAAAGAAATGTTGGAGGTTTCAAATAAGAATTCTGTACTCAAAAAGGAAATGGCTGAGTTGCACAATGAGTATGTGTTAGTCGTAGATGAGCGGGATAGGTTGCAGGTTGTGGTGAATGGCTTCGGTGAATGCAGTGAAGAGTATGTCAAGGCCTCAGACGCATCACTTTACAGGAGCAAGAACTACAAGAGGCCCACCACCAAATCACAAACATGGAGTCTGAGAAGATTGACACCATAATCTCCCACAATCAAAATTTATTCAGCGAGTTAGTCGACAGTGCACCCAGCCTTGTTTCTGCTGCACCTAGTTCAATTCCCACAGTCACCATTGACCTGACTAAAGATGACACTTTATGCAACTCTCCAGATGGTTTGGTAAGGTGCAGCAAAAACAATTTTAAAAAGTATGTTAGAATAAATAAATTTATTTAAAAAACTCAGAAACTTATTAAAAGGAACAAATGCATGCTTAAGAATGTAAAATACATTAAGGAACGAAGGCGGTTAGGTGATGAATTAGATGTGTATTCCATTAGCTAGAAAATAACTTAAGTGAGCATGACAATGATGTAAAATTATTACAGTCAGAGTTATGCAACCTAAAGTCTCAGTTAAAAAGTGTGTCCGATAGGTACCACTATACTAAACTTGAGTATCAAGAACACATTTTGGCCCTAAAAAAGCTAATGGAGAACTCAGATTCTCTGGCTGGATCTCGGTCAGAATGTGAGCTTTGCACTCACAAGAGAACATCTGATAACCAGACTTCCAACACCACCACTGAGAATCCTGTCAGAATGAGATCAAATACTGTAAATATTGTAATGTTTAGTGACGATATTGGAAAAAATATGGGCCAGTTAGTCAGCACATACTTAAACCAACCAGTAACCAATCACTGTTCACCGGGGGCCTCTTACTCTAATATAAGTTTAATGAAAACTCAATTTTAATTATATTTATTAGAAATAGAGGTAGTCTAAACAAAAAACAGCTGTTAGAACATTGTCATAACCTGTGCTTATTAAATGTTAGGAAGATTATAATGTTTACACTACCTTACAGTAGAGGTTTGCCACAGTCTGAAAATGAGATGAGGTACAAAATGAATTTGACATTAGATACTGTGACTTTTCATAACTGTAAATTAATGAATGTAATTGACATTAACAAATTAATTAATATGAAAAATTTGCATGTGACATATAATAATTTTTATATTTCTTATTATTTTAAGCGACAAATAGCATATTCGCTATCCTCTTTTTTTATTTCTTCAGCCAATATTTTGGCTACTCAACCTGCTTTTATTGAGCAGACAGACTTGTCGACTTTGGAACATGTTCCAAAACATTTAAATTAGATATTAAGACAACAGAGGAAACCTCTAGCAAACCTCCATCTATGACAAAAGAAAAGCCCAACAGTAATTACCTCAATTTTGTTCATCAGAATATACAGGGCTTTTCTGGCAAAGATTCAGAAGTAGGTTTGTTCCTTGACAGTATGAATATAGATGTTTTATGCTTAACAGAACACTGGCTTAAGGAACACAACTGTCTGTTAAGTTTTGATAATTATAGCGTCGCTAGTATGTGCATGAGAGTTTCAGCTATTCGGGGTGGGTCACTAATATTATTGCACAATAAGTTAAAGTATAGGGAACGCAAAGATGTGGTAGCACTCTCAATTGAGCAAACTATTGAAATTTCATGTGCAGAGTTAGAGCGGATTATTATTGTTTGTGTGTATAAACCACCATCTGCGGATTATTCACTGTTTGAAGAAACTTTGGAAGAAGTGCTAAAGAGAGTATGTAAATCAAACAAGAAGGTGATTGTTTGTGGTGATTTTAATGTAGATATTCTAGAATCTTCTCCAACCTCACTTAGATTTTTGAATCTTTTTAAATCATTCAATTTATTAAATATTTTTGATCAACCTACTAGAATCACTGCATCATCAGCTACCTGCTTGGATAATATTTTTTGTGAAAAATTGTATAAGGAGAAATCAATAATTAATTGTTTAAAATCAGACCATTGTGGTCTGTAAACCAAATCTGAACACCGTCATCTCCCTCAATCGGTGGATATTATTTTTAGACCAGTCACTAAGAAACGTATCGAGAAATTTAAAAGCAATATAAACAATCAACTTCCTTACTTAACACACCAAGACCAGAGTGCCGAGTGCGAGTTGCAATAAGAGAAGTGAATAACTTCACCATCGCGTTTGCGAGAAACAAAACGCGAATTTGTATGGCATCGACTGAGCGCCATCTAGCGGCCTGAATGTCGCCCGAATTCGCCGCTAGATGGCGCTGACTAGATTCCATACTATTTGACATTTACGTGCTCGCAAAACGCGATGGTGAAGTCATTCACTTCTCTCACTGCAACTCGCACTCGGCACTCAGAATATAAATGATCAGTATGAGGATTTGTTCAATCTGATAATGTATGAACATAACGCAATCTTTTCAAAAAAAAAAGTGACAGTTGATAAATTTAAATTTAAATTCAGTGACTGGGCTACTCCAGGTATTCATAAAAGTAGGGTAAATTATACGAATTATATGATTTAAAAGCGAACTTTCATAGACCCAAACTAGTAGAATATGTTAAATCTTACTCTAAGATATTCAAAAAATCTTGCAATGTTGCCAAGTCCATGTTTTTGCGAAACAAAATAAAACAAGCAAAAAACAAAATCAAAGCGACTTGGAACATTATAAATAAAGAAACTTGTAAGTCCATACCACGCAATAACTCTATCTCACTTAAAATTAAAGATAATATTATTAAATCTGACGTTGACATAGCTAATACATTTGAATCATTTTTCTCTGAGATACCTTTTATTACTACCAGTAAACTAAATTCTAGTCCACTACTAGCTAGTTATCTCCTCACATCAAGTGTTGATGAGTGCGCCACTAGTTTTTGCTTTGATCTTAAATCGTCTCATACCATCCTCAAAACGTTTAAAGAACTTAATATAAAAAAACGGAGGATTTAGGCGGTATTTCTGTTGATATACTTAAATCAATCATAGATACCATCTCCCCTAGTTTAGCGTTACTTTTTGACGTGACGGCTTAAATTAGGTTGCGGCTGGGAGTCACTTATGAAAAAGTGTAACGCTCGGTAACGTTACGATGAGTCACCGAACGAGAGAGAGGCCCGCCGAATGCCTTGCGTCTCTCTCCCACTCAACTATGATCGGTCTGCCGCAATTCTTATTTTCATTCAATTCCTTGTTCCTATTGTGCAATTTAATTATATTCATATCAATAAATATTCTACCGAGAAAAAGACGTTGTCACGTAAAATCTTCGCCCGTAAAACCGACTTTACAGGCAACCATTTTAATAACTGTGTAGACAAGGGTCAGTTCCCTAATTTAATGAAATTTAGTAAAGTCATACCCCTTTATAAGTCAGGTGAGAAAAGTGACCCATCAAATTATAGACATATACATTACTTTAATTAAGTACTACGCAGTACTTCAGTTCAGGCAGGCTTATCATTAAGAAAAAATAATTAATTCGA
Organism: Udea olivalis; assembly: GCA_947369235.1. NCBI lineage: Eukaryota > Metazoa > Arthropoda > Insecta > Lepidoptera > Crambidae > Udea > Udea olivalis. The sequence goes on along the minus strand of OX376362.1, from coordinate 8,301,843 downwards.
GATTGAATTTCTGAAGAAGTGTATTCTCCGCCTTACAATCGGGCATGACCGTAACGTTACACATTTCGTTACATATGTTGCAATCATGACTAAAAAAAGCGAACGACATACCCTCGAATCAAAATATCACTACCGCGAATAAATACAGACGTAGAAGTAGTTTCATTGTTTTAAGCGATATCGAAGATTTATTGACCTTTATTAATTAGTTCTAAAGAATGTCCAATACTTGCCCTGCAATCCTCGCGCCGACACACATTAACTTTTTTCACTCCAAACACACATGGCTGTTATTGTTTTTTGTGTGTTGGCGTCTTGTTCAATAGTGTTGCCAATAAATAAAAGGCAAAAGCAACCAAATTATTTATGTGGTATGGCAAGAATAGGCGTTATAATGTCGTTATATTCATGACTTTACACACGCAGTAAAAATTGGACACATTTTCGAAGTTGATTAAATTTATTATGGTTATGATAAAATAATGGTAACCTTTTGTGAACACGAAAAAGTAACTCAGAACTCCAACCGAACCTACAAATAGCACAAAAGTTTTGTTAAAATTACATGTTTTCGATAATAGTGTAGTAGTTGGACAAACTTTTTTTGTATGGAGTAAAAGTAGTGTCACTTGAAAAATAACTAAAATATATAGAAATTTGTAAGCATAGCCAAGATTACATAGTTTTATCTAAACCACAGAGAGGTTCTATTCAGATCAATTTGGAACGTATATTCGTAATTAAAACAGCACTGATGCTATGACAAAAATAAAACCAGGACAACCAAAAAAAAATAAATGTACACTTTTTTGCGACCGAACCCTTATCAGTTATAATTGCTGATATTTTGTTCGAAAGACCCCAGTTTTCTACTTCATTTATTAAGAAGTTCGACAAATTTTATGCGGTATGTCGTTCCTCAAATTGAATACAGCCTAACAGTGCCGATTTGAGTACAGAATGCTGGTCAATATAGTGAGCAGTCAATGCAATAAAACTCGTGTTACTAACCGATGTCCAGCCATCGGACGTGGTGCGGCCCTGTTTTGCGGAGATACTGCATCACTTCATGAAGAAGGAACAGAATTTGATCCACTAGTCTGAGGGGAGATCTGAACTTGTAGGTTTTCATTGTCTGTTTGCTCAATCGATACAGTCCCATGCAATTTTTTCATGTGCCTAGTCAAATTACCAGTGCCACCTCGGGAATAGCTTAACATTTTAGAACAGTATTCACATTTCGCCTTATCTTTATTTATCACCCAAAAATGATTCCATATTTTGCTTCTCTTTTTAGCAAGATCAGCCATCGTAAGTTTTTATTAGTTTATGAAAATTTACAAAGTTAAAATAAAAACAAACAGGAACACAACTAAAGTTTTAAAAAAGGTTAATTTAGGCAAGCTAGATTAGTTCATTATAAGTACTTATGCTAATTCCAACATAAATAAAATCGTGCAGTTGCATAACACAGAATAGTTTGTTATATGTTAATTATTATTCACATTCACAATTTACCAATGAAAGCCTAAAACACAAAACGCAAGCAAAACCAACTAATTCTAGAGCGCGAGTCGCAGGTCACAACAAGCCACACTTGCAAACTATAATAACTAAGTTCAATACTTTTAAAAAGTCCTAAATTTCTAATAACCGATTCGATCACCTGTGCGACGACGACAGATCGCGACACGTGATCTGCGCGAGCGAACCTGTCAAAACCGGTTTATTTAAGACTATAAGTAACAACGGGTGAAAGAGAAAGAGTCCGTGAAGTATGCAAGTAAATGAAAGAGGCAGAAGAGAGTTCGTAAGTGACGTCGTTGCGTGATATCAATTGAATGTTTGATTCGATCTTTTTTATGCAAGCAATTATGTACAGTAAACTCATGTCGATAAAGTGCATTTTGGTTTAATTTGTATAACTCGTGTCTCGTTCGTTCAGGTGACTATCGCTACGGCACGGGTTGGTCAAACACGATCGAGTCTTTACGAGACTCGTGATTCGATCACTCATGTAAGGGTTGTCATCGAAGCAAAAGGATTCAATCAATCGCGATCGACCCAGCCACTGGTCGTCTCGTCGGTCAATGTATCGCCCGGCGGTAAAATTGTATTGCTTTCCTTCCTATTGTGTCTAGCACATACGTCTGATACGTCATACTATGGGTCATGGGAGGGTTCGAGCACAAATTAGGCATGCGCGGCGCTCTGACAGATGCCCGCTTAGAACAACACGCCATTTTTGACACACGCACACAGAGACGTGAGTTTACAGGCGAAGTCAGGGAGTTTCAGCGTCGCGGTCAGTCGCACTGTCAAAAACATTGAGATATTATTTGTAGTACGTCGTCAGATACATACTTACATTATAGTTCAATGGTCAAAAATGGTTTCGCGCAGATATTTCTGTTGCAGTGTATTTGGCTGTATGAACACCACACTAAATTGTGATTATACGTTTTTTAAGTTACCAAATGATGTTGAAAAATAAGTAAAACTCAGATAACGTTTGTAAGTTAGTAGTACTATGTACGAGTATCATAAGCATATAGGTAGGTAAACCATTATATGTCGTAACACATTCAAATCCAGGACAAATGGGCTTTTACTTTTTCCGTAACTTATCTTATCATGCATTGGTAAAACACCAGTATTTTCAGTATATTATTTTATTGTCACGCGCGGCTGCTGCATCCGCGCCGCGCCGCCGACAGGTGACCGCCGAAGCGGTGGCTCATGGTGTTATCTACAGCCTACTGAGTAAGTGGGTAGGTAGGTAGGTAGGACTGTATGATCAAGCCATTAGGCTAGCAGGTTGCACCTGGACCCCGGTAAATGAATTCTTATAATATAATACTTTAATACGCATCTCAACTCCTTCTAATCTAACTTTTGTATATTTTGTTTTTGTCGAACTAGGTGCAATTTTTTACTTGATGTATTTTATTTTACCCGGTATCTGTCAAATCGCGTTTATCTGGCGAATATAGTAGCGAGTAGCAACCCTAGGCGATCAGGCAAGTTGATAGAAAAAGGCGAGAGCGGTCCTTCTGTAAACTCTTTATTTTGTGGTTCGGGGGTTGAATACTATGGTATTCAAGTAGTTAGGTAGGTACAGTACAATCCATAGGTGGTCATCCATTACTTAGACTCTCGAAAAAAACAATAATTTGGAACTCGAACTTAAGGATTGAAACCGTAACATTCAAAAGCAATGAAAACATTATGTATACTCTTTCTTTCTTTATTTTCTTCTTTTGTCGACGACGCACAGTGGTCCGGATTTTGAATATGGTGGACTTAGAACCTAAGGTCAGTATTTCTGGCTGAAAAAAAACATACGGACAGTTAAGTAAACGCTCATCAACGTTTGTTTTAGCGGTTTTCATGAAATCGTTTAATTAAGCGAAAAAAAATTATTAAAAAAAATGTATGGAGCAAATCTGAAATTATTTTTTTTCTCAAAACGTTTAAAAGTGTTAGCAACGAAACCTTATGTAAATTATTGTAATACATGTATTTGTTAATTTCACAGAGAAATTTTTTGCTTGTACTTGCAGTCTTGGCGTTTATCTATATAAACCCTATGGTTTAACTTAAAATATTTAATTAAATAGAAATAACACGAATGATCTACTTTATTTCGTCTGTTAAGTGGTTTCGGGAATATAAAATACTACGAATAATTTATTCATCTCAACACAAACATCAGTTTTGAAAAATATTAAACATTTTAATTTCATAATAATATTATACTACTACTATTTGACGACCGACTTGGTGTACCTAATGGTTAAGAAGTTGTCTACTACACCAGAGGTCGCGGGTTCGATCCCCGCACAGTACAAACATTTGTGTGCATGAACATGTCTGTTTGTACTGGTCTGGGTGTCTCCTATGTATAATAAGTATGTATTTACAAAAGAAAATGTATTTAAGTATGTTTATCCGTTGTCTAGTATCCCATAACACAAGCTTTAATTAGCTTACTTTGGGGCTAGATGGCGCTGTGTGGAATAATGTCCAGGGATATTTATTTATATTTATACTTCTTAGTTGTTAGTTATTGAATGACGCATTGCCTACTAATATTCCCCTCCCATTCCCTAATATTGCTATCTCTTTCATTTTCTACTATCGCTATCTCTTTCATTCTATATTGCTCTCTCTCTCTTTCACTCCTTTAGACCCTTGCTAGTTGCGCGATTATGAATCAAATAAAACAGACGGGAGCTCCTGTTGGAGCGTCATTAGACATTCAACCCTTAAAGAGTCAACATACCTGGGATTTTGAACGTGAACAATCTACCTACTTGATCATGGCTAGATTTGGATATAACCTGGATATTTACGTTTTTCTGCGAAAAGGGGACCTCAAGGACTACAAGCGACTACATCAAGCAATTTTAGACTGCGTTTTGCTTGAAATTTCGCAAGAAGATTCTGAAAAAATATTGAATTTTGCAAGATCTCTCACTGAGAACTTAAATCGTCGATGGACCGATGCACATAGGGTGCAAAAAACATTCATGAAGAAGCATATGGACTGGTTAGAAACAAGAATTAAGTGGCCTGAATGTAAATCTGTAAATCTTACCGAAATTTTTGAAGGGACCGAAAATGTGGATTCTCGTTTTACAGAAGAAGCAGCTGTTCTACCCTTTGCATCTACTTCGAAGGGGACTGGTGATATGGACACTTCTACAGACATTGCACCAAGGAAGCCATTTGAAGACTTGGGGAATAAGCAGAAGAAAAGACGATCGGGTACATTACTCGACTATCCGGAAGAGGAACTGACTTTTGCTTTTGTCACGAAGCTAAAGTGTAATGGGAAATAAGCTCTTGCTCGCATCATCGATCATCTTATGAAGAAACCTGAAAAGGTTGAAGCTGTCGAATCACTTTTATTAACAAACGCAGAGGTGGACACTATGCAGGAAGATCAAGCGTTGGCCCTTACTACTTCATTGGATCTGTCAAAGTGGAAGTATCTTACTCTACGGTCTGCATTGTCACAGCAATTGAAGCTTCCGTCTTACCACAAGTTGTTAGAAGCTAAGGAGAGGTGTTATCCAGATACCAGAGATATTGAAATATCAGAAGATATAGTGAAGGTGAAACTCCAAGCACTTTTAGACGTGACGACTCGAAGAATCTTGCTAGTAATGATTTAAATATGTGCAGTGGAAACTTGAAGCTAACCTCCAAATGGGGATTCGATGGATCTTCAGCACAGAGCAACTACAAGCAAAGAAGTGAACTGGCAGAATTCGACGACTCCTCTGTGTTCATGACGAGTCTCGTTCCTCTGAAGCTAGAGAGCGGAAATGTTGTTATTTGGAATAATCCAAACCCATCTTCAACATCTTATTGCAGACCTATTAAATTTCAGTTTGCGAAGGAAACGACTTACTTTGTTAAGCAGGAACAAGCGGCAATGGAGGAAGAAATACGGAATTTGACTATTTCAAGTTGCGGAAACTTGGAAGTTACTCATGCGTTGCACATGACAATGATTGATGGGAAAGTGACTACAATTATTACAGATACTCCATCTGCAGCTACGTGCAATGTTAAATATTTTTAATAATTATGTTATTTTGTAAGTGATGTTTGTGTTAATATAAATATATTTGTTTAGTTTTTTACTTTCCCGAAACCACTTAACAGACGAAATAAAGTAGATCATTCGTGTTATTTCTATTTAATTAAATATTTTAAGTTAAACCCTATATAAACGCCAAGACTGCAAGTACAAGCAAAAAATTTCTCTGTGAAATTAACAAATACATGTATTACAATAATTTACATAAGGTTTCGTTGCTAACACTTTTAAACGTTTTGAGAAAAAAAATAATTTCAGATTTGCTCCATACATTTTTTTTTTCAATATTTTTTTTTCGCTTAATTAAACGATTTCATGAAAACCGCTAAAACAAACGTTGATGAGCGTTTACTGAACTGTCCGTATGTTTTTTTTCAGCCAGAAATACTGACCTTAGGTTCTAAGTCCACCATATTCAAAATCCGGACCACTGTGCGACGACAGAGTAAAGCAACAAAAATTGTTTCTTTAACGCAGTCAATTTACACCTGTACGTCTACCACGAGTTGCCAATTTAAATTAACGTTATCATTCGCGTAAAAAAAAATGTATTGGGATGACACATGACATGACATGACAATATCAAATCCCAATACATTTTTTCACGCGAACGATAATGTAAATTTAAATTGGCAACTTGTGCTACCACAAGTACGTGTACAACACGTACTGGCTCCTGTACAAAGTCTGCCGCTGACGTTTGCCGTCGACCTCTTGACTCTTGACCTCGTGACGACCACTAGAGATGTGCGAGGATGCGTTGCGAGGAATGTGATTGTTAAAAGCCAATAGAATTGTTTCATTCACCTAGCTTCGCGATTCCAACGGTTCTTAACAAACACATTCCTAGCTACGCATCTTTGCACATCTCTGGTGGAAGGTGCTAGCGGTACGCTAAATTAACCTGCGAATGGTGTTAAAGTCGTGAAGATCGGAACGATTGATCTTTAGGCCATACGAATAAATTAGACCCGTAGCACGGAAAGGAGGAAAAAAAATGTAAAAGTTATTCAATTCAATTTTATTTTATTTAATAAATAAATAAATAAATAAATATGCGCCAGACCACACACCTCTTGTAATGGTCTCGAAGTAGGGATTAATATCCCTGTGTTACGAGGTACCACACGAGGAAATAAGCCAGGGGCGTCTCCCAGCACACCCAGACCCGAGTCAATTCAGAAAAGATCGTTTCATGAATTGACCCGTCCGGGAATCGAACCCGGGACACTACGGAAATCGGGGCGAGAAACCGTGCTACAGCGCACTGCGCCAATCGTGTCGTCAAAGAGTAAAATGACAAGATCCATGGGTTAGTAATACAGATGACTTAAAAACTAATGTTAGAACCTAATAGCTATTAATCAAAATTAACCAATAAAAAATAAGTCACTTAGCCCGGGAGAGTCAAGAACAAAATAGACCTACTTATTTGACCATCACCCGGTGGAAATGTCTCAGAACAGGTGCTCTAAGGTCCTCAGCGACAACTAATTTCATACTTGTTTATTACTTACGAATTATTAAAGCTGTAAGTACCTACTCAGAAGAAAAAAGTAATACTATTAGTTCATTCTTTATTTTTTTAAGTTAGGAAAACGGCCACAGTCAACTTCCCTCTGTTTTGAGATATTATTTGGAACATCAGCGCCTAGAGTGTTTTCCGTGTATGGGTTAAAACTCATTTATCGTGGAAAGCTTGCTTTCCAACCTATAAACCTTACCACGAAATATGATTGTGCACAGCGCAGTGCGCATAGCAATAAAGCTTGATAACCATTTAAGTGTTTTCAGGGTTCCTTCTTCGGTATGTTAATCCAGTCAGCCACCCATGAGTCGTGAAGTTCAGAAGCTTTTGTCATCTATTTAGTTTTATGGCTACATACACCAATAAATAGCCGTCCGCCTGTTTGTCTGTCTAAAGCTTATAAAAGACAGCATAATAGGATCCGATTTATAAATATTTTTAGGCTTTAAGGCGAGGTGGTTCTGCACAACATTTCCCGAAGGAAACTGGTAAGCGCCACGCGAACCGACAATCACTAAAATAATTCGATCGAATCGATCAAAAAATTATTAGATGTTAAAAAAACAATCGGATGAAATCCCTCCAGTTATCTTTAAACTTCGTTTTGGTAAAGGACCCATATTATCAGATCAATTATTTTAGAAATAAAACTAAAAATAGAAGACCAATGTCACGAAAAGAGGTAACTTTGTGAATTTATTCTATCGAGCCAACTTTATCAAATCATGTTTCCACCGGATGAATTCCCTGTATTATCCACTCAACAATATCAGTAAATTTTATTAGATTTTGATTTTACTGTCTACTACTTCAATAATGAATCCTAAAAACGTGTTTTGTGAACCACCTCCCCTTAATGTTTATTTTTATCACAGTCAAATGTACATGAATGTGAACTAGTTAGAGTGCATTTATTAAACTGAATCTGGGTAACTATGGTAACTTGTAACGAGCTGCTGTTACAAAGCGGAGGATGAACTAGCCATTATTAAGAATACCTTCACTATTAAAGTTCTTTATTGAACATTCTAGAATATTTCGATGCGTACCTATTGTCCACGAGGAAGTACTTAAGCATTTTGGCACACAAATAAATAATTTATTGTTATTTAAGCGAATTAAATACATAATTACCGTAACTTTCGATTTCAGTATCACTCATAATACATGTATAACATTAAATATTTTTTATTTTCACTTGCGTCGCGCGTCGGCAAGATGTCTAATTAGCCTTGTTGGTAAATTCGATTGTAATTTATGCAGCTAAAAATATTTATTGTTAATAAAATTGTTATTACTGAATCATACGTAACTAAAATAAATAAAATACTATAATTATAGCTAACTTAATTTTTAGTGGTTAAAATCCAATAATATTTCTATTTTCATTTATACAGTTTATTAAAAACATCACATTTTCATTGTAAAAATAAAAATAAAAATTATAAGTAGAATTTTGTTCGGGTCGTATCTAAATCTGTCTAAACATGACAAATTACGGAATATCTTTTGTAGTTTTTGCCTCGTAAACTTCAAACACAAGATATTGGTTAAGCAACATAGCTGATCTAATTTTACTGTGATGTTCGCGGCTTTTTAATTCTTTTGAAATAATTAACGTTTGTCAAAAAAGGCAGAAACATAATTTTTAAATGCACTAGTGGGCCTTATTACAATCGCTTCTATCCAGTGAAGTTAATTTCCTAAGCTGAGTGTATCGAGCAATTACGTCAGTAAATATCCAGCCTAGCAGATGCGTTGGTGCCAGGTAATCGCTGACTGGCTGGAAATGAAAGATCATATTACGAAATTGCTGGCTACGCTTACTTTGAGGAATTACCTTGACATATAGGGGATTGTAAAAAGATCCAGTGTGATTGAAATGCCAAGCAGGATTCATAACTTTAACTGTACGAAAGGAATAGGTTATATACTCGTAGGTTTTAGGTTTCATCCATAACTTAGTGAAGTTCGAAAGAATACTACGTTTAAGTATTAATTCTTTTTTCACTTCCCATGCTCTAAAAGTACGCCAATATAGCCCTACGAAGCGGGACTAAAGTGACCACATAAGTCTCTAGGGAGTGAAAAGTAATTAGTTTTTTAATTTCCTTTATGTGACATAGACAAACTTAAATAGCCAGTAAATTTATACTATTATCTGTGGAGTGTGGACCATCTTCATTGCGAAAATGTTGAGAGTTTTAGTTCCATCGTTTGTCCGCAAGGAAGGTGGCGTCATAAGTTTTAAATTGTTAATCTGTGACTGGTTCGGAAGAAAAAACTGCCCGCAAAAATTTCAGAACTTTTGTAGAGTGTAAATTTGTTCGGTTTTGAATGTTTTTGTACTAAATTGACTATTTTTCTCGCACTCAAAGTGAAAAGTACAGCTTACACCTCGAGACTAAACGCCAACTTAATATGTCCTCGGTTTTATTGACTCCCGAGCTCTGGTATATTATGGCTTCGTTTAGTCCCTCTATATGAAATATACTATTATCTCTGTTAATTTGCCACAGCTGTGATTCTTATATCAATAAGATCTTGCAAGTAAATACCTGACCGACTAATTTTTCACATCTCATTAATTTAACTACCGTGTTACTCTCCGGGCTACGTGCCTAATCAATCTATAAATTATTCTGCTCTATGGATCGTAAAGTTCATATTTACTGCTGCACTAAAATCTTATAGTCAGTCGACAACGATGAAAGCCAACTTAAGCATGCCTGCATAACATTGCAGTATAATACTTTTATAAACAGATAGTTATCTTTTTAATAAAACTTATAATCATTAAACTATATTATGTAGCAAATTGATTTATAGTTGGTAACATGGTTCTTCTGTTCATTTAATACTTCATGGAATTCGCATTTATATTTGTTACTTATTTAGCAATTATTGACAACAATGGTAATTTATAATGCAAGGAAAATTAATAGTAAGGCAAGTATTATAATAGAATAAAGCTTATACGCATTGGATTTTACGTATACTTGGAATAACATGAAATACTACGTAGGGAGACGCAAACAAACTTAGGATAATTAATTATCTTATGAATGTCAAAATATTTTACCATAAATGCGAGTATGATATACGAGTACCTAATCTCTCAAAATAAGCAATTAATAAAAAAATTACAATTACGTACTTGTATATTATTTCAAATCAGTAATATTTAATAAAGGTACACATGTAAATATGACTCAAATGAGTACCAAAGATAGGAAAACCATAAGTATTCAACTTGATTCTTGATCTCGAGACGCAAACTTGCATCTAAAAAGGGTTATTTTAAGACCCAGGCTTAGAATACTAAATTATGTTGCGCTGATCCATAAATAGTAGTAATCATCTGTTTTTAAAGTCAGAAACCATGATTCGATAATGATAATAATACCTTAAAAAGAGCTAATAACACTCTCGATGTCAAAAAATAAAACAATGGTACCTAACTACTAACGTGTGTTGACGGGCAACAAAACAAATGAATCGACTAGCGGACGGCCGGCTGTATTTAGCCAGCACCTTCGCTCAACTCTATATTTGCATAGCGAGAGTTCGACGCTCGGAGGCTAAGAACAAAATAAGTACCGATATGGGAAATAAGAAAGCTTATTGATGAGCGAGCGAACATGTCGGATGTCGGCGAGTGTTGCACGGTGGCCCGATGTATTAGGAAGTAGCATTTGTTTAGTTATGAACAGCAGAAGTGAGCGACAATACGTGCCAAAATTGGTGATTTTACAAAGACTATAAAGCTTATTAAACTACTACGATTATAAATAAGATATATCATTCATATATGCTGCTTGGCTCAATTATTTACGTAGATTTCATTCTTAAAAACAAATTGGAAGTTTGTTCAATCATCATCTTCTCTTGCTATTGACTGTACATAAGGCAACTCATTCCGTCTGTGCAAAGCTCTTCTTCGTCGTGTTTATTTTAAAACATTACTGCAGTAATTTTTAAACAAACAAGGACAAAGAATTTCCATTGAGTTGATAATTGTGGATAACCACCTCATTATGAGAACTAAGTTGTTCTGTTGTAGGTAATGGGCCTTATTACCATCTCCTAAAACCAGTCAAGTTAATTTCCTAAACTGCCCTTTTACTCCCGTTCGACTTACGGCAGAAGCTTCGTTCGCTATCCTGCTCTCGCATATCTGTGCAATCAGTAGTGAAAACGGAATAGCGCACGAAACTCCGGCCGTAAGTTAAACGGGAGTAGGCCCTCTGAGGGTAGCGAGCAATTCCGGCAGTAAATATCTGGCCTAGAGGATGGATTATTGGCAGGTAATACGGCCCCTGATCAGTCTCTTTCATTCATAATATACCTCTCATTTACGAATATAAGTGGTGGTTTACTCGTACTACATGAACTAAAATAGACGGTTATCGTAAATGTGTTGAGGAGTGGTTCTTCAGGACTTATATGTATACTGATTACTCTTTTTTATGACCCATATATCTACCATGAGTTTACACCAATGACAGCCGCTAGCGTTCGCGTAAGCCGCGTTGACGTTTTTGTATAAGATTTCGGTACAGCGCCACTAGTGATTAAAAGTGGAACCAACCAAGGCATGTACATTTTTTAACGCAACGTTCCCCGTTTACGTGACGGAGAGTAATTTTTCAGTTACCAAACGCGAATTTTAGAAGTCTGTATTGATTTTCTGAATCTCAATAGGATATTTATCGTGGAAGTGAAAATTAAAGTCGACTCCTAAATTTATTTGATCGAAAAATTGTTTTAGAATTGAAAACATCGGCTTTTGCGTATATATTTATAAATTCCAAATTTTTGCGTAAACTATGTTCAACTATGGTGCTTTTAGATAGTATCAGCGCGGCGTCACAAACTAATTGGATAATATGTCTATCAATTTTACAAGTCAGTAACAAGCTACCGAACACATTCGGTAATCCTAAACAAACTAAGGCTTCTATTAGAAAGTTATATTTAAATATGGACTATAAATCATTACCCGGCTCCATATCAGAGACGGCGAGTTTTTGAATAAAACTTACACTTTTCACGGCCATTTTTTATGTTTACAATTGCGTAGTCTGGTTTTTGATTTATGAATATTTTTCCCATAACTATTAATCGTTTCTGCATACGTTAAAATATAAGTATCTATTAATTTGTAGCTACTATGGTAATGAACTAATGATCAATCTCCGCTTCCTGTAGTAAAATTAAGCTGATTATGTAAAATGAACTTGTTTAATTACATAGTAGGCTCACTAAGTAACTTAGCTTTGTTTGCTGTTCGTCAATCAAGTGAAATCTTTTGTTGTTGTTACCTATATTCACGTACATCCTATGTTATTAAATAATTTGCATGTTACACTTGCATAATTCTCTAAATTGCGTAAAATTACACTTTACTCAGAGTTGGGTATTGTGTTCCTAAGACAAAAGTCAGCCTTGCATCTGTGGTAATTAGAAGTTTGTAATATTTTAAACTCTGCTTTGTGTCCGTTTACAGATTTCCGATTGGCGTATGGGCGTTTTACTGATATGCACTGAATGAGCGCCAACGTTGAAAAGCCTTCTACGTCCTATTAATTAAATAAAGAATTCACATCGCGAAGTTCCTGGGTTTAACGGCGTAGATCAGCTTTAAATTTTTTTTGACACAAATCAGTAGATTTTTGGGCCTAACTAGGAATCGAAACTACTCGTATGTCCGACGGTCTGTCGATCCGTACGACCGATACGATCTGTTTTTTACATTTACAACGACTGAAACAAGTGTGTGTATGGCTCAGCCTGATGTAACGAATATACCGTACCCCAAGGTAGTGTGTTGGTTTTTCTATACATTTAATGACCTGGCTTTGCTACAGGCTTTTATAATCTCATAGTGACACATGAGAAGCAGAAAAAAGGTTGCAAAAGTGTCCCTCATTTTTAAACAAAGCTGAAGACTGGATTACTAAAAATGGTTATATTCGTCAATATTTCTAAAACGTGGGACTACTGTCATAACGAGCCGTCCGACATAAAGTGCGAAACCAGAGGGCCTACTCGCGAACGATATTTACGTAGTTTCAGTCAAACTAATGTGTCAAAAAACCTACACCAATATAATATTCTTGAATATTTATTTGTGTATGTTGAACATCATATTAAGAGTACAAAAACTCATGATGATTCTTGAAATCACTTTCGTTTTCATATTAAATAAGGCCATGTTAATTTTCCCGAAACTACGGACATAGTGTTAGGTACCCAGACACAGTGTGAACTTGTGAAGAGACTGTAATGTGAGAACCGGTCAGCATATCTAAAACTTTGGCGTGTACTCTGCATTTAGGTCACTGAGAAACTGCACTGATATGCACGGAAGTAGAGTACATCTTACTGTAATTCGAGTAGCAGGGTAGATGGTCCGTTACTGCAGAGTTAAGTGGACGCACGTTCAATGGTGAATTGCTTTTGACTTAGAATGGGACTTCAAAAGAAAAGAAGGAAATTATATAAAGGCATAGAAAATCCACCACAGCCGCCAAAACAAAAGATACGAGTGTACATCAGTCTCTGACGTCCATCCATAGTACAAGTTCTGCGTTTAGGTTCGGATTGTCATGTATCTTAGAACAACTGAAACAAGTGCGTGTATGGCTCAGCCTGAATATGTGACGAATAAAGCGTACCCCAAGGTAGTCTGCTGAGCCCTTTGCTGTTTCTTATCCTATCAATGTATTTATTAACACAACTTTAATGTCACCCGAGCGATAGCCGACTGTTCGGAGATTGAACAAAATGTTCGCGTCAAATAAAAAAAAAGGTGCCAAACACCTATCTCCAGGTATTTTGAAACATGTTTGCCTTCAATATAACTTAAAGCTACTTTCAAATAAGGAATCTCTTGAAATTAACTTTAAAATTGTATTAATGCGGTTTGAGCTCGTTATGTGAAAAGTTAATGTTAATTGAATGTCAAGTAATAAAATCAATCGATCACTGCAATTCAAATTTACAAGTCGCGAAAAACTTGGCTTTGTAATTTTTGAAGATTTATTGAACCATTAACATGCCTAATAGCAATTTGTAAATAATTGGACAATTACACAGGCTGGTACAATTTAGGAAGTGACTTGTACCGATTTGGCTAGCTTTAGTTGATAGGTACTCACGCGAGCGTTATTTATGTACAAGCAACCCCAGGTGAAGCGGAAAAAATGTGGTTAGCGTTGGCGCCACAACTTTACAGAGAGGACACTGCGACATGAATTTTTTCTTCTAATGGTTTTATATGGATGCCCTATATTTTATTGCAGATTTTGTAGTACGAGTACATATATGTTGTTACGCAAAGATTCATTAAAATCTATCCAGTCCAGTAGTTTATATTTAACGCTGGAACATCTAACAGACCGTTGCAAATTAAAAAAAAAATATTTTGGTTTTGAGTACTGTTCTCCAAAAATATCAAAATGTAGTAATTAATATGCTTCGGTAGTAACATAATATTAATATGTTTCACAGTAATGAAAAGAGAAGATGAATAAGACTTCGCAAAACTATTAATGTGAACCTGGCCAAGAGCAAAATGCCAAATAATATGTAGAAATTTCAAAATGTATGGTCATTACCATATGAGTTTATATTATATTTATGTGTCATTAAATTTATAAACCTGACATATACTCCATCATATCATAAAGTAATAAAATTGCCAAGATGAACTTAAACTTGCGTGGTTATAACTAAGTATAATTTAACTAGAAAATGAAGTCCATGTTCTACTGAACCTGAAACGGTTTCCAAGCAACCTTAATGAGGACCAGTGGGCCTACTCCCGTTCGTTGACCACATCTCGTCCCACATCGTTCATCTTTAGGCGTTAAAATCACGCGAATAGTGAATCAAAAAAAAAAAATTCACTTTAGTCCCTAAGGAGTGAAAAATAATTAGTTTTTTAATTTCCTATAAGTGACAAAGACAAACTCAAACAGCCAGTAAAAATGTACTATTATCTGTGGAGTGTGGACTGTCTTCATTGCGAAAATGTTGAGAGTTTTAGTTCCATTGTTTTGTCCGCAAAGAAGTTTGGCGCCATGTGTTTTAAATTGTTAATCTGTGGTTTAGTTCAGAAGAAAATCAAAAAACTGACCACGAAAATTTCGGAACTTTTGTCAAGTGTAAAGTTCGGTTTTAAATGTTTTTGTACTAAATTGACTATTTTTCTCGCACTCAGAGTGAAAAGTACAGTTTGCAGCTCGAGACTAAACGCCAACTTAATATACCCTCGGCTTCATTGGCTCCCTCGCACGCTCGGGAGTCAAACCACCTCTGGTATATTATGGCTTCGTTTAGTCCCTCGATATAAAATATACTATTACTTACATGTAAAAATGTATTCAATCTGGGTGGTATCTTATGCCTCATTTTACTGTACGAAATACAAAATACTATTGTCATTACACTTTTTGATTGCTATTTGGCCGTTTAAAGTTTTACGAAACTCCGCAAGTTTGCACCGGAGTAGGCCAATGCAACACCAGTGTGGCCGGTACTCGCGTATACTTGCTAGATGACCATTTCAACTACCCAAACTTTATAGTTATGAGTTGCCTCTTCAAAATGGCTTTCACGCTATAGTTGTTTCTCTTTACAAGCAAGCTAAACAAAAGTGCCTAATAACAACATTTTCACGAGTTTTCCTGCAGCTTTGAGCGTTTTACAAGCCATAAATGTTTCCTTATTGGTACCACTGTTTAGTTGTTTGCTGTACTGTATAATTTTACTATCACGACAACATTTATCACAGACATAATTAATTTTATAGGCTTTTAGCCTTCTAGGCATTACTAAAGAGGCTAGCAGTTTTATAAGG
Organism: Udea olivalis; assembly: GCA_947369235.1. Taxonomy (NCBI): domain Eukaryota; kingdom Metazoa; phylum Arthropoda; class Insecta; order Lepidoptera; family Crambidae; genus Udea; species Udea olivalis. The sequence goes on along the minus strand of OX376362.1, from coordinate 8,285,838 downwards.
GTTGTTAAAGGACTGAAAGTTTTTTAGTACACTACCAATGGCCGCCATGATAGCTACAATATAATATTAATGAATTGTAGTCTGAAACAGAGAGACTAAGATGATGAAAGTGCACTTAGTTAGTAATGAACATTTGAATGTAGATTGTAACCAGTCAACTAATATATGTGGGTTCAGATATGAAATTACGAGTAAGAAATATAGGTTTAACTAATTAAAATGACACATAATTCAACGTCTATCTTCAGTTGCCGTGTACACAAGCTTTACATGTGAGCACCTTATGCAGTAAATTTAGGACCCATTTTCCTACGATTTTGCTAAATTGTCTTGCTGTCGTCCATACACAGTAATCACTTGCATGTCTTGTCACCTATGCGATGACATGTTTCATTACTAGAACACATGGTTTTAGTTTAATAACGGTTATTTACTCATATGAAGCTTCATGCCTCAGCGCGTGATTGCGCACTCAGTTAATTGTTACTTAAAACAAATGGAACTTGACTAACATCTTTCACTATCCAGGTGAACTTCAATTTTTATTGTATTATAGCAGCTCCTACGTCCCACTTATGTCAGAATTTGTATAAGGTGGATAATGTTTTTTTTTTCAATATTAATATAAGTATTTTTAAAGTAGTTTGAAGAAAGTACAAAGTTATTGCGCCTTCCAAACAGGTAACATTAACGACTACAAAAAATCTCACAATGCACAAATACGTGTACTATTCCAACGTGAAATCCCTAAAATGCATCGTAAGCGTGACTTCTTCATACGTTCATGTTGGACGCGTGAATTCTATCACCATTTTCACCCATTCTATGCAAAATCACCCGTCGAAGAAACAACACGTTTTGAATTAATGAATTTGACACATATTTCGGTATTTTTCCACAAGGCGGCCAACATTCTAAGATTTCCGTATTTAAATGTATGGATGAATATTCAATAGAAAACGCGAAAGACACAGGTTTGAATTCCGCTTGATATCAGGAGCTTATAAAAGTTAAGTGATTTTTTTTTTAACCATAAGAATGCACTATTTTCTTTCTTAAATATAAAGATAATTTATTTGTCAAAAACATGGTATGACATGAAATGCAAGGTCTCAGTTCAAAATTGTACGTGCTCCTGCTTTTGCCAATCAAGGCATACAAATGTTGCGAGGACAGACAGCTGACTATAAGAATAGCTAATTAATTAACAAAGTAAAAACAGAAAAAATATGTCAGCCTTAGAATAAAAAACAAAGTCAGTCTTAAAAATAATCATAAACATCTTCCAAAAGTTATAATATACTTTGTTTGTGTTCATAATAAGACACCGTATTACGAAAATGTTCCATCTACGGTTTGAGGAATTAATCACTCACGTATGTGTAATGTAATCAAAGGTTGTGGCCTATATTTGATTTCGTACCTTTTCTCTAACGCCGCCGTAAGCTACTACTGACAAACCAGACTTTATTCACTTACCTCTTAAGGTATATCGTATCTAAGCTGAACTATCCCGTTTGATTCAAGTGCTGGCACGTAACGCAACAAAATAATGTTACCGTTAGCACAAAATGGCACGAGCGGTTGAGCCGGGACACATCTGTGTTTCTGTGCCGCCCTGCTGCGATGGACCATTAGTGGGCACATTAATGTCAGACTTACCTGGTAACATCGTTAGCTAGCTTTATCAAGTGAAGTTAACAGAGTAAATGCCTTATATTGATATCTTGTGATTACTGTAACTGATGGCTACTGTACTTCATTTTCATTTCTATTTATTTAAATCTATTCATGACAACTGTATGTGTTTATAATGAGAGTTTTATTTCAGGATGTTCTTATAGCTACATCAAAATCATTGAACTTCAAATTAAGTTAAAAACTTGTACGATGACCGGTTTCTGAGACTGATAAAAAAAACGTACAAACCTTATTAACAGGATGGTTTATTACATACTGGTACCTACCTAAACATGTAGCGTGGATATGATCTGGTTTTCTTAGTAGTTCTGGGAGTGTTAGCGACATCTTAAGTGTTTTGGTTTAAATAGCACAAGAAGAAACCTTACCTAACTATATTGGTAGATATGTTGTCAAACATCCTAGGCATTGTCCTTGATTTATTTTTATACTATGTCTCACAATAGTTCACAAATTACCAAAGCAATCATGCGCTGCTGATACCTTCAAAGTTTCAATCATAATAAGGCTGCGTTCAAAATCGAGTGGAGGTTACACACTCAGGAGTGAAAATCACTAACCCGTTCCAAATTGACCCTCAGTGAAATCGAGGATCAAGGAGCTGTCACCTGACAGTTTCCGAGTTATAAACGGGTTCGGGTGACGTTTATCACTCTGACAAGTGCGAATTCTACCGGTGTCTGGAGCCCGATAAAATTCACCTGACAGCTGTCAGACAGACATTTTGTTCGTTTTGTCCCTTTTTATTTGACGAGGGTGAAAATCACTCAGCGAAAAGCGATTTGGAACTCAGCCTAAAATGTTGCTATTAATGTCATATTACCATAAATATATCAAGGTTAGAATTTATGAAACTGTTTATTTACGTAAACATTTCCATAACGTCACTGCCATAATCCCTTATATCACACACTTTCACTCTCATCGGACCGGTTCACACTTCACGGTATTTTTCCTTCTATTTCTGTGACCACGTAAGCAAAACATCACTAATTAGAGTAAATTAAATATGGCCTATGGTAACCGGTTCTGATCGCGTTGGTTACCGCAGCTCAAGGCAGTATTTTCGCACATTTGCGTCAACACGATGAGAGGGTAGGAAAAAGGGGATGGATCACCAACGCAACATTTATTTGAACAAGACCACCTTGCCTAAAAAAGTGCTCAAAGAGTTATTACCTATAAAAGCTTATAATATTTTACCCTGTTAATGGTAGAACATTTTCAATTTATTTTAAAATCACGCATTAAATCTTTGTAGTTGTGGTTTAGCCAGTATAGTTGCTTTTTGCTGTGCTCCAGCATTAGCTATTTCTGTTAATTTCATTATGAGTACTCAAATGAATTAGGGTGATTAAATATTTAAATAAATACCCAACAAAAACATGGAATAATTCGTTTCTCTCCTCGTAAGGTTGGTTTAAAATAGAAATACAATTTCACTTTCAATAAAACCGAAATTAAAAAGTTGCTCTCTTAAATCCAAATATTACACATTTCTCTAAAAATCATTTGATTAGTGTCGGCAGTATATCAACTAGCCTATTTGTAAGTTTTTATCATTTAAAACCGGTTAACATGCTAATCCTTTAGAGAAATGATATTTAGTTAACGACCAATATTTCACTAGTATTTTCTATATTCGAAGAAAGTGATTACTTGATCATCAATTTTATTTCAATGCCAAGTCATTAATACCACATGCAATTTGTAAATTTTGCGAATATTGACAAATGAGAGTGTTGTATGTTAATCTATTGTTGAATATATGAATAGATTCGATTATTATGAATTGAGATTAATAATTTTAAGAACTGATATTACATATTATATATTATATTACACGACTTTTAAATTAAAAGTATTTTGATTGTTTTCTAACAATTACATTTTTGTGCATGCTGGTAGGCGTCGACGATGAATCACATTAAAGTCCTTTCCTAACGTAGTTACTAACTGGTATTTCCTTTCATTCGTAATCATCATCATTGGCAGTTATAATTAAGACGTCCACTGCTGAAGATAATGGTGATAATGAGATTATCAAAAGGCACGGTTGTAGGTTTGCGTCTATCTATCAGATCTTCTATTTTGTTCACTTAATACATTTCCTAGAATACTTTGGTTTACAATAACATTTTAATCTGCCATTCTTTCAATAAGTAGTTATATCAATTGTATAATTTTCACGCTTGGAGCTGCGAAACGGCCTTCCTTCTAAAAAATTTCTGCCGCCAAGGTCATCAGTTTTACCACTGATTAGTAAATTATACAATCAGTGGTTGGAGACTCTCACCTTTAACCACAGAAATGTCTCAAGCGAGATTGCTATCCGAGTTGGATTTGGCGGTTTATTTCCTCATATTATCATGTATCTTCGGTTATATATATGTAATTATATACAACCTTAACTATAAAATTCTGACTGATACTAAGTTATCCATACTGAAATTATTTTACTCCATTGGAATGTCATTATTCCCACTTATCGACTGAAGGTGTATATTAAACAAGAATCAAGAATATGACGAAACACGGAATGCCTTTACTTTCATTTTAAATTGAAGGAACGGTACAAGTTGAATTATTTCCCGTAAACAGTTAGCGGGGAATGATATCACAGAATTACAGCGCGTACCAATCGAACGGTTGTTCGTAATGTTGGTTGACTTTAATAGCAGTTTAGTATCCTTTAATCGACATTAACTGAAGTTCTTCTCTTAAAATTTTGAATATACTCGTTTTCACTAGCATTGAGTACTTATTGCCTCAATAATTGACACTATTTTTATTTTTAACTAAGCACAAATTAACGTTTTACCGACGCGACGTTCTGATTCAGCCACATTGATGACTTTCAAACATTTATTGAGCCTACGGCCGAAATAGGGAAGCATGAAAATTTTCATCTAAATATAGAAACTAGAAATAGAAAACATTTATTACAAGTCAAATACTTTTTTACAAAAATATTTCTCCTAGGATCAGGCCGAAATTTTCTAATTTCTATCTTTATAACGAGAATAGTATAGCATTGTTATAATGTTAAGTAAATAAAAATCAATGAAAATAAAAAATCACTTGCTAGTATTTTTTTTTGGGAATTGTTTTTCGGCAAAATATGGGCAATTGGGCAGCTATTTTAACCACGATTTTTTGTATCTATAAATTAACTGTTGAATATTGTTCTAGCATGTTCCACGCAAGATAAATGCGTTATTATTCACAAACTCTCAGTCATGAGGATACACGTTGTTTAGACACAATGACTTAGTCGTATTTACATACGAAAGGTTATGGCTACGCGCAATTTTTGCAGTGCAAGAAAGTCGAAAGTCAACGTGCCATAAGTATCTTACTCGCATACGTAAGTAGGTAGAACGAAGCTTACAGAAGAGTAATGCCTATTATCCCCAGTGAAAGTTATTAATATTTTATCTGCCGTAGGATTTGCATATAAAGAGATCAATATTCAGAATGTTTGTAACCTTTCTCCGAAATTTACAGTTATTTCTGCAAAACGGAGGACATAAACTAATTTCTTTGAAAATGATGCCATTATTAGCTCAATCTCTACTCAGGGATGAAACATATGTTTATAACATTAACGTTACTCAAATTATAAAACTTCTCCGCAGTTGTTTACCTCTCTCATTTTTGGTTTTGATTCCGAAGCATATATCACGTTTAACGCTCTGTTGTAGCTTAAAGGCCAGTATATTAGAACAATATTTATATTTTTCAGTAAAGTTTTAATTGGTTCTAGATTAGTTCAGTTTACTAATACTAAAAAGTAGCGGTAACACACCAATGCTAAATGAAATACTTGAATATTGTACCACTACTGCAACATCTTAATCAATCAATACAATAGTATCGCTGTTCGTGAAATGACGCAAACCGTTTCGTTGCCTCAAAAACCCTAAAAAGTGAGAGTTACTAAAATGAACACTGACCCAAATGCCGAATGGTCACCGGCCAGCTAGCTGTTCCACGTTACTGTGAACTCACACGCGAAGTTTACGGTAAAATAACTTAGATCCCATGACTATAAAACCATTTTGAATATTGGGGTCGAACAATCGAACATTCGGTTCAACAGACTAAGAGCAAAGGTCAAAAGGCCTGCTCTTGTTCGTCCGAACATGAAAAATCGATTAAGCATTCCAAAGTTTTGGGGAATTCGTCAATGTTGCATGAAATTCAGTTCAGCCATTCAAGTCACTTTTCAGCACGCCAACTTAGATTGCATTTTAAAATTTCGCATTCAATATTTCGATAACGTATTCTTATATTGACCATTGAGATAATATGAAGCCGTCAATATATAACATTTATGGGGCACCCAACTCTTTCTTTTGTTAATCACATGAAAGTGCAAGTAATACCACAATCATCTATTGGGCTTTAAAAGTTCGAGGTCGCGAAAATTGAATTCAGTCTTTATTAACTTTTACGACTCGTCGTAATTGAAACAAAAACTAAATAAATACGTGGTGCTTAAATTGATCTGCACTATCTCCAAACAGCAGCTGAACCAAATTATGGCCTAACTGAAAAATCGCATCTTCATCATAATTTATATTGGATCCGAGAACCCCTAGATCAAAAGCTGATGATGACACTCATCAATTTAAAGCGGATAAAAACTAATAATTAACAAAAATCGAATTTTCAAAAAGAAAAAACCTAACTGAAAAAAAAATTATCACTCAAAAGGAAAAAAAAACAACCTCTTTAGCAACGTTTTAAATCATTGCGGCGCCGGGGACCAACATTAATCGAACATTAACAAAACCTTTTTGTAGAAGTAAGTATACCTACTCGTAAGTAACTATCTACTAAGTTATTCATGTTTTAAATCATTGCAGGCGGGACAGGCAGGCATGATTTAAACATTGCGAACGAGCTGTTTTTTCCTTTTCCGTTTGATGTTTTTTTAATAATTTGTTTTTATTTCAGGCTTTTTAGTTGAATAACCCGTATTTATGGAATCGCTATTCCAAGCCCTTCTTTTGATACCCCACTCAATGAGTTGGGTAGAAAAACAAAAATCCGCCATTTTGTTTTTTGTTTTATTTTGATATACCCATTGCAGTGTCACTCTCACAGTAAATACGAATCTAACGACACCTCTTAAGCTAAAATCTATAGAGCCGTTCAGGCTGCAGATAAACATAATGCCTTCTGGTGCAGTCGGGTAAAAATGATTACAAACAAAGCTTTTTATTCAGCACAGTGGCATTGATTGGACTGGTAACTTTCATATTCATCTTACAATCCAACACGAAGATTTGGGGCACAAAACTTTATGATGAATCTTGAAGACATCGACAGTCACTTACACTGCAATGACAGAGCAAATTTCAAAAAATAAGCTGCAAGTTCGTAGCCGACTTCACGCAGCAGCTGCACGAGTCGTCGCGACACTACTGGTTTTTAGAGTATTTGTATTAAAACTTCGTGTCGCTGTCTACGGATGGTATTTCATAGAAATACATAGAAACCAGTAGTGTAACGACGACACGTCGATCCATGTCACTTGAAGCACTTCGCAAGCATTAATTTCGGAATATTTTGTGGAATAACTATAGTTTCTTATGTACTTATTTACAGTGGTTCGGAGGAGGTTTTGAAATATTTAAAACAATTTATCGTCACGCGAATGTATTTTATTTGAATTATTTGCTAATTTGTTCATTAGCAGGTGTTGCGCCTGTAAAGTAAGATGGAAGTAAGTGTAAATGCACACAGAGGTTAGGTTGGGTAAGTAGGGTCAATAGAAATAAAATGTCGTAATACGTCGAAGCCCTGGCATTAGCAACTCAAAGAGCAATCTCAGATGAACGGCTGGCCGCTACTTAAGAGATTGTTAATCAAACAAGTGTCTAAAAGAGCACTAAAAATTGCAGATATAATATTATAAGCATTGAAGAATAATAAAAGCCTGTTTTGTCACCTATAAAGTCATGTTAGTAGCCAGTGCTTTCAGTGCAACCGTAGCGCAAACTCATACAAGGTAGGCAGACGTTGGTACGAGTATGAAGAGTCATGTCAGGTCAAGGAATCAGCTGGCTAAAAGTGGGTAGAAGAAGCTGCTCAAGAATTTGAAAATACCAGAAACTGTAGGTGGCTTAAGAAGAATAATAAGCGAAGCAAAACACTATAACACTGATAAAATCTAAATGGAATCGTAGTTAAATTCAAAAAGATTAACTTGCAAGAAAAAATATCAAAACTACATCAAAGTATGCCATTCACTTAAAGGTCAACACTCTTTTCATACATCGACCTTCAGCTAAATCTTTATTAGAAAAAGCAAACTAATTTGTTAAAAATTAGACTGATCTTTCTAATATTATAAATATGGTGATTAGAGACACCTACAAGGTTACGGCGACACCTGTTTTTAATGCATTATGCATACTAGAAACGAATTAATTTATTGTAACGTAAATCTTGACTAGTAAATCATAGTTTTAATGTCTGTTACGTAACAACCTAACTTGAGCAACCAAGTAAATTAGTACCTATGTGGTTATATTTGAAATTTTCATACATTTGAATGGCTTGGCTGGGCGGTCTAAAGTACCAAACGCTCGATACGGAAATAAAATCTTTTGCAAAACCTCTCTGATGAAACACGTACCTCGTTCGACACGGAGACAATAATATAATAATTCATGCCAAGTTTACTTAAATATTATGTGACTCTACCATCGCTTGATTTGATTGTCACCAGCAAGAAACTCCATTGTTACTTTTTTAAATTGTTAGATAGATTCCAGTTCAACGAGGGCTGTCTATTAATAGCATACAATCACAGAAATAAATACATCGTGTTTAAGTTAATGTGATTTTAAGACGAGCAACACTGGAGTAATGCGAGCAATTTTAACTAACAACCATAATTTTGCGCGGCACGGGCGGACGACGAGAAACCGGGGCGCAAGAGAGAGCCGTGTGTACATAAGCATGTATATAAGTACCATGAACACGTGGATGAATATACAAAGTGAAAAAAACAAAAACCACTGAGTACGTAGAGAATTACTTAAATGACAAGTATATGAGGGAATATGGCAATAAGTCTGCACATAATACTCTCCTGTCTTGATTAAAGGTACTATATCTCTAGTATAGTTCCTTGCCGGAATCTACTCGGCAGAATTAACGTCTGAACATGTCCGCACCTCCGATAAAGTAGTAGTAGTAGTAAGGTACTTTATCGAAGGTTCGATGTTGGTAAAGTCATACTAGTATATGTTATTTCATTTATTATTATTTTTACACTGTTGTTAAAAGTGCTTGTAAAAGTTTGCCTTACTAAAGATAATTTTCAAAGTTTTGTCTGTTGGAGAAGACAGTTTCATCGGATGATATATGACATAACTTAATAACTGTAGAGTAAATGTATTGTATAAATTACAGAAAAATAAATAGGATAATTCTCCCTATTAATTGTAAGGCCCGTAGCATTAGACAACGTTACCGATCTGACGATGGTGTCATTAAATTACCATCACCAAAATTCGCAGCTGAAAGTTCCCTAGCCTGTCAGCTCTAATCGTTGTTTCGGTACACAAGATAATTATTCATCACCACATTTCAATTAGTACATACTATTATCCTCACATTACACACTGCGTGACTCCAAAAACTGAATGTTAATGGCTTTAAATCTTGCATTATTGAAAGATGGACTGATAAGGAAATTTCCCAAGCCAAAATTTCATGGGTCCTAGAGTGTTCGCTGAGTTGATAAAGCTGAAGTTGGCTAGGCCCTCAGGATCAGCTCTCAGTTACAGAATTCAATTGAATAACCAAGTTGTACAGCATGTTTTGAGTTTTTGTGTTTATAACGCGATTATGTGATCCCCAACTCATATTAATATATCCGTTGATAGTTTATATGGTGGATGCATTCCGTCCGAAATTAGGACCACATACAGCTTATTTTCATACTATGATGACATGCTATTCTAAAGAACTGATTCGTTGGGCTCAATATTTTTAGAAAACATATTCGTAGATAACATATATAAACATACATATATATATATATATATATATATATATATATATATATATATATATATTAATTGATTTACTTATTAGCAGGAAACTGTGTTTTACACGTTAGTTAACACGAGTAGGTAATTACAGAGAAAGTTAAGAATTACGTAAAAGATTTTAATAATATAAATATTTAATAACAATTATTTATTTAGTGATTATCATTACATGACGTTAATTAGTTTCTAGAAACAGCAAAAATAATCTGGACCCAAAACATTATTAATGAATTTTTAAACGGATTCAACAACTAATAAAATATATTTGGTGACAAAAGAAACTGAAAGCGTGTAGTTAGTTCAACGGTCCATTTTTCTGTGATAATTTATAATTCAAAACGAATTCTTATTTAATAAATTTGACTGATGTCTAATAAAAAAATGGAAAATAATTAAATTCACTATTAATCTTTGTACACTTTGTGAAAAAGCAGTACATTAAAAAAACCTTACATCATTGTAGATATATCTATCTGCTAACTTACATTTCAGAAATAGTTTTTAGTAAGTGATGCTATTATGTAGAAATACTCGTAATCTTAGGTACCTATTGCTTCATCAGTTCATTCACAAATTGAGAGGCTATTACAACATGCATATGCACTTCATTCATTATAACATTACAAATAAGAAGCAGAGGTGCTAAAATGAATGACAATTTGCATTTGACGTTGCCGTATCGATGACATACCAGAGTATAACCTGGCATATTTGAAAACCCCTTCCGCCACAACATAGAAGGGATTATGTAACATTTTAGATTTGGTAGAGTTATAGTCACAGTAAAAATGTGTTCGGATAAAAACCCCTATTTCTTTTAGGTTTTTACATCTTACTAATATTATAAATGCGAAAGTTTGTGAGGATGTATGTTTGTTACTCCTTCACGCAAAAACTACTGATCGGATTTGGGTGAAACTTTACAGTAATACAGCTTACACATCAGAATAACGCATGGGCTACAATTTATAAAGATGTCATGGTATTTGGCCATAATATATAACGATAACGGGGGCGAAGCCGCAGGCGGGAAGCTAGTCGACAATATAGTTTGATGCAAGACAAAAAAATGTATTTAAGCAAAAACCTCATAAATTCTGAAGTTACTTTACTTTAAATGAGAATAATTAAGTGTGAAAGCCGCTATATAAGTAGATTAATAAATTCGGCATGAAATCTTAAAAGTAATCATGTTTTTTGTACTTTTACCACAAAGTGTACCCGAGAAAGAACCTTTTTTACTTCTGTCTAATGCAATAATGAATGGAGTATAGCTAACCCTTTCTGTTAAAACTTTTTGTGAAATTCAGGAAATTTCAGCGTTTTTTTAACCAGCCAATTGATCGAGTTACATAAAAAAAATATTACGTGTACCTACTAAACTTATGTTGGAACTAATGATATCACAACAAAGAGATTAGCCCAAGCGGACATGTAGAAAAGCGTCTGTAGTAGTTTCCTAGCATAAACGCCCACATTTCACGACAATCTGCCCTGCTGCGCAGGGCTGTCAGGACATTAATAACTGCCGTAGCTAAGACATTAACTGTTGAAACATATTGATAGGAGAATAGAGCTTAGGAGCTACGCCCTAGCTGATTTTTAAAGCAGAGTAATATCCAAAGATTTTTTGCAAGCATTAAATTCCAGGTTGCATCATCGTGTTTGGGGTTTCAAATAGTGTTCAGCGTGCGTGGTCCGTGGATGAATTTGGAATATATATATCTATGGAGTCCATCTACATGGTGTTTTTAGACTTTTTTAGTTATTGTTTCGTTCCGTTGTCGTCGGACAAATCCTTAAAGTTTAACGGCATATTTATTCTGTCTAATTTGAGATCCTCTATTTACTTGTAAACCAGACAACATATCGTTTGGTATTTAACCTTTTTGCAACATTATTTTATAAGTTCAGTATTTTATTTACTTCTTGAGCATACAGGCAATTCGCCAAGTCTTAGCCTAGTTAGACAATCCTAGCCAGAATCACAACTTACTTAAATTACTGACATATATTGTTTTTATAGACTGTCTATTGCTCATTAAAGCAAATTTAAAAAAGTTTAGTAAATCAAGGCTGCCAGTGTGAACAACTTACAATAGTTTCTGGAGAATACTGAACACTCGGTGACGGTAAACTTACAATTTCGTTTAAGAACAGACAAATAAGATGAATTCTCCTTTCATTAAAAAAAAATTACACTAGCTGTCCGTCAGCGGCTTCGCCCGCATTATCTATAACGCTATATTTTAATAGTATCATCAACTGTCATTGAATAACGCATGGCCTGTGGCCCTCTGGACAAAATATGTGCTTAGTTACTGTATCCTGATCATGAGTCGGCAACCCTACACAAACTCTGAGAGTACGATATCTCGCGGAAAGTATTAATTTCCCGGCGATCTAGAAAGTCGCTGGACACGACACGGCATCTATACACAACTACCGTTCTATATTCTTCGATACATTAAGCACTGAACCAATTCCTTACGCTTATCATTATTTACCTGCTTTTTTGTAGGTACACAATCATGTAACAAACTTCCTTCCTTCTTAGTTCTCCCCGTGATTTGATCGTTAATGCCACAGACTATTAGGCGCCATACTCTATGACGCCTTACCCATCCAAATTGGACTCCAAATTATCATTTTTTTTGTGTTTGCTTTATAACTTCTTACATAACTCTTCATAGCTTTCGGTACCTGTAGCCGTATTGAAAGTGACATTAGTATTTCTTATCAGTGCCATTTGTCAGCTTAACGATACTCTCATTTTCTCTCTTCATACAATGAAATTCCTGTTAACTCGACCTCTGACTCCAACTTTCGCTGACGTTAGCACAAAAGACACGACAATAAAACTTCCGCTTAGTCACTCTGAACTTGAAAAATTCGGAACGCAGCGAACAGCGAACGCTTCCAATCCTTGACCGCGCTCCCGCCAAAACCGCTGTCATAATAATGACAACTACGTGACTTGCGTTGCGTCCCAACATGAAAATAACCTAACTAATATCAAGTGAAACGCAATTACCTTGGACACAATCGGAACTTATTTGAACAATCATAATGCTTTTTAGCAATTTTAATGAGCGCAACCGTTGTTTCCATTTGTCTAACGAGAGAGATGTGGATGTTTTTACCTTTATGTAAAAGTTAGTGAAGTAAACATTACCGTCATACAAGATGGATGTGGAAGTCATGGTCTAACACTTGTAGATCCGTGGAGAAATTAGAAACAATTATGCGATAAAAACTCATTTAATTCGAAATTAAATTACATTATATAAAATAAGTACGCATAATTACATTACAATCTATGTCTGCAGCCTTACGCATTGTGAGATAAAGTTACTTCGGTCTAATAATTTAACGATGAATAGGCTTGTTAAAAATAATTTGTTACACACTAACCCAGTACGCTTTTCGATACGAAACGCTTAGGAAATTGTTGAAAATGTGTGTAATAAGTGGGCCATCGCGTGCAAGAGGATGTTACATTTTAAAGCATTCGGTGGGGGATCATTTTTATTTAACATAAGCAAGTTTAATACTTTTTGATAACATCTTTGCTAGGTAGCTTATTTGTTTGCATCTTTGGAGATAAAATATGTTTTTTTCAACTGCTCAGCCCTAAAGAAGTAGGTATCTAAGAAACACCCACAAAATAATTTACATGTCATAAATTAGCGGTCAATGCCTTTAAAATGTTCTTTTCTAACATCATTGTTAATATTCTTATAATTATTCAAACTTCGAACCCTGTCTTAGTGCTTGCTCCCAAGGAACCTACATGCTAAAGAAGAACGGCGAGCTTGATAGAGCTCCATGGCCCAGAATTTCTATGACTAGCTCTTCTATTATTTCATTCTGTGCTTCTTTACTGTCCCATCTGTGGATACTTGTCAATTTAGTAAAACTGAAGTACGGGTCGGATTATGATTTTAAAATTCCAAGGACTTATGTAAAAAAAACTGAAAGTATTTTGGCTCAATCCGGACTGCAGCTGCGTCAGCTGTGTCAGTTGTCTGGCAGCAAAACCATTCATGTTTAGTTATTTCGTTACTTGGACGTGTTAGTTTAGAACTTTAGACGATCATATTATTAACATCTAAATACCTAAGTCTCAAAAATCCTATGTTTTAATCTGAAAATCGACTCAACGAATTTCAACAAGTTTTCGTGTGATTAAATCTGCATGTTCCTGAACAATTTTTAGCCAATAACACTTCCCTCGTACTCCTTCCAGCTTTGTATGCACAGTTGTTAATTAACGTAGTAAATATAACGTCAATTGTTTAACAATCGTTTTTGAAGAAGCACGAATGATTCAACTGATACCTATCTGTAAAACAAATTTCAATGATTCTACGTCAGTACAGACATATTTAAGCTTTCTCTTTATCATCCCAACTGCAAATCCGGCACGTTTTCAATATAATTTTTAATCTATTAACATCTATTGACCCAGACATCAACGAAAAAGCTAACTGTCAAACATATACTTCTGTATTGAAAGCACAAGTCACTGTTTGAAAGTATGCTACTATGGCATTGAATTTATCCGAATGTTCATCGTTGTGCATATTCACACATGACGCTGGTAGTTTCGAGTTCTAATCAATTTCGTAAAGCAACTGTAAGATCTAAAAATGGTTAAGCGGGAGTTGGTTATATATACCAACTATCTATTTTGATTATGAAAAAACTTACAAAAATAAAATGGCATATTTAGTAAGTGATGTAGAATCAGAGTGAAAATGAAATTTATTTCAAGATCACTGTACAAATCAGTCAGTATTTTTTGTAAAAAAAAACCTTAAAGTCTCAAACTCAAGAAATCGAATCTTCACTATATCTACTACATGAATATAACTGACTGAGTATGCCATATTTTGTAAGTCTTTTATAATCGCCGATAAAATAATACTTATGATAGGTACATATGACTTAGGTACACATTAAGAACTACGAGTACGTGCGTGTGCGAACCTTTTTGTCTTCAGTCATATTCGTTCCTATGCTTAATAAAATATTTTCTATAGAAAAATCTATATATTCCAACAGGAAATATTTTCATTAACTACAAGCCTACTCTACTCGTTGTCCTCAAAAGTCGTAGCCAAGCGCAACACATGAATATGTTTCAACTAGTAAAATCCTTAAAAATTACTTTTTGTTTATGCAAGTGCTCCCATTCATTACTATACATTTTCAATTTTTACGTGTTGGCGTTAGTCTTGGCAGTGGTTCAGTATATGTCATGTCAAATCCCAATACATTTTTTTACGCGAACTATAACGTAAATTTAAAGTGGCAACTCGTGGTAGACGTACAGGACACATAAAATCAATTACTTATGTTAAAATTCACGGTTTTAATGATTCTATTTTGCAACCTTTTATTTAAACTAAACAGACAAGTGTGTTACATAACTAAAACAATGCTGCTACTGTTTTTTGTATGGCAACGATATCTGCGTGCAACCCAATCACAATCGTCAATAATTCAAATTAAGTAAGTATTATGTGTCATCTTTTAGTTCCTACATTATTAGTCACCCAACAAAATTCCACTTCTTTAGTAAACTATATGGAATTCTACAATACACCTGACAGTGAGAGTGGGTGCAGTCAACACCAAGCGTAACACGGCAGTTTAATAATATACTTTCCTGCTTCGGCATAAGGTTGCACTTACTGTCAAAGTTGGGGCTGTGGTTTCATGCTGTACTGTAAACGTAGTTACGGTAAAGAAATATATGACAGACCACTCAAACGAAATTAACCTCTAAAACCTTTAAGTAAGTTTCAATTAGTAACCAGGGAATTAGTGTTCCAAATTAAACTAGGGCGTGATATACCGAAGTACGCTACGGATTTCAAGTGCTGCTTGTATTGAAACCAATCAAAACAATTCGTTTTTTTTATTAAAATCCAATTACATTTACTTTGGGTAATATACATTTTATAGACATCGCCTATGTTAATTAGTTGGGCGCGCGAAGAATTGATATTAATTTTGGAGCAAAGATATTCTTTCAGAAAGTTAAGTTTCCCAAACTTGGTAGTGTACACAAATATTTCATTAATTCAAAGGGGCCTTGTTTCTCGACTTGAAATTTCTTTTGTTGAATATAAAGAAAGACAAATAAACAATTTCATTCATACAGTTTCATGTAAAATACACCATTTACCTGCCATATTTTAAGCCTTTTAGCATTGTTTATATAGGCTCTATATCCGGAACCTGGTTTTGTCCAACATAGTTCGACATTAATTGCAGTACTAAAAATGCTTCTGTTGCATTATACTTACCACAAATTATATATTATAAATTGATGTTGTATAAAGACGAAGTAAGATCTAATCAACAAACATTCAATTTTAGGTTGCATCTAGTCCCCTTTATATGTCAAAACCCTTAGATTATCTTAAAATATATGTGTGACACAGAGTTTTTATACACTTGGCTTTTCGTTGCTGTACATAATATTGTTTTGTTATTTTGTTCAGAGAGCTTATGCTGTGTAACACAAAAAAGAAAGTTGTGAGATCTTGGCACCTGGCGAAGTTAAGGCGGGCGGAAAATGTTCGTAGTTTTGAAATGATTTAAACCCAACGGAAATACAGGGTTATTCCAATTTCTTTTAATACACTAAATATAAACGAATGTATTTTTAAAGCAATCCCCATTGTCTATACGTGTGTATTCACTAAAAACAGTGAAGTACTGTGATTTAAAGATAAAGCTGATGGGGATTTTGCTTCAAATGATTTGTTATAGCAATTCTCGAGGCCACGCTATGAGCGTCTATAAAATGTATATTTTTTTACATATTATTATATTAGGTTGTTCACATTACCGAGCCTAACCGCCGCGTCAGACTAACCATGTTAGTTACAATTTTGCGCTCTTACTTACGATGTTATCGTCCAAACTTGATAGGCGTAACTCGTTTTTGTAATAAAAACAATTATGTAGGTACGTGCATTTCTCCAGAGTGAGCGGGCGGGTAACTTTCGGATTGCGTTTCGATCTTTGCTCGCGGGCTTGCTTGATGCGCCACCAACATTCATACATAAATTAATTCACGTGAACGCAGCTTGGCACGCGTCACGTTTTTCATCTTATTTGAACACTTTTAAAAGAGATATTACCTAGTACTACGCTTTTGTCTGGCCACTAAACAGTGTGGAAATAAATATGAACATCTGGAACACATCTTTTATGTGAGAAACCCATCGTTGGATGAGTTGCCGGTGAAATGATTTGTAATAAAGATCGTCTTTATATCATTACATTCCATTAAGAAATAAATTATTATGACGGATCTAATTAAATAAAGAAAAGATTCATCAGCAATTAATTAATGATTATGAATGAAAGATGTAGAGTGAGGAACTCTTGCTAAAACATATTATTACCAATCAGGATTATACAGGGTGTTACAGGAAGTATGTACTAAGTACATCGAATAGGCATTAGCAAGAGTCATTTTTTACAAAACATTTTGGTTCCTTAAATCTGGGTCTAAATTACAAATGTTGTTCTGGAATACCAAACACCTTAATTCCGATTCGTATTTTCAACAGGAGAAATAGATCTGCTCAGTGCGAGCTAGCGAAAAAAGCAAGCAATGCAATAATCCCTGTAATGTTTGACAGTTAATAATAAACATTGATTGTTTTGACAATTTACAATTGACGACCGACTTGGTGTAATGGTTAAGAAGTTGGCTACTACACCAGAGGTCGCGGGTTCGATCCCCGCACAGTACAAACATTTGTGTGCATGAACATGTCTGTTTGTACTGGTCTGGGTGTCTCCTATGTATAATAAGTATGTATTTACAAAAGAAAATGTATTTAAGTATGTTTATCCGTTGTCTAGTATCCCATAACACAAGCTTTAATTAGCTTACTTTGGGGCTAGATGGCGCTGTGTGGAATAATGTCCAGGGATATTTATTTATTTATTTATTTATAATTATAATAATTTCGATAATTTAGAGTTACATAATTTAATTTAATGATTTTAACAAAACTTAATGAAAATGTGATAATTTTGATATTTTAAAACTTTATATAAATTAGATACAGCTCAATGATTTTGATTTTGATTATTCTCTTAACTTGACATTTTAATGGTATGTACTGACGTAGATTATAATTATTGCCATTGTTATGATAATAATATGTATTTACTCTGAACTAAAGTAAAGTAATTAGCCTATATACTAACCCACTGCTGAGCAAAGGCCTCCATCATAAGTCATCGCTACATTTACTCTGAAATAAATGTTTTTTTTATTTGCACATTTCTTTCCGGAATCAAAAAACAAACTTTGTTTACCGTTATAATTCCCTTTAAATCGACATCTTATGAATTCATTTTAGTTTAAGGTTCTTCTACAGGACGCTTTTGATAGGCCCAGAATCAGGTGACCCTAGATTTCAACTCCTGGACGTCCATAATTTATTCCCGATTATTTTGGAAAGCCCGGGTTTGTGATCACCAACCCACATTTGGCCCGAGTGGTGAATACGCCATAACCCTAAATAAATAAATAAATAAATGTACGCTAATGATAGGATAAAAGTAGTAAATTTTATTTGTAACATTTGACAAAGCGTTATTTTCCGAGGCCGTATCGAGCGGGAACAAAGTTGAATTTTTTTGTAGTGTTTACAGTTTACAAGTGGAAATAAATATGCCTAGTAGTTTTTTAGTAAATACATTTTCCGCCGAATTTCTATAATATCTTTATGCTTATAATTACTATATTATCATTCAATAAAGTTGTGATTTATTTGCGTGAGGTAAACTAACATCATCCGTAAAACGTATTTGTCTGATCTTAAAAGGTGTTTGTGGCAATCAATTAATATAACGCCTTAAGGAGAAAGATATGTGCGATTAAATCAGATAAAGATATTGAATATGTTTAATTAGTTATGAGTGACTACGAGACAGTCAAAGGCCAGAGTTGAGAAAGTACACACCATTACCAATTTAAAGAGAAAGATAAATCAAATTAATATCATATGTTTTTTATTGAAGCTTGCCTTAAGTCATTCTTAAATTCACTAATTAATTACTCAAATTAAAATATCTGATGTAATTAATTGAATTGCTTTATCAAAATAAATACCTAGCTTAATGATCACAAGGCAGAAAAAATTGTGACAATGAAATTTCCAAAAGTGGTCGGATAAATGTGCCTTAAAATCAAATCAGTAAAGAATAACGTTACAATGGATCTGCTACATGACCTTGTTTTATGTTCAAACAGCGAGAAGTATATTCGTGAAAAACGTTTGAAGTACCGGTTTAAAGATTGTGATACCAATAAAATTGAGAATTTGGTAACTCGACGAGAGCACAGGGATCAAGTTCTACTTCACAAAATCATTAACAACGTATTCGACTCTCTATATTTGTTAAGTAAAGTTTTTTTCACTTCTCATGCTCTAAAAGTACGCCAATATAGCCCTACGAAGCGGGGCTAAAGTGACCACTTTAACCCCTAGGGAGTAAAAAGTAATTCGTTTTTTTATTTCCTTCATGTGACAAAGACAAACTCAAACAGCCAGTAAAAATATACTATTATCTGTGGAGTGTGGACTGTCTTCATTGGGAAAATGTTGAGAGTTTTTTAGTTCCATGGTTTGTCCGCAAAGAAGTTTGGCGCCATGTGTTTTAAATTGTTAATTTGTGCTTCAGTTCAGAAGAAAATCAAAAAACTGATCACGAAAATTTCAGAACTTTTGTCAAGTGTAAAGTTTTAAATTTTTTTGTACTAAATTTACTATTTTTCTCGCACTCGAAGTGAAAAGTACAGTTTGCCCCTCGAGACTAAACGCCAACTTAATATACCCCCGGTTTCATTGACTCCCTCGCACGCTCGGGAGTCAAACCACCTCTGGTATATTATGGCTTCGTTTAGTCCCTCGATGTAAAATATACCATTAGAAATGTCCTAGGCCTAGCGCACGGCACAGTAACGCTTTCAGTACACCGTCTTACAAGTCCAATTATAGGAAAAGTTGTTTTATAATAAGAGTCTGCACCAATTACAACAGCACTTACAGTAACATCGACATATTTCATGAAAGAATAGAACGATTCCGTGGCTTATTGAAAAGGCCAGCGGATCTTATCTAGTAAATCTTGCTTCACTAGTTATACTCGTGGCATGCAAACAAACATACTTAGTTGATATCCTTATGTGTTGTTTTGATAACCTTTTTCTTTATGATTGAAATGTTGTCTTAATCATTACTTTATGTATTGCCCAACAGTGGGAACATTAGATGGTAAGGGACTATTTTAGTTAAGTTGAGCAAATGTATTAGAAATAGCTGTTTGTTTTCCTTAACAAAGAAAATAAATAGAATTCCGCTTCTTATTGAAATCTTCGCTACAATCAATGATGTCATTAGCTGCACATACCCTCTTGAAATGTTTCAACTTGACATTTGGGTCAGCAACATAAATGTAGTAAAATTAAATACTTATATGTAAATTTAGATAGTGTCCAAGGGCCAAAAAAGTGCAACGAAAATAATAACATGAAAAACAATAGATATATTAACAGAAATAAATGCTAATTCAGGAGATTGGTTAAAAATGTACACTGACAGTTCGAAATGTAAAGATAGTGAAGGTGCAGCATTCCTCTGCCCTATCCAACAAAATAAAGTTAATATTTCAGCTGGTATTTTTATTATGTCTTTGGAGCTAGTTGCAATATATCAGGCTATTCTGTATTCTACTGGTACTAATGCTAGACGAGTGGTCATCTTATCTGACCGCAAAAGTGCTTTGCAGCATATAGCTCGATGCGCTTTTGGATACAGAGGTAGGATAGCTTTCGAAATCCTTGCAAAGCTTTATGACCTAGAGTTAGTCGAAAAACGCGTGAGACCTTAGTGGATTCCATCGCATATTGAATTGAGCGGAAACGAAGAGGCAGATCGGCTGGCAAAGCTCGGTGCGACACAAGGAGCGCCAATTAATATTCTTCCATCTTATTCAGAAGTTCTGTTTAAGTACAAACAAAACTGTTAAGCTGGAATGAATATTTTGATATTCGTTCTAGAGATAAAGGGATATGGTACAAAATTATCCAATGCCGACCTCAACAATTGGTTTCTCACAAGTAAATTGAATAGAGTTTATTAGTGCAGTCATTGAAGCATTATTGCTCCGAATTTTTTTACTGTGAACCGAATTGCATACAATTTTGAAATTAGGTTCATCTTACCCTTAACTTCAAAAGTGAAAATGATTTGAACTCCGCAACCACCCTGGGGGTGGTTGCCACCCCTTCTCGGGGGTGAATTTTTATTGCAAAATAACCTCGGATATCGATAGAAGGCCTAATTTTAAGCAAAAAATTATCTCTAAAGTTTTTCAAAAAATCCAATTCTTTTCAAGTTATTGGCAATTGAAAATTCGCAATTTTTTCACGTTTTTCATCGGTTTTTTGCAAATATCTCCAAAAATATACGTTTTATCGAAAATTTTACGAAGAACAAAATTGTAGCAGGTAAAACAATGCACAATTTCGTTTTTTATAAAGTATTCTAAGTGCAATATTAAGCTAGATATTAAAGATCAAAGCCGTTTTTTATTTTGTCTGATATTTAATCGATGTGGTCAATGCCATCTAGCGGCGAGCAGATGCATTTTATGCATTCTAATACAAAAGGGTTTTGTAGTGCTTGAAATAAGCTTTAAAATGAGCACTATTAAAAGTCTTTTGCACGTAAAATAAGTGAGCTGTATTGCAAATAAGGGGAGCATCTAATGTTTTTTCTTTTAAATCAATGGGTTTCATAAGTGCCATTTCCACCAAAATTAAAATTAATCGTATTCCGCCTAGAATTAACTTTATTATGAAGAGTTTGATAGATAGTATCAGTTTGGCTGCTTCAGGACACATATTTTTCAAAAAAGTCACGATTAAAAAAAAAAACATTTTTTTAAAAAACCCACTTTTTTTTCATACTATCTCAAAAATGACGACAGATACGTATAAAAGTGTACGGATTAAAAATTTAGGTATTTTTCTGACAAATAATTTGGTTTTTTTGTTTTTTCTGTCAAACAAAAATTGACGGAGATATGATTGTTTAAAGAGCGCGTGGCAGCGCAATCACAGCCTCTCTTAAGCCCTTTAACCCTTCACCGTTTTAGAAAAAGGTTTTTTACTATATATTGCAATAAAGGATGTTGTAGCTCTCTTAATTACCTTTACAATGGTTTTTTATAAATTGTGATAGCATGAAAATTGAAGGAGTTATGGTCATAAAACTTATCATATTTTTTTCTACTTAGTAACTGAAAATTTTTTTTTTTCAAGGGTTTGAAAATGATTTTAATATGAGGTAATTATGTTAGAAAATACTTTACAATTTTACCACTTACTATTAGACAAAAATTCAATTTTTCCATTAAGGGGTTGTTTACACCCCTTAAAAATAATAGGCGGAGTTCAGATCATTTTCACTTTTGAAGTTAAGGGTAAGATGAGCCTAATTCCAAAATTTCATGCAAATCGGTTCACAGTTAAAAAATTCGGAGGTAAGACCGTATTTTTCGCTTCAATGACTGCACTATATGTGGTAACGGCTTCGATCCGGACACTATCCGACAAATAGTTTTGGATATTTAATGAAAAAAACAACTCTCCCAATTGTGATGTGTGTGGTACTGTTGATGATATTCTACATTTGCTGTCGGAGTGTGTCCGGAACGAGAGACAGCGACAAGCATAGAGTCTTTTCGTATCAAATAAGATCGATGTGGGCATCTTTCAAGGGTTTTTAGCTGAACCTCTGTCGGATTTAGCTAAAAAGCTTTGCGAATTAGAAAGGCGTCGATGATGGCGCTTAGATGGTAGCTACATATTAAGTATTTTAAGCCACAAATTAATACCTATGTAATTAATACTTACTTAATATAAGTTGCGATAGCACTGACATGTCTGCAAAATACAAAAGTCCTGTAATAAATAAAAATTTAAAAAAAGTATGTACTTGATCTGTATGAAGGAATCTGGTACACTTGTCTGCAAAACATTCAATTAATACAACGAACAGAAATTTAAGTAAGTTGTACAAACATACTACTCGCCTATGGCTTCTTCGGATTGTGATTCTTTAGATAATATATATCCTAAAATAAAAATATCATGAACAGGCTTTTTGGGGTTAGAAATACTTAATAAGTCGAAATTACATTAATAAAACCCGATTACATAAAATAAAAGGAACTAATAAAATCCTAGAACAAAATCTTGTCCAATTGAGAGTGTGAAAGGTTTTTCCCTATTTGATTTAAGAAATTTGATTTTGATACAGTTCCAAGGGATTGCAGACTTGAGTACTTGTCGATGATACATTTACCTTCATGAGTTCCTAAAAAAAGGTTTTAGACACACAGGAACACTAAAGTGATCAAAGGAATCTTTTTTCCTTTTGTACTAGCCCACGACACATTATAATTCACTATGGTCCTAGTATCATAAAAACTTGAATGGATGTTCTTCATACAATGCTGGTCGGTATTATCAGTGTCGAACTAAATGAAGTGCTGGAGAGTGAATCATTATTCATGACGAATCAATTCGTTTGGCTCAGTAAGACGCCCATTACGCGATTAGGAGCTATAAATCTCCAAGCTGATTTGCGTTTTAACTATGACATTCAAAATTGGTCAATTTTTAAATAAAAGTAGCTAACGTTAACAATAAGCCGCAAATGGAAAGAGACAGCGATTGAACCATATATTTTTCTCACACACAAACATACAAAATATAATCACAAAGATACACATATAGTCTTTTTAAAAATATGTTTCGAATCGAACTTGGCCTTATTGTTGTTACCGCGGCGGTGCGTGCCAGGTACCTTTCCTCCATCCCTGTACTTGAGTTATCCGATCGCCCCAGTAACGGCCCAAGCTCCAATTTGGCCTGTTAGCCATCTGAGCTCACCCTAAAAATTTCCCTACTCCGTTTGCCTTTTCCCAGTAGCGCCCTAAGCCGAATTCCGAGTCTCCTATTAGGGGCACCCTTAGGCACGTTAAATTTTTGGGTTGAAGACATTCCGCTCACCCTATTGTCCGGTGAAGCTATGAAAGCCTTAAGCGGCTAACAGCATTAGTCGTTTAGAAAAAAAACTCACCTTAAAGCCAAATTCTGCCAGTGCCAACTGCGGCTAAATACTGCTGTTTACCGTCGTACATTTCATTTCATTTACATTTTGTGGCATGGGCTTAGAGTCTATTATAATAATAAATGCAATTATGAACGATCCTGGTCATGCTAGGCCGTGAGCCTAATTTCACTTCGAATTTCGGTTCAAATGACAGAAATTAAGTGCGTAAATTACAAAATTATGGTTTTCCTAAAATTTAGATTCATAAACGTTATCTGGCTGATACCACCAATGAAAATTACGTTATACAGGCACTTTTTTGTAGAGTTCTTGTGTGATATTTAACTTCCTTTCCGCAGGTTACATAAACTGAGGATTCTTAATGTAAAGCTGTTGAAATCTGGCAAATCTCATTTAAACTAGATTGACGAAATGTTTTAATATTCATTGTTAACAAAATATTTTCGAAGCAACGCAGTTGCAAAAATTATACCCAGTTGCAAAAATTATAGGTACCCAAATTTCTCAAATTCAACACCATACTAATTGACGCTTAGTTATATAACAGAATTAAAACAAAATCTTAATATAAACAATTAAGGCTTAATAAAGACGGTTGAATTAATGTGCAAAGATACAATCTTAAGTTCTATTAATTGGAGAAAATTATGAATGCACTAATTTATGATGACTAATTGAAATTACACTGGTGTCAATTTGAAACGCTAAAGACTAGATCTAACTTTGGATTTTTGTAAAATACTCGTAATAGATTCTCTTTTGTTAAAATGTACATGGTTTGTTAAAATAGACGAAAATATGTTAGAAAGTGTTCAAATAATTAGCTAAAATTAAACTCTTTTCAGATTTTTGTAATGTTGTAATTCTGAATGGTCTTTAAATTTCAGCTAGGAGTGTTCAAAAATAAGTCAAAAGTTTAAAACTTACTTTAAAAAAAGTAAAAAGCTTCACTCACCATAATAAAATCCGTAAGTGTGCCACGGAGCAGTGCGAAATCCGAGTATTGATAAAGCTGTAAATCAGACAAACAATAAAACGGAAAACTCGTTTTAAACAAACTTAAATCATCGAGTCACGATTTAGTTGTCAACACTGGGGCACATCACTATTTCGAATTGCGCGCGGATTTAAACTTGTTTTTTTTAGCGGTGTTTTGTTTTATGGTCGGGATGGCGTGCATTGGGTGCGCCGGACTGTGGTCAACTGCCCGCGGGAGCGCACCTGCGCGCGCGGCGAGATTGCGGCCGATAGCTCACGCATGTACAAGTACATTACGGTACGGCACTTCCACACCGCATCCGACGCAACGGTCAACTTGGATGGAGTAAACCACGTCCACTCATCGCTGACTTTGGAAGATGCTTCGCTGGGAGACTTATTTCTTACGAGCTTCACAGTTCAATGTCGAAAGTCAGGGCAAATCGTGTAAATTACTGAAAGGTGACTGAGTATCACTGAATATTTAGACTTAGATAGAGTAACCAATGAAATATTTCATGTTCAACGCGAGAGCGTGTGCGATCCATAGTTAACTCGTAACGAGTCAGAAAAAGAAGTTAATGTAAGTTAGCGTGATTGCTCTACTGTTAGATTTTTACGACTAGATAGTTGGATTAAGGTCTCGTAATAATTGTATGTATTGACGACGCGATTGGCGTAGTGCGCTGTAGCACGGTTTTACCGGACGAGCCAATTCAGGAAACGATCTTTTATAAATTGACTCGGGTCAGGGTGTGCTGGGAGACACCCCTGCCTTATTTGCTTGTCTGGTACATAACTTCTAGTACAGGGATATTAAATATAAATATAAATAAATATGCGCCAGACAACACACCACTTGTCATGGTCTCGAAGTAAGGATAAATAAATATCCTTGTGTTACGAGGTACCAGGCAGAGAAATGAGACAGGGACGTCTCCCAGCACACCCAGACCCGAGCCAATTTAGAAAAGATCGTTTCCTGAATTGACCCGATTGGGAATCGAATATTTATCCTTACTTCGAGACCATGGCGAGGGGTGTTTTGTCTCGCGCATATTTTTATTTATTTATTAATAACTAATGGTTGAAAGATGATTATCCCGTTTAAATTATTTCATTGAATATCATTTATTATCGGCGTTAACTTACATAATTGCTTATGCTAACAAGCTTATGGATAGTTCTTAATTACACGGTCATGGGCTCAGATTGACCAACTCTACAACTGCAAGATCAGCTGGTACCGCTAGCGCCTTTTAGGACTTCCGTTAGGTACAGTTTGGTCTTAAGACACCCAAACTATACCTTTTACAGTCTGTAGTTATCTGCTTACAGATACTGACCAGCAAGAGCACGAAATAGATAACCTTACTTACGTATTTGTTCTGCGGTCCAAAGAAGCTCTCCAAAAAGGGCTTGGATCCTGGTTAATTAGGAGAGAAACCTTGATAACGTTGTGGTTCCTGGACACTGACTCTAGGCGGAGGAAACTTTTCTTCCTCCTAGTTCCCTCCTGGTTGGTCGCAGAGGAAAAAACGCGGAAAATTCTGAAGTCAGCTCCAAGAAGACCAGACCTGGACACTTAAAAAAATGCCGAGGCAGAAGAACTAGGGCTGAACCAAATTTAAAAGGCGAAGCAAAGTCAGCTCAACCGCGCTGAATCGACCACGTTGAAAGTATGGAGTCAAATCAGGCTGTGAAGAGAGCACACCTGGGTTGGCCATGAATTGAAGCGCTTGAATCGCCCCTGGTGTCGCTGGAAAGACGAGGTTGAGACAGTGGCCAAACTAGCGGCAGATGGTTTGAGGATAGAGCAGATTGGCAAAATCTCGTCGAGGCCAATATCCACTTCGGGTCGCTGAGCCAACGCTAGTAAGTACACAAAATAAAAGCCAAGTCACTAACTTTCACTGTGCGGAAATCTAATTATCATGTTAACTGTATCGATGGGCCTCACGGCCTGTCCATGTGTCACAAGCTTTCACTCTTATTTATTTACTACATTTTACAGTATGGGAAAATCTTTTGCGCAGGCGTTGGTATTTTCGTAAATGATGTATTCAAAATCAAGTGCTTACCAAAGTTTTATGGAGCTTCACATAGTGACGGCATGTTTATCTTTTTCTACATATTGATCAATTGGTTTTTTTCTGTATTGAATTGTATTATTATATGTATAAGTATCCGTGCATCATGCTTGAATTTGTATGTACTATTCTTTTTAATTTGGGTGGGTCCCATGTCGAATGTTACCTTGTATTTTAGATACCAAACACAAAGAAGGTACTACATACCTACACCTAATGTCTGTTTTCAAGCCTGGTATCTGTTCTATCATATTCATGAGATTATTCTGATTCACAACCCCATTCATGTCAACCAGTGCTTTTAACCTTGTTACTGTTTAAGCATTTCGCCTATGTTTGCATTTGAGTTGGTACCTTATTAGTTTTAGTACGGATTTTAACAGTCCAGATGCGGATATATCCCATCCGCTTCTGCTAGCGGATATCATGATAGTAACTTGGGAATAGACTTTTTAATTATCTGATATCGATTGAAGCTCCTTGGGACTGAAGGTGTGAAAGTGCATGCAATAACGTGCATGATAATACGAGTGACAGTGCAGTGTTCTTTGATATGAAAGTTATAATCGAGTCACTTTGTCACGTGCGTTGCTTCAATATTATGAGAAACTACTCGCCAAGGACTTACTTGTTCACATGCAGGTAAGACAAAGAAATAAAAACTACAAAAAGTTGTAACTATATTATTGGGGCCCGTTCCAAATCGCTTTTCACTGGGTGATTTTCACCCTCGTCGAATAAAGAGAGCCAAACGAGCTTAACCTTCGTCTGACAGCTGTCAGGTGAATTTCATCGGGCTCCAGGCACCGGTAGAATTCGCACTTTTCTGAGTGATAAACGTCACCCGAACCCGTTTCAAAACAACTAGGAAACTGTCAGGTGAGCTCGGTCGGACTCAATTTCACTCGGGTTCAACTTGGAACGGGTTCGAGTGATTTTCACTTCTTAGTGTGAAATCCCACTCGTTTTGGAACACAGCCTTGATCTTTAATAAATTAGTCGATCTGACAATGATTAAATCAACGCTAGGCTCTAACTATATACCACTGATTCAGAACCACACTGCCTACCAATTACTGCTTTCTCACAAAATTTACTTTGAATTAAACAATGTGACCCATTCGTAATGTAAATTCATCGACATAAACATAACTACACGGCAACCTACTTAATTCACTTTACACCAATATCGGGTTTGGGGTCGGACCCCCAAATAAGAGAGAGCTCCCCAACTATGCGGATTTTAGGGACTGACAAATATTCATAAATATTCCTAAATTAATATCTACTTAAATAGATAATAACTCATATACTCCATTCATTATAGCATTAGACAGAAGTAATAAAGCATCTTTTTAGGGTGCAGTTTGTGGTAAAAGTACAATAAACCTTTTTACTTTTAAAATTTATGCCGAATTTATTAAAATCTACTTTTAAAACAACTGTCACACTTAATTGTTCTCATTTAAAGTAAAGTAACTTCAGAATTTATAAGGCTTTTGTTTAAATAAATTATTTTGTCTTACATTAAACTATACTTTCGATGTAAAACCTAAAGCAAGGAGAGGTTTTTATTCCGAACACATTTTTGCTGTCACTATAACTCTACCAAATCTAAAATATTACATTATCCCTTCATACGTTGAGGGGGAAGGGGTTTTTAATTTTGCCAGGTTATACTCAGGCATGTTATCGCCATAGCAACGTCAAATGCAAATTGTCATTCATTTTAACCCCCCCTGCTTCTTATTTCTAATGTTATAATTAATGAAGTATAGACAAAGCAAACACGATGGTTCAGCAGGTCTACCATAAGGGTGCGTTTCCACCAGAGATGGGCGAGGTTGCGTTGCAAGGAATGTGTTTGTTAAGAACCAATAGAATCGCGGAGCTAGGTGAATCAAACAATTCTATTCAACGCATCCTCGCACATCTCTGGTGGAAACGCACCCTTAGTTTCCGTCACGTAAGCCGCTTTAATTGATTTC
Source organism: Udea olivalis (assembly GCA_947369235.1). Lineage (NCBI taxonomy): Eukaryota > Metazoa > Arthropoda > Insecta > Lepidoptera > Crambidae > Udea > Udea olivalis. The sequence continues at coordinate 8,256,817 of OX376362.1, read as the reverse complement.
ATAAAGTATGTCAGTTTTAGTTCCATTCCCAATTACTAGAGGCGCTGTTCCGAAATCCCATACAAAAAGTCAACGCGGACGGACAATAGCGAATGTCGTTGCCCATTGGTGTAAAGGCCGGTATTCACTTTGCTTAGTGCAAGTGAAGCCAGTGAAGGTGACTAGTAGTAGCCAATGATTAGTGCAGGTGTGTAGTGACACTTGGACACCTTTAATTTTGTACCTAAGATCTTTACAATTTAAAAGACATTCATATTTCACATACTCCTGCACACATTTTTATGGTAAATCTTCCGTCTACTTCGCCATTTTTGCAAGTTTTGAAAAATGCTAAACACTAACACCTGCTGTCCATACGTGTTTAGTGTCAGACACGCGGCGAGTGAGGGGAATGGGAGGCGCACGGGACGGGGCCACTCGCAGTCCACTCGAAAAAAAAAAAACACGCTTCTAATCGCTTTACTACGCAGGTTACTAATCACTAATCTATCGGTGTACACACGTGTTTTCTACTAACACTAAGCACCTGCACTAACTACTAAGCAAAGTGAGTACCGGCGTTAAAGTCGTGGTATGGGTGGGTACTGCACTTACACTCTTCGGAGTTATAAGCAGGACGTTAACCACCAAATGCTGCAATTAATTTTGTTGAAAAATCGTATTGACGAATATTGAGTATTTTAATTATTAATTGACTTCTGAATTTATGTTTTTATTAACAAAGATTTGATTTTAATTTGTAATTGTTTTTTTAACCTGAACTGTAATTTTGTATTAAGAAAGAAATAAATCGAATCTAATTTAATCACGCCTAGAGGCCAATAAGAGGGATTTAAAATATCAGGCCTGCAGCGTCAAGTTTTCTTGCAGAATTTCATAGTAATTAAGTAAGTCAACGATTTTTATTCCTCGTAATAACTGCCTCTATCTACCCCACACGGATACTCGATCGTATTATCCGTTATACGGTTATTAATGATTTACTAGGCCTTAGTACACTGTACGAAATACTACTTCCATTGTTCCTATTCCTACAGCAGTAAGGTTCAAAATAAATAGATAAACTGAATCTGATAAGCTTGAATAACGATGTGAGAGAGACAGGCTATCATTAAGTTTCTAACTATGTAGATCGGTACATCTTATTGATATGTGCCTTTATTACTTTGTTGCTGTAATAAATCTGGCCTCCTACGAGAACTGATCAATGTAACGAGGTGATAATTATACAGAAAGCCTAGAAAGAATACACAGTTTAAATTTAAGACAGAAGTATATTAAACTTGACTTAATTAGTGGCCATATTTGGACAAGCGGTCAAGTGTAAAGAGGTCCACGACAGGGGTTTCGTGGACAGACAGTTTCGTTTGTACGAAGGCTCGATGGGCAGCAGGCCAAACTATACGAAACTAATTCACTTAATGGCACATGGGCTCCACAAGTACAACTTGACGTGCAAACGACGCAAATTCTTACAATGACAACTGAGTGTTTATCTTTATCGAAAGCAAAACTGTAACTTCGGTGTCCGACCAGTGGGGCGCAGTAGCCCTCCGTGCCAAAAAAGCTTTGAATAGAAGCGGATACCTCTGCCCGTAATTTGAGCAGCTCGTCTGCAAATACTAACTCCTGCACTTTATAGAAAAACATAGCTAACAGGGTGGTGTTCCTCCTGCGATGAGTACCTAAGTTAGCCATAGGTCCTCAGGGGACCTGAGGTTTGGTCATAGAGAACATTTTACATGGTTTGGACAGCTGGAGTATTATTCGTTATAGTGAAATAGCGAGACGGATATAGTGCGTTTCACCAAATACGAGTAGTTCCTATGCCGTAATGTTGGCAGCAATGATTCAAGTGTTGGTACATGTGATTGAAATGTGATTCCTAAAAAAAACAAGGTGTTTTTACAAACACTGTAACCAGTCAATTCCCTAAACTGAGTATAGCGAGCAATTTCGTTACTTAAAAGTAATCTCATAATAATTATAAAAACTATTCAAAAACAACCTGAAACAAATAGTTTAATTTGACATGATTAACTAGGTAATCTATTACTTGTGGCAGAAGACCACTAATGATTTGCTTAAAATAAAAGGATACGAAATTACTTGCGGACGCTTATAGGAAATTAATGGATTTAAATTATTGCTATATCCAGCCCCCCGATTTATAACAAAGTCATCAACCGATTCGATTATTTACTTTTTTTTTTTTAAGTAGGGTAGATATTATGTAATTTGGTTTTGAAAACTTAAGGCATTTGGCTTTAACATATCAAAATATTGCTAGCAACCGCTTAGCGGATCATTTACTCGTACTATAATTAAAACAAATTTACCGAATCGGTCGATAACTTCGTTTTGAATCGGGGGGCTAGTAAATTAAATCGGTAAACTGAAGTTGGCGAGCAAATAAAGCGTTCGATTGAATGTTTAACAAATAAAGCGTTTGATGATTGATTGAATGATCAATTTAGTCAGTAAATATCCAACCTAGATAGAAGATGCATTCGAGTCAGGTATCCAAATTGCTCGCTACGTTCTGCTAAGGGAATGAACTTGACAAGTTACGAGTATAAGGGATTGTGATAAGGCCCCTGTTCACTATTTTGCACAGTTTTGCAGTAATGTGAGTAAAAGTCAGATTCTACACTCGTATGTGCCGTAAGCTGAAGAAACGGTTTACCATTAGGCAAACAGCATGGTCGAGTGTCACGGCCGCGGTGTAACAATAATTGAAAGTAAGTTCTCTGTAACTAAAGTTACTTAGCCTACGGTATGTGCGATATTATTACATGTATTTTTCTTCATTTCGAGTAAATGCAACCGACTTTCGACAGTGCCGCTAATGTGTGTTTTACAGCTGTTAGCTAATTCATGTCGTCGCAACGCACTATTTCATTTTTTGAAGTTTGACATCTTTGTGAAAGATATTTAGTAAGATGCGAATCGTGGGTGATTTTTGCCAAAAATAAACATTGACTATTTTATATTTCTGTTCATTGTGTATTTTTGTTGCTATAACCCTTTATATATCCCCACCCGCAAAATTTACCCTAGGCCCGACGCAAAATGTATGAAATGTATCTCAGATTATAAAGTAATAATAGTAGAAATATTGGATAGTAGGTATCGCTGTTTCGAAATTCGGTGGCTAACATACACACATCAAAAGTGTCTAGGGATCAACATATATTTTTGCAATAACTTTTCTCCTGATTGATATTAATTAAAATTTTCTTTAAGGATTCATCATATAAAGTGTTTTCGTTTGTCTACAGTAACGATAAACCAAGTCACCTTTGCATTAATAAAGAAATTTGCCATTTTCCTAATAAAGGGATTTTTGACATTTGAACCACTAACATTAAAGTTCGAAAAAAAGACTGAAATAACAGTTTTCTTTAAAATTTTATTGGGTAACTTAAACAATTAATAATCCGTGTTTCTACCGCGAACACTAACAACACAAGAACATCGGTTTGGCATACTCAAAATGAGTTCATCCAAATCACGCTGTGGAATGGCCGCCCATGTTCGTTGCAACAACAAAAAAAGGTCTTCTTGCGACTGGATACCCTCCATATTCGGCAGAGCTCTTCTCTGTAGCATATCCCATGCATGCTCAATCGGGTTCAAGTCTGGCGACTGAGCAGGCCAGGGCAGGACATTGATGTTAGCTGCGGCGAGAGTCTGTCTTACAACTCTTGCGGTGTGCAGTCGTGCATTATCATGCATTAACTGAAATAAGGGACCGATTTGCACTTGTAGAGGAACGATGACGTCTGATACAATCGTCTCAGCATAAATTTGAGCGTTGAGGTGGCCTCTGATCCAAATCAACTCAGTTCTTCCGCCGATCCAAATACCCGCCCATACCATGATGGTTCCACCACTATAAGGATTTACTTCCTGGCAGGATTTTAATCGCTGTTGGCGTCCAGGGGTTCTCCAGTGTCGTATACGTCTTGTATCCGGTCTCATACCAAAACGAGACTCATCAGAAAAGCACATGAAACGCCATTGTTCTTCTGCCCAATTTCTGTGTTCAAGAGCCCATTGATATCGAATCCTACGATTGTGCATTGCTATAGGTGGTACCCTTAGCGGTCTTCGGGAATGAAGGTTCACTTCATGCAAGCGGTTTCTGACTGTTTGGTCGCTAATTAAGTTCCCTGAAGAGTGATGAAGCCTCACGGCTAACATCATGGCGGTTATTGTTGGAGCTCTTCGAGTTGTGATTTGAATGTATCGGTCTTGTCTCCGTGTGGTGCAGCGATACCGTCCTCCATGGCGCTCAGCCACGGTACCAGTGCTTCGGTAACGTGTCCAAAGTCGACTGATAACACTCTGACTTGTATTCAGAGCTAAAGCCACAGTACGTTGCCGGGAACCAGCTTCTATCATTCCCACGGCTCTGAGCATTTCTTCCCTGCTTAAATGACGTCGCCGCTCCATAATAACGTTGGTTTTAATCAGTAGTAGGGAAACAGTAGCACTAATAATGTCTTCAATGCGTTGTATGTTTTTATAGGGAAAATATTGACAGCTGATTTTCATCTTTTACTCGAATTTGATTGACAGTTCCTGTTTCAAATTATGAAATGCACCAAAACCGTCTTACAAGTCCAGTATAGTTATAGTCCAGTCCGTTATAGGAAAAATAGTTTCTTAATAAGAGTCTGCAACAAGTACAACAGCACTTACAGTAACATCGACATATTTCATGAAAGAATAGAACGATTCCGTGGCCTATTGAAAAGGCCAGCGGATCTTATCTAGTAAATCTTGCTTCACTAGTAATAGCATGCAAACTAACATAATATATATAATATAATATCTTCATGTGTTGTTTTGATAGCCTTTTTCTTTTTGATCGCAGTGTTTTCTAGATCACTACTTTATGTATTGCTTAACAGTGAGAACATTAAATGCTAATGTACTATTTTAGTTAAACTGAGCAAATGTATTAGAAATAGCTGTTTGTTTTCCTTAATAAAGAAAAAAAAAAAAGAAAAAAAAAGGATCAATATAAATTTATAAAATCATAAATTTATTACAAAGCCACAGCTCAATCTCAAGAAATCCGCATAAAAATGCTTGATCCCTAGACACTTTTGATGTGTGTAGGTTTTTTGTCCGGTCAAGTGTAATAATAACACTTCAAGGAAAACTGCATCTTTCTGTGTTCTGCGCTAAAACTTTGTTAATAACCTGAGTACAAGGATGTAAAAAAGTTGAACAGCTGACCGAGTAAGAGAAGTAGATTTTTACAATTTCCAATTTTTGACTTCGACATAACATTTATATAGGCATGTTAGCCTGGGAACCTACATCATGGCTTGATATGGTACTTACAAAAACAACCTGTATACCTAAATTAAATATTTTTCGTTGGAAATTAAAATTAAAACAAACCAATGCTTGTAACATTCTTTGCTAATTCTTGTTACTAACACAGGTAGAGTCAAAATGGCAAGAAATAACCTTACGTATTAAAGAATGACGCTAATTCGCATCATATTTTATTTTCGTTAAGGTATATAGCTGCAAAATACATGTTGCTAACGTTAGTTAAATGCAACAGGATTAAGTTTTCTCTTGAAAGTGTCATTTGCACATGTATATACGAGTAGCTCCTATGAAACTTCCCGGGCAATAAAAATATTTTAGCCACCGAATTTGGCAGTAGTGATACTTTCCAATATTTCTAATACTATTACTTTAAAATCTAAGATATTTTTCTTTTAAAATTTGGCGGATGCCCTTTAAAGTTTAAGTATTTATTTGTTTTTTTTTAATCGTTAGTTTTACTGTATGGTTATCATTCTATGACACCGGCACATAGTTTGAGTGCATATTTATGGTATTTATTAATGTTATGTTATAATAACGTTTAGTAAAATCAAAAACCAGTCACCAGCTACCGGCTAGTATTTTTCTGGCAAAGTTTTGATAAACAGTTACCTGATCCTCTTCTTCTGACATATGGAAATTTATCAACACTCTCGGCTTTGGTAAAACCCCATCTAGCTTGAGCTCCACTCCTTTTTCTCCCAATTATCTTAATAAGCACTTCTCCTCCTCTATTCCACTGGGCGACTCTGCTAAACGTCTAGCTATCCTCATTTATCTCACCAGCTCCTCTCTTATAATATGTTTTCATTATCTCCAGTATCTGACGAGGAGATAAGAAAGATAATCAACTCCATTAGTACAAAGGCCATTGGTTCCGATGATATAAGCCGAACCATGATTCTCCGTGTGTTAGACCATATTCTCCGTTGCGAACCCAAGTAGTCTAAATCAAATTCGTCCCATCTCTATCCTGCCCTTTTTGTCTAAAATTATCGAAGCAGCTGCTCATAACCAATTTTCAAGTTGCGTTTTGGCCAATGGGATGCTTAGTCAGTACCAATCGGGCTTCCGACGAAGACACACCACTACTACAGCATCTATTAAAGTCACTGATGATATCAGGACTGGTATGGAGGAATCTTGGTTGAAGGTACTTGTTTTAATAGACTTCTCCAACGCCTACAATACAGTTGATCACGACATCCTCCTGGCATTGTTGAGTCAGCTATGTGTCTCTCCTACGGCTGTTAATTGGTTCTCTTCCTACCTGCGCGATCGCTGGCAGGCTGTTCGCGTGGCTCAAGTCCTTTCGGACTGGTCAGACTTGGAGACGGGTGTGCCGCAAGGTGGAATTTTATCGCTTAACCTGTTTTCCGTTTTTATCAATATGCTTATAGATATAATTCAATGCTCACACCACTTGTATGCCGATGATCTGCAACTGTACGTACAGGCGGGAGTTGCGAACTTAAACATCGCCATTGACAAACTTAACTATAGATATATTAGACAATCAGGACAGCGTCACCAAGGCCACTATCTACAGTGACAGCCAGGCAGCGCTGAAAGCGCTTAGCAAAGCAGAGACGACATCGGTAACTGTCAAAGAATGCAAAAAAGCTCTAGGGAAACTCGCAAACAAAATAGACGTAGTGATTGCATGGGTCCCTGGACACGAGGGAAATGTCGGCAACGAGTTAGCAGACGAACTAGCCAGGGGTGGTGCGGCCGAAGGCTTAGTGGGTCCGGAACCCAGGCTGCCAATAGCACACAACATCACCAAGGGAGTAATCAAAAGGTTAACCACAGCAGCAACAAACAGACGATGGAAGGCTGCAACAGGCATGCGACAGTCTAAAATGTTCATAAACGGAATGGACACGAAGAAGACAGGTCATCTACTGAAGCTGTCAAGGAACAGTGTACGTATGGTCCCAGAAATCGCCACAGGGCTGTCTAGACTAAACAGGCACCTAACAGTAATAGGCATCAAAGACAACCCCACATGCATGGAGTGCATGGACAGCGAGGAAACGAGTTTCCACCTACTCGCCGAATGCCCGATGTACTCACACATACGGTGGGAGCTCATGGGGTCAGACTCGTTAGATGAAGAAAATCTGAAAGAACTGACGGTGGACCAGATAGTAAGATTATGCAAAGCAACAGGAAGATTCGACGGGACGCCGTGAAAATGGGACAACCTAAAGACCCCCTGCAAGGGGGCCCGGGGAAATGGGTGAAATGGCCCATAACCAGCGGACCGATCACCCGGCCCACTGCCAGCGTCCCCAGTCGAAATAATAATAATAACTTAACTATGACCTCAGCTGAATCAGTGGGTGGTCACTTAAATTTGGTGTCAAAGTTAACCCTGGCAAGTGTCAGGTTATAATGTTTAGTAGCTCCTATCAGTTGCGTGCGGTTGGCTGATCATCTATTTCTTGATACTATTTTCACCATTCGTCAAAAATCTTTTTATGGACAGCACACTGAGCTGGGGCCAGCAGGTGAAGGAAATAAGCAAGATAACCTGGACGCTGCGGGCGCTTTACCGCTTCAAATTTTATTTACCAGCTAACACCAAAGTTCTGCTCGTTCAGGCTCTTGTCTTGCCTATTCTCGACTGAGCTGATGTTTGTTATACTAATATTTCACAGGAACTTCTTAACAAACTTGACAGACTTCTGAATTACTATCCGCGTTATCTTTTGCTTGCGAAGGTACGATCACATCTCTTCTTATCGATCTAAACTCAACTAGTTACCAATTCGACAACGCAGAAGAGTAAGAATTTTTTAGTTCTTTTCTCTATTCTCTTTGATTAGAACTCTCCGATGTACTTTTTTTCAATTTCTACACTCGTCTCACCAAAAAATCTTTGTTCAAGTAAAACTTTAGCTCTATTTACACCCCTTTTCTTTATCTCCTACATGTCAAGTTCTCTCAGACTGTCTGCTTCAGACGGCTCTGGAACTCTCTTCCAAGCAACATCCAGAAATCTACCTCCAAACTTGCTCTGAAGAGGTCGTTGCGTGAGCATTTTAAGTGAGCCACTCATGTTTCAGTCAACCCATTCCATTAAGCTCAGATTCAGTCATCTATGTTCAACTCTTTTAAGGCACAATTAGGCTCTTTTAAGGTAATATACTCGTAATTATACTCGTATATTATATTAGTATATTTATTTTAAATTTGTTCATAAGTATTTTCCATAAATATGTAGTATATAATGTACTGTATATGATTTATTAAGGTATATAATTGTATTAGGTATTGTTAATTTGATTATTAGTAAGTTTTTGTTGTGTGTCTTTTCTTGCACCAATTTCCGTACGTTGCCTAGCCCAAAATGCGTATGTTCTCTGTTAATCCTTGCGATTGACTGGTAGAGAATGTCTCTAGGCATTAAATCGGCCAATTTTACCCAATTATTTTTAAAGTGCAATAAATAAAGAATTAAACAGAGCTAAATATGTTTAAACCTGTAATTTAGCTGTACGGTTTTCGGGCTCGGAAATGCAAAGAATTTCGGTAAAGTGAAGATGTTGTCTTTTTTTGGTAGGTACACAGATACAGAATCTATCTCATAACGTATGTGTTAGAGTCGCTTAGAAACAGACCTTCGTAATGTTATTCACAGCACACAGCGCCACCTATGAGCATCCAGTTGTAATAAGTCAAACTTTTTACAACACAAACGCGCTAAAGAACAAAATGACCGAAAAATATTGAAGTTACTGGTCCAATGATCGACAAAGCATGCTTTGTATTAGAATAAAAAGCAATCACTACGGAAGCACAAAGCTTAATCGAATACTGGAATAAAAGTAAAATGTTGTTGTATGTTGAACAACAACATTTCTTCATTATGGACCATCTCTGAGTGGGGTTGCTACTGCATGCATTGTCCAGTGTAATTATTAATTCAAATTGTTATGGTATTTGTGTCTATTAATAAGTACATATACATTTTTCACGGTTAACTTTTGATTTGACGATCATACACATTTCCATTTAAATAAAGATATTTTGATTTGGAATTTGTCTTAATTATGCTTGTTTAACCATGTTCTGAAACTAGACAATATTTGGTATAATAATATAAAAAATAAATTTTGATACGAGTGATATTAACATTTGCATTTAATACTACACGTATGTACCGAAAAACATGAAACATTGTACATATTTATGTGACGAAGATTTGTGTTTGTTGTGTGGCTGGGTGTTATTATATATTCAAGTATGTATTTAGAAATATTTAAGTATGTTTATCAGTCTCTCTCTAACACCCATAGTACAAGCTCTGCTTAGTTTGGGGTCAGATGATCTTGGTGTAAATTGTCCCAGAAGTAAAGCTATTTTTTCTTTCAGAAAGGTTTAAAAATGAAAATGTCCATTATAAAAACTAAATTTATTGAAATAATTATAAGAATTTAATACATCGTTGTCTATTTAGAAACCACTTCTAAGTAGGTATTATCATAAGCCTTTATATACAAAAGGAATCTATATTACAAATACATTTAAGTACATTTTACAATATTCATAACTTTAAATAATACGAAATATAAAACGAAATAACATTAATGGCACTCATAGCCTAAATTATTATGATCTGTTTAAAAATATAGCTATTTCAATGAAAGAATTAACGCACTAAATATGATCATAGCCATACAATTTATTATATTTGTTCGACTATGAATATAAATAGAGCAAGGGATCATGGTAATTTAAAGAATTTCGTTGTATTTTCATTTGTTTTGGATAATGTGGTCGAACACGTTTTACATTGGTTAGGAAAACCAAGGGGTTCAATAGGCCCTGGGTCAAGGCCCCTCTTTCTATTTAGGCACTAAGGCCTCCAAAATCAAGTTTTTCAGATTTAAGAACACGAAAACATGTTACACAAATTCAATGTTAATGTTGCTCTTAAAAATTAGATTCAACAAATGAGATTTATGTTGAAACAGATGTTTAAGCACAAAAAGTCAGTAGGGGCTCCATCATCCTAATGTGCCCTGTGCCAACCCCCAAATAGGGTTAAGACGGTCCTAGCTAGGTTTAGTTAAAAACATAGAATATGGTCACAATACACGTAAAAAGGAAATATACATTCCAGTTTGATAATATCCTATAAACTTTTTTTTGTGTTCAACTTTAACAAATGCTAAAAAGTAACAATTGTGGTCGCTAAATATAAGTAATAATTTCACTCTGTTTCAGTTTAATATACTTAATACAATATGATGTATTCTCGCTTCTTTTCTGACTTATGTTTTCATAAGCTTATGCCACAAAATGCGTTATCAATACGTTGTAATAGTGAGTGAGATGCCTAATGAACCAAACGAGCGAATGCTCATTCTATCTTATTATCTTTGTGTAGATAAATATAATATAAATAAATAAATAAATATGCGCCAGACAACACACCTCTTGTAATGGTCTCGAAGTAGGGATTAATATCCCTGTGTTACGAGGAACCACACAAGGAAATAAGCTAGGGGCGTCTCCCAGCACACCCAGACCCGAGTGAATTCAGAAAAGATCGTTTCCTAAATTGACCCGACCGGGAATCGAACCCGGGACACTACGGACATCGAGGCAAGAAACCGTGCTACAGCGCACTACGCCAACCGTGTCGTCAAATAAGATAGAGGTAAAAGTATGTTCTATCTCTGTTTAACCAAATAGAGCATAGAGCATTTGCTCGTTTGTTAACCCACCTTAACAAAAAATAAGAATAGTAATATTGACAATAACCATGAATTTCAGTAGGACTGGCTTTTCTTATATTGCCCGTCAAGATGACCTCACTCCACCTGATGGAAAGCGGTCATGAGGTCCAGATGAGGCTGACAAGCCCAGTCATTTAAACAAATCACTGGGCTGACACTGTCAACCGTCAGAGCTATTGCTTGAGATAAGTGCTTCATTTATAATATTTTTAGAATTTCAGTCTGCCCCCTGATTCAGAACGAAGTTATCGTTCGATTACCTAAATTTATTTAACAACGTCAATTACTAGCGTAGTGGTTGAAAATGCATTATTAAGTATAAGCCTTTACTAGTTACGAAAAAAATAATAAAGATGAATACTGACACTGAACAACAGACTTTTTTTAAATACAGAATCAGTCGATAACTTCGTTCTGGGGCCTTATTACCATCTCTTATGACCCTTGAGGCCGTTTCACAATCCCCGCCACCCTGGCAGCGCGACCGTTTACGGTACTAAAATGCTCACTTCACGTTTTAGTCTATTCAAAGTGAGCGTCTTAGGCCCGTATTCTGAAACAAAATCTGTACTTGAGTATAGATCTGAGTGACGTTTTTGTATGAAGTGACGTTTTGAAATCTTTACTCAAGTACAGATCAGTGCTTGAGTTCGATTCTAGAATACGGGCCTTAGTGCCGTAAACGGTCACGCCGCGACAGTGGCAAAAGATTGTACCTAATACGGCCCCTGGGGCGTTATTACAATCGCTTATATCCAGTCAAATCAATTCCTAATAGTGTTAATAGATTTAAATGTGTACTGTCGAGATAGTTAGTGGAAAAATGTTATTATGATTTGAATGACTACTTTACGGACATTAATTTTGAATTAAAGACATTTCATTTATTGTTATTTTTTGTGAATTGTTTAAGAAACCCCTGTATTGACACTATTTGTAATTAAGTGGACATTAATCTGACCTAATTACTTATTTTGAATCATTAATGTCATTTTTTAAATTTATTATTATTATTTTAATTTGTAATTCTAATTCCATGTAAAAAAGACTGTATTAATTTCAATTGTGTTATATATTTCGTATGCCGCAGAAGGCGCATCATGGAGTTCTTTTTTAATGTGTTAACTTGTCAGCTTGTACCACCTGTGATGACGAATAAATGAATTTGATTTGATTTAATTCGATTCCCTAAACTACCCTCAGTTTCATTAGCCATAAGCGAGCAATTTCATATTTCATATTTTGTAGATAACCTGCCTACAAGAAGCGTTAGTGCCAGGTAACTGCTGACTGGCTGGAAGTGAAAGATCATATTATTACGAAATTGCATCGCTCGCTCAGTTTAGGAAATGCACTCACAAGCTATAAGGGATTGTATTAAGGCCTCTGGTTATCGTTAAATTGTTACTCGTTTCTAGGTAAGAAGTGGTAAATTTCATGCGTTTAACGAGTAACTGGCGATTTTTTTTTAGTTGCTTTATAGTCAACACATAATTTGACGCTAATTTACTGTATTTGATAACGTATTTCGATTGATAACATAATTTAAGCTTTTCTAGATATCCTTAACAGTCTAGTTTTGTACAAATCTCTTAAACATACCGGCCTTCTCTATGTATCTTAACCAATTTCAATAGATTGTTAAATAAAAACCTGGCAACATTATGTGTTATGGTTTTATTCAAACCATAATAACTTAATGCAACTAGGTACATTAATTACATATAGGCCCCTTTCATTTATCATATTTCATCATTAAGGCACATTTAATACATACGTTGACTAACAATGTAAAGTACAAACTACAAAATTAAGAAAATATGTAAGAAGAATTCGTAAAATACTTTATAAAAAATACTAAAAAAATATACCCTTTATTAACCTAATTTTTATTGAAAAATAATTGTTAAGTACTATTCAGTAGGATTGATATGATCATAAACCTTTTAAAAAACAGAATTATCTGTGGTATTTTTCACACAATTTAAGTGAAGGTGTATTTATTACAGGGTATTTAATTTTTTGTGCCAATAAATACCACGAATTGTTTATTTTATAGACCCAATAGATCGGTTTACTCATTTATTTATTTTAATTATTTATTAAAGTTAATTAAAAAATAATTTGGCTCGATGTATGTACATGATTCTTATATAAAATAGCAATTAGCGTTTGCTATCGTTTACGAATAGGTACCTTATTGTACAAAAAATTGGAATGTGTTCGTGACTAATCGATATAAAAATGTGTCTGACCATTTCAATTTAGTGATCGAAATTGTGTCTGTACATTGATTGCATTTATAACAATGCATATTGGACTCTATCGCTTTGTGATAAGGCTTAGAGGTCACGTGCAGTATATTTGGTGGTTGTGTTTCGGAATTGAAATTCGTATCGAGGTAAATAGCGTTTCCGCTGAGGCGCACGCGCCGCTGCTTCTGCTTCGAGCCGACAGATGGCACCACCACTCACGTAGCGGTATGTTATCTGAAACAGATTAAATAACTATGAATAAAACGTTGGTTTATATGTTGCAATTAAATAACAGAGTGGTGACGACCATTAAAATTAATAAAAAACTAACTATACTAGTCCATAGTCTAGTCATAGTCTCTGTGTAGTAAACTATGAATATGCGAGAATAGATAAAGCATGTATGTATTTGTTGGACCAGCAAAAGCTGGTCTGTATTATCATAGCAATGATTTGGTGTCAACTGTAATTAAATATTCACAGAAGCAAATTACCTTAAAAATATATCTCAAAAAGTGAAACATCGCATTTAGGATAAAGGGACTGGAGGACCTTATTTCTTGCTGAATAAACAAAAGTTCCCTAAGAAGGCTAAGGTTCTTATAGAGTGGGTAACGCACGAGTGATACTTCTAGTGTTGCACGTATTAATAGGCTGCGGAAACCGCTACCATCAAACGCTTTATGCTTGTTTGCCATCAACATTTGTCGTCTTTTGTTTCCCAAACAAAAGACGTTGTGGAGATTTGAACAATTAACATACTACGTCAACGTGTCAACATTTTGTTTCAAATAATTATTGTCACAACAATAGTTTGTGTTTGTACATATACAAAACTAAACAACCCCTTTGTAAAATATAAAGTGCAAGGTTTCTACAGTCAATTTCTGCAAGGCAAAGGTCATTGTATAGAATTACTGTTTGCATTTTAAGTCAATAACACTGAAGTGGTGCCAACCACACCTAACCCAGAACTTCTAAACTGGGGCTGTATTACCATCTCTTTTACCTAGCCAAGTTAATTCATTCAACTGAGGTAGCGAGCAATTTCGTCAGTAAACATCTGGCCTAGAGGATGGATTATTGACAAGTAACCGCTGACTGGCTGAAAATCGCTCGCTACGCTAGTTTAGGAAATTAACTTGACTGGCTATAAGAGATGGTAATACGGCCCCTGGTCTGCTGATGCAATCCTGCCTGTGGCACTAAAAGATGTGGGTTTGATTTCCACTCAGGATTAACATTTTCATACGAATATTATAAAGATGAAAGATTTAATTGTAAATTAAACTAAGTAATTAATTTAAAATCAAATAAGAACAAATCTAAGTATTAAACTATTTACATCTTATATAAACACATAAACTTATTATAACTACAATAAGTAAACAAAAAAAAAAAAATATGTACATTTAAAAAAGGTATGGGCCGTGGGGCAAGGATCCCAGCACGCTGGCTGCGTGTCCTCGCTGAATGGCTATACTGAGCCTTTGAGCGAGGAAGGGCCAGCCCTTCTGTCCTTGCTAGTGGCCGCAAGTTTTGTGGCTAGAGCCCTGAAAAACTTTTGATTGTATGTTTGTTCGCATTGAATACGCTCGGAAACTACTGGACCTCTTAAAAATATTTTACCAATATTAGGCTACATTATCTGTGAGTAATATATGCTATATTTTAACGTGAGAAATAGTTCACGCGAACGAAGTCACTGACGGAAACCTAGTATGCAATGAGCATTTAATTTTGTGTTTGAATATTATGGATAGTGATCTAGAAGCGATATCAAGTGAAAACCTACGCCAGTATTTAAGTAGCTTTAATTTAGTCCGCTGCTTGTTAAAAGATTTGTGATAATAAGTAGCCACAAGTATTTAAGGATATGCCTTTACTAAAGTTTAGGAAGCAACTGCATGCCTGGCTTTTGACTAAATGTTTTTATTCAATTCAAGAATATTTTGACGACCAATAAATTCTCAATCTGATTGTATAATTATTTTCATGTTTGTTTGTATTTAAAATGTATAATGTATTTAATTAATCCATATAATGACATGGTAACTGCAAATTAATATTTCAATGACATACATACTGTGATTTATTTGTTCTGTTATATTATTGTATGGTGAGTTTCATAAACCATTGTCAATTAGCATGTATTGTACCAGTGTTTGCATGACAATAAGTCAACATGAGGACTTTAACCAAATTTCCATCCATGTATCACCATGTCAAAGCAAATAAATAATCATCTTATCTCATCTCATTGCTTTTTAGCGATGAAGCCTCGGACATTGTAATATCATCTAAGTACCCCACCCTAAGCAGAGCTTGTAGTGTCTGCGTCAGTGACGTTGAACATACTTATATTCTAATTTTAAATCTAAATCCATGCTAAAATAACACCCAGACACAAAACAAATATCACATGAATGTTTGTACTGGTTCGGGACCGAAACCACGACCGTCGGCGCTAAAAGCAGGATGTGTGCCATTGAACAACAGGTCAGACACACAATATAAGTATTATTTGACGACACGATTGGCGTAGTGCGCTGTAGCACCATTCCCATAAAACCATATTTTCTAAGCTGGCTTGGTACAGGGAAACCCCTTAGATAAAATCCTGCTCTGGTACGCCGTAACACGAGGATATTTATCCTTACTTGTAGACCACGACAAGTGGTGTGTTGTCTGGCTTATATTTATTTATTTATTTTATTTATTGGTAGGTACCTAGGCGCATGCCGCTGCCGCAGCAGGTGCGGAGGCACCTCGCGGCGCTCCACCTCGTCCGACCCCAGCTGCAGCCCGCACACCAGCTGCATGATCTCCCGCTCCTTCTTCAGTTCCTCGCGACCAGACTCCACCTGGAACATGTCGGGAAAGACTGATTAGATGTTGCACCTTTAGCAAATTCTAGCTAGACACTTAAAGGGTAAATAAATAATTTGAGACACACACTATCACTGTCGAAAGGTGGTGGTATACATTAATCATGATGTTGCAAAACAATAACAGGAAGGTTTGAAAAGACAAATTAAACTCTAAAAATCAAATAGATATAATAAGGATATAAAGTTTTTTTTTTCTTCATCTATACCACCACCTTTGAATGTTAAGACCCTCGGTGTGGTAACCATTCGATGCAGTAATAGTTCGAGATCGACACATTCGCTTTCGCGACATTCGATGTGGCGTACCATCGTATGATGCCCGTTCGACGCACTGATTTTGCTATCGTGATTTTCGATGTCATGTGAGGAACCCAAGTAAAGGTGCCAGTTGACACGGAAACCGAGACAGGAAGCTCCGGTAAGCATTGTGTCTTTGTCTCTGGTCTCAGTCGCGCATCATTGCCAAGGTCAGGGTAACAGAACAAGGAAACAACCGGGAAACCAACATCATCATTTGCAAAACAGTACCACGCGTTGCCTATGCCACTTTAAATTTACGTTTTCGTTCGCGGAAAAAATGTATTGGGATTTGACATTGTCATGTCATGTCAAATCCCTATACATTTTTTTTGCGCCGACGATAACGTGAATTTAAAGTGGCAAGTCGTGGTAGACCAGTAGACGTACTAAACTTGAAATCAGTGAAATAAATAAATATATCTGTCACCTAAGATTAAATCAAATAGCGGAAAATACGGCACGTCCCTATAACTGAAAACGGGGATGATGCACAACTACATTATCGTTGTGCGATGTGAAGGACAGAGACAAACCTATTTGTTCTGTCCTTAGCGTAAGCGAGACAAGCGTGCGTCAGAGTGAAGTCCTGTCAATTGTATATTGCGTGACTGAGTGAAATTAGGCGACGAGGGCCTGATTAAGCGGTCTACGCGCCAGAGGCGAGTCACCTATCTTCCTATTTTGATTTAATCTAAGTCTGTCACCAACATCATCTGACCCCAAACCAAGCTGAGCTTGAATTATGCCAAAAACGGATACACACAATTTGCTGTTAACGCATATACGCAGAGACCTCATTAAAAAATATATGCCTGGCAAGAGTGCCGAGTATCGGCATTAATGTCGATTATGAATAATTATGAATATTGGAAAAAATTGGTAATGCAGAGACATTCGTAGCTCGTTGACCGAATTTGCTGCATGTAAACGCAATGCAATCTGCATTATTACGTTAGTCGGCATAATTGAATATTCATTATAACAAATACGATAAGCAAACACTGGCACGTGAAAATGACCAATTGTAAAATGCGTGCGACCGATAAGTATTCCTATTACGTACAAAGCACGTAACGATTGTTGTGCAATCGCTTTGCGACTGATCGCGCCTAATAGTTTCCTTATGGAATCGCGTGTAGATGTTTTATTTTACAGCTTGCCCTAGTTAAGATGTTTGCGTTTACGATGGAGAAAACAATGGAAAACAGACAGTTTTAGTGGTACGTTAAACCGAGCTAGGCAGGTTTGCGATACTAGATAAATTAGGAAGGAACCGACAAACTTTTAAACAACCAAGATTCTTTACTTTTTTAATTAAACGATATTTCAAAATACGTGTTTAGTATATTGCATTTATTACTCTGGTTTCGTCACGTCCAGAGCGATGTTTTTTTGTTTTATGTATAAAAGAGAAACGCTCTATTTCTTTATGTACGAGTGTATCTGAATTTATCTTTTAAAATACACTGATACGTTAAACAGTCTCGGTCACCAATATTACTTACAAGCTAGTCCTAATTGAGGGGCAGTTGTAGGTACGTCAAAATGTGACAAGTTTTTTTTTGGTGAAAACTAAATGCTTACTAAAAATAGTACCCGATAATATTTCTTAATTTGGAAAACGAAAGCTATCTTAAGCCTTTTAATGTATGTTCAAGCAAAGTATGTTGCTGCAATAAGCTGAATGCGATTATTTCTCAAGCACATGTGTTCCAATTTGCGCTAATTTCGATAGTTGAAAACCTTCATCATTAAATATCTGTTATCTTGGCAAGACTCGCCAGGTAAGTTAATTACAACTTACCTCATTAGTTAGATCATTAATTTTGATTTTGTACTTACTTGAATCATTTCGCTAATGTACTCGTACATCATGAACAATAAGTATATTTTAGTTTTAATTCAGTTAGTAACGTGTCAGATACAATAAATAGGTAGTTTGCTTGGTAGAATAAAAAGTATGTAGCAAACTATAAAAAGGATTCATAATTTTAAACTGAAATACACTTACGCATGTTGTACGAAATGGCTTAGCAACATAAAAAATAAAAAAAAGGTGAGGTCTCATAATTTTCACGGCACGGTTTCTGAATTTCTGTACGTCTACCACGAGTTGCCACTTTAAATTTACGTTATCGTTCGCGTAAAAAAATGTATTGGGATTTGACATTGTCAGGTCATGTCATGTCAAATCACAATACAAATTGTTTACGCGAACGATAACGTAAATTTAAAGTGGCAACTCGTGGTAGACGTAGTGAATCCGTAGTAAAAGTTAAACTAATGTTGGAATAAGCACCGATGTTTTATTTATAGAAAGAAAAACAAATGCTATTACAGTTACTAACCTACATGCCACAGTAAAAAATGGATGTTGCATCATATTAGACTAGCTTTCAGCCGCAGCTTCGCCCGCGTGGACTAAACACTAACTACTACTAATTTTTCACACACGTTTTTGAAAAATGGATATATATGCCATGGATATTATCCCTGATTGCCAGCAATCAGGGATAATGTAGCTTTTAACAGTGAAAGAATTTTTGAAATCGGTATAGTAGATCCGGAGATTACCTGGCTCAAGCATACAAACTCACAAACTTTGTAATATTAGTGTAGATTTAGTAAAATTCTTAAATGTATTTATTTGCTAATTAATGGTTTTAGTAAATCATTGATGGTCACGTGGCTAGAAGAGGCCCCAATAATCTAGAGAAGCTTGTAATGCTAGGCAGAGTGGAAGGGCAAAGGTCTCGTGGTAGAGCACCTCTACGCTGGTCTGAACAAATAAAATCGGTGCTAAAATTTTCCATCACCACTGCTCTCCGAAAAGCTAAAGATCGCGACGAAGCCCAGTTAAGACCGCCACCGAAGCTTACCAAAGAAGTAGTTAGACACGACCTTCATATGCTGACGAGTGGACAGAAGAAGAAGAAGAAATCGTTGATATAAATATCTTCTGAAAATCGTGAATCAGGAAGATTTGTAAATTATTTTTCACCGCTACAAAACAGAGAAATAAAATAAATAAATATCTGGGACAATTCACACCAAGATCATGAAAGCGGTGAACTGTAAGAAGAGTAAAAGTATATTGCTATTAATCAACAGCTGCCGTTTTGATGGCTTCACAGCCAAAACAACAACTCTTAATGACTATTGTCATGCTTCATTTGACTGATTTGACCTAAATCTAATTTTGGATGCTATGAATAAAGTAAAAATGTAATTCCGTGTCATGAGGGACAAGGCAGCTGGGTATAAATACAAGACAAGATGCACTTTGTTGGACAAGCATATACATACAGAATATTAAAGGTAACTAAACGCAGTACTAACCTATGGCGTATCTTGGATCTTAGGTATTATTTGTCGTAGACTGGTGACGTCCTCACATGATAGTGGCTACCACTGAAAACCAATGCCATGGCTCTACCATTACATAGCAGCTGGGTGGTAGTCGTTTTGGTATATTTGGTCTATTTATATTTTTTTAAGTAATTTTGCTACATCTTTAGTATTTTTTTGGTTCAAGATTGTTTTAGAATGTGTCCAATGTGCTTTTCTTTCAAATATAATGATACTCTTTGCGTCGGTTCAAGTGTTTTTTTAGTACATAATAAAACAAAGGAGTTAAAAAAGTCCTCCGCTCTTCAAAATCAGAAAAAAACGAATGTCCTAACAGTAGGTGAATTGCGGAAACATCTGAACAATCTAAACTCAATTTGCAGCATCAGCGCAGGCAGGGAATCGGCGCTTCCCACGCGGCCATTTGCAATTCAAGTGATTGTGATGTGCGGACTGATTTGAGGAAATTACTTATCGTAAATAATTAGTGTCGTTTGCGTGCGAGCTGGTAAAAGATAGCGTTGCTAAGACAGCTGTTCACCGACATGCGATGTTTTGTTGATTTGATGTAAGTATGGGCGAATTACTGAGGTTCATACTCCGCCTAAACAGTACATTGTTTTTCATGTAATTCTTAAGTTTATTTTTTGAATGTAAAATAATGAATATTATCTATCTAGAGTTAAAATAAAAGCTATTGGCTTACTATAATGCTCACTATAAACCATATTAAAAGTAGATATAAGCAAAACTACGCTCACATTGTTTCTCACACTGTCCTGTCTGTTTTTCAAATAAAGCACCCAGAACTATTTACAATATGTGTAATGTGTGTTTTAGATGTGTAAATAGTATTTTAAAGGCCAATCTTACTTAACGTAACATGCATACACAATTTAAAAGACGAAACAAGACGGCCACGATGACGGCACAAAATTTTAATAAATTATCTTTACGTGTAATGAAGGACAAATTTGGAGAATTTTGGTCGATTTTTGGAGATATATAAACGTCATTCAGCCAAGATTCCATAATTCTCAAATGTTTGTTTATGTACATGCTTGACCATGACCAAAGTTGAGAGACGTTTTATTTAACCTGAAGTCAAATCGTCACTCAAGAACAGATTACTCTAAGCAGTGTCTTCTTGTGACGAGTTTATGTCAATGTTAATTAAATGTGTATAAATATGTATGTGTGAAATATGTTAATGAATATATTACTTACACAAATACCTTTATTACTTAAAAAGATATAAGAAGCAGATAAAGCAAATATTACTTATTTACACGCATTTAAGACCACCCCACATAATATTAAGATAATGAGTAAAAGCTAAATTAAATTGCCTTCAAAAAACCATTGTGATGGCTTCTTAATAAAATAAAAGATTATTTATTCTAGGCTTTTGTCCATCAGTTAAGTGAATTTCTGCAGACACTTCACTTTCTACAATGTCTATGCAAACGTCGTCTATTTGAACGTCTCTACGCATCATTAAAATACTTACTCACGGCTGTAACACATACAGGCGCGAATATAATACCACGGGTAATATAAGAGAGAAATTTTGTTTATCTCCGCGAAAATACTGGCAGGCAGTTCAATATCACCATCTGTTCTATTGTTACACAAAGCTTAATAATTTCGGAAAAATGAATACTTTAAAAGAGCTGTTTGAAAATATATTTTCAAAATACAGGTTATAATTTTGTTCGTCCTCCTAAACTAAACCTTTAGAATCTCCTTTCGGTAACCTCAATTTAAACGTAATTATTTGGACTTCACACGCTCCGTGGTTAGTGTATGTTTATCTTTATGATAGGTTTTAAGGAATAGGCAATTTTTATTGCGCAAATTTATGGACCTAGCTTCATTACCTTTCAATCAAATAAACATGCTCCGAATGAAAGACTCAATGAAGCCTATATGCCTAGAGGAATGCGCCAGTAAAATTAATTCATGTTCCTCATTCCGGCGAGGTGGAAGAACAACATATTCAGCACGACAAAAGCCGTTGGCCCTGAATTACTAATATTCTCACGACTTTCAGTAAGTTAATGTGTGAATAAAATTTGCTTTCAATCAAGTATAGAAATAGTGAATATGCGTAGATACAGTCAAATACAGCTAGAGTGCGAATCTGCTTTTGCCATCAACGATATGCAATAAATGAAATTCTTTTATGTACTATTACAAGTCGACTCTTTGCGTATGAAGTGGGTACAATAACCTAGTCTTTACTCTAGCATAGATTCACTTTCTGAAGCTTGAGTGAGCTTTTTAAGTTCCAAATCGTAGTTAAGCTTATACTGAAAATCAAAATGAAACACTATTAAGTATATGTACTCGTGGTGGAGTCCGAGTAAAATAATCCTAATCAAAATCATGTACATCTTTAACCACAACATTGAGCCCTTGTTACACAATCTCGAAACTCGATATGCAACTAACCTTAACCATACCCATAGCCAGTTTGCCCTATCGTTACCACAATTGTCAACTCCTAACCGGTAACGAATACCGCTAGAAAAATATCGAATACAGTTCGATAGACGTTTTTAGGTCAGCGTCCATTCACGTCTACGACACGCTCAAGGTTAGCTTTCACGCAATCGGAATCTGCTGGGTGTATTCGATTCGATTGTGGGATAATCGGTATCGAGGGATTCGCTGTCCTAGAACTCATATGTATATATATAGCTACCAAGGGTTCATCTGTCTCTCTTTCCTCCACTGCCATATTATTGAAACATGCTATGACTCTTGTATAACATGATGAGTCCCAACTATGAAATCAGGCAAAAGACCTATTTATTTTACTCTATAACTTATTCCATCAAATTTGTAGTAAAATCTTGATTTTTTTAAAAAGGTTTCCATATTTTATTTTAGTAAAATGCACAATTATTATCAATACAACGCAGTCAAAGCTTAATAATATAAGAGTATTTACCTTAATAATAGACAGTATTTCTGCATCATTATTAAGAAATACAGGCTTTAAAAGTCACTTCGAAATGGCTCTTTTGCCTTCTGTGCAGTGTCGTCATTACTTTGGGCACTATTTTCCTCTAGCGGTCGCGCAAGACGTTGGTACGAGTAATGAGGTAAATTCTCGAGTCAGCACGCTATTGACGAATGAAATAAATCCCCGACAGATAGCACTTCAATTGATGCTGAATATCTACAGAAACGAAGGGCCAATGTCAACCTTGGAACCTTACAGATAGTTAAGATTAATGATATTTATTGCACAAACAAACAAAATACGGCAAGGTATATAGTAAGAAGACATAGATAGTTGAATTTAGGCGGTCATATAGCTAAAAATATAGCTATCTCTTTGAGACTACCTTCTGAAGAGAGCCTTTTATAACAGAGAACGGGTAAGGCTGTGTAAAAGAAAGAAAAAGTAAGAGATATTTGAATAATAAACTAAAAAATGCTGTTACATAAAATACATGTAGGTACCGTAATTGGATCATCGTTTCCGTACTTTAGGGACTGAAAAGAAAGCTTAGATTGCACACAAGTCAAAAACCTATCTTTTTTTGTCAATTATATCACTACTTACTACGAATAAACTAAGATACAGAGAAAAATAGTGAAATAGGTATTGCTCTGTCAAGCTTATTGAGAAGAACTTCATCACACGCTTTGGTAAAACGATGACACAATTATTTACGAACTAGTTATTTCCTTGGTGTACCGAAACAAAATCATAAATGTAACATTTCAGAAACTGTTATTGTGCGAATGTATAAACACCAAAAATACAATTAAAAATAAGAACTAGTTATAAAAAAATCCATTTTAGTCTGGGAAAATGAAAGTTTAATTTTCCCAAAATAATGCTATTTCTTCAACGTTATCCTGAAAATACATGAAAATAGTAACTGGTGTCTGGCACTAATAATCATGTCATGACAATTTATCAACCCCCTAATGGATAGGTATTTTTTTTATTTTTACACGTTGGATCACAAATTGTTGTTAGGCATCTGCATTATTCTATGCGAAAAATTGAACTTGGCATTGTGTGTGGTTTTTATCACGGTCATATGCTAATTTAAACATATGCCAACAAAAACCCAGATAACTATGTTAATAATATGTGTATCAAATGATTTGCATCGCATTTAAATAACAAAGTAAAACAAAGGAGTGATAATTTATTCCAAATTAGTATTTTATTTTTAGATTCTCGCAAAACTTAACTTACAACCTGTAGAATTCGTGGTTGGAACTAACTAAATGTGATAAAATAGTGATCCTTATTTTTCCTCCTATTTCACCTTCCAAAGTTCCGGTCAAAAAAACTAATTTGTAGTTATTCAACTAGATTTAATTTTCACTTTAATTTAGCTTTCCTTTCGTTAGTAATAAATATAAAGGAGATCAAACCATTTATCTGTAAACTTTTATAAAGAAATGAAAAAATGATTGCTATCAGGAGAGTGAAGCTCGTAATATTACGTTGTCAAAACTTTTTCTTTTGCCGTTCCGATGAAAGGCATCCGTACAGCACGTCGTGAGTCTATTCAAATCCATAATTCTCTGAAAACTATTTAGACAGTGATCATGCACAAAGCGCATTCATCATCAAAATGAACGCAAATTTTAATGAAATTCGTTTCTTCCGCAACAAAGCGCGAAAACGGCCTTGTGTCACAGCTTCCCTTGCCGCACCTCAGAAAAAATTGAAGAATGTGAAACGAAGCACTGCATTCTTGTGAATAGTTTTAGTTACAAAAGACATTGGTCTTTTGTAACTAAAACTATTCACAAGAAAAAAAAAGCAGGCCTAAAAAGGCAGGGCAAACGTGGCCACTTTTGTGTCTTGTGTCAGATACAAGCTACCGATGAATATTTGATTTTTATAGAACCAGTATGAAATAATCCACTCCCTTACGTAAACGTTTTTTGTGTCTAGTTGATTCCACTTAACACATCCTTATGACGTTTAAAAAGTGTTCGGTGTAGGTAACTGGAAACTAAAAGGCGTCAGTTGAAGACACAAGCAACATTAACAAATTTCCTTACTACTATTGTACTGAGATACGGCGCTACTGACACAGCAACTACGGTTACCAGTGACCAGTAGTAGCAACGGGCGACTGTGTCCGATCACCGGGTCCATATTGGCAAATCTAAAGTTCTTTACCCGAAATTGTTCTTCCTACCGATTTGTAATCCGAATGATCACTCTTCCTAAAATATGTCTTCCTAAAGTTTTCATTCATAAAATTTGTTGTACTTCCAGTGATGTTCATAACACTCATGTTTCCGAAAATTGGAATTAATATTATTTTAACTCCTGTTGTTTTCCATATCGCTTTTTATCCCTAAACATAATTTCCATAATATTTTTACTCATATTCGGAAAATAAAGTGATGTATATTAATGTGAGAAACGCCCTAAAGTTCGCTTCGCTTGCTTCGCCAGCTGGGCTCATGCGCTGTGTTTATGTAAACCTAACCCGCTGGTCGCTTCGCTCCTCGCTTACCTAAGCGACTTTATTTTAAAGTCACTTCTGGGACTCGCTTTGGTTAGCGAAGAGAGTGTAAGGTTGACATAACACTAAGTTGTTGAGTTAGTATGTGTTCGGATTACAAATAACAATTTCGGTTAAAGAACTTTAGGTGAGTCAATATGGACCTGTTATGAACATACATTAGTGATATTATTAATTTAAATTTTCAGAAACATGAACATCTTCGGTGGTACTACAAATTGTATGAAGGAAAACTTTAGGAAGAAAAATGTTGGTAAGAGTGATCATTCGGATTATGAACATTAAAAACAGAGTAGTTGGGAATTGTGATTGTTAGGATGAAAAATATTAGGAAGAACATTTTCGGATTTCCAATTATCGGAGTTGAATTTTTAGGTCAACTTTGGCGCACCCCCGATCACCGCTACAGGACCCACTACGGTTCCCTCATTCCCTGTGATGGTGTACCGTGTCGGCAACAAAAAGTGTCTACGTTTGTTGCAGCGCCTAATAGTCAAAAGCAAGACAGCCAAGAACTACCGACAATGCGTACTAGTGATGAGCTATTATATTTGTATTTTATTCGATTACCATATAGTGTTTCTTTAGTTTAATTTTCAATATTCGCATCAAAAACTACTACAAAAGGCAAGTTTAAAATAAAGTATCCTTAATTCATGTTCTTTTCTGTCATTAAGTCTCTTTTATCAGGTATTTGTGTTTCGATCGTAAATCAGTCCAAAACAAATGGACACATTATTTTAGATACCTACCTTTCGCACAGGCGCTTATAAGTGCAGTTATTTGTAAAGGCTACGGCAATGTGACGTCACAATAACTAAGAAAACCCTATTACATTTTAGTTTAAATATTGCTGCATTGAACATTGACTAATAAAACATCATATCGTCGGTCTTTTAATCGTTCTTGTCACCAAATCAGCCGATTGCAAATTTAACTGCTGCACATCTCTACATCTGGCCACGAGAAAGTAAAATACACAAAAAAAACTTACCCAGCGAGTTTCTCCCGCCAAAACTGAGATCACTGACCGATTGACATTCGATAGAGCCGCCCCTGCCGATACCGGGGGAACGAGTATGAGTATTTATTATATCATTGTCCATGCCCACCAGCGTTGGGTTTGAATACGCACCGGCACAAATTCCTTACCACGAACCAAAAAAACATTGGAACGAGCATTTTCATGCATCATGGTCAAATGTCTACTGAAGAACAGTTTATGTACTCGCTAACATTTATGAATACGTTATTTCTCCCAAGTTATTAAATGTTACCCCAAGAAAAGACCTTGAGAGGCGAATTTAACCCTCTACTTTAAGTGCTAGAAGCACAAAGAGAAACAATGAGGTTAACTTGTGAATCTGATACAACTGATAGTATCTAACATGTATTTAAATTTTCATGTTCGATGGCCCACCCACCTGCGATGTCAAAGTAATATATTCGATTGTGCCACGATTTCTGGTAACACTTAAGAACATTCCGATACCAGCTGGTGAAACCATAGCCTACCACGTGCTATTATACATTATGACTCTTTGTTTTAGGCATTAGTTAAAAGCAGATAAATGAACAATTTGTTTGCATATAGATACACAATAAATAAAAATAAAAATGAGGCAGTGCAGAGTAAAATTAAATTCAAAAAGCTAACCTATATATATTCACACTTTACCAAAAAATAGCAAGAACACAACTAAATGTCGCAAAAATGTGAAACGGTAGTAAAAGAAAAACATATTTCTAAAAATTTTATTCACTATAAAAGTACTCTCAAATTGAAAAATTACAGATACAAAACAGGCTAAACCTAAATAAACTTAAACATACCGTATAACTCTACCACTAGCGTCGAAAGGGATAAATATTATTATGGGCTTATTATGTAATTTTAGTCTTTCTGATATTATGGTCAATAGTTTTAAAAGGGGTTATCTTATGTAATTACAACAAATAGAGGCTCAATTAATTAATTAATTAAGTATCACCAAGCCTTGAATCTCCAAACAGGTCCGAATTATTGTTAACCTTTACCCTTAACAAACAGAAAGGCCTTCTTAAAAGGACGCCTTTTGCGTAACACTTTTGGTACGCCATACTATCTCGGGTCTGTCTGACCGCAACTCCTTAAAGATATTAACACAGAGTATGGGCCAAAATGACCTTTGTCCACCTAGCATTGGCAACATCGCATTTTTGGATGATTTTGTTAATTATTTTCTTGAATTGACTGGCCTGTTGGCGCAATGGCAGCGATCCTGCCTTTAGCGCCGGAGGTCGTGGGTTCGATCCCCACCCATGACAAATATTTGTGTGACGAACATTTGTATTTGTTGTGTGTCTGGGTGTTATTATCTATTTAAGTATGCATTTAGAAATATTTAAGTATGTTTATCAGTCTCTGACGCCCATATTACAAGCTCTGCTTAGTTTGGGGTCAGATAATCTTGGTGTAAATTGTCCCAGATATTTATTTATTTATTATTTATTAATTACGAATTACAAAAATATTAAACGCTGTTACTTCTTCGCGAGATCACGAAAATCCTACAAAATGCGACGTTGCCAAAAGGCTACCCAGCGCATGCTCATTACCCCATACTGAAAAGACGTTTAATTCTGCTTTAGAGATTGCGATTAGGCCACTTTTCTTTGCAACGTGTCGATGCTCACCATTGCATTTGATTCCCACGATTGCCACCATCTCACGGCACATAATCGCTATTAAATGCCCCACACGTGTTCATTAATCAAATTAGTTAGTTTCAACCTGCTCAGGTTACAAACATTACCAAAGCTCTTATTCAAACAGAAATAGAGTCGAAAGTTCAATAGATAGGGTGTCTCAAATGAGTAGTCCAAATGAAAATGTTTGTAGAAAGTGTGCATAACGGAACGTCAGGCTAATCACGTAGCAACATTGTCTGGGAGTGGCCAATGGACTGTATCCTGAAAATATTGTTGCTTAACTATTTCTAGAATATAAAATCGCCGGTTAGGTTTTCTCGAGATGAAGAGTTGATGATTTAAGTACCTATATAAGTACCGGTCCCGTAATTTTACTGGACTTGTAATTGCAAATTTCATAGTAGGTATGAAGTATGAACATAGATCAATCTATACTAATAATAATAATATTAAAAAGAGGAAAGATTTGATTGTTTGTTTGTTTTGAATAGGCTTCGAAACTACTGATCCGATCGTGAAAATTCTTTCACTAAAAGAAAGCTAAACTATTCAGAAGTGATATGGGCTATATTTGATAATGATTAAACAAAAAATTCAGTAAAAAATATTAGTGTAAATGAAGTCGGAGAAAAGCGGGTAAAATATAATAATGGACACAAGCTGGTCCAACATTTGACAGAACGAAGTCTGTTGGGGCAACTCGTGACTATATAAATATGTGGATGTAAAAACAGAAATAAATAATTTAATTTATGTTTTTTTCTTAAACTGAAAGTTGTTTATGGCCCCTAGCGTTCGTTGTTGCGGTTTTCAAAACCTCATTTCGCGATTGCTGAACAGTAATTGGTCAGTTGGGAAACTTGCCGCGAAATTCGAATGAGGTAACCGTCTGAGAAGTTTTTAGATAACAAGCGATGTGCGTCCTAACAGCTGTAATTTTCTTAACAATAAACTCTTTGCATTTGTTTGATTAAAAAGCGAAATCATTAAGAACGGAGGAATGAACACAAACGGATAATTAAGAACAACCACCAATAAAATACTAACATAGAAACAAAGGTCAGTTATTTTTGTATACCAACAATTCTGACAGCACCATTTAAATTTAACACAAACCTTAAACAAGTAATGCTTATGGCTTATGTTCGAGTGGATAACACACAGAGGGCTTGACCGGCGTAATCGGTACGCAAGTAGGGTTACCGGCTTCTTACACATAGCTTTTCGCCTCGTGTATGTATCTAAAGTACTCTAGATTCAGTCTAACTTTTAAAATATTAGTGTACCATTATTATACCATTTGATGCTGAAAAATACGAACAGACGGACACAAATTTATAGTAAGTATGTTTTTCGTTATCAGTGTCGTTCATAGGTCAATTTCAGTGTCGTTCGCAATTTATTATGCTAAAAAACATATTTAAGTTACTGTTTTAGTTTAGGTATTGATGTAGACCAGACCATACATAGGTCCCCCAAACGAATGCTGAACTAAGGATTCCATGCCGCTCCTATACTGAGTAGGTACGGCGCCGGCCGTTCAGTTGTAAAGGCGAAAATAGAGTTCTTTACCTGGACTTTTATAGTGTCCACATCTGACAAATCTTATAATTGTCATAAACAAAACTCAAGATCTGGCAAATATCTTTAGATAATTATTATTATAAATAACCATTGGAAGGCCTCATATTAAGTAGCGAATTTGCATGAAACATTTTACACAGGGGGGTTTCCACTTTCCAACTACCCAGCGCTGAAATTTTAATCAGTAGGTACCTATTCGATTTTTAAACAGCCAACCATAGACGCACAATGCCTCGAAGCCGCCGCATTCCTACCTAGCGTGCCACTTGGCTGATATTTGCATTGCGTAGGACAGAACCTACTCGCATGCAGTATGCAAGTGACGTACACGATCCACGACCGTACTATCTAACCATACAGGCGTAGTAAAAGTAATGTATTTTCCATAGCGTTATTGGCTGACACAGTTACCAATACGATTTTTCACCGAGAAATATTTACCTTGAGAGGAGAGGTAGTTACAGTTGACCACACATGGAGATCTACCTAAAGTGAGGAAATTTTAAAGCGGAACAGAGATGAAGAACATTCCTGTACAGAAAAAAGATAACGATACAGACAATATTGTGTCAAAAGATCTTACTTTTTAAACGAATGCTTAATCAGGGTAACTCTTCCATCTGCTCGAAAGCTGCTTGCTGTTAACAAACAATGAAAAAGCAAACCCAGGTTTTTTACCGAAAACAACTATATACGAAGTCAATTCCTTGGAACTACGTTTCAACAAATTCTAGGATCCCATTATACTCGATCACGGAATGAAAATCACAAAAAAATTGATGCATTAAAGTAGCTTCATAAGATAAATCCTTAGTGGCGTTACCACGTAACATTTCAAAACCCATTGCGCAACACGCATGCGCGAGCAGGGGGCCTACTCTGGTCCAGTGTTTACGAAGCTTTGTAAGACTGAAAGTCTATAAACACGATTTGGTTTGTTAAGTGTTATGTATGTTCCCTCAGAAGAATAACGAATAGAAGGATAGTCTTCATACAACCGCCCCGTCAAAAATGAAGCACTAATCCGATCCACACAGGCGTGACTATTACTTGCTTACGTGCGGCGCGCTTTGACATTGAACATTGCGGAGCTGTAATCCGGTCCGTTTGGAGCCATTTATGGCTCCAATTAAGGTGCTTCAAAATGGGCGCGCCGACTTGGTTTCTATGGGTAATTATTGTAAGGTATGTTCCACTAATAAATAAAAATGACAAAAAATGAAGATAATCATCGTACTATAAGTGTGTATTTACCGCCTAACGATTTACTATACTTCGCGTTCGGAAGAATGAGAGTAGACCTCCCGAGCCTGCTGCGATTATGCGCCTGCGAGCCGTAAAGAAAATTCCTTAAACCATCTACAAAATTCACCTTTACTGCTTCATCCTTAAAGTCGCTTTTCGTCAAACAACCACGAGCAATTAAGCTGCTCGTAGCGCACTAAACGCCTTTATGGATGAAGCCTATAATAATATAATTAAACGCAAGATATTGTTATTAAAAGCTTCTATAGACAGGAATGTTAATGCATGGATCAGAAAGAACGTGATTTATTTGATAAATTTAATTACCTGTGGGACCAATACTTATATAGCAGTTCGATTACATATCTAGAAATAAAATCCAATTTTTGACTTGGTATAAAAATATGGCCCGTTTTGCTTTTACCTCAGGCAGTTCACATTGTATGGTATTATCATCAATCAATATCATCCATGTTTGATAAATCTAATGTGAATGTTATTTCCCTAAAAAGTGCATGGCGAACTGGATGTTGACTCATTTGAGAAAGCTCTGACTAACGACGACAGATCGGGGCCTATGTATTTGTTACTAACAATAATTTATGTTCAGTGTTAGAGATAATACATTCGGTCTTACAGCGATCCTTGAGAGGTGGAAGTAATATTGCGCCTTCACAAATTTTCTTGAGGGCAATTTAATATAATTCACTATTGAAACAATTACAATATTGGCATGATTCAGATACTTTTTGCCCCAGGAAACTAAATTAAGGACTGAAGAATCCTTCAAACCAGCCTCGCAATGCATGACAAAATGGACCATTGTGGCGAAAGACACGTGTCATCTTCTTCCTTGAGATTGCTTCACAAAGCGCAAACACTAAGCACTGAAGCACGTGAACTTGACGACACCAAAGTCCTCCTACAACAGG
Source organism: Udea olivalis (assembly GCA_947369235.1). Taxonomy (NCBI): domain Eukaryota; kingdom Metazoa; phylum Arthropoda; class Insecta; order Lepidoptera; family Crambidae; genus Udea; species Udea olivalis. The sequence goes on along the minus strand of OX376362.1, from coordinate 8,224,947 downwards.
CAATGACACCTCGGATGAATTGACTGTCCGATAAATCGCTCAAATGTTGATATATCGGTCTGTGGGATAGTAAAATGCAATTTGAATAACAACCCATAACAGTCTACAACAGGATACATTGGAACAGAGGCATCTTAAATTCCAAGACACACGACAGCCTGATTGTATTGGATTGGCTCGTTCAGTAAATTGGGCTAATTATAAAACCGTTACAGCAATCAGTTTCCGTATTTCTCAATCCTCCTTCTAATAACGGATGCAGGGCTGAAACATTTTCCGGTTGTTTTCAGTGGGTAATTGGTATAATTATAAACCAATCTGAAGGCTGTCATCCCGCTTGGGTAATGAAGGCTAAGTTTGTTACGGAAGTACATAGTATATTTGCAAATAAATAATGCTCTGCAACATACTCGTACAATTTAATTATTTCAAGGTTTTGTTAACGATCTCTTACGAGCATCTGATCAAGAATTTTATTGCAGGAAATCGGGCTTTGCATTTTGCAAGCATTATTTGTTTCAAAGCATCATAAATAATAAAGATAGCGAAAAAATTGCTGAAAATATTACAGTAAATTAAAATGTATATTTTTCATGTGATCTCACGTCGTGCGGTAATTGGACGAGAGTACGAGAGTGAATGCCGTATACAAAATAAATTATCTGCAATAATCTCAAGGTTACGGCGTTCGGATTGCGGAAGATGTAGGTTTATTTCCTATATGATCATGAACCATCTTCTTATTAATTTCTGGTTTGCGTTATGGAATAGACTGAATGCCTTGGCCGGGGACTATTTAAAGGCTATAAGACGTGAGTGGAGGTTTTGCCCAGCAGATAGAGTAGTATCAGGTCAGTAGTGTAGATAGAGTAGTCCTAGCATAGAAAATAATATAACATTGATGCGCCAGACAACACACCTCTTGTAATGGTCTCGAAGTAGGGATTAATAAATCCCTGTGTTACGAGTTATCTCACAAGAAAATCAGCCAGGGGCGTCTCCCAGCACACCCAGACCTGAGTCAGTTCAGAAAAGATCGTTTCCTGAGTTGACCCGACCGGGGATCGAACCCGGGACACTACGAAATTCAAGGCGAGAAACCGTGCTCCAAGGCACTACGCCAATCGTGTCGCCATACATTGATCTATGGTATTACAGAATGATCTTCATAAAACTTAAAGGTAGTTGCTGTTTCAGCCAAGGGCGGCTTCAGCCTAGGGCGCAGACTGTTTTTTAAGGGTCTTACAAATGCTTTGAACTATTCCCATAAGACGGTTTTCTGATGTTTTGCAGAACAAAGTCTATAAGACAATTGTGCAATTTCAATAAAATAGTGAGTGTGAACATAATTTTTGAACCAATGATTGTAGGATAATGTAAAGCGCCAAAACTTAGCAGCCTTTACTTGAGACATTTGTAAAGCTTAATATCCTTTTTAAGTGAAAGTATTTATTTAGTAAAATACACATTTAGAAACGACATCAGCCGTGATATTTTCTTGAGTGAAGTTTAAAGTTATAAACTAGCGTAGTGCAATTTCTTCTCAAGATGAGATCACGCACGACTGCATCATCGTCTTAAAGTTGGTAAAAAAACCTGTTTGATCCGACCGGGTTATAGGTATAGGTTAGATATCATAACAATATTGAAATTAAGGCTCTACCAAATTACGCAATTCCCTAAAATAATACCCAAAAATTAAGTATTAGAACCATTTCGTTTTAAGTATGGGCCGTTTTACAGGATCGGAAAAAAAACTTACTTGCACGATCTATTTGGGCACCTCTAGCATGATTGTTTCAATATTGTTGGAAAGGGCAGCAAGGTTCAATATGGCATTGGTAAGGCCTTTAAGCACTGTTATACTTTTTGCAGCGATACAAACGCGCGTTTGACTGCATCGCGACTATATGTATTGCTGCTTTTAGTAAAGGATTTGTGACTGAGATTCTTTGAAGCAAAAAGTCGCAGAGTATAGGGCCTAAGGCAGCCAGCCCTGCGAATAACATGTATCGGTGGTTTCGCAACTGCCTCATTCCTCTGCGTGGAATTCGCGGGGTCCCGTTATCGTGCGAAAGTGACGGCAAATCGGTGAGACCAAGACTTTTGCTGTTCACATTCAAACAACAATATTGAACTTTATCGCGATGACATAAGAGTGACATGGGAATCTGTTAAACGTGCGCCACTTAAATCTGAGGGGCGTGTCTCTGCAAAATGTTTATTAGGGCTGCTGCTAAGAGAAGCTTTTTTATGACTGCCTTGGAGCTATTAAGTGAATTTTAAGCCTAATCTGACATCTGAGCATAACCATTACAGACAAGTACATACGAATATCTCTAACTAATGATCTTGCACCACAATGATCCTCCTCCTTTCCTTTACAACAAAGAAACAAGAAAGAAATAAAAACGCATCGGAAAACTTCTGTAGCACAGAATAGACAATAGTATATTACGTTTTGTAAATAAACATTAAAGTACATTATAATAGGTAAGTATGGCAGCTAAAAGTTTAATTACCTACTTAACTTTACTATTCGTATGTAAGCCTTTTTGAAGTTAAATACTAACAACCATACCATATTTTTTTGTTGAACCGCCCGTTATACCTGTATCTTACACAAATTCACTAACATTAGGAACATTAATATTTTTTCCTCATTTAAATTTTAAATATGAAAATAGTCTTGGGCTGTAAATGTCAAAATTAATGACGCTATAAATAATAATAACTACTTACAAATAAACAACTACAGTCAACCAGCTTAAACCTACCATTGCCAGCATAAATTGAACTTTCACTGCAATGAACTCGCGTACTACAACCGGCCGATACAGAGTCCACGGTGTTATGCTTTCTCTGTGGTTGATTGTACTAATTAAAATAGTAATGCCTCGGAACATTTGTAACAAAATAATACTTTTTACGGTGTATTAAGTTACTTTACATAAAAGTAAGATACTATTGATTCAGTACTATTTCACTATTGATCCAGTAATGCAAAGACCACAGAGCTTGTGAATCTCATCCTGAAAGCCTGCGAAAATGCCTTATCACGCCCCACTTGAGTATAGTTGTAGACTTATAGAAGGGGAAGAAAACACATGTGCTAAAAGAGCATCCAGCTCTGGATAGTAAGACAAAGAAAAGCGACTCCGAACCTTTTGCTGCAAGCCAACAGATGCTAGATTGTGTATGGACGGCGCCGTAGTCAAAACGCGTGGTTTAACTATGGTCAGCCCTATGATTCAGAACAAAGTTATCGACCGATTCAGTTATTTTCTTTTATTTTGAATGCATTATTTAAGTATGGGTAGTTTTATATAATTTAGTTAATGAAAACTAAAGGCCTTTGGCTTTAATTAAAATTTTAATTATAGTAATTTTAATTAAAACAAACTTACCGAATCGGTCGATACGAGTAACTTCGTTATGAATCGAGGGGCTGCCAAAATAATGTATTAATTTAAATTTTATACGAAGGAAGTCGAAGACCAAATGCCAAATAAGAAGTTAAGCTTCTTCTAAATATAAGATTTTGATTGACTTGAAACATGATGATGAACTTCGTACTTCCACTTTCACGTAGTATGAAAAATCTTGGCAATATAAACAGCGCAGAAGTTTACAGCAGTTACGCTTTAACTATGGCTGACTGTCGATAAACGAGAAACGATACCAAGCAAATAGAAGGCTGGTTAGCACCTCTAGTTCACCGGTATCGGCATACACCTGTTCATTAGGTAACTCGCGCGTTACGTGCAATTTGATCTCACTTTTTCTTTTAATTTAATACTTTCTCGCGCAACGTTTAGAATACCTTTGACAAACCTACCATTTTTTTCTCACGTTGTCTTCGAGTAAGAGTGTAAAAACACTTTCGACTTTTTAATTGTTCTAATAATAATGAATTTTATGACGCATGTTAGTTATATGAAATGCATAAAAGTAGATGAACAATGATATATTAATAATACATTACACCAATAGTGTCATAATGTGTTTGTAACATATTTTTATACTTATAGTGACACATCGTCTCGTAAAAGAAGGGAACCAACCAACCAATTTGAAATATTTCGCTTGAACGTCGCCTTCCCTAATTGCAGTGTATCGATCATCGAACAACCAGACGCACCGGTCTACGTCATCGCTTCACTGTAGACATTCGAACAACACTCATCCAGATTTTTGCATCCGCTTTTATAATTTACCGGTAAGGAGTGAACGCTTTACCGGAGGATGTTTCCCGATTCAGAAAAGACCACAGTCAAATGCTTGGGAATTATATTTAACAAGAAAAATAACGTTTGGGTGATCTTAGAGTAGTAGTAGTATTTTTGTAGTCGAAAGATTTTTTCTTCGTTATAGTAATTGCTCAGGGTATGTATGACAAAATCTTGGCAAGTAGATGTGATTGTGTATTAATATAATTACTAATTTAATTTAATTGTGTAATTACTACTTATGTGTTAATATTTATGTGTTAACAATATCTCATTTTAGTAAGGTGCATTAAAATATGTTTGAGTGTATTATTAATGTTTAAATGAGGCTATTTTCAACATTCCACAGCTAGAGTGAAACACTGCCAGCTCTGCAGTTGCTATGAATTCGTATACTCCTTGAATGGATTTTATAAACCTTCAGGTAAGTTTTTTCACACGTGAGTGTATATTTGTGCCTGTACGAAAATCTAGAGTAAGGCTGAATAAATATCATTTGGCGACCTATTAAATTCGGTTAACCAACTGTGTCTGTTCCGGTGTATTCTTTTGTATCTTTTATTACTCAATTATATCGCACGTCAAAAGTAGGGTTACCAACAATACTGACCTAGGAGTCCCAAAAGGGAAAATAATAAAGATAAAAATATATGTAGCAGGGATTAAATATAATAATAATATTTACTATGCGTACCAGAGGCAGGCGCTGGAGGTCGGTTATAGTCACAGAGGAAACATGAATGTTCGTTACATCTCACTAAACCCTCGACCTCTATCTGCCCAAATCATATTACAACGCAGATTAAATATCTCCTGTTGAAATCAATACGTTACAAAAAATCGCCTATACGTGGCCATTCACATTTTTTTCACGTCGTTATTCTTGTTAAAGCCCACAGCGAAGTGTTAAGCGGAAAAGTACCTGTGATAAACAATGATTTGGTCACCCTAATCGCGATCCAAACCGTGAAGTCGATAGTAGTCGAAAGAAAAGGTCGCCGTCGCTATAATTTGTGTTATGTAAACAAAACGCTAAGGGAATGAAATGTTGACATCTTTGCAAATGGCGTAAGTTTCGAGCAGACCGTTGTTGGACGTGCGTCTATTATTTACTTTTCCATTCACCACAGACTCTGTACATATCTAGATCTCAGACTTTATTTAAATAAATCTGTGTTTGCCTACAAAGTTGTTGGTTACATTTGTTTTTATTCAGCTACATTACGCCTCGGCAACGTTCCCCCTTTCCCCTCTACATCATTTGGAATTACAGACAAATGCAATGATTTTACTGCTTTCATGGTTCTCATCAATAATCCTATTTAATTAAATAGTAACTTACAATTGTGCTTATAAATTAAGGATTTCTAAAGTAATCTTGGTTGCCTACACTATTGCACAAGTAGCTTAATTATTAGGTCTCATGGTATGCAAGATCCTCTGGTACTGGTTTATACGAATCTCCTGCTTACAACTACGGTTTATTGCAGCCAAAACTAGTTTCGGAATCACACCTTAAGTCGTAAAGAAATAAAAATAATGATGTAAAGTACGAAATTGATCGACGTGAGTTTAAATATGAAAGTTAAAGTAAAAATATAGTTAGCAATAACGAAGGTAAATAAGCAAATTGAAATTTATAAGGCTTTAACGCCAAAAATTTCAATTGCTGTAGTTATGTACGGAAGTTTACTTTTGTATTGCTTATTTATTGGCCACTTTAGACACGAGTTTGCATTGCATGCTTTCCAAAAATTATCTTATGTTGAGATAACAAAAACTGTTTTTTTTGTAATTACATAAGATTAGCTTTCTTTTAGACTGACTTGTTGGTGCAATGGCAGCGATCCTGTCTTTAGCACCGGAGGTCGTGGGTTCGATCCCCACCCATGACAAACATTTATGTGACGAACATTTGTGTTTGTTGTGTGTCTGGGTGTTATTATCTATTTAAATAAATAAATAAATAAATGAATATGCGCCAGACAACACACCTCTTGTAATGGTCTCGAAGTAGGGATTAATATCCCTGTGTTATGAGGTACCACACAAGGATATCAGCCAGGGGCGTCTCCCAGCACACCCAGACCCGAGTCAATTCAAAAAAGATCGTTTCCTTGAATTGACTCGACCGGGAATCGAACCCGGGATACTAAGGAAATCGAGGCGAGAAACCGTGCTACAGCGTACAACGTCAATCGTGTCGTACTTAAGTATGTATTTCGAAATATTCGAGTATGTTTATCAGTCTCTGACACCCATAGTACATACAAGCTCTCCTTAGTTTGGGGTCAGATGATCTTGGTGTAAATTGTCCCAGATATTTATTATTATTTGTGTTTGTTGTGTGTCTGGGTGTTACTATCTATTTAAGTATGTATTTAGAAATATTCAAGTATGTTTATCAGTCTCTGACACCCTTAGTACAAGCTCTGCTTAGTTTGGGGTCAAATGATCTTGGTGTAATTTGTACTGGATATTTATATATTTTTTTATTTTAGTTTACTTCCAGGTTTTAGTGTTTATTTCTTAGCTATCTCAAGAAATATATCAATTTGCCTTTTTACATTTCTGAATCTTGAAACAGCAGACAAAAAGTATACTTTGCTCATACAAACTATACTCTAAGTCCGGAGTTGTCTCGCACACATTTACAAGCTTCTGTACTTTTTGGTAAGAATTTCACCTCCATGTTACCTAGATATTGGATAAAAAGGACTAAAGCAGCATGCATGGCAACTTTGAAGAGACCTGGCCTTCAGCTGCTGGAAATTGTTCGTATTTGTTGGCGAATTTCACAGTTCTTGCTGTTGGCCTTATGGTGGTCGTCAGCCACGTAGCCTAGTTTCTTGACCAACCTTTCCTGACACCGCTAACGTTGTCTCCGTGCATCAGCGAAGCCGCTACACGGAGCCCGTTGTCAAGCCAGCCTACCTCACTAATTGATCGAAAAGTATACTACACGGCAACACAACCCGCTACATAGGTGTACGGGCCACAGTAATTGATGTACTTGTCAATTGTAACTGGAATGTGTCGTAAATTACCCGCGATAACAAGTATGGATTATACTTTTTACTGTAAATGAGGTCATTACAACATATGCAATGAATAATGTCGTGCTTGGTAACGCCTCGCGAAAAAGTGTCGCTTTAAGTGTGTTAGACGCTTTTTTACACTTTTAGTGAGTACTGTCAGAGTTAGTAAGAGTTTTAACTTTTCGTTGCAATACTCATTGCAATAACTCATTTCCTGCCCAAGTAACATTCGAGGCTCTATAGCGGTTGACTTTTGGTATACATTCATTCTTTCTATTGTGTCAACTATGTCGACTGACGACATGTTAAGCTGTATATGTAATATGCATTTATAAGAGCCCTAGATAACAAAAAGCTTCCTGAGTGCCTAGTGGATTTTAATGCTCTTGCTGTGACTGTTCTGGGCGGGATGAACCAAGGCATAAGCCAAGTCATTCAACAGGCTATGCTCGCATTTTGGGCCATCATCCATTGGGACATGCTCTACTAAAATTATTGTTGACAATTAAATGTATGTTTATTAAAACTAGCTTTCCGCCAGCGGCTTCGCTCGAGTGGACTATTTCTCTTAAAATATAGCCGATGTTACTCGCTGACAATGTACCTCTATAAACACGTTTCAGCGACTTACATGTGATCCATAGGTGTTGACTTAAGTTGTGTTATACGAAATGATTTCCAGTTGTGTACAAATTGTATTTTTTATTATAGTTAACCACATTTCAGTTACGATTTCGATTGGCATAGTGCGCTGTAGTACTGTTTCTCTCTTCGTAGTGTTCCCGGGTTCGATCCCCGGTCAGGTCAATTGAGGTAACGATCGTTTCTGAATTGGCTTGGGTCTGGATGAGCTGGGAGACGCCCCTGGCTTAATTCCTTGTCTGGTACCTCGTAACACAGGGATACTTATCCCTACCTCGAGACCATGACAAAAGGTGTGTTGTCTGGCGCATATTTATATTTATCATTCTTAAGAAACTATTATATTAATTTGACATCAGTGAACCACAAAAAAAGAAACAAAGAAATTTTAATTAAAAAGTAAACCTGTCCATTTAAAAGGAAAGTACAAGTATTTGATAGTTAGTCAACGTTATTCGTATGCCATACATACATTGTATATCTCATTGTTCTATAACGGGTGTATTATGAGCTTCTGTTGGTACAGTCAACCTCATCTAGCCTGCGTAACACTGGCCTTCCTTCCTATCGTATCGCGCTATCACGCGAATTTATACCAATAAGAGAAGGGAACACCTTGATGGACATAATAATATTATATTTTATGGAATTTTCGTGACAGTGATACTTTTTTGACATTATTTTATTATACTTGTAGCACTGACTTCCTACATACACTTCAATTATTTTCAATCACCTTAACGTCATCCCCTACCTTATCATACTTTAATTATAAAAACGCGATTATATGCGAAGACTTTTTAAAACTTTTTGTTTTGTCACGTTTTCACGCCTAAATCACTGAAGGAAATTCAATAAGTTTTGGTATTTAGATAGATGAGACATTGGGAAAAACATATTAACTTGTGAAGCAAGAAAATCAGCCTTTGCACGTCGAGTGTGTATGTTGCCTATATTTCATCATCATCATAACCCGTAAACCACTGATAAGAATTCTAGTAGCTATTTGTGTGTTTTGTCAAAAAATAACAAACCAGATATGTTTTGTTATTTGTTGGAAACAACACGGTGTTTATTGTACGTCCCTTTTGAATAATGCATAATTTGGTGGGTTTTGTCAAGTAAATGATATGGTTTGTTTTTTGTTGGAAACAACACGGGGTTGACTGTACGTCCCATTCGAATCATGCATATTGGATGCGACGAGTGGAGTGTGACGGACGAAAAACAAAAGGGTTGTTAAGTTGTTAATAACTCTCATTGTTGTTCTGAGGGCGAAGAATGGACTTGATTGAGCCGCCTTATAAGATTATTCTTAGGGAAGTTGATGACGCAATTCAGAATAACGATCTTAAATCTATGAACACACCAGTTTCCGAGCTAACTATTGGCACAGGATCTTTCATTTGGGGTCAAACGATCTTGGTGTATGCTGTCTAGTATGTGTTAGTGGTAGAGTCACATTATGTTTAATTATGATATTTACTACGAGTATCATAGTATTATTTTATGTAAGTTTATTTTAGTATATTTTTGCTTCAATTTTTTTTTTGTGACTATATGACTTGTCATAAGTACTTTCTATAGGTATATATGAATAAAGATATTTTTTACTTTTTACTTTTACTTTACTTATCTTCTTATCCTTTGACTTGCACCACTGTGTAAGAGCCCTTGGTCTGAACCTCATGAGCCCTACAGATGGTCAGACAAAAGGTTTTATAGACATCCCAGAACATAGCCCGGGTTTGTGTTAACCAGCCCGTATTTAGTAAGCATAGTGATTGGCATGGATGATAAATAATACGAAAATATTTTTTACTGTGCTTACTAATAAAATTTAGGTAATTGTTATGTTATGATCTCTATTGGCTAATACTTTGTCCCAAATGTCATCTTCAGAAACTTTCAATTTTTTTACAAACAGGAAAGTGCCTATTTAAAATAATAGCTTTGACTTTTGACTTTAGCATTTCGGGATAGAATAAAGTCTGTAGATTTTATTGTTACGCTACGAAACTGAAATCCTATTAACAAGTGCTCCTAATCGGTTTCAAAACAAGGTAAGGCGAGTGTGACAAAAAATACCGAACATATCCTTTCGGCCAAGGCTAAAGTTAATGCATTTTGCTAACCCTCAAAGCACGAAACAAATAAAAAAAACCTCGTAACGGAAACGAACTAAATGACTAATTTCAATTCACGTTTTGTTTTTGTCAAGAAAAAGTGTTATCCCATTGCGAAATTAGTGACGCTTGCAAGTGTAGTTACACGCTCAAAATATAATACTTTATTAACCAAAGAAACTTTTTACAATTATTGTGTGTATATATGAACTACAATCACAACGTTGCGTAGGTGGTAACTTAAAATACTTAGAAGTTCTAAAATTCCTATTACTCTCCAAGCGAGCAATTATATAAACTTGTTACTAATTAAAAAAACACAAAGTTTAATGCAAAGTCTTTTTTTCATATATTTTAAATACCTAAACAGTTATTTCTTGTATGCCATAATTATTAGCCCATCCCGCTAATCCTTCATTCTAAGTTCTAACTGGCTATAAAACAGTTCTGAAACAATTTTATGGGATGATATGTGACTATGCCAATTACTATGCTTCTGTTCTATCAGTTAGTACTATGCCTTGACTATGCCATTAAGATGTAAATAAATTATTCTGTAATTACTCAAAAGTCTCACGCCGTCTCACCTCTTCTTCTTAGTCGGCTCTCTTGGCAGAGTGGTCGTGGCTGCTGATCGACAGGGTAGCGGCTCGCCATAGCCGCTGGCGTCTATGGCAGCCGCACGTCGCGTGATGTCTCTCCACTTTTGTCGTCTTTGTGCGTTGCGAGTACACTGTACTGCGGTCGACTGCGTCGATTTTCTAATAAGGTCGATCCAGCTAGTCAGAGACCGGCCTCGTGCTCTCTTTCCCTCAGTGTGGCCCTGTACTACAAGCCTCTCCATCGAGTCCTCGTTTCTGGAGATATGCCCAAAGAACTTCAGTATTCGTAGCTGCACAATCGACGATAACCTGTCTCGTATGTGAAGTTATTTGAGGATGGAAACATTGGTGCGAAACGCCGTCCAGGGTATTTTTAACTGACGTCTCCAACACCACATCTCCAGTGCGTCGATTTATCGGCGGTCTTGCAGTCTTAGTGACCAAGTTTCGGCTCCATACAGAAAGATTGGAAAAACGAGGCACTTCATTAGGCGAACCTTAGTGTTTTAGGTTATTCTACTGTCTTTCCAAATCTTTCCTAGTCACTCTACTGGCGATCTGTTGATGGCGCAACGACGCTTGATCTCATCTTCGCATCCTCCAGAGTTTGAGATAATAGAACCGAGGTAGATGTAGCGTTCCATTGCTTCGCAGTTGGCTATTTGTAGTACTCTTGTAGTAATATGTACAGCTTGATCTACTACCATAACCTTCGTCTTGTCTCTATATAGAGTCCTAAAAGAACCTATATTTTACCGAAAACTATCTGCCGAGGATTGGGTGTTCGTTTAAAAAGATTTTTTTCGTACAAAACTCGAATTGGGAAAACGTTAGAAACGAATAGTTTTTAAATAGTATGCCTTGCTTTAAATTACTTCTTAGTAGCATGTGGAATCAGTAGTCTTTTTTTTTACTGCTTAGGTAATGGCACCGGCAACCTTACTTTTCAAAAACTTGCACAATCGATTTCGATCACAGAATGCCATGGATTTCTGTAGCAGACACGCGAAGCTAATAATAATTTCATAATGGAATTGCTATTTATCTTAACAGTATACTTTTACGAGCAAACAACATACTTGTAAAGAAATGCATGTGGCAAAAACCCCAACAAATACCAAATTTATTAAGCTTGATTAGACTTTTCTAAATTGTTTGTTAGTCTTCCTGATTTATTCGAATTACACATGTAAACTTTAGTTCGTTCTTCAAAATTAAATGCTTTTGCTACCTACCTTTATTAAGTTTCTAACATAATTTATAAACACAATTGAACAGCATCAACTAAAACAATGCTTATTGAAGACATTTACTAAGCGATATGTGTGTAGAGGTCAAGGGTGTGATCTTTGCGGTTGCCAACAATAAGTACAGTCACGAGCACAAAAATGTATATTTTTTTGCGCTTAAGTCAAAGTAAAGTAAAGTAAAGTAAGTAAAAAATCATTTATTCATTTAAGCTTGTATAAAGCACTTATGACATGTCAAAAAAAGTATACAGAAATAATAATAATAAACGTAAATAAAATAGTACAATATTAGTACACATCGTGAATATACATAATGTGAATCTACCACCGGTTCGGACGTTGCTTCTTATCGAGAAGACTCCGGCAAGAAACTCGATAGTTACTCTTTTCAACTTTGTGTTTTACAAAAAATAAATTCAGAGTACAGTCAATGCGAGTAGAAAAAAGAACACAATATTGAGCAGAGGAGCAGATTATTCCTACTATGACCACAAACTTTTGTCGTTCAAGTAATCCTCTACATTATAATAACCTTGTTTCATTAACTTTGCTTTAATTGCAGACTTAAACTTGTGAAGAGGTAGATCAACAAGACTTTGAGGTATTTTGTTAAAGTATTTTACAGATTGACCCACAAATGAGTTTCCCACCTTGTGTAGCCTAAGACTGGGAGTTTTCAATTTGTTTTTATTTCTGGTATTATGTTTATGAGTGTCACTGTTTTTTTTGAACAGATGCAAGTTTTTGCGCACATACATTATGTTATCTAAAATATACTGAGCATGCACAGTTAAAATATCGATCTTCTTAAATACTTCCCTAAGCGAGTCGCGTGGTCTAAGTTTGTAAATGGAGCGGATGGCTCTTTTTTGAAGTACAAAAATGGTGTTCAAGTCTGCAGCTGAACCCCACAACAGTAGACCATACGACATAACACTATGAAAGTAGCTAAAATATACTAGTCTTGCTGTTTCAATATCAGTCAAGAGTCGTATTTTTCTAACAGCACAAGCAGCGGAACTGAGTCTCCCTGCCAGGGCCGTTATATGCGGACCCCATTGCAACTTAGAATCTAAAGTTATTCCTAAAAATACAGTAGAATTTGTTAATTCTAATGGCTCGTCATTCATAGTTACAATAGTATCAACCTGTCTCACATTGGGCATAGAGAATTTGATGCACTTTGTTTTTTTTGCATTAAGTAATAAATTATTACTAGTGAACCAACATAGTACTTTTGAGAGAGTATTATTTACATCGTCAAATGCTTGCTTACCTCTGTCGACTTTAAAAATCAACGAGGTATCGTCAGCAAATAATACTATCTCACAAATATCTTTGACATAGGTAGGAAGATCATTTATATAAATAAGAAAAAGCAAAGGTCCTAATATAGATCCCTGGGGCACTCCCATACGTATGGTGGCACCGGAAGATGCAGTTCCGTTGATACTAACTTTTTGAGTTCTATCTGTAAGATAGGATTGTATTAATTGAGATGAGATACCTGAAACACCGTAATGTCTTAGCTTAATCAGTAATATTTCATGATCCACGCAATCAAATGCTTTTGAAAGGTCACAAAATATTCCTACTGCATCTTGCTTGTTTTCCCAAGCATCAAATATGTGTTTGATAAGTGCTACACCTGCATCAGTTGTGCTCTTGTGTTTAGTAAAACCAAATTGTTTCTCATGTAGTAAGTTATTTAAATCAAAGTGTGAAAGCAGCTGGTTCAATATAATTTTTTCAAAGATTTTACTGAGAGCTGGTAGTATAGAAATGGGTCTATAATTAGATGGGTCACTTTTGCTACCAGATTTAAAAAGCGGGATGACCTTACTAAATTTCATCAAGTTGGGAAACTGACCTTGGTCTATGCAATTATTAAAAAGTTTAGCTAAGTGGGGTGATATCGTATTAATGATTGATTTGAGTAGATTAATCGAAATACCCCACAAATCTTCTGTATTTTTCATATTAATTTCCTTAAATACCTTGAGGATGTCATGAGAATCAACATGATCAAAGCAGAACTGATTTGTGCACCCATCAACACTAGATGTTAGCAGGGACTCAGCTATATGTGGACTAGAATTTAACGTGCTTGTAGTTACAATAGGTATATTAGAAAAAAAAGTTTCAAATGTATTTGCTATTTCAATCTCAGACTCAATAACATTATTTTGAATTTTGAGAGAGAATGAGTGATCGCGAGGTTTAGATTTACAGGTTTCTTTATTAATTATGTTCCAAGTGGCTTTGATTTTATTTTTAGCCAGTTTTATTTTGTCTCTCAAAAAAATGGACTTTGCAATATGACATGATTTCTTGAATGTTTTTGAATATAATTTAACATGCTCAACTAGTTTTTGACAGTTTGAGTTAGCTTTTAATCCATATAATTCGTATAATTTATTTCTACTTTTATGGATGCCTGGAGTGGCCCAATCACTAAATTTAAACTTAAAATTATCAACAGTTACTTTCTTCTTAGGAAAAATATGGTTATGTTCATGCAATATTATCTCAAAGAGATGCCTATACTGATCATCTATGTTATGATGACCTTGGGGCAGTAGGTTAGAAATATTTTTATTTATATTCGTTTGAAACTTTTTTACTCGACTCTTGGTAACTGGTCTATAACTAATATCCACTGATTGAGAGACATGACGGTGCTCAAATTTGGTCAATAGACCACAGTGATCTGATTTCAAACAGTTTATAATTGATTTCTCAATAGAGATATTTTCACAAAAAATATTGTCTAAGCAGGTGGCTGTTAACTCGGTGATCCTGGTTGGTTGATCAAAAAGATTAAGTAAATCAAATGATTTAAAAAGATTTAAAAATCTTACAGAGGTCTGAGAAGAATCTAAAATGTTAACATTAAAATCCCCACATACAACCACCTTCTTGTTTGATTTACAAACCTTTTTCAGTACTTCTTCCATGGTCTCTTCGAACTGACAATAATCAGCAGAAGGGGGTCTATACACACACACAATAATAACCTGCTCTAACTCTGCGCATGCAAGTTCAATAGTTCGCTCAATTGAGAGTGCTACTATGTCTTTACGCTCTCTAGATTTAAACTTATTGTGAATTAATATCAGTGACCCACCGCGAATAGAGGAACTTCTCAAGAATGAACTAATGATACTATAATTATCAATGCTAATCATGCATTCATTTTTTTTCAGCCAGTGTTCAGTTAAACATAAGACATGTATATCCATACAGTCTAAAAATAAACCTACTTCTAATTCTTTGCCAGAGAAGCCTTGCATGTTTTGATGCACAAAGTTTATAAAATTATTTTGGGGCTTCTCTTTTGTCAACAATGTGCAAGAGTTTACCTCTATTGTCTCTGAATCTAATTTAAATTATTTGGAACAAGTTCCAAAGTCTGTGGTACAATGGTATCATTCTGCTCAATAAAAGCAGAGCGTTTAGCCAAATAATTGGCTGAAATGTTAAAAAAATAAGATAGCGACATAGCTATCTGTCGTTTATAATAATTAGATAAATGAAATCTACCTTTTGTCAGGTACATATTATTATTAATAATAGGATTAATGTCAATGAGATTTATTAAATTATTTGAAAATGTCACAGTATCAAATGTCAAATTGATTCTATGTCTTTTTTCATTTTCTGCTTGTGACAGACCCCTACTGTAAGGCAATGTGAACATCACAATTTTACTGACATTAACTAATGAACATAAAGTATTGCAATGTATTTTCATTTGGTTCTTGTTCACAGTACCTCTGTTTGCAATTAAAATAATAAGGGTTGAATTGGGGCTGAAACTATATTCAGCAATTTTCTGAATGATATCACAGTATGAGGCACCCGGTGAACAGTGATTTATAACTGACTTTCCAAGACTATTATACAAAATGTGGCCTATACTTTTTCCAATGTCGTCACTAAACATTACAATGTTACAACCTGGATTTTTATCAGTGTTACTGACAGGGCAGGTATCAGAGATGGAAATGTTGGTGGCTGATTGTGAAGTAAGGGTGTTAAGAAGAGAGGAATCACATTCTGACTGAATAACAGTATGGCCATCATTACTGCTGGAAACTGAGTCCGGGTTGCACAAGAGTTTGGTCAGGGCCAAAATATGCTCCTCATTTTCTTTTTTGGTGATTGTGTATCTGTCAGTTAAACGCCTCAGATTTTCTTTAAGACTACATATTTCTGCTTGTAATACTTTCACTTCATTGTCATATTGACTTAAATTATTGTCTATCATTATAGAATAGACATCCAGTTCATCACCTAATCGTCGGCGTTCCTGAATATATTTTGCATTTTTATACATCATTTTCTGGTTTTTTATCAGTTTCTGAGTTTTCTTAATAAATTTGCTTATCCTAACATATTTTCTAAATTTGTTCTTGCTGCACCTTGCAACACCCTCTGGAGCAGTGGAATTAATCAAATTATTACTAGCCAAATCAATAGCCACAGTAGGGATTGAAGAATGTGCAACAGAAACCAGGCTGGGCACACTAAGAACTAACTCATCGAACAAACTTTGGTTTTGGGTGTCAACTGTGTGTAGTTTTTCAGTCTCCATGGAAGATATCAGGTGGTGGGCCTCTTGTAGCTCTTGTTCAAGCATGGTAATGCGTTTGAGGCTTTGCACATATTCATCGCTGCAGTCACTGAACCCATCTACTATTATTTGTAACCTATCCCGCTCATTTAATACTAATAAATACCTTTCATGCATCTCAGCCATGTCTTTTTTTAACAAAGCGTTCCTACTTAACGCCTCCAACAATTCCCTCTCATTGTCTTCTCTTTCAAAATGCAATTGTTTAACCAACTCTTTGGATGCCTTCAATTCCTGCAAAGTCAGCTCCAGCTGGCGAGATGAGGCTGCGCGGGTCATCATGGTTAAATTGACAAAGTATAAATCCAACAAACAACGTAGAATACCAAAGTGTTGTTTAAACAATCAAGAGGTTGTGTAGCTCAAGAGTATTTTTGTATTCTAACCTCTTCGCGTTTCTGACAAACAGAGTCAGACAATTCGAATATTTCACTACTCAGGTATAATATAAGGTCGTAGAATGAAATGTATGAATGTTACTAAACAAACAATGCAATACCTTTTCCAAGAGAAAACAATGATTCACAAATATTTGAATGGTCAACTGACACGCACTGTCGGCACCGATAAATCACCAAGTTTAAACTTATTTCACAAAAAAAACACTAAATAACACGTAATTAACACTAATTATTGTTTACGACGACTTATTGGGCCATAAATTAGTTATTTACAGGTTTAAATCAAATTAAAATACGGGACAAGTCAAGATCAGCTGTTAGCCGTAGTGTTGCCACAGCAAAAAAAAAAAAAAACAAAGACATAGGGTTGGAATATGGATACAGTCATATGGGTGCTCGCAACTGTACACGGTTTGAACACAGAACGTGACGGCGAAAAATTAGTCATTGCCTTTATTAAGTTTTGTAGCTGCTTTGCGTGACAGCTGTATTAGTGCATGCATATAGTTGCAGTTTGAGTTTTGAAACGGGTTTTCAAAAGTGAGGTCACTGGTGAATTCATCCTTGCTCTTAGTTTATAAAAAACACAATATTTCAATTTCATTATATGTATGGTGTACATTGTACACCGATATAAAATAATCATTAACTTTAACATTTCAACAACTCCGAATATTTTACAATTACCGAATCACGTTTTAGACATGTACGATGTATATTTTAGACGTATGTCATACAACATAGTATAAGACCTGAATTCAACATACAATGAGATGGCGCGAGCGAAAATAGTACCGCATTACTAGGCAACTAGAGAGATATTAAAACTCACTACATTTTGGCCCCTCCTCCCATTGTTAAGACGAACGTATCATTTCAAGCATTTCGTGACGTGGATGCATTGGCATCTATTGGTGGGCAAACGCAAAGAGCTATATATATTAGATGTAAGCCTGTTTGATCACCCGAATTCGGTCTGACTGATCTTAATAAATTGATCTGGAAAACATCTTACCTGAGAACTTTATCCAATTCTGTAATCGTATTTTCTTAACATACCTCGTTTTTAACATCACTATTTGGTACAAACGTCGATGCATCAAGCAATTAACAAAGCATTTGGAAAATGGCCATCATGTATAGGGTATTTTTTTATCAAAGTGAGTATGATCAGCCTGAATACGAAACGTATACTCTATATGGCGTAGTGTATGCGCACGAATTTCTCAGTAACTATTAACAACAGATCGCTCCTAACTTAATTCTCACACTCGCAATGGAACATGATTGCTTGATAGTTGCGTTTTGTTCGACTTTTCCATTTATAAAGATGCACGTCAAATAGCAAGCAAAAGATTCTAAATGTTTGAATTATTTGGATGTTGACCTTGAAATTTAAGTTAATTTAGTGCATTTTATTTTCACTACATCACCTACTGAGTATGCCACATCGTTTTGTAAGTCTTTTGATAGTGACCCGGTATTAAGGCTTGGCAAAACTACCAAGGCACTGACTGATGTTATTTTGTTTAGAGATTTGATATCGTCACTTATACCCCTACTCAAGTACAGAGCAGAGTTTTAAAAACCTCTGAGTTACCATCAATCAGTCTAACTTATTACTTCCCTCGAGCGAAGCATTGACCGTTGTTAGGTGACCGAACCGCGTGGGACCGAAACCCTGCAACTACAAATGCCTTCAGATCTTCCCCCCTTATGACAAGGGTTTAAGGTTTATATTTCCCCGTGCAAGCAGCTAAGTGTATTGTGAAGACGACAATAGGTTCGCACGCGCAGAATCAGCGGGTTAAGTGAACTAGTCCAGTGTTACTGTGTCTTGGGAGTGATCATTTTGTCGCAAAAACCAACGCTTAGCGTAATCGGCTGTGATATTTTGTTTGTTGGGTTATCTTCTTTGTTTACCAAATGGGGTATTTGACATTATTCAAAATATACTACAAACTGTTTTATCGATTAGTGTCTGATAGTTAGTAATACTAACAGCTGTCATATTCAAATTATCTAAGGCACTGAATCAACCTCAAGTGACGTTTAAAAACGGATTAATCTTTAATCTAGGCATTGATAATAAGCTATTAAAATTTAAATCTTATCTTTTACTTTACTTGCATTGTCTTTGATGAAACAAGCTATTACATCGTGAAGGATTATTTCAAGAAAAATTTGTGATCTCCGCAGATTTTTTTTAGAAACCGAGTGTAAATCGCTCCATTTTTAGACAAACCGTAATGTCCCGGCACACAGTTATTCTAAGTAGGTACCTATTTCGTAAAACATGGTATCTTCGGTTAATTCCCACAATAAGCTCCGATTACCCGGCGCAAAACTGTTGAACACAATGAAAAACGATACGATTGCATGAGTGCATGTTATGCACACAGATCGACAATTATTATCAACGAAAATGCGCGAGTTATTGAAAATGCATGTGATTTACGTGGATAAAATATCGTAAGTTGAGGCTAAAAACGATCGTTGAATTATTGTATTGATTAATTGTACATTACATCTACTCAACGTGATAACTGTTAGTTTATAAATATTTAACAAAGTTGAATAATGCTGATGAGTGATGATGATCTTAAAAACCCGTTTTAATATTTGAAAAACTCCTGGTGGGCCAGTAGAATTAAACAAACAGAACATGCAAATCGTATTTAAATCCTATAAAAGATTTAATTATTTATTAGCTTCATTTGTTGCCCAATGTGGCTTTCCCAGGTTTTCCCCCTGTGGGAGTTGTGCATAAGTTGTGGGGGGCAAAAAACCCCAAAACCAGTATTTTTGAGGTTTTGAGGGTATATCTCATAAAGGACTGAAATTATCGATTAATGTGCTGTTTAAAAGTTGTAAAGCGTTTAATTTTGCATAGAATGAGACCCGACAATTTTGTGAAAAACCATCCACTTGTTCCTACAGCCCTTGAGGTGTCACAGGGGTCACAGAGGCTATAGAAGGTTGTGGTAGTCAGGGAGGATAAGGACCTCCACAATATGCTTAATGTTCCTGCCACACATCAGCTGCTCCACTTGTATCAGGCACTAGCTGTCCGTCAGCGGCTTCGCCCGCGTAGACTATTTCTACCGTCAAAATTTAAAAAAACCGCTCTTGTAAATCCCTGATAATGTAGCATCATATTGGTGAAAGAATTTCTTGAACAAACACAGTCAACTGCCGAACTTACCGATACTAATATTACAATGAGGAAAGATTTGACTCTTTTTTTGTATTGTACAGGCTCCGAAACTAATGGCCGATTTTAAAAAATATTTCACCAATATGATGGTACATACATTATCAGGGATTGACATAGGTTATATTTTTTGATTTTGAAGGTAGAAATAATCTACGCGGACGAAGCCGCTGACGCGATAGCTACTGCTTGATGCAAGTGGAGCAGCTGATGTGTTGTTGGGCCATTAAGCATATTGTGGAGGTCCTTATCCTCCCTGGCTACAACCTTCTCATGCCTCTGTGACCACTGTGACTCCTCAAGGGCTGTAGGAACAAGTGGATGGTTTTTAACAAAATTGTAAAATACGCCGATTTTGGGGTACACTTTTGCCCGCCAAAACTTATGCACAACTCCCACAGGGGGCGAAACCTAGGATAGTCATATTGGGCAACAAATGAAGCTATTAAAATATTGAAATCGCTTGTAGGATTCAAATCTGATTTCAAATTTAATCCTACTGGCCTATGGGAAGAATACACCAAAGTGAAGGAAGATTATCGGACAAAAAGACTTCAACGCGCTCCCTTGTTCATAAATACCGCATAATGATAACACTCGTCCGTCCATTATTTACATATTTAGGTAAGATATTTAAAATAATAGGTACTAGAAATTCATTAGCTTGTAATCACAATAAAAACTTTACTTCGAATTCTCAAAATCACTTTAGGGATCACTTGATTTTGAGCCGTGACTTCAAATGTGGAGACTAAAAATATAGCAGATATTAGAATACAATTATTACATGCTATATTTATTTATTCTGTTCACATTTTATTTCCTTATACATAAATCGATAAAAGGATGTATGGATTATGAAAGATCACGTTTACATAAATCAATATTTGTTTCCTTCATTTTGATGCCAAGTATACTAGAGCTATTGTAATAATATACCATACATAATCTAACCCTAAATATATTTTTCAAGCATAATGATTTCACTTTCCTAAACAGCAGTGCATCATGATGTGGAGATCGGAATGCACCCCGCGTCCCGGCTGATGACGCTGATTTATTAACGATCGAGCAACACTGTTATTAAACTTTTTGCCCGCTTACGTAAGTCGATGAGCTCATGCACAATTATTATAAAAGCAATTTTCTTAAAATTACAGCATTTTAAAGCCATTTTGTTGCATACACATCATAATATTAGCAAATTAATTAAAAAATAATGTTCAAGAATTCTCTAATTAGGTAGATGTTCATAAACACGTAGATATTGACTAGCTGTACCTGTCTTGGCACCAAATGATATAATTTGTGAATTAATTCAAACGACGCTTAAATTTCTTCTGATAAAATAACCCGGTTATTTTTGTATGAATTATTATTTTGTGGTAATGAAATTTTAATATCAAATTCTGCAACTATAGCTCGTGTTTTCTTCAATACTGCCGATCACCCATTGATGGGTTCGCGGGCTAATAGCACAGAAAGCTCTCCAACCAGAGCATGGATTATACCTGGCTAAAAAAGCCAACCAAGAGCATTCGCGTGTAAAGGAACAATTCAATTAATTGATTAATACGTCAAGATGAGCGTTTTTCCCCCGTGGAAACTAACCGCCAATGTTCACAGAATGATAAGTAGGTATAAATATAATAGAGAGAAAGATTATTTTTCTGAATCAGAAGGAAAGACTGAAATCGTGAAATTTCCCAATGTGACTTTGCATTTTATAGATTAATTCTCACGTATTGACAGCAATGGCGCGCCTTCAAAAGACCCCTGTATATTTATTGATGCAATAAAGCAAATGACGCTACGTAGCTCGCAATTCGCACCCGTTGCCGATCGCTAGTATCGAATAGAATAAATAAGTCGAATAAGCACTCCTATATGTGGGCAGGCTATAACATAAATACCCATTTACGAAGTGTTTCAAACCTATAATAGATGTGCTTCTTCAGAGAGACAAGTTATAGGTGGATAATAGCAATTCCATAAAGGCAGGCGCGGTGCCTACATTTCTAACTGGTCTGACCGCGACTGGTTCCCCGACAGATGTAACCACAGGCCACTAGCCACTAATACACTTCTCGAATAACAGCATTTTATACATTTCTGCCGCTTGCTGCACCTACTTTGGGCATGAAGTGGACACACTTGGCTATTCGGGAAGAGGGCTCGAGCGAGCGATGTCAACAATTTTTACAAGTAGTCCTAATCGTACTATGGAATATGCGTGTTTAGTCCTGCTGAAATGAAATTATATTGAGGAACCCTTTGAAGATTTATATGAAATCATTACTGATTCTAAGCTGGAGTTGGACTTTGGAGCGAAACACGTCGTATAGGTAATTAGTTATCCTTGTGGAAACCGTCAGGTGATTAACTTTTTGATGATAAAATCTTATTTAAACGTAAGCAACCACTCATTTGGCAACAGGACAAAGGTTAAAACGGAGCTAATCTTTCGCTTTTATTCCAATCCTAGTTGTCTAATTGCGATTACTTAGGTTATTGGAAAATTACAAATGCCACTATAGGTACCCGAGTTCAATCGAAACTATTTTATGATTATAATTATTAATGAAAGAATACATTAAAATAGCGCAAAAAGTAATTATGGACGCGAGACCATTAACAGTAATCATATAGCTATAAGGTGGCAAAACCACTCATCCTCCGTTCGCCTAAAGGTCTGATGACCCTTAAATCTCTAAGGGTAACTAAGTTGACCAAATTATAACGAAAAATCAGGATTCATCAAATCTTATTACGTTAAACGACTTGGCCAATCGTAAGTAGGTATACGATATACCCACTTATCAAGTCTTTATTCCTGTTTCAAGAGAGAGCAAAGGCCAGTAGGTAGGTATGATGCATGAATGAAAGTAGTCGCAACATACAAAGCTGGTTTTTAACTTATTTTCCGAGTTGTCTTTACGTAGTCACATTGTGTAACCCACAGCATCTCCGCGCCGCGTGATAATAACACGATAACTATGCTTCGCCTCCGATTACTGCACGGCAACTTTGGCACGTAAAGGGAATCAGCGTCTACAAATTGAATCTGTTTAGAAGATATTTCAATTTTCAGTGCGAATGCGGCGTACGAACGAAATAAAACAAGAAGTCTTACCTCAGGTGGAGCAGCGAACTTTAGATTGGCGAGAGATCCGTGGGAACGACTCCTGTGCTCCTGTCTGATGCTGTACGAGAACGCTCGCTCGTTCATGTGGCCTTTCTTCCTATATATTCCTCCGCTATCTTCTACTGCTTCTAGCCCGTTCATGCTTTGAGCAGCTTTCATAGCCGGCGGCGGTGGTGGCTTCGAACGCCGCGGATCCACTGTTGCGTATTGTAGACGACCTCTGCCCGGAGGACCTCCGGGGAAGGGGCCGGGAGCTAGTGCGGCCGGGACGCGCCCTCTGTGAGCTAACGTAGCAGGTCTGGCGTGGGGTAGAGTGGCGGCCGGGTGGGCCACCAACACCATGGGATGCCCCGCCGCCCACGCCGGCGGTGCACGGCCTAAAGACCTGCCATTCATGACTGGGGCCGGGCCTGGCATCGTCGCGTATAGCTCGTCGGCCGAGGCGGACGACTTCTTTTTCGTTTTCTTCGTGGTAGAAGTTTTCTTTTTAGGTTCCTCGGGCGGAGGGGGCGGCGGCGGCACGGAGGCCGGGCGCGTGATCTGGCGAGGTCGTGGCGCTCGCGTCGGGTGAGGAATGTCGTCGCTGGCGTCATCGCGCTCGATCTCGCCGACCCACACTTTGTGGTTCTCGTCCCCGTCGAACACTTCTAACTCCTCATCAGGCTCCGGCGGAAGCTGTGAGGGGGTCCGCTCGGCTTCGAGACGTTTCACGTAAGAACTGTCCGCGTAAGCGTGAAAACAACACCGAACGAGCGCGTTGGCGGCCGCCTCACGTCGGCATATGAACGCGTGACATTCCAGGACCTTAATTCCTTGCGTGCGTCGGAGTACCGCCGCGAATAACGGAGGACGTCTCGGGGCCGGCGCCCGAGCGAAGGGCGAATCCAAGGGTAAGAACCGCGGTGCGCCCTCGACGGTGACCCGTCGGACCGCGGCGCAGTAGTGCAGGCTCGATATCGGGAAGAACCTCGCGACCCTCGCGCCGCTCTCGTCGACGTTTTCGAGCAAGATTCCGTTCGACCAGACGGAGAGCCACGAGTCGATGCCGCCGGAGGTCGCCCCCTTGTCCGGGTACAGCTCGCGCAGCGGCTCCTGGATGCCCTGCAGCCCGTCCTTGCTCTGCTGCGGCACGGCCGAGCCCAGGTACAGCACGCGGCACCGACAGATGGGAGTCGACTCCATTTCGTCACTGCACGATCACAACATGTCACTGAATCACTTGAAAACACGGTATTCGGTACGTCCGGACGTGCGCTAGCCGCGAGTCGGGCGCGGGTCTGAGTGAGCGGAATTCAAGATGGCGGCGCGGCGGCGCGCGGGCGGCGGGGCCGCGGGTCGCTATACCTGCCTATACCTGCGCCTGCGCACCTGTGAAGACGCCTCTGCGGGACTCGCGGTGCCGATGAACCGGCATTGTGTCAAATTGTCGCAAATTGGCCGCATTTCACTTCGACGCGTCACATCAACGTGACGGAATGCTAAGTTGCGTTACAGTGAAATCTGAAGGTCGGCCGATGGGAGATAATTGTTTTCCTCGGCTCACTTGCATACTCGATAGAGGATGCCGATGTTGTCGAGACGACTTTGAAAGTTGCTGCGGCCGGTTTTTAATTATGGTACATTCCTCTAAATTGCTTTGACTAGGTACAGCATTAAAATACCTACTGAATGATCACTTGTCTTTAAACAGAAAGCAGGTCATAAGGTCAAAGCTGTTATATTTTTATTCTATATATACCTGGGTACTCATATTTTTTTTACATTTAACTGTCTTGCCATTTTTTGACCTGTTTTTTTAATATATTATTATGATACCAATAACTGCCTTTACGACTCACGAAAATATAATTTATGAAACAGATTTGCCTTATTAAGACCCTAATAAATACTTTAACTGCACAAAAAAGAACAAAACCACTTTTAATAATTATATTTATTTACATTTCAATCCTTACTTTAGTACGCAACAAATACATTTAAAAAAAAACATATTAAAATATGTAACTTATGTTAAGAAAAAAAAACTCATTTGTTTGCACTATATTATTGATTGGCTTACTTACTCAAAAAACAATATTGTTATATTTTCCAAGTGGGCTTCTGAGTGTTCACCATGACGGCAACAGTCACTTGCCTTTGACTACCCCGTTTGGGATAAAGTCGTGATAGTATGTTATGTTTATATTTTCCAATGTGAAAAAACGGTCGGCGCCAGCAACCCGATATCTACGTGAATACGCCACTTTGAATATAGGAAGTGTTCTTCCATACATTTTTTTTAATCTACAATGTAATGATGTCCGTTCAAATAAGGCCAAAGAGCTTTATCATAGCAATGAATACAATTATAAATCTGTAAATATATCTGGTATTTCGGAATCGTTCGAAAGTCCGGTAGGAAATTAATACAGAACTTCAACCCCTAATACACTACTACACACTATCATCAATATAAAGAGTGATCCAAATGGAACTTCGGAACTTTCATCTGAAAAATAAACACAACGTGCAATCTTTCTTCAGGTTTTTCTTCACTGATGTAATGTTTAGTGTTCTACATTTATATTAAAAAATAGGCACAGTCAATTTTCTGCCTCTACACAGTCAAATTTCTACCTTTGGACAGTCAAAAATAGGCACAGTCATTTCATCTACAGGGTGTCCAGGAAATAGTACGACATACTGTAGGGGGTGATAGCTGGGATCAATTCCTACCAAAATAACTCAATATATGTATGTTCAGCGAAATTTTACGGTTTTAAAGTTATGCAATTTTTTTCGAAATATTGAAAAATCTCTACCTTGGAACAGATTTTTTAGCATATCTCAATGAAAAATTCCTTTCACAGTATTTTTTTTACATCAAATAATCGTGAATAGTTATTCTACTGAATAATAAGTCTTATTTCTATCAAAAAAAAAATCTCAAGAAAAAATACATTTTAAAACCGTAAAATTTCGCTGAACATATATAGAGGAAGTTACCTCGGCTATAACTCGGTGGATGTTAGTCCACGGGTGTTCTAACGATAGAGGGTTTGTCCATTCAGACCCAACTTTTAAGAACGACCCGCAGAAAAGTCTTAGAGGCGTTAAACACATGATCTTAGCGGCCAGTTGACATTACCCTGACGTAAATTTATGCGGCCTCGTCTTCGTCCATCTTTATTTTATTAACAAAACTTCCAACGTTTCAGTTGATGTGTGGCATGTTACGCCCTCTTACTGCGACCATTTTCTCACATTAATATACTTAGAGCGGTGCTAAAAATAATC
The DNA here is from genome assembly GCA_947369235.1 of Udea olivalis. Lineage (NCBI taxonomy): Eukaryota > Metazoa > Arthropoda > Insecta > Lepidoptera > Crambidae > Udea > Udea olivalis. The sequence goes on along the minus strand of OX376362.1, from coordinate 8,198,388 downwards.
GATTATCATGCACCTACAGCACTCACTATGGACTGAACCCGGCTAACATTTGTGGTTTCGAAAAATGAAGGTCTAATCACGCCACCTGACCACAACGCGCACCACACAGTAACTTTTTGGACTTGCAATCGAGTCTCGTGTATCAATCTCGATGGATTATCCTCGCCCGAAATACGTTAGTTTTGATTAATAAATAACTTACCCAGTTAACTGCGCTAAAGCGGTAAAAAGAATTTGAAATGGCTTCGAAAATTACCACGAACGAATACCTCCTGCAGAATGTCCAGAGGCGGAAATTTGACTTTTTCATATTAAAAGCGTTAACTGGGGGGTGAATCGAAAATGTTGCGTTCTTGCAAGATTTTCATGATCATTTCATTGAATCGAAATAAAACTTAAATTTTTGCTCTATCATTGTATGCATAATACTATTTAAAAAAACCCATGGAATTGTCTAAAATTAGGTAGTCGCCAATTATTAGCTAGTAAAAACCTTTTTTTTTAAATTGATAAGACATTACTTATTATAATTATGAAATTAAAAGGTCCCATCAATAAAAGAGAGATAATTTATACTTAATTTGAATTCAGCTAAATAATCACTAAAGCTTAAAAAAATGCGAGGTTTACGATCTACCACAAACGCAAAAAGCAAACCCTCTTAAATGTAAAACACTAACAAATACAAACAGGATAGACAAAATGAAAAAAAATAAAGGGTCGTGTTTCTTTTAAATGGAAGTTCGGTAGTTCAATTTGGATCAGCCTGTAGACCAACGGTACCAACTGTAAAATTATTTAATGAAGGCAAACCTTAATAATTATACTAAGTATATTCAGTCAACCACAACACTGTGAACCAGAAATCTCTTATCTAGTTATAGTTGACGGTACATGGTTTGGTTTTCGCCAATAGTTATTTACATTCCTTTTTTTGGGACTGACGTGCATGACCACTTTACAAATATCTGCGAATTTATAAGTATTTATTTATATATTTTGAATACAATAAACATATACGGTATTTAATAGTAGAGAATTTCAAAGGAAGTACAGTGTCTACTTCATTAGACCGCTGATTTAATAAACGAGTCTTTTGAGCAGAACCGAACAATCAATACTCAACAGTTATTAAAAAGCCAAGGTGTGTTGAGGGCCTCCCCAGTTGATGAGGAAACACGACCGCAAACCGACAGGAACCAGACGAGGAAAGAAGCCATTTGCTGATCGCATGTTCACAAATAGCTCTCTTCAACCTCAACACATGGACCCTCAATCGGTATTTTGCCCGTCATGGAGCGAGCAAGTGGAATAGGAGATGAATCCAGCTCTGTCCACAATCGGGTCTAGTGGCTTCGGTTATGAAGAGAGTCTGATAAAAGCAGCGGCTCTCCCACTAAGAACCCCTCCTCCACCTCATCAGGAACACGCCCCAAAACCCTCCGGCTCCCCTGATGCTACAGGCACCCAAGAACACCGCTGCACCTACCAAGAGCCCAGACCCCGTTGTTGTTTTTAAAGCAAGGTCCCCACCTTCGGAAACGATGTGTCGAGCCGAAAGAGACTCTGACAGTCGTGAAAACGATGAGGTACGAAACTTTGATGTATCTGCGGGACAGTTGGGTGGTAACGGAGGAAGTTGTAGACATCCTGAACAGATCCTGGGAGCTACTCGGGTTGGACAGAGTTTGTGTCTTCATAGAGTACTTTTTGATGAAGAATACGGACAATGTAGTGGTGTTGGGATCGGGCCCAAGGGTGTTGTTGATGCATTGAGAGTGTCCCAAAAGGATTTTTACAAGGAGTTCCTCGAAGGACGCACCAATGACTCAGCAGACCTTGCCATGGCATCCCAAGCCGTGGAGAAATAATTACTCAGTGGCGCCGAAGAGGCCTGGCGGGGTCAGTCCTCCGTCTGCTCGGAGTACCTCTCCAAAATGGAAGCCAAGCTATAAGAGATAAGTATCACCCTGGAGGCCCCAAGACACAAGGCGTCCCCAAGCACAGATCCCCGTCAGCCCCACATCACAAGGGCAGCCGTCACCCATGGACAATTCTCCTACTGCAGAGACGGCACAGGAGAAATACAGGTTTCATACAACGGAGAAACAACCCCTACAATAGAAGGGAAGATAAAGCAGGTCCAGACAATATTGAACACTGTGTCCAAGCCTGACAACTTGTGGAAAGTCCATCCAGATCTCATCTATAAGAGATTTGTGGAAGAATACCTGAAGAACACCAAGGAGCTTAAAGAGGCAGCCGAGAGGACCGCTCTGTTATTCCCTTGACCTTACCTAAAGACTTCTTTAGTGAATACAATAAGGAACAATTTTCACCGTAAGAGCGTTTGCTGGGGGTGGATCGTAAACGTTGCATTTTTGTAAGGTTTTCGTGATCAATGTGAATTGAACTAAAACGAACATTTTTGCTTTATTATTGTACGCATAATACTATATAAAAACACATTCAAGCGTTCAAAATTAGGTAGTCGCTATTTATTTGCTAAATTAAATAAAAAACCGTTTTTTCAATAATTGTTAGAAAACGAAAAAAATCACTGTACACAGTTAAAGTAAAATTATAAAATAAAAGGTCCAGACAATAATGAAGGTATAATTTCTACTTAAATTTGAATTCAGCTATATAATCACGAAAATCTTCAAAAAATTAGACCTTTACGATCCACCCCCAGCAAACGCTCTTAAGTGTGGTCATGCGCCTATGTCCTCGACCGTACACGCAGGTATGCTCAAGGGTTGTGCTAAAACTTGGGCGTTTTGAAGCCGGGCTCGTCAGCGCCGCCGCCTCCGCCGCCTTGCGGGGCCTTTCTTTTCTGGATTATGTTTTGAATCTGAAACAAAACATATTATTTAGTTTTCATTAAACGACACGACTGGCGTAGTGCGCTGTAGCACGGTTTCTCGCCTGGAATTCCGTAGTGTCCCGGGTTCGATCCCCGGTCAGGTCATTGAGGTAACAATCTTTTCTGAATTGGCTTGGGTCTGGGTGTGCTGGGAGACGCCCCTGGCTTAATTCCTTGTCTGGTACCTCGTAACACAGGGACAAGAGGTGTGTTGTCTGGCGCATATTTATTTATTTATTTATTTATCACATTAACTTATTTTATTTAAGAAACATTTGCTTGGAGGCTTATAGAACAGCCCCCCGATTCAGAACAAAGTTATCGACCGATTCGATATTCGGTTATTTTCTTTTTTTTTATTACTTTTTAAGTAGGGTAGGTTTTATCTAATTTGGTTTATGAAAACTTAGGGCCTTTGGCTTTAACTTATCAAAATATTGATTGCTACCGCTTAGCGGATCATTTACTATAATTTAAACAAATTCACCGAACGGTCGATAACTTCGTTCTGAATCGGGAGGCAGGTCCAACATGCCAACAAGTTAAATTAAAATACAAATTACAATACAATAACAAATATTACACTGCAATAGGCTACTTGCCTCCTGTCTAATTTCATAGATTAAATAAGTATTTCGGGCAGTATTTGGCTAGGGTAAACCAAATATATCGATATAAGCAAATTAAAAGAGAGAGTTTAATTTAAAATCCAGTTTAAAAAAATCCTTTTTTTAACCGACTTCAAAAAAAGGAGGAGGTTCTCAATTCGACTGTATGTTTTTTTTATGTTTGTTACCTCATCACTTTCGACTGGGTTTACCGATTTTGATCATTCTTTTTTATTTGAAAGCTGGTGTTACCCGAATGGTCCCATTTTAATTTGGTCTAATTCTGACGGTGGCATCCATGAGAAAACCATATAAGTCTTAAATCTAGATAGACAAAATGCGCGACATATGGACGAATAACTCAATATTACGCCAACCGATTTTGATAATTCTTTTTTTATTTGAAAGCTGATGCTGCCCGATGAGTCCCATTTTAATTTGGTCCAGTTCTGACAGTGGATCCATGGAAAATTCATATAAGTCTTAAATCTAGATAAACCATATGCGCGACAAATGGATGAATAACTCAATATCACGCCAACCGATTTCGATGCTTCTTTATTTATTGGAAAGGATATACTTCAAGGGTAGTTTGATGAGAGTTTGGTTAGGTTCTGATTATGGGATCCATGACAAAGTAACGGAACTCTTCAATTCTTAGGAGCTATTGGACGATACTTTTTCGATGAATAAAATAAATAAGAACTATTCACTGAAAATCTAGAAATGAACAAAAATTTTAACAAAAAAAAAACAACTTCAAAAAGAACTATTTTAAAACAAAGTACTAAAAAGTAAAGAAATAATTGCGTATTCTTCGAAAACTTATACGATAATATAATGTAGGTACAATTATTGTTATTGTTGGAGTCGGTTGCAGCCAATGTAGGTCTGTAACTACCTACATACATACGTAAACGTGATATGTAAGAGATAGGTATATTGCTAGGTATATGGTAGTGTTTCCTTGGCTGACACCGACTCCAACGATAACAATAATTGTACCTACATTATATTATCGTATAAGTTTTCGAAGAATACGCAATTATTTCTTTACTTTTTAGTGCTTTGTTTTAAAATAGTTCTTTTTGAAGTTGGTTTGTTTTTTGATAAAATTTTGGTTTCAAACTCAAAGGACTTTATTCAAATAGACTGTATCAGTACTTTCAAATCGTCAAATTGACAGCAAAATATACTAAATAATAGACATAAATACCATAATACTATGGATATGTAAATAAACAGTATACAGACATAATGCGACTCTACCACCGCGTCGGAGTTGTTTCTTGCTAAGAAGACCCGGCGAGAAACTCAGCAGTTACTCTTTTAAACTTGTTTTGGGTTTACAACAGGCGTTAGTAAAGTACAAGCAGTGTGTCATTTTGATACAAATAAACCTAAAAGAATATAAAACAAAGAGAAAAACCTAACCATAAAAGAATATGATGACAAGAATTCATTTAAACAATTCAAAAACAAAAATTGTTAGTCAGTACCTACATACTAGGTACCTATTAACTCTTACAATAAACAATAGAGCTATTTAATCCCGTTTATTACTTTTACCATGATGTGACGTCATAAAAATCGTAAACAAATAACGATCCGTGAGTCACTAGTGATTTAGCGTGGTGGTTTCTAAAATTCTAAATACTTCGACGTAAACTCTCAATTGTTATTTTATCTAAAAACAATAATAATAATCATCATATAGTCGCCGGATGGTAAAAACAGAAATGGATTAGGTTGGGGAAAAAGTCTTTTCGCATATACTATGTATGAACTTGTAATAAAATCTCTTAGGCTATACTATTTGTATCTGGCTGGTTTTGGTATCATTAAAAGTTTACATTTTAAAGAAGATAATCCCAAATTCAAATTGTTTCTCTTACTGTCAAGTTGAATGAATCTAATGAAGAAATTCGATACATTTTAAAACTTTACTACAAAAAACGTATAAATGCAACGCAAGCCGCGAAAAAAAATTGCAGCGTTTATTGACCTAGTGCAGTGTCTATCCGCCATATAGACCTGACCTTGCAACTTCAGAGTTCCATTTGTTTCGGTCGCTTCAGAATTCTTAAGGCAGTGTCAGGTTAACATCACGAAAGGATTGCAAAAACTCCTCTCGTGATGTTAACTAGTAACTGTTTGGTGGTCAATTGCCAGTTCTTCAGCTAAGTCGTAACTACTGATATGCCGATCTTGCTCAACTTTTTCAAAAATGGCATGTTTTTTATCCGTAATAGGGCGACCAGAACGACGTGCATCTTTGACATTAAAATTTTCGGATTGAAAACGCTTAAACCAAATTAGTGCTACTCTCACAGACACTGTACTAGGTCCAAGGTCCATAAACATCGCAAATTTTTTTCGCGGCTTGCGTTCATTTTTACTTTTTTTGTAGTAAAATTTTTAAATGTATAGAATACAAAGAATTAAATATTAGACCTGAGCAGATTTTTTTAGGTTGACTTCAACTAATTTTACGAAAATTCTAATAGGACCTGCGGGGATAAGATGCGCGGCCACGAGAGGAGTAGACAAAAAACACTAATCAAATTGTGTTATTTCTCGATTTTGTTAAGGACGGTAAACAAAATCAAGAAATGACAAAATTTGATTGGAGTATTTTTTGTTTACTGTTCTCGTGGGCGCGCATCTTAGCCCCGCTGTGGTAATTTTTAGCGCATCGGTTTCCTCACCAAAAGCGCATTAGGGTCATTTAGACTTTAGATTTACTTTTTCACTTATACATTCTAGTTCCTACCTATTAGCAAACTTATTATTATTATTATTTATTAACCTGTTTTTTTTTTATAATAGTCGCAACCAAAATTACCTGCTGCCACTCCCTGTCCAATTCTGCCTTTTCGCTCTTATCCTTGGTCTTCCTGGTCTTCCGCCCATCTTGAGTCTTGACTCCGTATTGGAAGGCGGCTTTAGGAAGCGCTTCCTTGCTGCCCATGTATGCCGAGTACTCTTCTTGAGTGTCGAAATCCCAACGGCCTATGTGTAGAACAAAGAGTATTTTGGTCAATTTGAACATCTTTAAGTCGAGAAATTGTACTGAACATTTAGTTATATCACACAAAGATAAAATATTCCGCTGAACCCTACCATGCCCAAGATGGCTAAATTATTTATAATGTATAATAATATTGACGAGTTTTGCTTCAACTTTACACATACTTTAAAGATAGAAAACTAGAAAGATTCGAATTTCGGACCTTAAGAATTTAGGGCGGAATTCGAACCCGCGCCTTCCACAATCCGGGTGGTTGCTCTAACAACTGAGCTACCGAAACCCCAATGGACCGGACGAATCTTTCTAATGTATGCTTATGCTTAAGGCCTACCTTTCTTACACATCCGAAAGAAATATTTTTACAAATATGAAAAAAAAAACTCGTCACTTTTAATTATTAAGTATTAACACTAATTACTGAGTTCAATGTTGTACTAACACTCATTCTAAGTTCAATGTTACTAACACGAATGGATCTCTATTGTCCGATTAACAAAATAAAAAAACACTTTTTTTTTATTTAAACTTTCGGTAAAGATGAAATATGCTATAAACATACTGGTCATTCGCGAAAGAGCTGTCAAAAAACTCTGCCTTTGAGTTCGGCTTATAAACAATAAACTGTAAAAAAACCCTCACCTATCGGCCCCTTCTTATTCCCAGCGTCCATCTTAGTGTAGTCAACTTCGTCGTCGGAGTCGTCGATGGCGTCGTCCATTTCCCTCAAGCCGGGGTAGCACTCGGCGTAGCCCTCGGGCTCGGCCGCCAGCCGCGACAGCAGCGCCGCCGCGCGCCGGTCGCGCTCCTGCGCCGTGCCCGGCGGCGCCCGGCGCGCCAGCGGGCCTGGGCCTGGAGAAGACAAAACAAAACATGTTGCGATACTACGAAAATAAATATGCGCCAGATACACGAATTGTCATGTACCAGACGAGGATTTAAGCCGGGCTCTTTCCCAGCACACTCAGACGCAAGTGAAAATGAGGCCGACTACGAACTATAATAATTATAATAAGGACGGTACGGTCGACATTTGACGGGGCGGCATGCCTGCCTCCTGGCGAGTCTATTCGCCATGTTATTTCCGGTTGTTCTCACCTAGCTAACGGAGAGTACTTGCACAGGCACAACCTAGTAGCCGGAATTATCCACCAGCCACTTGCTCTTCGATATGACCTTGTCGAATCGGAGGTACCGTACTATAAGTACGCACCGGTGCCAGTTCTTGAAAATGGTCGTGCGTTGCTCTATTGGGATCGCTCTGTCATCACGGACAGGACTATTGTAGCCAATAAGCCTGATATCGTGCTGGTCCCAACGCCGGGCAGTGCTCGTCGATATCACCATCCCGCATGACGATAACCTCGTGAAGGCCGAGAAGGACAAGCTCAGCATGTACCTTGACTTGGCTCACGAAGTGACCGCCATGTGGGATGTAGATTCGACGATCATTGTTCCGATAGTGGTTTCGGCAAACGGCTTAATAGCGAAGAGCCTCAACCAACACCTCGAGAGGCTTTCGCTTAATGGCTGGATCAAGGGTCAGATACAGAAGGCGGTACTCTTGGACACGGCACGTATTGTCAGGAGGTTCCTCTCTCTGCAGCCCTAACCACCGGTAGTCTAGGCCTCGCCTGCCCCGCTGCCGGCGGCTCCCTAGGTTAAGATTTTTATAGTATTTTTATAAATCATTGTTTAACTAGAACTAATTAACTAATTTACTTAAACTAATTGCTTTCAAGCTAGGCTTACTAATTGTAAATATTTATAGTACAATTATTATCTATCATACATCTTATTCTCGCTTATTAATTAATTGTATTTTTCATTTAATTTTATTAATTCATCATTGTACCTATTATGTATTCATATTAAACTTGTATCCCTCTCCAATGTTGCATGCCAATTGTTTGGTTAAGTGTTAGAAACCAAAATTGTTATTATTTACTCTTGTCAACCACATTTAATGCAATAAAGGTATTCTATTCTATTCTAAACAGTAACAACAACACAATTTGGTTGAGCAATTAGGGTTCAAAATATTAAGGTAATAATAATAATATTTTAAGGGTCTTGTGTCTGCAAGAGTATGGAACGTATACTAAACAACCGACTCCTGGCATACCTAGAAGATAATGACCTTCTCAGTGACCACCAGTACGGGTTCCGCCGCGCAAGGTCCACTGGGATCTTCTAGCGTATGCTACTCACACGTGGAGTGAGGCCATCGAGAAGCACGGGGAAGCCTTGGCGGTGTCGCTCGATATATCCAAGGCCTTTGATAGGGTTTGGCACGGCAGCCTAATAAGCAAGCTTCCATCATTTGGTATTCCTGTAGGCCTTTGTAACTGGATCACTGACTTCCTTAGTGGGCGTTCGTTTCAGGTCGTGCTTGAAGAGTGCACGTCTCAAGAACAGGCTGTTAACGCCGGTGTCCCACAGGGGTCGGTTTTGTCTGCAACACTCTTTTTGCTGCACATAAACGATTTGCTTGTGCCCGGTACTTTTGGGTATGCAGACGATAGCACAGTTGTAGCTAAATATGTATCCAGTGCAAGGGCCACTAGGGAGGAGATCCGGACATGTCGAGAGGATCTTGTAAAGCGCATGAATTTGGCCCTAGAGGCTGTGTCCGACTGGGGCGATGCAAATCTGGTCAGGTTTAATGCAGCTAAAACGCAGGCGAGTTTGTTCTCGGCGAAGCGAAACTCTTTTGATCTGGCTCCAACTTTTCAGGATGTCTCTCTTCCTGTTGCCGACCACATCCAGCTGCTTGGTATTGAGCTGTCGGCAAGCCTCAACTTCGGCGACTACATTGAGTCCTCTGCAAAAACTGCTGCTAAAAAGATTGGCATACTATCCAAGGTTAGGCGGTATTTCACATCGGCGCAGCTGCTCCAGTTATATAAAGCGCAAATCCGGCCATGTATGGAGTACTGCTGCCACCTCTGGGGTGGATCCGCTAAATACCAGCTTGCTGCTCTAGACTCGGTGGAGTCACGCGCCGAAAGGCTCATAAATGATCCGGCTCTCTCTGCCGGGCTGCGGGATCTAGAACACCGCAGCGTTGCTAGCCTGTCAGTGTTTTACAGGCTTTATTTCGGGGAGCGTGCGAGCGAACTGCATGACTTGGTTCCGCCATCTCCTTTTCACCATCGGAGCACAAGACGCACATTAGCCTTCCACCCGCACGTTGTGGATATTCGAGCCATTCGCACAAAACGTTTTGCGGACTCCTTCATAATGCGAACAGCAAAGGAGTGGAACTCACTGCCCGCGCATGTGTTTCCGAACCAATACAATCTGGGTCTCTTCAAGACAAGAGTGATTAGGTATTTACTAGGCAGACATGTACCATCATAGATCGCATCGTCACTTACCATCAGGTGCGATTGCGATCAAATGACTGTCTAGTCCTATATAAAAAAATAAAAAAAGGGTGCTTGTGAGTGTGTGGATTCTGTATGTGTGTGTTAGTAGAAAGGAGGGTTTATATGAGTTCAAAAAAGGTTTTCTGTATCAATATAGTCAGAACTGAAACTGGACCGTGCAAACTGTTCCATCAGTTGAAAGCGCGCCAACGACAGATGGCGCTACACTTTTAGATGGACGTCACTAACTTCCATTTTGCATTCAAAATGATTTTGCTTCTAAAGGAGCATAATTGTCCTATTCATCCAATGTACGTTAAATGAGAAGCGTTTGAGTAAAGTATTTTTGTAGTATTTAAATACAGCGGTAACCCTTTGTGGAGTGCTCTGTCTATATATTCAAAACCATATTTTGAACTTTATGGGCTTCGTTACGTACGTTAACAAATTAAAAACTACAACATGTTCTGCCACATAAAGAGTTAAGAAGGAAAACCTTCTTCTACTTTGAAGTTATGAAAACTTTACTATAGTTACTGGCGTAATAAAACTTCCACATACCCTCTTCCTTGTCCATTTCAAGCGGCTTATCAAAGTACCCGCTGCGCGGGCGGTCGTCGCGGCGGTCGGCGCGGCGGTCGCCCGCCACGTAGTCGCCGATCTCGCCGTATATGGAGTCCTCGTTGCGACCCTTCTCGGTTGTTTTGTCCTGGTTGAGAAAAGGGCGAATCTTACTAATATTATAAATATGTGTGTGCGTGTGTATGTGTGTGTGTATATTTGTTACTCTTTCACAAAAACTTCTAAACGGATTTAGATGAAACTTCACAGTAATACAGTTTATACATCAGAATAACACATAGGCTACAATTTACATAGATTTAATGTTATTTGGCTGTAATATATAACAATAACGCGGGCGAAGCCACGGGCGGAAAGCTAGATAATCAATAAAATAACCGGTACGGTTGCGCTGCGGGCGGATTCCGAACGGGGTAGTCTGGGCAAGTTGACTGTTGGCGCTATAGTTAACGGAAAACTCAGAAGCCCACTCATGAACAAGAGTATTAGAAGCCAACGTAGTAGGTGGAGAGTCTTTCGCTGTTGTTTTGGTATTTTATCGGTGTTTTCCATCACGGCTGAGCTTGAAAGATTTTGTAAAATATCGTCTGTTAATTCCGTTGATGTTCTGCCGAAAATGTGACGTTGCCAATCGGCTCCCAGCGCAATATAATTGATATTTATTTGAAAAAGTTCTACTAATCACTTAATTGAAGACGTAAACAGCAATCAATGTGAAGATAGAATAACTGGAGAAAATTGATTTCGACCTTGATGATCTCGAGCGGGAATCGAACCCGCGTCTTTCACAATGACTGCTCTAAACCACTGAGCTACCGAAACCTCATCCCCGCTCGGGATCAAGGTCCGAAATCGTTTTTTTCTAGGTTTTCTATCTTTAGATATGAAAAACAAGCATTGTAAAATGCTAAAATAGTCTAAGTAATAATCAATGTGAGTTAGTGGGAATATAATACAAGGTTTTTTTGTTATTCAACTAGTCTTCATTGTTGGGAATAAACTCATTTAAAGTCAGTTAAAATAAAATTATTAATATTTACGTATGTATCTCACTTAGTTGACCAAAACCTGCGACTACCATCCAGCATATCCAGTTGTGCGCTATGTCGGTGTTATTGAGATGTCGTGAGATGACGTTGAACGCGAGCGGAGTGCAACTTGGCCTACCTCCATAATTATTGATAATTGTTATTGTGTCTACATTTTGTGTTGTGATAGAAGTTGAAAACCTAATCTGTGTGTTGAAATTAATTCTTCTTATAGTTAGCCAATAAATGTTTGTGTGTGTGTGTGTGTTTGTGTGTGTGTCTCATGTAAGTGATTTTGTAAAAACTTTATGAGAAATAAATATCTTCAAACCTAAATCTTTGTATTTCTGTTTATGAATATTGTCAACCGTTTGAAAGCCTTTTTATGTTTACCTTGGTCTTCTTGAGCTTCCTGTGCCGCGAGTGCCTGAGGTAGACGAAGATCTGCGCCAGCTTGTCCCGCAACACGTCGTTGCCGCTAGACGCGTCACTTCTCTCGTCGAGTTCGGGCACGTCCGCTTTGCTGCGCGTGAGAGTCGTCGGAATATCGCTGTCGATAGTGCCTTCCTCTTCCAATTCAACTACGTACGCCATGCGGCCGGCCGCGAATAACTCATTGCGCTGGACTTTCTTGTTTCTATAAGCAAAGACGGAAGTATTCAAGCATTGTTGGCATTTAACGTGTTTTATAAGGCCAGAAGCTGTCTGAGTGCCTATTGCTAGTTTCGTTCATAATTCGGTGACGACCACGTAAACGCTAATTTATGACAGTGAGGGTGGCGCCCCTAGTGGCACGTTTACGCAACCAATTCTTTTTTCGATAAAAATCCGCATTTACTTTTTCAGTGGGTATGGTCGATTGAACTCGGAATAAGCAAAGATTGCATAGCACAAGAGGATAGTATGTATTAGGGTAACCGGCGTGAAGTCGACTCTCCTTATGGTCCGCTGGACGCGGGGCGGGGGGTAGCATGGGTACACACGGCATTACGCCGCGGCGAGATATCTCAACACATGATTAATAAAATCTCCGTGTTGTTATTTAAGAAATTTATAACTTCAGATGTATTAGTAATTGTTTTAGTATTATGAATATTGTAAATAAAAATAAACTAATTAAATATCAATTAATTACTAGACGTGGGACCAAATACGGCCGCTTTTAATTTACTTTTTAATAATGGTCATAGACACGCCAGTAGACTCTGAAATTGTCTTATTTACATTTATGTCTTTACCTGAAAATCACGAAATAGCAATAAAAATGTAAAAAAAAATCAAAACACATCAAAAGTACTATGACAACTTCATGACAACTTCATTACAACAATGTAGAAAACGAAATGAATGCACACCTGAAGAAGACGCTTGTTCCAATTTTTTTCTCGCCACATTTTAAAGTATTGACTTCTTAATTTTTAATTACGTAGACTCGGCAATTCCATTTTTGTATTTATCTCATGTGGAGCAGACACAAGGCTGCAACCGCGCAAGCTTTGACGTTGAACGTCTACCGCTGTCGGTAGCCGACAGGTGACTGATCGAAGTGATTGATTGGCCGAAAGCATCCCCCTCCCGCGTACCATCAGGAGGCTTGACTTTATAGCGGTCAAGCTATAATTCACAATGATACACTTAAGCTATGGTTACAAAAATACTTGCCTCTGCTCCAATAACAAATTGTAGATATTTTTCCCCATTGTAGTTTTAAACTGCATTTCTTCTTCTTGCTGAAAGAATATCATATTACTTATTGTTTAGTTTTACATACCTAGTTTTATGTCTCAAAATAAGGGATAAAGTAAAGACTTGTATCAATCTAAGAAAACAGCACTTACAACGACTACTTCTTCCCGTTTCTTCTCCTTGACTGGCTCTATTGGTGTGGATACTAATCTTTCCATTTCAGCCTCCTCTGCATCTTCCCTAGTCTGTATTTCCGACCGTACCTGTTCAACATTCATATTAATGTTTGGTAACCTTTCCGAGGATTAACAACTAATTAAATTCAAAGTAGAATCCTTCCATCAAATGGTTTTAGGAACAACTTTTTTATTTTCAAAGGTTGTTAATAATAAAAGGAAGTTAAGTATATATCTATATATATATTTAGAAAACCTTAAATGGAAGTATAAATAATCACCGAGAATATTTCGCTTTAAAAACGTTTTTTTTTTGTTTTAAATAGGTTTTTCTTCACACGAACGTTAATGTAAATTTGTGGCAACTCGTGGTAGACGTACCTACTGAATCTGAATCTATTTAAACTAACATCCTATTTTATATATTTTTTTAATATTTTATATTTTCAGTTTTACAATGCAATGAAGGTAATTGATATGATCGTTAAGTTGAGGTAGACTGCGAATTATTTACTCACCTTTTGTAACAGTGCATAGTCCAAGCCTTTCACCAAGTGAGTGTGTTCCATGTCACCACCAAGATATTTTGATTCCTATAAATTAAATAAATTGAGAAGTACAGTCAAAATCTGATATAGCGACATTGAAGGGACCGTACAGTTGCCAACGTCATCTCCGATAGTTGTTAGGAAGCAATACACATATTTACATACAGTTACATTAGTTGTGTAGTTATATTATTATAGATACATATCTATCTAGTATAGGTATAGGTTATGTATGCGAAATGAAATGTTAGAACAGAAATAAATATATTAATTAAGAAATAATTAGAATACAAAATGTACTTAGCTGCTTACAGTACGGGTTATAAGACTACACTACTTTTTAAAGTAATCAGTCATTTCATTTTTTTTTATTTTTTAGCCCAGTCTTAAATATTTTTTGCATTTTACGTTTCATACTCCTCAAGGTAAGAGTATCATCAGTATTAAAGCTCACGCAGTCATTTAGCGCACTAAACAATTGGTGTAAAATATGCAAGGTCAAATGGCCGGGAAGAGGTTCGGATGCGGTGGGAGAAAGTGCGTAGGTAATAATACGCGCCTAAATATTCCTTCAGTGCTTATCAATAAGATTTAAAATCGTCCGTATTGTTTTGTTTTGCTGGGACAAGAAGCGGTGGTCGTTATAGCCGATGAACATCGATAAAGTTTCGTCGTTGTAAGCGATATGTCGCTGTATCCGATGTTGTTATAGGCGGTATGTTAGCTGAATAGTTTACTAGAGAGACTTAGACTTAGAGGACTTTACAATCTGGCTGTAATAACCGATCGGTCGTTGTAAACGATGTCGTTATAATCGGTTTTGACTGTATGTTCACAACCTTGCTTAATGACAGGGATATGTGGAAATCTTTTGGGGAGACCATTGTCCAGCACTAGATCCTTATCTATACTCATATTATAAAAGTAGGGGAGATTTGATTTTGTGTTTTTTTGTTTGTTTGTTGAGTCAATCTCAAAAATTAGTAGAACAATTTAAAAATATTTCACCAATAAAAAGCTGCATTATCAGAAAGTAGCATGTTACATTTTTAGTCTATACTTTCAAGGGAGAAATAATAAGATGGCGAAGCTGCTCAAGGAAACCTAGTTGGTTGAATAAAACAAAACTATTTTCAAACCTGAATAAGTTGTCTTCTTCTTTCTTTAGCATCCATTCCTGACTTCACATCAGGTGCCACAGCTCTGAAAGATAGCAGATATAAATTATTAAATTTAATTTTCGCGGATTATTTACGAAGATATTAGCTTTTTTTGTTTTCTTGTGTTTGTCTGCAAACTAAAAAGTCTATGGTAATAACGCGCGATCTAGTGCGACGTCGCCTATTCGCGTGCCGCCGCAATAAAAGAGTTAAGTAATGATTAAACACGGCGTAATTAAATATTTTTTTGGTCAAAATTTGACCTCTGTTTTTTATTAGTTAAATCGATTCTACTCTCGATTCTGAACAAACTACTTTCAGGTTTTGCGGTTTTTTATTAACACGTTGTATATGTTCAGCGATTTTTGGTAGTTTTTGAGTTAAGATTTTTTTTTTTAATTTTCGAAAATTTCTGGGTCGAGTCACTTTTTGGATCACTGTGGCAGGAATAATTGAGATACATACACCATTTCCTTTCCATTATTAGCTGATTACTAGGCCTACTTGTTTTAGAAGCATTTACATTTAACATGTAATATTGTATACTGATCAATAATTAAGAAAAAAAATTAAACTGAAAAAATGGAACATACTGTTTTTTCACAAAGTTTAAACATTACATTAACTTTTTTATCTAAATGTTTTTCAAAACCTGCCTATTATGTCAACTATTCATCACATAAATTTCGATGGGATAGTTCAACGGCATCATTCTTCAATTTACCTTTAATGTATTGGAAGTGTAAAATTCAAGATCTTATGGTAGCAAATAAAACTTAATTTATAAGAAAAGCAAATGCATTTTCACAAAAATACATCACAAAAAGTTTTAATTCCATTTCCTCGGTTAGGGAAAATTTTACATCATAATTATTTTTTTTTCGGGCGATAAAAGCGTCAACATGGATGATGTTTTTGAAAAATTAAAAAAAATTTTCGTACACAAGAAAAATCAGTTTTAAACGAGAAATTTGCCATTCTTAAAACTTTTTGTAATGTATTTTTTTTTCACAAACGCATTTGGTTTACTCTTAAAATAAGTTTCATTTGCTAGTAGGCCTTTTGGCCTTGAATTTTACACTTCTGATCCATAGAATGTAAATTTAAGTGTGATGCTGTTGAACTATCCCATTGAAATTTATGTGATGAATAGTTGACATAATAGAAAAGTTTTTTAAAAACATTTGGATAAAAACATAATAAATATTTTTTTATTAGGTCAAAACTTTGGGAAAAAACAGTATTCTAGACTAAAGTAACTTCTTTTTTTTCTGAATTATGGATCAGTGTTAGATGTAAATGCTTCTAAATCAAGTATGCCTAGTATTCAGCCAGCAATTAAAAAATTTGGCAATGTACCTATCTCAATTATTTGCGCCACAGTGATCAAAAAAGTGACTTACCCCAGAAATTTTCGAAAACTCTTAAAAATATCATAACTCGAAAACTACTGAAACTGATTCGGATAGCCCTAGTGATGCTCTATCACTGGGCTTACGTTTATCACTCATTTTTGGACACCCTGTATAGACTGACTGGGTGTGGTGATGTATTGTATTTATTCATTTTAATTCAACAATGTTTCAACAGCTTTTATAGGAAGAAATAGATTATTACCTGAACATATGCCAATTACAGAAACATACTTTGATACCTAAAAATATTAACATCAGTATGTTGGTAATTTATGAATGAGAGATACAGATATAGTAGAGTTTGTACTGTGAGCATTAGGGACCTATAAACAAAGTTGCTGCAAGAAACATCATTCATTAATATAATTATATTTTATAAACAAAGTTGCTGCAAGAAACATCATTCAAGTAAAGATAATAATTAATTAAATAATAATTCCCTAATGCTCACAGTACAAACTCTACTATGCATAGAGATAACAGAACTGTATAAACACCACCACGGTAAAAACAAGGAGTATGTATTTCCATATTTGTATCCAAAGATAAGCCATAATATATGAAACCAACCTGTAAGCACTACTGGTGTTACTTGTGGGATCAGTAGGACCAATTTCGTTCGAACCATCTCTCCTCTCTCGTGCCCTGTCCCTATACTTCTCCGCAAGTTCAGCCAGTTTATTATCCTCCTGTTTCTTGAGAGCTGCATAGTATGATTTCTTTTTACGACGCAATTCACTTTTGTTTTCCGCTGGTGGTGGCATAGACCTGAAGAATAGTATTTTAAATAGTTTAACAGAAAATTAAGGTAGTTTTATGCTTTCAGAACTTAAAATTTAGAGGAAAGAATAAAGATTACATTTCAATGCATAGGTATAATGAAATATAATTTCAATAGGTAGGTACCTTTTTTGTATAGCAAAAGAGGACAGACTGCAATGTGTTATGGAGAAAGACCAATATTAACTACCAAGTGTAAATAGTTTATGTAAATAAAGTTTACTACAATCACACTCAAAACATTGCAAGGGATGCTTTAGGTGTCTCAGTATAGAACTTACCCAGCATTAGCCATTGCTTCCCTCACAGAGCCAGCGGGATGGGCTCCTCCCGCTGGCGTAGCTCTAGGGGTCATAAGTAGCTTCCTAAAGTCTTCATTAGTGAGCCTCTGGGACGCTGGTGTGTCCTCAACACTTCTGTCCACCTCCATTTTATTGTTTTCACAAAACAATCAACAAGAAAGGATTGTTACTGCAAATTATTGAGTAGCTTTTATTAGTTATCTATACGGATTTATATACAAACCAAAACAAATTAATAATTCATTTTCTGAATGGTATTTAAAATTTAAAAACGCAAAACGCTGCTGAGTGAGAGTTTTGACATTAAATAATTTGACAGCTGTGGTTTTTTTTTAATTATTCGTTCCGCTTGGAACCGGCTAGGGTCTGAGACCATGCTGCCTTGTCATCAGTTTTTGACAGCTGTAGTGTAGTGACTTGCACAGGCACGACAATAGACGAAGGCGGCGGTCCGATTTGGGAAAAAGCTAATTTTAACGATTTTAGCATTTTCGCCCGCGGCGTGATGAAAGCGTTTGACTTGATTCAGGGACAGGGACAGTATAATTAAAGGCTAATAAATATCTGGGACAATTCACACCAAGATCATCTGACCCCAAACAAAGCTGAGCTTGTAATATGGGCGTCAGAGACTGATAAACATACTTAAATATTTCTAAACACATACTTAAATAGATAATAACACCCAGACACACAACAAAGACAAATGTTCGTCACACAAATATTTGTCATGGGTGGGGATCGAACCCACGACCTCTGGCGCTAAAAGCAAGATCGCTGCCATTGCGCCAACAGGCCAGTAATTACATTACATTCCGTAATGTTTATGTTTGACGTTTCTTATATTGTGCAGAGGCTGCCTTTGCCTCTTTCTCGGCAGACGAACCGAACGGTGCCTCAGGCACCGTAAGTGCAAGATGGCGCGATGGTGGAGTTTATGACGTCGAGCTATCTGTCAAAAGCGCGCTCAAATTACGGATTTTAACAGGCAAAGCTTAGGATCGTAAAGCGTTCGTACAAAAATAATTTTATGTGTGGCGACCCGCAACTAGGACGCTCACCCTAATCAGCAAGCGTCCGGTCATGCCTGCTCCCACCTCACTATCAAGAAACCTGCCCAGACGTCCGCGGCGCCTGCGGCGCGGCGCGGGAGGCGCGTGGAAGAACCCGCTCCCAGTCTCCGAGCTGCAGAGAGAGTGCGCGTCCAATCGGCTTACGCGCACAACCTGTGCCCCGCTTCGCAATTTACTAGCTTTGTATTGCTTGCTATTTTTCGCTCTTGATAAGTGCAATATAAAACAATTTATTTCTTCCTGTGTCTTTTTACTCGACACTCCTCATTGTTAGTAAGGATAGACTCATACACATCCTTAGTGGTGACCCTTTGTCGTGTTTTGTTTATTTTGTTGCGCGTTGTAGCTTAGTTAGCGTTAGCGATAATGAGCAGTGAAGACGTCGAGGAATTTAAGGACACCGAGAGCGATGAACATAGTGCCGCCGTCGAACGGGTTACTTTACGTCTACCTGCGTTTTGGGCGGATGACCCGGAAATTTGGTTTGCTCAGGTGGAGGCGCAATTCGCGTGCACCGGGACGAAGAAAGACAGCACGAAGTTTTTTCAAGTGGTTCGTGAGCTCGATCAGCACACTGCTCGCGACGTACGGGACATTATTACCAACCCACCGGCTACCGGCAAGTACGATAAATTGAAGCAGGAATTAATTAATCGTCTTTCTTTTTCTCGTGAGCATAGGATGAGGCAACTTCTCACTCACGAAGAGTTAGGCGATCGTAAGCCGTCGCAATTCTTGCGTCAACTTCGAGGTTTAGCAGGCGATGGCGTTAGTGATGATTTTCTGCGTAGTTTGTGGTCAGGTCGTCTTCCTACCCACATCCAAATTATTATTGCGTCGCAGAAAGCTACCAGCTTAGATGAGGTTGCGGTTCTTGCTGATCAAATTTACGACGTAGTTCCTACACCTGCTCATCAGGTAGCCAGCACATCAGCAGGATCTATGGAAGGGATGTTTCAACGACTAGAGCAAACGCTGACGTCACGCATTCAAAGCGAATTAAGTCGTCAAATTTCCCAGTTGAATTTAGGTTCAGGTCGAGGTCGTCAATCGTTCCGGAGGCGGTCTAGTCAGTCTAGGAGTAGATCTAGAAGCGCCGGACCAAACCGCAAGTCAGGTCTCTGTTGGTATCATGCAAAATTTTCGGATAAGGCACATAAATGTATTTCCCCATGCAATTATAGGACGGAAAACCCCCAAGACAGTCTGTAGAGGCGGCCACTGACTGTCCCAAAGCCAGACAAAAACCAGTCGCCTTTTCATCACCGATAAAAAAAGTAAAATTCAGTACCTCATCGATACCGGCTCTGATTTGTGTGTTTTACCCCGTACATTTTTACGTGAATATAAAACCCCAACTGATTACAGCCTAACAGCAGCCAACGGTTCTAGCATCCGTACATTCGGATTACTCAAGATGCACCTTGACCTGGGTCTACGGCGCGACTTCTGCTGGAACTTCGTGGTGGCAGATGTGGATAAGCCTATTATAGGGGCAGACTTCGTCGCACATTATGGTTTGCTGGTTGACTGTAAGCATGGCCGTTTATTAGATAATTTGACTACCCTCTCAACCCCAATGTTTGTAAAGCAGTGTCAAATATCCAGCATTAAGGCGATTTCGGGAACAAGTGAGTACCACAAACTGTTATCCCAGTTCTCAGCATTGACAAAACCATCAGGTGTATGCCGCCAGGTAAAACATAATACTGTTCATTATATTAGGACTACGCCCGGCCCACCAGTATTCTGCAGACCCCGTCGATTGGCACCAGATCGTCTTAAAATCGCTAAGGACCAATTTGATGAGATGCTGAGAGATGGAACAACCCGTCGGTCTGATTCACCTTGGGCATCGGCGCTGCACCTGGTTCCAAAGAAAGGAGATAGTTGGAGGCCATGCGGAGATTATCGGGCGCTCAACGCTCGCACCATACCAGATAGGTATCCGGTGAGACATATCGAGGATTACTCACACAGACTAGCTGGATGTAAGGTTTTCTCCAAAATCGACCTTATTAAGGCCTACCATCAAATACCGGTTTTTACGGAGGATATTCAGAAAACCGCTATCACTACACCGTTTGGGATGTTTGAGTTTCCTTTTATGTCGTTCGGATTAAGGAACGCAGCTCAAACATTTCAACGATTTATGGATTAAGTCCTCAGAGGGTTGGATTGCTGCTACTCATATATTGATGATATTTTGGTCTATTCTAGAAACCACCTGGAACACCTGGAACACCTGAAGAAGGTTTTCGGACGGCTGGAAGACTATGGCATCCTCATCAATGAAGCTAAGTGCAGTTTCGGGAGCTCAGAGGTAACCTTTCTCGGTTATTCTATTACTGCAGATGGCACACGCCCTATGATGGAGAAGGTTGCAACTATTCAGGAATTTCCTCCTCCAAAGATATTCGGCGGATTGTTGCGTTTTCTCGGCATGCTAAATTTTTATAGGCGATTTATTCCCAATGCAGCAGAAGATCAGGCACCTTTGCATGACATGCTCGCGGGCACGAAAAACAAAAGCTCACATCCGTTGACCTGGACACCAGAACTCCTGACTGCATTCAGTAAATGTAAGGAAAGTCTTTCCAACTCAACCCTCCTAGCACATCCATCTCCAAATGCTAAGCTAGTTCTCGTCACAGATGCTTCCAACACTGCCCTAGGTGCTGTAGTTCAACAGCTGGTAGGTGGCAGCTGGCAGCCGCTAGCGTTTTATTCAAAGAAGTTGAATCGGGCCCAGATGCAATACAGCGCTTACGATCGGGAACTATTAGCAATTTATGAGAGCGTGAAACATTTCAGGTATTTGATCGAAGGAAGACACTTCACCATATTTACCGATCATAAGCCAATTACCTTTGCTTTTCAACAAAAGGATCGGAAATGTTCACCTAGGCAATTCAATCATCTTGATTTTATATCTCAGTTTACCACTGATATTCGTCACATCTCAGGGAAGGACAACGTTGCAGCCGACACACTCTCACGCATCGAGACATTATCGGCACCACCAGATTTTGTAACCATAGCTCATTCCCAGCATGACGATCCTGAACTGCATAATCTGCTTAAAAACGAGACCTCTTCTCTAAAGCTGCAGCAAGTGCCCGTGCCAGGTACTGACATTACCATATTTTGTGACGTATCACTGTCGAGACCTCGTCCTTACATCTCGAAGGAGTTGCGTCGACAGATATTCATCAGTACCCACAGCCTAAGTCATCCTGGAACAAAACCAACCATAAAACTGAAAACTGATCGTTTTGTTTGGCCCTCCGTTCGAAAAGATTGTCGTTCCTGGGTTCGAACATGCGAAGCCTGTCAGAGATCCAAAGTCCAACGCCACACTTCATCTCCAGCAGTTAACTTTCCGTTAACTGCACATCGGTTCAGTCATGCCCATATTGACTTAATTGGCCCACTTCCACCATCCGCTGACTACAGATACTGTCTAACAGCTGTCGACAGGTTCACTCGTTGGCCAGAAGTGAAACCTCTAGTAGACATTACAGCTGAATCAGTCGCCAGAGCTTTCCACGAAGTATGGATATCCCGTTTCGGGTGCCCAGAAACTGTGACGACCGATCAAGGTCGACAATTTAATTCACATTTATTTAAATCTTTGACAGATCTCTGTGGAATTCGTCTTCGTCACACTACTGCTTATCACCCGGAGGCCAACGGTATGGTGGAACGGTTTCATCGGACCTTGAAGGCAGCAATAATGGCCCACAGCAGCCCACGATGGACAGACATTCTTCCCATCGTGCTTCTTGGCGTGCGCACCGCTTGGAAAGCAGATATGCATTGCTCTGCTGCTGAGATGGTTTACGGTGAGCCACTACGGATTCCTGGTGAGTTCTTTCAATCTCATAATAACTCCCAGATACCTCAGCCAGCAGACTTTGTAAGCCAATTGAGAAGCTACATGTCACAGATAAGGCCAGTACCGGCATCGCGCCATTGTAAGAAAAACATTTTTGTTCACGATGATTTGAAAACCGCCAGCCACATATATCTCAGAAAAGATGCTCTGAGAGGCTCGCTTCAACCACCTTACACAGGACCACATCGTGTTTTAAAGCGGACAGAGAAAACAGTAACCATTGAGTTAGTTAGAGGACCAGTTACTGTTTCTATCGATAGGACGAAACCAGCTTATGTCCTTACAGATTTGGATGTTTCGCCGTCAAATTCAGCGCCGCCATCTAAACCTGATTGTAAACCACCAGTCAAAACAACACGCTCCGGGCGAACGGTTAACTTCCCTGAATATTTTTCCGCAGGGCCTTAATTCTCCCAAGGGGGTGGTGTGGCGACCCGCAACTAGGACGCTCACCCTAATCAGCAAGCGTCCGGTCATGCCTGCTCCCACCTCACTATCAAGAAACCTGCCCAGACGTCCGCGGCGCCTGCGGCGCGGCGCGGGAGGCGCGTGGAAGAACCCGCTCCCAGTCTCCGAGCTGCAGAGAGAGTGCGCGTCCAATCGGCTTACGCGCACAACCTGTGCCCCGCTTCGCAATTTACTAGCTTTGTATTGCTTGCTATTTTTCGCTCTTGATAAGTGCAATATAAAACAATTTATTTCTTCCTGTGTCTTTTTACTCGACACTCCTCATTGTTAGTAAGGATAGACTCATACACATCCTTATATGTTTGCGTTCCAAGAAGAAGCGTGAAAGTTAAGATAGGCAGAAAATGTTCATGTTACAAAATTATGGTATATACATTCAAGCGTTTAGGCGCGATTGGTCCAATTCGCGATTGGTCCAATGGTGAAAAAATATCAAATTTGCGGTTGGTCCAATTCGCGATTGGTCCAATTCGTGATTGGTCCAGTTCGCGAATGGTCCAATTCGCGATTGGTCCAAAATAAAAGGATTTTCAATATTAAACAAAGAGGGTCATTTAAGTGTATGTACTTTATTTATTAAATATCTTCATATGACTATAGTAAATTATTAGGTTTATGTTATTAAGTTAACGTATTTATGCACGTACTTGCCATTTTATATTATAATTCCTCTACCTGTAGGTTGCCTGGTATAAATCGCTATTAGCGATAAGGCCGCCTACTTAGCATTAAGTTCCTTTTCTAAAATGTACAATAAAGAATATTATCTTTCTATTATCCATAAAATTATAATTATCATGTAAATTTATGAAAAGTTTATAAGGCCTGATACTTGCTCACTCTTTGCAGTTTGTGAAGAAATAGAAAAAAAAATGCCTTTTGGAAATCCGCCGATTCAGCCGAGAATGCCAGCCCTTCAAAGTATAAGTCGTTCTGTGGCGCTGATGTGCGCAACTAAGTATGGTGGGTGAAAGTCGTGGCGATTCGTCCGGGCTAAGACTGATCCTCGGACGAGTTGCCTCATTCGTAAAACGTATAAAACGATTCGCCCGAACTTGAAGATGACCTCGGACCAGTAGCCTAATTTGAATTAAATAGAATTTAAAATATTAATTAATTTTTTGAATTTCCTTCCTACGGTATCTGTAAACATCTAGCTACGAGGGCGGGTCAATAAGTCCGTGAATTTTTGAATTTCTGACCTCTTTACTGTAAAAGCAACACTACTCCTGTCAACAGGCATCTGTCAGTTGACTCCTATCAAAATTTGAACTTGCTGCGTCAGTTAGTTTGTGTTTCACAGCTATCTTTATCAGACTACCTACTAATTTGAGGAAAAAATGGAAAAAGTGAATTTCGTGTGCTTATTAAGCATTATTTTTTGCGAAAAAAAAACCATTACCGGGACCAAGGCTAAGCTTAATAAATACTATGGGGACTCTGCACCATCGATTTCAATGGTAAAAAAGTGGTTTACTGAATTTCGTTGTGGCCGTACAAGCACTGAAGATGCCGAACGTCCTGGACGCCCAGTTGAGGTCTCTACACCCGAAACAATCGAAAAAATTCACGATATGGTGTTGGCCGACCGAAGATTCAAAGTGCAAGAGATTGTGGAAGCCATAGGGATATCGCATGGCTCAGTGGTTTCAATTTTGAATGATCACTTTGGCATGAGAAAGCTTTCCGCAAGATCGGTGCCACGTTTGCTCACAGTCGACCACAAACGCAATCGTGTAACAACTTCACAGGAAGGTTTCGTGTTGTTTAATCGCAATATGAAGGAGTTTTTGCACCGTTTTGTAACCGTGGACGAAACATGAATTCATCACAACACACCAGAGACCAAACAACAGTCAAAACAGTGAATTTCTAAGGGTGAATCGGCGCCAAAGAAAGCCAAGGTGGGTTTGTCAGCCAATAAAGTTATGGCGACTGTTTTTTGGGATGCACGTGGGATAATCCACATTGACTACCTCCAAAAGGGAAGAACAATCAATGGGGAATATTATGCCAACTTATTGGACCGCTTCAATGACGATTTGAAAAAAAACCGACCTCATTTGGCCCAGAAAAAGTTCTTTTCCACCAAGACAATGCAAGGGTGCACACATGTGCAGTTGCCATGGCAAAAATCCATGAATTGGGCTATGAATTGCTCCCTCATCCGCCCTATTCTCCAGATTTGGCTCCGAGTGACTACTTCTTGTTCCCAAACCTGAAGAGATGGCTTGGTGGAAAAAGATTTGACTCCAATGCTGAAGTCATCTCTCAAACAAAGGCCTATTTTGAGGACCTCGACAAATCATACTTTTTGGAAGGGATAAAAAAATTGGAGAAGCGTTGGACAAAGTGTATAGAGCTCAAGGGAGACTAGATTGAAAAATAAAATGATTTATTTATCAAAAAAACTGTGTTTTATTCCAATAGTCACGGAATTATTGACCCGCCCTCGTACAAAGTACCAGGGCCGCAGAAGCCTAAAGGAAGCTCAACTACAAACTCAGGAATCGGCGCATTCCTAAAAAGCCGAATTTATTTCTGTTTCTTTACAAATTGCGAAGAGAGAGCAAGTATTAGGACTTAAAAACTTTTTATAAATTTATAACTTCATGATAATTATAATTTTATGGATAACATTAATCAAAGTACATACACAAGTGACCCTCTTTGTTTAATTTTGAATATCCTTTTATTTTGGACCAATTGCGAATTGGACTAATCGCGAATTGGACCAATCGCGAAATGGACCAATCGCGAATTGGACCAATCGCGCCTAAACGCATTCAAGCACTAACCATTCTTCAGCACATAGATTCTTTACCAGTGGACCATTTAAGAACCATAATGTTCATTCATTTGACCCCAGATTGCAAACGTATTTAATTAAAAATATACTAGATCTTTTGCTTTTAAACATGTTAAATATTTAAATAAGGTATAAAATACGAATTACATTAATGTCACTAAATTTTTTTTTAACCTTAACGCTGTGGAATAAGGTTTATACATTTCAGGAGTAATGGAAATTAATGCTAATTTTTATTGATTTCATCAGCATGCGAAATTTCATGTCTTAGCATGCTAAATGCTATTGCTATGCTGATATGAAAATTTAAATAGTATGAAAAATGGTAATCATATTAAATTGCGAAATAGTGAATGATTTGTGAAATATGATATAATTTTTTTATGGAAATGTACGAAGTTTAATTCTTGTAAGTATTTAAATTAAGTAACTATTCAGTAATTAGGTAATAAGTATCCTCGAAATCCTAATGAACTTCCCTTAATTTTTTTGCAGGCTTGGGACTGGCAGTTTAACTTTAAACTGGCATACTTAAAAGTTAATTGATTTATAAATAAATAAATGAAAAATAAAAATCATTTATTTCGGGAATTACTCATAACGTTTCCAATTATATTATATTTAGCAAAGGTAAAACTACATTAGTTAACTTAAAATACATCATGTCGTTAAGTGGTAGAGAGTCCAGTGCTGCATAATAGCACTGTCCACGTCCAGCCTGGCCACAACACTCTGCAGAAGGCTGTTGGAGCTGCTCCGCACTCGGCGGATCAGGGAAGCTATGCGTTTTCGCAGAATAGCCGCAAAGCTATCAACTCCAGCTTCTGCCAGCATCCCTTAGGCACTACAGAAACGTCGCAACCCCATCAGCATCCTAAATGCGTCATTATATTGAGTGCGCAGGGCCCTGTACGCTCCTTGGGTGTAGTTCGTCCACAGGCTGCACGTGTACAAAGAATTACAATAGGCCATAAAGAGCGTAACCTTAACCTGTTTAGTACAGCGTGCAAACCTGCGAGCTAGCATATTAGCCCTAACACACAACGCCCTGCGCTTTCGCTGTAAGTCAAGGTCGTCCCTTACTGACTCGGTGACTCAATGTCCCAGGTATTTAAAACAATTTACTTGCTTGAGAGCAGTTAAAGTTTTGTGGAACTTTGTAGGTCTTGTTTTTAGCTTTAAAAACTAGGAGTTCACTCTTGGCAGTGTTGTACCTGAGGCCGTGAGCCACCGCATATCGCTCACATAAGCCAATGAGCTTGTTGAGAGCACTGATCGATGGGCAGAGCAGCACCATGTCGTCGGCGTAGCTTATGTTGTTAACAAATGTGCCGTCAATGGAGCAGCTAACGCCTGCGCTGCTGAGCTTAACGATCAATTCATTAATGTTCAGGTTGAAAAGTGCCAGTGAGCTTATAACACCTTGCCTCACTACAGTTCCCAACCTGTACACACCTGAAAGCTCTCCATACCATCTTACAAAATTCTGCTGAGGAGAGTTCCAGTACTCTAAGATTGCTATGTATTCATAAGGCAGGTCAGTGTCATTAACAAGTTTTTTCCATAGGACCTCATGTTGGATCAGGTCAAATGCTTTTGACAAGTGCAAAAATACTGCATATACAGGGGTGTCTCTTGCTGTGTATTTATGCCGCGCGCTGACCATGAATTTCAGCTTTCATGAAAATTCGCAACTTCAATTAATTTAATTATTGCCAATTATGATTTCGCATGCTAATGATTAATGCTAATGCTAATTAATCCATAAATGTCCAATGAAATTCTGTTCAAGAGTCAGGTGCCTGGTCCAATGAAATTCTGTTCACGCAAGACAGAGGTGCCATCCCTATGACCCTTAATCATTCAAACACATCAAACATTTTTCATATTTATGACGTTAATATTAGCGGTCCGCCCTGGGGCCGTATACCATCTCATAAAGCCAGTCAAGTTCATATCCTAAACTGAGGGAAGCAAGCAACTTCGTCAGCAAATAACTGGCGCAGCTAATAGCCTTCAACAAACGTACTTTTTACCTACCCAACTGTAAATACTAATAAAATTGCAATTGACTAGCAACTATGGCTAGCAATGAAGTCGCGTTCTGAATGAGAGTCACTCCTTGAATATAAAAATAAAATAAAATGTATGTTGCCAAGATCAAAAGAAAGCTAGTGCCAGTTGTCTATGGCAGGTTATTTTTGCTTCATG
This sequence comes from Udea olivalis, assembly GCA_947369235.1. Taxonomy (NCBI): domain Eukaryota; kingdom Metazoa; phylum Arthropoda; class Insecta; order Lepidoptera; family Crambidae; genus Udea; species Udea olivalis. The sequence continues at coordinate 8,170,379 of OX376362.1, read as the reverse complement.
GTTTCATCCAACTAGAGATGTATTAAAAAGACTTAAGTTCGAAAATATCGATCACATCACGTATTCACGTAAAACTCTTCTTTATTTCTTCGGTTTTATTGTTTTGACTTATTACATTGAAAAAATAATTTATCCTTCCCTTTTATACCTACCGATTTAACCAAATTTTCTAACTTACTTCATTTTAATTCACATAACCCACTGAGTAACTAGTTTGTTCTTCACAACTCAGGATTTGATACATTATGTATTTTAGGTTAGACAAGGTTATTTACAAAAAATTGTTCTGAAAATTGATGTAGATCGGTGAAAGTATTATTTTCAGTTAGTTAGATCAGAGGTAGTATTTTTTTAGCAACCACTTTCAGTAAAGCCTGTTATTTAATTATGACAAAATGAGCTTGTTTTAAATCATAATTATCATAATGTATAAACTTAGATGCTAATACGTATTTAAGTACTAACATCGTTTAACGTTAACGATTTCATTTTAAGTATTAATTCCATCATTACTGATAATACAGTTTGTTTGTTTAGTAGTTACTGCCCCGAATACTTTACTTTGTAGCAGGAAGAAAATCACCTCTAATTCCACCGGAATAGAGTCTGAAGTGTCTGTGATTTTTCATTTATAGTAGTGTTGTTGCGATAGCGATAGTTGACCTTGAAAATCAGTCATAATATCGATAGTCCTATCGAAACTATCGACCCATTACGATACTATCGATAGTGCGAATAAACCGATACTATTGATCTTATTCGATAGTATCGTGCCATTCAAATCGATACCATCGATAGTATAGTGCCATTCTAATCGATCCTATCGATAGTATCGTGCCATTCAAATCAATACTATCGATACGATCGATAGTATCGCGCCTATCTATAGATTTTTTTAGTAATTAGCGAGGTATTTCCGATACTATCGATTGTATCGTCACGGGTCGATAGTTTTGACAGGGCTATCGATAGTACAACTGATTTTCAGGGTCTGGATAGTATCACGATACTATCGAATCGATAGACTATCGCTATCGCAACAACGCTATCATATAGTAGGTAATTAAAATACCCTCAGCTCAGCAGAACAGAAACAAAATAAGCGCGTAAGCGTTTTTATCTTTCCATATCGTCAACTTGTTCCAGTTAGTCTGTGATATCGTCAGTTTCGTCTGATTTGTTGTACCTATTGTACTTAAGTTGCAATGCATTCCGTATTTCGTTATTAGTAGCCAACGTTGCACATGCTCAAGTGACTTTAAACAAACAGTGAAAACCTTGATCAGATTAAAGTGCAATGGGTGCTGACCAGTCAAGTTCGTCAGGAAAAGCAGAAAGGTAAGTGAATTCAATTACTTTTTTTTATTTCACCTAGTTAAGTTAAATACTTACTATGTATGTACAGTAATCGATTAAAGTAAAGCGTATAACACTGCCGTTAAGAGCTGCACTCTTCTTGCTTTATGATAAGAATGCAGTTCATGGCGGCATCATTGTAAAGCTATAATTAACTAAGCTATAATTAATTAAGTTTTGTGCCGTGCTGGTGGCGGCACTTTAAAAGAATACTTTCCACCGCCCCATCTCCTTCCCGTGGGTGTCGTAAGAGGCGACTAAGGGACAACCTGCAGCAGACAATCTGCTCTTCGGGTGGGAGACATATTATGTCAGCCGGTTTGCACTGCACTAACCGGTGCCAGGGCAGGCCTTCAAAGTGAGTCCAGCTCAGTAATTGCTTTGCATTATTGTGCTTGTCATCCTCATATCTGAACCTCACGACTGCTTTCCATCAGGTGGAGTGAGGTCATCTTGACTGCCATTATAAAAACAAAAACTAAAATATTTATTAGTTTGAACTAGCTAGCCTTAGAGCGGTTTAGACTAGCGCTTTATAAGCACGTATAAGCAGGGTTTTGAAAGCGCATGTAGGCGCATACAGGCGCATACAAGCGTGCCTTTTTAAGCTCGTATAATCCATAGGTTGCAAACTGGACGCTAGAATAGAAATGCTTTTCGTGGTCGCCACCACGCCCCGCGCCCGCGGTCGTCAAGTTTGCAGCCTTAAAAATACTGACCACTACCAGTTCGAGCGAACTTTTTTGAAGCGTGAAATGTAGCGCTGCTATATTTTCAGATGTTCCTCAAGTTGCATGCCACTGTTAGGGCTTGTGTGTAAGAGTATGGGCACTCTGGTCTATTATATTGGCCCAATAGTAGGTAGAGCACTGAGCAGAAGCAGGAGCCTATAGCGCCGAAGGTCTAGGATTCAATCCACAACAAAGACTAATACCTGCGTTTAACCAAGACTGGGTGTTAATGTGGCAACATTTAATTTTAATCACCTATGTTTAACAAAACAATAAACTAAAATATCACACCAGAATGGTCTTGGTATGTCCCAGTTATACAAAGTCTTAAAATGCAATTAAATAAATAAAAAAATAAAATCTATATGACAATGTGTTACAATTTACAATACAATCAATATTAATAAATGGCAATGGCAGCGATCCTGCCTTTAGCACTGGAGGTTGCGGATTCGATCCCCACCTATGACAAACATTTGTGTTTGTTGTGTGTCTGGGTGTGATTAACTATAAGTAGGTTCATACCTACTTATAGTTAATCACACCCAGTACCACACTAAATTCATATTTAGTAATATTTTAGTATGTTTATCAGTCTCTGATACCCATACCATAGATAAATAAACAATACATTCTTTGCCTATATACCATACATAGCACAAGCTTTTCTTAGTTTGGGCTGTGGTTTGGGGTCAGATGATCTTGGTATAAATTGTTCCAGATATTTATTTATTTAAATAATTTATTACAGGTATGTAACATTTTGTTGTTAATTTTTGTAATTTAATTTATTTTATGTTTTCTTTTTTTTTGCTATTGATATTCTATACTATGGCCATTTTATTCTGTGGTATAAATATAAATATATAAATATGCGCCAGACAACACACCTCTTGTAATGGTCTCGAAGTAGGGATTAATATCCCTGTGTTACGAGGTACCACACAAGGAAATAAGCCAGGGGCGTCTCCCAGCACACCCAGACCCGAGTCAATTCAGAAAAGATCGTTTCCTAAATTGACCTGACCGGGAATCGAACCCGGGACACTACGGAAATCGAGGAGAGAAACCGTGCTACAGCACACTACGCCATTCGTGTCGTCGGTATGGCCTTCTCTCTTTTTGAAAACGCCATAATATTTAGTAAGTATTTCACTATTATATTAATATTGATCAATTACGAGTATATTACACAAGTATATTAATCAAAATTGAATATACTTGTAAGTATATAAATCTCTTCTATTACTCACTGTGCGACTGGCCACAACGCAGAGCCAAAACTACTGGGTGTAGAAAGCTGGCATTTGGCATGTACGAGTAGATTATTTGAAGAGTATAGGCACAAATTGCGCATGCGGCGCGGCGCCTCTGACAGATAGACCACTTAAAACAAACCTGCCATTTTGATCACGCACCCAGACACAGTAAGTTTACAGCCTACTGGCGATACCAGCGAGTTTCAGCGTGTATTTTTGTTTTTTGCGAATGGTGCAATTTTTCACATGATGAATTTTGTTTTTGGCCGGTTCTGTCAAGTAGGCTTAACCTACCTAATTCATTTTAAAAATTCAGAGGCTATATAGTAGTAACCCTGGGCGGTTTTCACATGAAAAAGGTGCGAGCGGTCTTCTGTAAACTCTTTATTTTGTGGTAAGTAAGGGTACCACTAAGTGTGACTTTCCCGAAAAAAACCTGGAAAAATGGTACAGGCGCAGGCGTATAAACGTGGTACAGGCGCGGCCCGGTGGTGTGCCCTGCAAGATGCATTGCAGTGGCAGAGCCTGCTCCCGAGCAGCTAATGGTTACCGGCCTGTGGGCCTGCGTACGGTGAGAGCCATGAGCTCTCACTGAGACGGCTTATTTTGGCGCTTCCGACAGGAAGGGCGTTTCTGAGAAAACCCTGCTTCTTCAAGGGGGTGCTGAGATTGAGTACCTTCGGTTTAATTTGATAAGAATGACATAAATTCGTCGTTGCGCTAGGGTACATGGGTATGTCCCCAATAGTCCCACTTTAAGGCAGAAAGTGGTGTAAATGTAAGAGATAAATGTAATTATTTTATACCTAGGATAAAATTACCTAAATTATCTCGTTTTGCTTTTGGCAGGGAGAAATTCAGCAAAGATGAAGTAAGCAGATTAATGCAGCAACAGAAAGCATTGTTTGAACAGAAATATGCAGAACTTTTGCGGGCCTCAAGAGCACAACAAGTTTCTTCGATCGACGCTGAGCAGGCTGCCAGGTAAGCTAAATTGAGATATAACCAAACACAATGACGGCAACAATTCAGTGGGTTATACAAGCGGGGCGTGAAAGGGCATTTCTGCAGGCCTTTGAGAAAAGGATGGCCAACTTAGTGATTCCTCTGCATTACTGTGCTTGTCAGCCTCATATCTGGACCTCACGACCGCTTTACATCAGGTAGAGTGAAGTCATCTTGACAGGCAATATAAAAAAAACAATACAAACCAGAAACTGTATAATATTTTTCTGGATCGAGAAAAACAAGTATGATAAAGATTCTATTATGATTATCACCAGTCATTTCATATTGTACGATGACTTTGTGCGCAGTATGGCGTACGTATATACTTTTGCTCACAAGCTTTCACTGAAAAAAAAAATTCTTCCATCGAGATAACGGAAGTAATAGTTTCAAATGATAGTTTCACCATTCGTCTTCTACCACAGGGAAGCTGCTCGAAAAGAGGTGGAGAAGATTAGGAAAGAAAAACAGGACCTATTATTAAGACAAAACGCGAAGTTAAGCAACAACAGTGCTGCATCATCGACTGTGCCAACACTAACCAGGTGTGTATGTCTTAAGGTGCAAGTCCGTAGCCGACTTCACGCAGCCGCAGCAGACGACGTGTCGTCGCAACACCACTACTGGTTTCTATGTATTTCCCTTAAAGCTTCGTGTCCCTGACTGATGGTATTTCATAGAATAGAAACCAGTAGTGCCTGCTGCGTGTAGTCGGCTACGAAATCATACCTAGAATCATTTCAAAACTCAATCATTGTGTAATATATATTGATAGATATTGTAGACAGGCTTGATATTGACAGTATTGATAACCCGAAGTAATAGATGTATGCTTCATCGTCCTCTGTACTACATTGTAGTCACTAGCGGCAACATGCATGTATAGTAGTTACACTACACCCCGTAAAGGGAGCAATAACAGTAGGGTATACATCTTTTAGGGAAACTCGCAATACCACTGGAGTGCGAGTCCGAGTCGAATTGACTTCTCCAAATAACAGTTTCACCATTCGAGCTGCTCCAAAAGAGGGGAGAAGATTATGAAAGACAAAACAAGAACTATTATCATGATAAAACCCTAACTTGAGCAACAACCATGCTGTACTATCGAATGCCAACATCAACCAGTACGTCTACCACGAGTTGCCACTTTAAATTTACATTATCGTTCGTGTAAAAAAATGAATTGGTATTTGACATTGTCATGGCTTGTTGAAAGTATTGATAACCCAAAGTAATTTTATGCTTCGTCATCCGTACTATACTATGTGACCCGTTCGTAGTGAAAGTAGTGTAACAACCTAAAGGCTATAAACTAGGATAAAATTAGGTATTTTACAAGAAATAATCAAAGCTCTAGAACTTGCAGTGTCAGAAGAATTCGAAAAAAGAATTGAAACCCCTGTAAAATTTTATCATAATACTTAAGTTGCGGGCTCTTATTTTATGTTTTTTGTCAATGAATTTAATCCTAGTTTACAGCCTTTAAGTTTGTTACACTACGAACGAGTAACTCTGTATATTATACTGATAAAGTAGTCACAAGTTCCACATAATAAAGCCTTTCACGCAAAGTGAAAAATGTATTACATTTTGAATTTGACGTTTACTGATCAACAGAAATCATAGACAGCAGGTCAGTTAGCAAAGTGGGTTGGTATATGAGATCCAGAAGGATAAAAGGATTAAACTTTTTAAAGCTCTCTGAAATGCATAGGTACATAAACTCCCGTAAGATCACTCGATTTTTGGTGATAAATTATAATTCAGTTATTTATTTTCAGCTTGGAAAGGAAAAGCTCGCCGTATAACTTTACTGGTCATGACCTGACAAGCCCAACAGTGGTGCCGTCCTCTTCCACTTGTGAACCAACAAGTCTTTACCCGCAACTCCCCAACGCGTCGACATTGTCCAGAAACAGCGTGTCACCGTCATCTACTGCGTCGATGAAAAGCACCGTGACTTTGCCATCTATTCCTTGTAGGAACCACCCCCTTGTCCCACCATCTGCTCCTACGTCTTTAAACAAGAACTTGCCAGCGTCATCATGTTCTTCAACATGGAGGAACAATATGCCTTCACCATCAACGAATACCAATAACTTTACCGCTTTCAAGACAGCGGCTTTTAATCCACCAGCATCCCACGATGGTAGGAACGACAGAAGTGACCCAACGAGCACACCGTAAGTACCTACCAAAATACAGGAGTTCGTCCATTATTACCGCCCAGCAGCCGAACTGCACACAGCATTAAATGAAAAACGGGCTAATATAGTGCTTTTTTTTGCGTGTTGCTAAGTGGTAATAATGAACGAACTCTTCTTAATCACACTTCTTTACATGTATCAATTTATTTATTCATTTATATTAGGTATGCAAACAAATCACAGCCATTACACAACCGAGAATATATCAACTTATCATAACTAGACCGTAATCCTTAAATAGCACACACATCATGATTTAGGTTTACGTCTACAACGAGGGATAAACAATTTTGATTACTGACTATATTTTTAACAACAAATTTTTAATATACACACTTAATATCCTACATTATTTGTGTACAGTCGAGGACTGCTCGGTTTTAAGAAATTCAGAGACTGCTCTTTTGTACTGGGAAAACCTTTATTGAATACATCCACGCATCCGCCACTACGGGCGACATCATTATACGTTCTGCACATTCCTCTGACCATGGGATTTAAAAAGGAGGTGTTGTTCTTATACACTTGTATTGCAAAAATCCGGGGCATCAGTAGCTGAATGCACTATCTTGTGAAGACAAAGCAAGTCATATCTTTTACGACGAGTCTGCAACGGTATCAGGTCAAACTTTAAAAGCCTCTACCTGTAGTCTCTGAGCGAACGTCCATAATTGAATTTACGTGAAATAAATCCTAAGCACTTCCTCTGCACTCTCTCGATGCTGTCGATATGGACACCATAATATGGGGACCAAATCGGACAACAATATCCTAAAACACTTCATGAAATATGAATGGATTTTGGAAGTATATTCCAATAAATACAAAGCGGAGTTGAACAAGCCGCAAACCGATACAGTACCTATTAATTCAGACTAATCTATTTCTTTCATCATTGCATAACTAATGGTATGTTTCCTACGTCTTAAATGCACCCTATTTGTCAATCTCAATATGTTGTCTAAGTGAACTTTGGGACTAGGTCTCAAAGCAAAGTCCGTAAATTATTTGTTTAACCGATTAGTATGACGTTATCATAATTACTTAGTTGAATCATTACTTTGTTTATTTTAGCATTTTACAATGCTTGTTTTCATATCGAAAGATAGAAACCTAGAATAATTCGAATTTTGGACCTTGAAGAAATCAGGCAGGATTGGTTGAAGTTTGTTAATGGCTCAAATGAAAAATCACTCACCAAATACGAATTGATGTGTAATTCCCGTTTCTGCCTCTGTCAATACTCCCGACAAACCCAAGGCAGGATGGAGGCCAAACTCATCGCAACCGTAGACAGCAAAAAAGATAACACTGTCTGCTACCTCGTTAATTTGTTCTGCCAGCAGAGCCCTAAGCCTTATCCACTCATGCTGACAGAGTCATTGTCTTAGAGTTTTAAGAAATGGAGCAGATTATGTAACGCTGTAATGGTTTTACAGATTTTGCGCGGGTTATCCGATGGCACCCCGAGCTCCTGTAGCTCCGTCCGCGCCACCAATGGCAAGAGACAGATCCGCTTCGAGGTAATTTTAAGTTTTTCGAAGTATGTATGTAATAATAACATAATTAATTAAATTTCTTCTGTCTTCAACCCCCCGATTCACAACAAAGTTATCGACCGATTCGGTTATTTACTTTTATTTGTAATTGATTTTTTAAGTAGGGTAACTAGTTATAATGTAATTTAGTTAGTGAAAACAAATTTACCGAATCGGTCGATAACTTCGTTCTGAATCGGGGGGCAGGCTCGTTTGCGAATCGATAGCATCAATCTTCGTTAACCTCTATCTGTGCTCTATTTAAGATTGAATATCGCACAAAACTGTAGTACGTCCCAGAAATTAAGCATAAGCGTTTGAAACAGCTCGAACACTCACGAACAAGCAAAATTTGCTAACCTAAATAAACTAACCACGATGGTAATAAGGTCCACTATACCATCCAGACGTGAAACGCCCTTCCAGCACATGTGTTTCCTTCCTTTTATAGTCCCGGGTTCTTCAAGCGGGGCGTGAAAAGGCATTTCTGCAGGCCTTCAAGGTGAGGATGACCAGCCCAGTGATTCGTTTGAATGACTGGGCTTGTCAGCCTCATATCTGGACCTCACGACCGCTTTCCACTAGGTGGAGTGAAGTCATCTTAACGGGCAATAAAAAAAAAGGTCTGAATACCTTTAACATTATTTTGGTCGTTAACATACGTTTTGCTCTGAGTTCAATTTGCTTCAGGAATCGCAATAAAGTTCGCGGCAAAGTGAATAAGGATGACGAGCTCAACTGCCCAACGTGCAAGACCCGCTACGGCGTGAACATCTATCAGTGCCAGAAAGGACACAGCTCTTGCAGAAACTGCAAGATAGGACACAGAGCTTGCGGCATCTGCGGTTTGCCAATCACTGACATGAGAAATATTACCCTAGAGGCTTATATTTGCGAGGTGAGTATTATTACCCATACAATAATGGCCGTTTGCAGAAACTTATTCATTAATACTAACAGACATAGTTGTCGTAAGACATAATCGTGAATGTGGGACTATTCAAAATGTGACTTTACGATTTGCCCTATTCTTTGCAGAGAAAAGTGCAGTGCCCGAACTCTAAAGACGGATGCAGCCTGTATATCAAGCTAGCTGACATCGAAACTCACGATAAAGAGTGTCCCTTTGGGCAAATGCTATGTCCGCTGGCCGCCATCTTTGGACAGTGCACTTGGCGTGGTAAGAATAGCTATCACTATTAGGTATAGATACAGCGGCGTTTCAACCTTTACTTATGGCACCTTATCCTGCTGACATAAGACCTATTACGCAATGGTGTTGTAAAGGTTGATACGAACGCGTCTGTACGATGCAGCAGTAGGTTCTTTTTTCTCTTTGGTACTCGTACAGTCACCATCAGATATATCGTAGCAGACAGGGTGACCAAATATTTCTAAACAATTTAAAATGGCAATAAGTTTACACTACAAACTACCAATAATATCTGAACATTAATAATATCATTAATATCTGAGCAGCAGTTAGTCAATAATTTATAAACTCACAAAAACCAAAAATATCTGAACACATAAAACGTCAAGTGTATCTACGCAGACGAACACTAAGCATATTGTAAACATAAAACACTAGTTGTTCGCACGCGGCTTCGCCTACGTGGACGGTACGATTTTGGCTGTTCTGTTTTCTCCCGTTAAAATATATCCTTTGTTACTTGTTTATAATAAAGTTTTTTGCTAAAATAGTTTTGAGTGCGTTGCTTCAGCAGGAAAGTAGCTTCTAGAGTGATTTGAGTGGAACGTAAAATTAGTGAGATATATGCTGTGGATGTGCGCGGCATAAAAAATTAGTGGGCGTTGTGGTTTTGGAAAAAAATTAAAAAAACGATTCCTGCTGCAGTTACGTTGTTCTAGCAGGAAAATTCTAAACGAATGATCGAAGAGAAAAATGTTGTACATTGGCAGATAGCTTACTTCTGGGGAAACATGTGCGCCAAAAATATAATATGTGGGGCTTCAGGTTTTCGAAATATTGCGTTTCCTGCTGGGGTAACGTTTTGCGGAATCGTGTTTCTGTCAAACCATGGCATGTGCGTCTCTTTAATAAACATTCACTTGTAGCTCTTGATTTGTGCTTGCGGCACATATAATAAGATTTTGAAAATTATTCTTACATTTTCAGTAATTAAGGTGTCTCTAAAATCTGAAAAAAAAAATCACAGCGCCTAAATGAGAAACTGTATCAACTCGCTGAAAACTGCATTAGATTCCGCTTTACACATCTAATGGTCAGAAAATGTTTCAAAAGTTTACATACATGCTTTATCGAATAAGAGATCGAAATAACAAAACCACCGGTACATAACTTTGACGTCAAAATATAAGAAATTAGTTCATCCTGAGATAAGTGAGTGCTAACCAAAAAACAGTGAGTTTCATAAAATAACACTGAAAATTTTCAGCCTCCAATGTTCCGTATTTATAGAGAAATAAATAAAAATCAAAACCTTTCAACAACGACTGATTATCCGACCAAATTCGAACGACTACGAAAAAGCGACGGTTTCATACATATCGATGACCTTCTTAACTTACTCACAAGATAGTTTTGGCTAAGTACACTGAAGTAGAAAAACTCAACTTAAACAAATAAACTTGTACCTAATCTATGACGTTTTATTGAAGATGTTTAAAACTATATTTTTTAAATATCTGTGAATAAAGACGTGTTTGTGACGAATACCTATTACAAAAATAAACCTGCAGATACAGTTTATGAATAAAAAACCAATCAACACAACAATGAAACCATACATAAAGTATATATTTTGATTTATGCTTCAAGCAAGATGAATTATTAGCATCCATCAATACCTACCATATTAATCCCTTTTTGACATCACCTTTCACCGCTGTTTCGTACCCATTGGCCCCGCGCTACCCGCTGCTGGCGTCACAAGGAGTTGCTTTGTCTAGCTTGGAGTGAGTGAGACAGCTAGTAAGCGTGCGGCATCAGTGGAAAAGAGGCGGTAGATGAACGCCACTCTATTATTAACAGTCATGCGAAGTGTTTTTTCAATATGAAGTGCGTCTGGGCCAGGGTTACCATTGCTACGGCGATTGCCGTTTTTAAGGGAAATTCGACCAAATTAAAGGGAAATTATTGGCGTACGGGCACATCAACTCTATCTATCGCTAACTGACAAAGACTTTTCATGGGTTGTTTTCGTCTGAAGAACGAGTGCAGTTTGTCGCAAGCCAATCTTATTCTTTTTTGAATCGCATAGTTAAGACAATTACCCCCTACCAAACAGCTGGCCGGCGAAGCCATACTTACTTTAAGAACATAAATTAAGAGGATAAAATGAGAATTTCAATTTAAAATTAAGCTCTTTCATATAGGCTCATAGGTATAAGCTTTCATTCATATTTTTAAATTTTACTCTAATCTAAGATGAGGTTCTAATTATTGCCAAAAACCGATTGAACGCGATTGTACGGGCAAGAGTTTAGTGTAATACGTCCAGTAAAGAAGGTCATCCATATGTATGAAGCCGTCGCTTTTTCGTAGTCATTAGAATTTGGTCGGATAATCAGTCGTTGTTGAAAGGTTTTGATTTTTGTTTATTTCTCTATAAATACGAAACATTGGAGGCTGAAAATTTTCACAGTGTTATTTTATGAAACTCACTGTTTTTTGGTTAACGTGGTGGTTTTGTTATTTCGATCTCTTATTCGATAAAGCATGTATGTAAACTTTTGAAACATTTTCTGACCATTAGATGTGTAAAGCGGAATCGAATGCAGTTTTCAGCGAGTTGATACAGTTTCTCATTTAGGCGCTGTGATTTTTTTTTCAGATTTTAGAGACACCTTAATTACTGAAAATGTAAGAATAATTTTCAAAATCTTATTATATGTGCCGCAAGCAAAAATCAAGAGCTACAAGTGAATGTTTATTAAAGAGACGCACATGCCATGGTTTGAGAGAAACACGATTCCGCAAAACGTTACCCCAGCAGGAAACGCAATATTTCGAAAACCTGAAGCCCCACATATTATATTTTTGGCGCACATGTTTCCCCAGAAGTAAGCTATCTGCCAATGTACAACATTTTTCTCTTCGATCATTCGTTTAGAATTTTCCTGCTAGAACAACGTTACTGCAGCAGGAATCGTTTTTTTCATTTTTTTCCAAAACCACAACGCCCACTAATTTTTTATGCCGCGCACATCCACAGCATATATCTCACTAATTTTACGTTCCACTCAAATCACTCTAGAAGCTACTTTCCTGCTGAAGCAACGCACTCAATAGTTTTGTATGTTGGTTCCGTAGTTTTAGATTATTTTATTACTTACTAGCTGTCGGTCATTGTAGACATTATATTCGGACGTATAGAATTTTTTGACAAACTGCTCAAATGAAAATGATGTAATAAATGTTCAGATATTATTGGAAACTTCTGGTGTTAAGAACTTATGGGCTTTTTAAATAGTTCAGATGTTTATGGGCACCCTGTCTGCTGAAATAAATCTGATGGCGACTGTACATACCAAACTTTTTTAAAACTCACTAATTTGATTATAAGCCCAGTTCTTTATCAATCACATATTAAAATGCCTGGACAATCTGTCACATCACACCCGACCGTTTGACTGGTACTGTGCGGTGACTGCTAAAATATAATTCTAATTACCTTAAACTCGTAACTACTCAAATATACTTTACATAATATTGTTTTGTAAATTTATACAACATCCATATACAGAATTAACAAGAACGTTCGTCATAATAATGAATATTCTCCTGGGTGTCTGAATCAATTCAGCCACCCGCAGCTTAGCAGGCTGGATAACTATTAACTACCAACTTTGCCTCCAAGTCAGTTAATTAATATATTTTATTACAGGAAAGCAATCAGAAATGTCCAGTCACTTCGACAACGCGCACCAAATGCATCGCCAGGGCACCGTGGACACTGAAATGGTGCTGCTGTCCTTGACCAGCGACATTCACATCGTGCATTTGGTAGATCTCGGCATTTACAGCTTCCTGTTCCACGCGAGGATTTCCGAAAGCGATGGCAAGATATACATGGTCGTGCAGTTTATTGGCACGCGCCAAAGCGCTTCCAAATGGAGCTACGAAATCCACATTTATAACAAGGGGCAACCCCGAAGGAAGTACCAATTCACAGACATATGTCACCCTGTGATTAATGCGGTAAAAAACATATTTTCTAATTCTGAATGCGCCACCATTCCTCTGTCGTATGCAAACACATTTACTAACGATAATGGTTATCTTAAATATAAGTTTTTTATAAAGAAAAATGTTGAGGATGATGGAAATTCAGGTAATAAAACTAATAACGTTCCTGGTGGTCATTCTGAGAATAATAATTACAAGAACAATGAAAGTGAGAGTGACAGAACTAACGAGGATTTAAGAAAGAATAATAATTTCCGTATTAACTACCGAGGGCGCGGACGTGGTGGAAATAATAATAGGTATAACTCTAGCAACACCCAACGCTGCCACAGTGCCAGTTACGAAGAAAATAATCTATCTGCAAATAATCAAAGTGAGGCTAGTGAAAATCAAAAAAGATATTGGAATCGCGGACGCGGTGGTGCTAGACGTAAACCTCTGATAAATAATTAAGCATCCTTTTTAAATTAGTTAAGCTATTTTATGTTTAAAAATAAACATAAAAATTAAGACATGTTACCGCTTTGTACTAAAAACATATTGGTTCGTCGTGACGAGAGGGATCACTGCCGCCGACGGACTCATAATGGATGGATTTCGTTCGTTTAGTTATTATGTATGTGAATTAACGACTATCTGTGTATACATTTAAAAAAACCTAACCAATGTCGGGATAGAATTACTTATTTGATATTCTCATGATGACGATTCATCCGAAGGATAAGAAGGATTTATTTTATAATAGTGGCCTCAGTTCTGCCGCGATACAGCATCATGAGATTCATCATCTATTCGAGACATCATAGATATATAAGCGCGGTTTTCTCGTCTTGGGAACAGGCTGCTGGTGCCTCTGCTGATCGAGTAACCCTCATTTTTTTGAAAGGTTGTGATCAACGTAAGAATGTGCCAATCACTTTCATGTGCCTGTTCATTTATAACCCACTAGCCGCCCTGGGTTCGCACGGGTGCAACATACTGGTGTGTGTTCTCTACTTTAATATGCATGTATTTTACTCTAGCATTGTTTGATAACTTTTTAATTGTGCTTGGCGTACTGAGTACTGACGGCGGACAGACTTTATTTTGTACTATGTAAAGAAGACTATTTTAACCACTTTCTGGGTCTTCACTCTTCACCCCTTTCGACTATTGGGAAAAGATAACCAATCATAGATACGTAAGGACAGAAAGAATCTGGAATATCAAATCGCGTACTTGACAAGAGGTTTGATCTAACGAACCGGTCAATTCGATGAGCCCTCACGACTCACGAGTAGGAGTTCGCGTCAAACTACTCGTGTACTCTTTAGTTGTTTGGCGCGTGCGCAATGGGTACCTATTTTTCATGGTTAAAAATGGAATGCGGGACAACTCCAGATTGGACAAGATGTTGGACGCTAACTATACAGTAAAGGACGCCACTCTTAAGTGACTCCTGTGCAGCTTTGTTCTCACTAGTTCCATCGTCGAACTGAAGAACCTCAGAAGCCGCTTCTGTACTACAGTGCTAGTGGAGCTGTTAGCTTTCTACCTCGGAACCTGATTTCAGTAAATGAAAGTTGTAAAACTTTCTCTGTTGCATTGTTAAAAGCCCTCATGAAATAGGTTACTCATTTATTTTTGCCGGATTATTTCGGATTTTTTTTTTTTAATTTGTAATTTAAAAAAAAAATACTTAGATCGGCAAAAATCAATGGGCGGGCTTTTATGAAAGTAGGCTTTTAGAAATGCAATTGAAAAAGTTCGATGTAAATCCATTGTCTATTACCGACTGGGCTGCTATTTACTAATTTCGATCGCCAAGAAAATTGCGATTTTGACAGATTGTTGGCAGATATTTGATGTCAAATAGGTACTGCATCTTCATTGGCTGACAAGCTATTAAAATCCGAGCGATTCGCGTTGCGAGTTAAAGAATAAGGCCTGTCTACCGAAGCAGAGCGATGGAGTAATGTGATTGGAGGTCCAACAAGGCTGAAAATTGCCAGAACTCCACTCCGCTTCGGTGGACAGACAGCCTAAGGGTGGGGTGGGGTATCGAGGTTTTCGAATTCTTTTGTCCAACGGCACTTCACTAATAATACTGCTAAATATGTTATTCTAATTTTAAATGTTTTCAGAATGTAATTAATTATTTTATTAATGACGATTATGGTATCTATTAAATTATTGATGCTAAAATAATGTTATATTTTTAGTGTTGGGCATTTTATAGGATATGGCGCTATTCAGTTAGGTAGGTTAAGTCATTTACAGATAACTATAGATATCTATGTTATGGTAATTTTATAATATAGTAAAATAAAATTGTCTATAATGAAAATGAAACACATCTATTATTGTTTTTTCTCTCTTAGCTTATTGAGATAAGTAGGTACGTCAGAAAAAAATTTAACTGTGTGTGTTTCATAGGAGATGTAACATAATCATCCTGTAAAATGTGAGCTCATAAAGATGCCCTGACAGACTTCGTTCCTTAGATTAAATCAACATGGAGGATAGGTGACTTGCCCTATAGCGCGTGGACCGCTTAAATCAGGCCCCGAATATACGATTGACAGGGCTTTACTCTGAAGAACGCCTGTCTAGCTTACGCTATGGTCCCGATTTAAGGACGTGCCGTATCTTGAGCTATTTGATTTAATCTAAGCTTCGTTCTGTCAAAAGTTATTGGCCTGACACAGTCAGTAGAAAAGTGTTGTTTATTATTTTTCTCGTATTTTTTTCGTTTTTTCTCTCCTTAAAAACAAGAAATTAGACGAATTCATTTTCTATTCGAACTTCTTTAGTTAAGCAAAATAGAAAAAAACTGTTTATTAACTGAAAGACAAAGACCAAGTCATTGTCTCATTTCGATTCTCAGACAGATTAGAATTTAGATTAATATGAACTAGAGCTTATTAGGGCATCGAACTAGTGAGAACAAACGACTTTGTGATAAGTTATAAAATAAATCAAAATGTATCTAATTAATTAAATAAATCAATAAGAGCAAAAAACAATCTTATTATTTAATTATCCTACAGACAACAAATTAAACAAATTTGATATTTTTAACAATTTATTATCATCGACAAAACTAGTGTTGTGACTTCAGTGAATTTGCACAATTTTAATTATTTCGTAACAAACACACATGCCTAAATTAAATTATAAACGTGCTAAAATTCTTAAACAACAAATTTCATAAGTAGGTACCTACATTTTCATATCTAAAGGTAAAATGCTAAAATAATCAAAAGTAATTACCTACATTTTACTTCAACTTATCTTCAGATATATTGTCAAATGGAATGTTACTGTTGCTATGAGTTTTCCCTACTTCGGTACTATACTGAGTTACTTATTGTTACAACATGTCCTAACAATACGTAATTAAGTAGTTATAATGGGCCTCTAACGGTTACCTGTTGTAGGAAACACAATTTAATTGGTTCTACATAAGTTTACAATTTTATGGCCTAGATAAGTACAGACACAGTATGAATAACAATACGTAATACAATTCATTGGTACACATGAAATAACAAGTAGGTAACGGGTTTGCTCTTCATCGTCCTTTACATCAGCCCAATTGCACATAACTCATTTAACGCCTAAACTTACAGTGCCGTGACATTTTAGAAATTTCTTTCCTAGTATAAATGTAAAATTGTATAATTAAACAAAACAGTTTAAGCGGTACCTATTTTTTTTGCAATCCATCAACTACATCACGTACGGAGTATGCCATATCGTTTTTGTAAGTATTAATAATCACCCGGTAGGTATATTTGAGGCATCGTTTTCACAGGGTATAATGTAGTCGGTAAGAATGCGATGCGAAATGTCTGAAAATTGGCTCGCTCTACAAAAAGGTGAATGAGAACGTTACCGTCGCGAATACATATCAAACGCTTATATTATTTATTGGCAGAACCAGTAAAATTCACGTTCTCTGCATTTTAGACTACTCTAAAAAGACACGCTTCATTCGCTTTACAAAGAAACTACTAGTCGGCTTACTATGTAAAAACATTGCGCATGCGTCCTTCCCTCTAATTTGCTGCGCCGGTCCATGATAATCTAGATACCAATACTTTGTCTAACCCTTAAATTATTACATTGTGGAATAGCAGTAAATGAATGAATAGGTACCTTATAATCATCATCATCCCGTGCGGTCTATCCCGGCTGTGAACCCACACTACTGTGTGGGGTCCCAGGGTCCACTTTTCTTATTTTATTGGTCCACTTCGCGCGGTCTTGTGCATCCTCAGTGGTGAGTCTGTTGGCACGCATCGACGTCGAGCCACCGCTTCTTGGGTCGACCTTTACCGGACCCGGCGGAGGCGGCATGGCCAGACATTTATTACCCACGTAGTTTGCCGATCTCCGTGAGACATGCATGACCATACCATCGAAGGCGGCACTTCTGCAGCTTGTCTTCGATGTCACGAGCACGCGATATTTGCGTGAGAATCCACACATCTACCGCAACATCTTAATTTCCGTGACGCGCAGCTCCTGCTTGTGTCGCTCTAGTAGCGGCCATGTTTCACTGCCTTAAAGAAGGACAGGCCTATTTTGACATTTTGGGGTTCAAAAATGACACCATTCACCACACGCCATTTGGCCCAAGCCGCGGAAATTCGGGTTCTGACGTCGCTGTCGATGTCCCTGGACGCGCTTAACAAAGATCCCTGGTATTTGACACGGTCTATGCGCTCGACCACGTCAACGTCTATGCGGACGGACTGGGGATTCGTGGTGTTACAGGCCATTTACCTATTCAGCCTTCGCCACATTAAGCTTTAGGCCGCCGTTCTCTAGTGAATACTTCCACTTTTTCACCTGCTGTAACAGCCGTCCCCTGTCCGAGTCTGCCAGCGCAATATCATTGGTTGCTCGTGGTGGTCTCGTGTGCTGTTTGACAGAACGTCTAATATTACGCTGAACAGAAACGGGCTAAGCACGGAGCCTTGATGTAGGTACTCAAACAATGATTAGGGAAGGGAAGCGTGTCACCAACCGCAGTACTAACTATGGAATTGGAATCGTGGTACAGAGGCGTTCAAATCAACTTTTACAAAATGGGTCTTAAGTTAGCAGCATAAGGTACCCCAATGTAAAGCTTGATGTGAACACGTCTATACATGTCTCGGATAATGTCGATATATCATCACACGGGGGACACAGTCGAAGGCCTTCTGCATATCTAAGAAAAGGAGATGCAGAGGTTGTATTTTTCAGTCTGGTACGTGGTTCATATATGCCTACTAAAATAATAATCTTTGCTGTAAACTCCCGACCCGCCCGCCTGGCCTCGGAAACATCAGGTTTCCTCTTCTACCAGGTGGCTAATAGGTATAATCTACCGACAAAGCCGAAAGTATACGTACCTATCTTAATACTCTACTACAAATGAGTTGTAAATAGTAGATATTTGAATTGTTATTTTGTTCCGACACGACAACCCCAACGCGGCGGATGGCGTACCTATCTAAATCATCACGATCTGTAACACAAACGATGATTGATTTTTCTGCCACAAAAACGTTTTCTGACATGAACAGGGTTGCAAACACATTTCCATTGATCAACATTGAATATTATAAATAGGAGGTTCAAATAATACCTACCTACTTACCTACTAGTAAGAGTGGTGCCCCATTAGTGCAATACGTCGCGACGACGCGTTGACGCTGCGTCGTTTTCCATATTTTTCTATGACAATATGCCCCATTACTCCGTTGCGCCGTCGCACGCGACAACGAATCGTCGGACAGGAGACTTCAATGCGCTGGAGCACCAGGGCTTCGGTGCGTCGACGGACTGTCTTCCAATGCTGAAAGCAACAGCGCAGCGCTACGATGTCGTGCGTCGTTGCAGCGCAGGTGAGGCATACAATGCGTTGATGCGTTGCGACGGCAGCGCTATGCCCAATGGGGCATCACTCTTAGTCGTCCTAATTTCAGTTTTATCGGACGTTCCGTGCCATCCAGAACAGAAATAACTTTATAACATCAAACCTACCGGAATAAGACCCCAAGTGATAGTATAACTGCACCCTAATCTTAGTCGTTTAGAAGATATAAGATCGTAGCTGATAAAATGGCTCTGTTTTGACACCACTTACAATGTGTCTGTCTACGTATAGTAGGTATATTAATCCGTTCCCAAAAACTACATTTAAGTGTACAATATTAATAGTAAACTACTACTGATCTTAAAGCCCACGAATTAATTAAAGTTCAAATTGACACAGACAGTTTAAATCTTGTCGAAACAGAGCCAGCCCACAACCTGCAGGCGAATAAACAGATACCATTGTTTTACACTATGTAGAAATCTATCTCTCTATGTGACATAAATATAGCTTAGAATACGAATTATAAATTAGGATTAATTTTACATAAAAATTGAACACATGTTAGTTCGTATTTAGTTATTTAAATAGCCACATTAAAGCAATGGCACTTGTCCATTAAACAAGGCTATGGACGGCATGAAAATATCATTTTCCACAATTTATACTTTCATAGAGAATTCCAATTTATCATAAGTAAATCGCCGCATTGCATTAGAATTTTTCTTACGGTAAAACTAAATTAGAAAAGGTAATCAATTTAACTTTTTAGAAACACATACTTATCAACTAATACAAATGAGAAGTATCAGTATTTTACTGTTTTTTTATTTGGTAAATAAAATAAATATTCTTCCCTAGCCTCTCCACTAGTAGTTTTTACTTTCATTTCGGTTCATTAGAGGCGCTGCTGTTTTGAAATCTCAAACAAAATGTTCACTACAGATGCTATCGATAAGGTTTTTTTCTGCGTTATTACGAAACTCAAAAAAAAACTCAAATAACTTACGACTTTTACAGTCTTTTCAAATCGTCAAACAGAAACCACGAAAATACTAGGTGCTAGTGCCAGAATAGAACCCGCGACCTTTTGCAACTCAACCAGTGATTGTTACCACTGCGAATAAAGGGTCGTCCACAACAATGGATGACCTTCTTCTGAAGTAATTTAAGTACGTAATATTTTTAATAAAGGTTAAATAAATATATGTTTTAGCTTTAACTTTACATAGTCCAAATTAGACTATTTTTAGTAATCATTTCATGCATTCTATAAACAATATAATGCCTTTTACATTATTATCCAATATTCACTCCCTGTATTATGATTAAGTTGTTACAATTTACCACTTTTTGTTCATCATTAAAATATAAAGAGAAATAATAAACTAGATAACTTATAAGATAAGTATGACTAGATTTAAATTCAGATCAGTGCAAAGCACTCTTAATCTATACAAACACAAGAGTGTCACACACCAAATTATGAAATAGGTGTTCCATCAAATATTAGGTGCCAATAGTGTCAACTAAGTGTTGGTAAGAACAAAATGAGAGATCATTGGTATGCATAAATAAGAGAAAGATATATTATGACACAAACAACCCCTAATGAAAGCTTAGGTAGAGTGACTTCTAGTTTATTATCATAAGTGTATAATAATTCATAAGAAATATTAAACAATTTGGAGAATATAACCTATTGGGTTCATACTCAGCCGTCATAACACGGCAACACTATTTTCTCTGCTCATGAACAATCTATAATTATGGTGAATTTAGGAAGTCACACCTCCACTTTTATTAAGAGAAAATGGAATAATAATCACACGTCTTTCAACTGGAATGTACAGATATTTAAGATAAAATATTTCATTAGAGAATCTTGTTAATTACCAAAATCAGTAAATACTAGAAACATTTAAACGTCACCTTCTAATCTCGCGTTATGATACCAGACATAGTGTCACGGGGTAAATTTAAGAGACCTGCTCTTGTTTGTGGAGCAACTTGTAGCATCTTCCACATTCACATCATTTCTGGTTTTACAGCACTCAATGTGTCACATTTACCATGAATTCCTTAAATTAACTGCCAAACTTAAGAACCTTAATTTCTTAGATAAGAAGGTGGCTTCTGTAATTTTTCAGGCCTACAATAATTCCCCCTCTCCTCCTGTTTTCAATTTAATTTATATAATTTTAATGTAATTTATTAATTCCTGAAATTCAATTTAGTTTATTTACTTTCTATATAATTTTAAAGCAGCAATGTCAATTATTATTTTTATTGTTTAATTGTATTTTGTGTTTCAATAATTTGTCACAATATGGATTTTAATTATCTGAAATTAATGAATTTTAATTTTAATTTAATATAACCATCTCTTTGCCTTTACACTTATACATCACGCCAAATGAGGCTATCACACCAAAAACCAATTATATATACCTAAAAAGTTATTATTTTAAATAACTTTAGTACAGATCAGTCACTTATTTTAATCATTATTTTCTGAGAACTTTGTTGAACTCAAGATTGTCAAAATAGTTCAGGCAATTAACAAATCAACAAATGGTTAATTACCAACCAATGTGTGAAATCAAACACTTAAGTGTTGTCTCATTTGTAAAAATATGAGTGAAAATTAACCTTTTTTATTGAACTCAATCAGTCTAATTAACAACCCTTTAACTATTAAACTGTTTTTACATTTTACCTGTCAACTTTTTTGCCCCTATTTTGGAACATGCTAATACAAAAACAGTGCATTTGCTTAAATGGTGTTCTGATTAAATTCTAAAATAAATGGGGGTAAATGGGCAAAACTAGTTGTTAATACCTCCATTGTAAGCATAGTCAGCCTTGTTATGCATCACAAGATGGTTGTCCACAAAGTAAAAGCTGTCAGAACAGGTCTCAAACGGTGCCGTTATCATCTCCTCCACTGAAATGGAAATACAATTCATCAAATGAAAATTCACTAAAATTTTGCCAAAACTCCGACAGACACTAGTATTTAAGAGGTGGATGCGCAACACTTTGAAAAAACAGTTGTTGTTAAATCTGTTTTTTGTTGAAATGAATATGCAAACTTAAATCCAATACACAACACCAATTATTAAAATCAAATCGAACCATCTTTATTCCGAAAGCAGTAATTTCAAATAGGCAAAATTCTTAAAACTGCAGAATGTTAGAAGAGGTTTATTTATGCATACCTAAATCAGGTGGCAGTGTTGGAAATTCATAGATGTGTTCACATGTATTTCTGGAGAACGGGATACAGAAACCAAATTCGAAATCAAAGGTCTTGAGCAATGTGTCTCTGAAGAAGTGCTTTTCAATCATGCGGAAGTGGCTGACAGGTCGCCCTCCAACTGTGAACTCCACTCTAAAAACAATGGATTTCATATATATAAAAAACATTAAGTATGCCTTATAATTTACTTAAGCTAAAAAACAGTAGAAATAAATCTTATTTTTCTTCATAATATCGGTTGTTCAGGTTGAACTAAAAAAAAATGTAACTGGATCCATAGTTTGTGTTTCTTGGGTGTCAAATATAAAGAATGCTTTGACTGCAGATTCACTGAGATTTATCGAGTTTTCAAAAGCTGATAATTTTTATTAAGAAAATTACAAATTGTTTGCTACCATAAATGTTGCAAACAATTATAATGTGTATATTTAATTAGATATAATAATAATATAAATAATAAATATCCCTGGACATTATTCCACACAGCACCATCTAGCCCCAAAGTAAGCTAATTAAAGCTTGTGTTATGGGATACTAGACAACGGATAAACATACTTAAATACATTCTCTTTTGTAAATAAATACATACTTATTATACATAGGAGACACCCAGACCAGTACAAACAGACATGTTCATGCACACAAATGTTTGTACTGTGCGGGGATCGAACCCGCGACCTCTGGTGTAGTAGCCAACTTCTTAACCATTACACCAAGTCGGTCAAAAGATATATATTTATAGATATAGAGATATATTTTTGAACCATACTTATATGTGTTGTCTTTGTCTGTGATGATTTACTTAACAGCCAAATAGCAAGCAGTTTTCAAAATAAAATATTCAAAAAGTAGCCAAGTAGATAGTACCAAATATGATGGCATCTGTAGTAACTTTCAAATGTTTTAAAGGTCATTAGAGCCCTGAACTTTTGAATAATAAATATATCTCTAAATATTTATTGGTTCGACTTAACTACTAAGCTGAATGAAATTAAAATGACAATGAAGCACCTAGACACTAGATAAAAAAATGAAATGAAATTATTCGGATCCAATCTAGATAGATCATCTGTTGTGGGGGCTTGTTTCACTTACGTTGCTCCAACAGTCTTCAGCTTCAGAAACTGTGGTGTAAATTGATACCGCACAAATCTTCCAGCATTCGGATCAAGTGGTTCCTCTTGAGTATCTTCTGTGCCTTCACTGCCGACTCCAAAATCTGTTGGAGGCTTTGCTATTTCGAACAAAACGGTACCAGTTTCCAGATCACGGATTTTGAATCTCGTAAAATCTATGTCATACACGTTGGCTTCCGGACTACAAAGGTATGTATCAGTAATTTTATCCAGCCTTAGTACGTCTTCAGGAGTGATATTACAAGATTTTATGTCGTCTTTACTTGATTCCATTAAGGATATCGATTCGCATTTTTTGCTCACCAAACTCATTTTCAATATTAAACCACAACCACTTTAAAAAACCAAGGTACTGATTAAACATATAGGCAAGGATGAAATTCAAAGAGACTAAAAGCTATTATTCCATACTTCAAAACATCTTTAAATTTTATATTGATGAAAATTCATCGAAAATAATCGAAATGATTTCCAATGATTTCTACAACTTTTTTGACATGAAGGACATTGGCCAATAGAATGATTGGATGGAATCGTCAGTCAAGACACTTTCATATATTTTGACAGTTGCAGAAAGGAGTCGTCATCGACATTTGGCCCCGTACTAACAGGGGTCATAAATTAGGGAATATACACAGATTTTTTTAAATATTTTTTTATGATAGCATAAATCGTTTTATTACTGTTAAATAATATTCAGCACCAAAAATGTGAATTCTCGTATTTTTTTTTAAATTTCAAACTTTTTCAGGCGTTTTAAACGCCCGCCATTATGGCGCGCTTGGCGCGTGACGTCAAAGTCTATGAAAACTTAACAACAAATGTAACCTACAAATTGTTGAATTCTTGTTCAGTTGGTTTTGCTTGGATTTTGCAATCACCATCAACAGTGATAATAAATACAATTTCAGAACTTCACAGTCGTTACGAACAGAACAAGCGCTTTTAACAGTGACAAACACATAGACTTTGTCGTCACACTCGACTGACGCCATCGCCATTGGTCAAATCGTCTGACCAATAATGCTCCGTTCCAACCGATTTGAAATTCCCACATTTTTATTGCACTTTTTAATAATTATTTTCACATCGAAAAAGAAACGTTAATAGACACGTAATGAGTATTCAAAATAGAACCCAAAAAAATGATTACCCTCATCTGTTTGCATATTGCCTATTGAGCCTGAGTCCTGACTCTTGAACAGGATTTCATCGGACAAGTTTTGAGGAAATGTCAATCAAGAAATTTATGAACCCTATTCCAAAGCCATAAGGTTAAAAAAATTGGTGACGTTAAAGTAATGCTAATCTGGCGAAATTAGATTCAAGAGTCAGGGGCTTGATTAGTTAAGGCCAGATTAGTTAATGTTAATAGATGCTGCTTTTCTTTACCATCACTTTGAACTTTGATATAGAAGTAAATTTAAAATGCTCTTTAAATTACATTATTTCAATTAAAAATAATAATTCACATAATGTAAAATATGTTCTTTTTATAATTAATAAACTGATCCTTAAATGATATTTCAAAATGGCTAACCAACATACCTAATGGTTGTCACCAACATCTCACAATATGGCAGCATCTTGCCTTTTAACTCATCGACTTGTTGTTTTATTATTTTTAATATTGCATAAAACTTTCAGTAGATTCGTGAAATATCACTTGATTAATACGTATTATACAAAAGTACCAGTCTTAGTAAATAGTTCGGGGCCAATAGTAGATGGCCAACAGTCACCAGAAGCTTTATTTTTACCCAGGATGTGGGCCCCATTTGTTAATATCTATCTTTATTCTCGCCAAAGTATTATAAAAAAAAACATTCATGCCTTCCGCCTACTGTTTGAATTGACCAATCAAAAACCTAGATTTACCTCAGAAACTATGACATTTGTCCTGAAACGTGAGTATGATTGGTTGAAATACTCTTTATAAGGAAGCGTTCCGAAACACATAATTCTCGAGTGAATAAAGTAAACTCTTTGAAAAATATTTTTTGCGCGAATTTCACAACTCTTTTCACTGCTGTTTGAGATAAGCCTCATGCGAGTTTTGTGGAAAAAACATTTGAAGAAAAGCCTCTTTGTAACGATAGAAATAATAAGAAGACTAACATTTTGGTCTAAGTAACTCACTAAGATTTTTAATGAGCTACGCATGTATGTAACATCAGCTCGATTTGTACAATTTATTTTATGGCCCATTTTTAAAAGTCCTATTTATATAAAAATAAATATTACCATTAATTCCATAATACACACATTTTACAGCAACCTTTGTTAAGAAACCATTTTTGTAAACGCAAAATTATATGTCGTTGCCGAACAAAAATATTTTGCAGAACTCTTATTTTAATAGACGCTATATGACGTCAGTGACGTCACTACCTAGACACAGTTTGAAATTGAATGAAGCGCGAGCCAGTCAAGTATTTATCGAATGAGCTCAATAACAACATAATTCGAAAATGTTTCGATAGCACGTTAACTTCCTAGCTGTGCTGTCTGTAATAGATGTTTCACTTAGATCGTTTCTACATCACTTATCGAGTAAGCCTTAATAAAGTTTTTGTTAGTCTTTGAATAATCACTTGTTAAATAATAAGCCCTTTTTATTTTATTTTACAGGAACGCATCCAAAAAAATTGACGTAATATCCGTTGCGTCATGAAACGAGCATGCGCCTTGTCATTTTCATTGGCTAGTCAGTCATAGATAAAAATTACAATAATCTGCCAATAATCGGGATTTAGCTCAAGTCTTTTACTGTGATAGATAATAATTTGCGGTGGTAGTGGACTGTCTGATGTGCATTTAAGTGAAATAATATAAATCAGCAACATGCTTATCAAAGAATAGTAAGTATATTCGCTAAGGTTATAACTTGGCTGCGAAAATGAATCGATATTTGGCCAATCTTTCTGACATCTCTCGTTGACGCCGTTGTAGTATTCCACCTTATCAGTACACGTTAGTCAGACCTTAATTTAAAATGTCTGTTGCTAGTGTTAAATTGTTACAAAATGTTCTGTACCTTCTTAAAATGGATTGGTCATAGATGACACTGACAGACAGTAGTCTACCTAGAACTCCAGGTCAAGGTTTTGATAGCAGACAAGTAGTGGGGCTGACAAAGTTTTGTGAGGAAACTTAAGGAAATACGAATCCTGTGTAATAAAGTAAATACCTTGTGTTGGTAAACTTGAGTTTTCTTCTTTTGCAGCCGAGTTACTCTTCCCCTAACAGTAGAAGAGGTAAGGAAGTTTTTATTTCAAATTTTGTTCTTGTTTTTATCTACTAAGAAGACAAGTTCATACAAGTTCTTAGTAGATAAAAAATAATAACAAGTATTATTGCATGAAAATAGTTTGCTTTATTCATTCTGTTGGTTCAATCAGTAAGTTAGATCTTTTTTGCCACATCAACTAACATCTGCTACATTGATCATGTTAAGTAGCATAACCTCAACTGTGTGTGAGCTTATTTTGTAATGTTTTTTATCTATGCTTTATTTTATTGATAAGATTTAATTTAATTTAAATTCATTGCAGATTAGTTTTACAAAATGATCTAAAATTTTACTGTAATCTTACTATCTAACGCTAAACTTATCTAAAACTAAATGTTTCGTATTTAATATTAATTAATGTAATTTATTGTGCCACTAAATAAATATATGTAGAAACCAAATGAACATAAATTTATGTAAATGTTTTAAAAAACAAAAAAATATTATTTCTACAGGTCCTACATATACTATAATGCAAGTGCAAAAAAGCAACTTTACAGGAGAGCATTTTAAAACGTTCAAACGGTTGTAACTTTAACATAAGTCAAATTTTTTTTTGAAACTTGGAAATTTTAAACATGTTTATAAAAAGACTGCATACTTATTTTTTTTATTTTTTTTTGTTGTCTAGAAATTAGCTTCACTTGTGTTTACCTATATGGTTTTCCTTAATGTGTTTCAACACATATACAAGTGAAAGTGACCACTTGTACCAGTCTACAGTGTTTTAGGTATTTTGAAAGTTAAGGAAAATAGAAAAATATAAAAATGACTTTTTTTTTTGTGAATATTAGTGAGCTACTGAAGTTTATTATATTCAAGATTTTTTTAACAACTTTTGCCACTTGCACCAATTTACATGTACCAGTTACACCCGTAAGTCTACCACGAGTTGCCACTTTAAATTTACATTATCGTTTGCATAAAAAATTGTATTGGGATTTGACATTGTCATAATATGAGAACTTTATGTGAACAATAATGTAAACTTAAGTTGGGAATTCGTGGTAGACATTATTATTATTATTTGAACTGGGGACGCTGGCAGTGGGCCGGATGATCGGTCCGTTTGTTGTGGGCCATTTCACCCATTTCCCCGGGGTGGTAGACATACTGTTGTGCTCTGGTAAAAGATTAAACTAAAGGAGAATGCCCAAGTGACTATGAAAGTTTGTATCGCTATCAAATGTATTGTTCCTCAATATAAAATAGCTTATTTTACTTATTCATTTAGGTTATATTTATTACAGTCATTATTGTTTTTGCAACTCTTCGCAGTTTGCAGGTATTCTATTTAGAATTCAGCAAAATAACGACTTGGAATAGATTCAATGTCACCTTCTTGACAGATAAATTGAAAGATACTGGTTTCTTCGTTTTCGTGACTATTTTGGAGAGGTAAAAGGGTAGGACCAGGATGGGAAAGAAAATGAAATCGTACAACTTTAACTAGATTGATTTCTTTTTATTCTTCATTTTCATAAACATACTCATCAAATATTACTACCTAAAAATTGGGCTGGTGCATGGATATCGTTGTGGCGGCCCCAACTCAAATACCAAGCTGTAGTAATATAGGATAATGTGCTACTATAGGAGCTGGTGCAGGCTTAAAAAAAATCACTCTTCACAAACTACGTTTTCACGTGAAACCTGAAAAAATGAGATTAACATTAAGTCTTTCACAAATGATCTTTCTTTCTTTAGCAGATGCCTAATACTTAATAAATCATAGATTAAATAATTGTTGATAATAATTGTTATTATTCAATCACTCAAAAATGAAAAAAAAAACATTCAACTTGAGTCACATTTTTAGCAGTTTTCAAGATCATGACGATGTGTTTTCGATCAGTGCACGCCACGCCATCGCTACTTCAGGGGTTGAATTATGAGATCAAACATAACTTACTAGTTTGGGTGAAAACCAGGTTGTAAAGCAAATTGTAGATTTCATCATTCACTAGGCTTGTCTCAACGACTGCCGACGCAAATTCCGTAATCGAAGTAAACAATTAAACACCTTTGCACTGGATTTTCCACATTTGGATAGGATTTGCTGGATAGGAATATGCGTTTAAACTCAACTGCTTTCATGCGGACCACATGACAGGTAAGCAGACAGTCATGCATTTGTGTGTTCCGTCCAACAATTTCTTTTAACTTTTGACAGCTATTTTCAACGGATAATAATGGACGTGCATGGTATTTAGCGGAATTTTAGTTAAAATCCCAACAATCGCTACTAAATAAAAGAAGAAGGAGTGTAAAGCATTTCTTTAAAAAAATGTAATTCGCATTTATCATGTACTCACGTCCTTAGCTGGATGTCGATTTCTGAACGGTATGGTAGGTAGATACGACGGAAACGGAAAGCTGATTTTCATCCTTCACAACAATTATATTGATTTTTTTTTATAATTACCGGAGAGTTCATAATTTATTATTTATAAAGACAATAGTTAAAATTAAAAAAAGGAATTATTGAAGTAGCAAACTTGTGGCACAATGTGTATTGTGGGTGATCTACCCATGGGCGTTCTCATTTGTGGTTAAATACAGAACTTTGAATAGACATATCAGACTAGAGAAAAACCGTCTGATGAAGTCTACACTCCGACCGTCACTGAACCAAGTGATCACTGGTTCCGAGCGATTCCAATTGGAACTCCAGAACCGTTCTAAAGCTGCTGGAAACCACAGAAGACGTTGATCAGCTTGCAGATGGTTTCACAGAGGCCGTCCGAGAAGTGGGCTAGGCAAAAAGCCTTTGACTCTGTCGAGACCTGGGCTGTTCTGGAGTCACTTCAGCGATGTCAAGTCGATTGGCGATACATCGAGGTGTTGAAATATCTCTATAATGCCGCAACCATTACCGTTCAAATCCAGGATGTACTGACAAGACCGATTCGACTGCAGAGTAGAGTGAGGCAAAGAGATGTAATATCTTCGGAACTCACCAATGCACTGGAAGACGTCTTCAAGACTCTGGACTGGAGTGGGCGGGGCATAAACATAAATGGCGAGTACATTTCAAATCTTCGGTTTGCTAACAATATCGTTATCATGGCAGAGTCGTCACAGCACAGGACCTGACGAAAATGTTGCGAGACGTGTCCCGGAGTGGAGACCGCGGGCCTAGGAGCCAGTAGGGTGGCCACCCGCTAGGTGGACCGACGACTTACAGAACGTGGCAGGAAGCTTCTGGATGCGAAAAGCGGAGAACCGTGTGTGGTGTGTGGTGGCGCTCTCTGAAGAAGGCTTATTTTCACCAGTGGACGCGTACGGGCTGAAGATGAATGATGATGAAGGTTAAATAAAATAGATGTATCAAATAACCAAATAAAACGGTTAATTCTACATTGAAAAGAAATTAAAAGGCTTTTCCACAAAAAAACAAAAAACAAATATATTCTTATCTCTCACGTGAGATAATTATTTAGTAAAAAACATATCATTAATTGACCCCGTGACCGCTTCATGCTTGTATATTACTGTCACTTTTATTAAATAGAAACATAGACTAGAACATTTTTATCCATTAAACACGTAAACAAAAACTTTTTGCAGTTGTACGCATGCTGGTGGAAAGTTCACTTGTACTCGCGCGCCGCGCGGGTCACTTGCACTCGCGCGCCGCGCGGCTCGCGACTCGCGTCAACACACTGGTGCAAAGCACTTACACCAGCGTTGACAGTCGTTTGGCTTAAAACAGCGTCACTTGCACCAGGATACATGTTTGAGTTTTAAGAGCTAGAGCAAGAATGTGCATTCGTGATCTTGTAGGCCCGTATTCTGAAACAAAATCTGTACTTGAGTATAGATCTGAGTGACGTTCTTGTATGAACTGACGTTTTCGAATCTCTACTCAAGTAGAGATCGACGCTTGAATATGATTCTAAAATACGGGCCTTAGTATCAATGATAATTCGTTCATCATTTGCACCATAGAATTCTAACGAAAAAGTACGAGGAATCAGGAACGAGCATTCTGGCTCGTGCTCTAAGAACTGCGAACATACATACAACAAGGAAAATATGCTCTGTCTCTGTTAACACAAAGGGAATTTTATGGAGTGGGTATACAAATGCACCATTAGTTAAGTTTTGAAATTGGTAGGAAATTTAAGAGATACATGCGCGCATAACGTGGTTTAAAAAGTAGCCAGATGGCTTTCTTGTTTGCAACTGAATTAATAGACTGAGTTTTAGATTCCGATATCAAATCTTGTAATTTAAACACGTTGCAGCCGCGCTATTTGCTCAATTGATCACGTTTATCTGCTAAATATAAATTGCACTAACGGCCATTACAAAAAATAATGTTTTTTTAATTCTTCTCAATTTTTCACAGTACCAAGTGGCGCAACTTTACTGCGTGGCAGAGGTGTCCAAAAATGAAACCGGCGGCGGAGAGGGCATAGAAGTCATAAAGAATGAACCGTTCAAAGACTACCCACTGCTCGGTAAGTTCATCCAATTAGCCTTCGTTAGTTTCTTTTGAGTTGTTAGCGGAGGGGAGGGCTCTGCTGTTACATGATGCAGGCTGAAAGTTTGCTTTGAACATGTGTAACTACACAAAAACGGCCTGGTAAAAACAAAGATCCTATGCAACTGCATAGGATCTTCGTTTTTACCAGGCCGTCACGAATTTGGCGGACCTGTTACGATTTTTTTTAACAGGGATCACGAGAAATCCGATTAATTAATTATAAAAATAAATAATTATAAATATTATACCGCAATTTAAAAAATCCGAATCATAAGTACGATGGTCAGAAATTCAGTATGCCGCATATCGCAATTCCTTAAAATCAAATTACACTATTCAAAAACATGAAATTTATTGTTCTGAAAAAAATTCCTAATTCCCGACTTTTAATAATAATTTAAACGTGTCAAATTTTATACCTATGTTTTAGATTAAAGAGATTTAAAGTGTTACTGGTGTTCCCACTTTATTTGAAGAAGCTCTGGGGCCTTATTACCATCTCGTATAGTCAGTCAAGTTAATTTCCTAAACTGAGGGTAGCGAGAAATTTCGTCAGTAAATATCTGACTTGCCAGCACTCAAACCTGGGACAAAGTTGGGGCTCTGCCAACAACTCAAAGCTCAAACCTGTAAATTCTACAAAGATTCCAAAACATCGTTGTTCGTACGCTAATCAATGCACCTTGGTTTGCAAGGAACAGTGAAATACACGACTACTTCAATATGAACACAAAAGAAGAATTAAGAATATACACTACCGCATATAAAAGTCGGCTCTCAAAACATTGCAACATTCTTGCGCGACAGTTGCTTCAGCCGCACTGTCCAACAAGACTGAAACGATGGTGTATCCTAGACCTCGACAACCGGCCTTGAAAGGGATCTGAACTGTAAAGGACTGTTTCTCCCTGGAGAACTCCTTGAAATGCCCATCTGATTATACAGCCGATGCAGATTAAAAAATTAAAGAAAAAAAATATCTGGCGTAATGCATCCTGCATTATTGACAGGTAACCGCTAACTGGCTGAAAATGAAAGATCATATTACGAAATTTAGGCAATTAATTTGACTGGCTAAAAGAGATGGTAATGATCAGGGAATATAGTAATTTATCTAACCTAACACACTAAGTATTTTTGCTAATCATCATTACAAACCTGACTGTTATTGTGGTCCTTGGTTTTTGATCGCAGTATTTAAACCTAATGAATGTCATGGTTTACCAACGTAATTGCTTTTGACAAATTTCTATCACGATTTTGTAGATAATAATACGACGTGTGCGCTACAAAATCAGGTGGTCGGATGGAATCAACAATCAATTCGTTCAATTTAATATATAAAACATTTACTCGTATTTTCGGGAATTTTGTTTAGGAAATACTAGTTAATTTTCGTATGCTGTACATTGACTGGCAAATCTATTCGATCACTGAATTCAAATCTTTTTGAGATCGTCAACTCAACTGTGTTCGGTTCAGAGAGATAAAACATTTTTTTTCCAGCAAGCTGTTTTAATCGTTTTTCTGCAATAAAACACTTGGGGATTAAAACATTTTTTCCCTAGAGTAAGTCATATTTGAGTTAATAGAAAAAAAGTCCGAATATTTTTGTTTCAAGTTATTTAATAATAATTTAATCTGATGATGTTTGTATGAATAGCTACTGTTGTATGTTTCATATAACATACTTACATACAAGGTATACCTAGAGTTACGGCCTTCGACACGCGTATCAGGTACGCAAACGATACAGATCCGCTTATAAAAAATAAAAGCAACGCACCTGTGCTTTCCTAATTTATAAAAGTTAAACGAACTGACAGACAATTTGTAACCTTAACAAAACAAATCACAAGAATAGCCAAATTAGCCAACGAATTTCAGATAGAGTTCACGTTTTTCAATTTAGGCCCTGTGGGTCAGCCCTTCTGTTTTTTTATAAACCATAGGTATTTACGAACAGCAATCCTTCAGGGTCATTTTGAGCTTAACTTTTTGTGTCACTCCAAAAAAACGTCTATAGACGTCATACAGATAATACTTACAATGTCCCTGGCTTACATCGCACAAATGTGTAAATATATGAATTTCTGCTACAACCCAAATTGTAATTTATCCCTTAATCTATAAAAATACGACTAACGACCGTATTGTAAAACATTGCTCAAGCAGTGATCTGTACGTCTACCACGAGTTGCCACTTTAAATTTACGTTATCGTTCGCGTAAAAAAATGTATTGGGATTTGACATTGTCATGTCATATCATGTCAAATCCCTATATATTTTTTTACGCGAACGATAACGTAAATTTAAAGTAGCAACGCGTGGCAGACGTACAGTACTTGAGTCGATATTTGTAAACGTCTGTTCATACCAAAACGTCACTCCCAAAACAGATTTCGTTTCAGGATACTAGCCAAGCTAAATTTAACAAGTCTTAATACAATTGTTTGTAATCTTCCCCAAAAAGCTATAATATCTACTCAAAAAGCAGAATTTAAGTTTGTTTGTTTACCCCTTGAGATGGGGAAGTGGGTCGTTCGAAAAAGGCGCCGTCATCTTCTGGTGCTGCTCTCAAGCTCAAGGAGTCGGACAACTGCAACGCCTGCCCCACGTGCCTCGAGAGCGGTTTGTTTGAAAATCCCTTCACGTAAAAAGAACGCTACTTGACAGTCCGCGGAGATAGTTATGTGCTCGGGTATAGTTCCCGTTAAATGTCTAGTCCGCTCTGAAGTTGTTTCGCGCGTGCGCAGTACCTATTTTTCATAGGAAAAAATAAGAATGCTTGACTCAGGACAACTTTTAAGTGCACTAGAAGTTTGATGGGAACTATACAGATGAACGGGGTTTCATACCATCGTTTTGGCCCCAAATTCGCCCACTGCGCAGGCCCTGACAAGCGTTCTTTTAAGACGACGGGTATACGTTATGTACTGTTTGATGTAATACTACCTGTTGCTAACGACTTGGTGTAAATAGAGTTGAAGCCCACCGTTCATGGAATAAAAAGCAATTAAGTAGGTATCGCAGATGTTAGCCTAGATTTTGTAGTAGAACTGTACTAAGTTTCATTAGGAACCCTTATTAGTTTTCAAGTGATGCTGGAACATACAATTGCAAACAGACAGACACAAATTCAAATTTTCTAAAAATTATGTTTCCTATTCTCTTCTTCTTAGTCGTTCACTCTTGACATCGTGGTCATATCATACAGGGTGGCCGGGGAGTTGACGTTCAAGCGTAAAATTCAGATACTTTATGATGAGGAGTATCCAAATCACCCCCATGTATGTTTTACGATTTTGCGTAGTTTTCTAGTTATAATTTTTTTAATGATTTTTTTCGTTCGATTCTTCGATTTTTTTCTCATTCTGTTGGACGTTTCTGGTTCAGTTTTTTTGTGATAACTGACTAACATAGTCTAACCTAACACCCTAAAACTTATGGTTTATCTAGGCATTGCAGAATTTACTTAGCATTTGTTCGAAAGTTCAAAATTACGATTTGAGCTCAGTACATACAAATTTTCAAAGTATCAAAAAAAATGTAAATGGGGGGATTTTGAGTTCAAACCATGAAAAAAAGCTTCAGGTAAAAAAACAAAAAGTACAAGCGTTGCAGCCTTCAGCTTCTCAATTGAGAGTAAAGTTCTGTAGAACTATGTTGCAGAAAGAGGAAGAAGATCCCGGATACTTTAATAAAATCTTGTGGACTGACGAGTCAAGATTTGAGCGAACTGGGGTTTTCAATATCCACGATTTTCACATTTGGGCCGTCGAAAATCCACATGCTTCCAGACCATCATCATTTCAACATCGTTTTAGGTGAACATGTGGTCTGGTGTCTTGAATGGCTAATTAATAGGCCCATTTGAACTGCCATCGAGATTAGACGGCGACACATACAAAAGTTTTTTAGAAGGCAATCTACCCATATTACTGGAAGATGTAAATCTTGAATTAAGAAGAACGATGGTGTTCCAGAACGACGGGGCGCCATGTCATTACGCGACAAAAGTGCGTCGCCATTTAGACCAGACCTACCCCAACAGGTGGATCGGACGACGAGGGGGGTCAATTGCCTGGCCACCACGCTCGCCTGACCTCAACCCTATTGTTTTATTTATCTGGAGCTACTTTAAAGAAATTGCGTACGCCAGAGATGCTCCGAGTGAAGAAGAACTGAGAGCAAAAATTCGCGAAGCTGAAACCACTGTGAAAAATAACCGTGAAGCTTTTAAGCACCTAAAACATAATTTTTTGCGGATATGTAGATTGTGTATTTCTGTGGGAGGGCGAAATTTTGAAAATTTTCTTTAAATAAATGTATTTTGTTAACAATTAACTGCGTTTTAGTCAAATCCATCATAACTCATAGAAAGTCCAAAGATTTAAATAAAATAAAATAATTATTTTTTTTCCTTTGAAAATGCCTTAATTTACTCTGAAGGTCAGTTACAGAAAATAAACCCCCATTAGCCCTATCTTTATTTGGCCTTGTTTTAAAGTTTAATGTCTTAGGAAGTTTCTAAAAGCACTTTGAACTCAAAATCCCCCCATTTACATTTTTTTTGATACTTTGAAAATTTGTGTGTACTGAGATCAAATCGTAATTTTGAACTTTCGAACAAATTCTAAGTAAATTCTGCAATGCCTAGATAAACCATAAGTTTTAGGGTGCTAGGTTAGACTATGTTGGTCAGTTATCACAAAAAAACTGAACCAGAAACGTCCAACAGAATGAGAAAAAAATCGAAAACTGATGTTAGGTGAAAATTACGAAAAAAATCATTAAAAACATTATAACTCGAAAACTACGCAAAATCGTAGAACATACTAGGGGGTGATTTGGATACTCCTCATCATAAAGTATCTAAATTTTACGCTTGAACGTCAACTCCCCGGCCACCCTGTATAAGTTGACTCATGCGCCACCGGCACCGCAGATTTCGTGCTGCATCACCAATCGCCATTCAGCTCGATGAGTGCAGTGAAGTTTCGTATTCAGTATCGTTAATTTTTTACATCGCCGTTGACATTTCTATACTTTACATGTTTTATTAAAATATGTATAGGAAAGGAGACTACTTTAGGTTGATCGTGCTGTTAATATGATTCATTTAAAAACAAACGTCACAAACTACGTAATAGGTCGCAATATGGTAATTATTCACTAACGTAACTTGTGTGCGATAGTGAATTTAATGATCCGATCAAAAAACCGGTTGGTGACCTTATATTTGGTAGGTTGTCAAGAGACTCAGCATTAACAAGGGCACAGTAATCTGTTTACCTACTAATTTTGAAACAAGTTTTGAACGTTTCACTTAATAATGTTTTAACTACACTTATCATAATCTTAATTTTAATCGAAATCACGAACTTTTTAACCATGTAGTATTTGGTATCAAACGTTTTAGTATGTATTCTATTCAACTTTTTTAGAACACGATTCGAACTATTTTTAGTAAAGTGGAGAAGTAGATATTATTATAACCTTTATTTCTAATATGCGACTAACATACAGGATAATTTTTATTTTTATTTGAATGTGCATATAAAATGTATTACCACCTCACGTAACATGCGTCTAATTTATACATACATATTTGCAATTCACCTGGGATCTGTGTTATGCGCGTCCGGGGACATCGACAGCGACATCATAGCCCGAATTTCCGCGGCTTGGGCCAAATGGCGTGAGGTGACTGGTGTCATTTTTGTGACCCCAAAATGCCGATCAAGCTGAAGGGGCAGGTCTATAAAACCATCATTAGGCCTGTCCTTTTATATGGCAGTGAAACATGGCCGTTACTAGAGCGACACAAGCAGGAGCTACGCGTCACGGAAATGAAGATGCTGCGGTGGATGTGTGGAGTCTCTCGCAAAGATCGCGTGCGGAACGCCCACATCCGGGGCAGCCTTCATGTTCGTGACATCGCAGACAAGCTGCAGGAGTGCCGCCTTCGTTGGTATGGTCATGTCTCACGGAGGTCGGCAAACTACGTGGGAAACAAATGTCTGGCCATGCCGCCTCCGCCGGGGACCGGCAGAAGAGGTCGACCCAAGAAGCGGTGGCTCGACGTCGTCAAGGGTGACATGCGTGCCAAGCCAAAAGACTCACCACTGAGGATGCACAAGGCCGCGCGAAGTGGGCCAAGAAAATTAGAAAGTCGGACCCTGATACCCCACACACTGATGTGGGTTCAAAATCGGGATAGACCGCACGGAAGATGATGATGATGATTTGCAAAAATCGTGTTTTACCAAATTTTCACAAGAAATAGCTCAAAAAATATAAATTATTCCATACATACATACCATCACGACTTTATCCCAAACGGGTAGTCAGAAGCAAGTGACTGTGTCGTCACACAGTGGTCCGGATTTTGAATATGGTGGACTTAGAACCTAAGGTCAGTATTTCTGGCTGAAAAAAAACATACGGACAGTTAAGTAAACGCTCATCAACGTTTGTTTTAGCGGTTTTCATGAAATCGTTTAATTAAGCGAAAAAAAATTATTGAAAAAAAATATGTATGGAGCAAATCTGAAATTATTTTTTTTCTCAAAACGTTTAAAAGTGTTAGCAACGAAACCTTATGTAAATTATTGTAATACATGTATTTGTTAATTTCACAGAGAAATTTTTTGCTTGTACTTGCAGTCTTGGCGTTTATATAGGGTTTAACTTAAAATATTTAATTAAATAGAAATAACACGAATGATCTACTTTATTTCGTCTGTTAAGTGGTTTCGGGAAAGTAAAACACTAAACAAATATATTTATATTAACACAAACATCACTTACAAAATAACATAATTATTAAAAATATTTGATGTCCCATAACTTTTTTTTTCTGTCATCATAACATAAAGCACGTACTCTACATAACGCCCCGAGCAATGTTTGATCTATAACTTTTCTTAATAAGGCGAAAGAATAATTGACTTCCCATACAAAATTAACTAAATGAAATCAAGTTTTGTATTGAAAGTAGATTTTTTTGTCAATATCTGAAAATTTATTTTGTTATGAAAAGGAACAGGCTGTTAAAAATCGAAGGTCGTTAACATTTCTAATTTCATTTAATGCATCTTTAAAAATTACAAATTATTTACTAAAATAAATTTTTTACTATCTAAATTAAATTAAAAATAAAGTTATTGACCAAAACTACCTATAAATAACACACAAGTTAATATAAAGAACTTAAAAATCATTCCAAAGGATCTGGCATATTTTCTGGAGCTTCTTCATCAACTTCTATTTCTTCTTCTTCTTCAACTTCTTTTATTTCGTGTTGAATTATTAACTGCAAAGCTTCTGGAAACATGCTTGATGATTTAAAATTGGTGTATTTAGGTTTCAAATGGGATATATATGGATCTGATGATATCAAAAAATTGTGCATAATGTCTTCATTATTTTGGAATCTTCCCGTTTTTCTCGTATGGCGCTCTCTGGTATTTCGAAAATCCTTATTTCTTGCTTCTCCTGCTTCTTCTGACAAAATTCCGATAGGAAGGCAAGAGAAATGTTTGCATATGTCAGCGCCATGTATTAACATTTTGTGTACGCTGGAAGGCATATTGTACCAGGGGTAGTGATGTACAAAGATCTCAGCAGTCTCCTTGCAGTATCCACGGAATCCATCGATATTTACAGCCTTCCCACAAGATAACACTTGCAATATGACTGCGAAGTGTTTTATCAAATCAGCATCAATCTTCGTTATTTGAGCACTTTTTTGGTATTCCCGAAAAAATCTTCTGGCCGTGTTTCCATCATTTGTAGTTCCAAAGCCCTGCTTGACAACATCAATCAAAAGTCCCATTTGTTGTTTGAACTCCGATTGCACCATATCCTTCTTTAACTTCTTAAGGTTCTTGTTGTCACCTCGTGCACACCACATTTTGAAATCTAAATTATACGAAATATGTAAAAGACACTCCATGCTACGAATCCACATATGGAGTGTTGATAGTCCATATTGATATACATCTTCCCGTACAGGTCTTGAAAAAATTTGAGAAAGATTATTCATCTCACTAGGTTTTCTCAAAAGAGATAGCGATAGTAGAAAATGAAAGAGATAGCAATATTAGGGAATGGGAGGGGAATATTAGTAGGCAATGCGTCATTCGGTCACTAACTGCGCTTTGAGTAACAGCGCTAACAACTAAGAAGTATAATATTATTATGAAATTAAAATGTTTAATATTTTTCAAAACTGATGTTTGTGTTGAGATGAATAAATTATTCGTAGTATTTTATATTCCCGAAACCACATAACAGACGAAATAAAGTAGATCATTCGTGTTATTTCTATTTAATTAAATATTTTAAGTTAAACCCTATATAAACGCCAAGACTGCAAGTACAAGCAAAAAATTTCTCTGTGAAATTAACAAATACATGTATTACAATAATTTACATAAGAGGTTTCGTTGCTAACACTTTTAAACGTTTTGAGAAAAAAAATAATTTCAGATTTGCTCCATACATTTTTTTTTTCAATAATTTTTTTTCGCTTAATTAAACGATTTCATGAAAACCGCTAAAACAAACGTTGATGAGCGTTTACTTAACTGTCCGTATGTTTTTTTTCAGCCAGAAATACTGACCTTAGGTTCTAAGTCCACCATATTCAAAATCCGGACCACTGTGCGTCATGGTGAACGAAACACTCAGAAGCCCACTTTTCACCAATGGTATTAGAACCCAACGTGGTAGGTGGTGAGGTAACCGCCGTTGTCCGGGTTATATTGTTATTAATTGGGTTTTTATCGATGTTTTTCATCACCGGAGAGTTAAGTCGGAAATTTAACAATGAACACAAAGATTTGGGTTCTGGCCAGGTTTGAACTCGGGACCACACGATCCACGATCTGAGTTCGGGTGCTGAACCACTAGGCCACGAAGCTCTTAAAAAAAATATAAATTATTACGTCTGATTAATGAATAACCTTATCTAATAATTAAGCTCAAGGATTTGCTTGAAGTACTAGTATAAAAATTACTTGTATGTTACCAACTCTTGTAACCGATGCACGCTTGAATGCATCATTGAGACAAAATAATACTTGACTCAACATTATTAACACGTAGCAAACATTGCTATTGTGTTTGGTTCTAAAATTGATCGAATGAATAGAGCAGCTACGATGATGTTCTTGAGACTATTTTAAATATGACGTCATTCACTTCAGTTTGTTCAGCTGCTATGGTTTCGCCAAGGTTTCGCCATATTTCGTTGTCTACATAACTTTTGCATTAAGTAACAAGAAAACGATTGAATTGAGTAAATACTACGTCATGCAAGTATTAACGTTTGACGATTCTTGAACTATGTATCTTCACAGATTGACTAACAGGGTGAAAACGTGTTTTGTTGCCTGGGCAGTGATCCTGCCGGCTTCATAGTATGGATTTCCACCTTAGCACAAATTCACTGTTTGAGTTGTTGAGTTGAGAGCCTTCTGCTCACCCTTAGGTCCGGCGAAGCTGTAAAGCCATCAGCAACTAATAGCATCAGTCATTATAAAACATGAGACTAAAATTGGTGGGTGTATTGTGAATATCTATAAAAGTAGGTTTTATGGTATACCTTCCTATGGTCAAATTATTTTTGTCAAATAAGTTAATTTCACAAATGAATCTTTAGCAAATGTATAATTTGCTCTTTATTCATTTGGTAAGTTT
Source organism: Udea olivalis (assembly GCA_947369235.1). Taxonomy (NCBI): domain Eukaryota; kingdom Metazoa; phylum Arthropoda; class Insecta; order Lepidoptera; family Crambidae; genus Udea; species Udea olivalis. The sequence continues at coordinate 8,129,362 of OX376362.1, read as the reverse complement.
TTTTTTATCATCAAGTTTTGTTTAGGAAATTGTTAATATAGGAAATAAAATATCTGCTTAAATTGTCACTTCACATACTTAATCAAATTATTAGCGTAGGCCTCGGTAGAATGTTTTTCCACACAAATTGGTATGTAAATAGGGGTGCGTATAATCGTCGCAGAAGGCTTTCTCACCACCGCAGATAACTAAATAATGAAAATGAATATTTGCGTAAAATAGTTTGCGATGTGATCTTTTGGGAACGTTTTTTGGTCAGACATTAGCAATCTAGTGTTTATAGTTGACCCTGATCATAACACAAACTATTTTAGAGATCAGTAGATCATGGTGTAAGATGTCCCAGATATTAAATTTAATACACTCGCGAGCAACCAAATCGACTCAAGCGCTACCCCTGCATTCAAACATTGTTTTAAGTAAAAGTATACAACATTTTAATAATTATTGAATAATAATATTTTTACCGTCCAACGAGATACCAGCCCACATCATGCAAGAACCGCCACCATAGGCAACGGTTTCTGCGAAACAGCATTGGGAAAATGGCTCTCCCGGACGCCTGTAGACCCGGCCTCTCGTGTCACTGTCATGCAGACACATCCTGCACTCGCCAGTGAACAGGACCGACCGCCATTGCCCAACGCTCCAGTTGAGATGCTCTCGAGCAAACTTTGCAGGCCTTTTTGGAGTCAGGTTGGCTTCCTTCAGACGTCTTCTTACTGTCCACTCGCTGACAGCTACACCTCAAACACGTCTCAGCTCGCCCTGCACGTCGACACCCGTAAGGTGCCGATTTCGCAGGGAGGTTGAGACAGTGAAACGGTCGTCTCGTTGAGAACTACAACGGTGGCGGCTGGTTGGTCTCCGAGTGAATGCTCCAGTCTCCTCATATCGTCTGTATACTCGGGATACAGCAGACTGCCTCAAGTGAAGCTGCGAAGGGACTACTCGCTGACTGTCCTTGTTGCAATAAGGCAACAACTTGAGGGGCTTCTTGAGGTGTGGTATCCATGGTTTCTTGAAAACAATGAATGCAGGTTGCGGAGATGTGTATCGGTCAACTGTTGATAAGGGTTGAAGGGTCACGGGGGTTTTTATAGGGGTTGAGCGTAGCGCAACTCGCAGGTAGCGTAGTGAGTAATTTGTCCCATACGCCCTAATTTCGCAAATTAACATGTTGGTAGGTACTTGTTTTATTGTTTTATTTAATGGTGTTGATGTTTTTTTTAAAGCTTAGGTTTCAAAATGACATATTATTTTTATTTAAATGTTGTATACTTTTATTTTTAACAATGTTTGAGTGTAGTAGTAACGTTTTAAGCCCACGGGGGCTAGCCAAGAGCACACACTACTTCCGTCCGTCTCGACATGTCAGATTAAAAATGTAAGTACGGGAATGACATTAGCAATCTCTGATCTCAATGACATTCGGTGTCAGTCCCATACATTATTTTAAATTGACATGTAGAAACGAAAGTAGCGTGTTGCTCTTGGCTAGGGTCTCATAATTTACATACCTACACCCCCACTTGATATCGAGATTACATGTCCACACCACACTTCTCTTCGGAGCAACCCCGTTTTTAAGGTTTCGAAACCTAACAATCGGGTTTGGCTGGATGCTTTGCTCCCAAGTATTTAACTAAAAAATAATTAACACCCTAGTATTCGTTTAAATAAATTATTTTTTTATCCTAGAGTAACTCAACAGTCCACCGCACCATAAAGAGGTCAGGCCTTTGTTACAGTTTGTGCTCTTTTTAATACAACCTTTCCTTGTGTGAGCCTTACTTATACTGCCAATTAAAAACAATGTAGCAGAATATTGAATAGACTATCAAAGTATCCATATTCAGCGGTGCGTTGGCTTATCATTAATCTATCTATGGTTGGTTTGGATCATAAAAACACGCAGCGTATGCGTTTCTCTAGACTAGAGTCGCAGCGTATGCGTTTTTCTAGACTAGAGTATAAAATACAAATAGGTGGACAATTTTATCGACAGAAAAGTCAGTCGAGCGAAAGCCTTCTGACTTAACCCTGGACCGTTGTTGAGATCTAAAAATAATCTCAAGAGCCAATCTCGCCGTAAAAAAGTTATGAAGTTGAAGTTTTGTCATCGCAATAATTATAGACTTATTTTTTTTATGATTCGCAGTTAGTGTGGTTGATACTATTACTTAACACAGTAAATTTCATGAAATTAACTCTTAAGTTAATAAATACTATTGCGTAGTGGCCTAGCGGTTAAGCACCCGCGTGGTCCAGAGTTCAAATCTGGCCGGAACCATCTTTGTGTTCATTATTAAAATTTCCGATTAACTCTCCGGTGATGGAAAACACTGATAAAAACCAAAGCAACGGATAACGGCGGAAGGCTCACCACCTACCACGTTGGGTTCTAATACGCTTGGTGATAAGTGGGCTTCTGAGTGTTCCGTTCACCGTGACGGCAACAGTAAGCTTGCCTCTGACTCCGTTAGAGTAGGCCGTGCCATTTCTTCACCGAACCCTTTAATTAGCCTTAACCAGTGATGAACTGAACTGTTGTTTGGGGCCTTATTCAGTCACGTATAACTTGAATTTATTATTATTCCGGAATGGCTCGCTACCCTCAGTGGAATTTACCTGACTGGATATGAGCGATTGTAATAAGACCCCTGGGCTGCATTTCGAGTTCTCCTAAAACTAGTTTTTTTTAAATAAGGGTTATGTGGCTGTTAGAAGCGCAAGAGGTGTGTCAGGACCGTAGCAAGTGGAAAGATGTCGTCTCTGCCTACCCTGTTGGGAAAAAGGCGTGATGGTATGTATGTGGCTGTTATGCCTACAAAGCCGTTTGTTTCCTTTACATTTCTAGTTTTTAATAAATGTAGTAAGTTTTAGCATTTTATATACATACAGGGTGGTCCCGGGAAGTAAAGATCAAATCAAAATAGCGTAAAGCTGGGGTTATTTTTCTGACCTTTAAACCCTTTCAATATTAGTCCGATTTCTAACCATTTTTTTAAGAAAATCGCCTAAGTCCATGTGTTATTATGACATGTCCAGTCGCTATGTGCTATTTTGATTCGTGTATATGTCTTGCTTTTTACTCGATTGCGAGGCAGTATGTTTTTATACAAATTGTACGTATATACTGCGTCTTCAAAATGTTTGTTTGACTGACTTAAGTAAAGTCGAACAGTCGATCTTAGTTTTTTTGTTCTGATAACTAGGTGAGTGAGTCATATTTCATCTTAATTTGTTAGCTTATCATCCGATGATTACATCGATGATGAGATGATTACATCGAGAATAATTCTTCTATAAGCAGCTCTTCCTTATTATCTGATGTTTGTAAGAATCCTAAAATGTCTTCGCGTCCTCTTGATAAGTACTTATCAACTTATCGCTATTTTAAAATTATTGACTTTAGGAATATTGTACTCGTACGCCGGGGTTATTCGGACAGTTTGTTTGTACTATTACAAAGAAACGCCGTATTATCAACACCTGAAAATTAATCAGCTATTAGTAGGCTGTAAAATATCAAGTTAGTAGATGAATTTCCTTATAGAATATTGGAACATACAAACACGTGTGGCGAACAGGCGAAAAAAAAGATATGCTAGCTTAACCTACTGCGATAAACACAGGTAACTAGATAAGGGACTAAGAAGTTTCTCTGGAAGTACATATTACTAGCAGGCGTTTTTTATTATTTACAAGTAGAATTTAAAATCTTTCTACAACTTTAAATAATGATTCATCTTCTCATCAAATTTGAATGGAATCGTGGTTAAGTAACCAAGTACTTGGTGTAGTAAATATCTGGGAAAACTTACGCTCAGATCACATCTGGGGCCTTATTACGAATTCTCATAAATTTTCAAGTTCCTTCCATAGCGTGAGCGTAGCGAGCAATTTCGTATTATGATAGTTCATTTCCAGCCAGTCAGCGGTTACCTGGCACCAACGCATCTTCCAGGCTGGATATTTACTGACGAAATGGGTCGCTACCCTCACTTTAGGGAATTAGCTTGACGATATACAGGATGTTTAAAAAAATGTCCTAATGCCTGAAAAAATCTGAAATAGAAGCGTTGTCCCTACTGTCGTATCTTGAACGGTTTTGGAAAAAACCGTACATCGAAAGTTTCCGAAAATATCGATATGAATTCCCTCACTTTCGATCAGCTGCAGCGGGTCATCGAACGCAAATCATAGACTTTGTATTTCTCAGAATGTCATTTAGCCGCATTTTGACGACACGATTGGCGCAGTGCGCTGTAGCACGGTTTCTCGCCTCGATTTTCGTAGTGTCCCGGGTTCGATTCCCGGTCGGGTCAATTCAGGAAACGATCTTTTCTGAATTGACTCTGGTCTGGGTATGCTGGGAGACGCCCCTGGCTTATTTCCTTGTGTGGTACCTCGTAACACAGGCATTCGAGGCTACTTCGAGACCATTACAAGAGGTGTGTTGTCTGGCGCATATTTATATTTATTTATTTATATTTGTGCCTACTTCCCCCCTTATCGACGTGTTAGAAGCATGTGTGTGCGTTAAATAAAAACAGTAGACTTAAAGTTAAAATAGGTACTGTATCAGGTTTCGTAATAAGCTGGGGCCAACTAGGCAGTATTGCCAGACAGTTCGCCATGGCGAGTCAAAGATAACGCGCCTCAAACAGTATTTTTCCTGAAGATATTATTATCATGAGTATGACCACAGGTATAGCCAATAGGGTAGTTGACATTTTTTTTGTTGAGGTGTTATTGAAAGACCTCTCAATAATAGGAACATTGGTGAAATTAATATTTCGAAAAGACGAAAACTCCTCGAGAGATGACAATATTAATTATTTTTTGACTGGTCTGTTGGTGCAAATGGCAGAATCCTAAGACTCAAGTAACGTTCAGGAAAGAACAGTACGGCGCGGTATGTACATTTCGTTCGCAATTCGCAAGCAATACCTGCTCGAGCGATTGTTACGTAAAAAAAATCCTTCGCTACAGTCAGTAACATTAATAACTAAATTTTCACTCATCAAATGTTTGGTTCGCGAATATTGTGCTGGAGTTTATAAAGCGTATGATAAACGAATGCTCCCGGTGAGTAGGTACGGTCCTTTATTTAAGCATAGACTCGAACAAGTGAGCCACTGTAAACACTTGTTTGAAATACAAGCGCGGCATCATCTTATCGTCGTCACAAGTGTATGAGAATTGATGAGTACGCGTAGTAGGGAGATACCGCAGGCTGTCAGTATACGATAGAATTCATCGGATTTACCGCAAGGGTGAGTAGCCACTTAACTTGTAGGAAACTAGGTCGTTAGGTATTTTTAAACTCTGAGCATAACCACTTACTTTGTTTTAGCATGAGTTTCCTTAAGGAGCCGTTTTTAAGAGGGTTTGCTTTTTGCGTTTGTGGTAGATCGTACACGTCACATTCTTTTAAGGTTCTCGTGATTATTTAGCTGAATTCAAATTAAGTATAAATTATCTCTTTATTATTGAATGCACCTTTTAATTTCATAATTATAACTTTAACTGTGTACAGTAAAATTTTAAGTGACTTATCAATTCATAAAAAAAGGGTTTTTTATTTTATTTAGCAAATAATTGGCGACTACCTAATTTTAGACAATTAAATGTGTTTTAAATAGTACATATTATGCACACAATAATAGAGCAAAAATTTAAGTTTTATTTAAATTAAATGAAATAATCACGAAAATCTTTAAAAATGCAACGTTTTCGATCCACCCCCGCAAACGCTTAGTTAAAATGGTGCACTAGGACTTCAATGTTGTGATTGTTGTGGTCCTGCCCGCCTAGGGCAAACATTTATGCGACTGATTGTTCGTTATGTGTCTGAAGTTATCCACGGATGATAATCAAGAAACCTTTGACACATAATTAGTCAACTTTTCCTGTTACCAAGGGATAGACTGAGATTAAGTAACCTAAGTAACGCCTTAATTGTTCCACGAGATGTATTTATTGTTTGACACAACTAGTAGCGTAATTACGACGGTAGTCTGTCATGATAACTGCTTATCTGGTACAGTAGTTGGTAAAGATACGAGTAATCTTAGAGATCACATAGTCATCATTTATCACATAGTTTCAATTATCGTAAGGTAGAAACATAACCATTGGCACCTACAACATCCCTGCAATAACTTGAAATCTGGAATGATAACTTTTTGTAACTTACGATCTTTTCCCAACAATTTTCAATTCTAAGAGATTATTGCTAAGGTGTGTTTTCGTTTGTCAGGTGGCAGATACTCATCAGGTCAGTACACGTACAAGATCTACCACCTGGCATCGAAGGTGCCTGCCTTCATCAGGCTGTTGGCGCCTAAAGGTTCCCTGGAGGTGCACGAGGAGGCGTGGAACGCGTACCCATACTGCAGGACTGTGCTTACGGTAACTGAACAGCATTTGCTTTCAGACTCTTTATTTCCTGTAAAGATCGAAGAGTAGGACACCAAACTAGGTTTGCCAACAGCTAATTTCAAAAACTAGGATTCTAGGCACTTTAAAAAACGGGGCAAGTCCTGGAAAACAGGACGTCAGGCAACCCTCTGCTAGTCTAATAACTAGAGATAATCTCTTATTGTAACAACATTTATACAAAAGTTATAGTCGTTTTCTTTATAATATTGGGAAGATAAATTGCTTGATAGTTGAAGAAAAAATGTTGTGTCAATTTCCTGTACATTTTTATAGTCATAGAAAGCTTACCTAATCCCAGAAGTGTTACGTTCTAGACGTGATTCTATGTACGTACAATCGTGGCGAATGGCCGGGTATGGTTTTAGCGGACACCTAAGTGTAATGTGGTATGATAAAATAAACAAAAAAAATTTTTTTTTGCAGAATCCCGGCTACATGAAAGAAAACTTTGTCATTTGCATAGAGTCACTGCATTTACCAGACGTCGGAGACCAATATAATGTAAGTACTTATTGCATTTTAACAATGTATTCTGCATTGTTTTTAATTTTCGAAAGAGAGGTAGGATAGCTTAAAGGTCTTCAAGATTTGTCTGACGACACGTGAAGTTGCTTATTATAAAGTAATCTAGCTAATTCATACAAAAGTACTGACCTTTCTAAATAAAATTCTTGAATACGGGTCACAATTGCTTATCAGACTCAGATTGTCGATCAATTTCCATCAAATCGTAATGTCCAGACACGATAACAATGAAGCTAAAAAATACTAACTAAGTTATGCTTTTACTTATGATTTCTATGTAGATACCTTTTCCATACAAAATAAAGAAACACTTACTATTACCCAATTCATTATTTATACTACCCTGTTCTTTATAAGTGGACTATAAATCTATAATCGTGTGTTAAGTGAGACAGATCTCGTACAATATGTGATATAATATGTCAAGACGCAAGGGATGTTCAACCCCTGTTTGTTGGTATTTTGCCAATTCGCAACTATGCAATACTCATCGTTGGGCAACGTGAATGGTTAGGGAGATTTTTATTGGGTGCCGGCCAGACATCTCGTTCTATAGAATTGATATCATATGAAAGTCAATCAGAACGTATTGTTAACATGAATTAGATTGATCGCAGAAATAACACAAAGGTTTGGCAATCAAGGCCCTTAATTAAAATAATATCCAACCAGGCACACTAGGCAATAAAATAACAGGGACCTAATTTTCGCGCATTCAATATTATATCTAAGTTAATATTTATCGAAAAAAAATGTTCACAGTGATATTAGGATATCTAGTTTTTTCTCTTCTGTGGAGCAAATTCGTAACAGAATATCGTATGTAACTTTTTGTATGTACATACTACTTTTGTATCTAAATAAAAACGCTTTAGGTTCATTTGGTCAACTTCCCAAAAGGACAACTTTGATAAAACATTATTTTTTTACATTACAATTTAATTTAAAAATAATGTAAAGGCTTTTATCTGGAGGATTACGTTTTAAATTGAATTGTAGGAGGCCTTAAATTAATGTCAGTAACCTCAGAACGAAATTAAATAATCTTTTAAAAAGTCCTTTTGGGAAAGTTGACCATATGCATCAAGATGATAAAAACACGTATTGTAACATATTATTCTCCTTCGCCCCTCCTTATCAATTTACCCCTCCATTGTCATTCACCTTGTATTAGCTTAGTAATAATGCTAACTCAAAATATTTTGACAACCTTGGGTTTCTTAAATGCGCAAAGAATCATAGCGTGTGTGTGTGTACGGAGGGCAGCAGGTCATCCCTAACAAAACCATTGCAAAATGGGTCTTACGTTGATTGCGTGAGGCACATGTTAAGCTTGACGTGCTTCTGGGTGTACATGCACCATTCTAACAATACGTAAGACTCAGTACTTGTGTATGTTAATTAGATACTAAATACCTACGCACATCTGATAATTTTTAGGTGCCTAACACTTTTCAGTTTAATGGATTTTTTTATCTTGTACATTAAATTAACGGAAAATAAATTCTTATTTTAAAAAACTGACTTCAACCCAAACAGAACCTAAGCAATATTTTAGATTAGATTAGATTTATTTCTCTCTTAGTACATAATTACAATATATTTTACATTGAATGTCAGATATAAGAATTTGTATTTAGATCGTCAACAATATAGTAATAACAATAGCATGCATAGAAATGTCAAGGTTAAAAAAAAATACAAATTACAAATTCAAAATCATACAATCAAATACCATGAATATAAATACAAATGTCAACTAAAATTAAAATACACAATTTAAATATTCGTCAATGGAATAGATAGACTTTTCCAACAAAAGGTTTCTCAGTTGGCGTCAGAATGCTTCGTCGGATTGTGCATTTTTCAGCGCAGTGGGTAGGTGGTTGTAGTATGTTGGACCGATTATACGTGGGTTCTTTTCTGCGAGCGCCATGCGACGAGGGACCGCATGAAGCCGGCCTACTAGATGAGATCGCTTACTCGCACTTATGCACTGATAATCCGAAATGGTGGATCTTATGAATGAATGAATGATTTAAAAGAGTCTATTCTAACTAACAGCCACAGAATCTCACAATTTCGCCATCAGCCTAGTCAATTTATTACCAACTGTTGTCTCAATTTACTGCCATCCCGTCTGTGGTTATAGTGGTGACTACTGGTGACCCGATGCTGGAACAACAAAATGTGACAACAGTTGGTAATTGGTCTGGTTTAATAATAAGTTGGGGAAAAAGTTTCTTTGCATTAAAAAAAATAATTCAAAACCTTTTTTAAAATAGTTTATTTAGTTTAGTTTGACGACACTATTGGCGTAGTGCGCTATAGCACGGTTTCTCGCCTCGATTACCGCAGTGTCCCGGGTTCGATTCCCGGTCGGGTCAATTCAGGAAACGACCTTTTCTGAATTGACTCGGGTCTGGGTGTGCTGGGAGACGCCCCTAGCTTATTTCCTTGTGTGGTACCTCGTAACACAGGGATATTAATCCCTATTTCGAGACCATTACAAGAGGTGTGTTGTCTGGCGCATATTTATTTATTTAACTAAAGTATGTAGGTGCCATTTTGTTCGATTACTTTTTGCCATCTTGTAGGTAGGGACATGATCTCATTGCTATAGGAATTTTGAGGCTTCAAACTCAAACTCAAACAATTTATTTGCATAAATTCTAGGTTAAATAAATACATGTGTCATTATTATTGATCAGGTACACATAGTCTCACTAAAATTTGCTAAATTAACAGCGTGCAAATGTTCATTACATTAATAAATTATATTCATTTATGAAAATACCTTCTGATAAAAATACCGCGACAAGTGGTTTTGGCAGTCCTCTCGTGATGTTAACCTGACACTGCCTAAATAATTCTGAAGAGACCGAAACAGGAGGAAATCTGAAGGTGCAAGGTCAGGACTATACGGCGGATGCATTAACACCTCCCAGCCAAACTCTTTAAATTTTTGCTGAGTGGCTAAAGATGTGTGTTTTACCCAGTTTTTTTCAAAGCGCCAAAACTGTTTTGTGGTCAATTCCCAGTTCTTTAGCTACGTCGTAACTACTGATATGCCGATCATGCTCTACTTTTCAAAAATGGCATCCATTTTATCCGTAATAGGGCGACCAGAGCGACACGTGCATCTTTGAAATCAAAATTTCCGGATTTGAAACGCTTAAACCAAATTTGTGCTACTCTCACAGACACTGTACTAGGTCCATAAACGTAACAAATTTTTTTCGCGGCTTGCGTTGCATTTTTACCCTTATTGTAGTACTTAAAATTTTAAAATGTATCGATTTTCTTCATTAGATTCACTCATCTAGACACTAGGAAAAACAAATGAAAATCACACATTTTCCTAATTTGAATTTGGAATTATCTTCTTTAAAATTTAAACTTTTAATGATACCAAAACCAGCCAGAAACAAAAAGTATAAGCCAAAGAGATTTTATTACAAGTTAATACATACTACATGCGAAAAGACTTTGTCCCCAACCTAATATAATACTACTAAAGCTTATATACGAACTCTTACACGTACACTGTGTGTGCCTAATCTCACTACGTGACCATCCGGCACACATCTAATGAATACAACTAATCGAAATAACACATACACATGAAAAAAGGTATATAAAGTTAAGTTTTATGGTAGTTTGGTTAAAGACACTGGTACCGCAGAAAGTAGGTTAGTTACATACTGGCTGAGCTGTGTATGTACAAATTTAGAGTGGTATGAATCGGCAAAGCTGCAATATGATTATTTTGAAGGATATTTGTAAGCTACTATGCTTAGACATTCAATAAAGTTGTAGACTTTTGTCTTCACACATCTCCACTTGCGGAATCAATAAATTACTCTTACGAAACCACACCGAGATTATTTATTACAATAGACTGCTTTTTCTTCTGCTGTAGTTAATAACCCTTGAAGTAGACGAGCTAGCACATGACAATGACTTGTATTAAATAATTATAGGTCAGTTAATAAACTTAGCATTGAGACTAAGTGTCAGGGCTGCCCTATTTTACTGCTAATCATACCTCTATCAAATGGTATCGATTTAGGTATATCCTATAGTAAAAAATAATAACTGTTCCAGTACTGGACAAAGACCTCAACATTAAAAACAAATCATCTCTAGGATTAATTGATTTATTGATGGATTGGTAGCACAGTCAACTAAACATTACCTCAATCCCAAAAAACCCAATACCAATTAATGCAAAAAATACAAAACGCGATCACATTTTAATCTTTACTGCTCGATATTGTAGGTTAAAGAGTAAGCCCCTTATTTAACAAAAACTTAATCAAATAATGGGCTATTTTGTATCTTATTTTCAACTGTGAACTGTTGTAATGAAATGACTGAACATTACATTTCCTAAAGTAGAGGGAGTGTGTTCTTATTAAAAAGGGCCAAGATTATAACCAATTAGATAACTGAAACAAAACACCGGCGACCACTACAGGTGCTTCTCTAAGGAACTGGCCGAAATTTAGCCTTGAAATCGGTTCCTGGTTTTTTTTCTTATAAATGTCAGCCCTAAACTAAGAGAAAATGAGCACTTTGTTGCGATCGAAGGGCATTTGTAAGTAATTATAAACGTGGTATTTTTATTATTACACGTGGCTGCACTCCGTGAATAGTTCTTGATTGCGTGGAAACTCAGGGTTTGAAACTCTTCAGACGACGATCTCAAACATCGCTTTAAACATGCGGCGAATGTTGGGGGCCTACTCACTAACGCAATGTCCTTCGTTTCGGTCAAACTAAAATGTCTAAAAAACCTACAACAAAATGAATTCTTGAATATTTATTTGTTTATGCTGAATATCATATTTAAGAGTACAAAAATACAAGCTGGTTGTTAAAATTATCTTCGTTTGTAAACCAATTATGACAATGTTAATTTGCCCGAAACTACGGACATTTCGTTAGTGAGTAGGTACCCTGTTGTGGAGCCGACTCGGGGCTGTGCTCAGCTCTAGTTAGCCGTGGGTTTTACAAAACTCTGACGTCAGACCACTGTATAATAAAATGAGTGCACTGTTTCAACGCCCACTGAGATGGGTTGGACTTGGGTCGGGGAAAAATAACGTTACGTAATATTTGCTAGTTAAAATAAAATTACTGAGCAACTATGAAACAAAAAGAATATTTACGCAAGAATCGCGAAGAAGCACATACCATTATTGTGTTTTTTTGTGTTTCAGATTTAGAAATATTTATTTAACTTAATTTTCATTACTTACCGACGGCCATAGACCGTAAATAAACCTCTGCCACTTATTCTGTGCCTATGCTTAGTTAGAGACCGTCGTGCTCGTGGCCTAGTGGTTAAGCACTCCAACTCGGTTCACGGATCGTGTGGTCTCGAGTTCAAATCTGGCCAGAACCAAAATCTTTGTGTTCATTGTTTAATTTCCGACTAACGGTAACTCTCCGGTGATGGAAAACATCGATAAAAAACCAAATCAACCCGGATAGCGGCGGAAGGCTCACCACCTACCACGTTGGGTTCTAATACCATTGGTGAAAAGTGGGCTTTTGAGTGTTCCGTTCACCATGACGACAACAGTCACTTGCCTCTGACTACCCCGTTTGGGATAAAGTCGTGAATCGTGATGGTATGTTATGATGTTATGTACGCTTCGTTTGGGCACATAATAAGTGATGGTCAGATATGATGTAAGCTGTCCCAGATATATGTATTTATTTTCCCGACTGGATACCTCACTGCTGAACTTTTAACGTGCACAATTGCACATACTGCTAGATACTTTTATCATTTTTTTTATCTTCAGATAATTCCGCCTTACCCACTTATGACCAGAGAAGTTTTCAAAATTGAAACATTTTTACAAGATATTAGTAGGTACATGCCTAGGAAGATGTTTGCCTCAATTTTTGGTTGTATCAAAAACTTTATAAATATTCAGTATCTACAAAAGCAATACTGACAAAAAAGTCCCAGACATTGACTGTCATCCTCGTGAAGTCAAATTAACTCTTGCTTTACGTGCTAAGTACCGTTGCTTGTAGATTTATTTATTGAGAACATACTTTTGATACATGACAAGAGCCTGACCAAACAAATTGTAAATAGATTGGATAAATTAGGCCACTTATTGCGGTGCGAGTACGTACGAGCTCTGTCAAAGAAAATTAAATCTTATAAAATTTTGTTTTTTTTACTCTCAAAGTTATTTTAGTACTTTTAATACTAAACAGTTCAGTAACTAAAGTACTGATGAAATTTAAAGAGGCGATTAGTTTAACCGAGCCTTCGTAAAAGTGACTTCCCGCAAAGCGGTTCAGTAAACCTTATACTTCGCGGTTTTCTTTTACTGTCTCGCCGCGCCCATAGACGGTTTTCGCCTCTGGAAAGTTGTAAAATTTTCTTTTTGCCTCCACCTGGCGCCTAATCGATCTCAGTGCTGAGTCAGAGAGATTCAGCACGGACGCAGAGTTCGTCATGATTATTTGTCCTAGGTGGACCTACAATGCGGACTAGTAGTAGTAGCCAGATCACAGCAGACCCAAAGAGCAATCTTTTACGAGGGTTTGCTTTTTGCGTTTTAGGTAGATCGTAAACGTCGCATTTTTTAAGGCTTTCCTGATTATTAAGCTGAATTCAAATTAAGTATAAATTATCACTCTATTATTGAATGCACCTTTTAATTTCATAATTATAACTTAAACTGTGTACAGTAAATTTTTAAGTGCCTCATTAATTTAAAAAAAGAAACGGGTTTTTTATTTAATTTAGCAAATAATTGGTGACTACCTAATTTTAGACAATTCAATGTGTTTTTAAATAATATTATGCACACAATAATAGAGCAAAAATGTAAGTTTTATTTCAATTTAATGAAATAATCACGAAAATCTTACAAAAATGCAACGTTTTCGATCCACCCCCAGCTGACGCTCTTAATTCTAAAATGGTCATTTCAGGTCCACGAACTGCCGCCAGAGAAGCTAAAAATCCGCGAAGTTGTCAACATCGACATCGCGAACGACCCCCTGCCGTCGGCGGACTACAAGCAGGAGACCGATCCCACCAAGTTTAAGTCGACGAAGACCGGCCGCGGCCCGCTGGTCGGGCCCAACTGGAAGAACGAGGCCAAGCCGGTCATGACCTGCTACAAGCTCGTTACAGCCGAGTTCAAGTGGTTTGGACTACAGGTAAATAATCTTACTAATATACAGGGTGGCCGGTAAGTTGACGTTCAAAGATTTAATTTAGATGCCTTACATGAAGGTGTATCCAAATCACCCCCATGTATGTTCTACGATTTTGCTTAGTTTAGGAGATAAAGTAGGGAATTAACAATAAAAATAATTCTATCTAAATTTTAGCTTTGAACGTCAACTCCCCGGCCACCCTGTATAATGCGAAAGTTTGTGAGGATGAATGTATGTGCGTGTGTGTGTGTGTATGTATGTATGTGTGTATGTTTGTTACTCTATCACGCAAAAACTACTGAACGGATTTAGATGAAACTTTACAGTAATGCAGTTTATACACCAGAATAACACATAGGCTACAATTTATAAAGATTATGTAGGTATACATGTAACAGAAATGAAGGTCTCGCAGGCGAATGCGCGGGCGGAAAGCTAGTAATTTCATGAAACATCTTTCTGTATACAACGTCTGTGATACGTCACAGGCTAAGGCCTATCTAACCTTAATGTCATCTGAATAGTTATTAGTTACGGGATTTTTACCATGTTCAAGATTTCGAAAGAAGGTAGACCGATAATTCTTCCAATAACAACTCACCCGCAATATCTTCAGTTACTCCGAGATCATGGAACTTGCAGCAGTGCCGAAATATCGGAAACTCGAAAACAAAAAAAATATGCTAAAAATCCCAGTGACCATGAACATTTTAAACAATTTAATGTCATCTACTTAGATGAAGCAAGTGTACGCACTTCGCGTGTCGAAAAAGAATGCATTGCACCTCTTTAGACGCTGCTTTATTGAGTCCAAGTTCAACCCTATGGCAACGAATAGCATAACAATTATAATTCCTATTTCTATGAACTAGAATACTAGATTAAAATCGATTGAGAAATGGCGTATTGCTATCATTAACAGTATTGTGATGTCACAATAAGGATCAAAAAAGAGGCTCGCTTGTTTTCTAACACACGGAGCGTTATGTATTTAGAATTATGTCTAATAAAATGTCGGTGGCTTACAAGCCCGCGGATCGACACATGCAATGTTGTTCATCAAACGCAAACATCTGATATTTTATAGATATTTCGAAACGCAGACAAGACATTTTTATTGCCCTGCTTTTATCTTTTGTCCGATGAGCCAGACGACCGAATGTTGAAAATATAAACAAGCTCGTATTTTTCATTCACTTTGATAGTTTCTACGTCACCTACTGAGTCTATAATGTCATGGCTCCATTATACTTTATTACTTACCAACGCTCGTTGGAAAATTCACGAAATTTACTCCCAGCAGTCTCAGCATTATAAGCCCAATCTAAAGATCTTAATAATGTTGGAAAGGCTTTTTGAAAATGCTTTGCTTTGCAGTGATGATCAGTGATGAGGATAACAGAAATGAACGCTTTTTGTGATGGAGACACCAGGTGGTGATAGATAACGTCTTATCTGCAATGAAACATGCAATTATTTCATATCGTCAATATCAATGTGGTTCCGACAAGTATGCGATAATATTATATTATTGAAGATAGTGAATGTATTAAAAAAGATTAACGTAACTTTGTTCGTGATAAAAAAAATGGAATATCTCAGAAATTAATAATTGCCATACCTATATTTGTGAGAAGTGATTTGCTAATGTATGTTACGTTTTTATTATTTTTAAGCTAACAATTTTTCCTTTTTTTTTTCAGAGTAAAGTAGAAAACGTCATCCAGAAATCAGAACGGAGGTTGTTCACCATATTCCACAGGTAAATTGAATAAATTTATTATAGATACCATAAATACTAATAATAGTTGGTACCCGTTTTAGTAAATGCAAATAAGTTACGGTAAGTTACCTCGCTAAATAAAAGTATGAAGGAGATCTGATGGTATCGCATAATAATATTTAATTAGAAACCAAAAAAATACGGATTTCTTCGTTGGTAAACATAACATACGAGGGGTGATCCAAAAGTAATGATAATCAATAATAAACACAATGAATATAATAAAAAAATAAATTCATTTCTCAACATAGTCTCCTAGCAAGTCTATACATTTAGTCCATCTCTTTTCTGAACCTAAAATTCCCTTAGAAAAAAAATCTTTATTTTGACTCTCAAAAAAGTCCTCAACCGCGGCCATCACGTCGCTATCATCGTCAAATTTCTTGCCTCGGAGGTGTTCCTTGAGTCGTGGAAAGAGATAGCAGTCACTGGGGGCTAGATCTGGTGAAAAGGGGGGGTGTTCCACCAGCTCAAAGCCCGCTTCCTGAATGGCAGCCATGGCAATTGCAGCTTTGTGAACCGGTGCGTTGTCTTGATGGAACAGCACTCCAGACCTCAGTTTGCCTCGCCTTTTCTCCTTAATAGCCTCCCGCAATCTTCTTATTTGTTTTGCATAATAGGAGCCTGTAATAGTGGCCCCCTTTTCCAAGTAGTCCACCATGATTATTCCTTCAGCATCCCAAAAAACAGACGCCATAACCTTCCCTGCTGAGCTTGACACTTTGAATTTCTTCGGCGTCGGTTCATCGGATCGTTTCCATGTCATCGATTGTTGTTTTGTCTCAGGATCAAAATGGTGAATCCTGGTTTCGTCCATGGTCACAAAACGTGACAAAAAATTATCCTTGTCTGCCTGGAACTTTTCGAGATTTGCTCTTGACATGTCGACTCGTTTCTTCTTTTGCTCGTCGTTTAACATTTTCGGTACCCAACGAGCGGAGACCTTTCTCATATGCAATTCGTTCGCATGGATTCTTTGAATGCTGCCATATGAGATCCCTGTGACCTCAGCTACATGCCTGATAGTCACTCTTCGATCTTCCAATACAACTTCTTCAACTTTTTTCACATTTTCTTCAGTGAGGGACGTCGATGGGCGTCCTTCGCGGTGTTCGTCTTCCGTCGATGTTCTTCCCAGCTTAAACTCCTTAGCCCAGCGTGCAACCGTGGAATATGGAGGAGAAGAGTCCCCTAATGTTTCCACCAAGTCGCTGTGTACGTCTTTGGTAGACATTTTTTCAAGCAGAGGTATTTAATGACAGCTCTGATTTCGTGTTTTTCCATTTTGATGTTCACTCCTTGACAGTTCGTATTCAAATGAATGTAGCTCCCGGGAATCGTGGCCTATTTATATGTTTTTTTTTTCCTGAACTAGTGGGTAACTGAGCAAGTGACTGATATTTTTTTTGTATTTTTGTGTGCACTAGAAATAACTGATTATCATTACTTTTGGATCACCCTTCGTAAATATCTTCTTTGCTGAACAAACATTTGTGCTCAACGCCTCTGAAATGTAAAGATCGAAAAGTTCAAGTTTATTCTTCATACATTCTTCGCGACTATATCCCGAACAGGGTAGTCCGAGGCAGACTATCGCCGTCATGTTGAAGGGAACACTCCGAAGCCCACTTTTCACCAATGGTATTAGAACCCAATGTGGTAGGTGGTGAGCCTGCCGCCGTTATCCGGGTTGATTTGGTTTTTATCGATGTTTTCCATCACCGGATAGTTAGTCAGAAATTTGACTACTAACACACAGATTTTGGTTCTAGCCAGATTAGAACTCAGGACCACATGATCCACGATCCGTGTTGGGGTGCTTGCTTAAACTCTAGGCCACGATGATCTTCTAAGTTTACTATTTATGTTAAAAAACTAAATAACTTGATGATAATTCTAAACGAAACCATTAGATGTGCCGCTCCTTTATTTCCTAACACGCAACGTGACTCGATTGCTAGTCGCTCGCATTTTGACAACTTGTTAGCTAATGACGTTGCACTATTTGTCACAAAATCGCTTTCAAATTAACAATAGGGTATTTTATTCTAAATGATAAAAAAATCTAAAAATATATTATTAAGATAGCATAAGCAAAAAGCAGTCGGTAAGTGTTAGTTTTAGTTCATAAAATACCAAAAAAGAATTTAAAATTCAATTCAGTTTTCAGTTTTTTTAATCGGTTCATCATTACCATGAGATAGCCACCATGTTATAACTTCATTCGGCTAAGTAATGTTGTAAACTAAAATTACAGCTGTCAACTGTCAACTGATTGGCGTATATATTTTCTATATCAGCGCATTTGTCTACACAGCCAACTGACGTCACGACCACAGAATAAATATGGCGTCCAATGTTTCCTGAATTTTTGCGCGAAAGGATATTGCCTAATTTTGTATGGAAGTTGGGTCAAGGTTGCTGCCTAGAATGTTCACATAGTGCATTTTGTTCCTCAGACTATCACTAATCTGTAATTTAAAGAGCATAAAAATCTATCCCAGGAGCCCAAAGAAAAGCAGCCTCTTGTTTTAAATATTTGTATTGGAAAAAATATAATAAAAGGGGCAAATTTAAAAAAAAAAATTAAGTTCATGTTAATGCTACAGTACCACTGGACCAACTCCCATTCCTAGGCAGCATTCGGTCTAAACCTTGGCAATGTTTGAAAATGTAAATTTTAAATGCATTTTTTAGGTACTTAGCGATCGAATAAAAAGTGTTTTTAGGGGTTTACTAGCACTAGTATCTAATTAAATCACTTTCCAAAAATGAGTGTAACACCCCGATTGCCTCCAGGCAAGTGTTCTGCTCGATGGACGACTGGCACGGCATGAGCATGGCGGACATCCGCGCCATCGAGGAGCGCACCAAGGAGGAGCTGGAGAAGCTGCGGCGCCAGGGCGAGGTGCGCGGCATGCGCGCCGAGAACGAGTAAGCGCCGCGGGGCTGGGCCTAGTGCTTGCTGGTCGGGTGCGATGTTGCAGTTTGGAATCGTTCAACCAATAAAAACAAGTGATACTTGAACAAGTATTCAAGCAGGGCGTAAGAAGCAAAATTGTCTTTAACCTAGGGTTACCATTTAGAAATTTAAAAAGTCCTGACAAAAAGCCTGACAGTTCAAAAAAAGTCCGGACATATTAGTCACAAAATGCAATCACTAGGTACCCATTTAGTAACAGTAATAAAGAAACTCAAGGAGGAGGAAAGTTGCGGGGTGCGGCTTGCGGGGATAACGCGCCTCGCACCCGCACGACTGACTAATTTGATATTACTTATTTGAGTTTAATAACTCATGTCCCAACTACACCAAAAAATCCGGACAACGTCCGGACATGTCCGGACTAATCCGGACGGATGGTAACCCAATTCTATTTGGGACCCTGGACACATTACCACAGATTACTTAATTAGCAAATAAATCACATCCATAGAAACAATTTTCCTAATCCTAAATGCGTGATGTCATATTCACCTCTTTCGATATAGATGTCAGTACTTTACTTTTAGTGGGGCTTGGTGAAAAGGCATTTTTGCAGCCCTTCAAGATGAGGATGGTCATCTTAGTGATTGCTTTTCATTACTATGCTTGTGCAAACGATCGTGAGGTGCAGAAATGGGGCTAATTTTGCACCTCACGACCGTTTTCCATCAGGAGTGAAATCGTCTTGACAGTAATTATAAAAAAACCGTCAGAGATTACCAGCAAGCTTTTTTAATTTGAAAATTATTAAATTAAAGCCAGAAAAAGACACATCTCCAAAATAAAAAAGTCTACGAATAAACTAATGCCTTAGTCAGTTTCCAAGGAAACGATACAAAATTGACAAAATATGAATTAAACAATGTTAATTTGCTGTTTCCGATAGTAATGAAAAATTACTACTATGAAGCTAATAAATGCGCATGAAGCCCGATTCCAAACCGTTACATTACACGCAAATGTTCTCAAATTGATTTACAATATCCAAATGGCGCGCGTTGAATAACACTTTGTAAATTGCAAAAAAGACCGTCTTAGCAGTGATTAATCCCTGATTAAACTAAACTATCCATTTGCATTTTAACCTCTGTATACAGAGTGATTTTCAAAAGACTTACAAAAATGATATGGCATACTCGAATGATCTAAGACCCCTATCTAAGTGCAAATTAAATTTATTTAATTAACTTTCATTTCAGAGTCACCATACTATACAAATCAGTCAAACAGTTTGTATGAAAACCTGAAAATTCAAGTCAATTGAATAAAAAATAAACACTTACATAGTTGCTAAATCACTTACGCGAGTATGCCATATCGGTTTGATTTTGTATTTGGTTTTTTATTTGCTCCACGCGCGCTATTTGATGTGAATACTAACTTTCGGTGATGGTACTTATCTGTAAGGCTGGAAAGTAAACTAACCTTTTAACTGTAACACGAAAACTTCAATATGTACATGGTACAGTTAACCACATTTTCGCGTATCACTGACCCGCGCCTTGTGTGCGAGTTCATGACAATGAGAGTCCAACTTATGCTGGCAGTGTAACGCTAATGGATGTGGTTAGCTATACGCATTCTGTCCGTAAATTAAACACTCAATGTTGATCAAGGAGGTTGTCGAGTTTTGATGTCAGTGCATGCATGCAAAAACGTCACTCAGATCTCACAGCTGATATTATTTCTACGAATACGGACAGATTTAAGAAGTTGAAAATATTGGGTAAATGGTTATTGTTAATTTATGTTTTAAATCAAAGTTGATGAAGTGTCTCACCCTAGTTTCTGAAGGGCCTATGTTTGATACGAAGAGGTTCAACAACCAATCACATCACATGTTGATTAACAGTCGAATAAACCGTCAGAAACTCGGGGTGAGATGTGTCAACACTGTCAACTCAATTTATTTTATCCACTGACATAGATCGAAATAGAGAATGAAAGTCCCTTCGTGGAAATATGAAAACTAAGGGTACCACTTAGATATGATTAATATTATAGCTGACTGACTCAATGGGGAAGATAAAAAAAAGTATTATTCTCATTTTTGACACGCGAATTTCATACAATCGCGTCATCTATTCCGATTTATGTCAGTGGTTTTTATCGTAAATCTAAGTTTCAATACAATCTCCAGGCTTACATTTAAACCATTTATCGCAATGTTTGTAGGTCCAGCTAGAGAGTTCCCGGCCTGTACGTCCTCCGCGTCAGTCGTAGCTTCCGCCAGTTTTGTGGTTTCTTATTGCACTACCAAACTGCAATGTTCGCTTCGAGGAGAGATAAGAAATTATGTGAACCACAAAATAATTACCCTTGGAAAGATCGACTACTCTTTCCCAAGCTACGACTGAAGCCTCCCCATAAGCGCTCGTGCGCGAAATTATGCGTGTGTATGAACATCCGTCGGGCGCGCCCGCATTTCCAATACTCTGATACTGTATTATATGAAATGAATTTTGGTAAGCATCATTCGCAAGTAGTACATTTCCTATCCCAAAAAACTAAGATTGTGAAGTGTTTTGAAGTAAATTGCAATTGTTTATGATCGAGATACAATATATTGATAATTAAATACAGTTTGATTGAAATTTTAAATTAGGACAAGATGTCATTCAAGGTATTGGTTGATGGATAGCCATAGTACTACTAGCTATAATTATGCTAGATTAATAGAAATTTTAGAGAATTTCCAAATATTGCGCGCCCGACCCCGAGCCCGAGCCTCCGTCTCCTTGAGACGCTACTGCGAACATAAATATTATCTTGTATTTGTAGGAAATATTAAATAATTATATTGTGCTAATAATTTAAATTAATAGTTTTGATATTATAGAACTTTGTTGAAATTTCATTATTTATCTTCGTAGTAGATTGACAAGACTGCTGGCAGTCGTTTGCTCATAATTTTATGTAACTTACAATTGTTTTAACATATTTATGTCATCTATGCTAATATTAATGACTATAGAACCAAAGCGATAGCTTAGTTGTTGAAATGGGCAAGTCTAACGTAGCGATAGTCGAGGCGAGGGCATGGTTTACCATTAGGAAAATAATGTTATTCAGATGTGGTATAGATACTATTTAAATGGATAACTGATAAGTCGATGTAGTCAGTGGTTAAAAGGTAGTGTTGTCGTTACCTAATTAAAATAATTCGAACATTTTGACAACTAAAGTGAAAATAAAGATGGCGTCTGCGCCCTAATTGTGAACATTAACTGTTTAATAGTAATACGTTCTGTTAGGTGAATATCCTGTATAGAGCAGGGGTTTTGGCTGTTGTGTATTTATATTATAAATAAATAAACACTTACTGTAAGTATTTTTGCGCAATAGAAACTTAGTTCTGGCACAGTGTTACTAAATACGAAGAATAAAATTAACGGTGCAATATATTTTTAACATGGCAACCCGCGAAATGTGAAATGGTAGTATGGGTGTCTGCCCAGGTGTTGCAAGGTGAATGGACTAACTTATTTACGGTTGTCGGTTGCTGTCTGGGTATGTGGGTAATATGATATTTATTCCTATCGGTATTAGGTTCAATTTGCAACACCCCGAATAGTGATTGCATGTATATTTTATTAATAAGTTTTGTTGTTTAACAAATCAGTATTTTAATATGTGTGACATTCCAGATTCTACCGATGATAAAGTTATTAGTCTGATTTGGTACTTGATTTAATTTTCTTTTAATTTTATAGCTCTCTGTGTGGTTCCCAATGTGTTATGCAGCTATGCATATCAAATCGAAATATATTTTACATGATCAGTACAATGTATGTTATCAAATTAGTTTTATGAGTTTTCACTTTTTCAGTAATGAAGTCAGTTGTGTTGTTGTTCCTTCCTCTGAAACTTTGTACAATTCTGTGGCCGTGTATTTATGAAGCTTTGGTTTTGTGCAGAGCCCCGCGGTCAGAATAACGTATCGACCACTGTTCCTATGGACCTTACCTTGTGCTGCTAACCGCGGAGTTTTGAACAAAAATCTATTATTTTGCTTATTTGTGCACTTATTTGTTTTTAAGTTTTTTACTTATGTTGTAATAAGTTTTACATCAAATACAGCGTGATATATATATTTGAGGGTAGTCTTTTATTAGTAGATATTAGAAATTGTTCGCATCCCGCTTGTAGCGTCGCATAGAGCTTGTTTCCATGTTGATATTAAGGACTACAGACTTTACGAGTACTTAGGAATATTCCAACAGTAATACAGAGCACAATTATATAGGATTACTAGTTGTTGAGTTCATAGAGAAGTGGAATGTTAATACCCCAACCCCAATAACTACTCAACATATTTATTTTAGCAAATTCCACAACATTTACGTTTTTCAGGTTTTATATGTTGACAGTACGATTAAGTGCCGTTGCTTTTTTATTGTTGTAGCTTATTTGTGGTAGTTACCAAATAAAATTAAGAACACTTGAATTATATTTTTTATTTAAACCTTTGGTGATGAATTTTACTTGACCGCGTGAGCGCATGTGTGCTAATTTTTATTATTTTCGCTTCAACTTTTCAAATATGTATTTGTCCAGATATTTAATCAGTATTCTATAGATAGTTTGTGTCGGTAGCAACTTATGAGGTAATGGAGGTATTCCGAGTATACATAGGTAAATAGAAAAGCTAAAATTGTCAATTTTAAAATGTTTAGCTAAATAAAAGTTTGAACGTTTCCGCATTGAGATATTTAAGTATAATAAAAATGTAATAACATAACATTTGTTGTAAAATGTACTATGAATATTTTGAGGCCAACTGAATAATAAAATTAATTTAATCTGTTATGTTTTGTTTTGTTTGTAGTGTTGGAGTCATCACAAAATTGGTCTTTAATGCAGTCAAAATAACAAATAATATGAATAAAACATATATTATAATAATACAATTAGCAACATTATAGATCCCTGGTGTTACAAATGAACATAAATATTTACAATGAATTATTAATTGCAATTTATGATTTTGCATTGAGCCAGTATATCTAGGAAAATTAAATTTTTAGCAATGATAATCAATAACAAAAATATTTTTTTAACTGTGAAGAGGAAACTCGATAACTGCTAGGTACATTCTATGGCAAACTTAGTAGGCGACCTAGGAAATTCACTTAGGCTAACAAAACGATTGTTGTCTAACAATCCATTAGATGGATTCTTCAGTTCTAAAGTTTGTGACTCCGAATGTAAAATAAAAAGATAGAGCCAAGTGAGAGTTCATCGGATCACACTCATCGAGATTGGCATATATGAAAATAAGTTGTGTAAACGTGCCACCACTGGTGGCGCCACTCCGAATGCCATACATACCGGATGATTATCAAAACACTTACAAAAACTATATGGCAGACTTTAGTTCTAAAGTTTTCATACAGAAATACTAACTGTGTAACTGATTTGTATGGTGACCTTGAAATAAAAAAATATTTAAATAAATTTAATTTTCACTTAAGACAGTTTCCACATCACTGAGTATATTAGATCGTTTTTGTAAGTATATTGATAATTACCCGGTATACGCGTAGGCAGGCGCGCTCGATGAGTTTGATTGAGTAACACTAGCAGTAGGCTCTTAGCTAAAATTGTTACCGCTAGGTATTATTAAGATAGGCAGGTACACGCGCGTTCACGTCAAGCTTTACATAGGGGCACCTTAAGCTTCTGACATAAGACCCATTTTGCAATGGTTTTTGATTTATTATTCACTCAGTTACACGTGTCCCTGTCACTCGTGTCTCCATTAGTGGGCCATAACATTTAAAACGTTAGCATTTTTTGCAACGTGACAATAATCTCAGTTCGAAATATAACAACTCAAATTTTAAAACACTCTTAACAAATAACGAACACAAACTTAATTGACATCCCCCAAATAAAATATATACATTTGTACACACCCAATAGGGTAAGTTATACACTATAATTTTTTTACATGTTAACAATATATTACACACACAAAGTCACAGGCTAAATCGCTAGCAAAGCTAACCGTGATGACCAGCATAAATGACTTAGTTGATAAAGTTGTCTCAGCTAGCAAGCTATAGTGGTAAGCCCTTAACCAATAGGAAGATTTAAAGGAAGACAACTCAAGCTCACAATGTCACAGAGGCTCTTTTGGATATGCTACCCATTAATCAAATTATGGAAAATGATAATTAACAATAAACTATAACCTGAAACTCTTTTTTCTTAATACCTATGAATGTAGTTTATAACTAGGTTGAAACATAAAAGAGCTCACCGCTCTGATAACAAAAAGGTCAATAATTGCACACTAACTTATTTATTTAATATAGTTTTAAAATAGACAAGCTATAAAGGATCTCCAAATTGTAAATTTTGATCTGGAAAATATTTTTTTTTGTTCTCACTGGGGTATTTTTTTAAGGCATCAGAAAATACCTGAATACTTTTGGGAGAAAGCCTGCTGCAATCAAACACGTGATTCTATTTAGCGGACTGCATCAAATACATTAACTTATTACAGTCGGACCCCCTACCATTTCACCACTGTCCCAGTGCAGGTACTTTAACATATTCGACGGCGTTATCAGTTGCTCGTACCAATAACTTCAGGGGAGACTAGATATATATACTATTATTAACGCTTGGCCTTAGATCATTCGTACCAAGCTACTTTGCTCAGTCGTCCACTTCGAGCTCCAACTCAATGTCCGCGAGCCTGACGCGCCGCAGCGTGTTGATGAGCGTATACCGAGAGAACATGACGTAGAGGTGCCGGAACCACACCATCTGGGAGCGGTGGCGCTTCATAGCGCGCACCACGCGACGGCTCTCTGTCCAGCGAAGGAAGTATCTGTGAAGTTGTAAGTATTTTTAGTAAACAATTGCAGCAGGATTTCTGAGTTGCAAGAACAGTATAGGAACAAAAATATACAGGGTGTTCCAAACGCGAGTGATAAGCGGAAGCCCAGTGATAGAGTATCACTAGGGCTACCCGAATTACCCCCATGTATGTGCAATGGTTTTTTTCACGAATTTTCAAAAATTTCTAGGTTGAGTGACTTTTTTGGTGACCGTGGCAAATAGTCGAGGGTTCATGCTTATTTTTTTGCATGGTTAGCTGAATACAAATACAAATTCATTTATTCGTCATCATAGGTGGTAAAAAGTTGACAGGTATAGGCATATGCAGTCTCTCCATGATTTGCCTTGAATGGCATACGAAAATTATTTAATATTAAAACTCATTAATTAATGTCAATAAACGGTAATATAAAAATTTAAAAAAAAGCTTACAAAATTACATTAATGTTTTTTTTTTTTATTAATTATACTTACATTTAATCATTCAAAATTCATTATCATAAAATATTCATTAATACTAGGCCTTCTTTATGCGTTACTTATAAATTAAGTTTTATTTAAGTGAATTTTTATTTTTTATCATTTAACAATGCACAATTTTATAGTTAATTAGTAAAATATTAAAATATACGTTTTATTCGCTACCATAAGTCCTTGAATTTTACACTTCCGATCGTTGAATGTAAATTTGAGGTATACGTCGAAGCGCACACATTTGGAGCGCACTTTGAGGTATTCTTCGAAGCGCACACATTTGGAGCGCACAAGCCGTGGCGCACATTTATTATACCTCGAAGCGCACTAGTGTGAATAGTGCCTAATCTTACTAAGTGACCATCCGGCACAATGTCCAACTAACGAAAAATATCGATAACAAGCGCTATTTTTTTTTAATTACCTATGTATAATAGATAGATGAGCTCAGATGGGTTTCGGAAAAAAGAAGGTGAAACTGGCTGGTAGCGCAGCGATTATTTACCTTATTATGGATGAATAATGCCAATTTTGACAGCTAAAGCGACTCCAAAATTTCTTCGGCGCAAGTTTGATCATGTCTCCGAATTCCGCTCTCAACTTAGTTGGCTCCCAATTAAGTTATACGTCTTCGTCGCGATCTTTACGTTCTTTCTTTACTCTACTACGTCCTGTTCGATCCGCGGTCACCGCCATATCTCAAACAACGTTACAATTTTCAGCAATCTGCCAAAGATGATGATATGCGTTCGTGCCGTTCATCGCTTCTGTCATTTCCTCCTCATTCCACTGATTCTCCTATCTTAATGGAGGAGCCTAAACAGAGAAACGCAATCCCGCAATGCCAAAGGTGCCAACGATATGGCCACTCATAATGTACCACAACTAACAGCTGTGGAAGTAAACCATCAAACCCATCAAACCTATGCTGAGGTAAACAGAAACAAACCCAACCTAGAAGCACTACTCACAACAAGCTGAAAAGCTAGACAAATTGTTGGATCAAATGTCGACAATGATGAATCTTCTCACAAAACTTGTGCGATAGCAGTGGGCACTTTACGAGTAGCAACCTGGAACACAAATGGTCTCGTGAAACACAAACAAGATGTTGAACTATTTTTCAAAGAACAAGATATTGATGTACTTCTGGTGTCGGAAGCTCATTTAACACCCAGTCATATCTGTGTAATAAGAAACTACGTTGTACATTTGACACGCCACCCTGATGGAACGGCTCATGCTGGTACTGCCATCATCATAAAGAAACACATAAAACATGTTGTTATGGAGGAATATAAAACTGCTAAAATACAAGCAACCACAATAACTGTTCAAAACAAAAATAGCTCATTAACTCTTTCTGCAGTGTATTGTCCACCTAGACATACAGTGAAGGAAAACGATTTTACTGGTTACATAAAAACACTTGGACACAGGTTTATAAGTGGTGGAGACTGGAACGCTAAAAACGTATATTGGCGCTCTCGGTTGACTATACCCAGAGGTCGGGAAATGAAGAGAAGCTTGGACACAAACAAGGCGTACGTTCTAAGTACTGGACGTATGTACGAGTAGGTTATACTGGCAGACTGACGCAAATAAGGTGCCCGACTTATTGGACTTTTTTGTGCATAAAGGACTTTCCAATCTATATCTTGACGTTGAAAGCTGTTTGGATGGTAGCTCTGATCACACCCCAATAATAGCCACAATAAGCACAACGCTAATATACTCGTACCAACCTCAAAAAGATAAACTATATAATAGAAAAACTGACTGGGACATGTTTAGGGAATACATTGAGGAAAACATTAATTTGAAAGAACCCTTAAAAACAAATGATGACATAGATAATGCTGCTTTGAGTATAACAAAGCTTATTCAGACCGCAGCATGGAAATCCGCGCCGGCTGACTCTGATAAGTCTTTTAAAACAAAAATTCCTAAAGACATTAGAAGTAAAGCCCTAGAGAAAAGAAGACTCCGAAGAGTGTGGCACAATAGTCGTGATAGTTGTGATAAGAGGGCAATCAATCGAGCCGCTGCTGAACTAAAGCAATATTTAAAGAATATTGAAGATGAGACTCTGAAGGATAAACTGGAAAGTCTAAACCCAAATGCAAAAAACGAATACTCGTTATGGAAAGCTGTAAAAATAGTAAATCTGCACCTCAAGTCCCTCAAAATCAAATTAAGCTAGAAAATAATAAATGGGCAAGAACAGGCACTGAGCGTGCGGAAGCCTTCGGGTCTTTCCTAGCCAAGGTGTTCACCCCTCATGAAGGCGAGGAACCAAAGATGGAGAAATTGTAGGAATCGGACTTACTGGACCGTAAAAGCCCACCTTTGAAGTCATGCACGCCGCGAGAAATTCTTATGGTTATCAGAAGACTCGAGCTAAACAAAGCACCAGGGTACTGTCAAATTACTGCCGAGGTGCTAAGACAAATTCCACAAAAAGGCATTGTTTTCATTACTCAGCTTTATAATGGAATCCTGAGAACGGGATATTTTCCAAGGATTTGGAAGGTCTCTGAAATTATAATGGTGCCCAAACCCGGAAAGCCAACGCATCTCGTATCCTCGTACCGACCGATTAGTCTACTACCTGTAATGTCAAAGTTATTTGAGAAAATCGTCTCACGGCGACTTAACCCTGTGCTCGCAGACGCCAAACTTATCCCTGAACACCAATTTGGTTTCCGAATGAGCCACTCCACTATCGAGCAAGTTCATAGAGTCGCCGAAAAAATAAGAGAAGCGCCTGAAAAAAGGGAATATTGCTCGGCTGTCTTCTTGGATGTTCAACAGGCGTTGATAAAGTCTGGCACCAGGGCCTGCTTTACAAAATGAAAATGCATCTTCCACACAACCTCTACATACTCTTCAAGTCTTACTTGGAAGACAGGATGTTTTGGGTCAAAATCAACGACTAATACTCTGATTTTCATGACATTCGAGCCGGAGTCCCTCAAGGATCTGTGCTAGGACCAAGCTTGTATCTAATTTACACAGCTGACATACCAACAACACCTGGAATTATTTTTTTTGCATGATCACCTAAAGGTCGAGACCGTGAGAGAGGCAGTGAAGCACAGAGCGGTGAGGTACAGGACACGAATCGCTGCCCATTCAACCCCCCTCCCGCACACAAAAGATCTGCTAATGAGATGGAATTTAAAAAAAAACCACTGAATATTATTCTAAATCTTTTACTGTAGCCTATGGAATTCCCTGCCCTTCTCTATAAGGCCGCCTAAATTGTACTAATAAGTTATGTATACTTTATTTTTGTAATTGTTATATTTGTGCAATAAAGAATATCTTATCTTATCTAAACAATCTGAGTTTTAAATTGTTAAACTTTGCGGCGCGCCTCACTGTAATTATTATATAGATTTATGATTTATTTAAATTTGTTTTATTCATTAAACACAAAATCATTGGAGCGCTTAATTCCTGTTAATTTTGGTACTTTTAGTCACATAACTAACTTTGATAGTAAAATTATAAAACCTGTACCATTAACGAGCCAAGTAGTAGGTTTTATCTAATTTCAGTACATTTCTGTTTTACTGGTAGTTTCAATAAAATATTATCACAACTTGAATAAAATCTATTGATCTTATATCATTTACTACAAATCTTGCATGCCCCTCTCAATGTTTAGCTTAAAAACTTTAAGAATAACAGTATTTTAAAAAAAATCGGTTTCATATATTTTTTTTAAATTATTTAAGTGCCATAAATGTAAATGCTTCTGAATCAAGTATGCCTAATATTCAGCTAATAATTTATTATTTTAATCGAAAATCGCGGAACGTACATGGGGCTGATTCGGGTAGCCCTAGTGATTGTCTATCACAGGGCTTCTGCTTATCACTAATTTTTGGGACACCCTGTATTTGCTTCCAAGAACAGAATAAAGAGAATTTTGTTTTCTTATTTTCATGTTGACTTCAAAGTCAACATACAAATTAATTAAAAGAAAATTATAGTTATTTTAACCTTTTGTTTTGCTTAAATTCATAAAGTTTATCATTGTAATATGGTGTAAAAAGTTTTTGTTTTCTCAAAAGATCTTTATAAATGGCTTTTGATAAGGCTTTTCTGGCTAGTCAAATTTTTACATTATTTATTACTTACTATTTACAAGAAAGCTTGACTGGCCCTCTTGTAATTCTAAGCTAAAATATATTTATTTAAAAGAAATGTTTTTATTTATACCTAAATGAAGTATTTACCTTTTGGAAGACAGTACGAAGCTAAGGGGCAGGTCAAGACAACCAATATATTTTCTTATAATATTCACTGAATCTAATGTGTACACTGTGCACTCTGAAAAAGAACCAAAATAAGTTAATTACATAACAGGTATACATGTACTTGAAAATTTTAAAATTCTAAATAGCATCTCTGAGCAGTCATTCAATGTTTTGGCTGTCTTCTGATTTCTATTGACCTGTTGCATGAGAGTATCAATATAAAGCTGCTGAACTTTAAGAAATTTTGGTTAAAGTATGTTGTTATCATTATTTTTCTTTATTTAACCTTTAATGGACTATAATGGACAACTGCTGGGCAAAGGTCTGAACTGAACAGACAAGAAAAAGTTTTCATATAAAATGATTTATATGAGAAATCACACTCACTTTTAGGCATAATTTTCTCTACAAACATATATGCAACAGCATAAAATATGGCAGAGTGATTGGGATGAGATGACACTCCCCCTCGATCAAATGTAACAAGAGTATCTATTTCTAGTGCCTCCAAATCATGTTGTATCAATTTTGCAATGACAGGCACCGGCCAGTGAGCTTTAGGGTTGTCTTGCAGCCTTGTATCATTCACCAGGCATATGTTCTGATTAGGCATGCCAATCTCTTCACATGCAGTCCATAGTTCATGTCTGCGTATGCCACCTTTTCCCTCAAAATTACCTGGAATATATGAAAGTGTAAGTAGCAACATAATAACTTGCAAAGATGTGTTCTGATAACTAAAGTATATGAGTTTGTATAAATGTGTAATGTTAATGTTGGAGTATTAACAAAGAAGAATGATAGAAATGTTATAACAAAAAAACAAAGGACTTCAGTACACTAAATGATACATATGTTTTTAGTTAATGTGTACCAATAAACCAACAATTTTATTGATGTACAAATAATAATATGATGATATACATTTTGGGATGTATTATTGCGAAGAGTAATCTCCTCCTACTACTTAAAGGTACTGTTTTGGTCGATTGAGCGGAAGAGAAGTAAGTGCACAAAATTGTTACTGAAATCTGCAGTACATACCATTAGATAAACAAAGCAAGTAAACGTCAGCACCCTGCTCACACAGTCTGAATATCGTTGGTCCAAAAAACATGCATTCGTCGTCAGGATGGGCAACTACGATGAGAACTCGCTTCGCACGTAGTGCCCCGCGCGTCCGCGTCGGAAGCCGCCGAGCGTAGCGACGGTACACCACACAGCACACAACCAGGTACCCGATAATCCATAAGCTAAAGTACAACGCGAAATTTCTAAAATATAACCAAGTTTCTGCCACGAATTTCGGGTAAAATGTGTTGAAAAACTCCAGGTCAGACGATGAAGTATTTTTTATCATTTCTGACTAGAATGTTTCAATCTTTCGTTTCGAAAAAGATATACATACTCGTCAATTTAAAAAGTGGCTATTTATCATAGTTCTATTTACAATACTTAATTAATTAAAGTAAAATTGTACTCGAGTTCAATAGGTACCTAAATCATGGTCAACAAAAACGTCAAAACTGTCAAAAGAAAGTGAATTTGACAATTTAGGTGCGGTCCGATTTGGGAAAAAAATAATTTTATCACTTTCGCCCGGTCCAAATAGGGCTGTGTTCCAAAACGGGTGGAATGAGGCTGACAAAAGTTTTTTTCTTTAAGTATTGTATTAAGGAAAACATTACGAAAAAAACTGTGTTTTTACTTTTTTTCTATCTTTATAAACGGCTGAGAAAATTAGGATTAAAGTGCGCCATTTCATTTAAAAATATTTAAAAACACGCGCGGCCCTTGAACGTGCTATGACGTCACAAGTCGAGAGGCACCGGCCGGTACCGCCGCAACCGCGATGTCCCTGCATTTTACATCTGTAATATCTTCGAAAATAATCATTTAAATTACATGCTGTAAATTGCCATATTGATCTATATTAAATGCACAATGTAATGCTGTATTGCTTAAAAGCGCTTCGTAAATAAGCCATTATTTCTCGTAAAACATAAAAGAAAAAAATGGTTATTGTGGGTTATCCCTAAGAGATAGACATATACAATCGCGGTTATTTTTGTAGATCTTTTTAAGGTGTACAATACTGTAGTAAATTATTTAGATCTATCTCGTAGGGTTCAGCCAAAGTTTGCAATGTAAGCGCAAAAAATGTGTTTATTTACGACATCACATTAGAAATCTCTAATATTATCAGTGTTTCTCTACTATATTATGTATGCCCCCCTACGTCGTGTTCCTATGAATAGCGCGTTTATTACATTATGTAAAATCAACTTAAAGGCAATGTATGTGTAGGTCACCGGTAATCTGTATAATTAAGGTATTGTATAGAATGCCTAGGCAATGTATCCCTAGGGGTTGTACAGTGTACATACATGTATTTGTACAGAATGCATTTATTGGTAATTCGTTTTGTTAAATTTTACTCACAAAAAACTTTATTGAAGAGAAGGTGTTCCGCTCTGTATGGCGCTCCGCTCCTAATGGTTGCGAGGAGCGAGCGTGCCGTGGTAGCGGCCAGTGAGTGCCAAAGAAGAACTGGCCTCATTTTCTTTATGCCGTTTTATACTTTGATATTATAACTAAAGTAGAGATATTTTGGTAAAGAAATCATACGAATCGATTTTATTTTTTCCCACCCAAAATATATGCCAAAGGACGATTCTGACAGTGAAATTATTCAAAATGCCCGGCAAAAGTGATAAATTCAAGCTATCTCAAACTTAGATTTATTAAACTGACCACAAGTAGTCTGTCACTATTCATATGGTGCGGCCAAGGTAATTAATTTATCTTATTGACCAATGCACTTGGTCATTATTCAATAGGACCGGCCTATATTAATACTGCCCAGTTAATCATAGTTGATTAACTGGGCCCGTAACGTATAATATGTATATTATGTATTCTCACCCACATCCTTAACCACTTTCTCCTTTCGAGCACCTTCCCACTTATATGGAAAGAGGCTCAAGTAATTCCTCTCCCAAAAAAGTCTAACCCTGCATCTTTTTCCGATTACCGTCCTATATCTATACTACCGTTCCTATCCAAAGTACTTGAGCGTCTTGTTCATCTCCAGCTCAGTAGCTTCCTCTCCAAAAACAACCTCCTAAATTCATTTCAATCTGGATTCCGACCTGGCCATAGACAGTGTAGAGAAGAGACAGAATATGAAGATCTCGGTGAAAACGTATTGGGAGCCATTTCAACTGTGCCCGGAATTAAGAGACATGATCGAATTTACGCAAACCGTAAATGATGCGTATGCAGAAATTTTGGAGGCGCTCGAGTTTATGTAGGAAATTTTCACTAATATCTAAATAACAACAATCGGCATAGTCTAGGATTGGTAATAGCAGAGCCTGCACGAGAGCAATTTTGGTGGGTATGGGTAAAAAAGTTGCGGAGTCTACTGAGGGAGCTTGCCGATGCAAACTTTTTCCGGCTTACCTCGCCAATCTGCTTTTCCCAATTTAATGTACCATCAAGATAGATACCAAGGTTTTTAAGTGTATTGCTGTAAGTTATTTGGATCCCGTCGAACATAATAGGAGGCATCGACTTCCACTCGATTCTCGAAAACAACCACGAGCTTCCTATGCTAATAATTTGAGTTTTGTTGGGATTCACCTCGAGTCCAAAATCTTTGCTCCAAACCAAAATACGCGCCAGATCATTATTAACAGTCTGCACGACTTCATGAAGGTTTTCTAGGGTACCTTGCGAATATATTTGAAGATCGTCTGCATATAGGTGGTAGAAAGAAGATAGGTTATGGGTGATTGAATTTATAAAAATGGAAAAAAGAAGAGGAGAGAGGACGCCACCTTGCGGAACACCGGCTGAAATACCGCGCCATGTGGAGAAAGAGTCCTCAACGCGAATGCGTTGCCGGCGTCCATGCAAGTAACTATGAAACCAGTCAAGCACCGCTGGAGATATGTTTAGGGAACGCAACAGGCCGAGATGAATGTCAAAGTCAACTGTATTAAATGCGTTACTAAAGTCAAGCAGCGCCAACACAGTCAAACTCCTGCAGTCCATGCCACGCCGAATGTCGTCGGTAATCTTAACTAGAGCTCTTTTCGGAAACTGCATCTAACAGTCCCCTCACATTCCACTTTTTATAATTCCAAATCATTTGTTGTTCGCTCCATTCGTCTGTGGAATTCCTTACCTTTACCCATCCGCAAATCTCAGTCCTTACATGTCTTTAAATCCCAAGTCAAATCATACTTCCTCTCTCTGTAACCTAGTGTTTTATTATGTCTCATCCTTTATTTTTCAGTCCTTAAAAATGGAAACTGGTGATCCTATTGCAATACCTATATGTATTTTATGTAACACAATTCATTTAGTTTATTATTTAAATATCTCTTACTTATCCTTTATTTTGCACAGCCTTACCCGTTATATTATACAAGTCTCTCTTCAGAAGGTAGTCTGGAAAAGATCGCTTTAAAGCGATAAGACCGCCTAAATTGTACATTTGATGTCTACTTACTGTTTAACTTGCTGTATTCGTTTGTTTGTGCAATAAAGATTATTTATCGTATCTTATCTTATCTTATATTTAGTATCAGGATTGCAACCGTGCAAAGCCGAGGCGAGTCGCTAGTTTTTTTTATAAATTATTGAGCCACCATCAAGCTATCCACTTTTGGCAGATTGTCCGACTGGCCTTTCTGAAATCCTTTTTCCATTGCGTTTATCATATAGGATTTTATGATTTTTTACAATATTACTAAAAAAGGTACTAGCTACTTAATGTTAAAGATTTATAATTTAACCTATTTGGCAAAAGAATCACCACACACACAGTGCGCGCAAGTAGTTTTACTCGAGTTTTAATAGGGCGGCGGGCGGTGCGGACGGTACCACTGGACTAGTGACGTCGCGCACCAAGCGCGCGACATCTTGGAGATTTAAAAACTGGTCTGAACTTCTCGCAGCGAAAACTTCGGTAATACTGAATCGATTTAGATAAAATAAAAACTAAGGTAACCTACGTCGTCTATACTTTGATGTTATTTATATTTTAGAGTAACATTTTAACCCTTTTGTCACCTTCATTTCACACCGAGAAGTGAAAATCACTCGAACCCGTTCCAAAACCCCGAGTGAAACCGAGGTTGACAGAGCTGTCACCTGACAGTTTCCTAGTTGTTTCGGAACGGGTTAGAGTAACGTTTATCACTACTTACTGCCGTATCTAAGATGGCGGAGTTGGTGACGGACGTCATTTATTCGTCGCACCATCTGTCAAAATCACGCTCAAAGTGCTTTCGGAGTTTCGGCCCAAACGCCCAAACGGAACGCTCTAAGGCGCGCTAAAAGTAGAGTGCGTTTCATCCCTTAATTCCTATGCCATATTATTGACACCCTGATTAAGTATGGTATAAAATGAAACGAAAGTAGAGTGTACTTTCGGCATAAAAAATGATGTGGTCCGATACATCATTTTTTGGAGACGTTCACTGAGGCTGCGCTGCGTTACAAATCAAGTATATAGTTTTAACTTAGAGCATTAAGACGGGAGACGTCACGCGAACTTATTTCTATGCAAAAAAGTCTGCCATTTTCTGCGGGGGACGAGGTAACGTGTGTGCGTCAGAGTCAACGCAGATGCATTTTTCGGAGACGTCGCTACACACACACTATGAAAATATTGAACACATGCATGAACAAGACGCACACAAATACATTCTCACACAGTGGCAACCTGTATGCACGAATCTTATGTCAGATTGTCAGAATCTTATGTCAGACAACATAGTGCTTGACGCTATCGATAAATTTTGTCAATTACTTATAATGCAATTCATTTACAGATGTTTTATAATAAACGGGCTGCCCAAACAAACCTCGTTCTGTCAAATGCTTGACAGCTGGTGTTCATTTTGCCCGCTTTTCTCCGACTGGATTTACATTTACTGAATTTTTTGTTTATTCATAATTAAATATAGCTTAAATCACTCCTGATGAATAATTTATAGCTTGACCGCTTGAGTCAACCCTCCTGATGGTGCACCTGACGCGAGAGGGGGTTGCTTTCAGCCAATCAACTTAAGAGTCTGAATGCTCTAAGGCTTAGAGGTGACTGATTGAAGTGATTGATTGGCTTAGAATCTAAGCCAATCAATCACTTCAATCAGTCACCTGTCGGCTACCGACAGCAATAGACGTTCAAATACGAAGTACTATTACCTATTTTGTGGTTCAACGTCAAAGCTTGCGCGGTCGCAGCCTTGTGTCTCCACACATGAAAAAAATACAAGAATGGAATTGCCGAGTCTACGTAATAAAAAATTTAGAAGTCAATGCTTTAATGTGTGGCGAATTATTTTCAAAGAAAAAAATTGTAACAAGCGTCTTCTTAAGGTGGGTATTCATTTTGTTTACTACATTGTGTTTCTAAAGTTTTCATAGTATTAGTATGTTGAATGTCTTCAAAGGTTTCATATTTTCTTTTTTTCGGTGTTGAAGTGTGTTGATAAATATTGATTGGTAAAAAGATCATAAATCTATAAAATACCTTAATTCCAATTAATTGTAAGATGTTAAAAAGTTAAGCGCTTCCACATTTAACGTTATTTTGCTTGTATTTTAAACCGACTGCAAAAAAAGGAGGAGGTTCTCAATTCGATTGTATGTTTTTTTTTTATGTTTGTTACCTCATAACTTTCGACTGGGTGAACCGATTTTGATCATTTTTTTTTGAAAGCTGGTGCTTCCCGAATGTTCTCATTTAAATTTTTGTTTATTTCTTGATTTTCAGTAAATAGTTCTTATTTATTTTATACATCAAAAAAGTATATAAGTCTTCAATTCTTAGGAGCAATTGAACGAATTGCTCCTAAGAATTGAAGAGTTCCGTTACTTTTTCATGGATCCCATAATCAGAACCTAACCAAACTCTCATCAAACTACTCTTGAAGTATATCCTTTCCAATAAAAAAGTAGCATCGAAATCAGTTTGCGTGATAATGAGTTATTCGTCCATTTGTCGCGCATTTTGTCTACCTAGATTTAAGACTTATATGGATTTCCCATGGATGCCACTGTCAGAACTGGACCAAATTAAAATGGGACCACAAGAGCACCATCAGCTTTTAAATAAATAAAGAATTTTCAAAATCGATTGGCGTAATATTAAGTTATTCGTCCATTTGTCGTCTATTTGTTGCGCATTTTGTCTATCTAGATTTAAGACTTATATGGTTTTCTCATGGATGCCACCATCAGAACTAGACCAAATTAAAATGGGACCATTCAGAAAGCACCAGCTTTCAAATAAAAAAAGAATTATCAAAATCGGTTGGCGTAATATTGAGTTATTCGTCCATTTGTCGCGCATTTTGTCTATCTAGATTTAAGACTTATATGGATTTCCCATGGATGCCACTGTCAGAACTGGACCAAATTAAAATGGGACCACACGAGCACCATCAGCTTTTAAATAAATAAAGAATTTTCAAAATCGATTGGCGTAATATTAAGTTATTCGTCCATTTGTCGTCTATTTGTTGCGCATTTTGTCTATCTAGATTTAAGACTTATATGGTTTTCTCATGGATGCCACCATCAGAACTAGACCAAATTAAAATGGGACCATTCAGAAAGCACCAGCTTTCAAATAAAAAAAGAATTATCAAAATCGGTTGGCGTAATATTGAGTTATTCGTCCATTTGTCGCGCATTTTGTCTATCTAGATTTAAGACTTATATGGATTTCCCATGGATGCCACTGTCAGAACTGGACCAAATTAAAATGGGACCTCACGGGCACCATCAGCTTTCAAATAAATAAAGAATGATCAAAATCGATTGGCGTAATATTAAGTTAATCGTCCATTTGTCGTCCATTTGTCGTCCATTTGTCGCGCATTTTGTCTATCTTGATTTAAGACTTATATGGTTTACTCATGGATGCCACTATCAGAACTAGACCAAATTAAAATGTGACCATTCAGAAAGCACCAGCTTTCAAATAAAAAAAGAATGATCAAAATCGGTTCACCCAGTCGAAAGTTATGAGGTGACAAACATAAAAAAAAACATACAGTCGAATTGAGAACCCGCTTTCCTTTTTTTGAAGTCGGTTGAAAAAGTAAAGAAATAATTGCGTATTCTTCTAAAACTTATACGATTATATAATGTAGGTACAATTATTGTTATTGTTGGAGTCGGTGTCAGCCAATGTAGGCTTGTAACTACCTATCTACATACGTTAACGTAATATGTAAGAAATAGGTATATTGCTATAGGTATTTCCTTGCAATAAAATCGCTTTGGGATAGCCAAAGCGATTTTATTGCAAGTTCATACATACTTTAAGCGAGAAGACTTTTTAAGTTTTTCCCTATTTATCATCATTTAATGACATAACTATTTAATGGGATTTCAAAAGAATTACATACTGCACAAAAAAGTTAAAACTATTTACATCTGACATAAACACAAACTTAGAATAACTAAGATAAGATAAGATAAGATAAATATTCTTTATTGCACATCGAATAAAACAATACAGCTTAAGATTACAAGATTATGATGAAGCAATTAGGCGGTCTTATTGCTTAAAAGCAATCTCTTCCAGACAACCCAAGTAGAGGAAAATGTCAGGAAGGGTAAGCAAGTGCACAAGAAACTGAAAAAATAAAAATAAAGCAATTGATTCACTTAAAAAATAACAATAAAAAGACAAATAAATAACAATAAAATATAGAATCCGTAACTAACAGCCCACGAATAACAAAAAGTGATCAGGGAAAGAAAAAAAGATTATAAGTAAACAGAAAGAGAGAAGTAAAAAGAAGGAGAGAGATTAGGAGACTAAGCAGGAACGTTAAAGGGCGAGGAAATGTGCTTTGATCCTTGTTTTGAAAATAGACAATGATTCTGACTCTCTAATAAATAAGGGTAGGGTATTCCAGAGACGAATAGATTTAACAGTGAACGACTGTGTGTAGGAGTGCGACGAATGAGGAGGGAATGCAAGGCGAAGCTTCTTAGATGACCGCATCGGCTGACCTCGTACTGGTTGCAGAAATCGGAACCGCTCCTTAAGATAACGCGGCGACAATGGGTTAAACAAAATGTTATACAAGAGAAAAAGAACGTGAGAATCTCGACGAAGACGCATAGGAAGCCAGTTGAGCTGAGACCTGTACTCAGAGACATGATCGTACTTTCGCAGTCCAAAAATAATGCGGATGCAGAAATTCTGGAGCCGCTCAAGTTTATCAAGAAGATTCTCAGTAAGATCTAGAAAGCAGCAGTCTGCGTAGTCGAGAATGGGAAAGAGTAAGGCCTGGACAAGTGCAATTTTGGTAGGTATTGGCAAAAAATTACGAAGCCTACTTAGTGAACTTGCAGCAGCAAAGATTCTCCGGCTAACCTGACCAACCTGGGTTGTCCAAGTTAATGTATTGTCAATACAAACACCTAGATTTTTGACAGTTTTACTCAAAGGAACTACCACACCGTCAAATACAACTGAAGGCAGAACATCCCAGTCAACCCTAGAGATCAGCCACGAACTGCCCACAATTACTACTTGCGTTTTAGCAGGGTTAACAGTGAGCCCAAAAGACTTGCTCCAGTTGGAAATAAGATTCAAGTCAGCATTAATGGTATTAATAACTCTGGGCAGATCAACAAGACTTCCTTGGGAGTAAATTTGGAGATCGTCTGCATAAAGGTGATATGAAGAAGATAGATTTTGGGAAATAGAATTAATGAAAGTAGCAAAAAGAAGAGGAGACAAGACGCCACCTTGGGGTACGCCGGCACTAAGGTCGCACCATGACGAGAATACATTCTCAGCACGAATGCATTGCCGGCGCCCATGCAAGTAACTTTGAAACCAGTCAATTACAATTGGAGATATGTTGAGAGAACGCAACACGCCAAGTAGGATGTCGAAATCAACAGTGTTGAAGGCATTACTGAAATCCAAAAGCGCCAATACAGTAAGACTTTTTTGGTCCATACCAAGACGAATGTCATCTGTAATTTTGACAAGTGCAGTAGTCGTACTATGACCAGGGCGGAAACCGGATTGGAAGCTATTGAAGAGTTGGTTTTTGGCAAGGAAAGCACTGAGCTGCTGATGGACAACACGTTCAAGTACTTTGGACAGGAAAGGTAAGATGGATATAGGACGGTAATCAGAGTATGCAGAAGGATTTGCTTTTTTAGGGAGAGGAATTATTTGAGCATCTTTCCACGCTTTTGGAAATGCTCCTGAAAGTAGAGAAAAATTTAGGATGCGGGTAATGACAGGTGAAAGGATATCAAGGATAGGTATGATCATATTACGACTAATGCTATCACTACCCACCGCATTAGATGCGATGGAGCGAACGTTCTTCTCAACATCACAATCATATATTTGACTAAAATTAAAAGAGGTGTAGTCAGGAACTGGTAAAGATAAAAGACGATGAAGTGTATTCGATTTAACAGTACTATTAGTAGGAGTAGAGGAAGAGAAGTGCTTATTTAAAAGGTCAATGTTCACATGATTTGGGATAGAATCTTTACGTGTTTTTCCAATTCCAAGAGACTTGAGAAACTTCCAGACTTTAGCTGAATCTCCATTTTCAACAGATTTATGAATATGGCGTCTTTGAGCGTCTCTACACAACCTATTGCAGCGATTCCGAATAATCTTGTAATGTTCACGAGTTCTGTCGTTCGGGTCTAATTTGAACTTACGCTTAGCAGAGTTCTTCTTGTCCCGCAGAGCCTTAAGCTCCTCAGTCAGCCAGGGTGCCGGAGAATGTTTGACTCTCACTGGACGAACGGGCGCGTGTGTATCGTAGAGTAGCATGACGAGCGAGTTAAAAACAGCGATTCTTTCGTCCAGGTCACCAGCACTATCTACCAACGACCAGTCGGTACCTAAAGCATCGCGTCTTAAAAGCTCAACATTCATACCACCAAAATTTCGTTGCAGGAGAATTTTCGCCTTTGGCTTTGGCGGACGGATTTTGTACGAGAGATAAATGAGGTCATGAAAGGAGAAGGCATCAGCTTGATGCTGGCCGTGCTTAGCAACGTGATCTAAGGAAGAAGTAAATATTAGGTCAAGAAGAGAAGGTGCACAGTTAGGAAAAAAATGAGAAGCATTCAAGGGAAGAATATTAAGGTTAGACGCATTAATAATTGATTTGAGACGGGAGGAACGTGTATCACGTTTTAGGAGACAAGTGTTGAGATCTCCCATTATAACAGTGTGATTGTAAACAGGAGTCAGGTCCTCTAACAGTTTCTCGAGAGTAGAAAAGTAGTCCACTCTTAGAGAAGGGCTGTAAAAGACACCAAGGAGCAGTTTTGTGCAATTTAGAGCTAACTCAACAAAAAGGTATTGTGGCGAATCAGAAGAGGACGAGGGCGGTGACACATTGACAACAGAGTATGGTATGTAGGATCGAATGTACATTGCAACACCACCACCGGTCCTGCCGACGCGATCATTCCTAACTAGGATGAAACCAGGAAGCGAGTAGGATGTGGATGGAAGCGAAGGGTTAAGCCAAGTTTCTGAGATTAAAATCACATGGACCGTTTTGCTCTCGAAACTTGCTAAGAGGTCAGGGTAATGGCTGGGAATACTCTGGGCATTAATGTGGACAAGGTTAAGGTTTTTAGGGACATCGGAAAAAGTAGAATCAAGCACTTTAGAGAGAGGTAAAGTGGTGGAGTGAAAACTGTCACTTTCTGAAGATGAAGAGAAAGAAAGGAAGTGATCACTGAAGTCACATGAGCTGTCAGTCGAATCCATGATGAAGAGAATCAAAAAACAATAATTTAACAGTAGATCCTAATAAAAACAGATAGTTAATAAAATAAAGTTATAGCCTAATCAAGTCGGCAAACAAACATTTTCCTCTACCCGCCAACAATTTAAGCAAGAAAAAGGAAATAACAACATTTATAAAATTATTACACAAACTACATCGATAAACTATGAAGTGAAAATGCAAACATAAAAATTACAAGGAATGGAACGCACCCAACATCTTGAACGAACAAAACGTTAACATAAATTATTACCTTTGACATCTGTCAGACAACTGTCACAATTGTCACAATATTTTATTTACGGTACTGTTTAGGTAACATTTAGAAATCGGAAAAGAAGGGTAAATTAAAGTAATTATAGGTAGATAACAATAGCAAAAAAGTTAAGTAATTAAGAAGATAGACAGATTTACCAACAAAAGAAAAGGTGTACGAAAAGAATGTGGATACATACATAAAAGTGAAGACAAGATTAAATTCACTTTTTAGCATTACGCTTGGGCCTGCCGCCGCCTGTTCTAGCCGAAGTCACACTCACAGCTGCTGCTCCGCCGTTCAAGTCCTGGACGTCCTCAGTTGAAGGTCCACATAGCCTGTCAAGGTCATCGTGCAAGGCTAACCTGTGCTGTTCGCCGTCTGGAGCGAGTACAATAATGTCCCCGTACCGCGTCCAACACTTTTGCACTCCAACCCGCTTTCGCGCCTCCAGAAACAACTCATGACGGCCGCGAGTCAGGAACTCCGAGATAGTCACCCCAGAGCTCTTGAGACCAGTCTTGGCAAACCAAGTTTTATCCCGATCGAGCACTTCACGGAACTCCAAAAGAACTGGTCTAGGCTTAGAGTTGCTGACACGTCCCATCGGATGGCAGCGACTAAAAGAAGCCTGGGATAGCGGCAGTTTAAGGCGCTCGGACACAGCTCTTAAGACACTGCCACAAGTGTCCTCTTTCTGTCCCTCAGGCACACCGTGCACCAGCAACATATTCCTGCGACCCCTCATCTCGAGCTTGTCCCACTCCTGGCGTAGCAGCTCAACCTGCTGTTGCAGGTGTGTCACAGTTGACATTATAAACGCCCTGAAGACTTTGAAATCCTCAGCCAAAGTAGCAAGGGTTGTGGCTGATGATGCTACTGGAACAGCACTATCCAAGTTCCTCTGAAATTCAGCGATCCTGCCAGTGCACAGTGCCTTCACCTCTTCAAGCGACTGCTGGAGCGATTGCATCTTTCCGAGTGTAGCGTGTGTTCAATAAAAAGGAATTCTGGCCAGGATTTATAAATAGTAGTGTGTTGGCAGGTACTGACCTTAATATTTACGCATGAAATGTATAAATTGTTACTTTTAAATATTTAAACAGATGTATTTTTGGGGAGCACAAAATTTCGCGTCTTATTATTTATGCACCTACCCGCAAAAAAAAAAAAAAATAATAATAATAAGATAAGATAAGATAAATATTCTTTATTGCACATCAAATAAAACAATACAGCTTAGGATTACACGATTATGATGAAGCAATTAGGCGGTCTTATTGCTTAAAAGCAATCTCTTCCAGACAACCCAAGTAGAGGAAAATGTCAGGAAGGGTAAGCAAGTGCACAAGAAACTGAAAAAATAAAAATAAAGCAATTGATTCACTTAAAAAAATAACAATAAAAAGACGAATAAATAACAATAAAATATAGAATCCGTAACTAACAGCCCACGAATAACAAAAAGTGATCAGGAAAAGAAAAAAAGATTATAAGTAAACAGAAAGAGAGAAGTAAAAAGAAGGAGAGAGATTAGGAGACTAAGCAGGAACGTTAAAGGGCGAGGAAATGTGCTTTGATCCTTGTTTTGAAAATAGACAAAGATTCTGACTCTCTAATAAATAAGGGTAGGGTATTCCAGAGACGAATAGATTTAACAGTGAACGACTGTGTGTAGGAGTGCGACGAATGAGGAGGGAATGCAAGGCGAAGCTTCTTAGATGACCGCATCGGCTGACCTCGTACTGGTTGCAGAAATCGGAACCGCTCCTTAAGATAACGCGGCGACAATGGGTTAAACAAAATGTTATACAAGAGAAAAAGAACGTGAGAATCTCGACGAAGACGCATAGGAAGCCAGTTGAGCTGACAATAACTACAATAAGTAAACAAAAAAAAAAGTACAATTTAAAAAAGGTATGGGCCGTGGTGAACCGTGGCTGCGTTTCCTCGCTGAATGGCTATACTGAGCCTTTGAGCGAGGAATGAGCTAGCTCTTCTGTCCTTGTTGGTGGCCGCAAGTTTTTAGGCTAGTGCCTCGAAAATTTTTTTAGCACGAGGGCCACACGGGCCAAATGTCTCAACGCCAAACGGCACATTGCGCTGCTTTGCGTTTTCAGCTGCATTAGCAGCTGCTCTAGCCCTTGACGCTGACCCAGTAACATGGGAGGGAGCCAAAGTGTCCACGCATGTAGCGTCCCACACTAAGGCCCGCCCCCTCTCCCAAGGGATCAGCGACATACCATCAGGTCTCTTGCCATCATCACGCACCACACCTCGAGGCTCTAAAGAGACGGGAATGTTGATGCTGGCAAGAGCTCTCCTGAT
This sequence comes from Udea olivalis, assembly GCA_947369235.1. Taxonomy (NCBI): domain Eukaryota; kingdom Metazoa; phylum Arthropoda; class Insecta; order Lepidoptera; family Crambidae; genus Udea; species Udea olivalis. The sequence goes on along the minus strand of OX376362.1, from coordinate 8,084,418 downwards.
GAAATCGTTTAGGGCTGCGTGACGAGACAGCCGCCCCGCACTTGTTTGGCAAGCAAGCCCGTGGAGTCCGAGCTTATTGACATCTTTGCCGCACGGACACAAGTGGGGCTCACAAACCGGTGCTCCTAGTCAAAGGCCAACAAATGCGAAAACTTTCACTGTCGAGGAAAGTGCCCAAGTTTATGGATGTTAATGCATGTAGACTGCAAGGAGCCTAGCGCATTCTCGTTCACTGATTGAATTTTGTATCAAATTTTTTAAACATGTATGTGCTAGTGGAGAATCCCAAAGTTTTTGATGGCTCATTTCCTTTGGGGTTTGTTGCTTGCTTCCGAAAATGCCGTTACTATTACTCAAAATTTTGCTTGTTAAATCTAGGGTGCTGATGACAGGAAAGCAGGGAGGGAAATACTTGTGATTTTTCTTATTCTAATGCTTCTTATAGCTAGCAGATGAACTAGCCAGAGGTGGTGCCGCTGAAGGCTTAGTGGGTCCGGAACCCAGGCTGCCAATAGCCCACAACATCACCAAGGGAGTGCTCGAAAGGAAAATCATAAAAGCAACTAATAGACGATGGAAGACAACTACAGGCATGCGACAGTCCAAAATGTTCATCAGCGCCATGAACATGAAGAGGACAGGTCAACTGATGAAGCTGTCAAGGAATAGTGCACGCATGGTCATAGAGATTGCCACAGGACACTCCAGACTTAACAGGCACCTTACAGTGATAGGTATCAAAGATGACCCCACATGCCCGGAGTGCATGGGCAGCGAGGAAACGAGCTTCCACCTACTCGCCGAATGTCAGATGTCCTTACAAATTCGATAGAAGCTCATGGGGTCTGACTCATAAGATGAAAAAGACTTGAAAGAACTGACGGTGGATCAGATAGCAAGATTCTGCAGAGCCACGGGAAGATTCAACGGGACGCCGTGAAAATGGGACAACCTAAAGACCCCCTGCAAGGGGGGCCCGGGGAAATAGGTGAAATGGTCCACCACAAACGGACCGATCACCCGGCTTACTGCCAGCGTCCCCAGTTGAAAATAATAATAATGATGAGTCAGTCAGAGGACTCGTTAAAATCTATTTTTTCTGGTATTTTTTAAAAATATTATATTTTCCTTTACTAGTTATAATAGGTCAACTAAATAGTGATCAAGATGATCTTATTATAGGTTATACACCTAAGATAATTACATCACACACCTGTGAGTAAATATGTAAGATCAAATGCAATACTATCAGTATTGTGGTTCTTATGAAAACTAAGGAAATTTAAATATGTCTTACCAATATTATCATAAATAATTTAAAGGATAATATTTTGTAAATTTGAGGTTGTGTCAGTGTATAATTTTGCGGTACAGATTTGATTTCAACGCTGTTGGCGCGCTTTTCAATTTGGACTGGTCAAGTGCTCAAAGTGCTTTCGGCGTAAATCGGACCGCAGCCTCCAAAACCATAAAAAACGCAATTTGACATTGACATTTGTCAATTTTGATTGTTTGCTCATTCCTGTCATACTGTGGTAAAAAGTCCTTTTCCCTTTGTTATTCTGGTTGGGATACAAATTTATCAAAAAACAAGTTCTTGCTGTTCTATTATTGTGTTCTTAAGATTAATTAAATTCCAAAATGATCCAACCAGATTTGCCTGCAGCCATGGGCTTACTGACTCACCTTAACTCCGATGAGCTCAAAGAAATCCTAAACGACGACACCAAGTTTGAAACCGTTCTAAAGGATGTCAAGCAGGTAGTTAAACACATATACGACCACAGGGTCACAACTTATACAAACAAAGATCTTATGTCTTATCTATTTCATGAAATTCATGTTCTGCTAAATGTACTATTTGTATGACTCATGTCAGCAATATTTATCTTTGTATCTTCTGCTGCTGGGTACACACCTAATAGTGAACGGTTTTAACTACCAGTAACAGTCTTCTTTATAATGTATCTACACTGTATCAGTCTGTACTGGTCAGTTACTGGAAGAAACATCTGTATCTTTTCTTAAACTGACCAGTTCTATAGGTACCTTATTACTTTGTGGTAAGATAGTATTTCTTTTACTATAAATAAACATTAACACGCCTTTTTTATTATAACAACATTTAAGGTAAAAGAATGGGATGTAGAAAAAGAAATGATAATTGCCAGCAATAGGTCATTAGCTGAGTTCAACTTGAGCAAGGAACCAGAACTTGAGGATCTTAAACAGCAAGTGCTTGCGAAATCAGAGGCAGGGGAGCAGCTCTGCAAACGGATTCAGGAACTCTTGGAAGACTACAGTGAGTTATAACTAAAAAGCAATATAAGAGTGCAAAATATTATAGGCTTTATATATTATATTTTCTATAGTAGTTTGTATTGCTATTTGTTGCATACTACAATTTTATTTGCTTTTGTATAAGTTTAAATTGTAAATTTATTTCTAGGATCATACTCAGTTCTTGAGAAACATACATGAATCCTTCTGCAAATGGCTAATTATTGAAATTGTAAACTTTCAGAAACAAAATCTGCAGGAATATCAGCTGACACAACACAAGCTCTGCTACAGACATCAGCAGCTGAAACTGAAGAACAATCGGAAACCATTGCACAAGATTTTCTTTCAGGAAAAATAGACATAGACAAATTTCTTGAAGACTTTGAGCCAATTCGCAAAACAATGCATCTCAGAAAGTTCAAGGCTGATAAAATGAGTGAACTTATGAGGTCTGGCAGCCAAACATCATATGGTAATGGATACTCCAAACCCTACTTACCATACCCCAGTTATGGCCCTCCATCTATGCCAAGTGTGCCATACCCAATGGGCCCAGTAAATATGCCGATGCCTGGCATGTATGGGAATCATTTTTGAAATGTTATTTTATGTGTTCACAATAAATAATTTATAAGAACTATTTTTAGGTCAAATAAGACTAATGATATAGATCAGATTGAAAATGTTATGGGCTTCATATTATTATAATTTTTTAATAAATATTTTAAAATATTTTTTTTTCAGTAAATTGTATGATGTAGATGACTTTTTTAAAATGTACTATGGAAAATTCTTAGAGCTTTCTTTTATTCTGATTACGTTTTTATAAGGAAAAAAAAACAAAATTCCCTACAACATTTTATGACTAACCAAGGGATATAAATTGTCATTTCTAATATTTATACTGATAGGTTTAAGCTTGAGTTACATAATAACTAGTTTAGTTAGACTACTTCTGAATGGTCCGCTTGATGTGGTGCTTATGTACTAGAGTATGTGATTAGATTTAAGTGGTTAAATTTAAAAAAATATTTGAAACATATTTAGCAGATGTTAGAATGCACTAAAATGAGAGTAACCATTCTTTTAAGACATTATTGAGTAATGAGTCACATTTTATATAAATAGACTGTCAGAGTTTACTATCAATTCTTTAACATTAGGCAAAGAAACTTTTAAAAAGCCAACAAACTTTGGCTAGGGGCATCATCTTTACTTCAAATGTTACTCCATAATAAAATGTATGGTACATTGTTGCTCCAATTAGTGCAACTTACATTTAAAAGATTTTTTTAAGCATAATTGTAATAAATATTATTATGTTGATCAATTATAAATATATAAATATTCACCAGACAACACACTTCTAGTAATGGTCTCGAAGTAGGGATTGATATCCCTGTGTTATGAGATACCACTCAAGCAAATAGGCCAGGGGCGGCTCCCAGCACACCCAGACCCGAGTCCTGAGTTGACCCGACGGAATCGAACCCGGGACACTACGGAAATCGAGGCGAAAAACCTTGCTACAGCGCACTACGCCAATCGCGTCGTCAAGGTACAAAAATTATCATCATTAAAATAAAATGCTATTAATCTTTTGGGTCATAATAAATCATATTAAATTTAATTTTCTATTTTGATGGATCATGGTTATTTGTAAGAGACTTAAACACAAACAAATAATAATATGTTCTGTATTATCATGATCACAATTTATCTACATCTATTAAAGAGTTATTTCAAGGCAAAATATGTACATAAAATATTAAAAACTAAGATCTTCAATTGTAAAACTGAATAAATAAAAACAAATTACAACAACATTTTCTAGTACTATTAAAATGAACTAATTGTGTTCGTGACTTCTTGCATTATTTAGCATTAATCAGCTTTACTAGGGGCTGCCTCAGTATTTTTCTGAATCATATTTTGGTCATAGTCTGACTTTCCGTGAATAACAAGAAATACAAATAGGAACGCAATTCCGCATATTAAATACAATATTGCTTCTTGATTGTATGATTGATGAACATCTCTCCTTTTCTCCCTCTGTTTTCTCAGGTGTTCTTTCTCGTATAGTTGTTTTCTTAATAAGTCACCATAATGATTTTTAGACCTAAAATAAATTAAATGTTTTCTTAAGTTACGCAAAACAATACAAAGCTGTTATAACAATAGCGGGAAACGAAACATACAAACATGTCATTAAATTATGAAATAAATGAGATTCGTACCAGGCATCAAAATCATAAATGGGGTTTTTTCCATCCATAGTAGGCATGACCTGGCGCTTTGCATGAGACTTGTAGAACCTTAAAGTAGGGTCAGTAGGCTCTGGTTCTGGTTTAAAGTCCATTCTTGAAGTGTTCCCATGACCAACTAGGAGACCTTTAACAAATAATGTCTTCTATAAAGATTCACTATTTCAGGAAGTAAGATGGTATTTAAGCTAACAATATTGGGTATTTAAACACAATTTGAGGAATAATGAACACAGATTATAACTACTAAAAATGGGTGGTCTAATTGCTGCAAACCATTTCTTGCAGACAACCATCAGGGGAAAAAAGTTAAAGAAATTACATAGACACAACAACACATTTTATACATTATTATTAAGGTATGGATTATCTAGGTAACAGTGAAGGGAAGGTTCTTTTCAAGTTTGAATACATAGAATAAACATTACCTGAATATTATAATATTTACCTTTGTCATACATCTTCTTTAATTTAAGATTTCCCAAGACCTCATAGGCCTCTGAAATAGCTCTGAACTTTTTTGCAGCTGTTTCATCCTAAAAAAATTCAACACTACATGAAAATATTTTTCCCCAATCAATCAAAATCTTTCCAACTTTACCCACATCTAGGCACCTGTTAGGTAAGAGTAGCAGCAATACGTACACTAGACAAATCCGGATGGTACAGCTTGGAAAGTTTGTAGTAAGCGGACTTGATGTCGCCTTGAGTAGCATGCGGAGTGACGCCGAGAACATCATAGTGGCTGGCACACAGTCTGGGTGACGAGCTTAGTGACCGCACTACGCTTGACACCAGGCTGGATCTGCTTATGCAAAGCATCTGGGGATCAGAACGGAGGAAAACATTAACTTGATGAGGCAGTAACTTCAAACCGTGACTACGTACGTAAGGATTATACCTTTTGTAAACAATAACGGACTAATTTACACTAATGTTAAATCAGTTAAAAGATAAAGTTTTTGACGAAAACTAATATTTTCGTCATTTTAAAATTACGCCAATGTTTTCAAGGTTCTGTCATTCTGCCTATCACACAGTCTGTCACAAAACAGATGTGAAATGTCATTGTCATTTTTTTTTTTTTTTTCCTTCTTTGGCTTTGGCACGGCTTGTGCATTTGCCACAACAAAGGTTGGGAAACGTTTACAAATATGTAAAAGGAACAATTAGGATTTTTTGAAAGGATCAGTAGGGTAGGTACGGTGAGTAGGATATTAAGTATATATTCCAAATTTAAATGGTTAGAGTAAATGAATACAAAACAGTTTAAATTTTAATATCATTATTAAATAAAAATATAGATAAAAGTTTGTAAATATCGAAATCATTAGTTGATAAAAGATAAGCTATAGATACAGGGAAAGGTACACGGAGGGACAGGAGAGAGGAAATTAAGAAGGAACGATCATAATTCTGACACGCAAATATGATGTGATTAAGATCTCCTACATCAACACCACATTCACACATATTACTTTCAATTATACGTAATCTAGCTAAATGTTCAGGAGTACACACATGACCTAGACGCATGCGAATGATACAAGAGGTGGCTCTCTTGTCAAGCCTCATCTTCGAAAACCATGCTTTACTAGGAATATTCGGTTGAATCTGTTTATAATAGCGCCCTTTGAGTAGGCTAGTTTCATTCCAGTATTCCTCCCAAGATTTTAAGAGAAAACTCTTGGGAAGATTACTTAGATCATGGCAGTAATTGTTATATGGATAAATGTCCCCACAAATCACTGCATCGTTGGCAAGTTTATCCGCCTTTTCATTTCCGGATATTTTACAATGGCTTGGAATCCAGGCAAATGTGACATTAATTTCTTTCAAAGAGCAATTATACAATAGCTTTCTACATTCCATCAGTATAGGATAACAAGTGTTTGATTTGAAGGGGAATTTTTCTAAGGCTTGTAGTGCGCTTTTCGAGTCACAGAAAATTATAGTATTTTTCAATTTCATTATATGAATATATTCTAAGCATTTGAAAAGTCCATAACATTCTCCCGTAAAAACGGACGTCTCAGGAGGCAATTTAACCATTTGATTTATTTTATATTGACTATGAAAAACACCAACACCCACATGACTGTCCACTAAATGTTTCGAAGCATCGCAGTACAAATGATCCCAACCATGAAATCTTTCTTCTAGAATTCTATTAAAAGTCACATTAGCACATATGTCGCTTTTAAAAATACCTAGATCGTAGTGTATTTTTGCTGACAAAATCAAGGATTCGAAGTTAGTAGTGAAAATAGGGAGATAGGAACATCTATAAGTAGGGGCTTGAATAGAACAAAACTTTCGGAAACTATTGACAAGGCAAGGAGCCGACTTATGTGACCAATATGGAGAAGTATTTACCAAATCTGATAACTCTTGTAATTTATTAAAAAGAGGGTGATTAGAAAATTGAAGGGAACGAAACAGAAACCTGTCGCACAAGTACTGACGACGAAGTATTAGTGGAGGATCAACACATTCAGTTTGCAAAGCATTGTTAGGACTTGATCGCATAGCGCCAGTAACAATACGTAAAGCTTTCGTTTGGATAACATCTAACTTTCGGAGGCCAACTGCACTACACGGTTCTAAAAAGTATGTGCCATAGTCTAGAGTACTCCTGATAAGCGCATTGTATAAAAGTTTAAGGCAAAAAGGGTGAGACCCCCACCAAACTCCTGCTAAGCATCTTAGAATATTTAAATGGGATTCACATTTAGCTGTCACATAATAGAAATAAGGAAGACCTGTTAATTTGGCGTCCAAAATAATGCCTAAAAATTTTGCTTCATCTTTGACAGGAATAACAGAATTGTCAAAATATACAAAAACTGGAGGCGGACAACGTTTTCTAGAGAATAAAACGACTGTACTCTTGGGTACCGATAAACTCAGATTATTTTTATTTAACCACTGGTGTAAATTTTGTAATGATGAAGTTAGAGTAATGCTCAACTGATTAATGTCGCTTCCAGATATATATATTAATAAGTCATCTGCATATTGTAATACATTAACATTGTTCTGGAGAGTTGATTCCAAATCATGAGAGTATATGTTGAAGAGTAATGGACTTAAAACTGATCCTTGTGGAAGCCCTTTCCACAACAATCTAGTTTTTGTTATACCATTTTGTATTACGTTAATAGAACGCCCACACAAGATGTTAATAATAAAATTAATTAATAACGTAGGAACTTGAAGTTTTATTAATTTATCTTTAAGAATAGTCAACAAAACATTATCATACGCAGCAGTTATGTCCAAGAAAGCGGCAAGAAGTGAATGATTATAGGAAAAAGCTATTCGAATATCAGTCCTGAATATGCCAATACTATCCATGGTACTCATGCCCTTTCTAAAACCATATTGACTATTACTTAACAAACCTTTACTTTCTATGAACCATTCCAGTCTATTTTTAATTAAATGCTCGGCGATCTTAATTAAAACAGATGAAAGAGCTATGGGACGGTATGAATTGTGATCATTTATGGGTTTTTTAGGTTTTAATAACAAAATTACCTCTTGTGACTTCCATTGTTCAGGAACATAACCATTGCGCATGATAATATTGATGAGAGACAAATAATACATCAGACCAGAATCACTTAAATGAGTTAAGAAAGAATATGGAATTCCATCATTACCAGGAGCGGAGTCTTTTACATATGAAAGAATACCTTTAAGTTCACTAAGAGTAAATGGATTATTAAGTTCTGATTCATCGCCATTGATTAAATATAGCTCATTGCAAACTTTCTCAGAAACAAAAGCCGGTGCTAGTTTGTCAAGAAATTTATCTACTAAAGGTTCATCAAGTTTGAGTGGTAATGGATCTTTATACACCGAACGGAATCTCCTAATGTTTGACCAAACTGCTGATGCTGGAGTATCTGGAGAAATATTATGGCAAAATTTTCGCCATCCCTCCCATTTTTTTTTCTTTAATAATTTACGTGTACTCCGAGTAACATCTAAAAGTATTTCGAAATTTTCTCTTCTTGTATCAGTACAATAATTTCTTTCAGCTTGTTTTCGCCTTTTGATAGCATCTGAACAGTCACTATCCCACCAAGGTGGAGATGGTATTTTTCTATTCCTATCTCTTTTAATAGGAAATACCTCGTCAGCCGTTTCTAATAACAATGTAGCTATAGCATCAGCACATAAATGTTCATTATTTTCTTGGACATTAGGTAATGATGAAATTTTCTGTTCAACTTTATCTCTATATAATTGCCAGTTTGCATTTGATATTTTATATTTCATACGTGGTGTAGTTTTCAAAAATGGTTTAGTTATGGTAGGAAAATTAATAAGAATAGGAAGGTGGTCGCTTCCAAAAGAAGATGATAAAGTTGACCAAGAAAGGGTTGACGCTAAGTTCGGTGAACAAATTGACAAGTCAGGAGCACTTACTCCTTCGTTTGGTTTAGTACGGCGTGTAGCATCTCCCGAATTTAATAAACACAAGTTATTTTGGTCTATTAAATCTAGAACTCTATTACCATAATAATTAGATCTAGAACTTCCCCATGATGTGTGTTGGGCATTAAAATCTCCTAATAATATTATTGGCCTAGGCAAACTTAAAATTATATTTTCGATTTCATCATACAATAATGATGATGGATGGGGTATATACAATGAAACAAATGAAATATTATTTACACAAACAGCAATTATAGAAAAACCACTACTATGCTGTGGAATGGGAATATGTACAAAAGTAAAAGAATGATGAATTAGTAATGCAACTCCTGCATAACTATCCGCCCTGTCTTCTCTTACACAAGAGAAACCAGGAATTCTGAAAATGGAATCTGGCCGGAGCCAGGTTTCTTGTAGGGCAATTATGAAAGGATTATATTTATTTATGATGAAAAATAGGTCACTTTTCTTATTCTGAATGCTGTGACAATTCCATTGGATTACTGATGACAGTTGATCCATGGTTATTATCATTTTTATTATCAAGATTCTTCTCAGGTATGGCAACGTTGGACGGTGAAGGTAATGTATTATCAAATTTAGAGAAAGAGTTAATCAATAATATGATTAATTCTTTTACTGGCAAATTCTTAAGGTAATTAGTTTGATCTATAGCTTGATCAATATTTAAAATACTTTGACTAGGTCCAAAGGGGCTATTGTAGTCATTAACTAAAGATTCATGTTCAACCCTATCAAAGCCCTTAACAAGCTTGGGAGGGGATTTGGGTTTAAGAAAAACTGTTTTTTTACTGGAACTATTACTTGGTATTTTATTTATCAGACTATTTGGTAATCTATTTTTGTGTGAAGAATTTGGTTTAGTAGGCTCATTTTGTGTGGATGAAGTTTTTAAGGTATCAGCATAAGACATGGAGACTGGTGGGTGTAGTTTTGATGCTTCCGCATAAGTAATACAACTTTTAGCCATTGTTTCCTTAATATTTTTCTGTCTAAAATATTCAGGACATTGTCTGCTTGTAGCTAAATGAGGGCCAGAGCAGAGGCAACATTTAAAATATTCCTCATCTACTGGACAGATGAGTGGGCTTGACCACATTTAAAACACCTAGGTGTGGATCGACACTGACTTTTTATATGTCCGTACCTGCAGCAATTAAAGCATTGTATGGTGGGATAGATGTATAGACTAACTGGAAGTGAATTATAACACAAAAAGATTCTGGGTGGAAGAAGTTGACCGTCAAAAGTGAGTACTACTGTTTCTATTGGCACATATTCTATTATCCTATTTAGACGTCTAGCCTTGAGAACTTTACCATATCCTAAAGGTAACGACACATTCTCTACTATTTCATCCTCAGTCCAATCAGTGGGAACCCCCCGGATAACACCCTGTCGGGTAATATTGATACCTGGTATAAATGCCTTGTAATTATTTAACTTTAAAGAGTTGTTATTTAAAAAAGTATTGGCATCTTCAAATTTCAAAAAAGTAATTGATAAACGGTCTCTGGATACCTTTTTTAGGCTGCCATTGATGATATTCTTAACATTATTCTTTTTAAGAAAACGGCCAAATGAGATAGAGTGAATAGAACGATTTTCAGTGGGTGTTGATGTTTCTCTTTGTATGTGTATTACATAGGGTCCGGAATCAGAGGCTTGATAAGAAATTCTCCCCACAGGAGTACGACTTTCTTGAGTTTGTGAAGGATTTGGTGCTGTTGTAGTGACATGATCAGTGATGTCTGTTGATTTAGGTAAACAATTGTTGTTGTAACTATTATCACATTTGCAATCAAACTTGTCAGCCGGGCCGAGCAAAGAATCAGTGCTATGATTTCTCCTTTTCCTTCTACAATGTTTACAACCCTTTTTTGTAGTTTTTCTACGTTTCACCTGGTTGGCATGACTTTCCGAACCGTCCGTGTCGTCATGATGAGAACTTTCAGTCTCTAAACCTAACTTGATGTCGTTCGGTTGATCATTATCTAACTGAATGGTAACGAAACTTGACGCCTGGGGGATTGCTCCCCCAGGGTCTTCAGGCTCGTTCATAAATTACAATGAAAATGTTTTGGACTTACCCAATAGTGAGAAAATAACACTAACTATTATTATATATACAAAGAAATACTTAAATATGTACACCAAACTACTTAACTGATCCTATATTATTAATTACAAAATAAATTTTATCAAAACCCAAAAATGTCAACCGCACAGTTCGACGTTTCCCGCGCTTTTCCCATTGTCATTTATGGACCGAATGTCACCGAGCAGGTATAGTCTGTGGTACTGAGAGTAAAAAATCTTCGAAAAAATGTGATATGACAATCATGGGCTGCGTGAGATGGCAGCACTGTAGCGTCAGGCTGTAATATTACGAGTGACTAGCCGTAGTAATTATTATTGTAGGTATCGTAAAATGTATATGCCCTAACATGAATGTCATTCGTTGTATGCAATGCAACTGTCACTTAACAGATTATAACGTTTTACCACAGATTAGAATCCAAACTTTTTTACTGTCACATTTATGTGATTGTTTATGGAATGACGTCAAAATATTGTTAGTCACCCACCGACCCCACCGTATTCAGATCTAAGAAAATCGGTGAAAAACCTCCGTTTCCAAGTCGTATTTTGTTGTAAATCAAACAATCACAGGTATGTAACTTTTATTTCTTAATATCAATGCCAAATAGTAATCTCAATCAACCATGTGGGGCTTTGTGTAAAAGCACAACCATAAATGGTAATCCTTGATTGTGACACAGTGCTTTGCCCTAAATAACTAACGACGAAAAGCAAGAATTTTTTGTCGGTTGCTTGCTCACGAGCAACACATGACTCACGTTCATTAGTAGGCGCAGGTGACGATAACTTCTCCGTCAACGCAAAAGGTTCGTTAGATATTTTATTTATAAACTTGGTCGCTTACGTTCAGGACAAGTGGACATTTGTTACAAGCGATCGTTCGCATCTTTTCTGGACATGTAAGTAATTGATTGATTATTAATTAATATTTAATTTTTAACTTGATTTATTCAACTTTTCTTCAACAATTTGTGTAGTTTTAGTTTTTGCAGGAAAATGATGATATACTATGAATTTATTGTCAAATTGGGAACTAATTATTTTTGACACCATATTTTACTAAATATGAATTGAACTAGTTCTTAACATTAAGTTTTTGTATGTGTAAACTCGTGTATATGTGTTTGTTATTTCTGTTTAGAATCATCATGTCGTCTCGCAAGACAGCTGGCCGCCGCGGCACCAACAAGAAGCGTGCTCAGCGCGCCACATCCAATGTGTTTGCTATGTTTGACCAGGCACAGATTGCGGAGTTCAAAGAAGCATTCAATATGATTGACCAGAACCGAGACGGTTTCGTTGACAAAGATGACCTTCATGACATGCTCGCATCCCTTGGTGAGTCAGGATAAGAAATAATAACATGAAAACCCTATGCTGATAAATAGTATTGCTTTGGTCCTAGTGACATATCTCCCAATCCAGCATACCATGACTTGGTCTTGAAGCCCTCATTTAGGTTACTCTCTTTTACCATAAGGCCGAACATAGGGGTTCCTCATTGTTAGGCAGAAGATAATTCATATGAAAATGTTAATGTAAGTTTTTTTTACAATAGCACAAATACTGAAGAGAAATGTAATTATGCACAGGTAAAAACCCTACAGAGGATTACTTGGAGGGTATGATGAACGAGGCTCCTGGCCCCATCAACTTTACTATGTTTCTGACTCTGTTTGGGGAACGCCTCCAGGGCACCGATCCAGAAGATGTTATCAAAAATGCATTTGGGTAAGTCATCCAATTAGATTATGGTTTAATGCTGATCCATAGTTTATGTTATCTTCACCTCCTAAAATTCGGAAACTTAACTCAAGAGTCGTAAGATTAAATTGTGATCCTAAATACTTCAGCATTATTTGTTTTATGTAGTCTGTGGATTCTTTTTTAACTGCTCTGAGCTATCTCAATTTAATCACAAAGTTAATAAAGTCTTTTAAGATCCAGTTTTTTATAAAAAAAAGTTGATTTTTATTACTATTTTTATTTATATACTAGGTAGTTAACTGAGTTTTTACGATATTTTCCATCATTAAGAGGAAACAGAAGGGCCATTTATGATACAAACTTAGTCCACTGTTTCCTCCTTGGATATTGCTAGTAAAGTAATAATTTTAATCCAAAAATCTGTTGCCACTATTGGCATGTCTCTATGTTTTTTTGGTATTAAAAATTAATGATTATTTTAAGAGATAATATGTACCCTCAAAAATCAAATGTTTTGATTTTTGGCCTTGTTCAAACATTCAGAACACCAGTTTGACTAGTTAATATAATAAAAACATAGCAACACAGTAACAGATTTAGCAAATACCTATTTTTCAATTTTCCCACTCATGCTGTGTCGTGTCTTAATAGTTTTTTGTCCCTTTTGTACTGTTTGATTATGTAATGAACGATGCTATTAATATATAAAGATATAAAAACAAGATAAAAACTATGGTCCAAGTTATTATTTGTGATTCCCAGATGTTTCGATGAGGAAAACAACGGTGTGATCAACGAGGAGCGCCTCCGCGAGCTGCTGACGACGATGGGCGACCGCTTCACCGACGACGACGTCGACGAGATGCTGCGGGAGGCGCCCATCCGCGACGGACTCTTCGACTACGTCGAGTTCACGCGCATTCTCAAGCACGGAGCTAAAGACAAGGATGAGCAGTAAGTGTGCACTTCAACATGCAGGTTGCATCAATACAATTGAATTACTCACCCAAATAGTCTAGAATTATGCACTGATACTTTATAATGTCAAAAGGTTTACAACAAAATGAACTAAATATTCTATTGCCGGAATTCTTGAACAAAGTCAAAGTTGAGCACTCTTCAACTCCATTCTGTACAAGTACTTGTCTTGTTCTACAAGTCAGTTGAAATGAAAGGAACAGATACATATTTAGGGGCTGCCCAACTAAGTAATGTTTCAGAATTTAGGTGATAGAGTGAAACTCCAAAAAATACAAAATAATATGCCCCATGAATAGTTATGTAAATGATACTTGAACTGCAATATACAGTATCAAAACAGATGTAGGTATTTATTAATTTCCAGTTGGAATGATACACATGTAACCTGCTGCACTGAAGATGATTTTATAATTATGTAAGGGTTATATATTTGACAGATTAATAATTTTGTATTGTAATAAGTAAAAAAATCAAGTTAGAAATTAAGTTTATTTGATACAACCTTATTTGGAATAATCTCAGGGGTGCTAATTCAAAGTTATTTTTTTTAATTGTTGCATTTCAATGGTATACTATCAAGCATTTGTCAAAATATAATTCCATTTTACTGTAAGTTTCATTTGCCATAAATTAATTTCTTGCAATATTTTCCCATTAAGTACAAGAAATTATGTGATTGGTGAAATAGTATTATGATCATTCCTTGATTCGGTATTTAAACTCCTTAAAACTTGTACTTTAAATGAAGTACCTATTTTAAGTTTCGTACTATATGATGTTTTGTTTATAAATTATGAATTATCTGCTTGACGTTTATTTTCGATATTACTAAAATTATAACAGCGAAATGTCACTGATTACAACCATTTATCGGAAATAGATGGATTGCATAAAATAATGTATAGAGTTTACTTATATTATGTGCCTAGTGTGTGTATTATGTAGTCATGTAATAATCATGTATGTATTTATTACAAACTTTTATTAATAACAAAATATTTTATTTACACTTCCCAATATTCAACATAATCACAAAATCACCTAAACACAAATGTTTTCTATATCTGCGATTGAGTAGTGTTTTAAAAATAGAATACAAAATGTCCTCTAGCAACTTCTATTTAATCACGGAATGGCCTTCGACTTTTGGTGCATCTGTATGTAGATAAATTTCAGATGAGAATGTAACAGGACCTTCGGGTCTAAAAGGATTGTCTTTGAAGAAAAAGAAAAATTGCTTGAAATGGTTGTTTGTAAAGGATAATGTTTTATTTGTTACGGTTACAGTGGTTAGGTTATCAGGCAGGTTGACAAAGGATTTTTTTTTTATACCCGTTCGGTGACCATCAAGCATGTGGACCACCTGATGGTAAGTGGTTAACGCAGCCTATGGACACGTGCAACACCAGGGGTATCACTCGCGCGTTGTCGACCCTGCAAAAACCTTATCAAAGCCCTCTTGAAGAAGTCCATACTATAACACATCGGGAAAACCTCGGCAGGAAGTTCGTTCCACAATTTAAGCGTCCGTCTCATTCTGGGTCTTTCACTACCGACACTTCTTTATTTTTAGAGTCTGTACACTATGCACGATTTCTCACCGGAGAATTTCGATTTGAACGATCGCGGCGATAGGCCTCTGCTTATGGCGTCTATTCGATGGCAAACTCAGGAAAGACGATGAGCGCATGTTTGGCGTACGATCCGAGTAAACAATCCCGCCGCTTATATTATTAAATTAGCTGCCCCGACAGACTTCGTTCTGTGAAAAGTTATTGGCAAATGTTTGACAGCTAGAAAAATTTAAGTGTCGTTTATTTTATTTTTCGTTACTTATCATTTTTGTTTCTCACCGTTTCAACCTTACCTGAACTCCCACAAATATTTCAATATCAAAATTTGCCAAATCGGTCCAGCCCTTCTAGAGTTTTAGCGAGACAAACTAACATCAATTGTTTTTTTATACTGTAGGGTGGGTGATTATCAAGACTTACAAAAACGATATGGCACACTTAGTAAGTGATGTAGTAACTATGTAAGCGAAAAATTTGATTTTTTCAATTGTCTTTAATTTTAAGGTTTACATACAAAAAATACTGACTGTTCGACTGCGTGATTTGTATGGTGGTAAATATTGTATTCGCCAGAAAACACTCCTATGTCATGGTCTCGAAGTAAGGATAAATATCCTTGTGTTACGAGGTCCTAGATTTAGGCCATGGGCGTCCGGCACACCCAGAACCGAGTCAACTTGAAAGATCGTTTCCTGAATTGACTCGACCGGGAATCGAACCTGAGACACCACGCATACCAAGGCGAGAAACCGTGTTATATACAGCGCAGTGCGCCAATCGTGTCGTCAAACCTAATACAACCGTTTTTGTTCTGTAGAACTGTTCAATAACTTCAATTAGATGCCCACAGCTACTTTGACTTTCTCTCACCGCACCGCTCGCCGTCGCTAGGGAGTTCGTCCTCATACCCTGGATCCACTATGGTCTCGTACCGATCGGTTTCAGAGATGCTTCCTTCCTAGAACGCTTAAATTTTAATTGAGCCTGCTGATCTTTCCAATTAGCTGTAGATTGAAGTTCTTCCAAGTTTTTCACAGGATCGGCATCTGCAACGCGCGAGTGCATCTGCAATGCCCCTGAGGTTGCGCAAAAGTGCACGTGTGTTTAAGGGGCAATTAAAGTAATTGAAACATAATAAATTGTTATAAACAATATTTATTCTTTAAAATATTTGAACGCTACTATTACGTTAATAAATATGTTTTCTTTGTTTCAATATAAATAAATAACCAGTATGTATAAAAATAACAGCCGGAAATTCATTAATTTCAGACAAAGCATGCCCGAGAATAAAATATCTTAAAAAAACTGATATTGCTTGAGCCATTCAGAAAAGCGAGGTCTTCAGGAACTTCAATAGGACAGTCGTAGTGTAACGTTAGTCAGTTTTTAAATTCATAAGTCTATACCAACTGAACTGAATGTGACTTTATACAATAGCAAATTCAGAAAACTCACATTGTCACATGTATCTTTGATGATTAGACATGGGTTTGGCATAATTAGTAATTATTAGAATGATACTAAATTACTAACAGTAAACAAGTTATATAAACTTAATTTAATTCAGCTGTAAATAGTTATTGCTTGGCCTAATGTTGACTAGTTCCCACTATTCGACTAAGATTATTACGAAAGAGTTAGCTCCATTGTTTTTTGATGAGGTCTGCGCCGCGCTCGGCCACCATCATGATGGCGCCCTGGGGGTTGCCCGTGGGCTGGCTCGGCATAGATGACGCGTCAATCACTCTTAGACCTGCAATAAGATAAGATAAATAATCTTTATTGCACATACTAATACAACAGGTAATTACAAAATGAACAAAATTAAAGTACAATTTAGGCTGCCTTATCGCTAATGAGCAAATTCAGTAGAATAGTATAGGTGCGGAGGAAGACAACCTCACAAAACTCTTGCAAAATGATTCTTATCTCAGCAGCATAAGGTGTAATGTAAAGCTAGATGAGATGTCGTGTGTACAAACGGCCCAGCGTAGTTAAATATGGGAATCAAACAGATCTACAGTTGTATCATCAGTACATACCTAGTATAAAACAAAGTTGCTTCCCGCTGTCTGTCTGTCTGTACGCTTAGGTCTTTCAAACTTCGCAACGGATTTTAATGCGGTTATCATCAACAGACAAAATGATTCAAGAGGAAGGTTTATATGTTTGATACATAGGTACATCTTACATATTATTTATATGAGGGATAAATTAGTATCTACATCGCCCCTTGCGAAGTCGGGGCGGATCGCTGGTTTGTTAGTAAACCTACAGGATAGGAGTGTGACGTTAAAAGAACATTAGGCGATGCGACAATGAACTGTGGTTTTGCGCACAGGTACCTACAGTATGAACTAGGGAGTTTCATACCACCCTACCCATTTGGTGCCTAAATTCGCTCGCAGGTACTGGTCAGCATTCTTTTCAGATGACCGGAACTATACGTATTCTGTGACTATACTGAGGTTTAAAAAACTGCTCTATTGTCAATTATCCAAGTTAGCTAAAAAATACTTCAGTATGGCTACCATGAGTTTACACCAATGAATGACAGCCGCTAGCGTCCGCGTAAGCCGCGTTGACGTTTTTGTATGGGATTTCGGCACAACGCCCCTAGTGATTAAAAATGGCATGGCATACACATTTCTGAAGCACAAAATAAAGAGTTTACATAAGGGTTACTACTATATACGCTCTGAATTTTTAAAATGAAGTAAGTAAGTCATACCTACTTGACAGAACCGGCAAAAAAAAAATTCATCATGTGAAAAATTGCACTAAGTTCAACAAAAACAAAGACACTCGCGACAGTGTGACTTTTCCTAAAAGTAGATATACCTACCGTCCACGTTATAGACCTTGAGCTGAGGGTCTATGACGAGGCCGATGGCGGCCGTGGCCAGCTGGTGGTTCTGCGGGTCGGTGTTGACGCGCGCCATGCACTCGATCCACGCATCAGACCACTCGTCGGAACTGTTGCAGCGCTCGCTCGTCTTGCTGTCGAGTTGGATGCCGTACTTGTTCTTGAGGGTCTAGAATAAAGAC
Source organism: Udea olivalis (assembly GCA_947369235.1). Taxonomy (NCBI): domain Eukaryota; kingdom Metazoa; phylum Arthropoda; class Insecta; order Lepidoptera; family Crambidae; genus Udea; species Udea olivalis. The sequence continues at coordinate 8,065,985 of OX376362.1, read as the reverse complement.
GTTTTTATGATACATGAAGCTAGGGTGTTGAAAATATATTTTGGTTCACATAGCTTATCCCCGTATTTGCCTGTAGATGGGCTGGCTGCATTCGCGAAGAGCCCGTGTAATCGCGCTCGATCGCTATTCAGAAAGTGTTTTGTGTTTGGTTGGTATTGATCGACAGCGTTTCATCAAAAACAAATGAGTCAATAAAGTGTGAAGTGATACACCGTTTTGACGATTTTTTAAGCAGGGCGATACCACTACGTGACCGTGTCGCTCTTCAATCGCGGTACAGTGAAGGCATCTGTCTTATATGTCGCAAGCGCATTCAGGTTTAGGAGAAGACACCTCACCCACTACGACTACTTAAAAGGATAGTAAAAGGCCTTTGCTTGATGAAGAGATATTGACAACGTAACCATGGGTTGTATTGCGTTAGTTGCAACATCTTTATCTGCTTAATAGAAAATATACTCACGTCGCTGTCAAAGATCCGCTGCAAATATCTAGCCCCATCCCTGATCATCACCAGGTCTTCAGGATGCGAGAAGTACCCCGGGTAGAAGAGCGGCGACACGGTGGGGTCGGTCGAGTTGATGGTCATGTAGCCGTAGCTGCGAGGCAGGAGAAGTGCTGCGTTGGCTCTAGAAATGTATTTAAGTCTCGTCTACATAGGTATTTCGGAACCAACACGAGGTTATGAAGTTGTCGGACTACTCGCTACAACTTACGCGCCTAGCGCCTGCGAAAGGGAGTCTGATTCTTCGGTTATTATTAACCTCGGGATCGACAAAACTGTACCATTTTACATGAACGTAAATGTCGAAAGATAGAGATAGGCTATCTATAGTTCAATTAATTTGAGATTAATTCAATTAGATAGTTTTGATTCGACAAGAATATAAACTCGCAACTTCCTAAAATAGGTACTTACTGGAATCTCTAGTATCAAGGGTTCTGAAGCTAATCATATCACATGATATCAATATAAAAATTGAAAACAAAAGCTTTAGACGAAATATTGTAACTGAATAAACTTAAAATAAAGTCAAAAATTATCTACCTAGGAAAGGAACAAGGGAAGTCATGGGACTTATCACAAGTCTTTGTCAGTTGTTCACCATAAAAATACTTTACCGGCTTATATGATCCACTGTTAGAGACGTGTGGACAAACCTCAAAAACAGTTCAAATTCAAAGTCAAAGTCCTCAGAAATCGATGAACCATACGTGTGTGAATTAAATATTGTGTTATATGTATGTTCGTTTTAAGGTATTCATCTATGGGCCGATTATGTTTAGTTAAGATCTTTAAATGTAATTTGTTGCCTGAAAATAAATAAATGATTATGATTAAATTGATTTTGGAAATAAGCAGCGCACAGTTAAGTTTTACATGACTCATGCGCTACGATTTTAAAATAATATCGCATTAATTCGTAATAACGACCAAATACTTGGGAAGCGCGAACTTGGGTGTGTTGAGCAATCAATGCACTGACAATAATTACTTACGATACATTCCGCCCAATGCCGTCGTTGTAGCCGTTGGTCTCGTCGATGACACCGGTGCGGGAGCACTCAGCGTAGAAGCCGTTGAAGAAGAACTGTAAGTCAGGCTGCTTACGCGATTTGTCCGCTAAACTCGAGTATAGCAAGCCGGTCAGCTGTTGGCAAGAGTTGTTTCATTCCGTAAGCGAATCTCAAGGGTCTTCCTCCTTTAGTGATTAATGCCGAGGTTTCATTGACGAGTTTCGGCAACATATTCATAACAGATGTAATAAGATTTTTACAGCGATGGCAAACATACTCGTCGAGTGATACGTTTGGTATTGTAAAAATTAGAGGGGACCGACCAGACAGAAGAATGCAAAGGTCATCTTATTTATTTCGCAATGGAGAAACGACCAATCACTTATTAACCAGCTTTCTCATTAATTTCCTTCCTTTTCATGCTCAACATTTAGCACTAGTGATGTACAAATCTCGAGGCGTCGAGTTCTACGTTTGAAGCGAGACGGATTGGCCGGACTCAGTGAGCTCGGTAGGCTCGTAGACCCGAGCCCAGCCGAGTCGCGAGCTCCCTGAGTCACGCCTGGAGGCCTCAAAAGAGTTCGAGCCTTCAAAAGAGCTCGCACCTATCAAAAGAGCTCGAGCCTTCAAAAGAACTCGAGTCTTAAAGAGCTCGAGTCTTCTTAAACCTTTTCACTATCTACAATATTTTTCACGATAGTTAAAATGTCTTTACTGATAATCAAACCTCTATTTTTCGAAATACCCTTCTGGTCACATAAATTATATGCCACAAATACGTATTTTCTTGCCTGTTTTAAAAAGGAAGACTCTAAACGGAAACTAACTTGAGCGCGACTCTCCACGTCTCGAGCGCTAAAAAATACTCGAGCTCTGAAAAAGGTTCGAGATCAATCGAGATCTCAAGAAAACTCGAGTTCTGGGAAAGAGCTCAAGCACCAAGCTCTAGACAAAAGGACTCTGAAACCTTGAGCCTTGTACATCACTATTTAGCACTACTAACCACTATTGAAAGTGATATTTTTTTTTCTAGATTGATGATTTAATGAAATTGACTAACTCGGTGCTTGGTTTTAATAACATACCTGGGTGACTCCAGTACCAGACATAGGCCCTTCTCTTTTAAGCAGATACTGCGTCAGTACGCTCCAATCCAGGACCTCTGTAGCGTTGATCTTCGTGAGGACGAAGTACAGAGTTATGCCGTAGTGATTCTTGAGGTACTTCCCAACTGGAAGGTCTGCTACCACGGGAATGCTTAGTGGCTCCAGCGTTTCCCGTGGGCCGATTCCTGACAGCATCAAAATTTGCGGAGTGTTCAGTGCACCTGCACTTAATATCACCTGGAGAATGTGCGTAATATTGTTAACATCACATAGCCATGTTTTAAATAACATGTCACAGAGATGACTTTTTTACTCTACCTCCTTGGAAGCATTGACAGTTTGTTTCTCGCCGTTTTCGTCAATATATTCCACTCCGTACGCCCTGTTTCCATCTAGCAACACTTTCGACACGAGAGCGTTCAGTTTTACGTGCATATTAGGTCTTTCCGATTCAGGCTTCAAGAATGCTCTTGCTGTGGTGTATCTTTGGCCATCTCTAAAAACAAATTAGGTGATGTCATTTTAGCCTTGAGCTGTCAACCGTGCAGTGCAGGCTAATTATTAATCTAATTATATAAAGCCTTGGCGAAATTAATATCGCTACATGCATGAGCCGACGAGCGACCTATCCTGTCAGCGATAATCTAAAACTTAGAAACAACCATATGATGTTATGGTAAAGTTCGCATTTAACCTTTGATTTATAAACCAAGGAAGCGTTGATCGTTTTTATTTCTATTCACCATAAACTTAAAGTAAGACTAACTCGTTAAAGGTCTGCGCTATGTTGAACCCTTCTGGTGTGTTAGGGTTGTTCATATCTTCTATGACTGGCAATCCAGTCTCGTTGATGGCCTGCAGCAGGACATGCGCGGCGTGTGGCTGGTATTTAAACTGAAATGGTTAAAAGCTTTGTTAGTAAACTACTGGCATGAAGTTCTTTTACTGTTGTGTTAAATAGCAAGTCACTGTCGGAATTGTTCTAAGCCGCCTATTTTAGGAAAGTTCTGGGCAGATTAAAAACACAATGATTTGTTATTATAACTAAGGAAACTTTAGATTTAGACTAGACAGTCATTTGATCGCAATCGCACCTGATGGTAAGTGACGATGCGATCTAATGGTACATGTCTGCCTAGTAAATGCCTATTCACTCTTGTCTTGAAGAGACCCAGATTGTATTGGTTCGGAAACACATCCGCGGGCAACGAGTTCCACTCCTTTGCTGTTCGCATTATGAAGGAGTCCGCAAAACGTTTTGTGCGAATGGATGGTGCGAAATATCCACAACGTGCGGGTGGAAGGCTAATGTGCGTCTCGTGCTCCGATGGTGAAAAGGAGATGGCTGAACCAACTCATGCAGCAAATTTAACGTCTAGATTTATGTTCGTCTGCTACACAACGGATTTTCTAGCTATAGATATTGGCTATATTGAACAGTTATATCCGTTGTTAGAAGCAATGCTGGATTTAGAGGTCTGGAGGCCTCGGGGCAACAAAGGAGTGGAGTCCCCCTGGCCCCAAAATATTTTCCAAATAAAATGGTTTTTTTTTTCAGTCGAGTTTTCCAATAAATCATTTATTGTGAAACCAAGTAGGTAGGTATAGATTCTTTTATTATTTAACAAACAATATGGAATAATAAGAATTAAATGAAGTTGAATTTTAGCGTTTGTTAACGAACGGAACCTTCCGAACCGTTTTCGCCGAAAGATTTCGCTGAAATACAGTCCCCGCAGTAAATCACTTTCAATGCTCAGGAGAGAAAGCTTTGATAGACGGTTTTGTCCCATCGTAGTTCGAAACCTATTTTATAATTTTGATTTTCGAAAATGAGCGCTCTCCAGTTCAATTTGATACCATCAAAACCAAATACATTTAAAATGAAATTCGCTATTTGACTGTTTCTTGAAAAGTGGTATGATGTTCGTAAAAGATGTTATTAATGCTCCCAACAAAAGCTTTTTTTTTAAATGTGCAGTTCACAGATTCAATTCAGCGTGGATTGAATTTCCGGCGAATACGCTTTTACGTCACTATGTTAAAAAACGGTTCTTTCCATTTGTAGGAATGTATTACTTTCATTCAATTAAATTATATGTTAATGCATAAAATGAGTTACTAGTCTTGTGTAAATTTTCGTTTGTGGCTTTTATAATTTAAACTTGTAAAACAAAGAGAATGCAATAATATTTTTTTGTAAACTAGGGTAAATCTCGTAAACAAACAAAATCATCGAAGTCATACGCGACATACTCGTTTATGTCAGAGTTCCGACGTCACGGCATGGCCGGCATGTGTTACTCGTGTCATTTCCCGCGTATTTCTAAATGGGAAGTGCAGAATTGTGTTTTGTAAAAATAAAATGAACGTTTTTACTTCAAAGTATATCCAACATAGTTATTGTTCACCTATGAGCTACACTATGCAACACCTTACATCTTCTATTTTCCTTACAGTCAAATGATCAATTTCAAGGTTTAGGAATGTAGCTCTGAAATTTTGATCTTCGATAATTCGGTAGTAAAATAGTTCCGTAGATTGGTATTTTCCAGTCCTTTTTGCGAAAAAAAAACAAAGGAAAAGTTGTTTAATAGTGTTTTTAACTACACCTGCTCGGAAAGTACCTTCATACTTTATCAAATTTACGGTAGAAAGTACGTCATTGCATAACGAACAAATATGCGGGGAGAAAACGCATCTGATCTGAGCGGGAGAGATAAGTGTATGAAAATCCATTTCTTACGTGGTTTTTCTTTTTTAATTTTGGGTAAGACTATGCGCCGGTAACCTAAATATCAAAAGCCAAAAAGTTTTTACAGTGAGTTTTTATCTCCAAGTTCGCAAAATGACACTGGCCACTAGCTGTGTCGGATGGTGTCGGGCTGGCAGTGCGACCCTGCGGCGGCAGGATAAACAATTTGAAAAAAGAACATTTGTGTGTTGTTTGAGGATTCAGTTTTCGTAGAAAGTAAAATAAAACTATCAAAATGATAAGTAGTGATTGTGATGATGAAGATTGAAACAAACATAAATGGAAAAAGTGTTACATTAAGCTTCACTAACTGCAACAATTTCAATATAAATTTCAATTAGTAAAGATTTAGTTTTTTATTTTCCTCGTAGGTGTAGTATTAGTGTTTACTAGTCTGAATTTGAATTCTTTTTTCCAAAGTCTATTGTGGGGGCCCCTTTTTTGTGGAGGCCCGGGGCTGTTGCCCCGGTTGCCCTCCCCTAAATCCGGCCCTGGTTAGAAGCGTATTTTTGGTTTAAAGATTATTAATGCCAAAAGAACCCAGATCGTTCACTTAAATGAAATAACAAACTTCAAATTATCTTGGGACTGAGCATGCACATTTCGAACATAAGCGACCTCCTAGAATTGCGATAACAGTTATAATTTAAGCTATAAACAATAAATTACATTTTCTACTGCTTTCATGGTTTCCAGTGTTGAACATGACCCTAGATTAAGTAAGTCTCGGCCGAATCTAATATGCCAATAAGTTTCTACAAAACTGCCATCATGCCGGAGCAGTTTATTTGTGTGAATGAGTAGTGCAAGTGATGCCTATTTTTCTTCGTAGCAACGTTAGGAGCCATAGAACTTGGAATACAGCAATTTGTCTTCTTAAGGTTTTACCTGTTGCACCGGTAGTGGTCCTGTAGCTGAATGGTACTCAGCGCTGACGAGAGTGCCGATTTGTCGGTTCCCTTCCGTCATGTCGAAGTAGGGCAGGTTCTCCTCCCACGACCAGCCCTCGGCGCCTAGGTTAACCCAATCCTCGTAGTCTGCAGCGTGTCCTCGATGGTACATCATGCCGTTGAGGAGACTTGATCCGCCTGTAAAACATTTCCTAACATCAGAGCCAACACCGCATTTAATTGAGGAAATTGTCCTAGTCTAAGGTCATCGTTATCATACCTACGAGCACAACATACTAACCGAGCACTTTCCCTCTAGGCCACATGCAACCCTGACCGTCCTGATCGAGACAGTAGTTATCGGGCACAGTCCTGTATCTCCAGTCAATTTGATCGTTTGACCAAAAAGTTCGGTAGAACGACGGTGGCCGAGCGCCGATCGGTTCTTGGCCTCCTGCTTCCAGCAGCAATACCTAAGAAAATTAAAAATGGGTTCTAAATTTGTATCAACATTCGGCCTATCTACATGTAAAGATTTGAGATATTGGCAAGTATAAATATTTTGGTAATCAAGCTCTAAGGGGTTGGTTCGATTCACGCTAAATTCGTACACAACACACACAATAGAAATGAAATCTAAGTATGCTATTAGGCTATGTATTACCTTAAAGTTTTCATTCTCGCTTAGTCTGTCCGCCACTATAGAACCTGCTGAGCCAGCTCCGATCACAATAAAGTCGTACTCCGGCCGGACTACCTTCACCGACTGAATCCTGGAGCAAGGGGTAGCGATGTTGCAGCGTCCCTTAAGGAACGCCTCCAGCACCATCATGAAGTAGATCGTGCCGGTGCATATTGGGGAGTTCACTAGGGAAATCCCCTCGTCCACTAAGGGACATTGACATTCCTGCAACATACATAACTCGGTGGATTAGAATGTTGGTGGCAACGTTATGTTCCAGTGAAATTACCCTTGACAGACACGTTTGACGTTTTTTGGAGGTTTTTTCTAATTCTACTGGCGCAACTTTTGAATAAGAATCAGCATTATCGCGACCTGTTTTTTTATATTTGAAATAGGTTTGCGTTTGACCTCAGTCTCGCCGCGGCCGATGCTGGTGGCTTACCCAGAAAATGCCTATTCACTCTGGCCTTGAAGATACTAAGGTTGTAAGTATCCGGAAACACAGACGCAGGGAGTGCGTTCTACTCCCTAGCTGTGCGTACCAGAAAAGACGCAGCAAACCGTTGGGTACGGATTGTTGGAAAGTCAACCACATGGGGGTGGATGCCCTTCCGGCCTCTAGTGGTCCGGCGGTGGAAAGTAGAGGGTGGTATCAGGTTGTGTAGTTCCTGAGCACACTCTCCAAAATACACCTTATAAAAAACCGAAAGACAGGCGACTTTACGCCGATGCTCCAAACTCTGAAGTTTGGTTCCAATGAGCGCATCGTCGCCTATGAGTCTTCTAGCCCTTCGGTCCACTGAGTTCATTGCATCCAACTGGTACTTAGCAGAGCCATCCCACAGGTGGCAGCAGTACTCCATACACGACCGAACTTGTGCTTGATACAAGTGGAGCAGCTGTTCCGGTGTGAAGTATCGCCGAACCTTAATAATAATAAGACATTTATTTCGAACAATTCATTACAGTAAAAAGGATACCAAGTTTTTTGGCAGTGGTTTTTGCTTTCGACTCAATAGAGCTACCAAAGTCAAGGTTAGACGAGAGTTCCATAGCTAGGAGCTCGAGGTGGTGGGTTATCGGTATCGGTGCATTCAGGAAAGTAGGAGTCAGATTGAATGGACTCCGTTTGGCGCAGAACAGACCAGCCAGGGTTTTGTTGGCGTTGAACTCAAGAAGGTTAGCTTCGCCCCAGTCGGACGCTGCTTGTAATGTTGAGTTCATCCGCCTAACCATGGCCTCTCTAAGGGACTCAGTCTCAGCGACACTGGCGCGGGCACTGGACCTATATCGCTCTGTAACAGTGCGGTCGTCTGCGTATCCAAAGATACCCGGGCACAACAGATCATTAATGTATGTATGTGTAGGTACTCCGGCATTTATAGCCAATAAGTCAGAAGAGCAGCCATCAATGACTACCCCTATTGACCGTTCGCTTAGGAAGTCAGATATGCAGTCACACAGTTCGGTGGGAATTCCGTATGAAGGAAGCTTGCTTTTAAGACTGTCGTGTCAAACCCTGTCAAATGCCTTCGACAAGTCGAGAGAGACAGTAAGTGCTTCGCCGTGTTTCTCGATGGCTTCGCCCCACAAGTAAGTGGCATACGCATGAAGGTCACCAGTTGATCGTTCAAGGCGAAAACCGTACTGTCGATCACTGAGCAGACTGTTGTCCTCGAGGTACGCCAGGAGCTTACTGTTTAATACACGTTCCATACTTTTTCAAAGTATGAAGTAATTGCGATTGGTCTATAATTGGCAGGGTCGGCTCGACTACCTTCTTTGGGCACAGGTTGCTCGTTGGCAAGCTTCGAGGACTTAGGAACTTGTCCCGTTTGGAGAGAGAGGCGGTACAGGCGTGTCAGTACAGGAGACAACTCGAGCGCACAATTCCGCAAAACCACTGCAGGAATCCCACGGGACCACTGGCTTTGTTCACGTTAAGAGTCCGAATCGTTTTCAGTACCTCTTTTTGGCGTATACGGATTTCTGACATTACAGAACCGCTTTGAGGAGGTAGCACAGGTGGTGCTTTACTTCCAGAATTGAGACGTGAATGACTTGCAAATAGAGAAGCAAAAAGATTTGCTTTCTCTTCCACAGAGTGGGCCAGAGATCCGTCGGGCTTCACCAGTGGTGGCAGAGATGGGCGGCAAAAGTTTGATTCGACCGTTTTAGCCAAGGACTTCTGGTCAGGTCGTCTCCTGGTCTCCGCTGTGCGATCGGTAGATACAGGAATTGAGAATTTTCTGCACGCCTGTGTCCACCAGTACCCACAAGACAGAAAAACCAGGTTTTTCAAGGTTATGGTGATGTTGAATGATGGCAAAAAGCCTGTTGTAAAGTAACATAATATGGTATCCAAAACAAATTGAGCCAACACAGAACCCTAGCTCGTGGATTTTTAGTTACCTAAATACCTGCATTGAGGCATTTGAGAGGGCGGTGGTAACTGCTTACCATATGCCGAGCCGCACTCGTGATCAGCTCCATGATTTTTGAAAATTTAGAAGTACTACTGGATGTTCTCGTTGGTATGGCTAATCCAATATAATTCGCATTGAGTGAACTACGATTCATAAGTATATAGCATGCATTCGGAAACAAATTGATTTTCTGTTGACGAATTTTATGGTCGTGTTTAATTCATCACTAGGCTTATAAATTATAAATAAATGATTTAAACTCACCTGTGCTGATAAAATCATTTTGTGTAACGCCTTTCAGGAATTTGTGAAGTCCTATAAAAATGTTTAGTGAAAATAAAATGTACATATTATACTAGACGAGAACTAGAATAAAAACATCACAGTCATATTAACACTTTAACAATCGAAAATAATTTTCATCTGAGGGCGTGTGGTATTTTTTACTTTATAAAAAAATCGATAAAATTACCGAAACGATGCAATAAGCAAATTTTTTTTCGCTGCTTTAAGTTTTCCTATTCTGTTAAACGTCACGTGCATAGCTTGTATCGGGGGGTTTGATTAAAATAACCAAAACATGAATATGGATGAAAGCTGATTATAGGTACAGCAAAAAAACTGTTCTTTTTCTGAGTTCAACAAATCCTGGGTTTTTCATAACAGCCCGGGTTTTTGGGTACGAACAAGCATGGTGGTGATCAATTACAGCGATATCTTAATTTCGCTGATGAAGCCCAGCGGTTTGACTGTATAATATAAACGTAGCATACTAATTGCATGTTGTCCCAAAACTCGACGTCTATTGGTTATTGAATGAAAGCCATAATATGTTGGCAGATTTTCAATATTGACATTGACACCCTGGATCACAATTTATTAAGGGAACTGTGATGATTCATACCATTTTTGCAGTATTTTTTTCATGACGTTATTAATGCCAGACAACCATACTATAAATTACAGCATTTATAACGGTTAAAGTTCTTCGAAAAAAGTACAGTACCTAAAGGAGTAGGTAGTAAAGGATCCATCCCTTCATTTCGAATCGATTATTAACGCGGACTATATAGTCCGCCTTGTGCGTTGACTGCTTATAGTTCGTTCTATTTTTTTCGCGGACACTTGCGTGCTTTATTCCGCTACGCTCCGAGGGCGTCCGCGGTTATTCGGCGGACTTTTTGTTCGGCGACTTTTAGTCGTCTGTGTACGTTGCTCGATACAGTTTGTAAGGGATCTATTTTGACGGACAAAAAAGTACGCCGCGGATAATCTCTCGTCTGCGCAGGCCTTGACCATGACTCCATCCAACTTCATCCTATTTTAATTAGTCACGATATAACTTGATTTGTAAATTTAATTTAGGTATAGCATGGTTATCTATTAGTTATTACATTATAAATAAAATCTGCGAAATTATGGAGTTCGTACTAACAGGCAGGACACATCCAAAACTTTGATCAAGGGCGACGATTGTTAAGATTTCAAAATTATGGTTGTTATTTAGCTAAGACGCAGATTTCGTTTCTTATTTTTGTTGATAGATACTCTTAACCGGGCCTTTCACCTGAAACCCGCTTGACTTCGATTTTCAGGACACTGGCTTATGCTAGTTAGTTACGTTACTTTTACCTACAATATTTTCAAAGTCAAATCATTTATTTATTTAAATTGCATAATCAACTTTGTTTAACTAAAGTGCTACTTACAGGCGATAGCAGCTCTATAGAAGACAATATTGGATTAACAACAATCAGAACTGAATGATCATTTAAATACTATATAATATCAGATAAAATTAAAAACTTAATCCTTATTTACATAATAAAAACGATAAAGATGTTTAAAAAGTTTTCACCACATTGCATCACATGTTTTAGGATAATTAGCGCGAATCTTTTTATCTTATATGGAAGCATTAAGTAGAGATTTATTTACTTGACAATTTAAAAAAAAATACAAATCGTTATTTTAACAAAGAAAGAAACGCTCACGACTACAAACTACGCTGATGGACTACAAGTAGTGTTTTTTAGGTTTTTGGCGGTGTTTTCAACTACCGATATCACCTCAGTTTGCAGCGACTTTGTCCTGGACTGGCGAAAGTGGACTAAGCTTTAAACTTTTCATTTTGAATATGAAACTATATACCTGTGCTATGAGTGTCCAAAGTTTCAATAAAACTAATAACGTAATTTTCACGTTATGCTACTCGTATGACATACTAACAGACACACATTCTTCTTTCGTATTGAGAATCTATACAGGGTGGTCCAGAACATACACGTCAATATTTTTTTTTAGCTTACTTACACTCAGGGGTATCCGAAAATACCCCCCCATACATCGGGTAACGATGTTTTGTAGTTTTCGAGATAAGATTTTTTTTAAATTTCTGGTTTGAGTCACTTTTTCGGTCACTGTAGCGTGATCTGTTGAGAAAAGTGCTTGGTTTTTTTTCTTTTTGGCCAGAACCAAAATCTTTGTGTTCATTGTTTAATTTCCGACTAACTCTCCGGTGATGGAAAACATCGATAAAAAACCAAATTAACCCGGATAGCGGCGGAAGGCTCACCATCTACCACGTTGGGTTCTAATACCAATGGTGAAAAGTGGGCTTCTGAGTGTTCCGTTCACCATGACGGCAACAGTCACTTGCCTTTGACCACTCCGTTCGGGATAAAGTCTTGATGGTATGCATGTTATATGTGTAACTTTTTTTTTAAAACGGCCTTTAATGTTCAGGAAAAAAACAGCATTTCTAACTTTTTCAATTTCATAATTTTATTTTCAGAGTTATGAATGTAAATTCTTTAGAACCATCTAGCGCTTTTATTCATTTACTACTGAAAAAATTTTTATTCATTTATCTTAACAGATCGCGCCACAGTGACCGAAAAAGTGACTACCCAGAAATTTCGAATAATTCGTAAATAAATTCATAACTCGAAAACTACAAAAAAATCGGGTAATATACATAGGGTATTTTAGGATACCCCTGAGTGTGAGGAAGCTAAAAAATTTTTACTGATGTTTATGTTTGGACCAACCTGTATAGTGGGGTCGCGTGCAGGAGGTTACTTACTTCTGCACACGACCCTAGTGTAGAGATCAGATAGATAAGATAATCGTTTGTTTTGTAATAAACTCCAGTTCGGGAGTTTGCAATTGCAAAAACTCAAACTCGACTCAGTTTTGTAGTACTCGGTCGCCTAAAGGCACTCACGAGTCCAGAGGTGAGTCGAGCGCAAGTGAAGCTAGGGATACACTAGAATCTAGATAATTAATGTCCCGTCTAACACTCCCGTCAAATAAATAAATTACTGTTCAATACACAAATGAAAGTCAAGAATCAAGTGAACATGAAAATGAAAAAAAAAATGATTGCCAAAACACTGGCGTAAGTAAACAACAATTAGGTGTTAAATTAACACTACAACTGAATGTTTGTTTTTGTTAAGGGTATTCAAGATTTTGGGAGATATACTGTACAAATGTTATAACGTGTATGCACTTAGCACGGTAATGTTATCATTGACGTGGTAAGTATATAAGTATTTTCATAAATAATTAAGTAGGTATCACAAGCAAAGAATATACGATTTGCAGCCAGTGCTCGGTCTCAAGTGGAACCTAAAGAACGGGGAGGACGTCTTACTGCCGATCATGATGCTCATGCACTATCGAGTGAACCTGACACTTTTACCATAGTAAATACAAGGAAACTAGCATAAGCTGTTAGAGAGTTCGGACAGCATGCAGGCGCTCGGTTTAGTTTCAGTAGTCGCGAGAAGTAGCTAAAGAGTCTGTGTGATCGTTTCTGAAATTACCATATACTCGTTTGAAGATAAAGAAATTTTTAATCACAGCTGTAGTGATAAATACATTGATTGCTTGTTCGCCATTCTACCCCCTAGACTGCTTTTTGACCAGATATGTGCTATGCTACGTTGTTGTGGAGCCGTTTGATATCCACCAATCACATTCATTGGTCCACATAGAATAGCACTGGTGGAAACTAAGCTATATTTTTAATAACACACATAGCAGCTATGACTGCCGTGTCGTGTCCCTACTGCTGATACATCGCATAGCTCGAGCTGCGCATCTTCCTCGCTCCGTTACATAACATAGCATCAGTGGAACCGGTCTAATAGTTTCGTAGCTTAGCTTGCACATCCTCGCTGCATAGCACATCTCTGGTGGAAAAGCAGCCTGAAAGTTGTGAAAAAGGGAATGGATGGAAAGTTCCATATTGTGCTGTGATGTGCCCTGTTATAGTTAGGTGCTTAACTTAAATAGAAATTCAATCACCGCGGTCAGCAGGATATCAACATTCCACGTTGTGGAAAAGAAGTGGTTCACGCGGGCGAAGTCGCGGGCAAAGCTAGTTGGGAATAAATAAATAGTTGAAAGCATATCAGAACCTAACGTGGTATCTGGAGTCTTGTTCCGACGTTGCTTGGTTTACGCCGGAAAGTTAGACGCAATTTTAAACAATGAATACAAAGATGGTTCAAGCCAAATTTTATTTCGGGAACACACGGGTTACGAGCTGAATTATCCCTAGGCCCCGATTAAGTATTCTTACTGTCAAAAACATCTGGTATAATAAGTATTATTATGATGAAACAAAGCTGTATCAACAGGGAATCAAAACCACAACTATGACAAAGCTACTCTTGTTGCCTACCTAAATGAAGATTTGTCAGAGAAGTCATGCGATAAAGATAATCCCAATTACTTTACTATATGTACAATTATTAATATTGTATAATCGCCTACGCATACATGTAAACAATCTGCGTATCCAAATGTACCTGTTCAGGGTGACCGTGCATCTCCGAAACCAGTTTGAGGCGATCAATCGAAAACCGTCCACCTTATGTGTTTGTAGTTGTTGTTTATGTGGCTTATGGAGAAATGTTTCTATTCAATCACTTTAATACATGGAGCATAAATTGACTTAATGAGAAATAGTAGTAATAACTTCCTTTCATTGCTGACTACTATTCAAACACTAAAATATTGACACTTTTTTTTTATTTTCTGACATTTTATAATTTGTAATTTTAAATATTAATCGAACTGACATATAACGATATATAAATAATTTCTATAACTTAATTAATGCTTCAAATATGGACTTCACATTTTTACTTTCTCAATAATTAATGGTGTAAATACTGCCCTAAATAATGTTTAAATCAGTTTTTTTCATTATCATTTCATGAATTTATGATTATATTATTAATTAATATTTGCATGCCTACCTGTTTAAAGGCAGAAGACTGTTGATTCCAAGTACACACATCAAAAGTGTCTAGGGATCAAGCATTTTTATGCGGATTTCTTGAGATTGAGATGTGGCTTTGTAATAAATTTATGATTTTATAAATTTATATGGATCCTTTTTGGTGCATTTCATAATTTGAAACAGGAACTGTCAATGAAATTCGAGTAAAAGATGAAAATCAGCTGTCAATATTTTCCGTATAAAAACATACAACGCCTTGAAGACATTATTAGTGCTACTGTTTCCCTACTATTGATTAAAACCAACGTTATTATGGAGCGGCGACGTCATTTAAGCAGGGAAGAAATGCTCAGAGCCGTGGGAATGATAGAAGCTGGTTCCCGGCAACGTACTGTGGCTTTAGCTCTGAATACAAGTCAGAGTGTTATCAGTCGACTTTGGACACGTTACCGAAGCACTGGTACCGTGGCTGAGCGCCATGGAGGACGGTATCGCTGCAGCACACGGAGACAAGACCGATACATTCAAATCACAACTCGAAGAGCTCCAACAATAACCGCCATGATGTTAGCCGTGAGGCTTCATCACTCTTCAGGGAACTTAATTAGCGACCAATCAGTCAGAAACCGCTTGCATGAAGTGAACCTTCATTCCCGAAGACCGCTAAGGGTACCACCTATAGCAATGCACAATCGTAGGATTCGATATCAATGGGCTCTTGAACACAGAAATTGGGCAGAAGAACAATGGCGTTTCGTGTCCTTTTCTGATGAGTCTCGTTTTGGTATGAGACCGGATACAAGACGTATACGACACTGGAGAACCCCTGGACGCCAACAGCGATTAAAATCCTGCCAGGAAGTCCATCCTTATAGTGGTGGAACCATCATGGTATGGGCGGGTATTTGGATCGGCGGAAGAACTGAGTTGATTTGGATCAGAGGCAACCTCAACGCTCAAATTTATGCTGAGACGATTGTATCAGACGTCATCGTTCGTCTACAAGTGCAAATCGGTCCCTTATTTCAGTTAATGCATGATAATGCACGACCGCACACCGCAAGAGTTGTAAGACAGACTCTCGCCGCAGCTAACATCAATGTCCTGCCCTGGCCTGCTCAGTCGCTAGACTTGAACCCGATTGAGCATGCATGGGATATGCTACAGAGAAGAGCTCTGCCGAATATGGAGGGTATCCAGTCGCAAGAAGACCTTTTTTTGTCGTTGCAACGAACATGGGCGGCCATTCCACAGCGTGATTTGGATGAACTCATTTTGAGTATGCCAAACCGATGTTCTTGTGTTGTTAGTGTTCGCGGTAGAAACACGGATTATTAATTGTTTAAGTTACCCAATAAAATTTTAAAGAAAACTGTTATTTCAGTCTTTTTTTCGAACTTTAATGTTAGTGGTTCAAATGTCAAAAATCCCTTTATTAGGAAAATGGCAAATTTCTTTATTAATGCAAAGGTGACTTGGTTTATCGTTACTGTAGACAAACGAAAACACTTTATTTGATGAATCCATAAAGAAAATTTTAATTAATATCAATCAGGAGAAAAGTTATTGCAGAAATATATGTTGATCCCTAGACACTTTTGATGTGTGTAATATTGCAGACTATCGCTATGTATGTCCACAGTTTTGAGCAAATAAATTATTCCTATTTTATTTCTATTCTATTCTTAAGCTGAACCTTATTAAATGTGGTTCATCATGTAAATCTGAGCTCAACTTACACTGGAAATATTACATTTCTGAAATATTTTTTTTAACTTATTTGATAAAAATTTACTAGTTTCGGATTTTTCCTTTGTATTTAGTCAACCGCCTATCTATGCCAAATTTGAACTTTCTAGGTCATCTGGACCTGGTCAGCCAGTCACAAAAATGACTATTTTTAAACGTAAATATCTAAATAACCGTTTGAGTTATATTTATAAAATTTGGAATACTTAACTAACTCGTGGGTCTCAATATATATAAATTTGCATGTTTACGTGAACTAGTTTAAGAGTTATGAGGGGGTCAAAAGTGGCCCCAAATGGTTCGTTTAATATTAAACACGGTGCTGCTCACCAGTTCTGGTAGCTTGAACTTGGCTTGACACGCTACCGCGTGTCTAGTTTTAACTTATTTCATTCAAGATAGCAAATAGCCGGCTTCGATATTAATCGAGGCGGAGCCTTTTCTGATTCCTACAAACACAGTTCGCAGTCTGTTTTTTTAGAATATTTTAGGTATCCTCAGATCATTTAAATATGCGATAGACAAGTACAACACACCACTTGTCATGGTCTCGAAGTAGGGATAAAAATCCCCGTATTAAGAGGTAACAGACAAGGAATAAAGCCAGGGGCGTCTCCCAGCACCCAGACCCGAGTCAATTCAGAATATTTAAGTATGTTTATCAGTCTCTGACACCCATAGTACGAGCTCTGCTTAGTTTGGGGTCAGATGATCTTGGTGTAATTGGTCCCAAATATTTATTAATTTTATATTTTATACGTTCCAAAGTTATGCTGTTCAAAATTGGGGCTAATAACAATTATGTCAATAAAAACAGTACTCCAATGTCTCCAATATTGCTAATTTACATTAAATTAAGTACTTATGTATGTTATTATCAAACATTTATGTGAAAAGCGTGCCAGTATTATCTACCATAGGTAAAAAATATGCGCAGTGTAGGTACCTACCTGTTTTAATTTGTTAATTTTGTGCGTTTTTCGACTGGCGACTGGTTTTTCACTATTTGAATTATTCCTTCGGTTTGGGTGATCAGCTCAAGTACTTACCTTTTCCGATAGGGTGCGCCACTCCACTGTTGTAGAGTCTGCGTCAAAATGCATAGTTTGTTCTAACAAATATATATTTAGCTGGATAAGTAGTAAAGTCCCCCCACTTATTTGCTTTATTCCAATGACTGAATAGCTTTTATTTTAGAAGGAAGTTTGTTACTATTACAAATACATTATTATGTTATTGCACGTGTTATATGAATTCTAACTTCATTTGAATGATTCAAACATGTCAGAATGAATAGTGCTATTTCTAAGCCCTTCAACACCTGGATGGTGCTTCCGTGCTGCAATTGTTTTCAAAATGCAAATAAGATCATGCACGCCTTCGCTAAGTAACGTGTCGATTAAACTACTTTAGGTAGATAGAGGTATAGGGAACATGATAAGAGGTATAGTCAGAAGCGTTAAGCGTGTGATACCTCCGGTGTTCATTTCCAGTGTCCTGATAAATTGGACTGAACTAAAACTAATTAAGACAAGTCATCTCGTAGTTAACAATCTATTCTGTTGGTGGGTTTTTAAATTGCATTATTGTTGTTTTAAAAATTTTATATACTTATTATAATTTTACGAGTAGTGATGTTTGACAGAAACTACCAAAAAAGGTGTTGGTTGCCCCAAAAAAATAAATAGAACGATGTTTATTAATTTCTCACAAAAAAGCCTTAAAGAAGGTTAATCCTGTGAATACAATAAAACATCGTGGTGTCCGTAGTATACTAAAAGTACCACAGCCCAGCTGCGCAGCATGTAACAAACCGAAAAAGTAGAATTGTGAAAAATAAAGTTGAGATCGAAAACTATTTTTTAGAATATTTTTTACTATTAAAATTCCCAGATGATGAACTGAGTATAAACTTAATTAACAAAGGCAGCTAAATTTTAAATTTGAACGCTAACATACAAATCTCAATTAAAATAATAAAACTATTAATTTTTTATTAAACTATTAATTTTTATAGATCAGATAAAAAATCACCTCGTGTCCTGTCTGTCACACCACCTGAACCTAACCACACCACTTTGAACCGAATATTATAAATTTTTTTATTTAAATAAAAATAAAAGTTTACTTACTTACATTAATCCTTTTCGTTTAGTTTTGTTTCTTTTGTAGAGAGTTTTGAATAAAACAGACAACGGTACATCGACCAGATTCAGGTTCGAAGGATAACGACCCCGGTGCATGAGCCACCCGAATGCAGTAAAAAAATAATGGCAAAGACAACTTCATAAGTAGTTTATCGCTTTAGTGCTAATCATATTCATAGTCTATTCTGCTAGGAGTAGATAACAATTAACAATTATGATGAAGGCAACGGTTGTAACGAGACTTCTTCAAATGAGGCTCTACAATTTTTTCTGTTTATATAAGACGGAAGGCAAAGATAATCAAAGGTCGTATTCGGGCAAGGGCATTTCAGTTCTTGTTTTGTTTTTTTGCAGCTGTGGTAGCAAAGGGGTAGTAGAGCTCCCATAAGTAATAGTGTGTTAAATCCCTCTTGTTAGTAAAATCACTGTAAGCGCCTAATTATAACTAAGTACTTAACAACAGAATAAAATATCTTCTTGGACCATCTGCATCGCCATCCCTTACCAATCACTCACTCTGAAACCGCCATGCGAGCTTGTTCGCTTCAATATCTGAAAAAAAGCGAAAAAAATGAAGATCGCTTTGATGCTAAAATTGTGGGATTAGCACCCTGTCAAGGTTTTCCAAATCAGACATAGTATGGACGTCTTCAAGAGTGAATCGAAAAGGTTTTAACAAGGTCGGAAATACCGAGACTGATGTAGTATAAAGAAAAACTTAATAAATATTTATTGCAGTGAAAGGACATCCGCTAAATCCCATTCGAAATAACCCCAAGCCCGACGTTAAAGATATGTATCTCAGATACCTAAGTAATAGTTAATAGGAGAAATATTGGGAAGTATCGCTATTGTCAGATTCGGTGGCTAACATAGTTTTTTTGCCCGGTAAATCTTCACAGGCGCTACATGTAAAAATGACACTTTTGTGGGAAAACTTGATCCTCTTCCATTAACTAGGGTTAAAACATGTATTTTGAAGCTATATATTTCATAGAAAATATAATATATGATGCGAATTAGCGGCCTCCAAGGCGCAATTGATTAAGATTGATGTGAGAAGATTTTTGCCATTTTTACGTGTTTTACAACCTATTGACTCGGGTATTTTGAAGAGTACTGCTCGTAAAAGGTCATTGTTATGAATGCAACCCTTTTATCTGTTGTGTTTCAGAAATTACAAGTTTTCGAGTTCATCATCATCATCAGCCTATCATAGTCCACTGCTGGACATAGGCCTCCCCCAATGCGCGCCATCGCGCCCTATCCTCAGTTTGACGCATCCAGTTTCTGCCAGCAACCGTTCGAAAGTCATCACCCCAGCTGGCCGGAGGGCGTGCTGTACTACGTTTGCCGATACACGGTCTCCACTCTAGGACACGCTTACCCCACCGGTTATCTGTTCTACGGCATAAATGGCCTGCCCAGCCACTTCAGCTTACTAATCCTGTGAGCTATGTCAACGACCTTATAGTTCTCTCTTCTTCTCTTCGAAATCTGCCCAGCCCAGCTTAATTCTTCTTCTGACCTCCTTTTCGAAGTTGTTTCTACCTAATTGCAATACTTGCCCGAGGGAGGTATATTCCTGAAAAACTTTGAGTTTGTGGCCGTCTATAGCGATCGGGCCCGGATGATGATTTTGGTTTTATCCTTATTCACGCCGAGACGAGACCGATCCGCCGAGAAGAGGCAGCGAGGCCGTCCAGCATCTATTGCAGCTCCTGCAACGACTCCGCCATCAGGGCTATGTCATCTGCGAATCGTATGTGTGAGATGTACTCGCCGTTTATGTTTATGCCCATCCTTTTCCAGTCCAGCGTCTTGAACATATCCTCCAAAGCATTGTTAAAGAGTTTCGGGGATATGACATCCCCCTGTCTAACACCTATGCGCAATTGGATGGGTTCAGACTGCTGGTCCTGTACTTGGACACTCATGGTAGCAGCACCATAAAGGCTCCTCAGCACTTTGATATAAAGATAGTCTATTTGGCATCGTTGTAGGGATTCTAGGACAGCCCAGGTCTCGATGGAGTCAAAGGCTTTTTCATAGTCCACAAATGCTAGACAACTCGATTATACTTTTCGGAGTTCTGTATAATCTGCCTTACCGTTTTGATGTGGTCTATGGTGCCAAAGCCTCCCCGAAACCCAGCCTGCTCCGGAAGCTGGAATTCGTCGAGTCTTCTAGCGAGACGGTTCGTGACAACCCTGGAGAACAGCTATAGACATGGCTCAAGAGTGAGATAGGTCGGTAGTTCTTAAGCAGGGTTTTAATCACCTTTCTTGAAAAAGAGAACTACAATAGGTACTCTTGTTCCACGCCTTTGGAGTCATCCCGCTGTGAATGACAGAGTTAAAAAGGCGCTGTTCCTTCAGAACATCAACAGGAACACCTCCTGCCTTCAGAAGTTCTGAAGTAACTCCATCTTCACCCAGGCCCTTCCATTTTTGAGCTGTCTTAGAGCCAGCACGATCTCATCTTGGGTTATGTCTGGCAGATCGTCGTTACAGAGACGTGAAGGGGGGCTCTAGAGTCGTGGCTGTTGCACTGAGTACAAGTAGCATGTTGAGCGTAGAGTAGGCTATAAAAGTCCTCAATCTCAGTGAAAATCTCAGGCTTCGACACTGCGGTTCTGCCATTCAGTGTTGTAACCATAGTCAGATGGCTCCTCGCAAGCTGCTGAGTGAATACTTAGACCCTCGGTTTTGCTCTAACGCCTTTTTTATTTTAAGCGTGTTTGAGCTTCGAAAGTCGCGTCGTACCGCTTGTTAAGATTTGCCCGTTCTGACGAAGTGGCTGTAGTGTCATCCCGCCTTTTTGCTATAATACGCAGAGTCTTTTCTGAGAGAATGGACTTCCTGCCTGTACGCTGCGTGTCCAGCAGAACTTAATGCCCTCATCGCTCAGCGCCTCAACCACGTTTTGTAGGGACTCGTCGACGTCATCAGTAGGTTCTAAGGCAGCGAATCTGGTTCCAAGAAGCTCTTGAAACTTATCGGAGCCCGCCACAGTTTGGAGTGGATTAGGTCGGAGCGTGGATTTCATCAGGTGACTTCTTTGAAGTTTGAGATCGATATTTAGAGAGCCTCGTACAAGTTAGTGATCAGATCCGGTGGTGAACCTGTTAATCACGGAAACATCTCTAAATATGAGTCTTTTGTCGGCCATAATGAAGTCGATTTCGTTTTTGGTCACAGCGTCGGGACTTCGCCACGCCCACTTCTTCTGGGGCTTCTTCTTGAAGAATGAATTCATCAGGAAGAAACCCCTCCTTTTTCAGAAAGTTGACGAGCATTTGCCCCCTGTGGTTCCAGGCTCAAATACCGTGTGGACCCACTTTTGATTCGCCGCAATTCTGGATTTCTACTTTGCCGTTAAAGTCCCCCATAACAACGTTGAAGTGTGCCTTAGAGGTTCTGTGTAAGGCCTTTGCTTTGTCATCGTACATGACTTCAACTTCCTCATCCAAATGTGTGTCGAGCTCGGTGCGTATACCTGCACGACCTTCAAGGTGTATCGCCTTGATAACCGAAGTATGAGGTACGCAACCCTGGTTGACACACTGGAGATTTCTTCAACGTTGTTAGGGAGGGCCTTGTTGACAAGAAATCCTACGCCACCCTGGGACTATTGGTCGCCCACGCGGAAGTAGAAGAGGTGGCCCGAATCGAGAGTTACAGTATCCTCTCCCTTTCGTCGGATTTCACATAACCCCAAGACATGCCACCTTATCTTTTCCAGCTCAGCCAGTTTTATAGACAATTAATAATAATGTAATAATGATTTAACTATTTTGATGAGAGAAGAAGACAAATTCAATGTAGTTATCGTTGTAAGTTAGGTATACATATAAGGTAGGTACCTACTACGTAGAAAACCTACTGCCGCCACCGCTATGGCCCTGTATTTTAAAACTGTAATATCTTTGCGGACGCGGGTATTGCTCTTATTAAACATATTTTCAGGGCTTGGGAGAACTCACAAAACGCCATTGGCATCTTTTATGATTTATTCAAAGCTTTTGATTGCGTTGATCACCAGACCCTCGTACACAAGTTGAAGCACTACGGTGTCAGGGATGCTGCTCTTAATCTAATTTTGTCATACCTCAGTCTCAGGATTCAAAAAGTAAAAGTATTGACAAGAGAGAAGCCCCAAAATAATTTTATAAACTTTGTGCATCAAAACATGCAAGGCTTCTCTGGCAAAGAATTAGAAGTAGGATTATTCTTAGACTGTATGGACATACATGTCTTATGTATAACCGAACACTGGTTGAAAGAAAATGATTGTATGATTAGCATTGATAATTATAGTGTCATTAGTTCGTTCTTGAGAAGTTCTGCTATTCGCGGTGGGTCACTGATATTAATTCATAATAAGTTTAAATGTAGAGAGCGAAAAGACATAGTAGCACTCTCAATTGAGCGAACCATTGAACTTTCATGTGCAGAGTTAGAGCAGATTATTATTGTTTGTGTGTATAGACCCCCTTCGGCCGATTATTGTCGGTTTGAAGAGACGATGGAAGAAGTGCTGAAGAAGGTTTGTAAAGCAAACAAGAAGGTGGTTGTATGCGGTGATTTTAATGTTAACATTTTAGACTCTTCTCAGACCTCTGTAAGATTTTTAAATCTTTTCAAATCATTTAATTTACTAAATCTATATGATAAACCAACCAGGATCACTGACACATCAGCCACCTGCTTGGACAATATTTTTTGTGAAAATATCTCAATTGAAAAATCAATTATAAATTGTTTGAAATCAGATCACTGTGGTCTATTGACTAAATTTGAGCACCGTCACGTCTCTCAATCAGTGGATATTAGTTATAGACTGGTTACTAAGAATCGAGTAGAAAAGTTCAAGAGTAATGTGAATAAAAACCTTTCTAATCTACTACCCCAATGCCACAACATAGATGATCAGTATATGCGTCTTTTTGAGATAATTAAACAGGAACATAATTTTATTTTTCCTAAGAAGAAATTAAAGGTCGATAATTTTAAGTTTAAGTTTAGTGATTGGGCTACGCCAGGCATCCATAAAAGTAGAAATAAATTATACGAATTATATGGTTTAAAAGCTAATTCGAAGTGTCAAAAACTAGTAGATTATGTCAAATTATACTCAAAAATCTTTAAGAAATCATGCCATATGGCTAAGTCTATATTTTTGCGTGACAAAATAAAACAAGCAAAAAATAAAATTAAGCGTACTTGGAACATAATTAATAAGGAAACTTGTAAATCAAAACCTCGAGATCACTCATTGGCTCTTAAAATTCAAGATAATTTAATTGAGTCTGAGATTGACATAGCTAATACCTTTGAAACATTCTTTTCTAATATACCCATTGTAACTACAAGTACCTTAAATTCTAGTGCACCGCTAGCTAGGTCCCTGCTCACATCTAGTGTTGATGAGTGCTCATTTCAGTTCAACTTTGTTCATATAAATTCTCATGACATAATCAAGGTGTTTAAGGAACTTAATATGAAAAACACCGAAGATCTGTGGGGTATTTCGATAAGTCTACTTAAATCAATCATAAATATCATCTCAGCCCACTTAGCAGTACTTTTTAATAACTGCATTGACGAAGGTCAGTTTCCCAACTTAATGAAATTTAGTAAAGTCATCCCGCTTTTTAAATCTGGTAGCAAAAGTGACCCATCTAATTATAGACCCATTTCTATACTACCAGCTCTTAGTAAAATCTTTGAAAAAATTATATTAAATCAGCTGTTTTCACACTTTACTTTAAATAAATTACTACATGAGAAACAATTTGGTTTTACTAAACATAGAAGCACTACTGATGCAGGTGTAGCACTTATCAAACACATATTTGATGCTTGGGAAGGCAAGCAGGATGCAATAGGAATATTTTGTGATCTTTCGAAAGCGTTTGATTGCGTGGATTATGAAATCCTACTGATTAAGCTGAGACATTACGGTGTTTCGGATATTTCGTCTAAACTTATACAATCTTATCTCACAGACAGAATACAAAAAGTGAGTATAAACGGAACCACCTCTTCCGGTGCCACCATTAGCATGGGAGTGCCCCAGGGATCGATATTGGGCCCACTGCTTTTTCTTATTTATATAAATGACCTTCCCTACTTTGTCAAAGATATTTGTGAAATAGTATTATTTGCTGATGATACCTCGTTGATTTTTAAAATCAACAGAGGTAAGCAAGCATTTGACGATGTAAATAATACTCTTTCAAAAGTACTATGTTGGTTCACAAGCAACAATTTATTACTAAATGCAAAGAAAACGAAGTGTATTAAATTCACTATGCCTAATGTTAAACAGGTTGATACCATTATCAACATGAATGATGAGACTTTAGAAATTACGAACTCTACGGTATTTTTAGGAATTACTCTAGATTCTAAGTTACAGTGGGGTCCACATATAACGGCTCTGGCAGGGAGACTTAGTTCGGCCGCTTGTGCTGTCCGAAAAATTAGACTGCTGACTGATATTGAAACAGCAAGACTAGTGTATTTTAGTTACTTTCATAGCGTTATGTCGTATGGTCTACTGTTGTGGGGCTCAGCTGCAGACCTTAACACCATTTTTGTACTCCAAAAAAGAGCTATTCGGTCGATATACAACCTTAGGCCACGCGACTCGCTCAGAGAAGTATTTAAGAAGATTGATATTTTAACTGTGCACGCTCAGTATATTTTCGATAACATAATGTATGTGCGCAAAAACTTGCATATGTTCAAAAAAAACTGTGATACTCATACACACAATACTAGAAATAAAAACAAACTTATTACTCCAAGTCTTAGGCTACATAAGGTAGGAAATTCTTTTGTGGGTCAATCTGTAAAGTACTTTAACAAAATACCTCAAAGTCTTGTTGATCTACCTCTTTACAAGTTCAAGTCTACAATTAAAACAAAGCTGATAAAACAAGGTTATTATAACGTGGAGGATTACTTGAACGACAAGAATTTGTGGTCATAGTAGGAATAATCTGCTCCTCTGCTCAAATAATGTATATTTATTGTTCTTTTGACTGTACTCTGAATTTATTTGTTGTAAAACAAAACAAAGATCAAAAGAGTAACTATCGAGTTTCTTGCCGGAGTCTTCTCGATAAGAAGCAACTTCCGAACCGGTGGTAGATTCGCATTATGTTTATTTAGTATATGTACTATTATTGTATTATTTTATTTACGTCTATTATCGTTTATATATATTTTTTGTGAATTTTGACATTTCATAAGTGCTTCTTTGTAAAAGCTTAAGTGAATAAATGATTTTTTACTTTACTTTACTTTAAATGCTAATGGAGTGTTTCTTCTGGAACTCCCGTTAAGATAGGGGTCCCTCAAGGATCTATTCTAGGTCCTTTCATATTTTTAATCTATATTAATGACTTATCATTTTATGTTCAGAACTTTTGCGATATCGTCTTATTTGCTTCTTTAATATTTAATATTGACAGAGCTAAAGATACATTTTGACGGTATAAATGACACAATTGCTAATGTTCAAAATTGGTTACCATTAACAATCTTCAACTTAATGGAAACAAAACTAAATGTGTTAAATTTGCTCTTCCCAACGTTAGAAACCAAAACACTAATGTACCATTGAATGGCAATACACTGAAGCTTGTGGACTCAACAGTATTTTTAAGAGTTACATTAGATTCTTAACTTCAGTGGGAACCTCATCTGGTGACGCTTTCAGGAAGGCTTATTAGCTCTGCTATTTTCGCTGTCAAGAAGGTTAGGTAATTTTAACTGACATTGGAACAGCTCGTTTGGTTTACTTTAATTACCTTCACAGTATAATGTCATAAGGCATCATAATGGCATTATTTTATTGTTAGAGTTAGCTAATTTAAGTTTAATATGCAATGATTTTGCGTGTGTACATACTCTCTTGAATAGCTTTGAATAGTTCCTAACATAGGTGACAAATGATTGACTATTATTCCTATTTTTTTAACTCGTATGACTCATACAGTGTGTTCCTACTTTTATAAATCCCTGCCATAGCCCCATCACAAAAGGTGATCTTAGTTCTGAATTATTTTTCTTTGATAGGAATATTAGAGTCAAACTCATGTTTTATGCAGTCAAAAAAACTACACACATCAATCTAGGGATATTTCAATTGAACCTAAATAACTAAAATTCTATTAACTTTTTGTTAAGACACCTACACATTAGAATAAACCTTGTATAAAAGCCTATCTAATCTGATAAATAAACTTTTAGATAAAGTTAAATTTTAAAAAAACTTAGAAGAGGAGGAAGAACTCAGACAAAATTTCAATCTTAACTTTATTTTTGTAACATCAAAACCTAAACAAAACAACTATTTTTTTTATTAAAATTGTTGAAAACTTAAAATTAATAATTTGTGAATCCACCTAAGACTCTCCTGACACATCTGCAGCGGTCCTGCATACTCAAAACAAGGGTGTCAATATCCTGTTGTGGAATACTGTCCCAAGTCCTGCTAAAATGCAAGAAAAGCCGGTTTTCATGCACAATATCTTCAGGGAAATTCCTAAGAGCTCTTCTCTGAAGCATATCCCAGGCATGTTCAATAGGATGTAAGTCAGGGGATTGTGCAGGCCAATCTAAAGCTTGGATATCATGCTGTTGTAACCAACTTGTAACGATACGCGCCGTATGTGGACGGGCATTGTCGTGCATTAGCTGGAAATTTTGTCCCATTTGCTGTCTGTGGGGCAAGATTACAGGCTTTAGCACCTCATCTCGGTGTTTTAGAGCAGTCATATTGCCTTGTATCCAAACGAGGTCCGATCTACCGCCGAAACGAATTCCTGCCCAAACCATAATCGTGCCACCTCGATATGCATGAACTTGTTGTGGGTGCTGCAGTCGATTCCAACGTCCAGGTTCTCTCCAAACGCGTACTCTTCGCGAATCAGGATGAAATCCAAACCTGGATTCATCAGTGAAAAGCACAAGTGAGAATGGTTCCAGTTTTCGTGTGCAATAGCCCATTGTAATCTTCTTCGTCGATTGCCTCTCCTTAGCGCTGGTACCCGAAGTGGCCTACGAGCACGTAGGTTGACTTCATGCAGTCGTCTTCTCAAAGTTTGACCGCTTACCAGCAAACCATACTCTCTCTGTAGCCTTTGAACCAATTGCATCGCCGTTACATTTGGTTGACTTCGTGTAGCATTTACTATGAATCGGTCCTGTACATGTGTTGTAATGCGTTGAGGTCCTCGGTGCCGTTCCACCACTTGCCCCGATACCTGACACGATAACGTGACCAAAGCCTGGATATAACGCTCTGACTGGTCTTCATGGCTTCAGAAACCGCAATTTGGGTAGCGCCAGCTTGAATTATTGCGCCACTGCTCTTAACATTTCGTTCTTGGTCAAGTGTCTACGTGGCATGATTAAATGAACACTGGAGATGCGTTTGACAAAGATTTATAGAAATTTATGGAGTTTTAATCAAGTTAGAAGTTCGTGAAGATTTACTTCTTTAAAAAAAATTCAATGAATGCGAATTTCATCTTAAAACAAAACCTTTTATATACAAATTTGAATTTAAAAAAGGAACTTAATAATGTTTTTATAATCTGTTATTAATAGTTTTTTTGTAAGGCCAGTACTTTTTGAGTTATTTAAAAAAGTTTTCTATATCCCTAGACCATGTTGTTGTGTGTATTATATTGTGCACTCGGATTACCTGGCTTACGACTGACTACAGATTTTTTTACAGGATTTTTCAGGATTGGTCTGCAAATAACGTTCACTACGTTATTTTTATTACTGGAATTAGATGTGAAGACTCGTTGAAGTAGCATGACCGACATGATCAGTCGCTTTCTGCAACTTAGAGACGGCATCACTAAAACTTTAATTGATTTAAAATCGAGTCTTATGATTGATGACGTTGAGTTCACATTGTTAAATGACATACATGAAAATCTTAGTGTCACCACTGCTGTGACTGCACTATGCCGTCGTGACGCTACACTTTTGTCAGCTGATGCCTGTTTAAAGTTTATGCTGCGGAAGCTCGACGATGCTAACACCACTCTTAGTCGAAACCTTGCCGAAGCGCTGAGGATTCGCATAAAACAGAGGCGACAAGTGATATCAAGCATCCTGCAGTACTTGCACGATGCAGAGGCTTTTTTTGCAGAAGAAGAGGATGAGGTATTCAGAAAACCAGCACCAAGTGAAATTCATGAGGTCATTGTGGATTTATTACCGCGAGTAAAGTTTGGTACAGAAGCAACATGTGAGGCGAGCTCTACTCGTAGCGGTCAGGTAGACAGTGCCAGTAGCAGCAACGAGATTCCATTATCTTTTCTGAGTTCCGAAGTCCTGACAATTGAAAAACAATTGGAAGCCGAAATTGAAGCTAAAACCCAAAGAAAAGAAGTTACACGTCAAGATTTATTTAAGGCTATGTTCAGCAGTGGACGTCTTGTGGCTCTGCGAATGATGATGCTGATGATTTAAGGTAAAGAAAGAAAAAGTTGGTGAGCTAATGAAATAATATTTGATGGCCTGCTTCCATGATCTTATCTATTTGAGATGTCAGATTACCTCATTCACCTCAATGTTGGATAATTATCGTTAATTTTGAAATCCCACGTCTTAATACTTCAGCGTAGCGTCCAGCGGAAGCTAGTAAAATATGAAGTTAACATGTTATAGTACGCTCCCAAAATGATCTACTCGTAAAATGAGGTTCATTGATAATAACGAAGGGCACCTGAGACAACTTGACTTCCGCCGCTGCAGTCGTAATGAGCTAATGACAGGGTTCAAGATAAACACATAATGATACAGTTTCCACATAGGTACTAACTAAAAGGCGATTATAATTTTCAATGCAATATTCATAAAGAAGGCTTTTATTTTGCTACTGGGAAGAACTGGAGGTCCATTTGGATTTCAGCGATGATTTCTCAATTCCTCATTCGGGATATTTTCGATATTTTTTATTTTTATTGGATTATTGCGATTATGAGTTGTGAATTTTTCTTTCAATGTTTGATAGTGTCATAATCATTTATTCATTCATAAACATAGGTAGTTAATTCATTCATAACGCAGTTTTTTTATCCGCATTGGTACTAAAAGTGACAGTAATTTAACAATCAAAACACGTTTGTACCTAGTAATAGTTATAGCTAGTGGTATAAAAGGAAAGACAATATGTAGGTAGTAGATCTTGATACTTTTGTATTTGAAATAAAAACCTGACTTTAATTTTTAATGGTAGGTGGTTCATTCACTCGCACATTGGTTTCCCTTCATTAAGAAGAACGGCCCATTCCATAACCTTCTCAATTCGCATGTGTGGATTTTCGTTTTTAACTGTGAAAACAAAACGTGAAAAAATTACAAATTTTCAGCATAAAACTAAACAAAGCTGGTAACCCAAGTTGTTTTCAACACAACCTAATTTGTAAAGCAGTTAAATGCGTATTCTTTACAATGGAGAAGTCCTAAATTTATTGTCTTACCTTGTGCTCTCACATATTGCTTGGTGGGTATGTCGACCAGCTTCCACTTCGGTCGGCCCAGCTGGAAGTGCGTTGTTGACGGTATGCCTTTATGTAGCTCCTGTGTTAGAAAATCACAAAATTACCATAATCTTGATCTATTTTTTACAAAAAAAAAATATTTTACAGCCGGTGTGTGGATGTATATGCATTTGTAGTTATGCCGGACGTTCTGACTGAAATTTCAGGCCCATTTGAGAAGACTCTAACCCTCTCATGAAGCTGTATGATGAAATGTGGCGGAGCCTGCGTTGGCTTTTTTTTGGGCCAATTATATTTTGTAACATCTGAAAATTCAATTTTGTAGCCTGAAATGAATGATATATTATATTGTGGCAAACCGCTCGGACCCATGTCCTAAACTTTTACCCAAACCGGCCAATCGGGGAGTACTTCCCCAGAGATACCAACCTTAGTGTAAAGATTTACGTGACGTGTCACCTGCGCGCCCTTTTCGCGCTCGGCGCAGAGCGCCCGCCGCGATATATATAGTCGTGCAGTTCATCCGGTGCCTACGCGCAGTTAACACGTACCGTACTCTACCGCAGCTTACCGCCATACTTGTGACTTTACCGTGTTTTCCTTTGATTATATGACAATTCACCGAACTCACACTCGTTTAACTTCAACAAAACCCCCCCGGTCGCTCAAGACGACCACAATATATTATTATTATAAATCTCAACGCTGTTGACGTTTTCGTATGTGATTTCGTAGTAAATAAAATTGAAACTAAAAATGGCATACAAATTGCTGTAGTCAACTATCTTAGTTTACGTGTAGAACACTCATGGCAGACGTACAGATTGCTACAAGAGGAATGTTTATATTTATAATAAAAACAAATTATAGCAGAGAAAACACATTAGTATATACGTTGCACCCGTGCGAAGCAGGTGGTCAGTATAGCTTTTTTTATAGGTCTAGAAGTTTGTTTGAACAGGTAAGGGTCCGAGACAGACCCAAGTCCGCAGAGTGCAGCTGCAAATTACTGCAACTACTGCAAGCGACATAACTGGTTCCTATGAGTTTAAGGAGCCGCGGCTGCAGGCCGCCATGTGACCACGCTTGGAATCACTTTTATAGAGATTCATAGGAAACCAGTGTCGCTTGCAGTTTGCAGTCTGCCAGTCCGTCTCGGAACGGTATTTTTCATTTCACGTTGGTTCCTTAGTGATAGGAATTACTTCATCTCTCAATCCCCCCCACGGTCCTGTAAACAATGGGATTCCCTACGTGGATTTTTCAGGTTTGTAACTTGGAAGACCCTTTTAACTACTGACTTGGATCCATATGTTTCGTTTAATAATCTTCGGTTCCTGACGGTCTGACCGAGCTGACTTAGGGTTGTAGTCAGGGGGATGGTACAGCATATCATAGGGACACAATGGCGCCTCTGTTGGCTTCCATTTCGTGTTAAAGTACGTCCCTTTGGAAACAGGAATCACCATCTGTGTCTTTAAACGGTCTTCGAGGACTAACGACATTTTGTCAGTAATGGCAGTGCAAATGTTGTAAATCGTAATTCATTGCAATAATTTACAAGGATGTTTTACAAAAAGATTTTGAATGAAACATGATATATTAATGGAAACCACAGAGTGCTTTTTTATTTTTATGGAAACTAAATTGTCAAAAATCAGTAATTTCATTCATAGAGAAAGCAAACGCAATGTTTTTATTGGGATCCTGCCGTTTTGCCAAAATATGTTTGGCCAAAATTTACCAAACTTTGAACGACGAGCAAAAATACATGGAAGCCAGCCTAGGAATCAATAACAACACGTGATATATCATTGGAAAGGATTTTCTTATTTACTTTAGTTATTGCTATGGCCGGAAGTACCAAATCAATGTGTGGAAAAAAATATGGCAGAATGAAGCCAGACTCCTTCTCAAAAATAAAAGTGTTTATTTTTATGTTGATTATCAATTTCTTGATTTTTTTTGTAAAACTAACTTAATGAAGTACCAAAAGAATAAAATCAGTTGAGTGCGAGTTGCACTCACACACTGAGGGTTTTGTACCTACGTGTATATTCCTTCAGCATTTAGTGCCTTTATTTTGGCAGTTGGTCGAATCTAGCAGTACTACTCGTAGTAGCACAAGATGAGTGAGAGCGACATATTATGTCACAAACTCACAACCAACAATTCAGAACAATTTATCAACGAAAACATTTTTTATTTGACGACACGGTTGGCGTAGTGCGCTATAACACGGTTTCTCGCCTCGATTTTCGTAGTGTCCCTGGTTCGACTACCGGTCGGGTCAATTCAGGAAACGATCTTTTCTGAATTGACTCTGGTCTGGGTGTGCTGGGGGCTGGGAGACGCCCCTGGCTTATTTCCTTGTGTGATACGTAACACAGGGATATTAATCCTTACTTCGAGACCATTGCAAGAGGTGTGTTGTCTGGGGCATATATTTATATTTGACATATTATTTATTACTTACATACTTTTGTATTTTTTTCATAACTTTTACTGTTATTTTTAAGTAAATAATAATGTTTAGTTTTTTGTGAACTTGCTTACCCTCCCTATCATTTTCCTCTACTTGGGTGGTCTGGAAGAGATTGCTTTTTAGCTAAAATACCACCATAATGTTTCATCATAATATTTTAATACCAACCTGTTGTACCTAATGTTGTTTTTGATGTGCACAATAAAGAATATTTATCTTATCCTATATCTCGCTCTCACACATCTTATGTTACCTACAGTGCTGCTAATAAGCTGCTAAATGCTAAAGGAAAATATACGTACCTACAGAACCATCAGTCAGCGAGTACAACTCGCACTTAACTGATTTTATTCTTTTGGTACTTCACTGTGTTAGTTTTACAAAAAAAAAATAAGAATATGATGATCAGCATAAAAATAATCACTTATATTTCTGAGAAGAAGTCTGGCTTTATTGTGCCATAACTTTTTCGACACAGCGATTTGGTACTTCCCGCCATAACAATAATAAAAGGACATAAAAATTCCTTTCCAATAATATATCACATGTTGTTATTGCTTCCTAAGCTAGAACGCCCGTCCTCCTTTTAGCAACCTTTGTTATGCCAAATGTGCCAATGCAATATTTCGAAAAAATTTAGTAAGCACATTTTAATGTGGACATATTTTTACTCGGCAGAATATTAATATGGAAATCTCATTAAATACGGCATATTTTGGTCTTTCAGCAAATGATTATTATAGTAAACAATTTTTATAAAATAGACATTTAGTCAAATATACCGGGTAATTATTAAATAACTTCCGAAAACGATATGGCACACTCACTAAGTGATGTAAAATTAACATTAAAAAGTACCTAAATCTTCTACAAATAAATTGCCGGGGCTTCCCAGAAAGTAATCAAAAGATACTTGTGTTGGGAAAGCCTCGCTCTTCCAACTAAGTCATACACTATACATTGACATTATTAGATGTTATAAAAGTAACACTAAAAATTAAACTTTTTACAAAGACAAAGACAAAGAAATTTATTTGCGTAACACTGTGTACATTTTTTGTTAATGGTTCACAAAATTAAGTTTCAACAGTATTATACCTTATCAGAGTAGGCATGCAAATTATTGATACAAACTTCAAAAGAAAAATATATTAATACAACAACAATACATTTCTAAATACGACAAAAATAAATGAGAAGGGGTAAATGCATAACTGTGTGTGTGTGTGTGGTGTGTGCGTGTGTGTATGTAAGATAATGTAGAAACTATCTAAGCGAAAATGAGATTTATTTAACTAACTTTAATTTAAAGGCCACCATACAAATCACTAAAGTAAAAGTAAAAGTAAAAAAATCATTTATTCATTTAATCTTGTACAAAGCACTTATGACATGTCAAAAAAAGTATATAGAAATAATAATAATAAACGTAAATAAAATAGTACAATATTAGTACATATCGTGAATATACATAATATGAATCTACCACCGGTTCGGACGTTGCTTCTTATCGAGAAGACTCCGGCAAGAAACTCAATAGTTACTCTTTTGAACTTTGTTTGTTTTACAAAAAATAAATTCAGAGTACAGTCAATAATAAGAGAGTAGAAAAAAGAACACAACATTGAGCAGAGGAGCAGATTATTCCTACTATGACCACAAACTTATGTCGTTCAAGTAAACCTTGTTTCATTAACGTTGCTTTAATTGCAGACTTAAACTTGTGAAGAGGTAGATCAACAAGACTTAGAGGTATTTTGTTAAAGTATTTTACAGATTGACCCACAATGAGTTTTCCAGCCTTGTGTAGCCTAAGACTAGGAGTTTTCAATTTGTTTTTATTTCTGGTATTATGTTTATGAGTATCACTATTTTTTTTGAACAGATGCAAGTTTTTGCGCACATACATTATGTTATCTAAAATATACTGAGCATGCACAGTTAAAATATCGATCTTCTTAAATACTTCCCTAAGCGAGTCGCGTGGTCTAAGTTTGTAAATGGAGCGGATGGCTCTTTTTTGAAGTACAAAAATGGTGTTCAAGTCTGCAGCTGAACCCCACAACAGTAGACCATACGACATAACACTATGAAAGTAGCTAAAATATACTATTCTTGCTGTTTCAATATCAGTCAAGAGTCTTATTTTTCTAACAGCACAAGCAGCGGAACTGAGTCTCCCTGCCAGGGCCGTTATATGCGGACCCCATTGTAACTTAGAATCTAAAGTTATTCCTAAAAATACAGTAGAATTTGTTAACTCTAATGGCTCGTCATTCATAGTTACAATAGTATCAACCTGTCTCACAATGGGCATAGAGAATTTGATGCACTTTGTTTTTTTTGCATTAAGTAATAAATTATTACTAGTGAACCAACATAGTACTTTTGAGAGAGTATTATTAACATCGTCAAATGCTTGCTTACCTCTGTCGACTTTAAAAATCAACGAGGTATCGTTAGCAAATAATACTATCTCACAAATATCTTTGACATAGGTAGGAAGATCATTTATATAAATAAGAAAAAGCAAAGGTCCTAATATAGATCCCTGGGGCACTCCCATACGTATGGTGCCAACGGAAGATGCAGTTCCGTTGATACTAACTTTTTGAGTTCTACCGTTCATTCGAACGGTCAGTATATTTTGTATGAAAACCTTAAAATTGAAGTTATTAATAAAATCCAATTTTCCCATAAGTATAGTTACTACTAGGGCTTCCACTACCAGGATCCCAGTATTGCTCAATACCGGTATTAGGCGGTTTTTTGTCCTTTTCTCAATACCGGTATTGAAATCCAATACCGGTTTCAATACCGTAAGTAGTGATGCTTGGAATTGTAACAAATAAACTCCAAAATTTCCCGTATTTTTGGCAAATCTGCACCCTTTTTTCCAATGATAGTTGTTTAACGGACGTGATTACCTTTTCTACTAAAATAAATAAATATAGTCGCAGTTATTGGAACGCAATAACTGCGACTACCTTTATTTATTTTAGTAGAACGCAATAACCTTACATTCGACTAAAATTCGACAAAATTATATCTACTCTATTTTAAAACCCGCCTGTTCGTCAGCGGCTTCGCCCGTCGGCTGTTTCTCCCGTCAAAATATAGCCTAAATAAAAAATAGCCTATGTCTGTTTGATAATGTAGCTTTGGTTAATGAATTTTTAAAATAGTAATTTCAGAGCCTTTTCGTTACAAACAAACAATCAAATCTTTTCTCTTTATGATATTAGTACAGATGCGTTGTTTGTGGCATTCGTCCTTTTAATTAATATGTCATAATCGATCATAATTATAAACCTTAACTGATGTATTAGGGTTTAAAACTAATGATTTATTTTGAGGCGTGAGGCTGACAATTTGACAAAAACTTTCAAAGATTTGTTTTTTTGTCTGAACAATAAGTAAGGAAAAATTTAATGACTACGATTTTTGGTAGTGTTTCTGGTATAAGAACTTTATTTCTCATAAAGAATTACACTAATTTACTTCCTGAGAAAAACATTGAACATTTTTACAAAATAACAATTTAACATAGGTATCACACTTAGATTGCTAAAATTATTGTGATATAATGTTTCGGTTAGTAGTAAACATTTTGAAAAGTAAATATACTACTTTTGTTTTAAATTTTTCATAGAAAATTCGAGGGTACTGTTATCAATTCAGCTGTTATACCTGGTGCAGCAGAATGAAACAAAGCTATTAGTAATTGCTTTTCTTTAAGTACATCAGTATGAACAAAAAATATATTATAGGAATACGGTTCTAAATACTATTTGTTTGCACTGGTAAAATCACACGCGTTTTTTAAGTGTCGTTTACAATAACACAACATAACATGTCAAATTATTTCATATGCCTTCATGATACTTACGATAATTTTCTCAGTTTTAGTATAAAATTTTAGGTTTTTTTTTTTTTTTTTTGTTTTGTTTTAGACTACTCTAAGGCAAAATAAATTGTGTTTGTTACCGTAAGGGGTAAGCCATTACGATATTATAGCCTAAAAATGTTAATATCAGATGTTGTGCGATAGTTACAGAACAATACCGAAACAAAGTAGTTACTTGGCACTCTTGATAAAACCCTGGTTTACGCCTAACACTATTTAATGATTCCGGTGCCAGTTTCTTAAAAAGAGCTTGTACATTTAAAAAAAAAATAGTTCAGTGATAATTTTGAAAAGGTAACATAGTTTTAATTTTGAGATTTACCGAGTAACTATAAAATAAGACGATTTTTATAGGAAGTTGTTTTTTTTTGTAGATTTTTTTTATATTGCCTGTTAAGATGACCTCACTCCACCTGATGGAAAGCGGTCGTGAGGTCCAGATATGAGGTTGACAAGCCCAGTCATTCAACGAATCACTGGGCTGGCCATCCTCACCTTGAAGGCCTGCAGAAATGCCTTTTCACGCCCCGCTTGAAGAACCCGGGACTATACGAGGAAGGAAACACATGTGCTGGAAGAGCGTTCCACGTCTGGATGGTACGACAAAGAAACGAGTCACCGAACCTTTTAGTTTGGGCCAACAAATGTTGAATTGTGTGTGGGTGACGCCGTAGTCCAGCACGTGTGGTACGGAAGTGGAAAGGTGAGGGTGGAGTAAGCTGGAATAACTCGTCAGAGCATTCCCCATTGTAGAAGCGATGGAGAACACTTAGCCTGGCAATGTCTCTACGCAATTGGAGAGGCTCAAGGGTCAAAGTTGCCTCTGGGTTTCCAATGATACGGATAGCACGCAACCTGTCAAGAGCTTCGAATAGGTACTTGGCGGAACCGTCCCAGAGATGAGAGCATTATTCCTCACACGAGCGAACTTGTGTCTTATATAAAAGACATAGCTGCCCAGGCGTGAAGAATCGTCTCACTCTGTTCAGGATTCCGAGTTTACGGGATGCAGTTCTAATGACGCTCTCAATGTAGTCCCGCTGGTTTAGGTTGCTACGAACATCCATGCCAAGGATGTTTAGGCTATCCTTAATCGGTAGCGGGGTGCTCTGAAGAGTGGGATGGGAAAGGAACGGCGACGCCTTTGCTGTGAATGCACACACCTGCGTTTTCTTGGCATTGAACTCGACAAGATTGCATGCACCCCATTCTGAAATGCGGTCCAACACTCCGTCAAGCTCAACAACAAGACTTCGCCTCTTCTCCTCGATGTCAGTCTGCTTTGCCCCAGGGCGCTCGAAATAACGCGCGTGGACCGTGCTATCATCCGCATAGCAATGAATATTACCAAGAGATAACATGTCATTGATATGCAGAAGAAACAACGTCGGCCACAAGACGGAGCCCTGCGGCACTCCGGCATTAATATGGAGAAAGCGTGATTTTCGACATTGCAAAGGACGCGAATTCCAGGTAGGTCCCTCCATTATTAATTATAAACGCATAAAACAAATTTAATTAATATAAATTATGCTTTATATATTTATAAAAGTTCATTTTCAATTAAAACTGTAACTATTTCAGCTTTATCTTTCAAAAAACGCATTTTACAATAATAATTATAAATTTTCACCTCAATACCGTAATGCCGGTATGATTACCGGATTCGAAAAAAAATCCGGTATTGATACCGGTATTGAAAATATCCGGTATTTGGAAGCCCTAGTTACTACACGTCACTTACTGAGAATGCCATCGTTTTCGGAAGTTATTTGATAATCACCTGGTATAGACAAAAATAAGAGTTTTTTGGAATTATATTATTAAAAAAATGCAATGTTATTTAAATTGTGTCAATAATTTATTGAATACAAAATACGTCATCGCTTACCACCAGGCGAGCCTGAGGCCAAACGCAAACCCATTTTAAATAAAAAAAAAAATAACCTACCATTTTATTTTAAGTTTTTTGCAATGGTCATTAATAATTTTATTCCAGTGAGTATTCAGACTTCTGTTGTAGAATTTAGATCAGCTAGGTTAGGTTAGAACTGCTACCAAACAACGCCCGAGCAAGAGAAAATATTTCCGAATGTAAAACCAGAAACTATCACCAGAAGCGTATAGTAAAAATAGCATTATTTGTTTATTCTGTGCATCTGACATAAATATAGAAATCATTTATTTTGTCATCGACTATCTAAGCAATTGACTCAATAGAAATGGTACCTAAATAAATACCTTAACACTAATAATAATATTTTGGTTTTCATATTTTGCGTAAAATATGTTTTACCAACTGAAATATTTGACCAAATGTAAATTGGTAAGAGTACTATTTGGTAAACGAGTTATTGTTTAAACATTCACTAGCCAAACATAAGGTTTGCGTTACAATTGGGTCTTAGACACCATTATGGGATTATGATAATTATCCAATAATATAGAAAAATACATAATACATTAAAAAAGGGCAATTTATTTTATAGCAATTCAAACTTGGGAAAGCCCATTTTTTAAGAGTGTAAATTGAATAAAAATAGATATAGCAATCGATAATCTATACAATTTAAAACAACTTGATATGAAACCATTTTCATAAACGCAATATTTAATATAGCTGCCGAACAAATGTTTTGCAAAACACATAGATATAGACGACACGTGACGTCACCTTATGACAATTTGTATGGAGCGTTTTGGAGCGCAAGTATTTTTATAATTTGCAATATCTCGGGGAGTTTTAGTGCTCTCGGAATATTTTTTTTACCAATGTTTATATTTTTGGGAGCTCTTTTGATTACACATCAAAAAAAAAATATTCAAATACCCAATTATTTGCGAAGACCATATACCTTATTGTTTGATCATTTGGTTTTTTTTTTTTGATGAAGCGAAGGTAACCTGTTTTTATTTCAATGATCAGGCCAGGGGTCAGGCAGTCGACAGTTATAAGTTATGTTATCTTATTCAAACTAAAAGGAAAACCATAGAGTATATTTGGTGACGTGCTGCCGTTATTATTTTTGATTATTACCGTCAATCAGTGTCAGTCAGTGTAGCAATACCATGTATCGGTTAATCTGTCGCGGGATTTTTATTTAGCAATATAACAAAATTACCGAAATGGATTACAATAGCGCTAATTCAGAATTACTGGGTTAGCAGTTAAAACGTTTTACTTTTATTTTATATTTTTTTGTAGGTACCTTCTAAGTTTGTCTTTATTTTATTTTTATTGTAGAGTCACTGGATTTTTTAAGACCTCCAGTGAAAAGAATTTTCGGTGGCGTTAACAAAGGAACTTCAGTTAAACTAGGCAGTCATCCGAAACCTATAGAATTTTTAAAGGATTTTCGAAAGAAATTTTCAAATTCAACTCAATACCCATCGCCCAAAATAAGTGGCGCTCAATCATCGACTTCGTTGATTTTGAAAAGACCTACAGACGCAGAGGTAGGTACCTTAATGTTAAAATACGACGTTGTGTACTTTATTGCTTATAAAGCGGTAAGTTGTGGTGCGCTTGTTTTCATATTAATCATATACTTTATCTAATTACTACTAATTCTAATTCTACAGAGCCTAGATCAATACGCCTTACTAAATTACTTAAGCCTTCACTCTAAATCGAATACAGTCTGTTCACATATCCTCGAGGAAAAACCCTTAATTAGAGTGACTGTGACGCCTAATTATATTCCAACGGCAAATGCTCCAAGAAAACGGAAATATTTAGCTAAGAAAATACAGACGACAAAGTCCAATCACGAAAACTCAATACCATCTAGAAACGTTTATCTCGTCGTACCAGGGAATAAAATAGAGAAAGTGTATCAAATAAAGACCACTGAAAGTGCTAAACTACCAAGTGATCATTCATTCGGTCACGCTAAAGATGAAGTCATCCCAATAGAACAGCTGTCAAGCCTCCAGTTGGTGTTAGATTCTCTGAACATGGAGAATCGGAGGGAGAAAAGCAAAAAACGAAAGCAAAAAGCGTCACCAAATCGTGAAAACTTCATAAAGACTTCAGAAGTTTACGATGGGTACAGCAATTTGCGTGATTGCACGTGTCCAAACGCAGTTCAAGGGGATACATCACCGGATGTGACGCCAAGAAAGAGCTTTGTTAGAATTACTGGACATCTTGGTCTGACTGAAGATGATCGCTATGTTTTGAGATGCGCTGCTACTGTCAACGATAAGCGTGGTATGTGAAGTTGTATATGTAGGTAATAGTTATTCATTAGGTGCATTATACTCGTATGTATGTTTTAGGTGGTAGGTAATTTTTAAATCAAACGTTGCTGTTACAGTTGTCACTAACTTTTGTGGGGCTGAAAATGATTCGCCTATCTCAAGCCGAAGAAAACCAAGGTTATTACATGAAGTTTTTTCGAAGCTAACTAAAGATAATTAAACCAAATGACCAAATTCTTATTTCGAAATTCTACAGGTTCCTTGCATTACAAAAGGACGTGAACAGCTGCATAACTCAGTGCTACAACACCATTGCATGCAATTACAGGTCTGTCATTTCAACAGTTTTTATAGACAGTTCAACTTTTTTTTACATTACAAGGTTGTAAACAAGCTTACGGCCCGCCTGATGGTAAGCAGTTACCGAAGCGGGTACGTATTCAAATGTCTGAAATTCAAAAACTTAACGTTAAAAGACCTAGGTCTAAAAATATTCTATAGAGGTAAACCTCCACTGGTCTGTTAAAGGGACGTCCATATGGGGGAGTGGCTATAGTCTGGCGAAAAGGCATTTTTGATAGCATAACTGTGATTAATTGCAATAGTGTCCGCTTAGTAGCCCTTAGAGTTACTAAGGCACAGCGCTCTTTCATTATATTCTCCGTTTATATGCCAACTAACTCAATAGAGAACCTACATAAATTTTCTCAGAAGTTTTAGGGTAGGGTTTTAGAAATTAGCGCAATTGTTGAAAGTGAAAACATTGAGAGTATCTTCATAATGGGTGACTTTAATGCTCATCCGGGTGAACTGTTCTGCGATGAGCTTAGTAACTTCTGTGTTGACCAGAGCTGGTCCTATGCAGACGTGGAAAAACTGGGCTTGCAGTCAAGCCGCTGAGCATGGGCTCATTTATAATGTGAAAAAAACGGAGTACCTACATGATCTTTAAGGCCGCCGGTAAATGTCACGATATCACGGCTAAGATTACCTTGAACGGAGTAGGCATTAACAGTGTATGTAAATATCTTGGGCATATCGTTGCTGACGACCTTAAGGATACTGACGACACAGAAATGGAACGTATGGCTCTATATGTCCCTATGTGTCCAATATAATAACATCTTTATGATGATGTTGGGGCTGCCTCTTTTCTGCATCGCATCGGTGATGTTTGCGGAATATCAAACTGTGACGGTTATATGGCCATCATTCGCAAAAAACCGCATCCCTGATCCGCAGGATGCAGGACAGTCACAACATAGCGTCCTGAAAACGTCCTGAAACAAATTTCTTTGGTAACTCGTAGCACACTATTATTTGCCCTTATTGCTAATATTTTTATTATGTTTTGAGTGCTGTTTTTCATTTATACTTTGTTTTATGTACCTACTAACATAGTTACCTAAGAATTTCTACTAACACAACTAGTGTCAGTTGTCCGAAATAAACAGTTTTTATTTATTTTATTTTAATTTTAATTTGTTATTACATTGTAAACTTAATATCAATATATTTTTTTGCCACCTATGCTCATTCACCGACAATTCGGTTCTATCCACAGTTGTAAATCTAACCTAACCTAACCAATAGATTTTTCTGTAAAAAATGTTTAGATGAAGTAAATAGTCGTTGAAACAATAATAATTTTCTATGATTACAATTTTTTGTGTGTTTTGGTAGAATGCGAGAATATACGTTCTTAGTGTAGGCTAGATTTGGGAGCCGAGCGAGCGAAGCCAGCGTGCCGCGGCAGCGGCCGGCGAGTGCTAGAACCGACTTTAGGGCGTTTCCTACTCAAACAGAAACAAAACTATGTAGGTAAGTAAGTATACTATGAGTAAACTAAAAAAATTGTTAGTGAACATTATTAGGATTATTGAACTACCTAATCAAACCTATCTCCGTTGTCTCCATACCAATTTTCATCGCTTTGAGCGTGTCATTTCGTGCTTTTAAACGAACGGCCAAACAAAGGTAGGTATTGTAAAACTAGGTTAAAAAAACCTTCGTAATATATCCCTTTGACATTTTAAGCTTTTGGTATTTTAAATATAAGTCGTCAAACAACCATTATGTATTTTGATTTTAGGGATTTTGAACGTAGGTCATTTAACGTTAGGTTTTTAATTTTAGACTTTTAAATACGTACCCATTTTATGCTTTTGATATTTTAAATTTAAGTCAAACAACCATTAGGTATTTTAAACGAAGGTCATTTACCGTTAGGATTTTTAATTTTAGACATTTAAATACCCTACTGAAGCCTATAATGGACGCATGTAACACCAGTGGCGTTGCTGACTATTAAGGACAGAGTTTCTCAAACTTTTGGCTCCACGAACCCCTGTTGAAGTTTCCAGATGAGAGCCAACCCCATGACTAACCCATTAAATCCCCCCCCCCCCCCTCCCCTTATAGAAAATAATTCAGTTAACAGTTAAAGAAAATAAGGTTTATATTTCAATTAAAAGTAACAAATACAGTGTTTAAAGAAATATCTTTTTAATATGAATGTGATGAGTGAGCTAGTTTCTTGTCGCAAATTGAGTCAATTTTGGACAATTTTAACCTTGATTCTCACTCGGCATCAAGTCTATTTCTGTATTTCGTTTTTGTCATGACCTGGTGTGGAAACCCACTCTCACATAAGTATGTTGTAGCAAAGGATAAAAGGAAATTCACCGCTTTGCGTGAGAGTTCAGGATACTCTTCGTGTCTAAATATCTATCAAAGACATCCTTTTTAAATCAGCTTGCAGAGTTTCATCTACGGACATTTCTAATAATGACTCATGTTGCTTAATACTCAAACTCCAGCCCATCCAGCCATTTTAAGCATTATCAATATCTGGAAAATACCTATGCAGTTCGTCGGAGAGCTGAGAAAGATGAAGAAGAATTTCAGCCCTTAATTCGACGAACAATGTGTGCCGCACCGACGCAAGTGCCCGCCAGTCATCAAGCCGCCATCACGCAAATCTTGCCGCAAACCCCCTACCGAGCGCGTACCCCACTTTGAGAAACCCTGATTTAGGAGAGACCTATTAACTCTCCTCTTAAAGAACCCCATACTGTATTCGGCAGGGAGCTCATTCCACAATCGCACTCTGCGCGAACATTGGGGTTCCAATGTGTGCCGATGAACGAACACCCTGTCAAAAGTAGCTGTAGGCATCATTTCAAACAGTTACTCGAAACACAACCCATTGTATGAGCGGTAGAACACACATAAGGAGGCAACGTCTCTTCTACCTAATGGTAACTTAACTTGTGCTTATATTATTTTTAAACCTTAATCCTTTTACTAATTTTTAGTAAGAAAAGAGACAGCAACATTCAAACTGATTTACAAAATATTAACAGTAATAAAGAAGCAGAGAAGCAGGCAGCTGTTATGCTAAGGTA
Organism: Udea olivalis; assembly: GCA_947369235.1. Lineage (NCBI taxonomy): Eukaryota > Metazoa > Arthropoda > Insecta > Lepidoptera > Crambidae > Udea > Udea olivalis. The sequence continues at coordinate 8,021,911 of OX376362.1, read as the reverse complement.
ACGCAAAATAATCTTTCTGTGGGGGATTATTATTGGATTTGTACTAATTTAATGATGATTATTATTAAGTTATATTTGTAGTAAAGAATCACAAGCTACACAAGTGGATTTCAATATGGATTTGTCACTAGACTTGAAAAAATATAAGAACTTAAACGTTCCGTTTAAAGACGAAATCATTCAATGCTGCTGCACGAACGATTTAAAATCAGAGAGCGATAGTGACACTAATGATTGTCAGAGTCCTCTCGTTATCATATCTGTATATCCAGATTGCTGTGAAAATTCTAGAGTAATAGAACATCATCAAAATGACGAAAAAGATTTTACTCGAAGAATTAATATAAACGATAAGAACGAGATTCAAAACTTCAAACAGCGTCCACACAGTGAAAAAATTAACGTTAAAGACAAAAGCAAAGATACCAGACCGAGAAGTCGATCACCGTCACCAATTAAAAACCAAAATAAAAGCAGACCCGTATTTGCCGAAACAAAAGTTAGAAAGAATAGCCCAATTCGCGAAGTGGTTGCAACAGCTTTCCCCAGGCGGCAACCCCCGATAAACACAGACGGCAAAAATGGAAAAGGTTCCTCTTTAGAACGTAACAAAGAAAGATCTCCGCGATTAGAGCGCCGTAAAGAATCTCAAGGAACAAATACGGATCACAATATAACGAAGAAAATTATAGTAGAGAACTACACAAAAAAGTTAACTGCATTTATGAACAATGGTAACGCCGAGAAAACATTCAGTTTTCCTAAAACCAATCCTTCAAAAATAGCAGTTAATATAGACGGGGACAATGAGTATTACGATGTTTTATTTCAACAAGGGCATGTTACTACTGATTTGAAGGTGAAGAAAACTATCAAAGGGTCTAATAAAAAACGTACTGCAGATCTCAAAGATAAATCTTTAAAAAATAATTTGGCACTACCAGAACAACTGAGGAGCAGGGAAACACCACAAGCTATAACCAGAAAAGAGGTAAGACATGACCTTTATTTAAAAAGTAAGCATGCGTCTGCTAAACATTTACGAAATGATATTATCTTGTTTACAGCAACTGAATGATGCTCCATCTTTAAAAAACGCATTTGCAAGATTACAAGTGAGAGATAGTTTAGAAATATCTCACAGGTAGACTATTTTTGTAGTTTTTTTTGTAGATCCAAAGCTTGCCTAGGTATTTTAAATTATTCATAACTTTGGCGTATAATTAAGCATTGCAGGGACGATATAAATTATTATTTGGTATTGCAGGCACGATACTAAAACAGGTCAAAATCTAAATAAACAAGCATCCAAAAATTCTGTCGAAAGAAGTGAACCCTTTTCTGGTAATAATCAGTGTAACGCGAACTTTTAATTTTGTTTTAATTTTTTTTCCAACGCTGAAATAATGCATTATCCACAATTTTTTCTTCAGCTCCCATCAAACATTACCGAGGAGATAGTTGTCCGATCCCAGATCCTATGGTAAGGGACAAGGAAATAAGGACACTTCTTGGCATAGACAAAGGTGTACACACTTCCATTTCTCGGGTATGTCTCTTTCCATCGATACCTTTCTTTGTTTTTGCTTTCTCGTAAATCATAAAGTAAGTAATTTATCATCTTCTAGGATTTTGAGGTGGACAAAAAGAAGTTGGCAGTTCCTCTGCATTACATCTACAACAGAATGTGGTTTATTTTTGTTTTTATTTTTTCATTTAAAATTGGAAATACTTTTGTTTTTGTTTGCGATGAGTCTTTTTTTCTTTTTCTTACGATTTTCATATTTATCTTTCTCTCTGGAAATATCACCTATTTATTCACCTCGCATTGCTTAGCGCAACATAGATTTATTTTAGTACGTAGGTAGTTTTAGTTGAGGTGAATTTAGTTAATTTAACTTTTTTAAATTTGACTGTTCTAACAGCGGAAAGAAGAAAGTAAGCGGAATTAACCTTGTGGAAATGCCACTCCTACCACCATGTGTATGCTGCGACATCAAAACTAAGTACTTACCCGGTACTTATAAATGTGTTTGCACTGCCAAGAACCAGCAATGGCCTTCACCGGAGCCATCTCTTGCAAAGATTCCGACAGCTATCAGTAGCTTTCAAAGCGTAAACCTCTACACTAATTCTAGTGGAATTTATCACCAAGATAAAGACAAAGAAGCAACAAGTTTTAATGTTCCCTCGAGCTCAGTAGTCGATGAAGTAGACTTTATAATGCCCAACATGTCTAAATTTCCTAGAAAATCCACTGGTGGTAATAATATCGGTACTCAATACGAGACGCAAGTGCAGCGAACTTCTTTGTACCAGCAGTTAATTTTGAATCGTAATGTACAAGTGTCCGTACAAGTGGAACAATTTTCTAAGCAGAAACCAATTATATTGTCTCGTAAGCAGTACGATAAAGTAAAGAGGACCATAGAAAACACCAAAGCGAATAAAACGGGTAGGGATAACAAACGTAAAAAAATTGTCTGCAAGACTAGTTTAGTGTCTGTTGGAGACGTCAGAAGAAAAACCAAAACAGATGAGACATTGCATTTCGATAAACAGAACCAAACTGATAAAAATGTTTTATTAATGAAAACGACAACGTATTCTAGTCAGTCAATCAATGCGTCACTGATTCCTAAAAAGTCATTGAATACATCACTGGCCAATCATTCAATAAAGCAATCCAGGCACTCAGTTTATGATGAGAAGAAGAAGTCAATGAATAAGACAACTGATGCAACGAAAATAAGCGATAGTAGGAACAAAATAGAATGTGAATGCAAGAAGCCAATCTCTCATACAATGGTTCAGCACTCAAAACTGGAAATAGTAAATGATATTACACAGCAAATGCCTGTGCCGCCAAGACATGCAGTCTCAACCATGGAAATCCGCTACGCCAGTATGTCTTTTATGAATCACGTGACGTTTTCTTCCACGAACGCTGAAGCAGGCTCAACAACAGCTCCCTTACAAGAGAAAGAGTCACACTCCGTTCATACCATTTTCAAAGGTAAATATCGTGGTTATATCGAACGGCACAATAAGACCGGTCTGCGTTACCGTAGTACAAACGGCTCGCGCTTCTTGAAAGAAATGTTTTGTGCAATATAAATTACTTTTAAAAATGTGCGCCCGCCTAGTCGTTTTCTTCTGATGAAGAATGTCGAGAAAAAACCGTTGCAATTTCGTGGAGCCTTGCAGTCGTGATTCGGGGATTTTAAAACTAAGTATATATTTTTGGCGGCTTTTCGTAACATATTTTTTAACCTTACCCATGTTAAAAAAATCCTCATACCCGCATTTCTTGCATTCCTTTTTAGACTGAAAATACTTGCAATTACACTTATTTCATCATGTTTGCAGGTCGTCGAAAATGCCACACGCCAAATCTAGGCACGTCAGTTTATTCGCTATGCTCAGAAGTTGAGCCAAGTGAGAAGCAAACTCCTCCAATAGCCCCGCAGGAGTCAAAGAGGAAGCCGTTTCTGCGGCGGCTAATATCCTGCCTTGTGATGCGGTCTGAGCGAGCTTCAGACCTGAATAATGCGTTGCTGAACACACCTGAGATGTTGCCTTCTGTCGACAGTTCCATCGATTCGTACCACATTAACACTTCTCTAGGAGTGAGCATGTCATTGTTATTCCTAGATCTGTTTTCATAGATATCGCTACTACCACACCACGTTATACTCGTAATGTCGTTTCTGCTTACCTTTGTAGTTGCTATAGAAGTTGTCCTAGCGCAATATTTCGTCAGCTCACTTTCTACCAACTGCTACTTTCCTTGCAGATTATGTATGTGGGCTTAGTTAGTACATTCAGCTGTTGATTTGAGAACTTTGGCGACTATTTGACTCTGCCCAAGGTTGGAATTGCTAGTTTTATATTGTCACTGTATTTTGTTAAACAGGCGATAGAAATGACTTCGTCGATATACGATACATCGGCATCGTTCTACAGCAACCACAGCGTGTACCCAGTGAATAGCAAGATAAAGCGAGTGGGCTTCTTCACGTCGGTTCGCGAATTCCTCACCAGTCGCAAGAGCTGATAATGGATCATTTTGGGATCCCCGTTAAATTTTTTGTTTATTTTTATAAACTTATATTTTTTTAATGCTATTGTTTTATGTTGTACATTTTTTGTATCCTTAAATAAAACAAAAAGGTTATTTGACAATTTTAATAAGTTGTTTGTTCACTAGAATAGGACGACCAAAGTGCGCTGAGTGCGTTGCGCTCATAGTTCGTTCGTTCTATTTTTTTCCCGGATGCCCGCGTACTTTAATCTGCTCCGTGGGCGTCCGCGGTGTTTCGGCGGATTTTTGGTTCGGCGTACTTTTAGTCGTTCGTGTGCATTGCTCGATACAGTTTGTAAGTGATCTATTTCGACGGACAAAAAGTACGCCGCGGATAATCCATCGTCCACACAGGCCTTAAACGTAGTGATTATATTAATATGGCTTTTTTGAAATGCACAGCAAAAAACTTATCATCCATCTATTTATATTCATCAATAAAATTATTTTCTCATTAAATATATCATTTGACTGCAAGGAAACCAATTGTATAGCAAGATTAGCAATACAAATATTTCTAATAAAATACATCAATATATCATATTTTTTCCTCAGACGCGCAACAATTTTTTTTTTTACATTAAAAAGAAACGATTTGCATATCAAATATAGCTGATTGCACAGCAAATTAAACTGTGCGCACATACATAATATTTACAGCCTTATCAAAATAACTATTCTTACGACTAGTTTCATATTGCGCATCTCAAACCCTGCTTGACATAAATGTCTTGGGATTTAAGAAGACACGCTCAGCAAGTTTATTAATCATTATAACAAAGTAATGAATTTCAAATATCATTATTTTTTAAAATCGATTAAATTTATTGAAAACTGATTTCACGCGCTTACTATCACCTTCGCAGTTGGCAAAGTGCGCGCGGATCTAAGAGCGAGTAAGAAGGATATATTTATCACTCATGCGTTTATGCTTCATGCAGACCACGGAATAGTTGTTTGTTTATGTTTAGTCTACCGACAAATATTAGTTATTTTTCCGAAAGTCACAAATCCGATATTTCAAAATTCCGAATTTTATTAGTACGAAGAATTAAAAATCCGAAGTTTCATTTGTCCGAAAAACGATATTCCGAATTTCCAAACTCCGAAAATTCATTTCAATTATTAAACGTTTACATCGAAAGTACTCTTTAGAGGGAAAGACGGAGCTCGTTTTCGTGCCTGGTGGAGGCCGAGGTGGCGGGCTTACAGCTGATCGGTACATCACCGATATTCTCCTGGAACACGTTGTTCCCTATGAAGGATTTGTCGGCGAGGACTTCGTCTTAATGCACGACAATGCTCGTTGTCATACAGCGCGCATTACCCAGCAGTTTTTGGATGAAGTCGAGATGCGTACAATAGACTGGCCTGCCCATAAATGCTCGATCGGATTCAAGTCTGGACTAAGCAGACTTGAATCCGATCGAGCATTTATGGGACCAGTTAAAACGAAGAGTACGAGCCAGAAATCAAGCCCCTTCGACAGTAGAAGAATTGAAGACAGCATTGTTGGAAAAGTGGGATAACATACCTCAAGAGGACGTCAAAAAGTTGATCAGATCAATGGAGAATCGACTTCAAGCGGTGATTAGGGCTAGGGGGGGAATACCAAATATTGATTTAATAAATTGTTATGTGTTTTCTTAATCAATTTTCTTTTATTTGTAAAATACCCAACCACAACAACCTCTCCCAAATTCCTGATTTTCCTGTATTTATGTTCAGATATCATTAATTACAAAGATAATGAACGGATATTGGTAATGATGATATTTTATGAGAGCTGAAGTTTGGAGCTTTCAGATAATATATTGTCTTTAAAAATATCTCCTATACTTTTCTTGAAAACAGAGTCTATACTCAGAGTTAGGGCTTGAGTCGATTTGGTTGCTCGCGAGTGTATATTACCGTGCTAAAGGCCTGCGCAGACGACGGATTATCGTGCCGCGTACAGGGATGCCAAACGTGCCTGTAAACGAGTTGTAGCTAGTGATGTAGAAGGCTCGAGGCTTTCGAGTCCTTTTGTACAGAGCTCGGTGTCTACAGGGCTCGCCTCGTTTGTGCTGATGAAGCTCGACGACAGGGGAGTCTTTTCCAGAATTCGAGCCTTCTTGAGCGCTCGATCGATCTCGAGGCTTTTTGCAGGGCTCGATCGATCTCGAGGCTTTTTGCAGGGCTCGATCGATCTCGAGGCTTTTTCAGGGCTCGAGTCTTTTTTAGCGCTCGAGGCGTGGCGAGTCGCGCTCAAGTTTGTTTCCGTTTGAAGTCTTCCTTTTCAAAGCAGGCAATAAAATATGTGTTTGTGGCATATGAAAAATAGCGGTTTCATTAACAGAAAAAGACATTTTAATCAGCGAAAATAAAAGAAAGTGGCAAAGGTTAATCGTTCAACATGCCTGCCTCTTTGACCTTTCGACATAGTCAAAATTCCCATTTTACTTTCGTTCTCTTTTGCGTTTTTAATAATTAAAACAGCATAATATTTTTAGGCATTCGGCCATATCAATTTTGACGGCACGATTGGCGTAGTGCGCTGTAGCACGGTTCTCGCCTAGGAATCCGTAGTGCCCCCGGGTTCGATCCTAGGTCGGGTCAATTCAGGAAACGATCTTTTCTAAATTGACTCGGGTCTGGGTGTGCTGGGAGATGCCCCTGGCTTAATTCCTTGTCTGGCACCTCGTAATACAGGGATATTTATCCCTACTTCGAGACCATGACAAGAGGTGTGTTGGCTGGCGCATTTATAGGTATTTAATTATTTATTTATGATTGCATTTTTTTCAACGCATTCATCTACGAGTACTAAGCACTTTAGTCTTCTGTATAATATATAATGCAGCACGTTTGGTGCGATTTCTCTGGGGGTAGTAAGTCAACTTTTTTTTTACTTTTACCAAGTGAGCTTCTACACACATCAAAAGTGTCTAGGGATCAAGCATTTTTATGCGGATTTCTTGAGATTGAGATGTGGCTTTGTAATAAATTTATGATTTTATAAATTTATATGGATCCTTTTTGGTGCATTTCATAATTTGAAACAGGAACTGTCAATCAAATTCGATTAAAAGAAGAAAATCAGCTGTCAATATTTTCCCTATAAAAACATACAACGCATTGAAGACATTATTAGTGCTACTGTTTCCCTACTACTGATTAAAACCAACGTTATTATGGAGCGGCGACGTTATTTAAGCAGGGAAGAAATGCTCAGAGCCGTGGGAATGATAGAAGCTGGTTCCCGGCAACGTACTGTGGCTTTAGCTCTGAATACAAGTCAGAGTGTTATCAGTCGACTTTGGACACGTTACCGAAGCACTGGTACCGTGGCTGAGCGCCATGGAGGACGGTATCGCTGCACCACACGGAGACAAGACCGATACATTCAAATCACAACTCGAAGAGCTCCAACAATAACCGCCATGATGTTAGCCGTGAGGCCTCATCACTCTTCAGGGAACTTAATTAGCGACCAAACAGTCAGAAACCGCTTGCATGAAGTGAACCTTCATTCCCGAAGGCCGCTAAGGGTACCACCTATAGCAATGCACAATCATAGGATTCGATATCAATGGGCTCTTGAACACAGAAATTGGGCAGAAGAACAATGGCGTTTCGTGTGCTTTTCTGATGAGTCTCGTTTTGGTATGAGACCGGATACAAGACGTATACGACACTGGAGAACCCCTGGACGCCAACAGCGATTAAAATCCTGCCAGGAAGTCCATCCTTATAGTGGTGGAACCATCATGGTATGGGCGGGTATTTGGATCGGCGGAAGAACTGAGTTGATTTGGATCAGAGGCAACCTCAACGCTCAAATTTATGCTGAGACGATTGTATCAGACGTCATCGTTCCTCTACAAGTGCAAATCGGTCCCTTATTTCAGCTAATGCATGATAATGCACGACCGCACACCGCAAGAGTTGTAAGACAGACTCTCGCCGCAGCTAACATCAATGTCCTGCCCTGGCCTGCTCAGTCGCCAGACTTGAACCCGATTGAGCATGCATGGGATATGCTACAAAGAAGAGCTCTGCCGAATATGGAGGGTATCCAGTAGCAAGAAGACCTTTTTTTGTTGTTGCAACGAACATGGGCGGCCATTCCACAGCGTGATTTGGATGAACTCATTTTGAGTATGCCAAACCGATGTTCTTGTGTTGTTAGTGTTCACGGTAGAAACACGGATTATTAATTGTTTAAGTTACCCAATAAAATTTTAAAGAAAACTGTTATTTCAGTCTTTTTTTCGAACTTTAATGTTAGTGGTTCAAATGTCAAAAATCCCTTTATTAGGAAAATGGCAAATTTCTTTATTAATGCAAAGGTGACTTGGTTTATCGTTACTGTAGACAAACGAAAACACTTTATTTGATGAATCCTTAAAGAAAATTTTAATTAATATCAATCAGGAGAAAAGTTATTGCAAAAATATATGTTGATCCCTAGACACTTTTAATGTGTGTATTTTAATGATAGAAACGAAATAGTAAAGGCCTGGTTTCTTTTATAATATTCCGCTTAGTGATCCTGTTATGACACTCCTCGAGTAAGTTTATTGCCCGACCCGCTGATCGTAGCAGTTAAATAACAACACTGAGTTTATCCAGGTATTCGAGAAATATTCATTAAATAATTCGAAGTTTTTGAGTTGGTGGATGAGTTTTTTGATATACAGGGTGGCCAGAAAAGTGACGTCCAAAAATTTTTTTAAGTGCCTCGTGTTGAGAGGTATCTTAATCACCCCAATGTATGTTCTGCGATTTTTTGTAGTTTTCAAGTTACGAATTTTTTTATGAATTTTTCCAAAATTGCGACCAGAACTGTGCATTTATGCATAAAATAACCAGCCTCATAACGTTAATGAAAGTTACTACAAAATTTACCTAAAGTTGAGAATTTATGTTAAGAGTGAGTAATCATTTAAATTTTCAACTTAAAATTAAAAATCTAAACTGATAATTTCTTAGAGTAGCTTCAAAAAATGCGCTAGAATCTAAAGCTTTCATAATAATGATAAAAAAGTAGTACTTCATAGGGTATTTTTTGCCATCAAAGACGAAGCGAGGTAGATTTTTTTTGAATTTCATTAATAATAAAGTCAAAAATTAATGATTGAAAATACTGGAAAATAGCTTTTCAAGTTTGGTACATTGGATGGATTGATTCAACAAAACAAAGATGATTGTAATAAAATTAAATTAATTTACAATAGGTTTTCAAAATGCCCCCCTCCCACAGAAATGCACAAACGACACCTGCGTAAGAAATTATCCTATAAATGTCTGAAAGCTTCACGATTTGTTCTAACCACTCGGCTTCTTCAATCTTCCCTCTAAGCTCTTCTTCGCTCGAGCATTCTCGGGATTGAGGTCAGGAGAGCGTAGTGGCCATCTGATTGGTCCGTTGCGTCCGATCCATCTGTTATGGAACGTTTCGTTAAAATAAAATCGGACTTGCGTTGCGTAATGACATGGGGCATCGTCATTCTGAAACACCATGGTTCGCCTGAGTTCCAAATTGACGTCTCCGAGCAACAATGGTAGATCGTTTTCTAAGAAATTTTTGTACGTTTCTCCATTACGTCTCGACGGCAGTTCAAACGGACCAATTAGTTCACCATTGAGGATCCCAGACCACATGTTTACACTGAAACGATGTTGGAATGTGGAAGCTCTCGCATCGTGTGGATTTTCGGTCGCCCACGTGTGCAAATTATGAATATTAAAGATTCCAACACGTTCAAACCGTGACTCGTGAACGTGATCAGTCCACAAGATTTTACTAAAAAATCCAGGATCCTCTTGCTCTCTCCTTAACATTGTTTGACAAAAATCAACCCGCAATTGGTGATCTGCTGGCAGTAAAGATTGGACTCGTTGAATGTGGAACGCGTGGTATCCTTCTTCGTGAAGTATGTTTTGAATAGAAGCCCTTAGAATATCCAAAATCCGAGCCAAACTTCTCGTACTTGTGGATGGATTTTGTTGAATTTCTTCAAGCACCATTTCTCTGCGATCCGGATCAACTCTAGGGACTCCTCCACGTGGCCCATCTCTACCAGGAATGCCACCTGCCATTAGGGTGTTGTGCGTATTAATAAAAACACGATGGTCAGGATATCGCTCCGGTTGTGGTCCACCTCGGCGTCGAAGTTGGTCACGATACAGTCGCGCTGCGGCATGGCCGTTTCCTTGTGCAACTCCATAAAAATAATGCATCTCTGCATATTCACTTAACGTGTAACTCATCTCTAACACCTCTAAGTAAGCACAGTCCAAATCACAATGCGAAACAGAGTCCAATAAACGAGCAGTGGTCAAATCAATCAAAAGCAGCGTCCGTGGGCAAAGCGAGTGTAGTAGTGGAGACAAAATGGTGACACGAGTAGCAGTAAACACAAGGTGAGAACGACTAACGTGATTTTTGTTGATGGCTGATTTCAGCGAAAAATACCCTATGAAGTACTACTTTTGACGTGACAACGTCTTAAATTAGGTTGCGGCTGGGAGTCACTTATGAAAAAGTGTAACGCTCGGTAACGTTACGATGAGTCACCGAACGAGAGAGAGGCCCGCCGAATGCCTTGCGTCTCTCTCCCACTCAACTATGATCGGTCTGCCGCAATTCTTATTTTCATTCAATTCCTTGTTCCTATTGTGCAATTTAATTATATTCATATCAATAAATATTTTTTATTATTATTATGAAAGCTTAGATTCTAGCGCATTTTCTGAAGCTACTTAGAAACTAAGAAATGATCAGTTTAGATTTTTAATTTTAAGTTGAAAATTTAAATGATAACTCACTAAACATAAATTCTCAACTTTTGGTAAATTTTGTAGTAACTTTCAGTAACGTTATGAGGCTGGTTATTTTATGCATAAATGCAAATTTCATAGAGATTTAGCTGCTAGAAACTCTACTTTAACCTCTACTTTTTTTTTTAGAAATTTTTCAAACGGATCTGGTCGCAATTTTGGAAAAATTCATAAAAAAATTCGTAACTCAAAAACTACAAAAAATCGCAGAACATACATAGGGGTGATTCAGATACCTCTCAACACGAGGCACTTAAAAAAAATTTTTGGACGTCACTTTTCTGGCCACAAATGGAAAAAATGGTTACTAATGTTATACTTCATATTACATGCTCGTCGGACGAATTGAGAAGGAGACGAAATACAGCATGAGACATGTTAGTTAAGTTGTCTAGTTAACCTAAGAGACGTCCTAATGAATGGGACGTACTACCTACGTAAAGAGACGAGCTTTCAACGGAACCCATTTTTGAGGACTTTTGCTCATGGCGGCTAACAAATGTTTCGTGACGGGACGGCGTGCGTCAGCCGCTATCCGTTAAAGTGAAGCCATAGTGCGTCTTCCGCCATGAGTGAAAACCTTTTGGCTTTTGTTACTTTGGCTTGTTTACAAGTGATTACTTACAGTCAGTCAGCATCGGTTAAATTTTACGTACATTCAGTACATTGTTCGTACATTTCTCCCATGCTTATAGCGTTAACATTTGTTGACTTACATTACACGCCTTTCTGATACACTTATGTTTTCTCATAGGAGCGCATTCATTCTATCCATCAGAATTATTCTGATTGAGAATTTAAACAAGTGACCATGGCCATAATTAGCTATTTAAAAAAAATGTCCTAACCTCAAAAACTTCACTTTGACATGTACAATGAAATAATTTCCTTGTTTATTTTTATGAAAATTTAAACTAAATATGAACAAAATGGCTTTGATTAAACGTTGCGTGCCATTGCTAACCAAGACCGTAAAGATAGCTCAAATTACGGTACAGTGTAAGTAATAAATCCGTAGAAATGACTTCGTAAAACCTCTGTCGGATAACCTGAGTTTATACATTGTATTTGTTATTCTAGCTCAAAAAATTCACCGATGGGTAGCACCAACTCTAATGGAGTTAAAAAGAAGGGAAGATAAACTCGGTGGCAAGAAACAAAATCCACGAAACACTTTTCTAGAGTGGAACCTAGAAGCGGAGATATATGCTTTTGGAAAGAGATTGAATGAGGATTTCGATTCAGATCTGCTGCTGGAAGCCTTTACAGACCGATCATATGTAATAAAAGAAGAAATGAAGCAGAAAGAATTAAATATTGATTTGAAATTAAAAGACAATAGGCAATTGGCGGAAGAAGGTAAGTGAAGAATATGCAAAAGCTCCTCTTGTCTGTTCAGGGTACATAGCGTCTATGGCCATCCATACAAAAGGGTTTAAAAAAGAATTGACTCTCCATCCCAATTTAGTATGTTATGGCTGCTATACCTAAGGTGTGCTATCACAATAGAATTAATACTACATAAAGATCTTCACACCCCTACTAAAGCTAATTTGACTCCTTTAACAGTAATCACTTATTCTGTATTTTCAGGTGAGAAGTTTATCAAACAATACATCCAGTTGTACCTAGAGGCTGTCCTGCTGAAGTTTCCACTTGAAGGGGTGGCTGGGGTCAGGCAGCACCTCATTAGTGAGGATACTCTTGCACATGTGGCTCTCCACCTTGGCACAAAAGATATCATATTGGCTGCTGTAAGTTTTAACATTGACAAACATAACTTTATTTTTCGCCCACCTCCATAAAACATCAAGATAAAAGCAAAATGGCGGCTGGCTGGCTTTGTCACAAAGGTGCAAACCCCTTAGTCACAATAATTTGGTAAATAAAAGACATTGTTTGACAAATGTGTTTGAAAAATTTGACAAAAACAATTTCTCTTTTTTCATTTGAAATTTAGCATAGTTCTTTAGGCTATTATGTCAATTCTATTAAAATGGAATCTATCTTTCTTCCAACAGGAATATCCAGTGGACAGCCTTATCTTAGCAAATGCATTCAAAGCTATAGTTGGGGCACTGCTGCAGTCTTCTGGTGAAGAAAGAGCCTCACATTTCATTAGAGATTTTGTTATAACTCAACTACAAGGTGAATATTGCATTTAAAGTGAAGTAATTAATGGTAAGCCTGAAAACACGCTAACGCTTTGGCATCTTGATCAAAATGCTGCGGTATGCGGTGCCAGAAAAAATGTCTAGAATGGTATCTTGACCCATCATATTATTTGTCAGCAGTTTAAGTAAGTAAAGTAAAGTAAAAGTAAAAAATATCTTTATTCATATAGACTTATAAAAAGTACTTATGACAAGACATATACAAAAAAAAATGTAGCAAAAATATACTGAATAAAAATAAACTTACATAAAATAATACTTTTATAGTTAATATCATAATTAAATATAATGTGACTCTACCACCGGTTCGGAGGTTGTTTCCGAGAAGACTCCGGCAAGAAACTCGATGGTTACTCTTTTCAATCTTGTTTTTATACATAAAAATTGAATTGACAGAGTGAAGTCATAACAAAAAAGTGTGCAGAGGAGCAGATTATACCTAAGATGACCACAAATTCTTATCATTTAAGAAATCCTCAACACTATAATAACCTCGCTTCATTAACTTAGCTTTAATTTGTGACTTAAACTTGTGAAGAGGCAGTTCAACAAGAGTTTGCGGAATCTTATTAAAATATTTTACACATTGACCAACAAATGATTTCCCTACCTTATACAGTCTTAGACTGGGAGTTAAGAGCTTATTTTTATTTCTGGTATTGAGTTTATGAACATCACTGTTTTTTTTGAAGAGATGCAAGTTTTTACGGACATATACTACATTATCATAAATAAATTGAGAGTACACTGTTAAAATATCTATCTCTTTGAATACTTCACGAAGCGAGTCGCGTGGTCTAAGGTTGTAAATGGAGCGGATGGCTCCTTTTTGAAGAACAAAGATGATGTTGAGATCCGCTGCCGAGCCCCACAACTGTCGACCATACGCCATAACACTGTGAAAATAACTGAAGTACACTAATCTTGCTGTTGCGATATCAGTCAGGAGCCTTATTTTTCTAACAGCATAAGCTGCCGAACTAAAGTCTTCCTGCCAGAGCAAAAATAAGCGGACCCCACTGTAACTTGGAATCGAGAGTAATTCCTAGAAATACAGTGGAATTCGCAATCTCTAATGGCTCGTTATTCATGTTTATAATGGTATCGACCTGTCTTACATTGGGCATAGAAAATTTGATACATTTAGTCTTCTTAGCATTAAGCAGTAAATTGTTACTCGTGAACCAATGCAGTACCTTAGAGTGTTATTTACGTCGTCAAGTGCTTTGTTACTTCTATCTACGTTAAAAATCAGAGAAGTGTCATCAGCAAATAATACAATCCCACATAGGTCTTTGACAAAATAAGGCAGGTCATTTATATAGATCAAAAACAGCAGAGGACCTAATATTGATCCCTGGGGCACGCCCATACGTATGGTAGCACCGGAAGAATTCGTACCATTGATGCTCACTTTTTGTATTCTATCAGTGAGGTAAGATTCTATAAGGCTAAGCGAAATATTTGAAACACCGTAATGTCTCAGCTTAATCAGTAGGATTTCATGATCTACGCAGTCAAATGCTTTTGATAAATCACAAAAAACTCCTATTGCATCTTGCTTGCCTTCCCACGCATCAAATATGTGTTTGATGAGCGCAACACCTGCATCGGTTGTATTCCTATTTTTAGTGAATCCAAATTGATTACTATGTAATAATTTATTCAAAGCAAAGTGAGAATGTAATTGATAAAGTAGTAGGAAGTTCCATACAATATCTGTCCGGCACCGCATGCTGCATACCGCAGCGTTGTGCTTTACGATCAAGAGACCAAAGCTAAGCCCTTGCAATGTTTCAGATACAATTCAGCAAGAAAATAGCTCAGTTAAAAAGGAAGGAAAAATAAATTATATTACTACTATACTATTTTATCCCTTTCCAGGACAAGACGTAAACGAGTACTGGCACATAGAAGACCCTTGGGCGATGCTGACGGGCCTGTTGCAGAAAGACGGTGCGACTATTGAGCCGCGACTTATTGGTGATGTCGGGAAGCACACGCTGCTAGCTTGCTACAGGGTTGGCCTCTATGTCGATAAGAAGATGATCTCATCAGGTACTTATTCCATTTACAGCTAAGTATCCTCAAAAATAGGGAATTAAGTTTCCTTGTAGATAAACAAATAATCAACATAATAAGTAGATGAACAGAGTTTCAAAAAGGCCTTATAACGTTAGCTTCGGCTTCACGCAAGAATTTCTAAGTAGATGTACTAGAATTAACTAAAGATAATACAAAAAACATATAGCCGAAGGACAAAGGTTTTAAGGTAGGTATATCTCGTTGCTTATATCTTATCATAGACAATTTGTTTTTGTAGTTCACCTAATTTTAATAAGTGTGGTGGGTGGCGCATGGCGCTCTCTTAAGAAGGCCCGTGTTTAGCAGTGGACGCATGCGGCCTGAAGATGATGATCTAATTCAATTACCTTGTCTTTTACTTGTTTGGAAAATCATGATTATCGCCCGAATCCAGAAACGATAATCAAAGTTGAGTAGCCCTTACATGTATGGCTATCCCATTCATTTCTACTGAAATGTGACGGACAGCAACTTTAGTGTACTCATCGTTTCTGGATTCGGGGTACGACCTTTGTTATCAGCCGCGTAATTCTATTTTCACTTCTCATGCTCTAAAAGAACGCCAATATAGCCCTACGAAGCGGACTAAAGTGACTACTTCAGTCCCTAGGGGGTAAAAAGTATTTAGTTTTTTAAATTCCTTCATGTGACATAGACAAACTCCAACAGCCAGTAAAAATATACTATTATCTGCGGAGTGTGGTCTTCATTGCGAAAATGTTGAGAGCTTTAGTTCCATGCTTTGCCCGCAAAGGAGGTGGCGCTATGTGTTTTAAATTGTTAATCTGTGGTTCAGTTCAGAAGAAAAAACTGACCACCAAAATTTCAGAACTTTTGTCAAGTGTAAATTTGTTCGGTTTTAAATGTTTTTGTACTAAATTGACTACTTTTCTCGCACTCAAAGTGAAAAGTACAGTTTGTAACTCGAGACTAAACGCCAACTTAATATACCCTCGGTTTCATTGACTGCCTCTCACTCGCACGCTTGGGAGTCAAACCACCTCGGGTATAGTATGGCTTCGTTTAGTCCCTCGATATAAAATATACTATTTTTGTAACATTGGATACTATGATTTCAGGGTTTGGAGAAACTGTCGCTATAGCAAAAGAAATGGCTGCTCGAGAAGCACTCAAGAAAATTTTCGGTACTGAGGAACACTCACCACCAATCAACTTCAAACTAGAAGGGATACCCAAAAGCAAAGAAACGCGACACCAGATATCGGCCAGTTAAAATTTACCCGCTTATATATACTTAGATTAGATTAAGAAATAAAAATATTAAAATGCAATTAAATCTTTTATTTTACCACAATATCTCATTTCAAGTAATTAACATTTTAAAAAAATATATTTTATCCTTAGCAAATAAATTCGCATTACAAAATTATACATTCTTAAATTACTCATTATAAATTTAATTCATAATAGAGTAAAACCATAACAGATATAAGTAACAAGTTTTCTCTCAGTATCATGTTAAACATTCAGGCATCGTAAGTCTTTATAACAGTGTGCATGTGAAAATAGTTGATCTGAATACAAGAACCAAAAGATTATTACTATTAGAGAGTTAATATTATTATCGTTAATTATCACAGAACATATTTTTTGTCTCTTTAAAGTTACTAATACTACTGGATAACACTAATTCCATATCAACAGATTAAACATGCATGCTTTCTCAGGAAGAACACTATTGACTTAAGCCCTCTTCATTATAATTATTAGTATATACCAGCTATATCAGTTTAAAACTTAACTGTTCTTGACATCACAGAGTTGGGACAAACTAACAACCCTCACGTGCTGAATTTGGCTATTTCTAGGGCCGCCCTGCTATTCTACATACAGACCCAGTTCTGGTGGTCTACAATTTTATCATCTAGATAATATCGTAGCTTATTATTTGAAAATCATTAATAATTCGCACCGCATTGGTTTTTATGAAGACTAAAGATCCTGAATTTCCTAAAAAAATCATAACTTCCAAACTATAGTTTCACGTTTTTTACTATATAATAAGTTACGATTTCTCGGGGCCAAAATGAATTTTTGGCCGCCTGAAACTGGGCCACCCTGTACCCTATAATGTCTAGTGACGTCACCCAGTGGCGGAGTCCATGATGAGATGTCCGTGCTTGTCCCTGACGCGCACGCGGCCCGACGCGTAGCGCGTCTCCGAGGTGCCGTCGCTGTACACTAGCTTCACCGTGCCGTCCGGGAACTCGCGGCGCTGAAATTAACAATTTATATTTGATTATTTTGTTTTGTAAAAAACGGAACCCTTATAGGATCACTTTTTTTCACAGTTGTCCGTCTGTCTGTCTGTCTGTCAAGACCCTTTTCCTCAGGAACGCGTGGAGGTATCAAGCTGGAATTTATATCAACAACTCAGGTAGCTGTCCCTTGGTGAAAAATCAAACTTCTAAGCCAACGCAATCAAAAGATACAGCCGTTTATAGATAAAGGAAAAATTGCGAAAACCGAAATTTTTTAGTTACATCATATAATAATAATAATTTAATAAAAATATTTTTAATAAATATACCTACAGGTTTGTACGGAACCCTCTGTGCGCATGTCCGACTCGCACTTGAGCGTTTTTTTTTTGGCAATAAGACGAGAATACATCGCAGGTTTGCGCACAATCAAATTTGAGAATAGCTGCAGAAAAGACACAAAAGATTTAGAGAGAGATGACATTTTTCCTTAAACGAAAATTCCTACTGTCGGTATTTACCTACTGGTAAACAAATACTAACACAAATGTTAGTCACTTGATTGTTTGTTCTAGCTGCGGATCTGTGAAGCAGAATCCCTAATAAAATATTTACACTCATTCAAAAAACGACATCATAACTAGCCCTACGTATTCTGCCACTTACTCAAAAACGGAACTAAGAACAAAAGGGACAAACACATTTATTTTTTCCGTGATTCAGAATTGCAGCCCTAACTAGCTGCTAATCTGAATCGCCGGACCTTATCCTCTTATTAAAAAAAAAACAGTGTTGTAACACTGTTTTCACTATGGTAATGTAAGTAATGTGACTCTTCTTAATGAATAAATAAATATGCGCCAGAGAACTTGTCATGGTCTCGGTAGGGATAAATATCCCTGTGATACAGTAACCGGCAAACTTCTTGAGCAAATGACCTTGACTGCGCAGAACCGAATTTTAGGTGTCATGGGTGGTGAAGGCGGGGCGCGAAGGCGGGGGGTATCGTATCGAGCGCGCTATTGGTAGATCAGTCGATCCTCGTCTCCCGCGTTGTATCTACGTCCCGCTGTCTTCCCAAATACACTTGCGTGCAGTGAAAAGTACTTTGTTGTTGTTGTAGACGTTTTTTTTGTTATAATGGATACTAGTTAACGAATAAACATACATATAAAATATATAAATAATATACATTATAAATACATATAAAAAAACATGTCTCAGGAAAAATTAATATGTTCGTCACACAAACATTTTGTCCGTACCGGGATTCGAACCCAGGACCTTTGGGCTAGTAGACCCTGCCAACGGGCCACGCAGGTTGTCAAAATATATACCTGAATAAATATGAGCATTTCACAGTAAAAAAAAGAGTATCTATTTTTTTGCACGTAAGTGAACAATGCGCGAACTTTCCCCCACTACGACTACAAATGCTCAAGAAGTTTGCCGGGTACTATACCAGACAAGGAATTAAGCGAGGGGCATCTCCCAGCACACCCAGACCCTGAGCCGATACAGCAAAAGATAGTTTCCTGAATTGCCTCGCCCTGTAATCGAAAGCGGGACACTACGGAAGTCAAGGCGAGATAACGAGCAAAAGTGCACTACGCCAATCGTGGGGGATAATTACCAACTATTTTTTGACGTGCCGCTTTTATAGCTCACCTTATGGTCTTTAGCGTGCACCTCGACCTGTCCATTACTGAACACGATCCGCTGGTCGCCCTCCGCGGAGACGGTCAGCGCCGCGCCGTCGGGGAAACGCCACTCCTCGCGCACGTGCTCGTTCTTGGGGTCGAAGTAGCGGACGCTGCCGTTGGGCAGCCGGATCTCTGAGGAACCGTCCTTGTAGCGCTTTTCTACTTGGCCGCTAGAAGTTTTACAAACTTGACTGTGATTACGTGTTTTAAGAAGAGTTTTCGATAGCCACTCAAAGGCTCTTCAAAGGCTAAGGAAAGTAGAATATAGATCCAGTCATCCAGTAAGAACGCTGGTCACGACCTGCGTAATAAATTTAGGTTCGAATTGCTGGAATGAATATTGAACTCATGGGCCCAACCAATCCTCCACTGTCGCCTAGCGTTCATTTTACGTGAAGAGTTGTTTTTGAAAACATGGCTATGCAATTAGGGATCCAAAAATGTATTTTAAGAAATTAACTTCATATGCGATGAAAAGTGTAAAAAACTGCCAAGAAATGTTTATTAAGCTAATTACACATGCTCATTACTAGCACGAAAGCATGCTACTATTATGCAATTGCTACTCAGTAGCATGTGTGTCAAGGCATTGCTAATAATTAGCATGCATGCTCATTTCAGTGAAAAGTGAGCATGCTATTTTAGAGCATGTTAACTGTAGCTTTATTCTCTTATCAAAATTAGATTTGGCAGCTTTTTCTTCAAAATTAATTACTAAAAGCTACCTAGGGGTAATAAAAGAAGATTGTTGGGGTTTCAAGTTTGCAGTGGGTATGTAAGACAATGTGTATTTAATTTTGTAAAAATAAATTTTCTGAAGAACTTACTCAGGGAATTCAAGGACTTCTAATCCATCAGCATGTGTAGTGTGGTAAGTTTTAGTTTCAGCATAATAATATTTTATTCTGCCCTCATTTAGGAAGTTCTCTTTTATATCGCCATTGTAGTACATGAACCTACTGTACTTGCCATCTGCTGACAAGAATTTAACATTTCCATTTGGAAACCTAAGTTCTCTTGATCCATCTGGCTTTCTTATTTCTGTAGGATTTAAGTTAGTTTTTGTCAAACTAGTCTTACTGACTGCTGTATCAGGAGTTACACTTAAATTGTCTCTATACTGAAGATTATGTATAACAGTACCAGGATTCTGTATACTAGATGACCGGTTAGTGAGGATTGATATTGGTGACTTAGATTGGCGATTACTAGAACCTCGCGAAATGTTATTTGCACTTCTACCAGAGGGTTCTCTTACTGGATTAACATCTTCTATGAAATTTTTCGGTGATCTCTGGTCACTTGATCTTTGGCTTTGGATTAAAGTTGGCGACTTAGACCTATTTGAATTGTTGGAATTATCGAATGATGAAGTGTTACTTGGTGAGGTTGAAATTCTGTTCTGAGTTGCATTTGATTTCGAAATGAAAAATCTATCTGGATTACTACTATGTGAATTATCATTGTAGTTACTGCTTGAATTAGACCTTAGACTTCTAGGTGAATTTGAATGAAATCTGTCCATGTACAGTTTTTCTAAATTGTTATCTTCATGTTCTAAATTATCTTTAGATTGCATAGAGTCAACACCATTATTAATTTGTATAATTTCATTTTCTACATCATCATCATCACTATCATCAGACAGACCAGTGCCAAGAGGCTCCACATCAATAGTATTATTTCTATCAAAGTCACTAACAACATCTCTTTGACTGAAATATTTTGCATATCTTGAAGTGACTTTAAGGTTGGGCACACTTTTTGCTCTGGTTCTTATTAATGGCATTTTATTAGGATTATGTTGCACTCTTTTACTCCTACTTTGCTGTTCTATTTCAAAAGTTTTATATTTTGCATTGCTGTCTAAATTGACTTCTGACCGAGTATCCTTTGTAGTCATATTTGAAAGTTTCTTGTTGATTTGTTCTAAATACTTAATATTTGTCATTCTCCTAGTCATATCATTGCAATGTTGAATGCGCCTATTCTCTTTCTTTAATTTTTCAATTTGATCTTGAAAATCTTTCTTCTCTTTTTCCATTAATTTTAATTGATTTCGAATTCTTGCTATAGTAGAAGTGGACTTAGCATCCTTCAACCGTATTTCCTCTTTGAGATCATTAACTTCCTTTCTCAAATTTAGAACTTCATCCTTATCTTTTTTATTCAGTCTGCCTCTAATTTCTCTGACATACTTATCATACATTTGTTTTTGCTTTGTTAGTTTCTCCTTTTCTTCAGCTAAATAATATTCTGAGAGGATTTTTTCTTCATTAAATTTCTGTTCATATGATGCTTTTTCCTCATAAAACTTTTGCCTCTCACCATCAATTTCTTCTCGCATCCTTGTGAGGTTTGCATTTTCTTGTCTAAATGTTTCTATTTCATCTTCCAGTTCTCGAAGTCTATCTTTTAAGAGATCACTGGTAGCAATTAATTTAGCATTCATCTCCACCATGTTTACTTGTAGATTGTCATTTTGATTGGAAGTGTCATTTGTGACTTCTTTATTAGACTCTATATCAACCTCTTTTTTGTGGGTCTCTTTTCCTTTATTTTTGAATTTTCCTTTATTTGCTTGATTTATTTCTTTCTCAGAATGAACTGTATTGTTAGTTTCCTCCATGGTTTTACATGAGCAGCAACTGGACACAGATGAGCAAGTTTCACTACAACAATCCGTGTATTCACTATTGCAAGTTTCTGCATCGCTTTGAGAATTCTCATTCCTTCTTTTATGTGCAATGTCTGGGTACAAGTGCATCAAATCTGGATTCTTTGCAAGACATTGCTGCAAGACTAGAGGAGTGCTTTCACCAGAACATTCCAGTTTAGTTTGTCTTAAAAATCTATTAAAGAAAGAGTTTTCTAAATTAAAACTTTCATTTGAAACTTTATTTTCAAGCAATTCAAACATGTTCTGCTCAGCAATCTCTCTTTCAAGCCGAAGATTTGTGAGAGTTTCATCACAACTAGCATCTGATACAGTACTTTTGGTTGGGGATACAAAATTCTTATAATAATCACTTTGTTTCAATTGTCGGAGGAAATCATTTTGTTCTGTTGTTAAAACTGAGGCCCATGTCTTGCCTTTATTTGACTGTAGAGGGTGTTTAGTTTGTGCTTTTGTTAGTTCAAGTCTTGGAATTTGTGGTGCAGGTGAACGCTCTGGTTCTTGTACAAATCTGTGTGCTGAATCACCATTGCCAGGTTTTTTATTTTGTGGTGCTGCATTAGTAGTCTCAATGTCTGTAACTGTTACTGGGCTTTCAGCTATGGATGTAACTTGAGGAGCCTGTTTAGGAGATTGAGCAACTGATATTTCTACTCTCACCATGTTATCCTTATTTCTAGGAAGTTTCTTCATTTTGATACTTACTGGAGGTTTATTGTTCCTTATAGCTTCACTTTGTTTACGCCATGGTAAGGCTTTGGTGCTCTGTATTACTAAATCTTTCTTACGCAAACCAAACCGGGACATTCCTTCACCACGCTTCAAGAAGGGTCTTTTTGATTGTGATTTAGGTATGGTATTGTTCTTAGAACTTTTGTTTGATAATTTTTTTTCAACCTGCAGCTTCTCAAGTACAAGTGCCTCAAAATCTTTTTTAGGAGATAAAATCGGCATATCATCAAGAGCAATTTGTTTTTTCAGTAATGGTAGAGCTGCACAGTTTTTGTTACTAGGTGAACAAAGCTCATTATTTTGAGAGCTTGCTGATATTCTGCCTACACTAGAAACAGGTGTGTTCACTATGAATTCTGACTCCTGCGACAAATTCAACACAGAAACACCCTCAATCAGGTCTAGTTCCTTGACTTTTTTGGATAAATTACTAATGTTTAGACGAGGGCTCGCGTCGTTCGATGAATCGTGAGAAGATTGAAGTAAACTTCGAAATGTGTTGTAGCTAGTGCTATTACTGAAATGACTTACAATTTCAGTCGCACTTGATGAGTTTTCAGGTGTTTCTTGGTATTCTAACCGTTGTTTTTGTAATTTCCCTCGTTGCAACAACTGGAGCTGTCGTAGAACTTGTAACCGCTCTAATATTTGTGAAGGAGACAACGATATATCAGTTTCAGAATATGACTGATCCATATCTATACAAGCAGTAAAAAGCAATCAAAAATTTAATTGTCTAAAACAAAAATAAACAGAAAAATTATCAATTAATCGGCGGACTCAGTTACAATCAACCATTTGAATTTATTTTTGACGTTACCCTTTTTTTTAATTCTAGCATCGGACGACTTGTTCTAATCATTGGGGTGAAACAAACTTAGCCGATGCGGTAAAATAAGGTGGCCGGGCATTAAAGACATTTCAAGATGGGCGGGGGCCTACAATCAATCCAGTAAAATTAGATTCCCGAGTCACGCCCCTGCTCAGGCTGCTCACACTGATCAAAATGAAATTAAGTTTTTAACAAAAACATGATGATGAGAACTCCTATTGTAAAACTGTAATGCATGGGAGCTTGTTCTTTGATCTAAGGTTTCATGTTTGACATTTCTTCAGAATTGCTCTAATAAAATTCATTTCGAGAGTAGGGCCCCTATTTTTAGGGTCGATATCAGAATTATTATTTTTATTTCGTAGTAGGAATGTTCTGTAAAAACTTGCAACCCCATTCAGTGCTCCAATAAATGTCAAAATTTCTGTCTCAATTTGTTCAAAAAACATCTGGTTATCTGAAAGCACATACGACAATAATTACAATTATGTCTCGCAGAAGTGGATTTCATAAAGCTCCTAAATTTAAGCCTGAACTGAAAGTGGTGAACAATCGTCCGAACCAATCAATTTCATTGTTGAGTAAAAAGGAGAAAGTGGAGGTCCTCCCTGAACCCATAAAATCTGAATCTGATAAGAAAGTTTATAAGTAAGTACTCTAATAGGGCTTCATCTGCGTTGAAAATGTTAAGTAAATCAGGACAAATGCCCTTGTAGCCAACATTGCGCTTAACATGTGAAGTTTTAGTAATCAATGCCAAAATTTTCAGGCTATAATTTCATATTACATTTTGACTTGATGCCTTTATTAGGGATTGAACACACAAAAAAAAAGCCAGTGAGCAGAGCGAATCAATGTTCTTTACAATATAAAGCCTTCTGAGAGAAATCATCTAAATGTTGTTTTTCTCCTTTTTATAAATACATTAAATGGAATTCATTCATCTCAGTAATTTTCTAATCAACATTTCTATTACCTATTTATTTTTCGAAGTACAACCTATACCCTTGCTCACACACACACAGACACCCGGGTCCCACCCTTGCACATGAACCAACACACAAACACCCTAACACGATAGAATTGCTTGATAAGTTATATATTTTTTTTGTATTAATATGTTATATTATGTTATTTTTATTCATTATGTACCAAAATTAACACTGATTTGATTCACATGAGACAGGCCTCGCCTAGTGTGGGAACTCCCACTGTATTAATTTATAATACTGGAGTTAACAATTGGTAAATAAATAAATTTTATCTTTTTAACACTTTGACTGCCAGAAAACTAGACACAATAGAAAACATATTGTTTGTGTATTAAAAGTGATACACTGGCACTGAATGTGTTACTAGTAAATGAAATGAACTTTCTTTGAATTAACCAATAGGTATAATTATAGGATTTTTTAATCAGCCATAATTATTAATGAAAAAAGGTCTTGCATAAAGTCCTAGACAGGAAAAAGTTTAATCTCATTAAATATTATTCTGAATCCCATATCACAATCTATTTTGAAATATCTAATGATTCAGTCGACAATTTGGGGTTGAAAAACTATTTATAATGATATTTTACCCATTCAGTATTATAAATCAGATAAAAGAAAAATGAATTACATGTTTTAGGACTATAAGGTTAGAAAATGGTTTGACAGCCCTGTTGATCTCAGACCCAAGTCGACCCCCTGTGACAGACCAATCTAGCTCAAGCGAAGAGGAATCATCTGGCTCAGATGAGACTACTGGTCCTGAGAGTGACAGTGGTAAATCAGTGCAGTCTGCTGCCAGTGATCAGCATGGCAGCAAACGCCGAGGGGAGTTTAATGAAGAAAAACTGGTGAGTAACCATGCCCAATTTAATATTGTGTTATTATAACATGTTGCCCTTTTTTGTGTTGTGTTGGTGTTGAAAAACATATTTATAAGGTTTTTGTTTAAGTGGCTTATAGAGAAATGTTTCTATTCAATCAATGAATATATGGAGCATAAATTGACTTTATGAGAAATAGTAGTAATAACTTCCTTTCATTGCTGACTACTATTTAAACACTAAAATATTGACACTTTTTTTTTAATTTACTGACATTTTATAATTTTCAATATTAATTGAACTGACATACGATATATAAATCATTTCTATAACTTAACTAATGCTTCAAATATGGACTTCAAATTTTACTATTACGTAACATACTTTGAAAACTAGCTGGTTAAGGTGTATTATTTTTGTAAATTACAAAAAACCTAGTAATAATAGCTACAAAACAACACCAAATTGATTGCTCTAAGTCACATAGTTTGGAAGTTATTGTTATTTGAATATGACCCTTGTGCGAACTCTTAATGTGCATGATATCAAGGGCTACAGGACAAGTGGCTATTAGAGCAACAGCATGCCTGCTAAACAGAGGTGGACATTTCGAACAATTTTTAAATTAGATTCAATAGTGTAAAGCTTGATTAAATGTAATATTTAGCATGATTTGTGTTTTACTACTCTTATCAATTTCCCACAATGCACAATAAGAGTTCGCGCAAGGGTCATATTCAAATAACAATAACTTCCAAACTATGCATGTGACTTAGAGCAATAAATTTGGTGTTGTTTTGTAGCTATTTTTACTAGGTTTCTGTAATTTACAAAAATAATACACCTTAACCAGCTAGTTTTCAAAGTATGTTACGTAATAGTAAAAAAACAGTAAATTTTTAAACAAAAATCTAACAAACATTTTTTTATGTGGCATTGTTATTAGGAACCGTATATTCTTTTTTATTGGGTGATAGGCAGTATTATTAGCTTTTAAACACATTTTTTTTCTACTTATTAGGGCTTTCAAATCCAGAGATATTGATAATTTTCATCAGCAACATGAAAAAAAATAAAAAAAACTAACAATAGCTGTGATTTCTGAAAGAGAGCAGATGGACCCCCTTAAGGGGGTGTTTTTATCGATAAAATTAAGTATACAACATGCCCTAAAAATATCACTACCTCTATCCCTAACACACTGTATATGTACACAGTTTTGAGCAAATAAATTATTTCTATTATTTCTATTCTATTCTGAATTTCATTTGCAAACCACTGTTGAACTGTTGCACTGCAAATAGGTACAAAAAACTATGTTTGTGCTTCATCTGACTAATTGGTTAAAAATGACTACTGTTAAAACGAAAGGAATACATAGTTCTTATCAACCTTGACTATCAGCAAAAGTATTATTTTAATACAACTTCCGAGCTTTCAACTGAGGTACCTCATCAATATATTTTTATTCTTATCATAATTACGTTAATGACTGGCATAGTTCTAGGCAAATTCTTCTGGAAAATTTGTATCTCAAAAGCTGCTTAACTTTGTTATACACTTAAGGCTGCAGTTGCCCCTTTAACCTTTTCTTTAACTTTGACAGTAACTGTTAAAGGAGATTGCCTTAGGATATACTACTCTTAGTTTACGTACTGCTCTTAGTTTGACTTCGTCAGTTCAAGGTTTTGCTTTCTTGTCTTTTCCATGTCATTCGATGTAATCCTCGTATTTATTTAAAGGTAACCAATGTTAAACCAGTACTAAAATATGTGGCTCATTTTAAAGGCATGAATAAAAAAAGTCATGGAAACTTTGTCAAGTTTGGATTAAGATGGTGTGAAGACTTAGATATTTAAAAAATAAACAGGCTAAAAAGTTACTCATACATTTAACGTTTTTGTGAACGCCTGCATTTTGCTGTAGTAAAATATATATAACTGTATGGTTCATTCATATGTCTGTTGTTAGTCAGCAGAAAATTAGTTTTTTGCTGTAACAGACAAATGTGATTCATGGCCGTGAATGAATGCAGACTACAACCTTGACCCAAGACCTTCAGTATTTGTTTGTTTGGGTGATTGCGTATGGCTATTGCTAGTTTATTTGCTTTTGATAGTTAAAAGTATTTTTCGTCATACTATCCATATTAAAAAGCCTGGCAATTAGTACACAATATTGTAGATGTGCATTTTGTGTAACTGCTCTGCTAATGGCGTTGTAAATCTTATGGGTCGTCTTGTGTGTTACTTGCGTGCATGGACTAGTCTCGTGTGTAGCGTGCGAACGGTAAAGTTCAACCACGCAGGACAGCGTAAGCACCACCATCCACGAGGCTTGGCTAGCTGTATTGACGCTTGTTGCTAAAATACAAACGCATGCAGTGGTGCCGCAGCCCGGCGACGGAGTTTTGTATGTGAAGCCTCCTCCACATGTCGACAGATGCGTCCGCGGAAGTTGGCAGGTGCATCAGCTGATGGATCTCCACGCGTCCGTTGGCCCATCAGTCGGTGTTAACTCTCACAGACGGAAATTGTACGCAATATTTTAAAAAATGGATGTTGTGACTGTAACTGCTGCAGCTATTTATTTGTTTAGTACCTACTTTTATCTACTGCTTGAGTGTGCATCATAGTAGAATTATTTAATAAACATGGGGAAAAAGAAGGTGGTGGATACAGGCTATAAATGGAAAAACACAACAAAATAAGTAGGATAGAGAGTAAAGAAAATAAATTTAAATGTTTCGTCAGTGCTCATAATCATTTTAGCGAACGAGATTATCAACAACAAAAGAAAAACGCATGCACTCCCAATCGCAACTCCGTACTGACTGATGCGTCGTCAGACGTGTGGACAATCACCGGGCATCTCGCTGGGAACCCTTTGATGAGTGCCAAAAAACCGACAACAAACGGATTGGCGGCAGATGCGTCTGCCGACGTTAAATACCTATCACAGACGCGCACTTTTACCCGTCTACACGTCGGCGGACGCATCCGCAAATCCATGACATCGGCAGACGCATCTGTCGACGTGTAGAACTGTAGAGCCAGCATAAGCCGCAAGCGTATTCTACGGTGATCCCTTGTTCCACAGAAAGAATTTTCATAGCCGAAATTCTACACAGACACAGAAAATGTTTCATAGAATATTCGGTTCAAATATTTTTATTTCGAATATTATTGTTTCAACGACTATTTACTTCATAGAATATTCAGTCCACATATTTTCATTTCAAATATTATATTTCAAGGACTATTTACTTCATAGAAACTTAACAGAAATTAAAGTAATTTAATATCAGACATTTGCTTCAAAGCCTCTGTTGGTTAGGTTAGAACTGTGACCACTGCGGCCAGAAGCGAATTTTCGGCGAATGAACATAAGTGGCAACAAAAAATAATCTTGAGAATACTTCCTACAAAAGCCAAACATTATGAGCAAATAATAATACATGATTTGATTTTCTATATGAATATTCTAAGAAATGAATTTTATTTGCAACAAAAACCTATGATAAAAATGTGACCTTCCGACAGGCAGACCGCAGGCTTGTTTGCTACCGACTTTGTATAAAAAAAAGTTTTGATGAATATGAGGATAGGCGTTACAGCTCAATACTTAGGTATATCTTACCTTGTCTCTGGCAATGATCTCGACCCTCGCCCTTGTAGAAACCTAGAATGCCTTTACTGAATAATGGTCAGAGCACAATCAAATGCACTGTATTGAATAATCGTTGTGATCTGTTTCACATTTAGGCTGTGAATCTGGGTCGCCGGTTTGTTTATGCCTTTCGCTATTTGTTTGCACGAAACGGTGTCATCGGTCAACAAAACAGCAACGGGCGCTTCGGAACTAGTTTATAATTTAGAATTAACGGTATACATTCGCCGCGAGCTTGTTGTGCTAATGTCTGAACTACTATAAAGCTGAATCCCTACTTTTCCCCTTGTAAGTAATATCAAATCTGAAACTGTGCAAGGAGCTGTCGGCCGGCCAGCGAAAAGTTGTTTGTTCTAATCACTAGGTGATTTCTTTACCTGATGCCTTCCCAAGTCTTTTTCTTTATCATTACATAAAAACTCGTAGAATAATAAATACTGTCACTTTTTCTGTTGTGAATTCAGCCACAAAATAAGTAATAGTACTTCATACAGAACCCCCTACAATCAGCAACCTACTGTCACGTGCCCCTCGATGGGGCGCGGCGGCCGAGCGTACCTAAACTGTAAAGTGACACAGGCCTGATTCAGCTCTTGAAGTGGAAAACAAAGCTTGATTTGCGATTTCGACGCTAACCTAAGAGAAACTCTGTAGGTACCCTTTTTAAACGGCGTTTCCCCTAAAGGGGTATGAGTAACTTGGTATGGACCCGTGGCGGTATTTTTTTTAGCGGCCAGCAAAAAATGTATCACTGATTTATAGCACCCTAATATAGAAACATATCTGAGTGTTCAGAATTGTTCTAAGTGATATCGGAGCAGAGATATTATTTCCTAAAGTATTTTTTTTGCCTTAGTTCCACTAGAATAATTCTGAAATGTTACTTTAGGGAGCTAATCTCACCTAACAGCTGTTAAAAGGATGCAGAAAGAAAGGAAGATATTTCGCTTTAAGATGTACCTGTTGGGTATATTTTTTGGATAAAAGTATATACAGCAATACATCAAGTCAGATATCCATTATGATAATATCGTTTACAAATCAGTAGATGTTAAGTATTTGGCATTAGGAAGTGGAACACGAGCTATCACGAAAAATCACCTTAATGTCAATGACATCAAAAAGATATTTTCTAATGGTCAATATGTTATAGGAGGAACTGACAAGCGGTTAAGAGCCGTTAAGTCTAAGGAGAGACTTCGCCTCTCTATGCGTGTTCTGCCGCTTGTACAACGGGTTTTGTTTTGAAGAACTGTTAGATACGATGCCCACGGCTACTTTTTATCACCGCACTGCTCGCCACCGACAGGGCGTTCATCCTTACACTCTGAATCCGCAATGGTCTCGGACAGTTCAGTTTCAGAGATGTTTCCTTCCGAGGACCCTTAAATTGTGGAATGAACTCCCTGCCGAGATTTTCCCTATGAGTTATAGTATGGAGTTCTTCAAGAGGGGTCTGAAAAGGCGAGTGATGCCCCCTAGAGTTGCACGCGTCCATATATAGGCTGCGGTAACCGCTTCCCATCAGGCGGTCCGCATGCCTGATTGTTACCGACGTGGTATAAAAACGAGGTATTGATTCTTAACGTCGTTATTAGAGACATTACATGGGGAAAACACCTGAAAGTCTTTTTACCCACAATACAATAACAAAATTGGCCTAATATTGCACCTGGCCATTTAAACTAGCCTTCTAAATCCTAATTGCGCCGCTTGTTTATGACCAGTTTTAAGGATTAAAAACAATGCCGCTTTTTCACCTTTTCCTTGGTATGGACCAAGTTCTATTGAGTAGTTAGTTAAAAATACAATACCTAATATCTCAGCTCCGATAAACTTAAGCTGTATGTGGTCCTTATAAAGTTTGTTCCTCACAATATGTACTTTCATAATAACAAGGTTTGGTGAGTGACCGCGATTTTCAAAAATGACGCCAGCATTACCCATACCTCTTTTTATTTATTTATATTTTTAAACGTATATTACTTCGGCGGCTAACAAGAATACGTTCTCATGATGAGCAGTTAACGTAGCCTGTAACTCTAGAGTCTAGAGGTATTACCGCAAAATAGGCAATAGTACTCCGGTATTACCTACTCACGCGTTGCGAATCCTGTAGGGGGAAATTTGTATATTCATCGAGAAAAAAATCAGATACCCCAGCTAAGAACACAAAAGCGCCTATCATTGTATTATCTGTGGTTTTCCGAATAGTTAAAGTATTTAAATCCAGCTCATTTAACAGCTCCAGTATGGGCGGAATGATCTACTCTGCTTTACCTATCTTATGTGGAGTCTTATTTCTTTTTCGGTGCAACGGTGTAAAAAGTCACTTTTCCGAACACCAACTTTCGATTGTCAGTAATATCCTTATACCTTCAACAGGTCTTGCGCTGCAAAAGAAATATGCTTAGGTTTATGAAGATCGCTTATGACAAAGTTTCTAGAAAGCGATGCAAGCTGCTAAGAACCGAACTTTCACTTGACACGGTATGAAGTACAGCCGGTTATAAATATGTTATACCTATTTCATTCGATATTAACGAAGTATTTCTTGCATAGTCCATTATAGATCTGTTGAAGGTATGGTTGGTACGGCTTCTTGATGTAGGTTAGGCATTGAATCAGAGCATAGCATTATACTCCATAGGCCTTTAATCCCATTCTCTATCGTCATGGCTTACTTTACACTAGCTGTGCAGATGTAAACCGCACCTTGTTGAATTGTGTAAGAAAGGAATTTGTAGTCTGTAACTCACTCTTTTAACTCGTTCTTAGACCGTTGAGCTTTTGTCGCGATGATTATGCTTCAGGACGAAGTTATCGACCGATTATTTATTGATGAAATATGTAAAAGCCAAAAGTCTTATGTTTTTTTGCACCAAATAATATAGAAAATGAGAAACAAAAACAAACTTACAGAATCAGTCTACAAAGACGTCCCAAGATCATCCAATAGCGTCAACGATTATGATGTTTCAGTCAACCATTTTATTGAGTTCAGATTCAGGCATCTACGTTTAACTCTCTTAATGGCAATTTAATTTAATTTCATATTATATTATTATTATTTAATATTAAATTAGTATATTTATTTTAAATGTATCTAAATAAGTGTGTTCGTTGGCATGAAAGTATATATAATTTATATGTATCTATGTAGTATATTATGATCTATATATAATTTATTAAGTTTACAAATTGTATTAGGTACTTGTTAGTTTGAGTATTAATAGGTTTTAAAGTTTTAGTTAAGTAACAAATTTGTTGTTTGTATTTTCTTGCACCAAATTCTATACGTTGCATAGCCCAAAATTCGTATGTTCTCTGTTAAACCTTGCGGTTGACTGGTAGAGAATGCCTCTAGGCATTAAGTCCGCCAATTGTACCTATTTTTATAAATGTGCAATAAAAATTAAATCAATAAACGAAAATTACAACCAAAACGAAAAAGCTGTCAGGGCCATACAGGGCATGATATCGGATGGGAGATCCCATCTCGGTTGGGTCTATATTGGAACTCCTAATTTTTTGTAGCCCTAATTGTCATTGGCACACAAAACATTTTTTTCGCACGATCATCACATGTCCTAAACAACTTTGGCCTATTTAATTTCGCCTAAAGTTTTATCGCCGTATTATCACTTCCCAAATTCATCACTAGCCCGAACAATGCATAATCCCTAATACTCACAAACCCTAAATTACAATTCGCATAAGGACGTAACGCCTAATCATTGTTGTTTAGCAAAGCAAATTATTTTCTTTGCAAACATATAACCCCTACACTCAAGCAAACAGACAACCAACCATGCAAATGAAAACAGTCATTCAGGCAAGCACAAGTGCAGCCCTTTCGCCCTTGCGTAGTAAATCACAGTCACCCACGCTCGCTTGCGCAGCGCTGCAGCCTCAGCCGCTTCAGCTCGCACGGGTGCCTGAGATTCACTAACTGAAGCGGGCGAGGGCTGCTCTCCCTCCGCGCCTCCGGCTCTTGATATACACTCTAGTGTAGGGCAGACTAGTATCACGGCGAAGGACCATTTCTTGATTTTCAGTGAATAGTTCTTATTTATTTTATACATCGAAAAAGTATCGTCGAATTGCTCCTAAGAATTGAAGAGTTCCGTTACTTTGTCATGGATCCCATAATCAGAACCTAACACTCATCAAACTACCCTTAAAGTATATCCTTTCCAATAAAAAAAGAAGCATCGAAATTGGTTGGCGTGATAATGAGTTATTCGTCCATTTGTCGCGCATATGGTTTATCTAGATTTAAGACTTATAAAGATTTCCCATGGATGCCACTGTCAGAACTGGACCAAATTAAAATGGGACCACACGGGCAGCATCAGCTTTCAAATAAAAAAAGAATTATCAAAATCGGTTAGCGTAATATTGAGTTACCCGTCCATTTGTCGCGCATTTTGTCTATCTGGATTTAAGACTTATATGGATTTCCCATGGATGCCACTGTCAGAACTGGGCCAAAGTAAAATGGGACCACACGGGCACCATCAGCTTTCAAATAAATAAAGAATTATCAAAATCGGTTGGCGTAATATTAAGTTATTCGTCCATTTGTCGCGCATTTTGTCTATCTAGATTTAAGACTTATATGGTTTTCTCATGGATGCCACTGTCAGAACTAGACCAAATGGGACCATTTGGGAAGCACTAGCTTTCAAATAAAAAAAGAATGACCAAAATCGGTTCACCCAGTCGAAAGTTATGAGGTAACAAACATAAAAAAAAACATAACGTCTTCCTTTTTTTGAAATCGGTTGCTAAAATAGATTCATGTGTTGATAATATATGCATTATTATTATACATCAAATGAATTACATAAACTGATACTCATCTTGATAAAATTAGGGTAAAAAAATTGGCAGCTTTGTTATTGTTATGCCAAAAGTAATGTATGCGAATGGATTTTAGGCCATTGAATATTAGAAGCTATGAAATTAGGACTTTAAATATTTAGGCTAATCTATAATAGTGCGAAAACATCGGTTAGGCGAATCAATAATTCTGCGTAACAAGTTTAGGCTAATAAGGTTTGGCCAAATGAAATTAAAAGCAATAATTTAAGGCCATCCGAAGGGCACCCTCTCGGTTTTGGCCGCCGCGGTGATGGGGTCTCTTTCACGATTGCGAGCACTCCTAATTCAAACAGATGAGAATTTTATGTGTTCCCGTTTCAATACTTTTCTATGAAAAGAAAGGGGTTCAGAAATGCGGCACGAGTACTTGGCAACATCAAACAAAGTCGATAATTAACTCACCAGCTTGCTACTTGATT
Source organism: Udea olivalis (assembly GCA_947369235.1). Taxonomy (NCBI): domain Eukaryota; kingdom Metazoa; phylum Arthropoda; class Insecta; order Lepidoptera; family Crambidae; genus Udea; species Udea olivalis. The sequence goes on along the minus strand of OX376362.1, from coordinate 7,987,786 downwards.
TATTAGTGTGAAAATGGGCGACTGTGGAATTTATTGGTTTCGCTGATATCGGTAGTTAAACTTGCTTGAGTTCTTCAATAGATGGTAGTATTTAGTTCTCAACTTAAATCCCAAAACAGTTAAAGATTGACAGTCTTCGGTTCATGAGTCTCTGAACTTTATATGAATCCTCTTAAATAGTAATTGAAACAGAGACTCAGAAATGACGCCTGAATACGCCCGACTTCGTTTTTGGCTAAGGTTGAATAACTTAAGCCAAAAACGAAGTCTGCGTATCAGCATCAAAATTTTGAACATTGCTTTAATTCCTCATGGTATTGAGTATCCCATCCCACAGTTTTTCGACTAGGCGTACTGCATAAAGGGTCGTGTAGCCAGAGATAATATTTAGCTTTGTTGCAGGCTGCTTGCGCGCTCAGCGTCGGAGTGGGCAGCTATAGCGACCCGCCCGACATACAGGGGTTGGCGCATTTCGTCGAACACATGGTGTTTATGGGCAGCGAGAAATACCCCAAAGAGAACGAGTTTGACTCCTTCATTAAGGTTAGTAGGTATTTTTGAAAGCAAAGATTTGAAAAATAAGGAAGATTTTTTTTTGGTGGTAAGTAAAGTGAGCTATCAACAACACAAATCTAGACGTTCTTGTAATGTAGTCAATGATACTGTGTCGCTTGAATGTTTAAACTTCCCGTCATCTTAAAAGAACGCTGGTCAGGGCCTGCGTCGTGAGCTAATATAGGACCAAGTTGGTAGTATGAAATCCCTCCTTCATACGTCACCCATGCGCAGAACCACCACTTCCACTGTTGCTATTATTTTAGAGAATCTTGAGTGTAACCATGACATAAATTCTTTCAGCTTACTTGCCCGATATTGGCCAATTTTTTTAAAATTTATTCAATTCTCCTTTATTGGGCATTATTTTAGGGAATTCATGATTCAATTTGATTGTGTAAATGTACTTGGAAATGCTAACATGTACCATCTCATGTAAATCAAGCACTGAGAATCTTCCAGGAGGATTCAATATGCAACTGCATTTGTAGTTTTTGTAGTAAGTTCGTGAGGATTCCCACATTATCCTATACGAAATCGCATCAGACGTACGATCCGATATCCGATTATGCCATGCGATAGTTTGCATGCTTAACATACCAAGTGTATCGTCGCTAACGTAAGTGCCACGTGACGAGCCCGAGTAGTGTAGAAAGTAGTTTGCATAAACTGGTTCCTGGTTGAAAACATAAACGGAAGGACGCCTATTACTGGTTCGATTACATGGTGGGGACGCCTATTACTGGTGATACAACACGTTTCATCTAGTATTAACACGTGTAGAATCACGTGCAAAAATATATCTATTATTATGATCCTTGGGCATATTGATCATCTTATATGGACAGTGAAGAAAAAAAGATTGACTTTTTTCGCTTAATGAAAGTAACTTAGGAGTTGGTGATAATAGCATTCCACTCAAAAGTGTTTCCTCATTCATTAATAAAAAAATAACCGACTAAAGTCCTAAAACTTCCAAAGGCTTCTATATTCTAACGCTGAACCTAGAGACTACGTACACTACACCTTTATCCTCAATGAATGTTAGTACGGATATACTCGTAAGTCCACTGCATGTATTTGCAGACGTACGAGCCGTACTAACATTCATTGAGGATAAAGGTGCACTTGTAGCCGTACACTTATCCCATTCTGCGTAATCCCAGCTCGAACTAGTGAAGTACACACATCAAAAGTGTCTAGGGATCAACATATATTTTTGCAATATCTTTTCTCCTGATTGATATTAATTAAAATTTTCTTTAAGGATTCATCAAATAAAGTGTTTTCGTTTGTCTACAGTAACGATAAACCAAGTCACCTTTGCATTAATAAAGAAATTTGCCATTTTCCTAATAAAGGGATTTTTGACATTTGAACCACTAACATTAAAGTTCGAAAAAAAGACTGAAATAACAGTTTTCTTTAAAATTTTATTGAGTAACTTAAACAATTAATAATCCGTGTTTCTACCGCGAACACTAACAACACAAGAACATCGGTTTGGCATACTCAAAATGAGTTCATCCAAATCACGCTGTGGAATGGCCGCCCATGTTCGTTGCAACAACATAAAAAGGTCTTCTTGCGACTGGATACCCTCCATATTCGGCAGAGCTCTTCTCTGTAGCATATCCCATGCATGCTCAATCGGGTTCAAGTCTGGCGACTGAGCAGGCCAGGGCAGGACATTGATGTTAGCTGCGGCGAGAGTCTGTCTTACAACTCTTGCGGTGTGCGGTCGTGCATTATCATGCATTAACTGAAATAAGGGACCGATTTGCACTTGTAGAGGAACGATGACGTCTGATACAATCGTCTCAGCATAAATTTGAGCGTTGAGGTTGCCTCTGATCCAAATCAACTCAGTTCTTCCGCCGATCCAAATACCCGCCCATACCATGATGGTTCCACCACTATAAGGATGGACTTCCTGGCAGGATTTTAATCGCTGTTGGCGTCCAGGGGTTCTCCAGTGTCGTATACGTCTTGTATCCGGTCTCATACCAAAACGAGAATCATCAGAAAGCACACGAAACGCCATTGTTCTTCTGCCCAATTTCTGTGTTCAAGAGCCCATTGATATCGAATCCTACGATTGTGCATTGCTATAGGTGGTACCCTTAGCGGTCTTCGGGAATGAAGGTTCACTTCATGCAAGCGGTTTCTGACTGTTTGGTCGCTAATTAAGTTCCCTGAAGAGTGATGAAGCCTCACGGCTAACATCATGGCGGTTATTGTTGGAGCTCTTCGAGTTGTGATTTGAATGTATCGGTCTTGTCTCCGTGTGGTGCAGCGATACCGTCCTCCATGGCGCTCAGCCACGGTACCAGTGCTTCGGTAACGTGTCCAAAGTCGACTGATAACACTCTGACTTGTATTCAGAGCTAAAGCCACAGTACGTTGCCGGGAACCAGCTTCTATCATTCCTACGGCTCTGAGCATTTCTTCCCTGCTTAAATGACGTCACCGCACCATAATAACGTTGGTTTTAATCAGTAGTAGCAATAATAATGTCTTCAATGCGTTGTATGTTTTTATAGGGAAAATATTGACAGCTGATTTTCATCTTTTACTCGAATTTGATTGACAGTTCCTGTTTCAAATTATGAAATGCACCAAAAAGGATCCATATAAATTTATAAAATCATAAATTTATTACAAAGCCACATCTCAATCTCAAGAAATCCGCATAAAAATGCTTGATCCCTAGACACTTTTGATGTGTGTATTAGGTACCGTCAGCAGTATGTAGTGCATTTGTTTTACCAGCATGATCGTGATGATAATAGATACAAGGACTTTGCTATTTCAGATGTTGGGGAGGATAACACACTATTGAAATAGCCTAGGTTACAGTTATCAAAAATCATACTTAGTTATAAAGTTCCGTCTTCCTCTTTCGTTTCGGACACACTCCATAAGAATACATAAAAACACCCAGACACACAACAAACACAAACGAATTTCGCCCCTGACAAGTTTAGGTCACTTTGAGCAAAAAAATGGTTCAGTCATAATCGATAAATCTAGAAAAATGACAATATTCAATTGAAATGTACTTACCACCCCTTATAAAACAGTCAGAAAATAAGTTATCAATTGTTACGTGGTTGTGATATTGTTCTCCATTCATTTAGTGGAGTTTATAAATTAGCGGTGGACAGGCTGACAGCCTCATAAATATGTTTTGGTTTATCGGCGTATAGTTATTTATTAGACGTGAGGTTACCTCTATTCACTATGCCAGTGTTAATTGATGGCGTTATTGGTTATATCAACGGTATTGTATAAACTTGTTAACACTCGATTACAAGCAGTTTGTTCAAAAACAATTCACATAAACACTTTCTAACATTTCGTCAAGGGGAAATTTGATATATTTTCATATTTTAAAATGTGTGAAATCAGGTAATATATCTTGAACGTGCTGTTTGAGACTATTATTACGTTCATTAGCGCCTATTGTGAAGTGAGTAATTGAGTATTATCAGAAATACGTGGGATTTGAGATTTTTTTATGATAACTAGGTATATATTTTAAAAACTTGGGTAAGATAGAGTATGTCATTTTATTCATTTATTTTTCAGCTAGATAAAATAGGTCCTAAATGGCAAATACTTCTCCGTAAACGTGACACTTTAGGGTACCATATTCCAGACATTTTTCGTTTGTTTAAATGTATATAATGCTGATTGTGATCATTTTTTTACGTATTTTTCATTCATAAAAACAAATTGTGTATTTATATATTCGTTTCGACATACTTATAATGTCTTCTTTCCATATACAGGGTGGTCCAAACATACACGTCAATAGTTTTTTTTAGCTTCCTCACACTCAGGGGTATCAGAAAATACCCCATGTATGTTACCCGTTTTACTGTAGTTTTCGAGTTATGAATTAAAAGTTAAAAAAAATGGGTAACATACCTACATGGGGTGTTTTCGGATACGGATCAACGATGAACAATGGATTATCAAAAATGTCAACAACAAATTCATCCATTTGACAAGCATTTTACAGTATTACAGTTGATTTTAACACTCAAAAAACCCGAAATTGCTAAATCATAGGTTTCTGAAGCCAAGAAATCTGATATTTACAATGTTAACAGTGCACTATTCACTCTACACGAGAACTAATTCATTATACACACTACAAAAATAGTTATAATTGAACTAATTTCAGACTAAACCTAATGCAGTTTACATGGTTTATTAAACTCTTCATTTTAATTATGTACTTATTCTTCGAGAAAATAAGAATATTTCGGAACCATCCATGACCATACTTATCTCGACCTAGGCATAGCTGGACCATGGTCTTCTAAATAAACGCCTGAAAGTTAATTTCTTGTCTTAGAAAAAAAGTGGTTCGGACAATGCATCCACGGACTGCGAAGCGACGACGTTCTACTTCGAGATCCAAGAGAAACACCTTCCAGACGCCATGGATATGTTTAGCCAGTTCTTCGTCAGTCCACTCATGAAGAAAGAAGCCATGCAGAGGGAACGAGAGGCTATTGAATCAGGTATTTTGTTATTATAAAGGCGATAACTTTGTTAGTTACTGTCAGTACTGCTAACGTCATTGCGTCAGCAAGACTTTTTAAATAAATTTAATTTAAATGATTATTCCTTTTCTAAATCTCATGGCACGATTCTATCGTCTAATCATAACTCTCAACCAGGAATTTTAATATGGGTTGCTTTTAACAATATTCCTGGCTAGTGTTAAAGATAGCTGGTGACACTAACCCTAGAAATATTGGTATTTGGATACACACAAGTTCAACATTAAGTGACGGACTTATTTGGCACATTCTAAAACGTGATTCTGTTTATTTTATTTATGCTGCATGTTTTTGACTAAAAACGCGAAATGCCAACACTTCTCACACTAAGACTTTGCCAACGAATTATTTTAATTGCGAGATGATGTCTAACCGACCAATTTTGCGGTTATGCTACTGAACCGCAAATGATGTATATCTGCAAGGCTTAGTTTTCTTGCAATAAGTCAAAGTAGCGTGGTAAACTTATTTCCATAAGTACATAGGTTTTTGTTGTTTTTTTTTGCTATGACTGAATACATATGACGTCTCCGTCATCGCTCGTCGCTTCGTCGTGTTGGGGGCTAGCCAAGAGCAACACCTTACATTCGTTTCGACATGTCAAATTGAGAAATATGGATCGAATCATCGATGGATCGAATCGAAGATCGAATGTCTTTTCGATTAGACTAGTGCCAATTTATTTCAATTTGACATGTCGAAACGTAGCGTGTTGTTCTGCACCGAAGCGGAGTGTGTACTAAAGGGGGGTGTCGGGGGAACTTAAACATTAAGTGCTTAAATTCCTATTATTTTTTTGGAACGCCAAGTTTTAAATTACCCAGTAAACTTTTACAAAGAATACAACCGTATTAACGGCAAATATAAAGCGCCAAACATTCACATGCGTCGTTATCCGCTTGCAATCTTTTAGACGCAGTAATTGTGTAAAACACTATTGTCAGTTGGGACTGATACCCCACGTGCAGCACCGTCGAAACCATCCCGTGATAATAACACGTCTCAAGCAATCACGTAATTACTAACGTCGCGCGTCGCGTCGACTGGCGCGAATACTACCCTATTATTTAATATATACCTTTAAACTTTACAACAGGCCAATTACGATATATATTTTCTAAAATCTATGAATAATCGTGTATCTTATTCCTCACAGAGTTTGCAATAGCATCCCCATCGGATTCGAACCGCAAAGACCAGCTGCTATCCACCTTCTTCCCTGAAGGTCACCCGGCGCGAACCTTCACGTGGGGCAACCTGCGCAGCCTTCGTGACGACATTGATGACGACGAGAAGCTGTACCAAGCGGCGCACGAGTTCAGGAAGCGGCATTATAGTGCGAACAGAATGACTGTGGCCGTTCAGGTCAGTAGCCATTAGACGGCAGACAGAAGAAAGTTGGATGACATTTGAGTTTCTACGACAAGAGCATCATAGTCTAGATGTGAATGACTCCAGCTTGGCACCCGTGTGCCCCAGGTTCAATCCTAGCTGAACAGAGGAAGAACCCTTAAATAAAAGGACATGGTTACCTTTTGATATTCACCTTCTCTATTATTTAGTGTTTTTTTTTTGTATAAAAGTTTCGGCGAACTCTTTAGTGATGAAAAACCTAATCAAACCGTATTGCAGGAGTAGGCTTTATAACTACTGCGTTAAACCATAGTAAAAGGAGAGAGAAGAAAGCCAACTCGGGCCCCGAGCGAGAGAAAATAGCTTAAACACGCAGGGCTGTTGCAAGTAGTTTATTCAATCGTCAAAAATGCACCGTCAATCTCTGAACAGTCAATCTGAACTACAAATCCGTATCCGATTACACACAATATTATTATGTAATAATATAACATATAACACAGTATTATTATGTAATAATATTGTGTACTTACCGGGTTTTTCTTACGGTAGGTAATGAAGAAAGACAATTGCGGATTTGATGAGTTGTTATAAACACTGCAATATTTACGCATACTATTTTGTAGCAATTTTTCGATCGAATATAGGATGTACCTCGTACACGTACACGAGCAAAATTTCAAGCGGCAGCGTAGCGTTGCTTTGAAGAGCGCGACATTACCTACGCACGGCGCAGCCATGACTGTGTGTGCGTGCGACGCGCGTAGGTACGGGCACAGTAAGGTCGCGCTCACATGCAAACCGCGGTCGGAGCGGGTGAATGAATACTTCTATCCTTTTCCTTTTACTATGGTTAAACCCAACCCAATGCGAAACAAGATGTTAGCTTCTGAGTGTTTCATTTACTATTAGTCAACTGTCTCTAGACTATTTGTGGGATACAGTCGGGAGCGCATTTCACGTTAATTTTTTACTTGAATATCATTATTCTTATTGACATTGTTCCAGGCCCGTATGGACCTAGACTCATTAGAACAGTATGTGGTCCACACGTTCGGCCGAATCCCTACAAACAAGCTTCCCGCTGAGGACTTCTCGCAGTTCGCGTTCAGGCCTGACTCGGTGAGCCCGGAGTGGAGCAGCATCTACTATGTGAAGCCCGTCAGCGATACCACTGAAGTAAGGAAATTTATCTGTCGACATCTTTACATATGGCCATTTGAGCACTAACTAAACAGTGCTCTAGTATTTTTGTTTATTAGCTTTCTGGTTCAGATTCCCCTCGACCAATTTCGTCATTCACTCCATTGTTTTTTAGTGAAATCAAAAAGGTCACACACAGACCAAAACTTAAAGCACAACATTAATGTATCCTAAGTAAGCCCTAAAAATCATTTACTGTACTTTACTCCGTTTTTTTGCTTTTTAACGGTTGCTTAGTTATTGGCCCAATATTGGTCACCACAACAACATTCTACACTTGAACGGTTTATGTAAATAGTAACATTTTTTTACAGATTCACTTAACTTGGTGCATGCGCTCCCTAAAGTCCGAGTACCAATCCAAGCCTCACCAGTACATATCCTTCCTCCTCGGTCATGAGGGCAAAGGCAGTTTACTCTCCTACTTGAGGAAAAAGTAAGTTTCTTTTTAAAAAGGTACTTGTATGGAGTAGTAGGTGTTGCATTGCAACACTAGATAAGTTATTTTTTACTATGGCAACATCGAGTGCTGCCAAACTCGCTCTTTCTCTTCAAATTCAAAATTCAAATTCAAAATTCAAAATTTCTTTATTTGTGATTATAGGTAAATAGAATAGATGTTAATTACAATAATATCCGCCATAAGCAACCGTCACAGGGTATACAAATAATCAGATACATTTTTAATTATTCAAATCATGGAATTATAATATGTGTTGTGGTATACACAAATCTATATAATAATACATTTGAAACGAAATTATCGTAGTACATTAACATGTCAGTCTCATAAAATAAACAATAAATTCAATCACAACAATAAATTAGTCATTAACCTGCATCAAATATTATTACTTATGTCAACTAATTAATAAATTCATTTAAACTATAATAACATTTATTCAATAAGAATTTCTTAAGCTCCTTTTTGAACATGGCAAAGTTAAGTTCTCTTATATATCTGGGCACTTTATTATATATTTTCGGAGCCGCACACAACACACTCTTGTACAAAAGAGCAGTATTTGCCTTTGGAATAAAAACAGTATCTTTGTCGCGTCTGTTACGATTCAGAACCTCTGACGTACGCTTAAAAAGTCTAGGATTGGATTTCACGAATAGAGCACATTCGAAAATATACAAACATGGACATGTCATTAGTTCATATTTTTCGAAATATGGCTTGCAGCTGTCTGTCCGCTGCAAACCAAACATTGATCTAATGCACCTTTTTTGTGACTTGAACACTAGCTCTTTATTTGTGGAATTTCCCCAAAATATGATACAGTACCTTAAATACGATGCGACTATGCCGTGGTACGCAGTAAGTAAGGAGTCTACGTTTAGCAACGGGGCCAGCTTATATAAAGCGTAGGCAGAAGAGCTTAATTTCTTACATAGTTCAGAGGTATGGGCCTTCCAGTCTAGTTTGCTATCGACAATCAAGCCTAAGAACTTGGCCTGATTCGCTTCTGTTATGACTTGGTTGTTGTACCCAACTTGCATATTTGTATTCTTGGGTCGCTGACTGAAGTGCATAATATTAGTTTTATTCAAATTTATTTGTAGATTATTATCCAGTAGCCAATTAATAATTGAAGTAAGAGCTGCATTAATGTCACTTTCATATAGGTCAATATTTTTACACCCGATGGTTACAGTGCTGTCATCCGCAAACAAAGATATATGTTGTGAAGTGGCTTTAGGTAAATCATTAATGTAAATAATGAAAAGCAAGGGTCCCAGTACGCTTCCCTGCGGCACACCGTATTTGACAGTTCGGACATTCGATCGATAGACCTCTTCATTCTTAGTGATGGGGTTAATTCTAGCTACTTCGGTTAGTTGTTTTCTATCGGTAAGATAAGACTCGATTAATTTTAAAACAGTGCCCCGTATGCCATATGCTTCCATTTTAGACAGCAGAATTCCCTTGTCAACACAATCGAATGCATGGGTCATGTCACAATAAATGGAACACACTGGAGCCCTTCTATCCAACTCAGGAAGGACCTTTTCTAAAAAGTCATATACTGCCATATTAATATTTTTCTTTTGCCGCAAACCTTTTTGTTCGGGCGCTAGAATCTGATATTTTTCCAAAAACGAATACAATTGGCTATGTAGGTATTTTTCAAATATTTTTGAGATTATTGATAAAAGAGCAATTGGTCTATAATTGTTTAAAAAGTCTCTATTATCTTTTTTGAATATCGGTTTGATAATGGCCAACTTTAATCTCTCCGGGTAAACTCCTTTACTTATACAAAGATTAAGTATATGACAGAGGTGACCACTTATGGATTCAGAAATATACTTAAGAATGTTTGTTTTTATACCATCATCACCTACACTGCCACAATTTCTTAGTGATGCAATTATCTTAGATATATCGTTTGGTAAACACGGTAACATGAACATAGAATGCAAATTAGGTGCAATGAACGAAGTTGCGTTTTTTCCTGATTCAGCCGAACAGGCCACGCTGTCAACAAAGAAGTTGTTAAATTCATTTGAAATCCGGAGGGGATTAGTAACAATTTCATCATTTATGACCAATCTGCCAACAGGTTCACGTGGTAAATTTTGTTTTGAGTCGTTTATTATTTTCCATGTGGTTTTGGATTTATTGGAAGATTGATTGATTTTATGAATGTTTTGACTACGTTGTGTTTTTTTGATAACCTTTTTAAATAGTCTAGAATATTTCATAAAATTAGTTTTATTATCACTGTTTGGGTGGCGCAAATATTGCCAAAGTAACTCTCTTTTTCTCTTGCTACATCTTTTTATTCCTCGAGATATCCATCGACTCTTACTCCTGGTGGATATAGTTATTGTCTTTACTGGAAAGCACAAGTTGTATAACAAAATAAAGTCGTCAATAAAACCATTAAAAGCACATTCTGGATCCTCAGTGGAATAAATGTTAGAGAAAGATAGGCTATCCAAATATTTTTTAAACTTTGTTTTGTTTTCCCTGCTGTAGTCACGTATTTTTTTACGCCATTGACTTATAACACAGACCCTTTGTACACAAAAACTAACCACTTGAGCCGTATGGTCAGACAGAGCAAAGTCAACAACACTGGAATCACTTATTTTGCGAAAATTATGCGCTATGTTGTCAATACAGCTGTTACTCTTTAATCTTGTAGGCTCTTTAAATGTCAAACTAATATTATGGCTCAAAAGCAAGGCCTCAAAGTCCAATGATAAATTACTATTTTTCAAAGTATCTATGTTAAAATCACCAGCCAAAACGATATGTTTATTTCTTTTTTGAACCAATTCTAAAAGTGTATGCATTTTCTCGAAGAACAAACTAATATTACTACTTATGGGTACTCTATAAACACAAATTATAATTATATTATACAAAGGCAATTCAATAGCACAACATTCAAAAATACCACAGATAGACAGTCTCTTTACTTCCGGCAGCTCTTTCCATTCGTTACCCTTCTGGACCAGAATACATGCACCACCTCTACTAACATTTTGTCGGCTATAACAAGCAGCCAGGTTGTAGTTGGGGATGGTCAATAGACTTTCATAGCCTAATTTTATAAAGTGCTCGGTTACGCATACTACATCTATACGTTTTCCCATTTCTGAGAGCTCTTCCAGACATATTACTAATTCATTCGTTTTACTAACTAACCCCGCTATATTTTGATGCAGAAGATGAAGATGTCTATCTTTAAATAAAGCATATGTTTCCACAGGGTCGCTATGCATTGACAATGCCCGGGTTGACAAGAAAAAACTGTTCGCTAGATTTATGTGAAGTAGTGTTTGTTATTTCCTTTAGCTCACGTAATATATGTCTCATTCCAAAGTTATTTATATATCCAGTTTGGAATGAGAACATTTCAAGTGTAAGATTCTTATTGGTGTCGTAAAGGATGCCATAGCCATGAGTTACCATATCTAAAAACAGCAAATTGTTAAAACTCTCCACACGACAATTATATAGCAGGCTCCCGCATATATAAGTAGGAAAAGAGATTATAATATTAGTAAGTAATGAAATGTCTTTCAAAGCTTCCCTAATATAACACACCAATGACGCATAGTCCTGTGATTGCGTAAAATCTGCTTCTCCCAGACAAATAATACAATAATCATCTTTGGTGAAATTCTTCAGTCTTATATCTATGTTATATAATAGCTCACGTATTCCGGAACCAGGTAATTTGTAGTGACAGTAATTGAAATTTTGACTAAAATTTTGGTTAATTAAATTTAACATTTTGTTCGACCTTTTCGTACTTAAAAAACATAATTGATTTACCCGTTTTGAGTCTTTATCACCTTTACCGTTCAATATTTGGTCCATTTCAAAGTTGTCACAGGTTGAAGAAATGTGTGTATTTAACAGCGTGAGTTCCTCATTCAAATGTGCTATCTCTTCATGAGCGCTAGTCAATTCCTCTTCCAATCTAGATATCTCTCTCTCTAAATGTGATACTTTTCTTATGCTATCTTCCAAGTGGACCGATTTTCTCGCACTTGCTTGCATTTTTCCATGAGGTGATGGGCTAAACCTCAGCGGCGCAGTTTGCAGGTCATAAGCAGCCAAAGGAGAGCGGCCTGGTTTCACCTTTCGATTGCTATTTGTTGTATAGCTCTTTGAAGAAGAAGTGGTGCATAATTGTTTGAGTACTTGTATTTCAGTAGTTAGTTTCGCAATTTCCTTCTTGAAAGCATTTTTTTCCAAGATCGAGTTTTCTAGTTCCTCTTGCGTACTAGCAAGTCTCAAAGTTAGTTCACTGACTTCTGCTTTTAGTTCTAGGGTTTCTGGGTTGTCAATTAAAGTCAGTTCGGCGCTTCTCGAGAGTGTTTCCTCAAAAGATTCAAAATGCGAATAGTCGTGGGTTTCCTCATTTTGCAAAGTTACTTGTAGTTCAGACCTCGGACTTGTTTCATGTTCAGGTATTAAAGTTTGTGAAATCACTGGACTTGAGTTAGAATTTCTATCAGTGTCAGTGTGAGCTGGGGCTTGTTTTCTCCTAATAGTTGTTTTCGGACGATCAATATTAGGTAACTCTTTTATCATATTCCCTTTTTGGTTTTTTACACATCGTTGACAACTCCATATCTTCTTTTTACTCGGCTCCTTCAGAAGTAGAAGTTTTTCGGAAACACCTGCACAGTCAAAATGAAATCCGTTCTTGCATATTGAACAGGTTACACCGCTTCTTCGTTGCACTAGTTTTCTACATTTATTGCAGTTCGGAGTTTTATCTGCCATATTGGTGTTCATACAAAATTTCTTAGAAAGGAACTGATTTCGTAGGTTTTCAACTAAAAAAAATTTCACTATATAATTTGAGTCTGCAGTTGATACAATTTACTGTATCAAAGTCATCATAATAGTTCGTGATAACGAATAAAAAAACATAAAAATATTATTTTAATGTCCGAGATTCGAACCCTTGCAGTCCACGTTCACAGTCCATAACCCTATCATCCACGCTAACTAAGCCGTGCCATTAGAGGCGAAATTGGTAAAAGGTTAATAGGTTACAGCGAGCAAATCGACCGTTAACTTCGCAGCACTTCGATCGCTAGGGTACTTTTGAAACAGAGCCATTCAGGTGAGTCACAGCTGCTAGCAATAACACTCATTAGGCACAGTTCATTGACACAACGATTTACTTTGGACTGTTTTTTGTTGATATCACTGCACTACATTGTTTATATTAGAAGTTTATATCACAGTTCAGTGGTAATTTACACTACGTTTTCAATGATGCATAATTTATTGGTTAAAGGCACTTATTACAACTTAAAAGATTTAATTAGTACGGAGCTCAATTTATCGCACCCGCTCGGCGCGCAGGTGGCGTCCTCGATCGATTCTTTCGTCGAATACACGCCTGCATGCATGCATCGTGCATTACGTGCCACACTTTTATTTAATATATTACTCAGTAGTAGTCACCCCAGCGCCTATAACCTTTTTAGTCTTCAGAAGCTGAAGAACCATAAGAGTTCCCTACACAGGGACGGCAAATGCCGTCGACCTCTGCCGTCGGCTGCCGTCGTCATCTGTCATTTCGAAATCAATTTCTTCGGCTAAGCGCATTTTGTGTGCTTCCTAGCTCTTGGAGTGCTAAAAATGACAGCCGTCAAGACGTCGATGACAGATGTCAGCGGCATTGGCCGTCCCTTGTGTAATAACTCTAACTGATACTTTTTAACATTAAAATATTGTTCACAGGGTGTGGGCGCTTGGGATATATACGGGCAACTCCGAGAGCGGTATAGACTACACTAGCATGTACAGCCTGTTCTCAACGCAGGTTGTGCTCACTAAGAACGGACTCGACCATGTTGATGAGGTAATTTACCTATTTTTCATCGTACGATGGGATGCAGTTTTAGACTGGTTGTTTTTTTAAACAAGGTATAGTTATAATGCTATCCAAATTTCGTATGTTGGTTTCAGGTTTTAGAAGCATTATTCTCATACATTAACATGCTGAAGCACATGGGCCCGTCTGAAAGGATATACAATGAGATGAAGGTAAGTTTTTGATTTTGAATATTCAAAATTGCCATCGAGATCTAACTGCTTTCTGCTATTCAAATGTCGATCAAAGATCTTTTTTGCTGTTTCAGGTACCTTATTCAAGGCTTTTTAAAGTTGCCTCGTTTCTTCTTAGTGATACATCTACAGTGAACAAGATTAATCAAAAAGAAAAATTTAAATTTTTCAGAAAACATTTTCTGAAAAGCTCAATCACTAATCTAAATGAAAAAGTTAAACTCGTCGCAAGATTACCGCATTAGGTTATAAGAAAGGGTGTAAAAAGACCCATAACGAAGCCGAAACCTACGTATTCTGCACATCATCAGGACCTTTTTTTATTTCTATACCATATCTGGGAACTTTATAGAAACCAAGTTATTGAAGGTCAAAGTCAAAAAAAAAATCTCAAGATTTTGATGGAAACAAATTTTAAGCATTATTACTTGTTTTTGTCCTAAGAAACATTATCAAAATTTCAAGTATTTCCTAACAAAAAATTGCATCAAAACGTTCAACTCGCAATGTATACCTAACAAATAAGCCACGCACAAAAGCGCAGGAGCGGTCTGTTGCACGTGTTACATTGCGTAATTCGTTTTAGGTTTAAAATTGAATTAAAAAAAAAATTCGTTTCCCATCAATAATTTATTTTTTCTGTGACTTGATGTAATGGTCTGAGTGCGTAGATGCCGGCTTCGGGATGCGTCTTTTTACACCCTGTATATATGTTGTACAGGCGATAGAAGAGACCAGTTTCCGTTTCGACGAGGAGACGCAGCCGGCCGACTACGTGGAGATGCTGTCGGAGAACATGCACCACTACCCGCCCGAGCATTACCTCACGGGCGATCGGCTGTACTACAAGTATGATCCCAAGGTGAGAACCACTTCAAACTCAAACTCACTCAAACTCAAATAACTTTATTCAAATAGACTGTATCAGTACTTTCAAATCGTCAAATTTACAGCAAAATATACTAAATAATAGATATAAATACCACAATAATATGGATATGTAAATAAACAGTATACAGACATAATGCGATTTTACCACCGCGTCGGAGTTGTGCTTGCTGAGAAGACCCGGCGAGAAACTCAGCAGTCACTCTTTTAAACTTGTTTTGGGCTTACACTTGATTATGTTAATCCCTCCCGGTCATCGCGTTATCTCTTGTTATATTTTCTGCATAGGGAAAATTATGTACGGTCTTCTGCTAACATTCATTGGCTGCGGTCCGATTTACGCAGAAAGTACTTTTAGCACTTTTTCCCGGTCCGAATCAAAAAGCGCTTACGTTGCTATCACTACGTTGAGATCAAATCGGACCGCAAAATTATCGTCACATAACCTCAAAATTAAAGCATCAATTTATCTTAAGTGTTCCGCAAGGTATTGTCACTTTTATGAATGAAAAGTTATCTTATTATCCACGCCGATGAAAATTAATTTTATTCTGAGTATTAATAAGACTTACCTAAAAAAATAATTTTACGTAATTTTTATGTTTCACATTTCTTCTATGAATTTGACATAACGCTAACAGTGCTAACGCCGAAAAGCAGAGGAATCGTAAGTGCAAGATAGCGGTGTTCGTGACGTCATTTATGACGTCGCATCATCTGTCAAAATCGCGATGTAAGTGCTTTCGGCGCAAATCGGGACGCTTTTAGGTGCGTTAATAGTACTTTCAGCGTTATTCGGACCGCAGCCTTTGTATGTTTCAGCTCTTATATTACTAAGTAACCAATAGAGGTTCAGTAAATGGGCTGGCCCTCCCTAGAGCAGTGACAAAAAACTAGTCGTTTTCAAAAAACTTCTTGTGCTTGTCCAAGGTACTCGTACTTATATAGAGATTTCCCATAAATATTTGAGAAAAAGAATAGTATATTTTATATCGAGGGACTAAACGAAGCCATAATATACCAGAGGTGGTTTATTAAGCCGAGGGTATATTAAGTTGGCCTTTAGTCTCGAGTTGCAAACTGTACTTTTCACTTCGAGTGCAAGAAAAATAGTCACTTTAGTACAAAAACATTTAAAACCGAACAAATTTACACTTGACAAAAGTTCTGAAATTTTTGTGGTCAGTTTTTTCTTCTAAACTGAACCACAGATTAACAATTTAAAACACATGTCGCCACCTTCTTTGCGGACAGACCATGGAACTAAAACTCTCAACATTTTCGCAATGAAGACGGTTTACACTCCACAGATAATAGTATATATTTTTTACTGGCTGTTTGAGTTTGTCTATGTCAAATGAGGGAAATTAAAAAACTAATTACTTTTTACTCCCTAAGGGCTAAAGTGGTCACTTTAGGCCCGCTTCGTAGGGCTATATTGGCGTACTTTTAAAGCATGAGAAGTGAAAAATAATTTAGTTATTGAATAAGGTAATGTGCAGTGAATTAAGCGAATGGACCTAGAAGACAAGGATTACCTTACATCGCATTCCGGCAGATTCCATGACCATCATACTACTGAGACTATCAAGATAACTTAGTGAATTATTACATTCTATTTTAAGCAAATGCTATGCTGTATTTTGATATCTACATAACATAACATACCATCACGACTTTATCCCAAACGGTTTAGTCAGAGGCAAGTGACTGTTGCCGTCATTGTGAACGGAACACTCAGAAGCCCAATTGTCACCAATAGTATTAGAACCCAATGTGGTAGGTGGTGAGCCTTTCGCCGCTATCCGGCTTGATTTGGTTTTTTATCTATGTTTTCCATCACCGGAGAGTTAGTCGGAAAGTAAACACAGATTTCGGTTCGGGCCAGATTTGAACTCGGGACCACAGGATCCGCGATCCGAGTTAGAGTGCTTAACCACTAGGCCACGACGGTTTTGATATCTAATAATATCATCATCATCCGTGCGGTCTATCCCAGTTGTGAACCCACACTCGTGTGTGGGGTCCCAGGGTCCGCCTGGTGATAACTAATAATATGAAAAGTAGAAAAAAGCCCCACGATTCAGAACAGAGTTATCAACCGATTCGGTTATTTACTTTTATTTTTAAATTGTCTTTTTAATGTGGTATGTCTGTATTATTTGTTACCGACAAACTGAAGGCCTCTGGCTTTTACATATGAAAATATTGAATGCTACCGTTTAGCGAGTAATTTACCATAATAAAGACAAATTTACCGAATCTGTCGATAACTTCGTTCTGAATCGGGGGGCTGGTCAAAATATCGAGGTTAATATTTTAAGGATCCTAAGTCCAGTTGATTTTTTCTTTCCGTATGTTTAGATTATATCAGTGAATTTACTTACTTTAGTATTAATTTGTTGTGTCCAGGGCATCACAGAACTGCTGGACTGCATGCGCGCCGACACCGTGAACATCATGATCCTGTCCAACAAGCACAGCAAGCCCGTCAGTTACGACGCCAAGGAGAAGTGGTTCGGCACGCAGTACAAAAAGCAAGGTAATCATTGAACTCTTGAACGACTCAGCATAAATTTGAAATAGGAAATGGTAAAATCGAATCCGGTGTCATAACCATGAGAAATCCCTTTTCCAAATATATACATACATACATACCATCACGCCTCTTTCCCATCGGGGTAGGCAGAGACCACTTCTTTCCACTTGCTACGATCCTGACATACATCTTGCGCTTCTTCTACTCTCATGAATCCTTTCATACATGCTCGTCGGTTAAAGGTACTCTTGACCCGACCCTTTCTGAGAACATCTTGAACTTGCCCAAGTAACGTTCTTCTGGGTCTTCCCCTTCCAACAGTCCCATTTACCCTTGCCTCATAAATCCGTTTCGTTAATCGCCTTTCATCCATTCTTTCCATATGACCAAACCACCTCAGCATTCCCATCTCAATTTTAGTAACCACGTCTTCTTTCACACCACATCGTTCTCTTATTACACAGTTTCTAATTCTATCACTCAGTTTTACCCCAGCCATGCTTCTTAATGCTCTCATTTGCACTGCATTTATTTTACTTTCATCCTTCTTCTGCCATACCCAACTTTCACTACCATACATTAATGTCTGTACCAGCACGCCCCCGTGAACTGCCAGTCGGGCTTTCTCCGACACTCTGTGACTGCTCATAAAGGCATGCACCGCCCCGTTCACTCTATTACCTGCATTCACTCTCCTTTCAATGTCACCCTCATATCTTCCATCTCTCGTAAACATAGTACCCAGATACACAATTTATTTCACTTGCTCTACCTTTTCACCCCCAATAAAAATCTTACATTCTGTCACACTATCATCTCTTTCAAACACCATTGTCTTGGTTTTACTCACATTCACTTTCATACCTCTCTCTTCCAGTGACGCATTCATTGCCGTTACCATATCCTGTAACTCGTCGGCCGACGATGCAAGTATTACCTGATCATCGGCGTAGAGAAGACATTTCACGAGGGTTTGAAAGATAGGAATTATGGTTTGAGAATGGATATTCTTAAACCAAAATTTCTATCTTTCAAACCCGTCAAACAATTATCCATGAATAGGTTGAACAGCCACGGTGACGCTACACAGCCCTGTCTAACACCCTTATGGATATCAAACCAGTCAGTGTACATCCCGTCTACTCTGACACAAGCACTGGAACCCTCGTAGGGAGATTTCAGCGCTCGTATCAGGCAACTGCTCACTCCATACGCAGATAATGTCGACCACAATTCATTCCTCCTCACTCGATCATAGGCTTTTTCCAGATCCACGAATATGCAGTAGACCAAACATATAGAATATAGAAATCGTTGATATAAAAGTGTCTGAATTGGCTCGTGTGTCAAATTGCCTATTAACAATATTGAAAAAACATGATTCAGACACATTTAATTCGTGTAAACGTCTAGACGATAGACTCCAATTTTTCAATTTATAGGTTTAATAGATAATAAACTTGAATAATATAAATTAATAAATATAAAAATGCGCGAGCAACTGAACAAACCTCTTGTTGGTCTCGAAGTAGGGATTAATATCACTGTGTTACGAGGTACCACGCAAGGAAATAAGCCAGGGGCGTCTCCCAGCATACCTAGACCCGAGTCAATTTAGAAAAGATCGTTTCCTGAATTGACCCGACCGGAAATCGAACCCGGGACACTAGGCAAATCGAGGCGAGAAACCGTGCTACAGCGAACTACGCCAATCGTGTCTCCAAAACGAATAACGTTAATGTAACGGGTTTTGTTCTGAAGAACTGTTTGATATGATGCCCACGGCTACTTTTTACCACCGCACCGCTCGCCACCGATAGGGCTTCACCCTCACACTCTAAATCCGCAATGGTCTCGTACAGTTCGGTTTCGGAGATGTTTCCTTCCAAGGACGCTTAAATTAACTCCCTGAGGTTTGCCCGATCAGTTATAGTATGGAGTTCTTCAAGAGGAGTTTGAAAAGGTGTTTGCAGGGTCGACAACGCGCGAGTGATACCTCTGGTGTTGCACGTGTCCATAGGCTGCGGTAACCGCTTACCATCAGGTGGTCCGAATGCTTGATTGTCACAGACGTTTTATAAAAAAAAAAAAAATTAGGCATCGCTCAACTGCTTGTCGGTAAATTAAAAGTGCTCGTGCCGTATTTGGCACGTATGTGTTGGTAAAAGTAGAAATCATGTAAACAATGAAGTTTTATGTCAAATTATTGTTGCGACTTGATTGGCTTAGTGCGATGAAGAACGGTCTCTCGCCGGTTTCGATTCCCGATCGATCGGGTCAATTTACAAGTTTTTTTTACTTTTAAGCTCGAACCTGGAGTCTGTCTTGGGAGACGCCCCTGGCCTAAACCGTTTGTCTCGTAGTAGACACGATGGAGGTTAATAAACACTAATTAAACTCGTTGATTAAGATAAAATCAATTTATTAAGAATAATTTACAAAATTTCGTTAGCAGTAGAAGATTTACAAGGGGGTCGTACAAATTAAAGCTGTGGTCGGTAAGTTTAAGTGACAACTGGACTCCTTGTGAAATGAAATAGCAGTGTTGCTCTTTGGTGTCATCTTGTGGCTGATTCGTGTTGCCTTTAACACCGTTTTTTGGCGCATATTTATTTCTCTTTTTGAGTATTCATTTGAAACCTCTTCAACAGAAATCCCTGCAAGCTGGCTGCAGCGCTGGCTGCACGTGGCCCCCTACAAGAGCTTCCGCCTCCCCGAGCGCAACATCTACATCACGTCCGACTTCGCGCTGGCGCCGCCCGCCGCGCCCTACGCCGCCGTCGCGCAGCAGCTCGGCGTGGACTTGGCCGAGAGCTCCGCCAAAGATATACACAGGAAAGTGGCCGCTAGTCCCGAAGTGACGCAGATCTTGAAGCACGGAGATCTGATTGCGACCGTTAATAACTTTAGGTAAGCTATTTCTGACTTACTGACTTATATCTACACTGTGTTTTAATATCCACAGCTAAACATGGGTTTCCTCCCTTGATATGATAGGCAGCCACTGAAATCCCAGTAGTCTCAATCCCAGAAACTAGTAAATAACAATAACATTTTATACTTATCCGCTCGTGACCACGGCGACATGCAATCCTCGTCAAATCGTCGGGCTAAAATAACCGTTTATTTTGTTTCGTTGCAAGAACCGTATTTAAAGAAATAAAACATATAAAAAAGCAATAAAATTCGACAAATGTCATTAACGTGCTCGCCCAGACGTACGAGGTAGGACTGAGGTAAGACTCATCCGCTCTTCCGAGCCCTACGAAGCCGATGCCCACAAGCTAGGCGTGGAGTTGGGCAAGAACTCCGTCAAAGATACACAACAAAGTCGCGGCTAGTCCTGAGGAGACGCAGATATTGAAGCATGGAGACCTTATTGCGCCTCTAAAAACTTCAGGTAAGCTTTTTCTTCACAAAATGACTCATATCTACACTGCATTTTAATATGAACAGCTAAAAATAGGTTTTCTTCCTAGATTTCAGTGGTTAAGGTCATTATTATGCATTATTTGTAGCCATAAGACGTCCACTGCTGACCTTTGATCAGCTACTTCATAGATTGCCAGAATAGCCGATGACAGGCACTAAAATGCCATAAACTATCAGACGGTACCTCCCCTAAACCTAGCCAGGATTTCCGTCTTAGAAATTGTATGTCTCTATGACCTTTAGCATAGTAGAAGGAGAGAGAAGTAAGTCAACTCTGGACCTGAGCGAGAGTTAATTCTTTTTCTGTTGTTTGTTGACAGGCTAGACCAGCCAAACCTGGTCCGCAAGAACCGGCACATGGAGGTGTGGTACAAGCCGGACTTCAAGTTCAGATTTCCAACCGCTCTCCTTTACTTCTACTTCATCACGCCACTCAGCCTTAAGTCACCCAGAGAGTAAGTTCCATTCCTAATTGTGTGATATGATCTTTGTTCTACAAAGTTTTTAACTTTTATACAGGTGAAAATAATATAATTATAAAAGATTGCCAATTGACGCAATTAAGTGCTAAACTGCGCTAAACCCTGGACCGCCTTTGTGCGTGCCGAAATCTTTTTTTGATCAAATAGGACCGATGAACTAAGCGAATGAATAAAATTTAAAATGTACTTTTTTGCAGCGCTTGTCTCATGGACCTCTGGACAGATGTGTTACAACAAGGGCTGAAGGTAAATACTATAGCACTTTGTAAAAATTCTAACATTCGATTTCTTTTTTTTTTTATTATGAATCCTACCGGTTGCACCGGATGTCGCTTACCCAAAACAAACAACGCGATTGAATTTCTGAAAATCAATGTGTTGCTCTGGGGTCATATTTAAAGATTCACATGGGATATTACTTTATTTAATCTTAATTTATAAATCTTAACCATTACACCAAGTCGGTCGACGACCGACTTGGTGTAATGGTTAAGAAGTTGGCTACTACACCAGAGGTCGCGGGTTCGATCCCCGCACAGTACAAACATTTGTGTGCATGAACATGTCTGTTTGTACTGGTCTGGGTGTCTCCTATGTATAATAAGTATGTATTTACAAAAGAAAATGTATTTAAGTATGTTTATCCGTTGTCTAGTATCCCATAACACAAGCTTTAATTAGCTTACTTTGGGGCTAGATGGCGCTGTGTGGAATAATGTCCAGGGATATTTATTTATTTATTTATTAATACAGTCTGATGTGGAATTTGTTTATAGGAAGAAGTATACCCCGCGAGCATGGCCGACCTCGCGCACTCGCTGTACGTGGCCGACAAGGGGCTCACGTTTAAAGTCAGCGGGTACAGTCAGAATCTACACGTAAGTTACAATTACACTTATATTATACCTATGTGCTTCAAATTATTTTAAAGTTTTATAGTTACAAGTTGAGACTATCAAACATTATTTTTTCAAATAAGCAAAATAATTAAAATAATTCAAATTGAGTAAAAAAAAATGCATTTTCTTGTGAGCGCGCCGTTGTATTTCTATCTAACTACTTAGCATAAGACGAATACAATACTCACCTCCATGCTATATTTAGGCATTTGCGTGTACTTCTAAAATAAAAAAAGAGTAAATAATTTTCTGTGAGCGTCGAATTAAGGTGCTTTGTGACAAGAACTACTAAACGCACTAATTTCAATTGTGTGGACGAGGGTTTCGGTTTGCTTTAATAAACCTTTACTATTTCTATCTACTTAGGAAACACTGCGCGTTAGTTACACGCCTACATCTTCGATCAACAGTTATACTAGAGTGTAGAAATAGATTTTAAGTTATATTATTTTCAACCTAATTCGGGCCTTGCATGTAAGAAATAAAACGCAGTTTTAATTACATTGACATTTATTAACGATTTTAATTTTCAAATTCAACCTCATTTTATAAGCAATGAAGAAAAAAATAAGAGACATTAAATTTGACTTGTTTCATTTCGAATTTTTGACACTGTTGACATAACTGTCAGGAACAGAGTATTTATTTATTGCATGCTACATGGTACATAAAAGATCTAACATTAATTAAACTGGACATTACTTAAGGCACCCAGTAAGGGCTCTGCAATTAAACGCATAGATAACGCCACTATGCTAAAACTAAAAAAAACTAAAATAAAATGTAGTCTCACTTTATATTTTTTATCACTACAACTAAAACTAATTACAATTTACTAATACAAAAAAAATACATTAGAGACCGTAACGCGTACCTAAACGACAGTACAACTGAATTTTCATTGCGTGTTTTGAGAAACCGGTTCTAGAATTTTACTCTGAAGCAGGAATTAGCAATGTTTAGTTTACACTATGTGTATTTGTTTATTTAAATAAGTAAGTTTTTTATTAATTCTGATATATGCGAATATCAGAATTAATAAAAAACTTACTTATTTAAATAAACAAATACACACATCAACATGGTCTAGGGATATTTCAATTGAACCTAAATAACTAAAATTCTATTAACTTTTAGTTAAGACACCTACACATTAAAATAAACCTTGTTTAATATAGCCTATCTAATCTGATAAATAAACTTTTAGATAAAGTTAAATTTAAAAAAAACTTAGAAGAAGAGGAAAAACTCAGACAAAATTTCAATCTTATCTTAATTTTTGAAACATCAAAACCTAATAAACAAAACTATTTTTTTTGTAAAAAAATTTGAAATCCTAAAATTAATAATCCGTGGATCCACCTAAGACTCTCCTGATACATCTGCAGCGGTTCTGTATACTGAAAACAAGGGTGTCAATATCCTGTTGTGGAATACTGTCCCAAGTCCTGCTAAGATGCAAGAAAAGCTGATTTTCATGCACAATATCTTTAGGGAAATTCCTAAGAGCTCTTCTCTGAAGCATATCCCAGGCATGCTCAATAGGATTTAAGTCAGGGGATTGTGCAGGCCAGTCTAAAGCTTGGATATCATGCTGTTGTAGCCAACTTGTAACGATACGCGCTGTATGTGGACGGGCATTGTCGTGCATTAGCTGGAAATTTTTTCCCATTTGCTGTCTGTGGGGCAAGATTACAGGCTCTAGCACCTCATCTCGGTATTTTAGAGCAGTCATATTGCCTTGTATCCAAACGAGGTCCGTTCTACCGCCGAGACGAATTCCTGCCCAAACCATAATCGTGCCACCTTGATATGCATGAACTTGTTGTGGGTGCTGCAGTCGATTCCAACGTCCAGGTTCTCTCCAAACGCGTACTCTTCGCTAATCAGGATGAAATCCAAACCTGGATTCATCAGTGATAAGCACAAGTGACCATTGAGAATTGTTCCAGTTTTCGTGTGCAATAGCCCATTGTAATCTTCTTCCTCGATTGCCTCTCCTTAGCGCTGGTACCCGAAGTGGCCTACGAGCATGTAGGTTGACTTCATGCAGTCGTCTTCTCAAAGTTTGACCGCTTACCAGCAAACCGTAACGGCAATGCAATTGGTTCAAAGGCTACAGAGAGGCCTTTGAACCAATTGCATTGCCGTTACATTTTTTAGACTTCGTGCAGTATTTACTATGAATCGGTCCTGTACATGTGTTGTAATGCGTTGAGGTCCTCGGTGCCGTTCCACCACTTCCCCCGTGACACGATAACGTGACCAAAGCCTGGATATAACGCTCTGGTCCTCATGGCTTCAGAAACCGCAATTTGGGTAGCGCAAGCTTGAATCATGCCCACTGCTCTTAACATTTCGTTTCTGGTCAAGTGTATAAGTGGCATGATTAAATGAACACCGGAGATGCGTTTGACAAAGATTTATAGAAATTTATGGAGTTTTAATCAAGTTAGAAGTTCGTGAAGATTTACTTCTTTGGAAGAAATTCAATGAATGCTAATTTCATCTTAAAACAAAACTTTTTATATACAAATTTGAATTTAAAAAGGAAGTTTGAAGTAATGTTTTAATAATCTGTGATTAATAGTTTTTTTGTAAGGCCAGTACTTTTTAAGTTATTTAAAAAAGTTTTATATATCCCCAGACCATGTTGTTGTGTGTACAACACAGAACAAAACCATACTTAAGTTAATCATAAAAATACTCATTTTTTCTAAATCTATACTTAAATACATAATAATAACCAGACACACATGTTCGTGACATAACTGATTGTCATGGGGGAGATCGAACCACAACCTCTGGCCACAGATAAATGTTTCGCCAGGAAATCTACGAATAGAAAATAACATTTTAAAATATGTAAAAAATTAATAAAGTAATATGTATATAAATACTCCAGAAATTCACTGTTCTAAAGTATCCGCTTTTTGTTAGCCAAACATTGGTCAAAATATTGGCCCGTGGGAAGGCTTATTTTTTTGATTTTCAGTTGGTTATTTCATTATTTATAATATAAAACAGCATTTTCTTATCGAAAGTATATTCCGATAAAGTATGATTCGTCCGATCATTTTTTTCCGATGGTTATTTCTACAGTTTTTGTAAGCACATTCAGGCATTGTGGCATGTCAGCACGTTGGCGCAGTCAAAAGTGAACTAAATAAAAATAAGTTCCCACTTTGAAATGGGTCGTTCTTTGCTCGGCCGTTCTTGACGCTCTGACTAGTTATCTAGTGTATTGTTGATCGAGGGCCTACATACATTTTCATTTTCTCCAGTTGCTAGTGGACCTGATAACGCGCGAGATGCGCGGCGTGACCAGCAACCTGTCGGAATCCATGTTCGAGGCCGTGCGCGACGTGCGCGCGCGCTCCTATCACAACGTGCTT
Organism: Udea olivalis; assembly: GCA_947369235.1. Taxonomy (NCBI): domain Eukaryota; kingdom Metazoa; phylum Arthropoda; class Insecta; order Lepidoptera; family Crambidae; genus Udea; species Udea olivalis. The sequence goes on along the minus strand of OX376362.1, from coordinate 7,961,907 downwards.
ATCCGCCCACACAAGCTGGCCAAGTGAGTTATGTTATTTGACTAAACACTTTTATTTCCTAACAATTTTTTTATATAAACGGCACACATTATTGAAATGTTATATACTAACTTTTTTCAAACAATTATCTAATAGGAACCACGTGTTGTAATCCAATAGGCAATTTTGTTTTGTCGCGATAGCTCACTTAATTTGAAAGTTTTGATACGACCGAATTTACCTATGCAAACTAAAATTAAATGCAGCTAGGTATTTGTAATATTTTTTCACTTTACTATTATAAAAATGTATATCGATTCATCCATATTCATTTGTACACATTATTAATGCTCACAATGTATAAAACGTGACTCTTATTAGCCGACTTCAAAAAAGGAGGAGGTTCTCAATTCGACTGTATGTTGTTTTTTTATGTTTGTTACCTCACAACTTTCGACAGGGTGAACCGATTTTGATCATTCTTTTTTTATTTGAAAGCTGGTGCTTCCCGAATGGTCCCATTTTAATTTCATTTAGTTCTGACGGGGGCATCCATGGGAAATCCTTATAAGTCTTGAATCTAGATAAATCATATGCGCGACAAATGGATGAATAACTCAATATCACGCCAACCGATTTCGATGTTTCTTTTTTTTCAAGGGTAGTTTGATGAGAGTTTGGTTAGGTTCTGATCAAGACTGAAGATCCATGACAAAGTAACGGAACTCTTCAATTCTTAGGAGCTAATGGACGATACTTTTTCGATGTATAAAATAAATAAGAACTATTCACTGAAAATCAAGAAATAAAAAAAAATTGCGCCGACATTTAGAAACTGTACACCCCGAGTCTAAAGACAAGAATAAAGAATTTTTTGTTCGCAAAAAAGATCAGTTATTAGAAAGTCAAAAAAATATGATGCATGTAACACAAACTATCAACGAAAAGGCCACGGAGGCATCATATTTAGTTAGCTATCGCATTGCACAAGCAGGTGAAGCGCACACTATCGCTGAGAATTTAATAAAACCATGTCTATTAGACATAACAAAATGTATGCTCGATGAAAAATCTGCAAAGCGTCTTTCTACTGTTCCGCTATCAAACGATACTGTTTCACGACGAATCCATGATCTGGCAAGCTACGTCAAACAAGAACTAGTTACACGTCTACAAAATACACGATTCGCCTTGCAAATGGACGAGTCGACTGATGTCGCTGGTTTGGCTATCCTGCTGGTTATTTTGAGATATCCATATAAAAGTTCTTATGAAGAAGACATGCTTATGTGTTCACCGCTGCTTACAAACACTACCGGGAAAGAAATTTTTAATAAAATAAATATATTTTTTGAAGAAAATAATCTCAGTTGGAACAATTGCATTGACATTTGTACAGATGGGGCGAAGGCGATGACAGGTAAAACAGCAGGAGCAGTGTCACGAATGAAAAATAAAGCGCCTAATTGTAGTTCCAGTAATGACTGTGTGTGTAATACAATGGTATTCTGCATAGACAAGCACTTGCGATGAAGCAAATGCCGTTAAATCTAAAATTAGTTATGGATGAAGCGGTAAAAATAATTAATTTTATCAAATCACGACCACTACAATCCCGATTGTTCTCATTATTGTGAGGCAGCAAACATAAAACACTGCTGCTCCATACAGAAGTGCGTGCGATGGCTGTCTCGGGGTAAAACTTTACCAGGGCTATTTGAACTTAGAGCCGAGTTACAAATGTTTCTATCAGCAGATACTTCTTTTAATTTGAAGGACCGTTTGAATGAAAAAAATTGGTTGTTCCGATTGTCTTTTATGGCGGATATCTTTCAAAAACTTAACGAATGGAATTTATCGTTGCAAGGTAAACAGACAACAGTGTTTCAGGCCTATAATAAAATAACTGCTTTTAAAAGAAAATTAGATTTTTGGATCATTTGCATTGGTAAGAAAGAAATAGAAAGCTTTGTAACGATGCCGTTTCCCTTCAGTCTCGTGGACGTTACAACCTCCACGATCGCTGGAAACTTCATGGTTTAACTGCTGGCCATTAAAAGTATTTTGTACTTGTTTTCAAATTTGATTCAATTCGATTTTTGTTTCGCATTACATGCGCAGCTTTTTTGATTCAGTCCTACCAAAACCATCGTACTGAACAGTTTGTGAGCATTTTACCAGATTACCAGTTTAACTAGTATAACTTACGTGATGGTGTATTTTTAAATACTCTAAATAACCAATTTTGTAAACAGTTAAAACAGTTATAAGTAACAGGAACCCGTGTATCGGGGTAAGCATATCATACCTATTTACTTACCTATTACTATTAGATAATCTATTACCTAGGACTCTTTGTATTCATTTATTGTTATTTTGTTACAGTTCTTCTTTCCTACCTATACTTTTATCCTATTTAATAAACAAGTCACTGGATTGGCTGATCTTTTATTAACTATTCCACAACTACATCTACTTCTAAATATTGTGTGACGAATCCCGGCGCTCCGGCTCCTGTATTGCTGGCCAGCATCGAGGATTCTCGTTATAGCTTTACGTTACTCAGTGAGTTTGTTAGCGAAAACGACTCAGAAATGTTTGAAGATGATGTGTTTGAAGAATTGGTCCAATAACTCAGTTCGATGCGCGCATCTTTTGAAAAGTATTTTCCCGAAGAACACAATACAAAAATTAAAGTGAATTCATGGATTCATAATCCTTTTTTACCCAACTTGGAAAAGCCTGAAAACATGTCAAACGAGATATATGAATCACTTTTAGAAATGTCAGCAGACACAAGTATGGAGTCGCTGTTCAAAACGACGCCTCTCAATGATTTTCGGTGCAGAATCCAAGATGAATAGGCAATGCTTGGCCAAATGGCTCTGGATATTCTTCTCCCGTTCCCAACTACATATTTGTGCGAAACAGGATTCTCTACCTACGCAGCCACGAAAACAAAATATCGCAATAGACTGGACGCCGAAGCTGATATGAGACTCCAACTTTCTTCCATCAAACCTGATATCAACCAATTGATGAAAAATAAAAAACAGTTTCATACCTCCCACTAGTTAGATTTTTTCTTTTTTAATGTTTTCTATTATTGTCCTTGCCAAGTGGTGAAGTAAATAATAATTAGTATCTGTTACATTGTACTTTTATTATGCTGATTTATAAAGAATACACTTATAAAAACAATTGTTTTATTGTAGGGTTCCATCAAGTATTTTGCTTCCCAAAAGGTTCCGTCATTAAAAAAGTTTGAGAACCACTGTAATGTAGTGTTTCCTTGGCTGACACCGACTCCAACAATAACAATAATTCTACCTACATTATATTATCGTATAAGTTTTATAAGAATACGCTGTTATTTTTTTACTTGTTTTGGAATAGTTTTTTTTAAGTTGTTTTTTTTTTGTTATGACATGATGCCCATGGTAACAATAGTAACTGTTTTCAGGGACGTTCGCATGAATGTGCTGTTGGAACCGTACATCTCTCCGCGAGACAAGGCTTCACTGGTGCACGCTGTGACGCTCGACGAGCTGCGGACTTTTAGCGATCAGTTCCTAGAACGAATGTATTTGCAGGTAACCTAGATTTATACAGAGTGTCCAGGAAATAGTACGACATACTGCAGGGGCTGATAGCAGGGACTAATTACTACCAAAATAACTCAATGTATGTTTGTTTACAAATTATTATTTGATTTTACTTAACTTATAATAAAAGCTAAGGTACAGTCAGGATCAGAAAATACTTAACAAAAACATTTTATTTTTGCGTTTGTAACAAAGCGGAAATATGTAACGCAATGTTGATAAATATTGATGTACGATTCTTTGCTACAATACAATCCGCTTAAATACAATAAATCACAACAGATGCTCGAATTGCTTCCCTTGTGCCGTAATACACGCTCGGCATTCTTTTTTCACCATTGTAGGTTAAAGTTAAGTGATAAGAAAATAATTCTGCGTTATTTAAAAAAAAAAATATTTTTCTTGAAAACATTCATGTTCTTCCTATAAAAAAGACCTATCGATGAGTAGAGTAACTATTCACGAATAACTTGATGAAAAAAAATACTGGAAAAGTAATTTTTCATTGAGATATGCTAAAAAACCGTTTCAAGGTGAAGATTTTTCAATATTTCGGAAAATTTTAAATAACTTTAAAACCGTAAAATTTCGCTGAACATGTATTGAGTCATTTTGGAAGGTATTGGTCCCTGCTATCACCTCCTGCAGTATGTCGTACTATTTCCTGGACACCCTGTATAATGCTTACTCACTGACTCAAAATGTATAGCGAGAAGTCGCTATCTCTTTCGGTCTTGTCCAGCTCATAAAAAAAAATAGTTTTTGCTTCGACAGAAATTCAGGACAAGTTTGAACCTCTTGTGAAATTAAACCAATCTCAATTAGTTATCAACCAAGTCATAATTGTAACACTTTCCATCTTTCTATTGTCTATGCTGTAATTTGCTATATCTTGCTAACATAGACAGGGCAATGCGCGGCTGTATGTTTGACGTCGGCGAGGCACTAGGTGCATGGATATTTGTCCCAGATATTTAACTTCGACTAAAACATCAATATCCGTTTTTACCAATAAGATGCTACTTCACTTGGAGCATTGGCCTGTAATGTAACGTTACAGAGTCGGGCATTACATCAGTGAGGGAGGAGAACCGAGCACTACAGTGCGCAACTTGATGATACAATGTGTAATATTTTGATACAAAACTTCAGGGAGGCAGTTTTGTAATGTAATTTTTTGCTCAAAATCAAATCTGAAATGTATATTACAGGCGAATGTTCGTCATGTCAGGGAGGCAGTGCAGCAATGTTATGCTCAAAATCGAATCTGAAACATTTTTTTACTAGCGAATGGTCCAAGTGAGGTCCAAGTGAGGGGTGCTCCCTCACTTGGAGCTTTAGATAGAAAAACCATTTCAGGAGTTTCTTTTTCCCAGGAATATCTGGAGGACTTTAATTTCTTAATCGTATTTTTGTAGTTTTGATGGCTAATTCCACCGTTCGACGTCGTCTTCGCTCGTCAGCAATATGAATGTGTATTTTTTGTGTATGCTACTAGGTGCTAGTGCAGGGCAACCTGCCGTGGCACGAGGCGATCCGCGTGGCGCAGATAGTCCGCGACAACCTCAACTTCGAGGGACTCCACCTTGAAGACCTGCCCGAGGTAACATTTATATTCCATGTGTTATGTTATTACTATCACACTCAATGTAGGTTTTAGGCCTTCGTTACGCATAATAACAGACGTTTAAATAATAATTTGGGACCTTCTAAACTCAAAGGTCATCATTCTATGACATTTTTGTCTGGATAAGATAGAAAACTACATAAGGTCACCGTCGAAATGTCTGACGAAGTCGCTTTAGCGATTCTTGTTTGGGCCCCACTTATTTCCTAATATGAGCTGGAAGGTTGCAACGGATCATCTGACGAGATGCGACTGGCCTGTTCGAATGGATAAAAACCCGCCTATAGCGAATATCGTGAGCTATGGAGAATATCGATCACCCAGAACATAAATTATACTAACAGCTGTGTTTATTGATCAAAAGATCCAGTTAAAGCTTTCTCAGGTATTTAAATAAATGAATAATCGTTAGGTAGAAAATAGTGCATTGTTAAATGCTAAAAATAAACATTTACTTAAATTAATAAATATCTGGGACCATCTATTTACACCAAGATCATCTGACCCCAAATTAAGCAGAGCTTGTAAAGAGGTATTCACATCAACCTTAACATAGGGTCACCTTATGCTGTGCTGTCATAAGACCCCTTTTTGCAATGTTTTTGTAAAGGATAGAATGATAAAGTTTGATTATGTGCCAGTTGTAGTTCAATTCATATCTATTGAGTAAAATGCCGCCAAATTTCGAAAACTTCTCCTCTCTTGATGTCGTTTTTAAATAAAATATTAATCAAAGCTATTTTGTCCAGCTAAAAGTCCACCAGCTGCCGTTAGGGGAACGCAAGGTGCGCGTGCTGAGCCTCAACCCGCAGTCCACCAACAGCATCGTCACAAACTACTACCAGGGCGAAGCCACTAACGCGAGAGATACTGCTACTCTTGAGATCCTCATGGTAAGTAATCTGATGTTTTTTTTAAAATTTGGGAACAGTAACCAACCAAAATGTGCTGTACTTTTGTTATTTTCATACGTACGATGTAAAAAAAGACAGTCATTACATTGGAAAGAGGCAAAATGCTTGTTACGTATTACACTGTATCCTAACCGAGTCAGAAGAAAAGACAGCCTTTTATGGGTCACTAAGAAATTAGTCTAAAATGATGGTTTGCGTGAATATGAGAGGTCAAAAGTTGTTTTAAAAGTAAACATTTGTCGAAAAGTAATGGGTCGGCACTGTTAAATTCTTAAAATCATTCAGATAAAAGTAACATCATAGCAAAACCTCTTAGGTCCATTGCTTTTTAATTATGAATTTTGTTACAAAAACGAACTGTTTTCCGTTCTATGACAGATGCTAATGGAAGAGCCAGTGTTCGACATGCTAAGAACCAAAGAGCAGCTGGGCTACAGCGTGTTCAGCATGATGCGCTACACGTTCGGCGTGCTCGGCTTCTCCGTCACTGTCAACACGCAGGTGGACAAGTTCAGGTGAGAGAGACATGTCGCGGATAAAGAGCAGCTGGGCTTCAGCGTGTTCAGCATGATGCGCTACACGTTCGGCGTGCTCGGCTTCTCCGTCACCGTGCAGGTCGATAAGTTCAGGTGAGAGAGACATGCCTACCCGTTTAGCGCAGTAGTTTGATCGCCGGTCGCGACGCTAAAGGTTGGGGATGGAATTCCAGCACAAAATGTATGTGTATCTACACGATGCAAAAAAATTAGTAATCTGCGACATAAGTTTCACTTTCTTCTATCGTCATAAGCCCCTAAGTGGGGCGATGCTGTCGAGTGTGCCCTAAACGCTTGCTTTGCGAACAGAACACTGTAGGAATGTGTGGTCACTAACGTTATAATAATAAGGTATAAAACTTTGAGACAGTTTTTATGGCAGACGTCCGTCGTCTCGAGCAATAACCCAGTAATCCAGTCCACCGAATTTACATCCCCATAGCCCGGTTTTTATTGTTTTCTTTTATATTGTTCAATAGTTAATGCATCTGCCGGGTGTTGTCTTTGGGTAGATTTTTAATATTTATCTAGAGACAAAACCCGGAAGATGTACTCATTTCAAATTAGAGTAAATGGTACGAAAAGGCCTCTACGTGTTGGCTTCGGCCCCACGCAAGCCTCAAAGGACCGGGTCCCTATGGGCCCGTGAATTTAACCCTACCAACATAATAATAATAATAAATCATTTATTTCGGACATCAAAGGTCGATATAGGTTAGTTACATATTTGACTTATGGCTAGTGTTAGTATGTGTACAATGAGAAAATAAAAAGGTATTATCAATGATATCTATTTTTCTGTCATTAGAGCGCTTTTATTAATCTATTTGTTTTGGGAATGGTGGGATATAGCGAGCTAAGGGTCAGGTGGGATTTCGCGTTTGCTTGTCTTATCCACAAGATGTTGAGGGGAAAAGTGGACATCGCGGAGTTCCTTAGGCATATTAGGCTTAGCGTGCCGGATCGGTACGTGGCGCGGCGCGCGCGCACCAACCTGCGGGCTGAGGCGCCGCGCACGCGCGCAGTGCGTATAACGCGGTAGCGGAGCGATTAGATGTTTTTTTGTGTGCTTTGAGTGAGTTCACAAGAACAGCTTCGTATATATTATGTTATCATAAGTAGAGATCGATATGTTAAGTAGTTATAATTAGTATATTATATTCATATTGTAGATACTGTTAGTTATACCGTCGCATAAGGTTAAGTAATCTGTAAAGATAATGTGATGTCGAAATATAATAAAATTCGGGACGTGTTTGAGCCCTAAAATCACTTTTAGGTGAAACCGCTCTGTCTAAACAGTGTCTGCAGAATGATTAAATAAAGAATCAAATTGATTTCTTTTCTAATAACAGTACATTTTGAGAACCACTACTACTTATGGTGTGGAACGCTCTCCCTGCGTCTGTGTTAACGGATATTTATAACTTTGGTGTCTTCAAGGCCAGAGTGAAGGCATTTTCTGGGTAAGCGTGTACCACCATCGGCCTCGGCATCGCTTACCACCAGGCGAGACTGTGACAAAACGCAAACCCATTTTAAAGAAAAAAAAAATCTGTGTTTCTATTCTTGTGTTGGTGCAGAAATGTTGAAATGCCTTTTTTTGTCGCAGCGTATCTCACGTAGACAGTCGCGTAGAGGCGTTCCTGAAGAAGTTCTCGCGCGACATACGGCGGCTGAGCGAGAAGACGCTCGCCGCCACCAAGAGCTCGCTGGTTCAACTCAAGCACACCAGCGACTATGAGCTCAAGGAGGAAGTACGTGACTCAACTAACTTGGCTTAACACTGGCTCACGGAAAGCAAAAGCTTCCCCGATGACCTTGTTACAAATCTTTACCACCAAAAACATTTAAACATCTTACAACACACCACACACACACTCAAACACAATTGTTGTTTTTTGTATATTTAGCCCTCATTACTGAATTATCGTGAAATATCTGTAGAAAATTGGTTGTGGCTGAAACTCAGTGCGGATCCTTATCCTAGGTCAGCACAACACAAGCTGATCCGATTTGAATTGCTTTCTCTTATTGGATATGGTTATTCTATCACTGTATTTTTGTTCTATTTGAGAGCAACAAATAGTTTTTGACTTTTACTATATTACGAAGTATTATTATATCAACACTAGTTGAATTCGGACCCCTATAGACCCTGCTCTTCCTCTGGTTCCCAACACATTTTTTGGGATACACACCACATTTATTTACAGACCTAATAATTTTATGAATGCTATTAAAATGTGCGCTTTTTTCCGAATAAACTCAGCTCTAGCAATATTCGGTAGACCGAACTTCACAATAAAGCCTATTTACGGTTTCTTATTTATGTTGACAGGTGGAAAGGAACTGGAGAGAAATAGTAAGCATGGAGTACCAATTCCAGAGGCTATTCATGGAGGTGATTATACATTATTTTAAATATTAATGTTGAAATATTGTATTATGTTGAGGGAAAAGTCTTAGTATGTATGAACTTGTAATAAAATCTCTTTGGCTATGCTATTTGTATCTGGCTGGTTTTGGTATCATTAAAAGTTTACATTTTTAAGAAGATAATTCCAAATTCAAATTAGGAAAATGTGTGATTTTCATTTGTTTTTCTTACTGTCAAGATGAGTGAATCTTATGAAGAAATTCGATACATTTTAAAATTTTACTACAAAGTTATTTTTTTTTACTAAAAATGCAACTCAAGCCGCGAAAAAAATTTGCGATGTTTATGGACCTAGTGCACTGTCTGTGAGAGTAGCACAAATTTAGTTTCAAGCGTTTTCAATCCAGAAATTTTGATGTTAAAGATGCACGTCGCTCTGGTCACCCTATTACGAATAAAATGGATGCCATTTTTGAAAAAGTGGAGCAATATCGGCATATCAGTAGTTACGACGTAGGTGAAGAACTGGGAATTGACTACAGATTTGGCGCAGTTGAAAAATAAATGGGTACACAAAAAAGCTCGATATTTGGGTACCTCACGAGCTCACTGAATGAAACCATTAGGTACATTAGAACCGTGTGCTCATTTGTGATTCTTTATTACGACGTAATGAAACCGAACCAATTTTGAAGAAGCTGATAACTGGTGATGAAAAATGGATCACGTACGACAAGAACGTGCGAAAAAGGTCGTGGTCAAAGGCCGGTCAGGCTTCACAGACTATGGCGAAACCCGGGTTCACTCGCAACAAGGTGATGCTGTGTGAGTGGTGGGATTGGGAGGGCATTATTCATTATGAGCTGTTACCACCAGGCAGGACCATCGATTCTGAACTCTACTGCGAACAACTGATGAGATTGAAGCAAGAAGTTGCGAGAAAGCGGCCGGAATTAATCAACAGAAAGGGTGTGGTTATTCATCATGATAACGCTAGACCTCACACATCTTTAGCCACTCAGCAAAAATTAAGAGAGTTTGGCTTGTAGGTGTTAATGCATCCGCCGTATAGACCTGACCTTGCACTTTCAGATTTCCACCTGTTTCGGCCTCTTCAGAATTCTTTAGGCAGGGTCAGGTTAACATCACGAGAGGACTGCCAAAACCACTTGTCGCGGTATTTTGATCAAAAGCCTCAAAATTCCTATAGCAATGGGATCATGTCCCTATCTAAAAGATGGCAAAAAGTAATCGAACAAAAGGGCACCTACATATAATAAATGTAATGTAATAATAACTATTTTAAAAAATGTTCTGAATTTTCTTAAAAAATGCGAAGAAACTTTATCCCCAACCTATTATAACGAATCTAGATCTTATTATAAAAATAATATTTTATTTCTAGGGTGATGCCATAGATAATGTCAAACTGTCAGACGTAAAGACATGGGTCGAAAACCACTTCCCGTCGGGAAATAAATCCATGTTCCGCAAATTATCCATTCAGGTACGCATTTATCATACTAAAATATCAACTGTAATTTATTTATCTAGCAGCAACGATTAAAAATGGCACACGTGACATTCTGCCTTCTGTCTCTTTCAATTTCAATTCTTTATTGCAGACCATTATGTACATTGAGATTGTGGGTTTAAATACTGTGGTATCAATTATATATTCTTGATTATTTTTCTTTCTGACATGTATGAGTGAGAGGAGTAGGGATACATTTGTGTTCCCCTTTTATGGGCCATCAATTGACCTACCAGGCGCAAATGCAACATGATCCCTGTCAAACCACTTGACCGCGCGATTTGTAATACCTATAAAATATCGATGCAGTCCTTGTAATTCAAATGTCATTGTCGAGCAGGCTAAAACGTTTAAGTAATCATGAGTTTTGGTATCATAAACTTTACCAACCAATTTATCAAACACATCAATAACTGATGCTATTTCGTAACATGTCAATGGGAGCTATGTACGGGCTGCTAAATTTTCAGTAACGCTGCTGAATTCATTTCTCTTTGTATAAGTTAGAACTGACATCATTTTTATTTAGTTTAGAATTTTGGTCAGTAATTATAAACCTCGGTCATCCAGGTAATGGGTCACACAGTAGACAAGGACAGCAACAGCACCGCGCCCGAGATCAAAGACTACAACCTGACGTTCCTCGACGCGTCGCAGCCAATCGGCGACGCGACAGAAAACGAGGCCGCCTTCGTCAAAGACCTAAACTCCTTCAAGAAAGGACTCCCTATCTTCGATTTACCCAAAGTAGAACTTGCGCAGTGCTAGTGGTTAAAATTCAGGGTCATTCTGAAATACCTTAATTTTTTACGAAAAAGTAACTCATCATTACTAGTTTTTTTAATACTGCTCCTCTACCAACTATGTCTATATTTAAAAAAGAAGACACCAGCAGAGTTTGAAGGTAAACAGTTAGGAGTTTCAGAATGACTTTGTAACACAAAATAAAAATAAGTTACATGGACTGAGCAAATGAATTTGCAGACTTCTCTAACGAGGCATGTTTTAATGGATTATAAAAATATATTTAGCTTACATTAATTTTCACGAATGTAGCTAAAATCGTGTCACATACATAACCAAGTGCATATAGTAACATATTTTGCCAATATTAATCCTTCTTGATAAACCGTTTGGAATTTCCCAATATTTTTTTTTAAAATATTAAAAAACGCCTACATTGTTTCGGATATTGCCTGTTTAATAATCAGTCTTTGCGATCAGCTGTGAGTATACTCGGTGATTTGATCTTAGCTCAGGAAACTTAAATTTACTCGGTGATTTGATCTTAGCTTAGGGAACTTAAATTATGTACGTAGATTAAGATGACATATACTCCAATTATAGACCAAATATTTTGCCGTTATAACTATTGTAAGTTATTGTATGTATGGCAAAGAAACTCATAGTTTGAAAGAATGTACTTATACGCACAATAAAAATTAGGACTAAAAAACTATGAGGATTTGGAACGTAAATTTGTATAATAGTAATTGCAGTTTATTAGATTGCTTTTTGTATTGTACTAAATTGGACTTTTTTTACTATTTCTGTGTAGTAATACTACTTGTTTAAGTATTGGTACCTACGTCACATACCTATGTACATCAAGGTCTCTAGACAAGTATTACAAGCGTAAGCGATTGTCGCTGGCGCTACGCTAAATACCCTTGTCTGCCTTTTTATCTGTGTATCCTAAAAATCATTACATTTGTATATAATATGATTTTATTAATTTTAATTAGTTAAATGAATGAAATAATCAATTGTTTTGAGTTTGAGATTTTTTTTAAGTGTTGTGAATTAAATGTAAAGATACATAGTAATATGTATCCCATATTTATAGTAATATAGAAGAACTTGTCTATTAGATTATTTTTGGATGTCTATATCATTATTTATAAATTTGGAATATCCATAAGGAACTTGTTTTGAAATTAAATACGGTGCTTCAATACGTATTAAACCTAATACCCTACCATTACCATGGTCCCCTATTTATAAGACCTGTTTTTATGTCATTGCTGACAAACATACTTATAAGCTACTGAAGCTATGTTAAGGGAACCAATCTTAATCCGGTTGCTAACCAAACTTCAGCTGCTCTTATAAAAGATTTCTTCAAACACATTCAAAGGTAGAGCGCCCCCTTCTTTGTTAGATAGTAGTATAATGACAATGTATCCAAGACAAATTTACGGATTGTGCCCAAAATAAACAGCAAGAAATACTACTTTTTGTTTTTTCAACTATCCTACCTGGGGGCCTTGCAGATTGAGGTGATTTTAGCAATAAAACAAACAAAAGTAAAAATAATAATTTACTTAAAATAAGGTTACACATTGTCAGTTGACGATTTGTATGCGTCCGTCGAGATCCTGCACCACAGTGCCCTGCTGCCTCATGAACCTCTGCAGCATTACGTAGTCCACTTCCAGGGTTACTAGGTTCTGCCTGTTCTCCGATAGCATCTGAAATGAAGGTATATTAGTAAATATAGTGCCTGCTTGTCGCTTCAGAGTATTGCTTTGCAAGTAATGGTAGCCCGTGATTCTGCACCACTAAACGAATAATATAGGTGTTCAAGGGCGGTTTCAGACCAGCGTTTTATACGCGCGTATAATCTCGTTTTTAGATACTGATCGAGACTGACTCACGACTATAGTTGTAAAAACCCCGTTAGCTACCGTTACATAACCAAATTTATGGTTAACTACCGATAAAACGCGGTTATTAACGGTTCATTATTCAACTGCGACCGAGAAAAAGAGTACAGTTCTTCAAGGTTAATAATAGGCATCGGCTAACTTCGTGTTCCCTAAGATGACCGACCGAAACTAGGTAACTGGATGACAGCGCTGTAGTAAAATAGCGAGACTGCTATGACATGGACATTTTATTTGTTTGCGAAAAAGTTGAAATTAGAAGTGTTTATTAAAAATTATTACATTTTTAAAATTGTTTTTGTAATGTTTCCGATGTTTCCCGATGATCATTATTTGTGTTGAAGTTACTGTAAATAATCTGTCTTGTCTATTGTTTTGTCAACTCCTAGGTAAAGCTTCCTTCTTACGGAATTCCCATCCCATTCGCACTGTGTGACTGGATATCCGACTTCCTGAGGGAACAGTCAATAATAGGGCCGCCAGCGCCATTTAGTAGTGGTATTTAACCGTAGCAAGAATAAAATGCGATTAATTAACCGGTAATAACGAAAAATGCATTTTTAACCGCTTGGTTAAAATCATTGATAACCGGCTTCGCATACTAGTGCTTTACTCACGCACAACTACCGGTCAGAGCGAACACGCAAATTTGGTTTTTTGACGCGAAATGTAAGCGCCTTTGCCAAAGCGACTACTCGTAAAGTATAAAGTAGCCTGTCTATCGGTTTTTTATCAGGTGTATTTTGGAGTGTGCGCAGGAACTACACAACCTGATACCACCCTCTACTTTCTACCACCGGACGACAAGACGCCGGGAGGGCTTCCACCCCCATTTGGTTGACTTTCCAACAATCCGTATCCAACGGTTTGCTGCGTCTTTTCTGATGCACTGCTAGAGAGTGGCACGCTCACGCTGCGTCTGTGCTTCCGGAAACTTACAACCTTGGTGTCTTCAAGGCCAGAGTGAAGGCATTTTCTGGAAAAGCGTGAACCACCATCGGCCTCGTCATCGCTTACCACCAGGCGAGACTGAGGCCAAACGCAAACCCATTTTAAATAAAAAAAATTATATATAGCTTACATTCGCTTTGAAAATTGCGCAGAACCTTATTTGACAGAATACATAGGCTTATGGCTTTATAAATGTTAATTTTATTAGTTATAGAATACCACTTTTGCATATCATTGAATGAATAGTTACCGTGTAACCGCCGCCGCCGTCGCCGATGTAGTTCTGCGTGACGACGCGGTAGGTGGCGCTGCGCCGCAGCGGCGCGTACGCAGGCACGGCGCACGCGGTGCAGCGCACGCGCGCGGACACCACGCGGGACCCGATGGGCTCTGATACGTTGTACACTACGCGGAGACCTGGAGAGTCGGTAATTATTATTTTTGATAGAGTATCGATAAAATGTGACTCGTCTCATCAGGCGTTACAAAAAATAAGTGTTGATTTTAATCCCAGGTTTTACGTTTTGTTTTTTGATAGTCAATAGAACTTCTTAAAAGCACCGAACTAGGCCATCAGGTAACTATAACTTAAAATTAATTGTAAACAAATGTATTATTTAGGATATTTTAGGTATATTCACCAAGACCAAACAGATTTATATATATTCGGAAGTAGGCATGCACCATGACCGTCAAGGCTTTTGTTCTTTACGGTGAAGCTGGCTAACAGCGACGTCCGAACATTATTACCTATAATTGTCAGACCAAGAATTGAGAAAAACGCGTCTTGGCATAACATACTTTATCAGGGTTGAATTCGGTGTTGCCAGATGTAGTTCAACTCTCAGGGGTTCTGTAGGGGTCCGGGAATCTTCCGTGTTAACCCTAGATTAGCATTATGTACTTCGTGGATTTTCTACCTCCAACCTGCAGCATGCGTCCGCTGCTGAAGCTGCCGGCCCAGTTGACGCCGACGGAGAACTCCAGCGCTTGCAGCAGCACTTCGCCGGTCAGGTCGTACACCTGCACGTAGTTCTCGAACGGCACCGCCATTAGCAGGGACTCGGTTGTTATTGCTGCGATAAAACAGTTGATATGAAAATGAATTATAGCATAGTGTTCATTGTTAAATATCCGGTGATGGAAAACAACGATAACAAACCAAATCAACCCGGATAGCGGCTGAAGGCTCACCACCTACCACGCTGGGTTCTAATACCATCGGTGAAAAGTGGGCTTCTGAGTGTTTCGTTCACCATGACGACACAGTCACTTGCCTCTGACTACCCCGCTTGGGATAAAGTCGTGATGGTATGTACAGTCAACAGCAGGTTTAGAGAAAAACTAATGATTGTATGAAAGATGGTAAGCATATTTATTGCGAATAATATAAATATTAAGATATTGCTTTTATTAAAATGGCCATTTGATCTGGTGATCAGCTCGCAGCTTTCATACATGAAATCAAGGTCATCTGTAAAAACACTAGCCAGCGCAGAGTGCGGCCAAATGGGTGGTAGAAACCCCCGTTCATATTTTACTCGTGCGCAGAACTATCCCCACTACTCTTATCTACGTGACGAGCTATGCACGGTTCGTGGCACCTCACAGTTGAAGTGAATATTTTGACGTATAAGGCGGCATTGGGTTTTTTGTATAATTTGTTATTTGTGTGTAATTGTGTGATTGGCTAAACTTATACTGACTTCCAGGGTTGATCTGCACGCGCAGTCCGCCCGAGTTCACGAGGCACACGTGCGCGTAGTTCCACGATGAGTTGGACGCGCGCGACATCACCTGAGAACATTTTTTAGTCATTTTTTTTTTTACCTATATGATCGTTAAAATTTGCCAAAAATAGACCATATTTAAAAATGGAGAAGATATCCTTGAACTCGTGCTCTTAACTTACAGAATTATAACCCCCATATTCATAAGAACTTACAGCGCTTTGAGACCACAATGCAATAATGGTGTTGTTAGATTGTTTTAGTTTTCATGAATAAGGGCGTAAATACGTAGTTTTCTTCAGAATAAATAGGTGGGCGAGCGGCCTTGGAGTTATATTCAAGAATTTGTTTTTTAATTACTTCAAAGACACATACTTATTTCTTTGCCAGCAAGTAGGTACCCAAAGCCAAAAAAATATAAATATTGATGAGGTTCGGTTATCGCTTCTTCATAAAGTTAACGGGCTAAAAACGTATTCATTTATTTTCAAAGCTCAATAATATCTACGTCAAAATTACTGTTTTATTTCTTTTAGATACGTAATACATTTTGAGAGTCTATGGTCAGGCAGTACCTCTTCAAGGAACCCGTCGCAGACCCAGCTGCCGATGTTGCACTCGCGGAAGCTGCACCAGGAGCGGTTGAGCGCGACCACAGACCTGCCCAGCACTTCCTTGCCGATAGCATCCACTTCTTGTCTCCATGGCTCCAGTTCTATCAGCATCTCAGGATCTAGATAATGAAACAGGTTTGAAATTATCTTGTTTGTGATCATTTCTATTCATAGTTAATCTGTTTGAGTATTATTGATCTTGAATCACCCTTTGGTTCCTCTGCTTGAAGGTTTTTTTGGAATAATATGCTAACCTGCCTGCCGCTATTTTACGCTTTTTACATAAGATTCGATTTTGGGTTATTGTTCTGTGTGTTTTATAAAGAATACATTTTCTTTTAATTTTATGAAAAAGATGTGCCTAAAGGCGCTCTTGTCATTTGTTTTTTTCATCATCCGTGCGGTCTATCCCGGTTGTGAACCCACATTAGTGTGTGGGGTCCCAGGGTCCGCCTTTCTTATTTTCTTGGCCCACTTCGCGCGGTCTTGTGCATCCTCAGTGGTGAGTCTGTTGGCACGCATGTCACCCTTAACGACGTCGAGCCACCGCTTCGGACTACCTCTTCTACCGGTACCTGGCGGGGGCGGCATAGCCAGACATTTGTTGCCCACGTAGTTTGCCGATCTCCGTGAGACATGACCATACCAACGAAGGCGGCACTCCTGCAGCTTGTCTGCGATGTCACGAACACGAAGGCTGCCGCGGATGTGGGTGTTATTTCTTTTTTTATTCTGTTTAATGTTTACAAACTCCAGATCTGATTACCTTACAATATAAATACTTACCCTGAATAATAGAGGTGCCTAGGAATATAGGCTGACCGTCCCAAGACTGGATGACCCCGGCGTCGTCAATGAACAGCTTGATGTTGCCCAGGTACCGCGTGTAGCACGACGCTTGCACAACCAAGATCTGGCAAATAGTGTAATCATTAATCTTTATTGTTTTATGTGGTACAGAGGCGTTCGCATCAACCTTTACAAAACCAATGCAAAATGGGTCTTATATCAGCAGCATAAGGTGCCCCCCTATGTAAAGGTTGATGTGAACGCATCTGTACATAAAATGTTATGAATTTGATAATAGTAACACACCACACATAAACCCTGCCAGGGCACATCACCATTCGAAAATTAAAACAACAACAATTATCAATTTAAAACTGAATTTTACATAAAAAAAACTAAATTAACAATATACTCGTAAAACTTAAAATACACAATTTATTAAGTTCTGGAACAGATAAACATACATTCCAAACCGAATTTTCTCACGTTCAGCCGATATCGTGTTTTTCCATCTTTTTTTGTTTAAAATGTAAGTAAACATTACCATTGGTGAGGATTAAATCATGGAGATAGCTTTTCGCCTGCGGCTTCCACCACGTTGACTAATTTACCAGATAAAATATAGCCTTTGTCACTCAGTAATAGTATTCTACTGTTGAAATAATTATTCGAATAGATCAAGTGGTTTTTGAGTTAATACATTCCTCTTAAAATATTACTGTAGCATTACGACGACATTAAAAACAAACGGTGAAACTGCACGACATACCCTGTGGCCATCAGCGCGCGCCACGACCGTGGGGTACTCCCCGTGCGCCGGCCGGCCGTCCGGCGGCGAGCCCGAGTACAGCAGAGTGTGCGTGTGCGCGCCCACTATGATGTCCACGGCAGGCGAGATTTGATGTGCCAATATGTTGCTGTGTTGAAAAAATACATTCTAATAAGTCATTCATTCGATTAGGTTCACCAATTCGTTCCGAATTGCGCATTATTTTAAATATCATAGATGACGCGAGTGTACGTACTCAGAGTGACAAAAAGTGCAGAGTACCTCTCTTTACCGTGCTTTATTTAGTCCATGTGCAACCGATACGGCAACAAATACAAATAAACTTTATTGTGGCTAATTCAAGTAGATTTACACCTATCATTCTCTTTCTTTAATGACTGGCCTGTTGGCGCGATGGCAGCGATCTTGCCTTAAGCGCCGATGGTCGTGGGTTCGATCCCCACCCATGACAAATATTTGTGTGACGAACATTTATATTTGTTGTGTGTCTGGGTGTTATTATCTATTTAAGTATGTATTGAGGAATATTTAAGTATGTTTATCAGTCGCTGACGCCCATATTACAAGCTCTGCATAATTTGGGGTCAGAGATCTTGGTGTGAATTGTCCCAGATATTTATTATTATTATTTATTATTTATTTCTATGATCTGAATTTGAATCGAATTCTTATCACAAAAACATATCATGACATTTCTCCCTTTAAAGGTGGTCCCTCACCTGGAGCATTTTCCTGTACCTAATGTAGATTTCAAATTCAATTTTGAGCATTACAATACAGTACTGCCTCCCTGAGATGACGAACATTTACCTGTAATTTGCATTTCAGATTCGATTTTGAGCATTACATTACAATTCTGCATTACAAAACTTCAGGGAAATTGTATCAACATATTACACATTGTAACAACAAATTGCGCACTGTAATGCGCGGTTCTCCTCCCTCACTGATGTAATGCTCTAATTTGCAACATTATCTACCTACAGTTTGCGCACTGTAATACGCGGTTCTCCTCCCTCACCGATGTAATGCTCGACTCTGTAACGTTGCATTACAGGAAAATGCTCTAGGTGAGGGAGCACCTTTACATTAAAAAAAGAAATAGCCTATTTCACTCTCTGTTAATGTAGTAATTTTATATAGGTATTGGTAAAATTATTTTGAAAATCGGTCCAGCAGTTTCGAAGCCTATTTACTACAAACAAACAAACCATCAATCAAATCTTTCCTCTTTATAATATTAGTACCGATGGAGAAAACATTGACATGTATGTATGTATGTATGAGAATAATTTTACCCGCCTAATCGGCGATAATTAGTTCGCCTCTTGTCTAGTCTCCAGATCGAATAATTTGATAATAATTGGCAGCTTTGTCACTTACGTATCAGAAGGGAAGCCAACATGTGAGAGCACGATGATTATGTCTACTCCTTGCTCCGTCAGAATGGCTGCCTCCCTGTTGACTGCTTCTACCTCATTTTCCATTATCACTTGGCCAGTTGGAGCCGAAAACTAAAAAAGATGACACCTAAATATAGGTACTTGGGAGCAAGCTAAGTAGAGACGTAAGGGTACTATTGATTTCGAGTCGAGTGTCAAAAGGGAGAATAATATTGTTTTACTTATTCCTCACTTCCACTGTATTCATTTAGATTAGATTTAGATTTACATTAATTAATTTGCCTATGAACTCTATTAAAATCGCTTTCGTGACGTCACGAACTCACAGTAATCGTCAAAATAAGTGTGACGTTTTTTATATAGGCGGAGGAACTTGCGTTATCTATTTCGAGATGTCTTTGTTTATTTGTGTTTGCGCTGCGGACAGTAAATAAGCTAAGTACTCTTACCACTCTCAAAAGCACTCCAATGATGCCGATTCTTCTGCCCTTCCGCGTGATAATGACATGGTTCTTGAGGTACTTTGCCAGCTCAGGCTCAAAGGTGGCGTTCACATTAGCGCCCAGCATCGGCGCGTTCAAGCGCTCCAGGTATGGGACAAGGCCTTCAACACCGTGGTCGAACTCGTGGTTACCCAATACCTAAAAGATACAATAAATCGATTTTTTTTTTATAGTGCCTCTAAATCACGTCTTAACCGGGCCTCTGCTAATTTGACAATAGTTGAAAGTGTCACTGTAGCGTTCCAGTATCGGTGTCGTGACAGTGTCAGTCTCGCGCTTGCACAGTGGGGCCACTGCAGCTCTTCTTCACGCGTTGAATTCGGAGACGCCCTATGGTTGAAAGACACGGGAACTTAAAAGAAGGCGCCACCGTTTAGAAGCATCCCATCAGACTGCACTTCCTCTGGCTAGTCATGAAATCCCGTGTACAGTAAGTAAAAACATCTATGGAATGACATGAAACTTACATGTGCATCATGCGGCAGCAAGTTCATGAAATGCTGACTGACATTCCACCGCATGAAGTTGTACCAGATGGTGCCTTGGAAGGTGTCGCCACCGTTCAGGAGTATGGCCTCGGGCTCCGCTTCCAGCGACTGTTTAACAGCTGTGTACAGCCGAGCGAAGCCGCCTACGCATGGGGCTTCGGTCGGGTTGCAAACTGTACCTTGGGGACTGACTTCGTCAAAACTGTAATGTCAGCATGAGTGGTTAGGAAGGAAACTAAGAAAAGTAATGCAAAAAGGGTTGAATTGTCAACCAGATACTCGTAAATTTTATTGTCTTCAAACGTCATGCTCATAGATAGTCATGCTCTCACGCGCGCCCCGCCCACTTACGACCTCGCCTCTGTTTTTGTGAGTTGGACTTGGACCCCCAAAATTAAGTTTGTTTGAAATTAACAATAACACTAATTCTTTATTGACCGAAAATTAACTACACAATATTATAAACACAGTGACTCCCTGTTATCTGTCACGATTTTAAATGGTGCTGTCGATGTGGTCCGGGTTGATAGGAATTTAAAGGATACTTACTGTGCATGAAAATCGTTGAAATGCAAAATGTCTAGCTCGTACAGTCCACTGTTTTGAGTTGCAGCAGCTCCAAACACTGCCGCCAATAATAATATGCAATACATAACTATTTATATTCTTAAAACTAATTAGTAAGAAACGAAACTAGGCCTCAGAGAGGCAGACTCTCTTGTCAACGAGGAGCTGCCAATTGAATAAAAAGTAGTTTCACGTAGATCTTATCTGCATTATAATAAATCAATATTTAATTGATTATTCCAGAGACGGAGTAAGGCAGTATGTAGAACACCGAGCGTTATTCAGCGAAAGAATCAAACCAACAATGGTTTTATGATATTTACGCGAACACCATACATTGAAAAAAACAACTAAACGTATCCTAGTTGTGGTTTATTTTTTCGCATCTTTAAACCCTGTCTGATCACGGGATGACAACAGATGTTATATATTAAAACAGTAGTTATATCATCATCAGTTACCGTCACTCAACTACCGTCATTTTCACTATCATTCCCGTATATGTTCACAACCACGCGGAAGGATCTAACCGTATCTTGAAAACTAACAGTATTTGTGCTTGATTGGTTTGGCTTGGTTTAATGACCGGATCCCAAGCAGGTAGCAGATTCCAACCATATTTCCAAATGAAATGAATGGCTCCCCGTAGCACTCTAAGAACGTACTCGTACCAGTCCTCGTTAAGACTTTTGGAAGACTTGTATTTGTTAACCAGTTTTGTATTATCAAAAGTTGGGAAATCACTACTCAAGAACACTAACATTGATGATTACTGCTTGAGTTTCAACTTCACTACATCTTCCTGAATACGGGCCTGTCAATGAAATGTATATCTTAACCGGTAATAAAACCATTTCATAATGAATACTAATTACTAACAGTATTAGTTTATCTGATAATTTTCCCACCCAAATTCGTCTCTGTAAGAAAAAGTAATAAATTGCCAATGAGATAAGACTAAACCATGCCCTATTCACGCATTGAGCTTTCCTATAATGAAGGAATTAACAGTAATAAAACTGTGCCCTATCTAATCTAACATCGCGGTTTTGGCCTTAACTCGTTTTGCATTGGCATATCAGAAGTTTAACATTTAATGACGGTCGACTTTAATTTATCGAAACACTGAAACTCCGAAACGGTTATTAATACTACTCGTATGAGGTAATTTCCAGTTTTATTTTTTTAATCCTTTGTTAATATCTAGTACTTATTTCACATCGACACAACATTAAAGCAAAACATTAAATCGATTGTCGCTTGTATACAATAGCGAAGTCTTTCGACGACCACAACGGAAACAGTTACAATTTGGACCATAATATTAAAATGATACAACGATTTAATATCTAGCATTTATTTTAAAACAGTAAGACATTGGCTAAAATAGTTAAAGTACATAAATAGTATGTCGATAATAGTAAATGCCATACGTTCCGTGCAATAGAGCTAATAGAATAATAATATATAATTAAATAATACATTTTAAGTGTTACACTTTTTTTACAAATACATAAATAAATTATCAATGTAAATAATATTTGTCGTAAAAAATTTACAAGGCACTTATTCTTCATTTCCTTCGAGTGGAAGCATATAGAAAAACTGCGTAACAAAAAATCCTTTTTTGACAACTTAGGACAGTAGCTTCCATATTACTCGCAGGCGACACGAGGTATACGGTGGCACGCTAGACTAGAGCCTCGGTTGGCTGTACAAGTACTATACAATGGAATAAGGAAGACTGAAGGTCTAGGTATCAGGCAGGACTTGAACCCGTGATCTTTCGTCCTACTTTTCCTATTGTAGCTAAAAGTGAGACAGATTGCAAACCGACAGCAATCAATTAGTTGGTCTGATCTTATCTTCTGTTTCTTAATCAACATGATTCTCACGCAAGTGTGCGATATCTGTGATCATGCAGGCGACCCTTTAAATTATAAGATAATTAAATAATTAACCACAGCAGTTACGCATGTTTACCAGCTGATACAGCGAATGTTGTATTTTTGATAACAATCAGTTAATAGAAAACAGATATTATTAATAACAGATTTCTGACATAACCATCAAATTGATAACTGATACAGGAAGAAACTACTAAAAATAGTTGAAACTTAATTTATTTACTCTAACAATTTTTTTGAAATAATAATAATAACGAATCATGGTTTTATTGACCTGACATTATAAAACTTAAAACAAAAAGGTGAAAAAAAACATTGCATGTTTTTTTAAACACTTGAATATAAATAACGTAAAAATACTGAAGCATATTATTAAAAATAAACTATCACAATTAACCTTTGTTTACTAACGAACTATACTAACTAGCATCTAAAATAGTTTACAATAACGCCCCTAAGGCCTCTTTATGTGAAAAATATTAGCAGAGCCTGTGTTGTTCATTCAATTAAAACACACATTACAAAAATTACACACAAAACACTTTTCAGTGTATAACTTTTACAAAAAAGTAATTATTTCAATAATTTGAAACCATCTAACCAGTAATGCTTTGGCATCTCTATGTAAGTACTACAATAGTGATAAACAGCACAATAAACGTTAATATTTATTTACCTATGAATAAATAATTTGCAGTCATCAAAAGACTGGATTTAAATTCAAAAGCAAGCGGAATAATTTTATTATCAGTGCTATAAAAGTACTTTCAAACAGGCCTTTATGAAGTAATCTTTGATAGAGAAAGAAATTGTTTAATCTCACGAGTTCTTTACCTGGCCAAAACACTGTCGACAAATGCAAAGATTAAAGAAACGATTTTTTGAAAGAGAACTGTTGAATAGAGTAACTGAAGTTTATTGACAGTTCTTCTCGGTACATATTCACCATCTTCATCAACGTTAGTCACATTGTCTGTATACATTCCTTATATTATGTCATGTCTATTAGTATTTTTTTCTTTGGCCATTAGATTTAGCGATTTCAAATAAGTACAGAAGCCCTAGCCAAGAGCAACTAGGGCTACTATCGTTACTACATGTCAAAACATAAAATGTATGAGACTGACATTAGGACTTACATAATTAAAATGACATTTGTTGTCATTATCATACTTTTGACAGTTTTTACCGGTCGAAACTTTAGTGTTGCTTTTGGCTAAAGCCTCAGAGTCTATTTGGATAAAAATATTCAAACTTGACGTGGACCTGTTATGTTGATTCATTAAGTACAAAATATTGTGTGTTTTAAGACCAGGTATCGTCTTCCTATACAATCTTACCATACTACACGTGCGAGGTGCGTCTACTCCGCGCGACGAGGGGCTTACGAGTATGGCGTGCGCGGGTTCACGTTGATCATCTCAGTTGTGCTGAAAATATTTAAATTGTTAGATTGGCACAAAAAATATGTAAAACCAAACATGAACAATTGGGTAGTTGACAACATCTTCGAATTCTAAAAATTATTTAAATTAATCAAAAAGTACACTAAAAAGGGGCATATGAAAACTTAGTTCGTTTACTTAGGTATAATTAGAGCCATATACTCTTCAAATTCGGCAAGTCTATTTTTAAAAGTGTAAAATAAATAAAAATAAGTAGGTATACAATTCGATAATCCACGCTATTTATATCAACTTTTGTTACAAAACCTTATTCATAAACGCAAAAAACATAGCCGCCGAACAAGTGTCTTGCAGAACGCATAGAAATAGGCGTACTGTGACGTCACTATCTCGCGACAGTTTGTAGGGAGCGTTTTTGGGCAAGTCCAAAAATGTGATCCTTAAAATTGCCTTAACTCTGGGAGTTTTCGAAATATTTATTTTACTAATAATTCTAGGTCTTTTGATAAAATCCCAACAAACCTACCATATTCTAAAGTAAATATTATCGAGTATAAATGTGAGCTACGCTTTTGTATATAGTTACAGATACAAAATACAATATCATTTATTTGCAATAAACAGGTGACTATTACATGGACAAAAGAGGCTAGAACTTAAATATAGGTACTATGTTTATTGTGGCAGTTTCAGTGTTAGCAGTGGCACCCACACTGGACATTGTCTGTATCGACGTTAAATCTCTTCTCTAATACAGGCCTGAGCCTAAATAAT
The DNA here is from genome assembly GCA_947369235.1 of Udea olivalis. Classification (NCBI taxonomy): domain Eukaryota; kingdom Metazoa; phylum Arthropoda; class Insecta; order Lepidoptera; family Crambidae; genus Udea; species Udea olivalis. The sequence goes on along the minus strand of OX376362.1, from coordinate 7,936,744 downwards.
CTAGTCTGTATCGACGTTAAATCTCTTCTCTAATACAGGCCTGAGCCTAAATATTCTAGCCGTTAAATTACAAATACAAGAGAACGCCTGACTATTATAAAACCTAATTACACTAACTAGCAAATGTACATTAATAATATGAAATGAATAATGAGTTTAGAACTACGAGTATAGGTGAGTATACCACTACGCTACGCTGTATTACTTAAAAATCTACTGAGACTAAATTATACTTCATTGATTATAACATTAGAAATAAGAAACAGGGGTGCTAAAATTAAAGACAATTTACATTAAAATTTTGACGTTGTCATGACGATGAGATTCCTGAGTATAACCTGGCAAAATTGAAAACCCCTTCCGCCACAACGTATAAAGGGATTATGTAACATTTTCGATTTGATAGTTATAGTGACAGTAAAAATGTGTTCGGATAAAAACCCTTGCTTATTTTAGTTTTTTTTTTACATCGACAATATAGTTTGATGCAAGACAAAATAATTTATTTAAGCAAAATCCTCATTAATGCTGAAGTTATTTTACTTTAAATAAGAACAATTAAGTGTGACAGCTGCTATATATGTAGATTTTAATAAATTCGGCATAAATCTTAAAAGTAATAATATTTTTTGTACTTTTACCAAAAATTGTAACCTTACCTAAGAACCTTTTTTACTTCTGTCTAATGCTATAATGAATGGAGTACAGGCCTTTAAAAAAAAGACATCGGGAGCGCTCGGTTTTCTCAGAACGTCAGTACTCCATGAATTTAAGCCGCCTTTAGTCGCTGGCGTTTGTAGTAAAGTAGTTGTATGGAATTTCGGTACAGCTCCTCTAGAGAATGGTAACGTAACTAAATGACATACAAGTTGCTGTAGATAGCTATCGTAGTTTATGTGATGTAATGTAAACGCATCATAGGGTTATACTAAAACTATCTAAGTACATACAATATACCTATACAACGGACATTTAACCCTAATATTGCGTTGTACAACTTACGATGTGACTTCTGCCTGGGTAGTGGGTTCATGCACCAGGAAGTAGGACGGGGCAAGGGGAGGGGGGTATCTATAGTAACAGTGTCAAATTTAAAACATCTTAAGGGATTTATAGCAATATGTACAGTTTCAACTTGAAGTGTCCCTCCCAGATATTAAAAAAAATATCAGAAGCTGCAAAATTCCATGTCAATTAACGGAAAATGTAAACAAAACTACTTGACAGGTGTATAAACACGAATTTACCATTTATTACTTTTTAGAAAACCGCCTTCTGGGCGGTGGAATTAATTAGAAAACAGTAAGAAGGTAGATATTATTTAGTGATGAGACGAGACAAACAAAACGGGCTACAGCATTGTCGGTCAAAGTTGCTATTTCAGTTTGTTATGTTTGTGGTTTTCGAGAACTGACTAAAAATCTTTAAGATCGTGATCTTACGGAGGACGACAGGGCCGCCACCTTAACAAAACTATTTCAAAATGGGTCTTATGTCAACAGCATAAGCTCCCCATGTTAAGGGGACAGAGCACGGGCGAGAGAATTGAAAATAGGTATTTGTAAAATCTATTGTTGTTTGTGGCTAACCTCCAGCCCCCCGCAGAGCGCGATAGAGACAACTGCAACTCGGACAAAAACTAATCGTAGTCGACTGATACCTTTTCGAACACTTGACCGATTGTATTACTGTTTTTAGTGAAAATTTCAAAAATGCTGTAGCCGTATTCCTATGTTATCCTTTTTTTATATAATCTAGTCAAATTAATTTTCTGGATGTTCAAACATAGCGGAAGATTTGACAATTTTTTGGATTTTCGAAGGCTTATATCTCTTTTCATTATAAATTAATTAAAAACAGGATATAATAGGGATATGCTCATAAAAGCTCATACAAGATTTCTTGTGTACTAATTCATAATTATCAAAGTAAACTGACCTCTTAGAGCAGCGCACGTGTATGACCAGCAGCACGATGCCCAGCAGCAGGCACAGCGTGCCCACCACCACGTAGGCCACGCCCAGGAACGGGTTCTTGCCGCCCAGCAGCGACGTGGTCGAGATCATGAACGACTTCGTGCCGTCGAACTCTATCACTGGGTAGTCTGGAAGTGATTACGAAGTTGAGAGCGTTAGCTGGGGGTGGATCGAAAACGTTGCGTGTTTGTAAGATTTTCGTGATTATTTCATTGAATTGAAATAAAACCTAAATTTTTGCTCTCTTATTGTGTGCTTAATACTATTTAAAAACACATTCAATTGTCTAAAATTAGGTAGTCACCAATAATTTGCTATTTCTTTTTAAAATTATGACACTTAAAAATTTACTGTACACAGTTAAAGTTATAATTATGAAATTAAAAGGTGCATTCAATAATAGAGATATAATTTATACTTAATTTGAATGCAGCTAAATAATCACGAAAACCCTGAAAAAATGCGACGTTTACGATCTACCCCAAACGCAAAAAGCAAACCCTCTTAAGGTACAGTCATTAAAAGGATCAGACAAAGCATCCACAACCGCGCAGCGACAGACTTTAGCCTGTTATCATTTAATCCGAAACATAATTCGCTTAGAATAGTTATTCGTTACGGGATTTCTACAATATACCTTTTTCTTTTGTTTATGCAGATACCGTAAAATACAACGAAGTGACGTTTCGTGGACAGATACTGTTAGTGTCGTGTGTCGAGAACAAGTGCAAGTGAATAGTGAGTTAGCAAACAGTGGTACGGGCGGCGAGCGTGATAAGACTTCGAAAGAGGGTAGTCAGACAACAACTCACTCGCAAAATCATCATTACTCCGTGATCATGGCACTTGCAACAGTGCCGAAATATCGGAAACTCGAAAACAAAACGGTATATGGTAGAAATCCCGTTACTAATAACTATTCTAATGTTAGTCACCATTGAAACAATATGAATTCACTTATTTTCAAAGAAAAGCTTATCTTATTATTCTGAAACAATTATTTTCGATGCTATGTAATTGCATCATTAACCCGTTGATTAGTTTTTTATTATTTTTCAGAAAAATAATTTGGCACCATGTTACATCTCTAACTCCACATGAAACTCTTTCCCCGCAGTGAGAACTAGTTCAAAACAAATACAGCTTTATAAAGTTATGATACTTTACCCTCTTCAACCATGTACTAAGTACTTCTATGATTATGGAAGTCACATGACTATTTGTTTAGAACATCCCAGGGTTATTTCAACACTAGCTGCCTCGACAGAAGTTCTGACAAAAGTAATAGCACGTGTCGCGGCGTCGGTAAAGCAGCACATGTCGCCCGCGTTTCTCCGACTTGATTTACATATATAATTTTTCACTGAATGTTTTGTTCAAACATATTAAAATATAGCCTATGTCACTCCCTGATAATGTAGCATCACGGTGAAATAATTTTTGAAATCGGTTCAGGAGTTCCGGAGCCTATTCAATACAAACAAACAAAAAACCAATCAAATCTTTCCTCTTTATAATATTAGTATAGATTTATCTCCAAGTGCTTACTGTAGTTGACGGTGAGTACATAGGCGCCCTGCGCGAGCCCCTTGCTGAAGCCGACCTGCGAGTGGTCGACGCGCCGGTACAGCTTGCGGAACGTCGGCAGCGCCGCTGTTCTCATCCACACTATCAGGTCTTCATTCTGAGAACAATATGCATCTATATGAGTCCGCTCTTGACCTTTATGACATGCAATTGACGTGGATACTTCAAGAAGCAAGTTATAGTAGGACAAACCCGTTAATGTTAGAATTTACAAAATGCATATGTTGGTGATGCCAGCCAAATCCTATTTGACAGCATTCACATAGTTTACTTGAGAGCATTGCAGTAATAATTCCTATTTATTCCCAATTTTGAATGTAGCAAAAGTTTTTATAGGTATACATATACCGTGAAATACCCTATTGGTGCGCAAAAAATCACTGTGAGGGTGACCTACCCTACGATGGCTTTGATAGCGTTAAGTATAAGCCAATTTCTTATAGAGAAGAATTTACGGCTATCAATGACTTTCATTGGACTGTAAAACAATTAATTCGGAAGCAAAGAAAGAAAGGCACAGGTATTAATTTAAGAAATAAATTTGAAATCACTTCATACACATTGCTCAGGTCTTGAAGTGAGAGTTAACTTTGTGTTAGAAAAACTAAAAAAACCAGGTCCGCCTAGTTTGAAAATATCTACTTATTGAAAAGATACTACTCTTTTTATGTATCATGAATAAGGTCAAGAACAAGACATACCTGAAAACCATTATTCTCCCTATCAGTAGGGTCGAGTTCCCACACGTTGACGCGCCAGTTCACGGGTTTGGTGAAGTTCGCGAAGGCTGCAAAAAAAACATTTATACTTAGAAACAACCTATGACAAATATGTAAATATGTGTGCTAGCCGATAGGTGACTCAAAAATTGTGTTAAATGCAAATCCAAACAATGAGAGACGTAAGTGAATTACTCCGTTCGAAGACATTTTTGAAATACTATTTTACTTAAAATTACATTTTAAAATCTATTGTATACTACCAAGAATTTATGATAATTTTCGCTAGCTTCAGTGGTATTAAATGAGTATTTAAATGAGATTTCGTAGAAGCGCCTATAATGAATAGAAATGCAACTAAAATGGCATATGAAGCGCTATAATTAACTTTCATAGTTAAAGATCTAAACATTTGCATTTTAAGTACAATAAATTGTATCTTCCAAAATGTAGTTTCCCATTTAATAAGAGATTTTTTGTTTTTAGCTTTTAACAATGCACTAGTTTCTATCAATATATATTCTATTTATTTTTCGCAATATAAAGAAACCCTTACGATATCTCCAGTGCAACTTGATCAAACACAACATAATACAAATTTTCTTTGCAGTTTTCAAACTCACCAGTTTGCAGATCACCCTCAGGATTCCGGAACTTGATGGCTTTATCGGAGTTCCATGCAATTCCTGTTCTTTTCACTGGCACATCTTTCTTCTGGTCAACTGAGTATACCGTCAGTGTATCTGTTTGAAGATATTTACAATGTTGATTACATTATTGTGCAAAATTTAAACTTGGTAACACTAACGGACTGTCCCACATCATGTTGGGAATGTCTTAAATCTTAAAGACTGTTTTACTCGAACAAACGCATCGATTCGTATGACTTGATTAGGTAAAACTTGTTTCATTAGGTTTGGCGCATGCTTACACAACTATTTTCTTAATGCCAGTCCGCATTTATGCGCTCGAATCGTGCGATCGAGTAAACTTGCACTAATCCCTCTGAATTAATATTTATTCTAATAATATATTGTACAGGCAGCAATTTATTGTAGAGGCCTTTGCATGTTGAAATAATAACTTTATGATTGATTGTCTCGCATTCAACACTTGTCAGTGTAGCCATGCCGATGTTTAGTGCAAATTAATGTGTCATAATAATACAGTTAAGAAATGGTGTTACCATTGAGAGCGTCGTAGTGGTTCAGCACCCGAACTCAGATCGTGGAACGTGTGGTCCCAAGTGCAAATCTGGCCAGAACCAAAATCTTTGTGTTCATTGTTAAATATCTGACTTACTCTCTGGTGATGGAAAACATCCATAAAAAGCCAAATCAACCCGGATAGCGGCGGAAGGCTCACCACCTACCACGTTGGGTTCTAATACCACTGGTGAAAAGTGGGCTTCTGAGTGTTTCGTTCGCCATGATGACACAGTCACGTGCCTCTGACTACCCCATTTGGGATAAAGTCGTGAATGGTATGTATGTATGTTACCATTGAATAAGGAGTTGGCAATAGCGCCGCACGGAGCCACTGGTTTCCGTTTCCCGTCCTCGTCAGCGTGCGCGAAGGGCTCGCAGTCAGAGGAGGGGGTCATGGACAGGCGGCCGAGCAGCTGGTTGTCGTCTCTGAAAGTCAAATCAATATTAAAACCAGCTACGAGTAACTCATAACTCAAAAATCTTGTCTGTAAATGTGTACGCTAAAATAAGTGCAAGAAATGTGCACTCAACTGTGTTCGTTTTTTACATATATTTCGAACTTATATCGCAAAATAAACAGACAGGCAGCCAGGCAAGCAAGCATATATGCAATCAATCATGTAATACAGCATAAAACAAGCATGCAAGTAAATTAACACATTGAAGGTCGTGGGGGTCACCAGTGACCGGCAAACAATAGATTTTCTATTGTTCTAGCTGGATTGGCAGCCGTCAATGACTTTAAAATACGGACAAGGTTTAAATTATCAGTAGAATCTGAACTATAATATTGTAAGACGATTCTATAAACAGCAGCAGCATATAATTCAATTTAATTATGCCTTTAAAAGCCTTTTGTTTGAGCAAGCAATTAGCAATGATGTATTGGTTGTCACTTCCTCACATTTTATTTTCTGTCAATAAAAAGCCCACCTTTTATAATTATATAATTCTTAATTAATATCTTGTAAAAAGCATAGGCCCCTTTAGGTACCTATAACGGCAATGATATAAGTATTGCTAATAGGCACCATCTGGGTTAGGAACATTTAGATGAGTATTATAAATAAGTAAGTAAAACAAACCTAGATTTAACATATCTTCGGTGGTTCTGGTAGTAGTTGCTCAGCCCATAGTAGAAGTACACATCACCCTTGAAGTCCTCCGTCAGGTTGAACTCCAGGCGGCAAGTGCAGGGTTGCATGAAGTTTTGCTTGATGTAGTCAGCGCATGTTATGTTCTCATCTTCTTTGTCACAGAATGTGTAGTTTATCACATGCTCTTTGACCTGAAATGTAATTTAGGTTTGAAAATGTTTTTTTAATATGTTTATAATATTATAGTTTTAGGCCTGTATTCTAGAATCGTACTCAAGCACTGATCTGTACATGAGTAGAGATTTCAAAACGTCAGTTCATACAAAACCGTCACTCAGATCTATACTCAAGTATCGATTTTGTTTTAGAATACGGGCCTTAGCCTATGATATGATTATGATTAAACAAATATAATGATATTATAACTATCTGGGAAATCATATGCCTACCAACATCATCTGACCCCAACTTTAATTAAAGCCATGCTGTGGATGTCAAGCTGTCAAGAGACTGTTATACATACTTACAACAAAACAAGTTTAAAAGAGTAACTGCTGAGTTTCTCGCTGGGTCTTCTCAGCAAGAAGCAACTCTGATGCGGTGGTGGATTCACATTATGTCTGTATGCTGTGTATTTATATATCTATATATAGTACATATATACACAGTATACAGACATAATATATTTATGTCATTAAATTTGTCTAATATTTAGTATATTTTGCTTTAAATACGATTTAAAAGTAATTACTGTGAAAGTCTATTTGAATAAAGCTATTAGAGTTTGAGTTATATAATTCTTCTTACATACTCAAATAGATAATTAATCTGGCTAGCCACAGAGAATACACAAATATTTGTACTGGATGAGGATTGAACCCACAACCTTTAGCGCTAAAGGCAGGATTACACAGGCTATATAGGTAATCAGAATAGAAACTCCCTATTTATGGGTCTTTAGCCTTTGTTATAGCGTCCTACTGGCATTTAAATAAAACGAAATCTATTTTGGAGCATTACCTCATCAGAGAAATACAGCAATCCTATTCCAACAGGAATAAAGGCAATACCAATCACGAAGAAGGTTGGCAGCACAGTCCCAGCAGTCAGTATGGGCTGCCAAGCAGGCAAACGCTGCTGCTTGAACGCAGATTCTACAAGGAAAAAGGAATTAGTAAGCTAGCAAGCAAGCAATCAATAATATTAACAAGGTCAATTTAGTTTTTATATTTACCAGCAGGACGTCTTGATTTAACGTTCTGATCAGAGGTTTCACTAGAAGTAGCCATGGTGGACTTCAATCACTGCTACCCACAATGCAATTTTAGGTAAAATAAACACAGTTTTTTGCAAAATTACAAAAACATATTCCACTATCACCAGTCTGAAATTACCTACTCCTCGGCACAGATTAGATTACAGAAGAAGATGTCAAATTGACATTCGATTTTTGGCGTCTGACGACTAGTGACGTGAATTCCATCATGCTATATTATCGCAGCTAGTTTTATAACAGATATCCTCATTTCTTCATTAAGGGCGCGGTCCCATCTTGGGACGAAAGTACTTATAGTTCGTAAAAAATAAGATGATTATAATATAAGAAGATAATATAAGTCAGCGATTTAGGACTGTCCATTTAATATTTTTCGAGAAATTGACTGCAATATGAACGATCCCGCTTAAGACTAACTATTTTTAAAATTGAATCTATCTATTTGTATGTTTTAGCATAACATTTAACTTATTAAATAGATTTTTTTTAAACTCATACACTTATTCTATAAAACATGGATTAAATACATGTTGTTTTAGAATCTAGAATGAAATTAAAAATGTTTAAAAACTAAGTTACGTCCAGAACATGAAATCGATAGTGAACTAAAAACTTAAATATCTACGACGAGCTTAGAAGGTTACGTCATGTTGCCGAAATTTTAGAGATGGGACACATCGATAAAAAAATTCAATGGAATAAAAAGATATTATGTTTGTTTTCTTTCATTCAATAAAATGATATTAACTTCAGGCCCTGCCACACTGAATGCAGTTATTAAATCTCGACGTGAGATCCATATGGTCTGAGGTACAAATCCATCAACTTTTCAGGAGAGGCAAATAAAAATCTGGTTGGAATTTCCAAATTAAGTCACATTTATTGTTCTTTTAGCCATATAAATGAATACAGTAAACTTTTGCCCCTTTTATTTTCAAAGTTTATAATTCAAAAAATTAGTAATAATCATACTTTTTATAAAAAAAATTGTTATCTGATCATGCTTGTACAATTTGGGGTGTAGTAGGCCTAACGTCACGACAACAGCCGTTTATCGCCAAAAGTTTCCGATGTCATTCACTTGGAGAAGGTAATGTTGTTATTGTTTCGGTTTTGCTTTTGCTGTTGACTTTCTGTTGTAATAATGCCAAAAAGACAACGAAAGACTGTTTTAAACAGTGAATCTCGCGAGTTTGTGGTCCGCTTACGAGATTATTTTGAACGGGAGCACCATAATGGTGGACCGCTGTTACCGTTGTCGCAAGCATGTGACAGAGTTGCTGACGCTCTTAATATTGGAGGAGCTATAGTGACAAGAATAACCCACGAAAAATTCGAAGATGATTCAATGCAGGAGAATAAACTATCAACACCAAATAAAAAAAGGAGAAAAAGAAGCACTGTAACTGGTATTGACGATTGTGATGCCGCTGCAATACGAAATCATGTTTATGCATACTACACACGTAACGAGCTGCCAACTTTGTCAAAATTATCTGTATCGCTAAAACAAGCAAACCTTTATGATGGCAGCCAACCATCTTTATCACCCATACTCAAAAATATTGGATTCTCATATAAAAAGTGCAATAAAAGAAAAATTATAATGGAACGAACACACATTGCTCTTGCGCGCATCGAGTTCTTACGAAAAGTTAAAAATATAGTCAATTGGGATAAAGTTGTATTCTTGGACGAGACGTGGCTGAACGCAAATATTATACACTGTGTCGAAGATTTGTACATGACAAAGTCGAATCCTCTACCAAGGTACCCGAAGGCAAAGGGCAAAGGCTAATTATTTGTCATGCTGGTACCTCCTCTGGCGGTGTTCCTAATTGTTTGCTGGCATTCAAATCTCTTAAAACGACAGAATACCATGAAGAGATGAATTTTGGGAAATTCAAAGAATGGTTCGTGAAACTACTGATAAATTCAGTAGAACCGCATATAATTTTTATGGACAACGCACCCTATCATTCTGTGCAAAAAAATAAACCTCCGACCTCCAGTAACCAAAAGAATGAAATTATTTCGTGGCTGCAAGACAATGGAGTACAAGCTGACGATTCAATGTTAAAAAAACAACTTCTACATTTAGTGGCAATACACAAGCCCAGAACACCAACCTATGTCTTGGGTGAAATGGCGAAAGAAAAGGGGCATACAGTCATTCGATTGCCGCCTTACCATTGCCAATACCACGCCATAGAATTAATTTGGGCTCAAGTTAAAGGTATCTATAATATTAATTTAAATTTTGCATTTTATCTACATATTTCATGGTAAAATAAACTTCAAATCATTTTCTTTTAGGTCACGCAGCAAGAAATAACACTTCACCGCCGTTCACAGCAAACAAAATGTTAACTTTGCTGAATAATGCATGTGATCATGTGACACCAGACCACTGGAAGAATGTTATTTCTAATACACGGAAAACTATTAACGAAGATTGGGAGCGCGATGTACATTTTGATTCAATAAGTGACCAGGCATTAATAATTAATCTCCAGGACTGCTCCAGTGATGACGATGATTCTGACTAAAATATCATTTCATTTGTTATGACAGTTGGCTTTATCATGCATTCATCGACTGCATTGTTCTATTTTTATTCGTTAATCTCAAACATGTTTGTTCCATAGACTGCATGTCTATGCCATCTACTCTAAATGTGTAAATTTGACATCGATATCTCAACGGAACTTACCCAGCACTATTGACACCTGCCATTCTAATCAAGCTATATTTTATGGACTATACAGCGTGTACTTTGCTCCTAAAATAACTTGTAAGTAAGTTGCAAAATCTTTTTCGGCATGGAAATTCATATCAATATTTTAATATTGAGATTGTGTGACGATAATTTTGAAATAGAAATATAAAAACCTTTATTAATTTTTTAGGACAAAAAGTAGTACCTACTTAGGCATTAATAACAAAACAAAATAACAATAATAAAAGACCATACCATCCGACCAAATGCCCAAAAAATGGACTTAAATTAGCATTTAGCCTGGGATTGGCGCTGATTTTCAGTAGGCCCTATTTAATTAGCGCTGTCGTCTTTAATTCACAAACCTAGGTATCCGAATAAAAAGAAATGCTGATGTAGGCACCATAAACAGACACTTGAACAATATACACAAAATCGAATAAAGATTAATTAGTACATTATTTTTTTTGTTGAAATTATGACATTTTTGAAAACTTTGCAAAATTTTGTCCCTTATATATTGTAGGGACTCATTGATAGTATTGTGTTCATTTGTTTAAGTTCTAGAACAAAAATAAAACTTGTGCGGTAAGTCTTTTCCTCTTATCCATCACGGTCAAGTTTGTTTAAATAGGTGATTAAAATTGTCCCAACTGTTTCAATATACCCATAGCACACATTGTCACTTTGTTCTCAATATCAATACTTTAGATGGCTGAATGAAATCAAAGCATTTGTCCCGGGCAACCGCCTAGGAAATATCGACAGAATCAACACATCGTAAAACCTACACAATCATTTTCATCAAAAATATCACATGATCCAAATACTGCTACCATTTTGTAACGCCTCAAAGTCACATCACTTCGATTGGTGTCAGAAAAAGTTTTTGTTGGTCGGTGGTCCTTTTGGTTGCTATTACAAAAATTACAATCTCGCCGATTTATTGTAAAATTAACAACGTTTCTCGTATATAATTTTGGATCTAATAACATATGCAACCATCTTAACGAATAAAAGAAGTTGTAGTCACTTGGAATTTCCAATAGCCAGGTTGGAATCGAAAATGACCAGCGACACATCGAATAAAAACGTAAGTGTGAATCTTCTGCCCATATTTACATATTTAAACAATAATTTCCTGGCTTAATTAGCTCTTTCATTGATAATTAACGCTTTCCGCTGAGAAGCGGCGCCTGTAAGGTCGATGCTGGGTTATTATCAGTGAGTCATCCGAGTTTGTATTCTGTAAGTATTCGGTTGTTATTTATGCATAGTGTCGGTGAAATGGATCTCGGTACAGTTACGACGGATGTGTGTCAATGTTTGTGCGTGCCGACTGAATATTTTGCCAGTGAGTGTAAGAATTGTCCCACTTGTTCAGATAGGTGCTGTGTACTCAACTCAGTGTACTGTAGGTCAGTTACCAAGCAAGTCTTAGAAGTGATATATGTTAGGTCAGTCAGCAACCTCTACATTGTTTATCAATGCGTTCATTGAAAGGAGGAAGCAAGTTGGTAGGGACATAATTATCAGTTTACTAATTACTAAATAGTCTCATTATCCTCATCAGTAAACAATGTTATCATTAACATAAAATGAACTCTGTGTTACTGTAGACAAGATTTATTTTGAGTTAGCATTTTTTTTAGTTTTTTTTGTAAAAATTAAACAAAAATACTTTTGAAATTTATGCTATTAAGATTTAGTATCAGTCTAGTCTTTATTTTGTTTGACTTGAGTTGGCTATGTGTCACAATCTCAAAAATGTAGTCATGTATTTAGCAATATTTCAGTATTTTCATCAGTTTCTGACACTTATAGTTGGTTGTGGTTAGTCGGGGGTCAGATGATCTTGGTCTAAATTGACCCAGATATTTATTATTTAGGTAAAAGGCATAAAACTTCAACCTTATGCATTTGATGTAAGTGCAAAATGCACTTACATGATGTTAATAAATGATGTTAATTTCATGTGAATACACTTACACTGTACTTTTAAATTTATTTTCCTTCAAACAACAATGAACAGTCAAATGCAGCTCAAGCAAAAATGTATTACCAAAACTGTTAAAATTATTGTGATAACTGTAATTATTTTGAACCTTTTTCTATTCTTACCAGTTCTCCAACCTGGAAACCCCTGGCTATGTTGGGTTTGCCAACTTGCCAAACCAGGTGCACCGGAAGTCGGTGAAGAAGGGGTTTGAGTTCACACTCATGGTGGTAGGGGAAAGTGGTCTGGGCAAGTCTACACTGGTCAACTCCTTGTTCCTAACAGATTTGTATCCTGAACGTGTCATTCCAGATGCTATTGGTGAGTATAAAAAGTGTTTTTCAACATGTGCCCATTGTAATTTTTTTTATGTGTAATAAAGGATTAATAAACAAATGTCCCTGTAAACAATGTCACCAGAAGAAAATTATAGTCTGCAGTGTTCCTCATGACAATTAATTCATTGTTGAACTTAAAGGCTTTGATGGTGGAATACCCTTTCTATTCCATAAGTGAATACTAATGGTTGCAGGAAAATCTGTATAAAATAAAATAAACAAAATATTACTATTAAATAATATAAATAAATAAACATAATGTGACTATTGATAAGACCTTAATAGTTAAAATAGTTTCTCTGGCATCAAATGCAGCTAATAATTAGCGAATTAATTAAGAAATATAAATTTAAAAAAAATTAATGTAAACCTGTAGCAAAGAACACTACAAATATCTGTACTATTTTAGAGAAAACCAATCAAACTGTGAAATTGGACGCATCAACTGTGGAGATTGAAGAGAGAGGGGTCAAGCTTCGACTGACTGTGGTAGACACCCCTGGCTATGGAGATGCCATTGACAACACCGACTGTTTCCGCGTAAGTTCTTTAAACACTTTTATTTGGGTGCAGTTGTTCAAAGTTAACTTAGTTCAAATACAATTGGTTCTTTGGTGGTTGTTTTTTTCAATGGTACAATGGAATTCCTGATTGGTTTAATTTGTTCACAATACTAATTACCTTTCGAGTAGCTGACTAAACAAGTTTGCAAGAAGGTTCCAAAGTCAATTAGACTTTATTTCAGATAATATGAATAAGAAGACATAAATTCCATATTACAACCAAAAAGACTTCAATCATTCTCTGTGTGTTTTTTTTGTAAATCAGAAAATTTTGTGAGCCTGCTGGGTAAATGCAACCATCATAACTGCATTTGATTGTGGGTGATAAAAGACAAAAAACCTGTGCTAGTTTCTTAAAAAAATCAAAATAGTTCAACTGAGACTAGATCAAATGTAATACTAAAATGTGGAGTATTATTTTCTTTAGAATCTGGAACAATGTTGTTGCAGTGAGGTCAATTTTGTTTTGTAACTGAATATCAAGTAGACATAATTTCTATGTAAATTTTCGTAGTCAATCATCCAATACATCGACGAGCAATTCGAACGATTCCTACGCGACGAGAGCGGCCTCAACAGGCGGAACATCGTCGACAACCGCATACACTGCTGCTTCTACTTCATATCGCCCTTCGGACACGGGTAAGTTGGTTTATAAGCAGACAGTGGAGACTGATATTTCAGCCTTACCAAAATTAACGCCTGTGCTGTTGTTGCCAGAGTAGTGATCCAGTATAACCACATTGAAAGCCATTACCTCAATTCAGTATTAGTGTGTTGTGCAAACTGACCTGTCCCAGAAAAAAACTTGCATATTTAGGGCTAGCAGCTTCTACTAACGACTTCGTTGACAGTATTCACTCTATGTAGCTCTGTATGTTGTATTTCTATAAACGAACTCAAAAACTTACACATAAAAATTATATAATTATAACACCATTCCGAATCCGACTGTACCTCATTAAAGTAGTGATATGTCTTTACGAAACCTAGCTCTACACTCACCATATGTTATCGCTATAGCCTGAACCTTTTCAACAGGAGACAAAAACAACAAAAACATGATGTACGCAACCACATGTGATGCTAAAATGATTGAAAAGGAAATGCCTTTTTACAGTTATGCAACTCAATGTGCTTGTTCAAATAAAGCTAAAAATACACACGTGATTAATTTCCTTCAATAATACATCACATTGCAAACAGATGTATCAAAAAAATAACAACGATGATTCATGAATTTCATGAAGATTCATATTTTGATAAGAGAATCATTATCTTCATATATCAAATAGCTAGTGAATTCTCAGAGATCCTATTAATGAATACAATTCTGCTTTTTAGCGATGATTTTCCGACAGCAGATCATGAGTTTCATTGTAAAAATAGTCCGTACTTAATGGGTAGCTTAAGGGTAGTTCTTAAGTTAGATGTTACTTCCATTCTCAAGAAGAACCTATGTTGTATTTAGGTTAAAACCTCTGGACATTGAGTTCATGAAGCAACTGCACAACAAAGTGAACATCGTTCCTGTAATCGCGAAAGCCGACTGCCTCACCAAGAAAGAGGTGCAACGACTGAAAACAAGGGTAAGTTTGCAGGATTTGGAAATGAACCAGTAATGTGCCAATCGTTCTTGAAAAGGAATTTCGCCCAAGGTTTTTTTCAGATCAGAACAGTTAACATTTTTGACGGTTTGCTTGGAAGTGATTGGCTTTCTATAAGCTTTGTTAGTAATAATAACATACAATTAACAGGTAATGGAGGAAATCGAAAGAGAAGGTATCAAGATCTATCCTCTACCCGACTGTGACAGTGATGAAGATGAAGACTACAAAGAACAGGTAATTAGCACTTAGATATATTTTGAAACTACAAAAAATGGTTTTTATTGCTCAGGGCAAAGAAATATATAATAATACCATTTCGGAGCCTGATACAAAACGTCACAATTACAAAATGTCTTTTTGCACATTTTTCTCCTAATCTGTTAAATTTCGTAAACTTTTACCTTATAATCGGTGTTTCGATGAATATCAATGTAATAAAACTATGTAAAATTTGTATTCGATTGGGTAAAACAGTGTTGATCAGTCAAAAATATAAGTATCAAAATTGGAAGAGTTTTCTACGGATTGAAATTCGATGTTTAAATATTCTGTATGATATTGGAATAGATCTATATTCCCTTGTTATCATGTGTAGGTGCGTCAACTGAAAGCCGCAGTACCGTTCGCGGTATGCGGCGCGGGCCAACAGCTAGAGGTCCGCGGGCGGCGCGTGCGCGGCCGCCTGTACCCGTGGGGCGTCGTCGAGGTCGAGAACCCGGAGCATTGCGACTTCATCAAGCTGCGCACTATGCTTATGTGAGTCGTATTGTTTTCAGGTGCCGCAGCCAAGGTCAAAACGCCTGCGTTAATACATTTAGGAAACATTCAATTAGATTTCGATTTATATATTATACTAGTTTCGCCGTATGATGATATCCCTGACAGTTCATAATTGTCAACTATAGTGATGTAACGAATGTAATTTAATCGAGTTGGCAAAGGAAATGGAATCAGATTTACCGATTTTCAATTTTTAAATAAATTCTTAATAAACGGGTTATGGCTAACAAGTTATAGAATAAAACGCGGTATCTCGAAAATAATAGTTAAAAAAAAGCACACAAGGCAGACGCACTCGTACTGATGCAAATGACGTGATTACAAAATGGTCGCTCCTATTTATCGATTTTTGTCTATTCAGTAGTGTCAATACACTATTGAATGGCGTTCCTTTTCACGCATCAGTCGCTGTAAAGATATGGTAATTTGATTTCAGTTACTTCATTTATTAACAGTTAATAATATTATCAATAATGTACTTGATAAGATTCGAAAGGACAATAGTTTTTTAATAGTTTATAACATTTTCTTTTTCCATTTTGTTTTTATTTAGTTTGAAATAGTATGCGTGACACGGAACAATGAGAACTGTCAGGCATATCATCATAAAGTGAAAATAGTATAGCTATTAAGAGAGTGAATGGTTAAAATCTACATCAGCACCGTGTTGCGCTCCGACATTTCACCTTTTTATTTTTATTTCATTAATCGACAATGTGATGTATTCAATTAAAAAAAAAATAACACGCTGGTTAATACAGACTTTTTAGAAAACATAAAAATAATAAATTTTAAAAATTGTAGAATTCCTACTGTTATTTAATTGCTTCGATTTTCCAAATATCGTAACAAAACATCATAAGCTAGCTCGATAAAACCTGAAAGCAGGTACAGAGCCAGTCACGTAAAAATAACCCTAGGCGACAGTGGAGGTTCTGCGATTACAGTATGACTGTGGGTCCACACCACCAATATGACCGATCGCTGATTGTGCAGGTTCTTTTTGAATGATGAAAACTCAGATTTCAGTCTATGTTACGATGTTTTGTTATGTATGGGAGGTGTAGTCTGTATTTTCAAAAACAGTTACTGCTACTCTTGGTCAAGGGATGGAATTATTTATATTTTTATTCCCTAATTACCTAATTATTGAATTCTATATTTTGCTATGACATCTCATTTCATTTTATTGAATTTAATAAATTTTAAATTTGACATTGCCATTTTTTTTTGTTTTCATTCAGTAATTTGTAATTTGAACTGTACCTAAATTTTAATTGCATAATCAATTATTGTATACCTTGTAAACGGTGGGAATTTAGTGAGACACCTTTAAACCTAACACCAACCTATGTACCTACATTTCACAATAAAGATATTTGTATTTGTACTCATATTCCTTTTTTATGCTCTTTTTCTCTTAGCACTCACATGCAAGACCTGCAAGAAGTCACACAAGAGGTGCACTACGAAAACTATCGTTCGGAGCGGCTCGCGCGCGGCGGACAGGCGCCTAAGCGACACACGTGAGTTGGACAGTTATCAATATAGATAGATAAAAGCTGCGATTTTATTATTATTCACTAGCTGCCCGTCAGTGGCTTCGCCCGCGTAGACTGTCTCTCCCGTCAAAATATAGCCTATGTCAATTCCTGATAATGTAGCTTTATATTCGTGAAAGAATTTTCAAAATTGGTTCTGTAGTATCGAAGCCTATTCAATGCAAACAAACAAACAAGCCAATATTTCCTCTTTATAATATTACTGTTTGTGGATTTGTCGGCGGCCTATGACACGGTCAATGTCAAGAAAGAGGCTGCTTGGGAAAGTGGGTAGCTTGACTGCGGATCGGGACCTCGTCAATATACTGAGGGAGCTACTGAGCAACCGGCGATTCCAAGTTCATCTCCTATCGGAAAAGAGCAGATGACGATCGCAGAAAAATGGTCTGCCTCAGGGAAGTGTACTGGCCCCAATGTTATTCAACTTTTATATACGAACCATCTGCCATCTGCTCCAAATACCTCTCGAAACATAACGCCGATGACTTGGCCCTGGCCTTGCAGTAGCCTTCCTTCGAACAAGTCGAAAAAGACTTGACGCTGGCGTTGCGCGACATTGATAGGTACTACGAGGACAACGCGCTAAGACCAAACCCCGCCAAGACGCAATCTTGCGCATTCCATCTGCGGAACTACAAGCAAACGGGACCCTCAATATTACTTGACAGGGGGAGCCAATCGGTCACTGTGATAAACCCAAGTACCTGGGTATTGTCTTGGACAGGTCTCTAACTTACAAATCGAATTGTGTGAATGAATATCCGGCAAAAAGTGAGTGCCCGCAACAATCCGCTGGTTGGAATTGCGCCGCCGGCAGTCCGCAGAGCAGTTGCTGGCTCTATTGAAAGGTGCACGGCTGCTCTGTCGTGCCTTAAAGACTAAAAAGCCGCCGGAGTTTTCTAAAGTCTGTTCGCCCTTTGGCTGGCACTCCGCCGCAGACTAGAATCAGTTTGTGGCGATAATTGCAACCTAATGCTACGTTCGTTGCACATGCGGAAATACTAACCCCTGGCCATGATTTGCCGTGGCTGACCTGGAAAACCCTTAATAGACTACGAATCCGGGTTTAGTCGCTGCAAGGACAATCTGTGTAGATGCGGCTACACCAACGGTGCAGAGAATGTGTGCGAATGTGGTGCATTTCCCCAGAACATGAGTCGCCTTTTACTGTGTCTCTTGGGTCTGAACAGCTGCACACATGACCACCTTATATGAGCCAATGCAGATGCTGTAAAGGTGGCAGAATACTGGTCTAGTAAAATATAGAGTTGTTATCGACACGAAAGAAGAAGGATAATATTAGTATAGATAAAAACCATTTCAGAAATGGTGGAAGTAACGTAACACCTAGTTACTCAAAACATCTTAAGGGTTCAAGTTCTCCAATAACAGGAAACAAGTTAAATTTTCTTTTTAATATCTTAAGATGAAAAATAGAGCATTGAAATGAAACAACTTTACGGATTTTACTTGCGGAATTTATATTTTTACATTTTCTAACCCGACGATTCGACTCCTCTGCAGCGTGATCTCGGGATGACTCAGATGTTATACGTCAAGAAAGTAATTTTTTACATAGCAACCGTCATTTAACTACCGTAATTTTCACCATCATCCCCGGGAATGTTCCTATCCACGCAGAAAGAACTAACCCTATCTTGAGTATTGTGCTGCCCCCTAGGCTTAATGAGTTTAATTACCGGATCCCAAGCAGGTGGTAGATTCCAATCATCTTCCCCATTGAAATTTGGATGTTTCTTAATTTCAATGGCCTACCGTAGCATCCTAGGAACATACCGGTTCTCCCTAGCGAGGACCTGGGGCTTATCAAATCTCTCATAATGATTGGGTTTTCCAAGGGCATGTTCACAAACTGCTGACTTATTACACCTACGATTTTTTACATCACCAATATGCTATTTAATTCGTGTACCGATGCTCTTCTTGGTCTGTTCAATATACGAGAGCCCACAGTCACAATCAAGCTTCTACACGCCCGCTGACTGAAGAGGAATATTACACTTAACAGGTCTTAAAAATTGGTTGATCTTCATCGGCTTGAAATGAGTTTTAAATTGAAGCCCGCTTCAAGATGTTTAAAAATGCATTTTAACAATGTTCTATTTTTTTTAAAGTACCGCGTCGTCACAGAAACCGAGTAAAACCAGCCACAGTCGAGTGTCAACCTGCCCCTCGATTCAGAACAAAGTTCTCGACCGATACGGTTATTTTATTTTATTTTATATTTAATTATTTTTTTAAGTAGGGTAGATTGTATGTAATTTGGTTTGTGAAAACTTAGGGCCCTTGGCTTTAACATATCAAAATATTGATAGCTACCGCTTAGCGGATCATTTACTATTAATCATTTACTTAAATTAACAAATTTACCGAATCGGTCGATAACTTCGTTCTGAATCGGAGGGCAGGTTGACGCTCGACTGTGGCTGGTTTTACTCGGGTTACTGTGACGACGCGGTACTTTCAAAAAAATAGAGCATTATAAAAATGCATTGTTTTGATAATCCTTAGAAATGTGTGCACATTCGATAATTGTGTGCTTATTTAAATATTTGGCTGGTAATTAATCACGTGATAACAACGTAATTTACTACTGGTATGCCATCTACAGGCATGTGTATTTTGGGCTTCAACGGATATAAAAACCACAGTCCGGTATGTCAGGGTTCAATATCCCTCACATGAGCTGTTATCCAAAATCAATAGTTTCAGCAAAATCGTGTTGATAAACGAATTTGCAGGTCGACGGAAAGCGGTCTGAGCGAGCACGACAGCAACGGAGTGAGCAACGGCTCGGCCGAGGAGCCGTCCGAGCGCGAACGGGCGCTCATCGAGAAGGTACTGTACTACACGTTTCATTCCACACGAGCTGTCCCGACAGACTTCGTTCTGTCAAAAGTTATTGCACGTCGCGGCGTCGGTAAAGCTGCACATCACGCCCGTGTTTCTCCGACTTGATTTACATACTATTATTCTTCACTGAATGTTTTGTTCAATCAAAATAAAATATAGCCTGTGTCACTACCTGATAATGTAGCTTCATATTCGTGATTTTTTTTTTAAAATTGGTCCAGTAGTTTCGGAGCCTTTTAAATACAAACAAACAATCAAATATTTCCTCTTTATAATATTAGTATAGATGCGGTATTTCTACCATGAGTTTCCGTCACCTAAACGGCGATAGTTGCGTTCAGAAATGTGTATGTGTTCTAGTTAAATTTTATATCGCTACCGCTGTACCAAAATCTCATACAAAAACGTCAACACGGTTTACGCGGAATTTAGTGGCTGTCACTGGTGTAAACTCATGGTTTACATACTGGTAACATAATGGAGACTGGAGACAAGAAATAAACTCATAAATTATCTCCGAGCCAGACCATTAACTAAACGCTATATCGCTTCCAAATCTAACTCTACAAATTAAAAAAAATAATCTTTATTGACAACACATTCAAAATTAATACAATAAAATAATAACACAGTGAAAAACTACACTTTACATTAGCAGAGGTTCCCCAACTAGGCCAGGCCTGTATCTTGGGAAACCGATTTACATTTAAATTTCACAGTTAAGATTAGAATGACATTTGTTGTCATTCCCATACATTTTAAAATAAGATGTAGAAATGATAGCAGCGTGTTCGTCTTGGCTGAAGACCCTGGTGCAGTTATTTAAACCCATTTTCTACGCTGAAATTAGTTTTGAAAAAAGTTGCCTGAAATAAGGCTCTCTGCAACACAGACCGGGGTGTTGTCTGCAGTGTCATTCGGCGCTTAACTTTTGACAGGAATCTCCTCAACTAGAATAAAGGTTCAGTCGTGTTCGTGAAATGAACCCAATACAATTATTTTGATTGTTGTTCAGGAGGAAGAACTGCGTCGCATGCAGGAGATGCTGGAGCAGATGCAGCGCCAGATGCAGCTGCAGGCCAAGGGCACTTCCGCATAGTGCACGACCGACGCTCAGGTACGGAGAACGTCAGTGGTTTTTTAGCAACTATAACCATGCGAATAACATCACTAACATGCTATAACTATGCGAATGTATGCAACTATTTTTATTTAGTAAATAAACAAAAAAAAAAGAAGCTTTACAAAAAAATCATTGCAAAATAGCTCTTATGTCTGCAGCATGAGGTAAATACTCAGGATAAACTTGTAAGTGGCAAAATCTTCAGCGTTGGTGATATGAAAATGTTTCATTCATGAAAAGTGAAAATATCTTGTGAAAGACTACGAACAAATGCTTTATTAAAATTAAGTTTGTTTGACGATAACTTTGCGAGCCGATTTGATGCAATGTTGCTTTTATCGTGTTTTTCAAATTGGGCCGAGTTAAAATTGCTAAAAGCGCTAAAATTTTGTCACGCGCTATATCGTGCGTGTACTTGGCGCGAGTAAAAATTTTTTTTTTCTCGCGGTACTCATCTTATTATGTTCCTGATAATATTTTTCAAAATATAATAGGGATGTAAAATTTATTTTTACTCCTTTCTAGTTGAAAACAAGCACGGCAGTCCAGCTGCCAGACGCTTGCGACGTCGTGAACTCCATACTGCGCGTCATCCCTTATTGTATCACGACCGTCTAACTAAGCACACCCGGCGGATTGTGCTGTGAACTTATCCAATAATGAAGTCTTGAGGTAAAAGGTGAGAGTTGGTACAGTCAACCACAGCTGGAGTGATTATCAAAAAACTTAAACCATCTGGCATACTCGTAAGTGGTGTATAAAGTAAGTATGTACGAGTAAGTGTTTTTCTTAATCAACTTTAATTTTAAAGGTTTCATACAGAAAATACTGACCGTGTGACTGATTAAGTTTGCTAACCTTAAAATTTAAGTCCAATCAAAGATAAGATTTTAACTTACTTAGATACCACATCACTTTACGTCTACCACGAGTTGCCACTTTAAATTAACATTATCATTTGCGTAAAAAAAGGTATTGGGATTTGACATTGACATAATTTTTAACTGTTAAAAAGCTACATGTCAAGTGTCATCCCAATTTTTTTTTTTACGCGAACGAGAACGTAAATTCAAGGTGACAACTCGTGGTAGACGTAGAGTATGGCATATCGTTTTGTAAGTCTCTTGATAATAACCTGGTATATAAGCGGAACAGGAGCAAAGCTCCAACAACCGGGCTTTGACAGGTGAACCGTTTAGTGGCCAAAATATTGCTCACGCACACACGCGTTGTAGTGTACCTAGAGTTGTAAAGAACTCGAGTCTTTGAGTCCTACCGGCAAGCCGAAGCTGCGCAAGCGAGGGCAGATCTGTACTTGAGTAGGGATTTCAAAGCGTCAGTTCATACAAAAACGTCACTCAGACCTATACTCAAGTTAGTCTTATTCTTGTAAAATCGAGTGAGTCTATTGAATTAAGACTAAAGGACTAGAGTTTTTTACAACGCTAAGTGTACCTGTTACAACCTCTTGCATGAAGCTCCATCTCTGTTCCGTTTAATACTGATGTGCTAATACTACGGGGGGGTGATAAAAAGTCCAGTATTACGATGAAGTGTGTGACTGTACGAGTCCCATTTTGCTATTCTCAATAGTTGCTCTAGATTTGATGATGGGCTTGCACCTAATAACGCTTAAAAACTTTAGTAATAATACACATGGCTGACAAAGGTGTTATCTCGAATGAATATAAAAAATAGATTACGTTATTAGGTGCAATTCTTATGACCTATAGATATATTCCCACTAAAATTTGTTATAAATATGGTAAATGTCTTAAATGAAGCAAATTTTATCTTACAGTTAGTAAGGTGTAGTAAATTAGAAAGTCTATGTATCAATGAATTCACTTATTAGTAATGGTTAGTACTTCAATTATTAATTACTGTTATTAAATAAACTTTACTAAATCACAAATGAGGGTATACTGGGTGTGATTTCCTTCGAATCATTGTTATTATTATAACAAGTATTATTTTTTATACTCATTTATTTAAAGACACGTATGTAATTGCGTTGACGATTAATTATCGTATAGGTATATCTAATTAGATGTTATCAAATATTATATTATAATAATATACTTCTCTCTATTATTAGCTTAAGAAGTTGCAATATTACGTAGTCTTGCAGAGTGCTCCTGACTTACAATCCTGCTATTTGAATTTGTATGGAAAGACTCGAAACAGATTTTATCAGTTACACAATAAAGTTTTTACTTGCCACAATTTTTAAGAAAACAAATCGAAATATAATACTCAGCGAACATTCTGCAAATGTAGACTGTATATGTAATACAAATAGTTTTCGTAGACATTTCTGGCTTTAAAGCAAAGTAATATAATTAACAATAAGGTTTTTTCTACCACAACGGTTAGTAACAAAAAAAATGCTAGTCCGTTTACTCTTAAGTTCTAACGTACGAAAGATGATAACAATGAATGTTAATTCATCTGAAATCTCTCGCAGTGACCTTGAAAGTGAGCCTGTGCATGTGCAGACATGAGATAAATGTGTCACGTCACGGTGCGCCTTTTAGCCCTGTTGGTGAATTATAATATTATAAATAAGGATTACCGAAACGTTTTGGGTTAAATTTACATTCGCAGATTCAATGAACTGCTCTTGCTTTAACGAATTGACATTGTCTTCCATTTTTGACAAACACTGTCAAGGAATATTACTTATGAAAAGTCAGAAAAGTCTGCGATTTATTATCCTACTAATATTGTGATTAAATAATGTTTAAGTGACGATGGGTTGTCGATGTGGCCTCATAACTTCGATCTGGTGCACATTATACATTCTTGTGCCATCTCTTTCAGATGTATTAATCATTATTGTAATAAGATCGTATAATCAATTTGTATAAACACATACGTACACACAAGTGACTTGTTTTTATTTAACGCACAATTTTGTATTTATGGCCTTGCAATGTATTTTATTATTTTTATTTGATAGGTAATGTATTTCATCTCATGCATCCATATCTTCTTCTCAATAATGCATATCATTTTATCACTTTAAATTTTATTTAAAACATATTAATTCTAATTTGTTGTCAATAATATGAATCAGAAAATCATTTCAACCATTCTAACCTAGTATTATTCGTTATGGCTTTATTTTTTAGGCAAATAGACTGATTTCGATGTATTCCACTATTATATTATAACTCGAGTATTTTCTTTCTTTTTTTTATGATGCTTTTTAAATATAAATTTGTTACTGTGCGAATTGCAATGATCGTAATAAAATGAAGTCTGAATGGGCTCGTGACTGTAAAATTATTAAACCGGAAATTAGTGTAAGTAGGTCTCTAATTCATTATCAATCGATTGTAGACATTTCTTTATTCCATTAACGGTGCATTTATTTCTACTATTACATGCCTGCCTAGCCCCTGGGCAAACGTCAGAGACAAGCATTAGTTAAAATGCCGTTTTAAAAAGAATGCATGTGATTGCAGCGCGTTCTACCGGTAGAGAATTTTATGGTTTGTGGGATCAATCGACAGCAAGGTTGTAATGTGTTGTAGGGGCAGCAGAAACAGGCATGGTCATACCGACAAATCAGTAAATATAGTGAACCATTCAAACCATTTTTTAGTCTATGAATTCTATGTTATGTCGTCGTGAACACCTTTAACATCCTTCAGCATTGATGAAACATCTTTTTTGTAGAAATTTAGTAGATAGTCGTAAAATGACGCTTTTGAGAGGAAATGCATGAAGATGATTAATGTAAATGACCCCTTGGTTTATGCCACACATGACAAATAATAAAACTTACTCCTTCTCTTAGAATCTATATTAGAATTTAAATTGGTGCCAAAGCAAAAATAACTGGTTCTAATCTTATCTACGGATACCAACGAAATATTTGGAATTTCAGGCGATAGGAATTATAATAGTTAGGTAACATCGTATATAATAGAAACTGCTATGTAATCACTATATTTTTTATATAATAAACATGTAATAAATAAAGTTATTGTGTTTTATTGTCTGTTAAGTCCCTGTAAAGTGGAAGTCTTTGCCATGCATGATGTCCCATTCTTAAGACTTCATTGTTAGGGCCTAAAATAGCGATTTATAAAGAAGTTTTGACGTATAATACTGCATCCTCATTGGCCAACAAGTTGTCAAAATGCAAGAATCTAAGCCCTACGTTCTCCTTCCATGCTGATGTTAAGGTGCACAGTCTGTGAGGTGCACTCAGACCAAGCGAACACAGCTACAGCAAGAATGTTTTTTCGTGTATTATGTAGTTATATTAGAGTAATTGTATAGTGTAAATGAAAAAGTACCTACGAGGAATCAATAACGAGAATTCTAGCACGTGCTCTAGCCTAGAGTCTTCGAGAACATTGATAGAACAACGATAGAATTCTCTGTCTGTTTACACAGAAAGAATATATGATAGCGTGGGGATAGTTAGCATTCGCTCGTTTGGTCTAAACGCACCTTTACAGGTGGCGCACCATACTGAAGTCCTCGGATAACACATATTTCCCATAAATATGTGTTTAATAAATCATTAATCCCCAAATAATGGTCTTAGAGGGGCACCGGAGGCCCGTGCTGCTCTATGGGCACCAATTATCAAATTGTACCGACTGTCCTAGAATCATAGACTAGCGCGAGATGTCAGCAGGAGGGAACAAGACGAGAGTCCAGTCGGGTATCTTCGCCTTAACAGCGGTTTCGGGTGGCAAGCTATAGCGCTTATGACCCGGGCGTCTTCTCGTGGGGGCCACGTTCCCACGGTAATCTAGTATAATAAAAAATAATTTATTTACTACTCTGATAAGTATGGTTCTTAGCTCCCTTGACACACAGGGCGCCGCCCTCGGCGCGGTCAAGCCCACCTGGTAACAAAGTGTTGAGTGAGGCCCAGTGAACGACCAGCGAGCAGGCGGCGGCTTACGAGTTATTCATTAAGCGAGGGAGCTAGGCGTCATGTCAGGGGTTGTAAGTTGGTCTCAGGCGAGGTCGAGACTACGGTTGCCCCGTGGTCGCCCTACAAGCCTGAGACTAGGCAAAAGCGAGGCTTCGGGGCGGGTGGCGGTGTGGGCACGTGCTGTAGCGCCTCAGCGCTCGCGGGAGCGGGCGCTCGTGTGGTCGAGCAAGGTGGCGGTGCGGCCCGTGATCGGCGCGGTCGAACATACGACGCGCCGACCGGACCACGAACGTCTCGGTGGAGGGCACGTTGACGTCACGGGCGTTGACATCATTTCTGACGTAACGCCCGGCCCCTGTCAGCTTGCGCAGGCACTAATTTTGAATCACCTGCAGACGCTTCCTCTGCGATTATGAGCAGAAGGCGTACCATGCAGGTGTGGCGTAGGTTAGTCGCGGGCGAACGTACATCATATAGACGCCGACTTTCGCCCGCAACGGAAGCTTGGAGGTGAGGACAGGCCTCACCATGGCCTGCGCCATCTTAGCCTGGTTGACGGCGTGGGTCGACCTGAGGCATTATCTGGAGTCGTCGGTCGATGATGTAGCCCAGGTATGTAACGCTGGGCTGCCATTGTATGGCCTCGCCTCGTAGCGTGAGGCAAGGCGGGACGCCCGCGCGTACCGGGTGTAGTGGAGAGGCCTCGTCCTCGACCGAAACAAAGAAGCTACGACCGTGAAGGAACGCTGCTATCGTGGCGATGAGGGCTGACGGCACCTCCGAAGCCATGAGCTTGTAGAGGAGGCCGGGGTGCCACACCCTATCGAAGGCCTACTCGATATCGAGGAAGACCCCGACGTGTAGTGGCCCCTGTTTCTGGCTTCGGTGAGGAGATGGAGGATGTGCGTCAGCTGGAGCGTTGTTGAGTGGCCATTGCACTGCGGAAACCAAACTGTTCGTCTCTCAGTGTGAGAAACAGTTTCAGTCTCCAGAGCAGCAGGCGCTCAAACAGTTTCGCCAGGTGTGCTAGCAGCGTTATAGGTCGGTAGCTTGATGACAGCTTCCTGTCTTTGCCTGGTTTCGGGAGGATGATTACCATCCCGGTCTTCCAGCACTCAGGGAAATGGCGAGGGCGCAGCACGGCGTTGAAAAGCCTATTTAGTTAAGGCCACCAGGCCTTTCTTCGGCAGATAGCGGATCTGGCAGCGGTTGAGATGTTGTCTGGCCCTGGGGCCTTCCGCTTTGGTAAGCGGAGGGCCGCCTTCCGCAGCTCAGACGGGGTGATTAAAATATCCCCTGGAGTGGCGGTGGTGGGGCCAAGAGGTACTCATCGACCTGCTGCTGGGCTGCGTGATGGTGGTCGACAATGGCGGAGGCGGTGGCCGCCGGGTGCGGCGTGAACTGGCCCTCCAGACGGTCGGCGCGCACTAGGGCGCGCTTGGCGGCGCTGTAATGTAACGCACCGGCGCTGTCGGCCAGTGGGCAGACGGGCGGGGCAGCTGCCGGTTCAAACGAAACAACTCGGCCGGTTGGTCGGTCGCCTCGCCGATCCGGCGCTCCCAGATCGACCCCCGCTCGGCCTAGATGTCGTCTGATAGCTGGTTGGAGACTGCTTTGAGCTCACGCTTGACAGTTGGGCAGCGAGTCTGTGCCCAAAGGCGCCTCAAACTGCGCTTTTGCGGAGCTCTAACTGCAGTCTCGGTGGCAGATCGAAGCGGCGCTGCGTAGGCTTGGCCGGTGGTGGCCGTGTGGCGGCCAGCCTGACCGCGGACATGGCCTGGGTGATGATGATGGCGGCGGCTGCAACCTCATCGGACGTCGAGAGGGAGCCGCCGATTTGTAGGTCACGTAGCGCTGCGGCGTAGACACCCAGTCTATTGTTGGGCGTGTAGGCCTCGGCAGCGTGAAGTCCGCGCTGAGGGCCAAAGTGAGCAATATCGGGAGATGCTGCGTGTCCACGTCATACGTCACCTCGACCGATACTGGGCAGGTTATGCCCTGTAACAGGGCGATGTCGAGTACATCAGGCATGTACTGCGGGTCGGTCGGCACGTGCGTAGGTGCGTCTGGCCCTAACACCTCTATGTTGCGGCTGAAAGCGGCATCGGACAGCACGCGGCTGGCTAGCGAACTTGAGCGCGAGCCCCAGCTGGGGTGTTTCGCGTTTAAGTCGCCCGCCAGCAGCGTCGGCGTGCCATCGAATTCGCCGTCTAGGTCGGCGGCGAGTAGGGCCACAGTAGGCGGCCTATAGGCCGCGAATAGGCGCAGCTCTCCCAGCTCTGTGTTTATCTTCACCACGGTGGACCGCATGCTGGCATAGTCCGGCTGCGGAATGGCGTCGTGAATCAACAATCAAGTCATGGCGGACGAGCGCTGCTACCCCTCTGTAAGGGTGGTTAACCACCGACAGCTCGTCACGCCTGTAAACGTGATAATTCGGCAGCCGGAAGGTCTTAGTTGGTGCTAGGTGTGTCTCGCCCAGGGGGATTACGTGCAAATCCTGCGACTGGGCGAGTGTGCGCAGCTCCTGATGGTGCAGAGAGATGCCGCGGGTTTCAGCAGCACACGCGTAGCTCCTTTACTGGGAGGCCTGTGGGTGTGCCGCACTTGCGGCTCTTGCGGCTATGACGTCGTTAACGGCCCTGGAGAGGCAGACAAGACGAGACAGCAAGCAAGAGATGTCGTCCGCCTTACGCTCTAACTAGCAGCGCGAGTCGATTGCTAGTCGCTCGCATTCTGAAAACCAATGACGATTTCAAATAGTTTTTTCTGGCAACATTATTGTGAAACGTCAACGGATTTGTTTGACTTTGACGTATCCGATCCGCCATACTGAATTTTTGATTGTCTGAATTTTGTTGTTAAACATCGCCTAAAACTTTGATTTAAATTAGTTTCTGTTGTTTTTATAATGGCTATTGTAGAGGACGAGGTTAGAAATGACTCAGAGGAAGAAAATGAAATCGAAGTGGTCGTGGAAGAAGATGACGGGGACCGTGATTCCGACGACTCGGAGGTACGCATATTTTGTAAAAATTTCGTTACCTTCCACCTTATTAGCTACTCGTTATCACCAATATTCTTATTAAAATTAATTTATTTTTCAGTTACATTTCATATTATTAATATTTTTGGTAAAACTACCAACTTCCTCATGGTAATGTCCTGCACTTTTTGGTTACTTGATTGGCAATTACAATTAGAGTATTTGACAATAAGCCAATTATTGTACGTGCTTTCTAACTAGTCAATTCATTCCCTATTGACTTTAATTGCAGCGAAAACTATTTAATTGGTTTGATTCTGGTACTTAGTTCTTCAAATTCCATTACCCATTTGTATCTTCTCTATTATTGTCTTATTAAATATACCTTTAAATTTTCATAGTTAGTGGGCCCTGATGCGATTTGGTTTAACTTCCAAATTGCACAAACAGAACTGGCAGTATGGTAGCAAACCATCCAGGGAAAACATTAAAGGACAAAAAATTGTGTTTGTTCAGAGTTTGGAGGTTGTTATGTTATGTTGTAGGTACCCACCATACAAAGCAGAATTAATGCTTAGTTCGGGGTATAAAAAAGTTTTGTATTGATTAGCTCTCATTTAGTAGTTATGCTACATGCTTCTGCCATATGGTGAAAGAGTTTACTTTCTTAAATATTGCTTTTACCCAAAGAAAAAGTGTTTTTGACATCAAAATCATTGTTTGTCTAAGGATGATGATGATGATGAGATGCAAGAGCGGAAAGTAGCAGAGCTGGAGCAAAGAATTGCAGAGTATCCATACAACTATGATGACCACATTGAGTTGATACAAGCCTTATGGTAAGTGCTTCCTAAATAGATAAATTAAAACCCCTCAGTAACCAAGTTAAAGTACATTTTAGGAACTAATATTAATGACACTGAAAGGATAAGAAATAGTGCCCTTGAATTTGGTCTTCCCTGAACAATAGAAGAAGCGGTTTATTCTACTTGCAACTACACCTTGCTTACAATTGACAATTAATATACTGATAATGATATGATAAATTTACTACTTTTGGAATAAAATAATAGACAATAATACCAATACAACAGCCTAAAAACTACCTACCTAACTATTCTGATTTTTGCACACAATATGATCAGAATTTGAACCTGTCTTTTTGTTACACATTCCTTATAGGTATATTTGAGTAAGCAACCACTCTTTCTTTTGTATCACTTTTTATTTCAATTCATTTAAATAAAAGTATATTTATTTAAGAAATTAAATTCCTGGCAATTTTGATTTAGAAGTTAAGATACATACTTTGATATCCAAGTTAATTAATGGTGTGTGGCTAATAATGATGACAAGTAAAATAATTCATACCTGCTATGATAAACTATTTATTAATTTCAGATATTTATGTACCTTGAAATAGCCATTAGAATAGGTTCTCATATAAATGACTTCAATTGTCATATTAATAGCCTAGCAACATGCTTTAAAATGTATGCAATGACTCTGGTAATTGAAGTGAGAATGGTCAACAATACGAAACATCATTCAGTTTGAACAATGGTCAATCAAAGTTTGTTTTAAATATTCAATATTAATTATTATTATTATTTTCTTCGCCGCAATCCGTATCAGGCCGTACCGGCTGTACTTCGCTGTTTCGGTATGTAGAAAGCTTAAAGTATTGTTTCTCATCAGGCGATTGTCTGAACTGGACCGTTGGCGGAGCGCGTTCGAGCGGTTGCAGCAACTGTCTGCTTTGCAGCCGGAGCACTGGCTGCTACGTCTGCAGACTGAAGTGACTCTGGCTCACTCGTCAGAGGAGCGTGATAACATCGCCAATCTCTTCCATCAGGCTACACTTGACTGTTATTGTGAGTTTTTATTGTTTTAGGCGTGTTGATTGGCAAGTGGTCGTTGCCGGGACTTAAGTAAATCGTCGTCCTACACGGAAAGCTTTCGCGCATTGCGGAACTGTAGAAGTTTTGAGTGGGAAAGTTTGTTTGCCATTATAGTGAAAACTGCCCAACTGCTGACTTAAGCGCGCAAATCCTGAATAAAGACTAAGAATATATTTGCTTAGTTGCAAATTGTGAAACGTATTTCGTAAATATCTCTAATAGTATTCTGGGACTGAATAATTCTCATACATACCACTTTTCTACCACCAAAGTAGCGAATATTAACATAGCATAATATTAAGTACTTTTAGATGCAAAAAACATAAGTACCTTAATTTCAGCGATCCCAATCCTTACCGAATGGTGCACCTGGTCCCTAAGCAGCGGCGACACAGCAGTCGCCCGGGCTCAGATAGAGGAGGTGCTGCGCCGCGCGGGCGCTGATCCCCTGTCTGGGAAGATCTTTTGGGATGCTAAGCTAGAACTGGAGAAGGCACATTTGGAGACTATTAGGTTTGACAATTACTCCATTATAACTTATTTCAACCTAACTCGTAATGTCTCTCAGTCTGTTTTTTAATGTTCCAACATGTATCCGGACTCCAAAGTCCAATTAGATTTGTCGATGTTCCAATCTGGATTACAAATATAGGTTCTAATTGGATATAATTGATTGCAATAGTTTTAAGTGTATTGAGCTGAATCAACAATTTAGTGAATAGACCTATACCATGGATATAAGATGTTAAATTTTGAATACTTCCTAAAATATTTTAATAATCACTTCTTAATTATATAAGCCTCTTGGCGCAATGGCAGTGATACTCTGCTTCTCTTGAATCACAAAATTACAAGTCATTAAACAAATTGAAAGAAGAATTTGAAAAAAGAAACAATAATAAGTTGCAGGCTTATATTATATGTTTTTTGTCAATGAATTTAATTTACACTTTTAAAGTTTGTTACACTACGAATGGGTCACATTGTATAGACAATAAAATGATAAATAAATTTCTAAACTCCTCCAAACATTACAGCCAAGACGACCCAGAATACAAAGTGCAACAAGGTCGCGTGCTGTGGTGCCTCGAAGAGACAGTCTCGCGGCCGCTGCTGCGATGCGACGAGGCGTGGCAGCAGACGCACGAGCTCGCCATGGCCTTGCACAACCAGCAGTATGTGGACAAGGTAGGAACAGCCCTGTGGGACAAGGCGCGGCAGCAGACGCACGAGCTCGCCATGGGCTTGCACAACCAGCAGTATGTGGACAAGGTAGGAACAGCCCTGTGGGACAAGGCGCGGCAGCAGACGCACGAGCTCGCCATGGCCTTGCACAACCAGCAGTATGTGGACAAGGTAGGAACAGCCCTGTGGGACAAGGCGTGGCAGCAGACGCACGAGCTCGCCATGGCCTTGCAACATCATCAGTATGTGGACAAGGTAGAAACAGCCCTGCGGGATGAGGCGTGGCAGCAGACGCACGAGCTCGCCAT
The DNA here is from genome assembly GCA_947369235.1 of Udea olivalis. Taxonomy (NCBI): domain Eukaryota; kingdom Metazoa; phylum Arthropoda; class Insecta; order Lepidoptera; family Crambidae; genus Udea; species Udea olivalis. Next base: position 7,904,033 of record OX376362.1, on the reverse strand, counting down.
GGCCATGCACAACCAGCAGTATGTGGACAAGGTAGGAACAGCCCTGTGGGACAAGGCGTGGCAGCAGACGCACGAGCTCGCCATGGCCTTGCAACACCAGCAGTATGTGGACAAGGTAGAAACAGCCCTGCGGGATGAGGCGTGGCAGCAGACGCACGAGCTCGCCATGGCCATGCACAACCAGCAGTATGTGGACAAGGTAGGAACAGCCCTATGGGACGAGGCGTGGCAGCAAACGCACGAGCTCGCCATGGCCTTGCACAACCAGCAGTATGTGGACAAGGTAGGAACAGCCCTGTGGGACGAGGCGTGGCAGCACACGCACGAGCTCGCCATGGGCTTGCACAACCAGCAGTATGTGGACAAGGTAGGAACAGCCCTGTGGGACAAGGCGCGGCAGCAGACGCACGAGCTCGCCATGGCCTTGCACAACCAGCAGTATGTGGACAAGGTAGGAACAGCCCTGTGGGACAAGGCGTGGCAGCAGACGCACGAGCTCGCCATGGCCTTGCAACATCAGCAGTATGTGGACAAGGTAGAAACAGCCCTGCGGGATGAGGCGTGGCAGCAGACGCACGAGCTCGCCATGGCCATGCACAACCAGCAGTATGTGGACAAGGTAGGAACAGCCCTATGGGACGAGGCGTGGCAGCAAACGCACGAGCTCGCCATGGCCTTGCACAACCAGCAGTATGTGGACAAGGTAGGAACAGCCCTGTGGGACGAGGCGTGGCAGCACACGCACGAGCTCGCCATGGCCTTGCAACACCAGCAGTATGTGGACAAGGTAGGAACAGCCCTGTGGGACAAGGCGCGGCAGCAGACGCACGAGCTCGCCATGGGCTTGCACAACCAGCAGTATGTGGACAAGGTAGGAACAGCCCTGTGGGACGAGGCGTGGCAGCAGACGCACGAGCTCGCCATGGCCTTGCACAACCAGCAGTATGTGGACAAGGTAGGAACAGCCCTGTGGGACGAGGCGTGGCAGCAAACGCACGAGCTCGCCATGGCCTTGCAACACCAGCAGTATGTGGACAAGGTAGGAACAGCCCTGTGGGACGAGGCGTGGCAGCAGACGCACGAGCTCGCCATGGCCTTGCACAACCAGCAGTATGTGGACAAGGTAGGAACAGCCCTGTGGGACGAGGCGTGGCAGCAAACGCACGAGCTCGCCATGGCCTTGCAACACCAGCAGTATGTGGACAAGGTAGGAACAGCCCTGTGGGACGAGGCGTGGCAGCAGACGCACGAGCTCGCCATGGCCTTGCAACACCAGCAGTATGTGGACAAGGTAGGAACAGCCCTGTGGGACGAGGCGTGGCAGCAGACGCACGAGCTCGCCATGGCCTTGCACAACCAGCAGTATGTGGACAAGGTAGGAACAGCCCTGTGGGACGAGGCGTGGCAGCAGACGCACGAGCTCGCCATGGCCTTGCAACACCAGCAGTATGTGGACAAGGTAGGAACAGCCCTGTGGGACGAGGCTTGGCAGCAGACGCACGAGCTCGCCATGGCCTTGCAACACCAGCAGTATGTGGACAAGGTAGGAACAGCCCTGTGGGACGAGGCGTGGCAGCAGACGCACGAGCTCGCCATGTAAAGTAAAAGTAAAAAAAGTAAAAAAATCATTTATTCATTTAAGCTTGTACAAAGCACTTATGACATGTCAAAAAAAGTATATAGAAATAATAATAATAAACGTAAATAAAATAGTACAATATTAACTAGTACACATGGTGAATATACGTAATGTGAATCTACCACCGGTTCGGACGTTGCTTCTTATCGAGAAGACTCCGGCAAGAAACTCGATAGTTACTCTTTTCAACTTTGTTTGTTTTACAAAAAATAAATTCAGAGTACAGTCAATGCGAGTAGAAAAAAGAACACAATATTGAGCAGAGGAGCAGATTATTCCTACTATGACCACAAACTTTTGTCGTTCAAGTAATCCTCTACATTATAATAACCTTGTTTCATTAACTTTGCTTTAATTGCAGACTTAAACTTGTGAAGAGGTAGATCAACAAGACTTTGAGGTATTTTGTTAAAGTATTTTACAAATTGACCCACAAATGAGTTTCCCACCTTGTGTAGCCTAAGACTGGGAGTTTTCAATTTGTTTTTATTTCTGGTCTTATGTTTATGAGTGTCACTGTTTTTTTTGAACAGATGCAAGTTTTTGCGCACATACATTATGTTATCTAAAATATACTGAGCATGCACAGTTAAAATATCGATCTTCTTAAATACTTCCCTAAGAGAGTCGCGTGGTCTAAGTTTGTAAATGGAGCGGATGGCTCTTTTTTGAAGTACAAAAATGGTGTTCAAGTCTGCAGCTGAACCCCACAACAGTAGACCATACGACATAACACTATGAAAGTAGCTAAAATATACTAGTCTTGCTGTTTCAATATCAGTCAAGAGTCTTATTTTTCTAACAGCACAAGCAGCGGAACTGAGTCTCCCTGCCAGGGCCGTTATATGCGGACCCCATTGTAACTTAGAATCTAAAGTTATTCCTAAAAATACAGTAGAATTTGTTAATTCTAATGGCTCGTCATTCATAGTTACAATAGTATCAACCTGTCTCACATTGGGCATAGATAATTTGATGCACTTTGTTTTTTTTGCATTAAGTAATAAATTATTACTAGTGAACCAACATAGTACTTTTGAGAGAGTATTATTTACATCGTCAAATGCTTGCTTACCTCTGTCGACTTTAAAAATCAACGAGGTATCGTCAGCAAATAATACTATCTCACAAATATCTTTGACATAGGTAGGAAGATCATTTATATAAATAAGAAAAAGCAAAGGTCCTAATATAGATCCCTGGGGCACTCCCATACGTATGGTGGCACCGGAAGATGCAGTTCCGTTGATACAAACTTTTTGAGTTCTATCTGTAAGATAGGATTGTATTAATTGAGATGAGATACCTGAAACACCGTAATGTCTTAGCTTAATCAGTAATATTTCATAATCCACGCAATCAAATGCTTTTGAAAGATCACAAAATATTCCTACTGCATCTTGCTTGTTTTCCCAAGCATCAAATATGTGTTTGATAAGTGCTACACCTGCATCAGTTGTGCTCTTGTGTTTAGTGAAACCAAATTGTTTCTCATGTAGTAAGTTATTTAAATCAAAGTGTGAAAGCAGCTGGTTCAATATAATTTTTTCAAGGCATGGCCTTGCAACACCAGCAGTATGTGGACAAGGTAGGAACAGCCCTGTGGGACGAGGCGTGGCAGCAAACGCACGAGCTCGCCATGGCCTTGCAACACCAGCAGTATGTGGACAAGGTAGGAACAGCCCTGTGGGACGAGGCGCGGCAGCAGACGCACGAGCTCGCCATGGCCTTGCAACACCAGCAGTATGTGGACAAGGTAGGAACAGCCCTGTGGGACGAGGCGTGGCAGCAAACGCACGAGCTCGCCATGGCCTTGCAACACCAGCAGTATGTGGACAAGGTAGGAACAGCCCTGTGGGACGAGGCGCGGCAGCAGACGCACGAGCTCGCCATGGCCTTGCAACACCAGCAGTATGTGGACAAGGTAGGAACAGCCCTGTGGGACGAGGCGTGGCAGCAGACGCACGAGCTCGCCATGGCCTTGCAACACCAGCAGTATGTGGACAAGGTAGGAACAGCCCTGTGGGACGAGGCGCGGCAGCAGACGCACGAGCTCGCCATGGCCTTGCAACACCAGCAGTATGTGGACAAGGTAGGAACAGCCCTGTGGGACGAGGCGTGGCAGCAGACGCACGAGCTCGCCATGGCCTTGCAACACCAGCAGTATGTGGACAAGGTAGGAACAGCCCTGTGGGACGAGGCGTGGCAGCAGACGCACGAGCTCGCCATGGCCTTGCACAACCAGCAGTATGTGGACAAGGTAGGAACAGCCCTGTGGGACGAGGCGTGGCAGCAGACGCACGAGCTCGCCATGGCCTTGCAACACCAGCAGTATGTGGACAAGGTAGGAACAGCCCTGTGGGACGAGGCGTGGCAGCAGACGCACGAGCTCGCCATAAACAGAACAAAATTCAAAATTTTTACTATTAAGTACTTATATGAAAATTATTGGCATTTAAAGAAAGAGAAAAATGTGTCTGTAGACTCCAGGGAGGGAATATCACATCATACCTTTCATTACAGTTCTATAAATAAGTGCTTTTGTGATGTGGAAAAAAACAAATAAAATTTATTATTATTCTTAGAGCCATTGTTTGTAGTCATTCATTGTTACAACAAATTACCTCAATTTTTCGTTGGTACAATTTTTAGCTATTGTTTTTTGTACATTTCTTAAAACAGGAAAATCGGAAAAGTTCATAAACTTATTTTTGCACATTTTCGTTTGGTCTTCAGGTCAAATATCAACATGATCAAGCCCTTGACTATTTGCAAAAAATAACACCGTATGAGGACAAGCTATTGACTGTTGAGTAAGTATTATTTAAATTAAATATCCTAAATTAAATTCAATAATGTTGCAATTGATCACGATTGGCGTAGTGCGCTGTAGCACGGTTTCTCGCCTTGTTTTCCGTAGTGTATCGGGTTCGATTCCCTGTCGGGTCAATTCAAGAAACGATCTTTTCTGAACTGACTCGGGTCTGGGTGTGTTGGGAGACGCCCCTCGTAACACACCTCGTAACACAGGGATAATAATCCCTACTTCGAGACCATTACAAGAGGTGTGTTCGTCTGGCGCATAAAAAAATGAAAGATAAACAAATAATAATTTATTTTAGGAATCAGGAAGAGAAATGCAAGCTGTACCAGGAATACATAGACACTGTGAAGGAACTGTCAAATGAGGAAAAATATGCTGAATGTGACAGCAATGGAATACTCAAGGTAAAAATGAAATTTGTTGTTTGATACAAAATCTTAAAATATTGTTACTGATAGATCGTTTGTTTGTATGTAAATGTAGTTTTAGACTTATATGACGAAAGCATGGACCAAAATCTTAAAAGTCATGGCATTGATTAGATTGAATTCAAATTGAAAAGAAAAATGCTATTTGGCACAGAATTGGCTAGATAAAAAGTTTTAAGCGACACAAGATGAGACCAAACCTGGTTCTAGTCATAGGTGAAAAATTGTCTCTTTTTACCCGACTGCGCCAGAAGGAGGGTTGTTTTTCGAGAGTATAATGTATATATGTATAATTGTTTGGCACACTCTGCAGCCTGAACGGCTCGATGGATTTTAGCTTGAGAGGTGTCGTTAGATTCGTATTTACTGTGAGAGTGACACTGGGTGTATCAAAATAAGGCAGGCAATTTGCTTTTTTTTAATAAGAAGTTATAAATAAATATGCGCCAGACAACACACCTCTTGTAATGGTCTCGATTTAGGGATTATTAAATCCCTGTGTTACGAGGTACCACACAAGGAAATAAGCTAGGGGCGTCTCCCAGCACACCCAGACCCGAGTCAATTCAGAAAAGATCGTTTCCTGAATTGACCCGACCGGGAATCGAACCCGGGACACTACGGAAATCGAGGCGAGAAACCGTGCAATAGCACACTACGCCAATCGTGCCGTCAATTAAGTTATTCTAATAAACTCACTTTGAACATCGAACACTGAATCTGCCATAAGATTTAAATGTCGTTTTCTATAAAATCTCCTATTATAATTAAAACAATGGTTTCGCCTTGCTGACTAACATCTTAGTGAAATAAGTTGAGTTAAATGATATTTTCTCATTGTGTGTCTAAAAACGTGTTCTGTTACCTAACCGAATTCGAGTACATCTTTCAGAATCACTCAACATTACTTAATGCTATTGTCTTAGAATAATTACGCCTAGAAGGAGAGTCGACGCATGCTTACTGATCCGCACTCCATGTCCGGACCCGATCGACGCATCGCGACGTCCCGCCAGTGATCTAGGCCATGGTCTATTGGTAGGAGCTCAAACAAAATGACAGTTTGTTGTGTAAATGGGTTTCACAATGATTCGGGAAAACACAAAAAAGATATAAATATAACCACCGGTTGACAATATGTTTTAACTTGTACTAAGACTATAGCAATTAAAAATTCAAATTAAATATTGTAACTCATGTAAAAATAACTTTTGAATTTGAAAATGTTGCCAGTAATGAGAAAATATTTTTCCAACTTTTAGTAAATTGGACGAAATTGATTTTATTAAATTGAAGTATATATTTAAATATATTATATATTTTTGAGCATGGATATTATTTATGAGATTATAAAAATCAAAAGCACTAACGTAAAAGTCACCTTAGAATCGCTATCAGTTTATTGTGAAAAGTATTCATATTATTAATATAATTAACAACTTTGAACTAAACACGCTAGATCATGACCATCAAAAAATTCACAATATTAAAGTTCAGAAATGACTTTAATCTCCCCACTTTTTAGGGAAAATGCTGTTGACTTGCAACATTATTTGGTTACTTCTGCCATGACACATTTTTGACGTTCGGTTTTGGCTTCAAGTTTGGCGCGTCTTTTATATGGAACTATCCTTCTAGGTGTCATTATTCTAAGGCTATTGTACTTTGCCAGGTGCTGTACGAGCGCGCAACAACCGAATGCATGGCGTGCTCGCTCGCGCATGCCCTCCTCCTGGCGTTCGCGCGGCACGTGCGCGCGAGCAGCTCGCGGGGCACGTGCGCGCGCGTGCTGGACGCGTGCACGCGCCGCTGCCCGCGCCGGCACACCTTCTGGGCGCTGAAGATGCACCACACGCAGCACGGCGGCGATAATCAGGAGGTGAGCAGTAGCTAAGTTGCTAGTTGATATTATAGATACTACAGATATCATCGCAGTGAGGAATAAACACAGGACTAGAATATGCTGACTGTGCTAGTACAGAATGTTCAAGGTAATGTAAATTTTGGTGCTTTTTCTGTGTTTATATGTGTCAATTCCAGAGTAGTGTGATAAATACATGAAAACAGTGTAGCAGCAACAATACCGTGTTTGATATTGCATAGGTTTCGACTGTGAAAATCGGCTAATTAGGTATTAAGTACAGATTCGGGCTATTAGGTACCTGCTCATAATAACTGAACTTATATTCTAATAGCTGAGTTTCTTAAAATCACTTAATTAGGTATCTATAGCAGATTCGGGTCATTAGCTAAGACAAATGACTGTAGCGCGCGCGTTCATCGCATAATTTAAGTGCTATTTTTAGTATTTAATGTATGTATTTCATAAAAGTACTTGTTTGAAACCAGCAGCTTCGGGCACGACGCGCTATCAAAATGATAAAAACGGTACATAAGTTGACAGAGTTTCGCAATTTTTTGGGGCACTAAGTATAATGTTAACAACATAAGCTCATAATATGTCTTTTAAGTAACGTGTCTTAAATTTACAATTCTACTCAAAAAGCGCGAGATATTATATTTTGACGACCGACTTGGTGTAATGGTTAAGAAGTTGGCTACTACACCAGAGGTCGCGGGTTCGATCCCCGCACAGTACAAACATTTGTGTGCATGAACATGTCTGTTTGTACTGGTCTGGGTGTCTCCTATGTATAATAAGTATGTATTTACAAAAGAAAATGTATTTAAGTATGTTTATCCGTTGTCTAGTATCCCATAACACAAGCTTTAATTAGCTTACTTTGGGGCTAGATGGCGCTGTGTGGAATAATGTCCAGGGATATTTATTTATTTACTTATATTCGAAATTATAAAAGTTTTGAAACCTGAAAGCTTTGTCCTTCCTCTTCCATAAATTTTATCAACACCAGCCATATAAATCTGCTTCGATATTTGCTATCCATTTTAGCTCTTCCAAAACTTAACTAATAGGTAAAATTTTCCTAGGTCAAAACCATCTTCGAGACAGCACTGGCAAAGGGCATGGAGACATATAAAGATGCGGAATCGCTCTGGCTGAGCTACCTGGAGTTCGTGCGGCGAGAAACTCACTTTGACAACGACGAGGAAGTGGAGACGCTGAGGCAGACCTTCAGGCTCGGTTGGGACTCGCTCGCAGAGGTATGGGAATGAAAAGCTAATCTTGTCGACACGATCGGCGTAGTGCGCTGTAGAACAGTTTCTCACCTTGGTTTTCGTAGTGTCCCGGGTTCGATTCCCGGTCGGGTCAATTTAGGTTTTTTTTTCTAAATTGGCTCGGGTCTGCTGTGTGCTGGGAGACGCCCCTGACCTAATTCCCTGTAACACAAGGACATTTTATCCTTACTTCGAGACCATGGCAAGTGGTGTGTTGTCTGGCGCTATTTTAATATTTTTTAATCTGAATTCTAAATTTCAGCCACCCAATAAAAAATAAATATCCTAAAGTAGTAAATGAACTGGCATATTTGCCTGACTTATATTATATTGTATAATTAAAATATAGTCAGTAATCAAATTTGTTTAACCCTCGTTGTAGATGTGAAGTTAAATCATGATGTGTATGCTATTTAAGGATTACGGTCTAGTTATGATAAGTTGATATATATTCTTGGTTGTGTAATGGCTGTGATCTGTTTGCATACCTAATATAAATAAATAAATATATTAACCATACCGTTTATTCTTTGAATATTCTCGTTGAATGCATTTGCCAAAAACATTGATGGTTCCTATCTTTCAGCTAAAAAAAAACTTAACATGTCGTCAAGGGTCTTGGTACAGAGGCGTTCACATTAACCTTAACATAGGGGCACCTTATGCTGCTGACATAAGACCCATTTTGCAATGTTTTGTAAAGGTTGATGTGAACGCCTCCTTGATAACTCAATTAGTTAGAACTGTTCCCTGTACTTGAGAAATACTACAGGTTCAAGCTGCGCCTGCCACCTTGACCTGTAACCTGTACCATGAGTTCCAAGTACCAAATCCTATATAAATATTTAACTACAGACGCCAGCGATGATTTTGTCTAGATTTCCATATAAAAAAATCTTTTTATTTTGTCATCAGACGTGGGGCGAAAAGGCGAACGACTGCGAGTTGCCGCTGTTCTGGGCGCGGCTCGAGTACAACCGGATTAAGGACCCCAAGCAGGGCAAAGAGATCTTTGAGGAGATATTCAGTGAGTATTAAATTTTTTTAAGCCTCTATGGCAGTTTTCCTCGATTCCTTTGTTCTAAGATCAAGTTCCAGGTCAGTCAAATTGGTGTCAGTGTTGAAAGTAACACTTTCTGAAAACATTCTTGAGGTTTGACATGCAGACTTATCAGATCAGTAAAAAATATCACTATCAGTCTAGCACAAACACTTTTCCTGATGCTCTCCTGAGCTTAAAAAACTTAAGCACTCTTGCACCCATATTCCAAGCTGCTGCGTTCAGATATCCTAGAGTAAAAGGTGTATTATGCAATGTAATTCCTAAAAAACTTACTACGTTTACAGAATATGGCGATAACAAAACAATGTCCAAGTACTGGGAGGCATTTGTCCACCTGGAATGCAGCCGGAACCCGCCGCTGGCGGAGAACAAGCGCCGCGACCTCTACCGCCGGGCGTTCAAGTTCGTGACGGACTACCCGCCGGCCATCGCGGGACTTTGGACCGACTACGAGCGAGACTACGGACATCTGGATACTATGAAAGAGTGCCAGGAGATTTGCGATGTATGTAAATAGATTGTACACCTTACAGCCAGAATACCTTACCTCTGGCTGGACTATAGATGCGCAGCCGGTTATCAACAACTTTATCCAAGCGGTTAAAAATGCAGTTTTCGTTATTAACGATTAATTAACCGCATTTTATGCTTGTTACGGTTAAATACCACCGCTAGATGGCGCTGGCGGCACTATTTTTGACTGTTCCCCCAGGAAGTCGGATATCCAGTCACACAGTGCGATGGGAATTCCGTAAGAAGGAAGCTTTACCTAGGGGTTGACAAAATAATAAAAAGACACTATTTACAGTACTTATGATAAATAATGGGCATCGGAAAACATCGGAATTTCGGAAACAATCGTAAAACATAACAAAAACAATTTTAAAAAAGTAATTATTTTTTAAAAACAAATAAATGACAATGTCAAAGCCGTCTCGCTTTTTTACTATAGCGCTGTCATCCAGTTGCCTAGTCTCGGTCGGTCATCTTCGGGAACACGAAGTTAGTCGATGCCCATTTTTCACCTTGACGAACTCTCTTTCTCGGTCGCGGTCGGATAATTAACCGTTAATAACCGCACTTTACCGGTAGTTGGCCATACATTTGGTTAAGTAACAGTAGCTAACGGGTTTTTTATAACTATACTTTCGACCCACCACGACAAGGACTACGGGCACCTGGACACTACTAAGTGCTACGAGACTTGCAAAGAATGTACGTAGACCGAGACCTCTACTACCGCATTAAAGTTCATTACCGACTATCCGCCAGCCATCTCGCTGCAGCTTAGTGGACCGACTACGAGAGAGACTACGGACGTCTGGATATACGTAAGAGTGCCACGAGACGTGAGGTGTTTAAGTGGACTACACACAGTGAAATTGTAGCACAAATGTACAAAATCCCCCCTCCCCTACCCCTAAAGAAAGCATAACGTTGAAATAACTAGGCGACAGTTTAGGGTAAGGTTCTGCTCATGGGTACAGTAGGAAGAGCAGTCATACCACCAATTTTGCCCTAAACTACGTAATGGTGCTAATACTCTAATCACTCTCAAGATATTTCGTGCTCGCCTATCAGTTTAATCATTCACTTCTTCCTTCCAGGCAAAGCTAAAAGAATGGCGAGAGAACTACCAAGCGATGAAAGACAAATTGATAGGCAAGAAACAGAAAGGCAAGCAAGCAGACAAAAAGTCAAAATTTGACAAGAAAAAAAAGAAGAAAGACGAAGAACCACCAAAGAACAAAGCCAAGAGGAAAGCGGACGAGGGCGCGGACGGCACCGGCTCGAAGAGGAAAAGAGACGGAGATATGGAAGTCGAGGAGAGTGGGAAGGAGACAGAAGCTCATGGCAGCGGCAGCGGAGTCAAGAGGCCGCTGAAAGGCGACAATAGCAAAGGTAAATCGCACAGAGCAACCGGTCACTTACTTTACTGATTACTGAGCTTATCTAGCCCAAATCGGGACCTCATGGCCGCGTACCATGAGGCGAAGTGAGGTCAACTTGACAGGCAAAATACAATAAAAAAGGTAAAAATTTACATTAGGCGGACTTAATGCTAAAAGCATTCTCTACCAGTCAACCATCGCATGAGACAGAAATGCTGTTGGCGTTGCAAAATATTAATTTAGAATAGGAAATGAATACAAAGATTTTATAAATTCTTAAAAACGACAGATACAACCTAATCAATATAAATTATACGTATATACATAGAAATACATAACATAAATAAATATATACTTACATAATATATAACATACTCACTATTATTAACTATACTGATGAAACAACTAGGTTAATTCTACGCGTCTATTGCTTCCTGTTATATCACACATTTACAATCGCATTAATGAAGTTGAATTGAATTTTTGGCCAATATGCTAAGTTGAAACATTTAGATCACTATCACTCACGTCACGTTATTTCCTCAAATCAGTGAATATTCAATTCAGATTCGGTCAATTCAGAAAACATCGTTTCCTGAATTGACCCGACCGGGAATCGAACCCGGGACACTACGGAAATCAAGGCGAGAAACCGTACTACAGCGCACTACGCCAATCGTGTAAAACTCCAAATATACAAGGACAACTTTCGAATGTAAAAAGCTTGTTACTCAATCAGGACATCATTGTCAATCTGAGTAGATAGAACGGCTGATGATGCCTAACTTAATTTATTAATTTGGTTTACATTCATTTTTAAAAGCATGGCTAACTTGCTAAGTGTGTAACTTTAAAACAGACATTAATCTTTTAGATTAGTATAGTTCAAGATATATTAGAATTACATATGGTAAACTAATAAATATTTATCTTTTTCATAAATTGTAAGTACCCTACATAAACCACAAATGTACCCGTCATTTGTTATGGGAGAGTGGCTGCTTCTGGCAAAAGTGTTTTTCACACTTAATAGGAGTAAGTCAATCTCTCTTTATTAAAAACCCTCTTTGATAATGTTAATAAATATTTTTCATTTTTTTTTCTTTCAGAATACACTGACAAAACAAAAAATAAATGAAAAAAACTTTGGAGTATGTTTTCCTTAATAGTATCGCTAATTTTGTTCGGTAGTCATATCGAAATCAAATTATTAAAAAAAAAATTTACTGAACATTTGCAATATTTCAGAGACTGAAAACAAAAGACAGAAGACAGACGATGAAAGGGATGACCGGCTCGCGAGCCGGGACGACTGCACGCTTTTTGTCAGCAACCTCGAATTTAAGTAAGTATAACTAATATTCATCACCCAATACTGCAATAGCTTGTAATGTAGGCTTACAGGTTAAATTAAATGTTATTTTTAGGGTTCCGTACCTCGAAAGGAAAAAACGGAACCCTTATAGGATCACTTTGTTGTCCGTGTGTCTGTTTGTCAAGCCCCTTTTTCTCGCCGGGTCTTCTCAGCAAGAAACAACTCCGACGCGGTGGTAGAGTCGCATTATGTCTGTATACTGTGTATTTACATATCCATATAATTATGGTATTTATGAGTATATTTTGCTGTAAATTTGACGATTTGAAAGTACTGATACAGTCTATTTGAATAAAGTTATTTGAGTTTGAGTTCAGGAACGCGTGGAGGTATCAAGCTGGATTTTTTATCAAATACCCTTGGAGCTGTGAAAAAATCAAACTTCTAAGCCAACGCAATCAAAAGATACAGCCGTTTAGGCCGCAAATTTTTGAAACTCGTAAGGGAATCAAAGCCTTCAGGGTACCCCGTGAACTCAGAATCTTGAAATTTGGTACTAAGCAACGTCTTATAGCACAGATAAAGGAAAAATTGCGAAAACCGTAAATTTTTAGATACATCATATAGGTAATAAAAATATTTTTAATAAATAAACCTACAGGTTTGTACGGAACCCTCGGTGCGCGAGTCCGACTCGCGCTTGGCCCGTTTTTATTTATAAGGGCGCCATAATCTACGTGTGCGTTTTTTAAAAAAAAACCTCTCCCCCTCTGGTCAGATGTCGTGAGATTTTATTCAACTCCCTCTCCCAGCCCCCAATCTCACGTGTGATTTTATGATAACGCCCCCCTAACTAGTTATGATAAAAAGGTTTCGTTTTTATATTTTTTCTGCTGAGAATAAACCAACGCTGGTTTTAATTTTTCCTGTGGACATCCATTTCATTATTCATATCGTGAGTAAAATGTTATGGCACACTCAATATTTATTGTGGACCTCAAATTCAGTTTTATTTACTAACTTTTCATTTAAAAAATATGTACATTGTTTGAGAAACTTAACATAAAATTTATAAAAAATCTATTTTTTTTCTTACTCACTCACACCCTTTAAGACCCTAAATATAGAAAATCCTAATAACGTTAAAAATAAATGACAGTCAAGAGCATACATTTCTGTACGTTTCAAAGGCCTAACATCTGAATAATAAATTTTTGGCCACAAATATTTATACAAGTCAACAAAGAGTCTACCAAACGAACTCTCTTTGAGTTATCTGTAGCCAATGATTTACTTAGATATTTTTGAAGCATTGGAAACGTATACAGGGTTATTGAAAAAACATCAACAACCTTGCAACACTAGGTAGCTACCATCATACACAAAAAAAATTGTTCTACGAGTTTTATCATAACTCAATACATTGATTAAAAAGATTTTCCAAGCTTTTGTTTGTACTGTCGTGACATTTGTAAGTCTATGTTCCATTCACATACGAAAAGGCGACGTGTGCGAGAATCGGGCGCGATTCTGCTGATAGTGTTATAAAGTACATAGTAAGTGATTCGGATTCACACCCCGCGATTCGGAAGGGTTTGTAGTTTTGTACCTTATTTTGCGATGCCATGCGCACAGAGATAATAATATTCAGACGTAAAATTAAATTGATTTTTATTTTTGTATGAAAGTACAATGTGTCAAATTATCAAAAGTCGTAGAACAAATGTTGTTGTGTATGATGGTAGCTACCTAGTCTTGCGAGGTTGTTAATGTTTTTTCAATAACCTTGTATATATTTATGCTTTTGACTGTTTTTGTAGAGTTGACGAACAGAAGCTTCGAGACAACTTGTCCCAATACGGCGACATCGTGTCTCTGCGCGTGCGCTCCGGCGTGAAGGCGTTCGGCGGCTCCATCTGCTACTGCCAATATAAAAACCTGGTATGTGTCTTTTGTACTAAGTTGCTTTAAAATAGAAAACTAGATGGGATGATCCAATGGAAGGGAACATTTATTTATAGATTGTGCGAATGCGAATGTTTTCCCCGTACATTTTAAGTTTCTTACATCTTAATCGTTTCTCTACAATTTGACCAGAAGTTAACCAAGTTTTCTGTTCGCTGAATATTTGTTAGTTGACTATTTTATTTAGTGGCCCCTTTTCAAATGTAAGTCAATTGCTTATTTTTGTGAACGAAAGGAGTCAAATAATTTTCGAACCAAGTGTTTTATTCTTTCTAAGCACCAGATATTCTCCATGGTTTATTATTTATCAAACACAAAAAAATAACCTAGGTCAATAATGAAACTCAAAAATAAGTAACAAACGTTTTTATCATATCTGAATATAAAACTAAAAAAGAATTTCCAGAATGTCTATAGTACTCTTCCGCGATCCGTGCGGCAGTTCTGACTGCTTAGCTAGCGCAAGACGCGGGTTAAATCCGGCTCGACGCCTAAATCGAAATTATTTTCATAGTTTTCCAATCTTCTGATAACGATATGTTTTGTAGGATGCTGTCGACGAAGCCCTAAAGCACGACCGGACGCCGCTAGAAGGGCGGCCTATGTTCTTCTCACGGTACTCCGCGAATAAGGGCAAAGCCTCCTTCAAGTACTCGACGGCGCCGGAGAAGAACAAACTGTTCGTGAAGAACCTGCCCTTCTCGCATTGCACTAAGGACGCGCTTTCTGAAGTTTTTGATAAGCACGGGAAACTGAAGGATGTGAGAATTGTCACACACAAGTGAGTGTTAAATTATCACATAAAATATGGTTTAAATCTTTGTAATTTGATAAATTCTATACCAGTATGACATACGCTATAGTATTTTCACTGTAAGTTGATATGCCTGACAGCTCTTATGGTTCCATGTCACGCATACTATTGCAAACTAAATAAAAAGACACTGAAAATAGAAAAGAAAATGTTATAAACTATTAAAAAACTATTGTTCTTTCTAATCTTATCAAGTAAACTATTATTATTAACTGTTAATAAATAAAGTAAATTAAATTACATTATTATATCTTTACAGCGCCTGATGCGTGAAAAAGAACTCCATTCAATAGTGTACTGACACTAATGAATCGACAAAAAATCGATGAATAGGAGCGACCATTTTGTAATCACGTCATTCGCATCAGCACCAGTGCGTCTGCCTTGTGTGCTATTTTTTGACTATTAATTTCGAGATACCGCGTTTTATTCTATACCTTATTAGCCATAACCCGTTTATTAAGAATTTATTTAAACATATAAATCGGGAAATCCGATTCCATTTCCTTTGCCAACTCGATTTACATCACTATAATTGACAATTATGAACTGTCAGGAATATCATCATACGGCGAAAGTAGTATAGTGTGCGTGCTCTCAGCGGGAACAGTTGACACTAGTGACACTTTATTTAACTTTTGACAGATCACGCACATAAAGTTTTGTAATATTTTTTGATACAATGTACTACAGGGAATACTGTACTTCATGGACGGGCTCCGCCCACTTAGAGATGTGTCATTCGTAATTAATGACCACAGGACTATAAAACGATTTTGAAATAAATCGATTATATTAATAAAACATACAAAATATTGTGATTATATTTTATATCAAATCACGTGAAAACCTTTATTATTTTGCATAAAAATGCCCTAAATGTCTCTGCTTTATTCATAAATAATTTGCGTAATGAAAACAGCTTCATCGTACTCGTACCTAGTAATGGAATCGAATTTATTCGCTGCAAATTAATGAATCTAAAATAATTGTTTAGACTTACTGTAGTTGGTTCAAATAAAAAGCATGTGAATGTACTGCGGTACCTACTTGTAATGAACAGGTGCAAAATGTTGAAATCATAGTACTTCAGGGATTAAAAAATAAAACAACGAAAAGAGGTACTGTAATAAGTACTATTTTTAATTATAAAGAATCGTCTTCTCGTATGATCAGGAATCATAATCACTTGAGTTCTCAGTAATATTGATTATCAATTCTTGGACAGATAAATTGTCGAATGCAACATCCCGATCCCAATCCGACATTATCACCTTTTTTGTTTTTTCTACAACACTCGCCCAGTTTTCAGGAGTTACTGCTGCATTTTTCTTGCGGTGTAAAGAGGAGTTGTATTGTTCCTTGCAGCATATCCTTTAACTTGTGCCCAGATCATTTCAATTGCATTATATTGGCAGTGATATGGAGGAACTCTGAGGACGGTATGCCCATGCTCTGCTGCCATTTCATCTATTACGTATCGTTTTGGCAGCTTCTTTTTAATATCTTTACTAACTCTACTTTTAGTAGGGACTCATCCACCTCCTCGCCATTGTCACGGAGCCAGTTTATGATTTCATGTTTTTTGTTGGCCTGCATTGGCATTTTATTAATTTGACGAGAGTGATTATCAATAAATATTATTGATGGCTCTTCAAGTGATGTAAGCATTTCTCTGAACCACTTTTCATACACGTTCGAATTCATCTCCTCATGATAATCATGTTTTCTGGGATTTGAAAGCTAATAGAGCGTCTGGCACAAATCCTTTTACTGTTCCTGCATGGCAAATAATCAGTCGTTCGCCTTTTCCCATTGGTACTGCAGAAGTGGAGCCAGCAGTGTTGTCAGTCCAAGTTTTTGACAGCGTATGATTCGCATTGAGCCAAGTTTGGAATAAGAATCCAATGTCTTTCAATACCTTTGCCAAAGAAGATTTTTGACCACAGAACAAACCACTATTTCGTAGACATTGTGTTCGTTTTTTTAATGTTGGAATCTCTTTTCTTTGGTAATAATCGTATATATGACGACGAATAACATCAGCGTCAAAATTGTCAACTGCTGTCACTTTACAGGGCTGACGTTTATTCTTAGGTGTAGATAGCTTATTCTGTTCCATGCCACTGCTGCCGTAGCCTTCTTTTGTTATTTTTGCCACTGTTGGAGCACTAATACCTAAGCCGGCTGAACTTGAGTCACTGGTATTATAAGAGGCCCACCATTACGGCTTTCCTTTTCAAAGTATACACGAAGTCGCAAGACAAACTCTCTCGTTTGTCCTTTAAGTACTTTATTTTTTGGCATTTTGACAGTAACGAAGGGAGGAACGATACGCTCAACTCAACCAAACGTGAGAATTCACAAATAAATCAATACAGAGGAATATGAATACTCAACT
This sequence comes from Udea olivalis, assembly GCA_947369235.1. NCBI lineage: Eukaryota > Metazoa > Arthropoda > Insecta > Lepidoptera > Crambidae > Udea > Udea olivalis. The sequence continues at coordinate 7,886,554 of OX376362.1, read as the reverse complement.
CGACGTATGAAAATGTGGATTAACACTGACAACAAAATGGTGTTGCGCATCGCCGCCGCGTCCAGTGTTGCCTTATAATAATCGATAAAATTACGAAAATACCTATAAAATAGTGAGTGTGTCAAATCGATTAAAACTTCTTCATGAATAAAATCGATTGATAAAAGAAATCGAATCGGTGACGGGTCAGGGTATCATTTGATTAAGTATTAGAGCTGTCAAAAGTTAAATAAACGATTGGAAAGGGTATAATTGTACACTTCACTACTGCGAGCATTGTAAAAAGGTCTTTGTGAGATAGAACGTCTATACGATGTTTTGTCTCTTGCTTTTTTTTTTTAATTCTTTCAATTCAGTGTTCCAGCCATTAAACACTAGTTCTTGCCCGCACTTTGCTCGTGCTACTGGTGCCGCTTGTACCTTCTACCGGTCGTAACGTTTTCGTGTGTTGCTCTTGCCACTGATATTTTATTAGTAATTTGAATGATTGATTTTGCGACAGTACTCTGTTTTACGCTACTGATTCAAAATTAGTTTCTAGTAATGTCTTCATGATGTGTAGCTTTAATAATTTACCAGATGAATTTAGTTTAAAAATTTGCAAAGTAGAAAAGTCCTTCTACAGTATACAAGAATATTTAAATTATAGATAATTGACCCGTGTATGTTTGTGTCACATGTAGTGGATTAGTTGCAATGGTTCTAGGTGTATACACTTGTAAAAGTAGAAATAAGAGCTCTGGTTTTTTATTTAGCTATAAGTTCTGCTATTGTACCTTATTTCTTGAACAAAAGAGTATTTCTATTTCTATTTATTTATAAATCTAGGCAATGAGAAGGCTTTCAAAGTCACAAGATATATGCATAAAAAATCAAGTCAGTAGCTCTTACAGAATGAAGGAACTAAGCAGCTTATATGTTCTAAAATTTTCCAGAGACGGCCGACCAAAGGGTCTAGCGTACGTAGAATACGAAGACGAAGAGTCGGCAGCTAAAGCGATAGAGAAGACCGACGGCCTGCTGGTGGGCGAGCGGAACATCTCGGTGGCGGTGAGCGCGCCGCCGCCCAAGCAGGACGGCTCTGGCGCGCCCAGCTTGGGACTGCCGAAGCGGGAGGCCGGGAAGGGCATGTGAGTACTACTTACGAATTACGATGAACGCAAAGTCTGTATTTCAGTAATCTAGTAAAAAATCTCACTATAGTTTGTCCAATTTAGGATGATAATTTTGACAGTTGACAGCTATGAAGTATTGCATTTCATTTTGGTCAAGTATACTGCAGATAGTATAAATAATAAATAAATAAATATGCGCCAGACAACACACCTCTTGTAATGATCTCGAAGTAGGGATTAAAATCCCTGTGTTACGAGGTACCACACCAGGAAATAAGCTGCGTCTCCTCGAACACCCAGACCCGAGTCAATTCAGAAAAGATCGTTTCCCGACTTGACCCGACCGGGAATCAAACCCGGGACACTACGGAAATCGAGGCAAGAACCGTGCTACAGCGCACTACGCCAATCGTGTCGTCCAAAGTATCGTACCTTATTGACGGGTACCGCCCACTTAGTGAAGTGCCTTGCAAATGAATAACAGAAGACAATAGAAAATCCGTTGTGAAACAAAGTTAATCTAAAATATAACGTCTTTTCTGAAAAAGAATTGATAATAAACTCAAGGGACAGATCTTCTATTGATGTTGATGACGATGATTATGAAAGTGATTTAGGGTGTGCACCATCATATTGGTAATATAACTTTCAACCCTAATACCTAACTTATTTGATTCACTTGAGGGCTTTTATAGTAGTGATATATTTATTTAATTATCTCTTTATTGCACATCAAAATAACCTGTAAATTCCAAGTTCTATCAAATAATTAATCGAAAATCAAATCGATTCACTAACGATTATAAACTACCGCATCCCTATTGCGAGCTGTCAAAATTATCATCCTAAATTGGACAAACTATAAAAAGATCTTAATCAAAGAAATACTTCATATTAAAACGGTTCTCGTAAAAAAGTGTTCTAAAGACGTGCAAGTATTTCAAAAAGTTACTCATATAATGAAGATTATTTGAAGGTATTGTAGATGCATGCAGTTAGCCTGACCGTCTTTCTTTCCTCTCCAGGGATGTGATGTGGGAATCTTTAATAATTATTTATTATCCATTTTACACGAATATCAATTTATTACTTTTACGAATATAGTTACAATACTTTACAAAATTATGAAGTCGATAATGGTAACGTTGACCGAGTGTCAATGCTGATGATGGAATACGAAGAGAAGAGCTTGAGTTGAGCCGCCCCTCCTCACCCGCCCGCGTCGTCCTCCCTCCATGTCGTGTCGGTTATCCCTTCGGAGTAACGTCGTCTTGCGGCGATATGCGAAAACAGTTGTTTCTAGTAGCCTTGTGTAGGTACACTCGCTCGCACGACGCATGTTGAGGTTCCGACGACTTCTGACAGGTGGCGCTTTCTCGTAAACAGGTATTATTGCATAACATACTATCACGACTTTATCCCAAACGGGGTAGTCAGAGGCAAGTGACTGTTGCCGTCATGGTGAACGGAACACTCAGATCTATATAACATCTAATACCATTGCTGAAAAGTGGGCTACTTTTCACCAATGGTATTAGATATTATTATGGCATAGCTACGATAGTATTATCGTAAATATGCATAAATAGTCAGAAAGTGATCGTAAATGTATATTTTTATATCACTTTCTGACGAATATGCTAAACCTAGTTTATCCTAAATGCAAAAATAAATAAAAATATTTTTTACCTAAAAATGATTTTACTTCTTGACTAATCGGCCTAAAACTAAATAATATTGATGGGGTTAAAAAACTCGAAAATGACCCCCGCTATACGCTATTTTGATTTAATCCGGACTTCCTGGGACACCAGTATATTGATTGATGTACTTGTTTAGGCGGCGTACGCAGCTCAGCAGCTTCATTCCGCGCGTGCTCCAGACGCCTTCCACCAGCGCGGCCAACGGCAGCGGCCCGAGCGGCAGCAAGCTCTCCAACACGGACTTCAGGAAACTACTGCTCAAGAAGTGAAGTGAAGTGAGTTAGACCTTGTCCAGAACTACGCGCGTTTTGTTATACCTCGATTGCTGAGAACAAACCTAGATTGGGGCAACATGAGCAGCGGTGTAACCAATATCGAGCATCAACTCGCGCGTAAAACGCGTCACCTGGACAAGTTAGTACGTTATAGTACGATCACTTGAGAGGGACCGACCGCCTGTTTTCAAATATATTTGTCAAAAACGCCAACGCCTGGAGCGTTTGATGCAGCGTTTTTAAACCTCTTCTTATAGGTATACCTTCTTCTTCTCTTCTTAACTTTTGATATTCTTTATTACATAGACGGAGCTTAATAAATTATGATACACTCATTAAGTGAAATGGTTACCCCTACGGCTAGCGACGACCCCCGGCAACCCATGGAATAGGATCCATGGATACCTGCTTCAGAAAATAGAGTAGTCTAAAACTAGGTCTGAGTGAATCTTTGATAATCAATCTGTCAATATGGCACAGGTGCTGGAAAATATTGCAAATCAAGCTTTTTATTTTTTTAAGAATGCGTGGCCATGTGTTAATGTGACCATATTATACTAACACTATTTATTTATTTTTCAAAATTGTAGTCTTATTTTTTTGTTTTGCTTTATGTGCCATTTTATTTTCTGATAAAGATATTATTTGTCTAATATTGTAGTTGCCCACTTAACTTTTTTACGTACTCAATGGCCAGCTTAGAGCACTTTAAACCAAATGTAATGATAGTTTAACTAATATTATGAATGATGCATTCACACCGTAGCTATTTTTATGAAGCAATACTTACTTACTGCAACCCGAAGTGCAGACTTCTTCACTTCAAGCGAACGAGGCCCTCTGACTCTTGAATCTAGTTCCCCCGGATTGGCATTGCATTAAAGTCACCAATTTTTTTTGTTGAACCTTATCACTTTGGAATAATGTTTATAAATTTCTTGATTGACATCTCTGCAATTCTTAAGGCCCTAGGTAAAAGTTCTGCTTAGTCTGCGGTCAGGTGACCATGTTCTCTGTCCTCAGAGATAGTGTGTATTTTTAGGGGAACTTTTGGCTGCTGTTTGTTAAGAGCGTTAGCTGGGGGTGGTTCAAAACGTTGCTTTTTGTAAGACTTTCGTGATTATTTCATAGAATTGAAATAAAACTTAAATTTTTGCTCTATTATTGTGTGCATAATACTATTTAAAAACACATAGAATTGTATAAAATTAGGTAGTCGCCAATTATTTGCTAAATTAAATAAAAAACTTTTTTTTTAAATTTATAAGACACTTAAGAAGTTATAATTATGAAATTAAAAGGTGCATTCAATAATAGAGAGATAATTTATACTTAATTTGAATCCAGCTAAATATCACGAAAACGTTTAAAAAATGCAATGTCTAAGATCTAACCCAAACGCAAACCCTCTTAATCGTTTAGATCTCAGTGACTCGCAAGTAACTTCATTTTTGAATGTTGTCTAGTATTGACTTGAAATAATTATAAAAAACGAACTGGGTGCAGTGTGAATGCACTTTTACTACAGTACTATAGACTTTATAATCAAGTGTTAATGCATGCGGTCTCTCCCTCGTTGACATGGACATTAAAACATGTTCCAACAAGTGAACTGAATAAAATAATAACTTAGTTAAGTAAGAAATGATGCAACTCATTTTGTATTCCCAAATATGGAAAATTTTGTTTTATTTTTTATAGGTTTTCAAGACTGGTTTTGTTTTCAAATTTTAACATTTATGATAGAGTTTCTAAGTCGAAATGTTGTATTTTAAATGGATAATCTACAGACTGGCGTCTTTTAAAATACATCATATTTTGTATATCGTACAGAAATACTTAAGTTTGGTTGGTTTCTAATTTATGAAAATCTGAACATGGTCATTGTTATATTTTGCTGATAAATTTTTACTCCTCATAATAACCAAATATGTTTAAAAATGGTCAAATAATATTATTACACTGTTTTTCGTGTATCTCATAATTCCATGTACACAGAACTTCTAAAATAAATATAGGTTTAAGATTTTTATGGCGTCTTTTATTTACATTTGAGCTACATGATAATAGTAGGTGCTATTAAAAAACAGTATTTTTTTTTCAAAATACGGCACACACTATTTAAGTTAAACACACGACGGTTTAATTGTATTTTCAAGGTGAATAATAGGACAAAACTAATTATAATTTTAAACTATGTTTACCTAACTTTGAAAATGGCAAATGCACAAGTATCCTTTGAAATAAGAAAGTTATACCAGTGTAAAGTTTTATAGAGGTATAACAAGGTCAGATTCGCACACCTGTGGTTTGTCTGCGGAATGGCTCCATCATCCGACTATTTCAGATTTTGGGATTTGCCTAAAATAATTAACATTTTGCGAACCGTACTGTAGCTAAGCCTTAAGGGTGCGTTTCCACCAGAGATGTGCGAGGATGCGTTGCGAGGAATTTGTTTGTTAAGAACCAATAGAATCGTGAAGGCGATATTTCACATCGGCGCAGCTGCTCCAGTTAGATAAAGCGCAAATCCGGCCATGTATGGAGTACTGCTGCCACCTCTGGGGTGGATCCGCTAAATACCAGCTTGCTGCTCTAGACTCAGTGGTGTCACGCGCCGTAAGGCTCATAAATGATCCAGGTCTCTCTGCCGGGCTGCGGGATCTAGAACACCGGCGCAGCGTTGCTAGCCTGCCAGTGTTTTACAGGCTTTATTTCGGGGAGTGTGCGAGCGAACTGCATGAGTTGGTTCCGCCATCTCCTTTTCACCATCGGAGCACAAGACGCACATTAGCCTTCCACCCGCACGTTGTGGATATTCCAGCCATTCGCACAAAACGTTTTGCGGACTCCTTCATAATGCGAACAGCAAAGGAGTGGAACTCACTGCCCGCGCATGTGTTTCCGAACCAATACAATCTGGGATGTAGTTCCGGCTGTCTGAGCCACTCATCCTACAGAGATCTCGCTTATCTAGATTGATAACGAATCGTTAGTGACGGCAATCGATCAAGGTTTCGTCGTTTGTGACGCTATACTTTCTTTGAAAAATCAAAAAAACGTGGCTCAGACAGCCAGAATTTTGCAATTTCGGCCACTTTCGATCTCAGCTTCTAAAAGATTTCAGGGCCCGTTTTCTTATCAAAAGGTTAGTGACGCGATTTGTGACGGCATCCGAAGTAATTTCATCCATCAGGATGCAATACTTTTCGAGAAATCTTCAAAAACATGTGGCTCAGACAGCCGGAATCCGGCTGTCTGAGCCACATGGTTTTTCTTGATTATTTCACGAAATATCACATTTTGGACAGATCTTTCTCTACAAAAGGATTGTGACGCGATTTGTGACGCGTCACAAAGCGTTTTGAACTCTCGTGACGCTTCCATTTAGGAGTTATTGTAAAAAAACGTGTTGGCTCAGACGAAAATCTTCCGGCTGTCTGAGCCACCTGTTTTATGACTTCCAGAGGTTCCACGTAGCTGGAAACACTTCTAAACGAATGTGACGGCGATGGAGAACAAGAATTGACGTTTGTGACGGCTCTAAGTGCCTGCAATCAAAAGTTATACGCATTTCTTTTTTTCCCATACATTGGTGCAAATGCACGAGGCAGGGTGACCACACTGAGCTCTTTTATAGGAATGCAAGGACATCAATATTGTAAATCTTGGCAAAATGTTCACTTATAATGATGAGTGATTGCCTTGTCTTTTACTTACGTACCTATTTATGTAAGTATTTACTTAGTCTACACAATACTATTGCAAAAGGCAATACTATCGATAGTTTTCTAATACCTAGTACGAGTATGAACCGAAAAAATAATAGTAACGTAAAATCACTGGCAATCGTTAGTACAAAACTATCGATAGTATCGATTGTTTTTGGTTTTTGTAATGTTAATGTAGCAGTACTATGTTGATAAGTTTATTAGTTATCAACACGATAATGTTGTTGTTATGGTTTTGTAACAACCTACTGCTAATTGATGCTGCCGTGTAATAATATACTGTATGTTGGTGTGTACACTGTAAACTAAAAATAATGCAAAAAAAATATTCTTATTCTTAATGCTGTTCAAAAACACACTACTATCGAGTCGATGGTATCGGTAGTATCGACTTTATCAATAGTATTTCCTAAAATCTCCTATCGATAATATAGACAGTATTCAATTATGAAGATACTATCGATAGCACAATCGAATCCTGAATAGTTTTCGAGGTCAACTATTGATAATGAAACTATCGATTGTTCCGCAAGACTAGTTTAAGTTACTAGTTTAGACTAGTAAGACTATGTCATGATCATTTACATCATTCAGCCTATATTAACTTTAACTACGTTATCTAGGTCCTTATTGACAAAAATATTAAATAATAGGTAGGTATGTATTTACAATAATTACGGTACTAAGTACTGGTAAGTATACCGCCATTACACCCGCCCGACCCGAGATCATCGCATCTTCGCAGGGAACTCTCGCAGTTACGCGCAGCGCATAGATGCGGTAATCGCGCGCATCCGCCGACCACTGCGCCACTACGCATGCGCTGTGCGATCGCCGGGCGTCCACCAGAGAGTAAGAAACAAAATAGAATCGTATCTCTATAATCTGTAAGTAGAGGTACTAGTCAAGTTAGTAATTTAAATTAAAGTACCTATAAATACTTAGTGCTAATTAATTAGGTAACTATGAGTTGACTGCTAAAGAGTAACCATGTTAACCAGATTTATATTCACAAGAAATATTTCATTTCATTCATTTATTTAAGTATATTGAAACAATAGGTACCTACATAAAAGGTACGTCCTCCTTTTGTTCTTCTTAGTTAAAGATGGCATTTACGTCAGTTCTGATTAATCATCAATGGTATATGCATATTGACGACACGAACGGCGTGGTGTCCTGTATCAAGGTTTCTCGCCTTGATTTCTGTTGTGTCCCGTGTGATCGATAGATTATCGATACTATACGTTTTTCCTTCACTATCGATAGACTATCGATAGTGGACTATCGATAAGGAACACTAACTCAGAAATGTTACAATAATTTCTGCCCTAGTGCGATCTGCGTCTAAAGCCTAGTTATTCAAATGAAGATTTCAAGTAAATTGAAGTTTTTTATTTCAAAATACACCACATCACAGGCCTTTTTCTTCAAACATTAAAACTGCCCTCGCTGGTACCTCTAAGAAAATTATGAATGTCTGTTCTTTTGAAATTACAAACAGACACTTCTATTTTATATACTATTGGTATAGAATAAGTAAATATTCATTTAAATAGGTATCTACGTAAGTAAAAGCAGTAAAAGACAAGGCAATATGTGTACATTTTGCCAAGATTTACAATATTGATGTCCTTGCATTCCTATAAAAGAGCTCAGTGTGGTCACCCTGCCTCGTGCATTTGCACCAATGTATGGGAAAAAAAGAAATGCGTATAACTTTTGATTGCAGGCACTTAGAGCCGTCACAAACGTCAATTCTTGTTCTCCATCGCCGTCACATTCGTTTAGAAGTGTTTCCAGCTACGTGGAACCTCTGGAAGTCATAAAACAGGTGGCTCAGACAGCCGGAAGATTTTCGTCTGAGCCAACACGTTTTTTTACAATAACTCCTAAATGGAAGCGTCACGAGAGTTCAAAACGCTTTGTGACGCGTCACAAATCGCGTCACAATCCTTTTGTAGAGAAAGATCTGTCCAAAATGTGATATTTCGTGAAATAATCAAGAAAAACCATGTGGCTCAGACAGCCGGATTCCGGCTGTCTGAGCCACATGTTTTTGAAGATTTCTCGAAAAGTATTGCAGCCTGATGGATGAAATTACTTCGGATGCCGTCACAAATCGCGTCACTAACCTTTTGATAAGAAAACGGGCCCTGAAATCGTTTAGAAGCTGAGATCGAAAGTGGCCGAAATTGCAAAATTCTGGCTGTCTGAGCCACGTTTTTTTGATTTTTCAAAGAAAGTATAGCGTCACAAACGACGAAACCTTGATCGATTGCCGTCACTAACGATTCGTTATCAATCTAGATAAGCGAGATCTCTGTAGGATGAGTGGCTCAGACAGCCGGAACTACATAATCTGGGTACCTTCAAGACAAGAGTGAATAGGCATCATTTACTAGGCACACATGTACCATCATAGATCGAATCGTCACTTACCATCAGGTGCGATTGCGATCAAATGACTGTCTAGTCCTATATATAAAAAAAAGCTAGGTGAATGAAACAATGCTATTGGTTCTTAACACACACATTCCTCGCAACGCATCCTCGCACATCTCTGGTGTAAACGCACCCTAATAGCGGGAAACTGAAGTACCTAAATGGTAACCATGAATATATAAGCGGAATGTGCATAAAAAACGCTTAGTAACGAAAACAATATTTATTTATAAAAATACATTATACTATACATCCTCAATAGAGAAAAACCTTATTTACAGGCCAGACTAACATCAATAACGTCTAAAAGCACTGCACGATAATAATCTTCTGAACAATATGCACACAAAAATACATTATTTGTACTTCATATCAGAAAAGCATCACAAATTGTTGATTATACTTAACATTCGCGCGGCACTGAAATAAAAGCCGTCAAACGGTGTTTTTACATGTCGCGTCCACGAAAGGAGTGCGAGGAAACATTCAGGGTTATTTTATGCATAGACTAGAAATACAGTACACTTTCTCAAAAAAAGAGTCGGTTTGTGTGAAAAAAAATTAGTGTAATTAAGTTTATAATACTATTAAAGTACAGAGGCGTTCACATCAACCTTTACAAAACCATTGCATGATAGTTCTTATGTCAGCAGCATAAGGTGCCCCTATGTAAAGGTTGATGTGAACGCCTCTGTACAACTATTGTTATGTTATAAAATAACGCTCACGACTTTATACCAAATAGGGCCCCAAATCAGATTGATTGCGCCGTTATAGAAATGGGAACATTCAGTGGGCCATTCCGCGTCGTGCGTATTCGAACTCAGTGGCTATGCCTGTTGCCTGGTATTCAAGTATGAGAGTGGTAATCAATTTAATTTATTTGCAAAGTCATATTCTAAAGATGGGCTATTGGAGTGGTTTTAGTGTTCATATTTTTAAAAACACACCATGTAGTTTTTTTCAGTGTCAGCCTTCGTCATTATTCGAGAGAATATTGCAGAAAGTACAGTAGATTCGTTGGAACCTTAATAAGATACTAGCTGTCCGTCAGCAGCTTCGCCCGCGTAGACTGTCTATCCCGACAACATATAGCCTGAATTTAAAAAAAAATGCCTATGTCACTCCCTGATAATGAAGCTTTGTATTGGTAAAATAATTTTTAAAATCGGTCCAGTAGTTTCGGAGCCTATTCAATACAAACAAACAAACAAATCTTCCCTCTTTATAAATTAGTATAGAAAATGGCGATAGACAGATGCGGTTGAACGCATTAGGGGAGACCTGTCTGAGTAACTGCCAAAGGGTGATGTTTTATTAGTGATGTACAAGGCTCGAGGCTTCAGAGTCCTTTTGTTTAGAGGTCGTTTACAGGGCTCGCCTCGTTTGTATGAAATTTGTATCGACGACTCGGTGGTCTTTTCCAGAACTCGAGCCTTAAGAGCTCGATGGATCTCGAGGCTTTTTCAGGGCTCGAATCTTTTTTAGCGCTCGAGACGTTTTTACGTGGCGAGTCGCGCTCAAGTTTGTCTTCCGTTTGCAGTCTTCCTTCTCAAAGCAGGCAATAAAATATGTGTTGGTGGGATATAATATATGTGACCAGAAGGGTATATTGAAAAATATAATAGTGAAAAGGTTTAAGAAGACTCCGAGCTCTTTTGAAGGCTCGAACTCTTTTGAAGCCTCGAGGCGTGGCTCAGGGAGCTCGCGGCTCGGCTCGGCTCAGGTCTACGAGCCTACCGAGCTCATTGAGTCCGGACAATCCGCCTCGAAGCTTCAAAAGTAGAACTCGACGCCTTGAGGTTTGTACATCAATGTTTAATGCCCGTAACATTCGTAACACGTCTATTACAGTTACAAAACCCTAGAACGGAATGGTTACAAATTATTAAATACCCTGATGACCTTTAAATTTTATACACACAGATTCAGTCATACCGACATTGTTATGAAGAAATATACATTTTTTTAAAGTTTCTATATTTATGATAGAAATACAACATTTATTTTAGCTATTCAATTATTACGTGTACATCTTTTACAAAAGGTTACAATGCAAGTTGTCGTTAAAAAGACTTTAAAATTCGCAACTTATTTTGCTGATAAATTGCGATGATTTGTGAGATATAGTTAGATATGCAACAGTCACATAAAAAAATATTGCTTGTGTATAAATTTCCGTTTCATTTTAGCAAAAGCATTTTTTACAATTATTATAATATTGAACAAGCACGTACCAACAGGTTGTTCTCTTAAAATGGTTTGAGCGAGTAAACATTATCACAGTGTACTGAGTCAACAAAAGGGGGCGCGAATGTCTTAAATTATAGTTAAGGAGGTAGCTTGCCAGCCTGTTACAAAATTTATAACTTTATAATTTTAACCAAATCTCTATACAATTTCGTAATTTATCAAACTTAAAGTAATAATAAAAGTGGGCTCATAATTCATGCATTGACAAAAGCATGAATTATGAGCCCACAACAAATTATTCTATACAGGGGTTCAATTTTTTTATTCAAATTATTTTTTTAATTTGGTTATTTTCTTGTAATATTTAGATGTTTTTTTTTATTAAACACTTAAATTAATAGACTCTCATCTAAAAATATCTGTTTGATTTGTAGAGTTATTCCTACAGGGATGTTGAGGACGACAATCTCAGGATGAAGTTGAGTCTCACTTTAGGTAAATAAAATTTAATTTCACGCACTTATTTGGTTCATAATTACTAAGATAAGACGGCGGCAATTGTAACTAGAATTCAATGGGGAACAAAACGCTAAGCTAATTGTAGATGGCGCCACCAGCGACCCGACCATTAGCGTGTCCCGCCAGAAACATATCTTTTTTCGGTTTTCCTTAACGCAAGGCCCCTAAAACTTGCTCAATTGATTGTAGATTACTATAATGACATGAAATTCAAACTTAACGATATCTTTAGGGCTTTACTAACTTCATCAAAGGAGGCTCCTGAACTAACTAAACCTACATTTTGACTGTAACTAATAGTTTAGTGTAATACATACATGGCGTTTCGATATTCATTTAATAACTCGTTCCCAGAGACTTCGAATTTGTCAGGTTTCAACCTACAAAATCACTCAAGCCAAGGCCATTTTTATGCTACAAATGTACAATTTTTATTGTAATAGTGATTTTTATAATGAGTGTAAGGCGTATTGAGGCTACTTGTGCTATATTTACACCATAATAGTCACCAGATTTAAAATAATCGGAAACTAACCTCAATGAGTCGGAAGCTTTCCACTTTTTCCTTCTGGGAGACTGATCCTACAATTTTCTCAGCTAAGTATTATTTGGAAATACATGATTACCTTTGTTTTTACAACCAAAAGCAGCACATTAAGGCACAATGATTTTTGAAAACTTCCTCTATGTTATTTTGTATGGCATTTGACAGATAATTTAGGTTTAGTCGCTTAGCGCCCTCTGCCGGGATCAAAAGCAGTATTGTTCCCCATTGGCTATGTCAAGTGTTATTACAATTTAAAATAAACTGTCAGTCAATGTGTTTACCATCCTTCCACTTCTTCTTAGACCGCTCGAACGCCTCCCTTATGGAAGCCCTATGGAAGGAAACATAGTAATTAAAAATACACTTATGATTTCCTTTTATTTAAATTTAAAGTAAATTTAAAAAAAGTATTTGTTAGCATTTTTTTCTATCCTCTATCCTGTCCCACTGCTGGGCAAAGGCCTCCATCATTGAAATCGAGTCATCGCTACAAAGGATGGGTATTGGCTTAATCACCACGCTTGCCAAATGCGGGTTGGCAATCACAAACCCGGGCTATGTTCCGAATAACACACTTTTGCCCGACCTGGGTTTCGGGCCGAGCACTGGAACCACTCGGCCACAGAGGCGTTAAAGTAAATTAAAATCTATTGAAAAATAGCGAATTCCTGAAACGCTGCTGCGACGTCACAATAAGCATCTAAAAAGTGGCACGCATGCTTTTCATTCAAACGGAGCGCATCGCGATATTTTGATTTGTAAACCCAAAACAAGTTTAAAAGAGTAACTGCTGAGTTTCTCGCCGGGTCTTCTCAGTAAGAAACAACTCCGACGCGGTGGTAGAGTCGCATTATGTCTGTATACTGTTTATTTACATATCCATATTATTATGGTATTTATGTCTATTATTTAGTATATTTTGCTGTAAATTTGACGATTTGAAAGTACTGATACAGTCTATTTGAATAAAGTTATTTGAGTTTGAGTTTTGTCTCAGAAATACCACTTCAGACCAAAATAACTTTTCTTTATCAAACTTGTGTTTCCTTCCTCTTATAGTCCCGGGTTCTTCAAGCGGGGCGTGAAGAGGCATTTCGGCAGGCCTTCAAGGTGAGGATGGCCAGCCCAGTTATTCGTTTGAATGACTAGGGTTGTCAACCTCATATCTGGACCTCACGACCGCTTTCCATCAGGTGGAGTGAGGTCATCTTGACAGGAAATATAAAAAAAAAACTTCTCAATAATCTTACAAAAAAGAAAATATTATGACACCAGATATAATATTTTCTATAGAGTACAATGTCTACATGAGTTTATATATACGTGTATGTCAACAGCGTTGACATTTTTGTATGGCATTTTGGTACAGTGCCTTCAGGAATTTAAAACCATACCATCCATACCATCACGACTTTATCCCAAGCGGGGTAGTCAGAGGCAAGTGAATGTGCCATCATGGTGAACGAAACGCTCAAAAGCCCACTTTTCACCACCTTTATCCGGCTTTTCAGCCTTCCGCCGTTATCCGGGTTGATTTGGTTTGTTATCGATGTTTTCCGTCACCGGAGTGTTAGTCGGATATTTAACAATGAACACAAAGATTTTGGTTCTGGCCAGATTTGAACTCGGGACCACACGATCCACGATCTGAGTTCGGGATTTAAAATGGAAATTTCTGAACGCAACGATCGCCAATTACACAACGTTTACGAAACTCATGGTGGAGAACAGAACTGCTACAGTTTTCACAGCCTGAAGCTGGTCGTCTTCAGCTCAGTTCGCGTAAAAACTATATAAGTACGAGTATAAGCCTGCCCGGCCGGCTCCGCGAAAAAAAAGTACACCGCGGACTCACCACGGACTCAACGCACACGGTGTGCGATCACTGTTGTCCAGAAATTTAGTGAAGCGCACTTCATGGAGGTAAATATTTTGAGATTACGTTGTGCTGCAATTTACATATGAAGTTTATGAAAAAGAAATTACTACGTCCATCCCTTTATTTCGAATCTTCGCGCAACGCGGTTTAAAGTCCACTATGTGTGTGCGTTGCTGCTCAAAATTCGTTCATTCTATTTATTTCGCGGACTCCCGCGTATTTTAATTCACTCTGCTCCGTCGGCGTCCGCGGTTATGCGGCGGACTTTATGTACAGCGTACTATTAGTCGTCCGTGTGCGTTGCTCGATACAGTTTGTAAGAGATCTATTTTGACTGAACAAAGTACATCGCGGATAGTCCCTCGTCTGCGCAGGCCTTATTACTCACCGGAAGAGTGGTGCAGGATCTAGGCGGAGACGAGGCCGGCGTCGACGTAGCGCACCTCCGCGCCGGGCCAAATCTTCTCCAGCGTGCCCACGCGTTGTGTTTGGCGCAGGCAGCTAGGGATGAATATTACACTAAGTGCCACTCACCGGAAGAGCGACTGGTGCAGGATATAGGCGGAGACGTGGCCCGCGTCGATGTAGCGCAACTCTGCGCCGGGCCAGATCTCCTCCAGCGTGCCCACGCGTTGTGTTTGGCGTAGGCAGCTAGGGATGAACATTACACTAAGTGCCACTCACCGGAAGAGCGACTGGTGCAGGATATAGGCGGAGACGTGGCCCGCGTCGATGTAGCGCCACTCTGCGCCGGGCCAGATCTCCTCCAGCGTGCCCACGCGTTGTGTTTGGCGCAGGCAGCTAGGGATGAACATTACACTAAGTGCCACTCACCGGAAGAGCGACTGGTGCAGGATATAGGCAGAGACGTGGCCCGCGTCGACGTAGCGTACCTCCACGCCGGGCCAGATCTCCTCCAGCGTGCCCACGTCGTCGCGCGGCACGTACGCGTCGTGCTTGGCGCAGACGGCTGGGGAGACAAGGGACATTGAAATAAGGTAAGCACTTCAAACCACTCCTAAACCTAAACCCAAGATCCAGTTCTGGTAGTAAAAGTAATTAGCATATAGCAATTAGTATTATGATTTGTATTGGCTTTATCACCAATCACCATGCTAGTCAAATGCAGGTTGGTGAACACAAACCCAGACTTTGTTCCGAAACATCCGAAAACACACTTTGCCCTGGGATTTGGACCTGTTCCGAGCGCTGTTACCACTCGGACCTCAGAGGCGTTTTGAGTACATATTATATTGTGGCGGTTGAAATAAGTACCTTCAAACCCATTTTGCAAGCGTCTTTAGTCTTTTGTTTGCTGTAAGAGTTCACTGACCTCACACTGAGCAAATCTTTTTTTTTAAACCACAAGGTGGAAAACAAGCTTACGGCTCGCCCGGTGGTAAGCAGTTACCGTAGCCTATGGACGCCTGTAACACCAGAGGCACTACGTGCGTGTTTCTGACCATTAAGGAGATACCTATTAACTCTCCACTTAAAGGACCCCATACTGTATTCCCCCGGGAAAACATTCCATAATCGTATTGTTCGCGGGAGGAAATTGCTCTGAAACCGCGTTGTGTGCGCGACCATTGAGGTTCCAATGTGTGAGGATGAACACCCTGTGGCGAGCGGTGCGATGATAAAAAGTAGCTGTATGCATCATATCAAACAGTTCCTCGGAACACAACCCATTGTATAAGCGGTAGAACAAACATAAGGAGGCAACGTCACTCCTCAGACCTAATGGTTCTATACCACTTGCGAGTTTGTGATCGTCAACTATTCTCCTTTGGTGCTTCCGCCCAAAGGTGACAGCAGTACTCCATATGGGGCCGTACTTGCGATTTATATAACAGCAGTCTTTGCTCCGATGTGAAGTACCGTTTCGCTCTATTAAGCACACTTAGCTTCTTGGATGCCAGCTTGACCTTATCATCCAGATGACTTCGGAATAGCACATCACTGGAGATGTCTGTGCTTCACAATAAATGATATTCTGATTCTGATTCTGATGTCAACACCTAGAATCCCAATACTCTTAGAGATGGTAAGTGGTATGTTGAGGAACTGTGGGGTAACAAGGAATGGGGTTTTCTTAGCGGTGAACGCACAAACTTGTGTCTTGGTAGGGTTACATCGGACTAAGTTATCCCGGCCCCAATCGGAGACGTTTGACAAAGTACTCTCGATTTTAGAAAGATAAACCCACTCAAAAAGCCATTACAAGCTCTGCTCAGTTTGGGTTAGGGAGACGAAATGTGAAGAATGAGGAGGATTGTGGAAGACGCGGGTTCGATTCCCGCTCGAGATCATCAAGGTGCGAAATTCGAAGTTTTCTATTATTAAAAGTATATCGTAAAGGAAGTCATAAATATCAAAGTTTAAACTTACGAGTACGTACGCTTCCCGCTGTTTGTACGCTTGGATCTTACAAACCAAATACAAATTACGCAAGCAACGGATTTCTTCTATCATTATACAGGAACTTTACGAGGAAGGTCTATGTATAATCTATACTAATATTATTATGAGGTAAGCGTTTGTGAGTTTGTATGTTTGAGGCAGGTTATCTCCCAAACAACAGAACTGATTTCAAAAATGATTTCACTGTTAAAAAGCCCTGATTGCTATAGGCATATATTTGTTTGGAAATAATTAGTTTTCAGCCAGACCAATCAACAATTATAAAGTAATCCGGGAAAAAAGCGCTTTCAAATCTTTGCGTGCCTGCGATGGCCTCACTGTTTTTGACATTGATTGATTATACATGAATACAATATACTGCAAAGATATAGATTTTTAGTAGATCCATAAAAAAGTCCGCGACACAATACATCTATCTTTTATAAATAAGTATAGTATGATGTGTTAAAAAAAATGTAAATAAAAGGTAGATTTTGAGAATGATTACTACACAAGCAATAAGCATATCAATCCTTATGATTAAAAGCTATTTCATCATCAAGCGAGTTTTACGGAGATAAATTTTGTCCTTTACAACACATTAATTCTGTTAAATCGTGAAATTAAAAAAATATGCACTTGTTATATTTTTGCGCATGGCACACGGCTCTCGACGCTCGGGGTGAGACGCGGCGCGCGCTTATACCCCGCAACGAAATCGTAAGACTTTTCACCTGGTACGTACGTATTTTCAAAAACGTTAGGGATCCGTATGAAAACTTTGATATGTAACCCAACGTGTGAGGATAATTATTCGACGCGGGCGAAGCCGCGGGCAGAGAGCTAGTACATCATATTTTAGTATTGTATCTACATTGCACCCGTGCGTCGACTATGGCGGGGGAATAGTTTGTTTTTAAATGACTTAACTTACCAATAATCAAAGAAGTATCAAAGGGCACGGAGAAATTGCTCAAGTGGGTGCACTCGTCCATGATCCCGCGCATGAACTGCAGCGCCTCGCGGTCCCTCCAGTGGATCTTATTTATGTCTATCTTCTTCCCACTCGAACGAAGGAACGGCAGGTTAACCCACAGATCAGAGGTCAAATCCGAAACATTCCACGAACGTCTCTCTGTCTTCTTATCTTTATCTGTCACCAATGCTTCCACTTTCTCCGCTTTCAGTGTCTGATCTTCCACAGGCTTGCTTTCAACTGACACTTTATCAGTGGAATTTTCTGGCATTGGCACTTCACGCCTGCTTTCGTGGGCTATGGATAACTTAACAGTTATTTCTGACTCACCGCTAATTTCACTTTGGATAAGAGCTGTAATATTCAAATAGATAATATAAATGACAGTAATGAATAGTGTTGTGTAATGAAATGTAGACGGATGGATATATTTTGAGAAGTAATAAAAAAGTTAGGTAAATTATCGGTTGATCTTAGTTTCAAAAAGATTCTTAATTTCTATTATGAACAGAAAATAAACTTACCAACTTTGAATTTTATTAACAATTCTTTAATTCTATCTTCAGTCAACTTATTTATATCGGCGATGTCTTGCGAGTCCAATTCGAATTTCTCGTTAGACATCAACTTATCGTACAGTATTTGACTTATTTTATTTTCATCTAGCAATTTCTTTAACTCCGCGTTCATTTGCGCTATCGATTCAAAATCAGACTTCATTGTTTTAGGCACTTTCTTAATGTCTATGTTCTTAGGGAAATCGATAATGTTTGGATCCTTGGCACAGACCGATTCTTTGTAAGTGATGTCCACTTTTTCTTCCGCGTCTGCGTTGACTAGTGTTTCTGGCTTAGTTATCGGTGGTTTGCAAACTTTTTCTACATTTTCGGAGTAGGAACGTGCGAATTTCTTGCCAGCCAAGAAGGCTTCGTCTACGATAGTGACCATTTTGGACAGTTTCTCTCTGTACACTCCATCCGAAAGGTACTGGTCTTCTAGAAGGTCCCAGTTTATCGATTGCGACATTACACCCTGGAATAAGTCAGGTCGTCAGATCCTGATTACTTATGTGTCAATAATGAGTAGAAACGTTTTTGAAATATTTGAAGTTACAAGCTAAACATACAACCTCAAAAGCATGATGATGCGTGAAGTAATTCTAGTGAATGAAAGTTAATGTTTTATACCTGAAGGAAAACTGCTGAGGCGGTGGACCACGACAGGCAAGGAACTAGTACCAGAGGTTTAGGCCAATTTGTAGCTGCTAGCGACGCCATCTGTTAATTTGTTTTTACATGATTATTTGTTCTAAGTGGTTCATACTCATACCACCAGAGTTCTTTTTAGATGACTGTTACTTTAACCCTCGCCAAGACGATGAACTAGCAGAAATATAGGACGTATTGCCATATCAAAGTGCTATTTCTACTTATTACAACCTCTAAATCTAAGTATGATTAATAGACACTTACATGTCCGCCCATGGAAAGTCCAGTGACTCCCAGAGGGCCGAGGCCGTTTCGTTCACACCAGTGGAACAGCACCAACGATTCCAGTATGAGGCATCCTCCCATTACGAAAATGTCAGACACATTATGTAAGGAGGAACGTCTGGGAAAATAAAACATGGGTACTTAATTTATGGAGGACAATAAAAAAAGTTAAATGCTTCATCTGAGTCTGCCAGTAGCAGTCACGTGACAGCACAGGCCAATCAAATGGTGTTAACTCTGCAGGATCTAGTCAGGTAAAACATTTAATACGATTTGATTGGCTTCCAGTGTCACGTGACTGGCATGCAAGTGTATTTCGGGCTTTATTGTTTTATTATTGCTATGGCTTTATAGTTCGAGGGTAGTAAGTTATTTCACTTACATCTGATCAGTAGGTTTCCGTAGCCCATAAAACGGGTTCTCAAGGATGATGCCGCCGATACCTGCTTCTTTCAGCAAAGGTTTTACCATCAAATTTCGCCGTCGCCAGAAAAACTAAAGTAGAAAAAATATCAGGTTTAATTTAGAGGCTAAGATCTTAAATAGAGTAAAACTAAAATATTTTATAGCTATTTCTTTATTTAATAGTTTAATTAAGTAGGAGACTTCTATCGTTTCAAAATAAAACCCTAAACTGAGCAGAGCTTGTAGGTACTAAGCTAACATACACCTGAATATTTCTAAATAGGTACACACTTAAAAAGATAGAGCTTCCTGGCCTAGTGGTTAAGCACTCGAACTCGGATCGTGGATCGTGTGGTCTCGAGTTCAAACCTGGCCAGAACCAAAATCTTTGTGTTCATTGTTCAATTTCCGACTAACTCTCCGCTGAAGGAAAACATCGATAAAAAACCAAATCAACCCGGAAAACGGCGGAAGGCTCGCCCCCTACCACGTTGGGTTCTAATCCTATTGGTGAAAAAAGGGGCTTCTGAGTGTTCCGTTCATCTTGACGGCAACAGTCACTTGCCTCTGACTACCCTGTTGGGGATAAAGTCGTGATGGTATGTTACGTTAAAAAGATAGCAACAGAAACACGGACACCGAACAAATACCAACGTTCATTATCTACATAAATTATTGCCTTTATTGAGCTCTGCCATTGCGCGAACTGGCGAATCAATTTAAGTTTGTATGATCTACCGGGGGATTAACGATTATTAAAAGACTTACGAAAACGATATGGCATATTCAGTAAGTAATATACAAACTTTCTAAGTGGAAATGTATTACTTCCTTTTCAAGGTCACCACAAAATAGTCAGTATCTTTGTATGAAAACCTTAAAATTAAAGTCTATTGAAAAAATATACACTTACCTACATAGTTCTTTACTACATCACTTACAGAGTAAGCCAAATCGTTTTTGTAAGTATTTTGATAATCTCCCGTATGTAAAAAAAATATTCCGTTAGCTACTGTAGAAAAGTCTTTAAATAGGGATGTACAAATCAGATTTCACTGCAGCATCGCTATACTAAAATAGCAGCATCTCGAGAAACAGAGTTGTTACATAAGTGTTATATGATGAATTATGATGAATAGGTCACGTCAGCTCACCTGACTCTGACGCGTGTGGGTAAGTGTAACTTATGGATTATCTAAAAATAATTATCTTCTGAAACCACAGCTGTTCTGTTTCCCCACTGTATCTACTTATGCATTTACGACAAAGTTCGGACAAGCTTCGGAAAGTGGAAATTAGCATTTAGTAAAGTCTGAAACATGCATAAATAAGTGAATACTTTTAAGAAAATATTTAGGTTTGGAAACTTTTAGCCAACATCCGAACACAGACATAAATTGGAACAGATGAAGCCAATGTATGTTCTTCACTGTTATAGCATCGGAAGTCAAAATCATTAGATTAAAGGCCTGCGCAGACGAGGGATTATCCGCGGCGTACATTTTTTCTCAGTCAAAATACACAAACTGTCCCTCACAAACTGTAAGCAACGCACACGGACGACTAAAACTACGCCGAACCAAAAATCCGCCGAAACACCGTGGACGCCCCCAAAACAGCGTAGCGGATTGAAGTGCGCGAGCGTCTGCGAAAGAAATAGAACGAACGAACTATAAGCAGTGAACGCACATGGCGGATTTTAATCCGCGTTAAAAATCGATTCGTAATAAGAGGATGGACCTAGTATTTAAAACGTCTTTTCTTTTGCTTAAACTTCATGTAAATTACAGCACAACGTATTTTTTTATTTATTTAATGTGGCATCAAACAGTCATATATGATACAATGTTAAATCTTATAGTTATTGTGTTATTATAATAAGACAAACAGTGCCCAAAATGTATTATAGAAAAATCAATTACATGATCAAACGTGATCATTGGGGAGTTAATGACCAAGCAATACCCGATCGGGCAAGCGATGCAGTCAAGGACAATACCTACCTACCCAAGTAAAGTCGCTGACATCACAGGAACAGGTTTTACAGAGCACTGGAATAAGAGTTTTACATGTGCGTCATTCGCTAATTTTACTATTTTTCGCTGTAGCAAGCAACGATCATTCACAGGTTACCGTCGTCGACCGCACCAGCCCCCCGATTCAGAACGAAGTTATTGACCGATTCGGTAAATTTGTTTTAATTATGGTAAATGAGTATAACGGTAGCAATCAATATTTTTATATGTTAAAGCCAAAGGCCTTAAGTTTTCATAAACTGAATAACATAAAATCTAATTTTCTTAAAAATGAATATAAAAATAAAAGAAAATAACCGAATCGGTCGATAACTTCGTTCTGAATCGGGGGGCAGGAGCGGAAATACTAAATAAATTTGCCAAGCAGGCACATAATAGGTAATAGTACTCCGTACAGAAGGTTCTCTCAGGAAACGCGGACAAGTAAAAAAGTCTCCTTTTATCTTACAAGTGCGTGTCACACTACTACAGATACCCCGGAGAGGAGCCACGCGGCCGAGCGTACCTAAACTTTGAAGTAATCTTATTTTTGAGTACTAAGGGACAAATTAAACAAATCTATTTCTGAGGATTCCTTTTTAATGGAGTTGGTGGAACGATGAAGGAATGAGTTTCTAGTATAATTTTTTTTTTCGTCGCTGGGGAACAAAGACTGGTAGTGTACGTGAGGAGCGCACGGGCAGTCGAGCACAACCACAGAATAAAATAAAAACTATAGAATTGAACGGAGCCTAGAAGCGCCAATGAGTCAACTAAAGAATTTAGAATTGTATATAGAAAAACTATATCAAACATTTTAAGGCGGTTACACAGAGCGAGTAAATTATGTTTATACAGGGCTGCATTGTAAGTGTAAGTGTCGCTGAGGTTGTTGTCGCGATAATTTAGCGATTTTATAAACTTTTTTTGAATTTCAATTCTATAAGAGTGAATAGCATAACAGGGGTTCCACACAGTCAAGAATGCAGCGGACAAATGAGAAATAAAGTGTTTTAAGTGTAATTGTGTGTTTAAAGGGTTTACTGATCCTAACAATGAACCCCAGTTTTGGATATGCGGCACCAACAATATGATATTTATGAGAATTAAATGATAGTTGAGAGTCCATGATAATTACTAGGTCACTTTAAGAGTTTTGTTATCTATGCGGTAGTTATAATCAATAATATTCTTTTTACGAACGTAAGAAGTGATTTCTTACGCTGGCACTTATTAATATTGAGAAATAGTTGATTCCTGAGACAATAGTCGTACAACCTATCCACATCAGCTTGCAGTTTATAGGCAGTCATCAAGTGATTGCACAATTCTGTGCAGCTTTGTGTCGTCAGCATGGTAACATATTAGAAAATCAAAAATTCATCAAGCAAATTTCAAAAGAACAACGAAAAAATGGGTAACGGTGGCGGCATCTTATTATTAGGAAAGAACACATCGAGGGGAACAAACTTTATATGGAGCACATACAGGGTGGCCCAAAAGATGACACTAAAAAATTTTTTTTGGATTCCTGACATCTAGGGGTACTTGGAAATACCCCATGTATGTTCCGCGATTTTTAGTAGTTTTCGAGTTCTGATTTTTTCTTTTAATTTTGAGAATTTTAGACTTTACCTACTTGAATATTTTTTTTCTCGGAAATTATGAATCTTTTTTTTAATTTTTTTTTGTAGCATAGTCCTCATGCCTTGCACTTTCACACATAAAATACCGAGCTTCCTGCCATTAATGTAAGTTACAAAACTATCGATTGAAACTAAAAAATTAAGGTGAAAGCGAGTCACAATTAAATTTTCAACTTAAAATCAAAAATAAAAAAAATAAGTTCCATGACTTCTAAGTAATTTTAAAAACTTCGCAAGACCCTAAGCTTCAATTATAATAAAAAATAAGTGGTGCTCAATAGGCCTTTTTTAGCAGAAATCTGCCTTTAAATGTACAAAGGTGGAATTTTCTAAGTTTTTCTATTGGCTATTTTGTCAACCGCAAGATTATTCTGACCAAAATTAACATTACAATGATACCGTCTATTGAATAAATAATTAAAACAATATTTTTATTATGTTATTACACAGTGGTAACATCGATTTTGTTAATAGTTATTTTGGTTATTTCAAGGATCATTAATTATTGACAATGAATAAAACAATACTACAAATTTAACTATTAAATTATTTTGACAATAAGTTCTCTAAATGTCTCCCTCCCGCAGTAATGCATAACCTACAACGCCTTAAAAAAAATTGTTTTAAATTTTGGAAAGCACCAGTATTTTCTTTATTTTTAATCTCTGCTTGTCTCAGTTTTTCTCGCAGCTCTGCTTCGGTGTTTGTTTCACTTGCATAGACCATCTCTTTGTAATAACCCCAGAGAAAAAAATCAATGGGGTTTAAATCTGGTGAACGTGGTGGCCAAGGAATCGGACCGCCACGCCCAATCCACCGCCCCGGGAATTTCTGGTTCAGGTACTCCCGTACCTCTCTTGCATTGTGGCACGGAGCACCATCATTTTGATAATACATTCGTCTTCTTGTCAAAAGATTCACATTCTCTAACAACTTGTCCAAGTTATTCCGAAGAAAATTCAAATATTGCGTTCCATTTAACCTAGCTGGCAATTCGAAAGGTCCTATAAATTGTCAAATGTCATATCAAACCTAATTAACCTTAGAAATTAACAGTGAGGGCTTTTAAAATAAATGATTAAATTTAGAATATTTGACCTTTGTGTATTTTGAAGGCAGATTTCGGCTCAAAAAGGCCTATCGAGCACCACTTATTTTTCATTATAATTAAAGCTTAGGGTCATGCGAAGTTTTTAAAATTACTTAGAAGTCATGGAACTTCTTTTTTTTATTTTTTATTTTAAGTTGAAAATTTAACTGTGACTCGCTTTCACCTTTATTTTTTAGTTTCGATCGATAGTTTTGTAACTTACATTAATGGCAGGAAGCTCGGTATTTTATGTGTGAAAGTGCAAGGCATGCGGACTATGCTACAAAAAAAAATTAAAAAAAGATGCATAATTTCCGAGAAAAAAAATATTCAAGTAGGTAAAGTCTAAAATTCTCAAAATTATAAGAAAAAATCAGAACTCGAAAACTACTAAAAATCGCGGAACATACATGGGGTATTTCCAAGTACCCCTAGATGTCAGGAATCCAAAAAAAAATTTTTAGTGTCACCTTTTGGGCCACCCTGTATAGCTAAAGTATATCGGAGCTGAGTTATTAGGTATTGTATTTTTAACTAACTACTCAATTTAACTTAATCTATACCAAGGAAAAGGTAAAAAAGCGGCATTATTTAGAATCTTTATAAACATGCGAAGCAATTAGGATTTAAGAAGGGTAGTTTTCAATGGCCAGGTGCAATATTACGCCAATAATGTTCATGTATTGTGGGTAAAAAGACTTTCAGGTGTTTTTCCCATGTAATGTCTCTAATGTCTACGGTTAGGAACCAATACCTCCTATTTACATAATATTGACTATAAGAAAATGTCTTTTTGATTTACAAGCGATCTATATCAATGACACGTTAAGGTCGTTTTTCGTGATAGCTTGTAAATCCACTTCCTAATGCCAAATACTTAACATTTACTGCTATACATGGATATGGATATCTAACTTGAAGTATTCCTGGATGTACTTTTATTAGAAAAATATACGAGGTGCATTCAATAAGTACCTAGCCTCATCGCCAGAGGGCGCTGTAGTTTCAAAAGAATTTTACCACAGTGTAGCACATTCTTTTTTAATTCTTTTTTCAAATTTTCATTCCAATCCCTTCATTTGTTTTAATTTGACAACTTATGGAAGCGAACGTGTCGATCGGTTTTACAAAAATGGAAAAAGAGCAATATCGTTCGGTGATTCGATTCCTATTTTTGGAAGGGAAAACGCGCATCGAAATCAAAGAGCGCTTGGATGCTGTGTACGGTGACTCTTCTCTATCGATGGCCACCGTCAAGAATTGGTTCAACGAGTTTGCACGTGGCCGTACGTCGGTTTTTGATGAACCACGTCCAGGTGCACCGAAAACAGCTGCTACGGAGGAAAACATTAAAAAAATCCATGATCTCGTATTGGCAGATCGCCGATTGAAGGTTCGGGAGCTAGCTGAGACTGAAGCCATCTCAGAAGGAACAGTGCATCATATTCTTCACAAGGAACTCGGCATGAGAAAGCTGTCGGCGCGATGGGTGCCGCGTTTACTCACACCGGAAAACAAGCGCAACCGTGAGACCACATCGGAGACGTGTTTGGCGCTGTTTAAGCGGAATCCAGCGGAGTTTTTGCGTCGTTTTGTGACAGTCGATGAAACCTGGATCCACTGGTACACACCAGAGACCAAGGAGCAATCAAAACAATGGATCCAGACCGGGGAACGTGCTCCAAAGAAGGCGAAAACTGTAAAATCGGCCGGAAAGTTATGGCCACCGTTTTCTGGGATTCACAAGGTGTGATCTACATCGATTACCTCGAGAAGGGTAAAACAATTACAGGGCTTTACTATGCCGATTTATTGGGCCGATTCGACGCCGAATTAAAGAAAAAACGACCCCATCTGGCGAAGAAAAAAGTGCTGTTTCACCACGACAACGCACCGGATCACACGTCTGCCGTTGCCATGGCCAAATTGGTCGAATTACGCTACGAATTGCTGCCCCGTCCACCGTATGCTCCAGATTTGGCCCCTTGTGACTTCTTTCTGTTTCCTAATCTGAAAAAATCACTCGCCGGGAATAGATATGGATCAAATGAGGAGGTCATCGCCGCCACGGAGGCCTATTTTGCAGAGTTTGACAAAAACTATTTTTCGGACGGGTTAAAAAAGTTGGAGCATCGCTGGGCTAAGTGTATCGAACTAAAAGGAGACTATGTTGAAAAATAAATTGCCACTATTCCAAAATTTTCGTTTACTTTTTGTAGGCTAAGTATTTATTGAATGACCCTCGTACATCTTAAAAAGAAAACCTCCCTTTGCTATTTCTGCATCCTTTTTAGCAGCTGTTAGGTGAGATTATCTCCTTAGAGTAACATTTCATAACTATTATTTTAGTGAAACTAAGGCAAAAAATAATACTTTAAGAAATCATATCTCGGCTCCGATATCACTTCGAATAATTCTGACCACTCAGATATGTTGCTTTCTTAGGGTTCTATAAAACAGTGATAAAGTTATTGCTGGCCGCTAATATAAAAAATGACGCCACTGGTCCATACAACTTACGTTTACGTTACTCAAACCCCTTTGAAAATGACAGTGGTCATTTGATCAAAAGTTTAACTGACCAAAGTCGGTAATATCAACGTTCAAATTATCTATTACACTATTGGCCAAATCGTTCAAAGGTCAAAAGGATTATTTGATAAATTATTAATTATCAACTGTTTTAACTGAAAAAGGTAAATATAATTTTCGTTTCGTTCGTCGTTAAGGCTATGCCAAGCAAGCATGCTTGCATGCACACATACCTAATACTACATAGCGTGTTTTCTGGCGCTTAGCCGGCCGCTGCCGGGGCACTTCCATTTGTTGTTCTTTTGAAATTTGCTAGATGAACTTTTGATTTTCTAATATGCAACCGTCAGCATAGAGTAAGTGTTGGCTGTCAACAAAGGCCTCCCCAATGTCATTTATGTGGAAGGAGAACAGAAGAGGGCCCATATGTGACCCTTGTGGAATGCTTGATGGTACAGGAAGAAACTGAGAAAAGTAGCCCTTGATACGAGGTGCATTCAATAAGTACCTAGCCTCATCGCCCGAGGGCGCTGTAGTTTCAAAAGAGTTTTACCACAGTGTAGCACATTCTTTTTTAATTCTTTTTTCAAATTTTCATTCCAATCCCTTCATTTGTTTTAATTTGACAACTTATGGAAGCGAACGTGTCGATCGGTTTTACAAAAATGGAAAAAGAGCAATATCGTTCGGTGATTCGATTCCTATTTTTGGAAGGGAAAACGCGCATCGAAATCAAAGAGCGCTTGAATGCTGTGTACGGTGACTCTTCTCCATTGATGGCCACCGTCAAGAATTGGTTGAACGAGTTTGCACGTGGCCGTACGTCGGTTTTTGATGAACCACGTCCAGGTGCACCGAAAACAGCTGCTACGGAGGAAAACATTAAAAAAATCCATGATCTCGTATTGGCAGATCGCCGATTGAAGGTTCGGGAGCTAGCTGAGACTGTAGCCATTTCAGAAGGAACAGTGCATCATATTCTTCACGAGAAACTCGGCATGAGAAAGCTGTCGGCGCGATGGGTGCCGCGTTTACTCACACCGGAAAACAAGCGCAACCGTGAGACCACATCGGAGACGTGTTTGGCGCTGTTTAAGCGGAATCCAGCTGAGTTTTTGCGTCGTTTTGTGACCGTCGATGAAACCTGGATCCACTGGTACACACCAGAGACCAAGGAGCAATCAAAACAATGGATATAGACCGGGGAACGTGCTCCAAAGAAGGCGAAAACTGTAAAATCGGCCGGAAAAGTTATGGCCACCGTTTTCTGGGATTCACAAGGTGTGATCTACATCGATTACCTCGAGAAGGGTAAAACAATTACAGGGCTTTACTATGCCGATTTATTGGGCCGATTCGACGCCGAATTAAAGAAAAAACGACCCCATCTGGCGAAGGAAAAAGCGCTGTTTCACCACGACAACGCACCGGTTCACACGTCTGCCGTTGCCATGGCCAAATTGGTCGAATTACGCTACGAATTGCTGCCCCATCCACCGTATTCTCCAGATTTGGCCCCTTGTGACTTCTTTCTGTTTCCTAATCTGAAAACATCACTCGCCGGGAATAGATATGGATCAAATGAGGAGGTCATCGCCGCCACGGAGGCCTATTTTGCAGAGTTTGACAAAAACTATTTTTCTGACGGGTTAAAAAAGTTGGAGCATCGCTGGGCTAAGTATATCGAACTAAAAGGAGACTATGTTGAAAAATAAATTGCCACTATTCCAAAATTTTCGTTTACTTTTTGTAGGCTAAGTATTTATTGAATGACCCTCGTACATACTGACTCCTGTAAAGGATGTTTGACTGCATCCATCTCAGGGGACTGCCATGCACACCGGCCACCACGAGCTTATTTATGAGCATACTGTGATTTATTTTATCGAAGGTCCTGGAGAGATCAGCGTACACGACATCCACCTGCGAGTTGCTGTCCATTGATTGAGCAAGAAATTCAGTAAAAGTCACCATATTCGACTTTAAATGGGTTCTAAAGCTCTGTGTCTGTAGAATCCATTTTTTTATCATCGCGGGGAAATCCTCATGTATACCTCGCCGCCCGGGGGTACGACGAGGTTATGTCGGACTTCTACTGACTAAAACCCCACGGTACTCGACCTCAACACTTCAGCGGCGAGGCGGGGTCCCTAAAATGTTTCGCAACGCCCTGCCGCCAGTGCTTCCCCGTATTCAGCCGACCCCCCAATTAAGGGGGAAGGCCCCGGAAGCACCTGGAGCACACAGGTACTTCCGCCGCCGCGTGTCTGTAGAACCCACGCTGTAGTGGAGAAATAAAGCTTCGGCCAGCCATCGCAAGATCAGCTGTAACTATTTTCTCGAGAATTTTCTCAAACTGCACAGTTTTGAGATTGGTCGATTTTTGGTCGATCAATTACAAGGTGATTTTGTCGATTTTTGGGGATTGGGGTAACTAAGACGGCTTTCCATTTAGTGGGAAACGACCCGGTCTGTAATGAAGCTCGGAAAATTATAGCAAGCGGCTCAGCGATCTCTTCGGCGCAGTTGCGGATCAGCAATGGGTGGATATTATCTGAGCATGCCCCCTTATAAACGTTAACCTGTTAAAATTCTTTCAGAAGGCGATTAGTGCTAAGGTTGACAGAGTCCATTTCAAAGGTGGTTTGGTTGTGCCAATCAATGATTGGTTAAGATTCATCAGAGAAAACGAATTCTGTGTGTAAGTATTCGTTGAATGCTTGACAAATCTCAGAATATTTAAATACTCTCGAACTAAAAATGTGCACACACACCGTGTGCGTTGAGTCCGCGGTAAATCCGCGGCAGACTTTTTATTCGCGGAGCGTACCTACTTCTTTTTTCGCCGCAGAGAAAAGCACGTCGTCTGCGCAGGCCTTTACACTTAACATTCCTCTTTCTAAGAACATCATTAACAACGATTAAGAAATGGGGGCTTTGGATTATCAAAACATGACGTCACAATAAGTTAAAAAAAAAGGTTTTCATGCAGAGGAACCTTGCGAAAAAACAAATACGCATTCATCCAAATAAATATTTATTATTATCATAATAGGTCAGTAGTAAGCAAGCAGGCACCTAGTAGTAAGCTGTGAAAGAGAATATACACAAAGAAATGATGTAAAATCTCCAGACTACATCATTTTACACCATTTATTCATTTAGTAAAATCCATTTAAATGGTGACTGGTCCTGGCATGACCGCTATAGTATTGTGTAAGACTAGCTAGGGGGAATTTTTGTGTCGTCAAGGCAAGAGCAAGCGGGCGACACAGCTATTCCCAGCAACAAACAGGTTATTATTAAAATATACCTGACCCAATTGAAAATACTTAAATTTTATAATAAGTGCCTACAATGTCGCAGTACCTATATTTTATGAACTGCATTCGATTACAGATTCGAACAACACACTTTTGGATCTAATCCAAGAAACTTCATGAGTAATAACCAAATGAATCTTCCTTGTTTTTGTTTACTGTTTTGTTGTCGATAAAATTAAATTGCTTTTTATTTCATAGGCATAGTTCTTATCACTGTGTAATACAAACATTTACTTATGGTTGCATGTTACAAAACATGCTTTAACTCTTAGGCTTCAAAGCTCAATATCTTATATTCTTGTCAATGATAGATTAAGCATCACATGTGGGCACTGATAAAGTGTGATAAACTAGCAAGTTAGAGCACTAGATAAAAAACTAATATATTAGTTTCTAAGACAAAGAATGACAAAGAATGGAGGGTGAACTACAATTAGCCACAAAAGCCCATGAAATTAGAAAGATGGCTCACGCAGCACACTTATAATAATATTTGTTTATCCTGACGTCATGAAATCTTTACTCCTATAAACTAATCAGCTGTCCGTCAGCAGCTACGCTAAGTATATCTACACGATATAATTCTCCCGTTAAAATATAGAAAAATATAGCCAATATCACTAGCTGATAATGTAAGTATAAATTGGTGAAATAATTTTTAAAATCGGTCCAGTAGTTTCGGAGCCTATCCTGAAACGAAATATACACGCTTTCATTCTTTGACTTAGTCACAGTTTTGACTAACTGCAATAAGTGCAATTTAGGCTACAGAGCATAGGTATCTACTTAAATTACCTCATCATTTGAACATTAATTACCTACTTAATGCAAAACAAATGTTCAATCAGTCATATTTTAACAGTAATTCAAACTGCTTGGTAAGTTTTCTAACGCAAGTATGAAAACGTAACTGCAGAGAAACCCAATACAATAGAAAATGAAGGACTCTACATGAAATTCACATATTAAGCAGTGTTGTGTTGTGTACACTGCCATGGCATTCTACAGGTCAAGCATTTTTCAAATAATTTAATTACAATATTTACACACTTTTTTTATTTTTTTTATTTACACTAACAGATATAACATAAATAGTCACTGAAAGAAATGGTTTTATTCTCCACGTTAGTGGTCCTTCGAGCCGGATGTAGGGATCTGTACGCGGCAAAAGTGTCGTGATTTCGAACCTTAAATATAGGCTGATGAGAACCAGCTCCTGACCCGCGCGTACGTAACAGTGGCTCACGACACATTCAATTGCATTGTTACTGAAGTGCGGTGAGACAAACAAAAAAAGCAAAGGCAGGTGGAATTGTAACTGTGATCCGAAGCGTTTTTTCATCTACCTACATTTGTCAGATAAAAATATATGTTATACAGGGTTACGTATAAAAATATTTGTGGTTCCAAACAACTATTATTAGCAGGACTTTTTTAAAACTCCCAACTAATTGGACCAATATTTTTTACTTACAAATGAATTAGAATGTTGTTTTGTGTTGATGTTGAATAACAGACATGTCATTGGTCCTGCTCTCCTTTTTATTTAGAGTATGTATCAATATGTCAGTTCATCAGCAAGGCCAGAACTGTTGACTTAAGGAAATCAATCTCACCACCACAAAGTCCTAACGCTATTGCACATATCAGAATGCATTTTCTAATGATTATGATAGCTGTCATATAAGTTACAGCTGTCAGTGGCTACACCCGCATAGACTATTTTCATGCGTTGATATATAAAAATAGGCTATGTAATGCCCTGATAATGTAGCTTTTTATTAGTGATAGAATTTTTAAATCAGTCTCATGTATCGGAGCCTATCCAAAACAAACAATCAAATCTGTTTAAATGTAATATTAGAATAGATTATTTTTATTGTTGATTTTTTTTAACTATTGAATGATTTTGGTAGTTTTTTACTTACATGATCACCAGTGCCAGCTAAATGGAGACAGACCGGCTTACTATTGGGTTCAGGCCAGTGCGTTGGCAAGAGTACTTGAAAATGGGCTTTTCTAGCTATCTCTGGCACAATACCTGGCAGGTGCCGCTCAAGTGGACTGATGAAATAGCCTTCAAGGAGTTTGCAGTCAGCAAGATTTTGTTCCTGGTGAATAATAATGTACAGTACATAAATGTAAGAATGGTCAAAGCAACAAGTTTTTACAAATAATTAAATAACCAATGAATAAAACAACTTTTTTTAAACAGCATTCAGTAAACTATTGGTAAGTTGAATATTAGGAGGAATGTTCAGGCTGATTATGACATTTGGTGAAGTTAGCAACCAGGGCCAAATAAATAATCAATAACTTCAATAACTTTCAAAACTTAATAATTGACTTTAGAGTTAAATAACACCATGGACTAAACGATGGAATGTGTACTAACCTTTGTTATAGTGACTGGGTAATCCTTTTCAACTAATTTAAAGCACTCATCACGGTTGGACACTATTTTTCTGAACTCAAATAACCTAGAAAATAAACATTATTGTAATACGTATTTCGATTCCATTTTAATACACACATATGAACCAAGTAAACAGGATCTATGGATAGATTTTTCTCAAATAGAATACGATTTACCTGCGCAAATTCTCTGGTTTACCCCATCCTTTTGTAAAAAATTTGGTTAGCAAAATACTTCTATAAACAGCATCTAACTTGCTAGCAGACATTCTACGCGGGATGGAATTTGTTTCAAGCTGCACTGGTCTTTTAAATTATTAATTTAGTTACAAAATTGCGTTCTCTACACCACACTTTTATTCAGAACATTTTTAGGAATTGAAAGATGTCAACAAAATGTTTTTTGTCTCGGTCAGTCAGCTGTTGCTGCATGTTTAATTATGTTTATGGCGCTAGACAACAGTGTTTTGAGATGTAAAAAGGAGTGCATTAAATAGGAGTATTAGAACAAATTAGAACCAAGCTTAGTTTCGTTTTTAGCTTCGCATTCTAATTCTTCTTTGGTTCTATGCGAATTTATTAGAACAGTCATCATCATCATCATTCGCAGATGATCCATCAAGATGTCCACTGCTGGACCTCCCCCACCTATTTCCAAAGCGACCGATTATACCATGACCAGTATATCATCGGCAAATCGAAGGTGAGAGAGTGATTCCAGGAGTTTGAAGGCGTCTTCCAGTGCGGCTGTGAACAGTTTAGGAGAGATGACATCTCCCTGTCTCACGCCCTTTTGCAGTGGAATCGCCCTCGTGCTCTGCTCCTGTATACTCGAACCGACATGGTGGCGTAATTGTATAAACACTTCAGCACCTCGATCGATATACCGATAGTCAATATGGCAACGCTGAAGAATCGAAGGCTTTCTCATATCCCACAAACGCTAAGCATAGTTGCAGGTTATAATCCTCGGACTTCTGTATAATCTGCCGCAGCGAATGGATGTGGTCTATCTATGGTACTGTAGCCTTTTCGGAATCCAGCTTGTTCGGGAGGCTGGAAGTCATCGAACCTGCGTGCGAGGCGGTTCGTGACATGAGTCATCACGTCGAGGGTCACCTCGAGAACAGCTTGTAGACATAGCTCAGAAGCGAAATGGGTATGTAGTTCTTTAGAGAGGTGTTGTCGCCTTTCTTAAATAACAGCACCATTACGCGTCTGTTCCATGCCTCAGGCGTTAAGCCCTCGAACAACACGGAATTAAATAGCTTCAGAAGTACTCTGAAGGCAGGCAGAATGCCGGCACTCACCAGTAATTCCGTCATCGTCAGGCGCCTTGTTGTTCTTGAGCTGTTTGAGAGCCATCCTAATCTCGTAGAGGCTGATGTCCGGGATATCTTCGGTGTAATGTCGGATGAGCTTGGCTTTTGCTTGGGGTTTTGGCCTAGCTAGTAACGGGTTTGGCGGTCGAAGTGTATAGCTGTAAAATCTCTCGATCTCAACCAATACTGCTGTTACAGTCGACGCTACACTGCCATCCTCCGTCTTCAGCTTCGTCAACCGACTCTGCCCAATAGACTATCTCTCGCAAACACTTTGGACCCTTTGTTCCGTTCGATCGTCTCCATAATACGATTTGTATTAAATCGGATGTCGCGTCGCAAGAATTTTTATATGTGTCTATTGAGCTGCCGATAGATTTCAGCGTCATAGGAGGTCTGCAGCGAACGTCGATCTCTAGGATCGACGTTCAGCCATGAGGAGTCTGGGTCGATAGTTTTTGCGGTTTGTTCCGACGGCCAGGTTTAAAGAACCTGGATCCACCCACATGGACAGCTTCCACAAGCCCGTTATTAGAACAGTCCACTAACAATATAAAAAACATCTAGCATCGGGAAACTGGAACTGCCAGAACACAAAATGATAGTCAATCGGTTAAAATATACTAGCCAATTATAATTGTATTGTTTGCAATTATTTTTGCCTATTTTGTAATGTAGCAATAAGACGCAACATTGTGGATACATTAGGATATAAGTGTATTACTTTCTGTCTTTTTTAAATAGTTACTTTGTTTGATGTGCATTAAAGAGTTTCTTATCTTATCTTAGAGTTTCATAACTTTAAGTCATGTATTTTAGTTAATTCGATAACTGACTGGTTTATATTTACCTTTCCATGCTTAAGTAAGTATATACTTAGGCATAACAAACAAAATTTAGGACCCTAATATGGTTCGCGCTCCTTGGTGACAAGTATTTAAAATGTAAATAAGTACGTGGGAGGGACGAGCTTGGGCTATTGTTGATGAAGAGTTATTTATTGACCAACATGGAAACTACGAAAGATTTAAAATATAATCTTCATTGATTTAGGCTTGGAAAGGCAGAGGTTAACCTTGAGGTTCGCGAAATTTATTATGCTCTAGATTATATTGTAGCCTGCTGGAGGCTCTCATTTTCGTCAATTTTTGTTTTTTGTTGCGCCAGACAACACACCTCTTGTAATGGTCTCGAAGTAGGGATTATTAAATCCCTGTGTTACGAGGTACCACACAAGGAAAAAAGCTAGGGGCGTCTCCCAGCACACCCAGACCCGAGTCAATTCAGAAAAGATCGTTTCCTGAATTGACCCGACCGGGAATCAAACCTGGGACACTACGGAAATCGAGGCGAGAAACCGTGCTACAGCACACTACGCCAATCGTGCCGTAATATCGTCAACACTTTTCATTATTTTGTTAAAGTACTTGTACCTAGTTCTTACAGGTGGGGTGGGATCAGCCCCCCAATTCAGAACGAAGTTATCAACCGATTCGGTGAGTTTGTTTTAACTATAGTAAATGAACCGCTTAACGGTAGCAATCTATTTTTTTATATGTTAAAACCAAAGGCCTTAAGTTTCTATAAAATAAATTATATAAAAACCAGCAATCGTAAAAAATGTATTAAAAATAAAAGAAAATAACCGAATCGTTCTATAACTTTGTTCTGAATCGGGGGGCTGCACGTCTTCCACTAGTTGCCACTTTAAATTTACATTATCGTTTGCGTAAAATTTTGTATTGGGATTTGACATGACATGACAATGTCAAATCCCAATACATTTCTTTACGCGAATTATCGTCTCTCGTTAATTCAAAGTGGCAACTCGTGGTAGACGTACAGAGGATAAATAACTACTGGCTAATTATGAAGTAGTCATGTTGTCTGAAAAGGGACCATATTACAATCCTTTAAAGCTTGTCAAGTTCATTCCCAACTGAGCATAGCGAGCAATTTGTCATTTTATCTTTCATTTCCAGCCAGTCAGCGGTTGCCTTGCACTAACGCATGGTCTAGGCTGAATATTAGGTAACTGACGATTTCGAACGATTGATTAATATTTCTCTAAATATAAGCTTGCTACCCTATATTTAGAGAAATTAACTTGATTGGATATAAATACAACTTCATAAGCGATTATAATAAGTCGCCAGGGATCTGAACCCGCTGAGTTGTGACAGCATCCAGTACAGCCGAGGTGCGAGTACGGCTTTACGTAATCAATCACGTGGGCCGCATCAATGAGTCAGCTAGTCACTGAAAAAATAGATCACTTCTACATCGCCAAAACACTATGCTAAAGTTGGTATTTAAGCGTTATTTAGGTCTTTGATGAGCTGTTTTTGTGCCGCGTCCTATTTGTTTTGGATACAATACAATTAAGAATGGTACCTATATTAATTAAAATGAATTAAATCCTCCTGGAGGAAAGTATGCAGTTCTTATTTATTATTTTTAAATTTACCCTTAACCTTCCATCATCTTTGTTCTGCTGTTTGGAAAAGATTGCTTTAAGCCATAAGACTTTTCTTGTTAGTGTTTATGAGGGTTTCTTCCTTATCTAAAAACTATTTTCCACACTGAGTGGTAGAAAAGTATATTATCTACCACTTAAGTAGTTGAATAAGTAATTGAAAAAAAAAACATTTTTCATCACTAACTGAGTAGGTATGCCATATCGTTTGTAAGTCTTTTGATAATCACCCGGTAATTATCAAAAGACTTACAAACTATTTATTAATCAATATTTACACAAATGCAAACCTTTTAGCATTTAAAAATACGTCGAACAGTCGCGTTCACATCAACCTTTTCAAAACCTTTGCAAAATAGGTCTTCTGATGATGATGATGCTGTTTATTTATTTCAGATTTCTCTTTAATATACAAAACAAATTTAAAGTTCTGATTACACAACACACATAAAATCATAAAAAGTCTTTACTTTCATGAAGTCTTAGGTTAAAATTAAAGCTTGATAATAACCAAGTTTTCTTGGTAAGTTGAATCATATATTTTTAAATTCTGTTTGGAGATAGGATTTCATCGAATTTGGTTTCCTTGTAGGTACCAAAATCCGCACAAGGTTCCGGTTCGCGAAACGAGAAATGACGTCAGTTTCGAGGTGAGTTATGTACTTACTATGAACTAACATCTACTATGTATACGTAGGCAGTTACACAGCTGACGTTGTTATCCAAATAAGGCGTGAAAACCAGAATAATAATAACGCAACACCTGGAACGATAGTTTTATCTGAGTCGACTCGTCCATACGAAAATCTGGCCTAAGTGTTAAGTTATGTGAGGAATAGCATAATAAGAGAGCGTATGAAAGAGGATGTTATGTTGTCAAAAAAATTGAGATGGGAATGCTAAGATGGTTTGGGCATATGGAAAGGATGGATGAAAGGCGATTAAAGAAACTAATTTACAAGGCGAGGGTGGATGGAGCTGTTGGAAGAGGAAGGCCTAGACGGACGTACTTAGGGCAAGTCCAAGACGTGTTCAGAAAAGGTTAGGTCAGGAACACCCATAATCGACAAGCATGTATGAAAGGATTAATGAGAGTGGAAGAAACGCAAGAGGTGTGTCAGCAGAGCCGTAGCAAGTGGAAAGATGTGGTCTCTGCCTACCCTGTTGGGAAAAAGGCGTGATGGTATGTATGTATGTGTTAAGTTTATACACAGTATTCAAATTTTAAAAGGGTTGACTGACTTACTT
Source organism: Udea olivalis (assembly GCA_947369235.1). Taxonomy (NCBI): domain Eukaryota; kingdom Metazoa; phylum Arthropoda; class Insecta; order Lepidoptera; family Crambidae; genus Udea; species Udea olivalis. Next base: position 7,848,803 of record OX376362.1, on the reverse strand, counting down.
GACTTATGTTCTTGACTAGGGTTAGTTTTATTATCATGGAGTCACTGAAGACTTGATAGCAATAACTGATTATATTTAACTAGTCATTTAGGTGTAGGACATAGTTACTTGTGTGCAGTGCGTTTTTGGAACACACAGTTTCTGCCCATGTCATACCATTATCATTGTAGCGCACGCGCATTGGCCGTTGAATTTTTTTTTTTGGTTCGCTCAATTTCGCCAAGAAAATAATCCAAGAGGCACGAGGCACAACCGTCAACCGTGGGACTAACATCGAGTCCTTTTAGGACCTGTTTTGTAACTAAGACCAAAGTTAGTGATAAAGAGTTTTGATTCGTGCAACATACTCGAAAATCTTAAAAAATAATACGCTGGCTTATAGATTTCGACGATACCTGAGTTAAAAAATAGCGTCATGGATTTAGCAATCAGCCTACTGCTTGTCTACCCTTAAAATAAATAAATAAAATTGACTAAAAAACTTTGCTTAATGTTGGTAAAAAAAGTGCAAAGGCACAGGCAACGCGTAGGCGCCACGGGTAGTATAAGCACGCTCTTACGTTCCTCAGAATTGTTTTCCTCATCGATTACTCAGACGAACAGACGTAAGTGTCCTCTCGTGTTGTGAGACTAATAAAATAATAATTAAAATATTTTTTTGTTCAGTGATCATTCGTAGTGAAGTGAGGTCAAGATGGCGCGAAAAAGTTTTTTGAATGTTTCGTGCTATGTTTATCTGCTAGTTAAATCAGTTTTGTTATGAGCTAGCTATAGCGGTAGCTAATTAACCAAAAACCTTCCTAATAATAATAATATTATAAAAGTTTTGTAACTGAATAGAAATTTAATAAAGTGAATATATTCATGTTGAACCTTGATTTAAGACGTTTTTTGTAAATTTTATTTCAATATTGCAAGACAAGAACAGTCGCTTTGCCGACATTATTGTTTCATTCATTCACAGCACGCGCTCGTATTCCATAATAAGTCATGGTATTACTGGCCGCTTGTTTCTAGCCGCATTTATTTGCCTCAGTAAACATGAATCACTTGAACGGCATATTTATGATTAGTTATTTGTACGGTGCAAGGCCATAACATAGTAGTATTTCAAAGAAACATCACAAACACAGCAGCGCGCCGCAACGGAATAAGCAGTATACGAGTATTTATGTAGCTACTTAGAGCCGTAATACTTACAACGCATGCAGGGTTATCATGAATGAATGAATGACCAAACCCTTGAAAGGCATTGTTTCCCAAACTGGAACGTGAGCGTGACGTTACCCTCAAGTGGTTAAATATGTGCAATTTAAAAATAAATATTTTAACTGTTTTAGCAACATAACATTATAAAAAAATCGATAGTAATAGATTCCAAGAATAAACCTGAAAACTTTGCGAAAGTGTCCTCCTGTATGGACATGTAGTACCTATTGACTGATATAAAATAATAACGCAGAAGTAGGGAAATAATTTAGCCTGTGTATTGTTTACTTTTATAACCCTTTCTTTTACAGATGGGCAGGCAGCTGCTGTCGATAGCACCGTTGGTGCTTTTAGCTTTTTTCAACTTCGGGGTAGATGGTAAGTGAGCAAATTATGCAAACAAGTATTTTTTATACCAGTCATTGGTATCTACACTACATTAACAATTTGTTCCAGAACAAACTTGACGTTTGGTCGTTGTTGATTATGAGAGATCAGTTTTTTTTATTGTTTCTGTAATCAATTTCAATATTTCGTTGTTCTTATTTTATTTAATGTCTAAATCGTTGAGTTTATTATTCGTAACGTCCAAAATCTACAAATTAGGAAGATCATAACAATAAATCCCCGAAACACCGTCGCGATTATTACCGCCTTGTCGTTTTTATGTATCTACAAATCGATACGATAAGCTCACCTCAGACAATTAATCACTATGAAGACCATATTGGTTGGCACGTGTGGGTGTTCAGCGGCAAGCTATATGTTGATGATTAAATTTAATTATGATGTTTTTCTGTAGCAGATATTGGCGACGTATCGTCTACTTGTCTATGTTTGATTGATCCTTTTTTGTTTTCATTTATCAGCTTGATGATAAAGTATTGTAATATGTACCTACCTACCATATAAATACCACTGAAACTCAATGCAATGAAATGAAATAATTTAATGGCTCAATAAAGGATCCTTTATTTTCAATCGGCTGTTGTTTGCCCCATTGAATATTTTTGCAAGATGACATCATAGAGTTCTTAGATTTAACAATTCAGCAATATATCTTAGCTGATTGATGAATTTTTAAATCTAAGAACCTTTAAAAGTTTTTCAGTTTTTTAACTAGTTATTTATGTTAAAAAGCTCTTACAATCATTTCAATAAGAAATGCTTGTTTCATTAATTCTTTCGTTTCGTTCATATCTTTTCGTAAAATTGCTACCAACTCAAGGCTTTTGTTTTGACCACGCGGAATCAACCCACGTCTTCGCGATCATGCATAAGGTATTTGTATCATAGCGATCACGCTTAAGGTTCTATTAAAGCGATTGATGGATATTAGAAGGACACTGGTCGTAATAATGACGTGGGTGTGGCTTTGTTTACAATGATAAAGAGTAATTAACTTATGAACTAATACATCAGAAAAGTTACGAGTATTAGCGTCTGATTTTCATTAACCTAAATAACTAAATACCATTGGAATTAAGGGGAAGTTTAATAACTCATGTCAACGTCAACGATTGATCTCAGTAAGTATATGAGTGTAGGTTCCCAGCTAAGAGAGAGCTCCTCCGAGTTGAAAGTGAAAGAAATTGTTATAAAACCAAATTAGGGCATTATTTAATAGTCAAAAAAATAATTATCCAAGATCAAAACCAGGGTCATGGCCATTTTACTGGAGCACTGCGATAATTATGGCATACGCATTACGCACATTCAAAGCTTTGGTGAAAACCTAGACCCAAAAAAATAGGAGGTTAATTTAAATCTAACTATACATGCATACATACCATCACGCCTTTTTCCCAACGGGGTAGGCAGAGACCACATCTTTCCACTTGCTACGGTCCTAAAAACTATAAACCTCCTGTAACCTGATACTGATAACAAGTCCCTAGATAAGTAGCTCTGTCTACACAAACCGTGTATTCCCATTCTTTTAGTACAGAAATTTCCATGGTTGATTATCGGAAGGACCAGGCTTGGCGTAGGCGGGTTGTTTACATTCCGAGCTCGTTGTCAAGGTTGAGCCAAGACATTGTTTTCGACATGGTGATGATTTTTACGAGTTTTTTTTCTTGATATACTCGTAATTATGTATTTAGATTAAACGTTTGTGGGCGTATGCTTGTTTTTTTATAAATACTCATCTACTGATTAAAGAATGGAGTGTTTTGACCTCTGAAGGAATCATTGGATCATTGTAGATCTTTGTGAAGTAAATCCCACACACTGATGCGATAATAATATCAGCAAAGTTGAATTACAGGCATTCTAAAATGCACATAAAACGATAAACGGCCTATAATGCAAATAAATCGAAGAAACTTGCAACTAAGTATTACAATTACAAATACCCTTATTGACATTTTAGCCCAACGATACTACAACTACCATCCACGAAGCTACTACGGTCGCAATCTCTACGAGCACGGGCGGTCCATCTCCGACAACACGGTGACATGTGGACCTCACACTTGCGGTGTTGGGGCTCATTGCATCCACGGCAGTGTGAGGCCCGTGTGCGCCTGTTTAGCGGGATACTCAGGGGATCCATTGTCTCAGTGCATCAGGATCGAGTGTGTTGGTAAGTCAAAGAGCGAATGAAGATTGTTTTTTTAGAGAGGAAAGGTTTAGCAGATTCCTCCGACCGTAATAGAGCTGATTTCGCAGTTGCGAACCTTATTTCTTCTCACTGACTTAACAAAAGTTCCGCATAGCCTGATGAGGTCGGTAACGTGCGAGATATTTCTAGTGCCTGCCTCTACAAGTTACCGCAGCATATGGACAGTGGACACGTTGTCCAACGTCTCCATATGCTGCGGTAACTTGTAGAGGCAGCAAGAGAAGAAATAGGGCGACACAATTGTTTGCCACTGATATTGCTTAAGAAGTAAACTAATGTAATGCGGAATAAGATTATGTTGAGGAAGTGCAATGGGTTTTGAGTTTAATTAAATATTTCAGATAATAGTGAGTGCCGTAGTCACCAAACATGTGTGAATCAGCATTGCGTCAATCCTTGCGAGGGCACCTGCGGAGTCAATGCCAACTGTGAAGTGAGTACCTACCTATCCATAAACATTCCTGACGGTATTATAATGATAATTATGCCTACCTTCTAATGCCGAACGACTTATTTAGGAGACTATATTTAACAATAAATTTTATTCATACCTAACATGGTATTCAAACTGTGTTTCAATTTGTTGAGAAATAATGAATTTAGTACGGTAAAGCACGCGATCTATTGTATCCTATAAAGACTGTTTTAAAAGTTAACCTTATGGTTACGTTCAACTAAAAACGAAGTAACTGAAAATCAAAGCAAACTGTTGTGATGTTTCTCTACGGCCTTTTTTTTAAATATAATATGTATTTTTCAGGTCCGCAACCATATTCCCGTGTGTTCCTGCCCTGCCGGTTACACCGGCTCTCCATTCCAATCTTGTAGATTAGCAGACCCCGGTTAGAATATTTATAATACGTTTTTGTTTATTGTTGTATTTTATTAGTTGGCTAGCAAGGCTTTTGAGGGGTCTTTGCAACTTCTTATTTATGTTTCAGAGGAAGCTTGCCACCCCTCCCCATGTGGCCTCAACACGAAATGTCACGTCTCCAATAACCAGGCCATCTGTACATGCCTACCAGGATACCGGGTCAGTACCTTATTATGTATTACTGGTGTTTCGAGCGTTTACTTGAGAACCCCATGGAGGGATCTTTACATTATTTAATTTTTAATGATGGTGAAATTTATTTAAGTAGGTGTATAAATTTTGGCCGTTTGAGGCAACTGGTTGTCCATTTTGAGTGGTTGTGTTAAGTCTCAAATATTCATTGAATATAGCTGATGGCCTGCTAATGCTATAACAATTTCATTCCATCAGGGTAGCCCACTATCCGGCTGCCGTCACGAGTGCGAGTCTGACGGCGAGTGCGGCGCCCAGCAGTCCTGCCGTGACTTCAAGTGCGCGAGTCCGTGCAGCGACTGCGGCGTCAACGCTGATTGCGAGACTGTGGCGGCTCATCGCGCTGTCTGCAAGTGTCCTAGGGTGAGTTGATTGTGTATGGGGGATCGAGCTCATCTTCTTATATAATAGTACTTAGGCTTACTCTTCGTTTTGGAATATAAATGAAATCAAATTGCTCTTTTTTGTTTATCAGGTCTTCTCAAGGCATTCTCTTCAATCAAACAGCAATTTAACAGACATCAAAGATTTGCATTTGCAAGTTTTAATACAATGCCCCTTAGAAGAGTTCTTCCTGCAAGTTCCAGGCCTTCCAAACTCTTACGAAAAGGACTAGCCAATGTCTTTTTTCAGGGGTACCACGGCGATCCCTACCGCATCTGCAGCGCAGAATGCACCTCCGACTCAGAATGCCCCAGCTACAAGCCGGCCTGTGTGTACAACGCGTGCATCAACCCTTGCACCAACGCCTGCGGCGTGAACGCGGACTGCAACCTGCGCGGACTCACGCCGGTCTGTTCGTGCCCTAAGACTATGACTGGGGATCCGTTCACGTTCTGCAGGCCTTTTGAAGCTCGTAAGTGTAGGGTGTATCTTAGAAGGAAGAAGGAAGGAAGGTGTTGTAGATAAAGAAAGTAAGACACTTATATACAAATGGTCTCAAAGCTACCAAGCCTAAAAAGATGTATATAAAAGACAGACAAATGGAGTTTTTACACGTAAATGAAAAACATAAATAATGGTTCCAGCTTGTCCTACCATTCCCAGATGACTCTTGCATTATGAACGCATTTTGTTGGATATCACAAATTAAGTCTACTACTAAATATATCTACTTTTAGAACTATAAACACAAATGCTGAAGAAGTTAGGTCTAACCAATACGACGTAAATGTATGTATACTATGATGATTTGAATTCTCACTAGTCTCATCAAGGATAACTGTTGAGCACTTGGGTTTATTGTAGGCCTTCAAACATTTTTATAATGATGTTGCTTTCCTGCCCCAGGTGATCTCTGCGAGCCAAACCCTTGCGGTGCCAACGCCAAGTGCACTCCCGGGCACGACCGCACCGGAGCTGAGCGACCCGTCTGCACGTGTCCTTCCGGGTACATTGGCAACGCTCTCGTCGCTTGTGAAAAGGTATGTTGCTGTTCATATTGTTTTCGTGCTTTGTTTTGTGATTTTGGGCTGAGGACTTTAAAAACTCCTTTATTCAACTCTAAATAACTAATACAATAAAAAATCTAGTGGTCTATAAGTAGCATTTCCTAGACTGATGTTGAGAAAAAATCATTTTGATAATATATGGAGCCTGAATATTGTAATTTCTCTTGATCATATTCTTGGTAGAACTTTGCTGTCAGACAATTAAAACCCTTGGAGCCACTTTCTTCCATCAAATAAAATAATACTGTTAATACCGTCCATGTAATTTATTTTCAAAAGAAGGATGAAAGTAGGATAAATGCAGTGGAAATGAGAGCATTGCGAAGTTTGGCAGGAGTGACATTGAGTGATAAAGTAAGGAATAGCACAATAAGAGAACGATGTGGTGTGAAAGTGGATGTTGCCACAAAAATTGAGATGGGAATGCTAAGATGGTTTGGGCATATGGAAAGGATGGATGAAAGGCGATTAACGAAACAAATTTACAAGGCGAGGGTGGATGGAGCTGTTGAAAGGGGAAGGCCTAGACGGACGTACTTAGGACAAGTCCAAGACGTGCTCAGAAAAGGTCAGGTCAGGAGTACCCATAATCGACGAGCATGTTTGAAAGGATTAATGAGAGTGGAAGAAGCGCAAGAGGTGTGTCAGGACCGTAGCAAGTGGAAAGATGTGGTCTCTGCCTACTCCGTTGGTAAAAAGGCGTGATGGTATGTATGTATGTATGTAATTTATTTTTCTTCATAGCGGTCATGGGCAAAACACCACCATTTATTCACATTCATTACCTTTTTTAGGGTTTCTGAGAGTTCCATTTTTTAGTTTAGTAAAAGGCCTACAATTTATTATCGTTTATTCAGGGTGAATGCGAGCTAGACTCGCAGTGTTCCGACCACCTAGCCTGCGTGGGCTACCAGTGCGTGGACCCGTGCCTCGGCAACACGCAGTGCGGCTCCGGCGCCGTCTGCATGGCGCGCCGCCATCTTGCAGTCTGCACCTGCCCTACAGGTATTATTATCAGCTTATATACATTTCAACATATTTTTCAGGTTTTTAAATGTTCCTGTTTGAATATCCCCAAGATCCTCTCCCTCAGTGCAACAGACAGCACAATATCTTAAAAGAGAATCAATGTAAAAGATTCATTGTATGAGCTTATATTACAGTCGAAAGCACATCGTTTGATTTAGATTGCTGTGAAAATTGATTTCGAGTGGATATAACAGTGTGCCCTCGTTGTCCTCTAATATTTGACGACACGGTTGGCGCAGTGTGCAATGGCACGGTTTCTCGCCTTGACTTGCGTGGTGTCCCGGGTTCGGTTCGGGTCAATTCAGGAAATGTTATTTTATGAATTGACTCGGGTCTGGGAGTGCTGGGATACGCCCCTGGCTAGCTCCATTTTAAGCAATTTGGCATTCTCAAAGACATCCTCACTATAAAATGCCAGATTGACGTGTTAAGCTAAAAGCCTTAAACCCTTTCCAATCTTTTTAACAGGGCGAAACGGCGATGCCCTTGTGAACTGCTACGAATCGCGCTCCGAAGCCGCTTCGACCCGCTACTACAGATACAAGAGGAACGGTAACTTCACTTCTGCAGACGAAGCTACTCCCGAAGCTCTGAAAGTGGTGCAAGTAGCTGCCGAAGTATCTGAAGCTGTTCAAGCAAACTCCGAAACTACTGTAGAAGCTCAAGTAGTACCTATAACTGACGAAAAAATAAAAAGTCCTGAAGCAGCAACTGTTATTAGCGAAAATAAAACCGTAGAAAAAGAATAAGAACAAATGCTGAGTTTGAAAGTACGTTTAACTGTCACTACACACATAATACCTGCATCCAACTAATGCAACTAGTCTCTGTCTCTGTCAGTTCTGGTAGAAATGAGTGTAACATTATTGAAAAATCTTTAGTATTTGAGTCACGATATAGGTGCTTATTTATAGGTATTTGATACTTATTTATTGCCTAGTACAAAATATTTGATGAAAATCTAATTTTCTAACATTGCCTAATCAAATGCATACCTACTTAAATTCGGTTTAAAAATTGTTACTTATGTGTTGATAATAATAGATATTGTTAACAACGCCTGCGTTTAAAACGTGGGCGACCTATTTGTATCCGACTGCCAAGAGTGAAATGTTATTAAATTGAATAAAGCTTTAATTACCTACTTATTTTGTTGATTTACCTAACGTTTATAATATGTTACATATTTCCTGTTAATAATAATCATGTTATGTTATTAATACATCCCCTAAGCAACTTGGCATATTTTACTGCCTACACTGTAATTCTCTTAGTGGTCGGGTTGCCCACACTGTGCTGCAGTGGCTTGAGAGATCCTATGGTTTGAGGAACGGTGGTTTGAGTAATGACGGGGGAAGTTAGGAGATTATCTAAAGAAAAATAAGTTACGTTGAAAATTATCTTGCGTAAGTTGTGCGAATAGGCAGCTCAAAAAACAACTAACTTCCTGAAAGCCAGAGCAAAATCAACATTTTGTTGGCATCAGTGGGCCTACCAGCCACAATAAGAGCGCTTTCGTATTAAAAGCCTGCGCAGACGACGTACGCGGAGAAAAAAGTACGCTCCGCTCCGCGAAGACAAAAGTACGCTCAGCGAATACAAAATCCCCCGCGGACTCAACGCACACGTTGTGCGATCATTTGTTGTCCGAGAGTATTCAAATATGGTAAGATTACGTTGTGCTGTGATTTACATGAAATTTAAGCAAAAGAGAAGACGTTCTAAAAGAGAATACTGGGTCCATCCCAAAATCCGCCGTGTGCATTGACTGCTCATAGTTCGATCGTTCAAAGTTTTTCGCGGACGCAAGCGCACTTTCCGAGCAAATAGATCCGCTACGCTCCGCGGGCGTCCGCGGTGTTTTGGTTCGGCGTACTTTTAGTCGTTCGTGTGCGTTGCTCGATACAGTTTGTAAGGGACCTATTTTGACGGAGAAAAAAGTACGCCGCGAATAATCCCTTGTCTGCGCAGGCCTTAGGGCGCCTTTACGTTTGCCGCGACAGTAGCGCTGCTGTTAATTCAGTAGTAGGCACCGAGCTAGTGTTGTAAGCGCAAGTGTTTGTTCATAGACAGCAGAGTTCGACACCGAAAGATTCATTTCATTATTGCATGGATAGCACCGCACTAATTCAAGTGCTGTCGCGCCGGCATCGGCAGCGACGCTGTTTTTATAATGTTAGGGCGTCCGCACCTGCCGCGCTGTTAACGACCTAATGTGAAAGCGGTCTATGTCTAAGACGTAGTATAATATCCTGCGACTCTTTTAGCAAAGTGCATACTTTTTTTTTTTTTTATACTACGTCGATGACAATCAAGCACGCGGACCGCCCTTTACTTACTTTGATACTTGCCCTTTCACCATCTTATAAAGCAAAACTTTTAGAAAAAAACATCATAAATAGGCGCGAAATTCGACATCACGAAGTGCTGCCCTCTATATTGTTTATTTGGTCCTTAAACTCAAACCATTCTCGTCCAAGTACCTATTAGGCTTTCTATTACATTTTAGAACGGAACGCAGAAATGTTAATTTGACATTTGAGTTTCGATGGGTTGATGTCCTGTCGTTCGATTAACGAATGATGAGAGAGCTAAGGTTATTTACTAATAATTACCCGATAAAACTGTAAATATTCATGCGAAACCATGTCCGACATTAATATGGAGAAGTTTGCCGTGCCGGACTTCGCTCCGGAACGTTACGTGAAGGAACTAGCGAGGTCTTGTGTCGGGGGGGAGGAGCTCCAGCAACAGAAGGACAACATCCAGTCGTTGGCAGAGGAAACCGCAAGTGCCCTCAAGAAAAATGTTTACGAGAACTATATGCAGTTCATCGAGACGGCTACGGAGATATCCCACTTGGAAACCGAGATGTACAAACTTTCCCATTTGCTAAGTGAACAACGTACGGTGCTTACTACTCTGTGTCACGCGTCAATTCTAGGTAACGAGAACGCCCTGTCTCGTGAGTCCCTCGACACCCACGACGTGGAGGCCGAGAGAGCAGAGGAGCAGCGCAAAAACAAGCTCAATTTGATAACAGAAAAAGTTGAAAGATGCATGAATTTATTAGATGTTCCAGAGAGAACTTTGCTCCATGAAGGTGATTTATTAGAAATAGATGCCGAGGAGAACACTGCCTTACAAAGAATGCATGTATATTTATTCAATGACTGCCTTATGCTGACTTCATGGATATCAAATCGTCGAGGCCCAATGAGATACAAATTCCAGACAAGTTATCCCATCAGTACTTTAGCTGTTGTGAATGTCCGTGACTTGGGCACAGTGAAGCAAGCTTTCAAAGTCTTGGCTTTCCCGGATACAAGGGTGTTTCAGTGCAATAGTATTGCAGTGAAAAAAGATTGGTTGGATAAATTTGATGTAGCCAAAAAGTTGCATATTGAAAAAGAAACTACCAAACAAAAGAAAAAGGAAGCGCTAGAAAAACCCAAGCTTGAGTCATTAGAATCACCTAGTCTATCTGTTGAGGAATTACCTTCTCCACAAATACCACAACTGCCTGAATGGTTAGCAGATGTAACAGAAGAATTAGATGTTCTGATTGTAGAAAGACATTTTCAGAAAACCTATGAACTGATGGTATCTGCTCAAAAAACATTAAACACAGAAGAGTTTAAGACCCACCCACAAAGAGCTGACATATTAAAAAGAATTGAACAAAAGCAGAAAATTTTAATAGAAATATTACTAAAAGAACTTGATGTTACACACAATTGGAGTCCGCGAGGAGGATTAAGGTCATCACGGCAACCGGTGATTATACTCAATAAGTTCAATATGACCAGTCAAGCCAGTGAACTGTTTCTAGCTATCTGTAGTCACACTGTCAAAGTGCATGTAAAGGGAGTTCAACTAGAAGGCTCTATCAATAGTTACGTGCAGCAAGTAGGGGAAGTGTTCTTTTGCTCACTTAGTGATGCCTTAACAGAGTTCACTATGTTATTCCCTAAGAATAAGGTTAGTGCTTTCATAGTCTGGGCTAGCATACAATTAAGAATTTTAATGAGTCAAATAATCAAACAAATATTCACCCCACAGTGTGCTCTAGATTCTGTATTAGAATGTGTTGAAAGTCTTAGAGAACAGTGTACACTTTTCTGCGAGTTTGGCCTAGATCTAAGATTCCAAATGAACAGTTGTTTAAGAAGTCCAATCCAAAAAGCATTGAAAGAATACAAGGAGAAGATTGTTGATTCTATGAAATCAAAAGTGTCTGAAGACAAATGGACTCCAGTTAACATGCACACGAAAGCAGGTGTCAATAAATTCTTGTCACAAATGGAAAGCTTGGGCCTTATCCTAGCTAAGTTTATTATCAACGAGACATGGGTGGACTTGTCCAGTAGTACAATATGGTTCGCACAGTCTGTAACGACAATGCAGAAATTGGGTCTGAAGCTTGTTACTAAAGACATAATGGATGTTTTAGATGAGTGTATCTTTGCTATATTCAACTCTCGCCTTAAGCTCTCTTTAGGGAATGATGCTAGTTATGCCCAGAAAAATTTCAAGTTTATTCTGGATACAGTGATGCCTCTCATGTTAAGATGTTACAAAGAAGAGGTTGGCTATGAAAATGAGAAGTTAGTAGCTTTAGCAAAGAAGTTTGGTGTCAGTGTTGCACCACCAAAGAAGTCCAACATTACAAAATACACAAGTAACGAATATTTATGAGACTAGCCTATAAGAATTGTATGTTGGTGTATGAAAATTATTTTTATTATGCTGAAGCTTTAAAATTGTAATATATAGATAGTAAGCATGCAGGATTTTTGTAAGTTTATTTAAAAACTGATGATCAAATTAAAATTTATATATATGCAAGTTATGAATATGAAATTCTAATAAACCAAAATTTATGGTTCATGATTGTGTTTTCATTACTAAAATGAAACATCAAAAAACTGTTTCTGTGTATAAATGATAACTTTAATAAAAATACAAAAGTTATAATTCAATATTCTAACAAGCTTTAATTACAATCTTATTCTTTGGTAACCTAAATAGATTTATAATACATACATTCAATATTTATTTAAATAATATTTCATAAATCTAAGGAAAGGAATGGCTTAATCACTGACATAAGTCATACATATTGCATTTGCTTATTCTTCCATTAGAGATTCTATAAAGTTTGTTCCGTTTATCAATTTCGTAGTCAATATGACGAATTCTACAGATGCGTCCTCCTGCTGGCTAATAGTTCTCAGGGCGGATATTTCTTGGTAGGTGCACCCACCTATGAAGAAGACTAGAATGACGCGAGGGTTTTCCATGGATGAGCTTTCGCTTGAGATGGAGTTGCGACGCACCATTCGCGGCTGGAGAGTTTGTAGCTCGTCCACGGTGGGGCCTGGGAGTGATGTCAGAACGTCTTGTATTCCTGCAAATATTACAGCGAAATAAAAATCCGAACAAAAAGAAATCATTACTTAGGTTTGAAATGGAATAACTAAGAAGCTACTTAAAAAACTTAAGGGGCCCCATGTACGGTGCGATTGATCGTTACGATCCGTCGTTTCAGATCAATCGAAACGACGAATCGTAAGTGTCTAGTTACTGAAATCGTTAACAATTTTGACATAAACCAACCATTCGTCCTTCCGAACGCTCTGAAAGGACTGATCGTAACGATCAATCGCACAGTATATGGGGCCCTTTAGGATGATTAATCATCAATAGGCCAGAGCGTACTCAGCCAGCGTTTTACGTACACAACACGTCAAGCTTTACATGCCAACATAAAACCCATTCCTTCCCATTTTATATACAGAGGACAGCAGGTCCAAAGTTTGACCTGCTGTCCTCCATGTCTTACTTCTTACTAATATTATAAATGCGAAAGTTTGTGAGGATGTATGTATGTTTGATACTCTTTCACGCAAAAACTACTGAACGGATTTAGATGAAACTTTACAGTAATACAGTTTAGACACCAGAATAATACATAGGCTACAATTCATGAAGATTTTATGTAATTTGGCCATAATATATATACATATATATAACGAAACGCGGGCGAAGTCGCGGGCGGAAAGATAAAATAAGGTGGGATGGTTAAAATTTGTTTGTATTAAAATAGCAAAATAGAGTTCACCTCTTTCAACAAGTTCTCTGTTAACTATTTGAATGCCAATTATGTGGGTCAGCTATTTCTGTACCGTCCACTACAATTCGTGTAGGGAATGACGTCATGTAAATTTGTCTACATTATTTAATGTATTCACGTTGATAATGTGAATTAACAGCCGTTACGAGCTATGCTGATAAGAGCGAGGTTATATTTAGTATTATATAATGTGGGCGTTATTCTTTTTCCTTATCGTGGATTTAAAATAATAAATGAAACGATTAGACAGCTGGGTCCCATAGCGAAATTATTGGAATTAAAAAAATAATGGTATCTAGGTATAAGTTCAGAAGCAATTCATTATAAGATCCCTCAGTTGTGGCCATTCTATCAATAATGGAGGCCTCCGTAGGACATCTATAGGCATAAGTATAGTTGTAGTATAAGCAGTAGGATAAATCTGGGTGTGCTGGGAGACTCCCCTGGCTTAATTCCTTGTCTGGTACCTCGTAACACAGGGATTTATCCCTACTTCGAGACCATGACAAGAGGTGTGCTGTCTGGCGCAAAAAAAGGTATGAATTAAAGTAAAGTAAAGTAAAATATTTATTTGGTTCAGGTTACTACAAACAATTGAAAAAAAAATACAAATTACAATTTAATAACATCTATACCAAAAAGGTCTCCGCTCAGCATGATGTCAGGGCAGGGACTGAAAGTCCATGCTCTAACGCTGATTTTCTGCGGTACCTTGCAATTAAAATATATATATAACATTAAAAAGTTTACAGAATAATGAAAATTTATTACGAAAATTAAAGGAAGGCGGTGGCACCGCGTGACAGACAAAACCACACAACGAATCACATATTAAGAAGATAAATTCAAACAAACACAACATAGAACTGGAGATATCTACAATAATCAACAACATAATTAACTTAAGTAACAATAACAAGGTATACTGAAAAAATAATAACTTGCAAGTAACTTGTAGTATTTACGCAGGTAAGGGACAATATACTGCACTACTACGTGACATACTCCGAAATAGTGAACTTTAGATACTCCGAAATCAGCAGCAGCGCTTATGCTGCCGGCCACTGGATGTGGCGACCACTGGGGGAGTGGAGCTGGGCCAGTAGTAGAGTTGTAAAGAATTCCAGTCTTTGAGTCCTAAATTTTGAGCTCAACTGACAAAAAGCACGACTCGACTCATTACAACAAGACTCCAAGACTAGAGAACTTAAGTCATATGAGCTCTTGATCGCAACATGAAGCTCGAGTCTTTTTAGCGCTTTAATCGTTTCTACGCGGAGAGGCGAGCTCAAGTTCTTTTTAAATGATAAAAGACTTAATTTTATCAGAAAACAAAATTTGACCATCACGAAAAATTTAAAGAAGACTTGTACTCTTTTTAAAACTACAGCTCTATAAAAGACTCTAGTTCTATTTTAGCGGTCGAGTGTTCGTGAAAGGACTGAAGTTTAGTTCGATTCAAGGCCGGAGTTTAGTTAGTACACTGAGTCTTGTTGAGCAGAGTCCATCGAATTAAGAATAAAGGTCTCGAATTCTTTACAACGCTAACCAAGCCGCAACCGTCAGTGGCTTCCAAGGTTAGGTCAATCCAATAGTGTGCACGGGTGGTGGGCCACTGAACTCTCGCATTCACACCACACTAAGAGCCTGTTCAGTACGTCTAGCGAGAGTCGCCACTTTAAACTTACAATTTATCGAAATGGAACTAAAAAACGGTACCATAACGTAAAAATAACATCAAGGTACCGTTTTTTAGCTTTATTACGTCTCATCAGGGGCGCTGTACGAAATTCCAATGAAAATATCTTACGCGAACGATAATGTAAACTAAAAGTGGCAACTCATGGTAGCCGCACAGATGACGCGTTTTATTCGCGAGTTGATATTGGAACTCTGCTTGTATTGGATGACTTAGAAACTGTCTGTTGTTGTTTTTTAAGAAATTTATTTAATTGCTAAGGACACGCTTTTTTCTGGACAGATAAACATGCTTTAATATTCTAAAATTCGTACAATACGTACGTTACATAGATAATAACACCCAGACACAGAATAAACACACATGTTCATAACACGAGTGTTTGTCTGTCCACGTCCTTGAGAGCTGACAGTATATATGGATAGATGATTAAGTAGGAAGACTCACCTGACCAGCCTTTGTTCTTGGCAATATGCTCGCTAAGGCGTACCGTCAGAGGTGTGAATTTGCTTGACAAATAGCTCTTCTCATTTGGGTCCATTTCTGATTCTTCCATCGTAAGATGCAGCGCCTTCGAAAAGTGGAAGATTATAGCGCATCAGAATGTCTCTGGTACGGTAAGCACAAATTTCATTCGAGCTCCGACTTTTTACTCTTTGTTTTGAATTAAAGAATAAAAACAAAATAGAGAGAGATACCTCACATTATACAAGGGGGTCGCTAAGGTTTTCTCATAGACATACATACATACATACCATCACGCCTTTTTCTTTTTCTCTTATATTATAGAAATATTATGGAACGAAGGAAACAAGAAAATAATTCTATTGTCGTGTGAGTGTTGCTCTTTGCGTCTTGGTAGAAGACCATATTACGCGCTAAATGTTTTTTTTAAATAATTCAGTGTTGGTATGAATTTCAAGTGTAATAAGTACATTAAATTCACTTGACTTTTGGAGTATGAATATAATAATACCCTCTGCTGTACGTAGGCCTATGCCAGGACCTATTTGGGACTCAGGGCACATAAAGATTGTAAGTCCGTTTCACTGTAAGTGTCAAATATTTCATTGAACTGATTTTAGGGAAGGGGATCCTTAGAATTGCGGTGCCCTGCGAACTGGTCTTACTATTTTCAAACAATCTTCAAAGCTTGCTCACCGAAGACCTTAAGTTAGCTAACTCTGAGTGTGGAAACTCGTTAAAGCACTGACCTTCCTCAATACAGTGTATTGCCTCGTCCCAGTCTGCGCCTTCAGCAGGCCGCACTTCTCCAGGTTGCAGAGAGTGAGCCAGGTCCTCAGCCCGTACACCTGGACCAGCTCGCGCTTGTAGTACTCCAACACCTTGGGCTTGAGGCCGGAACCGGTCGAGCATTGGAGGCAGATTAGCCTGAGAACCTAAAGAAAGCAATATAAATACATTTGGATTTGACAAATACATTGCCAGATAACTACGGATATATTAAAGCAATTCGAAATATTGGAAAATATTAATTTATTTAATTTCCAATGAAAAACATATTCTTAACAAATGAACGCTAAAATCATTCTCTACCAGTCAATCATTGTGTCAAATAGAATATACAACAGTAATCAAATCAAAATATATACCTATAATATTATTCATTTAAACTTTTATATTTAATCAACGTTTTTTTTAAAAGCTACATTATCCCTGATTGCTATAGGCATATATTTGTTTTGAAATAATTAGTTTCCAGCCAGATCAATTAACACTTATTAAGTAATCCGGAAAAAAAGCGCTAGCGTAAATCTTTTCGTGCGTGCGCTGGCCCCACTGTTGATTATACATGCATACAAAGTACTACAAAAATATAGGTTTTTAGTAGACCCATAGAATGGATGAATACAGACTGAAGAATACACCTCTGCATCTCCTTTTCTTAGACATGCAGAAGGCCTTCGACTGTGTCCCTCGTGGGATGATCGGCTGGGCGCTGCGGTCCAAGGCCGTTCCTGAGGTCTTTATTGACATTATCCGGGACATGTACCACGATTCCAGTTCCATAGTTAGGACTGTGGTTGGTGACACGCTTCCCTACTCTATCACCGTTGGAGTACACCAAGGCTCCGTGCTTAGCCCGTTTCTGTTCAGCGTAATATTAGACGTTTTGTCAAACAGCATCCGAGACCACCACGAGCAACCACCCTGGTTGCTCATGTATGCTGATGATATTGCGTTAGCAGGTTCGGTAGCAGGTACGGCTGGTACAACGGGTGAATAAGTGGAAGAATTCACTTGAAAACCGCGGTCTGAAACTTAATGTGGCTAAGTGACGTGGTCGAGCGCATGGACCGTGTCAAATACCTGGTATCTGTGTTAAGCGCGTCTGGGGACATCGACAGCGAAACCAGAGCCCAAATTTCCGCGGCTTGGGCTAAATGGCGTGAGGTGACTGGTGTCATTTGTGACCCGATCGAGCTGAAGGGGCAGGTCTATGAAACCATCATTCGGCCTGTCCTTGTATATAGCAGTGAAACATGGCCGTAATAGAGCGCAAGCAGGAGCTGTGCGTCACGGAAATGAATGTGTCTCACGCAAAGATCGCGTGCGGAACACCCACATCCGCGGCGGCCTTCGTGTTCGTGACATCGCAGACAAGCTGCAGGAGTGCCGCCTTCGTTGGTATGGTCATGTCTTACGGAGATCGGCTAACTATGTGGCCAACAAATGTCTGGCCATGCCGCCTCCGCCAGGTACCGGTAGAAGAGAAGAGGTCGACCCAAGAAGCGGTGGCTCGACGTCGTCAAGGATGACATGCGTGCCAATAGACTCAACATATTTGATGCGTGGGAAGGCAAGCAAGATGCAATAGGAGTTTTTTGTGATTTATCAAAAGCATTTGACTGCGTAGATCATGAAATCCTACTGATTGAGCTGAGACATTACGGTGTTTCAAATATTTCACTTAGCCCTATAGAATCTCACCTCACTGATAGAATACAAAAAGTGAGTATCAATGGTACGAATTCTTCCGGTACCACCATACGTATGGGCGTGCCCCAGGGATCAATATTAGGCTCTGCTGTTTTTGATCTATATAAATGACCTGCCTTATTTTGTCAACCTATGTGGGATTGTATTATTTGCTGATGACACTTCTCTGATTTTTAACGTAGATAGAAGTAACAAAGCACTTGACGACGTAAATA
Source organism: Udea olivalis (assembly GCA_947369235.1). Lineage (NCBI taxonomy): Eukaryota > Metazoa > Arthropoda > Insecta > Lepidoptera > Crambidae > Udea > Udea olivalis. Next base: position 7,830,411 of record OX376362.1, on the reverse strand, counting down.
ACACTCTCTCTAAGGTACTGCATTGGTTCACGAGTAACAATTTACTGCTTAATGCTGAGAAGACTAAATGTATCAAATTTTCTATGCCCAATGTAAGACAGGTCGATACCATTATAAACATGAATAACGAGCCATTAGAGATTGCGAATTCCACTGTATTTCTAGGAATTACTTTCGATTCCAAGTTACAGTGGGGTCCGCATATTCCTGCTCTGGCAGGAAGACTTAGTTCGGCAGCTTATGCTGTTAAAAAAATAAGGCTCCTGACTGATATCGCAACAGCAAGATTAGTGTACTTCAGTTATTTCCACAGTGTTATGTCGTATGGTCTACAGCTGTGGGGCTCGGCAGCGGATCTCAACACCATCTTTGTTCTTCAAAAAAGAGCTATCCGCTCCATTTACAACCTTAGACCACGCGACTCGCTTTGTGAAGTATTCAAAGAGATAGATATTTTAACTGTGTACTCTCAATTTTTTATGATAATGTAGTATCTCTTCAAGAAAAACAGTGATGTTCATAAACTCAATACCAGAAATAAAAATAAGCTCGTAACTCCCAGTCTAAGACTGCATAAGGTAGGGAAATCATTTGTTGGTCAATGTGTAAAATATTTCGATAAGATTACGCAAACTCTTGTTGAACTGCCTCTTCACAAGTTTAAGTCACAAATTAAAGCTTAGTTAATGAAGCGAGGTTATTATAGTGTTGAGGATTTCTTAAATGATAAGAATTTGTGGTCATCTTAGGTATAATCTGCTCCTCTGCACACTTTTTTGTTATGACTTTACTCTATCTATTCAATTTTTGTGTATAAAAACAAAATTGAAAAGAGTAACCATCGAGTTTCTTGCCGGAGTCTTCTCGATCGGAAACAACCTCCGAACCGGTGGTAGAGTCACATTATATTTAATTATGATATTAACTATCATAGTATTATTTTATGTAAGTTTATTTATAATCAGTATATTTTTGCTACAATTTTTTTTTGTATATGACTTGTCATAAGTACTTTTTATAAGTCTATATGAATAAAGATATTTTTTACTTTTACTTTTTTACTTTTACCACTGAAGATGCACAAGACCGCGCGAAGTGAGTCAATAAAATAAGAAAGGCGGATCCTGGGACCCTACACACTGGTGTGGGTTCACAACCGGGATAGACCGCACGGATGATGATGATGGAGTAGACCCATAAAAAAGTCCACGACATAATACATCTATCTTTTATAATTAAGTAGCTATAAGGTATGTTATGGGTTAAAAAATAATTTAAATTATAAGGTAGATTTTGAGACTTATTATTACTACACACTACACAAGCATATCAATCCTTAAGATTAAAAGTAATTTCATCATCAAGATAATTTTACGGAGATAAATTTTGTCCTTTACAACAAATTAATTGGATTAATAGATTCTGATATATCGTGAAATTAAAAAATACGTACGCACGCATTTACGCAAAACTATTAAATAAATAAAAGCGGTCAGCTTAGAATTTTGTATGGTGCTTCTTTTTAGGACTTAAGGTGCTTAATAAGATGGATTTTTGCGAAATTCGACCTTTATGGAACCTTACTTACCTTACCTTTATCGTATATAGATATTTAAACGTATATTGGATCAATATCGTAATATCAGATATCGGCGCCCACAAAACTATATATTTTTTGAAACACTATATTGCTGCATCGATGCGATACATCTGCTTCGGTATCTCGCTCGAAATGTGATTTTTATGGATATTGGATATCAAACCGTATTGCATCGCAATACGGGCTAACTACATAAGAGGCTTGCGATACGAACGAACATAACCAATGCAGGCCGACTGAAAGGATTCGTGAGTAAGTGAAATAGCAATATTAGAATATTCGTAGGATTCTAAACCTTAACTATATTAAGAGTGTTAAGGTTATTTGCAAACTTTCTTGTGCATTCTGGCACATTTTAATAGACTTTATTTTGAGAAAAATAGGAATCATTTTCGATTTGCAATTTTATTACTCTCACTGACCTTTGTCCTTCCGTCATTCGGTGATCTATTTTTAACTCTTCTTATTATTCTATTTATAGATTCGGTGGCGCGAACAAGTGCAATAATTATTTCGCAATTTCATGTTATCAGTTTTGTGTTCTTTGTGTGTTCAGTTGTTTATCCAGTGTCGTCACAAAAGGGACATTTGCCCCTTTTTTCAAATGAACATTGCATGCATTTATGTTTATACAACACCTGCTCGGAAAGTACCTTGATACTTTATCACGGTAGAAAGTACGTCATTGCATATCGAACAAATATACGGGGAGAAAACGCATCTGAGCGGGAGAGAAAAGTGTATGAAAATCCATTTCTTACATGGTTTTTCTTTTTTAATTTTGGGTAAGACTATGCGCCGGTAACCTAAATATCAAAAGCCAAAAAGTTTTTACAGTGAGTTTTTATCTCCAAGTTCGCAAAATGACACTGGCCACTAGCTGTGTGTCGGATGGTGTCGGGCTGGCAGTTCGACCCTGCGGCGGCAGGATAAACAATTTGAAAAAAGAACATGTGAAAATTGCAGACGCCATTGGCGCCATTTTCAATTTGTGTGTTGTTTGAGGATTCAGTTTTCGTAGAAAGTAAAATAAAACTATCAAAATGATAAGTAGTGATAGTGATGATGAAGATTTTTTAACTCCGCCGCAGTTGAAACAAACATTAAGGTGATGCCGCGCTGTTACATAGCAGTTTTATGTTGTAAAAATCTCGCAAAGTATTTAGAATATGAGTTTGAAATTTGGGCATATGATTTTTGGCCCTTTGTTTTACTTATATTACAGACGAAAACATATTTGGAATAAAAAACCTCGATAAAAATATTTTTCAAAGTCAGGTCTTTATCGGCACTATTATCGTTATTTTAGCTCAATAAAAAGGAATAGAAGGGTGGCGTTTGGACTCAACGAAGGATCATTACTAGTTCTTCCATATTTAAAGATGAAAATCCGATTGAATATCTAGTTTCAATGCAAAATTGCTTGAAGCGATTTGGCGGTTACGTCTTTTTATCTGCGCGCATCTCGACTTCTTCTCTCTATTCCGCATACAGGAAAGCGACGATTGCTGTCTTTCTAAAACACCGCTCAGTCAGCGTCCGTATTTCGTGAGCGACAGGTCATTGCAAGTCGGCGTCAGCGCATCTTTGTGTTCAATTCTCGCGAACCATAACTGTAAATTGTTTAAATTTCTTTTCAAATCTAGTGTCAGCGTCAAATTAATTCTAAGTAGTATTTCGAAATATACTTTTGGAAATAATTATGGGCAAAATCACGAAAAAACCCAAAAAAAGAGATCGTTCTCGATATTACAAGGAAAAAGCCCGTATCATGAGGGAAAGTAGGTGGTAAGTACACGAAAGATTTACGTAGTAGATTTGTGTAGTTGTATTATTATATTTTACACTAGCGATAACTTTCGTTTACAATTGAAAATCGGAATAGATGCCGCAATACAGCAGGGTAAAATGCACTTTTGGCGTGTAAATAAAAAAAGTGGCCAAATATACGTGAACAAAAATTCAGATTGGTTCATCCAAATACAAGGACAGTTGCAAATTTGTCAAAAATCTAAATGTATTGTAGGAGTATGGTACGGGATGGACCAAATAAAAGTAGAAACAATTGAGAGGGATGAAGAATTCTGGACAAATGTCAAACCCAAATTGATACAATTTTATATGGACTGTCTTTTACCAGAATTGGTAGATCCTCGTTTCACGAGAAACAAACCAATAAGAGAGCCTGAGTACTGTAAAAGTAAAGAAAAAAATATACAGAAAAAAAGCAAAACTGAAGTGAAAACGATAGAAACTAATCAAACATTAGAACTGCAACAGATTACAGAAGATGTGGGAAGAGAGAATGTTACATCATCAGAGTTTGAAATAGACTTTAGTGTTTTTTAAAATAAACATATATTACATAAAATTGATGGCCTATTATTTAACAACAAGCCTCTTACACAAGTCACTTGAAGGATCAATTAATGTCAGAGTTTAAAAAATTCGAGTACCCATTGACCGGTAATTGTTTACGCACAACAAAAGATTGCAATGTAGATTACAGGCGGCTAAATAATATTTCCTGAACTATACACATATTGTTTGGTAATTTGGTTGGTTTTTTTTTTGGTAAAAATAATTAAAATAGGAAACATTTTCGAAGATAAATATTTATGCAAAATTCAATCACATTATTTTACTAATAGTCGACTCCATGCATCCTCTGCTCCATGATGAAACGTGAAACAAACGTGCCGGCAGCGGCGGCGCGTAGCACTGAATGCGCGCGTAACATAGCAGAGGGGCGCGGGCGGTTATACGAGTTCGCTCCGCCCCAAACTAGGTACATCTAATTGCGAGGCATCACCTTAATGAAAAAAGTGTTACAATAAGCTTCACTAACTGCAACAATTTCAATATAAATTTCAATTAGTAAAGATTTAGTTTTTTATTTTCCTCGTAGGTGTAGCATAAAGCACTATGTATCACTCGAGAGAACGTGCGATTCCCGATCTCGGGTGTTTTAAAGCCCTCGCCTGCGGCTCGGGCTTCAAACGACACCCTCGACGGTAATCGGTCTCTTTCTCCTCTCGGTGAACAAGGTACTATTATTTATGCACAACTTAATCAAACAAAATAACTAAGGAAATAATAATTTAATAATAAAATAAATTCTTCACCTTATTCTTCACTTGTAAATTATTTCTCAAATCCAGACAGATTTGAGAAATAAGTTACAATTAATATCATGTTTTGATACGGTATAGTTTTAGAACACATCGTTTCATACGTTCATTGTTACCAAATACGGACCGATACACCAATTTATAGTTTAAAAAAATATATAGTTTCAGAATCCGATATTGAATATCGATTTATATGTTTCGAATCGATATTGTAAAAATCTGATATTACCCACTCCTCAGTCTTAAATTTCACAACTCATTTTCAAAATGAAGTACACACACGCGGGCGAAGCGAAGCCGCGGGCGGAAAGAGTATAGTAGTGTTATATTAAGATGAATGGGTGTGATGCACACACGTTCACCTTCCAAAAATATGTGAAATAATTTTTAAAATCCTTCAATCAAACAAACAAATCAGTTTAGAACCATGTGGTCGGAACTTCTTACATATTTGTGAAAACATAATGCTTGCGCGATTCAATGACGTATAACGCCATCTGTTGTATTTCTTAGCTAAACGAATATTTCGTAGAACTAGAACTCGACTTTTACTATAATTAAAATTTAACTGTATTGAAATAAAATGTTGTGCTAGCCGCCCTTAATCCTAAATGTTATTGGTTAAATTAATGTTATTTTACAACCGATTTCCTATTGTTTATTGATCGTTTGCAAAGCACTTTACTAAGTGGGCGGTACCGTCAATAAAGTACGATATTATCTGTAGTACACTTTAACGAAAACAAATTCAATATATCTTAAGCTTGAACTGTCAAAATTTTCATCCCTCACTAGACAAACTAAGTCAATAATAATAAACAAGGTTTATAATCCATTCATGAGTGAATTAAAGGTATAGTTGCCCCCAGATTCAGAACAAAGTTATCGACCGATTCGGTTATTTTCTTTTATTTTTAATTCTTTTTTTAATTATGGGTATTTATATAATTTAGTTTATGAAAACTAAAGGCCTTTACTACCGTTATGCGGGTCGTTTACTATAATTAAAACCAACTTATCGAATCGGTTTATAACTTCGTTCTGAATCGGGGGGCAGCAGGTAAGTAAGTAGAAGTGAATGAAGAACTATTAGGGTGCGTTTCCACCAGAGATGTGCGAGGATGCGTTGCGAGGAATGTGTGTGTTAAGCACCAATATAATTGTTTCATTCACCTGGCTTCGCGATTCTATTGGTTCCTTACAAACACATTCCTCGCACATCTCTGGTGGAAAGGCACCCTTATTGGGTGTTTTAAGTTCTATACTGAGGAACTATACCATTTCCAGAAAATCTTAGTTACCTTAGTCAGTGGTTCTTCCTTAGCGATACAATCCTCGATGAAAGTACATATTTTTTCATTGTCAATACAGTTTAGGAAGTCTTCTTCGTTTTGTATCATGTCATGGAAGTCAAAATCATCTGTGGTCTGAAAATAAACCATCAAAGAAACACATTTTATGTGATGATATTTTCTTTAAGTCAAACAAACAAAGATATTTTAAGTTTTTTGTGTAAGTAATCAAGCAACAGGGGAGACGCAGTTTGTAAGTGTCAGAATTCAAATACACAGGAAAGTATTTTTGGAATCTCTACAAGATTTTCATTTACTTCACATGATTGTGGCTCAGCATTCAATTTTAAACAAATCAATAAAATAATTGTATGATATCTCTATCCATCTATATTTAGATACCTCTTTGATGTACTCTGCGATCGCGGTGTGCGTGGCGAGCGACTGCTTATTGGCGAGCATCTGCGGTAACCGCGACACGAACTGCTTGATCTCCTGCACGGACTTCTCGTTGTGCCGCTCGTCGAGCTGGCTCTTTATCACGCGAGCTTTCTTCGAGAGAGCTGCACCGACCTGTTTTAAATTGATTGGTTTAATACTATTTTTCAAAGCATAATTTAAGGCAGGCAGGGGGCTCTTACGTCAGTAATTTATGTGGCCATCTAAATGCAAATAACTTCACTTTATGGTATACTACAACTAAATAACGCAAAATTGTGGCAACACTGCAATGGGTGCAGCTTATTTCACCAGTTCTTGAAATCGTCATAGCAATATAACTACCTGCTTAGTGTAAGCATGGCCTATGCCCATGTCCGATGCGACTGTGATGCTTTAATACACAGCAGAAGTCGCGTTCTCGGCTGGCACAAGCTTGCCCTTTCGGACGTCATTGACATCACTCCCAGGAAAATAATTCAGTTCATGATGGCTGCAGGCCTGGAGAGTGATCTTTGATGGGATGATGACCACAATAGATCAATCCTGGTCGCAGTGGTCAATCGCTTTGCCGACATCCTAATGCTAAACGAATAATGAATTATGGCCTAAGTTTGCCCCTCCCTAAATCAAATATTGGATCCGTGCCTAGACCGATCATATCTTAACTGCGGAGTGACACGTCATGTCTGAGACAAGTAAAGTGTCAAATCGCATTGAAGTTGCGGTCCCTGGGGCTTCATTAAAATCCCTGATAACATGTCAAGTTACCTACCTAAACTGACCGTAGCGAGTGATTTAGTAAAATGATCTTCTATTTCCAGCCAGTCAGCGTTCACCTGGCACTAACTCATCTTCTCTGCTGGATATTTACTGACAAAATTGCTCGCTACCCTCAGTGTAGGGAATTAAATTGACTGAATATAAGCGATTGTAATAAGGACCGAGTGAGCTCGGCGAACAGTTCCTCGCTAGAGTTGAGTAAAATGTCTCTCTTCTCGTGCGCCGTCACTTCCGGGCTCAGAACTTGCAGCTAGGGAACGTGACCGTTGCGGTCTTTATACCTAGCAGCTAGACTACAAGTAAGGTGACCATACCGCGGTGAAATTGAGTGAAGTGATAGCTGAGTGGGCACCATTTGCTATTTAGTTTTACGATTTACCTATTTGTAGTAGTTAGTACTGAATAAACGTTTTTATTATTATTATTAAAAAAATTGCAGTCTCTGAGCTCGGCGAACAGTTCCTCGCTAGAGTTGAGGATGATGCGTTTCTTCTCGCACGCCGACACTTCGGGACTCACATCGTCAGGACTCACGAACTTGTAAACGTTACGGTTGCTTTATTTATACCTAACAGTCAGTTAACAAGTAAAGTGACCATACCACAGTGAAGTTGCAGTCTCTGAGCTCGGCGAACAGTTCCTCGCTAGAGTTGAGGATGATGCGTTTCTTTTCGCGCGCCAACACTTCGGGACTCACATCGTCAGGACTCACGAACTTGTGAACGTTACGGTTGCTTTATTTATACCTAACAGTCAGTTAACAAGTAAAGTGACCATACCGCGGTGAAGTTGCAGTCCCTGAGCTCGGCGAACAGTTCCCCGCTCGAGTTGAGGATGATGCGTTTCTTCTCGCGCGCCGACACTTCGGGACTCGCATCGTCAGGACTCACGAACTTGTAACCGTTACGGTTGTTTTATCTATACCTAACAGTCAGTTAACAAGTAAAGTGACCATACCGCGGTGAAGTTGCAGTCTCTGAGCTCGGCGAACAGTTCCTCGCTAGAGTTGAGTATGATGCGTTTCTTTTCACGCGCCGACACTTCGGGACTCGCGTCGTCCGGACTCACGAACTTGTGGCCAGGGAACGTTGCTGTTGCGTTTTTTATGCCGAACAACTCATCTGGGGAGGAAATTAACTCACTGAACACCATTTTATGAGCAGGAGATTGTATTGCCAAAGAGCAGGTTATATGATGAGGTGTATTTTGATAGCATTACATCAATGAATACTGGATGTTTTTTTATACTGTAGGGAGAAATATTATGGCATACTCAGTAAAGGTGATATGGAAACGTACATTTAGTTTCTTAATTAAGTTTTATATGACCTTGTGTTTTTTTCCTGGGGTTACCCTATTAAATCCAAGTGCAACATTTTGACGACATTCCTACGTACACCATGAAGACTTAATTTGACGAAATTAAGAAACGTTCTTCAAGGAGCGATGTCAATGGCAAACTCTTGTAAAAAATGGTAAGCTCAAGGCACCTTCTACCTCTACACTTTTACATATTAACCCTAAACTTACCGATTAGGCCTTCATAGGTGAGCTGTGTGGTCACGACACTGGTGAAGTCAATGGCTCGATCCAGCAGCAGCAAGTGGTCAATGCAGGAAGTGGTTGAGCCCTTAGGCCCGGTGCCTTGCTCCTCCTTGTTGAGCCGACATAGCAGATCCCAGACCTTGCCAACATAACGCGTCATTTATAGTTTTTCAATAGTACAATCCACATGGACTCGAGTCCATGTGGATTGTAGATGTACGTGTCTTGAAGTGTTTCTACTAAAGATTACTTTATGAATGTCCAAATTGTTTAGCATGTTGTTTTTTTTGTAATACCTTACAGTTTTTGATAAGCAAAACTTTTTCTTAACAGGACACTCTAATTGTGTCATAAGGTGCTCACTGCGTGGGCAATTCTCAAGCTCTATTCCTGGTGTAACTACCATTCGATACGGCGGCCCGCGAACTAAAATGTTACTGACCGTAATATCGTGTTGATGAGTCTCTCAATTTGTGTGTGTGTGTATACAGTTGCTAAGGCTGTGGATTGGGATTATGTGTACTTTAAAAGGAGACCATAGACGTCTAGTGAATTCAAATAATAAAGTGATTACCTGTTTAGCAGCAACACCTTTGCCAAAAACTCTTGGGATTATGCCATATAGCTGTTGTATAGTACGTAGCGCCTGCGCCGAGTTGTAAATGCATGTTGGATCGCCTTCGAGGTAATTTTCTCTGCAAACGTAATGAGGTTTTTTTTATTGATAAATAAATATGTGACGTTAATTAATTAGCAGTCTTGAACTGAAATACCTAGCTGAATACTGAGCCATTAATGACGCGAGTGTACGTAGTTCATGTGTCAAAAAGAAATGTAGGGCCCTATTTTGCCGCTGCTTCATTTTATTCCACGATCAACCTCTATGCGGCGGATATCTCGATAGAGAAATGGCGAATTCTTAACACTGAAACGCTATCATGAGTCACAATAAGCGCAGGACCGTGCTTAACCTATTTGGGGCCCCAGGCACATTATAAAAGTGGGCTTTTCTGACCTTAAGTGTTTAAACTCATTTTAGAGGAGGTATAAGGATTCAGGATCGTGGGGACCCTTCCACGGGCTTTAATTGTGAAATAGCAAAGAGAAGCCTGAATAAGCGTTAAAAGTGGCCTGCTTTTCATGAAAATCATCATTATCAATCGAGATTTATGTCTGTTGGCGACACCTTCATCCAGCAGCAGTTGGATCCATAAAACATAAATCATTACAGGAAGTAAAATCTATTTAATCGAAAATCTGTAACAATTCAATAGAATACTTGCTTGGTTTCAATTTTTTTTTCTCGTCTCGTGTGATTAAAATAGGCACATTTTAATAAACTGAACCAATTTACAGAAATAAAAAGAAACAACCACCTTCTTTCCTTTTTGTTCAACAGCTATTAGAAAAAAGTTTAAGTAGACAATTATTGCTAGCCTTCTTGAAAATTCCCTGTATCCAACAGATGCCTTCTTACTTTCACTTGCATAGCTTACCTAAAATCATTCTGCAGTTCCAATGACATGACGTCGCTCTCAAACGGGAAGATGTCACACTTGAACTCTTGGATGTTGAGGTTGCTGATCACCCCACGGTTAGATAAGTGCTTTTCACATAGCTCACTTCTTCGGGGCACAAAGAACAGGTGGAATTCTACTGGAGAACTCTGTTTGTTTCTGCAAGTATATTAAATAAGTTTTTTTAAAACACCAATAATTTCTTATTTTGTACTAATACTTAGCTTTAAAATTATGTCAATAGGCGAAATGATTTGTGTGTTAGTTAGTTTAAGCTGGTGTGATTCAGAGTTATTTATACATACATTTTATAGTTTTTTAGTAATTCATTAATGTTATTTTCCTCATAAATTAACATGTACAGAAAAAGTATGGTATAATAAAAATAATGCAATCGATTTATTTTTCATTTATATCTAAACCATGCCAGAAGTCATTGTTTCTGTCTCAATTTGTGAGGATTATTCTTGTTTTATGATGAATGCCATTTACAATACCTCAGGGAAACAATGTAATCGGTGACTATGTCCATCAATTCTAGTTTTGGACGTGCAATAAAGACAATGTGCTTGGCTGATATAGTGGGCAGACTGCCAGGGCGCAGAGGAAACATCTCGGCAACTTCATGGTCTTTTAGCAGAGAGTACTGGGCCACTAGGCCTACGGGACCAGCCAGCCATTCGTCCCAAATTGTTACCTAGGAATAAAAATATAAATAAAAAGGTGTACAATTTATTTAAACCTTGAGTTAGCTTTCTAAATTGCTTGCTGATGGTCAAGTTCAGATTTCTATTAATGGCACAGCATAATAAGTATTAACACAATTATGAAAGTATAAACAAAGGTTTAGGAGAGCAATACAAAGTATCAGATGAAGGGTCGCAGTAATGCTGCAATAACAAATATCGGATAGCAATGTAAACAAGAATATCATTATGGAATACAGCAGCTGCCAGCAATATAAAGTTCGTTAAAAACTCGCAATTGAATAAATAACTCACTTTTGGGCCTTCGCAAAGTTGCAGAAGGTTCAGCAACTCCTTTCGCATGGTTTCTTGCACTAAGGCAACGTTTAATCGACCACCTGATAAGTGTGTGCTCATTTTAGATTCTTTCATAGTATTTTCTGTCAAGTACCTTTATTATTTCTATTTATTTAGCTACAAAACAATGATTTTCAGCAACCAATCACAGGAAAACCAAAACCAATCTGTGTGAATCTGTGAAATGTCAAATCAAAATAATCAAATGTCAAGTTGACAGTGTCTGTCAGTGTACCTTTTTTACCGGCTCCTCTCAGGCACACTGAGCATTGGTAAGTGATACGAGCAAGTTAATAATAATATAATAATAATAAAATATTTATTTGAAACCAATAACAACATTTACAAACAATTTTAGCGTTAATGACCGCAGTAGTCGAAGACTGTGTCACAGTCACTAGCGCCCGCCTCAAGGACAGACGTTTCAGACTTTACTTACATTTTATAAAGATTTTGTTTTGAAGTGTGTGTGTGTGCGTGCGTGCGCGTTTGTGTGTGTGTGTGTGTGTGTGTGTGTGTGTGAATGCGTGTGTTTGTGCGAGAGTGAGTGAGCGATGTCGTACATGAGAGTGTGTGTTTGTGATAGAGGTATGTAATTATTAGTGCTGTACCGCGCCCGCTCCCCGCACCTCCCGCGCTACCTGTATTACATAACTATGCCTAGTTACAATTTCGAAACTTAAAGCACATTTATTAATATGAATAAAATTATTAACAGATTTACTCGCGTCGCTAACACGAGTTACATGAACTTCATACTATTCGAGTGTAGTATGCCAGGCTGCTCTCAGGAATTAAGCACACTGAGCATTGGTTGGTAATACGAGCAAGTTACATGAACTTCATACTATTCGAGTGTAGTATGCCAGGCTGCTCTCAGGAATTAAGCACACTGAGCATTGGTTGGTAATACGAGCAAGTTACATGAACTTCATACTATTCGCGTGTAGTATGTGAGAGTGAACTCTTTCTTACTCTGCATAGTACAAGGTCATGCCTGCGTTGTTAGGCTTAGCTATGGTTGGTTAAACTGTATCTAACCAGCGGGTTTCGATACGCCACATAAGTAAGAGATGCACTGCAGCCGTGGCGTAATCATGGTCAATTGAGGCTTTCGGAACGCGATATTGATTGACCCTTGCTCTACCCGTGCTATCGGTACACACCAAAATTCAGAAAAATCGACAGATGGTGTTAACATCGGAACGATTGATCTTTAGGCCATACTTACCAATTTGACCCGTAGCATAGATAAACTATACAAGATCGCTCATCCCGAACTAAAAACGAAACCACCCGAAAACCTGTCTATCGTCGCCGGTACCTCCCGATTCTACTTCTTAACGAGAGATGGCGCTCTTATCGTCGTGAGACCGATTGAGACGTACTGTCATTTATCCGTTGCTTGATAGAATTAAAACAAAGATTGCGCCAATAAAATTCCCATAGATGTCATTGCCACGGAGTCATTCTTATGCCTACGGTACAGGAATTATTTATATAAGGAATTATGACCGTAACGACAAATAAAAACTGTATTAAAATTAATTCACAAAGTTGACAAAAAATGTATCGCCCGTAAAGTTTACCCCTAAACTAATTCTGTTTTCGATTATTGGATTTAACCAAATCAAATAAACTAGGTACTAAGCTTATATACAATAAGGTCATAAGTGGGCATTTATCTATGGCTCTTTCAAGGAAATAAAGGATAAATGGAGAGGAGTTATTGCGTCCTCTTTTTTGCTCTTAAGCCCATCGTGTGCCCGCACCACAGCTCACAGGCTAGGCTTACTGAGCAAATTCTAAAAATATATCTCATCATTAATTTTTAGCACTATCTAGGGAATTAAAGTTCGAAGGTGGAATGCACATTCAATAATTAAAACGCCTGTTGAAAGATTCGAATCAAATTTTCTTCATGCTACTTTGGCTCGAAGTAATCAGTTGGTGTACTGTTTTTTTTATAGTGCCTGTAAAGATGACCTCACTCCACCTGATGGAAAGCAGTCGTGAGGTCCAGATATGAGGATGACAAGCACAATAATGCAAAGCAATTACTGAGCTGGCCATACTTATCTTGAAGGCCTGCCCTGGTCTGCCATGATTGTTAGGGTAGGTAAAATGAGCTCTAAAGTTTGTTAATAATATCGCACCTTCGGTGCAACAAGGTCACAATGAATCATTTTGTAATTTTACAGGAACGTACTTTTAAGTTTTTTTTTTAACTATTTGCCTTGTTTCTCAATTACTATGTACAGTATCTTAAAAATCTCTATGAATTATATTGTTTGTTCTATTAGTTATAATATCAGATAAAAAACATATTTTTGTTTATAAAAAATCATGTAAATAAATGCCAAAACAAAAAAAAGGTCCTAACTTGTGACTTTGTTTCACCAGGAAAAACATATAGAAATGATTTGTGCCTTATCTTAATCATGATTTATGATAAAGATTTAAATTAAATAAAACATAGTACATATTTATTTTGTTTATTTTATTATTATAAAATCAACTTCAAACAAAAAAGTATTGCGAAACAAAGAACTTAAAACGAAAAACTTAAAACAATTGAACTTATTAAAAAAATGAGGTATTTTTTCTGCTAAATCAGTCTTAAGTTCTAAATAGAATTGGTAATTATAATATAACTAATGGCAACTTAAATCACATTTTTGCTCTTAAAAGTTTATTATCTATCTAACTGTTTATCTTACCTATTATAAAAGGTTTTTTCCAAAAATAAAAATATAAAATATTAAGGCAAAAAGAGGTAAAAATTAAATTTCAATCTTTGATGAATCACATTCTCGTTATCTTACATTCTAATCAGTCATAGGTAGCATAATCTTACACCTTAATTATACTTTTTTAATAATAAAATCTTCAAAAAAAAAGTTATTGAAATAGACTGTTGTACACATTTTCGTAGAATTTAGGAACAATATTGTCATTTATGAATTTACTAATATCTTGCCGCTTATTGGTCGCAATCGGTAACTTAGAATCATAAGCCGCAGTTGAATTAACATCTTGCATATTTTTTTTTACCCGTACGAGTGATTTTAATTTTAGCTTCGTTCCATACATCAGTTTTATACGTGATTTTGTACTTATAGGTGTCAGAGTCCTTAACAAATTGCACAGCTTTGATTTCAGATAGTTTGATTGGTTGCCCATCTATGTTTTTGATAGTGTTTAGATTGACATCATTAGATAGTAATTTTAAATCATAGAAGTCACTAAAGTTCATCTCATTAACAATATAACAGTTACCAGTCTTTTTAGCATTTCTAATTAGTGTTACATACTGATCTGGGGAGTAGATTGGTCCAGATTTTTTCGCTCGACGAATGTTTTTTTCTATAATAGAGTGGACGGCATCTGCTTCATTTTGAGTGTGCCCACGAATAAGGAACTTGTGTGTTATGGACTGAATTGGCAAAGTTGAAACGGCATAATAGTACAAGCAAAGTATAAATTTATTCTTTTGCTGACCACAGCAGTTATCCGAAAAAAATATTATATCTGAATTTGGTTTAGTTGAAGAGCATCCTTTCAAAAAATTGTAGACACAAGATCCTATTTCATTGGCACCTCGCTTGCCTAGGCCCTCGTGCCAAAAGAAACTAAATGTTTTATCATCCTTTATATCGGAGATTGTAAAGTTATAACAGTTAAGTTTGCTTTTATAAAAAAATGCTGATGACTGACCTATTGGACAGGGTAAAACAGCCTGAAGGTCGTAAATGTCCCCTGTGATGGTATTTTGCAATAGTGAATCACCTTGAACTCTGTTAGTTAGGGCTATTTCTGCAGTCGCGTTACTGTCCATAACTGAGGGCTCAGTTTCAGTACGAGATGAACTTTCGGCGATTTTATTGTTTAGTGAGATACTGGAAGCTTCAAAATTGCAATCAAAATCATTGTCCTGTTTTTCGGGATCTAAGTTGTCTAACCAAGTTTCAACCAATTTTCTGTTCGCTGATGAAACATCTTGCTGAGGTTCAACCATAGAAATAATTTTCCTGCTGCGGGAATGCCAGGTACTCATTGTTCTCTGCAAGAAATTATTATGAGGATAAAACACTAGTGAATACCCGTGGCTTCGCCCATCACGAGAACTGTACATTTTTTGGGACAAAAATAGCTTTTATGCTATTCCAGACTATAATCTATCTCTGTGCCACATTTCATCCCTATCCGTTCAGCAGTATCGATGTTTGTTACTCAAAACATACAACCAAACAAACATCCACACAAACTTACATATAAATAGTATTAGTAACACAAGACACATCATTTCACAGATGTCGAGAAAATTGCTACTTAAAAGCACAGAATAAATTATCAAATTAAGAAGAAGCGAAGTTGCAATTTTATTTCTCGAGTACCCACTAAATTAATGTTATTAGGCATTTGGAACAACAAGGTAACAAGAAATTTCATTGACCTGCCAAAAATAGTAATGCTGGGCCTATAAAGGCCTTTTTATTATTTCTGACTTTATAATTCCATCAGTTTGATTTTAAAAAACATGTTATTGGACCTACAAAAACTTTTTTTTGTTTTGGACTTTGTTGTTCAAATTATATTTGTTTAAAAATATAATATTTGACCAACAAAAGCCTTTTACAACGAATGACTTTGTTGTCCCAAATTTCTTAGATAAAACAAAAAAATATTGAAGTCACAAAAACATATTGAGACTTTGTTGTTCCAATAAGTGAGTATAAAAATGGTCATAAATACCTTTGGGTAGCTGTAGCTCCAGGACGCAACCAAATGACGCGGACGCGGGGGCACTACTGACCAATCAGACTCTGTCGTTCCAAAGCTCGTAAAAAAAGTGAGGGGAGCCACAAAGGCACTAGCGCCATCTCGTAGAAAATACTCATACTTTCGCGGCTGCCTTTGTTTCCCCAGACGGAGGCATGGATTATCGGCAATTCTGCGTACTTAACTTGTTTTTGGAATTTTGCCTATTTGTGACCTTGTTGCACCGAAGGTGCGATATGCAAAATTGTTGCGCTACATTTTCTCGTCCAACATACCTCAGTGCCTTAAAACAAAACTCTACGATCAGTGTGTGTTACCAGTGATACTTACGGAGCTGAAACGTGCTCTCTGACTATGGGCCTCATAAAAAAGCTCAAAGTAACTCAGCGAGCTATGGAGAGGGCTATGCTCGGTGTTTCGCTACGTGATCAAATCAGTAATGAGGAAATCCGTAGAAGAACGAAAGTGACCGACGCCGTAGCCGCGGGTAAGTAAGCTGAAGTGGCAGTGGGCAGGTCACATAGCGCGCAGAACTGATGGCCGTCGGTTCAGGAAAGTTCTGGACTGGAGACCGTTTCAGGGCAGACGCAGCGTGGCTCGCCCGCCTGCAAGGTGGACGGACGACTTAATAAAAGTTCGGGATTCCGATGGATGCAGAACGGCTGCAACCGGTCACTTTGGAAATCGATAGGGGAGGCCTATGTTCAGCAGTGGACGTCTTGTGGCTGCGAATGATGAATGATGATGCAAAAAAACCAAAACATTATTTTTCAACACTTTAAGAGTTCGGTTTTGGCACTCGAATCGCCGGAAACGAGATATAGATAAAACTAAATCAGTTTAACTGCAAGGGTCATCCTATTTTTGAAACTGTACCTACATTTTAACGATATTTTTAGCTTAAATCTAGTTAGTTTGACAGCAGTGGTAAAGCTAAGAAACTTCGTCACAGGAACCGTTTACATCAGATAATACAATGGAAAATTACAACGGGATTTCGAAAAAAATCATGGTTCTGTTAAGCCCTTCTAAAAATCGTATTTTGTTCTTTACATCACCTTACTTCCGGTGTCGACGTGTTATGGATGGACGAACTACTTATTCGTACCTAAAAGTGCTTCACTTAGTGTGAGTGCAGGTATTAGTGGGAGCGAGTGATTAGTGAAGGTGTGTAGTGCAAGTAGTGCCCAATTCTGTTTAGTGGATGTGTTTAGTTGCTGTGTATAGTTTATCTCGGACACCTTTAATTTTGTACTTACCTAAGGTCCTTACAGTTTAAAAGACATTCATAATTATTTTACATACATGCACACATTTTTATGGTAAGTATGTCTTCCGTCTACTTCGTCTTAATTGGCAAATTTTGCAAAACGCTAAACAACTGCTGTGTTTAGTGACCGGCACGCTGCGAGTGATGGGGAAGGGAGGCGCGCGGGACGAGGCCCTCGCAGTCCACTCGCACAAAAATAGAACGCGCTTCTATTCACTTCACGGCGCAGGTTACTAATCACTTGCACAAATCAATCGGTGTCCACACGTGTTTTCTACTAACACTATGCACCTCCACTAATCACCTGCACTAATTACTAAGCAAAGTGAATACAGGCCTAAAGTTCAAGTCATTCGCAAATCGCTTCTCTCACTGCAACTCGTATCTACTCGGCACTCGACTCACCTCAGTAGAATGTTTATTTGCTTTGCATTCACCATCTCAATAAAATTAATATAGTTGATATATCAATGACTGTATGTGAATGATCCATTCTTTTTCAGAAGTTTTGACGAGGTTAAGATTAGATTGAATTGCGTGTGGCCGTTGTTGCAGCAGTGGCTTCAAAAGCATTATTTAATACTCGTAATGAATAAAAAATACAATTACATACATTACACTGGTCGAAAGAGTGACCAGTTAACGAAGAAACGACAAACACCCAGACGCAGCCATTTATTTATATTTGTTAGAGCTGTCAATAATAATTTGTAAAACTTTTGAGTCTGTGTATAATAATTTGTAAAACTTTTATGTTTTTTTTTGTTGGCTGAATCATGCCATAATGCTTTAACAAATAAGTATTTTTTTGTTTCATTTCCTCAAGCCTGTTTTTCCTATCTAATTCCTTTGACTTTACACGAACAATAACGTAACAGGTTAAGCTTTTCGTTTTTATTGTTACAACTTTAAAATAATAACACTTTTTAAGCAGGATAAAGCTAAAATATAGGTAACTTTTGTTTACCTATTGTAATTATTTTCAGTTTAAGTATGTGTTTATTTGTAAATAGTTTGAACTTGTATATATCAATTACTAGTTCCCACAGAAATTAAATTTACGACCAAGTAGATAAAGTTTTATTTGCTTTTAAAGTTAAATACGTTACACCTCTCAATTTTAGGATTTTGTTCACCAATTGTTTTGTACCTCTTGTATATGACCGTCCATTCATACCGTCTCCGTGTTCATAAATACTACTCAAATACAAAAGGAATCGTCCAAAGCTTAACTTTTAGACTCTAAACATGTTTGAATCCTCTAGGCGACCAGCGATTTTCCTCGACCTTGACGACCGCAATGCACCGCAGATATTTTCTCTCAAGAACGATCCTAAGGACCACCAGGGGGTAACAAATACCACCGCCCGACAATCAATCGTGGACCGAGACCAGCCAACACAACTTGGAACTTAGCTATAGATACAAACAATCCGTCGTACGTAGCTATCGGCTCCGGCAACGGGTGTTATCATTTTGTGTGGAGCGGGCGGTGCGCGCGGCGCTCATCGATTTTTCCACAAAACAACTCATTTCCATCCTTCATCGACGTTACAAACACGTTTTAAACAAACCACAGAATTAACGTACTCATTTTAGACCGGGATAGTGGAAATGTGAGAGTTTTCCCGCGAAAATAATGCGCCACTCCCCGCGTGAGGAAAATTACTATGGCCGCCCAGAATAAAGGTGAGTGTCCACGATTTTTCTTGTCTCATGCCTGTTTTGAGTATTTTAATTGTGTTTTCACGGCAATTATCAAAGTCGGCTTTTTTTGGAGCACCCAGTTTGTTCGCGTCAGCTTTGGGATGATAACAAATTGTGTGGGCGACAATGACCCATGTGAGCGACTGTTTGTAATCTTGTTTTCAAGGCATTAGAGATAAGGGCTTTCGCAAAACTTAATTTCGTGTAGTGGAAAAGTACCTACCTGAACTTATCCTATTGTATTGCACCAGTCCAACAATAATAAAATAAGGAACACATTTTTACTAATGCTAATTACGAGTATTTCCCGATTAATGACCATGAATATTTATAATATCTAATTTGGATATTGAAAAGTAGAATTATGCTTAGTTTATATTTTCCTAAGAACCTGAAACTCTACGTTAAAACATGTAAATTAGTTAGGTGTAGTTTTGCGTCTTATCTGTAGCACACTTGTTGCGTTAGCTGCTCTATGCATTAGTAGTTATAACGGTATACTCGTATCTTATGGCTGGAAAGGAGGGGAATTTTCTTTTAATGCCTTGGGTTACCCAAACGTTTATTTGGTAAACTGATTGTTTGTTTCATGTCTACTCAGCAGGCTTTTCCGTAGTCACTCTTGTGCTTAAGTGACAATTGTCATAAAAAAGCCTTAGAAAAGACAATGATTAGGAGAGTGTTACATGCGACGCAGTAGGGTTTTAGGCCACCTTTGTTATTCACTATATATGGCCATCCTTTAAAGAAAAACTAGCTAATCAGACGTTAAATTAATCTGTTCATATTAGAAATCAGGTAACTGTTTATAAAATCACCATTAGAAAAAAATGTTAATGACAAAACATACGATAATGATTTAACGTAACATACGCTCACACCTATTAGAATAGAATAGAATATGTTTATTTGGTTTAAAAGTTGTACATTATTGACTAAATGTGCTGTGTAAAATATTTATTATTTTCAATTCAATCAGTTTATTGCACTCCATACCTAAGCCTGCTTAAGATTCTGGTAACCAAATGTTTGTATATTTTTAGTATGACAAAATAAAAAATAGAATAACATAATAATACAACAGCATTTCTGTCTCATCCGATGGTTGACTGGTAGAGAATGCTTTTAGCGTTAAGTCCGCCTAATGTAATTTTTTGCATTGAAGATTAAATAAATAAATAATATCCCAAATGGCGTATTACGAGGCCGTTTGACTGGTGCCGTCCTGATTAATATAACACTCAGAAGCCCACACAGATCTCCGGAATGGCTTCTCAGAACAAACGGACAATCTGGAAAGCAGTCGTTTTTATTCTGTGTCTGTTACCGCAGCCTATAGAAGCGTGTAATCAGGCGCATCACTCGTGCGGTACCTACGTCCGTTGGCCATCTCCCAGTAACGCCTAAGCCGAGGTTCGTGTCCCCCCCTTGGGGCGCCCTTTGGCACCATACTTGAATTTTAGGTTGAGAGCCTTCCGCTCACCCTTTGGTCCGGTAAAGCTGTGAAAGTTATCAGCGGCTAACAGCATTTGTCATTAAAAAATTTTTTAGTGCGGTGCCGACGCTGTCAAAACCTCTTTGAATCCCTTTCAAAGCACTTCATGCCACGCTATAGCGTTTGGAGACACTCTGGTCAATTTAGTAAACGATATTTCTGAATTAGCTTGGGTCTGGGAGTGCAGGGAGACAGTCCTGGCTTAATTACTTGTCTGGTACCTCGTGAAGTAACACAAGGAACCTCATAACTCCTTATTTCGAGATATTGACAATTCAGACAATTCAATTCAATACGCAAAATAAATGCTGTTATTATGTATGTAGGTACCGTGGCCACTCCTCGTAGTCTTATGCACACTCCACATTAGTATTTGACTATTTTTTTTGTCACATTTGCACTCACACTCAAGACACTTTCTCTACACATAGAATTCCCTTTATTTTAAATTTATCTTCGAACTCGTACTGTAGCGACACATGCTGAGGCAGGATCCTGATTGGCCCGTTTTAATTTTAATATAAACTAGACTTTTTGTTTCTAATTGTTAATTTTATCATTTTATTTAATTGTTTCTTTTATTAAGGGCCAATGAATGATTATTCTTTCTTTCTGTTAGTATACGCAGCGGTTAACGTCTTATGGTTGCGTATGATGATGGTAATCAATAATTATGCCTAATATACATAAAAATAATCGCAATAGAGTTATAAAGTTTGTGATTGGCTGAAGGTAGGTATTTAGAGCAAACGAGCGAATGCTGGTTCTATCCCCACTCTGTCAAAGTCTTTGTGTGTAAACAGAGATAGAGCATTCCTTCGTTGTTCTATCTTAGTTCGCGGAGAGAATAGAGCAGGAGCTATAATGCTCGTTCTTGATTGTTCGTACTTTTACGTTAGAATTCTTTTAGTGTAAAAAAAAAACTAATTATCATTGATTGTCACTAAAAGATCTAGGGGCCTACCTAGCCAAGAGCAACACGGCAAGACGATTTCTACAATAGCAATCGTCGTGGCGTGTTGCTCTTGGCTAGCCCCCCAGGAAAGAACATTCTTGCTCTAGCTCTAGCTCTATGTCAGTTTGGTCTAAATGCACCTTTAGAAACTGTCACGGAGATTGCCAGGCAACTACATGAAGTGAGGTTTCTGACCTTATTAAAACTTTTCTATTCCAATACTCTCATCGCTATCACCGCGATAAATGCCTAGGCCTTCTGTTACAAGTAATTTGCATAGATACCATCATATCAACCGACCCGGGATCATGGTATGATGCGATCAGATAGAAAACTTCATCTTAAATTTCCTCCTCATTCCTCTCACACATGTACAAACTCCTTTGCTGTGCAATCCATACGTTTGTGGAACTACTTACCTTTGTCCATCAGACAGTCGCAGTCCCTTCCTGTCTTTAAAACTAGAGTGATAGCACATTTTCTTACTCTTTTTGTTTCTTTCTTTTTTCCTCTTTTTGTTAGTTCTATCCTGTGTCTACTTTAGTTATTTTGTTGTTATTATTACAATGACCAAATGTCCTGTATTATATTTATATATTATATGGTAATATACATTTTTTTAATTGATTATATTTAAAATTATGTAATTTATTTGTTAGTTAAAATAATTTTTTTTAATCCTTTTTTATATCTCTGCACTTGCTGACCCTTTCTGTAATCTTTCCTCTACCTGTAGTAGGTTGTCTGGAAGAGATTGCTTTTAGCAATAAGACCGCCTAAATTGTACATCAACTTTCTTTGTAATTCTAGATTTTTCCTGTTTTTGTGCAATAAAGAGCATCTTATCTTATGTTTATCTTAAATCATCTTCCTGACTAAGCTGAATCAATAATCTGCTAGGTTTTTGACATAGGCTTCCCCCAATGCGTGCCATCGCGCCCTGTCCTCTCTAAATTAGAGGTTAATGACAAGTATGGCTGTCAAATTCGCTAATTCAAAGGTATATAATATAGCTCATCCTTGCGTGGCGTTTTTAGAAGCAGGGGTCAGAGTCCTCCACAGGTTTAGTAGGCAGGATATGCTAAAACGTTTTTGACACACTTAATCTCAGGGTTTTTTTTTTTTATTTTTTTTTTTTTTTTTTTTTTTCAAAAATCAAAAATGTTCTTTATTGCTTAAATGGTACATTATTACAAGTGTTGGGCATCTCCTTTTAAGTTTATAAAAACCTGTATTAGGAGAAGCCCGCTCCTTCGTTCGATTCATATAAATGTAAACAACAAAGGTAAGTATTAATCTTAACATATGAATATATTTAAATTTTATAGCCTAGTTAGTGATTGTGTGTGTGTGTGTGTGTAAGTGTATGTGTGTGTAAGTATCAGTTGTGTGTGTTATGTGCGCGTATATTGTGTATGATGCCTAAATATCGCCTATTTTTATAATTTATGCTGTCTTCCTATTTTACATGTAGTTTTTTTTTTTTTTTTTATATCATTACACTAGAAGTTGCTCAGTTTGGTCATAATTAAGCTCTTTTAGCCAATTCATAATAGTTGTTTTGCACTGTTTGAGGGTCATGGTGTATATTTTTTTTAATCTGTTTGCTTTATTGTAGATGGCGATTGATTGTGAAGAATATTGTTGTCTTGCAAACATTGTTCTGTTAGATGTTTGTTTTATTACAGAATAGGGATTTCTCTTTTTAAGTATAACTGGATCTATAGGATTTTGCTTATGAACCTTAAGTATACATTGCATTATGTATAATTGCCTCACGGTTAAAACGTTTGCTTCACAGTATAGTTTAGAGGTGCTAAATATTTTTTTCTTTTTTAACATGATCTTTAGGATTCCTCTTTGAGCGCGTTCAATACTTAAAAAACGTGTCTTATAGGTACCTCCCCAGATTATTATGCAATATAATAAAATAGACTGAACAAGGGCAGCATAGATATAAGTTATTAGTTTTTTATCAGCAATGTTTCGTAAGTGTCTGAATAACCAAATTAATTTCCTGGCTCGATTTGTAACTAAAGACAGATGCGGGTACCATGACAAGTTTTTATCTAAAGTAACTCCTAGATATTTAGTAGTATGGACTCTTTCAATAATATGACAGTTACAACTACTATAATTGGTTCCTAAAGTGCAAGTATGTGCAGTTATGGTGAATTTACTTTGAGGTTGTGTCGAGTCTTTAATGGAAAATGGTATGTAGTTTGTTTTATTCATATTTAAGGTGAGCAAGTTTGTATTTAGCCAGTTTATTACTTTATGTAATCCCATTTCTGCTGTTCCGAAAACTGTCTGCCAACTAGTATTCTCAAAGAGTAACGCCGTATCATCGGCATAAGATATAATCCTGCCATTTCTCAATTTAAGGTTTGTGAGGTCATTTATATACATTAAAAATAAGGTTGGTCCGAGAACGCTGCCTTGTGGCACTCCATAATTATTTGCAGAAGTAATATCGCTGTAGATATTAGTATCAAGTTTTACAAGTTGTGAGCGGTCAGAGAGATAGCTAGTTATAAGTTTTAAAAATGATCCCCTGATTCCCATTTTTTCCACCTTGTGTAGCAGAAGGGGAACAGAGACAGCATCAAAGGCTTTTTTTAGGTCCAGAAAAATACAAAGCGTTTTCTTTTTTTCTTCGATGTGTTTTGTAATATGTTTAGTGAGATCCGAAATTGCATCTTCCGTACTTAGACCATGACGAAAACCGTACTGACGCTGAGAAAGTAGATTGAAAGTATCAAGATAGTTAAGAAGACGAGAATTTATTAATTTTTCTAGTATTTTAGAGATAGCTGATAGTACCGATATTGGCCTGTAATTGTTGATGTCGTCTCTGTTCCCCCCCTTGAATACTGGGTGTATTATGGAACGTTTTAAAAGTTGAGGGAATATGCCTTGTTGAAAAACCAATATACTAAGATAAGTAATAAGGGGGGATAGTTCAGTTATTGCATTTTTTAGGAAGACTGTGGGTATGTTATCCCAACCAGCAGCTGATTCAGATTTTAAGTTCCTTATTATTGAGTTGATCTCAGAGATTTCTGGTTCAATGATACCAATTGAATGTGGACAAGATGGGAGTAAGTTGAGGTAGTCTTTTACAGCTTGGTTGCTAACTTGAATTTGTTGTGCCAGAGAGGTTCCTACATTTTTGAAATGGTCATTGATATAGTTAGCGGATTCATTTGGACTTTCCTTGACAGAAAGAAGTTCTTTATTTTTTGTTTTGGGTTTATTTAGGTTTGTTATAGTTTTAAGACATTTCCATAGAGTTTTATTATTTGTTTTAGCTTTATTTAGTTGGTCTTTCTCGTATTTAATTTTTAGTTTTTTAATCAAGTTATTGCAAAAATTTCTGTATCTGCGGTATGTGATTTTAAGAGTTTCATTAGTTATATCTAGTTTTAGTTGTAGTTGTAATTTATTCCTATTTTTAATACATTTTAATATTCCTGGTGTGATCCACGGTTTTAATATTCTTTTACTATTTGGGATTGCTACAATTTTAGTGTGTTGTTTAATTGATTCTGTTATTATGGTAATTAGCTTTGATGTTAATATATCAGGGTCTTGGATAGTAAAAAGGTCAGGAGACATTTTAGTTTTAAGTGTATTAATTGCGTCTGCATAATTGGTAATAGTTTTTGTTTTATTGGATATATAGTCCTTTTCCTTGTTGTAAATAAACATGCTTATCATTTTATGGTCTGTGATTGTCGTATCTAGTACTGCCACAGTAGCAGTATAATTTATAGGGCTTTATTAATAGTCTTGTTTACGAACATTCACTTTAGGTCATTTGGATGTTCGATGGCTTTTATAGGTTTTTTGGCCGCACCGTCACCACTGACATTGCTTGGGGCGACCATAATTCATTAAAACTTGTTAAAAGAAACTTTACTGTCCTCTGAAGTACAATTTAGAGCGAACTGCAAGTGACGAGTCTTTAGCGAATACAGTCTTGATTCGTATCCACTCGTGGAAAAATAGCGAATTATACAAACTGTAAGTAATTGAGCTATAGAAAAAAGAAAGTAGTGTGAACTTGTGAAGGTTGCAGGAAACCACATCTAAATACGGTTGTGTCGGTTGTGTCTTTGCTGGTAAGTAAGGTAACCTGAGCTATTAGTAATTAGCCTGCAATACTGTCCCACTGCTGGGCAAAGGCTTCCATCAATGAAATCAAGTCATCGCTACAATGGATGAGTATTGGCTTAATCACCACGCTTCCCAAATCCGGGTTGGTGATCACAAACCCAGGCTATGTTCTGAAAAATCCGAAAACACACTTTGCCCGACCTGGGAATTGAAACCGAGACCTCCGGGATTCGGGCCGAGTACTGAAACCACTCGGCCACGGAGACGTTACCTGAGCAATTAAGTAGCTCTTTTGTGGACAGCTAGGGAACCTAGTGTTCGTACCTGCTTATGATATACAATGAATGTTGCATCTCGCCTTACTGGGCGCGTGTGTTATCTGTGTCCAAAAGCTGCTGCAACCAATTGAAATTTTGTTTCTTTTTGCTTTGCATACCACTGAAATTGCACGTATAAATTCCACACTTTTCCTAAACGTAAATTTACTATTACGATTCGACGACGCGCAAAGTGAATCATACCTAAAACCTGAAGATACCGTGGTCTAAAACTTAAGAGGGTATTGACATTTAGCATCCCAAGGTTATATATTGTTGGCTTTTTATTATTGTTCTTTTATTAACATATCTTTTGTTTATTAATTAACAAAATAAAAAAAACACTTAGCAAGATATTTAAGGCTCCTGACGACAAACTATGCACCAAGATACTAATAATGTTATTTCGAATTTTATTGAAATTTTTATAAACTCTGAATCCAGAAACGTCCCTGAAAGTTAAGTGGCCCTTAGAACGAGTACCTATAGCTTTGTCACTTTTATTTCTACTAGCATTTTACGGGGCATCAGTTTGAGCCGTGAAAAATGTTTACATTACTCCATTTTTATTCCGGCCTTATTAAATTCTCTATCATGAAAATTTCTCCTCGAGTTAAGAAATATAACTTTGGGTGCCAGTATAAGTTATAGCCTCAATACTAAACATGAGAAGCAGCGAGTGGAATATGATTGATGGTTCCTACTTCTTTCCTTAGTAATATTTTCGCTCTCCCCGACGTTATCGGAGAAAAGGCTTTTCATGCAGAGCTTATGATGGCCGATGAGCGAAAAACTTTTTGCACAATTCTGTTCTTATAGAAAATAAGGGTACTTTTTCGGTGACATAATTTACTTTTAGGTGTATTTTATTAAAGTGTCACGTGTCAGTTTTTTATACGTGTACATTCTGATTTCTGCTCCCACAATACACAGCATGGAGCAGGGTAGTGGGCATCATGAGCCTTAGGGCTTAGTACTGGTGGCAGGTGGAAACACCGGGAAGCTAAGAGGGCTCAGGCTTGGCAGTGCGGTGGACTTCCCACCTACCCATTGCCTGCCGCCGGGCGTGGTGGTGGTATGGTGTCTTCCACCGCAACGCCTTAGGGCGCGAGGTGGGGGCCGCGGTGCACAACCGTTCGAAGGGGGCCAGTGATCCGCGGCTGGCCTCCCCTGTGCACTGCGGCTCGGCGGGGCCGCACCGCCAGATGCGACAGTGGATCTACCTATTAGGTGAATTGTGGTTGCGGACCTAGTAGGGACCGCGTACGGTGGGAGCCAGCGGGCTTGAGTACGGGGGTGCTTTTGCCCGTAATGCACGGCTTTCACCGCGACGGCGGAAGTACCTGTGTGCTCCAGGTACTTCCGTAGCCTCCTCCCTTCATCAGGTGGTCGGCTGGAGGGGGCCGCAATACGGGGAAGCACTGGCGGCGGGGCGTTGCGAAACTTTTTAGGTACTCCGCCTCGTCGCTGAAGTGTTGAGGGCGAGTACGTGGGGTTTTAGTCGGTGGAAGTCCGACATAACCTCGGCGCCCCCGGGCGGCGAGGTATCCATGAGGATTCCCCCACGATAATAAAAAAAAAATAGTGGGCATAGAATTGGGCAACGCGAGTATAAATCACTCGTTAGGATAATACTTTTATAAATTGACTCGGTTCTGGCTGTGCTGAGAGACGACCCTGGCTTCAAACCCTTGTCTGGTACCTCGTATCACTAGGATTAATCCTTACTTTGAGACCATCACAATTGTGGAGTTCTCTGACACAAAATTAAAATTTATTAATTGAAAATACACACATCAACATGGTCTAGGGATATTTCAATTAAACCTAAATAACTAAAATTCTATTAACTTTTTCTTTTTCCTACACATTAAAATAAACCTTGTTTAATAGCCTATCTTATTTGATAAACAAACTTTTAGATAAAGTTAAATTTAAAAAAAACTTAAAAGAAGAGGAAAAACTCAAACAAAATTTCAATCTTAACTTTATTTTTGAAAAAAAAACAAAACTAACTATTTTTTTTATAAAAATTGTTGAAGACTTAAAATTAATAATCCGTGGATCCACCTAAGACTCTCCTGACACATCTGCAGCGGTTCTGCATACTCAAAACAAGGGTGTCAATATCCTGTTGTGGAATACTGTTTTTTTTTTTTTTTATAAATATAAATATGCGCCAGACAACACACCTCTTGTAATGGTCTCGAAGTAGGGATTAATATCCCTGTGTTACGAGGTACCACACAAGGAAATAAGCCAGGGGCGTCTCCCAGCACACCCAGACCCGAGTCAATTCAGAAAAGATCGTTTCCTGAATTGACCCGACCGGGAATCGAACCCGGGACACTACGGAAATCGGGGCGAGAAACCGTGCTACAGCGCACTGCGCCAATCGTGTGTGTGGGGCAAGATAACAGGCTCTAGCGCCTCATCTCGGTATTTTAGAGCAGTCATATTGCCTTGTATCCAAACGAGGTCCGTTCTACCGCCGAGACGAATTCCTGCTCAAACCATAATCGTGCCACCTTGATATGCATGAACTTGTTGTGGGTGCTGCAATCGATTCCAACGTCCAGGTTCTCTCCAAACGCATACTCTTCGCGAATCAGGATGAAATCAAAACCTGGATTCATCAGTGAAAAGCACAAGTGACCATTGAGAATGGTTCCAGTTTTCGTGTGCAATATAGCCCATTGTAATCTTCTTCCTCGATTGCCTCTCCTTAGCGCTGGTACCCGAAGTGGCCTACGAGCACGTAGGTTGACTTCATGCAGTCGTCTTCTCAAAGTTTGACCGCTTACCAGCAAACCATACTCTCTCTGTAGCCTTTGAACCAATTGCATCGCCGTTACATTTGGTTGACTTCGTGCAGCATTTACTATGAATCGGTCCTGTACATGTGTTGTAATGCGTTGAGGTCCTCGGTGCCGTTCCACCACTTCCCTCGTGACACGATAACGTGACCAAAGCCTGAATATAACGCTCTGATTGGTCCTCATGGCTTCAGAAACCGCAATTTGGGTAGCGCCAGCTTGAATCATGCCCATTGCTCTTAACATTTCGTTCCTGGTCAAGTGTCTACGTGGCATGATTAAATGAACACCGGAGATGCGTTTGAGAAAGATTTATAGAAATTTATGGAGTTTTAATCAAGTTAGAAGTTTGTGAAGATTTACTTCTTTGGAAGAAATTCAAGTATTGCGAATTTCATCTTAAAACAAAACCTTTATGTACAAATTTGAATTTAAAAAAGGAACTTAATAATGTTTTTATAATCTGTCATTAATAGTTTTTTTGTAAGGCCAGTACTTTTTAAGTTATTTAAAAAAAATATATATTTCCCTAGACCATGTTGTTGTGTGTATAAGCAAGTATTTTTTTAAGGACTATGTAATTAGACTCAATTTTGTTAGGGGGTTTTTCTTGCATCAAATTTCTATACGTTGCACAGCCCAAATTTCCTATGTTCTCTGTTATACCTTGCGGTTGACTAGTAGAGAATACCTCTAGGCAGTAAGTCCGCCAATTTTAATTTTTCTGATGTGCCGTAAAGAATAAATTAATAAATGAAATATAAATGTTAAGAAAAATAAATTAATAAGCCTTTTCATGGTGCCTAAAATACTGGCAGGGTTACCATTAGCTATGCTCATAACTCACGTTGTGCGAGATAACTGCCAGACTATGAGCATACCTTTGGGATACCTGACACTTAAAAAATCTCTAAAGAAGCCACCTCGTTAGGACCCCACGGGCGTTTCAACCTTCTCTATCATCGTTGGAGTACTTGGAGTACGCCAAGGCTCCGTGCTTAGCCCGTTTCTGTTCAGCGCAATATTAGACGTTATGTCAAACAGCAACCAAAAACATGCAACCATGTATCATCAGCATACATGAGCAACCTTATGGTTGCTCATGTATGCTGATGATATTGCGCTGGCAGATTACAACGGGTGAAAAAGTGGAAGGATCCACTTAAGAACGGTGGTCTGAAGCTTAATGTGGCGAAGACAGAGTACCTGGCCTTTAACACCACAAATCCTCAGTCCGTCCGCACAGGCGTTGGCGTGGTCGAGCGCACGGACCGTGTCAAACACCCAGGATATGTGTTTTGCGCGTCCGGGGACATCGACAGCGACGTCATAGCCCGAATCTGCGCGGCTTGGGCCAAATGGCGTGAGGTGACTGGTGTCATTTCTGACCCTAAAATGCCGATCAAGCTGGTCTATAAAACCATCATTAGGCATGTCCTTCTTTATGGCAGTGAAACGTAGCCGCTACTAGAGCGACACAACTACACAAGCAGGAGCTTCGCGTCACGGAAATAAAGATGTTGCGGTGGATGTGTGGAGTCTCACGCGAAGATCGCGTGCGGAACACCCACATCCGCGGTAGCCTTCGTGTTCGTGACATCGCAGACAAGCTGCAGGGAGCTGCCTTCGTTAGTATGGTCATGTCTCACGGAGATCGGAAAACTACGTGGGTAACAAATGTCTGGCCATGCCGACTCCGCCGGGTACCGGCAGGAGAGGTCGATCCAAGAAGATGGCTCGACGTCGTCAAGAGTGACATGCGTGCCTACAAACTCACCACTGAGGATGCACAAGACCGCGTCAAGTGGGCCAAGAAAATAATGAAGGCAAACCCTGACACCAGTGTGGGTTCACAACCGGGATAGACCGCACGGATGATGATGGGCGTGACAACCATATTAATAACTGACGACTTGTTCGGAAAAGACAAAAAAAAACCGCTATTTTTTGTTATTTTTTTTTTGTATTCACTCAGTTGCTTGAAACTTCAGCAACAAACAGTCTCTCAACCGTCTATTGGCTTTTCAAAGTGGCTTTGTTGAAGTAAACTGACAGGAAAACGTCAGGGTAGCTACTATGCCAAGTACTCAAGAGTTGAGCTACTTATGTTGCTGGCCATCTTAGCCTACCTCACTTCGTATACTTCTGTTTCCCCTAAGGACGTCTGTGCACGTACATGCGAGATCACGTCAAGCTTTATAAGAAAGCACTTTGATAAAATACATTTTTGCAATAGTTTCGTTAAGGTTGTCCTCTGTAATATAATATCTATAGATAGGCAGGGCGTAACATCGTAGCAGGCTGAGGGTAATTAATCTTGCCTTTTTCAAGTTCAGCTCTTTCTGAGATTAATGCGTTTGCCGAGTTGAGGTTGAGGGTCGAATGGTGCAATAATATTATATGAAGAAAGGAGCGAAAATATTTGCGTACCCTATACAAAGTACTTATGTAACGAATAATTTTGTGTTTGTGAACAAAAAGTCTGTCAGTATTCAATACTCTTTAAACTTAATACATGTTTGAATTACATTACATTTATGTAATATTTTAATTCTATTTTTTAGTATTTTTGCTATACCGTAAGTAGTATTGATCACTTTTAGTACTATATATATTAGTAGTATGGACCAAAATTCGATATATATTTTTTTACGAACGTTGCCAAATATGAACAAACAATTTTAGAACTTGTGCGTATTTTCCAGCATATTGGAAATAAAATCAAATAAATAAATAAAAATCTGGGACAATTCAGACCAAGATCATAAATGGGTGAAAAATAAAATAATAATATAAAAATAAAACATAAATATAAAATCATAAAATCATAAATCATCATGGGTGTCAGAGACTGATAAACATACTAAAATATTTTTAAATACATATATAAATAGATAATAATACCCAGACACACAACAAACACAAATGGTATGTTTGTCATGGGTGGGGATCGTACCCACGACCTCCTGCGCTAAAGGCTGGATCGCTGCCATTGCGCCAACAGGCCAGTCAACCCTCATTTCAACCTTAATAAATCATTTTACAATAAAGGCTGGAGTAAAATATCGAGGACTTAAAATACTAGGCCGAAGTTACTGGCTAACAGCTAGAAATAATAATAAAGTTTAATGTTTCATCACGAAAATGTTATACCTACTACTTCTGTACTTATTCTCAAATGGAAATTAGAGAATGGTGACTAAATAATAATGGAAAAAGAGATGGAAAAATAACAAAATTTCACTTCTTACGAAGTTTAAGTTAAATTAATCCACTGGGGACTAATTGAGTTTAATTTAATCAACCTATTACGTCTGGGCCAGTGAATGAAAGGGTGGCTTAGTACTAAAAGTCCAGCTATGTTGTGGCCAGGCCAAAAGTACTGCTCAACTTTAAATAACGATTGAGCCTTCGGCGGCTACGGGAACGAATTCTACTCGTATCTAGTTTGTTAATAAATATCATGGATCTACATTTGTTGTTACATACTTTTCATCAAGTTATTCTTCGTCTTGTTACTATTAGATTACGATCAAAAATAAAACCCTTGTTTTAGACAGCTCTAGGAGATCCTAAAACATCGTTTAAAATTAGATTCGATAACTTAGTTGTGTTCCTACTTTGTGTTTACTAAAAAAGTATTTGATTTTTGGAGGATTTTTTATTAGTGTCCGTTCAGTCCATTATTGTACATTTATCCTCAAGATTGAACAGTTGACTTTTGCATAAATGAAATCTTTTTTATAAGTTGTTTTAAGTTTTCATTTCACATAATCGCTTATGTACATCGTGTAAAAGATCGCTTTGTAAAAATATACTGTACTTTGCTGTTATCACATTTGTTTTACTAATCATGAATTTGAAGCAGTCCAGTTAATATTTGTTACCATGATTGATGTCTTCCCTCTTAGACATCAATCATGTTCCTAAACCTGCCTTCCCGTCTTAGGTTACCCGCAACCTAGTCAACCAAAATCATGATAGGTACGGTACATAAATACTTATTACTCAATATACCATTCCGCCTTTCTCTCCACGGGGTAGTCAGAGACCACATCTTCCACTTGTTACCACCCTGACTCACCTCCTGTACTCTTCCATACTCATTAATCATTTCATGCAATGGGTAGGTACCTAGTACCTACTCTTGACCTGGGGCCTTATTACAATAGGGGACGTCTTGAACGTGTCAAAAAAGTGTTCTTAAAGGCCAAAATCGCGCACTATGTTATTATCTATGCTTATATATGAAAGAAAGTCGTGTTATTTACATCTGAATTGAAAAAACTGAATTGTGTTTCTACGAGTATGTGTCTGACTCTGTCAATTCAATTTTTGTCTTAAAAACAAGATTGAAAAGAGTTACCATCGAGTTTCTTGCCGGAGTCTTCTCGATCGGAAACAACCTCCGAACCGGTGGTAGAGTCACATTATGTTTAATTATCATATTTACTATCATAGTATTATTTTATGTAAGTTTATTTTAGTATATTTTTGCTTTAATTTTTTTTTTGTAACTATATGACTTGTCATAAGTACTTTCTATAAGTCTATATGAATAAAGATATTTTTTACCTTACTTTTTTACATTTACTTTTATGAACTGCAAACGTAATTCTGCAAAAGGCTTTTTAAGCAAATGAATACGCTTTATAAACGGGTATCTAAATATTTGTAATATAAACCGAATTAGCGATTGTCTATGGATGGAAATATTTATGACTAGTTATATATTAGGTTGGGGAAAAAGTTACTTCGCATTTTTAAGAAAATTCGAAACATTTTTTAATATACTTATTTACATTTAACTAAAGTATATAGATGCCATTTTGTTCCATTACTTTTTGCCATCTTGTAGGTAGGGACTTGATCCCATTACTATAGGAACTTTGAGGCTCCTGATCAAAATACCGCGACATGTGGTTTTGGCAGTCCTCTCGTGATTTTAACCTGACACTGCCTAAAGAATTCGGAAGAGACCGAAACAGGTGGAAATCTGAAGGTGCAAGGTCAGGACTATATGGCGGATGCATTGACACCTCCCAGCCAAACTCCTTAATTTTTGCTGAGTGGCTCTAGGAGCGTTAATCATGATGAAAAACCACTTTCTACGTACGACAAGAATGTGCTTCTACAAAAATGATTCGGTTTCATTACGTCGTAATAAAAAATCACAAATGAGTACACGATTCATTAGATTTCTTTCAGTGAGCTCGTGAGGTACCCAAATATCGAGCTTTTTTTTCCTTGTTTTTTTTAAATGCGCCAAAACTATTTTCTGGTTAATTCCCAGTTCTTGAGCTACGTCGTTACTGCTGATATGCCGATCTTGCTCCACTTTTTCAAAAATAACATCCATTTTATCCGTAATAGGGGGACCAGAGTGACGTGCATCTTTGACATCAAAATTTACGGATTGAAAACGCTTAAACCAAATTTGTGCTACTCTCACAGACACTGCACTGTCTAGGTCCATAAACAACGTAAGAAAAACAAATGAAAATTACACATTTTCCCAACTTGATTTTGGAATTATCTTCTTTAAAATGTAAACTTTTAATGATACCAAAAGCAGCTAGATAGAATAGAATATTCAAACATTTATTTCAGACTAATGTCCATAAAGTTTCTGACATACAATTACACAAAAAAGAAAACACAACAAACATATTAAAAAGGATATAAAACAAAAGAGAAAAGAAAACAAAGAAATTAACATTCTGTTGACATGCAACCGAATCCACCTCGTTACAAATGGACAATCCATTCGACCAGCCACAACACGTAGAATGCCATTGGAGCTTCCTCGAACACGGCTTAGCATTGAGGCAGCTCTTTTGCGAAGGATGGCGTGAAAGCCATCAGTATGAGCCTCCGCAAACATGCCTGATGCACTGCAGTATCTTGGCAACCCCAATAGCAATCTGAACGCGTTGTTATATTGAACGCGCAAGGCGTTGATGGTCTTGAGCGTGAAATTGACCCACAGGTTGCACGTATAAAAGGACTGGCAAAATGCCTTAAAAAGTATCACCTTAACGGGTTCTGTACAACGTGCAAACCTGCGAGCCAGCATATTACATCTTACCGCCAACGCCCTCCGCTCCCTCTCAATATCCTCATTATCGGACAGGTCCTCTGTCACCCAGTGACCCAGATATTTAAAACGCGATACTTGTTTGAGGGCAACACCATCCAAGAAGACTTTAGGTACTGATGTGATCTTATGGCCCCTAGACTTGAACATCAGTAGTTCACTTTTCTTCGCATTATATCTGAGCCCATGTGCGCTAGCATATTCCTCACAAATTTTTAGCAGTTTATGAATGGCACTTATCGAGGGAGCCAGCAGTACCATGTCGTCGGCATAACTCAAGTTATTAACAAATTTACCGTCAATGGAACAGCCAATCCCGGCACCGCTGAGTTCCTCGATAAGTCCATTCATATAGAGATTAAACAGTCGAGGCGAGGTCAGCCCCCCCTGTCTTACTCCACATTTAAGCCTGTACTCGTCAGATAACTCACCCGCCCATCGGACTACATTTGTTTGATTCTTGTACCAATAGTCAAAAATATTAGTTATCTCATCAGGGAGACTCGTCCTCCTCATTTTATTCCACAACACCTCGTAAGACACCATATCGAAGGCCCTCGATAGATCTAGGAAACACGCGTAAACTGGAGTTTTCCTGTCGGTATAATACCGGACGGTATGCTTCATGCACAGTATCGCAGTATCTGTGGACAGTTCAGATCTAAATCCAAACTGTGCGTCATTCGATTCTAAGTGTTTGTTCAAAATGCGATCAAGCAAGCCGTCCAGCACCTTTGCTACACTAGTGGCCAACGATATAGGCCTATAATTGGCTTTATCAGAAAGATCTCCAGTCTTATTCTTGACAATTGGTACAACAACCGTCTTCATACAATCCTTTGGTAAGTAAGCATGGCGCACGCAAAACGTATAAAACATAGCTAGAACCCGGGGCAAGTGAACTCCCGCATGCTGCAGATGCTCAATACTGAGCCCGTCGTGTCCCGGAGACTTCCCACGCTTCATGTGTCTGATAACAGAAGCCACTTCTTTTGCTGTGAAATAAGCTGGTGTTTGAGATTTGACAGGCCCAGGATCGAGCACTGGCAGCACGCAGTCCCGACGTGATGGCTCTACATGAAAATGGTTTTTAAACAAATTAGCAATCTCGCCGGATTCGGTAACACCCTCCACAGTCAAAGGAACCGGCTGTCCAGGGCTTAGTCTCTTAGTGCATTTCCAGAAGCTCTTGAAATCACTCTTTGCATGATGTGATGCCAATACATCCATTTTTAAGCTATCTTCGTTATTTTGGCACCACTTAAGTTTGTTCTTAAATGCACGCCGAGACTCCGCCATTGTCTCATAGAGTGCACCACTCCTCGGGCTACCAGAATAGCCAAAGAGATTTTATTACAAGTACATACATACTATACCTATGCGAAAAGACTTTTTCCCCAACCTAATATTATACATACAACAATATGAGAAATAACTATATTTTCTCTTGGGTTTTATTTTGAATACAGTTCAAACTGGCTGTTGTCAGTGACTTCAATCGAGTGGTTCTGAAAACTTTTCATTCTGCGGATAAATTTAAAGTGCCCTCTGTATTTTAATCCACATATTAGCTAATAGTGTACAAAGTTTCATGAAAAGTAGTTTAATTAAATATTCAATTACTTATTACTTTTTTTTTATTATTTATTGTAGTTTTTTTTCAGTTTATGTGTGTATATGAGATGTTGTAAATAGTTTTACTTGTAAGTATGTATTAAGTTAACAGTGATTATTTGAAGGAAACTGTAAATAAATACACAAAGTTATTACTTTAATTTTAGCATGTCACCGTGCTTATTTTCCTATACAAAGACAGAAAAACAAAAATAACAAATTTCCGTTGTTTTTCATCCCGTACCGTATTAAGTTCTTTCTTATTTATTAACGCCGATATTACATCAGAAAAGCGAAACCGAGAATTAATTATTTATCATCAATATTTATCGTATTGAAATTACTTTTTATTCAGGACGCCGAAAGGAATAGCTCATACTTTAATTTGACGTTCCT
The DNA here is from genome assembly GCA_947369235.1 of Udea olivalis. Lineage (NCBI taxonomy): Eukaryota > Metazoa > Arthropoda > Insecta > Lepidoptera > Crambidae > Udea > Udea olivalis. The sequence goes on along the minus strand of OX376362.1, from coordinate 7,793,494 downwards.
TGTTTACTGTTCATCAGAAACACAAACAATCTTGGTAGAACTCGTTTGTAAGAAGGACGCTTTTGATATTTTTTTTTAAATTGGAGTAAGGCAGTGGGATCACCGTCCTATCTGGTGTAAATGTTTTATGTTTTGTCTGACACGAGATGAGCACTATGAAAGTAGTGATGAGAGTCGGAGTAGCGCAGGTGTATTCATCACAGTCATCCTTGCTTTACGAAAACTAAGACCACTTACCTCTACGGATGCTCTGAGGCAAGTCGATTTTGCCTACTTTCATTCCCTGATGTCGTACGGCACTCTTATCTGGGGTAACTCAACGGATGCCAGCAGTTTGTTCGTTCTGCAAAAGCGCGCGTTACGTACACTTGTCGAGGTGAAAGCTAAACACTCGTGCAGGGATTTGTTTGTGAAGCTGCGTATACTGACGCACTACTCAGTCTATCTCTATGAACTGTTGACGTTCATAAGATCCATCATTTCGGATTATCAGTGCATGAGTGCGAGTAAGCGATCTCATCTAGTAGGCCTGCTTCATGCGGTCCCTCGTCGCATGGCGCTTGCAGAAAAGAACCCACGTATAATCGGTCCAACATACTACAACCACCTACCCACTGCGCTGAAAAATGCACAATCCGACGAAGCATTCCGACGCCAACTGAGAAACCTTTTGTTGGAAAAGTCTTTCTATTCCATTGACGAATATTTAAATTGTGTATATTTTGTGTAATGGTATCTGATTGTAAGATTTTGAATTTGTAATTTTTTATTTTTTAACCGTGACAGTTTTTAATTTTTTTATTGTTTCTATGCATGCTATTATTATTATTATTACTAGTATATTGTTGACGATCATAATACAATTTTTTATATCTGACATTTAATGTAATATATAGTGTAATTTTGTATTATGAGAGAAATAAATCTAATCTAATCTAATCATCACACAGTATTTATTTGAAACTAGCTTTTTGCTGGCGGCTGGCCCCTTAAGAACTATTTCTACCGTTAAAATATACGAGTAATACATTTTCATTGTACTGTATGTTTAAATTATTTCATAGTTCACAAGTTATTGAATTAAATCTACATAAATAATTAATATCTGCGACAATTTACACCAAGATTTTCTGACCCAAATCTAAGCAGATTTAATACTATGGTTGGTATGGCCAGTGACTGATGAACATAATTTTTTTAAATGGATTGCGTTTGGCCTTAGTCTCGCCTGGTGGTAAGCGATGACGAGGCCGATGGCGGTACACGCTTACCTAGAAAATGCCTATTCAAATTCAAATTCAAATTCAAATTCAAATCATTTATTGCATGTCACATTACAGTTTATTACATTATTCGCTCTGGTCTTGAAGACATCAAGGTTGTGAGTATTCGGAAACACAGACGCAGGGAGAGCGATCCACATCTTAGCGGTGCGGACCAGAAAAGACGCAGCAAACCGTTAGGTGTGGATTGCTGGGAAGTCAGCCATATGGGGGTGGACGCCCCCTCTGCGTCTAGTGGTCCGGTGGTAGAATGTAGTTCCTGCGCACACTCTCCGAAATACAACCTATAAAAACCGATAGACAGGGTGGATTTACGCCGATGCCGCGATGCTCCAAACTCTGGAGTTTGGTTCTAACGAGCGCATTGTCGGCTATGAGTCTCCTGGCTCTTCAGTCCACTGAGTCTAATGCATCCAGCTGGTATTTAGCAGAGCCATCCCACAGGTGGCAGCAGTACTCCATACACGACCGAGCTTAAAAATATTTATTTATAAATATTTAAGTATGTTAATCAGTCTCTGACACCTATTGTCAAGCTCTGCTTAGTTTGGGGTTAGATCATCTTGGCGTAAGTGTTATGGACATTCACTTATTAATATTTAATGATTTTAGTTTGAAGAATCGGCGGAACGTGTCACTCAGTAGACCATTAGAAATTAGGAGCTTGCAACGGTACTGAAATTGTAACGCAGGTTTGTATCACGCCCGTAGGCACTAAAAACGATAATATATCAAAACCAGAGTAATCTAGGCGCAATTACGGTCCAGGACGTCCTAATAAATTATAGAAACAATTAAGCGGCGTAGAACGAGCGCAGAAACCTTTATCGGATTATGTTTTTCTCGCTCACTATTTTCTGCTTAGAGACGGAAACAAGTTCCATTCGTTAAGAAAGTACTTATGTCTGCGATATTGCGAGTTTGTTTTGTTTCAATCTGTGTTTTCGCTTGTGGTATTCGAGTAGAAGGTAATTGAGTAGTTTGGGTACAAAGCGGGACCTCCCACTAATGAACCACCCATCCCATCACATGGCAAACCCCCAAAATTGAGGAAAAGTGAAACTAATGGATGATTAAGAACTACATATATAATTATAACAGTAAACTGTGATGTGTAAAAAAATAGGTACCTACTTTTAAAACTACTTTTGCTAATGCAATTTTTTTATTTTATATTTTTTTTCAGACATCATGTTTTACTGTGTACAATCTGTATGTGTTCTTGAACATCCATTATTTTTTATGCGTTGACTTTTCCCCAATTTTTTCGCCATACGTTTGTGAGCGGTTGTTTATTTGCTATAAAACAATTACTCACGAAACGTGTTAATCTTTTTCGATATGTACATTGGTATAAGGATGGGCAACTATTTTCTTTGCTGAAATTTCCATTATGCATTTGCCTGTGATAAATTATGCTCCATTTTCCCCTATTATCATCCTTTTCATTTGCAAAAAAGCCGGAAAGCTTCGAGCAGGAAAGCAAATAAAAAAAAACATTGAGTCGTAGCAACGGGGTAGCCAACCTCGCTCGTGCCAACAGATCCCTTTGAGTATTTGCCTTTGATAAATTCACAGAGTCCTCAGAGGTTCGTTAATTTCGAGTACACAATGGTAAGGCAGCTTCACGTTGCACAGCAGGTTGAACACGAGGAACTATTTGAGAGAGTACTCACTTGAGCTACGACTAGGAATTATTGAAACAAGAAATTTAAATCCGTGGGTGTGAGTGATGGTAATCTGTATTTGTTGACACAGACGCGTTAAAATCCACCTTTACAAAACTATTGCAAAATGGGCCTTATGTCAGCAGCAGAAGGTGCCCGTAAAGCTTGACGTGTACGTAGTCCAGAGATTTTACTTACTTATTTAACACTCAATTTTTATTTAGAAGTCAATCAACATAGACGGCTATGGTTAGGTAGAAATCCAAAAAGCACAGCATGATTTTTGCAATTAAAAAAAACGATTAGGATTTAGATTTACCGTGTTGGTGGTAGCACATAATTTTAGTCTGTCAAACTTCAATCTTCAAAGCATTTATTGCATTCATGTTGTACAATGTGGGTCTTATATTTAAATTAAGTTCAGAACATGAACCCTGTAAGGGCACTGCGAACCGAGAACACTAAAAATATTTAAAATAAACAATACAACAGGCATTTCACACTATTAACATCGATAACACTCATCTTTCCATCCATTATTTGTTAGTGACATGTATTTTCATTAAAAAACTCTGACAGCGAATAAAAACTTTTTCGATAATTGCTTCAATTTTCTTCTAAATTTACTGATATTTGTTTCTCTTTGTAAATGAATTTCGTTAAATATTTTTACAATCATGTCTCATCTTGATTGCCTATACATCCAAAACGCGTTATCATTGAGAACGTACAATTTGGAAACCAACAGTGAGCGGCCACCGCTTGCCAAACTGCGGTCGACGGGCAGCCACAAGCAGTAACATATACTATCTAAGAAATTAGTACTGGAACCATATTACAATCCCTTATATCTAGTTCATTCAGTTTGGCTAAGCAAAGCGAGCCATTTTAAAATAAAATGATCTTTCATTTCTAGGCATTCAGTGGTTACCTGGCACTAACTTATCTTCTTGGCTCGACCGAACCGAAGTATCTTTTGTAATGCTCCTAGAATTTACAATATAATTTCTGAGCATATTCGTAGCATTTACGATACACACGTATTTAAAAAGAAAGTACATCATTTATTAGTAAATGTTATCATAACTACACACATCAAAAGTGTCTAGGGATTAACATATATTTTTGCAATAACTTTTCTCTTGATTGATATTAATTAAAATTTTCTTTATGGATTCATCAAATAAAGTGTTTTCGTTTGTCTACAGTAACGATAAACCAAGTCACCTTTGCATTAATAAAGAAATTTGCCATTTTCCTAATAAAGGGATTTTTGACATTTGAACCACTAACATTAAAGTTCGAAAAAAAGACTGAAATAACAGTTTCCTTTTAAATTTTATTGGGTAACTTAAACAATTAATAATCCGTGTTTCTACCGCGAACACTAACAACACAAGAACATCGGTTTGGCATACTCAAAATGAGTTCATCCAAATCACGCTGTGGAATGGCCGCCCATGTTCGTTGCAACAACAAAAAAGGTCTTCTTGCGACTGGATACCCTCCATATTCGGCAGAGCTCTTCTCTGTAGCATATCCCATGCATGCTCAATCGGGTTCAAGTCTGGCGACTGAGCAGGCCAGGGCAGGACATTGATGTTAGCTGCGGCGAGAGTCTGTCTTACAACTCTTGCGGTGTGCGGTCGTGCATTATCATGCATTAACTGAAATAAGGGACCGATTTGCACTTGTAGAGGAACGATGACGTCTGATACAATCGTCTCAGCATAAATTTGAGCGTTGAGGTTGCCTCTGATCCAAATCAACTCAGTTCTTCCGCCGATCCAAATAACCGCCCATACCATGATGGTTCCACCACTATAAGGATGGACTTCCTGGCAGGATTTTAATCGCTGTTGGCGTCCAGGGGTTCTCCAGGGTCGTATACGTCTTGTATCCGGTCTCATACCAAAACGAGACTCATCAGAAAAGCACACGAAACGCCATTGTTCTTCTGCCCAATTTCTGTGTTCAAGAGCCCATTGATATCGAATCCTACGATTGTGCATTGCTATAGGTGGTACCCTTAGCGGTCTTCGGGAATGAAGGTTCACTTCATGCAAGCGGTTTCTGACTGTTTGGTCGCTAATTAAGTTCCCTGAAGAGTGATGAAGCCTCACGGCTAACATCATGGCGGTTATTGTTGGAGCTCTTCGAGTTGTGATTTGAATGTATCGGTCTTGTCTCCGTGTGGTGCAGCGATACCGTCCTCCATGGCGCTCAGCCACGGTACCAGTGCTTCGGTAACGTGTCCAAAGTCGACTGATAACACTCTGACTTGTATTCAGAGCTAAAGCCACAGTACGTTGCCGGGAACCAGCTTCTATCATTTCCACGGCTCTGAGCATTTCTTCCCTGCTTAAATGACGTCGCCGCTCCATAATAACGTTGGTTTTAATCAGTAGTAGGGAAACAGTAGCACTAATAATGTCTTCAATGCGTTGTATTTTTTATAGGGAAAATATTGACAGCTGATTTTCATCTTTTACTCGAATTTGATTGACAGTTCCTGTTTCAAATTATGAAATGCACCAAAAAAGATCCATATAAATTTATAAAATCATAAATTTATTACAAAGCCACATCTCAATCTCAAGAAATCCGCATAAAAATGCTTGATCCCTAGACACTTGTGATGTGTGTATATAATATAATTATAATTGTTTTCTTTAATTGAGAGTCCGATCTGCTAGCTAGGTTATCTAATGCAATTTAATATTCAGCTATGTTTATAATATCATTCCTAATTTATTGATATGTGTTCATTTCAATAATTTTATTGCTATTTTCATTTGAATTTTTTGGTAATCTGTTATGTTTTTCGTATGGCTTTGAAGGCGCATCATGGAGTTAACTTATTATTTTTCACTATGACAAGTGGTGTGACGTCTGGTGCATAATTATATTTAACTTCTATTTTTGTTGCAGCCGAGGGCGACGAGGAAATGCCGGCTGCTGCGGCCGATCCCAATGCGGAGCAGAAGGAGCGACTCATCGCCGCGGTCAAGAAGGAGGTCAAGCAGTTGATGGAAGAGGTCTGTACCACAAATTACGCATGCTGCGCAGCGGTTCGGACAACCACCATTTAGATCACGCACACGGAGAAACTGAATTTACAGGCGAAACCGAAAGAGAATAGGCCACGCGGCGAGTCAGGGCGAGTCGCACTGTCGCGAGTGTTTTTGTTTTTGTCGAACTTCGTGCAATTATTCGAATGATGAATTTTGTTTTTGGCCGGTTCTGTCAAGTTGGTATAACCTACCTAGTACCTACTTCATTTTAAAAATTCAGAGTGAATATACACACATCAAAAGTGTCTAGGGATTAAGCATTTTTATGCGGATTTCTTGAGATTGAGATGTGGCTTTGTAATAAATTTATGATTTTATAAATTTATATGGATATTTTTTGGTGCATTTCATAATTTGAAACAGGAACTGTCAATCAAATTCGAGTAAAAGATGAAAATCAGCTGTCAATATTTTCCCTATAAAAAATACAACGCATTGAAGACATTATTAGTGCTACTGTTTCCCTACTACTGATTAAAACCAACGTTATTATGGAGCGGCGACGTCATTTAAGCAGGGAAGAAATGCTCAGAGCCGTGGAAATGATAGAAGCTGGTTCCCGGCAACGTACTGTGGCTTTAGCTCTGAATACAAGTCAGAGTGTTATCAGTCGACTTTGGACACGTTACCGAAGCACTGGTACCGTGGCTGAGCGCCATGGAGGACGGTATCGCTGCACCACACGGAGACAAGACCGATACATTCAAATCACAACTCGAAGAGCTCCAACAATAACCGCCATGATGTTAGCCGTGAGGCTTCATCACTCTTCAGGGAACTTAATTAGCGACCAAACAGTCAGAAACCGCTTGCATGAAGTGAACCTTCATTCCCGAAGACCGCTAAGGGTACCACCTATAGCAATGCACAATCGTAGGATTCGATATCAATGGGCTCTTGAACACAGAAATTGGGCAGAAGAACAATGGCGTTTCGTGTGCTTTTCTGATGAGTCTCGTTTTGGTATGAGACCGGATAAAAGACGTATACGACCCTGGAGAACCCCTGGACGCCAACAGCGATTAAAATCCTGCCAGGAAGTCCATCCTTATAGTGGTGGAACCATCATGGTATGGGCGGTTATTTGGATCGGACTGGAAGAGTTATTTGGAAGAACTGAGTTGATTTGGATCAGAGGCAACCTCAACGCTCAAATTTATGCTGAGACGATTGTATCAGACGTCATCGTTCCTCTACAAGTGCAAATCGGTTCCTTATTTCAGTTAATGCATGATAATGCACGACCGCACACCGCAAGAGTTGTAAGACAGACTCTCGCCGCAGCTAACATCAATGTCCTGCCCTGGCCTGCTCAGTCGCCAGACTTGAACCCGATTGAGCATGCATGGGATATGCTACAGAGAAGAGCTCTGCCGAATATGGAGGGTATCCAGTCGCAAGAAGACCTTTTTTGTTGTTGCAACGAACATGGGCGGCCATTCCACAGCGTGATTTGGATGAACTCATTTTAAGTATGCCAAACCGATGTTCTTGTGTTGTTAGTGTTCGCGGTAGAAACACGGATTATTAATTGTTTAAGTTACCCAATAAAATTTTAAAGAAAACTGTTATTTCAGTCTTTTTTTCGAACTTTAATGTTAGTGGTTCAAATGTCAAAAATCCCTTTATTAGGAAAATGGCAAATTTCTTTATTAATGCAAAGGTGACTTGGTTTATCGTTACTGTAGACAAACGAAAACACTTTATTTGATGAATCCTTAAAGAAAATTTTAATTAATATCAATCAGGAGAAAAGTTATTGCAAAAATATATGTTGATCCCTAGACACTTTTGATGTGTGTAGTAGTAACCCTAGGTGGTCACGTAAGTTTAGGAAAAGGCGCGCGCGAGTGATCTTTCTGTAAACTCTTTATTATGGCTTTGTACCCGACCCGTACCACGAGTTTATGCCGACGATAGCGTTGCGTTGCTAGCGTTTTAGTAGCGCTTTAGTAAAGTATTTAAATAAATATTTGGGACATTTTACACCAAGATCATCTGACCCCAAACTAAGCAGAGCTTGTACTATGGGTGTCAGAGAAAGATAAACATACTTAAATATTTCTAAATACATACTTAAATAGAAAAAAACACCCAGACCCACAACAAGCACCAATGAACGTCACATAAATGTTTTTCATGGGTGGGGATCGAAACCACGACCTCCAGTGCTAAAGGCAGGATCGCTGCCATTGCACCAACAGGCCAGTCATTTGTTTCGGATTTCAGCACAGATCCTCTAGTGAATAGTAATAGCACCAGGGGTTTTATTACAATCCCTTCTAACTTGCCAAGTTCATTCTATAAAATGAGCGTAGCGAGCAATTTCGTAAAACGATCTTTCATTCCCAGCCAGTAACGGTTTTCTGGTACTTACGCATCTTCTAGGCTGGATATTTTCTGACGAAATTGCTTGCTTGCTACACTTAGTTTCAGAACAGAACTAGTTTTTTTACATTGACGTTATCCTTAAAATATTATGCCGAGTATCCAAATGAAAATGTGCGTACAATCATTCGAAATATTGAATTGACATGATAAAAGGTTGCTTCATTGCATTCTGGCAAAAGTGTCGCTGCATTTTGCGGTTGCGTTGTGGCGACTACAACATGTGTATATGTGTGTAATATTGTGTGTTGCCATGTGGCCAGCCGCGATGTCGCTGGTGGGGGCGATGTGGTCGCTTTTGCGCACGAAAATGAATTCGAAAATGTGGTCCGTATGAATTAATTTTATTCATTCATTTTCATGTTAATGAGCGCCTGGCCGTGGATTCTCGTTTTCTGTGGTTGTGGTTGAGGTATGTAGGTACATTTGTATAAATCCTAAGGTACAAGTTGGTGGATTGACATATGCAGATAGTAAATAATGTTCGTCTCGTCGACCACAAGGCAGATTAGGTATTTAAACGAGTCCGAATCCCTGCCAGTCCCGAGCCTTATTAAGTACAATCATTTATAACTTGTCAAGTTCATTCCCTGAACTGTGCGTAGCAACCAATTTCGTAAAATGATCTTACAATACCAGCCAGTCTCGGTTACCTGGCAATAACGCATTTTCTAGGCTTGATATTTACGGACGAAATTGCTCGCCACCCTCAGTTTAGTTTGGGGAATTAAATTAAGGCCCCAGCCCTTCCTAATGGCATTCTGTATATTCGCTCCCATTGCCTAGCAGAGCGATACAACCGCTAACTTAGATTGGATTAGAGTCAGTCTTGCCATTGACCGCTATTGTCGAGTTCAAGTTGAAATCGAGTTATAAACAGTATAAAAACCAACGTGATACAACGCAATGAGACATCTAAATCCAATTTAGCGAACGATGCCGTGTTTGCGTTGCCAATCGATTCCTATTCAAGCTTACAAATAGTTCGAACGTGACTCGTGACTGGAATCGATATCGATGTTGCTGTCGTGTGAGTCTTTGAGCGTCACTCTACACTGGGCTTGGCTTTAAAAATAACGGTTTTTGACAGAATATAAATAATGATTGTGATAATGCCTTTCGTATCACAATCATTATTTATACGATAACTAGCTTTCCACCCGCGGCTTCGCCTGCGTGAATTTTTTTTATGACATAAAGAATTTTTTCAGACTTGCGATACTTGATTCGCAAAATACCGTCTTAGTGAGCACCTACGTCCAAAAAAAAACCCATGCAAAATTTAAAACTCCTAGAACTCGTAGTTTCTGAGATTTTGTGAGTGATTGCATACATTTTGAACACGCGTGAGAAAACAAAAAATGACAAAAATACTAAAAAAAATACTACACACGCATTTACAGGAGTCAAATACCAGACGGGCACAGAATTTCAATATTAACTATTTCCAGAATCATTAATTTTCATAGCATACTTAACTTTATCAAATGATGCCACTGATACGGAATTTTTCGGAACATTTCCTCTAAGGCTCACTTGGACAGAGTCCGAGGAAAAGCTAGTAACACCTATAGGGTTACTAGCTTGCTACATGCGCACTTGACCTAGTTTTTCTAGTGTCAGTGTATTTTGCTGTAAACTTACAGTAAACGTACTTAACCGTCCATGACTCAAACGTAACATTGTAGACTTAGTACTAACTGCGTGAAGTAAGTATGCGATTTTGCATCACTAAGAGCGCAGCTTATGCCAGTACCTTATGGGTCTTAACTCAACTCAATACAAACTATAAATATCGACGTAAACCCGCATTTTTGAATTTTATGAGTACTTACGAACTTACCTACGCTCTGTGATGTGTTTTTATTGCACTCTATACATTTATATTTTCCGAGCAGTGAGTGGGTAAGGCATTTACCGGACAACCGTAGGTAATAACGTTACAAAAGTTTTTCTTCTCTACTTATGTTTTATGTAGGTTATTTGTCTATTTAGTATATCTTACTAATATTATAAATAAGAAAGTTTGTGAAGATGTATGTATATACATACTTAGATCTTCGTTTGTTACTCTTTCACGCAAAAACTACTGAATTGATTTGGATGAAACTTTACAGTAATACATTATACATTAGATTAACACATGGGCTACAACCACAGGCTACAACTAATAAAGATTTCATGTAATTTAGCCGTTATATATAACGATAACGCGGGCGGAGACGCGGGTGGAAAGCTAGTTTTGAAAACTGTCAAATACTTTATTACGAATAATGTTCATTTACTGCCGAAGGAAAGATATCTTGTGATGCTGTGTTCAAAGTTCTGTCGTTCCGTAATAGAGACAGATTCTAAGGCCCCAGCTGAATTCGGCGCTCCAAAATATAATGTAATGAGGGTGGTAAGATGTATTGTACCCAGTAAAATTGATGTATAGCTAAGCGGGTCCGGGTCTCTTGAGAAGCCTTTCGGTCTTCGCCGTCTTAACTTTAGGGTTAACTCAGACTAACGTTGCGGTTTCTGATTGTTTAATGTTGATAGAAAGTAAAATACAACACTGGCCCCTACCATTTACATTGTAACAGTCGCTACGGATTTGGTGGATAGTATTGGAACTAAAAATGGAATACAAGTTGGTGTAGATAACTATCTTAGTTTAAAAAATTAATAAATGTAAATATAGATATGCGCCAGACAACACACCACTTGTCATGGTCTCGAAGTAAGGATAAACATCCCTGTGTTACGAGGTACCAGACAAGGAATCAAGTCAGGGGCGTCTCCCAGCACACCCAGATTCGGGTCAATTCAGAAAGAATCGTTTCCTGAATTGACCCAGCCGGGAATTGAACCCGGGACACTACGGAAATCGAGGCGAGAAGCCGCGCTACAGCGCACTACGCCAATCGTGTCGTCAACTTGAGACAAACTCGTGGTATTGGTCAAAATTGTGTCTCTTCCCGCAGCTTAGCGTGTTCAAACATAGCTAAAAAACCTTTGTTGGGATTGCGAGATCGTCCTTGTGTAAGCGCACGTAAGCAGTCTCCAGGGAGCTTAGCTTAGAAGAACAAATAAATTAAGAAAAGTATGTATCTAGTAATCTACTCGTATATCTTGGACAAATTACACCAAGACAGACGCATCGTGCCTGCATTCTGCCTGGGAACTCTGCGACCGTTTTATCAACTTGTTTACGTCACCGAGTCACTCTTTTTAGTAATGAAGGTTATACATATCCGTTCACATTCCATCCCGTTAGTCCCATTACCACAATATTTAAACATGTGTTTAAGCAAATGCTTTGTTTTAGGCGGTGACTCGCAAATTCGTTCATGAAGAAAGTGGTGGTGTCACAGCGCTTTGCGGAGCAGTCGAGGCATGCCTGGGGCAGGGCCTTAGGCGACGCGCCCTAGGCCTCTTCAAGACCAGCTCCACCACGGCTTTGCTGCACAAGATTGCAAAGGTAAGTTTAAGATAAGATAACATAACAAACCATCACGTCCTTATCCCAAACGGGGTAGTCAGAGGCAAGTGACTGTGTCGTCATGGTGAACGAAACACTCAGAAACCCACTTTTAACCACTGGTATTAGAACCCAACGTGGTAGGTGGTGAGCCTTCCGCCGTTATCCGGGTTGATTTGGTTTTTTATCGATGTGTTCCATCACCGGAGAGTAAGTCGGATATTTAACAATGAACACAAAGATTTTGGTTCTGACCAGATTTTAACTCGGGACCACACGATCTACGATCTGAGTTCTGAGATCTGGGTGCTGAACCACTAGGCCACGACGCTCACGATAAGATAAGAAATTCTTTATTGCACATCAAAATATTAACAAAATTTGTAATACACGTAAATCTTAATGAACAATTAAAGCGGTCTTATTGCTAAAAGCAATCTCTTCCAGACAACCCACAGACATGGGAAAGATGATAGAAAGGGTAAGCGAGTGCATAAATACTATAGAATTGAAAGTGGTCTTTACTAACTTAATTTTTTTTAAATAAATAAATATAAACATACAATTTAATTACCAACACATATATAGTTAATAGGTTTAGAGTGGCTGTCTGGAGAATTACTGGCAGGTTTTAGCTACCTTTGAGTTAGAGCGGCTCAGTTTTGATTCTGTTCTGTGGTATCACGACGAGGCTTATTGGCTAGCAGGGCATCAGCAAAAATATCAACTGCGGCGTAAATTTGCCAGTCTGTTGGTTTTACAGAACAACACATTTCAGAGTAGGTGAATGAACTATTTGAGCTGGGTTAACTAGCTCCTTTACACCATCAGGGAATCAGACGCACCTACATTGTCCAAATCTTTTGTTATATCTCTGTCTATCAGTCTACAGCTAAGTTGTGGAACACGCTGCCTATTCAATGACGTAGTAGAACTTGAGTCTTTTCGTGCCAAGATTGAATGGGCATTTTCGGAGCAGTCATGTACACCCACCACCTACCACCAGAAGGCATAAAAAGACCGTGTATTAAGTTTTATAATGAGTGGCAGTCGTGTTCAATTTCGAACCGATAAATAGTGAATTATGATAGCCGCGTCATGAAATTTGAAAGTCAAAACTTATCAATGCGTCTTACGGTCTCAAGTTTTGATGGAGAGCAATTTGCGAAGAGATCAGGTACCTACTTAGTTACGCACTTTGTTTCTGCCCTTGGGGCTACATACTCATGAACTCGCCCCGCGTGGCAGAAGCTTGTCAAACTTTTTAAGAAGGTACTTTAAGTGCTTGTAATCAGTGACTGCGAATTGTTGGGCCACGTAACACTTTTTAACACACCATCACTGAAAAAATTCGCCTGCAAATAAAGCAACAATATTATTTATTCTTGTGCAACAGCTCTTCAGATTCGCGAATTACATCAGCGAATGAAAGAACCGAGCTCAATACAGGGTTACTTTATAAACACCATCCAAAATTTTTCCAGACATTAGGCATCAATCGAAGACAGCTTAGTTAAAAAAAGGGGCACGCCTTTCTAACTTTTACATTATTCTAATTTTTTCGAACAGATTATTCGTGCGGCGTGGTTACTTATTCAAAATTAAATTTGAACTTCTGAATGAAGCGCGGGCGGGGAGCTGAAGAGACTGCGAGCCCGCCGCCACTCACGTCGCGCAGTATCAACGAAACTAGTTATTTTTTTATACCTTTGAGTAGTTATAATAACATTAATAACTCAACATCTTGTGCTGTGTTGTCAAACAGAAAAATACGTATTTGCCCATTTTCTCCATAGATCCTCATATTTCAATTTATATGGTGTTTATAAAAAACGTCTTGTATAATAAAACGTTAGAGCAAATATATAAACAAATATCTGGGATGGTTAACACCAAGATCATCTAACCCCAAACCAAGCAGAGCTTGAATATTTTTTAATTCACACTTAAAAAATAACACCCAGCTAACACAAATGTTCTTCACAATGTTATTTAATAGGCGACGGTGAAAGGAGGGATATTATGGGATATACACACATCAAAAGTGTCTAGGGATCAAGCATTTTTATGCGGATTTCTTGAGATTGAGATGTGGCTTTGTAATAAATTTATGATTTTATAAATTTATATGGATCCTTTTTGGTGCATTTCATAATTTGAAACAGGAACTGTCAATCAAATTCGAGTAAAAGATGAAAATCAGCTGTCAATATTTTCCCTATAAAAACATACAACGCATTGAAGACATTATTAGTGCTACTGTTTCCCTACTACTGATTAAAACCAACGTTATTATGGAGCGGCGACGTCATTTAAGCAGGGAAGAAATGCTCAGAGCATTGGGAATGATAGAAGCTGGTTGCCGGCAACGTACTGTGGCTTTAGCACATTACAAGTCAGAGTGTTATCAGTCGACTTTGGACACGTTACCGAAGCACTGGTACCGTGGCTGAGCGCCATGGAGGACGGTATCGCTGCACCACACGGAGACAAGACCGATACATACAAATCACAACTCGAAGAGCTCCAACAATAACCGCCATGATGTTAGCCGTGAGGCTTCATCACTCTTCAGGGAACTTAATTAGCGACCAAACAGTCAGAAACCGCTTGCATGAAGTGAACCCTCATTCCCGAAGACCGCTAAGGGTACCAGCTATAGCAATGCACAATCGTAGGATTCGATATCAATGGGCTCTTGAACACAGAAATTGGGCAGAAGAACAATGGCGTTTCGTGTGCTTTTCTGATGAGTCTCGTTTTGGTTTGAGACCGGATACAAGACGTATACGACACTGGAGAACCCCTGGACGCCAACAGCGATTAAAATCCTGCCAGGAAGTCCATCCTTATAGTGGTGGAACCATCATGGTATGGGCGGGTATTTGGATCGGCGGAAGAACTGAGTAGATTTGGATCAGAGGCAACCTCAACGCTCAAATTTATGCTGAGACGATTGTATCAGACGTCATCGTTCCTCTACAAGTGCAAATCGGTCCCTTATTTCAGTTAATGCATGATAATGCACGACCGCACACCGCAAGAGTTGTAAGACAGACTCTCGCCGCAGCTAACATCAATGTCCTGCCCTGGCCTGCTCAGTCGCCAGACTTGAACCCGATTGAGCATGCATGGGATATGCTACAGAGAAGAGCTCTGCCGAATATGGAGGGTATCCAGTCGCAAGAAGACCTTTTTTTGTTGTTGCAACGAACATGGGCGGCCATTCCACAGCGTGATTTGGATGAACTCATTTTGAGTATGCCAAACCGATGTTCTTGTGTTGTTAGTGTTCGCGGTAGAAACACGGATTATTAATTGTTTAGGTAAGTTACCCAATAAAATTTCAAAGAAAACTGTTATTTCAGTCTTTTTTTCGAACTTTAATGTTAGTGGTTCAAATGTCAAAAATCCCTTTATTAGGAAAATGGCAAATTTCTTTATTAATGCAAAGGTGACTTGGTTTATCGTTACTGTAGACAAACGAAAACACTTTATTTGATGAATCCTTAAAGAAAATTTTAATTAATATCAATCAGGAGAAAAGTTATTGCAAAAATATATGTTGATCCCTAGACACTTTTGATGTGTGTAGATCGGTGCACGGTAGCAGTTTACAAGGGTGGGGGGGGGGGGGGGGGGGGTTCATATCATCAAATTTGCCCTAAACAGCAACAATGGTTACAATGATCTTAGCAGCTATGAAAAGTCCCACTTATTCTGCCACCGTTTCTTGGCGTAGAAATATAATAACTAGAATTCAGTTTAAATTATTAGGTTTTTATTCACACACAATTTAAATTATTAGATTATAGGTTAATTTTTAGGTATTAACACTGGTGCACCTACTCAGAAAACCAAAATAGATAGTTGAATAGACAGAAACATGGCATATAGCTCGAGCTGCGCATCTTCCTGAGACAGCTACCTTGCGCCAGCACATATTACTCGCTCCGTTACATAGCATAGCTTCAGTGGAAATAATCTAAAAGTTTCGTAGCTTAGCTTGCACATACTCGCAGCATAGCTCCATAGCACATCTCTGTTGAAAAGCAGCCTTAAGCTTTGTAGGTACATACTGGCTTTGTTAAGCCCTGACATGTTAATACCGTTTTCTTTGTTAGACACTATAACCACATAATAGAGCTGGAACCTGAAGCTGTTAATAAAACGCCCAAAATTAATTTGCGCCGGTAAATTGGTTTTCTTTGATCTCACCGCATTTAGCGGCATTGTTTCACCAGCCACCGACTAATAGTTTGGTGGTCGCGCGTGACGCCATTTTGTAATATTACAATTATTTTCTGTGCGTACTTATTAATTTCGGTGCGATGTTTAGTCTAGTATTCTTCGAAATTGACAGGGAAACAGTCTGAAAAAAACATTTCAAAGCCATTTGCTTCCCTTGGTATCAATGGTAGGTTAGGTATACATACCTGTGGCCGACTTGCTGGGTTACAGAAAGCTTGTATTTTAAGTGTCAGAATCTTAAACATTTCTTAATATATGCCTAAATGGATAAAAAAGAATCAAACACACATCTTCACTTATAACTTATTTTCATTTTGTACTTAGGTTAGTTTAGTATCTACTTATAGTAATATACAGCTAGCGCCTAAACTTAACAAGACTGGGTTGAATACTCAAGTTAATTAGTGTATATGTCGAATTTTATTTTTACTTATTTATTATGTGTATGTACATTCAAATGTAGATAAGTTGAAGTTTTTATTGTAAAATAGTTTTGAATATAGTAACGCTTTGCTACTGTTTGTGTGATTATGCAAAAAAAAAAGATTTTTAAGGTACTTACATAAATATGTAATACTAGCACGAATAACAAATGTTTTACTCGTATGTACTTGTAGTACGAATAATTTGCACGCCTGCCTGCAGGCCGAATACACCAGTCCAGACATTGTTTTACCATCGTTTCTTCTCAAATGTATTCTTAGCAAATAAATGATTTACTTACTTACTTATTGGTAAATTCGAACTGAATATTCGGCCGAATCACGTTACTGAAAATATTTTTAAAATTTTTGATTTTTTAGAATGCAAAGCAGTGTTCTTGAAATTTTTAATTTCATAGAAATTAAATTTATTTGTTATTGTCATTAAAAAAAGCAAGTTTATTTAATAAAATGTATTATTAAAGTTAATCTAAAACACAAAGTTGTACTCCTTTCATTTACAAAACTATGTACAAATTTCACACACTGGTTAAAACACGTTTGTTTAATACGTGTTTTTTTTCCGACACTCATAAAATGTTTTTTTTTAAACATTAACAATAATTGAAATAATCGGTGACTATTCGGCAAATCCATTCAGACGTGGAAAACTCTTCCAGCACATGTGTTTTCTTCCTTTTAAAGTCCCGAGTTCATCAATCGGGGCGTGAAAAGGCATTTTTGCAGGCCTTCAAGGCGAGGGTGGCCAGCTCATTGATTCCTTTTGTAAAGGGTCTCAGAAAGAGGTAATAGAGTTCAAACAATTTGAAAATAACACCAGAACATTTATTCCAACCTCCACTATAAAAATACACAATAGTCAAAATATTACTGACCTTAATCAACGGCGGCTCGCAACTGAACAATGGCGGACCGGGACAACTGACTGAAGTAGTTTTGACACTGACAAATGTCAGTGTTGACTGACGCTTGTCAGTGTCACACTGTATGTTTCTAATAATGATATACCTTCGTGAATATTTTTATCCGAGATATAGTACCCGTCGTTACACTTTGCATTACTGTGCTTGCCAGTCTCATATATCCTCACTACACGACCACTTTCTATCAGGTGGAGTGAGGTCATCTTGACGGGCAATAAAAAAAACAATCGTACATTCGGCTGAATGCGAACATGAAAAAAGAGTAGGTATACCGAATACGAATATTCGGCCGAACATTCGGCGCATCTCTAGTTTTTTGCTAAATAATTATTATTTAAATTGCGATTCGCATACTTATAAACTAAATAGACTTACTGAATGCATGACGTCTCAAAAATGTATTAAAGTGAAATTATATATGAACCTTAATTTTTGATACAATAAAAAATGACCTTAATTCGCTTGAGTATCAAATAACGTACCTAAGTAAAAAAAAATACTTTCGAAAACCTTTCAATCCATTAAGTTGCGACGCGCTGTCTGCAGAGTTATTTGAGCATCCCTTATTCGAGCCTAATTTGATCATATCAGGTCATCTTGAGGGGTGTATTCCAAGTGTCTTTTTAAGATTCTATTTACCAAGTCTTGAACCTTAAATAAATAAAAATAAAAATTTGTTACTGTCGTATTTGCCAGTAAAATAAATAAATATGTTACTGAATTAGGGGGCCTGACACTAAAATATGTCTCTATATTAATTCCCCAAAATACAGTGTACCGCCTTGAAAGTTACAAGCACTTTACAACTCAAACTCAAACAACCTTATTCAAATAATTATATAGGTACTGTATCAGTACGTTCAAATCTTCAAATTTACAGCAAAATATAATGTACTTAATAAAAGACGTACATACCATAATAATATGGTTAAATAAATACACAGTATACAGACTTAATGCGACTCTACCACCGCGTTGGAGTTGTTTCTTGCGAGAAGACCCAGCGAGAAACTCATCAGTTTCTCTTTTAAACTTGTTTTGGGTTTACAACAGGCGTTAGTAAAGTACAATGTGTCATTTTGATATAAATAAACCTAAAAGAATATAAAACAAAGAGAAAAAAATCAACATAAAAGAATATAAAATAAAAGGTCATTTAAAAGTCAGTACATTACAAGGTATTAACTATTACAATAAAATATGTTACAATAGAGTTATCTAATCCCGCAACGAGCAGAGAGCTTACACCCAGGCATTTTTATCTATTTTTTTCATATATATCTTTTGTAGTATAATAGGCCTTTTTTAATAAAGCTGTTATGATGTGATTTTTGAATCCATGTAGTGGTAACTCGCAAATGGCTTTTAGAAATTTTTTGTAATAATGTACACCTTGCCCCATAAAGGATCATACAATTTTTTGTAACCTAAAGAATGGAAGTGCAATTTTAGCCTTATTCCTAGTATTTTTGCAATAAATATCACTGTTAAGTATAGATACTAATATTTTTTCTCACCAAAACAATGCAATTGTAAATTTATTGTGAGGCTCCAGTGAGGATACCAATTTCCTTAACAAAATCCTTGAGTCAAGCCCGCGCACGAAGCTTATAGATGGAACTGATCGCTTGCTTCTGGAGGATAAATATGGTTTGTATATCCGCCGCTTGACCCAAAAGTACAATGCCGTAAGACGTTATACTGTGGAAATAACTTAAATAAACTAAACGAACAGTATCAACATCTGTTAATAACCTAATTTTTCTTACTGCAAATGCAGCCGAACTAAGTCTGCCTGAGAGGGCTGTTATATGAGGGTTCCATTGCAGTTTTGAATCTAATGTAATTCCAAGAAAAACTGTTGTCATAGTATTACTATCTATTTTAAGATTAATGTGGTTATCTTTAACATTAGGCAACTTAAAATTGATACATTTAGTCTTTTTTGCATTATGATGTAGATTTTTTACTATGAACCATTGTAAAACCTTTGAAAGTGCGTCCTTTACATCATCAAAAAGGTTTTTCATTTCTGTCAGTTTTAAAAACTAAAAACGTATCGTCTGTAAACAATACAACATCACAAAAATCTTTTAAGTAAAAAGGTAAATAATTTAATTTATAGGAATGGACCCAGAATAGATCCTTGTGGTACCCCCATTTTAACTTGTGATCCTGTCGACAGTACACTGTTAACATCAACTTTTTGATTTCTTAAACTAAGGTAGGTACGACATTACGAAATCTAAAGCGTTATCCCTTACCCCGTAAAAATCAAGCTTGCGTATAAGTATCTCGTGATCAACGTAATCAAAGGCCCTTGACCAGTCACAGAAGACGCGAAGAGCGTTCTGTGAATTCTCCCAAGCTTAGGGCTTGATGTGTTTTAGAAGTGCAATGCCAGCATCAGTAGTAGAACGACCTCTATTGAATTCATATTGTTCACTGTGTAAGAGAATGTTCTCATAAATATGGCTTAATAGTTGTTCTTGAATAATTTTACATAGATGTTACTTAGAGCTGGTAGGATTGAAATAGGCCTAAAGTTACCTGGGTCTTGTTTGACTTTACGTTTTAACCCTTTATAAATTTGCTTACATACAGTAAGCATTGGTAGGTAAGTCTAAGTAAGTTTTAGATCCCCTTTTAAAATTTTGCCTCCACGACGCGATATTTTTACCTAATATTTCTTAATCCTTGTGGGGACCATGGCTTGGGAAGTTGTAATAATTGCTCGTTTTCTTTCCCTACAATTCTACTCAATATTAGTTCTGCAGTTGCGAAAAGCTAAGGGTTAAACCCTGTTCTTGGATAATAAAGGCTTTCTACACGATAAAACCCTGATCGAGTTATTTCAATATATAGTTATAGAATTTCTTCTGTTATGAATTTTATTCATAACAGAAGAAATTCTATAACTGCTGGATAGTGATGGGCATAAGTACAGCTTGCATTATTTATGAATAGAACCCTTCCTCAGAAAATGTTGGCTTTTTGTTACCACCCATAGTGAGACGAAACCTACATTATAAAGTCTACTAAGCCGCGGGCGGGCCATTGCGTAGGTTCTGTCGTCTGGGAAAAACATTCGAGAAACGAACATTTTTTTTGTGATTTTACTTTACCAGGTTCCCGCTTCCCGAGTTACTTTACCAGGTGATTTCAGGATTCAATGAATCTATTTATAAATAGAAATAGGAAAAAAATAATTTGACTTACATAGGTTAAACAATTAAAATAAAATCACAACAGTTGTAAAAAAGACTCAGCATAGTACCTTGTTCATCACCACGACGAGAACATACATTATAAGCCAAAGGTCACTCACTCACTCATCACGAAATAACAGAAACTACAAGTGCTAGGTGTTTCAAATTTTGCATGGGGGTTCTTTTTAGAACAAAGGTGCTACTTATAACGGGATTTTGCGAAATTCGACTCCTAAGGGGTTCTTTTTGGGGTTGATAGTTTGTATGAAACTTCGCTACTCCAAGTGCTATGCGTCTCAAATATTGCATAGGGATAACTACGCGGCCGAATTCACGGGCAACAGCTAGGACTCAAATATAAAGGCCTGCGCAGACGACGGACTTTAGTCCGCGGCAGATAAAAAGCAAATAAAAAGTCTGACGCGGACTCACCACGGACTCAATGCGCACGGTGTGCAATCATCGCTGTCCAGAAATTTACTGAAGCGCACGTTATGAAGGCAAATATTTTGAGATCACGTTGTGCTGTAATTTACATGAAGTTTAAGAAAAAGAGAAGACTTTTTAAAAGAGAATACTAGGTCCATCCCTTTATTTCGAATCTTCGCGCAACGCGGACTAAAGACCGCTGTGTGCGTTGCTAATTCTAGTTCGTTGATTCGTTTTATTTATTTCGCGGACTCCCGCGTACTTTAATCCGCTCCTCTCCGCGGTTATTCGGCGGACTTTTTGTAGGGCGTGCTTTTAGTCGTCCGTGGGCGTTGCTCGATACAGTTTGTAAGGGATCTATTTTGACGGACAAAAAAGTACGTCGCGGATAGTCACTCGTCTGCGCAGGCCTAGAATGAAAAATTCTTCATCACCTAAAAAAAACACAGTACATCCAATTCCCCATTAGCTATTTAAATAAAGTATTTTTCTTACGGCGGCGGTTAGCGTAAAATCTCAGACAAAATTTCAAGTCGACATATTAATTCAGCCTAACTGATATTTAGGAGTACGAACTTGGAAGTTCCAGATTCGAATTACCCAACCGGAAGGCACGTGTTGCGCAGTTCGTTCTGAACCGAAGACTATCTTTGAAGTTCAATATTGACAGTCAACAACCAGGTGAATCAGAGAGACAGTAATAATCACAGTTCACCTAAACTTGTATAGATAGAGAGCTAATGACGAATTTAGACTAATGCAAGTCTAGAAAGGCTAAATAAGATCGTCCTTGTGTCCAAAATGATGATGTACAAATGCACATATTGCGTTTGGCTAAAAAGTCATGCGGTTGGTAAAGTGAAATAACAGCCCAGCAATCACGCTTCAGTCGCGTTGCAGCCTCACTGGAATTGTCCTAAATTGTCTTGTTGGCAAGATTGACGTAAGAAATCAACGACTGCTGTCATAATCGCAATTACACGTCGTCAATCGTGAATGTACCGATGTAATCGGGAGACAGCACATCACGCTAGGTCGCTATTAAAACTATTGTTTAGTGTGCAAGAACGACGGCGTCTATCAGAATAGTATCAAAAGTAAAAGAAGCTAAGTAGTACTCTGTGCCCAGGGGCCTGGTACACCTCCAGGTCAAGACTGAGGGCAAGAAGGCTACAGTACTTCTTTGATTGTGAATCGCTCAATAATATGTTCTTCTAAAAATGTCTTTGGGAGAGTCGATCGCTATCAAACCTCCTAAAAGTCTACTATTTAAAAAAAACTGTTGTGTTTGTGCAATTAAGATTATCGATCTTACCTATCTAATCTTCCATGTTTGAAACTCATTAAGTAGGTTATTGCTAAAACACCCGCTCTTCGCCGCTAAGTAAACAAGCATAACATGCATACGCTCTTGGATTCCAGCTGCGTCCTGCCTGCCTACCTACCTACTTTGAAATACACTAGTTGTTGCCAGCAACACTGTCTTATGTAATTTCTGAAATGAGCACTCACGGAGAATACTTAACATCAGTTCGGTACAAACAATGATAACGTTTAGTGTAGTCTAGTGGAGCGTTGACGGCCCGTCTAGCGTCATTGCCTGTTGATAAAGCAAAAATGTGTGCTTGTGTTGGTGGAGATTCGTTATGTTTAGTTTAAATAACACGAGGGAGGACCTTAAGTTGGCACCAAGATGAATATATAATACTTGTATTGTCACGTACTTATTTAACAACCTACTGATTTTTTATGGTCGACTACCGTTAGCCTGCGACTTCATTTCATCTGTATCTTTATTTACCTACTTCATCTGTATTTTTTATTTCTTGTCAGATAGTTTCTATTCCTAACTCACACTAATCTACCGTGGATTTCTAGTTCAAACTTTTATTACCTTTTTCACCCCCTTCATATCGTTCAATTACGATGAAAGGTACCTTTTGTCCTTTTCCAAGGTCCGAACACGTCCATAAGCCGTATGTAACAAACAATCAGTTAGTTTCGAATTAATGATTACTTAGGATGCATGATTTTACAGAGAGCTTCTCGTCCTTGCATAGTATTGGGGGTCGTTGCATTGCTTTGGCAGTTCAATTCGAAGCTCCTATTTTAAAATGTCGCGTCTGCCTCGCCGGTGATGGAAAACATCGTCAAAAAGACCATTGCAAATCGCATATATATTGGCGATATGCTCGTCACCACCATAAACACAGTCACCTTACCTTTGACTAACTCATTTGGTATGTAGTGGTGAGTATTGATTTTACAAGGTCACGCAACGCCTAGCCACTACCTTGAATCCCGGGGATGTTACCTGTCTGTTACCATTTTACACACACTGAGCAATTAACCAGTGAATAGTACGTCTACCACGAGTTGCCATTTTAAATTTACACTAACGTTCGCGTAAAAAATGTATAGGGATTTGAAGTTGTCATGTCAAGTCATGTCTCGATCTTTGTGCAATAATATCATGCAAGATGGGAGGGTACAGTCAACGGTGATCCCTTGTTTCACAGACAGAATTTTCATAGAATTTCGGTTCACAGAAAATGTTTCACAGAATATTCGTTTCGAATATTATTGTTTCAACGACTATTTACTTCATAGAAACATACTTAACAGAAATTTAATTAGTTTAATAACAAACATTAGTTTAAAAAGCCTCTGTTGGTTAGGTTAGGTTAGAACGCGTGCGTCGGCTCGTGAGCCGAGCGAGCGTAGCGAGCGTGCCGTGGCGAGTGCCAGAAGCGAATTAACGTAATTTCTTCAACAGAAAATTTTCTTGAGCATATTTCTTTAAAAAGCCAAAAATTATGAGCAATAATAATACTAGATTTGACATTCTATGATATGAATATTATAAGAAATGAATTTTATTTGTAACAAAAATCTATGATTTACATTTCTTTGAAGTAACTTTCTGCGTATTGATTATTCGATAAAATGATTATATCAGAAACAATTTATGTGAAACGAAATTATATTCTATGAATCGATTTTCTATAAAACAGTGTACAACCACAATCAATAGCTAGATCAAAACACTACAGATATACTGTAAGATCTTGTTGCTATATGTACTCGCATATTACTCGCATCTAGCTAGCGATAATAGATTAGCCATTTTTTAGCAGGGTAGCTAAAAAATTTGTAAAATCAAGAGGTATCTATTCTTCACCATGAAGCCGGTAAGTAATAAATACAACTGGCTAATAAGGGTGAGAAAACAAAACTTAAAAAAGAGCTCTACTAAGTAGAAACAGCTAATTTCACTGGCCTTTAAATGAACGCGTTTCGTGCCGTAACTCCCCGCTTGGGAGTTTTCCTAAATTACAGTAATTAGTCACTCTTACATAACAAAGAAACCTCTATAAGCTTTTCTGGGCTTTGTCGGAACTCCTAATAAGGCTTTGTTTAGGGGCCATAATACGGAACAGATTGCGCAATAAATGCCCTTTTTCTATTATCTTATTATGAGATATGTTTCGTAAACATTGTAAAGTTTTATTCGTATTTGAAGGTTTATTTTTTCCTAATCGTTATTTGTTATTTGTTTCTCTATTACTTTTCGGCATTTGTATTTACTTATTGTTTATATTCGTTCGTTGTTTTGGAGTTATTGATTCTATGTATTATGTATTTTCTCTTAAAAATGAGCTATTTTAATATTACTACAGTCACAATATTGTCATCTATATACTAATATTATAAAGAGGTCAGCGTTTGTGAGTTTGTTTTTTAGGACAGGTAATCTCCGAAACTACCAAACCACTTTTCGAAAACTCTTTCATTGTTGAAAAGATACATTATTCCTGATTCTTAAAGGCATAGATTTGTTAGGAAATAATTCGTTTTCAGTCAGATCAATTAATAATTTTAAAGTAATCCGGGAAAAAAGCGCTATCGAAAATCTTTCCGTGCGTCCGCTGGCCTCACTATTGATTATACATGCATACAATGTACCTACTACAAAAATATAGGGTTTCAGTAAATCTATAAAAAATCCGAGCCACAATACATCTATCTTTTATAAATAAATAGCTAAGGTATGTTATATCACACATAGCTTATGTGTTAAAAATAATTTAAATTAAAAGGTAGATTTTGAGAATTCTTACTACACAAGCATATCAATCCTTATGATTAAAAGTTATTTCATCACTAAGATAATTTTATGAAAAATTTGGCCTTTACAACACATAAATTGGATTAAAAGATTCTGATTTATCGTGAAATAAAAAACTACGCACGCAAAACTATTATATTTTTGTGCACTTGGCGCTCAGGGTGAGTGAGACGCGGCGCGCGCTAATACCCCGCAACGAAATTGTGTGATTTTGATATGTAACCCAACGTGTGAGAAAAAATAGTCCATGCGGGCGAAGTCGCGGGCGGAGAGCTAGTTTATAATAAATAGCTCAACGCGTCGTGTGCCTTCTCAGCGCAATAATTTTTGTTTGTTGCTTAGCCCGAACTTTCTGACTTTAATAAATCTGCGATTGGCTGGTAGGAAAAAAAATGGATTGTATTACTTACGAGCAATAAATAATAAAAAAAGCAAATTAACAATGAACCGAAGGCATGTTTTCCGAAAAAACCGTACCTATTCAAGAGCACAACAAAACAAGTGTGTTCACTTCAGTCCACAAAAGCATTCCCAGATTCTCGTGAAATTCCGCTCTAGTCCCCGAGGGAAGCTGGAAGGGACCATATTATAAGGGATGGTTTTCATTTTCAACAAAACAAAACATTGCCAGTAGAATAAAACTAACAAAACATTCAAATCGGATTTAAATTCTACAAACGATTGTATTGTTTTAATCGCTTCATTTGTTGCCCAATATATATGACTATCCTAGGTCCCCCCGTGGGAGTTTTGCATAGCTTGTGGGGGGCAAAAGTGTACACCAAAATCGCTATATTTAAATAAAAGCAAAGGACAAGTTTTCAACAAGTTTTCTTTCTAATAATTATTGTAGAGCGTTTAATTTCGCATAGAATGAGACCAGATTTATATTCTTAGACTACTCGTTCTCATGCTGATGCACCATAAAGTTGTACGTATTTTAAAATTTTGTGGAAAACCACCCGCTTGTTCCCACAGCTTGAGGTGTCACAGGGGCATGAGAAGGTTGTGGTAGTCAGTGAGGATGCGGACCTCCACATTATGCCTAATGGCCCAGCCACAGATCAGCTGCTCCACTTGTATCAAGCTGCAGCTGTACGTCAGCGGCTTGACCCGCGTAGACTATTTCTCCCATCAAAATTCAACAAAATATAGCCTATGTTCATCCCTGATAATGTAGGCATTCATATTGGTGAAATATTTTTTTTAAATTGGGCATGTAGTTTTGGAGCCTATTCAATACTAACAAACAGCCAACTACCGATCTTGTCTATACTGATGTTAAACCAACAAAAAATAAGGATGTCTGGGAGAAATAGCTCGCTAGCAATAATACCCCCTTTTATGAGAATAGAATCTCGAAGATAGGTAAATGAAGCGATTTTATTTGTTCTTAACAAACACATTCCTTGCAACACATCCTCGCACATTTCTATTGGAATCGCACCCTATTGTACAAAGAAGAAGATTCTATAGGAGCTGTGTAGCTGAACTGCTGAAATATTATAGTTTATACTGCTAAAATTGTTTTTTTTTGTTGATAAAATATAAAAAAAATTGATTATACTTTTTCATGTTTGAGAATGGAGTGACATTCATTAGGTCAAAAAGATCGGCTCGGAAAAAACTAGGTACCCTAAGTTTTGTACCGTACAATAATTTTCATTTCATTTGGTATGACATGTAAATGGGGTACCCCAAAAGATAGGGATAGGGGAGGACCCCTGTCAGGCTGGAAATAAAAGATCAATGAAATAGCTTGCGAAGCTCAATCCATGACTTAAACAAATCTTTATGGCATCGTATTAAGGCCCCAGGAGGCATAGTTAAGAGGATACAGATGCGCCGTTTTTCCATACAAACGTAGTTCACAGTTTTCTCGCTGGATATTGCTAGTAGAGGAATATTTTTTTTGCAAAATATCTATTGCCACTATTGGCAAGATTTTAAAAAAAATATTATTTAACGAGATAAGAACCTTCAAAAATTTTAAAAAATAGCCAGTTTTTCCACTTTGTTCAAACATCCTTGGTTATTTTAAAAAAAAGAAAAAACAGGAACACGGCCACAGTCCTTTTTAAAATTTTAATGAAAAAGTAAC
The DNA here is from genome assembly GCA_947369235.1 of Udea olivalis. Lineage (NCBI taxonomy): Eukaryota > Metazoa > Arthropoda > Insecta > Lepidoptera > Crambidae > Udea > Udea olivalis. Next base: position 7,766,134 of record OX376362.1, on the reverse strand, counting down.
TAAATTGGTCAACTTTTCGAAAAGAGATCAAGGGACTACGAAGCGTTGATTTAATGTATTTTTGAGACGTAAATTCGGTCCGATTTGCATCTGTCTCTATCGCACTCTGCAAGGCGTTCGCTAGGTTTGCAAAAGACAGCAATAGATTTTACAAATACCAATTTTTGTACTCTCGACCGTGCTGTGTCCTCTTAACTAGTGAACGTAACGCTGGTATAACTTACTAATTTATTGTTTTATTTCACCATCGCTACTTACCGGTCAACGAATTTTGAAGGTCCTATTGTGTGAGCTTACCCTAAGCCTGATCTATATCGTATGTAGGCATACATATAAGCAGGTCAGTATGTGAAATTCTTGGTTAGGCCCTACCATTGTTTGCCGTTTGGGAAATTATTCCGTGTTCCGGAGACGGGGTAGTCTGTAGTGTGTAGTCTGTGTTTTTTTTGGGTTCATTCGTTATAGGTTTACATTAGTAGGCTTTTGCTGTGCTACAAAAATATTTTTCCATCATTTTTTAAATTGATATGCAGTCGCATGATTTTAAATTGAACACCAATGACTATACACAGGTTCCATATAGGTGATCCAAACCGAGGACTATAGGGATTTATGATAGACGGCGTACTGGTGGCAGGTGTAACCACCAGGTAGCTAAGATGAACCAGGCATTTCGGTGCTGCCACCAGGCGTGGTGGTGGTAAGGTGCCCACTACTGGCCGCCCACTGGCGCAGCGCTTTAGGGTGCGAGGGGAGGGGCGGTGTGCACATCTGTTTTGAGGGGGTCAGCATGCAGCATCTGATTCACCATTTACGCGGCTCGTGGTTGCTCACCCAGCAGGGTCCGCGTACAGCTTGCTTATTGTGCGGGGGTGCTTTTGCCCGCATCTCACGGCTTTATCTATTTTAGTATGTATTTAGAAATATTTAAGTATGTTTATCAGTCTCTGACACCCATATTACAAGCTCTGCTTAGTTTGGGGTCAGATGATCTTGGTGTGAATTGTCCCAGGTATTTATTTATTTATTTATTCCCCGCGACGATGGAAAACCTGCTGCTTTGGTCATTTATCGGTGATTTCATTTTACTTTATCACAAACTAGCTTGCCGCCCGCGGCTTCGAACGCGTGAACTAATTTTACTCAAACATGGGTTACATAATTATCAAAGATGTCATACGGATCCCTAAAAAATGTATATGCCTATAGCAATCAGGGATAATGTAGCTTTTTAACAGTGAAATAATTTTTGAAATCGATATAGTAGATCCGGAGATTACCTGCATACTCACAACCAATATATTACCTCTTTATAATATTTGTATAGATTTCCTTCTAGCCAGATTTGGAATACACAGGCTCTATCCATTCTGCTTAGCCACAGCTCTACAAAGTTTTTATTTATTTTATCAGAAGGCATTTGTAAGAGATAACATTTATGTCGACAAAGGTGGAAATAAAATTATATTATCATCGAGAGCTTACGCCGTGAGCGCTTTACAGCGAAGCCGAATTATCTACCCCTACGAATAGGGGCTGAAGCTTCAAAATGCTTCATGTATTTCACGTATTCCAGGGATGCGTGCAAGCTCCGAAACATGCCCGAGAGAACAATGAGATTTAAATTGTTTGCTCGGAAGCTCAAAGCAATGGAAGTGTACTCGTACTGTAGTACTGAAACAAAATGGAGTGTGGTACGATATTTACTTCTTGTTGGAAGTTTTGGACATACCGCCGCTGACAATACATACAGGTGGATTGCGGGAGTGGAACTCTCCCCCTGCGTCTGTGTTTCAGGATACTTACAACCTTGGTGTCTTCAAGGCCAGAGTGAATTGTATTTTCTGGGTTAACGTGTAACAACCTTCGGCCTCGTCATCGCTTACCAGACTCGTCTGAGCCCAAACGTAAACCCTAACTAAAAATGTACTCGTTGAGGTTCGCTATTCCACTTTTTACACTAGACTCCTAAAAAGCCTTGCCTTATGAGAACGCATTCCGCAACAAACAATTCCACTTTTTCTCAAGCCGCGATAACACAACTATTACTTCGACTTTTTCGTAAAACGCGCAAACAGGCACGATTTTCATAATGTTTTTCTTAACTTCACCGTAAAAAAATGTCTTAACAATAGGCGAAAACGTTTAAGTTACAATAGTAACCTATAGAACAGTGACATAGAGTTTCTGAAGTACCTTCACACGTATTGGACTAAAAGCTTTTTCTAAAAGGTTCTTTGCTTTCCATCGGCTCGTTCAAAGGTAAATGATAACATCTAGGTAGAGTAAAGCAGGGCAAAGTAAACGTATCGGATTTCTGTTTGAAGAAATCGAGTGTCTATGCCAAGAGAGTATATTATATACTACGGGACAACCAACTTAGTTTGATAGTTAATGAGTTCAATATTTGTTCTGTGGATCGGATTAGGTAATATTGAAGAGTAAATTCACCTGAATTAGACATTAGACATTGTCAATATATTAATATGAGCTACTCGTATGTACCAAAAATAAAGTACACACATCAAAAGTGTCTAGGGATCAACATATATTTTTGCAATAACTTTTCTCCTGATTGATATTAATTAAAATTTTCTTTAAGGATTCATCAAATAAAGTGTTTTCGTTTGTCTACAGTAACGATAAACCAAGTCACCTTTGCATTAATAAAGAAATTTGCCATTTTCCTAATAAAGGGATTTTTGACATTTGAACCACTAACATTAAAGTTAGAAAAAAAGACTGAAATAACAGTTTTCTTTAAAATTTTATTGGGTAACTTAAACAATTAATAATCCGTGTTTCTACCGCGAACACTAACAACACAAGAACATCGGTTTGGCATACTCAAAATGGGTTCATCCAAATCACGCTGTGGAATGGCCGCCCATGTTCGTTGCAACAACAAAAAAAGGTCTTCTTGCGACTGGATACCCTCCATATTCGGCAGAGCTCTTCTCTGTAGCATATCTCATGCATGCTCAATCGGGTTCAAGTCTGGCGACTGAGCAGGCTAGGGCAGGACATTGATGTTAGCTGCGGCGAGAGTCTGTCTCACAACTCTTGCGGTGTGCGGTCGTGCATCATCATGCATTAACTGAAATAAGGGACCGATTTGCACTTGTAGAGGAACGATGACGTCTGATACAATCGTCTCAGCATAAATTTGAGCGTTGAGGTTGCCTCTGATCCAAATCAACTCAGTTCTTCCGCCGATCCAAATACCCGCCCATACTATGATGGTTCCACCACTATAAGGATGGACTTCCTGGCAGGATTTTAATCGCTGTTGGCGTCCAGGGGTTCTCCAGTGTCGTATACGTCTTGTATCCGGTCTCATACCAAAACGAGACTCATCAGAAAAGCACACGAAACGCCATTGTTCTTCTGCCCAATTTCTGTGTTCAAGAGCCCATTGATATCGAATCCTACGATTGTGCATTGCTATAGGTGGTACCCTTAGCGGTCTTCGGGAATGAAGGTTCACTTCATGCAAGCGGTTTCTGACTGTTTGGTCGCTAATTAAGTTCCCTGAAGAGTGATGAAGCCTCACGGCTAACATCATGGCGGTTATTGTTGGAGCTCTTCGAGTTGTGATTTGAATGTATCGGTCTTGTCTCCGTGTGGTGCAGCGATACCGTCCTCCATGGCGCTCAGCCACGGTACCAGTGCTTCGGTAACGCGTCCAAAGTCGACTGATAACACTCTGACTTGTATTCAGAGCTAAAGTCACAGTACGTTGCCGGGAACCAGCTTCTATCATTCCCACGGCTCTGAGCATTTCTTCCCTGCTTAAATGACGTCGCCGCTCCATAATAACGTTGGTTTTAATCAGTAGTAGGGAAACAGTAGCACTAATAATGTCTTCAATGCGTTGTATGTTTTTATAGGGATAATATTGACAGCTGATTTTCATCTTTTACTCGAATTTGATTGACAGTTCCTGTTTCAAATTATGAAATGCACCAAAAAGGATCCATATAAATTTATAAAATCATAAATTTATTACAAAGCCACATCTCAATCTCAAGAAATCCGCATAAAAATGCTTGATCCCTAGACACTTTATGTGTGTAGTTCTATCAATAACTGTCTTCATAATTGACATACTTATTCATTTTAACTATATTAATACGTCGTCAGACGACATAGTAAACACAATAGAAACAACAATACAATTACTTCATATTATTATCAATATTGCCTCTCGACTGACGATGACGATTTGATAATTTAGCAACGTAAACAAATGTTACCTTCTGTATGTCTACATTCAATTTTTGTCACGTAAGCTACAAATACAAACAAAAATCTTTATTGTGAAATGTAGGTACATAGGTTGGTGTTAGGTTTAAAGGTGTCTCTACATTCCCACCTTTTACAAGGTATACAATAATTGTTTAAGGAATTAAAACTTGGGTACAATTCAAATTACAAATTACTGAATGTAAACAGAAAAAAAATGACAATGTCAGATTTTATTAAATGAAATGAAATGAAATGAAATAAGATGTCATGGCTTTTGCCATAGAAGTAAATAATTAGGTAATTATGAAATAAAAAATTAAAGGCAAATTATAACTCAAATTATATCCATCCCATGTCCAAAAATAAAAATATCAATATTTTAATTGTGCTATAATAATTACTATGTCAAATTTTTATTTTTCGAAGTATATGTAAGAAAGTCTGCTGTAGTATAATTGTTGGGTTTGAGGCAAAAGACACCAGGTTTTCGTAATACAGAGCAAAACATTTAATTAGTAAAAAGCCATGACACCTTTCATATCTCTAATCATCTAACCAAAAACGAGCGCCGTCAGTTGGCGGTTTTTCTACTTCTTTACTAAGGAGTTTAGTTTATAAACTCTAACACCTACCTTTAAACTAAACTATCTTTTATCCAAAATAACATAAGAAACTAAACAAGACATAGACTCACTAAATAACTATCTTTAAACCAATATTGTCTAGACAAACAAAATGCTTATCCTTGCCTAAAGGCTTAGTCAGTACATCAGCTGGCATACGGTCAGTAGACAAGTATTCTAATTTAACAATTTTGTCTTTCACAACTTGTCTTACAAAATGGTGTCTAATGTCTATGTGCTTACTCCTACTGTGATGCAACTGACTGTTACACAGTTTTTGTGCCGACTGACTGTCATTAAATATTGTCACAGTGACATATTTTCCTAAGCATTCATTTATAAAACTTCTAATAAACTTTGCTTCTTTTGCGCCTTCACATAAAGCCATGTACTCTGCTTCCGTAGTTGAGAGAGCCACTGTTCTTTGTTTACACTCAGATTTGTGCGGACCAATGTCGGTCTCCTCTTTCAGTGGCGCCAGATATTTACTAACTTTTATAGATGATTTCACGAGGATGACCTATGGTTACTTTATTAACACCAAAGATGAAGCGTTGCAAACTTATAAAACTTCTAATAAACTTTGCTTCTTTTGCGCCTTCACATAAAGCCATGTACTCTGCTTCCGTAGTTGAGAGAGCCACTGTTCTTTGTTTACGGCTTTCCCAGGATACTGCTGAGTTGCCTATCATAAATACAAAACCTGTATAAGAGCGTCTATCGAATTGATTGGAGGCCCAATTGGCATCTACAAAGCCTGTAACAGTAATATCGGCTTTCTCATATACAATGCAATAGTCTATAGTGCCTTTTAAATATCGCAGAATGCGTTTTGCCGCTTTCCAGTGCATCTCGGAGTGACAATTATTAAATTGACTTAATAAGCTTGCTGCATGTGCGATATCGGGCCGTGTACACACCGCTATATACATCACACATCCTATAAGACTCCTGTACTTTGAATAAATGTCAATTTGATCCCCTTTTTCAAATTTTATACCATTTTCTAAAGGCGTACCTATTGTGTTACATTCAGACATATTGAACTGTTCCAATACTTTCTGTATATAGTTTTTCTGATCAAGAATAATCCTTCCTTCTTCTTGTTGTAAGCGCATTCCCAAAAGGTGTGTAGCACGCCCAAGATCTTTCATTTCAAATAACCTCATAAGTTCCTTCCTGATCTTTATACATTTTTTCCTCAATGAATTGCACATCTCTCGGTTTAATACAGATAAAAGGTTTTAGATTGATAGATCCAGACAATCCTTCTATCTGTATTAAATCGAGAGATGTGCAATTCATTGAGGAAAAAATGTATAAAGATCAGGAAGGAACTATCTTTCACATGCAGAAACAGATAGTAAATTGAAAATTTTAAGATCTTGAGAGAACAACATTTGGAGAACTTCAACCGTTTTAATGATGTCGCAGGCTACAACAAGAATGTAGACGACAACAAAATGCGTGAGAGGGATGAAGAAATCGACAAGTTGATGAGGGTGGTGTCAATAATCTTGGATGCCCTCGGCGACATAGGTATCAGAATCAAGGGTGAAATAACCGAAGGCCAGATCAATATTGATACTTCTGATGAAGTAGCGGGGGTGTTGATGACAGTATTTACTTGCCTACGAAAAGAGCAAAACGACAAACAGGGACATCTAAAGTACAAAAGTTATGAAGCTCAGATTAACGGGGTAAAGGTAAGCATAACTTCTATTGTTGACACCATAAAAACGCAAAAGATTGAATTAAATTTCCTGGTCGCAACTCCTATCGTCGAGCTTATGACGCTGTTTAAGGCGAGTTTCGATGAGGTCAGAACAGGGGTGACCCGGTTTAGAGTTAGGGAGGAGGTGGATAAACGGGGGATGAAGAGGGATGCTTCAGGGAGACTGGTGGGCCGGCTAGAGAAGTCCAAGGACAATACTCAAAATATTACGCAGTACGGTTTAAATAATCATCACGTACCACTCCTGCAGGGTATAACGTTCGCCCCAGAGAGAAGAACTGGTGTTATTAGGAGTTTGGGTCCAATGGCTCAAGCACTAATGTTGGTGATGGAGGATAAATATCATAATAAACTGGTAGCAGCTCTAGCAAACAGTCTCCAAATGCTGCCTATGGCTACGGAGATCATTACTTGCCTAAAGGAAGCGAAGAATCCAGGCAATGTAGCTGGGATCCTAAAGGAGCTTGGTGACATACTGATTTTGTCCACTGCAAGATCTACGCAAAAATTCTACTTCCCCCTCCTCCTTTTGGCGCACCTTTGGAGCATCAAGCCTCAAACAGTTTCGTGGAGCTTTTCAGGTGCAGGGATGATAAAATATTTTTCAGAAGCAGTAGTTAAAAATAACATCACCTTCACAATAAAATCCAATGGTGGGACAGTCAAAACTGCAGAGGTAGTGTTTCACGCTATTTTTGGGACTTACCTTGACGACTTACATATTTGTGAAGAAATTACCAACCATCCAGGAGCGTGGAGTCAGAGGAAAGAAATGAATACAGTATTTATTAAAAGAGCCGAAGCCTCAAACATCACCTTTTCCCCAATTATATTTAAATACGTTTCGAAAATGGCGCAGGCGCTCCAGACAAAAAGTCTCGGAAACGTCGAACCTGTGGATACCTGCCGCCCATCATTCTCGGGATATAGGAAGCGAAATTTTACAAACGAATTCCTAAACTACCTAAGAACAGGCAGGGCCACGCAAAACTTCTCAACCGACCCCACCCAATTGCAGTATGCTCTCAAGAAAACTAAAGACCAAAGATTGGAGGCCCAATCGGCATCTACAAAGCCTGTAACAGTAATATCGGCTTTCTCATATACAATGCAATAGTCTATAGTGCCTTTTTAAAAGTTTTGTAGAAAATCAAACTGATTTAAAAATAAAAGCCCTAAGAACTGACAATGGTCGTGAATATGTCAATAAACAATTTCAGATGTTCTTAAGAGAGCAGGGCATCGAGCACCAGACCACCGTGCCATATTCGCCCCAACAAAATGGAGTGGCAGAGAGGGCCAATCGCACAATAATGGAAGCGGCACGATGCATGCTACAGGATGCTGGAATGGACAAAAGATTCTGGGCCGAGGCGGTGAACACAGCAATCTTTATTAAAAATAAGTCACCGAGTAAGGCAGTAAGGGGAACTACACCTGAGCATAAATGGACCGGTAACAAAGTTGACTTATCTCTCCTAAGAGTTTTTGGTTGTATTGCATATGCGTTGATTCCCAATGAAAGACGAAAGAAATTGGATGCAAAGAGTAAAAGGTACATTTTCGTAGGATATTGTACGGAATCAAAAGGTTTTAGATTGATAGATCCAGACAATCCTTCTATCTGTATTAAATCGAGAGATGTGCAATTCATTGAGGAAAAAATGTATAAAGATCAGGAAGGAACTATTTTTCACAGCCAGGTAGATCTTGTTGATGTGTCGAACCAAATTGAAAACGATATTGTAAATAGTCAACATTTATTGCCCACTATAGAAAACAGTTCATCTGATTCTACCTCTTCCATCGTTGACCACTCTTCAGATGTTACTTGGCATCCTGATATGACAACAGGTACGGGTTCCTCTAGTGATTATGAAGATATTGATGACACAGCCCCTCTAGTGATGGCGATGGCAGCAATAAGTCACACTGATGAACCGACTACCATACAGGAGGCACTATCTGGAAACGAAAAAGATCACTGGAAGAAAGCGATAGATGATGAATATGAGTCATTTGAAAAGAATGAAGCTTGGCAATTAATGTTACTTCCTGCAGATAAGAAAGCTGTCAAATGTAAATGGATATTTAAGAAAAAACTAGGGCTAAATAAAGAGCTTTTAAGGTATAAAGCTCGTTTAGTGGCGAAAGGATTTACCCAAAAGTATGGAATAGACTATGAAGAAACCTACTCACCTGTGGTAAGATACTCAACGATACGCACCTTGCTTGCCTTAGCAGTAAATCTAGATATGTATGTGGACCATATGGACGTGAAAACCGCATTTTTAAATGGTGACTTGAATGAGACCGTGTACATGGAACAACCAGATGGATATAAAGTTGAAGGCAAGGAAAACTACGTATTTAAATTGAACAAAGCAATATATGGTCTAAAGCAAGCGTCGAAGGCTTGGTATGACAAGATAGACAAAGCTTTGACTGACCTACAGTTTATGAAATCCCTGAGTGAACCTTGTGTGTACATTAAATATGATGGAGACGATAACCTCATCATATTGGCTCTCTGTGTCGACGATATATTGTTATTTAGTAAAGAAACACCAGAAAAAGAAAGACTGAAAGAGGAGACCGACATTGGTCCGCACAAATCTGAGTGTATCAGGCCTAATTTCTCAGTAGCCCTATTAAATGACCTTTTAGGGAATGGTAATCTACATTGTTTCCCTTCAATGCACGCTACACAGGGAGTGCATTTATCATTACTGTAATCAATACCATTAGCCATACCTTGTTTGAGCAAATCCATACTGCGCCAATTTAGATGTCCGAGTCTACGATGCCACAACTCCTGAGTAGCCTTTACCCCGCACAGATTCAAGGTTTCTTTTTGAAGACTATGAATAATAGGCTCTTTCACAGGTTGCCCGGCAGCCACAGATTGAAATACCGTAGCACGCTCATCATCAGTCGTTCGATGATTCTCCATGTCTACCTGATAAACCCCGTTTACCTTTGTGGCACTTGCAACTACATTTTCACCACAGTAAATACCACACTCCTGTTCGTCAAAATGTACCAGCAGACCCTTATCTGTCATTTTGCTCACAGAAAGTAGATTTGTAGATAAACCGGGAACATAAATAACCTTACCAACTTTTACAGCTTCTTTATGACCTTTTAATAACAATTCTACGTAACCATATCCTTCACTAGACATTTTCTGATTGTTTGCAACCGTTACCAATCGCGGAGAGTCTGCAATGTATTCTTTTAGTAAAAGTTTATTATTAGTCATATGACATGTCGCACCGGAGTCCACATACCAAGCATCCGAGTTTATGTCTACTGCTAGTGCTGTCAGCAAGGTCCCGTTCCATGCTTTTTCACATTTATCGTCCTCTTTTTCGCCCTTATTCATTCTTGTTTGACAATTTCTGGCAAAATGACCGAGTTTCTTACAATAATAGCACTTGATTTTGGTAAATTGCTTGTCAACACTTTTTGGCGAACGATTTGTCAACAAGCTACTTTCTTCGCCCTTGTCAACACCTCTGCGTAAATTTTCCTGCAGTAGTTTGCTTCGGACAACGTCACTGCTTAGTTTGATATTAGAATTTTCCAGTGCCATGATGAGTGGGTCGTAATCTGATGGCAAACCACTTAACATCAACACGGATACAAAGTCATCATCTAATGGCGAGTTAATATCTCGTAGTTGTTGATCTAAGTCCGAGATCTTCATGAGATATGCTTCCATGTTACTGAATTGCTCTAACTTTAATCCGAACAAAGTACGTAAAAGTCCTAGTCGTCTGCAAAGCCCTCTGTCTTCGTAAGCGGCTCTCAAGTTTTTCCAGGCCTCATATCCAGTGCTTGCATTTCGCACATGAGAAAATGACGACGGTTGCACCATCAAACATATTTTTGCCAGCGTCTTCTGTTGCTTGCGTGCATCCACCACTATGGGATTGCCTGGTGTGGACTCAGCAATGCATTCCCACAGGTCCTCGTGAAATCATCTATAAAAGTTAGTAAATATACCAAATTGATTGGAGGCCCAATCGGCATCTACAAAGCCTGTAACAGTAATATCGGCTTTCTCAGGATACTGCTGAGTTGCCTATCATAAATACAAAACCTGTATAAGAGCGTCTATCGAATTGATTGGAGGCCCAATCATCATCTACAAAGCCTGTAACAGTAATATCGGCTTTCTCATATACAATGCAATAGTCTATAGTGCCTTTTAAATATCGCAGAATGCGTTTTGCCGCTTTCCAGTGCATCTCGGAGTGACAATTATTAAATTGACTTAATAAGCTTGCTGCATGTGCGATATCGGGCCGTGTACACACCGCTATATACATCACACATCCTATAAGTCCTGTACTTTGAATAAATGTCAATTTGATCCCCTTTTTCAAATTTTATACCATTTTCTAAAGGCGTACCTATTGTGTTACATTCAGACATATTGAACTGTTCCAATACTTTCTGTATATAGTTTTTCTGATCAAGAATAATCCTTCCTTCTTCTTGTTGTAAGCGCATTCCCAAAAGGTGTGTAGCACGCCCAAGATCTTTCATTTCGAATAACCTCATAAGTTCCTTTTTCAGCCTTTCTTTTTCTGGTGTTTCTTTACTAAATAACAATATATCGTCGACATAGAGAGCCAATATGATGAGGTTATCGTCTCCATCATATTTAATGTACACACAAGGTTCACTCAGGGATTTCCTAAACTGTAGGTCAGTCAAAGCTTTGTCTATCTTGTCATACCAAGCCTTCGACGCTTGCTTTAGACCATATATTGCTTTGTTCAATTTAAATACGTAGTTTTCCTTGCCTTCAACTTTATATCCATCTGGTTGTTCCATGTACACGGTCTCATTCAAGTCACCATTTAAAAATGCGGTTTTCACGTCCATATGGTCCACATACATATCTAGATTTACTGCTAAGGCAAGCAAGGTGCGTATCGTTGAGTATCTTACCACAGGTGAGTAGGTTTCTTCATAGTCTATTCCATACTTTTGGGTAAATCCTTTCGCCACTAAACGAGCTTTATACCTTAAAAGCTCTTTATTTAGCCCTAGTTTTTTTCTTAAATATCCATTTACATTTGACAGCTTTCTTATCTGCAGGAAGTAACATTAATTGCCAAGCTTCATTCTTTTCAAATGACTCATATTCATCATCTATCGCTTTCTTCCAGTGATCTTTTTCGTTTCCAGATAGTGCCTCCTGTATGGTAGTCGGTTCATCAGTGTGACTTATTGCTGCCATCGCCATCACTAGAGGGGCTGTGTCATCAATATCTTCATAATCACTAGAGGAACCCGTACCTGTTGTCATATCAGGATGCCAAGTAACATCTGAAGAGTGGTCAACGATGGAAGAGCTAGAATCAGATGAACTGTTTTCTATAGTGGGCAATAAATGTTGACTATTTACAATATCGTTTTCAATTTATCAGTGGAAGCGTGCTGGGCCCATAACCTGTTGGGTTTGAGGCAAAAGACACCAGGTTTTCGTAATACAGAGCAAAACATTTAATTAGTAAAAAGCCATGACACCTTTCATATCTCTAATCATCTAACCAAAAACGAGCGCCGTCAGTTGGCGGTTTTTCTACTTCTTTACTAAGGAGTTTAGTTTATAAACTCTAACAATAATAAATAGGCTTTGTCAGTCAGCGATTTCACTAGCTTTTTGAAGAGATTAATTGGTAGGTTTTTGATCTCATTTGGGATTTTGTTAAAAAGCTAAGTACTTAATTGACTTAAGAAATTTGTATGCCCTTTTTGGTTCCATTTCTAATCACTAGGCACGCTGTACCGAAATCCCAAACAAAAAGTCAAGACGGTCAACGCGGACGCTAGCGGCTGTCATTGGTGTAAAGTCGTGGTAGACATGGTGACTGATCTTATATGAACGCCAATTGTATTCATATTTGCAGGCCTTCGAGATGAGTATTACCAGCTCAGTGATATCTTTCAGTTACTGTGCTTTTCAGCCTCATGACTGGACCTCATGACCGCTTTTCATCAGGTGGAGTGAGGTCATCTTGACGGGCACTATGAAAAAAAATTTAGGGCTGCCTTAAATTATTGTCAGATAAAACCGAATCTCAGTCTCTGCAGCACTTAAAGGTGTCAGTGTGTGTAAATTTTAATTCGTTTTTATTTTACTCAATTCAATTCAATGTAATTCAATTCAATGAGGGTTTTCGATACTTTTTCTGCCACCAGTCGGCGCAGCTGTTGGCGTCAGGTCCAAACAGCTATCAGATCCCATAGATTTGTACCGAAACTATAATTATTTTTTGAAATTCTATTGTATTTGGAGGTGTTATTGACTTTATCATGGATAAATGACAGAAAGAAGGCGCCTAAATGAATATTGAGCTCAAAAAAAGAGGCGCAAAAGCCACTGGTCCTGTGTTATTCAACATTTAAGTCGAATATTATTATCCGTAAAACGAAAGAGAACTGGTAGAGAGGATTTCCGCTAGGAGGCAGGCGAGATTGCAATTTGAGATACCCCGACGATACTGTACTCTTTTTAACCAATTAGCGCATATATTAGGTTTTGGCTGAAACTAAAAAATGCCTGGTGTAAGCGTTTTTAATCATTTTTTACTGTACAAAGCTTGTCTGTGCTCAAGTTTTCACGCACATTAGAAAAAAGGTATAAATACAATTATCATTATTTACATGTGAAAAGATTTACGTATTTATTGGTTATGATGGTGTTCAATGTTTTATGTGTATGAGCCAATCAAAATATTTGTTTTTATACGTTTTTAACTCTGCAACAGTCACTAACAGTAAAAAAAAAAATTACATATTTAACTGTGTTCTTAACTTCATTTCGTGAATAAGTGCATTTATTCGGTTTTCGCAGTAAGCAGCGTTAATGGGTAATACTAACAATTATCATGACCTTAGTCGGTCGAAAAAAACGATTCAAATTTAATTTACTACAGTCTACTCAAGCAGCCTTTTTATAAAGATGCTTTTAATTAAATTTTTACATAGAACCTATTTCTTGTTCTTAAATTCCAAAGATTGGACTTCCAATTAATGAACACAGACTAGAAAGTTTTCTTTTGAAGAACTATATGCATAACTTTAAATAAGATTTCTTCAGAAGGGCACCGTTATTTGTTTTCCATGTAGCATTCAGAACCTTAATCTAAAAAAATAAGTTTCTAATTTAAGTGGTGCTAACCACAATCACATTATTATGAAAAAGATGTTTAATGAAAGTTTGAAACAAAGTTGACGTGTTTTTTATGGGCTGTCGCTACGAAAAAAATAATTTAATATACTCCGACTAAACTTCTTTATGTTTAGAATTTGATAAAGTGTGTGTACAAGGGAGTTTTGAGTGTACTTAGCAAGCCATTTTAAAATATATTCATTAGATCTATAATTTTTCTGTTTAGTCTTTCACTAGTAGGTAGCTCTCGGTGAAATTAATGGAAAATGATATAACTAGAATAGGGTAGGTGACTATTTTTCTTGTTGAGGTGTTATCGAAAGACCACTCAATAATAGAAAGTTTAGTAAAATAAATATTACGAAAACACGAAAACTCCCCAAGATGCATAGCAATTTTAAAAATCATATTTTTGGACTTGCCCAAAACGCCCCCTTCAAACGTTCGCAAGATGGTGACGTCACAGAACGCCTATTTCTATGCGTACTGCACTGCAAGACACTTGTTCGGCAGCTATTTTAAATTTTGTGTTTATGATTAAGGTTTCTTAACAAAAGTTACTTTACATTGATTGTGTGCATTATCGAATGGTATACTTATTTTTACTCATTTATACTTTTAAAAATAGACTTGCTCACCCGAGTTTGAAGAGCCATAAAATTAATTATAGGTACCTAAGTAAACAAACCAATAGTTTTCATAATGTGCCCCTTTTTAATTGTATTTTTTGATTATTTTAAATAATTTTCAATTTTCAACTACTTACCCAATTGCTAAGATCGCCATTTCAATTGTTTTTGAATGGCTAACAGAATCCTGAGCTAGTGAGCTCACACGGGTCACTGTCATACTCGTATTAACAGTTCCAAATGCTTTCAGCACTGCCCAGAGGCGGCGCTAGTATCGGCGCGGGTGTTGGCCGCCGAAGGTGCGCCCGCGACGCGCTCGGCGTCCGGCGTCGAGCGGCGCCCCTCCGCGCCCCGCCCACCTCTCAACAAGCGAGGCTCGGGATCCTTGTTGTCTTCTGCACCTCCGACGTCACCGACGTCAAGGTAAGGTAATCTCTAAGTCGACACAGCACGAGCATGGAAAAATAGGTATTTGTAAAATCTATTGCTGTCTCTTTCTAACCTCAAGCCCCCCGCAGAGTGCGGTAGAAACAAATGCAACTCATACCGAAATGACCTACTAAAAGTATACAAAACCTTTTTTTTTATATTGCTTGTCAAGATGACCTCACTCCACCTGATGGAAAGCGGTCGTGAGATCCAAATATGAGGTTGACAAGCCCAGTCATTCAAATGAATCACTGGCCTGGCTATCCTCACCTTGAAGGCCTGCAGAAATGCCTTTTCACGCCCCGTTCGAAGAACCCGGGACTATAAGAGGAAGGAAACACATGTGCTGAAAGAGCGTTCCACGTCTGGATGGTACGACAAAGAAACGAGTCACCGAACCTTTTAGTTCGGACCAACAAATGTTGAATTGTGTGTGGGTGACGCCGTAGTCCAGCACGCGTGGTACGGGAGTGGAAAGGTGAGGGTGGAATAAGCTGGAATAACTCGTCAGAGCATTCCCCACTGTAGAAGCGATAAAGAACACTTAGCCTGGCAATGTCTCTACGCAATTGGAGAGGCTCAAGGGTCAAAGTAGCCTCTGGGTTTCCAATAATACGGATGGCACGCCGCTGCAACCTGCCAAGAGCTTCAAGTAGGTACTTGGCGGAACCGTCCCAGATATGAGAGCAGTATTCCACACACGAGCGAACTTGTGTCTTATACAAAAGACAGAGCTGCCCAGGCGTGAAGAATCGTCTCACTCTGTTCAGGATTCAGAGTTTCGTTGTCCGCTGATGTCTTTTCGTAAAGTTGACCGATTGAGTCTTGAATTGTTATTGAGACCGAAAAGTTGATACTTTTTTCATTAAAAATTAAAGAATGACTAGCCGAAGTAGCCATGTTTCTATGTTTTCTTTTTTTTATATAAACTACTTATTCAAATTAGTTTTCTTGATGTTTGGACACAGCTGAAAATCTAGCCAATATTTCGACTTTTGGAGGTTCTCTATTAATAAATAATTTAGAATAAAAAGGAAATCAATGGGACACGCCAATAGTGGCAATAGATTTTTAGAAAAAAAAAATCCTCTACTAGCAATATCCAGGGAGGAACCATGTACTGGACTACGGCGGAAAAACGGCGCTGCTGTATACTATTAGATAAGGTTAGTGGGCCAAGTGATAGTTGAAAAATTAAGGTAACTACATAGTTAGTACTTGAACAGTACGTTTTTTTACTTACCATACTCCGTGTACGGTCAAACGAGAGAAGGCGTCTAACTATGTATGTAACTATACCGGCTTACCAATTATGTATACTGGTAAGTATACATAATTGGTAAGCCCAATTAGAGCCGACTGGGGTAAATACACGTTTACCGGTAATCTTACATATATCACCCCGCCATTCTATCGAGAGTGAACCGAGTGTGAAGAGTTTATTAACTTGGAGCCAAACTACGTGCTGTAGTACTGTTTCTCGCCTTGACTTGCGTGCTGGTGTCCCGGGTTTGAATATCGGTCAGGGCAATTCAGGAAACAATCTGTTCTAAATTGGCTCGGGTGTGCTGGTAGATGCCCCTGGCTTAGTTCCCGGGCTGGTACTTTGCAACACAAGGATCCCTACTTCCTGACCATGACAAGTGGTGTGTTGTCTGGCGCATATTTTAGTTTTTATTTCATCTAGTTAATTACGACTAAGACTGTGGGTAGGGTTAGTGTACACATTTAGGTTTGCTCTGAAATAAATGAAAATATCTTAGTTCCTAAATGTTTAGGTCCAATTCATTGCAATCTTTTACAGGTATTATTGCAATGTTGGTTTTCATGAGAAAATATGTTAAAGAATCTTCATATAAAATTTAGATTACAAACACAGCATTACGTATTCTGAATTTCATGAGGGAAAATCTCATTTCGTTACAAGCACAATAATTAGAATTCGAAAAATACAGGTGGATTTCTTAAGTAGGTACAAAGGGGATATTTGCGCGAACTTCAAACAAGTCCTGTTTGAAGAGTTATTTGCAAAAAAAATCATAAAATACTTGTGTCAACCGACGATAAGTAAACTTTAATTACTGGCTGTTGCCAGTGACTTCGTCTACGAGGACTTCATGTAGACACAACACTGTATGTGGTGACAATAACAATAAAAAGACTTATTATTACATTAAGCAAGCATTTAATATTTACTTGTATTTTCTCATCATGACTATTTCAAATTCTGCATATTTTAATCAAAATTTTACGATATACGTGTCCAAAAGAAATCATCCATCAAACATACCTACTACAGTACTGTGCAGTACGTACCTATAGCTAGCTTAGATTTGCGTCCAAATAAATACTGAGATAAATATAAGTAGAAAACTATGGTAATATGTAGGTACTATTAATTGTGTAAATATGGACCATTAATGTACTATTTTTAGGGTTTCATGCCTCGAAAGGAAAAAACGGAACCGTTATAGAATAACTTTGTTGTCCGTCTGTCTGTCTGTCAAGACCCTTTTTCTAAACGTGTAAAGGTATCAAGCTGGAATTTATATCAAATAATCAGGCAGGCCTACTGTCTCTTGAAACAGTGAAAAAATCTGACTTCTAAGCCAACTCCATCAAAAGATACAGCCGTTTATGCCGCAAATTTCCGCAAATTTTTGACACGCGCAAGAGTCGCAAGGGAATCACAACCGACAGGGTACTTCCAGTGAACTCAGAATCTTGAAATTTGGTACGAAGCAACGTCTTATAGCACAGATAAAGAAAAAAACGGAAAAAAGGAAGGAATGGAAAAAAACTCAATTTTTAGTTACATCATGTAATAAAAATATTTTTAAAAATATACCTACAGGTTTGTGCGGAACCCTCGGTGCGCGGGTCCGACTCGCACTTGGCCGGTTTTTTCAAACACTTTTCAATTAATTGGCGCACAAAAGCTGTGTTACCCAACAATGTTCATTGACTTCAAGTTCAACTTTTTCTTGGCGATAAAACCAGTTGTTCTAGTTTCAAACAAAGCAGAAGTTACTGTAATCGCAGCCCTCTAACTCTCATATTATTATTACGATTAAGGTATGAAAATCATCCTTGGAATATAGGGTGGCGGTAAAACGGATTTCCCGGCCTGTCGCCTCGCGCCGACAATTTCATTTTCCTAATAAATCTCTGAGGGGAAAATTCCGGACTCAAATAACTGGGCGAAAAACGTAGCAAATGCAAAGGTTGCCTTGAATCAAATAAACATAATATTGTAATGAGTTATTCATGACAACGTAAGATTTTCACAGAACGTAAGACTTGAGTCTCCTCACACACAGATAGCTTTTACGTAGGTAATCAGATTATGTGATATTATGGTAATGCGTTTATATCAGCATTTGCGTGGAAAATAATTAGTATAGGTATATATACCTAGGTATATGTATACAGGCTGCTAGCAAAACCCATTTCTTGAAAGGTAGCCGTTAGAAGAAGGTAAATGTTTTAGCCTCTGTGGGTAACGATACAAGGTTTTCGACATTGATTGATATTTTTATTAGTTAAATGTTAAAACCTTTGCCGACCTTTATTGGAAGGTGGAGTCGTGTGAATATTTTGTTACCTCTGCATTATTTACGAGTATCATTGAGGTTCACTAATGACAGCTGTATGGGTTGTACTTAAATAGAAGTTTTCTTGAACAAAACGAACTCTTCAACAAGCTAAGCATAGCATCTAACTAAACTATGACTATATATTTTCTTACATGTTTCTTGCCTTATACATGGTATTTATAGGTTTTAAATAATATATTTCAATGCTATCATATATTTATGCTCTGGACATAAGAAACCGACGTAAGTAATAGAAATAAATAACATTGATTACATTTTTGGACATCGTCACATTTGAGGAAAAAAAACACGTAGGTGGTAGGCATAAAACAACAGAACAAAATAACAACAAGACAAAGCCATTCCATTGGACAGCGACGTCCCGATGCCCAAAAAATAAAAGGACCTCGCTCAGCATTCAGCCTGGGCTTTAAGGGCCCAAGCGCTGATTTTCAGTGGGCCATAAATGAGTAGACTCACGGACACTAAGTAAGAATTAACTGTCCCATGGCATCCCACGGCTGGGTGAGAGCTTCCATCATTGAAATCAAGTCATAGCTACAGTTGATCGGTATATTGGTATATCACTGCGCTTGCCAACTTTACTGTGCGTTTAATCACAAACCCTTTGCACTCGGAATCTCCGAATTTCGGGCCGAGCCACGGCGGCGTGACCGAAATACCGAATGTGTTTAACGACGTATTCAATAAAATGCGTTTTGAATTACTTTTATTAGTATGTAACAAACCAAGCAGAAAAGGTCGCATTTAATCAGCTCTTGGAACTGCGATAAGATCGGTGAAGCGAGTTTTCACTAAACCAATTTCGCGAAAGGTTTATTTTGCAACTTCGGGTGAGATGTCAGGAAGTTTGTGAAAAGGACCCGCCTGGGTGATTTAAGAAAGGATTTCTCAGATTTCAGGATGTCATTGAAAGGAAATAAATTACTTGTCGAAGTATCTGTCCCTTGCGAATCGTGCTATGAAAATAATGCGTGGTAGGTCAAAGTACTTACATCAATATTGTACTCACTAAATATTTTACGTTCATGGTAAAGGGGCTTTACATTTTTTATATATTGGTACGTAAATTGACAGTTAGCCAAAATTTATGAGATAGCTTTAGGTTCAAGTTCAAATATATTTGAATTTTATTTCAATAAAGCTTCACGATACTTCGCAAATGTTCACCATAGTAGATCTCCCAAATGAAATGATAAAAGGTGTGATAATAAACCTCTGGACACACTCTTTTAATACACCTGTGTCGGCTATAAAATGTAGGCACTAATCCAGCTTCGCTTTAAAACCGTGATAAATATCTGACTCCCTGTAGGGCTAGCACGAACCCTGCCAGCGAATAGTATAGTTTACGTTATAAACGACCAAATTAAGTGGACATCTTAAATATTCATCTTGATTTATTTGACATGTCAACATAATTTATCAGTTTTACAAAAACGATACGATTACCTGTCTAATGGTTCGTGCTAGCCCCTTCAGCCCTCTTTACGTTATCGTAAGACCGGTTGATTTGGCATACTGTAAGGAAAAAAATTCAGTGGGTTATTGGTTTTTGAAACAGGAATCCCTGCAAATTTCGTCGAGCTGTTATATTTTCAGTGTACCTAATAGTAGAGCGCGAGAACAAATACTTTGAATCTGTCTGTCACGCCCGACTTTCGAAACGACAATCGAAGTTGAGCAGCCCTTACCATACATGTAGGTATAGCTGTCCCTTTCATTTTTACTGACATGGTACAGGGATCATCAATTAGAAAGGTGCGTTTTCGTGCTTAAATTTGAGTCGTGTTTTCTAAATTCAGATGTTGGAGTACTGGCATGAAATTTCACTTAATTACAAATTTAAATACCTACTATTTTCGATTCTTATTTGAACAGTTCTGATATTTCACAGAAACTAATAATTTTTCAGTAAAGCCCTAAGCCGAGGTACATCCGTACTCCTTTGACGTGTTACCTATATAAAATTGTGGGTTTTAAAAGCTTACTAAGCCCAACGGTAAAAGCGCCCTGTCAAAGCCAGAAAACAACATAATTATGTTTACCGAGCACAAAAGGAACCCAAAACTTTTACACACAATGTGATTTAACCCAACATGGGTCATCCCTTTTGTGCGTTTTCCGTCAAAGTGCTTGGATTTATCTGAATGTTATAAGGATTATCTATGGAAGTGTTCCATCAATTGGGTAGATGACAACATCATCGAATTCTAAAAAATATTTAAATTAATCAAAAAATACACTAAAAAACGGACACATGAAAACTTTTAGCAAGTTTACTTAGGTATAATTAATTTTATGGCTCTTCAAACTCGGGTGAGCAAGTCTTATCAATTTATAGTAACCCTTGTGAAGAAACCGTATTCATTAACGCAAAATTTAATATAGCTGCCGAACAAGTGTCTTGCAGCATCTACGCATAGAAATAGGCGTACTGTGACGTCACCATCTTGCGATAGTTTGTAGGGAGCGTTTTGGGCAAGTCCAAAAATATGATTTTTAAAATTGCCATATCTCGGGGAGTTTCCGTGTTTTTAAAATATTTATTTTACCAATGTTTCTATTATTGAGAGGTCCTTCGATAACGCTTTAACAAAAAAAAACACCTACCCTGTTATAGCGATGACTTGAATGCAATGATGGCCCTCTCCTGGCGTATAGGCTTGTTACTTTTTGGAGGTAAGTTAAGATTAAATTCTATTTAATTCAGACTAGCTGTTTGTCAGCGGCTTCGCTCCCGTAGATTATTTTTCTCGTTAAAATTTAGCCTATGTTTCACGCTGATGTTTAAGCCTTATTGTGTTGGAAATAATGTTTATAATCGAATTAGTAGTTTTGTAGGCTATTAAAATACAAACAAACAAACATTTTTTTTCTATTTTTAATTTTAGAATAGAAGTATTTTACCTATTTAAGAAAAATTGACAAAAAATCTGTTCAGTTTAAATTTAAACTTTTATAAAAACACGTTATTAAAAGATAAAAAAAATCAAAGTACTACAAAGTTACATTATAATCAATCCAGTAGTTTCCACGTGACGCTCGTACATACAAGCAGACAGACTAACAATTATTTGTCTAAAGTATTTAAAGTAGACGAGTACATTTTTACATCGTTTACTGTTTTATTGTATGTATAAAATTTTATACTTATAGAAAGGAGATATATTATGTTTGTGGAGCACAAAGTTCGTTTACATAGGAAATTTAATTTGAATTCATCCCAGCTAAACACAGGGTGCACACATCATCTGTCTTACTATCCCTTGTAACCTAAAAATATATTGTTTCGGACAGAGTACTGGGTGACTTGACAAATGCCTCCGGCTTATAGAAATCTAGCGATACTTACATAAATAATAAACAACTGAAATTAATTTAGCAAAAATATTGTTATGAAACCATTATGGTTGCCACTGACACACCTCGGCGGCTATCCAAGAGCAACTCAACTCGAATATTTTTATTTAAATAGACTTACTTTTAAATAGTCAAAACATGTAATAAATAATAGACATAAATAATATATTAATATGAATATATAAATAAACAGTATACAAACATAATGCGACTCTACCACCGCGTCGGAGAAGTTGATTCTTACTGAGAAGACCCGGCAAGAAACTCAGTAGTTACTCTTTTAAACTTGTTGTGGTTTTACAATGCGAGTTAGTAGAGTACAATTTGTTTGTTGATACAAAAAAACTGCTTAAATTCTTAAATTAAAACATAAACAGAACAACCTAAAAAGTACAGCAAAGCTACATATTATAAAACAATAGGCTGAGCAACACGCTACGAGTACTTTTGGTACGAAATATCAAATTTAAAAATGTATGGAATTGACATCAAAAGTTATTTAGATTATACGATCAATTTCATTCCCGTACATTATTCAATGTGACATGTCTTAACATGTCATGCATGACGTGTGGCCACGGTCTTTTGTATAAAATACTTTATGTCATAATTTTTATTCTATAGTGTCACAACGATAAAGTGATAACAATTATGTCATTAGCACGCGACGCGGGGTAATGCGGGGTAACAAAATGTAAAGTACCTATTTCAATTTGATTTGTCAAGTACTATTTGTCACTTTTTCTATCGCTACAATTTGGGGTCGACCAATTTAGTTGATGAATGAATGAATGATTGATGTTCTAAAACAGTTAAATTAGAAAACAGTTTACGATAGCACGAATTTTGTATGTTTGAAGTTTAAAAATCTATCTATTGTCCGATTTATAAATTCTTAGTTGTAATGTAAATGCCTCATATGGTAGAAATAATTCAATAAGGGCCATAAAATGAACGTGGTCAAGGCCTCGTGTCAAGTCTATCCATAAAACGGACGAGGAGGGGACGATGCCTATAAAATGGGTGAGGGGGAACCTGAATGGTAGAGTATATCTAGAGTTATTGGCCATAAACTAAGTTATGGCCAAAGCGCATCAAAATAAAAAGACACGCTGATCCATTAAGGAATCAAACATACCTGAATCACACGTAAGTTATTGATCAGGTGCCACCATAGGAACTGGTTTGCTCAAAACCATGTCTCATTTAAATTTAATGAATGAGTCATTTAAAATGTATTTTTTTTTTATTAGTACCCGGTATATCGTTTTAATTTAATAAATGATGTGGTTGTAGTTAGAATAGTTATATATCATTTATTATCAGCAAGTGAACTCGCTGATCCTGCAGTCAAATTGTTGTGCAGTTTTGCGGGACATCATTGAGTTTAAAAGTCTATGTTTTATATTTTAATAAACTTTGAATAAATGATAATTATAATAAATAATATAATTATACTATACCTACATCAGTATGGTATAAAAATGATATACTTGATTAAAAATATAACTGTTTTGCATTACAACAAAACAACTATTATGTGTTGGAGAAAACACAGTGTTGGCTGTGAAGAAAGCAGTCCTGACATTTGTCATAAATAATGAAAACTTACCAAATTTTTTCGTTGTTTTTACTTTGTGGCTTGACACCTGAGGGCCGAGTGCGTAACTTACTCGACTTTGCAACCTGTCAAGGCTGTCAAATTCAATAGTCTTCTCACCAGCAAGGCCTTGCCTCAACACTGTGTTTTCTCCAACACATAATAGTTGTTTTGTTGTAATGCAAAACAGTTATATTATGTGTCTTCTAAAACACAGTGTTGGCTGTGAAGACCTGTTTGTTATCTGCTGGTGTCAAGCAAAACGCTATTGTTGAATAAAAAATAAATATTGTTGACTACAAAAATATGATTAAAAATAAAAATATTTTATTATTTAAAACGATTCTCTCTATTTATGGATCTATTAGAAAAATATCTTCTTCTTTGCCCTCGCCTTACCCCGTTACGCGGGGTCGGCTTTCTTGATCTTGAGGCTATTATCCATTAGAAAAATATCGACAAAACAATTTCTAACCAAACTTAGAAACCTTATGTGTGTAGAGATAGTCATGCATCCTTTCCTTCCAGTTAAGTTGATCTATATCAATTTATCTAACTTACCAAACAATCTAGGTAAGTAGGTACTCAGAGATAATTGTAATATGAATTTCTCACAAATTAAATAACAAAATAAAGTTAATCTTCTAATTCAGTTTTGGAAAAAAAAATTAGATAGATTTAAGCATAAATAACCAAATAAAGTTGATCTTCTTTTTAAGTTTTAAAAGAAAATTGAGCAGATTTAAACATTCTCAAATAATCTGACTAGGTTAGTACTCCAAAAAATGTCACATATTAATCAACACAATAATTGCTTTGAGAAGTGCACTTCTATTTTTCAGGCAGTAATGTTACCAAAAACCCTTAGTTTACCCAAGGATAATAATCCATGGTCTTCCTTTCAAGTCCAAAGGGCTGCTACTGCAGACCAATGAAACCTCTGTGAGTAGAATAAATCAATCTTAAAAAATGGCTGTGCCTAATTTGCAAAATGCAGGGTTGATTTTATTAAACATTTTCATCACTTTAGAGAGCAGTGCATTTTGCAGTTTTTCTTGAGTTATGGACCTGATGTCAACTATGTCACATAATTATGGACAAAGTTTCAGGAAGGATTATTAGAATGCATGCACCGATAAATTTAATTCTGAGATTTTATCTTCCCAGAGGCACAAATTCACCCTTTACTACCTATATTTGACAGGTATGCATAATTACGGTCCATCCAGATGGCCTTGTAGCACTGGAGTCTATTCTAGACTAGACTTCAACTGATTTTCAAATAAGCATGTCTTGTATGAGTCCAATATAGCAGTCATGCATTCTACGCCCATAAAGCAAGACAGAGGATCTGAATAGTCCTTCAAGACTCATTCAAAATGTTAGTTGAATATTAAAACCAGAGTTTTTTAAATATCTCGCTTGGCAAGAAAAAATTGTTTCAACTACTGATGTGGCACACAACTAGTAGTTACACCATACACATAGGCCTTTAGTTCACTGAGGCTATTTTATCCTCAAAAAATAGTATTCCCAAGAATATAGCTACCTTTTTATTGCCTGTCAGTAGGTTTATTATAATATTGTGACAGCTGCAACAATAAATTGTTATAGATAATCATAGTACCTATATGGGGGCCCATTATGAAGATGGAGTTTTCTCACAGAAACTATGTGGGAGATTCGCTCTATACACGCCCGATCTTCCATAGCAGGAGGACCATTTGTTCACATGGGAAGGGCCTTGGAACTGTTCAATCTACCAAGGTCTTCCGCAGATCCTTTGTAGGTGATGGGTCTTATAGTTATCTGGTTCGGGGAAGCCAGAAGAAAAAGAAGGGCCACTGGGGAACCACTATGATGACTGACTCTTTTATTACATCATGTATTATGCACTTTACATTAGTAAAGTGTGCTAAAACTAGCAGTATCAGGTTAGGATTTGAAAGCCCTCATATCAGTAGATAGTCTCAGGGACGACAAAAGGCGTCGCATAATAAAATTAGGTACTCATCAGTTGTGTCTAAAGCGACATCGCCTGGAACAGCTGCTGTGGCATTTAAAACAAATAATTTTCTGGATCCCCATATATTGAATATGGCCTCCGCGGCCAGGGGCAATAGACGCCAGTCGCGAGCCACCCCACCTTGGACAGGTGGTCAACAATTTTGATTCAGAAGTTTGGTGGCCAAATTTAGGAGTGCCAGAGATCTGAGCGCCTCCACTGTTTATGTCTTAATGGCATGGCATACTACCAGTTTTTCGGTTCAGTTGTTCCAGAATGTGGGCTACCTTTAATGCATTGTGTTGGTATATGATCGTACCATACACTGCATACAACTCCTTGACATAGGAGTGCCATATTAAATGTGAGTTGAACCTAATGTCTTAAGCTTATAAGCACATGTCGTTCAATCAAGCTCCCCACCCTGCATCCGCTGCGTTGGTGGTAAGGAAGTGTCTGACTTCTTTGTAGCGCACTGCGCTCAGCGGAGTATACTGCACTTAGCCACAAATTCAGTGGTGAACAGTGTTAGACAGGACTCTTTTCACTCTCTGAGATGTCCTCCCTAAAATCCTCTCAGAAACAATCGCATTTTGCAACTTTGAAAATGTCCTCCGGGAACGGTCAATGTTGCAAGACTCAAAAGGCAAATAGGCTTTGAAATTCCTTTATTTGCTTCTTTTTTTTTTTTTTATATTATTATTAATGTTTTCATACTGGTCTGTGTTTTTGAGAGTATTCTAGTGTATACCTGCTCCTGTGTGAGCCATAAAATAGACTTTGGATAATTATTATGCTTTCCACAAGTCTCTAGCATCTCAGTATTTCCGCAATCTGAGTGACTAGAATTGACCTGTCACAATGGACTAGGCGCTTGTATTTTCAATACTCTGTCATTCAACACCTGTGGCATAGCGGGTTTCCGCAACCTAATTTAACACTGCTGAGAAAATCTGTAGTGTTGAAGAGATGCCAGATGATAACAATAGTTGTAAATCAACCATCAGCGAGGCTCTGCTAATGGTAGTTCAGAAAAGGTATTTGGAGGTTGATTTTCACACACCAGTCCTGGTTGTGCAAAAGTTCACTAGATCTGAATGAAACTCTAGACTTGACTTGACTTCCGCAGTCTTTAAGTTGAATTATCATAGAATCATTGGCCTCAATTCAATCTTGTTTTTTGGTTACCAAAAACATCTTATTTAAGATTTTTGTAAGGAAACTGCAATGGGGGAGAATTAAATGGAACTCTACAATTACAACACATTTTAAATAGTACTGATTTGAAACATTGTCCTTGAGACATCCACTATAGTTCATTCTGAGAATTTTTAACATGGTTATTGAGATCAAAAGTCGTCTTTGGAGCCAATTTTGCATTGCATTGTAATACTATTAAAACTTGTAATATTATTAAAGTACAAATAAATTGCATATTATTTAGCACCTACGTTACTCCTGGTAAGTATTAGATAAGTACTTAAGTGTGACATTAAAAATAACAATGGAGAACGGGTAATAAATTTTATTATGTCTGCTATGCAGTTAAACCATTAATTTTAAATTAGTTGAAGGTTCTCTCTATTAAAATCATTTAGCAATATTTAACCACATCCAACAACCACTCTTGCATACCATAGAGTTTTAAAAAACAAGTGACAAAGCTTTATGAATAAAACATATTCTAAGCTCAGCGGTACATTGATATTTTATCAGAGAGTACTGACTGTACATACTACTGCCCCCTAATAATTCATCTTTAGGGAAAGCAGAATCTGGACAAAAAAGAAAGGGCCAAATTGATCACATTTAAGTCACTCTGCTGGGTTGGCAGAAAACATCTTCAAAACATCTTGCCATTGTTGTTGAATGAGATGTTTCTGTTCTAAATGGCTTATGATAAACTATAAGGCAGGCCAGACCATATGGGTCTCAGAAAAGGCTATATGATGTAAGTCATATTCAATTGTGCGCACAACCTTGCATCCGCTGCATTGGTGGTAAGAGTGGCTTCTCCTTAGCGCAATCATTTTAATAAAAGTCACACTGACCTTTTAAAGATTGTGAGCTAACCATTCAATATTGCATTGTAACTTGTATCAAAAGCCTTTTTGTAGCTGAGAGTCAAACTATTGTAAATTATATCGTTTAGATTCACAGGATGTGTAATTTTATTTCCGTCATAGTTGACGCTAAGCCCAATTACAGACACAGCTTAATAAAGCCTTTGTTACACTCGAAATTGGATAGGTAGGTACGCTAACACTCTGTTTGACTAGGTACCTACTAAGTCAAGATAATGTCTGTTCAAGCATTGTTGCCTATGCGAAAGAGATAAATTGGTAATAAATTATAAGACTCACCAATGTTGAATCGATTCGTATTCGGTGGAAATAGCTATAAATGAAAAATAAGAAAAGTTTTCATCCTCCGAAGATGCAAGGGAATCCGAACAATTCGGTCCAATTCCACACGTTCCCCATCAGGGGTAACACAAATCTTGCTTAGCTATTTCCAAATTCCAAGATAACACTGTATTTTCATGTTTTTATACACTTTTAAATTTATTGAAAAAATTTGACGTATAACCGACAAATATCAAAACGCTATTGAATTTGACAGCCTTGACAGGTTGCAAAGTCGAGTAAGTTACGCACTCGGCCCTCAGGTGTCAAGCCACAAAGTAAAAACAACGAAAAAATTTGGTAAGTTTTCATTATTTATGACAAATGTCAGGACTGCTTTCTTCACAGCCAACACTGTGTTTCAGAAGACACATAATATTGGGATTTTAAAGAATAAAATATGGTCTGAATCGTGGTCTCTTTAATGGTCTTAATATGAAAGCTCAGGGTGGCTGAACGAGCAAAGAAGAAAGCTGTCCATAATCGTAATTATTTGGATCCGTAAAATCATTGTACGTCACACTTTTTTTTTTATATATTGCCCGTCAAGATGACCTCACTTCACCTGATGGAAAGCGGTCGTGAGGTCCTGATATGAGGTTGACAAGCCCAGTCATTCAAACGAATCACTGGGCTGGCCATCCTCACCTTGAAGGTCCTTTTCACGCCCCGCTTGAAGAACCCGGGACTATACGAGGAAGGAAACACATGTGCTGGAAGAGCGTTCCACGTCTGGATGGTACGACAAAGGAACGAGTCACCGAACCTTTTAGTTCGAGCCAACAAATGTTGAATTTTGTGTGGGTGACGCCGTAGTCCAGCACGCGCGGTACGGGAGTGGAAAGGTGAGGGTGGAATAAACTGGGACAACTCTTCAAAGCATTCTCGATTGTAGAAGCGATAAAGAACACTCAGCCTGGTAATGTCTCTACGCAATCGGTGAGATTCAAGGGTCATAGTTGCCTCTGGGTTTCCAATAATACGGATAGCACGCCGCTGCAACCTGTCGAGAGTTTCGAGAAGGTACTTGGCAGAACCGTCCCAGAGATGAGAACAGTATTCCCCTCACGAGCGAACTTGTGTTTAATACAAAAGACAAATCTGCCCTGGCGTGAAGAAGCGTGTCACTCTGTTCAGGATTCCGAGTTTACGGACACAATTTGGCGATTGTTTACAATCTCGCGAGTTAATTATAAACTCACGGTGTTTATAATCATACGGTGACATATACATGACCCCTCGTTGATCTTCCCATAGTGCGATGTCAGGAGTTTAGGTGAGTATTGTAGTTAAAAATAGCATGACGAAGAAATCAATGCCTTCTTCGATTATTTATTTATATGTACCTATTGGCACGGTTTCAAATATCATAGCCCAATAATACAATACCTGTATAAAAAGCTCGAGCTGCCACAGGGCGAAATAGACCTTAGAAAAGTGAAATCTGCAATTGATGGCCAAAGTAACGAAGATGGCGCCAAAACAACTCAATAAAGTGATTATCTATAGACATCATTACGCGTTGAAGGCGCCTGACCTTGACCTCAAGGGTACCCAACCGAGGCAGCCTTGGCAAAGGATCGGACGATCGATCAACGTCCTCAAATCACCACAACAGTAATTGATGGTTACGCCCAGGGATCACATAGTTGCCGCAACGGGTAAATGCCCTACCTATAAAGCCCAAGGTCGCAGGTTCTACTTCCAGTAGTATACATATAAATAGTAACAATAACATTTGTTAAGTTTTTTGAAAAGCACAAAATTAATGGGCAATAACAACAAAACAAAAAAACATTAAGAATACCATCTATCCATACAATCAGACAGCGGTGTCTAGATGCCTAAAAATGAAAAACCTCACTCAGCATTTAGCCTGGGCTTTAAGGGCTCAGGCGCTAATTTCAGTGGGCCCAAAATCATCAATTCTGCCCACGAAAAATTTCTAGGTGTGTTAGGTATGTGTAATTTCGAACTCAGGCTCAAGTGTTTTTGAGATATTAATGGAAATTTTAATTAGAATGCAAAGCGAGGGATGAAATTTTCATATGAGGCAGCGCTTTCATTAGCGGTAATAAAGGCTTATCAAAATTCAAAAATACTTTATTCAGGTATACCATTTTTGTAACAGTACTTTTGAATCGTCGTCAAATTTTTGACTTTAGCTATAGTATAAACATACATAATATTAATACAATCTATATACTAATTGTAATACACATAATAAAATGTGACTACCACTGGCGTTCTTTATCTTCTTGTCGTGTCGACAGCAGCACTACATATTTCATCCGACCAGTATTCCGCCACCTTGACAGTTTTTTCATTGGCACACAGCAGGTCGTCGCGTGTGCAGCTGTAAGAGCATAAGGGGCATTTAAGAAGGTGGCTCATAATCTGGGGGGAGGCACCACATTTGCACACGTTGTTTGCGCCATCAGTGTAACCCCATCTGCACAGGTTATCTTTGCAGCGCCCAACCTGGGTTCGCAGTCTGTTTATACTTTTCCAGGTAACCCATGGTAAGTCGTGGCCAAGCGGGAGACTTCTTGATGGCACCACAAATGGGGCAACAGGTAGCCATTTCTGCCTCAAGCTGATTCTGGCCTGTGGAGCTTTTTCAGATAAAGGGGGGACGGTCTTAGCAAAACTTCGTCGGCTTTTAAGTCGTTGAAAAAGGGCTATTATACTTACTACAAAAGACTACCTTATAGATAAAAATGCCTGGGTGTAAGCTCTCTGCTCGATGCGGGATTAGATAACTATTGTAACAGATATTTTATTGTAATACCTAGTTAATACTTAGTTTGTACTGACTAACAATTTTTCTTTTTTAATTGTTTAAATGGCCTTAAGTTTATATTCTTTTATGTTTGTTTTTTTCCTATTGTTTTATATTCTTTAGATTAGACACTCAGTAGGTTTTAGGCTCCCCATTTAGTGGACGTAAGCCTTCGCAGTAGGTTGTTCCGTGTGCTTACTTTCTGCCTGACATTTGCACAGTTAACTTTGAATCTCAGGGACCTGTCCAATGTAACACCCCAGTATTTCGGATAGGAGCAATGCGTAATCGGCTGTCCTCTCATTGAAATACGAAGTTTTCGGTTTGCCTGATGGTTCCGCAGGTGGAAGGCGCATGACTGAGTTTTGGAAGGGTTGGGTCTTAAAGCGTTATTATTGTAATACTCACTAAACTCATGTAGGGCAAGTGTCAGGTTTTCTTCGATCTGCTCGAAAGAGGGAGATTGTGAGGCCAAGGCCAAGTCATCGGCGTATACATAGCGGGTGGTATGTGAAGTAGAAGGTTGTTCGTTTGTGTAAATGTTAAATAGCATTGCAGCAAGTACGCTTCCTTGTGGCAGGCCGTTTTTTTGCGATCGCTATATACTTTTATCTGATAAAAGGTGTGACGGAAGCGGCTGTTATTCAGTAACTCCCTTAAAATGTTGACGAAGTTATGGTCTCCAGTTATATCATCCACTTTCACAAGTAACCTCCTAATGTTGACGGTATCATAAGCCGCCGACAAATCCACAAAAACAACAGCAGTGACCTGGCCACATTCCATCCCGTCCTCGATGTGCTGCAATGAGCCAAGGGTCTGATTGCAGCAGGACTTTCCAGGGCTGAAACCTGCCTGGTCAGGTATAAGCTCTGGGTCAACGAAATTGGTAAGGCGGTTGAGTAGCATACTTTCAAACAGTTTAAAACTGTGGCACAAAAGGTAAATCGGCCTATAGCTCTTCGGTTCGTCCGCGGGCTTACTAGGCTTGAGCAAAGCAATAATTTTTGCCTGACGCCAAATGCGTGGGATTCTTGCCTGCTCAAGGCCAACCATGACACTGCGTGGGTCTAAACGCTGATTCCACAGAGAAGAACTCATTTCTTAATTTTTCTGAGATGATGACTCATTTCATTCAGCTCTTGACTCATCTTCTTCTTTTATTTCGCTGAGTTCGCTGGATGATCCGGAAACTCTCCAGACATGTCTCGCCCGGAAACTTCAACAACATCCGCGGCTCCTTAACGTGTGTCACAACAATGAACACACGTTAAGATGCGTTTGAACATAATATAGTTTTCATTACGGTAGGTGTCCATATATACAAACATGTACAATTATATAACATGTTGTTATTATTTTGACCTTCCACTAAGGACACACACTCTTGTATTAGAACATTCGATCCCAAAGAGCCTGATGACTCCTCCGGACTGTCCTTCGTTCATGCGCGTTTCTTTAGGTATTCATAAGTGGTTACAAAAGTTTTTAATTCAACTTCAAGAGATAGTTAGATCATACTTTATAAGTATTAGGGTTTTTTGAAGGTTTTTTGGTCGGAGTCAAAAAACAATTCGAGCCAGCGCGGCGGCGGTTTAGCAACGGAGTTGCGTGGCAGCTACTCTCCTCTGGAAATAACGAAAAGCTTCACTGAAGTTGTTCCTAGGGTTCAAGGGTCCTAAGGTGATCGTTATTGCGGAGGATCGTACAGTCAAGGAGTATCGAATTGCTTTGCTGCTCTTGTAAGAAAACCTGCTCCATACTGCTTATAGGATTATTTAGGAAACTACATGCATAATTGAGTAATAAACAACGTCATCGGATTCTAATAATTATTCAGAATAAGGGGAAAAATATATGAAAAAGGCAATATGAAAGCTTTTATTTTGACACACACATTTACTCATTTCCTTCCCATTCATCACGTTGTTCGGTTAGCTTCTACGGGGTGACTGGGGATCCATTGGCATCCTTTAAGAATAGAAAATACAGTACTTTATCCAAGTATGAAGCTGTTTAATAGGTACAAAAACTGCATATTTTTTACCTTATAAACACCATGTTTAATACTTGGCTATTGTTTATAAGGTTAAAAATATGCAATTGTGTACCTATGAAATAGCCTCATATCTCTTGGGTAAGTTACTGTATATAATGTGTAAGCCCTGTCCTATTGCTGTGCCCTTGCGGGGCGTCACATGTATACTACTTTACTAATTTACTTTATACTACTTTATTAATACCACCTTAACATTTTGTAATGTGACTTGCAAATAAATAAACAAATATTTTAAAAGGATGCCAATGAATCCCCAGTCACCCTGTATATTCGGGCTTGAAATTCAGTTTAATTTTATTGTGCGGAGCTTCAAACATTAGTTAATTAAATTACACAGTAACGTAACAGTGACGGTGACCTTTCATCATTAATATTCATGTAAATAGGAGAAGTAATTAAAGGTATATTTTTTTTACTATTACAGCCCTACGAATTTCCGAGTTTTTTATGCAACTTACCAACAAGCATATGGAACTTTTGATGGTAAGCGGGTACCAATCTATGAACAAGTGCAACACTTGAGGTATTACGCGTTCATTACCGACACTGTAAGGCCATAGCCTTGTTAAGGTTTTTATACGGTCAGCAAGAAGCTACAAGGTCCTATAGATGACCACTACAACTCCCTAAGGAGCCTTAGCTACCTCACCAATGAAAACACAACACTCCAAAAACAGGATAAGCAGCTTTCTTGTAGACCAACTGAGCTATTTAATAATCATCAGCAGCTCCGCATTCTTGCATAAGAAGTTTCAAATAGAAATAGTAATATCCTAGTTAACAAAAAAATTTGTTAGAATCAGTCATTTTTATTTGAATTATATATATAAAAATAAATAATAAATAATGGAGTGCCGCAATTATCGCGGCATAAAGGTGATGTCCCACACCAGGAAGCTCCTCGAGCGCATTGTAGACTCTTGGATTCGACAGGAGTGTACAATCTCGGAGTTTCAGTATGGGTTTTGACCGGGTTGCGGGACCATGGACCCCGTATTTGCCTTGAGAACGCTCATGGAGGGATACAGACTGAAGAATACACCTTTGCCTCTCCTTTATTAGACATGCAGAAGGCCTTCGACTATGTCACTCGTGAGATGATCGGCTGGTCGCTGCGGTCCAGGGCCGTTCCCGAAGTCTTTATTGTCATTATCCGGGATATGTACCACGATTCCAGTTCAATAGTTAGGACTACGGTTGGTGACACGCTTCCCTTCCCTAGCACCGTTGGAGTACACCAAGGCTTCGAGCTTTGCCCGTTTCTATTCAGCGTAATATTAGACGTTCTGTCAAACAGCATCCTAGACCACCACGAGCAACCACCCTGGTTGTTTATGTATGTTGATGATATAGCGCTAGCAGATTCGGACAGGGGACGGCTGGTGCAACGGGTGAATTAGTGGAAAAATTCACTTGAAAACGGCGGTCTGAAACTTAATGTGGCGAAGACGGAGTACATGGCCTGCAACACCAAAGATCCCCAGTCCGTCCTCATAGGCGTTGACGTGGTCGAGCGCAAGGACCGTGTCAAATACCTGGGATATGTGTTAAGCGCGTCCGGGGACATCGACCGCGACGTCAGAGCCCAAATTTCCGCGGCTTGGGCCAAATGGTGTGAGGTGACTGGTTTCATTTGTGATCAAATCCAGACAAACTGCAGGAGAACGCCTTCGTTGGTATGGTCATGTCTCACGGAGATCAGCAAACTACGTGGGCAACAAATGTCTGGCCATGCCGCCCCCGCCAGGTACCGGTTGAAGAGGTCGACCCAAGAAGCGGTGGCTCGACGTCGTTAAGGGTGACATGCGTGCCAACAGACTCACCACTGAGGATCCACAAGACCGCGCGAAGTGGGCCAAGAAAATAAGAAAGGCGGATCCTGGGACCCCACACACCAGTGTGGGTTCACAACCGGGATAGACCGCAGGGATGATGATGAGTAATTTTTATTTGAAAACACTTGCTTACTCTCAATTTGTATGGCCCTAGAACTAGGGTGCCTATTATGGTACCAATTTACGTAGTTTAGTTAACCTTTTGAAAGGGTAAAAGGGCAAAATGTAGTAAATATGATATGAATAGGTTTCATGCTTTTTGTGAAATAAAATATGGTTATTAGATTACCAAAAAATCAACATCAATTTCGAACGCTGTTTTTGTAGCAACTGAAAATGTACGTTACTACGTAGAAGTAGGCCCTTAGGTACCAGTAATTCGGATCACACTTTATAATTATATTTAAACTGCCTACTCTAAGAACTGTCTGTCTCGTAGATCAATAATAACCGTGACGTGCAAACCGTATGTGTGTTTCTGAACGTAATTTCACATTATGGTAATAAAATGGCCTTTGAACGCTTAAAACTATCAAAGTCGTCATCATTTCAGAGATTCTCTACTTTCGACTCAATTGGCGTAGTGCGCTGTAGCACGGTTTCTCTCGTGTCCCGGGTTAGAAATTGACTCGGATCTGGCTGTGCTGGAAGATGCCCCTGGCTTAATTTGTTGTATCCTTGTTTCAGTACCTCGTAACACAAGGATATTTATCCTTACTTCGAGACCGTGACAGAATGGTGTGTTTTCTGGTGTAAATAAATTTTTATTCACTTTTAAACAATACAGGGTACAATTTTACCTAAGATAGTTTCAGGAGATCGACCGGTATCAAAGAAATGCTCATAATAAATAGATTTTATAAGACTTTGCTGTAACCCGTTTTCCTCGAATCGATACTACAATGTTTGCCATGCCTACATTTAGTACAGTCCTCTTCAGCTCAAATACTGTGGACTTCCTAGTATGCGAGTTCGTGGCTGTGGTAGAGCAGCTTATGCTGGCAGTGTTAAGCTTTTTAGGTAGACTGTACGGACAACCTTCAGCTGGCAAACAAGGATTTAATCAGACACCTCGTTAGGTACACAACGCTGTCGTATCGTAGATCTTTTTGTATAGTTTATTGGATAGGTACATGGTTTGGTAGAGAGTTAATTTAAAAATGAAATACTTAGATTAAGGTTGTGGGAAAACGTTGTGATTATATGCCCCCTGGTTATGGTAGGCTGTTCACGGAGTGTCTTACAAAAACGATATGGCAAACTCAGCGATGTAAAAAAATGAAATTTATTTAATTAACTTACATTTCAAGGTCACCATACAAATCAGTCGAACGTATTTTTTGTTTGGAAAACCTTAAAATTAAAGTCAATTGAATTTTCACTTATAGTTCTTGCGCGTGAATCTAACGAAATTTAACTCTATTGTTCTGTATTGAGAGCGTTAGCGCGCGCACTCGCAAAATGATTGTACTAAACATAGTCAGAGCTTGTCTAATCAGAAATGACGCGCCATTCCACTGCATTCACGCACACATAAAGTGAAGAAAAGTAGTAATTCGCCTATAAATAATTGCCCCACTGGTGAGCTAAGGCTTCTTTAATAATATATGTATAATCGAGTCTTAGCTACAATGGATGTTATTTTCAACAATGGACGCAATACAAATAAATAAATAAATCATTTATTTTTCTTATTCACAATGCAGGCTTACTTGTACTTAAAGCTAGGTACAGCTATTACTAAGGGCAACCTCCACTACATTGTCAGAGACTGGTACCTGATGTAGGTTCAAAGAACCTGTGTTACAGGTCACCAGTGCCCCCCGCAGACAAGTGTAGTGGGGCGCGTCATTTCTGGTTAGACAAGCCTACATCGCTTACTAGTATGCCGTATCGTTTTGGAAGTCTTTTGATAATTACCCGGTATTTTTTTGGTAACGATTACAACTTTCATCCCTTTAACTTGTTGTTTGGTTACCACAGCAAATATTTAAAAATATAATAATTGTTTAATTAATATATAATTTCAATGCATTGTAATTTTAATTTTATTGTATAATATTTGATTGACATGTAAATGTGACCCTGTTGTCTGAAATAAACATAATTTAATTTAATTTAAATACAAAAGTCATATTTTGGGATACCTGAAAACATTTTTAAAGCCTTAAATTTATTAGAAGTTTCTTAGACCAGAAGTTTAGTCTCTTAGGACCATTTCGGATTAGTTGGTTTCTAAGCTTCTTTGCAAAAGCAATCTTAAAAACTACCCTGTGTAGGTTACAGACCCTGAAAAGTTATGATGAGATTGGATTTTAATCATACCTGACTACGGACGCCCTCCTTTCCCGTTCCAGTCCACCCCCCTTTTAATCCTCATCCGTGAGACGCAAAGCACGACCGATTATAAATTATGATTGTCGCTAAGCCATATTAATATCCAATCGGAGTAGAGCTTAACTAAAATAAATAAACTTCCTACAGTTTGAGCGCAGGATTTTATAGGCTCCTATGTCGTTAAAGTCCACTCCCTGTTGAGTTCAATTCCATCGGAGATAACAAATGTTAACATGTGCAGCTTTTAACGGAAATTGCGCTTTTTGTGATTTATCTCGAACAGTCATGTATGATCGTTTTATTTATACCGGGCGATTATCAAAGACTAGTGGTTGAGCATCCCAACTCGGATCGCGGATCGTGTGGTCCAGAGTTCAAAACCGGCCCTAACCAAAATCTTCGTATTTATTGTTATATTTCCGACTTACTCTCCGGTGATGCCAAACATCGATTAAAAACCAAATCAAACTGGATAACGGCTCACCACCTTTTTTTTTTTGTTCTCCGGGTGTGAAAATGCTTTACGCACTATCCCACTGCTTGGGTGGGGCAGTGGGGGAGTGTGGGGCTCTCCGCCAGTAAGACCAGCGGCATACCCACTAAAAAACACCCGGGTATACCCTCACCGCTATGGAATAGGGCAACATGGCGCCTTACGGATTACCACGTCGCCCCAGCGGTCGGCCCAGCCTACGCGCCGGACCTCCTCATGCTACGGGGGCGTCCCGGTATACTGGACACCCCCAGACGGGAGCACCATGGAATAGGGTGTAAGCCCCCCGGCTTACACCCCGGTGATATTTTTAGGGAGCAGGAGGAGGACGGGCGAACCGCCGTCTTCTTGCCCCCGGCCGTCTGCGTCGGAGAGGGGCCGCCAGAGGATCATCCTCCCGGGCCCTCTCCGCGGTCTCCTTCCGCGTCATCACCTCCTCACAGAAGGAGACCATTGCCGTCCATGCCTGCTCGCTCCTGAGCATGGCCTGTATTAAGGCCGGGAGCGACAGGTCCCTACCGACGGTATACATCAGAGTGCGGCGTTGATCCGCCCACGCAGCGCACACCTCAAGCGTGTGCTGGGCGGTATCCTCGCCGGCGCCGCACTCGTGACACCTTGGCGTTGGCTCACGCTGGGCGACTTTGTGCAGGTACCTCCCAAAGCATCCGTGCCCCGAGAGGACCTGCACCAGTGGGTACGTAAGGGGCCGCCTTTCCCTACGCACCCACTGTTGGAGGACTGGCCTTATGGCGTCTATGGTCTGCCGGCCATAAACCGCATCAGCCAGGTCCTCCGCCCACCGCCAAAGTAGCGCATTCAGCGCTCGACGCCTGACGCCCTCTATTTGATCTTGATAGAGGCGCGCGTCCCTTGCTCTCGCTGCTGTACGGTACTGGTAGACAGCAGCGAGAACTTCCGCCTCTAGTTCCCATGGGGGCATACCCGCTAGGACGCAGGCAGCCCCCGCGGATGCTGTGTGGTACCCTCTGATGGCTCTCACTGCCATGACCCTCTGCGGAGCCCGCAATAGGGTTCTATTATGAGCAGTGAGAGCCTCTGCTCAGATTGGCGCTCCGTAGAGCGCCATACTTTTTATAATGCCGGCGTAGAGACGCCGGCACGTTTGGTCTGGGCCGCGCTCATTAGGGAGCAGGCGGCCCAAAGCGCCTGCAGCGCGGATTAGGCGGGGAGCGAGGCGGGAAAAATGTCCCTCAAACCGCCACCGCCCATCCAAAGTGAGGCCCAGATATTTCATCTGGGCCTCCACCCTCACAACTGCCCCATTGAGGCGTATCGAAGCACCGGGGGGTGGTCCCTGCCGAGGTCCGTGAAAGAGTAGAGCCTCGGTCTTATTGGTGGCCACCTTCAATCCCAGCGCCTCGATGCGGCTGATGACGAGGCTGGCGCCGACCTCCGCCAGCTTCTGCACCTCTGGGAACGGCTCACCACCTACCACGTTGGGTTCTAATACCATTTTTGTAAAGTGGGCTTCTGAGTGTTCCGTTCACCATGACGCAACAGAAAGCAACAGTCACTTGCTTTCTGACTACCCCGTTT
The DNA here is from genome assembly GCA_947369235.1 of Udea olivalis. Classification (NCBI taxonomy): domain Eukaryota; kingdom Metazoa; phylum Arthropoda; class Insecta; order Lepidoptera; family Crambidae; genus Udea; species Udea olivalis. Next base: position 7,727,222 of record OX376362.1, on the reverse strand, counting down.
GGGATAAAGTCGTGATGGTATGTTATGTCAATGAAAGGCATTTACATTTAAATATAAAGGTTTAAATCTAAATCGCCCACGTCAGAACTCTTCGCTTGAAGTGCGGCTATTATTGCCTATCCAACTAGCAATAGCTAAAATGCGTAAACCGATAAAATAAGTGTTCCTTGTAGACTCCAATAAGCACGATAAATATTCCATTACAAGGAAGGTCGCCCTTGTTATTTCGCGGCCTCTGTAGCTACTCGTGGCTGTCGAAATTCTCTTTTGTTACGGAAGAATTTTCCGCATTAATATCATTATACTTGGCGTTAGTTTAGCACTTGAAAAAGCAAAAAGTAAATGCTCATACACTGTAATATTGATGTCTATAAGTTTTGTTGTCTTGACGAGTTTTAATTGACTTGACCACTCTGCTTGCCAATAGGACTATTTTTTTGTTGATGTGCTATCGAAACACCGCTCAAAAATAGAAACATTGGTACACAATTCAACATTTGTTGGCCCGAACTAAAAGGTTCGGTGACTCGTTTCTTTGTCGTACCATCCAGACGTGGAACGCTCTTCCAGCACATGTGTTTCCTTCCTCGTACATATAATCCCGGGTTCTTCAAGCGGGGAGTGAAAAGGCATTTCTGCAGGCCTTCAAGGTGAGGATGGCCAGCCCAGTGATTCGTTGAATGACTGGGCTTGTCAATCTCATATTTGGACCTCACGACCGCTTTTCATCAGGTGGAGTGAGGTCATCTTAACGGGCAATATAAAAAAAAGAAAGTTTTTAGGGACCACCAAAAACTCCCCAAGTTTATTGCAATTTTCCATATAATACATTTTTAGGGCTTCTTTTTAATGTATTTTTTTATTTTATTTAATTATTCTTAGAATGTGACGATTTTGTCAAATAGTACATAATGTGTGTTGGTTCACAGACGGGCTCTGTTCCAATACAAAATGTTTAGGAGATACGAGTATGTTGAGATAATAAAGATTTAGTTTAGCCTATAATGGTTCAATTAATGGTATGGTATGGTAATTTCGAAACTCTAAAGTATAGTTAGATAGTAACATAGATTAATTAAGAATTTCAAACTCTATTAACGATGTTTCATTTATGCAAGTTTATAACAATCATCGTTCCTTACGATAGCTAAGTTTGTTGGACGAAATAAACAGTTGTACCTACACAAAAGCAGACTGTATCTACCCGGATAGATAGCTTTTTTATATAACACGTTTATGGCGACTGTTTTTTTATTTGAATTTTGAATACTTTTTAGGTACCTGCCCAAAAAGCTTACTTGGGAAAAACGGTCAAAAATAAATCCGATTGTTATTAAAAGTATAAGTAGGTACTAGTAAATAAAAATTAAATGAACCGTTTAGACAAAAAGAAACAGCCTATTAATATTTCGTTCGTCAAACTCAAATTCAAAATCTTGGAAGTCTTGGAATCTCACTAGTTAATTCAGTTTAACATTTCGTATAAACAACTTGAATCCGAATCAGTCCGCCCCATTTTCCAACCAAATTGCTCCTTTACGTGTCTCGAATGTATCTGAGACTACCAAAATATGTTGGACCCCGTTATTGCGTGTTTTTACCAATATTGCGGCGGATGTGGAATTTTGCAGCTCAAGTTCTAGTGGATGTTAATGAAAACTCGGTTGGAACGATGAATTGAAATTCATCTCGCATTCGTTTCTATGCGGAAGCTTCAAAAGTTGGTTTGAATACTGTACATGTTTACAGAGATTTTAGTGGTTGGATGTTGGATGCATTTGAATACTAAAGGTCATAAATAGACTTAACAAATTTTGTAGATTGTAACCAATGTAATTAATTAATCAATTAATCCTCTATCAAAGGCTCAGTATAGCCAAGCAATACAGCGAGGGAACGCAGCCAGCGTTCTGGGATCTTTGCCCCACGGGCCACAGCCCATTCCTTTTTTAAAATGTAGATTATAATCGTTATTTTTTATGTTTCCTTATTGTAGTTATTTTAAGTCTTTGTGTTTATTTAAGTTTTTTTTTTATGTTTAAATAATTTAATATAGAACTAAAATTAAAACAAAATAGACAGAAAAATTGAAACTAAATGTAGCTTCAATTGCCCTGCTGATATTTACAAGTAATACACCTGCCCCAGGTCGGTGTCCCGCGGTAGAGAGCCCAGAATGCCGGCGACATTACCTCGCTGTATTTAAGTTAGATTTATTAAGATGAAAAATAGTTTATGAACTTGTGTATAAAATGAGTATATTACCCATGTCGATACCAGAAGTATCAATTACGGAGAGGGACATGGCTAAAATGACTTTTAAACATGTAATGTCTTTCCACAAAAAAAGGAACAAATCCAATAACAAAAATTGGAGAATCCTGAGATTAGCCAAGTAGGTAACGTCTGTTTGGCAGTTTCAGCTTTTGTATGGACTGAAAATCCATTCCATCCATCCATTTAGCGTCGACATAATAAAGTGGCTTTTTCACTCTCATAAAAAGTATAGGTTTAACATTCAGCAGTACCTACCTACTTTACTACCCATTTATGGTGGGTCGCGGTAACAAAACATAATGCGGATTAGATTGCGTCAGATTTTATAACCGAGCGCCATGGGGACTCTGGAAGTTACCTATTTTGAAATAAATAGGATAATCTTATGTCATCTATATTATATTTATAGAGTGGATTATAAAGTGAACTGATGAATTTGTCGAACGGATTACATAATGTGTCATTCCTGCTGCTTACATGAAACAGTTTTTGGCTAAAATGTTTGGTCCAGCACGGAATCGATTATACAGAAGTTAGCTTATCTTGTCAGGGGTTGCCTCTACTACGTTTAGGCATTCGGATGATATTATCTGACAACTAATGCGATGGCAATTGGTACGCACATTGCGTTAACGTACAAGCTTGCACGTCTCAAAGGGTAATTTAGGTCACCAAAGCTATTTTATAAGCAATGTCTTCTCTGAACGACGATACGTTAATGTCCCAGTCTTTGTTGAATGGTTGATCGATTTTTCATTTCATATCGCGGTCAAGGATTTGCATAATGCTTTTTGTTTTATTTATGCGGCGATAAGTTGTATTGTTATTTGGATTTTGGTCAAAGCTTCGCTAATAAAACCGTTTTTTGAGTGAAACTTGAAAATCGAATTTCGGATGTTAGAATGCAAATATTTGGCGTTTATTATCCTCATGTTCTAAGTTTTTTTTGTGAATGGTCATGGGGGAACATGGTCTCTTAAATAATATCTAAAATAAGTAGTAGGTACTATAAGTAAATCTGGCTTGGATAAATTGGATTTTCCATCGAGTAAGTAACTACTGAATATCGCTGATAATGCCAACACTTAGGTTAGGACATTAAAATTAAAAAAAAAAAACTTCCCACAGTAGGAACAAAGCACTAGACTTTTTTTTCGTTGGCGTTTAAAATATATTCTCTTACAGATATCTCTGGATACGAATAGCGCTCTTCGAGAAGCAGCTGGCCAAGATCATCGAGCACCTGGTGAGCAACGCCACTCGCTACTACGAGCGCGATGCTCTGGTAGCCGACCCTGACTACGGTAGCATCCTGAGTTCTTTGCTGGTTGGCCCCTGCGCTCTCGAGTTTTCCAAAGCCAAGGCACCTGCTTGCTTCTGGACGGACCCTCCAGCTGACGAACTGGTAATTTTGATTTAATGTTTTTTTAACACATTTATAAAAGGTTGTCAGCGCCAAAGTATGTCAGCTATTAGCGTGAAAAATTGCTTTCATGATGTAATGTACGATGTCAATTTAAGTTACGCGAAGGCAGTGACGTGTGACCGCAGACCATAGACTATCTTTTTAGAGCGGTTTCAGACTGGTGTTTTTTTCTCCGCGGCACTATGGCATACGCGCTTACAAGCGTGCTACGATTTGCGCTTCAAAAAACTGAACTCACGTCAGGCCTCTGTTTCTCTATGTACTTGCGCTCGATAAGTACCTACCCGACTGCGGGTTCACCATGACCCACATGGCAGGTGATTGTCAAGTCGTGTAGAACATTCATGTTATTAAAACGTGTCTAGAAGTTTGCTAAGCAACGATTTCGAGCCCAGCGTGAACCCAGCCCAAGTAACAATTTCGGATCTGAACTATTCATTCAATTTGGTTTAACTAAGACAAAAATGATTTTAAAAATACTTTTCCTTCTTTAAGATAATCCAGATTTAATCTACGTCTGCTTATGTGAATTTTCCCTTCTTAATACCAGGTTAAACATTTCTTAAACTAATTTGTTTGAAGTATATATCTTCAACTTAAGACTTAATCCAAACTCTACTTTACCATGATTATTACAAGGTTTACTTTAAACGTTATTGAATTACCAAGAAACTCTTTGATCATTCTAAAGTGTCAAACATTGTAACTCCATCAGATCAAAAGAGTTACGAGGTCTGACACTTAAGCTGACGTTATGCTTTCGCGCTTAGATTACATCACTCAGTCGCAATATACGATTGAGAGGACTTAACTCAGGCGCACGCTTGTCTCGCTTACGCTATGCTTAAACAAATAGGTTTGTCTCTGTCCTTCAACATCGCACCACGATAAATAGAATCACAGCGGTGTGAGTGTGCGTGCATGTAGTGAGCATCATCCCCGTTTTCAGTTGTCAATTTTAAAGACGTGCCGTATCTTCTGATATTTGATTTATTTTAAGCTTTTGACGTCTGTTTTTTCGTATACAGCGCTCTTTGAACATCTCCTTTTCTTTATACGGCTATTGACATGTCTGTGAAAATTGTAATTTCCTGCAGTATCTATGTTTTTACGAAGTTCGCAACTTGCGTCAAGCTTTCTTTTTTATTCTATGTACTATTGGTTCAGACTAGAATTAACTTTTTCCAGATACATGAAAGCGATTTTAAAGCACAATATTATCGAGAGGGATTTTATATTTTCTGAAGAGTTTTTGTTATACCGAAAAAAGTTGAATATAACGTGATTAAAAAGGTACAGACAGTCCGTAGTGCCTTTTGTTATGTTATTTACCCAGAATCCACTTAAATCTCGTTGACTTAATATAAATCAGAAGCAAAGTTATATATTATTATATCTTTTGTTGTTTTAGTATTAAATCTAACTTAAATATGGGAATGAGTTCTGCTTTTCTCAACCGAATGGCGTTTTTGATGCAATTTTAAAACTTGTGGTAAACCATTGATGCGATTGATTGTTGCGGCTTTAGCTTTGAGTGCCGTATTAGAGTTGGGACAGATCGGTTATTGAGGTGGCATATATTTTTAGGTCATTTTATGTTATTTTAATTTATTCGTCAGGTTCAAAGACATCGGATGTCAGCCGGGACTACCACACCGCCGTCCGTTAGACGGCCGATTCTCAACTTTAGGAGGAGCTTAAATGCTTCTTCTGATGACAATGGCTCGGTTAATACGGGTAATAGATTCAATATTTAAATAATGTAATTATTAAAACCATAAACAGGCATTACTCACTTCAGTTTCAGCTTTTTCATATTGTGACATACTCGTTTCATATCGCTTGATGTCTAATTGGGAAAGATTAAATAGTGAGTGTCTAACAGTAATACATACATACATACATACCATCACGACTTTAACCCAAACGGGGTAGTCAGAGGCAAGTGACTGTGTCATCATGGTGAACGAAACACTCAGAAGGCCACTTTTCACCAATGGTAGGTATTAATTAGAACCCAACGTGGTGGTGGTGAGCCTTCCGCCGTTATCCAGGTTGATTTGGTTTCTATCGATGTTTTCCATCACCAGAAAGTAAGTCGAATATTTAACAATGAACACCAAGCTTTTGGTTCTGGCCAGATTTGAACTCGGGACCACACGATCCACGGTCTGAGTTCGGGTGCTGAACCACTAGGCCACGACGCTCTCAGCAATACCTATTCTAAATTAATTTGCTGAGTGTGAAAGATCTGAGTTTAAGGTCCTATTACTGTGTAATATTGCTGCATTCTGCAACTCTACTACGGACCTACGATGCAAATAATAAATACGGTAATACTGCATGAGTTGGTTCCGCCATCTCCTTTTTACCATCGGAGCACAAGACGCACATTAGCCTTCCACCCGCACGTTTGTGGATATTCCAGTCATTCGCTCAAAACGTTTGCGGACTCCTTCATAATGCGAACAGCAAAGGAGTAGAACTCGCTGCCCGCGCATGTGTTTCCGAACCAATACTGGGTCTCTTCAAGACAAGAGTGAATAGGCATTTTCTAAGCAGACATGTATCATCATAGATCGCATCGTCACTTACCATCAGGTGCGTTTGCGATCAAATGACTGTCTAGTCCTATATAAAAAATAAATAAATAAAGACATTTGACCACGATCCTGGAACTAAGCTCAGTTCGTTTACTATTAGTATCGTATTCAGAAAATGAAAACAAGCTTTTTAGAGTTCTTTTTACTTCATCGACGTTAGACGCGTGATATCGTTGATTCTCTAGTAGATTTGTTAAGTTCAACTCAATTTTTAGAATAAATATGCAAATACACAGTAGGTACCTACCGACCAAGGTTTTAGCACCAACTTCTGTGATATCCTTTTTCTGTTTTGAAATGGGTTACTTTTTGTGCCAGGTTCTGGAAAAGCCGGTGGTTCAACAGCTAAAGACTACGTTGAGAGTTTACATCAGAACTCGATAGCTACACTTTTGTACGGGAAGAACAATGTTAAGGTGCAACCGGTAAGTAAAGTATTGAAATCCTTCATTTATGTAGGTTCATATTAAATAAAAACTTTTTGCACTTTCGTATTGAATACAGTACTCACCCGATCTTCTGTGTTGATGTGGTCTATGGTGTTAGGTTATTAGGTACTAAATAAGCCAGAATTCAAACATCTTGAACACACTTGTGCTTTCAAGCTTATTCCAATCCTATGCCATTGCCATTACGATTGAATTTGAATTGCAGAAAGACGTGGAGGAGGCCATGCCGGGTTACCTGAGCTTGCACCAGACAGCGGCAGGGCTGGTTATCAAATGGACTCCAAATCAGCTTATGAACGGCTACGCAGAGAGCGAGGGCATTGATAAAGGGTATCACAGCAGCATACATTCTTAACAATATTTAGGCAAAACGTTATTTTAATTTTTTTTGCTCGTATGTACTACGCTCGCTCGCTGCTAAACCCTCGCTTTAATAAACATTTTTGAATTGCGAATCTAACATTCCACTAATAACGTCCCTGTCAGAAAACCGTTATTGTTTCATCTTTCTTTATTGCTGCAGCCGCACAATCTTGCTGAGACATGGAGGCTTAATTTTTTACTATTTTGATTATTTTACTGCGTTTTGTTTGGATTTTAATTTTGAGTTGAAGTTTCTGTAGTGTAGTTTGTATATAGTGCATGCTTGTGCCCGTCTATGTGTAGTTTGCTGCGCTGTCACCTAGTACATGCATCTGCCTGCCAAAGTACCTGTGTTATGTGCAGTGCGGCTCCCTGTTCCGTGTACCGGCGCCTCTGTGCAGGCCCGCTGTGTATTGACTGGTGAGTAGTGTCCGTCAAAAAATGTGTTTTGTTTTTACTTAGCATGCTATGAGATGCAATTACGTATCTACCAAAGGAGGTAGGTTTGTCGTACATCCTGGAAGTACTACTTTATGAATGTGTTCAAATAGAAAATTCAGCGACGACTATTTATTTATACATGCTTTGACTATTTCGTTGAACAATAGCGCTTGTCTGAAGTTGTAAATAAATAAATAAATAAATATGCACCAGACAACATACCTCTTGTAATGGTCTCGAAGTAGGGATTAATATCACTGTGTTACGAGGTACCACACAAGGAAATCAGCCAGGGGCGTCTGCCAGCACACCCAGACCCGAGTCAATTACGAAAAGATCGTTTCCTGAATTGACCCGACCGGGAATCGAACCCGGGACACTAAGGAAATCGAGGCGAGAAACCGTGCTACAGCGCACTACGCCAATCGTGTCGTAAAGAGTTAAATTCATGTTCTTTTTCATGTTTTCAACTTTGGAAAGATGGGCCGTGAATAAGAAAGTCATTTATTTTATTTATGTTTGGTAACCATAACCTTTAAAATCAGGTTTCGCTGATGTAAAAATGAGAAAATTCTAAACAAAATACACAAAAAGTATAATTTGGCAATAATTTTGTACAATCAACCATATTCCTGCTAGAAATGTTGTGAACCCCTGAAAATTTGTTCACGCCATTCTTCTATCTTCGTTGACCTTACAGTCATTTGTTTTTTTCCTAGCGTATACTGGGCGATGTCGCTGCAGGTGGCTGTGTGGGAGGTGGTATACGTGCACGTCCACCGCTCGCAGGCCAGCGACGCGCTCATTCTGGTCGGGCAGGACGGCGTGCAGCGGCCGCCTATACACTTCCCCAAAGGTACCTTTTGGAGATTTCTGTTACGAAGGTGATGGCTGAAGTTTTTACATTGCGGCAAATAAATATACCTAGTTACGCGTGTAGGAAAAGGCGCGCCAATTTTCCAAAACAGCGAAGCTACTGTGGAATACTTTCGATGGCTAGACAGGTTATTTGATATTTGAAACATATCAGAGAAGAAAATGTTGGTATTTATAGTACAACATTTTTCAACCAAACTTAATGATCCATTTGAACATCCAGCGCAAGAAGAATCACATGAAATTTTTCTTGGAAAATTAGTGTCTGATTCGTATTTCACCTTGCGAATATTTGATCACGCAAAGTTGAAGTCTATGGCTTGTTTAGGAAACCGTGTTGGTATGCGCCATAAATTGCACAAGACGATCTTATTTAGTAATGTGTAATCCTGTTTTGTTAAATAGGTACCTATATTAGTTTCTGTAAGATCTGCGTAATAATAAAACAAAGTATTATAATAATTTATTTTCTTTATTTACCGCCACCTACTTTCTGGCATCCCCAGTAGATCCTACTGAGGAATCTTACGGGAGTGAAACCGCGAACATGAACATATTGCTATTTTTTTCTAGTCTGTTATTTTAAACATTCGAAGTAAGTGAAAATTCCAATGCTATCGATTTTTTTTATATAATTGCCTAAGTTCAAACTTAGAGCCAGCTATCCCTGAATCACTTTTTATCAAAACCAACAAACGCTTCCGCATTTATCCTCCTCCTCGCGTCGGTCTTAATGCAGAGGGTCGTGATCTTCCTTATGGAGTATCTTTTCGCGAATTATTTGTCGCCATCTGCCTCTGTCCGAAGCAGAGTGAAGGGCATCGTGCAAGGTGGTTTCAAGCGTGATGCGAATCTGGTCGCTCCATCGCATTTATAAGTTAGTTTAATTTAACTAATATTAAAACAAGGAAAATATTTGTACGCGCTTCCAAAAACGAGTGTACACGCGTGTATAAAACACTAGTCCGAAACCATTCCCACAACTAACAAATACTCAATGCTAATATTGACCTCGAGCAAATGCTAATAATAAAAAAAAGAGCACGGCTGCTAATAGGGCGTTTGCGTATTAGGTGCAGAACTTTGCTTGATTTCCTTTAGTTCTTCAGAAGCCACGCCACGCCTGTGATTCTTGTTGCTATCGGAATATGCTTGTAAAATTGGGGATAGTACTTAGGTATAGGCTCCTTAAAATTGAGATCGATGATTTTAATTGTTTGCAGGTGGACATCTCCTGTCATTCTTGAGCAATTTGGAAACAGGATTATTGCCGCATGGTCAACTAGACCCACCGCTATGGTCGCAAAGAGGAAGTGGAAAGGTAATTAAAATTACTGTAGAAATAATCTTAGATTTATTCACATATTCTGTAACGCCGTTGAGGACGTAGCCAAGAGTAACACAGTACAGATTTTCAACATGCAGAATACATTCAAAAGAAGTTTTGGCACGTCGAAGCGATTTAATCTTCACTAGAGCTTGGCTGGGGCCCTCGTGTAGCCGAGAGCCACACATGGAAATGTTGCGTTAAAAAGTATGCGAATGTCATTACTAGTACATGTTATTTCTAGCGTCGTGGCCTAGTGGTTCAGCACCCGAACTCAGATCGTGTGGTCCCGAGTTCAAATCTAGCCAGAACCAAAATCCTTGTGTTCATTGTTAAATATCCGACTTACTCTCCGGTGATGGAAAACATCGATAAAAAACCAAATCAACCCGGATAACGGCGGTAAGCTCACCACCTACCACGTTGGGTTCTAATACCATTGGTGAAAAGTGGGCTTTTGAGGGGTTCTAATACAATTGGTGAAAAGAGGGCTTCTGATTGTTTCGTTCACCATGACGACACAGTCACTTGCCTCTGACTACCCCGTTTGGGATGAGGTCGTGATTTGATCATGATTTGACTTGTAGAAACGATGGTATGCGTGTTGCTCTTGGCTTAGGCCTCTGGGTTCGTTATGACTAATATGGCTAGCGTGGTTCTAAGCCACTGGAACTCATCTATTCAAGTAATGGTGTGATCCAGTGGAAATTCTCTTTGAACAAGTGTTTGATGGCAAAAAGGCCAATTGCTTCCACTGACGCAATCTTGGCGCCCAACGTGGTACCAAAACTGACTACCAAAATCTATCTAGAAGTACGGTCAGCAACCGAAGTATCTGAGCGCTCTTCTACTTTGCCATAGTTGTTTCCATCCTTACTTACTTACGTACTTAAACGGCGCAGCGACCCAAAATGAGTCTTGGCCTCCGATAATACTCGTAAGTGTTTATATCCTACCCACCATTTACCTACCATCATACTTGCTGTAACAAACTGTTGAAAGTTAATGTGACAAGGTAACAAAGTGTTGCTGACTGTACCAAAATCGAGGATTGAACAGAACGTTCAGTGAAAAATAAGAATATGTAAATCATGACGGAGAAACGCGGGGTAGATGTGCTGCTTTACCGACGCCGCGACGTGCAATTAATTTTGACAGAACGCAGTCTGTCGAGGCAGCTAGTACATAATAATAATATATGAATAGTGACGCTGTAAGTCATAATAGGGAAGAGAAAAAATACTTAAGGCTGAGATTTAGCGCGCCGTCCGATAGAGCATTCGGTGGGCCACTGATTAGTTCTGCGCGAACGGAATAACGCCATGGCTTCCTTCTGTTTTCGTGTAATGAATTTATTATGAGATAACATTAGACAAATTTAAAAGTTTTGAAAATTGTCAACCTGTAATATACAAAGACCTATGTATATATATATATATATATATATATATTTTATACGTGAAAAATGCTAATTATTAATATTTGAAAGTAAAACAAAAAAATCGTCGACGCACTTCTTTGTGTTTTTTTATCGGTGAAATGATGCTATATCGTGTTTTGGAAAAGCTGTCGCCTTAGATAAAGACACTGACCTAATCGTACAATTTTTTATTTGCTAAAATATCATTTAATTTAGTAGTTATCTTCAAACAAAGTCGATCAAATATTGACAATCTTGGGAAAGCATAGCCATAAGGTAATTTGTTGACGACACGATTGGCGTAGTGCTCTGTAGCACGGTTTCTCGCCTTGATTTCCGTAGTGTCCCAGGTTCGATTCCCGGTCAAGTCAATTCAGGAAACGATCTTTTCTGAATTGACTAGGGTCTGGGTGTGCTAGGAGACGCCCCTGGCTTATTTCCTTGTATGGTATCTCGTAACACAGGGATATTAATCCCTACTTCGAGACCATTACAAGAGGTGTGTTGTCTGACGCATATTTATTTTTATTTATATATTTAATATTTCTAGGTATTTGGTCGTGGCAAAACCCGCAGACGCCCAATGCCCAGTTTGTGCGAGAGTGGGGAGACGGAAGAAGCTGAATGGGAAGAAACAGCTGGAGACTACGTGTTCCGGATTGTGAACAACGCCATTACTGACAGAGAAGGTTTGTTTTTTGCTGCAGACTGAATCACGCATTTTAAAACTTCTCGGAAAGCTTCCAGTGGCTGTGATGTTGCAAAACATCGGTGGAAATAATATAAAATTGCAAACTAATTAAGGTATCAAATGAAACCAGAGACGATGTTATTCATGTTGTTAATAATCAAATGGAAATTCTTGTTTACTAGACAAGACCTACACAAAGATAGAAACTAGAAAAAATCGACCTGATCCTGGGACTCAAGCGGGATTCGAACCCGCGACCTTTCACAATCCGGGTGACTGCTCTTCCAACTGAGCTACCGAGGCCGTTAACAGACCCTATCTTTGTGTAGAAAACAGTGCATTGTTTAGTGCTAAAAATAAAAAAATAAAATTAATTTAGACAAGGCCTCTTATGTAATCTTGAAGTCATACATGCTCTTTAGTTTTCATATATGAATTAAGTACGTCTCAAATATAAATTCTGATCCTTAAAGTTATATCGCACTGGTTTGATGCTTACTGAAATGTCCTAGGTTAAATGTGCTTTTAACTAGAGGCTTGCAAGAATGGCAGTTTGTACTAACTACACTGATTTTAAATGATCCGTGATTTACTTTATAGTTGTTAAAGGACAAGATGTGTTTCCTTCCTCTTATAGTCCCGGGTTCTTCAGGGTGAGGATTCAGGGTGAGGATGGCTAGCCCAGTGATTCGTTTGAATGACTGGGCTTGTCAGCCTCATATCTGTACCTCACGACCGCTTACCATAAGGTGGAGTGAGGTCATCTTAAAAAAAAAAGACTTAAAAAGCAAAATTTCTGTTACAGCTATGCGTCATTCTTTACTTGAGCGAGCAGTGGCCTCACCCCCTCGGACGCCTCGTAGGCCTCTTGCTTCTACCTCGACCACTTCGTCGGATTCGTCTACAATGTCCGTAGACTGCCCCCCCTGCCCCCCCAGCGCCGGACACAGCGGCGTCGCGCCGCAGCTGCCGGCAGCCACGACACATATTATTGAGCAGGTGATTGTGGCACATGGCGTGTTCAAAGCCCAATTAATTATCAAATTAATTGTTTGACGGTACGAGTACGTTGTGTTCCAAAATTTCAGTACAATCGCTTAATTATGGGTCGCTTCTCGCGTGTCGTTAAAGCCGCAGGCTGTATTATGCTGCTGTATTGCATTTCCTGTAAATATTAAGGAAAATGGCTTTCAGATTGCTGACACGATAAATTGAGGCGTTACAATATTACGCTACGTTATGTACAAAATAATAACTTACTACGGACGGCCATATCTAGGTACAATATCTACGGATATAGTCCTAGTTGCTGAATGCTGTTATTTCTTATGGCGTTTTTATTTAATCAGTCAGTTAAATTTGGCGCCCAACGAGTAGCTATAAGAAATTTACAGAAAATTCTAAATATCCAACATTGTGTTTTCAATAGGGTTATTTGTCATTTTTTTTATTGAAATGTTATCGAAAGACCTCTCAAAAATAAAAAAACATCAGTAATAAAATATTTCGAAGGCACCAAAAAGCCCCGAAATAAAGCAATTTTAAAAACCATATTTTCGGACTTGCCTTAAACGCTCCCTTCAAACTGCCGCAAGCAAGTGAAGTCATTTTGCTATCTATTTATTTGCGTTGTGCAAAACATTTGTTCGGCAGCTATATGAATTTTTGATTTCTTAACAAAAGTTGCTCTTTAAATTGTATAGATGATCGGGCAGTACAGTTTTTTATATTTACTTTACACTTTCAAAAATGAATTTGCCCACCCAAGTTTGAAAGGCCATAAAATGAATTGTGTACATGTAAACAAACCAAAAGTTTCTACAGGCCCCTTTTTTGGTATTTTTTTGAGTACTTATATTCAATAATTTTTACAACCCGATCATGTTGTCAAATGCCCTATTGTTTAATAAAATGTCTCATGCTATGTTCTCAGCCTGCATCAATTGAACTCGTGTGCAGTACAATGCGTCGGCAGATAATATCACGAGCGTTCTACGGATGGCTGGCGTATTGCCGGCACTTGTCCACAGTGCGAACGCATCTGAGTGGCTTAGTTCATGCCAACATTGTCCCTGCAGGTAGGAACTTCTAGAACCGCAATGGTGATAGCGTATTCATCAAGTACGCAAGATTCCGTTAGATGTAAACCGTCCGCAACCAGGTTTTATAAGGGAAAGGGAGGTTTTTGTTCTGTGGACGTATTATGGCTGTCATTAATGATGGAAACGCACCGCAATGTGGCATCTTTACTAAAATCAGTAAGACCGCCTAAATTGTACATCAACTTTCTTTGTAATACTTGTGATTTTCCTCTGTTTTTGTGCAGTAAAGAGTATCTTATTTTATCGTTACATTTTTATATTAAGGTATTTTTATGATAGGTTTAAACTTGTACTGGGCAACTTATGCAGAGTGTCCCAGGAAGTTAGGATCAAATCAAAACTTAACTCAGCGAGGTCATTTCTGACCCTAAGAATATAATTACAATTGTTCAAACTTTTGGTAAACAAGACACTTTTTTACAGAAGGCACAGAGGCAGGCCTGACTGAAGAAGTCTGGAGATCCATGACGGACGAACGAGGAGCAGTAAGAGACAAGGACGAGGTGTACAGATTAGTTTACTACCGAGGGGTGCAACACGAAATCCGCAAGGAAGTTTGGCCGTATCTACTCGGTTATTACGAGTAAGTAATATCTACTTCTACGAATAGGTCAAATCAAATAGGTAAGATATTCTTGCAATAAGTAAGAAAGAGAGCGTCGTGGCCTAGGGATAAGCACCCCAACTCGGAACGTGGACCGTGTGCTCCAGAGTTCAAATCTGGCCAGAAGCAAGATCATTGTGTGCATTGATAAATTTCGGACTAACTCTCCGGGGATTGGAAAATATCGATAATAAACCAAATCAACTTGGTGAACGGGGAAAGGCTCACCACCTACAACGTCGGGTTCTAATACCATCATTAAAAAGTGTGCTTCTAAATGTTCCGTTCACCACGACGGCAACAGTCACTTGAGGCCTTTTTTTCTTTTTATGTCTTACTTTTTATTTTAATTATTATTTTGTTGTGTTATGTTCGTTTCTGTCTTCCAATTTTGTATGCTTCATTGTGTTTGCCAATAAATAACTTTTTACTTTTACTTAACTTGCCTCTGAATACCCCGTTTCGGATATGTTTAGTTGTGATGGTATGTTATGATGGTTAGTTCTCCGTCTCACTAAAAAATTCTTTATCAACTTGTAGATTCGGAACCACAGCCGAAGAAAGAGTGGAACAGGACGCAGCGTGTCGACGTCAGTACGAGACTACGATGTCCGAATGGCTGTGCGTAGAGGCCATAGTGAAGCAGAGGGATCGGGAGGCGACTGCGGCCTCGATAGCGAGGCTGACGGAGGCCTCTGGGAAGAAGCCCGTGGAGGAACCAGAGCCGGCTGAGGTAATTCTTCGGTTTCTGTAAGAATGTTGAGTAACTATGTAACACATTGCTTGGAGAAGCTGAATTTAGTAGATAGGCAATTTATGGTATCAGAACATTGTAACTATTCATTTCAAACTGTCCTAGGTATCTACGAGTATATTTCAATGTTAGTTTAGCACTGTTAAAACTGATGCCAACATCGCGTTTTGCAGCAAGAAGTTAGAAATATGCTGAAGCAGGTGCTATTTATGAAAATTTTCATTATACATTTAGTAGTATGTCTAATGAAAGCGAATAGTGATTTTTGCGTAACAAATGTGTGTTTTTAGGTATTTGAAGATGATTGCAGTGTCATATCAGACAATCCACCAGTCGTTTCACCCGAACCTAGTGAAAACGAACAAAAAAGGCTTGACGTCAAACCAATTCTGTCACGGGCTCCTAGCATAGACGACATAGAAAATATTGAGATGGACTCAGAGAAGGAGAAAGAAGATACGAAGGTTAACGGAGAGACTGAGAAGGGTGATAGTAGGGATTTAGATATAGACAGTCTGAAAGACTTAGATGATGATGAAGAATTACATGTTAAGAGTGTTGTAGAAAATCCTGATATGAGAAGAGAGAGTATAGCTGAGATAAAGAGATTAGCTGAAGGAATCGTACAGAAGGGCGAGGGAAGAGGTCTTTTGTGCAGTGTGGATAGTGCAAATGTGAACCTTAATGGCAATGACTTAAAATCGTCAATGGAAGAGAGTTTGCCCGAGCAAAGTCCGATTCAACAGCACACAAGTGTGATAGTAACGAATCCTTCAGTAGATTTGGCTGCCGGGGGATCTCCTGCGTCTGGTGGAACTACGGGTATGTATAACATTTGGGTTCTATTTCATTTATTTCACCGGATTATTCGACACCTTAGCAGACAGAAGTGAAATAAAATATAGAAAATTGTAGTGCTGAATCACGCAGAATAAAAATTTCACTAATTACGGAACGTAACACAAAACCCAAACATGCCAGTTCAAATTGTTTTCTTATATTACGCGAGAACTACACATTGACATAAAACAACTTTACGGATATAACTCGCCAAAAAACATCTGTCTGATTGTCATTCTGTAATCACGACTGCTGTGAAGGAGTCGAAACATCGGGTTAGGAAATGTAAAAACATGAATTCCGCGAGTTATATCCGTAAAGTTGTTGTATACCAGTTCAGCTCAAACTACCATTCAAAGATAATTGGTATTCAATTTTATATTTGTTGCATTATTCAATTTTTTTTATGTAATTTACAGCAAATGTTAGTCCAGCACGCAGTCCTCTAGGCGTAGTGCGTGAAGAATCTCATTCAGCAGGCGCGTCGTTTGATACCCTGGAGCCAACAGGTGACCAAGGACCAATATCGAGGTCCAACTGTGTCTCGCCAGCCAGTTCCAACGGCGGTGTTTACTCGGTACGTAATTATTGATAAACGATGTTCGCTGTCATTATTTTTCTTCCATAATGAAAACTTTTATTTTTAATTCGTCGAGGATCTTTATGCCACACACTGATTGAAAACTCCTCGAGGATCGTCTTGTTAAGCTTATTCTAGCAGCCCACTAGCTAAAAAATGATGGTCCGTTTTTACTCAAGTCCGACAATGTGGATACCGTAGCTCTTTTTCACTCACTCGAACAAGAGTGAGCAAATCAGGGTTTCCTGGCAATAGTAGAACTACACCATGACAAAAGTCTTATGATATCAAACCGTAGCAACCGTATATACCACGTACGTAGAGGCGTAGCCCTTTTACTCCTATGATGCTTGCTGATTACCTCATCTGGCATTTCTAAAAGTCAACATGGAGTTTCTCGTTAAGCATGGAACAGTATTCTAACAATGCCCTGTTTTCTTTTAGAATGAACTAGTGGAAAGCTTCGCACTGAATCTCCATCGCATAGAGAAGGATGTTCAGCGTTGTGACAGAAACTACCCGTTCTTCAACGATGAAAACCTTGACAAGCTGAGAAACATTATGTGCACGTATGTATTCCACTCGTGTGAGTTGTTTTATACTTCTTGTACCTAAACGGTTTCTACTAAGTTTATACATTTTTACGTGTAAGATTTTACTTAACGTGATTGTAGGCTTATTTACCACAGATTTATTACAACGAATCCCGCTTAGTGAAACCGAAGGCAACCGAATGGATTCCCATTTTTATTTTCAACTGTAGGTATTTGTTCTAACTTAGTCCTTAGTGCATTATGACACTGAAATGTGCACTGATATATCTCTGTAGTAGCAGTAATCACGACTGTCTTAATGTTGTTAAGGTGTTTAAGACGTCGTTGTAGTTAATCAACGAAATGACAGTCAATGAATATCCTTCAATGACTCCAGCTATGAATAGAATGGAATCTTTGACGTGGCTAGGCGTTATTTTGCTTGTTTCCTTACAGTTTCGTATGGGAGCACCTGGACATGGGCTACATGCAAGGCATGTGCGACCTGGCCGCGCCGCTGCTGGTGATGATGCGCGAGGAGGCCGCGGCGCACGCGCTGTTCGCTCGCTTGATGGACCGCGCGAGGGAAAACTTCCCTTCAGGACAGGCGATGGATGCGCACTTCGCTGATATGAGGTAAATATTCAGTCAGAAACACTCCGGAACAGCTTTTTTACAAGGACATCTCTACAGCGAGGAAAACTTCGCTGATATAAAGTGACCAAAAATTTAATTATTAGTCCTCATAATATAGCCTTAGAACATCTCTTAAACACGTCATGACCCCAAAACTGTAGCAGATGTTGTACTCATGTTCATCAGCTTATCATGAGTGGTCTAGCAGTACTCCAATATTGAAGTAGTTAAAGGTGAATTTCTTTATCTACACCAAGCCCCATGACCAACATGAGTTTTAAATCGACAAGGCTAAAATCTAGTAGTACCTAGACAATTTTCTAGTTAAGAATAGAAGGCTTTGAGAACTTCAAATCCAGGTTAATTTTGTAGGTAACCACCAAAGAAGCAGAGCAACAATGGTTTATAATATTTTTCTTGTCTTAATAGGTCGCTTATCCAGATCCTGGACTGCGAATTATACGAGCTGATGCACGCCCACGGCGACTACACCCACTTCTACTTTTGCTACCGCTGGTTCCTTCTAGACTTCAAGCGGGAACTGCTTTACCAGGATGTAAGTTCTGATACCTTTAGTAACACCTTGTATGTTGATGCAACCAGATGCGGTAAATTGCATTGTTGTTTCTATTGTGTCTACAATGTAAACAGACGACGTATAATTTTAAAGCAAAGTAGGTAATTTTCTTCTTTACAAAATTGCTATGATTTCTGTGTTAAATACTGTTCTGACTAATACCGGTACAGGTGCAAATAGCGGCAGATTCAATCTTGGTCATCATCGTGATAATTTTTAAGGCATTATCTGCTGAACGCAGATAAAGTTGATGTATTAACTGTATTCCAATGTACAAGGTTGAAACATCGATGATTCTTGTCGACCTATTTGTCAAATTACTTATTTTTTAATTAGATAAAATCATTTGTTTTCAAAAGAGCAACAAAATATTTGACACAGATGTGGTAAGAACGATTCGCAGAAATTTCGTCGAACCCACAACTTTGGGACTAATGCGATGTGTCAAATCAAGTTATATGCGATGTCCCACACATAGATATCAATAGTGGTACAAAGGGGTAATATAACTTTATGTCGGATTAAGGAATCAACTTTATGTCAAGTCTGTTATGGATTCCCAAAATTAGGATCATAAATTTCATGGAATTTAGAGGGCACCCGGTATAAATTGAAAATATAAATCCTTGATGAACAGGTGTTCGCGGCGTGGGAGCTGATCTGGGCGGCGAGGCACGTAGCGTCCGAGCACATGGTGCTGTTCATCGCGCTGGCGCTACTGGAGACCTACAGAGACGTCATCCTCGCCAATTCGATGGACTTCACAGATATCATCAAGTTCTTCAACGGTGAGTCCACTGACACTAGCATTGGTATGGGGAACTGCAGTGTGCAGTTTTTTTAGGGTACGTTACTTGAGTAGGGCTACAATTTGCACCATTTCAAGTGGCACCTCCTTTTGGAAATGCCAATACTTATTATATTGCAGAAAATATATTTTCGTACTTTAAATTACAATTTAGCTTGTTTACATACGTGCGCATTGTGTGTAAAAGGAAAACAAAACATTTTCAGATTTTCCACATTTTCTTTGGAACAATCCTTCATCTAGTTTTTCTAAAGTGAAAAGGAGAGGAAAAAAATACATAAGTATAATTCCACATATACAATGCTTTTCAATGTAGACAGTTTTATTAATCAATGGTCCTGATTCTTGGCTAGGCCTTCAGGTTGAACAGATGGTTAAACACTGAAGAAGCAGCTTACTGCTTCTTCAGTGTTAACTACACTACTTCTTAAAGTTACACGTAGCCTAACATCTAAACGCACAAGGTTATTATTATTGCATTTATCACACAGTCTATTAAAATAGCCGGTTGTTTCAGAGATGGCCGAGCGTCACGACGCTTCCGCCATGCTGTCGCTCGCGCGCGACCTCGTGCTGCAAGTGCAGACGCTCATCGAGAACAAATAGGGTTCAAATTAGATAACACGATATATATAAACCAGGTCATCGAAGCATACGACTCGGACGTACAATGTCATTGTCATGGATATTAATTATCAGATGGGTAGGATAAAATAATGAGCATTGAATTATTATGTTTATTTAAATCGACCAAATGATTTTCTTTATGTTCTGTAGACAATGAAGCTAATCTTAGTGCTACAATCTCGCGGATTCGATATAAAAATAGATAATAGTATCACTAAACTTGACCAATTAGTTATCAACAGTATATCTAAGTGGCGGTCCTAGCTAGGACTATCACTAGTTTATACTGCTGTTTCCTTATTGGACATCTGTACTTTAACACAAACTATAAAGCATTCCAGAGACGCATATATGTGCAGACGCTTAGAAAAGGTTTACATATCTTGGTGTCAGTTGCTCCAGCATCAGCTGTTAGCAGCTATTTACTTTCTTAAGTTGATTTTCAAATAATAAATTAATAACATCAAAGCAAAGGATGTATAGGGGGACTGAATGTAACCAAATAGGTATGCATTTTTACGATTTTTTAAGCAATTTGAGTCTTACTTCATAATAAACTGGTGATTTGAGTGAATAATTTGGTACTCTTAAATGTTTTTATTGCGAGATTAGATACCGTATGATTGTAATCGCTCTCTCTCTCTCTCTCTCTCTCTCTTGTAGTTTGAAAATTTAAGTGGGGACTGGTTTTTGATATCCATGAAAATACATAAAAGTAGGTAGTATTTAGCTACCTTATCTAAACTATTGAACACATGAAATTATATACTATAAATCAGCAACACTATTGTGGTAGATCGTTTCAATGTTGATTACGTAAGGTATAGCAAACAGCTAAATGAAAAAAAAAAAAAGTAAAGATGATTTCGAGACTATCTAAATAATAAATTAAAATTTATAATTGTTATTTTTGGGTACCTACAGTCTAGCACACCTAATGCATTCAAATTAACTGTGTATCTAGACGTTTTAAACTGTAGCTAAATACAAAAAATGAGTGCGCTTGGCTGTGCGTTTGTATGTAGACATAACATAAATGTTTGTATTATTAATGTTGGTATATCGTCTATATTTTATTTAAGGGGTGGTTCTTCGACGGATGTTACAAAATATAAAATTGTTTTTAATTTATACGCAAATTTTAATAATATCTGTTTTATCAAATAATAAAAACAAACGTTTACCTCGTTGTTGCATAGTACATGTACGAGTATCATTCGAATTCTACTAGTGAATCATAATTTTTTTATGACTACTTATCTGGCAAGCACCAAACTTCATGCTTTATGAAGTGTTGTGGTTCAGTGAAATAAAAGATAGATAAGTACTTATGTTTTTAACTTACAAACTATTTAAGCGATCATATGGTGTAAATACAATGCCGTGTGAGGTGACACACTACTTTCTAGGCCGACTGGCACTGTTCATAATAAGTATTTAGGTACTATTTACAAACATAGTTACCAAAAACATAATTGCAGTATGAAAAATTCTTTAAAAAATGGTTACTTTGTCAGTTTATAAGCACAAATAAGTATTGACATTCATTCGTATTTTTTAATATTATAGTTAAATAATTCCATGAATTTCATATCAAAGAGAACAGTTCATTTTATTTAAAAAAAATAGGAGAACCAAACTACCAGAATAATTATAGACACAGTATTTACATCTACCTAGAAACATATTCATTTTGAAGGTGTTGAAAGTTTATGATTCTCATGAATAGGTATCTAATACCGTAGGCCAAAAAGATTTTAAAATGTTTGAAAATAATGTGACGCTTTTTCAAACCATGACATATCTTGATAAAAAGTACAGGTTCTGAGGTAATACGATTTACAAGTAGAATATTATACTATACTTATACATAAAACTTGCATCTACGTATTTATCTACCCAATAAGAATTTTTCAATATTATGTTTATGAATTATTATTTAATGAATGAATTTATATTTTGTTTATATTTTGTTTTGTCCCTAAAACCTTTCGTGCCTTTCTCCTAGCAGAATTTTAATTTGACCCTAAGAAAATAAAGAGAAGATTATTTATATTGCATATACACATTTAATCCTATTAAATATCAAAATTTTAAATACTAGGTAGCATCAAATAATAGGTATATCCTTTGAAATTAAATGTTTAGCAAAATCCTAAGCTAAGCTATATTACGCAAACACGTGTTTTAAATAGGATTTCACTTGTCTAATTGCTCCTGGGAAATCGAATACTTGAGATTTTCTCAATATCTAGGTACTAATTTAACTACAAAATTGTAAACGTGAAGTATTGATATATTTAATATACTAATAGGTAAACAAATATATTTTTAAATAATTCTAATCATTCTAGTATATTTATAAAAAAATACATGTCGATAAGAGAAGTTAGATAACTACTAATCTTCTCAATGCACGCTTCTTGTATTTCGTCCATTGCAAAAATGCACACAATGTGATTATTTTATTCGAAGAGATCTATATTTATTTAAATATCTTACATTAGCTAAGTATATCATTTATTATAAGTAAATATTAGCGCTTCCGTTGATTTACCGAATATTATTGAATTAGATACTTATTATAAAGTAGGTATCTCAATCTTATCGTACTAATTTTTGCCTTTTATTCATTTTATTAGCCAAACCCATCAAATTTAATTATCAAGTTGCACTCCAATTTTTACACCAAGTTCAGCAACGATGATTTCAATTAAACCTTTATTTAGTATCTACTAAATTAAGCCTAACATTTCATCCATAGGTACTTAATTATGTCATTATTATTAAGTTGGCATATATTTTATATGATAGTGTAATCGATTATTAAATATCTATTTTTTTTAAATTTGCGCGTTTCCAGTACATAATCCTTCGATGTCCATCTAATTTCAATATTGTGATTGTCATACGCTTATATTATTAGACTATTACACATAAACAGGCCTAAGACAAGCTAAGCCAAGCTTTACGTGCCCGGACTGTGTTATGAACACGCATTGGTGTCAAAAAGTAGTAAAATATATATAAATTAGATATTAAAGATGTTTCCAAAATAAATGTTTGTACGAACCTATGTAATGACCATTTTTAATAATTCGCACTTGTTAAATTAAGAAATTAATATAAATTATTTACCAAGATGTTTATGTATAGTCGTATCTATAGAATACTTATATATATTGGTAAGCCCGTGTTTTGGACGTAGACTACTATCAATATCATTGTTGTCATGAAGTTAAAATTATGGTAAGAATGGATTTCTCATTTCTGTTTTTCTCATAGCATTGATCTCGTGGAAAAGCTAATTTCCAATTTGAGAGTGAGATTGGGATTGGCTACATATAGAAATATAGGTGGAACAAACTTTTCATTATAATAGTCAAAATTAATTAAAGAAATCTGGAGTGCACGTGTTGTATTACGTCATCCTTCCGATCAATATATTATACTGTAGTACTGAACCCCACGACCACTTTCCACCAGGTGGAGTGAGGCCATCTTGACGGACATTAAAAAAAACTATACTTACAAAAAAAATCTTTCCACCTTACATCAAAATGAAGATTCTGATTCATACACGTCAAGTCAGATTGTATATTGATTCATTGAATTGATGAATGAACGACAGGAAAAGTTGTAGTGAAGCATACTTAGATGTTTTGTTGTCTGAATTTTATTTAATGTGAATCACACTACATAGAAATATGTAAATTCCCTTGATATTATACCTGCACTTACAGCGTTAAATGTGAAGCTGACACTGATTCTTGTAAAGTTTTCAAATTCTGTGTTAGTGATAAAAATACTTTTCAAATATTAAACTTTGCTGCATTGAATAACTACTTGTAACATTGCAACGAGCGTACTAACAGACGGTTTTTAAAGTGAGAATTCGGAAGGAATAATATTAGAGTATCTGTCAAATTGATCGAAACTCAGTTAGTAAGAAATTAAGTAGATGTTGTGTTGATTGAGTATGGTCTACTTTGAATACTTAATTCAGAAACCGGGTGTAAGTTTACGTAAACATAATATCTAGATGTTAATGTGATGATGTGATAGAGACTACTTGTAATAACTATACAACGCTGATCCCACTATCTCATAGTGTTGCCTTCTGTTTTGTTTTTTAAGGTGAAATATTATATTTCTTCTGCCACAGCTGAAGTTGAAAGTTTCAATTATATTTGTAAAAAAGATATACAGGGTGATTATCAAATAACTTCAAAAAACGAATTGGCATACTCATTAAATGATGTAAAAACTATATAAGCCAAAATTAAATTTATTTATCTAACTTTCACTTCAAGGTCGCCATATAAATCACTCAAACGGTCAGTATTTTGTATAAACACCTTAAAATAACAGTTAATTGAAAAAATCTAATTTTCGCTCATATAGTTACTACTACTAGTAGCTACTAGAGCTACTAGTGTGGCTCCGCGGTTTCGAATTAATGCTAAGTTTTCCTCGTGTGGTGTCAGTCTATGCGCGTGGAATAAACCGAGAAACCGCACGATAGGGGAAAAAAATTTAGTTACACCCACATTCTGAATGTGTTTCTGTCCACCTAGTTAATATAATTACTTTGTTTTTCTGGACTCTCGGCGATGATCGCCAGTGTACGTTCAAACCTAAAATGGTTTTTGTTACACTGTAAGCAGCTTTAGAAACGTATGCTCTTTTTGTAATTGCTAATAAATAAATAAATAAATAATCACTTACTGAGTATGAAATATCATTTTCGGAAGTTATTTGACAATCACCCGGTATATATTATGCCTATAAGGCCTCAGCCTCGAATTTTGCGGGCAGCGGGGCGGCAGCGGCAGCGGCGCTCGTTGCCTGCCCTCGCGCCGCTGTTTCCGAGAACATGACCATTTGATTTTACACATAAGATCCTGCTGCTCCCGCGCCGCCACCGCCGCCGCCCCGCTGCCCGCAAAATTCGAGGCAGAGGCCTTATAGTTATGCCTTCTTACCTGAAGCCGTTCACCTATTTTTCGTTTGGTTACCTATGTAAAATGCTTTATTCCACCTTATTAAGCAGAAGTCAACTCTATTTGGAAGCGAATGTAATGCCCCGAAGCATCGCAACCCTGGATGTCTTGTAGAGTTGTATTTAAATAATGAATGTCGCAGATTAATAACTGTACCAGTTAGTTCGTATATAGCAGACAATTATTTTTGTGAAAATCATCTTGTCATTAAAATGTTTCCATTTTGATTCGTGTTTTCTTGACAAACTATAAATAGCACGTTAAATTAAATTAAATCATTTATTTCAGGTGATAAAAAACCCATATTGTGACATACAATTGAAATTAAAATTAGAATAAATAGGAACATAAAATAATTAAGAAATAAAATACAATAAAAACACAAATTTAAAACATTAAAATAAATTAGTTACAATAGTCTCTCCATCCGACATTGTGGGATGTGTCTATCACAGCAATGTCGGATGTAGGGACAGTCCAGCCTACTGGCAATCATAGCCAGGACGGCATTGGAACTGGCCTGAACCCTGCGCTCCAAAGAGGCTCCCCGTTTGCGCATACTTGCGTGAAAGCAGTCGGTGTTCGCTGCTGCAAACATGCCTGACGCGCTACAGAAACGAGACAGTCCCAATACCGCCCTAAACGCGTTATTAAATTGGACACGGAGGGAATCATATACCCTTTGCGAATATTTTGCCCACAAGCTGCACGTATACAAAGATGTGCAGTATGTCCGGAAAAGAGAAACCTTTACAGCAGTGGAACATCGAGTAAATCGGCGGGCCAACATGTTGGCTCTCCTAGACAATGCCCTCCGTTCCCGCTCGATATCAGCATGGTCCTTGAGGTTGGCGGTAACTATATGGCCCAGATAAGTAAATTGATTTACTTTATTTAGAGGGACACCATTTAGTCGAACAGGTGGTAAGGTTTGCGGACACTTCGCACCGGCATCCTCAAACACCATGTATTGGCTTTTGGTGACATTGTATTCAAGCCCATGGACGCCAGCATAATCCTCGCAAATCTTTAGAAGCTTTCTCAAACCACAGACTGACGCGCTCAGCAGGACCATATCATCGGCGTAACTGAGGTTGTTCACACACACGCCATCCACATGACATCCTATATATTGGCTGCTGAGCGCGACAATCAATGCATCCATAAATAAATTGAACAGCGAGGGTGAGGTTAATCCACCTTGCCTGACCCCGCAGTCTAGCTTGTAAGGCTCCGACATTGCTCCCGCCCATCTGACGTTATTGATCTGGTGCTTATACCAATACTTGAAGATGGACACAAGTTCACATGGTAAATTAATGTCCTCGAGCTTTTTCCACAAGATCTCATATGATACCAGATCGAATGCCCTTGATAAGTCGAGGAAACATGCATAAACAGGTGTTTTACGTCTCGTATAATAACTTACAGTGTGTTTTAGACAAAGGATTGCACTCTCGGTAGATAGTTTGGGTCTAAACCCAAACTGATTATCGTGCAAGTTCAAATATGTGTCTAACTGAGTGTTGAGCAGGCCGTCAAAGACTTTAGCTATAATAGTGGCTAGCGAAATAGGCCTATAGTTACCCTTATCAGCAAGGTTTCCAGTTTTATTTTTTACTATAGGCACTACGACAGTTCTCATAAGGTCCACCGGCAGGTAGGAGTGGCTCACGCATAGCGAATAGAACATTGACAAGACTCTATGTATATGCGGTCCCGCATGCTGAAGATGCTCAATGCTCAGACCATCGTGGCCAGGGGACTTTCCCCTCGTCATCCCCTTAATGATTTTAAATACATCTTTAGAAAAGAAATGTACCCCTACTTTTCCATTCTCTGGCTGAGAACTGAGCTCCTCCACCCGCTAACCTAAAGGCGATTTAACCGAAAAATGACACCTAAAAGCTTCTGCAATACCTTTATGGTCACACACGCCATCGACGCTCACAGGGAGACCAGGTTTTGAGTTTAGTTTTTTAGTGCTTTGCCAAAAACCGCGGAAATTGCCCTTCGAGTGTTTCTCAGCCAAGGCATCCATCTTAATTTGGTCTTGATGGTTTTGACACCATTTAAGACGTGATTTGAATACCCTTCTGAGCTTACACATTTCATCGTAAATGATCCCGCATTTAGGCCTACCACTCGCAATCCACTCACAAAAAGACCTTCTAGCCTCCCTGTGAGCCTCACTAACGTGTTTATTCCACCCCACGATACGCGCACCACGCCCACCCGTCCTCGTGCTCCCCCGACTCATCACAGACGCATCACCCAGGGCGGTCACAATTTCGGAGTACATCCTATCAAGAACATACCGGTGATTTGGATCGCTACAATAATAATCAGCACAGTTTACACATTCGGAAGGAAAGTCAATACATTTTAACCGTTTATGACACTCCGTGGTAAATTTGGAAATCTGTTCCTTATTACGAGAACACCATAAAACGTTTTCGTGACTAGCCATATTTTTGTGAACCAGGGTTGGCGTTAAAAGATCAAAATTGCATTCTATAATGAGTGGGAAATGGTCCGACCACAGCGTGTCATACTCGACACAAGCATTTAGAATAGATCGTTTTGCCGATTGAGTTACTACACAGTGATCCAACCAGCTACAAGTTCCGGTCACCTCACTAACAAACGTAAATGAACCCGAATTCGCACCCAACAAATCAACATCGATACAAGTCCAACATTGTTCCATACAGTAATTCGAAAGTTCACTATAAAACAAACTCGATAAGTCAGCATTAAAGTCGCCCAATATAAAAACTGACTCAACGCCGTATTCTTCAATAAGAGCACTTACCGAACTTAAGCAGTCTATAAAAACCGGCAGGTGTTCATTAGAATTCGTAGGCATAGACACTCACCACAATCATTGGACGATTATTGGTCACTATCTTTATAGCACATATTCGAGTATTGTCACACCTCAAAACTGACACTTCTCGAAAAACACTACTCTTCCATAACAGGGCAACGCCTCCATATGGTCTTCCTACGAGTATACCGGCTGATGTGTCGACCGCTGACACGCCCACGTATCCAAAACCACTTACAATCGTGCCTAGGAATGGGATGTCCTCCGGGAGTAACCACGTCTCCTGCAGTGCTATGAGGTCACAGGTTCGACATAAGTCTCTGACGCTGTCAACGCAACGCTTGATGCCTTTACAATTGAAACTAGCTAGTCGATATTTATCTATTAATTTCTCTTGTCTGGCCGTCAACAGATGAAACTGTATTCGAGTTTCTGTATTTAAAACTATTGAACCGTCTAAACACTATGCCTTGAGGCCATATATTCTCATCTAAGTAAGAAGATAATTTCGATTCCAGTACTAGAAACTTATAAGCCTTGTGATTTCTTTCTATCTTCATATTAATTTTTTCTAAGGATACTAAATCATTAGTCTTACTTTGTATGTATCTAATAATGTCATCTTCCGTCGTGTTTTTGTGTATATTTGTGATAAAAATTAGAATCCTTCTGTCCGCCGCTTTAAAATTAAATTCTGCGTCTCTCGCTTTACCCGATTTTCCAACGTAACGATAATTATTATGTTTCTTTTTACGATAAGACACTTTCTGCCATTCGTCATCTTGTTTGTTTACATTTAACTCTTGTCGCGGCTCACTATCAGTGACAGGTAACTGTTTTACCGACACAGCTGAGCTGCTCGGGCGCGACAGCGATACCGCTGCGCTCTTCACTCCAACACACTCGAGTTCGCTCGGCTCGCAACTCGGAGCGGCTGCCGTTTGTCGCTCGTTATCAGCCGACCGTTGTTGCGCATTCGAATCCTGATCCAACTGTTTCCGATGTACCTGCATAATTTCACGAAATTGAGGTGATTTAACATATGAGCCACAGTCATGTTTATTATTTGTCTCGTCTAGACATGAACTATGCAAGTCTGAAAGGCCTACCAGACCGCTGTCTAATACCCAGGCGCCTCTTTTTGTATTCACTCCGAATGCCGACGCAGGCGGCAGCGAATTATTTCTTAATTGTAACAGTTCACTTTTTAATTCTTGTACATAGTCCATCGTTACATAAGACGATTTGATCTCTTCAATAGTAGCTTGCATTTTTGAAAGGTCTTTAATAAGCTTCGAGCAGTCCAGGTGCTCAAAATCCAGAGGTGGTAACCTATCGAGTTGTCTGGCTACAAACACTGGTATTTCATCCGGCTCCGCACTTTTGAAGAGGTTTAAGATATCTGCCAAGTCCCTTTCCTCTTTGCCCTTGTTCTTCCTTGTTACTTTTCGGAGTTCCGTCGATACAGAACTAAACAATAAAGACTTCGAGGTTTTTATTTCGTTACTGGTATAAAACGCAGTACAAACGCGCACCAGCGTCATTTCGTCTAAAATCGACACTTTATTTTGCACGTACGATAACATTTCATCAATAACAATGTTACAGTTAGTACACTTCACTGTATTCGTCATTTTTTAATCGTTAATAATTTCGCGCTGTCAACAAAACGCGTCACACCGGTGCACAGTGCGCGCGTGACTTAAGAGTTGTGTGGTGTAGGCTGAATTTTCAATCGTTTACCTACAGTAAATTTTAAAACTATGGCGCAAACCAACCTTGGTTGGCCGCTCTTTTGTGGCCGATCGGACAAGGATACTTAACTGTAAAGGC
Organism: Udea olivalis; assembly: GCA_947369235.1. Classification (NCBI taxonomy): domain Eukaryota; kingdom Metazoa; phylum Arthropoda; class Insecta; order Lepidoptera; family Crambidae; genus Udea; species Udea olivalis. The sequence continues at coordinate 7,697,622 of OX376362.1, read as the reverse complement.
CTGCGCAGACGACGTACTATTCTCCGCGGCGGAGAAAAAAGTACGCTCCGCGAATGAAAAGTCTGCCGCGGATTTACCGCGGACTCAACGTACACGGTGTGCAATTATTTGTTGTCCGAGAGTATTTAAATATTCTGAGATTACGTTGTGCTGTAACTTACATGAAGTTTAAGCAAAAGAGAAGACTTTTTAAAAGAGAATACTGGGTCCATCGCCTTATTTCGAATAAATTTTTAACGCGGAGTAAAGTTCGCCGGTGCGTTGACTGCTCATAATTAGTAAATTTTTTCGTGGATGCCCGCGCACTTTAATCCACTACGCTACGTTACGCTCAGTGGCGTTTCGGCGTACTTTTACTCGTCCGTGTGAGTTGCTCGATACAGTTTGTTAGGGATCTATTTGACGGAGAAAAAAGTACGCCCCCGATAATCCGTGGCCTGCATAGGCCTTAACTGTAGTGCGAACTATAGATCTACCATGAGTTTCGGTCACGTTAACTGCTGTATTTGAGTTCAGAAATTTGTACGTCATTTTTAATTCCATTCCTAATCACTGGAGGCGCTGTACCGAATTACCACTAAAAAGCGTCAAAGCGGACGCTAGAAAGAAAGAAAGAAAGTAAATATTTAATATTTTTAAGGACATCGCATTACAAGGAGTACAACAATTTTACATGAACAAAAACACAACAAAACAAATTAAAAGAAAATACATAACAGATAGCGGTGTCGCGACGTCCGTAAATTAATTGGACCGCGCTCAGCTTATGCTTGTGCCTGATAGCCCAGACGCTGATTTTCAGCGGGCCCATTGAGTGAGCGACTGCTGTTGGTGTAAACTAATGGTAGATCCTCCCTACCATTAGTTTCAAAGACCTACCTTACCAAAATTTTATTAAGCAATGTGCGTATTAGTAAAAGTACCTTACGAACTAATGTTACAAATAAAACAACCACGTGTTAAGAAAAACTAAATATTTAATATTTTTAAATATATAATATGTCTATAACGAGTTATTGTCTTTGATCTCTACTTAATAGATTATTCAGGAACAAATTATATTTTACGAATATTGAGAATACTTAAGTATAATGAAATAAATTAACTAATTTCATACAACGTGTACCTACTATATAAATCAAAATAGTAACTACCAGAAACTTTAGTCGCTCGGTAAAGTGCCATTTAGACAAAGCGTTGGAACCATAAACTTGATCGATATTATAGAACGCAAGTCCCTCCCTTAATCTGATATAAAAGCGAAGCTTCTTACTTTTTTGCGCTCACAGTGATTCAAGCAACTCACGCTTCGTAACGATTTCAATTGAGTTCATTGTTATAGGAATGATAAATGGAAATTTACTCGTAACTGCTTGCTTTTCACATCCGTGCGATCGACTGCGGACCAAATGAAGCAGTGTTTGTAGGTTATATCCCACTATTTCCATGGAAATACAAAAAATAAAAAGTTTTTTCGTTTTTTCCAAATTATATCCTATTATTTCTATTGCGGCAAAAAAACGCAGTTATGTTATTTGGGAATCTGTTTCTACTTCAATATTTATGACGGCCTGATAAATTACAGATAAATTTAAAAAAATATATTTTTAACGAGAAGTCTTGTTTTTATATTTTACTCTATATTTATATCTATTATTGTGTTTTTTTTTAAATATATTTTTTGTAATTAAGGGCCGATTTTTCAATCCTCAGATAATGAAATTTATCTGTAGAAAATAAAGTTTTTTCGACGGTTAACAAGATTTTAAAATTTTCAATGGTTTCATTATAGTGAGTTTTCAATGGAATAAAGTTATCTGCCTCTAGTTAAGATTTATCTATGCTGAAGTATCTATTTTGAAAAATATCTTGTTTGGGCGTATTTTACAATGAGTAAATAAACTTGGAGCGTATGGTCTAGAATCTAGGAATTAGGCTCTCATCTCTGTGCACAGATTTCAAAAAACAGCAATATTACTAGTTACCTACAAGTTTGAGCTGTAATTTATAGATTAATGTGCCAACAGACAAAGGTAATGTTTCAGAAATAACAATCTAACCATACCATTTAAATCTCTTTTGGCAACCGTAGACTGTCCTTTATGTCACTGTGTTTGTGCTCAACCTAAAAAACAAACAACTCAATTTATTTAAAAATAGAATCTAAAACATTCTAAAATGCTTAAAATAACAAAAATAACACAATTGTATTTACAATTTTCCTAGTAGGTTATATTATTTAGCTAAAAGATATATTTTTTTACTAAAGGAACAATTCATTACTGAAATCAGTTATTATAACTAAAATAGGCGTGTTTTATCGCAGTGAAGTAATTACGATTTAGTTGTTTTTTGTTTCAAAAAAAGAACTTATTTACTTCTCTATACTTTCAGGCCTCTACTATTCTATGTGCGTGGCGTTACTTCTAATCACATCTTTAACTTTTTCCGAAATCTCGTTCATATCCAACAAATCGGTGTGAGAAGCCGGGTACGGGGAGTAGTGGTCCCAGTTCTGTATTTCCTGGTAGAGTCGGTTCCCTGGACATTCGGTTTCCCGGACCTGCCGGTGACCGACGAGTTTGTAGTCAGGGTGTACGAAGCCCTGCTCGACGCCGGCTGCGATTATAGCCTTGGCTGTTTTCAACTGCACTACTGGCGGGAGTTCAGCTGTTAAACACGCAAAAATTACAGCTAAGTAATACTAGTTTTAATTTGAAGACCACAGAGGAAAGCAAGCAATGTCACGAAAGAGTTTTTACACAAAATATAATTGAACGTGCGGACGTTCATTGTTTTTGCAAGCTACAAGTAACCAGAAACCAACCACGCTACAGTTCGTGACAGCGTCTTTATTATAAACAGCTAAAATGCTTTCTTGCAAAGGTACACTCTAATGCCACTAGATATTATTATCTCAATTCATGATTTTAATAGTAAAAGTAAAATTTTGTATTGCGATTTGACATGACACGACATGACAATGTCAAATCCCAATACATTTTTTTACACGAACGATAATGTTAATTTAAAGGGACGACTCGTGGTAGACGTACAGATATTCTTTGTTTGTCCCGTGTGATCATCATTTATTTGTTTTACATAAATAAACATTTAAACATTAAACATTTTTAAACATTTTTCACCATTTTTTAGTTAATATCTAGATTTCCATGTGACCATTACAGGCATTACAGCTGCTGCATATGCTGGCCGTTCCGTTCTATATTCAAGACTTAATCATTCAAATATTATTAATTGGCCGTTGAGGCACAAAAGTAAGTTTAAGTGGCCAACTGGGTTTTGCTGACGCTATAAGACTACCTATCAGCTTGTCAGCATTTTGGCCTAGGTTATGAAAGTAAATGAAATATTATAAGAATATGAACAAACGCAATTACAAATACTTACTCGTCCAGTCCCCAATGAGACAGATGCCGATGCTGACGGTGTTGAAGTGCAGCGCGTGCGCACCCAGCACTGTCCACCCGCGACCCTCGTATGCCACGCCGTCGCTGCCCACCGCAAAACTGTGGGAATCATTTACATATATCTTACTATTCTTAATTTATATAATTCTTCTATACGTGCACTGAAAAAAATTAAGTGCAACAAAGATACATTTTCTCTTAGTTGGCAATAAAATGTTTAGAATATTCATTTTATTATTTCCTCTAAACAAGATTTGATACTTAATTGAACAAATCAATTTTGTTCATAACTACAAAATGCATTTTGTTTATTAAAACCAACGGTCTTCGTTACATCATACATTTTTTTTGTTCATTGTCTATGCCTATCATTTTATTTTGCTAAAATAAACAAATAAGTTTGTTAAAGGTAACATTTTAACTTGCATCGTTTTTAACAACGAGCGTGGTTGATATAATTTACCTGCTTATTTATATCAAACAAGTGAAGTTGTCATATTTACAAACGCTTTGTAAATTTAGCAAAGTGTACTAGTTGCGAATTTGCGATACGCCCGCGCACCCCGCGCACCCCGCCCGCTAGTCCCGCTAGTCCCGCTACACCGGCAAACCAGTTTATTCTTGCAAGTTTTGTTTGCAAGGGTCCAACGGATCTTCTTTCCAGTTATTTCTTCCGCACCGCGCACTCTGTCACGGTGTTGTCCTGCGATTGCATTGTTTTGTTATTTTATGCAAGTTTGTTATAAAAAGTCACATCCTTTTTGGTTATTTAAAAGACCCGTTGTGTCATAATTGATTTCAATATTGCGAGACTAGTTCGAAAAGTGAAACACATGGACGAAGTTGTCGACCTACTAAAAACATGGGAGCTTCCAGAACTAATCCCAGTATTTTAAGGTAAGAAGGTATCTATTCATTTATTATTTATTTATTTTATGACGTCAAGACATTGGCAGGTAGGTTTCTTTTCTTGTACTACTAAGTGCATTATTCGGAGAGTTACGGAAACCACCCATGTAGGAAAGGAAGTGTAGGAATATCTACGCACGCGATGATAGTCTTTTCTTTCATAGAAGCCTAACTCTAGATCGAAAAGTAAGTACCGGTCGGAGGGTACCTAATGTTTACAAAGTGGTGGTGTTTGGTGAACATACGCGACCACTCAAAAATGTTATGCTCTTCAAGTACTGTAGGCATTTCGTAAACTAATTTACGTGTGTAGCTAGGTACTTTAAGTAGGTACCCAGGCAGCTATACTACACTTTTTAAAAAGACTGCACCAATTTTCGTTCTAGTAATTATCATTCTAGTAATAATAAATCCATATTCCCCTCTGAACCATTTACGAAAGTAATTTAAACAGGGAGACTAAAGTGTTAAATAAAAATTTTAATTTCTAACACTGGTACTAATAATAAGATTAATTATTAAAAATCACTAGCTGACTTTCTACTGTAATTTTAGAGAATGCAATCACCATCCAGGCATTATCAGCCCTGACCCCAGATTATGTCAAGGACATCATACTGCAGACAGGGCCAAGGGTGCTGTTCATGAGGTGCTGGAGGAGGAACGTGGAAAACAGAATTTTCAAGCAGCAATAACACTTTATCTTTATTGGTAAGTTTGTAGTTGTTGCTTATTATTGCCCAGGCATATTAATGTTGCACATTATTGATATAATTAGTAAGTTATAAAACAATGAATATCATTTATTGCATTATGTTATTGGATTAAGTAGATCTGTAATAAAAATATATTCCATTTCTTGAAATAGAAAATTTCAAACCTATGTTACCTAGTTTGCAATTTTATCTTTTTAATTAAATACTTGAGTGTATTTGTGTAATTTCAAACTGTCTTTACACTTGAAAGCCAAATGACCTGCCAATTATTAGTTTTTATATTAGGTCTAGCTGCAATACCAATTATTGGAATCACATTTAACGGTATCAAAATAAAATTATCCTATGCTTTATGATATTTTGTATTAAAGGATTATTACCTTTTATCTAGGAATCATTGTGACATTTTTTTATCAATCTCTACTATTTTGTAATAACTTAATAGTTTTAATTTTTATTTTTATTTTATTTATCTATTCAGTAAATAGAATAAAATTTCACATCAATTTAAAATTAGAGATGCTCAAACAGGCTATGAACTTAAGTAAGAAAGTTGAATTTGAAAAAAATGGTGTCTTGGAGACAGATAGCCAGACAACTAAGTGACTTTTTTATGATTGAGGTATGATAACTGGCTCTTTTGTTTGCAGAACCTGGATTTCATAAATATTGGAATTGGCGAATAAGTCACAAGCGACCTTAACCCCAAAGATTTTATTATTGTGCCTGCAGAGCAATCAGTAAATGTGCCCTCAAATAACCAGATAATAAACGTACAACCAGAAAGTCCTCCTCATACAGGAGTAAGTTTAAAACTAACACTTGATATGGATGTACAAAAAAAACATTTAAGATTCTTTGTTTACTTAATCATATTAAGATTGTTGATTGTTGATTTTATTTATTAATATGAGTAAGTAGGTAATGTTTTAACGAATAGACCAGACAAACAACAAACAGATTGGTGTGGTGGCAGTGTAATTCGCCTTGAACGCTTAGGTCTTCTCGGTTTGATTCCTGTTTTAAGTCAATTTAAAACAGTTTATTTTCTATTTTTGGTTTGTTCTGAGTTCTCTTAGGACTGGGCCTGTTTCTCGTACAATGTCTGCGGAATCTACTGATGATCAATTCATACGGTCTAGTTTACAATTATGTAATGAAAAAACTCTTTTACATGTTACTTGGGCCACTGTATGTAGTACACGCTATACAAAAGGGACTAATTCATAATACTACCTCTGATGATTTTATGCCACTTTTTCTCAAATTGCATAAAGTTTTATTGTATGATTCAAATAGTCTTATTCTAATGGGACACTCAATGCAAACGTTGTAATTTGATGACCATTTTTTTGCTTACGTAGTTATAGAACCAGAAATAGAGATAATTGTAGTCCAATTCCACAAATGTTTATTGTTTTCTATGCCGTGTAATATAAATATTCTAAGTAATGGAAAAAAAAATGTAACTGTGCGAAGTACTTTATAAATGAATAAATTTAATTGAATGGGGAATTTATTTTTTATTGCTATGCTTTCTAGAACATTTTTAAAGCTTCCACGGCAAATAGACAAACTAAAATTGGCAGAATATACTCATTAATACAAGCAAATTTACTATGGAACCAACTAAGAAATCGTAAAATTAAACAGCTGTGCTATATTTTAGCTACCTACTTCATTTGTATAACAAAATGAAATTTGTTATCACGCGTTTTTTTATTTGTTCTAATAGTGAAAGTTGCTTGCATTGTTAAGATTATACGCCCACGGCGTGTGCGCATTATGAGCCATAAAATTGTGTCATCTTTTTAGTTTCCTGCAACTTGCCTGTCTATAATACTTAAGAGCGTATGTTGGGGTGGATCTAAACCGTTGCATTTTTGTAAGATTTTCGTGATTATTTTATTGAATTGAAATATGTAAAACTATAATTTATTGTTTGCATAATACTATTTATAAAGAAAAACATATTAAGTCGTCCAAAATTTGGTAGTCGCCAATTATTTGCTAAATTAAATAAAAACATTTTTTTTAAAATAATTGTTACAAACGCAAAATTTCAGTTAATAATTATAAATTTAGAAGATGCAGACAATAATAGAGAAATAAATTATACTTAAATTTGAATTCAGCTATATAATCACGAAAATCTTCAAAAATGCGACGTTCATGATCTACCCCCAGCAACCGCTCTTAAATAGATCACTTTAAAATAACTTTGTTGTTGTACTCAGGAACAATAATTAATAAAAACAATTTACTTTGTTGCTGCACAAAAGAACAATAATTGTTGCAACAAAGTGAATTTGTTGCTGTACAAAAGAACAATAATTGTTTGAACAAAGTGTATTTGTTGCTGTACAAAAGAACAATAATTGTTGCAACAGAGTAACTTTGTTGCTGCACAAAAGAACAATAATTATTGCAATCAAGTAACTTTGTTGCTGTTTACAAAAACAAGGATTATTGTAAACAAGTGACTTTGTTGATGGATAAAAGAACATTAATTACTGCGATCATACAACTTTGTTAACGTAAACAAGATCAAAATTTATAGCTAGCATATTACTTCGTTGATGTACAAATGAACAATAGTTATTGCAATCAAGTTACTTAGTTAATATAACAGTAATTCATGTCTATGTCGAACATGAGGTTGGTTCATTCACCTCCGTTATTTGCTCTAACTGTCTAAGATCTTAGCTAAAGCAATAAACACCTTAGTTGAACCTATTAGTAATATTCGTCGATGTGATAAAGTTTCATTCTTCAAATAGGTATGATCTAAGCTAAAGTAAACCATCTTGTCGTGTCTAAACCAAAACAATACTTAGTTGACGTAACGAGTAATATTTCAACAAAGTTCTTTTAGTTTCAATAGATAAGATCTTGTTAGGCTCATATGGAGTCAAGATGTGTGATAACGTTAATCAAGATCTTTATTAAAGTAAACATTTTTTTTTTTCAGTGTGTGTTTGTCACCTACTCGTAACTCCTCCTAAACGGCTGGACTGATTCGGGTGAAATTGTCTGAGTATTGTTTTTTTCAATGGGTTCCTGGAAGGTCTGAAAACATAATTGGACCCTACCGGTGGCGCTGCTTTTCCGGGCAGGAGGAAGTCTGCCGGGTCCGCAAGTGTACATACATGGGGTATTTTTGGATAAACCCGAGTGTGAGGAAGCTAATTTTTTTTATTGACGTGTATGTTTGGACAACCCTGTACAATGCTCTAAGCCCTGTACCTTTAAAATATTTTAAAACCTAACTTTTCGATTTATCTGTTGTCATTTTATACCTAGTTGAAAAACAAAACTATGTACATTCAGGATCAAAAAAATCTAAACACAGCTCAACAGTTTCTCTTTTTAGAGATTAAGAATAATAAGTAAGAATGAAATTAAATTTTAATAAAACTAAAATAATAAGGAGGTAATAATGAATAAATACTAGTTGGAGGGGTCTAGTGATCACTACATAGATTTTTTTTAAAATATCCGGACCAATTCATATCAAAACCATCTAACCTCAAACAAAGGAGGAGCAGTTCTTTGGGTGTCAGAGACTATTAAATATTTAAATACTTATTTACTTAAGTAAATAGATAAAAGTACTCAAAAACAGAACAACAACGAATGCGCTATAGAATGGAAGAAAAATCGTTTATTGAGAGGCTATTATGCAGGATCTCTGCCTATTGCACCTAAGATGCTTACTTGTAACCAATATCCCACCACCCCCTATCGTCCATATGAAAATTCTGCATATCCCGCATGGCTTTCTTGCACTGGCTGCCAGTCTTGCAGGCAGGTGGCATGTAAGAGTGGTGGATGACTACGAAGGGCACCGGCGATAGGGGTAGCGTAAGCTTCGGTTTCCTGGCCTGCCATCCCGCTCTGGTGATGAACGGGAAATCGTAGGTGATGACCTCGTTGTCAGACGTTTGTTGTTCTGAAATAAAATGATAATATTCTTAAATAGTAAAGTAAAAAAGTAAAAAATATCTTTATTCATATACTTATGACAAGTCATATAAAAAAAAAATTGTAGCAAAAATATACTGAATAAAAATAAACTTACATAAAATAATACTATGATAGTTCATATCATAATTAAATACACACATCAAAAGTGTCTAGGGATTAAGCATTTGTATGCGGATTTCTTGAGATTGAGATGTAGCTTTGTAATAAATTTATGATTTTATAAATTTATATGGATCCTTTTTGGTGCATTTCATAATTTGAAACAGGAACTGTCAATCAAATTCGAGTAAAAGATGAAAATCAGCTCTCAATATTTTCCCTATAAAAACATACAACGCATTGAAGACATTATTAGTGCTACTGTTTCCCTACTACTGATTAAAACCAACGTTATTATGGAGCGGCGACGTCATTTAAGCAGGGAAGAAATGCTCAGAGCCGTGGGAATGATAGAAGCTGGTTCCCGGCAACGTACTGTGGCTTTAGCTCTGAATACAAGTCAGAGTGTTATCAGTCGACTTTGGACACGTTACCGAAGCACTGGTACCGTGGCTGAGCGCCATGGAGGACGGTATCGCTGCACCACACGGAGACAAGACCGATACATTCAAATCACAACTCGAAGAGCTCCAACAATAACCGCCATGGTGTTAGCCGTGAGGCTTCATCACTCTTCAGGGAACTTAATTAGCGACCAAACAGTCAGAAACCGCTTGCATGAAGTGAACCTTCATTCCCGAAGACCGCTAAGGGTACCACCTATAGCAATGCACAATCGTAGGATTCGATATCAATGGGCTCTTGAACACAGAAATTGGGCAGAAGAACAATGGCGTTTCGTGTGCTTTTCTGATGAGTCTCGTTTTGGTATGAGACCGGATACAAGACGTATACGACACTGGAGAACCCCTGGACGCCAACAGCGATTAAAATCCTGCCAGGAAGTCCATCCTTATAGTGGTGGAACCATCATGGTATGGGCGGGTATTTGGATCGGCGGAAGAACTGAGTTGATTTGGATCAGAGGCAACCTCAACGCTCAAATTTATGCTGAGACGATTGTATCAGACGTCATCGTTCCTCTACAAGTGCAAATCGGTCCCTTATTTCAGTTAATGCATGATAATGCACGACCGCACACCGCAAGAGTTGTAAGACAGACTCTCGCCGCAGCTAACATCAATGTCCTGCCCTGGCCTGCTCAGTCGCCAGACTTGAACCCGATTGAGCATGCATGGGATATGCTACAGAGAAGAGCTCTGCCGAATATGGAGGGTATCCAGTCGCAAGAAGACCTTTTTTTGTTGTTGCAACGAACATGGGCGGCCATTCCACAGCGTGATTCGGATGAACTCATTTTGAGTATGCCAAACCGATGTTCTTGTGTTGTTAGTGTTCGCGGTAGAAACACGGATTATTAATTGTTTAAGTTACCCAATAAAATTTTAAAGAAAACTGGTATTTCAGTCTTTTTTTCGAACTTTAATGTTAGTGGTTCAAATGTCAAAAATCCCTTTATTAGGAAAATGGCAAATTTCTTTATTAATGCAAAGGTGACTTGGTTTATCGTTACTGTAGACAAACGAAAACACTTTATTTGATGAATCCTTAAAGAAAATTTTAATTAATATCAATCAGGAGAAAAGTTATTGCAAAAATATATGTTGATCCCTAGACACTTTTGATGTGTGTATAATGTGACTCTACCACCGGTTCGGAGGTTGTTTCCGATCGAGAAGACTCCGGCAAGAAACTCGATGGTTACTCTTTTCCATTCCAGACCACTATCCATCGTGTCTCTTTGATCATGTTCTGGGCGGAAGAAATATAAGCCTAAAATTCGATCCACTAACCAATCCTCTATATGACTGCTTTCATCCTTACTCGACATTGGCAGAATTTGTGTGAAAGGAGAACACACAAGAGAGCCAGAAAAAAAAAAATCTATCTCTTTGAATACTTCACGAAGCAAGTCGCGTGGTCTAAGTGTAAATGGAGCGGATGGCTCTTTTTTGAAGAACAAAGATGGTGTTGAGATCTGCTGCCGAGCCCCACAACTGAAGACCATACGACATAACACTGTGAAAATAACTGAAGTACACTAATCTTGCTGTTGCGACATCAGTCAGGAGCCTTATTTTTCTAACAGCTTAAGCTGCCGAACTAAGTCTTCTTGCTAGAGCAGAAATATGCGGCCCCCACTGTGACTTGGAATCGAGAGTAATTCCCAGAAATAGAGTGGAATTCGCAATCTCTAATGGCTCGTTATTCATGTTTATAATGGTATCGACCTGTCTTACATTGGGCATAGAAAATTTGATACATTTGGCCTTCGTAGCATTAAGCAGTAAATTGTTACTCGTGAACCAATGCAGTACCTTAGAAAGAGTATTATTTACGCCGTCAAGTGCTTTGTTACTTCTATCTACGTTAAAAATCAGAGAAGTGTCATCAGCAAATAATACAATCCCACATAGGTCTTTGACATAATAAGGCAGGTCATTTATATAGATCAAAAACAGCAGAGGACCTAATATTGATCCTGGGGCACGCCCATACGTATGGTGGCACCGGAAGAATTCGCGAGTACCATTGATACTCACTTTTTGTATTCTATCAGTGAGGTAAGATTCTATAAGGCTAAGTGAAATATTTGAAACACCGTAATGTCTCAGCTTAATCAGTAGGATTTCATGATCTACGCAGTCAAATGCTTTTGATAAATCACAAAAAACTCCTATTGCATCTTGCTTGCCTTCCCACGCATCAAATATGTGTTTGATGCGCGCGACACCTGCATCGGTTGTATTCCTATTTTTAGTGAATCCAAATTGATTACTATGTAATAATTCATTCAAAGCAAAGTGAGAATGTAATTGATTCAATATTATCTTTTCAAAAATTTTACTTATAGCTGGTAGAATAGAAAGAGGTCTATAATTGGATGGGTCACTTTTCTCACCTGACTTATAAAGGGGTATGAATTTACTAAATTTCATTAAATTAGGGAACTGACCCTTTTCTACACAGTTATTAAAAAGTAACGCTAAACTAGGGGAGATGGTATCTATGACTGATTTAAGTATATCAACAGAAATACCACATAAACCCTCCGTTTTTTTTATGTTAAGTTCTTTAAACAATTTGAGGATGGTATGAGGAGATATATGATCAAATCAAAAACTAGTGGCGCACTCATAAACACTTGATGTGAGGAGATAACTAGCTAGCAGTGAACTGAATTTAGTTTACTGGTAGTAATAAAAGGTATCTCAGAGAAAAATGATTCAAATGTATTAGCTATATCAACGTCAGACTTATTAATATTATCTTTAATTTTAAGTGAGAAAGAGTTATTGCGTGGAATGAACTTACAAGTTTCTTTGTTCATAATGTTCCAAGTCGCTTTGATGCTTGTTTTATTTTGTCTGCAAAAACATGGACTTGGCAACATTGCAAGATTTTTTAAATATCTTAGAGTAAGATTTAACATAATCATACATTCGTATAACTCAATCCTACTTTTATGAATACCTGTAGTAGCCCAGTCACTGAATTTAAATTTATCAACTGTCACTTTTTTTTTTTAAATGGTGTTATGTTCATACAATATCAGATTGAACAAATCCTCATACTGATCATTTATGTTCTGGTCTTGGTGTGATAAGTAAGGAAGTTGATTGTTTATATTGTTTTTAAATTTCTCTATACGTTTCTGAGTAACTGGTCTAAAAATAATATCCACCGATTGAGGGACATGACGGTGCTCAAGTTTGGTTAACAGACCACAATGGTCTGATTTTAAACAATTAATTATTGATTTCTCTTTATAAAAATTTTCACAAAAAATATTATCCAAGCAGGTAGCTGATGACGCAGTGATTGCAGTTGATCAAAAATATTAAATAAATTGAATGATTTAAAAAGATTCAAAAATCTAAGTGAGGTTGGAGAAGAGTCTAGAATATCTACATTAAAATCACCACAAACAACCACCTTCTTGTTTGATTTACATACTCTCTTTAACACTTCTTCCAAAGTTCCTTCAAACAGTGAATAATCCGCAGATGGTGGTTTATACACACAAACAATAATAATCCGCTCTAACTCTGCACATGAAATTTCAATAGTTTGCTCAATTGAGTGTGCTACCACATCTTTGCGTTCTTTATACTTTAACTTATTGTGCAATAATATTAGTGACCCACCCCGAATAGCTGAAACTCTCATGAACATACTAGCAATGCTATAATTATCAAAACTTAACAGACAGTTGTGTTCCTTAAGCCAGTGTTCTGTTAAACATAAAACATCTACTTCTAAATCTTTGCCAGAAAAGCCCTGTATATTCTGATAAACAAAATTGAGGTAATTACTGTTGGGCTTTCCTTTTGTCATAGATGGAGGTTTGCTAGAGGTTTCCTTTGTTGTCTTAATATCTAATTTAAATGATTTGGAACATGTTCCAAAGTCGACAAGTCTGTCTGCTCAATAAAAGCAGGTTGAGTAGCCAAAATATTGGCTGAAGAAATAAAAAAAGAGGATAGCGAATGTGCTATTTGTCGCTTAAAATAATTAGAAATATAAAAATTATTATATGTCACATGCAAATTATTCATATTAATTAATCTGTTAATGTCAATTACATTCATTAATTTACTGCTATGAAAAGTCACAGTATCTAATGTCTCTTCCTAACATTTAATAAGCACAGGTTATGACAATGTTCTAACAGCTGTTTTTTGTTTAAACTACCTCTATTTCCAATAAATACAATTAAAATTGAGTTTTCATTGAACTTATGGCCTCTTAACTTGTTCACGATATCAGAGTAAGAGGCCCCCGGTGAACAGTGATTGGTTACTGGTTGGTTTAAATATGTGCTGACTAACTGGCCCATATTTTTCCCAATATCGTCACTAAACATTACAATATTTACAGTATTTGATCTCATTCTGACAGGACTCTCAGTGGTGGTGTTGGAAGTCTCACATTCTGACCGAGAACCAGCCAAAGAATCTGAGTTCTCCATTAGCTTTTTCAGGGCCAAAATGTGTTCCTGATACTCAAGTTAGGTAAAGTGGTACCTATCGGACACACTTTTTAGCTGAGACTTAAGGTTACATAACTCTGACTGTAATATTTTTACATCTTTGTCATGCTCACTTAAGTTATTTTCTAGCATAATGGAATACACATCTAATTCATCACCTAACCCCCTTCATTCCTTATTGTATTTTACATTCTTAAGCATGCATTTGTTCCTTTTAATAAGTTTCTGCGTTTTTTTAATGAATTTATTTATTCTTACATACTTTTTAAATTTGTTTTTGCTGCACCTTATCAACCCAACTGGAGAGTTGTTGATAGTGTCATCTTTAGTCAGGTCAATGGTGACTGTGGGAATTGAACTAGGTGCAGCAGAAACAAGGCTGGTTGCACTGTCGACTAACTCGCTGAATAAACTTTGATTGTGGGAGATTAAGGTGTCAATCTTCTCCGACTCCCATGTTTGACATTTGGTGGTGAGCCTCTTGTAGTTCTTGCTCCAGCAAAGTGATGCGCCTGAGGCCTTGCACATACTCTTCACTGCATTCACCAAAGCCATTCACCACAACCTGCAACCTATCCCGCTCATCTACGACTAACACACACATACTCATTGTGCAACTCAGCCATTTCCTTTTTGAGTACAGTACAGAATTCTTATTTAAATTCGTAACTGACAGTCACTGTTGTCCACAACTAACACTTCCAATCCACTAAAATAATCACTTATACACTATTGCTTAATATCTACGTCTATTTATTAGCACTTCTTTTGTGTTTTGATTTTATTTAGTGACGATTTTCCTAATTTTTATGTAAATTATAAATAAAATAATCGGGAGCAAATACAATCAGCTGATAACCGAAGTGTTGCCACAGGCGAATAAAAAGAATTGAGAAGTTGATTGTTATCGAAGTTGAAAATTAAAGGTGGGTACTGACCGGCGTAATGTACCTAACATGTTAAAAAGCGAGCACTCATAACGTCAGTCTGGTACGTCTTACCACGGGTTGCCTCTTTAAATTTACATGTAAGTATTGGAATATGACAAATCAAAATACAACGGGTTATTCGCTTGTTTCCCCATACTAACTTGATGAATGCTCGCTTTGTAACATGTTACTTAACGCCGCGTAACGTCGGTCAGTACCCAGTCAGGTCAGTTTAGGTGTCTAGAAAGGGTTTCGTCCACTACCCAACCCCTCCATGTGTTGTAATGTTAGATACTTATCTTAATAAAAATTCATTTTAAGTATTTATAATGCACTTTTACATTACATTCGATTTACATTAAACTGTTGACTATCATTGTTTTGTTGTTTCTATTGTATTGACTATGTAGACATTTATTTATTTATTCTTTAAGCACAAACAAGTAAAGTACAATTGGCGGACAATTGCCTAGAGGCATTTTTACCAGTCAACCGCAAGGTTTATCAGAAACATTGAAATTTTGGGCTGTGCAACATTTAAAAATGGCAGCGAGAATAACAAATCTCAGATAATAATACTTAAATATATTAAAAATAATAATACATATATACATAAGATATTATACCAATCATGCAAATAAACATACTTAAATATTTCAAAATAAATATACTACACACATCAAAAGTGTCTAGGGATCAACATATATTTTTGCAATAACTTTTCTCCTGATTGATATTAATTAAAATTTTCTTTAAGGATTCATCAAATAAAGTGTTTTCGTTTGTCTACAGTAACGATAAACCAAGTCACCTTTGCATTAATAAAGAAATTTGCCATTTTCCTAATACAGGGATTTTTGACATTTGAACCACTAACATTAAAGTTCGAAAAAAAGACTGAAATAACAGTTTTCTTTAAAATTTTATTGGGTAACTTAAACAAATAATAATCCGTGTTTCTACCGCGAACACTAACAACACAAGAACATCGGTTTGGCATACTCAAAATGAGTTCATCCAAATCACGCTGTGGAATGGCCGCCCATGTTCGTTGCAACAACAAAAAAAGGTCTTCTTGCGACTGGATACCCTCCATATTCGGCAGAGCTCTTCTCTGTAGCATATCCCATGCATGCTCAATCGGGTTCAAGTCTGGCGACTGAGCAGGCCAGGGCAGGACATTGATGTTAGCTGCGGCGAGAGTCTGTCTTACAACTCTTGCGGTGTGCGGTCGTGCATTATCATGCATTAATTGAAATAAGGGACCGATTTGCACTTGTAGAGGAACGATGACGTCTGATACAATCGTCTCAGCATAAATTTGAGCGTTGAGGTTGCCTCTGATCCAAATCAACTCAGTTCTTCCGCCTATCCAAATACCCGCCCATACCATGATGGTTCCACCACTATAAGGATGGACTTCCTGGCAGGATTTGCTGTTGGCGTCCAGGGGTTCTCCAGTGTCGTATACGTCTTGTATCCGGTCTCATACCAAAACGAGACTCATCAGAAAAGCACACGAAACGCCATTGTTCTCCTCCAATTTCTGTGTGCAAGAGCCCATTGATATCGAATCCTACGATTGTGCATTGCTATAGGTGGTACCCTTAGCGGTCTTCGGGAATGAAGGTTCACTTCATGCAAGCGGTTTCTGACTGTGGTCGCTAATTAAGTTCCCTGAAGAGTGATGAAGCCTCACGGCTAACATCATGGCGGTTATTGTTGGAGCTCTTCGAGTTGTGATTTGAATGTATCGGTCTTGTCTCCGTGTGGTGCAGCGATACCGTCCTCCATGGCGCTCAGCCACGGTACCAGTGCTTCGGTAACGTGTCCAAAGTCGACTGATAACACTCTGACTTGTATTTAGAGCTAAAGCCACAGTACGTTGCCGGGAACCAGCTTCTATCATTCCCACGGCTCTGAGCATTTCTTCCCTGCTTAAATGACGTCGCCGCTCCATATTAACGTTGGTTTTAATCAGTAGTAGGGAAACAGTAGCACTAATAATGTCTTCAATGCGTTGTATGTTTTTATAGGGAAAATATTGACAGCTGATTTTCATCTTTTACTCGAATTTGATTGACAGTTCCTGTTTCAAATTATGAAATGCACCAAAAAGGATCCATATAAATTTATAAAATCATAAATTTATTACAAAGCCACATCTCAATCTCAAGAAATCCGCATAAAAATGCTTGATCTCTAGACACTTTTGATGTGTGTACATTATTTTATAATACATCATATTGCCTTAAAGAAAGTTAAACAAAAAAGTCAGCATCTGAACTCAATGACATAGTTGACTTAGACAGGATACATCAGCGGCTCACTTAAAGTGGTCACGCAACGACCTCTTCAGAGCAAATTTGGAGGTAGATTTTTGGATGTTGATTGGAAGAGAGTTCCAGAGTCGAATGGCAGACAGTCTGAACGAGCTTGACATGTAGGAGGTAAAGAAAAGTGGAGTAAATAGGGCTAGAGTTTCACTTGAACGGAGTACTTTTTGATGAGAAGAGTGTAGAAATTGAAATTTACTTTTAAGGTACGTCGGAGAGTTAGGATCAAAAAGAACAGAGAAAAGAAGACACAAAATTCTTATATTTCTACGTTGACGAATAGGTAACCAGCTTAGTTTATCTTAGCTTAGCCAGCTTAGTTTATATTTTATCGATAAGAAGAAATGTGATCTTACTTACGTAAACCAAAGATGAAGCGGATACAATTATTCAGAAGTCTGTCAAGTTTGTTCAAAAGTTGCTGTGTAATATTAGTGTAACAAACATCAGCGTAATCAAGTATAGGAAGAACAAGAGCCTGGACGAGCAAAACCTTGGTACTGACAGGTAGACAATTTTTAAAACGATAAAGAGCACGCAGCGTCCAGGTGATTCTCCCGCTTATCTCATTCACCTGCTGGCCCCAGTTCAGTGCGCTGTCCGTATATAGACCCAGATTCTTGACGAATGGTGAATAAGGTATCAGGTCACCGTCCATCACCACCGGGGCAACAGATGGACTGCCCACCGCACGCAACTGATATGAGCTACCAAAGATACACTTTGACACTTTGCAGGGTTAACCTTGACGCCGAAGTTAAGTGACCAGTCACTGATGCAGCTGAGGTCCCTGTTCAGCTTATCAATGGCAACGTCCAAGTCCGCAACACCAGCCTGCACATACAGTTGCAGATCATCAGCATATAGGTGGTGTGAGCATTGAATTCTATCTTTGAGCATATTTATAAACACTGAAAACGGAATAGGCGATAAAATTCCCCTCTGCAGTACGACCGTCACCAAGTCAGACCAATTGGAAAGAAATTGACGCTCGCGAGGTAAGAAGAGAACCAGTCCACAGCAGAAGGAGAGACACGAAGATGACTCAGCACTGGCAGGAGGATATCGTGATCAACAGTACTAAAAGCATTGTAGAATAATGAATAATAAATAAATAAATAAATATGCGCCAGACAACACACCTCTTGTAATGGTCTCGAAGTAGGGATTATTATACCCCTGTGTTACGAGGTACCACACAAGGAAATAGGCTAGGGGCGTCTCCTAGCACACCCAGACCCGAGTCAATTCAGAAAAGATCGTTTCCTGAATTGACCGGGAATCGAACCCGGGACACTACGGAAGTCGAGGCGAGAAACCGTGCAACAGCACACTACGCCAATCGTGTCGTCGTAAAGTCGATTAAAACCAGGACCGTCAACCGAGATTCCTCCATACCAGCCCTGATATCATCCGTGATTTTAATAAGTGCAGTAGTGGTACTATGTCCTGGACGAAAACCCGATCGGCACTGACTTAGCATCCCATTACCCAGAATGTATCTGGAAAATTGCTTATGAGCAGCTGCTTCAAGAATTTTGGACAAAAACGGGAGGATAGAGATGGGACGGAATTGATTCAGGGTACTTGGGTTCGCAACCTTAGGAAGAGGGATGCCGAACGCTTGACGCCAAACTTCAGGAAAGTGACCACTGCTAAAAGAGAAGTTCACAATATGAGTGATAGCCGGGAGAATGTGGTCTAAAACACGTAGAATCATAGTACGGCTTATATCGTCGAAACCAGTGGCTTTCGACTTGATGGAGTCTATGATTTTCTTTATCTCCTCTTCAGACACTGGAAGAAATGAAAACATGTTATTGGGGAGAGGAGGTAGTAGACGCATGGAAGAAATGGTGCTTCGTTTTACGGAATCTTTCAGTGGGACGGAAGAGGAGAAGTGCTTATTGAGGTCGTTGGGAGAGAAAGAAGTCGAACTCAAGCTAGATGGGGATTTACCAAAGCCGAGAGTATTATGAAACTTCCAGATGTCGGAAGAAGAGGAAGAAGTGACATTTTCGTGGATATGGTGAAGCTTTGCGGATCTAACCATTTGGTTGCAACGGTTTCTGGCCCTCCTAAAAGATTTCCACTTGTCAGCACAACGGTCTCTTTTAAAGTTGCTGAAAGCTCTGTCACGCCTGGACATCGCAACCCGAACGTCTCATTCAGTATGTCACCCAACAAACAAATTGGTCATATATAAATGTCTTATAGCGACTTTCGATTAGTACGACGATAAACAACAGTTAGATAAAATCTTAACACGACTTTTATATAACCAAGCCGTCGTTAAAATGTTATTATCGCACGGGCCTCTAAAATAATTTATCATGGCTGACCACCTTGGTCACAAGAAACCGCATCATGAGACCTTTTCATTCTGTAATTCCTGTATAGAAGTCACGCCTTAACTTAGACAAGATGGCTACTATTTAGTACAAAAACAATTTTTAAATAATTTTTTAGAATAATTGAATTTCAAGGAATTCGAAGAGGGCGTAAAAAAATTCTCAGCTTTTTTTTCCGACACCGGATTCGCCCGCATAGACTGTGTTTCCCTTCAAAATGTAGCCTAAATTAAAAAAAAAACAGCCTTTATGTACCCTCCTTGATGATGTAGCGATATGATATTTTTTTTAAATCGGTCCAGTAGTTTCGTATCCTATTCAATACAACCAAAAAAACAAACAAAAAAATATTTCCTCTTTATTTATAATATCAGTATACTTAGATATGATTTTAACAATAACACCTTTAACGAAAAAAAAAGATTCTTAATAATGCGGTAAGAACAAAACCTGCACGTCTTTTTTGCGTTTTATCAATACTCTACTTATCATATTTTAGTCACTCAATATTGCTTTAATCAATTTTATCAAATACAATGAAATTCCCACGATGTTTTCTACCTTGCCATTGTGATAATGAACTAATATTTTAAAGAGGAAAGATTTGGAATTTTATATTTTTGTAGGTAATGGATAAACTAGCAAAACATTTAATTAAAAATGTGTTATTTAATCTGGACTCACCTTTACAGCCTTCTGAAATATTTTGACAAAAAATGGATATTGAGGAAAAATATGCGCTAAAGGACACGCGAAACGTGAAATTAGGATAAATATTGCCATGTGTTACAGATAAAGATTAAAGCCAGCGTCTACCAGCAGACCCAGATCCGAACAAATTTAGAAATGTTCGGTTTCTGAACTGAGAATGGAACTTGGGACGCTACGCATGTCACAGAAAGAAACCGCGCTTCGCCCATGCATTGTGTCATCCATTATTACTTTATTATTATTATTATTTCCAACTGGGGACGCTGGCAATGGGCCGGGTGATCGGTCCGCTTGTTGTTGCCATTTCACCCGTTTCCCCGGGCCCCCTTTGCAGGTGGTCTTTAGGTTGTCCCATTTTCACGGCGTCCCGTTGAATCTTCCCGTGGCTCTGCAGAATCTTGCTATCTGGTCCACCGTCAGTTCTTTAAGATCTTCTTCATCTAGCGAGTCTGACCCCATGAGTTCCCATCGAATGTGTGAGTACATCGGGCATTCGGCAAGTAGCCTAATATTACCTAAGTAATAGTCTTACTACTAATGATAGACTATGAATAGGTACGGGTTCAATAGCCACCCAGGCCCAACATTATCGAGTGTGTTTTTATGTGTCTAGGTTAAATTGGTAACACAATGTTACAAACGGGATAGTCAGATGCGAGTGACTGCTGTCGGTCATGGTGACGGAACTCTCAGAAGTCCTCTGTCCACCAATGGTATTAAACCCCAACATGGTACGTGGTAAGTGAGCCTTCCGCCGTAATTCGGGTTGATTTGGTTTTTATCGATGTTTTCCATCACCGGGGAGTCAGTCGGTTTAGCAATGACAACAAAAATTAGTTCTGCCCAGATTTGAACTATACCATACGATCTACTATCCGCGTTGGGATGCTTATCTCCTAGGCCACGACGCTCTCTAATTGATAAATTAAATTTTTATCTTTGTGTGATCTATCGTGTGTAATTTATTCAACTGTAAGGGTGTCAGTAGTTATGGAACTACCAATGGTAACTTGGTAATGGCAACTTGGATGCCCCCACCATTTTTACGCAGATGATCTACAGATCTACATGCAGGGAAATACTGTTGAGATTAACAGCGCTATGGGACAAGTTAACCGCGATCTGGAGTGCGTTGCTGAGTGGTCTGCCGAATTCGGAGTCAAGGTGAATCCTATCAAATGCCAAGCCATAATCATCGGTGGCTCATGACAACTGGCGAAGCTTGATATGCGTTTGAGGTTTTATTTCAAAAATATTCAAAAAACCTTACCCGTGAGTAGCGTTGGAAGTCCGAATGTAACACTCATTATGTTTACAAACACGACCACTGGCAGGAACATGATTTCTCTCACTGATCGTTTGCTATAAAAAAGATAAAACCTTCAATAAATTGTAAAAAGTGTTAAGCACATCTGCTATCCCACACAGTATAGATACATTTATCTTTCAGTATGAGCCGTGGATAGTAAAATGTTATCGGCGATATCGATTATGAAGAGTATTGTTTATCTTGTATTAGTTTATTCATTTTATCTTAAAACCGGAAAATTACATGTTTTTTTTGTTTTTTCAGAAAATGAAAGAAAAGCTGCGACTTTAAGAACACTTGGTTGCTTCGTCGACCAGCTTTTTTCAACTCCTCAGGGTTTATTATCTAACCAAGGTAATATAAGTAGTTCTCTTTATAGTATTAGTTTATATTTACTTAAGTCATATTATCAGATCCATCCGTTATTGCCATTTATGTATGGTAAGACATTCGTTGAAAATGTCACGAACATTAATTCATACTTGGAATCTTATTTTATTTATTTCCGTGAAATTATACAAATGTGTTATAATTTTTCATAGGTGGCTTGAGAAAAGAGAACAAGATCACTAACTTAAAACTTAGCACATACGAGTATGTATTCAGTTGTTTTGATGATAAATTGGTTTTTGCTTGAAATAACGATGACAATGGTACGAGTATAGTGAAGGAATTAGCTCATATTATACTCTACCCTTTTTTAGCAAAGGCATATTAGGCAGGCATCATTATAGCGCCATAGCGACAACTCATCAAATGCCCATGGCTCGAAAAGGAAAACCACGGTAAGAAAAAAAAATCTTCTGATAACTACAAGGCTTTAAGCCAACGGCGTCTCCCAGAACATTGTTATCAAGTCATAGCTACAATTGATGGGCATTGCCTTACTTAGTCATTTTTTAAAATTCGTTTTGTGATTACTATGTAGGTACTTAGGCGTTTTACTCTTACAGCACTGTGGGGCTGGAGTTAATTGGTTGTTTATAGTAGGTTAAATGAACCAAAATAAAAAAAAAACCAAGCAAAATGTTCATGGTCACAATATCATGTCAACTTATTATTCGTTCTAATTAATTGATATGCTAATATAAGATGTGCGTTCAGTAATCAACAAAAAAACAAACTCACCACTTTGGATGCACAAGACCGCGCGAAGTGGACCAAGAAAATAAGAAAGGCAGACCCTGGGACCCTGGGACCCCACACACCAGTGTAGGTTCACAACCGGGATAGACCGCACAGATGATGATGATTAATTACTGAACTATGCTTTGGAACATTATGCGTTTTTTGTTCTGCTTTTCGAGTTGATGCGTTTTAATACTTATGCCAAACAAATTTTAGCCTACGTTATATCAGGATTTCTGAAATTATGCCATACAATATTATAGCTTGTTACAATTAGGACAATCAGAAATATGGAACATGATATTATGACAGTGAACATTATGCTTAGAATTAGTGAGCCCACATTATACGGCCTCGATCGAATATTTTTTCACACAATTTGGTATGTAAATAGGGGGGCGGATAATATAATTTTTCATAACCGTACTATTTGGATGAAAAAGTTTAAGTCGCTTTTTTTTAAATGGCCTTCAAAACTTAGAGGAAACACAGAATTTTCCACTTTTTCAGTTTCATATATATTTTTTAATTATTATTCAGTGATATAAATAAAAGGGCTTCTAAATCAGGTAGGCCTAATATTCAGCTAACAATGAAAAACAAATTAAGCATGTACCTTTAAATATTCGCGCCACAGTAATCAAAAAAGTAATATAACTCGAAAACTATCCAAAATCACGGAACATACATGGTGGTGATTCGGGTAGACCTAGTGACGCTCTACCACTGGGCTTCCACTAATCACTACTTTTTGGGACACCCTGTATAGTTTACACTTTGAGATTACACAAACAGCTAGCTAGACATTTCAGCTGGATTGTACCGATTACTCAGTAGGTGCTGTAGAAATTAAGATTAGAAAATAGAAAGGCACAGGCATTGGCTGTAGTCCAATTTATTTTTTTGGATATCGTACGACACCGCTGCCTGTTAGTTTTTTATTATGTCCTTTTATAAGGGTTTTTTTCTTTTATAATTGTTGCTTTGACATTTATTATTTTCATGGACATCGCATTACTAAACAGTAATGCGATGTCCATGAAAATAATAAATGTTTTTCTTTTAAATTATTTTCGGATTTCATTCAAAAAATGTTCATGTTCTACTGATTCTGTGTGGAAAAAATAATATTGTACAATAAAATTGCGCGTATGCTCAACCATCAATCAAGAATTAAAAAAAAATTGAATTCATTTCTATATTTGGAAGCCAAAGCAATCCCGTTAATCACTACGAGTTCGATAGAGGACTTTGGACCGATTCTTTAAAATAACTTATCAGGTAGGTATTTAATAAATCAAACTCACTTTAATGTTTCCTATTATTCACAGAACTATTGTAGATCACCGAATACTTTAACAGAAAAAGCGTAAAATTTCCTACAAATTGTTTGCGAACGAATGCGATTGCAAGAGACTCCGTGTCTGTAACTTGCGAGCAAATTATACTAACTTCTGCGCCATAGTATACACTTGTATATATAGCAGTAGGACCGCGCAGGGATTCCCCAGGTGGTTATATAAATCGGCTAAAAAAACTGGCGAAAGAGAAAAAGCACATTAATATTTTTGGATTAAGACTGGTTTCAGCCCAAACATGTTCAGACGAGTATTCTAAATTAAGTTGAAATCATTGTCTGATAATGTTAATCGGCTTGATTGTTTCAAAAGCAAAAAGAAATGTTATTTTTCGATATAAGACAGTTCAAAATAATGTTATGTACCTGCCTAAAAATAAACATCTTTAGGTACAATTTCAGTATTCCGTGCAGAAATAACCACATTTGAAAATGTATAATAAATGGATGAATGTGCGGTTATTTGTCTTAAGTCGTAGAATTAGAATTTATCGCAAAACAAGTAAACAAATAGGTAATGTGAAATGTAGATAATATGGAAAATTAAGCGTTTCATCTGTACTACTCGTATAATCTATAGTTACCTACTAAAGTTATAAAAAGGAAAGATTTGAATGTTTGTTTGTATTGAATATACCGATTTTATTAACAGAACATAGGCTATATTGCAAAACTAAAAAATAAATTTCTTATTAAGATAGAAACTAGAAAAAATCGACCTGATCCTGGGACTCAAGCGAGATTCGAACCCGCGACCTTTCACAATCCGGGTGACTGCTCTTCCAACTGAGCTACCGAGGCCGTTAACAGACCCTATCTATGTGTAGAAAACAGAGCATTGTTTAGTGCTAAAAATAAAAATTCATTTAAATTTCTTATTATTTCTTAGTAAGTATTATTAAAGGTCCCTTCTTTCAGGTTTTGTTCTCACAAAAGTTTCTGCATAACATTTTCTACTTACTTGGTTGTTTATATTGGTTTTTACTCAGCGATCAATACTGTAGGACCTATATAGGCTGTTTAAGTTCAGCACCAAGTCAACTAAGCTAATGAAATGAAATGAAATGAAATGAAATTTTATTGTGAATATAAATTTGGGCACACAGCATTTAGCAGTTACAGTTGCTTGAGAGAGAATCTCCAAATTTTACCCTATCAAGCGTATTCACATACTTAAAAATAAATAAACCTATTTTAACTAACTAACAAATGAAATAACTCAAGCTACGAGGGTCATTCAATAAATACTTAGCCTACAAAAAGTAAACGAAAATTTTGGAATAGTGGCAATTTATTTTTCAACATAGTCTCCTTTCCGTTCGATACACTTAGCCCAGTGATGCTCCAACTTTTTTAACCCGCCCGAAAAATAGATTTTGTCAAACTCTGCAAAATAGGCCTCCGTGGCGGCGATGACCTCCTCATTTGATCCATATCTATTCCCGGCGAGTGATTTTTTCAGATTTGGAAATAGAAAGAAGTCACAAGGGGCCAAATCTGGAGAATACGGTGGATGGGGCAGCAATTCGTAGCGTAATTCGACCAATTTGGCCATGGCAACGGCAGACATGTGAACCGGTGCGTTGTCGTGGTGAAACAGCACTTTTTTCTTCGCCAGATGGGGTCGTTTTTTCTTTAATTCGGCGTCGAATCGGCCCAATAAATCGGCATAGTAATTGTTTTACCCTTCTCGAGGTAATCGATGTAGATCACACCTTGTGAATCCCAGAAAACGGTGGCCATAACTTTTCCGGCCGATTTTACAGTTTTCGCCTTCTTTGGAGCACGTTCCCCGGTCTGGATTCATTGTTTTGATTGCTCCTTGGTCTCTGGTGTGTACCAGTGGATCCAGGTTTCATCGACGGTCACAAAACGACGCAAAAACTCCGCTGGATTCCGCTTAAACAGCGCCAAACACGTCTCCGATGTGGTCTCACGGTTGCGCTTGTTTTCCGGTGTGAGTAAACGCGGCACCCATCGCGCCGACAGCTTTCTCATGCCGAGTTCCTCGTGAAGAATATGATGCACTGTTCCTTCTGAAATGGCTACAGTCTCAGCTAGCTCCCGAACCTTCAATCGGCGATCTGCCAATACGAGATCATTTTCCTCCGTAGCAGCTGTTTTCGGTGCACCTGGACGTGGTTCATCAAAAACCGACGTACGGCCACGTGCAAACTCGTTGAACCAATTCTTGACGGTGGCCATCGATGGAGAAGAGTCACCGTACACAGCATCCAAGCGCTCTTTGATTTCGATGCGCGTTTTCCCTTCCAAAAATAGGAATCGAATCACCGAACGATATTGCTCTTTTTCCATTTTTGTAAAACCGATCGACACGTTCGCTTCCATAAGTTGTCAAATTAAAACAAATGAAGGAATGGAATGAAAATTTGAAAAAAGAATTAAAAAAGAATGTGCTACACTGTGGTAGAACTCATTTGAAACTACAGCGCCCTCTGGCGATGAGGCTAGGTACTTATTGAATGCACCTCTTAGATAATACAAAACAACATTATTCTTTGTATTCATAAAATTCTTTTAAACTATAAAATCAATTTTTCAGTAGCCATATCTTAGTCAATCTTTTAAATTTACGTAAATTAATATTTTCATCCTTAAACTTATCAAGTAATTTATTAAATATCTTGATGCAGATGTTATAGGCATGTTTTGAGACTATTGACAGTTTCACAGGAGGTATGTTTTTTATTATGACACATGGATGCGTGCTATGAGAAGGCGTGCAACGAATGCGTGCTGTGCGTACCTACTTACTGTCGGTATCGCATAGCTCGAGCTGCACATCTTCGTAGCACATCTTAATCGCTCCGTTACATAGCAAAGCATCAGTGGAAACGGTCTATTAGTTTTGCTAGTTAAGCTCACCTTGCACATCCTTGCAGTATAGCTGTATATATCACCTCTCTGGTAGAAAAGCAGCCTTAAGCAAAGCAGCCTCTAGCTCGCATTGTAAAACCACAACAAGTTTAAAAGAGTAACTACTGAGTTTCTCGCCGGGTCTTCTCAGTAAGAATCAACTTCTCCGACGCGGTGTTAGAGTCGCATTATGTTTGTACCTATACTGTTTATTCATATATTCATATTATCATAGTATTTATGTCTATTATTTAGTATATTTTTTGACTTTTTAAAAGTACTGATTAAGTCTTTTAAATAAAGATATTTGAGTTTGAGTATTGAGTGATCATGTGATTTCATTTGAAAATTAAAGTGCGGTCTGCAGCAGGCATACCCCATACAAAGCCTAAAGAAACACAATATAAACATAACCAAAACCTTGATAAGCGGGCCAGAAGTCGTTTATAAATATCGATAAATGAATCAACGTGACGATCGTGACTGATATTAATCATAATAAATTACTTGTTAACAAAAAAGATTTGTTCTACATAAATAAATAAATAAAAAGCGCCAGACAACACACCTCTCGTATGGTCTCGAAGTAGGGATTAATATCCCTGTGTTACGAGGTACCACACAAGGAAATAAGCCAGGGGCGTCTCCCAGCACACCCAGACCCGAGTCAATTCAGAAAAGATCGTTTCCTGAATTGACTCGACCGGGAATCGAACCCGGGACACTACAGAAATCGAGGTGAGAAACCGTGCAACAGCACACTACGCCAATCGTGTCGTCGTAAATAGGGGATTTACAAAAATCGTGTAATAAAATTGTGTACTTACCTTATTGCAGTTTATTTTTTACAGTGCTGTGGTTATTTAAAGCTCAAGAGTGATTCGCTAAAGCGAAGTTATGAAGATAAGAAAAATCTTCGGATTGCGAAAGTACGATCACATTTCTTCTTATCGATCTAAGCTCAACTGGTTACCAATTCGTCAACGCAGAAAAGTGAGAATTTTGTGTGTTCTTTTTTCTATTCTCTTCGATCCAAACTCTCCGATGTACCTAAAAAATTTCAATTCCTACACTCGTCTCATCAAAAAGATCTCCGTTCAAGTAAAACTTTAGCTTAACACCCCTTTTCTTTTCCTCCTACATGTCAAGCTCCTTCAGACTGTCTGCCATACGGCTCTGGAACTCTCTCCCAAGCAACATTCAGAAATCTACCTCCAAACTTGCTCTGAAGAGGTAGTTGCGTGAGCATTTTAAGTGAGCCGCTGATTCAGTCAACCATTTCATCGAGTTCAGATTCAGGCATCTACGTTTAACTCTCTTAATGGCAAGTTAATTTAATTTCATATTATATATTATTATTTATTATTATATCAGTATATTTATTGTAAATGTGTATAAATAGGTATGTTTGTTGGCATGATGAGTATATATAATTTATATGTATTTATGTAGTATATTATGATCTATATATGATTTATTGAAGTTTATAAATTGTATTAGGTATTTGTTAGTTTGAGTATTAGTAGGTTTTAAAGTTTTAGTTAAGTAACAAATTTGTTTGTATTTGCTTGCACCAAATTCCATACGTTGCACAGCCCAAAATTCGTATGTTCTCTGATAAACCTTGCGGTTGACTGGTAGAGAATGCCTCTAGGCATTAAGTCCGCCAATTGTACCTATTTTTATAAATGTGCAATAAAGAATAAATAAATAAATTAGAATATTTCAAAAGACCTCACCCAATCACTGTGCACGGAAGAAGACCTTTTGTCTTTCAAAGCCATTGCAAAATGGGTGTGGCTGCTTTCCCACCAGAGATGCTGCGAGGATGTGCAAGCTAAGCTACGAAACTATTAGACCGAGTGAGATGTGCTACGACGATGCGCCGCCGCAAGGTAGCTGGGCGAGGAAGATGCGCAGCTTGAGTTATTGCGATGTATCGACAGTAGGGAAGCCAAGTACAGCACGCATCCATTGCACGACGGTGAGAGTCACTTGCCCCTGACTGGGTACCATCACGACTATATCCCGATTGGGGTCAATTGGGATATAGTCGTGATGGTATGTTTTGTTACGTATTTATACCGGGTGATTATCATCTCCATAGTACGCATCCACAGCACGCATTCATTTAAAGATTTGTATAGTTAGTTACATTGTGTAACATTAAAAACATATTGAAATGAAACAACTTTACGGATTCTACTCACGGAATTTATATTTTTACATTTTCTGACCCGACGTTTCGACTCCTTTACAGCAGTCGTGTCGTCGTGATCACGGGATGACTCAGATGTTATATGTCAAGAAAGTAATTATTTATAGCAACCGTCACTCAACTACCGTAATTTTCACTATCATCCCCGGTAAGTTCCTATCCACCCAGAAAGAGCTAACTGTATATTGAGGTCTTACAGATTGTGCTGCCCCCTAGGCTTAGGTGGTAGTAAAACTCATTGAGCCTGACTTCAAGCAATGAGTTTCACTACCGAGTAGAATCGCGAGTAGAAGCCGTAAAGTTGTTTGATTTCATTAGGTAGTGTTCGCGTAAATATAAGAAAATAATATTTTAAATACATATTCTATGTATGTGGACTAATGAATGTGTTTGGTGGATGTCAAACGCATGCATAGCACATCTCTGGTCAAAAAGCAGTATTATGTTGGCAATAGAGTAGGTCTAAGCAAAGCTTCACGTGCCATTGTGTGAGTATGTCAACATCATATGAAATAAGGCAGAAAAAGGTCAATTTCGTTCTTTATTTAAATTGTCCCACAGGCAAATTGCTGAGGCTAAAGTTACATTCAACCAAAACTTCTGCTCACTACTTACTGAAATCAGCTTTGTAGGGCTAGTATGCAAGAGCAGTACATTTTGTCACGCGTTATCTCGGTCAATTCTGAGAAAAAATGTTGTGGGGGTCACCTAAGCCCTACTAATCGACTGTGCTACTTAACTAGACTGCTAGCCGCTACTAAAGGGTATTCACCGTGCCGTGCCCACTTGATGATGGCCATGAGTCATCGTGAAAGGTCAGGTAACACGCAGCGACCTTTCGCATGATAAGTGGAGGACGATGCATGTTTGCTTATAATTTTAATTAACGTAAATAGCAAAGATCTGTGACGTCATGTTTGTAACCAACGTTGTAATAAAGGTGCGTCAACACTGTTTTTTTGACCAAAGGGAGCATCCGTTAAGGTGCATCTACACCGAAGTTACTTTTTGAAGAGGAACCTATGCAAATCAATGAAATAATGCAACATCTGTGGTCCCAGCATAACATCAATTTTTGAAGTATTGAAACAAAAAAAACACTTCCAGTAAGAAGCGAGTAGCACTGCAAATATAAGGAACGTTTTCAGTGCAATTCGGTCACCTTCACAACATTTAGAACTGAAAGTCAACATATACGGCAAACGGACTGAAATAAAAAAATATTTCACATACCTACGTGCAGAAAGAATTAAAACCTTTATTGACATTTTTAGTAAAATAACACAGCATGACTCAATTTACTTAAGCACTAAAGAATTAGGTATTAAATTGAACCTAAATATTTAAAAAAAAAACAATATTCAACAAAAAAATAGTAAATTGGCAAGAAGATTTTCCCAATTTGTAGTTTTGTGTATTTTAGCAAAAAAATTATACAATACATTATTTTATAAATTAAACCTACTTATCACAAACACGAATTAAATTACAAATGCGTAAAGATTTGGCACAAATCGAAACGATTATTATTTAGGAACTAATAGATTGCAGTTTATGTTGTGATCTTTTCTAATTTTTAGCGGGTTCAAACGCAGGCACGAAGTGGTCCCAAGTGGACAAGTGCCGGAACAGCTCCCCCCCTGGGCACTCAGTAGCCATGACTTGTCTGTGCCCCACCAGTTTGTAGACTGGGCTTATGTAGCCTCTTGCTACACCAGCTTCGATCAGCGCCGCTGTTGCCTCCAGCTGGTTCGATGGTGGTAGCTCAGCTAGAGAAAACAGATGGTATACGGTATTAACTAATTTGTATCTACTGCGCGTTAGCAAAAATTTAACAGCTACAATAGTTAATCTTAACTTATTATTTTCTAAGGTATAATAGTCATACACTTCTATAAGTCCCTTTACTGGGTACTGGCACAAATTAGACATGCGCGGCGCTCTGACAGATAGCTCGCTTAGACAACACGCCATTTTTGACGCACGCACACGGAGACATGAGTTTACAAGCGAAGTCAGTGAGCTTCGGTGAGTCGGAAAGTCGCACTGTCGCGAGTGTTTTTGTGATGATGAATTTTGTTTTTGGCCGGTTCTGTCAAGTAGGTATAACTTACTTACTTAATTTTTAAAAATTCAGGGCGAATAAAGTAGTAACCCTAGGCGGTTCACGCAAGTTTTGGAAAAAGGTGCGAGCGGTCCTTCTGTAAACTCTTTATTTTGTGGTACTGGCTTCATTTTACTGCGGTGGTACGAGCCATACTCCAAAACACGCGGGGCAAAGGCAGATTATTGGAAAGTTATGTAAGGCTATGCATGGCGAAATTGGCGACTAACGGAGGACTGGTATTTATTGACGTAAGCCAGAACCAAATATTTGATCAAGGTTTGGGCTCGAAAGATTTTGCTCGAAATTGCTCGAAAAGTGCATCACTCAATTTCGGTTGGGGTTACATTCGCATCCCACTACTCCACCTGCAGAACTAAGAAGCACATCGCGACAAAATTATTGACCGCTCCTTCTTGTGCCCACGCCATGCGAATTAACGCATGATGCGATTATCTCGCAGTGCTCATCTTAGCCATACTGACGTACGTAGCTTAACTTCATCCGAAGTGGCCCAAACAATGGTCAAATATGGAAAATACATCCTTTGTACAAATAAAAATGTGATCGTCCGTTTTGCGAATATAGTTCTCTTTAGAATGTATTATTCTTATATTATTCTTACTTCTCCAGTCGCCGATCAAGCAGATGCCTATGCTGACTCCGTTCGCTTTTCCTGCATGGATGCCCCTCGTCTCCCAGCCTCGACCTTCGTAGACCCCGCCTTCGCTACCAATGCAGAAACTGAAAAACAAACATGGCATTATTTTCTAATAAAGCGAATAAAGATCTGCTTAGCAGTTTAATCATAGAGACCATATTTTGACAAACTTGTTACGACAAACTCGATACGATACGTAGATGGAAATCATCGCTAATGGCGTGGTCAGAGGCAAAGCTAGCTGTTGCTAGCTTGTTGCATTACTGTGCTTGTCAGCCTCATGTCTGGACCTCACGACCGCTTTCCATCAGGTGGAGTGAGTCACATTGACGGGCACTATAAAAAAAAATGCGCACAGAACACTCAGCATCTAGCTACACTTTGCCAAACTTTTTACCTTGGGATGAGTTACAAAATAAAATAAAAAGAGCTGGTTATGGGACAAGTACTATCATTGCTGATAATCGGGTATCTAAGTGGTAGCTACTAGTGGTAGCTACTAGTGGTAGCTACTAGTGATAGCTACTAGTGGTAGCTACTAGTGGTAGCTACTAGTGGTAGCTACTACTGGTAGCTACTAGTGGTAGCTACTAGTGGTAGCTACTAGTGGTAGCTACTACTGGTAGCTACTAGTGCTAGCGGTACACCCCGAAAAACAGTCAAAACCTGCAAATGGTGTTAAAGACATGAAAATCGGAACGATTGATCTCTAGGCCATACGAATCAATTTGACCCGTAGCACGGAAAAAAGGAAAAAAGGGAGGAGCGTCATCTTTTTTTTGTATGAGAAAAAAAAATTTGCTCTGAAACCTATCTGATGAAAGGGCTTACTGAGCGAATTCTAAAAATATAGCACATCATTACCTTCTCATCACTTGTACTAGATTATTTAAAATAAAAATCCGTTTCAGAACAGACCAAGTTTGGGTCTCCTTCAGATATGGTACGGTTGAATATTCTTTTCTAAAAATGCTTCAAATGGCACGTATTAACTACCTAGCTGACCACTAAAAAATGTTTTTTTTTTAATATTTACATTTAAGTTGTAATTTTTTATAATATTTAAATGTTGCAAAGTAAATACATTATTTTGCAAAGTATAATTACGATTAGTTGAAACATGCATAAAAAGTTCAATATAAGACACTGAGGATGATAAATACTAACGCGAGAGGAGTTTTTAGTTGCGAACGGGAAACGGGCGGGATATCGAGCTGGGAAATTGTTAGGAAAAGCTGACAAACTTGAGCAGACCCATGGATGGAAGCAGCAAAGTGATAAAATTTGGGTATGGACCCCACAAGATACGCACTAGGAAGTTTGTATTTATCATCCTCGGTGTCTAAAACTAAACTTTTACATGTATAATGTTTCAACTAATCGCAATTTTATTTTGTAAATTTTTAAAATTATAAAAAAATACATATTTTTTAAACTCCGTTTTTTAAGTTTGATATTACTATTTGAAGCATATTTTATAAAAATATTCAACCGTGTAATGTCTGGAGGAGCTGTAATATGTTTTGTTTTTTTATTTTTATTTAATACAAGTGACTAAAAGGTAATGATGTGATTGATATATTTTGAAATTGGCTCAGTAAGCCCTTTCATTAGATACCACATACGATGGGTTTCGAAGTAAAAAAAAAACCCATACAAAAAAAAAGATGACACTCTCCCCTTTTTTTTCTTTTTTTCCGTGCTACAGGTCAAATTGATTTGTGTGGCCTAAAGATCAATCGTTCCGATTTTCATGCCTTTATCACCAATTTGCAGGTTAATTAGCGTACCGCTAGCACTATACCTACGTCAACATGTCATCACATGTTCAAACTTGAATTTGAATTTTTATCTGTGACTAATCTGACGGCATTAACGTAAAAACAACGAG
This sequence comes from Udea olivalis, assembly GCA_947369235.1. Classification (NCBI taxonomy): domain Eukaryota; kingdom Metazoa; phylum Arthropoda; class Insecta; order Lepidoptera; family Crambidae; genus Udea; species Udea olivalis. The sequence continues at coordinate 7,663,654 of OX376362.1, read as the reverse complement.
CTCGCTATAAATACACGGCTATAAATAGCTTAGACAAATGAATACAAAGTCTTCATTAGACAAAAAGTTGTTTATGTGAAGCAGAGCAAACGACCTCTGGGGGAAATACCGCGCGCCCTTATCAAAAGTAGTCGCGGTTGAAATGTGAAAGTGACTTTTTTGAGCAATTAGGTACCTTAGAATAATTACATATTGGAACAAAGTCCGCGCACCCATTTTGAAGCACCTTAATTGGAGCCACAAATGGCTTGGTAGTGTTCATTACAGCTCCGCAATGTTCATTGTCAAAGCAAAGCGCGCCGCACGTAAGCAAGTAAAACAAAGTCACGCATGTGTGGATCGGATTAGTGCCTCATTTTTGACGGGGCGGTTGTTTATAGACTATCCTTCTATACGTTATTATTCTAAGGTAATTACATTGTTTTACCAACAACGTGGATGTCTACCAAGCAGTTATAAAATACCTTGCCATTTTGTTGAAACATGTTTTCTGAGATTGAGGAGACCTCGATGTAGACAATGAGACTGGCATGGATATCGGAAATAATAGATTTAAATAAAAATATTATTGGTAAAAAATTTACCTAGGCCTGTTGGTGCAATGGCAGCGATCCTGCTAAGCACCGGAGGTCATGGGTTCGATCCCCACCCAATGCCATTATTCATGCGACGAACATTTGTGTTTGTTGTGTGGCTGGGTGTTATTATCTATTTTAAGTATGTATTTAAAAATATTTAAGTGTGTTAATAAGTTTCTCACATCCATAGCTCTGCTTAATTTGAGGTCAGATGATCTTGGTGTAATTTATCCCAGATATTTATTCATTTATATTTATTTATTATCCTTATCACTACATTCGTCATTATAATGGTGCGAAGGGTTCAGGCCAGTTCCTATGCCATCCTAGCTATGATTGCTAGTAGGCTGGACTGTCCCTACATCCGACATTGCTGTGATAGACACATCCCACAATGTCGAATGGAGAGACTACTGTGACTAATATGTTTTAAATTTGTGTTTTTATTGTATTTCATTTTTCAATTATTTTATGTGTCTATTACTTATAATTTTAATTTCAATTTCAATTGTATGTCACGATATGGGTTTTTATTACCTGAATTAAATGATTAATAATAATAAATAATAATCACAACCCAACAGTGAAAAAGGGTTTATAGGTAATTTTATGTTTGTCAACTCTTATGAAACCCCCACCGTCTTAAATACGCTAAAATTTAAACAAATTCATAATTCTTTATTTGCAAGAACATGGTATAAAGTTTTTAATTACAATTTCAAAGTGCACATGTCTTGCCAGGATTGTTAGCATGCAAATGGACATACAAATCTTCATGTAGGACGAAAAAAACAATATAAATTAAAAGTAAACAATAAATAAATTAAATCGAAGCAAATCAAAAATAGTAAAATATTAATTTAACAAAACAATCAATGTCAATCGAATAAAAAAAAGTCAGAATGAAAGTTTCTATTAAATTAAAATGTTCGATCAAGTAATTCCTCTACGTCATAAATTCTTTGGTCAATAAGTCACCTAAATAGTTTAGCCTTAAAAATGTGTAAATTATTATTGTAAATCTTGACACACGAACTTGACAAAAAAACTGGTGGTAATTATTTAGATACTTTTGGCTACAGTAATGTGTTATTTTTATTTATGAGAACTTCCTTTTGTGGTAATACTCGTACGTGATAGAAAATCCTAAGTAGGTAGGTTCTGAGGAGAGCTTTGTCAGTTCTTAACAACTTTTTATTTCCTACTTCCGTTTCGTATAAAAACAGGTCCGAGCCTCTTTTCGTGTTTGATACATCTGCATATCGTAAGGTCAGCCGTAAACAACATGCGTACCTACCTAAATCTAAAAAAAATACGAATCCTAATGACATCCGATTACCAACCTGAAAATAACTTTTCCCTGTTTGGAATATGGAGGTCTATGTGGGCGTCTTGCTGCAGATGATTATGTCAATGAATACCACGTGTAAATCCTATGACAAGACCAGGAACCAAGTAAAGATGAGAAACTAATCTGAAAATTACACCCAGCTCTAATGTTTGCGAAAAAATTCCACCGTCGTTAGCAAGTCATGGTCAGCGGTTTGACAGGTAAATGCCCGGCTGGCCGGATGCAGGAAAAAATAAAAAAACGTGGTGTTAAACTCGGCTCATTTACTATTTACTTCAAATAGACGTCATTATGAACTAAACTCTCTGGCAACACAGTTAATAAAAACAATCGGCTTTTCGAAACATCCACAGATCTGTATAGTATTACGAGTAATATCAAACAAAAAGGCTATGATGATACTCGTACGAAGATACATTTTTAATAGGTTCTCCTTCAAAAAATCTATCCTCAAGCTTTTTTTACAGACACCCTAATCAGTTTCAATTAGTGCTATTTAATCATTGGCCAGATTAGTCAGATCGTCAATCATATCATTCCGAGTTAATGTTTCGTCTTCCACTTGAGTACATAATATGTATTTATATATCATTGTATTTATGAATTTATATGTATATATTTGCTATTTTTATATGTAAGTAGGTATATATATTATATGAGTAAATTGTTTACTTTTATCCTACTGAAACTTAGTTTTACAAAACCCCGCCGTAAGATTTCTGCTTCACCTAGTGGTTGACTGGTAGAGAATGCCTTTAGGCATTAAGTCCGCCAATTGTACTTTTCTTTGTGCAATAAAGATTAAATAAATAAATAAATAAAAATATTTTTCAATGTCAATATTTTTACCAAAAATGTAACTACACAAAAGTTTAGTACAGTGGGTACTGTCCAATACATAATAACATTTTATAAAATTTGGGGATAGTTTGACAAAAATATTTACGAATAGTCTTTATATTGAACAGATTTTATATTGCAGCTGATCCTGACCAGCGAAACTAATGTCTAAAACACGCCGAAAGTGCTGGCAAATGGCAATAGTGTTGTAAAAGTATAGTACCTAACTATCTACTAAATGTATTTTTTTACAAATGAGAGGCAACATTCGTCCCTATTGAGTCTTTGCCATTTTAGTTATACTTACTCGTAGCTTTGAGATGTAGTGAACCTACGTTACTAATAATGATTAAAAAAACCTTATCAAAAACCAGAACGAGACGTGACCCTGTAATCTGATGATGACGAGAATTACCTACCTACTCATACGTCAAGAGATCGTTCATACATCATCTTACTACTTATACCCCTATAATACTCTTGTTTGTCATCTAAACTACGAGTAGGTACTTGTTATCAATCAATGAGTGTATCGTAAATACGGGGCTGCATATTATCGGACACGTTATGTTTGTGTAAATAATTTGAATTTAAAATTTTGCTACATTAATTAACATAGTTAACCTGTTTTGAGATTTAATTGATAAAACAACTAAGAAACCTACGAACCTGTTTTTGTTTTTGCTCGACCCGCGAATTGTTTTTTTGTTCTCTTTACCACTTGCATATTATATAGATAATTTATAGCTTGAGCGTGAGATGGCATGCTTAACCTTAATGGTGGAAGAGTCTTTCAAAAGTAAATTTTTAACTTCAGCTTCTATAAAGGAGGGGGAAAAGAAACAAGAGGGCCGTATGAATGAAAGGGGCAAAGTACGTTTAATTTAAAAGTAAAAATAATAGAGAAACAGGAAATAATAACAGAAATGACTGAGAAGATTAGGTACTCGTACATACCAAGACGGCGAACATAAATTAACATTAACCGTCTTAATGTCAAGACAGCAACTATTCACTCCGTAACAGCTACTTCACAATCGTCGATCATATTGAACTGCTCCCTAGTGTGTAGTTATATCTGGATAGGAGACAAAATAAGTGATTTCCACAAATAGATACTCACTTAAAGCTGATGTAGCTTCATTCCAGTCTGTTGAAGTACCTCTGATTGAATCGCATCTGCTCTCGTATGGGTGTATCCAAAGAATAAGCACGAAGCTGCTGCCGTGGTTACCAATTTGCCTTTGCAGGGGTATCTACATGTGCAACTACTTTCTACGTGTACTCACTTGTAACCAATGTCACCCCAGTCCAGACTGTTGTGGTACCTCTGCATAGACCGCATGCTGGACTTGCACTGCTCCGTGGTGTTGCATGCGGCGGGAATATACGTGTGGTGAATGACCACGTGCGAAACGGGCGTGACCAGAGGCTTAGTGCCAACTGAAGGCTCTGCGCCCCAGTCCTGCCGTTTGTAGAACTTGAAGGGGTAGGAACTATCTGGATAAAAGGAGACACAAAATGAGCAATTATATATATGCATACAGTTGATGTTAGTGAAGGATCTTGTGGGCTCGGATCTTAGGGATTTTGCCCACTAAGGTACAAATGTTCGTCATATATACGAATACATGCTGAAGATCATTCACTGTAACAGCAGAAACGCCTGCAGAACTCCAGGTGCTTCCATTTTGTCCCCACTTTATTCGGGCTTGACTAGAATGGCTCCGTTAGAGGCCCAGCAATGGTGGTGAAACGTTGCGAATCCTTTTAAAGAAAACCTGCTTTGCTATCGAAATGCTGAGTCTAGCGTGTAACAGTCCGACTTAACCTAGCCGCCTCTTCACAGGTGGCAAGGGATTCCCCATCTTGATCAAAACGTCACAAAAAGTAAATACTTAGATTATGTCAGCGTTGTCTGTTTATTTTATCAAAGATTATGTATATTTAAAAAGTTCAGATAAACCCTATCGGACAGATAATCGATCATTGAGCTTTAGCCTTTGAAAAGTAAGAAGGAAGTGTACATACAGACGGTCAAACATCAAATATACTATTATCTAGCAGTTATAGCATAGATTGATCCGCATTACATTGCATTCATATTAACAAATTACTTTTTTTTATAATATAAACTCTAAAAGACGTCAATCTTTAATTATCAACTAATAACTGATTCACAAATAAGATTTTTACAATTCAAATAAATTTTTGAAACAACGAGTAACTTTTATAAGCGTACTTACCATTGAATAGTATCTCGGGGAATCCATTCACAAAACTAACAACTATCACTACAACAATACTAAGAATGTGGGTTATCATAGTTAATTAACCGAATTTCAAGATTGTAACTTGACAATTATCCTCTGTCGATACTGTCGACTTATTGAAGCCATTTTGCGTTGCTGACTGCTTTATATAAGAGTTTCCGTATAAGGGACTTTACCAGAACCATGATAACATAAGCTGTCTTTGTGAATAAAATAATTAAAGGGTCTTTGCTTAAGTGGGGGATTTGCTATTTTGCCAATCTTAACTTTTGAGTTAGAAATTTCTACTGTATGGCCTACAATCAAAGTAGTACACGCAAATTAAATGCATGTTTCTATTTGCAGTTTTCGTCGAGGTAAACAAGGTGGCATCGGCATGTCAAGCTTTACATGTAAGCATCTTAAGTTGTCTATTTTTTTTAATTAAAATATATAACAATTTTACATAAAACAGTTAAAGCGTTAATGTCTGCAGTAGTCGATGACTGTGTAAACTGTGTCGCATCCATTAGCCCCCGTCTCCGAGACAGGCGGTTCAGTCTTATACTTATATATAGCATATACATTAGGTTTTAAATAACTAAAATGGCCAGCTTACATTAAACATAACGCGTGCGCTCGCGGTGTGTGGGTGTGTGTGGGTATGTGTGTGTGTGTGTGTGTGTGTGTGTGTGTGTGTGTGTGTGTGTGTGTGTGTGCGAAGAGAGTAAGAGAGAGAGCGTGAGTGTGTGTGTGGTGTGAGTATAGCATAAACATTAATTAAAGATTAACAATAACACATGTATAGATTTATTTCGGAGTATGTATATGTTACTTAAAGATTCTACCACATCGTAATTAACCTTATGAATTTAAGCCGTTTGGTTAAAGGGTCTTACATTTATGTAGGTTCCGAGGATGAATATTTAATTCTTTACTTATTTTATTATGAAGCAGCGGTGCTTTAGTGATGTTTAATTCAATTCTACACGAATCCGGCTGTCATACTTTATCTTGCCTTTTTTTGTTAATATTACTGTCACAACAAAGTTAAAGTTTCATTAAACTGATTATCAGCGATATTCTGTAAATTCTCGAAGCAAGATAAGATAAGATAAGACACAACTATAATTGAAAAATTTTAACAAAAAAAAAAACCAACTTCAAAAAAAACTATTCCAAAACAAAGCACTAAAAAGTAAAGAAATAATTGCGTATTCTTCTAAAACTTACTTTATTATCGTATAAGTTTTAGAAGTACCCTTGAAGTATATCCTTTCCAATAAAAAAATAAGCATTGAAATCGGTTATCGTGAAAATGAGTTATTCGTCCATTTGTCGCGCATATGGTTTATCTAGATTTAAGACTTATATGGATTTCTCATAGATGCCACTGTCAGAACTGGGCCAAATTAGAATGGGACCACACGGGCAGCATCAGCTTTCAAATAAAAAAAGAATTATCAAAATCGGTTGGCGTAATGTTGAGTTAACCGTCCATTTGTCGCGCATTTTGCCTATCTAGATTTTAGACTAATATGGTTTTCTCATGGATGCCACTGTCAGAACTAGACCAAATTCAACTGAGACCATTCGGGAAGCACCAGCTTTCAAACAAAAAAATAATGATCAAAATTGGTTCACCCAGTCGAAAGTTATGAGGTAACAAACATAATTATTTTTTTTAAAAAAACATACAGTCGAATTGAGAACCTCCTCCTTTTTTTAAAGTCGGTTGAAAATGGTAATTATTAAAGGCAATTTTAAATGTAAGGTAGTCCACGGGCCTATTCAAATCTTTTCCGTAAAATTATACCGCTCACTTCGGGGTTTTAGTTAACAACAATTTATTAAAGTCGGCGTTTGATATTAGTGATCTAACTACGGTTAAAATTTTCTCTTCAACAGTGTTCTACCCTTTTCGATTTGTTAGGGGTATCTCTCCAACTCTTTTTCAGTCACCTCACCTATATCTACAGGGTGACTTTGATAACATTGGCATGCTTTTAAAATAAGAACCTGCTCATGATATACTCGTATAGTACTTTCCCCAAGTATGAGCCTATTGGACCCATCATGGGTACAAAATTTCGTATTTTCAAACCTTATAAAATATATCCTGTTTAATATTCAGCAATTGACCAATGATGCAAAAAAAATACTAAAAAAAAATAGGTCATTAAAGAACTACATGCTTGATAAAAATAATTGATAAGGGTGGGAGTAGAGAGGATATAAATAACTATCAACTAATATCGGTACCTACTGCTTTCGTTGTCAAAAATATTAGAGAAACTCTTAAATAAAAGATTGATTGACTACCTGAGAAAAAACAATATTTTATCTAAGACACCTAAGATCTATCTATAAGATCATCTAAGATCCATATTGGATTTCATGTAGGTAAATCCACTCAGGATGCAGTTCTGACGCTGTCTTCTCTAATAAGTGACCAATTGGACAGTGGAGGTGAATGTCTGACGGTTTTCCTGGACCTTAAGAAGGCCTTTGACACCGTCTCTATTCCCATACTCGTGCAGAAACTAAAGAACATTGGATTAAGAGGCCTCCCTTTGAACTTGTTTAAAAACTACCTCAGTGGGAGAGGACAAAAGGTGAGGGTGGGGCAGTTTCTGAGTGGTGATGCTGACTTGTCCTACGGGGTGCCCTAGGGCTCCGTCCTGGGACCAACCCTACTTCTTATTTACATCAATGACCTATGTAAGATGAAGCTTCATGCCACTAGGGTCTTATCTTATGCTGATGATACTGCCATGGTGTTCTCCGGAAATTCATGGGCATCCATAAAAAACGACGCGTAACTTGCACTAGCCACTACCGCTCTCTGGCTGAGACAAAACCTTCTGTCTTTGAACACTGCCAAGACTAATTTCATGTGTTTTACGATTAACAGCAGAACTCAGCCACACTCCAATTTTGGTTTGCAAACACATACTTGTAATATGCTCAGCAATAATAAATTCGATTGCCCTAAGATAAATAAGGTAGACACCACCAAATATCTGGGTATCTTAATTGATAAACAATCTCTCCTGGCACCCCCAAATTGATCTAATCGCTAGCCGAATCAGGAAGCTGATCTGGATATTTAAAACCCTCAAGTACTCTGCTAGTGAGAAGATTCTAAGTAAAATATATATCTCAAAGGATACTCCTGAAGGTTATGCATTTTAAAAACTTAGACACACACTGCACACTGTAATAGCAAAACATAAAATTCTTCCAGTTGATAGCACTGCTGCCAAGCCGTAATGATATTGTAGCCAAAACCCGAAAATGTAAGACCTACTTTGCAAGACACCAATACACATATCAGTCATCTTATCTTTATAATTCTGTTAATAAAATTCTTAAACTTCATACAAAATCTAGCTTCAAATGCAAAATCTGTTGACAGACTGCCTAAAATCCTTAACTTATGAGGAAACAGAAAATGTTATAGTACATATTATAAAGTGGTAGGTGTTTGTACAAGGTTATGGTTTATTAATTTCCAATATGTACACACAAATACACACCCACGCACACACACACACACACACACAAGCACACGCACGCACGTACACCATACGCTTTAACTTCTTCATTATTACTTGCTTAACTACTTTTAATAACGTAAATTAAACTAGAATAATTTCAAAAATTACGTAATGTATTAGTTAATAAGCAATAGGAAAATTATATTCCGCTATGGAAGAGCGGCTTCTCCTGTCACAGGGGTTTTTACACTGAAAAGGAGGAGTCAACCCTAATTTATGTAGAACCTACATAATATCAATAGTAAACATTCTTTCCTTTTCTTTTTTCATTTTCAATTGAACAATTTTTTTCTTGTATTTATTTAATTTTGTATTATTGGTCAATTCGATGCCAATGATTTTAAAGTCACCTGTATTATTAAAGGAAAGGAACGATCAAAAAATTAAGGTGCTTTTATCTAGCTGTTTGCGGTCTAATGATATCTGTCGGTCAGTTTCCCCTGTATAGATAAAAAAATCAATTTTCTTCTCTTAAAATTGCCTGATAAAAGCGCTTGAGCATATCTTACTCGTACTTACTGCACAAGTATAAAATGCAGTGTAACTTTAGATGAACGATGCCAATGAGGCCGTCAGTATTTTTGTTGGTCATGTGTGTGATTTTGAACACTAGAAGTTATTATGACCAGTTTAGCATAGATTTATCATTCAGTAATTGTTGTCGTCGGAACTAATTTATTCTGTGGTGTTGTGTTTTTAAACGCCTACATAATAATGTAAACACGAGTGTGGTTCACGTAATGTTACACGGGTTTGTAATCATTGTTGATAAAGTGGTTTTGTTACAGTTATGATTCAGATAGATGAATGTATTTTTTATGAATGTACCTACAGGGAAAACTTTATCTTTTTACTTCCATAATCCGTTATTTTCACTAATACCACTATTATTGTATTAAAAGATCGATGCAGGCTACCCACAAACGGTCGCTCATTTTGCTAACTTGGTAGGCAACGAAATCTAGTTAAGCACTGAAAAATCCCGAATAAAATCCAATGAACTATAAACTGCCGATAAACTGCGTCTGTAGTTTGGCAGAATTGTAAATGTAGCTTATTAAGTTTTGAGAAGGAAAAAATGAATTAAAAAATGGTTGCCTGTAAAGTCGGTTTTACGGGCGAAGATTTTACGTGACAACGTCTTCCGATCATAGTTGAGTGGGAGAGAGACGCAAGGCATTCGGCGGGCCTCTCTCTCGTTCGGTGACTCATCGTAACGTTACCGAGCGTTACACTTTTTCATAAGTGACTCCCAGCCGCAACCTAATTTAAGACGTTGTCACGTCAAAAAAAAACTGTTAATTTAACAAAGTGACTGCATCAAAGCCGTATTTTGTACAAATCTGACAATTGTAATTAAAACATATATTAGATTCTTTGTTGTGTCTGGTTTCATGACCGTCAAAGATCAAATTTTAATTTGTCAGTTTCATTGTGACCATCAAGGTAGGCTGGGTGCCAGCAAAGGACGTTTTGCGTCATGACCTCACTGCACCATCAGGAAAGTGGTGAAGTGAATGAGGCTGATAAATACAAAGCATCTATTGGGCTGGTCGACCTCCCTTCACGACCCGCTTGAAGATCCGGACCTTAGGAGAGACCCCACACTAGCGTTATTTGAGCGTCGGCATCTTGCGGGCAACGCACCGATTTTGGACGTTGGGCCTCCCCGGCGACCCTCCTTTTTGGGCGTTTTTCGACCAGCGTTTTTGGGCGTTGCTTCTTCCCGGCGCTCAACGCCCCGACGACGCTCAAAGAACGCAAGCGTGGGTCTCTATAAGAGAAAGTAAGGCATGCGCTGGAAGAACTTTCGGCGATTAAATGATAAGAAACGAGTCAACAAACCTTTTAGTGCGGGCCAACAAATGCTCAACTTTGTGGTAATTGATGAAACAATGAAACTTATACTTATAATCAATTCTAAATGATTTTTATTCTGACTCAATTACTAGTTAAACTATGATATTATTTAAGTGATAGTTTCGATACCATCGATTTTTAGATTTTTCTGGAAACACTATCGATTAATTGACAGACACTTTCTCGCGGACACTATTTTGCACTTTCATTATTGTTGTATTCAATAATTGGCGGACCTTTTAAATAGTTTTTCTACAGTTTGTTTGTAGGTTTGTCAGTGATTAAAAAAAATACTTTAGAAACTTTTCTTGAAATACATTGATTGTGAAGTTTTGCGTATCTTCCAGAATTTCCAAGGGTTTTTACCATGAGGTTACCACCATGGTGGTGATGATAGCCACTATCATCTGTGGTAGAGTATTTCCATGTATTTTTATAAACTTCCGTTGTGAATAGAAATGGAACTAAAATATACATACAAGTTCCTGTAGTTAACTATCGTAGTTTTCGTGAGGTACCTATACTCACACATAAACTCTACCATGAGCTAGAGGTACTGTTATTAGCAGACAACACTAAGCTAGAAATATTAATTTTGACTTTACCGTGGTACCTAACTAACGTGTTCTTTTATAACAAATAAATTCTTCCTAGAGCGAGTTCCAATCTTAAGCATAACTGGACTATCAACAGTTTAAAGGCGGAGAATTGTTGATCTGCCTCACTTTGGCGAACTTACCCCTAGTATGTTAGATAACTGTATCTAAGTAAAAAAAAAATCAACTTTTTTACACTACGGAAAGAAAATATCGGGATTCGTCTAAAAACCAATGTTGTTTATACAATCAGTCAGTTTTATTTACACATCATTGTGGTTCCAGCCCATCTTCATTACATGTTCAATTTTCAGGGCCAAGCCCCCGTTGCTAAACTACGAAGTCAGGGTCAAAGTGGTCCCACTTTGATATTTCTTGGAAGAGGGCTTCACCAGGGCACTCTGTAGCGGAAACCTGACGGTGGCCTATGAGTCGATAGTCGGGGCTTATGTAGCCAAGTTGCACTCCCTTCGCAATCAGGCCCTGGAGTGCACGTGTTTGTATGGTAGCTGGCGCAGTGGCTGTAAGAAAAATGTAAGAAATTACTATCAATCCTACGTTAATTAAACAAACACACATTTGGAGAAAATGGCAGTTTTACACTTAGTTGCATTTAGCGGATCAAAAAAATCCTCGATCACCACTAATATGAATACCAAGATCATAATACTACCGACCGAAGATCCTTTTCCCAAAGAAAACACAAAACGGTGGTCTAACTGCTTCAATTCCTAACTAGTAAACGTTTCGAAGAGTGTACTGCTGGTCCTTTGTCCACCATAACGACCACGTTCAGCTCAACCAAAGATAAGTACCTCAACGTGGCTACGCTCGTCTGAACAGAAATAACAAAACCTTTATTTATAAATATACTTACAAACGAAATCTCCAATAAGGGCAATCCCAATGCTCCTACTGTTGACACCAAAGGCGTGGGCGCCCACAGCATCCCAGCCGCGGCCCTCATACACTCTCCCTTCGCCACCGACAGCGAAACTGCAAAGACCACATTCATAAATAAAGAAAACTCTACTTCTGCGTGTAGTTAAAACCTTCCTTTCATAATTCTTCTATTCTGCCATAGAAAACGATCATAGGGCGAAAGCAGCACATGTGTGTTTCCTTCCTCGTATAGTCCCGGGTTCTTCAAGCGGGGCGTGAAAAGGCATTTCTGCAGGCCTTCAACGTGAGGATGGCCAGCCCAGTGATTCGTTTGAATGACTGGGCTTGTCAACCTCATATGTGGACCTCACGACCGCTTTCCATCAGGTGGAGTGAGGTCACTTCCACCAGCATACTAATGGTTGACAGCAAATTTTGTCTTGCAAACAAAATCTACGTTTAGCATTATCTGACATAGTACAAGCTCTGTTAAGATTTCAGGTGGTTGTGGTTGGCAGGGGTATTTTAGGTTTATAAATAGTACTTACTTGTAACCAATATCAGACCAGCCATTAGTATGCTGGTGGAAGTTCTGCATGCCTCGCATGGCAGATTTGCACTGCTCTTTCGTGAGGCATACACCCGGTATGTAAGTGTGGTGGACCACTACCAACGACACAGGTGAGTCTAGGTTTGTGGAGGGCAATGTAGGATAGCGGCCGCCCCAATCTGCTCGGCTAACGATCGACTGAAGTGGTAATGCTGGAAGAAAAATTTTAAGTGTGATATTATCTATTTTACCTATTAGACTAGAAAACATCAGAAATGTTGTTGTCAGATTTAAACAAGGCTTGATTTAATCGCAATTGCGTTTGATTGGCCGAGTTTAAGTATCTTTTTAGGATTGTCGGTAGCGGTGACAACAACAGTTGACTATGAAAGGCTTTAAATGCATGAATTTACATTATTTTTGCTGACTGTTTTTTTAATTAAGAAATCTCTAAGCTACTTACTTTTTGACCACGTTGCAGGATAGCTCCTACAGCTAATCATAAGGCTCATTAATGTAAGGCATGAGAGACGGGCCATTTTTGCTGAAAATAAATATAAAATAAATTAGAAATAATAATGTGTTTGATTTGCGTCAGCGATAGAAAAATATATCTGCATGGCTCAGATGCGCACTGTGTCAATAACTTGGGCAAAACCCGTATGGTTTGCAGAAGATTAAAGCATGCCAAAAATGCACCTTACTGGAGACCTTCACAGATGTCCTTCTGCCCCAACCGATTGGAGAGGGTCGTACCGGATGTCAGAGATTTAGGATACTTACACCCAGACACAAAACAATCTCGAACACATAAACGTCTGTTCTATGTGATATTTATCCCCGTATGTTTAATTTGTAACTTATGGAATTAATCTTTTTTGTATCATATTTAGTAGAGTCAATAAATACTCAGAAAGGAATGTGGATGGACAAGTCGAAAGCAGAATATTTGACTTTGGAACTTTGTTTGGACTAGTTAGAAGATAAACATGCTAAAAGCCCTTACCCCTCAGAGGTGAGCCTGAGGGGAGGGGAGGGGGTTAAAGAAGGTTGCGCCTCGTAATTAGTCCAAAAAAAGTTCTAAAGTCAAATACTCTGCTTTCGACTTTTCCATCCACATTCCTTTCTGAGCATTTATTGACTCTACTAAACAAAAAAGTCGTTGTAGGAACAAAATCGGGACAAAAAGGAATTGTTCCATCCAAAATCATTCATTGCCTATGTCTTAGATAGAGAATTAGCCCAGAGGAGATCTAGAACACAGAAAGACCATCACGATGGGTTTTAAAGACTGTCCTGCCCTAACACGTTTAGATTTGCGCGTTGGTGGCACATAAAATTAATCTTTTTATTTTTGATTCCATTCACAAAAATAGAAGAAAACTCAAATTCTTATCCTCGATAGGTGCCTATAGATAATTAAGAGACGATGTTCAAGATTATGCCCCTGATGTTCGAATATCGAGAGCTTGATAAGATTCAATGATAAGATAAGTTAACTGACAAGTGCAATGACTGTGAGTGACGGTACGTTCTTTTGTTTATATGTAGAGCAGTTTGATTATCAATCTTATCAATTCATTATTTTAAATCAATTCATTCCAATCTGAAAATTTCAGACTTATTTTCTTTAAGCATTGTTTTATAGACTTGCATACATTTATACTAGAACATGGGTTTGCTTCCCGTTTATGGCCTGTTATGAACATTGTTTAAGTTATGTGGCTGGGGTCAAATACAATTAACAATCTTTTTGTATTCAATTCAGTCTCTGACAACCGTAGGGAAAGCTCTGCTTCTTTCAAGGTTTAGAAACCTTGTATCTTTCCAATTCAATTGTATGTATGAGAAACATTATCATAAAAACTATTATAATTACATAAAACGAAGATGAATAAAAAAAAATTCATATGCAATATTACGAACTATTGTTAAGTCTTAATTTTTTACGATGATTTTAAGAGCTTTTTACTCATTTCATTTACGTCAATTTCTTAGTTTATTCTTATGATTTAGTTCTTTAGGATTAATCCAGCCAAATTAGGCTTACTTAGTATGTTTCTAAAACGTGTTACTTAAACTATAAACGAATAAGTAAAAAACACTTACCACTTTAAATAAATTTACTGATTAACTTTTTAATTTACAACCCGCCACTGGTCTAATGTTACCAATATTGATTAATGAATCTGTCTGTCAAGGGTATTTAAGCATATTATGCCAACACCTTTTTATGATAATGACAAATGTACAAGATAATTTTGGCGTAGATAGTCGCAAATGCTGTGATTGGCGATTGTGACGTACCACCCTCGTACTTGAGTGTCTGTTTGAGTTATGAACATAGCGAGGGAAATCACCGTATCAAACACGATCTCTTATGTTTTATCGCCAAAATGCAATATATTGATAATACCTAGTAATTTCTCCTAAAGGTTGTATTATGCTGTTATACTCGTACGATGAACTTTCGTAAATAAAAAAAACAAATTCTTGGCAATTAAACCGAGAATAGAATTTGTAAAGTTGTTTATTGCGTACGAAAAAACTTATGCAGATGTCTTATAATGATGTGTAGGTATAATATAAATACTATTGCAACTAATTTTCAGTTAGTCAGTCGTTCTGTTATTACTTATTAAATGAACTATTTATTAATGAAATTAAAGTTCATCATTTATTTCCATTGATACTCTCCACGTGTTCATTTTATCAGCACTTTGCTATTGAGACTGTTAGGTACCAATACACCTCAATCAATAATGAATACCTAGTGAATTTAAATACCAATTAACATTACAGTCTATTTGATGACGCTATCTCACCTTTAAATCTTGCAATTGTAATCAGATTCAATCGGTTTAATTTTCCATTCGATCACGAGTTACCAATAATTATTATCATTGGATTAATTCGTAACCAGGAACAGTATCTATTAATTGTTAGCTGAACGATCTTCAAGAAAATTATTTACCTTACCAGGGCGGTCCGGAAATTATTTAAGGCAGGGCAATAAATGAAGCCTGAAATACACATGCCTGCAGCTGGCAAGCCAGTAGCAGTCACGTAAAAGCATTGCATTGGTCCGCCCATCTGGGCAGCTCCCCGATTCAGAAAAAAGTTATCGACCGATTCGGTTGTTTTCTTTCATTTTTAAATCATATTTTCTGTACAAGGTGTGTCTGTATTATTTGTTAAACACAAACTAGAGCCCTTTGGCTTTCACATATAAACATATTGAATGCTACCGTTGAGCGGGTAATTTACCATAATTTAAACAAATTTACCGAATCGGTCGATAACTTCGTTCTGAATCGGGGGGCAGGTCTTAGATATAAGTTTTACGCTCAAGGTGGGTGAGAGTACATACATACATACATACCATCACGACTTTATCCCGAACGGGGTAGTCAGAGGCAAGTGACTGTTGTCGTTATGGTGAACGGAACACTTAGAAGCCCACTTTTCACCAATGGCATTGGGTGAGAGTAGTTACTAATGAGAACTACTTAGGAAACTAGAACAAGTTATTAGTAGACTTTGCAGCAATAGCCGAGCAGTGGGCACTGGAGTCTTCGACACTTTGGTCACCAGAGAGGGTAGTTTTTATAGAATAGAATAAGTTTGTGGACGTGGAAATAAAGTAACCTTATTGGTTATCAAAACACATCTCTTCTCCTCTCCGCTTTGGTGAAAACCGGGCCTAACCCTTCGGTTAGACCGTAAACGACGGTGTCTTCCGTTGTAGTTATTCGATAATGGCGTTTTTGAAAATAAGTGGTATGTGACCAAAGTGCTTTTTAATTGTTTGTTTTCTCCAAACTTGCATAATTCTTCGAAAGTGAAATGAGGTTTACTATAGGTCATATGTTACTTATAAGGAAAAGTACAGACCAATAATAAGGGACTCCCCTCTCCTCTGCGCATCTCATTGACGCTTGTTTTCTTAGATGCGGGGACTTTCAATCAATGAGGTCGTAGCCTTATGTTACGAGTTGAAGAGCTCCGCTTTGCTTATCCATAAAAAAAGTATTTGAACTACGATGCTGACCACAAAATATTCCACGAGGACTTTGATAATTTGCGTAACACTTCTGACAGAACTGAAAAAGCACGAAGCAGACGTTCATTGCAGTTTTTAATCAGTAAGCTTCTTGTCCATAATTCCGAGAATGGTATTTCTATAAAACGCTATAGCTCATGCTTTTCTTAGTAACTTTACCTTGAAATTGCCTCACGTAAGCTATAGATATATAAGATCAATTTGTTACTAACACTATAGATTGAGAAAATCTGAATTAAATAAATGTATTATTATTTATTGGTAGGATTAAATTCACGGGCCCGTAGGGACCCGGTCCTTTGAGGCCAACACGTAGAGGCCTTTTCGTACCATTTACTCTAATTTGAAATGAGTACATCTGCCGGGTTTTGTCTCTAGATAAATATTGAAAATCTACCCAAAGATGCATGAACTATTGAACAATATAAAGAAAACAATAAAAATTGGGCTATGGGGATGTAAATTCGGTGGACTGGATTACTGAGTTATTGCTTGAGACGACGGACGTCTGCCATAAAAATTATTGTCTGAAAGTTTTATACCTGGCAGACGGTGACTTGCCACTCAGTAGATAGGCCCCCCAAAATGTGACGACACAAAAGGACGGCAAAGGCGGCAACATAGCCGTGAGCGGCTTAGGGTGTGGAGAGGTGTGCACCGCTTTCTACAAGGTGGATAAACCACCTCCCCAACTTGCGACTTAGGCATGTTTCACTTCCAACCTGCGAACATTCCATTATTATTATTATAGTTAACTACAGCAACTTGTATGCCATTTAGTTCCATGAAGTTGACGACACGATGGGAGTATTGCGCTGTAGCACGCTTTCTCACCTCTATTTTCGTAGTATTCCGGGTTCGATTTTCGGTCGGGTCAAACTAGGAAACGATATTTTCTGAATTGGCTCGGGCCTGGGTGTGCTGGGAGACTCCCCTGGCTAAATCCTGGCCTGGTACCTCGTATCACAAGGATATTTCTCCTTACTTCGAGACTATTACATGTACCGATATCCCATATAAAAACGGCACTGCAGACGAAGCGAACTAGCGAACGTGTGTGTGTGTGTTTTAAAGGATGAACGACCAACTCAGCAGGCCCTGACAGAATACCAGCGTCTCTGCCGTGACTGCACGGCAGGGGCACTTGCTGAGGCAGAGCTCTGGTTGGCCCACTATTTTTTTGTTAATTTTCAATGTTCTGTGTTTTATTTTTAATGTTTTTGTACCATAATGTATTAAAATTTTGTTGTATGGGTCAATAAATGATTTTTCTTTCTTTCTTTTATCGGTGTAACTGTTAACTCATGGTTGGGGTGCAGACTGGGCTTAATTTTTGTGCTGTCGCGCAATGGGCCACTGGTCGGCTACAGGTGGTGCCACGGGCTGCATACAAGATGTTTCATTCAATTAGTACGGTATAGTGGAAACTAAGCGTGCGTGGCCGCGTACGAGCCACTGTAACTTCTAGCCGCCCGCGGCTTCGGCCGCGTTAACTTATATTATTGTTGTATTAGTTATATGTTTTGGCCAAATTACATAAAGTCATCATAAATTGTAGCCTAGTGATATTCTGATTTCTAAGCTGTATTACTGTAAAGTTTCATCTAAATCCATTAGTCAAAGTCAAAGTCAAAATATTTATTGCAATCATACCTATATCTGTATTGTCTGCAATTTCAAAAATAATTGAAAAGCTGCTCAACAAAAGGTTACTTAATTATCTTAACAACTTCCATATTTTAGCCCCCACTCAATTTAGATTCCGACAAGGAAAATCAACAGAGGATGCAGTATCTGCACTCAGTTCACTTGTAGTTGAGCAGCTCGACAAACGGAAGAAATGTATAGCAGCATTTCTTGATTTAAAAAAAGCGTTTGACACTGTTTCTGTCCCCATTCTTGTACGCAAGCTGGAAAAGGTTGGAATGAATGGGATACCCCTTGAACATTTTAAGGACTATCTTTCTGAGAGACACCAGCGTGTCAAATTGGATTTTACCTACAGCAGAGATGCAAATGTTTCATACGGCGTGCCACAAGGTAGCGTTCTTGGCCCGACATTATTTCTTATTTACATTAAAGACCTTTGTAACATGAACATTGAACATGCAAACATTTTCTGCTACGCCGATGACACAGCTGTAGTTTTTAACGCTGATTCATGGAATGCTGTTAGGGATTATGCTGAAAGTGGTTTAAAACAAATAAGTGAATGGTTACGTATTAACCTTCTCACACTTAACACAGATAAAACCAATTACATTTGTTTTGGTATTTATAACAACGTGCAACCTAATATGAACATGGACATTAAAATTCACAAATGTAACAAAACTAATCAAAGCACAAATATAGGTGGTTGTCGGTGCCCTTCTATACAGAAGGTTGAACAAGCTAAATACTTGGGCGTTTATGTGGATCAGCGGCATTCCTGGTATCCACATCTGGAACACGTATCTTCAAGGCTTAGTTAAAACTAATTTGGATCTTGAAGATACTAAGGCATGTGGTGCCGGGAAGGAAAAATGATTCTGTTAGGGATTTGTTATCTAGCATTTACATCTCACTAGTTCAATCTGTATTGATATACTGTATAGGGTAGCTCACTAGTCGTTGGACTCTTACAGTGGTTGGACACTTAGAATTTTTTCGAATTTTATAAGATCTACATTCAGTGTTTGAACGATATAAGTATGCGTTAATTTTCTTGTGTGTATCCGAATTTCAAACATATTGGTTAACACGTCTACAGGCAGATGGCGTGCTCATTATTAAAAGGAAAAAAAATGTTTGTGACAGGACTTGAAATTTTTAATAAAAATAAAAAAAATCAGTAAGGTCAACGCTTAATAAAATCAGTTAAAAAAATCTTTGAGAGAAGGTTTAAAGCAGTGTGAAGGAAATTGTGGTAAGTTATATAGTAGCGCAACGATATTTTCGAGATAAACGTGTCGAATTATTATTTTAGCTTATGTTATAACGTGTCCAAGGACCGTAACAAACTTACGTTCGGTATATAGTTGGACAGTTTTCCAACGACTAGTATTTTTAAAAATCGGAAAGATCTCGATTTTATTTGTTCTGTCCTTAGGTTTAAAGTTAAATATTATCTTGTGTTTTTCTTGCGTTTAGTTTTGTTCATTTAATATTCATTGGACACCGTCCAATGACTATCATCTTCATTCATATTCAGTCGTTCGACACTGGTTGTCCAATGACTATCATATTTGTTCATATGTAGTCGTCTAAATTCAACGTTTGATTTTAGATTATGCCGAAACATAAAAAAAAAGTAGTATACGATCCAGATAATCTGCGGAAAGCTCTAGATGAAGTAAGGAATTACTTCATCTAGAGCTTTTAGGCTAGCTTCTCGGCGGAAAGATAAGAGAAACAGCACGCAAATATGGAGTTCCAAAATCAACCTTACAGTTTAAGTTTAAAAAAGAATTAAGATTCTAATTGTTACTTAAGAAGTTGATTTATTTAGGTTTTTATGTTCTATTCTTGCTGTGTCAGTTATTTCTGAGGTAATTTTATTTTATCTACCTACAGATGGGAAATATGGCCTCATAGTTGTAGTTATAAAAGCATTCGTTTTATTATGTAGATTTTAACTTGATTGTGTTGTGTTCTAAACTTCACGAACCAAATTAATGTACCTAAAACCAAATAATATTAAGATAGAAGACAAGTAGGTACAAAGAATTTGCCATAATTGAATAACTAGTTCCTGATATTAAAATAATGAATACTTACCTTCTTTCGTTGTTTTATCTTGTGAAGCCTGCAACATAAACATGTCCAACAACTATCCAACGTGTGTCCAATGACTAACATTAATGTCCAACGACTATATATTTTGCTTCTGTTTTTTTAGGATCTGTTTTCTTAGTATTTCTATTTAGATTATCTATTTGTAACAACTTAAATTAGATAGGTGTGTGTTTCCACCATTCCGATCTATAAGCGGATTTTTCTGAACTTACTAATAAAAAAATATATTGCAAAAAAAAATCTTATCTGTCCAACGACTAGTGAGCTACCCTACCTGTTTGGGGAGGGGCAGCCAAAACCCGCCTTATTGGTGTAGAACGTGCCCAACGTAGCCTCATTAAGGTCATGTATTTTAAAAAGATGCGATATCCAACAAACAACCTCTATGAGCTGAGTAACCTCCTGTCGATTAGAAAACTATACTGTATGCAAACGGTTCTAAAAAGACACAAAACGTCAACTTATAACACTGCAAATAACGTTACAAGAAGAAGGAGAAAAAATTGTGCTTTTCGAGCGCACAGGGTAAATACTCAATTTGCTAAAGCCCAATACGATAGACGATCAATTGATTTGTATAATACTATTGACAAGGAGTTAAATATATGTGATACACAGTTCTTCGAATGTAAGAAATTGCTAAGATCATGGCTACAATCAAAAACCTACGAGGATATGGAATCACTCTTGATCTAACACATACACATACACCCTACACACGCACGCACACGCACACATTTATTTGTAAAAGTAAAGAAATGTTTTACCTCTAAGTACTTCATAAGCTAATAAATGAGAATTGTTTGAAAGAAGAGCGGTATCTCCCTGACACAGGCTAATAAAGGCTTAAAAGGGAATAATTGAGTTGCATGTTTAAGACTACAAAATATTAGTTAATGAAAATAAAAACATTTTATTTAATTTTTTATTTTATTTTATTTTTCACAAAGATGGTAAACATATCAAACCATTACAATAACATGAACCCTGTTAGGGCATAGCAACGTTGTTTAAGTAATTAAAATTAAATCAAATTAGAATAACATAAAAATCAAATTAAATCAATATTCATACATAATTATAACATACAAAGTAAAAACAAATTAAATTAAATGTCATTTTGACAAATTTCAAAATTAGAATTGAAATAATATAAGTACGTCATTTGTCTCATTACATACACAACCCGGCCGAAATAGCATTTTTTTTTTTGAGAGAAAGTCATTTTCAAAAGCAAATAACATACGAAATTAACAAGTCAGACAGAAATCCTAAATCTACAACTTATTCTCAAATTATTCCGTCAAGGTAAAGAAGGCTTTCTCAACCAAAAATTCCTTTAATCAATTTTTAAATCTCTTGATTGTAGTTACATTTTTTATTCTTTCAGGGAGTTTATTATATTCCTTCACAGCCATAGCATACGGGCCGGTGTGAATTAAATGTAATTTTGAAGTTATATATAGGAGGGCTAATTTTATGTATGGTCTCAATCTTTTGGGTCTCTCTTGCTGGAGGAATAAGTGGGAGTGCTTTCTTATGAAGATGCATAATTCCAATATATAGACGCAGGCTAGTGTTAAAAATTTTTCGCTACGGAAAAATGACCTGCAACTCGTCATATTATCAATATTGACAATAATCCGGAGACATCGTTTTTGAAGAATAAAAAGTCTTGTTGTATCCACGCTATTTCCCCACAGAAAGTCTCCCACCTGGCCACAACTATGCCAATGAAAAAGCTGTAAAGGTGGCGGAATACTGGTCTGATGAAATATAGTGCTGCTGTTGACACGAAAAGAAGAAGAAGTCTTGCGTCACTACCATTAAACACAAAGCCAAGTTGCATTAGTCACTAATAAAAAAAGTCGAGATCACAATAAAACAATTCCCTGTAATAATTTAAGAAGTAACCTTCAATTTTGGGACTTAACATAATAAATTTTTATAGATCTTACATCTATCACGCTTCAGTGATCACTAAAAAATTGTATAGTGTTGGTATATGCACATCGATATGATTTGATTCAAAGAGCTAACGAAATCTGACTTTGAAATGAAACAACTTTACGGATTCTACTCGCGGAATTTATATTTTTACATTTTCTAACCCGACTCTGACTTACCCTTCGCTGAACCAAATGAAACCTAATGTTAAAGAGGTCAAGGTTTTAACTATTACAGTTAATCTGAAAGCTTAAAAAATGTTCTCAAGATACTAACTATAGGTATAACGCCTTTCAACAGTAGATACTATACGTATTGATAAATTAACTGAAAAAACACAGACAAGGAATTTACCAACAGAAAATTCGATTTGGATTGACATTTTAATAAAAGCTTTCTACAGTGGCGATGTTGACATATTTGGTTTATACATACATATAGATAGCTATATCAATCTGCTACTAGCTGCTGCTGCTATATCATATATCTGTATGGGGATAGCCCCATAAAACAGAAATGGTCATATAAAATTTTTCATACAGGAAGGATCAGTAAAAAAACGATCATTCAAAAAAAAAACACCACAACTTATTATCGATATTACAATCGATATTTTCCCAGCCAATGCGCAGGAGTGCCTAAAGCGCAGATGTTACTTATAATGATGACGTAAGTCAGCGGGCGCGACCGGAAGCGGGCGCCGCAATAGATCGATGCTCATTATTGAGTTATTACTGGCCATTGTGATTAATATCGATCAGCTTTTGAGTACCTGCGAGCATTGTGTGCATGATTGGGACTGCAAGTAGCAAACAAGTTTTATCATAATAATTTCAATGTTTTCTCTACATAATATTAAATGAACATTTTTTTCCCTTCTCTGACTGTTAGTACTTCCGTTAAGACAGTTACTTCTCTGACGTAGGATTATTATATAGGAAGAGCCACATTTTACAGAAGATTCATATTTTCCGGTTTTTCACGATCGTCCTATAATTTCGTTCTATTTTTTATCTATCTATCTTTTTATTTTTTAATGTATAAAACAAAATTACTTTTAGGTAGCTGAATACAAAACTTAAGTTTAAAAAACATACTCTTGCTACGTATCTGAGTATAGGGGACTAGGGAACGCTACGACAATGTTGCTACGGATGCGTAGTCCCAACTCAATAGTTTTTGCTACGGCGCAAATGCAATTCGTGAAAACTTTACGTAGTTTTTGCTAAAGCTGTGAATTGCTTCATGAATGACTTAAATTATTCTCAATGTAAGTGTTGCGAGTAAAATAAGTATAAGTAGATAAGTATTTTTTTTTTTTCTATAATGTTACGGAAAACTAAACTCACTCAAAAACAATGCGCTAGGTTTGAATATCTTTTATTGATTAAGTTTAAAGACAATGATATTTTATCCACTTCCTAATTATCCTACAAAAAATATCTTTACAGTCAAAAAGTATCACAAAATGTATCTCTGTTTTATCTTCAGAACTTATCAACAGATTATTATCTACTCTAGTGACCAAACGTAGAACATATTCTACGGGAATAGACTAATATTCTATAAAAAAAACAATCACAAATAATTGTTTCGGTTAAAACTCGATCGAAATTAAATATAGAAAATAGTGAATAATTTCTATCGTTTATCTAACTGATATTAACTTCTATGGTTTTAATAATAGAACATGCCCTTGCCTAGCTTACAAACTAGTGAATCAACCAGTAAGTACTAATTAATGAATACCGATGCTAAATGTGTGCGGTAACCGCGACACCGCCCCCGCGCGTCTAACACACATGAATGCATCAGATTGAAGCTTATCCTCAGATCTCGCCGATCCCGAGCCGGCGCCATCTTGGACCACCTATTTATAAGTTCCAGAGAATTGTTCGCAGACGAAATTCCGTCGGTAGTTTCGAGACACGCGCCATACCCGACGTTTCGGGGGGGGCATTCTAAATCTTAACCTAAACGCGTGTGAAAAAAACAATAAAAAGTGCCGTGGCCCGCATTATACTTCTTACGGGTTCAACATTCAAAAGCTTCAGATACACCCCCTAATTTTTCAGCTGGAAAGTGTAAACTGGTGCTTTAGGACAAGAAATGACCAGTTGAAGATCCGTGTCGATGTGTTTTTAAGTGGGTTTATTAATCTTGTGAACGAACACTACACACTACAGACAGACCAACAGATGTAAGACATAAGCTATAAGAAAAAAGAAAAACGACATTATTATCTACAATATGTGAAAATAAATCAAAAAGCTAGGAAAAGTTTCTCCACGCGAAAGTAAATTCTATTATTGAATTCTAGTCCTTGCAAATTCTACAAGAGCGCTTTAACAACGTGCAGACAATTTTGAAACGTATTAAGAGTACATGTATTCGTAGACACGAGCAAGAAATACCTAACATCCACTGTCGTATGCTGGGTCAAGTTTTATCATATATCCAAACGATTGTATCTTGTATATTATTTTAACAAAACATAAAAACATAATAAATAATAAAAAAATAGAAAAAAATATATTCGGCTAAACTAAGAACCAAAAACCATGCACATTGGACAATTTAGAAACCACATTGTATAGCTGTTCTGCATAACAACGGCACATTACTGAATATGCTATACTTTATTAAAAATGCTATACTTAATTAAAAATATTTTTTTTAAAACGTAATTTACAAGCCATTGCAGCATGCGGCATGCGCCAAACAAGAGAATGTTACAGAATCATTTGACACTCAATAAGTTTAGATAAAAAACTATCTGTGTCACACTTGTTTATTTACAATAAGCGGGGAAATACTTCTTCCAGTAGAAATCGTAACTAATGAATATTGTAATCAGTTAAATAGTCCATGAGTCTTAATTTTATTACTTGACCACGATTGATTGAACCTTTTAGTCGTAGTATTGTTTTACGTAAAGAATAAGGTGTTGTTTAAATATTTAAGCTTTCAATTTAGGCACTTTGGGCACGATCCCTAAAATCTGTTTTTTTTAAGATTTTAGAATATAAAAACAAAGTAAAACTAAGAATTAAATGTTGACATTGATCTTAACAATGTTGATTCAACAAAAGAGATTTATGTTGCAACATAGATTATTTTGCACTAAAAGTCAGAAGGGCCCCACCATTCTTGTGTGCTCGGGGCCCCAAATAGGTTAAAGACGGTCCTATGTATAAGTAGGCAGCCACAGCCAGTAGGCCGAGGTTTTGGGTTTTAAAAATTTGAAATACCTATTTGAAATGGATTAAGTTAAGCAATGAAAATTGTACGCTAGGTAAGATTTTGTATTACTTACTAAAAACATAAGTTAATACTATGAAGGTTTTATTAAGATTTAATGTTCGAAGAAGTTAAAAGAAGGTTTTCTAAGGTTCAAAAGGTTTACATAATTTGGTCTCTAGTTATATTAGTCTTTGAATATATGTAAAAGATGTATTGTATGTTTTTTAGTTTTAAATTTGACCTAGATTTTTGATTGAGTTTCTTTTCCATGCGATTATTCAGCCCTAGAGTGGCAGAGTCTTTCCAATATGACAGTTCTCCTCTTTGGTCGCCTACCAATAGACTTAAAGCGTGTGCAACAATCCTAGTGGCACTACACAACTTGTGTGTGTGAGGAGGAGCTTCTATAAATATTTCATGTTGAATGAATTCTCAGCCGGCTGTTCTGCCAATTTTCTCGGTTCAGGAACTAGCGTGATAATATGTTTTAAATTGTATAAACAATAATCAGAGCAAGCCCTTCGTAAAATAACGAATAGCGTTAGATCTAGCGATAACCGTTGAAAAGCAACCTGGACGTGGAGTTTCTGTAACCAAATAAAATATGCAAATAGAAATAGCTTTGTTTAAAAGTATGTATTTTTCGGAAAGGCAAGATTCGAAAACAAGAATTCAGAATCATTTCATATTTTACCAACGACAAATTCCTTCAATGTTCATTTTGCTGCTCATTATTGAATTTGTGTATGAAAAATTGGTAGAGATGCTCAATGCAGATGATTATCGGAAGTCTACACTTTCGGTCACTGCACCCTAAAAGTAAGTTTTTTTTTAAATAAGGATGTGACAGACAGAGAACGTACACCAAGTGTTGTTAATATAAATGATTGTCCTCGGTGGTCATATAATAACCAAAGACTTTAGCTACTCTATGTACAAAGTAATATTACCTATTCTGTGCTTTAGGCAGGACTCTTTACCTATTGCGCTAAAAAGGTTAAATACATTTTAAGTGAATTTTTATTTCAACATTTAATAATGCTCTAGTTATTTTCTACACAAAGATAGAAACTAGAAAAAATCAACCTCGTCCTAGGTTGTCCCGCTAGTCCTAGAATCAGGTCGATTTTTCCTAGTTTTTATCTTGACTTGTTAAATTATTTATTTATTTATTTATTTATTTATTTATTCACATTTTTTTTTTTTTTTTTTTTTATTTATTTATTTATTTAATTTGTGTACAAAAGGTATTACAAACATATTACAACGTTAACAACTACATTAGTCGGAGACTGTGTCGCAGTTATTAGCGCCCACCTCGAACTTTACAATACAACAATAACAATTTAACAATTTAAACACAAAAATACAAAATACATTGTGTGTGTGCGTGTGTGTGTATGTGTGCGTGTGTGTGTGTGTGTGTGTGTGTGTGTGTGTGTTTAATGTACTACATTTTACTTATAAAAAGAGACTCCACATCATCATATTTTAAGCTGAGTAACCACTCGTTCAAAACTTTTTTACACTCGCGTTGTGATAAACTATAGACTCGCAATTTATAGTTGATTTTGTTATAAAGGACTGAGCTGAGGTACAAATAGTGTCTCCTAGTTAGGTCACTGGAACATTTCTCAACTTTACACACTCTATTGGACAGTCTAGTATTTGAAGCTAACTCCGGATCGTAATTACAAGACTTGTGTTTACGTAACATAACGCTCAAAACAAAAAGTTTGCGAACAGAAAGAACCTTCCACAGCTCATAAATTTGCACGGTTGGATACCAGATCGGCTTAAAAGCCATTACCTTCAGCACTAGTCGTTGTGCCCGTTCTATTAGCAGGATATTAGTTTTACATGAGGATCCCCAGACGGCAATGCAGTAACTCAGTATAGATTGAGCTAGAGATAAATAGGCAGTCTTCAATGTAACCTCATCAGCACTACCCCGCAGTTTACGAAAGACATAAACTAGTCTTCTAACACGAGCAGATACCGATTTGATATGTTCCCCCCAGGACATTACACTGTCAACAACTACACCCAAGTACTTCACACTATCTACACGTAAAATCTCAAAACAATCGCATGTACTATACGAGGGATTAACTACGTTATGACAATTATTTACATGGGCAGAAATTTTAAAAGAGGAATCAGGCTGTGACTGTAGTCTTGGGGCAAATGTGACAAAGCAAGTCTTATTGAGGTTGAGAAGGAGGGAGTTATTGGAAAGCCATGCAATAACTGTTTTTAAGGCATGCTCCGCGTGAATACGAGCTTCCTCCCAGTCACGTCCATGAACAAGAATCGCTGTGTCGTCGGCGTACGTTACAATTTTGCAGTTTGGCAATGACAATTGACACAGTCCATTTATGAATATTAAGAATAGGGTAGGCCCGAGTACACTGCCCTGGGGAACTCCAGACACAACAGGTCTCTCATCACTTGTAATACCATTGATGGTGACGCACTGGGAACGGCCGTTTAGATAACTTTTAAGTAGTTCAAGCGCCAAACCACGTATCCCCAAATGTTCGAGCTTATGTAAAAGTTTTGGGACAGAGACAGTGTCGAAAGCCTTGGAAATGTCCAAAAACAGGCACAATGATTTTAATTTCTCGTTTAAGCTTTTAGCTATTGACCCAGTAAGTTCGAGAACAGCGTCCTCAGTTGATTTTCCCGTTCTTTTGCTTACTAGGTGTATTACATTATACAGGTGGTAGATATAACTATAGAAAGAATGTCGTCCAAAAACTCTAATCATACAAATAAGACTTCGACGGAAGTATATGATAGGTTTAAAATACTCTTCCATGAGATTGCGGCTGGGTATGATGGATAATAATATTCAAGATATGTAAATCTCGTAACATTTTAATAGTAAGCATGGTTTTTGTTCATAGAAAGAGAATGTAATCAATACTCACTCAGTATAAAATATACCTGCTTTTAAAAAATTGAAGGGGCAACCACGTAGAGAAGTACATTATAAGAGCAACTTTTTTAATGAATGTGAATAATTATTAGCTTATTTTTGTACATAATGTACTATACACTTACTTTACAATTGATACAAATGACATTCCATTCGGTTATAACACACTAAATAGGTCACATTTTGAAACATATTTTAAAATTAAATACTACACACTTAAGTCACTATTTCGTAAACACGTCATCACGTTTGCAGAACACCACTATGCCGATTGGGAACGTAAGCAAAGATTCAGGGCCGCGGAGGGAGAACTACCGACCTCCTTGGGTCAAGGACAAAGATACGGAAGCCCCTCCACCATGGATGCAGAAAAAGCTGAAGCCAGTGGAGCCAGCGAAGACAGTGGACGAGGAACCGACTGCACTGCCGGCGAAGCCCTTAAAACGTGAGTTATTCCATTGAACAAAATAGTTGTATGACTAGCTTCAACATACATTTCAAGGATCGGTTACAGCTGGAGCTTCCAATAGATTTTTGCTAGAATTATATCGTTTCGGAAGCTGTTAATTAGGGGCTAGCTGATTTTTCCATCATGTTGATTAACGGAAAACTAACTTTACGCTCTACATTAAATCTAAAAATTCTCAATGATTGACAGAAACCAGAGTTAAGAATCTATCAAAACAACATTAGGCCGAGGAGAAATGCTTAGTTTTTTTATTTAATGTTTAAACTTTGATTGTCCTATATGTCATCTATTCTAATTTAAAGATGCCATTCTAAAAAAAGTATTGAATATTTAAAAAGCATAGAGAGAAGATACTTTAATTTAAGATATTGTAGCATAAATTCTAAGCTATTTATCAAAAACTTCCAAAAATACGCTTCTTCATAATTTTTTTCTCATTAGTCATGCTTCTTTGTCAGTCTATCAGTCTAAGCGCTATCAGTAATTTGGAAGTTTTTCAGAATGTTCATATTCTAGCTGCGGCGTAAAAACTTGTAATTACCATGTAAGCTCCAACTCACGGTCATTAGTTAGTTTCGTGGATGCGTGTGACTGCAAAAACAGTTGTGATATGTGTGTCTTCTTTTTCAGATGCTTATCAATCACTGCTAACAAAGTTACTTGAAACACGTATGTACCGCGTAGAGGTCCGATAATATTACCACTTTTAAGGTTGTGGTATCGGTTCGGTTGTTCTAACATAGCGTTTTAGTACGTGGCGACAATGCCAAACACCACATTGCAGCGATAGTCCATCTCAATGATGGTGGCATCCGCCCTACAGTGAATTATTAATAGACTGTAATGTCAGCTAGCACCTGGCACACGTATTTTTGAGTGTTTAGTTGTCACCCAGTTGCTATCAAAATTGCTCATGACCATTTTGTTTACAAAAACATTCCATTGGCTTTTTTACATTACCTATCATAATATCTGACATGCAAAAATATCACTTTTGCATAAAGACCATTATTAAACAAGAAACCATTCCATAATGCTCGATGGGTTTAAATTATTAATATTGTGATTCTTAAAATTCAATATTTTAGTTTCAGAAAAAAACGTATTTTCGCTTTGATAGTTTCTACATGACCTACTGAAAATGTCATTATATTATAGTTTTCCTTACAGTATAAATAGACTTGGACACATAACGGGCGTTATGAAAACGTTGCAACTTTTTACGCGTTTAAACAAAAAAAACAAGGAAGACGCTATTGCAATGACGTGAATCTGTTATACTTACACGTCTTCCTGACAGCGGGCGCCAATTTATAATCTGTTTTATACTGTGTTAACTGGCGATTTGATCATATTTATTTTTTATTGAGTCTTAAAACTCTTGACGTAAACGTGATAATACTTTGCAACATAGCATGTGACGACGTCACGCGACATGGTGAATCGCGACATTTGGGATATTATTTTATACGCCTACGCGGTACACGAATTATCACTAATGTCACAGCAGAAATAAAGTAGTCTTGTAAACTGCTTGCTAAACTTTTGCTAGCTGACTGACGTTGGCTAGTGAATTTACAATATGACTGAGGTGCCTTTCCTAAATTATAACTGCTGCTCGCTGCTTGGAACAGATGGTTTAAAATTCCCCTACCCCTAAATCTAACCTTAGCCTAAATATAAAATAGGTACTCATTAAAAATCAGCAAATCAAAACTAGACGTGACTTGAATATCGTGTCTCCAAATTGATCGTTCATTTGCGCTGACAATAAGAAATACTTAAAGCTAAACATGCAAGTGTGTGTTATTCATTTATTACCAAGAACATTTTAGGCTGATAAGATTATCATTGATTTGGTAGAAAACATAATCTGGGGCGGCACTTTAGCTGATTTTGATAAAATTAAATTTGCAATCGGGCATTATGAACATAGGTCAGTACAAAAAGATAAGATGACCTTATTTTACGTTGTCCGTCCACTATTACTAACTAGCTGAAATCAAGTGCAGAAACGTCATTGAAAATCAGAATAGGGACCTTCAAAATACCTACCTCTTTCCATTCACACTGACATTCTCATCGTCAAGATGAGTGACGATGCGGAACTTCATGGTTATTGTCAGGCAAAGCCTGGATCTTAGATTAGCCACTAAGGTCAATTAAATATACCAACCTAAGCATCAATGTCAGTGATTTTTTAGTCACAGTCAGAATAAAAATGAACCAAAATATTAATAATAATAATCACTAACATGTTTGTCTCGGGATGAGACTGGGACGTCGAACGTACCTATTCGTGACAAGTGGGTTGGATTACCCTCAACCGAATACGTCAATACAACAAAAATAAAGTATGTACCTACATGTACGATTGTAGTTATTATGCAAAACTAAAACAAATGAAATTTCTGAATAGCTCTAAGTACAAACAGCAAAAGCTTTTATTGTAAAACTTTCACGAAAGAAATAATCTTAAAAAAGAAAATTAACTTAGAAAATAAAATGTTGCTAGAGAAGCCAAAATTCGCTGCCCGCCGCGCTCCTGAGAATTAGATAGCTAGGAAAACTAATTTAAAGAGATAGTAACAAATAAATTGCATGGGCCCGGTAATATACTTGCCTTTATTTTGGTAATCAACAAGGTAAGCATGTCAAAAGCCTGACTTAAAACTATTCCTGCAACTATGCTGCCTTCGTCCGCGTGAAGTACATCTCCCGTTTAAAGAAAGCCTATTTGCTTTATATTGGTGAAAGAAGTTAGTTCTTTCGGTCCCAACCCAGGACAAACATTCCTTTTATGAATATTTGGTTGTGAGTGCTATTTAAATGATTATCAAGCAAAAAAAGTATATTTATTATTCTACTTTACAATACTTTAGCTCCGTCTAATTTGGGGTCAGATGATCTTGATCTACATTGACCCATTTCTACATAATTATTTATGATTGATTTTATTTTGTAGAGTTAGCTTATTTGAAAGTACAAAACAAAGATTCTTACTGCATAATTAACAGAAATAATATAAACATAGCAAACGACCTACGTTTAACGATTTACGCATAAAATATTAAGAAGAGCTAACATTAGAAATTGTTTACTGCCATTCTCACTCGTCCTTAGCATATGCTAAACACTAGTATTATTAAAAAAAGATTTCAAGAATATACTTAAAATACGAAATGACCATTTCATAAAGAAAATGGATGTTCGAGATTTATTTATATTCTGCTGCCATTCATTTATTTACCAATCCATAGACTGCAAGTTATATAAAAAAAACAGATCTTGTTTTTGAGTTTTCGTGTTATTTGGCTTTGTCTCTGTTCTTATGAAGTTACGTCACATCCGCTGGTAACGACAGGAAATCAGGAGTCCGCCTTAGCTAATAATTTTTGTTTTTAACGTATTTTTTTTACATAGGAGTTAAGAATAACGGGTAGCGTATGTTAATAAAGGAAGAGTCAGATAAATATTTAAATTATCCCTTAAATATTTTGAGAAAACATAAAAAAAGGAAAACATGCTGACAAAAGAACTGTTGAAAGCATCTAAATAGTTTCAAATTAAAAATACCGGCGCTTTCGCAGTTTTTATTTGTGGATTCTACTTTCGGAGCCATATTTCACAGTGTGTATTATATCTGTAATTGTACGTTTGTAGGTGTGTTGACTTGTGTATGTGTTCTGTGTGACGTAAACACCTGAAACTTTGGCAGGAGACACGCTTCTGAATAATTGACTCTCCGAAAGCGTTCAAAGTTTTCAGTCTGGAATTTGGGTGCGAGTCAATTCAGTGTGTGCCTTGCGAGGGCTTGGATTTGTGAAATATTAAATAATAAAAACAAAAAAGTGATAAAAGTGATAACAAGTCAAGTGTAAAATTTCAGAAGAAGAATTGGAAGTTGTTGGAACTGAAAGAAAGAAACGACGACTAGGTACAAGCGTTGCTTATTCATTGGAACAGGTGGGATTGCTCTTCGTTCTTTGGCACTATTCATTGTATATCGATGACAAGTAGAAATAAATAAAAGTGGAAGCTATGAATCATAGCGTAGGATGAGCGTACTTACTCGTGCACAATGTTGAATTGTTGATGCGGTAATTTAATAAAAACAATCTATGACTATTGTATATGAAGGATCTGAGTACCACGTACGTAATTAGATATTTGATGGATACAAATAAGACTGATTGACTCCACTACCGCAAAGGAGTAAAAAAAAATTGTTTACTTTTTGGTACAAAAACCAACCTAAAAGAATTTTCTTGATCTTTGTGTTTTAATGATTAAATTGAAAAACACAAATATTTTTTGGGTTGCGTAGAAAAGTAATTTATCCTCTCGATTATTTTTAAGTAGGTATGCACTGTTATTATTAAATTAAAGCGAAATACAATTCTTTGGCGGTTATTTTAATTATTTATATCCTGGACTTTTAGGTGGACCTTGACTCAGATTGAGAAAAACTGCTTCCAAACATTGTTGATAGCAACGGTCTTAACAAAAATAAAGTAACGTTAGTTAGCAAATTCGAAAAAACGTTCTCAGTTGTACAATGACGTGCCTACACGTTCGTGTTGTGGATATTTCGGGAGACCGACGCCAACGAACACACGGTATTTTTAGACAGGACATACTTTTTACAAAATAAACCAAGATGTTGAGATTAAAGGGTGATTTATAAGAGATGGCGTACTTTGTATCGAAAACATTTTTGGTATGATCAACATTCGGGTGGGGGTAGCTGAACTCGGATAGGAATCGTTTGCTGCTATGTAAATGAGATTCTGATGTTCAATAGACAAAACAAATGGTTTTATCCGTGTCCGACCGAGTGTATAGTATCAAAATCGGAACTCACCTCGAGAACTAGAAGGCTAAGAAAAGATAGTAATGACGTGTAGAACTGTACATTTAGATTTTATAAATCTAGCAAGTGCTAAGTGCAAGTGATAACAATTGCTAGAAACTAGACGAACTTAATTTAAAAAATCTTAATGTATAATTCTTACGACTTTACTCGAATCTACCTACATTCTAAAGATTATTAATGCAGAAGGTCATAATAAATAACAATTTTTATTAGCAGGGGCGATACAGTATCACATCGGAGATTTCCTAATTTTGTATGGAAGTTGGACCAAGGTTACTGCCTAGAATACTCACATAGTGCATTTTGTTCCTCAGACTCAATTAATTCAACGCGCATAAAATCTATCTCAGGAGTCCAAAGAAAAACAGCCTCTTGTTTTAAATATTTTCATTGGAAAAAATATTGTGCGTTGAATTTTTTTTTTTCCTGAGCCTAATTTTTTTAATTTTTTTTTATAGTTCATGTTAATACTACAGTATGCACTTGACCAACTCCTATTCCAAGGCAGCACTTAGTCCAAACCTTGGTAATGTCTTCTAATCAATTTATCATTTCTGATTATCTTATCGTTTTAAATAAAGTTTATGATTCTGAACCACCTGCTCACAACGACAACCTTGCTGGAGTCAACGAATTGACCATCAAACATTACCGAAAACATTCTAAATGCGAATTATATTAAGTATAATATGTCCTGAGAAGTAGGAATTCGAACATCAGACGAATAAATCAAGTAACCTTTAAAAGAGACGGGATAAGGTGGGCGATATAACTGATTTCCCGTGTCCTCTAGGCCATATAATAGGGAATTTCTTGACGGCAGTTAAAATAGCGAAGGTCGTACATCTTGGCAACCGCCATGTTTATTTACGCACAGAGCTGCAGCTTCGCGGCGTTGCCTCGTCGACACGTGCTTCCATCAATATTGCTGTTTTTATCACCAATTATTATTTTGTACAATCTGACTTTAGACAGAAGAAGGAAAATAAAATATATTCATCTAAGCTTTTACTAGCACTTACGACAGGTCATTACAAAAACAATGCTGTAATAATATTAATAAACTTAAAAATATTACTTCTATGATATTATGCATTTACATGATGTGACTCTACCACCAGTTCAGAAGGTGCTTTCAAAAAAATTCTTTCAACCATTCTGTTATAACATTTTAGACATATTTAAAGCGTCACTCAAGGACCAATATGTACATAGAAGCAGATTATAGCTAAGATAGATAACCACTAATGCTTGTCGTTTCAGAAATACTCTACGCTATAACCCCTTGAGTGTCAGCTAAACACACGGGTGTTCATAAGAAAACTCTAAGAAAAAAATGGCAAACAATGACTCACAATGCAAAAACCTTGAAGAGGTAGTTCAACCAGAGTTTGAGACTTATTAAATTATTGACATTATTTACTCAATGCGAAAATGGTCTTTTGACTTTATTTTGCTAGGCTTATAATATGTCACATCATGGTCACTGCAACGCGGTCTGTGACTACAAATTCATATTCGATACTGATAAGAAATCTCTTGAGATGTACCTTCACTTATATCCCTAAAGGACACCGTCGAAATCGGCCCCAGCATGCACAAACGAATGTCCTTCATTATAATGTTTCTATTTTATTTTTATTTTTCTAGCAATTATTCATATTAAACGGACATTCTGTGGTTAAAAACAAAAAATAAAAAGTTCTGTAAGTAAATAGAAATAGAAAAACGTTCATTAACTTTAAGGACATACGATTAGTTACATTACAATTTATAAAGTAAACACAATAGACGTAGGCATTAACAACAGAATATAAAACAGAAAAAAGACCATACTATCAGACAGCGGTGTCCCGATGCCCAAAAAGATATATATACCTCACTCAGCATAATATAGCCTGGGTTTTATGGGCCCAGGCGCTGATTTTCAGTGGGCACAGCCCGACTGAGATGAGGCACGGACATTTGCGGCGGACATAATTCATATCACTTAAGTTCTTTTATAGAGGTAAACAATATATTTATCAGAACATTACAAAAAGTTTACATTGTTTACGATTAAGTATGACCTCAAAATCTAATACATTCTGTAGTAGGCCATGGTTCCTAGAGTTGTCCGTGTTGCAGCAAATGCCTGATGAGAATTGTTAATGAGTCCGAACACAACTAGTATTTTCTCATTGCTGTGCGTTCCAGGGCATTCAATGTATGGGGAACGAGCGATGTCCTTTTCTTAGTTCACGGATGCAAAGCCAGCTGGGGATTTTGGGACAAGAACTATCCACTTGATTTTTCTTATACAAGAAATTAAACTAAAAAAAGCACCTGAAAACGAAAATAACATGCCTACAAAAACTCGAGGATCTTTGAGCATTGCTTGCATTGTTGTATGAGGGGTTCGCGCGTATTAGCTAGTTTACTTTATTAAGTAGTTAATCATAATTTTATGTTCATTTAGCCGTCCATTGAGAATCACACAAATTATTTTATTTTAGATATGTAGGACACTTACCAGTACAGCTAGATTTATGAAAAATATACCAATTATTTTATAAGTATTAGGCCTCATTTGCTAATCATTGTCAGTATCGTATCTACAAATATTGTTTTTGCTCTGTCCTACCCATGGGTCTCCCGGCTAAAATTCAAACTTGAAAATAAAAAATGGGAATCCCATGTAATAACATTATCATTTTAACACCATATTTAATGGTACCTACTAAGTGTTTAATTGCAACTTTTAACGTGTTATGTTTGCAAACAGACCTCAGTTATAGTCTTATTTATAATTAAAGTTTTGTGCTATATTTTGAAAACGATTATTAATTAATTTGCATCATGACTCTTGGTTTTGTAATACTTTTTATTCGTTGTCGTGATTTTCTGTGTTTTGATGTTTATTGTGCTGTCCTACTGTATGTACGTGACTACAATTATCTATTCAGAGCTTTAATTACTTGAACTTTTTTAATTTTCAGCTGTTTTGAAGAAGCAGTCAACTATAAAAGAAAGTTCCGAAAAATCAGTTAAGTCTGAAAATGGAGTTTCAGAACCAGTAGAAGAAAAGCTAGTTAAGCCGTCTGCAGCAAAACAGGCCGAC
The DNA here is from genome assembly GCA_947369235.1 of Udea olivalis. Classification (NCBI taxonomy): domain Eukaryota; kingdom Metazoa; phylum Arthropoda; class Insecta; order Lepidoptera; family Crambidae; genus Udea; species Udea olivalis. The sequence continues at coordinate 7,626,769 of OX376362.1, read as the reverse complement.
AAGGCTTTAAAACCCACAGACGAAAAACCTCGGTTCACCAAATCCAGTCTAAAATCTGTCGACAAGCTCAAATCAGAAGATAAAGTTAACGACAAGAAACCAGAGAGACCTACCTTAAAAAGTGTTAGAACTATAGATGATAAGTCTAAAGAGAAGTCTGTAACTATAGTAGATAAAAAAACTGATAAAAATGGTACAGCAAAGCCGAATAATGCGGTGAACGATAAAGTAAATAATAAAGTCGCTACAAATTCTATAAAAACACCCAAACCAGCTGCTAAAGTAGCTGAAAAACCAAAAGTTGAGGAGAAAGTCGAAGAGAAAGCAGAAGAAATGTCTAAAATGGCTTCTAAACCACCCACTCCACTTGAAAAGACCCCCTCTAAGGTAAACTTAACCATTTTTGCATGAACATTTTGAATAAGCTTAAAACGAAAGCTATCTAGTGCGGTTGAGACATGATCTGTTTTTGATGGAATCATTATTAGTTTTTAAATGTTTGTTCTATAACTATTGTTGAAGTTAGTGAATCAATAGTCATTTTTGTGTGTTTTCAGCTGCCACCACGAAAGCCGTCCCTAGTGAAGCAGCCTTCCAAGGATGAACCAGTAAAGAAGTGGAGGGACCCGTTGCATGAACGAGTGAAAGAGAACATTGATAAGACCCTCGCCAATGAAATACCGAAGGGACACACTCTTACCAAGAATGAGAGCTTACGCAGTGAGTTTATTTTATAATTTTAAACGTATGAGCAGCACTTGCATATGGAGCTGTCTCTTTCATTACTACTGACATGTAACATGACAGCATTAATTTGAAGGGAGCTCTACTTTCACTGTCGTCTCTGGATTCCTGAATCGATCATAATTTTATTTATCTACATTACGGTGAGACACGACATTAGACAATTTTAAAACAGCGTCCTCATTACAAATGTACGAATGAATAGAGATGACATGTACGAGTGTACTAAGCATCAAAAAGCTTCAATACGAGTACAGATATAGTACATTATTATCAATTATTTTAAGGTAATCTTTGTTTATTGATGAAATACTGTTATTGATCATTTTATCGGAACTAAACATTCTTCTGTTTTATAAAATGTTTGACTGGCGATCTAAATTAATTAATCACCTTCAAAGTTTATCTAGTAAACCTATTGTCTAACAGACCTTTACCTACATCACAGACGCTCATGAACCGATCAAAACATGTGCTACTTTGTTTTATGTTTAAGTTTATGAATCTAATAAGTCGCTTTGATAAAAATAGAGTAGATAAGTACCTACAGCAGTGAATCAAGCTGCATCAGAATAGATTCAGCAACATGTTCGTTTCTTTGCCTGGTGTTGATTAGGGTTGTTATCAGAAATACCAAATCATAATTATTGCAAAAAAAAGTTCAGTTTCTTTCGCGCGTAAATAATTGCCTGCACTTAGTGATTATATTATTGCATTGCAAAAATATTTACTACCCTTGAAATGTATGCTACAAATCACAATTTTGGAAGATATGTTGAAGACCTTTTATCGAAAGATGAATTTGAAACTCCCTATTATCACTAATGAGCTTAAATTTTTCAACGGACCTAATTTAAAATGATTTGAGTACGTTATTTAAAGCAAGTGGAATAAGGTGTGCCAATTGTGCCGATGCCAAAAAAGGAGTAGCATTTTCACTAATGTACACAGATTAATTTCAAGTCAGTGCAGTGACCTCAGAACCAATTTTTCATACTGACAAATACCGAAAAGGCTTTTCTGTAATTATTGGCTAATCAAAAGAAGCTAACTAACTAATCAAAAGAAATTATAAATTATAAAATTTATTCTTTAGCAATTATCGATCTTTTCGAAGTATTCACCCTGAACACGTATAACTTTTCCATACGTTTGAACCAAGGAAAATACCTGTGACCACTCTTCTTTAGACACCTCAGAAATCTCGAAATCATAGGCAGTGCATCTTCTTTGCTTTCAAACCTCTTACCCTTTGGTTTTTCTTTAATGTTGGTAACAGGTAATAATCACAAGGCACTAGGTCAGGGGAATATGGTGGGTGAGGAAGGATCAACACATTTTTTAGTTGAAAAAGTCAAGTGTTCGGGCAGACGTGTGCGGCGCCACATTGTCGTGGTGCCAGAGAAGGTGGCGGATTCCTGACTTCGGTCGCTTGTCACACCAAGCTGATATTACTGTTGGAGCACAAACTGTTACATACCATTCAGAGTTCACCGTTTTGATCCTATAGCACTACAGTAGCAATATGACCCGTTTTGCAGAAAAACGAGGCGACCATTTGTTTATGTGTGCTTCGTGCACGGCGACATTTTGTTGGAGTGGGTCAATCTTCAAAACACCATACAGTCGACTGTCGCTTTGTTCCGGGATCATAGTTACATAGCCATGTTTCGTCACCACTCAGTATATCATACACGTTTTTTTTCTCGCCACCGTCGAAATTATCTATCATGAATAGGCACTAATCCACCCGACGGTCTTTCTGCTTATCGGTAAGTTTGTGCGGCACTCATCTCGAACAATGTTTACGGAGAGAAAGGTGGTCGTGAATTATGGTTCAAATTGCTGCTGATCCGATTCCCAGTTCTCACTCCAGCTCTACATACGAAGAGTCGTCGGTTTTCGCCAATAAGTTATTCGACTGCACAAACGTTTTCTTGTGTGACCGCGGTTTGCGGCCGACCTGTCTTTGCTTCATCTTCAAGACATCCCCGTCCTCTTTTAAATTCAGCAAACCAATTAAATACTATTGCTCGTGAACAAGCAGACTCACCAAAAGTAGTAGCCAAAAGTAGTAGCCAAAAGTTCAAAACATTATTGAGGTTTTAAACCTTTTTTATAGTCATAATAAATCATAGCGCGAAAATCACGTCGACTGAGCTCCATTGCTGCAAGCGAATTCCCGCCGGATTCTTGGGAAAATGATGCTCATTCAAATAAAAATAAAAACATAAACATGGATGTTCTATTTTCAGCTATATCAATAAACAACTAGCCTATAAGATGGTGTATAACTTGCCAGTGTCAATCAAATGAGTAAAGAGTATCTAACTTCTTTTGGCATGCCTCTCGTATTAACGAAGACCAGTGCTCCGCTTCGTCAAATAAAAGATAGTACCACTCTAAATAAGAAAAAACAAAAGACTTGAAAACTATAGCTGACGCCTAAGCTTAGAGAGGGATAATAGGAATTATAAAGGTCCAAATGCACATTTTGTTATTTTTTTTCGGAATGACTACATTGACTACTGCTGTTCAGCGTCGACGGCTTTGACAGCATTACCGGGCTCTAGGCCTCTAGGGTGAGCGCAGAAGGCTCTTTTAACCCTTAATTTGGTGTTAAGATAAAAGAAACGATAAATAATATTTATTGCACAAAAAAATGAAATAAGTAAAACAAAAGAAACAAATAAAAGCACAATTTAGGCGGTCTTATCTTATCGCTACAAAGCGATCTCTTCTCCAGACAACCTTCGCCACAGATATTTTGACCGAAGAAGGAGTTATGCTGTGCAAAAGTGATGAAAATATTCGAATATTATGCTGCTAATATAAAAATAAATAAATATGTACATACACACGTACACAATACATATTATATACATATTGTATATGTATATAATATGTATTACCCTTTTTTAATTTGTATTCAGTGCAAAATTCCGAGTTAGTATGTACTACAAATTGATTGATTTGTTTCTTGGATTTGCGGTTCTAATTCTGCCTCAAGTAGGTACCTACATAATGTTGGATCAGTCCCCAGGTGGTCCGTAGACTTTTCTGTTCCTTCGTGCTGTGATCCTCAGGTTAGGTTCGCGGGTGTGTTCAATATCGTTTTACAAGGTGGTGCAACCCTAGGAGTGACACTAACATTGACACACTACACTTTATAAAATTAGCAGAGCGATCTCTGATTCGATCCCGCACGTCCATGCGTTCCGTAGTTCAATCAAATTCGATTTTGGCAGACGGCGTTGTCTGACGCTAATGAGGAGATGGATTTAAAGACGAACTCAAGATTTTTTAATGATTTATAGCATTAGATAAAGGCTATAAAATCAATAAAAACATGGATTCTAAAACTACGTACAACCACCATAATCTACGTCTCTATCTCCTCGTTATGAATGTTTTTTATTTCACCATGATCAGCAGCATGACTACATGCTACTAATCATGAAGAGTTAACAACAGTGTCTGTCAGTGATAGTTGATTAGTGTGGTTTTTGTATACGTGTGAGCGCTCAACGCAAAACCCAGAAATCAGGCGTACAAATCTCAAGTTGGGAATAAGCGTATTTTCTGATTTCATAGTCTACAATCACCAACTCGCATTAAACAAGCGGCTACCTTAAGTAGATATGCTGATTGTTTTACTTTACTAGCGGTATTTTTCTGATTATATCTCAACTTCTGAATCTGAAGTTAAATCACATTATCATTCTTGTGAGAAAGTCAAAGTAAACGATATCAGTTGCTACAAATTACCAGGTAAATAGAGCGCTCGATTCGTTACATAGATTAAAGTTAGCTCTATAATATTTCGCAGGAATGTCCTCTTGCGAAATAGAAAGCCAAAACGGCGCATTTTCTGTCGCCATATCGCAGCAGGACGCAGATATAGATCGTTACCTTTTGATCTCTTGTGCGGCTAGCTTTGGTCAACGCGTCTAAAATAACTGCAGTTCCGCGTCACAAGCGCATCAGGTGCGAACATTCATGCCTCAAGGAGTGCTCCACTCGAGTGAAATTTCGAGGATTTACCTGGTTTTAGTGTGAGGATTCGAGGAGACCGTTTTGTGATTGATAAGTTTTAAGTGTCGGAGCGAAAATGGCTGAGGAGAATAATGAGGGAATACTCTTCAAAGGTTGGCACTGTGTTTGAGACTTTGGTTTACTTAAATTCTTTACAGTTTTACTTAGAAAATACTTAGCAAATTGTATGGATATTTAATGTAGTGATTAATTAATTGATATCAAAATTGGAAATACTTATATATTTTTAGTCGAATATACAAAGAGGTGAAATAAAATAAACAGGGGCCGGTCTCAAGCTAATGTAGGTACTGTTTCCATATTATGCATATTAAGAATAAAATAAACTGTGTGTATAGAAGAGAAAAAAACTTAGGTACTTTTTAATTTGCGAAATATTTGAGTGTAACGTTTATATTCATCATATCATCGTAACTTAAGTGGCCTACTTCGTTAGCTTAGTAATTTTTATGTATTTTATCATAATTTTGTAAAAATCTGGTTCCCATCAAGCTGGATCTTTTAATGAAAAAACAAAAAATTTAACATAAAAAAACTAACTCAAAACAAAGCACTAAAAGTAAAGAAATAATTGCGTATTCTTCTAAAACTTATACGATAATATAATGTAGGTACAATTATTGTTATTGTTGGAGTCGGTGTCGGTGAATTGGTTATTTCTTTCCTTTTTAGTGATTGTTATGGAATAGTTTTTTTTAGGTTGTTTTTTTTTTGTTAAAATTTTTGTTTATTTCTTGATTTTCAGTGAATAGTTCCTATTTATTTTATACATCGAAAAAGTATCGTCCAATTGCTCCTAAGAATTGAAGACCACCCGTTACTTGGCATGGATCCCGTAATCAGAACCTAATCAAACTCTCATCAAACTACCCTTGAAGTATATCCTTTCCAATAAAAAAGAAGCATTAGGTTAGCGTGAAACTGAGTTATTCGTCCATTTGTCCCGCTTATGGTTTATCTAGATTTAAGACTTATATGGTTTTCCCATGGATGCCATTGTCAGAACTAGACCAAATTAAAATGGGACCATACGGGAAGCACCAGCTTTCAAATATATATTTTTTTATCAAAATCGGTTCACCCAGTCGGTAGTTATGAGGTAACAAAGTTAAAAAAAACAACGTCGAATTGAGAACCTCCACTTTTTTTGAAGTTGGTTAAAAACAGTTAACTACTTACCTTTATATCTCAATGCCATTTGGACATTCCACTGCTTCTAGAGAATGAACACATTTTTTATTGTAAAAGCGAAGGAGTGTTATGGAAGTCGTTATGATAAAAAGTCATTCAAATGATAGCATTTAATTAATTTTTATCATAACGACTCTACCGGCAAAAATGGCTAAAGAAGAACCCATCAGGGAAAACTTTTTAAAGTAGACATTCTGTATAATACCTATATACCTATATAAGAATATATTGAAAAAAAAATCTGTCTTCGAGAGTAAATAAGTATTAATTAGTTAGATAGTAAAAACTGGAATGAGGTTAAAACTTTTTATAAGCGAGATTTTCTCTAGGTTTTTTTAAGTTTTCAATAATTTTTATTTTTGAATTTTTATAATGTTTGATAGCACCAAGCAACCCATTCCCACTACGCGATGCTGAACAAATTTTCGCTAAATGTTGTATTGTTTTGGTACACATTTTGACATTCAGTACAGTCCTACTACAATTATTGGCGACACGATTGGCGTTGTGCGCTGTGGCACGTTTTCTCGCCTCGATTTCCGTAGTGTCCCGGGTTCGATTCCCGATCAGGTATATTCAGGAAACGATCTTTTCTGAATTGACTCGGGTCTGAGTGTGCTGGGAGACGCCCCTGGTTTATTTCCTTGTGTGCTACCTCGTAAGAAAGGGATATTTATCCCTACTTCAAGACCATTACAACAGGTGTGTTGTCTGGCGCATATATATATTTATTTAATTATAAAGTTGTAGAGTAATAAAGAAGTGAATGATAACAATTAATAGATGGTGTACCTACGTACCTTTTTCACAAAACTCAGAATAACACCATTCAATAAAAATAATGTTTATTTCGAAATATTACTTTTACCAGGCTTACTCAAACCAACTCCACCGCCCATGCCACCGCCGCTGCCGCCAAAGATGCCCCCGCCTCCAGACTTCAAGAAAGCTCCAGTAGACCCTAACAAGTTGAAGAAGTTGGAGCAACTCAAAAGCCGACCTAGAAGACGGCCAGACTGGAGTGACATGATGAAGGAAGTGGAACAGGGCAGGAAGTTGAAGAAAGTCGTTTGTAATGATAGGTAAATTAAATTGTGTTTCATAATACCAGCGATTTCCCGCGACTTCGTACGCGCATGAACATAAAATCCCGTTTCTTCCCGTTTATTAATTATTTTAGTTATGCAGCAGTTTCACGATGCAAGTATCTTATAAGAAGAATTGATGTCCCCAATAATGAGATAACTAATTGATTTTCACACAACTGTCTTTTTCAAAACTTTCAACATTTTCAGGTCAAGTCCAATCATCACAAGATCATCAGTTGTAAAGAACAAAGATCAATTCATCTTTGAATCAGAAAAACCTAACTCCCATAATATCTTATTAAAAGAAATCAATAAGGGTGTAAAACTAAAGAAAACTAAGACCAATGATAGAAGTAAGCCTAACCTCGAGGGATTGAGGAAGTTCAGAAGACAAATGACGATAGAAGAGCAAGTACAGAAGTCAATGTCGCAAGCCAATATAGCTGCGTCACCTTCTGGAGTATCCGTGGCTGAAGTAAGTTATGAAATTCATTTACGGTACCGTAAAAAAGGTGAACTATCGGAGTTATATCCATAGCTAAACAGGTTTTTTGCGCATATTAATCTAAAACCTTTTTTTATTTAATGCAGGTTCCAAGCCAGGAAGAAGAAGAAATCGACGAGATGGATGACATTGATAAAGTCAGAGACGACTTGCAATCTACAAAACAACTGCTAGCTATTGAACTAAGGTACCTGATATTACTATTTTAACTGATGGTCCATGACTTAAAAAAAATTTAGCCTGCTTTATAACTATGAATAACAACGACTTTATAAGAGTTTTATTTATGTTGGTATTTAATTCCTATTCACAGAAATAAAGAGGTACAAGAAAGAGAGAACAAACGTTTATTAACAAGGATACAGAATCTTGAAGCAGAATTGGCCAGAGAGAGAGCTATTATCAAACAAGAACAACACAAAACTGTTATATCGGTCACAGATGCTTACGATGAAAGGCTAGTGAACAATCTAAAGATGGAAGTAGAAAAGACCAAAGAAAACGCGGATAACTTAGAAAAACAGTACTTAGAAGCTGCAGAAGAGAGAGATACTGCATTGACTGAATTAGAAGACGTGAAGAGAAGAAACGCTGAGCTAGAGAAGAAATTAGAACAAGCTTTATCGGTATAAATATTCAGAATTTTTTATTTTTGACACACCGCTTAGGAACAAGAAACAAATAACAGTGTATTATTTAGACATCGATACGTATAACCTTCAACCAGAACTTCAATCTGGGGCAAATTTTATATTCGTTTCTGTTTCAATCTTTTCTTGATGCAACAAAATGTATTATTGTCTGACTATGAATACCAACTAAATAAACCAACTAAATAAACCAACTAATAGTAAATTTGTAAAGATGAATTTCAACGTTGCTTGTAAGAATAATATTCAATGCTAATATGCTTCAACTAACACTTTTGCAGAATAAAATTGAAGACGTATTTATATCAGAAGAACCTCTTTCGTTCTACCAAAAGAGGCAGATTGAATTTGAAAAGCAGTGTCGTTTACTTGGTATTGAGACTAATTCCCCGGAAGCCTTAACGCTGAGAAAAAGTGCTGCTGCTACTAACCTTAATTTTGGTACTGCTGCTGCTTTTACTAATAATTTAGACCAGGATGAGGTATGGCTTTTATTTGCTCATGATATAACCAAATGCTTTATTGCTAAACTACGATTAAATACTGTTTTTATGTACTTCTTAACTACTGATCACAGTCAGGCTATTAAATAATAATAATAATAATTCAGGGTATCATGCCAACGAATGTTGGTTCAAGAAGATCGAGTCACGCCATCAAACAACTATCTGTTACAAAAGATGATAGTTTTGAGGAAGAAGAAGAATCGGATGATGACGAAGTAAGAACACAAATACATAACAGAAAATTAAAAAAATATATATAGACATTGCCTGAATTCCAAATAGTATTTCATAAATCTGACTGCTTCTTGGCGGATCAAACACGTTTATTTTTACACTCGCACTTAATGTTCCGTCGTTTTAATTACAGGAAGAAAGTGAAGAAAAGAAACAAAAACGTATAGAAAAAGAAATACGTAACATGAGAAATAAAATCAGACATTTAAAAGAGAAGCAAGATAACATGAAGAGGGAGCGGATGGCCTTCAAAATGTCTCTAAAGAACCAACAAGCGGCTTTAAAGTAAGTTCTGATTTCCTTTTATTTTTCGTGAAAACGTTTTAATAAAATTCATTTGCTAACTTGGAAAGATGAAAAAGAAACATTTCAGATTTAAGTAGACCATCGTTTACTTATGTTTTCACACGGTTCAGTATGTTTCCTAAATAAATATTTACATATAAATTATATATCTTTCAAGGGAAGAAAAGAGAAAATACAAAGAGCTTAAACGCGAAGTTGACAAGATGGCAGCAATGATGAAAGAAGTTGGTTCAGATGACGAAGACGAAGAGGAGGAGGATGAAGAGTCTGACGAATCAAAGAAGAGCGAAACAGAGGAAGAAGAAACTGAAACAGAGACAGAACAAGACACAGAAAGTGAAACTGAGAGCGAGAGTGAGCCTGAGGTGAGTTAATAGAGCTTTTCAAAGCAAAGAAATAAAAAACATTCCGTTTCAAAATGTATCTATTGTAAACATTTGACTTGAGCAGTGTTATATTGTTATTATCTTAATAAAAACTATTTTTACCCAATTTTAAAAGTAGACCCTTTTAAAATTGGGTAAAAATTGTTCTTAGCTATTTAATGTGATTTAGCTTTTCAATAGTAGTCAATGTTTTTGTTCACAGGACGCTCCATTACCCAACAAGAAGGACAACCTTACCAAGCGGCTTAAACGACACGAGACCAGGGTCAACGCGTTGAAGAAAGGCAACGGGCTGCTCATGGCGAACGTGGACCGGCTTAAAGACGACGTACTCAAACAGAGAGAAGAGTCGTTGACGCTCAAGAAGGAGTTAGACTCCCTCATCGATGACCTCGAGTGATGAAACTAGTGGTCTAATTTGTAGCAGTTGTTTTGGGAAACTATCAAATCCGTGTCGAATGCGTTTTGATTCACTGCATTATGCATAGATATAAGATTTGATACAATAACTAATCAATGAGTGATATTTTGCTGGAATATTAAATGTAAACAAACGCTACTATTATTTTGAAACACGTTCATGAAGTTGCTAAACACTACAAAATTATGTTTGCTTATCAGTGACGATGCATTCGTGAGTTGCAGTGATAAAAATGTACAATTTAACACAATCTAAAAACTAAAACATTATCTTGTATTTAAAACAACTGCTGCCGATTTTCTGCCGAACATTGTCTTTTTAGGTCAATCAACTTATAACAGCACTAAATTCATGCTTATTAATAAAAGTTTAGAGGGGTAGGTACATATGATCACCATCGTTGAAATAGATAGGAAATGAGATTTTGTAACTTACTTCAATCAAGAATAGAATCCTACAAGTAAATAAGGCCTAAATAAATAGTGTCTTTTAGTTAAGTTTCTAACATACAGTTTATTACTGTAATAACTCTAAACACTTTTTTATAATATAGGCTATAATACTTCATTATTTTTATATGCTAGACCTACGCAGGAATGATCGTTCAGTTTTATAACTTTAAGCTTCTTAACGCTAATTATTTATATAACTATGTGATTTGTACATAATCATTATTATTATTATTTTAAGCTTAATTTAAAATACAATTTGATATTATAAAAATATTCAGCACAATAAATTTTTTCATAAGCCAATATTGTGTTTCATACAAATAAACCTACGTAACTTGTTAGGTTATTAGTTACCTGTTTAATTTTTCCTAATACTCACAGGAAGATAAAGGCGGTTTCAAGTTACTGTTGAAGTTGATTTGAGAAGGAAGTGATGGAAATGTCATGCTTGGAGTGTAATCGTTATATTTTTTAAGGTAAATAACCTTGGTCTAGGCTATGAATGGGGCCAAGATTAAATATTTCTAGTTTCTCTCTTGAAATGAAAAGTGTAGCTTTGTAAAAATGCTAAAAACTAAAACCTGACTACCCAAAACACGCACTTAAACAAGAAAATATTTCACATGAAATATTCAAAAAGGTGTTCAGGGGAATCAAGGGATAAGCCATACATAATATGCTAATCTAATTTAAAAGAAGTACATTTTTTTTTTGAGATATTTTCTAATTTAGTAGTTATTAAAAGTGCTAGTTGAGATTACTAAGAGCCTTAAATGAGTAGGTTTTTATAAAAGTAGATTGACCTAACATTAATAATATTTCCAACATTATTAATGTCAGGGCACCTCGCTACCAGTGAAGGATAGCCTAAACATCCGATGTTCGTAGCAACCATAACCAGAACTACATTGAGAGCGTAATCAAAAACGCATCCCGTAAACTAGGAATTCTGAACAGAGTGAGACGATTTTGAAAGCCTGAGTAGCTCTGTCTTTTGTATAAGACACAAGTTCGCTCTTTTGTGGAATACTGCTTTCATATTTGGGATGGTTACGCAAAGTCCTTAGGTACTCGAAGCTCCCGACAGGTTGCAGCGACATGCTCGGTGACTCGTTTCTTTGTCGCACCATCAAGACATGGAATGCTCTTCAAGCACTTGTGTTTCCACCTATAGTTCCGCGGTCTTTAATCAGGGCGTGTAAAGGCATTTCTGCAGGCCTTCAATGTGAGGATGACCAACCCAGCAATTCGTTTGCGCGGCTGTGCTTGTCAGCCTCATATCTGTCCCTGACTACCACTTCCATCAGGCGGAGTGAGGTCATCTTGACGAGCAATATATAAAAAAAACAATTGACGGTGCTAGTTGAGGGTAGTTGAAGGTTTTATATATAAGTGCATGAATAGAAAAAGGTAAAAGTTACTGTAGGAAAGACTAATTAAAAGTATGAATAATACAGTCAACTCCTGTAACTTCGCCTGATTTCGACATGAATTTGCATATTTTTAAATGTTCCCGCTGAATGAAGATAGTCTGACACATCGGCACACTATCAACCTCACCAATCAGATAGGGTCTTTTCAAGGGTGTGTGACACGGATCGGTACTGAGCAGAGTACGTTTGATAACGAGTTGTTCCAGCTTATTCCACCCTCACCTTTCCACTCTCGTACCACGCGTGCTGGACTACGGCGTCATCCACACACAATTCAACATTTGTTGGCCCGAGGTAAAAGGTTCGGTGACTCGTTTCTTTGTCGTACCATCCAGACGTGGAGCGCTCTTCCAGCGCATGTGTTTCCTTCCTCTTATAGTCCCGGGTTATTCAAGCGGGGCGTGAAAAGGCATTTCTGCAGACCTTCAAGGTGAGGATGGCCAGCCCAGTGATTCGGTTGAATGACTGGGCTTGTCAACCTAATATCTGGACCTCACGACCGTTTTTCATCAGGTGGAGTGAGGTCATCTTGACGGGCAATATTTAAAAAAATGAAAAAATAACTGTGTTTTCAAAATGAAGGCGAAGTAAGGGAATTTGATCTAACTTCGCCTGGCTGTTGTTTCTCCATAAATTCAAACTAAATTGCGCAACCTAAGCATTCATTACATTCAATATAAGGTCTACACCAGTTGGGATGAAATAAAACAAATAAACGATCGTTATTTGTAAAAAATAATAATAGGTAGGCGACGTTAGGCTGGCATTTTTCGATACTAGGAACAAACAATAGGGTTGCAAGGTTGCAACAAGCTTCACATTGATTTTTTTTTGGGGATAATAATTTGACGATAAAACATAGTCGAATTGAGAACCTCCTCCTTTTTATGAAGTCGGTTAAAAAGAAGAATGCACTGTTCTAGCATTTCAGGACTAGTTTCACGGTATATGACCTTTTGCATCTTGAACCATAAGTTATGCTGCATTTTTTTAATTCATCGTGACATCATTACATAACGTTTATCGCTCTTGAAATTATTTTGTATTATTGTTTTATTTTCAAACTGAATCACATTTACTATAGAACCAACATAAAAATCGCGTAAGCAACCATACCAAATTATTATTTGCAGACACATCGCGGTGTTATGTGGGTGTGTTGTGCGTGGTACCTATACTTAGTTCCGTGCGTTGTGCAGTGACTCATTGCTAACGAAAATGATTATAGTTTATCCTATCTAAGATGATTGATGATAATTTTGACAGCTTTCAAAAGGGATGGGGTAGTGTATGATCGTTAGTGAATCTTTTTAATTAATAGTTCGAATCGTTAGTTTATACAGACCAACAAAGTAAATGTTATTCGAATAATCTAATGTGCAATGAAGAGATAATTAAATGAATATAACTAGGTATATATTAGTGAATCAAATAATAATAACCCTACAAGTGATAAATAACTTCAAATAATAATAACTATTTTATTTAAAGTTATTTATCACTTGTAGGGTTATTGTGTAACACATTAGTTACTTACTTATGATCTTTAACGGAGAAGATCCGTCTTACCTGCTGCCATCCTCCCTGCTGCCTATCTACCTGCTGCTGCCCTGCCTGTCGCCGTCCTACCTACTGCCGTTCAACTCGCTGCCATCCTTCCTGCTGCCGACTGTTACCGGAGCAACTCCAACTCCTGCCTCAGCTCTTCCCTCCAAACTCCGTCCCACGAACAACCCCGTGAGCTCACGGATCATACCGTTTTATATTTATAGTTAGTTAGTTTACATTTAAGGCTAGGTAAGTAGGGTCCTGTTCAATAAACCTACCCACTTACCAAGGGCGTCGCCAGCCGATGGCGCAGGTGGGGGCAAGTTGACTTTACCTACTACAATTCATACTTTTCTCATTCTCTATGAATGAGAAAAGTAGGTATGAATTGTAGGTAAAGTCGACAGCACATGAAACTTTTCACTTTTACTACGAGCCTTACATCTACAGCGATTGTAATAACAACAGTATCTTAGTACTATATACATATATTATATTCTGTGACAGTACAGAGTCCAATGTGTAAAGCTACACGAGCACGAGCTCTTGATTAAGCAATAAAAAACTTGTAAATGAGTTATAATAACATTTATTAGAAAAATAAAGGAGTTTGAATTTGAATAAGTGTACAACGTATTTTTGTTAAATTACCCGATTTTAATATCTATTATAGTGATCGTTGTTTGTTTATCTTAGGTTAATTAAAACATAATTTTCGGGGATTCATTGTAAACTTCTCGACCACTTTATTATTAAAATCTTGTAAGTTTCCATGTATAAGTTTTCGGTGCACACTCATCATGGCCAAACCATTGAGGCGATTTTCACTCATAGTGCTTCTTAGCCAGGTTTTTAGTCTCCTGAGGCTGCTAAACGATCGCTCTACCGTACACGTCGTGCATGGAAGAGCGATCAAAATTTTCAACTCTTTTTCCGTGTCGGGAAAGAAAGTTTTTGCTTCTTTTAGGATGTCAACAACGGTTTGATCTGTTGAGTTTGGTTTATTATGCCAGAATTGCTGCCAAAGCTCGACTTCAATTTTTATGTTTGGTAAATTATAAAACTGAGCGATAGTTTCACAAGTTCCTGTGTGATTTTCGACTGACATCGTTTGCATTTGTGCGGGGTGTAATTTAAATAAAGCAAATGATGGAGTATTTTCTTCAGCAAAGCGTGTTTCAAGCGATGTAATAACGGAGTCCAAGTATGGTATTATTAATGATCTATTCCAGAATTCTGAAGGGCTTTCTGCTAGGTGATTGCTTCGATGACGTTGTTTCCCAACAATGCGCGGCATTGAAGTGATATCCTTCTCCAGGCCGACTTTCTCCGCAACAACAGTAGCATCCTTTATAATTTCATCTGTGACTCTTTCGGGATTATCACGGTGGCTCTTAAGCAATTGCAAAATGTGTTTGACGTGTTGCGAGGCCTTAACCACATCCAAAGCTATAGATTGGAGTGCGTTGACAACAGGTTCCAACAAAGCAGAGTATTTAGCTATCAAAATAATACAAAGTATAAACGAAATTTTGAAAGCAGCCGCATGGAATTGAAAGGCGTTTTTTCGAGTCGCACTGTTTCCTTCACGCGATAAGTTTTCTAAGGCTTCCAATATAACAGGAAAATTATCCTTAAATACTCTGATAGTTTTATGTTACTCACTCCATCTTGTTTTGCAGAGCCTGGCAATATTAGGTACCAATTTTCTTCTCAAAACAGATTCCCGAAAAAAATTAATGAAATCTTTAGTGGTTCCCATGGTGTTTCGAATTTCAGGAAGAATATTGAGTCATTTATTACCAGATTCAGTTTATGGGACGAACAATGGAAGAACATAGCTTTGGTATATTTTTTGTGCAGGATCGCTTGTAATCCACCGTCTTTTTCGGACATCGTCGAACAACCGTCAAATCCAAAACCAACGCATTTTTCAGCAGGATTAAGGTCTTCTTTTGTCAGAAACTCATCGATGGAATATGCAATAGATTTCGCATCCAGACCTTTCAGCTCAACAAATCCGACGAACATTTCTTGGACCTCATTGGCTTCCTCGTCAAAATATCGCAGCCCAATCGATAATTGTCCAGTACCGGAAATATCCGCTGTTACGTCTGCTAACACACTATAAGCTTCTGCTTCTTTTACTTTTTTCACAATGTCTGCCTTAATAACATCTCCAAATTGCGATAATTTCATTTTGAATATAAATCGATCGATAGCTTGCATTGTTTTTCCCATGCTCAATGTGCCTTCTTGCTGGAGGGCTCCTTGGTCAGAGCTGGGCGGCCTCTTTCACCTCTTGACCCTCTCGGTCCTCCCGCCCTTCCTCTGACTGCTCCTTCAGCAAGTGCCCCGGCCCGTTGGGTAACGAATTGGGGTAGCACCGTGGGCGCCATCCCTCTCCGCCCCCAGCCCTGCGCAGGTCGAGAACCCGAAGTTCGTCTAGTGCTGAGGTTGGGCTTCCATTCGCCCCTAACGGGGCAGGGAAAAGCCTGCACCGGGGCGGTTGCGGTTGCCACTTTTCCCCACTTTGACCGAAGGCGCACGCAACCCGCAGGCAGGGCAAAGGTACGGTTGCGACCGACCACCTGCCAGTCCATGTCATGGGAGGACGATTCAGTCACAGTCAGTGATGGCGGACTCAGCTGCATTCCCCGTGTCCCCCTGAACCCCCGGTCTCACACTGGCCGTGAGGTTATTGTCCCCATGGGTAGCCGTGAAAGGTCCACCCGATGCGCCAATAACCTCCTCCATAGGTGGGAGGGACACCGACCACGGACGGCGGCTTAGTCAGCCCCCGTGCCAAGGTCGAGGGTTGGGCGTTCCCCTCACTGGCAGCCTTCGCCTTAGGGTCCTTTTTCACCTTCACTCGGAGAAACCCGAACTCAAAGTGAAGCGTGAAGTTGAGCTCTCTCAAGGCCTCTAGAGCCTCGTCGTCCAGTGCGAGCGCTACGACCTGCCCGTCTTCTTTATACTGGACGTTCAGAACGCGCCATCCCTCCCCTGGGTCAAGTTGCCGGTTAGACCCACGCAACCTTTGTTCAATTAAGGCGAGGTCCCTTGGGTTAGGCCCTGGGATGAAAAGGATGCCAACGTGCCAACGCAACTCACTGGCCTTCATAACCTGAAGGTTCCCTTCTGGTACTACCCTCTCCAACCAGAGCCGGGTGAAGTCGTCCGCGCAGACGAACAGCATCCATCCTGGCCTGTTTGATGAGCCCATAAACCGGGGACACGTTCCGGCGCCCTGGTTTTCTTCATCCATGCGGGTCAGAAGATATTCCCGCACAAAAATCTGTTGCTCCTCGGTCAGAGGTGCATTAGGATCCCTAATCCCAACTCTAAGAGATGCAGCCACTTGGCTGAAAGCCGGTCGGCCCTCTACGCCCCGTGCAGATCTCTCACGAAACCACCCTGAGGTGGATTGAATCCATGCTAACATCAAGGACGGTAAGAACGTCACTCCTTGTTGTGCACGTAGAAGTCAAAGTGACAAGAGGTGGGACTGAACCGACCGACGTCAAATCCTAAACGTCAAAAGTTTTTTTGTTATAGTTTGTATGGCTGAAGCACTTGCAACGTCAAAAGTTCTGTAAACAAGGTAGCTTTCGCTTGTAAAACTAGGTACCAAGCCATAAAAAAAACTTTAAAAAATTAACCAAGTTGGCGTTGAATCGACAGGGCAGCGGGAGGGGAGGTAAAAGTCATGTATCATTTTCCCCTACATCTAGTATTTTAGAAGGCGACTTTACCAGCCGTGGTCTGTGTCAACAACACACTCAACTCAACCTGTATCACCTTTATGTAATCTGTGTGCACTCAACGTTTCCTCCCGCCCCGCCCGCACATTTTTCCAGCTGTCTGTCAGACGTCAATGTCACTTCACTTAAGGACGTGAAAAATCTAAACATTACAATCGATCGTTCTTATCAATTATTAAACCAATGGAAACATGGACGATCCAATATTGATCTCATGCAATACAAGCCTTTCCCCTTGACCGTGACTACATTTGCAATTTTTTCAATTGGTTTTTAAAAAAGCTACATTTTATATTTATTTCCACATTAATAACTTGAGAGATGAGTAGTTTCGATTTTCCATAAAACTTTTCATCACCAATATCAACTGATCAAAAGTTGGTTTGCAAAAAATAGGAATTATTTTAAATTGTAATAGTTTGAAACACTTTAAATAATTCAATCAATTCAATTTGCTGCCACTGTCGGTGACCTGTGCATCGCAGCGGAGAGTGAGTCCAGTGTGGCTAAGATGCGCAACATAAGGACAAAAGACAGACAAAAGAGGTAGACAAGACAAGTTTCCTCAGATGACAAAGGGGTGTAGACATGTTTAACACAGATTTATTAATATTATAATTTATATTAACAACAGTACTGATTTAAAGACACTATAGTATCGATATAAATAATCGATACAAACAATCGATTCAACTTATCGATTTAAATAATAGACACAATCGATGCAGCTAAACGATACAAATAATCGAAATGATCGATGAAACTAGTTGATTCAACTAATCGAGTCAACTAATCGATTCGGATAATCAATCCAACTAATCTATTCGACTAATCGATTCAACTTATCCATTAAATTAATCGATTCGAAATAATAATCGTTAAAAACTTAAATTCATTGATAAATAACAATCGATTTATTAAAACGTATATTCAATTAATCGATACAAATAATCGATTTAAAATCTATTTAAAAGAAACCAATAAAAGAGATAAATAATTTTATCGATACTATTGATATCCCAAACTATTTATATAACACTTGTTTTTATGAATACTATACCTAAATAAGATTTTTCGCAGAAAGCGAAACAAATTAGTCCGCTTTAATTTAATTTAATATTTTTATGTAAAATTTTCAGTCATTTATATTTAAAAGAGCGACGGCTCATAAGCTTTATTACTGCACTTAAAAAAATCAGCATACTGACGCCTGTTTCCAAGCTAACTAAAAGTTTTAACTAAAAGTAATCTCCATTTCTTTCCTCTTAATAATATTAGTATAGAATCTTAATAAAGTATAAAATCTTTCCTCTTTCTATTATTAGTATAGATGGATGATACATATCTTACTTTAGATGATTTGTTGTAAGTGACTATTGAAATAATTTTATGACTGATTTTAAGGTTCAAAATCTTTTTCAGCTCAATTCCTTCGAAAATTTAAGCTTATATTTATGTTTTGAATTAGGATTGAATTACACTTATTGTTTTAGTACCTAAATCAAATTATAACTACAATCCTGTAAACTAACAAAAGATATAACTAAAGTAAAATTGTTAAAAAATACCACTCCCTAAAAATTCCAAACCTACTGCATACTCTGACTATCGTCCAATATCCATCCTACCGTTTCTGTCAAAAGAGCGCGTTGTTCACCAGCAGCTTAGTAGTTTCTTGACTAGGAACCAGCTCCTGAATAATTTCCAATCCGGCTTCCGTCCTTTTCATAGTACGACTACTGCACTTGTCAAGATCACAGATGACATTCGCTTCGGCATGGACTCTAAATGCCTTTCCGTATTAATCCTGCTGGATTTCAGTAATGCTTATAACACTGTTGATCTTGATTTCCTACTTGGCGAGTTGCGTTCTCTCAATATATCTCCAATGGTAATTGACTGGTTTCATAGTTACTTGCATGAGCGCCGGCAACGCATTAGTGCTGAGGATTATTTCTCTTGTGTGTGCCAGTGTACCGCAAGGTGGCGTTTTGTCCCCTCTTCTCTTTGCTACTTTCATTAATTCGATAACCTATAATATCTCTTCTTTTTACCACCTATATGCAGACGATCTCCAAATTTACTACCAAGGCAGCCTTGTTGAGCTTCCAAACGTCGTTCAGACCTTAAATGCTGACCTGGAACAGATCTCTAATTGGAGCAGGTCGTTCGGCCTTAAAGTTAACCCTGCAAAAACTCAAGCACTGATTGTTGGTAGTTCGTGGCTAACTTCTAGAATTGATTGCAGTGTTTTGCCGGCAATTGTGTTTGACGGTGTTCAAATTCCGTTCAGTAAGGAAGTGAAAAATCTAGGAATCCATATTGACAGTACGTTAGCTTGGACAACTCAGGTTGGTCAAGTTAGCAGGAGAATGTTTGCTTCTGCTAGTTCCCTAAGACTTCGTAATTTTCTGCCAATCCCCATCAAAATTGCTCTTGTACAAGCCTTGCTCTTGGGAAAGAGCAAGGCTTGATTTTAGCAGCAATAGGCATAGTAGCCTATATATAGGCATAGTCTAGAGTGGGAACTCTAGACTATGCCTATTGCTGCTACTTTAACCCTAATGAGAATCTTCTGAATAAACTTGAGCGGCTTCAAAATTTTTGCATTTGCATTATTTTTGGACTTTGCAAGTACGACCATGTTTCCAAGTGTCGGGCCCAGCTTAACTGGCTTCCCATCCGTCTTCGCCGTGATTCTCATGTCCTTTTTCTTCTATATAACATTCTGTTCAACCCAATGTCACCCCGTTATCTCAAAGAGCGGTTCCAATTTCTGCATCCCATCCGTGGTCGGGAAATGCGTTCTTTCAAAAAACTCCGCCTTCAATCCCCTCCTCATTCTTCCCAATCCTGCCTCCACAGTCATTTACTGTGAAATCCGTACGTTTATGGAACTCCTTACCCCTATCAATCAGAGAGTCCCAATCCTTATCCATCTTTAAAGCAAGGGTCAAAGCACATTTCCCTGCACTTTGACATCTGTCCTTGTTGTTCTTCCTTTTTCTTCTTTATCCTTTTTAAATCCGGATCATTTTGGTTGCAACTGAGCTGATTGTTATTGTCTGTTTAAATAACCTCACATTTGTTTCTAGTTTTTATGTATAGATATTTATAATCAAACTTATTTTCTTTATTATTTTCCTTGGTGCACTTACTCGCTCTTTTCGCCAAATTTCCTTTGCTCGTGGGTTGCTTGGCAGAGATCGCTTTTTAGCGATAAAGCCGCCCAAATTGTACTTGCATTTATTGTTAATTATTTCTGTACTGTAAGTTTTGTGTGCAATAAAGAATAAATTATTATTATTGTTAATAACAATATCCAACCCAAAAGTTTAGTAGTAGGAGGATACACGTCTGTAAAATACAGACGTTTGGGTATAAATGATTTTTTTAACCGCACATAAGTAATCAAAAAAAATTCATTCAGCTGATACTATTACCTGAAACGAATTATACACTGGTTTATTTTTTTTGGTTTGTATAAGGATAATTTAGGAAAAAGTTAGAATTAATAATCTTTTGGACTTTTTGGTGTTTAATCATTTGTAATAGGTACTTTAATCGCCATCGGTTCTCCGAATTCCTAAGTGTGCTGGATTTTTCTTTCATTTTTCCAACGTCTAAGGACCTAAACTAAGCACATATTATAAACTACAAACATTAAGCCCTTAATGTCCACGAATGGATACTTTTTGGAAAAATAATTTATTTTTATATTTATGTATTGATTTTGTTTTCTGTTTTTGACGTTGTAATGGTTGTAATAAAATTATTTTAATAACACGGACGGCTTTCTGGTTTATTTACATTATCCTTAAATAAATCCCAGTAGGAAGCCCGCTGTTCAGTTACAAAGTTCCTATAGTTTCTGGAGTATATGGGTTAATCATCGATGTTTTGGTTACTAAAGTACCTGCATATCAACCGTAAAAGAGCAAATTTGAAAGCATCACACTAATCAAAAAGGCAAAATCTCGATAATGTAAAAGTTAAATTAAAATCCAAAAAAGTTATCTACTTTTTTGTTTTTAACTTCCACAGATTGTGATCCTTCATTCCAACACATCACTATCCAACTGTCAGTCATCATGGAAAAAAATAAATTTGAAAACGGACGGTTGACGTTACTTAAATTGTTAAATCATTTATAACATTCTGACCTTAATCTGACTCTGTCTTTGGGAGTGGGTTGATGTGTTAGTGCATAGAGAAAGTAATTTATGTCTTTGTGTTTGTGTTGTGTGTTGGATGTGTTGTGTTTGTTCGAAATCTGATTAGTTTTTTTAGTTGTTTGCGATTAAAGTTTTGTTAAATTATTTGATAGTGTTCGGAAGTTCAACCATAAAAATCCATGTATATTTACACAATACAAAATGCCGCCTAAAGATGCTGATATTCCGCAAGCGGCTTCGGTAAAGCCGAACCCGCGAAACAATCCAACCATGTTCAAGATTTTTCAAAATGTACAATATAACGTTGTGCAACACAAGAAATACGTGAAAGAAATGGTCAAACTGTATAAAAAGGTAAATTGAATTGACACCCCAATGAAAGTCAATTGATAAGTTTATGGTCCTGCTTTTGAGAATTCAAAAAATACCTTTAACTTCTATTCTTAATCATATTTAGGATTTTATCATTGAATTATTCTCCATCTATATCCTTTCCTTATTGTGAATTCAACAGCTATTTGTGTTGTAGCTAACAATCTATTGATAAGTAAAAGAAATAATCCAATTGAATTGCATGATAGTTTATAATATATCAAGCCAACTGTTCTGGTATGTTACAAAAACGCTCATACTATCGTCCTTGTTTACGGGTTTGAGAACTGGACAATTGAGGTGATGTCTCAATTTCATCATCATAATTTCAATAATAAATAATAAGGTTGTTTCCAATGCTAAACATAGGCCTTCATTCACAGGAATTTAAATAACAATATGTATTAAATTTTAACTTAGAAATGTGTGACATTTGTGCTTTTTATCTTTCAGATTGATGAGAATGCATTCCGTGAAAGCTTCAAGAATGCTCTTCACTATTTATTTACCTTCGGAGACACCAGTGCTAATGTAGATAGAGCTATTCAGTTTATTGCAACATTCTCTACGTCCCTTGACGATGAAGAAGAGTTTCTGATGTTTATTTGTGATATTATATTTGATGTGAGTTAAATATTGTGATATTTTTATTCCCTAGTATGGAATATTCCCACTAATCAAACAGAACTAAATCTCTTGTGATTTCCAGTGTCAATGTGTATCAGGGCAATCAGTGAGGTACCGAGCAAGTCAGCTGCTGGCGGCTGTGCTCTCTGCTCTTGGAGAAGATGCATCTCTAGATGATGATCTTTGTGACAAACTGCTTGCATCGCAGGTAAGTAATTATTCCTGGTTAGGATGAAAGAACTGAACAATTTAGTATATTATCCTAAGGAAAGAAAAAAATAACTAACTACAATCTATTTCAAAAAAGAATTGTTTTGCCATTGCATCTTAATTTGACTCATGCTTTAACCCTGCTGGTATCAACTAAACTAGTGGTTTCTCAAGATTTATTAAATCTTTAAATAGATGCAACGGTTACAAGACACCAGAGGTGCGGTTCGTTGTCGCGCCGCCCTGGCGCTGCAGCGACTACAAAATCCGATGGAACCTGACGACGAGGTCACGCGAGCCTACCGTTTCCACATGAGCTGTGACCCAAGCTCTTCAGTTAGAAGGTAGATATCCAATAGATGTAGCTGGAAGAACTGCAGGTGTTATCCATTGTCGCGCTGCAGTGATTCGTCAGTGACTGACGTGCGCCTACCGCTCCATATCAGCAGTGACCTGAGCTCTTCAGTTAGAAGGAAGTAAGCATCTAATAAATGAAAAAGCTACAATACTGAAGGTGCAATAAAAGAGACTGCTACTGGATAGTAAAGGCGCAGTTGAGTGTCGCGCCGCGGCCTCGCGATTCTACAAAGTAGTCTGGAAAACTATTTAGTTTATCTGCATTGGACATCTTAAAGCTGCTGACTAAGATGATACGATATACATAACAACAGCACTCACACCTGGTGAGCTTTATGCGCCGAAAAGTTCTTAGATTAAATAAAAGTACCTACTAATTTCAAAATAAGTTTCAAGTAAAGAAGCATCTGTTGTAAATAATAATGACCCTATATATTTTCAAACAAAAACATACTTTATTTCTAGGGCAGTAGTGATGTCGATAGCAAAGTGCACACGCAATGTTCCCTACGTCCTCGAGCGCTTGTGCGACGTCGACGAAGCCGTGAGGAGAGCGGCCTTCCTGTACATAGCTGGCGTGAATGTCACTCAGCTAAGGGTTAGACAGAGAGTGCTCACATTGAAGGTAAGTAGATAGATTATTTCGTTTGTGGTTTTGAAACAATCTTTTGATAAATACCTGAGAATTCAATAGGCACTTGTTCAATGATACCTATTAAAAGTCTAATCCAATAGGTGATGATATAATCTTTTGGGTTTAGAAAAAATATAACAAATTAGCTTTCCACCCTCAGCTTCAACTGCAAAAACTTAATTTTTTCTGACTTGATGCCCGGTTCACATTATTCCAGTCCAGCATTCCAGTCCAGCGCTCAATCAATGTGGACATTCCAGTTCCAGTTTACATTATTCCAGTGGTATTCCAACCCTGGACTGTATTGCTGCTACTGGAATAATGTGAACCGGGCTTAAGACCTATAAAATATCAATCCAGAATCTGTGGCATCAATGCAAAATAAGCAACTTTCGCCCCTTAGATGAATCCCAATTATCGCGTTGCTCAGCACTAGAGCGCTAAACCAATACAATGATATTTATCCAGATGGGATCAACAGCAGTTTTGACTATTCACTATAGACTTGAAGAGACAGGTTGTATTGTTCCGGAAAAACATCCACAGACAGGGAGTTCCAGCCCTTTGCTGTTCGCATATAAGAATCGGCGTACCGCTCCATACAGTTTGCTGGAATATCCAACGTGATTCCTCAGGAAAGGCTGCTAACTTCTTACTGATGCCATGTTGTCGCCCAAGACATGGCTGATCTTGTTTGTGATGCCAATCCACATTTCAGGTCGGCCTAACGGAACGCAGTCACCGCGTCAAACGAGTCGTGGAAGAGATCCTCATACCGGGCTGGCTGAGCACGTTTCAGGGCAACATCATAGACCTGTTAAAAGCCATTCGCCTGGACAACGCTCACGACGCGAAAGACTCGCAATACGTCGCTGGGAAGCTTTTGGAGTCGCTTTTTAAGTAAGTTTGCATTGCATTACGACCTGAATCAATTTTACTGGTTTCTGAATTGGTTATTTCTCCGATTTTGAGTTCGAAAGCTCTGAAGACGAGTCAGAGTGCTGAGTGCGAGTTGCAATGAGAGAAGTGAATGACTTCACCATACATGTCTCCAGCTCTTGCTAGACCTCCACTAGGGTCTTGAACGAACTGTAGTCCTTCTTTCGTCACCCTTTAGGAATAATGAGCAAAAATTTTCATAAATGGTTTGCTATCTTGTTATCAGGCGTCTGCCAATGTCAGAACTGTTAGAATGGCTGCCGACGGATAAAACCCTGCGCCTCATACCAGCAGATAAGGTGAATAAAGAAACTGCTTGGTACTGGCGCCATCTAGCGGAGCACTTGCAGAAGATCGAAGATGACGAAACTCTGGAACAAGTGCTGCCAGATTTGGTGGTGCTCACTGGGTATATTAGGGCGTAAGTATTTTTCACATTACATTATGCCTGTGTAATAATAAGTATGATTATATTATTTTACCCTTAGTAGTATTTTATTTAATTTTTTGTCATTGCTTCAAGACAGACTCAAATAAAGGTGAGCAGAACCTTCTACCTTGAATAAATTTATTATTTATTTATTATTATACATAATGTTAGTTAGTAGTTCCATCTGGTTTACAATGAACTACTAACAACGTCACTGCATCTTGTAAAGATTTAGCAATATAGTATGTAGTTCGATTCACATGTACTAGATGTGATGATCATTAACTATATAAGGAATTTTGTATGTAAGTTCACTCTCTTCCTTCACCTAACTTAGGACAATAAACCCAATTATTCAAATACTTACCAATAGTTTGCTCTTTAGCCATATGACGACCATATTTTTACACATAACATAAGTTACATATAGCAGCGGCCCATAGATGAATACCTTACAGGCTAACATACAAATTAATGAAATAATTAATACTTAAATAAGTTACAAGTTGAGTCAGCAAAGTGTACTGTGTATCCTGCTTTGCCAGCAGGCAGCCTTCCTTGAAATTTCCAGAACACGACTCCCTGTGGCCAAAAGTCTTATTTCAAGATGGTTAAAACAAGTTCAATGTACTGACAGTGCTAAAGTTAATGTTCAGTTTTAGATAGTACAACTATGGCTAAACTTATATAATGTTACCACCCTCTTGACAGGTTTAAGCTGTATTTGTCATTGCGGTTTCTACGCTTAGATCTGTTTAAAATAGGAAGATTTCAGTGTTTGTATTAATTACTTTTTTTCAGAATTATACACACAACAAAACGATTATTTGTTTGAATAGAGGCCAATCCCCTTTTTTAAATCTGCCTGCCAAATTTGACAAATCATAAATACCGACTTTAAGGTATCTATGATTAGGTAGGTTGACAAGCACAGTAATGTACTAACTACTGAGCTGATGCAGCCCATCTTGAAACTGAGCAAAATACATTAAATATTACGTTTTATCCCCTAAAGGATAGTGGAATCCCCCTGTCCGTCCGAGACTGAAGACCCCGTGGGCTTCAGCACTCGGCAGTACGTCCTGCACGAGCTGGGCAGCATGCTGCGCGTGTACGATGCCACCGACCCTACTGGTCGGACGTCGCTGCAAACTCTCATCACTGACACACTCACCGGTATGTATTTCTCCCTCCATAGCTCTTAATTTTAACGCTGCATAATATGCCCTTTTTTTATATTGCCCGTCAAGATGACCTCACTCCACCTGATGGAAAGCGGTCGTGAGGTCCAGATATGAGGTTGACAAGCCCAGTCATTCAAACGAATCACTGGGCTGGCCATCCTCACCTTGAAGGCCTTTTCACGCCCCGCTTGAAGAACCCGGGACTATACGAGGAAGGAAACACAATGACATGTGCTGGAAGAGCGTTCCACGTCTGGATGGTACGACAAAGAAACGAGTCACCGAACCTTTTAGTTCGGGCCAACAAATGTTGAATTGTGTGTGGGTGACGCCGTAGTCCAGCACGCGTGGTACGCCTACTTCTTTTAAAGTGATGTCAGAGCTTTTGTCTGGGTCTTTAGTTCTTGTGAGGATTTCCTAATTTTCGATTCGATCACCTCTTTGATTGACCATGTAATCCCGCAAAGATAAGTATTCTCATTTTTAATTCGTTTTTACTTTATTTTTGCTTCACTACCTCAAAGCTGTCTGAGTGTTTTCGCTTCTGTTCTAGTGATAAGTTCCATAGCTTAGCTCCTATGGGGTCAATAGAGCTGCAATTAGGCTCAAATTGTAGGTAATTTAATACAGTCTTTATGTGTGAATAAGATCATTCGCAAGAAATGCCTAGTTTTGGCCCTGGAGAGCAAATAATGAAAAAAGTCCCAAAATTACGAAGTTTTTCTCGATTTTCTCAATTTCCACAAGTTCTATGTAGTTGCAAATTAGAATTCACACTACTCTAACAGTCCCATACAACATACCAAAAATGCAGAACTACATCACGCTTTGTTAATTCAATGTCTAAATCCAACGGGCCATAAATTTGACAAATGGAAGTTTCGTTAAATAGAATAGAATAAAAACTTTATTTGGTACCACAATATACACAAAAAACAAAACAACTTATTAATAAAAAAAACTTTAAACTAACTAACCATTCATGTTTAAGAGGATACAGAAGCGCCGTTTTTTCATACAAACTTAGTCTCCTGTTTTCTCCCTGGATATTGCTAGTAGAGGAATATTTTTTTTTCCCGAAAAATCTATTGCCACTATTTGCATGTCTCTATGTTTTCCTTTTTTTAATAAATTAATTATTATAATTTCCAAAAATGGTCAGATTTTCCGCCGGGTTCAAACATCCAGAAAACGAATTTGACTAGTTTTTTTTTAATAAAGGAAAACATAGGAACACGGCCACAGGCCTCCTTTAATTTTTAATGATAAAAGTAACTCAATCGGTTAATTTTTCGAAAAGTGATCATTGTACTACGAAACGTCGATTTTGTGTACTTTTGATAGGTACTCGTAATTCCGGTCCAATTAGCATCTGTCTCTATCGTACTCTCTCTCTCGGGGCGCTCGAGGTTTGCAAAAGACAGGAATAGATTTTCAATTCTCTCGACCGTGCTGTGTCCTCTTAGTTTGTAAGCATCATTACTGCAACCGACTCGACATCAAGATCCGAAATTCGAATTTTTCTAGTTTTTATCTTTGTAATGGTATTGTTTTTCTGTTTTGTTGGATTATAATAAGGTATAATCCAACAAAATCTTAAAAGTACTTTAGAGTAACAACTTACTATATTCGACGACACTGCTTATTTGCCTTTCGACCTGTAAGTCAATACATACTTCATTCCCAGGTGAATACGGTCCTCTAAGTGCAGACGTGATCCGCGCGTTTGTAGAAGCGTTAGAGATGGTGGTGCCGGAAGTGACGCACCGCATGGAGGTCATTTCCGGCGTGGTGTCGGCATTACGGGACCCGCCTGAACCGGAAGTGGTGCAACCACCACCGCCGCCGGTTGATAGCGCTGAAGTCAAGATACAGGTACTTTGATCCTTAACCTTAGTAACTATCTCTGGTGAAATGGCCATCTCACCCTATACTACTTTCGCCGTATGATGATATCCCTGACAGTTCATAATTGTCCATCATAGTGATGTAACGAATGTAATTTAATCGAGTTGGCAAAGGAAATGGAATCGGATTTTCCGATTTTTAATTTTTAAATAAATTCTTAATAAACGGGTTATGGCTAATAAGTTATAGAATAAAACGCAGTATCTCACAAGGCAGACGCACTCGTACTGATGCAAAGACATGATTACAAAATGGTCGCTCCTATTAATCGATTTTTTGTCGTTTCCTTTTCACGCATCAGTCGCTGTAAAAATATATTAATTTAATTTACTTCATTTATTAATTCATATAATCTACTTGATAGGATTCGAAAGGACAATAGTTTTTCAATAGTTTATAACATTTTATTTTTATTTAGTTTGAAATAGTATGCCTGACACATAACTATGAGAACTGTCAGGCATATCATCATAAAGTGAAAATAGTATAATATAACATCTTACTTACTCCGTTCACTCCTTAGATGGCTCTACGGAGTGAACTACGTAAAACTGCACATCGCGGCGTCGGTAAAGCAGCTTATCTCTTCAGCCCAAGTTTTTCCGACTTGATTTACATAGTATTATTTTTCACTGAAAGTCTTGTTCAATCATAATAAAATAAAGCCTATGTCACCCCCTGATAATGTAGCATCAATTGGTGAAAGCATTTTTAATTCAACACAAACATACATTGTCTAACACTAAACTGGGATGTAATTCTGTAGACTAAATTGACATTTGGTGGATTGCTACTTTATAGTAACATCAAAATAGTGTTGTATCCTATGTAATGCGTGCGTGCTTATTTCCAGCGCGCGCGTCTTCGCGTTTCACTGAACGTCGCGATGGAAGCGCAAGAAGAGGCCGTCACTGAACAGAATTATGCACTCGCTGCTGAATGCAAAGCAAAGGTAATTATAGAAGTTGCTGCCAAATTCCATACTAACTTAACGTCGACTCGAATTTCATGCGAATACTTTAAGCGGGTAATGTGAAAAAAGTTCGTGCTTTTTTATTTATTAGTAGTTCCGCTACTCGCTGCAATGGCGCTGATCAAGTCTCCGTGCATTTGTCGAACTCACTTTACTATTCGATTACGTGAGAGGGTCCTGCAGACTTATTTCTCTGCGTTCTGCAAAACATTATTTTTGGCAGCTATTTTAAATTTTACGATGAATATAATGACACAAGTTGTTTTAAATTGTGTGAATTATCGAATGGTACATTTATTTCAAATAATAATTGTGAAAAAATGCAATTTTAAATTGGACTTGCCCACCTAATTTTAAGGGTTTAATACAAATTATACTGTTATATTTTTAGGTGGAAGACATTCAAAAGAAATTAGAAGCTTTAAATGTTCCGGCAGCCCCGCCGCCTGCACCTATACCAGTAAGTTATTTTTGTCAATATTAGCAGTATGCCACGAATTATCAATTTTCTTCTAAAAAAATCTAAATTTTGTCTAAAATATGCGTACTTTCTTTCAGACTATAAGAGAGAAAGTGTCAGATGTTGTGACGCTGAACAAATGTTTAATAATACTGAACTCTGCGTTAGACACGCCCCAATTGCAGAACGTCACACCTATGTTGCAGATGATTTTTAGCGAATTAGAGGTAAGGTTTTATATTTACAAAAATATCACCAATATACAATGGTCACCCAGGCCCCTCTTCTCCATTAGGCACTTCGGGCACTTGAGTCCTGAGGGGCCCTGCCTAAAATTATGTCTTTTCAGATTTCAGAAAGTTTAAAATTAAATAATAAAATATTATTGTCATGTCTAGAATGCTCCAAAATGTTAGGTTGATATTTGATTTTGATAGTTTTGAACAGTTAGAAAAAGGTTTGACACTTAAAATATAAGAGGTCCCATCATCCATATGTGCCTAGGGCCATCTAACCCCAATCTAAGCAGTGCCAAACACCTCAAACCGTCATTGACAGCAATTTTTTAAAATTCTTATATATTTTTAAATAATCAGTGGCTAAGAATTAAACAAACGAACAAATGTTTGTCACATGTATGCTTGTCCAGGTTGAGCCCAAGCTTAGTAATTGGGTAATCCTATGATAATAAATCGCTTCCCCTTAGGTGGAGATATTCCAAAACCCAGAAGTTTTGGAAAATGCGCTAGCGACTGTGGCGTTGTTTGGTATGCTGGATAAAGAGTTTGCGAAAGAAAATAAGGCTTTCTTTTTCGCTAATGTAAGTGAAAAGTTAATACCGTTTCTTTTTTTATTAATGTTCATGTCTGGAAAGGTAGTTCTTAGACCCGTAATACTAACACTATGTATATTAAGGTATAAAAGTGGTATTATTGTAACGTAATATAGTCCTGTCCACCATCGATTCCTGCAGCAATGCTTAAAATATTGGTTCTTATTGCTGTAACAGCTGAGTTTATTCACTGGTTCTTTCAGAAGAAATAACCTTGCAGAACTGGGGAACAGCGCCAGTGACAGCTTATGTCATCCCCATACATTTGAACGATTTCTATCGTAGAAATCGTCGTGGCGTGTTGCTCTTGGCTAGCCCCCAGTTCTGCAAGGTTATTTCTTCTGAAAGAACCAGTGAATAAACTCAGCTGTTACTCTTGGCTAGTCCCCCTGGAGTTTTACCATAAGCCTCTAGCTAGAACATTATTATAATAATATTACTCCAACGTCAATGTCTTACTTGTATTTGTTGAAGGTTGACATTGAGACGTCATTTCTGAGTAAGGCCTTTTAAATATTGCTATATGAGGTTACGGTTCAGGGTCTGCTATGTCAATTTTTCGAATACAATCTATCTTTACAGCTCATAGACACATCCAATGAGCCTATAGTGACAACAGTACTCAAGTGCATAGTGGACCTGTTGTGCGTTCACGGCGCCGCTGTATTTGAAGACGACGCGTCCGAATCACAGAAAGCGGACGAATCTAATTCGAAAAGCAAACGGAATACGTACCATTCCATAGATGCTATTGATGAAGACGGTAAGCTGAACTCAAACTCAAATATCTTTATTTAAATAGACTTAATCAGTACTTTTAAATAGTCAGAAAATATACTAAATAATAGACATAAATACTATAATAATATGAATATATAAATAAACAGTATACGAACATAATGCAACTCTACCACCGCGTCGGAGAAGTTGATTCTTACTGAGGAGACCCGGTGAAAAATAATGTATTATTAGAACCAAACATCCATCACGACTTTATCCCAAACGGGAAGTCACAGGCAAATGACTGTTGCCGTTATGGTGAACGGAACACTCAGAAGCCCACTTTTCACCAATGGTATTAGAAACCAACGTGGTAGGTGGTGAGCGTTCCGCCGCTATCCGAGTTGGTTTAGTTTTTTATCGATGTTTTCCATCACCGGAGAGTTCAATATTATAATTCAATTATTTTTAGGATGAAAGTTACTTAGTTATGGTTAAGCGCGCCTGCGCAAAAGTGTTTCCCTTATGTAGCTGTACCAATTGACCAATTGTAAATAGGGTAAATTCATTGGGTTGGTACACTATTAATGTGAGTTGACAAGTTGGTCCGAACTGGTAATTAAACCAAGAGTATCTGAATTTTATGTCAATAATAAAACTTGTAAATAAATAATACATATATTATTAATGAAATGATAAAATGCCCAGTTTTAACCACGATAACCCTCTTTGCAATCTGAATATGCATTGAATTTAATAACTGAGAGATGAAAATTATAGCAATATTTTTTGTCTGCAGGAAGTATAGCCGAATCAGTGATATCGTTGTCACCTGCGCACAGCACTGTTATTGAACTACTTTTGAAGATTATGGACAGCACAGTAAGTATAATACTCGTATTTATTTACCTTACTGAAGCACATACTGTTACCTAAGGACCAAGATAGCTTTCTGTTTCAGCTTTCAGCTTAAAATGTAAAAAGTCCAAAAAAGCTTGTTCTGCCTTTTTAGATAAGAACCAGTCTCGTTTTTTTTTCTCAATGAGCAATCTTTGCTGATGTTTTTTTTTATTTCAGTGCGCGACTTATCGCTTGATAATTGTGGAAGGATTATGTCGTCTGTTGCATCTCGGACATCTAGAATCTCCAGCAATATTAAGCCGATTGTTGCTGTTGTGGTTTAACCCTGCTACAGGTACACACATCAGTTATATCAGAATACGAAATTCCATTGGCGTTTAGTTAAAAAAATATAGATATTTATTAACACATGCTTATCTGAGTATTATGTTTTTAGTGGAAGAAGACATGTTACGGCAGACAATTGGTGTTTTTTTCCAAACT
This sequence comes from Udea olivalis, assembly GCA_947369235.1. Lineage (NCBI taxonomy): Eukaryota > Metazoa > Arthropoda > Insecta > Lepidoptera > Crambidae > Udea > Udea olivalis. Next base: position 7,594,320 of record OX376362.1, on the reverse strand, counting down.
TTTCCAACTACTGTTGATGGTGCTCAAGATCAAATACAAGTAGGTATTTTCATCATCTATCAACACAGTACACAGAGAGAGTTAGAAGTATTAAGTGCCCGTGTGTCATTAATATGAGTGAACACCCATTGCACGATTTGATATTACGATGTCCTTGGGCTCAATGAGCGTGAGGAATATGTCCTATTTATTCCCTTACGCCCTTCAAGCCTAGAAGTGTAACGTAAATTATTCCAAACACTTGTAAAAACGTCGATGTTTAATGTTTAGTTTATGGTACTCGTAGGATCTAAACTGGTTATCTATGTTTCACTTGCTTACGCAAATTACTAACTTTTTCTTCTTTCTATTGCATTCACACACATACACATTAAGTTCATGACGAATACTCAACAGGCCCTGCTAGAATTAGCAGGGCCTGTTGAGTATTCGTCAAGTGAAACATAGATAAACAGTTTAGATCCTACCATAAACTAAACATTAAACATCGACTTTTTTACAAGTGTTTGGAATAATTCACGTTACACTTCTGGGCTTTGAAGGGCGTAAGGGAATGGGAAATATTTCTCACGCTCTTTGAGCCCAAGGATATCGTAATGTCAAATCGTGCAATGGGTGTTCACTCATATCAATGACACACGGGCACTCACTACTTCTAACTCTGAGACTAAAACTGCAGAGACGCTGGTATTCGCGTCTCTGCAGTTTTGTGCTGCAGAGACATATGCTGAGGCAGTGGCCTGATTGGCCCATTAAACATTTCGTAAAAACTGTTGTATCTTGTACTTGTTTACTGTATGATCGTTTTTAATTGTTTGCATTATTGTTTACGTTGGGTTAATAAATTATTTTTCTTTCTTTCTTTATTTGAATCATATCATTATACTTCTTTTTATTTTGTAGGCTTTATATAAATTTTACTGTATAATTTTGTAGAAAGCTACGCTCCCCACACTGCGAACCCTGGCAAACGCGCCGTCGAGTTCGCCGCTGGCGGAGATTGACCAAGAGGCCGTCGTGCGATTCATTGTCTCGCTCACACGAGTCAACCATGAGGTAAGGTCGTTTTTACTATAATGCTCAAGTGAGTTTCCTGCAAATACTAATACTCACTCATTGCTTAGCAAAGGCTTGCGTTACTGAAATCCTGTCCTCGCAATGTCTGAATGTCGCGGTTTTTTTTTAATGTTGTGTGCTATAATTACGTTGCTGTAACGTTAAATAAATATCCGTACAAAAACAATCCGTACCCAACGGTTTGCTGCGTCTTTTCTGGTACGCACCAGTAGGGAGTGGAATGCTCTCCCTGCGTCTGTGTCCGGATACTTAGAACCTTGGTGTCTTCAAGGCCAGAGTGAAGGCATTTTCTGGGTAAGCGTGTACCACCATCGGCCTCGTCATCGCTTACCATCAGGCAAGACTGGAGCCAAACGCAAACCCATTTTAAATAAAAAAAAATCCGTAGAGTTGTAAAGTAGCTGATTTAGCCAATATTAATCAAAGATGAGCATCCTTTAAAATCATACTGTCCTGCCCAATGTCTGTAGAAATGAAACGGACACCTAGCGCTAATTAGCATTCGATGACAATTGCAACGTCTTTGACTCTGTCGCTTCAAGTAACTTTAGAAAAAGGAAATTTGAGAGGCCTCAGTTGAGATGGAGTTGTCAATGATCTAATGATGATCTTACTATCAGTAGCGTCGGCAGATTGTTGATATTTATTTAATTCAATTGTGGACATACTGACTTACAGTTAACCCAAAACGCCAGTAATCTCAAAAATAATAATTACAAAATATAAAATACATGCAATAAATCGAAAATAACAATATAAATAACACAGTCAATAACAATAAATACATATTTCAAGCAAATACGATTAAAATACAATTAAATACAAAACAAAGGTCAACTAAAACAAAATTAAATCACTAGATGTCAAAAAAAAAACAAAAAATCAACAATTAATTAACAAATATAAATAAACTCACTCAAAATTACCACTAAAAATAAAAATTCACATAAAATTACAAATAGATTGATATCATAGAGACTAGATTATTTTTCATTCATCAGCATGCTTAAATACAATAGGGCTTTTGAACATAAAAGCCCAAAGCGGCATATAGCTCAATACTATAGTCATGGGCGAGCATATCTCCAATCATACGTAGAGCACGGGTAGTGGGTGCATGATATGAGAGCTAGACGTAGGTTCGATCTTAAAATTAAATTAAATTAAATCTTAGACTGGCAATGGAATCTTAATCTGACCTGTTGACGCAATGGCAGCGATCCTGCCTTTGATGCCGGAAGTCGTGGGTTCGATCCCCACCCATGACAAACATTTATGTGACGAATATTTGTGTTTGTTGTGTGCCTGGGTGTTATTATCTATTTAAGTATGTATTTAGAAATATTTAAGTATGTTTAGTCTCTGGCGCCCATAATACAAGTTTTGCTTAGTTTGGGGTCAGATGATCTTGGTGTGAAATGTCCCAGATATTTATTATTATTATTATGTTTTATTCCTTTTATTCTCAGTTTTTTTATTCGAAATATACTGGTATAATGAAATGCACGGGCCTAGGCCAAGTGTATTTCATGATTGCTTTGTTCTGTCGTTGGAATCATTTGAGGCTGTGAGTTGGGTGATTGTGTATCTAACTGCAAAAATATTCTCACAATTCTGCAAGTGTTGAGGATTACTGCTTTTTGCATTAAGATGTAGGTAAACGGTGGCAAGGACAAAGTATTTATTGAATGATGTAATTGTGTTGGGATTACACCCGTAGTGGACACAACCACTGGTACTATTGTGACGGTCTTAAGTCCATATACTTATTTCTTCTTTAAGTTCAGTGTACTTGGATAATTTCTCTGCTATAGTGTTCTGTAGGTTATGGGTATTTGGGATGGCTAGCTCTATTAAAAATGCTGTGCTATTAACTTTATTTATTACAGTAATGTCCGGTCTATTGTAATGGATAGTCTTGTCTGTGAGAATAGCTCTATCGTAATACATTCTGTATGTTTGGTTTTCTAAGACTGGTTCTGGCATGTATTTGTAGTAGGCGATGGCTGGTGACGGAACGAGTTGGTAATTGATGGCAAGTTTTTGATGTATTATGTTGACAACCTGGTCGTGTCTATGTTATTATTAAAAACCCTAATTTACTCTCTCTATATTTGATTCCCAGCTCGCAGACAGCCAAGGCGCAATGGCGCTGACGCTCTGCAGCTACATCGTGCGCCGGCCCGCGGCCGCGGAGGCGGGGCTAGCGTGCCGCATGCTGGCTCTGCTGTCGCCGCCCAGGGACGGGCAGCTGGCTACGGAACTGGCTGCCATGTTGAGGGACTTGTGCCTGGTGAGTATGACTCCCGTCGTCTGAAATGAACGTGCGAGTTATAGTGAGCGATGCGAATGACTTCACCATCGCGTTTGCGAAAAAATAACGTGAATTTGTATGGCATCGAGTTAGCGCCATCTAGCGGCCTTCATGTTGCACGATGTTGCCGCTAGATGGTGCTGACTCGATTCCATACTAATTGACATTTACGTGCTCGCCAAACGCGATTGTCAAGTCATTCACTTCTCTCACTGCAACTCGCACTCGGCACTCTGCGCAGTGAGCGAATTTATTAACCAAACTAGCTGCCTCGACAGACTTCGTTCTGTCAAAAGTAATTGCACATCGCGGCGTCGGTAAAGCAGCACATCTCGCCCGCGTTTCTTCGACTTGATGTACACATACTATTATTTTTCACTGAATGTTTTGTTCAATCATAATAAAATATAGCCTATGTCACTCCCTGATAAAGGAGCTTCATATTGGTAAAAGAATTTTTAAAATCGGTCCATTAGTTTCGGAGCCTATTGAACACAAACAAATATAGATTGGTGGCGTGAATACTGTAACTGCGAGAACCTCCACTGTCGCCTAGCATTTTCTCTATGTCACGGTCTTCGTTCTAAAATATGTAAATAGTAAATGGCGGGGACTTAAAATCTACCACAGCCACGCGCTGTTCATGAATGAATGCTCAAAAAGTTACCGCATTAATTATACATTAGGTTGTCTATTTGTTTCAACTTTGCCCATTTATTTCATGTCGTCGATTTCGGACACAGCTGCTTCTTTTTCCTAAAATGCCATCTTTATAAGATACGTCAGAGGGTGATGCCACAAATTTGACTTCATATAACCAATATAACAAAGTGATGCCACAAATTTGCCTTCTGCCTTTGACAACCTAAGCAGTAAAATAATTAGAACTGTGTTAAATTAAAAAAATAAGATTTTATTAAAAGGGGTGAGCATTTTTAATTCCAGAAACTACCTGACAAGCAATCATGCAGAAATCTGACCCGTTATTTAGGACAACTGGAAGCCATGGAACGCACTAGTCTCAACAAAATTTCAAACACCGGTAAGTATCCCAACTAAAAGTAATTTTTTCTCTCACCAATTTATGAGCTTAATTATTAATTAGATTTTTTTCTACAGGTATTACAGAAGGAACAATAAATGCTGAAGATACCATGGCGACGATAGGACGAGCTACTTCATCCCTGCGTAAGTTTATTTTCTATATCAGAACATAACATACCTTCACGACTTTATCCCAAACGGGGTAGTCTCAAGCAAGTGACTGTTGACGTCATGGCCTACTTTTCACCAATGGTATAAGAGCCCTACGTGGTAGGTGGTGAGCCTTCCGCCGTTATCCGGGTTGATTTGGTTTCTTCGATGTTTTCCATCACCGGAGAGTTAGTCGGAAATTTAACAATGAACACCTAGATTTTGGTTCTCGCCGAACTTGGGACCACACGATCCGCGATCCGAGTTGGGGTGCCCAACCCCTAGGCCACGACGCTCTCTATAATTATCATCCAAGCCTAACTATTTTTTGGTTAGATTAGCTTTGAATCGTATGGGATGAATATTAGGCTAATTTATATCTGGAAGTAATACAAATATTCTTAAATATTTTATAAAAGGTGTTACATTATTATTATTTCGACTGGGGACGCTGGCAGTGGGCCGGGTGATCGGTCCGCTGGTTATGGGCCATTTCACCCATTTCCCCGGTGGTGGTGTTACATTGAGTAACCCATATCACATCTTGTCTATGGTTGAAGCGGCAAGTTAATCAAAGATGCTTTGTACATAGGAATGTCCTTAAGTCTTCGCTACAGCCGCCCCTCCAGTCTATTCATCAAGCTACTGTCAAGTAAAAGCATTGTTTTTTTTATAGTAATTAATGTGTAAAGAATAGGATTTTGAAAACTGAATAGCAGAATTATTTAGATAGATACTTAAATGACAGAACAACCATTATTGTAGAAATCAAATGCTATAATATCATTTCAGCACATCAGCTAACGAATAGCAATCTAGAAGCAATCTCAGATAGTAGTCATTCTATTAGTATTATTCTATTTTGTTGCAACATTACACTGATATGATCATTCTGTTTAATGTCTTTTTTCCGTATATAAAAATTTGCAGACTCCTAGGCTAGGTGTTTTAATTGGGTATGGGAATTATTTTTTGTTTATTTTTTTATATTATTTCAGAATACCTTTTACTATTTTAAGCAACTATATTTGAATATTTTGTTGATCTAGCCGGTAGTTAATTTTTTATAAATTTTTAAACATTGCGAACTCATGACGTCACAAGTTCGCTTAGGCGTTGGTCTCCTATAAACGCCGTCGACCGCGTATAGCGTCACGGCGTACGCCGCGTCACGATCCTTACTATAGACATGTACTGTTGTGGTCTCTTTCATGCGCTGACGTTGGCGTATGGACGCCGTAGGCGGCATTCAAACTCTTTGCGCCGCGTCTTGTGCCTCTTCTTCAAGTAACACAAGCGCCGTCATAAGTGTCCAATTTATATCCATTTTATATCACACGTCTACATGCGCGCACTGTTTTTCGACTATGAACGAGCGAGACGTCGTCGTTCGCTTATTATTTGTATTGACCGCTGATGCTGTGCGGGGCGTTCAGACGTTGATCGGAACTTTTACGCTGAAGTCGGACGCCGCTTATAGGATTTAATAGGAGACCATAGCCTTAGTGTTCCTACATGTGTTTTTTCCCCGATTCGTGGTAAATAAGTAATGAGGAGAAAATTACTGATTTACTGCACTTACGGCTAAAATAGAGCTCGCCATTCATCATGTAGCATCTCACGAGAATGTGAGAAGTAGACTTCAAATACTGTTTATTTGGCCAAGTTCTGAAACCAAGCCTTACCTGAAGGGTTGGGATTATAGCGAATGGCTATTTTAAGTCCTACCAAGTACCTACCTGTCTGGGCAATGGGCGTAAATTAATGTACTTACGTATTATTAAAAATAACTTCGTGGAAAAATATTTTTCACCTGGGGGAATTTTAAATCTGTTATCTGGAAACACCATTGATTCCATGCAGTAGAATCACAAATATCACGTATGATACAGATCGCGTCATTTGATTGGTTGATGGACAGATTACCAACAAATCACGTGAAAGGACGTTTATACGACGCAATAGGTTTCAATTGTGAAATGTCAATTTGATTACCGTCAAGAGGCCAATAAGAACCTTAATGTAATCTTTGCGGACGTTGGCTTTCTGGGGTCATTCATTTGACCCCAGATTGCCAACGTATTTAATGAAAAATATCCTAGATCCTTTGCCTTAAAAAAATTTAAATATTTAAATAAGGTATAAAGTACAAATACCTCGAAATTGTTATGATTTAGGACATGTTTGACTTTTTTTCCCATACCCAATTCACTGATAAGTAATAGAGGTTTAGTTTAGTTCAGAGACCAGTATATTATTTTCACCATCATATGAAAAAAATTTAGTTAATTAGGTAGCTATAATTGCGACATAAACACTAAAAAGTGCGTGTATATTACAGCTCAACCGCTCGCTCGCAGTACGCATGTCGTCATCAATGAGACCGTCGAAGAAGAAGCTGAAATCGACGAAACTTCGCCTTCTGAAATCGTCTCTCGAATAGATGGTAAGTAGTTCATCCAAAGAATCACTCAAAATAGGGTATGGAGTGCGTTACCATGAAATTTTTGAAATAATTTTAACCTCTCCCCTCCCTACTAGACGTCGGGACTTTTAGTATATTTTCTCCTTAAGCGCCCTTATTAAATTTCTTCAGAAATCGCTTAGGTTCCCGCTCACGCACTCTACATCTAGAGAACGCCCGAGACGTTACTCAAGGCAGACCTGTTTCATTTTGCTCCGTCAATTATTTTTGTTTTCATTTGCAAAAACTTCGATGTTCTATCAGTGTTATATATTGTTTTGAAGCTACACTATTGAACTGCGAAAACCGTTTTTCAATATCTCTTGTATACGTCAAGAAATCAGAAAAAGCATTTTTGGATTCATTTGGTTTGAGCCGTTAAAACCCCGTCATCGTCGTTGCTGCTTGCTGCCCGCTGGAGGTGAGTCACACAGGTCGGCCGCTGTCGCCGCCGTCCGCCGCGACGCTCGGATCCGTGGCTCCGCCCCGCTTTGCTGATTCACTCATTGCGCACGCACTGCGCGTCTGTCCGGAGTTTAGCGTTTAACACAACGAAACTGCTAACAGCTATGGCGACTCGGGGTGTAATCATAAGGTAGAAGATGACGACTACTCTATGCAATGTTCGTGGTCACACTTATGACTTATTGTGCGCAGGATTAACAACGGAAAAATGGTCCTTACTCATGACACTATAAAGGCATGGAAATGTGTTGCTTGTAGAAGCAAAATGCCGAAGTCTAGCAATTTAAGTACACCTGTTCGCTTTCTTATGAGTACCACTACCGACAGCGATATAATTGCGCGATATAAAACAGTGGACATATCCGAGCATGATTTCGATTTTAATAATGTAAATAAGCAATGTGGCCAAGGGTACGCTAAGCCTAGTAGCTGCGTATGTGGAAACCTTGACCTACTGCGGAAAGTCATCAGAGAAGAGTTGCAGATTATTTTGAAAGAACCATTAGCCATGATCTCACTCCTTTGCAGTTTGTCTCAGGAACAGACTTTTGCTGATAAAGTCGTGAGTGCTAAATCTTCTGCACCTAAGCCTGAGAGGGCGGTGGGCGAGTCAATTGCTGACATCGGTCCGCAATCATCTCTACCAGTAACAGAAGAACCCCTTTAACTTTCGGAGCTACGCTCAAAGGAGAAGAATAAGATGAAAAAAGTAGCAACTATCAAAAATCATACGCTGGCGCCTACGACTCGTGGTCCCGTGCTGCGACACTCGCAACAGTTGCAGATTGAAAACCTCGTTTCCACCCAAGGTAAAACCAACGCAGATTCCTCGTCTGAACAAAGTAAGGACGGGCCCGACGATAAAGGATGGACACAGTTAAAGCACAAAAGAACACCTTTACCAGTTGCACTACGAGGCACTGCGACGCCAGGGGACACCTCATTGCGCGCGGCTGAAAGGAAGCGATTTCTTTATTTTTATTACCTGAGAGAGGGGACTACGGTTGAACAGGTACGCGCCCATCTTACAGATTTGTGTGGGGAAGATGTCTGTTCGGTGGATGCACTGAAAGCGCGTGGCAGCTACGCATCTTTTAAACTCGGGGTGCCTATTAAGCTCGAAAAACATATTTTGTCCGCAGATAGTTGGTCTGAGGGTATCTGCATTAAACCCTGGCGACAGAACTTTCGAGCTAAACAGGAAACAACAGTGATAGACAATGCACAAAAATACAGTGTTTTTACCAAAATGTCCGTGGTTTGCGTTCAAAAACTGCAATGTTTCGCAATAACTTGAGTGCTCGTAACATCGATCTTGTTGCTCTGACGGAGACATTTCTGTCAAGTTCTGTATGTGACGGCGAACTCTTTCCCCCAGGTTACAAGGTTGTCCGCAAAGACCGCGCCGGATATACCGGGTGGGGGGGAGTTCTGCTGGCGGTACGCGAATGCTATTCGATTAAAGTAGTAGCGGATATTGGCGGCCTTACGCCGGATAAAGAATTGATTTGTGCAATTATAAAATGGAAAAATGTGAAGTTACTATGTTGTGTTGTATATTTGCCTCCTAATTATAAACATGACCAATATGTAAGTGTGTTAACATGTATAGAACTTTTTATTTGTATGTATCCTAATTTAAATGTGTTGATTGTAGGTAATTTTAATTTAAATTCGTGTAGTGTGAATACTAAACTCCAATTTGTCAATTTTAGTGCTTTTTGCCCTTTACGAATACCATAACTCTTGACATAACAGTTACACTGAAGTGCGGAGCGGAGCCATTGGCGCAAAGTTCACGAGCGCAGAAAAAAAGCTTAAGCGCTGGTCTCGACTGGAATTAATACAAGGCGGACTTTCAGGCTTTTTACACGGCTCTAGCCGCTATTGATTGGACTGACTTATTGGATATCGTAGACGTAGATATGGCTGTGCAAGTTTTCTACCTCAAGCTATATGAATGCATCAATTTATATGTTCCACATAAAAACAGTTCATCGAGTGGTAATAAGTTTAAATATCCGCGATGGTTCGCGAGTGACATAATTAATAATCTTAAATCCAAATATTTTAACCTAAAGAGATACAAAAAAAAAGGCGATTTATTTAATCTCGAATTGTAAAAATATTATAGGTGGCACACCAAGAATCTGATTGACAACGCATAACTGCAGCACATGCAAACTATCCAAAAGAATATTGTTGACGAGCCTGTGAAATTCTGGGAATATGTAAAGGATAAAAGGAAAGACAGACGAAGTTTAAATTCTTTTGTATATCAAGATGAGGAGTTAACCGGTCAAGAGGCTGCGGAGGCGTTTGCGCGACATTTCGGCTCTGTATTCTTAGAGGGAGCACCACGTTTGGATCCCAACGAGGCGGCCAGAGAATGTATGACCGCAGATGCCAGACTCATTTCAGTCACCACCGTCGATGAAGCAGACCTGAATGCAACCGTGAAGCGCCTCAGATCACAATCATTTGTTGGCCGCGATGGCATACCTGTCTTTCTAGTCAAAGACTGTATATCGATCCTTAAAGCTTCCTTACTGCATTTGTTCAACACTACGCTAAGCCAGGCCCACTACCTGAAACGCTGGAAACTTTCTAGGGTTACTACGATTCCGAAAGGAGAACCTAGTCGAGATATCGCAAACTACAGGCCAATCGCTGTGCTAGCTGTTTTTACGAAGATATTTAAAGGTGTGCTTGCCTGCCGCATCAGACAGTAAATAAGTAGTTAGTTTGCCATTCGGCAACTCTGGTGGACTACGTTACGTCAGAAATGGATTCTGGAAGGCAAGTCGATGCAGCATATTTTGACTTTAAAAAGGCTTTTGACCTAGTCGATAATGACAAATTGCTGCGAAAGCTATCACAGTTAGGCTTCGCTCCTAGTCTTCTGATTTTTTTCGCAAACTACTTAAGAGATCGATGTCTGTTTGTGAAGGTGGAGGGGTGCGAGTCTGAAGTCTATTACACGAGATCCGGGGTAAGTCAGGGCAGCACACTGGGACCAACCCTGTTTCTCATTATGGTAAATGACTTACCCGATACCGTAAACTTTGCCTAATGCCTTTTATTTGCTGATGACCTCAAAATATACTTGGGTATAAGCAGCAAAGCAGACGCAGATGCTCTGCAGAGCGACATCAACTCTGTGGCTGCATGGAGCGGAAGTAATCGCTTGCCCTTTAACTCTTCTAAATGCAAAATTATCACATTTTAGCGAAAACGGAACCTAATTGACACAAATTACAAATTATTTGACACTCCTCTGGAAAGAATTGACAAAATTAGAGACAGGCATAACATTGGACAAAAAAATGAACTTCCACGAGCATATCACAAGTATATGCAAGTCAGCGAGTCGGTTATTAGGCTTTGTGATAAGAACTTGCCCTGAATTTAGTTTTACTGTGGCAAAATCATAATATTACGCGTACGTACGAAACAAACTCGAATACGGGGCGGTTATATGAGATCCTCATGAAAAAAAATATTCAGTAATGGTGGAGAAGTTGCAAAGAAAGTTCGCTCGTTGGCTCTTTAAAAGAGCAACGGGTATTATCCCTTTCTTCACCCATCCTGGTTCGTATACGGCATGGTTGGGCTGCATACGCTAGCGTTAAGGAGGAAACTTCTTCTCTTGGTCCATTACCTCTCGGTGATCCATCATAGAGTCGATAGTCCGTACGTAGTGGAGAGAATATGTCTCACAGTACCCTCGCGAATCCCTCGAGATGGTGGTGGGCTTATTGCGCCACGCCGGCGACCGCGCCTGCTGCAGAGGCCGCCACACGCACGGTACACGCCGCGAACGCACCTACAGCGCGTGCGCCGCCTCCTAGGGGGCATGCTCGCTCAGCACGACTCCATCGATCTGTTTGCTGATGGGCTGGGGCGCTTGATGGCCGCCGCATACCAGTACCTTGACCAGCATTTTTGTCAATTTTTATATGACATGACATTTTTATTTGTTAATTAATCAAATTCTGAGTATTATTTTATTTTTATCTATTTAATTATATCTGGACTTTTCTATATTTTTCACATTGTATTTTTGTTTTAATTTATAGTTGTAGTATAATTGGATATTTATTGTTATGTTTAACCTGCCGACGTGTTGGAATATATCTGTTAGCCGGCACGGAGTTTTTTGTTTAAAAAAAATATGAGTATGACTGAGCTTAAGTAACAATGCAAAAAATAACTCTTCATAAGGCACCATCACATTTGGTTTTTGTAAGATTAAAAGAAAGCCTTAAACGATAAAATTTGCAACCATAATAATGTAACACATAGAAAGTGGATGAAAAAATGACTTTGAGACTAGCCAGTTACATTTTTCTTCCAGAAGAACCCACACCAGATGAAAAAAGCAGCCCCAAATCTAACAGACAGTCATCAGAAGCAGAAACCGAACCACCCAAGAAGCAGGCTGATGTCTCGTCGGATTCGAGCAGTGGAGTCTCACCGGTCAAGAAAGCTAAAACTACTAAGGGTAAGTTTATTTAAACATCAGCTTCTTGCGCGAATGTGGTCCTAGACGAATTGTAATATAGGAAATTACATCCTTAGCGCTATCGTTTATATTATTGAAAAGTGCGATCTGACTGACATGCTGCTATACGAGTGCTGTCAAATCTGAACGCGAAATGATCGTTATATTTTAATTAATGTATTTTATATTGACATAGTAACTAAAAAAGTCGTCTTATTTTCTAGAAGTTAGGTAACATTTTATTTTGGAAGAAAATGTAACTGATTGAGCTCATAACTATTTCATGTTCATCATAGTTAAGAAAAAGAAGCTGTCGATGAACAAGGAGGCCAAGGATTCGGATAATGTTAAAGGAAGAGGAAAACAACCTGCCAAAGGCAAAGACAAGCCTCGAGAAGAGAGGGAGAAAGGAGGAGTCAAGAGAAGTCGCTCACAGAGATCGCTAGTAGATGTCGAGAGAGGTAAGAAACCATTCTTACTAATAACTATTATTGACGTTATCTGATAACTCCCTTATTCTGCTGCTGGCCTCGCACACAATTGTATGGCGCCCAGAGCTGTTAATGTCCACGGTACTATACGGTATGCGTCCCGAAACCCAAAAAGAAACCTGCTCAGTGATTTAAAGCGATATTGGTGGTATGTAACCCCCCTTCATACTGTACCCGTGCGCAGAACCATCCATTCTAGTGATGGGCACTTCACGGTTTTTGGTTACCGGTGTTGCCTTGGTGACTGTGCCTCTCCAGCGATGTGGGATCATGGACTTGATGAATATCTAGCTGGCTTGGTTGGTTTTAAAACCAACCGTTTTTTATGTTATCTAAAAAAACATTTTTTTTTATAATACAGCTCAAAAATCCAAAGCAGAAGCAGCTAAGTCACAAAAGGCCCCTTCTCCGAACGAGTCATTATCTCCACTATCTGACTTGGATACTTCTAACGTGACTATCAGAAGATCTACGAGAGGACTGCAATCCACCGGCTCTAGCACTGAATCTAATAAATCGGCCAAGAGTCATTCGAAGAAAGATGAACCCAAGAAGAAAAGTAAAGGTTTGCTCTCAGACCATTTATATTTTTAACTGTCTAGTGTTTTCCCCTATGGCTCATAAATAAAAAATAGGTTGACTTTTTGTCAAAAGAATGCATACAATTTAAGAGTATCATAGTGTTTAATACTGAAATTAACTTTTACAATTTGTTAAATCATACCATTGCACATATTGAAATCAACTTATCCATGTTTTCCACCCAATTTCGATTCTATTTAAAGTAAAAGTAGAACAGGTAAAGTAAAAAGTAATTTCATAAGCCAGAACACTGAGGCCCGCACAATTTAAGAAGGAAAAAAGAAAACATAATACATAATAGTATGAGACACAGGAGTAAATTGTCATAAAATTATGCCTCAATGTGTAAATAGGTAATATTTGGATAGTAAATCTATACTAATATTACAAAGAGGAAAGATTTGATTGTTTGTTTGTTGGTATCGAAAAGGCTCCGAAACTACTAGAACGATTTGAAAAATTATTTCACCAATATGAAGCTACATTATCAGGGAGTGACATAGGCTATATTTTATTATGATTGGTAAAAATTTCAGTGAAAAATAATAGTATATGTAAATCAAGTCGAGATGTGCTGCTTTACCGACGCCGTGACGTGCAAATACTTTTGACAGAACGAAGTCTGTCGAGGCAGCTAGTATTTATTAAAAATAAATTGTAGGCAAATACAGAACAGTACATTTGTATTTTCAGAAGTAGTTAAAACTACTCGGCCAGCGACTAGAGCTTCAACGAGCTCAGCCAGAAGCAGTGTTAACAGCTCACAAGGATCCATCTTCGAAGATTCAGCAGACGAAACTCAGCTTCACACGATAGTATATGAAAAGGGATTTGTAAGTATAACGTATCTGTTTCTCGGTAGTTTTATAGTTGAATACTAGAAAATATCTGACTTTAGCTGCGGCAGGCCTCTTGTCACTGCATGTACTTGCGTGCGGTAATTACCTTCCAGTCGCCGGGTATCCCATGACTCATTTGGCAGTACACAACCGATTTTCTATATTTTTTTGTTATTCGTTTGCTAGGCACTTCACTAAGTGGGCGGTACCCGTCAATAAAGTACGATATTATCTATAGTAAAAATATCGAAAAATAATGCAATACTTCATGGGCATGAACTGTCAAAATTATCATCCTAAATTGGACAAGGTATAGGCCTCATGTCGAAATTATAGAGGTAACGTCAAACTTAAATTCTACATAAAAAGAATACTTTTGCCAGTGGCAAAATCTCCTTTGGCGCAGCGTTAATGTTATTAAAACTTTTCGTTCAAAATAGTGACAATATCGTGCGAAAGACCACAAACGATGAATCATTATAATATAATAAAATTATATCATTGAGATTGTACACATGCGTTAAGTTCAGGCTCATCTTGACCGGACGAAAGTGATCTAAGCGTAATGTTTCCCGAATCGAACTGCAGCCCTTTGGGACTAGAATGATGTAAGTGATGTGACAAAAAATATATTTCTTCAAATGTCTTCAATACAGGAACAATCTCTGCTCAACGACTCTAGCGAGCTGATGGACAACAGCAAGCAAACGTCTAAAGGCAACGTCACTATACCGGAAACACCTGATGCTAGCGATGAGTAAGTATCAATCTATTGGTTCTCGCAAAGCGACTCTCTTTTCGACAACTTGATAGCCAATGGCGAGGCAATATTTGACGCCGAATAATAGCTATAAAATACTGATTTCATTGCAAGTGAATTACTTCAGATAACGGCGGTAGTTTCGCCGCGCTTGGATGAAGAGTTGTTCGAGTGTTATTTTTACATAGGTGGAACCAACAATCCAGATATATATTTATGTGTAAATATTTATGTGTATAATTTAACCTGCCATTTTTAATCTATCATTTATTTAATGCAATAAACTATTGATGTTGAGAATAACAAATATTTATAATTACTTTCAGATCCGAATCCGATCCTGAACCTGTTAAAGATAAAACAAAAAACAAACGTAATGGTAAAAAGAAGTAATGAATTCAATAAAGAAATTGTAATTTTAGGATGTTAAAGCTTATATTTAAAATAAAACTACTCAATATCAAGTCATATACTTGAACACTTTTATTTTGTTTTACATTTAACTGATAGCGTAAAACACATTACCACAATTGTTTTAACCTACCAGTTAAAGATCACCCTGTTCTATATAATATATCATCTCACTATTATCTAATTAAATTATTACACAAACTGATATTTTCTACAAGGTAGGTTGAACATTTCTCTTAGGAGGTTTGCTTTTTGCGTTTGGGGTAGTAAACGTTTGTAAACGTTGTATATTTTTTTAGGGTTGTGATTATTTAGCTGAATTCAAATTAAGTATAAACTATATCTCTATTATTGAATGCACTTTTTAATTTCATAATTATAACTTTAACTGTGTACAGTAATTTTTTAAGTTTCTTATCAATTTAAAAAAATATATATTTAGTAAATAATTGGCGACTACCTAATTTTAGACAATTCAATGTGTTTTTAAATAGTATTATGCACACAATAATAGAGCAAAAATGTAAGTTTGATTCAATTCAATGAAATAATCAACGCAAGCGTTAGCTGGGGCTGGGTCGAAAATGTTGCATTTTTGTAAGAGTTTTGTGATTATTTCATTGAATTGAATCAAACTTGAATTTTTGCTTTATTATTGTGTGCTTAATACTATTTAAAACACCTTGAATTGTTTAAAATTAGGTAGTTGCCAATTATTTGCCAAATTAAATAAAAAAACGTATTTTTTTAATTGATAAGACACTTAAAAATTTACTGTACACAGTTAAAGTTATAATTATGAAATTAAAAGGTGCATTCAATAATAGAGATATAATTTATACTTAATTTGAATTCAGCGAAATAATCACGAAAAACAAAATCCATAACGAAAAAATGCGACGTTTACGATCTACCCCAAACGCAAAAGACAAACCCTCTTTAAGTTGTTAAATGAAACCGAACTTAATCAGTTCAGGGCCGTATTCAAATAATAACTTTATAACTTCTCCTTCATATCTTTACTTGTATATTAATATTATAAAGAGGAAAGATTTGTGTTTGTTTGTATCGAATAGGCTCCGAAACCACTAGACCAATTTAAAAAAAAACAGCAATAGATATAAAGAAGAAACGTGAGAAGCCGCTGACGGATAGCTCGTCAATAAATAAACCTTATTAGAATCCTTTACGGCAACAACGATACGGCTGAGTTCCATTCTTGAATACGGACATAAAACCAGACTTACAAAAATCTTGTATAAAATCTTATTTTAAAACTTCCAGTAGAAGTGTTTTTCCTGCATTAATATTACTCAAATAAATCAAAGCAGTGTGGGGAAAAGTTTGTAATTGTCTTTACTGGTTATATTGTTACTTTCAAGTCTTAGATAAGCAAACATAACATACGCAATTTTGGTTTAATAATTGTGATTAGGTAGTTATTCCAACTATCTATGCAGAAAATGAGCATTGATGTTATCTAGAAATGTTAGGCTTATACATTAGCCTTGATAAGCCAAAGGATTCTGTTTCTTATTCAAGTCAGGGTTCTGTTGGTGGCCAGGCTTGTCCCAGTGTTGCCAGTTGTTGTCCCACGGCTTCCACCGGTGGTCCCATCTGTCTTGTCCCTTGTTGGTTTGGTTCTCTGTGATTTTGACTTCTTTTGGTTCGTTGCTGCCGTAGTCACCGAAGAATCTGCAAGTAACCATAAGTATGAGGCACGTCAAAGCGTGGATAGCTTCTTAGGACCCTGTTTGGTGCAAGCTGTGCACTAATATTTTATCATTTTCTGTCGAAAGCGTACTACGATTAATCATTGAAGAATTTAAATAACTTTAAAATTAACTACGTATTCATATAGGAGTTTGAGTTAGGTACGATTGCGATACGTTATGTTTAAATATTTGTAAATCTCTATTCTTTTTTTTACATCACTTATTTTTTTGGCTGATATGGAAGCGTTCCCCTACAGGGAATGGACATAATTTCATTGTTGTTCATAAGTATTCATTAAGCTGTGCATTACTTTTAACTTTAAATATGATTTTTTTTTAACGAGGCACCAATGATGCACCAGTTTCAATAATTGGGTATGGGAACAAATATCAAACATGTCCTAAATCGAAAACCATTTCGAGGTATGTATTTTATACCTTATTTAAATATTTAACATTTTTAAAAGCTAAGGATCGAGGATATTTTTAATTAAATACGTTGCCAACGTCCGCAAAGAGTAAATTATGGTTCTTATTGAACTCTTGACGGTAATCAAATTGACATCTCGCAATTGACCTAAACCTATTGGGTCGTATAAACGTCCTTTCACGTGATTGGTTTATAATCTATCCATCAACCATCCAAATGACGCGATCTGTATCATACGTAACACTTTTAGCTAGGTGATTCTACTGCATGGTATTAATGGTGTTACCAGATAGCAGATTGAAAATTCCCCCAGGTGAAATATATTTTCCCACAAAGTTATTTTTAATAATACGTACATTAATTTACGCCTATTGCCCATACGGGTAGGTAGGACTTAAAATAGTCATTCGCTATAATCCCAACCCTTTCAGGTAGGGCTTGGTTTCAGAACTTGTTAAAATGAATTGTATCTAAAGTCTACTTCTCACATTCTCGTGAGATTGTACATGATGAACGGCGAGCTCTGTTTCAGTCGTAAGTGCAGTAATTTAGTAATTTTCTCCTCATAATTTATTTACTATGAGTCGGGGGAAAAACACATGTGGGAACACTAAGTGAATTTGTGGCGTCATGAGTTCGCAATGTTAAAAAATTTATTTAACATTAACTACCGGCTAGATCAACGAAATATTCAAATAAGTTACTTATAATAGTAAAAGGTATTTAAAAAAAAATAAAAAAAAATTGTTTCCATACCCAATTGGCACATCATGACCAACCATAAGATTTCATAAAATGGCTTTACCTCAACATGGCGCGGCCTCAATTTTTGCGTGATGGTGTTAAGGTTTCTTATTCCTTTAAAGAGTTACCTTACTCAGAAGCATATTGAAATATAATGTAATTTAAATAGGTGCAGTTTTGAAAAAGTGTAGTAAATAGGTGTTGGTGTGGTTATGGTGTATTTTTGTTCTTTCTTGGAACATTTTAAAGCGTGCATCATATTGTGTAGCTATACATTGGTTGGTGTTACTTCCGTATTTCAGCGGGTGTGAGTTTACGGAGTAGGGCCTTTGGTGGTCACAGAGTAATGCGGCTTTCTGTAAATATTTTCATTTAAATAAAACCTACGTTTTTCATCCATAGGTACTTGTGAACAAGCTACAAAAAGTAAGTTTACTGCAACTACAATAAAAAAAATGTGCGTTTAGAGAGAAACAAGCTAAAGGTAAAGAAGAAATGAATTAGTTATGTTGCAAACTACTGACGTCAATGTTATTTTCTATGATTAAGAAACTCAACTTATTGTTATAGTCGATTAGAGAGCTAATGTCATTAATATACATTTAAAAGTTTTAGAGCCGTATTCTGAAACGACGCTCAAGCACGCTTTGAGCTGTGATCCTGATCTACTCTCGAGTTTAGAATCTGGAGTACGTTGCTTATTCTTAAACGAATTTCAAACGTGTCTCAGTCGAATCGCGTTTCAAACAAGATATGAGTAGAGATTGCTTCTTGTCTATGAATCAGGCTTGTTTTCGTTTACATTATTACATTTTTACCTTTTTTACGTTCCATTACATGCAGATACTATCCCCCTCATTCATGAAAACTTAAACAGTGCTTCAAGACAACTTTACCAGACTGAAAACAGTCTAATTAGCCTCTGCTTTATTTTTTATGAATAAGACGGTATGTGTTCATTGTAAAAATTAAACCGATACACAATGGATTTGCACCAAGAAAAGGTTTAACTTGCCTTTTAATACTTAACTTGTTCATGTATTATAATTATTACACTGAAACTATTTCAAATTAAGTGTTACTTGTTATTTGTTAATTTACGCTACTAACTGTAACGGAACGTAATTGTACCCTGAAAAGGGAGGGACTTGTATAATCTGTGCTTGGTGTGTACGTGTGTGTGGTTTACTATACCTACCCCTTCTTAAAGATTTGCATACCCACTTTGATTTTTTAAAGATACTGAATTTCTTTCTAATTATGGTTAATTACAAATTGTAGTTAATCCAGGAATGAGAAAATGAAATTATCTTTATTTATTGAGGTCATCAAAAATATCTAAGGATCCTTCCTTAAGGAATCCATCGTTTTTGACTAGCAAATCTCTACTCAAGGGTGGTGAGGAGGTCACTTGCGTGATCACAGATCAAATCTCTACTTGAGCGCTGATTCGCACCTGAATGACGTTTCGAAATAAGTCTAAACTGTGATCAATGAATCTGTACTCCCCTGAGTTCTAGAATAAGATCTTGCTTAAACGACTTTCAAGATTCACGCTTGAGCGTCGTTTCAGAATACGGCCCGTATTGCCCGTGCTGCCCTTGAATAGCCACCTGTTTTCTCTTCTAGAACAAATGGTTTTCGAAAATGTCTCACTTGATTCCTTCATTGCTGGCATAATTCCCGCTGTCGTCTCCGAACCGATTGCCCAGGTCAGGGTTCTTCTTAACCAACTGGTAGCGTGTCGTGATGAACTCGGCGCCTCGCTCTGCTATCATCACTGTAGGGGCTGCTGTGTTACCTGGAGAATTTATACAAATATTAACCAATGATTTTTATTATGCATGGGCAAAATACTCATGCTGCATGATATAATTATGAATTTAATAAAGTTAGTTGATATTTTTTTAGCTTCCTTGTGAATTTGTTTTCAAATATACATATCACTCGTAACTAAGTTAAGATTCCACTATGGCTATAAGACTCAGAAGTTCTCAAAGGTCTGTTGAAGTTATGAGCTCTTCCAATTTTTATTTATTTACTTTACTTAAATGATTATCCTCCAATACTTAATTACCTAACTTACCAGTAACAACAGTTGGCATGATTGAGGCGTCAGCAACTCGTAAACCTGAAATAAATAAATAAATCATTATTTTAGTGAAAAATATACCTTTTTAAATAAGGTTTTATACCTTATCATTGAGCTCGCAATACGAAGTCTCTTGCCATGATTAAATCGTAAAGTGCACTTTCTAATTTAGGCGACGTGCTGCTGATAATTGCATGCTATAACCGACAAAGCGGCACCTGCGCGTGGGTGGCGCGCGGCCGTAGCTACATTCAGTAGGCGCCGATTTAGTGTTGTAGGCGAACGTTTTTGTTGACAGACAGCATGAGCAAGTTCGACACCGAAAGATTCATTATTGCGTGGATTGCACCGCTAATCTAAGTGCAGGGCGGCTTCAGCGCCTTTGTTTTTATAATGTAAAGGCATCCGCTGCTGACGCCCTAATGTGAAGGTGGTCTTAGGCGACTTCAGCAGCGCGTCGGTCGCACGCCAAACGCGTGACAGTCGCGCTGCTGCTGATAATTTAATACTATAGACGACAGCGCGGCAGCGCTGCCTACTGAATGTAGGTAGGCGCCGAGTTAGTTTTGTCAAACGTTTTTGTTGACAGACAGCAAAATGAGCAAGTTCGACATCGAAATATTCATTATTGGGTGGATTGCACCGTACTAATCTAAGTCCTGTCGCGCGGCGGCAGTGCCGCTGTTTTTATAATGTAAAGGCATGCGCTGCTGACGCCCTAATGTGAAACGGTCTTACTTAAATTCTCACAGCAAGTTATTTATAGTTATACAACGTGTTAATTAAAAAGCGCAAAACCTCTTGACACTCCAACTTATTTTTATTATAAAATAATTATGTAAATTATTAAATTTAATTTTCGCGGGTTATTTACGAAGATATTCGCTTTTTTTATTTTCTTGTCTTTGTTGCAAAATTAAGAAGTCTATGGTAATAACGCGCGAGCTCGTGCGACGTTGCCGCTTCGCTTGCCGCTGCAATAATAGAGTTAAGTAATGATTAAACACGGCGTGATTAAAATATTTTTTTGGTTAAAATTTTACCTCGTTTTTTATTTGTGGAATCGATTCTACTCTCGATTCTGAACCAACTAATTTCAGCTTTCGTGCTTTATCATTAACACGTTGTATAGGACCTATGGTGGTTCTCTGATGGCTAATATACTTGGCTAGAAACTTAAAGAAAGTACTCATCTCTTTCGTTGTCACTTCCTTACCTTCAATTCCGTGCACCTTAAGCTGCATATCGACAACTGCCATCGGGTCACTGCTAGGCCCCATCTTGCAGGTGCCGACCTGGTGGTTCTCCGGCGCGGTGTGGTGCTGCGCGAGGCACTTGAAGTACTCCTCCGATGGGTAGTCGCCGCCTTCTCCGCACGCTCCGCCGTAGCCTTCAGTGGGCGCCATGCCGTATTTTTCACGCATTATCTGGGAACGAAAGACGGTTAGATTTACGAAGTATTGCACTGATAGTCATGTCTGGCTAGATTTTGATGACTAATTAGGATAAGGCATTTTACTATAGCTTTGGTTGCCATTCCTCGCCGGGCTCGGGTTTCTAAAAGGGCTCGCCTTCGGCAATGCAGTGATTAAGCCACAACCAAACACTAGTGTTGCACGCGTCCGTAGGACCGCCACAGTAGTGTAAAATAAGTTAGGTGTAGGTAAAATTACCCACTGGATTGCGTCAGGACTCTCATTGTGACCATTTCCAGGCCAAATCTAGTGCATAAGCACATACATGGTGCATACTGGTCTATGGTACTAATAAAGGAGGAAAGTTTTGTTTTTTTGCAATGATTAGGCTCCGATAGTACCTACTGGACCGATTTTAAAAAATCTTTGACCAATGCTACGTTATCAGCAAGTGAAATAGACTAATTTTTATTTTTACGGGAGAAACAGTCTACGCGAGTGAATTCGCTGACGGACAGCTAGTATTATATAAATAGACCAAATACTTTTGTCTTGGTGGAACATTTACCGTTGTGTTAGCTAATCTGTACGCGATCCTGGCGGCTTCCACGATAACATTGAGCTCGTGTTCCTCGAGGAAGTAGTTTGGCTGGAAGATCGGCGGCTGCAGAGGGTCCACCGATTGGATGGTCAGGTAACCACGGCTGCGGGGCTGGAGTGCTACCGCTGATATTCTGTAAAATGTATTCAGTCATTAAAATTAAATTAAGTCAGGTTAGCAGTTCACTACGATATTGAAGTAAGTATCATTAAGTTTTCATAAATTCTACACATTTCAGATGAATATTGAATACCCTAAAGAAATGAAGCTCCTTTTTTAACATGCTGTCCAAACTGAGATATAGTCGGAAATCATTGCACGCTTCTTGCAGTACGAGCCAGCAATGAGTATACTAATTTTGTATTCAACGCACATTCGACCCTTAAACATTTCTGTAATTTTCTTAGTCATTCAGACATTTGTATTACGAGTATGGATGGAATATTGCAGCATCGTGAACTCCTTCAAAATATAAATTATAGGCAGCCACTTTCCTCCCTAAGATAAATACACTCATATGTGGCCCGATGGTAGAAGGCCTTTATTCACGAAAATATTCCGAACTTTAGGTTTGGTTAGATCGTCCGTCCGCACCCAGCGCTTACTGAAGAATATTTTAACATATTGTTTTTCTGTTGAAGTTACTATAAAAACTACGAGCAACCCCACTTCGTTTTGTCAAATGTTTGACAGCTGGTGTCCATTATCATATATATCTCACCCGCTTTTCTCCGACTTGATTTACATACTGCTACGATTGGTGTAGTGTGCTGTAGCACGGTTTCTCGCCTCGACTTCCGTAGTGTCCCGGGTTCGATTCCCGGTCGGGTCAATTCAGGAAACGATCTTTTCTGAATTGACTCTGGTCTGGGTGTGCTAGGAGACGCCTCTAGCTTATTTCCTTGTGTGGTACCTCGTAACACAGGGATATAATAATCCCTACTTCGAGACCATTACAAGAGGTGTGTTGTCTGGCGCATATTTATATTTATATAAGTACCTGCTCTTATTTTTTACTGATTTTTACTGTCCGTCTGTCTGTCTGTCAAGACCCTTTTTCTCAGGAACTCGTGGAGGTATCAAGATGGAATTTATATCAAATAGTCAGGTCTACCTACTGTCCCTTAGAGGTGTGAAAAAATCAAACTTCTAAGCCAACGCAATCAAAAGATACAGCCGTTTATGCCGCAAATTTTCGACACTCGCAAAGGGGATCAAAACCTACAGGGTACTTCCCATGAACTCAGAATCTTGAAATTTGGTCCGAAGCAAACCTCAACCCTACCCTCAACCTCATACAGCACAGACAGAAAAAAATGCGCAAACCGTAAATTTTTAGTTAACATTATATAATAAAAATATTTTTAATAAATATACCTACAGGTTTGTACGGTGCGCGAGTCCGACTCGCACTTGGCCGGTTTCTTTTGGTTCAATCGTAATAAAATATACCCTATGACACTCCTGAATAGTTTAGCTTTCTGTAAGTGAAATAATTTTCACGATCGGATCAGTAGTTTCGAAACCCTTTTCAATACAAAGAAACGAACAATAATTTTTTCCTCTTGATAATATTAGAATAGTATAGTAGACTAACGAGACTTCTCTCCTGGCCGCCGTCACTTGTTCAGGGTCTGGGATTTCGCCACTGCTGCACGATGCGTCATATCCGCCGAAGAAGAATTGCACATCGGGATGTCTTCCTCCGTTGGGGGCGTACCGGGAATTCACTATGCCAGTTAACTGCAAGTAAAGTCATGATAAGAATGAATGCTACAGATTCGCTCCACTTTTGTAACCTTTGTGCATTAACAAGGCGAAACTGAAAGAAGTCATGGGAAAAGTCCGTTGCCTGGTCGCAAGTTTAAAATTTTTACAGTCATATCCAAATATGACTATGGATTTAATCCAAAATGGGAATGTATGATATACTTATAAGTGAAGACTTATTAACCATTTCCCAACAAATGGCATATAAAGTTCTCCATATGGCTTGTCAGTAGCACGAAATGATTCAATAACTATTTGTCTTATGTACATCTTTATTTATTGTTGCACCGCAAATGAAGTCCGGCTGCAATAGCGATAATACCAACTGTATTTTTTATTGCTGAGAATAGGTACTACTTCTTTACAAATTGAAAGTTGAATATTCTGTTTTGATCTATGGCGTCGTTTACACGATACAGCGCTGTGGTTAACCATGTTCGAATGATCTATAAAAAAAAAATATTATCGATTGTCTAATGACCATCTTATCGATAGCTTATTAAAAGTTATGAATGCTATTAGCGATAGTTTTCTAGTAATATTCTATTCTAGATTAGCTGGACTTGAAATTCCGTTACGTAAAAATAACGGTGGGGACAATGGAGGGGACGGTTCTGCGTATTAACGGGGGTTTATACCACCAATTTGGCCCCTAAATTTGCGAACTGCACGGGTTCACGCTCAGAGCGTTCTTTTTAAATGATAATATCATACTTGCTAGTGTTGAACTGACAAACAGTGATTTCCTACCTGTGACAGCCCAGTACCAGATAATGGCCCTTGTCTCTGCAACAAATACTCCATCGCGGTTTCCCAGTCCAGCTGAGGAATTTCTGGTTCCTTATTCAGCGTGAAGCTCAAATATACTCCAACATGGTTGTGCAGGTTCTGCCCCACTCCTGGGAGATCTTTGATGACAGGGATGTTGAATTTGTCCAGAGTCTCTTTAGGACCGATGCCGGAGAGCATCAAAATTTGAGGAGAGTTGAGTGTGCCGCCGGCGATTACTGCCTGAGGGTCGAAGATGAATAAAAGTAAGTAAGTTTATTTATATAAAATGTCTCTTCCATTTGGATGCTAGCCTAGCCTAGGTACTAGTATAGATATATTCTATCGAGGTATATTATTTGTGATTGCTCTGTGCCTGAGTATCAATTGGGTTACTGACTACAAAAATATATCGTAGTTTCTCCTGAACATCACTTAAAGCATTTCCAGAGTAGGATTCGATTTGTTCCACCAAAGCACAAGCCTGCGTCTTATAACTTACATTGGCCGGTAACTTTACGAGTAGATATTATGTGCCTTGGTGTTACTTATTTAATTCTCAGGCCAACATTTATAGCAGGTCACACGCAAATCAGCATTTGAATCTGATTCCAGTTGATGTCCCAAATATCTATTCATTAGTGAATCGTTTTTTTATGTATTCCAAGTTTAACTAACACCTAACAAATAAAATTAGTGAGTACTACCTTCTTACCTCTCTCTTAACGCTAACAACTTTAGTCTCCCCGTCCTTTATGTACTGAACCCCAGTAACCTTCTTGTTGGCGGGGTTGATGACCACCTTTGTGACCTGGGCGTTCAGCAAGACGTGCAGGTTCTGACGGTGGGACGCTGGACGGAGGAAGGCCCGTGCTGTGCTGTAGCGAGAGCCACCACTGTAAAAAAGTGTACTAACTATATAAAATCATAACCATAGCTAGCATACCAACCATAAATTATATATTATTTTATTGTAGCCAAGAGATTGCTGCCTGTGCACAGGAAACAACTACATATCTGTTTTCCACTAATTGCTGACTTTGAACACAAAACGCAAACACATATTTGGAAATCGTTTTATGACCAGCATTTTAACTTTAACATGACACAGAGTGGTTCATGAATTTACTATTACTATATACAGTCTCCATCCATTCACTTTACAACCCTATGTAGATTAAATGGTACATCCAAGAAATGCAGATTGCAGGCCTTCAAGATGAGGTTGCGGCCAGATACGTGGTTGCTTTGCATTACTGTGATGGTCACCCCATATTCGAACCTCACGGCCACTTTCCATCAGGTGGGAGTGAGGTTATCTTGACGAGCCATAGGAGAATGTTAAAAATAGAAACTATCTTGGTTAAAAAAAGGTCGCTTACTCATTCTGCGTCTGCGCAATGGTGAAGCCGGTGATGGTCTCGCCGTTCAGGTCGCTGGTCGGCGGGTACCCCAGCTCGATGGCGGCGGATACGACGTCATGCGCGAACTGAGGTGCGTAGTTGAACTGCGAAATGGAAATGTTTTGTTTTAAAAACGCGATGATTGACTAGCCGTCGCTAGGACACTTTAATTAAGTGGCTTCGTGAATCTTTAGAAGGCACACAGCACAGAAATTGAACACTTTTAATATATTTGGAACAGTAAAGTTTTGATGATTGGAACACCAAAAAGTCAAGATCAATTCCAAACTAAGTACTTAGGTACCTAGCTGTCTTTATTAAGGTCGTAACATATACAACACGCTACTACGTTTTTAGAAAAATGGGACTAGGTACTCCCGAAATCCACCATGTCGATCGAATCTGAAACGTTATTTGAATTTAAGTAAATCACCTGTTCAGCAGAACCCTTGCTTGCGTCAGATTTTGATAATGCTAGGCGCTTTAAGCTCCCAAAATTTAAGTATAAGGACCCTGCAGAGACAAGTTAGGCCTCATAGATACTTATTGTAATTTCAATAATTATCTTCACAACCTGTATATAAAGATAAAGTATTATAGGTACTTAGTATTTTATTTTTTGTATTTTTACAAATCCAAGGTTCCGATATCACCATTAAGATAAAGAACTCTAAAAACATGTGTTTGCAGTGAATCCTTTTGCGATAACGATCATCCGGTGGTTTTTTATGTCAAAAATAGCAGAAGTGTTTTTGTAGACTTTGCCTAATTTGCCTTTGCTTAATTTAGATGATGTTTTGCTAAGCAGGTATTCGATTTTCACGTGACTTATTCTGAGTTTTTATTTTCTGATGTGAACGTTTTGTTTTCATATAAAAATAATAAAACATTGAGTATTTGAACCCCTACGCTAATCACAGCTAAGGTGTAACAAATGAAATTAGCCTAACTGCATTCGTATAAAGTCGGTTAATTGTTTAATTTAATTTTCATTATCAGCTTTTACAATTCTTAATTCTTGATCTAAAGATAGAAACTAGAAAAAAATATAAATTTTGACGGTTGATTGTGTGTTATTGCCGTAGGTACGTATAGCATACAGAACGGGTTATACTTACTTGTACTTCTAGTTAAGTATAATGGAGGCAGTATTCTGGGTATAACCACGGTAAATTTCAGGTT
This sequence comes from Udea olivalis, assembly GCA_947369235.1. Taxonomy (NCBI): domain Eukaryota; kingdom Metazoa; phylum Arthropoda; class Insecta; order Lepidoptera; family Crambidae; genus Udea; species Udea olivalis. The sequence goes on along the minus strand of OX376362.1, from coordinate 7,567,099 downwards.
TTACCGGGGTCTCAAAAGAGATTTCGAGTCATTTTGCCAATTAGGTATGTACTATCAGTGATTTCTGAGATTTACCTTCTGCACTGGTATAGGTCCGCCGGCGGAGTGGTACTGTCCTGAAACTCCTATCCCGATCTCCTTGTTGTCCTCACTCTTCAGGAAGTATGGCATCACCTCGTACCACGACCAGCCCTTTGCGCCGTTGATCGCCCAATTGTCGTAGTCCGCGGCGTGTCCGCGCATGTACATCATGCCGTTGATTACTGAGCAGCCCCCTGAAAAAACATAGTTTGTTTTAGATCCGATCAACAATGTTATCGTAACTTCTAGCATCTAATTGAAAATCCTAGACAATGTTGAATATCCTATCTTATAATAGCTAGCACCAATAAATGAAAGCCTAATAAGAAATTATTGCGTAACTGAAGTATATTTCAGTTAGTTTTTAAGTTATGAGGGGTCGAAAGTGGCTCCAAATGGTTCATGTAATTATTGCTGCTGGTGCTGCTCGCCAGTTCTGTTAGCTTGAACTTGGCTTGACAGCGTTCGTATTGCAATATCATCTATGGGCATCACCTCACTCAAAAGCCAGCAGAACTAGTTTATTTGAAGCTAGGTACAAAAACCTACGCACTATCGTATCTCACACAATACGGCTTACCGACCTGGTAGTCAAAAACCTCATTATATGGCTTGACGCATTTAGAACGAATAACTCGTGGTCGTACATACCATCACGACTTTATCCCAAACTGGGTAGTCAGAGGCAAGTGACTGTTGCCGTCTTGGTGAACGGAACACTCAGAAGCCCACTTTTCACCAATGGTATTAAAACCCAACGTGGTAGGTGGTGAGCCTTCCGCCGCTATCCGGGTTGATTTGGTTTTTTATCGATGTTTTCCATCACCGGAGAGTTAGTCGGAAATTAAACAATGAACACAAAGATTTTGGTTCTAGCCAGATTTGACCTCGGAACCACACGATCCGCGATCCGAGTTGGAGTGCTTAACCACTAGGCCACTCACGGTCGTAAGTGGTTGGTTTTCAAGATCTGATCATAATCTCGATCGTAATCGAGAAGAATCGTCAGAAGGCTTATCTACTTCCTTTGGTCACTTGTTAAACTCCTAATTAAGCTAATTATACCCACTAAATAGTGAAAATAAATAAACTACTCTAAATTCGGGATAATCAGCTTAAAAAAACAAACCTAAGATGCCTACACTATATAATATATATCCACATATCACAATAAATATCCACAAATATCTTATTTATAATTACATATATATTATTTAACTAAATACAAATTTATTCGAAAAGTAATATTGTGCCATACCTATCAAGGTGCATGTAAGTTATAAGAATTGTTAAGCACTTATTTCTAACTTTCATGTATGCAATAAATGAATAAAAAAAATAATAATAATAAAACTGCATACTACAAATACACTCCACAGGCCATTTTGAACAACTCCAATTTCAAATTATACTGGGACAGAACTATCATTATAGATAAAACCATCCACCACAACAGACCCGACATAACACTTCACGATAAGATCAATAAATTAGTTTACCTCATAGATATTGCCGTACCTAACACTCATAACCTTACTGCTACACATACTGTGAAACTTAGTAAGTATACCGACCTAACCATAGAATTAAAAACACAGTGGCGAGTGAACACTGTTACAACAGTACCAATTATAATATCATCTACAGGAGTTATTCCCCTGACGTTACACAATAGCCTAAACATTCTCAAGATACACCCTCTCACCTTTCTTCTATTACAAAAAGCCGCCGTCCTTAATACTTGCCGAATCGTACGTAAATTCCTGTAACTTGAATAGCAAAAAAAAAAAAGTAGTTTTCGTTTTAGCCAAAAGCCCGCGAAAATGGTCATATCCCCAGTAATGGGAGACTTTTTGATAAAAGTATATAAATAATAATAATAATTAATTGAGCGCTACACAGCACACCATTGGTGAAACTGATGGCCAGTCTAAATAAGGATATATCCTTGAGCTATGATCTACCTAAAAATAGTTATAGACTTTATTCTCCCAGCACACCTAAAGCCAACATAGAAAAGTTCATTTTCTGAATTGACCCGACCGGGAACCGAACCCGGGACTAGCACGCAAGTGTGACGTGTGGCGAGAAACTGTGCTGCAGCGCACAAAGCCAATCGTGTCGTCAATAATCACTAGAAATGCACACATACCCAACATTTTCGCTCTATGCCAAGTACATTTTCCCTCCTCATCCAGGCAAGCTCTCTCTTGAGGCTCGGTCTGATAGTTCCAATCGGTATCGTCCCGTCCCCAGTAGGACGTTACCCACGCGGGAACAGATGACTGGGTCGGCTCATCCCCGCCAGCTTCTATTAGCAGCACCTAAGGAAAAGGTACCAAAATTAAGTGAAGAATGACTTAATTCTTGTGGGAGATATTAAACTTACAAATTGCGTGAAAATTTAGACTATATTTTGGGTGAATCTCTTTCTAGTGTGTGTCTACTCTTTCTAGTTTAGGCGTGACCACATTGTTGTGGTTCTAAAACGCCCTCAGTTTCTTCCTCCAGAAGATTCATCACACCAGCCAAAAAAGTAGTGATTTAACTTTTTTTAACCGTCGTTAACCTTCTACTGATTACTTCTAATCAAATCATGTCGTTAAGCGATATTCTACGTTAAATGTACGTGGTTTTCGACTTCTACGCTTTATTGCCCGTGCAGAATGGCGATTATGTTTAGTACCGGTTTTTACAATACCATAACTTCTCGGCAAATGATTTTGCTAAATTCTTTGAATAGAATTGTAGGAAGGTTTTATTTTACTCGTTTTAGATTAAGTGCATCATGTTAATGTGTTGCAAAATGTGGTTGAGTCGAATCAAAGTTTCTTTATGGTCAACATGAAGGTGATTCAAAGTAGATAATTAATTATTAGGATAATTTGAAAATAAAAAGTAAACTTCGCGAGGTTGGTTAAACTTTAGTGCAGACTATTTATAAACAATGGTATAAAGTGCTTTTATTATGAGTTTGGGGCGAATCGGCGACATCTATCTCAACCGAATTAACTGATTGCATATTTATTTGAAAGAACAAATTAAATAGCACTTTAGAAACTTCTAATAAAATACTAACCACAAAATAACAACTTCAATGGATCTTAACTCTTATGTCAGCAGGATAAGGTGCCCGTAAATCTGGACGTGAACACGTGTGCAACCGTACACAGCTTACGCCAAGAACACTTCAACATAATCCCCGGATTCCGCTCAACCTACACTTCATTAGTAATTGGTCACCAATAACTCGTGTCTGTAACTCAGCACAACTACTTCCTTAGTAGGGGTTGACTGAAATGTACTTCTTGGGATAAAGACGTGGCATCGGATCAGCAATCGAAGGGGTTTTTCTATGAACCGATTAAACCATCGCGCGGGACAATGGAGGTGACACAATACTCGGATTTGCGCTTGGTCACAGCGTGGCTCAGCAATTTCATTGCAAGGTTGGCTGATCTGAGCGACGCTAACGTTTAAGGCAAAGTTAGTGATTTTACAACACTTGACAGCTCATTGTTGCATTTATTTATTAGGAATAGGAAATTAAACCTACCATTCAACAACATATTCATAATTCATTTCTGAACTCTCTGAAAAACTCTGAAAAATCTATAAAAAAATGGCAGTTTAAAGCCAGGATTTTTTTTTGCGCCAGACAACACACCTCTTGTAATGGTCTCGAAGTAGGGATTGATATCCCTGTGTTACGAGTTACCACACAAGGAAATAAGCCAGTGGCGTCTCCCAGCACACCCAGACTCGAGTCAATTCAGAAAAGATCGTTTCCTGAATTGACCCGACCGGGAATTGAACCCGGGACCCTACGGAAATCGAGGCGAAAAACCGTGCTACAGCGCACTACGCCAATCGTGTATTACGAGATTACTATACATTACGAGGGTGAGTACCGAGCATACTTATTTCGAAGGTCAAACTTTTTTGAATTACCGTGTTCTTTACATACATACCATCAGGACTTTATCCCAAACGGGGTAGTCAGAGGCAAGTGACTATTGCCGTCATGGTGAACGGAACACTCAGAAAAGCCCACTTTTCACCAATGGTATTAGAACCCAACGTGGTAGGGGGTTAGTTTTCCGCCGCTATCCGGGTTGATTTGGTTTTTTATCGATGTCTTTACAAAAAATACAAAACAATTCTACGGAAATTGCGCTGGGATAGAAACAAGGAAAAGGCGAGTGAATTAATTGAACATGAATTTAATTAGGTAGCTAGAATATAAAAGCAATATAATCGTAGATGATACGATTATTCAATGCACGATCTTATGTGGTAGGAATTACTTCTGAGAGTTACTAGGTCATAATGTTACCAAGAACTCCTGAACTACTCCATAAACAGTACCCATACCAAGTGTGCTACGAGTATAATAGTAGGCAAAGTACTTACCTTCCACTGTGGATTTTCTGACAGCCTTGCAGCTAAAACAGAGCCCGCTGTACCGCCTCCTGCTATCACGAAGTCGTAGGTCTGATCCAAGGTTTCTTGATTTTGAACTCTGTGTTAATTTAATAATCGGTTCATAATACATTCATGGAAGTGCACATATTTTGCTACGAATAGCATACAAATGTATATTTTTCACCGTATCATTAAAAATTAAATAAAATGCTGAATGAATCAATATGCATATATCACTTAAACAATAAATTATCTTCGATATCATAAATAAGTTCTTAAATGTGCTTTAGGCACATATTAAAAAAAAACGGTTTACCTACTCATATTGCACTCAAATACCACTTAGCAATTTTCCTACCTGTTACAAGGGTCAGCCAGGTCGCATCTCCCGTTGATGAAGGCTTCCAGCACACTCATGAACAGTAGGAACTGGCTACCACAAGAAGACGTCATGGAGGGCCCCACCTCCCTGATCGGACACGCACATGCCTAGACAAGAAGATAAAAAATGTTCCAACAGCATCAAAAATACACAACCAATTTAAATAGGAACCCGAAGAACTACGCAATTATCCGGCATACATTTGACGAGTAGGGAGAGGCATACTTCATTTGCTGTGAATCGGACGTTATTCCAGCACGTACAGAGGCGTTCACATCAACCTTTACATAGGGGCACCTTATGCTGCTGACGTAAGACCCATTTTGCAATGGTTTTGTAAAGGTTGATGTGAACGCCTCTGTACATACGTATACCTTAATGAACATCTTAGTGTCATTGTTAAGGCTAACAACGCAATAAGTTTAGCGGCATGGCGTTGCGGCAGACCACACTTTAAGTTTCAAAAGTAAGCGCATGATCTAACGCACTCGTCGCTCCGGTTGTCTTGAAACTATGATAGCCCGGAGCAGTAGTAGCGTGCGGTTGCTGGCCGCCAGCCCTGCGGTCTACTGCAACGGCAGGCTTCATTGCGGCAAGCCCCTAGTGCGTTCTTAGTTCTTACTCTAGATCTTCCTATTGTTTTAATGTACTTTAACATAATTGGGCTCTAATCGTTGCCGGATTGTTGAAAAGATGAACTAGGAAGAAGGTATGTCGCAATTGTCGGCAACAAAGATATCCAATTGATTGAAGTAATTATTTAATTGCTTTAATTTGTGCTATCGTATAACAATCGGCGATAGGGCAAACAAAGATGGTTTTTGTTGGAATGTCCTGAGAGTATATTACAATAACAGTTGTTATTGTAAGACTGGGCAATAATACAGATAATTATGCGAATCAATAGGTTGTCACCGTTGATTACCTTAAGTTAGAAAAGATTTTGTGTTAGTATTATGAAAGATTATTATCGACTACTAATTAAGTTCTCCTGGTAGGGATTCTGTCTACTTAGCCATGGGTGGTGGATTCGATTACTAGCTAGTAATAATTGTAACTACGAGTATTTGCTAACTTTGATACTGACTATCAACCGAAGTCGAAGTATGCCAAAAACTTAATTCCAGATAAGATAATGGCGTAATTGTTCAAAATATGTTATTGTGATGCGAGTTCATTATTAACTTCTCAGTTCTTTCTGGTTTTTAAAAAGCCACTACCTTATACCTATTCTGTGCTAATATTTTCTTACAGCCAGTCTACAACCAGGGACTGGCCTGTTGGTGCAAGAGATCCTGTTCTTAGCACCGAACATCGTGGGTTCGATCCCTACATTCATGTATTTTTGTACATTCACTTTTGTATTTTTAAATGGCTATAACAATGGCACCTACTAACTATTTGAGTTTGTATATACCGTTTATCAGTCACAAACACCCATAGTACAAGCTCTGCTTAGTCAGCTGATCTTTGTGTGTTTGTTTATTTATTTATATAAATCAGCCAGCTCCTGTATCAAGTAGACCATTATAGAGTTAGAGTTCTTTCTAATTGTCAATAACATTTGAACTTCAGATATGGATATCATGGACATAAATGTATAATGCTCGTATTGACAGATACCTACGATCTTTAAAAGTAATAAATAAAATACATACCTACATGTAATGTAACTTTTCACACCACATGCTCGACAATGCCGAATTATATGTCATGTAAACCTTCCCGAAAGCAAGACATTATATCTCTTGACTTTAGCCGGGTTATAATGTTCTATTATAACCCGCTGGTCAATAATGTGATTTTCACTTTCATAATTCTTATTGCTATGTTCATAAAGTCTAATTTCACTAAACAGAATGTGTCCTCAGCGGGCGCGGCCAACTCGATTTTCGAAGACCGAGGCCGTGGCCCACTAGATTCGCACTGAGACGAACTTCATTTGTTTGTCAAATCGAGTAGGCCACGCCAGCTGAAAGAAGTTGCTATAGCCGTAGCTAGTAGTACTGCTAGCTTTAGAAGATTCTTTAATATGCTGTAATAAACACTATCTACTAAGCCTGGTTTTTTATTGTCTCGCATAAAGTGAGAAAAGTAGAGTATACACCACCGGGATAAAACTGTTTTTGTCTTGGGCGCTTGAATCCCTCACTGCACTCAGGACACAATCTTAATTCCCTCGCTTTGCTCGGGAATTAACTTATAACGCCCTCGCTGCGCTCGGGAGTTAAATTTGGAGTCCTTCGTTACGTTCAGGATTCAATGTGCGCCCGTGACATAAAACAGTGCTTTATCCCCTTGGTGTATAATCTACTATTACTACCGGTCGGAACGCTGATTCCACTGATAGCCCGGTCAAATTAAACCAAAAAAACAGGAGTGAGGTTAAAACTGGTGTCGGATCGATGAGGACTTTTTAGATTTCATTTATAATAGTGTCTTGAACAATCCTACCAATCTTGAGTTCGAGTAAACTCAAAATTGGTAGGATAAATGAAATCTAAATGAAATCTAAAAAGTCCTCATCGATCCGACACCTGTTTTTTTTATTTTGTCAAAGGTCACAAAAAGTGGTTTTGCATAAATCAGTTTTACCAAAAAATGTAGTTCAGATAATTATCTATATAAAATGTTCAATTACTTTTTTTTCCTAAGAGCCACTGTTTCTGAGTTAAAACGATTCAAAAAGTGGGAAAAGTTGTAATCGTTTTATTATGCACCTTTGAGGTAGTGTACTTAAAGCGTTTTTTTAACGTGGTTTGCTTGGTAGGCTTATTTCACGGATCTGTTGTTTGATTTGAAACTATTAAATAATCAAAAGTTTTGGCTTGGGTTACGTACTTTGTAATCTTCTCTCAGTGAGGAAATTGTACATTCTTCACGTCACACTCAAAATACATAAAGAGATCCCATACGATCCTAAAAATACTAGAAAAAAGAAATAAACACCGCATAACAAATATTCCCACAACCAAAACATAATTTGCCAACAGACAATATAAAAAACGCTCAGCCTTTTTGTATAACGAAATTAATAAATTAATATTGATTTTTGATAAAAGGAAATATGAGTCAAAAAAATTTGATGACATGTTACACAGTTTAAATTATAATGATACAGAACTTCTGCTGTAATGTATAACTTAGTTACTAATTTTATCATATCAGTTTATTGTTTCTATTTTATGAACCTAAAACTAAAAACCTTAAAAATATAATTTAATAACTAAAATATATTATTAAAAGAAGTCCCTTTAGGCAAGGTTCCGAAGATACTGGCAGCGTTCCCTCCTTGAATAGCTAGACTAATTCTTTGTCCGAGGTAGCTGCCAGCTCTTCGGTCTCCTGTGATGTCGACTAACCTTTTTGTTATTTCCTTAAAAAGCCTTATAGCGCTAGGACCCCACGGACCAAGGGTCTCGACACCGAATGGAACAAAATCATATCATTACTAATTTGTTGTTGTTGTTGTTGGGTTCCCACACACAACACAAACACACACCACACACGCACACACAATTGTTCGTTTAAATTAATGTTTGCTTTGTTTATTTCAAACTCAAATAACTTTATTCAAATAGACTGTATCAGTACTTTCAAATCGTCAAATTTACAGCAAAATATACTAAATAATAGACATAAATACCATAATAATATGGATATGTAAATAAACAGTATACAGACATAATGCGACTCTACCACCGCGTCGGAGTTGTTTCTTGCTGAGAAGACCCGGCGAGAAACTCAGCAGTTACTCTTTTAAACTTGTTTTGGGTTTACAACAGGGGTTAGTAAAGTACAAGCAGTGTGCCATTTTGATACCTAAAAGAATATAAAACAAAGAGAAAAAACCAACCATAAAAGAATATAATAACAAGAATTCATTTAAACAATTCAAAAACAAAAATTGTTAGTCAGTACATACAAACTAGGTACCTATTAACTCTTACAATAAAACATCTGTTACAATAGAGCTATTTAATCCCGCATCGAGAAGAGCGCTTATACCCAGGCATTTTTATCTATAAGGTAGTCATTTGTAGTTTAATAGCCCTTTTTTAATAAAGCTGTTTTGATGTGATGTTTGAATCTATGTAAAGGTAACTCACAAATGGTTTTTGGAATTTTGTTGTAATAATGTATACCTTGCCCCATAAAGGATCCTAAAACTTTTTGTAACCTAAAGAGTGGAAGTGCAATTTTATCCTTATTCCTAGTATTTCTGCAATGTATGTCACTGTGTTTAGCATAGAGACCAATATTTTTTCTGACCAAAACAATGCAATTGTAAATGTATTGTGACGCTACAGTGAGGATACCAATTTCCTTAAAAATCTCCCTAAGTGAAGCCCGTGCACGAAGCTTATAGATGGATCTGATAGCTCGCTTCTGGAGGATAAAGATGGTTTGTATATCCGCCGCTTGACCCCAAAGTACAATGCCGTAAGACATTACACTATGGAAATAACTAAAATAAACTGAACGAGCAGTATCAACATCTGTTAATAACCTAATTTTTCTCACTGCAAATGCAGCCGAACTAAGTCTGCCTGAGAGAGCTGTTATATGAGGGTTCCATTGCAGTTTTGAATCTAGTGTGATTCCAAGAAAAACTGTTGTATCTACAAGCTTCATAGTATTACCATCAATTTTTAGACTAATGGGGTTATCTTTAACATTAGGCAACTTAAAATTAATACATTTAGTCTTTTTTGCATTAAGCTGTAGATTATTTACTGTAAACCATTGTAAAACCTTTGAAAGTGCGTCATTAACATCATCAAAAAGGTTTTTATTTCTGTCAGTTTTAAAAACTAAAGATGTATCGTCTGCAAACAATACAACATCACAAATATCTTTTAAGTAAAAAGGTAAATCATTTATATATATCAGAAATAGTAATGGACCCAGAATGGATCCTTGAGGGACCCCCATTTTAACTTGTGATCCTGTAGAGAGTACACTGTTAACATCAACTTTTTGAGTTCTTAAACTAAGGTACGAAATTACCAAATCTAAAGCATTATCCCTTACCCCGTAAAAATCAAGCTTGCGTATAAGTGTATCGTGATCAACGCAATCAAAGGCCTTGGACAAGTCACAGAAGACGCCAAGAGCGTTCTGTGAATTCTCCCAAGCCCTAAAGATGTGTTTTAGAAGTGCAATGCCAGCATCAGTAGTAGAACGGCCTCTCGTGAATCCATATTGTTCACTGTGTAAGAGATTGTTCTCATAAAAATGGCTTAATAGTTGTTCTTGAATGATTTTTTCAAAGATCTTACTTAGAGCTGGTAGGATTGAAACAGGCCTAAAGTTACCTGGGTCTTGTTTGTTGCCTGATTTAAAAAGTGGTACAACCCTACTGTGTTTCATTAAGTTTGGAAAAACACCTTCATCCACACAATCATTGAATATTACGGCTAAATAAGGGGCAATCACGTCAATTATGTGGCTAACAATTTTGACTGATATACCCCAAAGATCAGCGGTATCTTTTGAATTAATTAATCTGAATGCTTTTATTATATCTAGTGACTCAACATGTTTAAATTTAAAGAAAACACTGCAACAAGATACATTATCTTTCAACAAATGTTCCGCTCTAGTTGGTGAGGAATTTAATGAAGCTGTAGTGATTATAGGTATATTACTGAAATACTTATCAAATGCTTCAGCAACAGATGCTTCTGATTGTAAGATGTTATTGTTAATATTAAGAGTGTACGAGGTATCGCGCTGTTTAGCTTTACCTGTTTCGTGATTTATGACGTCCCAAGTGGTTTTTATTTTGTTAGTGGACTTTGATATTTTATCACGAATGTGCAATGCCTTAGCTGTAGTGCAGGCTTTTCTGAATATTTTGGAGTAGTTCTTGACATACTCAACAAAAAGTGGATCGAAATTGTATTTTTTCATGCCGTACAACTCATACATCTTACGTCTGCTCCTGTAAATTCCAGGCGTGGCCCATTCACAAAACTTAGATTGAACTCTGCAAGTAACTTGTTTGGTGGGAAAACAAGCATCAAATTCATTTTTAACACAATCAAACAGTCTTTTGTAGACTGCATCAGGGTCACCCTGCTTATAAGGAATGGAAGATACTTTATGCTTTAAATTAGTTTTAAAACTATTAATGCGATTACCCGTCTTCGGTCTACATGTTATTTTCCTGTAATTAACGCTATTGTTAGTTAAATCTAAAAATGTTATCTTCTGCCCACAATGATCAGACTTTAATTCAGTTACTATTGCCTTTTCAATGGGTACACAGTTGCAAAATACATTATCCAGACAAGTAGATGTTGTGGCTGTTATCCTCGTGGGTTCATGGAATTGATAATCCAGACCAAAGGATTTAAATAGCGACAATAACCTATTGCTTTCAGATGAGTTTACTAGCAAATCTATATTGAAATCACCACACACAATAATGGGTTTAGACTTAGCACTTAACCTACCCAAAGCTTCCTCCATAACTGTCTCAAATCTATCTAAGTTAGTTTTTGGGGGACGGTATACACTTATCACAACAAAGCCCTCTAACTCAACACAAGACAATTCGACAATACGCTCTATGGACAGGCCTACAATGTCAGTGCGATCTTTACATTTCAAACTATTTGCAGTAAAAATTAATGAACCACCATGAATAGTGGTTTTTCTAAAGAACGCGCTTGATAATCTAAAATTATTAAGGACAAAAGACTGATAGTTTTCATCAGTCAGCCAATGTTCAGTAAAACATAAAATATCAATATTTTGGTTTTCCAGCAATAGTTCTATTTCTAAATCTTTGCCCGTCAAGCTTTGAATATTTTGGTGGAATAAATTCAAGTATTTGGGCTTGGCTGTTGTCCTAGGTCCTAGTTTAAACAAGACGCTGAAGGAGCATCACATGAAATAGATAAATTAGTACTAGTACTAATGTCAGAATAGAAAATACTGCCAATAGCGGCATTGTTAATGTTATTTGCTAACAAAGTAGCTAGTTTCTGCTTAGTCCTAATGGGAAGATACATAGTATCTTCAGTTAACCTAAAGTATGGTACAAACAGATTTGTATCAAAAAAGTCAATGTCACTATGACGACATGTCAGATTATACAAAGTTAAATTAAGGTCTTGGATGACCTTGTTCTGACTTGAAGTACTTGAGGTACTTGAGTATGGGAATGCACACAAAATAAATTTACACTTGTTCTTTGATTGAATGCCCATTATTGTTTCAATATTTTTAATTAACCCTTTTTTTGTCAATGATCGGCAGTCTCCATGAAAGACAACCACAGTGGAGTTTACCCCTAGCTTCTCCTTCGAGATGTTACTAACTAGGTCAGAATAGGACATACCTGGATGGCATAAATTTATTACTTGTTGATTCGAATTTTTAGACAACAATATGCCTAATCCTTGGCCTAGCTTGTCAGAAAATATAAAAGTATTATTTGGAGCAGCCTGTGGAGTATTACATTTATCCACCTTAGCAGGCTCTGATAAGTCAGTTGGCGTGGCCTCAACACGTGACAATTCAGTATCCATCTCCACTACTTGTTGATAACAATTATTGCAAGTGATTTGTTTACTTATAAGCGAATCAAACCTCTCTGCATTGTAAGTTGACATCTTTAACAATTCTGTGGCAGCTAATATGTGTTCACTGATCTCTTTTTGGGATATATCATACATTTTTTTGGTGTCCCTCAGAGAACTCTCTAAGCAAGCAATCTTATGCTCAAGAGCCATGGTCTCATTTTCATAGGAGGTTTTAGTACTATCTAATAGTAAGCTACCTTGTTCTAATTCAGAGATTAAATCTAACTTTTCTTTTCTTAAAATATTATATTTCTTGATGTCCAACTGTTTATTAACTAATTTTTTAGTTTTGTTAATGTATTTATTAATTTTAATATATTTCTTTAACTTTTTGTTGCTATTAAACCTATAGAATCTAGTTTCAGAGACTGAATCATCACATGTGAGATCAACCATAGGAATTATATTATATTTAGTTTTTGTTATGCACTTATTTAAAATATTTTCACTTTTATAATGTAAGGGAAGAGCGAAAGCCTCCAACGACAGGCATCTTCCGCTTAAAATGGGTCTTCTCAGCAAGAAAAAACTCCGACGCGGTGGTAGTCGCATTATGTCTGTATTCTGTGTATTATTATGGTATTTATGTCTATTATTCAGTATATTTTGCTGTAAATTTGACTATTTGAAAGTACTGATACAGTCTATTTGATTAAAGTAATTTGAGTTTGAGTTTAAATGGAGACTCCTCGGCATGCAATGTATTGACAAATAAATACGAAATAAACTCATTTTATTTAATTTAGTTTCTATCTTTGTGTAGAAAAATAGAGCGCTGTTCAATGCTAAAAATAAAAATTAACTTATTATTTTATTTTTTGATAAGGGTTGAAAATGATAAAAGCGGTGTAAATTAAAAAATAGGGAAAATACTTTGTCTGATTCATAATTCTCTAATACTTCTGCTTCCTCTTCTTCTTGTTCTGCTTCTTCTGTCTTCTTATGTCTCCTCGTTTGGTATCAAACGAATCCTCAACTGTTGGTGATTCAACATTGGAGCACGACCGGCCTTGACAATTTGTACATGCTAGAGAGCAAAACAACAACAACTTTTTTGCAACCACATTTAATCAGTAAGTTAATAATAAGTAAGTTAAGTCATAAATCACAATATGTATAAACATGTTTTGACGATTACAACTCTTCCAACTTTTTGAATTATATCTCAGAAACAGTGGCTCATTATCTGATGTACAATTTCTTTCTAAACTAATATTATGATGAAACTTACCGTTTTGTTGAAAATCGTGAAAAAGACATTTTTGGGACCTTTGACCCAGAGTGACTCAGAGTATTTTTTCCAGGTGTCGGATCGATGAGGACTTTTAGATTTCATTTGACGACACGATTGGCGTAGTGCGCTGTAGCACGGTTTCTCGCCTCGATTTCCCTAGTGTCCCGGGTTCGATTCCCGGTCGGGTGAATTCAGGAAACGATTTTTTCTGAATTGACTCGGGTCTGGGGGTGCTGGGAGACGCCCCTGGCGTATTTCCTTGTGTAGTACCTCGCAACACAGGGATATTAATCCCTACTTCGAGACCGCCAAGGGGTGTGTTGTCTGGCGCATATTTATTTATTTTTGTTTATTTATATTTATTTGATAGTGTTTTAAACAATCCTACCAATTTCAAGCTGGGTGCGAATTATTGTAACCTCGTTTGTCGAAATTGACCGGATTATGAGAAGACCGACAAGAAACTCGATATCGCCAAGCCGCCAACTTTATTCCAAAACTAAGTTATATATTTTTAGTTTCATGGTGTGTTGTATAAATAGTCCGGGTTGTAGCGTGGGTATTTGGCGCCTTGGGCTGTTCTCGAATGTGCTCTTGCCCTATCATTACCTTCTTACGCACATCATTTTCAGATTTCGTTGAAGCAAATGGCAGCGGACTAATTTTACTATCGCCTATGGCTAAGGTTTTACCATAAGGTTTCCACAAACTATGCATGCACTTATAGATATTGATCTTTGTGTTAAATATTCAAGGTTCAAGGCTGTTTGTATAATAAACTTTGTCTCAAACTTTGTGGCGGCATGGTAAATAAGAGTAGGCTTTACACTTAAGAGGATACAGAAGCGCCGTTTTTCCATACAAACGTAGTCCCCTGTTTCCTCCCTGGATTTTGCTAGTAGAGAAATAATTTTTACTCAAAAAATCTATTGCCACTATTGGCATGTCCCTATGTTATCCTTTTTTAAATAAATTAATTACTTTTAAAATAAAGTAGGTAGGTTATACCTACATGACAGGTCACAGGACCGGTTTTAATCGGTCTCGCCAGTAAACTCACTGTGTCTGTGTACGTGATCTAGATGGCGAGTTTTTTAAAGATATTTAAAAAAATCGATTTTTAAACCTTCAAAAATCGAAAAAAATGGCCAGATTTTCCGCTGTGTTCAAACATCCAGAAAACTAATTTGACTGGTTTATTTCACAAAAAGGAAAACATAGGAACACGGCCACAGTTTTGTTTTAATTTTTAATGAAAAAACTTTTTGAAAAGGGATTAGGGGACTACGAAACGTCGATTTTGTTTACTTTTGATAAGTAATTTCTGTCCGATTTGCATCTGTCTCTATCGTACTCTGCGGGGCGCTCGAGGTTTGCAAAAGACAGCAATAGATTTCACAAATACCTCTTTTCAATTCTCTCGAGCGTGCTGTGTCCTCTTAAGTACGTCTACCATGAGCTTGAACCAATGACATCCCCTAGCGTCCGCTTAAACCACGTTGACGTTTTTGTATAAGATTTCGTACAGCGCCCTTAGTTATTCAAAATGGAACCAAGCATGCCACACACATTTTTGAATGCAACGATCGTTATTTACGTGACGGAAACTCGTGGCAGACATATAGATGTGTTTCACTGGACACGGTCAAGTTCTGAATCACTTAACGTGAAAATCAGTCACGGCCAATGCAAATCACTTGATACAGTCGTTATATGTACCAATGAATTTCCCGCGAAGGCTATGACAATGTGGGGATAATAAAATGATGGCCAACTGATGATAAATTCAATAAAACGGCAGTAGATTAGTAATACCAGGGGGCTAGCCAAGAGAAACACGATTCTTTCGTTTCGACGTTTCAAATTTCAGAACGTATGAAAGCGACAGCGAATGCCGTTTCGATTAGACGAGTGCTAATGTCATTTCCGTACATTTTTCCCATTTGACATGTAGAAACGAAAGTAGCGTGTGGATCTTAGCTAGGGCTCCAGGATCTCACTAGCTGTGTCCGGGTCTGTAAGTGAGATATACACTAAACTAAGCAGAGCTTGTAGACTTTTATGGGGATCAAAGAAACAACAGTAAGTTACACTAATCAGTCAGTAAATTATGCATCTCTGGACATCTTCACGCGATTTGACCTCAAACCAAGTAGAGTTTGTAAGTAAAATAGGTTTCAGGGACGGAAATTATACAAATATTCCTCATCTGCCTCATATTCCACACATGAATGTTTATTTTGGGTTAGCTATCGAACCTTCGACTTACGGCTTAGCTAAAGCACATTTTTCCCTAAGAAAAGCCAATGTATAAGACAAAAATATTCCCAAGTACCTAGTTAAAAGATTAAAGAGAAGAATAAAGTTTTCCACACAAAGGCAGAAACTAAAATCGAAGGATCCTAGGGCTCAGGCGGGAATCTAGGATCAGTACTTCTAACACAAGTTGCCACTTTAAATTTACGTTATCGTTCGCGTAAAAAAAAGTAGGTACCTATTGGGATTTGTCATTTATTTACGCGAACGATAATGTAAATTAAGAGTGGCAACTCGTGGTAGACGTATCTACCTACTGGTCGATTTTTTCTAGTTTCTATCTTTGTGTGGAAAAAGTGCATTGTTAGATGCTATAAATAAAAATAAAGTTGTTAGTAACAAAATTTGTAAAGTACTTACTTCTGCTGACCGAATCATTGTTGTGAATTTTTTTCAACTCCCACGACCTGAAAAAAATTTAAAGGGCCATTAGACAACTACATACCTAAGTATAAACCACGCGAGAAACTGACAAGATGTTTTATGTGAATGCAGCAACTACATCACAACAAAATACAGAATCACCAGAAGGATCGCTCGCGCTTTTTTCTAAACTTGCCTGTCCGCCTAGGGTTACTACTATTTTACAAAATGTGATAAAATTACGATCAGTTGAAACATGTATAAAAAGTTCAATTTCAGACACTTGATCTTTGATAAATTGAAAATTATAAAAAAAAACTATATGTAAATATTTTGAAAAATCCTTTTACAGGGTTAGATATTACGTACCAATTGAAGCATATTTTACAAAAAAAAAATTACCGTATCATATAATTCTAAAGGATCAAACTTGGTATGTTTTGAAAATGATTTTTAATTTAATTTAATACATACGTGACTAAAATGTGATGATGTGATATATTTTTTAGAGTCAGCTCAGTAAGCCCTTTCATTAGATACTACACACGATAGGTTTATGAGCAAAATCTTTTTTTTCCCATACAAAAAAAAGATGACGCCAGAACTCCTCCCTTTTTATTCTTTTTTCCCTGCTACAGGTGAAATTGATTCGTATGGCCTATAGACTAATCGTTCAGATTTTCATGCCTTTAACACCATTTGTAGGTTTTGACTGAATTTCGGGGTGTACCGCCACTAGAGTTGAAAAGGCTGCGAGCCCGCCGCCACTCACGTCGCGCATACTGAGATTTCGATCGCGAAACTAGTATTTTTTTTATACCTTTGAGTAGTTATGAAAACAAACAATAACTAAACATTTTAGTGCAGAAGGTTGTCAAACAGAAAAATAGGTATTTTGCCATTTTCTCCATAGCTCCTCATATTTCAATTTGGTGGGTGTTTATAAAGAAGCCCTGTATAAAATATTAGTACTGAATGCTTGCTAATGTGCATCCCCCGTTGTACCCCCCCTTGAAAGGTAATTATCAAAAACCTTTCCTGTAAAAAACGTAAGGGCACCTGTACATATTTTGAACAACAAATTAGGTCCTAATGTACATACAAAATAAAATAAATTATGTAATGTATAGTCTAGTTCCCGAAAAGTAAATCACCCTGGATGGATTGGATCATACCACCCACTTAAGAGTAATTCCGTCATACCGAATTGCGAATTATTAGTTTTGTTTGTGTCTAAATATGTTTTCTCAGTAAGTGAAGTTATATTCTTATGAGACTGATAAAGATCTTAATCCATACCGAAGTGTTATTTTGCGGGCATTAGGCGGGCACTGTAACGTTACACTTTTTCGATTTAATTATCCCATAAACGATAGGTCCTAAGTTCGAGGTAGCCAGCGCTACACTTGACGGAACCTCCGTCGCATTCCAGATATTTGTAGGCATCGCGCCACATTCGGCAAATAACTCGCGGCGACGGCGCACATTGTACTGGCATTCCGTAGCGGATCTTCCGCGACGTAGTTTCCGTCAAGTGTAGCGCTGGGGTACAGTAACGGATTGACCGCAACGGAAGTTCGGCGTCGGAATTTCCGTTAAGTGTAGTGCCAAATCGGTTAAAACAAGATCATAACGGACAGACAAGTTATTCGACCGTCCGTTACCTTAATAGATAATTTATGATGATCTATTTTTTGAATTCAAATCTCAGTCGCTTAGACACAGAATTTTTAATATCTTTTTTAAAGGCTTGCGAATTCGGCAATAACGCTCAAAGGTCCTTAAGATGTTAGCTGTCACTTTTAGTTTTGAAGGGCAGTACATACCTATCAGTTCGACCGATATTTCACCACGCTTGCCTTTCTCGCTCCTGGCGAGTCCTCCAATTAATTTAAGTGCCTAATTATAGAATCATTCTATTGTATTTATATTTGCCTGGCTTGGTTTGATTATGAAGAATAACCTCTTTTTGTATTAGTTTGTTTCTCAATTAAAACTACATTATCGATAAACGACAAATTAATGATGAGGATAATAGTCCATACCCAAACATGAGTGACAAATCGTTTTGTTGAAATTTGTTGTTCGAACACAAACACATCTTTTTTTGACGACACGAATGGCGTAGTGCGCTGTAACATGGTTTCTCGCCTTTATTTCCGTAGTGTCCCGGGTTCGATCCCCGGTCAGGTCAATTCAGGAAATGATCTTTTCTAAATTGGCCTGGGTCTGGGTGTGCTGGGAGACGCCCCTGGCTTAATTCCTTGTCTGGTACCTCGTAACACAGGCATATGTATACCTACTTCGAGACCATGACAAGAGGTGTGTTGTCTGGCGCATATTTATTTATATTTATTTATTTATCTTTTTCAAAACGTGTGTAAGGTTTGTCATACTCATCACATTTAATATTATTAAACAGTCCATTAAAGGAGCATAATTTGTTTTATGGCCTTTCAAACTTGGGTTTTGCTAGCCTATTATCAAAAGTGTAAAGTAAATGAATAATATACCTACTGTTCGTTAAGTTACCCAATTTTTAAGGCGCAAAAAGAGGGATGCTAAAAGTTTGACGCCGATGTCTGTGCCTGTCTGTCTGTGTCATCGTAGGTCTCAAACGGATAAACCGATTTCGATGCGGTTTTTTTCATTCGAAAGGCAGTTTCCTTGCGGTGTTTCTTAGCTCAAATCCGGTAAAAATCGGTTCAGCAGTTAAAAGAATATTAGCTCTTTTCCAAAATGATGTTATATAATTTTTGCCATAAAATTAATTGCGTAGGGGGTTTTTTACTCAATTATATTTTTTAGCAACTTTTGTTTAGGAACCAGTTTAAAGAGTATTGGCTCTTTCCCAAAATGATGTAAGGTATTTTTGCCATAAAATTGATTCCTTAGTAGGGGGTTTCACAAATTTTAAATTTAATTATATTTTTTTGTAACATTATTTGACATTGTTTATTTTTCCTTTGACTTGATATTGACGACACCTTATTTTATATTCTATTTTGTGATTGCCTTGACATTTTTTTTTCGGGACTTTCTGTATTTAATTTGAATTATTGTGTTATTGTTCCATATTTTGTTATATTTCATTCTAATTTGTTTTCTTTGACGATCTCATCGTGAAAATCCTTTAATTGACCATGAACAAATGTAATTTAATGTGTATTTTTGTAATGAGAAATAAATAATTTAACTAGCAACTATTGTTTTGGAACTATACACTTTTAAACGTCAAACTGTGACGTCACAACATTGCGTCAGTTTGTAGTGTTTTGGGCAAGTCCAAAAATTTGATTTTTAGACATACGGAGTTTTCGTGCTTTCGAAATATTTTTTTACCCTACTATCGATTATTGTAAGGTCATTCGATAACACATTCAAAAAAAGCTAGTATTGAGGCCAACCTAAAGGGTCTCTTCGTTCACCGATCCTCTATGGACGGTACTATAATAATAGTATCGTCATTTGAAAACAGTCTTGTTTTTCGGAATTAAGTTTTTTATTTATAGTTTGACATTTCTTCTAGGCTGATGCAATCTGTTCAGGAGAGAGAGTAGGGTCGCAGGTCACGTTGTTCAGTTATGGGGTTAGAGTTACAACGATGCCGCGCTGGGGAATCATCTGACCCCAAACTAAGCAGAGCTTGGACTAAAATTCTGATGCATGCTAGAATTTTCACCCTTTAATAGTCCAGAAGATAATTAATTTAGTAGAGCTGAATTGATTCTATTGATTCCTTTGTCCAATAAGTAACAACGTTCATGATAAATAATTGAGTAATATTTGATGGGTGTTCATTATATGTTTGAATGTAGTTGTGCCCTTGCAGGGTTTATGTGCGTAACTATTTAAAATTAATAACCCCTAGGTATCACATAAAACAATAAATGATTATGTTTAAAATGTACTTACTTTATGACATTGTCTTACATTACTTGACCCACTTTTTGGGTTTGATAAGGGCGAGATTTATAGGTTTGAGTTTGGTTGGTGATCGTTTATTTGTGTGATTAAATACTTTTTCTTATATTTTGTGTGTAAGTAAGGCTTTCAACAAAGAGTGAGTAAAAAATGACAAAAATAAAATTTAACTTTCATAAATAACTAGTGGTGTTCTGAAAAAGCAACAGTTAACTTATAACATTTTTGCAACGATTCGATATTTAACTTTTAAATTTACAACCCGTTAGCAGTCTTTTTCACAGTGACTTTAGTAGTCACATTTGTGCATCCGGATTTTAGTGCAGACATTGACGAACTCACAGACCCACAAGAGTCACCTGAAGTTCAGACATTATACACAACCATAATGAAAAACTATTCCGCATAATGGTTCACAGTTAATTACAGCGCGGCATCAAGTGAATGTATGTAAATTTGAATTTAAAATAACAACTTCAGGACCGGCAGTTCTAGAAATTTTCCCACATGCGTTTGCTGATCCATCAATAAATCACAGAGGAAGATTGAGTAGAAAATCATAATGACAAGGTTCAATCTAACCGCCCGCATAATGTAAGCCTGTCCTAGACACGTATTGTGTCGACGACCAGTCAATGTCAAGAGAAAATTCTATAGGGAAAGTCGTATTACTTGCGGTAAAAGTTACTTATGTTTACAACAGACACATGTGTAGGGAAGACGTGACTAGCTAACGGGATAATATGGATTGCGCCTGAGGTGTTTTTTTACATTATTATCGCTCATGAACAGAATAAAATTTACTAATTAAGGAAAGTAAAACTGAAAATAATTATAAATAATGTCAATTTTACATTTTTAAAAGTCATTTAGTTAATGAGCGTTAGCGTAGTTAATAAAGTGGTACAGCCGCAGTGGAAAAGTAAATAAATATTCAAAAAATAACACTATGCAACAGTCTATCCATGATTGAAATAATTCTGTTTTTGATATCACTACATAATGCATTAATTTATATTTCGTTTTGGTTATTGAATGTTCTTAATTCGTAACCTGCAATCATCAGTTTAACACGTTAATATCACACATCTAAGAGTAGTTCTACAGTTGGTTGTACATTAACTGTGGGTAAATAAATATATAATTATCTAGACCAACTTACACCAAGATAGAAGACGCCAAACCAAGGAGAGTGCTTGGTTGTCAGGGACTGATAAACATACTGAAATATATATTCATTATTGTATCAATAGATGATAATACCCAGTCAATCAACAAACATAGAAGCGTAGAGTTCAAAATCTTGTAATAACATCTTTTAATATTATGTACCTATTTTTATGAATGGATAAATGATTATGATTATTATTTCAATAAACACAATATGTATCGTTACATGAATGTTTGTCATGAGAGGGGATCGAACCCGGAGGTGCAGGATCGCCACCATTGCGCCAACAGGCCAGTCAAACAGTGGTAAGTTTATTTTACTGTTAGTTTGCACTCTCAATTGAGGCGACTATTGCGATAGAAATGGGAATGGTGTAATAATATAATGTTTAAACATAACATTTTATTTACTATTTTAAATAGTGCTTCATTTGCATAGACCGGGAAGTGAACCGGAACAATAATGGCTATTATTGTTCTAAACGTTTCAAGGATTGCGTATGACATTGGTTTTGGGTAGGTATATTATTGTAAATGTTATTTGGTAAGTAACCCTTTTCAAATTGCCTTCCTGTTTATATAGAAATAGTATCATTTGCGGCGTTTTTACTATTAACTACTTGTCTCTTTAAACCTACCGCGATTACTCATAAAAATCATCAGTCTTACAAGATTCATTTCTCATTTTCACTTTTTTTTTTTTTTTTTAATTTGTTTTAATTTTCAGGTGTGTACATTAGTAATAGACCACTACGTAAGGTATAAGAAGTGTTAAGAGTGCTGGTAAAGTTTTCATAAATTAGACGTTGAACTCTAAAGAGAAACTCAGATGTAATATAGCCATAATGGCTGATTTGGGGTTGGAACCTAGTTTAAGGCCAAGTGCTCTAACCACTGGACATCCGAACACAGCTCAAGCGTAACGGTTAAAAATGCTACCTTTTTTGATGTTATAGTAATATAACAATAAAAGTCCAAACATTTTTAAAGTTACTCGTACCAAGTAGCTATTATTTATTTTTTATTTATTTACCACATACAACTATCATTACAGGATTATGGTACGTTTGTATCAAACAAACATGCAGGCTGACTAATAATAAGCGGTTACCGCAGAGATATGCCAATCTAAAGCTATCATTTTCAAAGTTGTATTGTATCCGAAAAAGGTTTGCAAATAATTTTTTTTCAAAACTCATTCAAATCCTCACAGCTGAGTAAACGATTGAATTAAGTTAGTTATTTATTTAACTCACCACTTATTTTTTCACAAATACAAAAAACTAGATATCACAAATAAAAAAGCACATTCACGGAAACCACTGCGTGCGACGAGATGCGCGGGCGCCGACACCTGCGCGCGACTGCGATTTAAATGAAGAAGACTCAACCGCCTACTCACCATACATAGTCACTCAAAAGCTTTGTTGGCATGCGTCTTAGTTTTTCCAAGGGATCAGCATCAGCATGATTTGCAAAAAAATTAGGGCCCTGAGTATACTAATACTTAGGCCTGTTTTCTGAGAAAGACTAGATATCTAAGTAATAATCGGACAGTTGACAACATCATAGGATTCTAAGAATTGTTTAATATTATTTTAAAATATAAAAAATTAAACAATTAAAAAATTAAACTTCAATTGAAGTTAATGATGGACGGATTTAGTTTGAATTTGCGTGAAGAATTTGAAATGAAAATGTGAAAAGATTAGCCCAATGCGGAAACTGCATTGTTTTGTGTAGGTATAATTATGTTTTTTCAGCAGTCTGCCAAGAGTGATAATATGCGGTCAACCCGGAATCTTCTTCTTGCTTTCCCCTCTCATTCTTCAAGTTGTTATTCCAATTCTTTCACTGTGCAATCCATTCGCTTGTGGAATTCGCTACCTTCACTTATTAGGCAATCTCAATCCTTACCTATTTTCAAATCCCGACTGAAAGCTTATTTCCTCACACTGTAACTTTTAAATGTCTCTAGTGCGTGGATAAACCAACCCTGAGTCTTTTTTACCGTTTCTTTATAATATTGTGTATGTTTACAGATATTAACTACGTTTTTAAGTATCTTATGTAATTGCATTCATGAATGCATAAAATAACTTCATGTATGTATATAATTATCTCACTATCTCACACTACTTTACCTATTTTCTCTTTTTAATCTTGCAATTTCCTCTACCTGCAGGTTGTCTGAAAGAGA
Organism: Udea olivalis; assembly: GCA_947369235.1. Classification (NCBI taxonomy): domain Eukaryota; kingdom Metazoa; phylum Arthropoda; class Insecta; order Lepidoptera; family Crambidae; genus Udea; species Udea olivalis. Next base: position 7,543,409 of record OX376362.1, on the reverse strand, counting down.
TCGCTTCCTAGCGATAAGACCGCCTACATTGTACAATCTAAGATTATGTAATGTTAATGTTATGTCTGATTTGTTGTACAATAAAGTGTATTTATCTTATCTTATCTATTTAATTTGGCGCATTTAAAAATGGTCTAATGGTTGTCTAAATATACGAGTATTTATGTTGTGTCTGTGTGCACTTATTGTAATTATCTGTTATATTTATTTATTTCCACAACAAAGTAAAGAACAGTTTCAAAAAAGATTACAGTTTTTAAAAAATCTAGAAATCGAACACAACCGAATGTCCCTTCCATTTTTTTGCTCACTCTTTTAAACATTTAACCCTGTCAAATAGTATCTAAGGCGAAGTCCTTCGTCAATGCGATCATCGTTTCCATCATTCCATGGTTTCGTTTAAAAAAACATTTACCGGCCAATGACTTGGCTTCTATCTATTGCGTCAATTAGGTTATTGATTGAAAAAACACTGAATGAATATACTCATCATCATTTATAGGAGACTAATTGTACTTTGCACTGTTACCGTTACGGAAATAATTAAAGATAACTATAGGTGTCTCTAGGAAAACACCATATTCTATGAATCAATTACAATATTACGAGTACATAACATACCATCACGACTTTATCCGAAACGGAGTAGTCAGAGGCAAATGACTGTGTCATCATGGTGAACGAAACACTCGGAAGCCCACTTTGCACCAATTAAGGTAGGTATTAGAACCCAACGTGGTAGGTGGAGAGCCTTCCGCCGTTGTCCGGGTTGATCTGGTTTTTAATCGTTTTTTTTTTATCGCCAGAGAGTAAGTCGGATATTTAACATTGAACACAAAGATTTTGGTTCTGGCTAGGTTTGAACTGGGGACCTCACGATCCACGATCTGAGTTCCACCTTAGACCACGCGACTCGCTTCGTGAAGTATTCAAAGAGATAGATATTTTAACTGTGTTCTCTCAATTTATTTATGATAATGTAGTAATGTCCGTAAAAACTTGCATCCCTTCAAGAAAAACAGTGATGTTCATAAACTCAATACCAGAAATAAAAATAAGCTCCTAACTCCCAGTCTAAGACTGCATGAGGTAGGGAAATCATTTGTTGGTCAATGTGTAAAATATTTTAATAAGATTTCGCAAACTCTTGTTGAACTGCCTCTTCACTAGTTTAAGTCACAAATTAAAGCTAAGTTAATGAAGCGAGGTTATTAAAGTGTGAAGGATTTCTTAAATGATAAGAATTTGTGGGCATCTTAGGTATAATCTGCTCCTTTGCACACTTTTTTGTTATGACTTTACTCTGTTAATTCAATTTCTGTGTTTATAACAAGATTGAAAAGAGTAACCATTGAGTTTCTTGTCGGAGTCTTCTCGATCGGAAACAACCTCCGAACCGGTGGTAGTCACATTATGTTTAATTATGATATTAACTATCATAGTATTACGAGTATTTTATGTAAGTTTATTTTTATTCAGTATATTTTTGCTACAATTTTTTTCTTGTATATGACTTGTCATAAGTACTTTTTAAAAGTCTATATGAATAAAGATATTATTTACTTTTACTTTTCAGTTCGGGTGCTCAACCACTAAGCCACCACGCTCTCAATTACAATATTGATGACGAAAATGATTAGGCAGACTGTAATGGCAATTAAGTAATATAGAATTGCCGTGAACCCACATATCTACTCGTACAACGACATACGGCACAAAGACCAGTATTGCAGTGAAACTTTTTGTTTTGGTTTTTGAAGCTCAAAATGAAGCGCGCGTGTACACGCGTCTGCCATAACGACTGTATACGAGCGAAAAACACGCTAGTCTGAAACCACTATAACTGTGATTATTTAATCGATAAACAAATATATTAAGAGATTAAAATGAATTTAGATTTTTTGGCATTCTAGTCATCATATTTTTTTCCACAAATTACACGAAACCTAACAGTACTCTTTGTGTGCTTGTTAGCTTTCCAAAGATTCACGAAAGTTCGTTATTTATACAAGATTTTTCGTGTGAGGTTTTGCAAAATTTCCGTTTTAATAGTTTTGTGATGTGATGTGTGTGTCACGACAAATCTGACAGCTTGGTGTTAAGTTCCACTTTTACGTCATACCAACATTGTGATGCCAATGACTATGATAGTTTTAATAGTAGGTAAGTAAGTTATAATTGTCATGATGTGACTTATCAGATTTGATTTTTGGACAAATGAGTCAACTCTATACTAATTTGGTTATTACTAATTCATAATATGACTAAGCTTGACCATTTTTGCATTTTAGTGCATAATTTGTCGTTCAATATACCCATGGTTTTTACAAAAAATAAAGAAGAAAGTAACTTGAATTAATATTTGCATGCTGCATATAATCACAAGACAATATTTGCACTCAGTAGTTACAGTAACGATCATTAACATATTATACATTTTTGAACATTTTTTTAAAAATTGAGTGTTAATGTAACTCAAGTACCATTTATTTATGCAAATAAATAATCCATTATCAAAACTAAAGTACCGCGTACCGTGTACAATGAAATTGCCATTATTATTATAGACGCGTCTAAGTTAATTTAATATGATTCACAAAGTTAATTACAATTATTACTATGGGCACGATCGCGTTTTTGTACCTTTTTTGTCGTAATCTAATCTGGCTGTTTGATGTACCCTATGTGATAAAAAAGCAATAGTATATAATTGTTGTAACAATTATACAAAACACGTCTCGGGGAGCCCCCCAGCTACGCAATGGGACGTCTTTCGTCGCTGCGAATCAATATTTTAATGTCGAATTTTGACACTTATCAATGCATCGGTCCAAATCAGTGATCGTTTGTTGCGTCATGCTTGACGCTGGGATTTGGGGTGTGGGTTATGTTGGCGTCATTTTTGAAATCTCGCAGCCACTCACCAAACCTTATTATTATGAAAGAACATATCGATCGAGGGTCACAAACTTTATATGGAGCACATATAGCTAAAGTATATCGGAGCTGAGATATTAGGTATTGTATTTTTAACTAACTATTACTCAATTGAACTTGATCCATACCAAGGAAAAGGTAAACAAGCGACATTATTTATAATCCTTAATACTGGTTACAAACATACGACGCTATTTACGCCTAATATTGCACTTGGCCATTCAAAACTAGCCTTCTTGATTCCTAGAAGGCTAGTTTTGAACCGCCAAGTGCAATATTAGGCCAATATGTTCTTGTATTTTGGGTAAAAACACTTTCAGGTGTTTTCCCATGTAATGTCTCTAATATCGACGGTTAAGAATCAATATCTCCTATTTACATATTGACAATTAGAAAATGTCTTTTTGATGTCATTGACGTTAAGGTCGTTCTCTACTGCTTTGTAAACAATATTATCATAAACTTAATGTAATGCTGGATGTACTTTTATCTGAAAACCAATATATAATATACCCAACAGGTACATCCTAAAGCGAAAAACCTTCCTCTCCTATTTCTGCATCCTTTTTAACAGCTGTTAGGTGAGATTAGCTCCATAAAGTAACATTTCAGAACTATTATTTTAGTGGAACTAAGGCAAAAAATAATACTTTAAGAAATCATATCTCGTCTCCGATATCACTTAGAACGATTTTGACCACTCAGATATGTTTCTTCATTAGAGTGTTGAAAAACAGTGATAAAATTATTGCCGACCGCTAAAAATAAAAATGACGTCACGGGTCCATACAAAGTTACTCAAACCCCTTTAAAAGGTTCCAAAACAAACGCCAGACCACAGTAATCATAGACATAGTTCATATATCGATGTCAGTAATGTTTATCAATGGTTAAATAAGGGGTGATCCCTTGTTTCACAGACAGAATTTTCATAGAATTTCGGTTCACAGAAAATGTTTCATAGAATATTCGGTTCAAATATTTTCATTTCGAATATTGTTGTTTCAACGACTATTTACTTCATAGAAACATACTTCACAGAAATTTGTTGGCGGCACTTTAAAATAATACTTTCCACCGCCCCATCTCCTTCCCGTGGGTGTCGTAAGAGGCGACTAAGGGAGCCCTGCAGCAGACTATCTGCTCTTCAGGTGTGAGACATTCAATGTCGGCCGGTTGATGTTACCACCATGCAGTTACGTAAAGCCCGCCAAGTGACTCTGACCTATGTAGGTCAGGTCGCGTTCCGGGATCAGCACTGCACTAACCGGTGCCAGGGCAGGCCTTCAAGATGAGTATGGTCAGCTCAGTAATTGCTTCGCATTATTGTGCTTGTCATCCTCATATCTGGACCTCACGACTGCTCTCCATCAGGTGGAGTGAGGTCATCTTGACGGGCACTATAAAAAAATAAAAAATAACAGACATTAGTTTAAAAAGCCTCTGTTGGTTAGGTTAGGTTAGAACTGTGACCACTCGCACGAGCCGAGCGAGCGTAGCGAGCGTGTTGCGGCAGCGGCCGGCGAGTGCCAGAAGTGTATTTTCAGCGAATGAACTTAAGTGGCAAAAAAAATATTCATAGGAATACTTCTTACAAAAGCCAAACATTATGAGCAATAATAATAATGGATTTAATATTCTATGATATGAATATTCCTTAGTAATGGATTATAATTGTAACAAAAATCTATGATTTAAATTTCTTTGAAGTAACTATTCTGCGTATTGATTATTCGATGAAATGATAATATGAGATACAATGTGAACGAAATTCTATGCATCGATTTTCTATTGAACAGTGTACAACCTTTATAAGGAGACCGTCGGCTATCAGCTGAACCGCTTTTTTACAGTTGGTTTCAAAACCGTACCTTCTATGCTGGAGGTATACCTTTTGTGGAATTATCACGTTGCTCAAAAAATATTATACCTACTCCGTCTCCCGAATGTTTTCACTACAACCTACCTAATAACCCACATTAAGATGCCTATGCCTAAATAGTGAAATTGCATTCTATGAAATCTAGAGAGAAAAGGTGACAGACTTTAAAGAGGGTGAAGATTCTCAGTTCAATTGAATTTCAATTTTTTTTTTCAAGGTTTGCTAATTCCAGTGAGAGGCGATCTCGATTTAAGATGTCACAAATCAAATCATAATATCACTTAGAAAGACGAATACCTACAATAAAAATATGTTCCATACTTGTAGTTTTTAGTTTTCTTTAATGTATTGTAGAAAGAATGCTTATAAAAACGAAGTAGATACGAACTAAGCTTGTGGCACAACTTTTAATGTAAAGCATTCACGTTACGATGCAAAACAAAGACGCACACTTTAGACAAACTCAGCTATTACTATTAAATAATATTTTTTTTCGCGAACGCTTGATAACCAAAAAACTTTAATTTTTCACTCCTTATTGTTAAATTACCTTCATTACTGTAAGTGACGAAATTGTTAAACGCCTGAGACGCTTCTTGAGGTGAGGACAAAAATCAAGCTCATCACTTCATCAGTCAATGCATCAAATGCGGTATATTGTATTGTTGTTTCTTTTGTTTTTAAGTCAACTGACCACATGTTTAGAGGAGACAAATTCTGATTTAAAAAAAGTTGAAAGAAGTCCGGTACTATACGCATAATATTTCTTGAGCTACATTACTGTATTGTTACAGAAATAATATTTGCCACCGAACGTTTGACTGACATAATCATTTGACACTGCCCAGTTCCCTGAAATTCTGAATGAACTCAGATTAGCCGATGTTTCGTCTCGAAAATAATGCGATAAGTCTAGAGTTACGCTGGAAATAAAAAGTTTTTAATAGCCTTCGAAACTATCTAAATAAAAAAATATATTAAAATAACTTTCATTTCAAGGTCGCCATACAAATCAGTCTAATAGTCAGTATTTATGGTATGAAAATCTTAAAAGTAAAGTCAATTAAAATAATCAAGTCTCACTTACATAGTTACTACATCACTTACTGAGTATGCGATATCGTTTTTGTAAGTCTTTTAATAATATCTGTTACCAGGTATTTTAACTGCGATTAGTCGCATACCCACATTTGATATTCATCAAAAGTGTGCGCATAAGATCTCTGCGGTTCTTACGCGGTCACTGTCATTGTCAAGGTGCATGGAGCAGATTTCCTGCCGTAACTGTTACGTAAGTTATTGCGGCAGCTTTCTTGATCAATTCGGTTTGGCATTGAACTCACACAATTTCGGTTCGTCGAACCGAGCATTTCGATTCAGAACGCACTTTTTAAGTGCGGCTCTTTAAACTTTTTGTTCTTTCACTAAACTGTTTTATAAACTACGTTGTTGTAAATTTTATTATAAGGTAAGATTTCTGTTTCTTTGTATTGAATAGGCTCCGAAACTACTAGACCAATTTTTTTATTTATTTATTTAATTATTGGGATCACCAACAACTAGTACATCAATAGTAATGTATGCTAAATGTACAGTCACTTACAGGTGAACACAGCATGCAAAATAGGTTAAGGAAATATACTACATATAGTTAAACTTATTCTAAATTTAATACTACTGGAGTAAATTTATATTATTCATTAGTGTAGTGCGAAATCTTCCACACGACATGGAACGAACATCAATGTCCATCAAGTCAGAGCGTTTTGTATAATAACTTGCTAATTCTGGAGATCGGTGAATTGGCACCCATTACTGTTCTTCTAAATGGAGGGCGAAGGAGGTGTACAGGATGACGAGGAAGACGTACAGAAACTCTAAATGAGATCCTTTCGAGTATTTTGAGCATCGAAGATGGCTATTTACTATCTTGTATAATAAAATCAGATCGGATTTGTCTCTACGCCTTTCCAAGCTGGTCATGTGGAATGGCGCCAGTCTGCCCTCGTAGGGGAACGATTTTCTAGCCCTACCCACGCAAAAAGCTAGGTGCCTTGTAATTTTTTTTTGATCTCGCTCAATCCGAAGCGAGGCGTAGCGTAGTGCGACCGTAATTTTAAAAAATCTTTCCAAAATATAAAGTTACGTTATTTACGATATTTTTAAGCTAAAAATAATCTTCGCGGCCGCATTGGCTGACGGACAGCTAGTTTTTTTTTTATATGGCAGGCCATTCGTCACGGGCAGTATACTAAGACGTTGTGGTACTGACACCGTATTGTGGTCATACATTTCGTCCGGTTTACCAGCAGACAGTTCCTTAAAACTGCTGCTTTCCTGACCGGCGAGTTGCCCTAGGAGGATTCTTGGCTTTACATTATTATTCGATTTATCACCATTTTTTGTGGATGTAAATATAAATAAATTTGCGCCAGACAACACACCTCTTGTAATGGTCTCGAAGTAGCGATTAATATCCCTGTGTTACGAGGTACCACACAAGGGAATCAGCCAGGGGCGTCTCCCAGCACATCCAGACCCGAGTCACTTCAGAAAAGATCGTTTCCTGAATTGACCCGACCGGGAATCGAACCCGGGATTCTAAGGAAATCGAGGCGAGAAACCGTGCTACAGCGCACAACGCCAGTCGTGTCGTCTTTATGGATAAAGCCTAATTTTTTTTTACCATTCTTAGTGAATATATCATGCATAAATATATATATATTTAACTATGTATGCATGCGTGCGTATACGCATGCGTAATCATAACGCGGAAATTTACGCATTCACCGTGAATGAGAAGTTAAGATGATTAGAATGGCGCCCCTCTGTTAATAATTTTGAATTAACATGTCGTAAAAAATATTTAAGGGTACGTAAGCATAAATCCTAATACTGACCATGTTAAAAAAATAAAAAAAATGTTTATTTCTTGAGGGGGAGAGTGTGTGTGTGTGTGTATGTATGTGTGTCAAAATGTTATCTAATTAATAAATGAAATGAGTATACCGCGTGGTTAATTATTTTATACACCTAACGCTGCTTCGCCCTACGATAAGTTATATTGGGATCAGTTTAGGTTCAACCACTAAGTATCGTTATGGCCCTTGTGTTCGCCGGTTTTCTGTCTCCCTTTGGTACCTCCCGTCCGTCGCCCCCGCAGACACCCGCGCGCGAAGGCGCTCGCAACAAAACACTAAAAACGTTATTTTCTTAGGGCACAGGAGGTTTTTATAAAAACCCAACTTGTAGATTATAGAAAAATTGATGGCCTGTATTTTCTTGTAGAAACTAAAAAGATCCCACTTATAGCTTAGGAGCTTTACAAATTGATGTTTTACAAAGACCCCTTTTCAATTTTTTTTTAGTATAGTAATTCCAATGATACGACAATTTCAAACTAAAAAATTAAAATAACGTGTTAAGTTAATATTTTTTTTTTTTGCCCATCCGTTTATGAGGAGTAGGCCTCTGACTACGACGGAATTTTTGATTTTGGCTTGAGTTCTCGTCTTTAATTCATAAAACTGACCTAATTTATAATTCCTCCGTTTCATAATATTCTAGCGTTTCAAAAGCTTTCATCACAGTATTTTTACATTCTTGATATTAATGCTGGTAATAGATTTCATATTTTTATGCAACCCATTTTAGAGATAATGTGGATTGGGCTTGGATCTGATTCCTAGCATAAGAGGTTCTGCAGGGTAGGAGCTACTGTGACCACCCGTCTTTTCAAGTCAATAAATGTGTTGAATAAGGTAACACTTCGTGAAGAGATGTTAGATTCACTAGAGTAATTTTGTTAAAAAAATATTAATTCCTTACTAGCATTCCGCCAGCGGCTTCTCCCGCGTCAACTATTTCTTCTGTTAAAATCTAGTAAATAAAGCGTATGCTAGTCGCTGATAATGGAGCCCTTTATTGGGGAAAGAAATGTTATGATCGGAGCACTTTTTGGTTTATCTATTTCTAGCTGTCTGTTAGCGGCTTCGCCCGCGTAGTCTGTCATTCCCGTCATAATATCGCCTAAATTAAAAAAAAATATAGCCTATGTCACTCCCTAATAATGTATATTGGTGAAAGAATTTTTAAAATTCAATACAAACAAAAAAAAAACAAACAATCAAATCTTTCCCCTTTATAATATTAGTATAGACAAACAAACACAAAATCAAATCTTTCCTTTATATTATCTTTATTAGTGTAATGTTTAATTTTGATTAGGAACATGTTGTCTCTGGACGACTTACGAGTCTGGTTGATGAATTCGTCACGGTTGTATTGATGTTGTACCATACGATAAGACTATTGACTGCTATAATGTATGTATAATGCTGTTATAATGTGAAGGATTTCTTGAGCTAAACCAATATTTTAACAATTATTTTATTTATTTGTTTATTTATTCATACAAAAAATAATACATTATATCACATTTACAATGCCACATAAATCTGTTGTCCCAGTAAATGAATTTGAATTTGAATAAACCAATTTTGGTTTTACCGAACACTTCACTCAGTTAACAATGAATGCCCGTCTAACTAACTAAACAATATTCACTATGGTCTTATAAAAGTAGCCTCTCCGCCCATTGCCCATCGCAACACCGCGCGGCCGGCCGGTCAACACGAAAATCCCATACAGAAAAAACATCTATGAAGTGTTAATAGACACGGGTGGATTCCGAGACTAGCTATGTTCTCAGTAGTGATAAATAAAAAGATTTGAGATTATTTTTAACATTTGTTTTATTAACAGCTCTTTCTAAACCATTACGATACAATATTTCCATGCTACGAAATGCAAATGCCCCTTAAATTTTATTGATTATTATTTTTACACGTTTTGTAACGCAAACAGTGAAAACGTATTTCCGGACTAGTTGGTTTTCAGTTACACATAAAAGAAGCCAATATTTTTCTGGTTCGGTATCTGGGTTCAGTATTGACAATTGTGCATAACTTGTTTGTAGTATTAGTCAATTTACCAAACATTTAAAGAAGAAAACGCAAAAAAACAAGCTTAAAATAAATCTTACAAAATATATGAATCTTAACAATAAAGTTTTATCGATAAACAATTTAAATCTACCGCCTTGTTTCATCGATCATGCATGACTTAATTTGATATTTGAAATTGTAAAGGGAGGAAGAAGAGAGATCTCAAAGTTTAGTTACAAGTTCATATTTATTATAATATTATAGCTATGCTCGTAACAATCCGCACTGAGCCTGCGTGTTGGAGTATGGCTCGTACCACCTCATAGTTGAGGTGAGGCCTGTGCCCAGCAGTGGGACGTATAAGGCTGTATTTGTTTGTGTTGTATAGCTATGCTCATTGTTGATTTTTTCATACGGTAAGTCGCACATACATTTTAATTATCATCATAAACATATTTGACATGCTGTTATATATCATCGTAAACATTTCCGGTAAATGATGTCGCAAAAAAATTACCTTGTTATTTGTCGCCCTATCCTCTTCTTATCTTATGAACAAACAAGTAGTGCTATCACCATAAAGATAGAAGTGGTAAAAAACAAAAATATTTGTTCCAAGGCAGCTGTTAGGTGTACTAAATTAGGTAATCGAATAACCCAATAAAAAAATTAGCTACCCTTTGTGGATAAGAATTAAAAATATGTTTAATTTTCCAAGGCTGTGTCACTTCAAAGTTTTTTAGGTTATAGCGCGTTATTTAATGTTTTGTGTCTGATTTGTTTCAAGTGTGACTTATAATAATGACTGCTACCAATATTAAACGATGGTTTAATACTCGTAATAACAGCAATAGTTTTTCTAAAGTTAACAATTAAATCAGCGAGTTGCGACCCCGTCCTGACAGGTAGATCTGTTTCGTTCAGAGGCGCGCAGTGTAATATGAATGCTCATGCTACGCGATAAGTTTCGATTACACGTGCAAGCTACCCAAACGTGACCTTAATCGATAGCACGGACAAATTAAAAAGTACTAGTGTGACACAAACTTTTAAGATTAGAGGAGACTTTTTACTTGTCCAAGTTTCTTGAGAGAACCTTCTGTACGAAGTATAATTAACTATTCTGTGACATAACTGAGGTGTGCAGAATGCTTTTTTTAAATATTGGACTAGACAGTAATTTGATTGCAAACGCACCTGAGGGTAAGTGACGATGCGATCTATGATGTCTGCCTAGTAAATGCCTATTCACTCTTGTCTTGAAGAGACCCAGATTGTATTGGTCCGGAAACACATGCGCGGGCAGCGAGTTCCACTCCTTTGCTGTTCGCATTATGAAGGAGTCCGCAAAACGTTTTGTGCGAATGGCTGGAATATACACAACATGAGGGTGGAAAGCTAATGTGCGTCTCGTACTCCGATGGTGAAAAGGAGATGGCGGAACTCATACAGTTCGATCGCACACTCCCCAAAATAAAGCCTGTAAAACACCGACAGGCTAGCAACACTGCGCCGGTGTTCAAGCTCCCGCAGCCCGGCAGAGAGAGCCGGATCATTTATGAGCCTCAGAAGTACCGGGCACAAGCAAATCGTTTATATACAGCAAAAAGGGTGTTCCAGATAAAACCGACCCCTGTGGGACACCAGCGTTAACAGCCTGTTCTTGAGACCGGCACCGTTCAAACACGACCCGAAACGAACGCCCACTAAGGAAGTCAGTGATCCAGTTGCAAAAACCTTCAGGAATACCAAATGATGGAAGCTTGTTTATTGGGCTGCCGTGCCAAACCCTATAAAGGCCTTGGATATATCGAGCGACACCGCCATGGCTTCCCCGTGCTTCTGGATGGCCGCACTCCACGTGTGAGTGGCATACGCTAGAAGATCCTCAGTGGACCTACCGCGGCGGAACCCGTACTGGTGGTCACTGAGAAGGCCGTTATCTTCTAGGTATGCCAGGAGTCGGTTGTTTAGTATACGTTCCATACTCTTGCAGGTAAGGAAGTAACTGAGATAGGTCTGTAATTATTAGGATCAGCGCAGCTTCCTTTTTTAGGCACTGGTTGAACGTTTGCAAGCTTCCACGATGAGGGGACCCTACCAGTCTCGAGAGATCTCGAGAAAAAGGCGTGTTAGTATCGGAGACCACTCAGGAGCGCAGTTTTTGCTCGATTTTAAAAATAAAAATAGGTCAGAGGCCGATATCAAGAGCAACACGCACAACAGTTTTAACACTTCTGACTCTACCATCCAATGTATAGACATTGGACCACGACACATACCCACGACCGAGCAAAACCCTTTAGGCCTCAGCCTCGAATTTTGCGGGCAGCGGGGCGGCAGCGGCGGCGGCGCTCGTTGCCCGCCCCGCGCCGCTCTTTTCGAGAACCGGTCAATTTGATTTTACGCAAAAGATCCTGCCGCTCCCGCGCCGCCACCGCCGCCGCTGCCCGCAAAATTCGAGGCAGAAGCCTAAGGAAGGATATGCTTGTACATTTGTTTATAACTGTACAGGAAATAAGAGCTGAGTACCCTACGCGCATACCATTCACACCTAATACAATAAAAATTAGCATTGTAAATAGAACACCTAAATTCAAACTAACCCAACAAGGCAGTCTAGGTGTCAAATGAATAAATACCCGGAAATACTGAATTCCCACATAGAATGCAGATCCATAACCAATCTCATTTTCCGGTTTTGTATACAAACAACATGAGCAAATTGGGCAGGAATCCATCGTCATAGTATCGTGCTAAATCAACAATGACACAAACGTATCTTTTTATCACATTTTCTAACAGACAACTAAATTAATCTTTATTTTTTGTTGTGAACTATGATATCATAGATAATAGCCGGGTAGATTACCCACTTTTTAATTGTCTGGGTTAACCACAAATCTGTTTGTTGAACATATTAAAACTACAGTGTGATTTACAGAATGATGATAAAGGTTCTGTCCATAGCGCCGAATGTACTTAGTTCGATCCCTAACCACGACAATAATCTAACGAACATTTGTATTTTTAATGAACCTTTTATAAGTAGGTACCTATACTAAGGAAATAAAAAACTGTTTTAAAGCTTTCTGTTTCAATTGAGTTGACAAAAACGTCAGTTCCATGATTTTTGCTAAAAGTTTGAACTCAATTTAATAATAGATATTTATTGATTTTTTACCAATAATAACCATTCATTTTTTATATCTGGAGAACGAAAAAAAAGTTTATATTTGTATTGGAACGTTGTGAGGTTCATTTGCCAAGCTTGTGCTCAGCCTACACTTTGCATGATACGACTATACATTTCAAATCCAAGTTTATGCTAAGCTCACCGCACCTCACACTAAGGTAAGTTCGGCGTGAGCTCTTGCTGAGCAAAGTGTGAGTCGGGAGTATACAGGGTTATTGATAAAACATCAACAATCTCGCAAGACTAGGTAGCTACCATCATACACAACAACATTTGTTCTACAACTTTTGATAATTTGACAAAATTTGCTCTCATACAGATATAAATATCAATTAAATTTCTTAAGTTAACAAACTCTTCCCAATCACGGTGTGTGAATCCGAATCACTTACTATGTACCTACATCATAACACTATCAGCAGAATCGCGCGCGATTCTCGCGCGTGTCGTCTTTTCGTATGTAAATGGAACATAGACTTACATATGCCACGACAGTACAATAAAAGCTATGAAAAACATTTTTAATGAATGTATTGAGTTATGATAAAACTCGTAGAACAAATGTTATTGTGTATGATGATATATAGCTACCTAGTCTTGCGAGGTTGTTGATGTTTTATCTATCACCCTGTAGATCTCCGCCTAAGTGTCCCATTGACTTTGTCCTCTGCCTTGAGCTAAAATATTGCACTCCCTGGGAGTTCTGCGAAATTTTTTTCACCTCTCACAGACCTGCCCATCTTCTGATTGCCACTGGGGGGCCACTTTCTCGTAGTTCATTCTACAAACTACATTCATTCATTTTTCATTTTACATTCTACAAACGTGAACCGTCTAGTAAGCCGAATGTATACTAAGTCTTGACGTCTTTTTGCGCACATCTGCAGTTTGGTCTAGTATGAAATTAAGTAAAATATGGAAATAAAAGTCAGCAGTCACAGTGATGAAAAAATTATAATAGCACATGTATATATTGTTGTGGTAAAAAAGATACGTGGCGGTATACGCCGAAAACATCAATCAACTGTTTAAAAAAATGTCCTGTTTTCTCAAATCTTGGATGTCTTAAAAGTCATGTCGTTTGCCTGTATAATTCGAGTCGGCGACTTCATTCATAATTATTATTGAGTGTGATAGAATAGTTCAAATTAATACAGTTTAATTCTCAATTTTCGCCGCACAATTTGCAGCTAAAAGATGTCTGAACAGTTGCCGAACATAGACCTCTAAATCTGGACCGTCGCGTCGCTGGTATAACTTTCTTCAGGTCGTTGCTTCGCCCACTTTGTTTATCAATTTCAGCCCTAATCTGTCTTGCCAATATTTCTCAGTTCTGTCTGTGTACAAACTCAATTCTAGTTAAGTAAACCAGGTACATTCAATAACTCTCACCCACCACTCTCACAGAACCACTGATTGGCCCATTTCTTTGGGTCCAAGTAGGTTGCTAAATGTCTTTCGGATTTTTCGTGCACGTTATGGACACAACGCAAAACGATTTGTATTCAGGCTGACATACCGGTCTTACCAATGCAACTCGAATTTTAAAAATGAATAAACAGGTAAAGTTTTCAGTAGTTATTATTTATTATCTACTAAACAAACACGTATTTGCGGACACTAAAGTAGGCTCTAACCGTGAGCGGATGCAATATAGTATCTATGATAATGGATAACGTATGAATGACCTTTATGTTCCGTGTCGTAGTTTTGTTAGTAGATATTGTACGAGGGTCATTCAATAAATACTTAGCCTACAAAAAGTAAACGAAAATTTTGGAATAGTGGCAATTTATTTTTCAACATAGTCTCCTTTTAGTTCGATACACTTAGCCCAGGGATGCTCCAACTTTTCCGAAAAATAGTTTTTGTCAAACTCTGCAAAATAGGCCTCCGTGGCGGCGATGACCTCCTCATTTGATCCATATCTATTCCCGGCGAGTGATTTTTTCAGATTAGGAAACAGAAAGAAGTCACATGGGGCCAAATCTGAAGAATACGGTGGATGGGGCAGCAATTCGTATCGTAATTCGACCAATTTGGCCATTGCAACGGCAGACGTGTGAACCGGTGCGTTGTCGTGGTGAAACAGCACTTTTTTCTTCGCCAGATGGGGTCGTTTTTTCTTTAATTCGGCGTCGAATCGGCATAGTAAAGCCCTGTAATTGTTTTACCCTTCTCGAGGTAATCGATGTAGATCACACCTTGTGAATCCCAGAAAACGGTGGCCATAACTTTTCCGGCCGATTTTACAGTTTTCGCCTTCTTTGGAGCACGTTCTTCGGTCTGGATCCATTGTTTTGATTGCTCCTTGGTCTCTGGTGTGTACCAGTGGATCCAGGTTTCATCGACGGTCACAAAACGACGCAATAACTCCGCTGGATTCCGCTTAAACAGCGCCAAACACGTCTCCGATGTGGTCTCACGGTTGCGCTTGTTTTCCGGTGTGAGTAAACGCGGCACCCATCGCGCCGACAGCTTTCTCATGCCGAGTTCCTCGTGAAGAATATGATGCACTGTTCCTTCTGAAATGGCTACAGTCTCAGCTAGCTCCCGAACCTTCAATCGGCGATCTGCCAATACGAGATCATGGATTTTTTTAATGTTTTCCTCCGTAGCAGCTGTTTTCGGTGCACCTGGACGTGGTTCATCAAAAACCGCCGTACGGCCACGTGCAAACTCGTTGAACCAATTCTTGACGGTGGCCAGTGATGGAGAAGAGTCACCGTACACAGCATCCAAGCGCTCTTTGATTTCGATGCGCGTTTTCCCTTCCAAAAATAGGAATCGAATCACCGAACGATATTGCTCTTTTTCCATTTTTGTGAAACCGATCGACACGTTCGCTTCCATAAGTTGTCAAATTAAAACAAATGAAGGGATTGGAATGAAAATTTGAAAAAAGAATTAAAAAAGAATGTGCTACACTTTGGTAAAACTCTTTTGAAACTACAGCGCTCTCTGGCGATGAGGCTAGGTACTTATTGAATGCACCTCGTATATTTTCACTCTGTATAATATCACGCTTGAAACAACTTAAATGTTAAATTGCTAGCTTTTTTTTTGTTCAAAGCCTTAAATGACGCTACTATGAGCTCAGACGATTGGGATATCTTATCTTACGGCATTGCTCTTATTATATATTGACAATAGGTATTTTAATATCTGCTAGTACGTCTACCACGAGTTGCCACTTTAAATTTACGTTATTCGTCGCTTAAAAAAATGTATTGGGATGACACATGACATGACATGACATAACAATATCAAATCCCAATACATTTTTTTACGCGAACGATAATGTAAATTTAAAGTAGCCGTACAGATTTTTTACGGTGGAATTAAATTCCGTTCTCTTTAATTTCACATTTGTAATTATGTTTTTATCAATTCGAATCACAGTAGGGGACAGGTCAATGCCACTTGTAAAATACACATATATTTACGAAGTCACGCGAATTCTACTGGTTCTAGGGTTGTGTACCTTTTGTAGTGTACTGTAAAATATGAGGGAATAAATCAACAAAAATAAATAAAGTTCATTATGATTTTTAGCATTTAATAATACAATATTCCAACAGAAAGACTCGACCTGATCATCATCATCATCATCATCATGCGTGCGGTCTATCCCGGTTGTGAACTCACACCGGAGTGTGGGGTCCCAGGGTCCTCTTTCTTATTTTCCTGACCCACTTCGCGCAGTCTTGAGCATCCTCAGTGGTGAGTCTCCTGATCCTAGGGCTCAAACGGAAGCCTTGGGATCATGTAAATTTTTTCTAGTTTCGATCTTTGTGTAAAAATTAATCATATAATTTTCATTACTTGGGTCTGGCATAGCCACCTGTCTAGTGGCTTAGCTGTATGTGTAACTTGTTATACTGACGCACACATTCTCGTACTTGGCCAAGCGAAGCGATATCATGTTTACATTGTACTGATTTTTCCACGTCCAAAAACAATAAAAGCTTTAGAACCATGTTACAAAAAACTGAAAAGATGAAATAGTATAGAACTTTACTTTCCCTTTTCAAAACATAACTAATTCTTAAAAGCTTTTAATAGTAAATATAGACAGACACCCCTAAAACGCATAACGGAACCTCTCGGTCCATTTCACGGTTGTCGTTTGACCGACTACACAGTACAGTTGTCCAAAATACATTAACACAAATGATCGGAAACATGATATAGTTTAAAACAAATAAGGTGACTTCATGGAACGCCACCGAAACCGGAATGCTTAACAATGTAAGAATATAAATCTATCTGCCATCCCACACTAAGGCCGAGATCTATAGAGCGTGGTTAGCTTAATCTTAGCCTAATCTTAGACTTTGAACAGCTGTATCTATCTATGTATATAAGTTACTTTTTATTGAAATCAAAATAATAATTTTTGTTTTAGGTAAGCATCAACTTAGGTATTCTTTAGTAATAAATATAACAATACACAATGTGATAAGTCTGTGCTTAGCTAAGTAACGACTAAAGATCTCGGCCTGAGATCACGACCGCAGACTAAGCAATTCTTGGACTAAACGTGTCAGAGACTTATGATAAACATACTTATTTTTTTTAAACAGCCGTACATACCTACATGCTATAGATGTCGTATGATAACAAAAACCACTGTGTTACTCTTGAAATGTGTTTAACTGTACCATGGATATCATGGGCCAGCCCAGTAGCGTTAAATATTCCTTTACAATAATAGTTCTTCGCGGTTTGTGTAACTCAAAAGTACAAGTTTCAAATGCTTAAAATTATAGTTAACTAGCTGTCCGTTACGGGTTTGCCCGCGTAGGCTGTCTTTCCCGTCAAATTAAAGCCTAAATTAAAAAAAAATGCCTGCGTTAATCCCTTTTAGAGTAGCTTTATATTGGTGAAATACTTTTCAAAATCAGTCCGGTAGTTTCGGAGCCAACAAACAATTATCAAATATAGCCGATATAGGCGCGTAAAAAAATCATATTGGGATGACACATGACATGACATGACAATGTCGAATCCCAATACATTTTTTACGCGAACGGTAATGTAAATTTAAAGTGGCAACTCGTAGTAGACGTACTAAATAATTTATTTAGCTTTCTGTTAGTAGATTTTCACCATCGGATCAGTAGTTTCTGAGCCTATTCAATACAAACAAACAAACAAAAGAACAATCAAATCTTTCCTCTTCATAATATTAGCATAGAAATATAGACTAGTGTATCATTTTGTTACTTGCCATACGAACAATAAGTAATTGCTCGTGATTTAGATGCCAATCGGCTGTTTTATGGCACGTAACAAATGATCAGCTTGATTGATGTAAACATCCATTTTCGATTTTAATTATTTGACGAGGAAAAGATAGTGATCTGGTTTATTATGCGTATTTTTTATAAAATGGAAACTGCTTTGTTTTGTTTTTCGAATGTCTCTCAGTATTGTGTACTCGTTAGTGATGTACATCAATAATTATTGTACGTGAAAACGAAAACTATGGCCACCAACCAAGTATGATCAGTATTAGCAACATATTCTCCGAGTAATTTTATGGCAAGTCTATGCATAGCCAAGAAGATGTCGATATTGACAAGGAATATGTAGTTAAGTGATTAATAAATGGGAAAAAAATGTATGTGAAAAGGCGTCGCAAGCCAGTTATTGCTAACATGCATTAACAAAAAAAAACAACTTCAAAAAAAAACTTACAAAACAAAGCACTAAAAAGTAAAGAAATAATTGCGTATTCTTCTAAAACTTATAGGATAATATAATGTAATTACAATTATTGTTATTGTTGGAGTTTGTGTCAGTCAATGTAGGGTTGTAGTTACCTACCTACATACGTAAACGTAATATGTAAGAAATAGGTATATTGCTATAGGTATTTCCTTGGCTGACACCGACTCCTTAGTGCTTTGTTTTAGAAGATTTTTTTTTGAAGTTGGGTTTTATTTTAATTTTTTTTTTTATTTCTTGTTTTTCAGTGAATAGTTCTTATTTATTTTATACATCGAAAAAGTATCGTCCAATTGCTCCTAAGAATTGAAGAGTTCCGTTACTTTTTCATGGATCCCATAATCAGAACCTAACCAAACTCTCATCAAACTACCCTTGAAGTATATCCTTTCCAATAAAAAAAGTAGCATCGAAATCGGTTGGCGTGATAATGAGTTATTCGTCCATTTGTCGCGCATATGGTTTATCTAGATTTTAGACTTATGGATTTCCCATGGATTCTACTGTCAGAACTGGACCAAATTAAAATGGGACCATACGGACAGCATCAGCTTTCAAATAAAAAAAGAAGTATCAAAATCGATTGGCGTAATATTGAGTTATTCGTCCATTTGTCGCGCTTTTTTTCTATCTAGATTTAAGACTTACGAGTATATGGATTTCCCATGGATGTCACTGTCAGAACTGGACCAAATTTAAATGGAACCACACGGGCAGCATCAGCTTTCTAATAAAAAATAATTATCGAAATCGGTTGACGTAATATTGAGTTATTCGTCCATTTATCGCGCATTTTGTCTTTCTAGATTTAAGACTTATATGGTTTTCTCATGGATGCCACTGTCAGAACTAGACCAAATTAAAATGGGACCATGCGGAAAGCACCAGCTTTCAATTAAAAAAAACGATCAAAATCGGTTCACCCAGTCGCAAGTTATGAGGTAACAAACATAAAAAAAAACATACAGTCGAATTTCCTCCTTTTTTTGAAGTCGGTTGAAAATAGCATTTTCCGCGTTGGTTGTGCCCATAGAGCCATGATGAATTGGGACACGTTTATTCCGCTTTTCAGGGTTCCAAGGTGTTCCCGAAATCCCGATTCCCCTTAAATTAGGCCTCCACGTCTGTACTTTCATCAATTTTTTCTAAGTATATCACAAACTCATAAAAATAAAATACAATTCATAAAAAAATTTGAAACAACTTTACAGATTTCTGCATTTTCTAATCCGACGTTTCATTTCGACTCCTTTTTTAGTCGTCGCTAGTCGTGATCACCAAAATTGGACACACTGAAGATCTAGACCTGGCAAGATTGCTACTAATTTCTTTCCCAAGACAAATAATATGTATATGCGGCGAACGTTGTTTCTTGCGATGTGTTAGTATTTTACACTTTGCTGTAAAATTTACGAAGTTTCATTTAAACATTATGATAACATTAAGTTAACCTAAAATATCAACATTCATTTCGAACCAAATGTTTTTTACTATCTAGAGATTCATACTATTTACGACATGTTCTGATGGTACTATTGTTCTAATTACGTCTAGTTCAAAAGAGCACATGATCAAAATATTTACTTGTCAAATAAGATCACATGTTTTCGTTAACAATGACAATGTATTTTTCATAATTTTAATCTTTCTCATATCTTTTAAACCAAACATTTGTACAGCTTAAGTGGCGGCACTTTAATTTTGGGAAACCCACCTTTTTGCTTATTTTATATGTCATCTTATTTGACCTACAAGGAAACAGGCTCATTCTTACATGCAACTGCGTTCCGGATATGTGACAAATATTTTCTGAGAACTTATATTTTATGCGCTTGAAATTCTAATCTGACATTTAAAGTGCTTTTTAATCAAAGTCAAAACATTAAGTTGCGTACTGGTATATGGGTAGATTGATGAGATGACACAGTATCATGTTTTAGAACAGCCTACGTGGCCGTATTAAAATATGCACGGTATTTGTGTTTATTACGTGTATAGGAACCACCACAATCATACATATACATAACACAAACAATTATGAAAATATGTAGAGCCATATTTCATTAGGACTTTGCAAAACTTTAATTAAATAGTTAACTTATTTATGTACTGAAAGAGATATTCTCTTCAGCCAAAGCCCACCTAAAAGTACGATTGACATCTGAAGATATTTGACTATCAATCAGGTTTAGATCGATAGAAGACTATCAATGGTAACTATATATATTAAAAATACTAATAAAGTCCAGAAGTGACGTCACAATACTACACCTACTGACGGAAAGCAATACTGTTCTTGCCTCACAGCAAGCAGCTACAGTACGAATTGTATCGTGGAACTTTTTTAAACTCAGCAGCTAAGTAGGTGTAAGAACTATACTTGTTAATTTTTTTCGTGAGAAGAACTTAAAATTTTGAATGAAATTATATGCGGTCGAAGTCACGAGCAAAGACCATCTGAACATTAAAACAAGTATGGATATTTGTTGCGTTTGTTGGTTACTTGTTAGCATCTGTCAAATTAATCAATTTTGTTATCAACCGCATAAACGAGTGAAGAGACTCCCCGTTTTCCATGAAAGATTAGAGATTATGGTAAAATTAGAATCATAACCCAGTTAGCCAATGCGGGTGGTGAGCTGGGCGGGTCGGTATTGATGTCAATGTAACTGATAGCTCCTCACTCTAGATGTCTGTTACAAGGTTTTCCCATGTTTTAGTTGGGTGTTTAATTCCTTAGAAAACTCCAAATCTAAGTTTAGCTACGCTTCGTCCACGTTTACTAGATGGGTTGATTTTCTGGCCACAGACTACATTTATTACTTGTGATAAGCAAATTGAACGTATATTCGTAACTGTTAAATTGTTTAAAAGTGAAAACATGTGGAATAAATTTGTAAAAGACAGGGAGATACGATAAAAATTAGAAGATACATAGAACCTAACTAGACTACCCTAAATGAGAAGTCCGGTGATATTCTCAGTCCCACACAGATCAACTATAAAATCAGTAAAAAATATATTATAATTTACTTAATTTTTCAATGAAAACAAAATTGTTTCTCCTGCCTAAATTTTTACAACATACTTGTGCTATGCATCTCTCAAGCTCTTAATATTCGGCAGGCGTATATGCTATACCATAATACAACAGGTCAAGCAAAACTGCTACAATTGTTTAAACTCCTAATAATTCGAATAAGTTACCATAATCGAATGTATTGTAGAGCGAACGCGACAGATCTTACAGATTGCTTTTAACACTAATATTTAGAAGTCTAAAAAACCCTAAAATTTAATCGTTATAAAGTTAAGCAGCCATTCAATTTGTGCCGCCCTATAGGTCAATAATTGTTGGTACTGAATTTAGAGATGTTACAGAATTGAGTTGCTGGAAAAATTTAAAGAAGCAGCGAGTTTTTCACCGGGAAACCTCAGTTTTTACGAACGTCGCAGTTTTCTAAATAAATATGAATGAGGAACAAGAGGTATTTTAACGAACAGACTGAAGCAGAGAAACGTAAATATAGT
The DNA here is from genome assembly GCA_947369235.1 of Udea olivalis. Classification (NCBI taxonomy): domain Eukaryota; kingdom Metazoa; phylum Arthropoda; class Insecta; order Lepidoptera; family Crambidae; genus Udea; species Udea olivalis. The sequence continues at coordinate 7,521,184 of OX376362.1, read as the reverse complement.
AACAATTGTAGCTAGAGCTGATAATTGTTATAAAAAAGAAGAAAGACTTGTCTACACTTAGGTATAAGGTACCTACCATACTATTGTAAAACTTATTATTTCCAAGACCTGGTTTTTAATTCCAAAAAGGATTTGATCTTGAACAATTACTTAAATGGACACAATAAAACAACTATAACAAGGGTGTTGGAATGTTGCGCAAAAAATACAAATTAAATTGTAACCTGTCATATTTGCTAATATTCATAACCTAATATAGAAATATGGATCGTGGTCGATTAATAAATCTTGCATTAATTGCATTCCAATGGGTGATAGTGACCAATAAAGATATATAAGCTATAACATTATACCATGTTTTAATAATTAAACATCATAGCACGCCTTTTTAGAATAGCAAGGTTTTGAAGGATTTTTTCCTGAGAAGGTCTCTTGTACTTGTTTAGGTGTAGCTATAGCTGTATAGATTGTGGACAAATAATCTCGTTAAAAGGTATAATGTTCGCTATATCAGATACTTAATTGAAAATATCCGATTCCAATTTAACATTACCCGCTAAAATTAACAATGCTTAAGTATTCTTAAGTTTGGAATGAATCAGTTGATCTGTGGGCAAGAAGATCTAAAATGTAGGCCTCATCAAAGAGTTTCTGACGACATGGCAGACCACCACGCAGGATGCAATGCCTCCGTGGAGAACTAGCCTAAAAATGCACGGCAGCGACAAAAAAAGGTATTTGCCGAAAAGCTGGATCATAAAAGCTGATTAAGATTAAATAGTAAAGCGGCAACTGTAGCAGAAACTGACAGCTTAGCTAAGACAGGCATGAGTTTTGACATTCACGACGATTCGGCTTACGTCTCATCAAATCACTTCAAACGTGTCACACCTATTAGTCTGAAATAAAATAAGTTGTACTCGTAAATATGAAGATACGCAATTGGTTATAGGAACAAAAATCAAACATGTCCAAAACGAAAACCATTTCGAGATATTTGTATTTTATACCTTATTTAAATTTTCAAAATTTTTAACAAAGGATCGAGGATATTTTTAATTAAATACGTTGGCAAACTGGGGTCATTCATTTAACCCCAGTTTGCCAACGTCCGCAAAGAGTATATTATGGTTCTTAATGGACTCTTGACGCTAATCAAATTGACATCTCGCAATTTGAAACCTATTGGGTCGTATAAACGTCCTTTCACGTGATTAGTTTATAATCTATCCATCAACCAATCAAATGACGCGATTTGTATCATACGTATGACTTTTAGCTAGGTGATTCTACTGCATGGTATTAATGGGGTTTCCAGATAGCAGATTTAAAATTCCCACAGGTGAAATATATTTTTTCACAAATTTTTTTTTAATATTACGTACATTAATTTACGCCCATTACCCAGAGGGTAGGTAGGATTCAAAATAGCCATGCGCTATAATCCCAACCCTTTCAGGTAGGGCCTGGTTTCAGAACTTGGAAAAATTAATTGTATCTAAAGTCCACTTCCCACATTGTCGTGAGATTGTACATGATGAACGGCGAGCTCTGTTTCAGTCGTAAGTGCAGTAAATCAGTAATTTTCTCCTCATAATTTATTTACCACGAATCCGGGAAAAAACACATGTGGGAACACTAAGTGAATTTGTGACGTCATGAGTTCGCAAAGTTTAAAAATTAATAAAAAAATAACTACCGGCTAGATCAACGAAATATTCAAATTAGTTACTTAAAATAGTAAAAGGTATTTAAAAAACTTATAATAAAGAATAAAAAAAAATTGTTCCCATAACCAATTAAGTCCTGTACGGCTAGCACGAGTTGCCACTTTAAATTTACATTATAGTTCGCATAAAAAAATGTATTGGCATTTGACATTGTCATGTCATGTCATGTGTCATCCCAGTACAAGGTTTTTACGGGAACGATAACGTAATTTTAAAGTGGTAACTCGTGGTACACGTACTGAACCGGACTATAGCGCCTGCGATACACATTCAACAACAATAAGTCAGAGTGCACATTTGCTCATAATAAGTAATACTTTGTTACGGTCATTTTGACTAGAACTTGACTTTACTTTTACTTTACTTTTACACCAAGATCATTTGACCCCAAATTAAGCAGAGCTTGTACTATGCGTATCAGACACTGATATACATACTTAAATAATTATAAATATATTCTTAAATGAGTAGCACGCAGCCACACAAAAAACACAAATGTTCGTCACATGAATGTTTTTCATGGGTTGGGATCGAACCCACGACCGTCGGGGCTAAAGGCAGGATCTCTACCATTGCTATTTCCACCAACAGGCCAGTCTCGTCAAGGAGCTAAGATATAATTTACTAAAATTCCCACTTTTCTACAAAGACGGGCAAAAGTTTTTTTTTTGTATTAGCATTACTGAGTTTTATTTCATCACAGCCTTCATCAAAGCACAATACTTGTAGCATACAGCGTAAGTTTTCAATACTTTCACAGGGAGCTCTTACAGACGACAGAGTAAAAGCAACAAGAGTTACCTTAACGAAATTAATGTACACCTGGCTCCTGTACAAAGTCTGCCGTTCACATTTGCCGGCGACCTCTGCCGTCAGTGTGTCGACAGCTGCCGTCGACGTGGACGGCAAGTGCCGTTCGTGTGTGAGAGCACTTAGCAAGCAACAGGAAGGTCCCTATGCGAATAGAAGTAACATCTCAGTTGACTTCAAGATTTCGAACAGATGAATAATATTATATTGTTTTCGTTATAGCATTTAAACTTTGAAAAGACTTACTTCCTCCAAAGTACTGTAATATTATTTTTTTAATATTTCTATTGGTTTGAGAAAAAATAAAATGTGTAAGTACTATGTCAAATTGTAAATTTTTTGCCACATTAAACATTAAATACGTAATTATTAATAACCATTATAAACAATGGTAAAATTTATTTTAAATCTCGTTCACAACGCTTTTATAATCTATCAAGTTTTCATTTTGTTTGAACGCGCGCGTTGATGTCTAATATACTACATGTATTTTTGAGCAATTAACTCTAGTTATTCAGAACCAGAATAATATTGGGATTATTGAGTTCGAATACATCAATTCATTTTGCTTCCCTTCCTTTGATTTAATAAATACTAATAAATATCTGGGACACTTTACACCAATATCTTCTGACTCCAAACTAAGCACTAGTGTTTGCTTAAATATTTGTGTTGTTCGTATGTATACGCCACAAATACATTGTATATACGCGAGTTCGTTCAGACTCTTTGTTGACTTGTATAGATATTTGTAGCTAATGTTTTACTCAGATATTTTTGAAGCCTTTGAAACGTACAAATATATGCTTTTGACTGTACTATGGGAGTCACAGACTGATAAACATACTTAAATATTTCTAAATACATACTTAAATAGAAAATGACAATCAGACACACAAAAAATACAATATTAGCCATGGGTGGGGATCAAACCGACGACCTCCGGAGTTAAGGGAAGGATTGCTGCCGTTGCACCAACACGCCAGTCAACTTAAACTTAGGTACGTTTAAAAAAATATATATATGCTGACGAGCCAATGATAAATATGGGTCTTGAAATAAAAAATTGGAGGACAACCCCTTCAGTGCAGAGGTCAGCGCCACCCCCTGCATCTCACAGAGGGTTACTGGTTCGGTTTTCCTAAAAGCTATAAGGTAAAACCTCATATTACGGCGGTAACCAAAATCGACATCAAATACGGTGGTATATTCATTTTCATAATTTATTCTCATTGAAAATAGTTTGGGTACACTAAAATGGAATTTACTCATTCAAAGTCTTTTAAATTTATTACATAACTGACATTTGCGAATATAATGTAGACGTTACTCTACACGGAGCGACTCAGGTAAGTACATTCATATTAATATAATTAAGTTTTTCACAGTATTAAACTGTTCAATTTTATCAGTATTCATATTTGTTATAGAATATATACCCAAAAACAAAAAACAATATAGCGCAGTAATAGTGATCAAATTTCAAAGGTCAATCATAATATACCACCGTATTATGATTGACCTTTGAATCATTAGGGAAAATAGAGCGTTATATGTATTTGCTTATAACTTTCAATTTAAAATGTATTAAATTGTTTACGAGTTTAGTTGAAATTATGTTTAATAAAACCAACTTAAAACCTTTTTCTGTGGTATGTTTTACCCTCTAGAAATCTTATTTAAATGCACAAACGTAATTACGGAGTATATACTTCCATTAATAGGAAATACATAAAACCTATAACGGACCTAATAAGTATATAGTAATTTGTATTTTAGGTTTCAACGGGGATTAAATAATTCGGACAGAGGACGGCTGGTAAAACGGGTGAACAAGTGGAAAAATTCACTTGAACACGGCGGTCTGAAACTTAATGTGGCGAAGACGGAGTACATGGCCTGCAACACCACAAATCCCCAGTCCGTCCGCATAGGCGTTGACGTGGTCGAGCGCACGGACCGTGTTAAATACCTGGGATCTGTGTTAGGCGCGTCCGGGGACATCGACCGCGACGTAAGAGCCCGAATTTCCGCGGCTTGGGCCAAATGGCGTAAGGTGACTGGTGTCATTTGTGACCCAAAAAGCCCATCAAGCTGAAGGGGCAGGTCTATAAAACCATCATTAGGCCTGTCCTTTTATATGGCAGTGAAACATGGCCGTTACTAGAGCGACATAAGCAGGAGCTGCACGTCACGGGAATGAAGATGCTGCGGTGGATGTGTAGAGTCTCACGCAAAGATCGCGTGCGTAACACCCACATCCGCGGCAGCCTTCGTGTTCGTGACATCACTGACAAGCTGCAGGAGTGCCGCCTTCGTAGGTATGGTCATGTCTCACGGAGATCGGCAAACTACGTGGGCAACAAATGTCTGGCCATGCCGCCCCCGCCAGGTACCGGTAGGAGAGGTCGACCAAAGAAGCGGTGCCTCAACGTCGTTAAGGGTGACATGCGTGCCAACAGACTCACCACTGAGGATGCACAAGACCGCGCGAAGTGGTCCAAGAAAATAAGAAAGGCGGACCCTGGGACCCCACGCACCAGCGTGGGTTCACAACTGGGATAGACCGCACGAATGATGATGAACGGGGATTAAATAAAACATAACAGAACTATTTTTTCAGAGCTGTTAAACCACTAGGGTAAAATAAAATGAAGAAGACGATTTGTTTTTCTAATAATAAACTATAAACTTATAAAACCTTATAAGTGTGACATTTTTATTCTGTTAAAGTGAGTGCCCAGCTTTTATTACAGTAGTTCCCGATCTAATGGAAAAAAATAGTTCAGAGCTTAAAAAAAAAACAATAGTAAGTCAATATACGGAACCCCAGAACGGACCCTCCGTTTTAGGAGCCGACTACCGCTGTAATTAGCTCTAACCTTAGTTTATGCCTCCGTTACAGGAAAAATCAACCTAAGCACTTAATTATATATTTTTTTGTATTTAATCACTTCAAAAACATACAGTGTCAGAAGCAATGGAAAATATAACCTATCTATTTTTCGAAACAAAAATTATTCATTGTTTTGTTATTTGCAAATGCCTATTTTCCTTTCTCATTTTCAAATGTTGCCATTTGCCTCTGTAATAGGAGCTTTTACCTTACATGAAGCAGTTGTTTGTGTCAAGTCTGAAAATCAGTTGGACCTGCCTTGATCCTGGTTTTCATAACACATGGGAAAACCTTTCATTAGCTCCCCAGGGCAATGTAGATAAAGTGGTCATATTTATTTATATCAAAATTATAAACTCGTAGAAACGCTTTGTTAATTATAACAAAAGTAAAAACGTTCTTTGAATTATTCTTTTCCAAGAACGATGTTTTAGAAAAGGCAAACTGTAATATGAATGAGCCACAACTACGAGAGATTAACACCTTTGAATGTGAGTCTTATTAAACATTATTACTATTGATTTCACTGCTTTGTGTGTGAAAATATGTAGTACAGTACGTCTACCACGAGTTGCCACTTTAATTTAACGTTATCGTTCGCGTAACAATTTGCATTGGGATTGGACATGACATGACGATATGACAATGTCGCCGTAATTGGGTGGGTGCCGTAATGTAATGCACTTTTGTGCCTCTACCATGAGATTAGGTAAAGTTAAGTGATGAGTCAGCCAGATGGTTCCTTTGTATTAATTCCTGGTCAAAATAATTACTATAGAGTAACAGTAATGTGAAAGCTATTGTGTACTGTTCTGTAGTTTATTTGTGTTGTATTTTTATTTCAATAAATGGTTAATTCAATAAATTGTATTACTTTGTATTAATTCTTGGTCAAAAGAATTAATATTAAGTAAGTTACTTGAAGTACAAGTAATCTCAAAGCTGTTGTGTACTTTTCTGTAATTTAATTTGTATTGCATTTTATTTTTTATTTAAATAAATGGTAAATTGTATAAACTGTGTAACTCTTTTATTACATTTCATATTATTTTATTTTATTTTAATTTAAAATGGGTTTGCGTTTGGCCTCAGTCTCGCCTGGTGGTAAGCGATGACGAGGCCGATGGTGGTACACGCTTACCCAGAAAATGCCTTCACTCTGGCCTTGAAGACACCAAGGTTGTAAGGTGACTATCAATCTTTTTCTATACAGATAATGTTCCTAAACTTGTTGAAGTTAAGTTAAAAGTCAAGTTAATATCATTAATTTGTTTTGTCTTAACCATGTTTTAGCACATGTAAGCTTATTAAATGTAAACGATTATTCAGAAACAGACCGACTCCCGTAGGTCACGGTAGATAGCTCAGTTGGTCAGAGCATCGGCACGGATCGCTTAGGTCGCGGGTTTAAACCTCACCGGGTGTCAGTTAATTTTTCGAATTTCTCACTAAATGTTTAGACATTTATTAATTTGGTTGGTTTTTACTATGGCTATGTTAGTTCAAGCTCAAAATGTACCTACTCTGTTACCTTGTTCTAAGATATAAATTAACGTTCAATTAATAGAATTAGGTTATTAGGTATTTGCTAATATGTATGTTTGTATGGATTATTTACTGTCTCAAAATTCCTATCATTATACAGATCTCTTCTTTTTCATTGTCGTTGTAAATCATAAGAAATAATATCCAAACGGTAAAGTTATTAAATTTTTATTTTACATTTTCATTTCGCTCTTCAAGAGTTGCAGTTTGCATTACACAGTCATACAGTTGTTATGTACAGGGTGATCAGTCGTGGTTCAGTGCCAGCCGTGGCCGGCGTGGCCCCAGGGCTCCTCGGGTGCGGCGGCGGCGGCGTGCGCGGCGTGCGCGTACTGCGCGAGGTGAGCGGCGCGCGCGTGTTGGACTTCGGGGGTGTCTACTACGTATTGGCCGTCGTGGGTGAGCTGGATGTGAGCCTGGGGAGAACAAGAATTTGTTATTACATCTTTCAAAAAGAGAAAATGCATATAGGGTGCCAAGAACTCGTACATCTGGAATAAACTACTTGGTTACAAGTGCTAGTAGGGACGCAAAGCGTTGATTCTCATACCAGCAAAAATTGTACAGAACTTGGTGCTAGGTAAAGTGCTTGTGCTTCATCACTCGTTGCTGGTTTCCATAACAAAAGTAAAATACTTAATTTTAGACCAAGGCACAGTCTGTGATATTGCCACATAATTTATTCGAATTTAGATGACTCAATAGTCTTCTCGTACTTTGAGCGTAGTTTGACTGCAGAATTTTACAAGATCAAAGTTGGACAATGAATTGGATTTTAGGTGGACATGACCAGAAAACGACCATACCACGCAACATTATAACTGAAAGCTTACCGGAGGACCAGCCCATTTGCCGTAGCCGGCAGCGTATCCCGCGCCATGGGCGAGGGGAGCAGCATAGCCTAGGCCAGCACCGCCGTGGTGTGCGATAGCTCCGTGGTGTGCGCCTGCGTGGGCAGCGGCGTGGGCGGCGGCGTGCGCGGCCTTAAGATGGGCTACCTCGGGCGTGTCGACCACGCGACCGTCGTGGGCTAGCGGCGCGGGGCCGTATTTGTAAAGACCTGGAAGATGATTTTTGTTTTAGTTATTGCAGGATACAGTTGCTAGTAGATTAAGATGCTGAAGATCAAGATACGGAAGAGTTGCAACCATCTAGTACATGTATAGCAGCGTCTACGAAAACCTGAATATATAGCTGGTTTATGTCAAGAATTAGAATAAGATGGGTCAAGAAGGATTAAAGATATCCGCTTTGTGACTGACGCTTTTGAGTTTTAAGTTTACATCAGAGGTCTTTTTTAACTGATGAAAGCCAAAATTTTGGAGAACACAAGCTACCCCTGTACCTTTTATTACCTTGACAAATCTTTAGTATGTATCACACACACACACATACACATAGAATGCATCACTGTAAACATCCTTACCAGCAGCAGGCGCACCGTAGTGTCCAGCGGCGTAACCGACGGGGCCACCAGCGTAGCCACCGTGTCCTCCGAGGTAGCCAGCGGCGGGTGCCCACGCGCCATGAGAGCTGGAGGCCTGCGCGTGCGCTGCGAGATGAGCCGCCTTCGCGTGCGCTACTTCAGGTGTGTCCAGGATGTATTTGCCATCGGAGCTGAGCTGGATGTGGGCCGGTGGGCCAGGGTAGAAGGAGGCCTTGGCGAGGCAGAGGGTGGCTGCGAAGATAATCTGTAGAAGAAGAAGAGGTAATATAGCTTACTCACTCCTACACACTATTTTAGCTTCGGTACAATTTAGAACTGCTGCTCTTCACAACTCCTAACCAGGTTATCGTAAGAACAATTGTTTGTGATGCGACTTCACGTCATTACTGTAAGAAATGGTAAGTAAGACTTATGTTTTTTCCCTAATATTCATAGCAGTCAATGTCAACCTGTAAGTCTGTAACTAAAGATTAAGTAACATTGTACATTGTAAATAAAACTACCACTTTTGCTGACATTGTAAGTTTACTAGAGCACAGCGAACTAGTTCGTAGCTGCAGAAGAAATTGCAAATAGTTATTTCTAATCAAAAATCTATTCAAATTCTAGTTAGCTATATTCAGAAATTGTTAAAGCAATTCTAGTCAAACCGAAACCAACATCAGAAAATATGCAAAAAGTTTTTCATACTCTTTTATTACATTCGAAAGGTATCATTTGTAGCAATACCACAGACATGCAACCAATTGAATGCTTTTCTAAACATTAATAAATCTATAAAATTTAAAGAAAGAATTCACAGTCACACCGGCGGGAACACTTGTGAACTTGATCTACATGACGTTGTTAAAGTCATTATACGCTTGATTGGGTCTAGCATTCCAGCAAAACATTGGCAATCATTAATTTTGAAATAATGTTAATTGTCACACGCGCCGCTGGCTCTTATGACTTATTTAGAAAGTTTTTCGCTTAGGCTCTTAACTAGAATCGTTTATCAAGTCTAGAAGTATTGTATAGTTCTCATAAAACTTATTGACTTCTCTTAACATTTGAGATTCGAATTAAGGTCCTTTGAACCGGATTATCAAACTAAACAATGGTATATAACTGCTCCATAGAGCATCAGGTGATTCTCGGCAAAGGTTGTTATTCCACATCTCATCTACAATTTAATCATAAGATGTTTGCGTTGATCTTAATCCCACGGTTTTCTGTCATAATATCAATTAACTTCGTACATACATTGTCTATGTTCGCTATAAACTGTCTCGTTTCGTCAACTTGGACAATGCGTGCGAACTTAACCGACAAAAATAGTGAATTTCTGATGCAATATGGCTGTAACTGCTCTTAATAGAAAAATTCGGGGAATTTAGTAGTGCGTTGTGAAATTTTTATGTGACCACGTGCCATAAAAAGGTGGCCGCAAAAATTTATATTGCTGACAAATTGGTTGTTGAGAAATGAACAAAAAGTGTTTAGGATTAGGTCGTTTACTGCTAGCTTGCATGATAATGGTTTGATATTTTCTTAAAACAAATCTCTTGAATATCGGTCAGCTGATTGTGCTTTTACGAAAGAGCCAAGAATAAGGATAAACAGACTACTAATTGGCTACTGCTTAAACAGCTTTAGTTTACGTAAATGTCCCCAAGTATTCCTGCAAGGTGTTAAAATTAGCTGGCGTTAGCAAGCCTGGGCGTGGCATAGTTGCACGCAGCGGCTTAGATGCAAGATTAAGTTGCTGAACTAGGAAATAGCACAAAAGCTGGAAAATGTAATGGAGAATTAATTGCTGCAAAAGCTAATTTGATTTATAAAAGAAACTAAACTGACATTGTTTCATTGTATCTACTGATGTTTTCGTCTGTCTAAATATGTAAAGTTTTTTAACATATTTCTCTGAAGTTATTTTCACCAATAGTTGAGGTTTTCTACCTTACCTATGATACAATAAATAAAACAACGTCTGTATGTACTTATACCTGCCTTCTTCATATGACTATACCTACTTGTTAGTCTATTTAGAACCTATTCATTACCAACATATCAGTTTCCTATAGTAAAGGACAGGGAAAAGTTCCTTAATTAGCGTAGTCTTTCCTATATCCGACTATTGTTAGCCTAATGACCGTCTCGGCTAGGGAGGGAGGTCATGGTCTCAGGTTTCGTTAGAAATGTTATTACTAACCTTCTTTTACACTGTTTTATTTTCACACTACATAGTAAGTTGGTCGACGTCTGGAAACTTTCTAGGCTATCAAAACGTTTATATTGATACTCGTACTTGATGAAAGAGTTTCTAGAAATAATTTTTGTCCTTTCAGCCACTTAGTCCTACCTTATTCGCCTATTTCAATAAATTCCATAGACCGAATCCAATGGACCCTTATCAGATTATATACAAAGTACGCAAAGCCTTGTTAAAGCGAATAGGTGTTGCTGGCAATATCGTCGTATCACAAGACATTAGGCCCACGCACCTCTCCGCGGTTCGATACGGTGGCTGCTTTATTGGGGCTAAATTGAACCACAGACTATTGAGAATTATATTCACCTACCGCAAAAGGTCGAGATACCTTGACCACTCTATTAGTAAAGTTGAACAATTGTAAATTAATCCTTTTGGGTCAGTAACAAACTGTTATAGATTTGTAACATGCAAAAAAGTTTGCAGTGCTATTTTGTGTGTTCATATGCGTGTATGCTTTGGATTTACGATCAAGTATCTTTTTTACAATCGAGAAGTCGGAAAAAACATCCAGTTTTTATTTAATTTCAATTAGAGAAGACGTCATTGAATAAAAATAATTAAATTCTTAATGTGGATCAATTATTTTTCACTGGAATGCGGAAGCAGGCATTGCTGTCAAAATAACTCTTGTAATCGTTGTATTTTATCTTCAAACGATCTGCTTTATAAATATTTATAATTCTTCAGCTTTGGTTACATTTATTTTAATTAGAACAAGGTATTACGCGTGGGTTTAGGTAACACATTTTAGATTACTCGTTTAATTATCATTTCAAATTGTTCTTATGTAAGTAAGGGCGTGCCCAACTATAAGCTGTATCTCTGCAAACTCAAAAACTATGATCGTGACTTTGGTTTTTGATTTTAATAAGGTATATGAATCAGCAATTTTTATCTAAAGTTGATTACTTTTTATATACATGTTCTATCTATACACTATGGCTGATAATTTAAACAAAAACTGTCGAACAACACAATATTATTAATATATTTTTCCTAATTCAACTTCGGCCGTTCCTAAAATCGTTGGGATCCTCGAAACCCGAAAAAAAACTCTTACTACCTTTTGAATAGTAGTAATCCGGAGTTGCAAAATTCAAAATGGCGTCCTAAAATTTTTTTCTCAGAAATGGTGCTTTAAAATCATTTATTTTCAGATAACTAGATCCAGATCTTTAAGTGCAGTGCTTTACTTTCAAAACATAAACACATTACATCAACAAAGCAAGTCCACGCCGGGTTAGTAACGCATAAAGCTAAGTACCTACGTCTAGCCAATTTTGTAAATCACGGCAGTAATGCGGCACTTGTCTGTGCAAATGTAACCCAATTGTTCAACAATCGATCCAGTGTAAATAACTCGCCCATTTTATAAACAATCGACAGCTGTTGTGCAATTTGATAAATCGCTATAGGCCTATAGAGGCTTGGTCTGAATTTGTTGTTTATGTTACAATCTGTAATTTTGTTTATGGCCGTAAGAAATTACGCGAAACGAATGCAGTAGCAATGCGAACTAAACGAATGAGCTGTTATAGCGTATAATTCTTAATGAGGCTTTTAAATCATTAACATTTTTAATTTACTTTTGAACGATTCAGTTTTTATTCGAACTCAACACGGCTTAGATTTCTTTGTTAAGAAATTTTATAGAGTTCAACGATGAATAGTAGGTACACTTATGTAAATAGTAGGTATATATGTATACGGATGTCACATGATGTGATAAAAATAGTAAGCTACTTTAGATGTTCACCTAATAAGCTAATCCAAAGTAAATTACGTCTAGCCCTCACTCTGCGTCAGTTATGTCAATTTTCAATCAGAGAAAATTAAAGGACGGCGGACAAAGCCAGGCATAGCGCTATAATTTGTAGGCGTGGACCTCATATCGGGCTGCCTCTGCGTTCCTTTGCGCAAAAGCCATTTTGCAACAGATCGGAATTATCATTCGGCGAACTGGTGCACAACCAGTATTGCAATTCGTTGCCCAAGAGGAAGCCGTGGGCGTGAGGAAGTGTTATGGTTGTGCGAAGGTCATAAGAAAAATTGTGCTCCAGCGAAATGGAAATCGGCACTTCACGCTTGATTGGGGACTAAATGATGCGGATATTTTTTATGATATGATTGCGAACTACATTTTTTCGGTAAAATAATAATTCTATTTGTTGCATAGGTGGGCAAAAAAACCTTTTGTGACGTTGAACTTAACATTTTACAATACCTTATTTACCCACTTTAGCTTAAATAGTTACTACAACTCTGACTCAAACTGTTATTGCTCCATAAATTGAACAAATTACATCAAATGTATTTAATTGACAAATATAATACAGTTGATTTTAAGTAATGGTAATTTTATCTCATAAGGACTTATCGTAATATCTACAAATAATAAACTTTAATCGGCTCGAGAGAAATAATTACATACTTAAACGTATGGGCTAAATGAGTTTTAAAGTAGCTGCTATAATAGCTAGGTAGAACAATAATTTGATTCAGCTTCAAATTTGGGTAGTACCGAGTCACTTAAGAGGTTTGAAACTACTTACAAAGTTTACTTAAAAATAAAAAACTTTTCTGCCCACAGATAATTATGAATGCGAACGGAACGCAAGAAGCGCGGGTCGCGCCCGCCCAGCGAGCATGTGCGTCTCTGACATCAATTTCGGCGCGAAAACAATAGTAAACTTTGACATCAACCGATCGATCCCTCACAGATTATAATTGCAAGTAGGTGCATTGTAGGCGAGAGTAACCGGATGCGTGTATTACTCATCACATTCGCATTGTTAGAAAGGACCTTGATTAAAAGACATTATTCAATCAATGAAACGAATTGTGGGCAGGAATTCGTACCATGTACTCGCATGTTTTTGCATTTTATAATGCATCTAACTAAACCTACATGAATTTCAAACCAAAATATAGTTTTTGGTTTCTTTAACAACTATACTATTTTATAAAAAATGACAAAAAAGACCCAAACCGACTGAGTTTGACACGATAAGACACTACGTTTAGGACTTACACAAGTTAAGTGCAACCGAAATAAATATAAGTTCTTTACCAAATAAATCACGAAAAAAAATTACATAGCTAAGAAAAATATTAAAATCCAAACTCACCATAGACTGCATGATTACTGTTTTATTTCTAAGTTGTGGAGATCTCAAACGAACTAACTAAGCGCTGCTGTAATCCAGTACTCGCCTAGAAATTTTCGCCTAAGTGCAACGTGTGTTCGCTAGCACGTTCGTAGTCGGAATGCCGATTGGTCACAAGCTGCCCCTATATATATGTCGCACCCCGCTGTGACTCGGTAATTGGAAACAATTAAGTGGTCAGCAAGTGCATTGCTGAAATTTTTAATTGTGAGATGTACTTGTTTCCGCCGGAAGGCAATAGGGATGATCGGCGCTTCGCTATCTTTGAGTATACTTTTTTACCGGATTCTGGTGTTGGACGTTTATATGCTCTTCAGTCACAAAGAGAAATACTTGACGTGGTTGGTTCATGTTTGACAAATCGTGCACGTTAGTAGTGAATTAATCTTGTTACACAGTTTTATTTTACACAGCTTATAATCACTATTTTAAATTTTATATTAACTTTAAAATCAGGGTATTTGAACCCGTTATAGATGTTTAGAACGCTTGAAGCGGTTAGGTCGTCTGAATAAATTCATTTGTATAAAAAATAGATACAAAATTGCCTGTTACATGTTCGTACGTTATGATGATTAAGATTAAACTTAACTTTTGTGTAAAATATTACATGCGAATGTCAAAACCACTAACATTTACTTTCCGAGAATTTACAATACCATAAGATAAAAAAAAAACATGTTAGGTTATACGGTACTTTGAACCTTGACTGGTTTTACAAATCTATAAAATTTTATAATTCTATTGAATGTTGGTAGGTATATTATCTACATTCAAATATATACATATTTATTTCGTTCAAGTTTCAAATATTGTAAATCCTTAACTGTTTGTTTGACCGGTATGAAATCTATCTGGGACAACTTACATCAAGACTACTCTTATCTAACCCCAATGTGATCAACACTTGAATACATACATGATCTTAAGTATATACTTAAATAGTCTGAACACCCAGCCACAGAACGAACACAAAAAGTCGGCATAAATAAAGTTTGTGCTGTCCTGTATGAATATCTCTCTTCTTTTAGGGTGGACATCAACCCATCATGCTATCACACCAGTCAAATAAGAAGACGAGATTGAATGCAGCCGGAAGTTATTTAGTTGCTAATGTGTTGGTTTTCTTGGTCTGGGAGTGCTGGGGGACACTCCTGGCTCAATTCCTTATCTGGTATATTTATTCCTACTTTAAAACCATTTAAAGTGGTGTGTTAACTGGCGCTTATTTATATATTTATTTCTTTGTACTATAATTTATTTTTATAATTTGATGTATCGTTTTAATTTTTGATTTTTAAACTTTATTATTAATAATATTTTTAAATTGTGACTGGATCGTAAAATGTAATGAAAGGTTTTTATATGGATTTATAATCTGAAATAAATGAATTATTATTATAAATAAAATTTAGAAAGTCATTAAATTTAGAACAATCTCAAAACTAAAAATGTCATGGTCCTGGTTCTATAATAAGTATTACTTTTATATTAAATATTAATAATACTTATCTTTATGTTTTAAGTTTTATTCATTATGTTATATATTGACTGGCCTTTTGGCGCAATGGTAGCGATTCTGCCTTTGTCGCTGTAGGTCGTGGGTTCGATGCCCACCTATGACAAACATTAATATGACGGACATACGTGGCTGCGTATTATTACCTATATAAGTATGTATTTTGAAATATTCAAGTATGTTTATCAGTCTCTGACACTCAAAGTACTAGCTCTACTTCGTTTGGGGTCAGATGATCTTGGTGTGATTTGGCCCAGATAGATTTATTCGTAGTATTCGTTATTGTTATGTGTTCAAAATGGTTTTCATGTTAATCTTTTTTAATATCATAGATATTGTACTCGTGCGTGGCCAGACGCTGAAAATAAAGACCTTATTTAAAATCTATTTTCTTATATTTCAAACTAATCATGAAACTATGAATTCGTGAATTGTCGTCATCTTCATTTAAATACTTTTTTACAGCTTAAAATGTTACGCTGGGCATGTCGTACTGTTCCCTGCGGTTAGGGGAGTATAATACTGCTGAGGAATCGCTGCCAGTCGTTAGAGGCCACTAAAGTTCGGGTTGTGAAACGCACGTGGGGGCTACGTGTGTTTCGGTTAACGATCCCGAGGAAGACGGTAACGCGTGTCTTCGGACACAGTGGTGTGTGTTTTCCTGCAATGGAGTTGAGCTTGCTACACCCAATGCTGGCTGCTAGGCGGCCTCGCACGCCGAGGGGTCACGAGTTGCGTCCCTTTTGGGGATCACGGGTCCTTTCCAGTATGCGCGCAAGACGACCACCTTCAGGTTTTAGCGGGTAGAGGTCTCTGTTGTATTAGGAGTTCTGAGTTCTACATATCCCAGGTGTCCCGAACCCAGGGCCCTGGGATTGCCTAAATGCATTGCCTGAGCCAAATCCAAAGGCATGTCGTACCCGATGAAGGAAACGAGAGAGATATGAATTAGTTTAGTTAAAAACTGGTTGTTGATAGAATAGAGAATGTCGACACTAATAATTTCTGTTAAACTGTTAATTTCTAAACATCATTAACATTAGAGAGTACGATAATGTACCGCATTTATAAAATAACTCGTAAGTGACCTGTTTTTAATTACATATCTTTGAAATACAATTTTTAATAGCCAATTAACTAAGGGTATTTAGTCAGTTGACGTATTATGTGTGACCTAAAAGCCTTGAACATAAAAAAATGGGAAAGGTTTTTGGCAAAAAATAAAAAGTTTTGATGGCATATTTTGAAAAAATACAATCTCAATATTATTTACTTATAATTATTTTTTCATTATAAATGACTTCAAGAAATATGTCTGTAATTGATCAAAATAATTGAATTTAAGGCCTCATCCTCAAATTTTGCGGGCAGTGGGGCGGCAGCAGCGGCGCCCGCCCCCGCGCCGCTGCCGCGCCGCTGTTTTCCAGAACCGGTCCATTTGATTTTACGCAAAAGATCCTGCCGCTCCCGCGCCGCCACCGCCGCCGCCGAGCTGCCCGCAAAATTCGAGGCAGAGGCCTAACTCTCAGGCACCAATGCCGCCTCCTGATGCTCCGGACACACATACCGGGTGATTATCAAAAGACTACAACAACGTTATAGCATACTTAGTCAATGATGTAGTAACTATGTGAGTGAAAATTAGATTTCTTGAACTGTTCGACCGATTTGGATGGTGACCTTTAAATGAAAATTTAATTTTAATAGTTTCTACATTATTCACTGAGTATGACATATCGTTTGATAATCACCCGGTATACTCTGGCCCTGTGGCGCAGGGGCTGTCTTATCATAAAACATATTCATGAGAGTAGTAGTAGTGTACTTGCGGACTTCGCGTGCCAAAAAAAGAGTGCATTGCACTTGTTTTTACGATGCTTCAGTTCTTTACGCTAGATCAAGCAGATAAATGTCAATCTTCTTTTTAAACTAAATTAAACCATTGGGTCTCAGACAACATCATCGTATTCTAATAATAATCAAATGGAAAAATACTTACATTAAAAAAGGGCAATATGTGATAACTTCTGTACATTTATTCTATGGCCCTTCGAACATGCGTGAGAATGCCTATTTTTTAAAAGTGCAAATAGAATAACATTTTATATACCATTCGATAATCCACATAATTTATAGCAACTTTTGTTATGAAAACATTTTCATAAACGCAAAATTAAATATAAGGTGCCGAACAACTAAGTGAAAGTAAAGTAAAGTAAGTTTATTCATACAGACTTATAGAAAGTACTTATAGTTACAAAAAAAAAGTCATATAGTTACAAAAAAAAATTATAGCAAAAATATACTAAAATAAACTTACATAAAATTCGAAATTGAAGATTGTAAAGTCGGGTAGTTTAGGCATGATTGTAAAAATGTTTAACGAAATTCCAATTCATTTACAAAGAGAATCAAATATCAGTAAATTTAGAAGAAAATTGAAGCAATATCTTATCGATTTTTTTTTATTGCTGTCAGAGATTTTCAATGAAAATACATTTCACTAACAAATAATGGACGGAGAGATGAGTGTTATCGTTATTGATAGTGTGAAATGGCGGTTGTATTGTATAGTTTAAATATTTTATGTGTTCCCGGTTTGCAGTGCCCTTAAGGGTTACTTAGTTTAAATATAAGACCCACAATGTACAACATGAATGCAATAAATAGTTTGAAGTTTGAATGTTGGTGCTTAGGCGATCATTGCCGTAAATCTAGAATTGATAGCTCTCACAATTTTTCTGCATTATTGTACTGAATCAAACTGCTACCAAGTACATCCACTGCATTTTACTAATACTTAATAAATTAAATTATCTCCCATGTAAAAGTTGTTGCTTTACTGAATTTATTAACACTAATGTATACATTATTTTGTCCATATCATTATGATTAACTGAATAAATTGCCCGAAGGCAGTGTTTAGATAGAAATTAAATAAGCCAGCATAGCTAACTGTCATCCGCAACTCCGTTTGAAATGTGATTTTTGCAAGTTAAGTTGCTTCGAGTATGATCTGTTAGATAAAAAAATGCAGTAGATATGTTTGCCTGTCCACCGGAGCGTGTGAACCGACAGGCACCGTAACAGTTTTACACAAAAATGTGTTTGACGTTTTTTTTTCGACCTTAATGGATTTTATATGGTGAGAAGGTACACAACTTACAAACCTTAGAACACCTAGAAGGATATTTCCACACAAAAAAGGCGTTCCATTTGTTATGCCAAAATAAACTGTCAAAATAACGATTCGTAATCCTTAACACATGTTATCACAATTTTCAGTAAGTATTTCACATGTATGAATACTTCTATGATATGTTGCTACAACCATTTTCTGCACTAATAACCCTTTGAAGGAACTCTTACCTCTGTAAATTGACATTGAGCCCTTATGAGCCACAAAAATGTAGTCGTTACGGCTAAAAATGAAGCCGTAACGACTACTTTTTGTGGCATCAAAACGGGTGCGCCGATTAGTCTTCTATGATGCTTTGTTATTCTAAGTTTAAAAATAACATATTTTCATTTTACTGGTTGGTTGTTCGTAGTTCATAAAGTTAGAGTGAAGTAAAAAACTACCTTATTAATTTAGGCTTTTACAAAGCACAAAGATAGAAAAAAAAAAAACGACCTGATCCTAGGGACTTAAACGTAGTAATAGTGAATTTAAGTTTAATTTTGAATATAACATATTGTATATAATTATTATAATAATATATATTCAATTCCCATCCACACCCATCAATTGTAGCGATGACTTGATTTCAATGATGGATGACTTTGCCCAGCAGTGGGACAATACATAGGCTAATTACTTTACTTTACATTACATATTGAATTCCAGACATAAAAAACCTTGCATAATTAATTAAACTGTTAATTGTTAATAAAAATGTAATGCGTAAAATGTAATTTTAATTTTGTTGTGATATTTTTCTATGTTTCATTTGATCAATTCGATCACCCAGCATAGCCCTTTACGCCTTCGCCTTTGGAGTTACCTTGAGCTTCATCGAGCTTCATCGAGCTTCAATGCCTACAGCGAGAGACCGCGGATGCTTATATTTTTATCACTTGTACAGAGGCGTTCACGTCAACCTTTACTAATAATGTGGTCTTATGCTGCCAACATAAGACCTATTTTGCAATAGTTTTGTAAAGGTTGATGTGAACGCCTCTGTACAACACACCAGAGGTCTCATTACAACCCCTCCCTAATAACTCGTCAAGTTAATTCCCTAAACTGAGCGCAGCAAGCAATTTCGTAATATGATCTTTGATTTCCAGCCAGTCAGCGGTTACCTGGCACTAATGCAACTTTTTAGTGTCCCTGGACATTATTCCACACAGCTGAGGTATTTTAAGCATTGCTACTACTAAATAAATCAAACAATTAGATATGTCCCAATACTGTCGGTAATTTTCAGTTTTAATTTATACAATACAGACCAATAAAAGATCGTGTTTGTGTAATGAATCCTAAATGCTCGTGCTACTAGGATCTATCTAGTATTGAATTAAATAGCAATTACATTTACTTAAATGATTTACGATTTCTGTTTTATGATAACTAAGATAAGCTTAATAACAAAATTAATCAAGTTTATTGACGTTAAAGCTTGCTCGAGTTCCAATTTAGAGTTAATTTGAGATTTTTTTTACTAGGAAATCTTATCTGCTGTGATAATAATCGCTACTTATGTTTACGCTCGAAGTAATTCTAACAGTTTCGAAATAGGTTTAAAATTAGAGATAATACTGACTTTTCACTGATGCGTTTACGTAATGAGTAGTCTATGCGGCTATTGTCTTTGGTCCAGGACAAACATTCATGAGACAATCATGTATTTTGATCTGTCTCTGGTGTGTCTATTCGAGTTTGCATTTTAGTAATCCATAATTGAATGTTTGTCATCAGTCCCTAAAGAGGATACAGAAGCGCCGTTCTTCCATACAAACGTAGTCCCCTGTTTCCTCCCCGTATTTTGCTAGTAGAGTAATATTTTTTCCCAAAAAATATATTGCCACTATTGGCATGTCCCTGTGTTTTCCTTTATTTAATAAATTAATTATTAAAAGAGATATGAACCTTCCAGAATCTAAAAAAATGGCCAGATTTCCAGCTGTGTTCAAACATCCAGAAAACGAATTTGACTAGTTTATTTCAAAAAAAGGAAAACATAGGAACACGGCCACAATCCTTCTTTAATTTTTAATGAAATAAACAAAAACTTTAACAAAAAAAAACCAACTTCAAAAAAAACTATTCCAAAACAAAGAACAAAAAAGTAAAGAAATAATTGCGTATTTTTCTAAAACTTATACGATAATATAATGAAGGTACAATTTTTGTTATTGTTGGAGTCGGTGTCAGCCAAGGAAACACTACAATATACCTAGCAATATACCTATTTCTTACATATCACGTTTACGTATGTATGTAGGTAGTTATACAAACGTACATTGGCTGACACCGACTCCAACAAAAACAATAATTGTACCTACATTATATTTTCGTATAAGTTTTAGAAGAATACGCAATTACTTCTTTACTTTTTAGTTCTTTGTTTTAGAATAGTTTTTTTTGAAGTTGGTTTTATTTTTTGTTAAAATTTTTGTTTATTTCTTGATTTTCAGTGAATAGTTCTTATTTATTTTATACATCTAAAAATTATCGTCCAATTGCTCCTAAGAATTAAAGAGTTCCGTTACTTTGTCATGGATCCCATAATCAGCACCTAACCAAACTCTCATCAAACTACCCTTGAAGTACTCGTATATCCTTTCCAATAAAAAAGAAGCATCGAAATCCGTTGGCGTGATAATGAGTTATTCGTCCATTTGTCGCGCATATGGTTTATCTCGATTTATGACTTATATGTATTTCACATGGATGCCACTGTCAGAACTGGACCAAATTAAAATGGGACCACACAGGCAGCATCAGCTTTCAAATAAAAAAAGAATTATCAAAATCGGTTGGCGTAATATTGAGTTACCCGTCCATTTGTCGCGCATTTTATCTATCTAGATTTAAGACTTATATGGATTTCCCATGGATGTCACAGTCAGAACTAGACCAAATTAAAATAACCACACGGGCACCATTAGCTTTCAAATAAATAAATAATTATCAAAATCTGTTGGCGTAATATTGAGTTATTCGTCCATTTGTCGTCCATTTGTCGCGCATTTTGTGTATCTAGATTTAAGACTTATATGGTTTTCTCATGGATACCACTGTGAGAACTAGACCAAATTAAAATGGGACCATTCGGGAAGCACCAGCTTTCAAATAAAAAAAGAATGATCAAAATCAATTCACCCAGTCGAAAGTTATGAGGTAACAAACATAAAAAAAAAACATACAGTCGAATTGAGAACCTCCTCCTTTTTTTGAAGTCGGTTGAAAAGTAACTAAATCGGTTAACTTTTCGAAAAGAGATTAGGGGACTACGAAACGTCGAGTTTGTGTACTTTTTATAGGTAACTTCGGTCCGATTTGCATCAGTCTGTATAGCACTCTGGGGGGCGCTCGAGTTTTACAAAAGACAAAAATAGATTTTACAAATACCTATTTTTCAATTCTCTCGACCGTGCTGTGTCCTCTTGACCTCTGCTTAGTTCGGCGTGTTGATCTTGGTGGACGTTGACCCAAAAATGAATTCATTAACTTTCGTCTTCTTTACCCTCATTTATGAACTCATTAAAATCAGGCTAACTCCATAAATTTAAGCACATAGATAAATACTGATCATTGGGGTAAACTTGCCAATACTTGCCACTCTTGCCATTGGGGCAGGTAGGCGCAGGGAAGCACCGCTCAGTGCCGGATTAACCCAAGCTGATTAAGCACAGTACCAAAAAATACCGATACTAGTTTCCATGAGGGAACGTGGCGTGGATTACTTCGAGCCTCAAGTAGTCTTAATCCGGAACGGGCTCCTCTATTGGTAGTGATGCTAAGAAACAACATTGTTGACGTTTATCCCGCATTTAATTTGCCATTGTTGACATCGTGTGAACTATTGCTACTTATATTGACGACACAATTGGCGTAGTGCACTATAGCACGGTTTCTCACCTTGATTTCCGTAGTGTCCCGGGTTCGATTCCCGGTCGAGTCAATTCAGGAAACGATCTTTTTTTAATTGACTCGGGACTGGGTGTGCTGGAAGACGCCCCTGGCTTATTTCCTTGTGTGGTACCTCGTAACACAGGGATATTTATCCCTACTTCGAGACCATTACAAGAGGTGTGTTGTCTGGCGCGTATTTATTTATTATATCCCGTTTGCAGTTCCATTTCTACTATATACTAACGGAGCTGTGAGAAAACTCAAAGAAATACTTTATTACAGATGGCAGCGACTATCGTCAGCGTGATGAAGATGTCAAAGGAGTTAATGGTTAATAAAAACAAAGTTTGTGTTAGTACATAACTACTACAAAATATGATATTTAAACTCTATTATCTGGCAATGAACCCGCCTTACTGCCCTCTTTCCCCACCCCGTAGAGGAAAGTAACTAACAATCCGATCTCAGTCACGAGATAATAAAGTTCAAAAAATAAACAGCTTCAAGATGGAGTGCAGGGTGGTGCAAAAAATGTTTAATAATACAACGAATATGCTCGTCATACTTTATAATGTCACAGGAAAAAAAAATCGAACCTAACAAATATAGGGTGTGTCAAGAATTTGAATATGACCTAAGTTAAAGTCCATTACCAAGAAATTACGCCGTTATTGTGAGGTCTTGATCAAATCTCTATCTCATGTTTTGTTTTGGCAAGCGTGGTGTATAATGCCAACACGCATCAATTGCACATAGGACTATTTTATTTAATATACTTGCCCAGAGATGCTGATTAATGTCTTGTGTGGAAAGTTGGACATTTGATAAGGTTTTGTAGAATGAAGCAAAGGCATTTTGATAGTGGGTGGGCAAATCCTAGTACAGGTGGTAAAATAAAATAAACGATTCCGGATACAAAAGAATATTAATAAGATTTTATTGAACAATCCAACGAAGGCAAACATGCCGATGTAAGGTTATAATTACACGGACTAAAGTCTCGTTTCATAATACGCTCGGACACATTACTCACATGTCGAGTACACGCTTTACGTCGCTCTAGGGTTGTCGACTGCAGAATATCTGTCAATCTTATTGTAGGCAAATGCATTCAGTAGAAAATAAAACCTGTTATCTACCCATATTATTTGAATTAAACAAATCAAATTAATACATCTTTATTCATTTGAACTATTTTGAGAATACATCTTTCGGATCGTTAAAAAAGTATTCTTTCAACGATCCGAAAGTTGTATTTTAGATGTGTACTTTAGATAAGTCATATTATTATAATACATAAATATACTAATATGATCTAAATACTACATTATAGTACAGGATACAGGATAGTTATTATCAGATATGGAAGCTTCTTGTCGGGTAAGCGTTATATTATGGTAATCTTTACAACACAAATAAAAATAAAAAAAAGTAGATTTAGCCCTGTGAGTTGAGGATATCTTTAGCTTGAAAACCTTGAAAAGTCTGCGTACCCCGTTTGTAGATGACGGTAAAATGATGGTAGTAACAGTTTGGTAATTTGGCGGATAACCACAAATCATGGGTCACCTCCTATTGTATCATATATGGCAATCCACATACACTTCCTGACGAAAGTTAGCTGAAATGCGGTAAAGGTAGTGGAAAAGAATTGAACAGAAGAAGAAAGACATAAGACAATGGAATATTCTTTCTTGTCATTTCATTCTTTGTGACAACCTTATAGCTAAGTCATTTTGAATCGTGGTGGCTGCGATCCATTATGAATATAATGATACATGCAGATACAATCAGGAACTAGGTAATTAACAATTTTGAAAAAAGGAAAGCAGTTTGAAATCAAATATAATAACCTTAATTATGACCTAATAAGGTACTATGTATACTGTAAAGTAGTGCAAATACGAGTATATAGGTAGTTTGTTTTTTACACTTCTCTGGTATTTCAATTCTTAAATTCATAGATAGATCAAATTTTAAAATAGCTACAGTATCGTTAAGAGTTTGCTTAGTACGAGAGTTAAAAGCAATGAAATCGCTTTAGTACTACATGTACAAGGGTGGCCAACCGTACACATGTGTATGTATATATATATATATATATATATATACTAGAAAACTGTCTACGTGTAGCAAGTCAGTCGAGATTAACATTGATGAGCTTAGTCCGCTAAACAAGTCAGATTACTCATTAATTAACATATTTATTTAGTTAGTAGAATAATACATAAGAACCAAAAAATAATTTTACAAATACATTTTTGTTAATTTTTTCTTGTGCTCTGATTACACATTCAATTTGGTACTGCTTCCCTAAAATAAATTATATTTATGAATTTTGGCCCTGCTGTCGAAAAGGTTGGCTTTAGTAGTTCCTCCCTAGCTGTGGTTGTAGATACTAGTTATGCTGTACTTTTAACCCTTTTCACCAGCGAAGTCTGATATGAAGGATCTTCATTTACGACACCTCAACACGAATGTATGATATATTATCATCAAGACAGAAAATTTCGAGAGCAGAGGAAATCTTCAAAAAGTAAAATGGAAAAGACAGAAGCAACCATATTTCTATTTTACAAAATACATGAAACCACTCTGTATCACACCACTTTGCGTAAGCTTTTTAGCTTTCCAAAGTTATACAAAACTTCGTATTTATCATCTTGCACCACCACGTATTTTTTCTACTTGATTCTCTCCCCAAAGGCTGTCTGGTAGAGATCGCTACTAGCAATAACACCGCCTAAATTGTACATCTAATTTAATTACTTGAATCTGTAAAATTTTGTTTGTGCAATAAAGTTAACTTTACCTTATCATATCATTGCACAGAGGCCTTATTGCAATACCTTATATCCAGTCAAGTTAATTCTCTAAACTTAGGGTAGCGAGTAATTTATTCAGTTAATATCCAGCCTAGCAGATGCGTTACTGCCATGTAACCGCTGACTGGCTGGAAATGAAAGATCATATAACGAAATTGCTCGCTACACTCAGTTTAGGGAATGAACAGTTCGGTCGTGTGTGGAATACTGCTCTCATCTCTGGGACGGTTACGCCAAGTACCTACTCGAAGCTCTTGACAGGTTGCAGCGGCGTGCCATCCGTATTATTGGAAACCCAGCGGCAACTTTGACCCTTGAGCCTCTCTCATTGCGTAGAGACATTGCCAGTCTAAGTGTTCTCTATCGCTTCTACAATGGGGAATGCTCTGACGAGTTATTCCAGCTTATTCCACCCTCACCTTTCCACTCCCGTACTACGCGTGCAGGACTACGGCGTCATCCACACACAATTCAGCATTTGTTGGCCCGAACTAATTTGTCGTACCATCCCGACGTGGAACGCCCTTCCAGCACATGTGTTTCCTTCCTCTAATAGTCCCGGGTTCTTCAAGCGGGGCGTGAAAAGGCATTTCTGCAGGCCTTCAAGGTAAGGATGGAAGTTATAATGAACATGACATGTTATAATTAAGGGATTGTAATGAACCCCCTGGAGAGCAATCTAAATCATTCTGCGCTGTATAATCTTCCACGCACACATTTTATAAACTAATTGTACCTACATAAGTGAGCACGGTTTCTTGCCTTGACTAACGTAGTGTCCCTGGTTCGATTCGCGGTCGAACCAATTTTGGAAATGATCTTTTCTACAGTGGCTCGGGTGTGGGTGTACTGGGAGACGCCCCTGACTTAATTCCTTGTCTGGTACCTCGTAACACAGGGATATTTATCCCTACTTCGAGACCTTAACGAGTGGTGTGTTTATTGTCTGGCGCATATTTAGTTTAGGTAGGTACCTATATTTATCTAGACAATAAATAAAACATAGGAAATGCCTTTGTCGTGTTTTGTTTATTTTTGTACCTGAAAAGGTTGTTACTAGCCGGTAAGAAGCAATTTGATTTCCATAATTGCGGATTGCCAATGCCAATATGCCAATATCGCCTTATTACCGTTTTCACTTGTCAAACAGCGCGTGACCTATTATAGCAATTAAACTCCACATTTTAGTATTTCATACCTTTACTAAGCCAAAATTATACATAGTTTGATGTTTGAGCGTTTTAGTTGAGATTATAACAAAATATTGGTTTATGCAATATATTTGTTATTTGGACTTAAGAGTTTGGACTGACAACTTTTTACGTTGAAATAATATTTTTTTGCTTTTTTGAATGAATAAAAAGAAAATAACTGAATGACTGACCAACAATACAGCACACACTAAGTTAACACAAGGCATCTACAATTATATATTGTAGGCGAGACGTAAAATCGTCTTCTTGGTGATCCGACCTTTGAAAGACTAGACCTGGTTATACCTACACGTACATTTTCATGAGAAATTGCTAACGCTATCAATCTCAAACATATTTTTTATCAGATAGGTTCACATTACGTAGGTACGGAATAAGGAATTTGTGTTAACAAATATCTATCGGTCGTGATTTGATACGTACTTAGATATTAGTTACAAATAAGTATTTTTTTTGTATTAAGATCATAGTGATATAGATATTTCGTTTGATGAAAGTACTATACTCAAATTACAAAATGGTGTTACATTGTTAAGTTAATATTTGGAGCCTTCACTCTGCACGTTATGTTCGGTTATTATTGTACAATAGATATAAAAGAATAGAATGGTATTACTATTATTTTATATCTATTGAAAAAATATGGTTTTCCGTAATGTCGGAGGGGTCCTACTCCGGTTCAAACTTACGATGTTCCGTTAAACTTTAGAAAGGTAAAATGACACAGACCGTAATATGTTATGAATAGGTTTCATGTATTTTGTACAATAAAACATGGTTATTAGAATAACGCCTCCGTCGTCGAGTAGTTTCAGAGCTCGGCCCGAAACCCGGAGGTCCCCCGTTCAATTCCCAGGCCGGACAAAGTGTTTTCGGATTTTTCGGAACATAGCCCGGGTTTGTGATCACCAACCCGCATTTGGAAAACGTGGTGTTTGAACCAATTCCCATCAATTGTAGCGATGACTTGATTTCAATGATGGAGGCCCTAGTCCAGCAGTGGGACATTATTTATAAGATCCTGAACTAATTTAAACGAAGTAACTTGTGTGAAATTCAAGTGTGCCTACTGGTTATAAAGTAAATGAACAAAGAGATACATTCTGCACATAACTAAGACAGAAACTTTGTGGTACATATTTCAAAACCGATAAATATCATGACTTGTTTACCAGAAGCTGCCGCAGCCGTCGAGAAAATATTTCAGTCGCTGTCAAACATATTTTATAAATTAATTGTATGTGAGCTAGATTTATCTGCTTTCATGTCTAACGATCATATTTTACAATTCTCTTATTTCATAATCTTTAAATTACCTAATTGAATACAAGGCCCTATATTTGAGATAAAATAAACATTATGAGGTGAGGTCACCTCGATAGCAATTTAAGAACCACAAGTAAAGTTAATATCTGGATCAACTTACACTAAGATTATCTGACTCCTAATTACATAGAGCTCGTAAACTTTGATATTATAAAGGTGGTCCCTAACCTGAAGCATTTTCCTCTAAAGTAACGTTTCAGATTCGATTTTGAGAATTACATTACAATATTGCCTTACAAAACTTCAGGAAAATTGTATCAAAATATTACACATTGTATCATCAAGTCGCGCACTATAATGCTCGCTGCTTTTCCCTCACCAACTTTATGCTTGAATTTGTAACATTTCAGTTTGCTCGGTTCTCCATTCTCACTGATGTAATGCTCGACTCTGTAACTTTATATTACAGGAAAATGCTCCAGGTGACCTTTAGTGATGTTTTTATTTTTACGGGGGAAACAGCCTACGTTGGCGAAACCGCTGATGGAATCAGCGGCTTCGCGACGTAGGCTGTCTAGCTAGTAATATTATAAAGAGGGAAGATTTGATTGTTTGTTTGTATTGAATAAAATAAATAAAATAAATGAACGAATATGCGCCAGACAACACACCTCTTGTAATGGTCTCGAAGTAGGGATTATCCCTGTGTTACGAGGTACCACACAAGGAAATAAGCCAAGGGCGTCTCCCAGAATATTGAATAGGCTCCAAATCTACTGGACGGACATCAAACTCCCCATTAGGTGCAATTGTAAATGCATCAGGCAGGTTCATGAACACCCATAACCAGATAGTCTGCAGTCTTGCTGATAAATTAACATTTTCCGCAAACACAAGATCTCGAGCATCGATGATCGATGTTATCTTTAAAAAAAAAGCCTTAACTCGAATGGACTAGCCCGATAACATCGATTTCATACATTTTCAACTTTAAATAGTTACACCGACATCCGGACTGTTTATCTATGCAAGTGCATGCCGGTGAAACGGCACTAGTCGTAAAGCACTCCGTTCCGCCAGCTCTGCTCTGTGGTGTACCAGATATTCGCAGATCTGTTACGGGCCTTGGCCTGACCGCAGAGGCGAGTCCTTGAGAACAAGCGTGTAATTTCACTTTCAGATTGGTTGGACAGAGCTAAATACTGGTCATTTTAATCTAATAAAGCCAAGTTCTGCCGGCAGTTGTATCGAAGGCTTTCTCTGATGAAATTTCATTTCTCAACTGAAGTGCCAAGTCTAGTATATACCGTGGGGTTTTAGTCGATAGAAGTTCGACATAACCTCCCTCATCAGCAACCCACCTGGTTTACACATAAGAATTTCCCCACGCTAAAAAAAGATAGTGTACAGGAAACGCTAAAGATATTGCACTGGAAGACAGTGGAGGAGGGGGATAAATCTTAATTATCAATTTTTATTCTCATACTAAAATCCTGATGTATACCTCGCTATACAAGACTATAAAGAGCGCGACAAATTATGTCGGGAAATAATAATCGACAGCAAGATGGCAAGGCGAGTTCCTCAGGTAGGTTTCTTCACTGGCTCAACTGCATTGAAAAAAACACATTTTGAAAAAGTAAAATATGCTGAATTTCTTGCTAGGCCTCCCAGAAAGAATTAGGTCGCGTTTTCATTACGCCGCGAGGATCAAATTTTCACGTAAAATGCTGGGCTCGGTCTTTTTGCTGAATCCGGTGAATATTGTGAACAGTTTCAATTCTCTACCGTTAGTTTTACCGTTCTGGTACATCTGCCGGTCGTGCATGTGGCAACCCGGCCAACTGCTCGCGTTTCGACCAAATCGAACAGTAGTTCGTCAGCCATTGACTTACAAAATCGCTTTTGGTGTATGCGTACTTACGTTTGATTTGATCGGCCGATGACGGCCGAGCATAGTTCGGCCGATAACGGATTAGGTGTACGCGATCCGTTACACCCTCTTACGAAAGGGTAGAGTACAATATATGAATGGGCTCGTATTATATATGGGTCAATGAAAGTTTTTTTTTATTTATTCTGCATATCGTATTTACTAATTGTCTTGTCTGTTCGGTGGAAAACGAGTTTGACAATTCGTGAGTTTGAATTTTGAAACATTTACAGTTAAACCACACAATTGCTGTTGTAATAATAATAAAGCAATCAGCGCATTAATGAAATTATTCAAAGCAGTTGTATCAAAGGTTAAATGTTCTATATAAATGCATTTGGTTATCACTTTGCGCTTCCTAAGTGAATAATATCTTCATCACGGCGTAATCTCTTCACAGTCAGTTGAGCCCGCTTTGTAAATGTTGCGCTAGAGCGGTAACCGTAATAGCGGACGTCCACTCAGACGAATTAAATTTGTTAGGTTTCGTTTTAATTAAAAAAGATATAATATAATTATATATGTGTTAAGGATTTTTAAAAATAGCGACCCGCTCTGGAAAAGGGTGGTCACGTTTTTTAAACAAGGACAGTTATGGATTGACTCCTCATTTAAAAGCCATGTCGGGCCTGTTCGTTAGCTCGAAGAATCTAGGACTTTAAGAGGCAGAAAACAGTCTGGTAACTTTTGGTGCGGGGCAACAAATGCTGGTTTGGCAGTGGACGATGATGTAGTAATAGATGCGTGGCACGGAAAGAAGGGTGAGGATAAAATCCGTTGAAATAGCTCATCGGGGCATTCCCTATTTGACATCACCAAATTTTGTGGTCAAATCCTTCTACTACTCAACTTGGTGGTAACATCAGCTGTCGCCACTCAGCCGAAAAGCTACCAGAGCAACCAACCTCCTATTATCCATAACTACCAGTCTCGCCATAAGGTCAAACATGATAAATCCAAGATCCATTCACGACTGTAATCAGGACATTACGGGTGCTAAACATAACTCGCGGTAACTATCGCTGGTTCGGAACCGAATAATTGAAAATTTAAATATGAGAATATATCATTTTAGGTAATTGATCTGTTTGAAATACTAGCCGATTTAATTCACTATTAAGCAACTGATTTATGTTAATTGATGAATTAATGCCTATCTACACGGCGAAGTCAAGTAATTTTTTAGAAGTACACAGTTATTTAAATTATTTTTGTCACTACGAATGAAATGATTAAGGCTATAATGGTCTTGATCAAATAAGACACGATTTACTTTATTGCACAGACTATGTAAAATAGTGAATTTCGTCGTTTAGTATTAAACAGGCTTAAAAAGGTAGAATGAGTGTCAAGTATTCGGAACTACACACATCAAAAGTGTCTAGGGATCAACATATTTTTTTGCAATAACTTTTCTCCTGATTGATATTAATTAAAATTTTCTTTAAGGATTCATCAAATAAAGTGTTTTCGTTTGTCTACAGTAACGATAAACCAAGTCACCTTTGCATTAATAAAGAAATTTGCCATTTTCCTAATAAAGGGATTTTTGACATTTGAACCACTAACATTAAAGTTCGAAAAAAAGACTGAAATAACAGTTTTCTTTAAAATTTTATTGGGTAACTTAAACAATTAATAATCCGTGTTTCTACTGCGAACACTAACAACACAAGAACATCGGTTTGGCATACTCAAAATGAGTTCATCCAAATCACGCTGTGGAATGGCCGCCCATGTTCATTGCAACAACAAAAAAAGGTCTTCTTGCGACTGGATACCCTCCATATTCGGCAGAGCTCTTCTCTGTAGCATATCCCATGCATGCTCAATCGGGTTCAAGTCTGGCGACTGAGCAGGCCAGGGCAGGACATTGATATTAGCTGCGGCGAGAGTCTGTCTTACAACTCTTGCGGTGTGCGGTCGTGCATTATCATGCATTAACTGAAATAAGGGACCGGTTTGCACTTGTAGAGGAACGATGACGTCTGATACAATCGTCTCAGCATAAATTTGAGCGTTGAGATTGCCTCTGATCCAAATCAACTCAGTTCTTCCGCAGATCCAAATACCCGCCCATACCATGATGGTTCCACCACTATAAGGATGGACTTCCTGGCAGGATTTTAATCGCTGTTGGCGTCCAGGGGTTCTCCAGTGTCGTATACGTCTTGTATCCGGTCTCATACCAAAACGAGTCTCATCAGAAAAGCACACGAAACGCCATTGTTCTTCTGCCCAATTTCTGTGTTCAAGAGCCCATTGATGTCGAATCCTACGATTGTGCATTGCTTTAGGTGGTACCCTTAGCGGTCTTTGGGAATGAAGGTTCACTTCATGCAAGCGGTTTCTGACTGTTTGGTCGCTAATTAAGTTCACTGAAGAGTGATGAAGCCTCACGGCTAACATCATGGCGGTTATTGTTGGAGCTCTTCGAGTTGTGATTTGAATGTATCGGTCTTGTCTCCGTGTGGTGCAGCGATACCGTCCTCCATGGCGCTCAGCCACGGTACCAGTGCTTCGGTGACGTGTCCAAAGTCGACTGATAACACTCTGACTTGTATTCAGAGCTAAAGCCACAGTACGTTGCCGGGAACCAGCTTCTATCGTTCCCACGGCTCTGAGCATTTCTTCCCTGCTTAAATGACGTCGCCGCTCCATAATAACGTTGGTTTTAATCAGTAGTAGGGAAACAGTAGCACTAATAATGTCTTCAATGCGTTGTATGTTTTTATAGGGAAAATATTGACAGCTGATTTTCATCTTTTACTCGAATTTGATTGACAGTTCCTGTTTCAAATTATGAAATGCACCAAAAAGGATCCATATAAATTTATAAAATCATAAATTTATTACAAAGCAACATCTCAATCTCAAGAAATCCGCATAAAAATGCTTGATCCTTAGACACTTTTGATGTGTGTATTTAATCAAAACTTAAACTTACGAGTCAAAATAACGTCTGAGTAAAGTTTACATAAAAGTTATAATTACGATAACGACACTGATTTGCTTATGTTTCTTGAGATGTGGCTTTCTTTACCTCAATAACATATCGTTAAATTTAGTAACAAAACATACCATATCATCAGTACGTCTACCAAGAATTGCTACTTTAAATTTACGTTATCGTTCGCGTAAAAAAATTGTATTGGGATTTGACATGACATGATTTTTTTTCTTGGTAGACGTACAGGACTGTAACCCAAAGGGTGTAGTCAGAGGCAAGTTGCTGTTGCCGTCATGGCGAACGTAATACTCAGAAGCCCACTTTTCAACCATGGCATTAGAAAACAACATGGTAGGTGGCAACAACAACAACAAACAACCTGCCGGCTTTATCCAGTTTTTTTTTGGTTTTTTATCGATGTTTTCCACCATTGGAGAGTTAAACGGATATTAAACAATGAACAAAAAGATGTCTCTGGCGGCTGGCCAGATTTGAACTCGGGACCTCACGAGCCATGATTTGAATTGGGATGCTTAAGCCCTAGGCCACGACGCTCTCTATTTAGTAAAGTAGTAAAAGTAATAGTAATTTATTAAGCCTTTACAAGCACTTATGAAAGTATAGGATAATGGTATTTACGTTATAGTAATACATTAATAATAGATATATGTGCACATAGACTTTGACGACCGACTTGGTGTAATGGTTAAGAAGTTAGCTACTACACCAGAGGTCGCGGGTTCGATCCCCGCACAGTACAAACATTTGTGTGCATGAACATGTCTGTTTGTACTGGTCTGGGTGACTCCTATGTATAATAAGTATGTATTTACAAAAGAAAATGTATTTAAGTATGTTTATCCGTTGTCTAGTATCCCATGACACAAGCTTTAATTAGCTTACTTTGGGGCTAGATGGCGCTGTGTGGAATAATGTCCAGGGATATTTATTTATTTATTCATTTATTTATGTTACTCTACTACCAGTTCGGCTAGGACACACAGACTTCAAAAACTACAAGTTACCACCTGTCATAAATTACATTTTATTAATAAATCGGTATGTTTCGGAAGTGAGTAAATTACTAATACCTATCTACTAATAAACTATTACCTGTTATTGGCAGACATTGCGCCGTATTTTTATACTTATCCATGATTATTTTACCCGTTTTTTATGGTTTCCCTTTCTATAATTTTTGGGTTTGGGTAATAAGAACTCGAGAGTGTCGTGCCCTAGTGAATTAGCACTTGAACCCAGATCGTAGATCGTGTGGTCCCGAGTTCAAATCTGGCCAGAATTATTTTTTTGTGTTCATTGTTAAAAATCCGACTTACTCTCCGGTGATGGAAAACATCGATAAAAAACCAAATCAAGCCGGATAACAGCGGAAGGCTCACTACCTACAACGTTGGGTTCTAATACCATTGGTGAAAAGTGGACTTCTGAGTATTTCGTGCACCATGACGACACTGTCACTTGCCTCTGACTACCCTGTTTCGAATAAAGTCGTGATGGTATGTTATGTTAAGTATGTAGTAGGCTCACAGTCCATAAAGTTTTCTCAAACTGCGAATAGCGCCCCTAATTGAGATATCCACCTGCATTTGCTATCAAGGGGGTAAGAGATCCAAAACTGCATAGCATGGGTAAATAAATCGCTTATACGTATGTGCCTAAGGCGTTACTGAGAAAGGGTAATGTGTCATAGGTGAGTGAGGTAGCAACTGAAGTAGATAATAGCGATTGATGCTATGGAGTGTCGCTAGACGTCTCAGTCACAGAGGTCGATCGTCTCATAGCGCCCACACTTGCGCAGGCTATAGGGTCCTAACATTAGTAAATGCTCCAACAAGGAGGAACAAAAGTGCGAGGAACACTCTTCAAGAAATACTACTCGTCTTCCTGGTAGTCACTTTCGTGTAAGAATACCTTATAAGCAATCACACCAAGTATATATTTAATTTTAACGTTAGACATACAGGGGCCGTATTACAATATTTTGCTACCATCGCAGCGTGACAGCTTTCGGTTCTAAAAATTCTCACTTTGTATTTGTATCACGCTGTCACTTTTTAGAGCTACTTCTGCAACTGAAAAGTTTTTGACTGGTACTATATTTGACAGATAAACAATGGTATGAAGTTCAGTTTGCATGACGTTATGGTCACGTGACTGGGATTGTAAGATCATTATCAAAATGCCAGGACGCCCAATTCACAGACAAATGCGGCAAGCTTCAAGAGATCGTACCAAAACTGCCCAGATCCCGTTGCAGCCCCAAATGAGCAATGGAGAGACTACCCGAAAGTGCTTTATAAAAAACTACTTTATTATGTTTTTGGCTCGCAGTGTGAAAATTGCTCTTTTTTACATTAGCGTATCACTAGAATGGAGATCATCTGTCACAAATGTTGCGGGGGACACCCACCAAGGAAGCCTAATACCTACTCTCAATCAAAACTGGCCTGTCTAAATATCTATGGAAAGGACTAATTTTTGCAGTGGATGATTGGTGTATGATTATTTGATTGATAATAATGTTTTAATTTATTTTCCCTATATAAGGTATTTGGCATCCTTATATCCGATAATTAGTTACAGATTGGCATTACTACTTAAATACTTGACGCAATGCTTTTGACATATATTACTTTGAGAGTGGGTGTTAAGCTGTCTGCTATTCATCTCTATGGAATTCCTGGAATTACGTACCAGTAGGGTTCCTTACGTAAGTAAGTCAAGTGTTTATCAGAAATCTAGATTCTAGTAGGCGTATAACAGGTCTGTATCTTATCTTTAACAGTAAAGGTAACTAATAGATTGCGACATAGGTAAAAAGTAGAGTAAAGTAATTAGCCAATGTATTGGCCCACTGCTGGGCAAAGGCCTCCATCATTGAAATCAAGGAATCACTACAATTAATGGGTATTGGATTAATCACCACGCTTGCCAAAAGCGGGTGTCACATACCGGGGCTATGTTCCGGAGAATCCGAAAACACACTTTGACCAACCTGGGAATTGAACCCGTGATCTCCTGGTTTTAGGCCGAGCTCTGAAACCACTCGGCCACAGAGGCGTCATACAGTATTTTACTTTGAAAATGTATCGATGTAAAGACAACAAAATATATAAGGTTATCTTAGTATATTTAATATCGAGGTGGTTTGACTCCCGAGCGTGCGAGGTCCCATAGAGACTAAAGTGGTCACTTTAGTCCCGCTTCGTAGGGAAATATTTGCGTACTTTCAAAGCATGAGAAGTGAAAAATACTTTTTCATACCTTCAACAGATCTTGATGTTCTTTACATCAAACTGACTATGAAATATTGAGCGATTGTGGTAACTCAACGTGATTTTGTGTAGTATGAACATAAAAAAATCGGTTATATAAGATTATAAGTGGATTTTTTGCATTTCATTGTACATTGCTGTTTTACTTGCGAGAAAATGCGTGACGGTTTCTGACCCGGGCAGCGATCGTCACGCATTTTCTCGTTATATATCTAGTAAAAAAATAGGAGACTGATTTTCCTATTTTATCACGCAGACAAATAAATCATAAATAGTTAAATTGAAAATTAATATGTAAAATACAGGTAAATCCAAATTGCAGCAAAACAGCAGCTGCAGAAATATTCATTTATCGTTATGGTTCACGTTAAATAATGGCGCCCTCTGGGTCCACTTAATGATTTAAGACATAATGCGAACGCAACGTAAGCTAACAAGGCCGTTAATGGTAGAGGTGTTTCGCAAACAAATAGGTACTTACGCACCTTAATAAATGTATTGGTAATTAGTAGGGAATTAGGTGATTAACCGTTCCTGAATTGCCAAATGGTTGCAGTGTTTGGAGTTCTAATTGTAGCTATTAAGTTACGGTGGAGGGAGATATTGCAAGACCTTACATACCTTATCAAAATACCTCTAAGCACTGATATTATCAATAAATAAATGAGGGGGCCTTCGTTATTTTTTTTATAGGGTTATCAGGGTACTCGAAACAACATCGGATTCTAGAAATAATTAAATTTAAAAAATACATTAAAAAAGGGCCTTGCAAAAGCTCATTTTTGTTTACATATGTTATGAAATATGATTCATTTAATGGCCCTTAAAACTTTGGTTACAAAAATCCATTTTTGAAAATGTAAAGTAAAAAAACTATACCATTCGATAATTTACACAATTTATATGAACTTTTGTAAAGATACCATATTCATCAACGCAAAATGTAATATAGCTGCTGAACAAATGTTTGTAGAACGCTTGAAGCGTTTTGGGCAAGTCCAAAAATATTATTGGACTAGATACTTTCGAATTTTTACCATAGGTTTCTATTTTTGAGAGGTCTTTGGATAACACCACAACAAAAAAAATAGAGAAATACCCTTTTATCTCTTAAGCAAATTAACTCAAAGTAATTATGATTATGAGGAATGGTAACTTTCCATAGTCTATTTCAAGCACAATTTATTTTTAATTAAAGTAAATTTAAACTTTCTTTAGAGAATAGCGTCCATCTCCGAGGAGCATTAATTTGGATGTTCGTTTATGAGACGAATTATGTCTATCTACTAGATGTCCCTAAGTACAGAGGATGCACGTCACGCAAAATAAAACCGGTTTTTTCGAAGCGTTTTCGCCCTAAACGCCTAAGAACGTTGATTTTGTTCATAATCGAAGGGGAACCTAAGTTTTTTTAAGTCTTCCTTGTAATTCACACTTGTAATTGATTGGCCGCACATCTTAGTCACTCGTCATTTGCTACAAACCGTTTTTTTCCGGTCTCATAAACGTTCTCCTTTTAAAATCCTATGCAAGTAACAGTTCGAATTATTTTAAATAACGGTTCCGTATCCGGCCGCCACGTAAAAATAACGCTAGGCGACATTTAAGGGAATGGTTCAACGCACACCGGTACAGTATGAACGAGAGAATTCACAACTATCTGGCCCTTAATTCGTCCACTGAGAAGGGCTCCTGTACGTCTACCACGAGCTGTCATTTTAAATTTACGTTATCGTTTGCGTAAAAAAATAGTATTATAATAGAATATCATTTATTTCAGGCAACAAATTACATTTAAAGATCTTAACTAAACATAATCGGCCCATAGATAAATACCTTATAAACTAACATAATATAATTAACTTATTTACTAACACACGTAAGTTCTATCGGCGACGTGCGACGCATCATGGTGTCCGGTAACCGACCTCGAAAGCGGCGGTAAATGACACCTTTCGGCCAAAACTCCTCCTTCATGTAGGTCAGTCGGCACCCTCACCACAAATGAATTAAAATTCACATTATGGCGGGAAAAGTTGTATTGGGATGACACATGACAATGTCAAATCCCAATACAATTTTTTACGCGAACGATAACGATAATGTAAATTTAAAGTGGCAACTCGTGGTAGACATACTGAAAGCATTTTTATACCTACTGTACAGGCAGTGTGATACGATCTTTGCGTGTAGTTGACCCACAGACTACTCGTGTAGAGTGAGGTGCAGTAGGCTTTAAAAAGCGTGACCTTGACTGAAATTGAGCAACGAGAAAATCGGCGAGCCACCATGTTCGCCCGGATCGACAACGCCCTGCGCTCTCGCTCTATAGAGGTAGATCTATTACACGATAAAAAAGGATTTTGTGGTTCATAAGAACAGCCACAGCATAACCAGTTACAGTAAAATAATTATGTACAGACGCGTTGACATCAAACATTACAAACCCATTGCAAAATAGGACTCATGTCAGTTGCTTAAGATGCTAGGACGTAAAGCTTGACGTGAACGTGTGTACATATTCTGTTACAGTATTTTTTTATACAATATGGCCAAGATCAACACTTTTTGTCTTATCTATACTAATATTATACAGAGGACAGATTTGTTTGTTTGTATTGAATATGCTCCGAAAGTACTAGACCGATTGTCAAGTATTGTGTAAAGATGTCAACTTACAATGCAGAGAGGTTTGATTCGCTTATAAGCAAACAAATCACTTGCAATAATTGTTATCAACAAGTAGTAAGATGGATACTGAATTGTCACGTGTTGAGGCCACGCCAACTGACTTATCAGAGCCTGCTAAGGTGGATAAATGTAATACTCCACAGGCTGCTCCAAATAATACTTTTATATTTTCTGACGAGCTAGGCCAAGGATTAGGCATATTGTTGTCTAATAAATCGAACCAACAAGTAATCAATTTATGCCATCCAGGTATGTCCTATTCTGACCTAGTTAGTAACATCTCAAAAGAGAAGGTAGGGGTAAACTCCACTGTGGTTGTCTTTCATGGAGACTGCCGATCATTACAAAAATTACAAAAAAAGGGTTAATTAAAAATATAGAAACAATAATGGGCATTCAATCAAAGAACAAGTGTAAATTTATTTTGTGTGCATTCCCATACTCAAGTACCTCAAGTACTTCAAGTCAGAACAAGGTCATCCAAGACCTTAATTTAACTTTGTATAATCTAACATGTCGTCTCAATGACATTGACTTTTTTGATACAAATCTGTTTGTACCATACTTTAGGTTAGCTGAAGATACTCGTACTATGTATCTTCCCATTAGGACTAAGCAGAAACTAGCTACTTTGTTAGCAATGCCGCTATTGGCAGTATTTTCTATTCTGACATTAGTACTAGTACTAATTTATCTATTTCATGTGATGCTCCAGCAGCGTCTTGTTTAAACTAGGACCTAGGACAACAGCCAAGCCCAAATACTTGAATTTATTCCACCAAAATATTCAAAGCTTGACGGGCAAAGATTTAGAAATAGAACTATTGCTGGAAAACCAAAATATTGATATTTTATGTTTTACTGAACATTGGCTGACTGATGAAAATTATCAGTCTTTTGTCCTTAATAATTTTAGATTATAAAGCGCGTTCTTTAGAAAAACCACTATTCATGGTGGTTCATTAATTTTTACTGCAAATAGTTTGAAATGTAAAGATCGCACTGACATTGTAGGCCTGTCCATAGAGCGTATTGTCGAATTGTCTTGTGTTGAGTTAGAGGGCTTTGTTGTGTTAAGTGTATACCGTCCCCCAAAAACTAACTTAGATGGATTTGAGACAGTTATGGAGGAAGCTTTGGGTAGGTTAAGTGCTAAGTCTAAACCCATTATTGTGTGTGGTGATTTCAATATAGATTTGCTAGTAAACTCATCTGAAATCAATAGGTTATTGTCGCTATTTAAATCCTTTGGTCTGGATTATCAATTCCATGAACCCACGAGGATAACAGCCACAACATCTACTTGTCTGGATAATGTATTTTGCAACTGTGTACCCATTGAAAAGGCAATAGTAACTGAATTAAAGTCTGATCATTGTGGGCAGAAGATAACATTTTTAGATTTAACGTTAATTACAGGAAAATAACATGTAGACCGAAGACGGGTAATCGCATTAATAGTTTTAAAACTAATCTAATGCATAAAGTATCTTCCATTCCTTACAAGCAGGGTGACCCTGATGCAGTCTACAAAAGACTGTTTGATTGTGTTAAAAATGAATTTGATGCTTGTTTTCCCACCAAACAAGTTACTTGCAGAGTTCAATCTAAGTTTTGTGAATGGGCCACGCCTGGAATTTACAGGAGCAGACGTAAGATGTATGAGTTGTACGGCATGAAAAAATACAATTTCGATCCACTTTTGTTGAGTATGTCAAGAACTACTCCAAAATATTCAGAAAAGCCTGCACTACAGCTAAGGCATTGCACATTCGTGATAAAATATCAAAGTCCACTAACAAAATAAAAACCACTTGGGACGTCATAAATCACGAAACAGGTAAAGCTAAACAGCGCGATACCTCATACACTCATAATATTAACAATAACATCTTACAATCAGAAGCATCTGTTGCTGAAGCATTTGATAAGTATTTCAGTAATATACCTATAATCACTACAGCTTCATTAAATTCCTCACCAACTAGAGCGGAACATTTGTTGAAAGATAATGTATCTTGTTGCAGTGTATTCTTTAAATTTAAACATGTTGAGTCACTAGATATAATAAAAGCATTCAGATTGATTTTTGGGGTATATCAGTCAAAATTGTTCGCCACATAATTGACGTGATTGCCCCTTATTTAGCCGTAATATTCAATGATTGTGTTGATGAAGGTGTTTTTCCAAACTTAATGAAACACAGTAGGGTTGTACCACTTTTTAAATCAGGCAACAAACAAGACCCAGGTAACTTTAGGCCTGTTTCAATCCTACCAGCTCTAAGTAAGATCTTTGAAAAAATCATTCAAGAACAACTATTAAGCCATTTTTATGAGAACAATCTCTTACACAGTGAACAATATGGATTCACGAGAGGCCGTTCTACTACTGATGCTGGCGTTGCACTTCTAAAACACATCTTTAGGGCTTGGGAGAATTCACAGAACGCTCTTGGCTTCTTCTGTGACTTGTCCAAGGCCTTTGATTGCGTTGATCACGATACACTTATACGCAAGCTTGATTTTTACGGGGTTAGGAATAATGCTTTAGATTTGGTAATTTCGTACCTTAGTTTAAGAACTCAAAAAGTTGATGTTAACAGTGTACTCTTTACAGGATCACAAGTTAAAATGGGGGTCCCTCAAGGATCCATTGTAGGTCCATTACTATTTCTGATATATACCTAAATGATTTACCTTTTTACTTAAAATATATTTGTGATGTTGTATTGTTTGCAGACGATACATCTTTAGTTTTTAAAACTGACAGAAATAAAAACCTTTTTGATGATGTTAATGACGCACTTTCAAAGATTTTACAATGGTTCACAGTAAATAATCTACAGCTTAATGCAAAAAAGACTAAATGTATTAATTTTAAGTTGCCTAATGTTAAAGATAACCCCATTCGTCTAAAAATTGATGGTAGTACTATGAAGCTTGTAGATACAACAGTTTTTCTTGGAATCACACTAGATTCAAAACTGCAATGGAACCCTCATATAACAGCTCTCTCAGGCAGACTTAGTTCGGCTGCATTTGCAGTGAGAAAAATTAGGTTATTAACAGATGTTGATACTGCTCCTTCAGTTTATTTTAGTTATTTCCATAGTGTAATGTCTTACGGCATTGTACTTTGGGGTCAAGCGGCGGATATACAAACCATATTTATCCTCCAGAAGCGAGCCATCAGATCCATCTATAAGCTTCGTGCACGGGCTTCACTTAGGGAGATTTTTAAGGAAATTGGTATCCTCACTGTAGCGTCACAATACATTTACAATTGCATTGTTTTGGTGACAAAAAATATTGGTCTCTATGCTAAACACAGTGACATACATTGCAGAAATACTAGGAATAAGGATAAAATTGCACTTCCACTCTTTAGGTTACAAAAAGTTTTAGGATCCTTTATGGGGCAAGGTATACATTATTACAACAAAATTCCAAAAACAATTTGTGAGTTACCTTTACATAGATTCAAAAATCACATCAAAACAGCTTTATTAAAAAAGGGCTATTATACTACAAAAGACTACCTTATAGATAAAAATGCCTGGGTATAAGCGCTCTGCTCGATGCGGGATTAAATAGCTCTATTGTAACAGATGTTTTATTGTAAGAGTTGATAGGTACCTAGTATGTATGTACTGACTAACAATTTTTGTTTTTGAATTTTTTAAATGAATTCTTGTTATTATATTCTTTTATGGTTGGTTTTTTCTCTTTGTTTCATATTCTTTTAGGTTTATTTGTATCAAAATGACACACTGATTGTACTTTACTAACGCCTGTTGTAAACCCAAAACAAGTTTAAAAGAGTAACTGCTGAGTTTCTCGCCGGGTCTTCTCAGCAAGAAACAACTCCGACGCGGTGGTAGAGTCGCATTATGTCTGTATACTGTTTATTTACATATCCATATTATTATGGTATTTATGTCTATTATTTAGTATATTTTGCTGTAAATTTTACTATTTGAAAGTACTGATACACAAAAAGTACAGTCTATTTGAATAAAGTTATTTGAGTTTTGAGTTTTTTGAGAGTTTTGATTTTAAAAATTATTTCACCAATAATAAATATACATTATCAGATAGTGACATAGGCTTTTTTTTTTATTAAGGCTATATTTTAA
Organism: Udea olivalis; assembly: GCA_947369235.1. Lineage (NCBI taxonomy): Eukaryota > Metazoa > Arthropoda > Insecta > Lepidoptera > Crambidae > Udea > Udea olivalis. The sequence goes on along the minus strand of OX376362.1, from coordinate 7,478,419 downwards.
CGCGGGCGAAGCCGTTGACGGACAGCTAGTTAAAAATAATGTAGTCTAGTGTGCGCGAACTCTTAATGTAAATCCACGCACCTGTCTGTATTAGGTACGTTGTGTTATTTACGGCCTATAAAAGCCGATCTAGTTACACCCGGATGCAAGATTCTGTGGTTTAACACTCCACTATGCTAAATAGGTACTTACATTTTCAGAATTGTTCTACTAATTCGGAGTCAGAAACCTGCCAAACCAAGCCCAGCCATGCCCATTTATGAAATGTCAGATGCTCGCTGATCGTGATTCTACGTTGGGTATCAAAGGAAGTTGTATTATTTGGACGTAAACTTGTTTTAATAGCATGGTAAGTTTGGAAGCTAATAGCTGGATTTAAATTCTGACCGAAAACAAAATTTAGAGTTGTGAGGATCAGGGGCCGTATTACCATCTCTTATAGCCAGTCAAGTTAATTTCCTAAGCTGAGCGTAGCGAGCGACTAACTAATACTAGATTATCTTTTATTATCAGCCAGTCAGCGGTTACCTGTTAGTAATGCAGGATGCATTACTGACGAAATTCATGCTCGCAACCCTCAGTTTCGGAAATTAACTTGACTGGCTTCAAGAGATGGTAATACAGCCCCAGCTCATTCGGGCATTCAAACGTTTGTCGATGTCGCGTAGGAACAAAACGAATATTTCGTCTTGTTTACCTCGCATGACGTGCAAATCTTACTTTTAATTCAAAATTATTCAATATAAAAAAGTGTGGGAAGTTTTGAGAGAAAGGTCATCAAAACCTATAAATTGTTTCGTTAAACATATAAATAAGTAACCACTTTGAGTCTAAATATTAGGATTAAAATGAAACAATGTTTGCTTAAACATAGGTTCTCGTATTAAATTGAGGCTGGCTCACTAGGTTCATAACCAATCCCTAAAAGATGTGTAAACGTAGAAAAACAGATTAAATCATCGAATTATGCCCTCAAAATGAATGGACAACCTTGTAGTGTCTGAAAAGCTAAGTGCACATACCCAAAGTCCAAACACGCTGCGACTGTATGACTGATGCGCATAAAAATATTATTCTAGAACTAAACTAAAAACAAAATAAAATAGAAAGATACACTAGATCTTTAGCCAAATCAAGGGTCAATATCATTGCACTGCTTTAACCAGCCATTGTTAAACTATTTCTACAATTTATCTAGCTCATGCAAATCACTGACGGTCAATTTATAGCCTGGAGGTGTGCCTTTTAGGCCTTATTACTCTTATTATAGATCTATCACAGCTAATTCGTACTTTGTAACCCTTTGATAATGTAATTGCACTTGTAATAACGACCTGTGCGGCCTGGATTCCGTGCTTTTTAATTTCCTCTCCATCTTATTGCATTAATTATTTGTAAACTCATTAATTTTCTTAGCAACCTAACATGGGAAACTAAGTTGAAATCTACCTTAATATGAATGTTTATGGACCTGACATGAATAATAGGGTCTTTACGAATAACCGCCTGCCAAGAGCGGAAAATATCTGCAACATCCCTTTTTATTATCAATCTAACGAAAACTCTATTTTTTGCAGAACTTGATAAGGCTGAATGATTGATGATGACCTATTTATAAAAATAGATTAAAGTGTAACTCAGTTACATAGAACCAGCCATCAACAAATTAGTTTGGCCTTCAAATGCATGTTTCAAGTAATTACAACAAGAATGATCAACCAGTTAATTTACATTCCAATTTTCCTAAATAAGTTATTTCAACACACATACTCGTATGACTATCCAGTTCTACTAAATGACATTGTTAGCAATTTAATGAACTTCAATATAAAGGCACATTTACGCAAATACAATCGTAAAACTACACATTCTGTAGTAAAACAGCGGCTTTATTCCAGTGATTCTCAAACTTTATTAGGCACACCTCAATCTAATTACTGGGTGTACGTTTGTCTTTGTACCGAGAACATCAACAAATAAGATAAACCGAGATGCTAGATTAAAATAGCTCACTTTCTGATATATTCCACTTGTAAAATATCTGATGTAAAGCTGCACATATTTTTGGGCAATCAATTGCAAGTATTCTTCGACCTATGGAATGATACTGATACGATAAACTAAGTTTGCATTTGTATTCGTCTGATCGTATGATTTTGCTTGACCTAGAAACTACCGAATGAATTTTAATTAATCTTTGTACACACAGAGACAAATGTTTGGTTAAAATATGGGGTGTCCCAAATGCATAAGTTTTTAAAAGGTATGTCTGCACGGACGTCTTTAGCAACAGATATTCAGTAAATTATAAAAATAATACAGCTCTCATAAAGTTTGACAGGCATAGCCACAGATTATTAAGCGCGCGCGCGCTCTCATTGAAACGAGTCTTCATTTCCCTCTCGACGAGACAGTGGGTGCTTGACCGCTTGTTACTACGGCATTTCATTCACTGTGGTCTGTGTGTAACTAGTTTTATCAATGGTGCATCTATTTTATGCCACTGCTCCACCTGCGTTAGTGTTGGTGTTGCCGTGTTGGCACAGATGTAGCCAACACGACTTTTAACGCACTGAGAATCCTTTGCGCCACCCAAGTTACCGCTTATCGAGAGAATTGAAAAATAGGTATTTGTAAAATCTATTGCTGTCTTTTGCAAACCTCGAGCGCCCCGCAAAGTACGATAGAGACAGATGCAAATCGGACCGGAATTACCTATCAAAAGTACACAAAATCGACGTTTCATAGTCTTCTAATCCCTTTTCGAAAATTTACCCGATTTAGTTAGTTTTTTCATTAAAAATTAAAGAGGGGGACGGTGGCCGTGTTCCTATGTTTTCGTTTTTTTGAAATATTAGTTTTCTGGATGTTTGAACATAGCGGAAAATCTGGCCATTTTATCCGATTTTTGAAATTTCATATCTCTTCTAGTAATTAATTTATTAAAAAAAGAAAACATAGGGACAGACCAATAGTAGCAATAGATTTTTTGGGAAAAAAATATTTCCCTTATAGCAAAATCCAGGGAGGAGTCAGGGGACTACGTTTGTATGGAAAAACGGCTCTTCTGTATCCTCTTAACAACTCCGTATTTTATTCAATGCGCTCATCTGTTAGCCACATATACTCATTCATCATTCGTGCGGTCTATCCCGGTTGTGAACCCACACCGGTGTGTGGGGTCCCAGGGTCCGCCTTTCCTCTTTTCTTGGCCCACTTCGCGCGGTCTTGTGCATCCTCAGTGGTGAGTCTGTTGGCACACATGTCACCCTTGACGACGTCGAGCCACAGCTTCTTGGGTCGACCTCTTCTACCGGTACCTGGCGGGGGCGGCATAGCCAGACATTTGTTGCCCACGTAGTTTGCCGATCTCCGTGAGACATGACCATACCATCGAAGGCGGCACTCCTGCAGCTTGTCTGCGATGTCACGAACACGAAGGCTGCCACGGATGTGGGTGTTCCGCACGCGATCTTTACGTGAGACTCCACACATCCACCGCAGCATCTTCATTTCCGTAACGCGCAGCTCCTGCTTGTGTCGCTCTAGTAACGGCCATGATTCACTGCCTTATAAAAGGACAGGTCTAATGATCGTTTTATAGACCTGCCCCTTCAGCTTGATCGGCATTTTGGGTCACAAATGACACCAGTCACTCTACTGGCCACATATGCTCGTGCCACATAGGCACACAATGCAAAATGGTGCATCGGTCTTTAGACAGAAATCTTAAGAATTCACTAACTGTAATTTCAATACAATCGCAACTTAGGAAAAAATGTCAGCAGGTACTCGTGTAGTTGTAGTATTAGTATTTTAATTTGAAAAAAGGCTGCCATGTACTACCAAGGACTTATCCGTTTTGAGGTAAAAACTATTATTCAAGTGTATTTAGGTAAATAATATTTTCAAATCGTTGTTAATATACATGGACATATTTATGCTAATGTTATTGTGTATTAACTTCTGCAGATAACATAACAGTTTAGTAAAATGCACTGTATTAAATAAATGTTATCACTTCAAAGGTATTTGGTATAAAGTTCAAAAGCCCAATTACTCGCCAAGGGCACACAGTGAACTGTTTATTAACGCCTAGTTTAACAAAGCACTGATTCGCATACCTCAATACCACGGGTTAGCGCCGCGGCCGCCGCGTGTCCGTGTCGTAGCCGTTTCTTCAATTCAGCCGTTCCAAGAAATTACCGCATCGCCCCCTGATTCTCGAACTCTCAACTCGATTGCTAGTCGTTCGTTGTTTGAAAGTTAGTCGATCGATGACGTATTTAATAAGAATATATTCATTTATTTTGTCTCACCAAGGAATAATAAAATAAAGGAACTAAAACTAGCCTTATGATGGATAAGCCAACTTGTGTGTGAGAGACTGGTGCCTGAGATAGGTTTTTTAGAAAAACCGTATTACAGGTCACCAGTGCTCTGCCGAAGTGGATATAAGACAAAATGTATTGTGAACACGTATTTGACGTGAAGCAGATGACTATTTACTATGACGTTCTTGCAATAAGAGTAATATAACCTCGGTAACCACACAGGAAAACACAAAATGAAGTATGAACCTCTACTATGAGTTTACACCGACGATAGTCGCTAGATGGGACCCAAACAACCAGACCTAATACAAATATTTATTTTCCAACAGACATTTTGGTATCACACCTTCGACCTTTTGCGTCTTATCTGGCGCTCGCGAGTACAGAGCTAGACGGGTCGCTAACATGAATCTGATAGGGGTAACTTTCAAGAAATAGAACTGAATATGCATAAAATTTAAACTTTCTCTTTTTTGTTTTTGATAAACGTACCAGATTTTACTCTTGTAGTGCAACATGTATAAGCCGATATCTCTATTCCAATAGCGCAGCACAAAATCCATAATCCTATTTCAAGTACAGTGAGCATATTTCATAAACTTGTACAATTATTTAATGGGACAACAAAGCCTCTAACAAAGTATTATGCATGATAATAGCGATTTAGATCAAGCATTTTATGACTTGTTAAATTAAATGACACTCAGTTATACAGGGTGATTATCAAACATCTTCCGATAACGATATGGCATACTCACTTAGTGATGTAGAAACTATTTAAGCGAAAATTAAATTTGTTTAACTAACTTTTATTTCAAGGTCACCATACAAATCACTCGATCGGTCAGTATTTTTTGGATGAAAAATTAAAGTTGCTTAATTAAAAAAATCTGATTTTCGCTCATAGTTACTACATATCTTACTGAGTATGCCATATCGTTTTCAGAAGTTATCTGATGATCTAAAGGTCTATATGTGCATGATATTTATTCATTAACTAGCAGTCCGTCAGCGGCTACGCCCGCGTAGACCGTCTTCCCCGTCAAAATATAACCTACATTAAAAAAAATTGCTAATCTCACTCCCTGATAATGTAGCCTTATATCGGTGAAAGAATTATTTAAATCGGTCCATTAGTTTTGGAGCCTATTCAATACAAACAAACAAATCTTTCCTCTTTATAATATTAGTATAGATGTAAAATGCCGTTCAGAATTGCCCCCGATAAAAGTGCCGGAAAAAAATATTTTTCGCAAAAGGTAGCTAAGAAAGGGACGCTAAGAACTACAGAAACCATTTGATCTGCTAGAAAATAATGCTTAATTTTCTACTATCATTTATACCTGCCCGAAGAAGAATGTTGGCCATTATTTCATTCACTTACTGGGTGGACTAAAGGACTTACTTTACCGGCATGGCGGGAAGTAACCTGAACCTAAACTGCACGAGAATTGACTCTACTCAAATATAGACTTAAAATACTCGATGGCCGAAATTCACTCTGGCCTCTGAAGATAGGTTGTAAGTATCCGGAAACACAGACGCAGGGAGAGCGTTCTAGTTCTAGGGAGAACTAGAACGCTCTCCCTGCGGTGCGAAGCAGAGAAGACGCAGCAAACCGTTGAGTGCGGATTGTTGGAAAGTCAACCACATGGGGGTGGAGCCCTCCCGGCGTCTAGTGTAGTGGTAAAATGTAAATTAAACTCATGTTTATTTTTAAATAGCAATACAGTAAATACCAACTGAAGGATGGCTAACATCCAAAAAGTGTTACAATATCGTCGGATCTATCTGTGCAGTGGGTTCAGTGACTGTGCAACGATTTCTTGTGCAACATAGCTTAGAGCCAGCAAGTCTTAACCAAGTCACAATTATCACTGAGGGGATTCTAAACGTGGTTTCTTCGTGCCTTGTGAGAAAACTCTATAAAAAGGTGACTCAACGAGCTTTGGAGAGGGCTATGGTCATAGAGAAACTGAAGATCCCTAGGGTGAAAATAAGACGGAGCACAGAAAAGATCTGAATTGCCGACCGCTGAATGCAAACGAAGCGTGAAATGTCTACAACTTGGATCTGATCTCGTTTTTATAATTTTGAAAGATACAGTCTGACTAAATAGTTTCCGTGAGGACTGTCGGCGGCCAAATTTGTTACTCATTACCTTGTCGTTTCAGTTAAAGTCAGAGTGAAGTTTCAAAGGAGCCGTGCCTTTTGCAATACTGTCAGCTACGAAATTACTAAAATACTTAACGGTATTAATATTCAAATTCAGCTGTCATGTATTAATTGAGGTATCAATATCATATCCGTTGAAGGATCGAAGTACCCGTTGCAGCGACCTTGTAACAAATTGCGAATTAGAAGCTAATTTATGTCCGAAACGATCCGTTCTTTCAAAATCCGAATAAACTTTTTGAACAATTTAAAAAGGTATCATTGATGCACCTTATAATCTGAATAGATGGGTGAAAATTTAACCATCAGGGGGGCAAGGCAAGAGGAACACCCCATGACGATTTCTACAATAGAAATCGTTCAAATGTATGAGGATAACATAATCTGTCACTGGAGCTTATGTCATCCCCATACATTTGAACGATTTCTATTGTAGAAATCGTCGTCGCGTGTTGCTCTTGGCTAGCCCCCCAGGTAATGTTAGGCATCTGTTGTAAGTTTTTGAAAACACAGGGATGAGGTTTCGAATTTCTCTCCTCGAACGTTGCGATAACCCAGTCGATACTAAGTCCAATCGGTTAATAGCTCAAACGTTTATATCCAATTCATGTATCATGGTAATTTGTTACACTTAATGTTTAACGTGCTCAAGTTCCTGGCATTTTGGTATTTTGATCTCTTATTTCTATTGCAGTCACGTGACTGCCAAAATGCCAGGACGCTCAATTCACGGACAAATGCGAGGAAGCTCGTAATTTCTCAAGCAACGCGAACTCAACAGCACAAATTGCCTTTGAAGTGTTTAAAGTTTAGTTTAGGAAATTCAAATGCTTAATTGGCAGTAGGATTCGTTATAATAACTAGTGTTACATTCATTTAAGTGCTGTGGATTTGTTGTAAATAAAAATAAATAATAAAGCCACTTAGTAACCATACATAAAACCATAAATCACGCATGTGGCAGCCCGGACAGATAGTACGCTTAGAACAAACTGCCATTTTGATCACACATACAGACAAAGTGATTTAACAGGCGATACCAGTGGAATACGAGTAGGTCACGCGGTGAGTCGCACTGTCGCGAGTGTTTTTTTGTCGAACCTGGTGCAATCTTTCAATTAGTTCTGTCAAGTAGGTATAACCTAACGACTAATAATTTCGTCAGTAAATATCCAGCCTTAAATATGCGTTAGTGCCAGGTTACCGCTGACTGGCTGGAAATGAAAGATCATATTATGAAATTGCATGACAATATGGGATTGTTATTAGGGCTCAGGGCTAAATAAGCAATCAGACAACAAAACATGCTGACAATGTGAGCCAACATTAAACTTTTACCCAGCCGTATAGACTTTCATAATTTACATACATACCATCACGCCTTTTTTCCCAACGGGGTAGGCAGAGACTACATCTTTCCACTTGCTACGGTCCTGACACACTTCTTGCGCTTCTTTCACTCTCCTTAATCCCTTTCATACATGCTCCTCGATAATGGGTACTCCTGACCTGACCTTTTCTGAGCACGTGTTGGACTTGTCCTGAGTAAGTCCGTCTAGGCTGTCCCTTTCCAACAGCTCCATCCACTCTCGCCATGTAAATTTATATCGTCAATCGCCTTTCATCCATCCATTCCATATGCCCAAACCATCTTAGCATTCTTATTTTATATGATCCAAAAATCCAAAGTCTTTGTTCGCATGGCATTTCACTCTGTCCAGACAGCTACAAGGACCGTCCATGCCTTCTGTCTGGCCTTTAAGGGCACTCCTTTACGGCGAAAGGCCAGTGTCTAGTCTGCTTTGAAATATGAACTTCGATCTCGACAATTAATTTGTAACAATTCAATCGAGGTGTTACCTTGTTATAACCAGATAGTAAATAATAACTATTGCACACAAGTTATGAATGAACAGGAAACGATGTCACTTGTGGCGAGAGACTTAGTACAACAGTGTTAGGTAGGACTCGCATCTCCAGGAAAGAGCACCATTTAAACCAGGTCATGCGTCATATTTATGGATCCATGTACCCTTAACAAGTGTTGAAAGACACGCGTCGCGACTACTTTTAGTCACCGCCTACGACAGGCAGACATGGTGATTGGTGGTATTTACGGCGCCATGGCACCACGACGCAAAATTAGTGTTCTGCCTTAGTTCGCGTTCTAATAGTTACCGTGCAAAATGTCTGTAGATGCAAAATAATAAGACAAAGATCTCTAGCTTTAACACTGATACAACTAATGTGCCACCTTACACTAAGTTTTTGCTTAAGTTTTTCTGCAGTTACCAACATTATTATGGTTGTACCCCCTTTTTCATATGCACAACTAAAAGAGCCGTATCAAGGAGGATTAATGTAGTCATCTGCCGAAGGCAAAGTGTCGTTCATGAGACAAATTAAGTACGTTTACTTTTTCAGTTGACAGAATCTATTTAATTTATTGCATCTGTAGCTCTGATTTTTTTTTTTTTTTATGTAATAGGGAGCAAACGAGCTAGAAGGTCACCTGATGGAGAGTGATCACCTCCGCCCATGGACAACTGCAACACCAGAGGTGTCACCGATGCGTTGCTTGCCTTTTAGATGGGAATACGCTCTCTTCTTGAAGGCCCCGATGTCATATCTCTTTGGGAACACCGCCGCAGGAAGATCATTCCATATCTTGGCTGTACGTGGAAGAAATTGGCGCGAAAAACGCACGGTTGTTGAGCGCCAGCCATCCAGGTGATGAGCATGGAATTTCAACTTATGGCGTGTCGTGCGGTGATGAAATTCAGCGGCAGGTATAAGATTGTGCAGTTCGTCTGAACACTCCCCATTGTAAAGACGGTAGAACACGCAGAGTGATGCAACGTCTCTCCGTAGGGCCAAGGGATCCAAGCGTTCGGAGATCACAGGGTCGTCGACAATTCGAGCGGCTCTCCGCTGTATACGGTCAAGAGGAAGATACTGGGGTGCTACCGCCCAAAGATGGCAGCAGTACTCCATGTGAGGCCTTACTTGCGCCTTGTAAAGTTGAAGGCGCTGAGACGGCAAGAAATACAATAAATTCCAGTGGGTCATGGACGAGTAAGACTACCAAGAGCTAAAATGGCTTCAAGGGCACGCATATAATCTACCGAACCGACGAGGTGTAGAACAGTTAATTCACCTTGTTGTCAACATTTTAAAAGATAAAGCTTGCGGTGTCTGCATTTTTACATCTGTCCTTAATATTATCTTACTTCTTTATCCTACAATCACATTAATTATTAACTTGAATTAAATAATATAGCTTCAGAGGATTCGGTCTCTATCCAAAAGAGGTGATGAAAATCCTAAAGCCTCTCCTTAGTGCTTGCTACGTTGTATGGGTTCAGTTTTGTGCAAAAGTTAGTATGTATCTGTAACAGCATGTAGCTGTTGTAGTAACTACGGTAATTAAGTAGTTCAGACAGTTCTCCATTTTATTATATGTACAGAGGCGTTCACATCAACTTTAACATAGGGGTTCCTTATGCTGCTGACATAAGACCCATTTTGCAATGGTTATGTGAAGGTTGGTGTGAACGCCTCGTTCTACTCGTAGCGGTTGCCAGCCTTACGCGTAACGTGGATTTAGCTATTTATTTTTTTACCTTGTATGCATGTATACATAATCTGAATAGGGTATTCAGATTATTTAAACAGGGTACTGACGACGATTGACGAGTACGTTCTTCAATTGACTAAGTGTCAGCTAGCCATTTGTAACCAGCTAGTATAATCGCTGCACAGACGGTTGCATACTTTCTTGTGAGCATGTACTTTGCCAACAGAGGTTGCAGCGTCGCATCAGAGAAAACATTTCAGCAACATCATACCTTATGCGCTTCAGATTAAGATTCAAAACGGATGCACTTGAAACTCGTACGTCAATCGCGTGTGGTGACTCTTTGATTTTCTGCTCTATTCATTCGAGAGCTATTAATTAGTTTTAGGTGTTACAAAAGATTTATTACACGACTGTAAATACCGGCAGGGCTCGTTGGAAAAGTAAGTTCAAGTTCGGTCATGCACATTTTTTAGTAGAGAAATACTTTCCCACTGGGGTCGGCGAAGGTGGTCATTATTAAAACCTTGTTTCAGTGGTGTATCATTGTGGAGTACAGGCGCGGATTCAGTAGGTACTTCGTTTAGAGAGTGGCAATCTTAGCTCAAACTCATAATAAGTTTTGGTGATATCGCTATGCCAATTTCAATAATGGGGTAGCTCACCTATTGCCCGTGGATTCGAGAATTGAGATAATACTCTGACTTGCGTTATGCGTTAGCTGATTAAAATCACGCTGTTTATTATCACACTTTACGTGTAAATGAATTAGTCGTTTTCAATGAATTCTTCTATGGCCCGATTATGTTTTTTTGGATCTTTAAATGGAATAAATTATATTTTTATTATTAAAAAAAACTGGTCTTTGTTTCGAAAAATCTACAAACTGACTTTATCCGGACCTTAAGGCTTGACTGTCCAATACAATTTTATGGGGCACGCCTATGTGCATTTAAGAAAAATGACGGCAGTGTTCGGACTATCGCAATCGGGAGTACGTTTCGCCGCTTTGCATTAAAACTGGCCTGCTCATACATAGCGTCATCCCTCCACGATATTTTCGTACCAACCCAACTCGGGTTCGGTTCTAAATGTGGATGCGAAGCCGCAGTGGATTCTGTTCGAAATTTTCTGTCTGATCCCGACACTGAAGGCATTTTAAAAGTGGACGTAAGAAACGCTTTCAATTCTATCGACAGGACGAAGAATGAAATGAAATGACAACTTAAATAGAAAATAGAAAAACATTTATTAACTTTATGGACATCGTTACATTTATAAAGTAAACACAAAAGAAGTAGGCATTAACAACAAAACATATAGGTAACAGGAAAAAAAAGAACTTTTGTTGCACGATCTTTTTTCTTACATTCACCACTCATATTTTGATCCCTCATACTAACTTTATAATGACCATTATTTATTATCAGCAACAGGATGATCCTTTAGGTCCTGCTCTTTTTAGTCTTGGCATCTTACCAGTATCACTACTCTAAATTCTAAATTGAATGTCTGTTAAATAAACGACTAAATAGACGACGGGACTATAGGAGGCAAAGCAGATTCTGTCTCTCAAGACCTCCTCATCATTACAGATAACTGAAAAAAAAATGGTTTAGATTTAAATCTTTCTAAATGCAAATTATTCAATACTGAAAATGTTTCCCTCTCACGTAAATCATACATTACTAATCAATTTAATAGCTACGCTCCGAACATCAAAATTACAGCGAGTCTCTTTGCCTACTGGGTGCCCCTCTTCTAGATAACAGTGTTAAACCTCTTCCGGACAAAAAAAAATGTTTTTGGAATCGGCATCCCTTACTGTCTGGAATCCCTTAATTCCCATGTTGCTTTCACCACTCTAAAATATTGCCTTTTCGTCCCAAAATTTACTTAAGTGTTACGTGCTTGTCCAATCTGGAAATGTTCAGAAATAATAAACGAAATCGATGCCACCCTGAAAACAACCATTGCCAAAATTCTAAATTTACTGCCTCATCATTCTTCCTGGTCACAAGCGACTTTACCTATTCAATTTGGTAGCATTGTAATAAGAAAAATCACAAGTGTTTCCCTCACTGCTTTCCTGTCATCTATCCATAGCACTCTAGATTTAACGAGCAAAATTTTAAGTGTTAGTAACGGCATTCAACTTAACTTTTCGGAAGCATTGGAGGCCTGGAAACTTGTATGTCCTGGTGCTGATACCCCAAAGGAAATGAACCATTAAAAACTTTGGGATTCTCCACTAGCAGAGACCTGTTTGAAAAATTTGATACAAAATTCAATCAGTGAACAAGACCGCGCTAGGCTCCTTGCTGTCTCTGCAATGGAATCTGGCCACTGTCTACATGCATTACCATTCATAAACTTGGGCACTTTCCTCGACAGTGAAAGTTTTCGCAATTGTGTTGGCCTTCGACATTTTCCTTGTGTGGGGCTCACAAACCGGTGCTCCTAGTCGAGCACTGGTTTGTGAGCCCCACTTGTGTCCGTGCGGCAAAGATGTCGACAAGCTCGTACTTCACGGGCTTGCTTGCCAAACAAGTGCGGCTGGCGGCTGTCTTGTCACGCAGCCCTAAACGATATCAGGAGAGCTCTTGCCAGCATCAACATTCCCGCCTCTTTAGGCGATGCTGGCAAGAGCTCTGGCAGAGCCTCGGGGCGTGGTACGTGATGACGGCAAGAGACCTGATGGTATGTCACTGATCCCTTGGGAGAGGGGGCGGGCCTTACTGTGGGACGCTACATGCGTGGATACTTTGGCTCCCTCCCATGTTACCGGGTCAGCGTCAAGGGCTGGAACAGCTGCTGATGCAGCTGAAAACGCCAAGCAGCTCAAATATGAGACAACAATCTGACTACATATTTGTGCCGTTTGGCGTTGAGACATTTGGTCCGTGGGGTCCTCGTGCTGGAAAGTTTTTCGAGCACTAGCCACAAAACTTACGGCCACCAGCAAGAACAGAAGAGCTGGTTCCTTCCTCGCTCAAAGGCTCAGTATAGCCATTCAGCGAGGACACGCAGCCAGCGTTCTAGGATCCTTGCCCTACGGCCCATACCTTTTGAAATTGTACGTGTATACTAAGCTAATGTATTTATATAAGATGTAAATAGTTTAATACTTAGATTTGTTCTGGTTTGATTGATGATCTTATAATTTATTTTCTTCATGAACTGAGTTGTTTTTGTGATGATTTTTACGACAAAAATGATTTCATTTCTATCCTAATCTAAATCAGTCCAATCCGCCCCACTGCAGGGCAAAGGCCTCCCGTCCCAATTTCAATGATACACATCATCATCACATCTTATCCTTCACATTTTAAAGTTTTATACATGTAGCTCTTGGCTATGTTCTTCTGTGTTAAAAAGAAGCTGTCCTAAATAACTGATCGTCAACAATTGATTCACAGCATGTGCCCCTCCCAAAATATTAAACCCGAAAATTCGACAAATAACAGAATTATATGAGTCATACTATCACCGAAACACTAAACATTATTTAAATAAAATAAACCAAACTGCTACTTATACAATTTCAACAACACAAACACCTATTGCAAAGCCAAGAGTACCTACATAACACATAAATATTACTATACTAAAATATGACAAAACTCCCACTAATTAAACATTTTAACACAATCTTATGGTAGCAAGCAAGCCGCCTATTATACCGATACTCTATTACGTCCGGAATGTCTGTAATATGACACACAAAAATGTTATTAAATAGTTTCACAAAATGTCTGTTTCTCACAATAGTTTTGTGCGTATTGAGCATGAAATTTGACAAAACTACTAATACGCCGCCTACCGTTGTACTTACAAGCCGTAAAAGTTAATCGTCGTGTTATTATTTTTAATTAAAAAGGAAAATTTGTTCTAATACTACTAATTTGTAATAATATATTATCTTCACGTTTGGCGAAATAACAAGTTTGATGTCAAGTGATAACGAAAGTAAATCGGTTTGTGATTGGCTGAGAAATCGTCACGTCATCTTAGTTCTCGGAACGTCTTAGTCTTTTCAGTTTTTCTTTTCAGCAGTTCGTAATGTAGGTTAATGCTTAAAATTGAATCTGAAACGTTAGATTACAGCAAAATGCTCCAGGTGATAAACCACCTCATTAGATAAATGAAAACTTTTGTCTGCCGTCTACTAATATCTGCAATGCTGTCCTGACACGTCTTGTCCCACAGTGTTGCCTCAATAATAACAAATGATTTATTACGTGACTTTTTTTGTAGTTTTGCTCTACTAACTACAAATATTATTACAGACCACATTCGATATATCTTTAAAATCGTTACAATTTATCGAAATGACATTAACTACTTGCTTTCGAAACCATTTCAATGGACAAGAACATATTCTAAAAAAGAAACTAGATATCCTCATAGCTATGTTTTTGTTTATAGTCTACCCTTTTACTGCCAGCGCAATATCATCAGCATAAATTAGCAACCTAGGTGGCTGCTCGTGGTGGTCTCGGATGCTGTTTGACAGAACGTCTAATATTACGCTGAACAGAAACGGGCTAAGCACGGAGCCATGGTGTACTCCAACGGTGATAGGGAAGGGATGGGTGTTACCAACCGCAGTCCTAACTATGGAACTGGAATCGTGGTACATATCCCGGATAATGTCAATAAAGACGGGAATGGCCCTGGACCGCAGCGCCCAGCCGATCATCTCGCGAGGGACACAATCGAAGGCCGTCTGCATGTCTAAGAAAAGGAGATGCAGAGGTGTATTCTTCAGTTTGTATCCCTCCATGAGCGTTCTCAAGGCAAATACGGGGTCCATGGTCCTGAAACCCGGTCGAAACCCATACTGACACTCCGAGATTGTACACTCCTTTCAAAACCGAGAGTCCACAATGCGCTCAAGTAGCTTCATGGTGTGGGACATCACATTTATGCCGCGATAATTGCTACACCGAGCTCTTGCCCTTGAAGACCGGCGTGATAATGCTCAGCCTCGACACCCGTGTAATAAGTGCTAAGTTATTCCCGGGCCAAAGAGCCAATGTACTTCGAATATAAGTTAGGTTACGATGTTATTACCAGAGGATCTCGGAGTTCTGTTCGACCCCAAGCTGACTTTCCATGCACACTTGAAGAGGATAGCTGCCGATAGCTTCAAGCGGTTGGGTTTTGTTATTCGTAACTGCAGGGAATTTCAGAATGTTGGCGCCATTAAACTACTTTACATGGCATTGGTTAGGAGTCGATTGGAGGCAAGTTCAACAGTCTGGAACCCTCATGAATCTTCATTGAATACATTTTGATCATTAAAAAGGTTCAAAAGACATTCTTAAGATTTTTTTTATTTCTATATCCGACTAGTTTCTTGTTGGGTACACTGGGTTTTATCTCTTTGCAAGTACGACGTAACTTTAATTTAATTGTTTTTATCTGTCGATGCCTACGTGGTAAATCTGACTGTCCCCAGTTTGTGACACGTTTAAGTAGATATTTTGTGCCCAACAATTATCCGCGTAATCGGCGGCACAATCTGCTGGCAGTACCCTCAACTAGAACTCAGGCTCGCCCTTTCTCGCCGTTTGTGCGTGGGCCTTACTGACTTGAACAAGCTTCTGGCATCAGCATCGTGCGACTTATTTGCTGACAAACCCTGCGATATTGTCTATATTTGTTTAACGTTTTTTGAGCGTAATAATAATTTATAAATATGTGTATGTACCTAAACTAAATTGTACAATGCTTTGGTGTTTATTTACTGTTATGTTGTGCAATTTTCTTTTCATAAATAAATAAATAAATGTTCCCGGTGATGAGAATGCGGTTGAAAAGGTGGGTGAGTATGCCCACACCACGAAAGCCCATCGATTTCCACGCTTCGGTAGGGACTCCATCGGGTCCGACAGCTTTCCGGTTCTTCATGCGGCGAAGAGCCGACTGGACTTCATCAGGCGTTACCGGGGGCACTAGTCCCTAATTCGAAGGGAGTTCAGGTGGCTGCATCTCTTTGTGCTGCTTATTGAGCAGCTCGTGGAAGTAAGAGCGCCATCTCGCCTTCACCGCACGGTCCTCGCATAGCTGGTTGCCGAGAACATATATACAAGAACCCGACAACAACCGTCGGGCTGTAGCCCACCAAACACAACACCCGCCTGGTCGGAGAATCCTACCTTTTCAATGGTGGATGAGGAACTTTACACCCTGTTCCTCACTCTGGTGACCCCGAGCATGAACGTTAGCACAGCCTTCGCAAAGCTACGTATGGAAACGTATCGCGATGAAGGAAACTGACGTATCCTACATCGCGATATTGAAGTTATTCGAGCGATTGTACAACTTTTTTTTTTTTTTATTATACACGTATACGAGTACATTACAGCCTGTTCCTCACTCCCCCAAACTGGTGACCCCGAGCAAGAACGTCAGCGCAGCCTTCGCAAAGCAACGTTATCGTGACGTCATCATCACTCCCCTCCGAGACCCGAGGTCGATCGCAGGTTGAGTTGTCCATACATCTTGCGATGCTTGCCGATAATCCCCACAGGGCTGCCATCCATTATCTTTTTAGGGGCCAAGTGCAGGGGTGATGACCTCGGGCTGTCTGATGGCCTTGCTGTGCCATTTGCTAACATGTCCTCGAACTCCATCTTCGCTAACTTTAACTTGTCCGGAGCTAGACGCCTAGAGGAGGCTAAAAACCGGAGGAACGGGTGTGATTTCAGCTCGTATGTGGCGAGATAGATGTCGCTACAGTGTCATTCACACAGCGGCACATGGAAATATCCTGGGCCGCTTTGACCCTCGAACGTGCTAACTAGTAAACGAGCTTCTGCCCCTTGGACGACTCCAACTTATAATACAAAGGACGGGAGTGGTCATGTGTGGCTCTGGCTACAGCTCGTTTACAGGCACGTTTGGCATCCCTGTACGCGGCGCGATCTTCAGGTAATTCGGACGCTTGCCACGCTTTGAAGACGGCTTTTTTTACACTGATCTCCTTCTGGTCTGCTTCGTTCCACCACCAGGTCTCCTTGTCAAGCCTACCATCCGGAGACACACCCAACACCATCCTCGCCGCCTTGGTGATAGCTGCCTGACACCTATCCCAGAGCTGTTGCTCGGACTCACTATCCGCTGCGATGCACAGGTCACCGACAGCGGCAGCAAAGTCATGGGATCTGGTTCGGAGCGGGCAGTGCTCCCGGCACTTGCTTCGAGGCTTCACTCGCAGGTCCATCACAAGTAGACGGTTTTGGGCAGTAAGACGGTCTCCGGGTATGACCTTACAGGTAGCTAGCTGCCTTGCCGATCTTGGCTCTCCTGGTGAGAAAGTAGTCGATCTGGGTTTGCGTTCCTACCGCTCTTGTGGGTGAACAGATGCGCCGACTCTTCTTGAAGAACCTGTTCACGATGGCCAAGTCGGCAGGCACACACGTCCGGAGAATCTCTTCGCCTTCAGCGTTACGACTGCCAAAACCAAAACTACCGTGAACACGCCCGTATTCCTCACACTGTTCACCCACATGACCGTTCAGATCGCCACCCAGAACGACGCCTTGAGACAGTGGAGTAGTGCATAGAAGCTGGTCGATTTGCTCCTGAAACAGTGCCTTATCCGAATCGCTACAACCGACCTATGGTGCGTAGGCACTTATCAAATTGGTCGTGACCTCTTCGATAAGCACCCTCACGACCACAAGGCGGTCGCTGACGTGATTGACTTCCAAGACACTATTTTGGAATTCCTCGGACAGCACCATCCCATGAGCTTGTAGCCGTGCCTGATGTTCCGGGACCTGTTGCCTCTCCAGCGAGTCCCAGGAACGCAACGGCCACCCTCCGCCTGGCGAGCACCGCCAGCTCGGGAGCGCGTCCCATCAGCGTGCCAACATTCCATGACGCGAAGCGGACCTTCCTTTGTAGGTACTAATGTATTTAACCGGGCCCGCCCATGTCCCGGTAGCCCTAACCCACTTAACACAGGAGTACGGCGATCCCCCTGCGCGTCGTTTTTCGGCGACGCCCTGTCCAGGTCGGGTACTCTTTCCTTGCTGACCATAACTGTTTGGCGTGTGTTGACTTTACGAGAGCGACTGCCATCTGACCTCCCCTGTTTGGCGTGTGTTGGCTTTACGGGAGCGACTGCCATCTGACCTCCCAAGGCAGTATTGTAATGTAATGCTCAAAATCGAATCTGAAACGTACATTATAGGCAAATGTTCGTTATGTCAGGGAGGCTGTACTTTTATGTAATTACAGGAAAGCGCTCCAGGTGAGGGACCACCTTAAGATGATTAGAGTTCGACCAAAACAAATTTACTTACTGTTTAATATTTTTAGCTGATAGCCTAGGGTAGGGGTTTTTAGTAGGTAGAGTTGGCTTCCCAGGAAGTTGCCAATAATCACTCTGCCATCACCTCTTTGCATGGTGATAAGTAAAGAGTTTTCCCTTCTATAAAAATAAGGGTTTGCAATTCATATCTTTGCAAACCATTATCTCTGCTAGCATCGAAGCGGACACGGCAAGTGGTTTAACCTGATGAAACAGTCATGAAACACTGGATACGTCACCGATCTAATGTACGCAGGTTGTTCCGCAACAGCCTATGCGAAAACATTTAGACATGGTGTAACAAAAGCCAGGCGTTACATGCTGCCTGGCCTTAAACTACTCGTACATCTTACCCTGCATCGTATAGTTACGAGTTGTCATAACTACGAGTATGTACATAGTAAGGTATAAAAGTGTTAACTAATAAAACAACAGTATTTTTTTATTACAGCCTAGTTACATATTATTTTATCTTTCGCTGTTGTATTTTTACTGCGTACGTAGATCTCTGTAACAGCATTTATTTAAATCGAAGGACTGGCCTTTTGGCGGATAGTGGCGAATTGGCGATCCTGCCTTTAATACAATGTCACCAAAAGCCAATACATGGTGTTTGAGGATGCCGGTGCGAAGTGTCCGCAAACCTTACCACCTGTTCGACTAAATGGTGTCCCTCTAAATAGAGTAAATCAATTTACTTATCTGGGCCATATAGTTACCGCCAACCTCAAGGACCATGCTGATATCGAGCGGGAACGGAGGGCATTGTCTAGGAGAGCCAACATGTTGGCCCGCCGATTTACTCGATGTTCCACTGCTGTAAAGGTTTCTCTTTTCCGGACATACTGTACATCTTTGTATACGTGCAGCTTGTGGGCAAAATATTCGCAAAGGGTATATGATTCCCTCCGTGTCCAATTTAATAACGCGTTTAGGGCGGTATTGGGACTGTCTCGTTTCTGTAGCGCGTCAGGCATGTTTGCAGCAGCGAACACCGACTGCTTTCACGCAAGTATGCGCAAACGGGGAGCCTCTTTGGTGCGCAGGGTTCAGGCCAGTTCCAATGCCGTCCTGGCTATGATTGCCAGTAGGCTGGACTGTCCCTACATCCGACATTGCTGTGATAGACACATCCCACAATGTCGGATGGAGAGACTATTGTAACTTATTTATTTTAATGTTTTAAATTTGTGTTTTTATTGTATTTTATTTCTTAATTATTTTATGTTCCTATTTATTCTAATTTTAATTTCAATTGTATGTCACAATATGGGTTTTTTATCACCTGAAATAAATGATTTAATTAATTAATTAATTTAGCGCCGGAGGTCGTCGTGAGATTGATTTCCACTCATGGCAAACATTTGTGTTGGTTGTGTGTCTGGATGTTATTATCTAAATAGATAATGGTTATCTATGATACCCATAGTACGAGAAACTTTTTTTTTTTAATGGGTTTGCGTTTGGCCTCAGTCTCGCCTGGTGGTAAGCGATGACGGGGCCGGTGGTGGTACACGCTTACCCAGAGAATGCCTATGAGTTAGTTTAGTTTGGAGTCAGATGATCTTGGTGTAATTTGTCCCTGATATTCAAATAGTTATTCATATTTTTCAGTGTAAAACACGATTAGTCACGATTAGAGGACGGAAATAACCACAGTCTTTATTTATTGCTAATTAATTCATTAATGTTTCATGGGGATATGAAACCCATAAACAAAGCATCGCTTGTCTAATCCTGCGTTAACAAAAACAGATGTTAATCTACGCAAATTACGCTTAAATTATACCGGCTAATAAGCGGGTTGTAAAACACTAGAATGGCATGCAGTGTTAACAATGCAAAAGGCATTTCTGACAAATTAATTTCGTTACTGCGTTCGAAATTGCGATAGACTTATTTTGAGGCGTTCTTACGGACGACTGGTTAACGTCTTTTTTAACCTTGAAATACTCGTAAATGTATTGGCATAGGCAACAGAGATGAGGTTTTTAACCAGCTTTAAAAAAAAGAGGATGTTCTCTATTCGACTGCATTATTTTATTTTTTTTAATGTTTTTTACCCCAGAACTTGCGACGGGGTAAACCGATTTGGAAAGTTCTTTTTTATTTGAATGCTGGTTTGTTCCAGTTCTAACAGTGACATCCATGAGAAAACCATATAAATAAGTCTTAAATGGACTGGCCTGTTGACGCAATGGCAGCGATCCTGCCTTTAGCGCCGGAGGTCGTGGGTTCGATCCCCACCCATGACAAACATTTATGTGACGAACATTTGTGTTTGTTGTGTGTCTGGGTGTTATTATCTATTTAAGTATGTATTTAGAAATATTTAAGTATGTTTATCAGTCTCTGATGCCCATAGTCTTGGTGTGAATTGTCCCAGATATTTATTTATTTAAATCTAGATTAACTATATGCGCGACAAATGGACGAATAACTCAATATCACGCCAACCGATTTCGATGATTTTTTTTTTATTGGAAAGGAATACTTCAAGGGTTGTTTGATGAAAGTAAGGTTAGGTTCTGAAGGGTTCCATAACAAAGTGACGGAACTCTTTAATTCTTAGGAGCAAAAAAACGATACTTATTTGATTTATACACTAAAAATCAAGAAATAAACAAGAAATTTACAAAAAAAACAACTTTAAGTATAAAACAATCTTTCAAAACAAATGAAGTTGCACTAGAAAGTAAAAAATAATTGCGTATTCTTCTTAAACTTATACGATAATATAATGTAGGTACAATTATTAATATTGTTGGAGTCGGTGTCAGCCAATGTAGGTTTGTAACTACCCATATACATACTTAAACGTGAGATGTAAAAAGTAAGTAGGTAGGTATATTGCTAGGTATATTGTAGTGTTTCCTTGGCTGACACAGACTCCAACAATAACAATAATTGTACTACATTATAATATTATCGTATAAGTTTTAGAAGAATATGCAATTATTTTTCTACAAATTAATTTGTTTTAAAGTAGTTGTTTTTTTTCAAACGATGTATCATTGGAATCTATATTGTTAAATATAGATTATAAGTAGTTATACTTACTAGTAGCTTCACTTGCAGTTTCACATTCGTTATGTGTGACGATTTTATAACATTTAAATAACTAATTGTTAGGAATCATACGATTGAAATCAATCTAAGTAATAACTTATATACTGTCGTCCTAATGCTGACGCTGAGCCAAGTCCACCATCATTGAAACCAAGTCGGATGGGTATTGGCCTAATCACCACGCTTGCCAACAGCGAGCCAATGATCACAAACACACCCTGTTTCGATCCAGATCATGAGCCGAATGCTTGTAAATATAAAGTTGAAATAAAATTTAAGAGGTGCCAGTATCTATCAAATCAATTAGCAGTCGGTTGCCAAGTTACGCATATGTAACTTTGGACCCGACCGGTGCCATTAAGTCCAGCCCACACGAGCCCTCAGATGCCGATAGCAAGTGTCAATCAGGTTGACAGGCAAGATAGCCGAATTGCACTTTATTGCAATTCAATAATTTAGGACTGGGCGATTTTAAATAAGACTGATTGCCTGAATTAATTTAGCTTTTGATTTAATGGAACCAAGATACCTATCTCGGTTTCTCACTTGAACGTTCTCCGTGTAGGTACGTCGGTTACCCGTAGGTATGGCTAGTGGCGGGTGCATACTTTCTTCAATAATATTGTTTTTAGATCTGTTACTAACATAGTTCTTATTTTAAAATTTATTTACCATTGAAAAGCTTAAATAACATGATCATAATACGGTCACATACTAAAACCACTTAGGTTTATGACGAAATGACCACCTAAAATAAACAACGATACAATTAAATGGCTGTCTCAACTGCTAACGGATGGATGGTTAAATACAATTACAGTTAGTATCACAATTAAAGATAGACAAATCATAAAAGTAGAAACTGGGTAGATCTATCTATAATTCACTTATAGTGTGGTGGGTGGTGCTGTGGAGTGATATATTTATTGTTAAACGTTACATTTTGTAGGAACTGTTATTGCCTGAAAATAAACATATTCAAAAATATCTGCATAAATGATTTGTAGATAGTAAATCCCAGATCCTGAACAAACTCAAACGTTCATCACATGACTGTTTATCTTGGACGGGGAACAAACCCACTACCCTTACATAGTCTCCTGCGCAATTTTTTCCTACAATGTAAGCATATAATGATGAGTTGTGTTTTATAAATGGCGACCAGTAAGACTACCATGACTTTTTGCCACGTAACTAAGATAGTTGACTTCATAAACACATGCCATTTTTGGTTTCATTTTTAATCATGAGGGGCGCTGTACGGTTATCCCATACAATACAATAACCTCAACAGTTTACGCGAACGCTAGCGACTGTCATAGGTGCAAACTTATGGGCTGGCAGACACGCTTTTTATTTTTAACAGGAGCGTCGTGGCCTAGTGGTTAAGTAAGCACTCCAACTCGTTTCGCAGATCGTGTGGTCCTGAGTTCAAATCTGGCCAGAACCTAAATCTTTGTGTTTATTGTTTAATTTCCGACTAACTCTCCGGTGATGGAAATCATCGATAAAAAACCAAATCAACCCGGATAGCGGCGGAAATCTCACCACCTACCACGTTGGGTTCTAATACCATTGGTGAAAAGTGGGCTTCTGAGTGTTCTGTTCACCATGACGGCAACAGTCAATTGCCTCTCACTACCCCGTTTGGGATAAAGTCTTGTATGTATGTAGTCTGGTATATATGTATGTAGTCCACAATCTCCTTACCACCAGGTCCAATATTGATCAAATGACTGCCTAGTAAAAGGTTGGACCATAGTTGAATAACAGGGCTATATCAGTTGTATATTATGCATACAAAAATTACGAGCTAATTTCAAAACAACCGCGAACGACCACTTCCCCATCCGGGATAAACTCACAATTATAAATTAGGTGGTCGAGTTGAAAAATGACTATACTTACTTAACACATTAACCAAGATAATTGATGGGTGCAGTAAAAATCTCGTAAATATCTACCAGATAAATATCGGCGTAATAGTAAGTCATTACACGATCAATTATAGCAATCGATCAACAATAGTCTTGTATTCTGGTAGCGCCAAGGACCAGGTAGGGTTGTCAATGTGGGCGAAAGATCAAAGTCAAAGTTCTTTATTTGCGAATCATGGGTACATTTGATGTTATGGATATGATAAGTATCTCCATATTCGGCCTCTCGACATGCAAAACACATTTAAAAACACTAAATTACACTCAAAACTGGCTTATATACAATTTCAAAATATCATTTTACAGATTCATTTCAAGTCACGAGCCATTATAATATTATTACATCTATCTATCTAATGGATTCTTTTGGTTTCTTTTTGTCCTGAAATCTTTACTCGGCCTTCCTCCCTCACTGACTATATTATTCGTCTAACGATTGCACTGAGTGACCAACATCATTAACTAAAATTCAGAGTTCCCATATTCTTTTAATGAGCAACTAGCTGTCCGTCATTGGCTTCGCTCGCGTAGACTGCTTTTCCCGTCTAAATATAGCCTAAATAAAAAATAGCCTATGTCACTCGCTGTTAATGTAGCTAGATATTGCTAAAGGAATTTTTAAAATCGTTCTATTAGTTTCGGAGCCTATTCATTACAAACAAACAAACATTTCTTCTTTATAATTTTAGGATAAATTATAGATAAAGAATATATTTACAAATAATTGAAAATATGAATAGTTACCTAAACGACGAAGTTGAATACTAATGAATACAGACTGTCGAGGTAGCGTGAACAATTTAATTTTTCACTACTCATGCTCTAAAAGTACCCCAATATAGCCCTACGAAGCGGGGCTAAAGTAACCACTTTAGTCCCTAGGAGTAAAAAGTAATTAGTTCTTTAATTTCCTTCATGTAACATAGACCAACTCAAACAGCCAGTAAAAATATACTATTATCTGTGGAGTGTGGACTGTCTTCATTGCGAAAATGTGGAGAGTTTTAGTTCCATGGTTTGTCCGCAAAGAAGGTGGCGCCATGTGTTTTAAATCGTTATTCTGTGGTTCAGTTCACAAAAAAAAAATGGCCATGAAAATTTCAGAACTTTTGTCAAGTGTAAAAATGTTCTGTTTTATATGTTTTTGTACTAAATTGACTATTTTTCTCGCACTCGAAGTGAAAAGTACAGTTTGCACCTCGAGACTAAACGCCAACTTAATATACCCTCGGTTTCATTGACGCCCTCCCTCCCACGCTCGGGAGTCAAACCACCTCTGGTATATTATGGCTTCGTTTAGTCCCTCGATATAAAATATACTAATAACCATCTCAGAACAGAAGAACACAACCCTAAAACCACCGTCTGAAAAGTAGTCAACCCTTACGAGTCCGGCCAAAAGTATAGTGTTCCGATCAATTTATTTATCTGGAGGTCGATCAAGCGACACCTGTCAAAGCCACTAACAAGTTACGCGGCAAGTAACAGGTTAATTTACACCAAACTTGTCACAGGTCATGTCAGGAGTGGCATGTTTCGTTTAGGCCAAT
This sequence comes from Udea olivalis, assembly GCA_947369235.1. Classification (NCBI taxonomy): domain Eukaryota; kingdom Metazoa; phylum Arthropoda; class Insecta; order Lepidoptera; family Crambidae; genus Udea; species Udea olivalis. The sequence continues at coordinate 7,453,451 of OX376362.1, read as the reverse complement.
CGTTTGAGCCTAAGCGGAACAGTAGCTATTGCCCTTGGCTGTATTATGATTGAAAAGGATATTATTCAATTGTAATAGGCATTTATTTACAAAAACTGTCAATCAAGACGTCCAGTTAGGACGAATTAATAATCCTATTTCATTTACAATGCTATATTGCATACCTAACGATAGCAACAAAAAAACTTATATATGTTCTAGTTTTCATGTCTATAATCATTTAACTATTTGTGGCGCGCACAATCAAAAGACAATCGTTAGGCTAAATTATGTTAGTTGTTTAATTTTGCATTTTCAATGTCTTGATCAAAATAACAAATGCACAAATAAACATTATTTTAATTGATCAGACTGTATTTAGATCTAGTTCAGTTGGTTTATGGACATTAATCACAAATTCTTACATACATTTTTATTTATTCAAAGCAATCAACACTTTGAGCCATAAGAAGTAGCTCCGCCGCCGGCATGTAGGTACCATTAAACGAAATGTCGACTAAAACTCAAGTACATCCAATTAAGTATGTTAAATGTCGACTTGTTTTTGTTTTGATCTATGTTATTACAGTCCATTTGTAAGAATAATCTATAAAATAATCAGACGTCCAAACACGGCACGCCCAAGTAATCAAAATCACATTTTATACCTAACATTTCCGTATTCTTGGCGATTAATCGCAAATAGTGGTGGGCACCAGTTATATGAAACTCATTAGGGATATTTAAAGTGTATTAATGCAAATGGTTAACTGGTAATGAATATAAATAAATAGATTAATAGACAAGGACTTTAATAGTGTGACTTCTCGTAGGTCTCTACGCCGACGAGCTTAAAGTATGAAGTTAATTACATAAATTATTAACTGCTTTTAAAAATCTTTACGCGCTTTTTACAATGCTTGTTTTCATATCGAAAGTGAGAAAACTAAAAAAAATCTAATCAAGAGCTGCCACCAGGATTGTGGAAGACACGGGTTCGAATCCAGTCTGATTTCATCAAGGTCCGAAATTCGATTTTTTCTAGTTTGCCATCTTAAGCTGTGGTTTTCCAATCCATGAGTTTACCTTAAGTAGACTATAATAGTAGATAGTTAACTACAGCAACTTGTATGTCATTGAATCACGGTGGAATCCGCTGTGCCCTACCTCTCAGTTTCTTTGTACGATGGGATGGCAAAGATCTGTAATGTGTTTGTGGAGATTAAGATAGAATAAATAAATAAATAAATGAATATGCGCCAGACAACACACCTCTTGTCATGGTCTCGAAGTAGGGATAAATATCCCTGTGTTACGAGGTACCAGACAAGGAATTAAGCCAGGGGCGTCTCCCAGCACACCCAGACACAGGCCAATTTAGAAAAAATCATTTCCTGAATTGACCTTGACCTTTTTGCGTGAAAGAGTAACAAACATACATCCTCACAAACCTTTGCATTTATATTATAATATCAGTAAGATTAGTACAGAGTGCCAAGTGCGAGTTGCTGTGAGAGACGTGAATGACTTCACCATCGCGTTTTGCGAGCACGTAAATGTCAATTACTATGAAATCGAATCAACGCCGTATAGCAGCTAATTCGGGCAACATTAAGGCCGCTAGATGGCGCTCACCCGATGCCATGCAAATTCGCGTTTTTTTTCTCGCAAACGCGATGGTGAAGTTATTCACTTCTCTCACTGCAACTCGCACTCAGCACTCAGATAACAGCCACAGCGTACGCACCCCTTCTAGGATGGACAACTTGTTAAAGGCCGCAAGAAATTCCCTCAAATCCGTATTCTTCCGTAATGGGGCTTACTCCATGTTCAACGTTGGACGTCTAAAGGTGCTGATAGATTTGAGCATTCACTTGTATCAGAACATCAAGCATTCGTCGTTTTCAAATTACTCGGACCAAATTGCGAACATAACGCTCGATGGTTTGTTACAACTTGATTTTAAAACGCAAGCAAAAACGTCACATTACATGGAAATATTTTTAGAAAACTGAGCATTTACCAATAATGTACCATTCGTAAAGCACTGCACACATTGCAACAATAGCAAAAGCTGTAGTCTATAGCTACTTTAATAAAGGGAAAGACGTAGTGAAACACCTCGAGAATAATATTCGTTTATTATCTGTAGGTAATGTCAATTTTAATGAAATATATTAATTTATAGACAAAATCAACGACATTTTTCCGATTAGCACTCTCATTGAAAATATCTCATTTAATTAACTTTCAAACATCATATTCTAATATTTTTCGGAAACAAATGTCGTAGATATCTAAGTGTCAGGTTGGAATCAATAGTGCGTAGAACATTCCGAGAAAGCCTACAAGAAATAAGGACAAACCCTGTATTAGTACAAATATTTCATTATGTAAGTATAAATAAATAAATATAAATATGCGCCAGACAACACATCTCTTGTAATGGTCTCGAAGTAGGGATTAATATCCCTGTGTTACGAGGTACCACACAAGGAAATCCGCCAGGGGCGTCTCCCAGCACACCCAGACCCGAGTCAATTTAGAAAAGATCGATTCCTGAATTGACCCGGGAATCGAACCCGGGACACTAGGAAAATCGAGGCGAGAAACCGTGCTAACAGCACACTACGCCAATCGTTTCGTCAAAAACTTATCGTGTAGTATAAACTTATGAATGTATGTTATGTACTCCAGTACATTAATAAGTTTATAAACGCTCGATATCTAACACATCGATAAACACTCTTTGTATTCCTAAATTTTTACAAAGAACCACGAATCAACTTAACTCGCAAATGCGCACCTTTGTTTTATAAAAACAACGTTATCTTAAAATACTTTTTATTTAAAATCCTAGAAAGACAAACTAGAAAAATATTTATAATAAAAACTCAGCCTTTGTTGAATAGCAACTAGCCAATATGCCACATGAGACAAAATGTGTTAATAATTATATGTGTGTATTTGAAATATTTTACTGTGTGTTTCTGACGCCCATCTCAAGCGCTTGTCTGTTTCTATGGTCAGTTGATTTTGGTGCAAGCTGTTCCAAATACACCGGGTGATTATCAAAAGATTTACAAAAATGATATGGCACACTCAGTAAGTGATGTAGAAACGATCTGAGTATAAATGAAATTTATTTGCTTTTGACGGTCACCATACAAAGCAGACGAACAGTTCGTATTTTTTGTATGAAGAACTGAAATAAAAGTCAGTTGAAGTAATCGAAATTTCCCTGATATAGTTACTACACTACTTACTGAGTATGCCTTAAATAGCCGTCACCTGTTATTTTTAACCGACTTCTAAAAAAGGAGGAGGTTCTCAATTCGACTGTATGTTTTTTTTATGTTTGTTAACTTATAACTTTCGACTGGGTGAACCGATTTTGATCATTCTTTTTTTATTTGAAAGCTAGTGCTTCCCGAGTGGTCCCATTTTAATTTGGTCTAGTTCTGGCAGTGGCATCGATGAGAAAACCATATAAGTCTTAAATCTAGATAAACAAAATGCACGACAAATGGACGATTATCTCAATGTTATGCCAACCGATTTTAATAATTATTTTTTTATTTGAAACCTGATGCTGTCCGTGTGGTCCTATTTTAATTTAGTCTAGTTCTGACAGTGGCATACATGAGAAACCCATATAAGTCTTAAATCTAGATAAACTATTTTCGCGGCAAATGGACGAATAACTCAATATCGCGCCAACCGATTTCGATGCTTCTTTTTTTATTGGAAAGGATATACTTCAAGGGTAGTTTGATGAGAGTTTGGTTTGGTTCTGATTATGGGATCCATGACAAAGTAACGGAACTCTTCAATTCTTAGGAGCAAATAAGCGATACTTTTTCGATGTATAAAATAAACAAGAACAAATCACTAAAAATCAAGGAAAAACAAAAAATTTAACAACAAAAAAAACAACTTCAAAAAAACTATTCTTTAAGTAAAAAAAAATTGCGTATTCTTCTAAAAGTTATTTATTTTGAGTTGAGTTTTTTTTTGAAGTTGGTTTTTTATCATATCAAATCACCAATTGATATAACTAACATAGTTTACCCGCTTTTGTTTTAGGTTGGATGGCATTGTGTAAAGATATCTCAATGTTTTCTGAGTGACTACAAATTTTAGCATATTAAACGTTTAAGGTGACGACTGGGAATACACCTCGGTCGGTTTTTGCGTAGGTACATACTCCTACACTTCTAAGCTACGACATAATATTTGTAAAATAAGGAAACCAAGATTTGGGTACTGTGGCGGATGATAATAAAAATACACTAAAAAATCATTTTTAAGCTCCTTCCTCGGATTACAACAATATAATAAGGTCAACTCTTGAAATGGGTAGCTTCAGGGCCTATACTGATTCCTACAAATGTACGTGTAATAACAATAATTTGACGTATCTTTACGTGATGATTCTTCAGAAATTAGATTGAAATTCTTCATAACAGTTACACTTCGAACTTTAAAATAATATCGATTTTCATCTTACTATTGCACTTTGTTTTTTTTTATTTTAACACATGAATTTATCAACAAGTTATACGTGCATTTCGAGTTTTCGTGAGAGTCACATTGGAGTAGATAGTTGGTGGCTACTCATCATTAACTATTCGCACGTATTATAATTTCGCTTTGTCGAAGTTTGTGATGATGTTTCATTTGGGCGGCCGGGCGGCCACAACAAGCCTCTGTCACTCCATGTGCACTCCACTCATTTTGCAGTTGATTGTCAACAGCCGCGTAGAACATTCCATAGATAAAAATATGTACGGACGGATAAAAACTGTAAGTGCCTACTGAATAGCTGACATCCATATCGATCGAAAGAGGTAGCCCTGGCAAAATATGCCTGTCACATGACAGCACGCATTTAAAATGAAAAAAAATTACAATTTTCTATTCGCTGGGTGCGTGATAGAAGCGCCAGCCTGCGCTTAAAATTGGGTATGGGAACAAAATCAATCATGTCCTAAATCGAAAACCATTTCAAGGTATTTGTATTTTATACCTTATTTAAATATTTCACATTTTTAAAAGCAAAGGATCTAGGATTTTTTAAATTAAATACGTTGGCAAACTGGGGTCAAATGAATGACCCCAGTTTGCCAACGTCCGCAAAGAGTATATTATTGGATCTTGACGGTAATCAAATTGACATCTCACAATTGAAACCTATTGGGTCGTATAAACGTCCTTTCACGTGATTGGTTTATAATCTATCCATCAACCAATCAAATGACGCGATCTGTATCATACGTAAGACTTTTAGCTAGGTGAGTCTATGGTATTGATGGGGTTTCCAGATAGCAGATTTGAAATTCCCCCAGGTGAAATATATTTTTCCACAAAGTTATTTTTAATAATACGTATTGGAACGCTCTTCCAGCACATGTGTTTCCTTCCTCTTATAGTCCCGGGTTCTTCAAGCGGGGCGTGAAAAGGCATTTCTGCAGGCCTTCAAGGTGAGGATGGCCAGCCCAGTGATTCGTTTGAATGACTGGGCTTGTCAACCTCATATCTGGACCTCACGACCGCTTTCCATCAGGTGGAGTGAGGTCGTCTTGACGAGCAATATAAAAATTAAAAAAAAACCCCCATTGCCCAGACGGGTAGGTAGGACTTTCAGGTAGGGCTTGGTTTCAGAACTTGGCAAAATGAATTGTATCTGAAGTCTACTTCTCATATTCTCGTGGAATTGTACATAATGAACGGCGAGCTCTGTTTCAGTCGTAAGTGCAGTACTTATATACCACACACAGCCACGAACACAACACACACACACACACACAAACACACACACACACACACACACACACGCACGAGAGTTCCGTTTAAGTTAAGTTTTTTTTCAATGTATTTTGTACTGTTCTAAGCCCTCATGTACTAATTCTCGATTAACACCGATAGAGAAATGGAAGTGGCTGAAAAACAGCGCTGCCTAGGATCCAGATCCTAGGTCAGCACAAGCTGAGCCACCTCCAATTGCTTTCTGTGTTTTATTTTTATGTTCATGGTGATATTTGTACGATTGAAAGCAATAAACGCATTTTTATTTATTATTTATTTATTTATTTATATCAGTAATTTTCTCCTCATAATTTATTTACCATGAATCCGGGAAAAAACACATGTGGGAACACTAAGTGAATTTGTGACGTCATGGGTTCGCAATGTTTAAAAATTAATAAAAATGACTACCTGCTAGATCAATGAAATATTTAAATTAGTTACTTGAAATAGTAAAAGGTATTTAAAAATATATAAAAAAAAAAATTGTGCCATACCCAATTACAGCGGACTTTGAAATGGCAAATGGCAAATGCTGGCTGTCATTACGAAGAGAAACAAACAAATAATTTCAATAATATATCGTAATTTACTTAAATTCTATATATTCGATCATGAAAATCTATAGTGTCGATAATAACGTTGACCTTTTTTTATTTCTTGTCTAAAATGGCACAACACAATCAGTTAATTTTAGGTACTTAGTGCACAAGGACTTTCTCATGACTGTCTTAACGAAATGTAATTAAAACAATAAACCTCTGATTAAATCAAAACAGGAATATAGGTGACTCGTCCCTAGCACGTGGACCGCTTAACTTAGGCCCCCGTCGCCTAATTTTCGTGGTTGTGTCTACAGTCAGAGTTGACATGGGTATACAAACACATATTGCCGCTCTGATTAACCATGAACCAGGAAGAAAGCTTCGCCAAAAACAGTGAAGAGTAGCAATGGGGCAGCCCTAGTTGGCAGTTCGCCAATTAAAAGTACTCAAAAGGGAAACTTTGAGGGAAATGTGGATACATTTTCGCCGGTGGATACCGGCAAAGAAAATTAGGTGTGATCCATTGCCGTTAGATACCTATTTCGGAAATTAAGGGAGATTCAGCATTAAAGTTCATAATAAACGCTGCATGGTTCTGTGTGTTTTAATACGGAAGAAAATGATACATGCATTACCAAAGATGTTAAAAGTTTAGTTGACTAGGTTGAGATTAATATACAAATAAATAAAATAAATATAAATATAAATATGCGCCAGACAACACACCTTTTGTAATGGTCTCGAAGTAGGGATTAATATCCCTGTGTTACGAGGTACCACACAAGGAAATAAGCCATGGGCGTCTCCCAGCACACCCAGACCCGAGAAAATTCAGAAACGATCGTTTCCTGAAATGACCCGACCGGGAATCGAACCCTGGACACTACGGAAATCGAAGCGAGAAACCGTGCTACAGCGCACTACGCCAATCGTGTCGTCAAACAAATAGAAGATTGCGTTGAATGGCTTCGTATTTTTTTCAAATTCATTAATTGATCACCGTTTTAGCCATTGTTCTTGCATTTAACTACGCAGCAGGTTTCGTGACGCATATTTATATATTTTTGCTTAATAATATTGTACTGATTATTTAATAATGTACGGATACGTCAACTTCACTAGGAAACAGTGACAGTTGGTCCAAGGAAAGTTCCTTATTTGGCCACGGCGCGCGCTACGATCGATTCGTGTTTCTCCCACCTCCTACATCGCACCCAGCAAGTGTTCTATCTATTTAGTAGCTATAAAGTAATCTGTGGCTAAAGTATTCAGCCGGTGGCTAAAGTAGTCAAAATCTAGAGGTCCTGAATTCTAATACCATTTTTCACAACACTGGCTGTTGCCACGAGTTGCCACTTTCAATTTACGTTATCGTTCCTGTAAAAAAACTCTCCGTAGACGTACTGATTACTATTAGCCCACATTTAGCAAGCTTGTAAATAACCATACTCCAGCGATTGTGGTGATGACTTATTTTTTTAAGGCTTTGCCAGTATTTTTGGCCAGATGATTGTTCTAAAATGCATTTTGACATGAGTACACAATAACTTTCATCGTAATTTATTTTATAACATATTTGCTCGTAAAGGGTCTCTTATTTCACCAATTTCAATAACGTAATGTATCTCATTACGCACTTGTGCGGTAATGTAATGTAAAACGCACGAGTTTTTTTTATTATGGTAAAACGTACGGTTTAGCAAGATGCTCCGTCTAAAACGAACGGTACTTTTTTAAATTTTAGCAAAGAGTTTTTATGTCAGAAAAGAGGTCAACATTTTATGAATAAAATTAACTTTGGGAGATGAAATATAATAAATAAACATTTAATTCTTTAATTTATTTAATTTTGACAATAAATTACAACCATCTGTAACAAAAACACAGAAATATTAATTTACTTTATTAGTAATACTGGCTGTTTTTAATGCCTTTTGCCTTAAAAAAAGCGCTGATGCGCGCGCATCGCTAACTTGTGAACAAGTAAACATTTTCTAACTGCTGTAGCAAGTGATTTAAGATTTTATTTGTTTTAGAAAGTCCGATTTTTATTTATTTCCTCTCAAATATGTTATAAAACGTCGTATGACATACGTGCGCTTTGATAATTACAGCCTCTGCTTTCTTGTAGCCCTCGCCTACGGCTCGGGCTAGCAATATCGCCTCGGCTGTCATTTTCAACTTACCGCACTTATATCATAATGTACTATAACAGAGTTATTGTTGCAACAGCTATTATAATGAAATCTTTACACATGATTTGCCCAAGGTTTAAAAGATTACGATTTTTAGGAACTCTATAATCTCTTTTGGCTGCCGATTAATCGGATTAAATACAGATAAGCTCAATAATTTACAAACTCAAAAAAAATCAGAAAGCAAAAAAGTTGGTATGTTTAAAGTTTAGCGTTGACCCGTTGACTCAATAGTTGATGATGATGATGTTACTTTGATGTGACGAACATTTGTGTTTGTCCAGTGTCTACTTATATTGAAATTGATTTAAATAGAATATAATGTAAAACATTTACATGAGTATATCAATCTCTGTACAAGCTCAGCTTAGTTCAGGGTATCGGTTATGCCTTTTTATACTTTTATAACATATTTGCTCGTAAAGGGTCTCTTATTTCATTAATTCCAATATCGTATTGTATCTCATTACGCACTTGTGCGTTATTGTAATGTAAAACGCACGCACGAGTTTTTTTTTTAAACGCGCAACGGTAAAACGCGCGGTTTATCAAGATGCTCCGTCTGAAACGTACGGTACTTTTTAAATCTTAGCAAAGAGTTTTTATGTCAGAAAAGAGGTCAACATTTTATGAATAAAATTAACTTTGGGAGATGTAATAGATAAACATTTAATTCTTTATTTAAGTTATAACTATTTATCTGTAACAAAAACATAAAAAAATAATTTACTTCATTAGTAATACTGGCTGTTTTTATGCCTTCGCCTTAAAAAAAAAGCGCTGATGCGCGCGCATCGCTAATTTGTGAACAAGTAAAATTTTTTCTGCTTTAGCGAATGATTAAAGATTTATTACTTTAAGAAAGTCCGAGATTTATTTATTTCCTGGCAAATATGTTATAAAACGTCGTATCTGCTTAACGTGGCGGCTCAAGAAGTGGCGAGCGCCGGTTCCCCATCGGTGGTGCACCCCGAGGGAGAACCGAGGGTCGCCGCAGGCCGTCCCAGGACCGCGTGGACACCGCGTGGACCTCCCACGTGCCACCCCACGTGCTACCCCACGTGCTACCCCACGTACTACACCACGTACTACACCACGTGCTAATCCCTGTATCATCAAAGCCTCTGTAGTACAAAGATTTCCATTTAGTTTAAATTCAAAGCCTCACAGTAGTAACTAATTTAATGGTATATATTGTTACCGACCAAGCCAGCCCGAACCCTGGACTGCTCCTCGGAGAGCTAAGTCCAAAGTTTATAAGTGTATTTTTAAAGCCTTAGGGCATCTCTTTGTAGAAGCCGTGTGGTCGGAATTTATTTTCATACCAGGGAGCCTTTAGGGAATAATTTATTAACAATATTAACCATACTAAACCCCGTAGGACATTCAATTTACTAATTTATATTTAATCCTACTAACTTGTGATCTTGGCTCAACTGAAGTTCCATACTCGGCCGGGGTATCAAACCCCAGGCCTGAATTCAGGCCACATGGTTTCCTGTAGTACCTAAATTATTTTAGATTATAAGGATAATATCCGAATAAATTTATTTCCTGTTTTTACTTTAAAATATTTGTTTCTTTTTAAGATAACCCTCACATAACTTAGGTTACTCCCCCTCTGGGATAACGCCCTATGCCTAGCTTGCATACTCTTATTTAATTACTTTTCATTCTGATTTGCTTACTTAAATTTCATCAGTTACCTTATTTACTTTCTTTCGCTTGCACCTTCTAGCAAAACTATCTTACTTTCCCTCCCCTAAGGAGGCTAAAATTATTAACATTACATGGCTTTCTTCTAGCCCTCTCTACGGATCGAGCTAGCAATATCGCCTCGGCTGTAATTTTCAACTTACCGCACTTAACATCAATAAGTCTCGGGACTAAATACTAAAAAAACGTTTTTTTGATAAAAATATTTTTTATTCATCAATGTAGTCTCCTTCAGCTGCGATACATTCCCTCCAACGGTTCTCTAACTTTTCTATCGAATGAGTGTAGAACGATTTTTCTTCGGCTGTAAAATAAGCCTCCGTTGCTGCGATTACTTCACCATTTGTGTCAAATTTCTTACCTCGAAGCATTTTTTTCAAGTCTGCAAAGAGCCAGTAATCACTGGGGGCCAGATCTGGCGAATAAGGCGGATATGGAATTAATTCGAAGTGTAATTCGTTTAGTTTCGCCATCGTTACCATTGATTTGTGACACGGCGCATTGTCCTGGTGAAAAATCACTTTTTTTTTCTTCAATTGAGGCCGTTTTTCCGCGATTTTGTACTTTAATCGCTCCAATAACCCCATGTAATATTCGCTATTTATTCTATGTCCTTTATCAAGGTAGTCGATGAAGATTATTCCATGCGCATCTCAAAATACAGAGGCCACCTTGACAGCTGCTATTTGTGTCTTGGCCGCTTCGGGCGGCTTTCACCGGGTGCTCTTCACTCTGCTGACTGCCGATTGGATTCCGGAGTGTAATAGTGAATCCATGTTTCATCCATTGTCACGTACCGAAAAATCCTTTTTATTCCTGTCAAACATAGCCAAACAGCGCTCTGAAGCATCAATACGCTGTTGCCTTTGATCAATCGTGAGCAAACGCGGCACCCATTTGGAAAAAAGCTTTTTCATGGACAAATGTTTATGTAAAATGGTGAAGACACTACCAGTTGAAATCTTTACTATCTCAGCTATCTCACGCAATTTTACTTTTCTATCTTCCTTCACAATTTTCAGGACTTGGTTGATGTTTTGTTGAGTCACTGCTTCATTTGGACGACCAGAACGTTCAGCATCATTTGTATCCATACGACCGCGTTTGAATTCAGTATACCACCGAAAAATTGTTGTTTTAGACGGAGGAGATTCTAAATAACACTTTTTAAGCCACTGCTGCGCTTGAACGGTGGTTGTACCCATTAAAAAACAATGTTTTATCAACACGCGAAACTCGTTGTTATCAATTTTTTACGAATGTACTAAACTAGTCTCACTAAAAAGTGTGTAGCTCAATATTTTATCGTTCGATTTTCAAAAAAAATTACACATATCATTTTGATGGCCAGTGCTTTCGAATAATAAAAAAAGTTTTTAATATAAGCCGCCATGTCTATGTTAGTCCCGGGACTTATTGAACGATCTAGTATATCCTAATGTACTATTACAATTAACTGTCTTTTAAGCATTTTTTTTTTAATGCTTGCTACAAATCTTAAAATATGCAGGAAAATAAATGAGACACCTGCATCCTATTTAAGTATTTGCTGAACGAATAAAGAACCTACTGCCAATATTTTGCACAATTACCTATAAAACAATAGCTCAATTATTGTTTCAAATGTTACATTACATATTTGAGTCAAGTTAAGCCGGGGGCGCTGGCCTTATTTCACCACAGAAAGATCTCTCTAAAGATAAGTCTTCTTTGTGTAACACCACACTCAGTTACTTGTATGATTTTCACATATAAATAGTTACAGATGACAGCACCTCAGGTAACCCACAAATACTTGTTCACTTGTAATAAAGTTTGTGAACATTGTTGGTTATCTGATTGGCTGAATCACGTAAACCTTAAGTAATACGTAAACTATGACCTACCTACTATCGTAGACTTCGGAAAATATGCCATTTAGGTTCCTTTTTTAATTACTAGCCAACCGAAAGCGGGGGCGCTTTCGTACCGAAATCCCATACAAAAATGTACCTCTTAAAATTGTTGGAGTCGGTGTCAGGCAAGAACACTACAATATACCTAGCAATATACCTATTTCTTACATCTCACGTTTACGTATGTATGTAGGGTAGTTACAAACCTACATTGGCTGACACCGACTCCAACAATAACAATAATTGTACCTACATTATATTATCGTATAAGTTTTAGAAGAATACGCAATTATTTCTTTACTTTTTAGTGCTTTGTTCTAGAATAGTTTTTTTTTTGAAGGTTTTTTTTGTTAAAATTTTTGTTTATTTGGAACTTCTTTTTTTTTGGATTTGTTTTTTTCTTGATTTTCAGTGAATAGTTCTTATTTATTATACAGGTACATCGAAAAAGTATCGTCCAATTGCTCCTAAGAATTGAAGAGTTCCGTTACTTTGTCATGGATCCCATAATCAGAACCTAACACTCATCAAACTACCCTTGAAGTATATCCTTTCCAATAAAAAAAGAAGCATCGAAATCGGTTGGCGTGTTAATGAGTTATTCGTCCATTTGTCGCACATATGGTTTATCTAGATTTAAGACTTATATGGATTCCCCATGGATGCCACTGTCAGAACTTGACCAAATTGAAATGGGACTACACGGGCAGCATCAGCTTTCAAATAAATAAAGAATTATCAAAATCGGTTGGCGTAATATTAAGTTATTCGTCCATTTGTCGTCCATTTGTCGCGCATTTTGTCTATCTAGATTTAAGACTTATATGGTTTTCTCATGAATTCTACTGTCAGAACTAGACCAAATTAAAATGGGACCATTCGGGAAGCACCAGCTTTCAAATAAAAAAAGAATGATCAAAATCGGTTCACCCAGTCGTAAGTTATGAGGTAACAAACATAAGAAATAAAACATACAGTCGAATTGAGAACCTCCTCCTTTTTTTGAAGTCGGTTGAAAAATATAGTTTTCGTGCTCTTACGGCAGTTATGTGGGAAATTAGAGACGGGAGGTAAAATGGAAACAACCACGACGAAGTACTAAAGTGTTGGTGAAAATGGAGAGCGTCGTGGCCTAGCGATTACGCATCCCAACTCTCATCGTGCCTCGTGTGGCCCCGAGTTCAATTCTGGCTGACCATCTTTGTGTCAATTGTTAAATTTCCAACTAACTCTCCACTGATGGAAAACACAAATAAAAACCAAAGCAACCCGGATAACGGCGGAAGGCTCACCACCTACCACTTAAGGTTCTAATACACTGGATGAAAAGTGGGCTTATGTGTGTTACGTTCACTATGGACGGCAACACTCACTTACCTCTGACTACGCCGTGTGGGATACAGTCGCGATGGTATTAAAATAATGAAAATCATGAAATATATTTAAAGCTTACAAAACGCTTGCTTGATACTTCCTGGGCTTAATATCATATTGTTATCTATAGGCAATATGTATTTGAATCTAATTATTAAACTAAACCCGCTATATTTAAATTGTTTTGCAGTTTTATCATTATCACACTTAAGTAAGGCACGCAATCAAGTTAAATATCAGTACACAACAGTACTTAATTTCGAGCGGTTTTAATGGAGGCATTAGTTATAAATAACGCTTTTCAAGCAATAGCCGTAATTTTGTTATTTTAGGCGCGGTTGTTGGAATGTCTCTTTAAACGTTGAAGGGACATGCTGGTCATAAAAGTTTGATATGTGTGCTGTGCTAATTTTAATAATAGTAGCCAACGTGTTATAATTATCAAATTCTACTATGCTATGAACGAAGATATCAAAATCCTGTGATAAAATAATAGGCAGATATTGTTTTAGATGTCATTTACAAAGCACGATGTCCTTTCTATTGCCACATCAATAAGCCATTTTCTGTAATATGCTCGACTCTGTACAGTTACACTACAGGCGAACGCTCCCAGTGAGGGATCACCTTTAAATATCACTTCCTATATCTTGCATGAACAATTATTGATGATTGTATACGCCACACCCCAGGCTAGGCTGTATAATCCCTTCAGTTTATCAATATTTGCGACGCGTACGTGATAGAAGTTCCAACAGAAGTTTAGCGCATGGCATACTAAGTGTACGAGTAGTATTGGCAGTGGCCAAAAATTACCAAAGCACTGACAATAACTGTAAAGGCAATAATTTCTTCCAAAATAGCGATTTTCTTGCAAGCGAAGTTTCCTAACTTCGCTCGCAAGAAAATCGCCCAGTGAAAAGCATGCTTTGTTCCTACAAACATACAGAAGAAGTCATTTCCTGAATGTTGACATTGAACCATAATAACCCAAGGCAATAAATCATTTCGCAGGAAGGGAACATACCATCACGACTTTATCCCAAACGGGGTTAGTCAGAGGCATGTGACTGTTGCCGTCACGGTAAACGGAACACTCAGAAGCCCACTTTTCACCAATGGTATTAAAACCCAACGTGGTAGATGGTGAGCCTTCAGCCGCTATCCGGGTTGATTTGGTTTTTTGTCGATGTTTTCCATCACCGGAGAGTTAGTCGGAAATTAAACAATGAACACAAAAGTTTTGGTTCTAGCCAGATTTGAACTTTTTGTTTTCCGGGGGTTTTTCCCTGGCCCACTTGCTTTGAAACTTAAACTCACATTGCGAATTTGTTGCAAGGATATTCGACTGCACGTCCATTACAATACCGTATTTTACATTAAATAGCAACAATTGCTTTCAGCATCGCGGCTTAGAATCGTAATAAGTGAAGAGCCCAACGGTGCTAAGCCTCTTCGCCCGTTACAACAAGACGAGGGCTCAAAAAGTATTTTATGTCCCTGGTAAGTATATCCTACCTGATATCGATTTTATACTATGATTTACATTATAGCTCCTGCTTATTTGGCCAATTAGCGTGTAACGATTATTAATTTATAAGCGTAACTTAATTTTGCGTGCGTCGCGCGCCACCGCGCTCGATTGCATTCATTGCATCGGCCAGGAACGGATTAGCAAAATTGGGCCCGGGGCTCGAAGGGGCTCAACTAAGATCCAGATTCAGATTTTTTTAGTTTACCGAAACAATAAACTCAAACTCAAATAACTTATTCAAATAGACTTTCACAGTAAGTACTTTTAAATCGTCAAATTTGAAGAAAATTAAACAAAAATAGACATAAATACTATAATATAGAAATATAAACACACAGTCTATACAGACATAATACGACTCTACCACCGCGTCGGAGTTGTTTCTTGCTGAGAAGACCCGGCGATAAACTCAGCAGTTACTCTTTTAAACTTATTTTGGGTTTACAACAGGCGTTAGTAAAGTACAATGTGTCATTTTGATACAAATAAATCTACTGAGTGTCTAATCTAAAGAATATAAAACAATGGAAAAAAACAAAACATAAAAGAATATAGACAAGGTCATTTAAACCATTAAAAAGTAAAATTGTTAGTCAGTACATATTAAGTTATTAACTAGGTATTACAATAAAACATCTGTTACAATAGAGCTATTGAATCCCGCATCGAGCAGAGAGCTTACACCCAGGCATTTTTATCTATAAGATAGTCTTTAGTAGTCTAATAGCCTTTTTAATAAAGCTGCTTTAATGTGATTTTTGAATATTTGTAGTTGTAACTCACAACTGGCTTTTGGGATCTTGTTGTTATAATGTATACCTACTTACCTTGCCGTATAAAGGATCCTAAAACTTTTTGTAACCTAAATCAAATTTTATCCTTATTCCTAGTATTTTTGCAATGTGTATCAGTGTGTTTAGTTTAGAGTTTTTTTTTTCTCACCAAAACAATGCAATTGTAAATATTTTATATAATATTTTTGTGAAACTTCAGTAAGGATACCAATTTCCTTAAAAAATCTCTGAGTGAAGCCCGTTCACGAAGCTTATAGATTAATCTGATCGCTCGCTTCTGGAGGACAAAGATGATTTGTATGTAAAAGTACAATGTTACATTAAAAAATAATTACAAAATATGAAATGAACATTAAAAAATATGAAGTGGGGTATACCTACGAGTACATATCAATTCGTGGTAAATTACAAAGTAAGTACTTTAAACTTGAATAGCTCAACAATAATTTCCAATAACTGAATAACAATAACATTTCTAAGGTAAGTTTTTTTTGTTTCATGGAAGTTCGTCTGTTTTGAAGCTATCTAGTGTCCTATTGGTATCAGATAATATGTCAATCATTAACTTACCCTGTTTTTTAAGTCGGTTTGTGGTGTAGTTTTTTCTTTCGTTTTTATAATTTTGGCCATCGTCTGAGGACTTTTTCTCACCCAACATATTTTTGGCGCAACCCTTAATCCGGCACTGGAGCGAACAGATAGCGCTATCAACGTCTTCCATTCAATAATTTCGTTCAATTTTAACGAAGTTTTTACAGCCGGAAACATTTTGCACGTTCGACGCCTAGTGAGAGAGAATTTTCCCAAAAAAAAATACCTTTTACTTATTATACTCAAAATAGCTTTTGCATAATGACACTTTTTACCTAAATCGTCTGTGAAAAAGCCCAAGCAGCACACAAGCGTTGGTATCATCCATAAAACAGCCTATATAAAACTTATAATTGTTTAAGAGACTTACAAAAATGTCAAAAAAATATTTTCTCTTTGCAAGAGTGTATTATCCGTTATTATACAGCTAAATCTTTATAAAGACTGTATTAAGGAATCCGCTTCAGCTTAGGGTGTTTTAATAGAATATCACAATTCTATAAAAACCCTTGAAGTATTGTGTGACACAACAAGTAGTGTTTTATCTTTAAAGCTGTATAAAGGCTGTATTTTGCATGAGATTACTTCCCCATTACAGCTCTAAGTGTTTTCATAGTATCCCTCGATACTTTTTTCTGTACAATGGTAAACTTCAACACCGTTAAATAACTTCGTTTTAATGGCGTAATTGTAGACCATTGTAACATTAGTTTTATAATTTCTGTCAGAAAGGGTACTATAATACTAAAAATATAAATACCAGCTACCATACAGCTTTAAGTCTTTTTTACTGACTCGAATCTTGAACTTCTTTTTAATGGCATAATTGTAGACCATTGTAACTACATTAGTTTTATTATATCGGTCAGAGAGGGTACTATAATACTAAAAATATAAATACCAGCTACAGTACAGCTTTAAGTCTTTTTTACTGACTCTAATCTTGAACTTCTTTTTAATGGCGTAAATGTAGACCATTGTAACAACATTAGTTTTATAATTTCTGTCAGACAGGGTACTACAGTACTAAAAATATAAATACCAGCTACAGTACAGCTTTAGTCTTTTTCACTGACTCGAATCTTGAATTTCTTTTTAATGGCGTAATTGTAGACCATTATAAATACACTGATTTTATAATTTCTGTTTGTGAGAATATAATAACACTAAAAAAATTAATACTAGCCACGGGTACAGCTTTAGTCTTTTTAACTGACAGCTGTCAGCATAGTTCTTTAGCATTGTTCTTTTTTGAAATTGACTACTCACACAGATCACAAATACCTCAATGACAACAAGATAGTAGTTAGGTGTTGTTTTAATTAAAGTCATCTTAAGCTCAGGGCTTTTTAATTTTGATTCGTATCTCTAAATAGTATTATAAGTAGTGTGATAGAAACTGATATGCAGCCTAAATAATAAAAATATTCTATTATAAAACTTATGAAGAACTAATCGCTGCATTGTAGAATTCATATCTTACGTAGTACAGCCTATAAGACTATTAAACACTTTCAGTACTCTTTAGGCTGTTCTAAATTCTCGCCATTTTGTATCTAAATAAAGACAAAAATAAAATAACAATAAATGGAATTTTAGTCATTATTTGGCCACAACCATATGCAAATCGTGATTATCAGATAAAACTATGTTTATTTATCCTCTGGTTAGTTATTTTGATTACATTTTCTGATTCTAACCTCAAAAACAAACGCACTCACTTACCTTTTTTGATGTTTTCGGGTATGGTTTCTTGAAAATTTAGCTGGCCCGTGAAAATTATGCCATAATTTAGGCACAGATTCACAATAAATATGAATCGGCACTGCAAGTTCACGTACTACTGTATTGGTAAAGTTAACTTAAAGTGCCACCACTAAAAATATGCTGTATAGTTTGGGCCATTTTTACGGTTATTACGGCTGTATAAGCGCTTATACAGCCTTTGTACAGCCTAACTGTGCCGCTTTAGTTTAAGAAGTAACTCAAATACAGCTCTTATGCAGCCAGTTGTGCTAGTTGGGAGGCAACTGATGACAAACTCTAAATGACCTCTTTGACCCATAATTTACGCTAACATTTTTTATAAAAAGGTAAGCCTTGATTTTTTGTGTTTATGTAATATATTTACTCAACAAGGCTAAATTTATTATTTAATTGTTTTTCTTATACAGAAAATAAAATATAGCTACAACAGACCTGACTTTTTCTGAGCATGTCTTGGACTTGTCCTGTCCTAAGTACGTCCGTCTAGGCCTTCCCCTTCCAACAGTGTAAAAATAACACATATTTACTGAAGATAGATAAACTGGCTATAAATAAGCGATTGTAAAAAGGTCCCAGGGAAGCGTTTTTCTTAGAAGGCGGGAGTTACACCAGGGGGGCTAGCCAAGAGAGCTCTTACTGGCACTTATGTCATCTCCATCCATTTAAACGATTTCTACTGTAGAAATCGTCGTGGCGTGTTGCTCTTGGCTAGGCCGCCAGGACAGACATTTCGTCTCGTTCTAGAATAGTCCTGTACGTCTACCGTGAGTTGCCACTTTGAATTTACGTCAACGTTCGCGTAAAAATTGTATTGGGACGACACATGACTATGTCAAATCCCAATACATTTTTTTACGCGAACGATAATGTAAATTGAATGTGCCAACTCGTGGTAGACGTACTGTTTATTCTGGCTCATGCCAGAATAGTCATATAACGGTATCACGCCTTAATGTCGCCGTAATTAATTATATTGCATAATTCCGAATAGCAGGAATGGTACTAGCACCCGGGTTTCTGTTTCGTACTTGATTAAAATAGCTCCATTGAGCAATAAATAAACAAACAATAAACAATTGGACTTAAGCATATTGGTATTTGAAATGATCATAATTATGCGTCTGGTCATTGTTAAGTTAGTATTTCTCAATAGACCATCAATTCGTTGAATCCATAAACAAAGACACAGACAGATTTGCAAATGAAATGTTGGTGCAGCTATAAACTTAAACTAGACGAGTTATGTTTCAATAACGCAAAAGAGAAAAAGACAATGCGAAAATTAAAAATCCTTTACTTTGATGCTATCCCAAAAGTACAACTTATCTCAATACAAGTTTTGTTAAGAAAGGCTCAAGTCATACATAAGGGTGAATTAAAAACTCACGCTGAAGAATGGGTTGCCACAAGCATCCTGACATAGTTGTGGGCCAGTTATACTCAAGAAGCTTACAACGCCCTCCGTGTGCAGTAGGTACAATAATACATTTAGGAGGCTGCTGGTGCTGCCTCGTTACTGTAGTGCACCCTGGATGTTTGCGGAAGCCGGGGTAGAATGCTTCTACACCATCATACGCAAGCGGAGTGCGTCCCTGGTGCTCATACATCCTGAGCATGATCGCCGGCAGACTTGACTGCTCCTACGTGAATCGCTGCTGTGCCATTGCGGGTGGTGTGGTACAGGGGAGTTTTCCAATTAAATTTTAATCAATAATATTTGCTACTAACATAGTTTTTAAGATACCTTGTATTAGTACTCACTGGATCTCTGCTATCTGAATAAATACATTTTATTATTATTATCATAGTAGTAACAGCTGTAAGGTGCCACTAGGGCTTAAAGTGTATGTAGTGGATGGTGCGCACATACTCGTACATACCGTCACGAATTACCCCCGAATTATTAGTTGACTGTTGCCGTTGCTATTAACGGAACACTCAGACGCCCAGTTTTCACAAATCGTAATAGAACCAAGAAGTGGTAGTTTTTATTATCCCACTGCTGTAAAGGCAATTTCAAATTTTCTATCACAACGCGTTGCTGAATGCGTTGCCATAAACTCTTTTATTCCACCTGGGACCGTATTACCTTATAGATAACCAGTCAAGTTAATTGAGAGAGAGGATGTATTATTGGCAGGTAGCCGCTGACTGGCTGAAAATTAAAGATCATATAAGAAAATCGCTCGCTACGCTCAGTTAAGGAAAGTAAAGTAAAGTAAAAATATCTTTATTCATATAGACTTATAAAAAGTACTTATGACATGTCATGTAACAAAAAAAAATTGTAGCAAAAATATACTGAATAAAAATAAACTTACATAAAATAATACTATGATAGTTCATATCATAATTAAATATAATGTGACTCTACCACCGGTTCGGAGGTTGTTTCCGATCGAGAAGACTCCAGCAAGAAACTCGATGGTTACTCTTTTCAATCTTGTTTTTATACACAAAAATGGAATTGACAGAGTAAAGTCATAACAAAAAAGTGTGCAGAGGAGCAGATTATACCTAAGATGACCACAAATTCTTATCATTTAAGAAATCGTCAACACTATAATAACCCCGCTTCATTAACTTAGCTTTAATTTGTGACTTAAACTTGTGAAGAGGCAGTTCAACAAGAGTTTGCGGAATCTTATTAAAATATTTTACACATTGACCAACAAATGATTTCCCTACCTTATGCAGTCTTAGACTGGGAGTTACGAGCTTATCTTTATTTCTGGTATTGAGTTTATGAACATCACTGTTTTTCTTGAAGAGATGCAAGTTTTTACGGACATATACTACATTATCATAAATAAATTGAGAGTACACAGTTAAAATATCTATCTCTTTGAATACTTCACGAAGCGAGTCGCGTGGTCTAAGGTTGTAAATGGAGCGGATGGCTCTTTTTTGAAGAACAAAGATGGTGTTGAGATCCGCTGCCGAGCCCCACAACTGAAGACCATACGACATAACACTGTGAAAATAACTGAAGTACACTAATCTTGCTGTTGCGATATCAGTCAGGAGCCTTATTTTTCTAACAGCATAAGCTGCCGAACTAAGTCTTCCTGCCAGGGCAGAAATATGCGGACCCCACTGTAACTTGGAATCGAGAGTAATTCCCAGAAATACAGTGGAATTCGCAATCTCTAATGGCTCGTTATTCATGTTTATAATGGTATCGACCTGTCTTACATTGGGCATAGAAAATTTGATACATTTGGTCTTCTTAGCATTAAGCAGTAAATTGTTACTCGTGAACCAATGAAGTACCTTAGAAAGAGTATTATTTACGTCGTCAAGAGCTTTGTTACTTCTATCTACGTTAAAAATTAGAGAAGTGTCATCAGCAAATAATACAATCCCACATAGGTCTTTGACAAAATAAGGCAGGTCATTTATATAGATTAAAAACAGCAGAGGACCCAATATTGATCCCTGGGGCACGCCCATACGTATGGTGGCACCGGAAGAGTTCGTACCATTGATACTCACTTTTTGTATTCTATCAGTGAGGTAAGATTCTATAAGGCTAAGTGAAATATTTGAAGCACCGTAATGCCTCAGCTTAATCAGTAAGATTTCATGATCTACGCAGTCAAATGCTTTTGATAAATCACAAAAAACTCCTATTGCATCTTGCTTGCCTTCCCACGCATCAAATATGTGTTTGATGAGCGCAACACCTGCATCGGTTGTATTCCTATTTTTAGTGAATCCAAATTGATTACTATGTAATAATTTATTCAAAGCAAAGTGAGAATGTAATTGATTCAATATTATTTTTTCAAAAATTTTACTTATAGCTGGTAGAATAGAAATAGGTCTATAATTGGATGGGTCACTTTTCTCACCTGACTTATAAAGGGGTATGACTTTACTAAATTTCATTAAATTAGGGAACTGACCCTTGTCTACACAGTTATTAAAAAGTAACGCTAAACTAGGGGAGATGGCATCTATGACTGATTTAAGTATATCAACAGAAATACCCCATAAATCCACCGTTTTTTTTATGTTAAGTTCTTTAAACGATTTGAGGATGGTATGAGGAGATATATGATCAAAGCAAAAACTAGTGGCGCACTCATTAACACTTGATGTGAGGAGATAACTAGCTAGCAGTGAACTAGAATTTAGTTTACTGGTAGTAATAAAAGGTATCTCAGAGAAAAATGATTCAAATGTATTAGCTATATCAACGTCAGACTTAATAATATTATCTTTAATTTTAAGTGAGAAAGAGTTATTGCGTGGTATGGACTTACAAGTTTCTTTGTTTATAATGTTCCAAGTCGCTTTGATTTTGTTTTTTGCTTGTTTTATTTTGTCTCGCAAAAACATGGACTTGGCAACATTGCAAGATTTTTTAAATATCTTAGAGTAAGATTTAACATAGTCTACTAGTTTGGGACTATGAAAGTTCGCTTTTAAATCATATAATTCGTATAATTTAATCCTACTTTTATGAATACCTGGAGTAGCCCAGTCACTGAATTTAAATTAAAATTTATCAACTGTCCCTTTTTTTTTTGAAAAAATGGTGTTATGTTCATACATTAACAGATTGAACAAATCCTCATACTGATCATTTATGTTCTGGTCTTGGTGTGATAAGTAAGGAAGTTGACTGTTTATGTTGTGTTTAAATTTTTCTATACGTTTCTGAGTAACTGGTCTAAAAATAATATCCACCGATTGAGGGACATGACGGTGCTCAAATTTGGTTAACAGACCACAATGGTCTGATTTTAAACAATTAATTATTGATTTCTCCTTATAAAAATTTTCACAAAAAATATTATCCAAGCAGGTAGCTGATGACGCAGTGATTCTAGTTGGTTGATCAAAAATATTAAATAAATTGAATGATTTAAAAAGATTCAAAAATCTAAGTGAGGTTTGAGAAGAGTCTAGAATATCTACATTAAAATCACCACAAACAACCACCTTCTTGTTTGATTTACATACTCTCTTTAACACTTCTTCCAAAGTTTCTTCAAACAGTGAATAATCCGCAGATGGTGGTTTAGAAACACAAACAATAATAATCCGCTCTAACTTAACTTGACTGGCTTTAAGAGATGGTAATACGGGCCCTGGGATTCAAATTCAGGACCTCTGGATTTCGGGCTGATCGCTCTTGCCATGAGGCCATTTCAAAAGCTATGTTTTCAAAGGAGATCTTTCCTACCACCTACTCCAGGCAATAGGAGCAAGTCGGCTGACCTACTCTGCACAGGGTGAGGTGTAACGAATGAAAGTAGCCCTGCAGCGCTTGCGCAACCGTTATCGTTTGAGCCAATAACTACAACAATGCCTTGTTGATAGCTATTCTGGTAATATCGAGACGAAAATCATCTCGAAAATGGTAACAGAAATGAGAAAAGTAATAAGGATGAATTTAAAGGAGAGTGAACCATACATATCAAGATAATACATATCAAGTCAGTAAAAATCAATAAAAATATGTCACTGAGAAGACATTGTCTTACCTAGTAAATCGACACTCAAGTGAAGACGAACAATTATAAACGATGATGCGTCTCAAATATTCTCGCAATTAATAATTATCGAAATAAATACCGCACGAATTCAAGACCGCTACCGTAGTGCCTGAGAGTGGGGGCATATAAATAAATACTTAAATATATTTGTGATACCCATACGAGTGGCTTTTTTCCATGTTGACTTATCATTATTTCAAAATTCATTTATTAGTTTTAGGTTCTTTTAATTTTGAAACACTTCTATTCCTAAGCGTACCGTTGAACAGGTGGGCGCGGTGGCTCTACGTCGAAGTATTGTAACGGGTACTCTACTTCATGTCTCAGACATTCGAATATTAAGTAATATCTATTAATATTTTTAATCGCCCACATTATTTACACAATAGGTAGTTTGGCGGTGGTTGTTGCGTGTCCATAACAAATAACTCAATCTAAATGATATGCCTAAACTCTACGGTTGTAGTTTGGTATCTAGATTGCCAATTATTATAAACTGCTGGCAGCATATCAATCAATTTTGGGAAGGTTGGTGCGGAGTTTTTAGCTAATTTTAACTGAGAGAAAGTGAGGTTTTCTATTTATTTTTCAGTTCATTTACTAACTCTTATTTATTTGTTCCTTTTTAAACAAACTGTAAGTAATTATAAACTATGAAATATACAAATCTTAACCTAAAATTAATCTAACTAAAAAAGAAAATATATATCTATTTATATAAATGAAAGAAATTGAAAAAACCGTCAATCGTTGAACAAATCCTGAGAGTGTGGCATGGCAGCAAGGATAGAGGCAGCATTTCCGCGAACGGCTATGCTTAGCCGTTGAGCGAGGAAAGAGCCAGCTCTTCGGTCTCTTGCTGCCATGATCAGTAGAGGGTTAAGTTTTGGGTTATGTTTTTAGTTCATTTAAATGTATCTTAACAAAATATAAGACAACGCCGTTATTGAATTAGAACTTGAAGTATGAGAAAACATTATTTTTTGACTGTCAGCCAATAGTTTTAGAGCTTGTCTAATATGAACACATAGAGTAAAGAAAAGTAAATTAATTAGCCTATACTCGTATGCTGCCCTACTGGTGGGCAAAGGCCTCCGTCATTGTGATCAAGTCATCGCTGCAATGGATGAGTGTTGGCTTCATATATTTTTTTAAATATGGACGCAATAAATAATAAGTAGGGCGCGTTATTTCATTTCTCGTTAGACAAGCTACTAGGTACTTTTAAAATATTTTTCAAAAACCCTAACTTTTTTTCGCCTAGACCACTTTCAAAATTTTGCTGGTTACGGTGGAAACCCAGCAGCAAAAAAAAAACTCAACAAAAAAAAGACGCCATCATAGCCCCCTGTCGAGTCTCCCGTGGACCCCTTGGAGGCCACCTGAACAACTTTGAGAACCGATGATCTACACCCATTGTTTCATTTGTCATAGCATGCTTGTTAAATACAATATTCTATACCACGTCACTTTAGCTGGAGACCTTTTCCTGCACCATCTGACCAGCATAACATTTACTCGTATATACCTGACTGGCTCTCCGTCAGCAGCTTTGCCCGCGTAGAGTTTCTCCCGTCATTATATAGCCTGAATAAAAAAAAATAGCTTATGTTACTCGGTGTTAATGTAGCTTTGGTGAAGGCCTTTAAAAATCGGTCCCGTAATTTCGGAGCCTATTCATTAGAAACAAACAATCAAATCTTTCCTCTTTATCATATTGATGATGATGATTAGTATGGATTATCCGATCAGGATATAATTTTTTAACCTTTTGATTTTCCAATTGCAGCCCGCCATGTAGAACAACGAGCCCCAGCGAATAATAGATGTCAGTAAGCAGGGTTTACATTGTAAATAAATAAATAAAGCGCGAAGAATTCACTGTCCGTGGAGTATTTCTCTACCTAAATTCCTGTATTGGAGACAATTTAAGGCAAACCCACCAATGGTAACGAATGATTATAATTAATGAATGGTAAGTAGGACCGGGTTAAACCGCATTATTCCCGATAGGTCTGCTTCCTCAACCCTTATAGATGTAAATAAATACGATCCATTAAAAGCAAAAGCCAACCGACTACTTAAATATTCAATCTTTCTAGTTCTTGATCAACTTTCATCGGAGCTTTACGTGCAATCAGTTGACTGAAATGTCTAAAACACTTGCCGCTGTGCGTGTTGCCCCACAATAAATTACTAAATCGCCCCTGTATCCGAGCTGTTATAGACAGTTAGTTATATAGTTCGGAATCGCTCGCGAATAGATTAGTTCAAGATACGACCGCAAGTTTGACTTTGTCATTGCGTACAGGTTGGATATTTCAATATAACACGACTCACTCACGCTTACGATTCCTAAAAATGTAGTTGTCTGAGACGAGTTCAGTGTTCAAAAAAGTGTTGTCGTCAAGCTTAAGACCTCACTTCGCCAAGCAAAACCTACTGTGGTGGCCTACTACTGTTTTGAAGGCTTCTCAAAACGGTTACCGGTAAATTATAAAATATACATATAGGAGGTGTTCTGGCCAGAATTGTACATATTGAACGACGAAAAATGCAGCGAGGGGATTCTAACGCTTAATTCAGATTTGAATAAGGAATCGTTATTAGGGTTGACCAGTTTACCACGCTTGTAAAATATGGGGTTGCAATCACAAAGCCTGGAATGGGTTCCAATATAAACAACATTTTGCCTGACCTGAAAATTAAAACTAAGACACGCATTTTCGTTCAGCAATGCCCTTGCTACATAAACCTCGAATATTTGGTAAATATTTAAAATATAAAAAAATCTATACCTCTTCATGAACCTGAAGTGTAGGAACCCTACGCTTTACTATCCAGTAACTAAATTATGGCAGTCAATTTCGACAGTCTTGGTTAGATAAAATTTTATTTTACATGATTTCGATTTTGCTCGAGTCACTGGACATAATTGTATGGCATGATGGTCATTTAGAAAAACATTCGCTTTTCACGATTCACGAAGCCTATAGTTCCTATTATGTTACCTCACAGGCAATCTTGACGACCGACTTGGTGTAATGGTTAAGAAGTTGGCTACTACAACAGAGGTCGCGGGTTCGATCCCCGCACAGTACAAACATTTGTGTGCATGAACATGTCCGTTTGTACTGGTCTGGGTGTCTTCTATGTATAATAAGTATGTATTTACAAAAGAAAATGTATTTAAGTATGTTTATCCGTTGTCTAGTATCCCATAACACAAACTTTAATTAGCTTACTTTGGGGCTAGATGGCGCTGTGTGGAATAATGTCCAGGAATATTTATTAAAAAAAAAAAACTACCATAAACTTAAATAGCCTGTACTCGATAGCTGAGGTAAACTTAAGGCCGGATCTAGCACTAGATGGTGATATTGGGGCAAGCACGCGGTGGCGGGCGTGGTCCCTCTTACCACGGCAGGCGCCGGCATAACCTACGTGTTCAATTACATTGACGTATTGGTAGTAATATTCCAATGAACAATTTCTGGGTTAGATAAAATCATTGCTTCACTTTTTCTCTTCCTTGTGCACGAGGAATCAAGACGGCAGGCAATTGGTTAGTCCGAGATATGTCTCGTTTCTTTGTCGTACTCCAGGCGTGGAATGCTCTTTCAATTTCCTTCCTCTGACAGTTTAGCTAGGGGTCTTTAAGCGGGGCTTGGAAAGGCATTTTTGCAGGTCTGCAAGATGGTGATGGTGTGTCAGCCTCATATCTGAAAAATAAATAGAACGCTCAAATATAAACAGTCTCGCATCACAACGACAAGGTTGCCCCGGAGACATATGGCTCGTCAGCCCCACTTACACCGGCGAGACATGATTATTACGGATTCACTACGGCAGCGACCACGATAATAAACAAACAGGTAACTCCGCCGTTTTGTAACAGAGTAATCAGCACAATAAGTATGTTATAACTGTATCGAAATAACACTATTAAATATAGATCGGGGTGAGAAACGAGATTGCGGTGACGAAGAAGCGTCACGAAGGAGATTTATGACCATTTCCCAACGTTCCTGCAGGATCTGCTTACACCTGATGGATGCATATATGAATATGAATAATTAATGTATGAACGCGCATAATTTCTGAACGACTGCTCCAAAATGGAGAATTCTTTTTATTGTAAGGACTAGTTTTGCATAAAATAAAATTTAGAAAAATCGAGTAGAATTTTTATGACATGGTTACACCCGCAATGCCGGGGCGGGTGGCTAGTATATAAATATTTAATAATAAATATAAATAATTATATATAAATATAATATTTATATAAATAATAAATATCCAAAAAAATAAAACGCCTCACCCACGTCGCGCGGGCGTGACAATTTTGCAAGCCTCTATAGCTCGGATCGTGGATCGTGTGGTCCCGAGTTCAAATCTGGCCAGAACCTTTTTTTTGGGAATTGCCAAATTTCCGAATAACTCTCCGGTGATGGATAACATCGATGAAAAACCAAATCATCCCGGATAACGGCAGAAGGCTCACCAATTCACCATGGCCAAAAGAGGGCTACGGCACTTGTCCCTGAAGTACCTAACCACGATGGGAATATAGTCGTGATGGTATGTATGAAGGTATATGAGGCGTAAAGTATAAAGTGATCAGAGACCTAAACGAGCAATGTATGTCCAACCAAAATACCGTCCGTTCATATTGAGGTAGTAGCGCAGTAGAGGTGGAAGCATTACTTAGTGTTGCAGTAATTTGTCGCGATATATCATTACAAAGCTGCATAAAACCGAGCCAGTTACGCACGAGACAAACACGGATTGCATACGCTCGTAAGTAGCTATGTATGTACTTAAAAACTGCTTTTTGAGTTAGAATATTCAGATTCTACAAAAATGATTAAAAACTTTTTTTAAGTCCTTTAAGCTTGCTCCAGATCACGATATATTCCAAGGAATACAATTCAGTTCAAGGAGCGACCTTGGGCCTTATTATAGTCGGTTTTATTTACTCAAAAGACTTCCCTAAACTACGAGTAGGTAGCTAGCAATTTCGTCAGTGAATATCCAGCCTATCAGATGCGTTAGTGTCAGGTAACCGCTGACTTGCTGGAAATGAAAGATATTACGAAATTAAATTGCTCGCTACGCTCACATTAGGGAATGAACTTGACAAGTTATAATAGATCCTAATAAGGCCCCTTGCCCAGAAGAAGTCACTAACGTTAGAGACTTATGCACTTGTTTTAAGAAGAGGTTCCATTAATTAAAAGGTCAGAATATTCAGTCCAACAGAAAGAGAGAAAGAAAGAGAAAATAATTTATTGACCCAAACATAATTTAGCTTAAACTAGAGGGTACAAAGTAAATACAAACAGGACAAGAAAAAAAAACTAACGAAGATGTAGTGGGTCAATCAGGACCCTGCCTCAGCATGTGCCGCTGCAGTGCAAGCACGGCAGAGACGCTGGTATTCCAGCAGGGCCTGCTGATGTGGTCGTCCAGCCTTAAAGTAATAAAAACTAAATTAGGCACTTAAAACATAGTGTACAGTGTACAAAAAATTGTAGAACAACAAATAATTAAGTCTGAGCATTAAATATTTAAGTACATTATCTGTGACCATGTATCGTGAAGTACCTAGAGAATTATAGCTACCATCGCTAACATAGTAATGTCGTCGTGTTTTAACATTTTCAATGTGAAGTGAACATTTTGCGACTAACTCTCTGGTGATGGAAAACACCGCTAGGAAACCAAATCAAATCAAATCAAAAATATCTTTATTTAAATACCCTGTAGCAAGTGCTTTTTAATCGTCAAATCATTACAAGAAAAAAAAACACTTAATAATAGACTTAAACACTAATACATAATATGGATACATAAATACACTGTATACAAACATAATGTGACTCTACTACCGCATCGGAAGCCAAAGCAATCCGGTTAACGGCGGTAAGGCCACCGCCCACCACTTTTGGATTCAATACGCTTGTTGAAAGGGACGGCATCAACTTGCCTCTGTCTACCCCGTTTGGGATATAGTCGTGATGGTATGTTTGTATGTAATTTAAATCTATCCGACGAACCCTAACGTGGCAAGACGCTGTAAACGTGGAATGAGCTCCCAATGGAGATTTTCCTAATAAGCTGTAGCTTGGATCAAGCTTCAAGGGTATGAGATGTTTTTTTCAGAGCTTCGGCAGCGCGCGATTGGTGATATGGACGCGTTCCGTAGGATGCAGGAACTGCTTACCAACTGGCGGCCCAACATCCGCATGTTTGTTTGTCACCGACACGTTTTAATAAAGAAAACCAGCCTTGTCTTTAATGTCTGGGTATGTAATTTCTTTTTCCTACTTCTTTCTAGGCGTTTGTTCCTCGAGACAATTTATAATTATTTTATTTGTATAATATGTTTATTAAATAACTTCCGAAAAAGATATACATATTATTATTCAGTGTTGTTTTGATTTTTCTTAAAAAAAGTTTCTTCGCATTCGGTCTGGAGGTGCAAGGTCAGGACTATACGGCGGATGCATTAACCCCTCCCAGCAAAACTCTCTTAATTTTGCTGAGTGGCTAAAGATGTGTGAGGTCTAGCGGTTCATTAGGTTTCTTTCAGTGAGCTCTTGAGGTACCCAAATATCGAGCTTTTGTGTGTACCAGTTTATTTCAAATGCGCCAAAACTGTTTTGTGGTTAATTCCCAGTTCTTCAGCTACGTCGTAACTACTGATATGCCGATCTTGATCCACTTTTTCAAACATGGATGCAATTTACGCCCTATTGGGCGACCAGAGCGACGTGCATCTTTGACATCAAAATTTCCGGATTGAAAACGCTCAAACGAAATTTGTGCTACTCTCACAGACATTACACACTAGGTCCATTAGCATCGGTAATTATTTTCGCGGTTTGCGTTGCATTTTTACCTTTTTTGTAGTTAAATTTTAAAATGTATCGAATTTCTTCATTAGATTCACTCATCTTGACAGTAATAAAAACAAATGAAAATCACCTATTTTCCTAATTTGAATTTGGAGTTATCTTCTTTAAAATGAAAACTTTACTAAAACCAGCCAGATACAAATAGGATATAGTCAAAGAGATTTTATTACAAGTTCATACATACTATATGCGAAAAGGTCTCAAGCAAGGAGATGCGTTGTCGCCTGCTCTGTTCAATCTGGCTCTTGAACACATCATCCGAAAACTCCTGTTGATTGATGTTGGAGTTGAGCTGGAGGGGTCACACAAGGTGGTAGGATATGCGAACGACCTTGCATTACTTGGGCGGTGTGAAGCCGACGTGGTGAGACTTGCGGAGGAGCTGGATACAGAGGGCAGAAAGGTTGGTCTCAGGATCAGTCGAGAGAAGACAGAATATCTCCATATGAAGCGCTTTAAAGACAGTAGAGCGAGAAGGAAAAGCCTCCAGGTAAACGGTGCCACGTATAAGGGCGTCGACAAGTTTAAATACTTAGGATGCACCATCACCGATACTAACCGCAGGGAGGATGAGTTCCGCCGCCCTCCATAAAGTGTTAGTGTCTAAGTTACTAAGCAGAGCCACAAAGATTCGCGTTTACAAGACAGCCATTAGGCCGATCTTAATGTACGGGTGTGAAACGTGGACACTGACGCTGAAGGAGGAAAGTAAACTTCTGGTGGCGGAACGAAAGATATTCCGCAAGATTCTGGGACCAACCAAAGGAGGCCCAGGTTCAACCAGGAGATTGAAGACTTGATAGCCGAGCCGAATATTATGGGGGAAATAACACCATCCCGACTACGCTGGCTCGGACACGCGGAGAGAATGGGAGAGGATCGAGCTGCCAAAAGAGCTTATCTGGAACGAGATATCGCTGGAGGGACGAAGAATTGAAACTTTCATTATAACCTGCCATCTTATGTACAACATTATGGTTTGCAATAAATAAATTGAAATTGAAATTGAAATTGAAGGGACCTCAAGGCACTAAACGTGCATGACTGGGCGGGTTTGGCACAGGACCGAAAGAAATGGCGAGCTTTAACGTCGGAGGCCAAGACCCACTTCGGATCGCTGAGCCAGCGTAGTAAGTAAGTATATGCGAAAAGACTTTTTCCCCAACCTAAAATTTAATTATAGTTTTCATTTAGGTCTATTTAGGTCTTTTTCCCCAACCTAAAATTTAGGTCTACTGTTTTAATAAAGGCAGATAAGTAAAAATTTCTTTCTCATGCATTTTGTAAGTAACTTGAAAAGCAATTTTGTTAGTTTAACTGTTTTACAAATGAACCAATTAAATAAACATACAATCAAAAATTTAAATTTTATAGGCAATAATTTAATGGTAAATAATTTACCTGTCAAAGAAGTGACAAACAAGACGTGAATGTTATTTGTTAACCAACCGTAGAGTTATCTCTACTACTAAATATTCTGAATCGGTTCCTAGAGCGGTTGCAGACTGTCGTTTTACAAGCTCGTTTTTGGAAGAGCATGTAGGCGCTTACAGGCGCGCCTTTTGCCCGTTGTAGCTCCTACAGAAGCGTTCACATCCAACCTTCACAGAGCACCTTATGCGCCTGATTAAGATGCATTTTGCAATGGTTTTGTAAAGGTGGATGTAAAAGCCTCTGTACGGGCGTTAACGCACTTATAAGCTCGTATAATCCATATAGATTCTGACTCACCACTATAGGTTCCAGCGAACACGCCGCAAGTTTGGTTTTTTTAAGCGCGAAATGTAGCGCGCCTGTCAGCGCGTAAGCCAAAGCGACCGTATCTGATCTCAAATCTAATCTAAATTAGCCGTTAGGATCCCACTGCTGGGCAAAGGCCTCTTTTCCCTCTTCCACATACCTCTATCTTTGGCCTTTCAGACCAGTACCCGGGTAAAACATCCAGTTCGTCACGCCATTTACGTCTTGGTCGTGTCGTCGGTGTTGTTTCGGTCGGGCCCACTCCGTGGCTGATTTTGCCCACAAATCGTCCGGCATTCTACAGATGTGTCCGGCCCAATCCCACTTAAGCCTGGCTGCTGCTATTTCTACGTCAGCTACTTTAGTTTTGGAGCGTATCTACTGTGTTAGTGACGTGGTCAATCAGTTTTACACATAAGATAGGTACTACGCTCCGTGGCCCTCTGGCAACTTTGAGTTAGGACTTTTGTGCTTTTGTCAAAGTCCAGGTTTGAGCACCATAAGTGTAGCGTCGGAAGTATGCACACGTACATTAGTTTGCGTTTGAGACACAGTGAAAGGTTGCCCTGCATGTGCTCTTCCATAGACCAATAGCTCTTCTAGGCATTTTCGGTGCGTCTCGCAACTTCTTTGTCTTGGCGTGCGACCGTATATGCGCAAAAAAAGACTAGTCTGAAACAGCTCTTATTTATTTGCTTCTGCGAAATCTATTTCATAGTACCTTATGTAATCTTACTCTTGGCCCGTCCAACTTCACGGACCCTTGCTATGTTTCGCCGAGCGCTCAGGGCGGGTCTGTCTATTGATTTAATATTGGGAATGCCATTGGGTAACTGGCAGTAAATAAATAACTAGTAATCTACTTGTAAAAATCTCCGTTTGAGGAATACTGCGCAGAAATGGTTAAAGTAATTGCCTATTCCACTAGTTTAACAGGTGCGAATAAGTGAAATATCGTCCCACTGATTTGAGCCGATCCGCCTGCCGGCTGATGTCGGCTACTCGGCTACCGGCTACTCAGCTAACGTGAATTATAAGACTGGACCAATGGTTTTTCATACGCTGGATATAGCACTTAATACGATTAAAAAGCTGGACAAGGCACACGCGTGGCAGTGGCGTCCGTCTCTTTCTGAGATGTGTGAGTAAAAGAGTAGGAATACATTGTTCTGGTAAAAAGTGTGCTTAAAACGGCACCAATTAGACATTTTGCTGTCCCGTTGATAGCGCAAAAATCCTTGTATATTGAAGGTCAATGTAGTAGACTGCATCTGTGTTTCTGAATAACAAATAGATGAGATGCATTATCTATATAATGGTGTATACTTGCTGGTGTTTTGTCTATATTAATTTTATTCAGTTATCGCGCTTCGTACAATAAATGTAGTGCTTGCGTTTAGTAGGGTGTCCATGAATAAGATTACAGGAGGATTATCATATTTTTTTGCAATTCTTAACATTATATTTAATTTTGACTTGTAAGTTCATATCATAATATTGTTTTCCCAGCACCTTTGAGCTACTCATACTTACTTATAGTTAGCGAATAAATGACTGACGACATGAACACTGATTGTGTTTGATTTGTACGACACTAATGTCAGTCCCATGAATGTTTGCCTTTGGTGGTGCCAAATGGGAAAGATGGATCTGCCTACTAGAGCTTAGATCTAGCTAGACCGCTAAAGCCAGGCAATAGATCGAGGCATTGCTCCTAGCGCCAAAGGTCTTGTGTTTGGTGGTGGACCCCTTCTTTCCTATTTGTCACTTTGGACACGTGCCCAGGGCCCCGTGATCCAGAGGGCCCTGTGATCCCCTAACCCCCTAAGTTCAATGAAATATTTGACACATAAAGTCAGAGAGGCCCTATTATCCTAATGTGTCCAGGGCCCCAAATAGTAAGACGGTCCTGGCTCTAAGCTCTAGCGGTCTAGTCAACTACGTGTCGACAGAATTAGACTTGGGACGGCAGGTCGACGCTGCATATTTCGACTTTAAGAAAGCATTCGACTTGGTGGACAATGACATATTGCTGAGGAAATTAGCAATGTCAGGCTTTACGCCTAAGCTCCGGGAATTGTTCGCTAGTTACTTAGGAAATAGACGCCAGTTTGTGAAAGTAAATGGGTTCGAGTCTCAAGAATACCACACGAGATCGGGGGTAAGTCAAGGAAGTACCCTGGGACCGACTTTATTTTTAATTATGATTAACGACTTGCCGAATACTGTTCAGACTGCACAAAGTCTGCTGTTCGCAGATGACCTTAAGCTTTATACAGGCGTGAAAGACATTGCGGATACGGTCGCTTTGCAGGCAGATATTGATGCTGTATCGGAATGGAGTTTGGTCAACCGTCTGCCCTTTAACGACTCTAAGTGCAAATTAATCACTTATACCCGTAAGCGCTGTCCGAAGTTTGTAAATTATAAATTATTTAACGCCAATATAGATAGAGTTTATGACATATATGACTTAGGATTAACATTAGACAGGAAATTAGACTTTCATGATCATGTGTCGACCGTATGTAACCCGAAAGAAAGAAAGCGAATAGAATTCTAGGTTTTATTATGCGGACAGCCTCCGAATTAAATAATGTGGCTGTGGCCAATATTTTATATAACGCCTATGTACGCAGCAAGCTAGAATATGCAGCTATTGTTTGGGACCCACACGAGGACAAATATGCTGTAACGGTTGAACGAGTTCAGCGCAGGTTCGCACGTTGGCCTTATCGGAGGCAGTACGGGTACTACCCATACCTGTATCCCTCCGACTTTGTCGCGGGTATGGTGGAGTTGGTTAGGTTCAGTTTTCGGCGAAAGATGCTTCTTCTTGCCCATTTCATAGGTGCGTTTCATGGCAAAGTAGATACTAAATTATGTCTCGTGTTGATTTGCTGGTGCCCACGCGTATACCTCGAGATGAGAGAGGAGCGGTGGCTCCACGGACGCCGTCCGCGGCTCCTGCGTAAGCCCACGACGCGCATAGTGCACGCTGCGAACCGCCTACCGTGCACGCTGCGAACCGCCTACCGTCCGCGCATTGCGCCTGATTGTTGACATGCTTACTCAGTGTGATCACGTAGATATTTTTGCTGATTGCGTGCAATACATAATAAGGGAAGCTTCGGTTTTTCTAGAATTCGTTGATACCTAATAATTAATTATTCTCATTTTTATTTTATCGTTTTACTATTATTTTTCGTTGACATTCTAAATTTTTTATTTATTTTTCTGATTGACATATATTTTAATTATAATTTTAATTTTAACGACTATTGTAAATTTGTACTCTATTTTAAACTTGTCTGGCGTCTTGGAGTTGCTCTGTAAACCTACAAGTTGTATGCTATAAATAAATATGCGATTTGAATAAAAAAACTTAAGTGTTACGCTCAGCTAAATAAATAAATAATAATAAATATCTTGGACAATTTACACCAAGCTCATCTGAGCCCAAACTAAACATAGCCTGTACCTACTATGAACTGTATGAGTGTCAGTTCGTTAAAACATACCCAAACATATTCCAAGCTAAAAATACAAATAACTGTAAACTAGTGAGACACCATGGTAGACTGATATTGCCTAGTATGCACACACAATATTACAAAAGAAACTGCTATCCAAATTGTATTATAGTGTATAATAAGCTACCACCCAAGTTAAGCAAATTTTAAACGCAAGCTCGGGTCAGGGGGGGATCTCTGATTGTTTTTATATTTTATCCTTATTTTACTTTTGATTTGTATACTTTTATTTCTACTATGTAACATTAGTACAAAAATTAAAAAAAAAAAAATTATAGTTAGTTGTTAAGAAATGCTGTACCTATTTCCAAAATTGCTGTGTACGCCTCTAACGGGTATGCATATAAGAATTACTTATCTTCAAATTTAAAATGAATGTATATATGTATACTGTTGGTGTACCTTATAAATAAATAAATAAATAAAAAAGAGAGCTTGGATTATCCACGTTCAAAATAAAATTGCGTAAATGGTTATTAATGAAATGCTTTTACTCTATCAAGGAATATTTAGCTTCTAAAATGGACATACTCGTAACATAATTAATTGTGACTTATAAGTTCCCTAATAATTTTGCATTGTTTCATCTGACATTCACATGCCCTGCGCTTGACAAAATAGACGCTTATAATCACCACCACTGTATTTTATGTGAATAAATATTATTTGATTTGATTTGATTTGATTTAATAAAGTGTAATGGAAATTTAGAATGTTTAATGTATGTGTTTATGTAAATTCGTTTTGTGTGTCACTGTGTGTTGAATTTTATTAAAATGAAATGACATATTTTGTAATTTATTTACCAATTAATATGATTATAATAACACACAAGATAATATGTATTGTATTTTATAAGAACTTATGAATTTTATATGTAACATGCCTGTTTTGGTGAATTGTGCGGACTTTGCTATTTATACCAACTATTGTACCACTTTTCGAGCGAATAAATGAATCTGAATCTGAATCTCAGAGACTGATAAACACACTTAAATATAATATTCCTTAATACGTACTTAAATAATTAATAACACCCAACCACACAACAAACAAAAATGTTCGTCACATAAATGTTTGTCATGAGTGGGGTTCGAACCCACGACCTCCGGTGCTAAAGGCAGGATCGCTGCCATTGCACCAACAGGCCAGTCAAAATAGTCAGATAGTGGTTGACCGTACCTTATCGGCCTGTATCCGCATGTCTGAATAGCAAATGCACTCATTAAGTTCCGATTGTGCACAATAAGCTGGTTATCTAAATTGGCCGACCTTTCAATAGATTGACCCACTTTATGACCTTTTGCACCACACCCAAAAGTAGATAGCCAAGCAATAGAATGAGTTTACATGAATCACTTTAAAAATAAAGTTT
This sequence comes from Udea olivalis, assembly GCA_947369235.1. Taxonomy (NCBI): domain Eukaryota; kingdom Metazoa; phylum Arthropoda; class Insecta; order Lepidoptera; family Crambidae; genus Udea; species Udea olivalis. The sequence goes on along the minus strand of OX376362.1, from coordinate 7,416,178 downwards.
GCAGCATTGTAAGTTCTCGTCACGCAAAAATAGCGTTGGTCGGTAACTTTGTGCCCTTCGTCCTAACAAACTCTGTTTTGTAGTTTCGGGATAACAAATACAATTTGATAGCCCTGAAGATTATTTATAAATGGTAAGTTTCACTTGTTTACTAAATGGTAAGTTTACTTTTTATTTTAATTGTGTCTGGATTCTCGGCAGTCAAAGGATTAAAATACCTTGTTTGTTTTCCTGAAACTACGGATATTTTGTTAGACAAAGTGAGCTAATTTATATTTTAAATTATTCGGAGTAAACTGACAGCTGCTAATGTCACTTTGGTAAATAATGTTGCCAAAGCCTGGGACCCGATCGATATCGGCAGTTCTGACCACTCACTAAGCTACCGCAAGTACTATAAGTTTTATTTATAGGTATTTTGAGTGTTATCTATACCCACTAATATTATAAAGCTAAAGTGTTGGTTTGTTTGGTTTCTTGAACGCGCTAATCTCAGAAACTACTGGTCCGATTAGAAAAATTATTTCAGTGTTAGATAGCCCATTTATCGAGGAAGGCTACAATAGGCTATATATAATCATACCACGCGGATGAAGTCGCGGGCAGAAGCCAGAAGCTAGTTTATGATAAATAATGATAGTTAGATTGTTCCATTCCATTCCATTCCTCTCTTTGCCTCGACAGTTTTTTTGTTTTACCAAAACCTGTTAACGCAGTAAACGTCAGTTTACTCCGCCTAATTAAAAAACGACTTCAATGGTCCACACTCCTCGATACTTCTACTACCCTTTCGTCCAGAGTTCCTTTTACGTGGCGTGAACTACACTCAGCTGCCAAGTATGGTAAGTGGCTAAGGTAAACGAAGTGCAGAACGAAGATGATTTGCCAAAGATATTACCAGCCTTTCCAGTATCAAGGTAGGTTATTTATTTAACCTATAAACTGACAATCAATTTATTTACGCCATGTAAGCCTCATCGATTCACGTCCCAACCGCACAACGCGATAATGTCGCAACATCAGTAATGTTTTTGAAATTGATTTCGATTCCGTGAAATATTGGGGCGTGCTCAGTTTTGTCAAAACACAACATCCGTAGGTATCTACTTACCAACAAACTACATGAGTGAGACAACATGTGACCCGTTCATAATGTATCAATTTAAAGGCTGTAAACTAGGATGAAATTCATCGACAAAAAACTTTAGATACATAGTTAAGAGCCCGCAACCAATGTACCTACAGAGGCGTTTGCATCAACTTTTACAAAACCATTGCAAAATAGGTCTTAAGTCGCAGCATAGAGTGCCCCTATGTAAAGGTTGATGTGAACGCCTCTGTACTACCACTAACGTACAAGAAACCAAATTTGGAATGACACATGTAAATTAGCTTTAAATATATAATCACACGCATACCTCAAACTCCCGCACACACGCACGCTTGCATACAGATATATACACACACACCCCACCCATCCATACAAACCCACACGAAAATACACACACTCACACACACACAAACACTCATGCACACACGCAAACACACGACACACGCATGCATGCATGCATGCATGCCACTTTATCTTTATTAGGTAGTTATATTCTTCTAAATTTTTCATGTTTTGTTTTTCTATTTACATTAAACTAGTGATTTTAATATTTTATATTTTGTAACCGAAATTGAGAGGGTGGGAGCCTGGCGATCCGTCACACAGGGATTACCCTAGTATGGACACCAGTCTCTCACAAAGGTGGCTCATGTTCTTATCTTTAAGTTTAGTTGATAAGTTTGTATATTTGGCTTTTGTGAAGAGGAAATAAATTTCACTTATTATCACTTATTATATTATCTCAATACTCAACTCTTTATTGCATTTCACTGTGTAGTACAAGATCTTAAAATAATATTTTTTTAGTTCACCATGATCCCTGTCGGGCACAGCAAAAATGAAGAGGAGGAAACCCGGCACTTGTGCCGAAAGAACTTTCTAATAATGGTTTTTGTCAAGACAATAGGATGCAATTTAGTTTGCACAAAAGCCTTATTACAGTATCTTTTTAAGCTCATTCTCTAAACTGAGTGTAGCGAGCCAGTTCTTTTCCAGCCAGTCAGCGGTTACCTGGCACTAACGTATCTTCTAGACTGCATATTTACTGACTGATTGCACAAATTAGACATGCGCGGCGCACATGACAGATAGCCCGCTTAGAACAACACGCCATTTTTGACGCACGCACACAGAGACATGAGCTTACAAGCGAAGTCAGTGAGCTTCGGTGAGTCGGAAAGTCGCACTGTCGCGAGTGTTTTTGTTTTTGTCGAACTTGGTGCAATTTTTCACATGATGAATTTTGTGTTTGGCCTGTTCTGTCAAGTAGGTATAACTTACTTACTTCATTTAAAAAATTCAGAGCGAATATACACACATCAAAAGTGTCTAGGGATCAAGCATTTTTATGCGGATTTCTTGAGATTGAGATGTGGCTTTGTAATAAATTTATGATTTATCCTTTTTGGTGCATTTCATAATTTGAAACAGGAACTGTCTATCAAATTCGAGTAAAAGATGAAAATCAGCTGTCAATATTTTCCCTATAAAAACATACAACGCATTGAAGACATTATTAGTGCTACTGTTTCCCTACTACTGATTAAAACCAACGTTATTATGGAGCGGCGACGTCATTTAAGCAGGGAAGAAATGCTCAGAGCCGTGGGAATGATAGAAGCTGGTTCCCGGCAACGTACTGTGGCTTTAGCTCTGAATACAAGTCAGAGTGTTATCAGTCGACTTTGGACACGTTACCGAAGCACTGGTACCGTGGCTGAGCGCCATGGAGGACGGTATCGCTGTACCACACGGAGACAAGACCGATACATTCAAATCACAACTCGAAGAGCTCCAACAATAACCGCCATGATGTTAGCCGTGAGGCTTCATCACTCTTCAGGGAACTTAATTAGCGACCAAACAGTCAGAAACCGCTTGCATGAAGTGAACCTTCATTCCCGAAGACCGCTAAGGGTACCACCTATAGCAATGCACAATCGTAGGATTCGATATCAATGGGCTCTTGAACACAGAAATTGGGCAGAAGAACAATGGCGTTTCGTGTGCTTTTCTGATGAGTCTCGTTTTGGTATGAGACCGGATACAAGACGTATACGACACTGGAGAACCCCTGGACGCCAACAGCGATTAAAATCCTGCCAGGAAGTCCATCCTTATAGTGGTGGAACTATCATGGTCTGGGCGGGTATTTGGATCGGCGGAAGAACTGAGTTGATTTGGATCAGAGGCAACCTCAACGCTCAAATTTATGCTGAGACGATTGTATCAGACGTCATCGTTCCTCTACAAGTGCAAATCGGTCCCTTATTTCAGTTAATGCATGATAATGCACGACCGCACACCGCAAGAGTTGTAAGACAGACTCTCGCCGCAGCTAACATCAATGTCCTGCCCTGGCCTGCTCAGTCGCCAGACTTGAACCCGATTGAGCATGCATGGGATATGCTACAGAGAAGAGCTCTGCCGAATATGGAGGGTATCCAGTCGCAAGAAGACCTTTTTTTGTTGTTGCAACGAACATGGGCGGCCATTCCACAGCGTGATTTGGATGAACTCATTTTGAGTATGCCAAACCGATGTTCTTGTGTTGTTAGTGTTCGCGGTAGAAACACGGATTATTAATTGTTTAAGTTACCCAATAAAATTTTAAAGAAAACTGTTATTTCAGTCGTTTTTTCGAACTTTAATGTTAGTGGTTCAAATGTCAAAAATCCCTTTATTAGGAAAATGGCAAATTTCTTTATTAATGCAAAGGTGACTTGGTTTATCGTTACTGTAGACAAACGAAAACACTTTATTTGATGAATCCTTAAAGAAAATTTTAATTAATATCAATCAGGAGAAAAGTTATTGCAAAAAAATATGTTGATCCGTAGATACTTTTGATGTGTGTAGTAGTAACCCTAGGCGGTTCACGTAAGTTTCGGAAAAAGCTGCGAGCGGTCCTTCTGTAAACTCTTTATTTTGTGCTGACTGGTTTGTTTATAACCCGTTAGTGTTAAACTTTGTGGATCACAGAACCTAAGTACCTACACTAAGTTTAATGCTAATCTCTAAAACAAATACCATTTGTCAATTTGTTGATGTATCTAGAACGGCTTTTAAATAAGTAATTTTCAATTAAGTTACAAATAGCTACATAATTAATTTGTTTCGATCGATTAAACCAATGTTTCTCAATAGGCTACTGGCTGAACTGCCAATGTCCTGCTGCATAAAACTTTAATTAAAAAGAAATTAAGCCTACTTAAATCTATACCGATTTGGTTGTTGTATAATCATGATTTAAAAAAGCAGGTAAGTAAATATACATTATTTTAACAACCTTTTGACCCTACCTGCGTAATTTTGAAATGAGAACTACAACAAGCAAACAGGCAAGGTAAATACTGTTGAAGTACCTTCCTAATTTGTATTACCTTTATCATGAACAGGAGTAGGTACATAAAGTTTATATAAAAGTTGACATGTCATTAATGCGGTTTAAAGCTTACTTGCATTATGCTTTTGAACAATCGACACGCGAGACCATCAATATGATTGACACCAAATCTTCTAATCTACGGCTTCCTAAAGGTTGGCCAAATAAAGAGGACTCAGCACGTTCGGGAAAATTGAAAAATAGGTAGGTATTTGTAAAATCTATTGCTGGCTTTTGCAAACCTCGAGCGCCCCGCAGAGTACGATAGAGACAGATGCAAATCGGACCGAAATTACCTATCAAAAGTACACAAAATCGACGTTTCGTAGTCCCCTAATCCCTTTCGAAAAATTTACCGATTTAGTAAAGAAGGACTGTGGCCGTGTACCTGTGTTTTCGTTTTTTCTAAACCAAATTAGTTTTCTGTGTGTTTAAACACAGCTTAAAATCTGAAATTTATCCGATTTTTGAAATTTCATATCTCTTCTAGTAATTAATTTATTGAAAAAAGGAAAACATGGGGACATGCCAATAGTGGCAATAGATTTTTTGGGTGAAATTATTTCTTTACTAGCAAAATCCAGGGAGGAAACAGGGGACTACATTTGTATGGAAAAACGGCGCTTTATATCCTCATAAAATAGAGAATTAGAAATAGGTAGCTTTCATATTGTCTTCGCAGTGCTAGGCAAAGGCACAACCGGTGGTATATTAAACTCTGAAATACAAACTATTAATTTTCACACCCTGCCACAGCACCTAGCAAGAACAAAAAACTATTCGCTGTCGTAATGTTGCGGGGAGAAAGACCTTTGCCCAGCAGTGGGATCCCAACGGCTAATTAGACTAAGATATAAACGTTTTTCCTATGTGAGAATCAATACCACAACCAAGCAAACTGATTCAGTTAGTGAACTGCCAGCAGTATAGCAATGAATGAACATAACTTTTTAAAAATGCTATGTTTCCCGCCATACCTACAATGAAGTTATTTTATTTATTTTGTCTGTCTTTGTTTTAGTGACGTGCGAGATCGGTAACGTTATTCAAAACGTTATAATGAAGTCAAGGTGTACGTAAAGTGGAATACTATTTTATTTTATTACTTTCTAGCATTAAAATAAAATGTTTTTTTGGTATTGTGAATTGGTAGTCAACCGTTTACAAACCATTTGGTCTAAACTTTTCTTTTGTTGGCAGTTAAATGAAAACCGTGCAAAATGCTATGGTAGCAATCAAACTAAAAAACACTTAATGTAAAATAGGTTGGGGAAAAAGTTTCATCGCATTTTTAAGAAAATTCAAACCATTTTTTAATATACTCGTAGTTATTTACATTTAACTAAACGAAACGGTTTTTATGTTGGACTCAATATTACTACCGAATTTGAGGTTAGACGAGAGATCTATACCCAGGAGTTCGAGGTGGTTGGTTATCGGTATAGGTGCATTCAGTAGAATAGGAGTCAGATTAAATGGACTGCGTATAGCGTAAAACAGACAAGCCTGGGTTTTGTTGGCGTTGAGCCCAACAAGGTTAGCTTTGCCCGAGTCGGACACTGCTCTTAACGTTGACTTATCTGCTCAACCATAGCCTCTCTTAGAGACACAATTTCGGCGAAACTTAACCGGGCCAACGGTGCTGTCATCTGCGTATCCAACGATACCTGGGCACAACAGATAATTGAAGTGTAGCAGGTGTGTCTCAGAGAGGACAGATCCCTGAGGAACACAGGGATTTATAGCTAATAGGTCGGAAGTGTAGCTATCAATGGCTACCCTTATTGCGCGTCCATTAAGGAAGTCAGATATCTAGGCACAAGAAACAGTAGGAACTCCGTCTAAAGGGAGCTTGCTCTTATGACTATAGTGCCGAACCTTCCTTCAAGATGTCGAGAGAGACGGTGAGTGCTTCGCTGTGTTTCTCAATAGCTTCGCCACCCCAAGTGAGAAGATTACCAGTTAGCTTTATTAATCGTCCAAAAAATGTTTTCAACGTTTTAGTTCCTTTTTTCCCTCTCTTTTTTCATAGATTTTGTGTTGTTCTTTAAATTTGGCGCTCTCTCATACAATATCTTTCTATGAAGTTTTTCCTCTCTGATAAGCTTTGGTTTTCTGTGAACTAAAACATACCAAAACGATTAACATATATTAAAGAGAAGTAACCTATTCATGCACATACATTCAATGTAGTTCTATTATACTACACGTACGTGAATCTAGGGTTCACGCACGCGTAATGAGGTTGTAGATCTGGACGAATCCTAACTGTTTAGACATAGGTATCAAGTTTAACATACGTCTGATGTGCTGTAATTTTTACCTATATGACCTATATCATTTCTATGAAATCATTTTAACTACGGGAAAACACTGTCCATTTTAATTTTGCTTATATGACCGTTTACAATAATAATGCGTGAAGTTTTCCATCCTGATCATATGAATGTTCATCTCAAACATACAAACCAGTCAGTTCTATGGTCGCAAACTCATTTCCATCGCCAAAATGCCACGGAGTTGAAACGTCCATGGTTTCAATGACGACAATTTTGTTTTTTAACAGTTGCTTAAAAGTTAACAACAATATCGGTGTTATAATAACGGCATAGCATACTGAGAACCCTAGTAAAATCCTGTATCGAAGTCATTCAAATAAACCATCATACTATAATTTATAATTGACCTACGGAATGAACCTACCATGGTGTACCAAACCTTTTTTAAATAAAGAACCTACCGCTATAGTTTTGGCGCGAACGCAAGCGACACCACTTCTTCGTCAAAAAGTCGTTGCTGATATGGCGCTCCTCGTCGGAAAATTGATATTCTATTTTGAAAGTAATTTACATATTTTAATAGAATGATTATTGTTCTATGCCATGATGTATTAACCATTATATAGAAATGTATGTGAAGGAAAATATCTTCGACGACGCCGCAGCAGAGGCGCGTGTGACACGTCCAAAACAGGCAAAATCTCCCCGTTTCTAGGCTTCGAGGGTGGTTTTCTTAAACTTAATGGACACTTTCGTTTTCGTGCCGTGCTGGTGGCGGCACTTTAAAAGAATACTTTCCACAGCCCCATATCTTCCCATGGGTGCTGTAAGAGGCTACTAAGAGTTTTTTTGCAGCAGACCGTCTGCTCTCCAGGTGGGAGACTTATGTCGGCCGGTTGTTGTTACCACCATGCAGTTGTGTAAAACCCGCCAAGTGATTCTGACCTATCTCGGTCAGGTCGCGTTCCGGGATCAGCACTGCACTAACCGGTGCCAGGGGGACTGTGATCGTGGCAATTGTTGGACCAGTGGGAGCCTTAGCGGCGGTATTGTGTGTGTAGTGTGTATCTGCCCGCCCGCCAGGGAGACCCGTAGAAATGGTGGTGCCACTGGCCGCCCGCGGCATAGTAAAGGGGCCCAAAAGGGGTTAACCACCTCTGGAGGCTGCCCCACCAGGTCGCGCATAATTTCGGGGTGGTTCGTCGTGCCGGGTGGTGCCCGGTTCCGGTGGGGCCCGGCGAACACACTCGAGGGGGTACGGGGGCCCTTCCGTCCGGCGGACCGGCCTACACTATTCCACGCGATTAATACTAATGCAGGGCACCACGCTTTGTCTTACTTTGCCTCGATCACAGTCGTCCTTTCACGCCCCTCCCATCCTCGAACTTCTATGGCAGTCAGAAGCATGAAAAAACGGCCAACAGCGGCATGCTGTTTGAGGTGGAGTTCACCAACATCCGCGGACTCCATGCAAACCTCAAAGCCGTTCTTCAACACTTTGAGACGGCGAGGCCTGCGATGCTCTTTTTGACGGAAACACAGATAGGCCGCCCGGCCGATAAGTCATACCTGCACTACCCCAGCTATGTGCTGGAAGAGTCCTTCCAACCTAAAGCCGGTGTATGTCTATTCGTCAGGGCGGACGTCTGCTGTAGCCGTCTCCGCTGCCTAGAAGACCCATCCTTCTCCACCCTCTGGGTGCACGTTGACCTGGGCTCCACGAGCCGGGTCTATGCGTGCATATACCGCTCCCACAAAGGCGACGCCGAGACAACTCGACTCTTCGAACATCTGAGTCAGGCCGCAGACAACGCTCAGGCGCAGTTCCTAAATGCCGAAATGGTGTTTTTGGGAGACTTCAATGCCCACCATGAGTCCTGGTTAGGCTCATCAAAAACAGACCATGCAGGCCAAACTGCCCTTGCGTTTGCTCTTACGCAAGACCTGACGCAACTGGTACACCAGCCCACCCAGGTACCAGATATTGTTGGTCATACACCCTTCTTATTGCACCTTCTGCTGACGAGTCACCCAGCCGGGTATAAAGTGTCGGTTGGTGCTCCATTGGGCTCCTCCGATCACTGTCTGGTTGGCGCTACAGTGCCTTGTGCAGCTCCCCCACAACCTGTGGAGGTGACGCGGCGGTGGCACAAAACAGGCGGCGTACCGTGCTTGGTCTAGGGCCCAGGCACTCAATGATCATTCAAACTTTGCCTCCCTGAAAGCAGCCTTTAATAAAGCCACCAAGGCCACGAAGAGGGCTTACATTAGAGCAGACGCCCAGCGAATTGCACGTGTTGGCCAATAACCCATCACGCAACCTACGGGTAGCCGCTCCTACTGGCGACTGGCTCAACACGTGCAATCTAACTCCTGCGTGCCTTCGCTGCCTCCACTGAGATTCCCTGATGGATCGTTGGCTCATCAGCCGCAAGAGAAAGCCGATCTACTGGCTAACCTCTTTGCCGCAAACTCTTGCATCGATGACTGCGGTGCTGCGCCGCCTGAAATACCACATTGCGGCTCCACAATGCCTGATATTCGTATCAGGCAGTGTGATGTTCGTGCTGAACTGCAGTCACTCGATGTCAGGATAGCCAGTGGCCCTGATGGAATTCCAGCTGTGGTGCTGAAGAAATGTGCAGCGGAGTTGTCTCCAGTGTTCACTAGCCTGTATTGCCTCTCCTACAATTCGGGTCTAGTGCCGCTGTCTTGGAAGGAGGCGAACGTTCAACCAGTCCCCAAAAAAGGGGACCGGTCTGACCCTGCCAATTAACGTCCAATAGCCGTAACCTCAGTTTTAGCTAAAGTGTTCAAGCGGATCATAAACACACAGCTCATCCGCTACCTAGAGGATCACTCACTCATTCACGACCGTCAGTACGGCTTCCGACCAAAACGGTCTACGGGTGATCTTCTAGCCTACGTAACACACATCTGGGGGTAGGCTATGGACAAGCATGGGGAATCTTTGGCCGTCAGCCTTGACATTGCCAAAGCTTTCGACCGTGTATGGCATCGTTCGCTTCTTTCCAAGCTTCCGGCATATGGTCTGCCACCTCGCCTATGCGACTGGGTCGCCGGATTTCTGGAGGGACGTGGTCGAAAATCATGCTTTCTCCAGATTAATGCCGGAGTGCCGCAGGGCTCCGTCTTGTCGCCGACTTTGTTTCTTCTGCATATCAATGACATGTTATCTCGTGGTAATATTCATTGCTATGCGGATGACAGCACGGTCCACGCGCGTTATTTCGAGCGCCCTCGGGCAAAGCAGACTGACATCGAGCAGAAGAGGCGAAGTCTTGTTGTTGACCTTGACGGAGTGTTGGACCGCATTTCAGAATGGGGTGCATGCAATCTTGTCGAGTTCAATGCCAAGAAAACGCAGGTGTGTGCATTCACAGCAAAGGCGTCGCCGTTCCTTTCCCATCCCAGTCTTCAGAGCACCCTGCTACCGATTAAGGATAGCCTGAACATCCTTGGCATGGATGTTCGTAGCAACCTACTCGTAAACCAGCGGGACCACATTGAGAGCGTCATTAGAACTGCATCCTGTAACCTCGGAGTCCTGAACTGAGTGAGACGATTATTCACGCCTGAGCAGCTCTGTCTCTTGTATAAGACACAAGTTCGCTCGTGTGTGGAATACTGCTCTCATCTCTGGGACGGTTCCGCTAAGTACCTACTCGAAGCTCTTGACAGGTTGCAGCGGCGTGCTATCCGTATTATTGGAAACCCAGAGGCAACTCTGACCCTTGAGCCTCTCCAATTGCGTAGAGACATTGCCAGGCTAAGTGTTCTCTATCGCTTCTACAATGGGGAATGCTCTAACGAGTTAATCCAGCTTATTCCACCCTCACCTTTCCACTCCCGTACCACGCGTGCTGGACTACGGCATCACCCACACACAATTCAACATTTGTTGGCCCGAACTAAAAGGTTCGGTGACTCGTTTCTTTGTCGAACCATCCAGACGTGGAACGCTCTTTCAGCACATGTATTTCCTTCCTCGTATAGTCCCGGGTTCTTCAAGCGGGGCGTGAAAAGGAATTTCTGCAGGCCTTCAAGTTGAGGATGGCCAGCCCAGTGATTCGTAGAATGACTGGGCTTGTCAACCTCATATCTGGACCTCTCGACCGCTATCCATCAGGTGGAGTGAGGTCATCTTGACGGACAATATAAAAAAAAAACTTCTGCACTTTTATTTATGATGCCTCGATAAAATATTAATGGGTCTACCTTTTGACAACGATTTTACTATTACAATATGTAGTATAATTATTATTGCGGTGTTACACAGTTTCAGCCAGTTCCCTAGAATCACTCTATTATCAGGCAACAAGGTAAAAATCTACAGTTTATTTAATCATAAGGCCAGTTGTAGCAACAACTGGCCTACAGATACATTAGCCTAAAACTAACGTTGGTTTAAAATAACAGTTTGACGGAACAAATTATAATAAAGCAGTTTATATGTTATTCGTTATTAACTAGTACGTAACGTCTCTAGCCTGACCTTCCTCATTCGTATTCAGTGATTACTCTAGCTAGGAATTTCAGCTGCATTGCAATGACTTAGGGTGTAAATTCGAAAATTCTTATCTGAAGAATCTGTCAGAACGACATTTGCGAAAAAAACCGACCGGCTTCGTCAAGCCTTCAAGGACATTACAGAGGCAAAGGGTGTGGTGGTGTTGTGTTGATGTTCTTGCCATCTGAAAAGAATATTGTTTAATTATTAATCATGGAACGTGTATGTTAGGTTACCTGATAAAATGGCAACATAGAACCCACAACAGCAGCTTTAATCTTGGTAAGTTAGCACGATACCTACAAGCTTTTACGATAACATAACTTAATGTAGTGTTTATTTTTTGCAATATCGTTGCAAGATGACGTGTTCTGGGGAAGTTTATCGGGATACAGTGTAGGATTTACCCAAATGTATTTATGGTACACTACCTAGTTGAGCTCACTATCAGGTTCTCGCAGTTCAGTATCATCGGACGTGTTTGTTTTATGCTGTGGTTCTTAAATTAGGAAATTCAACGTAAGGTGGTAAGTAATATATTTTTTTCAATATTTCTACCTATTTATAATTTCGTCGTTCTTACCTCTATTTTTATTATATCTAACATAAACCAAAAACCAATATAGTAAGTACGAGTACTTAATTAAAACACGTTCTCAAACAAAACAAAACAAAAATAGCTCAATTTAATCTGAATTTACGGTACAGTGTAGCCCGTTCTTTGTTTTCGCGCCAAGCGCAGCAAATTATTTTTTTCTTTTTACATTAACAATCCAACGCGTTTACGTAAGAAACCCACATTTTGAAAAATCTCACGTGAGATTGGGGGATGGGGTAGGGGGTTGAATAATATATCATCACCAGGGGCATCACCAGTTACAGAATATTAAAAAAAAATTAATAAAAAAAATTAATTTATTGACGCCCTCTATGTATTTTGAAATATTTGTGTATGTTTATCTCTGACAACCCCTTAAACAAGCTTAGTTTGGGGTCAGATGATTTTGGTGTCAGTTATCCCAGATATTAATTCATATATTTTTATCGCTCTCTTTTTAAAAAAAATCGACGACATGATTGTGCGCTGTAGCGCGGTTTCTCGCCCTGACTCCTAGCGTGGTCTCCCGGGTTCAATTCCCTGTTGGGTCAATTCAGAAATCAAACTTTTTCAAATTGGCTCGGGTATTGGTTAGTGTGCTGGGAGATGTCCCTGGCTTACATCCTTGTCTGAGTGCCGAGTGCGAGTTGCAGTGAGAGAGGCCCCTAGATGGCGCTCACTCGATGCCATACAAATTCGCGTTTTTTTTCTCGCAAACGCGATGGTGAAGTTATTCACTTCTCTCACTGCAACTCGCACTCGGCACTCTGGTACCTCCAACTCGTAATACAAGGATATTCATCCTTACTTCGAGAGCATGGCAAGTGGTGTGTTGTCTAGCGGTCATTTATGAATTTATCTATATTAATACTCGTAATAAAATAAGGAAAGATTTGTTTGTTTGTTTGTATTGAATAGGTCCCGAAACTACTGGACCGATTTTTAAAATTCTTTCACCAATATGGAGCTACATTATTAGGGAGTGACATAGGCTTTATTTATTTAATTTAGTTAGGCTATATTTTGACGGGTGAGACAGTCTACGCGGGCGAAGCCGCTGACTGACAGTTATTTTACTACAATATTTTAAGACAACCAAAACAGAAGCAGGTGCTTCTATAATAGTTTGGAGCGAGAGGAACGGTCGCCCAGGTGTCTCATTACTATCTCTTATAGCCAGTCAAGTTAATTTCCTAAACTGAGGGTAGCGAGCAATTTCGTCAGTAAATGCCTGGCCTAGAGGATGCATTATACAGGTAACCGCACTAACCGCTGACTGGCTGTAAATGAAAAAACATATTACGATATTGCTCGCCCAGCTCAGTTTAAGAAATTAACTTGACTTGCTATTAGACATTGTAATAAGGCCCCTGGGCGGCGTCAGGCGGCAAGGGACACTCGAAAATCTAATTATTGTGAGCAAGCATAAGTGCGGTTTTCAGGCCGCGATCTGTAGAGCGTGCTTAGCTTAAACTTAGACTTTAAACAGCTGTATCTGTCTAAGTATATCAGTTACTTCTTACCGATATTAAATTATTTTGTCTTAGGGCCGATTTTTTATTCTTCATTTATTGTTTATCTGTAGAATAAAGTTTATTCGAAGGTTAACAAGATTTTTAATTTTTCAATGGTCAGATAGATGTTATCTGTTGAATAAAGCCCCTAACTTGAGGGGCTGGTTAAGATTTATCTATGCATTTCCTAGGTTTTCATTGACATTTTGAGGTTATGTGGTGTGCCTGTATAATTGTAATTCTCACGCACACACATTTTAATGGATATTTTTGACCAAATCACAAATGATAATCGATGACGCAAAGAGTGAAGAGGAAAGGCAGATACTACTATATAAACGCTGAACCCAATAGAGAAGATCGAGTTGTTAAATACTCGTAGATACGTAATAATTTTAGTATGTACATGGGATGAAAAGGAGTTTTGGAGTGTTATTATAATCACAAACTTTTTACCACCACTTTCGGCAACAAAAAAAGCTGAGGTTGTTTTTCTTATACGTCAATGTCAATTTGTCAAACCCCAACTTTTGTCTTGTTTCATTCTAACATTGCAATGATTGTATAAGTGCATCTCGCAGTGTGAAGTTAGCTAATTTAAGTACATGTCTATGTACCACCGATAGATGGCTATTCTTTGGATAAAAGACGATTGAAAAATTTAAAATATCTATTCGCTTGATAAACAGCCAGTTAATTTTATACTTCAGTTAGCTATCTGGGGACTAAACTAAGAATTGAAAAATCGGCTCTCAGTTAAACTTAGAATTTCGTTAGTTATTGGGTTTTGTTATTTATTTATAACAAAACCCAATAAGTTAGATCATAATTAATGTGATAAGTCTGTCTAGCTAAGTAACGAATGTAGATGTCGGCCTCAGAGTCGGACTAGCGCTTTATTCGCGCGTATACGGTTGTTTCGGCTAATACGCTTACACGCGCTAACTTTACGAGTTTAGAAACTGAACGCGCATACACGGGCGTATACAGGCCAATCCGCTGAAGTGATAATAGTAAGTGGCTCGCGCGTATACGTGTTTACGAGCGCGTCAACGCTAGTACGAGTATAGCGTTTGGCATAAGCCTCTAAAAATAAGACGCTAGGTTGAAGCTGTAGTGCAATTTGCTAAAAAATTACAAAATATAATTTTATTACCTATTTAAGTAATAAGTAAATAACGTAAATTAAGAGTAGGTAACAAAACGTAATAAGTTTAACAGAGCCTTATATAGGTATAGATGCTCACTTACCTACCTTTAAAAGTGATGTGCAATAAATACTATTTAGATCCACAGTAATGTTATCTATCCATCCAGTATTGTGACTCGGGCCAGTCCTTCAAAATAAATGCCTACAGCCGCGCGAGATACTCGTACGTAAACACGACCTCCGGATCGCTAACATCTCACCAACGGGCCAGTCGGCCAAAAGCGGGTTCGCATACTATAAATTTAACATTTAAATTTATAGTATGCGAACCCGCTATTGAATGAAAAGTTCAATGTTAAGGATAAATAAAAGAAATATCTTTCACTTGGTAATAGATACTTTACTTACACTACTTAAAAATTGATTAAATCAAATAGTTTATTTGTGATACACAGGTAGATACTTAAAAGATATTATACATAGAAGAAAATGCACATGCTGTGATCAGCCTTATTGGCATACAAATGTCACATAAAGTAAATTAATTAATACAATTACAAAATGAATTCGATTAAATTAAATTAAAGAAGGAAATGTCCAGAGATAATAGTAGTTTATCATTTCATTTAATACATTCAGGCAGTCAAAGAGATATAAAGCATAAAATTAATATTTGAGTGAAAGAAATTCAATAATGGAATAAAATGAGTGACTTATTAAAAATGAAAATAATCCTTTTTTGAATGTCGTATATTCGTTACATTCTTTAATATGACGAGGTAGCTTATTATATACTTCTGGTGCCATAGTGAAAAAACATTTGTCATAAAGGGCTGTTTTGTGCTGGACATTTGTGTTTTGTGTTTAACTTTAGGAAATTTTCTACATATGCTACGAAAGCATCGCCGTGTAGGTACCTACTATTAAACAAGTTTGTGTATACTTCTTACGAACTACAGTAAGAATAATTCCTATCTAATAGACCTACTTTCTGCGCTGAATATAGTTTATAATTGCTCTTTGCCATATTTATTAAGTACTGGGAATTATTTCAATCAAAATAATATTCACAAATCGCACGCTTACCTACTGCTAAAAAAACCATCACACCGTCCTACGTTCGTTACTGCGGCGCATTCTCGACTCATTGTGTACCGAGTGTACCGAAATCGAGGCGCGTAGGCGGCTTAGGTATAATAACTCGAGTTCCGCCCGTTTGAATGAAGAGGAATACCGATAGATCACAATACCGTGCTGGAACCTTTGTGTGGCTACTAGATAAATTAGGTAAGTAGGCACGATGCCTTGTAGTAATATTTCATAATAGCTAAAAAAACATGCTTAACTTATTTAACTAACTGCCTTCGTAGAAAAGCATAAAATGCCAAAACTTACTAATGCTCAGCATAACACTGGGCTTTGTACACACGACAGAACATCAAACTTTACATGTAGGCACCTTATGCTGCCAATTTACCTGTTGATAATTACCTACTGTAAAATCAGAAATACAACCTATGACTGGTTGCCGAATTGACTTTTGTTTGAAAAAAAAATTATTTTTGAAATTTAGGAAGACATGATCATACACCCGATAGAGTATTTTCTGCAGACTTAATGAATGAAGAGTACCTACAGAACTCCACTTTGCAGATATCATCAGATACATTGCTGTAGTTGGTTCTGGTGCCATCTTCTGCCTTAAATCCAAACATCTTTAAAATCTTAAATTACAAATCTTTAATTTAAAGGGTATTTGCATTAAGTAGTTATATATGATGAAATTAAAAATATATATTGCAATCGTTTTAAATAAATTAAGAGATTAAAAATAAAAATTGTTTTCAGGTACTTTTGTTTACACCATGGCGCCCCTGGTGTTGGAAGGAGGCACGCTTGGAGAGAGGCAAAGACATTACAATCAGTTGCTTAAGGAATTTCTCGCCACCAATCACGGAAAACCACCGAGCAAGATTTGCCACGACGATGCCGACATAGACAACTTTTTAAAAATAGACGTCGCCAACCACAACCGAGATGTGAACTTCATATTTGAAGTTTTAAAGTGCAAAGACCTGCTCTATATCGCCAGAGCAATCAAGAAGAGCACCTGGCTAATCACAGATGACAAATACTCACATATTATAAACCCGAAATATTTGCATGCAGAATTATTTCCATTCATGATGACGAAAGCGAAGAAAAAATTTGTGTCGCAAATAAGGCTACATTTGAAAGATGCGATTCGCGTCAAAAGCTTTTATAAATATTACAAGGAAACTGATCTGAATTTTGCTCTCAAGTGGTTACCACGGTGTCCTATACAATGTCTGCGCAGTGAAATCGCTCGACATGCCAACAGTCTGTCGTCTTCGTTGTTGCAGCTACTATGCCGTAAAGATCCATCTATTTTAAATATAATTCAACCAAGAGATCACCGCGTTCAAGTGGCTATGTTTTTATTAAAGAAACACACCAAGGAATGCCTGGATGTCCTGGATTTAGTCCATAACAGCTGCTTTCAGAAATTCAGTAATCAATCTCTCAAGATCATCATGAAAGTTTGTCCAAATAGATTGTTAGAGAACTTCTCCCACTATATGGATAAAATAGATTACCTTACCTTTTTTAAACATATGGATGAGCAATCCTTAAAAGAATTCTTACTTAAATGTTCTGAAAATAAAGATTTGCGAGGGAAGTTCACGCATGAACATTTCAAGTTCTTTCTGCGACGCTTGGAAGCAGAAGATAGAATTGAGGTTTTAAAAGTGTTTTATTGCCAATACACTTTGAATGTTAACTGCGGAGATAATAATGGGCTAAATTTATTTTTTAGTGCTATTGAACAAAGCACTCTTTTGAATTCTCCTAGCGTGTATCGTTGGTATCAATGTATGCCATTTAAAATATCATTCCCGGAAATCAAAAAACTAATACGTATGGAATTAAAATCAGAGCAACGTCACTCAATGCTTTCAACACTACTTGTTTGTGCAGAGCAAAACCTTCAAGACGTTTATTCTTTGTTACGATATTATCACGACCATCACATAAATGAGGCATATGTGTTTAAAATAGAGTTTATAAACAATTTACTTTCCAGTGTTGATACATATCGTTTTAACGAGGAAATGTGGGCATTATTGGATAACCTATTTGGTAGCATGGAAGTCTACATAAATTCCAGTTTGAGTATACAAAAATGTATTGAGTCAATCATTGTCTACAAAATAGTCAAGGACGGAATCATACCAGAAATTATTGAGAAAAAACTTGAGTTCAACACATTTCAAGCTTACCAAACGAAACTTAATAAGGAAGAGAAAAATAAACTATTCGAATACTTGTACAATCTTACGATGAAAAATGTAGAAAATGAATCTTATGGTTCTAACAGTTTACGTGAAAAAGTTAAATCACTAGAGCATACGCTTAACCTTTTAGTGGACTGGAATAAAAATTTGGTTGACTACCCTATTGCTTTAGGTAAAGTCAAAGAATTTGCAAATATAAACGAACTAAATCACTCAAACATAAATTTATCCTCACTTTACAATGTCCATAAGCCATGGAGAAAATATATGACCGAAGAATCGTTCCAACTGTCCGCATCCGAAGAAGTCATCGTAAATGCTTTGAGGCATGACGCAAGTTTGTTAACTCGTAACAGTAGTAAAGTAGATGTGATGCGTAATGACAACAACATGTTTCTGAAAAAAGTATTGAGCTTATTAAAAACATACTGGACACAAACTCTGGCCAAGGATTGGGAAAGTGCGTACCTCAGTCATCTTCAAGAAAACGGATACCAGATTGTTATAAAAAGTTTAGCTATACTTTTACCACAGAAAAAGTTTATTGCAATTGCAAAACAAAACATTCCAGATGATAAGCAAATTGACTGGAAGGAGACTACAGAACTAGAATACAATTTGCGAAAAAACATATCACTCAACATTCATATGGCGAGACCACTGCCGGACACAGAAGTGGTATTGCTGTTTACAAAAGGCGATTATCTGCAATACGCGATGATCTCCCTAAACATTGTGTTATCCAGTATCAGTGAGAGAGACAAAGAAAAATATGTGCAAAAGTTACTAATAGCACCTTTAGCACTACAGCAACATGGGATTCGCATGGCATTTGATAAATTGAACAATATTGAAAAGTTGATCCCAATCTTTGAGATATTATCAAAGCAAAACTCTTCTAACCAAACATTGGTATTTACAAATATACGCCAACTCCTATGTAAAGAGAAGAGAAAATCCACTATTTTAAAACTATGGAAGTTCCTAAATATTTTATTCAACAACATGTGCCCATCTAAAAGCGATTCTGAATACAAGACATTGGCTCAAATAAAAGATATATCTTTGTTTGTTCGAACAGAATACTGCATCAAAGTATATTTATATTTTAAAAGTTTACCACCTAAACTTGCACTTGAATATACATCCCTTATGTTGAGAAATAATTCCGTGGAAATGGTTGAAATTCTGGACTGTAAATTTATTGAAGATATTCTACTAACGTCTATTAACGATTTTTCATCTACGCCACAAGAATTAATACATCTACTCGTAGTTTTTTTACTTAGTGCTGACAGTAAGGAGATAGAATCTGATCGATATTATCGTTATGTTCACCCGCTGTTGACTAATCCAGACTACTATAACAGTGCCAACTTTAATTATTTATTGGAGCATATCTGCAATCCTGGCCACGCTTTTTCTAAAAATAAAGTTCTTCCAGTTATGTTATTCAAAGGTATACTATATCATTACGAAAGAAAGTCAGATATGCCAAAAAACTACGTAGCGATAACTGCATGGAAACTTAAGTACATTTATATAAAACTATTAGACAACCATAAGTCTGGCATTAATAGTTCAGATTACCTAACAGCTGTTATGCCTCAGTTTGGAGCAGCGTGTTTGGGACAGTTACAAAAAGATGTTGGACTATATTTTCCATCTATTTATTTATTATTTCAACATTCCTTAAGTATTATGTTTGAGTCTTTTGCGGTCTCAAAACTTCATCAGCTGGTTACTTTCAAGCACATCCTAGCCGAGCAGGAGTTTCTTCAAAGCTATTTTTTAGTGCATAAAATGATACCCCCATATTGTTTCGGGGCAGATGAAAAAGTTGTGAATGCCGAAGTCATAGAAATTTTGTGTACTCAGCCAGCTAAAGAATTCAGAATGATTTGTCATCACTATTACGCCGTTCCAGTATTAGGTAATCAGATTTAAAACAAAAAATATTTATTTCCCCATCGCCCTGCAGTTGTCTTATAGGCTTGGCCTAAGTTACATATCAGTGTGCGTGTTTACTTTTTTATGGATCTTCTAAATGTGGCGATTTAGTGACTTGACGGAAGCATGATAAAGATTAAAGACCATACGTTTTGCATGTTCGACTTGATAGCTTCAATTTTACCGTCGGACAAAAGTAATAAATATAAATATGCGCCACACAACACACCTCTTGTAATGGTCTCGAAGTAGGGATTAATATCCCTGTGTTATGAGGTGTCACACAAGAAAATCAGCCAGGGGCATCTCCCAGCACACCCAGACCCGAGTCAATTCAGAAAAGATCGTTTCCTGAATTGACCCGACCGTGAATCGAACCCGGGACACTTAGGAAATCGAGGCGAGAAACCGTGCTACAGCGCACAACGCCAATCATGTCGTCAAATCGTAGGGCATTAGCAGGAAATCTTTGAGAAAAGCATTTAAGCGTACCCAGAGCTAAATTGACTGGAAGATTGAGCAATTGCCCTCCATCATCCAAAACCGAGTCAACTGTTTGTTTTGCTTTTACTGGCGGTGGAAGAAACCTGTTGTCTAGTACCTAATCTAAAAAGGCAATTTCTTGGATAGCATTCTATGTTTCTACATTTTATTTGTTTCTACGAGTAAGTACATTTTTGGGAATCCCGGATAATGCGTTACGTTTTTAAACATGGATAATGTGTGGGTTGCCATATGTGTAAAAAAGTAAATAACTACTGCTGACGTAATCACCATCTAGAACCCCCCACCCCTATAATACTTACGTAATACTTGAACGGCCCCTATCCTGTAAGCGTAAAGCAAAAACCGAAAGTTAGTGACCGTAGTTTTATAGTGCGTGCATACTGATATGAAGACTCTTTAAAGAATAAGCAAAAAAGTATCACTATACATAATAATTTGATCACTCCTATTAATGTACCACCTGTTTATCATTATAGAATGCAATAAAAAATTGAGTATTGAGTATATCTTTGCACATGGCCTATGATAAACATAGATATTCCAATTATAATGCATACCTAAAAAAATACTAAAGTATACTAACACACACATCGGGAATTGAAACCACGACCTTCGGTAGCTTTTTTTGCAATTTTTGTAATTTTGTGGTAATATGTAAGTAGGTACCTACTGTTGGAACTAATAAGTGCCGATTTAGTAAATAGTTTTACTATGCTGTAAACCGTTTAAATAATAAATATTTTTATTTTTATCTGTTCCTAACCTGACGACAGCCACAACCTTTCGTAAAGTAAGACACTGGTGATCCGAGTGAGCTGTATACCTACTTTATAACTATCAGGACTACCAAGATCCTAATAAGTATCATGTACACAGCTTCGTCGGTAGATTCAAAGCAAAAACAACGATAAAATATTAGAAATTTATATGCAGCCACATACTGTTTAATATTGGCCTGCCCCATTAAATTTCAAAATCCACCAGTCGAGTGGGATACCGCGTTTTCCATATGGTCGCTATTTCAGAACTTTCGGCCTCAAAAGCCCTTCTTTTGAATATTACACATAATACCAATCAACAGATGATGACTTCTACTTAGTACTGACCGCCACATTCAATTTCCAGGTCAGTAGAATGTCACCGTTATTACTGAAAGGAGAATCGCTCGGGGAGAGACACAGGCACTACAATCAGCTCCTCAAGGATGCCCTCGCTAACAACCACGGGAAACGACCGGACAAGATTTGTCATGACGATCTTGACCTAGACAACTTCTTGAAGATAGACATCGCTAACCACAACCGGGACGTTGACTACATCTTCGATATTCTCAAATGCAAAGACTTACTTTACGCCTCCAGAGCGATCAAAGGTAGCAAATGGCTCATCACAGATAACAAATACGCCAATGTTATCAATCCGAAATATTTGCACACTGAACTGTTTCCATACATGATGTCTAAAGCAAAGACCAAATTTGTTTTACAAATAAGAATCCATCTTAAAGATGAATGTCGCGTTAAAAGCTTCTACAAATATTACAAAGAAACAAATATTGTTTTTGCTTTGAAGTGGCTGCAAAACTGTGAAATAAATTACGTATACGATGAAATGAACAAGTACACTTGGCATGTACAAACTTCAGTTATTAAACGATTATGCCGAAGAGACCCATGTTTTTTGTATTTGGTGGCACGTGATGTCTGCGATGGCAGATGTGAAAAACATCTAAAAGCAACAATGTATTTACTTAAAACATACCCAGAAGATTACTTGGATGCAATTGATGCTGTAAACATCTGTGATGTTCCCAAATTCAGCAAAAAAGCTTCACAGATTATTATGAAAGTTTGCCCGAATCGAGTGTTGGATAACTTTTTTCCCTACATGGAAAATATTGACTACACAACATTTCTAAAGTATGTGAAAAAGGAATCGATAAAACCACTTCTGTTAAAATGGGCTGTAGAAAAGCCACAAAATGAGTGGGAAAATTGTTGGCGGCATTATTTTACACCTGAAATTTTAAGAAGTTTTCTGCTACAGATGGACGTCCAAGATATAATAGAGATATTCTGTCGTTTTTATAATGACCGCACATCTAAATTTGATTACGAGGATACAGATTTCAATTTGCTATTTAGTGTCATTGCAAACGAACCTTCATTCAGCTCTTATTATGTACACCGTTGGTATCAGTGCATACCATTTGATATATCATTTCGAGAAATAACTAAACTTATGCGTATGGAGCCGAAATCGAAGGCGCGGCACTCGATGATTTCAACACTCTTAATTTGTGCGGGAGATAATATTCAACACAGATGTTCCGTATTACAATATTATCACGATAATCACATAAATGAAGCATTTTATAAAATGAAGTTTATTGACAATTTTCTTTCTACTGTTAAAACATACAGATTTAGCGCGGAAATGTGGGCTTTGTTGGACAATTTATTTTACAGTATGGAAGTTTACATGAATTCTAGTTTGAACGTACAGAAATGCATCGAGACAATAATTCTGTATAAAATAGTTCACGACCAAAATATACCAAATATAATTGAGGAAAAACTGGAAGTTAACACATTTAAGGCTTATAAAACGAAAGTCAATGAAGAAGAAAAAAACAAACTTTTTAAGTACTTGTACCACCTAATGATGAAAAATTTAGAATACCATAACATTACTACGGAAAATAATTTACGCGAGTGTCTAAAATACCTAGACCACACCTTAAACCTATTAGTTGACTGGAATAAAAATATTCATGACTACCCAAACATTTTAAACAAAATCAGGATATTTGTAAATATTAACAAACTGAACGCATGGAACATAAATTTATCCTCACTTTACAGAGTTCATAAGCCATGGAGGAAGCTTTTGTTCGAAGAATCTTTCGACCTGTTTGCTTCCGAAGAAGTAATCACCAATGCTTTGAAGCATGACTCAAGTATGCTAACTCGTCACAGCAAAAAAGTAGAGTTGATAAGAAGTAGTGAAACGGTTATATTAAAAAAACTGTTAAGGACA
This sequence comes from Udea olivalis, assembly GCA_947369235.1. Lineage (NCBI taxonomy): Eukaryota > Metazoa > Arthropoda > Insecta > Lepidoptera > Crambidae > Udea > Udea olivalis. The sequence continues at coordinate 7,392,797 of OX376362.1, read as the reverse complement.
CTTAGAACATATTGGCCCCAGTCACTGGCCAAGGAATGGGAATGTGCGTACCTAAGCCGGCTTCAAGGGAGCGGACCACACAAAGTAGTCATAGGAAATCTCGCTACTCTTCTACCGCAAAGCAAATTTCTTCATATTGTAAAGCTAAACGCTCCAGATCAAATGAAAATTGACTGGGAGGAAGCAAAAACAAACGAACTTGAATATAGTCTGCGGAAGGACATAGCAATGAATATCCATTTGTCGAGACCACTCCCAGGCACAGATGTGGTATTAATGTTTGCAAAAGGTGACTATTTACAATATGCATTGCCATCCCTTAATGCAACGCTATCCAATATCAGTGATATTGACAGAGCAGAGTACATACCAAAATTGCTGATGGTGCCAGTATCATTACAGAAACATGGGATTCGCATGGCTTTTGCTAAATTTAAAGTTGAAAAAATAATGCCAGTTTTAGAAACACTATCAACTAAAAACTCATCTATACGAACGATAATCTTTGCTCATACCCATGCGCTACTTTGTGGGGAAACAAGAACATCGAGAATTATGAAATTTTGGAAGTTCTTAGATGCCATAATCAATAATCTGTCTACAAATGAAAGTGATTTCATATACAAAAAATTGACTCGCATAGAAGAAGTGCCTGTCATCATACGAGCTAAGTACTGTATGAAGGCTTATACATATCTTAAAACTTTGCCAGCTAATCTAGCTCGGGAATACACAACAAATATGCTTAACTACCATTTATATGAAATAATAGAAATTGTAGATGGTAACTTCATTGAAGATGTTATATGGGACACCACGGATAATAATATTTTGTCCAAATCAGATGAATGCGTCATTCTTTTTGCATTACATTTAATAAATACTAATGATAAAACATCAGAACTTGATAAATATAACAGACTATTCAAACCTCTGTTGTGTGATAACGAAAACGTCAACGCTCTTGTTAGTACAATGGTAGCAAATGTAATGCTTTGGGTTTTTTCAAAGAATATAGTAGTTCCTATTTTGATGTTTAGAAGTCTAGTTATGCGTTTAGAGGAAAAATTAGACGTTGAGAAAGATTATTACACTTTAACGACTTGGAAACTTAAGCTAATATTTTTAGATATCCTAGACAAGAATAGATCAGCCTTTACTTCCAGACATGATGCCGGTAGTGCTATATTACCTTACTTTGGGCCATTATGTTTGAAACAGTTGCAAAAAGACATAAAGGTACATTCCACATCAATTTACTTATTGTTTAAATGTGCCTTGCTTGATGTGTTTGACTGCTTCAACATAGAAAGAATTGATCGTTTAAAAATATTGAAATACTTATTAATGGATAAAGATATACATTGTTATTTCATGGCCCACGACATGCTGCCAGAAGATTCGTGGGATAAAAATGACGGCATAAACGAACTAAAATCAGAAATAATAGAAATCTTATGCTCTCATCCATCTAAAGAGTTTCAAATGCACTGTCTGTATCATTACCCTGACCGGATGCAAAAGTATACTACGAGTAGTACCTGGAGAAGTAAATGCTTATTGTTCTAAACTATCTATGGTTACTGCCTAGATAGATAGGTGTGTGTTTGATACGTACATGAAATAAATGAGAGTAAAATGTTTACCTACATGATATTTTCTTTGATTAAAAGTTAAACCTCAAATAAGAGCTGCAGTAGAGCGAAAACTGTATCGTGAATTGGATACCCAGTTGTATTGTATTACTTATTTAACGATATGATATTGATTAATACAGGACTCCTTCATTACTGTTATAAAAAATATACAAAGTGTTAATGAAAAAGCGCAAAACCTGAAATTAGTTTGATCAGAATCGAGAGTAGAATCGATTCCACTAATAAAAAATAGGGGTAAAATTTTAACCAAAAACATATTTTAATCATGCCGTGTTTAGTCATTACTTAACTCTATTATTGCGGCGGCACGAGAAGCGGCAAGGTCGCTCTAGCTCGCGCGTTATTACCATAGACTTTTCAATTTTGCAACAAAGACAAGAAAACAAAAAAAACTAATATCTTCGTAAATAATCCGCGAAAATTAAATTTAATAATTTAAAATATTGTTTTATAATAAAAATAATTTAGGGTGTCTGAGGTTTTGTGCTTTTTAATTAACACGTATAGAGTTCGGCATGATCTTATGTCAGAAGTGTAAAATTCAAGTAATTTGTGTATCTTAAAATCAAGTTTAAGTTGATACACAAGTTACTTCAATTTTACACTTCTGACATTTTTAATGAAAATTTAGGTATTATTATGATTATTAACGTAAAGTAACTTATTGAAATTTACATGGTAATTAGTTAGGAGTGTAGTGTAGTTTTAAAAAAATATTTGGATGAAAAATTTTAGGTAACTTTTTTTTAAAACGGCCTTCGAAGTTCAGGGAAAAAACAGCACTTCTAACTTTTTCAATTTCACAATATTTTTTTTGAGTTATGATAAGCGTTACGGATGTGAATTCTTCAGAATCATCTATCGCTGTTATTCATCTAACCTAAATCTAATCTAAATCAGCCTATTTTGTCCTACTGCAATTATTCATCTAATAAATAAATAAAAATCAGGCATTTATCTCAACAGATCGCGCTACAGTGACCGAAAAAGTGACTCAACACAGAAATTTTCAAAAATTCGTAAAAAATGACATAAACTTAAAAAAACGGGTAACATACATGGGGTATTTTCGGATACCCCTGAGAGTGAGGTGGCTAAAAAATATTATTGACGTGTATGTTTGGACCACCCTAGGCTATATAATTGGGCTAGGTAATTGGGTTTGGGAAAAAAAACAAACATGGCTTAAATCGAAAACCATTTCGAGGTATTTGTACATACATACATACATACCATCACGCCTCTTTCCCAACGGGGTAGGCAGAGACCACTTCTTTCCACTTGCTACGATCCTGACATACATCTTGCGCTTCTTCTACTCTCATGAGTCCTTTCATACATGCTCGTCGGTTAAAGGTACTCTTGACCCGACCCCTTCTGAGAACATCTTGAACTTGCCCAAGAAACGTTCTTCTGGGTCTTCCCCTTCCAACTTTATACCTTATTTAAATATTTAACTTTTATAAGTGCAAAGGATCTAGGAAATTTTTAATTAAATAAGTTAGCAATCTGGGGTCATTCATTTGACCACAGTTTGCCAACGTACTAGAAGAGTACATTAATGTTCCTATAGGACTCTTGACGGTAATCAAATTGACATCTCACAATCGAAACCCATTGGGTCGTATAACCGTCCTTTCACGTGATTGGTTGATAATATTTCTATCAACCAATCAAATGACGCGATCTGTATCTTATGTGAGATTTTTAGCTAGGTGATTCTACTGCATGGTGTTATATTGGTGTTGTCAGATAGCAGATTTTAAATTCCCCCAAGTGAAAAATATTTTTCCACAAAGTTATTTTCAATAATACGTTCATTAATTTACATTCCTTGTCCAGATGGGTAGGTAGGACTTAAAATAGTTATGCGCTATAATCCCTTTCAGGTAGGGTTTGGTTTCAGAACTTGGCAAAATAAATTGTATCTGAAGACTACTTTTCACATTCTAGTGAGATGCTACATAATGAACGGCGAGCTCTGTTTCAGCCGTAAGTGCTGTAAATCAGTAATTTTCTCCTCATTATTTATTCACTACGAATCGGGGAAAAAACACATGTGGGAACACTAAGTGAATTTGTGACGTCATAATATTATTATCGCAATGTTTAAAAATTAATAAAGAATTAATTACCGGCTAGATCAACGAAATATTCAAATAAGTTACTTAAAATATGAAAGGTATTTATAAAAAATTTAAAAAAAATGTTCCCATACCCAATAACTTTACTTTTCTTTACTTTATCTTTGCGTGAATGCGGCGGAATGGCGCGTCATTTCAGATTAGACAAGCTCTACAGCAGTTTACTTACTTTTTTGATCAATAGTACATGCTATTGGTCAAAAGTCATTTATCTCAGCAACCGTCACACTTTGCTACCTTAATTTTTCATTATTGTTCAGTAATGTTCCCATCTACACAGTTAGAACTAACCGTATCATGAAGTCTCAGTGATGAGTTTAATTACAGAATCCCAAGGAGGTGGTAGGTTGACTATCTTCCTTAATCAAAATTTGGATGAACTTCAATGACTTCCCGTAGTATTCTAGTAACATACCGACTTTCCCTGGACCGATTTGAAAAAATCTTTCACCAGCAATATAATGATTTTTTAAGAAATTCTTTGTAATTCCCACTATTCATTGTCTATCTATGTTATTGGTTAACCATAATAGTGAGTATGTTATACAATGTGACCCGTTAGGAGTGTAACAAACTTTAAGGCTGTGATTAGGATTAAATTCATCGACAAAAAACATAAAATAAGAGGCCGCAACTTATTATTATTACTACTTAAACAGGAGTTTCAATTTTTTTTCAAACTCTTCTTTAGTTATTTATTCTTTATTGCAATAATGCCTAGAGGCATTTTCCACCAGTCAACCGCAAGGTATACCTAACAGAAACATTGGAATTTTGGGCTGTGCAAAATTAAAAAATGGCAGCGAGAACAACAAATCTCAAATATTAATACTTAAATATACCTATTAAATATAATATACCTACTATCCATATGATATTAGACCAATCATGCAAATATAGATACCTAAATAATTCAAAATAAATATACTATATTATTTTATAATACATCATATTGCCATATAGAAAGTTAAACAAAAAAGTCAGCATCTGAACTCAATGACATACCTAGTTGACTATACTATTTTCACTCTAAGATGATATGCCTGACAGCTCTATATTGTTCCATGTCACGCATACTATTTCAAACTAAATAAAAAGAAACTGGCAAAAGAAAATTTAATAATTTATTAAAAAAATGGTTGCCTGTAAAGTCGGTTTTACGGGCGAAGATTTTACGTGACAACGTCTTTTTCTCGGTAGAATATTTATTGATATGAATATAATTAAATTGCACAATAGGAACAAGGAATTGAATGAAAATAAGAATTGCGGCAGACCGATCATAGTTGAGTGGGAGAGAGACGCAAGGCATTCGGCGGGCCTCTCTCTCGTTCGGTGACTCATCGTAACGTTACCGAGCGTTACACTTTTTCATAAGTGACTCCCAGCCGCAACCTAATTTAAGACGTTGTCACGTCAAAAAATTTGGCCTTTCAAAACTTATCAAGTTAATTATTGTTATAATTATTAACTGTTTTTAAATTAAGTAAATGAAATTAAAATAAATATATCTTTACAGCGCCTGATGCGTGAAAAGGAACGCCATTCAATAGTGTATTGACCTGTGGTATTGACACTACTGAATCGACAAAAAATCGAGGAATACATGTCATTCACGTCAGATACAAATAAACTTTATTGTGAATCACAGGTATAACAATAATGTTCAGATCATACATATTTAAGAGTCTCACTGTGTTTCGCCTTACAGGCATACAATACAATAGTAATCATCTTAATTCCAATGTCCAATTTTATTACAAAGTAGTCAAAAAAAACAGTTAACCCCGCTAAAACTCAAGTAATAATTGTGGGTGGTTCATGGCTGATTTCCAGGGTGGACTGGGATGTTCTGCCTTCAGTTGTATTTAATGGCGTTGTAGTTCCTTTTAGTAAAACTGTCAAAAATTTAGGTGTCTAAATTGACAATACATTAACTTGGACAACTAAGGTTGGTCAGGTTGCTGCAGGTTCTTTATGTAGGCTTCGAAATTTTTTGCCAATACCTACCAAAATTGCGCTTGTTCAGGCATTACTCTTTCCTATTCTTGACTACGCAGATTGCTGCTTTTTAGATCTTACTGAAAATCTACTTGACAAACTTGAACGGCTCCAGAATTTTTGCATTCGCATTATTTTTGGACTGCGCAAGTATGATATGTCTCAGAGTACAGAGTGCTAAGTGCGAGTTGTAGTGAGAGAAGTGAATAACTTCACCATCGCGTTTGCGAGAAAAAAAACGCGAATTTGCATGGCATCGGGTGAGCGCCATCTAGCGGCCTTAATGTTGCCCGAATTAGCTGCTAGATGGCGTTGATTCGATTTCATAGTAATTGAAATTTACGTGCTCGCAAAACGCGATGGTGAAGTCATTCACGTCTCTCACAGCAACTCGCACTTGGCACTCTGATCTCAGCTCAACTGGCTTCCCATCCGTCTTCGTCGAGATTCCCATGTTCTTTTTCTTCTTTAAAACATCTTATTTAACCCTTTGTCGCCACGTTACCTCAAGGCGCGTTTCAAATTTCTGCAGCCAGTACGAGGTCAGGCGATGCGGTCATTTAAGAAGCTTCGCCTTCAATTCCCTCCTCATTCCTCACACTCCTACACACAAGTCGTTTACGGTTAAATCTGTACGACTTTGGAACTCCCTACCCTTATTTAATAAGGAGTCAAGAGTCTCCATCTATTTTTAAAAAGAAGATTAAAGCACATTTCCTCGGCCTTTAACACTCTACTTTATCTCCTAATTACTTCTCCTCGTCTGTTTATTTAACTCATTTTCCTTTTCTGATCTCTTTGGTTATTGGTGGGCTAATTAGTACATATCCTGTATTATTATTTTGTTATTTAAATTTACATTTGACTATTTTTGTGCACATACTTACTCTTTTTTTAACATTTTCCTCTACTTGGGTTGTCTGGAAGAGATTGCTTTTTAGCAATAAGACCGCCTAATTGTGTCATCTTACTATTTCGTGTAATACAAACCTTCATTGTTATTTTTTCGATGTGCAATGAAGAATATTTATCGTTTATTAAGAATTTATTTAAAAAAATTAAATCGGCAAATATGAGTCCATTTCCTTTGCCAACTCATCCGACATTTTCAACCATCGATTAAATTTTATTCGTTGCATCACTATAATTGTCAATTATGAACTGTCAGGGATTATGATTATATTATTATATTATTATGTCAATTATGATTCATCTTAATCATCATACGGCGAAAATAGTTTAAGACAGGATACATCAGCGGCTCACTTAAAGTGATCATCACGCAACGACCTCTTCAGCAAGTTTGGAGGTAGATTTTTGGATGTTGATTGGAAGAGAGTTCCAGAGTCGAATGGCAGACAGTCTGAACGAGCTTGACATGTAGAAGGTAAAGAAAAGTGGAGTAAATAGGGCTACAGTTTTACTTGAACGGAGTACTTTTTGATGAGAAGAGTATGGAAATTAAAATTTACTTTTGAGGTAGGTACGTCGGAGAGTCGGGATCAAAGAGAACAGAGAAAAGAAGACACAATTATTATTTCTACGTTGACGTTCTTTCTATTTGTTTAATTACTTGTGAGTTCTAGAACTACGATATTATTTATTGTTGAATACTTAAATTAATATGCCCGTATTAGAGAATTAAATGGCTATCGTCTTCATTATAGAAAAAAAAAAATTTCTGTCGAACTTCCCGAAAAAATAGTTTTTTTTTACATTTCGATTTTTTTTTAAAACTTAGGTCGTAAACAAATTTTTGAATACATTCTAAAACTACACTATTATTGCTACAAATCACTGAAAGATTACAAACCTGAAGCTTTTTTAAACCCGTGTAAAAAAAAAAAAAGCACCAACGACTTTCTTGCATACCTACCTAGTATTTTTAAGCTGCCCTATCTAAAAACAACAACCAAATATGAAAGCTACAAAATATTTCACTGTGTGAATTAAAATGGCGGGGTTACTATGTTTACAAAGAAGCCACACGTTTGTATGACTGTTGTTGCTACAAATCACTCATAACAAAACTATGTAGGTTTACCTACCTACCTACCTAGTCATAGTAAAAGGAGAGAAAAGTAAGCAGACTCGGGCCCCGAGCGAGAGAAAATAGCCTGAACACGCAGGGCTGTTGCATGTAGTTTATTCAATCTTAAAAAATGCTGCGTCAATCTGAACAATCAATCTGAACTACAAATCTGTATTCGACTAAACACAATATTATGAGTCGTAGAGACACCCCACACTAGCGCTATTGAGCGTCAGCGTCTTGCGCCGGCGACCCCACCACGTCGTCTCGGCACCCGCGACGCTGCGCTGGCGCTGGGCTTCCTCTGCGCGCCGAGCGTCGCGTCGCGCATCGCAGACGCCCTATACAGTCAGCGAGAAAATGGATTCAGACGATTATCTCTAATATCACTCGTACAACTTCTCTCATCAAAAGAAGTACTATTTATTGGGTTCTAGTAGGCGTGAGAAAACTTACCTTTATTATGAATTTATGCATTTTAGAAGTTTTACTCAATTCAAAAAAGTAAAGATAATGTAAGTGTTTCCAGCTACGTGGAACCTCTGGAAGTCATAAAACAGGTGGCTCAGACAGCCGGAAGATTTTCGTCTGAGTCAACACGTTTTTTTACAATAACTCCTAAATGGAAGCGTCACGAGGGTTCAAAACGCTTTGTGACGCGTCACAAATCGCGTCACAATCCTTTTGTAGAGAAAGATCTGTCCAAAATGTGATATTTCGTGAAATAATCAAGAAAAACCATGTGGCTCAGACAGCCGGATTCCGGCTGTCTGAGCCACATGTTTTTGAAGATTTCTCGAAAAGTATTGCATCCTGATGGATGAAATTACTTCGGATGCCGTCACAAATCGCGTCACTAACCTTTTGATAAGAAAACGGGCCCTGAAATCGTTTAGAAGCTGAGATCGAAAGTGGCCGAAATTGCAAAATTCTGGCTGTCTGAGCCACGTTTTTTTGATTTTTCAAAGAAAGTATAGCGTCACAAACGACGAAACCTTGATCGATTGCCGTCACTAACGATTCGTTATCAATCTAGATAAGCGAGATCTCTGTAGGATGAGTGGCTCAGACAGCCGGAACTACATGATTTTAGATGTTAAGTTCAAAAAGTACGTAAAATGGTAAAATTACACATTCACACATAGGAGGCTAAAAAGGTCCTTCATACAATGGGTAAAATGTAGGTACGCCAACGGCAATGGCATTTGCGTTGTTCATTGTACTGTTGACAAAAAATCTCTCGTCGAACGTCGGGATTGCGCTGCGCTAGCGTGGCGCCGACGCGTCGCCAGCACAGCGCATATAGCTACAATATCAGCGAGTAACATGGCTATATTTCAAAAAGAAAAATAGTATGGCAGCTAGTCTACTTGTATATTAATAATATATTAAAAAGAGGAAAGATTTGTTAGTCTGTTTGTATTGTATAGGCTCCAAAACTACTGATCCGATCGTGAAAATTCTTTCACTGACAGAAAGTTAAATTATTCAGGAATGTTCTAAGCTATATTTTAGAATAATTGAAAAAATTTCAGTAAAAAATAATAATGTAAATGACAGAACGAAGTCGGTCTGGGCAGCTCGTTTAAAATAAAAATCTTTTTTTGGCAAACAAATTTTATTGCCTGTAGACTTATATCTAGGAAAGAACTATTATTGATACATTATCATCATAAAAATTTTGGGTATTGATTCAGTACAAAAATGTAACCGTTTAATTTAACATTTTGTGGAATCATCATGTGATGATTTTTGGTAAGTATTTTGGACGATTAATCAAAAAGTAACTACTTAAATTTATTATAAGATTTATAAGGTTCAGGTAAAAATCATCATGACAATCATCTAGTAGATAATTAAGAAGTTTATTGCAAAACTATAAAGTATTGGCCGTTTGAAAACAGGCCATACAAAAGTAATTTTGTAAATGCAGTCATAAACTTGTAGGTAATTGAATCTGTTTGGAAAACATTGTTCATTATTACATTCATGCATGGAATAATTATTGAATTGTCAATAATATTAACTACAAGCTTTTTTGGCACAAAACCAAACCTAAATTAGGTAGAAATAAGGAGTAGAAATTTATCGTATACGGGGTTATTGAAAAAACATCAACAACCTTGCAAGACTAGGTAGCTACCATCATACACAAAAACATTTGTTCTACGAGTTTTATCATAACTCAATACATTATTAAAACAAGATTTTTTAGCTTTTGTTTGTACTTTCGTGACATTTGTAAGTCTATGTTCCATTCACATACGAAAAGGCGACGTGTGCGAGAATCGGGCGCGATTCTGCTGATAGTGTTATGAAGTACATAGTAAATGATTCGGATTCACACCCCGTGATTCGGAAGGGTTTGTTTACCTTATTTTGCGATGCCATGCGCACAGAGATAAGAATATTCAGCCTAAAAATTAAATTGATTTTTATTTTTGTATGAAAGTAAAATGTGTCAAATTATCAAAAGTCGTAGAACAAATGTTGTTGTGTATGATGGTAGCTACCTAGTCTTGCGAGGTTGTTAATTTTTTTTAATAACCCTGTATAATTACCACGATAATTTCTAACCCTGTATGGTCAAACATTGACAAACACCGATCGATTCTGGAGGATATTGTTAAGATTATAAACAAAATAGGTACAGAGGCGTTCATATCAACCTGTACAAAATCATTGTAAAACATGTCTCATGTCAGCAGCATAAAGTGCCCCTATGTAAAGGTTGATGTGAACGCCCTGTGTACGCTTCATTTTCTGTAGACAGAATAATTCATTGCTAAAAGAAAAAGATCAATTAGAGATACGAATTTTCATCCCTGCATTACCACAATATTTAGTTCGTAAATTGTGCATATAATGTACATGAAACCGCCTTAAGAGTTACCTAGTTCAGTCGACCACAGCTCAGGCTATACACTTTAAACCCGGTCATAACAATCCAATTAAGGTAATTGTCTCAGGTAGGTACTTACATAAATGAAGAAACATTCACAATTAGGTCACTTTTAAAATAGAGGAATAACAATGTAGTTTTTAGGCAAATAATGTCTCAATCAATTTTAATTACATACAAACGGTACCTAGATAGTTCATAGTATCAAACTAATTATTCCAGCTGTACAGACGATATCACATTAGGTTATCATAAACTACAAAATTTCCTTAATCTGCCTTCCTTATAATTTTGGCATTAGGATCAACTTACTTGTTCTTAATTAACTATCCTTTTTTTAATAGACCGTCACGTACAAAACGGTGACGCACGACAATTAACGTAAAAAAGCGTGATCACGTGAGTAATTTTTATGTTTGAGCGATTTTTGACATATTTTAAACACTGATAAATATTATAATGATTAATATTATCTATTGAGATTATTCAAGGTTTATGGTAGCCTGATGTGTTCCGTCTGAACATAGAAATGTTCGCTTTAGTCGAATAAACCAATCTAGAGCTAAGTATTATTATTATGAATATTGCATTCATATTACTCACTCCATATCTAACTTATTTATACTTATAATCTTTTCTTAGCATTTAATCATCACTTTTGCCGCCATCTAAATCTAATTACAAAATATTTTTAAAACATGTAGTTACAATAAATTGATTGAAGCTAATTGTTTTGTACATCACAAGTTACAGCTTATTACAGCTATGCTCACTTGCATTGAACAAAAGCAGTGATCATTATTGTAGACATTCAAGATAAAAATCGTTAAAATAGAGTTATCTGTGGGCACAAGCTGTGCCCCAATGCTAGTTTTGAGCCTGGACTCATTATACTATGTTACTTCAAGAATGTCCTACATAGTCACCACATTGCACATTCAGTTTAGTTCTAACTTTAGCCTTTTTAAGGCAGTAAAAACCATTTCCACCAATTTGAATCTCATACAACACAAGAAATAAATTAAAGGCTTTCAAATAGATAAGTTCAATGCAAATGGGCATGAGTTTGTTTTTATCAGTAGTAAAATTCAAATTTAGATGATACAAGAAGTCCACACACCAAAAGCGTAACGGGGCTGTGCATCTTTAGGACAACTAGTTTTAAGCATGTGGAACTCCTAAAACACTACGATAACATTGGTATCAGACAGATTCACATAGCCAAAGTTGTTTTATAACTTTGCCAATCACTTATTATAAACTGACAGTTATTTAACCAAGTATAAAGTAAAACCGTCGGATAAAGCCTTGTTTGTTCAGAATCAGGTCGACTAGTACAGTCGACCACATCTACAGCGTAACACTGCCGGCACAGGAACTAAGTTCCCACCGCTACGAAATCGCACGCTACGATAACTACATACTATTAAGCATTAATTGTCAGTGTTGCGGCGCATACGGCCTCCGTGGCCAGCAGACGGAGCGGCGCGACATGACAACCGGATGAAGAAAAAACTGACGGTAAAAAGCGCTTCTGTTTTTTTTAGTGATCTCAGCTCAATGCTACAAGATTGCGTACATTGAGTCATTGAGCTTCCAACACCACGAATTTGCTTTCATTTAGGAAGAGCCTGTGGGTTTCTTTATGGTGACCTCCTCATGAGCGGAGACACTCGTTCAGATGATGCAAGTATCTTTCCATTAAGTCTCCAAAAAAGGTAATACCTCGTTCATTCATGGAGGGGATACTGGATGGGCATCGTCTATCCATTGCATATCTAGAAGATCAATCGCAGAATTAAAGAGACCAAGAGAAGCACTTTTGGGAATTGGGCTCCATATTATAAATGAGGTTAGCAATCAACCAGGGCTTGTTACAATGTGGCGGTCTGAGGGATTCGAGAATCTCTTCCTAGAGTTGCCGTATAAAGTTCCGCCCTCCTATCCAATGTCCAACCGGGATTTGGGAGCCCTGGGAAGATCATTTCTGAGACACCTGTACATGAAGAGATATGTGGAAGTTGACCAGTTCCACTTCAGGCACAACACCATTTGGATCTTTGCCGATAGCAATGATGTCAAGATGTTCGGGATGCTATCTGTATCGACAAACTGGTACCTGCCTTATATAATAGTCAGATGACCAAAAATGTGAAAGATCTTATTCGTGCTTCACAGTGTCAAGTTGTGAACCTCCGAGACCCGAACGGGTCATCCCGAGATGTCATGGTCAATACAAAAGGAATGCTCCGGACAAATGACGAAATAAGGCATGCCAGCAAGGCTATTGTAGTCTCCAAGCCTATTCTGATCAGAAACCATCTCCGATGGTCTAAGGAAACAACTACTCCAATGGCATGTGTTGTTATTCCATAACTGTCCGAATCTCAGGTCGGGGAGACCAGATCAGAACTCCCCAAAATTCCACGAATACAAAATCCGCTGATCTCAGCAATGAGACTATTTCAGTTTGCAACAGGGAGCCATTACAAAATTTAAAGCATCATGCAAACCCTCAATATCCGATTTCAGGATGCATTAGGAGGAGGAGACGGGTCAGGAGGAATTTGCTCCTTCTTGCTTCGATCAAACCCTCAAGCCAGAGTTATATTCAACAGTCTCCTCCTGTTGAATGATAGCTGTTAACAATAGTTGGAACAGGTGGTGGCTCATCTCCATCTACTCTTCGTGCAGTGGACAGATTTTTTAAAATGGATTTTTTGAATAGGTGATATCAAGTTACAGTTATGAACCAAGGATGAAAATGTGTCACGAAACTCCATCCATTGCTTATACGTTCCATCAAAGTCAGGTATAGAGATCGTAGGCAATTTAACATTATCAAAATGGTGCGCATTTGACTTGAACCTACCAGCAGAACTTTCATCAACAATGGACAAGCTCTCAGATATAGCGAGCACTACGTAATACTCGCGCTCAAAGTCTTCGCGCGACTCGAGTTGAGCTTCTATTCCCATTATTCTCCTGTAGGGGCCTCCAGATTTTGCAATATCCCTCTCCCAAGACAAATAAATATCATCGCAAAGTGCTAGTAGTGATCGCTACGCTACAGTCAGTGAAATCAGTTTTTTTTTCATACTACGGCGGTGACAATCAAGCACGCGGACTGATAGTAAGAGGTTATTACCATAGCTACGGACGCGCGAAGTCAGCACTCGCGCTGTGCCAAAATGTCAAATAAAATCATAATTATGAAAGTATAGGTACTTAAATTATGTCTTTTACACAAACAAAACTGTAACCAACGGTAATACATTACATACAGACAACTCCTAAAAGACAATAACAATCACATTTTATACATACACGAGTTAAAAAGACAAACCAAAATGGATGTTTTTTCGATTATTCTGATTGTTCGCATTTGTATAACATCATGAGTACGTATTTCAATCAAACACAACCTGGAAAGTCCAATACTTAACTAAGCGGGATGACTCGGAAATAGGTAAGGTCCCTTAATTCTGCCAGAATCAGTTATAATGCTTCTCAACTTTGAGCGACGTTAGAGAATTTAAGATAAAAATATTTTCTTTTTTATGAAAAAGAATTTTGCATTTACTTGAACTAGTTGTTTGAAATAGCTGTTACACAGATAAAATAGCACAAAATCAATGGGCCATAATATGCATTTGGACACTTCAAGGAATTTAAACAGATTTTAATTGTTAGGCCTCTTCCTCATCGGACCGACGTTTTCGTTTCGGTACCGGATCTGCCTGCACCGAATCTGTACAGATAATTCACCGAGCGCATCTAATCAAATTAGAATTTCGGAGCAACTCGATTCGGTACAGGTTTTTTACCGAGCTTTTATATTATCTATGACCGCATACGCGCACCTCTGCATAGAATCTGAACAGAGCGGCCCCCCTCCTCCGTCTCACCACCGCCAACTTCGCCGCGCGCCTCACTGACACAGACCTGACACATAGAATTTGATGAGCGCCGTAGGTCTAAAAATTTGCATGGCGGCGGCGGCGCACCGGCGCAGTGTACATTTTTATGGAGGGGGGTGGGGTAGGTGATTTTTTTAAAAACAAAAATCATGTTGATACTAAACAAAATTTTGTAGCGACATATAACCTTTGACCTATTTGTAATCCAATTTTGACCTCTGACTGATAGTCTAGTTTTATTCAACAACAAACATAGCTGTACCTATGTTACAGCTATGTTTACAGACATTTCACCAGTTTTATTTCTGTAGTGGTATTCGATTATCTCTTTTTTGTTGCTTAGGTGAGAATTGGGAATTTTCTTTAGATATCTGAGCTTATTTCATTCTCCTTTTTTTCTGCTTTTGCAATAGCAGCAAAAGATCCACAGTAGTCATTTGGTTATTGCCATTTCCTTTCACCTTTCTCAGTTTTCTCAGGTAAGGGTTCAGAAATTTTTACTTCTAATGTCATACCATTCGCGCACCTAGCGTAGTCCTCCCCAACCATTATTTCTTTTATTCTATCTCTTATCGCTTGTCGTGCTATCGGATATATTTGCCTGCACTCTTTCTCTATTTCTGTTATATGTCTATTCATTTGTCGCATTATAATTCTGATTGGTGTCACAAACTGGGCATTGTCTGGTACAGGTTTGCCTATCTTTGCTTTGCTCGGAGCATGACTCGTTTCAAACACATCCATTTGCACATCTTGTACTTCTTCCACCGCGATCCAGTATGTCTACCACGAGTTGCCACTTTAAATTGAAGTTTCCGTTCGCGTAAAAAAATGCATTGGGATTTGACATGTCATGATATGGCATGACAATGTCAAATCCCAATAAATTATTTTACGCGAACGATAACGTAAACTTAAGAGTGGCAACTCTTAGTAGACGTAAAGATGTCATTTTGTGAGGATGTCGCAACAGGCTCATCAGCTACAGGCGTTTGTGAATACGAGTTATCTATATAAGTCTGTCGTGTGGATCACGACAGCACAGACAGTAGCTTGGAAGCTATGGTGATCTTGAAACACCGCAGCAAAGCTCACGTCTATGTCAGTAGGAAGTTTTGTGATTCTTTTCTGCACAATAGAATTTAAAATTCCCGTCACATGTTTGCTGCTATCGTCGGATACAAAGCTGCTCCATTTGATAGAATACTATCCATTGTCTTTTGGATTGCTTTTTCTTTTTGCCTATCTCTGTTGGGTTTTTTAGTTTCAACACTGTCAGTTAAGTCAATCACAATTTTTTTTTTTTCGTCCTGATAATGACTTTGGATACATAGGCGATTTCAACTTTCGGTATCTCCTAGATTCATAGTTTTTTGAAGAACACGCAGGGGTGGTGACCTTGATCAGCGATCCATTGAAGATCTTGAAATACTTCCACTCAAGCGTCTCCGGCTGTGGTGAACCGGGGATGGAGACCGACGTCTAGATGGTGATCTCATCCTGCGATATTTTTGCGATTTTGACCGGGCTCTACGTCTCGAGTCTTCACTAAAATCAGAACTGTATCGTTTTTTAAGGAGTTTTTTTTATTCGTAAGTTATTTCTTCATCAGAATCGTGGTCATCAACTTTCATCGATGAATATTCCCAGTCGAGTTTCTTTTTTTCCTTGATAAGCTCCCTGTCTGCTTTTAAAACTAGTTTTCGTTTCCAAAAGTTGTAGTTGAGCGTCTAAATCGTTTAGTGGTCTACTCCGAGATTGTACACCCCTGTCAGATAAATGCTTCGAAAAAAAATTAGAAGCATGTTATTGAAAAATAGTTTTTTAAGTATTCATAGACGTAATGTTAGGATATTTGTCATATTCAGTAGAAATATTTAATAAAAAGATAGATGTCACTTTTTTTGTGCTAAAAAATCACAGTGGACTGGTTTGTACAACATGTCGCGACGGCGGCGCTCATATCTACATCGAATGAACATGACCGAACCGAAAACATACAAAGCCTGTCAGAAAATGTTTTTCAGCAGAAAATCTGTACAGATTCGAGAGGCTGTACCGAAACGAAAACGCACCGAGCCAGTGAGTAAGAGGCCTTAAAGTGCAATAAATATGGCTTCTTCGTTGGACACTATTTCAGTAACAATATCAAAGTACACTTTCGTCTATAGCTCGGGAACCCCTACCGCGTCCATTATTTAATAGCTTTTTTCACCATCACTGTAGGTCAAGCTATAAAAATATCAATGCATAGTATATTTGATAGTACAGAGGCGTTCACATCAACCTTTACATATGGGCACCTTATGCGCGTAACTTAAGACCTATTTTGCAATAGTTTTGTAAAGGTTGATGTCAACGCCTCTGTACCAGACTAGCGTAGTCAATAATAAGCTATGATATTTTTTCAATCAAACCATTTTTAGGTGATGACATCAATTTTAAATTAAAGTTAAGTCTCAGTTACGGATTTAACAAGACTTACTGGAGTCTTGAAGACGGTGATGATATCATTTTGTCGTACCTGCAATTTAAAAATCTCTTGTTAAGAAATAACCTCAACACTAGAGATGTGCCGATTAGTCGCAGACTATCCGGCCACTATAGTAGTCGGCGATTAGTCGGAGCGCCGGAGAGTCGGCAAGGAGCGCCGACTATCCGGCTACTGTATGTATTTCTCAATGAAAATCAAGGTTTTTCTTTGTTGTAATAGCAGCACCTAACTGAGGTATCAGGGTTGGATGTCGGTGTTTAACATGGTTGTAGTATACTTGTAATATTTGCTGTTTTTCCCTGCCCACCACGAGAAATTATCATTTGGCACTGGTTACAATTAACTTTATGGGAATCATTGTCTAATTGTTAAAAAAAATCCATACACGAGAGATGATTTAATAACATGTTTAAACAATAGGGAATATGCAGTTATTTTTTTATATATTTTTTTTCCTTTCATGTTTTTCTATCTGCAATCAGCCAGTTCTGATAGCTTATATCGTTTGATTACTATTAAATAATATTCAGCATTAAAAATGTAAATTGTAGTATATTTTTACTTTTTTTTTAATTTCAAACTTTTTCAGCTGTTTTAAACGCCCGCCATTATGGCGCGCTTGGCGCGTGACGTCAGTCTATGACAAGACAACAACAATTGTAACCTACGAATTGTTGAATTCTTGTTCAGTTGATTTTGCTTGGATTTTGCAATCACCATCAATCAACAATGATAATAAATACAATTTCAGAACTTCACAGTCATTACGAACAGAACAAGCGCTTTTAACAGTGACATACACATAGACTTTGACGTCACACTCGACTGACGCCATTGGTCAAATCGTCTGACCAACAACGCTCCGTTTTAACCGCTTTGAATTTCCCATATTTCTTTGCACTTTTCAATAATTATTCTCACATCGAAAAAGAAATAAAATTAGAAAATATTAATAGATACATAATGAGGATTCAATTTTTTTTTCCCTAATCTGTTTCAAGTGCATATTGCCTATTGAGCTCTTTAACTTTAATTATCACAAAACAATATAATCTCAACAAATTAATACTTTTTTGAACAAAAATACTGCTCCGACCATTTCAAAAGCACAAATCAAAAAACAATGCGACTTAAACAAAACAGGTTCTGAAACGTTCGCAGGCGGCGTTTGCGATTTGCACGCGAATGAGCTGTAAACGAAACGTTACGAAAATCCCCGAAACCGTGACCGGCATTTTCAACCGACAAATCGGCTAGTCGGCCAAAGTCATGATCGGCACATCTCTACTCAACATCAAACTACACCAAAACAGATGAAGTAACAGTAAGATTGTAACGTAAGATTAAGTTTTTTCCAGTTCAATAATTTGAATTTCCATCAACAAACTCACTCATTTTTTGTCGCCTTGACCTTGAGACATGCTTGGTTGATAAATTAGTTGGATTCAATAGATAGAGGCCTTTGCCAGCCTAGGAACACTATATTTTCAAGATTTTGAGAACATACCTAAGCCTAGTTTTCAATTGTCGTCAACATTTTCGTCAGGGGCAGGTGTGTGCCAGGTGAGTCGCTCCTCGTAGAACTGGATGACCACCTGCGGGCAACGCACATTGGCCTGCTTGGCTGGCACCAGATCAGCTTCATCAGTGCCCTGCCATTTCATCAAGAACATCAGCTCTCCGCTGCTGTCTGTCGCACCTGAAAATATATTTGATGATTGTATTAAATTGTTCACAAGGTTAGGTAAAGAAACTTCATGTGGAATTCGCAGGTTTAAAAGATATTTCTGTTTGAAATGTGAACTCTATACTGGGTAATTAATTATTAAATAACTTCGGAGAACAATATGGAATACTCAGTTAGTGATGTAGTAACTATAATGTTTCACTGTATAAGTAAAAAATTTGATTTTTTCAATTAAATTTAATTTTAAGGTTTTCATACAAAAAATACTGACCAGTCAAGTGATTTGTATGGTGGCCTTGAAATGAAAGTTAGTTAAATATATTTAATGTTTGCCGTAATAGTTTCTACATCACCCAGTGAGTATGCCATATCGTTTTCGAAAGTTATTTGATAATCACCCGTAATATAGTCACTACTTATTTTATATAAATTTATTTCTCTTAACCCAGTAGTTTTATTTTGAGTAAAAGACTAAAAAAATTTATTTCTCTAAACCCAGTAGTTTTATTTTAGGTGTAAAAGATAAAAAAAAAAATTGGATTTAGAGGCAATAAAATGTACTTACCAATAATTTTCTCAGGTTCCAAGCCACGGTCAAAGCCCGATGCCTTCTTCTCATCACTTTTAGACTTTTTTGCACCTTTTAAATCAGGTGTTGCTGCAGACTTCCGTTTCTTAATATCCTTGTCTACTTTGTTAACTTTTCCCTCTGAAAGAAGAGCCTCTACTTCGACCATCAGAATCGTACCATGTTTACTTAAAAAATAAATAGCCAATATTTGCAAAAATACATAAAGTACGATAAAATATAAAGCTAAAACGGAACTTTTTACATGTTGCAGGGAATTTTACAGCTATTATATTTTTTGAATAATTGTTGTCAGACAATGGTAAACATTATTTTGGTGACATAGAATTTCAGAAAGAGTCTACCAGTTTCAATTTCAAAGAAGATACAAGTAAGTTATTCTTCAGACTGCAGTAAAGCAATAAGCATGAATTTTTTTTTGATGACAAGCTTACACTTGAGTCATTTTATTTCCATATCTGAGCCAAAAAAAATCTCTTGGTCTTAAAAAGGTTGAGCTGTTTTAGAAATAAATAGCCACTAAGGCCAGACACTGTTTGGATGTCTTTCTTAAAAAAAAAAGTTTATTTCGTTAACAGTTAATTCTTAACTATAGATGTAAATTTATTTTGTTGTTTATTACTGAAATTTAGTGCCAAATAAACTTATGAATTTTTATTTTTATTTTAAATTAGTAAATTACGAAATTATGACAAAATATAGATTACTAGCTTTCAGCAGCTTCACCCGCATTATCGTTATATTATGGCCAAATTACATAAAATCTTTATAAATTTTAGCCTATGTTTTATTCTGATATAAAAGCTGTATTACTGTAAAGTTTAATCAAAATCCGTTTAGTAGTTTTGGTGTGAGTAACAAACAACCATACACATACATACATACATCCTCACAAACTTTCGCATTTTTAATATTAGTAGGATGAAATAAATATAAGCTTTACTCCAACAATTATTCAATACATACCAGCCTCTTTTTTTTTTCTAGCATCCTCAAATGCTTGTATAAGATCGGGGCAGTCTAGATTCTCTTCGGGCTCCCATGTGTTGTCAGCATCAGTGTACCCTTTCCATTTTAAAAAGTATTCAACCTAAAAAAATAATAAATATGATAATCTTCTAACTTATATATCTGAACATGGTGGAATAGATGGAAAGTGTTTTCAATTAGTTTTAAACACTAAAAGGTAAATGCATCCATCCACACTGATTGAAATTAAAGTTGCCAATCAGAAATTGAAGTTAAATATATCATTGTACCTTGTTATTTCTAACACGCCTGTCCAAAACTTTCTCTACAGAGAATTCCTCTTCTACTTCTGCTTCACTACCTTCTTTCTTCTTTTCGGCCATTCTGTTAAAAAGAATTATTTAGTTAAATAAAACCTTATAACCACTGTCACCCTCTTAATTAAATTTTTGACTGTTTGCGGTTGGAGGGTTTTCAGTAAGAATGGTAAAGTTGTCTTGAAGCACTGTTTAAGTTGTTATGAATATGGGGTTAGACTATAATATTATACTTATTATGCTTTATACATTGATAGCAGCAAAAGGTTTCATAGGTGCTTTGGTGTGTACAAACAAATGGAATACCTACATAAATAAAAATTAAATAAACCATGATGCAGTTAAAAAAATACAATCACAAAAACAAATTATGTTATTAGAACTCTACAAAAACAAACCTATCCTAACGGGGTGCTCACAACAGATCCACACTACAAGCTAAGCTTTCCTATCATATAACCTAAACAATACAAAGTTCAGCTTCTATAAAGCTTAGCCTCGCCATGCCAGTCATTATTTTGTATTGAGTCTTGGTTCGGGGCACGACACTAGAAAGAAGCATTTAGGACAAGGAGACCTGGTAAAAAAATAAACAACCAAGCGACTTGTCCCGCCATTTTGATTACCGTCTTGAAGCATCCTATCATGTTTCTCATTTTGGATTGGAGCACATAGCAGCTTCCTTCCCTGAGCAACTTACAGTTAAGTAGGCAATACGAACATAAATATATCTTCATTGACCTTATCATTAATATTTACCTGAGTTATTTAACAAAAATAATACCGGCGAAAGGCGAAAAGCACAGACTAACTAGTAGTAAGGGAACAAACAAGTGGCGAAAGCAATGAGGTAGGTACTAGGGACTAGGCATGTTTGACCCGATACGATCCTTATGTGGATCGATACAAAGGAATACGATCCACCCGATTTTTGTATCGAGACAATGGCTTTCGATCCGTTAGTGAATCGATACATGTAACATTAGGATCGGATCGGAAAATCATACCAATTTGTATTAAATTCTAAAAAGCTAAACAAACTTTATAAACAAGGTCGTGAAAGTATTATCCTATTGTGAATATTTCTCTGTCGGTAGATTTTATCAAGTCAGTTGTTACATCCCATCCACTTACGTGCTTGGCGCGGCGAATGAAATTTGACACCACTCCGGACCATTCGCCGCTTATGATGTAAAAACGATTAATGAGTTACACGTGTGGCTTTAAGCTAAACAAATTACAGTTTCTAACTGAGGAATGTGTGCCGGATGGTCACGTAGTAAGATTAGGCACACACAGTGTACGTGTATGAGTTCGTATATAAGCTTTAGTAGAATTATAATAAACCAGACTATTACCAACTGTTGTCTCATTTCACTGCCATATATAGTAATTCTTAAGGTCCAACTGTGTCTTATTGCGTCTCCTCGACAGCACTGCAACAGTGGTGGACCCCGGCGTGATGTCACGTCGGAGTCCGCAACAGCGGTGACCCCGCGTCGGAACAAATACGCGACCCTGAAACAACAAAATGGTATTTCCGCGCAAATCGTGTATCAGTGCGTCGCCGCGTCGCAAGAAGTCACTATCAGCACAGCCGTCGTATTCCATATTTCGGAATTCTGGAAGGATCAGCCCGTCTTTGGTTTGCCCAGTTTGAAGCAGTCATCGCACTACAAAAGCAAGCCGTCACAGAATCTTCGGATCTAGATAAAGGACACCCTGTTTATATGACAGCGCAAGCGAAGGTCATTATCAAATGTTAGAAGGTGTGCTGACGCAGCTAAAACAAGTACAAACGGAAATGTGTGCAAAAACGATACGAAACGCAAGAATAGCCGACGCAGCAATTATCGCAAGTATGTATTACGCGCCGAAGTCAAGTTCAAGATCGCGTAACAAAGAAGCAACAATTTGTCATTATCATCGTAAATATGGAAAATTCGCTCACAGATGTGAGGAACCATGCAATTGGAAGCAACCCTTTTTAGCGACCGAAAAGGTCGAGGTTAAGTTTTTTTTAATCGATACAGGAGCAAATATCCTAGGTAATGTAACCCTTCACTGTTACCGACCGAGAAGGTCGAGGTTGAGGTTTTTAAATCGATGCCGGAGCGAATATCTTGGTTAATGTAACCCCTCATTGTTACCCACAGAAAAGGTGGTATGAGGTATTTTAACGATACCGGAACAAATGTCTCCGAAGTGTAAGCTACATCTAGGCCGCAGATGGTTCAAAAATTAACCCATGGAGATTGTGTTCGAGAAATTGTACGAAAATGGGTTAATTAATTGGTTAGTTAATTCCTCCAGAGCGAGTTTGATTTCTTAGGTTATCGTGTAACGAAACGAGCCAAGGGATACGCCAGGAAGAAGAAATATTATAAAGCATCAACAAGTTCCCCAAGCCGAGGACAACAAAGGTGCTAAGAAGATTTTATCTCACAATATTGCACACATAAGTGGCCGTGACAATATTGTCGTAAAAGTGCATAGGCATACAAAATCACCTATGAGAAGGTATTTGCCTGCACAGCGTTTATTATAAATAATGGTTCGAGAACGTGATGGTTTGGAAAAAGACAAGAGCACGTACATGATAAGATCAGGTAGATTATTCAAACCAGTGCTCAGATTCCGTTGAAGTAATATAATAAACATCCTGTCATTGCAATTTTTCAGGACTTCAATTTTGCAAGAGGGTAAATTATGTTATTTTTTAAAGGGAGGAGTACTGTGCCGGATGGTCACGTAAGATTAGGCACACACAGTGTACGTGTATGAGTTCGTATATAAGCTTTAGTAGAATTATAATAAACCTGACTATTACCAACTGTTGTCTCATTTCACTGCCATTCCGTCTGTGGTTATATAGTAATTCTTAAGGTCCAACTGTGTCTTATTGCGTCTCCTCGACAGCACTGCAACAGTGGTGGACCCCGACGTGATGTCACGTAGGGGTCCGCAACAGAATGCTCTATTTGATTTTAAATATAATATGCTTAAAATACTTAGTAACAATTCAATATTGAAAAAAAAATCCTACTTAATGAAAAAAAAATTAAATATAGCACTCTGACTTATGTTCTTTATATTTTATTCCATCTTTACATTAGTTTAACTTTTTACAAAGATAATTTTAAACTTATGTTCGCGATGTTAACGGAAATAAATAAAACAAATTTCTAAAAATAAATGTTTGCAAATAGAATAAAAATATGTTCAGCTATAGAAAGATACGTTTCCTATCTTGAATATTTGGTGAGAAATATAGTATTATATGGTATGATACACAAATGGTATTATACACAATTTGACGATCACAAGTAATCTTGCGAAATTAAAGGTATTGAAACTAAAAATACTAAATAAAACAGATCAATAAGAAATCGTATTGAATCAATAGGATCGATACTTGGATCGATAAAGTGTATAACGATCCATTGTGATCCACAATATCGATACAATGCATCTGGTTAACAAGATGAGGGACCAAAAAGCACAGGCAAACTTTGTTTATTTTTTAATGAAAACCGGCCAAGTACGAGTCGGACTCGCGCATCGAGGGTTCCGTACAAAAGGTATTATTAAAAATATTTTTATTGTATGATGTAAGTAACTAAAAATTTACGGTTTTTGCAATTTTTCCTTTATCTGGGCTATAAGACGTTGCGAGACCAAATTTCAAGATTCTGAAATCACAGGAAGTACCCTGTAGGTTTGGTTAAAAATTCGCGGAATTTTGCGGCGTAAACGGCTGAATCTTTTGATTGCGTTGGCTTAGGGTGTTACTGCCAAATAAAAATAAAAAAGCGTGTATTGCTTTAAACTGCCCAAGAAGGCTAGAGACTAAGGAGAGATAACTCCCTGGAAAGGGTTGGACTAAATCCGTATCCCACAGTGACGCATGCGCATTACGCTTCTTTGCCGCGATCCTCGCGAAGTGTCAAAATTGGTCAACACAACCTCGAAAATGTCAACAAAAAACAACAACTGTCGCACGTGACACCGTTCAAAACAAAACCATGTGACCATGAAATGACAAATAGCTGCCGCTGCACATGCGCAATACAGCGTTTTGCCCGGCACAGAGTATACGACTTTCGGCCCTCGAAAGCTTACCCCCACTTCGGGAGTTATCTCTCCTTAGTTTCTAGCCTTCTTGAAACTGCCAAATACTGCCAGATTTCTGAAACGTCAAACAAACATGCCAGAGAGTAAAATACAGGGCTAAACCTGCCGATAAGGCAGGATCCTGCCACATATGGTCACACTGCTTCCCCGTCAAAATATAACCTAAATAAAAAAAAACACTTTAATCTTTCCCTGTTTTAAGTACCTAACTTCATATAAGTGCATTTTTTTTTAATTCAGTCCTTTAGTTTCGGAGTCTATTCAATACAAACAAACAAACCATAAAATCTTTCCTCTTTATAAAATTAGTGTAGATTTTTTAATCACTTTACACTTTTAGAAATAGGGCTTGGCTTTCCCACGGAAGTTTGAAGGGCTATAAAATGAATTATGCTTAAATTAGTTATCAAACTGAGAGTTTCAGATTCTGATTCAAACTAAAAAAAATCATATTTATATATTTATTTATTAACACAGATACAAACATAAGCTTACAGCTACTTAAGCCAACACTTAGATTGTTATCCAAAAAATTTAGCCTGAGCTGAGCTGCGTTTCGCGAGGACGCAGGCCAAGCTGCGGCCGCGGAGGGCGAAGTCCGCAGTGGCGCCCCTCAGCGTCTCAGACGGTTACCTATCTTAAATTCGAATTTTTTATGACCGAATTTCATCAGACCGAAAACTTTTCGACTATTTTCGTTTCGTCTTTTTTCACTTCGTCGAACGTACGTTTGCCACTGTAGTTGACCGACTATCAATTCGTTTTTTTTGTTATTCCGACGTTTCACTTGGTCGAAAAACTTTTTACCAAAGTTATGCTTGGCCGAAATAACATTTGTTCGAAGTATTAAGTTGCCGAACATTCATTACACCACTGTTTTATTTGCCAAATTTTAATTTACAAGTAGGCATGAAAGCAAGCATGCAAGCTTGCAAGCAGGTATGCAAGCAAGCATGCAAGCTTGCAAGCAGGTATGCAAGCAAGCATGCAAGCAGGCATGCAACCAAGCATACAAGCAGGCATGAAAGCAAGCATGCAAGCTTGCAAGCAGGCATGAAAGCAAGCATGCAAGCTTGCAAGCAGGTATGCAAGCAAGCATGCAAGCAGGCATGCAAGCAAGCATGCAAGCAGGCATGTAAGCAAGCATGCAAGCAGGCATGCATGCATGCATGAGGATTGCCTCTTCTCCGGCGCTGCGGGAAGTGCAGCCCTTTCGCCCTTGCGTGGGGAATCTCAGGCACCCACGTTCGCTTGCGCAGCTTCAGCTCGGCGACCAGCCTCAGCCGCTTTAGCTCGCACGGGTAGCTGAGATTCACTACAGCGGGCGACTACACTGCCCTCCCTCCGCTGCTCCGGCTCTTGAATAACACTCTAGTGTAGGGCAGACTTGTATCACGGCGAGGTGACCACGGCAAGTCGGGGTCTACCTATTTCGGATCCAAGCCAGCTTACCTTATGGCAGCCGTGCTCGCTTCGATTCAATATTCGGTAAAATGTTGTATCGGTGAAGTAAAATTATGACAAATAAAACATCTGCCAAATTAATAAAGTGCAAGAGAGACTTCGGCCAGAGTGCCGAGTGCGAGTTGCAGTGAGAGAAGTGAATAACTTCACCATCGCGTTTGCGAGAAAAAAAACGCGAATTTGTATGGTATCGAGTGGGTTTAATTGCTTGCTTTCTTGTTTGACATTTCTGCAATGCTTGTCCAATGACCATTCAAGGTCACCTTTGTTGGTGCCGTTGGTGATCTTGTAAGCGACTGTGTAGCACCCGCTCTAGGTAGCAAAAAAACAGTGTACCTTCTTTCCTGTGCAGTGTACAGTGCACATGCCACAGACCAAACTAAATTACCAAACAATGTCAAAAGATGAATTCGGGTTAAATGGCAACACTTTGATAAAGTAGGTTGTGTTTTTTGTCCGTAGAGGGCGCTGATATTTCAGAAAGTTGAGGTTGTCTATGTCCTTCTGTGCGAGAAAGTTGTAAATAATTTTACGTGAAATTTTGACGACTTTCTTTTTTAGAAGTGTTAGTTAATTGCAAAGTGAATTAATGATTGTTAAGTGAACTCCAAATGTGATGCGTAACCATAAATGGTGTGCCTTATGAAACAAAAAACTATCATTGCGCACGATACCTCAACGCCATTTTGAGGCGGAATTTTGTATGTAAGTGCCAAGTATTTCGTCTTTTATCCGATTTGTACCCTTACCAAACGTTTGTAGTAGACAAATCATTGTGAATAATTCGTTTACATTTAGTCCGCGAAGCTCCGGTTGATTGATAATCGAATATGTCACAAGAGGTGGAGACTCTGTGGCTGCATCGCGAATCGCGATGGGTTGCGGCGCCGTTTATCAAAAGCTGGCATTAATTAAATTATTAGTACTTTCTTGTAGTGGCAGTTGCAATAACAGCGGGATTTGAGTAGGCAGTGTAGTGGACGCAGGGCGAAGAAGAGATCTGGTGCAGCGGGAGTGGCTGTGGCGTGTAGATTCGGCGTGGCTCGTTATCGGTGGCGTTTCCGACTGTTGCAGATATCGTGTGGCGCAGAGGATGGCCTGGGGTGACGGGAGAGCTCTAATTAACTGACGGACGTCGCCGGCTTCCAGCTGGCGCAAGCAGTACGTTGTTTTTATGAAAACATTCTTATGTCATGCATGTAAAATAGACAATAAATAATGATCTCCTTTGAACAAGAAAGGTAGGTAAATAATGTATTATAGTTTCTTTGGATGCACTTCATCTCCTGTTTTGAAATGCACAACTTATAAAAAGAGGAATTCATTTACTCATTAACACTCAGAAGAGATTTATTCTTTGTCTAGTAAGATAGGAGATTGGTAAATTATTACCAATCTCCTATCTTACTATAGGAACATATTTTCCATTTTCAACCTGTAGTTCTGTGATTTCATTTATGTCCTGAGTTAATATATGAAAAGGTTATGTTGTCTACATCCCTAACTAAAGGCCAAAACCCAAGCCAAAAGTTAGCCCAAGGGGATAACTTGCTCAGTAGATTAAATTAGGTTGTAGTGAGCAGTGAGTAGGGAACATTAAATTTGTATAGAAATAACTTATTATAATTGTTTTTTGTGCTAATTGTTTATAATGAATAGCATTTATTTGTCAAATAGTTCTTTTACAGTAGAGGTAATAATAAGTAAATATCTCTTGTCAACTTCATTTAGGCACATCAGACACTACTAAACCAAGCAGAGCAATGGGTGTTAGATACACATACTTAGATAATTAAAATAAATACTTAAATGTCAGTAACATGCAGACA
The DNA here is from genome assembly GCA_947369235.1 of Udea olivalis. Lineage (NCBI taxonomy): Eukaryota > Metazoa > Arthropoda > Insecta > Lepidoptera > Crambidae > Udea > Udea olivalis. The sequence goes on along the minus strand of OX376362.1, from coordinate 7,364,657 downwards.
CAGATTACATAAACATTTGCACCCTGTTTGTCCTTGGTTGGGATTGACTCCACAACCAACAGCTTAGCGGCAGGGCAGGGTCAATACCAACTGAGCCAAAAAGCTTTTTTGAAACTTGTGAATTTTATCAATCAATAATTTATTTGCTATCCCACACTGGCTTAAAATGTAGCTGTGCACAAAAAAAGGATTAAGGTACCTTGCCACAAACAGACAAAGGGCATGTAAATTTACATTATTAATTATTTACGTTTATCAAATTATGTTAATTTCATTACACAACATTCTATTTCATTGAATTACTACTTCATACACTATAATTTTAAATGTTCAAATAAAAAAACCACAACACAAACAAAGATACAAGTAAAACATAAATTAATTACAAAAAGTAAAAGTGAACATGGAACAATTTTTATTTGGGTAATTGTATCTTCTTAAATTTTCTTCATTCTGTAGTCAAATAAAAGATCAAGGTTCTTGAATAAGTAACAGAACATTATCAGTAACCAAATAGAAGGTATTGACAAAAAATGAATAATTCTCTAATTGAAAACAAACAATTAACAAATTATCCTTCATTACATGAGCTAGGGAGAATTTGCTATTGTTCAAAATTAGTTATATCCTATCAGATATTATCATCAATTACATAGAGCATAATTGGCATGTGGTGTAAGATCACATACTACTTATAGAGGTTTAAGAGAACAAATCTTTCTTGCATGCTTCTAATGTTTGCAAATATTTCTTAAATTAAAAACAATTAAGCAAAGAACTATTTATTTCAAAAACTTCATCATATAATAAGTTGAAGTAATAATATACCTTAGACGACACGATTGGCGTTGTGTAGCACGGTTTCTCGCCTCGATTTCCTTAGTATCCCGGGTTCGATTCCCGGTCGTGTCAATTCAGGAAACGATCTTTTCTGAATTGACTCGGGTCTGGGTGTGCTGTTAAGAGTAACACAGGGATATTAATCCTTACTTCTAGACCATTACGAGAGGTGTGTTGTCTGGTGCATATTTATTTATTTACCTACTATTGACTCATATCTTTACATTGATAGGAACAGAAGACCAATTTCAAAGTTTTGTTTAAAATATTTTTAAATTACATAAATCACCTTTTTATCTTACTTGCTATTCTTGTGAAATTCTTGTATAGAGTTTATTTGTTTGTTTAGTCTGTGTTGTTGTTTGTATGTATCAGAACTATTAAAAACCGTAAGTTACTTAATGAGAGACCTGTGTAAAGGTATCTTAATAAGTAACTTGTGGTTTTTACAAAGTATATTGGAAATTCACGGGCCCATAGGGGCCCGGTCCTTTGAGGCTTGCGTGAGGCCAAAGCCAACACGTAGAGGCCTTTTGGTACCATTTAATCTACTTTGCAATGTGCCGAGTTTTGTCTCTAGATGAATATTGAACATTTACCTAAAGACAACACCCGGCACATGTATGAACTATGGAATCATGTATAAAAAAGAACTACAACCGGGCTATGGGGGTGAAATTTTCAGTGGACTGAAACCGGACTGAGACAACGGACGTCTGCCATGCAAAATGTCTCATATGTTACAAAGTATTGTTATTAAGAGCGTTTGCTTGGGGTGGTTCTCAAACGTTGCATTTTTGTAAGATTTTTGTGATTATTTTATTGAATTGAAATAAAACTTCAATTTTTCCTCTATTATTGTTTGCATAATATTATTATAACATATAAAAACACATTGAATTGTCCAAAATTAGGTAGTCGCCCATTATTTACTAAATTGAATGAAAAACCGTTTTTTTTAGAATACTTGTTAAGGAACGTAAAAATTCATTGTACACAGTTAAAGTTAAAATTAAAAGTTGCAGACGATAATAGAGACATAAATTATACTTAAATTTGAATTCAGCTATATAATCATGACTCACCCTTGCCTGGCGCAGGCAAGAACTACTCTGACGCAACGAGAATTATCCCGAGAACATCTATATCACGAAAGACTACCCTAAAGATGCTTTCAACATCAGGAAAGAGCTAAAAGTCAGACAGCAAAAAGAAATGAAAAGAGGAAAGATTGCGTTCATTAGATATGACAAGCTGGTAGTGGAAGACAATACTCAAGGAAATAGTAAGGAAAGCGAGAAGAGGAAACGTACGCCAACTGATTCGTCTACAGAGAGAAATCACGAGGGGGGGGGAGATTTCAAAGCTCCCTCAAAAATGAATAAAACAAACCCACTTGGGCTCATGAGCCGACACAGGGCCAACCCGAATTCGGGAGTAAACAATTTAATGACAACCAATGCACATCAGAAACCGGAAGCTAACAAATCAGAACTATCAAAACACAAAACCAACACCACACTCCCATGGCGGATAGCGGTCCCCGTGGGAGAAAATGACCGCAACCCTCTAACCAAAAATGGACAAGAGAAAGAAGAAGACGGAAAACAAAAATTCAAAAAAAATATAGACAACCCTCCACCAAAGAAAACCCAACAGAATGATAAAAACAAAAACAACAAACCAATCAATGAAACATAGACAATTTACATAACAATACCAAGAGAACAAGACTGACTAGTATGCACTTCTAAAGTGAGATCCCTATCAACAAAATAAAGAATTTTAGAACTGAACAGTGCAATAGATAAAATAAAATGAAACATTAAAGGACTTGCAGAAAGAAGTGTAGGAAGGCAAAAGAAAAGATGAGTTGATGACATAATATATACAGCAGGGAAAAATTGGATGCACACAGCAAAGGACAGCAAAAGGTGGGAGGAGACATTAAATGTCATGATGTAGAATTGAAAAATTAAATTGTTGTGGTGCATAAGTAAAGCTATAATAATAATAATAAGCTCGCAGGGCAGTTCTGTGAGCTGTTGGTTGGTGCGTAACGACACCACGGACCCGAGTCCCCCGAGAGTCGGTCAGGCACTCCGCCTACGCTTGCCTTAGCCGGCCGGCCTGAGTGGACCGCAGGACTCTCACCTCTGGCTTGCCTTAACTGGCTGTCCAGAGTGGGGCGTTAGAGCGAAATGCTCGCAGGGTGGAAGTGAAAGACGCATAAGTCGCGAGTTGTTAGGGTGGTTTTATCCACCCCGTAGAAAGCGGTGTACACCTCTCGACACCCTGAGCCGCTCACGACCATGTTGCTGCCTTTGCTGACCTTATGCGTCAGCACATTTGGGTGGCTAGTCACCGTTTGCCAGGAGGAAAAACATTGAGACATTTTACATGGCAGGCGTCCATTGTCTCAAGCATTAGCCCGTTAACAAGTCCAGCAAACATTCACCTCCATAGCCCAGTTGTTTTATTTTTGAACATTTTAACAATAGTACTTGCATCTTATGGGTGTTGTCTGTAGGAAGATTTTCAATATTTATCTTGAGACAAAACTCAGCAGATGTACACACAACAAAGTAGATTATATGGTACCAAAAGGCCTCTACGTGTTGGCTTCGGCCCCATGCAAGCCTCAAAGACCGGGTCCCAATTGCCCTGAGAACTTCCAAAGTACCTACAAATAATAATAAACGCTATTTATCAGCAAGCGCTTATAATATTAATCTCATAAGTATTAACTTACATGAGCTACTTAAAAAATAAGCAACATAGCATAATATACTATTTAGTACTTCTAACATTGAACCTTAGTAGTGTGTTTTTTTGTTTATTTATTATTCATTTGACAAAGCAACAATAAAAGCAAAAAACGTAATTACTAGTCAAACTATTTGTGATTTATAGGACTTCTTCGTGCCCTCAGCCTGTCAAGGATGGATTGCATACTTATCTGTTTAGGTTTCTACCAACGAAAATGTATTTAAAATCTATGTGTTTATTAGTTTGTGTTTTGTTACTGCACCAAAGAATAAATAAATAAATATACAGTAAGGTGTTGTAACCACCAAAGGATTGTTTATTTTCATTGCTCTGCCAAAATAAAGGATCCTCATTGGTAAATATCCTGCGGTGGGTTGCGGTTGTTACGAGCAAATTAAATTACTTACCCCATATCCACAAATGCTAACCAAATTTGAGGACACCTCAAATTAATGCTGCTCTGTCACACGTCAATAGAAATGAAAGGGGCATGTAAGGACTGCTCAGCTTTGATTGACGTTTGTGAATTCGGGCGTTAGTGTTGTTCCAAGCCACCTATTCAGACACTACATAGGTTATTTTGCTGACTGCCACCTTGATGATGCTTTCGGTGATTGGCAGTTTCACATGGCTTCCACTCCAAAATTTTCTGGATTAATTAGTCTGGCAAACTAAATGACCGATGAGGTATGACAGTATTAATATCTTGCAAATAATTAATAAAATACAAACATGAAACTTTTCGACAGATTAAAATGCCACGACCTGGCAGTCTCAAGGACCCAGATATAGCGGAAATGTTTAGTAAACATGATCCAGAGAAGATATTTGAGGACCTCCGAGAGATTGGCCATGGCTCGTTTGGCGCGGTGTACTACGCACGCTGCAATCTCACGAAAGAGATTGTGGCGATTAAGAAGATGTCCTACCTTGGGAAACAGAGTGAGGAGAAGTGGCAGGATATCTTGAAGGAAATAAAGTAAGTATCTGTAACTAGGCCCGTATTCTGAAACGCGCTTTGAACTGTGATTACCTGATCTACTCTTGAGTTTAGAATCTGTTCTTGAGTACGTTGCTTATTCTAAAACAAATTTCAAACGGGTCTCAGTTGAATCGAGTTTCAAACAAGATTTGAGTAGTTTGCTTTTTGTCTATAAATCAAGCTAGTTTTCGTTCACAATAATTCATTTTTATTTTTTTTACGTTACATTACATGCAGATAATATGTGTTTATTGTAAAAATTAAAGTGATGCACAACGGTTTTGCACCAAGAAAAGGTTTAATTAGCCTTTCAATACTTAACTTGTTCATGTAATTATTACACTGAAACTATTTCAATTTAAGTTTTATCTTGTTATTTGTTGATTTATGCTATTAATTGTAACGGAACGTAATTGTAACCTGACAAGGAAGACACTCGATATAGTCTGTTCTGTGCTTGGTGTGTATGTGTATGTGGTTTACTATCTATACCTACCCCTACATATAGATTTGCATACTCACTTTATTTTTTATAGGCACTGAATTTCTTACTAATTATGGTTAAATACAAATTGTAGTTGATCCAGGAATGAGAAAATAAAATTATCATTATTTATTGAGGTCGTCATAAATATCTAAGGATCCTTCCTTGAAAGAATCTATACTTTCTGACTAGCATGTCTCTACTTGAGCGCCGATTCGCACCTGAGTGACGTTTGAATAAGTCTAAACTGTGATCAATGAATCTGTACTCAGGGGCGGTTCTAGAATAAGATCTCTGCTTAAATCGAGTTTCAAGTCAAGATTCACGCTTGAGCGTCCTTTCAGAATACGGGCCTTAAGAGTATTCTAGTTGTATTTTCTGATATAATTAACAACATTTTTATTCAACATACTAGTGGCTTTCTAGTTTGTGAGTTTCCTATGAATTGATAATAATACAGAGGCGTTCACATCAACCTTTACATAGGGAAACCTTATGCTGCTGACATTAGACCCATCTTGCAATGGTTTGGTTTAAGTTATGCATCTGCACCTACATATTGGTGACGAATTTAAGGGTATATGAAGTTTTTGGGTATAAGACAGGCTACTTGATTAGTTGTGTAATTTACATGTAAGTCCTGATTTATACTTTTTGAAGACTAATTTAGCACAATACTTAACAGCACGGCTAAGAAAGGTAAAGTCTCTTCAAATAAGATTAGGGATTCAGTGTGACAGCCGAATTAGTATATTTTCGACAATATTGATTTATTTATAAGCATGCAAGGTGGTTTCTTATATACACCCATGCAATGATTATCTACATTTTTTTGGATGTACATGTAACTGTTACAGCACTGATATCTAGACTTTCTCACATTAATTTACTAGGAAGTGCAGCAGAGCAAACATTATTAAATTTAAGTCTGCTACCACCAGCCTGAAATTTTAATGAGGAACTACGAATCTTAAATAATGACAAGATCAAAATGTACAGAGGCGTTCACATCAACCTTTTACACATCGCCTTATCACCATCACCTTATGATTTTGTAAAGGTTGATGTAAACGCGTCTGTACTGCGGTCCCCCTTAACCCTGAATTCTGAAGTTGGTACAATGAATTCGGAAAATTATTAGTCAATCACCACAAGTGATAATGAATGAATAAATTACAGATTCCTCAAACAACTGGAGCACCCAAACACCATTGAATACAAGGGCTGCTATAAAAGGGAGCACACAGCATGGCTTGTCATGGAGTATTGCGTTGGGTCAGCTTCTGATATTATTGAGGTAAGTGTTAACTCTAGTCACTAATTTTTAACTGAGTATAGGTTAGCTTTCATTTTTGATATTAGGGCCCCTCAAACTGAAATATCTTTATTTAAATAGACTTAATCAGTACTTTTAAATGGTCAAAAAATATACTAAATAAGACATAATACTATAATAATATGAATACATAAATAAACAGTATACAAACATAATGCGACTTTACCACCGCGTCGGAGAAGTTGTCTTACTGAGAAGACCCGGCGAGAAACTCAGTAGTTACTCTTTCAAACTTGTTGTGCTTTTACAATGATAGTTAGTAAAGTACAGTTTGTTTGTTGATTAAAAAAAACTGCTTAAATTCTAATATTAAAAAATAAACAGAACAACCTAACAGGTACAGCAAAGCTAAATAATATAAAACAATAGGCTGTACCAAGTCATTTATACAATTCCAAAAATAAAAATTGTTAGTCATTAATACACTATACTATACCCTGAACAAACCTACCCTTGTGGTATATTTTTTTGGCACAGTCTTTGCGGAAGACTCGAGTGTGACTTCATGAGCAACTGCCTGCAAGATAAATTTACGCTCCTAGACTGGGAATGTCTAGTGAGAGTATCTGTCATCCTCCATGTCAATTCCACAGATACCGATTGCAGGAAGCCAACAACAACCGAAATCTTAAAACTTTTTACACACGGGACGGCAAATGCCGACGATCTATGCCGGCAATGGACATCTGCCGTCGGCTGTCATTTTTAGTAATCTTATAAGTCCGAGTTAAAAATTAATGTTTTTTTTTTTAAAGTACTAATAAGCAATTTAGAATCAATTTCTTCGGCTAAGCTCATGTTGTGTGCATCCTAGCTCTTAGACTACAAAAAATGACAGATGTCGACGGCGGACGTAGACACGTCGACGGCAGATGTCGACAGTAGCCGCCGTCGACGGCAGAGGTCGATTTGCCGTCCCGTGTGTAAGCACTCTTACAAGCCAATATGCCTTCAATTTACCTTATACAAAAGCAGAAGAAAACTAAAAAATCCTAAGGAGATTTGGTTCTCTACTGCCACTGCTTGCTACCCGAATCGGTATATCGACTGCTTCGATGCTCAGGCAAAACCTTTCCAAGAAATTGATGAATAATTATTACAATCTTATACTTATCATCATGTGACATGACTATTGACGCAAATCATTTCGTTCACATCTCGTTGGCAAAATATAATGCTAGCGGCAATTCATATTCCTGGTAAAATGACTAACTTGCATCCGAAAATGCACAGCGTTTAAATGAGGTCATTATCTTTAATTTCCGAGAACCAATACGAAATAAATCTATGTTTTAATAACTTGGAGCTTTTGACTCATCCCTTTGTAATCTACTTCGTGTAATTTTCTGCGCCTCGCACTCGATTGAGGAGATAACAATTATTTAATGAAAGTACTTTTGAAGGTCTCGTGTACTTATCCGTCAGTCAGTACGCTATGAATGTACGTAATAGGTCGGGGAAAATATTTCTTCGCATTTTTTAAGAAAATTCAAAAAAAAATTTAGGATAGTTTATTTACATTTTACTAAAGTATGTAGGTGCCACTTTGTTCGATTACTTTTTGCCATCTTGTAGGTAGGGACATGATGCCATCATTGCTATAGGAATTTTGAGGCGTCTGATCAAAATACCACCGCTTTCTCTCAACTTATTGCTCTAATCTCATCAGTTTTTAATGTTAGAGTTTAGAATGAATGGTCCTGCCTGGTGGTAACAGCTTATAATGAATTATGCCCTTCCAATCCCACCATACACACAGCATCACCTTGTTGCGAGTTAACCCGGGTTTCGCAACAGTCTGTGAAGCCTGACCGGCCTTTGACCACGACCCTTTTCGCACGTTCTTGTCGTACGTGATCCAATTTTCAACACCAGTTATCAGCTTCTTCAAAATGGTTCGGTTTCATTACGTCGTAATAAAGAATCGCAAATGAGTACACGGTTCATTAGGTTTCTTTCAGTGAGCTCGTGAGGTACCCGAGTATTTTTTTGTGTAAGTACCCGGTTTTTTTTTTGCAAATGCGCCAAAACTGTTTTGTGGTCAATTCCCAGTTTTTCAGCTACGTCATAACTACTGATATTCCGATCTTGCTCCACTTTTTCGAAAATGGCTTCCATTTTATCCGTAATAGGGCGACCAGAGAGACGTGCATCTTTGACATCAAAATTTCCGAATTGAAAACGCTTAAACCAAATTTGTGCTACTCGCACTAGGTCCATAAAAATTGCAAATTTTTTTCGCGGCCATCGTTGCATTTTTACCTTTTTTGTAGTAAAATTTTAAAATGTATCGAATTTCTTCATTCAATTGCATCTTGACAGTAAGAAAAACAAATGAAAATCACACATTTTCCTAATTTGAATTTGGAATTATCTTCTTTAAAATGTAAACTTTTAATGATACCAAAACCAGCCAGATACAAATAGTATAGCCAAAGAGATTTTATTACAAGTTCATACATACTATATGCGAAAAGACTTTTTCCCCAACCTAATAAATTGAAATGGATAAAAGTGCAAAGTGAATGCTTGGATTTATTTGTACTAATATTATAAAGAGGAAAGATTTGTTTGATTGTTCTTTGTTTGTATTGAATAGGCTCCTAAAATACTGGACGATTTTAAAAATTCTTTCACCAGATTAAAGCTACATTATCAGGGGTTCTACTTTTTCTTTTATTTTGACGGAAAAACTGAGGGACAGCTAGTTCTGTATAAATAACAGGGATAATGGATATCCTTCACAAAGATCTACTTTTGGGGAAACTATAGGTTTCGGAAGCTGATAAAGTTACATAAAATGTATTTCGAAATTAACACCTACATTAGTAAATAATAACACCCCACAACGAACACAACACTGTGGACTTTCTACTTTCCTCGCGTAGTATTATGAGTTCATAATAAGGATAATGCAACTAATTTCATATTGATAACATATTGAAAAATAGCTTACCCTTTTTAAGGCATTTTCGTAATAGTATTTTTAATGGCACAAGGCTTTAAATAAGATCTATTCTGCCCCTGTCTTTCCAAAGAAAAATGGGTTAAAAGTAATTACAGGAAGAAACAAACAATTGAAAGACATAGTGAATGGCTGGCGCTCAACTACCGTACGTTTTTCGCATAAATTTCTTCCGCGTACCTACATCCAAGATATGGAATGATCTTCCTGCGAAGGTATTTCCAAAGAAATAGGACATTGAAGCCTTCAAGAAGAGATCGTATCCCCATTTAAAAGGCAAGCAACGCATCGGTAACACCTCAGGTGTTGAAGTTGTCCATGGGCGGAGGTGATCACTTTCCATCTGGTGACCTTACAGCTCGTTGTCGGATGTTACAAAAAAAAATAGGAAAAAACAATTAGAGTTTAAACTAGTTAAATACAATGTTCTTTCGAATTCAATTATGAACAAACATGAATAAGTGAATATTGAGTGTGTATCATTGATTTGTGCTAACCAATTCCATGCGTTTAAATATGTATTAACGAAAATAGGGAACATGTGTAACTAATTAATTCTATGCTAGTTAAAATACAGTCATTTCCTGATATGAGTTTGCATTGCTTACGCAATAAATACCTAGCAGGCAGTTGTAAAGACAAATGAATGCTCTTAGTTGAAACAACAAAACTTTCCAAAAAATCAAATAAGCTCATGTAAAGCCACGAACCGAACCTTGTGTGTTTTACTTCAATAAAAACCAGATTACAAACTGATTATTGAGGTTACAGTAATCCTTTTTATCGCTGTGATCTTTAATAATCATTTTTTTTTGAATTAATAATAATAATAATAATAAATCATTTATTTCAGATAATTTTTTAAAAAAAATCCATAGAGTGTTAGTAAGTTGCACAAATAAATTGTTGTTCAACAAATGAATTGTTGGAATTACATATTTTGTGTTACCGACGCGACCTTGAATTACCCCTAGTTTCTGATCAACGCAGTAATCAGCGATGCAACGCCTGACGTGATGAGATTGTATGTTTAAATTAACTTTACTAGAACACGTTAGTTGACAAATAGTATTGGGATCCTTGCTGTTGACATATCTAGTGACGTACAGTTTCGTAGTCATTTGGAACGAAAGACGAAGTTGGCATCCAAAAAGCTGGGTGTGCTAAACAGGGCGAAGCAGTACTTCACTTCTAGGCAACAACTGCTGCTGTATAAAGCGCAAGTCAGGCCACACGTGGAGTACTGTTGTCACCTTTGGGCAGGAGCACCTAGATATCAACTCAGTCCAGAGGCGTGCGACCCGGATTGTCGACAATCCCAAACTCACGAGCGGTTTAGAGTCGTTAAGTCTGAGGAGAGACTTCGCCCCCCTATGCGTGTTCGCTTGTACAGCGGGTTTTGTTCTGAAGAACTGTTTGAATGCCCACAACTACTTTTTACCACCGCACCGCTCGCCACCGACAGGGCGTTCATCCGCACACTCTGAATCCGCAATGGTCTCGTACAGTTCGGTTTCAGAGATGTTGCCTTCCGAGGACGCTTAAATTGTGGAATGAACTACCTGCCGAGGTTTTCCCGATGAGTTATAGGATGGAGTTCTTCAAGAGACTTTTATTTCCTACAACAACATTGAAACTGCCCGCCTACTCTGAAATGACGTTTAGAACGACAACCTTATCAACCCCGTAAGAGGAAGGCAGTCTTAATACAGATCTTAGAGAATGCGGCTGGGCCCAAGTAGCTAGTTTAGAACCTATACAAACCTCTACCCTTTTCTAGGTTCACAAGCGCCCTCTACGCGAAGAAGAAATATCAGCAATATGCGAAGGCGTGGTTTGTGGCCTCTCCTACCTGCACAGCCTGGGCCGCATCCACCGCGACATCAAGGCGGGCAACATACTCCTCACGGAGGTCGGCACGGTCAAGCTGGCGGACTTCGGCAGCGCCAGTATCAAGTGCCCCGCTAATAGCTTTGTGGGAACCCCCTATTGGATGGCGCCTGAGGTTATTCTGGCTATGGATGAGGGGCAATATGATGGGAAGGTTAGTCCGTGATTTAGTAAAGCGACATTCTTTAGTTTTTTGTTCTTTAGTGTGTAAATGTACAACAAATTTGGAATTACCCCAAACATACTGATTAAATGAAGATTTAGTTAATAGATTTTTTTTTGAGATCTGTTTTAATAACACATTAGTTTAAAATGAGTTATCCAAACATGTGATGTTTATTATCCCAGGTGGATGTGTGGTCGCTCGGCATCACGTGTATCGAGCTGGCGGAGCGCAAGCCGCCGTACTTCAACATGAACGCCATGTCTGCGCTGTACCACATCGCGCAGAACGACTCGCCCACATTGAGTGTGAGTACACTGTTTCATTTACAAGCATCCCAAGTGCACTGTGCACATCAGAGTATACTAATATTATAAAGAGATTTGATTGTTTGTTTCTTTGTTTGTATTTAATAGGCTCCAAAACTACTGATCTGATTGTGAAAATTCTTTCACTAACAGAACGATTAATTATTCAGAAGTGATATAGGCTATATTTCATTATGATTGAACAAAACATTCAGTGAAAAATAAATAAATTAAATAATAAATAAATATGCGCCAGGCAACACACCTCTTGTCATGGTCTCGAAGTAGGGATAAATATCCCTGTGTTAAGAGGTACCAGACAAGGAATTAAGCCAGGGTGTCTCCCAGCACACCCAGACCCAAGCCAATTTTAGAAAAGATCGTTTCCTGAATTGACTTGACCGGGGATCGAACCCGGTACACTACGGAATTAAAGGCGAGAAACCGTGCTTCAGCGCACTACGCCAATGGTGCCGTCCAAATAATAGTAAATGTAAATCAAGTCTGAGAAAAGCGGGCAAAAGTGACACTAGCTGTCGAACATTTGACAATTGTGTAAATTCAGGTTTAAAGTGTCTTAATGATAAAAGTCACATTTTTTTCCACTTAACACACTGATGTATTTCCAGGCGCCCGAATGGACGGACACATTCCGCTACTTCGTCGAAGAATGCCTACAAAAGAATCCCCAAGACCGGCCATCGTCGACGAAGCTACTCTCGCATCACTTCATCACGCGGCCGCGCTCGCCCAATGTTCTGGTGGACCTCATACAGCGGACGAAGGCTGCGGTCAGGGACCTGGACAACCTTAACTATAGGAAGATGAAGAAGATTCTCATGGTGGATGCAGATAATGAGAGTGCTATAGGTGAGTGCGTTTGTGTCTTGTAGCAATTTATCGGTAATTTGAGTTTCAATCAATCAAAAATGTCTTGAGAATTTCACTTAGCTACTGAAACTAAAGTAAACATACACCACAACAGTATTTCAAAGATTCAAAATACTTGAAGTTATTCATTTGATGAGTTAAAAAAAGACACTTTAATGTGCGCACTTTAAGTGAAGTATTCACTGTCCTCAGTTGTCAAAGGTTGGACATTGTGTAGTCAACAAAAAAAAATTGAAAAACTAAAGGGTTATTAAATCGATGATTTTACTTCGTTGAGGATTGAAAGGATATTTATGCCCATTAAACCGTTCAGTGACTTACATGGCATTTTAATGATAGTTAACGGATTTTGGGGACTAGCGTTCAAGAAAGTCGAATCAGATGCTCATAAAATCATCGCTCATTAAAAATTATTGAAATGCTGTATTAATTTTTGAGCAGGAGACAGCGAAGAAACGACAGAAGAGCGTTCCGGCGGCGACAGCTCCAAGTCCAACTCGGCCACGTCGGAGCACAGCGCGGCCGGCGCCTCCAGCCAGAGCTCGTCGTCGGGCAGCCTGCGGCGGCGCCCGCATCCTGTGAGTATATCAGAGGTCTCTAGTTAGAATCACTATACTACTTTCGCCGTATGATGATATCCCTGACAGTTCATAATTGTCAATTATAGTGCTGTAACGAATGTAATTAAATCGAGTTGGCAAAGGAAATGGAATCAGATTAACCGATTTTAATTTTTTAAAGGAATTCTTAATAAACTGGTTATGGCTACTACGTAATAGAATTGAACGCGGTATCTCGAAAATAATATTTTGAAAATTGCACACAAGGCAGACCCACTGGTACTGATGCGAATGACGTGATTACAAATTACAAAATGGTCGCTCCTAATTGTTGATTTTTTTGTCGATTCTGTAGTGTCAATACACTATCGAATGGCGTTTCTTTCCACGCATCAGGCGCTATAAAGATATATTAATTAAATTTCAAATACTTCATTCATTAACGTTTAGTAATAATAACAATAATTTACTTGCTAAAATTCGAAAGAACAATAGTTTTTTAACAGTTTATAACATTTTCTTTCGCCAGTTTCTTTTTATTTAGTTTGAAATAGTATGCGTGATACGGAACAATAAGAGCTGTCAGGCATATCATCTTACAGTGAAAATAATATAGCTACTTTGGGCCGCTTTAAGTGGCCCGCCTTTCCCGCACACTTGGCCACAGTTTTTCACTTAGTGGCGGCGACTGATGGGTTTGATATATCAAGATCTAGCTATACTGTTTATAAAGGCGATAGCCTAGCTAAAGGCTGGTGATCTATACTAATAATATAAACAGTAAATATTTGATTGTTTGTTTGTATTGAATAGGCTCCGAAATTAATGGACCGAATTTTAAAATTCTTTCATCAAAGTGAAGCTACATTTTTAGGGAGTGAATAGGCTATATTTTGTTATGATTGAACAAAACGATCAGTGAAAAAAAATAGTATGTAAATCAAGTCGGAGGAAGGCGGGCGAGATGTGCTGCTTTACCGACGCCGCGACGTGCAATTACTTTTTGACAGAAAGAAGTCTGTCGAGGCAACTAGTCTATACTAATATTATAATATATATATATTATATAGTACATATATGTAAATCAAGTCTGAGAAAAGCAGGCGAGTTATGAACAGAACGGAGGACAAAACATTTGACAGAACGAAGTCTGTTGGGGCAGTTCGTGTTAAAACGGTTCAGAAGAGTAAAAACTCATCAGGTTGTTGAGAATAGTGTTCCATATTGTATTTTATTCGGATAAGTCGTTGCTAAAGGACTTTACACCAATGAGGATGGGGTGGTTCACGTAGCCGATCACAAATTGTTTATGGAATAGATTTTCGAAATTGCTAACTGTTTCTTCTCATGGTTGTTGCAGCTGAATGCCAACCACCACAACCAGCATCCACCACAGCCGCAGTACCAGCATCATAACCACCAGCACTCCACACACTCCGCGAGGTGAGTGCGCAGCTTATTGCAGTCCACTGTAAAGCTGATATTCAATTTATTAGCTAATTGCAACTTGTTTAGAACTTAAGATGCAAAATTTGGTCTAGCTCTGACAGAGCTGAAAACTTGGAAATAAATCAGAAGCAATACAATACACGCAAATTAAGTTGGCCAGTCTGAAACTAGGCAAATGTAGGCATACCGGACTTCGCACAGTTACTCTCTAACTATTAAGAAAACATCTGCTGCATCCCATAGTGCTAAATTCATATCGGCCAGCTTAGGTTGCGCGAATCTTAAGCTTCTTCTCTATGAGGAGAAGAAATTTAACTTATTTTGAAATGTTTGATCGTAGTATGCTATCTAAGTAGAAATGTTTTATTTGTGTTAACTGTAGAGCTTTTTGTGTATGACATGTGCTTTTGTCCTACTCACTCTGTGTTACTGCTCATTCATATGCGGCCTGTAGTTTTTTTTTTTTTTGCGCTAGACAACACACCTCTTGTAATGGTCTCGAAGTAGGGGTTAATATATTTGTGTTACGAGTTACCACACAAGGAAATAAGAAATAATCTTTTCTGAATTGACTCGGGTCTGGGTGTGTTGGAAGACGCCCCTGGCTTATTTCCTTGTGTGGTACCTCGTAACACAGGAATATTAATCCCTACTTCGAGACCATTACAAGAGGTGTGTTGTCTGGCGCATATTTATTTATTTAGTTAGCCAAATTTCCTGCTTGTTTGAAGCACCTTGGTGAAGGGTGAACTGTTTTCTGAGGGGTGTTGTTTGAGAGTTCTGCTCACCATTGCACTATGATGTCAGTAGCTAGCTTATAGGCTTAAGCGTACGTTATATGTAAATATGCTTACCCGTAGCCGCTTTCCACGCACGCACTAGCCAGCACCGTTCCTTTCAGAAGCAAGTGGTTTAACCCATTCTGCTGTTTGCGCAGAGAGAGCGAGAGTCCTCTGCCGAGCGCTCACGACGACTACGTGAACCGCGACGCGCTACGAGACTACGCCAACCGAGACTCGCTCTGCGACGACTACGGAGACGACTACGCCAACCGCGAGGCCATCCGCGAGGCGCAGCGGGAGCGGGAGAGGGAGCGGCAGCAGAATGAGTACCGGGAGTACGTGAACGCGCCCTCGACGTGGCAGCAAGATGGTGGCGATGATAATAGGAACACGCAGAGGCGGCAGACCAGTAAAAGTAAGTGCTTCGTTCACTAGATTGTAATATTGGTTCGATGGGACTCACCTGGACAATGGCCTCGTGTCTTACCCTGATTACAAATTAGGTTTCTTTTATGATATGAAAATCAGAAACCACGAAGGTACCCCTAACGGACTAGCTAGGGAAATGCTGTGACCCATGTAATTTATAAAAATCGATAGTCCTCAAATTAACACAACATTGCGGGTAAGCGAGTGTAAATAGCGGGGGGCAAGCCACAACAAGTGTATGTTTGCGTGGGGGAGGCCTATGTTCAGCAATGGACATTTTGTGGCTGCGAATGATGACGATGAAGCTACACATAACAAGGAACTGGTGACGGTTAAGTCAAAATGGAGACCGCCGCAGGCACATGCATAGACGTCCTTAAAAACACCACAAAATGAAAATCGATGATACCGAATGAAAAGCTGTGTAGTAAATGGATATTAAAATTATGTATGTATGTTTTATTTAGCAGGTCTCAGCAACAACGTTTCCGCGACGATATCTCTGGTATCCGAGCACGGTGCTAACAACTTTGCTACTATCCGAACAACGAGCATCGTGACCAAACAACAGAAGGAACACAACCAGGTAACAATGAGACTATGCAAAAGCAAGTAACTCCGTGAAGCATTAAGAGGATACAGATGCGCCGTTTTTCCATACAAACGTGGTCCCCTATTTCCTCCCTGGATATTGCTAGTAGAGAAATATTCTTTCCCAGAAAATCTTTGGCCACTATTGGCATGTCCCTATGTTTTCCTTTTTTTGATAAACTAATTATCAATAAAGATATGACCCTTCGAAAACCTAAAAAAAATTGACAGATTTTCCGCTGTGTTCAAACATCCAGAAAATTAATTTGATTAGATTATATAAAAAAAGAAAAACATCGGAACACGGCCAAAGCCTGTTTCTAATTTTTACTAAAAAGTTTAATTGTTCAAGTTTTCGATAGCCAAGTTCGTTCCGATTTACAGTTGTTTCTATCGCACTTTGTCTTGAGCTCCCCTCAAGGCTTGCAAAAGACAGCAATATATTTTAAAAATACCTATTTTTCAATTCTCTCGACCGTGCTGTGTCGTCATAAGACAATGTCACTTAAGAAAAAGATAAATAATTTGTTTTTCATTAATTTTGCATGTTGCGCAGCACAAACCTAATTATCTTCTGAACTCAGCAGTACGTATGCTAATTGCGCAAAGAAAGAGTAAATAATTATCGAATTTAGCCATCGCAGTAAAACATTTTAGATCGTGACTGTAATTAGTATTTAAAAAATATGCAATCCTGTAGAGTACTTAACGCCGATATTTTCTCTTTAATAACACGAAAAACCCTACGATTCGCTTTATAAGAATGTTAGGGGTGTACATTCCGTTTATCACGATCCCGCTTGAAACACTTTAAATAAATAATGACTAGATTAATTTAATGTATTCTCTGTATTTTATTATCGCTCAAAACACTTAAAGGACATTGTCATATTATTTATTTATATCTTTAATTACTCAACTGCTATGCCCAACAACATTGCGGGCATTGTTGTGTTATGTGTTTCTCTACCCGAAAGTTTCCTCAAGAAATCGTTCGTAGCGATAAGGCGACATAAATTGTATTTTAAGAAGTTTATCAACCATTACAGTAGCATCCTATCTAGGCCAGTAAGTAGACGCTTTAAGGGCCGACTCTTGTTCTAGGAGATGCACGAACAGATGTCCGGTTACAAGCGCATGAGGCGAGAGCACCAGGCGGCGCTGCTGAAGCTCGAGGAGCGCTGCAAGGCGGACGTGGACGCGCACAAGGCGCAGCTGGACCGCGAGTACGACGCGCTGCTGCAGCAGCTGTCGAGGGAGCTGGAGCGGCTGCAGGTACGACTGATTTGATTGGTTGTTCCTTTTTCTATGATTTTTTTTCTGTTCTAGGTATTTGCTGAGTTTAGTTGCAAAAATTATAGATAATTTGATTTGTAAAACTGTACTACATTTTTTCACACAATAATAGTAGGTACCTACACGACCGCCCTTTTTGGTGTCTGGTTTTTGACTAATCCCTGGTGTCGAGTTAGGTCATAATTTTTGATCAGTCACACACGAAGCTTCGAGTCGTAAACGGACACGACATTAGTATACAGGGTGTACGTCAATTATTCGCGCCTCAAAAGTGACACAATCCAGAAATTTTCAAATTTTCGTAAAAAAAAAAGCAACTCGAAAACTAGCAAAAATCGCGCAATATATATGGGGGAAAAACTTATCACTATTTTTTGGGATACCCTGTAAAAACGAAATAGAGATAAAGCTTTAAGCCACGTATCACTAGGAGACAATGTCGCTCGACATGTCGCGAGCAGTCGTGGGATATTTACGTGCGACAGTCTGGCGACAATGTCGGTCAACAATTTGCTCGTCCACATACCGAAGTTGTGGTCGCGATGTCACCCGACATGCTACACACTACTGCCATAGTCCCGGATGTCGAGACACTCAGAGCGACAGGCGTCCTCACTGCTCAGATGCCGTCGGGCGAACGTCGGAGGCCACGAAGTCGGGCAAGGTCGACGGAGCGTCGGAGCGTTCGGAGCGTCGACACGTGACATGTCCCGCGACACATAGATGTCGCCTGTGAATTCGGGCGACGACGCCCGACACGTAGAATTCGTGTCGAGTGACAAAGTCGCGTAAGAAATGTCCCCTAGTGGTTACATGGCTTAATAGCTGTGACAGGTACCCTACCAAGCTAGTGTGCGTGAGTCCTAGCTTCACCGCTGGCCGAGTCTGTAGAAACCGGTTCACTCTCGCACGTGTAGTAGTGTCACCTGTCAAAACACTTTTGTTGAAGCTTGTCTCTGTTCCATTACTCATCTACACTTCCACTGCAATTGAGGCCAGCAGAACCAGAGTTGCCCAGGCACATTTTCTTTTTATTTTGAGGCACCCTGGTAATGCAATTACTTGTTATTAACAAAATCTTTTATTATTCATTTCAAAATCCAAAACAAAGCACTTGGGCTACTCTGTTTTTTTTTATGTAAAAGGAAGCAAACAGGCTGGAAGATCACCTCGTGGAAAGTGATCCCCTGCGCCCATGGGCAACTGCTACACCTGAGGTGTCACCGATGTGTTGGTGGCCTCAACTTTGAATCACTTTCGAGCGCAGAGCTATATCAATACTCCTTTTGTTTCAGACGAAGCACGCGCAAGAAGTAGAACGCAAACAGAAGCAGAACGCGGCCGCAGAGAAGAAACTAGTGAAGGACATCACCGCGCGCCAGGAGCAGGACCGCAAGGCGTTCGAGACGCAGCGCAAGCGCGAGTACAAGGCCAACAAGGAGCGGTGGAAAAAGGAGCTCAGTATGGACGACGCCACGCCTAAGAGACAGAGGGATGCTACCTTACAGTAAGTATTCTTTTTTCATATATCATTTACAGTGCACATCAATACTAGTATTATGAAGAGGAAAGATTTGTTTTTCGCTTCTCATGCTCTAAAAGTACGCCAATATAGCCCTACGAAGCGGGACTAAAGTGACCACTTTAGTCCCTAGGGAGTAAAAAGTAATTAGTTTTTTAATTTTCTTCATGTGACAAAGACAAACTCAAACAGCCAGTAAAAATATACTATTATCTGTGGAGTGTGGACCATCTTCATTGCGAAACTGTCGGTTTGTCCGCAAAGAAGGTGGCGCCATATGTTTTAAATTGTTAATCTGTGGTCAGTTCAGAAGAAAAAACTGACCACGAAAATTTTAGAACTTTTGTCAAGTGTAAAGTTCGGTTTTAAATGTTTTTGTACTAAATTGACAATTTTTCTCGCACTCAAAGTGAAAAGTACAGTTTGCACCTCGGGAATAAACGCCAACTTAATATACCCTCGGTTTCAAACCACCTCTGGTATATTATGGCTTCGTTTTTCCCTCGATATAAAATATACTATTTTTTGCAATGTCATTTTACAAAAATGGTATAAAACTTGGTAGGCCACCTATCTAGGTATATTTTTACATAAAAAGATTAAAAAAATATTGATATTTGCATCTATGGCATAAAAAAAATCTATTTAAGACAGAAAATAATTTAAAAAAACATATTATTATTTATTTTGGCAACCCTAAGGAATTTAAAAAAACGGTTTAAATTAGTTGTAGGTAATCTAGTGACCTTGCTAGGATTTACGGTTGGACCATTATTTACGGGACACCCTGTATGTAAATCAAGTCTGAGAAACGCGGGCGAGATGCGCTGCTTTACCAACACCGCCACGTGCAAATTCCTTTTGACAGATCTGTCGAGGCAGCTAGTATTGTTATACAAGGGTGACTTGAGCCCCCGATATTTCACTAATTATTAGTTCGTGCATCGTTCGCTTGAGCAACTCCCTTTTCATTATTTAAACTAGTAACAGACAAATGCTAGTCAACGTTACTATTTATGGCCGTGTTCAAGCGAGTTTTAGTACTGAGAATACCTCAGGAGCTACGGAAGATAAATAGCTATATAAAAAAAGCTTTGTAAGAATGAATACTGGCGTGGAGCAAAGGAAGAAAGTGTGGAGTTTCCGTGGAAGTTCTAATCGCAAACTACTATGAACTTACCTATATTTTACTCACCGGTTCTTGAATAGGTCAACCTAGGAAGTTCTATCCACTTGATTTTGAACACTTATATTTTAGTTGTCTAAACGCGACAATCTTGGCGGCATGTTTATTTATTGCGCTTCATTGTTTGTTGAGGTTTTTATGTTCATTTATCACAGTTTTATCTGTTCCTCCACAGGTCACAGAAAGACACCATGAAGCAAGCCGAGGCGGCAGAAGAGGCGAGGCTAGTGCGGTCGCAGCGCGAGTACCTGGAGCTGGAGCTGCGGCGCTTCCGGCGGCGCCGCATGCTCGCCGCGCATCACAAGGAGCAGGAGCTACTCAGAGAGGTAAGTGCTCCTGTCATCTAAAAAACCCCTTGCAGTGAGTGGACATGTACCCATGTGCAGAACTATCCTCTCCACTGTCACCTTATTTTTACGTGACGAGATCTGTACCATACAAAGCGGCGACGGCGCGGCTACACAGACCCAGTCTATGCGCACCCACGCCGCAGCCGTCGAGCCAAGTCTCATATCTATGCACCTAAGACCTAAGATTCATCATTATAATGCAATCCGATTTTAGATCACTTGAATACGTTGCGAAATAAGGCTAGCCTAATTTGAGCCAAATTACGCGTAATATTGATGGTGAAAAACCAACACTTATCTCTCTATAAAATATTAATTTATCAGATAGATAGGAACACATTCCTCAGCATGAAACTTAGGCGATAGGCCGATATTCAAACTATTCAAATAACAGAACTAGGTAAAAAAAACCACTCGGTTAGGTTATCCGGCAAGATTCGATCTCGCTGAACTGCTCTCTCAACTGATATTCTTAATACCTTCTTTTAAGGAAGATGGTTTTTCAGTGCGTACGATGACAAATTGTACTTTTACGCCCACTTAATGAAATAATTAAAATTGAAGTTGGAGTGCTTTTTTAAAAGCAATTTCGACTTTACACTGTATTATCTACATCTCTGCTTACTCTCCAGGAGCTGAACAAGCGGCAGCAGCAGCTGGAGCAGGCTCACGCGATGCTGCTGCGCCACCACGAGAAGACGCAAGAGCTGGAGTACCGGCAACAGAAGGGCGTGCACGCGCTTAGGTCAGCTCTAGAAAATCTACCTATGTGATTTTCCTGGTGATGATTGCGATTGTGCCACAATTTTGATAGCAATTATTTCTTATGTCATTGGCTGACGGACGACATATTGAATGGCAAGCGACCATCTTCATATACTATTATATCTTCACAATATACTTCACCGAATCTTTTATATACATTGCATGCTGTGTTGACATATGATTTGTAAGAATAGTGAAGCAAGAAGCTTATGTTAGTTGTTGACATTTTGCAACAATGTCACATAATATTTGTGATATCAGATGTAACATCTAGCACAAGAAAATAAGAAAGGCGGACCCTGGGACCCCACACACCAGTGTGAGTTCACAACCGGGATAGACCGCACGGATGATAATGATGTAACATGCTATATAACTCTTATTTTAAACAGGCCCGCGTTGTAACGCTCCTAAAACACTTGCGCACTTGTTCCACATCCGACCTGTGTGCATTGTATGAACGAATCGCCTCAGTGATACTGACATGTTGGCTATATTGTTACAGAGAAGAGCAACTTTCAAACCAGCACGCGACGGAGCTGGCCAACCAGCGCGAGTACATGCAGCGCGCCGAGCACGAGCTGCGCAAGAAGCACGCGCTGCAGCTCAAGCAGCAGCCCAAGAGCCTCAAGGTGACACACATTCACTACTTACAACAGTCCGCACTCAACGGTTTGCTGCATCTTTTTTGCTCCGCACTGCTAGGGAGTAGCACGCTCACGCTGTGTCTGTGCTTCCGGATGCTCACAACCTTGGTGTCTTCAAGGCCAGAGTGAAGGCATTTTCCGGGTGAACGTGTACTACAATCGGCCTCGTCCTCGCTTACCACCAAGCGAGACAGGCGAAACCCAAACCATTGCAAAACGGGTCCTACGTCAGCAGCATATGGTGCCCCTATGTAAAGGTTGATGTGAACGCCTCTGTACCACCCAGTGTGTTTATATTTATTTATTCATACACAATTTAAACTTATCTAACGTAGTGTACGTAATGCAGGACCTACCATTTCATGCCGAGATAGGGCTAAAATTAAAAGTGAATTTGTAATCTTCAAAATTGACGGACAATTGAAAAACCTTAGCTGAAATTTCTATAAATTTTCTTCTCTTTTCAATCTTAGTAGTTCAAAATGTTTATAATGTTTTCTTTTCTTGTCAATAGCAAAAAGAAATGCAAATTCGCAAGCAGTTTAGAGAGACCTGTAAGATCCAGACGCGTCAGTACAAGGCATTGAAAGCGCAGATACTGCAGATGACCGCCAAGGTGCGTATTACATGAAACTTTATAAGTGGTACTGGTCAATTATATTTGAATGATAACTGAGGCTAGCTCAAAGACCCAGAAAGCGAGGATTAAGCGAAGCTTAATGTCTAATAAATTATTGAAAATGAAGATGCTTGGAATGATATTATTCTCTTCGCCTTTCTTAATTGTTAATTTTGTAATTGATGACTTGTTTTTGCATTTGGAGGATATTATTAGCAGTGAGCGGAGAAGTTTTCACTGCTCAATATGTTACCTAAAGCCATCCAAATAAAATAGTGTCTGATTAATATTCGACTTGTCTAAATAGTGGCAATATAAATTCATACTTACATACCATCACGCCTTTTTCCCAACGGGGTAGGCCGAGACCACATCTTTCCACTTGCTGCGGTTCTGACATACCTCTTGCGCTTCTTCCACTCTCATTATTCCTTTCATACATGCTCGTCGATTATGGGTACTCCTGACCTGACCTTTTCTGAGCACTTCTTGGACTTGTCCTAAGTACGTCCGTCTAGGCCTTCTCCTTTCAACAGCTCCATCCACCCTCGCCTTGTAAATTTGTTTCGTTAATCGCCTTTCATCCATCCTTTCCATATGCCCAAACCATCTTAGCATTCCCATCTCAATTTTTGTGACAACATCCTCTTTCACACCACATCGCTCTCTTATTATACTATTCCTTACTTTATCACTCAATGTCACTCCTGCCAAACTTCGCAATGCTCTAATTTCCACTGCATTTATCCTACTTTCATCCTTCTTTTGCCATACCCAACTCTCACTTCCGTACATAAGCGTCACCATGGTTTTTGTCTTACTAACGTTCACTTTCATACTTCTCGCTTCTAACGACGCATTCATTAATGTTACCATTACCTGCAACTTGTCGGCCGACGACGCCAGTATGACTTGGTCATCAGCGTAGAGAAGGCATTTAACAAGCAACCCATCCATTCTCAGTCCATAATCACTGTCTTTTAGATCTGTCAAACATTTATCCATGAATAGGTTGAACAGCCATGGGGACGCTACACAACCCTGTCTAACCCCTTTATGGATGTCAAACCAGTCAGTGTACGCCCCGTTTATTCTGACGCAAGCACTGGAAAAAATTAATATAAATTCGGAAATAGTAAATCTAGAAAGTCTTGTGCAGCTTGACGGTTTTTATAAATATTGTAATTTTTATTATAGGAACAACAAAAAGAAGTGATAAAATCACTGAAAGACGAGAAGCGACGCAAGTTGGTGCTGCTGGGCGAGCAGTACGACCAGAGCATCACGGAGATGCTGCAGAAGCAGACGGTCAGGCTAGATGAGAGCCAGATGGTGAGAGATACTAATGATTAATATTTAACAGAAAATTGCGAAGAATTTATTATTTTAAAAAACAAATTTAACATGCATTTTTAGTAGGAAAGTTTATAAGAAGTGCGCAGAAATAATTATTTGAAAGTGCTGCGTAACACTTCAGATATAAAAAGCGCGGCTGCTAGTCAAAGCCATTTATATGAGGCTTATAAATAGAGAGCGCATTTCGCAAACTCGCAAGTTGATACGCTTTGAAGCAGCTTCGGATCACGAACTGAGGCAATATTTGTTACCCTAGCCTGATTAGGGAAGAGTGAAATTGTCTCGCTTTTTCAATTTGTTTTCATTCCGTTTTTGGAGTATACGGATTTGGTGCTATTCAATTGCCACTCAGGCGAGCGTTCATTTCAGAATAGTATATTTTATATCGAGGGACTAAACGAAGCCATAATATACCAGAGGTGGTTTGACTCCCGAGCGTGCGATGAAACTCAATGAAACCGAGGGTATATTAAGTTGCCGAGTCTCGAGATGCAAACTGTACTTTTCACTTTGAGTGCGAGAAAAATAGTCAATTTAGTACAAAAACATTTAAAACCGAACAAATTTACACTCGACAAAATTCTGAAATTTTCGCGGTTAGTTTTTTCTTCTAAACCAGGCACAGATTAACAATTTAAAACACATGGCGCCACCTTCTTTGCGGACCAACCATGGAACTAAAACTCTCAATGAATCTCAATTCGCAATGAAGATAATCCACTTTCCACAGATAATAGTATATTTAATGGCTGTTTGAGATTATCTATATCACATGAAGGAAATTAAAATACTAACTACTTTTCACTTCCTAGAGAGTGACCACTAAAGTGGTCACTTTAGTCCCGCTTCATAGGGCTATATTGGCGTACTTTTAGAGTATGAGAAGTGAAAATGAATTTTATGTTCTAAATATCGTCTATTTTTAACAGACTTCAAAAAAAAGGAGGAGGTTCTCAATTCGACTATGTTTCTTTTTTTGATGTGTTATCGAAAGACCTCTCAAAAATAGAAACATTGGTAAAAAGATATACCAAAAGCACCAAAACGCCACGAGAAATAGCAATTTTCAGAATCATATTTTGGACTTGCCAAAACGCTCCTTAAAAACTTTCGCTT
Organism: Udea olivalis; assembly: GCA_947369235.1. Classification (NCBI taxonomy): domain Eukaryota; kingdom Metazoa; phylum Arthropoda; class Insecta; order Lepidoptera; family Crambidae; genus Udea; species Udea olivalis. The sequence goes on along the minus strand of OX376362.1, from coordinate 7,339,361 downwards.
TCATTAATTCATGAGGTCATTTGCCATCTATTACTTAGCGTTCTGCTCTAAACTATGGCTCAGCAGCTATATTAAATTTTGCGTTTATGAAAATGGTTTCCTAACGAAAGTCGCTATCATTGTGTACATTATGGTATAGTTTTTTTACTAACTTTACACTTTTAAAAATGGATTTGCGCACCCAAGTTTGAAGGGCCAGAAAATTAAAACTACATAATGCTGCTTTCAAACGAAAGGGCCACAAGTCTAAATCAGCTTTTTTACAGGAGAGCACATTAAAAAAAAATATCCGAATTTTAACCTGTTTTTTATCACTTCTTCCTTTAATACTTTTGTATCATGCATCGCGTTCGATGCGTATTTTCACTCTCTATCTTTCATTTGTTTTAGCTCTGTCGTAACTGCAACTCAAAGACGACTAGCAGCACATAAGTCCCTTTAACATATAAATTATCTTTCACAAGAAAGGCCAACAATCTTGAAAAAGGCCACAATTCATAAAAAAATACCGTTTTATTTAAAATTTTCATCACAACCTTATTTTATTAATAAAATCTATGAATTAACATTTAAAAAACATTAACAGCTTTCCTTTTGCTTATTGCCACTACTGTAACATTTCTTAAATTAAACATGAAAGCCATAAAGTGTGTTCTGGCACCAAAAACAATTGTGGATAACAAAATAAATGCTTCTAAAACCTCAACAGGCATACTTTTACACTAATTAGGTAATGCAAAAATGACATCTTCAAATGATCTATTACGTTTTTTTTTTATATTGCCCGTTAAGATGACCTCACTCCACCTGATGGAAAGCGGTCGTGAGGTCCAGATATGAGGTTGACAAGCCCAGTCATTCAAACGAATCACTGGGCTGGCCATCCTCACCTTGAAGGCCTGCAGAAATGCCTTTTCACGCCCCGCTTGAAGAACCAAGGGACCATACGAGGAAGGAAACACATGTGCTGGAAGAGCGTTCCACGTCTGGATGGTACGACAATGAAACGAGTCACCGAACCTTTTAGTTCGGGCCAACAAATGTTGGATTGTGTGTGGGTGACGCCGTAGTCCAGCACGCGTGGTACGGGAGTGGAAAGGTGAGGGTGGAATAACCTGGAATAACTCGTCAGAGCATTCCCCATTGTAGAAGCGATAGAGAACACTTAGCCTGGCAATGTCTCTACGCAATTGGAGAGGCTCAAGGGTCAAAGTTGCCTCTGGGTTTCCAATAATACGGATAGCACGCCGCTGCACCCTGTCAAGAGCTTCGAGTAGGTACTTGGCGGAACCGTCCCAGAGATGAGAGCGAGCGAACTTGTGTGTTATACAAAAGACAGAGCTGCCCAGGCGTGAAGAATCGTCTCACTCTGTTCAGGATTCAGAGTTTACGGGATGCAGTTCTAATGACGCTCTCAATGTAGTCCCGCTGGTTTACGAGTAGGTTGCTACGAACATCCATGCCAAGGATGTTTACGCTATCCTTAATCGGTAGCGGAGTGCTCTGAAGAGTTGGATGGGAAAGGAACGGCGACGCCTTTGCTGTGAATGCACACACCTACGTTTTCTTGGCATTGAGCTCGACAAGATTGCATGAACCCCATTCTGAAATGCGGTTCAACACTCCGTCAAGCTCAACAACAAGACTTCGCCTCTTCTCCTCGATGTCAGTCTGCTTTGCCCCAGGGCGCTCGAAATAACGCGCGTGGACCGTGCTATCATTCGCATAGCAATGAATATTACCAACAGATAACATGTCATTGATATGCAGAAGAAACAGCGTCGGCGGCAAGACGGAGCCCTGCGGCACTATTGATTTTCGACCATCGCAAAGGACACGAATTCTACATCCCTCCAGAAATCCGGCGACCCAGTCGCATAGGCGAGGTGGCAGACCATATGCTGGAAGCTTGGAAAGAAGCGAACGATGCCATACACAGTCGAAAGCTTTGGCAATGTCAAGGCTGACGGCCAATGATTCCCCATGCTTGTCCATAGCCTCCCCCCAGATGTGTGCTACGTACGCTAGAATACCGTTTTGGTCGGAAGCCGTACTGACGGTCGTGAATAAGAGAGTGATCCTCTAGGTAGCGGATGAGCTGCGTGTTTATGATCCGCTTAAACACTTTAGCTAAAACTGAGGTTACGGCTATTGGACGGTAATTGGCAGGGTCAGACCGGTCCCCAATTTGGGAACTGGTTGAACGTTCGCTTCCTTCCAAGACAACGGCACAAGACCCGAATTGTAGTAGAGGCGATACAAGCTAGTGAACACTGGAGACAACTCCGCTGCACATTTCTTCAGCACCACAGCTGGAATTCCATCAGGGCCACTGGCTTTCCTGACATCGAGTGACTGCAGTTCGGCACGAACATCACACTGCCTGATACGAATATCAGGCATTGTGGAGCCGCAATGTGGAATTTCAGGCGGCACAACACCGCAGTCATCGATGCAAGAGTTTGCGGCAAAGAGGTTAGCCAGTACATCGGCTTTCTCTTGCGGCTGATGTGCCAACGATCCATCAGGGATTCTCAGTGGGGGCAGCGAAGGCACGCAGAAGTTAGATTGCACGTGTTTAGCCAGTCGCCAGTAGGAGCGGCTACCCGTAGGGTGCGTGATGACACAAAATTGTGATGGACACAAAAGTCTTCAAATTGGCTCAAAAAAATTCCAAATGATAGGAAATCAGATTAGAAATAGAATTTACTAAGACCATTTTTCATTAAAACCAGTGGAACTTAGTAAAAAAAAATCGGATCGAAAAAATGTATGGAGTAAAAGTGACTTTATTTTTTTTCTGGACGTGTACAAAAGTGTTCACAAATATACTACTTTTATATTAATGAGCCATGCCTATTCTTGTATTTCATAAATAAAATTCAAGCAGAACCTTGCAGTCTTGGCAGAAATAGCCATCCGAAGTTACAAAATTATAATTGTGATTTTATATGACATTTAAGTTTCTTGTTCCTTATTTTTTCATCCAGTATTATAGTTTATCAATAGGGATGATGACAGCATTCAAAAAAAAATCCTTTAGAATACTTTAGATGACAGAAACTATAATATCAGAAAACCATATCTAAGTATTCTGTTTCTAGTTCCATAGTAACCACTACTGATGCATTACCTTATCACTATGTTTATGACATTCAACTTTTAATTAGTTCCATCTCTTTCACTCTTTACTGGACACTGTTTTCTCTATCTCTTTTACATCTGATTTTATCTCTTTCACTCTTGACTCAATACTTTGTCTCGGTCATTAAATATTTTGTCCTTGTTACTTCTTATTTTGGAACTGGCGAAAACAAATCATCTAAACTCTATATACGTATTGTTATTTTAATTACCTACGTCTGTATCTTAGTTATGTTATCAGGTACGAGTATGCAGTCTGTTTTAAACATCAGACAAATGATAATGTAGTTTCGAATTTGAAATTAATTATAAAGCATTTCCTTTAACGAGTATGTAACAGAAATTAGTTCTTCATAGAAACTTTGAAAACATTTGATAGCTCTGAAAAGAGCTTTTAAAAAGCCCTCAAAAGGGCTGTTTAATAGCCCTCAAAAGGGCTTTTGGATAGTTTTGAGAATAAAGAAAATAAAATAAAAGCAAGATCGAAATGAAGGAAAAGAAGAAAGTTTTCTTAGATTTGAAAGATCACAGATACCTTATAAAATAATTACATACAAGAGTTGAACAATCATGATTCCAAAGGATCGGGCATATTTTCTGTGGTAGTTTCACTGTCCTCAACTTCTTCTTCGTCCTCAATTAATTCTTCACAGGTAAACTAGCAATTTTTGGCTAGATAACAAATTCATGAACTTCAGGAATGATAAAATGGCCAAAAAACAGTTATTAATCTGATGGCTAATTTCAAGAATTTTCCACCTCACTGTCTTTGAAGGCTGATTTTAGCCAAAGTAGTCCATTAAGTACTTCTTTTTTGTAATGATTAAGAAAGCTGAGATTTTGGAGCATTTTTGAGCTTTACTTAAAAACCATACAGTCACCCGCTTAGATTTTTAATTTAAAGTTGAAAATTTAAGTCTTTATTCATCAACCTTACATTTTTGGTTTTATACCAACATTTTCATAATTTTGGTCAAAGTTATGAAACTGATTATTTTATGCATCAAAGTACAATTAAGGATGATTCAGTTGGGCAAAGAAAAAATTGGAAAAGTCTTCTACTTTTTAAAAAATAAAAAATTTGAACTTTTAGGTCCGAAATTCTCAGAAAATCAGAAAAAAAATCATAACTCGAAAACTATGAGAATCGCGGAACATACATGGGGGTGATTCGGGTACCCCAAGGGGTGCTCTTTCTGTGGGCTTCCGCTTGACACTTCTTTTTGGGACACCCTGTATAAGGATCCGATGTAATCAAAAAACTATGTAGGATGTCTTCATTGTTTTGTAATCTTCCTATTTTTCTTTTATGACGCTCTCTAGTATTGCGAAAATCTTTGTTTCTCGATTCAGCTGTTTCTTCTGATAAAATTCCAATTGGGAGGCAAGAGAAATGTTTACATATGTCAGCACCATGAACGAGCAACTTATGTATGCTAGATGGCATATTGTACCAGGGGTAATGATTTACAAAAAGCTCAGCTGTCCCTTTACAGTATTCCCTGAATCTCTCGATGTTGATGGCATTCCCAGAAGATATCACTTGCAATATGATTGCAAAGCGCTTAATCACATCTACATCTATTTTTGTAATTTGAGCTGTCTTCTCGTAATCCTGAAAAAATCTTCTTGCCGTGTTTCCATCATTGGTAGTTTTTCACAATTATAATTTTGTAACTTCGGATGGCTATTACGGCCAAGACTGCAAGGTTCTGCTTGAATTTTATTTATGAAATACAAGAATAGGCATGACTCATTAACATAAAAGTAGTACATTTGTGAACACTTTTGTACACGTCGAAAAAATAAAAAGTAACTTTTAGTCCATACAATTTTTTCGATACGAATTTTTTTACTAAGTTCCACTGGTTATAATGAAAAATGGTCTTAGTAAATGCTATTTCTAATCTGATTGCCTATCATTGGGAATTTTTTTAAGCCAATTTGAGGACTTTTGTGTCTAGGGCCACTTTTTTTCAAATCCGGACCACCGTGCGCCGTCTCAAGGTGTTGATGGACGGCGTTGAGGTTTGCATGGAGTCCGCGGATGTTGGCGAACTCCACCTCAAACAGCGTGTTGGTGTGGGATGGGGATGCCGCTGTTAGCCTTTTTTTTCTGCTTCTAACTGCCATAGAAGTTGGAGGATGGGAGGGGCGTGAAAGGACGACTGTGATTGAGGCAATGAAAGACAAAGCGTGGTGCCCTGCATTGGTATTAGACGTGTGGAATAGTGTAGGCCGGTCCGCCGGACGGAAGGGCCCCCGTACCCCCTCGGGTGTGGTCGCCGGGCCCCACCGGAACCGGGCACCACCCGGCACGACGAGCCACCGCGAGATGGTGGACACTGCATGGTGGTAACAACAACCGGCCGACATAAGTCTCCCACCTGGAGATCAGATGGTCTGCTGCAAAAAACCCTTAGTCGCCTCTTACGACACCCATGGGAAGATATGGGGCTGTGGAAAGTATTCTTTTAAAGTTCCGCCAAGAGCACGGCACAGACGTACACGTACGTGATGTAATATATATTATAGGCGGTTCAAAGTATGCAACTACTTAAATACTATATATGTATTCTTGAAATATATTATCAGTGTAAACAAAGGCCTTCTTTAGAGAGCGTCACCACACACGGTTCTTTCTCTGCTTTTCGCATCCAGCCGCTTCCTACAACGTTCTTCAGGTCGTTGGTCCACTTAGCGGGTGGCCGCCGCTTGGTCCGCGGTGTCCACTCCAGGACACGTCTTCCCCACCTTCCATCAGTCCTACGGCACACGTGACCCGTCCATTGCCACTTGATCTCGCTAATCCTCTCAGCTAAACGGATTCGGAAACTGGTTTCGGATCCTATCCTTAAGAGACACCCCAAGCATAGCTCTCTCCATAGTGCGCTGTGCGACCTGAAATGTATGTACGAGACCCTCCGTGAGTGTCCACGTCTCTGCACCGTAAGTTAGAACGGGAAGGACGCACTGATCGAACACCTTTGTCTTAAGGATTTGAGGAATAGACAGAGCAAAGATCTGACGTAGCTGACCAAATGCTGCCCAGCCCAGCTGTATTCTTCGGCCGGCCTCTTTGACGAAGTTCCAGGTAGATATATTCCTTTACAACTTCGACACTGGCATTATCGTTGGTAACAGGCATTGGGGCCACGAATTAATTGTACATAACCTTAGTTTTGTCTAAGTTCATACCCAGTCCTACATATCTGTAAGAAGCATGGAGCTCTTGCAACATTTTAGTCAGGTCCTGCGACGACTCTGCCATGATAACAATATCGTCAGCTAACCGAAGATGTGAAATGTACTCGCCGTTTATGTTTATGCCCCGCCCACTCCAGTCTAGCGTCTTGAAGACGTCTCCCAGTGCATTGGTGAACAGTTTCGGAGATATTACATCTCCCTGCCTCACTCCACGCTGCAGTGGAATCGGTCTCGTCTGGACATCCTGGATTCATCTTCACCACCTCTATGTATCGCCAATCGACTTGACATCGCTGAAGTGACTCCAGAACTGCCTAGGTATTGACAGAGTCGAAGGCTTTTTTGTAGTCTACAGATGCAAGGCAAAGTAAATACATAAATTATGGCAGTAAAATAAACAAACTCTTAATAAATGTTTGTATTAATTTGATAAAAAATACCTATTTAACAGTTTTAATAAATAATTAAACTTTGAAAACCCCTATTTTTAATTATGTTCATCACCGCTACTGCTGAAAATAATAAAAATTCATTTGGCCCTTATTTTTTTTTTTGAGTAGTATAGTAGTATAGGAGTAATATCATCATCATCATCCGTGCGGTCTATCCCGGTTGTGAACCCACACTGGTGTGTGGGGTCCCAGGGTCCGCCTTTCTTATTTTCTTGGCCCACTTCGCGCGGTCTTGTGCATCCTCAGTGGTGAGTCTGTTGGCACGCATGTCACCCTTAACGACGTCGAGCCACCGCTTCTTGGGTCGACCTCTTCTACCGGTACCTGGCGGGGGCGGCATAGCCAGACATTTGTTGACCACGTAGTTTGCCGATCTCCGTGAGACATGACCATACCAACGAAGGCGGCACTCCTGCAGCTTGTCTGCGATGTCACGAACACGAAGGCTGCCGCGGATGTGGGTGTTACGCACACGATCTTTGCGTGAGACTCCACACATCCACCGCAGCATCTTCATTTCCGTGACGCGCAGCTCCTGCTTGTGTCGCTCTAGTAACGGCCATGTTTCACTGCCATATAAAAGGACAGGCCTAATGATGGTTTTATAGACCTGCCCTTTCAGCTTGATCGGCATTTTGGGGTCACAAATGACACCAGCCACCTCACGCCATTTAAATCGCAAGCCGCGGAAATTCGGGCTCTGACGTCGCGGTCGATGTCCCCGGACGCGCTTAAAACAGATCCCAGGTATTTAACACGGTCCGTGCGCTCGACCACGTCAACGCCTATGCGGACGGACTGGGTATCTGTGGTGTTGCAGGCCATGTACTCCGTCTTCGCCACATTAAGTTTCAGACCGCCGTTTTCAAGTGAATTTTTCCACTTATTCACCCGTTGCACCAGCCGTCCCCTGTCCGAATCTGCTAGCGCTATATCATCAGCATACATAAGCAACCAGGGTGGTTGCTCATGGTGGTCTAGGATGCTGTTTGACAGAACGTCTAATATTACGCTGAACAGAAACGGGCTAAGCACGGAGCCTTGGTGTACTCCAACGGTAATAAGGAAAGGAAGCGTGTCACCAACCGCAGTCCTAACTATGGAACTGGAATCGTGGTACATGTCCCGGATAATGTCAATAAAGACTTCGGGAACGGCCCTGGACCGCAGCGCCCAGCCGATCATCTCACGAGGGACACAGTCGAAGGCCTTCTGCATGTCTAAGAAAAGTAGATGCAGAGGTGTATTCTTCAGTCTGTATCCCTCCATGAGCGTTCTCAAGGCAAATATGGGGTCCATGGTCCCGCAACCTGGTCGAAACCCATACTGACACCCCGAGATTGTACACTCCTGTCGGATCCGAGAGTCTACAATGCGCTCGAGGAGCTTCATGGTGTGGGATGTCCCACACCTTTATGCCGCGATAATTGCTGCACTCCTGCACCGAGCCCTTGCCTTTGAAGACTGGCGTGATAATGCTCAGTCTCCATTGGTCAGGTATCTTCCCGGTGAGGAGAATGTGGTTAAAAAGGTGGGTAAGTATGCCCACACCACGAGAACCCATCGATTTCCACGCTTCGATAGGGACTCCATCGGGTCCGACAGCTTTCCGGTTCTTCATGCGGCGAAGAGCCGACTGGACTTCATCAGGCGTTACCGGGGGCACTAGTCCCTGATTTGGAGGGAGTTCAGGTGGCTGCACCTCTTTGTGCTGCTTATTGAGCAGCTCGTGGAAGTAAGAGCGCCATCTCTCCTTCACCGCGCGGTCCTCGCATAGCAGGTTACCAAGAGTGTCATTTACACAGCGGCACATGGAAATATCCTGGGCCGCTTTGACTCTCGAACGTGCCAACTTGTAAACGAGTAATATAATGCGATTAAATAAGACCTGCAAAGGAAAGATCTATTTTACTAAACATTAATCTCGCCTTTACAACGAAAAGACTTCAATGTTTTAAGCGAAACGGACGTTTCACTAAAATATCTCTTTAGTTTATAACAACAATTACAAATCAGGCATCTTTCATTTCAAAACGTGGCACCACTATTCGTGATGTGGCCCCACTATTCGTGATGTGGCCCCACTATTCGTGATGTTGCCCTTTGTCTTTCCCTTTGGCCTTTGTCACTAAACTCACATGCGCTCGCGACGTCGGATGCCGGTTCGCAACTAAAAAGATGGCCGCTTTGCTCTGAACTAAGCCACCGATGCGTCAAAATGCTAAAAGGGTGCATGCGTATTTTTGTGGTTGGAAAGCCGATTCTGTCTAGTGAAATATAAAAATATGGGTGGTTTTGGCCAGATTTTTTAGTAAAAACGAATCTTGGACAACTTTGATTTGTGGCCCTTTTGTTTAAAAGCAGCGATAAGTAAACGACTAAAAGTTTTTATGTATTTTTTGGTTATTTCGAATCATTTTTAGAACCTGATGATGCTGTGAAATACCCTATTCAATTGTCACCCAAGGCGTGCGTTTCTGAAATGAATTTTAGGTTCAACATATAATTGTTATGTTTTGTTCGTCAGATGGAGTGCCAGCAGCTGAAAATGCAGCTGGAGCACGAGCTGGACATGCTGACAGCGTACCAGAGCAAGAGCAAGATGCAGGCCGAGGCGCAGCGCAACCGCGAGCGCCGCGAGCTGGAGGAGCGCGTCGCGGTGCGGCGCGCGCTGCTCGAGCAGAAGGTAAGCTGGATGTGCAGCATATGCAGTGCAGACTGTACCAGAACTAGATAAAATTAAATTTAAGTCAAATTTCATAATTTATTTTTCCTCACCGAAAGTACCCTATTCACTTGACAGCTGTCAGACAAAGATTTTGTTCATTTTGTCTCTTTCCAGCCGACGAGAGTCAAAATTACTCTACGAAAAGCCATTTGGAACGGGCCTCTAATATACTTTGTATATTTCATTGTAAATTCGTTTCCTATGAGTAAAATCGAGAAGTCATGTCATGAAACTTCGATTATCACTTTTGAATGAATTAGCCATATTACAACAACCCTAATGCTACACGGTTGCAACATTTTAAAAAAACGGTCGTTTTTAACTGTCAGTTTAGTGTTATGTAATTATATTTGATACATTGTGAAACTAACCTCAAAAGAGAACAGAATGCGACTGCACGCGGCGGAACCGACGACCCGCTCCGCGCTTGTTCTCTTTCTCGCTCTAGTAAATGACAGTTCTGAGTGATAGAAAAGGATAGAAGCATAGGAAAGTGCGATGCGGTGCGGCTAAATGTAGCTCAACCCTAATACTTACTCCATTGTTTGAGTGAATTCTTTTGAAGTCGGTGTAACTTTTTCTTGTTTTGGTACGTCTACCGCTCTACCCCAGGGCCGCAAATGTGAGTGTTCACTAATAGCTGTGTCGTGTTCAGATGGAGATGGAGTGCGCGGCGTTCGTGGCGGAGCGCGCGGAGCGGCAGCGCCAGCTGCACGAGCGGCACGAGCGGGAACTCGACCACTTCGACAACGAGAGCGCGCGCCTCGGCTTCAGGTAAACAAACATACCACACATTCTCTTATTATTAAGTAACCCATGTTTTACAGTGTGACTCTCCATAAAGTGCATATATTAAAATATAGGAATTATAGTAAATTTTATCGACGGAAAAATATCCGAAAAAAACGTTTTTTTTTAATTTTCAATGGACATTTTAAAAAAAACAATTGCTGTTGGGTACTCTGTGCAGAAATAATGTTATAACTTTCAAACTAAATGCCTTACTGGCAATGGAACAAAATTGCTGATGATTACTGATAACAGGCCATGCCCGTGAAATGAAAAATGCAAAAAAAAAATACCATAGATTTGTAATTAAATGATTTCGTTGTCTGGCGATGTACCGCCCAGCGGTAAATTGTATTGATTTTCTATTGCGTCTTAGCACATACGACATCCTATGTCTTATTATTTCCTTAATTTTTTACAATAATTATAAAATTTTCGAAATATTTGCCCCTATTATTTTAAGTAAATTTACGTCGTGTTAGCTTTCATATAGTATAAATAGCATGTTCGTAACCCGATTATTACAATTTAATTCAGCGCTCAACAAAGACTTGCGCGTATTTTCAACTGATAACAGGAGACACACTTTTTTGTGAGTTATTAAAAACGGGAGCGGCTCATGGCAAGGGGAAGGCAGGTGAAGCGGAAGAACAAAAGAAATGGACCAATGAAATGAAATCCTGCTTATTAATTGTACGAAACTACGCGCAAGGATCTTCTTCAAGCGCTGATTTAAAATGTTGTTAAAATTGATAATAATTGGTCAATTTGATAACCGTCAAGAGACCATTAAGAACCTTAATGTGTACTCTTTGCGTACGTTGGCTTTCTGGGGTCATTGATTTGACCCCAGAAAGCAGACGTATTTAATTAAAATATCCTAGATCCTTTGACTTCAAAAATGTTAAATATTTAAATAAAGTATAAAATACAAATACCTCAAAGTGGTTTTCGATTTAGGACATGTTTGATTTTTTTCCCATGCCCAATTGTTTGTCCTAACGCTAAAGATAATTCGCTACCATTGCGCCCATACACGAGTCACCAATAAACAAAAACTTGAACCAATTAAAATAATAAATAACGATAAGTAATTTGCCAGAGGGTACTTCAAACTGAGCTAGTCCTGTATGTATCTTGGGAAACCAATGTTTTGTAAACAAAAAAGTTCAAAAATGTAGGAGCGTGTGACTGCTAAGTAGCATAATCTTTTTTTCTGTTTTTTAAATTTTATTTTAGTGCTTATTTTTAATGTATGTTAATAAAAAATTACAATATAAGAAATCTTGTAAAAATAAATAATAAATGTTTCAATATATTGTTGCAGCGCAATGGCGATAGCGGAAGGCAGCCGCGAGGGCTACGGCTCGGAGGAGCAGTCGCTCTCCGGCTCGCTGCTGTCCCTCGCGCACTCCAACTCGTCCGCCAGCTTCCCGGCCGGCTCGCTCTAAGCAAGCCAGCCAACGCCACGCACCATGCTGTTGCCAAAGTTATACTATATTTATTATCTTCACCAGGGATGGCCAAACTGCGGCCCGCAAATGAAAAAACTTCGTTTACTATATTACATTTTTCGGTCTGTGTGTACCTCACATAAATGGTTGTTACGGCGGATGTAATAACGAAAAGCTCTAAATACCGGCAGAGTATTTATAAAGTCAGGAAAAACTATGGCATACTCAGTAGATGATGTAGAAACTTCCTACGATAAGAATATAATTTTCAAATGAACCTAAATTTTATACGATAAATACAAGTATTTAAGTGACAATGAAAACCTCGAAATAAAAGTTGTTAAAAAAATCTAATTTCCAGTTGGATAGTGTTTATATCACCTACCAAATATGCCATATCACTTTCCTTACAATATAAATAATCAACCAGTATAGTCAAATATGTAATTAATTACATCATTGATTTTGTTTGTAAATATTATCACGCAAGGGAAAAAGTTTTGCCATCCCTGATCTATATGCTATTGGACGAGGTAACTTTTGCAAATACAGAACAGTGTCAAATTATTGAATGCATATTTAATTAGGTTTACTCGACTTCAGTTGACAATGGTAAAGTTTAGTGGTCATTCTCTCAGTGATTCTTCGATATTTGTGAGGAGGCTTTAGGGATTTTACTGCAATATCAGCCTAATAATGTTAAGTATAAAGAGGTTTTTGGCCGCCTAAATCTTGCACTGATTATGGACCGTAAACTACGAATAGTTTGGGAGAGACGATAACTTAGAACAAACTTTGAATTGCTATTATGTTTATTTAACGTTTCAATCGGTATCGATGTTGTACTATATTAAAAATTAAAAATCTATACGAAACGTGCGTCTAATGCCAAAATATGTATAACAGAAGATTGTGATCTTTATGCTTATTAAGCCTTGTGATCGTCTATGAACTTTGGCAACAGCAACGCATATTCCACAAACCGATTGTAATGACTGAGACTGCATCTGCCCTCCCGCGACGGGTTCAGCGCGGCGTCGAGTGCTCGAAGCCAAATTTTATTTATAATTAAACGTATTTTATGTTGTCTTCCATATGCGCGTCAGTATTCAGTCGTCGGCGGCGGTTCGGGAGGGCATTTCCTATATTACACTATTAAGTTTATTGCACTCCATAATTAATAATACGAATACGCAATGGAGATGGTGACTCGTGGTTTTTGGGTATGATACTTCAACAATTTGTTATAAACAGTAAAATGTTATATAAAATATTCTACCAAAGATTTACATGAAAACAATCTTTAGAGAAAAAATGCAGAAGCGAAAACATATAAAATAGAAATAAACAGTTGTATTGCGAACAAAACGAGTAATTGAAAGCACACTTGTTATCTCCATTGCGTAATCCACCAGTGTGTTTCTGGGGTATGAATCCTACCTTACCACTTTGTTCTCTAGAAGTCAACGTGTCCGAAAATGTAGATACTATCTGGTTAAAAAACTTCATTCCTATACCGGGTGGTTATCAAATAACTTACAAAAACAATATGGCTTACTCACTAAGTTATGTAGAAACTATCTAAGTGAAAATGAAATTTATTTAACCAACTTTCATTTCAAGGTCACCATGATTAAAAACCTGGTTTTTAACCTGGTTTTAAGCACTCGAACGGTCAGTATTTTTTGTATGAAAACCATAAAATTAAAGTTAATAGAAAAAAAAAACGCTTGCTTAGTTACTACCTCACTTACTGAGTGTGCCATATCGTTTTTGTAATTATTTTTAATAATAACCCGGTATAAGAATATGATTATCATCTTTGATTGTTTATTGTCAATGATACCACTAAAAACATTTACAAATAAAATATTATGGTAACTTGACCCAAAGCAGACTAAACTAACCATATATCTACTCTCCATTTTATTTGGGTCAGTCGTGCCAGAAACATACTGTTGTTGAAGTAAAGGTTTAATTGTATTATTTTAATGAAGAGGTAATCCGCGAGTTTGTGTGCCGATGCATGATGTTTTAATGTTAATGCAATCACGTGAGAATGAAACGCTTTTTTATTAGTAATTTTAAACACGTCTCCCGTTCTGTTGATTCTGACCAAACAAGGAAAAAATTAAATAATCCAAATTTACGTATGTAACTTAACTTGAAATTCGCTGTTTCTCGAAAGATTCTTCGGAATCCTGTTTGATAGAACGATCTCTTAGACATAAGGAATTTTAAATTTGCTAATATTTTAGTATAAAATCTTAAAAATCATTCAATCAAAAAAATGTTAGCATATTAGGCCGTCCATCTAGTTCGAACATGGCAGAAACAACAGAACAGAGCTCCCTAGAGGCATGTTTAATGAAAAAAATAAAAACCTAGTATTCTTAATCTACTCTTGTATATTATATAGTTTTATCATAAGTTTCCATAGCGGTTTTAGCAAAATTTTCGTCTTGATTCTTTACTAGACCAAGACCAAAAATAGGCATACTGTGAAAACGTCAAATGTTAGGAAGGTTGTAGAAGGAGTAACGAGTAGGAGCGCCGAGTCCTCGGAGCAGCGCCCCGCGCCGCCGCCTCAGACTAACCGAACTGTTACATTGTTTAAACTTTAGATAGTCAAAATTGTAATATTCATATCATTAGTTCTTACTTTAGTAACGATTTTGCATGACTTGTGATTTTGTAAGTCGACTTTGTTTATCTCTCGGACTGATCGTATTCGTTTATTGGCCTATTACGTTTATGTGTTAATGTTAAATCGATTGTACCGATGCAAAAATAGATATATCGATATATTTACGTTACGTTGTTAGATTGTAAATTGTAACATGCTTAACTAAACTCTTAACAAACGTGCAGGTGCTTATATCGAGTAACTTACTGCCAACATATTTTTGTAAATATATTAAAATATGTATTAACTAATATATTAGCTCGCAAAGGGACTGCTTCTTCGGCGCGACGCGCGGGGCTCAGCGTTTTGTATATAATGAACAAAAAAATTATTAAACTATTATACATAGTTGTTACATTTTGTAAGGTGCAAATCGTGTACATTTGAAATGCGACGGCACGGGCCTCGGTGCTGAGGTCTAAAGTGCTATTTTCGTCAATATTTAGTTCCCAATACACTTTTGTATTTCGAACTAAGCAACCAGTCATGTCTGTAAATGATTATATTATTTAATTTAACGTCGATTTTAGTCATAAAATCCAAATTTAGTTATGCTATAATTGAAAAGTAATTTTTTACTTTTAATAATTATATAAATAATATTTTTCCTATATCACATTGCTTGTAAGCATCACATGATGTGATCGTCCTGTATTATTTTGAGACAGTTAGCTGAGGAAATAGGTTTGAAAATTACATTATACCGTTGGCCTGAGGTTTGCTGTTTGCACACGAGTAGTACTGGCACAGTGCCATCTATACTCTATTCATCATAGCATTAGAAAGAAGTAAAAAAGGTACCACTTTATGGTAAAAGTACAATAAACATTATTACTTTTTAGATTTATGCTGAATTTATTGAAAATCTACTTATATAGCAGGTGGCACACTTAATTGTTCTCATTTAAAGTGAAGTAACTTCAGAATTTATGAGGCTTTTGCTTAAATAAAATATTTTGTCTTGCATCACACTATATAGTCTATGTAAAAACCTAAAAAAAGCACAGGGTTTTATCTAAACACATTTTAACTGTTACTATAACTCTACCAAGTCTAAAATGTAACATAATCCTTTCATACGTTGTGGCGGAAGGGGTTTTTAATTTTGCCAGGTTATACTCAGGTATGTCATCGTCATGGCAACATCAAATTGACGACCGACTTGGTGTAATGGTTAAGAAGTTGGCTACTACACCAGAGGTCGCGGGTTCGATCCCCGCACAGTACAAACATTTGTGTGCATGAACACGTCTGTTTGTACTGGTCTGGGTGTCTCCTATGTATAATAAGTATGTATTTACAAAAGAAAATGTATTTAAGTATGTTTATCCGTTGTCTAGTATCCCATAACACAAGCTTTAATTAGCTTACTTTGGGGCTAGATGGCGCTGTGTGGAATAATGTCCAGGGATATTTATTTATTTATTTATATTTATAAATGCAAATTGTCATTAATTTTAGCACCCCTGCTTCTTATTTCTAATGTTTTAATGAATAAAGTATAGAGTGGAGTTGTTTTCGTCGCTGAATGTACAGCTGCATCTAGGCCGATTCAGACACTCGGTGGCTCTGTGATTCTAAAGTTCAAACTGTTGTAGCGTCTAATATTCTCTTTTCCTCCTGAACTGACCAAGTAAATGACAATAATCTCTAGACACAGCCTATCTCGACGCGCCATCCTGTCACTGTATATACATTTTAGGCCAGTGTATGTGTACGAGCGAAGCGATGATCATAGTGCATAAAATAATCACAAGACGCATAATTATTTAGTCATTAAAATACTATAAATAAGTAGCAAAATTCTAGGTAAATATTGTTTTTTTGAAATAAAATGTAAATCTAATCAACCATAATAATATCTATGTTGAAAGTCACAAATTATATAAGTACTATGTTAAACTTTAAAGTATAACCAAAATTGTGAAGGTTTATTTTGAAATATATCATGTAAGTAAATAGGTTATAAAATTACCAAAATAATTAATTTTAAAATACACTAACATTTTCCACATTACAGCACATTCTATGTCCATCGCTACGCTCTACAAATTCATAAAAATTGTGGAACCGAAGCACTAAGGAATTGAATTGTAAGCTGTAATTTCGCTTGCGTGCAATTAGATGGTCGGTACTTAACGTAGGCGCCGTAGTGTCGCTCGCCGGTAGCGCTCCGCCTGCGGGCCCGCCCCGGACACACTACACATTAACGTGTTGTAAATGGAAATGTACCTTACGTCTTTTCCGTGGAAGTATTAGGAAGCATAGTGAAGTAAAAATTGTATCGCTCTGGTTCCTGAAGGGCTCCTCAAATCGCATTTCAACTGTCATTGGCTGACCAATCCAAATACATCACTTGACATGCGTTAGAACCCTGATTAAATAATTAAACTATTCTTATTTAGCAGTCAAGGTTAAGTCGTAAAGTGCAATATTCCTTTTGCAGTGCAGTGTAGATGGGAAGTTAGTGCGTCCTCCAGCGCGGGTGCGAGCATAGTGCTTAGACGCACATTTCCTTGTTCTTATCTCCCACCACTTAGCTGTTCTAGAGTTAGTTATCAGGTTATCACCCTTGGACGACCCGCCAGATTTTTATTATTATTATTATAACAATATAGAAGTACCAAACTGTAGCTAGCTCACGTATTATGTAAATTGTAATTAAATAATTTTTATATTTTACCATTGTATAGACGTTTATTATCTCTGATAGGTAGTTAGCGAGATTGCGAGGAGTGACAAGGTGCGCGGCCGCCTCCCGTTTATTTAGTTAGCGACTGTTCGCGGCTCGTTCGGTGCACCGTTGTTGTTTTCTTTTATTTTTGTTATATATTTAAATAACACAATGGTAGTTTTAATAATTATTATCATTAATTATTATATTGTAATATAATCTTATTAATGAAAAAAATCAAACCGAAATAAATAGAAAAGAAATCAAATTGTTGTTTCTATTGTTATCCCTATGCGAGAGGTTCACCATGGGTTCTATCGAAAAAATATCTGCACTTCAGTGAAAACAGATGTTGTCGCGCTCTGAATGGCATCACAGCACGGCTAATGCTCTCACCAGATATCAACTCGGTCCTTTGCGCCTATTTTGTTCAGTAAAGGCCTGCGCAGACGACGTACGTGGAGAAACGCTCCGCAAATACGCTCCGCAAATACAAAATCCCCCGTGGATTTACCGCTCAACGCACACGGTGTGCGATCATTTCTTTTACGGGAGTATTTAAATATTCTGAGATTACGTTGTGCTGTAATTTACATAAAGTTTAAGCAAAAGAGAATACTGGGTCCATCCCTTTGTTTCGAATAGATTTTTAACGCGGAGTAGAATCCGCCGTGTGCGTTGATTGCTAATAGTTCGTTCGTCCTATTAAGTAATTACAGATGAGACTTAGCCTAGTGTTAGTGAACATTATAAAATCATACAAAATACATAATAACATTAACAAACTGTACTAGGGCTTCCAATCCCGCATGCTATTCCGGGATCGAGAATTTTCATTTGTGCGTGTGTTCCTGGTATAACGGAACCCTGCGTTTGTTGATAAGAAAAGTTTTAGGTAAGTACGTAGTAAAACAAAGCATAGGATGACAGCTAAAAGATGTACAAAAAAAATAGTTATAATGAAATCACGTGAGTTTTGGAAGTGTTTTCGCAGGAAACACCATTCCCAACGTATCGTCTGCCAAACTCTGCTCGCTCGCTCTGCTTCTACGCTTGTAGGCACTATAGACTTTATGTGTGCGCAGGGCTTAAAAGAGAATACTGGGTCCATCCCTTTATTTCAAATTGATTATTGACGCGGACTAAATGAAACAGACTATTAGGTTGTAGGTGAGAAAAGAAAGCTATACTTTGATACAAGTTATTTAACTAAAAAATATGAATAAAGTCTGGGCAGAGTTCTCACACACTTATTTAGTTCCAACACTCACCTTTACTACCACTGCCCTGGCCTAGAAGCTGTGATCCTGGCTCAGAGTCTCGGACAGCAAGTAGGAGGTAACGTCCTGTTGCGGCAGGGCTACGGCGAGGTAGGTCACGAAGTCCACCGGTAGAGAGACATGATTCATTTCGTGGTATGTACTAGAACCCCAGTCTGGGGATCAATTATACAAACAAGACTAACTTCACGTATTTAACTTTAAAAAGATATTCAATAATGGTATTGACCTAACGTCATCACAAGAGAGAAGGTACCTACACGGATTTATGTAGTCGCAACCGTTGGAGTAGAATATTATCTGCGCAGGAGTGACGCGTTTAGGAGGGCCGGAGGGCGCGGGGTCCGCAGTACTCAACCTGTCCTGTTTAAAAAAAAACAACATGAAAACGGTGCACATCGCTAGTGCGCAGGGTTCGGGCCAGCTCTAGCAGCATCCTAAGAGCATTGTGTGATTGCTTAATTTGATTGTCATTCATTACTTGAACTGTTGCAGTATGGTTTATGTGAACCCGCATGATTGTTCACTCCCGCTCACTGCGGGATTCGAGATGCGGAATCCGCGGGATTTGCGGGATCGAAAAATGTTACGAGCACACGTGCTTTCGTACCCTAGAGTCTATAGTAGCCTACAAGCGTAGAAGCAGAGAGTGTGCGTTGAGTCCGCGGTAAATCTGCGGGGGATTTTGTATTCGAGGAGCCTACTTTTTCCTTTGCGTACAACGTCGTCTGCGGAGGCCTTTAATACGTCTTCTCTTTGTCTTAGGCCGAGATCTATAGTCGTAACTTAGCTAAGCACAGACTTATCACATACATTTTTATCTTGCTTATTGAGAATTTTTATAATGATAACTAACGAATAGCTGAGTTCATGTTTAACTAGGGCCAAAATACTTTAATATGAAAGTAACTGAAATAAATAGATACAGCTGGTCAAAGTCTAAGAGTAAGTCAATGAGTTTAAGCTAAGCACGCTCTATAGATTTCGGCCTTAAACTTCATGTGAATTGCAGCACAACGTAATCTCAGAATAGTTAAATACACTCAGACAACAAATGATCGCACACCGTGTGCGTTGAGTCCCGGGAAATCTTTCCGCCACGGAGAAAAGTCAGTCGTCTGCGCAGTCCTTCATATA
The DNA here is from genome assembly GCA_947369235.1 of Udea olivalis. Taxonomy (NCBI): domain Eukaryota; kingdom Metazoa; phylum Arthropoda; class Insecta; order Lepidoptera; family Crambidae; genus Udea; species Udea olivalis. Next base: position 7,319,810 of record OX376362.1, on the reverse strand, counting down.
TATTTTGTAGCTAATGATTGCTCAGATATTTTTCAAGCCTTGAAAACGAATAGATATTTATGCTTTTGACTGTACATTGCAGAATTTGCTTGTCTATGCGTTTTACATCGCCTATATTATGTTCGATGATATGATGCCCATGGCTCAAGTAGGTAATATTTAATAAAATAAAACAATAATGTAACTGTTTAAAAAATCTACTCAGCTATATTACATAAACATTAGAAACAAAATGCTGTTAAAAAACAACAATTAAAAGGAAATTTGTAAATAAAGAAATCCTTACAAATACAATTTGGTGATCTTAATATTATACATGATTAATAATGATTTCACTTATTTACCATTCCTATAAATGCCATTAAAATGGATAAATACGCCTGCTATCTGGCAAATCCTTTCTCCACTGCCTTTAAAATGAAAAAAGACACAAAAATATAAAGATATATATAATATGTTGCGAAATTGTGCAATGTAGCCATAATTAACTTAATTAATTTTAGGAAGAGGTTAACAATATTTTCTTCTAACATTGTACTAACTCTCTCCATGGCTACCAGGAGTAGGTACCTATAGAATAGAATTCAAAATGTATTTATCAATGTTACAGTCAAAACTTATGAGTCAAAAGTAGTTTTGACTGAGGACGTTGGTCAAAACCACTTTTAATTTTAAAAATATTGGGTGTTATAGGTTAGGTTAAGTAAGCGAGCGTGCCGCGGCAGCGGCCTGCGACGCGCCAGAAAGCTTTTTTGCTTTATGAATATGTATATCATTTTAAGTGTTTCACATAGAAGTGAAATTGTTGATTATTTAATTTGTAACGAAATTGAAACTTTGTTTAAACTTACACCTTAAATGTAGTATTATGTTCACTTTTTATTCATTTAATTTTTGAAAAGATAATCTTAACTATAAGTCAGGCAGAACCACTTTTGACTGAGAACGTTGGTCAAAACCACCTTTGACTGCAAAAATCAGCCATAACTGTCCCTGACTAAGGACGTCGGTCAAAACCATTTTGGACTGTTTTTCGAAGTCAAAAGTGGTTTTGACCGTTTATGAGTTTTGACTGTAACATCTACACAGTTTCCTGTTGATTTCATTGCAAAATATAGAAAAAACTAAATACATCCTTTACATTGTATACAACATTTTTTCTTTAAGATAATGCTCCTGCAATATTTCATAATACATATTTTTCACTTCTCATGCTCTAAAAGTACGCCAATATAGCCCTACGAAGCGAGACTAAAGTGACCACTTTAGTCTCTAGGGAGTAAAAAGTAATTCGTTTTTTAATTTCCTTCATGTGACATAGACAAACTCAAACAGCCAGTAAATAAAGATATCTGTCGAGTGTGGACCATCTTCATTGTGAAAATGTTGAGAGTTTTAGTTTTAGTTTCATGGTTTGTCCACAAGGAAAGTGGCGCTATGTGTTTTAAATTGTTAATCTGTGACTGGTTCAGAAGAAAAAACTGACCGTGAAAATTCCAGAATTTTTGTCGAGTGTAAATTTGTTCGGTTTTAAATGTTTTTGTACTAAATTGACTATTTTTCTCGCACTCAAAGTAAAAGTACAGTTTGCACCTCGAGACTAAACGCCAACTTAATATACCCTCGGTTTCATTGACTCCCGAGGTAATAATATTTTATTGTTCATACTCTGCCGAGCATCACTGACAAGAGGCTAGGAAGAGACCTACACGAAAGTAGCTTTTATTAATTTCGGTTCCATGAGTTTATGCCGACGATAGTCGCCTAGCGTCTGTAGTGAAGTATGTATAAAACTTCAATTCAGCTCCTCTAGTGACTAGAAATAAAACTAAAAATAGCATACAAATTGCTGTAGTTTACTATGGTAGGTTACGTGACGTAAACTCATGGAGAGGTACTGAGCAGTTTTTATTTATAAACCATAATATGCGCTCTGATTTACAGTTTAAAAAGACTATACAATTCACTGCTACAGGCAGTATTCATAAAAGGTTTAAAATATACATTTTTTAAATGCATAACGATTGATAACGTTACGTAAGTGTATTAAAAATTATAGAGAAATCATAATTTAAGTGTTAGTTACAAATTGCAACTTGAAATACAGTAAGATATAATCACGTTTGTACTTAAAAAGTTTTATGCCAATACTAAACAACCTATAATATTAAATGAACCGTTATCTAAAGGAAAATATCAATATACCAGGTGATTATCAAAAGACTTACAAAAATTATATGGCATACTCAGTGGGTGTTGTGGAAACTATCTAAGTGAACATGAAAGTTATTAAATTAACTTTTATTTAAAGGTCACCATACAAATCAGTCAAACAGTCAGTATTTTTTGTATGAAAACCTTAAAATGAAAGTCAACTGAAAAAAACAAATTTTCACGCACATACTACATCACTTACTGAGTATGCCATATTGTGTTTGTAAGTCTTTTGATAATCACCCGTATATCTATTGCATAAAGCACATCTTTACTTAAAAATGTTTCAAAGTTTACTTAGTGTACATAGAAAACATTGACTTGGTAAATTAACAAAATGTGTTTATGAGAAAGATGTGTTTACTCATAATTGTTTCGCTAAAAATATGTCGAATTTCATTCGATTTTTTAAAAACAATTAATATTTGAACTTAAACGTGAAACACAAACGCAAACAGATTGGGTTGAAGTACTTGAGAGTATCATTGCTAAAATGTAAGCGTAACTGTTTTCAACATCATATTATTGACCAAAGATAAAAAGACTCATACCTGAAATATTTTCGCATTTTTCTACTATCCCATAAACAGCAATTAAATAGATCTTAGGATACTAGTTTACATTCAGTGCAGGCTCACACTTGGCATAACGTAACTTTAATTGGTTTCAAAATTGTCTATCCTGTTCACGTTCTTTTAATTATGATACTGTATTGAAGCACTAGATTTGATCGGCTGTGAGTTTAATCAGTGAAGGATAAATGTGTGAAATAATAATCTCACGCAGCCCGTAAGTACTTTAAACAGGATTAACAGAGTAACTCCCGATGCTACACAAATCGCCTGCGATTTTTAATACATATTTCTGGTAGAATAGAATAGAATACATGTTATTGCACAGAATACAGGTGTCACTTGTAATTAGAGTAGTGATAAAGTACATTGCTATATTCTGCCTATTTAAGGCATGCACTTGAAAATATTTTGATTTATCACCAATAACATCGAACTTAACATTCGGCCGTTCTTTTTCTACAATTCAGACGTCTGAAGAAGCGGTTAGTTGCAAAGGTGTTGGTTGACATACATAACCAACATAAAAAAACCTTTTTTTACATCTCATATTTTGCTACAATTCAGACGTCTGAAGAAGCGCTTAGGTGTGCAAGTGGCCACATTTTTGGTTATGTATGTCAACCAACAGGTTTTTTTACGTCTCTTATTTTGCTACAATTCAGACGTCTGAAGAAGCGCTTAGTTGTGCAAGTGGCCACATTTTTGGTTATGTATGTCAATGGTCATTTGTTCACATTGAGTTTCGACAGCGGCGTTGATTTCTAGGCGCCGCGCTTAAGACGTCTACATGCAAGGGGATATTCAAACCAATGTTGTACGGAACGACCGATAACGCTGTAAAATCTTTCAAGTAAACTTAAGTAGTTATAGTAATAGTGATTTTGTACAAGATTTGCTTTGGAAATCCCGATTTCCACTAATAAACGGCTGGCTGGACATCTTGACCATTTTCGTTTATTAGATATTGAGTCTCAGTTGCTTACTTCCATGATTACACAAACAACAATAATATGATCATGTTAATTTAACTACGTTATCCATCCTTGTTATCACGGTTGTTTGTGTCACCTTTGTATAAAAATATAATTGTTTACATGTGCTTTGTTAGAATAAAAGTAATTTATAATAGTGTTTATAGGTCTTAAGGCCGGAACCAGAAACGACAATCAAACTGAGCAGCCCTAACATGTAAGTAAAGTATTTTCACTGACAACATTAATTGTTGTTTCTGGAGTCGGGGTTAAAGTGCTACTTCCAGCCTTTCCGGTCGTTCCAAGTCCATGGCGCGTTTACTGAGTAGGCGAGAACTCCGTGGGCTCGAGAATGCGGCAGTGCATCTCGCGGATGAGCGGCACGGTGTACGCGACGCACTCGTCCCAGCCAGGGTTGCGCCACGTGCTTTCTCTTGTTTCACGTCGCGCTTGCAGGTCCTTGTAGCCTGTGTGAAGGAGACGACTACTTTAATACGGGTATAAATATCTAAGATCCTAGACCGAGACTTGCTTTCACAGTAAGGTACAGTAGTTTAAAAGCATTGCTTTAGTTTTTATGAAAAAGGGGGTAGGGTAGAACTGGTGATGTACAAACCCCGAGGCGTCAAGTTCTACTTTTGAAGCTTCGAGGCGGATTCGCCGGACTCAGTGAGCTCGGTATGCTCGTAGACCCGAGCCCAGCCGAGTCGCGAGCTACCAGAGCCCCGCCTCGAGGCTTCAAAAGAGTTCGAGCCTTCAAAAGAGCTCAAGCCTTTTGTATCCATCCTTGTTCGTGTATGAGATGGTTGGCTTGAATGCGCTCGCCTCAAGAAGGAAACTTCTTCTTGTGGTATATTATCTCTCTGTAATCTACCGGAACGTGGATTGCCCATATGAGCTTGAGAGAGTGTGCCTCACAGTGCCTACGCGCATACCACGTGACGCCGAGGGCTCGGTGGCACCGCGCCTGCTGCGGGGCCCGGCCCGCGCACCCAGCACGCCGCCCGAGCACCCACAGTGCGCGCGCTGCGCTTGATCGGGAACATGCTCGCTCAATATGATGACCTAGATTTGTTTGCTGATGGTTTCAGGCGATTACTGACAATAACACATCAGTACATTCAAAATTTATCTACGTCATATTTTTAAATTATTATTTATATTCTTATTATTTATAAAATTGATTTGTGATTTTTGTTTGATTTCATCTTAATGTATTGTAATTTTGATTGTTTAATGGTAATTTCAATTTTATTTTATTTATGTCGTAATTTTATTGTGGTTTAATGTAATTTTATTGTATGTATGACTTGCCTGTGTTTTGGTCAAACAACTGTAAGCAGGCATAGTGATTTAATGAATAAATAAATAAATAAATGAATAAGCCTTCAAAAGAACTCGAGTCTTAAAAGAGCTCGTGTCTTCTTAAACCTTTTCATCATGATATTTTCACTGTGATAAAATGTCTTTTTCTGATAATTAAACCTCTATTTTTCAAAATACCCTTCTGGTCACATATATTTTATGCCACAAACACATATTTATTCACTGCTTTGAAAAGGAAGACTCCAAACGGAAACTACCTAGAGCGCAACTCACCACGTCTCGAGCGTTAAAAAAGACTCGAGCCCTGAGAAAGCCTCGAGATCGATCGAGCCCTGCAAAAAGCCTCGAGTTCTGGAAAAGACCTACGAGTCGTCGAGCTTTATACAAACGAGGCGAGCCCTGTAAACGACAAGCTCTAGACAAAAGGACTCGGAAGCCTCGAGCCTTGTACATCACTAGATAGTTTTTTTTTTTATATCTGAGTCAATTCACACCAAGATCATCTGACCCCAAACTAAGCAGAGCTTGTATTATGGGCGTCAGAGACTGATAAACATACTTAAATATTTTTCTAAATACATACTTATATACACAGACACACAACAAACACAAATGTTCATCACATAAATGTTTGTCATGGGTGGGGATCGAACCCGCGACCTCCGGCGTCAAAGGCAGGATCGCTGCCATTGCGCCAACAGGCCAAATATAGCCACCTCTGAGGTGAGTCGGCTACGGAAAGGCGGGTACAGACTGCTGTAACGTAACATGCAATGTAACATGAAAGGAGCATTTCTTAAGTGGACGAATCACGCGCACGAACCGAGCATAGTCGCATCTGTTTCCGACATGCAGCTTAGTCTGCCGAGAACGCCTCTACAGTAACTGTTGCTGTCTTCCTCTATTGTCAGCGCGCGTTCCGCAGTACAGATACGCACAACCCGTCCAGACTGGCTCCGTGCACACTGCGCGCCCCTTTGTGTTCGGCGAAAAAACTGACATGACGGCTCGCGGCGCGCTCGTGTTGAAATGCTCTATTCGTGCGCGCAAGGCATCCACACTATAGGTATTATGTTACATTGCATGAACCATTGCGACGATGTGAGCGGCAACTTCTTGCATTGCGTGTTACTTACATTGCATGTTACATTTCGTTGGTCTGTACCCGCCTGAATAGGGAGAATCAATTGCCGATAAAGACCAGGCTCTTACCGCCAAACTACGAGGAAATCAACGCTGACGCCATTTCGGAGGGTGTACCAGCGAACTGTCTGAGCTGGTGCCACTGGCAGTCATTTGGCCCCATAGTAAATTCCTTTTTACCTTAGATTGGCACGGCATGTGTGTTGTAAACGCCCGCTCTTGAATTACATAGTGTTTTGTCCTGTCGATTTTAGGAAGCGTCATGGATATGTCATCCTTCTGCAGCTGGTAGTAAATGGACTGCTCGCCATGTGGTTACCTTAGCCCTGTATCGTGTGTTATTCTACAAAAGTAGAAGACAAAGAGTAACTTACACCAGATGTGATGAACGTTGTATAGACGACCGATCTGCGAGAAGTAGCCGGCGAACGCCTCGTTCTGCGACTGGCGGTAGGTGAGGCCGCGCGCCCAGTTGTTGCCCCACTCAATCATGGTGCCGGGTTTCAAACTGATTTTCATTAAAAAAAACAGCATTAGCCAGTGGAAATTATTTTTCACAAAAATGTGCTAACTTTACACTAAATAAAATTGTAGTATCACCTTCTTGTAAATCTGTTTAAAGCAATAAAGTTCAATGCAACAATCACGGGACCCGTTACGATTTCGTATCAATTACCTATGCCAAAAGAAATTATTACATAAAATCTTATATTTTTATGGTATTTGATAACCTATAATTGAAATAAGATTGAAGTTTGAAATTTAACTGCCTATGGGCGGTCGCGGCATGCAAGTTAAGTTTCGCCTGCCGATAGGAGAGCAAGACACTGAATGGGTTATATAGATATTCAGATGAATGTTTGTCTTGCTTGGGGATTTTTTTTAAATTTTTTTTTAAATAAATACCTGGGACAATTCACACCAAGATCATCTGACCCCAAACTAAGCAGAGCTTGTAATATGGGCGTCAGAGACTGATAAACATACTTAAATATTTCTAAATACATACTTAAATAGATAATAACACCCAGACACACAACAAATACAAATGTTCGTCACACAAATATTTGTCATGGGTAGGGATCGAACCCACGACCTCCGGCAAACAACACACCTCTTGTCATGGTCTCGAAGTAGGGATAAATATCCCTGTGTTACGAGGTACCAGACATTAAGGAATTAAGCCAGGGGCGTCTCCCAGCACACCCAGACCCAGGCCAATTTAGAAAAGATAATTTCCTGAATTGACCTGACCGGGGATCGAACCCGGGACACTACGGAATTAAAGGCGGGAAACCGTGCTACAGCGCACTACGCCATTCGTGTCGTCGTGTCGGGGATCGAACCCATAACCCTCGCGCATCGCCGCTAAAGGCAGGGCCACCATTGCGCCATCATATCTGTCTATAGATTTATTCCAAATGTATACCTGTAGGAACGAATCTCGTAAATGTTGTTAGGCTGTCGGGGCTCGCCATTTGGCCAGAAACTGAAGGCGAGGAGGTACTGCAGATGCCGCGATCGTACGAAGTTGCCGCGTTCTACTTCCAGTGCCCTATAGTCCTGTTAAACCATACACAATGAGAGGAATTTTTCGTTGTGAAAAGTTCATAACTATATGTACGTGAAAACAATGCTTTCATAATGTTATTGTTTTTTAAATTTATAATGTAAATTGATGAAAATTCGTTTGAATTTCTCATCGCCAAAATTTATCTTTGATTTTATTATGAATAACGGCCAGAAACAAGTCGCCGAACTGAAGATTGAGCTCAAAAACAGAGGCGCAAAAACCACTGGTACTAAGGAAAGCTCATTGAAAGGTAACTTAAGGTACTCGTACCTACTAGTATTTGTTTACACAATTTGATTTGGTTTTTCAACTTCTAAATTGCAGTTATTGTGTTTCATTGAGTTGTAGTTGACTAATGTATATTATTAAAGCAAAATAAACCATGCTTTATACATTAATCAACAAGGCCATTTTTTTATTGGAGTAAATGTATCACTGCAAATGGCTACAAGCCACTGTTTGATTGGTATTGATCTCCCGTAGGAAACTGATGCCCTCCTGATTTATTTGCACACATATGCATTGCACAACACTATGGCCTTCAAGAAAACAATATTTATTTAGTAATGTTAATAAGAATAAACAAACCAAAAAAAGATCGAAAAATATCACGCAGGCCATTTGCACATATACAGACAACAGAACCCCTACTAAACTATTATAAATGTTATGTTGGTCACCTAAGCGAACTAACTTATGAAGTCATGTGCTGTTATGTAAAACATGAGATTTTTATTCAATGGACAGTTTAAAAAATGATTTGTGATTCACATGTTCAAATTTTTAATTTTTTTTGTTTAACTATTCCTGTTCTGAAGTATGGATTTAGTCATCATGATAGATAAATGAATTTATTAAAAATCCTTTAACTTACAGGGTTTTCTCTGAATAATATTTTAGCCTTGTCAATTTTTTCGAAGCCTCCAACATAACGCCACAGGTGCAGAGCCTGGTCCATGTCTCCCACGGAGACAGTCCATGATCCTACTAATTCACAGCCTAGATCTGCTTTTCGGGAATGCACCAACTCAGTTGAAGTTTTGCTGAAAATTTAAATAAAAACTTTTTACACAACCAACAGTATAATTTATAATATATATTTAAATTGTTTTTACTATCACGGACCAAATATGAGAATAAGTGGTGGTGAAGGGAATTTTCATATGTTAACATGGGATTTTAGAAATAAGAAAAAGTAGGGATTGCTGCTTAGCATTAAAATAGGACAGGTGAACAAGTTTTGCAGAGAACCACAAGTTTTCTAGTAGGTTTAATTGTAAAAATAGGTCTAATTGGCAAACATGTTATCTTTGATGTTGTTTTTATAACAGTACTTTTCTGGGCTGAATATTTGTTGTAGAGGTCATAGTTCCAGCGATAATGGCGGACATGTAAACACCGCCGGTAGCCGCTAGCAATTTGTTTAACTGATCTATTTACAGCATGTTGCATAATAGCTAATAAGTAAGCCGGCCGCCCGTCGGTGTAAATTATGTAAGGTAGGGTATGTACTCATACAAACGTACTAGTTTTTCAAGTATTTATCCACGGAGTCTGGCCTGATGTTGTGTGTGTGAAGCGCATATACAATCTCCTTGTCACTTAGCATACGGCTGTGCGATTCTTTTGTCGGCTCAATTCTTCTAACAAGAAGTTTTGATAACCAGCCATCGTCAGCGATTAGTTGTGCACTTGTTGTGCTGATTATCCTACAAAAATAAATTAATGTCAACACCTATTTCCAAATTAGAAAAAAACTCTGCTGCACTTGTAGTAATATAAAACCTCGTATTCTTCGGAATATATGTACACAAGCTCAGTGCTCTATTGAGAGAATTCATTTTAACTGTTCAAACAAAACACTTTAACAATCACTTTATCAAATAAAATAAGACTAATGCACTGTATGTGTAATGTAAGATACTTGTTATCAATTGACAAAAATCACTTGAAGGTTATCTTGAAAATAGATTTTGGGCCACTAGTGACATCTGTTGTGGACGTGCTAAAAACGAGTTTTGAACAAATGTCTGTCACATTTCAGTTTCCCGTAAAATGGAACGTGTGTACAATTACAACCATTGTTTTACAACATTTTACTCTTGTAAGAATCATTGAATTTCAAGGCCACTCACGACTTTTACGCAGAAATATTTTCAATATGTACCGCAAGTTCTTATCTGTATTTTGATTTGAAATACTTATCTCTTGTAAATATTTTACAAAAAAAATACAAAAAATTGAGCAAAACGAAACGCCAAGTGAAATTTTGACATGAAACATTCACTGACATGACATCTGCTGACATCTCTTCTCTGTCTTGAAGTGTCAAACTAATTTACCGATACAAGTCCTTTTTTATTTTATAAAAACTGTTTTTAACGTTCAAGGTGCCTTTTTTCAGTAATTAACTTTAGTAGAACCTCGTCATGGGTGAGTAATCACAATCAAGATCGAGAGTGTAATAGTGCATGAATGTTTGTAATGGTGGGCGGTGTTGTCAGTAACGTTGTGTTGTGAAATGTCTTTTTGTGCAGCATCAAGCGAGGTGACGAAGCTTCAGCAGCACCTGGCGCTGCTGAAGGAGGAGTACAGTAAACTGCAGAGCCACTGCGCGGAGGTGGAGCGAAAATACACGCTTGTGGCAGCGTCCGCCGGAGATCTCAGTGAGACTAGTTTTGTAGCGCGACTCCTTATGACTGTGGCCACTTTGTACGGTAGAGATACGTACTCGGACATCAGCGTTAAATTACAGAGTAAATCCATGCCTGGACACAAGTTTGTGCTTAACGCTCGCTCTGATGATTGGAATGAAGAAGCATTGAAGAATCTTGAAGAACTTGGTTTGTTTATTTACTTTCTTTAGTCAGATATTTGGCCTGTTTTAAGGCATGAATAGGCTTATTGAAATAAGTTGAGAATTACTGCTTAGATGTTCATGTAACTTTGACCTATTTGTTTGGATTTTGTTGATTTTTGATTTAAACTAAATGTGATGTTTCAGATTGGTCCAACCTCCCTGATGACATTGGGGCTGCTCTACTGAAGTGGCTATACACTGATGTGGTGGATCTTTCTAGAGGAGAGTCTTTTGCATTGCAACTAATGAAGTCTGCAGCTGGCTTTAAATTGCATGGTTTGGTTGGAAAATGTGAGCAGGCACTCATAGCCACAGTTGGAGTCAGGTAAAGTTATATTTATGCACCAATTAGGCCTTTTCTCCACATTTAATTCTGCAAGTTTTTTTAAATCACATCCTTGGTTGTACAGACGTGTTCACGTCACCCTTTGCAAAACCATTGCAGTATGGGTCTTATGTCAGCAGCATAAAGTGCCACTATGTAAATGTTGATATGAATGCCTCTGTACACAATAAAATATAGAGTAAAATTAAGAGTTTACAACCCAAAAATATCACATCATTCATTTATGAAAATTGTACAATGTGTTGATTCTCTTTAAAGAAATGAAATGGCATACTTGGTCATTGAAATTTATAAGCCGGATGTAATAAAACTGCTTCTCCAATATTAAGAGTGACAACTATGTATGAGAAAGGATAAGGCCAACATCTCTATGGGCATTTGCCTAGGTACCAAAACTCATCTGCCAAAGACAGAAATCATTGTTTTGTATTCTTGATTATTGGAAAATATGATTACAACAAGTATTAATGTCCAAAAACTTGTTACTTTGAATAAAACAACCAAGTACAGTTATTTGTATTTGGTTGTTTTGGCACGCTTATTTGTATTTGAAATCCCTGAAGCTCTACAGAATTCTAGAAAACATGAAAATTTTAATTTTCATAATTCTGTCCAGCATCTGCTGCTGCTGTCATCTGGCAGGATTTGGCCATATCCTTTGTGTGGTATTTTCTATCAGTTTATCCTTCCTTGTTTCAGCACTCAATTCATTATCAAAAGTATGGAACCAGTTTTACGATTATCATAATTATTTTGTTTTATAAGCATTGGGTTTAGTAAACTCAGTGGTAAAAGAAAGATTTATAACTACATCCTCATTCTAATAACTATCCAATAGGACTATGATTAGATAAGATTGCGAATTGTAGTATTTTCCTGATTGAGAATAGTTTAACCTGTATTTAATATCAACTCTTCTTCTCTGTCTTTTCACTGTTGGCAGAGCGGTCACGTTGAGGCGTCCACATTGGTGTTAGATGCGGACACAGCTTTATTTACGATCTCCCGCCATTTTTCTCTATTTGCAGACTGTCTGGCGCAGTCTGACACACGGTTTCCAACTGCGAATTTCACTTGATCAGTCCAGCGCATAGGTGAACTGCCGCGTGATCTAGTTCCCTCTACTTTTTCTTGCACGACTAGCCGCTCTATTGAGTTTTTATCTCGTCTAGAGACATGACCGAAGTACTGTAGTATGCGCGTCTGTACTATGGTCGATAGATGCGGATGCTTTGTGATGCGGAGTTCCTTCAGTATGGACACGTTGGTGCGGAACTCTGTCTACGATATGCCGAGCATCTTCCTCCAGCAACACATTTCTAGAGCATCTATCTTCCCCTTTTCCAACTCACGCACTGTCCACGTTCCGGGTCCACCGCGGTTCTGGTTACGGCCATACGACGCTTTACTTCATCTACGCGACCACCATTGTTTGAGATTAAAGCCCCAAGATATACGTAGGCTTGAATCACGTCGCAGTTCGCAATATGTGTAACTTCTGGCGAGTTGTCATCGACGAGGTCCACGATCATTGGTCTTAGGCCGGTTAATCTTCAATCCAAACGTTAGACTTACGCGCTCCATTTTGTGAAGTAATTGATGCATGAGGTCCGCGTTACTCGCAAATAAGGTGGTGTCACCTGCGTATCGCAAGTTCGAAATCAACACCATCAGTCCAGTCTTCAAGAGGTATTCGCATTAGAAGCTCAGTGTAGATGTTAAAGAGCAAAGGTGAAATTATTCATCCTTGTCGCACACCTGCACTTGGAAATGATCTGAGAGGAGGTCATCTGTCCGCACTGATGCTGTTTCCTCTTCGTAGAGTCCCCTGAGCAGATGTACGAGGTGTCGTGGTGTGCCCATGTCCAGAAGTATTTTACACAGCCTTGGCCATTTCACCGAGTCAAATGCTTTGGAGAAATCAACAAATATTATTTTAATAAACCTGTCTATATAATTATTTAAATTTAATTATATTTTCTAAATCTTAGTAAGTTTACCGTGGTTATTTTTACCTAAAATTTACAGGTATGATTGTTAGTTTATCTTGTTTTTTAGGTCTTGTGTAAAGTTCTACTCAGCTGCTGATGAGATCGGAGCATTAGCACTAAAAGAGCACTGTTCTGGACTCATATCAGCACATTGGGATGATCTCACAGGTAATTAATAAAGCTAGCTCCTGTTTTTTCTCCAAATTTTGAAGTCAAATTTAACTTAATATATCAAACTAAAAAATTGGCATCATCAAGCATCTGATAAATCACCATCCTTGCAAAATATGTTTGGTTGGTTAAACAAACCTGCCCCTGATTCTCTAACTAGCAATGCTTGCAATGCAATTGCTTGTCTCCTGCTATTTCTCAGCTCGTCAGCTGATGATTCGGAATTTGCTGCTACTATTGATAACTGGTAGTTTTCTCAGAATCGAAGTTTGTAAATTACCTTGCTGGGTTATTTTGCAAATCTGTTAATACACTGTGTGCGGTTTGGGCTTTAAAACCCTTACCTCTGTCACCCTATATCTTGGGCTTTGCATTTATACAACTTACACAGCAACCCACCCTATTAGATGCTAAAAGTAATAAACTTTCATCAGTTGACCTCTGATACTCTGATAATGCAAACAAAGTGTGCCATCATCGTGGAGCTTCTCCTAGGATTATAAGCTGCCTCTTAGAATGTCCTCTATGGCTGACCAGCTGCACACGCGATGAACTAATGTGTGCCATTGAAAAAGTTGTTATTGTTTTAGAATACTGGTCATAAAACAAAGTTTTCCGTTCGACACGACTAGAAGAAGAGCTGTCAACTCCAATAACTTAACTGCATTCTCGTCACTGATTGCTCGTTCTAATAATCAAGTGATTTCTCTATGTTCAGGCGAGGACTTCGCCCACATGTCTTCGGCGCTGCTGTACCGCATGCTAAAGAGCAAGACGACGCAGCCGCTGCACGGCGCCGTGCGGCTCTTGCGGGAAGATGTCGTCTTCCTCTGCCTCGTCGAGAACCACGCGAACGTGAGTACTAAGCTTTAATCCAAATCACAATAAGGGTTTCATCGGAGACGGGGCTCTTTTTTCTGTAGTACAATCGTGATGATAGGTGGAATTGAAGCCCCTTATTATTGGAATTTAGTATCACCCTGTTTCAGACAAGGTGCTTTGCTCTACAATAAGGGTAAAACTTAAGAATCATCGCATTGTAAACCTATTTGTAAATTACTGTTCACTTGTACCCAATATTGAATTGGCTAAGGAAAGTGAATCGTCAAATCTGAATGTAAATTTCGTATTTGTGCGAATTCGGCAAACAATCACTAGGCTGTCCAGTATTACAGTATTAAGTATGAATACTCTCCAATATTTTTATCACCGACTGCAAGAAGCTCTCTTATATTCGCCTCGTCGTAAATAAGAGCCAAAATGGGGTTTTTATTAAAAAAGAATCAGGCTCTTTTGTTATGGAATATTGTAATAAGAAGTTTTCATCGTTCTGTATGTATTCAGCAACAAAGATTTGCCCTCGTGATAAAATCACGATTTCATTTCATTTTATAGATTGATAGCTAAGCTACGAGGGTCATTCAATAAATACTTAGCCTACAAAAAGTAAACGAAAATTTTGGAATAGTGGCAATTGATTTTTCAACATAGTCTCCTTTTAGTTCGATACACTTAGCCCAGCGATGCTCCAACTTTTTTAACCCGTCCGAAAAATAGTTTTTGTCAAACTCTGCAAAATAGACCTCCGTGGCGGCGATGACCTCCTCATTTGATCCATATCTATTCCCGGCGAGTGATTTTTCAGATTAGGAAACAGAAAGAAGTCACAAGGGGCCAAATCTGGAGAATACGGTGGATGGGGCAGCAATTCGTAGCGTAATTCGACCAATTTGGCCATGGCAACGGCAGACGTGTGAACCGGTGCGTTGTCGTGGTGAAACAGCACTTTTTTCTTCGCCAGATGGGGTCGTTTTTTCTTTAATTCGGCGTCGAATCGGCCCAATAAATCGGCATAGTGAAGCCCTGTAATTGTTTTACCCTTCTCGAGGTAATCGATGTAGATCACACCTTGTTAATCCCAGAAAACGGTGGCCATAACTTTTCCGGCCGATTTTACAGTTTTCGCTTCTTTGGAGCACGTTCCCCGGTCTGGATCCATTGTTTTGATTGCTCCTTGGTCTCTAGTGTGTACCAGTGGATCCAGGTTTCATCGACGGTCACAAAACGACGCAAAAACTCCGCTGGATTCCGCTTAAACAGCGCCAAACAAGTCTCCGATGTGGTCTCACGGTTGCGCTTGTTTTCCGGTGTGAGTAAACGCGGCACCCATCGCGCCGACAGCTTTCTCATGCCGAGTTCCTCGTGAAGAATATGATGCACTGTTCCTTCTGAAATGGCTACAGTCTCAGTTAGCTCCCGAACCTTCAATCGGCGATCTGCCAATACGAGATCATGGATTTTTTTAATGTTTTCCTCCGTAGCAGCTGTTTTCGGTGCACCTGGACGTGGTTCATCAAAAACCGACGTACGGCCACGTGCAAACTCGTTGAACCAATTCTTGACGGTGGCCATCGATGGAGAAGAGTCACCGTACACAGCATCCAAGCGCTCTTTGATTTCGATGCGCGTTTTCCCTTGCAAAAATAGGAATCGAATCACCGAACGATATTGCTCTTTTTCCATTTTTGTAAAACCGATCGACACGTTCGCTTCCATAAGTTGTCAAATTAAAACAAATGAAGGGATTGGAATGAAAATTTGAAAAAAGAATTAAAAAAGAATGTGCTACACTGTGGTAAAACTCTTTTGAAACTACAGCGCCCTCTGGCGATGAGGCTAGGTACTTATTGAATGCACCTCGTATGCTACGTTTTTGTGTAGCGAAGTATCCTTCACTAAAATAAGTAGACAATTCATTTCAGCATTGGATTACAAATTGAATAAAACCAAAGGATCAAAGCAGGAATGACTTTAATAGGACAAGAATTACAAATAATCTATAGCTATACATGAAAAAAAAAAATTTAATTGTTTAACATTACATGGTGGCTTAAAAGTATTAATTTATTATATACCATAATTATAACAGTCTTTAAGACTGTAATTATATGACTAGCAAACGCGTATAACTAAAGCACCAAATCACGAAGACAAAGCTCTTTAATCTTTGGAATAGTCTGTTAATGTATTTGTATTAACTGTTGTTATTACAAAACTTATTGCTATTGGCAGACTTAGACCCGTATGACATTAAAATCATACGATGTTATTGGGTAAAAACAGCCATATTTTAAATAAATGTTTTCTCATTATGATTTGACTGCGTATTTGGTTTACAAATTACGCCATAAACAAAAATATTATAAATCTGTTCACTCCGTATAACTATCTCGTCTTTATCATTTAATCTCTCTACATCTGCGATACTATTTCGTCTGTTGTGGTTTTAGCAAATGATAGGTTTTAAATTTTTTTCTTTATCAAGCAGTCGAAATCCTTAAACTTTATAAAATTACTTAAACAAACATACTTCGTCATGCTTGTTTGACCCCCCCAATGGTGAACCTACCATTATACTTTGACTTTTATTGTTTATTAACAATTTTATTGTAAATGATTACTGATTATTTTTAAAGTTCTATGTTTAAGTTGATAGACAATGATAAGCCATCTGTTTTCCATCTGTGATGTTACGAGTAAATAAGTAAATAGCCCTAAAATGTTACTTGCTTGCGGAATGAAAGAGTCCTTTGTTGTAATTTGACACGGGAGCTAAATGATAGTTTTGTAAACGACTGATTGTTCTGTAATGAAGTCGACGCATTTGTCCGTCAGAAAAGCGAAACATCAGGAACATAAAAACTATAGAACGTAAATTAAATTATTATACGAGACACAGTTATTTATTTATCTAATGTAGCTATCATCGTGCACATTGAAGTAAATGACACCTTTTGTGTCTTCTGTGTTACTATTGATGTGCATGAATACTTTTTTGAGATAAAATCAATAAACATGTACTTTACATAGGGTAATAATTAGTAATAGGTTATTCTGAGCTGGTATGTGGCTATTCAAAGTATTCAGTCGTCAGACAGGGTGAAAGAGAAAAAGTTCTCCAGCAAGGTTGCCAAAGACAACAACAAAATGGCAGAAAATCTAACGTCGTAGGACCTTGTCTGTTTGTCAATATTGGGAATGGGCGTTTCTCCATGTCTCCCTTTTTTTGTCCATAATTAAGTACAAAAAAAAACCTGTGATGGTAATTGAGTAGTTTTTATATAGCTAACGTTCGCAACATCAACCTCGGTTCTCAAATCCCATACGTTGTTTTTAAAGGATTTAGGTGACGTTCTTGTTCAATGTTTTTGACACTTTTCTAATTTAGTACAGCTTACGTATGCGGCCCTAAAGATATATAAATTGTGGAAATATTCGGACATTAGCTTATAAAGAACCAAAGGATCGTAATGACCAGAGATGCTAAAGGAAGTCTCAAGTTGTTAGCACTATTGCACAAATCTCCACGGCAGTAGCAGTCTATGGTCTTAGTGGCGTGCTGGTAGTCGCTCGGGTGCTCCTCACAGGCCTCCTTGTACACGTCATACACCTCGTGCACTTGCGTCCATTTGCCGTTGATCTTGCGCTGGTCACCACTCATGGTTTGCGCCGCGCATCCGCGTACTTGACTCGTGGTTACAACTGTAAAAGAAGAGAACAGTTAGCGTTAGAAATGAATCAAAATTTTAAAACGCTGGTAAGCTGGATTAGGTTCAAATACGCTTGGCGTAGATGTTATCACTTGCAAGGCAGCAGTCAACTTGGCTTTCGAGTACCCCATTTGGAATACAGTTGCAATGTTATGTGTGGCAAAATCAACCAATGAGTAATCTACCGTGTCAACTAATATTCATGTAAATAAATTGAAATTCCACTTTAAGTTAATTACAGTTGAAAAGGTATTTTCCGTTTAAAGTTATTTGACCGTTATATTAGCTAAACAACTGACCATAAACAGCCCTCATCCTGCCATTGAATACTGGCGTTATCGATTATAAAGCAGCGGATACATTAACGTGTGCAATAAAACGTTAAAAAATCCTCCAAGACGCCGGTCTGTGGTCGGCGCCACAATAACTTCTCTGTAACAGCTGTGCCACGACATATGCCTACGAAGTAGCCACCCATCCTCCGAGCATGTCATCTCATTAGTGCTTACTGTCTGGCCACGCGCGTTAAGCAACCGTGACTATGCGTCATACTAACTGTGTTGTTGCACTGACTATTTAATAAGAACACTTTTATTGACGTAGCTTCTTTAAGTTCTTTCACCCACCTCAGTGTCATGTGGGTCCTGGGTGCCATAAATTGATAGGAGCACCAAAAATTACCTTCCTTAACTAAATAAAATTATTTGTAAAAGTCTACGGTACACATAGTAGCGTAAATCTTCTACATTTTATTGTAGTGTTTACTTATTTTGAAGACAGCTTAACATATTATGGTCCAGGTACCTAACCACAACCCCTTAAAGTTTATCACAACAGTTACACTCTGAAATAACGTTAAGGCTTACTTACTATGACCATTATTGTTTTGATAATATTCAAAAAAAATATTGTTATGCCCCAGCGTGCATTCATCATTAGCGTGGTCGATCTCGCTAACCGACCGATAACTTGTGCGTCATACGGAAAGAGCGCAGAAGCGGATGCACTTGTAAAATATCTTTTTCATAAAACACTTAGTCATACTCCTGTTGAATTTGAAAAACATGTTATACCATGATTGATTGAATATTAATAAGAGATAGCTCACGTCCATTGATCCTGACTTGGAAAATCCTGTTGTTCAAAAAACCAGAAACAGAAGCACCACCAGCACCTAAGTCGTTTCCTAGCGTTGACCTAGCGATAATGTCTGTTTGCATCAACACAGTTAGCGTTAGAAATGTTCGGTTTGTAATTTACTGAAATGTGTATGGATAAACCAAATTGGGAATAGTAGGGCTCTGTCATGATACATAATGAATATTATGAGAAACTAGCTTCTGCCCGCGACTTCGTCCGCGTGGAATAGTTACTTTGTGCTAACGCGATGATTGGGCTACTTATAATTTAGTTAGTAGTTCCTGAGATTAGCGTCTCAAGCAAACAAACAAACTCTTCAGCTTCATAATATTAGTGAAACAAATACCTAAGGGGATATGAAATGTATTACTCAGACCGGAATTATTATTCAATTGCGATGAACTGTTGTACTGGTTAAACCCATTGTGGATTTTAACCACTAATAAGGCACGGGAAAATTGATTCGCAATAATTTAACACGTTCAGCGCCAGTGTATCATTTTTGATACACAAACAAAAGATTTTCTATTGTGTCTGGTTTTCTGGCAGTAAACCTTGTTTTTATAGGGGCCAAAAGAAATAACGAATTGAAGTAAATGCAAATAACTAACAAATGTGTAGCATCTGCCGAAATTTCTTGAAATGAAATGTAGGACTTATCTTTTCTTTAAAAATACAAAAAGTAAGCTCTCTATGGTTTCTCCGTATTTTATTGTTAGTAAGAAAAATAATAGAAATTGTAGAAGTGAACAAAATATTTTTTTTTAAGGATAACGACTACAATACGGAAGTTCGTTTTCGGACATCGAATGTAATCTGTATTGGGAATAAATTATCTAATCTACACGACAGTAACCTCGCTACGTTATGATGATGTTATGAACTTAAAATACAAAAGCACGCAAGCCAGGCTATCAGCTTACTATATTGACCCAAAGATCAAAATTGAGGATATTTGTCAGTTTGACGTGCTATTGTCGTACAATAAATACGAGTAATTAGTAATTACCTAACCCGCTGGCAGGTCTTAGGCTTATTTACACAACACAATTGTATAATTGGCTACTTAAAATAACTTAAAAGAGCAATCCATAACTTCTTCATAGATAAACCTTAACTCATTTAACCAAACCTCTCTCCTTTCAAGGCAATATTTTAAGATTTAGGTACGATATTTAGTGTATGTATCTTTAAATTTATGTATTATGATTATGTATGTGTAATATGTATAATTTTGGTATAAGTATGTTTTTTGTATTAATAGTATATTTTATTTCCGGTTTTATGAGACACCGCCAACACGATTTCTGCTTCGTCCAGTGGTTGACTGGTAGAGAATGCCATTAGGCATTAAGTCCGCCAATTGTACTTTTTCTTTGTGCAATAAAGGATAAATAAATAAATAAACTTTGCCCAGTTCTGACAAGTAAGTTCGCCTCGGCCTAAAAGGTCAAGCATTAACACAAATCCATGATTAAAGTGTTAACTATAAAGGCGACGCCCGACGCGTATTGAATCAATTATCCCAATTCTCCATAAACGCCGAGTGCCCTTTTAGGCGCGTCGTAAAGTCGTGCCATTCCTCTTAGTATGCGAACGACATATGCCACAAATGGTGTCATACAAAAGTTGCGTAAAGTATTTCTCGTAACTAGCTGCTCCCAAGTTAATACACGTGAAAGTCCCATTTGATTAATGACAGTTCGAATAATATTTTATTGCACCTGTACGTTCGTTGCCTTGATAAGCACTTCGATGTATGCGGTCGTTAATAAAACATTTGTCGGTGAACGGTGAGTGACCCACAGAAAAGTCTGACTTTGTTGCTCAGTGTATCGTACGTAAATAATACTGTTTATTCTTTCAATGATTAACAGAAGTCTGTTTACGACTTTGTCCTCAATTTTGCGTAAGGCTGAAGCGCATTTACTAAAGTTTCACCAAGTAGTTAGAAAGGACTAACCAGCTATTTAAACTGTCCGGTTCATGTTGTAATGAATTTAATAAAAAAATACGGAGAAGTAATATAAACACACACAATCCATTACTGTACAATCTATCCGATTGTGGAATTCCTTACCCCTCTATATTAAGAAATCTCTTCTTCTTCTTTTCAGCCTATAGCAGTCCACTGTTGGACATAAGCCTTCCCCAGGGCGCGCCATAAAGCCCGATTTCCCGTTTTTGCTACCCAGTCACTACTAGCCACTTTCTTTAGGTCGTCGGTTAGGATATCTCAATCCCTTCCTATCTTCAAGGCAAAAGTCAAATCACATTATCTTTCGCTGTGATTATTGATATATTTTTTACATTTTCTTATTTTCTAGCAAGATTTGGTGTATTCGCTATTGGTTTCTGGATCATATATGTATACTTTGTTTGTTTACATTCATAATATAGGTAATATGTATCTATTTAAATATCCCCATATGATTATGGTATATTATTAGGTTTATTTTATTTATGTTACTTATTAAGTTAACGTATTTATGCACGTACTTGCCATTCTTATAATATATTTCCTCTACCTGTAGGTTGTCTGGTTGTTGCTATTAGCGATAAGTCCGCCTAAATTGTGCAGTTTTAATGTAATACTAAGCATTTAGTTTCTTTTGTAAATGTACAAAAAATAATATTATCTATCTACTTTGCCCTGCAGTGGGACGGACCGGGCTGATTTAGATTTTAGATTTATTTGATCAAAAGACCTGTACCTATGAATGAAATACCTAATTACAACTTAAAAGAGCAGAGAGGTTTGGAACAAGAAGGTCGACCGGTTGCTAGCTGCTGTGCCATCTGTGCGGTCGGGCTGTTATGTTATGGTAGCTGTTTCTTGTAGGTTTAACTAATATGGCTGCTTCTTAAATATGTAAATTGTGTAGCAATGGTTGCTAGTCTGCCATTTTAAAGGTGAATAATACGATGAAAAAAAACAAATTGTTAACGAATGCAATGCTTTTCTGTTTCTTTTGTGTATTTATTAAATAAGTAAAATCGCTAGAAAACTTACAAGCTATCTAAAGTTTCGAAGTATCTATACTTCATTCATAAAAACGTTAGAAATAAGAAGCAGGGGGGCTAAAATGAATGACAATTTGCATTTGACGTTGCCATGACGATAACATACCTGAGTATAACCTGGCAAAATTGAAAACCCCTTCCGTCACAACGTATGAAGGGTAAATGTAACATTTTAGATTTGGTAGTGTTATAGTGAGAGTAAAAATGAAAACCCCTGCCTGTTTTAGGTTTTTACATCGACAATATAGTTTGATGCACGACAAAATAATTATTTTAAGCAAAAGCCTCATAAATTCTGAAGTTCCTTTACTTTAAATGAGAACAAGTAAGTGTGACAGCTGCTATTTATGTGGATTTTAATAAATTCGGCATACATCTTAAAAGCAATGATGTTTATTGTACTTTTACCACAAAGTGTACCCGAGAAAGAACCTTTTTTACTTCTGTCTAATGCTATAATGAATGGAGTATAGTTACTTCAGTAAGTAACTCCTTAATTATGGAGCGAGTGATCTATTAGTTAGTGCAACTGTCCTATCTATTGAAATTAAAATGTGTTGTTATATTTCGATAAAAAAACATGTTTAAGTATTTAAGGATGTGTCACGTCAAAAATCAACGAACTTTTCGTGCTGGTGTATGTCAACGGATAACGGAATTAGTCCACGAACAATGGTCTCGCCCGTTAATGAATTATACCAATCAATACATTCAATAACAAAATGAGGTTAACGTCCTTTTCGTGTAGCTGGGACACTTGTAATATTTTATATTGGATTACTTGACGCCATGATACGTCTGGGTCTGCAGCAATTTGTAGGAATTGCGGTTTTAATTACTTAAGCTTTTAGCGGAACGTACTGTATTAGAAGTCAATGACACGATTAGGGTCGATTAGCTACCAGCTCTCCGTCAGCGTCGATTTTATCCACTGACTCGCTTTCTAAGAGCATTTACTGTTCAGAAAGTAATCTTCTAATATTTTTTGCTGATAAAATTAAGACTAAAATGTGAAAAAGTCGAAACCTCATTTCTTGATATTGTAGTTTTAGAAGCATCATTCGCCAAAGAATATATTAAGAATTAGATCTAGACAAAAGTAAAATGAACAAGTTTAAGGCCCGTTTTCTAGAATCGTACTCCAGCACTGATCTGTACTTGAGTAGAGATTTCAAAACGTCAGTTCATACGAAAACGTCACTCAGATCTATACTCAAGTACAGATTTTGTTTTAGAATACGGGCCTAAATCATGCTGAAATTCTGTGCAATAAAGAACAAATAATTAAAATGAACCCTCGAATATTATATGTCAATGTTATTGCGTTTTTAAAATCCAAATTATAAATCACATACGACGTTTGAACTAAGATTTTGTAGTCATGATTATTAGTAGTCTTCGCTACGCTAGTTAGTGACATTCTGTTGAAAATCTGAAAATCTTTATGAAAGTTGACCATGACCATAGTTCCTATTTAGAAATAGTATGCAATTCTGACAGAGCAAGCCTCCAACCTTTATCTTAAAAATGTATGCAGGTATTCTTTTCATTAAATACGGTCAAGGTAGACATACAATTCGCAAGTCACACTAGGGCGCCGTGTTGGTGATCAATTGTTGTTTATGATAATATATTACTGCCATCTTGTCCTTAATATTTGGGGCACACTGGGGTGTGTAGGGATTACAGCGGAAGGCATCGCGGTGTCACAGTTTTAGGTCGTTATTTCCGAAATGTTTTCCTCTTCAAGAAGCGGTTTTCATACAATTTAGATTTTTCTTTCTTTGAACCGATTTCTAACATCTCTTGTTTTGTGTCCTAATTCGAAAATGTTGTCGAATGTGAGCCTAACAAG
Organism: Udea olivalis; assembly: GCA_947369235.1. NCBI lineage: Eukaryota > Metazoa > Arthropoda > Insecta > Lepidoptera > Crambidae > Udea > Udea olivalis. Next base: position 7,296,071 of record OX376362.1, on the reverse strand, counting down.
TGTGAAAACTGTGTATTTATTAAAATCTCTTGATGGAAAGAGAGCCAAAAGCTTTTGAAATACCAATCATTAAAAAAATAAAGCGGTCGATCGAGGTAAAATTCAGTATATTTATGACGTTCAATTAAAATTGTGACTGCACACCTATATTGGTATTGTTACAAAATACCATCGTACCTATTTGAAGAATGGCATAACATTAACTAATAGCGTTTTAATTTGTGGCATTTGTCCCAGTTTGATCACAATTTACATGGTCGAACAACATTTACATGAGCTGTCTTCACAATTAATAGTAATGTCGGGATACTGACGCGTTAGTCAAGTGACAAGTCTCATGTCTGACTTCTTGCCTTGAGAAAGGCTGATGATACTCCTCTTTTCAAACAATATATTTGCCAATGGAGATTCATTCCTTGTCGAAAGTCCGTGACGAAATATAATAATATGTACTCTTAGCCTGACTTTCAATGTTTTGGTTCCTCGTTGGCGCCTTTACATCAAGCTATACCCAAACTATTAAATTAATTATCTTTCACCATAAATGGGACGATTCTTTTGAGATTTTCCTTTGTTTCGGGGATCAAAAACCCCGGTTCTATAATTTTAACTTGGTTGTTAGACATACGTATGATATGAAGATAAACAGACATGTGTTACTTACGCCCATTTCCTAAGTCAAGTGTCGTCTCTCTCTTGAAACACATAGTCGAGGATTTGCACTCGACGATGAACTCGTCGCTGTAGTTGAAATGGCTGCATGGAGGCGTCCTGACATACTGCAACTTCTCTGGAATGCATTTGTAGCAACGGACGCCTTGACATGCTGGAATGGAAGTTTTAGAAATAGTCAATAAAACCTAAATATAACTGGGTCCATTCCCAATCAAGGCCAAAAATTTGTGTGAATTGACATCTGCGTTGTGCACCACTGTTTGGTGATTGGACCTTGGTATCAATTTTCCTTATCACTTATTATTTATAAAATTAACATGATCACAAAATATACCTAAGTTTATAATATAGACTGAACTAATTTGATATCGCTTTGATTCTCTGAAACAAAATTACCAGATTTGAAAATTGTGTTGATGGGTTTTGCTAACACTTAAGGGAAGTTGGACAGCTCATTTAGCTGATTATTCTATAAAGAGATAAGAAAGGATTATTAAAGTGTAGAAGAAAATGATCAAGTCAGCTGCAAAAGACTGAAATCGTAAGTAAGACTGTTGTTAGTGACTTTACAACAGAATGGCCAAATATTAACAATGCCTGCCAGACGATCACTTTGTCTTTAAGGCTCGATTGCTCTTGAATAATTATGTTTGAATTAACCTTCAACGCCTACTGCAGAAGCGTGACAAATAACCCACATCTTGCAACTCCTACTTGCTATGGAACTAATTAAAATAGTAATCCTCAAGACAGATGGGTATATTCTCAGAATTTATAAATTGAATAAATTAAGGCACCTAAATTTAAAAAAAATCTAACCCACATCTTGCAACTCCTACTTGCTATGGAACTAATTAAAATAGTAATCCTCAAGACAGATGGGTATATTCTCAGAATTTATAAATTGAATAAATTAAGGCACCTAAATTTAAAAAAAATCTAACTATACTTTAGTTTTTTTTAGGTAGTTAGATTACGACTTTTTTATTATCATATTTTAATAATTAATGTAATTTAATTTTAATACTTCATTCATTATAACATTAGAAATAAGAAGCAGGGGGCTAAAATGATTGACAATTTGCATTGGACGTTGAAGATCTCGGTAATGCTTCTCAAAGAGTGGGTCTTAAGATGAACATGGACAAAACAAAAATCATGTTGAATGCCCATATTGCACCCGCTCCAGTTAACGTTGGGAACATTACACTCGAAGTTGTTGACCACTATGTTTACCTGGGACAGACAGTCCAGCTAGGTAAGTCCAACTTCGAGAAAGAGATCTCTCGTCGAATCCAGCTCGGATGGGCAGCGTTCGGGAAGCTTCGGCATATATTTGCGTCCGAAATACCTCAGTGTCTCAAGACAAAAGTCTTTGACCAGTGTGTGTTGCCAGTAATGACCTATGGGAGTGAGACGTGGTCCCTTACTATGGGTCTCATAAGAAGGCTCAAGATCACCCAGCGAGCAATGGAGAGAGCGATGCTTGGTATTTCCCTGCTCGATCGAATCAGAAATGATGAGATCCGCAGGAGAACAAAAACAACCGACATCGCTCGAAGGATTGCATCGCTGAAGTGGCAGTGGGCGGGACACATAGCGCGGAGAACCGATGGCCGTTGGGGCGGTAAGGTTCTCGAATGGCGACCGCGTACCGGACGACGTTCCGTGGGCAGGCCCTCTACAAGGTGGACCGACGATCTGGTCAAGGTCGCGGGAAGCCGCTGGATGCGGACAGCGCAGGACCGATCGTTGTGGAGATCCTTGGGGGAGGCCTATGCCCAGCAGTGGGCGTCGTTCGGCTGAAATGATGATGATGATTGGACGTTGCTATGACGATAACACACCTGAGTTTAACCTGGCAAAATTAAAAACTCCTTCCGTCACAACGTATGAAGGGAATATGTAACATTTTAGATTTGGTAGAGTTATAGTGACAGTAAAAATGTGTTCGGATAAAAACCCCTGCTTGTTTTAGGTTTTTACCAATATAGTTAGATGCAAGACAAAATAATTTATTTGAGCAAAAGCCTTATAAATTCTGAAGTTCCTTTACTGTAAATGAGAACAATTAAGTGTGACAGCTGCTATTTAAGTAGATTTTAATAATTTCGGCATAAATCTTAAAAGTAAAAATGTTTATTGTACTTTTACCACAAAGTGTAAAAAAGAACCCTTTTCACATCTGTCTAACGCTATAATGAATGGAGGATAATGGATATTTGCACCAAGCTTGTTAGTTCTTTGGGTGCTTTTCCAGAGTTTTTTACCTGAGATTTGCTATGCTACGTTGCTGTGTATGCGTTTGATATCCACCAATCATATTCATTGGTCCACATAGCACAGGACTGGTAGAAACGGGTTCTACTAAGCTATGTGTTTTTTATAATATTCCCTACTGTCGATACATCGCATAGCTCGAGCTGCGCATCTACCTCGCACAGCTACTTCGCGGTAGCGCATCTTCGTAGCACATCTTACTCGCTCTGTCACATAGCAGAGCATCAGTGCAAACGGTCTAATAGCTTCGTAACTTAGGTTGCACGTCCTGGCAGCATAGGCGTAGCACATATCTCGTGGATAAGCAGCCTTAATCCACAGTATATCTTTAGCTAATTTGTATACTGTGCTTAAACTGACAGTGCCATGTCACTTTGGGAAAGCCTAATATCGTAAAATGACGGCTTAGTTAGGTGATAATTTTTCTCGGTGCAATCGAGCATTGCGTCTTACTTCAAAAGATTAAACGAATAAAAACAAATTGAAGTTGTGACTTTCTTATCTTTTGCGTAAATAATGAATGCTGATTGCACATATTTTTTTGACACTCACCATTACGGACAGACAGTCACGAGCACTAGTATAAAGACATTTTGAAGTCTAGGCCATTGGCTTAAGACTCAAATACCTACATATTGGAAAATTCAAGAAGATTCTCAAATTTAAATATGGAAAAGAGTTTTAAGAATCTTCTCATCATTATAACAGACCATTTATCATCACGGAATTAAACACCCTGCAAAGTAATATTCCAAAGAGCTATTTTGACCAATTTGGAGAAATATATTCATTTATTTTGGCTTAGTTGCCATGATGCCTTGAGTCAATCAAAACAAGGTTCTGTAATCTATGTATGATATACACAGACAGTCGACATCATTATTTTATTTCACTCTTAATTTTCCTGTTTATTTATTTGAATAATGGTATTTTATTTCGAATACATTCAAGATAATGAAATGTCCTTGAACAACTTTACTGACGAGAATGATAACAGGGCTTTATGAATGTTCCGATCTTTGTTGTAAAAACAATACTCAAAACCACTTACATTTCCAAAATAATGTAAACGCCAACAAAAACAACGCCAAATCCATTTTCATAAATTAAACACCACTTAAAATTCCTCGTTAACCTATTATTAAAATAAACTTAACACTAAATAAAAGCGCGCGGCTTCGGGAAAATCACATTTATGGGATGATTGCTAAATATTTACAAAGCCGCGCTTTCCGCTCCATGTGCTATGACAGACTGAAATCTTGCACCTCACATTCAAGTCATGATTCACAGGAAGGAAGCCCAGTGGCAAAACGGGACATGTCCAAATTTCGAATAATAGGGACTCTAGCTCGCGCGCGATACAGCTGATTCATGCGATCGATGTTGGCGCCGGCGCGGGACTAACTCTTCGCTATAGAATCGCGGCCGTTGATTCATAATAATTCGGCTTCATACACCCCCGCTTGGCGTTTGTTTTGGTTTTTATCAACAGGTTGCAGACGCATGTCTGAAACGCTAGTACCTATGAGCCACACTTGATCTCAATTTTTTTGGCAAACTTCACTCTTTTTAAACAATTTAGCAGTTTTTGCAAGAGTAATAATAAATAAACTGTACTTATAGGTATTTATTTCTGAAACACTCGCTGGTTGAAATGAACGCTTTGGTAGATATTATTAGATGTGCAGAAAAATAGCAAGTGTGTGGCTGCTGTAGCCAGAGCCTAAATTATCTTACCAACAGCACTTTTATACAGTACATATGTTATTATATGAACGTTATGCTATACTCTATGTTAGACTATGTTAGACTTATGTTACAATGGAAAAGTAAAAGCGGTCAAACTACGTCAATTAAACGTAAATCACGTTTAGCCACAAGCTGGGTCAAGGTTTTTGTTCTTTTGAATAAACCAAATATTTATGATAGTAGGTACTGTGTTTTTGGAAAACAAATGCATTCATTTCAATCACTTTGTTGAGATTCACACGGCTTCTGTGGTCTAGCACATTTCCGCATGAGAGCATGATTTTGCAAGTTATACAGTTTGGCTTCGCGCTTTTGTTGTTGTGCAACATTATTGTAACCCACTCTTGATATCATTCTGATGACTCCCACATCCTTTGCCACGAGATAAAATACGCTTGTATTTTTTTGTAAAAGTTCATTAGGTTGTGTGACTGGTGTGGCATGATTATCTAGTTGGCAAATTAATATTTTATTTTAGGTCTTTGTTACTTAGGCTTATTTCTGAAACATTGCTACCCTTTTCGATGTTTTATAAGTTTTTACGTTATTTTCTATTTGATCAATTGAACTAATCTAGTATAACAAGCACAGCTCTGCCATATTTTTATTAGTCACTTACGTGAAAGTATCTTGAGTTATGGAGTGAGTAAAGAAAAGTGAAGAGTGAACTTGAATTACTTTAAAAAATACCACTTCATGTCTACTACAGTTAACCAAATATCAAGTCAAGCTCCGTTGTAGCGTCTTCTTCTCTCTTGCCTCACATCAACGTCCTGGGGAGCCTATGCGCATTCCTCCGTACATCAGGACTGGCACTCTGCTTCTCGGCAAGAGAGTAAGCATGCTCAGTGTGGCATCGCTCCACCCATGCCAAGCAAGTAGATGTGGCTCTGATTATCACAGGGTGCCTTAAGCTCACGCCACTCACAATGGTTTACGGTTTGGCAGGTATAGCTCCACCAGAAGAAAAAGAAAAGAAGGCATATCGCCTCTGAGGTTGAAATGAGGAAGCGGGAATTATACAACCGGCATCGGCACCTGCTTTTGCTTTTATCCTCTAATCCCAGTCTCAGAAGCCGTAATAGTATTCTCAAAGAGACCTTTGCAATAACGTGCTCGCCTGGTGAGGGGCGGTGTAACCTATGACAAGACGCTCATGGTCTACCACCTGAATACCTGGCAACTTCGGCTGAGCACCTACCTCCAGGTTGCGACCTGCCGTGGTCTACATGGAAGTCTCTCAACCGACTTCGGACCCGCTGCAGAAGTAACCTCAGTAAGCGGGGATACAACACCCCAGACAGGATACAATGCGAATGTGGCGCCCGGAACAAGCGATGCAGCACATGCTGTCCTGCCCCCAGTGACCCTTCAGCTGCTCACTTCAGGAGGACCTGTATCAGGCCTCCTCCCTCGGAATAGCGGTGGCGAAGGACTGGGCTGATGTTATATAGCTATAATCAAAGATTATCGACACGGAGAATAACAACCACTCACTGATCGATTACTTCTAGAAGACCTACGAACTAGTACGAACCCAAAGTAGGATATAAAACTGCCGTGATGGTGGAAATCAAGCATACGGACCGCCTGATGGTAAGCGACACATAAAACAAACTATAATCACCAAATAAGAGAGATATTTTCAAGGTATTCCAATATTTCCAACGATTATAAATTCAACTTCATATCAAACTAAATGAAATATATACTTAAATAGCTGTACAAGCCGTCTCTTACTTGGTAATTTGAAAACATTACCAAATTAGAAATTAACCTTCACCATTAAGATCTGAAAAATATCAAGTGAGCTGTTTCAGATAAGATCTCTTTCTAATTTTCTTTGTGTAAACAGAGACAGACAAAGAAAATTTCATAGAATTGGGATAGAATGAGCATTCGCTCGCTTGGTGTAAACGCTGTAAACGGTGTAAACGCAACGTAAGATGTACTAAGTACAAAGAATATTATAGTTTATTTATCTATGCTAAGTATAAAGATAACCCTAGCCTCGCAGTACAGTGTAAGTACGACCAATATCTAAAATAAGCCAAAACTGCTTATAAAGCTGGTGTGCAGTGAAACTAGGCTTTAGTCTATACATAGTATTACATACATACGTATCATCAGCACGCCTTTTTCCCAACAGCGTATGCAGAAACCAAATCTTTCCACTTGCTACGGTCCTGACACACCGCTTGCGCTTCTTCCACTCTTATTAATCCTTTCATACATGCTCGATTATGGGTACTCCTGAACTGACCTTTTCTGAGCACGTCTTGGACTTGTCCTAAGTACGTCCGTCCAGGCCTACCCCTTCCAACAGCTCCATCCACCCTTGCCTTGTAAATTTGTTTCGTTAATCGCCTTTCATCCATCCTTTCAATATGCCCAAACCAGCTTAGCATTCCCATCTCAATTTTTGTGACAACATCCTCTTTCACACCACAACGCTATTCCTCACTTTATCACTCAATGTCACTCCTGCCATTCTTTGCAATGCTCTCATTTCCACTGCATTTATCCTACTTTCATCCTTCTTTTGCCATACCCAACTCTCACTTACGTACATAAGCGCCGGCACTAACACCCCCGCATCATCAGCCAGTCGCGCCTTCTAATAATATTATATACTTTTTTATCTTATGCGATAAGTACATACTTGACATCAGTGATATTTATGGCGTTAAATTTTCGATTTAAAATTTATCAACGCGCGCGCAAGTGATGCCCCTGCTGTTGCATGCGTCAGGCAGCGGCAATCTCTAACTATCAGGCAGTCCGCGTGCTTGTTTGTTACCAACGAAGTATAAAACAAAATGTCGAATGGTTGATTATACACCTAGTAGACGTAGTATTTACACGTTTTATTACGAACAATTTGGCTACTGTTAACTTCCCATGAAACAGGTAGGAGCGTCGAGTATCGTGTCATTCGTGTCGTCATGTTTTGCCCAGCCCAAAAATGAACAACCTGACTATTTGTATAATTGCTTGATGAGACCTGATGCAGAGCTGTGTTTTCCTTATTTATGTTCAATCTCACAACTCGTACAAACAACCATTCCTATCAAGTTCGTCCCATAATTATCCCATTTCGCATTTATAATATATAAGGATAACGCAGGCGAAGCGAAGTATTAACTATAAAAATACAATATAATAACACAATTTTTTTGCTTACCTGTTAAATCCACAAGCAGCCGTTTTATGGTTTTCCTAAGTGCATATTTTATGGTTTTCATAAGTACAGTCAGAAGCATAAATAGCTGTAGGTTTCAAAGGCTTCCAAAATATCTAAGCAAAACAGCCACAAATATATAATCAAGTCAAAAAAGAGTTTGAAAGAACTCTCGTGAGTCTCGTATAAATATTTGTGGATGATGTTTTGCTTAAACACATATTGCATATAATGCATGGCTAAATGCCCCAAAGACTTAAGAGGCGGCACAGCTTTATTGAAGAGGTTCCGCCCCAACAGCAAAGCACTCATGTCACCCGGCTAAACATCTGGCGGGAGCAATCTAAGTAACTCCCCCCTAGTCACAACCTACCTTGGCTGACATGGAAATCTTTACACAGACTCCCGACCCAAGTCGGCCGTAGAAAGGAGAACATGTCCAAGTGGGGTTTCAGCTCTGACAACTCATGCCCGTGCAGAGCTTCTCCACAAACAATGGCACACCTATTCTCGTGTCCTCCGTGCCCTTCCACCTGCACACTGGAGGACCTCTACAACGCCACAGACAAATTTCGCGGGGCGGAGTACTGGACGAAATATATATGACTTGCCGGAATCGATTCGATAAGAAGATATTTTGGAAGCATTGGAAACATATATATATATATATATTTATATTCATTTATTTAAACAACAACACTGCCATTACAGGTAAGTCCCAATGCGAGAGTGAAGTAACTAATCGTAGGTACAACTACAAATTCACAACATTTTATACTTCAAAACTATTTCCTAAAACAGATTACAAATAACGCCGCCTTCATGAATACACTCAGAGTACACAAAAATAGATCTATTTCATTACCAATAAGATTGAGAGTAGTAAGCGCGTCTGTTAACGGGGACTTGTTTAGCAATTTGGTATTGACTATACATTTTATTGACATGCACCTGCAGGTGCCTGTTGCAGCTACAGCTGTTAAAGTAACCCTTTGCCAGCTATATCGCTCTACTCCTAGTGTACTAAGTCTTATTGTACTATATAAAATAATAAACGTAGCGCCTACATTAATAATGACTGCAAAATGGTAAAATGAAGATTGTGTATGTACGAGGTCGAGTACTGTTATTTGTATACCAATATTTATGTTGGTTAAGGTTTTAAATCGAATTAACTTCTATTCTTTTGCTGCTTCAATTAATAACGTTGTATTGTAATCCGAAGTGAAGAATAACCAAAAAAGTCAACTCATACAGTGGCTTCAGGCTTATCTTCTACCTACTTTCCTATTGAATCACTCCGTCTTGATGAACATCACCTTAAAATCTGTTGTGTAGTTTAAAATATCTAACAGACAGACATCGTAAAGCGACTTTGTTTATAGTTGACTTGACTACATGGTGTAGTTGAAGATTTATTTGATAAAAGTAGCTCTTACCTAAAAAATTAATAGCAATTTTAACAGTAACAAAAATAAAACAATACATTCTGGAATTTTAAGAAGTACATTTTTTAATCATAAATAAAAAAAAATAATACTTAATTGTTATCATTTACGCAGATAAGTCAGAAGAACTAGTATTATTAATTTGATGATCTCGGTGTTCTTTTATTTTTTATGACATGGACATAATTTAGGAACATTCGTTATAACAAACTCATTGAAAGGACTTCGTATTTACCAAATCAACTCACGCTCACTGTCATGAATGTTACTTTCAACAATGATATAAGGCATAATATTATACATACTTAACTCTTATCGTATAGTCATTAAATATTAAGATACTTACCATAAAACAAATGACTACCAGACCAGCAAAGCTGGCGCAGGCCTTATTCTTAACGTATTTATTTAATGTTTAAGATTTCTTTAATATCACATATTCGTTGGCGAGTGGACCCGCTATCACTATTAAAGTCAATTTCACTTGTATTATAATACAAATGTTAACGCAGTGTGATTGCACAGCACAGGGTCCTTGAGTGGTCACTACCTAAGACTGTTGATGTACTTCATGAGGTTAAATACTACGATGACTCCCATGATGTCTGTGTATCCCTCGTGATTGGTGGTCGGTGATGCGTTGCATAAATTCTTCCGGCAGTAGCAGAACCTGGAATTTAATATGAATATAATTTTAGCAAACCTCAAACCATCCCGTAATCCTCATTTCAAAGTATTTTCGCGAATTCAACAATAGTAGTATCAAGAGTTTAATTTTGCGCGGATTGATTTTATGACTCCTATTAACCGATTTATATAGCGATAGCAGCCGGAACAACAGTATAGCGTGCTTTATGGTGCAGCATGCAATTCAAATAAGAGATGGGTGCATAAAGTTTTAACAATATATATAACATGTTAAATAAAAATTAACATTAACAGAGTTAATATAAATTTTAGTAAAATGCTATTTATAACACTGTTAATTTTTTACCGCTGCATGCATGCACACCTGCCGCCGCCTGCCATCTATGATCACTCCTAAGAAATTGATTGATTTAGGTCAGACAGTTGTTTGTTTGTTTGTATAATTTTGAAACGTAACAATGGTGAATGTTAATAATATAACAAATAAAAAAGTTGTGTTATTCTTAATGTACATAAAAATCAACGTTTAACATTCTTCCAATCCAACCATATTTAACTGGTGATGTTAATTAACCCTTTATTTACCATGTAATTTTTTCTTAGCATTAGCATTCAACTAGTTAAAAAGTTTTAACTTTTATCACCTCTAATTCAAATAGCTAATATCAAGTTATCGCTACAACAAAACTTAAATCAACGTTTACAAACTTAACATGGGTTTTCGAAAAGCTGAGCTGCGTTCCAAAAAAACCTAAAATACAAACAGCCTGACCTAGAATATTATAAAAAGACTTATACAATTTAGGATTTGTTTTATACTAAAGTTGAGAATATACTGTGAGATACGGACCAGCTAAGCTAGCTCATTAAAATAATTTTTCAATATACATTGTTTAACTTTCGCAATGCGAATAACTTATGGAAAAAATCAAGCCAAGCGTCTATATTCATTAGAATAATAAAATTGCAAAGTAATTTGACCCGTATTTCTAAACTCGATTAAGAAATACGTGTCATCTATATACACTAATATTATAAAGAGGTAAGCGTTTGTATGTTTGAGGTAGGTAATCTCCGAAACTACCGAACCTATTTCGAAAATTCTTTCACTGTTAAAAAGCTACATTATCCCTGATTGCTATAGGCATAATACATTTTTCAAGAACGTTAGAGATCCGTATGAAAACTCTGATATGTAACCCAACGTGTGAGAAAAAAATAGTCCACGCAGGCGAAACCGCGCGCGGAAAGCGAGTATTGTGTGTAGAGAGAATACGCTGCCCCCAATTTGACTAATATGCTTATATCCATATATTAATTAAATTGAATTGTACCTATTATACGATGTGGTCCTCTCTCCTTTGTCGTCAACGTTCTCGCAGCCCTCCTCATATGGCTCCAAGATTTCCATCTTCGGGAACCATTTGCCGTTTCTGAAGTCGTGATACTCGTTCTTCTGAGATGCACAATCACGGAGAACGCTTTTGATCTTTGCTGAAAAAGTGGAATTATACCACAGTTAAAAGGTATTTATGAATGTGATATTCTGATTATAACTATTCGTAAAATATATCAATGCTGGAAATATTGTTGTGAATTTTATTGTTTGTTCTAGTGTGATGGTAAGAATAACATTTACTCTCTTAACACTCCTCAGCTGTTCCATATATTGCATTAAGTAATAATTTCAAGTTAAAGATAACAACTAGAAAAAATATTTGGTTCTAGGTATCAAGCAAGACTTGAACCCCAGGTATGTGCAATCCGCGACTGCTCTTTTTCCAATTAAAACAGAGCATGTCAAGATAGACCTGGGTACTATTCTACAACGTCAACGTCGTAGGAGTTCTATCTCTACCGGGCAGTTACAGAAGCATTTCTGTAACAATACGTATAATCATATTATTATAATCATTAAAAAACACACCTCCTCCTAATTCGAGATGGAAGTCCTGCTTCATGCACATGGTAGAGTAGGGGCATTCGACGATGAACTTGTCGGTGTAGTCGAAGTGCACGCACAGGTTCTTAGTGGTGTTGTAGTACTGGCCGGGTGGGGGGTTGATGAGGCACTGGTAGCATTGCAAGCAGGATACTCCTGGAAAAGGCGTTGCAAAGGAATCATTTTAGGAGTCCTGGATTTCTTTGAAAAGGTGTTGAATTATTGCCAGAGCATTAGTGTCTTTGACCTAATCTTTTCCTCCTTTTTTACGCAATTTAAGATTACGTGCAAGCGCTATTCCCTAAGTAATTGTTTTTGTTTGTGTAATAAAATAAAGTGTATCTTATCTTATTGCTTGGACTTTAGTAAACACCATCATTATGCTAGTTAGCATTTTTATTGAGCACTTGATTTTCATTTAAAATGTTAATGTTGAAACTGAAATATCTGTTTTGGACTTTGACTCGTATAACTACATAGCATTGCAATAGTATTTTATATTAAATAAGTATGCAAAAAAGTATGTTTAAATATTAACATTAATGTTAAAAACCGTGATTCTAAATCCACTATACATATAAAAAGTTAAAAGTTGTAACGATAAGTGTCAAGGTGTCTGTTTGCTGACTATTTAGCAGGCAGCAAATTGTCTAAACTATAATGTATGCAATGCAAATGTTACGACATCGTGAGTCAACGGGTTTTAAGTTATGTGTCCTCCATGCCGATGCCCTTCCCAGGTCTCGTGGTCAACGAGCGACCTTGAGACGACCGACTACCCTGTAATGGCAGACCCGGTATGCATCTCGACAGTAAAGTTAATAATACTGTATAATTTAGCCGATTGGAATTGTGTCTATTAAGATGACGATCTTACCTCGATAACCGGATTGAAGATTTCGCAATAAGTGACTTTGAATATTATGCCCCGAAGAGATATTTCTATACGTTTAATAAAATCATTGCCAATGTAAAACTATAAATTAACATTTTATTTGAAAAAACCTGGTATAATATGAATGACGGTGAAGAATTTATGTCTGTCTGATAGCATCACAATGATATTCAATAAATGATGTGCACTAAGTATTTGAGATTCGTATAATACGAGTATATTAAGCGTGAATAGTTTTCAAAGATGCGTCCACGCGAACGAACTCGCTGACAATAGCTAGTACTGTATAAATGAGTCGGTTATTCTCATTTAGTGGAGACTAATATTGCGGATCACAAATTTAGTGACTTTTTGATATAAAGTGTATTAGCTCCAACCATATTTAAGGCACTTAGTTCTTTTGTTATAATTTTAATTAAATTCAATAGAATATTTGCACTAATAAACAAACAAAGAACATGTATTCTACTTTACTAGAACACAGGTCACAGCACTGATGCCCTGGTCGAGTCATTCACCCTATAACACATGTCAAACTAGACAAGATACCGACTGCTTTAAAAGTATAATTAGTTATTTGCACATGTCTTGCCTACTATGTATGTCCATTGACCACGTGCCTAATTAGAGGTTTTAGCTATTGATCTATCGATTTGTTGAACTGCAGAATTATGTAAACACCATTGTCCAAATAAATTTAAGATATAAATTAACAAAACTAACTACCACTGAATTCAGTTAACGTTTTATGGTGGTAGATTATTATAACAAAACCTCACCTTTTTGACACTAAAATTTCTTCTAACAATTTTCCAGTTTTTTAGCTACATTTAAAAGAAGATGTAGGTATCTATGAAATGCAGAATTATCCAAAAATGTTTACAAAAAAGTTTCGTGGCTAAACTGAATAATTAAGTTCTGTTTTGGTTAATATAATAAAATGTGGTCTCTGCCTACCCCGCTGGGAAAAAGGCGTGATGGTATGTATGTAATGTGATAAAATCACACTTTTTTGATCTTAAATTTCCATTTCTAATTTGAATTCACCAATACTATCTCACCATTTGCCTATTTTTCACCTCCAATTCTTGTAAAGTTTTAACACAACAGAAACAGAGATCAACGCTCTTTGCCTACTGATACTGCTTTAAATTTTGTACGGAGGGAAGCGTGAGTCACTGCATAATGTTATAACAACTCCCACGCAGCTACATATTACGCATCGACTGTGAGCCAGCGTGCAGCGTTCTTGGATTCAGACCTTGTCCCCTTTGACTGTTAACTGGCTAATAATAGTAGGACTGGACACTTTGCTATTCTTTTAAATAACATTTTTAACAAACCTAGTGAGCATAATAATTTTAACATAAAATCGAATTTTGGTACCGGAGGTAGTCATTAAAGAGGAAATTGACATTTAAACAATTTTTTACGAATTCCATCGGCAGTTATTTTTATATTTTTTTTACTACCATAAACCGTTTCATCTAAAAAGTTAGAGCTGACTATATCTTGTTGTCATACAGTATTGTGTTATGCCTTGGGCTTGATTAGCTGTTGTAAACTGGTGTATTATGAACGATACTAATGAGTAATTTTCACGGTAATATCTGAAAACTATTTCACTTCTCTTTGTCTGATGAACTTATTTTTTCGATACAAACACAAACGAAAAGTCAATCGATAACGATAGGTGGCTTTGACAAATTCAGTTTTGTCTAGTTGGTCAAGTCTTGACTTTACTTCGTATAATGCCTTTAACAACTTATTTATTAATTGCTTTTGTGTCTCAATGTCACGGTGTGTCTGAAGAATATTATGATGACGCCGCCACAAAAGAGATTACACAGTTAGATATAAGCAATGTCCGCAGATCTGGGATTGTGTTAAAAGAGAATGAATCTCAACTAAGTGATGACGACGGGTTTAAAGTATTTGTAGTAAATCAAGGGAAGAAAATTAAAGAAAAACTACATCTCAAACATCCTTTAGATACTGAATTGACGACAAGCACTACGACAAAAAAATATTTAACAAAAAATGCATCTGTAATTTATTGTAAAAATATGACCAATCATGGGCCTCTCAATTTTTTTGAGGACTACCAGTACATTTATGACGAATCTACGGCTAGTCAACCACAAACAGAAACTACAAGTACAACAAAAATAGTTGATGAACTTAAGGAAAATGAATCAAATCCTTATTTAAAAGATTTCTTCAATCTAGTGCCAGCCGTTAAAAAGCCAAATCGAAATAAACATGTCATACCAAATAATAAAATTTGGTATGTTCCTGCAAAATATCCATGTTGGCAACTACCTGTGCTTTTCGGAGAATTAGGGAGTAGAAAGAAAACATCGGATATTTTTCTGGTTTCCCATGGTCGTCTTAAAAATGTTGTGACCCTCAATACAAAGAATTATCCAGATTCCAAATCATATGATATACCTGCAGCAGTAACTCATAACAACAAATGGTGTGAAGTGGAACCGTGCTACGGTGACCATACTCTTTGCCTATTTTCAGATAGTTCAGTCTCAAAATTATGTGACGATAATTATCGAGTACACAAACCTACTACTTTACAGCAAATTGCTTTGGTTAATACAGTAAATGCAATGAGAAATCGTATAGCAAGAGGATCATCTGAAGAATATCCACAGTTGCCCACGGCCAGCAATATGAAGCAAATATTATATGATTATGATTTAGAGAAAATGGCTGCTACGTGGCTTAGTCAATGTTTCCCTGGCCCTCCACCCTGCTCGTCGTTAGATGGTCGTTATGTGACACATTTGGAATGCACTAAACAGGCAGAACAATGTTGTGTCAAGTCATATAAATTGGATGCAACGTCCAAGTGGTATGTAAACGCTGTTTTTTATCGCTTCCATGCTAGTAAAATAGTTATCAGTTAGTTAACTTTTACTTAGTCACAATTGATAAACTCATAGTATACTGTTGAACTTTACCCAGCAAGTTAAGAAGTTTTTCTATTGCTTTCAGTGTTCCAAAAGAAGAATGTTTTGTACCTGCTATAATTGGCTGTATTTACGCTTGGTTCTTAAGCGCTAAAAAAAAGCTTCGAAGGAAAGACATAGAATGTGGTCATATTGAGTCCTCCACATATAATACTGCTCAGTTGATTTGGGCTAACACCAATAAAATTGGTTGCGCCTTTGGTAATAGACGTAATGGCGATATCAGAGTCGCGTGTGATTTTGCGCCAGGTGCACCCTTTTCTCTACATACTAAGTATTATTGCGGATTTATTTCGCACAAAGATATAACACAAGATGTGATTCGTAATCATGTTCATGAAGGTCTGAATTTGACAAATTTGACTTTGTTGTCCTCTTTTGGACTACATTTACGACCTATGGAGAACCTAAACGTAAGAAATTATTCGACACACGTGGCCAAAAAACTTAGTTCTAAAGTAATAAAAAACTTTGGGAAATCTTGGGACTTAGATAGTTTGAACACGTTATACACAGATTCACAACTTAGACGAGTATTCAAGGACTACAGCAATGGAACAAGAGGAGTAATTGCTAGACTTGTGACTCGATACACATTTCATGAGGAAAGCGAATTCAGATGTGACACAGATGAGCCGATGTACGCCATTGGGCAACCAGGTTCCCTTTGTGTACAGAAGAGTAGGAGATTCCATGCTCTCTGTTATGACTTCCGAGATCCTAACCCTGGATATCGTTTAGTGGCTGTCGTTGCACCGGCTGCATTGTTTTCTCTGATACTTTATGACTTATTCAGTGGTGTCGTAAGACAGACAAACTACTGACCGTGAAAACGTGATTAGGGTCAAGAACAAGTTGTCAATGTAGGCTTTACGTTGCAATGGGGCACCTATATTTAGTAAATTTGGGTGAAAACAGTGAAGATTTCGTTTAACTTAACGTTAAGTATGCGACACGTTTAGTTTACCTCCTAATTTTAAGAGCTACTTACCTAACACCTAACCTATAAATAACAATTAATTAATTATTCCCTTCATTTTATTTGAGTATTGCGACTGCATTAATTCGTAATGCAGCCGCAGTACTTAATTCTTAAAACTCCCGCATTTTCGCTGCTTTACCTTCAATACAACTAGCATTTACTGAACCAGCTCAAGCATTTTCAAGGTAAAATAAGTGGCTGCAATTGATGTCGGAGTGCAAAATTTAATCCGACTCCGATAAAATTTTAAAGTGTTGACTCGTAAATTCAGGAAGTTCCTAAAATACATTTCTTATCCAGATTAGTCAGTTCTTGTTAAGCACTTTTATATAATAAAAATCAATGAAACTTACAATTTGTTTTAACCCGGTTCATTCTGCATTACTCAACTAATGTAATAAATGAATGATTAAATAGAATAACATTATATTATCTACGATATTATTTGGTATGATTTTGACTGTTGTGTGTTAATCCAATAGAGAGAGAGCCGGATTGATATTTTTTCACTATGGCTATTAGTAAGACTCTCATCTGATATTATTTCTGTCGACCTGAACAGAGCTGAAGGCACCGCTAGATCAATAAGGTGCGTTTCCACCAGAGATGTGCGAGGATGCGTTTATTAAGAACCAATAGAATCGCGAAGGAAGGTGAATGAAACAATTCTATTGGTTCTTAACACACACATTCCTCGCAACGCATCCTCGCACATCTCTGGTGGAAACGCACCCTAATGCTAAGGAAATTGCTGACATCATTATCATGGTTACATTATTCTTTGACTCAATCAGTTCAATCATACTCATAAGTTGAAAGAAACTGAGTGTTTCCCGTTAGATAGAGAAACTAAACACATGAACACTACACTTTTTGGCTATAAAACAATATTAACAGATTTTTTCCATTATTGTGTTATCGTATCGCTCGAAGATAACGATTACGCTGCTAGATATTGGTGGAACAAAGTAATGTAAATATTTTTCGTTGTCATTCGGCCGTCGCAATCAGGCTAGTGTTTCATTTTGTGCAAATGATGCAAAAGTAGAAAATATAAATGCGGGCACTAGAATAAATTATGGCGAAAACAAGTTTCCATAACCTGACAATGGCGTCGCCTAGAGTAGTGAGAGGTCTATTCGAACAAAAATTAAAAAGTGGCATTCGGAGTTCGCCGGTGGAGTTTCATCCACGGGACCTCGATCGAGTAAAGGATGACCGGTACCTGATGCGGATCATAGCACACGTCGAGAACAGCGCGCAACAGGCTGTCGACATGCTCTGGGATATCCTCACATGGAGAGCCGTCGTTGGGGCGAATGACATCAATGAAACAAACATCCGAATGGACTACGTCGAAGAGGGCTCGATATTTCCTTACGGCAGAGACGTTGATGGATGTCTTTTACTTGTGTTCAATTCTAAAGTTTTTCGTAAATCTAAAAAGGATTTGGATGAAGTGAAAAGGATTGTCATTTACTGGCTAGATCGCATTGAACGGGAAGAAAACGGTAATAAAATTAGCATCTTTTGTGATATGTCTGAACAAGGACCAAGTGATTTTGATGTAAACCTAAGCAAGTACGCGATCATGTTATTTCGCAGGTATTATCCACATTTTTTCAACTATTTAATCGTTTTCCAAATGCATTGGTCACTGTCTGCCACATTTAGGATGGTTAAATCTTTTCTTAGTCCTCAAGCAGCATCAAGAGTGAAATTTGTAACAAAGTCAACGATAAGTAAAATAGTTCAGTTAGATCATGCCTTAAAAAGCTGGGGTGGAAGAGGAAACTACGTATTCCAATTTAAGCCTGAAAGTAGATCAAGTGGCACGGAAATTATGCGAAGTAAAGCAGGCAACCAGTATTTGTCGATGATAAATTTAAAAGCGAACAATACTATAATTTTTAGAGGAAAAAATAACAAACTAATATTTTGTATGCTCTTGACTGTTACCAATTGGCATGAATCTGCTTTATTTTTTGAGATACGAACTACAGCCCCAGACTATTTTTCTATAAATCCTAGTTACGACACGTTAAACGTTAACGAGTCAAAATCTGTTGTGGTAGTTGTCCAAGATAATTTCGATTCATTGACCATGGCCGCATTAGCGGAAGAAAAGTTCCTGACCATTGCAATTGAAATACCAAATACTGGAGTAACCAGAGAGGAGATACACGATATTTGGCAAAATTCTCCCGAATTTAAAGTGCAAGAGTACATATTCGGGACTATTTTAAATGAAGTCGAAGATAAGAGCACGATAATTGCAAATTCTTTGACTGACCTGAGCTTAAATAACAAGGCCATACAAAATCAACTTAATATTTTGAAACTGTACCAACTGCTCACACTTGTAGTGGTTTCTTGTGTGGCCTTCGCCTTCTGTTTTCAACACATTTGGTCTTGACTTAGAGTATTATTATATCATCGCAATAACATCAACACCAGTTCTTGACTTGTGACGTTTGATACATTTCTCTAACAAGGAGTTTTTGCTGGGTTCCTTGCGTGAATCAATTCAACCGTTTTCCGTCCGCATTGCTATGTCCCGGAACATCCTATTCTAGTATAAGTTTTTTGTTTACTAACGCGTAAACTTTCTTGTATTAAGTAGTTAATCGATTACACTGTTACAAACCTGCATTCAACGAGGTGAATACTGCTAATATTAACGCCACTAGACATTGCTCCACAGATATCATTTTTCTTAGTTTTTGTATCACGGTTTCCTAACTAGGACGACGTCTTGACAAAGATGGCACTGCAATCGTTAGTCTGCGAACAAAGACAAATGTATATTTTAAATTATTCAATTTTATAAAATAAATCTTGCTTAGGCTATTTTTATGTAAATAATGGAGACTGATCTGTCTAAATAATGTTATTTTAAAACTGTTATTTATTGTGTAGAAATAAAGTATTTACAAAAAGATGTCTTCTTTGGTTTTAGCATAACAATTTATTCTAGGACATCCGTAGTAAGTTATGTCGTAACTGATCGCGATGATAAATTTTTCTTATCGGTATTCGGTAAAACCACACACATTACTGGTGACAAAAGCACTTGACGTTCTTCGTCATTTCTGGCGGATGCAAGCATTGTGGACTTACTTGACAGATGAAATATGTAAGAACAGCTTTACTTGTATTTTCGTTTTAGAATTCGGCCGTTGGGGACATGTCCTGAACATATCTATGAGTACATATAAAGACAAACGGCAACACACAGAATGAGCTCAAAAGCTCATCGCATAATTGTTTGGAATTTCATTAGCGGGATCGAACGGGCGGAACGGGCCTTGCCAAGTGACGTCACGATGGAATCATCGTCGTTGAGCTCTCTGATGAAAAGATAAAGAAATCGTTTCTAAGCTCTAGGCCGTTGCATTGTGTTGCGGTGATAACACGTGGCAAAGGCCTATAACCGGCGACAATCGTGTTGCTATTATTTTCAAGGTCCTGACCTGCTTGGCGTGGCGGCCTTTCCCCTGGCCAGGCTATCGGACTTATAATCAATGTAAGCATCGATAATTGTATACAGTTTTGAAATCATATCGTAATTTACGCAGCTGCATTCATGATATGTGAACTTTTGTACCTATATAGGTATATAGTGATATATATCACTAGTTTGCCATTTAATTTTACAAAACAGCACTATTTTAGCACAGAGGAATCAGAAAGACTAAATTTACAAATTTTACAATGTCTTGAATTCGATGATGGGAAAGTGAACTACTTTTACAAAATTCATAGTATGAACAGAATAGTGATTAAGTCCGTAACATTATGAATATTTTAATGTTTGTGTTTAAACTTGAAAAGGCCCAATCTGACTGTGCACTTTTTTTTCTGTCATTTACACTAAAATATTATTCCAAAGAAGTCATGGCAATGATGAATTCTTAGTGGTCTGGCTTTTAACTACCCTAACATATCTGTACTTCCTGGTGCATTCAATGAAATAATTTGTAGACCTACTCCAATTTGTGATTTGCTATGTTCTTGACGTTATAGTCGCGTGATGGATTCATATGACCTCTATATTTTTCAGTGCAATATTTGATAATATGTCTAATTGCGTTAAATAGATAAGTAAAAAAATTGATAACGTGATATTGTTAAAATAAGGTTTCGTTTCTTTCGGGAGGCGGCGCTGGACCACTGTGACCACGATTGATCTATTGCGGTCATATGTAAAATCACCTAACCTCTGGGGCATTTAACCCTTCCCGTCCCAGCGACGCGATTTCGGGTCAACAAAAAACAGATTTTCTATTGTGTCTGAATGAATATTACAAAACTCCCCGAAACGAACCCAACCTCATTGAACAGCCGGCCGATTCTCAACTGGTTATGGCTCAACTCATTTTGCAAAACACCCATTCAAAAAAGGTTGCACACGACCTTCAATACCAACAGAAAATCAGAATACTATACTAGTTTAGAGTTATTGTGTGGAATTCAGGTATGAAGCTATTGCGAGTTGTTTTGTCAAACAGACTTATTTGTTTACGCCAACCTAGCATTTAGTATTTACGAACGGTGTTAGTCGCGTATTAGCACTTCTAATAAGTAGGTAGATACTTGTATAATTTTAATAGGTATCTGTGTAACGTTCAATGCCAAATAAAATCATCAGAAGGCGATGTGATCATATTTATGAAGTAAATAGAATTCCTTAAAATCACTTTTATAAACTCTAGTTTTTTTTTCCTTAGCATCAAGAAAACACATCGCTGTATAAGATTATTCGTTTACTTTTATATTCCTTTCCTAAATTCAGAAAAAATATGTAGCAATTTTTTTAAAAAATAATTAAATTTTTAAATTCCTTTAAATATACGGGCATGTGAATATACTAAGTTGATCTGTACATGCAATTATGCATGCAATGCAAATTGGACTTACGAGTACGAGTATAAACGATATGCTTCTTGTAATTATGGATAATGTAAATATTGGCACAGTTGCATGTGGTGAAGCTATTATTTTGTTTAAACTCATGTTAACCACAAAAAATATGTGATGAGGATGACCTGAAACCTGAAACGTTATAGGTAAGAAAAACAGACAAGTTTACATGCTGACCTATTTTGACTTCACATCACATGTGCAATTGTGCATCCTGTCATGAATGAATAAATTAGCTTTCCGCTTGAACAATCTTAATCATGCATCGTGCATTATCTTTCACATAATATACTTAGGTGTAGTTCAGGGAAATTGCCGGGAAAAATTTGTAGAGTTGGCAGGAAATATGCAACTTCTTCTCAATAGTTTTCTCTAAATTCTCAACTCAACGAAAGTAGTTTCGTGCCTCTTACGAAGTTAAAATTTAATCAACTTCAGCGCGAGCCTGACATTGCCTGCAGTTCTGCATAATCTGAGCTAATTGCTATGTACTCTCAAACTACTCGCGGACGGACAGTAGAAAGTCTAAAGTGTTACGCTTAACCTGTGTTTATTTTTGAAATTGAAAATATCACACATCACTTGGTAAAACGGCTTCATAGATTGCTAAACGAGGCTGCAGTTTTGTAGCGTTTCGTGTTCCGTGACAGAAAATTACCAAATTCTCACTCAGTATGGTGCGAAAAATTATTGAATCTTGCGCTTGTGGTTTGTAATCGCGTTCCGGAACGCGCCTTTTATTGTTTTCCTTATTATACTTTTATATTGTTACAAAACAGTCAGTGGAAAACGGCGTCTGTATACCTATCTTAACCGAATTATTTAAACGATTAATGCAATTGATTTGTATGATTTTGAAAGAATTCTAAAACTTAATTTATATAATTAACGAAGAACTTACATATCTGACCCCAACATTACTGAAAGGTTGTTGTTCTACAATAACTACTTCATTAGTCAAACGCATATCAACTGATGTGCTTAGGATTTAGGTGCTTCAATTTTCGTTTTATTCACAACTTTTTAGGAATAGCTTAAAACTTCGTGCCATTAATAAAATCATGTGTTGTGCTTTTCCCCGAGTAAAAAACTAATTCATATAAAATTATAAAAAATATGAACACGAGTTCCTTGATACCAAGTTTTAAACAGCTGTGGTGAACTTGCTTAAGTAGTGGCTAGATGATAATGTTGAAATAAGTAAATCGTGAGCCGACCTTAACCGACGCACCTACTTTTTATCCTACACGCGGTATTCTAGTTTGGAGTTTGGAGGTCTTCGCAACGCGTCCGTTACGTCACGTCTCGTAAGTGATCAGCTGCTCGGGTAACATTGGAACAAGGTCACATCGGCGCATGATTACCACAAACCTGATTGGCCGCTGCATTAGCTACAAACACAAATAAGTCCTATTAAGCAGACGTTCAGGTATTATTGCGGCTTCGATCTTGACACGGTAGTACATATCACAGTCCCCCCACTATCAATTTAATTCTATTCAACTGGCAAATAGTGTCTATAGTGGTAGTGTATTTCAGTAAATAAATATCATCATAAACTCTGGAATACCTTGAAACATACGATTAGAATTCAATAACATTATTATAGGTATACTCTTACACATTTGTTGCCTACTTGCTACTTAAAGTAAGAAATGACCAGTTAAACAATAGAGTGGCCTATACCAACGAGTATATGCATTATTTTTCAAAATCAATATTAATTTCAAAATGTTTGAAGCTTCTGCAAATGTTAGTATGTATGAAACTTGTTTTGGGTATAAATTATAATTAAACAGCTATTATTTCGCGTTAATTAAGAGTCGTTGCACGGTGCATGTTTATTATCTGTAACACACAACAATGCTCACTAAAACCGTTTGCTCTCGCGACGCCTCACCTGTCTTGGTTGCCTACAATGCTATTGGATTGTGAAATTTCTAGTCTGATGCCTTCTCGTCAAGATTTGTTTATTGTGCATCTTTGCAAAATTATTCTTGATTTACCTGCCTAGCAAAATATGTACTTATAACATTTACGCATTAACTCACAGACATTAATCAAAATAGGTAACGTGTCTCTATGAGTGAACCAAGGCAAGGCAAGGGTGCCACTTTTTTACCACACCGAAAAAAGAGCATTGCAAATCCCATTGACACGCGCCAGGTTCATACACCCGCGTCCTCTATATCGATGTGTATAGTTTTTTTTATTTGCAATGGTTTTTTTTTATTTTTCAAGGATTCTCTATACGTTACTCTGAACCGCCCCCTTTTTTGGCTCGTACTATATTTTACACCACGTATATGAGACAACATCATAATAGTCAAATCATACTTCCTCTCTCTGTAACCTAGTATTTTATTATGTCTCATCCTTTATTTTTCCTTTATTTTTCAGTCCTTAAAAATGGAAACTGGTGATCCTATTGCAGTACCTATATGTATTTTATGTAACACAATTCATTTAGTTTATTATTTAAATATCTCTTACTTATTCTTTATTTTGCACAGCCTTACCCGTTATATTATACAAGTCTCTCTTCAGAAGCTAGTCTGGAAGAGATCGCTTTAAAGCGATAAGACCGCCTAAATTGTACATTTGATGTCTACTTACTGTTTAACTTGCTGTATTTGTTTGTTTGTGCAATGAAGATTATTTATCTTATCTTATCTTATAGTCATACATTGCCCTGGTCCAATATGTTCTTCTTATATATCTTAGCTTAAAAAGAAAATAGCGATAGTAACACGAACACCTCAGACCTAATCAACAAATGTTGAAATCTAACTTGCCATCAGACATTATGTTCAATAAATCAATCAATACGTTCGAGTATTTTGAAAACTAAAGTTAAACAAAGTACTTATTTACAATTTAGCTCTCATTAGTCTCGGCAGATTAATAAGAAAATCTAACTGTGCTACGCATTTTCGTAATATTCGCCTCGGGTCGTTTGTTGTTTTTGTCGTAATTAACGCAATCGGATTAACGTAATCGGCCGGTGTCGTTAGCCCGCCCTTGGCAACTTATTATTTTACGCTTTTATTTGTCTACGTGTTAACAAGTTTCGACAGTTTTTTCTTGACTTTGAACCAGTTTCATCGGATACTGGACGGCCAAATAATTATAATTTTTATCATATTATTTATTTTCAAGACAACTTATTAGCTAGCTAGCTTATTATTTATGAGCATTATACTCGAGGAAACTTTCGGAAATAAAAACCAATTGTTTATTATTATTAGTTTACACAGTAGAGAAGTTAGATTTTGTGTTCAGAAAAAAAGGCCCTGAATAGTATTAAAAAGTAGATATAAAATGGGTTATTGGGTTATAATAATGCCCCAGTTGTTTCATGGAATCGTATAATTTACTACAAGATTGCGCGCTATTCAAATTAATACATGTCATCCACCTCTGCCGAACAGTTAAGTTTTTAGTAATGTGAAGTTAGTAATTAAAAATATAAATTTAGGAAGTCTATAGGATAGAAGTTAAGTTATTGGACCCCATGTAATGTTGCTGCTTTTGAGATGTGAGATAGAGTCACCAGACAACTGATCTTTCTAATAATATTCTGTGTAAATGGTTTTTAATAATGTGTTGCTTGGAGGCTATTGACCCGATAACGACACGAATGTTTACTTGTAAAGTGAGTTTTGTATGCAAAGCAACTGATCTGACTGTTTGATCAGTTATCTATTATATGTTCTAGATTAATTATAAGTGTCTCTTTGAATTTATTTCGAATCGAAATATGTAGCCTTATCCTGCATGATACAGCTAGCTAGCACCCGTTTTTACTTTTATATGAAAGAACAGTTTTCCTCTACTGCATTTTGAGTTTACTACTTTTTAGTTTTTGATAGATGTACAGCACCTACCACCGCCTACTTTAGTAATCTATGGAGGAGGAAGGACCCAGTACAGTTCACGATCACGACTGAGGATGATGAGTGATTAATTACGAACTTGCTCGATACTTTTGATACTTAATAAGAGATTCCGAGTACCAGGTTAGAGGCTATATAAACCTTGACAATCCAACATCACAGTTTAATAATATAAAGTTATTTAAGGAAACCCTGGTTTAAAAAGCAGAGCTCAGTTAATACTGTTCTCATGTAGTAACAATTTAATTTACATAATTGCTTTTCGGTTTGTCATTTTCGCATTTAGGTTCTGTAGTAAATTAACCGAAATTTTGAATATCATGCAATGCTCTCTTGAACATACAATTTGTGTACATTAATTATGTGAGACAAGACTCGAACGAAAGTAAGAATATGTAAAATGTTCAAAAGCAGAAGCCATGACTGGTCAGCCTAAAGACCAAATCTTGATGCGATGAATATGTTAACTATAAACAGATAACTGAGAACCGGTCAAAAGTACTTTTGACTGCAAAAATCAGTCGAAATTGTTTTTGACGGTTGTCCTTAGTCAAAAAGAGTTATGACCGATTTTTGCAGTCAAAGGTGATTTTATCTGAAGTTCTGACTGTAACAAAAACAACTAATGTGTGGTGGCACAACCCTATTCCAATGAATGATCGATACACACGTGTATGATCTCAACATTACCTCATATGCGCAAATGGACCGTATGATTGGCAAAATCCTGTTAGTTAATTTATCATCTGAAGAAAACCGTCATCCCATATCAATTTAATATTTACCTTAACATCTAGCGATAGTGCACTCTTGTTTTCAGTTATCACAAATTCACAGTAAATAACACCTTATCACAACCGTATCAATTCTCGTTTTCCACTGCAGCGGTTTCTGAAGCACGTGTGTAGAGGAATGCTGTAATGAGATCTGGCGCGTGCGTCTTGCCGGGGAGTCAACAAACAACTGCTCGCCAACCAAGTCGCCAATGCCGGTTTGTTTTCGCGCAAGGACTTGTCTCATAGAACGTAACTTAGGGCGTAACACTTGTGCAATGCGAAATTACAAAATTCTCGTATTAAAACTAAACGGATTATTTAAAAACATGATTTACAATATACTCGTATTTTAGATGGCGGAATTAAGACATGACGTTAGGGCAAACTGGCCAAACAAGTCTCGGTAAGAAATATTCAAGGATGCTTTTAATCTGACGGCCCAAGTATTTTGTATAAACTTGTTTCTTCATTAAATAAAATCCTTGCACATAGCATGATATTTTATATTTCTTTCATTCAGATCAGTATTTGAACGCTCTAAAGAAGTAAAACAGCGTCGTTTAGAGCACAATAAACTGCTGTAACTGCTAAACTTTCGTTTTGTGCCATAAATAAGCACGAGTAAGATGGTGGCGAGGGCGGGCGGGATGAAAGTGAAGCTGATAAACGTTTTTATGATAAAAATTGAATTATATCAGAATACTTAGTATTATAACTGGCACCAAGGTGACATAGAGACAACAAGACCATGTAGCAATGTAGAGTCTTTACAGATAATAACTACGTATATTCGCGAATATGTGGAGTCCGTGAAGACCACATTACACACTACCTACTACTACATTTACCAAATATATCACTGTCTGTTTACTCAAGTTGTAATCGTGCTCGTGATTCGCTCTGTCAATAGCATTGTAGTGAATTCGTTTTTGCCATCAATCATTGTCAATAACTGGTCTACCGGCAAATGGTGAACCATTTTCTTCCTCCACTTGGGTCGAGGGTTCGATCTTCAAAGAGTCTCCATACATTAATTTGACGATCTTTTATGTTTTTTCTGTGTTTCTGTATAAGTCTTTATTTAAGTATAAATATAAGTCTACCTCCCATGCGCCATGGTACAAGGTCTTTTGATTTTTATTATACCGTGTGATTATTTATTTATACTGTAATTAAGGAACATGAGATAGTAGATGCAGTCATGCTCGAAGTAAATTTATTTTAATGAAACCCCAGCTAGCTCCCCTTTAGATGAGTTTCCGACTATGACTACCAGTAACAGTATTAGCTTAGTGAATCATTCATTATGTTTACCTTGTTTATAAAATTGATGATGC
This sequence comes from Udea olivalis, assembly GCA_947369235.1. NCBI lineage: Eukaryota > Metazoa > Arthropoda > Insecta > Lepidoptera > Crambidae > Udea > Udea olivalis. Next base: position 7,268,352 of record OX376362.1, on the reverse strand, counting down.
TTTGAACATTAGGTTTGAGGAATAGTCCAATCGAAAATAATCCTCAAACATGACTCATATTTAGCGAACAATAAGATTTATACATGAAACGTTCAAATGACTAATAGACGCCGTGCTTCTACCCAGAATCATACTGTGTAATCATATGAATATTTCACCTGTACATATGATTTCATAAAAAGTTGTATAAATGTTAATATCAGATTACCTTGATGTACGATAGCGCTGATTTGTTTTAATCATGTTTTAAATACTAATGATAAAAAGAGGAAATATTTTATTGTTTGTTTGTTTGCATTGAATAGGCTCCGAAACTACTGGACCGATTTAGAAAATTCTTTCACCAATATAAAGAAGAATTATCAGCGAGTAACATGGGTTTTTATCTTTATTCTGAATTTTAATGGAAGGAATAGTCCACGTGGGCAAAGCCACTGGCGAAAAGCTAGTGCAAATAATAGCTTACTAAGCAGTTTATTTACATATAGGTAGAATTTATCTATCATTAAGATTCAACTGTCAACTCTTGTTTCAAAATTACTTCTTTTAAGTGTTTGTAAACGCTTACGTTAATCAAGAATAATAATTTCCAGATATCATCATTACAAGCAAGACTTATAATACCTACCTACATATTACTTTGGCTTCTTTATGCTAAAATTTCATGTCCATTCTAAAATGAACCTGTCGGTAATTAGCTAAGTAACATTTCGTTATTCCAAAAATAACGGACTGCACCAGAAATGACGCGCCCTACTACTTTTCCACATTTTATCATTTTTTTTGTTACGTAACGAGCTGGAAGGTCATCTGATGGAAAGTGATCACCTCCGCTCAGCCCATGGACAACTGCAACACCTGAGGTGTCACCGATGCGTTGCTTTTAAATAGGAATACGCTCTCTTCTTAAAGGCTCCGATGTCATACCCTTTTGGAAATACAGCCGCAGGAAGATCATTCCATATCTTGGCTGTACGCGGAACGAAATGCGCAGAGTTGTGTCTTAACGGGATTGAAACAGACAAAGTTATTTTGACCTCACTGTGACACCTGTTCAAGGGATGCCTCAACTACACGAGCTCTCTTCGGTTTTCATGAACTGCGGTCTTGGAGCGATTGCGATGGCCAAAGTACAGTGCGTCCCCAGTGCTGTCATCCGCATATAACAATGAATGTTGCTGGTTTGCAACATATCATTTATGTGCTGCATAAACAGGGTCGGAGCCAACACACAGCCTTGTGAAACGCCAGCATTAACGGGCATGGAGTCGGAGCATCATAATCCGTCGATAACGACTTTAATGCTTTGTCCTGAACGTGCATAATCCATCGGGAACCCCATATGAAGGAAGTTCGGCTAGGAGCGCTTTGTGCCAGACCCGATCAAAGATGACCTTTGGACGTCCAGTGACTCGTCCATATTTAAGATATCTACATGAAGCCAATACCCATCCATTGTAGCGATGACTTGATTTCATTGATAGAGGCCTTTGCCCAACAGTGGGACAATACAGAGGCTTAATTACTTTACTTTACTTTAGATATGTGTGCGCGAATGCTGTGGAAGGGCGCGTCATTTTAGATTAGACAAGCTATACTCGTTTGTTTTTTCATAGCACGCATGCCGACATTATTGTCTCACCATTCGATCAATCGCTGCCATCCGGTGGCTGTCCTGTGGGTGCCATTTGCTGTCGACCAACAACTGTCTGTTATCTCTACAATCGACCAATTGCCTTGCCGACGTGTTGATTGTGATTCAACCGAATATTTTTTCCCTGTTCACGTAATTAGGTGTCAATTGACCCCCTGAGGAGATATGGGGGCAGTCACCTCTTGTTGCGATTTGGCCTGGCGAGCCATCTGGAGATCTTTGTGCTATGTACGAGTTTACCTACTTGCATTCAATGATGGAATCGTTTGCAGTGCACTGCGTAACGTTGAAATTTCGTATGTGATAAGATAATGAGCTATTGTATTTATGCAGTACAGATTTTTATGCGACCTTTACCCTGTCAATGCTGCAACATCCATAACGTCATAAAAATAATTTTGACTTCCAAGGTTACCAATAACAAGAACTGTGCTCTTATATGTTGTGTGTACTATTCATTGAATTAATGTGTATGATTCATGCCATTGCATACTTTACACTTAAATATGTATCTTTATTTATTTATTGACGACACGATGTAGTGTCCCGGGTTCGATTCCCGGTTGGGTCAATTCAGGAAGCGATCTTTTCTGAATTGACTCGGGTCTGGGTGTGCTGGGAAACGCCCCTGGCTTGTTTCCTTGTGTGGTACCTCGTAACACAGAGATATTAATCCCTACTTCGAGACCATTACAAGAGGTGTGTTGTCTGGCGCATATACGAGTATTATTATTATATATGCACTTTAATGTGCGTAATTTATGGCTCACGTGAGATCGTAGCTTATGATTCGTTTCCCTAAACATATTTGATAACCTTACTGGCCCTCATTGATTCCAGTTTTGGTCAATAAGTACGTATTGGTATTGAGTACGTTAACGTTTAGCAATTGCGTGCTGCCGATCATGATCCATGTTCATGACCTTTGTTTACATTGCAACCTTAGACTCGCTGCCTTGACTCTCTAAAATATAATAGACTAGCGGTTTATCACGACTCCGTCTACCGGAAACGTCCTGTTGAAAATAAAATAACTACCAACCGCGTGGGGAACCCTTAGGGTGCGTTTCCACCAGAGATGTGCAAGGATACGTTGCGAGAAATGTGTGTGTTAAGAACCAATAGAGTTGTTTCATTCACCTATCTTCACGATTCTATTGGTTCTTAATGAACACATTCCTCGCAACGCATCCTTGCACATCTCTGGTGGAAACGCACCCTAAGGGTTCCCCACGCGGTTGGTAGTTATTTTATTTTCAACAGGACGTTTCCGGTAGACGGAGTCGTGATAAACCGCTAGTCTATTATATTTTAGAGAGTGTGCTGGGAAACGCCCCTGGCTTGTTTCCTTGTGTGGTACCTCGTAACACAGAGATATTAATCCCTACTTCGAGACCATTACAAGAGGTGTGTTGTCTGGCGCATATACGACATCTCTGGTGGAAACGCACCTTAAGGGTTCTTTGTTCCCATCTAAACATACCATCACGACTTTATCCCAAGCGGGGTAGTCAGAGGCAAGTGACTGTGCCGTCATGGTGAACGAAACACTCAGAAGCCCAATTTTCACCATTGGTATTAGAACCCTACGTGGTAGGTGGTGAGCCTTCCGCCGTTATCCGGGTTGATTTGGTTTGTTATCGATGTTTTCTGTCACCGGGGATTTAGTCGGATATTTATGTTAACAATGAACACAAAGATTTTGGTTCTGGCCAGATTTGAACTTGTAACCACACGATCTACGATCTGAGTTCGGGTGCTGAACCACTAGGCCACGAGACTCTCCCATCCCATCCCATCCCATCTAGATAGTAAGAAAACTTTAAAGTTTTTATTTTATTAAGCTGTGTTTACTAATCAGTTAGCATTTAAAATAATATTTTCTTTTTGTTATTCGAATATTGGCACACTTACGCTCACCTTTTTAAATGCTTACCACAATTGAAAGTTGAGATTACAAAGCTGAGGCTTGATTAAAAGAATAGCGACTACAGTATTGTTATAATTGAAAAGTTAATTAATAAGAGACTGTTTGGTTACGTAGAAGCTATAAAAAGAAATGCTGTGTTGCTGTTTACGTACTCGTTCGTGATAAAAAAATATGTATTACAGTTACAACCTGAATTAAACTCCACATACATAAATGTCTTGTAAACATAAAAGAGAAAAAAATAGATATATCTGTGACATCTTGACATATGTCCACTGACCACCAACTGAGGAAAGCATCACTAGATCCATCGCCATAGTATAAAACAAAGTCGGTTACAGCCGTACGCTTATATCTTTTGACCTTCACATCGGTTTTTATTAGGGTTTTCGTTAAAAGATAAAGTAATTCAAGAGGAAGGTCTGAATGTATGACCTCATAGTATATGTAGTAAAGAAAACTCTAGTTGTATCTACATTGCACCCGCACGAAAGCGGGGCGGGTCGCTAGAGAACTGTACATATACTCGTAGCTCATGGTCTAAGATCATCTTATTAGAGCTGCCCGTCAGCGGCTTCCCTCGCTTAGACTGCTTCTCCCGTCAAAATATAGGCTACTTAAAAAAATAGTTTATATCACTCGCTGTTTGCTGATAATGAAGCTTTATTACTGTGTTATTTTTCCATATTTTGTTATATTTCATTCCATTTTATTATCTTTGACGATATCATTGTGAAAATCCTTTAAAAACAAAAAACACATTAAATTACATTTGTTCATGGTTAAGAACAAATGTAATTTAATGTGTATTTTTGTAATGAGAAATAAATTATCGATCTATTGATGAAATATTTTTTTAAATCGGTCTAGTAGTTACGGAGCCTATTCGTTTTAAACAAGCAAATCTTTCCTCTTTATAATAATAGTATAGATTATGAAGACAACAAAATATACAAATTTAGAAGTTTGTTCATCGTTCAACAAGAAATAATGCTATTTATATTATTAATAAATAATATAGATTGGCACTGAGTGTCAATCTTTAAGAGTACCTAGTTGACTTTATTACAACTAAATGCGACACACACGACGTTTGATAATATCACACTTCGACCTAACTCAAATTTGTGACAGTTGATAATGTTCTAAACATATTTATTTAACTTATCGTTATTAAGAATTGATTTGTATGATTTATGATATTATTCGATTAAATGTAAGAGCGTCGCGCGTAGCTAGGGGTGCATTCCAGCTCTGGGCCCGGACACATGAGAACACGTTGACGTGATCATAGCAGCAATGGTGCTCCTTTGTAAAGGTCAACCTTATGTTGACCCAGTGCAATGGTTTTGTTGAAGTTAACCTGTGGTCCTCCGTACTACGAGCATATTAGTTATCCTAACATCTACTTCGCTTTGGCAAAATATTCGGTGTTAAAAATTAGTTTATTAATTAATCCAGATAACGAGGACAGGTAACGGTAAGGGCTGCAAAACGACGATACTTTCACGACAATCTTGTAAACTCGTCCTTTTCTGACACGTGGAAGTTTTTGAATTCTATAGGCATTGGCAAATCCGATTCTGCAAATATCGAATGCACACACTCTCCAAATGACCTAAACAATCACTTTTCCACCACTCCTAAACTTCGCGATGATCTAAAAACGCAAACTATAAGTGCCTTGTCTTCAATGTCTCCACCACCTCATAGCACTTGCTTTGGTTTTTCTGCCGTCTCTTGCGAAGAGGTTCGTAAAATAATTTCTTCTATCAAGACTAAAGCTGTTGGCTGTGATGGGATTAGTAGAAGCCTGTTGCTGCCCATCCTTGATTTTGTTCTGACGATCATAACGCACATCATCAACTTTTCTCTAACCTCTGGAACATTCCCTTCACTTTGGCGCAAAGCTATTATTCGACCTATTCCAAAAATTTCTAGCCCCAGTCTTCTTAGCAATTACCGTCCCATTTCGATTCTTCCATTTCTCTCTAAAGCACTTGAAGCTGTTGTGCATAAACAACTTTCCCGGTATTTATTTTCTTTTAATCTTGTCAGTGAATTCCAATCGGGCTTTCGTCCTGGCCACAGTACCACCACTGCACTTCTCAAGGTGACTGAAGACATTAGAACTGGTCTTGACGTTTCCAAATTGACTCTTCTGGTTCTAGTGGACTTCTCCAACGCTTTCAACGTCGTGGACCATGACATCCTCTTAGCAATGCTCTCTCATTTACGCATCACCCCACATGAATTAAACTGGTTTTCGTCTTATCTTCGTGGACGGCAACAGGCTGTGCGTATTGGTCATACGATTTCTCAGTGGTGTAATCTGGATTCCGGAGTTCCACAAGGAGGTATATTATCCCCACTTCTATTTTCTGTATTCATCAACTTTGTCACACTTAATATCTGCAGCTCCTACCATCTGTATGCTGATGACCTTCAACTGTATGTACAGACTGACGCCAATGGCTTCGAGGATGCTGTTTGCCTACTGAATAACGATCTCCAACGTTTGCTCGAATGGTCTGACAGTTACGGTATTTCAGTAAATCCAGCTAAATGTCAGGCAATTGTGATAGGTACTCCGCGACAGCTGAGTCACCTCAGTACCGACGGTCCTACGTTAACCTATAACGGCACTAACATCCCGTTCAGCCCCCATGTTAAGAACCTTGGCCTATACGTAGATAATAACCTTAGCTGGGACAAACAAATCAAGGAAACAAGCAGAAAAGTTGTCGCTACCTTACGCTCTCTGTATAGATTTAAAAACTTTCTCCCACTCAGCACCAAAATTTTACTGGTCCAAGCCCTTCTGATGCCTCATATTGACTATGCGGACGTTTGCTGTTCCAACCTGTCCCAGGCGCTTCTCGATAGGCTCGAACGCCTAGTCAATAGTTGCATTCGTTTCATTTTCGGTGTAAGAAAATTTGACCATATTTCTCCGTTCCGCTCTAAATTGAAATGGCTTAAAATCCGCCAACGAAGAAATTCTCGAACGCTATGTTTACTGTTCAACGTACTTAAAAATCCCGATGCTCCTAAATATCTCAAGCGTAATTTTAAATATAGGGGTGAGTGCAGCTCACGTAACCAACGCTCAAATACTCTTTTAAAACTTTCCACTCCCCCTCATCTATCCACGCATGTGTCTAACTCCTTTACCTTAGCTGCTATAAGGTTATGGAACTCGCTTCCGAACAGAATAAAAATGTCCCCCAATAGGTTCTCCTTCAAAAAATCTATCCACAAGCTTTTTTTACAGACACCCTAACCAGTTTCAATTAGTGCTATTTAATCATTGGTCAGATTAGTCAGATCGTCAATCATATCATTCCGAGTTAATGTTTCGTCTTCCATTTGAGTACTTTTATTATGTATTTATATATCATTGTATTTATGAATTTATATGTATATATTTGCTATTTTTATATGTAAGTAGGTACACACATATATATATATATATATATTGTAATTTAGATAAGTAGGTATATATATTATATGAGTAAATTGTTTACTTTTATCTTACTGAAACTTAGTTTTACAAAACCCCGCCGTAAAGATTTCTGCTTCACCTAGTGGTTGACTGGTAGAGAATGCCTTTAGGCATTAAGTCCGCCAATTGTACTTTTCTTTGTGCAATAAAGATTAAATAAATAAATAAATAAGGTAACGTTCACATCTAACAAATTGGATCTAAATGCATGTTCCGTTGACCATAAGGGCAGCAGTACTAAATTTAAAGTGGCAACTCGTGGTAGACGTACTGCATACTGTAAAAGTGTCTGACTTTGACAGCAGTTTCCGTTAGTTATTGTATGTTATGTTGGATTGATTTATCAATATACTCCCAAGTAGTTTTTTCGCAGCTTAATTACATTTATAGCTTCTGCCCCAAATTCTTGATTTTTTTATAACTAAAGCTTAAATATCTCTGGATTTCCGGATAAAAGACCATAATTACACAGAACAAACAAAAATTGTTTCACATGAATGTTTGAACCAAATCAGAATAACTAAGCTAACGAGCCAGCTAAAATGATTTACCTTCCTGTGTATCCAAATTAGATCGAATGGTTCACAACAAATTGGCTGAACGTATTACATAACCGTGAAAGTGGAGTATTGTAATTCATCAGTTACACTGACTCGCGGCCATGTGACGCGCATTCAGAGCGCTGTGTTTAACGTTCATTGTATTTTAATTTGGCTAACTTACGGCTGAACATGATTGACGGCTTCAACCATAGACATACATAGGAATAGATCACGCGAGTCTATGTACTTCGTCTTTAAAAATGCGATAGTGTTCCCTCTACTCTGCTTCGTGTTGTCCGCGCTCTATCTTTATGACAACAGTAGTCAAAATCAAATAAATTAACGTTTATCATTCCTGTGTCTTACTTGAAAAGTCGATTGTGAAATGCAAAATTGAGTATTGGACAACATCGGATTCTAAAAAAATAAAAATGAATCAAAAAATACATCCCAAAACGGCAATGTGGAAACTTTTAGTTGGTTTAGTTATGTATAATACATTTTATAGCTCTTCAAACATGGGTGGCAAATCCATTTATAAAGTGTAAAATAACAAGAAAACCGCATTCAATAATCCACACAATCTATAGCAACTTTTGTAGGTAGGCAACCATAGTCATATACGCAAAATTATATGTTTTGCAGAAAACGTAGATTTAGACGACATTGACGTCTATATGTTTAACCTTGCGACAGTTTGCAGGGTGCATTTGGGCATGTACAAAAAAAATGAAAAGAAATAAAATCTTCTTCTTCTCGTGTCAATGGCAAATAGTCAATTATTGATCCATACGGATTTCGACCAGAAACCAGCAACTTCCAGCCCAGCATCAGACGCCAAGTACAGATGCTCCAAAGTGCAGGTGGCGGGGCACTGTGGGCAGTCGAGCATGTCGGCCATTGTTTGTTTGAAATTAAATAATAATATTTATTTATTATTTCATTTCATTTTTTAATTGTCATATCTCACGGAGTTTTCATGCTATCTAAATATATTTTACCAATGTTTCTATTTTTAAAAAGTATTTCAATAATACCTCAACAAAAAATGGTCAATACCTAATTCTCATCACTAAACCTCCTATCGTGATGTCACAATAACCCGACTTGCGTTATCTATTTCAATGTATGTATGCGGCTGTAACTAATTGGTACGCGCATCTGCAATGATAATTCGGCACTGCCCACCTCCACATGTACTTTTTGCCTTATTACCGCTTCCAAATTAACACTCGGCATATGAAGCGAAAATTAGTCGGTAATGTAAATTAGCATTGTTTGTTTTTTCCTTTAGCTGAAAAGCAAATAGACGAAAGTTACAAGTGAAATAAAATGATTTAAATACGAACGTTTACGAATTATTGATTGCAGCGGTGTAATATTGTTATGTGTACAAATTATAAAAACAAATTGTGTTTGCGATCGTTTACATCAGAATGAATTATGTATTTTTAAAAGGTCATACTTGCAAGGATTCTTTCATGCATTATAATAGGAATAACTTCCTTCTATCTCTATTAAATAATTAATTCCAGTCGTGAATTAGTATAATTAACTTTTAAATGTACAGGCACCAGTGTTTGCGTTAGACATGTTACCACTACCTGTTTAATTTAAAAGGGGGTGTCAGCAGAATTTACATGGTGAAACATCTTGTGCGTATTTCTGAGGCATAAAATTCAGAATTTGATATTTCTACCAAGATAGGTCGGGGTAGCAATGATTTCAAGACATCTAAATAACCTTATTTTATTAACAAAATTATGACCACGTGGGCATATTCCTATGGCTTAGAGAAATTATGAAAAAAAGCTTATTTCATAGGAACTTCGTATAAAGAAAAAACTTAAAATGATATTTTCCTAATGTTGGCACATACTACGTTTTTTTTGTTTTTTACATAATATGGCGTAACGTGTGCTTATTTTTTGTTACAGTTAACAGACATAGTAAACGCAATGTCGTCACGTGGCGAGTTGCCACTAGAGCTGGCCCTGCGCGGACGCAGCGCGTCCATTGCGACGACGCTGCTGCAGCACTGCGCCGACGCGGACGCTCGGGGCCCGCGCGGGAGGACTCTGCTACATAGGGCAGTAGACTCTAGAGACGCCTTCTCTGCAAAGTTCCTCGTTGAGAATGGAGCAGATCCTAGTCTAAGCACAAAGTGAGTTAAATATCGCAATTATGTTACAACGCAACGTCATGGACGCTGCACGGACGCACTTCGCCCATCTTATGCAGCACTGCGCAGACGCAGACGCCCGGGACACGCGCGGCAGGATCCTGCTACATAGAGCTGTGGGCTGTAGAGACCCTTCTCTGCTAAGTTTATAGTTGATATGGAGTCGATCCTTTTTTTTGCATCAGGAAATGCATTTAGGCATTCCCAAGGCCCTGGGTTCGGGACACCTGGGATATGTGGGACTCGGAACTCCTGGGAAAACAGAGACCCCTACTCACTAAAACCTGACGGTGGTCATCTTCGGCGCAGAAAGGAAGGGACCCGGGATGCCCAACGAGGGAGAGACTCCTCGCAGGACCCTTCGGCGCGCAAGGCCGCCTGGCAGCCAGCCTCGGGAGGAGCAAGCTCAACTCCAGTGCACGATAACACAGACCACTGTGTCCGAAGACACGCGTTACCGTCTTCCTCGGAATCGCAAACAGAAACACACGCAGGCCCCCCCGCGTGCGCTTCGCGACCCCAAGGGCCCTTTTAGTCGCCTCATACGACAGGCAGGGTTACCTCGGTAGTATTCGCTTCCCCTAACCTCAAAGATGGAGTCGATCCTAGTCTAACTTCAAAGTGAGTACTACGTCTGGTTGCTATTCTATACTTGGTATTTATTTCCAATTTTTTTGTTAATTCGTACTGTCAGAAATACCTAATACAAACTTTGTTTAGTTTGGAGTCAGAGGATCTTGCCGTGAGTTGTCCCAAATAATAATAGAGTTTAAAAAATAAAGTATTTTCATCAGTTTCGAACACAAAGTACATGTAAAAGTGATTAGTCTTTCATTTAAATTGATAATTTTACTGGACAAGTCTGGCAGTAGATGGTTTAACGACCTAAGCTAGCTGTCAGTTGTCAAGTCGAGGGACACTTTCTTACCTCTAAGTGAGTTCCTCTCCTTACATTCCACTGTAAATTTAATTACATAATGTAAACATGAGTTCCTGGTTGCAAAGTAATTTTAACTATCCCGGAACACTTAAAATGGAATTACCACTTGTGGATTAGTTTTCTCTCCTCTCGCTTTTCGCTGACATAACTAAGGATGCAGTTTTATAATAAATTTTCTCTACCGTTCAAACATACGTACTTCATGTTATGCCATACCTAAATTGTAATTTGTCCTGCCCGATCTATTTTTCGTTACATGAGTTTTTTACGTAACCTAAGGGTTACTTGAACTTTAGGAAATTACTCATAGTAAATGCACACACTGTAAGTTCGCTCATATAACCTGTATTAGGCACAAACGAGAGAGGATAAATTAATTATATCTTACAAATTTGCCAGGTGGACTCAAAAGCATTAGACCCAAATAACAAAGAGGTCTGTTATTTACCGTAGTTAAGTGACACCATTTTTGTTCTTTGCAGAGAGGAGGGTGATACGGCTCTACACCTCATCGCAGCACTTACGACGAGTTCGTGCGACGAAGACACAATGGAACAAATGGCCGAAATCACCGAGACGATGATCGAGAAGGGAGCGGACATTAATAGACAAAACAGGAAAGGATTGTACGTGGAATGCAAATATTAAATCGATTTATTTCTCCGCAAGCAGTTATTCCTGTAGTCTATTTATACCCATATTAGATGTTGAATACTTTTTAAGAGAACATACCGCGGTGTCACACATGAGCGAGAAACGCGACGAGATGCTACACGATAAACTAGTGACATCGCTCATGAAGGTAACAATACATTCCACCAAGTGCGTTAGTAGTAAAGTGATTCATACCACACTTATAGGGAACAATTGAATTACAATGTAATAGCTAGCCCGCCCAAGAAATAAAGGTTCTTTAATAGTATATTTCATATGGTGGGACTAAACGAAGCCATAATGATAGGTTGGGGAAAAAGTTTCTTCCCATTTTTAATGAAAATTCAAAACATTTTTAATGTAGTTTATTTACATTTAACTAAAGTATGTAGGTGCCATTTTGTTCGATTACTTTTTGCCTCATCTTGTAGGTAGGGTACATGATCCCATTGCTATGGGAATTTTAGGGCTTCTGATCAAAATACCGCGACAAGTGGTTTTGGCAGTCCTCTAGCGATGTTAACCTGACACTGCCTAAAGCAGGGGTCTTCAACCTTTTTTAGTGCAAGGGCCAAACATCGATTTCACATCGTCCGAAGGGCCACAACTTTTCACGACACTTCACCACCATAACAATAAAATAAAAGACATACATAATTTCAAATTTCAATAATCTTTATTGGTTAATTAAAGTCAATCTTTATTGGTTAATTAAAGTCAATCAATGTGATTTTTGACATTGTTTGTTTTTTACAAGTTTGTCAATTTTTTTTTTGTGGTTGCAACCCGCAGACTACCTTCCAGATGTGCATCTGTAATTCTCGACCTTGTTGTAGATTTCACATACTTCATACGAGAAAACAGCTGCTCACACACATATGACCTCCCAAACAATGAAATCATTTTCATGGCATTTTTTCGGATTTCAGGAAACGAGTTGTTATCGACATATTTTGCATAGAAATCAAAAACACCCACGTCGAACTGGTCTTTCAATTCCGAATTACACTGCAAATCTATCTATAAGCTTCATCTGAAAATTTTCCGGCATGTCTTCAACGGATACACCGAATAGTCGGGCAAAGAGACTGATGTATTTTTCACTATCTCTGAAGTCAAAAAACCTCGATTGAAACTGTTTTTTGAATAAATCTACTGCTCCAACGTATTTTTCCACATCTGTACATTCGCAGCTCTTCAGTTTAAGAAAGTGCGTATACTCTTTGGTTTTTCCATAAATCCAGTTTAAAACCAAATGCCTTCACAGTGTCCAGTAGGTTGTTGATGAGATTTTCTTTTCCTTGTAGTTTGGTGTTCAAGTCATTGAGGTGCAGCATGATGTCTGTGAGAAATGCAAAGTCGTTATAGCGATTCGGGGTCACTAAATTGTGGAACTGGTTTTCCTTTGGTTTCCATGAAGGAGGCGATTTCCGTCTTGAGTTCAAAAACGCGTTTAAGCATTTTGCCTCAGCTCAGCCAACGAACATCGGAAAAATATGTGACATCATATTCCGCATTAATTTCGCGTTAAAATTTTTGGAAATGTCTGTGGTTGAGGCCACGTAATTTAATGATGTTCACAGTCTTTACGACCACTTTCATCACCTCATCAATATTTGTGGATTTAGCACAAAGATTTTGTTGATGAATGATACAATGGTAATGCATCAAAGGAAGATCTTTCTTCTGTTTTTTAATCAAACCCAGGAGCCCTTATTTTTTTTCTACCATGGATGGTGCACTGTCTGTTACAACTGCAGAAAGGTTTGTCAATTCTAAATTATATCGTCTTAGTACTGTAATCAAGCACTCATAAATATCACATCCTTTTGTAGTTCCTTTCATCGAAAAAAGAGCAGCCATTCGGTGAGGACAAAGACAAAGACAAAGAGACCGAAACAGGTGGAAATCTGAAGGTGCAAGGTCAGGACTATACGGTGGATGCATTAACACCTTCCAGCCAAACTCTCTAAATTTTTGCTGAGTGGCAAAAGATGTGTGAGGTCTACCACAAAAACCACACCCTTTCTGTTGATTAATTCTGGCCGCTTTCTCTCAACTTCTTGCTTTAATCTCATCAGTTGTTCGCAGTATCGATGGTCCTGCCTGGTGATAAAAGCTCATAATGAATAATGCCCTTCCAATCCCACCACACACACAGCACACAGCATCACCTTGTTGTGAGTTAACCCGGGTTTCGCCACAGTCTTTGAAGCCTGACCGGCCTTTGACCACGACCTTTTTCGCACGTTCTTGTCGTACGTGATCCACTTTTCATCGCCAGTTATCAGCTTCTTTTAAAATGGTTCGGTTTCATTACGTCGTAATAAAGAATCACAAATGAGTACACGGTTCATTAGGTTTCTTTCAGTGAGCTCGTGAGGTACCCAAATATCGAGCTTTTTTGTGTACCCAGTTTTTTTCAAATGCGCCAAAACTGTTTTGTGGTCAATTTCCAGCTTTTCAGCTACGTCGTAACTACTGATATGCCGATCTTGCTCCACTTTTTAAAAAATGGCATCCATTTTATCCGTAATATGGTGACCAGAGCGACGTGCATCTTTGACATCAAAATTTCCGGATTGAAAACGCTTACACCAAATTTGTGCTACTCTCACAGACACTGCACTAGAGGTCCATAAACATCGCAATTTTTTTTCGCGGCTTGCTTTGCATTTTTACCTTTTTTGTAGTACAATTTTCAAATGTATCGAATTTATTCATTAGATTGACAGTAAGAAAAACAAATGAAAATCACACATTTTCCTAATTTGAATTTGGAATTATCTTCTTCAAAATTTAAACTTTTAATGATACCAAAACCAGCCTGATACAAATAGTATGGCCAAAGAGATTTTATTACAAGTTTATACATACTATATGCAAAAAGACTGATGTGGTTTGACCCCCGTTCGTGCTAGGGAGTCAATGAAACCGAGGGTATATTAAGTTGGCGTTTAGTCTCGAGGTGCCAACTGTACTTTACACTTTGCGAGTGCGAGAAAAATAGTAAATTTAGTACAAAAACATTTGATAAATATTACATAATAAAATAAAAATCACAAAAGATTTAAAACACATGGCGCCACCTTCTTTGCAGACAAACATTAAAACTCTCAACATTTTCGCAATGAAAACGGTCCACACTCCACAGAAAATAGTATATTTTTTAGCTGTTTGAGGTTGTCTATGTCACATCAAGGAAATTAAAAAAATTATTACTTTTCACTCCCTAGAGGCTAAAGTGGTCACTTTAGTCCCTTCGTAGGGCTATATTGGCGTACTTTTAGAGCATGAGAAGTGAAAACGTAATTTAAATTACCGTCGCACATGTCAACTCAAAAATTGGCTCGTATTGTTTGTTGGTTGTACAAAACAAGGTCACATATTTGTGAGCCATTTCACCTAAAGGAAAATCACACAGGCACAAGTCGCAGTGTCTATCAAAAAGCGGAAATGTATATAATACCCTTTATTGTTGCAGTACACCACTTCACCAAGCAGTCATAGCAAGAAATCAAAGGATATTTGACATCCTTTTAAAACAGCCTGCATTAGACACAAACCTCCGGACAGCGTCAGATGAGCATCCGCCTCTGTACTACGCTCTCGTAGACGACCGCCGAGCCTCGATATCTTCCAGCGAAACCCTAGTCATGAACGGATCCAATCCCTTCGATACACCAGTCACAAACAAAAACGCCTTCACTGAGGATCCAGTGGAAGGCAAAACAGAGAATATAGTCGAAAGAGGCTTTGCTGCGAAGCTGCTAGATAAAGGTTGTCAAGCTAATCCATTGTATACGGCATCTGGAGACAGTCTTTTACACATATTAGCCCAAGGGTGGTTCGAGGTGAGTTAACACTTTATGGCATATAATAGATTAGCTATTGAAAACTTTTTTATGTTTGGTTTCAAAAACATTTATTTGCAATCCTTACTACATGATATATCGTTACAAAAAAAACGGTGCAAGTGCACTTCAAATACATTATAAGCAATTTATTTCTCATTGTTCGTTACTGAACTGAACAGTATAAGTTTGTAATAAAAATACAGCTGGTAGCTTCTAGGCAAAAGAGAATAGGCATTTACTTGACAGACATGTTCTATCAGAGATACATCGTCACTTACCACTTGATGTCAAAATCTCACTAAACGTTGTTTATTTTCTGAACACGTACATCAGAAAGGCGACATTTCTTCGTGATCCAGTTTTACACGATGTGAAATTTTAATCTCATAGCGTATTCACTGGGTGAGGTTTGCAATGAGTTTTCCAGAATAGCCCTACAGGTGTGATTGTGATTAAATGTCTGTCTAGTAAAATATAAAAAAATGTTAATCAACAAATTTTAAAATTTTCAAGGACTCAGCAGTATTCCTAGCGACGAACCTAAACGGGGACCTAAACCACACAAACGAGGCGGGCCTGAGCGTGCTGCACGCGGCCTGCGCCAACGGCCTGGCGCGCCTCGCCGCCAGGCTGCTGGAGCACGGCGCGCGGCCCAACGTGCAGACGGCCTATGGGGAGCAGGAGGACACTGTCTATAGGTGAGCATCAAGCAGTCTCCACTCGCCGTGTTAGGGTTCTAACTGAACGTATAGCTAAAAGAATCCTGTGCCTGGTGACTAGGGATGGTCGACGCCGAAGTAGAGTAGGGCGGGGCGGATGTCCATTTTGTTCACCGCCGCTGTAATGTAGGCCGACGATCGCAGATTGTTACCGATGCGTCCCAAACACTCTCAATGTCATTGTTTGACAAGCTAGACTTAATTGTTAAAAAGGGTAATGCTATAATTTCTCTGTCTGGCCGAGTGCTTGATGACTACTCTTGGCCTTAAATCTGCCATTTGTTCTTTTAACTCTAGGAACCGAAGATTGAGTAAATGTTACCAAAAAGCCAGGAGTTATGTGACCCGCCTTTGACCTTTTTTGCCTTTATACGGAGTGGTCGAAACATACACGTCAATAATTTTTCTTAGCTTCCTCACACTCAGGAGTTTCCGAAAATACACCATGTATGTTACCTGATTTTTTGTAGTTTTCGAGTTATGATTTATTTACAATTTTTTTAAAATTTCTGGGTTAAGTCACTTTCCAGGCCGTTTTTAAAAAAAAAACTTTTTTTATAACGGCCTTGAAATAACGGGAAAAAAACCGCATTTCTAACTTTTTAAATTTCATATTTTTTTAGATTTATTATCAGCGTTATGGATGTTAATTCTTCAGAATCATCTAGCGCTATTATTCATCTGATAAGGAAAAAAAACAAGCATTTATCTCAACAGATCACGCTACAGTGACCGAAAAAAAATAATGTGACTTAACCCAGAAATTTTCAAAAATTCGTAAAAAAAATCATAACTCGAAAACTATAAAAAATCAGGTAACTGACATGGGGTATTTTTGAGTACCCCTGAGTGTAAGGAAGCTAAAAAAAATATTGACGTGTATGTATGGACCACCCTGTATAATTTTCCACTCAGGAAGATAAAGCCTCATTACTGCACGGTAGTACTTTGAGTATAATTTATTCCGTTTGACTATGGAAGTTATTCTGTTTGATCATTAGACTTTTTAGTTAGACTACATTCGTCAAATGCCGATGAATTTCAATTCCCTTACAGGCAAACGCCCCTCCACCTAGCAGTGCTGCACAACCACGAAAACGCGGTGCTCGCCATCCTCGAGTACAAGAAACAAGTGGAAAAGGGGGAATTCCCTGCTACAGACCGCGCCAACGTCAGCCTCGTGCCCAACCTCAACCTCAAGAACTCTGAGGGAGATACTCCAGTCAGCCTCGCACTTACTGAAGGTCAGTTCTGCGTTACTTTCCCGACCACTGATTCCTCCCACTAGTAATGGCTCTCGTTTGCTTGTCGCTCGCTGTTAACAACTTCTTGAAGACGATGCTGTATTCAGAGTGGAATATACTCCAAATTTGTAAAAAAAGTTGTTGAATAAACCGCTCCCCTTCCTTCTCTCCTTTCGGTATTTTCTTCCTTGATGCATCTCGCTTATTGATCTGTCAATTGATTGAAAAGAGTAGAAGGAAAAAGGGAGAAAAGGAAAAACCAGTCACTTACACACCGCTCAATCTTATTTTCGATGCATGACTAGAGTAAAAAAATTAAAACATCTATTGGTGTTGCCTACAAAATACCGATCTATATCGAAAGGCACAGGTCGGAGCGTAAGATGAAAATTGATTTCTTACTTTGGTTTACAGTACTCACAGAACCCTTTTGCCAAAATATTCTTCTTGATTCGCCAATCTACCATTATTAATTTTTATATTACTATTAGGTCATAAAAACCTAGTGGCGCCACTAATAGAGGGAGGGGCAGACCCGAACGTCCGCAACGGCAAAGGGTTCACGCTGCTGCACCAAGCTATAGTCGAGGAAGATTCTAGAACAGCTATCTACTTGCTAGACCATGGAGCTGACATGGACGCCTTGTAAGTTTTTTCATATGAACTAATTAATTAAAATTAATAACAAACAATGTTATTCATTCTGTGCCGTGAGCACGAGAAGCCTTCCTCGAAAGCAAAGCAAATAGAAGACTTCTTTGATAAAAGGTCAGACTCGGAGCTGATATTGTTGATAATTCTGAGTGAGATTCTATGGCATTGGGAAAGTCTTTGTAAACCAGTCGACTTCAAATGGCTGTTGATCATGATAAATTGATGTAATTCAAAGTCATCCTCTTGTATCTTCCTATTATACCTTAGAACTATCATGTAAATGTGGTTTTCTAAACCTGTTAACAACTGGGTATAGCTCCCGTCATCTAAAAAAAACGCTGAAAAGGACTTGTGCAGTGAGTACCTGTAGGGCCTAACTGGTTATATGAAATCACCTGTACCGCATGGCCAGAACATACCCATCCCCTCCACTGTCACCTGACGTGCTTTTTGCATGATGAGACTACGAGAACTAATCTCTAATGTACTTTGACGTTTGCTTAACTAGAACGGAAGCTGGCGAGACGCCGCTACAGCTCGCCATCCATTGCCGCCTCGGTTTAGTTGTGGAGGCTTTGTGCGTGCGCGGAGTGGACATGAGCCGCCTCGACGCGCACGGCGTGCCCCCGCTGTGGGCCGCGCTCGACTCCGCGCAGGAAGAGGTCGCTAGTGTGAGTGCCGTAAATTAGGATGTGTGATCCGGCTCGAAGGACCAAATTGCTCCTAAAACTTAACGTTATCATCGTATTTACTTATCTACAGATATTAGTGCGAAATGGTGCTGATGCCGACTGCTGGGGCCCTGGGCCCGACGGATGCCTTCAAACTCTACTTCACAAGTAAGATCAATTTTGAATTTATTTCCAATACTCGACCCATCAGGGCCTATTGTGTGATACATTTCAAACAGGGTGATAAACCTATATGTCAACAGTGAAAGGAGACCCTCTTTCGAATGAGAAAAATCCAGCGAACCTTTTTCGGTGAGAATTTAATTTTAAAAGACAATTGAATTAAGTTAAGTATAAGTGATGAAAATTGTACAGTAGGTAAGCTAAGGGTAGCATATGTTTTTATACTTCTAGGTAAGTTCTCTATTAGGTTTGAGCTACATTTGGCCGCACGTCGTTGGAGACGCGTCGCTATACACAGCGACGTCTCCGAAAAATGCATCTGAGTTGACTCTGACACGTTACCTCGTCCCCCGAAGAAAATGGCAGACTTTATTGCATACAAATAAGTTGGCGTGACGTCTTCGGTCTGAATGCTCTAAGCGTGCTCCTCGTCGGCATTCTGTTCTCTTTCTCGCTCTAGTAAATGACAGTTCTGAGTGACAGAAAAAGATAGAAGCATAGGAAAGTGCGTTGCGGTGCGGCCAAATGTAGCTCAAACCTAATAGAGAACTTACCTAGAAGTATAAAAACATATGGTTTAATTTAAGATTTGTCATTTGTGGACTCTGATATTTTTGTAAGGCACTGGTTGGTTATGTCACAAGCCCTGATAATATCACCTCGTCGGGCCCATAATTTACGATAGACAGGCGCATTTCACATGCAATGCGAGTGCTACGTTTTAAGGACTACGTGCGTTGAATCAGCTGAATGCATTGTATGTAAGTGATGTCATTTTTGGGAACTGGGAATGCGCTCTGAATAACATATTGTAGGTGCAAGTGTATGCAACACTTGCATTATGTCAGTGCGGTATTAATGACTGTGACATAATGAATCGACAGATGTTCACCCTTATTTTCTGATTGAATATTCTAACCTCAAATATCCCCAATGTAGTTTTTTTCTATTTGTTCATTTCGAGAGTTAAAAATTCGAGCAAAATCTTAGTATGTACATAACTAACTGCCTGACTGACTACCCTAGACACATAACTTGTGTGTGATGAAAAAAGAAGTCTGAACTTTATTATTTAATTGGAATTGAAATCAAAACTTAGTCTTCCTAATAACAAACGAATTCTTTGATGATATCTCAAATCTTATGAAAAAAATGGCTATTTCGTCCATTTGATTTTCAAAGGACATCTCTCGTTCACCATACATTGAATGCACCAGAACGCACAGCAATGAGAAAATGCTAGTTGTATTCGGAATCATTCACAAGTTCTCATCAGGAATTTGTTGAAACAGGAACCGTGGCCTACTAAAGAATGTCTTTGATTTTAAGGTTATAATATACTTAATCGTTAACGATGTACACTTTATATTATGTTCTAATAGATACTAGGGGTGTTCAATAAAAAGTGATAATGAGTATGAAGCAGTTATATATTATTTATTGTTATTTCATTTATCGAAATAATCACCTTTGAGGTTTATGCACTTGGTATATCGTTTTTCTAATCCTAAGATTCCCTTCTTGAAAAAATCTTCATCTTGATCGCTTAAAAAATCTTGTCTCTACGGCGGCAATCACTTCCTCCTCATTACCATATTTGTGACCTCTCAGTTGTTCTTTCAACCACAAGAACAGGTAAAAATCACTAGTCGTAAGGTCAGGTGAATACGGAGGATGTTCCATCATCTTGGATAGCAGTCGCATCGCAACTCGGGACTTGTGTGCGGGGGCGTTATCTTGGTGAAACAACACAACTTTAGCAAGTGTGCCGCGGCGATTTTCGCGTATTTCCTGACGCAGTTTTTTTATTTCTTCTGCGTGTGAGGGCCCCGTAATAGTGGCTCCATGATTGAGGTATTCAATCATTATCACCCCCTGGCTGTCCCACAAAAGAGCGCCCATAATCTTACCGGCGGATAGCATTGCCTTGAACTTCTTAGGCGTTGGAGATGACGGCCTCTTCCAAGTCATGGACTGTTGTTTCGTTTCAGAATCATAATGGTGAAGCCATGTGTCGTCCATAGTTACGAAGCGAGCCAAAAATCGGTCAGGATCTTGTTGTAACAATTCCAAATTTATTTGAGAAATCCGCAGTCTTGTTTGTTTATGCTCGTCTCTTAGCATTCTAGGCACCCAGCGCGCTGATACTTTTTTTGCCCAAATGTTCATGTATGATACTATGGATACTTCCTATCGTAATCTTCAGTTCTTTAGCTACAAAACGAACAGTAACACGACGATCTGCCAAAACAATTTTTTATTTTTTTTATCATTTGTTCGGTAACTGCCGGCGTAGGGCGTCCCGAGCGCGGGTCGTCTTTAGTTAAGGTTCTTATCTCTCTTGAACTCGGCACACCACCGCGCAACCGTAGGATACGGAGGAGCATTAACCCCTAATATTCCTTTCAAGTTTAGATTTACTTGCTCAGTTGTAATTTTTTTCAGGCAGAGATTTTTTATTATGCGCGAATTTCTATTTTATCCATTTTGCGTACCACGCTCCGACACGACGAAAACAAATGACTTCTATTTTTAAATTATGAAAAGAAAATATTTTTTTATCAAATGTCTGGGCTTTACCTGCCAGTATTTACTTTTTTGTTGTTCAAGGAGTTTATATGCCATTATTACTTTTTATTGAACACCACTCGTATATTGTTTACCTCTATGTTAGCACTTAAATGAACATAGAATACAATTATTTGTTACAACTTTAA
The DNA here is from genome assembly GCA_947369235.1 of Udea olivalis. Classification (NCBI taxonomy): domain Eukaryota; kingdom Metazoa; phylum Arthropoda; class Insecta; order Lepidoptera; family Crambidae; genus Udea; species Udea olivalis. The sequence continues at coordinate 7,246,900 of OX376362.1, read as the reverse complement.
ATCAAAAAAACATTTATTATGCTCATATTCATTTTGAGTGTTCGCTCGCAGTTGGCACCTTTTACCATTATAAAAACTTGAGTCTCGAATTTAGGTTCCTATATGATTGAGACGAAACACAATTATAGCGCGATCTAAATGAGCATAACTCCATCTGTTGGTACTACTTGAAACTAATTAGTCATCACTTTTGGCAAACCGCCCATCAATGACATGATATTGTTTGATATCAAATTGTGTAGTAGTTAGGTACAGAACTTTTTATTTTTAGTTTCTAACCACAGAATGTAAAGTAAAAGTTACGTTAAAAATTATTTATTGGCAAACACAATGAAGCATACAAGAAAATTAAAAAAATGACCGTTTAACTATGAATGAAAAACGTTACTACTACACCTAACAGGGCAATAGACGAAAACAAAGAAGCCCTAGCGACATTCCTGATCCGCTCGGGTTGCGACGTGGAGTGTTCGCGGCGCGCGGGCGCGGCCGGCTCGGGCGCCGACGTGGTCGCCGACAACCACACGCCGCTGCATCTCTGCTGCACCTGGGGGCTCACTGACGTCATACAGGTTAGCGTTGGATTAAAGCTTGGCTGTGATGCAAAGAGCCCTTGATAGATGTTACCACGAGTAATTGGATTACTTACACCTAGCTAAAAATAAAAAATATTATATCCGAATACATATAATTTCACAATTTTTAACAGAAAATAGTTTGTAACCACCAGATAAATTATACAGCAACATTTTTCTTATTTCCCGAAAATTAAACACGTATTTACACCTTATCCATCTATACTAAATATTGGGAATTGAGATAAGTTGATGAAGTCACGCGGACATAAAACACTTTTTAATTTTCTATTCAAAAATGTTACTGTGTTTTAATTCATTATCTCTGTTAAAGTCTTTTGTTTTTTTATTCATAGACAATAAATCTCTTATTTACCTTATTGCAACCTAAGTGTTTCTAACAGACTCTGCTTGAACATGGGGCCAACATAAACTCTAAAGACTCAGAAGGCAAGACTCCACTGCACATCGCCATAGAAAACCAGCATTCGGCCATCATCTCGCTGTTACTGTCACAACCGGGTATAGACCTGTCGGCGAGGGATAATAGAGGGGTATCACCGTTCGCGGCTGCCCTGACTGCTAGAAATAATAAGGCTGCCCAAGCAATTTTGGAAAAGAATCCGTCCGCGGCTGAACAGGTAAGATAATTCATTATCGAAAATCACTTAACTATTATTATTTTATACAGCTTCATAAATAAATAAATATGCGCCAGACGCTTCATTTTGAGGTTTTCATCTTATCAGGATAGCAACTTATTTGGATATTTAAAAGACAGGTGTTTCGTACACATACTCGTACATGTACGAAATATCACGTAATCAAAGTACATTATGTTTTATTATATTGAGTTACATCCTGTCTAAAGAACCACTATGGGTTTTTTTTCATAATCAGCTATTCAATCCTATTAAATTAAATTTTTCGAAAAATTACATACAAAAGAGGGTTAATCCGGTTCGAAGGACCACGTAACCGTACCTAAGCTATATGAGAATTTTCAGCCCAAAAGGCTCTAATAGACGTCGTATTTCCTCATAGGTTGACAAGAAAGGCCGCAACTTCCTTCACGTAGCCATCCAGAAATGCGACATGGAAAGCGTTATGTTCCTGTTATCTGTGGAAGTGGATGTGAACTCCAGGGTTCAGGACGCGACTCTAGCGCCGCCGCTGCACCTAGCGGCAGCCGCCGGTAACGAAGTGTTGCTCAGGAGTTTGCTGTTAGCGGGAGCAAGGCCTAACGATAGAGACGCTCACAAGTAAGTAGTTTTGAATTTGACTGCATAAACTACTGGACACACTGCTCCCTTTCATCTCTTTACCCTTTTCATCCTAATTATTTTAATTGCAAATTAGCTGATTGCAGACATGACAATTTATGTTAAGGTCAAATGATATTATTTAATTTGGTGAAATGTATGTATGAAGAATCATGTTAAAAAATATAAGCCAACTGAACACATATTAGGTTATGTCAATAATTTTGACAATACTTTTTCGACGAATTGAAATTTATGCATGTAAAATTATATTAAACGTGGTTTGATAAAATAATTAAGAACGTTGAGTCCATTCTGAAGTAATTTCACGCATGCGCAGTAACTATTTTTCATAGGGGAAATTGGAAAGATTCGGGACTTCAGAGTGGACTAGAAGTATGTCGCAAACTATACTTAGGGCTAGCTTATTGTTCATCTTTCTGACTACATGCGATCGCTACCTGACAATAAGGTTGCACTTCGCATGCTTTTTTATTATCAAACGTCCAACGTACTGTAATTTTTATGTACTTCTATTCTCGCTTCATTGAATGCTGTGTCCTTAAAGCGCCTTTAATCCCCAGACGAACAGCCCTCCACGTGGCCTCGGGCGCGGGTCATTCCGTCATCATCAGCGCGCTCGCCAGCGGCGGCGCGGAGTGCCAGGCCGTGGACGCGGCCGGCGACACGGCGCTGCACGTGGCGGCGCGCGAGGGCCACGCGCCGGCCGCGCGCGCGCTGCTCGCCGACACCGACATAGACGCCGCCGCTACCAACCTCAAGGGTTAGTGTAGCTAGATGACATTTTCAGACTTCCCACTTACCAACGCCAGCCGAGATACTTATATACGCCAGCCGAAACTGCCACAGTTGCCAGCCGAAACTGCCACAGATGCCAGCCGAGACTGCTGTAGGTAGACGCCAGCTGAGATTTCTATAGACGCGAGCTGAGATTCTTATTGACGCTCACCAAGATGTTATAAACAACAGTGACATCGGCGAGGTCATTTTATCACGCCGCTACACGTGGCCTCCGGCGCAGGCCACTCCGTAATCATTATCGCGCTGGCGATCTAGTTGCTCCGAAGATTCTTATTGACGCCAGCCGAGACTCATAGACGCCAGGCGAGAATCTTATAGACGCCAGCCGTGACTCATATAGACGCCAGCCGTGACTCATACAGACGCCAGCCGTGACTCATATAGACGCCAACCGAGACTATTAAAGACGCCAGGCGAGACTCTTATAATCGCCAGCCGAGACTGCCATAGACGCCAGCCGAGATTGCTGTAGACGCGAGCCGAGATTGCTATAGGTAGACGCCAGCCGAGATAGCTACAGGTAGACGCCAGCCGAGATTGCTGTAGACGCAAGCCGAAATTCTTATTGACGCTCATCAAGATGATATGATGGACGCGGCTGGGGACACGGCGCTGCACGTGTAATATGAAATGTAATATTGGATGGACTCTCGTACAAAAAAAAAACTCAAATAGGTTGAAATTACAAAAACTCAGTTCAAAATACTCACAACATTAGAAATGATTTGACTAACTTTGCAATATACCTTTAAATAATCTTTATTAAATGAACAACTTTTACAAAAACTTGTACAACTTTCAGTAGTAATTCTTAGTATAATTTTTTTTCACCAGATTTGCTTGAACATGAATTAATTTTTTTGATCATAACTTTTTATTGTTTTCAATTGACATGTTTTCTAGATCAATTAAATAATTCAAAAAAACAAAATTCTTTCATCATAAACTTATTATTCTATTAGGACTTTTTTAACTTATTATTATTATATTATTGGATTAGTCAAAGTAAGACAAATTATCCACCAATGTTTTGCTATAAGAAATAAGTTTTCCATCAACCGCAGTGATATAAAGTAACCCACCGTTACCAATCTTTTTTTTTAACAGGACGTAACCCACTTCACGAGCTGTGCTGGTGTAAAAAGGACAACGCTGCGACCATATGCGAAATATTCCTAGAGTTCATGCCGGACTACCCTATTAATAGGACCGATTTACAGGTAAACTTACTTTAAGCCATATATTTTTGAAATTAAAAGGCATGAGTTTTTAACACTTAGTGCAGCTCTGCTTATTTTGGACTCAAATGAGCATACATGTATAAATATCCAAATTGTGATTTCTTTGTTGTATCTGAAGATACAATACGAGACACAACAAATGTGCATTTAGTTTACCATACTTCAAATTTGTCATTTCTTATCATACCTTTTTCACCAGAGTTTCCACCTCGATTGTTTCTCAAACCTATAACTTGTAGCGGAGAATAAAAACACTACTTCATAATATTTCGTTCCTTAGGGCAATTCCCCTCTGCTCCTCGCTTACATGAACGGGCAGGGCGCCATGTGCCGCGCGCTGGTGAAGGCGGGCGCGTGCCTCGCGCAGGAGAACAAAGATGGCGTCTCCATTTTCAATTACCAGGTACCAAGATGATATTTTTCAGCACCGTAATACGAACAATTATATTTTCACTTCTCATGCTCTAAAAGTACGCCAATATAGCCCTACGAAGCAGGACTAAAGTGACCACTTTAGTCTCTAGGGAGTGAAAAGTAATTAGTTTTTTAATTTCCTTCATGTGACATAGACAAACTCAAACAGCCAGTGAATGTAGGTACTATTATCTGTGGAGTTTGGACCATCTTCATTGCGAAAATGTTGAGAGGCTTAGTTCCATGGTTTGTCCGCAAAGAAGGTGGCGCCATGTGTGTTTTGTTAATCTGTGACTGGTTTATAAGAAAAAACTGCCCGCGAAAATTTCAGAATTTTTGTCGAGTGTAAATTTGTTCGGTTTTAAATGTTTTTGTACTAGATTTACTATTTTTCTCGCACTCAAAGTAAAAAGCACAGTTTGCACCTCGAGACTAAACGCTAACTTAATATACCCTCGGTTTCATTGACTCCCTCGCACGCTCGGGAGTCAAACCACCTCTGGTATATTGTGGCTTTGTTTAGTTTCTCGATATAAAATATACTATTTCATTACTGCTCTAAGCTCAAGGCTTGAAACGCCCTAGGGTCCATAGCAAGGGCCCCAGTAGTATTTACATCGGGCAACTGTAGTATACCAGTTAAAAAACACCTGGTACAAGGTGTTTTTTAAGCTAGTGAGCTTCGATCGCAAGAAAATCGCGATTTTGACCGCGATTATTGCTATTTGACGGCGAATACTGCATCGTTATTGGCTGACAAGCTGTCAAAATGTGAGCGACTAGCAATCGACTCGAGTTGATGATAATGAGGAGGCTGAGCTCGTCACGTAAAAAGAACGCCAGGCGACAGCGGCGATCGCGAAGCTAGATGAATGAAACAATTCTATTGGTTCTCAAAACACACATTCCTCGCACGCAACGCATCCTCGCACATCTCTGGTGGAAACGCACCCTTAAGGATGGTTCTGCGCACGGGTATAGTATGAACAAAGTGTTTTATTACCAGCAATTTGGCCCTACATTTGCTCACTGCGCAGGTCATAGCCAGCGTACTTTATAGATGACGGGAGTTATATAAGGCGATAACTGAATAATTCTTAAATTTAAAATCCCTGACATCATGTCTCGCAGGTGGCCACTAAGCAGCTGCTGCACAGACTGCTGGACGCTCTGCCGGCCGAGGCGCCGTGGGCCGAGAGCGAGCTGTGCCAGGAGTGCGGCACCAAGTTCACGCTCACCATGAGGAAGCACCACTGGTGAGGGATTGTGGCGTCACAGAGCCCCCAACTAGAGTGCGAGTAACAGTGAGCGATGCGCATGACTTCACCATCGCATTTTGCGAGAAAAAAACGCGAATTTGTATGCCATCGAAACAGCGCCATTTAGCGGCCTTAATGTTGCCCGAATTTGCCGCTAGATGGCGCTGACTCGACTCCATACTAATTGACATTTACGTGCTCGCAAAACGCGATGGTGAAGTCATTCACTTCTCCCACTGCAACTCGCAGGCGGCACTCTGGTCCTGACGGACCACTGACTAATTGTCCGTTGGTGCATAGGCAGGGGTCCAGGCTATAAAACTGTCTAATCGCGAATCCGATCTTCCATCCAGGACAAATATTCATGTGACAAAGGATTTTATTTTAGTTGGTGTTATTAGCCATTAAAGTGTGTATTCAGAAGGATTTCAGTTTGCCATATTTTAACACCTATACAGACAGGAATATGCAGTATAGGTCTATTTCATATTTGAAATTATATGATTAGTCTCAAGTAAAAATATTTATAAATTAGCTTTCCGCCCGCGGCTTCGCCTGCGTGGACTAGTTCTTCTCACACGTTGGGTTACACATCAAAGTTTTCATACGGAACACTAACGTTTTTGAAAAAAATATATGCCTATAGCAATCAGGGATGTAGTTTTTTCACAACGAAATAATTTTTGAAATCAGTTTGGTGGTTTCGTAGCTTACCTACCTCAAACATACAAACTTACAAACGCTTATCTCTTTATAAAAATTAGTGTAGACAGCAGGCAGAGTACAGGCTCTTCTCAGCTTGAAGACAGAAGACCCTGGTATAAGTTTTCTCAAAATATTAATTAATTGATTTGTCTGCAGCCGGCACTGCGGGCGAATGCTGTGCAACAAATGCTCGAGCCAAGACGTGCCGATCCTGAAGTTCGGCATGCACAAGCCGCAGCGCGTCTGCGAGATCTGCTTCAACGTGCTGCAAGTCGGCGCCAGCTAGTCCAGCCAGCGCGCGGAACCACTGATTGAGGAGAGATAGGAATTGACCTGCGGGGAGCTATCACAGAGGATTCAGTCAGACATGAGCGAGAGTTTAGACGAGTATGTGTGAAAATATTTTTCACTTCTCATACTCTAAAAGTACGCTAATATAGCCCTACGAAGCAGGACTAAAGTGACCACTTTAGTCTCTAGGGAGTAAAAAGTAATATTTTTTCAATTTCCTTCATGTGGCATAGACAAACTCAAACAGCCAGTAAAATATACTATTATCTGTGGAGAGTGGACCATCTTTATTGCGAAAATGTTGAGTTTTAGTTCCATGGTTTGTCCGCAAAGAAGGTGGTGCCATGTGTGACTGGTTCAGTTCAGAAGAAAAAACTGACCGCGAAAATTTCAGTACTTTGGCCGAGTGTAAATTTGTTCGGTTTTAAATGTTTTTGTACTAAATTTTTCTCGCACTCAAAGTGAAAAGAACAGTTTGCACCTCGAGACTAAACGCCATCTTCATATACCCTCGGTTTCATTGACCTCTGGTATATTATGGCGGCGTTTAGTCCCTCGATATAAAATATACTATCATATCGTCGGCTAAAGTGTCAAACCTCGTAACTCCCTAGGATTAAATTTTACAGGAAACACAAAACTTCACCTACATATATAGCGGGCCGTAGTAACGTGGTTTTCTATTTAGCATTTTTAACTGGAACGGCTTTTTATAAGATTTAAGAGCTTTGTAATTGGGTATGGGAACATTTTTTTTAATATTTTTTTGAAATACCTTTTACTATTTTAAGTAACTAATTTGAATATTTCGTTGATCTAGCTAGCCGGTAGTTAATTTTTTATTAATTTATAAACATTGCGAACTCATGACGTCACAAATTCACTTAGTGTTCCCACATGTGTTTTTTCCCGGATTAGTATTTACTGCACTTACGACTGAAACAGAACTCGCCGTTCATCATGTACAATCTCACGAGATCGTGAGAAGTAGACTTCAGATACAATTCATTTTGCAAAGTTCTGAAACCAAGCCCTACCTGAAAGGGTTGGGATTATAGCGAATGGCAATTTTAAGTCCTGCCTACCCGTCTGGGAAACGGGCGTAAATTAATGTAAGTAGGTATTATTAAAAATAACTTTGTGGAAAAATATATTTCACCTGGGGGCACCTCGAGCATAAAAAATAATTTGAAAAAAATTTAAGTTAGGAGGTCTGACACTAGCCGACGATATATTTGTCAGTGGCAAAAAAGTATGCAGACCGCCTGATATTAATTTTAAACATGCAGAAAACTTCAAAATGTTGGGTAGTGTGAAATTATATACTTACTGCAGAAAACTTCAAAATGTTGAATAGGGTGAAAATCATATAAAATTATACATATGCTCATTTCAATCCTTCATGTCATAGTTTTCGGGCAGATCAATTTCCGTGGAATATCTTTGGCGGTGACAGTTGTTAGTTCTAAAGTTTTTTAGACTTTGTTTTTCATAATTGACACTTAAAACCAGCTCAATTTAAAAGGAAACACTTGAGGTAGAGATTATATAGAAATTGTAGAATCGTAGATAGAACTTTTCACCGCCAATTAGAGTTAAGATTGCGATGAATGTGTTATGTGAGGCGTGCATATTTTATACTGATGTAAGTGAGTAGATAGTCTTTTATTACTTATACCCGTCCTGTTCCTCTATAAGTTTACTTGAGATTGTTAAAATGCTTTCGTGTTATTTGCAATTATTTTATTGCATTTTGTTAGTAGCAGGACGGGGTAATTTTTATAGCTTTATCTGACTGTGAACCAAGAATGAGTCACAAACCTATGTAACTGTTTTGGGTAGATGTTTTACTTCAAATTATTAAGCAGAAATAGTCAAGTGAATACTTTTTAACAGTTGCATATGTGAATTTTTGATTTTTAGCATTTAACAATGCACTATTTTGCATATTTAATTCCAATGCAAAAGAGATCATTTTCCATTTTCCATGATAAGCTTGATGTGTGGCAATATGTTATTTAAATTGCTTTACCTTATGTATTTTGACTCATAAAACATTTATTTCTCGATGTCTGTGTTTTTATATAGATTTTTATTTTTGCACTTTATTCTTACTTTTGATACATTTACTTTTTCAAAGTATTTGTTTTACTGTGTATGTACTTTTATTTCAGGAGACGTACATTTTCCTCATGATCTAAATAAGTTTTTAATGTGCATTCTTACCAAAAAGTAACCATGCAAGAAACTGTTATTTTGAATAAATGTGACTTCATCGTGGATTGAACTAACATTAATTTATATACGATACAAGTATCACTAAATTATGCCAAAGTCTGAGTGTGCTTATTCGAACACTGTAGTTTTTAAGATTTATGTTTAACAAAAGCCTTACCATGCGTATTTGCCCGTATGATCATCTATGCATCATAAACGCAAGAAGTAGTGAATCGTTCGCATGACAAAGTGACGTGATTTTAATTTCCATCAACTAAGTATGTCGGTAGACAATAATTCAATTAACCTTTTAAAGACTGAGATAACGTTGTAATTAAATTCTATCTCAGAAATTATGTTTTATCTACGCGCTCAATTACCACTTATTTTCATAAAAACACCAGGCTATTTAAGTTACCTCAAATTATTACTTTCGACCCCTACCATGAGTTTACGCTGACGATAGTCGCTTGTCGCTGTCTGTAGTTTTCGTCATTGAAGTATTATGTTTTACTAGAACGACGCCGCGAACAATATCTGTGCACCACGTGCGGCAGGGCAGGGCGCGCGGGCCGAGGCAATTGTTTTGTAGATGTGAGATCACTACACTGACACGACACTTTGTTTATATTTTGCCTAATGAATTACTCTAAGGAAACGTTGTAAAATAAGTTGCAAATGCAACTGTTTTAATTACAATATTTACTGTACTTGACACCCATAGACGGAAAAATAATAAATTGGTACATTAACTGCAAAACCATATTTAATTTTCCTTGAATATATCAGTTTTGTTAGTTTCTGCCGTTTAGTAAAGTAATCTACAGTTTGATCAGTTCTTGTTTCGTGATGCAATCGTATTTTTGTGTACTGCTCTGAAATGATAAAATTACATGACACCTACATTTCGATTGGCATAGTCGGGCAAAGTATACAATGGTTAAATAAAATATTTTATCGTGATTATATCAGTATAATTAATTTATTTGTCTGATATTTTTATAGCATTAGACCAACTAAAATTTACCTGTAGTGATTGATTCTAATATTCCTCTTTTATTTACCTACAACAACAATAGTGTCACATCTGCCTAGAACATTTCTTTCTGAGTTACTCTATGAAATTTACCGAAACATGGCCGCCAGCGACGTCGCCGACGTGCCGCCACGAGTAAAATTGATGAATATTGCGTGTTTTACCAGTAATACAGTGACATTATGTGTGAAAAGTCTCTCCTTTTGTCTTTGCTTGTTTTTCTTGAATGGTTTACACAATACCTCAGTGCACTTGAAGGCATATTTTTTAGGGCTTCGAATTGAACACTCGAAGACGTCACGATGCGGCAAGTGCTTGTCACAGAATAAGGAAGGTTGAGCCCGTGGACTTTAACGCGTGTAGCAAACAGCAAAGGCGCGACGTCTCTTCTAGTACATAATATTTCAATAGTTTTAGTATGGGATTTACGCCCTATCACGTGACGTACGAGACCTCACGATAGGGAGGGGTACAGACAGAGCGCAGGCTAGCGGGAGAGGACAGGCCGGCCAACGCAGGTATCGACCGATTCGGTAAATAAGTTTTATCTATAGTAAATGATCCGCTAAGCGGTAGCAATCAATATTTTGATATGTTAAAGCCAAAGGCCCTAAGTTTTCATAAACCAAATTATATTTAATATAAAATATAGAAGACGATAACTTCGTTCTGAATCAGGGGGCTGATCAGTTAACTGCTTTGTCAATTTGGATACTTATGTATCATGTCACTACATTTAAAGATGATTAAACATAGATTTAGAAAGTTGAAGGAATTGCTTTCTAATTTTTAAACATTTACCAGACTCTCCCATGAGTTTGTTTTAGAACAGTTGAGCTTTTAACATTGTTTAAATGTGCCTGATATGGCTTTGTTGCGTGCAGCAAAAGTAAAATGGTTTGTTAAATTACTTAAGTATGTATGTTTTTTCCTCAGCCAAAAAAAAGACGAAGAACAACTAAATAGCTGATCAGTTCGTACAAATCAGTCACTCATTGAAATATATATTGCAATGCTCAGACGTTGTAGAATATGGGCTTGGGTTCCAGGTAATTTAGTTTGTATTTGGCATTTATTGAAAGATAATCGTTCTCTCATCATTCTTACATTCCAAAACGTATTATTTACCAAATAACAGCATTAAAGTATTTTTAGTCTAAGGAAACTCTGTGGTAAGTATGAGTTTCTCTTTGGTAATAACTGGTAATGTTACAGTTTAGTACCTACTTATTGAGCATAGGTATGAGCAACAAAATAGTTTTTGTAGTTTGTTAGCCACGTTTTTTAACTTAGCACTCATAGCTATCCCAAAGCAATCTTTAATTGTCACTCTTAGAATGATAACGTAAGAAGGATAGTCTTCATACAATCGCCCCGTCAGAAATGAAGCACTAATCCGATCCACACATGCGTTACTATTGCTTGCTTACGTGCGGCGCGCTTTAACATTCAACATAGCGGAGCTGTATTGAACACTGCAAAGCGGTCCGTTTGGAAATTCGCTCCAATTAAGTTGCTTCAAACAGTGCGCGCAGACTAGGTTTTGTTTTTTATAGCGTTATTATTCTATGTTGTCACTTGCTTGTTTTAAAAATGAATTGTGCCATTTCTATTCAATCTGAATGAAGCTTCCTTGAGCTTATATTTTGTAATATTTTATTGATATAATTATTATTTTTCCCTTTCCAAATGTTTATATTTGCTAAAATAAAAGATATAATACACAAAAAAATGTTTTCATTGATTCTCCTACACCCCACCCCTCATTAAAAGAAAATATTTAACTGTAGATATTTATTTACAAATAAACAATAACTTTAACACCGGTCATGTCTCACAAGGATTATGGTTAAATAATTTACTAAGAAGCACTAAACCTTCCATCCACAATTAGTACACAAGAAATCTGACCAGCAATGATGACAGTTTGATCATTGTACTGTTTTGAGGACAGAATAAAACTATTTTACATGTTTACTTTAGCCTTTTGAAGAGGTCTTTGGTGACGCATTTGTCGAGGACATGGAGATAGTCAACCAATTCCTCTTCACAGGTCTCAGTGGTCTTTGAGCGGGAGTTGACGCGGTTATTGCACTCCTGGTACTTGCCCCACATGTTCTGGGCATCAGGCTTTTGAGAACATTCCTCCTGTAATAAGGGTAATAAATCAATACTAAAGCCAGTACATGATCCAAGATAATCTACAATTCTAAATTCTTGAACCATACAAATGGTAAGAACACTTTACTCTAATGTATTCCTGAAAATTACTGATGAATGCTACAATTAATACAGCAGTAAGAGTAAAACGAAATACATATTCTATTCATCAAATATTGTTTCTATATTATAGTGCGTTCACTTTATAATATGGAACACAACAGTCTACTGCTAACAGGTAAATCCAACCACCAAGTCCTATGCATCAACAATATTCGTGAATTATGCCTTTCTTTAATATGAGCTTAATAATATGTACACATTACTTGGCTGATAAAACATAAAGATTTATAAAAATATTTATTTTCCAGACCCCTTATCTTGCGCAATAAGGACAAACTAGCTATTCCCTCTTCAAATTTAAAATTAGTAAGCTCTGACGCAATTTGTATGTCAGTGAAAATCTTTAATAAATTAACATTAAAAATAAAAATATTGTGTAACAAAAATTTTACAAGACCCCTGAGGAATATTTAATTGAGAAGAGTTTTTATAGTTTAGAAGAGTATTAAAAATAAAATTGAGTTTTTTTAAGTTCTGTATTGTCAATGTAACTATTTGTAGTTTTAACAGTTTCAATAATTTAATGTTGTTGTTATACTATACCTAATGCTGTCGTTTTTGTTTTTGTTTATTTAAATATTGTTGTGCCCTTGCAGGGTTTAAGTGCCTGTACTTTTTACAAACTTATAACACCTTTTGTACCACTTATGTGTTGTACTACTCAATGAATGATTAAGATATATTAGTGCTTTTTATTTTATTGTTTTTACATCAATTATTTTTGTCTAGGAATTTGTTTCTTACCAGCTACCACTTAAGGTACTAATAGGCTTTGTAAAAAGTGGGTTTCTCAGTGTTCCTATCACCATGATGGCAACAGTCAACTTGCCTCTTCTCCATTTGGGATATTAAGCAAAAGAAGGCACAGCAGCAAAAACTGGTGGTTAATATCTTATTAATGCTCTTTTAAATTTATATTCTCAATAACTCCATAAATTATTAGAAAAACAAAGACCTTTTCACAATCTTCGTGAGTAGAAAATGAAAAAAGTAAAATCAGCCAAGAATGTGTGTGAACTAATTCAGTGTTTAGGTTAATGTGCTACATAGGTACTTTACTTTCAAAAGAACTAAATAAAATAATATTTGGGAGGACAAAACCTTTAGTTCTGCTCCAGGGCATATGATAATCTAAAAATGAGTATAAAAGTTAAAGATTGTATTCAAATTGACTTATTTATAAAGTTAGATCATGGTAAATAAATGATGGAAAGAAGGCATCACCATCACTTATCCTGCAGTTCAAGATCTTTGAGGTTATACTATATCTCCATTACAAAATCAAGACCTAAACATTTTTTACATTTATAATAATTTGATTTGACAACTACCCTTAGCGTGACCTGAGGGTCCACCAGTTCCTCTTCCTCAGCAGGCTCTTCGCTGGCCTTGACTACGGGGATCAGCTTCTCGGCCATTTCGTCTGAAATCACACACCGTTTTGAAATTGGCTTGGATTGGATTTCTAATAATCATTTCTCTAAAGAAAGATAGCTTGAAACCGTAGTAAATTGGTTTACTTTTGCTAAAATTACCTAAAATCGATGACGCAACAACACGACCACCAAAGCCACAGATAAAATATGTAAGTAAAAATGGATTTTGGAAATTTGACAGATTATGACAGGCCTTCCAAAGTTGCTATCAGTAAAAAATACTTCTTACTTTGCCACTGATACCAGTGAAAGAAGCAGGTTATGATTTTATGTACGCTACCTTCAACTGTTTTTTCTATTGGGAACCAAGAGCTTCTGGGGGCTTTCCCCTTCACTGGAGAAATGAATCCCCCTAAAGGTGCCAGATCAATAGCGAGGTGGAGTGTTGTGACTACTTGTGAAGTTGTGACACCTTCTTCGGCTCTGCATCACTGCAGATGATAAAGTACCGTGGGCCATATTATGATTTTATATGGTACACATATGATATGACACTCACACAACACAAACAAAAATGGATAGAGATAATTTTTCTAGGACCTTTCCTGAAAGTACCAGCCAACAAAAAAAAAGTTACGGCTTAAGTATAGTTGTGTCGCTTAACTTCAAACTCGGATAAATCCACTCTACCCTTTTAGATAAAAGTGATAATAATCATAATTCCATAATTTTTAAGGCAGTTTTTCTTTTATTACGGCAACCATATTGAAAAAAAACATCCTGTTCAGCAAATTTAGTATTAAAACCATTAATTCTTTTGAAAAAAGAAAATTAAGATTGGATTTACATTCATTCGATGTAATTGGTTGTAATTTGTCTATCTTTGAAAAACCTCAGTAAGGATTAATACAATTTTGATTTAATAGATCTGGATTTATGTGGATTTCAAAAAAACGCTTGGCTCTAGGGATGTGGTAGTGACGAATTCACTGTACGCTATCGAAAATCGAAATTGTGGTAGCTTAATGAATAAAACAAGCAAAATAAAGAAACCTAGTTTTATTTAACTTAGTTTTTTCTAATTTAACGATTTTAAACTAAATTCAAAATTTCCTCCGAGATCTTCTTCATTTTCTTCTTCATGCAGTGGTCGCCTTGTCACATTTTCAAAATAATGCGAACAAAAATAAAATAGGCTCATAATATTGAGAGAACCCTAACTCAATGCGGAGCTAATGGTGGTGCGAAAGACAGTTTTTAGACAAATCTAACTCAGTGAGATTATTTATTTTGCCTTATCATTTAAATAAATAAATATTCCTGAACCTTTCACACAGTTATATTTGTAGTTATTTAACGCGTATTTAAAAAAGTAAGCAAAATTGCAAAACATTTTCAGACGACCAACTCCTCAAGACACTTAAATTTTAAAACTTACACTTGTTCCTGTATACACAAACCTGATCGGACAGTTCATGTTACATGTAATAACATTATTTCCTTGCAGACTTTATTATATCCAAATTATTATGTAAAATGAAACAAATAGTAATAATAAT
Source organism: Udea olivalis (assembly GCA_947369235.1). Taxonomy (NCBI): domain Eukaryota; kingdom Metazoa; phylum Arthropoda; class Insecta; order Lepidoptera; family Crambidae; genus Udea; species Udea olivalis. The sequence continues at coordinate 7,231,860 of OX376362.1, read as the reverse complement.
CGACAATGGTTAGCACGACACTAGTGCTAACTCAGATTCCGAGTGACGACGCTTAGGTTAGGTATATCAAACTTACCGAATTTTTGCCCTTTCCTCTTTCTTACGGCGAACTTTTATATTAGGCCTTGGTGAAACTGTTTTCTCACTATTATCCAAGGGAACTCTCTAAATACAAAAAGAAAACAATAAAACGCGGGAGTTTACTGTGCTACAGTTGCAGATTTTAAGCCGACTGACGGCCCTGTTGAACAAATGCTGTGCGCTGATTGGCTTTCATGGACCTATCTACATTTGAAAAAAACTGTATCGTGGATCTATCGGACTTTGATAAAATATTATGATTTTAACGGTTTATTTCTCAAGAACCATGCGGATTTATACACAACTGATAAAATTGATTCAATCCTTTTTTTTACCCTTTATTTTGATACCAAAATCTCAAAAAATATCAAAATTGGATTTATCCGAGTTTGAAGTTAAGCGACACAGTTAGAACTTCTATATATTTTTTTTGGACCTTTCCAGAAAGTGAAGTGCACGAAAAAAAATGGTACGTGTAGTTAGAACTAGTCATGTGGAGTAATAGTTAGTATGGCACAAAATTTGTAGGGTTGCCACATCCAAGTTGTACGAGTTAAAAATTCTTCATTTTCATATATTTAAGTGCTGGGAAACATAAAATATTGATACATAGTGCTAGAAGTAATGATCTGAATTTGCTATTATGTATATTTACTCAAATTTCTACTTGTATGTCGGAAAATGACGAAGTTGAGAGGTCTCAACTTTCGACCGGGTGAACCGATTCTGATCATTCTTTTTTTATTTGAAAGGTGGTGCTTCCCGTGTGATCATTTAGTTTGGTCCAGTTCTGACAGTGGCATCCATCATTAGAAAACCATAAGTATTAAATCTAGATAGACAAAATACACGCCAAATGGACGAATAACTCAATATTACGCCAACGGATTTTGGTAATTCTTTTTTTATTTAAAAGCTGATGCTGCCTGTGTGATCCCATTTTAATTTGGTCTAGTTCTGAAGGTGACATCCATGGGAAAACCATATAAGTCAAACCTAGAAAAACTATATGCGCGAAGGAAGAATAACTCAATATCACGCCAACCGATTTCCATGCTTCTTTTTTGATTGGGAAGGATAAACTTCAAGAGTAGTTTGATGAGAGTTTGGGTAGGTTCTGATTATGGGATCCATGACAAAGTAACGAACTCTTCAATTCTTAGGAGCAATTGGACGATAATTTTTCGATGTATAAAATGAATAAGAACTATTCGCTGAAAATCACAAGAAAATAGCAAAAAATTTAACAAAAAAAAAACAAGTTCAAAAAAAGCTATTCCAAAACCAAAAACCAAAAAGTAAAGAAATAATTGCATATTCTTCTAAAACTTATACGATAATATAATCTAGGTACATTTATTGTTATTGTTGGAGTTGGTGTCAGCCAATGTAGGTTTGTAACTACCTACATACATACGTTAACGTAAGATATAAAAAAATAGGTAGGTATATTGTTAGATATATTGTAGTGTTTCTTTGGCTGACACCGACTTCAACAATAACAATAATCGTACCTACATTATATTATCGTATAAGTTTTAGAAGAATATGCAATTATTTCTTTACTTTTTAGTGTTTTGTTTTGTTTTGGAATGGCTTTTTTTGTTTTTTTAATCAGCTGACATCTTTGCACCCAGGTAAAAATGCCTCAGATCATCACTTCTAGCAATATCTATCATTATTTTGTTTCCCAGCACTAGCAAAAATCAATAATGTATGAAAGTGACCTTAAAAAATGTATCTTAAATAACCTTAAAAATGATTTACTATGTTGTAAAAGTGGCGGGATGCCGGTGGATGCGGATCGCCTGCAATCGGTCGCTTTGCCCGACTGGCCTTTCTGAAATCCTTCTTCCATCGCGTTTATCTTATAGGATTTTATGATTTCTTACAATATTACTAAAAAAGGATGACTACCTAATGTTAAAGACTTATAAATTAACCTATATCTGCAAAAGAATCACAACTTACACAGTGCGCGCAAGTAGTTTTACTCGAGTTTCAAAACACGGACGGTACGACTGGAATAGTGACGTCACGCACGAAGCGCCCGACATCTCGGAGATTTAAAAACTGGTCTGAACTTCTCGCAGTGATAACTTCGGTAATACTGCATCGATTTAGATGAAATAAAAACTAAGGTAACCTACGTCGTCTATACTTTGATGTTATTTATAGTTTAAAGTAATATTTTAACCCTTTTGTCACTCTCATTCTACGACTTTTGTGCGCTAAAAACTATTGGTCCGTTTGACTGGTTCGAACTATGCGTACCCTTTTTTTCCGTTGACCGGCACTTTCTGAAAAGGCCCAAAAATGTATGAAGCCAAAATGAAAAACCGTAAAGCCGCAGCACAATACCAGGGCAATGACGTTGATGGGTGATAGATAGAAGTCAGGCAAGAGGCCATATCTTTACCTACTTAATGTATTGTATAGTATTTTCCCTGCGAACTTCAATTGTTCTTCAAGAGTTCTTTAAAGTAAAATATAGGTTGAAATAAGTTCAAGTTTATAGCACAAAAAAGTGCAATGTAGCCTAGGGACTAGGATACCACCGCTGGGCAAAAATCTAATCTAAAATTCTAATCACTTAAAAATATTCATGTGATATTAAATATCATACGAATATCACTACAACTGTTGTAGTTCGAGCCTAGTAAATAAAGTATTTTCGCGTAGGGTAACTATTTTGACAATTTTACAGGTTCACCACCTCAAAGAAAATAAAACATGCCCATGAAGTAGAGCAATTATTGCCAAGCACCTAGAGGACTACTTTTACCTAAATAAAATTCTACTTTATGATAAACATTGTGCGTGTAGTCAATCGAAGGTCTTATTATTCCTGTGTACTAAAATAAAAATGCAATAATATCAGTGCGATAATTTTTGGTGTATTAATTTTATCAGATGTGTAAATTGTAAATAAAACGTTTATAAAAACTAAGAAAAGTAAGTATATTTTAACTATGTTTTTTTTCAGACAGTGTCAGTTCCAAAGTTTCCGTCACCATGGAGAGAGCTTGTAATGTGAAATTATTTTATATTTCGATATTGTGGGGTTAAAACAGTGAAACATAAGATTAAGTCATGATATTTATAAAAAGCAAGGTTGTATTTGAGTTAGCTAAAGATGGTTTTGCAATATGCTGCTAGCTTTCATCACAAAACGATAAAAAATATTATTTCCTCACATATTGTTTTATGATTATTTCAGGTTTGTTTACTAATTAACTGTATAACTACTAATCAGTTTATTCTTTTCCAGGATCTGAAAAAAAAACTTAAGTATTATAAGCAAAATGTATTGAAATTTGATGCAATATTGTTAAATGTTGAGGTTATGTCTTTTGAAACATTAATTCTGTTTTATCTTTTAGGATGAATGGAGGAATGGAGCACAAAACTCCAGGACACAATGCAGTGCTTCATAAAGCACCTAAAAACTATAAATTGCTTATGGACCCATTTCTCATGAAAGGAGCCACAAAATTGTACAGATATGATGGTTCTGTGCCCGGGGATTCAACTTATCCACCTGTGCAATGCAGAGATCCCAGATCACAGCTGTCAAGGATATGGAATAGATTGGAACCAGCTGATTTGCCAGTCCCTAGGTAAAGTGCTATTCTATACAATAACATTGTGTTGGGTATTGAAATCATCAGGTTATATTAGCTTTAGTTTTGAAATTTTTTGATCCTTATGGATTTTACATTTCAGTGTTTATTGATAAAACTAGTGATGATTAGTGTTTTAACTGCAATTTGTTAAAAATGTAGATGAAGCTCATAAGTAGTCACTAGCTATCCACACATTTTGGCTTGGTTTGATGCAAGTTTTACTGATATTTATTTAATTTGGGATTAAAATAATGGAAATTACTATGTTTTTGATCAGAAATACCTCGAAACGATGAAATGTGTGGTAAAGTAAGGCAATTTTGGTTAGGACCTCCTTTGTTTTTATTAGAGCTTCTTCATATACAATACAATGCTGCCAACCTAAATTTTATTTGACATGATTTCTAGAGGCGGGAGTTTTGAAAAGTTTAATTAGTACCTATCTCATGTAGGAAGATAGAATTTACCATTGATTGACATTTAAGTTTAGTTATGAACTGTGCCCACTTACAAGGTTTAGTTGTTATTAAGCATTGTCAATTTATTTCTGGCCTTAAATATCAATAACTAGCGGCCCCGATAAACTTAGTTCTGTCTAAAGTTATTGGAAAATGTTTGACAGATGTTCACATTTAGTATGGTAAAATGTTTTTGCTTTTATTTTTATATTCGTTAATTTCCCAATGTTTTAATACTTATTATCCTTTTCCCGATGTAGAGAAATCCAAAAACACAAAAATCATAAAAATTGGTCCACCCATTCTTGATTTATAAATGTTTTAATTATCAGGACTTTCTTTTATATATGGATGTCATATAAGTCATCCCATCCAAACCAAGTTACTATTCAAAACTGATAAATAAACCTACAAGCAATAGAGCTGTTTCAAATTTTTTTTGCAAATATTTATTTCCTATCTAAAATAACTTTCACTATACAATTATACCTACATATTTATTTCATAGCATTGCTTTTACGACTGCCTGACCGAAACTTCTTGCTGCATACTTAACACAGTTCATGCATAGTTTTTATTAGGCCTGACTACCTGTTTGTGTGCATAGCTTGAACCCTGCCCTGTTATGATGTTATTCTAAGAGGTGACAAGGCTCCGTAGTTATTTGATGATTTATTTAAAATAGATCCACTTTATTTAAGTGTCTTCTGGGATGGTACAGTTTGCATTTTGTTTTAAAAGTAAATCTGTAAATTGTAGTTTCGAGAGGCACTTATAATTTCAATATTATCTTTGTTACAGGTTTAAAATAGATAAAAATTATGTTGGGACGCCACCGCTGCTGGAAATAACCATAGGAAATTTAAATGACAATATAGATAAAGCTTTTTTAGCAGACATGATGAATAAAATAGGTCCATGTGAGGAATTGTCAATATTTTATCATCCCGTTACAAACAGGCATTTGGGATTTGCAAGGATAGTATTTCAAGATGTAAAATATTCAAAGTTGTGTATAGAAAAGTATAATGGAAAATCAGTTATGGGCCAGGTATGTAAAATCTTGTTCTAGATAAGGATACATTTTATGATATTTCAGCATATAGTCACAGCTTTTATTACTTTTACTTACTACCTCAGTTATTTTTGCGAAGTACAGTGAGTCTAAATAAAGCCCAATTTCATTGATATACATTTTTCTTCGCAACTGTACAAAAAAAATGTTTATTTGATGTTAAAACTCAGACAATCAATCAGAATGAATATTGATTGTGAATTATACTTTGTGCCTATTAGATAATCGGTAGGGGTACTGCTTTTAGTGCTGAAAGGTGGTTGGCTCAGTCCCTCATAGGACAGACATTCATGTAATAAAAAAAATAGTTTTTTTGTGTCTGGGAGTTATTATTATCATCATCAGGGGTCAGATGACTTTATTAAAGCTTAACTAGATGTTTAATCATTCTTAAGAGCATTAACTGGCATGTGTTCTGTACTATTTATTTTCTGTGTTCTGTACTTTTATATATTGAATTTTATTGATGTTTGATTTGGGTAAATTTATATTTCAGGTGCTTGATGTCTTCCATGATCCATTTGGCAAGCGGTGCCAAGAGATGTTTGAAGATAAGACAATGGATAAGAAGGCGCACTTCGTTGCGGCGCTATCTAAACCTCCCCCTATAGTCGAGGAGGTTAGGCCTCCCAAAGTGGACCCTACCCTCAGCAAGCGGTTAGAGGAAACTAAGATTACAGAAAAGGTTTGTACTTTTTCAGTATGTTTGTGTCTAACTATGTAAGGCATTTATTAATTTAATATTTTTTTTAGTGAATGTGATACTAGCCCCGATGCAAAATAATTTGTCTAGTATAAAAAACATGAGGAAAGATTTTGGCTTTTTGTCCAGTTATGTAAAATGTAAAACTTTTCTACCATCACATGTTGTGTTATTGACTGATGCACTATTTAATTTATGAAACAATAAACTATTTTAGTCTTTTTAATTTAAAAAAAATCCTGCTTTCAACTCGAGGAAATTGGAAGCAAAATAGTTCATCTACCTATTGTTAATTAATGCAAAAAAATTCGTCTATCATTGAGTTAAATAAAAAAAATCCCTCTTCAATATATTTTTTTCAAATTCATGTTTGGAAAAGTAATTCTGTGTCATTTTTGCAAGCTTTCTTCAGTTTTCAAGTAAAAGTGGGCCGTGGTGGCAAACCCGTGTGAAGAAGTTTGAATGGGAATAGCTTGTGGGGTCGAGGCGAGCAAATCAAGTTACCAAATATCTAAAGACTTGACACTGCCCGGTGCAAATTGCACTGTAGATCATCATTTAGCACTATAAAAAGAATGGAAATACTTCTTGTTTGAAAAAAATTGGCCGACCACGTATCACAAGTGAAGCAGAAAACAGAATCCTTAAAAAAATTGTAAAAAAAATCGTCGTGCTCGTGCTGGAGAACTCACGATACAATGGAGAGACACGATTCACAAAGATGTCTCAGCTGATACCACCAAAAGAGTGTTAAAAAGAATGGGTTACGGTTTTACACCGCTAAGGAGAAACCACTATTGACTGCTTTACAAAAGAAAAAGAGGTTTATGTTCTCTCGTGATTACTTATATTGGGCTTCTGATCAGTGGCGTAGTATCATTCCGAGTGATGAGTCCAAATTTGAAGTGACTGTCAGTGATGAAAAAAATAAAAGTGTTTCAGAACAAAAATGAAGCATTTCGTTAAGTTTCCAGCGTCCCTCATGATATGGGGCTGCATGTCCTCACAGGTGTTGGTGGGATGCAGCTTGTTTATGTTTATGGTTCCATCAATGCTACGAGATATCAAAACATTTTGGAAGAAAGTCTACTGCCCTCTATTCCGTCACTCAAACATCAAGATTCCTTCATGTTTCAACGAGATGGTGCTTCCTGCCATACTGCAAGGACAACAAAGGCATGGCTACTGTCGGATAGCATCCCTACAATCGAATGGCCATCTAACAGCCCGGACTTGTCGCTGATTGAGACCCTATGGTGGAAAATGAAAAAACTTCTCTGCTAAAATCCATCAAGATCGAAGAGCGACTTAAAGGCTAACCTCTTGGCTGTGTGAGAGTCAATTGCGACTGACGAGCGTGCAGCGTTGGTGGCAACCATGCCTCTTCGCATTAAAGCTGTCATTGAGAGTAAAGGCGACACAACTAAGTGGTAGACGAACTATTTTGCGTGACTGCCAAGGGTAGACGAACACTTTTGTAATATGTTTTACAGAATATTTTTATTTTTATTTATGTTATATAAGGTCATGAAAGAATTTGAGATATGTTAAAATAAACTTTAAAATGTTGCTCAAACTGTGGTTTATTTTTTATTAAATTTCCTTATTGCTTCACACAGATTCACTTCATATTATACTGTGCCGTATCTATTTATTTATTTATATGTAAGTAATGAATAAGTGTTTAAGTGCTTAATTTTTTCTCAATCAGAGTATTCACTGTTCTTTCATTGTGGATTAATATTAATGCCCTAATTGGGCAGGAGACTTATGGTATGTAGACCGACATCCTGACAGAATCATAAGTAAAACATATAATATCATCAGTGGGCACTAATGGTTTTGAGTTGTCGACAGGAGGCATTTGTGGTATCGTCCCGCTACAAGGACGTGGAGCACAGCGACAGCAACCCTCGCGGCTCGGACGACGAGCGCGAGCACCGGCGCCACCACCGCGCCCGCGCGGACCGCGAGCGAGACCGAGACAAGGACCGGGACAGAGACAGGGACAGGGAGAGGTAGGTCTATTGAATATTTAAGGTGTTGAAAATGCCAAAAAACATCCATATAGAACCACGAATTGTTGATAGGTGATAATGATAGCAAATATTAATAGGTGGAGGTAGGATGAAATTGTTGCTATCAATGTTGAAAATATATTTTTTTTGGATGGAGATTTTTTTAACATCCGCAAATGCAGGATCTTGAGGTTTTTTAGAGGACTTACTGAATTGAATTACTTACATAAATGGTTTTGAAATATATTTTTGTAAATTAATAAAGTGCCAAAAATAAAAACGCGAAACTTGCAACCTCAACCACTTATGCATCCATATAAGCTCGGCATTAATTACTGCAAATGCGGATTTATGAATAAATGCAGAAATGTTCATATCCGCAATGTGACTAATTTTTATGTTTTAATCGCATATTAAATGTAAAAATGTTAGACAGTGGCCAATAACATGTTTTTCGAAATTTATCAGTTTTTTATGTGAGATTTGTGAGTGATATCCTTCTTTCATTTACAAGCCGACGATGCAGGAGAAAATGTAGACGGAGGTATAGTTTAAGGATTGAAATTTAGTTAAATGTAGTTTGCATGAATTTTGTTCCAAAAAAGATTTTTTGTAGAAGACTGTTTTGATTTCTCAGCTTGATTAAAAAAATTAATGCAGTCACCCTTTCGATGAACTGCTGCTAATGCTATTGTTTCAAATAATTGTTATTAAGCGGTAACGCGCGAAGCATGCAAGCGGGATGGATGCGGTGCTTGTTTTAGTTTTTAAACCTTTTGACTGCTCAATAAGGTACATTTTATATTAGCTTTCTAGAATTGTCTGACGCGAATAATTGTTGTTTGTATGTTGTACAGTGTTGATATTTAGATAATTTCAGTAAATTTTTTAAATGGCTTATTCTGACAAAGAACACATCCAATATTTTTATGACACTGATCTATTAAGTCAATCATTAAGACGAGTTCTATTTAAATAACAATTATGTCTTAAAGGAAGAAATTTATATTTTATGGTATTTAGAAATATTTAAGTATGTTTATCAGTCTCTGACGCCCATATTACAAGCTCTGCTTAGTTTGGGGTCAGATGATCTTGGTGTGCATTGTCCCAGGTATTTATTATTATTATTTGGGGCTTTATTTAGTACGAGCTGCCCTCGTGACAGCTGACTTCGTTCAGTCAAATGTTTGACAGCTTGTGTCCATTATCATATCTCGTCCGCTTTTCTCCGACTTGATTTACATATACTATTATTTTTCACTGAATTTCTTGTGCAATCTTAATAAAATATAGTCTATATCACTAATGAATAGTTAAGCTTTCTTTTAGTGAAAGAATTTTGACGATCGGATCAGTAGTTTCGAAAACTATCAATACAAACAAACAAACAATCAAATCTTTCCTCTTTATAATATTAGTGTAGAAAATGAATATAAAAGTATAGTACAATCATTTTACGAGCGCGCGTGCCGACGCTCTCAAGAGGATACAGAGGCGCCGTTTTTTCATACAAACGTAGTCACTTGTTTCCTCCCAGAATATTGCTAGTAGAGAAATAATTATTTTCAAAAAAATCTACTATATGCCACTATTGGCATGTCCCTATGTTTTCCTTTTTGTAACCTGAAAGTACTTACTATGAAAGTCTATTTGAGTTTGAGTTTAATAAATTAATTATTAAAAGAGATATGAACCTTCAAAAATCGAAAAAAATGGCCAGATTTCCGATTTTCGCTGTGTGCAACCTCCAGAAAACTAATTAGACTAGTTTATTAAAAAAAATGGAAAACATAGGAACACGACCACAGTCCTTTTTTAATTTTTACTGAAAAAAATAACTAAATCTGTCAACTTTTCGAACAGGGTTCAGGATTATGAAGCGTCGATTTTGTGAACTTTTGATAGGTAATTTCGTTCCGATTTGCATCGGTCTCAAAAGGTTTGCAAAAGAGCAATAGATTTTACAAATACCTAATTTTTAATTCTGTCGACCGTTCTGTGTCCTCTTAATACCGAACAATAAAGTTTAATATTGTTAGATGCACGTGTGCTCGTGATTTGCAAGAACTATATGTCCTTAGTCTTCCTTCACTGTAACATTGTAAGTTAGCCTGATGATTATGATTGACATTTTCGAGTAGTATCATAAAATACTGGTGTTATTTCTTATATTCCGCTGAATAGATTTAATTTGAAAATAAAATGAGGTTTGTGTCAAATGAAATTTTCCCCTTTATGTGGCTTGCGTAAGACACCCTGTATATTCCCGGCTCTGCAAACAGGCACCGAGAGCGCTACGGGCGCGGCGCGAGCGAGGCGAGCGAGCCCGCGTACGTGGCGGCCGGGCCCGCGCCCGAGGGGCCCTACACGCCCGCGGGGCCCGTGCCCTACGACTCCTACTACCAATCCAGGTACAGTATAATAATTCTGCACACTCCATATCTGAATAAGCAAAATAATGACTCCTTGAACTGCCCCATTTTTTGCTGCCTTTGAAGATTTTGCGGCCTTATTTTTGTATGTTCAATGTGTTTTGCTAAGCTTGTAGTGTGAAAGTGCTTGGAGGTATCTAGACCTCCATTAATAGGACCACGGACAAGACAGAAACTCAAATTTGTAACTTCACATTAAATTTTATAGTCGTAAGAACTTTATTAATAATGCTCTCGCATCCATTCGGGTTTCATCTGTTCATTTTGACCAGCTTTTGCCCGTAACTTGGTACACCAACTCGTTTTTTTCCATATCTGATAATAGGAATATCTGATAATCCTCTCTTAGTGCGTCCCTACACTCTTTAAGAAACCTCTGTGCCAAATTTCAGCTTTCTACGCCCAGTAGTTTCAGCTGTGCATTGTCATCGTTCACTAAGAAGTCACTTAGTGAGAAATGGAAGAGGTTAATATAATATTGATTTGATGCAGTTATGGATATAGCTACGGGTCGACGCCGACGCCGGGCGGCAGCGGCGTGTGGTGGCCCGACTGGCGACATCCGCCGCCTTCCTCACATCACACACATGTAAGTACTCAAACAACAAGTTTTGGGAATCTGAAGTTGAAACAAGATCAGATACTTTTACTACTGTTGCATATCATCTTCCACGCATTTATTCATATGTCTTGGTCGCACCAAAATTTCACATAAACTTAAGTATTTTAACAATATCGGCTAATGTCGTGTTAACATAACCACTTTTACAATATGGTGCGAAGAAAATGAAACTTCACAAAACTTTATTTCGGACAAAAAACTGGGGTGTGGCCAAGGCATACTAACATTCAGCATAAACCTTAAAGCAGATGGCGCCACCTTTTACATGCATTATAAAATAATTTCTCATTCTACGGTACATTTAAAGACGGTAGAAATTGACCCTACCTAATTCAAGTCGATCATTTGGTCACTAAGAAAATGACTAGATTGTGAACCCCATATTTTTTAAACACTCAAAACTTTTAAACTATCTCGTCAAGTGTGCCAGCCAGTGCTGTAATTAATCCTAAAAAAATTTTTTGATTACTTTCTAATTTTAGTGATTCATTTAAAATACAAATACAAATTAAAATAGTATGTACCATCTATAAAAGCTTACATAGGTGGTGCCATCAGTAAAAAAAATGTGTGACCATTTTCTTGATTATGTGTATTCTTTCCCGTTTTCAATAACAATATGAGTTTCTTTAAGCTTTTTGACAAACTAATGAAACATGTTTCTTGCTCAACCCATCAGATAAAATTTTGACTTTAGTAAACTGCATCTTAAGACAATGTGGTGTTAAAAATAGAGAAAATCTCAGAAAAATTGAAACCAGGATGGCGTGGTATCCCCTTAGTTAATGACAAAGTTTTTTAATATTTTACTTTTCTCGCTATACTAACTGTGCTTGTCTACGCCCTTTGTGCATCAGTTATTGCAAAACATAGTATTTTTAGTGAAAACCTCCATCTCCATTATACAAACACACATTCCTTCCATCATTTTTTCATTCAAGAGTGTATGCACATGAAGCGCTGCTTTCTTGCTGGTTGTCTCACACCGAAAATGTTTCCAAGTTTTGTGCCTCCAATCGAATCGCTCTGCTATTTTGCTGGAATATGGTCCTAAAATGTTGACTATGCTCGAAAGATCGCCTTACCAGCAGTCAAACCTCATGTGCATAATCTCTTATTACCCCTTTAAACATAAGTTCACCCGCGCATAAAGTATACTATGACTGAAGCTGGAGCGCCGGGCGAGCACGACGCCGGCTAGGACGGCCGCCTCCACTCCCGCGCAGCGCGACCCGTCGCCCGAAATCAAGGAGAAGCGGGAAAAGGAAAAGGTCGGGAATTGATAGATGCTGACTGACAAAATGGAAAAATGTTACGTCACTGAATATTTTTATAACTGTTAGAACAGTTGCATGTCGCTCTGGTCACCAGCGGACCCGTTGGCGTTAAAATTTGTAGTTAAAATGCTATAAGAAAATGTTGATTACTTTCGAGTAGGTTTAGACAGCTGCGTACTGCACCTCATTAACTGACTTACAACAAGTAGCGTACCATTCAAGATGTTTAAATTTTCTCTTGTCAATCATTGTTAATCAATGTTCTAAGTTTAACTGAAGTCATGCATTGGAGTTGTAGCGGGAAATCATATTATTATTGCAGTAAAGTTAAACAGTTAATTGAACACTTATTTGCATTCTCAAAATTTTGAATTTTGTTAATGCCTGCCCTCATCAACCTTTGAATAAATGAGTCAGTGTAGTTTGTACCCTAAATGATAAAAACATGACTAAAATTTTTTGGAATATTGTACCGAATATTGTCTTGGGCTTGGTCGGTATTAAAGCAATATTTAATGAAGACAAGTTCAATAATTGGGCGGATTTGGGGTTAGAATTAGTATTGCAATGAAATAAGATAAAGGCTAAAGTTGCATAGCAAGAAAAATAAAATATTTAAAATTTGCTACTTCGTAAGATTTATTATGCTACAAATATTAGCTAATTGGTATAATTATTAGGTTGTTTTTAATATGTAATTGTTGAAAATGATTGCATTCTATAGTATTCAATAGTATTGTAATGTAATTTTTTTTTTGCACTGCATATAATAATTATGCCATGTTTTCTAGGTAGTGTATTTATGCCTTGCAGCTATTTACTAGTGGTAAATCCGTAATGTTATTATTTATTTACACGAGGTAAGTGTAAGCAATCGCATGTACCCTGCATGTTCTGATTACCTTTTCCTTGTCATATTTTCTCTATCATTTTCGCCTGTTTTCATTTTCATTTTGGTAATAATAGTTTTAATTTACCTGATTTTGGTTTCTTTCTTCTTTGAACGTGATAAAGAAGGACTGATCTTAAATTATCTGCACACCTTTTTAACAGCTTAAAATCAACAGCCAGTCAGATGCAAATGATCGATCAGTGAGATGGCCTAAGAGTTTTATGCTATTACACACATCGAGCGCGTGAATTCATAATATGAATTCACAATATAAATTCAGATATGACAATCGCAACCGCTCACCGGTTTTTTATTCCATGCAAATATTAACGCGTTCGATGCATGCATGTAATGAGATAAAACTTCCACTATACCTTCTGTGCATTACAAAGAGTACTTGCTAAGTTTCATTGTTAAAATGTAATCGTAGGAAGTGTTGGTGGAAAGCAAAATCGTGGAGGCGGTGGAACCACGGCCACCCGAAGACGCGAGCGACGGGAAGGAGCCCGAGCCCAAGCCGCCGCCACCGGCTGAGGAGCCGAAGAATGTAGATCTTGACACTAGGTACGTTAGATCTGTCTTCTTTAACGCAGCGCGTTGTCAGCGCTATCTGTGGAACTTGTTTTAGAGGTTTCGGTACATCCTGAACATGAGCACTTTGTGTTTACACGAGCAACCAAATTTGCTCATGTCATACTGAGATGCATGGATAATAATTTCAACTAATAACAAAAGTGACGAAACAATGGTTGCATTTTTTTAAATGGCTCTTGGTTCTAATGCTTATTTCTACAGATTGATCCATTTCTGTTGCCCGGCAATGAAGGTTTTCGATACTTTTTCTGCCACCAGTCGGCGCTGCATGCGTCAGGTCCAAACATCTGTCAGATCCCGTAGATTCGTACCGAAAATATAATTAATTTTTGAAATTCTATTGTATTTAGAGGTGTTATTGATTTTATTATGGATAACGGGCAAAAACAAGTCGCCGAACTGAAGATTGAACTCAAATCAGAGGCGCAAAAGCCACTGGTACAAAGGAAAAACTCATTGAAAGGTAACTTAAGGTACGAGTATTTGTTTAGGTTATTATTTCCCATACGCTACCCCTGGCGACTGGACCCCCCCTACTTAAAATATCCGAACCACTATCTTTAATAATGCTACTTACTTTTATCAACACATATGTCCCATTTGCCACCTCGAGGTGAGCCACCGGTGGCAACTGGGACATATCTTTAAATAAATTCCCAGTTGCCACCGGTGGCGGCGACGCCTGCGGTGGTGTATGGGGATAACCCGCCTAAATAATGTACAATAATCAAAACTCAAGTCACAAAACACAAAAAACTAATATTATAAAGCTTAATAAACCATGCTTTAATGATATACATAAACAGTGATCGGATAATCGGATGCATATTTATCTAAAGTTGAGGTGCTGGCTATTATGGAGTGCGCTTTTGAATCGAAAAAATCCCGGGATTTCTGAATTGATAAATTGAGGTTTTTTACTATATAATCAAATCGGGTGTGGGTATATTTATTTATTTAAATGTGTCGGCTTATATGCGATAATTATCGAATGCACTTTTGAATCGTAACCTTTAGGTATGATTGCGACGAGTTATTTAAACATATTGTGCGAGCTCGGATTGCAGTGTGCCATACGCGATTTAACGCGTGAGAGTGTGACTGCAGGGCGGCGCACGACGTCTTGTATCGACCACATCTTCATGCGAAGTGCGCGGGCAAGTGATGTTCGTGCGTATACTATCACAACAAGGATCGCAGATCATTACGTAATCGGCCTGACAGCTGACTTGAAACAAGACCTATCGGGAAATAGTGTGAAGTTATCAATAAACAACAGTGGCGTGTCAGATAAGTTGAATTGTATTAATTGGACGGAGTTTTTAGCAATAAATAATCCGATTATTTTGTACGAAAAGCTAGCAATTACATTTAAAACCATTTATAAGGAATGTACCTTTCAACGACTTGATATTCATAAGCGCAACTCTAATGTTTGGGTAGACAAAAAATTGCAGTGTATGTTAGAAAGAAGAGATGATCTGTTCAGACGTTGGAAGGAGCAACCAGGTAGTAATAGCCTTAGGTTACAATATACAAAGCACAGAAATAACACAAATAAACTCATAAACATGGCAAAAAATAAGTACAGAAAGGATAGTCTAATAAATTGTAATGGTGATATAAGAAAAATATGGAGTAATATTAATACATGGTTAGGAAGAAATAAATTATCGGTTGATAGTACGATAGAAAAATATTTACTTAAAAATTATTCTAAGGAAAGCGTATGCAATAATTTTTGCCATACTTTTACCAGGGAAATAGAAAATATTAAACATGATTGCCAAATTAAGTTTTTAGATAGGAATGCCTATGCCTCAGATAGTCCGATTAGCTTCAGGTTTAGGCCCGTCACAGCTTATCAAATTTCCAAAATTATAGACAAATTGAACAGCAACAAGGCGTCTGGTTCGGATGGTATTAGGGTCAGAGATTTAAAAAATATTAAAGATAAAATTAGTCCAATTTTGGCTCACTTCATTAATTTAAGTGTCAAAAAGGGTATATATCCTGATGAACTAAAAGTGGCTATAATAAGACCTATCTATAAGCAGGGGTCCCATGCTGAGTTCACTAACTACAGGCCTATAGCTATTTTGAATGTAATTAATAAAATTGTAGAAAAATCAATAGTTCAACAAGTAACTGAATTTTTGGAACAACATAAACTTCTAACGGATACTCAGCATGGGTTCCGTGCTAATCGAAGTACAACCACAGCTCTGTCAAAGTTCACAAATGATGTTAATGGCTGTCTTAATGAACAGAATATTGTAATGACAATTTTTATTGATTTTAAAAAGGCCTTTGATACACTGGATCATGCTGGCCTGCTAAAAGCAATGGACGAGTGTGGGGTTCGAGGCCCAGTGAATGTATGGTTCAGCAGTTATTTAGAGAAAAGAGCGATAAAGGTGTCCGTCTGTGGTGCGGAGAGTGAAAAAGGCAGCATTACGTATGGAGTGCCAACTGGCTCGGTCTTTGGGCCGGTGGGTTACGTAGTACATGTCAACAGCATGACAAACGTGATTGAAAACTGCAAGGCTTACATGTATGCAGATGACACATGCATCATGTGTAGTGGTCGGGACCAGGATACAATTCAAAAGCTTATGCAAACTGACTTTGATAATCTGACCAAGTGGGCCCATGACAATGGCATTATTATTAATATGGATAAGACGAAATGCATGGCAATCATCTCTCCGCGCAACAGAAAAATGATAAATATATCTATCAAAGGACACTCGTACGAATGTTTGCATAACGACCAAAAAGGCTGTACGTGTAAACCTATAGAACGGATTGAGTCATACAAATATTTGGGCTTAACAATTGACAGACATTTCTCGTGGAACTTGCATATTGATCATGTTTGCAGCCAGCTGCGCTCAATACTAGGCAAATTATTTAACCTTAAGTTTATAGTGAGTAAAAATATTTTATACATGCTGTACTTTGCATTGGCAGATGCCATAATATTGTATGGGCTGGTTGCGTATGGACTAACCTTCCCTACATACATAAATAAAATAAAGCATTTACAAATTAGAATGTTAAAATTATTAGTAAACAATAAAGTAAAAAAATCATTGAATAAGGATTATGAAAAGTTGTTTGGATTATGCAAGGTGCTGCCCATTGAATATAAAGTTAAATTAGCCATCATAATGGAGCAACATGGTAAAACTGAGCATAAAAAACCAAGAGTACATACGTATCCAACCCGCCTAGCGAGTAAGCCTACAATGTCGGTCCCTAGAATAAGGAACTATTATGGTAAGCGCGAGAGACGTTATATGGTACCCAGCCTTATTAATGAGCTCCCAGAGGAAGTACTGAAAGGTGTTTCCTCCAGAAATATCTTGAAGTCCAGGCTAAAAAAACACTATTTGTCCTTGTGTCCGTGACGTTTGCCACTCTGCTGGTCTATGCTGAGCGGAGACGGTGCACAGCAGAGATGAGAGATCAGCAGAGTGACGAATTGTTATTGTTATGCAAATTGAATGGGTTTTTAAGTGCTAGAAGGCGGGGTACATATTATGCAACGTGCATGAGAGAATTATTATTTAAAAAAAAAAAAATTGTTGTGTAGCTGGAAATTGTTTTTTTGGTTCCTTGAAATACATACTTAATGTTACTGTAGATTAAGAGATTAGTTAATGAGAACTGCTGCCGATAAACTGCGTCTGTAGTTTGGCAGAATTGTAAATGTACCTTATTAAGTTTTGAGAAGGAAAAAATAAATTAAAAAAAAAAAAAAAGAATCGAAAAAACCCCGGGATCTCGAAATCGACAAATTTTGTGTTTTTATTATAGAATCACTCAAATCATGCGTAGTAGTGTAGTCTTTATATACTTATTTTAATTTCTCTAACAAAAGGAAACCCCAAAAATAATAATTACCTCTTAATTTTTCTTTAATTTTTAAAACAATTATCTTTAACGAATAATAAATAAGAGTTCCAGACAAAAATGATTCAATCTCTTAATAATTATTTACGTACAGCAGTATCACCAACAAATCAACCAACACAACAAGTCTGATTGACAAAGTCGTATTATACGACTAAGTTGAAAGTTTAAGATACAAATTATCTATGTGACTTTACTGCCTCCTATTGCAAGTGGTTGTGTTACATAACTTGGCAAATTTGGGTGGTTATCAGCTGTCGTTAAGTATAAGTATTAAGTATTGTAGGCTATCTCTTGTTGTATAATATCGAAAAAAATATTATTGTATACTACAATTCTTTAAATTAAACTGAAGTTAGATTAGATTTAGAACAGTTACCGGAATGTAATGCTACTCCGTCATGTTCAACTCAGATAGAGTAATTTTAGGGTCAGATTTCAGTGACTAAGTTAATTTATAGTGCTTAATATGATTTGTATCCTGTAATTATGTGCAATATAATTGTATTTTTGTTTTAATTAATACTCACTATCTGTTGTTCCTCTTTACACTCAGCATACTCATAAAATTAACTTCAAGTAAATACAAATAAATAATTATGTAATCCCGGAGTTCTGTTTTTTTTATTAATAAATACCACATGCTAAATTCGTTGTCTCGTCACCATGTAACAAAACAGTTTTGTATAGCCGAAGATCCCGCAATCCCGGGATTTAAATTTGTAAAAATTTAGTTAAGAAGCCGCTTCCATACTATCTTAGCCAAAAAATAACTTTAGGTAAATATGCATCCGATTATCCGATCACTACATAAAGCATCGAGGCAACTTTTTTGTTGGAGTAAACTTATCACTGCGAATGGCTACAAGACACTGTTTTAATCGGTATTTATCTCTCGTAGGGAGCGTATGCCCTTTTATTTAATTTGCACACATAGGCACGGCACAAGACTGTGGCCTTTAAGAAAACAATATTGCAATAGTAACGTTTATAAGAAAAAATAAACCAAAAAAATGATCGAAAAATACAAATAGTGTATGTATTTGACAGTTGTTTGGACCTGACGCTACAGTGCTGCCATCTCACGCAGGCCATTTCAGGAAACCCTAATTAGTACTTAAATAATTGTCAAAGTTAGATCTAAAACTTATTATCATAATAAATTAAGTTGACTGTTAATAACCTGAACACTGAATGACATGAACCTTTGTAAATAAAAGTGCTTTTGTCGGTTTCGCTCCAAACATCAGTCAGTGAGGCCGTATTCAGTAAGCTCAACCAACTGATTTTGGGATTATTGACTAAGGAAAGTCAAGAGTGTCATGGTTTTCCAAGCCGCTTCTTCAGGCCTACAGCTTCACCAACCCGTAATCCTTGGCGTTCCACAGGGTAGTATTCTAAGTGCTCAAATGCTAGTAATTCAACAGGATAGCAATGCTTCTGAAGGGCGCGAGCGGCGGCGGCGTACTGGCGCCTCCTTTTCTCGCGCTCGGCATTTCCTCCGAAGAAGAGGATGATGAACGTCTTCCCAACAACATACCAGATCTTGACGCACCTCAACCGCCGTCTGATGATGAAGGTAGGTAGTTTTTTGTTTCGACAAGAAAGGCAGTTACCAAATATCTGAGTACCGTACCTCGTAACACAGGGATATTAATCCCTACTTCGAGGCCATTACAAGAGGTGTGTTGTCTGGCGCATATTTATTTACCCTGCAGAATAAAAAAGAACAATAGGATAAAGAAATAATGTGTCTGCAGCTTAGTTCAGTGGTATCTGATGTGATACACTGGAACACTTCAATCAAAAGTAAAGAAAGTAGTTGAGATATAGAGTTTAAAGTTATTTTGTTGCTGACGTACACTCTAGATTAAGAGTCAGGGTATTTCACGACGTTGCAGTTGCTACTGCCAGTCCCAAAAAAAACACAAAATCAAGAACACCATACCATCGTACCTATATCGTTGATGATATTCAACTAATAAACAGTTTTATGGTCCTGGAAGGTTCTGGCAGCGAAGACAGAGGCAGCATAATATCAGTAAACCCGAAGAAAGAAGTGAACCCTGAACCACTGTCGACGACGCCTTCTCCATACCTCTCGAGAGAGCTCTATCTTGAGTGCCTCAACGACACCGTCGATTGGGTTTGTATTGTTTTTCCTAATTTCTTACCATATAAGTCACCCCTTAGACGTGTGTCACTAGACAGGATATACCGGTGACAAACTCATAAATGAAAAAAACCATTTAAACAACTCAACGTAACCCTTACAAACAATACGTATTGACACTCTTCCGAGGTTAAGACCCCCATTAATACCAGCCATCTTTAAAATTGATCATTACTATTTAGTCCATGAAATTGGTACTTTTTACCTTACATCAAATGAGGTAAACTCTTCACAAAATAAAAGGCCCGTTCTGACAGTTCACACCCATGAAGTTCTCTACTTTTTACCGATCGAAATGTGCTGGAGATAATTACATTTTTCATTGATGGGTACCGCTTACTCGGCTAAGTGCTGTGCATAACGTTTTTTTCCTATTTTCCACAGACTATTAATAATCGGTTAAGGAAAAAAAAAAATCGATCAAGATATTTTTTTTAGGCTGACTCGCACTCTGCCGGTTTTATTTATTTAAATACTATTGTTAGACCAATTAATTACTGGGTTTCACCAGCTGTGTAGAGATCTTTCCTGAAAATTATAAGCTGTAAATAATGGCAACACTGATTTCTACAGAATGGCTTGCCTCTGACCAAGTGGCATATTAGTTAGGGAGCTGGCGAGCATTTCGGTATATGATTTGCACAAATTTCACATCGAGGCAGATTGTAGTTTACGTCAGTACGAATTGATTTTGTCCAGTCAATTAAGGTCCTACGTCGCTGCGTTTTCGCATTACAACAAATTGAAGTTGGTTGCATAAGGGTTGTATCAAATCATTTGCACATGTATGCCTCAGGTTCATGGTCACAATCATCTTGAAAATGAAGAAAATCGAAGAGGCAGACATTTTTTTTTTGTTCTGCATTATCATGGTAAAGGTTGTGAAAATGTTTAAAAAAAAGCTACTAAGTCATTTGCTCACGGTTCTCATTGCGCCCATTCGCTTCATTATGACTCCGTGGATACGAATAAACATTTGGCAGACACTTTGCTACCTGATTTTTAGCTGTATAACTGTTTGAAATTCATGGAATCAAGGGGGAGCGGGTATTGCATGGGATTATTGTGATTCTTTATAGTTTTATTATTATTATTTTGTTTGATGTTATTCGCTGAACTCACGGTAACTATTCAACTTCTTCTGGAGCTAAAATCTATGGAATCATATTTATTTTAAATGCCAAGAGGAGACGAAATGCGCTTGGAACTTTCATTAGAGATTTTTTTTTAATTGTATGCATGATCAATGAATCTGTATGTCATGGAATGGTGAAAGATCTCTGTTTAAATGCAGTAGACGTAGAATTTTGTACTTGCAGCTTGGCGCGAGCGTCGGGTTAAAAAAAAATCAAATGGTCTGCCTTTGGAATATCAGAGGCCTGAACGTCTGCCTCATCGAGTTTCTTGGTTTCCATAAGAAATTCAAACATTGGTCCAGAGGCAGACATGTGCGCATAATATAGCACAGCTATTTTTTTTTACATTTTTGAAGCGCTGTCAATAGACAACGCAGAGGCCACATGCTGGCAGACTATTTTTCCGTGGTCCTTCTCATTGTTTTAAATCTAACAATTCAAATCTGCCAAGTGTGCACTTCATATACAGTTGTTTAAATCATAAATATAACTAAAAAAATTGAAAAAACTACAATAGTCAGAGCCCTGTATGTCTGCCTCTTCGATTTTTTGTGATTTTTTTATAGGATGACTGTGATCATCAGCCCCAGAGGTAGACATGTGAGTGTTCCATAAATTACGGGTCAGTCACAAAATAAATAAAATACCTCCACAACTGTAAAAGTTAGATGAATGAAATAAAAAACAGAATAAAGTTGCGCTTCTAATAACATATTATTTAAACTGGTTGATGAAAAAAACTTCATTAGAAAAACTAAATTTCTAAAAGTGCCTATTTTTAAAAACAAAATTTTTGCTTCATGTCATTAGTTATGGATGCTTTCCATTTCTATTTTGTCACAAAAAAAAATATCGTGAACGTCTTCCACGTGCATAATTATTATTCTGTGAGGTGAAGCTTGAGGCACGCTAGAGGAATGTATCAGAATCCTAACTTTTTGGATCTTGGGCGGGGCCAGCGTGAAACAGCCAGGAACATTGGTGTATCTTTGTCGACTGTTCAGCGGGTAGTCCAGCGGTACCAAGAGACCGCATCACACCTTAGGAGACCAGAAAATGGCAGACCAAGATGCACAACGGCCATGGAAGACAGACAACTGGTGGCTACAATGCTCCGAAATCATTTCAAACTGCTGTTGGTCTGAAAACTCACTTTATTCGCTTTGGTGGTGGCAATTCAAGCGCTCAAACAGTAAAAAGACGTCTTGCTGAAGCAAATTTAAAACCATTGAGGCCCGTAAATGGCCTCAAACTGCAACGGGGACATCGAATTGCAAGACAGAGATACGTGCGCGAGCACCTAATCTGGACACTAGACGATTGGTCTAGCTCTAGGCTAATGTTCACGGACGAGTCTAAATTCATGCTTTATAAGTATTTTTTTTTTATATTGCTCGTCAAGATGACCTCACTCCACCTGATGGAAAGCGGTCGTGAGGTCCAGATATGAGGTTGACAAGCCCAGTCATTCAACGAATCACTGGGCTGGCCATCCTCACCTCGAATCCCCGTAATCTAGCACGCGTGGTAAGGGCGTAGAAAGGTGAGGGTGGGATAAGCTGGAATTACTCGTCTGAGCATTCCCCATTGTAGAAGCGATAGAGAACACTTAGCCTGGCAATGTCTACGCAATTGGAGAGGCTCAAGGGTCAAACTTGCCTCTGGGTTTCCAATAATACGGATAGCACGCCGCTGCAACCTGTCAAGAGCTTCGAGTAGGTACTTGGCGGAACCTTCCCAGAGATGAGAGCAGTATTCCACACACGAGCGAAGTTGTGTCTTATACAAGAGACAGAGCTGCTCAGGCGTGAAGAATCGTCTCACTCTGTTCAGGACTCCCGAGTTTACGGGATGCAGTTCTAATGACGCTCTCAATGTAGTCCCACTGGTTTAGGTTGCTACGAACATCCATGCCAAGGATGTTTAGGCTATCCTTAATCGGTAGCGAGGTGCTCTAAAGAGTGGGATGGGAAAGGAACGGCGACGCCTTTGCTGTGAATGCACACACCTGCGTTTTCTTGGCATTAAACTAGACAAGATTGCATGCACCACATTCTGAAATGCGTTCCAACACTCCGTCAAGCTCAACAACAAGACTTCGCCTCTTCTCCTCGATTTCAGTCTGCTTTGCCCCAGGGCGTTCGAAATAACGCTCGTGGCGCGATGCCATACACGGTCGAAAGCTTTGGCAATGTCAAGGCTGACGGCCAAAGATTCCCCATGCTTGTCCATAGCCTCCCCCCAGATGTGTGTTACGTATGCTAGAAGATCACCCGTAGACCGTTTTGGTCGGAAGCCGTACTGACGGTCGTGAATGAGAGAGTGATCCTCTAGGTAGCTGAGCTGCGTGTTTATGATCTGCTCGAACACTTTAGCTAAAACTGACGTTACGGCTATTGGACGGTAATTGGCAGGGTCAGACCGGTCCCCTTTTTTGGGAACTGGTTGAACGTTCGCCTCCTTCCAAGATAGCGGAACTACTGGCTTTCCTGACATCGAGTGACCGCAGTTCGGCACGAACACTGCTTGATACGAATATCAGGCATTGTGGAGCCGCAATGTAGTATTTCAGGCGGCGCAGCACCGCAGTCATCGATGCAAGAGTTTGCGGCAAAGAGGTTAGCCAGTAAATCGGCTTTCTCTTGCGGCTGATGAGCCAACGATCCATCAGGGAATCTCAGTGGGGGCAGCGAAGGCACGCAGAAGTTAGATTGCACGTGTTTAGCCAGTCGCCAGTAGGAGCGGCTACCTGTAGGGTGCGTGATGAGTTCTTGGCCAACACGTGCAATTCGCTGGGCGTCTGCTCTAATGTGACCCCTCTTCGTGGCCTTGGTGGCTTTATTAAAGGCTGCTTTCAGGGAGGCAAGGTTTGAATGATCATTGAGTGCCTGGGCCCTAGACCAAGCACGGTACGCCGCCTGTTTTTGTTCACCAGCTGCGGCACACTCGCGATTGAACCAGGACCAGTTTCGCTAGCACTGACGACATCAGTAAAAGGAATGTAGTATTCCATTCCGGTACTGATCTCGTCAGCGATAGCAGATGCACTCTCTGAAGCATCCCTTTCTCCAGCACTGCCGCCAAGGGACGGAGGCAAAATACTCTCGCAATCCGTCCCAATCTCCCACAGGTTGTGGGGGAGCTGCACAAGGCACTGTTGCGCCAACCAGACAGTGATCGGAGGAGCCCAATGGAGCACCAACCGACACTTTATACCCGGCTGGGTGACTTGTCAGCAGAAGGTCCAATAAGGAGGGTGTATGACCGACAATATCTGGTACCCGGGTGGGCTGGTGTAAAAGTTGCGTCAGGTCTTGCGTGAGAGCAAACGCATGGGCAGTTCGGCCTGCATGGTCTGTTTTTGATGAGCCTAACCAGGACTCATGGTGGGCATTGAAGTCTCCCAAAAACACCATTTCGGCATTTAGGAACTGCGCCTGAGCGTTGTCTGCGGCCTGACTCAGATGTTCGAAGAGTCGAGTTGTCTCGGCGTCGCCTTTGTGGGAGCGGTATATGCACGCATAGACCCGGCTCGTGGAGCCCAGGTCAACGTGCACCCAGAGGGTGGAGAAGGATGGGTCTTCTAGGCAGCGGAGACGGCTACAGCAGACGTCCGCCCTGACGAATAGACATACACCGGCTTTAGGTTGGAAGGACTCTTCCAGCACATAGCTGGGGTAGTGCAGGTATGACTTATCGGCAGGGCGGCCTATCTGTGTTTCCGTCAAAAAGAGCATCGCAGGCCTCGCCGTCTCAAGGTGTTGAAGAACGGCATTGAGGTTTGCATGGAGTCCGCGGATGTTGGTGAACTCCACCTCAAACAGCATGCCGCTGTTGGCCGTTTTTTCATGCTTCTGACTGCCATAGAAGTTGGAGGGTGGGAGGGGCGTGAAAGGACGACTGTGACCGAGGCAATGAAAGACAAAGCGTGGTGCCCTGCATTGGTATTAATCGCGTGGAATAGTGTAGGCCGGTCCGCCGGACGGAAGGGCCCCCGTACCCCCTCGGGTGTGGTCGCCGGGCCCCACTGGAACCGGGCACCACCCGGCACGACGATCCACCCCCAGATTACGCGCGACCTGGTGGAGCAGCCACCAGAGGTGGTTAACCCCTTTTGGGCCCCTGTACTATGCCGCGGGCGGCCAGCGGCACCACCGTTTCTACGGGTCTCCCTGGCCGGCGGGCCCATTCACACTACACACACAATACCGCCGCTAAGGCTCCCACTGGTCCAACAATTGCCACGATTACAGTCCACCTGGCACCGGTTAGTGCAGTGCTGATCCCGGAACGCGACCTGACCGAGATAGGTCAGAATTACTTGGCGGGTTTTACACAACTGCATGGTGGTAACAACAACCGGCCGACATAAGTCTCTTACCTGGAGAGCAGATGGTCTGCTGCAAAAAAGCCCTTAGTCGCCTCTTACGACACCCATGGGAAGATATGGGGCTGTGGAAAGTATTATTTTAAAGTGCCGCCACCAGCACGGCAGCATGATGGTAGGCAGTTGGTGTACAGAAGACCAGGGGAGCGCTTCCATCAAGCGTGTGTGGAGGAAAAAGTGGCGTACGGTGGAGTCTCCGTACAAGTTTGGGCTGGGATTTCTGCCGAGGCCCGCATCGAGCTGGTACTCATTCAAAATAGAACTCTAAATGCAGAGAGGTACGTGGAAGAGATCCTCAATGAACACGCAGGACCTTTCATGGCCTGGATGGACCGGCATGGCATATTAATGCGTGATAATGCGCGTACCGAGAATACCGCCCAATTTTACATGACTACCTTGAAGAGGTCGGTATCGAACTTATGCAGCGGCCAGCGCAAAGCCCGGACTTAAGCCCCATCGAGCACGCCTAAGACGAGCTTCAGAGATGCGTGGAAGGTCGAAACCCCCCACCAATCACGCTTCCCGAGCTCAAAAAAGCACTAGTGGAGGAATAGGAAGGTATTCCTCAGCACCGGCTCCGAAATTTGGTGTACAGCAGGTCTAATCGCCTGGAAGCTGTCAGAAGAGCTCGTGGAGGCAATACAAAGTATTAAATCTCAGCACAGTCTTTCATTCGCCATCTTGTGAAGTTGACTGTACGCCCGTTAATATTAAATGTTTCCGTTTTCCCGTTAATTTTTCTCGACTCTGCTTTGCTTTTGGACTATTTCCGTTTACTATCACATCGACCCCGGCTTTCATATTTTGGTGATTTGGACTCGACTTTGGTGTTTGTTATTTTATCGTACGAACTCTGTTTCAACATGTCAAAAAGAGGACGTACAATCAACAGCCATATGGTCACGCGACTTGGTTGTGAAATTAACCGAATACTTCGAACGCGAATCTGTTAATGGTGGACCTTTATTGCCCATAACGCAAGTACAAGATCACGTCGCAAAAGCACTTGGGATCGGCAAAAAGACTATTCGAACCATCTTGAAGCAAAAGTATGGACCTTCCGGTACTGAAGAAAATGTATTACGTTCGCCTAAAAAGAGGAAGAAAAGCAAGCCTGTAACAGGTATTGACACATTTGACGCAGACACTATTCGAAACCACGTGTATGCTTATTACACAAGAAATCAACTGTGAGTAAATCGTCGATAACATTACGAGAGGCTGGCCTGTATAGTAGCGGACGGAGCCACGTCTTTAGTAACACTAATGAAGAAAATTGAATTCAAATACAAGAAAACCGACAAGAGAAAAATTATGATTTAACGATATGATTTAATTTTCCTGAGAGTATCGTTCTTGAAGGAGATGAACAAAGTCACAAATTGGGACAAAGTCATGTTTTTTAATGAGACTTGGCTGAACTCGTATCATACTGTGCCGCAGTCGTGGACGGACGATACCAAGGCATCTTGGTCAAAAGTGTCATCACACAGAAGATCTGGTATGTTTTCGCAAGATTGGCCAGTGCAGTAGCTGCAAACAGCCGAGCATTTGAGTCCTGCTTCCCTGCAACCACAACTGCTGGTACAACCTTTTTTGCAGTTACAGAAAATCATATTTAGCATAGCTTGAGGAGCTGGTGATGGCATTTGTTGAGGAATGAGGCCTTGTGTGCTCCGGAGTACTTACTGTGAAAGTCTATATGAATAAAGTTATTTGTGTTTGAGTTTGAGTTTTGAGTTTGCATCCAGCCCCAATCGAGATGATTCCTCTCATTTCCCAGCTACTTCTGTACCTGAAACAAAATCAACCATATATGAAGAATGTGGTCTGAAGCAGAAAGAAATACAAGCAAAAAACTTATTGTCACCTGGTGGTATGTTCGCAGAGAGTGAAATCTTGCTGCATCCCTGGTTGGAGGCGATCTGGCGAGGTTCATGTTGGGCTTAGCTGCCGCTCTTGTGAACAACTGGAAGCGAAGATCGTTAAGATTTTGCCATTCTCTGTTGCCTTGCCTCCATAAAGTGAAACAAGGAACGTATCTCCTGCGTCGGCAACTTGCTCAGGTGTGGCATTGGAGTTTAAAAAAACCTCTGGAGTTTGTTCGAGGCGTGGCTGTTTTTTTATTGTCGATAGATTTTTTTTTCCTTGGTTAAAAAGTGCTGATGTTGTATCACAACCGCTAAACGCGTGAAGGAACAGTGCTATTCCGGGTTGTGATAATTGCGTAAAGGAATTTGTCGAGTAGGTGAATCTGAGTTTTTTCCTCTCACACATTTTACAAATATAATATTGTTATTTGGTCTTTTTGTTGGAAGGATGTGGTCTCCTCCATCTCGTGACAAACCACAAAGTAAGACCAACAAATCTGTATCCTCGCCGACGATCTTCACTACTTCGTAAGAAGAGGACATAGAAATTGCTGTGGTTACTATTAACCTATCAGCATCTTCCTCTTCTTCACAGGTTTCTATTGTATTGTTTCTTCCGTGATATTAGTTATACATAAAAGTAAAAACAAAACACACTTTCAGTAAAAATTCATCAAAAGCTCCTCCTTCATTTTTTTGAAATTTCGCAAAGGTTTGAATAGCCGTATCATAGACACTATTTGGCCTACCAAAACCATTCTCATTTAATTGCAAATTTAGTGTACTTAAAAACTGTCCATAGTGACTTAAGCCGTAAAGTAGGTCCTTGGTGGTAAAAATTGTCAAAAACGTAAAACACTCTTAAATTTCAATGAATTTTCAAGTGTAATGAATTTTCAAGTATTTTACTGTGATCCAAAGGGCTTTCGAGGTGGAAAACTTGGATTTGTCATTACCTATTTCATAACTAACATACTACTAACTCATAAAAAAAACAGAACTACCCCATTTGATGTAAGGCAACACTTCTTGTTTGGTACGATTTCCATGTACTATATTACAAATCCGTGCTTTGTGATAGGAAAATCCAAAATGATAAGAAAAACACGATTCTCTGATCTCAGGCCGTGGTGACACTCTTCACACTTCACACAGAGATGTTTAGGATATTAATAAGCGGAATAGTTCACTACTTACCAAAATTTTCGTTATTAACATAATTACAGAATGGTTATTACAACAACAATCTCTTACAGAACACGAAGCAAGAAGAGCGTAAGAAGTTCCCCGCGATAGAAAGGATCGGCTCCGACATCTCATCATCAGAAGACGAGCTTCTAACGGGCGACGAGCCGCGCCGCTCACCGCCCGCGCCCGCGCCCGCACCGCCGCGCGAACTGGACAACCATGATGATGATCAGGTGGGCATCTTTCTCTTTTATCGACCCCTTTTTAGTTGAAGAGTCCAAAGCACGGATTTGGCGGTTAAATCGAGCGGTGCAAATTAAGATATGGAGGAATCCCTTGAACCCCTGGACTATCTCTACTATGCTTAACCCCTTTACATAGGACCACGCCTTAAATGCAGTCTTTTTTTCTTTTTTAAGAAGTCAGAATTGGATTGTCCCTCCGAATAATCGATACGACTTCTAAACTAAAAAATTTAAAGATCTAACTCGCTCTTACACCCAGTAACACTCACATGTCTATCCATGGCTAAGGACCATGTTCCATTTCTTAGAAGAATAGAATAGATTTTTTTTTGTTTTTTATATTGCCCGTCAAGATGACCTCACTCCACCTGATGGAAAGCGGTCGTGAGGTCCAGATATGAGGTTGACAAGCCCAGTCATTCAAACGAATCACTGGGCTGGCCATCCTCACCATGAAGGCCTGCAGAAATGCCTTTTCACGCCCCGCTTGAAGAACCCGGGACTATACGAGGAAGGAAACACATGTGCTGGAAGAGCGTTCCACGTCTGGATGGTACGACAAAGAAACGAGTTACCGAACCTTTTAGTTCGGACCAACAAATTTTGAATTGTGTGTGGGTGACGCCGTAGTCCAGCACGCGTGGTACGGGAGTGGAAAGGTGAGGGTGGAATGAGCTAGAATAACTCGTCAGAGCATTCCCCATTGTAGAAGCGATAGAGAACACTTAGCCTGGCAATGTCTCTACGCAATTGGAGAGGCTCAAGGGTCAAAGTTGCCTCTGGGTTTCCAGTAATACGGATAGCACGCCGCTGCCACCTGTCAAGAGCTTCGAGTAGGTACTTGGCGGAACCTTCCCAGAGATGAGAGCAGTATTCCACACACGAGCGAACTTGTGTCTTAAACAAGAGACATAGCTGCTCAGGCGTGAAGAATCGTCTCACTCTGTTCAGGACTCCGAGTTTACGGGGTGCAGTTCTAATGACGCTCTCAATGTAGTCCCGCTGGTTTAGGTTGCTACGAACATCCATGCCAACGATGTTTAGGCTATCCTTAATCGGTAGCGAGGTGCTCTGAAGAGTGGGATGGGAAAGGAACGGCGACGCCTTTGCTGTGAATGCACACACCTGCGTTTTCTTGGCATTGAACTCGACAAGATTGCATGCACCCCATTCTGAAATGCGGTCCAACACTCCGTCAAGCTCAACAACAAGACTTCGCCTCTTCTCCTCGATGTCAGTCTGCTTTGCCCCAGGGCGCTCGAAATATCGCGCGTGGACCGTGCTATCATCCGCATAGCAATGAATATTACCAAGAGATAACATGTCAATGATATGCAGAAGAAACAACGTCGGCGACAAGACGAAGCCCTGCGGCACTCCGGCATTAATCTGGAGAAAGCGTGATTTTCGACCATCGCAAAGGACACGAATTCTACGTCCCTCCAGAAATCCGGCGACCCTGTCGCATAGGCGAGGTGGCAGACCATATGCCGGAAGTTTGAAAAGAAGCGAACGATGCCATACACGGTCGAAAGCTTTGGCAATGTCAAGGGCTGACGGCCAAAGATTCCCCATGCTTGTCCATAGCCTCCCCCAGATGTGTGTTACGTACGCTAGAAGATCACCCGTAGACCGTTTTGGTCGGAAGCCGTACTGACGGTCGTGAATGAGAGAGTGATCCTCTAGGTAGCGGATGAGCTCCGTGTTTATGATCCGCTCAAACACTTTAGCTAAAACTAAGGTTACGGCTATTGGACGGTAATTGGCAGGGTCAGACCGGTCCCCTTTTTTGGGAACTGGTTGAACGTTCGCCTCCCTCCAAGACAGCGGCACAAGACCCGAATTGTAGGAGAGGCGATACAGGCTAGTGAACACTGGAGACAACTCCGCTGCACATTTCTTCAGCACCACAGCTGGAATTCCATCAGGGCCACTGGCTTTCCTGACATCGAGTGACTGCAGTTTGGCACGAACATCACACTGCCTGAAACGAATATTGACGGCAATTGTGGAGCCGCAATGTGGAATTTCAGGCGGCGCAGCACCGCAGTCATCGATGCAAGAGTTTGCGGCAAAGAGGTTAGCCAGTAAATCGGCTTTCTCTTGCGGCTGATGAGCCAACGATCCATCAGGGAATCTCAGTGGGGGCAGCGAAGGCACGAAGTTCTTGGCCAACACGTGCAATTCGCTGGGCGTCTGCTCTAATGTGAGCCCTCTTCGTGGCCTTGGTGGCTTTATTAAAGGCTGCTTTCAGGGAGGCAAGGTTTGAATGAGCATTGAGTGCCAAGCACGGTATGCCGCCTGTTTTTGTTCAACAGCTGCGGCACACTCGCGATTGAACCAGGGACCAGTTTTGCTAGCACTGACGACATCAGTAAAAGGAATGTAGTATTCCATTCCGGTACTGATCTCGTCAGCGATAGCAGATGCACTCTCTGAAGCATACCTTTCTCCAAAGCAGCACTGCCGCCAAGGGACGGAGGCAAAATACTCTCGCAATCCGTCCCAATCTGCCGACGAGTAGTGCCGTAACTGCCGCGTCACCTCCACAGGTTGTGGGGGAGCTGCACAAGGCACTGTAGCGCCAACCAGACAGTGATCGGAGGAGCCCAATGGAGCGCCAACCGACACTTTATACCCGGCTGGGTGACTCGTCAGCAGAAGGTCCAATAAGGAGGGTGTATGACCAACAATATCTGGTACCCGGGTGGGCTGGTGTACCAGTCCGCTTAGTACCCATACTGCGAGTAGGCCTATTTTTACAAGCGCACAGGTGATAATGCCGCCGGGACGACGATCTGCAGAGTGAGTTAGAACAATAGCCGTGGGCGTATCCCGGGGCGGGACTGACTGCGCATATGTCGCCGCTGTACCTCTTAATGATATACTGATCCTTGTTTGTCCTATAGCGTGATCCTTATCACTTTTTAATTATCACAGGCACACGTCTGTCTCTCAGCGGGCCCTCACGAAAACTGATACTATTGGAGACCCTTCATGTCGCTTGTTATGGCATTGTACATTTTTATGCACATCGCGTCTTTGCGCATCTTTTCTTTCGTGGCTCGCCACCAATCGAATAAACGAGCCAGTAACGCTATTAACTTATTTGATTGTTTGTCCACCAGATGTCCCTCTCCTCGCTGTCATCAACAGAAGCCAAGATCGAGGAGCAAGTCCCCGCGGACGCGTACTACGGGCCGCCGGCCGGCGCGCCCGCGGCGCCCGCGGCCAACGCGGCGCCCGCGGTTCACCCGGCGCCCGCGGCCCACGCGCACTACTTCCAGCCCGTGTGGCCGCATACTGGTATGTGTCACCATACTCAAACTCAAATAGACTGTATCAGTACTTTCAAATCGTCAAATTTACAGCAAAATATAATAAATAATAGACATAAATACCATAATAATATGGATATGTAAATAAACAGTATACAGACATAATGCGACTTTACCCGGTGGTACTCAAACCGTTGGTGGTAAACAACTCCGACGCGGTCGTCGGAGTTGTTTCTTGCTGCGAAGACCCGGCGAGAAACTCAGCAGTTACTCTTTTGAACTTGTTTTGGGTTACATTACATAACCGTGTAAAAAACGCTATTGGACAACTCACGATGGCGTATAGGCGTGCCAATGAACTGAACAACGAAATTGTATGGTTCAATAAGAATACTCAATTCCAATTCCCTTGCTGTTCGCATTATGAAGGAGTCCGCAAAACCTTTCGTCCGAATGGCTGGAATATCCTCAAAAGGTGAAAAGAAACCGGCGGAACCAAATTATGCAGTTCGCTGGCATACTCCCCGAAATAAAGCCTGCAGTACCCTTAAACTTAAAACTTTTATAAATAAACTTACCTTACATACAGTTTCCTTACAGAAATGCCACAAAATATTTTCATTAATACAGTTATTTCAAACTATATTTGCCTTTTTGAAAATGTATTCTTTGAAATCTTTGAGTACAGTCTGTTGTAAGCTACAAAAATAATTCAGCATAATAATACTTGTATATTGATTGTTCCCATGTCATAATAGTGATGCTATTTAAAAAAATTCACGCCCAGTTCCTTTAATCTGAGCCTTGATAAGAATTACAATTACAATGATAGGGTTTAGGGGAGGCTTTAGCATAAGGCTTACCCTATAAGGCAGTTTATTTGTTCACAAGAAACCCACAGATTACTAATAAGGAAGTACATACATACGGGTTGTTCTCAAATAAGGTGATTTTCATCTTACGTCATATATTTTGCATTTAACGAATGAAAATGAAAATACTATCATGTAATCCAGATATTCATGTCATTTACATCCACGGAGCTGACATTTTTTGCATGGTGCTGATATTTGAGCTATATTGAGGTGTCCCTGGGTTGATGAAGTTGTAAAATCGAAGGCATGACATTCCAGTAACAAAACGGTTTAGTAGATACGAGCTGCTCGAACAGACTTCGTTTTGTCGTACTTGTCAAATGTTTGACAGCTGATGTCCATTAGCATATTATCTCGCCCGCTTTTCTCCGACTTGATTTACATTTTTTATTATTTTTCCCTGATTTTTTTGTTCAATTATTACAAAATATAGCCTATATCACTCCTGAATAGTTTAGTTTTCTGTAAGTGAAAGAATTTTCGCGATCAGATCAGGGGCCTGATTATAAGGTGCTTTAAAAACAGTCTCAATTTCATACTATCCTTAAACAATGTGAAACTAACGTTACTCAAATTCGTACTATGACCTACACATAAACAGTCCTGCTTAGTGTCGGGAAAGAACGAAGGTTTTTCATGCAAATGTCTATTTCCTGCTGAGAGCAAGAAAGAGATACTGCCATATAACCGGTATAGCGCTATCTCTTTTATCTGATACGTTAAGTTGTCGTTCAGAAACGTGATATACCAACTTGCCGAATAGTATAAAATAAGATCCTGAAATAAAAATACTCGTCATAATTATGCTAATATATTATATTGCTGAGAGCAAAGATTATGCAATTAAATAATTTACTTTTGGTGGCAGTCAATTTTACTCAAGGGTTTTGCATTCGGTCAGTTGCTAGGCAACGAGGTCCATGGCTTAAAAAAAAGGTATAGTACGACCGTCTAAATCAGTCTTCGCCTGCGCGGTACAGGTGTGCGGGGGTAGGGCGACAACGGGGACCGAGAGAGGTGCGGGCGGCAGGTGCATTTTTGTAACAACTCAGTACGCTCGCTACACGGTTAGCGATCACTCGTGTTGATAGTTCTGGACGCTTTACGACAGTTATACATGAGATTACATTCTCAAGATGAGTCGAAATATCTTCGGACATAAAATAAATAGCCAGTGCAAGCAAATGGCTTTTAACGTATATGAATATTTTAGAAAAAAGAAACTGGATCCAAATTCCACTGAATATCTGCAAGATATAAATTTGAACAAAACCGTAGCAGAGGTTACTGGACTATCGGATAAATCTGTATCTAGAATTGTACAACAAAGGAGACTATTGAAAGATAACGAAATATTTAAATCACCAAAAAAACCAAAGCAAGTGCGCAGAAAAAGAGTTGAAATAGACGATTTTGCAAAAGGAGTAGTAAGAAGAAAAGTCTCTCAATTTTATACAATTCATAAAAAAATACCAACTCTAAAAACTTTGAATGTTATACTTAGAGAAGAGAATATATTACACTGCGGAAGGGAATATTTAAGGCTATTATTACATGATCTTGGTTTCAAATTTAAGAAATGCGGATCCAAAAGGAAACTTCTTATCGAACAGCCAAATATAACATCATGGAGGTGGAAATACCTACAGTCTATAAAAAAATATCGTAGGGAAGGAAGAAATATTATATATCTTGACGAAACTTATGTCAATGCTTCTCATAACGTATCAAAGTGTTGGCAATCAAAGGATGAACACGACGTGCTGTCTAATATCGGTAAAGGGGACCGTTTGATCATTGTTCATTGTGGAGGCCAAACTGGATTTGTAGACGGGGCACTTGTAATATTCAAATCCAAGTGTAAAACAGGTGATTATCACGATTCCGTGAATTTTGTGAATTTCATGAAATGGATAAATGAAAAGCTGATGCCGAAGATACCACCAAATTCTGTCATAGTGATGGATAACGCTGCTTATCATTCGGTTCGAGAGGAGAAAAAGTACGAGTATGGCTTCTACTAAGCCAGCTATGCAAGCATGGCTACGACGACATGACGTGCCATTTGATGATAAACTAAGGAAGGATGAGTTATATAAATTAATTAAAAGGCATTTCACAGAAGACATTTATAAAATTGACGAGTTATTAAAAAGAAACGGACATGAAGTGCTTCGTTTGCCCCCTTACCATCCAGACCTGAACCCCATTGAGCTAGTCTGGGGTGATGTTAAAGGACAATTAGCTCAAAAAAGTGTCGACTCTAATTTGGACCAAAAAAAAGTATATTAGAGGGATTATTTGCTGAATATTCTGCAGAAAAGTGAGAGCATTGCGTTAACCACGTAATTAAAATTGAGGATGAATACTGCAAACATGATTGGTATTGTAGATGATGCTGTTGATTTTATTATTAATGTGCAGAACGATTCTGATGATTCTGAGGATGGCTGCTCCGAAAGTGAAGAATCAAGTTCAAGTGATATTGATATGGACATATGTGATTGATCTCGATGATTTGATTTTTGGTTTTGATGATTCTTGTAATAAACAATATAATAGTTTGTTACCTAAATATTAAATTAGTTGTTTCATTTAAATTTGCCGTCCCTGCTTTAAAAAATATATAAAAATCCACTATGACGTCACATAAATCTTAAGAACTGTCTATTACGCATTTCACCTCATGTGCGTAACGCTTCGCGCGCCCGCCCCCGCACCTCTCTCGATCCCCGTTGTCGTCCTACCCCCTCACCCCTGTACCGCGCAGGCGAAGACTGATTTAGACGGTCGTACTATAAATAATATTGATTTGTCATTCACTCAATCGGTATTACAAGCTGCTTTTTGACAACTAGTAAAACTGAAATAACGTTGTTTGATGACGTCATCAAATCGTTTTGAGAAGGCGTCTTTTTGACTACTAATTGACGATTTTTTGATATTTGTATCCACTTTCATGGACTAAAAACTTGATACAGTGGTTTGTAGTGGCATTGAGATAACAAATTGTTTGTGCATTAATCCGACCCAATTAATTAATTTATAATGACGAGTATGATAATACTTTACTTTTGTAGAGCAAAGCTGGAGAGTTTTCTCCAGCTTGATGACAAACACACATGTTCGTCCCAAAAAAATTGTCATGGGTGGGGATCGAACCCACGACCTCCGGTGCTAATGGCAGGATCACTACCATTGCACCAACAGGCCAGGTTCAATGAACTGTTTATTGCCTGTCATTGTATGACAGTATGACATTTACTGGCAGCTTTTTTTATGGTTTCTGAGGTAAAGCCTATTACTCACATACGTTCCTGGTAGATTAAACCCGTCGTTTACCACACACGCACTTTTTTGCCCGGCAGGTGCCTGACAGATGTCCCTCGAATTCGGGTACAGTTACGGCCGATAAGTTGCGATTACGACTTCATGTATGGTTGTCATGACAGCCGAGAAAATTAAGTCGTCAATTTTTTTATTAAAGTAAAGACAGATATTTCTTCCTTTTTAGGTAGGGTTAAAGTAAAAAATAACAATCAATATGAATTATTTTAACAGTTATGCTTTTTCAAATTGAACCTATTTTTATAGGCTTTAAAAAAAAAGGGTTTGTGAGTAAGAATCCGTAGGTTAAGATACTTTTGAATGATATAAGAGAGAAAAGAGAAAATACAAGTAAAATAATTAATTAGAATCGAGTGCAGTCAGTCCGCTGTCAGAGAGGTATATATGCCGTTAAGAGACGACGTATTTATGGTCGTGTCTTCTGCTGCACAAACTTCTTAGTGATTTTCTGTTATTAACACGGTTTTTAACGATATTGTCTTTCAAAACATTTGCAATGAAAATATTATACAATTCAATTCAATTTTATTCAGTAAGATAATAAGATTCAAGGCTTAGTGATACAGAACAAATGACTTAGTACCTGACTAATGTTTGAACTTTAATAACATTAGAATAAAATGAGACACTCGGCTCGAGCGAATCCATAACAAAATAAACCTATTCGACCATCACCCGTACGAAGTGCTGGCGAGTGATTATGCTTCATGAAATATTTTTCACCACTGAGTTATGCTAATTGAAATTATGGTAATAGACACAACGCGTTACGAAGTATCCTTTGTTATACGTCGCTAGTGTGACCGCCAGCTCGACATAATGGGTTGTCTGGCGGGCACATCTGTGATTTTTTTCTCCACACACGTACGTTTCTGTCGGGTAGAACTGACGTGTGCCTGATGAGGTAGTCTACAGGTAGGTAGGTTAGCAAAAGGTGGTACGAGCAACACATTTACACTGTGTTTGTGTAGTCTTTGCGTAAATATCAGTGATAGGATAGAGATGGTCAATGCTTTGTTTTGACTACTTTAATTTTATACAGGTGATGTTTTATTTGAACTCCGGCCGAGTTCTAATCCAAGTCTATAGACACGACACAAATAATTATTAAAAACGACGTTCGAATAAGTATGAAAGTTCGAGTAAAGTTACAAATACACACATCAAAAGTGTCTAGGGATCAACATATATTTTTGCAATAACTTTTCTCCTGATTGATATTAATTAAAATTTTCTTTAAGGATTCATCAAATAAAGTGTTTTCGTTTGTCTACAGTAACGATAAACCAAGTCACCTTTGCATTAATAAAGAAATTTGCCATTTTCCTAATAAAGGGATTTTTGACATTCGAACCACTAACATTAAAGTTCGAAAAAAAGACTGAAATAACAGTTTTCTTTAAAATTTTATTGGGTAACTTAAACAATTAATAATCCGTGTTTCTACCGCGAACACTAACAACACAAGAACATCGGTTTGGCATACTCAAAATGAGTTCATCCAAATCACGCTGTGGAATGGCCGCCCATGTTCGTTGCAACAACAAAAAAAGGTCTTCTTGCGACTGGATACCCTCCATATTCGGCAGAGCTCTTCTCTGTTGCATATCCCATGCATGCTCAATCGGGTTCAAGTCTGGCGACTGAGCAGGCCAGGGCAGGACATTGATGTTAGCTGCGGCGAGAGTCTGTCTTACAACTCTTGCGGTGTGCGGTCGTGCATTATCATGCATTGACTGAAATAAGGGACCGATTTGCACTTGTAGAGGAACGATGACGTCTGATACAATCGTCTCAGCATAAATTTGAGCGTTGAGGTTGCCTCTGATCCAAATCAACTCAGTTCTTCCGCCGATCCAATGATAGTTCCACCACTATAAGGATGGACTTCCTGGCAGGATTTTAATCGCTGTTGGCGTCCAGGGGTTCTCCAGTGTCGTATACGTCTTGTATCCGGTCTCATACCAAAACGAGACTCATCAAAAAAGCACACGAAACGCCATTGTTCTTCTGCCCAATTTCTGTGTTCAAGAGCCCATTGATATCGAATCCTACGATTGTGCATTGCTATAGGTGGTACCCTTAGCGGTCTTCGGGAATGAAGGTTCACTTCATGCAAGCGGTTTCTGACTGTTTGGTCGCTAATTAAGTTCCCTGAAGAGTGATGAAGCCTCACGGCTAACATCATGGCGGTTATTGTTGGAGCTCTTCGAGTTGTGATTTGAATGTATCGGTCTTGTCTCCGTGTGGTGCAGCGATACCGTCCTCCATGGCGCTCAGCCACGGTACCAGTGCTTCGGTAACGTGTCCAAAGTCGACTGATAACACTCTGACTTGTATTCAGAGCTTAAGCCACAGTACGTTGCCGGGAACCAGCTTCTATCATTCCCACGGCTCTGAGCATTTCTTCCCTGCTTAAATGACGTCGCCGCTCCATAATAACGTTGGTTTTAATCAGTAGTAGGGAAACAGTAGCACTAATAATGTCTTCAATGCGTTGTATGTTTTTATAGGGAAAATATTGACAGCTGATTTTCATCTTTTACTCGAATTTGATTGACAGTTCCTGTTTCAAATTATGAAATGCACCAAAAAGGATCCATATAAATTTATGAAATCATAAATTTATTACAAAGCCACATCTCAATCTCAAGAAATCCGCATAAAAATGCTTGATCCCTAGACACTTTTGATGTGTGTAGATTGGAGCATTCGCTTGCATAAGAACATCCCGCATCCGTCGTTTTTAAATTTACTCGAACCACAATGCGAACATGACGCTCGATGTTTTGTTACAACTTGATTTTGAATACCAAGCTGTAATGGTACATGACATGGAAATGCTTTTAGGAAACTGAGCAATTTCCCGTATTGTGTTCGAGCAAAAGTTCTAGTCTATACCCACCTTTAGATTCGTTAACTTTTTGTAGAAGTTGTCAAACCGCCATTTGACGGCGACAGATTTGGTCACAAGTATCTATCTGAATGATGTCATGGACTTTATAATTATGTTTGACTGTAAATACTTATATACTAAAACCTAGTTATTTTGCCCCAAATCCATCAGATTATGGGCCCAGGTTGCGCAGTAAATGGTGTTAGTTCGTTTTCGTATTTATGCGTAAATAAAATAGAATGGCGAATGATAAAGTCAAGCCGGCTGGGGTCGGTTGCGTTGCGGTGCTCCCACTTCGTCTTCAGCTAAAAGTTCAGGCATTTCTATGATTTTTTGAGAAACTACTTGAACAGAACATGAACATTTTGATGCGCATTGTAATTAATTCATGAGGGTCTAGGGGACCGTATTGAAGAGTTAACGCCGGGTAGACCCATAGTCACGGATGCACGTAAACAAATAAGTTTGAATTGGATTAGCTCATGAATCAATGAAAGAGGGCTATGGCTTGGAGATCAACATTGTTTCCTACAAAAGAGAAAGCTGACAAGTGTAACTATAAAAACAAGAAAAAAATGTAAAGTCACTTTACATTTTGCGTTAAGATGAGGAGAAATTGGATAGACATGAAGTCAAAATTTACAATATTAAAGACTCAGTTTTCTGAATTTCATGTAGGTAATTTAATATTTAAATAGTAAGAAAACTGGGTTATAAAAACACGCCTTCTTGTTATGTAAATAAAACTATACAATTTAAAAAATATATATTATTCTGTTTATTCAATATAAGATTTTGCAGCCTTTACCTATACCCTCCTTTTTAAAGGTAGCATGCTGTCGTTACCACAACTACATAGAGTTAGTGGTCACCTGCTACTGATTTCTCTTCTGTTATTTATATTTTGAGAATGTTTAATAAATGTTTCAAATAAGGTTCGAAATACATATAAAGCCGCGTACGCACGAATGAACAAATTTGTTGTGTTTCATGATACGCAACAACTTGGTTCGCAGGTGTGTACCACTAATGTACAATAAACACTCTGTTAACCCCTTGAGTGTCAGCGGAACACACGGGTGTTCCTAAGAAAAGCCTAAGAAAAAAATGGCAAACAATGGCACACAATGCAAAAACCAGAACAATACAAATACGAGACGGGTAAGATAGAGTTCACGACTGTTGTGCGCGACCTTGATCCGAACCATGTTTGCGTTCGTGTTTGAATCGGCATATTCATACGTACAAACCAAATGTTCATGACTGATGTTTAGTTCGCCATGTTACGTGCGTACACGGCTTACCGATGAACATGCCATTAGAGCTAGGGCTCTTTCTTAATTCTGCAGCCCTTTTTAACAGACGCAAATCACGGCTCGATCTCTTCTTAGAGCACTTTGAAAATAACACCCGTGGTCATCCATTTCAAACTCCATTATTTTCTGCCAGCTGCTCTCCCAATGCAATTAGCTATTATTAATGTGAGCTGCAGCTGTTATTCGGTTAGTCTATTGCACCAGTGATCTCCCGTACGCTCTGGTGCCTTCAATCTTCACCTGTGCCACTAAAAAATTGATGGTCTACTTAAGCCACTGAAGAAAGTTAGGAAATGCGTTGCAGACTATGAACTGCAGACGATAAAAGCTGTGTGTTATGTTTGTATGGACAAATTTGGCAAAATTCCGTCCATGGCACATAAAGCATCTCTTCAAACCCCACATCTCCATAGAGTCCTCAATCTTCTTTTTGCTATCATGCTGAATTATGGGAAAACATTATTGTTCTGTCTAGTCAGAAGTTAGTGTTTTTCTGCTGTCGTCACATTTTTCTTTGCTAAAGTGTAATTTATTTATAAATAAAGGAAGCATAAAAAGATTCATAAAGCAGTCAAGACTGAAATTATCTAAATAAATAAACAAATAAAATCAATCAGACTGACATGGTTGCTTGACGTTTCATTTTTTAATCTTTGTTATGGCTTGGTGGCAGTATGCACATAATTAAGAAATATTAGAGAAAATAATCATTCATTCTTTCCCCTCCCTTAGGAGGAATACAATTTGACAATCAAGTGGAGGTCATAATACCAAATAAATATAACATTAGATTCGCGCGCCTGTCATGAGGTCGTCATTGTCACTAGGAAAGAGGTTTGGCCACACTGGGGATTTTTTTGCTGATATAAATAAGTTAAATCCATTTTTTTAAACGTAAAAGCAAGCTAGCTTGCGATTCTATTCGTGAGTAAAAGTTCTTGCGCTTCTTTTATGTTTTAAACATTAAAAACATAGGAAAAATCAAATATTTATTCATTTACTTGATAAAATCAACACATTTTCAAACGAACATAAGTGTGCATGGTTTGTTACGTATTTACCTACTTTACTATTAGATGCAACAACAAATAAATACGTTGAACTTAATAATACAAATAAATTGTAATAAAAGTAAACCATGTGTATGCGCCGCTATGGAGGTTATCAAAACAAAACCGTTATTGCCATAAAAGTAAAGTAAAGTAAAGTAAAAAAATCATTTATTCATTTAAGCTTGTACAAAGCACTTATGACATGTCAAAAAAAGTATAAAGAAATAATAATAATAAACGTAAATAAAATAGTACAATATTAGTACACATCGTGAATATACATAATGTGATTCTACCACCGGTTCGGACGTTGCTTCTTATCGAGAAAAACTCGATAGTTACTCTTTTCAACTTTGTTTGTTTTACAAAAATTAAATTCAGAGTACAGTCAATGCAAGTAGAAAAAAGAACACAATATTGGGCAGAGGAGCAGATTATTCCAACTATGACCACAAACTTTTGTCGTTCAAGTAATCCTCTACATTATAATAACCTTGTTTCATTAACTTTGCTTTAATTGCAGACTTAAACTTGTGAAGAGGTAAATCAACAAGACTTTGAGGTATTTTGTTAAAGTATTTTACAAATTGACCCACAAATGAGTTTCCCACCTTGTGTAGCCTAAGACTGGGAGTTTTCAATTTGTTTTTATTTCTGGTAATATGTTTATGAGTATCACTGTTTTTTTTAACAGATGCATGTTTTTGCGCACATACATTATGTTATCTAAAATATACTGAGCATGCACAGTTAAAATATCGATCTTCTTAAATACTTCCCTAAGCGAGTCGCGTGGTCTAAGTTTGTAAATGGAGCGGATGGCTCTTTTTTGAAGTACAAAAATGGTGTTCAAGTCTGCAGCTGAACCCCACAACAGTAGACCATACGACATAACACTGAAAGTAGCTAAAATATACTAGTCTTGCTGTTTCAATATCAGTCAAGAGTCTTATTTTTCTAACAGCACAAGCAGCGGAACTGAGTCTCCCTGCCAGGGCCGTTATATGCGGATTGTAATTAGAATTTGTAACTTAGAATCTAAAGTTATTCCTAATAATACAGTAGAATCTGTTAATTCTAATGGCTCGTCATTCATAGTTACAATAGTATCAACCTGTCTCACATTGGGCATAGAGAATTTGATGCACTTTGTTTTTTTTGCATTAATTAATATATTACTACTAGTGAACCAACATAGTACTTTTGAGAGAGTATTATTTACATCGTCAAATGCTTGCTCACCTCTGTCGACTTTAAAAATCAACGAGGTATCCTCAGCAAATAATACTATCTCACAAATATCTT
This sequence comes from Udea olivalis, assembly GCA_947369235.1. Classification (NCBI taxonomy): domain Eukaryota; kingdom Metazoa; phylum Arthropoda; class Insecta; order Lepidoptera; family Crambidae; genus Udea; species Udea olivalis. The sequence continues at coordinate 7,189,088 of OX376362.1, read as the reverse complement.
TGACATAGGTAGGAAGATCATTTATATAAATAAGAAAAAGCAAAGGTCCTAATATAGATCCCTGGGGCACTCCCATACGTATGGTGGCACCGGAAGATGCAGTTCCGTTGATACTAACTTTTTGAGTTCTATCTTTAAGATAGGATTGTATTAATTAAGATAGCTTAATCAGTAATATTTTATGATCCACGCAATCAAATGCTTTTGAAAGATCACAAAATATTCCTACTGCATCTTGCTTGTTTTCCCAAGCATCAAATATGTGTTTGATAAGTGCTACACCTGCATCAGTTGTGCTCTTGTGTTTAGTAAAACCAAATTGTTTCTCATGTAGTAATGTTATTTAAATCAAAGTGTGAAAGCAGCTGGTTCAGTATAATTTTTTCAAAGATTTTACTGAGAGCTGGTAGTATAGAAATGGGTCTATAATTAGATGGGTCACTTTTGCTACCAGATTTAAAAAGCGGGATGACCTTACTAAATTTTATTAAGTTTGGTAACTGACCTTGGTCTATGCAATTATGAAAAAGTTTAGCTAAGTGGGGTGATATCGTATTAATGATTGATTTGAGTAGATTAATCGAAATAAATAAATAAATAAAATAAATAAATATCCCTGGACATTATTCCACACAGCGCCATCTAGCCCCAAAGTAAGCTAATTAAAGCTTGTGTTATGGGATACTAGACAACGGATAAACATACTTAAATACATTTTCTTTTGTAAATACATACTTATTATACATAGGAGACACCCAGACCAGTACAAACAGACATGTTCATGCACACAAATGTTTGTACTGTGCGGGGATCGAACCCGCGACCTCTGGTGTAGTAGCCAACTTCCTAACCATTACACCAAGTCGGTCGTCAAAAAACACAAAATACCCCACAAATCTTCGGTATTTTTCATATTAAGTTCCTTAAATACCTTGAGGATGTGATGAGAATCAACATGATCAAAGCAGAACTGATTTGTGCACCCATCAACACTAGATGTTAGCAGGGACTCAGCTATATGTGGACTAGACAGACATAGCATAGACATATATTAGATAGCTTGATTAGACATATTATCAACAAAGAAATCGATTTTTCATAGATGACGTCACGAAATAATACTGTTTTAACGGTTCATAGTACCAAATTCATCTGTTTTGTATGGGCGATGTCAACAAAATTGCCAAAGTAAAACAGTGTGAAACTAAGGTTATTTTTAGCAACTCATCATACGAAAATGTAAAGCAGTAATGATTCAGGACTGTTCTAACGGCTTGTAATCAGGCCCCAGTACTTCAAGCCTATTCAATACAAACAAACAATCAAATCTTTCCTCTTTATAATATTAGTATAGATAAGATCAATCATTTAGGTCCGTTTGAAATGTTATCCGTGATGTTACATCGACAATTGAAAAAGACAGCTCTTTGCTAGGCTCTCGTACAACAACAGGTATTGTTCCAGCGTACCCGCCGCCGGGCTACGGCGCGGCGGGGCTGGCGGGCGCGGGGCTGGCGTACGGCGGCGGGTTCGCGGCGCCGCCCATGCTGCCGCACTACGCCGCGCCCTACGTCGCGCTGCCCGCCCAGCACCAGGTCAGGGGACGCACAATATCTACTGAGCCAATTCATAAATCCAGCTTATAAGCTGGCTGACAATTTTTATAATTCAGAAAAAAATGAGTAAATTCGTTATGGGTTTATTTGAAAAGGCATCAGAAATGAATGGAAAAATAGAATTTGTGATAACACCTTCAAAGTAGGAAGAAACTGAAATTGAGTTATTATAAACTCGAGGAATTTATAATAATTCGCACACGAAGAGATTAGATCCAAGATTACAGAAATCTTGTGTAATTTTCATGTAATTTAACAACACCAGGACATCCAGTTAGACACTATCCCTAATTTTTCTTAACATTGAAATATTAGATACATTCAACATTAGTCGTATTTTCATATTTTTTATGACTTATATTTTTTTGAACCCAAAACAATGCCGTCATGTATGTATGCCAATTGGAATAGATTCGTTGTAACTAATTTACTCATTAACTTCACTGATCAAGATGGCACCTTGTTGTAAACAGGCGCTAGACAACCCTTACTATCCGACGATAAACAGCGTGATCGAGCGAGTAACAGCAGAACTCAAGCACATACTCAAACGGGACTTCAACAAGAAGATGATTGAGAGCACCGCCTTCAAGAGCTTCGAGGTTTGGTGGGACGAGCAGACCCGCAAGGCAAGGTCAACCAAACCAAAGGAGGAAGCGGGACAGCCTTTACAAGTACGTAATGTTTTGTGGTGTTACTAAAGTTAAAAAATAAAGTGACAGGTTCAAAAAGTTATAACAGCTTTAAAAGATTACATTTATTTAAAAAATATAGCCCTTTGCTTGCCAGCTCTTTTCAAGAAATCTACAGACGTTACCTTTTTATTTCACAGGACATCTCAAACAAAAAAGAAGAGGTAGCTGTAGACTCAATAAAGTCAATAATGGAGTCTCGAGAGTTAGGCTTAGATCTCGGCGGCTACAGCATGGGCATCGGGCTGGGCCTGCGCGCCGCCATACCCAAGATGCCAAGTTTCCGCCGGAAGCGGAAAATACCTTCGCCTGTTGTCTGCGACGAAGACGACTCCAAGAGACTGAGCGACCAGGTACGTTATCCCCGTCATCTAAAAAAAACGCTGGCCTTGACCTGGCCAATTTAGGGTCGAATCGGTAGTATTAAAACCCCGCTTTGTACTGTACCCGTTCGCAGAACCATCTCCGCGTTATAGCGTTCTTTTTATTTGACGGAATCTTTACCATTCAATTAAGCAGGAAACTGCATCCAGCTCTATGTAATATTGGTCCTTTGAGCCGGATACTTATTGTCATTGATTGCTAACGGCAAATGATTAATGAATACATGTATGCCATTTTGTAGTTGTTCAATATTGAGTTCCCACGACTATTCGTCCAACATAGTTTACGTAACTTTAACCTCTAGTTTTGACCTTAAATGCCACTTGACGATTATATTCATTTATTTATATTGCAGGTCACATTAAAAAAGATTAGGTAGTATTAAGTAAGCTCGATGTAGATTATGTGACGCCCCACAAGGCCACAACAACAATATCAGGGTCTTTCGTAAATTATGATCTATCATTTCCAGCCAGTCAGCGGTCTCCTGGTTCATTTTCACTACCCTTTTCGCTACCCTCAGTTCAGGGAATCAACTTAAATGAATATTAGCGGCTATAATATGTCCCCAGAACCGCAACAGTCGACTTGCTTAACTTACATTTTAGCGCAATATTATGTTTTTTTGTTTCCCAGGAGGAGATGGTGCAGCACTCGGACGAGGAGAAGGAAGTCCCGTCGCCGCAGCACGCCGCGCGCCACGCCGGCTCCTACCTGTCGCGCAGCCGCCGCAGGCAGTCCAGCAGTTCCTCAAGGTTCGCACTTAGGCTCATTGCTTTTGGGGGTGTTCCAGTAGAAAATTGCTCATGTCACTCCCCGATAACTTAGCTTTATATTGGTGAAGGAATTTATAAAATCGGTCCAATTCAATACAAACAAATAAACAAATATTTCCTCATCATAATATGAATATAGATAACACATAATATTCATAGATACAAAAACAAAGAACGTTTTCTGTCTGTATCAATTAGTTTCACGTTCACTATCTCACGAATATTTTTGTTATGTTCATTTGTACCTTTTAGTGGTAATTTTACAAAAATATTCAAAAGTTGCTTGACCGTTGTTGCCCTGAGCTGTCGAAAGTAAAATTCCTTAAAATTAGGGCCCATAACGAAATATAACGAGATAGTAGTGAGAAATTTATAGTCAAATGACAGGCAGTGGCGCAAAAATATACGAAAAGATAATTATTATATTTTTCCATAGGAACGATTTGAAAGGAATAAACAGACATTTGTATGTTTCATTTAGGTGGTACCGAAACAAAAAGAGGAAGATGGCTTATTATTCTCCTTTATGGCTTATTATTCCTCACTCTCGCTCACATCACTTTTGGTGTTTGTGTTCTTAACTGTGTTTGTCAAGTGTTTTGTTTTTGTTCGGACTATTCGATACTATAATGCTTTCTGTTTTGGTTTTATTTGTGCAAATTGTAGTATACCGTCGCTCTTTACTATATTTGAACTAAAAAATAGCGTACGGCAGAATTATTTTTGGTTCCGTTCCGTGTGTCAGATGTCTTGATTAAAGTCATTCATGTCATGTCGCGTATTAATCACGTTGACAGTCTTATTTCAACGTTCTGTCGTATTCAGTTTATCGACTGTATTCCAAACCTACTGCATACTCTGACTATCGTCCAATATCCATCCTACCGTTCCTGTCAAAAGTACTAAAGCGCGTTGTTCACCAGCAGCTTAGTGGTTTCTTGACTAGGAACCAGCTCCTAAATAATTTCCAATCCGTTTTCCGTCCCGGTCATAGTACGTCGCTTTGGCATGGACTCTAAATGCCTTTCCGTATTAATTCTGCTGGATTTCAGTAATGCTTTTAACACTGTTGATCTTGACATCCTACTCGGCGTGTTGCGTTCTCTCAATATATCTCCAATGGTAATTGACTGGTTTCATAGTTACTTGCATGGGCGCCGGCAACGCATTATTGCTGAGGATTCTTTCTCTTCATGATGCGACCTTAGTGCCGGTGTACCGCAAGGTGGCGTTTTGTCCCCTCTTCTCTTTGCTACTTTCATTAATTCGATAACCCCTAAAATGTCTTTTTTTTACCGCCTATATGCAGACGATCTCCAAATTTGTCGAGCTTCCAAACGTCGTTCTGACCTTAAATGCTGACCTGGAACAGATCTATAATTGGAGCAGGTCGTTCTTGCTTAAAGTTAAGCACTGATTGTTGGTAGTTCGTGGCTAACTACTAGAATTGATTGGAGTGTTTTGCCAGCAATTGTGTTCGATGGTGTTCAAATTCCGTTCAGTAAGGAAGTGAAAAACCTAGGATTGACAGTACGTTAGCTTTTACAACTCAAGTTGGTCAGGTTAGCAGGAGAATGTTTGCTTCTGCTAGTTCCCTAAGTAGACTTCGTAATTTTCTGCCAATACCCACCAATATTGCTCTTGTACAAGCCTTACTCTTTCCCATTCTAGACTATGCCGACTGCTGCTACTTAGACCTTAATGATAATCTCCTGAATTTACTTGAGCGGCTTCAAAATTTTTGCATTCGCATTATTTTTGGACTTCGAAAGTATGTACGACCATGTTCCCGAGTATCGGGCCTAGCTTAACTGGCTCCCCATCCGTCTTCGCTGTGATTCTCATGTCCTTTTTCTTCTATATAATATTCTGTTCAACCCAATGTCACCCCGTTATCTCAAGGAGCGGTTCCAATTTCTGCATCCCATCCATGGACAGGAAATGCGTTCTTCCGAGAAACTCCGCCTTCCATTCCCTCCTCATTCTTCCCACTCCTACACACAGTCATTTACTGTGAAATCCATACGTTTATGGAACTCCTTACCCCTATCAATCAGAGTCCCAATGCTTATCCATCTTTGAAGCAAGGGTCAAAGCACATTTCCTTGCACTATGACATCAGTCCTTGTTGTTCTTCGTTTTTCTTCTTTATCCTTTATATATCCTGATCATTTTGGTTGCAACTGAGCTGATTGCTATATGTATAACGTCACATTTGTTACTACTTTTTGTATATATATGTATGTATTATGTGGATATATGTACCTATACCCTTTCCAATCGTTTATTTAACTTTTGACAGATCACGCACATAAAGTTTTGTAATATTTTTTGATACAATGTACTACAGGGAATACTGTACTTCATGGACGGGCTCCGCCCACTTAGAGATGTGTCATTCGTAATTAATGACCACAGACTATAAAACGGTTTTGAAATAAATCGATTATATTAACAAATATAAAATAAAATTATTGCGATTATATTTTATATCCAATCACGTAAAAACCTTTATATTTTGCATTAAAATGCCCTACATTTCTCTGTTTTAATGCATAAATAATTTGCGTAATGAAACAGGTCCATCGTACTCGTACCTAGTAATGGGATCGAATTTATTCGCTGCAAATTAATGCATCTAAAATAATCGTTTAGACTTACTGTAGTTGTTAAAATAAAAAGCATGTGAATGAACTGCGGTACCTACTTGTAATGAACTGTAACAGTACTGTAATACTATTTTTAATTATAAAGAATCGTCTTCTTCGTATGACCCAGGAATCATCATCACTTGAGTTCTCAGTAATATTGATTATCAATTCTTGGACAGATAAATTGTCGAATGCAACATCCCGATCCCAATCCGACATTATCATCTTTTTGTTTTTTCTACAACACTCGCCCAGTTTTCAGGAGTTACTTTTTCACACGCATTTTTTAGTAAATCCAGCATTTTTCCTGCGTTGCAAGGAGGAGTTGTATTGTTCCACGCAGCATATCCTTTAACTTGTGCCCAGATCATTTCAATTGCATTATATTGGCAGTGATATAGGGGAATTCTGAGAACGGTATGCCCATGCTCTGCTGCCATTTCATCTATTACGTATCGTTTTGGCAGCTTCTTTGTTTTTATTATCTTTACTAACTCTACTTTTAGTAGGGGCTCGTCCACCTCCTCGCCATTGTCACGGAGCAAGTTTATGATTTCATGTTTTTTGTTGGCCTGCGTTGACATTTTATTAATTTGACGAGAGTGATAGGGTGCATTATCAATAAATATTATTGATGGCTCTTCGAGTGATGTGAGCATTTCTCTGAACCACTTTTCATACCCGTTCGAATTCATCTCCTCATGATAATCTCTTGTTTTCTGAGATTTGAAAGCTAATAGAGAGTCTGGCACAAATCCTTTTACTGTTCCTGCATGGCAATAATCAGTCGTTCGCCTTTTCCCATTAGTACTGCAGAAGTGGAGCCAGCGGTGTTGTCAGTCCAAGTTTTTGACAGATTCGTATTGAGCCAAGTTTCATCTGTGAAAACAACATTCGAGCAATCTTACATTTTTTTTCGCTTGTCTTAAAAATTCGCATCGATACAAAGCAATATCATTGCGTTCTATTAAAGTTTTTCGTTTGTCACATTTTTGGAAATAGAAACCAATGTCTTTCAATACCTTTGCCAAGGAAGATTTTTGACCACGGAACAAACCACTATTTCGTAGAGATTGTGTTAGTTTTTTTAACGTTGTAATCTCTTTTCTTTGGTCGTATATATGACGACGAATAGCATCAGCGTCAAAATTGTCAACTGCTGTCACTTTACAGGGCTGACATTTTTTCTTAGGTGTAGATAGCTTATTCTGTTCCATGCCACTGTAAGAGGCCCACCATTACGGCTTTCCTTTTCAAAGTATTCACGAAGTCGCAAGACAAACTCTCTTGTTTGTCCTTTAAGTACTTTATTTTTTGGCATTTTGACAGTAACGAAGGGAGGAACGATACGCTCAACTCAACCAAACGTGAGAATTCACAAATAAATCAATACGGAGGAATATAAATACTCAACTCGACGTATGAAAATGTGGATTAACACTGACAAGAAAATGGCGTCGCGCGTCGCCGCCGCGTCCAGTGTTGCCGTTTAATAATCGATAAAATTACGAAATTATCGATAAAATAATGAGTGCGTTAAATCGATTAAAACTTCTTCATGGATAAAATCGGTCGATAAAAGAAATCGAATCGGTAACGGGTCAGGGTATCACTATTTGATTAAGTATTAGAGCTGTGGAAAGTTAAATAAACGATTGGAAAGGGTATAGTTCTATATCGTATAGATATTTATAATCAAACTTATTTTATCTATTATTTTTCTTGGTGCACTTACTCGCCCTTTTCGCCAAATTTCCTTTGCTTGTGGGTTGCTTGGCAGGGATCTCTTTTTAGCGATAAAGCCGCCCAAATTGTACTTGCATTTATTGTTAATTATTTCTGTACTGTAAGTTAAGTTTTGTGTGCAATAAATAATATGTTATTATTATTATTCTCAAAAGTTACTTCTAAGTTTTTTAGTCTTCTCTTTTGTAAATGACCTGCCTAGTAAAACTCAAACTGGTAATATTATGCCTGCTCGTTTTTCACAGATCTTCATCATCGTCATCAAGTCGATCGTCCTCAACAGAGTCCGTTGCTTCAGAGCGGAAAACGGCCGCACCCCGATTATACTCAGATACTGACGATGACTCGGAAATCGACGAGGCAGAGGTCATAGCAGAAAAGGTAACGCGTCAAGCAAAATTTGTAACACTACAGATACTTTTACAACATATGGTTTAAGAAGCTCTGCCTAAGTAGCGAATGGTTTTTTCCATCTTGTAATTTTATTTTTTGCTTATTTTCAATGTGCAGTCTACAGATATTGGTATTTTATTTTACTACAAATGTATCTATCAATTAAAAACGATTGTAAAGTTTTTTAAAATGGTTTCATTTTAAATTATGTTTTCTATTAAAAGATCTCTGACTATTTCAAAATAGCAATAAAACACTTCATTACTCATATCAGTACATACCCCTAATTCGCGTTTTGTATAATCGAAATCGAAGTTTTTCGCCAATAAATACTACATTGTCGATATTGCCCCCACTCAGTTCAAAGTAGTGTCAAACAAGGAGAGGCTAAGGCGAGTCTACTCGTCGTCGGACAGCGAGGAAGAACTCGCGCGGCGGGAGAAGACTCCCATACCGGAAGAGGAAGTGGAGGAGCGGCTCGGCTCGCCTGTTCTTTCACCTTCCGTTCGTTCTCCTTTGCCTGCGCCGCCCAAGCTTCTACTCGACCGAGTGTACTCGGACTCGGAGGAAGAACGAGAGTACCAGGTAATGGACCCAAGTTGATGGTGTACTTTAAGAGCGTCTAGTCTAGGGGGACACCCAACAAACTATGTAAGGGAGGGACTATGCTTGTTTTTTTACCCCATGACAGGAACAAGTGGCTCACATTTAAAAAAAAATCCGTAGTCCAATATAAGAAACCAACGAGGTTTCTACCACCGGACCACTAGACGCCGGAAGGGCTCTCACCACCATGTGGTTGACTTTCCAACAATCCGCACTCAACGGTTTGCTGCGTCTTTTCTGCTCCGCACCGCTAGGGAGTGGCACGCTCACGCTGCGTCTGTCCTTCCGGAAGGTTGTAAACCTTGGTGTCTTCAAGGCCAGAGTGAATTGACATTTTCTGGGTAAGCGTGTACCACCATCGGCCTCGTCATCGCTTACCACCAGGCGAGACTTAGGCCAAACGCAAACCCATTTTTAAAAAAAGTCACAATTACTATAAGAATAAATAAGATTATCAATCAATGGGTGTTGGTTTATCTCTTCATATTCATCGCAATCTGTAGTTACAACAATCTAAAAAAAAAACTTTTCATGTTAGGAAAGAAGACGGCGAAACACAGAGTATATGGAGCAAATTGAACGGGAGTTCCTCGAAGAGCAACAGAAAACACAAGAGCCAGACGTCCGGCCGGCACTTGCGGAGAAACCACCCGCAGAGAGGTACTAAAGAAATTTTATTAATCTTATTATAAGTAATTATTGGAAAAGGATTTTTATAGAACGCTCTCTTTAATAATTGCGTAATTCAATTCAAAAATGCTTTATTCAAGTAGACCGTAGATTCACAGTTCTTTTGAATCGTCATTTAATAATTTAAATTTACCTATAGTATGAAAATATTAAATATAATACATACATATAATGTGACTCTACCACCGGCGTCAGAAGGCTGATTCCACTGAGAAGACCCGGCAAGAAACTCAGTAGTTACTCTTTTAAAAACGATGTGGTATACAATTCAGGTTACTTAGAATTGTTGCCTTTGTAACCGGAGTCAGTAATCTAATAACGATGACACTATTATTATCTCCTAGCTTACCAGAACCAAAAGCAGACGAAATCCGAAGTCCAGACAAGAACCATCTCAAATCTCCGGAGAGAATAGAGAGCAAGGCGAAAACGAAAAAAGAAGCAGAGGTTGAGGAGGGCGAGATTACGTCCGAGGAAGAAGCTGCGCCCGCGCGGAGGAAGAAGGAGAAGCGCGCGAAGAAGAAGATGGAGAAGCGGCCGCGGGTGCCCTCGCTCAGCGACCACAGCAACACGGAGACTACGCTCAGCGTCAATGGGGCCAAGGAGGTTAGTCTCCTAGTTTATGCCTTTGTTATTCATTTTATTGTAAAAATCTAGTTTCGCCAATCTCTCGTGTTACCTAATGTAATTTACTGAGGCCAAACGCAACCCCATTTAAAAAAAAAAAACTTTTATTTGATGCCTTTGACCGCCGCAAAATCAGGCACATTAAAAAAACAATTGTTGTCGGTTACCGGGGCGGCCCGCGAAGTGCGACTTCATTTTTTTGTTTCATTATAATTTTTCTTAAAATGATTGATTGACATTTTTGCAAATTCGTTGCATATAAGCATCAACTCTTGTAGTTAAAATTGAAAAAAGTAAAAAAATCTAGTACGAAATCAAAATCATCGATGCAAATAATTGTGTCCACTCCTAAAGGCACACTAACCAAACACTTAACCTCTTAACAGAACAGCAGCGCGCCCTCAGACACGTGGTCGCCAGTGTCGCAAACGTCCCAAGCGTCGCAAGCGTCGCAGGTGGCGCTCGACCACTCGTACTGCCGGCCGCCGCCCTCGCTGAAGCCAAAGCCGCAGCGCCAAGCCAGCAACCACCTGCACCACGACCACGGTAAGCAATGATGAGTCCACCAACAGAACAGCTCTCAGACACGTGGTCGCCAGTGTCGCAAACGTCCCAAGCGTCGCAAGCGTCGCAGGTGGCGCTCGACCACTCGTACTGCCGGCCGCCGCCCTCGCTGAAGCCAAAGCCGCAGCGCCAAGCCAGCAACCACCTGCACCACGACCACGGTAAGCAATGATGAGTCCACCAACAGAACAGCTCTCAGACACGTGGTCGCCAGTGTCGCAAACGTCCCAAGCGTCGCAAGCGTCGCAGGTGGCGCTCGACCACTCGTACTGCCGGCCGCCGCCCTCGCTGAAGCCAAAGCCGCAGCGCCAAGCCAGCAACCACCTGCACCACGACCACGGTAAGCAATGATGAGTCCACCAACAGAACAGCTCTCAGACACGTGGTCGCCAGTGTCGCAAACGTCCCAAGCGTCGCAAGCGTCGCAGGTGGCGCTCGACCACTCGTACTGCCGGCCGCCGCCCTCGCTGAAGCCAAAGCCGCAGCGCCAAGCCAGCAACCACCTGCACCACGACCACGGTAAGCAATGATGAGTCCACCAACAGAACAGCTCTCAGACACGTGGTCGCCAGTGTCGCAAACGTCCCAAGCGTCGCAGGTGGCGCTCGACCACTCGTACTGCCGGCCGCCGCCCGCGCTGAAGCCAAAGTCGAAGCGCCAAGCCAGCAACCACCTGCACCACGACCACGGTAAGCAATGATGAGCCCACCAACAGAACAGCTCTCAGACACGTGGTCGCCAGTGTCGCAAACGTCCCAAGCGTCGCAAGCGTCGCAGGTGGCGCTCGACCACTCGTACTGCCGGCCGCCGCCCTCGCTGAAGCCAAAGCCGCAGCGCCAAGCCAGCAACCACCTGCACCACGACCACGGTAAGCAATGATGAGTCCACCAACAGAACAGCTCTCAGACACGTGGTCGCCAGTGTCGCAAACGTCCCAAGCGTCGCAAGCGTCGCAGGTGGCGCTCGACCACTCGTACTGCCGGCCGCCGCCCTCGCTGAAGCCAAAGCCGCAGCGCCAAGCCAGCAACCACCTGCACCACGACCACGGTAAGCAATGATGAGTCCACCAACAGAACAGCTCTCAGACACGTGGTCGCCAGTGTCGCAAACGTCCCAAGCGTCGCAGGTGGCGCTCGACCACTCGTACTGCCGGCCGCCGCCCGCGCTGAAGCCAAAGTCGAAGCGCCAAGCCAGCAACCACCTGCACCACGACCACGGTAAGCAATGATGAGTCCAGCAACACCAGGATCAGGAAAAAATCCCTACATAGTATACCCTCTAAACCCCGTAAAACGCGCTACGGAATGACCCAGGATAAATCTTCTAAAGAATCTTAGGACAAAGTAGCACTTAATTAATATGTATGGTTTGCGTCAAACTTCCAGTCCCCTCTGAACGTGAGACGAGTCCCACATTCCCAATTTTTTTTAGAATAAACTAAATACTGCGCATGCCCGAAACACCATCAGAGAGGAGTAGAAAATTGACGGGAACTATAAACGAATAGTAATCCTCATTTTTATATTTCAAATGTAAGAATAGCAACAAGGATTTTGTTTCTGCCTCCCTCGAGAATATAAAGGCGTAATGGTACATAGCAACTTAAAAAAATATCTGCAGTTCCATTTAGACCTTACATGTTTTTTTGTTATACTCAGGTTACACATGGATGGCGGAGCCAGAAATCGAGTCGCCCGCGCCGGTGGAGAGGATAGAAGAGGACAGAAAACCGAAGACGGAAACCAAGCGGCCCTACAAGCGGAAACACGAGACGAAAAAACTCGCGGAAATACAGAACAAGTTAGTTAAAATTTTACCTATGCATCTATTTTAGTAATCATCATGGAAATATTCACAGCTGAACATAGCCCTTTATCATAGGCATACAAACTTTTTCAAGCTTTGTGACTCGAAAGTAAAGAACTGCGCCCAATATACTGCCTAGCGGTACTCCAAAAGTAGCTGCAACCTCGCTAATAGCTAATCACCAATTTCAGTGCAGTGTCTTATTAGTAAGATAGTAGTTTTAACTGAATAGACAGGTGGAACGCATTTCTAACAGTTCAGCTTCTACTATCTCTTCAGAAACTGTGTCAGAGGCTTTAGCGAGGTCTATAAATATGTAAATGGTCTTGTTCTCTCCTGCCGAAATTACCAATTTTCATACATCTTTCCAATAGTTTACAGTTTTTATACCATCCGCAGGCTATACCAATCGCGAGACGACTACGACTCGCTAGTGTACCCGAACGTTACGTACAAACCGCGCGACATAATGGCGGAAATGCACGTGATGTACGAGTTCTTGACACGCGGCATCGACCGGGAAGATGTCAAGTATCTACGGCGAGCTTACGAAGCGCTACTGGCTGAAGATGCTCAAGGATATTGGCTTAATGATACGCATTGGGTGGATCATCCATCTACAGATCTCATTTACACGCCACCACGGAAGAAGTCTAAGCGGCACAACAACATCTACGAGACTTTGCAGGTCAGTGGAGTACAATGCGCTATACTATTTTCACTGTAAGATGATATGCCCGACAGCTCTTATTGTTCCTCCTCCTTATTGTTACGCATACTATTTCAAACTAAATAAAAAGAAACTGGCAAAAGAAAATGTTATAAACTGTTAAAAAACTACTGTTCTTTCGAATCTTATCAAGTAAATTATTGTTATTATTATTAACCGTTAATAAATGATGTATTTGAAATTAAATTAATATATCTTTACAGCGCCTGATGCGTGAAAAGGAACGCCATTCAATAGTGTATTGATTGGCATTACTGAATCGAAAAAAAAAACGATGAATAGTAGCGATCATTTTGTAATTTGTAATCACGTCATTCGCATCAGTACCTGTGCGTCTGCATTGTGTGCAATTTTTTAACTATTATTTTCGAGTTACCGCGTTCAATTCCATTACTTATTAGCCATAACCCGTTTATTAAGAATTTATTTAAAATTTTAAAATTGGTAAATTTGATTCCATTTCCTTTGCCAACTCGATTAAATTACATTCGTTACAGCACTATAATTGACAATTATGAACTGTCAGGGATACGAGGGGTGATCCAAAAGTAATGATAATCAGTTATTTCTAGTGCACACAAAAATACAAAAAAAATATCAGTCACTTGCTCAGTTACCCACTAGTTCAGGAAAAAAAAATCATATAAATAGGCCACGATTCCCGGGAGCTACATTCATTTGAATACGAACTGTCAAGGAGTGAACATCAAAATGGAAAAACACGAAATCAGAGCTGTCATTAAATACCTCTGCTTGAAAAAAATGTCTACCAAAGACGTACACAGCGACTTGGTGGAAACATTAGGGGACTCTTCTCCTCCATATTCCACAGTTGCACGCTGGGCTAAGGAGTTTAAGCTGGGAAGAACATCGTCGGAAGACGAACACCGCGAAGGACGCCCATCGACGTCCCTCACTGAAGAAAATGTGAAAAAAGTTGAAGAAGTTGTATTGGAAGATCGAAAAGTGACTATCAGGCATGTAGCTGAGGTCACAGGGATCTCATATGGCAGCATTCAAAGAATCCTTGAGAACTAATTGCATATGATAAAGGTCTCCGCGCGTTGGGTACCGAAAATGTACATCATCATCATACGGCGAAAGTAGTATAGTGAAACAATTTACAATATATTCATTACATTATTATTGTATATTTTTTTTCACATTTTACCAACTTGGATTGGTATAAGGTGTAACTGCGAACATACAGTTATTTGGATTTGGCGACTACTCTCACCTTTAAAACGACACTAGAAAATCTGTAGAATTTTTCCATTGTGTTAATAAGCTATAAATGCTGTGGGCAAATTTACCTTTCACATTAATAATAATAATAAATAAATACCTGGGACAATGCACACCAAGATCATCTGACCCTAAACTAAGCAGAGCTTGTGGGCGTCAGAGGGCGTCAGAGACTGACAAACATACTTAAATATTTCGAAATACATACTTAAATAGACAAAATTAATGTTTTAAATAGTTTTAACGGCTTTTTAATAATAAAGATATACTTGATGTTCTTACATAAATAATAAAGATAATTATTTATTATACATGTAATGTAAAAAAATTCAATTAATTGTAATTTCAATTTATTAAAATAGATTAGATACGATTTAGAATTTAAGCTTTAAAGGCGTGTGTCCCTTGCGCCTAAAAATAAAAAAAAATGGTATCAAAACATTTTCAGTCTCCTGCGACTTTTTAAACACGAACCTATAACAAAAATCTACCTTTCCAACAAAATTATTTTGTATGTACTTCTTTGATTAAAATTCTCATCAGTTTAGACACCTCCTCAATTGCTTCATATTTTTAATATTTGTTCTTGTGATCCGACAATGAATGAAGCATCCTAAATCACCGGGCGCTTGCGTATTAAATCTATGAGTCACAACGTATTTTCTTTATTCCAATTCATGTTAACACACACAATACAATATAGGTAAGTTTTTTTCTTATCAATCCACAATCAGTCCTGAGGGAATGAATGGGTTGTAAGTCAGTGGACATGTCGAATGTGCCGTCCAATGAGGGCACTACTCCTGGTACTGGATCCTTATACACGCTCTTGTAGCGACAGAAAGCTTTTCAGACGATTGGGGTGGCTCTGTATTCTTAGTTGTGTTGCTAGGACATTAGGGTGTAAGGAAAGCCGATTTAAGTAGGATTTAGAGGCTAGTCGGATTTCTTCCTTCACTGTTTTCATTCCCAGATTCTGGTGTATGTGATTTAAATTATTAACAAAGTTACGAAGTTATAATTTAGGTCATTAATAAAATGCTGATCGCGCGCTCTACGGATCAATGCACTGTACTTTGTACAGATACCGTTTTGGAGCCTTTGTATCATGGCAGTGTTGGAGTTGCTGGCGCTACCCCAGAGCTGTATACCATTCATCCATATTGGCTCCAGAAGTAACTTATAGATCAGGAGCTTATTGCCTTCAGTGAGTTTGCTGTTTCGTCCCAGAAGCCACAGCATAGTTTTATATTTAAAATTAAGCTTTCCTCGCTTTGCTTGGATATGGTTTCTCCAAGTGAGTCTGCGGTCGAGGTGTAGGCCAAGGTACTTTACTGTACTGCTATGAGGCAGTATGTTATCTTCGAGACGTACAGGTGGACAGTCTCCTCTTTTGACAGTGAAAGTAACGTGCACTGTTTTGGTTGTACTCGCTTGAATTTTCCATTTTTTCAGCCAGGCATTTAATTTAATACTTTTTGCAGAGCGTGGGACGCAATATCTGAATTTTTGTTGTTAGCCAATATCGCAGTATCATCAGCTAAGGTTATTGTATATTTATATCTAGTAAGTGCGTATAGACTCAAACCGCCTACACATAAACCCATTGTATGGGATTACAGTAGGCAGGTTCATAATAAAAAAAAATAAAGTTTGTGATTTGCATAATAAAAAAAATAAAAAAAAGGTAGCTGTGGTCATTCCTGCCACTTCGGGTAGATCTGCTGTAAAAATTGTGTAAGAACCGGCCCCAGCACTGAACCCTGTGGTACGCCCGCTTTGATGTCGAAGAACTTAGAGGTGCTTCCTGTCTCCTTGACCTAGAATATTCTACCTGGTAGATAGGATTTCATCGATAGGTGGGAATTATGCGGGAGGTAGTTCTTTATTTTGCAAAGTAGGCCCACGTCCCATACCTTATCAAAAGCCTGTTGTATGTCTAGGAAGGCTGCAGAACAGTATTCCTTTTTTTCCAGAGCTTTTCTAATCTCGTTGGTTACCCGTTGCACTAATAAATGTAATGTAATGTAATGTGTAGGTAAGTAAAAAATAAATGTGGGGCCAAGGATGAAAAATAAATAGTTTAATTACCTAGGAGAAACTGCGTTTTATTTACTTTCAGAATTATTGTAGAGCGAGCGTTATTTCTACGTCGTTACTCTTTTAGTGCGGCCATTCGTCGTCCCTCTCGCTCACACACTCCCTTCTCACTCACTCACGTTGCGTTCAGAAATCATACTTGCATTCATCATTCGTTCGGAAATCTATTCCACATAAATATACATAGGAAATCATGATATATGAAATGCACAACCGCAATGTTCGAAAGCAACGATGAATGACTTACCCTTCCCCCCGCAGGCGAACACGGGGATGTTTTCCGTCCACCTCGGATAACATTTTTGCTTGTTTGAGCGAACAAAACCGTTTAGGCCACGCTCATATTCTGTTACATGTTAGAAAACACAAAACAGGGTCGCAAGTGACACGGCTCTATGCTGATGACAACATTAACAAAGTAAAAGCAATTATTTCATTTCATGGCAACTTTTGCTTTGTACTATTGTGTCTTTGTAGTGTGAATATTTACGCAATGAATATGCCTATGTACAGAACCAGCACATCTTTTATTTATGTGTTCATTTAAGTCGTCTTGTCACTGATAGATACCTATATTAAGTTTTCTCCGGGTTCAACAAAGACTTATAATTGTCGCGTTTATTAATTATTCTCTGTACGTTCCCAGGGCCACTCCAGCGGTTCGGCGCGCACAGAAGGCTACTACAAGATGGACACGCGCCTCAAGGCCAAGTACAAGTACCACCACGGGCGCGCCGTCGCACACGCGGTCGCGGACAAACAGTCCGACGACAAGAAGGCGTCCAAGATGCAGGGATTGTCCAGAGAGGCGAGGTCCAATCAAAGGCGGCTGCTTACTGCTTTTGGTAAGTACAAGAATCAGCTAAATCAGCGCAGCTGTATGGACACGAAACCGACAGCAGTTTCTTTGTAAAGGCAATTTTTATCTATTTTACCCGACTGGAACAAGTCTATACTACTTTCGCCGTATGATGATATCCCTGACAGTTCACAATTAGTCAATTATAGTGATGTAACTAATGTAATTTAATCGAGTTGGCAAAGGAAATGGAATCTGATTTACCGATTTTTCATTTTTAAATAAATTCTTAATAAACGGGTTATGGCCAATAATGTATAGAATAAAACGCGGTATCTCGAAAATAATAGTTAAAAAATAGCACACAAGGCAGACGCACTCGTACTGATGCGAATGACGTGATTAGAAAATGTTCGCTCCTATTCATCGATTTTTGTCGATTCAGTAGTGTCATACACCATTGAATGGCGTTCCTTTTCACGCATCAGGCGCAGTAAACATATATTCATTTAATTTACTAAATTTATGAACAGTTAATGATAATAACAATAATTTATATGATGAGATTCGAAAGGACAGAAAGGTTTTTTTATAGTTATAACATTTTCTTTTACCAGTTTTTTTTATTTACTTTGAAATAGTATGCGTGACACGGAACAATGAGAACTGTCAGGCATATCATCATATAGTGAAAATAGTATAGTTAGATGAGTTCCGAATTCAGTTTAGTCCACGTTGAAAGCCCCAGAAAATGGTGTTTAAAAAAACAAAAATTTAAATGAGACTATCAAGTTATTTACTGTGCCAAATATAAAGTATTTTTTTAATAAACATTCCATTGTTTATTTTATCAGGTACAGATACGGATTCAGATCTACTCAAGTTCAACCAGCTGAAATTCAGGAAAAAGCAGCTCAAGTTTGCCAAATCTGGAATCCACGATTGGGGTCTATTTGCACAGGTTAGTAGTAATACTTTTGTCAAAATTAAGGGTGCGTTTCCTGTGTTTCATGTGTTTGTTAAGAACCAATAGAATCGCGAAGCTAGGTGAATAAAACAATTCTATTGGTTCTTAACAAACACATTCCTAGCAACGAATCCTCGCACATCTCTGGTGGAGATGCAACCTTAAAGTTAACATTAGAAGTCTAACGTTGGTTTGATACAAAAATAAATGTTTAGGAACTCAAGGTTGATATTTTCATTTATTCGAAGCTTATATTTAAGGAGGGATTGTTTGACACATTTTATAGTCGATGGAAAGATTTTCTAACATCAATGCAGAAGAAGCTTTCATCCACATTGAAATGTAACAACTTACACCACTTTGGATGCTACTCGCGGAATTTCTATTTTTAAATTTTTCTAACCCGACGCTTCTACTCCTTTACAGCAGTCGTGATCACGGGATGACTCAGATGTTATACGTCAAGAAAGTAATAATTTTTATAGCAACCGTCACTCAACTACCGTCATTTTCACTATACCCCGGGAACGTTCCTATCCACGCAGAAAGAACTAACAGTATCTTGAAGTCTTACAGTATTGTGTTGCCCCTAGGGTTAATGAGTTTATTTACCGGATCCCAAGCAGGTGGTAGATTTCAACCATCTTCCCTATTGAAATTTGTATATTTCTCAATTTCAATGGCCTCGCGTGATCGTGATGTCTAAAATCGTAGAAGTAATAAGTCAGCAGTTTGTGAACATCCTCTTTAAAAACCCAATGATTATATCAGATTTGACGAGCCCCAGGTCCTCGCTAGGGAGAACCGGTATGTTCCTAGGAGGGAGGACCTGGTGCTTATGCTATGCCCGATATGCTCTTTAAGTTGTTTTATTTCAATGTGTAGTGATCGCGTAAATATAAAAAACCAATAAGCTTTCATCCATTAGTAGGTCTCCTTGAGACTTAACATTAACATTTTTGTAACTCTGTTAGATTTAGGACAGCAAAAAATATTATTTTCTATCATCTCAATACTTATTACAATTTCAGGAGCCAATAGCAGCCGACGAGATGGTGATAGAGTACGTCGGGCAGATGATCCGGCCGATTGTGGCCGACGTGCGCGAGGCGCAGTACGAGGCCACCGGCATCGGCAGCAGCTACCTGTTCCGCATCGACCTGGACACTATTATAGACGCCACCAAGTGCGGCAACCTCGCACGGTTCATCAACCACAGCTGCAACGTGAGTATCATAGGCGCAGTACGAGGCCACCGGCATCGGCAGCAGCTACCTGTTCCGCATCGACCTGGGCACTATTATAGACGCCACCAAGTGCGGCAACCTCGCACGGTTCATCAACCACAGCTGCAACGTGAGTATCATAAGCGCAGTACGAGGCCACCGGCATCGGCAGCAGCTACCTGTTCCGCATCGACCTGGACACTATTATAGACGCCACCAAGTGCGGCAACCTCGCACGGTTCATCAACCACAGCTGCAACGTGAGTATCATAGGCGCAGTACGAGGCCACCGGCATCGGCAGCAGCTACCTGTTCCGCATCGACCTGGACACTATTATAGACGCCACCAAGTGCGGCAACCTCGCACGGTTCATCAACCACAGCTGCAACGTGAGTATCATAGGCGCAGTACGAGGCCACCGGCATCGGCAGCAGCTACCTGTTCCGCATCGACCTGGGCACTATTATAGACGCCACCAAGTGCGGCAACCTCGCACGGTTCATCAACCACAGCTGCAACGTGAGTATCATAGGCGCAGTACGAGGCCACCGGCATCGGCAGCAGCTACCTGTTCCGCATCGACCTGGACACTATTATAGACGCCACCAAGTGCGGCAACCTCGCACGGTTCATCAACCACAGCTGCAACGTGAGTATCATAAGCGCAGTACGAGGCCACCGGCATCGGCAGCAGCTACCTGTTCCGCATCGACCTGGACACTATTATAGACGCCACCAAGTGCGGCAACCTCGCACGGTTCATCAACCACAGCTGCAACGTGAGTATCATAGGCGCAGTACGAGGCCACCGGCATCGGCAGCAGCTACCTGTTCCGCATCGACCTGGACACTATTATAGACGCCACCAAGTGCGGCAACCTCGCACGGTTCATCAACCACAGCTGCAACGTGAGTATCATAGGCGCAGTACGAGGCCACCGGCATCGGCAGCAGCTACCTGTTCCGCATCGACCTAGACACTATTATAGACGCCACCAAGTGCGGCAACCTTGCGCGGTTCATCAACCACAGCTGCAACGTGAGTATCATAGGCGCAGTACGAGGCCACCGGCATTGGCAGCAGCTACCTGTTCCGCATCGACCTGGACACTATTATAGACGCCACCAAGTGCGGCAACCTCGCACGGTTCATCAACCACAGCTGCAACGTGAGTATCATAGGCGCAGTACGAGGCCACCGCCATCGGCAGCAGCTACCTGTTCCGCATCGACCTGGGCACTATTATAGACGCCACCAAGTGCGGCAACCTCGCACGGTTCATCAACCACAGCTGCAACGTGAGTATCATAGGCGCAGTACGAGGCCACCGGCATCGGCAGCAGCTACCTGTTCCGCATCGACCTAGACACTATTATAGACGCCACCAAGTGCGGCAACCTCGCGCGGTTCATCAACCACAGCTGCAACGTGAGTATCATAGGCGCAGTACGAGGCCACCGGCATCGGCAGCAGCTACCTGTTCCGCATCGACCTGGACACTATTATAGACGCCACCAAGTGCGGCAACCTCGCACGGTTCATCAACCACAGCTGCAACGTGAGTATCATAGGCGCAGTACGAGGCCACCGGCATCGGCAGCAGCTACCTGTTCCGCATCGACCTGGACACTATTATAGACGCCACCAAGTGCGGCAACCTCGCACGGTTCATCAACCACAGCTGCAACGTGAGTATCATAGGCGCAGTACGAGGCCACCGGCATCGGCAGCAGCTACCTGTTCCGCATCGACCTGGACACTATTATAGACGCCACCAAGTGCGGCAACCTCGCACGGTTCATCAACCACAGCTGCAACGTGAGTATCATAGGCGCAGTACGAGGCCACCGGCATCGGCAGCAGCTACCTGTTCCGCATCGACCTGGACACTATTATAGACGCCACCAAGTGCGGCAACCTCGCACGGTTCATCAACCACAGCTGCAACGTGAGTATCATAAGCGCAGTACGAGGCCACCGGCATCGGCAGCAGCTACCTGTTCCGCATCGACCTGGACACTATTATAGACGCCACCAAGTGCGGCAACCTCGCACGGTTCATCAACCACAGCTGCAACGTGAGTATCATAGGCGCAGTACGAGGCCACCGGCATCGGCAGCAGCTACCTGTTCCGCATCGACCTGGACACTATTATAGACGCCACCAAGTGCGGCAACCTCGCACGGTTCATCAACCACAGCTGCAACGTGAGTATCATAGGCGCAGTACGAGGCCACCGGCATCGGCAGCAGCTACCTGTTCCGCATCGACCTAGACACTATTATAGACGCCACCAAGTGCGGCAACCTCGCGCGGTTCATCAACCACAGCTGCAACGTGAGTATCATAGGCGCAGTACGAGGCCACCGGCATCGGCAGCAGCTACCTGTTCCGCATCGACCTGGACACTATTATAGACGCCACCAAGTGCGGCAACCTCGCACGGTTCATCAACCACAGCTGCAACGTGAGTATCATAGGCGCAGTACGAGGCCACCGGCATCGGCAGCAGCTACCTGTTCCGCATCGACCTGGACACTATTATAGACGCCACCAAGTGCGGCAACCTCGCACGGTTCATCAACCACAGCTGCAACGTGAGTATCATAGGCGCAGTACGAGGCCACCGGCATCGGCAGCAGCTACCTGTTCCGCATCGACCTGGGCACTATTATAGACGCCACCAAGTGCGGCAACCTCGCACGGTTCATCAACCACAGCTGCAACGTGAGTATCATAGGCGCAGTACGAGGCCACCGGCATCGGCAGCAGCTACCTGTTCCGCATCGACCTGGACACTATTATAGACGCCACCAAGTGCGGCAACCTCGCACGGTTCATCAACCACAGCTGCAACGTGAGTATCATAAGCGCAGTACGAGGCCACCGGCATCGGCAGCAGCTACCTGTTCCGCATCGACCTGGACACTATTATAGACGCCACCAAGTGCGGCAACCTCGCACGGTTCATCAACCACAGCTGCAACGTGAGTATCATAGGCGCAGTACGAGGCCACCGGCATCGGCAGCAGCTACCTGTTCCGCATCGACCTGGGCACTATTATAGACGCCACCAAGTGCGGCAACCTCGCACGGTTCATCAACCACAGCTGCAACGTGAGTATCATAGGCGCAGTACGAGGCCACCGGCATCGGCAGCAGCTACCTGTTCCGCATCGACCTGGACACTATTATAGACGCCACCAAGTGCGGCAACCTCGCACGGTTCATCAACCACAGCTGCAACGTGAGTATCATAAGCGCAGTACGAGGCCACCGGCATCGGCAGCAGCTACCTGTTCCGCATCGACCTGGACACTATTATAGACGCCACCAAGTGCGGCAACCTCGCACGGTTCATCAACCACAGCTGCAACGTGAGTATCATAGGCGCAGTACGAGGCCACCGGCATCGGCAGCAGCTACCTGTTCCGCATCGACCTGGACACTATTATAGACGCCACCAAGTGCGGCAACCTCGCACGGTTCATCAACCACAGCTGCAACGTGAGTATCATAGGCGCAGTACGAGGCCACCGGCATCGGCAGCAGCTACCTGTTCCGCATCGACCTAGACACTATTATAGACGCCACCAAGTGCGGCAACCTTGCGCGGTTCATCAACCACAGCTGCAACGTGAGTATCATAGGCGCAGTACGAGGCCACCGGCATTGGCAGCAGCTACCTGTTCCGCATCGACCTGGACACTATTATAGACGCCACCAAGTGCGGCAACCTCGCACGGTTCATCAACCACAGCTGCAACGTGAGTATCATAGGCGCAGTACGAGGCCACCGCCATCGGCAGCAGCTACCTGTTCCGCATCGACCTGGGCACTATTATAGACGCCACCAAGTGCGGCAACCTCGCACGGTTCATCAACCACAGCTGCAACGTGAGTATCATAGGCGCAGTACGAGGCCACCGGCATCGGCAGCAGCTACCTGTTCCGCATCGACCTAGACACTATTATAGACGCCACCAAGTGCGGCAACCTCGCGCGGTTCATCAACCACAGCTGCAACGTGAGTATCATAGGCGCAGTACGAGGCCACCGGCATCGGCAGCAGCTACCTGTTCCGCATCGACCTGGACACTATTATAGACGCCACCAAGTGCGGCAACCTCGCACGGTTCATCAACCACAGCTGCAACGTGAGTATCATAGGCGCAGTACGAGGCCACCGGCATCGGCAGCAGCTACCTGTTCCGCATCGACCTGGACACTATTATAGACGCCACCAAGTGCGGCAACCTCGCACGGTTCATCAACCACAGCTGCAACGTGAGTATCATAGGCGCAGTACGAGGCCACCGGCATCGGCAGCAGCTACCTGTTCCGCATCGACCTGGGCACTATTATAGACGCCACCAAGTGCGGCAACCTCGCACGGTTCATCAACCACAGCTGCAACGTGAGTATCATAGGCGCAGTACGAGGCCACCGGCATCGGCAGCAGCTACCTGTTCCGCATCGACCTGGACACTATTATAGACGCCACCAAGTGCGGCAACCTCGCACGGTTCATCAACCACAGCTGCAACGTGAGTATCATAAGCGCAGTACGAGGCCACCGGCATCGGCAGCAGCTACCTGTTCCGCATCGACCTGGACACTATTATAGACGCCACCAAGTGCGGCAACCTCGCACGGTTCATCAACCACAGCTGCAACGTGAGTATCATAGGCGCAGTACGAGGCCACCGGCATCGGCAGCAGCTACCTGTTCCGCATCGACCTGGACACTATTATAGACGCCACCAAGTGCGGCAACCTCGCACGGTTCATCAACCACAGCTGCAACGTGAGTATCATAGGCGCAGTACGAGGCCACCGGCATCGGCAGCAGCTACCTGTTCCGCATCGACCTAGACACTATTATAGACGCCACCAAGTGCGGCAACCTTGCGCGGTTCATCAACCACAGCTGCAACGTGAGTATCATAGGCGCAGTACGAGGCCACCGGCATTGGCAGCAGCTACCTGTTCCGCATCGACCTGGACACTATTATAGACGCCACCAAGTGCGGCAACCTCGCACGGTTCATCAACCACAGCTGCAACGTGAGTATCATAGGCGCAGTACGAGGCCACCGCCATCGGCAGCAGCTACCTGTTCCGCATCGACCTGGGCACTATTATAGACGCCACCAAGTGCGGCAACCTCGCACGGTTCATCAACCACAGCTGCAACGTGAGTATCATAGGCGCAGTACGAGGCCACCGGCATCGGCAGCAGCTACCTGTTCCGCATCGACCTAGACACTATTATAGACGCCACCAAGTGCGGCAACCTCGCGCGGTTCATCAACCACAGCTGCAACGTGAGTATCATAGGCGCAGTACGAGGCCACCGGCATCGGCAGCAGCTACCTGTTCCGCATCGACCTGGACACTATTATAGACGCCACCAAGTGCGGCAACCTCGCACGGTTCATCAACCACAGCTGCAACGTGAGTATCATAGGCGCAGTACGAGGCCACCGGCATCGGCAGCAGCTACCTGTTCCGCATCGACCTGGACACTATTATAGACGCCACCAAGTGCGGCAACCTCGCACGGTTCATCAACCACAGCTGCAACGTGAGTATCATAGGCGCAGTACGAGGCCACCGGCATCGGCAGCAGCTACCTGTTCCGCATCGACCTGGGCACTATTATAGACGCCACCAAGTGCGGCAACCTCGCACGGTTCATCAACCACAGCTGCAACGTGAGTATCATAGGCGCAGTACGAGGCCACCGGCATCGGCAGCAGCTACCTGTTCCGCATCGACCTGGACACTATTATAGACGCCACCAAGTGCGGCAACCTCGCACGGTTCATCAACCACAGCTGCAACGTGAGTATCATAAGCGCAGTACGAGGCCACCGGCATCGGCAGCAGCTACCTGTTCCGCATCGACCTGGACACTATTATAGACGCCACCAAGTGCGGCAACCTCGCACGGTTCATCAACCACAGCTGCAACGTGAGTATCATAGGCGCAGTACGAGGCCACCGGCATCGGCAGCAGCTACCTGTTCCGCATCGACCTGGACACTATTATAGACGCCACCAAGTGCGGCAACCTCGCACGGTTCATCAACCACAGCTGCAACGTGAGTATCATAGGCGCAGTACGAGGCCACCGGCATCGGCAGCAGCTACCTGTTCCGCATCGACCTAGACACTATTATAGACGCCACCAAGTGCGGCAACCTTGCGCGGTTCATCAACCACAGCTGCAACGTGAGTATCATAGGCGCAGTACGAGGCCACCGGCATTGGCAGCAGCTACCTGTTCCGCATCGACCTGGACACTATTATAGACGCCACCAAGTGCGGCAACCTCGCACGGTTCATCAACCACAGCTGCAACGTGAGTATCATAGGCGCAGTACGAGGCCACCGCCATCGGCAGCAGCTACCTGTTCCGCATCGACCTGGGCACTATTATAGACGCCACCAAGTGCGGCAACCTCGCACGGTTCATCAACCACAGCTGCAACGTGAGTATCATAGGCGCAGTCGCAGTACGAGGCCACCGGCATCGGCAGCAGCTACCTGTTCCGCATCGACCTAGACACTATTATAGACGCCACCAAGTGCGGCAACCTTGCGCGGTTCATCAACCACAGCTGCAACGTGAGTATCATAGGCGCAGTACGAGGCCACCGGCATTGGCAGCAGCTACCTGTTCCGCATCGACCTGGACACTATTATAGACGCCACCAAGTGCGGCAACCTCGCACGGTTCATCAACCACAGCTGCAACGTGAGTATCATAGGCGCAGTACGAGGCCACCGCCATCGGCAGCAGCTACCTGTTCCGCATCGACCTGGGCACTATTATAGACGCCACCAAGTGCGGCAACCTCGCACGGTTCATCAACCACAGCTGCAACGTGAGTATCATAGGCGCAGTACGAGGCCACCGGCATCGGCAGCAGCTACCTGTTCCGCATCGACCTAGACACTATTATAGACGCCACCAAGTGCGGCAACCTCGCGCGGTTCATCAACCACAGCTGCAACGTGAGTATCATAGGCGCAGTACGAGGCCACCGGCATCGGCAGCAGCTACCTGTTCCGCATCGACCTGGACACTATTATAGACGCCACCAAGTGCGGCAACCTCGCACGGTTCATCAACCACAGCTGCAACGTGAGTATCATAGGCGCAGTACGAGGCCACCGGCATCGGCAGCAGCTACCTGTTCCGCATCGACCTGGACACTATTATAGACGCCACCAAGTGCGGCAACCTCGCACGGTTCATCAACCACAGCTGCAACGTGAGTATCATAGGCGCAGTACGAGGCCACCGGCATCGGCAGCAGCTACCTGTTCCGCATCGACCTGGACACTATTATAGACGCCACCAAGTGCGGCAACCTCGCACGGTTCATCAACCACAGCTGCAACGTGAGTATCATAGGCGCAGTACGAGGCCACCGGCATCGGCAGCAGCTACCTGTTCCGCATCGACCTGGACACTATTATAGACGCCACCAAGTGCGGCAACCTCGCACGGTTCATCAACCACAGCTGCAACGTGAGTATCATAGGCGCAGTACGAGGCCACTGGCATCGGCAGCAGCTACCTGTTCCGCATCGACCTGGGCACTATTATAGACGCCACCAAGTGCAGCAACCTCGCACGGTTCATCAACCACAGCTGCAACGTGAGTATCATAGGCGCAGTACGAGGCCACCGGCATCGGCAGCAGCTACCTGTTCCGCATCGACCTAGACACTATTATAGACGCCACCAAGTGCGGCAACCTCGCGCGGTTCATCAACCACAGCTGCAACGTGAGTATCATAGGCGCAGTACGAGGCCACCGGCATCGGCAGCAGCTACCTGTTCCGCATCGACCTGGACACTATTATAGACGCCACCAAGTGCGGCAACCTCGCACGGTTCATCAACCACAGCTGCAACGTGAGTATCATAGGCGCAGTACGAGGCCACCGGCATCGGCAGCAGCTACCTGTTCCGCATCGACCTGGACACTATTATAGACGCCACCAAGTGCGGCAACCTCGCACGGTTCATCAACCACAGCTGCAACGTGAGTATCATAGGCGCAGTACGAGGCCACCGGCATCGGCAGCAGCTACCTGTTCCGCATCGACCTGGACACTATTATAGACGCCACCAAGTGCGGCAACCTCGCACGGTTCATCAACCACAGCTGCAACGTGAGTATCATAGGCGCAGTACGAGGCCACCGGCATCGGCAGCAGCTACCTGTTCCGCATCGACCTGGACACTATTATAGACGCCACCAAGTGCGGCAACCTCGCACGGTTCATCAACCACAGCTGCAACCTCGCACGGTTCATCAACCACAGCTGCAACGTGAGTATCATAGGCGCAGTACGAGGCCACTGGCATCGGCAGCAGCTACCTGTTCCGCATCGACCTGGGCACTATTATAGACGCCACCAAGTGCAGCAACCTCGCACGGTTCATCAACCACAGCTGCAACGTGAGTATCATAGGCGCAGTACGAGGCCACTGGCATCGGCAGCAGCTACCTGTTCCGCATCGACCTGGGCACTATTATAGACGCCACCAAGTGCAGCAACCTCGCACGGTTCATCAACCACAGCTGCAACGTGAGTATCATAGGCGCAGTACGAGGCCACCGGCATCGGCAGCAGCTACCTGTTCCGCATCGACCTAGACACTATTATAGACGCCACCAAGTGCGGCAACCTCGCGCGGTTCATCAACCACAGCTGCAACGTGAGTATCATAGGCGCAGTACGAGGCCACCGGCATCGGCAGCAGCTACCTGTTCCGCATCGACCTGGACACTATTATAGACGCCACCAAGTGCGGCAACCTCGCACGGTTCATCAACCACAGCTGCAACGTGAGTATCATAGGCGCAGTACGAGGCCACCGGCATCGGCAGCAGCTACCTGTTCCGCATCGACCTGGACACTATTATAGACGCCACCAAGTGCGGCAACCTCGCACGGTTCATCAACCACAGCTGCAACGTGAGTATCATAGGCGCAGTACGAGGCCACCGGCATCGGCAGCAGCTACCTGTTCCGCATCGACCTGGACACTATTATAGACGCCACCAAGTGCGGCAACCTCGCACGGTTCATCAACCACAGCTGCAACGTGAGTATCATAGGCGCAGTACGAGGCCACTGGCATCGGCAGCAGCTACCTGTTCCGCATCGACCTGGGCACTATTATAGACGCCACCAAGTGCAGCAACCTCGCACGGTTCATCAACCACAGCTGCAACGTGAGTATCATAGGCGCAGTACGAGGCCACCGGCATCGGCAGCAGCTACCTGTTCCGCATCGACCTGGACACTATTATAGACGCCACCAAGTGCGGCAACCTCGCACGGTTCATCAACCACAGCTGCAACGTGAGTATCATAGGCGCAGTACGAGGCCACCGCCATCGGCAGCAGCTACCTGTTCCGCATCGACCTGGGCACTATTATAGACGCCACCAAGTGCGGCAACCTCGCACGGTTCATCAACCACAGCTGCAACGTGAGTATCATAAGCGCAGTACGAGGCCACCGGCATCGGCAGCAGCTACCTGTTCCGCATCGACCTAGACACTATTATAGACGCCACCAAGTGCGGCAACCTCGCGCGGTTTATCAACCACAGCTGCAACGTGAGTATCATAGGCGCAGTACGAGGCCACCGGCATCGGCAGCAGCTACCTGTTCCGCATCGACCTGGACACTATTATAGACGCCACCAAGTGCGGCAACCTCGCACGGTTCATCAACCACAGCTGCAACGTGAGTATCATAGGCGCAGTACGAGGCCACCGGCATCGGCAGCAGCTACCTGTTCCGCATCGACCTGGACACTATTATAGACGCCACCAAGTGCGGCAACCTCGCACGGTTCATCAACCACAGCTGCAACGTGAGTATCATAGGCGCAGTACGAGGCCACCGGCATCGGCAGCAGCTACCTGTTCCGCATCGACCTGGACACTATTATAGACGCCACCAAGTGCGGCAACCTCGCACGGTTCATCAACCACAGCTGCAACGTGAGTATCATAGGCGCAGTACGAGGCCACTGGCATCGGCAGCAGCTACCTGTTCCGCATCGACCTGGGCACTATTATAGACGCCACCAAGTGCAGCAACCTCGCACGGTTCATCAACCACAGCTGCAACGTGAGTATCATAGGCGCAGTACGAGGCCACCGGCATCGGCAGCAGCTACCTGTTCCGCATCGACCTGGACACTATTATAGACGCCACCAAGTGCGGCAACCTCGCACGGTTCATCAACCACAGCTGCAACGTGAGTATCATAGGCGCAGTACGAGGCCACCGCCATCGGCAGCAGCTACCTGTTCCGCATCGACCTGGGCACTATTATAGACGCCACCAAGTGCGGCAACCTCGCACGGTTCATCAACCACAGCTGCAACGTGAGTATCATAGGCGCAGTACGAGGCCACCGGCATCGGCAGCAGCTACCTGTTCCGCATCGACCTGGACACTATTATAGACGCCACCAAGTGCGGCAACCTCGCGCGGTTCATCAACCACAGCTGCAACGTGAGTATCATAGGCGCAGTACGAGGCCACCGGCATCGGCAGCAGCTACCTGTTCCGCATCGACCTGGACACTATTATAGACGCCACCAAGTGCGGCAACCTCGCACGGTTCATCAACCACAGCTGCAACGTGAGTATCATAGGCGCAGTACGAGGCCACCGGCATCGGCAGCAGCTACCTGTTCCGCATCGACCTGGACACTATTATAGACGCCACCAAGTGCGGCAACCTCGCACGGTTCATCAACCACAGCTGCAACGTGAGTATCATAGGCGCAGTACGAGGCCACCGGCATCGGCAGCAGCTACCTGTTCCGCATCGACCTGGACACTATTATAGACGCCACCAAGTGCGGCAACCTCGCACGGTTCATCAACCACAGCTGCAACGTGAGTATCATAGGCGCAGTACGAGGCCACCGGCATCGGCAGCAGCTACCTGTTCCGCATCGACCTGGACACTATTATAGACGCCACCAAGTGCGGCAACCTCGCACGGTTCATCAACCACAGCTGCAACGTGAGTATCATAGGCGCAGTACGAGGCCACTGGCATCGGCAGCAGCTACCTGTTCCGCATTGACCTGGGCACTATTATAGACGCCACCAAGTGCAGCAACCTCGCACGGTTCATCAACCACAGCTGCAACGTGAGTATCATAGGCGCAGTACGAGGCCACCGGCATCGGCAGCAGCTACCTGTTCCGCATCGACCTGGACACTATTATAGACGCCACCAAGTGCGGCAACCTCGCACGGTTCATCAACCACAGCTGCAACGTGAGTATCATAGGCGCAGTACGAGGCCACCGGCATCGGCAGCAGCTACCTGTTCCGCATCGACCTGGACACTATTATAGACGCCACCAAGTGCGGCAACCTCGCACGGTTCATCAACCACAGCTGCAACGTGAGTATCATAGGCGCAGTACGAGGCCACCGGCATCGGCAGCAGCTACCTGTTCCGCATCGACCTGGACACTATTATAGACGCCACCAAGTGCGGCAACCTCGCACGGTTCATCAACCACAGCTGCAACGTGAGTATCATAGGCGCAGTACGAGGCCACCGGCATCGGCAGCAGCTACCTGTTCCGCATCGACCTGGACACTATTATAGACGCCACCAAGTGCGGCAACCTCGCACGGTTCATCAACCACAGCTGCAACGTGAGTATCATAGGCGCAGTACGAGGCCACTGGCATCGGCAGCAGCTACCTGTTCCGCATCGACCTGGGCACTATTATAGACGCCACCAAGTGCAGCAACCTCGCACGGTTCATCAACCACAGCTGCAACGTGAGTATCATAGGCGCAGTACGAGGCCACCGGCATCGGCAGCAGCTACCTGTTCCGCATCGACCTGGACACTATTATAGACGCCACCAAGTGCGGCAACCTCGCGCGGTTCATCAACCACAGCTGCAACGTGAGAATTACACCAAGGTCATCTGACTAAGCAGCAATACATGAGCATACACTTAACAATCGAAAGTGGCTTCACATTCATTTTGGATAATGAAGCATAATTCGTTAAAATTTCATGGAAACAGTGCTCGTTCACGTGAATTGTCTTTTTTCGCCATTTTTGTTATTTGTGACGCGAAGGTATTCTAAATGACCGTGTCACACGCATCACGTATCGTGAAAAATTACCGACACATCCTATACAGGGTGGCCGGGGAGTTGACGTTCAAAGCTAAAATTTAGATGCCTTACATCAAGGTGTATCCAAATCAGCCCCATGTATGTTCTACAATTTTGCTTAGTTTAGGAGATAGAATTATTTTTATTGGTTTTTTCCTACTTTTCACCTATCAATGGTTTTAATTTTTTTCTTATTCTGGCGAGCACTTGTAGTTAGTTTTTTTGGTAATAACTATGAACAACACTCAAAAGTACCACCTTAAAAACTACGATGTATCTAGGACTTGCGGAATTTATCTTAAAAATCAGTCGCAAGGTCAGAATTACTGTCGGAACTTGATAAGGTCATGTTTAGGGTATTAAAAAAATTATTAAACAGGGAACCTGTGAATTCTTGGTATTGTTAAAAACTGGCTAGGACATTAACCAATAAAATAAGACCAAAAAAAGCTATTGTTAACAGGATCTTATTTTCTGAAACCGACCTTTTCAGTAAATAAAGGCATTTTTCAACCGACTTCAAAAAAAGGAGGAGGTTCTCAATTCGACTGAATGTTTTTTTTTTATGTTTGTTACCTCATAACTTTCGACTGGGTGAACCGATTTTGATCATTATTTTTTTATTTGAAAGCTGGTGCTTCCCGAATGGTCCCATTTTAATTTGGTCTAGTTCTGACAGTGGCATCCATGCGAAAACCATATAAGTCTTAAATCTAGATAGACAAAATGCGCGACCAATGGACGACTAATGGACGAATAACTCAATATTACGCCAACCGATTTTGATAATTCTTTATTTATTTGAAAGCTGATGCTGCCCGTGTGGTCCCATTTTAATTCGGTCCAGTTCTGACAGTGGCATCCATGGAAAATCCATATAAGTCTTAAATCTAGATAAACCTTAAGCGCGACAAATGGACGAATAACTCATTACACTCAGTACACGCCAACCGATTTCGATGCTTCTTTTTTTTATTTGAAAGGATATACTTCAAGGGTAGTTTGATGAGTGTTAGGTTCTGATTATGGAATCCATGACAAAGTAACGAAACTCTTCAACTCTTAGGAGCAATTGGACGATACTTTTTCGATGTATAAAATAAATAAGAACTATTCAACGAAAATCAAGAAATAAACAAAAATTTTTTACGGGAAAAAAAAAAAACAACTTTAAAAAAAACTTCCGAAACAAAGCACTAAAAAGTAAAGAAATGATTGCTTATTCTTCTAAAACTTATACGATAATATAATGTAGGTACAATTATTGTTATTGTTGGAGTCGGTGTCAGCCAATGTAGGTTTGTAACTACCTACATACATACGTAAACGTGATATGTAAGAAATAGGTATATTGCTAGGTATCTTGTAGCGTTTCCTTGGCTGACACCGACTCCAACAATAACAATAATTGTACCTACATTATATTATCGTATAAGTTTTAGAAGAATAAGCAATTATTTCTTTACTTTTTAGTGCTTTGTTTCGGAATAGTTTTTTTTGAAGTTGGTTTTTTTTTGTAAAAAAAATTTATGGGGAAAATTCAATTGTATTTTATTGCTATTGTTTGTTTTTTCAGTTATGATCTTGTTTGATCATCTTTTTTTACCTTGATATCACGGACGCAGGTAAAAAAACTTGCTATCTCTCTCTTACTCGCACATGTAAGTATGCTATACTCTAGTTAGAACAATAGCCCAAAGGGTTTTAGTGATAGATAGGGCTGGCTACCTGGGTTATCACAAGCAATACGTAACCACATGTCCTAACCTCAGTCGTTCTCACATTGTGTTAACTGCTACTCGTCTTATTTCGCCATTTTATTCAACTACTTGGCTTTTCCAACCGTGATACTGCTGTTGCCTACTTTTTCGACCCCTTTTTTTTTTGATTTCCAGGTGAGAAATGCCTTACGCCCTATCCCACTGCCTGGGTGGGGCAGCGGGGGAGTGTGGGACTCTCCGCCGGTGAAGCCGGTGGCATGCATACCCACTAAAAACACCCGGGTATACCCTCACCGCTTTGGAATAGGGCGACATGGAGCCTTGCGGATTACCACGTCGCCCGAGCGGTAGACTCGGCCTACGTGCCGAGCCTCCTCACGCTGCGGGGCGTACCGGAATACTAGGCACCCCCCCAGACGGGCGCACCGTGCAAGGGGGTGAAAGCCCCCCGGCTAACACCCCGGTGCTGCTTCCAGGGAGCAGGAGGAGGGCGGGTGAACCGCCGTCTTCTTGCCCCCGGCCGTCTGCATCGGAGAGGGGCTGCGAGAGGGTCATCCTCTCGGGCCCTCTCCGCGGTCTCCTTCTGCGTCATCACCTCCTCGCAGAAGGAGACCATTGCCTCCCATGCTTGCTCGCTCCCTAACATAGCCTGAATAACGGCCGGAAGCGAGAGGTCGCCTCCGATGATGGCAACCAGAGCGCGACGCTGATCCGCCCATGTTGCGTACTCTTGAAGTGTGTGCTGGGCAGTGTCTTCTCGTGGCACCGCGGGGTGGGCTCCCGCCGGGCGATTTTACACAGGTACTTCCCGAAACACCCGTGTCCAGAAAGTACCTGTACCAGCCGATACGTCAAAGGCCCCTTTCTTTGACGTACCCACTGGCTGAGGACCGGCCGTATTGCCTCTATGGTGTCGCGACCGTAAAGCGGGTCGGCCAGGTCCTTCGCCCACCTCCGCAAAGCGCTTCCTGCGCCCTCCTTCTTATGTCCTCAACCGTATCCAGTGAGGGGCGCGTGCCCTGCGCTCTCGCTGCTGCCCTGTTCTGGTAGACAGCAGCGAGCACTCGTGCCTCTAATTCCCACGGGGGCATGCCTGCTAAGACGCATGCAGCCCCCGTTGAAATCGTCCGGTATCCTCGGATGGGTCTCACCGCCATAACCCTTTGCGGGGCCCGCAGGAGGGTGATGTTGTGGGCGGTGAGAGTTTCTGCCCAGATTGGCGCCCCGTAGAGCGCCATACTATGTATAATGCCGGCGTAAAGTCGCCGGCATGACTGGTCGGAGCCGCGCATATTTGGTAGGAGCCGACCCAGAGTACCCGCTGCACGGATAAGACGGGGGGCGAGGCAGGTGAAGTGTGCCTCAAACCGCCACCGTCCATCCAATGTGAGACCCAGATATTTCATCTGGGCCCCAACCCGCACATTCACGCCATTAAATCGTACTGAGGCGCCAGGAGGCGGCCCCTGACGAGGTCCATGAAAAAGTAGGGCTTCGGTCTTGTTCAGGGCCATCCTGAGACCCAACGCCTCGATGCGGCTGATGTCGAGGCTGACTTGTTCGACCCCTGCTTGTTAGTTATTGGACTCCGTTTTACCTATCGATTTGGACTGTTGTGACTAGAAAGTGTTAGTGATGGCCTACACTTTGAGTGAATATGCAGAAATGCATTTTTTCTACGGAGTTGCACAGGGCAACGGCCATAAAAGCAGCAAGACCACAGAGAACAACTTCAACGCCGGGGTGGAAGTCAACCTGATTATTACCCTGACTATCGTGTATTCATTAACACTCACAATTCGTTAATGGCTAGCCGCATCCCTGGTCAACGTGGTGGTGAAGGAGTTCTCAGAGTAGATCCGGAGCCGAGAGAAATAGTGCTTGAAGAGATACAACGGGATAGGACTAAGTACGAGAGCACTGGCTCGTAACCTTGGTATTCCCAGATCGTCGATCCAAGACATTTTGCACGAGGAATCCTTTCATGCTTACCACATCCAAAAAGTGCAAGCCTACGGATTACGCATTAAGGGTCGAGTTTTGTGAAACAATGTTAAGAAAACAGCGAGAAGACCCTGGATTTTTTAATAAAATTTTATGGGCGGATGAGTCACGATTTGAGTGAACCGGAGTTTTTAACTTCCATAATTATCACATTTGGGCGATCGAAAATCCTCATGCTGCAAGAGCTTCATCATTTCAACATCGCTTCAGCGTCAACATGTGGTCTGGTATCTTGGATGGAGAATTTATTGGGCCATTCGAACTGCCATCCAGACTTGATGGAAACACTTACCAAATTTTTTTGGATAACGATCTGCCGATTTTACCTGCAATTACGAAGAACAATGATTTTCCAGAACGACGGTGCACCTTGTCATTACGCGACACAAGTGCATAATACATTTTTTCTCTTAAAAAATGCCTTAATTCACTTTAAAGGTCAGTTTCAGAAAATAATCCCCTGTTAACAATACCTTTTTTTGGTCTTATTTTATTGGTTAATGTCCTGAGCAGTTTTTAACAATACTATTCCAAAGATTCCCCATTTAATTTTTTTTGATACCCTAAACATGACCTATTATCAAGTTCCGACAGTAATTCGGACCATGCGACTAAATTTAAAGTAAGTTCCGCAATACCTAGATACATCGTAGTTTTTAAGGTGGTACTTTTGAGTGTTGTTCATAGTTATTACCAAAAAAACTAACTACAAGTGCTCGCCAGATTAAGAAAAAAATTAAAACCATTGATAGGTGAAAAGTAGGAAAAAAACAATAAAAATAATTATATCTCCTAAACTAAGCAAAATCGTAGAACATACATGGTGGTGATTTGGATACACCTTGATGTAAGGCATCTAAATTTATTCTTTGAACGTCAACTCCCCGGCCACCCTGTATAGTTCTCAAGAACTTGAGTTGCTGACTAGGCTTAAAACACTTTGGTGTGCGTAACGACATCTAATCTACTGCTACTACCGTTTTCACTGCACACTGCACCTTTTGTTCCACCGTAATACTTAACAGAAACTGGAAATAGTTCTAGAGTAAGTTTATCTAAAAAACTATCGGTAAATGCCATTAGCAACTTCCCGTTATCCCAGTTGTCCATCAAGGCAGCCCGTTATCCATAGTCTACCATAAAGTTTCTAAATCATGAAAGTATTCAAAAATTTTATAATTTTAATATTAATGTTAACCATTTCTTTCCCACAGCCCAACTGCTACGCGAAGATAATAACAATAGAAAACAAGAAAAAGATCGTAATCTACTCAAAACAGCCGATCGGCATCGACGAAGAGATCACGTACGACTACAAGTTCCCTCTAGAAGACGAGAAGATCCCGTGTCTGTGCGGCGCCAGCCAGTGCCGCGGCTTCCTCAACTGAACACGAACCGACAAAGACATTCACGTTGTTATATGCTATGCAATTAGGGTATTTTTGTATTACTTTTTGATAAATATTTGGCATTTCAGGGAACATTGTGGTCTAGGCTTAAGCGATCCAGTTAAAAGCCCATGTGGTAGGCTCAAAACTGACCAGAACCCCTACTATGTGTTCAATATTGCGGCTTACTCTCCGCTGATGCTTGGAAAATGGGTGGTAGGCTTGACACTACAACCGACTTAGTAAGGCCAAGAGTGGTGGAATGTCTTCCGTTTACCACGATAGCAACCTACAAAAAAAATACCGGTTGTTAAACAAGTCAATGATTTTATTTTGAAATAGTCTCTTTATAAGCGCTCGGTGTTGTAAGTGCATTTTAGTCTCCTGAAAGAATTGAAAGAAGTCTTTTCCCAGTCTCATTGGTGGTGGACATTTGGACCACTTTTGCCCATTATCGATTGTAGACTGTATTTTTCAATGAACTGCAAGTTGTCAAGTCTCACTTGAATATTACGATCCCTGCAAGGTTATGAAAAGTTGCCCGTGTGTCTGTATTTAATACACCAGAATAATGAAACCTTGCAATAATTAAAATAGAAACAAGTCAAAAAACCCCACTTATAGCCGTTGACCGGTGCGTATGGTCTGTTCTATGAATGATCATGACTAATGAGGGGAGTTGAGATTTGTATATAAAAAACTTAAGATGTATAAAACCATGCTAAATGAATTGTCTAATGCATGTATTGGTGGTTTCGCCAATAGGTAAATCTGAGATATGAACCTATGTGTTTGTGGAGTGAAGCTTGCAATCTAGGGATGAGGGAGGGAAAAAAGGAGGGATGATTCTCTGGTTTGTTTCATAAGGAATACTGAACATGAAGAATACATTTTTGTAAAATAGAAAACGAATCATTTTGTTTTTATATCTGCCAAGTTTTTACATTACCTAAAGAACTGGCCGCCTGGGTCCTGTTTAGTCATTAAAATAGGATTAATTTACATAAATATGCACAAGTGTTCGTAAATGAGTCTGCTCTTATCTCTAGTTCAAGAATGTATTATAGTCTGAGGACCAAAACCAGTAATCGATCTCAAACTATCACAAAAACCCAGATATCAATGTAAACTTCGTTCTTCCATTTGGTAGCTTTAAAGAGGTCAAATAACTTTTGGCCATTCTCGCATTATTAATTAACAGTTATCTAACTAACATCGGCTCTGCTACCTCATACAAAACGTTTTATGTGTATCTTTTCATATTTGGAGCAGAGAGATAGGCCGCGGGAAGACTTGAAACTTGAAAGCAAAATGTCATCTCTTGGCAAGTGAGGCAAAGCGGTAAAGTAGCGGCTTGAAGGCAGTTGCATGCCAAACGTCAGGTAGAATCAAAAAAGATAATATAAAATGTAAAAGTTGTGTCCTGTGTGAATCTGAAGCGTTTACCTCTTGTATTTAAAGCCCTGAGCTATTTGTGTATGTAAAGTTATTTCTAAACAATACTTGTATTATAATAATATATTATACTTGTAACAAACAAGAATACTTGTTTCGACTGAGTCTAAAATATGATGTCTTAGGCGTGGGATGTCGAAATCAATATTATGCTGTATAATTGTTTTATGTTGTACATTGTTTGTAATTAAGGATCTCTGCTGCGTGTCAGATTTTTGTAGTACATTTTTCAAGTACACGACTATGTGGTTTGGTTTGCTGAATGATTTATATTGTATGTAACTTGTTTTCATTTATTTGTGGATCGATTACCCTGCTCTTTGGCGCTCAGCATCGTCGAGGGCTCCGAAATTGTAATTAAATTCATAAGATTGCGACATTTTCAATCGCACTTCATTTATGTAATGTAAAATGTATAAGATTGTAAATAAAAGATTCCAACAATTTTATATAAGTATTTCTTTCATTCCTTACCTTATTTTGATAGGTATGTTCAAAGTTAACTCTTTTAAAAGGACTGCTAAGAAAATGGTGAAGGGTTAAATAAATTAAAATAGTAAACTACAGTTTACATACAAGTATACCGATGCTCAGTAAAAACTTACCCGATTTACCTTAAAAATATTAGGTTGGGGAAAAAGTCTTTTCGCATATAGTATGTATGAACTTGTAATAAAATCTCTTTGGCTATACTATTTGTATCTGGCTGGTTTTGGTATCATAAACGTTTAAATTTAAAAGAAGATAATTCCAAATTCAAATTAGGAAAATGTGATTTTCATTTGTTTTTCTTAATGTCAAGAAGATTAAATCTAATGAAGAAATTGAAAATTTTACTACAAAAGAGGTAAAAATGCAACGCAAGCCGCGAAAAAAAATTGCGATGTTTATGGACCTAGTGCAGTGTCTGTGAGAGAGTAGCACAAATTTGGTTTTTCCAATCCGGAAATTTTGATGTCACAGATGCACGTCGATCTGGTCGCCCTATTACGGATAAAATTAATGCCATTTTTGAAAAAGAAGAGCAAGATCGGCATATTAGTAGTTACAACGTAGCTGAAGAACTGGGAATTGACCACAAAAGTTTTGGCGCATTTGAAAAAAACTGGGTACATAAAAAAGCTCGATATTTACAATAACTCACGAGCTCACTGAAAGAAACCTAATGAACCGTGTATACTAATTTGTGATTCTTTATTACGACGTAATGAAACCGAACCATTTTTGAATAAGCTGATAACTGGTGATGAAAAGTGGATCACGTTCGACAAGAACGTGCGAAAAAGTTCGTGGTCAAAGGCCGGTCAGGTTTCACAGGATGTAGCGAAACACGGGTTAACTCGCAACAAGGTGATGCTGTGTGTGTGGTGGGATTGGAAGGGCATTATTCATTATGAGCTGTTACCACCAGGCAGGATCATCGATTCTGAACTCTACTGCGAACAACTGATGAGATTAAAGCAAGAAGTTCAGAGAAAGCGGCCGGAATTATTCAACAAAAAGGTTGTGGTTTTTCATCATGACAACGCTAGACCTCACACATCTTTAGCCACGCAGCAAAAATTAAGAGAGTTTGGCTGGGAGGTGTTAATGCATCCGCCGTATAGTCCTGACCTTGCACCTTCAGATTTCCACCTGTTTCGATCTCTTCAG
The DNA here is from genome assembly GCA_947369235.1 of Udea olivalis. Classification (NCBI taxonomy): domain Eukaryota; kingdom Metazoa; phylum Arthropoda; class Insecta; order Lepidoptera; family Crambidae; genus Udea; species Udea olivalis. The sequence goes on along the minus strand of OX376362.1, from coordinate 7,149,035 downwards.
AATTCTTTAGGCATTGTCAGGTTAACATCACGAGATGACTGCCGACCACTTGTCGCGGTATTTTGATCAGATGCCTCAAAATTACTATAGCAATGTGATCATGTCCCTACCTACAAGATGGCAAAAAGTAATCGAACAAAATAGCACCTACACTATTATCAAAAAATGTTTTGAATTTTCTTAAAAAATGCGAAGAAACTTTTTCCCCAGCCTATTATAATGGTTCAAATTATCAGAAATCGCTCTTAAAATAAAATACCACTGATAGTTAATATTCTTGTTTAGCATTAGTGCTCGTTTTTTGAACAGCCTAGACAAGTTCAACTTATGGCCTGCCTAGACGACGGACTTTTCTCCGGGCCGGAGAAAAACGTACGCTCCGCGAGTAAAAAGTTCGCCGCGGACTCGACTCATAGTTCGTTCGTTTTAAGGTCATGCTTCAGCAAAGGAGATTCATACTCGTAGCTCACGGCAACGGTTTTCAAGATGCTTTTGGAGCTCCCTCGTATTGTTTCTCACAACGAGGCAGTCTTCTTTCGCATGAGGGCAAAAAAGCCGTCAGTCCGGCACTGAGCGAACATCTCTGAAGCACTACAAAAGCGGATTATGTGTAGAGAAAAAAAACTAGTGTGTGTAAATGTACCAATTATTCGAGGCTGTTATTATTATTTTCTCTTGATATTAAATATACTCGTAAGAGCTCTTAGTGTTTTTTTAATACGGATTTTAGACGCTATAATATTTCCCTAGTTGGGGAAAAGCGTCTTTGTCGAGTAAAAATATATGATAGTTGCTTTCTGAATAGTTAAAAAGGGGTAGTTTTGTTTTAAATAAGAAACTGTAACACATTTTTAACCCCCGACGCAAAAAGAGGGGTGTTATAAGTTTAACGTGTCTGTGTATCTGTGTGTCTGTGGTATCGTAGCTTCCAAACGGATAAACCGATTTTCGTTTAGTTTTTTTTGTGTAGTAATAGATAATTTTATCCCGAGTGTTCTTAGCCATGTTTCATGAAAATCTGTTCAGCCGTTTGAAGATCATCAGGTCTTTTCTAGTTGATGAGGGGATATGACCAACTTCCTTATGCCCGATCAATTCGAAATTTGGTACGGTGTTACTTCAATGATATTGAAAGCATATGGTAAGGTAACCATGACCTGATCAGCCGTTTGAAGATCATCAGGTCTTTAATAGTTGATGAGGGGATCTGACTACCTTTCATAAGTCCTAATGATTTGAAATTTGCTACTGTGTTACTTTTAACTCAACTATTTAATCACTTTAAATACCTTCCTAATATTTTACCTACTTTAAAAAGGACAAAATAAAACTAAAATTAAAAATTTTAAAAACCCCCGACACAAAAAATAAACTCCAAAAACTAACAAATAATATTTTAAATTCACATGTTTAAGGTAAGTTCAAATATTTTTATTTTCCAAGCGTCGCGTCGCGTCGGGGGACCGCTAAGTCAGAAAAACAGGTGTAGTCGCAGATTGCAAGAAAATAATTTATTCCGAAAAATTTGCAAAATTACGAAGAAGACTATGCATGAAACTTAAGATCGCTTGTAGGTACACTACATCTAATTCGTAATAATTAAGAAGCTGTTGTTGGAAAAATACTTCATAAACTTGAGCGGTCCCCAGACGCGACGCGACGCTTGGAAAATAAAAATATTTGAACTTACCTTATACATGTGAATTTAAAATATTATTTGTTAGTTTTTGGAGTTTATTTTTTGTGTCGGGGGTTTTTAAATTTTTTAATTTTGGTCTGTAAATAATAGGAATGGTAAAGAATCTATCAGTATAATCGTAATCGTAAATCTATCATATAAATTTTATAAAATAGGGAAAAAGCGGCTATCTTTAAGTAGACGCTTTTGCCCTAATGACAAATATAGACCTAAAAGAGATCTCTTCGACCCAAACTGGTCAGAACACTAGTGTAACAATATTGTTCTTTTGAGGAATGCTTATTTTTTCTCACAAATAATTTAGGTACCTGGTCTACCTATACTTAAGTAAGGCATAAAAAAATATAAATAAGCATTATGAAAAAAGGTTGACGTTTACTAGTTTTGGGGTGAATGCGCCACAAGGACGCAATTTTCCCCAAAACCTTTACATAACCTTAAAAATTCAAATTCTTGAATCTTTTAAAATAAAGCAATTACTGTGAAAATAACTATGGAGCGACACAAAACGACAAATAGTTAAATGATGAAATCACACCACTCGATCGTGTTTTGTTTACTCATCCTGAGCAACGTGACGAACGTGACTTGCCAGAAAGTCAGAAAGCCAATGTTTCACAAAATGGCGGAAATATGACATTTTGTGTTACACGACACCATCTGACGGTATTTGTGTTGTGCGTGAACGACTGTATGATTTTCCCACTGCGCATCTCCGACTTCGATACTGACTTTACGGCATCAGGGACAAATTCACGGTTTACCCGCAATGTGCCGTAACAGTCAGTACCCTGCGACTTCAGGTAGCGCGCCAGGAGTAGGGAATTATAAAAATTGTCCATGACTATGGTGTGGCCTCTATGGTACAATGGCTGTGTTAAGTCATGGACAATTTTGGCTGTGGCGTTAAAAGGCAGAGGAGGAGTATGTCTGTCTGTCTGTTTGACTGTCTGTTTGTCCGTCTGACTGTCTGTCCGTCTGTCTTGCCTACGTAGACGAAGAAGTTCCACAAATAGCCGGTGGCAGATTCGCACAGTTCGTAGGATTTTACTCCTACTTTGGCCGCCTTTGTGGCTATTTTCTGTGCGAATGAGAGCCTACCTGACCATTTGAGGAGCGACTCGTCTATCGCAATGTTGTGCTCCGGAAGATATAGCGCGCGAAATTTCTTATTCAAGAAATCTAGCACGGGCCATATCTTCCGCAGCTTCTTCTCGTTGTAGCGTAGCGATCACTACATGCCGATGACGCTTTCAGGTCGAGGTGGCAGAATAAAACTTCAGCAAATTAGATTAACAGGAATACTTAGGGTAATGGAACCAATAAATGAACGAATAAGCCGAATTTCCAACTTTGAACACCTATAACTTATTTATCTTAATAGCTGAAGCTTATGTTATGTTTGATTTTGATGCCTGAGATCAATAAGATTATTCAAAAAATAGAACAGTAGTCTCCCGAGTACTACGTTTTGTATAAAATAGCATATTTATTTTTTTTGGGTTTTTCCCCTATAGTTGAACACTAAACCCTAATTATGAACGTTTTTCACCCAATAGTTGAACTAACATTTTGAAATGATTTAAAGAGGCATCAGGAAGCTAAAAATGTTGCGATTCATAAGTGAAATTTATATGAAAATAACACAAAATAATGCTTTTATTATAGTACGTTTATTTATTGAAATAATTACTAGTCACGAAATGATCTTTATCTAGGAACTTTGGTATTTGGTAACCTCCGTCTAACAAATCTTTATAATACTAGGGGAATATTTCTAAAGGGCATAGCCACCTTTATAACAACAACTAAATTATGAACGTAATAGTAAGTAAAATAATATGCATTAAATAAAAAAAAATAACATATATTATTCGCACATATTGAGATCATAATCAGGATTTTCAAAATCATTCCTCTCCTCCCAATTTGAGGATATGGCAATCTCTTGGTTATAGCTGATATCGACACTTCTGTCAAATCTTCGGTCGATGGTTCAATAAAATATGTTAAATTATCAAATTTGCTTGCTTTCCTTCGCAAACATCTAACTTTGACTTTTTTTTTTCATAGTCACATATTAGCACCTGTCCAACATAATAGCGGATTCTTTTATTTGTCTCAAACCCAATAACAACATAACTATTAGAATCAATATTTTCCTTATTTCTAGTCAGTATTTCGTCACACTCATTGGTATCTTTCGTAAAAGTTGCTTTAGCATTTTTTTCTTTAGTCTTTGGTTTAGTCACAACAAGTTTCTTCCCTTTCTTTTTTTTCTCGTTAGCTTTTCTTAGTTTTTCTATCATAATCTGCTCTCGCTGCATAAAGATGCAGGTCTAATATATCTTTTTCTTTTTTTGTCTTTTCCAGATCTTTCCGTTCCAAATATTCTTTAAATTTTTTTGAAGTTATAGCTAAGGGTACTGGAGACTTAGACTGTTTTCGCTTTGTAGTTTTTTTGCGTTCAGGAAGTATCAACAATTCATCAATTTTTTCGTCAATTGCTTTATAACATCCCGGTTCAGGTTCGTTACCTTCGATGGTATTGTTATGCCGGTTTCTTCCAAAAATGATATCAGTATAGTTAGTAAAATCTTGATTTTTCTGTACGTCACTTTCGTTAGCTAAGTCCTGAAAAGTTGATCTTGCTCTGTGTTTCTGGTGTTCATCATGTGTAGTCGTATCTCTATCAGAGTACCATGGCAATGGAATCGCTCGAATAGGCGTCGAACTGGTTTGAGGTGCAGTCCAAGAAACAGAAACCTCAGAGTTCGACAAATCAAGAGTTTTTTTAGTGACCGTTTGGGGTACTTGAAGTTCAATAAAATTTGGTTGTTCTATACCTGTTTTACTTGGTGTTAGCTCGTTCATGTCGCCCAAAAATCATCAATTACGGAATCTACGCCCTCTATTTCAATAGGCATGTTTTCAATATCTAAAATGCCTTCAATCATGTTGTTCGTATTAATTATCAAATCTTCTGTGGAAATTAATGATTCTTGTTGCTGTTCTTCCTGAGTCGCTGATATCTCATTCGCATTAAATTAATTTAGAGAATCATCAATATTAGATGACTGTGATAACAAGAGGTTGTCCAGTTCATTTTTGCATTTCTCCCAGAACTTGAAAAGGCTGCTTTTGTAGGTTTTATTTTTTTCTCTATATAGTTTGTATTTTCTAACTATATTTTCATGTAATGATTTCTCAATTAGGTACGTCAATAGTCGTTTTATAATCATTTAATGAAATTTCACTAGAAATCTCTTCTTGTCTTCTAGATATGCATTTTGAATAGTCGACAGCATCGGCGTTAAATGGGAAAATTCCACATGCTTTGAATGCACTCTTTATAGTGAATTCTTTCGTGGATTTTTCAAAAGATTCTGCAAAAACTTTTGCAAAATTAGACCTCGTTAGTTGAATATTTTCTTTATTTTTGTATTTTCTAGCAGCAGTCATCCAAGCTGCTTTTAAAGGACCAAAAATCCCGACATCACACGGCTGCAATCAAACCTCAACGAGTCAACCTTCTCCCTCCAGTCAAAGCAGAAAATATAATAAATTAAAAAGAATAAGAATTAGTAGTATTTATTATGCCAAATACAGACAAAAAACACACAGATAGACAACTATCATAGTTATAATATACATAATATATCTAAGTTTTAAACATTAGTTCAACTTTAGGACTCAAAACTAAAAGTTGAACGAACAAAATGTTAAGAAAATATATTGGTTCAACTTTTGGTACTATATCCTAAAGCTGAACACTTCAGATTTCATACTTCATTAAATCCAATAAATCTAGTAAAAGTGCAAGAAAATACCCGTTCAACTTTTGGTTTTTAGTTAACTTAATAAACTTAGACCGTTTTGAATGATATTATGTTCACTTTTAACCACTAGGTAATTTAAAATGATTATTGTAAATATTGTAATTTTCACCATTACATGAACGCCGTTCATTTATTGGCTAAAGTAAAAAATATTAAATCCATTACTTGAACAGTGTTTTATACACCAAATATGTTAAATAATGTTATTATGTGATTTGATTTTAGTCGCTTAGTAAATCAATATTTACGTGACAAAAAACCATTTACTTGTATCAATAATTCTTCTATCGAGTTAAGAATTACCTTAATCTGTGGAGTACAAAAATCATCTTTATATGCAAACCTACTTATGGTGACTTAAGTAGGTTTCCATATAAAGATGATTTTTGGCGGGAGCTACACACAAAACGGCTAAACGCAAGCGCACCTGACGCGTCACTGGCGAAGTTTCAATGGAGGCGAGCGGAGAAAATGTTGCAATATGCGAGAAAAAAAAACGCACTCATAAATGTAAACAAGTAATTTTTATTTTTAAACTTTTATTCCAATTGTTCATCTTCTGGGGGGCGTTCATCTTTTGGTTCCACTACCCTATTTAAAAATATTTTACAATTGTGGTCGTCTGTAGCGACCGGGGGGGTTTCGTTGAAGTTAAACGAGTGTGGGTTCGGTGAATTGTCATATAATCAAAGGAAAAAACACGGATAAGTCACAACAAGTATGGCGGTAAGCTGCGGTAGAGTACGGTACGTGTTAACTGCGCGTAGGCACCGGATGAACTCCACTACTATATCGCGGCGGCGCTCTGCGCCGAGCGCGAAAAGGGCGCGCAGGTGACACGTCACGTCAATCTTTACATTATGGTTGGTATCTCTGGGGAAGTACTCCCCGATTGGCCCGTTTGGGTAAAAGTTTAGGACATGGGTCCGAGCGGTTTGCCACATACTCCCCCTCTAGTTCAGGACTTTTAGTACGTCCTCGTTCCTGGACTAGCAAATCACTAACTTTCTTGGGGCGACCGCGTTTCTTCACTGGAATAACGGGCTGAGGAATAGGCCCTTGATTATCAACAAAACGTGTTAGGTCCTGGACATGATATTTACCTAGGGTTTCTTCAGGTTTGTCAACACGCGCAATGGTATAAGTAGTAGGGCTTACCTTTTGAGATATGAGATACGGACCATCTCTTTTAGGAACGAATTTAGAAGTAAGAGCTTTAGATCCCTTGCTCAGGACGTGTGATTTTAATAAAACTTTATCACCTATTTGAAATTGATCTCCTGGACGACGTGCTTGATCTGCGTAATCTTTACGCCGATCTTGAGCAATTTCTACGCGTTCTCTAATATCTGACATGTGATGCAGAAATTTATTAAGAAAAGGAGTAATTTGCTGAGCAAAATTACCTTTATCAGATATAGCTCGTTGGTCATGTGTAACCTCCGTAGGAGTTCGCATTTCTCTTGCAAAAGTCAAGAAAGCAGGCGTTGCTCCAGTAGTTCGGCAAACGACACTGTTCAATGAAAAACGTATTACCGGCAACTTCTCTGGCCATGAGGTGTGATCCCCTTCTACTAGCTGTGCTAGGTGGACCTTGAGGTCACGGTTTTTTCTTTCAGCCGGATTAGCTTCAGGATGATATAGAGGCACAAAATTTTGTTTTATGCCCAATACTGCCATGCATTGTTGCATTACGCATGAAACAAACTGGACGCCGTTATCAGAAATTATTCTCCTGGGCAATCCATACCTCATGAAGTATTCTTCTATAAGAACCTGAGCACACGCTTCTGCCGTTGCATCTTTTAGCGGATATAATTCAACCCATCTAGTTGCCGTGTCCTCGACAAGCAAAATCCATCGTTCGCCCTTGCTACCCTCTGGTAGTGGGCCAAATAAATCTATTGCCAATAACTCATTCCTCTGATTCATTATAGGCGTCTGGAGGAGACCTGGAGGTTTTACATTCGTAGCTTTATAGCGTTGGCAATGGATGCAGGCTTTAACATAATTGATAATTATTCGTCTCATGCCTGTAAAATAAAACAATTGTGCTACTTTATGGTAAGTGCGATCAATGCCGGGGTGACCGGCCATAGCGGAGTCGTGGCATTGATTGAGAATTTCAGAAATCATATCCGCAGGAACTACTAGCTGTGGTGTCTCACTGTCTGAGTCAGGATTGTATCTGTAGAGTATCCCTTGATCCATTAAATATCCTCTCTCAGACCATCTTTGAGCTGCTACCTCATCAGTGGTTGTATCCTCTAGTTCCTTTATGATTTTTGCCACTTCTGGATCTGCAAGCTGATTCTGACGTAGCTGTTCTGAGCTTTTGGCTGGTATATCAATTATTACTGAGCAAATACCGCATTCTTTACGGCATTCTTCAGAACAAACCGGTCTGCTTAACGTGTCTGCTACGACGTTTGCTTTACCGGGTGTATACTGAAAATGTATATCAAACGATTGTAGTTTGAGTGCCCATCTTACCAATCTTCCTGTTGGCGATTTTAAGGTTAGCAGCCATTGCAAAGGTTGATGGTCACTGCCAATAATAACTGGATGCCCATCCAGATAAGATCGGAAACGCTCCACTGCCCACACGACTGCGAGAGCTTCACGCTCGGTGGTGGAGTAGTTTCGTTCGGCAGGTAATAAGAGTCTGCTAGCGTATTCTATAGGTCTTTCATTTTTATCCTCCCCCTGCAGGAGAACGGCCCCTAATGCGTAATTACTTGCATCAGTTCGTAAGATAAAGGGGCGTGTAAAGTCTGCTTGTACTAATATTGGTGCAGAGGTGAGTAAGCGCTTTAGCTCATTAAAAGCTTTAGCTTGAGCAAGTCCCCAGGTCCACGTAACATTCTTCCGCGTCAGACGTGTCAGTGGTTCCGCTACCTGAGCGAAGTTTGGTACAAACTTTCTGAACCAAGAGCGCGTTTGAAGAAATGTCCTAAGATGTTTTAAATTATTGGGCTCTTTCATGTCCCGGACTGCACTTACTTTTTCTTGATCGGCCGCAACACCCTCCTGAGTTATAACATGCCCAAGGTACTTAACCTGTTCTCTAGCGAAAACACACTTTTCTCTGTTAACACGAAGGTTAAACTCTCGGAGGCGTTTGAAAACCGCTTCAAGGTCTTGCAAATGGGTGCTAAAACTATCCGAAATGACTAAAATGTCATCTAAATACGTGAGGATAGTTACATCTTTCAATGCTGCGCAAGAGCGAAGACGATCAATCAACCGTTGGAACGTAGCCGGTGCATTTTTAAGGCCGAACGGCATCCGTTTAAATCGGTACGTTCCAAGGGGTGTGACGAAGGCGGTTTTGTCTCTGTCCTGCTCTTTTACGCTCACTTGCCAGTACCCTGCGCGAAGGTCTAAGGTACTCATGCAGCAGTTCTTCTTCGTTGACTGTAGAAGCTCATCAATGAGTGGCAGAGGGTAAGAGTCAGTTTTTGTAACAGCGTTAAGGCGTCGGTAATCAACGCAGAACCTTATACCTCCTCGGGTTTTCGGAATCATTAACGCTGGTGCTGACCACGCCGACTCACATTCTTCTATGATACCACTTTGTAGCATTTTATCAATTTCTTGTTTCATCTGCTCTTTCTTAGCAGGGTTGAGTCTGTAAGGAGGTACGGAAATTGGCGGGTGCTCACCTGTATCTATATTGTGTTCGGCATATGGTGTGGGCTCTCCCCCTAGCTCAAACATATTAGAGTGCATATGAAGGAGTCGCTCTAGTTCCACTTTTTGACTAGGCTTCAACATAGTACCCTCATCATTCCTCAAAATGGCAGCAGCGGCGCAAGACGTACCAGGCTCTCTTGAGACAGGCTCAAAATAAAGCTGATAAAGTGATTTGTCACCATTGAAATGCCATGTGTCTGAACTAAAATCAATCACTACTCCTGCAGCTGTAATAAAATCTATACCTAAAAGTGATTCATTATTATTAGAATCAGGGAAAATAATAAAAGGTATCCTTATAACTTTATATTTTAGTTTAACATCCAGGACCGTTGTAAGAATATTCATTTCCCGAACAAAACCATCTGCAAATTTAACCTGACGGGTAGAAGGCTTTAGATAATGTCCTTTACTTAGGAGGAGAGCATGTAGCGTGTGACCAGCAATACAGTGTTTGGCACCTGTATCAATCAGTGCTGTTCCATTCAACCCCAATACTTCAATATTAAAAATAGGGCGCAAGTTGCGAAAGTTACCGGGCGAATCGTTAGTACTACATGCTAAAATATCTTTTCCGTCACATACATTTTCTAAATTAAAGGTAGAACAATTTGAGCCTACACTAGGAAAGGCTATTAGGTTTTCATTAATGGACCTTTTGTCACAATTATTGTTTTCAAAAAAAATTAAATTACATTCATCTTCTTGAACGCTTGACGAAACAATATTGTTATCCAAAGATTTGAAATTACATTCATTTTGTTGAATGCATAATGATAATGAAGCAATGTTGTTATTTAAAACTAACTTATTATTATTAAAGCACTTGTCTTTTAAAACCTGACCATTATGTTGTTGCGTTGAGTATGAAAAATCAATATTGTTGTTGTTGCTTGACCTTTGGCTGCAACTGGTTTCTTTTATGTACTCATCCTTAGTTTCATGTGTTGAACATGAATTAACAACATAATTGTCCGCCAAAATAGCAGATTGAGAATTACCATTATTTACAAAATTAGGCAAATTTAAATTTGGCTGACAACTAACTTGACTGCAACTTTGTGTCATGTTATGATTTGAAAAAACAATAGAACTTTTTTTATATACATTAAAATTATTACTCTCTAATTTACTCACCTTACGACAGTTAGAAATATCACAATTAACTGACATTTGTAAGAAATGTTTATTCCTACTGTTATAAAAATATTGTGTTTCCACTAAATCAACAGTATTGCAATTTAATTGTAACAAGCCATGGTCGACATCAAAAATTGAATTTTTGGAGTTAGGATGCTTCACCCCGAATGCACTGCACTTCTTATCATTTTCCGAAGTCACAGTGACAGTTTTATTTGGTTCAGAAAACTTATTAGTTTTAAACTTTTGTTCACAAGGAATAATATTCTCCATTTGACATTCATTAACTTTTAGTAAACAAATATTATTATTAGTTTGACATTTACAATTTTCTTTATTTAAGGTTGGCTTGCCTTGTTTCAATTTAGCACAACAATTAAGATTAGTTTGACATTTAGATAAGAAAGTAGGGTTATTATTTTGTACTTGTCTCTGACAGTTTCCCTTATCACTGTTATCAGATATCTTATCAGATGGACAGATAATGTTCAAACTAGGGTTACAGTTTTGTTTATTCTGCTTATTCTGAGATGTACTAACACTAGGTTTACGCGAGAGATCGACACTATAAAAGTTTACGGAATTGCACTGATTTACGTCACTGATATGATTATTGTTTGACTCACCATTTCTCGCCAACTTACGACATCGCTCCTTCGTGTGGCCGAACAGCTTACAGTAACCACAGTACACGCGTAGCTTCGGTGACTGTTGTTGACCCGAAGACATCGTGGTGTTGGAGCTCTGGTCGTAATCTTCTGCACCACCGGGCCGCGGAGTTGCACTCGACGCGGCCGGCGGTCGTGCGCCGGAGTAGGTACTTGTAGTACGCTGGGTCTGCGGCTGAGTTGACGCGGCCGCCCGGGCGTTACTTGGCGCGCCGGACGGATGCACGGGGCCGGTGATAGACTCGACGCGCTGTGGAACGCGGTACATCGTATGCTCGTTACGTTGGCGAGTCGTGTTACCGGTTCGTTTGTAGTTATTTGCAATCAGCTGTGATGAAGAACGTTCCGATTCACTGATTGATTCCTCAATGTTGCGTGCGAGCCGACGTAAATCTGCGAATGAGCGTATCTCTTCTCGACTAAGGCGTTGTCTTATTCGTGCGTTTAGTAAACTGTAGATCATATCTAACTGCACTTTTTCTGTAAGTTCGCCTGTAGGTAATTTAGCAAGTAAAGATCGAGCTTTCGCCACGAAAATGTCCGTATTTTCGTTTCGTTGTTCGTTGGCGAAAAGTTCACGATAAATTTTGTGAGGGGCACGTCGATCGCCGTAGGCACTGCGTAAATTTTCAATGGCTTCCTGCCATGAGAACACTTCGTGTTTGACTCCTTGCCACCATGTAAGGGCGTCGTGAGTTAATAACATGGAAAGCCCTTTAATTGCATTTTTTTCTGAAATATTTTTACAGTCTTTGTATGTCTCAACTGCATCTATGAAACCTTCTATTGGTTCGGATTCGGCGCCGCTAAATCTCGAAGAACACCGAGAAAAATCGCCCGGGGCCTCATAAGGCGTGATCGGGGTTGGTGTAGACGTGGCGCGAGTCTGTAAGACTGAATCCAGGATTTCTTTGATGGCTGATGTGTGAGACTGTTGCATTGACTGCATGAGAGCTGCTAGGCAGTCTTGACTGATTGTATAATTGAGCGAGTTCGCGGACGGTACCGCATTTTCATCGCGTGGGGTAGCGTCGTCATTTTCTTTTTCTAGAACATTCTCATGAGGCTGCTGCTCCATCGGGTCGAGAAAGTCTTCTTCGTCCTCGCCTTGCTGTTCTTGACTTCTAGTACGCATTTTCGTCACTCTCGAAGTTCACAGACACAACAGACAGAATGAGCGACTCACAACTATTGCAAGCTTTGCCTAAAACTGAACGCCATATTGTTTTTTTACACGCGAATTTCCCGATTATAACACTTTGGGCGCCATGTGTGGTCGTCTTGAGCGACCGGGGGGGTTTCGTTGAAGTTAAACGAGTGTGGGTTCGGTGAATTGTCATATAATCAAAGGAAAAAACACGGATAAGTCACAACAAGTATGGCGGTAAGCTGCGGTAGAGTACGGTACGTGTTAACTGCGCGTAGGCACCGGATGAACTCCACTACTATATCGCGGCGGCGCTCTGCGCCGAGCGCGAAAAGGGCGCGCAGGTGACACGTCACGTCAATCTTTACATTATGGTTGGTATCTCTGGGGAAGTACTCCCCGATTGGCCCGTTTGGGTAAAAGTTTAGGACATGGATCCGAGCGGTTTGCCACACAATGCAAAAATGGTGTGCGCGTATCGGGATCCAAAACAGAAGCGCTTTTTATTGTCACTTTTTTCTTCATCCGGTTGTCATTTCGCGCCGCTCAGTCTGCTGGCCACGGAGGCCGTATGTGCCGCAACATGCTCCCGGCCTTGGAAGCACCAGGTTCCAATAGTTGAACAGGTGGTGGCTCATCTCCATCTACTCTTCGTGCAGTGGACAGATTTTTGAAAATGCACGCCGTGCATCCCGACGTGCGAATATCGGCAACTCGTGCAATCCCATCCTTGCCAGGGTAAGTTTTCTCAATGCGGCCCAAGTTCCATTTAAGTGGTGGTAAATCAGTCTTCTGTCGGTGCCGCCACTTGCTTCTGGTCTGCATTTCGGAGACGTACTCTTTTGCCCATCGCGTCCAGAAATGCTGGCGCAGCTGCTCAACCCTCTGGTACCGCGTGAGACGATTCGTAGGTTCTTCACTGACGTCAGCCATTACAGGTGCAGTCAGTGGGCGTCCAACCAAAAAATGGGCAGGAGAAAGGGGTAGGAGATCTTGTGGATCAGAAGACATAGGACTTAAGGCTCGACCCTTAAGTCCTAAGAATATCTTCAATTTGCGTCAGTACTGTAATTAACTCCTCGAATGTCAAGTGTGCATTACACTACACGTCGCAAGTGATGCTTGCAACTTTTTACTCCAGCCTCCCATAAGCCTCCAAAATGGCTAGCGTAACACGGAATCATTTTGAATTTGATATTTAAAGAAGTAGCGTATTCTTTAATTTCATCTGAACAAGATGATAAAAATTTTGCGAATTCATTCATTAGGCCTACAAAGTTTTTACCGTTGTCGGAAAATATCTCAGCAGGTTTTCCACGACGAGCAATAAAACGTTTGAGCGCTAACAAATATCCGTCCGATGAGAGGTCGCTAACAAGTTCTAAATGAACTGCACGTGTAACAAAACATACAAACAAACAAATGTATGCCTTTTGCAACTTGGCACCTCTGTCTTTGCGGTTTAATATGAACACTGGCCCTGCGTAGTCAACACCGCAACGCAAATAAGCAAAATCTGGATCTAAACGTTCTGAGGGTAAATTTCCCATTATAGAGTTAACCGTGTTTGCGCGCAGTCGGGCACAAGTAACACACGCGTGCACCACTTGTTTAGCCAGATTCCGCGCTCCCACCGACCACCACGCTTCTCTCAGCGTGAATAAGAGGAGCTATGGGCCTGCGTGCAGGGTCCGCCTATGCCCGCAGCGAAATAATAAAACTGAAAATGCATGCTTAGCGCATAATAAAATAGGATGCTTCTTATCGTTATCAAAGTTCGAGTTCTAAATGCGGCCACCGACTCGAATGATTTTATTGTCACCTAAAAATAAATTTAATTTTAATAACTGCTTATTCTTCGTAGTATTTTCGCCATGCACTAAAAAATCGTATTCATCTGGATATGATTCTTGTCGACTCAACCTAGCTAACGTCAATTCAGAGTTCTTAAGTTCGCTGATTGTAAGAGAACCCAGCAGCCGATTGTTCTTATTGCGCGTATTATGTTTGAACCGCAACACTTATGCAGCAGCGCGTTTCATGCGGTTATACTGCGAAAATCTATGAAATGGAAATAAATTTTTCTTAAACATGCTCGGAAATATTGTCATTACTTTTGAATAAAGAACACGCGAAGTATCATATTTACGTAGACTGAAAACCCAAAATCACTTCCCGGCGCGTTCTTTGAATTTCGAACGAAGAGCGCGCCGGCAATGTTGTATGAAACGGTGTGCTGTTTGAATTTAGAACTCTTTCATCTATCGTACACATTGCGTTCTAGTGGCTGTATAGCCACAGATGCGTTTAACTTACCTTTCGGCACAAATTGTAAAATAAAAAAAAACAAATTGGCGGTAAAGCAGAGTTGTTATTTTGTTAATAATATTAATTAAATTTATTATATAAAAGGCCCTTTTTATTTCCTTGCATTTTTTCAAGAAAAGCACTATATAGGGTGGTTTAGCTGGAAATCGAATCGAAAACCAAAGGTCACCTTTGGTTTTCGGCCAATGCGGAAACAAAACCCTATAACAAGAAAACTTTACTCTACTTAAAAAAAACCCAATGTCTCCTTAATTTTTTCAATGATTTTTATACGTATTCAAATTGTCAGATTAATAACGGTTGAATTGTCGCGTCAGTGAGCGTCTGAACTTTGCACAGCGTAGGTGTGTCGCTAAAAATACAAAAAAAATTGTACGTGTGAGTTTTTTGCAAGGTAAGTTACAGTGCTGTTTATAGTTTTTTGCGCATACCTACACTTTATTACTGGATGTGCTAAATTAGTTTAGGAAACGTTATTTTGGTTAAAACATTTAAAATATTCGCAGTTAGGTATTAAAAATTGATGGCTGGGGAACTGAATGTATCTTATGGAGGCCATTTGTTTTTCTGGATTTAATGGATCAGTTGCAATCTTAATCTACAATATATTGCAATAATGACGTAATTATATGCATAAAATATAATTAGATACTGATTATGGTAGCGACTTGTTCTTGTGGTTAGCACACGGCCACATATTTATTATAAAATATCCCACAAAAACGCTTTTAAACATCTATAATTTATATCTATAAATATTAGCTATTTTTCGACCTAATTCAACTTTATGTGGCCGAAAGCTAAAACTCTGACTATGTATAATCAATTTGGATTACTTGTTTCATATCATTGTAATCAAGCGTAGATAAAGTCACTTTAGTATTTTTTATTTTATTTGTTAATCGCCAAGTTAAGCAAGTTGAACGACGGCCGAAAATAAACTCATATTAATTGAATTCGCGGCCATTTTCTTCAAGACGGCCGAGAATCAGTAAACACAAAACTGGTTCCCGGCCTTAGATTAATGATAATATGAATAATAATATAATGATAAATGTGGCCGAAAATCAATGAATTTGAATTTAGTTTTCAGCCACACTCAACGGCCGGCCGAGAATTCGACAATTTTGTTGTAGTTTTCGGTTACGTGTAAGGAGGTGGCCGAAAGTAAATTTCAAAAAATCTGATTCTCAACCTCAAAAACATAACCTGAACGATGTATTGACGATGGAAAATCCGGAAAAATTAGATTTTGATAAAGAATCTAAGATCGTTCATCATGATCCATTTAAAAATCATCTAAAATTTCCAATTGATTCTCAAATAAAAATATTTTCAGGTTTCCTAGTGCCATATCTTCAAAAGATTGGCGGAACTATCACAACATGAAAGAAAAGAAGAAACAGGACAAAGAAAGTGAAAAAAACGAACGAAATTTAAAAAGAGAACAAAAATTTCTAAAAATATGACTGATGAAAAGATTGATAGAAGAAAAATAAGCGATTATTTTATATTAAAGGCTACTAAAATAACACGTAATAAGAACAGGGTTTATGTAAATGCAAATAAAAAAGGAATTAATGTTGAAACCAAAGATACTGGCAAAAAAGTTACAAGAAATATTCCTAAAGAGAAGAATTCCGTCGTTGGAAAAAAGGTAAATTTAATTATTTAAAGTGTTGAACGATATAAAAATGATTAATGATATAAACATGAATGTTTGTATTTTCAGGTCGAGGTAAATTATAATGAAGAGGAATCAGACAAAGCAACTTTAGAAGAAACTGTTGCAGAAAAAAGAGTAGATATTAAAGAAGAAATTAAACATGAATACAAAAGAAAGGCCATTGAAAAAAAGATTACAGAAAATGATCTTTTGATTGGAAAAAAGGCTAGTGAAAATAATGAAAGGAAGGTTAACAACAGAAAAGACATAGAAACTGTGGGACAATTGTCCGAGGAAGAAGAAGAAAATATACTGTTATGTGACTTAGAAGAGACTGTTGGAAAGACCAGAGGATTGACCGATGAAGACAACTATTTTGAAGAAAACGACTTAACTATATTTTAGTGTTTTTATACTAATTCTATATGATTAAGATTTTTAATGTTTTTGTCTATGAATGACTTCTGTTTATTTTTTTTGAGACTGCTTACAGAGACGTTACTATTGTCATAAGATTTTACTAGGTATTATTATTTGAAATAGAAGTAAACTTTAACGTTTTCTTTGAAATCTTTAATAGAAATTACGGGAATTATGGATAAGAAATTCTATTTAAGAAGTGAATTGAGATCTCAGCAATTAATATGATTAAAAAAATATATATTTTAACGTTAATCTTTAATAGAAATTACGAGAATTATGGATAAGAAATTCTATTTAAGAGGTGAATTGAGATCTCAGCAATTAATATCATTAAAAAAATATAGGATTCTTTTCTTTAAAGACTGAAATACAATTATTGATAAGAGATAACTTCTTAATAGTGAGTATTCATAAAACATAAAGTTCCCAAATGTTGTCAAAATGTTTAAATTATGATTCAAGTTGTTGATTTTAACTCTTTAGTTTTTCATTAAAAAATGAGACCTATTTTAAAGCCCATAAAAGTTATTTTTCAAATTACCACGTAGTGGCCAAAAACTAGTGAATTTAACGGCCGATAACTAAAGTTACTGGCCGAAAAGGGGTTAATTGGCTACTTTCAGATTCCTTGTTTTTTTACAATTTTTGCGTGACAGTGACAAGTACAGAGACTGACGCCAAAAATTCTACGTTATCTAACGGTATCAAACTAATTTATAATTTGAACTACGACATATCTATCACGTAAATAAATCATAATGAAGTCGGGCCTTTGCCTAAATGGCCGAAAACCGGCTAAGTTACCCTATGCCTCGGCCGAAATGGCAATTGCCTGTCTCGTATCATTGAAGTCCTCGCCTGCGGCTCGGCCTTCAAACTCATACTCGACCTGCAATTGCCTATTTCGCTGCCTTTGCAATAATGTACTACTTAATTACAACTATTTTGGTTGATATAGTGACTAACAACATTGTTAGTTTTTAACTCCGGTAAGTTATCCTGTAGTAAATCATTATTGTGTAATGCGTTTGGCGTCTCAAAATCGGGTTTATGTAAAAAAAGCGAAAATAATGTTCAACCATTGATGATGTCTAGACTTTGACCTCGCGAAACCAAATCAGCTGGGTTTTCTTTGCCAGCTATGTGACGCCATGGGTATTCCCTAGATAAATCGTGAATCTCTGCGGTCCTGTGCTGAACAAAAGTTTTAAGTTGAGTTGGATGCATACTTAACCATCTTAGGATATTAGTCGAATCTGTCCAGAACACAACTTTATGTAGTTGTGAGCGCAGAGACTTACTGATTTTAGCGAATAATCTTGCACCTATGAGCGCACCGCATAATTCCAATCGTGGAATAGTGGTGGGTTTAATAGGCGCAACTTTGCCTTTGGAACACAACAGACGCACCGTAACATCTGATTTGTTGTCAACAGTACGGATATAAGCACACGCGCCGTAAGCCGTTTGCGAAGCGTCAGTAAATATATGCAATTCTACAGCTACCGGGTTAATGCGTTCACGTATCGCGGAATATTAACACTACTCAACAATGATAAACCATCGACAAATTTATTCCATACAACCGCGACATCACTGGGAACCGGTTTGTCCCATTCGAGTTTCATCAACCAGCATTTTTGTAACAATGTCTTAGCAAGCGTAATTACTGGACTCAGTAACCCTAACGGATCATAAATCTGTGATGCGTATGACAAAATAATGCGTTTTGTAACTGTCACCGTATTTCGTTTCATCCACGTGTGATAACTTAATTTATCAGACTCATTAACCAACACAAACCCAAAACTTCACTTGACATGTTATCACCTAGAGTCAGCTGATTTTCAACGTCTTGCGAAACGCTAGCGTCGTCATGATTAAAGTTATATGTCCATTTGTGCAAAGGTAGACACGCTAGTATTTAAAACCTGAGTGATACCTACACCGAGTTCCTTTAATTGAGCTACATTATTTGACGATAAGATTAAATAGAAGCTATCATTGATTGCCTGCGCTACGTCCGGAGCCACACATTCTTGGGCTAATTGTTTAAAGCACCTGCAACTCAAAACTGGAGCAGAGGCAGTTCCGTACGTTACCGTGTTTAGCCTATATACCCTAAGCTACTCTGAGGGGTCATCCCGCCACAAGATCAGCTGTAAGGTCACGCTGCTCTTCCGTTACTAGCGACACATTTTCTGCGACACACTTGGCGATACATTTTCTGAACATCTGCACAAGCTACATACCTATTTTTGCGAAATCTTAGCAGTATTGAAATTAGATCACCCTGTATAGCACTACCAACCATTTGTAAATCATTTAGTGACACCCTTGAGCTAGACTTCATACCAGCATCAAAAACTGTGCGCAACTTTGTAGTTATAGCGTGTTCTCGAAACACACCATGATGCGGTAAGAAGTAGTGTACTTTGGCATAAGTGTGCGCAAGACTCATGTGTCCTAACTCAATGTACTCGTGTATAAAATTACTGTACATTTTTTAATAATCAGAATTGCGTTGTAATTTTTTATCTAAAACGTAAAAACGACGCTCTGCTTGTGTGCGTGTGTCGCCTAGCGTATCAGGTGATTGCTTGAACGGGATTCGAACACAGAACCGCCCGTCCGCAATG
Source organism: Udea olivalis (assembly GCA_947369235.1). Classification (NCBI taxonomy): domain Eukaryota; kingdom Metazoa; phylum Arthropoda; class Insecta; order Lepidoptera; family Crambidae; genus Udea; species Udea olivalis. The sequence goes on along the minus strand of OX376362.1, from coordinate 7,129,790 downwards.
CGTTTGGGTATTTTGAGCAAAATGTTTTTCACAAGCGCGCTCCTCATCGCTAAGCAAGCTATCTATCTACCTTCATAGGCAACTCCTCTATCTCCCAGAAATTGCGTAAAGATTCATCTAATGAAAACATTTCACTGTCATCAGTAAGCGTAAAATGACAGTGTGAATTTTTACCATTCTTTTCTTTATAAGTTAGTATTGAGCCCGACATAGCCCAACCTAGATGCGTACTTTGAAGGAAAACTCCATTTGGTAAGCGCATTCTACCTTCCTTGATTAATTCCCAGAAGAGATCCGCCCCAATTAACAAATCAATCGGCTGACTATTAAAAATGGATCTGCAAGAGTAATGATATGAGAAATGTCAAATTGTTTCCTATTTAAAGCGAATGTAGGTAAAGTAAAAGTGATTTGTTGCAGTACTAAACATTGCAAGCGCCTAGTAAAGCTGCCGTTCAGTGATCTCAGCTCAATGCTATAAGATTGCGTACATTGAGTCATTGAGCTTCCAACACCACGAATTTGCTGAGTGGACTGTATCATCCGCGTATTTAATTTGTCACAAAGTGACGTAATAAAAGAACGTTCGCTGCCGCTATCGAGAACCGCGCGCGCCCTATGGTCAACCCCTGTTTTACTCGGTATCTCTACAACTGCAGTTGGTAGAAGCACCGGGTGCTCCGCAGACGAATGCGTGTTAGGAGTGTCTGCGCGAGTATTACTAACCGGGAATGTATGATTTGATGCATGCGTATTAATGATGGAAACAAAAGGAATATCAGATGCTTCGTTTTCGATGACGAAGTTAACTGTGCGGGGATTATCATTTTTCGAATCGTTTCCATCACAAATCAAAGTGTTGTGTTTATTGTCACATTTCCTGCAAGGGCCAGACATTTGGCCGATACACTCGATTCAACAGAGTGACCCGGTCGCAAGCAGTTAATGCACAAGTTATGTTCATTTACTAAAATAAGTTTGCTTTGTAGAGCAAGACTCAAAAACTTTTGACATGAATATAAAGGATGTTGTGAGTTGAAAAAATGAACACAACGCCTATTATTGCGTGTATTTTTTGAGAAACTTTTTTCAACCTTGTCACTTGCAACATTACAATTAAATTTAAATGAATTTTGCGTATAATTTTGTATTTTATTGTCTTGTGTGCTGAATAATCCTGACTTCCTGCTGTGTGATACGAGGGCGGGTCAATAAGTCCGTGACTTTTGGAATAAAACACAGATTTTTTGATAAATAAATCTTTTTATTTTTTAACGTAGTCTCCCTTGAGCTCTATACACTTTGTCCAACGCTTCTCCAATTTTTTTATCCCTTCCAAAAAATATGATTTGTCGAGGTCCTCAAAATAGGCCTTTGTTTGCGAGATGACTTCATCATTGGAGTCAAATCTTTTTCCACCAAGCCATTTCTTCAGGTTTGGGAACAAGAAGTAGTCACTCGGAGCCAAATCTGGAGAATAGGGCGGATGCGGGAGCAGTTCATAGCCCAATTCATGGATTTTTGCCATGGCAACTGCACATGTGTGCACCCTTGCATTGTCTTGGTGGAAAAGAACTTTTTTCTTGGCCAAATGAGGTCGGTTTTTTTTTCAAATCGTCATTGAAGCGATCCAATAAGTTGGCATAATATTCCCCATTGATTGTTCTTCCCTTTTGAAGGTAGTCAATGTGGATTATCCCACGTGCATCTCAAAAAACAGTCGCCATAACTTTATTGGCTGACAAACCCACCTTGGCCTGCTTTGGCGCCGATTCACTCTTAGAAACCCACTGTTTTGACTGTTGTTTGGTCTCTGGTGTGTTGTGATGGATCCATGTTTCTTGCACGGTTACAAAACGGCGCAAAAACTCCTCCATATTGCGATTAAAAGACGCCAAACCTTCCGGTGAAGTTGTTACACGATTGCGTTTGTGGTCGACTGTGAGCAAACGCGGCACCCATCTTGCGGAAAGCTTTCTCATGCCTAAGTGATCATTCAAAATTGAAACCACTGAGCCATGCAAGATCCCTACGGCTTCCACAATCTCTTGCACTTTCAATCTTCGGTCGGCCAACACCATGTCGTGAATTTTTTCGATTGTTTCGGGTGTAGAGAACTCAACTGGGCGTCCAGGACGTTCGGCATCTTCAGTGCTTGTACGGCCACAACTAAATTATTAGTCCCCATAGTATTTATCAAGCTTAGCCTTGGTCTCGGTAATGGTTTTTTTTTTGCAAAAAAAATGCTTATTATACACACGAAATTCAGTTTTTTCCATTTTTTCCCCAAATTACTGGGTAGTCTGATAAAGATAGCTGTCAAACACAAACTAACTGACGCAGCAAGTTCAAATTGTGATAGGAGTCAACTGACAGATGCCTGTTGACAGGAGTAGTGTTGCTTTTTCAGTAGAGGTCAGAAATTCAAAAAGTCACGGACTTATTGACCCGCCCTCGTAGTATTAGCGTCTCTAAAATATCGGCTCGGTTCTTAAGAAATTGCAATAAATGGTCCAATTTAAGCGTAGTTGTAGAATTGACATCACTTGTAATTACCGTACATACATGTTGCTCCCATTCGCGTTCTGTGAGAGGATCTAGCTTGGATACAACTATGTAAATGATCAAAGTGTCCCAATGCTCTGTGGAACCCACAGTATTTTTAGTGCGCGTAAATTCTTGAGAACGGTATCTAAAAGCTTACGTAACTGTATTGGCGACTCTTTAGACAACGTGTGCATAGAAAATATAGACTTAAGATGATTGCGATCAAGCAACTTGGTGTTATCAAATCTATTTAGTAGTAATTCCCAAGCAATCTCATAGTTACTTGCCGAAAATTCTAAAGATTCTATCACCGACTTTGCATTACCCTTCAGCGAAGATTTTAAGTAATGGATTTTTTGAATAGGTGATATCGAGTTACAGTTATGAACCAAGGATGAAAATGTGTCACGAAACTCCATCCATTGCTCATACGTTCCATCAAAGTCAGGTCATAGAGATCGTAGGCAATTTAACATTATCAAAATGGTGCGCATTTGACTTGAACCTACCAGCAGAACTCTCATCAACAATGGACTCCTACGTAGTACTCGCTATATCTCTCAGATATAGCAAGCACTACGTAGGGTCATTTCGCCTGTTCGCGTCCACTTAGTGGAGTTGGTAAGTTTGAGAGAAAATAAAAATGTTTAAGTATTAGTTTTGAACGAAAAGTGGATTTTTTTTATTCCTTATTTACTCTTTTTCAGTTTTCTGCACACTTTTAGATAAGCAACTTGTAGTTTATACCTATTATGAATCGAAAAAATGCTGAAACAGGCGATTTACCCATTTCGCGTCCAAAAAATCCAGATTGCGTCCGCCTATGGACCAATTAGCGTCCACCATTTAGAATAGGGAAATAGGGGAGATGATTCATAATTGCAAAGGAAAGCTTCGGCTTATAATCAAATTCTTTATTTATTAAATTCAGGTTTTTATATTTCTTGTAACATTAATCAGACTATCATCATCATCATCCGTGCGGTCTATCCCGGTTGTGAACCAACACTGGTCCCAGGGTCCGCCTTTCTTATTTTCTTGGCCCACTTCGTGCGGTCTTGTGCATTCTGGTGAGTTTGTTGGCACGCATGTTGCCCTTAACGACGTCGTGCCACCGCTTCTTGGGTCGACCTCTTCTACCGATACCTGGCGGGGGCGGCATGGCCAGACATTTGTTGCCCACGTAGTTTGCCGATCTCCGTGAGACATGACTTTTAGGGTGGGTCACTTATGTATGCAGAAAAAAAAAAGGTTAGTTTTTTGACGAGCTCAGTGACAAAACAGTGCTAAATGATGAGTGTAAAGAGAGTACAAAGTTTGATAGCAATCTGAATTGATCTTCTGCCTCCGGAGCCATGTGGAAATTTAAAAATATATATTAAAACCGTGCCTCAGTATATTGACGACCGAAGGTTCCTTGTTTTAAATGAAAGGCCGTAAATCATATATAACTGATTATATGTTTATTAATGAAGAAATACTAAATAAATAAACTAATAACAATTTTAATAAGCAAAATATTTATTTGTTTAGTTGTGACAAAATCCTGTCGAATTTCGGCATTGATTTCCTCAAAGCTAGCTGGGATTTGATACTTTCCTCGATGTTTTATTGCATGAAGCAGCTGAAGCTCCTGTGACAGCTATGACTGCTTTTTCTACTGCTTGTGTGTGACAAGGCAGGCGTAGTAAATCCAGTTTTCCTTCTCGAATTCAGACGTGTTACTCAAGTTTTCCGTATAAGTTTCGGCAACTTTTATGCGTTTACACTAAGAGTTTAACAGCTTTCTTTTCGGTGATTTTAATGTGGGGGAGGAACAAGGTCGCTGGTGGAATAGGGTAGTGGACTGTATAGATGAGTAGGTTTTTTGAGTGATAGGACAGACAGTTAGTCGAAATTGTCAACAAAAAACATTTGCAGATCACAAAAAACAATCTTCGCTAATGGCCGTTAGGAGCCGAATGTAGGGATTTGTACGAGGCGAAGAGGTTGTGATTTCGACCCTTAAAATATACAGGGTGTCCCAAAAAGAAGTGTCAAGCGGAAGCCCACAGATACAGCACCCCCTGGGGTACCCGAATCACCCCCATGTATGCTCCGCGATTGTTCATAGTTTTCGAGTTTTGATTTTTTTTCTGAGAATTTCGGACCTAAAAGTTTAAATTTTTTATTTTTTTAAAAGTAGAAGAAATTCAAATTTTTTCTTTGCCCAACTGAATCATCATTAATTGCACTTTGATGCATAAAATAATCAGCTTCATAACTTTGACCAAAATTATGAAGAAGCTGTTGCAGAAGCGTTTCCTCTTGCAAAGCCATAAAAGTAATGCATGAGAGCATAATCACGTGATGTGAAAGGCATCTCACCAAACGAATGGGCTCGAAACTTCGTTGAGAAAGCCAAATTAGTCGAAGTCCAGTATCCACACAAAACTAAAACGTAATCGCACTCTAAGTCCATAACCCCTTACCGGGCGCCGTTGTCAAAATTTATCAAGACGGAATCTGATAGGGGTTCTGACACCTTGCTTCAAAGTGACAGTGATTACCTGCGAGAAAAGGTTTTAATCAACTTTCCTGCAGTAATTTTCGGTTATTTAACAAATTAATGAACTTCAGGAATGATAACATGGCCAAAAAACATTTATTAATCTGATGGCTAATTTTCCACCTCGCTGTCTTTGAAGGCTGATTTTAGCCAAAGTAGCCCATTAAGTAGTTCTTTTTTGTAATGATTAAGAAAGCTGAGATTCTGGAGCATTTTTGAGCTTTACTTAGAAACCGTACAGTCACCCGCTTAGATTTTTAATTTAAAGTTGAAAATTTAAGTATTTATTCATCAACCGTACATTTTTGGTTTTATACTAAAATTTTCATCATTTTGGTCAAAGTTATGAAACTGATTATTTTATGCATCAAAGTACAATTAAGGATGATTCAGTTGGGCAAAGAAAAAATTGGAAAAGTCTTCTACTTTTTAAAAAATTAAAAATTTAAACTTTTAGGTCCGAAATTTTCAGAAATTCGTACAAATTGTTTGAAGGGATGTTGGGGTGTGATTTTAGAAGATTAAGCTTTTAAAATAACATGTTTGTAACATTACCTATATTCAATTAGATTCCACTGTAGGAATAGAAGATTTTGCCCATATTTTCATCAGTTTTGCACTCACAATGCCCTCTATTTCTTTATATGCTGGCTCTTTTTTAGTTTCTCCCTCAAATTTTAACTTGTTTCGGGTCCACTCAAATATCATTACATCTCCGTATGTTGTCAATGTATTGTCGCTCAGATCACATAAATCACCAAATAAAGGGACATACACTTCCAACAATTTTCAGTAAGTTCCATTCTTCGAAAAGCGTAAAAAAAAATACTGCACTAATTACCTACGCAATTCACGGAACTGATTCTTTTAGAGGTAAATCGCACATCACTTAGCACATCTATTACTGCCCCCCCTTCGATCCCCACTCTTTTTTCCTTGAACTCGACCAAATAATAAACTTAATTTAATGTTTCAAATAAAAAAACGATACCTATAAGTACTTTAAAATATATTAGTAAGTGACCTCAAAAAATTAGTTTTTTTATACTTTCTATCTCAATCCGGAGGCAGTAAAACTTTGAAAAATGTAATACAACTTTACGTATCAATTATCTACGCCATTTAGCACCTTTTCGTCGCTGAGCCTTAAAAAAAAAAAAATTGACCCACCCTAATGACCATACCAACGATCATACAGCATACAGCAACATACAGCTTGTGTCGCTCTAGTAACGACCACGTTTCATATAAAAGGACAGGCATAATGATGGTTTTATAGACCTGCCCCTTCAGCTTGATCGGCATTTTGGGGTCACAAATGACACCAGTCACCTCACGCCATTTGGCCCAAGCCGCCGAAATTGGGGCTCTGACGTCGCGGTCGATGTCTTCGGAAACGCTTGACACAGATCCCAGGTATTTGACACGGTCCCTGCGCTCGACCACGTCAACGCCTATGCGGACGGACTGGGGATTTGTGGTGTTGCAGGCCATGTACTCCGTCTTCGCCACATTAAGTTTCAGACCGCCGTTTTCAAGTGAATTTTTCCACATAGTCACCCGTTGTACCAGCCGTCCCCTGTCCGAATCTGCTGGCGCAATATCATCAGCATACATGAGCAACCAGGGTGGTTGCTCGTGGTGGTCTCGGATGCTGTTTGACAGAACGTCTTAGGGTGCACACCCACGTCAGACTTTTTGTGGACCGATAATCGGGCCGATTTTGTATTTCACTTTATTTCTGACCTACTTTTTGTCGGACGTGTGCGTTGCTCCATTGCTATCAGTACGTTCTATTTTTCTCCTACAAAAAATCGGTCACCGATTATCGGACGTGGGCGAGCAGCCTTATATTACGCTGAACAGAAACGGACTAAGCACGGAGCCTTGGTGTACTCCAACGGTGTTAGGGAAGGGAAGCGTGTCACCAACCGCAGTCCTAATTAAGGAACGTCGTCCAACGCTTTCATTAAATCCGCTTCTGTTACTGTGAAGAACACATCTAAAATAAAATAAAAATACGGATTAGTACTGTTCAATACGAATTCATTTTTCTAGCCTTTATTGTAACATGAAATTCTAATATTCAAACCTAAATCAATTAAACAAATAAATTAATAAAGAAAATAAGATTAAATTTCATTTTAGGATGGACGCAATCTTTTTCATGGTCTCTTCTATTTGCTATATATAGGTCCAATTGGCGTCCAAGTATGATTTTCAACATCTGTATCTTGTTTTATAATCCTGATAATGTGAACGCGAATTGGCCATTACAATATGCATGTAAAGAACATTAAAATAAATATAAAAAGTATACTGTTTTTCACTTTTTATCGTGTGATAATTAACATCCAACTTGAAGATAGTTAGACCAGACAGCGTGAGTGGATATTTTGTAAATTTACTGTAGCAATTCGCGTCCACCTTATTTTCACCATTATTTATTAAAATACAATCTCAACCATCACTATCCTGACTAATATGGTCCATGGCTAAGGTCTGGAAACAACATTCAATCCCAAATTTGATATAAATCAATTGAAAACTTACCGTGAAACGCGCAGCTGCTCACTTTTTTTTTTTAATTACGCACGTGCTCTCTCCTTCGTTTCACACGTTAAACTAGTGCATTTTCTACGCATTAAGGATAGCGCACAAGAAGCTTTTGTTAATGTGTGTGTCCCTGTCATTCTAGGCATTCATAGAAATTTCGTGTGTGCTTGTTACTGAGTCAGTTTGGTTATTTTCCACTGTTTTTAAAGAGTGGTCCGTAGTTTGGACGCGAATGGGGCGGTGGACGCGGACAGGCGAAGTTACCCTAATACTCGCTCAAAGTCTTCGCGCGACTCGAGTTGAGCTTCTATCTCCGACTCGGGACAGATGTCTTCTATCCGAGTTTGCACTAGATTAGTCGTTCATTAAATTTTGCGATCCTATCATGCGTAATTTTACTTCCGCCTGCTGTTGAACGGTTAAAGTTAAACCTTTGAATGAATTCACATATTTTCTAAGATTCGTTAATCTAGACTTGATCGATCCTCTTTTCCTCTTAAGATCTCTTAAAACTGATTTACTATCTTCACTAGCCATTTTGTAAGCAAACTAAGTGTAGGCGACGCGTTATACTCTGTGGTGAACAGGGGCGCGGGGATTGCTCTCGCGGGGCAGGGAACCCACGCGTTTCCTCCAAAATTTGTAACGGTCAGTTCGCCAGTTCGCAAACCGCCACCGCACGCGACGCCCGCGCTCCCTTGCCAAATATTTGTAACTAAACTCTCGTATACTATTCTTGTATGTGCTCTGTAGTATTAATAAAGTGTGCCAAACCACTCCTGGATTTTACTGCCGAGACCCTGTGGCCTACATCGTGGTCTTCGAGCCAAATCTGAACTGGACGTCGATGTTTCATACTCCACCAGGAAAAATGGTGAACACACGCAGTTCCGTACGTAAAGAGCAGCAGAGATCATCCGCCAAGGAGCCATCAGAGTTTGGCGACATGAACGCCGAGGCAAGCGTAAACGCATGCCCGAGTACGTCGAGAAACGTTCGATCGGAGATCGAGAATGTTCCACGGCTGGAAATCGGAACAATGAAGAGCGAGAATGTTCCACGCCTGGAAATCGAAGCAATGAAGAGCGAAAATGTTCCTAATAAGAAAATACCTTCATGTAAGAAAGATTCCAGGAAGTCTTCATGTTCAACAAGGGCGCGCAGGTTGCAATTGGAATTGAGGGCGGCTGAGGAAAAAGCGCGAATTCAAAAGGAGCTGATCGATAAGAGGTTAGCTGCCGATCTAGCTGAAATGGAAAGTTGTTACAGTTCACGTTCGAGTTCACGGTGCTCCACGAGTGCAGTGGGCAAGTGGATTGACCGCAGCCAGCAAGAGCTGAGGATGCAGGCTGCCCACGAAGGTATTGAGAGAAATCGGGCAAACCTGTGTCCACCGCCGGAAGCCGCAAACACGGCCGCTCCCGGCACTGAGAACGCGGTCAGTCAGTTAGCTACTGTACTTAAGGACGTCGTTACTGCAAAGGCTAGTCCAAGCACCAACTTGTTGAGTCGTTTAAGTACACCGAAGGAACTACCCTGGTTTTCCGGGGACCCCATGGAGTGGCTTCAGTTCAGGCAGGCGTACGAGGAATCTACTGCCATTTGTAAGTTTAGTTCCATAGAAAATCTATGGCGGCTAAGAAAATGTCTGCGTGGTGCCGCTAAAGAGGCCGTATCTGCGTTGCTGGTATCCTGTACTTCCGCTGAGGAAGTGATGTCCACGCTGGAATTACAGTTTGGAAACCCGGACATTATCTTGTCTCGCATTGAATGGGAGATAAATAAACTGCAAGCATTACCGTCAGATTACCACAAGTTTTTAGTGGCATTTTCAGTAAAGGTGAAGAATTACGTGGCAGCAGTGTGTGCCCTGGGTCGCAATGAGTACCTGCACGATACAAGTATTACAAAAAATATCTTGTCTAAGATGCCTACTGTGTTGTTGTCAAAGTGGACGGATTATTGTTACGCAAGAAACAATTCACAACCAAAAGTTAGGCAGCTGTCTGAATTTCTGAATGAAGAGGCTGTGAAAATATCTACATCCAACGTGAATTTGATAAGCATTCGTCATGATACGTATAAGCGTAAGCAAGAAAATAGTGTCAATGTGCAGTGCGAAACGGCGTTAGTGCAAAGCGCGCGAAGTGATAGTGATCAGTGTAGGTATTGTCGTACATCGGTTCATGCGCTCCCAGACTGTAAGAAATTTAAAAAGTCGCTTCGTAAAGATAGGTGGACATTCGTTAAGCGCCATGGTTTGTGTTTTAAGTGTCTTACAGCGCGGCACGATCGTAATACGTGCATCGCGCCCGTGTGTAATAAGAATGCTTGCGGCCAGGCGCACCATCAGCTGTTGCATTATGAGGTTTCGAAACCTGTCGATACAATTGTTAATAACGAGTCCGTTAACGTTAATGAGCAGTGCCAAGCCGAGCCGTCGCAGATGTTAACGCAAACGGAGACGGTAACGAATTTACATGTAAGTAATTTCAAAGTAATGTTAAAAGTTGTTCCCATTGTTGTTCACGGGCCGCTCGGCTCCGTCCGCACGACCGCGCTCCTCGACGACGGCTCGACTGTGTCACTGATAAGCGCGAGTCTGGCTGCTAAGGTGGGCGTGGCCGGCAAGAAAGAAACCCTGCGTGTGAGCGGGGCATGGAATAATCATGATGTTATTTGTGAATCACAGATTGTAAACATTGATGTTTCGAATAGTAAAAAGGATTTGTTCAATATAAATGTTAGAAGCGTTGATAGGCTTGCCTTGCCCTGTCAGGACCTGTCCTCTATTGATTGCAATAGGTATATTCATTTAAAGAATATGAAAGATTGTTTTGTGTTTGAGAAATGTAACCCGGAAGTATTAATAGGCCAAGATAATAATCATTTGCTTTTACCCTTAGATGTTGTTATGGGAAAACCGAATGAACCGAATGCCACTCGTACGCCCTTGGGTTGGTGCGTCCACGGTAGGCTAGCTCAATCTTTGCCAGTTTCGGCGCGCCACCACTCCTTGTTGCTGAGCTCGCGCTGCAGCGGCGAACATCAAGCGCTCCAGGACATTCATGATGAGGTTCGTGCTTATTTTTCTTTAGAGTCGATGGGAGTGAATGGGAAGCCCAGGCAAAACGCTAATGATGTCCGCGCCATTGCTCACTTCGAGCGGACAGCTGTTTTGCGTGATGGCCGGTGGTGTGTAGGACTACCTTGGAAGGATGAGGAGGGTTCGATGCCCGACTCTTATCCACAAGCATTGAACAGGTTGAGAGGTGTCGAGAGGAAGATGAAGGCTAGTACTGGTTACGCACTAAGATATACGGACAGAATAACCCATTTGTTTGAAAATGACTTTGCAAAAGAGGTACCTAATGAAAGCTTATCACCAAAAACTTGGTATTTACCTCATTTTGGGGTTGACAACCCGAACAAAAAGAAATTACGATTAGTCTACGATGCAGCGGCAAAATCGAACGGCGTCTCTCTTAATGACTGTTTGTTAAAGGGCCCTGACCTGCTCTCGTCTCTGTTTGGCATCATGTTGCGGTTCCGTGAGAATCCTATAGCCGTAACTGGTGATATCAAAGACATGTTTTTACGTATAAAGATAAGGTCAGAGGATCAAGATGCGCTTAGATTTTTGTGGCGTTATAATCAAGAAAATTTAGTAAAGACTTACGCTATGACATCGTTAATTTTTGGTGCTAGCTGTTCACCATTCATAGCCCAGTTCATTAAAAATAAAAATGCGCAGTTATTTGAATCATCCATGCCATCAGCTGTTGAGGCCATATGTAAACAATTTTATATGGATGATTACATAGATAGCCTTCCAAAAGAAAGTATTGCAGTAAATTTAGTAAAAGAAGTAATTCATATTCATGAGCAGGGGGGTTTCAACATATGTAATTGGAATAGCAACAGCGAGGCGGTTTTAAATAGTATTCCAAAGGAGTCCCTCGGTTCAGCGGGTGTAAGGTTTAAATTCGATCAGCAGGGTATTAGTGAGCGCACCTTAGGATTATTGTGGGAACCTAAGAGTGATACGTTAAGGTTCGATTTGTCATTTAAGAATGTACCTAAATACATTATCGATGGCACACAGCGGCCAACAAAAAGGGAAATATTAAGAGTTGTAATGTCAATTTACGATGTTTACGGTTTTCTTTCGCCGTTCACTTTAAACGGTAAACTTTTGTTACAAGAAACTTGGAAGTTAGGCTTGGGGTGGGATGACCCTTTAGGGGACGACCTATACAGTAAATGGTGTGCATGGATTAGTCAATTAAATAGTGTCAGTAAGGTCGGTTTGCCACGATATTATGGCAATACGAATGCTACTGTAGCGGTAACAGGTACTCCTGCGCGGCCGTCGGCACACGTGCCGGCCGCCCAACCAGCGCGTCCCGCTTCGTGCCGCCCGCCCGCCCGAGCCGAGTGTCCCGCGCGACCCTCGCCTCCCGCGCCGCGCGACCCACCTGCGTATTCCGTGCCGCTCGCGTCCTCCGCGCCTCCCGCCACCCTCGCGCCGGCGGCGCCTGCCGCGTGTCCCGCGCAGTCCGTTAGCAAACTGATGCGCGATGTAAACAATTACAAAGATTTGCAGTTACATATTTTTTGTGACGCATCAACGAAGGCTATGTGTGCCGTAGCATATTGGCGGTGGGTGAGTGACGACGGGACCCGCGTAGCATTTGTAGCTGCTAAGTGCCGGGTTGCGCCCGTGAAACATGCATCTGTGCCTAGGCTAGAACTGCAGGCGGCTTTGCTAGCTGCGAGATTGGCCGATACAATTACGAAAGAACACCGAATAATCATTACGGAACGGTATTTTTGGTGCGATTCAACAACTGTGTTGCATTGGATCCGTAACGACGCGCGTAACTATAAAGTATTTGTCGCTCATCGCTTAGGCGAAATAGATGAGTTATCGCGCTCGTTTGAGTGGCACTACATACCTACGATTATTAACGTTGCGGATTTAGCTACTCGGGAGTCTTATGATAGTACTGTGTTACGAAATGAATGGCTTTGCGGGCCTATTTTTCTCCGGAACGATCCAAAATCATGGCCAGTAGACACATGTACACCTGAAACAGATAAATGTAAATTAGAAATTGTTACAATTAATATACAAATCCATTCGGTTGACTTACCTGTACCCGATGTTTCACGCTTTTCCAGCTGGTTGCGATTACTAAAAACAACATTTTATGTACTTACCTTTATAAACAGGTGTAAAAGACTTACCAGTCCTGGAGATGATGAGCTGATGAGACATGCGGAACGTTTATTATTGCGTAAGGCCCAGGAGGAATCATTCGGTGATGAGTTAGCTGCAGTAGGGAAAAATAATTGCGTTGATCGGAAAAGTAAACTACTTACCTTATCACCCTTTCTCGATGAGCACGGTATCCTCCGCGTCGGAGGTCGCGTTGGTGCCGCCGTTGATATTTCAGATGAAGTTAAAAGTCCCATAATATTGGATGGGCACCACCACTTGTCCAAATTAATCGTTATGTACTATCATAAAAGAAATTTTCACGCTAGTCAAGAGACTGTAGTAAACGAGTTGAAGCAGAAGTATTGGATCATAAGGCTGCGTCCTACTGTCAAAAATGTCGCGTCTAAGTGCATGTTCTGTCGCATTAGGAGGGCATCCCCGTCGATGCCAAGGATGGGTGACTTACCGAAGGCTCGTGTAGCTCATGGACAACGGCCCTTTACGTTTTGTGGCGTTGATCTTTTTGGCCCCATGGAAGTTACTGTAGGCAGGCGCAGGGAGAAGAGATATGGAGTACTTTTCACCTGCCTTACGGTTAGGGCAGTTCATATAGAATTAGTTGCTTCGCTAACGACAAGTTCTTTGATTATGGCATTGCGGCGTATGGCCGCACGACGCGGTTGGCCACAAAATTTGTTTTCGGACAATGGTACTAATTTACGGGGAGCAGAAGTCGAATTAAGGAAATCGGTCCAAGACATAGATCAAGATATTTTAAAATCCGAAGCTCTTAATTATGGCACTAGCTGGACCTTTATTCCACCTGCTAGTCCTCATTGGGGTGGGGCCTGGGAGAGGCTAATTCGAAGTGTAAAGACTGCTCTAAAAGTAACGCTTAAAGAACAGGCACCGCGCGATGAGGTGCTTAGCACGTTGTTAGCGGAAGTGGAATGTATGGTTAACAGTCGGCCGCTTACTCATGTATCTGTGGAACCAGGTAGTCAGGAAGCACTAACACCAAATCATTTTCTTCTCGGCACCACCTCTAATCTTCCTACTATAGGTATCTTCGACGACTCTGACATGTTCCTGCGTAAGCAGTGGCGAATTTCCCAGCGGTTAGCGGATATGTTCTGGCGACGCTGGGTAAGAGAAGTTCTGCCTACATTACTACCAAGACAAAAATGGAATCAGGAGTCTCGGCCGGTACGTACTGGCGATTTTTGTTTAATAGCAGATCCTGATTCCCCTAGGAATATGTGGCCGAGGGGCATCATTCATTCGGTTTTCCCAGGCAAGGATGGTCGGGTAAGGATGGTCGATGTCAAACTTAAGGCTGGTAGAGTGCTTCGACGGTCAGTCGCACGCATCGCTCCTGTACCATTAGGAGATGAGTGCTGGTAGGCAGCACTGGGGTGGGGCGATGTAGGCGACGCGTTATACTCTGTGGTGAACAGGGGCGCGGGGATTGCTCTCGCGGGGCAGGGAACCCACGCGTTTCCTCCAAAATTTGTAACGGTCAGTTCGCCAGTTCGCAAACCGCCACCGCACGCGACGCCCGCGCTCCCTTGCCAAATATTTGTAACTAAACTCTCGTATACTATTCTTGTATGTGCTCTGTAGTATTAATAAAGTGTGCCAAACCACTCCTGGATTTTACTGCCGAGACCCTGTGGCCTACACTAAGGGAATTACAGTTAGCGAAGATAAGTAGCAGCGAACCACAGTAAATTCACTAACGGTTTTCACCAGTGCAAGCGTAAGCAAGCAAGCACGAAATGACATTCACTGGAATTGGAAAAAGCACAGAATTAATGAAATTGGGAAATCTATACATGAAATTATAAATACGGCGCAACAGGATCTCGACACATTAAACGAATGGCTTAAATTCAATTTATTAACAATAAATACATCTAAAACATCCTACATGGTATTTTGTGCTAAAAATAAGTGTATACCGGATTTCACACCACTGTCTATTAACAGCGAATATATACAGCGTTCATATCGAGAAAAATATTTAGGACTATGGATAGACGACTTACCTGGAGATGGCACATTGATCATGTTAAAACAAAATTAACTTTATTACTGGGAGCGTTGCGTAAGATGGTTGGTTGTATTCCAGACAAAACCCGAAGTATAATTTATAATTCTTTAGTCAAATCACACTTAGAATATTTAATAGAAGTGTGGGGATCAGCCGCTGCAACTTATTTAAATCCATTACAAAGACTACAAAATAAAATTATTAAAGTATTGTTTCGCTTCCATTATCTGACACCAACAAAAGAGCTGTATGAAAAAACTAACTTATTTAATCTTAAACAAATATTCACCTATTGCACCTGCATTCTTATAAAAAATATAACAACCAATTTCATCCAAACAAACATAACACTGCATGTTGGAGCACGGGCGCCTTCGGGGCACATCGGCCACAATCGGCGGTCGTCGGGCTGCGGAGCGGGCTGCGCTGCGGGCGGCGGGCGGTGACCGCGAGTGGACCCCCGCCACGATCTTTCACTTCGGTGCACTTCGGCTTCGATCATCCTAGGCACCGGGCGCGACCACCCATAATTATCTAAGACTTAGTCAAACGTCACGAAATAAACCTATAGTATTACAGTCCGCTATATCATTTAAATAAAGTCCCCAGTTAGGACCCTAACACTGCATAAAAAACTTCATTCGCGCAATCTACGAAATAAAAACAAACTTCATCTGTGCAAAGTTCGTACCAACTATGGACAGAAAACGATATTGTTTGAGGGAGTACAGATGTTTAATAAGCTGCCTAGTGACATTGTGAAATGTGAAAGTAAAAATTTATTTAAAAGTAAACTTAAAAAATATGTATTACAATTGAAATAGAGTGTAGTGTATGTTGTAAATCTGATATTGTTGTTTTTCTCTTTTGGATTAAAGAAAGGTTTCTTGCTGCCTGATTATAATAATTGAAAAAACATGTAAAACACTAAAATATTAAATTTTATATTGCTTTCCGATGTACCAAAAGTAGCAATAATTAATTATTTATTAAGTATAACCTTTTGTATTCTCATTTTAAGTGGACTCTGTATGTCTTTATGAGAAATAAATGTCTTTAAACCTATGAAACAAATGAAGTAGAAAGTTCCAGAAAGATATTTTGGTTGGATCACCTCACCAAAGCATTATAACTGCTGCGTGCGTATACTCTCAACTGCTTACGAATATTCCACCTTTGCGTCTCTCTTCCTCGGTATGGGCTGGATTCACGATGTATCCAAGCTCGAAGGACTTATGTAGCGTAGCGTACATGCCGATGCCGCTTTCAGGTCGAGGTGGCAGAATAAAACTTCAGCAAATTAGATTAACAGGAATACTTATTTAAAAATATTGTACAATGCAAAAATGGTGTGCGCGTATCGGGATCCAAAACAGAAGTCGCGCCGCTCAGTCTGCTGGCCACGGAGGCCGTATGTGGCGCAATACTCGTCCTTAGTCATGTCTTCGGTCATCGTGTCTGTCACGTCAGTAAAATGTAGTAGTCGTTTAATGAGAAGATATCTATTGTACGGCCTTCTGCCGTATGCAGACTTCTGCCTTTGACGTATTTAAAAGTGAGGTGTCCGTTCTCAGTCCAGAATTTTTTTTCCACCGGCAAAGGGCATAGGCCTTGGAACATGAGAACGGACAGGAAAAGGGCCATCTCGCCCCGATCGATGGGCTTGAATCGTTGAAGGCAGGAGTACTGTTTCATGTCAGTCTGTCTGTCCGTCAAGTATTGGGCATAGTTATTTGTCTGGGAAGTGATGAGGTCAAGTAAGTCGTCGTCAAAAAAAAAAAAAAACCACTGGAGTCATGTTGTCAGTCACGTCAAATGTCGGGCCAGATTCCCCAGTAAAAGTCTCTCGCTGCCCTTGAAAAGCCGAGTGGTCGCTCGACCAGTCAAAAGTCAGCTTGTCGGAATCAGGTCTGTCAACAGTCTGTCCTATTCTACGTCGTCGTTAGCCATTCATGTCAGTATATTCCTATCCAGTTCGTCTGTCACATTTGCTGGCGCCAATAATGACACGTCCGTCTGTCTATCAAAAACCATGTCAATGTCTATGTCCTCCTCATCTGACTCCTGCAACTGGAGGAACCGCTTCAATCCATCGGTCGCCTCCGCCGTCATTGATTCTGAAACAAAGATAAATTAAAATGGCATTGAGGTGCAAGGGCCTAGCAACCTTTCACTTAACTGAAAAATCGTTTTAGAATCTTTGCGTCCATACTCCATACAATTACAAATTTGACAGGTTTTAATTTTATTATGAAGTAAGTACAACTGAAAAAAATATAAGAAATGCAGTATTGTATTGTACACCATACGAGGTAATTTACACTTTTAATAGATGAAAAAATGCATACCAGCTTGCTTCACAGCGCGGTTCAGGGCCTGCAATGTAGAAGTAAGGCAGGGTGGGCTGAGCGCTTTTCAGTTCCGGTTTCTAAAAGATAGAGTATATAGTTTAGATTTCACTGAAATTGCATCCACATATTGCCCTAGAAATTTGTTTACAGTTAAGACATAAAATGCATACCAGCTTGCTCTACAGCAGCCTGTGATGGTGGTGAGGCCGAGGCAGGGGGGGCTGAACATTCTTGAGTTCCAGTTCCTAAAAGATAGATTATATAGTTTAGATTTCACTGAAATTGCATCCACATGTGCCCTATAAATTTGTTTACAGTTAAGACATAAAATGCATACCAGCTTGCTCTACAGCGGCCTGTGATGGTGGTAAGGCCGAAGCAGGGCAAATAAAAGTAAGAATGTACAATAAAATAACTATAAAGATACCTATATTTAAAAAAAAGTTAATAATGTACTTACTCAGTTCACCGAAGGTCCAGTCGACCAGCAACTCCACGGTGGAACTGACAGTGCTGTACAAAAACATAATTATTGTAAACGTGAATAGAGATTTCTGTTAAGTATGCTTCAAAATGCCAAGTCGTGTTATACCTGGTCGGCGTGAGACATGCAGCAATGTCACCTCATCCGCCTGAGGTTCGAGCGTCGCTCTACGGAAAAACATTGCTTTTCTATTTTAGAATTTCTCGCATACTTTTTACATTTATCAGAAAATACAATTTAGATTTTACTGTTTTTGCCATGGCTGCAGCATCCGAGCTGGTGGTACAGATGGGGTGCCAGGCATCTTCGCTCAGGGGATGGCTGCTTCCTAAGCTCAGATGCATTTGTTAAAACAAAAATTCGTGCGAACAACAAAAACTTTAAAAAATGTGTACCAGTATAACAGTAAATCATTCTCTTCGTGACCGCTTGCGAGGAGGTGCGTCAGGAAGGAGCGAGCGCGAAATCTGTTTTGCTCGCTTTCGCGCAATCAGCTCCTCCCAGATGGACTGGTCCATTTTTTTCAGTCGTTTTAAGATTTTTGGATGCCTTTTTGATGAGGAAGATTTTTGCATGCTCCACTTCATATGTTCTGAAAAGAAAAACGCTGAGATGATAATTCACCTTGTGCTTGGCCCAGCAATGGCCACGTCCGCACCTCTTTCTTCCCCGCGACCTCTGCCGCGCTCCGGGGGAATTGCATTGATTAAATAGCAACAAAAAGATGAATGTTAAGATGTAATGGCGTAAAATATTGAATATACTACAAAAAAATCTACTCAAATAATAAAATACCTTTAGCTTGGCTCAACAAGAAGGGCCCCTTGTTGCAACCACCCTCAGCCTCTACCTCACCCCCTACCGCACCCCAAGGCGACCCCTTCCTCCGCAGTTTCCTTTCTTGAATTTCTACAAAATATAAAATATAAATATAAATATGCGCCAGACAACACACCTCTCGTAATGGTCTCGAAGTAGGGATTAATATCCCTGTGTTACGAGGTACCGCACAAGGAAATAAGCTAGGGGCGTCTCCCAGCACACCCAGACCAGAGTCAATTCAGAAAAGATCGTTTCCTAAATTGACTCGACCGGGAATCGAACCCGGGACACTACGGAAATCGAGGCGAGAAACCGTGCTACAGCGTACTACGCCAACCGTGTCGTCATAAAAATATTACTACCATAATTGTAATACAATTTTTTTTTAAATGATGCGTAATACAGTCCAAAGCTTTAATAAAACACACGCACACGTCACATTCAATCAACATCAAAAATATAATAAAGTACAGTAGGAGCTCGGTAATCCAGCACCCATATTTTTAAACACATTTTAAAAAATCTACAAAACCATGAACATTACACAATAAGTATTTTGTACAAAACCAATTTGGGTTGGGTTTAGAAATAAGCTACCTCGTTCTGGGATAACTGATACCCTGGGGGGGCGCAGGGGGTCTTACTGAAACCCCTGATTTTGGCTGCCGGAAAGGTATCTACGTATTTTTTTTTTTTTTTTCAATTACTTAATTTTAGAGTAAACCGAAACGAAAAACAACACGGAAAAGTAAAGAATAACGTGAAATAAAACGTTTCCTGTCAAAAATGACGTACTTTTCTAATCTGTGGTCGTCGTCCGTAATTTGTTTGCTGTTGTGTGTGCTGTGAGCTGTCATTCGGTTGCTTACGAGTATACGCGAATGTTGTTTTTATCCTGTTTTGTTGTGATTTCTACCATTTTTATTAACCTTGGCGCTCCCACCGGAACAATTGGATACTCCTACGATTTACTTTGGCAAAGAACTTGGATACTGATTGGATTGCATTGTGAATCACTTTTAGTGACAACCGAAGTGAAGGTAATCCTTCAGGTGACAGTAGGCTAGGGTTATTTTTTTTTATGACCACCCGGAAATCCTGCAGGTGTCAGTAGGTTACGGTTATTTTTTTATGACCACCCAGAAATACTTCCAGGTGTCAGTAGGTTAGGGTTATTTTTTTTTGACCACGCGGAAATCCTTCAGGTGTCAGTAGGTTAGGGTTATTTTTTTTTATAACCACCCGGAAATCCTGCGGGTGTCAGTAGGTTAGGGTTATTTGTTTTATGACCACCCGGAAATACTTCAGGTGTCAGTAGGTTAGGGTTATTTTTTTTAATGACCACCCAGAAACTTAGTTTTTGATAGAAACTATGCATTTGTCCACGGGGGGGGAGTCATAGTGGGGTTGGCTACTTCCCCCTCCTCCTTTCCCGACCTCCACGCAAGAGGGGAAGTTGATTTATGTAGCTTTTCTGCAAACATAACCTCAAACTTCAGTGGCCTATAACTCGAAAACTATACATTTCCGCGGGGTGGGAGTTGCAGGGGGGGTTTTACCCCTCCCCCCTTCCCCCACCGCAAACCCCTATCGAGGTAGCTTATTTCTAAACTTTAACCTAAACATATTTCATTTTTCAAAATTTTAAATAAACACGTAAAGCATCAAAAGCGCCAACCCTGACCGAACCCAGTGATTACTTCACATTGCAAATATTGAAAATTTGCCGACATTTTACATACCCCGCGCCATTAAAACTGCAATCTTTACCATCCTGAACAAAGATGAATGTAATTTCATTGCTAATCTTTTTGAATATTAGTCAAATGTTATTAATCACAACAATTCGAGAAATGTAAATTCCAAGAGATTGAATAACCTCAAAAGGCATTTTGAAAATTTCCATTTTAACACATTACAATGCAATGTTTCACTGCAAATAGATTGAAATAACATAGAGCACATCGTGTAGTTAACTTAAATGTAATTACATGTGAATTTGAATACTTACGGCATTTTTCTTGATATAATCACAATAACTCCCACTTGCACTTTTTATGAAATGTCAACTCACTCAGGATATCAAACTTGAAAAATCCAAAATTCAAATATTTTGTCTGTGCAAGTTGGCCACATGGTATCGTTCGTTCAGAAATCTATCGGTCTATGCAAAGGACACGTTCCAAATCGCCTTTCGTGAGTCGAATCAAAGAGAATAATCGATTGAAGTGGTAGACTCCCGAACGCAACCAAATTGCGTATTTTGACGCATGGGGCACTTGAGCTATTTGACGTTTTGCGTAGTTTGAGTGACGCAATTCACGGGAAAAGTACGCTATGCGAAACTGCGAATACAAAATCCACCGCGGACCTGCGTTGCCACTAGCGTACATTTTACACATTTTACGTACCTTTTTAGCCTCCCATGTGCGAATGTGTAATTTTACCATTTTACGTACTTTTTGAAAAATTTTAGTCTCAAAAATATTTCAAAATCTCAAAAAAAATAATATAAGTATACAAGAAATTGTGTGTTGTAGAGTGACTTTAAGGTGTGTTGAACTAATTAATTTTTTAAAGAATGCCCTAATTAATAAAATAGGTAAGTTTTCGCACGCCTAGAACCGATAAAATACCACTTCTTCTGGCGAGAGAAGCTTCCTGGGTGATTTTAGTTTAAAAAACTGCTTATGTCCCTTTTTAGCGCTGGTTATGTACTTTTTAACACTTTTAACACTGCCGCGGACTCAACCAACGCACACCGTGTGCGATCATTTGTTGTCCGAGAGTATGTAAATGTTCTGAGATTACGTTGTGCTATAATTTACATGGAGTTTGAGCAAAAGAGAATACGTTTTAAAAGAGAATACTGGGTCCATACCTTTATTTCGAATCGATTTTTAACGCGGAGTAAAATCCGCCGTGTGCGTTGACTGCTCATAGTTCGTTCGTTCTATTTTTTCCGCGGACTTTAATCCGCTACGCTAAGCTCCGCGGGTGTCCGCGGTGTTTCGGCGGATTTTTGGTTTAGCGTAAGTACTTTTAGTCGTTCGTGTGCGTTGTTCGGTACAGTTTGTAAGGGATCTATTTTGACGGAGAAAAAAGTACGCCGCAGATAATCCCTCGTCTGCGCAGGCCTCAAAAGTGTCGACGTCTATGAGACGAGAGGACAATTTTTTGAATTATATTTTAATCCTCTTAGGTCGTGAGGGTCCTGGTGAATGCTCGTGTTCTTCCTCGACTTCCTCAGTGGTGAGTGGTTCGCACTGAGAGGGCTCTAAATAATCTTCATCGTCATTCTCATTGTCTTCGTCATTTCAAGACACCCCGTTGAAGCGTTTCCCTGGGCAATGAAGGCACGCAGCATTGCTTTCCCCGCCTTGCCTCCTAGACGTCGGGACTTAGTATGTTTTCTCCCTAAGCACCTGAGAAGTCTCCATAAGTTTCTGAACAAATCGCTTAGGTTCCCGCTCACGCACTCTTCACCCTATTTTGAGTCATTCCTTGACTGGACTATCATTCCTCACTTATCAATAAACATAGAAAAATTAAATGAAAAGTAAATTTTGTATTAAAATATATATTTGTAACATGTCATACATACATAACAAATTCACTTATGTTATTATTATCATACATGCAAACGACTTAGCAAACAAAGAGGTCATACTTATGTATTGGCTCCTTAAAACTTAAAAATTATACAAATAATATTAAACTAAATCATTACACCAATTAAAGTTAAGTATCAAATCACAGTAAAAGGACTCGTAACTAGTGTTTCATCTAACAACACATTCTAAGAAATTCTATAAAAATGCCAATAATAAGAATTTTGCCTATGTTTCTGCAGACTTCTCCCACACATACATACATTTATGTATATAAGGCCTGACTACATGCTATACAAAAGTAAAATATATGGGCCCTGCTAAGTTACATTGCTGATTACAACAGTGAAAGTAATGTTAATCATACTTGCAAATCTTACAATCATTTTTTATTCGTTGAAATCATTATAATATCATAAATACCTATTATAAAAAACTAAGGCGAGACAATAAATACTTACAAAATAAAGTCATTATTTACCTACTTCAATTAATAAATGTTTCAGAATTCTATTATCCAATACCAAAACTTAAATAAAAATTAATGAGATTTTTAGTTACTATCTTAACTAATGGTGAGTTAATTCAAAACTAGGGCTAAGATCAGGTTATGTTACTTGTTTATTTGACTGTTATATTATAATCCACCAGTTCAGTTGATGTAATTATTATGAGTGTTATGTATTGTTATTTTTGTCATGTATAAACAATACTATTGCTGACATACTGTGAACTATTACACATTCTAGGTTGTATTTACGAAACGCACGAAAAGCATGCGCCGCCAATAAACATTCGGTGAAAAAAACCGAAGCGTCACCACAGAAAGTAAAGTGCAATTATGTAAGTAATTCACATCGATGCTGTCTTCCATTCTCAACCTTAATTAGTGCGCAGACGCCCCAATTATTTTAACCAATTGTGTGGTTGCGATGCGATAGTGAAGCTTAAATTCATTACTACTTGACAATGTAGAAATTATTGAAAACGCACCTGCCTAGTGAACATTTCCGCGCAAACATCGGACGCGCCCCTCGCCGGTTCGGACCTCTCGCTCTCCGTCGAGTCAGAATCAAACTCCGAGACGGATTCCGGAGATTTCCTTCCGCTCGTACCGGTCCTCTTTAAGCCTACTTCGGTCGTCAGAATCTCTTTTATGACGTCATCCGGGGTTTGTTCCTTGCGTTGCTTGTTGCGTAACTGTCGAGCTCGCTTTCTGATGTCTGCAAGGAAGCCGGTAGTCACTTCTACGCTTTCGTGCGAAATGTCCTGCTGTGGTAGATCGGTCATCGACTGAGCCAAGTCAGTCGACGATCCTTTCGAGTCCGTAATCGTCTCGAGAGATTCTACGGACGCTCCGATGCTTCTGAACGCGGCCAATCCTTCGACTATAGACACACGATGGCCGTCGTCTTCTTTGAAACGAATAATGATACCACCGGGTGCCGTACCCAGTAGCATCGGTTCGGAAAGTTTCAGGTTGTATATTTCAGGTGCGTAGCATTCTGAGGCGGTGGACGCTAAGGATGTCGTATCGCAAGTGCAGGGTGGAGCGCGGTATGTATCTTCGGTTAAGTACAGAATGGTGACGCGATCTTCTCCCACTATATACAAGAAAGGGTGGACAAACTCCCAGGCGTGGACGGCTGAGCTCCACTTCGGGTCTTCGTTGCGAGTCCGACGACCGTTCTCATCGACAAAGACTCCGCATTCCGCGTAACAAAGGAGTATTTCAGTGGGTTTCTCGCGGATGAGTAGGATCGCTCGGGGCGGGGAGTGGTTCCTCGCGGCCGCTGCTACGACGGGTTCTTCCATGGCGAAGGCTTCCAGCACTCCCGAGGGGAGAGTGAGGCGCAGAGGTTTCTCTCCGGCCACGTATAGGGCGCGCTGGGTCAGCAGCAGGCAGGAAGGGGCGCGGTCGGCGGTGAGCGAGCGCGCGCCGCGGAACTCCGCGAGCGCCGCGTCGTAGCGCAGCAGCAGCACGCGGCGCCCGCAGGCCGCGGCCGCGCACGGGCCTTCTGGGGCGGAGTCGCCGGTGATAGCCTGAAAAATTTGTTTTTATAAGAAGTTGCACCAAAAGAATAAAGAAAACTACAATGGGCACTAATAATAAAAGTACAACCTGTTTCAATCCTACCAGCTCTAAGTAAGATCTTTGAAAAAATCATTCAAGAACAACTATTAAGCCATTTTTATGAGAACAATCTCTTACACAGTGAACAATATGGATTCACGAGAGGCCGTTCTACTACTGATGCTGGCATTGCACTTCTAAAACACATCTTTAGGGCTTGGGAGAATTCACAGAACGCTCTTGGCGTCTTCTGTGACTTGTCCAAGGCCTTTGATTGCGTTGATCACGATACACTTATACGCAAGCTTGATTTTTACGGGGTAAGGGATAATGCTTTAGATTTGGTAATTTCGTACCTTAGTTTAAGAACTCAAAAAGTTGATGTTAACAGTGTACTCTCTACAGGATCACAAGTTAAAATGGGGGTCCCTCAAGGATCCATTCTGGGTCCATTACTATTTCTGATATATATAAATGATTTACCTTTTTACTTAAAAGATATTTGTGATGTTGTATTGTTTGCAGACGATACATCTTTAGTTTTTAAAACTGACAGAAATAAAAACCTTTTTGATGATGTTAATGACGCACTTTCAAAGGTTTTACAATGGTTTACAGTAAATAATCTACAGCTTAATGCAAAAAAAACTAAATGTATTAATTTTAAGTTGCCTAATGTTAAAGATAACCCCATTAGTCTAAAAATTGATGGTAATACTATGAAGCTTGTAGATACAACAGTTTTTCTTGGAATCACACTAGATTCAAAACTGCAATGGAACCCTCATATAACAGCTCTCTCAGGCAGACTTAGTTCGGCTGCATTTGCAGTGAGAAAAATTAGGTTATTAACAGATGTTGATACTGCTCGTTCAGTTTATTTTAGTTATTTCCATAGTGTAATGTCTTACGGCATTGTACTTTGGGGTCAAGCGGCGGATATACAAACCATCTTTATCCTCCAGAAGCGAGCTATCAGATCCATCTATAAGCTTCGTGCACGGGCTTCACTTAGGGAGATTTTTAAGGAAATTGGTATCCTCACTGTAGCGTCACAATACATTTACAATTGCATTGTTTTGGTCAGAAAAAATATTGGTCTCTATGCTAAACACAGTGACATACATTGCAGAAATACTAGGAATAAGG
Source organism: Udea olivalis (assembly GCA_947369235.1). Lineage (NCBI taxonomy): Eukaryota > Metazoa > Arthropoda > Insecta > Lepidoptera > Crambidae > Udea > Udea olivalis. The sequence continues at coordinate 7,104,371 of OX376362.1, read as the reverse complement.
ACAAAATTGCACTTCCACTCTTTAGGTTACAAAAAGTTTTAGGATCCTTTATGGGGCAAGGTATACATTATTACAACAAAATTCCAAAAACCATTTGTGAGTTACCTTTACATAGATTCAAACATCACATCAAAACAGCTTTATTAAAAAAGGGCTATTATACTACAAAAGACTACCTTATAGATAAAAATGCCTGGGTATAAGCGCTCTTCTCGATGCGGGATTAAAAAGCTCTATTGTAACAGATGTTTTATTGTAAGAGTTAATAGGTACCTAGTTTGTATGTACTGACTAACAATTTTTGTTTTTGAATTGTTTAAATGAATTCTTGTTATTATATTATTTTATGGTTGGTTTTTTCTCTTTGTTTTATATTCTTTTAGGTATCAAAATGGCACACTGCTTGTACTTTACTAACCCCTGTTGTAAACCCAAAACAAGTTTAAAAGAGTAACTGCTGAGTTTCTCGCCGGGTCTTCTCAGCAAGAAACAACTCCGACGCGGTGGTAGAGTCGCATTATGTCTGTATACTGTTTATTTACATATCCATATTATTATGGTATTTATGTCTATTATTTAGTATATTTTGCTGTAAATTTGACGATTTGAAAGTACTGATACAGTCTATTTGAATAAAGTTATTTGAGTTTGAGTTTACAACATGATGGAAAAAAACGAATCGCTGCAGTTCCAGATAGTCCCAAACTAGGCCAGTACTTCTTAATTAATGAGTAAACTAAGACGCATATGTTCAGTAGTGAAAGCCTCTTGCTTAAAAATGAACCGCCGTGCTAAGGAAAAAGAAAATCGTATTATTCTTATTCTAGCTATGGCGGACTAGCTAAAGCAATCTTACTCGCCGCGTAAAGTAAAAGTAAAGTAAAGTAAAAAATATCTTTATTCATATAGACTTATAAAAAGTACCTACTTATGACAAGTCATATACAAAAAAAAGTAGCAAAAATATACTGAATAAAAATAATACTATGATAGTTAATATCATAATTAAACATAATGTGACTCTACCACCGGTTCGAAGGTTGTTTCCGATCGAGAAAACTTCAGTAAGAAGTTTTCTCGATGGTTACTCTTTTCAATCTTGTTTTTATACACAAAAATTGAATTGACAGAGTAAAGTCATAACAAAAAAGTGTGCAGAGGAGCAGATTATACCTAAGATGACCACAAATTCTTATCATTTAAGAAATCCTCAACACTTTAATAACCTCGCTTCATTAACTTAGCTTTAATTTGTGACTTAAACTGGTGAAGAGGCAGTTCAACAAGAGTTTGCGGAATCTGTGTACTCTCAATTTATTTATGATAATGTAGTATTTGTCCGTAAAAACTTGCATCAACTCACCTTGAGCAGATTAGGAGGCGGGCCGACCTGAGATAAGGTCTATAGATGGATAAAGGTTTATCACGCTCGCTTAACAAGCTTGAAGCTATGTGTGATGATAAGTGATGACTAGATAACCTTACTAAAGCTACTAAGGAACGTGGAAAAAAGTAGTTAGTTGATCTACAAGTGACCAACCTTGACCATTTGCGGCGGCGTGTCCTCCGGCAGCCGCACTTGGCTCAGACTGAGCGCGGGCTGCAGGCTCCCCGCGCGGCGCAGCGCCGAGCCCCCCGCCAGCAGCCCCCCGTGCAGCAGCGATCCCCCGCACACCAGCAGCAAGCGACCCCCCGCGGCGGTCAGGCTCGGCACGGGGGTCGCGCCGAGGGACACGTCGGAAACTTCGAGACGGATGGGGCCTCGCAGGGAGTGGAGGCCGTCGGAGCAACCTGCGGAAATAATGGTTTGTTATTGAACACTAACCCTGACGTGCTGTTTAATCGCGGGAGGGCACTAGTGACCTGTAATAAAGGTTTTGTAAAACCTTCTTCAGTCTCTCACAATGTTCGCGTATTTTCACTGTACTTTAGTATAAGACTTACTTAATACTTAGTATTGTAAATCAACACTGTGAAGAGAGAAATAAATTACTTTTGAATTGAACTGTTGGGGAGTTTTAATCTTGAATATGAAATTAAACGGTACTTTTCATAATGAGTTTAGTAAAATTGTTATTTAGGGGATTAAAGCACTTCTCATTTTTTAACTTTTTTGCAAATATGTTTGAAAATGATAATCCGAAGATATAGGACAAAAAAACAAATTCTGACCAGCATTAATTCATTCCTTCCTTAGCTTTTTCGATCTTCTTTTGTTTATTTTATATCTTTTGTTTCTTTTATATTTTTTGTTTGACCCTGCCGTTCAAGTAAGCAATAATACCATTCAAATAATTTCCAAGAATTAACCTGATATATGATACCTGGTCAATGAACCTAAAAGTCTTACCGATAGCGAGCACATTTTCAGCGACATGCAAAGCGGCCACGGGTTCAGTGTCCAGCAGACACAGCGCGCGCGGCGCGTAGCCCGGCGGCGCGAGCCCCCGCGGCGCGGGCTGCTGCAGGCGCGCCAGCCACTCGCCGCGCTCGGGGTTGGAGGAGCAGACGACCGCCGCGCGCGCACAGCGGGCTGGGGTTTCTAGCTTCACCTAAAGAATGAATAATTTGCTAAACAAAAGTCATGGACTTTTTGGAAATCACATTTAATAGGTTGGGGCAAAAGTTTCTTCGCATTTTTTAAGAAAATTCAAAACATTTTTTAATATAGTTTATTCACATTTAAAAGTATGTAGGTGCCATTTTGTTCGATTACTTTTTGCCATCTTGTAGGTAGGGACATAATCCCATTGCTATAGGATTTTTGAGGCTGCTGTTTAAAATACCGCAACAATTGGTTTTGGCAGTCCTCTCGTGATGTTAACCTGACACTGCCTAAAGAATTCTGAAGAGACCGAAACAGGTGGAAATCTGAAGGTACAAGGTCAGGACTATACGGCAGATGCATTAACACTTCCCAGCCAAACTATCTGAATGTTTGCTGAGTGGCTAAAGATGTGTGAGGTCTGGCGTTATCATGATGTAAAACCACACCCTTTCTGTTGATTAATTCCGGCCGCTTTCTCTCAACTTCTTGCTTTAATCTCATCAGTTGTTCGCAGTAGAGCCCCTAAAGCACTTTACCCGTGAATTGCTCGCTCAGGTACATGTTAAAGTACAACTACTCGAACATGTACTGAAGTTGTCTGTTAAAGCACTTTTCAATTTGTTATTTTAAACTAGTTCCGGGTTTCGCCACAGTCTGACCGGCCTTTGATCACGACCTTTTTCGTATCATCTTGTCGTACGTGATCCACTTTTCATCACCAGTTATCAGCTTCTTCAAAAATAGTTCGGTTTCATTACGTCGTAATAAAGAATCACAAATGAGTAAACGGTTCATTAGGTTTCTTTCAGTGAGCTCGTGAGGTACCCAAATATCAAGCTGTTTTGTGTGCCCAGTTTTTTTCAAATGCGCCAAAACTGTTGTGTAGTCAATTTCCAGTTCTTCAGTTACGTCGTAACTACTGATATGACGATCTTGCTCCACTTTCTTAAAAATGGCATCCATTTTATCCGTAATAGGGCGACCAGAGCGACGTGCATCTTTGACATGAAAATTTCCGGATTGAAAATGCCTAAATTTGTGCTACTCTCACAGACACTGCACTAATAAACATCGCAAACTTGTTTCGTGGCTTACGTTGCATTTTTACCTTTTTTGTAGTAAAATTTTAAAATGTACCGAATCTCTTCATTCACTCATCTTGACAGTAAGAAAAACAAATTAATATCACACATTTGCCTAGTTTGAATTTGGAATTATCTTCTTTAAAATTTAAACTTTTAATGATACCAAAACCAGCCAGATACAAATAGTATAGCCACAGAGATTTTATTACTGGTTCATACATACTATATGCGAAAATACTTTTTTCCCAACCTAATATTTAGTGTAGTAGAGTAACTAATCAAAAAAATCTGAAAGTAATGCGAAGCGTGTGTGTGAGCTAGTCTGAGAAGAAGAAACCGCACGCGAAAAGTCAATAGTCTTATTTACATTTAAATACAAACAGAAGATACTATGTATAAAAATTATCTATACTCATATTATAAAGAGGAAAGATTTGATTGTTTGCATTGAATAGGCTCCGAAACTACTGCACAGATTTAAAAAAATATTTCACCAATATGAAGCTACATTATTAGGGAGTGAAATAAGCTATGTTTTATTATGATTGTACAAACAATTCATTGAAAAATAATAGTATATGTAAATCAAGTTTGAGTAGCGCGGGCGGGATGTGCTGCTTTACTGACGCCGCGAAGTGCAAAACCTTTTGACAGAAAGAAGTATGTCGAAGCAGCTAGTAATATATATTTCAATTCCAAATATTCTCAAATTATAATAAGTGCATTTTGTTAAAAATTGTACACTATTATTATATATATTTTACACACTTACTGCGAAAGCCCTGTTGGCCTCGTTCTGCGGCAAGTTGTGCGCGTCCGGCGACGCGAGGCGCGCGCGCACTTGCGCGTCGCCGCTCGACAGCACGAGCGCGCCGGACGACACGCGCGCGCGGAGGCGCTCGCGGACGCCGTCGGACCTGGGGAGATATACGTTGATGATGTTGATACGAGGAGTATGTGGGGATTAAAGTCAACGCAAAGTTGTAATGAGCCTATCATTTAAACTTATTAGGACATTCGATTTGTGCATAGGTCATAGTCATAGGTACATTCATAAATAGCTAAAATAGCGACGGTTCATAAATGCATCGCTTTTTTACTGCACTTAAAAAATTACAGCATTTTGACGCACCGCGACCCCTGTTTTTATGTTATTTCATTGCATTATTGGTTTGTCGTCCACAAAAATGACCGACGAGTTATTTCTCGCAAAGATAGAGACAAAAACAAGGTGCCATGTTAGGATCTGTCGACAAAATTGAATTTACCATACAAAATAATAATCACGACAATTGCTGCCATGTTAAGGACGGTAGACAAAATAGAGAAATGACAAAAATTGTATGTCTAAAATTTTTGTCTACTTTTCTCGTGGGAGCGCATCTTGGCCCTGCTGGGGTTTGCATCCAAGACCTCTGGATTTCAGACCGAGCTCTGTTACCACTTAGTCACGTAAGCGTTAATAGTTCATATACGTTTTATTTATTGTAAACAGCTGTGCAATGACCTTCCTTCCTCATTTCCCATTATCCTTTCACATTTATCTTTCAACGCACGTGAGCATCCAACTGCTAAGAGTTAAGTTAAGGAAATCATTCCTCACTATGTTGTCAAATAGAATATCTTACCACACAATCTGCACGGTGTTATTGTCTTGAGGACCATCAGGCACGTCTATGCTTCTCTTCCTACAATGTTAAAATAATAAATCAAAGAAAATTCATAAAACCATGTCTCATGTAAATATAAGGAAATTATTTTGTTTACCCATTAACTGAAGTTCTCGGCTTTTCTCGTCTGGGTGTAGGTGGATAACTATAAAACAGGTAAATTTCAATTTTATTGAATTATCATATCATCTTTTTTTTATTGACGACATCTTATTTTGTGATTGCTTTGACATTTATGTGTTATTTTTCCATATTTTGTTATATTTCATTCCATTTTATTATCTTTGACGATCTCATTCTGAAAAATCCTTTAATTGACCATGAAAAAATGTAATTTAATGTGTATTTTTGTAATGAGAAATAAATAATATATCTATCTATCTTAGTTTGAATTGAACATACTCATCCTCTCTATTTCTTGAAGCCAGCTGTGCCCGTAGCCTATCTACTTCGTCACGGAGCTCCCTGCAAAATATGATGGAATCTTGTGGCTTAATATGTTTTAATCATACACAATGTAAATTAACATTGAGCTAAGAAAGTCATTTCGACGACAGTTTTGCTAAGGTGTGAAGATAGTTTTAATAACATTAAGAAAGTCCTTGAAAGGGCAGTGGCAAAAGTGACAGTGATAGCAAAAGTGGTAGCTATATTGTAACACCAGACGTAAGCTTTCAAAATAATCTGTGTTTCAAATCAGGCCTCCTTTACTTCTGATCTATTAAAAAGATTATTGACGTAAGACGCTATTCAAAATTGAAGTTAACAGGTAAAAATTGAGCAGGTGGTCCGGCCCCCGGACATGTAGGATGATGATTTCTAATACTTTCTAGCCATGTGTAATTTATCACGATTTACGGCTATTATAGAAGTTATTCTACCTATGACTGACCCGCGTGAGCGTAACTTATATGGTGGGTTTGTGTTGCAAGTGTCGATACATACAACATATTTAAACATTTACGAAGAAATAACCAATGTCATACCTGTTAGCGCGGCGTAGAGGAGGCGAGGTGGCGGACCTCCGGCCTGATCTCCCGAACAGTTTGTTGCTCAATGAACACTTTTTTCGACCGGCCTCTTCCACTTTTGCCTGGAAACGACACGCATAAGTAGTTACAAAACGCAAATGGTGACACTTTTGTTGTCTCTAAAATTACATTATTTTGAGTTATTTTACTGTATCTGTTTAGTAAATGAAATAACACCAGGCATACAACAAAATTAAGAAATTTCAAATTAAAGCAGTGATTTGCTAATTATTTTTAGTGCGACAATTCTAAATTACCCTTTAATTTATCACGTTCTTTTTAAGAGACAACAACAGAATAGAATTGGCACATTACAAATATTTGAATCTATGCACTTATTGGCTTCTCGAGGAGAAAAGTTCTCATTATGCACACAACATGAGGTTAGCCGACGAAATTGATTCTGAATTGCTTATTAGTGCTTTTAAAACAGAAAAACACCAATTTGGAACTCGAACTTATAAGATTACTAAAATTGACAGCCGATGACAGATGTTGACGGTAGACGTAGACACGTCGGCGGCAAATGTCGACAGCATTTACCGTCCCGCGTGCAAGAACTGCTGGAGGAGCAGTCGCGCTACCTGGGATCCTTGGCACCTTCGTGCACGAGACCTAAACGAGGACATGCTGCTCCGACTTTGTGAAATGCAAATCGAGGACCTTGAGTCTCCTGGCGAAGCCTATTTCGAATATGGACAGCACAATCCTCTCTTAACTAACACTAGACTAGGCGAAATCAGCTATGTACCAAAAAAAGGCAGGAGTCGGCTGCTCAGCAAGCGAACAACCGCTCCACGTCCCCATAGATTGTAATTAGATGTAAATAGATGAGGACAAAATTAAACAACATTATAAATTTATATAAATTAATTCTGTACACAATAACAAACACCCAAACATAAACAGATCTTTTAGACAAATATAAGTAGACTGTAAGTAGCTGACATACCCGCAGGCTGAAAACACCCTCGCCATGTGGAAATAATGTAACACACGAACTAGGGAAATAAACATGTTTCTATTGTATTGTATACCTGCAGGAAGTCGATGAGCTTGGCCTGCTGGCGCAGCGTGCCGTCGGCCTTGGCCTCGCGCGTGCGCCACCACGCCGCCGCCGCCGCCGCCGCCTCGCGCGCCGCCGCCAGCTCCTCCTGGGCGACCACATTATGCAACTCTATTCAATTATACAAAATAATAATGAGGCTGACGCCAGATATGAGCCAAAAGCACAGATCACTCCCAATAGATACCGCATAGCAGGGCCTCAATAGTCACAGCACATGGTTGTATTTGCTACTATGAGGTCTCGATCGCTATTAACGCTATTTCAGTAGCGACCAAACTACAGACCAGTGCGTTCCGCGTATTTTGATACTCCAAAAAATACTTATTGTCCATTAGGGTGTGCGAAAATGGCTACGTATGCAATAAAATAGTGTGGAAAGTCTAAAATAAAATCAAACTTTAAAAAGGATGGTATCACATTTCACCGGTAAGTAAAATAATTTGCATTGACCAGTCCCACGGAGCTCAAGTTATAATGGATGTAAACAGTAATCGTACGTTTTAAAAAAAAGCACGCGTTGATGATGAGTCTTTTTGAAAATCTCTTTCTATCATGTGATTTTTTCAATAAGCTATCTCTTTTTTACAAAATACTAATGATGATTGATTACATACCCAGTAACATAAAATATTTATCGATGTAAATTTTGTTTCATTAAATTTGAATTGAAGTTACTTCATGTTTCATGTTAAATTTAACTTTTATTTCATATTTTAGGTTCCCTCAATGTGCTGTTCGGAAGAAGAAATGGATTAACGCTACGTGTCGTGGGGAAGAATGGTTCTCTATCAAAATAATTGTAATTTGTTCTACACTTTTATTGAAACACGAACTCCGAAGACGGCTTCTGGATTCCGCTATGCCAACTACACCTTCCGATATTGATAAAACAATATAGTTTTTCTTTATTTCTCATAGGTACTGCAATTGAAACCAACATTTAACAACACGATTGGCGAAGTGCGCTGTAGCACGGTTTCTCGCCGTGATATCCGTAGTATCCCGGGTTCGTTTTCCGTTCAGGTGGCCAATTAATAATCACTTGTTCAGAAGTTATCATACGATTCGGTTATTTTTTCTGATATTTTGTAAATTACTGGCTTAGTGATAGTATTCAATGTTTTCATATGTTAAAACCAAAGGTTTGTATTAAAAAAATTACATAAACGGTCCCAATAAAGGAAAACTAAATTAAATAAGTACCAAAGAAAATAACCGAATCGTGGGATAGCTTCTGGACGATTGATTTTGAATCGGCCCAAACCAACATACATTTATAATATTATAGTAAGATTAGTAAAATATATTAAGCTACAATGAGAAAAACGAATGAGATATTGATTTTCTAATGTATCAGTTTTTATTTGTAAATAAATACGAAATAATGGAGTTTCTAAGTGCTCCGTTTTTTATTAGTTTTATAAATAAATAACTTTTAGTGTGTTAATTAAACATGTTGAGATCAAGAAGTTTTATTTCATCGCCCCCACTTCTATCCTCATCCTCCAACAAATGAATAAACCTCAATATGGTAAACGTGTGAAAGGCCACCAAGACTCAAGTGCTTCCAAAATTTAAAGGACCAATGAATGGTCTCATCATCTCATCATGGAACTAAATGTTTATTATACTTACTTTTGTATCGTCGTATGAAACATTATGGTGTGGAGATATTGATGTTACTCAATAGTTACAAAGTGATATTTCGTTTTGCATTATAGAAAACTGTCGATACACGGTGTCCCAACCCTATTTGCAAACGTAGGCAGTGCTAATGCAAGTTTGACCTCGAAATAACCAATCATAGCACCTTTGTCACGCTCCCCGCAACCCCTGCCTTCCTCAATCTCTGGTGACTTTGGAAGAATACAAAACTCTCAACATGCGGAATCTATTGGGGGTGATCTGTGGCCAAAAGTGATCAAGGTGCGTTGCAAATTGATGGACGCGCGCTTATTCTGGATGGTAAGACATAATTGCGAATTCGAGTGCGAAGGAACTTGGCGTTGTCGTTGTATTTTTTTAAATTAATAAGAGGTCGAGTAAACAATGCAGTAGTATCTGTAAGGGTAGATATAAGCTTGGCTAAATAAATAAAAAATTAAAATTCTTCTTCTTTTGCAGGTGTTCAGCGGGGGCTATGTATTGGGGAGGTGGTGGACATTTTGTGCGCCCGTCGGCCTCTCGGTAAGTGCACTCGTCTGCCTAAGGAGCATGCAGTGCTCGTCAAAAGGATGTCGAGCATCAGTCTCCTGCTTTTTCTTTTCAATCGCAACCTCCCGCCGAACCTGAGGCGGCGCTATTCCTGAAAGTGGGTACAACTTGTTAAGGGTAGTTGGTTTAAGGCAGCCCGTGATGATGCGGCAGATTTCATTCAAAGCGACGTCAACTTCTATGGAATGAGCAGATCGATGCCACACTGAGCAAGCGTATTCACCTGCAGAGAACGATAGCGCCAAACCTGTCGTGCGAAGAACGTGCGGGGCTGCTCCCCAAGCTGTAGAAGTGCGGCGTCTAAGTAAGTTGTTCCTTGAACCGACTATCTGCTTCACACCCCGACAATGGTCTAAACGTCAGTGCCCTGTCTAGTGTTATACCCAGGTGGGGGCAGTGTCCGATGTGAACGCCCCGCCAGCTTAGTTTTAGGGTTCGGCTTGCTTATTTTTTACGGAGATGGAACGCACACGATTGCGTTTTGGCCGGATTCGGTCTGATTAGCAGCCAGGGCAAGGTCATCAGCATATACGTATGTTAGAATATGTTTAGAATTCTCGAGGATAGGTTGGTCGTTTGTAAACACGTGAAATAATACTGGAGCCAAAACACTACCCTTAGGAAGACCATTCTTCTGAATTCGCCAACGACTCTTGCTGCCATTCAGTAATATCTGAAATCGGCGGTTGCTCAACATTTCCCTGAGAATGTTGAGCACCCGCCGATTAATAACAGTATATTATTTTGTTCCATAAGGCGGTACCTTTAAAACCGGTATAATAATACCTCAAAAGTACAAAATGTTCCTTTTAGCGGTAAATAACGGTATTTCGTTCCGCCTTTACCGGTAACTTTACGAGGCCGATATTTTTCGAAAATAGTTCAATGATTGAATGTTCAGTCGTACGTCGCTCGGCGAGGCTAGACTACAGCTGCATAGTGTTGATGCGCCTTAGTGCGGAGCGAACTGCTTTCTACCTGCAACTCGCGCACTGACCAGGACCATATGAGCCATGATCCGGTTTGGGGTGCTTAACCCCTAAGTCACAACTTATTCGTACACAACGTGATAAATTACATAGAAAACAATTCCAGCTAAGCTACGCAGTCTTTGCGGCTAACTTACTTTAGGAAGTTAAGTGTTTGGCCTTGATTGATATGAACATATCATTGGTCAATATCGGCATTTGGTTCCTTTAACGAAACCGGTATTGTACCTAAAAAGAACAGGTTATCGAAACCGACTCAATGATGTTACGTGATCTCACCTGCGCGTCGGCGAGGCTAGCCTGCAGCTGCAGCGCGTGCGCATGGTGCGAGTGCGCCCTCGTGCGCAGAGAACTGCTTTCTTCCTGCAACTCGCGCACGCGCCGCATCGCAGCAGATAAGGCGGCCTCGGTCGCTGAGCTGGAACCTTCTAGATCTGCTACGCGGGATTCTAGCTCGGCAACGCGGGCTTCGCGGCTTTCTAGCTTTTCCTGTGATGTTAAATATAAGATTAGGATCATTTACATCTCTAACAGGGTTCCACTTAGATTAAAAGAAAATGGGCTAAGTTAAAATCAATAATCATCTGTAGAGCCTAGAAAAAAATATAGGAAAACTAGAATTATTTTGTCCATGCAGTTGGGATCATAAATCACAGCTCGTCCTCAGCCCGGCTAGCGCGGTGAGCATGTTGCGCGGGCGCAACGCCGGTATCGATAAAAACAATAGAGTCATCGAAGGCGGCGGTGGTGTATACAATTCTTACTTTAATAAATACGTTGTTTTATCTATTTTTTTCTTATATATTTATCGACTGGTGCGACATTGTTATATTGAGTCATGTGTTTTCCATTATTACCCCCGCTTAATACCTGCGATATAATAACGAATAACCAAATGCGAATAAACAAATTTCTTTTCGATATATTCTATCGAAGAGAAATTTGTTTTTTCGCTCTCTGAATTTATTTAATGACACAATGGCTACCCCTTTGTTTTGTACCAAAACGGCAGTATTTATTCAAAATAATATTTTGCCTGTTGGCACTAATATACCAGCACAAGTTTTAATACATAGATACCTAATTAATAATTCATTTTAAATAATTATTATCCTTACTTTAATAAATACGTTGTTTTATCTATTTTTTTCTTATATATTTATCGGCTTAATTAGTGATAAAAACACTATCGATAACGCTTATCGACAACAATAATGCGCATCACTATGCCCGCCCATAAGGCCCGTGAGTGGGAGAGAGAGCGAAATACTCCGATGATTTATAACCCCAACTGCACAGACAAAATATATCTACTATAATAATCAGTGATCGGATAATCGGATGCATATTTACCTAAAGTTGAGGTGTTGACTACTATGGAGTGCGCTTTTGAATCGAAAAAATCCCGGGATTTCGGAATTGATAAATTGAGGTTTTTTACTATATAATCAAATCAGGTGTGGGTATATTTATTTATTTAAATGTGTCGGCTTAAATGCGATAATTATCGAATGCACTTTTGAATCGAAAAAACCCCAGGATCTCGAAATCGATTTTATTATAGAATCACTCAAATCGGGCGTAGTAGTGTAGTGTTTATATACTAATTTTGATTTCTTTAGCAAAACCTGTGTTGTGAGTTACCTTTACATAGATTCAAAATTCACATTAAAACGGCTTTATTAAAAAAGGGCTATTTTACTACAAAAGACTACCTTATAGATAAAAATGCCGGGGTATAAGCGCTCTGCTCGATGCGGGATTAAATAGCTCTATTGTAACAGATGTTTTATTGTAAGAGTTAATAGGTACCTAGTATGTATGTACTGACTAACAATTTTTGTTTTTGAATTGTTTAAATGAATTCTTTTTATTATATTCTTTTATGGTTGGTTTTTTCTCTTTGTTTTATATTCTTTTAGGTTTATTTGTATCAAAATGACACACTGCTTGTACTTTACTAACCCCTGTTGTAAACCCAAAACAAGTTTAAAAGAGTAACTGCTGAGTTTCTCGCCGGGTCTTTTCAGTAAGAAACAACTCCGACGCGGTGGTAGAGTCGCATTATGTCTGTATACTGTTTATTTACATATCCATATTATTATGGTATTTATGTCTATTATTTAGTATATTTTGCTGTAAATTTGACGATTTGAAAGTACTGATACAGTCTATTTGAATAAAGTTATTTGAGTTTGAGTTTGAGTTTGAAAAGGAAACCATAAAAATAATAATTACCTCTTAATTTTTCTTACTTTTTAAAACAATTATCTCTAACGTATAATAAATAAGAGTTACAGACAAAAATGATTCAATCTCTTAATAATTATTTACGTACAACAGTATCACCAACAAATTAACCAACAGAACAAGTCTGATTGACAAAATCGTATTAAACGGCTAAGTTGAAAGTTTAAGATACAAATTATCTATGTGACTTTACTGCCTCCTACTACAAGTGGTCGTGTTACGTAACTTGGCAGATTTGGGTGGTTATCAGCTGTCGGTAAGTATTGTAGGCTATCTCTTGTTATATAATATCGAAAAAAAATTTATTGTATACTACAATAAAATTCTTCAAATAAAACTGAAGTTAGTTTAGATTTAGAACAGTTACCGGAATGTGATGCTACACCGTCATGTTCAACTCAGATAAAGTAATTTTAAGGTCAGATTTCAGTGACTCAGTTGATTTATAGTACTTAATATGATTTGTATCCTGTAATTATGTGCAATATAAATATAAAGTATAATTGTATTTTTGTTTTAATTAATACCCACTATCTGCTGTTCCTCTTTACACTCAGCATACTCATAAAATTAACTTCAAGTAAATACAAATATATAACCGGAGTTCTGTTTTTTTAATTATTAATTACCCCATGCTTAATTCGTCGTCTCGTCATCATGTAACAGAAGAGTTTCGCATTCCCGAAGATCCCGCAATCCCGGGATTTAAACTTGAAAAAAATTTGTTAAGAAGCCGCTTCCATACTATCTTAGCCAAAAATGAACTTTAGGTAAATATGCACCCGATTATCCGATCACTAATAATAATATAATGCCACCCTAATAGCTTATTAATCCTTATTAGGGCTCGCCGAATGAAACTCATATTCGATGCTCCTGGGTCGTTAATTTAACCACTAAATGATGTCCACTAACGTACTTATATTTACGATACATCAAACACTCACTAGTAACAGAGTCTAAATTAATGAACCATGCAAGAATTATGTGGGGTAAAAAAGTATTATGACGAGCGGACAAATATTGTGTGTTGCATGTTAAAAATCTCACCAGGTCGGTACGAACTTTATTGGTTAGTCACCAGTAGCGATTTTAATCCCACAATATGACCAAGTGTTTCCCTTCTCCTACTCACCGAGAGCAGCTGCAGCTGGCAGTGCTTGTGGCGAGCGCTGGAGCGCGCTTCCTCGTGCTGCTGCGCGGCCAGGGAAGCCGCAGCGCCAAGTTCTGAAGCCTGCTTCTCTGCTTCTGATAGCCTGCTCCTACATGTTTCTAGCTCGCTGCGGAGGCGCTGCGTTTCGATCTGATGGTTGAACATGGGAAATATTGGATTTATATGAGGACTAGTCAGAATTTGGTGGATATCCAAGCAACGTTTAAACGGCCAAATGCCTGGTAGTCACAAGTTTCGCGTGCATATTTTCTATATACGGGCTCTATGTAAGCGAGACTGACAGCGCGCTGGGAACTGTGTGTAGTTTAGAGATATAAATATTATTATTTATCACTGAAATCAAACATATCAGATGAGTGATAACTATTTTGATCCTAAGAAGATATTTTGCTGGCGAGATAAGTAATCTTTATCTCATTTTGTGAGTGATCATCTGTTCCATGTGAAATACAGTTATTAAACTTAATGCTACAATCTAATTATATTATGTAAAAACTGCCATGTATACTAACAGTTTTGACGTGACTGAAGTTTAGTGCAATATGGTAATTATCCTTACTGCAATAATACGGTTAAGAGCGTTTGCTGGGGGTGGATCGAAAACGTTGCATTTTAGTAAGATTTTAGTGATTATTTCAATGAATTGAAATAAAACTCAAATTTTGCTCTATTATTGTGTGCAGAATACTATTTAATTACACATTGAATTGTCTAAAATAAGTTAGTCGCCAATTAGTTGCTAAATTAAATAAAAACTGTTTTTTTTAATTGATAAGACACTTAAAAATGTACTGTACACAGTTAAAGTTATAATTATGAAATTAAAAGGTGCATTCAATAATAGAGAGATAATTTATACTTAATTTGAATTCAGCTAAATAATCACGCAATCCTTAAAAAAATGCGATGTTTACGATCTACCTCAAACGCAAAAAGCAAACCCTCTTAAAAGAAACATATATTTTTACAATGACTAAATAAAAACTTACCTCTAGGTCTTTGTTTTTCAACTCATGGATGTCGGCCAACTTTTCTAAATCAGTTAACTGTTCCTCTAGCAGGCTGCAAGCTTCCTGAAGAGCTTTATTGTTCTGCAAAATAAATTGACTTTGATGATCAAATAACACACACAACCAACTAACAAAGACATGGAGGTTACGATTTCTAGGTAGGACAAAGTTGAGTTGTGTAAAAGGGGGGACCTTTAAATTGCGGTATTGTAGCTGTTGATTGCGGATATTCCGTCATCAGCTCTTCAAAAGTCCTGCCGCACTTCTGCCCGAGAATTTTGTCGAAACGACAGTGTCAGATACCAAGTGCAACCAGAAATCGCTGTAGCTACTGTTTATGAAGAAGCGTCGCGACATCCAGGACATA
Source organism: Udea olivalis (assembly GCA_947369235.1). NCBI lineage: Eukaryota > Metazoa > Arthropoda > Insecta > Lepidoptera > Crambidae > Udea > Udea olivalis. The sequence continues at coordinate 7,088,964 of OX376362.1, read as the reverse complement.
GGCCCTGGTAACAAAATGTTTTCACCAACGTTTACAAAACCCTACTAGATCAGTTTGGGGCATAAATACATGAGGATGGTTTCGATTTAACATTCTTACATCTTCATGTATTCAACTTTAGCTTGTCACTCTGCTGGACCCGTCATATAGCCTACATTTGTACCCTGTTCTCAAAGAAGGTTTTGCAGAGCAAAAAAAAACGCACCGTGGTGATATGGCCGTTGATAGCAGCAATAGCGTTGTCGGCAGCCCTACAGCGGCCCTGCAGCAGGTCGGCCGCGAGAGCCAGCCGGACTCTCCTGGCCCACATGGCCTCCCGCGGGCGACGAGTCCACGCTCCAACTGCGCTGACGATGTTACGAAGGAACGCTGGTTTTGGACGAATCGGTGGCTTCTCGTTTGACAATCGTTTCGATCGAACCGGTGGATCCATCTCATTTGGGATATTAACTTACTGTGACGTATAGTAGTGCTAACCCCATTAGGGTTAAAGCATTCAATGAATTTACTCCCAAATGTTTTTAGCTAAGCACCAATTTAAGTTAGAAAACCTTCAAACTGATGTTGTCCTGAAATATGACTTAGGAACCAACTAAAGGATCACAAAATAAGGTCTCCAGATTGTCTACTAATTGATAGCTTCAGCATTAATCACGGAAGCACACTGCCTGCATCGGAAACGCGAGATGAACTGGGCTGCGGCTGCAACGTGTGGGGCAACAATACTTGCTTACTAACAACAACTGTTGTTTACAGCTACACAATCACTCGGGAATTCAAACAATAATCTTGCCTGTGTTACAGTCAATGGTATTTTGTTTGTTTAGATTATTTGTACAAAATATTTTCCTATGGATGACTACTTCCACATCCACCAAAGAGTAGGTAGGCCGGTTCTACTGAGAAGACCCACCTAAAATCCAGACAAAGAATTCAACGAAATAGACATGAAAATCTTCTAAATATGCGACGCTGCCAATCTGCCTACTGTGCTCGCTGTTGTAATGATTTATTTACAAAACTAGCCATAATTTAAGTGGTAATATCTAATGGTATATTTTTATTTAATTAGCATTCTTAAAGATTCAGGTTCAAAGATTTATTGCACACAAGATGAGCTTTCCCATGCATGTTTGAAGGGCCATAAAATATATCATCAAACTAAAAGTCTACATAAATTGCCCTTGATTTTGAAACATAGTGGCGTCATCTATGCGTATGATTGCAGTGCCCTTACAGGGTGCCATATGTAATGTCCTGTTTAATTAATGTTAGATCTTTTATGTACCATGTGGCCTGCAATAAATAAATAAATAAATGTATTTTTCCATAAAATTGAAAACTTATTAGAATCCAATGATGTTTTCTACGAGCCAATAGAGCGACTATGGAGGGGCTAACCTGCACGAGGTCAATGTTCTGCGCGCGCAGCTGCTGCTGCTCGTCGCGCAGCTGCGCGCGCTCGCGACTCGACAGCTCTTCCTGTTCCTCCGCGTGCATGCGCCGCTTCTCGCTGTACTGGAGCTCGCTTTTCAGCTTGCGGATGTCGTTGCGGGATCTGTAGGCGGATTGAAAGTGTTGATGAAATAGATGATGGCTGAGACAGCTTACGCTGTTATCATCTGAGCCCTAAGAAGAGCCTTTATAACACGTTCACTGTCCCCCATACGAGGGTCATTTTTTTCCTGGCAAGTCCACTCGTATTTTAGGTTACTAAGAAAACCCGTATATTTACTAACTGTAGAGAAATATACATAGCAAAAAATGCAGACATATTCAAAACTTACAAGTCTAAACCAAAATCCAACCCCAATTCACTCGTCAAATATTTCATCATTAAAGTGTATGTAATTTGCAACTTGACTTGAGTGAAGTCAATTTGAGACTCCAAACGGAGCGGAGTCGTTAAAATAAATTACCAGAAATCCGCGACCGTCTTCAAACCGGGCGATTGATCTTCTCAGTTAGGTACCGAAACCAAACCAACCAACTTAACGGACTTATTACAATCCCTCATAACTTGTCAAGTTCATTCCATAAACTGAGCGTAGCAGTTTCGTAATTTGATCTTTTATTTTCAGCTAGTCAGCGGTTACCTGGCACTGACGCATCTTCTAGGCTGGATATTTGACGAAAACTTTCGCTAAGCTCAGTTTAAGGAATTAACTTGATTGGATATAAGTGATTGTAATAAGGTCCCAGTGCTTCTAGTCTATTTTTACGTTTTTAAAGCAAGTATCTATCCACAACATCCGCAATAAATGTTTTCTTGCAAATCAGACAATAGATATAAGAAACAGAACTTAGCCGCTCACCGAAATTCACCTTACAACAAAGTGAAAAAATCTGATATGTTGTACATAATGTTAATTTAAGCTCAGCTATTTCCTACTGGTTTGACTTACCTATCGACTTCAGCCTGAGCCGTTTCATGCACCTTCCGCAGTCTATCCAACTGTTCCTTCAGCTTCTCGGCTTCCTTGCTGGCGTGCTCGTACTGCGGCTTCAAGGTCGTCAGCTCGTTCTGAAGAGCAGTGGCTTTCTGCTCGGCGGACTTGCGCGCTTCTGCCGCCAGGGAGAGCCGCTCTTCCAGGCGCTTGATGTCGCGCGCTGCGGACTTGGCTTCCACTGAGAGATCGTTGTATTCGCGTTCCTGAGAAATAACAATACTCATACGTGTTAATGAAAAAACGCAAAACCTGAAATTAGTTTGTTCAGAATCGAGGGTAGAATCGATTCCACTGATAAAAAATTGGGGTCAAATTTTAACCAAAAAAATAATTTCATTATGCCGTGGCACGCGAAGCGGCAACGTAGCGGTAGATCGCGCGTAATTTATAGACTTTTTAATTTGCAACAAACACAAGAAAACATAATATCTTCGTAAATAATCCGCAAAACTAAATTAAAAAAATAACATATTTCTTTTATAATAAAATAAGTTGGTGTCTGAGGTTTTGCGCTTTTTCATTAACACGTTGTATCATTACTATTTTAAAGATAGAAAACTTAAAAAAATGTATTTCTCATCTGTATTCTTGAGTTATTATGACAATAAATGAGCATTGTAAAATGCTGAAATAAAAGTAATATTTATACAAATTAATTGAATTGTACACAACTATGAATAAAATAATGTTTGTATTACCTTACGCCACCTGGCAAGATTTGCAGTTCTGGCTTCCTGTCGTAAATTAGCCATCTCATCAGCACGAGCCTGTATAAAATTGAAATACATGAAACAAATATTAATATATGGGCTTTGCAACGATAATCGGGGTGGTTCTATACGTGTCGCTGGTCAGCTATTTGTAAATAAATGTGCAGTTGACTTGTTTAAATATACTCAGATACATATCGAGAATGCGAAAATGTGCTTACTCACTCATAATTAAAACATTGGATGATTGCAAACAATCAGAAACTTTTGTTGTATGTTCATTGTGGTCATTTAAATGTACGGCAATTATATGAACTTTTGGCTGAAATGCTTCGCTATTTTTGATGCTGAATTCTTTAGACCCTCAGTTACTTGAAACTGTAGTAGCCAAACTGGCTATCTAGCGAATACATAAAAATGCGCTCGGGAACACATCACTTGTCATGATCTGGAAGTAGGGATAAATATCCCTGTTATGTATATTATTATATATTTATTATATACATAACAGGGAGATCGTTGCCTGAATTGACTCGACCGGGAATCGAACCTGGGACACTACGTAAGCCAAGGCGAGAAACTGTGCTGCAGGGAACTACACCAGTCGTGTCTCAAATAATGAATAAATAGAAGATAATACCACAAACTCCTAAAGTAAGTTTATCCTTGAATAATGAAAACACGAAAATAGCTAAAACACTGGATGTCCCAACACAAACATTGCGTCACGGTTACCTGTAGCTGTTGTTCGGCGCGCTCCAGCTGCTCCTTCAGCAGCGCGAGGTGCGCGTGCGCGGCGTCGGCCAGGCTCTCCGTGTCGCTGGCCGTCTCCTTCTCCGACGTCAGTCTCTCTCTCTCCGCCGTCTCCCTCTCTCTCTCCGCGCAGCCGGAGCAGCCGCGGCTCTCGAGCGCGCTCACTTCGCGCTCTAGTTTGCGGACCAGCTGCTCTAGGGCGTTGACCTAGAGGGAAAAAGAATTATGATGGTTGCAATGTACCAATTTGTATTTGTACATTAGCTATTGAAGCGCATTCTGCAATTTCTTCTATGAATGAACATTTTGGAGAGACATGTTTAGCCTTGCTATTTTATTATACCCATCTGGATCTATCTTCTATTTTCACGCAACATCAATAGGGCTCTTCACTTACTTCGATGGCCAGAACATTTCGAGATTAAAGGAACCAGTCTGTCTTTTGTATAGACATCGAATAACCTGCGTCTCGGTTTATCACGTATTTGTTTTTATTTTGCTGTGATAAAATTTGACATCTGTTTTTATTTATAGTGTATTTTTTAAAAGAATAAACTATCTAATTTTATCATACCTTTTCCCGATGCCTCGCTTCTAACCCAAGCGCATGCGCGGCGCGCGCTTCTGCGGCGTCCAGCCGCTCGTTGAGCCGCGCCTCTGTCCGCGCGCATTGTTCTTCAAGTACTGCTTCGCGACGCGCCGCTTCTTCTAGGCTGCGTTGTAGCTCCTATACAAAAAGTTACTTATTTATTTACTTACGTTATACTAAGCAAGGTAAACCAAACACTTCAAATATATCTGGTTTACTTTATATGAATGTGTCATATCAATTTTCCTAACCTGAACTTGTGCAAGTAAAGACGAGTTTTGGACGCGGTGCTGTGCGAGTTGCTGCTGCGCTGCCTTCATATGTTCCGTCGAAAGGTCTACTGCTCCTTGCTTATCGTTCATCGACGCCTATGTAGTATCAGGAAAAATACATTTAGTTTAATTATTTTCACTGAATATAACATCAAATTCAATTTTAATTTGGTCACTTTGGACAATAAGGGTGCGTTTCCATCAGAGATGTGCGAGGATGCGCTGCGAGGAATGTGTGTGATAACAACCAATAAAATTGTTTCATTCACCTAGCTTCGCGATTCTATTGGTTCTTAACAAACACATTCCTCGCACATCTCTGGTGGAAATGCACCCTTACTTACCCATTGCAAACAAGTTTTTATCTTCATGTTCATTAAATATCATCAGTAAGACACTAGGAACCCAAGCATTGAGTTTCAAAGAATGCTTCCTGTTAATGTTTTGCTACTGTTCTACAAGAGATTTTATTTGTGGCAAGACACATGCGCGCAGTCGGTCGTGTTCCGCGGAATACGCTCCGAGCCGACCGGCTACCGCGGTTGCTCGCGTATCCGATGTATATTTTTTTTTATTTATTTATTTGAGCATGAAATAAGGTACAAGATGTAGCTGGTCTTCTAACTAGGTACAATCGATAAATACATAATTTAAGTATCACTCATTTCTACCCTCACAGGTGTATGCACAAAATACAAAACTAGACTTTAATTTAAACACAAAATATCATATAACTTAGATTGAACACAAAATAAGGAATGACTATGTTAACATTTGTAATTTAAATACTCTTGAATACTATAAAAACATTTTGCAACGAGCCAAGATTTAATACTCTCTAAATTTTGCAGTCTGAAGTGTTTTGAAGTGATCAGGCAATCTATTATAAATTAAAATACACATCATGTAAGTGTTACTGGCTAACAAATGTAGCTTAGCAGAAGGCTTATACAATTTATTTTTGTAGTTTGAACACAAATTTCTGTCACTTGTTTGCCATTTTTTTTAAACAAATACATGTGGCTATTCACAAAAATACAAATGTCAAAAATATACAAACATGGCAAGGTTAACAATGAAAATATACACACAGGTTTACTCCGATGACGGGGTACTGCTAGCAACCGGAAAGGTCCTCAGCTTCATGTGCAACATCATGAACAACGGACTGCAAGCGGCGCTATCATGGTGCAGAAGTAAGGGACTCCAAAATCAATTCCGATAAGACGAAACTAGTCTTATTCACCAACAAACGAAAAATTGGGAGGAAAGAACAGCAGACAGACAACTCCGACCTTGAAATGGTGAAGGAGATTAAATACCTAGGAGTCACGCTGGACAGCAAATTAACTTTTAAAGCACACATAAGCAACACCTGTTCCAAGACCAAAATGGCCATGATGCAATGTAAGAGAGCCATGGGACGCACATGGGGAATCAAACCGGCGACTGTACTATAGATATACAAAGCAATAATCCCGCCACGAATTCTTCACGGATCACTGGTATGGTGGCATAAGGCGGCACTAATAATAATAATATCATTTATTTTCAGGCATCTAAATTACATTTATGATCTTATAAAACATATTTGGTCCATAGATAAATATCTTAGAGAATAACATACATACTATTTAATATAAAACTAAAAAAAACTTATTTTACACACACATTATTAATCACCATTATTGTCACTAAGGACCAACAAGCTAGAGCTAGACATTGTCCAAAGACTAGTGGCACTGATGATCACGGGTGCAATGAGAATAACACCCACATCAGCGCTAGAGATCATGCTCGGGCTAGAACCGCTAGACCTAGCGATTAAAGGAAGAGCGACCGAACAATGGTTTAAACTTAGGAGCACGAGCCTCTGGATCGGTAACCATTCGGACAGAACAGAGGGCACCTACGCATTGGAAGTGAAATCTAAAGCAACATGTCAGTGATCTTTGCCAACAACGACCTAACAAGGAAAGACAAGATCTTTGACAAAAAAATACAGAGTACATATAGGACAAAGAGACGAATGGGAAATAGACACAAGCGGAAGAGTGTCCTACACAGATAGCTCCAGGATTGAGTCATTGAAGCTATCTGGCGCGGGTGCACACAAGGTGCGAGGAAGGTACAGTGATAAACAGATCAATCTGCCTAGGCAGGTTTGCCAGCGTATTCCGAATAAAAATATACGCCATCATGGAATGCGCTGATATATTAGACAACCAAGGCCACTATCTACAGTGACAGCCAGGAAGCGCTGAAAGCACTCAGCAAAGCCGAGATGACATCAGCAGTTGTCAAAGAATGCAAAATAGCTCTAGGGAGACCAGCAAACAAAATAGAAGTGGTGATTGCTTGGGTCCCTGGACACGAGGAGAATGCCGGAAATGAGCTAGCAGAGGAACTAGCCAGAGGTGGTGCCGCTGAAGGCTTAGTGGGTCCGGAACCCAGGCTGCTAATAGCCCACAACATAACCCAGGGAGTGATCAAAAAGAAAATCACAGAAGTAACAAATAGACAATGGAAGGCAGCAACAGGTATGCGACAGTCCAAAATGTTTATCAGCGCCATGAACATGAAGAAGACAGGTCAACTGCTGAAGTTGTCAAGAAATAGTGCACGTATGGTCATAGAGATCGCCACAGGACACTCCAGACTTACAGTGATAGGCATCAAAGATGACCCCATATGCCCAGAGTGCATGGACAGCGAGGAAAAGAGCTCCCACCTACTTGCCGAATGCCCGATGTACTCACACATTTGATGGGAGCTCATGGGGTCAGACTCGCTAGATGAAGAAGATCTTTAAGAACTGACGGTGGACCAGATAACAAGATTCTGCAGAGCCACGGGAAGATTCAACGGGACGCCGTGAAGATGGGACAACCTAAAGACCCCCTACAAGAGGGGCCCGGGGAAATGGGTGAAATGGAAAAGTCCCCAGTTGGAAATGAAAATAATAATTTCAGGCACCACCTTTTTCGTGTTAATTCCGCTCATAAAGAAGCTTTCGCGACCTACAATGTGGCACTATTTTATTTTAAATTCAGGCGGCGTCGTTCAGGTTGTAAGATGTCGGTAAGGTTAGATGGTGTTCTCGTCGATGTCACTGATGCCTTACTTAAATCAGCGGCCGCCAGCTTCCTCGCGTCGTCTAACTCGGCCTGCAGCTTGCTGGATTCGTCTTCTAGCACTCCTTTTAACCTGCTCCCTCACACTAACTCATTAACAGTCTCAATGAGAGTACAAACCTTAGCACCTTTAGCTATTTATTCGCGTCTCTAGTTCGGCCTGTACGAGTAACGTTGCATGCTCGGCCTGAAGAGTGCCGAACTCATCTTCCAAGTCGGCGAACCTCCTCTCAGCCTGTTCTCTAAGCTAAATGTCTAATACCCTCAGTGTCAGTACTAACCTCAGCGGCCGCCAGCTATTTCATCGCATCGTCTTATTCGGCCTGTAACATTGCATGCTCGGTCTAAAAAGTGCCGCACTCGTCTTTCAAGTCGGCGGATCTCCTCTCAGTCTGCTTTCTAAGCTGATACTCTTAATGTCAGCACTAACCTCAGCGGCTGCCAGCTGTTTCCTAGCTTCGTCCAACTCGGCCTGCAAGGCAGAATGCTCGGCCTGCAGCGTGCCGCACTCGTCCTCGAGGTCCGCGAGCCTGTGGGCGGCCTGCTCGCGGGCGTGCGCCTCGCGGGCCGCCGCGGCTTCGGCGGTCGCGAGACGGATGCCCATTTCGCGGTTCTCGTTCTCATTTCCGCTTATCGTTTGCCGGCGTAACGCGCGCTCTTTTGCTACGGAGTCCTGTGGAGAGCGATATAGTTTGTAGATATTTGTGCATCACTAACCAAGAGTAGTGCATCTAAAAATACCCGACATCGTTACTATCAACAAGAAATATCCTCAAAACCAAACACTTATTAGAGAAGTGAGCAGCGCGCTCTTGTTTGTTGAAAGGAGAACGGCAGCTGACGTTTGTTTTGGATTCGTATGTATTATGTAATTTATAAAACAATTAAAAGGGTTTATCTTTCAATAATGTAAATAATTTTAAAAGTTGGGGATGATGACAAAACCTTAATTTAAAGTAGCATGAAGCAAGCCGAAAAAACAATGGTATCAAAACGCAGCCGTAATGAATGTCAATAAATAAATCGGTTAGTAAATCGTTACTACACCTTTCAACCGAACAAATTGCAACATTTTACTACCACTATACCATAAATAATAAATTATTGTTAGAACTGCATTTTGGGCCTCAGAACTGTGGGATGCTGCTCCCATGTCATGAGTATCCTCGGGTACCTAAGTTATGCTCGCCACGAGAGTATGAGCTGCCTTCCTAGATGATGTTATTTTAAGAGTTTAGGTAGAGTTTAAGAATTTAGTTAGGTATTAGAAAGTATTGTTTCATTACATCTAAGTATAATTAGTATAGCTACTTATTTAGGGGGGGGGGGGGGGGGTAAGTCTGAGACGTGTGCATGAGAGCCCTAGTGTGCTTCCCTCGGGTACCCTCTGGGGCGACATGACAAGCGATCAGACGTACCCTCATTTTCAAAACCTGTCCGGTGCTGAGAATGGCGAATGGTCTTGGGGGAGAGCGCAGGTCGTGTAGATTCCCAAGGCAGGGCCTGTGTAATATCCTTCTCGAGGTGCCCCCTGTTATTGGTCTGATTCCTTATGAAACAGACGTAACTGAAAACTCAGGCCGTACCCCCACATCCTCACCCCACCCCTCCGCATCCCCGCTACTATATGCTCGTTGCCCCGGCGCCCTTACGGGGAGCCCAGGCAAAGCGAGCATTAAGTCGGCATCCTTCCCCCACATCCTTTCCTATCCCCCAACCCATTCCGGCAGTCCCGGTCAAACAAAAATATGAGTGCAAATAAAAATATAATACCCCAGGAGGGTACCGGCAAGGCCGGAGAATCCCTCCCTGGACCGTCAGGTTCGGGCTGCCCCTCGTACTCTGGGGGGGGCGAATTTGCGCACCATACTACATCCACGGCTACACAGGTGCGTCCCGGTAGGTCTATTTCTGAGACTCTCGGGGACGACCTGTCACGTATAGCCCTTAGAGACAGACTTATAGACACACAAACAGACAGACAGACGCACAGTACTGAAGAATTTAAAGAATGGCTCTCGAAAAGTAAGTACAAGCGTCTGAAGGCCAAGAAGAAAAGAGAGCTGGCGGAGCAGAACCACACCCAGACACCTCAAACACCATCGAGAGGGGGGCAGGCTCTCGGGCTCCTAAGCTCAAGAGACAGGGGACAGACCCAGAAGAGCCGACACAGCAACGCCCACCTAAAAGGCAGAACACCCGCGCCGAGGGATCGTCGCGACCCCATGTGGGCCAGACAGATCTCTCCATCATCATCGAGCGGGTGGATGGCGGCAGGATGGACGAGGCCTCAGCAGTGACGGTTCGGAAGAGGCTAGTGGCGATCATGACCAGCGCCGTGCGGGCTAAGGTCGGGGGGCGGTGCCTGTCGTTCGAGGCCTCGGGGTTGGTGGCAGAGGGATTTTTCCTCGTGACACCCAGCACCGAGGAGGCGTGCAACTGGCTGCTCGGCTGCGACCTTAGCGGGCAAGGCGAAATGCCACTGAGGGCTCGCAGACTGGAAAGCCAGCGAGTATCAATCTGGCTGCCGGGCAACCTCGGGGAGCCGGGTAGTGATCCGCTGGAGATGCTTCGTGGTCAGAACGATCACAGGGTCGAACTGAGGCTGCCTGAGTGGAACCTCATCTACAAGGAGACGTTGCCAACTGGCCAACGACTCGTGGTGGGGGTCCCTCAGGACGCCCTCAGGGACCACGTGATGCTGCACTACCAGTACACCAAGGTGCAAGCACGGCTTTTAAACCGCGACAAGATGACTCAGGGGGGAAACGAGCCCGTCGGTGGGATAAGCACCACTCAGCCTGGAGATTCAACAGGAATCCCCACTGCAGGATGCAGCAACGACCGTCGGGGCTCTATCCCAGGACACGCCGTACAGGACACAGAGGGGGGGGGGTGCTTGCCGGCGGGGAGAGCAGTAGTCAGATCGGGAACCCTGCAGAAGGACCCCTAGACTACCGCACACCCAGCCGAATAGCCAGCCCCGAACCTCCCACACACCACACCACACCCACCCCCCCTCACGACACCGCTCAGGGATCGCGCTCCCCCGCCAAGTGTGGCGCTTCTGCAACCGCCTTGGTACGGGGACCCGAAGACCGAAACGGAGTAGTCAAGAGGGGGCCACTAACACACCAAATACACACACACACACGACACACACACTCACCACACATTTGAACACACACAGTAACACAACACAAAAACACAAACAAAGGATAAAAATAGTTCAACTCAACCTGCACCACTGCCGGGAAGCCATGTCGGAGCTGTGCCGATATGTGGTGGAGGAGAGCATAGATATCGCTCTACTGCAAGAGCCATACGTCATAAACAGACGGGTGGCCGGGTTCGGCTCCCTGGGTGGAGACCTCATCTACCACAATGATGGTGAGTCCAACCCGAGAGCATGCATCTTCACGAGCAGTAGAGTAAGCACACTAGCACTAATCAAGGCAGACTGTTACAGAGATCTGGCAAGCGTCGAACTAACAATAACGAGCCTAAACAAGAACAAAGCAAGGGTGCTCCTCGTCTCTGCATATCTTCCCAGCGAGAGTGAGTTTGAGCCGCCAACAAGAGAAATGGAAGATACCATCAAGAAGTACCAAGGTAAGAACATTCCTGTTATTCTAGAGTGCGACGCCAACGCACATCACGTGGTATGGGGCAGCACGGACTGCAACAGGAAGGGGGAAGCACTCCTGGAGTACATTAGCGCATCCGGTCTGGAGTTATTAAACGTAGGTAACACACCAACGTTTGTCAACAGAGCGAGAAGTGAGGTGCTGGACATCACCATCGTATCAGAAACGATCAGCCGACAAATTAGAAACTGGAAGGTAGACGTAAATGAATCCATGTCAGATCACAGACGTATAACCTTCAGCATAGACTGCAGCATCGACAGGATCCGAGTGAGAAACGCAAAAAAGACAGACTGGTCTATTTTCGAAAACTACATCAAACAGTGGACACCTGGAAGTCACAACTTACACAAGCACGAAATGGAGATAGAAAAAGAGGCGACAAGACTAGATGAGGCCCTCAGGGAAGCCTATCATAGCATGTCCGCTCAGAGAAATCAAACTAGGCAAGGGACAACCGTGGTGGACTAAGTCACTAGAGAAGTCCAGAAAGAGGACCCGACGTGCTCTCAGGGTGGCCCTCAAAAAGGGTGACGAAGAGAGCTGGCGTAAGTACAAAGACGAACGAAACAAGTTCAAGGGCGGAAGCAGAAAAGAATGCAGGAACAGCTGGAGCGCGTTCTGCGAAGGGATCGAAAAACACCCAGATGCCGCAAGGCTGGTCAAAACGCTATCCAAGGACAACACCTGCAAACTAGGAAGTATCAAGAAGGGGGAAGAACTGATAACTGACCCAAAAATGATACTTAAGACCATGATGGAAACTCATTTCCCAGACTGCGAGCACGACATAGACGAAGACATGCCAACCTCAAACCCCACAGTGGTAAGGGCAGGCGAGGCCATCGCCATATCGGAAGAACAACTTGTATGGAGCATCTTCTCCTTCCAGCCATACAAGGCGGCAGGCCCGGATGAAATATTTCCAAAAATGCTGCAAGTAGCGTTAAAGTACATCAAGGAAGATCTCTTAAAACTGTTCAACAGCAGTATAAGAATGCAGTATATTCCCAAGAAGTGGAGGGAAGTCAAGGTAGTTTTCCTACCGAAACCTGGCAAGGCCACATATCAGGAGGCGAAGGCCTTCAGATGTATCAGCCTATCCTCGTTTCTATTGAAGACAATGGAAAAGATCCTTGACAGAACTATAAGAGCCCAGATAGAGAACAGTGGATCCCCGCTACATGAGAACCAACATGCATACATGGAGGGTAAGTCCACAGAAACAGCCCTCCACAACCTAGTTACTAGAGTACAAAGGTCTCTGAGCAACAAGAAATACGCACTGGGCTGCTTCTTCGACGTAGAAGGGGCATTCGACAAGGCCAGCCCTAAGTCGATAGAAGCCGCCTTAGACCGCGAAGGCATTCACAAAGATATATCAGGATGGGTGAAGAATATGCTTCAACAACGCCTGATAAAGGCTGAGCTAGCAGGGGTTACACACACGGTCAGGGCGAGAAGAGGATTCTAGCAGGGGTTACACACACGGTCAGGGCGAGAAGAGGATTCCCGCAAGGGGGATGCCTATCCCCTCTACTATGGTGCATTCTAATAGATGAACTAGTACACGAGATAAACAAGATACATATATACACACAGGTGTACTCTGATGACGGGGTATTGCTAGTAACGGGAAAGGTCCTCAGCGTCATGTGCAACATCATGAATAGAGGACTGAAAGCGGCGCTATCATGGTGCAGAAGTAAGGGACTCAACCTCAATCCCGAAAAGACGAAACTAGTCCTATTCACCAATAAACGTAAAATTGGTAGAAAAGAAATAGTGCAGATAGACAACTCCGAACTAGAAATGGTCAAGGAGATCAAATACCTAGGAGTTACGCTGGACAGCAAACTAACTTTCAAAGCACACATAAGTACCACCTTTCTTTTTTTTTTTTTTTTTGCGTCAGGAAATGCATTTAGGCATTCCCAAGGCCCTGGGTTCGGGACACCTGGGATATGTGGGACTCGGAACTCCTGGAAACAGAGACCCCTACCCACTAAAACCTGACGGTGGTCATCTTCGGCGCAGAATGGAAGGGACCCGGGATCCCCAACGAGGGAGAGACTCCTCGCAGGACCCTTCGGCGCGCAAGGCCGCCTGGCAGCCAGCCTCGGGAGGAGCAAGCTCAACTCCAGTGCACGATAACACAGACCACTGTGTCCGAAGACACGCGTTACCGTCTTCCTCGGGATCGCAAACCGAAACACACGCAGGCCCCCCCGCGTGCGCTTCGCGACCCCAAGGGCCCTTTTAGTCGCCTCCTACGACAGGCAGGGATACCTCGGTAGTATTCTCGTCCCCTAACCGCAGGGAACCGCCGGGATTACGCACCACCACCCCGGCGGCCTCGCCTCCGACGTCGGGCGGGATTGTCCAGCTCGCGCTGGCGCTCGGCACTCTCCTTCTGCGACACGACGGCATCGCAGAAGGAGAGCACCGCATCCCACGAGCTCGCGCTCGCCACCATGGCAGAAACCACGGATGGCAGCGAGAGGTCGCGCCCAATCGAGGCGGTGAGCGTCTCGCGCTCGTTTGCCCAAGCTGGGCATCTCCAGCGTGTGCTGAGCCGTGTCCTCGCTGGCGTCACAGTGGTGACAGGCATCGCTAGCCTCCCGTCCGATCCGGCACAGATAACTCCCGAAGCAGCCGTGCCCCGTGAGTATCTGCGTCAGATGGTACGTTACGGCGCCGTGACGCCGATTCAGCCACTGCGTGAGGACAGGGCGGATCGCCTGGATCGTGCGATGGCCCGATCCGGGATCCGCGAGCCGCACATCCCAGAGCTCCACAGCAAGTGTGACACATAAGTACCACCTGCTCTAAAGCCAAAATGGCCATGATGCAATGTAAGAGAGCCATAGGACGCACATGGGGAATCAAACCGGCGACTGTACTATGGATATACAAAGCAATCATCCTGCCACGAATCCTCCACGGATCACTGGTATGGTGGCATAAGGCGGCACTAAGGACCAACAAACTAGAGCTAGACAAGGTCCAAAGACTAGTGGCACTGATGATCACAGGTGCAATGAGAACAACACCCACATCAGCGCTAGAGATCATGCTCGGGCTGGATCCGCTAGACCTAGCGATCAAAGGAAAAGCGACCGAACAATGGTTCAAACTCAGGAGCACGAACCTCTGGATCGGTAACCACACGGACAGAGGGCATCTACACATTGGAAGTGAAATCGAGAGCAACATGTCAATGATCTTTACCAACAACGACCTAACAAGGAAAGAAAAGATCTTTGACAAGAAATACAAAGTACACATAGGACAAAGAGATGAATGGAACATAGACACAAGCGGAACAGTTTGCTACACAGATGGCTCCAGAATTGAGTCACTGAAGCTATCTGGCGCGGGTGTGCACATAAGGTGCGAGGACGGTACAGTGATAAACAGATCAATCTGCCTAGGCAGGTTCGCCAGCGTATTCCAAACAGAAATATACGCTATCATGGAATGCGCAGATATATTAGACAATCAGGACAGCGTCACCAAGGCCACTATCTACAGTGACAGCCAGGCAGCGCTGAAAGTGCTTAGCAAAGCAGAGACGACATCGGTAACTGTCAAAGAATGCAAAAAAGCTCTAGGGAAACTCGCAAACAAAATAGACGTAGTGATTGCATGGGTTCCTGGACACGAGGGAAATGTCGGCAACGAGTTAGCAGACGAACTAGCCAGGGGTGGTGCGGCCGAAGGCTTAGTGGGTCCGGAACCCAGGCTGCCAATAGCACACAACATTACCAAGGGAGTAATCAAAAGGTTAACCACAGCAGCAACAAACAGACGATGGAAGGCTGCAACAGGCATGCGACAGTCGAAAATGTTCATAAACGGATTGGACACGAAGAAGACAGGTCATCTACTGAAGCTGTCAAGGAACAGTGTACGTATGGTCACAGAAATCGCCACAGGACACTCTAGACTAAACAGGCACCTAACAGTAATAGGCATCAAAGACAACCCCACATGCATGGAGTGCATGGACAGCGAGGAAACGAGTTTCCACCTACTCGCCGAATGCCCGATGTACTCACACATACGGTGGGAGCTCATGGGGTCAGACTCGTTAGATGAAGGAAATCTGAAAGAACTGACGGTGGACCAGATAGTAAGATTCTGCAAAGCAACAGGAAGATTCGACGGGACGCCGTGAAAAAGGGACAACCTAAAGACCCCCTGCTAGGGGGCCCGGGGAAATGGGTGAAATGGCCCATAACTAGCGGACCGATCACCCGGCCCACTGCCAGCGTCCCCAGTCGAAATAATAATAATAATAATAGCTACTTATTAAGTACTGACGATGAACTGAATCTTTTTCTAAGTCATGCTTAATTCAAGATCAATTACTAATTTTATAAATGTACAACGTACAACTTAACAGTCAGCAGAGTTACCTCTGCTTTTTTTCGCGCATAAACCGCTAAGCCACTTTTTGATTCGGATGAAAGATTTCAGTCACCAGTAAGCCTGTCAGCGCGTTTGTGACATAAATAATAGTTTGTTTATTTAAAAAAAAAATTATGAGTTATTGACGTCAACTATCAATTACTCCTATCACGGAACCACTATCAAGCCAATACAGACTCCAATGTAATTCACTAATGATCATAATTAACTGCACCCGGCCACCCGCCGGCGGATGTGTGGGAGACAAAAATAAGCATAACCTAACTCCATTAAATGCATTTACCTAACGAACCCCAACTTCTTAAAATCTGCAAATAAAAGCTTCAATTAAGTAATATTTTCATCTATTAAATGTAAATGTTTCGCGACCAAACACGAGGTTTTTTAGGTGTACAAAACTTTCATACACGGCGGCCGTTCTCCTTTTGTCGTGTTTTGAAGATATCCTTGTTTTAAAGTAAGGTATTTTAAAACTACCCTATTTTGTCTTTTTAAGCTATGGTACAGACGCGTTCACATCAACCTTTTCCAAAACATTGCAAAATGTATTTTTATACCCGCAGCAAAACGTGTATGTAAAGCTTGACGTGAACGCGTGTGTACAACAATCTACTAATCAATAACTACTAAATTACAAAGCAGTCTACGCTACTAAATTAAAACAGAATTATCTCTAATAGCACCTTTTAGAACAAAAAAGAATGAAATAAACTCTACTTCTAACTATACCGCTACGAGAGTATTTCAATATCCGACTCACGATCGCCCGCACGTTGATTTCCGTGAGCCTTCGGTGCCGTAACTCGTGTACGTGATCAATTATTTCCTACGTGGGTATAAAATACGTCAATAAAAAAGTTTAATTAATAATATCTCATTGTAACTAACCGTGCAATACAATATTATTGAAATAGGTATCACGGAAAAATTCACTAAGCTAGCCTTGACTTACAAATATTCACTAAGCTAGCCTTGACTTACAAATACATTAACTTAAAAATATGATTCAATTTTGGATTTCCTTACATCCAGACTATGTCTGATTCTTTGTAAAACTCTCTATCTAATCCAAACACTAATTTGGAGAACTGGCATGCCACATGTCAGTAGATATAATACAAATATCTATCTACACATGTAAGGGCTGCTCCACTTTCAGGGGTGTTTAAAAATTAGCATGATTTCTCTTTTTTTATATTGCCCGTCAAGATGACCTCACTCCACCTGATGGAAAGTGTTTGTGTGGTCCAGATGAGGCTGACCAGCCCAGTCATGCTAACGAATCACTGGGCTGGCCATCCTCACTGAAGGCCTGCAGAAATGCCAGCCCATTTCTGCTTGCGTGGGGTCAGATTGTCTCTGTAACTTAAAAAAACAAACCTTGTAATGCTGATGCTGCACTCTCGCCGAGTCCGCGCTGGCCACAGCCCGCGTGCACTCGGCCTGCAACTCAGCAACTCGGTCCTCCAATCTTCTTAAGTCGGCCCTGAGTCCGTCCCGCTCGGCCTGCAGCTCGGCCGCCTGCGCGCGCGCGACCCTGAGTTCGCCCGACGAGCGCTCGGCTATGCCGGCCGCTAGCTCCTGATTGGTCCGCTGGAGGGCCATTCGCTCTTCCTTTTCCACTTCTATTTGACGTTCTAGTCGTCTAAGGGAATTATTGATAATGAAAGCTCGTCGATATAGCAGAATTTTGCAGTTTTCTTGTTTATTCGAATCTAAGATAATTAATAAATAATTTCAGATCTGGAATTCCTTAATATTTTTTAAACCCATGTGATTAATTCCATCTGCTAAAACCAGTGATACTCGCAACACTCGCCCTATCCGGCTCGAAGGACCAAAAGAAAATGTGAGGTGTATATTTAGTTGATAGACCACTCTTTCACCCCCTTATTAAATCGTTGCATGGGAATGATTGTTTTATAAGTAACATACAATCAGGACTGTGTAAAGTTGCTGCAACACAAAAAATAACAGTTCATGTGATAAGTCTGTGCTCGGTTGTAGGCCCCGTCTGAATCCCCGTACCTGTTCTGCAGGCTCAGAGCCGTGATGTCGGCCTGCAGGCGCGCGCGCGTGCGCTCGGCCTCCGCGTCGGCCTCGCGCCGCGTCTTCTCGGCCGCCGCGCCCGCCGCCGCCTCGGCCGAGGCCAGCTTGTTCTGAAGAGATGATATCTCGCGGCCGCGCATTGCTGCTAGTTTTTCTGCTGATCTGTATTGTCAGTAAATAATAAAATTGAAAAAAAAAACAAACCTAAGCCGTCGATATGGTCGGTTTCGGCTGCCGACACAGAAATCGCCAGGTTGTGTTAGCGAGTGTACAGTGCTTTATACGTTTTTTAACTTTTTTTGCTTGTAAATAAACATATCATGAGAAACTGGTACATAGAGCTGATTATTATTTAATTCATAAAAATACCAAAACTGGCGGATTTGATGATGACACTACAACTACCCATTGTCTCATATTATCAATCTGTCATTTTCGGAAGGGGTTTTCCCAGATCGAATAAAGTTAGCTATCGTTAAACCACTGTTTAAAAAGGGAGATAGGCTGGATTTGAATAATTACCGTCCCATATCAATAGTACCTGTGTTGTCAAAGGTTTTAGGAAAGTCAATGCTTACTAGGCCAAATGGGTTCTTTACTGACTTCCACATTCAAAAAAAGGATCAGTATGGTTTCCGCAAAGGAAGCTCAACTGGCTTGTTTCAATTTGGTAAAGTCCATCACAAAGAGCTTAAATGACGGTAAGCCTGAAATGAGATTTTGTTGATCATTCTAAGTTATTGCACAAGTTACAGTATTATGGCATAAGAGGAAAAGCATTTGATTCGGTATCTTGTTATTTGAAAAATCGTAGACAGTTTACAGAAATATCAACCCTAACATCTAAGTTCAATAGGGGCTGTTGATAAACAAATTCAGATCCAACCCACATGTCAATTTCACAGGTGTACCTCAGGGTAGTATTCTGGGGCCACTACTATTTTTAGTTTATATTAAAGACCTCCCAGACGCTACCTCACATAGGTGTATCTTGTTTGCGGACGATACTACAGTCATGGTACAATGTGATAAAAAGGAACAAATTAACACTGCAGTCAACAAGGCCCTCAGTGATATAATTAATTGGTTGGATAGTAATAATTTAAATATAAATATCAATAAAACTAACATAATTCAATTGATTTCTCATAATTCTAATTCTTTACCCTTGACATAAATTATAATGGTGAATCTTATTGACGAAATTGGCAAATTTAATTTCTTAGATATGAACATTAAAAATTTGAATTGGAAATCCCATGTTGACTAGATTTGTGCAAGGCTTGAACGGTACATGTTTGCCCTTAAAAAGATGAGACAGACTGTATTTGTGGAGGCGGCATTAACCGCGTATCACGGGTATGTGTCGTCTCTCCTCAACTATGGGTTGATAATGTGGAGCAACTCTGTTGAATTTGATAGGGTTTTTAAAATTCAAAAACGTTTTAAAAAAATAATATTCTCCCACTACCATGTATGTACATTAGAGATGTGTGTCTTTACAAAATTCCACCTAGAATATTTTCTGAAACGTAATGATATTATCAAACGACAGAAAAGAGAAAAACGTATTAACATGTTATACCAACCTGCGTGTCACAAATACATAGGTATATAAAAATAATAAATACAATATGTGCATTTCTATATAACAGCTTGCAAATATTTAAACCTAACGTATTTAAAAAAAACAAAAAAATCATAATTAATTATTATTCTTAATTATTAAATTATTAATTAATTATTATATGGCTATTAGAAAAATGTTTTTATAGTGTTAAGGAATATACAGAGTTTTGTTCAAAATTATGTAAAAACCAGCTAGTTTATGAAACATTTACACGTCTGCATGCAGACCGAATACAATGGACAATTTATGCTATATTTTAAGACCTGTTTGACATGTTTTCTCGTAAATAAATCTTTCGATATTGACTTTGACATAAAAAACTAAGCTTAAAGCTAACTGAACATATGATAGGAAATAAATTTCTCAATTTATATAAAGATCAGATAATAAGTGATGATTAAGGAATAAAAGGAGAACCTTACTTGCAAATCTTATTTTTATTTCTAGGGAACTTACTTGAAAGTAGCTAAATCTATAGCAGTGCAGTCGTGGGATGCGTTGAAGCCACTGCTGTAGCTGTCTTCGCTATCGTCCGGCGCTACAAACGAGTACCCTGGACATACAAAATGTAAGGATGAAGGTTACGATTTTCATTCAAGTGAGATGAGAAAAGATAAGTCATTAATTTATGCTTTCCGCCAACTTATTTGTGGCTAACGTCCACTGTTCATACAATCCAGACTTGCTGGGATTTAGCGCGCCGTCCGATAGAGCATTCGGTGGGCCACTGATTAGTTCTACGCGAATAACGCCGCGGCTTACTTCTGTTTTCGTGTAATGAATTTATTATGAAATAACATTAGACAAATTAAAAAGTCTTAAAAGTTGGCGACCTAGAATATACAAAGACCTATCTATAATAATTTTAAGTGCAAATTGTTAATAATGAATATTAGAGATTAAAACAAAAAAATCGTCGACGTATCGGTGAAATTATGCTATATTGTGTTTTGAAAAAGTTGCCGCCTTAGTTAAAGACACTGACCTACTTGTACAATTTTTTGTTTGCTTAAATATCTTTAATTTAGTAGTTATCTTCAAACAAAGTCAATCAAATATTATCAATCTTGGGAAAGCATAGCCTTAAGAGTTTACGTTTGAATTTTTAGACATTTAAATCGAGACAGATAATAAGGAATCATATTGTCAGGGTGGCGGGGCGGTAGCAAACGGTGCGATGACAGAAAGTCGCACCACAACATTGCAACATCGCACGACGTCTCATCGAAGAAATTAAGCAAATAAGAAGAATTATGTTTACCTATAAACGGCAATTGTCCAGCGAAGGGCGGGCGGGAGCGGAAGGGCGCGGCGGAGGGCGGCGGCCGGCCGCGCGGCGGCGCGCTGAAGTACGAGGCGTCCTCCGCGCCGCGGATGCACGGCACCCAGGGCGGCGCCTGATCAATACAATATGATGCACTTGTATGATGGTCGTTACAGTAAAGTATGACCAATAAAGAAATGTAAAACACTAAAGCAAGGCTAAAAAGACGAGATGAAGAACACAAACAAACTTACATGTGTTCATAAACTTTTAGTAATCCGTGACGCAACAATCTTAATTATTTTTGGGGTTCGAAGTTGCTCGCGTCCGTATGCTGTACCCTCGAGACCATACACGTGACCAAACGATGCTACGATTGGTGCCAAACGAGCTAAGATTTTCTGGTGGTAGGCTTCGGCCGTGGCTAGTTACCACCACCAACGCAAAGACACGCCGCCAAACGTATTCAACGTGTTCCGGCTTGATGCCTTGGGAGCCCTCACGGTCTGGGGGGGGGGGGGGGGGGGGGGGAAGTTTCAACAGCGGAAGCACTTCCTGTGTCACTCCAAGTGCAAATCTGTAACATTCGAGGTCTGCACTCTAATCACGTTGCAGTCCACCACCACCTTGAGATAGATAAGCTTCACCTGCACTTTGTCACGGAGACGCAAATCAGGTGTCCGTCAGACGCGGCGTATTTGAACTACCCAGGGTATACCCTGAAGCACAAATTTAAAACACGCTATGGCGTGTGCCTATATGCTCGCGATGACATCTGCTGCCAGCGACTCCGTAACGTTAAAAAACCTGGTTTTTCTGTCTTGTGGATACTAGTGGACACAGGCGTGGAGAAAATCCTCTATTCCTGTGTCTACCGATCGCACAGCGGAGACCAGGAGACGACCAAACCTTGGTGCTACGGCTGATATAGTCCAACATCGGTATCCATCTGCGCAGTTAGTGTTTCTGGGGGACTTTAACGCCCACCATCGTGACTGGTTGTTCCACTACTAGGACACTGACCATGCTGGTAGAGAGGCGCTGAGGTTTTCTTTGTCGCTGAATCTCACCCAACTCATCAAGGAAGCCACGCGCATGCCTGATGTTTCTAGCCACACACCAAATTGCCTGGACCTTCTGCTGACTACAGATCCGACCGTTACTCAGTGTCGGTTACTGCCCCTCTGGGCAGTTCTGATCATTCGTCTGGTGAAGTCTGTGTCTAACTACTCCCCACCCGATCCCAGCCCTAGAGGCACAAGGCGGATGTGGCGATACAAGTCTGCAGACTGGAAAGAGATGCAGCATTTCTTTGCATTTTGTCCTTGGCAGCAAGCTTGCTTCTCTTCTGGCGACTCATCGAAATGCGCTGACGCTATCTCTGAGCTGATTTGTACGGCTATGGAGTACTTTATTCCATTTTCCAGCGTAACCCTCGATAGCCGAGCTCCCCGTTAGTTCAACTCTGAGTGCGGTAAAGCAATCGGCGTACCAGAACTGGGCCCAAGCTCGCGCACGTAAAGCCTCCGATGTCAGTTCAAAGAAGAGAGCCTTTAACGCTGCTGCCAAGTCCTTCAAAAAGGTACTCAGGAAGTCTCGATTCGACCGTGTTAGCCATATTGAAGCCAAACTCGCCTCTCACACATCGGGTAGCAAGGCTTTCTGGTCCTTGGCTCGAACTTTTGCCGCCCATCTTTGCCGCCACTGATGAAGCCCGACGGATCACTGGCCCACTAAATCTTTTTGCTTCTCTATTTGCAAGCCATTCACATCTCAACTCTGGAAGTAAAACACCACCTGTGCTACCTCAAAGCGGTTCCGGGTCTTCTTAGTTAGAATCAACTTCTCCGACGCGGTGGTAGAGTCGCATTATGTTTGTATACTGTTTATTTATTCATATTATTATAGTATTTACGTCTATTATTTAGTAAATTTTTTGACTATTTAAAGCACTGATTAAGTCTATTGAAATAAAGATATTTGAGTTTGAGTTTGAAGCGATAGAGAATACTTAGCCTGGCAATGTCTCTACGCAATTGGAGACGCTCAAGGGTCAAAGTTGGCTCTGGGTTTCCAATAATACAGATAGCAAGCCGCTGCAACCTGTCAAGAGCTTCGAGTAGGTACTTGGCAATTAATTATTGGTAGGTAATTTATGATTCAAAAATCAATAAAGAGTCAAAAACTGTTGTTAATTAATCAATCACGATTGCTGCTTCAACACTTTTATATCTCAGTACGATCGTACATTTGTTTAGTTTGCCTCACTTTAGAGTTTTACCTGAATTTTGGTCAGGTTGCATGGACATTAAGCTAAGCTATGTGCCAAAATGCCTGTTAGGCTCTGTTCGCGGTAGCACAAATGATAAAAGCATTCGCCCAGGTAGCGAGAGACATTGGGTTTGGGCCAGTGATACCTAGACTGAGTTATTTTTCATGTTTATTTTATTTCAAATCTTCAAAACTGGTTTCCATTCAAACTCAAATAGCTTTATTCAAATAGACTGTATCAGTACTTTCAAATCGTCAAATTTACAGCAAAATATACTAAATACTAGACATAAATACCATAATCATATGGATATATAAATATGTTTGTTCATTTACAGCGGGTCATCACTAACCTGATCTCTGATGGAGTGCATATGCTTATGCGCCAAGGCAGGGTGCTGCAGCGTGTCCAGGTAGTTGAACCGCTGGGCCGGCTGCACCGCCAGCAGCCCGGCCACGAGCTGGCGCCAGTCTGCCGACGGCCCGTTGGGCGCGGGGTCGAAGGGCGGCGAGGCGTTCGGCTCGCGCTCGTATCTGAAACGTTTGTGCCATTCAGTAGGCTATCTTTGCATGATTAACAACCGAATCTAGAAACCATAGCCCTTAGTTGTGGGTGTGTGTCGTTTACATTTAAAAGCTCAGGTGTGGTCAACTTTGATTATCGTATCTGTATTAGGGGTTAATAGTCCTCTAGCGGCCCCTCTCCGACGCAGACGGCGGGGAGTGTGAAGGCGGCGGTTTGCACGCCTTCTCCCTGCTCCCTAAAAGCAGCACTGGGGTGTAAGCCGCGATGCTTACACCCTATTTCAAGGTGCTCCCGTTTGGGGGTGTCCCAGAATACCGGGATGCCCCCGTAGCGTGAGCAGGCCCGGCGCTATCCGATAGGCTCCATGTCGCCCTATTCCAAAGCGGTGAGGTGTACGTGGGTGTTTTTAGTGTGGGACTCTCCGCCGGTGAAGCCGGCGGCATGTCCCACACTCCCCCACTGCCCAGGCAGTGGGATAGTGCGTAACGCATTTCACACCCAGAAAAAAAAAGGGGTTAATAGTCCACAGCTTGTGTTGCGACAAAAATCGACTCGTGTTTATAAGAGAATGGAATAATTGCTGCTACAATTACACCTATGGGCCAACCACATATTTTGACTTGAAGCCTCAAATGATTTTACATTTTACTTGCTAAAATCAAGAAATGGCAAGGGCATGATTAAATGCTAACAAAGCTCGCCTACACTGCTAATCATCTTAATTAATAAATCTTATTTATTTTTCATAGGGTTAACCTGGTATTATTTTTGCAAATTAATTTCTGATTTATTATTAGTATACCACCACAACACACCAGGGTTTGATTCCCTGAATGAATAACTGCTTCTTGGTTGTTCATCAAGCAGTTACTCATCAAAATAAAACCCTGGTCCCGAATACTATATGACAAAACGGTACAAAAACAAAGCAGTTAAGAAGATTGCCTTACTTCTGTATGTTGGCCAGGATCTGAGGAATGGAGTCTTCCTCGCCGGAGGAGAACGGTCGCTTGAGCGTGACCAGCTCGAACGCCACCACGCCCAGCGACCAGTAGTCACACGCCGACTGTAAGCGATACAATGCATGAGTGCCTATTATCTCAAAATAGTAAATTGATTAGCGATACATTTTGAATGATTATCTGTACTCAATTGAAAAAAAATACTGAATACTGGAATGCTCTTCCAGCGCACGTGTTTGCTTCCTCTTATAGTCCCGGAGTCTTCAAAAGGCATTTCTGCAGGCCTTCAAGGTGAGGATGGACAGCCTAGTGATTTGTTTGAATGAATGGGCTTGTCAGCCTCATATCTGGACCTCACGATCGCTTTCCATCAGGTGGAGTGAGATCATCTTGACGGTTAATATAAAAAAAAACCCGTACAATGAGCTTACGCAGACGATAGTCACTAAAGTATTTGTATGGGATTTCTCCCTCTCGTGAATAGAAATGTAACTAAAAATTTCACAAACGAGTTTCTGTTGTTAACTATCATAGTTAACGTGACTTAAACTTATGTTAGACGCACGTATTATCATTGATGAAATTGTCCTCTACTTTTGGTCCTTTTGATTGCTTAATCTATCTGGAGAGACATACAATACTAGTATCATACAATTTTAGCAGTGAATATTTGAATGTACCTCTCAGCCTCTTTAGCAATCTGCTTGTATAGGTCATATTATGTCAGCTCGGTCAAGGTGTGAGAAGTAATAGATTATAATTGAGCACAAATAACGCCCTAAACACTAAAAGTAGTGAATGTAAGAACAATAATTTTGCGAATTAATATAAAAAGTAATGTCAGGTACTAAAATCATACTGGATGATTGATACAGGATGTAACAGAGATAAATAATTTTAAGAGTGATGCCATTGTTTTACGCTGCAAAATTATACTGAGATCTAATGAAATTTGATCAAAAGATGAACAAAAATCTTGAAATACATGCTATTCAACAATTCAGAAAAAATATTAGTTACCATTAAAAAAAAAACAAAGTGATAAAACCAGCTAACTTTCTACTTCTACATTCTACAACCACCATCTAATCTAACATTCCAAGTTCAGGCAATCTCCACACCAATCTCTAAACATTCAATCTAAGTAAGAACACTCAGAATCAATGTTAACATCCATGCTATTAGTGTTTATTTCATTAATTTAACTATACTTGCATTATTTAAGCAGCTTGTTTTTTTTAAATATGGTTACTAATTCAGAGGTTTCACACTGCTATTACATTCTTAAAAACTACAGTAATACTATGCTATTACTAATCCCATTAAAACAAATTATGGAGTCATTAAATGCAACTTATGCATTCAGCAATTATTTGTTTTTATAAATTAATTCACATTTGACTTCTAATTATTTTTCCGCCTTTACCTGTCGCGCACAAGGGTTAGTAACTGTCTTTTTATGAAAGAAGTTCGTGTACGCCGATTGAAATTTTCAATTATCGCATCTTATATAGGCGTGGGAGTAGGCGGACTTGAATAAACTCCCTCTGTCAGGGATAAACTTTTACATTTATGATTTGGATTCGCTTTAAAGGATGTTTATACATATTCATTATATTTGCATTTAAATGGATTCTATTAAATAAGAGACCTGTGAAAAAAATCGGGTCTTACATCAGCTATGTACTATTAAATGTTATGTCATCCTAAGATTGAGTATTACTTGCAGTGTGTTATAGAACATGTAGGTAGGTAGAGGGATCAGCCATTCATTACGTTACTATCTCATTTTTAAAAAAAAGTGTTTCTGAGATTTCAGAAACCCTCCAATGAATATACCACAAGGGTTAGTTGCGGGGGCGTTTTAACTTCGGTCTAAGTTTTAGAATGCACGGGTAAAAAGTTAACATCTTAAATATGGTGAGGAATTTATTAAATTGTGGTAAGCAAAACAAAAATGTATAATTATATTTGTTATCAGGTACTTAACAGTTCTTTCATTTAAAGCACTGTGTTTTTATGTTTAAAATGAACTCTCTTTTCTCATTGGACAGAGAATCAAACAAAATCGTGTCCCGTAATGAACGTACGTCCCTATGTATAAGCAAAGCGCGTGCGAACCCACAATGGCGTTGGTAACAATGTCGCGGCAGTATTGTTGACAGACTGAGTGGCGCGCGGCGCAGTCGGCGGCCGCCAGCAGCTCCGGCGCCACGTAGTCGGGCGTGCCGAGCGCCGCGCCGGCGCCCTCCGACAGCCGCGCGCACGACCCGAAGTCGCCGAGCTTCACGTGCCCACATCTGGAGAAACATTCATATGGAAGAAACTGGATGTCTTGATTCTAGAATGCTCAGTGCTGAACCGCATTTAAAAATTATTTACAATTTAGTTTATTAAAAGAAAGTTTGTCTTTATAGCTATAAATGAAAAATCCTAGATACTAAATTTGTGTTTTTTTAATTTAGACTAGACAGTTATTTGATCGCCACCGCACCTGCCCCCCAATACACAACAAAGTTTCTTTTATTTTTGATTAATTTTTAAAGATAAGTAGTTTTTATATTATTTAATTTATGAAAACTTAAAGCCTCTAGCTTTAACATATAAGAATATTGATTGCTACCGTTAAGCGGGTCAACTACTAATTAAAACAAACTTACCGAATCAGTTGATAACTTAATTCTCAATCGGCTGGAGGCAAGTGAAGATGTGGTCTATGATAAAACATGGCTTCCAAGTAAATGCCTATTTACTCTTGTCTTGAAGAGATAGAGATTGTATTGTGTGTTGGGTCTGTTGAGCTGTGAGCCCCTTAGTATTAGGACCACTAACCACCTTGGTACTTACAAATTGAGTGTAATAAGAAAATATGATATGTTGGTGTTGGCGATAAACTTTAAGACTGTTCCAAATTTCCAAATTCTCAAATCATAAAAGTCCCCTTGGTAAGTAAGTAAATACCTGTCCAGAAATATATTATGCGGCTTGATGTCCCTGTGGACATAACCCATGGCGTGTAAAGCCTTCAGGGCGTGCGCCACTTCCGCGACGTAGAAGGCGGCGTCGCGCTCCGCCAGCGGGTTGTTGCGGCGCGCCAGCAGCCCGGCCAGGTCCCCGCCAGAACACAGCTCCATTACTAGGTACAGGTTGCTGCTGTCCTGTAATGTGTTCACATGATAAAGAGGACTTTACCTTGAGATGGAACAGGGTTTGCATTTGTGAAGAGGAATATCTTGCAAAATACATATCTGGGACACCTTACATTAAGATTATCTGACTCCAATCTAAGCAGAGCTTGTATTAGGGATGTTAGTGACTAAAAAAATACTTAAATATTTCTAAGTACATACTTAAGTATATAACAACACCCAGACACATTAATTTTTCTACTATAGCAATGATTTTCAATGATCTCTGCTATTGCAACAACCAACCAGTCAAGGTCAGTTAAGCAGACTAGTAAAGCTTAATTAGTTAGCGATGCTGTGTACATTCAATTTAATTGGTGCTGAATTTAAAGCTCCTACATTTCTTGTATAAAAACTGAATACTTAATAGAACATAAGTTATGCAACACCTGCCTAGTCATCCACAATTACCACCTGTTCAATGTGTGACCTTTACAGGCAAAATATGCGCAATTGGCACTATAAGCTTTTACATTTTTTATTCAACTTGGAATGCGAAAAGGGGAATAAATAGGAGCTTCTGCCAATATTTAAGCTAATTATCATTCAAGTATAATCTTCAATGTACAAAATACTGAAAGATAACACTTGATACTAAAAGCATTCTCTAGCAGTCAACCAGAGACTTGGGTGAGACTAACTGCTGTTAAGTTTTGAATAGCATACCTGAAAAGCATACTGTAACTTAGGCATCCACGGTCCAGTGGCACTCGCTAAGACATCTCTCTCATCCTCAGCAGCTCCCGTAGCTCTCTTGCGTGCCTGTTCCTTACGCAATATCTTTAAGGCATATACATCACTTGTTTCTTTCTCACGGACCATCTAGAAGAATATGGAAACAAATTTGAACCACACTTAACACTATTCTTCAACACTTACAAAATATAGTCTCATTTAAAATTAATATTTGTGAACTCACATGGACGTCACCAAAATGTCCCCGGCCGATTGTTTGCAGAATTTCAAAGTCAGACAGGCATACTCTTGTCCTGCGCAACTCTGCAAGTGTGCTTCGGTCTAAAAGTTTTTTTTATGATTTTAAACAAAATATTATATAGTGCTAGAACTAATTTAAGTTTCAGAGGATCAAGTTCTACAGTAAGTGATACTATTAGGTAATCACATAAATGTAAAACATTATTTTTACTATTTTAGCTTTCAGTGTATTTGTCCTTGAACTAAATATGCATTAGGCCTAGTGAAAAAAAAATAAGTACTTGTGTATTGATTGTTCCCATGTCTTTATAAGTACTTATTGAATGAAGTTAAATGCAAGTTCTTAATTATTTATCTGAGCCTTGATGAGAATGACACTCAAGAGGGTTTTGGTCGAGGCTTTAGCATAAAGCCTAAAAGGCACTGTCTTTGTTAACAAGAAACCTATAGAATACTAATAAAGAAGTACACTTAAACATACACATTACACACATTACATTTTTAGTAGTGAAGATTACTTATTTAGAACAATAAACAAAACAATGACATATCTTCAGTTATGTACTTACACTTGTCCACAAAGGCCTTAACGAGGTCATCACTCTTCTTGACTGGATCCTCGTTGCACTCATCATACAAAACAGTGAGAGCATCCAACAGAGCCTCGCGGTCTATTGTCTTCTTGCTCAGCTTACTCGAGCCACTAGTCACTTTGCCAAGAATCTGGCGATTTAGCCGCGTGATACGCACGGCGATGGCCTCCTTTGAGGGTTCCATCATTCTTATGAAGATTTTAATACAGAGTGAAGTTAAGCCATGCTTTCATTTATAAATTAAATATTTTCTAAAATACAAACACCACAGCAGCCCAGTATCGATACCGTTAACGTTCAAAATTCGAACTGCAAGCGAAATGACATTGACTTTTTACTTTTATCGTATTATTGGCAATGGACTCTCGCACTTATATTTTTGGATAAGGCCAAGAACACAGTAAAAGTTTTGTAGCAGGCATTTGTTCTACTCGACAATAGATGGCGTTAAAAACTCTTAAAAAGTATGCTGTCTGTGGTAGGAATGAAGTTGTTGGCGCGAATTTCAATATTTACCAGTTGGTTTTGGGTACGAAGTTTTTCGTAATAATCAGCATCAGCTTCATCGTTTTTCTTTTGTGAGTTCAACTCATCTCAACTTTTAAGACCGCTATGATTATTAGGTAATTGAAATGTTATTTTTAACAAAAGACAGTGAAGTAAACAATCCTGTGATCTGGTACCTATTTTATGTAGCAGAAGTAAAAATTTTAATAAATTAATAAGTAAATTATAGAATAAAGTAAATATCCGAAGTTCTTTTAAGCGCTTTGCTATTAAAGAAGGCGCACAAGAGATGGGGCAAGTCCAGACTACTGTTAACCCATCACTTACATTACAGGCCTGACAGCCAAGGTACTCGTATGTGCAAATTGACCAAATGTACTTACTGAAAGATAAAAAGGAATAAACCAATGTTCAGGGAAGGATTCGAATGAATAAATCCCACCTTCGGTAGAACAAGGGCATAATAAAATTACTAACATTGAATTATTGTCCATTTTGCCGTCATTTTATCGAAGTAGCGATATCTCTTGAGATCTGATCGTTAGTAATATTGCAAGACATAAGCCTGTTAGCGCAACGCAATTTTTTTGGCTCTATGTAAAAGAACTGATTAAGTCTATTTAAATAAAGATATTTGAGTTTGAGTTTGAATGGAGAGCGCCGAATGTCTTGGGTTCGATCATTCTTACCGAGAGATCTATAGAGTGTGCTTAACTTAAACTTATCTTAGACTTTGAACAGCTGTATCTATCAGTTACTTCTATTAAGATATTAAATTATAATAATAATATTAATGGAGAGAGAAAGAGCTTCGCGGTAGGCACCCGCACGATTTGGACCAGGCTTATGTGGATAAAGAGGCATCCAACAAGTGGCACGACTCAGGAGAGTTGTTTCCTGAAAGTGAAGGCTTTTTGATTGCCATACAAGGTCAGGTGATTAGCACAAAGAATTACAGGAAGTATATTTTGAAAGACCGCACGCTCCGCAACGATCTCTGCAGAAAATGCAATAATAAACCGGAAACGATTCAGCACACCACAGGCGCATATATCACACTTACACAAAACGATTATACACAGAGACACAATCAACTTGTAAATGTTCTTCAGCAAAAACTAGTTCAAAAATACAAACTATCAAATGACCCACATACCCCTTACTATAAATATACACCACAACATGAGAAAATCAAAATTACAAACTTTACTATGATCGCACAATACTTACAGATAACACTATTTACGATAATAGACCGGACATCACATTTGTTGACAAACCAAATAAACACACATTTATAATAGATATCGCTGTGCTTAATACAAATAACGTCCAATCCACAATTATAGAAAAGGTCAGAAAATATACAGAACTTTAGGATCAAATTAAGAGAGTTTGGAAGACGGATCGCGTGACAATAGTTCCGAAAGTAGTTTCAACCACGGGAGCAGTTCCTAAACAACTGTTGGTTGGCCTGAATGTACTAAACTTGCCGAAACACACCTACATAACTTTACAAAATGTAAATAAATATGCGCCAGACAACACACCTCTTGTAATGGTCTCGAAGTAGGGATGAATATCCCTGTGTTACGAGGTACCACACAAGGCAAATAAGCTAGGGGCGTCTCCCAGCACACCCAGACCCGAGTCAATTCAGAAAAGATCGTTTCCTAAATTGACCCGACCGGGAATCGAACCCGGGACACTACGGAAATCGAGGCGAGAAACCGTGCTACAGCGCACTACGCCAACCGTGTCGTCAAATAGTCCGTAAATGTTTGCAATTAGACTCCGACGCTGATCCTGTAATATAAAATAATTCAAATTTGCTTGGCCAGAAGCCCGTAAACTTGAATATGAAGGGAGAGAATATAAATTCTGAGAATATAAATAATAGTAATATATTATTTATTGCACACAAAACTTACAGTACAGAAATAATTAACAATAAATGCAAGTACAATTTGGGCGCCTTTATCGCTAAAAAGCGGTCTCTGCCAAGCAACCCACAAGTAAAGGAAATTTGGCGAATAGGGCGAGTAAGTGCACCAAGAAAAATAATAGATAAAATAAGTTTGATTATAAACATCTATACAGTATAGGACTAAGTACATATATTCACATAATACATACATACTATTTATAAAAAGTAGAAACAAATGCGAATTATTTTAGTCTTAGTTAAACATCAATTTATGTTTTCGTTGGTAATCCATTATAGCAATACTCATCAAGTCAACCATAACACAAATGTGATAAGTCTGCGCTTAGCTTAGTAACGACTATAGATCTCGGCCCCAGACTCAGGACAAACATTATTATGTGACGAACATTTGAGTTTATTTATTATTTATTTAATTAGATTGACATTTTCAAGCATGTTAATCGATCTTTGACACCCATAGCCTAGAGTCTAAGCTCTAGATCATCGCAGGCCCGATGATCTTGGTGTACTTAGTGTCCCAGATATTTATTTTTATAGTTATGCTACGATTATAATTCTTTTCGCTAGTTTTTATTTAAAAAAATACATAAATGTCCTCATTTGTATTTTGTTCGACAGATATGCGACATATGGAATATGATTATGATCAAATGCAAAAACCAGCTTCCTAATAAAATTCTATAACCGTGAAGATAAGAATAAGTATATCACAAAAATCCAATGCAGGTAGGTAGTTAATGATAAATAACCAGAAGTTAAAAAACTTGCTGGTTCTTATTTCGTAACCGCATAACATAACTATATTATGTACGGGAAGTAGAGGTATGCCACATACTATTCTTGTTTCTCGAACCTAATATTAAGTTGAAATGAGCTAGGTGAAATGTAGACTTCTGAATGTTTCGTGCACCATAGTAACCTACTTGAGTATATTACTTGCGGCATCGTGATCGGATATGTTAACTTGCAAACCCCATTTGGGATATGTGAGTGAGCGTCCGCCTCCTTAGTACAATTTTTAACTTTTCTCTTTCTCTTGCAAAATGATTATTTCAGATCTAGGTTCTAAGCTGGTTCAGGGGAGTACCATGTCAAATATCTCAAGATTTACAGGTGTGCATAAGTGAACGCAAACGTAATTCTTACCTTCATTATAGGAGTAAACTTATAATTTATAGCTGACTGGATATTGCAATATTTGCAATTGCTATCGTATTATGACGTCGGCTTTCGTCTCATCACTTTGCTGATGCATAATAAATGAGTAATCTAAGTAATTAGTTACAAGTAATAGTGTTGCATCGGTATTATTGGACACAGTTTCGATTCTAGGTGTTTAACTGTTGGTTCTCTGACAGAAAAACGATCACCATTGCAGTGAGTACAATCATGTTATGGTAATGTCTAAAAAAAATTTCAGTTACCACCAAATCGCTTTTCTGTCATCCTCACCTATTCTAATGGACGCTAGTTTATAAAGGTCGCGATCACATAACGCTCGCAGTTTTGCCCTGACGTTGCGCGCGGGCAATCGTCGCTCTCGTCGCATAAGTTTATAAATAACTAAAGTGGTGTGATGGCGTTCCTCGAGGGCCCTTCGGTGAAGCAGGCGGAGGTGATCAAGCAGGAGCTGGGAGAGAATGCAGGCGACATTGAGCGCGGCGTGCGGGACCTGCGCAGCATGCTGGCCGCCTCACCGTACCTACCAGACCCAGAGAGCGTAGGTAGGCACTATAATAAGGTCACTGCCGAGAAATTGTTTAGGTCGCATTTGTTGTTTGCATCACGGTGATTACTAAAACAATGTGAAATTGTACACGTCATGTTATTTAACTTTTAATGTTTCTGTAAAAATGAGTCCTGTTTTCAATCTTCAGTACCTAGCTAAAATATTTAAGAGACAATAAACTCGAGCCTCAGTGGCCGAGCGGTGAGAGGGTTCGACCCGAAATCTATTGGCTAGATAAACCCAGAGCTAGCTAAATAGTTAGCTCTGGGTTTATTTCTAAGTCAGGAAGGGGTATTTCAAGATTCCTGGGACTCAAGCTCAGGTTTGTGAGCATCTACGACCGCATTTTGAAAGCGTAGTAACTAAACCATTCACATCAATCAACTTGATTTCAAAAACGAGACCTTTGTCTATAATGTTTATTAACAAAGTGAATATGGCTAACTATCACTAGTACTACTAGTACTAATCGCCAAATATAAATTACGTAGTTCAATTGATGTTTATAATTTTTATGTAAACGCGAAACAATGAAAAAAATCGTGTAGGTACCATAAATATTTGGGTCATTAACAGAGAGAGAATAAAGTTCTCGCCTGGGGTTGTGCCTCGTTGTGCACTAATTAAAAAACATTAATGAGGCGATCATTTTTTGTTGTCTGCGTCTGGGTGTTTTTAGATGGCCAGAAGTATTTGTTATGATTTTGTAATGGAAACATTCAATTTCTTTAATATTGTGAACGATAATGAAAACTTGAGGATTCATGAAAAGAAAAATGTAGTTACCTATTAAAGATAGGCCTCAAGCCAAATCAAGCCAATTTTAACTATGTAAGAAAGAATAAAGTACTATGCAACGTAAGCTACTGCAAATACGTCGGCCCTATAGATTTCCTATCCCTCTGCTTTTCTTTTCCAGTAAGTGGTATTTTATCAGATCGTCCGTCCAGTTTGGGAGAACTTCTTGCCTCTTTTGATACTCACCTATCTATCCCATAGTAAATCATACTATACTTAAATCGCATTATTATCTACAGTTACCGCCATTAGGTTTCTTCATAGTTTTGAAACTTAATAAACACAAACCCTAAAAATATGAACAAACGGCCAAAGAGGTACTACAGCTCGATTCCTATTCGAGCACAAAGGAATGAATATTATCCAATAGATGATAATAGAGATGTTGGGTCTGGGTGTTTTTACTACATTCATTAATTTTTAGTTTTCTTAACATATATAGGAATTTATTCTCGGGTTCCTAAACCTAAATTCTTGGGGTATTTTGCTGATATCAACTTTAAAACTTCAGTCGATTAAAACGACACAATCCAAAATAATGTTTGGCATCGATAGAGTTTGAAACCAGTACCAAATGCGAACTATGAAATCTCGAGACAAATGATCCACCGGGGTCGTTGTTGATAACATACTCGTAGCAGGAACATAGATTTAAAGATTTTGATAATAATTTACAAGCTTGGGGATAACATTCGAAAGGTCAGCGTTAGGCAAACCAGTTTAAAAATATTCAGTCTCCTGTCTAAATTATGCTCATAATGATATAAATAATGACAGGCTATGCTAAAAACCGTTTGCCATTAAATCACAAAGACAAACCCCACCTCAGGCCGCTGACCTCGTGGTATCATCGGGAAACCTATTTATTAAAGAACATGCACTTTAAAGCACACTCATAAGCTTTTTTGGTAACTTTTATTGTACTGCGATGAAATAGACAGTACCTAGATGTACTTACAGAGTTTAAGTATAAGACTAAAACTTACGCTTTATTCATAGTACTTAATAACAGTTTAGTTAAGTTCTGAGATTTGCCATGCAAAAAAAAGTAAGGCTTGGTGATTAGATGGAGTGAATTCTCATCATCTGGTAGGTTAGCTCACCTCCCAAGACCAAATCTATTTTACTATCTTTGTGTTTAGGTGTTTGGATATAAACTGCGACGCTACTGTACGTGTCCCGTCTCCATTACTCAACGAAGGCAGAGGAGATCGTAGAGTACTCGTACATGCGAATAAAGTCCAAATTCACTTTGAGGGTCCAGCGGTTGTAGTCCCTTCATGATGTAAATTTTAACTCATGTGTGGTGAGGGTTCCCACTGAACATCTGTCGACCTTCGTGAAAGAAGAGTTCTGGCCGAAAGGTGTCACACGTCGCCTGTTTCTAATACGTGTTAATTTCATAAGTAGTTTTATTGTTTATTAAATATGTATGTTAATATCTAAGATATTTATTCTATGGGCCAATTATATTTTGTAACATCTGAAAATTTAATTTTGTAGCCTGAAATAAATGATATATTATTATTGTTATAAAAATATTTAAGTATGCAGCCAAACACAAACTCAACTTAACTTGGGGTCAAATGACCATGAGCGATAAGGAAGTCTTAAATGTACTTATTTGTTTACAGCTCTAAAGACTATCATGAAACTTCATTTTGTTTACGATTAGTGCTATACCTGTACAATGTAGCTCTGGAAAGATTGATGATCGAATGAACATTTAAAATACCCTGTGTTATGTATGTGTAGTCGTTTACACAAAGTTTCTTGCAATTGTTGACGCGCCATAACTACTTAAACAATTGAATTGATTCATGTTAAGTATTATTGCTCTAAACCTCTTCCAATTGAGATTATTGACTTCTAGTGCAATCTGAGTGGT
Source organism: Udea olivalis (assembly GCA_947369235.1). Classification (NCBI taxonomy): domain Eukaryota; kingdom Metazoa; phylum Arthropoda; class Insecta; order Lepidoptera; family Crambidae; genus Udea; species Udea olivalis. Next base: position 7,052,686 of record OX376362.1, on the reverse strand, counting down.
GTCAAGTTGGGCCCAGGCCTTCGCCTCGTTTCAAACACGCATTTTGCTTCACGTCACGGTGCACGGTTTGCGTGTGTAAGTACACGATTGTCAGCTTGGCTAACATTGACCTGTCTGCTCACACGAGACTGCAAATTAATGAAATATCTCTGAAACATCTTTGCATTTTGCCATCAGCACCCCGAGCTTAGTAAAACTGTAAAGCTGTGAAAGTGAAAAAAAACAAATCATAAATCATAATCTTCATTGCATAAATACAGTTACAAATCATCTTAAAATATTAAACATCCAGCCATATTTTGCCTTTCCACCAAGCATGCAATAGTTTACATATTCATAGTATTCCGATCATTACAATTTATAAGGGTAGGTCAAAGTGTCTAAAGTCAAAGTATTCCTGAATCGAATAAAAGCAGTTTTGAACTAATAAGGTGTGTATTTTCTTCCTAAAGATCTGCAACGGCAACATTTTTATAGATTCTGGCAGATGATTAAAAACCTTTATCGCCATACAATAAGGACTGCTTTTGTAAAGTTGTAGTCTGATATTTGGCAATACAAGTCTGTTGTGATGTCTACTTGGCTTACTTCTAAGATCGCCCCGTTTAACAAAATAATTTGGGTACTGTTTTACAAATATACATAGCTGCTTAATGTACAAACAGGGCAAAGGTAGTACTTGTAGTTTTTTTAAAAGAGGTCTGCATGATTCCATAAAATGTGCTTTACAGATAGCCCTAATGCACTTCTTCTGGGCTACAAAGGCCCTTTGTAGCCCAGAAGCCCTCCCTCTCTGATGTGATGCTCGAATTCGAAGCATTACAGTTTGCGCACTGTAATGCGTGGTTTTCCTCGCTCACTGATGTAATGCTCGACTCTGTAACGACACATTACAGGGAATTGCTCCAGATGAGGGAGCACCTTTAAAATAATTTTAAAAAAAAAATAACTGAGTCGAAACATCAATGTATCGTTGAAAGACACCTAGTGTGCACAGTGCTCGTCTATTGAACCTTAACTAACAGGTCAGACTAAGGAAGTGCGCTGAGATACCGAACTCCGCACAAAAACACGATATGACAGTGAGTAATCTGACCGAGAAGCATACTCGCCCGATCTCTTTTAAAATCGTGTCATCATTTTTCTTGAAACGAATGAATAATTCACGAAGTCATTTGGTATATTCAACGAGCGTAAATCCCTTAAATGCATGTTAATTTTGTTTTTTTTTGCAAAATCATTGTTTCAGTCGATGAAATATTGCTAAGTCGACGTAGTGCATAGACAAAACGGTCAACTTTTTTACATACGTTCTCTACATGCGCTTTCCAAGTACAGTGTTTATCCAAAGTAAAACCCAGAAAATTCGCCTCGCTAACCACTTCAACAGGATTGCTCAAATACAAAACAGTTACATCAATTTCTCAAATTCGGGTTTGTTCGCACTCTAAAACTCGAGAACGGGTGAACCGATTTTCATGGGTTTTGCTTTGTGGTAACTATTTGTCTCCGTCCTGAATAGCAGTATAACTTTTGAAAACATTGGAAATTGACGAAAAAATCAAATAAAAGAAAAAGCATTTTCCCATACAAAAGCTGTCAAACATTTGCCAATTAACTTTTGACAGAACGAAGAAAGTCGGGGCGGCTAACTAGTTAATTAAATTTGTTCTTAGGCAAAGAGAGGCATTAGGCAAACTTGACTAACTATTCCGGTAACAGCTAAGACTCAATAAACTTGGTCTAACTCAATCTCGTCGTTTCCTCTAGAAAGCGATATTAATTCTACAAGTTGCATTAATTCGAGCACTCTTTCAGCTACCATGCTTAAGTAAATGTTGACTAAATTATTCGAAATACATCACAGGATCTCTAGCCTGACTTAAGGCTGCAAACGTGGACACTTTTGTGTCTTGTCTCAGATACAAGCTACATACGTCATCTGTATCCGATCACCGCTACAGGACACAGCAACTACGGTTACCTGTGATGGCGTGCCGAGTCGGCAACAAAAAGTGTCTACGTTTGAGCAGCGCCTAAGTGCCAAAAAAGTTGCTGATTATGTTAAATTTTCGAAAATCGACTAGACTAGATATGTAGCCGACGACTAAGGTCCAGTTTCCACCAAAGCGAAGTGGAGAGGAGATGAGTATTGTTAACCAATCAGATTTCGTTTTTTCACAGACAGATTTAGAATTTAAAAAATCTGATTGGTTATCAAAACACATCCTACTCTTCTCCGCTTTGGTGGATACCGGGCCCTACCCGCCTACATAAAAGCCAAAGATCAAAAGCCGCCGGGTTGTGTCAGTGGGTCGATGGTATAGGTGTGTAAAGTTCTTTATGAACACTTACGATAATGTACAATGATTTTTTCCCACCACATGCTCGACAATGCCGAATTATATGTCATGTAAACCTTACCGAAAGCAAGACATTATATCTCTTGGCTTTAGCCGGGTTATAATGTTCTATTATAACCCGCTGGTCAATAATGTGATGTTCACTTTCATAATTCTTATTGCTATGTCCATAAAGTCTAATTTCACTAAACAGAATGTGTCCTCAGCGGGCGCGGCCAACTCGATTTTCGAAGACCGAGGCCGTGGCCCACTAGATTCGCACTGAGACGAACTTAATTTGTTTGTCAAATCGAGTAGGCCACGCCAGCTGAAAGAAGTTGCTATAGCCGTAGCTAGTAGTACTACTATACTAAGCCTGGTTTTTTATTGTCTCGCATAAAGTGAGAAAAGTAGAGTATACACCACCGGGATAAAACTGTTTTTTTCTTGGGCGCTTGAATCCCTCACTGCACTCAGGACTCAATCTTAATTCCCTCGCTTTGCTCGGGAATTAACCTAAAACACCCTCGCTGCGCTCGGGAGTTAAATTTGGAGTCCTTCGTTACGTTCAGGATTCAATGTAGCGCCCGTGACATAAAACAGTGCTTTATGCCCTTGGTGTATAATCTACTATTAAGTGTACCTTACCATATTGTTAAAACTTTTATAATAAAACAAATAAAATTCAGCACGCACGGGTTCAATGTTAAGGATTTGTTTAGCCAAGGCATTGTTATTCAGTGTAACAGTAGATGCGAACTTACAATGCTTCCGCCATAGGATACATTTATGTACGATGAGGACTGCTACAAACTACGAACTTTGATCTGAAACTGTTTTATTACAACATGGTGAATAATGTGCGGAACTTTATCATTAAATCTTGAACCAAGTGGAATGTACATAGGCGTCAGCATCTTAAAAAAATTATGCATTTTATATTTAAACACATAAAAGATATAAACAGATTCAACAACGCCATTTAAGTAACTAATAGGCTCCTTCTTGGTTCTTGGGCCCAAAAGTTGTCACAACTTGCAACGATTTTCATTCCACCCGCGCCCAGCGCGGGCCCACTTGCGACACCTAATCTTGCTTAGCGATTACAAACACGACCGCAAGTTTAAATTCAAAACAAAAAACGCTTTCGTAAAGTTTTAATGCTACATTCTACGTTTAATTCACAACAACTATGCAACTTGAAAATTGTAAAGGTTTAAATTGTCTCAGATTTATCGTGGTCTGAACGTACGGTAGATAACATTTGAAACGGCATATTCACTAGCTAGTACATGATTGTCAATGACTGAATGAGTACATGATACCGTTAGACTGATTCGACAATATCACAATCGTTTTGTGGAGTTGCTATAGTGAATAAGCTTTTTTTTTTTTTTTTTTTTATACTACGTCGGTGACAATCAAGCACGCGGACCGCCTGATGGTAAGCGGTTATCGCGGCCTATGGCCTAAGCTTAATCCAAAGACATAATAAACAATCTAAGGGGTTTGAAACCCTGAAAGGATGTAGATTGATAATTGTGGTCCGGTTATTTACTTACTTCGAAAGCATGAACCACCAGATTTTTACAATATTTCTGTATTGCATCGTGATTGGATAAAGATCTGTTAAATATTCAGCAAACGATTATCCATCGATTCGCATTGCAAGTTAGAGACCAAGAGGTAACGTGTAGCCCTCAGCCCCCCGATTCAGAACGAAGTATCGACCGATTTGGTAAATTTGTTTTGCTAAAAAGCCAAAGGCCCTAAGTTTTCATAATTTGAATTACATAAAATCTACCCTACTTAAAAAAATTATTAAAAATAAAAGAAAATAACCGAATCGGTCGATAACTTTGTTCTGAATCGGGGGGCAGGTCTACCCAATTGCTCAGAAAAGTCGGAAACACATGAAGCCGAGGGCTCCTCGATATTCCTATGGTTTCAACTATGAACGCTGAACAAGAAGACGTGGGACGAAATAGTTCATTTGTTACGTTATCTTGGCCAAGGCAAGGTGCCGCGTAATCCCCACGCCCCGCAGGCGTCTTGAATCACTACGTACGTGGACACTAATTACTATGCAACGAACTTGCTAATAGACACGCTAGCTGTATTTTGATTTAGGGCTCCATAGTAGATACTTAGAACCTTCTAGCTGCACCTCGGGCACTTGACAAATGAAGAGAAGCGACTTTTTACCCGGCTGCGCCAGAAAGAGGGTTGCGTTTTTCGAGAGTATGTGGTGTGATACATGTTTAATTGTTTGGCACGCTCTGCAGCCTGAACGGCTCGATTGGATTTTAGCTTGAGAGGTGTCGTAAGATTTGTATTTACTGTGAGAGTGACACTGGGTATATCAAAATGAAATAAAAAACCAAATGCCGGAGTTTTAGTGGCATTTTTTTTTAGTCCAATTAAATTAAAATAAATTATAAATAAATTAATAAATTATACCTTGGGTATCAAAATGTAGGGCTTGAAATAGTGATTCCATAAATACTGGTTAGCTAGAAAGTCTGAAATAAAGATAATTTAAAAAAAAACAGGGATAAACAAAGCAGGGAATAACTTAGTAGTTACATACTTCTACAAAAAGGTTTTGTTTATGTCCGATTAATGTTGGTCTCCGCCGCAATGATTTGAAACGTCGCGAACGAGCTTGTTTTTTCCTTTTTTGCAGTCAGGTTTTTTTTTTAAATATTTTTTTAACTTTGAGCGCATTGTAAAGACGGATACTGGTATACTGTATGATTTGGTTCAAATGTAATCTTGTTGGCTAAGCTACATTGAAAGAAAACTGCCGAGATTCTTGTCAAACCTTCTCAGTAGAACAATGTTCACTCCAACGCTAGTGGTCTGTATCGTTATAACTTGTTTATTTGTTAAATATTAGGGAATTCAGTGACATTTAGATCTATTTGCTATGTTAATTTAAAAATTGGCGAAAAAACTGCCACAATACACAACAACACAACCCCATGAACAAACAGCACTCTCGTCCACTAGGCTTGAGGTGGGACCTCATGACTCTATTTTTTTTATTTGTGTATTCTCTGGAACCCAGGAAGCAAGTCGGAAGTCTTGATTCATGCCTATTTCACGAGGGGGCGTACAATGTATCTAATTAAACGGTCTGTGTGAAAAACTTCCACGATTTAAATTAACGTTAGACGCCAACACAATGATATTGTTGCACAGTGTAATATAATATTGTGTCCTTTACTGGGTACTAAGTAACTTTATATAGTTATAATATTTTTTGCGCCAGAGATCATACCTAGTACTTACCTAGGTTTCCTAATGATGTTGTCTTTCAGTTACGTTTGTTTAAGAATCCATTATCGGAAGACCATGACTCTTCATGTAAATAGATTTTTCAGAGTCACGGGTTAGTTAGTTATTCTATATATATTTCTAACTTAAGATTCGCGGGGAAAAATTGCATAGGATTGACCTATTTTTCTTTTTAGACAGCGTTTTATTTGGTCAATAAAAAACCCTCATAAATTAAACCAGATCAATAAGTAGTTTAAGTACAAACATATTAATTAATTTGTAACCACTGAGAATTTGTCGGAAGTATCCGTCAAGGTCTTGAAAAATTATGCGAAAGACTGGCCAGCTGAGAAAATAGTCAAAACCTTTAACAAAATCGCCAACTGTATTTTTTATGTCTCTGAGAAAAACTGGTTTTAATATTATTTATATATTTAAATAAGATAACTCACTGATTAGAAGAATAGATATGTGGCCGCAGTCTTGAGTAAGCATGGACCGGTTGTTCGCTGACTACCGGTTTGTTCACGTGCTGTTGGACTCATTACATTATGTCAATTCTTACTGTTGGTAGGTCTAGTCTAGTCTGTTCTTCGCGTACTCCAATAACCGGGATGGTAACCAAGGATCATTTGACCCTAAACTATGCAGAACTACTTAGTACTGTAGAGTCTGGAAACCATCCTTAAACATTTAAAAGCACACGATCCACTGAACAATCATAAATGTTTGTCTTTATTCAGAATGCTTGTCCCGGGTCGGGATGATCCTCACAAGTCACAACCCGTGAGGCGCTAAAAGCTAAAGAACAGGAATGAGTTTCATCTCTAGTGAAACTAAAAAAATGGATATTTAGATAACTGCATTTCCGACCTGCCCTGAAATTTCGCCCTGACCATGAATCGAACGCGGAAACAATTGAGTTCTATCGAGCGATTACTCATTTATTACACTTGAGCAAGGTCAGCAGCAAGTTGTAATTTGGGTTGCACTAACGAAAGACATCAACGAGAGTTCTATTCGTAACGTAATGAACGTTCACAAATTTTTAAATACTAGATTTAACTAGAATATTTATTTCTTATTACAAAAATAGACATTAAATTACATTAGTTACATACATACATACCATCACGCCTTTTTCCCAACGGGGTAGGCAGAGACCACATCTTTCTACTTGCTACGGTCCTGACACACCTCTTGCGCTTCTTTCACTCTCTTAACTTTTCCCTTTCATACTGCTCGTCGATTATGGGTACTCCTGACCTGACATTAGTTCATAGTAAATTAATGGATTTTTACAATGAGATCGTCAAAGAAAATAAAATAAGGTAAAATAACACAAATATACAACAATAATATATTTTTTATAATTAATTTTAGGTTAATTTTAATAGTTATTAATGTAATATACGTGTAATGTAATAAGGTTTTAAAATACAACATAGCATGATGTCTTTATATTTTAGTCCATTAAAATTACTGAAACATAATCTTTTCACCAATTATTCAAGATTTCTGAATAATTCATTAGCAATCCAAAATCACATTTAAGTGGACGAGGCATTTGGACGCCAGCTTAAGAGCCTTTTATTGAAAAACACAAAGGAAATAATTGGATTGTTAATGAATTATTCAGATATCTTGAATAATTGGTATAAAACCTTAGGTTTAAGTAATTTTAATGTAATAAAATATGAAGAAAACATGTTTTGCAAAAAATAGGCTCATTCTCTCTCAATATAATAATAATATATAACGAATGCACACAATATAGCACGAGATTATAATTGGAATAAGTTGTTATATTGTTGAGAAAATAAATTTATATTTATTTATTTATTAATGCCATAAAGAATAAGAAAATTAACATAATGGTAAAGAACATAATGGTCATAATGCATCTAATCTTGCTCCTTAGCACTTAAGTAAAATGGATACTTATTATTAATAATAACTTACACGACGTATTTAAATGCAGTACTTACTTACGTCAAACTAAACGCTATAGAGTATAGTGTAAATATTGTCGCAATTGCGATAGTTATATTATTATTGTGAATCAGTAAGTGAACGATCGAGATCGGCGTTAACACAGCGTGATACTTATTATTCCACCTGGCCTATTAGCACATAGTACCTTAAATGATAATATTTCAATTCCTACACACGGACACACGATAGCACGTCAAGCTTTTTGGTTATAAGATCCATTTTCCAATAGTTTTGTAAAGGTTCAGCCAGCCAGCTGGTCAGCTGTCCTCTCCGGACAATCATCGACAGCTTGAACGTAACATTGAACTTTACATTGTCTACGAGTAACGAGTAGGTGGGGTAAGTTCATAGCAAGGAAAGTCACCTCATGCTGCCAATGTTACTCTCTACTTTGTGCACTTGATTACTGCATTACGTAGCGGTAAACTTTCTCAGTATACATGAGGAGCCAAATATAAAATAAGCTTGTCGTAAAATCTCACCCTCAATAAAATTTAGAAGTTTTAAGTGTGCCTAATAAACTCGTAGAAGAAGCATCACCTTATTTCATACTAAAATGTATTCCTATCCTTACGTACATTATGATACCAAATTTAGAGGTTCTTAGTGATATCTTGATAATCTAGATTGTTACTACGCTGGATATTTTTTTTGTATTATTTATATTATTATTTTTTTTCTGCTGTTTACTATGGTACTCGTATTTCTGATAATACTTGGGAAAAGCTTTCACTTCACAATAACTAACTACCTAGTTAGGTATTCCTTAGGTTTCTTTATGAAATTGAAGGAGGTACAAGATGTAGGTAAAGTATCAGCAACCTTGGACTTTAGTAACTCGCCAGTTACGGCATTCAATTGTTTTAATCGTCATAAATCAGTTAAGTAAGTAAATTTCTGGATAATCATTTTGTTGGAAATTCAGTCAGTGTGCTTTGGATTTATTGGAATTAGTTCCACAAGAATAAGTATGGGATCATTATTTTCAAGGGAGATCTTTCTAGAACAGTATTTACTAAGTTTTAGTTTTTCTATCTTTAGATATGTTAAACAAGCATTGTAAAATGATAAAATAATCAAAGTAGTAATTTACTAATTTCTTTACTTTCAGGATGAATTAATACTCTTTGTAATTGGAAATATTTCAATTGTCTTTAATCGAATATCTTGCAGAGCATTGTTACATAGCTTCATTATCTAGGCCTGCAGGCATGAAAAACCATGAAAGATTCATGGTTAATTTTATTTATATGAAATAGAATTCGACAAGAAGAATTGCGCTACAAAATGAAAAAATTGCAAGCACAAGCTTCAACTGTCATACAATGGTTTCTTCTTACTCCACAGTAACCAATGTCTTGGAGCTGTACGTGCGAGGATGCCGGATGAATCAGGAACGGGCGCGGAAGAAGCTGGAGGCGTACTTCCTGTCTCGCTCCCGCTTCAGAGACCTCTACCAGCACACCTCGCTGAGCGTGCCGCCTCTCAGCGACTCCTGCAAGTTCATGTAAATACTTTCATACAGTAATGCAACATTCATGGAGACCACAGACAAAACGCCAAAGTATAATGTCGCAGGGTAAAAAGGAAATAATCTTCATGAGGTAGATGTCGAATAGTCGATTCAATAAATCGCGCTTCTTAAGATAAATGCTCCTTACGAAATAAATAATTTTTAGCGAGAAGTTATCGAGTCGAGTATATTTCATAATTCGCAAGTAAATAGACTATCAATCTCACTGCTGCATTAAACACTGTTCTGTACCCGAGCTTAAACGCAAAGTGACTATGTGGACTCTGACATTGTCGTACAATGAAAGTGAAAAACTACTGAGAGCACTTGTCTAGATAACTTGTTTTTCGGTTTCAGGATATTTCATCGTAGGGCTAGACCGGATACTGGTTAACGCACGCACGCACACATTCACACCAACACACACGCACACACACACACACACACACACACACACACACACACACACACACACACACACACACACACACACACACACACACACACACACACACCGAAAACACACTAATTCACTCAAGTTCAACCATTTTTATATGTAACATCTTTAATTAGTATATAATCTTTAGTTTCACTTTTCTTAACTTACTAATAGTCGATTATAATTTGAAATGTTTTGGCAACATGTGACCAATGATTTTCTACAGGACAGGCTGTGCCTAGTGTAGAAATCATTTTGCCTTGTGTAATTATACGTTTGTCGACGCAATTTTTGGCACTCTAACTAAGCTGCTGTGTTACATTGTTTTTATTTTCTGTAATGTCAAAGTTGTTTAATAAACATTTTATTATTTATTATCATTATTATTATTATTAACTTTATAGAGCTTAAGTGTAATTTAGAAAATACAATTCCTGGCCAAGAATTCGGGGTTTTTGGAAGAAGTGTTACTATGGTGAAATTCCTTATTGTTTCAGCTGCTCACATCACCTTGGTATTGTCATTCCTTCTCATAACCACCTGTCTTCCACAGGGACATAGTAACACTTCCAAAGGTGACTGACGAAGGCTACCGCGTGACAATCGGCCGCGTGCGCCCCGGCTACTCCGACAGCTGCGCCGACATCGCGGACGCCACGCGCGCCATCTTGCTCGTGAGCGACGTGCGGATGCACGACGAGACCCTCATAGCTGGCGATGTCTTCATCTGGGAGGTGAGTGTCATCTGAAATATAGGGAAGGCTGTCTGCCATGACCATTCCTTTAAAATTTGGGACGTACCCAGGGTCCAACGATCTTAAGTGCCCCCCTAAAATCAATTGGCATAATTTGCGTGAGGGCTGGATTTGGCGAATGTGGTTTTGCATGCTGGCAAAACGATCTCTGCTGAATCCAAGGAAGTATCGTCATGTGACACCTGATTCTATTCCATACATGGTGAACTTGCCATTGTCATACGCATACGTGAATTGTGAATGTGCATTGTGCACTACGAAATACCTACTCATCATCAACAACCTTACAACCTTAGGTAGTTTGGGTAACTACCATGATTTTGTTCTGAAGAACTGTTCGATATGATGCCCACGGTTACTTTTTACCACCGCACCGCTCGCCACTGACCGAGCGTTCATCCTCACACTCTGAATCCGCAATGGTCTCGTACAGTTCGGTTTCAGGGATGTTTCCTTCCAAGGACGCTTAAAGTGTGGAATGAACTCCCCTGCCGAGGTTTTCCCGATGAGTTATAGCATGGAGTTCTTTAAGAGGGGTTTGAAAAGGTTTTTGCAGGGTCGACAACGCGCGAGTGATACCCCTGGTGTTGCACGTGTCCATAGGCTGCGGAAACCGCTTACCATCAGGTGGTCCGCATGCTTGATTGTCAGCGACATGGTATAAAAAAAAAACATTCTTGCAGTCATTTTGACAAATTGGAACTTCAGATAATTAATATAATAGTATATGTATCTCACTAAGTATATAATCTTTAAAGGGGGGCAAGGTTATGTTATTTGTCACATAAAACACGTTACTGCCACTTAGTGTTCAACTATAATTATTATTAACCAACTATGGGTGTTATTTTGCCTAGTTAGTTTGAAGATTTATCTAGAATAATAGAGCAAATATTTGTGCTGACAAAAGCTTGAACTGTACATAAAAAATCTAATTTCGGTCCAGATGTCAAACGTCCGAGCGTCCCTAGCAGCAAAAGTGATGGCAGCCGCGAATGCCGTCCGGAGGAGCATCTACCTGGCGCAGGCGGCGTACCCTCAGCGCATGAAGCGCATCCACGTGGTGGGCGCGCGGCCCTTCCTCGCCTCCTCGCTGCATCTCATGCGGTCCTGCGTCGCTGAGAAGGTTCGACGACGGGTAAGCCAATCAAATCATTCCATTATCAGTGGCATTGTTTATGAGTAACTCAGAAGGTTGCTGTTCCTTAGCGCTTTTCTACCTCATGCGAAGGCTCAAAGACAGGTAAGCCAAGCGAAAATAGAAGTAGACATGCCCTCATCGACAAGCACAGAGTGAAGATGCCAGACAGCGAAAGGCATTAAGGATCAAGCTAAACTAAATAATGTTATTACTATGGAGGTTAAAGGCCAATTTTATTGCTCTATCAGGGATCAAGACTTATAGAGCTACTGATGATGTTGTATTGACTACATCATCAGTAGCTCTATAAGTCTTGATCCCTTATTCTAATCATGGGATTAGAATAAGGTTCTAACTGGTTTAGGCGGTATTTTATGGTAGGAAATTATATGAGCTACACTGTGTGGTACGATTATGTTTTGACACCATAGCTGCGCAACCACTCGCCGCTACCAACCAAATGTTCACATCAGGTGAGTAACTCTAGACATTTTGATGGTAGCGGCGACTGGTTGCGCCACCATGGTATCCCAGTGAAAAAAAATGTAGCCTTAAGAAAACATTCGTAATTCAGGAAACATTGTTTTGCTTGTTTTCCGGACCGACGGACAAGACTCATACAGTTAACGGCCAAGATAGATTATATATTAGACAAAAAAAAATAGATTCTTCAGAATCTTTCAACTTTTATACCATTCTTGGCAAGTGAGTGACGATAAACTGGTATGTTCCTTCTTTACCTTATGCAATAATAAACACGATGGCCGTTGACTTGTGAATCAATTACGTACACACGTAATAATATGTTTACCACATTCAATTTACTTAGGAAATTGATTCTTATGCGTCACCTCGTCAACAAAGCATGCAGAAGCATAAAGCGCTTTCATTGATTAGTTAAGAATTGTTTTTATTAAAAACACGATCGCAGGAATTCTTATCATATTTTCAATGTAGGTCAATTGTTACTAAAGAATTTACGTCTCGCTCTTGTTACAGTACTACATCCACTCCAAAGTAGAAGAGTTGCTAGATCACATTCCAGCTAGAGTGCTGCCAGAAGAATGGGGTGGTGAGGAAGAATCTCTCGACATGCTGACGAGGAGATGGAGGAACCGCGTCGAGGAGATGAAAGACTACATTCAGAACCTGAACGATGTGAGCAACATAGCGCCTTCACCCATCATGGACAATGAAATGTACGGCACAATGGGCGCGTTTAGAAAACTCGATATCGATTAAACTATACTCCGCACATCACTGGTAACAGTCACAGCCAATAAGGACGACGCGCGTGAGATCGACAGCTCTCGGATTGGTGATTTTGTTTCACTTGGTAGTATTGTAAGTGGGGAGACGTGCCTTGATCGATAAATGACCGCACGAACCAAAGAGTGCGAAACTTATTGCTCAAATGTGACTTTGAGCTATTTAAGAAATTAAATAATTTCTATTTACATTTGTAAGTTTGCATGTAGTTACCATTTTAAATACTTAGTTAGTTGTTAATTTATATTGTGTTAGTGTTAATTTTGTATTGTGATATTGTTAAAATGTTATGATGATAGTGTAATAATAAGCAAGCGAAATTAATGTGGCTTATGTTTAATTATTTTAGCATTAAAACAAATTTATGCTCTACTTATTGACTTATTTTAAGGCCAGATAACATACCCTTTTACGCCAGAAACTACACCTAAAAACTGCTTAATAATATGTAAAAATGCGTGTCCGCGAAATCCAGCAATATAATAAGTTAAATCGTTTTATGTAACCTGTTGCAATGTTAAAAAATTATAAAATGCCTCTAGTAGTTTTCAGGCGATGCGGAACAAACAGACAATTTAAATACTGCATCGCAACTGACTACCAAAAACTATTAAATAATAAATTACTTAAATACAAACATTACATACAAGGTTACAAACGCTGCCTTGTATTCGTGATTTTTAAACTCAAACTCAAAATCAAATATCTTTAGTTGAATAGACTTAATCAGTACTTTTAAATAGTCAAAAAATATACCATAATAATATGAATATAAAAATAAAAATAAACAGTACTTATACAAACATAATGCAACTCTACCACCGCGTCTGAGGAGTTGATTCTTATTGAGAAGACCCGGCGAGAAACTCAGTAGTTACTCTTACTCTTTAAACTTGTTGTGGTTTTACGAGAAGGTTTTAAAAGAAGAAGTACATAAGTACGTACTTACTTACAGTGTTTTTCTTTTTACAATTTAGTTCTTAATATTACACTTCAGTACTATTTATTTTAATCATTTACGGTTCACCTTGGCATACTTTATTACTATTACATAATATGAGTTAGATGTAAAACACTATACAGGATGTCCCAAAAAGAAGTGTCAAGCGGAAGCCCACAGAAAGAGCACCCCTTGGGGTACCCGAATCACCCCCATGTATGTTCCGCGATTGTTCATAGTTTTCGTTTTGTATATGAACAATCGCGGAACATACATGGGGGTGATTCGGGTACCCCAAGGGGTGCTCTATCTGTGGGCTTCCGCTTGACACTTCTTTTTGGGACACCCTGTATATATAGATACTCAAAATATCAAAAATCATCGTAAAATTGCTTAATTTAGTCACTAAAAAATGGCCAAAATGTAGCATTTATTTCAAGACGGAAGCCACCTGACCTGGCATTGATACGATACGACCACTTTATATCTATATTGCCAACTTTTATTTGACCTTATTATTTCCGATACGAGTTCCGCACTCATTTGAAAAAACCTGTACCAAAGTATTCACTGGCCTGTAGCTTCATTTTAAAATCGTTTCTTTTATTTGACTCGTTTAGCGCAGTCATTTATTGGTAGAGTCGTTATAAGTGGAATATCTGCGCTTGGAACAAAATGTTCTTTAAATAGACGAAACCTATTTCTGGTTCTTTAAACAGGGTTGAAATAGCATAGTGAACTATGTAAGTCCTTCTAAAATATTCAACCCGTTGCCATCCGGGCTCCGAGCATCAGGGGCCACTGAGGAATCGGTCGGTCGGAATAGAATAAGAATATGAAATGTGAAGCCGGGTTATTACACACCCAGAAAAAAAACCTGATTTTAAAGTATTATGTAATTTTATAGCTCCTATTATATGTAAATGTGATGATGACTGATGATCTCAACTGGATTCCGTGAAACAGTACCACCTGCTATAATTATTAATACTTAAAATTGATGTGGATTTCAGATTCAACAAATGACACTTCATTCGCAAGGTCGTGATTAATCCACAAGAATATATGTTATGTTGTTATGAGACCAAAAGCCATATAGCACCTAAATTCAAGTATGCTAATAAGTCATTTATGGACAGAATCAGGTTCAGCCAGTTTTTAGGCTGATGAATAACGGCGCAGGAGCCGCAGGTGGCTGCGAGGATGTCAATCCAATTAACCGACCAAATGGAAAGATTCAAGATCCTTTAGTTAGATCCTAACGAGTCCATCTGTTTCTGTGCAAAGTGTACATAGTTTCTAGCTTTTCAACTTTCTATTTTATTTATATACTATACTTCTCTATATTTTGAGTTCAAGTAATACATCAATTTTATACAGTATTGGAAGGTTTGAATAAAAATACAGTAGCTTATTAAATCAATATGCTACCGTATTTTTATTCAATCCTTCCGAAACTGTATCAATTTATTGGCTTACCTTACTGTTGAGGATCCTACCTACCTGATGGCGGACTGTATGTGTATGATGTTAAAGAGTGTGAGGATATGGAGACTAACTGATGATGAAAACTCGGGAGCACTTTAAACTGAATATTTCACGAAACCAAAAACAAGACTGACAATACTATCAAAAACATCCTTAAAGAAAAGTCACATCAAAAATAAAAGGATTCGAAATATAAACAATATGAAACAAGGCCTACTAAGGTGGCTGCGCCGCCAACCAGTTTCCAACACTTACCTTTTACAAATATGCCGCAAAAGTTATTTTTCTTTATCAGTATTTTTAAACGAATATAAACAACATACATATATAATACAGCAATTTGTTGGCCCAAAAATGCACAATTCTTTCAAATAACTAGAAGCTATTGGCTAAGGCCCGAAGTTCGAAATAAAATTCAGTACTTATTAGTACTGAACGCGACTGGCTGTTCATGCGGGGGTGTTAGTGCCGACGCTTATGTACGGAAGTGAGAGTTGGGTATGGCAAAAGAAGGATGAAAGTAGTATAAATGCAGTGGAAATGAGAGCATTGCGAAGTTTGGTAGGACTGACATTGAGTGATAAAGTAAGGAATAGCATGGATGAAAGGCGATTAACGAAACATATTTACAAAGCGAGGGTGGATGGAGCTGTTGAAAGGGGAAGGCCTAGACGGACGTACTTAGGACAAGTCCAAGACGTGCTGAGAAAAGATCAGGTCAGGAGTACCCATAATCGACGAGCATGTATGAAAGGATTAATGAGAGTGGAAGAAGCGCAAGAGGTGTGTCAGGACCGTAGCAAGTGGAAAGATGTGGTCTCTGCCTAACCCGTTGGGAAAAAGGCGTAATGGTATGTATGTATGTATGTATGTACTTATTAGTAAAATTCTCGATCGAAGTCGCCAAATTTTAGATAAGATGCACTTATTGCACTCTATCTGACATCGTGGCGCGGCGCGCCAGTGGTGTTCATATTATAAAACGATTTGTTTTTGTAAAGTAATTGGCTTCCTTATTTACCTCACACTAAACTAGGGCAAAACATCTCTTTTCCTCTTCAGAATATAATATGAAACAGATTACCAAACAGTTAAGATCTGTTTAATTAAAATTAATCTGCTACATAGAGCTATCCACAGACAGTTCTAAATAAGGTAATATTTTTAATATATATTTCTCGCTCTAATACATAATACTCATAGGAATTTTAGAAGAAGGTTCAATTAAGGCGGCCAAACCAATATATTCCAGTTCTTCCTTCAGATAAGTTAAGATATACTATAAAGCAAATCCAGAAACAAAATAATCATCTAACTACATAAAATTTTTTCGCAAATCTATATTAATGTACTTTAGATTAAATGTGAGAAGACACTAGAAGCCATTCCAAATGAACCTTGATAGTTCAGGTCAGGATTTAAAAAATATTACCTACATGTGGGGGCAAGATGATTATTAAATAATAAATACTTAAATAAATATCTGGGACAATTTACATCAAGATCATCTGACCCCAAACTAAGCAGAGCTT
This sequence comes from Udea olivalis, assembly GCA_947369235.1. Classification (NCBI taxonomy): domain Eukaryota; kingdom Metazoa; phylum Arthropoda; class Insecta; order Lepidoptera; family Crambidae; genus Udea; species Udea olivalis. The sequence goes on along the minus strand of OX376362.1, from coordinate 7,035,990 downwards.
GTACTATGGGCGTCAGAGACTGATGAACATACTTAAGGCACTAAAGGCAGGATCGCTGCCATTGCGCCGTCAGCAGGACAAAACGGTCAACGATAACGGAAAAAAACGGTCTAAAAATACCTACTACATAGGTAACACATAATTAATGAATAGGAGACAGAAAATCGTGGATAGAAGTTGATTTTACTTTTTTCAAATTATACTTCCTAGATTGAAAATAGTAAAATGACATGCCTAGTTAATATGCTCAAATTTTTGAATTAACTTTGATTTGGGGTGTTATACAAAAGGCACGAATATTTGTGTGATTTTGTTTGACGGTATAAATTAATTTAGAATTTAAAAATCACTGGGTGTTATGTTCGTTTCGTATTATGTTCGTCACAAACACTTATCCTTCATTCACACTGCTGGTTCAAATTCAATAGGATATCTTAAATTTTTATGAACAATCCCCTTAGATCCAGAGCTATACCTACTTATGATAGTTTGTCATAACGAAAACCTATTCTATTACTTTAGTGCCAATCGGGCTATGGATGTACCTAGTATTTCATGATAGATAATTCTAAAGAAACCTCATTGAGACCACCTGAAATGTTTTTGGGCTGCCACGGACACAGACTGATTTTAAAAATATCGGGTTCGCTGGTTTATTCTATATAGATCTTTTGTTTAATTTACGCCGTTAACTTCATACGGGATTTCTGACTAGATGAGCATAAATACAGGGTTGTGCGGGGATCGAGCTCACGATGCTGGGCGCATTATCTAACCATTACGAGGTTATTGCGTTCGTTAACCTGTCACCGCATTGATATATTCTAGATATGTATGTACATGTACGTACACTAGTACATTCTACTTATGCACGTCATTATATTAATTAAATAAATATCCCTGGACATTATTCCACACAGCGCCATCTAGCCCCAAAGTAAGCTAATTAAAGCTTGTGTTATGGGATACTAGACAACGGATAAACATACTTAAATACATTTTCTTTTGTAAATACATACTTATTATACATAGGAGACACCCAGACCAGTACAAACAGACATGTTCATGCACACAAATGTTTGTACTGTGCGGGGATCGAACCCGCGACCTCTGGTGTAGTAGCCAACTTCTTAACCATTACACCAAGTCGGTCGTCAATTAACATATAATTAAACCAAACAAGTTAGGTGAAATAAAAACTTGTAAAATCGTTATAAATTTTTTATTTGCATGTTAAAAATACAAATGTGATAAAACCCTACCACCTTTACGGTTACGTCATACAGCATATCGCCAATATCACTTAGAGACGAAGCACTAACAAGTAACCAAATAGTTCTAGAGCGAAAATTGGAAATCAAAACAACACTCTATTTAATTTGCCTAAAACTATTTTGTTCTGGATGTTATTCATTCACAAAGGCCAAACACCTGAAAAGTGGTCTATGGGGTTAGCCAAGCACCTCTGTGACTGGATGTTAAGCGTGCCTAGGGTCCGAAATCAAATCATATAATGCTAACTAAGTGTACATAAGTTGGTCCATTATGTAATACATACATTACTTAATCACTTGTTTTATCCCAGAAAGCTCTATCAAACGTATACGGTGATTATCAACGGACTCACAGTGAGTCAGTGATGCAGTAACTATGTACTTAAGTAATTTTTTTTAAAGGTTTTCGTACAAAAATACTGACTGTTCGAGTGATTTTGTATGATGACCTGCAAAATAGTGACGAAAGTGACTCAGTCTTTTAAGGCTTTTAATGAAGACTGACTGACTAAGTACATATTTTAGTCTCCAATCTTAAGTCATAAGACTAGTCTTCTTAGTCCAAATCTTTTAAGGTTAAAACTGAGCTTTTACTTAAACAGCTTAAAGGACTTAAAATACTGGCGACTTAACGCCTGGGGAGTCGAGTCATAAGGCGTGACTTGATGCAACAAGTGCTTTTCTTACAGAACCTAACGTCAACTATTCATTTAATATAATGAAAAAGAGCAATCTCATTTCAGCCTATATAGAGAGTTTTTGATTCCAACTTTACACATACTCCAGTTTATTTGTAAAGGACTGCAACAACACTTCGTTTAAAAAAGCCTTTTAATCGTTTCAGTTGTTTAGGTCGTTTTAGCCTTGTAGTCTTATCCGTTAACCGACTGAGTCATATGAATCAAGACTAAAAACTGCAGTCTTAATTTTATAGTAGTCATGTAAAAAGAGGCTAGTCTTTATTTTAAACGAGTGGGACTCGAGTCTTTTTCATCACTACCTGGAAATAAAGGTTATTTATACATATATTTGATTTTCAGGAGTTTGAATTCTTATTTATTTATTCATTCAAAACACTTGCATGCTTACAGACTAAGTCCAAGGTGCTTACAAGTTTAATATACAAATTAAGGAATCAAAATTATTATATAGAATAGTACAAAAAAAAAAATTACATATTGAAATGAGAATGAATGTCAAGATATAAAATTGACAGAATAAAATGTCACAAAAGGTCAATAAAATGTTAAAATTATAAAAAGCAAACACAGCACAAACAAATAAAGTCATAGATTAACAATGAGAAACAAATGAAAAAAGAAACAGTCAAATTACAAAGAGATACAACTAACAAAGGTCAAAACAATTAGGCACAATAATCATCAAAATCAAACAAATAAAATACTAGAGATGCGTGTCATTTAAAAAATTACAAAATTGATTAAATATGTGGCCCAGCTTGTCGGCGAAGATGTCAATGTCATTGTGCTGAGCGAGCAAGTCCCCGATACAGCGGAGTGCGCGGGCGGTGGGCGCGTGCGCGGCGCGCTTCGTGCGCGTGGTCCAGAGACAAACATAGACGGGTACAAATAAGGATAGTATCCGTATCTTTTTTTATACAGCCAGCGGGCAAACTTACGCTGTATTTTCTCTACCATAAGCGCATATTTATTTTCATACGGATCCCAGATAACCGCACCATATTCTAACCTACTGCGGACATAGGCATTGTATAAAACTTCTGCCGCTTTCAGGTTACTAAACTGACTAGCGGTTCTTAAAACAAATCCTAACATCCTATTAACCATCTTGCAGATTGTTGTCACATGTGTATGAAAGTCAAATTTGATGTCAATTTCTAATCCTAAGTCGCGTATACTATTTACTCTTTCCAATGGTGCGTCAAATAGGCTATAGGTTGTATCTGTCAAACAGCGTTTACGGGAACAAGTAACAACTTTACATTTATTTCCATTCAGCGGGAGACGATTGCTTTGGCTCCATTCCCCTACAGAGTTAATGTCCCTCTGCAATGCCTCAGTATCGTCATTACTTCCAATTCCTAGACTCAATTTAAGGTCATCTGCGAATAAAAGGCATTTGGCTACGTGAATCTTGTCTGGCAAATCATTTACAAAAATCAAAAACAAAGTAGGGCCCAAGGTACTTCCCTGACTCACTCCCGATCTAGTATAGTATTCGGGAGATTCATATCCGTTCAGTCTGACATATTGACGGCGATTACGAAGGTAGGAAGACATTAGTTTAAGCAGGTTAGGTGTGAAGCCTACTATTGCTAACTTCCGCAGCAAGATATCGTTATCAACCAAGTCGAAGGCCCTTCTAAAATCAAAGTAGGCCACGTCCACTTGCCGACCCCGGTCCATTTCAGAACAGACGTAATCCGCATGTGCTACAAGATTAGTGACAGTAGAACGGGCATGCCGAAATCCATGCTGGTCATCATGCAACAATGTACAAACCTGATTACCAATATGATTATTCAAGATTGTCTCATAGATTTTGGCGAAAACCGAAAGGACCGCGATTGGTCTGAATGACGAAACATCTGTGCCACCATCCGTCTTAGAAACAGGAGTAACCCGTGTTAATTTCCATCGCTCGGGATACTTTGCCTGACTCAGAGACAAATTAAAAATATACAGCAGAGGCGCACTCAAAGCCGACACACAATCCTTTGCCAAGAATACCGGAATATTATCGGGCCCTGCCGAGGAACGTGGCTTAAGCCGCCGCACAGCCTTCCTCAGATCAGCTTCCTCCACCGACAACACTGTCACAGAACCAGCATCAGGATAGGTGTGGGCTGTATGCGCTGCCACAGTATGATCCAACAGGGGATCATCGGGAAGGAAAACCGAGCTAAAGTATTCGGCAAAGGCGTCAGCTGCATTCTGGCCCAGCACCTCAGCACCACCGCAAGTGTAGGTATAGACAGCGCCTCTCTCCTTTTTCTTCTCCCTCATAAAGTCCCAAAATTTCACAGGATCATTGATTATATTATTTTGAATAAGCATCAGATGCTGTTGATACTCATAATCAATTAACTTCTTAACCCGCTCTCGGTAGTATTTGAAAAGTTCCCTGTTAAGTTCCTTACCTTCCTTTTTGAACCTTTTCAAGTGAAAATACTTGTTCTTAATGTGTCTAATTATTTCCCCGGTGTACCAGTTTGGATAAGTATGAGGTTGGCTATACTTTGGACGTTTTTTAATGGAACAAACTCTCTAATGCACGCATTTAACTTGTCGTAGTATAGCGCAACAACTGAATCCAGGTCTGTTAGTGTTAACATATCCGCCCAGTCTATCGTAGCCAATGCTGCATACAATCCCTGTAGATCGCCCTTACGCCAATTGAATTCGAGGCTAGAGGCAGAACGACACTCTGTAGGTTGCAAAAGCACCGGCGCCGGCTGCTTCCAGCATCGAAGTTTAATTTCTGCCGCAAGCGCTGGATGATACTCATCTATTTGCACCTATTTTACGCTTAAATCTACACTGACCATATCAGACTCAAGATCGCTCAGCACAAGATCTAGCATACCGCCGCGGCTATTAAATACATTATTATGTTGTTGTAGAGAACAAAAGTCACAAAAGAAGCCGAAATGTCTTTTAACATTAGCGCTATAAGAGTTCAAATTAAAATCTCCCAAAATTATAACATTCATATCAGAGTAAGCACAAATGGCGTCTTCAATACACGATAAAACATTCAAATATTGCTCATCATTGTAATTAGGAGGAAGATATACCACACAACACAGAAGCTTTACATTTCCGCCACTGACGGTAGCCACTATTAGTTCTTTGTCGGCAGTTAGAGAGTCAATATCTGTAACCAACCGCACCGAATAACAGCCGCGGACCGCAAGTAGAACTCCACCCCATCCAGTATCTCCTGCTCTGTCCCTGCGCACTACTTTATACCCAGCAGGAAATAGTTCACCATCGCAAACGGATCGTGTTAAAAAGGTTTCAGTTAACATAATAATATCACATATGTTCTGCACTACGTTTTTATAAAACACACTTGTCTTAGAACGCAGACCTCGTACATTTTGGTAGAACACATTTATTGTATTAAACCGCCGTGAGCTCCTACGTGCTGCCTACTGAATATGCCATTTCCTTTCTGAAAGTCTTTTGATAATCACCCGGTATAGGTATTGGTACACCTACTTATGTGGATAGTCAAGTAAATATAACTATACTTCCCGTCAGAGAGCAGTTAGCCAATTTAGGTCCACATTGGTAGTATGATGCCCTACCTATGACCATGTACTCTTGCGCAGGACCTTCCCCTTCACAGTCTCCTAGCTTTTTTACGTGGTGGGACTACTATTCTCAGATATCTTCTTTCCAAGCTTCCGGCATATGGTCTGCCACCTCGCCTATGCCACTGGGTCGCCGGATTTCTGGAGGGACGTAGAATTCGCGTCTTTTGCGATGGTCGAAAATCACGCTTTCTCCAGATTAATGCCGGAGTGCCGCAGGGCTCCGTCTTGTCGCCGACGTTGTTTCTTCTGCATATCAATGACATGTTATCTCTTGGTAATATTCATTGCTATGCGGATGATAGCACGGTCCACGCGCGTTATTTCGAGCGCCCTGGGGCAAAGCAGACTGACATCGAGGTGAAGAGGCGCAGTCTTGTTGTTGAGCTTGACGGAGTGTTGGACCGCATTTCAGAATGGGGTGCATGCAATCTTGTCGAGTTCAATGCCAAGAAAACGCAGGTGTGTGCATTCACAGGAAAGGCGTCGCCGTTCCTTTCCCAACCCACTCTTCAGAGCACCCCGCTACCGATTAAGGATAGCCTAAATGTCCTTGGCATGGATGTTCGTAGCAACCTAAACCAGCGGGACTACATTGATAACGTCGTTAGAACTGCATCCCGTAAACTCGGAGTCCTGAACAGAGTAAGACGATTCTTCACGCCTGAGCAGCTCTGTCTCTTGTATAAGACACAAGTTCGCTCGTGTGTGGAATACTGCTCTCATCTCTGGGACGGTTCCGCCAAGTACCTACTCGAAGCTCTTGACAGGTTGCAGCGGCGTGCTATCCGTATTACCCAGAGGCAACTTTGACCCTTGAGCCTCTCCAATTGCGTAGAGACATTGCCAGGCTAAGTGTTCTCTATCGCTTCTACAATGGGGAATGCTCTGACGAGTTATTCCAGCTCATTCCACCCTCACCTTTCCACACCCGTACCACGCGTGCTGGTACGGCGTCACCCACACACAATTCAACATTTGTTGGCCCGAACTAAAAGGTTCGGTGACTCGTTTCTTTGTCGTACCATCCAGACGTGGAACGCTCTTCCAGCACATGTGTTTCCTTCCTCGTATAGTCCCGGGTTCTTCAAGCGGGGCGTGAAAAGGCATTTCTGCAGGCCTTCAAGGTGAGGATGGCCAGCCCAGTGATTCGTTGAATGACTGGGCTTGGCAACCTCATATCTGGACCTCACGACCGCTTTCCATTAGGTGGAGTGAGGTCATCTTGACGGGCAATATAATATATATATATATATATTTGCACATCTTGGTGATAACAGAATCAATCATCAACATCAAATGTATAATAAATAGTTACAAGAATTGCTCGAATATATTATTAAATTAACTTATTGTTTTCTGGAGGGAAATGTTCATGTTCGTTTTTATACAGATCATGAAGATGTAGTGGAAACTTTTAAAAGATTGAATTGTATTATTATGAATCAACATTGGTTACGTTGAGGTTTCTATAATTATCGCTGCGGCCCTGAGCAAAAGTAAATTTAAATTGGATAAACTTTTGTAACTTAATACTCATAAGGTCATAAGCCGAGTACATTTTTACTCAAACCGTTACTCTAAATAGAATCCCTTTAAATATGACACCTATTCACACGCTTTTCTTATTACAAGCATACTTGAGATATTCTGATTAATCCCGTTATGATATTCTGCTTTAACCCGATAAGTAAGTTTACTTCCAACTAAAACTTTAAATTAAAAAAACTAAAATTTTACTAAAACAAAGTAAAAAAGTTTTTAGGTAAGTATAGCAGGTAATTTGCAAAAGTTCGTTTAATTGATTTTGTTATTTATGTACGAGAGATACTGCTAATGATGTCATTTATTAAATTACGTTATAATCATAACAATAAGTTTCAGATCACATGCAACCGGTTCCTTATTTTAGCGGTAATTTTTATCGTCTGCGTAGAATAATAGATAAGTTTCCGCAACGCCGACACGCTGTCCTCGGCGTCTCAACCGTTTAACAAAGTATCTACTTATGATTAAGCTACGACGTGAGAATGAGCGTTATCAAAAACTGTATGACTCAGTTGCAATGCCATCAAAATTTGTAACAAAGTAAAAGTAAAACTTAAAATACATAGTAATTTTTTTTTTAAACTGCTGAGTTTTTTTCGGGTCAAGAAACAACACGTTTCCTACTTCGGTGGTAGATTCACATTAATATGTTTATTCATAGTAGTACTTAGTTATTTCGTCATCGTCCGTGCGGTCTATCCCGGTTGTGAACCCAAAATGGTGTGGGGGGTCCCAGGGTCCGCCACTTCGCGCGGTCTTGTGCATCCTCAGTGGTGAGTCTGTTGGCAGTTGGCACGCATGTCACCCTTAACGACGTCGAGCCACTGCTTCTTGGGTCCACCTCCACTACCGGTACCTGGCAGGGGCGGCATGGCCAGACATTTGTTGCCCACGTAGTTTGCCGATCTCCGTGAGACCTGACCATACCAACGAAGGCGGCACCCCTGCAGCTTGTCTGCGATGTCACGAACACGAAGGCTGCCGCGGATGTCGGTGTTACGCACGCGATCTTTGCGTGAGACTCCACACATCCACCACAGCATCTTCATTTCCGTTACGCGCAGCTCCTCCTTGTGTCGCTCTAGTAACAGCCATGTTTCACTGCCATATAAAAGGACAGGCCTAATGATGGTTTTATAGACCTGCCCCTTCAGCTTGATCGGCATTTTGGGGTCACAAATGACACCAGTCACCTCACGCCATTTGGCCCAAGCCGCGGAAATTCGGGCTCTGACGTCGCGGTCGATGTCCCCGGATGCGCTTAACACAGATACCAGGTATTTGACACGGTCCGTGCGCTCGACCACGTCAACGCCTATGCGGACGGACTGGGTATCTGTGGTGCTGCAGGCCATGTACTCCGTCTTCGCCACATTAAGTTTCAGACCGCCGTTTTCAAGTGAATTTTTCCACTTATTCACCCGTTATACCAGCCGTCCCCAGTCCGAATCTGCTAGCGCTATATCATCAGCATATATAAGCAACCAGGGTGGTTGCTCATGGTGGTCTAGGATGCTGTTTGACAGAACGTCTAATATTACGCTAAACAGAAACGGGCTAAGCACGGAGCTTTGGTGTACCTACTCCAACGGTGATAGGGAAGGAAAGTAGTACTTAGTTATTTGATTAGACTGTTTGAAGTTATACTCATTAAGTGGTCTGCAAGCAAAACTATCAGCATTCTGGAAAACTAGCGAAAGTACGCCCCGGGAGTACTTTCGGTTTCGCATATTATTATTATTTTTTATTATCCAAATCACAAACTTTACAATTTTTTTATTATCACCTGCCTACTGTAATCCCATACAATGGGTTTATGTGTAGGCGGTTTGAGTCTTTACGCACTCACTAGATATAAATATACAATGTAGGTATAAACAATACAAGCATTTTTTTTTTAAGTATTTTAATTTTTATAGTGATTATTTAATATTTTTTTACATTGTTTACCACTTTTCTGTGTCATTAATTTCTGAACTAGTTCTTTAGGACTATTATTAAGAATGTACGGTATCAGCAGCTACATCGGGAGTAACTCCCTATGCAATCGAAAGTCTAGACTAGACTTACTTTAAGACCCTATTTACTATGCAATCCTAATGAAATATCAGAAAACTTAAAACAGTCATTTTGAGAAATAAACCCATTTTAATGTTTTTGATGTCACGATTGGCGGAATGCGCTGAGCACGGTTTCTCGGCTCGATTTTTTTTTATTTAAAATGGGTTTGCGTTTGGCCTCAGTCTTGCCTGGTGGTAAGCGATGACGAGGCCGATGGTGGTACAGGCTTACCCAGAAAATGCCTTCACTCTGGCCTTGCAAAGATACTGAGGTTGTAAGTATCCGGAAACACAGACGCAGGGAGAACGTTCCACTTCCTAGCGGTGCGTACCAGAATTTCCGTTGTGTGCCGGGTTCGATTCTCGGTCGGGTCAATTCAGAAAACGAACTTTTCTAATTTAGTTCGGGTCTGGCTGTTGTAGGAGACGCCCCTGGCTTTAATCCTTGTCTGGTACCTCGTCGCACATCAATCGTGGTGTGTTATTGTTTGCCGCACATTTAGTTAAATTCAGGTAAGTATTCATTTATTTTTGTTTGACAAAAGTAAAAAGTGACCAAAAACTGTTGTTATTTTATTACTTCCTAGGATGGAAGGTAGTCTAGAACTCAGGGAACACATTTAATTACAAATCTTTAATGAGTTTAAGTTAAAGACCCTGGAACTTTCGTAACGTTAGCTGCGTAAGTACCTACTTACAAATTCCTTAGTTAACTTATTATTCTTACATTCGAAACATTTACTTAATTTATCGACATGTCCTTCCCATGGTGCTACAAACTGCTTCGAGTAAGTAAATAACCATAAATTAGATGAAACAACTACATCGCGTATAACACACAACAAAAAATATAATCCCAGATACTCAACTGCAATTTAAAAAAATATTCTCCCTATAAGGACCTTATTTAACGTTGTTTTTTACATCCAATGAATTATAGTTTTAAAAGGATATACTGATACAAATAAAGGGTATACCTAGGCTAGCTCTTGAACTGCTAGTAGACAGTACCTACAAGTACAACTCTTATAGAAGTATTTATTCAAACAGCTACAAATTCACTTACTTACACCTTAACAACACAAGCAAACAGAAACATCTATTTTACAGACATTTGTGTTGATACAGTAATCGAAACCGCGACCCTTAGCGTTTTAACCAACACGCTTGAAGAAACACTGTAACAACATCAAGTGTCAAGCAGACCGTGATTACTGCCATCTAGTATCGAATAGTTGTACTTCTGCTAAAGCTACCTATTCATGTCCTCTTCTCACCCGTCATGTATCGATGGCTCACTGTTAACCAGCTACGGCTCCAGCAAACCACAGCAAATGAGCGAACCCAACTATTACGATAAGAAAAACTGTCAACTGATGACAAAGCAGCATGGTCTCAGACCTTAGCCTATTCCGAGCGGAACAAAAAAAAATCTGTCAATGTCAAAAAAGTGTCAGACAAGTCAATTGTCAATACGTGGCTCCGCCAGCAGCGGTGATAGTGCTAGAGAAAGGATTTCTTATTTATTTAATATAGGAAACGTTTCATTTAAAATTCAAATAAATAAACAATGAAAATGAAGTCTACGTGGAGATCATTATGGTTTGCTGCAGCCTTAATTGCCACTTTATTTAGCACAGCCAAATGTTACACTATCACTGTTGATGCTCACGCCGAAGAATGTTTTTTCGAAAATGTAGAAGCAGATACAAAAATGGGCAAGTATATGCTTATTCACACGTTTATATTACTCCCAGAACATTCTAATTAAGTTTGATTTTGCCATAAGTAACATAACCTGTTTTTAAAAATAAAAACCTCTATGAAACTCCTTTTGTGTGTGAAAATAGTTTGTTTTAACATTATGATTGATTATTCAGAATATTAAACATGCTGGCTTTGTTGGTAGTGATCCTGCCTACTAGGCCTTGGGTCATGGTTTTCATTCCCCAGGACCATCTTTCATATGATTTGTGTTTGTAAAAGTATTAATTTCTGTATGTTGTAAGTTAAACTGTCAAATTCTTATGCACTAAAAGTTTACCTATGCTTATGTGGGTTTTGACAGCCATTTCTTAGTCAAAGTCGAAAGTTTTATTGCACTCATGTCTGCCACCCTGTCTAAACTGGCCTACTTTTATGTTTTGTACAGGTTTAAAATTTGAAATAGCTGAAGGTGGATTCTTAGACATAGACGTCACTATCACTGGCCCTGATGGTGCTGTAATCACACATGGAGAGAGAGAGTCTTCCGGAGTATACACATTCTCAGCACCCACATCTGGGCGATACACATATTGTTTTAGCAATAAGATGTCCACGATGACACCAAAGGTTTGAAAATAATAATATAAACGCATAGAGCTAATAATTGAAGTAGACCATCAATAATACAGTTAAGCCTGTAATTATACCTAAATAATACTGATCTTGAAAATCTATCTAAAAGGTTTTGACGATACACTACTAAATAGTTTTTTTCTAGCATTCATAGTTTCTTTTGTATGAAGAATATCTCTATCTAAAGAATGTTGTATTGTTTTCTAGGTGGTGATGTTCAATTTGGAAGTGGGTGAGGCACCAAACAAGCCTGCCGGCAAGGAGGACGAAGTGGATCACAACAAGCTTGAAGACATGATCAAAGAGCTTGCTTCAACATTGAAGACAGTGAAGCATGAACAAGAGTACATGCAGGTATGTAACATAATAGATACATAACTAGTACAGGAAGCTATCCTTAACACATTAGCTGCCATGGGAGTCACCAGTCACTGGCAAACAATAGACTTTCTATTGTGTCTAAACAGATGCCATCACATTTAACTAGATCTATAAAAAGAAACCATCCCACCACACATAATTTTATTTATTTTGTTATTTCACAGATGGATTAGGCAGCATAAATAATTTACCATACCTTAAAAATACATACACATGCAACCCAACACAGACTCAATAGTCTGGGTTGGGCTGGTTTGTAGGATGAGAATTATGCAATAAAACCTTGATGAATTTTGCAACCTTTAAGAATAATCCATAGAAATAATAATATACAAAATAAATATATAATAACTCCACTTAATCTGATATGAAACATTAATAATTAGTATTTTGTTTATCAGGTGCGTGATCGTAATCACCGAGCAATCAACGAAAGCACGAACTCGCGTGTGGTTATGTGGTCCATATTCGAGGCCTCCGTGCTCCTCGTCATGACCCTGGGACAGGTCTACTACCTTAAGAGATTCTTTGAGGTGCAGCGAGTCGTCTAATGCTGCAGCTTGGTTTTTTTACAACATTTATTTATTAACAACAGTCTTTCTACAACTTGTTAATGAAATGTTGAGCTGGTTGTATTTCTTAATAAAAAATCCTAAATTCAATTGGCTTTTGCTTCTTACAATGAAATGTCATACAACTTCTACACAATTATTTATTACATTATCAACTTCTGCTTACAATCCAAGAGAAATACTTCCAGCATAACTGTGTTGTTGTACCTCGTCTCTTAAATTGATCAATTGTCTTTATTTTCTAGTGGCGTCCATTTCATAATCTTCCATGTGACATCTGTATAAACATACCATTTTCAATGATCGTTTGAAGTTAATTCCTTTTGTTAAAGTATTATATAAAGTCACGCACACAAGATGTATAGTACTTACTGTATCATGTAAATAACTGGTTTAATGTATAATATTGAGTGCAAGGAAGAGGCGAGGAGCCTGATCTGAAGTGTGCGTGAGGCGTGCTCGGCGCATGTAGTTGTTTCGAAAATAAATTAATTATGTTTGTACATATAAATGTTTCATTTGCCTCTCCTATGACAAAACACTAAAGGCCTGCGAGGCAGACGAGGGATTATCCGTGGCCTACTTTTTTCTCCGTCAAAATAGATCCCTTACAAGCTGAATCGAGCAACGCACACGAACGAAAGTATGCCGAACCAAAAGGCAAAAGGCCGCCGAAACACCGCGGACGCGCACTGTAGCAGATTAAAGAGCGCGGCGTCCGCGAAAAAAATAGAAGGAACGAAGTGAGGCGGCGCACACGGCGGACTTTAGTCCGCGTTAAAAATCCATTCGAAATGAGAGGGATGGACCCAGTATTCTGTTTTAAAACGTCTTCTCTTTTGCTCAAACTTCATGTAAATACAGCACAACGTACATCATCATCATCATCCGTGCGGTCTATCCCGGTTGTGAACCCACACTGGTGTGTGAGGTCCCAGGGTCCGCCTTTTTTATTTTCTTGACCCACTTCGCGCGGTCTTGTGCATCCTCAGTGGTGAGTCTGTTGGCACGCATGTAAATACAGCACAACGTAATCGCAGAATATTTAAATACTCTCGGACAACAAATAATCGCACACCGTGTGCGTTGAGTTCGCGGTAACTCCGCGGGGGATTTTGGATTCGCGGAGCGTACTTTTTTCTCCGCCGCGGAGAAAAGTACGTCGTCTGCGCAGGCCATAAGGTACCTTGTAGCTCATTTGTTGTTTTAAAATCAGTCACGCACATGGCGTGTCCCGAAGATCAGCCTATGAATTTCCTTAATTTCAACGCATTTTCTTTTACGCGAGAGATAATGTGAAGCTAAAAATGTATATGAGATAGAAGATTCCTATTAGTGGATGTGACAGACATCCAGTAGCAGATCCAGAGTTTTGCTTTGAGAGGGGCTGACATATGCAGTGTTTCAGTTGGGGACTTGGCTTATGAGCTCGCCATTGAATCCAGTGACGCTATTAATGCTATCTGATGCACACAATAAATAAACTAGTACAAACAATCACTAAGTAGGAATTATACTTACATGGTAAAGAGGATTTTAGTAGAGCAAAGTCAAATTAACAAACAACACTTTATTCGAGATTGCAACGCCAGCACCATCTACATTAAAAACTTTATAAAGTCCTAAATACGCTTAACAACATTTAAATCTACTAATTTGCCTAAGTGGTAAGTCATCAATAAAATCCATAGAATACATAGGAACTGATTCACAACATTTTAGAACTTAAATAACAAACAGATCGACTGACTAAAACTATAAACTGTGTATTCAATTCAGACCCATTGCGTGTGGTTAGTAGGTACATTGTTCATGCATAAGATAAATACACCCATAGGTAATACTATATACGATGTTAAGTGCAGATCACGAAAAAACCGCAAAAATACTATTTTCACTGTAAGATGATGTGCCTGAAAGCTTTTATTGTTCCGTGTCACGCATACTATTTCAAACTACTATTTATTTATATATTATTTATTTTTACAGCGCCTGATGCGTGAAAAGGAACGCCATTCAATAGTGTATTGACACTACTGAATCGACAAAAAATCGATGATTTTGTAATCACCTCATTCACATCAGTACGAGTGCGTCTGCCTTGTGTGCTATTTTTTAACTATTATTTTCGAGATACCGCGTTTTATTCTATAACTTATTAGCCATAACCCATTTATTATGAATTTATTAAAAATATATAATCGGATAATCCGATTCCAATTCCTTTGCCAACTCGATTAAATTACATTCGTTACATCACTATAAATGACAATTTTGAACTGTCAGGGATATCATCATACGGCGAAAGTAGTATAGTTATTATAACTTGCACAAAGATACCTCAATTAACAATTTTTGGCTCGGCATTGAAAAAAATTACACAAAATTTGAGCAATTAGCTCAAACTCAAACCATTCACAGGATTCGGTAGGTTTTTCTTTTAATTTCCTAACATTTTGAACAGTTTTAATTCGAGAAATTATAGATTATGTCTGTATTAAGAATGGATTACCAAATGATCCGTCTACGAGGTTCATAATCAGTGTTTGTAAGATCAAGTGGTCATGTCGAAGCGCCCGGTGAGCAGCGCGGACAGCTCGCTGCCGGCCGCCAGCCGGCGCGCGCCCGCCGCCGCCGCCGGCAGCTCCAGCAGCACGTTGGAGCCGCACACGCTCAGCAGGCGGCTGCTGCACTGTTAGACAGACACAAACAATGTCTTCTTGAAATACGTTAGGTGTACGTTTTCTTTTTTCAATTTTATTAACTTAACCTCGGCTATACAGGGAATCGCTAGCAAAGTATTTGACTCGCCTGTTGGCGCAATGGCAGCGATGGGTGGGGATGGTGGGGCGCTTACCCTAGGTCGTGGGTTCAATCCCCACCCATGACAAACATTTGTGTGACGCACATTAATGTTTGTTGTGTGTCTGGGTGTTATGATCTATATATGTGTTTTTTTACTTATTTATTAATCTCAACCTCAGCCCACAAATGCCCGCAATTCATTTGAAAGCTCTGACACCGCCATGACTTTCTACTGCTATTCTGGGCAAAGGCTTCATTAAGGGTCCGTTCCAAATCGCCTTTCGCAGAGTGATTTTCACCCTCGTCAGATAGAAAGAGATGAAACGAACAAAACCTTAGTCTGACAGCTGTCAGGTGAATTTCAATGTGCTTCAGGGTCCGGTACAATTCGCACTTGTCAGAGTGATAAACGTCACCTGAGCCCGTTCCGAAACAACTAGGAAACTGTCAGACAACTAGGAGCAGTGGTGGTGGAGGAGTGTCGGGTGACAGCTCGATTAACCTCAGTTTCAATTTGGAACGGGTTCGAGTGGTTTTCACTCCTCAGTGTGAAAATCCACTCGTTTTGGAACATAGCCTAAGTCATTATCATCTGGTTTCGGCTCAGATAAGCAAAGAAGTGAGAGCGTTTATCTCAGTTGGTTCTATTCGGCTTTTGAAATCCTTACCTATATGAAACGGGATAAAATACTTTTGTTTTGCAATCGCTTATTACTTAATTATTTTTTTCTATATCTGCAGGTGTTTTAGTTTATCATTAGTTACCTGACTGCCCAGTATAGAAGCCTTCAGCGGCTGCTCGCTGTCGGTCAGCCGCACGGCGGCGCGCGCGTACTCGGGGCGCGGGTCCAGCGGCGCGGCGTGCGCGAGGCGGACGCGCAGGCGCGGCCACGCCCCGCGCCGCCCGCAGCTCGCGCGCAAGGCGCGGATCACGAACAGCTGGCAGCACACGAAGGCGGACACTGGGTTGCCTGTTACGAGTTCATCATTCATTTTTTTTTTACTTCTCATGCTCTAAAAGTACGCCAATATAGCCCTACGAAGCGGGACTAAAGTGACCACTTTAGTCTCTAGGAAGTAAAAAGTAATTAGTTTTTTAATTTCCTTCATGTGACATAGAAAAACTCAAACAGCCAGTAAAAATATTATATTATCTGTGGAGTGTGGATCATTTTCATTGCAAAATGTTAAGAGTTTTAGTTCCATGGTTTTTACGCAAAGAAGGTGGCGCCATGTGTTTCAAATTGTTAATCTGTGACAGGTTCAGTTCAGAAGAAAAAACTAACCGCGAAATTTTCAGAACTTTTGTCAAGTGTAAATTTTGTTCGGTTTTAAATGGTTTTGTACTAAATTGATTATTTTACTTGCACTCAAACTGACCTCTACCTCTGGTATATTATGGCTTCGTTTAGTCCCTCGATATAAAATATACTATTATTTTACCAATTAAACCCCCGAATCGGAAACACATCAAATAAATATAATATTTTCATAATCAAATGCGTGCTGTCATATCTCATTGAACCGCAAAATTCGCATACAAATGCTCTACGCAGCTGCTGACAATCAACTGCCAAATGAAAATTCCATTTCCGACAGCTGCTGTAATTTTTACGCGCCGGTTCATAAAGTGACAGGGGCCTGACGTAAGTGAAAGTTGTGAAGATTTCGAACAGATAGGTATTTTTTCGGAAAATGTCAGTAGGAATACCGGGCGATTTTATACCGTAAGGAAAGTGGCATACTCAAGAGACGATGTAAGAACTCGTCAAGCGAAAGGATAATGGGAAAAGTGGGCTCAATGTTTTTCAGGAACATTCAGCGTCAATCACATGATTTTAAAAAAATATTAGTTTAGTATGTTCACCCAAAAAAAATGTTTTTAAACACTGAAGATTTACATTTCAAATAATTTATGATCGTCTAAAACAAACGTCCAAGTATCGCTTACTCTTTGGATCCACACGCTATCCATCCTAAAACAAACACTTATCAGCTTACCAGGCAATGCAAAGATGTACTTCTTCTTCCCTTCAAAAACGCAGGTAGCGAACGTCGATGGCTTGCCGGGCTTCATGCGGACGCGCCCGAAATGAAGAGTTGCGCCAAAGTCCTGAAAATGGAAAAAAATATATTACTTTGAACAGTTACGGCCTGACACTCCGTGGCGGACGCTCTGCATCCTGGCCGCGGGCCAGGACATCCAGCGGCTGCTCTCGAGCAGCGGGGTTTTCGAGTCTTGTAGGTTCGAGGAGGGGAGCTCCCAAGCGCGCACCTCTGGGCTCTGCACCGTTCCAGCCAGCGGATGATTGGCTCTCCGTGGTGGACGCTCTGCACCCTAGACGCGGGCTGGGACCTCTAGTGGCCACTTTGGCGGCGTGGGATGTCGGGAGTATCCCGCAGGTGGTCCCTTTCAGCGGGCCCCCATTACCGTAGTGGATCCGGCGGGTCAGGTCGGGGGATCTTAAACCGCATTGCACGGATTAACTGAAGCAGGAGCCGGGCTTACCATCAGGCCCGGCCGCAACGCGGGGATGGCGTGGTAATACTCGTTTCTCCATACCGTCCCGAAAAGTGGTTGAGGAAAAAAAGTCAGGTTTTTGTCGGTAGACGAGGACACCGTTCAGCACAAGCTAGAGGTGTGCGTAGCTTGGGCGGATCAGCGCCGCAATCTCGCGGGCATAGTTGGATGGCTATAGTCTCCTTCTACGAGGAGGTGATGACGCAAAAGGAGACCGCGGAGAGGGCCTGAGAGGATGATCCTCTGGCGGCCCCTCTCCGACGCGACGGCGGGGAGCACGGAGACAGCGGTTCGCCCGTCCTCCTCCTGCTACCTAGAAGCAGCACCGCGGTGCAAACGAAACAGAAAGACCGCTCTGGTCTTTATCCAGTATTATTAACTGATCTTGCCTGACCGCCTAGGGATGCTACTTTATATATTCACTCTGAATTTTTTAAATGAAGTAGGTAGGTGATACCTACTCGACAGAACCCGCCAAAAAACAAATACATCGTGTGAAAAACTGCACCAAGTGCGACAAAAACAAAAACACTCGCGACCAGGGCGACTGGCCGCGACATGGGTTCATATTGACTCACCTAAAGTTCTATACTACAAATTGTATGAATGTCATTTTGTCATGACCTATGTGGGATTGTATTATTTGCTGATGACACTTCTCTGATTTTTAACGTAGATAGAAGTAACAAAGCACTTGACGACGTTAATAATACTCTCTTTAAGGTACTGCATTGGTTCACGAGGAACAATTTACTGCTTAATGCTAAGAAGACTAAATGTGTCAAATTTTCTATGCCCAATGTAAGACAAAGTCGATACCATTATAAACATGAAAAACGAGCCATTAGAGATTGCGAATTCCACTGTATTTCTAGGAATTACTCTCGATTCCAAGTTACAGTGGGGTCCGCATATTTCTGCTCTGGCAGGAAGACTTAGTTCGGCAGCTTATGCTGTTAGAAAAATAAAGGCTCCTGACTGATATCAACAGCAAGATTAGTGTACTTCAGTTATTTTCAGTGTTATGTCGTATGGCCTACAGTTGTGGGGTTCGGCAGCGGTTCCAACACCATCTTTGTTATTCAAAAAAGAGTCATCCGCTCCATTTACAACCTTAGACCACGCTACTCGCTTCGTGAAGGGATAGATATTTTAACTGTGTACTCTCACTTTATTTATGATAATGTAGTATATGTCCGTAAAAACTTGCATCTCTTCAAGAAAAACAGTGATGTTCATAAACTCAATACCAGAAATAAAAATAAGCTCCGAACTCCCAGTCTAAGACTGCATAAGGTAGGGAAATCATTTGTTGGTCAATGTGTAAAATATTTTAATAAGATTCCGCAAACTCTTGTTGAACTGCCTCTTCACCAGTTTAAGTCACAAATTAAAGCTAAGTTAATGAAGCGAGGTTATTATAATGTTGAGGATTTCTTAAATGATAAGAATTTGTGGTCATCTTAGGTATAATCTCCTCTGCACACTTTTTTGTTATGACTTTACTCTGTTAATTCAATTTCTGTATATAATAAATAATAAATATCTGGGACAATTCACACCAAGATCATCTGACCCCAAACTAAGCACAGCTCGTAATATGGGCGTCAGAGACTGATAAACATACTTAAATATTTCTAAATACATACTTAAGTAGATAATAACACCCAGACACACAACAAATACAAATGTTCGTCACACAAATATTTGTCATGGGTGGGGATCGAACCCACGACCTCCGGCGCTAAAGGCAGGATCGCTGCCATAATCGGGTCGGCTGCCAACAGGCCAGTCAGTATAAAAAGAAGATTGAAAAGAGTAACCATCGAGTTTCTTGCCGGAGTCTTCTCGATCGGAAACAACCTCCGAACAGGCGGTACAGTCACATTATGTTTAATTATGATATTAACTATCATAGTATTATTTTATGTAAGTTTATTTTTATATAGTATATTTTTGCTACAATTTTTTTGTATATGACTTGCAATAAGTACTTTTTATAAGTCTATATGAATACAGATATTTTTTACTTTACTTTACTTCAGGTACTTAATGAAAACTTTAGAAAGAAAAAAAATCAGGCAGAGTGATTATGAACATTAAAAATTAGGAATTGTGATTGTTAGGATGAAAAATGGAAGGTAGAACATTTTCAGAGTTCCAATTATCGGAGTTGAAAATTTAGGTGAATGTTGGCGCACCCCCAACGCCATCAACCCCCAACGCCAACGTTGGTTTGTGGTATTGCTTGCTATTTGACAGCTCACCAGCCATTGAAAAAAGCGATCAAAGACCGATTATAACTTTTCAAACCGCGATTTTATTGCAATCAAAGTTAGAGAATAAACCCACGTACCTTGAGCAGTACCGGCTTGAGCAGGTCCCGCTCGCCCATAGAGACGCCGCCGGTGCACACCAGCACGTCGTGCTGGCGCAGCGCGTCCGCGATGCCGGCCGCGAGCTGCTGCGGCGTGTCGCGCACTATGCCGCAGTCGGTGCTGTCGAAACCGTGCTCTCTGCACATGTAGACAAGCAAGTATGAGAGCGTTCGCTGGGGGTTGATCGAAAACGTTGCATTTTGTTAGATTTTCGTGATTATTTCATTGAATTGTAGTAAAACTTAAATTTTTTCTCTATCATTGTGTGCATAATACTATTTAAAAACACATTGAATGGTCTAAAATTAGGTAGTCGCCAAATATTTGCTAAATTAAATAAAAAACCGTTTTTTTAATTTATAAGACACTTAAAAACGTACAGTACACATTTAGATTATACCTAATTATGAAATTAAAAGGTGCATTCAATAATAGGGAGATAATTTATACCTAATTTGAATTCAGCTAAATAATCACGAAAATGCGACGTTATCGATCTACCCCAAACGCAAAAAGCAAACCCTCATAGTAGGTTTGAACTTTTTGAAATACAGAAAGCAATCAGGAGTGGCTCATCTGGGATCAAAAAGGACGTAAAATATTTTTGTGGAATGGTGAAAAATATTGAAAAAGAGCTTCGGATTTTAAGATAAATAAACTAGTTAATTACAAAGGATCTTAGAATTTCAAAAAACGCTCCCTCGTCGGTAATCTGTCACGTTCAGGATCAAATAGAAACCTAAATGAATGGGTTTCTAGAATGGTTCGAGATTGCAGTCATTATTTAATTGTAATACATTGACGGACCTCTAGTAAACACGCAAGAAGGCTAGAGACTAAGGAGAGATAACTCCCTGGAAAGAGTTGGACTAAATCCGTATCCCACAGTGACGCATGCGCATTACGCTTCTTTGCCGCGATCCTCGCGAAGTGTCAAAATTGGTCAACACAACCTCGAAAATGTCAACAAAAAACAACAACTGTCGCACGTGACACCGTTCAAAACAAAACCATGTGACCATGAAATGACAAATAGCTGCCGCTGCACATGCGCAATACAGCGTTTTGCCCGGCACAGAGTATACGACTTTCGGCCCTCGAAAGCTTACCCCCACTTCGGGAGTTATCTCTCCTTAGTTTCTAGCCTTCTTGTAAACACGTCATCAAGGTCCAAGAAGGCTGGACTTACCTAAGCAAAGTTCTGAGCATGGTTCTGTTAGAGTCCCTGATATGCGCCGGCCTCAACTTCGCTTCAGAGGGTTCTTGCAGCTCGTTGCCTGTCGACATCAGCGCCACCTATTACATATACCGTGTAGGTATTCTGTCAATAACTCATATGAAACAGATTTTGCACTATTCTTGAATCTATTCATAATTCATAAACTTTATTTGCATAAGAACGTGATATTACCAGATGTACATATCATAGATAAAGTGTGCGACATGTCTTGCCAATTTATTAGCATGCAAATCTTAATCCGAAGGGTAATAATTAATTAATAATATTTCAAACAATAATGTCATACTAGAGCCACACAAAACAAAGCGAAAATAGTAATAATGTTAAATCAAATATGGCTGGATCAGTAGATACAAAATTAATTAAATTGTAAATTAATTCAATCAATGAATTCTTTAATGTCATATATATTATTTAACTTTTCATGAAAGCTAAAGACATGAATAGTAGACTTAAAAGAGATCCCGAGAGACTGGTCCTAAGCATCATTCCTAAATCAGTTCAGTACAAAAAGAATTGTGTAAGCATGTGTGTCACAATTTATAATATAGTTCCCTTTGATATAAAAAATCTGACTCTAAATGCATTCAAGGCCAAGTTATATGAATGGCTCATTATTAATAATATCATCATCATCATCATCATTTCAGCCGAACAACGCCCACTGCTGGGCATAGGCCTCCCCCAATCATCCTGTACTATATTGTTGATAATTACGCGCTCATATCGATCGGTCAAATACGATGATATCCATTGCAAGGTGGGTCCTCTCACTCCTATTGACTCCAACTTTTGTATCAATATATTGTGATTGACCAAATCGAAGGCTTTTGAAAGGTCAAAAAATAAGATACCAGCATTAATGTTATCTAGCAAGGTTTTTATAAGCGTGAATATTGCAAGAGTGGTCTATTTGGCCCTTTGGAATCCAAACTGTTCATTTCTATCTTATTTATATTTCATGACATAGAATATTCCGGATTTTTTGGGGATCGTTAAAACAGCGTTAAGCAAGAGGTGATACCGGTGATCGGCCCATTGAATGTAGCGCCAACATGGCTGTACTTCATAGGGCACTCAAATTTCACGGGAATTGAGCCAGCAGATCCAGAATAGGCGGTTTAAAAACTCTTGACACCAGGTTGAACCAAGTAATCTAATTGACCAAAAGAAATATTGGCATAGTAGTAATAATAATGTATATTCAAACATACCTTTGGCTGTACCCGTACAGTCACATGCTGATAGCCTGCACCTGCTAAGATTCCTATTTGAGCTGCGTCAAGGACGTCACCTAAAAGCAGACAGTAATCTCAAACCAATAAGAATTGATTGATGATCACAACGCACCAAAACTATGTTTCCTTGCAATCCGTACCTTTTTCCGCGATGACAGTCCCCATAGGTACATCTGACCCAATAGGACGCACATCCTGTTGCGGCTTCGGCGCTACCATTATTTCCACCTCTAACTCGGTGAAACCATCTTCGGTGGCAGACACTAGCTTTGTGTCTTCAACCTACAAAAATAGACAAAAATAACGAAAACTATTAACTCAGCCATATTTCACGCCTAACTGCTCGCCCCGTCAACCATCACACGCGACCCACGAGCACTACCTATAGGTATCCATTTTATTTTTGCGTCAGGAAACGATTTAGGCTAAGCATACGTGGGACACAGAACTCTTGGGAAAACAGAGACCTTCTAACCACCAACACCTGACGGTGGTCGTCTTCGACGCCGAATGAAAGGGACCCCGAAACGGGACGCTACTCAGGGCCCTTTGGCTGGCATGGCTGCCTAGCTAGTATTCACATACCTGCACGACTGCGTCCGCGCCGGCCGGCAGCGCCGCGCCCGTGTTGATGCGCGCGCACTCGCCCGGCAGCAGCGGCGTCGCGGGCGCCTCGCCGGCCGTCAGCGCGACTCGCACGCGTCTTACGCCTGCTCCATCGGAGCTTATGCACGCGTAGCCTGCACATTAGATACACATGTTGCAGTTATGTTGTATCATCATCATGCGCGACTAGGATCAATAAAAATACAACTTAAACCTAAATCATCAAACCCCAGTCTTTGCAGAGAGTAAATGGGTAATAGAGACTGATTAACTTGCTTAAATTTTTCTATTAAAAAAGTAGATTAACGCCCGAATCCAGCAACGACAGTAAAAGTTGAGCAAACCTCAAATGTATACCCCTGTCCCTTTCACATCCGTGTGACATGTGCCGGGACAGCAATAATTTGAAGGGTGCTCAGTTTGAATTGTCGTTTCTGGATTCGGCGTACGTAACATTCCTCTTGTGAGTCATGAGCCCTTGCCCCAGTGACAATCAGGCCCCGCCCCTGCCTGACTCTTGAATTCAATTTCGCCGGATTGACATTACATTACTGTCACCAAAATTTTTTTTGAACCATAACGCTTTAGAATAAGGTTCATAAATTTCTTATATTGATAGGGTTGCAGAGGTCAGAGGTGACCCGCGCTATGTGCTGTTTCGGTTTGATCCTTGCTTCCAGGGACACCCTGTATAAGTAGTGTTCTCGCTGGAGAACACACTTAACAAGAAATTGCCCAGAACCCATCCGCTTAAGATTGTGAGACTGATTACAGATAAAAAAAAAAACTTGTTTGACATTTCTGCAATGCTTGTCCAATGAAATTCTGTTCAAGAGTCAGGTTGGTCTTTGCATTACGTTATATTCTATCAAACGTAAATATAAATATTAGCCTTAACTTTTTTAAGGGAAGATATCTACCTAAAGCTACCTAACATCTTAGTGAAAAAAGTCAAAGTCAAAATATTTATTTACGAGAATACATGTCAAAAAGGTCTTAAAATATAGCATAAATTGTCCATTGTATTCGGTCTGCATGCAGACGTGTAAATGTTTAATAAACTAGCTGGTTTTTACATTATTTTGAACAAAACTCTATATATTCCTTAACACTATAAAAACACTTTTCTAATAGCCATATCGTTAATTTTTTCTTAAATACATTAGGTTTTAATATTTTCAATTCGTTCGGCAAGCTGTTGTATATAGAAATGCACATATTGTATATATTTTTTTCATATATGTATTTGTGACACGCAGGTTGGTATAACATGTTGATAAATTTATCTCTTTTCTGTCGTTTAATAATATCACTACGTTTCAGAAAATATTCTGGGTGGAATTTTGTAAAGACACACACATCTCTAATGTACATACATGGGAGTGGGAGAACATTACATTTTTTAAAGAGTGATCGGCAGCTATCTAAGAACCAGGCCTTATTAATGGCACGGATACAACGTTTTTGAATTTTAAAAACTCTATCAAATTCAACAGAGTTGCCCCACATTATCAACCCATAGCTGAGGAGAGACGACACATAGCCGTGATACGCGGTTAATGCCGCCTCCACAGATACAGTCTGTCTAATCTTCTTAAGGGCAAACACGTACCGTTCAAGCTTCGCACAAATCAAGTCAACATGTGATTTAAAATTCAAATTTTTATCGATATTAATACCTAAGAAATTAAATTCGCCAATTTCGTCAATAGATTCACCATTATAATTTATGTCAAGGGTAAAGAATTAGAATTATGAGAATTAAATTGAATTATCTTAGTTTTATTGATATTTATATTTAAATTATTACTATCCAACCAGTGAATAATATCACTGAGGGCCTTGTTGACTGCAGTGTTCATTTGTTCCTTTTTATCACATTGAACCATGACTGTAGTATCGTCCGCAAACAAGATACACCTATGTGGGGTAGCGTCTGGGAGGTCGTTAATATAAACTAAAAATAGTAGTGGCCCCAGAATACTACCCTGAGGTACACCTGTCAAATTAACAAGTGGGTTGGATCTAAATTTGTTTCTCAACAGCCCCTTATTTGACTTAGATGTTAGAGTTGTTATCTCTGTAAACTGTGTTCGATTTTTCAAATAACAAGATAGCTAATCAAATGCTTTTCCTCTTATGCCATAATGCTGTAACTTGTGCAATAACTTAGAATGATCAACAAAATCGAAAGCCTTCGACATATCTAAAAAGATCGAAGCAATGGGCTTACCGTCATTTACGCTCTCTGTGATAGATTTTACCAAATTAAAACAAGCCAGTGCCGTTGAGCTTCCTTTGCGGAAACCATACTGATCCTTTTTTAAAATGTGGAAGTCGGTAAAGAAACTATTAAGCCTAGTAAGCATTGACTTTTCAAAAACTTTTGACAACACAGGAACTATTGATATGGGACGGTAGTTATTCAAATCCAGCCTATCTCCCTTTTTAAACAGTGGTTTAACGATAGCTAACTTTAATTGATCTGAGAAAACCCCTTCCGAGAATGACAGATTGACAATATGAGACAATGGGTAGCAAATATTAGAAGCGCAACATTTAAGAATTTTTGTAGTGACGTCATCAAATCCGCCAGTTTTGGTATTTTTTAAAGCCAAGATAATATTGAAGATTTCAGTTGGATCAACTGGTTTCAAAAAACATGTATGTGGATTACAATCTTTTATATTATTCAAATGAAAATTCATACTAGTAATGTCAGGAAAATCGCGATTTGATGTCAAGTTTATAAAATAATTATTAAATATATTACAAATGTCAGATGGAATGGAACACGTCATATTTTTATAATTTATACTTTTTATAAAAGTAAAAGTAAAAGTAAAAAATATCTTTATTCATATAGACTTATAAAAAGTACTTATGACATGTCATGTAACAAAAAAAAAATTGTAGCAAAAATATACTGAGTAAAAATAAACTTACATAAAATAATACTATGATAGTTCATATCATAATTAAATATAATGAGACTCTACCACCGGTTCGGAGGTTGTTTCCGATCGAGAAGACTCCGGCAAGAAACTCGATGGTTACCCTTTTCAATCTTGTTTTTATACACAAAAATGGAATGGAATGGAAATGGAATTGACAAAGTAAAGTCATAACAAAAAGTGTGCAGAGGAGCAGATTATACCTAAGATGACCACAAATTCTTATCATTTAAGAAATCGTCAAGACTATAATAACCCCGCTTCATTAACTTAGCTTTAATTTGTGACTTAAACTTGTGAAGAGGCAGTTCAACAAGAGTTTGCGGAATCTTATTAAAATATTTTACACATTGACCAACAAATGATTTCCCTACCTTATGCAGTCTTAGACTGGGAGTTACGAGCTTATTTTTATTTCTGGTATTGAGTTTATGAACATCACTGTTTTTCTTGAAGAGATGCAAATTTTTACGGACATATACTACATTATCATAAATAAATTGAGAGTACACAGTTAAAATATCTATCTCTTTGAATACTTCACGAAGCGAGTCGCGTGGTCTAAAGTTGTAAATGGAGCGGATGGCTCTTTTTTGAAGAACAAAGATGGTGTTGAGATCCGCTGCCGAGCCCCACAACTGAAGACCATACGACATAACACTGTGAAAATAACTGAAGTACACTAATCTTGCTGTTGCGATATCAGTCAGGAGCCTTATTTTTCTAACAGCATAAGCTGCCGAACTAAGTCTTCCTGCCAGGGCAGAAATATGCGGACTCCACTGTAACTTGGAATCGAGAGTAATTCCCAGAAATACAGTGGAATTCGCAATCTCTAATGGCTCGTTATTCATGTTTATAATGGTATCGACCTGTCTTACATTGGGCATAGAAAATTTGATACATTTGGTCTTCTTAGCATTAAGCAGTAAATTGTTACTCGTGAACCAATGCAGTACCTTAGAAAGAGTATTATTTACGTCGTCAAGTGCTTTGTTACTTCTATCTACGTTAAAAATTAGAGAAGTGTCATCAGCAAATAATACAATCCCACATAGGTCTTTGACAAAATAAGGCAGGTCATTTATATAAATTAAAAACAGCAGAGGACCCAATATTGATCCCTGGGGCACGCCCATACGTGTGGTGGCACCGGAAGAGTTCGTACCATTGATACTCACTTTTTGTATTCTATCAGTGAGGTAAGATTCTATAAGGCTAAGTGAAATATTTGAAACACCGTAATGCCTCAGCTTAATCAGTAAGATTTCATGATCTACGGAGTCAAATGCTTTTGATAAATCACAAAAAACTCCTATTGCATCTTGCTTGCCTTCCCACGCATCAAATATGTGTTTGATGAGCGCAACACCTGCATCGGTTGTATTCTTATTTTTAGTGAATCCAAATTGATTACTATGTAATAAGTTATTCAAAGCAAAGTGAGAATGTAATTGATTCAATATTATTTTTTCAAAAATTTTACTTATAGCTGGTAGAATAGAAATAGGTCTATAATTGGATGGGTCACTTTTCTCACCTGACTTATAAAGGGGTATGACTTTACTAAATTTCATTAAATTAGGGAACTGACCCTTGTCTACACAGTTATTAAAAAGTAACGCTAAACTAGGGGAGATGGCATCTATGACTGATTTAAGTATATCAACAGAAATACCCCATAAATCCTCCCTTTTTTTTTATGTTAAGTTCTTTAAACGATTTGAGGATGGTATGAGGAGATATATGATCAAAGCAAAAACTAGTGGCGCACTCATTAACACTTGATGTGAGGAGATAACTAGCTAGCAGTGAACTAGAATTTAGTTTACTGGTAGTAATAAAAGGTATCTCAGAGAAAAATGATTCGAATGTATTAGCTATATCAACGTCAGACTTAATAATATTATCTTAAATTTTAAGTGAGAAAGAGTTATTGCGTGGTATGGACTTACAAGTTTCTTTGTTTATAATGTTCCAAGTCGCTTTGATTTTGTTTTTTGCTTGTTTTATTTTGTCTCGCAAAAACATGGACATTGCCAACATTGCAAGATTTTTTAAATATCTTAGAGTAAGATTTAATATAGTCTACTAGTTTGGGACTATGAAAGTTCGCTTTTAAATCATATAATTCGTATAATTTAATCCTACTTTTATGAATACCTGGAGTAGCCCAGTCACTGAATTTAAATTTAAATTTATCAACTGTCACTTTTTTTTTTGAAAAAATGGTGTTAAGTTCATACATCAACAGATTGATATCATTGTTAAACAGGTCATGACTAGAAGAAGTAGATGCGATCGCTTGCCAAATAACTTTAGACTTATTTTTACAGCTTCTAATGCGTTTTGCATTGTGTATTTTGTGAGCTTTCATAATGCATCTATTTAATATATTGCTGTATCGTTCATATGTAGTCTTGTTTTGTCCTTTAATAATATGAATATTCCTATATTTCAAGTATAGAACTCTTTTATTTTTACAAGACTTTTTTATCCCCTTGGTAAGGCATTTAAGCTTACCAGGCCTATTTGATATCTTTACTTGTATAACTGGGAAACATAAATTGAATAACAGACAAAAGGTGCTGTAGAAATTATTAAAAGCTACAGCAAAATTATTGGATTGGAACACTTCAGAGAACGACAAGGATGCGACATAATCACAAAATTTGCGTAAGTTATCTTGACTAAAATCCCGCTTATTTTCGACCCAACTGGTGATCGCTTTTACTTTATTAACTGCAAATGATATAGTTTGAGCAGTTTCGTGGTCTGAAAGGGCAAGAGTATGTAAATTAGACTTCACATTTCGAATATTGCTTGCAATCTGATTTAAACAAGAGTTTAATCTTGTAGATGCCAGAATATGAGGTTGAAAATTGTAACTTTTTAACAATCCCATTAAGTTCTTAGAATCTATGTTATCTTTCAAGAAGTCTATATTCCAATCACCGCATATAACTATCTTCTTTCTCCTAAACTGATCGGTCAGAAAATTTAATAGTTTGTCAAACTTGTGCAGGAATATACTAACATGAGCCTTATTTTTTGTAGGTATTCTATACAAGCTTACTACAACCAAGCTGAGACCTATAGCTTCAACGCAGCAACATTCAAAATAAAACGGTGTGACTAAATTTGACGGAATAAGTACTGCCTTAGTATTAATAGAATTCTTTGCCAAGATGCAAGTACCACCCCTACCTTTATTACGACAGAAAGCTGCAGCTAATTTGTAGTTGAAAAGTTTAATATTCGATGTAGTGCCTTCTTTAACAAATGTTTCTGTACAACATATTATATCAACCTCCGTTCCACTCTCCAATAATCCAACTAGAGCTAAATTTATGTTATCAAGCTTATTACAAATTCCAGCAATAATTTGATGTAATATTGTAAATTCACAGCTGTTCATGGCATAAATTTTTTTGTCTTTTCGTTGCATTGCTTATGAGGCACGAAAAAATTTTTTAGTGCAATTACTATGTACAATGTACTAACCAAATTGTTACTGCCACGGTTATTGACTTTACTATGGTACGAGTTAGAGTTATGTAAGTTTACCAAATATAATATTTCTAATTCCACAATCAGTTTAGCAACAATCACATCCAAGTCCGCCTTTTTACTGCTAACGCCTGAGACCTTTGCGTACAAATCTTTTATCTTAATAAAGTTACAGTTAATGAATTTATCCGTCAACATTTTAAGTTCATGGTTCAATTCATTGATATTAAAATAATAATTTTTATTTACATTCAACAAATATACTTTACATAGTTTAAGTTTGCAGAAAACGTCAGCTAACCTAATACACAGACGATTTATATCTGCATCATTATGCCCAACAGATAAAATAACAATATCGTCTTTATCTACATTCATACATATGCCGTTAACATCATTTAGAATTTCATTAGAAGTTGCATTCGGTCTGACTATGCCGTGAACAACATATTTACAGATCTGGTTATCTGACAATGCATAAAGCTAATGTAAATTACTTCATTATTCAAACTAACAAGCAAAAAATGTACTTATCAATGTAAAGAGTTTGACTTGAACATTCCTTACCTATTACACTTGAGTAAACTAGATACACTAGCGTGACAAATTGCCAATGTTATTAGCGTGTTGGCTAGAGGTCATACAGAAAGTTTAAGTTACTTAATGAATATATACATACTTATTCAGTAATATTATATTGAAATCCTCATTTCATTTACAACTGCATAGTAGAAGCTCGGCTTAGTTTAGGGTTAAAATGATCATGATTATAAGCTGTCCTATTTCTCCAACAGTTCCTGCTTTTTTACTCACCATCTTTAACAGAAGCATCAAATGGAGGCATGGGTTCCATAGAACTTAAAGACTGTGCCACTACTTTGCCAAATCCCTCTTCCAAAGAGACTATTTGGAAATGTTCAGGCCACTCCTTGATAGCATTGTCAACCAACTCCCAAGCTTCTGCCATTTCCAGCATTGGATATGGCGACTCTCTAGGCCTGAATGCTACCTTTGTCATATCCACATTACTGTGATGGGGACATGTATGGCCAAACTGCATTGACTCATGAATAGATCTGACTTCACTTAGATCATTGTGAAGCACTGAAATTGCATGTGAAAGCACCGGGCGGACCACTTCGAAGCATTCTAAGACAGCTTTCTTACTGCCTGGGAAGTTTATGATCAGAGTCT
Organism: Udea olivalis; assembly: GCA_947369235.1. Taxonomy (NCBI): domain Eukaryota; kingdom Metazoa; phylum Arthropoda; class Insecta; order Lepidoptera; family Crambidae; genus Udea; species Udea olivalis. The sequence goes on along the minus strand of OX376362.1, from coordinate 7,005,069 downwards.
TGTCCCTAATACCAGCTACAGATCTTGATAACATTGCCATGGGTGTTTTTTTCAAACTCTCAAGTGTTATGGCAGTTGTAATAGCTGGCACTTCTTTTTGTATGATTGCTTTTGTTGCTTCTGGAGTTACATCTCTGTGGGCAAGACCTGTGCCTCCTGTAGTTAATACAAGTTCCACATTGGAATCACAGTAATATTTGAGTTCTCGTTCTATAAGCTCCTTTTCATCAGGTATGATGAGTGAGTGTATGTTGGCCTCAGGGTACAACTGTTGGGCAAGGAGAACCAGGGCAGGTCCGGAGGTGTCTTTGGAATGTTCTTTGAAGCATGTGTCGCTAATGGTGATCACAGCGACAGCTTTCACCATGATTACTGTTTGTAGGTTAAACTGAAAAAGTTAAGCCTGGTTTGAGATTACTTGAATAGTCTCATTAAGCACCATAGTTCATATTTGACAATGGTCTAGAGATAGGGTTTATTTCTGATAGGAAGTAATATTAAGTCACAGTCTTTTCTGTTTATGAAGTTATGCTCCTAGTTACTTGTCTTGGATAAAAAGTCACTCATGTTTTTATTTATTCGTTTGTAAGTCAATAGGAGCAACACTTACTATAAATTTAAATGTTACGGGAGCTTAGAGGTAAGGTAAGTAGGTAGTAGTAAAATGATAAGTTCCCTGCTAATATTTCATAATAATTTTCAATACTTATAAAAATATATTTGACTTATAAATCAAGAAGTTAAATCGTAGTGATAATTTGAAATAAACAGTTGTCATACTTTGTTTGTGGCCAAAGTTTTAAATTACAAAGATAAATAATAAAAGTTTCAAACTAAAATAGTTCTGGCGTAACACTTACGTTGTTCCACTCGTGTTCCACTCCAATAGCTGCCGCGAACAGGGCTATGTTAGTAACACTTAATTCGACAATGTTATTTGCTCATCACTTTACATCACACTGATAACATGCTCCGTATAAAAATAATTAAAAAACGATAAGAAAAACACCGGGAACGAGTATGTAAATATTTCCTCTTTGCTGCACGGACGTCAACTTCATTTGACAGATCGTCGGTCGTTCGTTTCGTTCGCATTCGCAGCGGACTGGCAAAACGTGAAGAAAAAATGTTATCGCAATGTGGCAGCCGTGCCAGGGAAGCCTAAATATGCCGGCTGATTGAAAGTATTCTACGTTTGTATGGAACTGTGTAGTTAATGTTGCAATTTGATAACAAACTTGGAGCTTCTTCACAGTACTCAAGGTTCAAATTCGTATAAAACTTGGTGGCTGACTGGTTATATGCAAATTTGAACTTTACTTTCTATACAGACTGTTCAATTTACTCTACCAATTGTAACGAAGCACGTTGTTTGATATGAGTCGTACTTATCGCCTTCTAAACATTCTACTGCACAGTTCAGTGTGTCTTAAAAGATAACGCCCTATTTTATATGAAGGGGAATTCAATAAGACTCTGTTTCCCATATAAAAAGTTTACTATTCAAAACTAATTCAACTTGAACATGCGAAACCTTTACTCTTGGATGCGAAAACACAAAAATACTTTTTAATACCAGACATGATTAACATAACAAAAATAAAACATAATTATATATTATTACAACTTAAAGTTCAGGTTACACCTAACAGCACAATTGAACATTACATTACATTGTACATAAGGATAAAGCTCTCATTACTCATTACACAATTTCAATTGATTAATGGTTTTAGTAAAATAGTTATTTCGATGGACTGCAGAAGCTTCGAAAAAAGACAAGAAAGACACTGACGCTCGAACAGCGCTTGTTGTGTCTCTTAATAAACTACAAAAATACTAAATGAAAATAAACAACTAAATTGACATTTTCATGACATAATTTCCATAAACTAATAGCATCAACACTAGGCTTAATAAGCATAATTATTTGAAAAATATTCAAATTCAAATTAGTAAATATTTACTACAATCAATAAATAAACAACCATGAATGCACCCAATGGCTTGCTATAATATTTTAGAATCTTAGACTGCCACAAGACAACAAATTGTCATTAAGTTAAAGAATCTCTTCTTACTTGATTCTTTCACATAATCTGTTACGTCAGCAGTTTTCTGGCATAAATTTCATGCCTTGCAAATAACAAATTACAACTAAAATTACTCAGTAAAATGACCAGCACTTACAGCACACAATCTTTATATCTAGCCAGTTCTTCCGCTAGCATTTTCGCAGGCAGTGGGACGGTTTCGCAGGCCGATATCAGCCGGTCCAATGGGTCGTAGCGGCGAAGTGCTCGGGAGTCACCGACCACCACCAGTTTGTGTTTGGCGCGGGTCACGCTCACTGCTAGCCGGCGTTGGTCGTTTAGGACTTCTCCTTCCTGGCAAAAGTACAATAATTTTATTAAGAGCAAGAACGTCGACGAGAAGCACCTGAATTTAGTTCGTGGATCGTGTGGTCCCGAATTCAAATATAGCCAGAACCAAAATCTTTTTGTTCATTGTTAAATATCCGACTTACTCTCCGGTGATGGAAAACATCGATAGAAAACCAAATCACGGATAACGGCGGAAGGCTCACCACCTACCACGTTGGGTTCTTATACCATTGGAGAAAAGTGAGTTTTTCTCACTTTTCTCCAATGACTTCTGAGTGTTTCGTTCACCATGACGACTCAGTCACTTGCCTCTGACTACCCTGTTTGGGATATAGTCGTGATAGTATGTTATGTTATGAGCAAGAAAACTATTAGATATTCATTTTAACTTAAAGATGAACAAATTGCAGTAGCCTTCTCTGTTGCTTCCTAAAATTTTGGTAAAGAGAAGTAACTGATCAAATAAAACCTATTCGAACATCGTAAGAACCTACACATCACAATCAAAGACAATTTCTACCAGATTCAATTGATTTTCAGATTTAATCGTTAATTTTGATAATTTATTTCCCTTTTGAATCGATCAAGAAAAAGTAACTAACCTTAACTTTCCTGTCGTCCTGCCCACTCGGGCGTCGAGTGCAAGAGAACACAATAGCAGACTTGTCTCTGCCTTGGAACTGGTCCACAGTGCTGGCTTCCACGCCGCGGCCGGTCAGCGCGCGTTTCAGCAGCGACACTTGGTCGCGGTAAGGCGCTATCACACCTATATCCGAGGGTTTCACACCGCCCTAAGTGAAAAAGATATGACATAAATATTTGGGACAGATAACACTACTGAACGAAGATAAGGACACAGTTGTCAGTTTAATTTAATATGTTCTTCCTTTTTAACCGACTTTAAAAACGGAGGAGGTTCTCAATTCGACTGTATGTTTTTTTAATGTTTGTTACCTCATAACTTTCGACTGGGTGAACTGATTTTGATAATTCTTTTTTTATTTGAAAGCTGACTCCAACAATAACAATAAGTGTACGTACATTATATTATCGTATAAGTTTTAAAAGAATACGCAATGATTTTTTTACTTTTGAGTGTTTTGTAATATAAAGTAAAGTAAAAGAAAATTTTTGGAATAGTTTTTTTTGAAGTTGGGTTTTTTTTTTGTTAAATTTTTTTGTTGGCTTTTTGTGTTTCCATAAGTTAATCTTTAAGCCTTAGTACGGTCAGTAACAGAGCTGAGCACTTCAATACTTTGTCAGAGTTGTTCTCATTCTACCCACCAACTATAGAATGAGCTACAACTTTGATATATGCAGTTAATGTAACCAGTTTCTAAAGTGTTCGCTAATACAGTACCACACAAAAATGTAAGTAAATGACATAAGCACATGCCTTATCAATGATCAAAATAATTTTAGTCACTGTAAAAACAAAGCATATGTCAAAGCATTAAAAAGTCTTCAACATAAAAAAGTAGCCACTGAGTAGTGAGTAGCGTGTGGCTATTGTCTGCCCTGTTTAGAAACTCACGTACCTGTATGAAGGCATCTACCAAAGTCAGAACAACACACGCCTCTCCTCTGTTAGTAAGAGATTTGCTCTCTTCCACTGTCTCCGATTGCACGTCTAGGAACAAGGCAGCATGTTCTGTGGCGGGGCTGCAAGCCGTTGAAAGCCACGGCGAACGATTGACCAAATCAGATATTTTCTGCGAAATAAAAGAACACCATAAGTACATAGTTGCATTTGTTTTTATTATTTAGTTCTTAATTAGCACGCAACTGTGTTTGCGTAAACTGGTCACTCACTGGTTACATTACTGGTTACATTTTGCGAAGTCCCCCCCCCCCCCCCCCCGTAATGCATTAGTCGAGGATCATGCCTCACTATGGAGCCCACCTCAAGAACATTATTAAAGTTTGTGTAAAGAGTCTTAAAGTAATCATCAAAGCTATCTGTAGGTAAACAGCAATATTTCCAATAAATAGAGTTAAATATTATGAAGCTATTGATTAACCTCCATGTGGATATCCAGCCTGGCCTCAGCCACTGTGTTGCCGGCGCACCGGAGCCGCTGCTGGTAGGCGACGTGGTTGGCGAGCGCGGCCAGCGGCGCGTTCATGCGGTACTGCAGCTGCAGCGTCGAGGTCGCCTCGGACCTCATGAGGCGGTGGAACAGACTCTCTTCCATGCCTAAGCGCCTACAACCACCAATTTTGGTATAATCTAGGTATGATCTCAAAATATAGAATGGCGTCTTGAAAAATGACGACCCATTTAGCGGTGTACAAAAGCGACAGTTGAGAGAAATGTGAACAAAGGCGCGAACGGTGAATTATGAATAATGGCCAAGATCAAAAGTAACCACGACTGCGTTTGTTTTTTTATTGTATTGTATTTACGCAGGTAATAATCTATTATTCTATATTATTAAGTATGCCAGCAAATTAAAGTGTTAATAATAAACACAAGAAACATAATATCATATTATGTTTCTTGTGTTTATTATTAACACATTAGCTGCCATGGGGGTCACCGGTGACCCGCAAACAATAGATTTTCTATTGTGTCTGCTTTAGCGGCAGTCAAAGACTTAAACAAGATCTCAAATGAGGTGAATCTTATTCATAATAAAATAATTTTATAAACTTAAACACTTAATGTTATGCTGACTCACAGTGTACTACGGCGACGATCACTTGGTTTTCAATCTATTGCCCGAGAAATGCACACTTCTTTATTTATGTTAAATAGCTTACTTTTCATACAAAACCTTTATTTATTTAAATTCTATACAGCAGATCATTATCTATACAGCACAACTAGCAAATATGATTACAGGAAGAAGACATTTAGGTGCATCACAGAGTGATCGTGATTTTTAATAATGAAGGAGCGTGATGAAGAAATGAATTAAATGGTGTTTTATCAGTGAAGTAAGACGGTCAACGTAAGATTGTAAAATTCAGTTCCAGACCACGACCAATAGCACTGTACAAATTCACAACAAGTAGACAACATATAAATTAACAAACACAAGTGCCAAACAACAAGAATATAGTTTTACAGCGCCTACACTTACGACAGCTGGCGATACTCACGTTGAATCACTTGCGTGAAAAAAAAGAAATATGATAATTTAATTATATTAGAACTGATACAATACAAAACGTATAGACAAATCAGTTATAATCGAAGAATCATATTATACTACTGACTTAAGTATTACAATTGTCTTTAAAAATGTGGGTTGAAACAAACATCACTTCTAATCATATACAGGGTGGCCCAGAGAGAAATGCACTTTTTATTTCGCTCGCATTTCTGAACGACAAATGGTGGGGTGCGGGAGTGGTAGCAATGTCTTGCGTAGGCTTTGTAATTTTAGTCGTTCTGTGTCCGCGCATATTATTGGAATTCTCGATCTTATGTTCTGTTCGACGGCTTTCCCGTGCTGAATTCGAATTGCGGCGCAGCAATTATTATTAATTATTGACCAAGCACTAATTTAACTAAGCAATGGATTGAAAGATTTGAAAAGACAGGATCGACGCAAAAACTGTGGCCTCGCGGTCGCCAAAGAGTATCACGGACCGGCGAAAACATTCAGCGAGTTTGAGAATTTGTAGCGCGAATCCAGACCGTCAAATTTATAGCTCTATACTGTCATGCTGAGAAGTTTTTTGGTTTTAAAGCTGCAAGAATCGCGAGGCTTTAACAGGAGCACTTGGGTCCAGCAAGAGGGAATTACATGTTACTCTTCAAATTAGAGTATTCAGGTGTTAAGAGACATGTAGACACAAAAATTCATTTCACGCAGGGGTGACATATCCTGGCCACCAAGAAGCTCTGATCTCACTCCAGCAGACTTATTTTTGTAGAATTACCTAAAGACAAGAGTATCCTTTAGTAATCTAAAAACTCTACAGCAACAGAAGCGGACTATTTGGCAAGAAATGGAATACATTTCGGGGATAAAGTTTTCCAAAATTTAGATGCCAGTTTGGAAGAATGCTGTAATCTTCAAGGAATCTTGAATTTTCAAAAGTGTATTTCTCTCTGGGCCACCCTATATAATAAATTACTGTTGTCGATCACAAACCATTTTTAAAATTCGAGACATGTATACTCGACCTAGTTATTGAAATGATTAACAAAATGTCCAAATAAATTAATGGCATACCTGGCTGCTTTGCTTCGTACCACGGGAGGCAGCTGGTCGGGGTCGCCCACTAAAACAAATCGTTTCGCGGCGAATAGAGGCCGCAGGACCGTGCATTGGGGTACCTGAGGGAAAATACTCAAATATAACTGTTTTTTTTACCTTAAGAGCGTTAGCTGGGGGTGGATCGAAAACGTTGCATTTTTGTAAGATTATCGTGATTATTTCATTGAATTGAATCAAAACTTAAATTTTTGTTCTATTATTGTGTGCATAATACTATTTAGAACACATTGAATTGTCTAAAATTAGGTAGTCGCCAATTATTTGCTAAATTATTTATTTTAGCAAATAATTAAAAACCGTTTTTTGAAAAAAATTGATAAGACATTTAATTATACTGTACACAGTTGAAATTATGATTATGACATTAAAAGGTGCATTCAGTAATAGAGAGATTTAGAAATAGAAAAAGAAGCTCAGATTGTCAGAATCACCAAATAATTTATCTTATAAGTTATAACAGAAGACCATTTTTCACACTAACTGCGCTTCATCAACTAAATAATACACTGAATAATAATAAGCAGACCTGCGTAGCTTCGTCGACAATGCACATGTCGAAAGTGGTCCGCGTTAGCAGCGCGTGCGCAGCCCCCAAGCAAGTCACGCCGATTACCTCCTGCATAAGTTAGAAAAAACACAAGATGTGAATTGCTATATTAAAAGTACCCTGTTCTGTTTGCCCCGCAGGTAGTTCATGGATAAAATTTCTTGCAAAGATTTTCTTTCATTGCTAAAAGTATTCAGCCTAACAAACTGACATGTAACTCTTTTGATCACATCATCACTGGAGATCAGTTTAATTGTATTCTTCGCGAGTCCCAGGTTAATGCTACGAAACACTTGTCAAGATTTTATTCTTCAGCCACGGTAATGTAGATATCATTGTGCTTCATCTATTCGCATTATGAGGACATTTTTTTAATGCAGAGGGTAATAAAAGATAACATTCTTTCGCTGCAAAAATTTCCCCCTGGGGCACTGTGGCAACGGCCTAGATTAAAAGAACTGCATAGTTAAAGTGGGGAATTAGAAACTCTTTTAAAAACCGAATTAATTACCATAGAGTCATAAAGTTTCTCCAACTGTTCCGGATTCTCGCACGTAGCCGCTAGTGTCTGCTCGCAGCGCGCGGCCACGCGAGCCGCCACGCGCGACGCGGGGCCTAGGCGCATTATGCGAATGCTCTCTGGCAATCTTAAATAAATAACGATACTGAAAAAATATGGATTGGGAAGGCCGGTAGAAGTCTTGCTTGATGCGCCAGGATACATGAGTTTTGATTTCACAGGCCAGCTGTTTTTATAAGGAATTACCTGAGAATTAGTATAGTGTTCTTAAAATAGCTTAGCCAAGATGGCATCTACATTACAGCAAAATATTTATTATAACATTTTAAACTTTTCTGTTGCATTTTAACTTACTAATTCTAATAAAACGGGTTTTTGCAACGAACAACTGAGGGTTTTCTGAAATGGCCTGCGTGAGATGGCAGCACTGTAGCGTGAGGGCTAATCAACTGTCAGATACATACATTATTTGTATTTTCCGATCATTTTTTTGGTTTATTTATTCTTTTAAACATTACTATAGGAATATTGTTTTCTTAAAGGCCTCAGTGTTGTACACTGCCTATGTGTGCAAATGAAACAGGAGGGCATAAGTTTCCTACGGGAGATAAATACCGATTAAAACAGTGGCTTGTAGCCATTCGCAGTGATAAATTTACTCCAACAAAAAAATAGCCACGTTGATTAATGTAAATTAATAACGCATGATTAACTATTCCTTCAATAATATAGTTTTTTGGTTTTTGTGAGTTGTAGTTGATTATTGCACATTAATAAAGCAGGATTTATTAAATATGCTTTATTAAAACACATTAATCAACCACAACTTAATGAAACACAAATAACTGCAATTTATAGGTTAAAAAACTAAATCAAATTGTTTAAACAATTGTTTTAGCGATAATTGCCTGTTACCGTGGTCACGAGCGGACTCATGCACGGTGACAGGCAATTGTCGCCGAAACGTCGAGAAAATAGGTAAAGCAATTTTACCGTAATTTGTTCGCTGCAAAACCCGTTAAGTATAATAGAATTGGTTAATATTTATTTTGTTAACATTATTAGATATTATGTTAATTTATTTTATGCATTTTGAAATCATTCTGTTTTCTAATTGCTTGTATGCAAAATTCGATTGTAAGCTAAAAATAAAGAAAAGATTATTTTAAAAAAATATATAGATTTACGAGTGAACACTGAATCAACCCCTGACAACCACATACAAAGAAGGTACGAGGATTATTTGAAAAGTTCATAGCCTGACATAATGAAACCACATGATTTTGATTTTATTTTTATTCATCAACATACTCTCCCCCGAGCTCAAAATACTTTTTCCATCGACCCGGTAAGGTTTCGATACCCGTTTTAAAAAATCTTCGTCTAACTCCTCAAAATAAGCGTCCACGGCGGCTATGACCTCTTCATTTGTAAAAAAATTTTTACCACCTAAAAATTTATTCAGCTTTGGGAACAGATAAAAGTCGTATGGAGCTAAATCCGGTGAATATCGGGGATGAGGTAACATTTCGAAGTCACACTGATGGGATTTCTGCCATGGATTGCACAGAGGTGTGAACGCGCGCATTGTCCTGATGAAACAAGACCTTTCTTCTCAATAAACCTGGACGTTTTTCTTTGGTTTCTTCTCTCAACGCAGCAGGTTGCAATAGTAATCGGAGTTTATTGTTCAACCTTTATTTAAATAATCCACCAGAATTATACTCTTTGCATCCCAAAAAACCGATGCCATGACTTTGCCCGCCGAAAAAACCACCTTTGCCTTCTTTGGGGTGGGTGATCCTACTCTTTTCCATTGTTTCGACTGTTCTTTTGTCTCTGGGTTATTGTGATGAACCCAGACTTGATCCATCGTTAATAAATCTTTCAATAAATTCTAGTGGCTCAGCTTCATACAACTCTAAACGGTCGCGGGAAGTTGTGAGTCGGTTGCGCTTTTGTGCCCACTGCGCAGGCACTTTAGAGAATCGAAGTTCAGTAGTAATTATATTATGATGTGTTCGTCAAAAGAGATGCCTTCAGTCTTAGCTATCTCCTTGACAGTCAATCTTCGATCAGATAAAATTAAATCACAGTTTTTTTTTGTTTTCATCATCGGAAGCAGTCGAAGTCTGGCCACTACGGGGCTCATCTTGAATGGTCTCACGAAAACGTTTAAACTCTGCTACCCAGTTTTTAACAGTCGCATACGAAGGAGCGGACTCACCCAAAGTAGCAGACATGTCTTTATGTATAGCTTTTGGAGGTAAACCTTTCAAATTCAAGTATTTTATCACTGCACGATGTTCAATTTTCTCCATCTTCAAAAATAGCTCTTACTTGACTTACAGTATCACGTGTAAACGAACAATGAATTATTGTGAATAAACTAAACTGTGCATACTTGATACTAAATAATGTAGCTACAAAATGAGGGTAATTATAAAAAAAATGACTAACGTTGTTAGGCTAAGAACTTTTCAATTGACCCTCGTATAATTAGTGACAGTACAAGTTTAGAATCTCTTTCAAGTCTTTTTATACCTGGCGAGCACGTTGTCGACGGCGGAGTGCGTGTGCGCTGTGACGAGTACGCGCAGGTTCAGCGCCACCAGCATTTGTATGAGCACGCTGATGGTCTGCGTTTTACCTGTCATACACATTTATTCGCTGTCAAAAAAATTGTACCACTTTAAAGTTACATTATTTAAAGAATACAATAATGCTAAAAATACGGTTGACCGTCTCATTTTGTATGTAATACTTACAATAAAAGTTAACAATAATGAAAAAATAACCATGCTATTTATTGCAATCACAATTCCAACAATGAAAGTAGGTAATCGTTTTAGTAAAAAAAACTAATGAAAAATTCTCCTAAAGTTGTCACTACATCTTCCTTAAGAAAGTTTCAGGGCAGCTGTATGTAAAGATAATATATGTATAAATACTCGTACCAGTCCCAGGCAGCCCCTGCAGCAGCGCGTAACGCCTCGCGGCTAGAACGCGCAGCACGGCGCGCTGCTGCTCGATGTTGAGCCGGCGCATCAGCTTGCTGCCGAGGCGGCCCACCGAGCGGGGCAACTTGGCCTCGAATTCTGGAGCTTCTTTGTCTATGATTACGCTAAAAAGGGTGCCATAGCAGTCGTTAACTCGCATGAAACTGAACTGTTCCAAATTAGAAGTCTCTCATCACATACTATAATGTGTTAAAATTATAGCCAAAAATAAACAATTTTCCTACCCACCTCTCCGAGGGGTTAGTGTAAGTTGGTTGCTGATCGGTTTGTGCATTTGAGCGAAAGCAGGTAACATTTGGAAATGGCAATTTTCATACCTAAATTTGACATTTGTACGAGAGTGAACCTTCTGTGTGGTAGTACCTAGTTTTCTTCTATACAGAAAGAAAACCTATTAAGAAATCCTTCAAAACAAGGACTGCAACGGTATAATAAATCATCATGAATTACATCATTAGGATTTCAAGCTGTAAGTTGTCTTCTGCTGCACATTGGTTTTAACTTGATTCTCTAACTATAATGCGACTCGATGACCAGTCGCTTGGTATAGGACAGCAAACGATGATGCATTAAAAAGCAAAATACTGAGCTCATTGTTTCACGTTCATTGAGAAAGCAAAGTGTTTCTACTCGTTAAGATAAAATACCGGGCAGGTACAAATAAAATAAAACATACCTTCGAAGTCTTTCCGCCCTTTCACTGTCCTCCATCAAAACACCCAAGTTAGTCAGATTCTGTACTGTTGTCGCGTACGACTCATACGTGTCTATGTGGAATTTTGTACTTTTGCCGAGACGCCGACTAAGATCCCTGCAAATACACTACTAGGTAAAGTAAACATTCAAACATAGAATTACGCTTAAAGTCTCAGACAGTCATAGCTCAACTCAGATTAGTTCTATGTGTAACCAGAAATACCTATTTTATAAGTATATTAGCTACCTTTCTAGCAGCATATGCATTTCCTTTGCAGTCGAGCGAGTGACGGCTCCGGCGGCTATCCACGGCCTGTTCTCTATGCTCACGATTGAAAATTCGCCTTCTTGGGGCCCTTTTTGATCAACGTTCACACTGCTATTAGATCCTAGAAAGTCAGAACGGGTTTAGAGGAACAGTTTTATTTGCTGCAGCCACTCATAAAAAGGTTGGGTCTACTATAGTTGATATAAAACTTTTCAATGCAAGTTTAATCTATAACCAAAATTAAATTACCAAAATAGTCGCAGAAGTCAGAAGGTACGAGTATACTACATGTTGTAAACATTGAATGTATTAGAGTGACGTTAGCAGACTCCCAATAGAAATTAATTAAAATTACATTCAATATGTCTACCCTATTGAAAGCTGAATAAGGTTCATTACCTGTGATTTGCCTCTTGAAAACATGGTGGAATCGATCACCTGATACTTCAACAGATTGCAAGTGCAGATTAGCTGCACATGTACCCCGCTTCTCCCTGTGAAATGAATGTTCACGAAGATATTGGCTAAGCAGGAAAATTTACAGGGCTACTACCAGAACTAAATGTGAGCTAATAAAGGATCCATATTTTGTCAGCCTAGTTTTAAAAAACGATTATGTTTCATTACGAAGTCAGTATTGACAAGTCCACAAGGGCGAAATCTTTGATTGCAGTTACGTCTATGATGGCAGTCGTTTTCCCGCCTGGAGTAAAGCGATGCCATTAAAATAGGGGGTTAATGCATCAGAATTATACTAGGCTGCATGTGGTCTGATGTGGTCAGTGCTAAGTGGATGAACTTGAGGTAAATCTTACGGTTTAGAATAATAAAATAACAGATTTAATTACAATCGCCTTAAGCGGCCATTTTAGAAAAGCAGTGCTGATAGGTGCTACAGACATGAATCGAAATTTCTCCAGCTGTGACAGACATCTCACTCTTGGCAAAGACACTTACCTTTTCTCCACGCAGTCGGTCCACAACGCGTGCAGGGGCGATGACTTGAACTGCAATCGTTCCTCAGCCTTCAGTAAAGCCGTCCAATGAAGAAAGTACTGAATGTGCGCCGGGGAAAGATGGCCCAGAGCTGTTCCTTGCAGTTTCGACAGTGGGTGGCTTTCTGGTACAGAAGGGCCATCGGTGTGCCTGTCAATTATTATAAGCTTTAAGTTAACGTTTAAGTCGGTTTTAACAATTTGGGACTGGTTCAAGTTCATCTGGTTACCACAAACTTCGAATTTCCCCAATCTGTTCTAAACATCATTAGTCGCAACTTCTTGTGGAATAAAGATCAAACTGTGTAACCGAAATGCCGTTGCAAAAATTATAAACATAAATAAATATTTAATTACCATAAATGTAATGAACAGATCGTAAGATATGGACATTTAGCGCATACATTCTCTCGATGTATGGGTTCGGGCAGTCGCTGCTGTAGTAAAATTGAAGCATCTTCAATGTCTGTTATCTGCTCTGTAAAAAGACAGTGAAACTTGAAGGCATGCATTATAGTATGAACAGAAAACAAAAATTCGCTGCTGACAATAAATAAAACGTGTGTGTGCGATATCAATATAGTTAGATGTATAATTTGAACACCATCAAACCTCCACACTTAAAATTGAAAGGCATTTACCTAAAACGAGCACGAGACATACCAGGGTCTGGATCCGTTGGCGCCGCGGCGAGGTCTTGCACCAGCTGGTTGCGCAGCAGCAGCAGGTCGCGGCGCTCCGGGTACCCGCACGAAACCTCTATTAGCTCAACACGTTCTCTACACAAATAAAAAAGGATTAAAGTGCCTGAAAATTATATCTATTTATTTACTTCTTAAGACGTCTAAAGGTTGTCACAATATCTTTAACATCTAAATGTTTGGAAAGGACAGGTCAACCTTTACAAAAATATTTCACAAGGAGTCTTATGTGAACAGTATAGGTGTCACATTAGACAGTAACATTATTTAATGCAATGAGGAACTACACAACCTCCTCTACTTTCTACCACCGGACCACTAGACACCGGGAGGGCTTCCACCCCCATGTAGTTGACTTTCCAATCCAACAATCCGCACTCAACGGTTTGCTGCGTCTTTTCTGCTCCGCACCGCTAGGGAGTGGCACGCTCTCCCTGCGTCTGTGCTTCCGGATGCTCACAACCTTGGTGTCTTCAAGGCCATAGTGAAGGCATTTTCTGGGTAAGCGTATACCACCATCGGCTTCGTCATCGCTTACCACCAGGCGAGACTGAGGCCAAACGCAAACACATATTAGAAAAAAAGCATAACCTTTCAAAAAGTGGCACAAAATATACCACTAATGTTTCAAATCTGACTAAAAAAGTAAGCAAGTTATGGTGGATGTCATCATGTGAATTATGTTTTTTAAGTATTCATAACAAATAATAAAAATAAATAAATAAATATCTGGGACAATTCACACCAAGATCATCTGACCCCAAACTAAGCAGAGCTTGTACTATGGGCGTCAGAGACTGATAAACATACTTAAATATTTCTAAATACATACTTCAATAGATAATAACACCCAGACACACAACAAATACAAATGTTCGTCACACAAATATTTGTCATGGGTGGGGATCGAGCCCACGACCTCCGGCGCTAAATGCAGGATCGCTGCCGTTGCGCCAACAGGCCAGTCAAACAGTGTTGTTTGTTGTTGAAATAGTTTCTTGTGAAAATGTTGTCCTATTAAGGCATTCGTTATCAAGAAAACCTCGACCTGAACACAAAAACCTATCATAAACAGTTTTCTACTTACTTCAAATACAGCAACAAGCCCCGCTGGTCGGCTCGCGCCGGGTCCTCGCCGCGTTGCAAAGCCAGCATCATTCCATACAGAACCAGCTGGCCGCGATGCTCCGCCGACACCGACGCCTTGCCACTCTTCAGCTCAAGAGGAACTATCGCGGACTTGTTGCCTGAAAGTTTAGCTCTTGTGAAACCGGTTGATTCATGGTGGGTTTACACAGAACTTTTGGGTGGATTACTTCACTAAATCCCCTTACAAAATTTCCTAAGTCTAAGCCCATATACTTTATGTACTTACCTGTAAATATAATATACGGGCATGCGGTGCGACCCTTATCCCTTGTTTGAAGTTCCCAATTTCCCATAGACATAACTAAGCATTAATATAATATTTTCACTGCATTCTCATCATCGTCTGAAGCCATCAAAACATAGCATGATATTGATTTTGGTTTGTTTTTCATAACAATAGTTATCTTAGCTTCATTTCACGCAGCCTCGAGCCTATTAAATGGCTCAAAAAGTATATGTAATTCATCTAGCATTCAAAATAGTATACCTTTGTGGTTGTGTATTGTAACTTCTAAGGTCGCGTCGATTTTACCCTTGAGGCCAAGTTGGGGACAGCACAGGTTTTCTTCAATGTCCAACACTTTTTTGACATGACCATTCCATTTTCCTTTTTGTTTTTGCTAAAATCATAGACAAAGATAACAAAATGGTCCTTCGAGCCGGATAGCAAATCTTTTTCTTTACTAAACGATACACTTTAATGCTAAGCTATAAGCTCTTATTAATAGAATTTTAGAATCTAGTAGAGTCCTAAGAATAAAACCTAACCTGTATTATGTTATATAGTTAGAGATAACTTACGTTGTTAACCGAAGTAGGAGACTTTTTGGCGACATAATTCTGCATGAACTCTGCGAGGGGTGGTACGTATGCCTGCATATTCATTCTCACTTCCGCCTCAGCCAAGCCTGCGTCATATAAAGTTTGCGACGATTCCTTGATAATCTTATCCACTTCCACATTTATAAGTTTTATGTCAGTGATATTTTGCGTGAGAGCTTTTTGTACCAATTCGTGTATTAGAATACCGATCGTCATCTGAAAAGATTTTTCTTTTATATTTTCAAATTTAAGCTTGAATCTTAATTTCTGATATTTTAAAAAGGAGTAGCATACTCTAGAGCAGGGGTTCCCAACCTTTTTTTGTCTACTGCCCACTTTAAGAATAAATTATTTTTTAACGCCCCCCTTTTTAAACATACTTAAAAACCGCTTTTTAAAGTACTTATAACTGATTATTGAAACGCAAATTTATAGTATTCGGACAGAGTATCTTTTATTGAAAATAAAACAAACATAATCAATTCTTATATAAAAACTAATGTGAAGGTTGAATTTGATGCTGTTCAATAAGTTTGTTGATATCAGGTTCCAATTTACTCAAAAACAGCCGCAAGTCGCCACGTTCGGTAACACGCAAACGATTTCTCTTTTTAGTAAGTAGCGTTGCCACAGCACTAAATCCACGTTCACACAAATATGACGATGGGAATGCTATCAAAAATCGTTGAACAATTGACCACAATCCAGGGTACAATTGCGGGATCGGTTTTTGTAGCCAAAATTATTGATATCCATTTTTGAACTTGATTTTTATTTCTTCGTTTGTTGTCAATTCTATAAGTTCTTCTTCCAGCTGAGGTGACATTGCTGTGTTGACATTTGAAAACGGATCCAACACCCATTCTGGTATTTCCGAGTTTAAAATGTCCTGGTATCGTTCGGTGAAGTCAATGTGGAGGTTTTCCAAATGTTGGCAGTAGGCAAACAAGTCGTCGTTACTGCAGTATACTGATAAATTCGGAAAATTGTGAAACTCACGTCTGCCCATATTATTTTTGTGCAGAAGCAGTTTGGCTGCGAAAGCAGCAACGACATTTTTTGTTTTAATTAAATTTAGTTCATCGCCTTGCAGTTGGAGGTTCATGTCGTTGAACATTTTATACAGGTCTGTCATGTAAGCTATATCATTCTTTGATGTTATGAGCTTGTTGCGCAGTTCTGTATCTTTAGTTTCCAAGAACTCTATCATAGAGTCAAACAGGTTGTAAAATCGAATCAGACAATTGCCTCTTGACAGCCAACGAACTTCAGTATGAAGCAACAAACGGTTGAAATCTTCGTCATTAGTAACACAAAGCTGATGAAATAATCTATCATTAAAAGAGCTGCTACGGATTTTATTGACTGTTTTGATGACATATTGCAGTGATTGAAATAGTTGTTCACTTAAGTTTTTAGCAACTAAATGTTGTCTATGAATAACGCAATGTATAGCAAGGACATCTGGAATTTTATTCTTTAAGTATGCTATGAAGCCTTTATGGCGCCCTGTCATAGCCGGAGCGCCATCCGTAGCAACTGATATAATTTTTCAAAGGAATCTCTTTCTCTTCACAAAACTTTTCCAATGTATTGAATATGGTTTCGCCTTTTGTATCTGTCTCCAAATTTCTGGCAAACAATAGTTCTTCACGTATTTTCTCATCTTTAATAAACCTCACGTAAGATAGCAACAACGCTTCATTAGTTGTTAAAGTGGACTCATCGAGCTGAATTGAGAATTGACTAGTCCTCAGATGATTGCACAATGATTCTTCAATGTTTTCAGCCATTTCATCAATTCGTCTTTGCACAGAATTATTACTCAAAGGAATTTTTCGGATAATATCTGCGGCCGGTTTATGAAGCACAGTAGTTATTACTTCCTTTAGGTATTGCTGGCAAAATTAACTCTTCTCCGATGTTGTGTGGTTTGCCTTTTTGAGCAATTAACAAAGAGATATTGTACGAAGCTCGAAGTCCGACGTCATCTTGCTTAGCAGCCGCCGAAAATAGTTTTGGTACACTTGGCTGAGTATTATGCTTCTTCTCTAGGTCTTGAAAATATGCTACATTCTTTTCTGTCTTATCTGGATGCATTTTATTCAAATGATCTTGCAGTCTTGAGGGCTCATTGCTTCGTTCGAAAATGTTTTTAGACATTGAAGACACAAAGGCGACGACGGGTTTGTGGGATTTTCAAAAAATCCGAATTTAATATATTCCGCAGAGTATTGCCGTCTCTTCTTTTTTACTTGAAATCAAGTACTGCTTATCTATTATGCGCGAAACCGCAAATGAAAATAAAATAAATTTACGTCGCTTATAAAGGATTGCATAAGCAGCACGCACCAACAGGAATGAGACAAACGTGCATAATCTCGTTTATCTCATTCGACGCCCAATCGTACTCGACAAGCAAGAACAAGTATTATAGAACCAGCCGATTGGTATAGGAATGTACAATTCGGATTATTTAACAAAAACTTGTTAAAACATGATTGCCCGCGGTCTTTTATATCGAACCGAGTTTGAGCTATATCTTAATTAATATTAGTTGATGTTCACAAGATGTAGTCGAGAGTCGAGAGCTCAGTCGGTGTCTAAGAGTCTTCCTAGCTAGGTAGATGAAATTATAAATCGACCCCAAAGCCCTACACAATGCCCCCTTTTTTTCTGGGTCTCTTACCGCCCCCCTTTAGGCCTGCAGCGCCCACAAGGGGGCGTTATCGCCCACGTTGGGAAAGACTGCTCTAGAGGCATAGTTAGAGGTCGGTGAGTGAAAATAGAAACAGCAAAATACAAATCGAAGGAAATAAGACTCCTCTATAGAAAAAAGAAAGGCCTGAAATTCATTTAAATAAGCATACACAACAAAATACCCACAGCAGTATTGGCAGAGTCTATTCCCCTCCAACGTTCTTGAAGCACAGCCTTACGCTTACAAAAAACACCGGCCACTACACTCGTGGCGGATAGAAGATGGTCGGGGCGTAACACCAGCAGGCCTGATGAGTTAGTCACGCAAAACTTCCTTGAAGAGTCTAGAGATGCCAGTACACTTATAATTTCACCAGGACAAAAAGGTGTATCTAGCCTGCAAAATAAATAATTAGAAGCATAGAATAGAATAGAATATGTTTATTTTGCTTTAAATGTGGTACATTATTGATGTCATTTTTCTTATTCAGTTACACAGCACATTTAGCTAATTCACTTAGCATGCAAAATTATTTATTGTTTAGTGAAATATTATTAAGAACAATTTAGCACGTACATGTCAACATTATTATCTATATTAAAAACTGAAGCTAAGCAGCATTATTCTAGAGTTAGGAAATAAGGTTAGAATTAGTTACAGAGATAATTACATGTCAAGTTAGTCTACATTCTAAGATACAACTAGTCATTTTATCAGCTCTGATATGGAATAATAATTTTAATCTTTGAGCCATTTGCTGAGTGCTTTTTTGTATTTTATATATGGGAGACCCTTCAAGTCGCTTGGTCGCATAACATTAATTTCTCTTGGTGGTAGATTCGCATGTTTATTTAGGATATGTACTATTATTGTATTCTTTTATTTACGTCTAATATTGTTTATACATATATATTTTATGTGAATTTTGACATTTCATACGTGCTTCTTTGTGAAAGCTTAAGTGAATCAATGATTTTTAACTTTTTAACGTTTTTTTACTTTTACTCTTGCTCCAATGATGTTTACATGATGTAATAAAATTGTAGAACATTAAATTTGGAACATTAAGTTTTTTGTTTTCCATCGTTTTTAAAACAGAGGGCAGTGAGCGCGCAGTGCCTGGATGATCTTTATGATGTGTTACTTTTAAGATATCAGATGTTTTATACTTATCATATACCCATTTCTTAAAGTTATAATACTTGACTGAATGAGTTGTACAGTTAACTTTGCTTTACAGTTTGTATGGCTAATATCCAGCTTAATGAGCTATGTACCGTTAATAGGCGTCAATTTTGTATTTTTTTTTAAATTACGCACATAACAAAATCAGACAACTTATATTAGAATGAAGTTTTTTTTTTTTCAATCAAAGGTGAAACAATGCTAAAAGAATGTAGTTTAGATTATTTAGACAGGCAAGTTAAAAATACTATCAAATGATGAACATGAAATATTGATATCAACTAATCTAGAAAAAGGTTGGTTGGTTGGTGTAAGGGGGTCCTCCAACATCTTTGGGCTCCAAGCCAACTTCGCCTGCAAGCTGGTGTACCCTGCTGATTAATGAAGGAGGCTCTGGCGACCGCTCCCCTTTATGGGTTGGGAGGTCAGATGGCAGTCGCTCCCGTAAAGCCAACCCAAGCCAAACATAAAATGGTTAGTTAGCAAAGAGTACCCGCCTTGGATAGGGCGTCGCCGAAGACGACGAGCAGGAGGATCGCCCTACTCCTGTGTTAAGTGGGTTAGGGCTACCAGGACATGGGCGGGCCCGGTTAAAGACATTAGTCCAAAGAAAGGTTCGCTTCGCATCGTGGAACGTTGGCACGCTGACGGGACGAGCTCGCGAGCTGGCCGATGTGCTCGCCCGGCGGAGGGTGGCCGTTGCGTTCCAGCAGGAGACTCGCTGGAGAGGCAACAGGTCCCGGAACATCGGGCACGCCTACGCGGGTTCTCCTGGTGGGGCCAGTGGAGTGGGGGTGGTGCTGTCCGAGGAATTCCAAAATAGTGTCTTGGAAGTAATTTGCGTTAGCGACCGCCTTATGGTCGTGAGGGAGTGCCTACGCACCGCAGGTCGGTTGTAGCGATTCGGATAAGGCACTGTTTTGGGAGCAAATCAACCAGCTCCTATGCACTATTCCACTCCCCCAAGGCGTTGTTCGTGGTGGCGATCTGAACGGTAATGTGGGTGAAAAGTGTGAGGAATACGGGCGTGTTCACGGTGGTCTTGGTTTTGGCAGTCATAACCCTGAAGGCGAAGAGATTTACCGGACGTGTGTGGCTGCCGACGAGCGCCGGGATTCGTCACACAATATTTAGAAGTAGATGTAGTTGTGGAATAGTTAATAAAAGATCAGCCAATCCAGTGACTTGTTTATTAAATAGGATAAAAGTATAGGTAGGAAAGAAGAACTGTAACAAAATAACAATAAATGAATACACAGAGTCCTAGGTAATAGATTATCTAGTAGTAATAGGTAAGTAAATAGGTATGATATGCTTACCCCGATACACGGGTTCCTGTTACTTATAACTGTTTTAACTGTTTACAAAATTGGTTATTTAGAGTATTTAAAAATACACCATCACGTAAGTTATACTAGTTAAACTGGTAATCTGGTAAAATGCTCACAAACTGTTCAGTACGATGGTTTTGGTAGGACTGAATCAAAAAAGCTGCGCATGCAATGCGAAACAAAAATCGAATTGAATCAAATTTGAAAACAAGTACAAAATACTTTTAATGGCCAGCAGTTAAACCATGAAGTTTCTAGCGATCGTGGAGGTTGTAACGTCCACGAGACTGAAGGGAAACGGCATCGTTACAACCTGATCACCTACAAGAGCGGTAGGAGCGCAACCCAGTACGTCTACTGTCTCACCAGGAGAGCCCAGATCCTGTACCTGTAAGGTCATACCCGGAGAGTCTCACTGCCCAACACCGTCAACTTGTAATGGACCTGCGAGTGAAGCCTCGAGGCAAATGACGGGAGCGCTGCCCACCCCGAACCAGGTGGTGGCTGCTTGAAGGAGCCAAATCCCATGACTTTGCTGCCGCTGTCGGAGACCTGTGCATCGCAGCGGATAGTGAGTCCGTATCACTAAGGCGGGGAAGGTGGTGTTGGGTGTGTCTTGGGATGGACGTAGGCTTGACAAGGAGACCTGGTGGTAGAACGAAGCAGTCCAGAAGGAGATCAGGGTAAAGAAAGCCCTCTTCAAAGCTTGGCAAGCGTCCAAATCACCTGAAGATAGCGCCGCGTACAGGGATGCGAAACGTGCCTCTAAACGAGCTGTAGCCAGAGCCAGACGTGACCACTTACGTCCTTTGTACGATAAGTTGGAGTCGTCTGAGGGGAGAAGCTCGTTTACAAGTTGGCACGTTCGAGAGTAGAAGCGGCCCAGGATATTACCATGTTCCGCTGTGTAAATGACACTCTCGGTAACCTGCTATGCGAGGACCGCGCGGTGAAGGAGAGATGGCGTTCGTATTTACACGAGTTGCTCAACAAGCAGCACAAAGAGGTGCAGCCACCTGAACTCCCTCCGAATCAGGGACTAGTGCCCCCGGTAATGCCTGATGAAGTCCAGTCGGCTCTTCACCGCATGAAGAACCGGAAAGCTGTCGGACCCGATGGAGTCACTATCGAAGTGTGGAAATCGATGGGCTCTCGTGGTGTGGGCATACTTACGCGTCTTTTCAACCGCATTCTCCTCACCGGGAAGATACCTGACCAATGGAGACTGAGCATTATTACGCCGGTCTTCAAAGGCAAGGGCTCGGTGCAGGAGTGCAGCAATTATCGCGGCATAAAGGTGATGTCCCACACCATAAAGCGCATTGTGGATTGTCGGAGTGTCAGTATGGGTTTCGACCGGGTTGCGGGACCATGGACCCCGTATTTGCTTTAAGAATGCCCGTGGAGGGATACTGACTGAAGAATACACCTCTGCATCTCCTTTTCTTAGACATGCAGAAGGCCTTCGACTGTGTCCCTCGTGAGATGATCGGCTGGGCGCTGCTGTCCAGGACCGTTCCCGTAGTCTTTATTAACATTATCCGGGGCATGTACCACGATTCCAGTTCCATAGTTAGGACTGCGGATGGTGACACGCTCTCCCACCTATCACCGTTGGAGTACGCCAAGGCTCCGTGCTTAGCCCGTTTCTGTTTAGCGTAATATTAGACGTTCTGTCAAACAGCATCCGAGACCACCACAAGAAACCACCATGGTTGCTCATGTATGCTGATGATTTTGCGCTGGCAGATTCGGACAGGGGACGGCTAGTACAACGGGTGAATAAGTGGAGGAATTCACTTGAAAATGGCGGTCTGAAACTTAATGTGGCGAAGACGGAGTACATGACCTGCAACACCACAGATCCCCAGTCCGTCCGCATAGGCGTTGACGTGGTCGAGCGCACGGACCGTGTCAAATATCTGGAATCTGTGTTAAGCGTGTCCGGGGACATCGACCGCGACGTCAGAGCCCGAATTTCCGCGGCTTGGGCCAAATGGCGTGAGGTGACTAGTGTCATTTGTGTCCTCAAAATGGCGATCAAGCTGAAGGGGCAGGTCTATAAAACTATCATTAGGCCTGTCCTTTTATATGGCAGTGAAACATGGCCGTTACTAGAGCGACACAAGCAGGAGCTGCGCGTCACGGAAATGAAGACGCTGCGGTGGATGTGAGGAGTCCCACGCAAAGATCGCGTGCGGAACACCCACATCCGGGGCCGCCTTCGTGTTCGTGACATCGCAGACAAGCTGCAGGAGTGCCGCCTTCGCTGGTATGGTGGCTCGACGTTATCAAGGGTGACATGCGTGCGAACAGACTCACCACTGATGATGCACAAGACCGCGCGAAGTGGGCCAAGAAAATAAGAAAGGCAGACCCTGGGACCCCACACACTGGTGTGGGTTCACAACCGGGATAGACCGCACGGATGATGATGACCTAATCTAGAAAACCCAGACCATTAAGAGAAAACTTACCAACATCCTTCAACAAAACAAGTGCCTCTATTGTTAGTAGCATTCCTTAACTTCAGTTCTATTGCTGCTGGGTGCTTTACAATGTTTACGACTTCACATCTCTGCATCACACTGAGATCAAGATCCTCTTTCACCTCCTATGATCGCAATTTAAATTAAATTATTACAATCAATTTGCTAACCTT
Source organism: Udea olivalis (assembly GCA_947369235.1). Classification (NCBI taxonomy): domain Eukaryota; kingdom Metazoa; phylum Arthropoda; class Insecta; order Lepidoptera; family Crambidae; genus Udea; species Udea olivalis. Next base: position 6,981,856 of record OX376362.1, on the reverse strand, counting down.
TGTCATAATATCAGTCATTATAGGTACAGTAGTAGTTAAACGAAAAATTAATAACTACATACATTTATAGGATATACAGAGTAATATTACAACATTCTGACTATTATCATACATAAAATTTTTTTTTTTTTTGTTTTTTTTTTTTTTTATTCCTCTCGTGAATTAGTAGTCCAGTTTCTTACTCATTGTAAAATAAGCTTATAATTTACTTCACACTGATACAATTTTAAAATACACAATAGGTTTACCTCTTCCATATCATTTAATTCCCAGTCATCATCAAAAGCATCTTCTACATTATCTTGATTATCAAAATCCAGGGCCTTTACTATGCCATTTTTAAGTGGTGATGATTTTAGTAGTTTCTCAGGTGTTAATAACTTCATGATTCTCGGTGACCGTCTTATTTCTGAATATTATAATTAATATTCTTATTACACATACACTACTGTTACAACTTCAGAGTATCACTATTGTGACACAGTATGCACAGTATGCATGTAAATGCACAGTTACAGTATTTAATTCTTTAGAATAGAATAAGCATTTATTTGGTAAACCATCACACATTAATAAAAATAAACAAAAAACAACAAAATAACATTTATACTATCTTACCAGAGAAAGGTCTTTTTTTTGGTGTTCTATTCTTCCTTTCAGGACTTTCTGAGATTTTAATATCATCAGGAGTTTCCAATGTTAACTTGTCAGGGGATATGTTACCAGAAACATTATATTGGACTTCATTTTCCCTTGATTTATGAAGAGCTTCAGCTTTGTGATCTTTTTCAAACTTCACTGGACTTAATGGACATCTAATAGTTTTAGAATCAGATATATCCACACTCAAATTTATTCGATTATTAAACATACAGGGTTGATAACCGATCTTTTGGTCTTTATCACTACTATTTTCTTTTTCTGACGATTTATAACTTACCAACTGCTTTGTATCTTCTTCAAGTTTAGGCTTCTTGTGATTAATAGTATTAACAACATACCCTTTATTATTTTTAAGTAAAGAATTATCAGGCTCAGGTACCTTATCACTTGCTAAATCAACTTTTACAGGGGACGAAGCCTTCCTTTTGTTACATGAACAATTGTCAAGTTTAGACCCTGTATTTTGCGTTTTACCTTCATGTTTCAGAACAGATTGACTAGGCCCGCTGCTGGCGTTTTTAAAAAACTGCGTTATTGGTTTCTGATTTTTCAGCGGCTGGGAATGGTGTGCCTGAAAGTGCAAAAGGTAAAATTAGGAATTCTTCAGTAAAATTCATAATTTGAGCACAGACCAAACATAGCCACCTTCTTCAGACTCAAAGCTTTAGGCATTTTGAGATAAATATATTGAGCTTTTCGTTACATTTACTGTTACAATACAATCAATAATATATTAAAATAAAAATGAATCGTAAACAAAAAAAATATCTCCCGCGTTAAAAAGACAATATTGACATATTATGACATTTTGTTTTTTTCACAGTTTCACACCCAGGCCAGGCAGGCACAGACTCATCATGGTATTATTCACGTCACGTGACTTTTTGGAATGTCTGTGAGTTCGACGACGATAGCCTCAGCACGTCTATGGCCACCTTATCAGATTGGAATGTGCATGTTGGTGGCTCATTTGACATTGACAGTTGACTTGACAAATAAAGTTAGATAGGTTAGGTCTCGTGTTGTTGTTTGTTATTATTCGTGTTTTATTTTATTATTAGAGACTCCTGAAAATAAAAGACGTATTTAACAAAATGTCTAAAAGGCCAGAACACCTCGCACCTCCGGAAGTGGTAAGTTTTGGTCCTTGAATTAATTGAACATGTTAGTACAAAGTGAATACAAACTAATTTTTAACTGTTTCTATTTTTAGTTTTATAATGCAGATGAAGCTAGAAAGTACACACAAAAGTAAGTGAATATGAAGGTTTCATCTTATTTGACATGTTTTCTTTACAACGGACTTAACAGTTTCGTTTCTTTTTGGTAGTTCGCGCATAATCGACATCCAAGCGCAAATGACTGAAAGATGTTTAGAACTGCTAATTCTCCCTGAAGATACTCCTTGCTTACTGTTGGACATTGGTTGTGGTTCTGGTCTATCAGGTTCAGTACTTGAGGAAAGTGGCCACATGTGGATTGGCTTGGACATTTCATCAGATATGCTAGGTAACTAAGAGTGAAAGTATTTGGTGCCTATTTGATAAACCAAATCCTTTCCACTAAGAATAATTCTGATTTTAGATGTTGCGAAAGAACGAGAAACTGAAGGAGACTTGATTCTTGCTGATATGGGGGAAGGTGTTCCATTCAGAGCTGGGTGTTTTGATGGTGCAATTTCAGTGTCAGCTTTGCAATGGCTTTTCAATGCAGACAAAAAAACACACAAGCCTGTGAGGAGATTATACTATTTCTTTAGTTCCTTGTATGCTTCTCTGGTAAGAATCACTCTGCTATATGTTTTCTAAATAATTAATATGTATTTATTTGATTTTTAAATAAGAGAACTCCCTCCATCTTGCACCTTCTATTCAGTAGCAATTTTTATTTAATAATTGAACAATGATAAAACAGAACATCCACCTAAAAATAATATACTGAAGTTACAAAAAATATTTAAGTACTCATGCTTTTTTTCTAGTCGAGATCTGCTCGAGCTGTATTCCAGTTCTACCCTGAGAATGAAAGTCAATTGGAACTTCTGACATCACAAGCCATGAAGGCAGGGTTTTATGGAGGTGTAGTGATAGATTATCCCAACTCAGCAAAAGCCAAGAAGTTTTTCCTTGTGCTAATGACTGGTGGCTCTGCTTCTTTACCACAAGCTTTAGGTATTATTAACTTTTGTATTGTAATTTATTCTGTTATTAACTGTGTTGACGCCACAATTGGCGTAGTGCGCTGTAGCAGGGTTTTTCGCCTCGTTGTCCGTAGTGTCCTGGGTTCGATTCCCGGTCGGGTCAATTCAGGAAACAACCTTTCCTGAATAGACTTGGGTCTGGGTGTGCTGGGAGACGCCCCTGGCTTATTTCCTTGTGTGGTACCTCGTAACACAGGGATTTTAATCCCTACTTCGAGACCATTACAAGAGGTGTGTTGTCTGGCCCATATTTATATTTATTATTTATTTATTAAATTATTCCATGCTTAGGCAAACTGAAACTTTCAATAAAGAAGTACTTAATAAATAATATGGTTTCATATGTTTTTTTAGGTACTGATGAAGCTGACAATAGTCTTCAAGTGAAATATGCAAGAAGGGAAGCATCTAAAAATGCTCGGGGTAAACCTCTTAAGAATACCAGAGCTTGGCTATTAGAGAAAAAGGAGAGACGCAGGAAACAAGGAAAAGAAACCAAACCAGATACCAAGTTCACGGGTAGAAAGAGAAGTGGCAGGTTTTGAGTAAAAATCATTTAAATATATGTACATACCACTTTTATTTACTATTTAAATTAAATATCAAGTAAAGTTTAATTGTGTTATCTCTTTATAACATATTTCCACACTGTATCAACACCATGCCCAATAGTTTCAACTGGGACCAAGTTAGGCAAAGGGAATCTACAAGCAACTACCACTGTGTCATTTTTTGCTTCTTTCAATAATTTGGATTCAAACTCACTCATCATTTGCTCAACACCAAAAATGACTATGTTATTGTAGGGCTTCAAGTTGAAAGTCCAGAGATTACATCTGTAGAACTTAGAGCCACGATATAGAGGATTTAATATAGCTGCTATCCTTGAATAATAAACTAACCAGGGATTGAGTTCCACCCCATCAGCTTTAAATCCTAATTTAGCTGCTGTAAATACGATTCTCCCATCGCCTGAGCCTACATCCAGAAGTTTCCCTCTTCGATTGGCTAGTGCTTTAGACACTCCGAGTAATTGTTCCGTTGTTGCAGGCACGTAAGGCAGACAAACTTTTCTTAGAGCTGGTGAGACGAATGGAATACATACTATGCTTACTCCTAATGCGAGACCTCCTGTGGTGTAAATCAAAGTCTTTCCTAGAACAGATATTTTTGTTTCATTATTAGTTTTGTTACTTTGTAGTAGTTCAAGGTCCATTTTAAATAAGAGTCTACTAGATTAACCTATCACAGTAATTTTTAGGTTATTTTATTTTAAGGTAGGTAGCCAAGCCAACCACCACAACAGCCTGTCAATCACAGATGTCAATGTCAAAAACAGCTGTGTTTAGGTTTTTTTTCGACGCGACGAGGCAGGGTTCACGAGGTAGCGTTCCAAAATATTCAACCTTTTTTTTGTGTGACGGCGCCTCAATCATTTTAGAGCGGACAATGATAGATTCGGAACGCGGTCCACTCTGTCTAAACACCGTAAGCTAGCGAGACATGATGGAGGTCGAGAACACGAAGGAATCAAAGTTGGATTCACTTGGAGATGAAAAAGTTACGCATTCGGTGGATTGATAAGTGTTCATTTAAATAAGACAATAAGTTACTATTAAGCGCTTGAATACAATACAGGGTGACTGGGGATTCGTTGGCAATCTTTTAAAATAAGAACCTACCCATGATATACAGTACTTTCCCCAAGTATGAGGCCCTTTCATGGGTACATAATTGCATATTTTTAAACTTTATAAACATCATGCTTAATACTTAGCAATTGACCCGTGATAAAAAATAAAATTAATACGAGAAGAAAAATATTTTAATAAATAACGTAAAATCATAATGAATATTCAAGTATCAAACAAGCATTGCTCCGCTACACTCTCGTAACGTAAAGGTGCCGCGCTAGGTAGCAAGCTCCATTGATCATACCGCACAAGTCGCACGACGACAAACAATGCCGACCCAGCCGCCCGCGCCGTGTCCCTTTAACTCATATCATCGCTTTTCGGCGCGTGCACCGGCCTGCACTCCCCCCCGCGAGACGCGGGAAGGGGGGTCGGGGAAACGGGAATCAGTTCCGCATTGACCAAACAGGTGTGTTGCCGTCTATCGTAAACTAATTGCGCCCGCGTCTGGACTCAATAGGATTGCAGTGCATTGGATTTGTTTTGCTAGGTGCTGTGACTGTGTGTGTAGTGAACGTAAGCATAATGCCTAGACCGCGTAATGTACAGGGACGATACACAAACCATCAATACTTACAAATGGTTTTGTTGTATAATATGACGCAGAGTTTATTGTTAACTCAAGAAATTTTTCACCACCGCTTCCCAGCCGCGCCAATTCCATCAAGAGATCGCATTTTAAGGTCAACACAGAATCTGTTGGATTTTGCATCGTTTCACGTTCCAGTGCATGCGCAAGATCGTGGAGAAGCACCAGTATACCCTATGTCTCTCTACTATGAAACACGACGCTATTTTATTAGCAACCCACAGGCTAGCACTAGGCAAGCGGCGCGCCGCTTTGGTGTCAGCCAATATTATGTATGGAAGTTGCTAAACAGTTCTGGTCAACACCCTTATCATTTTCAAAAAGTACAAGAATTAACACTTGCTGATTACGCACCCCGATTACAATTCTGTAACTGGTTGTTACAAAATGTTGACGCCAATGTTTTGTGGACAGATGAATGCACATTCACAAGAATTGGTCTGATCAATATCCATAATAATAATAATAATAATAATAATAATAAATCTTTTATTCCTCACCATAATCATACAGTAGACTCATTAACACAATGTGTAGGAACACTAATTACATTTTTATTTTTTTTTTGACTATGGCGGGCTGACGCCCAAACTAGGACAAGTCCTGTATCTTGGGTCGTCAACCCTCCATCCATGGTAAATGCACAAAGTTAAAATTGATCTAGCATATTGCAGAAGGCAGAGGTATTATTACTAAGCATGCATGAAAATTTTATTACTTAAGTCTGTATAAGTGTGTGTGCGTGTTATATATGTGTGTGTTGTGTGTATTTTGTGTGTGTGTTGTATGATTTTGTGCGTGTGTGCGTGTGTATATGTGTGTGTGTAGTGTGTGTGAGATTGGAGAATATATATATTTATATCAGCGGGGGGGCGCGTGAGCCATATCTGGCAAAAGGTGTAACTCACACTTATTTCTTTATAGAAAGTAGATCTTCAGTGCATATATAATCAAGCTCTAAAAGTTTCTTATTCAGGAAGGATTTTAATGACATCCTATTCATCCCAAATATGGCAGTCATGTCGTTGAAATGTCGGTACAGGAAGGAACCCATGTGTATAGCCTGGCGCTGAGCAAAGCCTGTTCTGCAAGGCAGCACCTGAGTGCGTATTCGTCTCTTGGTTAGGGGTAGGTTACTGGGAATAAAGGATTTATGGTGGCGAAGGATGGAGGCCTTGATATACAACTGTCGAACAGTCAGGAGTTGTGCTTCCTTGTAAAGTTGGTCAGTAGGAAATCTTCTAGGCCTGTGAAGCATTACTTTAATCACAGCTCTTTGTGCCCTCTCCACCTCCAACATATGGGTAGCGGCTGCCCCTCCCCATACGGGAATGCAGTAAACTAGCACGGATTGACATAAAGCGAGATAGATCTGCGTAGCTAGTTTGGCATCAGCAGCATCACGCACGTTCCTAAAAATGTGAAGTAGCCTTCTAATTTTTTTGCTTAGTGCAGTGATGTGAGGTTGCCAGTTTAAGTTCTGATCTATCAATATGCCTAAGTACTTGTGTGTATCTGTTTCTTGTAGAGGATTGCAGTCGCAATGTATGCCAGTGGCTAGATCCTTGTTGCAAGATACTGCGTGGGCTATTAGATTAAAATTTTCCGGCGGTTTTGTTACACTGTTTATCCTGTAGCAAATATATTTTGTTTTTGATGTGTTCAGAGTAAGCAAATTTTCGTTTAACCATTTAGTTACTTTTAGTAGCCCTTCTTCAGCGAATTTTTGGACCTCTGGCCACGTTTCTCCACTGAATATGAGTGCCGTGTCATCTGCAAAGGAAAGTGTGCAGCCGTGTGGTATATCCATCTCACACAAATCATTCACGTAAGCCAGAAACAGAGTCGGTCCAAGAGTGCTGCCCTGGGGAATGCCATAAGAGATGGATGAGCTACCACTATACTGGTCTCTTATTTTGACAACTTGACTCCGACCAGTTAAATAACTACGAAACCAGTCCAGCACGACTCCTCGAATCCCCAAAGCCTCAAGTTTGGCCAAAAGTTTAGGTATTGAAACCGTGTCGAAAGCTTTTTTTATGTCTAGGAAGACCGTAACACACTTCCGTCCCACATCCAGGTGCTCAGTCACTTTAGCAGCGAGGCAAGCAACCGCGTCCTCCGTGCTTTTACCCGAGCGAAAGCCATACTGGTTACAGGACAGAAGACGGTTTGCCTCCAAGTAGTTTGTAATGCGATTATTGACCACTTTCTCAACAACTTACCATATTCATATGTCCGTCCTTGTGTACATATGAATATGGTGTCTAACTACCGGCCTATTTCCCTCCTTAGTGTAGTCGGAAAAGTTGTTGAGAAAGTGGTCAATAAAAAAATAATAACCCGCTTAAAACGAGGCAAGACTCTTTTCAACGCCGCTTCTCGATAAATGTGTGGGCAGGTATCCTAAATAACGAAATAATTGGGCCGTACTTCATCGAAGGACGATTAACCGGTGAGAACTACCTGCATCTCTTGAGAGAGGTCTTGGAAGACCAGTTAGATTATGTGCCTATTTCGAATCTTGCCGGGCTTTACTACCAGCATGATGGCGCCCCGGCGCATTTCCAACATGCCGTACGTACCTACCTAAACGAACGTTTTGGCGAGCGTTGGATAGGTCGCGGCGGACCCGTGCCTTGGCCGGCGAGATCTCCAGATCTCACACCTCTAGACTTTTTTTTATGGGGTGAAGTGAAGAGATTAGTTTATGAACGTGAAAGTGAATCGAGAGACGAACTCAAAAACAAAATAATTGCTGCGTTCGAAACAGTAAAGTCACAAACTTTTGTTTTAAACCGAGTGAAAATTAACCATAGGCGTCGAGCTGAACTGTGTGTTGAAAGAGGCGGAGAGCACTTTGAACATTTATTGAAATATGTGTAAGTGCTAAGAATATTTTTTTTTATTATTGTAAACAGGTTCCTAGTTGATTGCAAAACCTAATTACTTAATATTTTGATTACAACTTTTTAAATACGCCTAATCTATGACAAATGATGTGACATAAAATACATAATATTTTTGAATGATTTAATATTTAAACCATTTTGTCTTAGTTTTATGTTTGTCTTAGTTTTGACCGTCCTAAGCCGGTTAAAGTATGAAGGGAAAGTTGGAATCGCCTAGTTATCCAAGTCAGCTGTGCGCTGTCGGGTTACGGCGCGGGTTCACAACGACGCGACGCGCGCTGCTCAATGGCGCGGGCGAGGCGGTGGGGTGGGCGGCGTGCGGTAGCGCGTACGCGTGTAGTCACTGCGAGCTGCGATCAACATGATACTTAACTAATTTAATATTTATTTTACAACTACTCTTTAGTTAAACCTTTTTGTGATAGGGTCACATACAATAATCCTTTAATTTTTTTTTTTTTTTTTGACAAAACAAAATATTTATTTATTTATTTATTTATTTAACCAAAACTTAAAACTATAATTACAGGTATGCACCCAATGCGATAGTGAAGCAACTAGACTAGGTACTAATTTATAAGACTACACAATAATACAATATTCAGTTATTACAATGACAAGATATGAACAGTGCCACTCTTGTGAATTCACTCAGGCTACAATAAAACAGGTCTAAGTGGTCCGCTATGAGATTGAGAGAGCGAAGCGCACGCGTCAGCGGCGCCTCACTCAGCAAGCGCGTCCTCGCCCGCGGCACCGCCACCAGCCGCGGCCGGCGCCGGCGCCACACGAACCTATCGGGCACACACATCCCTACTCGCCCCAGTATATCTGCACTATGTACCTTTCCAATTAAAATTTTAAAAATGTGAGAAACGAGCGCTACATCCCTTCTGACCCGTAGTTCATTGTACCCGACCATACCCAAAACAAACAATGTTGGGTACATAAGTGGATAAAATGGATATACACCATAGAGCCTTAAGTAAATATAGCGAACAAACTTGTTCTGAACCCGTTCAAGCATAAGCTTGTACTTAGTTTCGCATGGATCCCATATTACTGCGTTAAACTCAAGTTGACTGCGTACTAAGGCGTTATATAATGTGACAATAGCTGTGATATTTGTAAATCCTTGAACCCGTCGAAGAACAAATCCTAAGTTTCTATATGATTTTTTACATATAGAAATTATATGTTCACGAAACGTTAAGCCTGCATTAAGACAAATACCCAGATCCTTCACTTCCGCTACTCTGAGCAATGGCGTTCCGTCTACCGCATAGTTGTGTTGGATGGGAGAGTGTGCGCGAGAGAAGATGGTAGTGACGCACTTTGAAGTATTAAACTCCAAGAGATTTTCTTTGCACCAGGAGACCACTCTGTCTATGTCTCTTTGAAGCTTAACACAGTCTTTCTCGGTATCAACAGGTAAGTATAGTTTAAGGTCGTCAGCAAACAATAAACATTTCGCATCCTTCACTACTTGCGGCAGATCGTTTATCAAGATTATGAACTGGAGGGGTCCAAGGTTACTCCCCTGGCTCACTCCCGACCTGGTAAAGTATGTGTCCGATATATGACCCGCGTATTCTACGTACTGCTGCCTATTTTCCATATACGCAGCAAAGAAGTCCAGCAGGTGGGGGGTGAAACCGATGCCCGCTAGTTTTTTCAATAATACGTCGTTATTTACCAAATCAAAGGCTTTCCTAAAATCAAAATATGCTGCATCGATTTGCCCCCCAGCATCCACCACCGGTAGAACGTCAGCCATATAACTAAGAAGGTTACTGGTGGTGCTTCTAGCCGGCCTAAATCCATGCTGTGCATCTGAAAGTTGTGAGCTAACTTGCGTGAATATTATTTTATGTATCGCGGATTCCAAAACCTTTGCAGGTGTGCAGAGCACTGCGACTGGCCTATACCCGTCAACAGACTCTCCAGAGCCCCCCTTTGGTACTGGGACAACTCTGGTAGTTTTCCACCTCTCCGGATATACAGCTGATTTTAAACAAAGGTTAAAGATGTACAAAAGTGGCTCCGATAGCACGGCTCGACAATCTTTGAATATATAGGGAGGAATGCCGTCCGGTCCCGCTGACTTCTTTGGCTTGAGCTGCTCGAGTGCGCGCTGCACGTCCTCCAGCTGCAAGCTATCCAGGTGGACCCGTGCCGCCCCATTCTCTGCGCCAGCTTCCACTATAGCTTTGTTTGTATCTAACCTGGGCTGTTCCGTACTGTATACCGAATAAAAGTACTTGGCAAACTCATTAGCACACTGTTCTGCGGTCATCACCTCTCCGTTTTTTAATAAAGTTTTTTTACTCCTACTACCTCTTTTGGAATTAGCATAATTCCAAAAGGACTTCGGATCCTCCAGCAGGTTGTTTTCCTCTGCTTGCTTAATCATAATTTTAACTCTAGTCCTACATCGAGCGAACGCATCATAATCAACGCTAGCTACACTCGTTTTGTATTTTTTATGAAGAACCGCTTTCAACTTTATTTCACGAATGACATCAGCAGAATACCACTCTGGATATACATAATGTGATTTTTCCCGTTGACGCCTCTTTCGTGGGACCCAGCATTCAAGCACAGAGTTTATTTTATCATAGAAATAATTTAAACTCGTTTCCAAATCCAGAATATACATCGGGGACCAATCTATACATGCTAACGATAGGTACAGTGATTGAAAATCAGCCTTATTAAAGTTCCATTGTGGAGGTGCACTGCTCGGGCCAGCCGGGGTAGTCGCGCCGCTCAGCAAGCGCGGGCGCCGGCGCAGGCACACGGTCGCCTCGAGCGGCGGGTGATACACATCGACCGGCACGAGCGGCGCCCCCTCCGCGCGCACATTTACACTCTCCCACCTTTCAAATGCACTCAAAACCAAGTCCAGCTGGCGGTCCTTGCAGTTACCTACTTTATTACCCTGAGTAAATCCACAATAAGTCTGGAAATATTCATAGTAATTACTTACTGTCGAGGAACACGAGTACAAATTAAAATCCCCAATTACAATAGTATTTCCATAACTGTTACACAATTCTTCAATAATCTTAAATAACATCATATACTCAGTATCACTACTATGTGGCGGAATATAAAGTACACATAACAAAAACAACAACTTATTTTGTAGGTACACTGTAGCACAAACGATTTCAAACATCTGTTCGTTTATGTTGACGTCACCCGGTATTGGCACTTGCCGTAGTTCGAAGCGCGGTGTGGCCACGAGAAACGCGCCGCCAAGTTTTCGTCCATCCGCTCGATCGCAGCGTATTATGGTGTAGCCGATAGGAATGATTTCTGAGTCATGGACAGAGGCATTACAGCCAGTTTCTGTAATGGCGTATAAATCCGCGTTTGAAGATGATATACCTATGTAGAAATCGTCTAACTTTGTACGAAGACCTCTTACATTCTGATAATAAATTTCAATATTTTTACTCTGCGATTGTAGGTGAGGTTTTAGCCTTGTAGGTGGATGATCTCCGAAACCATACCCACTCGCAAAACTCGATATTGACCGCCCAGTTTTCTGGATTACATAATACTTCATATTGGCTTTCTGGAACTCCTATTATGAATGACGCGTAATCCCTTTCTGATTTATGCTTTATTTTGTCTACTTTGATAGGTACTTCTTTTCCTAATAGCGTACGGACATAGTCTTCTAATTTCTCTACCGCGGTGTCTTTCTGTAGTCGCCAAACATGCAAGTATTTCTTTCGCTCCATCCCTTGAATCTCCACTAAATTAGTACTTCCTCCTTTTTTTACTTCATTATTTGGGTACCTAGCCTTTCTTCTATTTACTACTACTGACCAATTTCCTTCTTTTTCTAGATCATTTTCTTTTCTAATAACATTATTTACTATTTTTTCCACGATAGTGTTGGTTTGCCCATTATTGTTTTGTCTCATTGCCATCGCTGGTTTTGTGGCCCCACTTTCTTTAGTGGGTATCTTTTTTGTGTCTGAGTTTTGCTTTAACATCTTAGCATATGACACTAATGGCTCTTCCGGTATTGACTTAGTCGTAGGCCTAGTATGTGAACTTACTTTAAGGGCGGTTTCCAACTGGGCATTTTTTTCTATTAAAGTAGTAATATGCTTTTCCAATACATCGACTTTGCTCGCCTTTTCTTCTACTACCTTCATAATATTTTTTAATTCTCTTAATTCAGTTTCCGTGTTTATAAATCTTTCTTGCAGTAGTGTATATTCCTTCATTTGCTCGTCCAGACGGCCTGTTATTTCCAATCGAAATTCACGTATTTCTTCTAGGATTCTGGTGTCGCCCTCTATTATGGACAGTTCATTTGGGTTCAGACGTGTTCCTCGTTCAGTGTTCACGAAGCAGCTTGGTGTGAAAGTTTGATTTATTGGGATACCTCGGACCGGTGTATTTGAGTTATCCTGTTTTGGAATAGTGCTCACGCACCCAGGACACATCCATTGTTTCTTATATGCCAGTGTCATGGCTTTGAATTTCTCCTCCGTCAGCGCCAGACACTTAAGGTGATACAATTCTTTACACGTCGTTTGAGAACACTCCATATATAATAAATCGTAAATGGCATTATTACAGCCTTTGCACTTTGTGCCCATAACTGTAGTAGGCACTGTCACTTATTTCTGAATTTTTAAATTACACGAACAATACGACACGACTTGACTCGAGCGCGACTCGATCACACATCTCATATATATTAGTACATTATCAGGTCGAAATAATGCCAATGATTCCGAGGTCACCCTGTATAAACTTAGTAGTATTTCTTGGTGTGTCTGTTGTGTGATTGTGTTTTCAGGCTTTCTTCCTAACCCGACAATCCACGCCCATCAACCAGCTACATCTATGTCCTTTAAGATCCTGAGTATGTACTCAGCCATCCCTCGGCGCCGTGGATCCCGATGATGACTTTGATATAGGCAGGGAGGGATCCCTTGTCGATTCTGAGGGAGTGCCTATAAGTGCACTAGGAATCCCTAGTTCTTTGAAGCTGTTGCAGACAGCAACAAAACTTTTTAGAGATAAAATACTTTTTTATGTTTTTAATCTTTATTCTTCTAAGTTTCAAATAAATCGATGTTCTCTTTTTTATATTCCACGAAAAATGTTTTTTATTTACAAAATAATTTAAATACTACAAAAATAATTATTAAATGTGCGTTTAACACAACAGAAGCCGTTGGCCGAGACTAAATAATTAAAAAAAAACTTTGAAGCATGGTTTCCGACGTTTGGTTTTTATTCTGTAGTTTAGTTTAGTGTTTTTCGTCGCCGGCTGTTTCGTTTCGTTTGGCTCAGGCTGGGTTTTTTTGTAAAAGGTTGTGCTGTAGCTTCTTGCTTGGTTATAAGTTTCAAATAATTATTGACAGTATTTACAATGACTGCTTTCGAAGAGTTTGGTGTGCTCTCTGAACTGGGCAAGGCTATCGATGAGATGGACTGGAATCTACCCACAGATGTGCAGGCTGAAGCCATACCACTTATTCTTGGCGGAGGAGACGTATTGATGGCAGCAGAGACTGGCAGTGGCAAGACTGGTGCGTTCTGTTTGCCTATTCTACAGATTGTTTGGGAAACTTTGAAGGACATTCAGGAAGGAAAGACTAGCAAAGTTATAATGCAAACTTCATCAGAATGGACAATGTCGTTCTTCGACCGCACAGATGCAATGGCGGTTACTCCAGACGGGTTGCGTTGCCAGTCCCGTGACCAGACGCGCTGGCATGGCTGCAGAGCTACTAAGGGTGTTCATACTAAAGGCAATTACTACTATGAAGCTATAGTCACTGATGAAGGGTTATGTCGTGTAGGCTGGTCTACTCAAGCTGTAAGTATACATTTGTAGTTGAATATATGTAACTAGTTTTTAAATATGATTTTTATAATTACATTGAAATTTTTATTTCTTGCTTTCCGCCTGCGACTTTCCCTGTGTGAACATATCGTTTTATATTAGATATAGCCAAATTAAATGAAATCTTCATGAATTGTAGTAGCCTATGTGTTATTCTGATGTCTAAGCTGTATTACATCTAAATCCGTTCAGTAGTTTTTGTGTGAAAGAGTAACAAACATACATACATCCTCACAAACTTTCGCATTAACAATATTGGTAAGAAGTAAGATATAGTAGGATTTTATGGACACTACAACTGTAATTGCATCATAATTTGTAATTATTCCAGGCAAGATTGGATCTTGGTACTGATAGACTAGGTTTTGGATTTGGTGGCACAGGCAAGAAGTCAAATGCCAAGCAGTTTGATGATTATGGAGCTCCTTTTGGGAAAAATGATGTTGTTGGTAATATATATATCTTTTATTAATTTGTATTATTAAAAAAACTGGTTGTTTTTGGTTTTTATTGGATAAATAGATAATATTATTTTGGATATTATATCGTTTATCAACTCTATTAATCATCTCAACATCTGTGTGCCTTTCTTCACAGTTGAAAAGCTTATTAACCTCATGTGTTAAATTTAACAGGTTGCCTTCTAAGTTTGAGCAATGGGGAAATACGCTTCACAAAGAATGGTGAGGACTTGGGAGTTGCATTTAAACTGGACCAATCAAGATGTGCTGATTGCTACTTCCCCGCGGTAGTGCTGAAGAATGCTGAAATGACCTTCAATTTTGGTTCTTCTCCATTCAAGGTACAAATAAAATTGAAAATATGTGTGATTCAATAATATGTATCAGATCTCATCTCATCATAATGAGAAAAACCAATTTCATCATGGTTTATTTATTTATTTATTTATTCTTTATTGCACAATTATAAAAAAAGATGCAATTGGCGGACTTAATGCCTAGAGGCATTCTTCACCAGTCAACCGCAAGGTTTAACAGAGAACATACTAAAATTCAAGTACTAAAGTTTTTTTTTGTTTTAGCATCCCCCTCCACAAGATTACATAGGCATCACGCAAGCACCAAAAGAATTTGTCAAGAATAATGTAGTGGCAGCAGGTGCTGTTGCTGAGAGCAAACCAGTGAACAATGCTCCTAAAGCTATCATCATTGAGGTAGGTACTTTATTGGGTTTTGTGCTTAAGTACATTCTTCTTTCGAAGGCTAACAATGTACCAGCGGCCTGCTGCGATGCACGCTGCCACCAGTGGGATCCAACTTCAAGTCTACTGTAGCAGTTCAGAACGCCGCTTCGATGTACCGCCCAGCGGTAAATTGTATTGGTTTTCTATTGTGTCTAGCACATACGACATACTATGGGCGACTACTATGTCTGATAACTTCATGGGTCAGATGATTATCATCTGATACAAAGTACAAAAAATAAAAATGAAATTATTTTCAATAAACACAATTTTACATCCAAATGGTTTTACTTTCGAAAAAATTAAAAGTAGGTAAAAACATGATTTATTGTGGAGTTAAGTTAAAATGTCAGATTTGGCTGTGCTGGGGCACCCACACTAGACATAGTCTGTGTCGCAGGCACTGGGATAAGTTGCACATGGCCTCAGCATTAGGTTGCGTGAACATTGTGATCCTATTCTATTATATGAATCTAGTTAATGAAATGAAGATGGTTTTAGGCATTTAATGGCATTCCGGATCATTGAGATTGTCGATAAAAGAATAACCTAAAAAGTAGAGACATACATAGTCAACGCCTCCGTGGCCGAGTGGTTTCAGAGTTCGGCCCGAAACCCAGAGGTCCCGGGTTCAATTCCCGGGTCGGGCAAAGTGTGTTCTCGGATTTTTCGGACATAGCCCGGGTTTGTGATTATCAACCCGCATTTGGCAAGCGTGGTGATTAAGCCAATACCTATCAATTGTAGCGATGACTTGATTTCAATGATCCTTTGCCCAGCAGTGGGACAGTATATAGGCTAAGATAGTCGCACCTCACGTTACCTAGACAGCCCTTTGTAATCCTTCACTCGCTTACTGAGTATGCCATATCATTTTCCATAATAAATAATCAACCAGTATTTTAGCCATCGCGTGAGCTAGCCGAGCAAACCTGCACACAAATCACGAAGTTCAAGAAGTACCTGGAGAACCCTAAGGTGCGGGAGCTGTTGGTGGTAGGAGGCATCAACGTGAAGGATCAGATCAACGCGCTAAATGCTGGCGTGGACATCGTCGTTGGCACGCCAGGACGTCTGGAAGATCTTATTCAAGGAGGTAGGTGTTTTCTTCTAGAGTTAAACTTACTCCATAGGTTTTCTAGTATTTTTAGTACTTATCATGAGAATTCGGTTAATGAAGTAAAACTGCTGCCCAATACTGCCCCTTCGCGTTCTGTGCGCTTAGGTACGTCAGTCCACACTCCACAGTTCCACACTGAATCGAGAGCAGTACGTAAAACTTCTCTTCTAAGACAAGAAGTAAATACGTCCGCCTGGAATTACCCTTCAAACTGCAATCATTCATACCTATTTACTTCATGAAATAAGAGCCTGTGTAACGCAGATCCAACTTTGATTTTTTAACAATGGTTCACAAAAGTTCATTCTAGTCTAAAGATAGAAAACTTCGCAATTAGAATTTTTCTATCTTTAATTATAAATATAAATATGCGCCAGACAACAACACACCTATTGTTGGCCTCGAAGTAGGGATTAATATCCCTGTGTTGCAAGGTACCACACAAGGAAATCAGCCAGGGGCGTCTCCCAGCACACACAATTATTGTAAAATGCTAAAACAAACAAAGTAATATTCATGTTAAAGTTTTCGCTATAAGCTGAAATGTTATGATGTCTGAAAAGAAGTACAGTGTGATTAATTATTATTCGACCATTCGACGCAAATATTGATGCTATTGTTCTTGCAAGTAACTAGCGTGGACGATAAGAGTTAATTTTCAGTGAATCTGTCTCTTAATTTGCAATAAATAAACACTGTATAATATCTTAGGTTACCTCGCCCTCACGCACTGCCGGTTCTTCGTGCTGGATGAGGCCGACGGGCTGCTGAAGGCCGGCTACGGCGAGCTCATCGAGCGACTGCACCGCCAGATCCCCAAGATCACGTCCGATGGCCGACGCCTGCAGATGGTGGTTTGCTCCGCCACGCTGCACGCGTTTGAAGTCAAGAAGATGGCTGTGAGTATTAGTAGAATGTAGGCTGAAATGGTTCAGTTCGTTAATTCGATATTTCATCACATTTTATTTATTTATTATTCCTGGAACTACATTACAAAGAAATACATTTAAGGCAACAGAAATACAGACTTATCTATAGAAAGATTTCTTTTAGCAAACCACAGTGACAAGTTTTTTTTTTTTTTATACTGCCCGTCAAGATGACCTCACTCCACCTGATGGAAAGCGGTCGTGAGGTCCAGATATGAGGTTGACAAGCCCAGTCATTCAAACGAATCACTGGGCTGGCCATCCTCACCTTGAAGGCCTGCAGAAATGCCTTTTCACGCCCCGCTTGAAGAACCCGGGACTATAAGAGGAAGGAAACACATGTGCTGGAAGAGCGTTCCACGTCTGGATGGTACGACAAAGAAACGAGTCACCGAACCTTTTAGTTCGGGCCAACAAATGTTGAATTGTGTGTCGGTGACGCCGTAGTCCAGCACGCGTGGTACGGGAGTGGAAAGGTGAGGGTGGGATAAGCTGGAATAACTCGTCAGAGCATTCCCCATTGTAGAAGCGATAGAGAACACTTAGCCTGGCAATGTCTCTACGCAATTGGAGAGGCTCAAGGGTCAAAGTTGCCTCTGGGTTTCTAATAATACGGATAGCACGCCGCTGCAACCTGTCAAGAGCTTCGAGTAGGTACTTAGCGGAACCGTCCCAGAGATGAGAGCAGTATTCCACACACGAGCGAACTTGTGTCTTATACAAGAGACAGAGCTGCTCAGGCGTGAAGAATCGTCTCACTCTGTTCAGGACTCCGAGTTTACGGGATGCAGTTCTAATGACGCTCTCAATGTAATCCCGCTGGTTTAGGTTGCTACGAACATCCATGCCAAGGATGTTTAGGCTATCCTTAATCGGTAGTGGGGTGCTCTGAAGAGTGGGATGGGAAAGGAAAGGCGACGCCTTTGCTGTGAATGCAGACACCTGCGTTTTCTTGGCATTGAACTCGACAAGATTGCATGCACCCCATTCTGAAATGCGGTCCAACACTCCGTCAAGCTCAACAACAAGACTTCGCTTCTTCTCCTCGATGTCAGTCTGCTTTGCCCCAGGGCGCTCGAAATATCGCGAGTGGACCGTGCTATCATCCGCATAGCAATGAATATTATCAAGAGATAACATGTCATTGATATGCAGAAGAAACAACGTCGGCGACAAGACGGAGCCCTGCGGCACTCCGGCATTAATCTGGAGAAAGCGTGATTTTTGACCATCGCAAAACACACGAATTCTAGGTCCCTCCAGAAATCCGGCGACCCAGTCGCATAGGCGAGGTGGCAGACCATATCCTGGAAGCTTGGAAAGAAGCGAACGATGCCATACACGGTCGAAAGCTTTGGCAATGTCAAGGATGACGGCCAAAGATTCCCCATGCTTGTCCATAGCCTCCCCCCAGATGTGTGTTACGTACGCTAGAAGATCACCCGTAGACCGTTTTGGTCGGAAGCCGTACTGACGGTCGTGAATGAGAGAGTGATCCTCTAGGTAGCGGATGAGCTGCGTGTTTATGATCCGCTCAAACACTTTAGCTAAAACTGAGGTTACGGCTATTGGACGGTTATTGGCAGGGTCAGACCGGTCCCCTTTTTTGGGAGCTGGTTGAACGTTTGTAGGAACCCGAATTGTAGGAGAGGCGATACAGGCTAGTGAACACTGGAGACAACTCCGCTGCACATTTCTTCAGCACCACAGCTGGAATTCCATCAGGGCCACTGGCTTTCCTGACATCGAGTGACTGCAGTTCGGCACGAACATCACACTGCCTGATACGAATATCAGGCATTGTGGAGCCGCAATGTGGAATATCAGGCGGCGCAGCACCGCAGTCATCGATGCAAGAGTTTGCGGCAAAAAGGTTAGCCAGTAAATCGGCTTTCTCTTGCGGCTGATGAGCCAACGATCCATCAGGGAATCTCAGTGGGGGCAGCGAAGGCACGCAGAAGTTAGATTGCACGTGTTTAGCCAGTCGCCAGTAGGAGCGGCTACCCGTAGGGTGCGTGATGAGTTCTTGGCCAACACGTGCAATTCTCTGGGCCTCTGCTCTAATGTAAGCCCTCTTCGTGGCCTTGGTGGCTTTATTAATGGCTGCTTTCAGGGAAGGTTTGAATGATCATTGAGTGCCTGGGCCCTAGACCAAGCACGGTACGCCGCCTGTTTTTGTTCAACAGCTGCGGCACACTCGCGATTGAACCAGGGACCAGTTTTGCTAGCACTGACGACATCAGTAAAAGGAATGTAGTATTCCATTCCGGTACTGATCTCGTCAGCGATAGCAGATGCACTCTCTGAAGCATCCCTTTCTCCAAAGCAGCACTGCCGCCAAGGGACGGAGGCAAAATATTCTCGCAATCCGTCCCAATCTGCCGACGAGTAGTGCCATAACCGCCGCGTCACCTCCACAGGTTGTGGGGGAGCTGCACAAGGCACTGTAGCGCCAACCAGACAGTGATCGGAGGAGCCCAATGGAGCACCAACCGACACTTTATACCCGGATGGGTGACTCGTCAGCAGAAGGTCCAATAAAAAGGGAGTATGACCGACAATATCTGGTACCCGGGTGGGCTGGTGTACCAGTTGCGTCAGGTCTTGCGTGAGAGCAAACGCATGGGCAGTTCGGCCTGCATGGTCTGTTTTTGATGAGCCTAACCAGGACTCATGGTGGGCATTGAAGTCTCCCAAAAACACCATTTCGGCATTTGGTAACTGCGCCTGAGCGTTGTCTGCGGCCAGACTCAGATGCTCGAAGAGTCGAGTTGTCTCGGCGTCGCCTTTGTGGGAGCGGTATATGCACGCATAGACTCGGCTTGTGGAGCCCAGGTCAACGTGCACCCAGAGAGTGGAGAAGGATGGGTCTTCTAGGCAGCGGAGACGGCTACAGCAGACGTCCGCCCTGACGAATAGACATATTCCGGCTTTAGGTTGGAAGGACTCTTCCAGCACATAGCCGGGGTAGTGCAGGTATGTCGTATCGGCAGGGCGGCCTATCTGTGTTTCCGTCAAAAAGAGCATCGCAGGCCTCGCCGTCTCAAGGTGTTGATGGATGGCGTTGAGGTTTGCATGGAGTCCGCGGATGTTAGCGAACTCCACCTCAAATAGCGTGTGGGTAGGGGAAGGGGATGCCGCTGTAGGCCGTTTTTTCGTGCTTCTGACTGCCATAGAAGTTGGAGGATGGGAGGGGCGTGAAAAGACGACTGTGATCGAGGCAATGAAAGACAAAGCGTGGTGCCCTGCATTGGTATTAATCGCGTGGAATAGTGTAGGCCGGTCCGCCGGACGGAAGGGCCCCCGTACCCCCTCGGGTGTGGTCGCCGGGCCCCACCGGAACCGGGCACCACCCGGCACGACGAGCCACCCCGAGATTATGCGCGACCTGGTGGGGCAGCCTCCAGAGGTGGTTAACCCCTTTTGGGCCCCTGTACTATGCCGCGGGCGGCCAGCGGCACCACCGTTTCTACGGGTCTCCCTGGCCGGCGGGCCGATACACACCACACACACAATACCGCCGCTAGGGCCCCCACTGGTCCAACAATTGCCACGATCACAGTCCCCCTGGCACCGGTTAGTGCAGTGCTGATCCCGGAACGCGACCTGACCGAGATAGGTCAGAATCACTTTACACAACTGCATGGTGGTAACAACAACCGGCCGACATAAGTCTCCCACCTGAAGAGCAGATGGTCTGCTGGAAGAAACCCTTAGTCGCCTGTGGAAAGTATTATTTTACAGTGCCGCCACCAGCACGGCACAACGCAATATGAAGTGTAAAAGATCTGAAATGCCTTGGCATTGTTGTGAAATATGTTGGGGGCATTTTCATGTTCAATTCTCGGATGTGAGACGGCTCTTACAATTTTTTTTGTTCATTCACAGGAAAATTTGATGCATTTTCCTACGTGGGTGGATCTCAAAGGAGAAGACTCCGTGCCTGAGACTGTGCACCACGTCGTGACGATAGTCGACCCGCAGAAGGACCGCCAGTGGGAGACGCTGCGCAAGTATGCATAAATGACTCAATATTTGAGTAGTTTTTGATTAATGACTGGTGTAAACGATTAGAGTGGACTGTATTTCGATAAACTAAATATGTACGATACGACGTAAAATATAACGGCAATAGTGGGAAGAGATAATTGAATAGACAAAACACTTACCAATGAAGCTGTGCTCTTGTGTGCCTCGGTCTTGGGCAGTTGGTTGGGGCGCTCCTATCACCTTTGGGAACTCGAACTCACCTCCAGCAACAGTTACCTTTCTCCAAGTACCTAATACTGGGTGCAGAACAGCAGTGTTTCCTCCAGTCGACTTCTCTCTTTCCCTTTGCAGTTTAATACACGTGATCCGACAACGAAAAGGGTACAAAATTACAATATTACGAGAACGATAGAATTACGAAAATGTGCTTGTGCACCGACAATGACTACCATGAAACGACAACGATAATAATTTGAATGGCGCGCCGTTACAACTATGTATGGGCTTTTATACCAAATTTAAATAGGCCGGGGTGGCTAGGCGGAAGGTGATTTATGGCTGCGTTGAGCAATCCTGAACAACTGGTTTATAAGCAAGATCACTTGTCTTGAAATCTGTTGGACCCTAGACAAGAATATGAAATATAACTATTTTTCTGGGAAAAAGTTGTTGTTGTGCTGTGTTTAATTTTTATTATTGGCTAGAGGTCATTTGCTCACAATCGCACCTGGTGCTAAGTGACGATGTGGTCACTCTCATTATTATCACTTTACCACCCACCATGACCGTTTTTTTCCTATCTATCATATCTGCCCAGTAATTGCCAATTCACCTTATCTTGTAAAGACCTAAGTTATAATGGCTATGAAACACTTGCGAGGAGTTCCACTTAGCTCTTTTCATTATAGAGAGGCGAGAGAGAAATGCTTAAGTTAATTATTATTATTTTTTTCAACTGGGGACGCTGGCAGTGGGCCGGGTGATCGGTCCGTTTGTGGTGGATTTTCACGGCGTCCCGTTGAATCTTCCCGTGGCTCTGCAGAATCTTGCTATCTGATCCACCGTCAGTTCTTTCAAGTCCTCTTCATCTAATGAGTCAGACCCCATGAGCTCCCATCGAATTTGTGAGTACATCGGGCATTCGGCGAGTAGGTGGAAGCTCGTTTCCTCGCTGTCCATGCACTCCGGGCATGAGGGGTCTTAAGTTAATTAAGTTTCATATTAGTATAGAGACACACGTATAGTATGTATAAACCCTTTTCAGGCAAATACAGACAGACGGCGTGCACGCGAAGGACAATATCCGCAGCGGCAACACCACGCCGGAGACGCTCTCGGAGGCCGTGAAGCTGCTCAAGGGGGAGTACTGCTTGCGCGCCGTCAGGGAGCACAAGATGGAGCGGTGAGTGTTGTTCTTTAAGTGCAGTAGACTAGCACATAACGCATCTCATTGTTTTTTGTTGACGACACGATTGGCGTAGTGCTGTAGCACGGTTTCTCGCCTCGATTTCCTTAAGTGTCCCGGGTTCGGTTCCCGGTAGGGTCAATTTAGGAAACGATCTTTTCTGAATTGATTCGGGTCTGGGTGTCCTGGGAGACGCCCCTGGCTAATTTCCTTGTGTGGTACCTCGTAACACAGGGATATTAATCCCTACTTCGAGACCTACAAGAGGTGTTTTGTCTGGCGCATATTTATTTATATTTATATTTTATTTATATAAACGTCGGTGGTAAGCAAACATTTGGACCGTCTGATGGTATGCGGTTATCGCCGGCGATAAACACTCGCATCACCAGACATCATCTACCTACAAGGTAGATTAACTGTCTTATTAATAAGAAGCTCAATGAGTAGTTCAGATATTGCACTGGGAATTTCACAGCGCTAAGAATGGAAGAGACAAATAACTGTCCGAGGATGCTCAAAAACGAGCCGCGTCCATGATGTGGCTCGCAGGCTCGTTGCATGTCCTAGGAGGTCTACTCCGTTCGTGCGAACTCATATTTCAGTTCGAAATTTATCTTGATCTTTTGGGGCATCATATTTTATTGTACGAAATAAAAGTATCACACTCGTTTTATTGTCTTTTAACAAATAGGGTACTTTCGGTAGTGATATATGACTAGATCATGAAATGCGATGTAAATTTAAATTTATGTAGAAAAATAGAACTTAAATATGTATACTGATTTTGAGTCATAAAAACACATGATTGTTTTATTATATTGAAATTTATAGTCGTAATTTTTGATCTCTATAGTATCACGTGACGTCATATAGGCAAAAACTGTCAGTTCAGTGTAAACAGAAACGATGTATGTAAAATCTTAAGGGGTAACAATTTAGGATGAACCGTGTATTTGTGAGCTTTTTAAGTTCCTATTGTTATTTATTTTTTTCATTTTCTGTTTGTAATTCAGAGTCGTAGCGTTGATAACGATTGGTTGTTCGATGATTTGTGTCAAACATCAGTGGAAACTTAACTGATTTTAGTGTTATTTTTTTAAGTAATCTTAAGGTGGAATAAACATTGTTTGTTTCCTAAAAAAAAAGAAAAAAAAAGGCACATATCTATCAATTTGACGTTGATAGATACGCTCGTAGATACATCCACGATTGCTTTAAACGTTTTCACGGGAATAAAAAAGGTTTAAAATTTAATTCCATTGTATGGCAAGAAAGCGTGTTTATTTACTTTTCTGTGGCTTTTTATTAGGAAAATATACTTTTTTGTGGCTTTTTATTAGGAAAATATACTTTTTTGTGGTTTTTTATTAGGAAAATCTACATTTTGAAGTACTTTAATACCCTATTCAGAGTCTTAACTATTAGACGTCAAGGTCTGTGGTATTAGGGGCGGCCGAGTTTCTTAATATTCCACCTAAAAATGTACTCGTATCACAGGGCGATAATCTTCTGCCGCACGAAGCTGGACTGCGACAACCTCGAGCACTTCTTCAAATCCTTCGGCGACGAGTTCTCGTGCGTGTGCCTGCACGGCGACCGCAAGCCGGCCGAGCGCAAGGCCAACCTCGAGACCTTCAAGCAGGCCAAGGTCAAGTTCCTCATCTGCACCGATGTGGCCGCTAGGGGGATTGATATCTCGGGGCTGCCGTTCAGTGAGTTGTAACACTATATTTAATGATTTTTAGTTTTTAAACGTACAGTTCGTCCAATTTGGTTCACTTAAAGTTATGATTTAAACTGTATTTTTAGAACATTTGCTTCATGGTAAAACATCAGTTTTCTATGAATTTGAATTTGGACCGGACAGGACTAGGACATTAATTCATGAAAATACCTATGAATAGGCAGACTAAAGTCTGACAATGTTTTAGGATTTTCTGTGTTATTCATAATCGATTGTCAAATTGAAACTGATTTGATTCCCACGAGACAGGCTTCGCCTAGTGTGGAAGTACTGAATAAATTTATAATATTGTAGTTAACAATTGGTAAATAAATAAATTTCATCTTTTTTTTTTCATCTGTCCAAAAATTAAATGTGCGGTTTTTCATTAGGTACAATATGATGATGATTGTTTGCTTTTCCGTGTCTTAAAAATACTGTTCAGTATGCCCCACCTTCGACATTGGTGCTGTTATAAAACTCTTTGAACACCCTTAATAATATTTTCGAAAAAAATTACGACTGATTTTATCCAGTGATCAACATCACCTTACCGGACGAGAAGTCCAACTACGTGCACCGCATCGGGCGAGTGGGCCGCGCCGAGCGCATGGGCCTCGCCATCAGCCTCGTCTCTTCAGTACCAGAGAAGGTTACTTGTTGCTTGTTATTATAATTAATTTAAAGTGTAGGTGGAAAAAACACATGCGGATCGTCTGACGGTTAGCTTCTGCTACAGCCTATAGATAGACACTTGAATTATCAAAGATACACAATACAATTCAACATTTGTTGGCCCGGACTAAAAGGTTCGGTGACTCGTTTCTTTGTCGTACCATTCAGACGTGGAACGCTCGTCCCGCACATGTGTTTCCTTCCTCGTATAGTCCCGGGTTCTTCAAGCAGGCCGTGAAAAGGCATTTCTGCAGGCCTTCAAGGTGAGGATGGCCAGCCCAGTGATTCGTTTGAATGATTGGGCTTGTCAACCTCATATCTGGACCTCACGACGGCTTTCCATCAGGTGGAGTGAGGTCATCTTGATGGGCAATATAAAAAAAACAACCTTTGGAAACCCTGTTAGGCAAGAGGGAGCTTTTTTGTAATCAGCAAGACAAACAAATGGTGAAGGTAAGGTAAGATACTTCAGCTGAGCACACAGCTACTATGGCTGCTTTACTCACAGCTAGATTAGGCCCAGGGAGCCAAATAAAGGGGTCGCACCTCCCTAGACAGGAATGGTGCAAGCTCAACAGACTTCGTACCGGTCGTTGTGCTGAATACAAGCACCGCTGCGGCTGGATCGGTTCCCCAGCACAAGCTGGGCACCACAGGCACAAGCCTGTGGGTGCCTGTGGTGCTGATGTGCAGAGCATTCAGCATAATATACAGGAATGTCCTAGAACACGATATGCCGGTGACCCTCCTGAGGACCTGCTTGTCCTGAACGACGAGTCAATTAAGTGGCTGAAGTGCCTTCAATTAAAATTGTAATGTTTTCTTTGACAAATTTTACCATATGATTAAATGAAAGAACTCACAGCTGAAAAAAAACTGCAGAAGAACATAGCTTATTTACTAAGGTTCATTATAAAATCCTTGATGGTATTAGATGGATGGGACATCTCAGTGTATGGGATTACCATTTGAGGAATGGGTCTCATTTTTCTGCAAATAAAATTAATTTACATCTAAATTATGTATAAATGGCCTAATTGAATGAATATATATAAAGTGAATGAATTAGTGTCAACGGTACGTTCTGTGCAGGTGTGGTACCACGGGCAGTGGTGCTCGTCGCACGGCCGCAACTGCTGGAACACCAACCTCATCGACGACCGGCCCAAGGGCTGCTGTATGTGGTACAACGAGCCCCAGGTACGTCTCCTAATCATAAATGGTCACTGTTTATTTATTATTTATTGCACAGAATTTAGAGTACAAATGACAGACTTAATCCCAGAGGGATCTACCAATTAACCACATACTACATAGTATTAAAAAAAGTTGCTTGCCCGGTTTCATATTGATTTACTACTAGGTACTACTCAATCACTTCCTTCTATTGAGACGAAGTAAGCATTTATTATTTGTGATTTAAAATCTAGTTTTATTTGAAGTTACATATGTCTATGATATCATTACCACACAAATAAACATAAATAATATAATTACCTACGAATACTAAGTACTAAGTAATATATACAAATAATATATTCTAATAATACTTGATAACAATTTAAAACAAATAGGATTAAAATAGAAACTAAAAAAAATCGACCAAATTCTGCGACTCGAAGCAGGATTCGAACCTGCGACCTTTCACAATCCGAGTGACTGCTCTTCCAACTGAGCTACCGAAGCCGTTAACAGACCTGCCCCCCGATTCAGAACAAAGTTATCGACCGGTTCGGTTATTTTCTTTTATTCTTAATATTTTTTTAAGTAGGCTAGTTTTTATCTAATTTGGTTTATAAAAACTTAGGGCTTTTGGCTTTAACATATCAAAATATTGATTGCTACCGCTTAACCGATAATTTACTATAATTAAAACAAATTTACCGAATCGATCGATAACTTCGTTCTGAATCGGGGGGCTGGCGAACTTATCTAGTGTATATTACGTTATAAGTCAACGTTGTTTCATCAATGTTATAGGCAAGCGCCTTTTAACACCCGAAAGATAATGTAGTTCCGGCTGCCTGAGCCACTCATCCTACAGAGATCTCGCTTATTTAGATTGATAACGAATCGTTAGTGACGGCAATCGATCAAGGTTTCATCGTTTGTGACGCTATACTTTCTTCGCAAAATGAAAAAAACGTGGCTCAGACAGCCAGAATTTTGCGATTTCGGCCACTTTCGATCTCAGCTTCTAAACGGTTTCAGGGCCCCTTTTCTTATCAGAAGGTTAGTGACGCGATATGTGACGGCATCCGAAGTAATGTCATCCATCAGGATGCAATACTTTTCGAGAAATCTTCAAAAACATGTGGTCAGACAGCGAGTGATCAGGGGCCCTGAAACAGTTTAGAAGCTGAGATCGAAAGTGGCCGAAATCGCAAAATTCTGGCTGTCTGAGCCACGTTTTTTTCATTTTGCGAAGAAAGTATAGCGTCACAAACGATGAAACCTTGATCGATTGCCGTCACTAACGATTCGTTATCAATCTAGATAAGCGAGATCTCTGTAGCATGAGTGGCTCAGACAGCCGGAACTACATGACATAAATATTTTTTACAAATATTTGACTTTCGATTAAGATGAAACTAGCTTTAAGATGAGTGAATTTTTAATTTTAGCATAAAACAATAGGATTGAATAGTAAGATCCAGAGGCCATGTGTGTATGGTTAACCTCTACCGGCGCCTGCGACACTGACTATTTCTAGTGTGGGAGCCACGGCCGAATATAACACTGAAACTGCCTTCATAAACGGTGTACCTACACACAACAACATGGCCTAACCTTTTATATAAAAGGTTTTGTTTTAAGATGAAATTCGCATTCATTGAATTTCTTCCAAAGAAGTAAATCTTCACGAACTTCTAACTTGATTAAAACTCCATAAATTTCTATAAATCTTTGTCAAACGCATCTCCGGTGTTCATTTAATTATGCCACGTAGACACTTGACCAGGAACGAAATGTTAGTAGCAGTGGGCATGATTCAAGCTGGCGCTACCCAAATTGCGGTTTCTAAAGCCATGAGGACCAGTCAGAGCGTTATATTCAGGCTTTGGTTATCGTGTCACGGGGGAAGTAGTGGAACGGCACCGAGGACCTCAACGCATTACAACACACATACAGGACCGATTCATAGTGAATGCTGCACGAAGTCAACCAAATGTAACGGCGAGGCAATTGGTTCAAAGGCTACAGAGAGAGTATGGTTTGCTGGTAAGCGGTCAAACTTTGAGAAGACGACTGCATGAAGTCAACCTACGTGCTCGTAGGCCACTTCGGGTACCAGCGCTAAGGAGAGGCAATCGAGGAAGAAGATTACAATGGGCACGAAAACTGGAACCATTCTCAATGGTCACTTGTGCTTTTCACTGATGAATCCAGGTTTGGATTTCATCCTGATTCGCGAAGAGTACGCGTTTGGAGAGAACCTGGACGTTGGAATCGACTGCAGCACCCACAACAAGTTCATGCATATCAGATGGCACGGTTATGGTTTGGTTTGGTTGTATGTGTTAAGGTGAGCTAACGAAGCAGACACGTTACAGTGCGTTCTGTGCATTTTAAATCAGAAACTGTGTAAAAAGTAATTTTTTTGAGACGTACGTTATACTGTTGTGTAGATATTGTTCCGAACCTTACGGTAGTGAAAACAGTGTTAAGATATATGTTCTGGCTCCAAAGTTATAAGAAGAAACATTTAAAATATAAAAACTAACGTATTATTTACATTACGCATCGCGGTCGCTACGAACTGACCACCGGCCGGCCGGCCGCGGCTGGACGCTGAGTCATCCGCACCGCATCGAGGCGAGGACACCGAGAAACCGAACGGACCATTGGCACGTGAGCAAAGCGGACATTTAAGTACACAGTAGCAAAACGGACATATTTCGCGGTGAAAATGGCACCCAATTGTATGAAATGCAAAAAGGTCATTACAAATAAACAGCAATTAATATGCTCATTGTGCAATAAATATTTTCATTTAGACTGCACTAGTGTGACGTTTCAACGTTTTAAAATCATGACACCAGGTAACAAAAAAGGATTTAAATGCAATTCATGCTTCCTGGCAGGTAAAAAATCTATATCTCAGCCAGTAAGCCCTGCCACTCATAGTTTCAGCGATGAAAGTGAAAATATTACACAACGCCAAAAGAGTAAAGTTAATATATCCACTCAGAACTCGTTTATTGCACTATCAGATGAAGAAGAAGTAGAATCTTCTTTGGCTTTCTCGCCAAATACAGATATGAATCGAAGCTTCTCAACGTTGCGTTCGAACTACAAAGAAGAAATTAATGAATTAAAACAAAAGACAAGTGTCTTAGGAAAAAAACTTGAAATAGCAGAGAATGAAATATCAAATTTAGTATCAGAAAATTACGCATTAACTAAAAAACTTGCAGAATATGAGCTGAAAATTAACCAATTGACACATATATGCAGATCGCCGAATAAAACTAATATTAAAAAGAAAAAAGCGACAGCAGGTATGGCAGAGCAAAATCTATCGCACACGGAAGACTGTAAACACCAGATATCGCAACAAGTCGCAATACCGAATGAATTGATACAGGTTACTCCTTCAAAAAAGCCACTCAAAACTCAAACAGAGGGCGCTAAAGTCTCAGAAAAAACACCTGATCACAATCTGATTTATATTGTTGGAGATGAGCAATTAAGAGGTCTCTCTGCCCACATCATGAAGTCTGGTCTTAAACAACGGGACATCCCATATAGAACCTATGCTCACATTATACCTGAAGCAACCAGTACTGAAATATTAGACCATTGTAATTGTTTTGTAAAAAAATTGTCTGAAAATGATGTTGTGATATTAGGTTTTGGTAGATACGATGCTGATTTACATAAATTACACGCAAACATTTGTATTTTGTTAAACAAACTGAGCAAAGCCTCTGTCATTCTGTTACCAATAACATTTAATCCCTATTTTAAGGAAATAACATTGAATTATAACATTAAATTATGGACCAAACATTTCACATTCTGCACACATATTGACATGTATTACTTGAATCTTATTGACATTAAATTTAAAAATTATATACGTGACAGGGTCAACAGCTGCATAGACTATATTGAATATAAGAAGCAATATATATCATTTGAAAACATTAGAAAACACATCAAAAATACAGCTAAATTGTCACAGAAGGCAAACGAATTGGACACTGAAAACCAAAATCACCCCTAAAAAGGGTACTATACCTTATTATTTTAAGAAAGTAGAAATTTACTCTAATTCAAATAACTACAAGTTAACAAAAAATTCGGCACAGAGTGACAACGAGTTGTTTTTTCGAGCCTAACACTGGTCATTCGTTTACTATCTTCCATCAGAACATACAGGGGCTTCTTTCAAAAAAAGAAATATTGGAGTTAACTTTTTCTAACATTAAAACTAACACAAACCCCGATGTAGTGTGTCTTACTGAAACTTTTGTTAAAAAAGGTGATGAAAAAAACATAAATATTAACCACTTTAAACTCATTTCTAACTACTCAAGAGACACAAAAAGAGGTGGATCTTGCATTTTAATAAAAGACGGTTTAGAATATAAGAAAATAACATGTTTCGATAATTTATCAACGACTTATCACTTTGAATGTTGTTCAGTTAATTTGATCTCAAATGGTATTATAATTGTGTGCATATTCCATCTAAAAAGAGGTCTGACGTTGATTGCTTTCTTGATAAACTTGATATGCTATTACACAAATGTCGGCTAAAATTCGCAAAATATAAATTAATAATAGCCGGAGATTTAAATATTGACACTCTTGTAAAATGTCCAAACAGCAAAAGACTTAATAACATTTTTACGAAATACAATTTAAAATTGCATATAAATGTACCCACTAGAGGAAAAGCATGTCTTGATCACATAGCAAGTAATATAGACAATGCGATTGGGTCTGTATTGCCATTGTGGTTATCAGACCACGATACTGCACAGATTTTAAAATTTAAAGTCAAGGAGAAGAAAAGAGTACCACATTCTGTCTTTACGTATAGGAAATGTTACTCAATTGAAAACCTTCAGAAATTTAAGAGACACTTGGGTAGTCTTTCTTTTGCTAATGTTTATAACCAAGGCGATCTAAATCACGCTTTCGATGAGTTCTATGATGTGCTGCTTCTGTTGTATGATCTTTGTTTTCCGTCTATTAAAACAAAATGCAGTACCTTATCTAAGCCTCAATGGATTACGAAGGGTCTCAAAAAGTGTAGTATTGTAAAGAGAACCCTTCGTTTCAGATACTATTCGACTAAAAGTGCTGCAAATAGATCAAAATACTTGAACTATAACAAACTTTTTAAAAAATGTATTAATCTTTCAAAAAGAATTACGAACCAAAAATTTGTTACAAAAAGTAAGAATGTGTGCAAAGCAACTTGGACGATCATAAAAAAAGAAACCAGTGATGCTTATGCTACAAACTATATAAATAACATAATATACAACGATAAAGAAATGACTGATCCTACGATTATCGCATCGACATTCAATAACTTTTTTATAAATGAAAATAGTAAGGTTTACAACAATAAAGAAAACACAATAAAGGCTTATACACAGAACAGTATTTTTCTAACACCAGTCGACGAAGACTACATAAAGAAAGTTATACTGTCACTTAAAAATACGCAAACTGTGGGTTATGACGGTATAAGTACACAAGTAATTAAATTATGTAAAGATGAACTGGGTCAAGTGTTGGCTTTTTTGGTAAACTTATCGTTACAAACAGGACAATTCCCTGAAAAATTAAAGATTTCAATTGTGAAACCATTGTTTAAGAAGGGTGACAAACGTGAGGTTACTAACTACAGACCAATTGCACTACTGCCTATACTGTCGAAGATCTTTGAGAGGGTAATGCATGATCAACTGACAAACTTTTTAACAAATATGATATTATTAAGCAATGCCAATACGGCTTTCGAAAGAATAAATCTACCACACACGCGGCATTTGACTTAGTAAATGAGGTTATGCTTAGTGTAAACATTCAAAACTATACCACTGTAGTATTTCTCGATATGTCCAAAGCTTTCGACTGCGTATCTTTTGACCTTCTGTTATCAAAGCTTGAACATAGTGGTATAAGAGGGCCTGCAATAAATTGGATAAGGTCTTACTTGACAAATAGAACGCAATATGTAGAGATAACGCAAATTGACTCAAACTCTACAACTCAGGTATACAAATCCGATAAAAAAACAAACACGTATGGCGTTCCACAAGGCAGCGTACTTGGTCCGTTATTGTTTATATTGGATATAAATGATCTACCAAATGTGTCGAAGCATAAGACCATCCTCTTTGCCGATGATGTGTCAATTATTGTTGAAACTAATAAATTTTCTTCATTGGAACAACACAAAAACGACATTAAAAATACCTTGACATCAATTATTGAATGGCTTGACAAAAATAATCTAAAAATAAATCTGACAAAAACGAATCTAATTAATTTTAATAATTTTAAAAATAAATCGGTTGACATACAATTTAATGGACAAACTATATGTAACGCTGACAATGCAACATTTTTAGGTTTAATATTGGATCCAAAACTAAGCTGGAAGGATCAAATAGAGAAAGTTCGCAACAAAATAAACGGGTTTGCTTTTGCTCTATACAAACTGGCTAAAGTTGCAAATATAAATACTGCTGTTACTGCTTATTATGCGTACGTGGAGTCTGTTTTGAGGTACGGATTAATAATATGGGGTAAGGGCACTAATGTAAAAAATCTATTCATTGCTCAAAAAAGGTGTATCAGAGCCATTTTTAACATAGCACCAGATGTATCTTGCTTGCCTTATTTTAAATTGCTTCAAATTTTGCCCTTACCATGCTTATATATATTTGAAATAGGTGTGTTTGTCAAGCGAAATATTCACAAGTTTAAAATGGCGAAGGATCTTTTTATAAGATCAACACGTGACTGCTATAGGTTAGTATTAGACGTAGTGCCAAAAACTAAGAGGTTTCAAAATAATTCGTTTGCCATGTGTATAACTATTTTCAATAAAATACCAATGAAAATAAAAGATCTTGAGCCAAATGCTTTTAAGGCTTGTTTGCGTAAATGGTTGATGGATAATGCTTTTTATAGTCTTGACGAGTTTTTAAAGCACAAAGAAAAGTAATGGGATTGTTGACACTGTTGGTGTGTTGTTAACGATGGTATGATTTAATAATTAATATTGTTTAAATGACTAATGTAAATATAAATTGTATTCCAATTATTTGTATGCTGTTTTATACAGCTAAGTAGGTCGTTGTACTTTTAATCATTCAAGACCACATTTTCATGTACTTTTTTACCCTACTTAATGGCAAATAAAGATATTTGTATTTGTATTTGTATTTGTATTGGGCAGGAATTCGTGTCAGGAATTGTTCCTCTTCTTCTAAGTTTTTTTTAAATTTAACTTTATCTAAAAGTTTATTTATTAGATAAGATAGGCTATTAAACAAGGTTTATTTTAATGTGTAGGTGTCTTAACAAAAAGTTAATAGAATTTTAGTTATTTAGGTTTAATTGAAATATCCCTAGACCATGTTGATGTGTATTTTATAAGACTAGTTTGTCCATGTATTTTTATAGTTACCCGTTTATTGCAAAGAAATGATTTTGTATTTTGAAGTGATTCAAGAGGACGGTACATGCATATTAGTAGGGAAAGCCCGACACCACATTAGTATCGACATTGCCCCTGTGCGACGGCCGGTAGCGGTCTTAAATATTGCAAAACTCAAACCGCCGATCCCGGTGCGGGCGGTGCTGTGCATTTAGTCACTGTTATGGGCCGTCTCAACCATATTAAGAAATGCCTTATTATACAAAATAATAAACTAGGTACTTATAGAAAAAACAACAGAATGAACGGCGGTCGTCAAGAAGCAATCTGTTCCAGATAGCGCTCAGTAGAAAAAAACAAATGCATACCCATCAAAACTGTAATCCGGTAATTGATCACAGTAATTTGTTACGTAATTAAAAAAGTTGTTCCTTAATTTTTCAGTATTTGGCAGACATTGAAGACCACCTGAACATCACCATTCAACAGGTAGAACCGGATATGAAAGTGCCGTGCAACGAGTTCGACGGAAAGGTCGTGTACGGTGAGAAGAGGAGGCAGATGGGCACGGGTTACCAGGTAGAGAACTTTGAAGTACTTGGATAATGATTATGTAGGAAGCTATATATCAACGCCTCGTTCACATATCATTGGGGATCATTTTCCTAGTATTAACGAAGCCATAATAGTTGTTGAGCTCCAAATAGGCCAAGGTTGTTTATAATTAACTATTCTGGGACCTTTAACTCTGGCTCTTAACGCAAACTTAAAGTACCTACATAACTAACGTTTCTAAATATGAACCTCGGCTTAGGGCGTTACTGAGAGAATACCATCGGACACTCTTCTAAATAAAGTCGGGTGTTGCGACTCGATGCTAGTTGCTTGCGATGCGTTGCAAATCTTTAAAAATCTTCCCTTGTTAACGTAAAATACAAACGATTGCTATCAAAATTGAAAGAAAATTTTAATTAAAAATTGAATTTTTCCTGCAATCAAATTAAATCAATCGAAGTTATTTGCAAACTTTACGTGTAAAAGTAAACCTATTAATTTGTTCCAGGACCACGTGAGCCAAATGGCGCCGGTAGTGCGCTCCCTGCAAGAACTGGAGTCTCAGACGCAATTGTATTACCTCAAAATGCATCATAATGTTGCTGTTGCATAAATAACTTTTATCTACGCACATACCATTAGTGCTCTTCAATGCGTTCAGAAACCGTAGAAAATGACCAGCATTATTACAACCGATTATACTTTCTTGTCTGTAGTAGTAGGTAAAATCTGTAGCACAAAAAAAGAGTTGCGTAAACCGCCTAGGGTTACTACTATATTCGCTTTAAATTTTTAAAATGAAGTAGTTTATACCTACTTGACAGAACCGGCCAAAAACAAAATTCATCATGTGAAAAATTGCACCTAGTTCGACAATAACAAAAACACTCGCGACAGTGCGACTTTCCGACTCACCGAAGCTCACTGACTTCGCTTGTGAACTCATGTCTCTGTGCGCATGCGTCAAAAATGGCGTGTTGTTCTAAGCGGGCTATCTGTCAGAGCGCCGCGCATGTCTAATTTGTGTCTGTAGGTACTGTAATGTTATTACAGTATAGATTTTTGTATCGTTATAGGTTTAAAATTTGGAACAGCTGTCAAAATTCAAGTGGGTGAAAAATCGAGAGCTAAATACGAGAAGGCGTACAAAGATTAGTATAAATTGGTTGAAATAATGCTGGTCATTTCCCTACTGCTTCTGAACCCATCTTGGAGTACTTATGTTAAGTGTGTAGATAAAGTAATGTATGCAACTGTACATAATTAGGCCTTAAAACACTCGTGTGATCTTCACTCGTGTTTTATGGTCCCTCATTATGTATGTAATGGTTGCATAAACTACTAATAATAAATGTACATATTGTCTGTTATAATATAATGGCCCAACCATGTGGCATCCCCACTAGTTATGAATTCCTAATTTATGTAGGTATGTATGTAATTTATAGAAATAAAGAAACTTTTCTAATTACTTATCTTACATCGTTTTATTGCTGAATATTCTGTTCTAATGTCTAGTTGATAACTAATGTTAAAGAATTCATACATGATTGTTTATTTTATCTATGGTTAGGGTTTACTCGTTAATCATTTACAATTGTCAACTAATCAGCACATCGCGACGAGGCACGAGCACAAAAAAAACATTTGATTTTACTCATATATCTTGCCAGGGTTTGAAAAATAAAACATAATAATAAAACAAACAAATTGAATTCAGATTTTTATATTTCACTCGATCACTACGGCTTATCTAGGGCAGTGCGTGCAGCCCGCGTTTCAAAATAAATTATTAAGTCTCATAACACCGCTATGTAGGAAAATAGCCGTTAAAAATACTGTCATTACAATCCTAGTTCCAAAAGATCGTAACATTCTAATATAACAGTAATATTTTGGTACAAATCTTAAAAAACTGTTGGAGAAAGCAACGCTCACTTACAAAAATAGTATCTTGATCTATGATTCACAGAAGCAGTATTTATTGTACTATATATAGCCTCATATTTTCTAGAAGAATAAAGCGATCGTATTTTTATATTGGCATGAAAAAGTAGGACCCCAAATAGTTAAGACATATTTTATCAAACGTCACAAAATGACGCCCAAATTCGTGAAACTTAACGAATATTGTTATTTCCAGTGATCGCACCTCAGGCTTTCATTCATCTAGAAAATAAGCGGTTTTGAACAAAACTCCTACCTACAACAAATAATAAGTATTTCGGTTTCAATTTAAAATATTTGTTTTAGTAACATTTCTTGCCTTGTACAGACCCTTAGGTGTGCTTAGTTTTGCGACAATTTATCTGTACGGGTGGAAGCAAAACCTACATACATAATAATCAATAGAAATTTATATCTAATAACAAAGTATATTGCTAAACATGCTTTACTGACATCGGCAGTGAGTCATTAGAAATTAACTTATTCATCTAAAAACCACTCTTCCTCTAATAACAATTAAACATAATGAATGATATTCGTTCAGATGATGTTTGTTGCAAAGTAACGTTATGAAATGGATACTAGTTTTCTGCCATCAGGACGCTTACTTAGATCAAGTCTCAGGCCGAGATATATAGTCGTTACTTAGCTAAGCACAGACTTATCAGTTATCACATTTATTTTCTTACTTATTGAGTGTTGTTATAATTATTACTAACGAATGCCTAAGTTGGTGTTTAACTAAGACAAACATTATTGAATATCGATAAGTAACTGATATAGATAGATACAGCTATTCAAAGTCTAAGATAAGTCAAAGTTTAACCTAAGCACTCTTTATATCTCGGCCTTAGATTTCTATAAGTAATTATTGTAATTTCTATTATCGGCACAACTTGTTGTAAGCTCATCATGAAATTCATCCGGCGATCAGAAAAAAATAACAGTTATTCGAGATTGGGTCGACGATGCTTGATAAGTATTGCTTGATAATCGAAAAAGACCAATCATTTTCGACACTTGAGTGCATAACCGCATCAGTGTTTCCATTGTGAGACCCTCTAGGCCGAATAAGCTTGGAAGCTTGCTGCAATCCTTTACCGATAGTAAAAACTACAACGTTTTGCCCTTATGGTGCATGTCAGAGCTTATCATTATTTTGTCTAAAGTAACTTACAAGTTAGGTATTCATAGTTTTATTGAAGAAAATAACCAATAGTCATTGTCCAGCGGGAAAGCAGGTTTAGTCAAATGACCCACCTACGTTAATGATGGCATGACGCCTGCCCCCGATTTAGAAAGAAGTTATCGACCGATTCAGTAAGTTTGTTTTAATTATAGTAAATAAACCATATTTTTTTCGGCGGGAGGAGCGCGGCGAACCGGTTAAAAATAAAAGAAAATAACCGAATCGGTCGATAAATTTATTCTGAATCGGGGGGCTGATCAACTTTATCTTATTCTTTTGTAAATAGCAATCACTTTTTTATAAGATGCATCAATAAGAAGAAATAAAATATACATTCAACTCAAATATAACTTCAACATCATACCAGTACATTTGATTTTCTTCATAATGCATTGAATAGAAATATATTATAACAATTTGATTTAACCTAGTATTTCAAGGAGTAGAATATTATGTTACTAATAATTTTTTAGTTATCCTAGATTTTAAATGTTAGTTTTAGTACAAAATATGCAGTACAAGCCTTAGCAGCGATGCCGATAGGTATAGGAAGGTTAGGATTCACACAAGGCGTCAGTATTTATTAGGAAATAGGAACTACTGAAGCAATACTATTTATTAAGATTATAATACCCTAATGTCATTGGATTACATGGCCATAATAAAAAAGCATTTTACTATGGACTTTGATGAGAACAATTTTCCAGTTCCTGAATTAATGAAAAATATTTAAGACAACTTAAAAAGACTTTATTGCTCGTTATAATTTTTGTTACTCATTATTGCTAGTTGATGACACGGAATTTTTCCGCTGTTCATTGGTCATAGGTTACCCCTCGTAAGCCCATAGAACTGAACCGAAAGGGAAATTTCCTACTACTTTTTTATAATGGCCGTCAATATGACCTCACACCACCTGATGGAAAGCGGTCGTGAGGTCCATCTAAGAGGCTGACAAGCCCAGTACCGCAAAGGAATCACTGAGCTGGTCATACTCATCCTGAAGGCCTGTAAAGATTTTGATAAATTCGTCATAAATCGTAAAAGTAATGTTTATTGTACATTTACCACAAAGTGTACCCTAAAAAGAACCTTTTTTACTGCTGTCTAAGGCTAATGAATGGAGTATAGACTTGAGATAACATTAAATCCCGTTTTTGTTTCAAAAAATGTGTAGACAATAAAATCCAGCAACATTAAGTACATTACAACGTATATATTAAAATCAAGTGCACGATTGGTACTCACTAAACATTTTCGATTAGACAAGGTCAGCAGGCATTGAACAAAAATCACCTACCATTAATTATTCAGCTACCTACATAACAAACATTTGACCTTTGAAGACTAGTTCTATGGAATTGGGCAATTATATTATGACGAAAAAGAAGCTTACTTCAGACAAAATATCGGTGTAATGTTTAAAGGGTGTAAAAAGACCCTTAACGAAGCCGACACCTACGTATTCTGCACATCATCAGGACCATTTTTTTTTCTAGACCATACCTGGGAACTCAATAGTTACCAAGTTATTAAAGGTCAAAGTAAAAAAAAAACACATCTACTTTTGTCCTGAGAAACATTATCAAAATTCCAAGTATTTCCTAACAAAAAATTGCTCCATAACGTTCAATGAACATTGTGCGAACCCCTTGATTATGCGTAACAGCCACGCACCGGCACAAAAGCGCAGGAGCGGTCTGTTGCACGCGTTACATTGCGTAGTCCGTTTTTAGGTTTGAAATTGAAACCTAAAAAAAAATTTCGTTTTCCATCAATAATTTATTCTTTCTGTGACTTGATTTAATGGTCAGAGTGCGTAGACGCCGGCTTCGTTAAGAATCTTTTTACACCCTGTATAATATTGTTTTCTATGACATTAGGATTGTGAAAACTCATTCAATTCCATGACTGAATTTCCTCATATAATTAACAAACTTACTTTTACTTTTGGTGATCACGGCTTACTCCACCAGCAGGATTATCTTACGAATAATTTAATCTATTATGCGATATAAAAATTTACTTAGCAATAAAATTATTCCTAATTACAAATTTTCTTAGTAGCACGTTTACAGGCTGTGGCGCACAATTTTTACCAATGGTGTCTTCATTGTGTTGTCATTATGATTGTGCTTGGTCGTCAGTAAGACTTATTTTGTATGGTATATTTACCATTTTTCCCAATATTAATTCTTGCAACACGACACGTAAATCATTACATAATTAATTTTCCTACTACCTTATATTATTTGATTACTTCTCCATTTCAATCCGGGAATAAGTCTATCACACATACGCTTTTAATTTCTATAATAAGTCTGAATAAAATATCAATGAGGAAAATGCAAGGAGATCTATAGGGATTCACCAAAATCTCTCAAGTTGGATGTGTACAACAATTAGAATATCGTTCGCAGGATAATCAGAAAAACGGATCGTTGGTATAAGCCTAGGACTTTAGCAAACTCGTGAGATATTGTCTGAATACAGCAAATCTAGTTATGTAATAATAACCTGTGACACCTATATTATGTGTAATCAAATATTTCTCCGGTAGCGCCGCTTGGTTTACCGTAACCGCCTCTTTTCGTTTGCATTCGTCCTAAGATGTACTCAAAAATCCTATTTCACTAATTATTTTACAAATGAACAGATTACATGCGTTTGAATGTGGTGAACGACTTGACTACGGTGAGCAGGCAATTTTTATTAATTGTACGGGACTATTTTTTATTCTCACATTATTTTTGGTAATAACAAACATAAAAAAACTATTATGAATTTCGAGAACTCTGATGTACCTAGTACACATTAACTAAACGCAGTAAGTCACTTTTACAACCTCGTGTCTGTCTCTTTAGTTTCAATAACATGAAATATATTCTTACAATTAATATAGACTATTCGAGACTTCGAGATGGTGTCCTAACCGGGAATTATGTAAGTGCAACATCTTTTTTGTTGTGAATAACACACCATGTAAGATGTCTTATGTAATTCATTCATGGTACAGCAATTTCCTTTGTACCATGTGATCAGCGTCTCTGGCTTAGCCTTAGTTTTTGTGGCTGATATTGTGCTTAAGTATGCGAGACTAGTATCATAAGAACAACAATACATTATTATAAGTCACTTCATTTATCTTTAGACATGTTTATGTCAACTCTTAGGACCACGTTAATCTTCCTTTTTAGTATTTTGATGTAATTTGACGCTAGTCTTTAACTTTATCCTACCTAGGATTTACAATATCATAAAATTTGTCAAATTTAGTGAAGCATGCAATCATGCATATACCGTCATAATAACTCTCATATCCGTATACATCTTTCAAACAGATACTGTCTTTCAAAGATTCTAAACCTTTAACAGCTTTTTATAAAGAAAGGCCCCAGATTCTGATACATTTTACACATCTTTGATAGAACAGTGTCTATGAATTTTGTTTCCTTCAATCATCTTGACTTATTCTAACAGTTTGCCATAACACATTCGTTCACATCACGAGTGGCATAAGGCAGTTTTCTCCATAATTATTTAGAATCCACCCAGTTCACATATCAAAACAGTTAGGCAACTTGTCTCACTACCTAACAATACAGTACACAGTAGTCTAATCTTAAACAGAAACTTTGATAACAAACTTCATAATAATTAAAACTAAATTAATAAATAGTGCTTTGTAGTCCAATTGAGATTTTTGGAGATGGCCTGTAAAACAAAATAAAAACTTCATTGCACATTGGACAAATATATCATAAAGGCAATCACAATATGACGATATTTAAGCTGTCAAAATGGTAAATCTTCTTCATATTTTGTATGTGAATACACCACTGTGAAATCACTTATTTCACAAGTCACTGAATCAATAATTATAGTGAATCAAAAGTTTTTCTTAATTTTTCATTACTCAGGAGTCTTGGTCCTAATCAAGTAATACATAGGCGAATTCAGCGACTACCAAATGTTTGACGTTTCGACATATGACAGTATATTAATTCACAAGACAGCAGAGACACTGTCCAAATTATTTCCGTAGTCATGACAGCACGTCAAGCTACGTGGGAGACCTTATAATCTGCTCCTCTGCTCGAATAATGTATTTTTATTGTTCTTTTGACTGTACTCTGAATTTATTTGTTGTAAAACAAAGCAAAGTTCAAAAGAGTAACTATCGAGTTTCTTGCCGGAGTCTTCTCGATAAGAAGCAAGTCCGAACCGGTGGTAGATTCGCATTATGATTGTTTACGATATGTACTATTATTGTATTATTTTATTTACGTCTATTATTGTTTACATATATATATATATTTTAATTTTGACATTTCTTAAGTGCTTCTTTGTAAAAGCTTAAGTGAATAAATAATTTTTACTTTACTTTACTGTGAGGTCCAGAGACTCATGAGACCCATTTTCCAAAGTTTAACCTGTTCTTTATTTATTTAAACTTAATGCACAACATTTGTAGTTTATATAATGAACTATAAAAGGCGACCTTAATGCCATAAGGCATTTTCTGCCAGTTATGCTTTGGGTCATGCAGATAATCTTAAAATCGGCTGCAATAAGACATACAAATGTGACAGAATAGTTTCGTATTGTCTCACCGCACACGATTGTCCTTCGTACTCACCCAGGTCAGAGCGCGAGCCACGGGTGATGCTGCAGCGACTCTTTGGACCTGTCGCCGTAGTCGTAGGTGAGCTCGTCGCCCGGCGCGATGTCGTGCGCCGCCAGCAGCACCAGCCGCGGCCCGTCCACCCACACGGCCTTCGTGGACAGGTTGCCGTTGCGCGAGTGGTTGACCAGGCGGCCGATGCGGCCCGACTCCGCGGTGGCGTCGATGCTGGAGGATGTGGTTTGTTCAGCTTTGATCATTAGGAAAACTAAGAGTTGTATGATTTTGCGCAAATTTCCATTAGGTAGTTAAGTAAAGAAACTTAAGTTTATAGATTTTTTTGAAATTATCCTCGCTGTATGGCGACTGGGTTCGAAAACTAACTGGCTTTAGCAAAACATTGCCTGGTTTTGTGATCACCAATTTATCGTAAAACCGAGAATAGTGTTACCAATATCACTATTTGAATGATAAGTAAATAGTTCTAAGCTTTACATCTTAAGTGATTGCATAATAAATAGACGACATTATTTCAAATACCATTATCTTGTCAATTCCTTCATTATTGAAAATGTATGTTTCATTAATGCTACAAGAAACAAAACAGAGAAGAATCAGTTTGCACTAAGTTATCAGCCGCAATTCAAGCATAACGCGATGGCAGTCAGCATCACCTTGCGCTGATGCAATAAAGGTCATTTTCTTAGTGCAATGTTACTTAAATGACACATCATGACATGATACATTGTATGGTCATCTGTACAGGCTCAATGTGTCGAAAATGTTTACCAGTACTGTTGGTCCCCATGCCTGAAGTAATACATGTAGCAGCCCGCGCTCGGGTCCTGCGCGTACAAGCGTTCCCTCTCCCGGGCTTCCGCCACGCCGACCAGCTCGCCGACGTACTCCACGACGAATTGACCACGGCTGAAGGCGCGGGTCGCGATCACGCCGCGACCTTTGTGCTCGAAATATGCTACCTGCACAACAAATACAATATTTAGGTCATTTTGGCTCCACCAAAAGACATCCACTGCTGAACGAACATAGGCCTCCTTCATAGACTCGTAATTATGTGGTTTTCAGGCAGGCACGCACCTTTTCACACGGTGATGCGTGTCACACACTGTGTTGGTTGGACAGATGCACTGCTGCTACTGCTTGGCTGTGCAGATGAAATCTCTATTGTTGTTGCATGGCGCGTTGTGATTATCAAAATCTACACCACAAGTCCACATAAGACTGATTTATTTGTAGTCTTCTAGTTTTCACTGTAGCCTAAATTGTATACCTATCATTTTTACTAGAGTATTTTCTGACCCTTTGTAACCTCAAAGTGAATCAACATGCATTATACATGAAATGCAAGCCATAAATACATTATTTGAAACCATAGATGTTTCAACTCATGAATATTAATTTTGTAACAAGGTGAAAAACAAAATTGTGAGTGACAATTTGATAAATCACAATATCTATAAAATCATACAATAAATACTCACCTTCATTGGATGACTTAACTATTTATCAGAAAACAGATGCATTAAAAAATTTACTTACTTGAAGACCATCTTCTCTCTGTTCTCTGATGGCTCGTTCTAAATCCCTCATTTTCTCTGCCATAACACACTTAGAAGTCTTCCTAACACTCCTTCGAACTGGGAAGTATTCAGTCAGCTTATGATTGGTGTCACCATTCATAGTTTTAATTTCTACATTGACTGCCTTATCCAATCTGGGCGGCGAAGATGGAGGCTCAATTTTAGGGCTTTTAAGTTCTTCCTTAAAGTACTCAGTCAGTTTGTGGCTTTCGGCGGCGCGCGCGGCGGCCCGGGCCGCCCTCGACCGCGCCGAGTGTCCGTTAGTCATGTTAGTGAGTCCGTTACTAGTCTTCAAAGGTTTAGACTCAAGTTCAACCTTCTTTGATGGAGCCTCACTCTTTGCTACAGCATTTTCTGTCTTTAAATGGGTGGCAGCTATAATTCTGAAAAGAAATTGACAGTCAGACTTGATGTGCTTGTGCTTGGGGACTAAAAAAATGGGTATGTATTAGAACAAATTACGGTTTAGAAAAATAATAAGAATTGATGATATGGAAATAAAACGAGAAGTTACTATTCTAACACAAGACAGTGTTAACTCTTTATAACTAAACTTAGGGACCACACATTTTTCTTCGTTATATAGAGGTTTTGTTATATGGATGAATGGTATGGTACAAATTAAACCAATTTTAATGAATTACTATAAAAATTCAATGTCATAGGAAAAACCTAATGATGTCATAAACTGTTAACACCATATATTTATAAAATATTTGTTGAATATTTATAGTAAGTGCAACAGAAAAATAGTGAACTAATTTAGAAGAATAACAGTGCAAATATATTATTTATCTACATATTACTAGATTTCAGCAAAAGAAGTAATTAACTCCAACTTTTAAATGGAAAGCCTAAGTTAC
This sequence comes from Udea olivalis, assembly GCA_947369235.1. Taxonomy (NCBI): domain Eukaryota; kingdom Metazoa; phylum Arthropoda; class Insecta; order Lepidoptera; family Crambidae; genus Udea; species Udea olivalis. The sequence goes on along the minus strand of OX376362.1, from coordinate 6,937,454 downwards.
CTGCGCTTTCTATAGTTGCGCGTAGGTCTGACAGACAACTCCTCACACAGTTCAATGCGGTGTGGGGTCTTCACTCCCTCCTGACCCGCCATCAAGGTATTGGCTGAAACCAACCTTTTGATTGAATATTTAAGGTGTTTGTGTTGTGAATGGCTTGATCCAATTTTGAAATGCAAAATTGGAATAATATGGTCAAGTTCAATTTTATTTGAAAACATAACTTGCTTAGGCAAGTTTTAATTGGGGAAGGCTACATTCAACAAACAATCAAAAATTATTAATTTAAGTATTCTTTAGAGATACAAAAATAAATTTATAAACTTAGCTTTGATAAAAGCTTGGTGACTGCTTGATTTTGACCCATAGATAGGGGATAATTTATAGCAAATGACCTCTACTATAACCCCATTCATTCAGAATTATACAATATAAAAAGCATAAATATATAGCAGATTTCAGATTAAACCAAAAATTGAATAAAAATTAGATCAAGAGATGTTAGTTAGGAATTAATATACTTTTGTTAGGATATACCAGGTGGTATGAATTTGGAAAGGCTAGATGGTTTGTAGGTACCGGATGGCTATGGAAGCTATACATCAAGGAACATGACTCTAGTTACAAATTATTTTAATGGTAATCAATAAAAGATAATTGAAAATGGTTTTACCGCTTAATTTTTTTTAATGTTTGACTTACAGAAAAGGCCATAAAGAGGGTACTACAAACAAAGAGCGCAACAATTTAATTATAGAGGGTTATAGCAATAGTGATGTAAAATTTACTAACCTCGAACCATTTCAACTTGAACTTGATAATCAGCGAAAGATGACCACGGAACACCATCGAAGTGGTCCAACCTGACCCAAACAAAACTAGATAGACTAGGCTCGTGTTACCAATGTTTTGTAACAGACCTTGTCATATTAGGATCGCATGAAATTATCATGTGATATATCCCGCTCAACGTCACGAATCAAACATAATGCATAATTCACAATCCAAGTAACAAGAAAGTAAAATAAATATTCGCTATTACATTTAACAATTAGGACAAATAACTTAAAATACACCTAAAATCATCATTGTTCAGTAAATGTCAAGACTGATTGAAGGGGACTTCATTAGAAAATGGACGCTTGTTTTTTTATTTGAACTTTCTTTTGATTGGATTCCCACAATAAACTTAAACGTGCTTCAGCCAATGAAAATAAATCTAATGCAAAATTCCACCAATGAATTTGAAATAATGAACCATAGACAGTAACTACTTCTCTAAATAAAGCTTGGTACTCAATAAAAATGTCTTTTTACTTATCTATGCTCATAAAGGCGCCTAGCCACTGATGCAAGAACAAATCAGCCGGGCGCGGGCGGGCCGCGGGCGCCCGGGGCCTAACTTTTGAACAGAATTTCATTGGACGAGCATTGCAGAAATGTCAAACAAGAAATTTATGAACCCTATAACAGAACACTAAGGTTCAAATTTTTTGGTGATAGTAATGCCAATCCAGCGAAATTTGATTCGTTAGTCAGGAGCAGTCACAGCACGACGTCATACTTGCCAAAAAGGAAACAAATTTTCAAACGCAAAATTTGTTTCTGCTTAAAACATTTGGTTCAAGCGGGTGCTACACGGTCGCCAACAAAACAACACCACCAAACCAACAGAGGTGTCACGTCGCTACACACGCACACTATGAAAATATTTAACACTGGCATGCACAAGACGCACACAAATACATTCTCACACAGTGGCAAACTGTACATGCACGAATCTTAAGTCAGATTGAAATGAACAACATAGTGCTTGACGCCATCGATAAATTTTGTCGATTACTTAACATGCAATTCATTTCACAGGTGTTTTATAAACAAGCTGCCCAAGCAAACTTCGTTCTGTCAAATGTTTGACAGCTGGTGTCCATTTTACCCGCTTTTCTCTGACTTGATTTACATTTACTATTATTTTTCACTGAATTTTTCGTTCAATCATAATAAAATATAGCTTATATCACTCCTGGTGAATAATTTACAGCTTAGCCGCTATAAAGTCGACCCTCCTGATGATGAGCGGGACGCGGGAGGGGGATGCTTTCGGCCAGTCAACTTAGAGTCTGAATGCTCTAAGCCAATCAATCACTTCAATCAGTCACCTGTCGGCTACCGACAGCGATAGACGTTCAACAACGAAGTACTCAAGAAGGCTAGAAACTAAGGAGAGATAACTCCCTGGAAAGGATTGGACTAAATCCGTATCCCACAGTGACGCATGCGCATTACGCTTCTTTGCCGCGATCCTCGCGAAGTGTCAAAATTGGTCAACACAACCTCGAAAAACAACAACTGTCGCACGTGACACCGTTCAAAACAAAACCATGTGACCATGAAATGACAAATAGCTGCCGCTGCACATGCGCAATACAGCGTTTTGCCCGGCACAGAGTATACGACTTTCGGCCCTCGAAAGCTTACCCCCACTTCGGGAGTTATCTCTCCTTAGTCTCTAGCCTTCTTGGAAGTACTATTACCTATTCTGTGGTTCAACGTCAAAGCTTGCGCGGTTGCAGCCTTGTGTCTGCTCCACATGAGAAAAATACAAAGTGGAATTGCCGAGTCTACGGAATAAAAAATTAAGAAGTCAATGCTTTAAAATGTGGCGAATTATTAACACAAAAAAAAATGGAACAATGGTCTTCTTCAGGTGTGCATTTATTTTGTTTTCTACATTGTGTTAATAAAGTTTTAGTACTTGCGATGTGTTTCAATTATTTTACATAGTTATTGCTATTTCGTTAGTATAATGTATTCATGATTTTTCCAGGTGAAGACATAAATGTAAATAAGACAATTTCAGAGGCTACTGGCGTGTCTATGACAACTGTCGGCAACCGTCTATATATCATACAGACTACCGAAATAACTCTCTACTAATGCATTGACTAAATACTTTGACACTAGATTATTATGACTCGTTATGATATGTCTTGTACCTTAAATGTAATCTGCTTCGCTTTGTTGTTATCTGTGTCCAGCACTGCGGAGTAATATTCCCATTAAGCTGCTACTTCCATCAGTTATCGCTACCTGTTAATATAATAATATATGATTCCACCGGAATAGAATCTTAAGTGCCTCAAGTTTACTTGGATCGCGGATAAGATATATTACGACTTTAATATACATTCTTACATTGCCATTCTCATAATCACTGATCAGTATATCACATTATTACAGAACCCATATTAGTCCTGAACCAAGTGCAAAGGTTGATGCACAGCGTTGGGGTGTTAGAATATTATTCACCGCCAAGTTCCCCGGGGAAAGCATGTCACTACATGCTAGATACTACTGATCGGGTCTACCAGTTGGCGGCCAATACCACAAGCGTATCGTCATACCTGGAAAGGGCCTGCTGGGCTTCGACAGAAGCCTAACCTCACCAACGATTAGTCTCCGTTAAGAGACTAACCAACCAAACTTATGCAAGTTCAAGCAATCATGAAAGTGGCAGCATTCAATCAATAGCATTATGTTGTGCGGGATACACGCAACACAACATTCTGCACGCACCAATATACCGTATACTATATTAGTCAGAAATGTAAACCTAAGACACTTAGCTCTCATTCCAGTCTCGCCTCATGATGTGACTCCTATCACTTATCATGCATTTACACGGACATTAACAAATTATATTCACTTTACTTAGAGATAGCGGTAAGCAAACTTTTACAAGAACAAACAAATGACATACGAAACCGCCGCTTTACGCCTCCTGTTTTTAATCTATGGCAGGAGCCGGAAACATAGCGTGAACTTACCATAGAGTCCTTAATGTTGCTATATACAATATTTACAATTCGCAGCGGAGTCGCGACACTCCCGCCGAGAAAAATTAGAGTAAGGTGATCATTAAGTTGCGCGTCCATTCCCTTATCTTCTCAAGGGCTCGGACAGCCGCACCTCGTTTGATTTTCACCTCTTCAGATTGTCCTTCCCGATCTTCCTCATCAGGATCTACTATTTCATCAATGTCCATTGTGATAAGATCATTTCTCAAATCATCGTCCACTTTATCAGTGCTCTCAGCAATCTTTGTTTCTGGCTCTTCTTGTCTTTTAGCCTTAACATCTACAGTAATATCTGACATGTCTCTCACTTCAACGCTCTCAGTTTCAATTTCAGCTATGGTTTCTTTTTGTGCTTCGTCTGATCCTTTCATTATAATATCTGGTATTATTTCTGGCACTTCAGGTATTTTGCTAGGCAACTCTCTTATACATTTTGTAGAATCTTGAGCTATTGGATTCTTCTGTTCTTGATCATCTACTTCTAGAGGATATAAATGCGCTATGGAACGAGTGAATACCGTATTCCCTACTTTTACTTGAGCTACTCTAACTTGGTTATCTGAACCTTTCACCAAGGATATTATTTTCCCTACTTTCCAGCCTTCACGGTTCTTGTCTCCCTTTATCTGGACTATTTGACCTTCTTGCGGTGTAAGATGTGAAATCACCCGCGGCTGTTTATGTGAGAGATCATATCTTTCCCTCAGACTTGGTAAGTAACGGTTGCAAAACATCTCCTTGAACTCGTCTAGAATAATACGAGCCCTTTTCCATCCTTTTATTAAATTGATTTTTGTTGAGGTGCTTTGTGTGATAACATCTTCATTTGAGGTTTCCATCGTAACACATCTACCTGTCTGAAGGAAATCAGATGGCGTTAAAATATGTTCCAGCTCTGAGTCTACGGAAGTTAATGGTCTAGTGTTTAAAACTGCTTCTATTTCCTTAATCATTGTTGAAAGTTGACTATCATTTAACAGATGTTTTTTAAATGTTCTTCGCACGCAATGTTTTACCAGTCCTACGAGCCTTTCATAGAATCCTCCAAACCACGGTGCAAGTTCGGGTATGAATCGCCATTTTATTTTATTCTCAACACAGTACGCGTTGGAAACTATGTCCGATATCAGCTTGAAATGCAAGGCGTTGTCGGATGTTATAAGAGTTGGTACTCCTCTTGTTGCGATCATTCGTCTCAGAGCGAGTAAACCTTCTTCAGCTGACAGATCTTCAACAATCTCTAGGTGTAAGGCTCTCACTGCCAAACATGTGAATAAGCATATCCATCTTTTGCTTGTTCCTTTTTCTGTTTTAACTGATACAGGTCCGAGATAGTCAATTCCAGTAAAGGTAACTGGTTTGCTATAATTTACTCTCTCGTGTGGCAGCGCAGGTGTAGTTGGTAGTTTAAATGGTCCACCACCATGTTTCACACAACGTGGACATTTTTGTAATATCTTTTGTACTTGACGTTTGCCTTGTGGTATCCAGTAAGTGTGGCGAATCAAACTCAGTGTATGATTGATACCAACATGGTAGTTCTTTTCATGTGTGGTTGTAATAACCTTATTAGTGAAGTCACAGTCTTTAGGTATAACTATAGGATACCTCTTGTCGAACGACCATTCAGCGTATTTAATTCTACCTTTACATCGCAGAATTCCATCAATATCTTTGAATAGTCCTAAATTACGATAAAGACTGGTTTCTTTACCATTCAGTTCTTCTTCAAAATGTTCTGCCTGTACTTTCTTGACTTCATTTAATGTATTATCTTCTAAGCGTGGTTCTGTATGGATATCTGTTACAACTTGGACTTTGGACTTTACGCTCGTATCACTTTCTGTTGCTTCTTGAATTAGATTGTCTATTTCTTTAGATTGAGTTTCAGATTCGTATTCTTTTGGATAGTTTCTATCCGGGTTTGACTCTATTACTTCTGAATCCGAAGATTGATCATGTGAATTATCCGATTTCGAGAGACCCTCCCCCGTCGAGAACGCGCTGGTCTCCGTTGCATAAATTTTACAGGGCCACGTATCAGGATTCTCAACAAGAAATTGTGGTCCCACAAGCCACTTATCCTTTTCCTCTCTTGACGAAGACGGTCTTGTTCCTACGTCCGCTGGATTAAGTGCTGTCGGTACGTATCTGATCTCGAACGTTTGGTTTTTCTTTATCTCTTCGATTCTTCTTGCTATAAATGGTGGCAACAGTTTGGTAGTCTTGCACCATTCAATAACAATTTGACTGTCAGTCCACAATATTTGTTTCGATATTTTATGTGAAAGGAATCTGAGCACATATTTCATTAGTCTGCTTCCTATCAACACACCTAGTAATTCGAGGCGTGGTATTGTATAACTCTCACTGTCCTTGATTGGAACTAGACGAGACTTTCCCATAACAAAGGTTTTCTGTGTTCCGTTGACAAGAAATATAGAAGCCGCGTATGCCTTTTGAGAAGCATCAGTGAAGCAATGTAATTGATATTCTTTTGCCTCTTCAATTGGCATATAACATCTATCCACCGATGTCTCGTTGACATCGTTAAGCTCATTGCATATGTCAATCCATTCGTCAACTAACTCCTTTGACAGAGGTGAATCCCATTTTGCTTTATCTTTCCACAAATCTTGCAAGAAGAGTTTAGCCGATAAAACATGTGGCACGGCATAGCCACAAGGATCATATACTGAGGCGATTACCTTCAACACACCTCTCTTCGTATTAGCACCTCTAGTGATCTTCGTTCTCAAGTGGAGCGTGTCATCCTCTAAATTCCAGTTCAGACCCAATATTTTAACTATTTGGTCAGGGCAAGCATCAGGAATTCGCTCCATGAAGTCCTTAGAATTTGAACTCCATTGCCTTAAATTCATCGAGATTTTTTGAAATGTCTCCTTTGAACTCCGATACATATCTAGGGCTTCTTTGATACTATTACACCCTGTAACAACATTGTCAACATATATATCTTTTGCCAATTCTTGGACCCTCTCATTTTCAGCTTTAGCCAAATGATGTTTTACAGTAGCATTCAACATAAACGGGCTTGAGATTATTCCAAATGGTACTCGTGTAAACCTTAAGTGAATCAGATTATCTTCTTTGGCTGGTTCCTTAATGTCTCTGATCCACAGAAATCTGGTAACATCCCTGTCCTGTTTCTTAAGACCTATCTGCAGGAATGCTTTTTCGATATCAGCCGTCAATCCAAGGCTATGGCATCTGAATTTAATAATCAATCCAGTCAAATCTTCTAATAATATTGGACCACGGTAAAGGTGTTCATTTAAACTCTTATTATCTTTGGTTTTAGCTGATGCGTCATATACAATGCGCAACGGTTTTCCTGGAACAGAAACTCCGTGATGAGGTATGTAATGTATTGAATGAGTTTCGCTGTTGTCTTTTACGCTAGGAACTTCTTCTATGACCCTCTTCTCCAATTGGTCCCTCAACGTCTGATCATATGACATCAGAGTATCTGTATCTAGCCTTTTGAGTAAGTTTACTAGACGTCCGAATGCTAATCCGAAGTTAGATTGTAATTTTGATGGATGATCATTCCATGGCCAACTGACTTAATATCTTTTGTCTTTGAACTCCGTTGTTTCGTTGAAATGCTTGATAGCTTCTTCGTCTCTATTAATCTTCGGCGAGTCGGTGATTCCTATGGACTCTAAATCCCACAAGTGTTTCAGATTACCATTATCCAGTGGTGGATCCGGTTGATTGAGTCCAACTTCAAAGGATGACTGAAAATATGTGAGAACTGACATTTGTTGAAACGATTCGTTGGGTATCTTACCAGACAGCATCCAACCGAATTCTGATTGAACCAAATATAAATCCTCTTCTATACATATCTTTTTTGTTGACATGACCGTAAAATAGTAGTCGTTTCCGAGTAGAATGTCGACTCTGTCCGCCAATGAACCATCGTCAGCCAATCGGTACCTCTCGCTAAACTTCCCATGAAGTAACTCCTTTTCTGGATATGGCACTCCTTGTGATATGGAAGGTACTGTGTTAACAAATAGCGTTTTACTTGTTTTATTCTGTATCATTAGGTCTAGTTTAACTAATGGACTCTGTATCTCCTGAGGACTCTGAGATCCAAACGTGAATATCGCTAGATTGTTCTGCTCTTCAGTTTGGAGATTCAACTCTCTCGCCATCTGTTGAGTGATATAACTTCGCTGGCTTCCACAATCTAACAAAATACGACACATTTGCGTAGTCCCACCATGCCCTTTTACCTTAACTACTGCCGTCTGTAACATCGTAGAACCCTTTCTGTTTGTGTGCATATGCATTACACTAGTACTAGTAGAATTATTTTCATTTACACTAGTACTAGTTTTTTCTTTCCTTTCCTTAATTTTGAAGTTTTTGGGACATAGTGCACTGTTGTGCCAACCATACTGTCCACAGAACTTGCAATTTTTCTTGCAAAAGCATTTGCGTGCCATGTGCCCTTCCCTGAAACATATGAAGCATCTTTTTTCTAAACTAGCTTTCTTTTCTCTTATTGTTTTTTGACAGTCTTCATTTGTATGATTCTCTTTACAGAAGATGCACGATAGTTTGCATTTCTTTTCTCCCCCAACTCTCACATTTTCTTGTTTCCTTTTGGGTTCAAATTTCCTTTTTAATGGTCTGCGGCTATTGCAGTTACTCGGCTTTAGTGTGAAATTATTCCAATGTTCTTTCTGTTTTATATTATTGAAGCTATTACTTTTCCAGTTATTCTTTTGTGTATTTTCTTTGATATGAAGTGTTTCTACTGTGTACTGTGCAGCGTCGTTTGTGTTACTTTCTTGAGTAATTATTCTGGCTTCCTCTTTGACTGATATGACTCGAGAGAGTTGTTTCAGTATTTCTTCAACAGATTCTTGCCTGTTAGCGTCTAATCTCATTTTTGTTTCATAAACAATATCCGTGGGAAACTTTTCCATTATGAGGAATCTCGTTTGGTTAGAGTTTGTATTCTCTCCCATAGCTTGAAGTACTCTGAGGTGTCTCTCAATGTCATCTAAGACTCCCTTACAGTCTTCCATCTTTTCCGCTCGCTTGACTCTCTTCAGAGCATTGTGATGTGCATATATTATCTCATTTTCTTTCCCATATCTTGCTTTCAAGGTGTCAACAGCAATTTGGTAACTCCTGTTTGTCGTGTCGAAACCGTCCACAAGTCTAGCAGCATCTCCTTTGAGTGAAGACTTGAGATAAAGCAGCTTATCAACGTCATTCAGCTTTCTACGGTTCATATTGGATGTGAACTGGTCCCAGAATTGATGCCATTCAAGCAAATTACCGCTAAACTCAGGTAAACACAAGTCAGGTAGTTTGCTATATGATGTGTGGTCGCTTTGCTGTGGTAACATTGCTGGCCTCTCAGTCTTCATGGTTAACCTTGCTTCCAGTTCTGCAAGAGTTTCTTCACCTTGCAGCTGGTAAGTTGTCAAGTCCGATATTTCATCTGGGTTAGGATCATTGCAGATTTTAAAATAATTATAAAGTTCAGTTGTGAAGCGAGACAACATTGTTTTTAATTTAGATGTGACAATTCTTGCCGTTTCAACGTTTTCATCATTATGTAAAATATTGCATAAATTGAGAGCCTGATCTGATAAAGATTTTACTTCAGATGCAAATTTGGACAATCTGTTTAATAGAATTTCTTCCATTGTTGATACTTCTGAAAATATTTATTTACCACATATTGACATGCAAATAATAATATTACATATATCACCCATAACATACCTAAAAGACGTGTTATTCCATAATAGTGACAGTTAATAACTATAGGTATAAAAGGAACAAACCAAAGCTTCAATTTTGAATTTAAATAAACAGATGCAAAAAAAAATAACATTCAATTGTACCTCCATGTATTATTATGAATTGAAAATTTACATGTATTCATTTAAAAAGGAACAACATTCATATGCCTTTTGTTTCAATGCACCTAATCAATTGGATGGCAAATGAATACCGGTCCCTGCAGGTGAAATGCAGTTGTACCAAATTATTTTATAAGTACAATTATGTATTTATTTTGCAAGAAATATAGCTAGACCTATACAGTTGAATTTATCTACCAACAACCCCTTTATCATTTACTGATTCAAAATTATTTGTAGAAAACTGATAAAGTTTTCCGATAAAAATAAATAATAAACTATGGGCATCACTATAGATATCAAACTGCAACATATTCTTAGGCAGTCACGTTCACTTGTTGTTCGTTGTTGTTCAGTGTCAGCGTCAGCGTTCTTATGACTTTATTATTGCCTTTTAAGTACATAAAATTAAATATACTTCGTGATATAACATAAAATGGATGAATAAACTGGCTGATCAATTTCACTAGAACTTTCATTTTGCATGAAAATTAAAGTATCCTGAAGGGTATATTAGAGACAGACGTCTCTAATATGGCGTCGACTAACAAAGAAACAAGATTTTCTTTTGTTATTGAGATTCGTTTAAAAGTTTTCTCATTAACAATGACAAATTTACAAGCCGCTGTATTTGTCGTTTACATGATAAAATAGAATATTCTCTTACTGAATTATGTACTAGAAAATTAACCTTACGCCGTTTATTACTCATGTAATTAACCACGAAGAGAAGAGTAATAAAAAAGGAAAAAACTCGATTTTCAATTGTTTGTACAAGCACAAGCATGTTACTTTGAACTAACTTTTGCTGTCTGAAAATTTGCACGTTTGCCACAAAAGGTCAACGAATCACTTATTAGGTACTTCAATAACACTTACCTGAAATGGAGGCACTTCTTTCATTCGATTTAGAACAGTGTGATCACTACCCCATCACATTAATTGCAAAGAAAAACAACCTTGCATCGCATAAGCTCCAAAACAATTCGAAACAAGAAATGCAGCCAGCCATTATAAAATTTTACATTCAAATAACCATAATTCTTACTTTTAATTTTAATACTTAACGTAAAATTTCCAGAATAGTCTTAAAATTAATACTATTATTTTAAATGATAACCAAATTTATCCTCTCTTTATTCTGTCACACACATTATAATTTGCGCAACTCAAAATACGGCAATTGTTTGCGATTTAGTACGAACTGTCGCCATTTGTTTTTTCCGGCACTTCCTGTGAACTCGATTCACCAATGGGTGCTTCGCTCATTGCCATGACCATAGTACTATCAAATTCATTTCTTTTAAAGAAAATCGCATGTATGTATGCACCTTACCAACTATTGTAAGCAGCTTTAATATTAATAATGTTTTACCTGTATTTACTTTCATAATTGTAAACAGAAAAATTGTAAAAGTACATGAAGGGATTAAATTACCTCCGCAACTGGACAACAGATGTCGCTACGAGTCATACATAACAATCACAAGAACAATTTTATTTCAACACAAAATTGCTCTTTTCAATGCATTATTATCAAGATTCCCGATAAAAATCCTCGGATCCCAGCATCTCCACCATGTCGGCAACCGTCTATATATCATACAGACTACCGAAATAACTCTCTACTAATGCATTGACTAAATACTTTGACACTAGATTATTATGACTCGTTATGATATGTCTTGTACCTTAAATGTAATCTGCTTCGCTTTGTTGTTATCTGTGTCCAGCACTGCGGAGTAATATTCCCATTAAGCTGCTACTTCCATCAGTTATCGCTACCTGTTAATATAATAATATATGATTCCACCGGAATAGAATCTTAAGTGCCTCAAGTTTACTTGGATCGCGGATAAGATATATTACGACTTTAATATACATTCTTACATTGCCATTCTCATAATCACTGATCAGTATATCACATTATTACAGAACCCATATTAGTCCTGAACCAAGTGCAAAGGTTGATGCACAGCGTTGGGGTGTTAGAATATTATTCACCGCCAAGTTCCCCGGGGAAAGCATGTCACTACATGCTAGATACTACTGATCGGGTCTACCAGTTGGCGGCCAATACCACAAGCGTATCGTCATACCTGGAAAGGGCCTGCTGGGCTTCGACAGAAGCCTAACCTCACCAACGATTAGTCTCCGTTAAGAGACTAACCAACCAAACTTATGCAAGTTCAAGCAATCATGAAAGTGGCAGCATTCAATCAATAGCATTATGTTGTGCGGGATACACGCAACACAACATTCTGCACGCACCAATATACCGTATACTATATTAGTCAGAAATGTAAACCTAAGACACTTAGCTCTCATTCCAGTCTCGCCTCATGATGTGACTCCTATCACTTATCATGCATTTACACGGACATTAACAAATTATATTCACTTTACTTAGAGATAGCGGTAAGCAAACTTTTACAAGAACAAACAAATGACATACGAAACCGCCGCTTTACGCCTCCTGTTTTTAATCTATGGCAGGAGCCGGAAACATAGCGTGAACTTACCATAGAGTCCTTAATGTTGCTATATACAATATTTACAATTCGCAGCGGAGTCGCGACAACAACTATTAAAAATTAAAGTAAAAGCAGCCGTATTTGGTACCACGTCTAATAAATAAGCGATATTTAATTAGTTTATTTTTATTTATAATACTAAAACAAATACTAACAGATTTGAATTTAGAATGTTTCCTCAATAACAACACGGAGATTTTATTATTCATGGGTTAAGATAGATATCTTAGCCGCGGCGTAAGTCGTGTTCACTAGTGCTACCCCCCGCCCCGCTTTCCGCGGACCATCAGGAGGGTCGACCTTACGGCGGTTAACCTAAAGCTTTCTGTTAGTTAAAGAATTTTCACGATCGCATCAGAAGCCTTTGGAGCCTGTTCTATACTAACAAACAATCAAGTTTTTCCTCATAATAGAGATTAGTATAGTTATCACATGACACAATTATTTAGGAAAATTTTCGAATATTTATTAAGTTAGGTTTTGTTAAAGTCAAAAACTAAATTTCTATTATCATCGTATGATCATGTAAAAAAATACTTGGCTGACTAAATTAAAAACTAGTGAAGATCAAATAACATTTCATTTGATGATTCAAGAATTCAGATCAGTCTTTTTATGTAGGTAAAGGAAGACCATTAAAATAGTAGAACAGGATGTTCCTTTATCCACATTTACCTGGTTCCAATCTCATTTCAGGCAGGAGATTTTAGAGATATCTGAATGCAGGTTTCAACTCAATAGATGGAGAAAAAAACAAAAACAAATAATTATCTATAAATAAATAAATAAAATAAAATCATTTATTAATCAGACAACAAGATCCAGAGTGTTAGTTACAATAGCTTATATCCTATGTTAGTACAATTCAAAAATTAAAGTAGGTTACAAGCGACTTAATCCTATCAATAAGTTTATAATATGTTTATTTACTATAAAGTAAATAAACATTGGTTAAAACACAGTTAATTGTATTAAGATATGAACATAAAGTAGCCATAAGCTTGCAAAATCAAGCTCTCTCGGAGGCGACATCAGACCTCCGCGGGCTCAGCGCGATCAGGCTGTATAGCACACGACCGCGCCAAAAAAGAAAAAAAAAGACTGGAGGTTTTTCCCGCGCCGTGCGCCCCGGCATTATTTTGACATCTTGTTGGAAAAATTAAGCAGAATTAATTAAGAACATCTTTTGGATTGAAGAGTACCTAACGAGTTATGGTTTTGTAAGTTACAGTTGCTTTGTAGTTATATAGTAATTTCAGTTAGCTGTGTGACCAGGGGTAAACCTATTAAGGAGCAGAACCAGCCCGCAATGGTTAGGGGTTTTCCTACCATATTAATGGTCCTTACGATTCCGGATGCGCTTTTCTAGGTTTCCACATTTAATTTTTACGTTTTAAAATCTCTGTTAATTGTTTCTATTTACGCATTTCAACATTTTTGTCTTACAAAACCGAACCGCAACCGTCATTTTCGAACGCAGTTTTCTATAGTAACAAATGCTTCTTTGATACAAAATATTCCTTTTTCCACCGCATCTTATTTATGAAATACCGCATTATTATTTTAGGCTAAATTTGTCATAACTGATACTAACATTTAAGTAGTTTGTTGCTCTAAAGTTTTAACAACCGGTATGGCCGAACAAAAGGAGTCAATTCTCTCAAATGAGCTTGTGTTAGCTGAAGCTAAGATGCAGTCTTATTTTCTTCGCTTAAACTTATTACACAGTACCATACCGCAATCTTTAGATGATCCCCAGCTGTCGCTATTTCTCAAAAAGATTTCAAACATTGATAAAATGCGTAATGAATATATGGCAATAGTAGAGCAAACAAATCAACTCAATTTAGCTTTAAATGCAAAATATCAGCCTAATTACGAACCTGTCTGGGCATTTGAAGATATATTTTGTGAAATAAAAGACGCTGAACAGAAATTCGCTGATTCGAAGTTAAAAAATGTTCCAAATGAGCAAATCAAACCTCCGAACAATAACAGTTTGCGATTAGAAAAATTAACCATCCCAGATTTTTATGGCGAATACGAAAAGTTTCCTATGTTCATAGAATTTTTTAATTCCATGGTGCACCATAGTCCAGACTTAGACAACTCTCAACGCATTCGCTACCTTATTTCTAAATTGAAAGGGCGATCTGAAACCATTTGGTTAGGCATTAATCCCACAGCAGAAAATTATTTATTAATTTACAACGCCTTAGTAGAGAAATATACCGACAATAGGGCAATTGCGGTGTCATACATTGACAAATTACTTAATTTAAAACCAATTAATAACGCTACACCGCAACAATTAGAGATTTTTATAGACCTGTATTCAACTTCAATAGCCGTGTACAAGCAAGCACGTACATTGCTCACATCAGCATTATTTCGACCTAGTTTCGTAAACGCGCTTTAGTTATTTTACCAAATGTTCAAGTCAGTTCGTTCGTATCCGCCAATCAATTAAGTCGCGCGTTCTCACCTTACCATCAAAATCCATCTAGCTTAAACAAATTCATAATACAAGTTTATCTTATTTTACAAACAATTTCTATCATTTTACATCAACCTTATCATATAGTTGCGGCATCCCCGTACATGGTCCTTCGAGCCGGACTGCACGGATTTTGTGACGCAAGCACAAAAGCGTACGCATGCATTATCTACTGTAAAATAAATAGAGAAAATGAGTCATCAATTGTAATAGTAGCAGGTAAAACCAAATTAGTACCTATCAAGAAAAATACGTCACTGCCCCGTTTAGAGCTATGTGGAGCAGTATTACTATCTAAACTTATGGCTAAGGTAAAACAATGCCTTATTAATTACGACTTAACTATCTACGGGTGGGTTGACTCCATGGTAGTGTTGGGCTGGCTCAATGGCGATTCGGACAGATGGAAGCCTTTTGTAGCTAACCGCGTCAAAGAAATCACGAAGACAATGGAATCAAGTTGTTGGCGCTACGTGAAATCTGAGGACAACCCAGCAGACTGCGCTAGCCGTGGTCTCACCGCTACTCAACTTAAAGATCATTCTTTGTGGTGGCAGGGCCCTACATGGTTAAAAACCTACAAATCTGATGAAGATAAGATCAACCCGATATACATTACTTATGAAGATATTAAACCAAAACAAGTCAACGTAATGCAAGTATCAAGCGGGAATGAGATTATCAATCAATTAGAAAAGCAAAGCTCCTTGACTAAGGCCGTGCGAGTACTAGCATGGATGCTCAGGTTCAAAAACAAGGAATTAAAACCAAAATATTTAACGGCTCAAGAGTTAAATATATCTAGACTAGTTATCATTAAAAATGTTCAGCATAAAGAATTTGCAGAGGAAATCAGCCGTTTACGACAGAACAAAAGCGTAAGCACAAGAAGCAAACTATACAACCTAAATGCCATTTTAGATGACGAAGACATCGTACGTGTCGGTGGTCGATTAAGACATGCCAACATGGATACCGAGATGAAACATCCAGCAATCATTCCAAGCCGTACGAGATTAGCAGATCTTATCATTGATCAGGCTCATGAGTGTACATATCATGGAGGAGCACGCTTGACAACTGCCTATATACGTCAAAAATACTGGCTTATTGGTGGAAACAACGCTACCAAGTTGCGTCTCCGTGCGTGTGTTAAATGCAAAAAACATAATCCTACGCAGTTGCATCAAATAATGGGCGACTTACCTTCATCCAGGACCAATCCATCGCGCCCTTTCTTTCATTGCGGCGTAGACTATACTGGTCATGTCCTTGTCAAAGCAAGTAAAGGACGTGGGATTAAGACCAGTAAAGGATATGTAGCCGTATTTGTATGCATGGCCACCAAGGCAATTCATCTAGAACTGGTCTCGGATCTAACAGCCTGCGGATTTCTGTCGGCTCTACGCAGAATGTCTGCTAGAAGAGGAGTCCCAGGCCATATCTACAGCGATCAAGGAACCAACTTCATAGGAGCTAATAAAGTATTACAACAAGAACTCATACATCTCAAGAAAATCATTAATCAAGAGCTTGTAGCCGAGGTAGCAAGTATGGGTACCGAATGGCATTTCAACGCGCCCTCTTGGCCTTCAGCGGGCGGTCTGTGGGAAGCCGCTGTAAAAAGCTTGAAGTATCATCTCAAGCGGGTCATCGGTGAACAGAAGCTAACATTTGAGGAATACACGACTCTTCTATCTCAGCTTGAAGGTTGTTTGAATTCCCGCCCTCTCTGCCCATTGACTGAAGACCCAAATGATTTAGATTTTCTTACACCCTCTCACTTTCTAGCTAGTGGGCCCTCTTTAACCCTCTATGATACCGAAACAGACTTGAGAACAAGGTGGCATCTCACGCAGAAAATATTTAACGATGTCTGGAGTTGTTGGCGCAACGAATATCTAACGCAACTATCCACGAGGAGTAAGTGGAGACAGCCGGAAAGAAATATCAAGTTGAACGACGTGGTTATTATCAAGGACGATAACCTTCCGGCCGGCAAATGGGCTTTAGGTCGTGTTGTTGAATTACACCGCGGAAGTGACGGCTACACAAGAGTCGTCACACTTAAAACAAAAAATGGCTTCCTAAAGCGTCCTATTGTCAAGTTATCAGTTTTATCAGAAAATCAAGAAAGTAATCAAGAAGTAGGACAACAAAAACATGAACACGCACCCTCCCTACCACGTAAACAAAGATCATATTTTACTAAAATGGCTTTATCACTGATGCTATTTTTATTTATTATAACACCAATTAACTGCTCATACAATACGTCATCATTGCCAAGTAATAACAGCTTATACTTTGATCATATAACCAACATTAATTTAATACGAGACGACTGGCGCCTCATTGTCTACTACGACACTCAGCCGTATCAAGACGGGAATGCAGCGCTAGCAAAATACATGAAATACTTAGACCACCTATGTTCAAGAATAACAACACAATCATACTGCTATGGAATCTTATTACAGTTACGTCATGAGGTAACTGAACTACAACACTACAACAACCTATTAATGAGCCACAATCAGAACATGAATGACCCAACAGGAATAGGACACCGGCGCCGACGCGGTCTTATCAATGGTGTCGGCTCCATTGCAAATAGCCTTTTCGGCGTCCTAGACCAAAGCTTTGCCGATAAATATGAACAAGACATAAATTTAATCAAAGAAAACCAAAAGCATCTGGCGACCCTTTGGAAAAACCAAACATCTGTGGTCGAAGCTGAATTTAACCTTCTGAAACGGACAGAAAATATCATGGACCAGCATCACAAACTAATTAACAAGAAATTTAACGCTATGGAAATATCGACGAACCAGATAAAAAATGAAATCCAAAACATCTCACTCGTTAATGAGTTTATTACCAGTTCCATTATGGCAAACAATATTTTGTTAAGTTTAAAAAATGTTCAACAAACGTGACTTGACACCGTCACTAATGTCTACAACGGAAAATTCAACTTTCATTTGCTTCCACCAAATCAGCTGAGACATGAACTAAGTGTCATAGCTGGACAGTTACCCAAAGACTTGTCCATTCCTGTAGACAATTTTGGAAACCTGTCAGAGATCTACAATTTGCTACAGGTACGAGCCAGAATAACTAATATTTATATCATCTTCGAAATAATTATACCTCTGATCAATGAGGATATGTATGAAGTTTTGAAGATTATACCCATACCTCATTTGATAAAAAATAATGAGGAGATAGTCGTAGTACCGATAGCAACATTTGTCGCTGTGAATCTTAACAAAGATGTATTTGTTATTTTAACTGAACAGGATTTGAACTCTTGTATTCAGCGAAATGCCCAAAGAATGTTATGTCACATCAAAAGACCTATTTTTAAGATAAAGTATGATCAGAACTTTTGCGAACGATCGCAAAATTCGAATCAGTGCAAAACAATTACAAAACCTTGCGTCAATAGATGGGAAGAATTAAAGAAAATTAATTCTTATTTATATTTTTGTTGCAAGGAGTGCCAACTGAAACTTTCATGTGAAGATCAAATTACGGCGATAACAATGACCCACTCTGGTTTCTTTAATGTCGATCAAGGCTGCGTCATAAAAACAGCTGATTATTTTATTTATTCACATAGACAAGAGGTCAGTAAAATCAGCATAAGCTCTAACATTCCTTATCCAGAGATGTCCTCAATAAATCATCTCATCAACATATCAATAGCAAACATTCTATCACCTAACAATCAGTCAGAGTTTAATGAGCACAGCATTCGGCTTCAAGAGATCCAGCAGAAGCTAGAAATTATGAAAGATAGCCCAGTATTATCAGACAGAATATCCTATCACGATGTGCATCATTACGCAGCTATATACGTAACGCTCGCTATAGTAGGCGTGATGTGCGTCGTGTGGGCGTGGCGGCGCTGCAGACGCGGACCGGCGGCCGGCGCCCCGGCCCCAGCAGCAGCGCCTGCGCCGCTTCCAGCTCCACGAGACAACGGGCTCCAGTGCAGTGCTTCTAGTGCTCAGTGCATTTTCCCTAGTGTTCAGTACAGTCCCCCTAGTGTTCAGTGTAGTGAAACGTGTGAAGTGCCCGACAAAAGTGCACGATCGTTAAAACAAAACAAGAAAACGTCTCCAGTAGTGCTTCGTTCCGTATTTAGTATTTCGGATGAGCGTATGAACCGAGCGTAATATTTAATATTGAAAATCATCGTGTTAACTCATCAAGGGTCTTACTAACAACAAATCATTTAGTTTATAATAATCAATTGTCTCACCCTT
Source organism: Udea olivalis (assembly GCA_947369235.1). Taxonomy (NCBI): domain Eukaryota; kingdom Metazoa; phylum Arthropoda; class Insecta; order Lepidoptera; family Crambidae; genus Udea; species Udea olivalis. The sequence goes on along the minus strand of OX376362.1, from coordinate 6,918,380 downwards.
GTATTCACTTAAGCATCCCATTACTCCTACTAACCCCATTTTTCCCGCCCGGGAATATGTACAAGCAAGCACGTACATTGCTCACATCAGCATTATTTCGACCTAGTTTCGTAAACGCGCTTTAGTTATTTTACCAAATGTTCAAGTCAGTTCGTTCGTATCCGCCAATCAATTAAGTCGCGCGTTCTCACCTTACCATCAAAATCCATCTAGCTTAAACAAATTCATAATACAAGTTTATCTTATTTTACAAACAATTTCTATCATTTTACATCAACCTTATCATATAGTTGCGGCATCCCCGTACAAGCCGCTTTAAAACAATTGCACATCGACGACTTATTAGATTTCATTTTTGTTCATTTAGGTTTACGTAAACTTGACGCCGAAACAGCAAAACAATTCGAAAATGCAATAAGGAAAGAAAACTTTCCAAAGTACAGTGACTTTTTACTGTTTTTGCGGGAACAATTTAAAATTTCTCAACGCTGCTCCGCCCATCACTCCAGCGGCCAGCCGACAAAGGTCAGCGCCCATTACCAGCACACGCAGCAGCCTCCCCGAAATTCGCGTGTTTTGGTCGCAGCGTCTTGTGATACGCTAAGTACAAAACCCGAAATAAATAATCGTAATTGTCCATTGTGCAAATCAATAGACCACGAGCATTTATTTTATTGTTCGTATTTTCAAAAACTTAGTCCACAGGAGAGGTATAAAGTTCTGAAAAATATGAACGGATGTGTGAACTGTCTAAGCACGCGCCATACTATAATAAATTGCAGGTCACAGTCAGTTTGTAAAAATTGTAGCAACAAGCATCACACACTGTTGCATTTTTATGAAAAACGACCCTTCATGGTCGGGGGGAACGACCGATCAACGAACTTAGCCAGCACCTTTTCTCAAGAAAATTGTTTAGATCAGGCTATTGATAATAATTGTAAACAGTATAATAATGAGCAATGCGAAAAGTTGATATCATTGACTTCCACTACCAGCGGGACAAATAATTATAATATTAAAACTGTTTCAATTCCGCAACCCGTTCGAATCCTCGTTGATATGGGGTCTCAAAATCATTTCATTACAAAACAATGTAAACGCTTAGGAAATAACATTTTTCAACCGCAACAAAATATTTGTGTGAAAGGTATTGGTGATAACGCTCAGTCAATTCAAGGGTTGACCAACGTAACTTTATACTCGCGTCATAATAGTTTTAATTTAAAATTACAGGCTTTAGTAATGGATAAAATATCTGGTGACTTGCCTCAAAGTGAAGTGGATTGCTCTAAACTTAATTATTTAAAAGAGTTGCCACTTGCTGATGAACATTTTTATTTACCTGGATCAATTGACATGTTAATCGGCTCAGACGTATTCGCTCAAATTTTACGAGGCCCCAAAGTATTAGGTCCTGCAGGCGATCCTGACGCTGTAGACACTGAGTTCGGTTTTATAGTTCTAGGCTCTGCGCAAATACTTCAACCCTTTACCGCTCAATGTGACGTGCAAACATATTTTTGTTCTAGAGAAAATTCAATTGAAAACCTAATGACTCAATTTTTAAATTCAGAAGAAATCCCTGATAAAAAGCATTTATCACAGGCCGAGACACAGTGCGAGAAACTTTATATTGACAATGTCACGCGTGACAGCACAGGTCGTTTTACTACTATTCTACCATTTTCTTGCGATCCATCCTTGTTGGGAGATTCAGTACAAACTGCTACGAAAAGATATGCCTATTTAGAACGTAAGTTCAAGAATAATAGTTCATTTCGTGAAAAATACGACGATATTATTACTGACTATTTAGACAAAGGAATTATATCACGCGTACAAGATGAGGAAGATGATTTAAATTCTCAGTATATAATACCGCATCATGGTGTATCACGTGATGAGAAAATAAGCACTAAATTGCGTATAGTCTTAGATGCTAGTTCGAAAACTAGTTCAGGATTATCTTTAAACGATTGTTTACATCCTGGACCAAACCTACAGAATGACTTGACTGAAATAATTTTAAACTTTCGCTTGTTCCCTGTTGCGATTAGTGCGGATATTAAGCAAATGTTTTTACAGATTGTTGTTGATCCACATTTCCGAAAATATCTACGTATTTTATATCAATTTCCAAATGAGGAAAAGCCGACCTTATACAATTTTAATAGAGTTTGCTTCGGATTAGCATGCAGCCCGTATCTCGCAATGCGTACAGTGCGTGAATTAGCTCATTGTGAAAAGGAAAATTTTCCTCATGCGGCAGAAGTAGCTGAAAAATATTTATTTATGGATGATCTTGGTACTTCCGTATGTTCTCCGCTAGTGGGAGCTGTTCTTTCCAACGACCTTATCAAACTGCTTTTAAGGGGGGGTTTTGAGCTTGTAAAGTTTATAAGTAATAGCTCTGAACTTCTCAATCTAATACCAAAAGAAAACTGTCTCGAGTCGCAATTGAGTTTTGATAAAGATGATGACTTAAAAATGTTGGGCTTGAAATGGGATCCAGAGTCAGATCACTTCACAATATCCGTTAAACCGACGTCACAAGTCATTACAAAACGCGTTATTCTTTCAACCATAGCTAAATTGTGGGATATTAATGGATTCTGTGGACCAGTTATATTAAAAGCCAAGTTTATTATGAAAGCTCTCTGGCTAGCACACGTAGGCTGGGATGAGCGCCCTCCTAATGATATTTGCCAAGCGTGGTGTAGGTTGCGCGATGAGCTGCCTCTTTTATGCAATTTAAAGATACCACGTTTTGTAGGTATAACTTCATACGATGCTGAAGTTATTGTAGTGGGATTTTCAGATGCAAGTGAGCGTGGCTACGGCGCTGTGATATATTTGTGCGTCTTAAGTACACCTTATAACAGTGTCAATCTTGTATATTCAAAAAGTAAAGTAGCACCTGCCGTTAATAAGATGCAAACTTTAGCACGATTGGAACTTTGTGGGCTCGTACTGTTAGCTAAGCTCTTACAGTTTGTAGTGAATTCGTTATCGAAACGTTGCAACATCAAGGACGTATTTGCTTTTACTGATTCTACTGTAGCATTATACTGGGCACATTCTTCTCCACATCGTTTCCTAACATACATAGCTAATCGAATTGCAAAAATACAGGAATGTTTGCCGGCTAAACATATTTTTCACGTAATGGGCAATGAAAACCCTAGTGACTGCATATCCCGCGGCTTATTGCCTTCTCAACTTATAACACATCCACTTTGGATGCATGGACCTTCATGGGTTCAAAAACCGCTCAGTGATTGGCCATTGAAACGATTTTCTTTTCCCGATCAAATTCAATCAGACACAACCAATTTAGAACAAAAGACAAACACAAGCGTTTTAGTCACTACTAATGATGAACCACCACTCTTCTATTCCCTATCACAGAGATCATCTTCTTGGCCCAAACTTCTGAGAATAACTGTTTATGTGTTACGCTTTTTAAGAAAACTTCCACGCTCGAATAAGATAGAAGTAAATGATCTCAATATTGCCGAAATGTATATTCTTCGTAGCGTACAAAAGGTTCATTTCTCCCGTGAAATAGAAGATTTAACGCAAAATCGTGAGCTCCAAAAGGCATTTAGGCCTATGTCACCCTTCTTTCATGATGGTATTCTTAGAGTTGGAGGTCGTCTGGGCAACACTAATTTAAATTTCAATGGAAAACATCCAGTATTACTGCCTAAAAAGGATCATACCGTTAATATTTTAATAGATTATTTCCACACTAAATATCTTCACCCAGGTCCTCAATTATTGCTATCTTTAATGAGACTAAAATATTGGATAACTTCTGGTAGAAGCATAGTACAAAAGCGATTTCAAGCATGTAACCAGTGTTTTAAAACAAATCCACGCTCTAAATTTCCGTTTATGTCAAGCCTACCAGCACACCGTGTCAACGAAGCGAAACCTTTTCTGAAGACCGGTGTTGATTACGCTGGGCCTGTTTCTATTTTAATAAATAGGTACCGAGGTGCGCGTCGTGAAAAGGCTTATATCTGTCTTTTCACATGTATGGTAACTAGGGCAGTTCATATAGAATTAGCAGTGGATCTGAGTACTGACGCTTTCCTTAGAGCTTTTAGAAGGTTTGTTTCGGGAAGAGGGGATTGTTTGGAACTATTTTCAGACAATGGCACGAATTTCGTAGGTGCTAAAGCACATTTTGACGAATTGCAATCATTTTTGAAAGGAAAGTCTTTTGTTGATGCTTTTGCTACTGAGGCCACTGAACGTGGAATAGCCTGGAAAATGATCGCTCCTAATGCGCCTCATTTTGGCAGTGCTTGGGAGACCAACATCAGAAGTATCAAAATTCATTTAAAACGCGTCATTGGCGAGACTCTCTTAACTTACGAAGAATTATTAACTGTTCTTAATCAGATCGAAATGATTTTGAATTCGCGTCCGTTGACTGTTTTGAGTTCTGATCCTGCAGAACCTACAGCTCTTACACCAGCACATTTTTTGACCTTTGGTCCACTCAACTCTTTTTCTTCAATTGATATAACTTCACAGCCGCAAACTTTACTTAAGCGTAAATATATGCTGGATAAAATTGTAAATTCTAATTGGATACGCTGGAAAAACGAACATTTAACCACGTTACAGTCCAGACAGAAGTGGAATACTCACATCTCTCCTGTAAAGATAGGAACGGTCGTTGTAATAAAGTGTGATAATTTGCAACCTCTAAAGTGGCCTTTAGGAATTATCACTGAAGTACATCCTGGATCGGATGGAGTCATTCGAGTAGTGACAGTTCGAACACCTTCTGGAGTTTATATTAGGCCAGTAGTAAAATTGTGTCCTTTACCTACTCAATAGCAACTTTCATGATAAGCTTTAGAATGTATTTTTTTCTTTTTTTCTTTGGTTGTATTTACTATTTAATTTCCTAGTCGGAAACAGAAATGCGCATCCTTTGTATAATAGATTACTTCGCGTTAGTTTATTTTTATTTTATTATAGTCATGGTCATAGTCAATTCATCACTACAATGTTCTTAAATGCTTCGTTCAGCTTCTTTAGGAGAGGTAAATCTCTCCTAGGTCGGGGGGTATGATTAAAACACAGTTAATTGTATTAAGATATGAACATAAAGTAGCAATAAGCTTGCAAAATCAAGCTCTCTCGGAGGCGACATCAGACCTCCGCGGGCTCAGCGCGATCAGGCTGTATAGCACACGACCGCGCCAAAAAAGAAAAAAGAAAAAAAAAGACTGGAGGTTTTTCCCGCGCCGTGCGCCCCGGCATTTAGCAGAATTAATTAAGAACATCTTTTGGATTGAAGAGTACCTAACGAGTTATGGTTTTGTAAGTTACAGTTGCTTTGTAGTTATATAGTAATTTCAGTTGGCTGTGTGACCAGGGGTAAACCTATTAAGGAGCAGAACCAGCCCGCAATGGTTAGGGGTTTTCCTACCAAACATCAAAACTTAAAATTTAATTAATATTTTTTAGGAAGAGTCTTATTTTCGGACATAGTGGCGCGACTAAGCCTTTACGCCTGATTTTTCCTCCACCATTAAATAAATACCAGACCTGTCGGCAACCGTCTATATATCATACAGACTACCGAAATAACTCTCTACTAATGCATTGACTAAATACTTTGACACTAGATTATTATGACTCGTTATGATATGTCTTGTACCTTAAATGTAATCTGCTTCGCTTTGTTGTTATCTGTGTCCAGCACTGCGGAGTAATATTCCCATTAAGCTGCTACTTCCATCAGTTATCGCTACCTGTTAATATAATAATATATGATTCCACCGGAATAGAATCTTAAGTGCCTCAAGTTTACTTGGATCGCGGATAAGATATATTACGACTTTAATATACATTCTTACATTGCCATTCTCATAATCACTGATCAGTATATCACATTATTACAGAACCCATATTAGTCCTGAACCAAGTGCAAAGGTTGATGCACAGCGTTGGGGTGTTAGAATATTATTCACCGCCAAGTTCCCCGGAGAAAGCATGTCACTACATGCTAGATACTACTGATCGGGTCTACCAGTTGGCGGCCAATACCACAAGCGTATCGTCATACCTGGAAAGGGCCTGCTGGGCTTCGACAGAAGCCTAACCTCACCAACGATTAGTCTCCGTTAAGAGACTAACCAACCAAACTTATGCAAGTTCAAGCAATCATGAAAGTGGCAGCATTCAATCAATAGCATTATGTTGTGCGGGATACACGCAACACAACATTCTGCACGCACCAATATACCGTATACTATATTAGTCAGAAATGTAAACCTAAGACACTTAGCTCTCATTCCAGTCTCGCCTCATGATGTGACTCCTATCACTTATCATGCATTTACACGGACATTAACAAATTATATTCACTTTACTTAGAGATAGCGGTAAGCAAACTTTTACAAGAACAAACAAATGACATACGAAACCGCCGCTTTACGCCTCACGTTTTTAATCTATGGCAGGAGCCGGAAACATAGCGTGAACTTACCATAGAGTCCTTAATGTTGCTATATACAATATTTACAATTCGCAGCGGAGTCGCGACACTCCCGCCGAGAAAAATTAGAGTAAGGTGATCATTAAGTTGCGCGTCCATTCCCTTATCTTCTCAAGGGCTCGGACAGCCGCACCTCGTTTGATTTTCACCTCTTCAGATTGTCCTTCCCGATCTTCCTCATCAGGTTCTACTATTTCATCAATGTCCATTGTGATAAGATCATTTCTCAAATCATCGTCCACTTTATCAGTGCTCTCAGCAATCTTTGTTTCTGGCTCTTCTTGTCTTTTAGCCTTAACATCTACAGTAATATCTGACATGTCTCTCACTTCAACGCTCTCAGTTTCAATTTCAGCTATGGTTTCTTTTTGTGCTTCGTCTGATCCTTTCATTATAATATCTGGTATTATTTCTGGCACTTCAGGTATTTTGCTAGGCAACTCTCTCATACATTTTGTAGAATCTTGAGCTATTGGATTCTTCTGTTCTTGATCATCTACTTCTAGAGGATATAAATGCGCTATGGAACGAGTGAATACCGTATTCCCTACTTTTACTTGAGCTACTCTAACTTGGTTATCTGAACCTTTCACCAAGGATATTATTTTCCCTACTTTCCAGCCTTCTCGGTTCTTGTCTCCCTTTATCTGGACTATTTGACCTTCTTGCGGTGTAAGATGTGAAATCACCCGCGGCTGTTTATGTGAGAGATCATATCTTTCCCTCAGACTTGGTAAGTAACGGTTGCAAAACATCTCCTTGAACTCGTCTAGAATAATACGAGCCCTCTTCCATCCTTTTATTAAATTGATTTTTGTTGAGGTGCTTTGTGTAATAACATCTTCATTTGAGGTTTCCATCGTAACACATCTACCTGTCTGAAGGAAATCAGATGGCGTTAAAATATGTTCTAGCTCTGAGTCTACGGAAGTTAATGGTCTAGTGTTTAAAACTGCTTCTATTTCCTTAATCATTGTTGAAAGTTGACTATCATTTAACAGATGTTTTATAAATGTTCTTCGCACGCAATGTTTTACCAGTCCTACGAGCCTTTCATAGAATCCTCCAAACCACGGTGCAAGTTCGGGTATGAATCGCCATTTTATTTTATTCTCAACACAGTACGCGTTGGAAACTATGTCCGATATCAGCTTGAAATGCAAGGCATTGTCGGATGTTATAAGAGTTGGTACTCCTCTTGTTGCGATCATTCGTCTCAGAGCGAGTAAACCTTCTTCAGCTGACAGATCTTCAACAATCTCTAGGTGTAAGGCTCTCACTGCCAAACATGTGAATAAGCATATCCATCTTTTGCTTGTTCCTTTTTCTGTTTTAACTGATACAGGTCCGAGATAGTCAATTCCAGCAAAGGTAAATGGTTTGCTGTAATTTACTCTCTCGTGTGGCAGCGCAGGTGTAGTTGGTAGTTTAAATGGTCCACCACCATGTTTCACACAACGTGGACATTTTTGTAATATCTTTTGTACTTGACGTTTGCCTTGTGGTATCCAGTAAGTGTGGCGAATCAAACTCAGTGTATGATTGATACCAACATGGTAGTTCTTTTCATGTGTGGTTGTAATAACCTTATTAGTGAAGTCACAGTCCTTAGGTATAACTATAGGATACCTCTTGTCGAACGACCATTCAGCGTATTTAAGTCTACCTTTACATCGCAGAATTCCATCAATATCTTTGAATAGTCCTAAATTACGATAAAGACTGGTTTCTTTACCATTCAGTTCTTCTTCAAAATGTTCTGCCTGTACTTTCTTGACTTCATTTAATGTATTATCTTCTAAGCGTGGTTCTGTATGGATATCTGTTACATCTTGGACTTTGGACTTTACGCTCGTATCACTTTCTGTTGCTTCTTGAATTAGATTGTCTATTTCTTTAGATTGAGTTTCAGATTCGTATTCTTTTGGATAGTTTCTATCCGGGTTTGACTCTATTACTTCTGAATCCGAAGATTGATCATGTGAATTATCCGATTTCGAGAGACCCTCCCCCGTCGAGAACGCGCTGGTCTCCGTTGCATAAATTTTACAGGGCCACGTATCAGGATTCTCAACAAGAAATTGTGGTCCCACAAGCCACTTATCCTTTTCCTCTCTTGACGAAGACGGTCTTGTTCCTACGTCCGCTGGATTAAGTGCTGTCGGTACGTATCTGATCTCGAACGTTTGGTTTTTCTTTATCTCTTCGATTCTTCTTGCTATAAATGGTGGCAACAGTTTGGTAGTCTTGCACCATTCAATAACAATTTGACTGTCAGTCCACAATATTTGTTTCGATATTTTATGTGAAAGGAATCTGAGCACATATTTCATTAGTCTGCTTCCTATCAACACACCTAGTAATTCGAGGCGTGGTATTGTATAACTCTCACTGTCCTTGATTGGAACTAGACGAGACTTTCCCATAACAAAGGTTTTCTGTGTTCCGTTGACAAGAAATATAGAAGCCGCGTATGCCTTTTGAGAAGCATCAGTGAAGCAATGTAATTGATATTCTTTTGCCTCTTCAATTGGCATATAACATCTATCCACCGATGTCTCGTTGACATCGTTAAGCTCATTGCATATGTCAATCCATTCGTCAACTAACTCCTTTGACAGAGGTGAATCCCATTTTGCTTTATCTTTCCACAAATCTTGCAAGAAGAGTTTAGCCGATAAAACATGTGGCACGGCATAGCCACAAGGATCATATACTGAGGCGATTACCTTCAACACACCTCTCTTCGTATTAGCACCTCTAGTGATCTTCGTTCTCAAGTGGAGCGTGTCATCCTCTAAATTCCAGTTCAGACCCAATATTTTAACTATTTGGTCAGGGCAAGCATCAGGAATTCGCTCCATGAAGTCCTTAGAATTTGAACTCCATTGCCTTAAATTCATCGAGATTTTTTGAAATGTCTCCTTTGAACTCCGATACATATCTAGGGCTTCTTTGATACTATTACACCCTGTAACAACATTGTCAACATATATATCTTTTGCCAATTCTTGGACCCTCTCATTTTCAGCTTTAGCCAAATGATGTTTTACAGTAGCATTCAACATAAACGGGCTTGAGATTATTCCAAATGGTACTCGTGTAAACCTTAAGTGAATCAGATTATCTTCTTTGGCTGGTTCCTTAATGTCTCTGATCCACAGAAATCTGGTAACATCCCTGTCCTGTTTCTTAAGACCTATCTGCAGGAATGCTTTTTCGATATCAGCCGTCAATCCAAGGCTATGGCATCTGAATTTAATAATCAATCCAGTCAAATCTTCTAATAATATTGGACCACGGTAAAGGTGTTCATTTAAACTCTTATTATCTTTGGTTTTAGCTGATGCGTCATATACAATGCGCAACGGTTTTCCTGGAACAGAAACTCCGTGATGAGGTATGTAATGTATTGAATGAGTTTCGCTGTTGTCTTTTACGCTAGGAACTTCTTCTATGACCCTCTTCTCCGATTGGTCCCTCAACGTCTGATCATATGACATCAGAGTATCTGTATCTAGCCTTTTGAGTAAGTTTACTAGACGTCCGAATGCTAATCCGAAGTTAGATGGTAATTTTGATGGATGATCATTCCATGGCCAACTGACATAATATCTTTTGTCTTTGAACTCCGTTGTTTCGTTGAAATGCTTGATAGCTTCTTCGTCTCTATTAATCTTCGGCGAGTCGGTGATTCCTATGGACTCTAAATCCCACAAGTGTTTCAGATTACCATTATCCAGTGGTGGATCAGGTTGATTGAGTCCGACTTCAAAGGATGACTTGAAACGATTCGTTGGGTATCTTACCAGACAGTATCCAACCGAATTCTGATTGAACCAAATATAAATCCTCTTCTATACATATCTTTTTTGTTGACATGACCGTAAAATAGTAGTCGTTTCCGAGTAGAATGTCGACTCTGTCCGCCAATGAACCATCGTCAGCCAATCTGTACCTCTCGCTAAACTTCCCATGAAGTAACTCCTTTTCTGGATATGGCACTCCTTGTGATATGGAAGGTACTGTGTTAACAAATAGCGTTTTACTTGTTTTATTCTGTGTCATTAGGTCTAGTTTAACTAATGGACTCTGTATCTCCTGAGGACTCTGAGATCCAAACGTGAATATCGCTAGATTGTTCTGCTCTTCAGTTTGGAGATTCAACTCTCTCGCCATCTGTTGAGTGATATAACTTCGCTGGCTTCCACAATCTAACAAAATACGACACATTTGCGTAGTACCACCATGCCCTTTTACCTTAACTACTGCCGTCTGTAACATCGTAGAACCCTTTCTGTTTGTGTGCATATGCATTACACTAGTACTAGTAGAATTATTTTCATTTACACTAGTACTAGTTTTTTCTTTCCTTTCCTTAATTTTGAAGGTTTTGGGACATAGTGCACTGTTGTGCCAACCATACTGTCCACAGAACTTGCAATTTTTCTTGCAAAAGCATTTGCGTGCCATGTGCCCTTCCCTGAAACATATGAAGCATCTTTTTCCTAAACTAGCTTTCTTTTCTCTTATTGTTTTTTGACAGTCTTCATTTGTATGATTCTCTTTACAGAAGATGCACGATAGTTTGCATTTCTTTTCTCCCCCAACTCTCACATTTTCTTGTTTCCTTTTGGGTTCAAATTTCCTTTTTAATGGTCTGCGGCTATTGCAGTTACTCGGCTTTAGTGTGAAATTATTCCAATGTTCTTTCTGTTTTATATTATTGAAGCTATTACTTTTCCAGTTATTCTTTTGTGTATTTTCTTTGATATGAAGTGTTTCTACTGTGTACTGTGCAGCGTCGTTTGTGTTACTTTCTTGAGTAATTATTCTGGCTTCCTCTTTGACTGATATGACTCGAGAGAGTTGTTTCAGTATTTCTTCAACAGATTCTTGCCTGTTAGCGTCTAATCTCATTTTTGTTTCAATGCACCTAATCAATTGGATGGCAAATGAATACCGGTCCCTGCAGGTGAAATGCAGTTGTACCAAATTATTTTATAAGTACAATTAAGTATTTATTTTGCAAGAAATATAGCTAGACCTATACAGTTGAATTTATCTACCAACAACCCCTTTATCATTTACTGATTCAAAATTATTTGTAGAAAACTGATATAGTTTTCCGATAAAAATAAATAATAAACTATGGGCATCACTATAGATATCAAACTGCAACATATTCTTAGGCAGTCACGTTCACGTGTTGTTCGTTGTTGTTCAGTGTCAGCGTCAGCGTTCTTATGACTTTATTATTGCCTTAGAAAACATAAAATTAAATATACTTCGTGATATAACATAAAATGTATGAATAAACGTGGCTGCTCAATTTCACTAGAACTTTCATTTTGCATGAAAATTTAAGTATCCTGAAGGGTATATTAGAGACAGACGGCTCTAATATGGCGTCGACTAACAAAGAAACAAGATTTTCCTTAGTTATTGAGATTCGTTTAAAAGTTTTCTCATTAACAATGACAAATTAACAAGCCGCTGTATTTGTCGTTTACATGATAAAATAGAATATTCTCTTACTCAAATAAGTACTCGAAAATTAACCTTACGCCGTTTATTACTCATGTAATTAACCACGAAGAGAAGAGTATTAAAAAAGGAAAAAACTCGATTTTCAATTGTTTGTACAAGCACAAGCATGTTACTTTGAACTAACTTTTGCTGTCTGAAAATTTGCACGTTTGCCACAAAAGGTCAACGAATCACTTATTAGGTACTTCAATAACACTTACCTGAAATGGAGGCACTTCTTTCATTCGATTTAGAACAGTGTGATCACTACCCCATCACATTAATTGCAAAGAAAAACAACCTTGCATCGCATAAGCTCCAAAACAATTCGAAACAAGAAATGCAGCCAGCCATTATAAAATTTTACCTTCAAATAACCATAATTCTTACTTTTAATTTTAATACTTAACGTAAAATTTCCAGAATAGTCTTAAAATTAATACTATTATTTTAAATGATAACCAAATTTATCCTCTCTTTATTCTGTCACACACATTATAATTTGCGCAACTCAAAATACGGCAATTGTTTGCGATTTAGTACGAACTGTCGCCATTTGTTTTTTCCGGCACTTCCTGTGAACTCGATTCACCAATGGGTGCTTCGCTCATTGCCATGACCATAGTACTATCAAATTCATTTCTTTTATAGAAAATCGCATGTATGTACCAACTATTGTAAGCAGCTTTAATATTAATAATGTTTTACCTGTATTTACTTTCATAATTGTAAACAGAAAAATTGTAAAAGTACATGAAGGGATTAAATTACCTCCGCAACTGGACAACAGATGTCGCTACGAGTCATACATAACAATCACAAGAACAATTTTATTTCAACACAAAATTGCTCTTTTCAATGCATTATTATCAAGATTCCCGATAAAAATCCTCGGATCCCAGCATCTCCACCATGTCGGCAACCGTCTATATATCATACAGACTACCGAAATAACTCTCTACTAATGCATTGACTAAATACTTTGACACTAGATTATTATGACTCGTTATGATATGTCTTGTACCTTAAATGTAATCTGCTTCGCTTTGTTGTTATCTGTGTCCAGCACTGCGGAGTAATATTCCCATTAAGCTGCTACTTCCATCAGTTATCGCTACCTGTTAATATAATAATATATGATTCCACCGGAATAGAATCTTAAGTGCCTCAAGTTTACTTGGATCGCGGATAAGATATATTACGACTTTAATATACATTCTTACATTGCCATTCTCATAATCACTGATCAGTATATCACATTATTACAGAACCCATATTAGTCCTGAACCAAGTGCAAAGGTTGATGCACAGCGTTGGGGTGTTAGAATATTATTCACCGCCAAGTTCCCCGGAGAAAGCATGTCACTACATGCTAGATACTACTGATCGGGTCTACCAGTTGGCGGCCAATACCACAAGCGTATCGTCATACCTGGAAAGGGCCTGCTGGGCTTCGACAGAAGCCTAACCTCACCAACGATTAGTCTCCGTTAAGAGACTAACCAACCAAACTTATGCAAGTTCAAGCAATCATGAAAGTGGCAGCATTCAATCAATAGCATTATGTTGTGCGGGATACACGCAACACAACATTCTGCACGCACCAATATACCGTATACTATATTAGTCAGAAATGTAAACCTAAGACACTTAGCTCTCATTCCAGTCTCGCCTCATGATGTGACTCCTATCACTTATCATGCATTTACACGGACATTAACAAATTATATTCACTTTACTTAGAGATAGCGGTAAGCAAACTTTTACAAGAACAAACAAATGACATACGAAACCGCCGCTTTACGCCTCACGTTTTTAATCTATGGCAGGAGCCGGAAACATAGCGTGAACTTACCATAGAGTCCTTAATGTTGCTATATACAATATTTACAATTCGCAGCGGAGTCGCGACAAGACCTAGTTGATTCTGAAACGTCTACATCCATAGAGCTAATCAAAGCTCGACTTATAACGCAAGCTTGACTTTTTTCCGATAAAGTGATAAACACTGTTTCCTCAAAGTTTTTAATGCCGTTTAAAAAAAAGCTATTAATTTTATTACAAATCTTTTACTATTGTAGGTTATTACATAACTTTCAAAATCTATCAACTATTTAACATGCTGATTTCAAGTGATAACTCAACGATATCATACTCAAGCATCCATTAAAGAGTAAAATCAAGTTTAGGGTATCAAATAAATCTTAGATAGAGGTAAAATATATGAATTTAAATACAAAAAAATATCACTTTTTTTTAATGAGGTGACTTTTTAAGAAAATCCACCTAACTAATCGTTCTTGAGCCGTATTAGACGTGATGGCGACGTATGGTAATCAATTTTAGTAGCTTCACATTCTTGAGTAAGTATGAGGTTGTTGAATGTCTTCAAAGGTTTCATATTTTCTTTTTTTAGGGTGTTGAGGTTTCTGGTTCAGCCTAAAACGATATTTCAATATTGATTGGTATAAAGATTTCAGATCTAGAAAATACCTTGTTATCGAATAATTGTAAGATGTTAAAAAGCCGTGAAGATAGAAAAATAATAATTCAAAAGTCACAGTTAAACGCTTCCATATTTGACGTTAAAAGCCGGAAGAACGTCGACAATGTCTGTGGCAAGAACAAAAGCAAAGGTGAATTTTAGCTGTCTTAACTGCTAATAAAAAAACTTACCTTGGATAAATTCAAAGTTGGTGCAGCCCACTATTCTAATCTCTTCTTGTTATTAGCTTGCATGATAAAAGCTAAACTTTCAAAATGCAGTGAGCAAATTGTGCCCGTGCGTCCACGTTAATCATGTATCGTTAGGAGTCCACGATACATGATTTGCACAAGCTTGGTACGTACCAAACGTACTGAAAAATCCAATATCGATATTTTGTTTGATTATTTACTGCCCTTAGCACTAACTTTGATGGATGTGGCCATTTTTTAAATTAAAAAGTTATTGTTTACGGAGTATATATGATAATATTAGAGTATTATATTATAATTATGACGGATCTTTAAAATACAATTATAGAATTAACATTTTAAGAGTATTTATGTAGTTTGAAAATATGTTGAAAAACTCAATAAAATTGACTAATTTGCAAACAGTAATCTCTCGCTTATTCATTGTGTTTCTATTGCTATAAATGTTATAATAATAATAAATGTCAATAGTTAATGTGAAAAACAAGTTTAAATTATGTTAGTTTATTCCACTTTAAATGTTACGCCAAATATTCATGTACGATTAATCGTAACCGTGGCAACACTTATTGATTGAAATTTGTTGTGATGTTTTTCTAAATTTTGATAAATATTTGATGATACGAGGGTCATTCAATAAATACTTAGCCTACAAAAAGTAAACGAAAATTTTGGAATAGTGGCAATTTATTTTTCAACATAGTCTCCTTTTAGTTCGATACACTTAGCCCAGCGATGCTCCAACTTTTTTAACCCGTCCGAAAAATAGTTTTTGTAACTCTGCAAAATAGGCCTCCGTGGCGGCGATGACCTCATTTGATCCATATCTATTCCCGGCGAGTGGTTTTTTCAGATTAGGAAACAGAAAGAAGTCACAAGGGGCCAAATCTGGAGAATACGGTGGATGGGGCAGCAATTGGTAGCGTAATTCGACCAATTTGGCCATGGCAACGGCAGACGTGTGAACCGGTGCGTTGTCGTGGTGAAACAGCACTTTTTTCTTCGCCAGATGGGGTCGTTTTTTCTTTAATTCGGCGTCGAATCGGCCCAATAAATCGGCATAGTAAAGTAATTGTTTTACCCTTCTCGAGTTAATCGATGTAGATCACACCTTGTGAATCCCAGAAAACGGTGGCCATAACTTTTCCGGCCGATTTTACTGTTTTCGCCGGTTTCATCGACGGTCACAAAACGACGCAAAAACTCCGATGGATTCCGCTTAAACAGCGCCAAACACGTCTCCGATGTGGTCTCACGGTTGCGCTTGTTTTCCGGTGTGAGTAAACGCGGCACCCATCGCGCCGACAGCTTTCTCATGCCGAGTTCCTCGTGAAGAATATGATGCACTGTTCCTCCTGAAATGACTACAGTCTCAGCTAGCTCCCGAACCTTCAATCGGCGATCTGCCAATACGAGATCATGGATTTTTTAAATGTTTTCCTCCGTAGCAGCTGTTTTCGGTGCACCTGGACGTGGTTCATCAAAAACCGACGTACGGCCACGTGCAAACTCGTTGAACCAATTCTTGACGGTGACCATCGATGGAGAAGAGTCACCGTACACAGCATCCAAGCGCTCTTTGATTTCGATGCGCGTTTTCCCTTCCAAAAATAGGAATCGAATCACCGAACGATATTGCTCTTTTTCCATTTTTGTAAAACCGATCGACACGTTCGCTTCCCTAAGTTGTCAAATTAAAACAAATGAAGGGATTGGAATGAAAATTTGAAAAAAGAATTAAAAAAGAATGTGCTACACTGTGGTAAAATTCTTTTGAAACTACAGCGCCCTCTGGCGATGAGGCTAGGTACTTAATGAATGCACCTCGTATTTAGACAAAATAATACTGAAAGAAACACCATCTTTTTGTACACTGGATGTTTCTGATCTCTTTTTGTAAGAAAACACGCTGCAAATCGTAATTTTTTGCTCTTGGCGTACCCCGCGTACTTTGACATGCAGAATGACTTGCGATCGCGCGTCAACTAGTTTTATATAACCAGCATGAACGGCGGTCATGTGCGGTTGACAGAGGGGAAAGCCTGCCAGTGGCGTCTGCAGTCTTTAATTGCTCTAAGGGTGCCACTGACTAAAATTTTTGAATCACCATTTTACTAGGGGATTCCCTAGTAAAATGGACTATTCTTTCTTTTTATAACGCCGCCGTACCGTGGCTTTTCCTTGTCTTTAGCTGATGGCCCAATCGCCTTTGGCACAAAAATGAAAAAAAAAATATTGTCACATTTGACCACAGAGTACTTTTTTTAAGAAACATTTGACATTGACAAGGAGGGAGCGAGCGAGCGGGTGGCTATAACAATCTGAATATGCGCTTCATAAGAATATGACAATTGTTGAATCATCGCCTGCTTCATGTGAAGATCTTAGACAATTTCATTCAGAACTATATATTAATTATTTGAAAGCCGTTACCGAGATTGATGATGACTACATGGCTAGTGCTAAAGACGAAGAGTATGGCTTAGGTAATTTTTTTCATTAAATCACTAAACTGCACCTATACATATAACATAATTGTTCCTGCCTACACCAGTGGCAGTGTATTGCCTTTAAAATAAGTGGACTAACTTCGCTTTTGTTATTTATTGTAGTTAAATATTTCAGTTAATTGTAACAGTTTCAAAAAAATATGATTATATTAGTTGCTATTTCAAAGAATTTGATGTTAATGTAAAATAATGAGGGACGGTTATGATTAATTTCAGGATACGACTGTCCACCAGTCTCAAATATGTATGAGCTAGTGATGACAATAGCTGGCGGATCTATAACTGCTGCCAGATGTTTAGTTCTTGGAATAGCTAAAGTTTCCATCAACTGGTGTGGAGGATGGCATCATGCACAAAGGTATTTTATTCATGTCCTTTATCACCCCAATTAAGGTAACATTGAAAAACTTAATGCCTATAGCAGCATATTGAAACAGTAAACTACCTGTTTTTTTCTGTAGAATAGCACTTATGAGGCTATGCAGACCAATTGATTTAAATATAATTTTTAGGTCTAGTGCAGATGGGTTTTGCTACATCAATGATATAGTCCTGGCTATTGAAACTCTAAGAACAAAGTTTACTAAAGTGCTGTATATTGATCTGGATGTCCATCATGGTATAGTTCATTCAAACTGTATTATAGCTTTTAAAAGACACTGAGAAGTGGTAAGCATTCTGCCTGAAACCCAGAACGCCTGGATTCATTTTCAAGTCTGGATTGTGTGTTTTTGGATTTTTTGGAGAATAACCTGGGTTGGTGATCACAGACACATATTGTGACAACTGTCATGATGGCTTGATTTTGATGATGAAAACCTTTCCCAGACATGGGACAGTGATGGCTAATTACTACATTTCTTTTAAATTGTCTACTTATTTGTGGTAATAATAATTCTAATGTGTGGTATAAAAAAATAAATAATAATCCCAGAAGATGGTCGCCCCACTTTCTTCTATTGTAGGCCCTTGTTGCACCTATCGCTGGATTGCGTCAAGTGTTCGTAGCCCAATGCTCCCGTAGATCCGCAGTACCGGCGCGTAGTCTCGTAACCCCAGTCGTAGCAGCCCGTACCAACATCCTGTCTTGTAAGGTTCAGCTACCTAGCCTGGGTCGGATGGGTGGCCAAATTAAACTCCGAATATTCCCTAAATCAGGCAGCTAGTTACTATTTCTAGTGATCCTGCTCCTGTCCTGTACTATTCTGCACTGTAGTTCACTATTTTCTTCTATGGAGGCTTCTCGTTGACTACGATTTGACCCTGGGGAAGGCTTATTGATATTCCCGGTTTTGGCTCCCAATTGGTATCTACTCTTATTTCAGGGGCGCACAAAACTGGTAACATCCTATAAAAAGCATTTAAATATTTCCCTAAGGTCAAGTTAGACATGGAGGCCCGACAAACTACGTGTGTGACAAAGACTGATTCAAAGTCAATTCAACTTCCTAAACTAACTTTCTAATTCTTATGAGGGTGTGTACTTATGAAAAAACTAAGTACCTATGCTGCCTTTCTTTATTAAACGAAAATACAAATAAATCTTATAAACTAACTTCCTAACTATGAACTATCAAAACAAACATTAATCAATCAACATAGGCTAAACTATAAAAACATAAACAAACCGTAACTATCTATGCTAAGTGGACTGTATACAATTTAAGTACGCTTTGTTTACATAAATTGTATAGTTGAACTTGATATAGTTTAACTATACAATTTATGTAAACAAATTACCAATACAAACTTAAATATTTGAAACTAAATTAATATTTATAACTATGTTAGCCGTGAGGAACACCTAGTCATGGGACATTATTGAAGCTCACTGTTGTGCCACTGCTGCTGCTATCAGGGAAGAAACCATTGGTCCAAGGAGACACAGTCACATCTCGCCGGGTGCCCCTCGGATGGCCTAAAATTATTGCTCCTCATTTCATTTGGCCAAACGTTATTCGCCTAAACTTGTTACGCACAATTATTGATTCGCCTCTAAGCAATGTTTTAGAACAAATGTTTTATAATGAATAAGCAATGTTTTAGAAGAATGTTTTATACACACATCAAGGTCTAGGGATATTTGAATTAAACCTAAATAACTAAAATTGTATTAACTTTTTGTTAAGACACCTACACATTAAAATAAACCTTGATAAAGTTAAATTTAAAAAAAACTTAGAAGAAGAAGAAAAACTCAGACAAAATTTCAATCTTAACTTTATTTTTGAAACATCAAAACCTAAACAAAACAACTATTTTTTTTATAAAAATTGTTGAAAACTCAAAATTAATAATCCGTGGATCCACCTAAGACTCTCCTGACACATCTGCAGCGGTTCTGCATAATCATAACAAGGGTGTCAATATCCTGTTGTGGAATACTGTCCCAAGTCCTGCTAAGATGCAGGAAAAGCTGGTTTTCATGCACAACTGAAGCATATCCCAGGCATGCTCAATAGGATTTAAGTGAGGGGATTGTGCAGGCCAGTCTAAAGCTTGGATATCATGCTGTTGTAACCAACTTGTAACGATACGCGCCGTATGTGGACGGGCATTGTCGTGCATTAGCTGGAAATTTTGTCCTATTTGCTGTCTGTGGGGCAAGATTACAGGCTCTAGCACCTCATCTCGGTATTTTAGAGCAGTCATATTGCCCTGTATCCAAACGAGGTCCGTTCTACCGCCGAGGCGAATTCCTGCCCAAACCATAATCGTGCCACCTTGATATGCATGAACTTGTTGTGGGTGCTGCAGTCGATTCCAACGTCCAGGTTCTCTCCAAACGCGTACTATTCGCGAATCAGGATGAAATCCAAACCTGGATTCATCAGTGAAAAGCACAAGTGACCATTGAGAATGGTTCCAGTTTTCGTGTGCAATAGCCGATTGTAATCTTTTTCCTCGATTGCCTCTCCTTAGCGCTGGTACCCGAAGTGGCCTACGAGCACGTAGGTTGACTTCATGCAGTCGTCTTCTCAAAGTTTGACCGCTTACCAGCAAACCATACTCGCTCTGTAGCCTTTGAACCAATTGCATCGCCGTTACGTTTGGTTGACTTAGTGCAGCATTTACTATGAATCGGTCCTGTACATGTGTTGTAATGCGTTGAGGTCCTCGGTGCCAACCCACCACTTCCCCCGTGACACGATAACGTGACCAAAGCCTGGATATAACGCTCTGACTGGTCCTCATGGCTTCAGAAACCGCAAATTGAGTAGCGCCAGCTTGAATCATGCCCACT
Organism: Udea olivalis; assembly: GCA_947369235.1. NCBI lineage: Eukaryota > Metazoa > Arthropoda > Insecta > Lepidoptera > Crambidae > Udea > Udea olivalis. The sequence continues at coordinate 6,897,874 of OX376362.1, read as the reverse complement.
GCTCTTAACATTTCGTTCCTGGTCAAGTGTCTACGTGGCATAATTAAATGAACACCGGAGATGCGTTTGACAAAGATTTATAGAAATATATGGAGTTTTAATCAAGTTAGAAGTTCGTGAAGATTTACTTCTTTGGAAGAAATTCAATGAATGCGAATTTTATCTTGAAACAAAACCTTTAATACACAAATTTGAATTTAAAAAAGGAACTTAATAATGTTTTTATAATCTGTCACTAGTATTTTTTTTTGTGAGGCCAGTACTTTTTAATTTATTTGAAAAAGTTTTATATATCCCTAGACCATGTTGTTGTGTGTAGATTGGCCTAAATATTAAAAGCCCTAATTTCATAACTCCTAATATTTAATGTCCTAAATTCTATTTGCATACCTACGTACTTTTGGCACAACAAATACCAAATTTTCGACCCTACTTTTATCAAGATTAGTATCAGTTTAATTTAATTTGATTATCTACACATGATCTATTTTATTTTATATTTCTACAAATTTTATGAGGTACCTAAAATGTCGTCTATGTATATAAATAGTATGTTAAACCGAACTGGCCGTGGTCGTTCGCCGTGATACTAGTCCCTGCACAAGAGTGTAATTCAAGAGCCGAAGGCGCGGAGGGAGGGCAGCCCTCGCCCGCTGTAGTTAATCTCAGGCGACCAGCAAGCCGAAGCTGCGCAAGCGAGCGTGGGGGACTGCGATTTACTACGCAAGGGCGAAAGGGCTGCACTTCCCGCAGCGCCGGTAAGAGGCAAACGAAATGCATGCTTGCATGTATAGTTTGTATGCTAATGACAATTTAGTGATAAAAAAAATTAGGCGTTCCGATATAGACCCAATTTCGCCAAGCCCCTCCTCTTAAAATTAAGTAATGCAAATGTTTTATGTATCCTGTTGGTGTACCTTTAAAATAAATAAATAAGTATAGCCCACTCAACGAAGGAAAAATAGGCAAAATAATTCGTGTTAAAGCGATTTTTGGCACAAATGTAGGCAATAGTGTCTGAAGCAACATACGCTTTTACACGCATTATTTGTTAGTTTTTCGTCTTCGTTGAGTGGACTATAGTTAGACCGCTTAATTCAGTCCTCGCCTGCGGGGTACAGGGGCGCGGGGGTATGACGAGAACGGGGGCCGGCGGGAGGTGCGGGCGGCAGGCAAGGTGTTCTGTACCCCGCAGGCGAGGACTCAATTAAGCGGTCTAACTATAGTAGGTAAGTGTTTTATTTTAGGTAATGGTGTCCAAGATGCATATGACCGAAGCCAATCAGTGTTCACCCTCTCATTTCACAAGTATGAACCAGGGTTTTATCCAGGCACAGGGAGTATAGATGATATAGGAACCTCTACTGGTAAAGGATACCAATGTAACTTTCCTCTGTCGGCCTGGTATTCTGATGAAACTATGGAATATGTCTTTGAAAAGTAAGTACCTAAGATACATACAATGTTGCAGCTCTTTGTAATGACGACACGATTGGCGTAGTGCGCTGTAGCACCGATTCTCGCCGCGATTTCCGTAGTGTCCGGGTTCGATTCCCGGTCGGGTCAATTCAGGAGATCTTTTCTGAATTGACTCGGGTCTGGGAGACGCCCCTAGCTATTTCCTTGTGTGGTACCGCGTAATACAGGAATAAATTAATCCCTACTTCGAGACCATTACAAGAGGTGTGATAATCAACCTTTACATAGGTACCTACACCATAAGCTGCTGAGTCAAGACCCATTTCGCTATGGTTTTGTAAAGGTTCATGTGAACGCCTCTGTACAGTGTAAGCAAATAATTATTTTCCTTTGGTGTAAGCTATGCTTATTTTCGGAACAGGTGATCTTGGTGTAAGATTTCCCAGGTATTGATTCATGCCAAAATAGTAATGTATAATTACAGGGTATTCACGTCAGTAAATGAGGAGTTCTCTCCCGACGCCATAGTTGTACAGTGCGGGGCAGACGCGCTCGCGCACGACCCCAACGGCGGCGCGACGCTCACTGCGCGTGGCTATTGCGCATGCATAGCCGCGGTACTAGAGCGACGGTTACCCACGCTGCTCCTTGGCGGAGGTGAGAAGAAATTTATGTAAAAACTAGTTATTAAGGCCTGCGCAGACGACGGATTATCCGCGTCTTATTTTATTGTCCGTCAAAATAGATCCCTTACAAACTGTATCGAGCAACGCACACGGACGACTAAAAGTACGCCGAACAAAAAGTCCGCAGAATCACCACGGACGCCCACAGAACGTAGCGATTTAAAGTACGCAGGTAGGCGAAAAAAATATAACGAACGAACTATGAGCGACTAACGCACGAAGCGGACTTTAGTCCGCGTCAGTAATCGATTCAAAATAAAGGGATGAACCCAGTATTCTCTCTAAAACGTCATCTGTTTTTCTTAAACTTCATTTTAATTACAGCACAACGTAATCTCAGAATACTTTTTTCTCCGCCGCTGAGAAAAGTCCGTCGTCTGCGCAGGCCTTTAGAGTTAGAGACCGTATGAGTATGAGCCCTTGCCTTTTGGTAAACTATTTGATGTTGGAAGGGATGATAACCGGGTACCAAGAAGAGCTAAGACAGTGAGGTGAACTAGCCATTTATTTACATGCTACCTCACACTAGAAATGGTGGTGGTGCTATTCGTTATGCATTGCAGCCAGCAGGCTGCACCGCTAGATGTGGCAGCAGAATCTCTGCGCATTGTTTTTTGCATTTGACGATATTCTTTCTGTGTTGTCATAAGACATACTTATGATTTAACAGCCAGTTTGACCTTCGTCATCAGGATTACATTTTAAGAAATGATGCTCCTTGGTTACGTTCGGAGTTCGGCCGCTCACGAAATGTTCGTTGCTTCGGTAAAACAAATTTGCAAAAAAATACTAAAATTTTGAAGATTTTAGTATATTTTAAACAATACAAAAATACATAGTGGTTGTGTAAGTCTTATTCGTTTTCATACTAATTAAGCTATAACTCGCGGCACGTAAAAAACGCCCTGGAAGACAGTGAAGGGGATGTGTTTGCGCATGTGTCAACTAACGAACCAATGGCCCGTAAGCCCGAAAAGCCCGTGCCCTTACGCCATTTGTTCGTGCGGTGCCTCACCCTCCTCGCTTTGTACCACTAATTAGATCCATAAAGCGTCTAGTGCGCAGGATGAGCTCCAGAGCGCTTTTTACGTGGCGCGACCTGTAGTTAGTTTTCCCGAAACTGCCCCCTAGTGCCATGTTATGTAATCAACACGTCAGGGTTAGTCCTATTTACAGAGTTATTGTGGTATATTAGGCTCGATAACAATATCGTTCTTATGTGCTTTTTAATCATCAATTAATATATAAAATACCACCCGTTAATCTAATCTTACAACGTTCTCGCTATCATGAGATTTAGTAGATAGGCACCACTTAGCCCAAAGTTTAACGCAAAGTGATCTATGTAGATCGGCGTTGCTCGAGTACTCCGACCCAATGGTTTGATAAGTTATAGACTAGTAATAGTAGTAATATTCATCCTAGCGCGAAATAAGTAAGAAGTAGTGAGGTATGTATATGAGTAGTACCTACATATTGATGACAATAACCCAGCCTTGGCCCTTGGGCGACTGAAATCCATTCTAGTTCGAGGCGAGTTGCCTGGTTAGCGAGAATATTATTTATACGCTATAACATCATAATTATTAGTTAACTTTATGAGCAGCGGTTACTACAGTTATGGCCTGCGCAGACGAGGGATTATCCGCGGCGTACTTCTTTGTCCGTCAAGATAGATCCCTTACAAACTGTGTCGAGCAACGCACACGGACGACTAAAAGTACGCCGAACAAAAAGTCCGCTTAATCACCGCGGACGCCCACGGAGCTTAGCGGATTGAAGTACACAGGTGTCCGCGAAAAAAATAGAACGAACGAACTATGAGCAGGCAACGCTCGCGGCGTGAAGTCCGTTAATAATCGATTCGAAATTAAGGAATGGACCCAGTATTCTCTTTTAAAAAGTATTTTCTTTTTCTTAAACTTTATTAAATTACAGCAGAACGTAATCTCAGAATATTTAAATACTCTACAACAGATAATCGCACACCGTGTGCGTTGAGTCCGCGGCGGACTTTTTATGCACGGAGCGTACTTTTTTCTCCGCCGCGGAGAAAAGTCCGTCGTCTGCGCAGGCGTTTAACGTTTAAGTAGATAGGTATTCATTCTACCACGTGCGTAAAACAAAGTCCCTGTACTAACTGCATCTGTCTGCACGCTCTGTTATAATGCGGAATGCTCTTTAAGAAACCAAAAATGTATATCCTTCATACGTTGTGATTGCTGACCTTGATCATTTTTAAAAGCTAATTAATATTACAGGAGGTTACAACCACGCTAACACAGCACGACTGTGGGCCACCCTCACTGCCCTCGTCACAGGCGTAGAGTTAGACGAAAGTATACCTGATCATGAATACTGGCTTAAATATGGGCCAACTTACATGCTGCCGATACAGCCGATGCTAACCAGAGATACGAACACGAAAAACTACCTCAACCAGTGCATTTTAGGAATCACAGGCAAGTATCTTTATCAATCAGGTACCGCTCCTCGTGCTTGACTTGACAAATTCGTTTATATCTGCTCAGGCAAACCATCTTGCACTTAAAAAGTTCTTGATATTAACCTCCGAAATTGTTTTATTTACAGAAAACGTACGGAAGTACCTGAAAAAGAGTATAATCGAAGAGCCTATATTGATGAAGAAACGGAAAATTTATGATAAAACTAAAGATAAAAGTGTTAGTCATGTAAACGAAACCGTTAGTTCAAGTTCTAAAGATGTGTATGATTTTGTAGACTGATTAGATAGATTAGATATTAAATTAGTATTTTTTAATCATAATATAAGCCTTTTTCTTAAGCCATTTTGTAGGTAAACCCGCTGAATGTTGCGTAAAAAATGAACCCACAATGAACATCGAAATATTTAAAAGCGATGGTGAGTGACACTCATCACGAAATCTCCGAAACTACAAGTGCTAGGAGTTTCAAATTTTGCATGGGAGTTCTTTTTAGAGGTCGTAGGTGCTCAATAATTAGGGTGCACACCCACGTCAGACTTTTTGTCGGACCGATAATCGGGCCGATTTTGTATTTCATATTATTTCTGACCTACTTTTTGTCGGACGTGTGCGTTGCTCCATTGCTATCAGTACGTTCTATTTTTCTCCTACAAAAAATCGGTCACCGATTATCGGACGTGGGCGAGTAGCCTTAATAAAGGCACAGATTAATTAATAGTTATGGCAAAGGATGCATATCTAGGTAGGTAGGTCCAAATAATAAAGACATATTTTCTAAAATGACACAATCGATAAGTTGTTTTGCAGTTTTGGATTGACAGACATAAATCTAAATAAATAATGCAAAGTGGCACTTTATTGCATCAGCGTTTATTTAGTTTGATTGATAAGTGTGAAAAGCTACACTTTATTTTAACATCAGCTGCCATAATTGTTGAGCGTGGTCGAAATAAAGCAGCGTCAAAAAGTGCACTCTTTTTTTAACATGTGAAGGACGTACACTCGCGTCATCCATTTTAATGCATGTCTGTAGTCTTATGATATGTAACGAAAAAAATGTAAAGAAAGACACGAAATACAGAAGTTAATTCGAAAATAATATATATTTAAAGTTTCTCACTGAACTTTTCAGCACACAGTAACCAAGTAACACATTGACTTAATAAAAGGGACTTTTTAATAATAAAATAATACTCGGGCATCAACAGAGTCGCGCACACATACTTTGCAGGGTAAGCCCAGCAATACACAAGCTATGTCCTTTCACTTTTTGATCTTAGATGGAACTAAAAGCGCAATATCAATTACAACTTTAAATGAAGACTATTTGATTTTATCATCAATACATCACCCACGTGAACATTATTTACATAGAGGTTTAGATGAAAGGAATTAAACCAATGCCAATCTAAACTTTCCATTGATATATATAAAAACAACATTTATTGGAAGTGAGCTCAAACTATAAAATCTACTGTATGTGAAAATAATTGTATTGAACCAATAAAAACCCTAATTACATCTTCAATAACATTACCCAACTCATAGATAGATACAATTTAAAAATCTAATTTAAATTTAAGCATTGTTTTCAAGCCTTGATCAAATTGCCAATTACTATTTATTTACTAACTTTATTTTAGTCTTGTAAGTGCTTATTTTTGCAAGCAATATGGTGATTGACAGAAGCAATAGATATCATTGTGATTAAGAAATTAACCTGGATGTACAGCAATAAATATTTTTTAGTTATGACTAGCTAACCAAATCTGGAATTAATTAGCATAGCATTACTTAGTTTAAATAATATAAATGCAAGTTGAAACACAGTAAGATATAGCCTGTTTGCAACATTTGGACCTTTAAGTAAAAATTTTAACAAATATTGCTGTATATCCAAGCTAGGGTGAAAATGGAGGATCCATTCAGCTATTTAATCTGTAGGCCGTTTTTCACTGTGCTTTTTAGTGAACTCCTCAGCATTCTTTGTGAATTTCTTCCTATCCTTGAGGTATTCTTCAGCGAGTTCCGCTCGCAAAGGATGCTCCGGCTCAGGGTCATTAACAAGGGCCACTAATGCTTGAATAACTGTAAAAAAGTTACACTTAATTAGCTAATCTGTTTGACTACACCTTCAACAGTTAATCTCAAAATCTTGTTCATTAACGGTTGTATGTACAGTTTCTACAAATATGATGCCAATTTCTATGCTAACTCAAAAGCATAAGGTTCAAATATAGACAGCAGTGTGTTGGTGCAGTACACTCAGTTAATCCGTTTTATCTGTAGATTGTAAATAAACCTAATCAATCACAGTTCTGCTAATCAACGATAACTGAATTGTATTTATTTCTTCCTTTAGTAATTCACTAAAATCATTGTGACCCTCTTCACACAAATGCACAAAGATCTAGTGATAACGTACACCAAGATCATCTTTCCCCTAACCAAGTAGTGCTTGTATTATGGGTTTCAAGACTGATAAATAATATGCTTAAATATAAAAATAAAAACTTTAATTAGATAATAATAAAGAACAAGTAAATTTTTGAACATTTAATGTTTTCTGAATTGACTTTGTTTGAGGGTGATGGGAGACACCCCTGGGCTAAATCAATGTCTGGTAACCTCAACAAGGATATTTATCCTCACTTCGAGACATGACAAGTGGTCGGGTGCATAATAATATAGGTACTTATTTATACTACTCAAAACAACATGTTTTTCATTGCAATAGAACTTACCTTGATCAGTCTTGGTGGCAGGCTTCCAGTTCTCGGCACTAATGATAGGCAGACACACCTGGCCTTTCTCATCAATATTTGGATGGTAAATTTTTGTTTTGAAACTAATCTTGGGGGGCTTGAATGGGTATTCCGCTGGGAAATTGATCTCAATGCGGAATGCACCTTTGTTATAGGGTGGATTGTCCTAAAATAAAGTTTTCTGATTAATTGTAATATTATTTCTATGTATTTACTAAAACCAAATATCTATTTTTACAGGTTTTTTTAACCCATGTGAGGGGTCTTTTTAATTTCAAAAGAATTGAGATAGATCAAACATACTGGAACAATTAGCCCCTGCCATGTGAGGATGTTTGACTCATCCACTTGGATGTCCCGGAATGATTTCAGCCCTGACTGTCGGATGTCATTCAACTCCTGCAAGAGATATAAGAATTATTCATTTCATATATTTTTTCTTAACACCCTAACACAAATATTGTAATCTGTAACCCTAATGTTTTGGAATTAGAAAAGAACTTTGTCCTATAAAATGAATATGAGTGAGTATGTTTCGGGAATTTTGTTCACGAAAATCTATCATAAAGATAATTCACAGAAATGCTGAGAAAGATAAAGCCATCGATTTGGAAAGGATGTAAATCAGCAGGTAGTTTCTCAGAAATGGTATTAATTATAAAATGTACGTTGATCAACTTAGAAAAAACAATCCTCAGTTCAGCACGATCCTAACGGGAAAAGATTTTGCGAATGCAAAAGTGATGTCTCACCTTTTGTAGTCGCCTTGTTGCAGCCATTGTAGAAAAAATGTGTGAACAATATCGGTTTTCTATTGACCTTAAGAAATCAAACTTATTATTTAGAGGTCCTCAATATCAACATAATTATGCAGCACAAAAGGAAATTAATAAGATTTAGTCGTAAAATGTCAATGAAATACCCCACTGCGATATCCAACCACCATTACAAAATCGCGTTTTATTAATGCATGTTGTGAAGAAAATGTCAAACTGAATAAATTACAAAGATAAATTTTATTTTTATTTTAATAAAATTATTGCAATGATAAATGAGTTAGTGATTGAAATGAGAGTTACATGATTACAGAGCTGTTTTTACGGGCTACGTTAAAAAATTCAGAAAAGAACGAAACGGAGTGACATCTCTTTTCAGTGTTGTATAATCTCAACCAGCGACATCTATTAGGTGACGTATTAACATTATAGAATGGCTGAAATGGACACTTTCCGTAGCTGTAGTAGCACGGTAACAGTTGGTGTCACAGGTTCGATCCCCGGTCAGGTCAATTCAGGAAAATGATCTTTTCAAAATTGGTCTGGGTGTGCTGGGAAACGCCCCTGGCTTAATTCCTTGTCTGGTACCTCGCACACAACATTTATGCCTACTTCGAGGTGTGGTTGTCTGGCGCATATTTATATTTTTCACATAGATGTTTATTTGCTAAGAACATTAATCAAGGCGCTTAGCTACTATTTTCTGGCACTCTGTTTTGTTCGTATAATGAATATTGAAATTTTAAATTACATTGAAGAGTTGGGTATAGAATTGTTACAGATTTTTATGATCCTATACATATGCTTTTACTATGTATATTAAATTGATATCATGTTCGTTCCAAGAAGAATATTCCGCAGCGCAACCACTTCATTATAATTTTACGGCGAGAACGGAGATAAACTTTTTTAATTGGACCATAAATTTATAGAATTTATAATGTAACGTTTACTAATTAAAGCAAATGTACTTTAGTAACCATTTATGGTTCCACCGGTTTTATCGCCACCAGGATTGCAGATGGGTTTCTTCGAGCTACATCGGTGTCGTCATGTCGCAGAATCCGTAAAAGAATACCATTTGAACACAATTTAGATTTTAACATCTTCCTCTTTACTAGCCAGTCCAGTCGAGTCTAAAGTAACATAAATGGGCTACTGCTATGATAAAACTAGCTCTATTTCAATGCAGGTCCACTCTTTTCTCTGTTCTTGTTTAAATATGCTGCCGAACACTGGGCAATAAAATAAGTCGTCATTTTTCACAAAATTAAATAATGGCATTGCGTTTACTCAACCCGCGCTCACTCACCCAAGGTTGCTAGCGTGACTCACGCGGGCGCGGGGACGAGGAACTCTCAGTTCGGCGGCCAGACTTCAGGCACTGGTGGTCGCGGCTAGAACTCTAAAGGGCTCAGCTCAACCGCTAGTCACCGCGTTCAGTAGCCCAGTGCACATACTTGGACCCTACCTCGATTAATGTATTAATTTTAAGTTGAGTATGTCATCAAGCATTTGAGGTATAAAAAAAGGATTTTGTGACAAAGTTTAAATTTTAATACATACTTTTATACACATATTTTAGGAAGGTTAACACTGTCATAATTACTAGAGATTGATTTCTACATAAACGATGTTAAAAAAGGCAGCATAAACTGGTTTAGATTTACTGAATAATAGAAGCAAACGCACAATGACCTCACACAAATTAACATTTGTTTTGGAGACTTGAATACCTGACGTAATATCTTGTTTTAAACAACACAGTTATACATAATAAAAGAAAAATGCACAGCGTGTATATTTTTATTGTAAATTCTAAGCAATTTTAATTTTACTCCTACAATCCTGCTTTCATCGCAGTTGGATGAGATAAGTATTTTAGTATAGAATTTTACACTTCTCATTGCTATAAGATAACAGACCGTCACTACTCTATTATTTAAAGCAGTATTACACAGGGTGGTTCTCGAAGAGTTTCAATACGTCGGAAGACCCTATTTACAATGCGCATATTGTTTTGGTTTAGTCTTATTATCATACATAAATTTAGCAAACCAGTCGTATTTAGAATATGAACCAATAAAAAAATATTATTCTAATTTCAACAGGCAGCGATCTATAGCTTCAAAATCTTGGTGAAATTGCAAAATTATAACTGAATGTATCAGTACCCTGCCACAGTAGCTTATAATGCTGGAATGATGAAAGACAATTTATTAAATATTTAGATAAATTATTTGTTTAATACAAAATAATTTCAGTTATAATTCCAGTCATCCAAAAAGAGCACTGCTGGCCAAGATCTGCGCAATAAGCGAATTGGGGACAAAATGGTGGTATAAAGCTTCCAGTTCAGAATGTGCCCGTGCGCAGAACCACCGCCTCTAAAGTCAAAAGCAGGGTTCTTTTAATGTAACGCGATCTGTATTTTATATTCATTTTAAAACAAAAACTGCTTCAAAAGCAATATACGCACACAAACAGGGTGGTACCTACTCACTAACACAATGTCCGTAGTTTCAAGAATATAAACATATTCATAATGAGTAAAAAACAAAAAAACGATTTTAACAACCGTCATATATTTGTATGTTTTAATATGATAATCACCATCCACAAATAAAAATTCAAAAATCATACTATTGTAGGTTTTTTGACAGATTAGCAGGCTTCTACCACTGCATGTACTTGAGCGCGATTATTACCTTCCAGCCGCCGGTATTCCACGACTCATTTGGCAGTTGGTTGTCAACGGCCGCGTAGGGCATTTGTCCGCCAATTTTGCGGTTGAACTGACGCGATGACGTACTGTAAGTACTGACATCTATATCGAAAGAGGTGGCCCTGGCAATATAATGTCTGTCGCATGACAGCAGTCAGCACGCATTTAGCATTAAGAAAACATAATTTTTCTATGGATGTGATTTATCGGTTACGTAGTGTAGTAACCATTAAGTAATCTGTGACATTAGTTTGACCGAAACTACGGACATTTCGTTCATGAGTAGGCCCCCCAGTTTCTCCCTAATAACTCCTCCGAGAACCGCCCCGCGTTCGCCCGTCTCAGTCGTGCTGGTCGTCATCCCGGCGACGGTTGCCGCGGTTGCGGCGGTTCCAGTTGCCGCCGCCGCCGCCCTCGCGCTGGCGGCCCTCGCCGCGCTGCCGGCCCTCGCCGCGCTGCTGCCCGCCGCGCTGGAAGAACGAGCCTTGCTTCTCGAATATGCGCTCGTTTGAGTCTACTAGGTTGCCCACCTGTAACAGAAGGAGAGTTAAGAATCGTCGCGGCCGGAAGAATAATTCTGGAAAACCTTTTCGGATTCATTGAGGACTAAGTAGCAGCCACTCGTGAGATTTTACTAATGCCCTGTTCACATTATTCCAGTCTAGCATTCCAGCAGCCCAGCGCTTAACCAATGTGGACATTCCATTGTGGACATTCACATTATTCCATTGGCATTCCAGCGCTGAACTGGAATCCTGCTACTGGAATAATGTAAACGGGCATAAGGCTGCAAACTGGACGACCGCGGACACGGGCGCGCAAAGCATTTCTACAGGGTGTCTGGCGGCAGACTTATGTTTCAAAATTAAATTTAAAAAAATCATTTGACATATTGTTTTAATATAAACATTTAACGACAGACTAATAATGCGGATTAAATTTTTTGAAGATTACGTTATCCAAATGTCTTTCGTCGAGTTGCACACACTTCAAAACGGAGCCTCGAAACTTGGCTTTATGAAGCTTTCCCTCAAAAACTGATCAGTCGCTTTGGGGACATCCCGTGGCCACCGAGATCCCCCGACTTAACCCCAATGGTTTTTTTTTACCTCAAAGAGAGAGTTTACATTAACAATCTCCGAATCCTTATCAACTTAAAATAAAACATTTGTCGAGAAATCAACAATTAAACCAAACTGCACTGACGAGCCATTAGAATTAACAAATTCTACTGTATTTTTAGGAATAACTTTAGATTCTAAGTTACAATGGGGTCCGCATATAACGGCCCTGGCAGGGAGACTCAGTTCCGCTGCTTGTGCTGTTAGAAAAATAAGACTCTTGACTGATATTGAAACAGCAAGACTAGTATATTTTAGCTACTTTCATAGTGTTATGTCGTATGGTCTACTGTTGTGGGGTTCAGCTGCTGACTTGAACACCATTTTTGTACTTCAAAAAAGAGCCATCCGCTCCATTTACAAACTTAGACCACGCGACTCGCTTAGGGAAGTATTTAAGAAGATCGATATTTTAACTGTGCATGCTCAGTATATTTTAGATAACATAATGTATGTGCGCAAAAACTTGCATCTGTTCAAAAAAAACAGTGACACTCATAAACATAATACAAGAAATAAAAACAAATTGAAAACTCCCAGTCTTAGGCTACACAAGGTGGGAAACTCATTTGTGGGTCAATCTGTAAAATACTTTAACAAAATACCTCAGTCTTGTTGATCTACCTCTTCACAAGTTTAAGTCTGCAATTAAAGCAAAGTTAATGAAACAAGGTTATTATAATGTAGAGGATTACTTGAACGACAAAAGTTTGTGGTCATAGTAGGAATAATCTGCTCCTCTGCTCAATATTGTGTTCTTTTTTCTACTCGCATTGACTGTACTCTGAATTTATTTTTTGTAAAACAAACAAAGTTGAAAAGAGTAACTATCGAGTTTCTTGCCGGAGTCTTCTCGATAAGAAGCAACGTCCGAACCGGTGGTAGATTCACATTATGTATATTCACGATGTGTACTAATATTGTACTATTTTATTTACGTTTATTATTATTATTTCTATATACTTTTTTTGACATGTCATAAGTGCTTTGTACAAGCTTAAATGAATAAAAGATTTTTTACTTTACTTTACTTTACTGCAACGTGTGGCGCGGAAAGCGAGGCTCCGTTTTGAACAGTGTGTGCAACTCGACGGAAGACATTTAGATAACGTAATCTTTAAAAAATGGAATCCGCATTATTATTCTTTCGTTCAATGTTTATATTAAAACGTTTTGTAAATTAGTTTTTTTTCAATTCAATTCTGAAAACATAAATCTGCCGCCAGACACCCTGTATCAAGTCGCGCTAGCCGTTTGTACTACCGCGGTGACAAACGGCTTTGCAACCTAAATGTCTAGGTTTTTCAATTTATACCCATGCCAGTTTTTTTAAGCGACTTCTCGTGAAAGTTTGCATATACACGGTGTCGGGTTTCATGTGGTCCAAACGAAAACCATCGATAGAGGAGTCCAGGGGCTACGCTAAGGACCCCATGTATGTTCCGCGAAAATTAATAGTTTTCGAGAAAACAGCATTTTTCTAAATTTTTTCTTAGTACCCAAAATGACGCATTTTTTTTAATGATTTCTCCTAAAGTATTATTACTAGATCCTTGATTTTTTTTGTGAATGTGAAGAATTAATAGGCCTTTCATTACACCACTACAGTTGTAACTCAGGCTAATTATTTTCTGCAAAAAAAAATAAACAGTGAACTTTTTGTATTTGGATGATTTTTTACTTCTTTCTTTAGGGTGGTGTAACTCCAAAAAAGCACTTAACATAAAACTTCAGGACCCATTTCAAAAACTTGCCTACTATGTGGACCCACTAATTGTAAAATTTCAATCAGCTACGGCAAGAGCTTCATGTCAAAAAAATATATTCTGAAATAGGAGGATTTTAATTAAATTAAATTTCGTCAGCCATGAACTCAATTGATTTCCAATGGCATTAAAGAAGTTTACTTTGAGATAATCTTGTCTTAAGACATCAGACGTCATTACAGATACCAGTTTTGATCCCTTACTCCAACAATAACAATAATTGTACCTACATTATATTATCGTATAAGTTTTATAGGAATACGCAATTATTTCCTTACTTTTTAGTGCTTTGTTTTGAAATAGTTTTTTTTGAAGTTGGTTTTTTTTTTGTTAAATTTTTTGTAGTAAATTTTCAAACATGAATTCTGAATGTACCTATTTAATCTTTTGTAAACATACAATTTTATATTATACGAGCTGCCCCAACAGACTTCGTTCTGTCAAATGTTTGACAGCTGGTGTCCATTAACATATCTTGCCCGCTTTTCTCCGACTTGATTTTTTGTTAAATCATAAAAAAATATAGCCTATATCACTCCTGAATAGTTTAGCTTTCTGTTAGTGAAAGAATTTTCAAGATCGGATCAGTCGTTTCAGTCTTTACAATACAAACAAACAAATATTTCCTCTTTATAATATTAGTATAGATTGTTTATTTTCCATAAAGGCATTATCTATATTCATTTTAGTAACCAAGCATGATCCAATAATCAGGAATGAACTAACCTTATCAGCAAGCTGCAGAGACAACGCCTGCATGCGGCTAGGTTCAGAGCGGTGCAAAATCGCGCACTCGCTCGGATCGTCCAGCGAAGCCAACAGCTCTTCATTTATGATCATCTTTGAAACCAGCGAGTGTACGCGCTGTCTCGGCAGCTCGTACATATCAGCTAGAGACTTGAGAGACAAAGATGCGTAGACGTGAGCGTAAGTGAAGAGGTAAGTGCGGAGGGACTCTTCGCGGATCAGGCGGCCGAGCATGGCGCGCACGTTGTCGGCGCCCACCATTAGGTCCCAGACCTGCAAAGACAAGTATTTTAGCCGTGGTATTGTACTGGGTGTCAAATTAAGAATTATTGGTTTGAGAGGATCCAGAAAACTTCAAGAACAATTTTTAGATTTTTCGCTATTTATCACACCAGGAATACCATGAAGTTATTTTAGTTCTCATGTAATTATGATTGGTTAACAATATGAGTAAGTTTCTAAATTAAGCTCTGTTCTAAATACTAATAAAGTACTGTTCTCTTCTATTGTTCAGGATTGTCGATTCCTGAACGAAACTATAATACACCTTTCGTCTGGCAACCCCGGCCAGTTTGTATTTGGTATATTTTCGGCTAAAGGACTTGTTTCCAAGCCATAAAATAAATTAAAAAAAAAATGTATTTGGTATAAAAGTCTATAGCATATTGTAATAGCATAGTGCAATGTCTTACGGCATTGTACTTTGGGGTCAAGCGGCGGATATACAAACCATCTTTATCCTCCAGAAGCGAGCTATCAGATCCATCTATAAGCTTCGTGCACGGGCTTCACTTAGGAAGATTTTTAAGGAAATTGGTATCCTCACTGTAGCGTCACAATACATTTACAATTGCATTGTTTTGGTCAGAAAAAATATTGGTCTCTATGCTAAACACAGTGACATACATTGCAGAAATACTAGGAATAAGGATAAAATTGCACTTCCACTCTTTAGGTTACAAAAAGTTTTAGGATCCTTTATGGGGCAAGGTATACATTATTACAACAAAATTCCAAAAACCATTTGTGAGTTACCTTTACATAGATTCAAACATCACATCAAAACAGCTTTATTAAAAAAGGGCTATTATACTACAAAAGACTACCTTATAGATAAAAATGCCTGGGTATAAGCGCTCTTCTCGATGCGGGATTAAATAGCTCTATTGTAACAGATGTTTTATTGTAAGAGTTAATAGGTACCTAGTTTGTATGTACTGACTAACAATTTTTGTTTTTGAATTGTTTAAATGAATTCTTGTTATTATATTCTTTTATGGTTGGTTTTTTCTCTTTGTTTTATATTCTTTTAGGTATCAAAATGGCACACTGCTTGTACTTTACTAACCCCTGTTGTAAACCCAGAACAAGTTTAAAAGAGTAACTGCTGAGTTTCTCGCCGGGTCTTCTCAGCAAGAAACAACTCCGACGCGGTGGTAGAGTCGCATTATGTCTGTATACTGTTTATTTACATATCCATATTATTATGGTATTTATGTCTATTATTTAGTATATTTTGCTGTAAATTTGACGATTTGAAAGTACTGATACAGTCTATTTGAATAAAGTTATTTGAGTTTGAGTTGAGTTATAGCATACAAAGTTGTAACGGGGCGCCATTCAAACTATTATTAAAAAAGTTTTCCCTTACGTTATGGAAGCAATAAATAAATATAAAAAAATATAAATATATGCGCCAGACAACACACCACTTGTCATGGTCTCGAAGTAGGGATAAATATCCCTGTGTTACGAGGTACCAGACAAGGAATTAAGCCAGGGGCGTCTCCCAGCACACCCAGACCCGAGTCAATTCAGAAACGATCATCTCCTGAATTGACCCGACCGGGAATCGAACCCGGGACACCACGCAAGTCAAACCGTGCCACAGCGCACTGCGCCAACCGTGTCGTCAAATAACGAAGGTACTGTGAACTGCTAAGAAGGAAAAGAATAAAATTAATAAAGATGGCTTAGCTTACCTTAGCATTCATCTTCTCGTTAACAATGAAGTTAAGGCAAGCCCTCCAGTCCCCGCGCCGCATGGCCCTCGCCGCCGCGACGGCGTGTTCCCTCATCGACTCAGGCGGGCCAACCAACGCCTGACGCTCGCTCGCGCGAAGATTCTGGTAGAACGTCTTACTGATCATACGCCGACGAGCGTCAAACTCGTGGGCCGCCATATAAGGAATCTCTATCAACATCGCCGACACTAAATACACGCATTCCAACAACTCCAAGTTGATGTGCATGTGGAACGGCATTTGACGCTGCTTCTCTATCTTCTCCTGCTCCTTGGAGCGTTCGTGCTGACGCTGCGGAAGCAAACCCTGAGCCAGCAGTTCTTTAGGCTTCCCCGTCATCATCAGCTCAGCCAAACACCCGTGAGCCTCCTTAACATTACCGCGACGGAACGCGCATAGACCCAAGTTGGCCATAGTGCGGTTGTACAAAATCTGCGTGCTCGGATCCGAATGCTGCACGTTCTCTTGTAGATGAGACATGAGGAGTAAATCGCGTGCTTGGAACCAGTTGTCGTGCAACGCGTGGTGGTAGATGTGCGAGAGAATTGCGCGGGTTCGCAGGCGGTCGCTGTCGTCGTTAGCATAAATGAACTTGCAGAAACGCTCCATTTTCTTGATGGTGGTCTCTTCCCCAGGCGGTAAGTCTTTCCGGATCGCACGAGGATCGAACTTGTAGTATAAGTGATCAATCTTGCGGAGGTACGCGCGGCAGATTTCTTGCGGACTACCATCGCGTTCGACGACCTGGCACACGCGGTCGATGAGTGTCGAAACTCTGACTTCGTCCTTCAATCTTTCCACATACTCGTTAGAATGAGGGTCACACTCTTTGAGCAGCTTCGTGAACTCGTCATCGAGGCGTTCGAGAGCTGTGAGCAGACAGCCGCGGACTTGGAACGGTGCGGTGACGAGTTGTTCCTGTTCCTCTGTGATGGCTTCGCTTAGCAGCATATCTTCGTGGGAAAGCAGGAGTGTGACCATCTGGTCGACGTTTTCAACAAGCTTGGACCAGTATTCTGGCTTCATGGCGTCGGATACTTTGGGGTTGTAGTCGAAGAGCGCGGCCACGGTTGCCGCGCGTAGTTTGAGTTGCAAGGCGTCGCCGAGGTTGTGCGCGGCGGCTACGGTGCGCAGTTCGTGCAGCAGCTCGAGCTGCGCGCGCCTGTCGGTGCGCTTGCGACCGCGAGCGGCGCTGATCTCGCCCAGTTTCTTGACGACGAGAGCTGCATCAATGTCGCTGTCCTAAAGAGACAACTATATGATTAATAACTTTAAGCATAAGTCATAATAATATTTGCTTTGACAACACATTCACCAATATGCAAGTTTTACTGTGGATTTTTTCTCTTAGAATAAAATGATCATGCTTTTCTGGCGTTCTGAGGCGGCGGTAAACATTGCGAGCTCTTGTACTTTGTACACTAGGTATGTGGATTGAAATTAGGGACCAATTATGATTGGGAGAAACTTTATGTAACAGATTATTCAAGCATAACAAGGTTTAGGCGTTTTTTTTATCTTGACGTAAAACACGGGAATCCCCATAGCGTGAATCATAGACATGACAAAAGTAACAAAACTGGGTTTTGCAGTGTGTTTTTAAATTAATTTTCTTTAATTGTGTATATGATGAAAAGTTTGTTGGATCAATTTATGTACTCTCAAATAAAAACACTCTTAACAGCAAACATATTAGACCCACCTTAGCAAACATTTTAGGCTTGTCTGAAGTAGCAGCTCCCTTCCTGACAGTCTCCCATTCTCCCCCATCATCAGCTTGTTCTTTCTTGCTGGGTTTTCCAGCCCTGCCTTGCCTCTCTTCACGCCTCTTAGTACGACGTCTGTCTCTCTCCTCTTCTTCCGCTGTGTCTGCGTTCTTCTTGAGGAACCGTTCACGGAGAGTGGCAGCTCCGCGTTCTTCGTAGTCTGATTCGGAGCTGGACTCCGAAGAGCTGGAGCCCCAGTCCAACGAGTCTGAGGAGTCGTCGTCCGCAGGCGGCGCTCGGCGAGGTATTTCTGGCGATCGACGCGCTCGAGGCTTCTCTTTCGGCTTCTCATCATCATCAGAGTCGTCAGATGATGATGAGTCTAAAATTAATAAAGACGATCAAAAAAAATGTCCTTGCACCACCTAAGCTCAACAAGTAACTTTTTTTTGTGTATTGACAAGGAGAATAATATGTACCCAACTATGTTGTTTGATCAATAACCTAACTACAGCGTTCCAAGTACAGGGATAGCAGAGAAGTATTTAATGAATAATTATTTTCATCATCATCATCACTATAAAACAGAATAATAAATACCCATGTAACACACTAGCGTAAATTTTAGTCATAAGTGTGAGTCCAGCCTTTTGGTGCAAGTCAAACTAGCTCAGTAGAGATGCAACTTGTAAGTCTCAAATTAACACATCAGGAACTCTATTTAAGAAAAAATCTCAATGTAGAAGTTGTTGTTGAAGTCCTCGTAATGTTGAATAAACACATTCTTTATTTCTCACCTTTTCTTTCATCATCATCATCAGGTAAATCAGGATCTTCACGAAATTTAGAAATTTCTGCCTCAAATTCTTTAGCATATTTTCTCAGCTTTTGTCTCAAGGAAGTCAGGGCTTTGCTGCTACCTTTTGACAAGGTTTTGCGGCTCTCACGGTCAGCCCAGGAACCAACAACCCAGTCGTCAAGTTCTACTAATGCTCTTATGAAGAATCGTGGAGCAACTCCATTTTCCTCCTTTGCTACAACTGGGGCTGCACGAGTGTATGCTTTTTGTAGTTCTTCAAAGGAAGCTAATGCAGATGAGAAGTCCTTAATTTTGCGATGGTTACGTAGAGAGTGTATAATTCCTTCTAACTCTTCATATCTCTTCTCTTTCATGGAGCGCACCACACGCTTTGTTTCCTCTTCATCATCACTGAACTGAAAGAACAACGTCAAATTAACAATGTTAAATGTAGCAAATCATTGAAATAAACTAGGGTTGAAGAGTTTTGATGTATCAGAGGAGTTAGATCATTCTTTGAACCCGTACCGCGCCACCAGTACAACTGGTTTTTCATAGCGTGCCATACGTTTTCAATTCCATATGTTCGAGAAACACTAAATGGGAGATAATTACTAACTGACGACTGCATGGAATATTATATTACTTGAATTGAATTGGCTAAGTTTTTATTGTCTAGTGTATTTTTTTTTATTGAAAAATAACGTTTTTTTTGTTAGTGAAATAATGTGTCCATGTAAGTAATGTGTCCATATTATAGTTACCTAAGTAAAAATAAGTGATAACGCATGTATAAACAATCATTATAAATATTTCTAACTCCTTAATAATTAAGAACCTGTAATACCACCTTCTTTGAAATAAATGTTCTCATTCTCAATTAATATCACTTTCCTGCAAATGTTGAGAGCACTAAAAATGAGAGAGAATTAACAGTGCAATTGTTTATTGACAGTTAGGATGGAGTGCAATATTGCATTGTCTTATTGTATCATGATTATTTGCAATTTTCCATTGATGTTGCATCATTACTGTCACATTAATATTCATATCCAAAAAGTAATTAATAGTTTAGAACATTCTTCAATTAGCCAATTTTTAAGATGGTATTTAAAATTACATAATGTCATCTTCCTGATAAACGGAATAAGCTTGTGTAACAAATAATGATTAGGTTGGGGAAAAAGTATTTGCGCATATAGTATGTATGAACTTGTAATAAAATATCTTTGGCTATGCTATTTGTATCTATCTGGCTGGTTTTGGTATCATTAAAATTTTAAATTGTTAAGAAGATAATTCCAAATTAGTGATTTTCATTTGTTTTTCTTACGGTCAAGATGAGTGAATCTAATGAAGAAATTCGATACATTTTAAAATGTTACTACAAAAAAGGTAAAAATGCAACGCAAGCCGCGAAAAAAATTTGCGATGTTTATGGACCTCGTGCAGTGTCTGCGAGAGTAGCACAAATTTGGTTTCAGTGTTTTCAATCCGGAAATTTTGATGTCAAAAATACACGTCGCTCTGGTCGCCATCCAAATGTATGCCATTTTTAAAAAAGTGGAGCTAGATTGGCATATCAGTAGTTACGACGTAGCTGAAGAACTGGGAATTGACCACAAAAAAGTTAGAGCGCATTAAAAAAAAACTGGGTACACAAAAAAGCTTCGCGACTTTACTCACGAGCTCACTGAAAGAAATATGAACCGTGTACTCATTTGTGATTCTTTTATTACGACGTAATGAAACCGAACCATTTTTGAAGAAGCTGATAACTGGTGATGAAAAGGTGATCACGTACGATAAGAACGTGCGAAAAAGGTCGTGGTCAAAGGCCGGTCAGGCTTCACCTTCACAAACTGAAGCGAAACCCGGGTAAACTCGCAACAGGTGATGCTGTGTGTGTGGTGGGATTGGAAGGGCATTATTCATTATATGAGCTGTTACCACCAGGCAGAACCATCGATTCTGAACTCTACTGCGATCAACTGATGAGATTAAAGCAAGAAGGTGAGAAAAAGCGGCCGCAATTAATCAACAGAAAGGGTGTGGTTTTTCATCATGATAACGCTAGACCTCACACATCTTCAGTCACTCAGCAAACATTAAGAGAGTTTGGCTAAGAGGTGTTAATGCATCCGCCGTATAGTCCTGACCTTGCACCTTCAGATTTCCACCTGTTTCAGTCTCTTCAGAATTCTTTAGGCAGTATCAAACCTGATGATATTAACCAACATCACGAGAGGACTGCCAAAACCACTTGTCGCGGTATTTTGATCAGAAGCCTCAAAATTCCGATAGCAATGGGATCATGTCCCTACCTACAAGATGGCAAAAAGTAATCGAACAAAATGGCACTTACATACTTTAGTTAAATGTAAATAAACTATATTAAAAAATAGCTTTTGCCCGCGACTTCGTCCGCGTGAACCACTTTTGTTTTGACAACGTGGAGTGTTGATAACGTAACCGCGGTGGGTGATTGATTTCTATTTGAGATAAGCACCTAACTATAACAGGGCACATAACGGCACAATATGCAACTTTCCATCCATTCCCTTTTTCACAACTTTCTGGCTACTCTTCCACCAGAGATGTGCTACGCATCTATGCTGCGAGGATGTGCAAGCTAAGCTACGAAACTTTTAGACCGTTTCCACTGATGCTATGCTATAACGGAGCGAGTAAGATGTGCTACGAAGATACGCTGCCTGTAAGGTAGCTGTGCAAGTAAGATGCGCAGCTCAAGCTATAGTGCTATTCTATGTGGACCAATCAATGTGATTCACAACAATGTAGCATGGCACATCTTTGGTTGAAAATCTGCCTAAGGCCTAATTTATTACTATAGGTGTGATTTAAAAAAGTTTTTTATTCAAAGAAGTATAGTAAGTTCAGAAACGATCACACACTCTTTCAGCTGCTACTTGCGACTACTGAAACTAAACCGAGCGCCTGCTGTCCGAACTCTCTAACAGATTAGCTGGTGTTTTCTTGTATGTTAAGGTATCAGAATCACGCAAAAATGCATGACCACTGAGATCGGCAGTGAGACGTGCTTCCCGTTCTTTAGGTTCCGCCTGAGACCGAGCACTTGCTGTCCAGACTAATTTGAAAGTACTAATATTTTCTTTACACATAAAAATTAAGAACTAAAGAATTTCGAGAAAAAAGCTGTAACTTACTATTTTAACTTCGCTTTTAAGACGCTTGTTAACTTTAAAATATAAGAAATGTGTGATATATGAATATTTTGATATCATTGATATGTAGTGTGACCCCTGTTTGTACCTCCAAGCAGTTCCGGAGGTCCCCGGGTTTAAATACCAGGTCAGGCGAAGGGTGTTTCCGGATTTTTCGGAACATAACTCGGGTTTGTGATCACCAACCCTCATTTGGCAAGCATGATGATTATGCCAAAACCCATCAATTGTAGCGATGACTTGATTTTAATGATGGTTGCCTTTGCCCAGCAAGGGGGCAGTTTAAAGGGTAATTACTTAATATATGTACAAAAAATAATATTGTTTGGTGGCCTACTTGTAAACAATCTGCGTTACCAAATGTAGCTGTTACCGGGTAGGGCCATGCATCTCCCAAACACGCATGGTCGCGTTCAGCAACGAAAACCAGCTTAAACTGAACCTTAATTATTAAGGATCATCATACTTATATGAGCTCAACTTACACTGGATATTTCCTAAACATTATTCTTTAACTATAGTTTTTTTTTTATCAACATCATTTTCAAGACCATAGATAGTACATAGATATGACGTAGCTAAAGGTAGTCAATTAAACTTAACAGTTATTTCTCACTCACTCAATCCTCAAGCTATTAAAAGGCCCCACATTTCTATGAACCAACTAAAGAACCACATTCCATCATTTTTCTTGTTTAAGTAAACTTCAAACAGGATTTTTTACAATATAAAACAAACCACTATTATTGTGCGTTCAGAGATACGGCTGACCCTTCGTGGGAACTGGGTGAGCCCACATTTAACTATTTATCTTTGGTTTAATTGTTTTAGAAATAGTAAGATTGTATTTACAATTGCATTAGACCTTTTACTTATTGGTAAATATATATTAATTTATTTCTAGAGGGTGCTCACTCAATGCACACGCACAATTTTCTTAAAAAATGCAAAGAAACTTTTCCCCCCCACCTATTATAAAAAAAACAATTTTCAGAAAAAACATTTGGTTCCATTAATCTTCTTTTTAGATTAGACTTATAGATGGAGGTCAGGTACTACTAAAAAAATATGAATAATAAATATCTGGAACCTCTGTACCCACATATCATCTGACCCCAAAGTAAGCAAATCTTGAAATCTTGTAGGTACCTTGTGCAGTGGATGTAGGACTGTTAATAAAATTTAATACTTCTAAATAAGTACATAATGCATCACACAAATGGTTGTCCTGGGTGAGGATCGAATTCTCAACTTTTGGTGCTTTGATTGCTACCATTGCACACAGGCCAGTCAAATGATCACAAGGAGTTTTTAAGTTAAACCTGCTAAAGATACTATTTTAATGTGAGGTTCGCATAGAACAAATGTGAATTGAACATTTATTACCGTGTAGACGGGCGCTGGGGCGCGTACTACTGGCTCTTCATCGGTGACACTCTCAGACTCGGAGTCTGTGCCGGTGGCGAAGAAACGACTCATGTTTACACTTTAACTTCTCTTTACCTGACAAACAAACATTGTATAAATACTCCTGATACTAAAATTTATTAAAAACGAACTGTAAAGGTTGTATTTTGAGATTCAACTTTTGAGGTTAGATCATTCAACACAGGATCAGAAGTCGATTATTTACCTCCGGTGGTAATTAATTCCTGGGACTGTGATCTGAAACACGTTAATATCACTATAACTCATGAAAACAAGGTGTTTTTACGATGAAATAAGTAACACCCCAGTTTGCCAACGACACACTCCACACTTCATTGAAAGTGAAAGAGAGCTGTTTTTCGGATCCACAGATTGATTATGGAGTAAGGACAACTGTCACTGACGGTCTGTCAGTTGGATCGCGACTTTCACAGTCACAGAATAAAATAAACTTTAATAATGTAAAAGTACCTACATACCTATCGCGATGGTAAAGTTTTCACTTTAATTATTGCCAGTGCAAGTGATAAGGCCGCTATTCAATCTGCCTAGTAGTTAGTGCAGGTGCTTAGTATTTGAAGAAAACACGTGTGGACACCGATTGATAGTGCAAGTGATTAGTAAAATTCGTAGTGAAGTGATTAGAAGCGTGTTCAATTTTTTTGCTAGTGGACTGCGAGTGGCCTTGTCCCGCGCGCCTCCCATTCCCCTCACTCGCAGCGTGCCTGCCACTAAACACATCTGGACAGCAGGTGTTGGTGTTTAGCATTTTGCAAAACTTGCACAAAATGGCGAAGTAGACGGAAGATTTACCATAAAAATGTGTGCAGGAGTATGTAAAATATGAATGTCTTTTAAATTGTAAAGACCTCAGGTACAAAATTAAAGGTGTCCGAGATAAACTAAACACATCCACTAAACAGAATTGGACACTACTTGCACTACACACCTGCACTAATCAATCGCTCCTACCAGTCACTTGCACTCGCAATAAGCAAAGTGAATACGGGCCCTTATGTGTAGGTGCTGATTATGAGAAAACACGTGTAGACAGCGATGGATTATTGCGAGTGATTGGTATCCTGCGTCGTGAAATGATTAGAAGAGTGTTCTATTCAATCGCGCTAATCAATCGCTGTCCACACGTGTTTTCTCATAATCATTATGCACCTGCACTAATCACCTCTACTTACTACTAATCAAAGTGAATTACTTAATACGAAGTGTAGAGTAAGAAAGGACTGACTTTGCCATGAATGACATGACTGAGTACCCTGAGTGAGTACTGACGTAGAAATGAAATAATTTATTTCACACAAAGAGCATAAAATTTCACTTGTAATAAATGTCTCCCACAAGTTGCCACTTAAAATTTACATTAACGTTCGTTAGCTCAAAAAAAATTTTGTATTGGAATGACACACGCATGACATGACATATCAATGTCAAATCCTAAAACATTATTTTACGCGAATTTAAAATGGCAACTCGTAGTAGTAGACGTACAGTTCGTGTTTTCAGTGACGATGAATTCTCGAGTATTATTGCGTTCTAAATCTATCTTACCTTAGTACAACAAATAAAAATGGAGTTTACAAGCATAATGTTACCTCTTACAAAAAACATATGTCGGACTTGTTTGTTGGATTCCGATGCAACAATGTTCATGAACATTCAAGATCTAATCGAACATGAGATGCATAAAGTTAAACTCATCGATATTCTCGTATTTCTTAATTGCTTAGAGGTATTTATGCTGGCAAACAGTGAACTATCATGGAAAAACACGTATTTTTTTTAGTTTTTTTGTCATCATTT
The DNA here is from genome assembly GCA_947369235.1 of Udea olivalis. Classification (NCBI taxonomy): domain Eukaryota; kingdom Metazoa; phylum Arthropoda; class Insecta; order Lepidoptera; family Crambidae; genus Udea; species Udea olivalis. The sequence continues at coordinate 6,872,420 of OX376362.1, read as the reverse complement.
ATTTATTTTTTCTTACAGAATAATGATGAAGAAAACTGGCCTCAAGGAATATGTGCTTCGTGTGTGTCCACTGCATTGGTCGCTTACAACTTTAAACTAAACTGCCTGAAAGCAAACACCACACTTTCACAAATTCTAACAATTCAATCACCAACAAACTTGCAGAGATCTGACATTGACTCCATTGATATTAATGTGGTTTACCAGGACCATGAGTATGATGTGCCTTTATTTAGCAATCCTCCTGTGCTTGATTTTGAGCCTGCTATATCGTCTAACAAGGAACTGACACCATTGCCGCCGGTCACTGAAATCACAGCTACTGAGCAGCCTCTGCGAAAGCAAGGAGACAAAAAATACACTTGTACAGTGTGTTCAAGGGCCTTCACCAGAATATATGGTTTAAGATACCACATGAATAACCACACAGGAGTCCGCCGATACTTGTGCCCTAAATGTGGCAAACGATTTCACACTTCTGCTGCTTTGACTCAACATTCACTTTCACATAAGGATGTGGCCCAATTCAAATGTGGGTTTTGTAATAAGACATACAAGTCTCGTCAATCCTTAAAAGAGCATTTCCGTGTTGCTCACTCCAGTAACCGCAAGCTGTTTGTGTGTGTAACCTGTGGGAAAAGCTTCACTGCTAAGTCTACTTTGATGATGCATATAAAAAGTCACAATGGAGAAAGACAATTTGGTTGTCCTCATTGCCCAAAAACATATACTAGAGCATCATATTTGAAAGCTCATAGTGTGGTCCACACAGGGCAAGATCGACCTAAACCATTCAAGTGTGAACACACTAATTGCAGTAGAAGTTTTTTTACTAAACATTCCTTGCTGGTGCATATTGCCCATGCACACAGCACTGAAAGACCTCATAAATGTGATATTTGCTGTAAAGGTTTTGCTACTGCCCCTGGTTTAAAGGTTCATAGAGAATCTCATTACAGTAAAGGAATGAACTGCGAGTTCTGTGTAAAAAAATTTAGTAGCAAGAGAGTTCTGCAAAAGCACATGCAAATTCATGATGTTGAAGCTACCGATATGATTTTAGAAACAGTAGTTGACAATGTTTTCTTTGATTAAATAGACTAACAATAAAAAATGTGATATTTACTTACCTCATATTATTCAATTTGAATTTGTTGTATTGGACACCTCATTTATGTGCATAGTCATTGTTTCCCACCAGGATAACTAAGTTAGCTAACATAATAAAAGTGGATATTCTTAGTATAAGGAGGTTTCATTTGAAATAAATTTATTTACTTCTAGGGGGTTGTATCAGATCTTCCTAAATGATTTAAATTAATTTATTTATTTCTTATTACAATTAAAGTTTAAACATTGTATGCTTCGCATCCATAACTTGTCAGTCTGGGTAATACAAGAACCTAAAATAAAAACTCATTCATGGGTAGTTGGAACGTAGTCCGTACCATGTAGCTTACCTACATGTATGCCACAGACTAACTAGGGAACAAGTTATGTATGCCATTCTCCATAAAAATTACTCTCACCAGTAACACACCCTTTTTTTCGGGTATTTTTCGCATGATAGCAACATTTTTGTCTTTTTTTGAACTAGGAGTATGTACGTTACAATGTTTGAATAGACCCAGCTCATCATTTCTAAATTTATTTTTCGTTTTAGAAGAAACTAATATTTTTAACAGCTGAAGGCTGTATTTGTTCTATGGAATGTAATGTTGTGAGGATGGCCAGCCCAGTGATTCGTTTGAATGACTGGGCTTGTCAGCCTCATATCTGGACCTCACGACCGCTTTCCATCAGGTGGAGGAGAACTTGACAGGCAATATAAAAAAAAAATGAGAATTTTAAAAGTGCGACCGTAGCTGCTTAGTCCTTATGCAATTACACTATCAGCCAGCGCATTATACAGCCGCAGCAACACACTAAAAGGGATTCTATTCTTTATTAGTTTAAATTTAGCCATTTTTTTATTGTGCCCATCAAGATTACCTCACTCCACCTGATGAAAAGCGGTCGTGAGGTCCAGACATGAGGCTGACAAGCACAGTAATGCAAAGATATCACTGAGCTGGTCACACTCATCTTGAAGGCCTGCAAAAATGCCTTTTCACGCCCCGCTTGAAGACCCTATATATAATTGCCCTTAATTTATTACACGTAGCTTCAACATGTGGTTTCCTGGAAAATCTATGGTCTATAACTAACCCTAGGTAGGTGTATTGCTGCACCTGCTCAACGGCTTCACAGTTACAAGGAAAGCTGGCTTGATGCAAAACGGTTGGATGTCAGAAAAACAGCTCCTTACTGAAAACTGAACAATCATCATCTGATTCAATTTATAACTCTATCTTCTAAAAAAAACCAAGTTTTGTGTTTTTTGGAATCTTCAGAGAAATATAAATATTTGTTTTTAATTTATCATGACGACGATAGTGGGAATAGAACCCACTTCCTCGGTCGCAAAGCGGGCGCGCAAATTAATCTTTTTGACTATCTATTGTGAAGGTTATATGTCTTTTCTCCAGCCAGCATACACATCATGGAAATGAATGTTAAAAAATGCTTTTTATCTAGTCTACCTTTAAAGTTATAGCCATAAATAGGAGAGTATGCTAGGCGAAGGTACCTCTGTGCATAAACCCTATAGGTATACATACAATTTGATTGCGCTTTAACACGGTTTCTCGCTGGGGCTCGATTTCCGGTCTAGTCAATTAATAGATCAGGGCCTAAGCAGTTGTTTTAATTTTTTTTTTTTTTTTTTATACTACGTCGGTGACAATCAAGCACGCGGACTGCCTGATGGTAAGCGGTTATCGCGGCCTATGGACGCGTGCAACACCAGGGGTATCACTCGCGCGTTGTCGACCCTAATGATAACAGAGTGCTTAGCTTATCGTACTACATAGAGAAGGTACCGTATAACTTAAATTACCTTAAATCTATGAGGTACCCACCTATTATTACTTTGACGACACGATTGGCGCAGTGCGCTGTAGCACGGTTTCTCGCCTCGATTTCCGTAGTGTCCCGGGTTCGATTCCCGGTCGGGTGAATTCAAGAAACTATCTTTTCTGAATTGACTCTGGTCTGGGTGTGCTGGGAAACGCCCCTGGCTTATTTCCTTGTGTGGTACCTCGTAACAAGGAGATAATAATCCCTCTTCGAGACCATTACAAGAGGTGTGTTTCTGGCGCATATCTATTTATTCACTCAATCTGTGATTATAGCTATCTCTATCAGGGCTTAGAATCCGGTTGATTTTACAAACCGGTTTAGGCCAAAATGCTTAAGAACGTATTGGTTTTGTTTCCGTTCGGACGGGAACGTAATAAAAACGATTTAATTTTATTTTTAACCAGTTTTTTTGTATTAAATAGGATCAATACGAAACTAGGAATAATAATTCACAGCCACCTTAGTCACGGGTCGTGCCTGTCGACTGTCGTTAAAGTTTGAACAAAAGAACATTGATGCAATATTAAGGGATTTTTTTGTCTGCAACGTTTATATTTTGTTATCAACTTGTATCATTAGATACGAATAGATCTATCGCCATGAAATATTTAAATTTTAGGATAAATAAAAAGTGGCGCTAACTAAGATAATTTGATAAATTTACAAACATTTGCGCGTCTCCTTGCAGGCAGAATACTAACGACATACCATACTATTAAGATCTCACTGTAAAATTGTATTCTTGCAAATGATTGATTGATTGATATGATTTTTTCCTGTCACTCCATGAGCCTCTATCTGTTCATTGTGGAAAAAAAAAATCCATTCTCATAAAATGTACCCATTTCGTTCGCGTTCCGAACAAAATACTTGCAAGGAACCGTTCGGAACGTTTTAAAAACGGTATTTTATAAACCGGTTCCATGCTCTGGAGCCCGACTCTTGAACAGAATTTCATTGGACAAGCATTACAAGCATTGCAGAAATGTCAAACAAGAAATTTATGAACCTTATTCCAAAGTTTTAAGGTTCAAATTTTTTTTTCGCGACAGTATTGTAATGCTAGCTTGGGGCACAGTTGGAGGAAGAACAGACCACACCATGCGACTGCGTATGAGCTTGAAATTATAATTATTTTAGGGTGCCTCTAACAAGCCGGTGATCGCTACTGGTATTCAACCACTGAGACATTCCTAAATATTTATAAGCTTCTTGTCGGTTATGATGATGAAGTCAATCTCAATCCTCGTACTACCGTCAGGGCTCTTCCAGGTCCACTTCCTTTGGGGTTTTTCTGGTAAAAGGTGTTCATACAGAACAACCCCTGCACGTTGAGGAAGTTAACCAGCATTTGGCTGCTATGGTTTCTGCCCATAACTATGCGGTCCCAAACAAGATTCACGTCTCCAAAAATCACCTCAAAAATATTCTTATGAAGTATTACTTGTCATTGTGCCCATAGACAAGGTAAAACTGTAATTTAAAAAAAAAACTGTAAGTAATTCAAACTCAAACTCAAATAGCTTTATTCAAATAGACTTTCACAGTAAGTACTTTCAAATCGTCAAATTCAAAGCAAGTTAAACTCATTGACTTAATTACTATATCAATTACTAATTATTTACTTATTACTTCTACTTGTTTCTTTACTGTAGGTACATCATACTCGTAGAAATTTACTTGTTTTTTTACTGTACCTACATCATACTCTTAGATCTATCGTTACAGCTTCATCAAGTTTCATTACCGTTTTATTATTGATAAAATAATAAAATATCGTTTTAATGATTGCCACAAAGTGAGTAACCAAACCAAGTGGTAGGTAGATGTAGAATAGATACACCTTCAGACCACCCTAAGGTATAATTTGTTAAATTATTGTCTTCGTAAGTTGTTTATGGCAATTGCATGTTTTGTGCCTGTTTCCTTTTTAGTAGATTTGAGGAAAATAGTAGTAGGATGGGTTGTAAAGTAAATCAATAACAAAAATCTAAGGTACCTAATGTAAACTAAATTAATTACAAAAATGTATTTAGCCGAACTGTAACCGAGAACTACTGCCGACAAACTGCTATGCAGTTGTCATGGTAAAATACATTGTTAATATAAAGAATGTATTTTAGGAAATAAATGAAAAAAAAAAAAACTTTCAAAAACATCTAATCTAACGCTAGCAAGAAATGCTGGGTACAGACTGGTGCAATGGCCTGCGCAGACGAGGTACTAACCGTTACGTACTTTTTTGTCCGTCAAAATAGATCCCTTTACAAACTGTATCGAGCAACGCTGACGAACGACTTATAAAAGTACACCGAACCTGAATCCGCCAAAACACCGCGGACGCCCCCCACAGAGCGTAGCGAAGTACACGGGCATCAGCGAAAAAATAAAACGAACTACATATGAGCAGCAACGCACACAGCGGACTTTAGTCCGCGTTGCGCGAAGATTCGAAATAAAGGGATGTACCTTTAATATCGTTCGTTCCATTGAGATTTCGGTAGCTCAGTGGTTAGCGCAGCCACCCGGATTGTGGAAGACGTGGGTTCGAATCCTGCCTGATTTCATCAAGGTCCGAAATTCAAATTTCTGGCGTAGTGCGCTGTAGCACGGTTTCTCGCCTTTAATTCCGTAGTGTACCGGGTTCGATCCCCGGTCAGGTCAATTCAGGAAACAATTTTTGCTGAATTGACTTGGGTCTGGGTGTACTGGGAGACGCTCCTGGCTAAATTCCTTGTCTGGTACCTCGTAACACAGGGATATTTATCCCTACTTCGAGACCGTGACAAGAGGTGTGTTTTCTGGCGCGTGTTTATTTATTTATTATTTTATGTGTTTTGGTTTTTTAATTATCTCTCTCTTCGAATAGTAAAAAAGACCATCAGACCGCACTTTAGGTACATCGCAAGAGCGGTACACTACGGGCATGAGCCAAGCTCTAGCTGCTCATGTGAGCGATACCCATTACGGCGTTACACTTGAGCTGTGGTGGAGTTTGTTTTGCACAGGTTCATTAAACTTATAGCTTTTAATGATAATAACTGAAAGAAAGATCGAAGTTAAATAATGTTTTTAACAAACTTTATAATTTCCCATTATTAACATGGAGTCAAGGTTATGGGTATTGTCGCAATTGTCTAGTTGAAATGAAAAAATATTAATTCATAGAAAGTTTACGCATTTTATTTCGCAAACTGGTAGTTTATATAGAATTGATTGTAGAGGTGTTTTATACATAGTCCTTTTATATTGATAAGCCAGTGTGGCTAACTGAGATAACTTTAATGAACATTAACATTGGACATTCCCAATTACCACTGATTAATAATATAAAAAAATCAAATTAGAGTAACTTATCAGTATCGCTAAATGAAGTAGTTATTATTTTTGAAGCAGTACATTTATATTCACGGCAATATTTACAAAACCATTGCAAAATGGGTCTTATGTATGTATATATGGTGACATAAGACCTTTATAAAGCTTGACGTGAACATGAGTGTACTATTTTTTAACTAAAACTTTAAACAAAAAATATTATAATAGTATGTATAATCATTAACAGAACATAAAACTTTACATAAATTGCTTTCAATGTACAAAAATCATTATGACAAGTTCAGCAATAGATATGCTGGCTATTTACCAAGTAGCTTATTCATTTGCTTATTTTGACTTCCAATTTTAATATCTGCACTCTCTACTTTATCCTGTATAGTGTCTACGAGTTCATTTTGCTGCTCAATTTCATCACCTAAAGCTACTCCAAGACCCTTTAGCCTTGAAATAGAGTGCAGCATCTCATCTAAATTGGCATCCAACATGTCATTGATACGTTTACTATCTGTTACTGGGGCTGATGCACTGGACTCATCTAATCCACGTAAACGTGTAGATGGATGGGCATAGAATCTGTCGTCACTTGTTATAGTACTTGTCATATTATCTAGCGTACTGTCCAAATTGCTCGGGCCACTAACAGAAGCACTTCTCACATCGGGCGATACTTGACTTCGAGGGGTTGATTCCGATTTGCCTGATATATAATTCTTTAATCCATAAAAAACTGATTTGATGCCGTTCAGATGTTTCTGACTATATGTTAGATTGGTGTTTATCTCATCAAGGCGTTTATTTGTAGTTGTAAGCTGTTCTCTCTGGCGAGCTAGTTCTTCAGCGGTAGCTATACCAATTTGCTCAGAGTCTCGGAGTAGGCCTATACTGCGCGACGATGAATCCAGGGTACGCTGCTCAATCTCCCGTTGTCTTTGCAGCATAGCTTGTCTTTGTCGTTCTAATTCCCCTATGTGACCTCCACCGTATGATGTTGCTGCAGGTTTTGGCTGTGGTGGAGCTGGTATTCTAGATCGATAGCTATTAACAAAGGTATCGTCGTCGACGTCGTCATCTTCAAACAGATTACTGGGATTGCTAATGTACTTGTGTCCGGACATTTTAAAAACACAGGAAGATTGCTAAATTTTACACAGCAGTCCCAAAATATGAATTCTTTGTTTGAATTAGATTAGCACGCACAAAGGACAAAAAATCAGTACAAATAACTTTCGATTTGATTTGATTACGCGTACGCCCCTGACTCAACTCTCTAATCTGTGGACTCAACTGACGTGACAAAGACAGAACAGCCAATAGAATCACACCTAATCAGCCCTCGACCAATAGCCGAAAAGCCCACTTTTGACCTGCATCTGTGTTTTAATTTTTTTTATATTAGAACTGGCTTCGCACGTTTTGTTCGACGACTTCGTTTCGTTTTCTATTTGGTTTTGTCAACCAAAATCCTTTGAATTGTATGAGGGAACAATTTTTTTTTTAAATACCTTTTGCTATTTTAAGCAACTGATTTGAATATTTTGTTGATCTAGCTTGTAGTTAAATTTTTATTATTTTGAAACATCGCGAACTCATGACGTCACAAATTCGCTTAGTGTTCCCACATGTGTTTTTTCCCTGATTCGTGGTAAATAAATTATGAGGAGAAAATTACTGATTTACTGCACTTACGGCTGAAATAGAGCTCGTTGTCTATCATGTAGCATCTCAAGAGAATGTGAGAAGTAGACTTCAGGTAAAATGTATTTTGCCAAGTCCTGCCTGAAAGGGTTGGGATTTTAGCGAATGCCTATTTGAAGTCCTACCCGTCTAGACACCCGTCTATAGGCAATAGGCGTCAATTAATAGACGTATGATTAATAATAACTTTGTGGAAAAATATTTTTCACCTGGGGGAATTTAAAATCTGCTATCTGAAAACACCATTTACCATGCAGTAGAATCACCTAGCTAACAATCTCACGTATGATACAGATCGCGTCATTTGATTGGTTGATGTACAGATTATCAACCAATCACGTAAAAGGACGTTTATACGATACGATACGGTTTCAATTGTGAGATGTCAATTTGATTACCGTCAAGAGTCTAGTAAGAACCTTAATGTACTCTTTCCGGACGTTGGCAAACTGAGGTCATTCATTTGACCCCAGATTGCCAACGTATTCAATCAAAAATATCCTAGATCCTTTGCTTTTAAAAATTTTAAATGAGGTATAAAATACAAATACCTCGAAATGATTTTCAATTTAGGACATATTTGATTTTGTTCCCATACCCAATTCGATTGAAAGCTGCTTACAGATTAACAGAAAAAAGAGAAATGCAAAACAGCGTCTTCAACGCCTAAACCATATGAAATGACGGCTCACGTTTCAATTTAGCCTGTGTTCAAATTTATGGATGTATTATGCGAAATTACACAATAGTACAAGAATGTATAAGGACGGCATTGATAAAATTTCTAGGGCTTTAAAGTGTTCCTGACAAGACTCTTGCTGACGAATACGGACTATCACTCTTATGGCTCTCTTTTGCAGTATAAAGGCTTTTTGTGCGTTATATTTGTAACTTCCACCCCAACATAGTATGCTGTATCTAAGCCTGGCCTCTATAAGTGCGTAGTATACCGTCTTTAGGACCTTCACGTCGACTTCATCACGTAGACTTCTTAGCATGTAGCAAGCCGAGCTTACCGCTTTTTCAATACAGACTAGTTCCTGTTTACATTTAAGCTCACTGTCGAAAGTTACGCCTAAGAACTTTATTGCATCAGTGGTTATGATGTTATTTCCTTCTAGAGTACAACTCAGCAGGTGTTTCCCTTTTGAGTTCGATCGAAACAACATCACGCCAGTCTTACCAGCATTTAGTTTGAGGTGGTTTGCTTCAAACCAGGCAGTAAACATATTCAAAGCATGATTAACATTCAGATTCAAACAGCGCACGTCATCTGCCGAAATAATTGCATTTGTATCGTCTGCAAAGACTACAATTTGTAAGCCCTGTGAAGCACGAGTATTGTCAGTTGCATAGTTTATGAGATCATTCATAAAAGTTTCAAAGAAAATTGGACCCCTGAGGTACGCCTGCCCTCATAGTTATGGATTTAGATCTGTGTACCCTTTGAACCATATTTTCGTCACAATCCTTCATCTCTACATATATTTTTCTATTTTTTAGATAGGATTTAAATAAGTCTAAAACGTTGCCTTTTACTCCGTAATGAGTCAACTTTAAAATAAGTAGATCGTGACTGACCATGTCAAAAGCAGGGCTCAAATCCAAAAATAGTCCTGCCACTTTATTTTTGTCATTTATTTGTCATGTTATCTAATAATTAATAAAAAAGACAAAATAAACTAAGCCTTAAAATTGACAAATTCAAGAATACTGCTGCTGGCATCGTCCAGCATTGTTCGAACTTTCAATAACAACAAAAAATAACCACAAGAACTTTATCAGTTCATTTAAAACATACAATTTACAATAAGTATTGGATATAGGTTATATTTCTGACCGGTTAATTTTTCGTCGAAAACTTGCAGATAATCCATATCACTAACATTTTTGAGCACCAAATACCACAAAGACGCGTGTTTTAACTTATTACGCGTTTACTTCCCTCTTGAAAATCACTTTCCTAAACATGCTGAAGGTCCAATCCCGAGTCACAGAAATCACGACGAACCAAAAGAAAGAAACCAAAAGAAGTTAGATACTCTTTGCTCATTTAATTAACACTGGCAAGTACCCCAGTACATACACCATGTTGCTGGCTCATTGTTTATTGATATATTTGAAAATAGAACAAATATATACACATATATATATATATATATATATATATTATTTATTGCCCGACAGGGTCCGTATTGTTACTATTATTACTTTTAAGACCTTTGTATTACATACGAGAAAGCAATAAATAAATAAATAAATAAATAAAATGGGTTTGCGTTTGGCCTCAGTCTCGCCTGGTGGTAAGCGATGTCGAGGCCGATGGTGGTACACGCTTACCCAGAAAATGCCTATTCACTCTGGCCTTGAAGACACCAAGGTTTTTTATTTGAATGAGCATTATTTTACCGAGAATCTGGCGGGTTTTCGCTTGCAGCAATGGAGATTTATTATGACTATATGAAAGGTTTAAAGTCTCAAGAATGTTTTGAACTTTTGGCTACTACTTTTGGTGAGTCTGCTTGTTGACGAGCAACTGTATTTAATTTGTTTGCTGAATTTAAAAGAGGACGGGGATGTCTCAAAGATGAAGCTAAGACAGGTCGGCCGTCAACCGCGGTCACACAAGAAAACGTTCGTGTAGTCGAAAAATTTATTCGCGAAAACCGACGAATTACGTATGTAGAGCTGGAGCGAGAACTGGGAATTGGATCAGCAGCAATGCAAACCATAATTCACGACCACCTTTCTCTATGTAAACAAACATCAGGGGTTTTATTTACCTGCTTGTGCATCTTATCTCTATTCCGTATACATCGTACCAGGCCTGGTGTCATCCAAGGCTTGATTGCGTGTGTTTTGATAAATGATTTAACTTTCCGGTTTTCCCGATAACATCTTGTACAGTTTTAATTAAGAGATCTGTAGCGTTATTTACATCGTTGCAATTTAAGACAGTGGTGAAATCAGTAACGTCAATTTCCTTTTAATTGCAAGGTAGTCAAGACGGTGTGAGAATTTGGTAGGAATAGACTTTTTGGGTTTATTCATATTCAGAAATATTGCAAAAGATAAGTGATCAGTCACAAAAGTTTCAATCACAAGGGATGTTGCAGATGCCTTCGTTTTGAGAAAAATGTGGTCTAGGCAGTTATCATTTCTCGTTGGGAATAAATGGGCGGGTAATAATCCTAGGAAAGCAGTGAGACTTAGATATTCGAGTGCGTGCCGATCTAGGCTATATGCTTTAATATGGATGTTAAAGTCTCCAATCATAATAATGTTTATAAAGGCCTTTAGAGATACGATAACGCTTTCAAGACTCTTATAAAAGTTTTCTAAATTATGGTACGATGGTGATCTATAGACTGAAACTATTGCTGTATTATCAATATAACATACCAAACAATCAGCATCGAGAAAGGCAGGTTCTTTTGTGACATAGCTCAAAGAGCTCCGAACGTAAATTACATCGTTTTGTGAGAGATTGCCTTGTGTACAATGAGATGTACAACCACACAAGACAGGAAGAGGGCCCAACACATGAAGCCACTATTCGGTGAAAACAAGAACGTCGAAGTCTATTTTAGTTGTATTTACTTTTGTCATAAATTGATCGAAATTCTTTTTAATACTTCTTAAATTAACGTGTATTATTTTAAGATCATTCTGTGGCAATGTACCACAATCGGGGCAGAGTTCAGGCAGGCATATAAAAGAATCGCTTAGTGAGATGTTGTCAATATCATTAGTTATTTTCTTTAAAATTAGCCATTTTTGATTAAGGGTTCAAGAAACGATGTCAAATATAGAGGTCTAAAATTATGAAGAATAATTTGGGTCACGTCTACAGGAGTGGAGTCACTAAATGGAAGTTCCCGACTACTAGATACAAATAAGCTTTGGGAAACATAAACGAGAGATCCACTAATATTTTGATTACTTAGCATGACAGTATAGTACACAATATTCAACAGACACCTAGATGATATTTTTTGCAAACTCATTAAATCATCAGCCTTTTCGGCGTCTCTAAAATAAGAGGTACATTTCGTATTTCAATCGACGCAGACCGGGTCCTCATTTGAAGGTCTTGGAGTTGATGTTCCAAACTATGAATGCATACTTCATTTGCCTGTTTATCCTCTCCTAGTTTTGCCATTTTACCTTTTATTTCTTCATAGGTTTGGTTCACAAACTCCATTGATTTTTCAATGTTGCAGTTAGTTTTGTGGATTTCTTCACTCTGCGTTTTTAAAACAGAGATTCCTTCACACTTGTTCTCTAAATCGGAGACTTCACTCACTGGAAGACTGGAGAGGAGAGGACTTAGTTGGAGTGCGTTGTGTATTAAGCATAATGAACAACAACACAATTTAGTTATTGGGTTCAAACCTTATGAAGTAGGGAAATTAGGTTGAAATTCACTTGTTACTTTCGTAGCACTTACACGCCCCCGTAGTTGTAGCCGCTTAATTAGTGAGCGCGTAGCATAGAGCATCAAAGGTCCTCGTAGTACTTCACTGACGTCAGTCCCGCGTGTCCGCTTGTAGTCTGTTTAAATTTCACCGCGTAGCACGCGTGCTTCGTGAAGTAGTGGCAGGGATTCGGGTCTTAGTCGAAGTGGATGCTGGTTCAGGCCCAAGCGCTGCTAGCAAATCACGGATCTTGCACCCACAAAAGTAGCTCACTAACATCCATTTGTTTCACACTGATTTCGGGGTGGGTGTGGCCTATTCATAAAAAAATAACAAGTTAGAAAAGGAATGCACTACTTTGGGAACTGACCAATAGTGATTTTTCAAAAGCAATTATTAGAGATAATTTGACAAGGATTCACTGTACACGTCTACTCTCGGTCGCGCGGCGGACGGAAGGGGGATAATGACCAAGTGCATAGATCAATTGGAAAAAAAATTACTTTGGCCGGTTCTTATTAATAGTGACAGACTACTCGTGAGCAGTTTTATAAATCAACGTTTGAGATAGCTCGAATTTATCACTTTGACCGGGTTTTGATTTCATTGTCAGAATCGTCCTTTGGCATATGATTTAAATGAGGCCAGTTCATTTCTGGCACTCGCCGGCCGCTGCCACGGCACGCTCGCTTCACTCGCTCAGCTCGTGCGGCTGGTTGGCTCATGTCAACCTAACATGCTCGTCGCTTCACTCCTCGCTACCTAATAAACCCACTTCTTACAGAGCAGACCACTCTTCCAGCAAATGTAAGAGGTTGCATTCAGATCTGCAATAGAATGTAGCGAACAAAATGTTATACGCCATTTGACTGTTATGAAAATAAACAACCTGAACGGTTTTGCATAGTGTAGCTCATAGATAGACAATAATAATTTGAGTTACAAAAAGTTGCAAAATTATAGTCACTTATTCAAACAGTGTGGCGGCAGAGTAGAATAGCACCACCCCATTTCTTCCCGTGGTTATCGTAGAAGGCGATCAAGGGATCAACCGGGAGGTGGGCAGCAGCGCCTCTCGTGACGACCACATAGTCCATAATAGAACACTGCGGTCACCAACCCGCCTGCCCAGCGGGTGACTACAGGCAAAACCCCCCATGGATAGTCCCCAAAGTACACGGCCACCAGTTCCCGGCCGCCCTGCTGCCGTGACCTGGAATGGTCACGGCAGCGGCCTCGGTCATGGTAGGGTAGGGGGTGCTAGGAATCCCCGGGTTACGGACGGCTGCTAACAATTGACCCTTGCAACGTACAATGGACGCAGTCTGCGGCTGGAGAGCCTTCAAATCCTTAAAGTGGAATTAGAAAAGATAAGGTGGCATGTTCTTGGGTTATCGGAAGTTCGTAGAGAGGGGGAGGACACGGTAACCCTTGAATCAGGCCATCTATTCTACTTCAGGTAAGGGAGCCGACAATCCCAGGGTGGCGTTGGATTCCTCGTCAACAAGGCCCTTCGTGACAACGTGATGGAGATCTGCAGCGTCTCGACCCGGGTAGCGTACCTTATACTGAAACTGACCGACAGATACTCTCTCAAGGTCATACAGGTATATGCGCCGACGTCGAGTAGCTCAGACGAAGAGGTGGAGGCCGTTTACGAAGATGTGTCAAAGGCCATACATCGCACCACCAAGACCCATTACCCCGTTGTCATAGGGGACTTCAACGCCAAGGTTGGAGAAGAGTGTGGTGAATCTTGTTTCGGACCGCATGGGCGCAGAAAACATAGGGGTCAAATGCTGGTTAGCTTCCTCAGTATGCAGGGGTTGTTCTGTATGAACACCTTTCACCAGGAAAAAACCCAAAGGAAGTGGACCTGGAAGAGCCCTGATGGTAGTACGAGGAACGAGATTACCTTCATCATAGCCGACAAGAAGCATATATTTAGGGATGTCTCAGTGATCAACAGGTTGAATACCGGTAGCGATCACCGGCTTGTTAGAGGCGCCCTAAATATTAATTTCAAGCTCGAACGCAGTCGCATGGTGAGGTCTGTTCTTCGTCCAACTGTGCCCCAAGCTGGATATGATGCGTTCCAACTGGAATTGCAGAACAGATTTGCCGCACTGGAGACCCCGGCAAACGTTGGCGAGGACCTGGATAGCATAATCGGGGTTGTACGCGAAGTGGGAATGAGGCATTTTCGGAAAAGGCAAATTGATAAGAAGTCCAAACTTTCAAGCGAAACCCTGGATCTGATGCGTTTTAGACGTGAGACACCAGAGGAAGCTTTGTCAGATCCCCAGTCACTCCACAAAAAGATCAGGAGCTTGGTAAGACGCGACCTGCGCCCACACCCGCCTTATACAGGAGGCAATTGAGCAAAATCGAGGGTCGAAAGTCTTTACCAAGACACTGGGAAGGAGTCGTCTGACAAAGTTAACTACCTCGAATGGTGAAACCGTCACATCAGCCCCGGGGATACTCGCTGAAATTGAGGACTTCTACGGACATCTGTATGCCTCGTTTGCACCGAAGCCTCCACCTTACGCGAGCGACCCCAGAGCCCCACTTGCCCGTCACTTCACGGAAGATCTCCCAGACATTGATCTCGATGAAGTCAAAGCGGCTCTCAGGCAGCTTAGTAACGGGAAGGCTACCGGTGAGGACGGAGTGACCTCTGAGCTACTCAAAGCGGGAGGAAAACCTGTTGTTGAGGAGCTGAAGAGGCTATTCAACTCTGTTATTACCCATGGGACTACCCCGAAGGCGTGGACCAGAGGTGTAGTGGCATTGTTTCTCAAGAATGGTAACAAAACTCTTCTTAAAAACTATAGGCCGATCACGCTTCTGAGCCACGTCTATAAGTTGTTCTCGAGAGTCGTCACGAATTGTCTGGCATCAAGATTTGACGCTTTTCAGCCACCGAAACAGGCTGGGTTTCGTAAAGGCTATAGCACGGTGGACGACATCCATTCTGTTTGGCAGGTTATTCAGAAGTCTGAAGAGTATAACCAACCGCTGTGTCTGGCTTTTGTGGACTACGAGAAGGCCTTCGACTCCATTGAAACCTGGGCTGTCCTGGAATCTTTGCAGCGATGCCAAGTCGACTGGCGATATGTGGAGGCACTGAGAAATCTTTACCAAGCGGCGACAATGTCCGTCCAAGTGCAGAACCACCAGACAAGACACATCCAGTTGCTCAGAGGTGTAAGACAGGTTGACGGTAGTGATAATGGCAGAATCGCTGCAAGACCTGCAGAAAAAGCTGACCAGTCTCAATGCTGCCTCGAGGCGCGTTGGGCTTGGAATGAATTTGGACAAGACTAAGATCATGTTCAACGAACACATCGTTTCTGAACCCGCTTCCGTCGAAGGTGTAGCCCTTGAAGTTGTCCAGGAGTACATATACCTGGGTCAAAAACTACAGCTGGGTAGAGACAACTTTGAGGGGGAAATCACCAGAAGAGTCCAGCTTGTTTGGGCAGTATTTGGTAAATTGCGTCACATCTTTAAGGCACCTTTGCCACAATGCCTGAAGACCAAGGTGTTTGATCAGTGTGTCCTACCGGTCATGACATACGGAGCCGAGACTTGGAACCTGACAGTGAAACTAGCCCACCGATTACACGTCACTCAGAGAGCTATGGAAAGGTGCATGCTAGGAACCTCGTTAAGGGACAAAGTCCGGAACGAGATAATCCGGCTAAGAACCAGACTGACTGACGTAGTCCAGAAGTGTAGCAAACTGAAGTGGCAGTGGGCTGGCCACATCTGTCGCAGAACCGATGGTTGGTGGAGTAGACGGGTTATCGAGTGGAGACCACGACTCGGCAAGCGTAGTGTTGGACGTCCACCGGCACGTTGGACCGACGACCTAAAGAAAGTGGCTGGTAGGGACTGGATGGCAAAAACGGGAGATCGGGCTTTGTGGCGCGCCCTGGGGGAGCCTTATGTCCAGCAGTGGACTGCTATAGGCTGAAAAGAAAGAAAATAATTCAAACAGTCCCAAATTTGCATCAACTTTCTAATTTATATTTAATTTCAATTAACTGTTAAAACATTAGGCACAGTCTCTGTTTTTTTGTATAGACGGAA
The DNA here is from genome assembly GCA_947369235.1 of Udea olivalis. Classification (NCBI taxonomy): domain Eukaryota; kingdom Metazoa; phylum Arthropoda; class Insecta; order Lepidoptera; family Crambidae; genus Udea; species Udea olivalis. The sequence goes on along the minus strand of OX376362.1, from coordinate 6,855,909 downwards.
AAATTTTAGTTTCACATGAAAAAATGATAACTACACAGTGCCTTGTTACAAAAAAATTACTAATTAATCATTTTCTAGCGATAATAATCCACCATGGAAACGGAAAAAATCAAATACCTACTTTCCTAACGAATTCAAAGGATTTTGGTTGACAGCAAACGAAACGAAGTCATCGAACTAAACATGCGAAGCCAGTTGTATTAAAAAAAATAATAACACAGATACATGTCAAAAGTGGTCTCTGCGGCTATTGGTCGAGGGCGGACTAAGTGTAATTCTATTGGCTGATTGTGATTCTATGACAGTTGAGTTGAGTTGATTTGGGGCAATTTCTAGCCAATTTTGATTTGGGCTTGAATAATTACAAATTGCTGCCGTGGAGAATTTAATTTAATACTTCAGGATGATGGCCGGCAAAGGTGAGCCCAAGAAGTGTCTGAGACCACGCAAGCATGCTTTTAACAATGTTATTTTATATTGAGTTTTGATCTTTTGATTTATATTTCTGCAGTTCTTCCCGAAACTGAAGAACATAGCAGAATAAGATTTCAAATAGAACTGGAATTCGTGCAGTGCCTGGCCAATCCCAATTACATCCATTGTAAGTACATTTTCTTTTGCTGGTGAAGTAAAGTATATGTATAATGTACGTAATATAGTTTTGTTATGTTTTGTTTTGTAGTAAAAGAGATGATTTATTGTTCAGTTTTAGCCCAGCGTGGTTATCTCAAGGAGCAGACCTTTGTGAACTACCTCCGGTACCTGCAGTACTGGCGTGAACCTGATTATGCTAAGTACCTCAAGTACCCCATGTGCCTTCATTTTTTGGAGTTGTTGCAGCATGAGGCATTCAGGAGGGAATGTGTTTCGGCACAGGTTTGCTATATCTGTATTTTGATTGAACACAATAAGTTGTCTTAAAAGTTATACTACAAGTTGTGTGTAATGTATTATTTTACTATAACAAGATCAGCTTACTACACCCAATCAACTCATTGATCATCAGTGTTAATGCTTGCATACTATTTATGACTTTCAAGAAATATAAAATATAAATAAAGCCATTTATGTGTGTGAACAATACCATATAGCCAGCCTTATACTGTTTTTGCCTGTCGGACATGCCCATTAGTGCAATGGTTAAAAGTCTTGCCCTTAGGGTTGCCACGTCGCCAAACCTAATAGCCGGACAGACCAGCCAGTTTGGCCGGACATTTGGGTAGAAAGGCTGGACACCCTACATTATTGAGGGTTTTGTGTCTCAGTATTAATATGTACAACAAAAAAATTGTATGTAAAATCAAAATCAAGCTTTTTTGATTATTGCCATAAATCTTGTTAAATTCTAATAAAATAATAAATAAAATAAAATTAATAAATAAATCGCCTAAGCTCGGCCACGCTCGGCGCTCGCTCGTTTGCGAGATGTAAAAAGCCTAACAAAAGCCGGACAAGCCAGACACTGTTTATTTTGGCCGGACACACAATCAAAAAGCCTACCTATGTCTGGCTTTATCCGGATGCCTGGCAACGCTATGCCCATAGCATCTATTAATGAATGAAAATTAATATGGGTTTAATTACCTCCTGGGTTTGACTAATCACAATTCTTTCTTAATATCTCTTTAAAATTTATAGAACAACTTCAGGTGACAGTATTATAAAAACCCCTTAATTTTAATTTATTGCATTTACCCCAGGTGTGTAAATTCATGGACGACCAAGCAATACTGCTGTGGCAGCACTACACACGTCGACGCACGCGCACGTTGCAGCCTCCAGACGCGCCCCCGCCGCCTGCGCCCCCCGCGCAACCCTCGCAGGGTGCGCCAAGACAGCAGCCTTAGGTACTCCCACTGATTGGACTTGAAGTTAGCTTACTGACTGTTTTACAAAGTCTCAATTTACAAGTTTGCCAATAGCATCTAGTTTTTGAGATTAGGAATCATGATCACATTTTTTCGAAAAACTTGTGTTGAGAGCTTGGGAGCATTTTTTTTTTCATGTTTAAATAAAAAATAATAACCTGAGAAAAAGGCTGACAATTTCCATGGATTCATTGGAAATTGTCAATTGATTGTTATTGGGTGTGGCTTAACTTTTGAATAGCATTAATATTAATTGCTTTTGTTAAAAACGTAGATAACCTATGATTAAAACATACTGAGCTTCTGGATGTTTTATCGCTCAATCATACATACACAGAATCTTTGAAAATTTATTATATTTTGATAATCATCAATGTTTCTAATTGCGAAATCATAAGTAAACATTTCAGAAGTAAAGGTACTATTGAAACAGACTGAGTCTTGTATATAATGTAGATGTAAATATAATGTTATTTATGTAGATATAGGTTAGCTATTAAGTAGTAATAAATTAAGTTTTTTTTACATTCAATGTATTATATGTTTATTGCTATCAATCTCCTGAAATCATCTTAATTTTTATCGTTAACTACATACCAATAATTATTGTTGAATCAAATGGTATTTAGTATATAGTTCCAATAACTTGTTTGGTATTATGCTTTTTTTTCGGCTTATGTGCCAGCTCATCCGTTTTCTCAAGGTGCTGATGTGAAGCACTGTAATCTCCCCCTTTTGTGTGGTTGACCCTGTGTCAGAGCTTTTCAAGCCTCCTGTTACAGAACAGTCCGTCTAATATGACTCGTCTATAAGAGTATGTTCTTGCAATAGTTTCTGGATTAACTGTCAAACGTTTGGTCATCCATTGGGGGTGGACTGCCATTTTGCTTTACTCGTTTTAATTTAGCCACAGATGGCGCTGGCGACTACGGCATCACTACTGATCTCTCTCTACCATGAGTTACCGCCGACAATAATCGCTATAGCGTCTGTAGGAAAGGTTTATATTGGATTTTCCTGTAAAGCGCCTCTAGTAAGTGGAAATGGAACTAAAATAAATGCAGTATGCTGGAATTCGCTATCGTATCATACGCGACGTAAACTTATTGTAATGAAAAGGCCATTTCGGTTATAATTGTTTACTTGGTGAAGGGGTGTCGCGGCCTACGGTGTCGCTTGCGGCAGAAGGTTCGCAGCGTCAGGTAGTAGAGCAGCTCTACGGCGCTCATCATGCTGAACCCCATGCAGAGGCCCAGCAATCCCCCAGTGTTCGCTGCAACATGATACATGCTCCGTGAGTAGTGCATATACGCTTGCATCATACCAGAAAGGCTGGGAAGCAAGTGGAAGAGTTGTGAATGATTGCAGGACTTTAAGAACTGTGTGCAGCTAACCTATATTCCAGAAGGTAAATGGTCGTTAAGGTTTGCGCTTCGCAAGTCTAGTTAGGGATAGGAGACCGGACACGGTCGCTGATAAGGAAAGTTTAATATACTAATAATGTTGCTAAAGACAGTGATGGGAGAAAAAGCTACATTAACAGGAAGTTTCTGGAATATCGTAAGGTATTGATTCGGGTTAAATAATGGATGACTAATGATGATCTATGTAAGATACCTACACAGGAATTCAGTCAGGCCAAATATTTCCCCTTTCGTAAACCGCATGAAGGTATCATCTTCGAAGTAAAAGTGTATCACCAACATGTTTTCACTGAAAATTTACAAAAGCGTGCGTTAGAAAATCTATCAAGCCAAAATAATAATTTATGGTAACTTTTTTTAAAAAGACTTAGCTAGAAAGTGTTTTTAGGTGGAGTACTTAGTGAAAAATTCCGTGCAATCTGTCTCTAGTCTCTAGTATAATGAATAAACTTCATGTGAACTGAAGGCTATTCAGTTCACATGAAGTTTATTCATTATACTCGTACTTGTCTCTATCGCCGTAAAACTACAGAGAGTTTGCTTAGTTCGCTAAATTCTTGAGAAAAATAAGGTCCCTGGACAAAACTCACTTACGTGAAGTACTCTATCGTCTTGTTATGGGCGAGGTGGCGCGCCAGTTGTTTCACGAGGGTCTCGTGCAGCGGCGCGGTGCTCATCCGCTCCCAGTAAGCGATCTCCGTGCAAGATGGCAGGCACTCCTCGCATTCTCTTTCTGTGATAATACCAGTAGGTATAGAACGACTAATAAAGTTCGAATCATTGAAATACTCTTAGTATTTTAATTAAGCTTTATGATTTTTTACATTATTTGCTATGTTTATATTATATAAACATTAGTGTAAATAAATGTGAAACCTACAGCATTGTCGGTCGTTTAGGCCACACGATATATTTTTAAGCATCTTCCTAAGCTTAAGTCCTAACATTGCTTTGATTAGGTATTGATTATTGTTTCAGTACCTACTTATGTATCATTGAATAGCCAAAGTCAGAGGCAATTGGCGGGCTTGCTTGGTTATGGCACTCTCTACCAGTCAGCCACTGGGTGTAGCAGAACTGTTTTTGTACAGTTTGAAAAAGCATGTCTCAGTTATTTATTACTGCCAAATTTGTTTTAGAATAACTTACTTTTAGGTTGCAGTCCTGTTGCGTTTATGTAGCACTTTGCGTCGGCTTTCCCACAGATCGTGGTTGACTTGTTTTCTGCAAGGAAGCGAAACTGATATTGTTTTGTTTGTTACTTGGGTAAAAGTACAGGTCAACACACGACACGTCGACGGCAGAGGTTGACGGCATTTGCCGTCCCGTGTGTATGAACTCTTAGTGTACTGCTTAATCTGGATGACATACGTACTGGGCATGTAGTAGAAGACACACTGACATAAGTCCGACAGTGCTCGAGCTTCGCACTCCATCTCGCAATTCTTCAAAGTGTAGGTTCTGCTGATGGAAATTGTCAGTAAATATAGGCTGGGTTTAAAATTAGTCTAACGAATGTCTGAGTTATTACCAATGTCAATATGAGATACTATTGGGGATAAATAATTACCAAATATCTCAGACAACTACACTAAGAACCTGTAAACCCAAACCTACTCTATTGGTCTCGAAGACTGATTCACTGTATAAATAAACCTAAAACTTCCTCAAATGTTTTAGGTGGGGTTAGACCCACGTCCTACGCTACTAGATATTCATTATATGCAACCACTATTTATTGAATCAATGAACTAAATGGGCCAGTCAATATATGTTCGAATAGTCATTTGTTCAGGAAGCTAAACCCAAGGAGCATATCCCAGAAAGGGAAGCAAAACGCTGGCGGCCCCGGCGGCCATGGCCCCGTATAATTTCTACCACTTGTTAGTCCATATCAAACATCTAATACAATAAAGAGTTGACCTAAAGAACACCAGTTCCTTTTCGCTGGAGAACAGGCATAGCCTCTTCGAGACGGCGATCTTGCGCAGGGCAGGCTGCGCGTCCAGGATGCGAGGCTGAATGGTGACGCGCGCCTCGATGCCGGGCCCGTAGATCTCGCCCAAATGGGCTATGTTCGGGGTTTCTGTCGGATTGTGTAGAAGAATCTGAAATAAGTAGATATGAATTGACTGTTCGCGATGAACCTGTTTCGAGAATCCCTTGAACACTTTAAAACGGACTCAATTTTAAAGCCGTCGTAAATCGTCTTCACTTCAAAGTGATCAAGGAATCAAGGTTAAAATGTGTGTACAGTTTGAGTGCCGATCGGCTGTGTGCGGGTTTCGCGGAGTGAATAAGTTTCATGAATGGCCTTTATTTCCTGTCATATTGAGTTTATTTATTGATTTACTTGCGTTCCAAAATGTTACATATAGATTTTTTTATTACACTCACAAGTTTGGACCCTGTTGGGCACAGCAAGCAAGCAAGTTTGCTTCGCTCAGTACAAAAAACCCCCCCACACGCGTGACGTTTGAAGTGTATCAAACTTTCAACTTATCTCTTTTCTGAAACTCCACGATAGTAGGCATCTAGCCATATAAAAAGACCCAAGATCCTGCTTTTAATTAGCTTTCTACGCCGTAAGTAGTTCATCGTAGAGTCTTTTTTTTTTTTTTTTTTTTTTTTTATGTAATAGGGAGCAAACGAGCTAGAAGGTCACCTGATGGAGAGTGATCACCTCCGCCCATGGACAACTGCAACACCAGAGGTGTCACCGATGCGTTGCTTGCCTTTTAGATGGTTGGGGCTACCGGGGCTCATGCTGACCTGAACGAAACACAGAGAGTAATCTCTGCTTCACGCTGGTATTTTGCAGGAGTGTGGTATTGCACCGGTTGAGCCAGCCCATTTATGAGCTCCAGTTAGACTGTAGCTAGGCTCTACCACATAAGCTTCTGCTTATTTAGCGCCACCCAGGGATCACGTGTAAGGCATCGAGGGCTAAACCTTACGGACGCAAGCAGATTAATCCCCAAGATGTAAAGGGCCACATATACGGTACGATTGATCATTACGATCCGTCGTTACAGACCCATCGAAACGACAAATAGTTAGTGTAAGTATTTAAAGATCGTTGAGAATTTCAGTAACTAAATAAATAAATATCTGGGACAATTTACACCAAATTCATTTGAACTGACCCCAAACTAAATCATAACACCCAGACATGCAACAAACTCAAATGTTCGTCACATAAATGTTTGTCATGGGTCGGGATCGAACCCACGACCTCAGGTGCTAAAGGCAGGATCGCTGCAATTGCTCCAACAGGCCAGTCAAACTAGACAGTAACGATTCGTCGTTTCGATCAGCCTGAACCGACGGATCGTAATTATCAATCGTACCGTTTAAGGGGCCCTTTAGATATAAGCTTGAAGCCTACCTTGAATCCAGCGCTTTTTGTTGAAGCGCAGTAATATTCCGCTATGTTTGCATCCAAAACAAGAGTGAGACCGTGCTTAGTTCCGACACCTGACAACATAAGGAAAGATACAATCTGTAAAATACTTTAACAAAATACCTCAAAGTCTTGTTGATCTACCTCTTCACAAGTTCAAGTCTACAATGGATACAATATGGAATGTAAGACGGCAATACTCGTTGTTAACTCGGTTAATATGTTATATATTAATAATAGAGTATAGTGATGCGTTACCACGGCACCCAGGCCCTCTCAGAATGCGAGCCTCGCTGCTGAACCAGTAGCGTGACTTGCAGTAAGCACTGGTCTGTGTTATTCTTAAATGAGCAGTTAAGGCGCATGATTCATTTAATTTAAATACAGTGATGTTCGTTCACCTTTAGCTCTCCAAGGAAATCCGTCGGCTGGAGCATCGGGTGGGTAACCTCCCTCTGGTGTCCAGTCTACAGCCGGTGATGGAAACGTCAAGTTAAGATCGTTCAGGGATTTTCTGTACAAAAGGTAAGTAACATTCAAGTAAATAAGTTCGTTCACACACCTTCGTTCTTTGGCCGAGAAGAGAAAAGATTTAACAAAATAGGTGGCAGAATAACTTGGCGCCAATTTGCCTTAGTTTTAGCAACTACCTAGGACAGGTATTTCGATTGGGGAGAAACAATATCGACAAAAAAGCCGACAGAAGGATACAGCTGGACTGGTAAGCTACGTCAGATCTTTGCTGCGTCTATTCCCCAAAGCCTTAAGACAAAGGTGTTCGATCAGTGCGTCCTTCGCAGCTTCATTCTTACTTACATTGCAGAGATGTGGACGCTTACGAAGGGCGTCGTACATAAATTTCTGGTCGCGCAGCGCGCTATGGAGAGCCGGGGGTGTCTCTTATGATCCAAAACGAATTGATCCGGAAGAGAACCAAAGTCAAAGACATAGCTGAGAGGATTAGCGAGCTAGCGTGGCAATGGGCGGGTCACGTGTGCTGTAGGATGTAAGGTGTAAGGTGGGGTGTTCTGGAGTGAAGACTGCGGACCAATCGGCCAGTAGGGGGGCCCGCTAGACCCGCTAGGGAGACCGATGACCTGAAGAACGTGGCAGGAAGCGGCTGGATGCGTTAAGCGGTGGACCGTGTGTGGTGGCGCTCTCTAAAGAAGGCTTGTTCAGCAGTGGCCGCGTACGGGCTGAAGATGATGATGAATTTGCCATAGCATTTTATAAATCTCATTTGCTTGCAAAGCTGTTTGTTATGGATGTTTCATACGGATTCCTGAACAGCATTTCGCGATGAACTACGTTGAAGGTGCAGCAGAGCCCTTCATCGGTCAGCTGAGCGTTGAACAGGTCCAGACACTTCATATTCTGCGAGTTCCATTTGCAACTGGCCAGCATTTCACTGCAGGGCTGTGTAACCTGCAATCACGTCGAGTGCTACATATCGTATAGCTATTTATTCACCATGCCTATTGAAATGCAAGTTTTTAGGGGTGATACTAACGTTTATAAGAAAAGAGCGTGTGTAATCCCAATCTGCACTTTCTGCTATGTCATCCTCAAAAATGTCAGCGTCACTCTCCGCTGTGCATAGGCTTTCTAATAACTTCTTGTCCACAGAAGTTCTGAAAAGGAAATCCTAATGGTAGTTCCTCTTCTGATCCTCCATTCGACCTATTTTTGTTTCATGCGCCATCAAAATAATATGTAATTTGGACCACCTGCATCAGAAGGCAGGATCCTATCAATATTTCCTGCATACTTACCCGAATTTAATGTAATGCTGTGCCACAGTCTTTTTGGCTTGATTGACGTTGCAGATGGTTACAGCCGGGAAAGGCAGATCTTCCAGTGCCATGTTTTCAGGGTTAATGCTGACGATCATGGGCGAGCTACGCCACTTGGCGTATATGTTTAATATGAAGAAACCAGCACACATCAGCGAGCACATGAACGCTGTTAGCCAAAAGAACCTGTGAAAGTTTTAGATTTTTTGAGATCAGCATCTGTGAATACTTGCTAACTTTTAATGGATTGGGTTCCTCCATAACCGTCATAGATACTGCTGATGTTTTTAAAATGCTCAATTGGCACCTCTTTGAGCGCTTGAAGGTGCCAAGGGTTCAAAATGTATGTAGCGTGGTGAACTGGGACTCCTTTGCCTCATGTTATGGTGCGTTTCAGAAAGTCACCGAGAAGATTGATATGTGTCAAATTAGATTCTAATAGATGTTGGTCCACGTCCATCGATGATGAGATGTTATCATATTTTTTTTATGGGGGAATATGCTTTACTATCTATCTTACTTACATGACGATTAGGTAACATAAATTTTACTTTTATTAACATTCCTACTCTATCAAGTCGTAACCAGGCGATGATTGTTTAATTGATCTGATTTAATTTTGGTGGAGCCATCTTACGTGCAATCTACTATTTGTTTAGCCATGCAATTTCCCTAAGATTTTTCTGATTGACTGCATCTGATTCTGATCTGATTTGACTGCATTAACAAAGCACAGCGGATGTGGTGAGGTAAGGTTACCTTTCAAACCACGTAAGTTTCTTCTCTCCTATATACCGGAGCCCATGCAAGGTGGATGTCATTAGATATTCCCGAAGGTCTTTGCCGAAGGTAGTTATTTCCGATTCCGAAGCTTCTATGCCGGGTTTCTCCTGGGGAGGTAAAATGAAGTTATTTCGAATTTCTTGATTTTTTAGCGAAGGTCTAAAAGATGATTTTCTTACTGTCGGAATTTCTGGTTTGTACTCGTATTTAGCCATTTATGTAGTTATTCAATTTTTTTTTTAATTTTTTTTATTTAAAATGGGTTTGCGTTTGGTCTCAGTATCGCCTGGTGGTAAGCGATGACGAGGCCGATAGTGGTACACGCTTACCCAGAAAATGCCTAATCACTCTGGCCTTGAAGACACCAAGGTTGTAAGTATCCGGAAACACAGACGCAGGGAAAGCGTTCCACTCCCTAGCGGTGCGTACCAGAAAAGAGCAAAAATAATTTGCCCATATGACAATTTATAGATGCGTTTAGTAGAGCCAAATAATAAGTTCATAGCATTAGATCATATTACAATCCATACTTGAAAATGTCTTTGTTGAATGTGGAAGACTTAAATTCAAGAAAGGCAATTCCAATGCCCTTTGCTTTAAATAGTAAAATCTGATTGATGATTAAATAGTACGTCTGATTTCAGAAACTCGTCAACTTTTTTGCAATTCTAGTTTTGAGTGTACAACATACCATCACGACTTTATCGCACCGGGGTAGTCAGAGGCGAGTGACTGTTGCCGTCATGGTGAACGGGACACTCATAAGCCCACTTTTCACCAATGGTATTCTGACTCAACGTGGAAGGTGGTGAGCCTTCCGCCGCTATCCGGGTTGATTTGGTTCATTAACAATGTTTTCGATCAATTTAGTGGGAAATAAAACAATGAACATAAAGATTTTGTTTCTGGCCAGATTTGAACTCGGGACCACACGGTCCGCGATCCGAGTTGGGGTGCTTAACCACTAGGCCACGACGCGCTTTTGAGTATAGGCATAGTTAGTTTCTGTTTGTCAGTGTCTGTTGTGTTTTCGTTTGTACAGATATTTATTAATTACAACAAAAAGAGAGAGATTTGCATATAGGTATTTAAAGTTTTGCATTTTCGTCTTAAAAAGATATTTGTGGCAAAGCTGCAAAGTATAAAAGAATTCATTCCTTTTAATAGACTGTATGCAATGTATTCTACGAGTATTTTGTAATCCCATCTTTTATAGAATAGAATTGTCTTTTCATGAACAATCTTACTCTTATGATCTTACCTCACTCTTACCCCTAGTAACTGGAATTTTTGTATCCCATGCATACCACGGTGTCAGTTCTTGGACATGTTCATTTACCCACTGGTTCGGCTAGCATAACAATTGGATACAGTTTAGCTTTAATAGAAAACACAAATTCTTATGCAATGAGGTAAATAAAAAAAGCAATTGTTAATTATGTAACGTTTCAACTTTCAGTCTTTAATAAGTTATTGGGGTGTGCTTTACCTTCTTTTGAGATCGAAATCCGAAATCTTCTCTAGAATTTGTCATGGTTCCGATAAGGTCAGAGTCCTCGACGAATGTGGTCTGACTGGCCTGGTCGATGGGCCGCTGCCTATTGACCAGCTTGACGGTCCCCCGGCCGCGGCAGACGAACTTGTAAACTAATTTTACATAGTAGTGTTTGCGCTCTAATCGTTTGATTGCGCTCCTCGAGTGACGAATCGACCCCGCACCGCCTCCGTTGTTAGCTTTCGATACCAAAATTATACATTTTCAAGTACCTAACTTGTCCTCCTGTCCTATACAGGCAATTACTAGCTCGGTTTCCGATCGTAAATTTGACGCGAAACCTCTAATTTCACGCAGAGTAATTCTCTTAAATTTAATTTGTTTTTGATAACATGTTTGGCGAGCAGGTAGTCCCGCTGTGCCAAATCGCTATTAGATCTTGAAATTCACGACAAAATTAGATCGGGCTTCTTTTTCTTTATTCGTTTAAGTGTGAGCTTTTCTGCACTACAGTTATGTACATAATTTAGGAAATACCTATTTTAATTGTAAATTTTGTAAATAAATAAATAAATAAATAAATATCCCTGGACATCATTCCACACAGCGCCATCTAGCCCCAAAGTAAGCTAATTAAAGCTTGTGTTATGGGATACTAGACAACGGATAAACATACTTAAATACTTAAATACATTTTCTTTTGTAAATACATACTTATTATACATAGGAGACACCCAGACCAGTACAAACAGACATGTTCATGCACACAAATGTTTGTACTGTGCGGGGATCGAACCCGCGACCTCTGGTGTAGTAGCCAACTTCTTAACCATTACACCAAGTCGGTCGTCAAAACCTGCCACACTCTTATTGTAGTTTACTTCTAAAGTTTTAAATAAAATATATACGTACTTATTTTGAAATATGTATGGTGACGTTCTTTCCATGTAAAGTTAGGATTCATCGTTATTCCCAAGTATTAATGAGATTTGCACAAATTGAGTCTTCGGCGATTGACTATAGAGGGTATGTTATGTTACCTTGCTACCAGAAAGTAAATGAATGTTATTTGTGTTAGTTTATATGGTAATTAGAGTGAACATTGGTCGGGGCGGTATCTCTGCAGCGATCGCTATCACGTCACGCCAGCCCGCCCGAACGTTAACTACATTTATTGTAATTGTAACTATTGGACATGCACCATACTGTTAATTGGACTAATGCGGAAATCACGGACTGAAATAATTGACAGTTGCCAGCTCGGCGCTAATGTCCGACATTATTATGAAATTATTCCCACGAAGTAAAATGTTGCATTTCGTTTTCGTGCTTGTCCAGGGTAATTTGTGTATACTGACTGACACGCGGCGACGCTATTTTGCAATTTTTCACTATTAACCTTTTACTAGAGACATCATTACTCTGTCAGCTTAGATTAAGTCGCATTCAAACTACACCTTCGGCTCTTTAGGGATAAATTCAAACAACCAAGTAATTTTCCGTTCCATATAAATTCGTTTATTTACGCATACATATAATTATTATTATGTACAAAATGTTCGTTTTATAGAAATTTCTTATAAAAGTAACAAAAAGCCACAAGGATAGAACAGGCTGACGCACTTGCACTTTGAAAAATTCCTAAAAAAGTAGAAGAGATCGAAGAAAGAGATGGGCTCCTCGACGCAGCGCTGCGGTAGCAGGAAAATACTAGATCACCGGGATCGAGGTCTACAGACTAGCGCTGCGTCCAGGACTCCTGAACACAAGGGGAAAGGGAAGAGGGGGGAGGAGTTCACCAGTGTTGCTGGGGCGCGTGTTGTGCGGGGGCGCCGTGGCCGGCCTGCGCGTGCGCCGCTAAGTGGGCGGCGCGCGCCGCGGCCACCTCAGGTGTGTCGAGGATGCCGGAGCCGTCGTGGGCTAGCCTGACCTGGGCAGCCTGGTGCTGGGGAGCACCCTGCCAGGAGGGAGCGCCGTTCCACTGGGAAGCGGGGGCATTCCACTGCTGTTGACCGTGAGCGGGAGCGTTCCACTGCTGTTGGGCGGGTGCGTTCCACTGTTGCTGAGCGGGGGCGTTCCACTGTTGCTGAGCGGGGGCAGCGGACTTTGCGGCTGAAAGAGCGGCCAGATGAGCGGCGCGGGCCTGAGCTACCTCAGGGGTCTCGGCGACGGGGGCGGGGGCTTGGGCGTTCCACTGGTTAGCGGGGGCAGAGTTCCACTGGTTAGCAGGAGCGGCGTTCCACTGGTTGGCTTGGGCACCGTTCCACTGGTTGGAGGGGGCGGCGTTCCATTTAGGCTGTTCAGCGCGTTGCCAGTACTCTTCGTTGTCCCATTGAGGGTTGTAAGAGCCGTCGTCCTGGGGGTTGGGGTTGTTCTGGTTGGCTTGGTTGAGGGCGGCGAGGTGCGCGGCGCGGGCCTGCGCGACCTCGGGCGTGTCGAGGATGTTGCGTCCGTCTTGCGACAGCGCAATGTTGGCGGGCGGGCCGGCCCAGCCGGACGCGTGTGCGCCACACGCCAGCGCCAGACAAGCTACAATGACCTGGAAAGAAGGAAAAATACGTTTCAATCAACCGTTTGTAAGAATACCCAAAATACATGTTAGAAAAAAAGACTGGGTGTTTTCTTAAGCTACCGATCTTCCGGGTGGCGCACAGTTATAGCTTCGGCAATGTAATCATTTAACGGTATTTAAGTTGTAAAACGTTCAGGGCACCTAATCGTTACCTACTACGATCATTAACTAGAATTGTCCGCTTTTCTACCTGATCGCAAATTATTGCTACCGTTGTACCTAGGCTAGAATATCCTTTATTAACGAGATAATATTCAGAGTTATTGCTGGTGCTGCCCGCTGATATAATTGTAGAGCTGCTCGCTGCCGGCCCTCTCATTACGGCTCGGACAAGTCAGTAAGTCAGTATAATATTTATATAATTCCAGTGTCGATGATAACTTGCCGGGCAGGTGTCTTGGCTGCCCGTCGACTGCACGCGAAACATTGACCGAGATTCGGAATGAGACAGACTTTGTCTTATTCAGGTGTTATCATTCATCTGGAACGACGTGCGCTTCGATGCATTTCAGAGATAAACTCTCTCATGAGGAATGGCTTTATAGTCGATTATGAAGATAATTTGACTTTAACTTGTCAACCTTATGGTTGATGTGTTCATTTTAGGTCAATAATGTTTATTATTAGGATAATATTAGGCCTATCTGCTGAAATGGCTAAATGGCTCCTTACAATGCCTACAGAGGCGATTTTGATGAGATAGAGCACTAAATGTTTAGTGCGTTTTGCAACAACACTATTGTCATGCAGAATTTTAGCAACAGGCTTAACCCAGGATTAGTCAGTGACATGCGCCAGCCTCTTTTGGGAGACAAAATAGTCGTGAGTAGGCTTGGTGAGACGCGGTGGGCGGCCTTTAAGGCGATATCTAGCGGTCGAGGGTTTACCAACACGGTAGAATCGATAGGGTTGTAGCACCTTCTTGTAGTTTAGAGTTCAATTTTGGTAAGCCTATCCAAATTCTGCAGTTACTTCGATCAAGACACTAAAACCAAGAAATTGATGAAGTGGTTTAAAATGCATTAGCATCATGTTTTGTATGATTTGCAGTCTATATTAAATTGTGTTATTTAGCATTTTAAAATGCTGTATTTCCTTTCTAAAGTTTAGATATATATGACAAAGTTGTTTATTTGCAGTGCATTATCTGCGTAGTAGGGATATCCCTACAACGCAGATAATGGTCATATGGTCGTCATGACTTTAATTTGCTTTAACGTTCTTCAGCCCTCTACCGTAATTTCTGTTTTCAGTAGATATTAGCCCATGAGGAACCAAGTAAAGCTTAGGTTAGCAGCTAAAAACAGCACAAACTAAGATTACTTGTGGTATTTCCCGGCATAACCACGCCTGACAGTGCCTAAGCTGATATTGTACCACAAGCCAATACGATCCTACGTTTTATTAACTACCTACAATACAAATTCTGTTTACCATTATAATTCTGCCCTGCCTTACTGAGGTATTTTTTGTGTGAACGCGTGAAATAACCAATAAGGCTGCTTGAAAACAGTTCTTATACTAAATTAGGAGCTTAACGAGCTAAACTTGCATTAGTTCATATTTCTTATCAGATCGGTTCAAATGAGTATAAGAACTGAAATTTTTGTATCAAAAGTATAAATAGGCTTCCCCCATTGATGTCCAGAGTGGCAACAACCTTTATCATATCTTCTGTTCGGGTTGTTGAAAAAATAAACAGGTCATATTATACCTACCGAAAAACCAAATAAGTACATTTTAATGCATTCGTTAAATGGATAGAGCAAGCGATTACTGGAAAATTGAAATAAGAAATACAGTGCACATATTCTGTTCATTATACTGTAGGTGGGTTATAAAGGTCGGACATAAATTATTTCACACTGTAGCAAGTTGCGTGATGACAGCACGGCGGAAGAATGCCGTCGCTGCTGCGTTCCAGATAAAATTCATTGTCATCGGATGCAAGGGCCTTATTTAAAATCACCGCCCAATATGGCCAGATTATCGCTCAAACTCGAACCATCTGACGAGCTTGCTTCTTTTAAAGCACCCTGTAATTGAATGACGCATGATCGATCGAAAGTGCCGTGTAATGAATTGTTCTGGCCAATTGAGGTTTTTGAAGTGAAAAGATAATCGGGAA
This sequence comes from Udea olivalis, assembly GCA_947369235.1. Taxonomy (NCBI): domain Eukaryota; kingdom Metazoa; phylum Arthropoda; class Insecta; order Lepidoptera; family Crambidae; genus Udea; species Udea olivalis. Next base: position 6,840,443 of record OX376362.1, on the reverse strand, counting down.
CATTTAATTTTCTTGTAGATTATTTAAAAAAGAAGGGAAGGTATTACTTCAATATGATATTTAGATAATAATATAGTACATGAATAGGAAAGTGCATTTTTTAATTTAACTAGAAATAAGTTTTATAAAGGCAGTAAATGTTTGCAGTAAATAAATGTATGAGTACCTACAAAACGAACGACTTTAATATTGTTTACAGACCAGTTTTATAGTCATTCGAGGCAATTTATGTTGTTTCAATATTGAGCATTCTACTTTGTCCGCGTATTTGTAGTGCAATTTCGATTTTATTCAACATGGTGTAGAACTGTTGATGGTGTTTCCAGGCACTAAGATTGCCGTTTGAGCGTTTTCTCTAAAGAACAAATTTTGGAATAAATTTTACGCAGAGATCGCATAACATAGCACTATCGTAAATATTGCTAAAGCAAATTAATTTTATGCAATATGGCTATTTATTATGCTAATTGTTTACATTTTAAAACCATTATTAATGTCCGCTAAGGCACTTGCATTAGGAAATTAATGCTACTTACTTTGCGTCTTAACGTTCGCGTTGAAGCGGAGATAATGGGACATTTAGTGATTAGTAGCTACAAGTATATCGTAAATAGAATCAAGATTTATCAAGTGCGTTTAAAAAGCATTAACTTTCTTCAGCCTTCAGTTTCAGCTTTTTTGAGATAAACAGAACTAGACCTGTCAAACTAAACTATTGACGCCCGATTGATTTCCTTTAGCACAGGAACTGGAAATAGACCATAGATACCTTTGTCTTTACGATCATATAATGACATAATATTTGATGCACGAACACAACACATCAACATCACAGAATACGAGCATAGAGGTGGACTTTAATTTCTCAGTGCAAAAGCAGTTTACCCTCGATTATTCAGCACGTGTTAAGTTGATGGTAATTCAATGAGATGAGTGCATAAGAGAGGAATTTGCCAGCCTAAGTTCAGATGAATGGTGTCAGGGCTCGCGGTCAACAAGACACTGATCTAGATCACTTAGAATTGTACCTACTTATGAATTATACATTAATCTTCGCACGAATTGCACACAAAGTTAAATTTAGGTTCGGTCAACCAATATCGCGAGACAATTACTATTTGAATTATAGTCACGATAATATATGTACCTGAAATTGTTACAATTTTCAAGGCAGAAAATGTAGATTATAAACAAAAGATAAGCAAAGTTATGTGTTGTCTATGATTTGGTTTAAAAGGAAAACTATAGGTGCTTTATGTAGATCGATGCCGTGTCGCTTTGCAGGCAATTAAAAACAGCAAATGCAGGCTTTAAAATTACTAGGTACTGCTCCATTCGTCTGTATTATTCTACAATCGACCAACAGATTTAATTAGCTAATGTCTCAATTAATATCTTTTACTTAACAATATGCAAATGCAATCGTTTTACACGGTGAAAATTACTGCTGTTAGCCATATTTTTGTGTTTAAAAGTAAGTTAGGTAATTAATTCGCGACTGTTGTGCATAGCAGACCTCGCAATACAAAAGATTAGATAAAATCGTGCGCTGTTAGAATTAATAAAAAATGTTTCGTTTTACTGCCGCCCTTGACAACAACCGTTTTAGCGATGTATGTCGAAATGGTTTAGGGTCACAAGAAGAAAGAAACGCAACGAAACGTTCGGTTTAGCGTAGTCGTGGCCAATTTGCGGCTGATGAAATTCCATAATCGTGAACTTATTTGCATGCAACGATTTGCGAGTCTACAACCGCAGTATGTCAAATAATAATTTTCTCCGTGACTAAAATATGCAGTTTAAAAATCTATTGCCAATTGGCTGTGGCAACCATATGTAAAAACTGTAGCATTTCCAGTGGTTTCCAGTTTTGTTGCATGATTGATGAGATTGTCTAGATTGGTACTGGTGATACAAAAGTGTAGGACTCGCATTCCATAACAAGACATTAGACTTGATCGACTTTAATTATGCGTTGATCGATCAGCTTTCGCTAATGTATCACCAACAAAGGCGGTGGCACACGCTGGTGAACGGCGCCGAAGGCCAGGCGAAGGTCGCGGAGCAGGAAATGAGCCTTCCGGACCCACTCGTTACCCTCGCCCGTCAAACATTCCACACTTTTGCAACTTTTTTTAACGTTCCAACGCACTTTTATTAGCTCGTGATTATTGCACTAGTTATTTATGTTGCACATCGCATTGATTGTTTTTTAGTACTTTATGAAATGGATACAATTATCCGCTTAGTTCGATTATTAAGGAATCCTCATTGTTCTATTAAAAAACGACGTATCGTCTTCTAAGCTATTTAAAAGTAGGTATGGTCTTTATCACCCATAACAAACTGTGCTTATTATTGATCTGATGGTAAGCTCTCGCAGGTTAATAATGCCAATAATGTACGGGTTCAAGAAATCTAAACATTTCTGCCCCAATAACTTCACCTCAGCTCCAATATTAAGTTTTAACAACGTAGTGTCCTGCAAAAGTTACTTGCGTCGATTGCAATAAAAAGTGAGTTCGATAGAAAAACCGGATAAGTGTGTTTGGTGACATAGCGGTCATGCCTTGGCGCGCGCTGCCCATTCTGCGATCAATATGTTTCGCGGGCGAGGTGATAATTGTGAATAGGTACCATTCCAAATAGACATGTGCCGCCACCTCGCTTATTTATTATGTCTTACGTGTGTAATTAAAAATGCTGCCAATTGTATGATTGGCGCCGGTTACCATATCGATCTGTGATAGTTTGAGTTATTAAATCATACCACTTGCTGATTGTATTTCATTAGTAACCGGAGCAGCAGAGTATCATGTTATATTATTTTTGCTTTATAGAATGTCGATTTAAAATAGAGCACCGATCTACGAATATGTAAAGCTTAGGAGTTTTATATGCGTGCTTTGTAAAGCAGTTTGATGACATTATTATCAAGATTCCTTCCATTAACGAATTTAGTTTACAGCATGATGGGTTGTACAGTAATTAAAGGTACTAAAGCTGCGCCACATTTGGATGTAAATAAATGTTGTATCAGTGACTAACTCAATCAAATGTCATTTACTCATAAGCGATAAGAGTGGTTTTAGTGCTGCAATAACTGACGGCCTTCTGTTAAGTTGTTTCATTTAAAGTTATGGTTCCTGCAGCTTTTGGCTCCCACGCATATTGTCATTTCATGTTTTATTTCCTCTATCAGTTTAAGGTCATTTCGTTAAATGTGACTGTAATAGATGCAATTACGTGTGAGCATATTGCTCGGATACATCTAATAACATGTTCATTTTAGGAAGTTAAAAAGAGGTGATATTATTTTGTTAAGTAACCTTCTGATATTTACAGGTTATGAATATGACTGTTGATTACAAAGTCTCGTTCGCGATTCACTCTCAGCTAATTGCATCCTAGACAAGGACAGGACACTTTTTGAACCCCCAAATTAAGTAAATTACAGTGACCGCTAGCGGTGGGAGTTATATAATAATTAGGATATCGATTAAATATGCCTCGGGCGGTGCGTGGGCATGCCCTTCTAAATTGGTGCGCGGAGGAATGCAGGCAAAAACCTCAGCGGAGTGAGCGGCGCGGGCGGCGGCCGGCGGGAGTGCCGCGATACACGCAGCTAATGCTGCTATCGATACTTTATGTATCGACCAAATGCGCAGCACTAGATAATACTTAATAATTAAAAGTTTGAGTAGAGATTCTTCAAAGTAACTGCTAAAGCAATAAAAATATGAATACAAAGACTTAGTTTTACAATTTTACTCGCAATCAAACATGCGGACTGTTTGCTTGTAAACAACACTGTATAAGCCAATAGAAAGGCATCTGTAAACACCTTTTTAAACCCTCTAAAACAACATCAGGAAGATTTTAACAGGAAAGGAAAAAGATCCTAAGCCCACACTTGCTATAATACAGAAATAAACTACTATTTCCCACGACGTAATTCAATAAGAGTTTGTACCTAGTTCACATTGTAGGTATCATAAATGGAGCAGTCTGTATAATTATGTGAATTGTTGAATAAGTTGAACCGAGGACTACGGCGACAGTGGCTGGTGGCTGGGCGAGGACCCATGTCCCATACAAAGAGTAGGCGTCTTTGTGCCTTTGTCAGAACCTCGTTTGCGTACTAATAATGGCTTGATACAAATCTCGCATATACATTAAAGGGATTGGCGTCCCCAGCTGCATTTTGACACCCTGCGCAACTTGATTAACTTGAAAAAATTGAAGGTTACTTGACATTTGCGAAAAAAACTACAGTAACAGGAAGTAGATTACGGCATGACCAGCTCACAGCGAATTGTTGATGATAGATTCCAAAATTATTGTCTTTAAAAGTTAATTAATAACTTTTTAAAAACAGATAAGGTAAATTCTACATAAGAACCGCGCGCGACTGACTTTTCATTGTATGTCGGGCGATATCTCTACCATTGATAAAATCGATTCTAATCACTCTGACAATGTGTCTTCATCAAAAGATTTATTACATGGGTGGTATACCTTTTGTGAAGATATGATGGTGACTTTCAGGAATGACTACATATTGTTAGTTCGGGACCATACCACATGTCGGTAAAGATATTTAATAAATTACCTCTTTTAATAAAGGGTATAAATAGTTTGTCCTTATCTAGTTCTAGTGTCAAAAGATTTTTGCTATCAAACTGTTTTTATTCTGTGCAGGAGTATTTTGAAAGTGTTTAAATTGATCATAAATGTTAAAATGTGCATGAAAACATAAGTTTGTAAATAACTTACCTAATTATTCCAAAAATATCTTGCAGTGCCCTAGCAGGGTTCATGTGTATGTACTATATTTTTATTTAAGACCTGTACCACATGAAGCATCGAATAAATGAATTATGAAATATGAATAATGGATCTCTTCCGAAAACAAAAACAGGAAAATTTCAGGCTCAGTATATAACTAATACACAAGATTTAAGTTACTGAAACGATTTGACTTGAAAGTACTGATACAGTCTATTTGAATAAAGTTATTTGAGTTTGAGTTTGAAAGCTTCACTGAAAAGGATGAAAAATGTCTACTCAAAAATGACAAGCAATTCAGTTTATATTAAAATATCTACATCAAGGGTTCAATTATCTTTATTATTTTATCGACTGATTTCAAATACAGATCAGAAAGGATAAGCATATTCCCACGTTTGTAGCGAATTTGCAGCGATTCGATCAATTCATTATAATATAATTGTAGTTGGAATATTTTCGACCAACAGACGTGAAGCAACTTGCAGTAATTTGCACTAAACTTATCTTGGATTCGATCTCAGTTTAATTTAAAACTGCAATTATAAAGATTAGAGGTTTAAAAGGAAGTCCTAAGTAAAGCAGTTTACAAGTAAAGTTGTAACTAATGATGTTGGGATCTTTTAACAAATTGTAGCTGCTCCATTGTATCATGAAATTATATGAGTTAAGGAAGCAAATCAGAAACTTGTACACGAAATTGGTCCTATCCGATACCATCTAATAATCGTATTTTAATAAAATTATCACAACCTTCAAAAGAACGTCTGGCCGGGTTACCTTGGTAGGAGGTACCATAATCGTAATTTTACTTATTCTTACGATCAGAATAATTAAAAATACTTGCTATATCGAAATAACTGGTCCAGGTTTCATCAGACACATCAGACATACAAGTAATGATTCAAATTAATTTTCATTGTTTTAGGCCGAATTGTTACATGATGTCATTATTTTCAAGCAGCATTTGAGTTTTAGAAAAATATAAGGTGATCTAGATTTCTTTCGCGAATTCCTTACTGACAGAAGTACTTGCCAATAGTTAATACAAATAATGCAACACACGGACATGAGATATTGAACGTTTGAATACGCAGCGCCGGGGTCAAGGGCGGCGGTCACAATGTGGGCGGTCAACTTTCAGCGGCATTGGTGCGCGGGTCCTTTGTGCTCTGATTAGTGCGATTGCCTTAGCCGCGTTGGTTTATGGCCTAAAACTGACGAGTTTGCTCTTTATTACGAATGTTTGTTTAGTTTTTATGACATTTTAACTGTGTGAGAAGTTGCTTAATCAGCAATTTCGAGAAATAAATTCGTGGGGATATATTAAATTGCAATCTATATAGGTCCTTATCCAGACTAAAAACTCTCCAATTCGTCTTTTTCTTGTTTTTAGGTTTTTATGACACAATAACAAACCATATCATGATTTTACTAACAAGCCTAAGAAGCCTGTATTGTACTGAATCATTCATAGTTTTATCTTCATTGTACACATTTGAGTAATATTAGTCAGAATTTTATAAGTTCAGAAAGAGATAAAATAGACAAGTTGAACCAACGGTTTAAGGTTTAACACATTTCATAATAAAATAAAAGTTATTTTTGTTTGTTTATTTATTGTGTTTTTCGTTAAAAGTATGACTAAACATTTAGTAAGTTGCAAAACCCGGACTTAATGGCAAAGAAACGCAAGGCCTTAACCCCATTGATTCAAAACTTTAATGGTTACTTCATGATTTTGCTAGTTTTTAGCTTTATATTATTGTTATTCTAAACATAAAATCACGCGATTGTTTCGGAGGTCACTAACACGCAACGATAGGTACTTAAGTGGTTCAAATACGTAACCTATGGAACCTTTCTATAAAATGTGTTCACAACATTGGTAAATAATATCTTAAGTTAGAAAATCCCTATTAATATCTAAGTCTAAGCATATTCGTAGCTTGTACTATAGATGTCAGAGATTGCAGTAGATCCTGACAATATATTTTAAATGAATACCTGAACATACAATGATACTCGCACCAGGAGGAAGAGAACCACAATATTCGTCCCATGAATGTTGAAATGGTTAAAATAGTAAGATTGAAAGCGCTTTGCACTAAGTAAAAGAACCAGTCGAGTAATTGATGTTTCAAGTTTAACTGCCTTCATTACCACGATCACCTTATACGCGCCAAATTCACTTGAAACTTGTTAATTGTTAACCAGCAGGATTTATAACGGATACATAAAAATGTTAATTAGAAAAAACTTAACGGAAAAGGAAGAAGGAAAAATGCTGGCAAAGTCAACACAAACAATGTCAAGGTGTTCTCTTTCTAATGCGAAAAAACTTTGCAATCAAACAAAGATAAATAAAATACTTGTATTTATACATATGCGTGTAAATGTAATATATTTTGATATAGGTAAAAATGGTGAAATTAAAGTAAAAATTGTTAAATAGAATATCTATAAACCTAAATGGTTTTTCTGCCCGCCTTGGCAATGATCTTGGTAATAAAGCGTCCCGTCGCAACTGATCGTGCTTATGGTAGTCTATTTCATATTTAAATCGATCAATTTGTTTTGCAAATTGTTTCTGACAGTTGTAACTTTTTTGAGGAGGATAAGGCGATTAACAAGTGAGCATCTGGAAACATTTAAAAAGGGAAATAGAGCGAGTGGTTCGCTGACAATGACCGCTGCGTCGGCGCATCGCAAGTAATGCGATGCACCAATAATAGTGATGTGTCGATGCGACAAGGTGAAGGGGGATATTTCTGATTTTTTTTATATGGGTATTTCAAGACATTCTAGATCCGAAAACGTTTTTTTCTTTTTCTAGGCCCTCTGATCAAATTCTTGAACGTATGCAACAACAGTCTTTTTTTCAACTGCTGCTGTTTTGCTTTTACGCTATCTGCGTGCTTTTCGCGTATAATATCTACTTAACTAAACGTACAAAGTTGAACACTGATAAATATATACTGGATCATAAAAACTGTTTCCTTAGAGATATTTAGCTACACAATTAACAATGAGATCAAAGATGACACGATAAACATTATATACTAACGTAATTATGTGTAAGTATGCTCATTTCGTAGCGCGTAGCATCAATTCCGTAGCAAGATTCGTAGATGAGTATCGCGAGAGATCTTCTTAGTTTGATTACATGTACATAGATGATAATTTCTGCGTCAATATGAACATACAGACATTAGTTAATATCTCACTAATTAAATGTTTTGAAGCTATTGTTTCATGTAGCGGTTTCGAGCCCACACACACCACAAACTGTTAATCGAACAGGACTCAAAATAAATCAATATCATGATAATGAAACGATTTATTTTTGGTAAGGAACACTATCGTATAACAGTTTGGTAACAGGCTCGTAAAGCCCGGGAACACAAGACTAATAGGAATTAAAAGGCCGAAATATCGGGTGAATATAAGTCTAGTGTGCTCTTAGGACAAGAGTCCCACATTCCACCGTGCCTGGTATCTCCGCGGGCATCACTACACTTTTCGACACAAACCCAGTTGTTCACTTGCTTGCTAATTATAGTTACTTAAGGCTCGCACATTTGGAAACACTAAAATGTTTACGGATCGTTACTTTGATAAATAGTTATAATGAACTGTTAGTTATAATAGATAGTTGTAATTAGAATAGTTGACAATAGGCATATGATGTGGTGTTTTGTAACAATTCGATGGATTTAGTTTATGACTATTGTATAAATCTAGCTTGCATTTTAAATACATCTTTTTTGTAGATTGTAGGCAGAAAAAGGAGATTTTGATTTTATGCCCGACTTCTAGATGAATGGACAATTATCAGAATAATAGAAATAAAGAAAGCAAAGATTTTTTCAAACAAATAGTTATAGTGACTATGTCAAAGTTTGAACACATGTTAAGGCCCACCTTACCCAGACAATCATCCGAATAGCGTCTTAGCTAAAACCATGATTAATATGGTGATTTATGAATGTAAGTAACCGGAGAGTGAATATAAATTACTAGCAGTGCCGATCCCATTGATATAAAGATAGTTTAATTCAACCTTGATAAAAAAAGCTTTAATCAAAAACATTGAACACTATAACATTTCTATAATATTAGCAATTAGGTTATCGATTTGCTTATCAATGCAATTCTGAGATAATTTATGCAATTGAATAATTTAACCTCTGAAAGTCATGCTACGCTATATTCTACAGGTGGAAAAGAAATAGAACATTTAAGAAAATGATAGTAAAAATAATTATTGTTCAAAATTTGTTTTTGTTGCCAAACAAAACAACATTGAAAATGGTCTCTTATTTAACAAACCAATCAATTTTACCGTATGTCCGAAACATAACAGTTTTGATCTTACCACTATCAAATAAATGGATCAGTGTTATGATTATTTGAATCAAATGTTTATATTGAGTCGGTTGCGAAAGAAACACCTTGTTCCATTGTACGGAATTAGGTCGCTTGTTGTACATTATTGAGGTGTGTACTCTAATCAGGGCTGCCACATCTCAGTTTTCACTTATCTGGGACCGTGTTTTAAATTACTCAAGTGTTACATAAATGCTTATTTGAATGTATTTTTCCTATTTAGTCTTCAAATTGTATGATAGGAAAAAAAGTTAACAAATTAACCACTCTTTTCAAATTGTTCTTCAATTGGATGTTAGGATTACAGAAGCAACCCTGATTGTAGAGGCCCTCTGGTGGGCCGGGCGGCGTTAGGCAAGCCGAAACACAGTGCGCCCGCCCGGGCACAGTATCAGATTTAACAATAAATTAACTTATCGTAACCCCGCACCCGGGCGCCGTTAATCACACAACCAAACAGTAACATTTGCATAAGTGATCTACGACACATCATTAGATCGTTATATATCATTATTAACTGATCATTTTCACTATTCATTTGAAATTCTTACTTTTCAACTTAATTCATTAGCTAAAGTTGCTGTTTGGATATTGAGATGAATTATTTTATTTCAATTAAATGAGAGATATGAAAAAAGAAAGAGAAAAGTGAATGAAGTAAATTAAATTTGATAGTAATAGTACTCACCATTGATTTCATTTTTGTAAAGAAGTAAAGCACAGAAGAAAGAGAGAAGGATAGTTTGTAATAAGTTTATCGATTAATAGCGCTGATGGAAGACTAGAATCTTCCAGGAATCGCTATGTTGAGGTGCAACTTGCGTCTGGTTGAAAAGAGGGCGGGAGCAGGCTTATATAGTCTGCGTGCGCGCAGAGGGGCTGCGGCGCCCGCGCCGTGAAAGTGTTGGGACATGCCATTGATAATAGCCAAATATCATACATTTCAATGGCGATCGCCGGCGTGCAAGCGCCTCCGACTCCTCACAACCAAACAGTTTGGATGTATCAGTGCCTTGAGTGGAGAATCTTAAAGTTAATCAGTAACTGTAGGTTATGTGCGAATTTATCACTCAATATTGGACGGTCTGGGTTTACACATTATGAAGTCAATACTTCATATGGTTTATAGTGCTGTGCTATTTCATAGTGAATTACTGGTTAATTTCTGTTTTTGTGTAATGAGCGTAAATAAAAATTCGACAGTGACACGATTTATGCAAATCTGCGCTGGGCTGATCCCATTAATTTAGTTACGTTATTATAAACAGCTACATTATATAGTAGATAATATATCTTGTATTTATTTAATAGCACATTCAACGCGTACTTATTGGTTGCATTTTAATAATTTGCAAACGTTTGCATATATTTCTAGATAACCGCAGGCCAGTTTGTGATAACTATTTGTTTTCGTATAAAGAGTGCAGGCTTGTTTAGAATGAAGTTATGACTGCCGGATTTGCGCCGTAGGGCTCCCATCATACAGATCAAGTTATCGTGGTCTAATCATCGCTGTAGTAGAAATAGAAAGCATGTATTTAACTCCTACAATACAAATTTCGTGTCTGTTCGAGTTTTTCATCGCCTGAAGCTAATATTGAGAGTAGAATTAGGTAATGGTTTTCACTAAAATACATTTTTATTATGAAAAGTCATTGGTTACCAGCTTCCCGCCACCAGCATGACATATAGCCTAAAAATTAAAAATATTGGCTATGTTACTCGTTGAAAATGTATTTTAATGTTAATTTTTACAATAAAAATAAAAATATCATTTATTGTGAAGCACAGGTTAACAAAATAAAGGTATTGTAAGGTACAATAGATCTGCTGCGTCTCACCTGACAAGTTTCTTAATGCTAAAATTACTCATTGATACATACATAATACCAACATTCTCAATAATTCATTTTTCGCTTGGGAATATTTCCACAGTATAATAACATGTTTGGCTAAGTAGATCATGCAGCTTAGTTTTAGACATTTAATATTGTCTAAATTACGCAACGCCTCGGGAATTTTGTTGTAAATACGCGATGCATTGCAAAAGATGCTCTGATGAGGTAAAGTTGTTTTACGGGCTATCGAATATGATTTGTTTCTCTGACGTTCACGAGTCCTAAATCTAAATAAATTCAAGTTTGCTCTGACAAAGACAACACACTTAAATATATAAATAGATGGCAGGGGTAAGATATTACAGTTTTTAAATAACGGTGCGCAAGATTCAGTTTGTTTCATATTGTTCATTGACCTTATACATCGTTTCTGTGCTCTACGAGTTACCCCAGAATATGATGTCATACCTCAATCCTGAAGCAACATATCCATGGGAAGCAGTCAATAAAGCTGATTCATTAACTTCACCCCTTAAATTGCGTAACGATATACTTTACTTTACTAAATCGGTCCAGTAGTTTATTCCTAACAAACAAAAATACAAATCTTTCCTCTTTACAATATTAGCATACTAATATTTATTATTAGGTAAATTTTAGTTATAAGAAAACTTATGCACGATTGCACCAAACTTAAGTCTCGTCTACATTTTCAGTTTACGCAACAGTTTGACATGCATGCTATGGAAGATGACCAGTGTGGCGTCTCGCCTTGCGCCTTAAAATTGCCATAAGCTAGCAATCATCATCATCATTCGCAACCACAAGACGTTCACTGCTGAACATAGGCCTCACCAACAGATTTCCAAAGCGACCGGCTGCAGGCGGTCTGCATCCACCAGAACCCTGCCACCTTTACCAGGTCGTCTATCCACCTTGAAGCCGAGCAGTTGGAAGTCCTAGCTATGATGTAGAATTCTATACAAACACTATTCAGTTAATAACACGTCTAGCTATAAATGCGGTGGCATTAATGCTCGTTCGTTCACTTGTTACTCATTTTATTTCCCTTTTACCTAAATATGGGTCGCATTGCATTCCTTTTCTATCATAACTGGAATCATAGAAAATTATCGCAAATGAAGTGTCTGTAGCTTTTTCATACCATCCTACGAAAACACGAGAATAAATTAAATGAACAGGTAATACACTTCGAGGTTTAGTGGCTAAAATGAAAGAGAACCTTAATACACTACTATTGATTTAAGAGTAGTCTTACTCGTAAATGTTAAACTTATTTAAATTATATTTAAAGAATTATCCTCCAACTACTAACTGTTAAGGAGTTGTACCTTCCATCACCAGCCCATCAACATGAGATGATGACCTAAAAAAAAGATAATTGCTTAGCACCCATAGAACTATAATATTGCAACCCGAAAAATATTTAGTGTTGGGTAGTTCCGGTGGCCATCAGTGGTCTTCATCAGCAGTTCCACTTCACCAAATGGTACTTTTCGAGAGCAACTGCATGAGTTACTATGAAAAATACCTAAATCGTTATAGGTGTGCCTATAATATTTGAAGAGTTCCCTTGACTTTTCCTGGATCCCATCATCTGATCCTAATATGCTGACAATGGGACCACCTCAGAAATATACCCTTTCGAATAAAAAAAGAATTTTGAAAATCGGTCTACAATTGACAGAGCTATCGGTAAACATACATAAAAAAAACATACAGTGGAACATAGAACCTCCTCCTTTTTTTAAGTCGGTTAAAAATAAAAATACGGGTTTTCATTTTAGGAATAATATTGTATATTTTGTTTGTTAGGATAATGTTATTATGCTCGAATGTATGTCTTCGGCCGATACACATAAGAGGCTCTGCATTTAGCACGAATTGCACTTTTAGAAGCTCTGTTCAATTTGCAATGTTTGTTGGTTTGCTTAGGTCAAAACTTGCAATCTGAATCAAAAGCACTTATCGTAAGGAGTTGAAATTTAATATTTTGGTCGAATTCTAATAATATTTTAATGACAAACACTTCCTAATTCATCACTCAGGGCTGGCAGCAGGCGAGATAACTTTTAAACAGTCAACTGCAAAAAAAATAAATTTTATAAACGCATCCTTTTTTTAGAGTAAGTATTAGAAAACGCTGGTTTTTAAAGAAAAGAAGAACCTTTTTTAATAGGTTTTTTTTATAACTTCGAATATAATTTCGAATTTTAATAAATAAAGCAACATTATATGAACAAAAGAAACCGTGTAAATAATTCCAAAAGTAACAATAATTAACGTGACGCCTCGGAAATTTAAGCGAGAGGATTCCTATTTTGCACAGCACTTTAAAAATGCCTCATTCATGAGTAAATTTCGTTTATTTTGCTTATAACATACATATACATGATGCATGATTTTGATTTCAAATTGACTGGCTCCTTGGCGCAATGGTAGGAATTTGCGGCTGCCTATAAGTCGTGGGTTTGATTCCCATCCATTATAAAAATACCCCATATAAAAGCAGACACAAAAGTTTGTCACATTAAGGTTTGGCCTTGTTGGGAATTGGACCCACGTTCCTCAAGCTTGGGACCTCTACTCATTGTGTTAACCGGCCAGTCAAACTAATAAATACAGTGAAATGTGCATATTTTATGTTTCTGTCTGTCTATATGAATATACTACTATACTTGAAGTTCACGGTACTTAAAATAATATCTTTGCACTCGAAAAGAGTCGTGACATCATGAACGTATTCACATTTCATATACTATATATTGGTTACATTTATACACGAATTTATCGCGGTTAAAAACTGTCTACGCAGTCTAGAAGCATTCACATTTATAAAAGAGCAGTAAAACATTTAGGGTAACGTGCGTGAAAACGATATCAATCTGTTAATTATTACTCTTCATATTTTGAATGAGTACATAAGTTGCCATCTGTATGTTTACCATGAGTTTACACCAATGACTGCCACCGTTGACGTTTTGTATGGGTTTTCAGTACAGCGCCCCCTAGTGATTTAAAATGGAACCTAAAATTGAATGACCATTGTAAAAAAGTGTCCGATTCAAATATATATAATATTCATCTAAATCCGTTCAGTAGTTTTTGCGTGAAAGAGTAACAAACATACACAAACTTTCGCATTAATAATGTGGTTATTAATAAGATAGTAAGATTAGTCAGAAGTAAGATAATAAATAAATATCTTGGACAAATTACACCAAAGTCATCTGACCCCAAACTAATCAGAGCTTGTACTATGGGTGTCAGAGACGGATAAACATAGAAAATAACAACTAGAGGCACCACGAACATGTCCCTAACATTTGTGTTTGTGGTGCGTCTGGGTGTTAAAGTGTTTTCCCAACATTATAAAATGTGAACCAGGCCCCTATTTTTCATATTTATTGAAATAAAGCAATCATTTTTTTAAGTTTTTTCCAATTTCTGTTCAAAATATGCAGGAATAAGCAAGTCTTAGCACAGACAGACAAATAAGGTCACATCAGACAGAATGGTTTCTTTTTAGGCCCTTAAGAAGTTAAAAAAAAAATTTAGGAAGGTCAGCAGGTTTTACCTAATAAAACTGTATTTATGTGCCACACCTTGATCTTACGTTTCTTTACCATTAAGAGCAGTTTAATAAGATAATTTTATTTATATTGAATCATCCAGCACGCACACTGATAGTTCAGACCAACCTCGGTATTCGAAAGGTCGTGAATTCGATAGCGAGTTTTTTGGCAGAACACAATAAAATATCACTTGCTCTCTGTTGAAGGAAAACGCCTCTATGGAGCTTGCGCTTACGTTTCTTGTGAATATACTTTGACAGAATACTCGTAGTTGCACTTACCTTATTGTAAATGGCAGTAACCGCAACATGATGCATTGTTCCAGTCTTAGTAAATACAAATATTTAACTATTTATTTATTTTAAGGAAAACAAACAGCTTCATAATTTTACACTAAACAAATCAAATATACTTAACACTAGCCTAACAGTTTTAACTGGTATACATGCAAATATTACTAAGACAGTAAAACACTGCGAGAAAGGACCTTAAGCCAAGATAAACAACTTGTAGTTGGATAACAAAAGTAAAGGGAATACAATCGTTTATTTATTTGGCAAGAGGTTTACAGAAGAAAAAACCTATAAAAATCATTACATACGTGTCTGGCTCCATTTTTGATATTTTTCATCAGAAAACGGAACTTGCCGATTTTCTCATGAAAAACATCAACCCCACTGTATGACTTATTATGCTCTTATGATGAAGCTATTACTTGTATAATTCGTTCTACGAAGCGGCACTGCAAATGTGTTTACGTGTCGCGCGTTTATTCTGGGACAGTTAAACTTTATTTTACTTGAGGTACGGAGAATTTATTAATATGATCATACTTAACCTAATTCAAATTATTATAGTGATTATCAATATTATTCGTTTGAAATTCCTACTGCTAAGCACTCCCACTGTCTCTCAATTCACTCCAGTCTCGTGCTTTGGTTCTTTTAATGTAAAGTAAAGATTTAGATAAGGGGTAATACATTTTTTTTTGAAACATACATCATGATCACATTCGTTAAAACCGCAGCGCAACCAACAACCATGCTGGCCGCCTAGTAGTAGGCGGTTAGCGGAATCAATGCACGCATGCAACACTAAAAAACACAATTCAGGCCAAATTTACCAAATGGAATTTCAGCTCATCCAACCACCGCCTTCTAGGTATGCCGTCACCGTGAGACCGTTTTACATCTTAGAGCACCTCATTGCCTTTAAAACTGGCCTGCGGGTGTGGCTAGCTTAGTCCTACTTTAACTAAACAACCTTTTAGGAGGCATCAGATAGTCGAGTTTTTTAAAGCGCATTATGGCACTGCGTATGCGTCTGTAAACCATACTAAAAATAGTATTATGTAATTACAAATTACAATGTGTATCGTTATCTTCCAGGCACATTCCACATCTTGAGCATGGCACAAGACTTGCCAGTTTTTTTCACCGGGTGATCGATTACTAGACCGTTTACTTTTTATACAGGGTTGTTTCAAATCAAACACCATTAACGAGTGCAAATTGCGGCTGTTATCGGAATATGTTACATCTTGTTAGACTGGTTTTTTACTGTTTTACAGCCGACTAATTGTGCTTTGATTAGAAAATTAATTGACAATTAGGTACTTTGTTTGTTGCTGATTAGCGTTGAATTTGTGCGTAAATAAATTCAGAAGCGTATCTACTTGATGTTGATAAATAAGCAATGAAATAATTCCATTAATGTGAAACAACAAAGTCATTAAAACGATGTCGAAATCAGTAGCTCTGGTACAGTCAATAGTAGCTCAAGTAAAACTGTAGACCTCGTACTGTCCGCTATGAGAGCTCTGCCTTTTCGGGCCTTGTTATGCTCTGACTGCTGTTAACAATACAAAAGACATCAACGCTCACATGAACTTTGAGGAAATGTGATTGTTTAAGATATTATTAGGAACCTCCAGGAACCTTCATACTAAGAAGGATATCTAATGGTTCGCTTCGTGAATATTTTGAAGTAATTTTGTAGTAAGCATTTTTGTTCAGAAAACAATTTTAAATTTTAAATTTATTCGTTGGCCGTGTTTTTTATTTCTCTATTGATACAGAAAAAAGGCAGTATTTAGAAGAAGGCAGATGGTGCGATTCCAGGATAGAATGTGCTTCACTTCTAGACTAACCAGTCAACGACGCAACATTCTACACGATTGGCGTAGTGCGCTGTAAAAAAATGATTCTGCAATTAGCCCTAAGCTTGCAACTGCATCAATGCCTAAAATACCTCTCGCGACCTATTTACGTCAACGACAAACAAAGCGTCATCATATTGACGTTTCTTTTCTTGTCAATCGCCTTGAGAAGTGTTTCGATTTCGCCATGCCTCACTTATCTCCTGTCTTTTGCAGGATTACTTTGCGATCGCGGAGATCTGAACTTACGACACAAAACGTGCACGGAGATCGTCATATCTGCTCACTTTGACCCTTACGGGCTAAAGATAAAAGTACACTGTTGTTCGAATGGTAACAAAGCTAACATCTTAGCCATCAAAAAGTACAATATGTACTGGATTTATCAAATTACTGTGGAAGTTTAATTCCTTTTATTCCTATAGTTTTTCTATCATTACGCCTACTACGAGCCTCCGTGCAATAGTGATAAAAGTTCGTTTTCGGATTTTCCGGAACATAGCCCGGGTTTTTGGTTACCTGCATTTGGCAAGCGTGGTGATGGCACGTATGCTAGCTAACATATATTATAAATTACATACAACCAAACTACCACTCGAGTTTTTGTAGGTGTTGACAAGCGGCTGTCCAGCGTCTTTTGAATGATACGCATCGTTGCAGCTACGACCCCGTATACAGTAGCACATGTGCATGTGGTCGTCGGGTATGTAAACGGTTCAATAAATTCGTAAGGATTAACTATTAAGGTCAAATGCTGATTCTACTCAGCTGAAGTGTTTAGGTTCATTGACAAATTTCATCGTAAACGGTTTATTTCCGATGAAATACCTCGCTTTTATTCCTCAGCTCCGGCATGATAAATATTCATTTTTATCTCACTAAGTTATGAGCTCTTACGTTGCGTTAATGCTTTTTTGTAGGTAGGTGCTATAAATATGAAATACAAGTAATAATGTCATGTTGTCTAGTAATAAGTCGGTTGTTTAAGGCTAATTATACCTTTTTTAAAACACAACTTTGACAGATGGAAAAGGTTTTATAAAAGCGCTCGTTCTGGTTTTGCTCGCATTGTACAATTTTTTTTATTTGTCTGGCCTCTCTCACAAATCTCCAGAGTAGCTTATATGCTTTTATTGGGCAAAACAAAACCGAAATTCGGCGACTGTAGCACCTGTTAGAGAAGGTCGTCCGACGTTGAACATTTCTTGCAAATTGTAGATTCTTTCCATTATCACTTCAATTAACCAATCAATTTTGGCACATTAGTTCGATTAATTGAAATAAGAGTCAAAAGAATCTGACAGCAGGCACTGCCATTTTAACGAATTATTTTTTCTGTTAGGATAAAGCCTCAAATGACTGCGATAGTGACTGTAGCTCACTTCACTTCCCTTCAATTAAATTTAAATTCTGTAAACGATGGTGAAATTCACTTTTTATTAAAGCATTGTGTGAAAACCTAAAAATATAACAAACTTCTCTGAGGACAATTTAATTTAGTTACTCGACAGAAGAAAAAAAAAAAGCATTTTATTTGGTTGTTGCCTGTTTCTGTTGATCCTGCACGAGACATCAGGAGGAGAACACCCAAAAATTCCAAAACACTTAATTCCGAATTTCAAAACTCCGAACTTCATAATTCCGAGGCAACAGAATTTTTCCGAATATACAAAACTCCGAAAATTTATTGCTAAAATTGAAAATATTATATTTATCAAAAATATGATAAACATGTATAAATTAAGCTAAATAACTTAATAACAGGATTAATTGTCTAGGTTAGGTTATAACTAGTTATGCAAGGCAGTAGACTCTTGCAATATTGAGCTGAGTGAACATGTTTATTGCAATTAAACAAGCGCCAAAATTGTGTTTGTGCTAATGAACATTTTTGAAAAATCATTTTTTTTTTTTAAGTTTTTATTTTTTCTAAACCATCCCCATGGTAACTTTGGGTTTTGTGCAAAATTTTGTCGAAATCGGTTGGATAGTTTAGGAGGAGAAGCGTGACAACCGAAAAACATCGAGTCTGGTATCAGGAGCTTGCGCTCGACTTCGTCTCACTCAGCTCAATAACTGTGACCAGAAATCATTCATGCTTAATAAATACAATATTTTAAGAGTATGTTTCACATTATTTGCTTCCTTCGTATTAATGATAATTTGGATTTTGTAGATTCGCAGTTTTGAGGAGTCAGTATTGTGAAATTCATAGTTTTGAAATTTCGGACTTTTAATAATCGGATTTATGACAAGTCGGAATTTAGATTTTCGGAATTCTGAATGATTCGGAATTATAAAAATCGGAATTTTGAAATTCGTGATTGTGACTTTAGGAGTTTAGTTTTTCGGAATTATGTAGTGTAGGAACCCTACGCCATCAGGAGATCCAGACGATTTTTGCTTATCTTCACCTACAGATAGAAGTGCTTTAATAGAGTTCTATAATAATCACATAATCAAGAAGAATTTAAATAAATTGTCTAAGTAAATATTTTAGATGTTTTGTGGAAAGAGGGAAACCATATGATTAACTGAGGGGTTTTTATTACTTTTGATTATTTTAGGATTTTAAAATGCTTTTTTTTCATATCTAAAGATAGAAAACCAGAAAAAAACTAATTTCAGACCTAGAAGATCCTTCCTAAAATTAAAAAAAACAGCAGGTAAATATCTCTCAGTTGGGTCAACTTCATCTACCGTTTGTTTATGGAAAAGTTAAGAAATGGGTTTGGATAAGCAGTACTTCTTTGACGGCGGTAAAAAATGAATGAAGCTATTAAATGTTAATAATCGCGACAACTGTCATGCACATACAAACGAGCAAACAATAAAGTCTTGCCATTTGTTTCCAAAACCGCGGGGAGTTGACTCAATAATCGATTTGCCGGATGATAGCCAGGGTTGCCACATGAATGAAGTGTTTGACAAAATTAAGTGAGAGGTAACGCTGCTGGTATTTTGGGAAGTTCACGAGGTGCTATCTTGTAAATGTGTGGATAATCTATTTTATGTTTTTTTTTGTTATTTTATTTTTATTGTTAATATATGAAGAATGGATATAGGAAATAAATTAAGATTTTCATATAACTATTTATATTTTACATACCTCACAAAATTTATTTTGACAATTGCAACTTTACTTAATTTGCCATTAAATTTACTACCCAGAAAGAGAAATGTTTTAATACTAAATAATAAAATATCATTTATTTCAGGCAAAAAAATTTTTTCTTAAGATCTTAAAAGTCAAAAAACATTCCTTGCATAACATACGAGTATAATCAATTTCGAATTATACATATGTTTGAAACAAAACCAATATCTCATGAAACACATGTTAAATACTAGAGATGCACCGAATTTCGGCCGAATGTTCGTATTCAGTACATTCGGCATGTTAACCGAATGTTCGTATTCGGCCGAACATTCGGTTGATATGCCAAACCATTACCGAATGTTTAATTATTTTTAATATTGATGATGATTGTGCACCACACCTAGCCAGGACTAAGCCCGATCCGGTAAACCGGCAAACCAGGGGACGAGGACGGACAGCTAGTTCAAAATATTTTTTAAAAATATATTTTTTTTAAACAAGAGCTGTCCGTCAGCGGCTTCGCCCGCATTGACTTTCTCGTCAAAATATAGCCTAATTAAAAAAAAAATAGCCTCTGTCACTCCTTGATAATGTAGCTTTATATTGGTGAAAGATTTTTTACAATCGTTCCAGTATTTTGGAGCCTATTCAGTACAAACAAACAAACAAATCTTTCGTTCTTTCTAAAATTGGTATAGATTGAAGTCAACTCATAGTGTTTTTTCCGAAATTTGTCAATTTACAAAGTTTTTGTAAATAGGAAACATTACTTTGTGTAGGTACCAATTGATTGACAAAATAAAAAAGATTACTTTAACAATCAATTTAAATAAAATGTTAATCAACCGAACTTTTGCTTTTTTTAGAAATGGTAATATAAACTGAATTAAATTGCTACGAAATTAACAATTTTAAGAACACTGCTTTGTGTTACATTTTTTTTCAGATTATTATTTAAAAATTAATAGCACTTTTTAGCCCATTCCAATCTGGTTTGCGTTCGGGGCACAGCACTGTTACAGCCCGGCTGAAAGTTACAGATGACATCAGACATGCCATGGAGTTTATGCAACTTATCCTTCTCACTTTGCTAGTCTTCAGCACTGCATTTAACTCAGTTGACTTTGACATGCTTCTAAGTATCCTTCAGTCTCTAACATATTTCCACTTGCAATATAATGGTTTAGCTCTTAGAGGTCGCTATCAGTGTATTCGTGCTGACGATGTTAAACTTTTAAATAAATGTCAATGAATGCTAAATAACAAACTATTTATGAAATCGCCAATGAACAAAAGCCTGAGTAACAAATTAATATTTGTAACTTGTTGTTTGCAATAAAATAACTAGGAATTGACCTAACTATTTGTTTGAAAAAATATTTTTAGACCTAGTAGGACCTTTAGAGACAGATAATGACAATTATTCTTATATGTTATATTAACCTTACAGTGTGAGTTAACAAAAACTATTCCAAAACAAAACACTAAAAAGTAAAGAAAAAATTGCGTATTCTTCTAAAACTTATACGATAATATAATGTAGGTACAATTATTGTTATTGTTGGAGTCGGTGTCAGCCTAGGAAACACTACAATATACCTAGCAATATACCTATTTCTTACATAACACGTTCACGTATACACGTTCACGTGTTCACGTTAGTGTAGGTAGTTTGTTACAAACCTATATTGGCAGACACCGACTCCAACAATAACAATAATTGTACCTACATTATATTATCGTATAAGTTTTAGGAGAATACGCAATTATTTCTTTACATTTTAGTGCTTTGTTTTGGAATAGTTGTTTTTGAAGTTGGTTTATTTTTTAGTTAAAATTTTTGTTTATTTCTTGATTTTCAGTGAATAGTTTTTATTTATTTCATACATCGAAAAAGTATCGTCCAATTGCTCCTAAGAATTGAAGAGTTCCGTTACTTTGTCATGGATCCCATAATCAGAACCTAACCAAACACTCATCAAACTACCCTTGAAGTATATCCTTTCCAATAAAAAAAGAAGCATCGAAATCGGTTGGCGTGATAATGAGTTTTCGTCCATTTGACTGGCCTGTTGGTGCAATAGCAGCGATCCTGCCTTTGACGCCGGAGGTCGTGGGTTCGATCCCCACCCATGACAAACATTCATGTGACGAACATTTGTGTTTCTTGTGTGTCTGGGTGTTATTATCTATTTAAGTATTTATTTAGAAATATTTAAGTATGTTTATCAGTCTCTGACGCCCTTAATACAAGCTCTGCTTAGTTTGGGGTCAGATGATCTTGGTGTGAATTGTCCCAGATATTTATTTATTTATTTATTTGTTGCGCATATGGTTTATCGAGATTTAAGACTTATATGGATTTCCCATGGATGCCACTGTCAGAACTGGACAAAATTAAAATGGGACCACACGGGCAGCATCAGCTTTCAAATAAAAAAAGAATTATCAAAATCGGTTGGCGTAATATTGAGTTATTCGTCCATTTGTCGCGCATTTTGTCTATCTAGATTTAAGACTTATATGGATTTCCCATGGATGCCACTGTCAGAACTGGACCAAATTAAAATCGGACCACACGGGCAGCATCAGCTTTCAAATAAATAAAGAATTATCAAAATCGGTTGGCGTAATATTGAGTTATTCGTCCATTTGTCGCGCATTTTGTCTACCTAGAATAATCTAGATTCAAGACTTATATGGTTTTCTCATGGATGCCACTGTCAGAGCTAGTCCACATTAAAATGGGACCATTCGGGAAGCACCAGCTTTCAAATAAATAAAAAAAACATCAAAATCAAAATGATCAAAATCGGTTCACCCAGTCGAAAGTTATGAGGTAACAAACATAGAATAAAAAATAAAAAAAACATACAGTCGAATTGAGAACTTCCTCCTTTTTTTGAAGTCGGTTGAGAATACGTTGAAGCTTATCCATTAATATCAAAAAATCAGGAGAGCTAGCAAAATCATTAGTAAATAATTGTATATGAAGATACGGAATACCAATAGGAGTAAGTGCTTACCATTTTAGAGTTTTTCTTATAATACGTCAGTACATTCTGAAATCAAAATTACGCCATCTGAGTTAGTATTTGGGAAAAAATTTTCACTTCCAAGTCTTTAAAATAAACTATGTGGAGCCTATTTCATTTAATTAGGTCCGTATAAAGTAGTTAAAAATGTATCGCCAAATGTAGAAATACTAAAGAATAATAAGATAAGTGCGATTCATAAAATTCGAACAAAATTATATAAACCTACTTAGTATAAAAAGAAAAAAAATGTACTTTCATATCACTGTACGTTAGAAAAGGCTTGTATTCCTATATTTTATTTTATAGTAACTCGTAAAGATAAATGTAAAAAAAGTGTACAAAAGAACATAACGATACAATAATAATTATGTTTTTTTTATTTATAAGAGGAGAAATGTAATGGGTAGTTATCGTATTATATACCATGTAGCTTAGATTCCAATTTAATCATTTACATCACCTAAAATAAAACACAGTTATTATTTGGTCTTCATGTCTTTCACTTGATACTCCTGACGTCAACCAGTAGTTCGACAGGCCCTGCCCCAGAATACCAGCAGCGTCTCTGCAGGCTTGTACTGCAGCGACACACGTTGAGGCAGCGGCCTGATGAGCCCGTTATTATTCCCGGTTCTTGCAGAGTGCCACATTGACGTGTAGAAACCTGCTTTCCGCGCGGAATCGAACGAATCATTCGGTTTGGTACATTGTGGACCGAACATTCGTATTCGGTTGAAGTCACATTCGGCGCATCTCTATTAAATACACATTATTGCTCGGTGACGCGTGACGTATGGGTATGGCCATGCAATACATATTTCCCAGTAACCGGCCTGAAAGCCGCTTAAGAACCATAACCTTCGGACAAAACTCCACTTCCTCGAGGGTCGTCAGATCCTAAATTAATTGAAGTTCACGTGGTGGCGGGCTATCAATGAGTGTTATTTTTTGGTAGCCCTAGAGCCGCATCGGCACGGTTATTACCGTACGACCTGCCATGGCGATAATATGCACGCTTACCCTGCGTTCACCATATCCCACGAATTCGGACGACATTAATCGTTCGCTCGCCGTTTTTATTGCTGGTATTTTTTTCTTTATTTGCAGTTTAAGTAAATAACAGGTCACCTTTAATGTCGTTATAAGTAAGGTTAAAAATTTTAGCAATTTTCGCAGTTGCCTGCGCAAGTTCAACTTTATTTAATCTACGTTATCAACGAATCGGTTGAGAGCCTGTTATTTGGTGAATGTTTTTGCGTGCAGATACGATTATTTGCTTGGCTATCGGAATCGAAAAGTGCAATTTATTATGGTTAATTTACACTTTGACTATAATAAATTACACAATTCGTTTTCTTTAAGTAATCTGCGAATGATTTATGCCTGCTCTTCATTTTATGCAGCGTTCATTTATTTGTAATTTTACGTACTAAAACAAGAACAAGAACGGAAGAACTACACTTAATATCACCGTCTGCTTTCTAACACCAGACAACTAGGCGCCGGGAGGGCTTCCACCCCCATACAGTGGACTTTCCAGCAATCCGAACTCAACGGTTTGCTGTGTTTGGTCTTTGCTGATTCGCACCACCATCCAAGGAGTGGAACGCTCTCCCTGCTTCTGTGGTTACGGATACTTACAACCTTGGTGTCTTCAAGGCCAGAGTGAATAGGCATTTTCTGGGCAAGCGTGTACCACCATCGGCCTCGTCGTCGTCGCTTACCACCAGGCGACTCTGAGGCCAAACGCAAATTAATTTTGAATAGTGAAAAACCTGACATAAGTATTATTACCGCTGAGATATCGCTGATTGGTCGCACCGGTCCGGGCTGTCATGTATCAGTTGTCAAGTGCCGACTGAATTATTTGTAGACAGTTATTCCACTTGACCCCTAGCCATTCGCAGCCCAGTAATGACTGCTGAAGGATACGTGTGTTGTCTTACACTGCATTCACTTAAAGATGACGAACTACCCATTTTTTTAGATATTTGCGGTTACTGAAAACATTATTAAACAATAGCCTAGGTACATACACTAGTAAAGTACGTTTGGCGATGGCGAGAAACGTGGTGGGCTATAAAAGTTTATGATTGGCTAAGGAAACGCGATCCCAACCCTCAATTGTCTATAGCAACGCAGTCCGTGACTCCCTACACCTCTCCCTCAGGTACTTGACCACAATGTCAAGCCCTGTTACCTGACTTATCTCATAGTTGAAACGTGAATGGTTGACCAAAGTTTAAAAACCTATAAAGAACATTCAAATCCATCTTTAATTATGGTCCAGAGTTAAAATCTGATCTGAACCACCTTTGTATTCATTGTTATATTTTCTACGAACTCTCCTGTTAAACAACATCGATATAATATCTAATCTACCCGTATAACGGTGGAAGGCGCAAAATGTCCCACGTTGGGTTTTAATACCATTGGTGAAAAATGCGCTACTGAGTGTTCCATTCATCATCACGGCAACAGCCACCTGCCTCTGACTACCCCGTTTGGGATATAGTCGTGATATAGTATGTATGTACGTCCATATAGGGCGTGAATGCTGGTACACGGCTCTTATTATTAACTCAAGTACAGGTCGCACCAGTGCAAGGGGCTGTCAGTTGTCAAGCGCCCACTCGATTAATCGTAGACAGTTATTTCTCTTGACCCCTACCCATACGCAGCTCAGTAATGCTTGCTGAAGGATACAGGTGCTGGCTTACATTGCATTCACTTATGTAACTTATTTTATATACTAAAGTACTTCTTAAGTTATACCGTTTCCGAAAGGCTATCAAAGCAATTTCCTGGGCCAGTACAGTTAGTACAGCGTAAGCGATCTCTTATAGGGATAGCAATGCTTGTGGTTGGCTACAAAATCGCAGTTATAGTTACCTACCTAGCAAAACTCATAACTTCTTCTACCCTATTACCTTAGAGCGATATCAGCCTTTTACCACGCGTAACTTGTACGAGCGTTGACGTGCTTTTGTGCTCGTATAATCTATATAGATACTGATTCACCACTAATGGTTCGAGCGAACACGCCGCAATAACCCGTGTATGCGAGTTTGGTTTTCTAAAGCGCGAAATGTAGCGCGCGTGTAAGTGCGTATGCCTAGTGACCGCACAGGCGCAAGAAAAAACGATAACTTGAAACCACTCTTAGTCACTGACACTACTCAAGTTGTATACAGTTTTATTATGATTTTCACGTTTTACTCGGCGAATGAGTGTAACAAAATTTAAAACCAATAAGTTACAAGCAATGTTAGAACTTTATGAGAATAGGTTGCTACTAACCTGTGCGAAATAGGTGAAAGCATAATTAGGTAGCTCGATATTTAAAAAAAAAAATATGCTGTAGGTAAGTGAAAAAAGTATTAGATATTGTTCTTATGAGAAGAATGAAAGCAGTGTTCTTAATTTTTTATTCATTCAAAGGTACATAGTCGAATTTTTGCATTCAATTCGTGTTTACTAATTATAAATAATTAATATAATAATTATTTGACGACACGGTTGGCGTAGTGCGCTGTTTCTCGCCTCGATTTCCGTAGTGTCCCGGGTTCGATTCCCAGTCGGGTCAATTCAGGAAACGATCTTTTCTGAATTGACTCGGGTCTGGGTGTGATGGGAGACGCCCCTGGCTTATTTCCTTGTGTGATACCTCGTAACACAGGGATATTAATCCCTACTTCGAGATCATTACATGAGGTGTGTTGTCTGGCGCATATTTATTTATTTATTTTTATAACATTGAAATAAGAAATGCATAAGTATTCATAAGAATATATAAGATTATTACGAATATGAATAATCGAGGACGAAAGTTATTAAGCCTTATAATAGTGCTATTGCTATAATGCCATACTTTAGGTAGTCATGAACAAGTCTATACGTTGTTAAACTGCATTATTAACACATGGTCCTCAATGTGAAAAAAACTGCTCCGGTTAGTAACCTTTTTTCTGTTACCTATAGCTTATAAAGAACGGTTTATGTCTGCGCATGTCAAAGTACATTAACTTTTCGTTACGGTGATGTGTGCAATCGCTGTGTGTAACACATGCAATGTATGCAGTAGCGTGCGCGGGCGTCGCGATGAGAGGCTGGCACTAGTGTCGCTCGATAGTCTACTATTATTAATATTTTATAATAATCGATAGGCCATCGATGGCCTAATAGCCTATCGGTAAAACCAAATAAAGACAGTCTTCAAAAAGCTGCTGTTAGTTGATAGTATGTACATACTATCAACTTTTTTCACAATATAAAGGTGGTGTCACTTGGAACGTTTGCCTGTAATGTAACGTTTCAGCTTCGATTTTGAGCATTACATTACAGTACTGCTTCCCTGACATGACGAACATTCGCCTGTAATATCTATACATTTCAGATTCGATTTTGAGCATTACTTCGTTAGAAAATTATTCGGCTCTTTTCCCTTACCAACGTAATGCTCTAATCTGTAACATTATAGTTTGCGGACTGTGATGCTCGGTTCTCCTCCATGACTGATGTAATGCTCGACTCTATAACGTTACATTGCAAGCGAATGCTTCAGGTGAGGGACCACCTTAACGTTTAACTTTACTATTGATGGAGTTGATGCTAATATTAATGTAAATACATTTGTGGCGTGATATTATCGATAGTATTTATGAATATCAACAGTGCAATACAATCAATCTGAATCTAAAAGTCAACTATCGACAGTCAAGACTATCGATAGTTGGACAGCACTGGCTGGCACACGCGAGGCAACCGACCTTGTTACTGCTTACATTTTCCACTTGCGTAGCTCACGCTTCCGTTTTATCGAGACACTTTTTTATTTTTATTTAAGTGTCTTTTATGGAATCTGGTAGGAATTAAACAGTAACGAATGCAATTAATGCATTCCAGTGTTTTATATTCATTGTTGTTCGTCAGTTTTGATTTAATCACGCTAGACTTTTTCTTTCGGCAAGCATTCATCTTCACCTAAATGACATTATCTACCATGTTTACAGGTAGTTGTTTATAGATATTTTCCAGTTTCATTATTTCTGAAAACCTAGCTCCGTGGAATGAATTTATTTTTTTGCCAATGAATTTATTCATGTGAATTTAGCTATTAAAACTTTTTACCACCTTTTAATATATGAATAGGTTTGTGTCCCAGTTTAACGCAAACTATAATTATCTAAAACATAGGAATACCTTGTGGGTTTAATCGTTAAAATGTATGGGGATGACATAAGCTGTCACTGGTCGCTTATGTCATTCCTATACATTTGAACGATTTTTATTGTAGAAATCGTCGTGGCATGTTGCTCTTGGCTAGCCCCCCTTATATCCAAATGCTATCTTACATTTAGACAGCAATTCGAGTACGTGTTTTAATTTTGTTATTTCCGTTAGTTTAATAATTACCAAATTGTTTTTAAATCCTCAAATGCATTATAATTGGAGTCATATTATGCTAGTGCTATGTAAAATTATACATAACATATGAATTAAAATACACGTATGGAAATATGCATAAATGAATAAGTTTTAGGCTTTAACCTACATGTTTCAAAAAGATAAAAATTGTGATATCCCATGCAGATAACAGCACATCAATTGCTGCCTGTTATCCTTCAGATCTGTATGACAAAATGATCGGGTTAAGAAGGTTTACACAATGTTATAAACAACAACACTTTGAACGTCATTGTCTCCCACTCTAGCGGGGGGAGATTTTTTTGCTGCAAAAAAAAACAAAACGTTTTTTAGTTTTTTTTTGATGATGTGGCTAGACCACGTTTAAATGCAAGCCTAACAAATATAGTCTCTCTTTACTTACTTTACTCACAGGTACAATTTTACTTTTAAGCTGCCTCTCAAACACTTGTGCAGGAAGCTTATTCCACTCCTTAGCTGTGCTCATTATTCAAGAATTACGAAACGGCTTCTGGATGGGTAGAATATAGGGAAAGCAAAACTTCGTCAGTGATTTTATGTATAGAAGGTTCTGGTGGAATTAAGCTGTGCAATTCTTTAGCATACTATTCATGCATTCTGTAGAATACGGACAGACAACCTACTCTCCTAATCTGATATGTCTCTTGAATTCTCGGTGTTATAGTACTACTAAATTACAGACCGCGCTTAAAGGCTTGTAGACGGGTGGTCTGGGTGACGTTAAAGTTATTGAACGTTCCTACTGAATTAGGTATACTCGTACGTTGTCTGATGTCAAATATTCTCGTCTAGGCCTAATATGTTAAAATCCGATGACAAGCATGTAAGTATTTTTGTCATGTGTAACAAATTAAGTACATTATGAACAAAAAAGGCCTTCTTCTAAGGTCTTCACGTTTACATACAATATAGAAGCAGATTCCAATGTCAAGGAAATGACAATTTCAAAAATGTTTAGTAGGCCCTACATTACATATTACATGTAAGTAAATAACACGTATTGTTTGGCAAATAATATGGTAATAAGAGGTATCGAATATTGATAAATGTCAGGGACGAGCAGCTTGACACCTTCAGACTTCAGTGTGAGAGAAATACGCGCCCTGATCTACATGTCTGTGGTTAACCTTAGGCCTTGAACACCATGGCGACTATGTTAATTGGCTTTCTCCCTAACACGTTCGTGGGTGGTAGTAAATGTGACACCGTGAATATCTGGGGTAGCTTACAAGATCTGCTAAGACTGACTTAGCAGATCTTGTTATATGATGGGCGTCAGAGCCTAACTTACTTAATTAATTGTTTAATCAGGTAGAGCCGGGTATATTGCAAAGTAAAGTGTTCGTCACATGAATCGTCTTAGGTGGAAATCGCGTCTAACTTGGCGCTATATATGCTATAGAACCAGTCAAAAAAGTCATTTCCACTGTGTTAGTAAAAGAAAAGTCCGCAGGGCTGTAGCTAGCTCTACTCAAAGGGCAAACGCAGATCGCGACTCACGGCATCCTATGCACGGCTACGTCTCAGTGCCGCAAAGGCTAAAAAGTCGTCGCAGTTTTATTAAGTGTGTCGCCCCACTTTCTACCGAACCCGCACAGGCCAGATGTGAACTTTTGCGCAAAATAGCCGGCAGTCAATCCGCAATACAAGTGGCTGAATTCTGGGCTGCTACGATGTAATTAATTCTCGGGTTCCATCGACACGCTAAGAAGAAGAAGAAGTAAAAGAAATGTTCCTTTTCATGTCTGTCTTCCGAAACAAAATTGTTACCATGCGGTGCTTAAACTACAACTGGTGCTCTTAACTATAGTACGACCGTCTAAATCAGTCTTCGCCTGCGCGGTACAGGGGTGAGGGGGTAGGACGACAACGGGGATCGAGAGAGGTGCGGGGGCGGGCGCGCGAAGCGTTACGCACATGAGGTGAAATGCGTAATAGACAGTTCTTAAGATTTATGTGTCGTCATAGTGGATTTTTATATATTTTTTAAAGCAGGGACGGCAAATTTGAATGAAACAACTAATTTAATATTTAGGTAACAAACTATTATATTGTTTATTACAAGAATCATCAAAACCAAAAAACAAATCATCGAAATCAATCACATATGTCCATATCAATATCACTTGAACTTGATTCTTCACTTTCGGAGCAGCCATCCTCAGAATCATCAGAATCGTTCTGCACATTAATAATAAAATCAACAGCATCATCTACAATAGCATCATGTTTGCAGTATTGGTGGTATATTCGGCATCAGCTTTTCATTTATCCATTTCATGAAATTCACAAAATTCATGGATTCGTGATAATCACCTGTTTTACACTTGGATTTGAATATTACAAGTGCCCCGTCTACAAATCCAGTTTGGCCTCCACAATTAACAATGATCAAACGGTCCCCTTTACCGATATTAGACAGCACGCCGTGCATCCTTTGATTGCCAACACTTTGATACGTTATGAGACGCATTGACATAAGTTTCGTCAAGATATATAATATTTCTTCCTTCCCTACGATATTTTTTTATAGACTGTAGGTATTTCCACCTCCATGATGTTATATTTGGATGTTCGATAAGAAGTTTCCTTTTGGATCCGCATTTCTTAAATTTGAAACCAATATCATGTAATAATAGCCTTAAATATTCCCTTCCGCAGTGTAATATATTCTCTTCTCCAAGTATAACATTCAAAGTTTTTAGAGTTGGTATTTTTTTATGAATTGTATAAAATTGAGAGACTTTTCTTCTTACTACTCCTTTTGCAAAATCGTCTATTTCAACTCTTTTTCTGCGCACTTGTTTTGGTTTTTTTGGTGATTTAAATATTTCGTTATCTTTCAATAGTCTCCTTTGTTGTACAATTCTAGATACAGATTTATCCGATAGTCCAGTAACCTCTGCTACGGTTTTGTTCAAATTTATATCTTGCAGATATTCAGTGGAATTTGGATCCAGTTTCTTTTTTCTAAAATATTCATATACGTTAAAAGCCATTTGCTTGCACTGGCTATTAATTTTATGTCCGAAGATATTTCGACTCATCTTGAGAATGTAATCTCATGTATAACTGTCGTAAAGCGTCCAGAACTATCAACACGAGTGATCGCTAACCGTGTAGCGAGCGTACTGAGTTGTTACAAAAATGCACCTGCCGCCCGCACCTCTCTCGGTCCCCGTTGTCGCCCTACCCCCGCACACCTGTTCCGCGCAGGCGAAGACTGATTTAGACGGTCGTACTTATAGAACTTGTATAGATGGTTGCTGCTATACAACACATACAAACATTTCTTAGTTGCAAAACTCACCGAGTGTGCGTGATTTTTTATTTTTAGCATTTACCAATGCACAATTTTTTTTTTTTTTTTACTGAGTGCTTATTTTTACATGTTATTTATTCATTTATAACCAATGTCATGTTTGGATATGAAAAAAAGCATTGTAAAATGCTAAAATAAACAATAGTTATAACCAATGTTTCACACGTGAGTTCGGGACTGCTTACTTGCGTGCGTGTAGGTGTGTGCTCATGTTTATGATTGACCTTAAAAATACTTTTAGAATATCGATTGAATTATTTATCATATCGATCCTTGATAGTTTTCTTATAATATTAAACAAAGAGTATAGTCAAAATGATTGAACTCCACATATAATTATAAATGTTCACTTTCTGAGTTCTTCGCAGTCGTTATTAACATATTATGTATTAAATAAAAATATGTTTGTTGTTCAGCAGTGTGATGTGCAAGGTTAAACTACTTTGTTTTTACGAATCGCCCAACAGCGGCGGGCCTTACCTCAGCCTAAGTAAAGCAAGTGGAGCGTTAACGTGCCGGATCGTGTGACGGCCCATATTGGTCGAATGTGTTAACCAGATCGCTGATTACTCGAAAATCGTTCAAGGCAAATGGTTATGTAGGATTGGACATCAGTAGATAAATCAGAGCAAATGAAGTATACAGTAAAAGGGCTATTAATTTATTCCTTTTTAGAAGCTGTGGTTTTTTTAAACTTAATTCTGCTCCATATACATGAACCTGAACAAAATAACTTAAAAAAAAAGTATTCATCATTTTCAACCTGTAAGCGTCCACTGCTGAACATAGGCTTTCATAAGACAGCTCCACCACTAAGGACACTCCGCCTTCTTATGGCCGTATGTCCAGGTTTTGACGTACGTTGACCGTGGATCTAATACAGCAGCCTAAAAAGAGTCCTTTTTGCAGGTCCTACTCGCGTGATTATTTCAATTTAAGTCTTTTTGTCTTAAAGCTTATTCTTAAGTGCGTACGCAGAACTTCCAGTAAAAGGAGAGACATTAAATGTTACAGTGAGATCACTTTTTCTTTATTTAGAGCGTGCGGCGTTTGGGGGTCAACCAGGAGTCGCTCGATATTGAAATATTGTGTCAGCTTTATAAGCTATAGCGTCTTATATCAGACGATAAAATAACTCCTATGGAGTTTAGTTTTAGAGTTTATTCAGATTACTGACATTATAATTTTTTTTTTATTGGTTTTGCGAAATGAGTATCCCTAAATTAGTCCTTACGCAAATATATTTTGTACAGAAAACGAACCAACTTAAAACCCCTTTTCTTTCAAAATAATTTATACGTTCTTTAATTTAGTTTAAGCTTCTATCCTCTATCCACATTTCCGCCAAACCAAAGCATTAACAGTTCAAAACGAGCTTGCAGTCGGGCTTAGTTGGAGAGTGCTCGGGAAAAGAAGACACGACACGTCTGTAAGATGTGAATAGCTGAGCTGTAACAATGCGTATTGTTAGTGATTTGTTTTATAAGCGTTTTGGCGCAATGAGTCTCTGGCCATAGGATCTCTAACCTACCTGTATAACAAGGACAAATATTCATGAAATGTTAATTTTGTTTGTATGCTGGTCTCTATAAATAATGAAAAATTCAAAAATAAAGTATGTCTATCAGTCTCTAACACCCATTTAGTTTGTGCTGAGAAGCCTGAGACACATGCGCATCTAAGTCTCAATATCTAGGAGATATTTAGGCATGTGTGTCTGATTTTGCCAAGATCAGTAGAGATATTTCCTCTCTTTGTAAACTGTATTGTATATATCTATGCGTGGATAAGCCTCTTTTTTGTGTATTTTTATTTATTTATTTAGTCCAACTAACATCTGCTTACATTATTACATGCTTATTATACCTACCTTATATAATATATTTATAACTAAGTGCAACAAATACTTGAAGGTTAGCTCCACATGCATTGAGAATCTTCCTCATTTCTTAAGATACAATTCCTTATTTCTTCACAAAAACTTTTTTCTTAGCAAAAATTTTTTTATTTCGTTTGTGTATGTTAATATTTATCTTTAGCACTTATGTCATATGTTAATGTTATAATTGTAAATTTGCGACCTTGCTATTCGCATCAACTCCATGTACCTTACCCATTTGTTTCCATTTATTCAGTAATTTCCTAAAACGAGGGTTGCCTGGACGAGATCGCTTCCTAGCGATAAGGCCGCCTAAATTGTACTAGACTAAGTTTTTAAGTGCTTTTGTAATAGAATTGTTATCTTAGTTGTATAATATTTTTATCTTATCTTATATTTCGAGCGGTTGTCTCATGCAGCCCGACCAGCCGACGTGACTGGGCGCAAGGTCGCCGGGTCAACTGTCACCCGTGACACATGGGAATTTAGATTAGCGAATCACGACCTCATGCTAATGGGCGGGGATGTATGAACTAAGCTATTAAATGCGGAAGCAGTTATATTACGATCATATTATTGCTTTTACATTTCTTGGCCATTTCAACTTTCAAAAGTGTGGTAGTTTTTTTGCTAGTAGAAAAAATAGTTAATTCGAAGGCAACCGACGTGGTTTGAGAGTTTTCTGTGCTCATTTTGAAGACTGGTCATTTCACCTATTTCAATGACTAGCAGGTGGCACTCAGTATCCCTAGTTTTGTATATTTCTATTTTGAAATCTCTATTTTATAAACACCATCCAAATTGAAATATAAGGATCTATGGAGAAAATAAAAAATACGTATTTTTCTGTTTGACAACCTTCAGAACTAAAATGTTGACTTATTAATGTTATTATAACTAGGTACTCAAGGGTTTAAAAAACATTAAGTTTGGTTGATACTGCGCGAGTGAGTGGCGGCATGCTCTTCAACTCCCCGCCCGCGCTTTATTCAGAAGTTGAAATTTAATTTTAAATCAGTAACCACGCCGCACAAATAATCTGTTCGAAAAAATGTAATAATGTAAAAATTAGAAAGGCCTAACCTTTTTTTAAAAAAAGATGTCTGATTGATGCTTATAATGCCTAGGAAAATTTTGGATAGTGTTTATAAAGTAACCCTGTATACCTACTAATATCTTTTGCTTTTCTGCTTCCGATCTCGCAGTTATCCTAAAACTTCACTAGTCAACTTACAACTACAGATAGGTACAAAGGCGGATGGTAATCTTGGTCCTACCTTACAAATGTGTGTTACATCACTGGATAGTTATTTTCAAGCCGAATAAAAGTTACTATGGCGCCAAGTTCCAAATCTTAGCCCGTTCACAGTTATTCTTTATTAGTTAGTAGTTTTACAAGATCCAAAAACAATGTTAAAAAATGTTTATTTTTCCAAAAATGTTAATGTTAAACGCATGTTAACGTTGACAAATGGTTTTTATTAATAAAACAACGATAACGTATTTTAATAATAAACATTCATTTAATTATCATAGTCCACAATGACACCATTTAAAAATGAGGCTGGACCTACAAATCTCTCATGTTCACTAGGGTACGCCAGACATGGCGATGGCAATTTTGCCTTAGGAGCTCCTCTTGATAAGACCCTTGAGATAAGATGCAGTCTGTAATTACTGTGTTTTTTGTATTGAGCAAAATACTGGTTATTTTTAAAAGATATTGACAAATTCCGCTCTCCATAAAATGGAGTTGAAGATATAACCGTATTGAGTAAAATTATCATACCTTCAGTACAAGTTCAGTGCTGTTGCAATCTGCTAATTTCTTGGTAAGACAGCTTCTGAGCTTTTAAAAAGTGGCAACGAGTATTTGCTGATAGTCTGGAAACCTGACAAACGTGTGATTGTCAAAGAAAAAGTCACAGACAGCGTTGCTAGGCAACATGGTCATACTTTTCTATCATCTAAGGTGCTGATGTATTTGAGCATTCACTTGTATCAGAGCATTCGTCGTTTTTAAATTTCCCCAAACCACATTGCGAGCATGACGCTCGATGGTTTGTTACAACTTGATTTTACAAGGCAAGCAAAAAGTTTATATTAAATGGAAATGTTTTTAAAAAAACTGAGCATTTGCCTGTATTGTACAATTCGTAAAAACATTACAATACAATGTAATGCTCTAGCAAAACCCACCTTAGGTTTGTTTAAGAGGATACATAAGCGCGGTCCAATTTGCATCTGTCTCTATCGCACTCTGCGGGGCGCTCGAGGTTTGCAAAAGACAGCAATAGATTTTACAAATACCTATTTTTCAATTCTCTCGAACGTCCCCCTAAGCTCTCTGCTTAGGCTGATCAAGCCGTCGCCAGGCTGCCGCGACGCGCAGGAAGTTGCATCAACAGCTAAACCAGGAGCAGTTCAGGTTCATTTGTTAAACTAAACAACTTACTGGTTATTCAAATAGCAGTTGTGCGATAATTTTAGCAGTGCCTAACATGCGTGGGCGCTGCCGTTCAAGGGCAGGCCAACTTTATCGGACAGTGAATAGCATATTTTCAGGAAAAGCGGTCCTTCGGGTAGCTTTGAGGTTACTGACTTTATTGCTAAGTAAAAAATTACTGGTTAGCCAATATATTCGCGTGAGTATTTCTTGCCAAAATATACTCTCTTTCCTTTTAATGGGGTAGAAGGAAGTATCCAGATATGCAGAAATTTTTCAGAAATAAATGTTTACGCTTTACTCCGTCAAACCTAATGTTTTTATTAAAAAAAAATCAAGTCTAGGAATAAAAGAGGAGGATATATAGGACATACATAGTTTTGAATGCCATCATTTATTTCAGTAATAATTTAGAAATAACACCCATAAGCTCTGCTCAGTTTGGGATCAGATGATCCCGGTGTTAATTGTCCCATATATTCATTTATCCAGGAAAGCTTTCATGCTTAAACAACGAGGTAGGCAACAGCCAAGGCTGGAAACAGAGCGTTCCGACGTAAGTTCAACAACGCTCGGGTTTGGTTTGTAAGTTTTTCCAAGGTCAAGGCAGCATTTCAATGCAGCCAATGACATAATCTGTGGCAGCCACGCGGGAAGTGGAGCGCGCTGGTAACAGTTAGGAATTCCAAAAAAAGTTTTGATTGATAGTTTAGGTGCAATAAATTTAAATTTAATTCACTTTTAAAAGAACTGTATGTTTGTATGAGAATAAATGTCTTTAAACCTAAACCTAATTTTGTTAAAAAAGTTATTTTATTGACAAGTTAGTGACTGCGAGTTTAAGTACAGAACAAGGAACCGATAAACGAATTGGTTGTGTCAAAATTTATGGGCTAATGACAATTTACGGCAGATGTGTGAAATAATCTTCATCTCCTCTCTAGGGCGTCTTTATTGCAGGCCAATATTTGGTACTACATTACCAATAATGTAGTAATATTGTACCAAATATTGGCCTGCAACATGAACTCAGAAGGCTCTCTTTTTAAGTAACGTATCTAAAGACAACCCAGAGAGAAGAGGACGAGGGCGATCGAAATAATGTTTTGGAGAGAAAATTATTGATCCTGCCCTTTGTTGAAACCGCAAATGGGTTGTACGTTGCTTAGCAACAGTGGTATGCCAGATTTAACATACGGCCAGCAATAAAGGTCAGTGAACACTCAAGTACTCGTACTTTATCACATTCACTTTGCTGAAGTTTTAAGAAAATTGACGCGCGGATGTAAATTGTTCTTAAACTTATATCGCTGACCATGTCTATCTCGTTGCAAGTTCTACCTAAATTCATTCGAAGTCGCCAATTTTGTAATCAATCTATAATTAAGCGCTAATCTGTTAAAAAGTAAGAATCATATACTAAATTACACCTTTAAAGTTTATTTACATTTAATTGCCATTTGCTTAGTCTCGCTATGCTTAAATATGTTAATTTAGCCAATTATTCGGTGTCAAATTTATACACGAAAGTCATAAATGTATCAGTTGCGTTACATACAAAATCATGTTAAGAACGTCATTAATGAATCAATCTGTACGTCTATCACGAGTTGCCACTTTAAATTTACATTATCGCTCGCGTAAAAAAATGTATTGGGATTTGACATGAGTGACATGTCAATGAGTGGTAAACGTGCTGGTACTTTTTAAAACGGTAGTTAGTTTCTTTAATTCGATTTAGGGCCGATTTTTCATTCCTCAGTTATTGAAATTTATCTGTAGAATAAAGTTTACTCGAAGGTTAACAAGATTTTTAATTTTTCAATGGTCATATAGATGTTATCTGTTGAATAAAGCCGCTAATTGAGGAATAAAGTTATCTGCTTCTTCCTCAAGAAGTCTGGATAAGATTTTTTCAATGCGTTTTCTTTGACATTTTGAGGTTGTGTGTCATTTGAATGTTTTTTCATTTTGTATGGTACGACCTGACGCAACGATTTTGGAGCAAAAGCAGTTACTTATCTATACAAACGCTGAGCCCAATAGATAAGATCGAGTTGTGAAAGAGAGACCTAATCATTTTAGTACATGGGATGAAAAGGAGTTTCGGAAAAGATTTTGCCTTAAAAAACACGAAGCAAACATACTCTTTGCAACAACTTTAGACAACTTTTGTCTTGTTTCATTCTAACATTGCAATGATTGTGTAAGTGCATCTCGCTTGTGGATAATCAGCGTGAAGTTAGCGATATAAGTACAAAGACAACCGATAGATAGCTATTCTTTGGATAAAAGACCTAAAATATCTATTCGCTTAATAAACAGCCAGCTTATTTTATACTTCAGTTAGCTATCAAGGGAGTAAACTAAGATTTGCAAAATCGGGCCTTACCACATTTTAGTAGTCTAACGATGACAACTGAAAGCTTGTAGAGTTTTTCTCTGTCACTGCCTGATTTCACAAGGTCCGAAATTCGTTTTTTTCTAGTTCTATATCTTTCTGTTAAAAGTCGTTTATATATAGCAATAAATATTGATGGTGCGGTGGCAATAGATTCTGACTATGGCTCTGATGGTCGTGGGTTCGATCTACAGCATTATACAGCCAGGACAAATACTCATACCATGAATTTCTTTAACTCTGGGGTAGGTTAGGTTATGTTATTACGGTTACCGTATTTTTATCAGTTGACAAGCTTTTTGTTCCTAAAACGTACACAATACATATTCCACCACCACACATATAAAGTGGGTAGTAATCAGCCTATCTACTGTCACACTGCTGGGCAAAGGCCTCCATCATTGAAATCAAGTCATCGCTACAATGGATGGGTATTGGCTTAATCACCACGCTTGCCAAATGTGGGTTGGTGATCACAAACCCGGGCTATGTTACGAATAACACACTTTGCCCGACCTGGGAATTTAACTCGGGACCTCCGGGTTTTCGGGCAGAGCTCTGGAACCACTCGACTACGGAGGCGTTATAAAGGCGAATAAAGTGGGTATCCTAGATATTTATTTATTACCAATACTAAAATTAGTTTGTTTTTTAACAAGAATGAAGAATGTGGGTGGGTGCAAAAACGAGTAGTATCGCAGCATATATGAATGAACAAAGAGCGAAGTACACACGTAGGGTCGGCAGCTTGGTGAACGAGTGTAATATATATGAGACTTGAACTTGATCGAAAAGAATTACTGAGGAATGTCAATTGCCTTCTAAAAAGAGGCGCGCAAGGAAGTGTGTTCATAAAGTACGTGTGCCCTACTGAACGCGTTATCATAATGTTAGCTATTAGCCTTCCGATATTAAAAGATTAACTAACTGGAAGTTCTTGATTTAAACTTGAAAACAACAGGAATTTGTTCGGCTAAATGGTTTATAAAGATCGTCGTGCTTTCATTTTTATACGCGTACATGCATGCCTAATTGCCTAGTTGAAGTTTCATCCATTTCCGTGACCTTGTATGTATATATATGTATTTTTATTCATTTATTTATTTACTTGCGTTCCAAAATGTTACATGAAGATGGTATATTTTAAATTATTGAAACAATTTTGGACCCTGTTGGGCACAGCAATTTGGTGGAGAGGATGACGCCATTCATTCATGAAACATGAATTTAATTTTACCATTAATGCTTTATTTCCTTATCAGTTCAATATAACTTAATTACATTTAATATTTTGTATTTAAAATTTTATTAATAAAATCAGTCAGTTTTGAAATCTAAATCGCTTCCATTCTTTGTCGTTCAAGTATTCATTTACTGCATAATAATTTTTATTAATAACGTATATGCTAGTCAAAAGAAAACTACTCTTTAGTCTAATTATTTCCTAGCTCTGCCAGTACTTTGGTCCATAATGTACATGACATCATCTCAGACCGGATATCAGTATGACCCAATGGGGATAGGCATATTAAGCTAATAGCTATAGTACTAGCTGACCAGTCTCCAACTAGGGCGCCTAGTTTTTTATATGTCGAAATGTAAAGCCCAATGATTTTGACCGAAAATTGAATGAAGCAGATTGACGTCGCGTTAGTGATTGTTGCCTCGGTTAGTAGTGATCTGACCTTGCCTAACACGCCACAGGTCGTGGGTTCAAATCCCATTCAATCCAAAAATAATGTCCTCCCCCTTACATCCTCAAGACTCGAGTGGTAATTCTTTATTTGATGCAAAATAAAGAACTGAATAGTTAATATTCCAAAAACTGCGATCAATAGTTATAACAGCGCCAGTGCGCATTCGCAAAAATATAACCAGTGCAATGCAAATTAATTCTAAAGGTCGAATTTAATTAGACACAATGGACAACTCTAAATTGCAATATGTACTTACTTAGATCCATAATTCAACCAGTTGCGTTAACTCTCAGCTATATCAATAAAAAATCACTCGCCAATATCATATTATCAACATGGTATGATTTATCGCGATCCTTAGAAAAATAATGTTGAGTTGTTGGTTTGTGAACATTCTTAGGCAATGTTGGTGTGTTCAAGATTGTTTAACGCTCGGTAACCTCTAATTAAGTGCTGGGCTTGGCGACCAAGAAAGAGAAATAGTGTACATAGTAAGCTGACAGCTGCAAGATTGATAGCTGATATGATAAGAGAGTTAATTAAAACTATTCATTGGCATTTATTCTTTTTAATTGGTTTTAATACGTTTGTTTGTAGTTTAGAAGGGTTTTGAGTAGAGTCAAGTTCACTTAGCGTCTTCCGATGAGCCGTCTCTTAGTTGCCTAGAAAGCAACCCCAGGAACTGTGAGCAATGTGGTTGTGCGTGAACTGCCCATCCATGGTGCAGAAGAACACTGCTGGCCGCCTACCTAGATAGGTGTTTAGGTGACAGTGCCTGTGAATACAAGGTAAGGGCTACTGTTCTGTTTGAACAGTAGCCCCCCTGGTCACTCTGGTCACTGGCCCCCCAGTGATCATCTGCTGACCCCCTGCACATCGTGACTCAGCAAGGCCTTAGGTACTGCTGGACGCAGATTTAAGGTAGTGCCTAATGGCGTCTCTTCATAGTCGGGCTCATACCTTAACCTTGAGAGTTGCTGGAGAAGAGTCATTGGATATGTGTTTGGGAAGAAAATCAATGCAGCTTTTGTTATAAGTCCGTCGTGGATCTGTCGTTAGCAATTATTCCTCAAAAGGTTATTTTCAAATCTAGAAGGCGCAGTAAGTCTAACTTATTTATGCGAATGCTATATTGTGCATTCACAATGTTGTTGACGGCTATTTTTTGCTACTTCTTCCGTACGGAACAGAAAGGCCATTAGATAATACCCAGCTATTTAATGCAGTTAAAAAAATAATTGTATTCATTAATCATTTATTGGGAGCGTGTCCTAAGGCTTAATGTTAGCAGTGATACTTATTTTTTCACTGCCGTAGCATTAGCCATTTTAACCGCAGTGTCTAAATGGACCGCTGATTGCTGCTTAATATAACTTTCAATACGTATACTTTTTTAAACGGTTAATTTAATCTGGCGTAGCAAACATACTATCGTTTTTACCTTTTAAATAATCGTACATGTTTTGTTTGCAATAAAAAAAAGCACCAAAACATAAGAAGTTCACAGTGTGACCATACAGAACATATATAGAGTGTGACGCACGAGTTTATTGTACATATGCATCGTCAAAATCGTCTTCGGTAATTTCACCGAGAACTCCTTGAACTCGTTAAATTATCCCTTGTAAGAGGTACAAATTATTACCATAACTTATTAACGTGATTGCTGTCTTCATGTTTATTATTTGTAATGCATGTATGTTAAATTGTTTTACCTTTTAAGTAAATAACGCAGCGTTGTTATTAAGCCCCAAATAATGCAGGTTATGGTAACTTGCAGCCAAATAAATATTATGATTACATTTGATGATTTAATTGAAATAAATTAACCTTCAATTGTTTATCGCCTGTAATAACGCATTATATGTAGAACAAGAACTCAGGGTTACCAGACATTGATTATTTCAGTAGGTCTGTAACCAAATGGATGGAATGGAGTAAAGTAAGGGTAGAGTGAGGAAGGTCGTTTTGGCGTATTTCATAGAGTTCGGTCAAAATCATCGTCAGTAGGAAGTGTCTGGAGTGTTGGTTTTTTTTGCACCAGTTTTTCATAGATTCATATACAACGTGTTAATGAAAAAGCGCCAAACCTCAGACACCCCAACTTATTTTTATTTTTAAAGAATTAGGTAATTTATTAAATTTCGCGGATTATTTACGAAGATATTAGCTTTTTTTGTTTTCTTGTGTTTGTCTGCAAATTCAAAAGTCTATGGTAATAACGCGCGATATAGTGCGACGTCGCCGCTTCGCGTGCCGCCGCAATAAAAGAGTTAAGCTAATGATTAAACACGGCGTAATTAAAATATTTTTTTGGTCAAAGTTTGACCCCTGTTTTTTATTAATGGAATCCATTCTTCTCTCGATTCTGAACAAAATATTTTCAGGTTTTGCGCTTTTTCATTAACACGTTGTATTACGTATATAAGATTATATCTCAAACTGAAAAAAGCTTGAAATATTTTGTTATTCAGAAACCAAGTAAGGTCTGGTGGCCCTGGGATCTTGTAATGAGAATTATTAATTTCATAAGCTACCGTACTCAATGATAAAATAGAAATTACTTCTCATTTTGATTTCTTGTTAATCAGTTACGTTTGTATCTTACTTTTGATGATGAATGTTTGCGCGCCTGATCAAGAAACGACTAAGGTTCGATGGATTGATTTACTAAAACGTCTTATCGTTAACGTTAAGTCAGATATTGTTATTGGAAATATAATGTTGAGAGTATACAGTGTTAATTTT
Source organism: Udea olivalis (assembly GCA_947369235.1). Classification (NCBI taxonomy): domain Eukaryota; kingdom Metazoa; phylum Arthropoda; class Insecta; order Lepidoptera; family Crambidae; genus Udea; species Udea olivalis. The sequence goes on along the minus strand of OX376362.1, from coordinate 6,797,595 downwards.
ATTTGAAACTAGCTTACCGCCTACGGCTTCGCCGGCGTGTACTTATTTTTTTCTGATTTACGATACCTTAACGTTATTTATTATGATCAAATTACATAAAATCTTTATAAATTGTAACCTATGTGCTATTCTGATGTATAAGCTTTATTCATGTAAAGTTTCATCGTTATACGTTTAGTACTTTTTGCGTGAAAGAGTAACAAACATACATACATACTTTCGCAGTTAAAATATTTATTTCAGTATATTAGTAATATTCATCTTAACAAATAACAAACTAATGATACCTTGATCAACACCATTCCGTGACTTCATGACAAGAGTAGATAGTGCTGGTGAAGAAAGGTTGGTTTGATAATGTGGGGCAACTCTGTTGAATTTTGGTAGGGTTTTTAAAATTCAAAAACGATGTCTGGATCTTAGATAGCTGCAAACCAATTTAAAAAAATGAAATGTTCTTCCACTCCCATGTACATTAGAGATGTGTGTCTTTACAAAATTCCACCCAGAATATTTTCTGAAACTTAGTGATATTATCAAACAACAGCAAAGAGATAAATTTATCAACATGTTATACCAACCTGCGTGTCACAAATACATATATAAAAATAATATAGACAATATGTGCATTTCTATATACAACAGCTTGCCTAACGAATTGAAAATATTAAAACCTAATTTAATAGTAATTATAGTAATTTCTGCAACTTATACTTTAAAATAATTTGTTATAAATGGGCAACTTTTTAAAATACTGCGACAACTTTCACTAGTACATTTTTTTTTCACGACATCTGCTTGAACAGAAAGTAATTTTTTTGATTAAGATTTATTTTCTTGCATTATTTTACCTTTTTAAATTGACATGGGTTTTCTAGCTCAATAAAATAACTAGTCAAAGTAAGTCATATCACCTGCTAATCTTTTGGCAAAATAATAAGTTGGTACCTGCGATACATTTTTTTAATAGTTATTTTTTGTATGGATTTGGACATTTTCTGAAAAAAACTAAAGGTGATTATAACTTTTTAACGGTTAGAAAATGGACCAATATTGATGGGGTTAAAAGGGTCAGAAATTACCCCAGCTATGCGCTATTTCGATTTGATCTTTACTTCCAGGGACACCCTTCATAATAATAATAATAATATTCATTTATTTCAGACTCTGTCCATAATTCTTGTTAGTAACAGAAAAAATAAGCTTAAAAACTATGAAGTACAATATTTAATTAATGAAAAAATAATCATTTATATGATGATCTAGTTGCTACTGTACCTATCTTACGAAATAACACAGGTCTCCAGATTAGCATAGATTTGGAATTCTATTCAATGTAAACATGAAACTAATAAACCACTTTACCTATCTTAATTATTATTACAACTTCATCTACAAGCCTTATTTAGAGCAAAGCAATAAGACCAGCGTCCAAATATAATTAAAATTCGTCCATTTAAATACATGATGCGACCTTCCGCCGTCCCATAATTTGTAGCCCGAGGAACTTGTCCTAGAGCTCATAATGGGTTTTCGGTTTCCTTAATCCGAAGGTATGTCGACAGATAAAACTACGCAACATCCTTCCGCGGCGCGTTTTTGGTGTGCGAACTATTTTTATTACCCACTAGCTTCGGTCATGCGACTTAAACAGAGAAGTAGGTCTGGTTGAACCAGGGTTGGTGAGACATTTTTTTATCACGGTATCACTGCACCGCTCATCATCGTCATGCAGTTTATCCCCGCATGATTATCGTCATATTCTCGTACAGTTCGGTTTCAGAGATGCTTCATGTTATGGAGTTCTTCAAGAGTGGTTTGTAAGGTTCCTACTCGTCCATAGGCGTGTAGATCGGGAGCCGCAAACCATCAGGACTATGTGCTACCGTTACGTAGTGTGAGAAATATAATATGCAGATTATTATTTTGTTAATTTTAGCATTTTATGAAAAATACAGGGTGGTGTTTGGACCACCCTGTATCTGTAATCAAGTTTCAGTTGATACACAGATTACTTTACACTTCTGACAATTTGAATGACATTTTAAGTTATTGTAAAAAAAAACATAGCTTGAAAACTACAAAAAATCGGGTAATATACATGGGGTATTTCTGGATACCCTATCTATATTACCCCTGAGTGTAAGGAAGTTAAAAAAAAAATATCGACGTGTATGTTTGGACCACCCTGTATATGCAGTTTAGCAAGCTGTGCAAAAGCTTGCAACATTGACATCAAGTCATCGTTACAATTGATGGGAATTGGCTCTCTCACCACGCTTGCCAAATGCGTTAGTGACCACGAACCCAGGCTATGTTCTCGGCTCTTACCACTTAAGCCACAGACGTAATGCGTAAATAATCCGTAGACGTGTAATTCAGAGATATAATTAAGTACAGTTTAATAATGCTAACATGTGTATTAGCGGTCTCCAAATTGGCTTTGACGTGTATTTTGTGGCAAGTTGGTGTATCGAAGGTTAATTGTTTTATTGGTCCGGAAGATATATTGCTCCAATAAATAAGAGAAGGAGTAATTATACTTGTTTAAGATACGAGGCCGTGTTATTTAATTGATATATTGAGTACTGTTATTATTTTTTGATTTGTTAAGATAACGGAGAAGTTGATGGATAAGGCAGTGATAGAATCGGCAGATTGATAAATGAATCTACTTACTCATTTCTTTTCTTTTACCTGTTGTCAGCTATGTTATGAACAGCCAACTTCAATGCCTACCCGTACGATGAGTTTACATTAACGTTAGTCGCTAGCGTCTGTAGTCAAATATTTGTATTTAATTTTGGTAAACAGTCGTGAAAATGACAAAAGTTGCTGTACTTAACTACTGTAGTTTTGGTGAAGTAAACTAATGCAGTTTTTCTTTACTGACTAAGCAGTGATTTGATCACAATCACACCTGGTGGTAAGTGACGTCTATGATGATCTATGTCTGCCCTGTAAATGCCTATTAACTCTTGTCTTGAACGTACCCAGGTTGTATTGTTCCAGCGAGTTCAGCGACTCCTTTGCTGTTCGCTGGAACATCCCCAAATCCATTCAACAGCTGAAATGTCCGTAACTTGAGGGTGGAAAGCAAATGTGCGTCTAGTGCTCCGGTGGTGAAAAGGTGCCGGCGGAACCAACTCGTGCATCGCACACTCTCTATAAACAACCGATAGGCTGGCAACTTTGCGCCGGTGTTCAAGATCCTGCAGCCCGACAGTGAGCGCCTGATCGCTGGTCAGCCGTACGGCACGTGATTCCACCGAGTCCAGAGCAGCCAGCTGGTGGTTAGCTGATCCGCCACAGAGGTGGCAGCAGTACCACGCACGGCCTGATTTGTGCTGTATAAAATTGAAGCAGCTGTGCCGGGTTGAAATACCACCTGATCCTGGATAAGACGCTAAGCTTTTCAGCAACAGATTTCACAAAATAAAAAAATATCTGCAAAAACTTCATTTTTATTTCGAAGTGATAATATTCAAGACAAACCTTATCGCGTCATTGATTAATAATCTTGCATTTTGAGAATACTGTTATAATTACTAGTAACGAATGCCTAAGTTGAAATTTAACTCAGACAACAATAATTTATCATCAATAAGAAGTAACTGATATCATAGATAGATAGAGCCGTTTTTAGTCGAGTTAAAGCTCAGCACTTTCTTTAGATCTCGGCCTCAGACTTTGTGAAGAGACCATTGTAATTGTATTGTGCATTGATTTATTGTAACATTAAGGTACTTATAGCTTGTATTTATGATTGCTAGTCGTTATATTTTTGGTTATTTTAAAGAAAAACCAGGGACGTAAATGCTTATTGAAAAATATTCGTATATTTATCATTTTAACCTGATGAATAATGGCTCGAACTTAAGTGAATATGCAAATTTATATTGTTTCATAAAGCACGGATTATTCTTCACAAGGATAACGGACATCTTAATTTGCGGGCATCGTAAAAAAATATTGCGTTCTGCCATATTCATATCTATCTTTGAGTGAAATAAATTCGAAAAAGCATCATTTATTTTAATAAACTTAAATTAAACTTTGTCTTGCCATTAAATGAATAAAAGCGGGAATTTTGCGCACGTTAAGTTTTATTATTGCCCATATATGTAGCGTTCAGGGCTCGGTGGTCACGACCAGAACTTCGACCCTCGTGTCTATAACGGTGCAAGGAAAAATTAAATAAATGAACACATAAAGCATCGATGTAGGTACTTAGAACTACTACTACTATTCTCTCCTTTTATATATGGTATAGTGTCTGTTCACTTTGTACTTGAGGTGTGGCGTTATTCATCTCTAGATGATTTCTTGTGAATAGTGCCTTTTCTTAACAATAGGTAGAAAATAATAACATAGATGCTACTTGAAATGAGCATTAGATGTTTCGCGACTACATTCCTTGAAATACGGTAACCAGTTGATTTTAATAAATTTACCAAACACGTAAAAATTAGACAAAATGCAACCATTTGACAGTAAGTATAAAAAATATAGCAATGTTTCTGTTCCAATCTCATATTGTAGTGTGTAATGAAAAGCAGTCACACAAATACATTTTCAGAAAGTTTTGCATTTTTAGAAATGGGTTATAAAAATATTTGTAAAATGTGACCTAATATTAGAACAGGAAAACATTTAGGCATTTGAATACAATAGCCATAAAGACAATGTAGCCAAGCAACGGATTACCGTTGAAAACTAATAAATCACAAGCATTCGCGCCATAGGAGCATTGCACACTACAAACTGGGGCCGTAAACAGTTACTTCATTTATTTAAATTACTAATTAACATATTTTCTTCTAAGTGTTAATAATATCTTTGTTGTTTATATATCAACCTACACCTAATACACACGTACATATTATTCTTGAAGTGAGTGCTTATAATTTACTATAGATGCTTACATTTACTCTTCAGCGGCTGGCAACAATTGTAAAATAATGTAAAGTTTTTCGGGCTTCGTTTATCAACGCTGTCATATTTTCTGGTCAACTACTAACTTTGCTATGTATTTTTATTTTGATGTCACTTCCTAAATAACTCTAGGTTGGACATTTTGAACCCAGTCATTTCTTCAGAAAGATACAGCCAACTAAGTGTGGGAATATTATTCTAGGTGTGAATCTGCCAATGTACTTCCTACTACTCCTTTACTTGGAAATAATACATTTTGCATGTGGTCGTTACTTCGAGTATGAATTTATCTCCATCATTGTGAAACTACCTTTATGCCACAGGGGACCCGACTCAACAATAATATTGTAATAACATGGCGTTACCTCCATAATCCGATTTAAGCCTATTTAGCGATTTCTTTAGCTCACGACTTTTGAACCTGAATGCAATGGATCTAAAGAAATAGAGATCGCAAAGATAGATAAAACTGAATTGGTTTTTGATTGACAGCTATATTAAATAATATAGAGAATAAAGCGGTAGCAAGCTCAACTATTTAATATACCGGAGTATGGTTAGCAGATTCGACATTGATAAAATTTAAATAATGCCTATTTCAGGACGGAATACTTACATGATTGGGTCCGACAGTATTTGCTTTTGTATTGAGCATGGACGCCCATGCGGCTTTTACCCTCACTACGTTGTTCAACGGCATTTATTGCACAGTCATCGTGGACCGTTTTCTACCCTATCATAAGTTGACATTGTGATTAACTGCCTAGTCCACTTGCAAGCAGATAGTAGACGACCTGATAAAGGTGACAAGATTTTTCGGAACCAGACCACCCATTACGGACCCCGGGGAATTCAGTGGGGAGTAGGGAATCCAATCCCGCAAACGCGGGATCCCGTACATAATTCGCGGGATCGCAAATGCGGGATCCCGCATATTTGCGGGACTGAAAAAAAAGATTTTAACGAAAATTGTCTCGTTCTGACATTTTCGTTATTTTTAAAATCCAACAAACCTCAACCTCTCGTCAGTCCGGCCTTTTTCGGCAATTATGCGTGTCTGTCACGGGGTTTTTTGACATTCGAAAGACAGGGGTTTGAGCCAAATATATGGGTTTACTAGAATTGGATTTTCTCTTAAACTAATTGGAATAGGGTATTTGTAATAGTACGATAACATTTGTAATGAAATAGTCTAGCTATTACTGTACATTAATTCTGCCATTCAAATGATGATTGATTGATGAATGATTTGTTACTTTAAAATAATAAGTTTAGTGGAGGGTACTCGTACCTATACTACATGTCAAAACTAAACTTCACTAAACATTTATTAAAAAGTGTTGTTGTTACTTGTAATGCCTTTCATTCATATCTTTAAATGTTTACGCAATGGATAGAATCTAAACCCTTAACGTCCTGATACATCTTTTTCTCACAATACTTGTTTAAAATATTCACACCCAAGGACATCGACCCAAGGTCTCATGTTTCTTGTTATTAAGTAGTGATTGCACAGCTTTAGTGGCTATGATTTTATGTAAACAGTTACTTGAGGACGTTTACTACTTAAATAAAACACAGGGACAATGTCCTATGATGTGTACATCCATAAATATTGACTCCATACACCGTACATCCATAAATCCGTACATCCATAAATATTGTTGCCAATCCCGCGGGATCCGCGGGATCGGCAACCTCAATCCTTGCGGGGTCGCGATTTTGATGAGGGATTGGATTCCCTAGTGGGGAGGTAAGTTGTCAGTTATCCTAAGTTAGTCAATGTCAAGCTACAAAAATTGAAGGATGGACCTCTGAGATTACCTGAAAAGTAATTTTTCATACTTAATAAACATATACATACCATCACGACTTTATCCCAAACGGAGTAGTCAGAGGCAAGTGACTGTTGCCGTCATGGTTAACGGAACACTCAGAAGCCCACTTTTCACCAATGGTATTATAACCCAACGTGGTAGGTGGTGAGCCTCCCGCCGCTACCCGGATTGATTTGGTTTTTAATCGAGGTTTTCCATCACCGGAGAGTTAGTCGGAAATTAAACAATGAACACAAAGATTTTGGTTCTGGCCAGATTTGAACTCGGTACAACACAATTCGCGTTCCGAGTTGGAGTGCTTAACCACTAAGCCACGACGCTCTACACAAATATCTTTGTCATATCTGCAACACTTAGATAGGTAATGGATCTACCTAATATCAGTTATGCCATGAACATATAATGGCTTACGGCCTACCGTTTCAAACTTGCCGGAGGCTTGCTGGTCCGGAGTATGGAGTCAATTAACAAAACAATTAATTTCGTGAACGTTACTTAGTAACTGGCACCTTAGTCAGGTCCGAATGTCCGATAGTTTCTACTGCATAGCTATTAGTGATGTGAAATGACGAATAAGCTTGGGTCGCATGCTCGACATATTTTTATTAGTTTCGTTATGGATACGCCGGTACTCGTACACTCGTTTTCTGTCATTTATTAACTTTAGATTCAGATATGAACAAGATAGGAGCAAGAAGATTACTAATACGTGTGTACCGACAGCGGCAACTGTTTGCAATGCAAAAATCATGAGGTAAAAATTAGATCGTTACCCGTTGAGCGCAGTGGCAGGCGCCGTTTTAGAGAAAAAAAGGACCATGGGTACGTTTACGGACAAACACGTGTCTTTCAGTCTATTCATGAACACGGATTTCTTTTGGGTCTGGGTGTTTTAGGTGCCTATGTTTTTGGTTTCTGTCTAGTTACTATGATGTCTTTTTTTTTTTTTTTTTTTTTTTTATGATTTGAAACGGAGACAATTCGTGGATGTACTTATCACTAAACGTTAAAAAAACACTCGTGCCCATTTCTGAAGCTGAAAAACTGAACTAGTTACTAAGTTAAATTGATGGTTATTGGCCTGGCTTTATCAAGTTATAGGTAGCTACGTTTTGCCCGAGGCGCCGGAAATATCAATAGGTGCCACAAATCAAACAAACATTGAACAAAACGAAATAACACAACACACGTGTACAAAGCTCTGTTGTAATGGCGGGTCAGGGTTGTCGGCAGTCGTGCGATTTCTAGATAATTTGTCAGCTATGGTTCACTTCTTATAGTTATTTCTGCTTTTGTTTTATTTCCGCTTGTTACACTCGAAGCAAAGATAATTAGGAGAGGAGCGGTTGGGAAAAACGAGATCGCAATTGTTTTGCTGTCATCGATTTCTTCAAATTCAAATTCTTTATTTGCAGAACATGGGTGTTACAAAAAAGATGGAGAAGTTTATAGTGTCAAATCGCCACATTCGGCCCAGAGCGGCATGCAAATCGATTAATATTCTAAAATGTCCGTTTGACTATATCTACATAAATACCTACAAGTCATTACAGTGATTCATATTAATAAATGAATTTAATAAAAATTAAGTTAATTAAATATTTATATTACAATTTACAATTAAAAAAATAAGTCACCGTAATTAAATATGTCATTACTACAGAGCTAAATTACGTAACATTTTGTCTGACAAATGTTCATTCACAGTGTAATAGCACTTTTCAAGTAATAGCTTTCGCTTAAATGATTCCATGTCTGTAGTGTCTAATATAGATTTCGGGAGGTGGTTATACAGTCTAGGTGCCATGCAGAGTACGCTATTATTCAGTAGCGCAGACTTGTTTGGTGGTATACGTATTTTATAAGTATGCCTTATAATGCGGAGTTTCTGGAATTTGTCTATGTACTTCTTAGCAAATACTGCAATTTCGAAGATATAAATGCATGACAAAGTGAGTATTTTCCATTCTATGAAATAAGGTTTACAGCTAGTAGTTTGGTTCAGTCTAAATATAGAACGTATGCATCTTTTCTGCGCCTTTAATGCCGTTTCTTTTTCTGTGGAATTGCCCCAAAATTTAATGCCGTATTTTAAAAGAGAAGCCACATACCCGTGATATGCCGTTAAGACAGCTGGAATGTCCACGGTTTTATTTAAACATATATAGAGCATAAGAGTGCTGACTCAGTCGTGAACACAAACTCTCTACGTGTGATTTCCAGCTCAAATTATGATCTATGGTCAGGCCCAAAAATTTGGTTAAGATTATTTGCTGTCAACCAACCAATGACACTACTTAACGTATCTTTTACTTGAAGCTCAAGATTACTTTTATTTTGCTCTGATATTATTGCTGTACTGTCATCAGCAAAGAGAATAGTCTGATGGGTTGTTACTTTCGGAAAGTCATTAATATACACAGTAAATAGCAAAGGACCAAGCACACTCCCCTGTGGAACACCAACTAGGACTTGCCTGTAGAGCGAAAGATGATGTTGTTCCATTTTTGAGAAAGGACATATTCTGCTTTCATATTCTCTGAACAAATTGTATCATCCTACTTGCCATTAACGAATATATAAGATAAATGTTTATAATATTCGTATTGTGCTGTTCAATAATTTACCAGACGACTTCTGATTAATTCATGACATAAATACATTTAAATCAAAGCTGACAAAATGGTAATTACCTACACTACAGCTTTTACACTGTTATAGAATTTCTTGAATTTAAAGATAAAATATAATAAATTAAATCTTCATTAATATTAGTAATTATTATTGTAATAAGTATATTTGCACGCTAGTATTAGGCTGAATGCATTGGACTCATTCTATCATTATCACCTGATGTATTTACTGTATTCTTGCAAATAAAACATTTGATTTTTGATTTTGCTTATTTTGGTAGATTGAAGTCTACTTGACAGATAGGATTTTATAAGGTCTAAAACGTTACCACTTACTCCATATGCATACAGCTTGTTTAACAGTATGTCATGATTAACATAATCGAAAGCCTTCGTTAAATCCATGTATAGATAGAGCACAGGTTAAATTTTTCTTGTCAACGTTACTCAAGACTGTTTTCAATAGATTAAATACTGCTGAATTTAAGGTTTTATTCTTTCTAAACCCCACTTGTTCTACAGCAAATAAGTCAAAGGATTCAAAGTAGTTGTATAGGCTATCATAAACAACTCTCTCAAATATCTTCGATAAAACTGGAACAAGTGCGATAGGTCTATAGCAACTCATGTCACATTTATCTCCCTTCTTGAATAACGGAACAATAACAGTTTTCTTTAATTAGTCAGGGAACACCTCATGATTAATACAAATGTTGATAATGTGACTAGTATAACTGTCAATTTTGGCGAAACCTGTTTTAAGATTTTCACTGTTATTTCATCATAGCCGATACTATTACTATTTTTTTAAATTTAATATAATTTAATTAATATCATTAGGGATAGTCGGGTTCATAAAAATGGTATGCGGTCTATTTTCTAAATTAATAATAGGATGAGTACATGTCAGTTCAGTTGATTGGTCAATAAAAAAATTGTTAAAAGATTCAGCAATGTCAGTTGGAGATATAACTGGTTCAGTCTCAATATTAATTTGTTTGATCTCTTCTTTTGGAATATTAAATTTCTTATTTTGAATCACATTCCAGGTGGCTTGGCATTTGTTAGTAGCTGAATTTATGTAATTGTTATTTTGTGAGTTGTTCTTGTAGAGTAGATAGTAGTTACAATAGGTAGTTTCTTGATTAAGTTCTGTATTCACACATCGCTGGGCTTCTTATAAACCCCCTAGCGTCGCATTTATGTTTTCTTTCTTGTTCCTACAAACAAAACACTCTGTACAGCGCACTTATACTACAATTATATTGTAGTGTATTGTTTTATGTATTTTTTTAATTAGTTGTATGTATTGATTATACCAACAGATTAGGACTTCATATACTTACGTCATAACCGTCGATTATGATATTAACGTCCCGAAAAGTGAAAGTACCAGAAAACACTAAAAAGCAACAGGAGCCTCTATCGCCAGGGATGCCAGCTGCAGGGATACTTAGGCTACGCTACGCACGCGTCAAGAAGCGACACTTTCGCTGTCACGTGATTTCTGCTATAGGTATAAGAGGGCTGCATAATAATGGTAGGTAAATTGGACTTTGTAGAAAAAGAAGCTGAAGTCCACAAACTGGCCCTACTTGCAGTGACCGAAACACACAGGAATAGGAAAAAACGGAAAATGAGAAAACCCTTTATTTCTCGGACCCCCCAGACTCGAGCGCAAATGGAGTAGCTGTATTACGCCCACGAATCATATACTAGGCAAAAATCCTGTGTCAGTCAGAATAATTACCCTCAGACTCAGCACATGCCCCTGCACTTAAATAAGTGGTAATATAGTGGTGGCTTACGCTTGTGCTAAGGATGAGGCAATCGATGAATTTTAAAGCACTCTTGAGTTGACCCTCTCCAAAATACCAAATCGAGAGATCACTATAATGATGGGCCACTGGAATGCCAAAGTGGGAAATACTTCACAAGACAGTCACATTAGGAGTACAGTTAGGAGGTACGGACTGGGACTCAAAACTGAGAGGGGAACGAGGCTACTAGAATTTTGTATCGAAAGAATGTTTACGATAGTGAATACCTGTTTCCAGCACCACCCAAGGCGCCTCTATACGTGGAAGTTTCCTGGCGATCGTTGTCGTAACCAAATCGATTACGTTATGATGAATAACCAGGAGCGGTCGTACTACACAAAATTTGTGACAAAGTATGGCGTACTGGAGAATGGGCCGTTGATTGGGCAAGATCAGTAATTCTATCACTGCACAAGAAAGGCTCCACTTCGAAGTGCGATAATTATAGAACTCCAGCGCTCACATCTCACGCTAGTAAAGTGTTACTCAACATTATCACCAGCGGGGTCCGTTATTTCTTGGACAGGCAGATTTCTCAAGAACAAGGTTTCATCAAAGGCAAGGGGACTCGCGAACAAATTTTAGTTTTTTTTAGCCAGCTGATAGAAAAGTTTTATTAGTTCAATACACCTATCATACTGTGTCTCATTGACTACAGCAAAGCTTTTCACTGCGTGGTCGGTCGTGGTTAGATTCAGGATGGAATAAACTTTAATAAGTATATAAAACCCTCATTGAGAAAACGCACAGTAAAAAAATAGTAAAGTAATTGGGTGGTGAAATGCACGTACCTTCAATGCCTTTCACGCGATAGCATAGCAGTGTCATCTTAAAGCTATCAGTCATCTTAAAGCTAAAAAGACCTTATGAGTTACAAGAACTGTTGACTAGTATACCTACTAGTAAGTATAGGGATAAAAAAGGTAAACAAGTACTAAAAAAACGGTATATTTCGTATTCATTTTTAATTTTTACTAAATGTGTATTATGTTTTAAAAATAACAATAATGGCAAGAATAAAAATATGTTAGTAATATAAAATAATATGGTTAAAAATATGTACAACTAAAACTAGCTAATAGTTAATAAAATTTTAATTAAATCACAAATAAATAAGGCACCATACAATAAAATTAAATAAAAAATTAAGATTAAGAAGCATGTTGCAAAAATACCTTTTTTATCTACTCATAGCGTAGATCATCATCATAGATCCACGATTTGACTTATGATTATCGAAATAAAGCTTATTAAATGATATTTCGTAACTTAAAAATAGTATGACTATTAGAAATAATATGTACCTACTTCTAGTTATTATAATATTAAATTGTCATAGCCACACTGCACTTCTTGTCAAACTATTGTTGCATAGTAATACCTATTTATAATATTTCTCTAGTAATTAAAAAACTCTTAACTTATCTATTGTGATTCATTGTGGATTTAAATATTCAGAAACAATGTAACCGCATGTTTAAGTTTTTCAACACCTGTGTACTTTTTCTAACATAAATACCAACTAAGCATATATTCCATTATTTATTCTGTAGTAAATACAGAAATTTCAAAGAGCTTACGAAGCATGTTAGGAATACCATTATTTCCAGGCACTACTCGGCATTTTATAACAGAAACTACTAGTTTCTGTTATAAAATGAATGGTATGGTGGTAACCCTGTTGGGTTGAACGTAATAACATAAGATGCAGTTTTATTTGCTCGATGGGAAGTCTAGAGTAGTGTAGGGTGGCCTGGTCCTTGGAACAGGAGGCCTTCGCGGTCTCGGGTGCGTCTTTCCCCCCTCTGAGTTTCCACTCATTCCTGGCTCCCCTTCTTCCGGAAGGTATGGCGCCCTAGGACTCAACACCAAGGCTTTGTATGACGAGTGAGAGTCTGCTATACTTCTGCCATCCCCCTCATCTCTCCGTGAAAGCTCCGAGAAAGGAGACACTGACCGTTTTTCGATACCACTCGGTCCCGGAGTCTCATCCTTAGGTTTCAGTTCGTATGCATTTTCCTCCTTCCTCTTTGGCTCAACGTCCTTCTTAAACTTTGCCTGGCGTTCAATTATTTCGGCTGTCGTTAGATCTGACCCTTGGACATCGGTCTCCAGAGGTGGAGCGGACAGCCAGGGCCTCGAAGGGTTGGCACCGCACCATCTCTCCTCAGCTTCGCTAGCGTCACCTAATAGCCCTAATTTTTCCAAATTCTGAAGAAGCAAATTTTCACTCGAGCTGGCCGCTCTCATTTCAGTTTTCGACTCCTCGGCTAGAAGCAACTCCGCTAAGGGCGGAGCAAGGCCCAATCCGATGTTCCTCTCGTGATACACCTCGGATATGGTTGGAGTGAGTTCCCCACTCATATGGCGCACCTGAGCCATGGAGTCTCGACTGCCGGTTCCCATTTTCGGCCTCGGCACTCGTTTGGACGTCGAAGGTTGGGCGAGTGGTTGATCTGATTTTTCCTCTTCAGTCCGTCTCGGCTGCGCTGATGCGAGCTCATAGAACGCGTCCAAATATCTCGCGTGCGAGTGGTCGGGTCGTCTTCGGAGGACGGTGTCGTGGCCGGAGCTCTCCCAGTCGGAGTCGTCGGATGGCGGTCTTCGGGTGTAAAGAGTGCGTATTTTGGTTTGGTGTGCGAGTGCGAGAGATACGTCTCGGGGTGGGGCGGCGGTCGGTTGAGGGGCTGCGGGTGGGGAGGGGGTGAAGGCCGCGTCGCTCTCCCCTCGGTACCGCGGCGGAGGGGGTGCGGGGGGCGGCGCAGTGCGGCCGTCGGGTTCACCGCGACCCACTTCGGTGGAGGAAGCGGATCCGCGCACGTACATGGTGAAGGCCCCTCCGCAGGAGCCCAGTGGCAGCGGCGGTGGAGGCACCGATGAGACGCTTTCTTCTGAAAGTAAACAAAAATATTTGGAATTTCTAATATAGAGTTATACGAGGTTTGTTATAGGAGTTGATTTAATGTCTTTTCATCTGTGTCCTACGAGTATGTTTAAGATCTTCCGTTCTGTTTGAGATCAATAATGATAATTTATTTATGAACTTACGTCTGTGTTGTCTCGGTGGAGGTTCGCCATCTGAATGTGGTTCAAGGTCTCCATCATCAATAGACGCCAAAGACTCTACGCTCGAACTCGATTCCAGGCTAAGACTCCGCGGGGCTTCTTGGGTATCTAAAAAATAAAAGAGATTAGTTTTAGCTAATGATAATGGATAAAGTTGAAGGGATACAAGCCTTGAACTAAGTTCCTGATGTTTGAATGTTTAAATGTTCGAGGTGAGGGTTAATCGTTTAAGTTATCAAGTTGGTTTTGTGAAACAGACATCAGTACGTCGACCATGAGTTTCCGTCACGTAAACGGCGATAGTTGCGTTCAGAAATTTTCATGCCATTTTGGTTCCACTTTCAATCACTAGGGGCGCTGTACCGAAATCCCATACAAGAACGTCAACGCAGTTTACGCGGACGCTACCGGCTGTCATTGATGTAAACTCGTGGTAGACATACAGATATCAAAGTGGTCTCCTGAGTAGAGCACTGATCTGACTATGACAGAGGCATCACTTTTAAAGTTCTTTTAGGAAAAATCGAAAACGCAGTGTTACTGGGCCAAATAAGTATTTTTGTTCCGGACAAGTATGTGTGGCGGCGGCGGAGGCCGCGGCTACTTGCGCCGGCGCGCGGTAGAACTAACTTGTTGAGTAAGGCGCCGCTGACGCGCGCTCTCGGCACACGCAACCGTATTGCCCAGGATTTAGACATTTCCTACTGTTCTCTGAGTGAATTCACAAGGATAGCCCTTTATATTTTATCATATCAGAATATAGTATGTTAAATTGTCTTCGTATGCCATTATTTAAAAAAAAAATGTTGTTTTCTTGCTGTGGATGCTGTTCTATTATATTAGGTACAAAACCTGTAATGATAGAATACGTTTTTGATGAATAAATAAATAAATTTTAAACTCACCGAAAAGAGCTAAAAGAGCCTGCAAAACGAATTGTATATGTCTTCTATTGGCCGCCTTGCCGGTGCGCAGAGTAACCTCGTCTTGACCAACTTCTGCCAAATCAAATCCTAGGGAAGCCAACAGTTCATGGCATCCGTTTACTCGCCATAACCTGGAACAAATAATATTTATTATTTTTTAGAGCTGCATTGTCATAAAAAAGGGCTCTATTTTAATAATCGAAACTTCTTAGTTATGCACTCTCAAATCTCGAGTAAACAGAGTTGCGAATTGAGTGTTAGACACCATCATCGGATTCTAATAAATTATCAAATATTATAGAAAAATACATTTAAAAAAGGCAGTAAGTAAACTTTTAGTATGATAACTTAGAGATGGCTCATTTTTCAAAAGTGCAAATTGAATAAAAATAGATATATCAATCAATAATCAACACAATTTATATAAACTTTTGTTAAGAAACCATTTTCATAAACGCAATACTAAATATAGCTGCCAAACAAATGTATTGCAAAACACTTAGAAATGGACTTCCTGTGACCTCAATACCATAAGACAATTTGTATGAAGCGTCTTGGGCATAAATGATTTTTTAAATTGCGATATCTCGGGGAGTTTAAGTGGTATCGGAATATTTTTTTCACCAATGGTTCTATTTTTTAAAGGTCTTTTGATAACACATCAAAAAAAAACGTCAAATACCCAATTGTACCTACTTAAGTATCTACTTAAGATGTAATCACTTGAAAGTCTTCATTCGCAGCTTTCGGAATACAATTGAAAACCTCAATCACCCGAAAGATTACCAAACTCATGCATATGTTAAATAATGTAAACAAGAACATACCTGACGTTGACGGCTACTTCAATGGTGTCCGTTTCAGAGTTCTTGACGGAGAACTGAGAGATTACGGAGCGGATAACACCAATGATGTCATCTGCTACGTCACCGTTGGAAATTAATTTTGACATCGCCTGTAGCGTTGTTGGGGTCAAACCTGTAAACAAATTAAACGGTCAGCAAAATAACTCTTCAATACAAGAGACAAAGTTCTGTTTTATTAGGCCTCTAGCAGATGGTTTCTGTAGTTTCGGAGGAATAAGGAATCCTGCTTACCAAGAAGAGCTTGAAGACTCGCGGAGCACTGCGTTAGCCTCTCTTCTGGGTCACTTTGAGGGAAGAACACACTGGATGGAATGCCGTTAGCCGCCGGTTCAAATCTGTAAAGTTTTTCTGGGTAAGTGATTTTCGAAAATCTTCACTCTTCTAATAAAAGCAACTATATTATTTGTAAAACCTCCAAACTAAGCTTCAGTTTATTATAGTTACCTGAATCCAACGCTCATCAGCAGTTCTCTCCAGCCGGTGGCGGTCCCCGCCTTGTTCTCTATGCTCTTCTGCGTTGTGTACATCGCGTTCTTCTGCCCGCGCACTATCCTCTGCAGTGACTTCTCAACCAGGTGCAAACAAACGCGTAGGGCATCCCTGAAATAAGATTATTTTTCAGTTTTCATTGTAAGGAAGGCTTGCGTTGAAACTGCCGAAAAAAACTTTTTGCCAATGACAACATTCGATGAAAAACTAGGTAGCTGAAAGACATTAGATACATATTGCCAATAGGTTTTTGAAAATAAATACAAATGACCATCACATTGATCCTGCTTTTGTGATGGTCCTTCAAGTCGGATGTTTTCATGTGTTTACAAATAACATTTCTAATATATCCCATAGTCAAAGACTTTCTACAATGTGCCATATTAAATATCTTGTTAGTTTCATTCTAAAAAAGGTTTTTACCTGCACTTATCAGGCTTAGCCAGCAGTTCGCAGAGCGCCTGTCCCATGAGCGCTACCTTGTTGCTTAGGCGCACGTTGGCTCCGAGCAGCACAAGTCCTGACCAATGCGCTGGGTGAGCGAAGTGCTTCGTGTGACGGACTGTTTGCATCGCATCGCCAAGTGCCCTGGAAATTAAATAATAGTTATTTTACACAAAATGGTAAGTTGCACGTTGCATTGCTAGAAATACTATGAAAGTTTAGGCTACGCGAAGATGGTTTTAAGGCAATAGTGATAGGCTTAAGCTGTGGTAGATTACTGCTGTATTAAGCAACTTCAGAGCCGGACTATAGATAGTTACGATCATAATTTGGCAAGAAGTGCGTTTGCATTAGAACGAGTTCTTTATCCATCATGATACAATTCCATGATGTATTCTGAGACACAACCTTCAGCGCTAATAAAAACAGTCCATAGCAAAACTACCTTATCCTCATAATGTAGGACATGCCTTTAAAAATAACCCATGAAGAACTTAAGCACTTACTTTGCTACCCTGCTTCCTTGCAGCAGCGCAGAATACAACGATCTGTACAGTATCTTTGTCGCAGTGTCCTGTGGCGCTGGACACAGCGTAAGTAGAATAGCTTGCGCTCCCGCCATGAGGAGTGCGCGACAGAGACGCGAGATGCCTTCTCCTGCTGTGTTCACATCTTCGTTCTCTTCGGTGGTTGAACCTTGGAGAGCTGCACTTGATGGCGCGCATGATATTACCACCTAGAAATTTTAATTTCATTTCAGGATCTATTTCTTTTAGCCCATCAAGATGAACACGCTCCCCCTGATCTGATAGTAAGCGGCCGTGCGGTTCAGATATGAGGTGGATAGTAAAGCAAAGCAACCACTGAGCTAGTCAAGTTCATCTTAAAGAGCTGCAATAATGCCTAGCCATTCACACGTTACGTATGAAGACCCTGGGACTCAAAGAGGAGCTTTGTTTGCGTGTGACAGTTTTATGGCATATAAATGTATCGAATACCTATTAATGTGAGTGTGATAAGATCACGATCGTAGGAGCCATTAACTTACCAGTCGGGCTGTGATCTTCAAATTCATAATCTCGGAAGCCGTAAGCATAAACTCTGAAGCAGGTGGTAATTCTTCGTTACTTTGAGGTATTTCTGCATCTAAAACGAAAAATTATTTTAGACATTCTTCGAATATACTCGTAACTTGTGTTATGTTTTAGTAGCTTGCTCATGAATACATACTTTCTTCCTCGTTTTCAATAGAAATGTCAGCAGCACCGCTACCAACACTGGTGTTCATAAGCCGTTTTGCTTGGGAGTCAACCTAAAAGCAACATAAAGGGGTAGGTTAGGGAGTAAGATAAATCTACTTAAGGTAAAGAGAACAAAAAGAAAACTTCAGTTTATGATTGCTCCATTAACTTATGAAGGATTATTAGGTGTAAGATAATCTACTAACCACTTCTCCAGGGCTGAGCACGATGGCGGGCGTCTTCCAACAGATGTGTGTGGCAAAGTGCACGCATTCTGCTTGAGGCAGTTGCGCGAGGACCGCTTCTTTTGATGCCTGGGGTAGTTTCAAAACATAATTGTAAAATTTTTAGAGGTGTTATTAGCATATGGTGTAAAAAGGCTTTTCGAAGTGCCTTTCAAACAACTGAGTTTTACAGTATGGTTCTGTTTGGTTTTATGGCCAAAGTCAGTTGGCTTTGGCATTATTTCGTTATTCGATTATTAATGAACTCAAACTCAAATAACTTTATTCACATAGACTGTATCCGTACTTTCAAATCGTCAAATTTACAGCAAAATATACTAAATAATAGACATAAATACCATAATAATATGGATATGTAAATAAACAGTATACAGACATAATGCGACTCTACCACCGCGTCAGAGTTGTTTCTTGCTGAGAAGACCCGGCGAGAAACTCAGCAGTTACTCTTTAAAACTTGTTTTGGGTTTACAACAGGCGTTAATAATGCGTGAGATAATATGGGATCATCAGCTTTTATTTCCTTCGAAGCACGGAAAGATCGCAATTGTTTGTTTTTAAAGGGTTGCTTAACTTAAAGTCGTTTCTATTTGAACAAGAAAACACGCGTTTTTCTAAGTTTTAAAGGTTTTGCTTAGTGGTTAGTTATACTTAAACATCATCATACCAACAAACCATCACTGTACCTGATAATCAGTAAGCGGCGTGACCCTCAGCATGTCAGCGACCAGCTCGGCCTCCTTGAGCTGCGCGTGCGCGCTCGCCCACCGCGCGCCGCCCACGCGCGCGCCACCCACCACCAGGCAGCGCATGCCGGCTTCCGCGCCGCCCGCCCCGTCCGCTGCAGCGTTGGGGTTTGATCCTGCTGCTCCTGCGCAAACATTTAGATATAAATACATGGTTACACATATTATGATGATAGAGTTACTAAATAGGAAAGATAATGCAAGTATTCAAGATGAGGTTGAACAGTTTAGTAGTAGCTTTGCGTTACTATGCTTGTCCTCATATCTGGACCTCACGGTCGCTTTTTATCAGATGGAGTGAGGTCAGCATGGCTGACGAAATAAAAAAAATACAGGTCTTGAATGAGTAAGAAACCATTATTCCGATATACGATTCCCGGTCGGGTCATTCAGGGTCAGTGTGTCACGGGGTGGACGTGGGCTTGACAAGGAGATCTGGTGGTGGAACGAAGCAGTCCAGAAGGAGATCAGGGTAAAGTAAGCCCTCTTCAAGGCGTGGCAAGCGTCCAAATCTCCTGAAGATCGCGCAGCGTACAGGGATGCCAAATAGCCTCTAAACGAGCTGTAGCCAGAGCCAGACGTGACCACTTACGTCCTTTGTACGATAAGTTGGAGTCGTCTGAGGGGCAGAAGCTCGTTTACAAGTTGGCACGTTCGAGAGTCAAAGCGGCCCAGGATATTTCCATGTGCCGCTGTGTAAATGACACTCTTGGTAACCTGCTATGCGAGGATCGCGCGGTGAAGGAGAGATGGCGCTCTTACTTCCACGAGCTGCTCAACAAGCAACACAAAGAGGTGCAGCCACCTGAACTCCCTCCAAATCAGGGACTAGTGCCCCCGGTAACGCCTGATGAAGTCCAGTCGGCTCTTCGCCGCATGAAGAACCGGAAAGCTGTCGGACCCGATGGAGTGTAAATGTCCCACACCATGTAGCTCCTCGAGCGCATTGTAGACTCTCGGGTCCGACGGGAGTGTACAATCTCGAAGTGTCAGTATGGGTTTCGACCGGGTTGCGGGACCATGGACCCCGTATGTACCACAATTCCAGTTCCATAGTTAGGACTGCGGTTGGTGACACGCTTCCTTTCCCTATCACCGTTGGAGTACACCAAGGCTCCGTGCTTAGCCCGTTTCTGTTCAGCGTAATATTAGACGTTCTGTCAAACAGCATCCTAGACCACCATGAGCAACCACCCTGGTTGCTTATGTATGCTGATGATATAGCGCTAGCAGATTCAGACAGGGGACGGCTGGTACAACGGGTGAATAAGTGGAAAAATTCACTTGAAAACGGCGGTCTGAAACTTAATGTGGCGAAGACGGAGAACATGGCCTGCAACACCACATACCCAGACCGTCCGTATAGGCGTTGACGTGGTCGAGCGCACGGACCGTGTCAAATACCTGGGATCTGTGTTAAGCGCGTCCGGGGATATCGACCGCGACGTCAGAGCCCGAATTTCCGCGGCTTGGGCCAAATGGTGACTGGTGTCATTTGTGACCCCAAAATGCCGATCAAGCTGAAGGGGCAGGTCTATAAAACCATCATTAGGCCTGTCCTTTTATATGGCAGTGAAACATGCCCGTTACTAGAGCCACACAAACAGGAGCTGCGCGTCACGGAAATGAAGATGCTGCGGTGGATGTGTGGAGTCTCAAGCAAAGATCGCGTGCGTAACACCCACATCCGCGGCAGCCTTCGTGTTCGTGACATCGCAGACAAGCTGCAGGAGTGCTGCCTTCGTTGGTATGGTCAGGTCTCACGGAGATCGGCAAACTACGTGGGCAACAAATGTCTGGCCATGCCGCCCCCGCCAGGTACCGGTAGAAGAGGTCGACCCAAGAAGCGGTGGCTCGACGTCTTTAAGGGTGACATGCGTGCCAACAGACTCACCACTGAGGATGCACAAGATCGCGTGAAGTGGGCCAAGAAAATAAGAAAGGCGGACCCTGGGAGCCCCCACACCAGTGTGGGTTCACAACCGGGATAGACCGCACGGATGATGATGATGGAAATCTGTTTTTCAAATTGGCTCGAGTGTAGGTGTGCTGGGAGACTAAACTATTCAATAAAAAAAATATTCTTCCGTATCATGCCTGGAGAAGCCCAAACATGGTGTGTTTTGAGAATGGTTTTTATTTTAATTTAAAACAAGTGACTGAAATGTAATGATGTGATATATATTATTTTAAGGATTGGCTTAGTAATTCCGTTCCATTAGATACCACAAACGATAGGTTGTTGTTGAATCAGAATCATTAGAATCATTTATTGAGTTATGTTGTACATGAGGTGTTATAAATTTGAAAAAGTACAGGCACATTGCAAGGGCACAACAATATTTAAATAAACAAAAACAAAAACCGTTTTCGGTGCTACGGATCAAATCGATTGGTATGGCCTAAAGAACAATCGTTCCGATTTTCATGCCTTTCACACCAGTTGCAGGTTAATTTGGTCTACCTGTAATTCCCGGTCTGGTACCTCGTACGTAACACAAGGATATTTATTCTTACTTCGAGACCATGACAAGTGGTATGTTGTTTGGCGCATATTTGTTTATTTATTGATTTAAAAAAATGCCCAGCTCAAAGTGAATACCCAAATTTTCATCTAATTGTTTAATCGTTCCTTTCACAGTTTACTTGATGTAAACGAAGTACATTTATACATTTCTCAACAATTTGTTTCCAAGATGATAATAATTATTTTTTGAGGGCCTTTCCGACTCCGCCTTCTTCTATGACTAGTTCTTGAAGTATGAGTGTTTCTGCAAACATAGCTACACGTACCATGATCATGCGTGTGTGCGTGCTGGTGCCGCTGGTGGCGCTGGTGGCGCTGGTGGCGCAGCGCGGGCGCGGCCAGCAGCGCGTACCGCTCGCACAGCGGCTCGCCGTCCGCCGGCCGCAGCGCGCCCCACGGACAAGCGTAGAGGACGCCTTCCACTACCACTACTAGTTCCCGACGGCCGCCGCAGCCACGACGACCGTGTGACGCTGCAAATAAACAACAGCGATATTGAAAATGCAGGTTTCAATAAAAATATCAATTAATAACGCCCAACGAGGTGCCTAGTGAATGTATCATCAGATGATGCGGTAGGCACTGCTCCGGTCTACGATTATTCATACTGAGGCTTTTATCTTCTTGTTACACACAAAAAGTCGTTTAGATAACGATGGGCACTCTATGCGTTCAAAAATCTATTTAGAAGTTATTAAGATGCGTTTATAAATCACTTAGGATGTGTTCAGAAACAAACTGACCGTAAGGAAGTTTAAAAGGGGCAAGCGCCCCGATTTGCCCCCCGCTTAGATTTGGGGCTAGGTAGATGAACGAATTTATTCTTTAAAAACATACCATGATTATTGTTGCAGGAAGCTGGTAGCAAGTCTTCGAAGGGCGCTAGGAGCATCTGATAAAGCGCGGCGAGACACGGCGGGCCTTGCCACGCTGCTGCCTTCTTGCGGGCTCCTTGCACGCTCGATCTGTAGAGGAGGTTAGGCGTCAGTAAGAGAACAATCAGTACTACGAGTACCTGGTTGCCATACAAATGCGTAAAACAATTCCCGTGAATATTTTTAAAGGTTAGACCTTAGGTTAGGCCTTGTTCGACACGGTACAGAGGCGTTCACATGAACCTTTACAAAACCATCAGGGCACCTTATGCTGCTGACATAGGACCCATGTTGCGATGGTTTTGTAAAGGTTGATGTGATCGCCTCTGTACAACGTGAACTGTTTTTTAGCTAGTGATGATGAAGTGCTTTTATACCTGGTGGATCCTTGCAGGCTGGCTACCGAGCCAGCTACGGATCCTCCTACCGAGCCGACGCTGAACAGAGAACTCAGAGAGTAGTTTGAAGAATTCAGCAAGTGGTTGCGGGAAACCTGTAAAATGAACCATTCAACCAATGAACCAAACTGGTTATGCATACGTAATGTTTTTTTTCCTATCTTTTTGTGTTGGCCCATCTACCTATAAGGAATGCACGCTAGTCGAATTTGGTAGGAATAACTTTATGATACAGCTTAGTGCTGTGCTTTAAAAAGAAATCTAGCATATACGAGTTTGACTCACCATTCTAGTAAGCCCAGTGGGCCGCTCATCGGGTTCCCATTGGTCGTCTTCTCCCCGTCGTTCAGCTGTGCTCTTGAGCCAAGAAGACCACTCGCTTATACATCGCTCTAGCTTGCCTACACCTGGATACAATTTGATCATGAGTTATCAATAGAAACAGAAAAGTAGGTTTTAAAGAATGCTAGTATCAGGTAAGTTTTGATACATAAACTTCCGTACCATTGGTATTTTGTAGATCATCAGGATTTATGTCCGGGAGGCTGTTGTTTCCTTCTTCAGATTCTTCAAGCAAGGATACTTGATGGAATCGTAAAATGCCTATAAAAGAAAAAGAATGGCGTTGTTAGAATGAATTTCATTGTTCATTCGATTTTGATTTGAATTCCCCGCTGTTACCTAAAACTTTAAAGTAAGCACAACATCATTATTAAATATCAGTAGAACTGAAAGTATTCTACTCGTATGGTTATGGCACACATATTGCCTAATTATGTGTGCTATTTGACAAATGAGCTACGAGTACAACGACGACAGTGGACTGACTCGCAGCCTCCTTTACTATAGATTTTTTTTATGGTACCCTTTGGTCAGTAATTGACTTATTTTTTGCTTTCGATCTTGTCTTATTGTTTTATTATTTTTGACTAAACATTTTCTTCTTTACTATGCTTTCAAAGTGAATATAATATATTACCTTTATGCGGCTGCAGCAGCCAGGCATAGAGCCGTCCAGCAGCAAGACTGTAGTACAGCACGGGTGCCTTCTGCTTGTTCACAACTTCCAGCACTTGTTCCACGGTGGATGGACTCCAGGGCTCAGGTCGTTCTTTGCCTGTTGCTTCTGTTTCATTCCTGTTTGAAAACCACATAATCATGAGTATCAAATAAATATAACCTGTATGCGTTTTGTATGGGTAATAATACCTACTTTAAAATCGTTAATTACAAACCACTTTTATGATGGAAACAACAATATAAAAAGTGCCCCGTGTAACCTTTGTGAAGTATGCAGCTCCAAATTGGTCTGGTTCAGAGTTCCCGTTGGTTTTTCCGTAGCAGCGTCCATCGCTCGACAACGGCCTCGCTCGGCTACTACCAGCGCTTCAGGATGGCGACCGAGTTCTGGAAAAGGGAAAAAATATTTACCGATAAAGGGAGAAAGTTACTAAAGGTCCGTTAGACACTACATTGGAACCCAAGAATGAATATGGAGAGACGACTAGTTATCGGGTGTCATTTGAGGAAGAAATATTTAGGACTGTTTAGATATCCACCCAAAACAAGACATTCATGTGATGTGAGGTAATCATTCCTGGATGGTAATGGATCCATAGGTATTCTACGCACGGAATCGGTAAAAAGTCCAACGTCAGAACTTTTTGGGAGTGTAGTTACTGGCCAAATACGGATATGGAGGATTTGCCAACTGAATCGGAGGTTTATTGCTGTACAGGGCAAATTAATACTTAAAACTCACCAACTAGCACCCTCTGCAGCGCATGGTGTGTAGAGGTATAAAGCACGGCGGTATTCCTGTCCCGATGTTTGTCGCCTGCGGTGTCCAGTGCCGAGAGCGCCGCTTGCAGCTGCTCCTTCGCCTCTTCCAGCTCCCCAGACGCCCACAGCGCGAAGCCTAGGCGGTGACGTACTCGTGCCTGGGAAATTAATAGAGGTTTTTGGTATTGCAATTGGGCATCTACGTGTATTCATGGTGGCAGCACATGACGTTTAGTATAGACGGGCCTGTTGGTCAGATGACGAACGGCAACATTTTTTTCTCGTCTGTATGATGATGAGGCATTTAGGGCTAAATTTTTGTAGTAGCAATTTACCTGTTAAGGTTTCATATAAATTCACTTTTAGTATCAAACAAACTATTTCATTTTTTGACACCCTGTTTATCTCATCTGGTAGTACTCCAGACAGGCCTGTTCTGAGAAGTTACAGATGTTATATTATTTGACTTTCAGTTAACGATAAACAACACAACATACAAAATCAATGTGCTAGGGCATGTAAGGTTATGGTTTCATAAAGGTTCATAATATAATTTGTTCATTCTTTCTGTTTCTTTCCCCACGCACGGTAATGACAGCTGCTTTAATACCTCTTGGTCTTGGTCCGAGAGTCCTTCAGTGGCTGCAAGAGCTTGGCGCAAGTAGGAGACGGCGCTGCCGCACGCGCCCATCGCTAGGTGCGCGCCGCCAAGTTCCGCCAGGGCTTGTGCTCGACCACGGGTGTCGCCTGAGGTGAATAGTATAAGTTATTTATTAATCATTGTAATAAAACAATGAGCTTCTGCTTATTGCATCTTTATGGTAACAATTTTTGCATGCGTGTTGGCTTATATTTAGTAGATCGAGTAACGGCTGTAATATTTTTGACGATTTTAGCACTTGATCACAAAATGTGAAGCTCGACCGCATTTTTATCGCAACATGGTTTCGGCACAAGTTGCAAAAGTTATTGTTTTATCGGAATACGCTCATTTTTACTCCACTCTAAATTTCCTTATTTCTGGACCTGAAATTAAAGCTAGCGATCTTTACATAAAATAAAATATTTAGATACCAGCAGCAGTGGCGTGCCTCAGTCGCGACTCGTGCCAGCGCGCGGCCTCCGCGTGAGCGCCCATCGACGCGTGCGCAGTGCCGAGCCCGCCGCACGCTCGAGCCTACACAAAACAAAATGGACGTTATTTACCCGTTTAACTCAAATGACAGTAAACACAAGTAATGATTCTCGTTAAATGCTTGCCAGCAATCCGCACTTAATGGTTTTCTGCGTCTTTCCCGGTTCGCACCGCATAGAGAGTGGAACGCTCTCCCTGCATCTGTGCTTCCAGATACGTATACAACCTTGGCGTATTCAAGGTAAGAGTGGTTAGGCATTTTCTGGGTAAGCGTCTCGTCATCGCTTGCCACACCAGGCGAGACTGAGGCTAAACGCAAGCCCATTTTAAATAAATAAAACAACAAAGATCTATCTCTCTCTCTAGTCGGTCCTTCATGCCTGAACATGCAAGTTTTGCACGGACACATTGTCTTCACCGGCCTCTGTCAGTTGCAACTTTAGCGAAAAAAGATAAGATATACCAATTTAAAGACTAGTTCCTGGACTTTTTGCTTTCGATCATACCTGCAGATGAGTCAGTCCGAGCCGGTGCGCCAACTCCAGCTCCGCGCGGTGGTGCTTCACGGCGGCCGCGTGTTCGCCGAGAGCGTGCTGCGCGACGCCGAGGGAATGACACGCTTCTGCTTCCATTATTTGGTTGTTCAGTTCCCTGACAGACAGAAGGTGCCGTTAGGAAGTTCTTATGGGATAAATGTGTAACTAAATGTAAACTACTTGGCTACCTTGCCCATGTCTCAACTTTTTACCGAGCTGTAACCCTATCTTGCAGCTTATTTTGTAATTGGTTATACCACGATTATAAAGTGCTAATAATACGGTACCGGAGATTTGTTCTAGTGTTCTTTAGATTGTGAAAACAAAATAATACATTAAAATATTTTTTAATGTTTTTTGCATCTAAATTTTTTTATCAGTTTTTCTGAATGTTCAAGGTACGAGTATGTTAGTATGCAAAATGATAAATGTCCATTAAATAAAGCAAATCATCGAAACGAAAGTAGCGTGTTACTCTTGGCTAGCCCCCCTGGTAACTCATTGACTTACTTGGCAACATTTTTCTGGTGCTCCAAACAAAAGACAGCTTGTTCTAGATTGTTGAGCGCGATGTGCAACGCGCCAAGTTCCCCGTACGCTTGCGCCTTGGCCTCGGGAACGCCGAGCTCATGGGACACCACTAGTCGCTTCTCTAGACATACTAAGGCTTGTTGCAGGTTTCCAATTGACCTGAAAAATCATCCCTGTTATTTTTGTGTGGGAAAATGGCGGATATTTTCTCAAATAACTTCCGTGGTGGCAAGAACGAGTTATCAAAATGATATGGCATTTGGTTTCATGGTAGAAGTCAAACTGCCGAAACACAATAGTCACGAGACGCTATTCCCAATTGAGAATGGATTCGATCAATTTCTTTTACGTTTTAATTTCAGTTTAATGGCCCTCTCGACGGGAGTATTTTTTTTTAAGCCAAGCTCCTACTGTATAAAGTAAATTGACCGAATTTGTCGATAAGTTTCTTCTGAATGGGTGGGCTGATCTGAGTGTGATGTACCACTATTGCTGGCCTGAGTGGAACAGTATTCATAAAAATACAAAACGTTAAACGAACAACTTACTTGTAACTAAGCCCTAATCCTCTATACGCTCGCTCTTGCTCCCTCTTGTTATCCAGCTTCAGTGCGGCCGTAAGATGCTGCTCATGGTACTTGATGGCTTCATCAGGGTCGCCCAGAGCGTCGTAGCAGTCCCCGAGCGAGCCCAGCGCCCGGGCCTTGTCCAGTTGACACGTTGGGGTCGACACCCGCTCGAGAATTGCCAGTTGCTGCAAAGAAACAGATGATCATGTTTTATCGATATTGGCATTTAAACTCAGAATTTTTTAATATAAGAATTAGGTCTGATACCATTTTACAGTAATATTTTGGGGCTCGATATAGATCGCATTACCTGTAATGGTCTTATGAAGAGCTACGTAAGTGATATGCCGCTTACTATTCTCACCTCAATAATATAACGTGACTCAATATGAATATTCAATTTTTAAAAAATGACAAAATAACCAATGGTAATTTTTGAAAGAATTGCATGCAAAAAAGGTATTTTTGTTTTTTTTCAGTGGCCAGCATTTTTAGTTTGTTTTTGAGAAAATCTCACCTGTTCTAAATATCCTATAGCATCTTCATAATGTCCCATATTGAGTTTGGCGATGCCCAGGTTCCCGTAAGCTTGAGCTTCTAACGCACAGTCCTGCAGTTCCTGTGCTCTTTCTAGTTGTTCCTGAAACAAACGTGATAAAAGTTTTGAAAAATATTTTCAGAACCTCTTGAACGTGAGGTCATCATCCCGAAGATTAGGTTCCAGTAAAGTTTACCCACCCTATAGCAGCGTGCTGCATGTGAGTAGTGTCCTAAAGCCATGTGGACTGCACCTAGATGTGAATGAGCTCGAGCTTCACCCGCTGCATCTCCGGCTTCTTGGCGTAGTGTCAGCTCCTAGAATTTTCCAGAATTAAGATATCCGCATGAATGACATCGGTAATGGCATAGAGCGATAGAATTATAACTTTTGTATGGTTTTAAGTTTCGATGAACTAAAGAAACCTCTAGCTAGACCAACCTGCGTATGATGTCCTAAAGCGGCGTCAAGCCTCCTCTGCAGTCGTCTAGCTAAACCTAAAGCTCCACATGCAGCAGCCTCTAACGAGCGATCTCGAGCCTGCAAGTAAAAACTATCTGTTTAGTAAGTAAGTACTTACAAAGATTATTCAGTTAATCACACATTGTTCTAAGAAAATGACCTGTCGGGCAAATCCTAGCTGCCTTTGGTACATCTTGACTGCTTCTTCAACGTCTCCCATCTTGATCAGTACATCTCCTATATTTCCTAAAGCCCGGAATTTTCCCTGCAAGTGCTGAGTCATGTGAGCAATTGCCAGGAAGTACTTCTGGCATTCCAACGCCGTGTCTAAATTGCCAAGTGCCAGATGAGCGAGGCCGAGGTTGCAGTACGCGCGGCCCATGTTCATCTTGTCTTGGAGATCTTTGGCTAGCGATAAGTCTTGGTCATAATATCTGTAACAAAATGGGCAATGTTAACATAGTAAAGTAGTTATAGTGTAATATGGTGATAATATCTCTTGGACTTCAGTTATGTAAGTGACATGAACGTGACACAAGCTCACTTTAACAAATTTTTTTTAAATCTTCAGCAAATGACGACGCTATTATGGGCACTAAATTTAAGAAGTAGTTACTAAAGATAGCAAAGTATTTTTTCAGATACGAACCGTGGGTTTGAAAGCTGTGGAGTATGCCCAAAAGGTCCTATTATCTTACCTTACGGCCTCCCTGTAGTTTCCAAGGCAGTAATGTGCGTAGCCCAGAAAGTGACACGCTTTGGCTTCTGCCGTGACGTCGCCCAGCTCTTGAGAGAGCATCAGATGCTGCTCGTAGTAGGGAACTGCTTGGGCGAACTCGCCGCGAGAGGAGAGACAGTTACCCAAATTCAAGAGTGCACATGCTTCTCCTGCTGCGTCTTTTAGTTCTCTGGCAATACCTGGAATAAAAAGAGCGGGTCATTTAAACAAAATTCTATTATGTCATTATCATTTTTAATTAATAAGTAAATAGGGGAAAAGGGGCTTTCTCCCAGCACAGGGATCCCCACGGCTAATTTAGAATAGATAAGAGTAAATTAACAGGACACTCCATAGCCTGATTACAACATAATGTTTATGTAAACTAACCTAGATGAGCTCTGTAATGAAAAAGGGCCATATCATGAGCTCCTAGTGCTTGATAAGCCACAGCCAAGTTTCCATGGGTAGACGCTTCCGAACTTCTATCATGGACTTCTTTGGAGATGGTTAGTTCCTGCTTGTGGTACTTGATGGCTTGTTCGTAGAACCCCGCCGCAGAGTACGCGTTACCGATGTTGCCATAAGCTCGGCCCATGCCTGCTTTATCCTGAAAATGTGAAGTTCGATTAGGTTACCTTGGTCCCCCCAATGAGCCTTCGCCTTGTCGTGGCGGGGGGGCTTAGTACTGGTGGTAGGTGGAACCACCGGGAAGCTAAGAGGGCTCAGGCATGGCAGTGCGGTGGACTTCCCACCCACCCATTGCCTGCCGCCGGGCGTGGTGGTGGTATGGTGCTACCACTGCCCGCCCAAAGGGGCTCCCACGGGCGCAGCGCCTTAGGGCGCGAGGTGGGAGCCGCAGTGCACAACCGTTTGGAGGGGGTCAGTGATCCGCGGCTGCCCCCCCCTGTGCACTGCGGCTCGGCGTGGGCCGCACCGCCAGATGTGGCAGTGGATCCACCTCTTAGGTGGATCGTGGTTGCGGACCTAGTAGGGTCCGCGTACGGTGGGAGCCAGCGGGCTTGAGTACGGGGGTGCTTATCCCCGCAATGCACGGCTTTCACCCCGACGGCGGAAGTACCTGCGTGCTCCAGGTACTTCCGTGGCCTCCCCCATTCATTGGGGGGTCGGCTGGAGGGGGCCCCAATACGGGGAAACACTGGCGGCGGGGTGGTGCGAAACTTTTTAGGGACCCCGCCTCGCCGCTGAAGTGTTGAGGTCGAGTACCGTGGGGTTTTAGTCGGTAGAAGTCCGACATAACCTCGTCGTTCCCCCGAGCGACAAGGTTTCCATGAGGATTTCCCCACGATAATAAAAAAAAAAAAGGTTACCTTGGTTTCTAACAGAGTAAAAGGATATTATTGTAGAATGCGGAACTGATATCAAAGAACAAACATTCAACGAAGAAAGTTGATCAATATTTTGGAACAGCAATGTTGTTCGTAATAAATTTCTGGCATTGCATATCATCAGTGACATCTACATGATTGCCTCATATCAGTATCTTACCTGTAACTGTCGTGCTATTGATAAATGTGCTTGGTGCAATTTTA
Organism: Udea olivalis; assembly: GCA_947369235.1. Lineage (NCBI taxonomy): Eukaryota > Metazoa > Arthropoda > Insecta > Lepidoptera > Crambidae > Udea > Udea olivalis. The sequence goes on along the minus strand of OX376362.1, from coordinate 6,766,722 downwards.
GGGCAGCATCGTGTTCTCCCAATAATTGATACACGATGCCTAAATTGGAACATGCGCGGCCTTCGCCCACCTGAAAATTAAAGAAGGAATAACAGTTAAAAGGTGTGGAGAGACGCACATTTTAATTGAAGTCTTCTTGGAAGTTTAGACGAAGACATACTTTATCTCTTGCTGCCAGCGCGACGTCAAGTTGCCGCTCGTGCCACTTTTTTGCTTGAGCATAATCACCAGCGCATCTGAAAATATAGTTAGTTAATTACATAAATAAAGCCTGTGTCTAACTTAAATAATGAGTTTAATAGACAGCAAGAGTGAGAGACAGAGCTAGGGCACAGCGTATTCCTCCACCCGTAATTGAGCTGCACATTTGGATGCAAATACATACCGCCAACTTACTCGTATGTAAAACCACAGTTTAAAAACAGTCAAAGAAGTTGATTGTTGGTGAGAAAAGTAGCCAACACTCATTGGGAAGCTTTTTTTGGTCAGCTGGGTGATTTTATTTCTTCACGCTAATCACACAACAGTTCCCTGTATCCTTACAAGGTCGGCAAAGCGTGGGTAATACCTCTAGCTTTGCAAGTGTTCATAGGCTACGTTTACCATTTATTATGAGGCGGTTCTGTTTCTGTATGCAAGTTATATACCAAGGCTGTTTGAAAATATATATTTAAATTCACCTTGCAGCATGCCCTAAACCCGCATAGGCTCTGGCTTCAATTGCCCTGTCTCCCAGGTTCTGGGCTATCCTCAAGACGTTTTCATGGTACGCGATTGCTTGGGAGAAATTCCGCCGGTAGTGGTATGAGGAACCCAGGTTGGAGTATGCTCTAGCTTCTTCGACCTGTACGAAAAAAAACTGTAAGGTTCTTCCTTATCCCATGATGGTGAATATTATTAATACCGTTTATATGTCTTCACTAGGTATCTCATTATAAAATTATACTCTTTTTTTCATATTCATTTAATTACTAAACCTATTCATACAACGAATGTCTATCTAGTGAAAAAACATCATTACAATTTTATAGTTGAACAATTAGCTTTCTATTGTCTGGTAAAAAACCCTGGTATCAACTGGTGGCAAGACCTATCTGATATTTGCCAAAAACCGCTGTGTGAGACATATTAAATCAACCTTACCTGATCACCTAACCTTCTGGCTAGCCTCAAATGTTGGGTATGGCAGTCGACCGCTGAATCGAACTCCCCCATAGCAAGATACACAGCGCCAACGTTGCCAATCTCTCTCGCCTCCTGCAGCCGGTCACCCATCTGCTTCACCAGCTGCACGCACTGCTTGTGACTGGCGAGTGCGTTTGGGTAGTCTCCAATTGCTGTGTATACGTGGCCTAACGATGTAAGAGCTGCAGCTGCTGCTTGTGTGTCCTGGAATAATGATAATAATTGAAGGAGGGATAATCACAAACCGGTAGGGTGAATACTGGGCGTCTCGCGTCTCTGTCTTTGGTCTCGGTAGCGCGCGAAATGGAGCCCTTACCATAAACCACGGCGCTAACCAACCACCACCTTTAGTTCGAGAAGTTTTGTTTTTAGACATATTCATTGCTTCCTTTATAGTAAGTTACACGTCTTTAATAAATAAAGTGCATTCACGTGGACTCTGCTAACGTACTGCATACTACTATCACAGTTGTTTTAAAGTATAAGTAGGCACAGTCAACTGTAGTTCTTGCGTATCGTAAACTTTGCGTCGTTCGCGAAAGTAATGTTAGTTCATGACAATAATAGTCTAGATTTGCTTTAGGTGATGTGACTGTAAGTCAGTCGCACCTCTACCTACACACAGACTCTTTCCAGAATATTCTAAATAGGGTGGACAAGAGCAGCAAAGTAGACCGCTGCAGTGGTCAACAGAACATTATGAAGGCGAGTTCATTAACGGTGTTTATTCAAGAGATTGATGCTTGTAATTTCAGTTACGACACTGCCCAATTAGATGCTTCCTATTTCAGTCCACCTATCATTTATCATCGCCTTATCAGTAGTTCAAATAAGCTTCTTAATTAGTAAGTGAAACCCGATTAAAATGTCAGCATCATTAACGGAGTAATGGTATGGAAGGCAAATGAGTCTGTGGCTCTCCGAGCATTCGCCACATTCGCTCCGTGACCCACGGATTAGTTTCGTGACCTCAACTAGGATTAACTATTTGCGGGATTAAATTGTTTCTCTTCTCCTTTGCATTTAATTCCGCTCGACAACAGGAATTTTGATCTTGAATAGCAGTATTTACAACTGCCATTCAGCATGTAGTAATTTTCAAGTTGATCCTGATTATTAGTATTTTCTTCATTCTAAGTACGTGAAACTAAAAAGCACCTAAGGTCTTTTGTCGCAATTTCACAATGAAAAGCTAACCGTAGGTGCTAAGATAAATGTAACAGTTTTTTTTATTAAAATGTCTATTGTGGATCATTATAAATAAAGCGACAGACGAAAGTAATAAAATTGATTCCGACTATTTTCCCTTTGCCGTTTCCCTTTCACGCATACCTACATTAAATGCATGACATGCCCGGAAACCTAGCCTCGGTTCAAAATATTCAAAGGTCGTTTATCTAAACAGAACAATGTCCATACGGGTAGCTGGCAGAGGGACTAGAAATGGTAAACAAATGCCGTCCATAAGCGAGTGCAGTAAACAGTATCAAATAACTCCCATTCCAGAATGCATAGTATAGCAAAGGAAATAAATAAGAGCAAATAAAGCCAGCATAGAATGCACCGCATCCTTTTGACCGAGGAAGTGGGGACAAAAGGAAAAAAATGTCGAGACAGCCCGCCAATAAGGCCTTTGTCTTACGTAGGCATGGGAAAGTGCTTATCGATGACATAGTCCTACTCGAAATGGTACATTATCGAGTCTTATTTTGTTGGCACTTGTTGAATTGCTATGAAATTAATTCACTGCATTGACAATATCTAAGCTAAGATTGGTTAACAAACGTGTATTTTGAGAAGCGTAACTACATATATACAAAAACGTTCACATGATCGCTCGAGCAGAAGCGGAAATTAGAGGATTTATCTAACGCGACGGATGATTAAACTACATCATTAAAAGCTTATTTTTTTTGTATAAGCTTACTTCACACTCATTCATTTGATACTGGCTGGGTAATAACACTATCTCAATGTATTTGGGAAACGCTTACCCTACTTACAGAAGATGACAATGAGGAACTTTGGTGAGCTTTTACGCTCGAATATAATCCTTTTTTATAAACACTTTTCTTAGTCTTGTTGAGTTTTTAAATGAGATTAGTGTTGATGCTTTGTAGAAGTTTTAGGTTTCAATTATCGATATCGAGCCTTCGCTTACATTTGCAAAGAGCTTCACCAGCCCGCGAAGTCGGACGAGCCGCAACAATCTAGCTAATTAAGTATGTGCAACATGATACGATAACGCGGTGATTTACATACTGACTCGATCCCTTTCTGTTGTTTTCCTAATGTCAGCGCACAGATGCACCACAGTGCACAGCTGTATAGCAATGGATGCACTGGCGGGCACAGTGTCGAGCGTGTCCGCTGTACGCGGTGGGAAAAACGCCTTTATAAATAATACGCGAATGAGACGTACGTTTATCAACCTTTATTATGTTCGTTGTGTGAGCCTCGTTTCGCCAGATTATTATTCGTATACAATAACGACGCTCATGTACTTAAGTATTATGCGGCAATATTCAGAGTTCCTTCGTTATTTGTTTTTAAACGATCATTCACTCCAATTTACTATGCTGTAGCTGCGAAAGTCTTTGTACTAACGGAATAATTCACGTTTACTCGGTGCTAATAAAGCATAATGATATGGTAGGATAAAAAACAAAGATTAAGTTATGTGGAGTGGTATGAGATAATGCAGAATAAGAATCGAACTACTCTTGCGTGTTAATAGGTATGGAATTGGTCTGTAGAGTTGAAGATTAACCAAAAATTCTTAAGCTTTTTCAAGAAGATAAAAAGATATGGAGAAACTTCACTCAGGTCACTATTAAAGTATAGATTATGATTAAGAAAATTCCTAGCATATGAGCCTCAAGATCAACTAAGAAGTTACAATACAGTATAGACCACCTATTAAGAATGAGGATAGTAACAGCGAAAGAGCTATACTGGTTTTAATATAAATACTTAAATAGGTAACTAAAAGAAAAAGATATTTAATGTTGATTTTAGTTATCAATAAAAGATCGGTATTTATGTTAAAACAGGATGAAATAACGATTGGACATGAATGCCGTTTAAACTCCGTGATGACTTTGAATTTGCTAAGAATTTGCAATTCATGAATATTCATATCGAGTTCAGTTCTCCGGATTCGTAATATTTGAAACATCATCGCAGAGGCCAAAGAGTAACTAACGTTGTTAATTACTAAGGGTCTGATGTTTGCGGTGATTTTATCACGTTACTACCGATTTGTACAAGACATAACAACCGGCATGGCACATGTATTACGTTTGAGCCCACCAACAGTGACACTAAAATGGAAATAAAAACTACATGAGGTTTTTCTATTTTGTTTTTTTAGCATTTTATGATGAAATCTTAATGGTAGGAAAACTAGTAATATGCAACTTGCTTTGGTTATAAGGTAGTACTTGAACCTGCGATAAGCGGGCGATTGCTCTACCTATATACACAAAAATATTTTTTTATTTTCTAGCTCTACGTGAGGTTGTTGATTAGGTATCACAATATTAAAATCGTCAATCTGGCTTTGAACTGACTTTATAATCCGTTTTATGAAACCCAATGTAACGGGTCGGTTTGCTATACATCTATCTAATGATGATGATCGTGAATTCCCAAAACACCTAAACAACCCAATTGCAAAAACGATCTAAGAATCAGCCAGGTGTTTGATTTAACAAGGAGCGATTGTAGAAGATCAAAACATGTTTCTATTCCCAGAATGTGAAGTTAGCAACCCAACTATTTATCTTCATTGCACTAGAACTAAATGCGCAACGTACATTGCAACTAGTGTGGGATCTAAGCGTGATGCCAGCCGTAAGAACTGGTAACAGGTAGGAAATGGGATCTTACCGTCCACGTGCGTGCCTAATCAGAAAGTGCGGGATAACCTGCCTCATACTTCTACATTAACTGCCTGTGATAAGTGGTTGCGATGGCAGCAAAAAGTTTACAAGCTTCGCGAATGATGCGTGCCTGCTCGCGGCAAGGGCCAGGATCAATTTGAAAAAATACATTTTAAATGTAAACAACTTGTAACTTAAATCATCCGAACTAAAATTAAGCGGAGCTTCTACATACATTGGGTGGTGTGCCCTCGAAGTCTGAAACATAACTTAAAGTTTTCTTAAGTCTGCTCACTGTGTAAGTACCTATTTTACTAACTAAAAATGACCATGATCATCATTGCATGTTAAAGCTTAAAATGAATCTTTGAGTCTCAGTTTTCAACATCTTGTAGCTCATTACGTCTTGAAATGTAGCTTTCGCAGGACATCCCTTGGTACTGTAACTTATAACTTTCCCCTGTGAATACGTAACTTTTAACTTCCTGAACCAAGGGGTTAACAGAAAAAGAAAAAACTTGTTAAGCACCGTAAGTGCCACAAACTAATAGAAATGCTATACTAATAAGGATGTACAGAATGTCGTAATAGCAGAAACAAATCGTTTTTCTTCTAAATGGCGAGAAATGTTGCAAACGACGTGTAGTAATGTGTCGAGAGGCATTTGGCACGTGGGTAACTACATAATTCCTGTGTAAACGTGTTGTGTAACTTTTAAGTACTAGAATAACAAGAATTATCCACTTTCCTAACGAATTCTTCTTATTGACTTGCTCGTAGGAAGAGTTGTTACTGCGCTAGAGATGATGTGGTTGATTTCCTCCTAACCCGAAGATTAGTTCTTTAAGTGCGGTGTGAAAAGGCATTTATGCAGGCAGGACTGTCTTTAACCTATTTGGGGCCCTAGCCACATTAGTGTGACGGGGCCCCTTCTGACTTTTAGTGCTTAAGAATCTATGTTTCAACTTAATTGTCTTTCGTTCGATCAATTTTTTAAGAGTAATATTAATATTGTATTTTAGTTTATCCTCTTCAATGTTCTAAAAACTCAAAAAACTAATTTTTGGGCCCTCAGGACTGTGGGGCCCTGGGCACGTGCTCAACGTGCCAAAGGGGAAAGACGGGCCAGCATGCAGGCCTTCAAGATGAGGTTGACCAGCTCAGTGCTGTACTCGTCAACCTTACATCTGGACCTTACGGTCGCTTTCAATCAGCTAAAATGAGATAAACTTGAGCTGTATTTATTTCAAGAATCTGATCTGACCCGCAGTTTGATGTATACTAGGTTCTACTAAGTATTTAAGTAACGATTTTTTTAAGGGTTCAGTTAATTAAGATCAAATGCTTGATTATTTGTGAAACAAATACAAAACACCGTGGATGTTGTATAACTAACTTTCTTGAAATTATTAAAGACTAAGGACTCATTAAATAAGACGTAACGAACTCAAAACTAACTTTTTATGTTGTTTTTATTCTGAATTGTGACACACGACAAATACGATCATTGGTGAAAATCGCAGGCGGATGCCATTTGTAATTAATTAAGCAATAGAAATAAGTTGTAGCAGCGGCTGCTAGTTAGAGCTGCCATGCTTGGCTATAAGAGTTATTGCTCTTCTTTAAGGTTTTTAGTGATCCTTAGCACAATACGTTTCACATGATTAATTACTTATTTACAGTCAATCTTCGATGTATCCATTGTTTATCACAAATGGTGCTTTGCAATTTATGGAAAAGACTGAAAAAAATATTTTAACAATATTTTTAATGAGCTTTCCAAGTTTCTTCATATCACCACGCTTTACCTAGGAGCCCACCATATTTTAACAAGGTAATATTAATGATTGTATCACTTTGGGCACTTTGCTACGGGGACGTCTATTCTCGCCTACATACGAGTAGTTATGAGCAATGTCTCTTCTCGCCGTCTGTACGCTCAGATTTTCCAAATCACGCAACGCATTTAAATGCAGTTTTCATCAATAGACAGAGTGGTTTAAGAGGAAGGTTTCTGTGTTTTAATCTCCACATCTGACATCCCAACACAGTATCTACATTAAACTCGTGCGAAGCCGGGGCGAGTTGCTAGTTTATGATAAATATTTTTGAGTGAAATCTCTGCATAAGTATCCACTAACATAATATGTAGTGTTTACGCTTAAAATATTACATAAAGCCGTCAAATTCAGGTGCTGAACCTCACAACGACATCGTCTGGCTCTATCTTCGTCAACTTTTTCAACATCCGCGGGATTGGCCAGATTACTGGAAAACAAATTCCGACCGTTTATTGCGAACATTTCGCGGATATTTGAAATCGGCCAACGCACACGGCCAGAGGTCTACTCTGATTTGTCGAACGCGAAGTATCGTGAATCTTTAGACGGTGAAAAAAAATTACTTAAAATTTTTTGGTATTTCAAACACTATATTTGTACAAAATACATAAAACATATACACTTACTTAACACACATTTTATTGCGTATTAGTGTTACAAAGATTTATAAAACTTTGCAAATGTGGCTTTGGAGTAGACCCCCTGTTTTTGTTGGCAGCACATCGGGCGGAACAGTCGAAGTAAAAATATATATTTTTTACGACTATTTGTTCGGATTGTTCCTGAGCCGGTCGAGATTACGCCTCACACCATTTTTCTGTATGTGGGGAACGTGAGCCTGCTATTAAAATGAACGCATTACCTACAGTGTCAGAACTAATATGTAGTTTCAAACTAAAACGTGTTGAGGGTTAGTAGGTACACGTTTGGCCAGTAACTTTCAAGGGAATTAAAGAGTTTTCTCTCGATAGTCTCGATACATTGGCTACTACTACTACTTCTAGTGATATAATTACAGAATAATGTTTTTAAAATTGTTCGCAACCATCCAACGGTCAAAATGGCTATGGCAACGGCTAGGCTAAACCCTTTAACATTGAGATCATGCTTTTATATCGCAAAATTATTAATAGTTATGAAAAATCCAAGCTTAGTACTCAGACTAATTACGATTCGGTTGGCATTAAGCTCATTTGACACAGCTTACCATAAAGCTTCAGTGTTGTGCATTAACTGCAAATTAGCAATGCCGTGCGCGCGCGCAAAGCGCCGGCGGCGATCAAAGGCACCAATAAAAAGGAGGTTTTACTATTTGTAATGTTTCTTTTAAAGCGTAATACAGATGCCCTTACTACGAACAACTGGAGATAAAGCAAACTGTCCGGATCGCAGCGGCTTATTGGGGCGGACAACGCATTTAAACCCTTTAATAGCCAGTATTCAATAATCCTGGTTTTATGTTATTTTTTTTCTTCCTTTTGCATTCTTTTTAGGTAAGTTCTTTAGAGATATCTCTGTTGCGGATATCGTTTTACATTGCGAGCTTAGATTTAAAAGTTGTGTATATCGGTAATACCAAATGTGTTAGTAAGATAGCTTTTATCGATACGGATAGCCTGTTGCATTCCATTGTGGTCGGAAGCTATTTAATATTTGTGCACTTAGATCGTATTTTCGAATATTTTATAATTGGGTATGGGAACAAAAATCAAACATGTTCTAAATCGAAAACCATTAAGGTATACGATGCTTACAAAGTGCTAGTTCCTAAAAGTAAGCTTGACATATTTCTTAGTAAGCAGTTTTGGCCTAAAGGATTCATATTTAGACGATTTGTAAATTTTCCAAGATCTAGAAGGAATGCAGAAGAAATATCTGATCATCAAAACACACAAATTCATGGATAACACAAAATCAACAAACAAACGGATAAATGATTGCAAGTTTTTTAGTTTTAACTGCAAAGGAATATCCCGGTCAATAGAATGTGTAAGGACAATGTGTAGTTCAGCTGATATCATTGCACTACAAGAAACGTGGTTGCTACAGCATGACATACCGCTGCTGGGAACAGTTGATGAGAACTTCGCGTACACTGGCAACACAGCAGTGGACCTGTCGACGGGAGTTCTGCGGGGCCGACCCCACGGGGGGGTCGCGCTCTTGTGGCGTAAGAACCGATTTCCATGCGTTTCTATTATAAAGTGTGAAAGTGTTCGTCTTTTAGCCATTAAAGTTTCTATGAATGATAGATCCATGATTGTCTGAGAATACAATCATGGATGCCTAACGATGAACGTGAAAATCTAATCGAATTTACGAATTGTTTGGGTGAAATATATGCAATTATTGATAATGAAGACGTAGATCTAGTATATTTATTGGGTGATTTTAATGCTCACCCTGGCATGCCTTTCTTTAAAGAACTTGAAAGTTATGTTTGGAGCAGGAACTTTGTATGGTGGACACTGAGCTATTGACGCAGGACTCGTACACATTTATCAGTGATATTCACGGGTGTAGCCGGTGGCGCGACCACTGTGTGACTACGATAGCGGCGAGGCGCACAGTGGTGAGCGCTAAAGTTCACTACGACGTGTTCTGGTCGGATCATTTACCTTTAGAATTTGTGTGTAATCTTAATAATAATGTACCTAAAAATATGCATAGAGATCACGATGAAACAAATAATAGCTCAAAGGGAATATGAGGAGAACGGGAAAAATCACAAATAGATAAATATTTGAATTTATGTAATAGTAGGCTAAAATACGTTGATTTTCCACGTGAACTGAGATTATGTTGTGATGGTTTATGTAATGATATCAAACATAGAAAAATAATTGATGATATGTATAATTGCATCATTACAATATTAAGGGAGGCTTCTGTTGCTAGTTGTGAAAGAGGGCAGATCAGGAAGGCCTGCTATGTCACGGGTTGGAATAGGCACGTGCAGGGGGGCGCACCAACGGGCGAGACTCTGCTTTCAGGAATGGTGTTTGCATGGTAAACCCAGGACTGGACGCATATATAATGGAATGTGCTGTTCTCGAAAAGATTTCAAAGATAAGCTTAAATTCTGTCAACGACATAGAGACCAAATTAAATTGGACATAATTGCCTCATTTATTTATTTATTTATTTTACTTTAATTAAAACGGCGGTACACCAATAACAATAATTAAAGATACAGATGCAAGAATTTTGCTCAGTTTTGGAAAGCTACAAATAGGATTAATCCTAAAGTGAGCCCGCCAGTAAGTGTTGAGGGTGTTGGTGAACCCCGTGGAATAGCCGACCTTTTCAGGAACCATTTCATGGTGGAGCCACTACCGGTGGACGTGGATAGGCAGGTGCTCGATGCTGAGGGGCGTGTGAGTGACAGCTTGATCAAAATAACTCCTGCTGAAACAGCTAAAGTGATCAGCCAAATGACAAGAGGAAAGTCACCGGGGCATGTTGGTCTCAGCTTTGAGCACCTGCAACATGCGGGTGTTCACCTCCCGAGAGTTCTTGCCATGCTCTATACTTTTTGTTTTCGTCACTGTTACCTACCGGAAGCCCTTATGAAAACTATTGCTGTTCCCATTATAAAAAACAAAGCAGGGGATGCCTCTGACAAGTGTAATTATAGACCAATTTCTCTAGCTACCATGCTAGCGAAGGTAATGGACAGTGTGCTTAATAAGCATTTAAATCTACACACAGAGCTGCACGACGGCGACGCTCAGTTCGGCTTTCGACCGGAGTTGTCTACTGAGTCGGCAGTTCTGTGCCTTAAGCACACTGTCCAGTACTACACAGACAGGAACACGCCGATATTCGCGTGCTTCTTGGATTTGTCAAAGGCATTCGATTTGGTGTCGTATGGCATGCTCTGGAATAAATTGAAAAGTAACACAAGCTTACCAACCGAACGTAACATTACTACACACATCAAAAGTGTCTAGGGATCAAGCATTTTTATGCGGATTTCTTGAGATTGAGATGTGGCTTTGTAATAAATTTATGATTTTATAAATTTATATGGATCCTTTTTGGTGCATTTCATAATTTGAAACAGGAACTGTCAATCAAATTCGAGTAAAAGATGAAAATCAGCTGTCAATATTTTCCCTATAAAAACATACAACGCATTGACGACATTATTAGTGCTACTGTTTCCCTACTACTGATTAAAATCAACGTTATTATGGAGCGGCGACGTCATTTAAGCAGGGAAGAAATGCTCAAAGCCGTGGGAATGATAGAAGCTGGTTCCCGGCAACGTACTGTGGCTTTAGCTCTGAATACAAGTCAGAGTGTTATCAGTCGACTTTGGACACGTTACCGAAGCACTGGTACCGTGGCTGAGCGCCATGGAGGACGGTATCGCTGCACCACACGGAGACAAGACCAATACATTCAAATCACAACTCGAAGAGCTCCAACAATAACCGCCATGATGTTAGCCGAGAGGCTTCATCACTCTTCAGGGAACTTAATTAGCGACCAAACAGTCAGAAACCGCTTGCATGAAGTGAACTTCATTCCCGAAGACCGCTAAGGGTACCACCTATAACAATGCACAATCGTAGGATTCGATATCAATGGGCTCTTGAACACAGAAATTGGGCAGAAGAACAATGGCGTTTCGTGTGCTTTTCTGGTGAGTCTCGTTTTGGTATGAGACCGGATACAAGACGTATACGACACTGGAGAACCCCTGGACGCCAACAGCGATTAAAATCCTGCCAGGAAGTCCATCCTTATAGTGGTGGAACCATCATGGTATGGGCGGGTATTTGGATCGGCGGAAGAAGTGAGTTGATTTGGATCAGAGGCAACCTCAACGTTTAAATTTATGCTGAGACGATTTTATCAGACGTCATCGTTCCTCTACAAGAGCAAATCGGTCCCTTATTTCAGTTAATGCATGATAATGCACGACCGCACACCGCAAGAGTTGTAAGACAGACTGTCCTGCCCTGGCCTGCTCAGTCGCCAGACTTGAACCCGATTGAGCATGCATGGGATATGCTACAGAGAAGAGCTCTGCCGAATATGGAGGGTATCCAGTCGCAAGAAGACCTTTTTTTGTTGTTGCAACGAACATGGGCGGCCATTCCACAGCGTGATTTGGATGAACTCATTTTGAGTATGCCAAACCGATGTTCTTGTGTTGTTAGTGTTCGCGGTAGAAACACGGATTATTAATTGTTTAAGTTACCCAATAAAATTTTAAAGAAAACAGTTATTTCAGTCTTTTTTTCGAACTGTAATGTTAGTGGTTTAAATGTCAAAAATCCCTTTGTTAGGAAAATGGCAAATTTCTTTATTAATGCAAAGGTGACTTGGTTTATCGTCACTGTAGACAAACGAAAACACTTTATTTGATGAATCCTTAAAGACAATTTTATTTAATATCAATCAGGAGAAAAGTTATTGCAAAAATATATGTTGATCCCTAGACACTTTTGATGTGTGTATTTAAATTTTGGTATGAGAACCAAACAAACGTAGTCCGCTGGGCAGAGGAGCTCTCAAACGTCTACAGAATGAAGTGTGGCGTGAGGTAGAGTGGTCTAACATCGCTCACACTGTTCAATATATATATGAATTGTTTGATTGAGGAGCTTAGCAGTACCGGGGTGGGTTGTTCAGTGGAAGGCGTTTCATTTAATAACATCAGCTATGCTGATGACATGGTGTTGCTGAGCTCCTCAGTCGACGCTCTTAGGAGGTTGTTGTCAGTGTGTGAAAAGTATGCTGTGGCACATGGACTCAGGTATAACGTGAGGAAGAGTGAGATATTGGTCTTTAAATCTGGCACCAAAACTTACTCAGTGCCACCAATAACATTAAATGGATCCACTCTGCCGGTTGTTACACAATTTAAATACTTGGGTCACTGGGTCACGGAAAATTTGAACGATGATGCCGACCTAGATATGGAACGCAGGGCGCTGGCAGTAAGGGGTAATATGTTGTCTCGCAGGTTTGCTCTATATGAGGCTAAAATCACTCTGTTCAAAGCCTATTGTCAAAGTTTATATACATGCAACTTGTGGAGCGACTACACCAAAAAAGCTTTCAGCGCTCTGCGCATCCAATATAACAATGCCTTCAGGGGATTGTTGTGAATGCCATGGCGCTGCAGCGCATCGGGGACGTTCGCCGAGTGGAATACTGACGGCTTCCACGCCGTGTTGCGTAAGAGAGTGGCGTCGCTAAGGGAGCGGGTATATGGCAGCACCAACACTCTCCTGAAGGTGATTGCTCATAGGATGGACAGTCCAATCCTTTATCAGTGGATGTCCGTCCATGTTAATCACAATAAGTTATTAAAATTTTACTAACATAGGAAGTAAGTTTTTATTTTTGTTTATATATTATTTTATTTTTAGGTACTAACAAACTGGATGTAACGTGTAATATCCGAAATAAACTTTTCATTCATTCATTTATTTCATCTATTTGTATTTTATACCTTATTTAAATATTTAACATCTTTAAAGGCAAAGGATCTAGGATTTGTAATTAAATACGTTTGCAATCTGGGGTCAAATGAATGACCCCAGATTGTTAACGTCCGCAAAGAGTACATTAAGGTTCTTATTGGACTCTTGACGGTAATCAAATTGACATCTCACAATTGAAACCTATTGGGTCGTATAAACGTCCTTTCACGTGATTGGTTGATAATCTATCCATCAACCAATCAAATGACGCGACCTGTATCATAGCTATACCATAGTATTAATGGTTTTTCCAGATAGCAGATTTAAAATTCCCTCAAGTGAAATATATTTCTCCACAAAGTTATTTTAATAATACGTAGAATAATTTACGCCCATTGCCCAGACGGGTAGGTAGGACTTAAACTAGCCATCCGCTATAATCCCAACCCTTTCAGGTAGGGCTGGGTTTCAGAACTTGGCAAAATGAATTGTATCTGAAGAAGTGAGATTCTATATGATGAACGGCGAGCTCTGTTTCAGTCGTAAGTGCAGTAAATCAGTAATTTTCTCCTCATAATTTATTTATCAAGAAATGGGGAAAAAACACATGTGGGAACACTAAGTGAAATTGTGACGTCATGTGTTCGCAATACGCAACTACCGGCTAGATCACCGAAATATTCAAATGAGTTAGTCAAAATAGCCAAAGGTATTTATAAAAAATATAAAACATTTGTTCTCATACCCAATTGACTGCTGAACATATTATTTTTCTTTATCATGGTTTTTGAGCTTTTAACTCTCAGAAATAAGTGTATAGTTATTAAGTATGCATGTTTTATTTCGTACGGCATCAATTGTCATGTTAGTACCAGTTTAAATAGAAGTGTGTGAGGTCTTTCGGACACGTTATCGCCGGCAAGTGTGTGAGATTGTCTCTTTGTTTACGAACTTTACAATAACTGCCTGCCAAGATAGATTTGTTGATTTTTACGTGCGCCATGCAAAATGTAGTAATGTTCTTACAATATGCATACTAATTTTCTTTTCTGACAGGCTGTATCTTTGAATGTGAGCATTTACGATAATGCGAATATTACGCATTGTTTCCTTTAATTTATGCATGCGATGTAAACGTATAGAAAGTTAGCATAGTATGCAATTAAGCTGTGGGCTTGAAAACATTATTTCTGCATTTTTTGGCGATATGAAAGTTTTATTCCGTGATCTGATCCTCCGAGTTATGAAATTGTATTTTGAACTTCTGTTCATAACTTTTTTATTGCATTAAAACTTATTTTTTTTGTAAGTACTTCTTACTAATGATACTTTTTTATTGCATTAAAACTTATTTTTTTTGTAAGTAAGAAATAAATGATAAATATCCTTCAGCAATTCACGTTTGACGACGCTTATGCGTCTATGTTGTCTCCATTACAAAAGAGATTAAATACATCATTTGCTAAGATGATAATTTATACGTCGTGTATATACATTTTTTCATTGATTAAAAGCTTTGGCTATTTTAGTTACTTTTGATTTTCTTATTTCAATTATTCACATGCACTTATTTTACTCATTAAAAGAGGTTCTTCCTCTTATGTAGGTCGATCCAAGAATCTCAACATTCCGAGTAGATTATTAAAACTGGTAAAGCGGTCACCGGTCCAGTAGTTAAGCACTCATTCCAGACATACCGAATTCAAACCAGAAAGCGAGATCACTTGCGTTTAAAAATAACCCCAAGCGACGTCAGTTGGCAATGTTAATAAATTTTTAATGAGTCTGAGCCGATGGGATCTTAATGCCGGGGCTACACTTGTCAGAATACTCAAACAAAAAGTCTGATTACTCCTGGAACGGAGATCGCGCATACATTCAATTCTAGACCCCACACACTATTTGATGCACTCTGAAGCATACAATTTTATGGGATACAAATAAATGACAGAATTATTTGGAGTGGCTTTTCGTCTATCGAGCTCCCACACTAGGCGACTCATTAGCGTGGCTAAGTTTCGATACTGCCACACTTTTATGATTTATGTAGCTTCCAGGAAAAACCCCTAAATTTTGGCTGCCCCATTTTAAGTGATGTTTCAGGATTTTTATGTTCAGGGTTTATAAGTGGACGGGACGGGAAGTTTTGGGAAATATCGTCTAATACAAAATCTACATGGGCGACATAATATGTCACGGAGGACATAATATGTTACTTGAAACAAAATTCCCGTCCCATCCCGTCGGTATAAACCCGTCACGTATGCAGTGGCCTTTAAACTGAAAGCATTATGTGACAGTCTAAGCTTTGAACTAATTGAAACATTCCTGGGGCGACATCACCCACATTTAGTTTATTCATTACCTGAGACTTGCGCAAACCTATTTGTTCTATTTGTAAGAATAAGTCAAATGTTTTACGTACATCATTTATGTAAATACGCTTATTGTGATATTAAATTCTGGCAGCACAACTCGGCTAGGGCTTGCTTCATGCGGATATTATATTACACGATACTATATGCCATTTTACGACTCTCTCAGATGGCTTAAACATGATTGAATGTGCGCATTCAATATTTAATATAAACAAAGCAGTTGATATTTAATCGATCAGTGAAATAACGTCCAAAGACGACCATTACATATATTCCCAAAAAAATAATTGAACGGGGCGAGTTAGGACGCACTTTGTATTGCCAAAATCATGCTACTTCTCGCGGACTTCACATTTACATACGCCATAGATCGGCGGATATTACAGCATCGTTCACCAGAGCATTGCCTCTAAAGGCCCGGTTACACTTTGCTTGGTAGTTAGTGCAGGTGATTAGTGCAGGTGCTTAGTGTTGGGAGAAAACACGTGTGGACAGCGATTGATTAGTGCGATTGAATAGAACACGTTTCTAATCATTTCACGACGCAGGTTACTATTCAATCGGCCCTTAGTACTAAGCAAAGTGTAAACAGGCCTTAAGCAACAGGAAGAGTAACTTTTGCTTGGAGGCATGAGATGTTATTTAAAGGAAATGAAATGTTCACTTTAAAGCGGGTCAATTTCTCGTATGTGTGATTATCCTCTTTCTAACACCTAAGGCGAGGTCTGTGGTCAACTATGGGGTGCCATAAAGTTGAATTGAATAAAGGTTGACTTTGCGCTCACCCCATAGTCCTATTTGCGCTGTCAAAGACAACAGCGTCTAAACGGCAGTATTTATTAAAAAAACATCGCAAAAAAGTGCTACTCCTGTCAAAAAGCTGTTAAGTATTTTAACCTCAGTTGGTATTTGTCAATGACCTGTAATCTCTGTTCCCCCTAAGGCGGTAGCTTCTGCAAAAAGTAGCTCCCGAAATATGTAACGTTTTAATTTCACCCGACTTGGACGAGATTCCGGCGAAATTGAGGCAATAACTTGGCAGTGTCATTATCAGAGGCGGAAATCATTCTGTTTAATTAAATTATTTCATTCGTACATGACTGTTTCCATTATTTTTTTATGCCCAACTTTCAGTGCTCGTTTGTTTTATGGTAATAAAGATTTTACTGCGGAATAAAGTTGCAACCGACGGTATAGAGCGTCAACGTTCAATTTTTTTTTAAATGTGCAAGACACGATATGCTTCTGTGCATAAGTGGCGGTGACACTTAAGGTGGGTCTTAAGATAATGGCATATCTCATAACCATATCGTCCTATCGATTTTATTTAGTATTGGGCTCGTGAACGTCTCGCTTTGTAAGTCGTATTAGTGCAGCGTACGTATTGAGACTATGTATGTACCCAGATACATTACACACACACACACATACGTACTCACCATGTTCGCGTACTAGCGATTCTGATACGAATACGATGATAGGTTCGGGAAAGTGATACATACTCGTATGTTGACCCATCTTTAGGTGCTTGTAATCGCCCTGTAATTATGCTTCAAAAGAGCAATTCCTCGATTGCTGTTGCATTTTTTAAATGCAGTAAAAATCGTAGGATTGTTTTCAAGATTTTGACGGAACCAAGGCCGGGTTTGTGACAACCATCCTCCATTTGGCAGGCGTGGTAAATAAAGTATATTGTAGCAATGACTAGATTGTAATAGGCTTTTTCCCAGTAATGGAATGATAAAAGGCTAATTTATTAATTTTACATAACTTGGCAAGTTAAGAGCTATCTTTTATTTTTTTTAAATTGCCTACAAGATGACCTCACTCCACCTGATGGAAAGCGCTCGTCAGGTTCAGATATGAAGCTGAAAAGCACAGCAGGTAATGCAAAGTAATCACTGAGCTGGCCTTCAGAAATGCCTTTTAACTTCCCGCTTGAAGAACCCGGGGGCTATGAGGCAACACAAGCGTTCCAATTCTGGATAGTACGATAAAGAAACCATTCACTGAACCTTTTAGTACGGGTGAACAAATGCTGGATTGTGTGTGGATGACGCCGCAGTCCAGCGCGCGAGGTACGGGAGTGAAAAGGTGAAGATGGATCAAGTTGGAGCAACATCTTACCTTGCACTTCATCGCCAAGACTAGCTGATATCTGTGCGCTGTTAGGGCATCCTTATACGACCCCTGGCTGAAGTAGGCCGCCCCAAGGTTGCCATGGGCGCGGCACTCGCCGGCTGTGTCGCCCAGGGACTTGGCCACGGCCAGGTCTTGCTGCATGTAGTTGATGGCCGCGTCCAGCTGGCTCAGGGCCCAGTGGGCTGATGATAGAGCACTGAATACTGAACCCCTGGAGAAAAAAGATATGTGTAATCAGTCTCTCCGTTTACTCTGCTTCTCTGAAAAAATATTTGTAAGTAACTTAGGTATCTAGGATAGATAGGCAGACTCTGATCTGATCTGTACGTCTACCTTGAGTTGCCACTTTAAATATACGTTACGTGAAACTAAAAAACGGTACCATGATGCTACGTTATTGTTACGTTTCTGTACCGTTTTTTAGTTCCATTTCGACTCAACAAAGGAGCTGTATGAAATCCCAATACAAATATTTTACGCGAACGATAACGTAAATTTAAAGTGGTAACTCATGGTAGAAGTAGGTACTGGTCAGACTTTGATCTTCGGAGTTAGATGATAATTTGTTTAAGAGCGTTAGCTGGGGGTGATTCAAAAACGTTGCATTTTTGTAAGATTGTCGTGATTATTTCATTGAATTAAAAATAAACCTTAATTTTTAAGTTTTATTTTTAATTCAATTACTACATCGTCTAGTTTAAACATGTAAAATTGTGATTAAATAAACCTAAAATTAATAAAAGGAAATGATGTGTGACTAGAGTGTTAACTTTAGCTCTAGATAGAAAAAAAATACAATCTAGTTTTTTGATAAGCTGTTAGTGTTCAATACAAAATACAAATGCTTAAAAGTTGGAAACATAGTAAATTAAGATGCCAGCAAAGCATTTCAATAAAAAAAGTTACAATTCCTAACTACTCACAAACATGCATTAACGGTAAATAAATAATTTATAGTCAGTTGGGAACAATTTAACATAAAACATAACTCTCTCCATGAAAGTAAAAAAATAATTACACGATAAAAAGGGGATCAAGCAAAGCGTGAGACATTCCCTGGTTTTTAAGAAGTCGTTAAAAGGGTTTAGGTCAAGTACCTCTGCCAATAAAAATGTAATTAATATTATGCACTAAAAATAACTATCTGACTCTGTGCGTTGAAATTCCTCAAAAAATTTCAACGGCTTTCTCTACAAAATAAAAATACAATAACAACAATGATAAAAGAAAAATCATTACTCTTCAGAATAAAATATAGAATTATGAAATTAATATCTGTAAACTGTTTGATAAATACTTTGCTATGCTGAAAGTCTTTGGATGTCAATTTGAATATTATGGAGTTAGTTTTAAAAAACCTACTATCTTTTCTTGGTAACGAAATTATTAATAGGAATTATAAAAGAAAAACTAGATGGTAAAAAACAAAATTGTTATTTTATTGCTGAGTCCGGTTTAAGTAAATAGCCGGTGTGAAATCGATTAAAATGAATCGAGATAAACATTTTAATTCGTGGCCTTACTAATGAATCACTCTTCTCGAAATAATTTGACGTCCCACTTTACACCTCGCAGGGACCACAGATTGCCGGTACTCTCAGGTACAAGAGCACTAAAGTCACAGGATAAATGTTTTCTGAAGCATCATATTTACGACTGCTTTAAAATATAGTCATTTCAAATGATTTACTCCGGGTCGACCGTTATTTTCCTTACGATATCTTATGTGAACCGATGTGTGTATAACCGGGAAGTATAACGGTTTCCTGAATAATACAAAAAAGCAGTCTATTACGTCATAGTACAATCTA
Organism: Udea olivalis; assembly: GCA_947369235.1. Taxonomy (NCBI): domain Eukaryota; kingdom Metazoa; phylum Arthropoda; class Insecta; order Lepidoptera; family Crambidae; genus Udea; species Udea olivalis. The sequence goes on along the minus strand of OX376362.1, from coordinate 6,747,038 downwards.
AACAAAAAATTTAAAAATGGAATAGTTTTTTATGATTATTCCAGTTCCAGTTTTTTCTACATAAATTACAATACTTATTTTGAGTTTTTAAACGCTAATTATAGTCTAAATATAAGTTAAACATATTGTCTACTGGTGGTAAGTACTGTACTGTACTGGTGTCTAGTGGTGGTATTTTTATATCTGTTTTGTGTTTTCCCGAATCATTGTGAAACCCATTTAGACAACAAACTGTAATTTTGTTTTGCTCCTACTAATAGACCATGGCCTTGCTTGATCACTGGCGGGACGGCGCGACGCGTCGATCGGGTCCGGACATGGTGTCCGGATTTCAGTGGCATCAGTAAGCATGCGTCGACTATCCTTCTAGGCATAATTATTCTAAGGATTATTCAACAAAAACACGCCACGGAGAGGGTTAACTCGAAAGAATTATTCTACAGAAGAGATTGCTCATTATTTGCCAATTAGTCAACCAGCAGTTGTAAATCAAAGGACTCAAAATGATATTCAAAATGAAATATAACTGAAACTGTAAACAAGTAAAAAAATGAGTGTTTTTGAAATTGACATATCTCAAGGAGATTTTGTGCCTTCGAAATATTTTTTTAGCAATGATGAGCTATCAAATTGACTATTAATGAGAAGTTTTTTGGTAACAAATCAGATAAATATATATGTTATGTACCCAACTCATAAAGCACTCTCTTCAACCACTTCCATCTTTTCTCACTCCACCCTAAACGTATCGTCCGTCAACAATAATCTAATCTCGTCTGATCGCGGGGCATTCTCTGTTAATCGTTAACATTCCGGCGCGGGAATAGGCCGTATCGATACAGATTCGATCCATCAACTGACAGATAACATCTCTCGAGGTGTGGGTTTTCAACGCGCTCGCTTGAAGCGTCGCCGAAGGGCTGCCACTTTATTATGATTTAAAGAGTTGATTCAGAAAAGGCCGATTCGTCCGATTTTTTTTTTCACTATTGTAGCAAGATTTTTTAATAATTCTAATTTGTATGTTTTTGTTTTTGAGGTTAACCCTTACCAGAAAATAATAACATAACTCCTTTTCTCAAGTAGGTAACAACTTCGACACTAATTTTGTTTTACCAAAATCTCGGTTTTGTTAAAACTCGTAGGAAAAGGTCATATTTGACGGCAATAGGTATATGTCCTCAAAATTGCTTACAGTCGTACTCGTATTATTGTCACCTTTGTTCATAAAATGAACAATTTTTTAAACATTTGAAGGATCGGCTAACCAAAATTAGTCTTTCACAGAAAGAAGCTAATAGAAACATTACATTTTTAAAAATGCAACTGTCCTTGATAACTTCCTAAACATACACTCACCGAAATAATTGTCAAACATTATCGACAACCCTATCAGACAGGAGAGTTGACAATTTTGGTATCGTAAGTTTGTTAATGTCCTCAAGTTGTACTGAGATGAAGCTTATTTGATCAACGTCACTGGGATTTAAATGTACGTTTAATAAGGGATTTATACACTGTTTCGATATTGACATAAAATGCAGTAATAGTTTTAGGTTTTGACATCTTTTTACATTTGTTATTAATTAGATATTCAGCATATTGAGAATATTTTTTAAATCATCATTATTATTATTGTCATATGACAAAATATCTAACAATACATTTGTTAATTAAAAAACCTTCCGGAATAGGTAGGTACTAAGAGTACTAACACCGGTAGGATCTAGTTAATATATATTCTAAAATCTAATAGATCTTAAGGCTTAGCTATGATATACGCGATTCCCATATGTCGATTTTTACTATATTCCCGAATTCCATAAGACCAGTTTGCAAAAATACTATCAGCGTTAGTAACAATGAATGACACATATACTAAAACAGTATAACTGTGTGTGTCAGAGACTGATAAACATACTTAAAAATTTCGAAATAGGTACTTAAATAAATAAATAAATATGCGCCAGACAACACACCTCTTGTCATGGTCTCGAAGTAGGGATAAATTTCCCTGTGTTACGAGGTACCAGACAAGGAATTAAGCCAGGGGCGTCTCCCAGCACACCCAGACCAATTTAGAAAACATCATTTCCTGAATTGACCTGACCGGGGATCGAACCCGGGACACTACGGAATTAAAGGCGAGAAACCGTGCTACAGCGCACTACGCCATTCGTGTCGTCGAATGGCGTAGTGCGCTCGCTTAATATATAAAACCACTCAGACACACAACAAACACATAAATAATTATCAAGAGCGGTAATAGAAACCACGACAGCCGGTGCTAAAGGCAGGGTCGCTACCATTGCACCAACAGGCCAGTCAAATAATAAAAAGCAAGTATATTAATTGCAAATTTTGCCTACGAAAATTGCTTTTCGTGCAATTGCAATACATTACATTGCTTCAACGCACAGCAATTCTGTGGGGCAGCGTTAGACGAACGAGGCTTCCGCTCGCGGTCGGCAGGTGCTAAATAAGACCTTATCAAACGCCGGCCGGCCGCAACAAATTGTTGCTGGCCGTGCACACTACACACACGCACTGCAGGCTAAAGATTTAATTAAAATTAGAAAGAAAAGTAAGTAAGGTTTCGAGAAGCCCGTGGACAATTAACGACAGTGGATCGGCAACAAACCTGCCCCCCGAATCAGAGTGAAGTTATCGACCGATTCGGTAAATTTGTTCTAATCATGGTAAATAACCCGATAAACGGTAGCATTCGATATTTTTATATGTAAAAGCCAAATGCCTTTATATTGTGTGACACGAATAATACAGATATATTCCATACTAAAAAGATCTATTAAAAATAAAAGAAAATAACCGAATCGGTCGATAACTTAAATCTTAATAAATTGTAGAAGTCGTTGTGGCGTGTTGCTCTTGGCTAGCCCCCCAGGTGTTAAGCAACGCTCCCTAGTATGTCTACCATGAAGTAACACCAAGGACAGCGCTCGCGTAAACCGCGTTGATGATTTGTATCCATGGGATTTCGGTACAACGCCCTACTGATGAAACCAACAATGGCATACAAAGGAGATATTTTTTTTGGCCTTTTCTGCAAGTGCATTAAAAAAAAGGGGTACGCATAGTTAGGACTAATCGGAGCAAAAGTTATTATACAACAAAAGTCGTAGGATTGCCCCAAGCCAAGTTATACGAGTTCAAAGATTCGCTTTTTTCATACATTTATTGATTTTTGAAAGTTCCACTTAAAATAATTATAGATATTGCTAGAAGTAATGATCTGAAGCATTTTTAGACATCTCTGTGCTTTAGAAGAAACGTTAATAGTCCCAAATGACGTTACAAGATATCAGTCGTTGAGCTTAATCAGCGGCCAACAGTAAGGTTTACCACTGGCCTTACAATCAGCGCTCCAACAATCCACACTGTGCCCACGTGTTGATGGTCCTACCGGAGCGTGAGATAGCCAGAGCTTATCAGAGAGCTGTTGTGTGGTGAGCTGGGGGAATAAAGCCTTGCCATTGGTCATGTAGCCAACTCAACAGAAAAGTTCACTCCAGCCTTAGATCACCGGTTCGCCAACGTGCGGGAGATCCTTCTGATTGTGAACGTGTATATGTCGTAGGACAATAGGAAAGGCAGGAATTTTGCGAAAATCCTAGGGCGATCGCGAAACAACTGATGGTAGGAATCTGACATTAATATCTCTTTTATTCTGGTAATTTTCAGGATGATAGCGAAAATCCGGCGCGTTCTATTGACAGCTTTTTCGCCACCAAAATTGTATGGGATAAATAAAAATAACCTTCGATAGCATACGAATTAAGTATTTGCGACAGGTGAAAAGACAGGATCAAATTGCTTAATGCAGCATAACAGTTTTCAAAAAGATTCATTAAATCGCTCAAACCACTGCAGTATTCCGATACTTTGTAATTTATTAATTGAAATTATTAAAGAGCGCTGACTTAATCCTAACTGTTAGTCCTTATTTGGTATTGTAGAATATAAACTCGACTTATTAGCAAACCAACATGGCAAATTGACATATTATATTACCAGTTTACTCTAAAGTCAGTTGTACAGTCAACCACACTAGAACGATATACTGCCAGCATAAGTTGAGCTCCCATTGCTATGAACTAATGTACTACGCGCGGACGGTGATACTCGTAAGTGCACAATGTTACGCGTATGTTGCGGTTGACGGTACAGGTGGGCTATAATTTACAATACGATTTCATCGGTAAAATTCTGAAATGTCAATTAGGACGTTGTTGCTCTTATTAAAACCCGACGTAGTGTATTCCGTCGGAATTTATGAAGTCTTTATTTCCTCGACACTCGAACATTATAAATCAAAACGTCGAAATTCCGACGAAGATAACCGTTTCTTAAGTACGCACAACTGTTTTAGTCTTCTCAGCAAATTTGAACTTTATTTTGCCAAGGATAAAAGCGTTACAGTTGAGTAAGGAATATATCCGAGTAAATTATCCACTGTCAACTGGTTATATACGGTCGGCGATTAAAAATAATAATGTTACGGCATTAATGAACGTGAAGATTCGCAGGAGAGTCATTTGTCTTCCTCTTATTAAGGACGAAGAGGCTGAGCCATATTGAAGGTGTGAAATTGTTGCAGGGATTTGTTCGGAGACCGAATGACCCGGCGCGCGGCGGGGCCAAGCGGCTATTTATAAGAGTGCTTGAGTTCAAAGGCTTTGAATTTCACAATTTAAATTGATCATTGAAGCTCGTTTGCACCCGGTGGGCTTAAATTTTAATAATTTAGTTGTATATCATTTTTCTAACATGACATGCTGTTGTGAAGTCATTTACTTTACATAATTTTAATCCGAAGATCTGTTGGCTGTAAGATGGCGAAAAGATCTGAAATGGAGAACGCAGCGAACGCAGAGTGCTTTTATTTGGTAGTCATTAGCAAATCATCACAATCACACTTGTGGTAAGTGACGATGTGGTCTATGATGGTACTTGTCTGCCCAGTAAATGCCTATTGACTCTTGTCTTAAGGAGACACAAGTTGTATTGTTTGGGGAAAACATGAGCAGGCAGCGAGTTCCACTCCTTTGCTGTGCTATGATTGCCTTTAAAGTGGACGGACCATCACATAATGGAGCATTTGGTGGATGCATGAAGAACATTTGTGACACCCACAGATTTATTTGATAACCCTATCAACAAGTAATGAAAAACTCTGTGGTGGTCTACGGTTAAAACATATTCACTATTATTTAACTCAGAAATACTGGTCAAAAAGTCAGCGAAAGGCTGCTGCAGAGTAAACGTTCTCTGTGTTTGAACCCTGTAATATACGTTGTCACTTTACCTCCTAGTTCTTAGTCAGAAATCAGGCAATCTAGTAGGGCCTAATAGAATAAGTCAATATTGGTTTCCTACCTTAACTTCAAGGAACATGAGCCGATCCTCAAAGCCGCCTCCAGGACCGTCACAGCGGCTTGGTATTGGCCAGCTGCCAGGAGCTCTTGGCCGACCACCTGTGAATAAAATTAACATGCATATAGTTTGTTGTTCAACCATGACGACCGACTTGGTGTAATGGTTAAGAAGTTGGCTACTACACCAGAGGTCGCGGGTTCGATCCCCGCACAGTACAAACATTTGTGTGCATGAACATGTCTGTTTGTACTGGTCTGGGTGTCTCCTATGTATAATAAGTATGTATTTACAAAAGAAAATGTATTTAAGTATGTTTATCCGTTGTCTAGTATCCCATAACACAAGCTTTAATTAGCTTACTTTGGGGCTAGATGGCGCTGTGTGGAATAATGTCCAGGGATATTTATTTATTATTATTTATTTCAGAATAGGTCGTTTGGTTGAGGTTAGTTAGGAAATATTGACCAATAACAAATTATTTTTTTATATTTTTCCTCTTCGCGTAATGAAAATTAACAAAAAATATGAATCTCATTAAAGCCAGTTTCACTTCCTGCCTGCAGCCTTTCGCAAATGATTACTCCACTGAGACTGAATGGAGGGCGGCCTTCACTACGACTGTAGGTACTGTTGATTTTTAGGGTTCCGTACCTCGAAAGGAAAAAACGGAACCCTTATAGGATCACTTTGTTGTCCGTCCGTCAATCTGACTGTACAGACAGTCAGAAAAAGGGTCTTGACAGCAAGACCCTTTTTCTGGACGTGTGGAGGGGAGGTATCAAGCTGGAATTTCTCCTAATAAGCCAACGCAATCAAAAGGTACAGCCGTTTATGCCGCAAATTTCCACAAATTTTCGACACTCGCAAGGGAATCAAAACCTACAGGGTACTTCCCGAGTACTCAGAATCTTGAAATTTGGTACGAAGCAACGTCTTATAGCACAGATGAATGAAAAATTGCGAAAATCGTAAATTTTTAGTGACTTACATCATATAATATTTTTTTTTAATAAATATACAGACGATACAGCCGTGCTGGCAGTCAACCACGATGCCCAGATTGGCATCAGCAACTTTACAAAAAAGCCTTAACAACATAGCGAATTGGTTGGGGGATTGGCGTATTAAGGCAAACGAAACCAAATCTGTTCATGTAACATTCGCTCTGAGACACAATAAGTACCTGTTCACCGGTATATCTGAACGGGGTTGAGATTCCCCAAGAAGACCACGTACGCTACCTGGGAATATACCAGAACCGCCGTTTAGTATGGCAAAAACATATTTTCAACAAACGCAAGGCTCTAAGCCAACAGCTTAGGTAAATGTACTGGCTAATGAACAAAAAATCTAGCCTATCCTTAGAAAACAAACTGCGAGTCTACAAATGTATAGTTAAACCAATCTGGAAGTATGGCATGTGGGATGCAGCATCCAACTCAAACCTCGAAATTATTCAGCGTTTTCAATCTAAAATCCTGCGCATGATTGTCGACACACCGTGGTACATACTCGTAACAAACGAGAACTTGCACCGTGACTTAAAAATTCCAACAATAAAGCAGGAAATTGCTAGAACTGCAATAAGATATGCATACAGATTGAAAAATCATACAAACCTTCTGGCGGTGGAGTTATTCAAAAGTGCTCCAACTTTTGACAGACTGAAAAGAAGGAGCCCACGGGACCTTCTTATTTAACTTAGATGGATAAGTCACTGGATTTATGTCATGCAAGTCTTAGCACCACCCTCACAACCCATCGCTTAATATCATAAGATGTAAAATAAAGTAAAGAAAAACAATTCCTACAGGTTTGTACGGAACCCTCGGTGCGCGAGTCCGACACGCACTTGGCTCGCACATTTTTTTTAAATTGTGTAAATAATGGACGCACGTTTAGACCCTACAATACAATCATACATAACTTTTATGTTTATATACCAATTGAAAGCTGTTTTCAATTTAAATATAGTCTATAATGAGTACCTAAGTACTCATTTTGAGGCAGTATCAACAGTATAATATATCCTTGAAACCCTTTGTATTCTATTTCGTTTTGAATCAGATCAACGCGCACGTGTTTCGGTAGCAGTCCTCAACCCAAAAAGAAAACAAAATAGTCCCAAAGTCACAAAGAACTTAGTAGGGTGACAAAGCTTCGAGAGCTACTTAATAGCCTGAGTTTACTTTTTTGGTTTATTAAGTAAATAATTTCACATGAATAAACTTGCTAGACTATTTAGTAATCTGTAGCGATATTAAAAAAAAACTTTTACAGCATTGTTTTTAAAAATTGCTTTCATACTTCGCCACCTTAACACAGCTCCGCATTACAATATAATAACGATGTTACTCTATAATGTTGTCTAAATGTAGATCTTAACCGTATTTGTTGGTGTATGACTATGATAATTCGAATACCGGAGATTGCGGACAGGCAACTGACTACAGAGCAGCGGCCTTATTACAATCCCTTATAACTTGTCAAGTGCATTCGCTAAACTGAGCGAAGCGATCAATTCCGTATTGATCTTTAATTTTGAGCCAGTCAGCGGCTACCTGGCAGAAACACATCTAGACTGGATATTTACAAATCCTACCTTATGACGAATTGTATCAGAATCATACTCGTGCTGCTATTATTTCAACATTTTCTTGTGGTTCAATCTGTAGTCCATTGCTCCCTTATTTGAATAACCGATCGTATGACAATTCGTCTAATTATCGTTATTTCAGAATAGCTGTATTACAATCCATAAAAAGTAATCAATGCATTGCTGACTCTTTCCTGATATCGTGTACGTTTATAATTTTCCATAAATTACATGGTATTCCGTACCACCTTAATGATAAACTAATGTCCTAAAATTGGGATATGAGTATCATCGCTGGCAAAAAGCGAAGCAAATTTATAAGGATGCATTTAAGTACACCATTACGAAGCAGCAGTAAAGATCGCAAACGCTTTGAACTTATCTCGATATGAAGTAATTTTATTGTGCGCAGAAATTCAGAACACCCATGGAACGTTTTAACGGCAGCTTTTTCGGTAAAAGTCAGGCTTAACATACCTACATAATAACATTTAGCTCAGCCTGTATGTGGAATGCTATAGGCTACAGCCCAAACGCCAATCTATAAAAACGCCATCAGTTTGCCTACAGAGCCACAAACTTATCTGACCCGGTGGCCAAAACTGGAACTAAGTGTCGCTATTTTGAAATGTCATTTTGTTGTAACAATTACTTAAATATAAATGATCAGCAAATTATCATTTCGGTTAATCCTTGTGCATTTTGCAATGGCATTACTTTTACACTAAAAACTGCGGAAGTTGTATTTAGGGGCAATACTAAATTTAACAACAGCGACACTGCCACCGGGTCAGATAAGTTTGTGACACTGTACCATGAATTGACACCAAAAGACACAAATGACAGTCGAGAGCGTCCGCGTAAATTGCATTGACGTCTTTGTATGGGACTTCGGTACAGAGTTAAAAATGGAACCAAAATGGCATACACATTTCTGAACGCGACGATTGCCGTAAACGTGATGGAAACTTATGATAGACGTACAGTAAACACAACTAAAACTTATGCATTCTTCAACTTTCTAAAGTTAAAAATGCCACAAAGAGACAATGCTTGTCAAAAAACTGTCAAATATTTTTTAAACTCTGTGATTACAGTATTTAGTATTTTCTAGTGAGAGATGCAGAGTTGATAGAGATCGGACACAAATACAGGTATTTCAGAAGTGTGAAGTTAAACTTAATAGTTAATTTAAAGAATTAATGACCACTGCGAAAGTTGGTCAGAAATTTAAGATTTTTCGTGTTGATCGAGATTAAGTCACGGCACTAATGCAGACAAAACTACTCGTATTTCCCTGGTAACCGATATGAATCTTTTGAGTTCCTAGTCCTTCATTCAATACGACATAGTCTTTTGGTGTGTTTTTTCATTTGGTGTAGGTTTTAATATTAATGTAACATGTTGTTTGATATGTATGCTTCTGTAAAAAAAAACATCACTTTAAAAAACACATAATTCGAAGAAACTAAGGACACTCCACTTTATAACCCTATAATCATTATGGACGTCTACGTCATCACTTTAATTCACTGAGTCATGCAAAATGTAAAAACGATTATTTCGTCATTAGTTTTTAATTTGGTCGGGCAGTTTGGTACCTGAAAATACATTAACCTTTGATAAACTATAATTTGCAACAAAATGGGTATGTGCGTAGGATTATGGTTACCATTCTGGTCACAAGGGTTAAGCACTTAACTGGACGCTGTGAATCGGATCTCACTTAAGCAGGGGCCTAGTTATCGCATCATGTTATTATAGAAATCCCTTTCTGTTATGTATATGTGTGTCTGATTCCCGTCAGACTTCCTTTAGTGTGATTAGCCGGTCTTGGACGCCCTGATTAAGACATCGCCTAAAGTGATGTGATGAAATCGGAGTCCACGCGGCCAAGAAAAAGATGCCATGCGTTAGGACTACCTGCCATGTAGTTACGACTACCTAATAAACCAGGAGAGTATGATTTAAGACATGCCATGCCTTCGAATAACAGCTAGTTCGACCCAAATAGTATTAGTTTACATTCTAAAAAGCTCCCAATTTTATTCAAAATTAATGTTCGGAAGCTGACTGAGTTAGCGTCCCTACCGTAACATAAATGGCACTTTCCTCCCCGTTTTAGTGCACTGTATTTTGAGGCGTGTGAGTAGCCCTTTACAGTTTATCCCTTAAATTTTAATCGCTGCCATTTTGTAAGCTACGACGCCACGACTGCCGATCAACTGTCGCGCAGATTGTATGTAAATTCACTGGCTGTATTTATGGCTCTGATCACTCTGCCCCATTGTTTGCGGTAAATGCGCCGAAAAATGTTCAGATGTCGCCACCGCGAGCTGGAATGTATGCAAATGAACCCTCTGTATGGCCCGCTTAACGCTGGCCATAAATAAGAAAACACAGAAGGACAAGTCCTTATCAATTCAGCCTATCGTTGCTCCGTGATAGTTATAGGATTACTGTGTAGACCTGCTAGCATCGCCATCGTAACATCTTTATCTGGTTGGCGTTTGTGGTTATTTAATTTGGGCTAAGCCAATTGAAAGCTTCCTGCTGTGTCTGGTAACAATTGTTAATTTGGAACAGCGCTAGAAAATAATAATAAAATCATCATCTACGCCATCGAAGTGAAATAGAACCAAAATTCTGTATCACTTTTTCATAATCCTAAAGTTTGCAATCTTTTCAGATTAAAGTATGGTGAATGGCCGTGCTGATATTTTGTAATATGCACATTGGAGAGTTATACTCTAAAACTTTGAAAAGCTAGAAAACGTTAGAAGCCCAAAGATGCAGAGCTGTAACAGATATTGACATGGCTATAAATATTTAAATCGAACACAAACTAAAGAGTAATCAAAGCTGGCTAGTTACGAGAGACTGATAAACTTGCCTTTTTTAAAATACATACATGCCATCACGACTTTATCCCAAACGGGGTAGTCAGAGGCAAGTGACTGTGCCTCATGCTGTCATGGTGAACGAAACACTCTGGAGCCTACTTTTACCAGTGGTATTAGAACCCAACGTGGTAGGTGGTTAGCCTTCCGCCGTTATCCGGGTTGATTTGGTTTTTATCGATGTTTTCCGTCACCAGAGAGTTAGTCGGATATTTAACAATGAACACAAAGATTTTGGTTCTGGCCAGATTTGAACTCGGGAACACACGATCCACGGTCTGAGTTAGGGTGCTGAACCACTACGCCACGACGCGATTTTTTAAAATATAATATAATTTAATGAATAATAAAATAACATCCAGCAATCAGCAGAAGCATCAACTGGTTATACTTACTATTGCTTTAAGTTAAATGACGATCAAAACGAGTGTACTTTCTGCGCATTTTAGCTTTGTCCAATCCTCTCATGGATTGTTATTTTTGCTGCCCAGCCTTCGGTAGCTCGTCCACAGATTGACAGAGACATCTAATCTAGTGTAGACAGGCTCCCCTATTTGCTTATGCTAAACACGACATGAAAGGCCTGGAAGGACGGAGGCTAACTAAATAAACCACTGTGGGCACTCCCACGGAGGTTTATAACGTCACTGTGGGAGATATTTTGTAAGTTTCAATAGAATGCAATAAAATTGAACTTGGGCGAGGTTTGCTAATCAGCAACATTAAGTATTGAGAGCTTTATAGACCTTGTCTAAACAAAAATGACGCTTCACACAACTTTTTTATTGCGTCCGTATTTTTTTATATATGAAGTAATTTAATATCGATGATGGGGGGCTTTGCCCAGCCGTGGGACAGAATAATTAAAGGCTAATTACTGTACGTTTATTTACGTCATGTGTGCTTGAATGCGATGGTGTGGTGCGTCATTTCAGATTAGACAAGCTCTACTCGGGTGCTAGCTTATCTGAGGGCCCGTTGACAAGGTCTATGACAATTTTAACAAAGTTAATGCGACAAGGTACTGAAACGTTAGTTGTTAGTTGCTTATGTTGTGTCCGGTCAGCTATGTAGTTTGTAGGCTTCAGCTAACATTCCAACAATTACTGAGTGGTTTTATAGCGATTTTTAAAAAGAACAACATTTAATTTATTGACCAGTTCAGCTTAAAATATGAGGTTTGAATGACGGTAATTAGTTCAGTGAATTAACTTAAGAACAAGTTGTGAAATAAATTAGTTTATACATTCAATTTAATATAGCAGCAAAATATTTGCCATATTAGCTAGGCATACAGACATAACAATTAATAACATTGTAGTAACTACATAAAATACCTCAAGGGCCCTTCGAAGGGAAGCAAAAAGTACAGTTTTCTTGTCTTGTTCTTGTCAATGTTGCGATATGTAAAAACTGGTCAAGCATCCGTAGGGAACATTTAATTAAGGTTCCGTAAATTTATGATGGCAAGGTTTCTTATTTTCAAACCACATTTATATATTTTTTGTGTGTTATACCTATTTTTGAAATACACTGACGAACACAAAGTCGAAACAATGTACTGTTATTAAATAAAGCTTATCGCTCGGATTATAGAAATCAGGACAATAAGGTAGGTACTACAAATACTCAGATATAGTACTATGTTTCAGAAGTGGTTATGTATCAAAACGAGGACCGTATATTATTTTAATAACAGCGTACGCAAATTAAATCCAACATGGGTGTATGTGAGGAATATTTTTTTAAATATCACATTATAAATATTTGCGATAAAATACAATTAGAGTATACTGTAAAATTTTGCACAACAAACGAAGAGGACAGACCCTCAAAAGCAAAGTGAGTGACAATCGGTATATTTCCCGGTACGTTAATGGTTGTCATTATTTTGGGAGCGTATGCCGCGTCCCGTATCAGATGTCGTTTAAACAGGACGCTCTGGACGGCATAAATAAGTTTAAATTCGATGCATCGACAGCTGACCGCAAGGGCTGTCGACTGCACCTATCTATACTAATATTATCAAGAGAAAAGAAGTGTATTTTTGTATGTTTGTAAAAATTAAATTCAAAAACTACTAGACATATTTCAAAAAAAAAATCTCCAATATCAAGCTACATTAACAGCAAATGACATATTTAATTTTAAAGATAAATTTTTGTTTTAATGGGAGGAATAGTCCACGCGGGCGAAGGGACATAAAGCTAGTGTTTAAATAAAACGTATGTCTGAGTTTTATATGCCAAGCGATTATATTCGCTTCGGTTACAGTTTTAAAGCTGTAAGATGTCACGTTAACGTCAGTTCTGACATCAAGCCCTACATTAATTGTCACAATAATGTGCTATTTAAGCGGTATGATGATAAGCTTATAGAGAACCGAACTAGAGGCTTTGATATCAGCCGGAACTACCGTCTTAATCTCTCATGTAAATAGTTATTTATGTTAAAACGGACTAAAAATTAAACTGGATTGCAAAGTTACATTTATCCGTGACTGTGTTGGTTGAGACAAGAGGAGCGAGTGATTTTGAAAGTATCTATATATCACCAATTTTGTCTTTACATAAGATTGGCTCAACTAATAACAGAGTATTTGCTCTGAGCACGCACAAAAAATATTTTTAGCTCATGAAAGACAATTTCATTAAGAAAATAAAAACTTAACAGTTGTTCATTTTAATTAATAATTATGTACACTCAGTAAAATAAGCCTGAGAAAGTTACTAATTTGACTTCCTTACAACGTCATTTGTAGACAACCCTACTTCCGATTCACACAATATTTTATACGACTTTACTGCCTATTTATACTGCCTTTTTTGGTAAAATAACGACAGCTTGGTTTAAAACAGTCGAATTGTCGAGTAAAGAAACTCATTCACATGATTCAGTATGCGTGTAGGTATTTATAAATGCAAATACCTCTTGAATCGGTTTAGGGTCGGTGGTTGGGCGCGTATGTGGTAATTGTATAGCACATAATGGAATTTCGATCTTACTGAACTTTTGCGCTTTGGCAAGAGCAGAAATCATTTAGATATCTTGTCAACAAGAATTTCAATTGGTTGTTGGGCCACATACGAGATATACTTAGATATGTCTTTTAAATAGTTTATGATTTCACGATACCGCAACAATGATGCCAGGTGCCACGTTTTCTGGTGACCCGTTATGGGCTTGATCGGGACACCAACTGTCCAGATTTTTTACTAATGTATTCGATTATTACTTTTAATTATGTTAGAATTTTACAGTGCTTGTTTCTCATATCTAGAGATAGAAAAACTGTAAAAATTCATTTCGGACATAGATGATCTCGAGCGGGAATCGAACCCGCATCTTTCACTATCCGGGTGACTTTTTCTACCTTTAGATATGAGAAACAAGCATTGTAAAATGCTAAAATAATCAAAAGTAATTTAAATAGCATATTTCATCTTATCCGAAAGTTTAAAATATTTGTAAGAATATTTATTTGGGATGTTTATAGGTACTTGCCTTGAAACATGGATGGAATAACGTCACCCGGATTGTGAAGGCGCGGGTTCCATTCCCGCTCGAGATCATCAAGGTCCGAAATCGAATTTTTCATTTCAACAATTGTTGATCGAAGATCTTTAAATAAAATATTTGATATTTTTCTGATGTCCAACGTTTTGACATAATAAAAATAAGGTACCGCAATGTCACCTATAAAAAATATTCTGATCTAATTAGCTAAAAGAGTCCTACTTCCTACTACTACTACTATAATCGTCCCTCTCCCTTGACCTCCTCCAAATATGTACGTTTTTTGCATTCAATAAAAACGGACTGATAAAAATAGTGATGAACAAAAAACCGGTTTTATTAGCTGTCTTGAAATAATAAGCCAAAATCCCTTCGGTACACTGGACCTGGTAAAACTAATTGTGTTCATCGTTAAAGGCGTCTTTTTAATAAAATGAAACTCATAAATGGAGCTTCAAATGTTGCTACTTCACTTTACTTTATTTGACAAATATATGACAAAAACATACCGAAATCAATACAAATGGTGATTGGTCCAGCTTCATATTTTCAAGTTGCGTAAACGTAGGTTCCAAAGTAGACCGCAGTGGTGACTTGAGCGAGGCTTCCACCAACGCAGCCAGGAGTTGCCGCGATGAAGGCTCCACGCCCAAGCCGGAGCTGAAGGCGGCCAGCGCCTCGCCGTGTCTCCCGAGACATTGTAGTGCGACACCTGGGGGAAGAAAACTCTTTTATTGACATTGATACGGCCATTTGAATAAGACAGACCCTGTACTATGTTGCAAAATAATATAATATACGGCACGAACATTTTAAAAGTTACACGCAATGATTTTTGAATATCCAGTTTTGGCTGTGCTATTTGGACAAAAAAAACCTCAGGAGCGGAACGTTCCTTTTCTTCCATATATTAATGCCAAATTTTAACCTATTTCTGAAAGCGTCTATAGATACCTAAATTCACTAAGTCTGCTGTATGCTGTAGTACATTTTAAGGGTCTAAACAAGGAGTCAGGATTAAAATCATATAGCTTTTGTAGTACGAGTTTCGCGGCAGGCTGCCGCTGAAATGCTACCTTCAGAGCACAAGTTGAATACTAACAAAAAAAAAATTGTTATACTTTTCGCCTGTTTAACACGTGTTTCTTTTTACCTAACCTGTGGTATTCTTCCACCCATTTCTCCCCATAAAGTCGAACACATACTAACCGCAGTATCATACGGGAATGCAGTGTCCCTGCAACGTGTGACGTAGACAAATGTGTCCGGTGGCTCGACGCTTGCTCGGGACCGAATGCAACTTAGTTGCGTTCAGTCCATCCAACGAAAGCGCTTACTTCCAAAGTTTTTCATTTTCTTACGTATTATACATTCTACGGCCATAGTTTATTTTTAACTAAATATTATAAAACGGCGGCCTATCTTTGGTTATCCCTTATATCTTAACGCATGATTAACCATTGGAAATAAGTTGTTAACTTATTATAATACCCCATTTTGTGTCGCTGAGCGAATATTTTGGTCAAAAACAACATCTTATGAATCACAATGGCACAGATGAAACATAATAAACAAAACTGCTACCATAATAAGGAAGTAAGTATGTACTTTCGGTATTTTCATTAAAAACAGTCTTTTTCCTTTTATATTCACTTTTCTTTATTTTTCTTGTACGGTTTGTCCAGTTAAAGAGCTTTCTCAGTCATATTAAATTCACGAAGGCTCAAATTAGAATCTACTCACGGTAAATTGCTGAGTTTCACTTACTGGACAGCTGAGATCTGAGACTGCGATTTTGATAGCTTTTGCAAATGCAGCCATAAATTGTGGATGTAAACCAAGAATATTGCCGAGATTAATGATCGGTTGAAACTTGTATTTGAATAAGTAAATGAAGTCGCATCCTATTTGTGATGTCAAGATTTCACTGGGTATTAATAATTAGTTTTTAAATGTTTCGCAGCGATGGGAAAAGAAGTATAGGTAAAGAAAGCCAACAGTAGAAAAATCCAAAGTAACTTAAGTACAGCTTCCAGCTAATTGAGTACAGGCACTTTATAGTAATACTTAGATACATATATAGTCTCAGGCGTAAATTTTTTACGTGAAACATCACCATTTACAATCTTTTTCTATTCAAATATTGTAAAGAGGAATGATTTGATTGCTTGTTTGTAATGAATCTGCTCCGAAACTACCGGACCGATTTAAAAAATTATTTTACCAATATGAAGCTACATTATCAGCGAGTAACGGATAATGTAGCATCAACGTATATCATATTATATCAATATAATAAATATTTTTGCAAATATTTAACTTTCGACTAAGATGAAACTTGAATGAAACAACGTTGGCTTACAACGTATATGCTATATTTTCGGTAGAGACAT
Organism: Udea olivalis; assembly: GCA_947369235.1. Taxonomy (NCBI): domain Eukaryota; kingdom Metazoa; phylum Arthropoda; class Insecta; order Lepidoptera; family Crambidae; genus Udea; species Udea olivalis. The sequence goes on along the minus strand of OX376362.1, from coordinate 6,730,236 downwards.
CCTACGCGAGCGAAGCCGCTGACAGACAGCTAGTCACATACAGTCGGAGAGTAACAGCGTTATTCATGAAAGACAATAATACAGTCTTACAACACTGTTTTCACTATATGTAATCTTAAAACACGGTTTGCCTTTTTATGGATAAGGGGATAGTAGTCTAATAATCGGAAACAAATAAAATTAAAATACCACAGACACCGGAAGTCCTCTTCACAAACATAAATGGAACTCAGTACTAATCATTTTTATTTGCTTTGGTGGTTCATCATTATACTCTTCAGAGCTATTTGGTTAGATTAATTGAAATAATAGCCTATTATTACATGCTCACTTAATACAGTTATTAAATAAACTACTGACAGCGGGTTGTAGCCCCGAGCTAAAATCTGTATCTCGCCAATCATAATTATTAATTTTGTAATAATACATGACTACATGAGTGAAAGTTTCACTTTCATAAATACAATAGCCGACACAAGTGTAAGATTAGCACATTATTTCGCTTTGTAATGAAACTTGTATACCGATAGCAATAAAGTTTACAATGGAACTAAACTTAAGTTGTGATTAATAAATTGTCCTATTGGAATTGCTAAGTGGTTAATACATGTATCGTGATTGTAACTTACTGTTACAAAACACATGGTAAACAGTTCTACAATTCAACAAAAAAGCCTCATGTAAAAATATTTATCGAAGTTTTATCTAAAAAAATCCGACTTCCATAACAATAAAGTATAATAATAAATATTGATATAAAATATGACGACACGATTGGCGTTGTGCGCTGCAGCACGGTTTCTCGCCTCGATTTCCTTAGTGTCCGGGTTCGATTCCCGGTCGGGTCAATTCAGGAAACGATCTTTTCTGAATTGACTCGGGTCTGGGTGTGCTGGGAGACGCCCCTGGCTGATTTCCTTGTGGGGTACCTCGTAACACAGGGATATTAATCTCTACTTCGAGACCATTACAAGAGGTGTGTTGTCTGGCGCATATTTTATATATTTTTTTTATAAATTATATTCGATTCGGAGTAATATAACATTCGATTTCAAAATTGAGTAAAGTATCATCATCCTACAGAAAAGGAAGCTTGATTAACGTAGAAATTTACACAATTTCACTTTGTTTTCGTTAAACTTTAGATAATAATATGTGATACTTAAAGCCCAGTCAACCTATTTAGTGAAAATGAATTTAATAAATCATTTGTTAGCTCTCACATCAAATCTAAGACCAAAATAATGATGATCATTGATCATTGATCATTATTGTATCTAAGTACCCTTTTCAATACTTTCTACTCGGATAAATCCCGTACTCTATAAGCAGCGTTTGTTTCTAATGTAAATTTTAATTATGTATACCTACCTGATTTTGATTTCGTGATAAACAAATAAATCATTTAGTTACGCCAATTTTGATATGGATCGTGTTATAAATGAGAAAGTGGTTGTTCTACTTTCGCAAACTACTACTCAAGCTATCTCCATGAAAACTTTACAGCAAGCAAACATGGTTCGTAGTTATTTACATTACATGTCGAGAAAATTGGTACTTAGCTATCTACTAGATATTCAGGGAATAATACTGATCCAAATCCATGAGCAAAAACCTTTCTTTTACAAAACAACTATTAACTGTAATTACTACGTTTGTGAGAGTTTAAAACGGATAAAAATAATTGTATAGTAAATCAGCGAAAAAAGAAATTAGGAGTATTCCGTGCACCACGACGGCAACACTTCCCTGACACTACTTCGGAAATGGTCCCTCTTGCAAAAACTTGTGCTGACAGACATGAGCTTATGTTACTTCTTACTATGTTACTAATATTATAAATGCGAAAGTTTGTGAGGATGTATGTAAGATAAGATAAGATAAGATAAATATTCTTTATTGCACATCAAATAAAACAATACAGCTTAGGATTACAAGATTATGATGAAACAATTAGGCGGTCTTATGTATGTGTGTATGTTTGTTACTCTTTCACGCAAAAACTACTGAACGGATTTAGATGAAACTTACAGTAATACAACTTACACATCAAAATAACACATAGGCTACAATTTATGAAGATAAATGAAACTTGGCCATAATATGTAGGTAACGATAAAGTTCACGCGGGCGAAGCCGCGGGCGCAAAGCTGTATGAAATATTGTAAAGTATGTAAGTGGTACTTACTTTTGGACCCTGAGGACCACACACGAAAGGTTTTTTTTTACAAAAAAAAAACCCTCTACTGATCGTGGCAGCAAGACACCGAAGAGCTGGCTCTTTCCTCGCTCAACGGCCAAGCATAGCCGTTCAGCGTGGAAATGCTGCCTCTATCCTTGCTGCCATGCCACACTCACAGGATTTGTTTAACGACTGACGGTATTTTTAATTTCTTTTATTTATATAAATAGATATATATTTTCTTTTTTAGATAGATTAATTTTAGGTTAAGATTGGTATATTTCATAGCTTGTGATTACTTACAATTTGTATGTTTAAAATGTGATGTTTAAAATACCAATAATAAAGGAATATAGTGTTACTTTAACCGTTTATTGTGTGTTGCTAAATAATTACCTTGTCTGTAGTAAGCCTTCGGCCAGTTGGGGCAGAGCTCCCGAGCTCTAGTCGCATCTTGCAGCGCGGCCGCGAACTGCCCTTGCTTCAGTCTTGCCGCCGATCTGCGCATCAAGAATGTTTAATAAATTATAATAAGATCTCAGAGAATAGGCGTGTAAACTGTTTTATTGAGAGACACGTGACGTTAGTTGTGAAATACCACGTTGGCATACCAAGGATTTTTACAAGCAAAACTGTTTACTTCCTTCCCCTTCCTCAAATCAAAAGGCAATAATAATTATTAACCAAATCGTAGTCATTGAAACCTGGCAAAGTAGCTAATTAGTGATTCGGTATCGTAAGTGACTACAATTGCTTGCTAAGCCAACAAATTATGCTAGACCGTTGGCGCCACACCGTGACAAATAAACATCCTGTATTTACATTTTGTCTTTGATTGACTGAGTGAATAGTTATTTTGTGTAAAATTAAGAACGCAGCAGGTTGTGTCGATATTGAACGAGTACTTCGTTCGTTTAAGCACCAGAATTGATACATAGTTGATGCGGTTTATTATTATTACTCAATTCTCACCACTTTCATCACAGAAACAGTTGGATTTGAAGAAAAGTTAAGATGGGAACTATATCAGTTCTCTGTACTGTAGTAGAGTACACACTCCTTGAAAAAGAGATCAACGCATCAGTATGAGTCGTTTTTAAATACAATAAATCAAATCACATCTTAAAATGAAACGATTAGCGTAGTGCGCTGTAGCACGGTTTCTCGCCTAGATTGCCGGTCGGGACAATTCGAGAAATGAACTTTTCTAAATTGCTTCGGGTCTGGGTGTGCTGGGACATCCACACACCTCGTAACACAAGGGTATTCATCCTTACTTACTTACCATGACATGTGGTGTGTTGTCAGGCCCATATTCATATTTATTTATAGTACAGAACTGTACTTTGTTGGCATGTAGGTACAATGGTAGACAGAAGATTCCGATCTGGATGAGTAGTCACAGTGCCCTACCTGTCTTATTCGCACAAGGACCGAAGGCTAGGGAGTAGTGTAAATAAGTACCTGTTGCTATACAGTATATGGTTGGCAGGGTCGAGCGTCAACGCATCTGTGTACAATGCGACGGCGGTGGCGAAGTCCCCGGCCTGGCACGCCGCGTTAGAGGCGCGCACTTTCTCCACGAAGAGCGCCCGGGACGCCGCCCCCAAAGACGCGGAGCCTGTTGGCTCCACCTGGACAAAAGGAACACTTGTTAAAACAATCATCGTCGGCAGTATTCAGTTGTTTCTACGACATTCGTTTTGCGATTTTCTAATGTTTTGCGTTCTTCGTATAATTTTCCGACGTTCTTTTGTTATTGCTTAAACTTATCTGTACTTATACTTTACTATTGTAGTCGTATGTCCCTACCATTTAATAAGGGTGATGATTTTCCGACGTTCTTTTGTTATTGCTTATACTTATCTGAACTTATACTTTATTATTGTAGTCACGGGACTTGACACATATTTCTTGAAGTTTTTTTTAGTAATTGTGAACGTTAACATAAAACTTTAGACTACAATTCGAGGAGGAGCAAAAATACCGACATGCTATCAAGTAATATATATTGTAACATACCTCGTCGATAATATTTATTTTTATTGAATACAGTTAACATTCCTATAAGTTAGCCACGCGAAAGAATAACTGCAGCCTATTATACCAACACTATAATATGGATAATGCATGAATGCGTTCGCAGTGAAATGAAACGCAGCGGCAAAGTGATCGCTGTCGTTTTCACTTGTTACTCAAGGCCAGAGGCTATTTTTTATCGCTAAACAATAGACTGCCTAAGCAGATGGATGATAAACTGTCCATTGTTTTAACTTTAACTGTCAAAACGAAAATATCGGCACCAAAGTGTCTCCTCAGGCCAAGTGCGTTTTTTTTAAATAAAACTTGGGTGTGGGATGAGTAGCCAGCTTTTGACAAGTGTGGTGATGAAGTGATATTCATTAATTTCAATAGTGTAGGTAAGATTAATTAATTAAAATCAATTATAAAGTTAATTGAAAAGCCAAACAAACATAAACATGTCTGAATACAACTCTAAATAGCCAATGACATAGACCGAACATACGAGTAAGTGTTAGTACTGGGTGAGAATTAAAGCAAGTCAGATTTTAAGGACTATGCAAAACCGTGGCCCACTACGTCAAGGGGCCGAGCGAACTATGAAATGTTTAATTTAATTTACAGAATAAGCATTACATTTTTTGCCTACCAAATTTCTTCTTTAAATGGGTTTTCGCCTGTAAATAATTAGTAAAATAATTCAAAGTAAATAATACCTATGACGAATCGGTGTGAACGCGTACAGCCAATGTGAAGGACTCCATTACATCGTGGTTTTATAAATTAATGTGAAAACAAATCAGCGGGTAAAGTTTTAAATTTCAATCCGACGCATTGCACGTGTTCGGTGTAATTGTGACAAAATTTAATTGCTGTTCGCAGTCGATGTTATATTGAACTATTAAAACACAACTTCAGCTCAAAGTGTCGAAGGATTCGATACACTTTAAGGAACATGTCGATTACCTATTCTAGCAAGAGTAGCAAGTAACAAAACACTAATGTAAACTAATTAGGCTCCAGCCTTATGGCTGGGACAATATTTCCCACTAACAATAAATATTTTTATTTCCCACAACCGCACAAGCTTTACATTTGTGCACCCTGTTCCTATAGGTGGACCTGCCCCCCGATTCAAAACGAAGTTATCACCGATTCGGTAAGTTTGTTTTGATCATAGTGAATGACCCGCTTAAAGGTAGTAATTAGTAATTTTGTATGTAAAAGCCAAAGGCCTTTAGTTTTCTTAAACGAAATTATATAAAAACTACCTGTCTAAAAAATGAATTGAAAATAAAAGAAAATAACCGAATCGGTCGATATCTTTGTTCTGATTCGGGGGGCAGCTGTGGTCTGTACTATACTAATAAAACTTTGACTACCTTGTGAAAGGAACTTGTAAACTACATACTACCACTTGTATACTTACAAAATTAAAAAGTATCTAAATGTAAATACAGTTTGAAAACATGCTATTATAGGATTTACATTATTAACACATAAAAAAAGTTTATCTCGGAGAAAAAATAATTCAAACAAAAACGTGAAAGACGGCGTTGCTAACCGAACTTGGTAACGACATTAAATAATAAAACGACAAATTACAACCTGCTACTGGATTCCTTTAGCCTTTCCTAATAAAAAACAGTGAGCAGTAAAACTTTTTTTATTAAAAAACCCTTTTGGAATTTCTTAGTAACAATGCCTTCTTTTGTCAGCGGGTATCCATAGTACTGTGGTGTTTATTGTAGCTATGTTGAGTGATGCTACGAATATTAAGCTACCATTCCAACGGCGACGCATGCGCCGTCACTAAAAGATCGTATCTTACTACGTAAACTTCTACAAGTTTTTGAGAAGCGTGGTTAGGTACACTTTCTCAATATTTATTTTGAATTTCCTATTGGACTTTTCAATTATAATTATTTGGAAACTTAAGTACGAATGCTGATGTGTGTGTGAACAGCGTGCGTGTTTCTTTTCCAAGTGTTTTATAAATGTCGTATCATCGTGTGGTTTAAACGTACTGTGGCTGTAATCAGTCTGTTTTTTTTGGTTTTGTTAAAAATTGGGGAATGAAAAGGGAAACAAAATTTAAAACATCAAAGGAAGTCCCTGGAATTACTTTTTTGAATATGATATTCGAAATAAGAAGTGGCGGGCGTGAGACGTTCACCACCTGCGCTTGCGTTTATCTAGCAGACCGCATCGGAAGCGAGAGTATTTTTTTTCTCACGGACCGCATTCTCTGACCCTACCATGAAACAAACCATCGCCTAACTTCCCTCTCCAAACAGAGTCCAATGACGTTTATTACCTCATCACACGCACTTGATTCGGAACTTCACGCGTAATGTAGCGACGCGCCAACTCGAACTGGATTTTTATAAGGTGAGCACGCCCTTTTACCTATGGCCCGATGCGAGGTTACTTTGTATACTGTCGAAACATTGTCTTAAAAGGTTATTCGCTTATTCACGTCTATTTAAAATGCAGTTGAAAAAGTAGCCACTATGTTCTGAATTTAGGATATAATAAAACTCTATGCTTGAACTTAATTTAAACTTAAAACGGTTGACTTGTGCGGTTATTTTTATCGGATATTTTTTAAAAAGAATCGTGGCTAAGGCTGATTTTTTGTACAGGTCCTTGATCGGTGCTTAATTATTATGATTTCATTTCATTGCCTGATATTTCATGTTTGCATCAGGATACAAAATAAAACTTTGAAATACGGAAGTGATCTGATCATCAATAATATAGCATTAAAAACGTACGAGGCCAGTATCGGCAAGCAGACATCTTTCACTTCTTAGAAATGGAAAATGCGAATACCTTGATTTCTAGGTAATATTGCAAAAATCCGCTCTTCTAGACAGTGGAATGTTGAGAGGATGGTAGTTAATGAAGGAGCAACATACTGCACGCATCATTTAATTAACTACACGTAACAACGAAATTAAAATTCTCCAATATGACGCCCGGGCGGAGCAGTGCTAGGGTTGCTCAATAATTCTGGGACATTATTATTACGTAGCCATTTTAACCACAAACTGAACTAAAATTGTGCAATAGCTGCAACGACTGAGGTACACTAATACTAAGATTTATCACTAATCTAGGTAGATTAAATAAACTAAAAAATCAAATATTGCAGTTTTGAGAAAAGCTGGTGATTGATAGTATTTTTGTATTATTATGTCAACGTGATAAGATTAAGGATGACTTGGTTTTTAGTAACCTGACGACCTGTTAGCCCTACCGGGATGGGAGCAAACGCAGCTCAAGACAATCCTTCCTTTTAAATGTAGGTAACCTATTTTAGTTGGGCAGGTGGGTTGAGTTGGGAAAGAGTTCTGAAAAACAAAGTTGTTACTTTCTTTTTCAAAACTACCTTTTTGTGCGGATTTCAAGTAACAAAATCATTTAGAACTTTACTGACCAATGTATAACACAATGTGGAATATCTGAAAATAATTTCATTGAGGAGCAGTGCAATGTGGGGGATGAATTCTTATGTCAGGCGACCCTAGGTGACGCTGCACGGCTGGGCGGTCCCGCGCATTTCGCTTTAAAAAGTTACATTTCAAGATAAATGAAAGGCCGTTTAAAGAAAAAATAATTACCCAATATGTCGGGCGCAGCGTGGCGGTTATCAGGCGCCTGCTTAAACGAAATTTTAATAAAGCGCACAACGGCCGATTACTCCCGTCATTTCTCAAGATGGCCGAAACAATCGATGATTATAATATGCAGCCAACTTTTTTTGCGGGACCCGATTTAACATGATAACTTATATGTATAATTTTATAGCTTCACTTCGCAATATATTCTAAAAGGTTACTTCGGAACGACTGAGAAAGGAACGAAACAAGAATGTTGAATGTTAATAATCTGTGTAATGAGCTTGTAGTTTTGTTACCTGGTACAAAGTGCTTTGCTAACTGGAAGCTAGTAAAACTTAGAACCTTTACAAAAACTAAAAAGTAATTCTGTTTAAACTATAAATTTAAATTGTGTAAGGCTACAGAGTAAAGCTACTTAAAGTTATTGCTGATTTGCATTCCATGAGTAAAATTCGCTTTTGTGTAGGTAAGAACTTCAATTAATAAAAAAAAAATACCGGATAAGTTTCTAAATTATCTGCTGAGTGTGCCGCTTAATGTTCTTATGATACACAAATAACCACTCGGATTATCGTTTACTATCAACATTTTTATCGTGATTTTTTGTATGAGAAAATGCAAAGATTTCTTTTAAATTATACAGGTCGTGCCCCTTGCCAAAAACAACACGCTACATATCAAAAATGTATAGGATGTGATAATATTGGCACTCGCATAATCAATACTTGATGTCATTACCATACTTTGTAAATCTTTATACCGCTCGAAACTTATTCGTAATACTCTTTGCTTCTGGCTCTGAGAGGCCTTGAAAAGGATTTCTTAGTTAGCAAGAGAAAAATAGAAATTGTTACTCCCAAGAAAATGAGACAAATTCCGTATGAATAAAGAGTGTGATATTAGTAAGTATAAATAATTTCCCGAAACGATGTTTTAGCTTCGAATGTTGTGTCTGATGATTAGAAGCCATGAAAATGTGGTATGGTAGATCGTTCTGATGTAAGCATTTAGGAACAAAAAATTCAGGACTTATCAAACATCATCAAAAATGTAAACCATGAACTGTGCATGAATATAATGAAATAAAGTTAGGCTAACGGCTATGGGCCTATATAAGGGTTGACCTTCCAAATCCATCGGCATATAGTAAGTGAGTACGACTATATATTATATCTCCTAAATTGAGCGCTCCCCAGAACTCCCGATACCCAATCAAGATTTAAATGTGTTCTCTGAAATGTTTTGAAATGCATAGCCCGTGTTTTATGACTCTCTTTTATGATCATTCATCGTGTATGCGTGCTCAATTTTCTCTACGCATTCATAAAAATTAATAAAATATATATTTTTTGTTATTCAATGAACAAATTTGAAAAATATTTCACTAGATACATAAATCGAGCTATGAGTAGTGTAGTGCAAACAGTCAGTTGAATATTTTTGCTGAATTATCGCCTATTAGTTAACGTATCATATAAACATACTCGTATTATAACGAAGTCAGAAGGGATCACCGATCTTAGAGTCGGCTTAAAAATACAATAATAAAATATAAATAATAATAATAATAAAAAACATGTAGTTTTCGTTTTGGCCAAAAGCCCGCGAAAATGGTCATATCCCCAGTAATGGGAGACTTTTTGATAAAAGTATATAAATAATAATAATATAATAGTTCTTCAGAAATTGTTGAAATAAACTTTTTTAATGTGTTAAACTAAGCCCAACTTGTACACAACGCTGGTTTAGGTTTCAATTCAAACTTCTTTGCTGACAAAATATCTCCTCCTATAAAATGACAAGAAGTGACGACTTAAAGATAACAGATTAAGCGTGTTTGCAACTGGGCCTCAGTGTATTCCTTTAGTGTGCACCAAAAAAGACGAAGCCTTAAAACACATGACTGCTCATTAAGTCCCGAACCTGTTCAGGTAGAGATCCAAGGGTTAAACAAAAAAATGGCGTCGTCGGCTGTCTTTTGTCTATTTTTTCACCGCCTATTTTCGTATTTTGAACACCGCAGGATAATTACCAGATTTTTACCTGTTGAAATAAAACAATTAGCGTGTGAGTGTGCCGAGACAAATCACACAATAATTTAAGACCGGATTTTAGTAATTTTTGATGGTTTAGAATTTATATTTTTTACTCACATGGATTTTATGGGAATCAATCTCGGACGTGCGTTCCGGTCGTAAACGAATTTGTGTTGGACGTTAGTGAATTAATTTGAAAATAATGACGGCACGTATATATCTTTTGTTTACTTAAAAGAGGATTTTTATTTTGTGCGCCACGTTCCTGAGGCTGCGGGCGTCAGTTCATTATGCATCAAAAAATATTCGCATGTATTCGACTTCCGCGCATCTGTTCGCTGCGCCCGAAGGCGCGGGTTCCATCACGACTCCCATACTTATTTATACTAACCGGCTGCGCACGGAAGATGGGCTCCACTACCGGTCAGGTGTGAGTTCATCCGTATTCTGTGTTTTTCCGGTTTATTGTTGCGAAATCGCACACGAAAGCAGAGGATTCCCGGCATTCCTCGACAATTACCATTTCGTGAGTGACCCCGCGCCCGCGCGCCCCGCTGCTCGACCGCCATCTCGACCTTTGACACGACCGTATTTAGAATAAATTGTTAATTGGATAAACTAAATATTTTTAAGAACAGAATTTAAGTTAAGTTGATAATTTACCCTTAGTTGCAAAGTCATTTCATAGTCTGTGTCCCAATTGGGACTTGTTCATTAATGACAAAATATGCAACACAGAAACAGAATACGAAAAAAATCACTGAGTGTTACAAGATTTAGTGTTATTCCTGAAATCATGTCTCTTATGGGAATATACATTATTATTAACTGAATATCTTACTAACATGGCTTTGAGTTACGTTTAGCGGATATAAAACCGTTTACAGCTAAGGTAAGCCATAAGGAAAACTACTCGCTGTCGATTTATCTGTCTTCATCTATTTCAAAACACGCCAATGACTAGCTTTCGCCGTCATGTTTCACAATTCGACGAAATCCTACATCTAATAAGAGTAATTTCATCTGCACTCATCCTACATCAGATAAAAGCTAGTTGAGACGTTAATGACAGGGACACATCCACACAAGCTGATCACAGGCGCGCAGATATTATCCTAGAGCTGGTATTACACAGATGTAATAGGCGCCAGGCGGCTTCCGCGTCTGTCCAGGTTATACTTAGCTGAATTATAATACTGCGGGCATTGCTAGTTTTGAAGACTGAATAATTTATGCAAAAATAAGCGACGGCGACAGCGAAGGAGGCAACGTTGTCTCACCGTGCAGGTTAATCTTTGGCTTGAGTACGATACAATACCTACTCGAAATCAAAAACACAATCCTTACAAGTATTAAAAATGCAAAAGTAACTCTGACTGTCTGTCTGTTGCGGAGAAGACATAAGATTGGCGGCTTAAAAGGACAATCTAATGTTGGCACTAACTTCCAAGTTTCCTGCACCCTTTTCTGCAGTCATCAATTGATGACCGAAGTTCACTTTCAACGGATATTATTGAGTACTAACCTACAATCACCTATTTTTCTCAAAAGCGGCTACTATAGCACATATTTAAGGACCAACCATATGGGCATTAATGTCACAAGATACCAGATAAAGGTATGAATAAATCTTATACACGTATGGTCGTAATTGGATAGACTTGCGAGTAGTGTGCGCTTTCTTATAAAGACTAAAGCAATAGCCAACAATCCAGAACCTATTAGTGTACTACCAGCTAATTATAAATATTGCCTGGAAGATATACGTGCTCTTTGTTGCAACTAAAGTAGAATCTTGTAATTTACCTCATAAAATTACTGGATAGAGTATCCCGTACTGTAATGACCACGATTGTCAGATGTGGGGGAGCTATGCATAGGAATACTCCATTGTTTTCTGTTTTAGATACTGAATATTTAAATACGAATGCTTATTTTCTGTTTTCACCAGAATAATAATAAAGTAAGAGTACCTATACCTAATTAAATTCATAGATGGGACGACTCGTAAACTTGCGTCAAAAATAATTTTATTAGTCTCGGAAAGTATCATCTTTGTCAGGTTGAAACGTGTCTACGACATTGCAATGCGCTGACATACACCTGTTTATCTAAGAACCCCGTGCCTCCCTGATATCCCGAGGAAAATTACTTTCACAACGTAGTTTTTGTTCCGGCACGCGTACAGTGCGAGTGGAATGCGCTCGTGACGGTCGATTTCGCGCGCAATCATCGCGGCCATGTTCTTTTTGCTGTCAAAATAATAGCATCTGGCTACGTTCCGTATCACGCTACTGTCTTGTCTTATGACTTGACTGACTGGAATGCGCGGACATTTTTTCATCTTCATTACTTTGTCCATAAAGACTTATGTTTCCAACAAATATCAAATAAAACAGTTTTATAACCTAGTACGCCAAATTGCTAAAGTAAATTATTGGTAATACCATTTGCAGGTACCAATCGATTTGACCCGTAGCTTGGAAAAAAAAGAAAAAAAGGAGATGGGTTTTAACATCTTTTTTTTTTGAATGAGAAAATAACATTTTTTGGTCTGAAACCTACCCTGTTAGGTATCTAATGAAAGGGCTTACTCAGCATCACATTATTACATTTCAGTCACTTGTTTTAAATTGAGATGATTTTCCAAACATACCAAGTTCGCGCTGTGCTACGGGTCAAATTGATTCGTATGGCCTGAAGATCAATCGTTCCGTTTTTCATGCTTTTAACACCAATTGCAGGTTTTTACTAAATTTTGGGGTGTACCGCACTAACCGTCCTTGCCTGTTTTATATCTAAGTACATAATATTTAACTCGTTTTAAGTAACGCATTAAAAAAAGAGACAAATTGGATCACTGGGGATAGGTAGGAACTATGGGGTAGGGGTGTATACACACCATACATCATTCGTAGTTAATTTCTTTTAAAGCTTGATTATCATCAAACTTTTAACTTTTAACTGTGCTTACTTGCACGTTTATAAAAAATATTTTCATATTGATTTGACTTGATTATATCGCAAAAACGCGATTCAAAGTTTAATTAAAACTGAGCTTATAGGTACTGTCGAAGAATTTTCTTTGTCCCAACAACGTACCATTTATTTATTAATTACTAATTACAAGCTGACCATAAAATTTCGCATAAAAAGGTATTCTATTCTTCTTATTTAACGTTTATAGCTGAGTCTAAATCGTGGCGAATTTGTTCTTCCCATTTGGTTTTATTCAGGCTGTTATTACAGGAACATTACGACGGATTAAGAGAGGTCTTTTATTTTTTCGAGTCCTTGTGAGCCAGGCGGAGGGGCGTGGTGGACAACTCTTGTTTTATGGCTGGACAGTCTACCGCTGGGCCGCGCGGCCGGGGTGAAGCCGCCATATTTATGCGACTGATGAATGCATAATCAATTACTAAATTGTGTCGACTTTACTTTTCAAACTTTTCACCTGTATGCGAATTGCTGTCTGCCTGTCTTTTAATACAGATTTGTTAATATAAGTTTAACTAGGTAAACTTAACATTAAAATACATACAGTAGCATTCACGTGATATTCGAACTAATATTTAAAACATTTACATGCCATTATGTTTCGCGAAACATGTGAATCTACCACTTTAACCATGTAACCTTATGTACCGTGTTTCAAGTAAATAAAGAATGATATGATATGAACATAGAAACAGCGCAAATGGTACTTGATAATTTTTTTTATTGAGGTGTTATCGAAAGACGTCTCAAAAATAAACCATGGTAAAAAAATTTTTTGGGAAGCATCAAAACTATAATTTAATAATAGCTCAAAAAAAAATTTTTTTGATAAAATTTTTTGACGCTCTCTTTAACTTCCGCTTGCAAATGACGTCATTTGCGACCTATTCATTTGCGTTCTGCAAAACAAATTGTTTAGTTAACAATTTAATATAGCTGATATTAAATTTAGCGTTCATGAAAATGGTTTCTTAACAAAAGTTGCTATAAATTGTGTAGATTATGAAATAGTAGAGTTTTTTATTTAATTTACACTTTCAAAAATGGATTTTCCCACCCAAGTTAAGGCCATAAAATAAATTGTACTTAAGTAAACAAACTCAAAGTTTTATTGGGCACTTTTTTAGTGTATTTTGTCATTATATTAAATAGTTTTTGGAATCTGATGATGTTTTTCGAAAAAAAAACTCCTACGAAAAAACTCTTTTATACGCATTTAGTTATATTTATTAGTTCTCCATTTGCTTTAAGCATCTCTGTGGCGTGCGCACATGACCTGCGCCCGCGCAACTGCGGTACTTAAAATTCTTCGAAAGAGGTTGTGAACTGTATCCTGCAGTCAGAGCAGATTCATTTAGCTTTGTGGATATGTAATTATTATATTGGGACACAGGCAATTTTTCAACGTACGTTTCCGATGCGAGGTACCGGTACGAATAAACAATTATGTTGTTTCGTTGAATTATTATACATATTATTATATCGAAACTTTTAAAAACCGCACACGAGGGTTGGCTGTGCGTGGTGACGCCAAAGTACGTTTTGCTAGGTGCTGGACATTTAAGTAGGTCTTTGTCAGTAATCCAACATCTGATAAATAAAATAAATAAGGACTTAGGACTGGCAAATCAGTGTCACTCCAATACATCGCTCTCAATCTCAAGTGGAATTATATTTGAATGGCCTGATAAATTCTACGGAGTCGCCGTGTTGAGTATATATGCCGCTGTAGGCCTGGCACGAACCCTGGCAGCGCGTTATCGTATAATTTACGTTATAATCGACCAATTTGAGTGAACATGTTAAATACCTTCTTAATGTATTTGGCATATTGTCATCATAATTTATCAGTTTTACGAAAACAACACGACTATCAAATGATTCGTGCTAGCCCCTCTGAATTCTGGAAAGTTAGTTAAAATTCTGTTCTACAAAGTATCAGCAGATTATAAATTGTGAGTTCATCTATGTGAATTTTTTTACCCTTTCTTACTCTAGTTAAACCACCTTAACTTTATCTATAGCTCCAGGTTGAAATTGCCAAGAGCGTACTAAAAATCGTAGTTATCGTTCGAATTATTATATCCTTTGTGTTGCCGGCTGTATAGTTGAACTCCTACCACACTTTACGTCCTGATTAGAATGAATATTTCTTGGGCACTTGAAAACCTCACGCCTCCAGCTCATCCGCGTATAACCTCAAAACAAATAAAAGTAAAGGGTACGAAAATTGCATTATTCCGAAGACGTAATAAGCACAAACTGATTATAACCACGCGGTCCGGGATTATCCCTTACAATAATATTCAGGGCTGTGTCTGAGATAATTTTCTAAATAAGTTATTATTTTACGTTTGAAAGTGTTGCTTGATATTGACGTTTTAATCTATAACGTGCCTAAGGGCGCTCATTGGGGCACAAAAATTATCTTACCTGGTATCGGGTGTCACTGGTAAAGGACCACCCAATGGAATCGCCCTCCATCTGAAGCTGATGTCTGTGCATAATTACAAAACCATGTTGTTCTCGACCAGTGAAACCTGAAGTTAATGTCTGGCTGGACCCCAATTTGGTGTGCTCTTAGGCACGTTAGATGGTAAAAATAACGCTGGGTGACAGTGGAAGGAATAGGTCTGCGCACGGCTACGGTATTAACTGTGTCGGCGAGGTACACCCGACTCCTTCAATTCATCTTTATGAGGGTCTGCGCCAATTCCAATAGAGTAACGGTGCAGAATTCGGTATTCTATTTAAAGTTTCTCATTTAAAACTCTTCAAACGGACTTCATTTTCCAAAAGTATCTTCGCTACTTACTTGAAGTTAATATTATCATCATGATTTGTGATGAAGGACGCTACTGCTGTGATTGTTAATTTGTGTCATAAAATGTATCTTTCTATCTATGTATCTTAAATTACCATCAATAATTATCATAATGTTTCCGGCGGCTTTACAACCCAAGTATCGAGGTTCTCGCCACTTTAAGTAGAGGCATTAAATTATTGGAATTGGCCATTTTTATTGCAACATTCTGGCAAACCGAACTGTTCTGAGACCAAACCACACGCAATACGCGTAATTATACCTAAAGTTATAGTGATACATAATTGTTTAAGTTTAAGTTTCACTACCAGAGCTTATTTTTTTGTTACAATGGACACATCAATATATTTCCGACGACATAATGACATTAGTCTTTGAGAGTAAAAGAAAACTATCAAAAACAAGTTAGTTATTGTACAGAGGCGTCCACATCAACCTTTAAAAAACCATTGCAAGATGGGTCTTATGTCAGCAGCATTTAAGGTGTTCTTATGAAAAGGTTGATGTGAACGCATCGGTCCGTATGTGCATCCCTGAGCATGCCGCATCCGGAGGGTGGGCGCCCTTAATTAGTTAGTAGACGCGCAAGAGCGCTGCGCGTGTGCTGATATTATCCACAAATTAGCTGCCAAATTAAACCAAGATTAGAGAACGTGACTTTTTAAAAAAGCTTTACATAGCTGTGCAAGTAGAAATCATATACACGTGCACCAAGCTTAGGTAACTTCCGAACCGATTGTCTGATGTCACCTGAAAATGCCTTACATAGTTTAAGACTTATAGTACGAGTAAGTCTAATCCTTCGTCCATATTTATTAAGTTTGAATACGCTCTACAAGGGTTGGAATCCACAAATTATTGCGATTTCTTATATAAATGACTGACTAAGGGTATCTCAGTCTTGAGTGCGGTAAGCCCATTATGGTACTTCCAACTTTCGATCAAAGCAACGTCAGCTGCATCAATTTCCCACTAATCCAGTCTTTAACACGCGTTTTCCTTTCAAGTGGAACTAGTTATGTGTTTTAATTTAGTGTCTGCGCAGGCGTCGGCCTCGCAACATTGTGCAGGTGAGCAGGTAATGCCAACTGGTAATCATTGCACGTTTTTCATAATTAGGTCCAGCATTGAAACGGCATGGTAATTTTACCACCCACTGTACGATAGTGTATCAAAATCCAGAAAAAGATAGTGAATGCCATTTAAAATAACAGATAATTTTGTAACAACTTAAACGACGCCTTCAAATAGAAAAATGTACGACTATCATTCATTTACATCTCCGCCCAAAGAGCCATAATTTCTTCGTGTTATTAGCCTCCAATAAATAGATGACTTTTATATCTTGCAATAAAGCACTCGCTAGTTTTATATTTTTTAATAATACAGACACACTCATATTGCTAAAAGACCAAACCTCGAACTTTTGCCATGATAAGTACTAAAGATGAACAAAAACTAAGACGTATTTCTCCTTGTTCAGCATGATATCTATATTTTAAACATTAAAAATTATCCTGTAAATAATCATAGGACGTATATATAGCCAGTTTGCAGATTGCAAGATGCAACGCGACTTTCGCGCGTGTTATATACTTATATACTCGTAATTTTGTTGAACACGTGCCTACAATACAATATGTCTGCCAGACGTAATGGCATTATGAATCCTTGGCATCTGTACCGCACCACACTGTCGAGACTCACTCCTTTGCATAGAAACAAACGAACAGTGCGATGGGTACGTTCGAGGGCCGGCGACTGACTCGGGTGGATTACGTGGTTGGGAAATAATAGACAACGGGTTTATATAAAAGCGAACCCGCTGCCAATACTGCCAGTTACACGATATGTTGTTATCTCCAGTATGCGACGATTCGTTCGGGTCCCAGACTAGACGGCTACGCTGATCCAGGCTTCCACTCCTTCGCCAGCTAATTCTGGCAACTTGCTGACTCCTTCAGGTTCTTGCTGACTTCTTCAGGTTTCCTTGTTGCTGCTCGGAGTCTTCCAGATGAGTGCATGATGGCCTCTGTTATGGCCCTATATTTGTATTCAATATCTCACTCGCAATCCGTATACTAATGCCGCGCGCAAATCGTATCGCGTCCACCTATCGCGATGCGCGAAAAGTGTGCGAGCGAGACAACCTATCTTCCCCCCTGTACTGGCAATATTAGCAGAAAGTTATGTATTTATTGATAAAACTTAAACCTATTTACTATCCTACTATGTACAACTTATTCCTATTTACTTATTTCTACCTAACTTGCAATGAAACACTTATTATTCATGTTTTATTAGGGAAACTCACAACAATGTAAATAGAAAACTAAATCATAATAACAAACATAATAGAATAGAAATCCCTTGGGTTTTACAAAGTTTATCACTATACACAACACTAAACAATGAATCTAGCCCAAACTATAATCACTAGGCACATAAACAATATCTACTATGTGCGCAGAATTCAATACTTCACGATAGTCAATTAACTCGTAATCTTGTTATCACTGTTATCATAGTCTAGCCTACGTAGGCTGTTCTGCACAGCATCCTTGGATAAAAAAATATGTAACTACGTTAGTAAAGACAAAAGGTGACGGGTGGCCATGCCCTACTTTTAAATATATATCAGTAAGTTTTGGATCGCATTAGCCAGTGTTTTTTCGCGACCGATTCTACTATTACCAGTGAGTTATACCATCACAGTTATATCTTCAGTCGCAAAATGTCTGCACATACAAAACTATTTAAGTTTTATTCTCTCGGTAAATTAGAACCTACATAAAAACCCTAATAACTAACTTCATGGCGCCAGGCGTATTTCTTTCGCATTAAGTGACTCATGCGCCGCTAAAGATGTATCCTAAGAATACGAACTCATTACAAATAGTCTTCTTTAGAAGATTGATACACGAGAAATCCGCGTGCTGACATTTTGAATTTAAAGTTCTACGCAGCAAGGTTAGATGTGCATTGCCTACTTTTAGTTACAAAGTAAGTAAATACTGTAAGAGCATTAAATAAAACAACTATCACCATATTTTATCCGTCTTGCCTCATTTGTGGTGGTAAACATTTAAATTTGTTTCAGTTTTGTTTCGGTGGATCGTCTATAAGCGGGAGATCGAACCTCGGTCTTTGTCGGCGGCCGCTCACCGCAGAGCTATCGACCGCAAAGCGCCGAGTTTCTGTTATAATAATATTGTGGATTTCTTGGCATAAACGCTGGGCTGTGGTGCAATGGTACACTCTTTTGACGACTCGCTTAGCGCATTGGTTAAATCCGGTTCAGACGGAAAGGATAGCACGTTCGAATCATTGACCAATGTAAAATGCAGCTTTGAATGATTTTGGTAACTTTGTTCTTTTTTGGTATCCATAAAACAAGAGAGACCCAAATATTATGTCTCTCTATTTTTGTAAGATTTTCGAGATTGTTTTATTGAATTGAAATAAAACTTACATTTTTTCTCTATTGTTGTGTGCATATTACTATTTAAAAACACATTGAATTGTCTCAAATTAGGTAATCGCCAATTATTTGCTAAATTAAATAAAAAACCGTTTTTTTTCAATTGATAAGGCACTTAAAAAAATATTGTACACAGTTAAAGTTATAATTATGAAATTAAAAGGTGCATTCAATAATAGAGAGTTAGTTTATACTTAATTTGAATTCAGCTAAATAATCACGAAAACCTTAAAAAAAATGCGACGTTTACGATCTGCCCCAAACACAAAAAGCAAACCCTCTTAATTAAATTATAAAATTATGTTGTTTTGCATTTTTATGGAATTAACATAAGCAAATAGCTTTAATATCTTTAAATAAATCAACTTGATTTTTTCTACTTTCTGTCTTCAGATGGAGAATAATATAATGTTTTTTTAGATATCAACAAATGAGTTTTTTAGAACCTTTTATGGTTTTTATGGCATAGCTACCATCCGCCATTTTTTTCGATGTTTTCACGATAAGTATGGTGCGAGTATATATACAGAGAGAAGGGAACACACACACAAACAAAAAAACTCATAATATGGTACCGTGATATTATTACCGGGATATTTTTAGCCACCATTTTTGTTCAAAATTTAAAATTGTTCCAAATGGTTGCTATGCCAGCTTCCAAACAAAAATGTTCAAACCCCTTTCAATTTATGCCTGTAACAATTGAGCTCCAGTAGCGAGTTTTACTTAGTTCTATCTGCGGTTGAGTATACAAGCGAGATTTTCATAAAGAGATAGAATCTGTGATAAGAGTAGATAACTGTGCCCAGCTCCGCATTACCATATTACATAGTATCCACATACCTAATTAAGCATTCAAACATATTTTGTAAATAAACGCTTGTGAAAACGTTTTTGTACAGTCGGCAACATAAGGCAGTGAATTTTCTAGTTCATAACCAGTAAATTAAACCATCGAGGTTAAAAGAGCAAGAATAATTGTTTATTGATCTTCGAGACAAGTTTAAAGTTAATTTTCTTCATAAAATAAAGTTTGGTGTCAAAAGTAGAATCTGTTTTAAGCAGACTAAACCAAATTAAGCTATTTGTTGTAAAAAAACTACACAATAAAAAATTCACTATATACTGTTTGGCAGTAAGGCAAGGATGCTGACAGCGTCCATTGAGAAAAAAGCTAATATGAGTAGGATACAATATTATGATGACCCGTTCGTGAGTGTACGCAACTGAAAGGCTGTGAACTAAAGTCAACAAAAAAAAAAAAATAAGAGCCAGCAACCTATCGTCGACAATTTACCCGGTTTTTTAAAAAAAATCAGTTAGGTTTGGTGTGATACTTGAAATTTTGTGAACATAAGTACATAAGCTATGATTTTATTAAAATAGCTAAATTAAAAGACTTTGAAATAAAAATAAATTTGCAAACCAAACTTAAACTTGCATACATCGAATACTTGCATTTACGAATGGATCACATTGAATAATAATCTATCCAATTTTATCAACACACCATTCAATTAGTAGTTTCCCTACTCATCAACAGTCAGGTTATAAAAATGGCAATTGCACTGACATCCGCGCAAGAAAAGAACCGCTAAGCTGTCTCCTAGTAGTAAACTCTTACCGTCTTTTTAATCTTGGCAGTAAGTCCCACTCAAGGCATTTTAACTGATTACCGTGGTCTTAGAACAAACATTCCTTCGTCGAACTACACACGACAACTCCCTGATAACGCGGCAAGTTACAACATTTATTTTTATGTTGACAATAAAATAGAAAGTGTTTTAAAACATGTGAAATTAACTTGACTTATGTCTTGTTTTAGTAAATCGAACATGTTAGATTAAACTAAGTATTTTTATAAGTGACCTAAGAGAGTGAATTGATTAAATTAATTAATTTTCTCTTATCCAATATGATAATTAGGGTTACTAACGGAAGGAAAGCTGGTAACTGTTGGATAACCTACTAGTTAGGATACTAGTTTCGCGTTTGCTATCATTTTAACAAGAATGCGGATGCTAATTTGTTTGCTATGTTACCCATGGTTTACGACGACAAATTACTAACTATAAATTTGAGACGGAGTCCTCTTTAGACAAAGCAGCCTCGGGTCTCGGACCTTAGGTGTCTAAGGTAAAAAACTTACCATAGTTTATATTTTACGCCGAGTCTTTGTTCGTAATGACGGTGAAATAAAATGTAGTCTGATTATAGAGGCTGTAACTCTGTTAGAATGTGTAATATAGCCATGGAACTTTGACGTAAGTTAACTGGATCATGTTTTTATTCATGTAATCAATTTATATAAAAATCAATTTCTGTTCGTTTGTCTAGCTAAAACTAAAGAATGGCTGGTTTTGGCTAATTTTGATCTTAAGATATTTATGCAGGTTCAGGACAGGTTAAACGGTGAGAAACGTCAATAACATGAAATACCTAAGTAACGTAAAATACTCAAAAGGATAATTCGATTTTCCTACATAATTTTCTTAGCTGTGAAACATTTGATGTCTTTCGTCTTAAGAAATAAAAAAATACACAACTTGGTTGTCAAATATAATATGTGGGTGATACGAAGTTCACCGGGTCATCTAGTAAATAATATTATGATGAAAATACTAAAGAAGGCTAAAGATTAAAATGTTTATTAAATAATTAATAACTCTGTCTCTTTGTTACGTTTTCACAAATAAATTGATGAATAAATTTTGATAAATATGGCAAGATCTTTATCAATTTGATATGGATTGAATGAAATTATTGTTACATCAATAGACATTTTTATACTTGTGTCGCAATATTAAAACCCCAAATATTTTTTGTCCCTCGTTTCAATCGCGAACGAAACTCCCACGGCTCCTTGATCATTGCGTTTGACGCCTATTTGGTGGAAAAAATGTTCATACGTCCAGAAAAAAAAGCTAGTCAGCTCGGCAGCACCCTGCCTGCATGTCAGTTAAAATATTTAATCAATTACCCTCAAATATAAAAAAAAAGATAATAACCAAACTTTCTATAAGACACTAAAGGAATATTTAACAAGTAAATGTTTTTATACTCTACAAGATTTTTTCGAATTATAATGTGTATTTTTAAGATTGTTGATTAAGTTTTTGTTTTGTATTTCATATTTTTGTTGTTATCAGTAAAGAAGCTTTGTTAATATTTTTAAATGTTGATATGCCCTCGGGTTAGTTGCGTTATCCACCAGTTTTAGTTTCACCCGAATAAAAATAGCAAATATAAGTATGATTTATGATTTGAATACTTAAGACAGGTACAGGTGAGGAGACAAATGTTTCAAATTAAATAATCAGTCTATAATTGCGAATATTTCTTACTACACATAATCACAGAAATAAACCGTTAATCTTGCATGATTTATGTGTGAAACTTTTTTTACAAATACTACCTATGTGTACCGCATAAAACAACAATAAATGATTATGATTATAACTTTTCCACCTCATTACGTCTTAGTTTAACTAGTTCAGTGTGTTCAATCTTGGGAAGAAAGGTTATTGAGAACTCGGTTTTTAAAATCAGGACAGCATAAAAACTGCTTCATCGGTCCGATTTTTAGGAAACCGCATACGCATCCCGTGCCAAACAAAACATGTGGTAACACGAAGCAGTGCGTACCCACCTAACTAGTGACGTTAACCTCTAAAAATTACAAAGTACACACAAATTTACGTAACAAACGTGTGTTTCAGAAACATAGTAAGCTAGGAAGTCCTCGTCAGGTGTTGAAATACGACTTATTGTGAAGGTTCTAGCACAATCGGTGCTTACTGTACCTTGTAAACGCTTGCTCAAGCTTATAACGATCTCGAGATCGCAGTTGACGAGTTATTAAGTGGCTGTCGTTAGATTCGCCTGATTTGCACAAGGTTAGAAGATTTTTGTCATAGAAATCCTAGTTTATTTTATTTTAATCACAAAAGGAAGTCAACTACCAAAATGGCAGATTCCTATCACTAAAGCTAGGATATAAACATAACTACTAGTACTTCACAGGAAGGTGTGCGAAAAACGGAGTTGACTATCGACGAAAATTGTATCGCAAATGATTTATCAGAAAATGTATATTCTGCATAATCAATTCATCCCAAAGAAATAAAATTATGTTACAGCAATAAAGATAAAACGACAAAAGACAATCAACCATGTTTTATTGACTACAAAACAGTTCGAGAAAGCAACATTAAAATTATTTGAATATTTAACAGCGGTTTAGATCTCCGGTTTAACATGAATATGGACAATAAATCCATAGAGCCGTACTCAACATTGTTTTTAAACTCGGCACACACACCGTTAGCGTCGTAAAACCATCGCGTCCCGTCGTCATATCTTCACGTTAGTGGAAGGTAATCTTCCCATTTGCCACCATACTAGCTGTCTTTGTAAAACATTCCATTCCATCAATACCAGTCGACATATTTAAAATTGTCAACCTGGAAGTCGGCCTGCACCCTCCGAAATCCTGTATTCGTTTACGCTGTTGCTTTCCTGCCAAGTTGAATCTACAATCCAAGGTAGCATGTATTTGACAAAAAAACAACAGTGAAGTTCTTAAAATCAGCTATAAACCGCTCGTCTAAGATTATCGACAGTACATCAAGATAGATAGCTATATAAGATACAAATCCTTGTTAGTATTCTTTCAGCTTCCGTATTGTTTGTTCGTGGGTAATTCTCTATAGCCTTTGAGATGTGGAGCGGCGCGAGTCGTGACGCGCCCTGTCATCGCCGTTTATATTCCATACATTTGCTGAACAACTAGGGTTGACTCGTAATCTTTAATTTCTAACTTCTTACTAATATTAATATTATTATTTTGGTGGTCAGATTTTATCAGCTCGATGTTTTTAGGCATCGGTGTTTATGAAGACCACGGGTGTTAAACCAAGTGACCATCACAGTTACTTTAATGTGTTTATAAAAAGTTAAGTATTATGTTATTATTATTATCTTACTTAGTTAACAAGGCGAGGGTGGATGAAGCTGTTAGAAGGGGAAGGCCTAGACGGACGTACTTAGGACAAGTCCAAGACGTGCTCAGAAAAGGTCAGGTCAGGAGTACCCATAATCAACGAGCATGTATGAATGGATTAATGAGAGTGGAAGAAGCGCAAGAGGTGTGTCAGGACTGTACCAAGTGGAAAGATGTGGTGTCTGCCTACCCCGTTGGGAAAAAGGCGTGATGGTATGTATGTATGTATCTTACTGAATATTATAAATGCGAAAGTTTGTGAGGATGTATGTATGTTTGTTAATCTTTCACACAAAAACTAATGAACGGATTAAGATGAAACTTTACAGTATACAGCTTACACATCAGAATAACAAATAGGCTACAATTTAGATTTTATGTTATAATATGTAACGATGAAAAAAGACAATAAAACAAGCTTTTGATAATGAAAGGTATTAGTTGCTGTGAGCCAAATCAAATTTAATTAATTATCTTACAACTTAATGCACTGAAAATAAGTGCAATTGGCTGACTTAATACTGCGTAGCAGAAGGCGAATACCCATATAACCTCGTGTTACACATTTGTATCTATACACCAGGGGCCCGATTCTGCTATTTAAAAGCCAATGGAATCGTAATTGAATTGAATGATTTTGACGTTTGGTCCATACTAAAACTGTCAAAATCATGCCATTCAACTACGATTCCATTGGCTTTTAAATAGCAGAATTAGGCCCCTGGTTTATAGAGGCTATGAAAATTTTGATCGCTTTATTTCAAATCGTTACCCCAATCACCGACCAGGTTAGTGTAAAAAGCAAAATGGTTTTCCCCAGAAATGGTTGCAATTGCAATAAGTTGTTTGTATTAGTACAAAACTTTATTGACTTTCCTTGCACCTTGTCAGGGTAAGAATTTAAGTTTAAGTCTATCTGTCTATCTACATATATGGTCTCTATAGGTATGTACGCGGCATCTTTCTTTAAAAATAGTTTACGGATCGTCGACAGCCCTGCTGAAAACATAACTATCGCACACCGCCCATGTTTACGTATTTATATGTGAACACGGCCCTTAGCTGAGAGATACTGGATGCAGAATTACTGCATGACCTAAAAAGACCATCCCTAGATCTCATGTCTTCGTCAATTATTTTTGATGGCAACAAATGTTTGTCTGCAATCGAGATGATCTTAGGGTGACATCATCAGTTCTGTCAAAAATAGAACCTCGTTGATTATTACCAGTCTATTTTACTAAACTTTATCGTCTGGGTTTTTGTTATGGTTTATGTAGTGACGTTTTTTGTTTCTGGATTTCTTCTTCTTCTTCTTATTTTATGACTGGCAACCCACTCCTTTTAATAAGGATTACTACTGCCATTTTCAAGTGATATGTTTTGGGTACAGTTTGGTGTAGGGAGGCGGGTAAGGGATAGGATTTTTGGGCAGTCAGATATAGTACATACACATAATAGGAAAATGGAGTAACTATAGCTTAATGTTATGATGGGAAAGGTATTTAACAATGGAATAAATATATTTGTTATTGCTGAGAGATAGTATAGAAGACAAGTCATACGGAAGGGGGGCCTTATACTTAATTAAAATATCATGTAGTGAGAGAGAGTCATAAAACGGACATTTAAATAAGATGTGCTCAATTGAGCTTTCTTCCAGACCACATTCACATAGTGACGAATCTTTGACATGTAGTTTGGAAAGGTGAACTGGAGTAGAACAATGACCAAGTCGAAGCCGAGATAGAGTTGATGAAATGATTTTTTTGAAATGCAATTTAGAAAACCAAGGCTTGAGAGATACATTTGGATGAAATTGACTATAAAATCTGCCTTTACTTTGACTAGAGTTTTTCCAATCCCGACTCCATTTCTCCAGCAAGAAATTGCGAGGGATTGATGAGAGATCTTGACTGTAATTTTTTTTGAAACCTGTGGGCCACACAGGTCTTGCTGCCAATTTAGCTAATTCATCTACCAATTCATTGCCTTGAATTCCTGAATGTGCAGGAATCCATGACAATTTGACAGTCATATTTAAATCAGAGCATTCCTTTAGTTTTGATTTTACTTCTTAGGCTAGAGGGCTAATAGAGTTAGGATCGAATGGATTAGAAAGAAGAGGTTGTAGAAAACTTAATGAGTCCGAAAATATTATTGATTGTTTAATATTTGAACATAATATATATTTAATACATTCTAAAATGGCCAAACCTTCGCTACTAAAATTCGTTGTAAGAGAAGGATACTTAAATAATTTAAAAAAAACAGTCGAGTGTTGCAAAAACGCAGCACCCACACAATTAGAGGAGTCAGAATTTCTTCTGACCTTTCGGTCTTCAGAGGTAGTTTTAGATGCATCTGTATAGAAAATTTGGAACTCTGAAAGAGCATTATTTTTAATGAACTCATAAAGTTTTGAATTTGGGTCACGAGTGTCCTTACTGATACCTATTGAGAGTAGAATGTCCGGTTGGAAATTAATGTCACTATAATTATAATGGAACAGAGGAAAACATGGAAATTTTATGACGTCACATTCAAGGTTTTTAAATTTTCTGAAACTAGATATTAAATAAGGGACCGGCTTATTAGACCAAAAACCATTATTTCCTTCCAATAGAACGTTAAGCATTTCAAGCTTTGAAAAAAGGGGGTGATTTTCTTGTTCGCAGACTTTAAAGAAGTATCTATCTGAAAGATATTGTCGCCTCAAATCCAAAGGTGGGTCAGCACACTCTACTTGCAGAGCATTTATAGGCGTACTTTTCATGGCTCCTATAATAATTCTTAAACTTTTAGAATGAGTACTGTTCAACTTATTCATAGCAGTTTTGCTAGCAATACTAAAGGTAAATGAGCCATAATCGAATAAGCTTCTAATCAATGCGTTGTGTATCAATCTTAAAGAGGACGGATGTGCACCCCACCAAACACCCGATAAAGCTCTCATTACATTTAAACTTTTTTCAGCCTTGTTACTAATATAACTAACATGTGGTAAGCTGGTTAATTTACTATCAAATTTTACCCCCAGGAACATGGCTTCGTTAGAAACAGGGAGAATAGAGTCATTAACAGCAATGCAGACATTGGGAATATTATTTTTCCTGGTAAAAACTACCACAGTGCTTTTAGACGTGGTTAAAGACAAGTTATGTTCTAATAACCATTTAGATAACTTGTATAACGACTTTTCCAAGGCGTCAGAAGCTAAGTCGATTGACTTGTTCGAAGAATATAATAAAACATCATCAGCATATTGAAGAATGGAACATGAAGCATCAGTGATTGATTCAAGATCACTCTTATAAACGTCGTATAAAAGGGGACTTAAGACAGATCCTTGCGGAACGCCCTTCCATAAATAGCGAGGATTATTATCTGCACCAGCAATACGTAAACTGACAGATCTTTCCATAAATAGATTAAAAATAAAATTTGAAAAGATCACGGGAATATTTAACATCTGCAGTTTAGTCTTTAAAATTGTTAAATCAACATTATCATAAGCAGCGGTAATATCTAGAAAAGCTGCTACTGTATATTTTTTTTTTGAGAAAGCTAAATGAAGATCACTAGAAAAGATACTGAGGTTATCCGCAGTACTTTTACCTTTTCTAAATCCGAATTGCGAGTTACCAAGCAGACCATTTTTTTCAAGAAAACATTCTAGACGATTTTTTATTAAGTGTTCTGTGATTTTGGCAAAAACAGAAGCTAAAGCAATGGGCCGATAGGAAGCAGAGTCAGTGGGGTCTTTGGAAGGTTTAAGAATCGGAATAATAATATGATGTTTCCAAGGTGATGGAATTTGACCAGTACTTATGACAAGATTTATGATGTTAAGTAAGAATGACAAAGACTGTGGTTTCAGGTGAGAAACAAACGAGAACGAAAACGAAGAAGGAGTTCTACCCCTGGCAACATTTTTGGGTTTGAAAGTAGCGTCAGCTGAGGACTGAATCGCCGCTAACAAACTTTCATACGAAGGAATAAGATTGTTTTCATCAACCGCCGGCAATGAAGCAACCATATCTTCTATTTTTTCGCTGAAGGACAACCAATCAAAGTTAGATAAATTGTATTGAAGTAACGGTGGTAGAGGGGGAATGGAATGATTTTTAGCAGGAAGAGAAACAAGAATAGGAAAATGATCGCTACCCTGCGAAAGGTCGAGGCATTTCCAAGTGAGGCAAGAAGCGATAGATGGGGAACATAACGAAATATCAACAAAACTTGAGGATTGCCCCGGACAAGCACGTCTCGTTGCGGAACCATCATTTAAAACACAGAGATTTAAATCATGAAAAAGATCAACAAGGCTATTGCCAAAAGTGTCATTAATCGGAGCACCCCACAGGGAATGTTGAGCGTTGAAGTCACCTAATACAATTTTCGGGCCTGGGAGAGTGGATATGATATCCCTCAAGATTGGAATTAGTGATAAATCTTTTCGTGAAAAGTATAATGATAAAATTGATATGTCACCTACCTTAGCAGCAACTGCATTCAGATGACTGTTATTGTAGGTTGGGAGCTGAATGCGCGAGAAGTTGCAATTCTTTCTAATAATAAGGGCTGCACCACCCCACCCATCATGTCTGTCATCCCTAAGGACAGAATAACCCGGCACTCTAAAGTTGAGGCCAGGTTTCAGCCAAGTCTCAGAAATAGCTAGTGCGAAAGGTTCATGTTTATTAATAAGGTAAAATAAATCATGTAATTTAGACGAAACACTCCTACTATTCCACTGCAGGACTAGACCCATAATGTTTATTGAAGAGTTGGTATATAGAAACTGACAAGTTATTTATCAAGGATATAGCAACGTTGTACGGTACTGAGGAACTTATAATAACATTTATCAAAGCTGAAAGCAACTTGTTAAGATCAGATTGGGAAACTGACTCACTGTCAGAAACATTTGATTTTAGAGCACACCCATTAGGGGGAGTAGGAATAGCATATTCTGATATCAAATTATTGTGTGCTTTAAAATCATAACCAGTATTTAGTGATTGATGGGATTTTTTATTGATAGTTATTGTTTTTTTATATGATTTAGGTGCAGGCCCCACAGAGGAGGAGGAGGAGGAGGAGAGAACTGCTGTGGATGGAGTAGAAGCGGTCACTTGAGAAAAGGACTTTTTAAAAGGAAATTTTGATGCTGCTTCTTGATAGGAAATAAAATCTTTGGACATTAATTGTTTGATGTTATATTGCCTATTATATTCAGGGCATTTCTTGTCAGTGGCCTGATGACTACCAGTGCAGTTAACACAATGGAAGTCATGAGTCTCCTCACAGTCATTGCCATAATGATCCTGAGCACACTTATAACACCTTGCTTTACTCCTACACTGCAACCGAGTGTGACCAAATCGGCAACAGTTGTAACAAAGTACTGTTGGGAATATATATGGTTCAACAGGTATGGAAGAAAAGAATGAATAAACTTTTGAGGGAAGAGTTTGGCCATCGAAAGTTATTACTACAGTTTGAGTGGGGGTCCAGGAAATACCTTGTGGAGTTGTAGTCTTCCGACTAAGCCTACGAGTTTTTATAATAGGCCCTGAGCCTTCAGGGACCCTGAGGTTTTCCACAATCTCTTCGTGAGACCATTCAGAGGGAATAAATGCCCTTCACGATGCCCATTCTGCAAATGTTGTATGAGGGAATTGTTATATTGTATATTAATTTGACTTTTTCATTGTTAATACAGTTGTTAGCAGCAGCTGAAGTCCCAAATTGCACGGCAAGGCGGTTTCTTCCGATGCGCTTAACCCCGTCTTCCATAACATTTCTTAATTTGTTTTGATATAAGAAGTTCCCGAATTTGATAGGATGGAGAGTGGAGCCGGCATTGGGAGAAGACTCTTTAAACTGTACGTGTACTATAAAAGGACCAGAATCTGAATCAGAATAATGTCTTCTCAAAACTTGGGGGGCTTCTGATGTTTCCATATTTGTGGTTGGGGTAAAAAGGGAGCAGTCGGGAACAGGGCTAGTGATGTTTGAGGGACTAGGCGAACACTCAAAAATACTAGGGTCAATCACTTTACGTGAGCCAATTTTTTGTTTGCTTTTAAATACAATAGTGTTAGATAAGTTGACTTTCTTTTTAGATGGTTGACTCTTTTTTTTCTTGTTAGTTGCTGTTTGTTATCCACGTATCTGCTTCCAACAGTGTAAGAAGAGGATTTGGAGGGGAAGGAGGGTCTGGAGGTGGGTCTGGATCTAGCAGCTCCATAATGGAACTGCTTAGTAGTGGAGGAACCAAGAATAAATTAAAGTAACTTACCAGAAATGAACAATATATACACACGAAACACGAAATTACAAATCACTATAAGATATATACACAATAATAACTAAAATATAAATAAATAATTAAAAGCAAGACCGCCCTTTTTAACTTCCCGCCAAAAAAAACTTACGGGAACCTTCTGGATTTTTATGAACGAATTTGAAAATAGTTATGGTATAGACCTAGCTAATCTCTGCTCCCAAAATAAACAGAGCTTAAATGATGAGTACCAAAACAAACGTTTGGAAAATCCCATCGCCCAGCGCACTTGTATTATAAAAAAATATTATTTGAAAGTAATGGTTTACTTGAATAAAGGAGTATAAGTTTTGATTTTGATAGAAACGGAAGAAGCCACGAAGAAGAAGTGGGTCAGGAAAATAAAAAAGGCCACAGCATTTCAACTTTGCTTAGATTAAAAAAATAAAAAGCGTAACATAGTGCACGTTTGTACAAACAGCAACGTAACTCGGTGCACAGTATGTGAGTTTATAGCTAATCCCCTACTTGAGCAATCAGAGGCTGTTGCGTTGACTGTACGAATATCGAACCTTAGATAAAGCTAAGGAACGCACGTGGTTGGAAAGCTATGTGGATGTTAGAGATGCGGGTATTCTACGCTTTTCCGTAATTCGCTTAGTGCCGCTGCACGCCTCAATGCACATAAATTAAGGTACATGGTAGAATTGCCGTTTCAGAGTTTACTGTATTTAGATACTTTTAATACTTATAAAGTGACAACAGTTTTTTCTAATATGATTGTAGTACTAAGCTTAAAAATGTGTGCAATAAAAATGTGTAATAGTAATATTAATTAATGTATAAATAAAATTAGATAAAATTGCAACGCCCTAGTACAGGGCGTCACATGTACTGTAACCCATATAATTGTCATCTTATTCCATGTGACGTGCAATTAATGAATAAATGAATTTATTTTTCACTTCTCATGCTCTAAAAGTACGCCAATATAGCCCTACGAAGCGGGCCTAAAGTGACCACTCTAGCCCCTAGGGAGTAAAAAGTAATTAGTTTTTTAATTCCCTTCATGTGACATAGACAAACTCAAACAGCTAGTAAATATACTATTATCTGTAGAGTGTTCATTGCGAAAATGTTGAGAGTTTTAGTTACATGGTTTGTCCGCAAAGAAGGTGGCGCCATGTGTTTTAAATTGTCAATCTGTGACTGGTTTAGAAGAAAAAAAAACTGACCGCGTAAATTTCAGAATTTTTGTCGAGTGTAAATTTGTTCAGTTTTAAATAAATTTATTAAGAATGTCCTGTGACAGTGAAGAGTTTGACGTCGAGCAAAGAGCAAAAGACTTAATAGATAATCTTTTGCCGCCAAAATCGCAGAAGGTTTACCTAAAAACTTAGAAAGTTGTATGGACTGGAGGAATAAGAAACATTTGTGATTTTTATTTTATTATGTAGAATTTATTAAATGTTTTTGTACTAAATTGACTATTTTCTCGCACTCAAAGTGAAAAGTACAGTCTGCACCTCGAGACTAAACTCCTATTTCTTTATGCTAAGTAAACTTATACGAAATATAAAACAAAGTCGCTTCCGGCCGTCATCGCGTCTGTATTTCAAATTTTTTAAATCTTTCAATTTTAGCAACGGATTTTATGCGGTTTTTACTAATAGACAGAGTGATTCATGATGAGGGTTTGTTTGTATAATACGTATAGTATATATAGTACTTTATCCATAGGGTCCCTAGTTTATATTAAAAGCTATTTGTACTATAGAAGACGAAATCTAGCTGCAGGCCGCGTTCGTCAAGTGTCGTTGTCGTTCAATTACAGGCATGAAGAAAGTGGCAACTGTTCCCCTGCGTCTGCGCTGTGGTTAAGCACCGCTAAGCTACGGTAGAAAATCTCATCATTTTCCGTAGGAATTTCTAGTGTAAAGTATTATCAATTTGAAGGGAAGCTGAAATTTCTGATTAAAGTAAAGTAGAGTGATGATTAACCTATTTGTTGACCCAAAGCAGTGCAACGGCTTAAATCGTTGATTTTTTTTTCATTGATGTATGTACACCAACAACCAAACCAAAATTAATAAATATGATCAATGATACGTTGTGTAGGCAAAGAAAATTTTTCACCTGCATGGGCTCAGGTAAGAGTTAACTTATCATTTTATAAGGAAACTATTTAAAAAACTAAGTCGAAATAATTAGTTTGTCATTAAAATCTAATCGTTGTTAATTTCTATTGATGCCACGACGCTTGCCGAATGCGGGTTAGTTATAATAGTGAATCTAACTGCCTGACCTGAGCTCCGAACCCTAAGCATCTTCGATTTCGGGTCGCGCGCTCTAACTAGCGGCCACAGAGATAACTAAAACACTAGGAGTTCTAATGAAGATTCGCTTAAATCTTTCATTAGAGGATAAGTGCCTCCAAAATGGAAGCTTTCAGCAAATCGCTTCGGACTGATTAATATTATACTTAAAGTAAGTAAAAAGTAAAAAATCATTCATTCACTTAAGCTTTTACAAAGAAGCACTTATGAAATGTCAAAATTCACAAAAAAATAAAATAAACGATAGTAGACGTAAATAAAATAACAGAATAATAGTACATATTCTAAATAAACATAATGCGAATCTACCACCGGTTCGGAAGTTGCTTCTTATCGAGAAAACTCCGGCAAGAAACTCGATGGTTACTCCTTTGAACTTTGTTTTGTTTTACAACAAATAAATTCAGAGTACAGTCAAAAAAACAATAAAAATACATTATTTGAGCAGAGGAGCAGATTATTCCTACTATGACCACAAATTCTCGTCGTTCAAGTTATCCTCTACATTATAATAACCTTGTTTTATCAACTTTGTTTTAATTGTGGACTTGAACTTGTGAAGAGGTATATCAACAAGACTGAGGTATTTTGTTAAAGTATTTTACAGATTGACCCACGAAAGAATTTCCTACCTTATGTAGCCTAAGACTTGGAGTAATAAGTTTGTTTTTATTTCTAGTATTGTGTGTATGAGTATCACTGTTTTTTTTGAACATATGCAAGTTTTTGCGCACATACATAATGTTACCGAAAATATAATGAGCGTGCACAGTTAAAATATCAATCATCTTAAATACTTCTCTGAGCGAGTCGCGTGGCCTAAGGTTGTATATCGACCGAATGGCTCTTTTTTGGAATACAAAAATGGTGTTAAGGTCTGCATACTTCATTATTTAACGAAAATAATTTCTATAAGGTGGAATTTCGAGCCCACTTTACGGTTTTGAATAATAATTGACAGCTTTTATTACGTTTCGCCTAAAGCTTATGCGCTCGTCCTGCCGTAATAGTTACCTTTAGATTATAAGTATTATTTAAAAGCCATAAACACTTAAAATTCGTGAATTAGACAGACAGACGGCCACCGAAGAGAATACCAAACAGGAAACGGATGTTGGAATGGACATCGAACTGGATGCGCTGATTTCTTATCGCCACTTTATGATGTAAATAAAAATTTATCTTTGGAATATTTAAGACTTAATTAGACGATAAATTGACGAGTAGTTGGGATAAACATGGTAATATTATGCGTAAATGAACGAGAACTGTATTATAAACCAATCGCAATTTCAAGATAAGGAAAATAATTCAAGAAGTCTAATTTAACAATGAAAGGAAAGTCGAAGCCACAGAATGATCTTACCTATTAAATAAATTAAGAGAATATTAGTAACATATTGCTCTGGTCAAGAGGTAGGGTTATGGAAACCAGAAGCAAAAAAGAAACTACAAACGCCTAGACTCACCGCATATATCTGTTTCAGCAAGTGACATTTGTTAAAGTGCTTAACAAACCCGCGCGCCCGCGCCCCTTATGGCGCACGAACAACTTTATTGTTACAAAGCCTAGATTTTTTAAAAGTTGCCTGAAGTAAATTGACAACGATAGGTTGCGGGCTCAAGTTGCTTTTTTGTCGATGAATTTACTCCTAGTTTACAGTCTTTAAGTTTGATACATTACAAATGAACGACGAACAAAAACAAACGACGGGCCTGTTGGCGCAATGGCAGCGATCCTGCCTTTAGCGCCGGAGGTCGTGGGTTCGATCCCCACCCATGACAAATATTTGTGTGACGAACATTTATATTTGTTGTGTGTCTGGGTGTTATTATGTATTTAAGTATGTATTTAGAAATATTTAAGTATGTTTATCAGTGTCTGACGCCCATATCACAAGCTCTGCTTAGTTTGGGGTCAGATGATCTTGGTGTGAATTGTCCCAGATATTAATTTTATTTATTTAATTTATTTCAATGGGTCACATTGTAAACATCCATATACGAGTACCAACACTCAGGCACAGAACGTACACAAGTGTTGGTCTCATGAACGTTTCTCGTATTGGTGGAACTCTATCCATTACGCTTACTTTCTTAAAATAATTAAGTTAATGAGTCAGTAGCAATTAAAAATTACGTTGGCAATTGAAAACTGACATTACAAAAATATGAATACTGCGCGATGGTTAATTTTAACATCCGGATAGAACGCTAGAAACCGTTCCAGAAAAACTTAGGGTCACTACTGTTAAACATGACGACATCGCAAATATGCACGGCACGACATCGTCGTCGCAACGATGCTGCGTGAGTGAACTACCACACCGCAATATGGACTTCTCAAAAGATAGCCACACTCGACGAGTTTTCCCCATGCTGTTTTTAAGAATTCGCGCAAAAAGCCAAAATACAGAACATACTGGATCATTTCCTTGAATTGTGGACAACGCATCATGTCGCTTCGTAGGTCAGCCGGCGCATAGGGCCACGTCACGAAGTCGTAACGTGTTTATGTGTGATAGCCCTAAGCTGCATGAGAGCCTACAGTCGCTAACTACTCGACTTTAACGTCGTCTTAACTACGAATTAAAAGTATTAAATGTTCCATAGCTTTCTATAACACAGAGAAGAGCTCTCAGTTATGGGAACTAACAGGATGTATCCCACTTAACCCCTGCGTTTATCCATTGATGGATAATCTGGGGTTGTTTGTTCCACTATATCCATTGCGACTAATCGCAATACAAGAACTGCATACTAGGTAAGGTTTAGTGGATAAAGTCACTTTCTATCAATAGGAGCATTTACAGACGCCTGAATTTCTGAATCATTTAATGAACAGGTACTATTATTTTCATTTAATCTAATGTTTTCTGATTTTCTTAGTCAGTGGTGGGATAAATGCAGCAAGTATTTCTGGAAATTCTAAACCAATTTATTCCAGTCTTCAGTGGATAAAGTGAGACATAAGAAAAAAAAAATGTTCCACTAAATCAATTGTGTATATCAATGGAAAAAGGGATCCACCCAACTCACATAATACATGCGGGGCACATACAGTGTTATACTAGAGCTATGTCCGACTGTACCTCAGTCCTAACTTGGTATATCAATTTGAAATGCGACATCTTACTAGTCGTTAAATAAATGGATTGTGAAAGTTATATTCTTGTTACGAATTCGCTCATTTCAGTACATTCATTTTTTAGTAAATAGTACGCATAGACATACAGTTGCTGCGACAGACATACTTCTGGGATTATATTAAATTCAAAAAACCTATTAAGTGCTCAGAAAGTTATGCATATGACGATAGCAATTTGAAAAGGTTTGAAGATTCCCGTGTTAATAAAAATAAGATTTCATGAATAGAAACTTTCAACATTTTTTTTGAACAAATATCTAAAATAAATTTTAGGTCGGCTAAATGTGAGGGAAACTATATGTAAAAGAACTTACAACTTACACCTTTAATGTAAAAAATACTAAAAATGTTTGGAATCGAATAGTCTTTGTCATAGTATTATTATGTCATCGGCAATGTGTATAATTCAGGTTTTGTATACAATGGCTAGCAATGTATACGATGCCGAATGCGTTTATTTATTATCACAAATATTTTTATCCATTACATACTTTGCCTACGTTATGTATGTATACAATACCCAGTGGTAGGGATCCATCTATATACTACGCTACTATCTATTTTTTTGATGACAGGAACTTGTCCGATATGAGATTTGAACTTCTGCTTAGTTCGGGTTCCAGAGATATAAAGAAATCTCGTTTCCAAACCACACCTTAGGCATTATAAGTTTCCAATCCGATGACTTTTGACCATACACAATAACGAGTATTGTAATAAGTTTAATAACAGTGCCAGTAGACACCCACTCTATCCCGCTCCGCTAACAGAGCTTGAATTACATTAATTTGTATCGAACCTTACGCGTAACCGACTTAACTCATGGCGTGTGGTCCAATGTCATTCAATTCGAACAATGGTTACCAGATAATCCACCCGAAGCGAATATTGACACCAACTGATGTAATGATTTTACATACGGATTACTAATGTCTGGCCAAAAAACTTTCCCCAAAACATCGCATCGCAAACTATTATATGCAAATTAACATTCGGCAAAAAAATGATAATCCCAAAACAACTTTTCGCAAATTTTTAGTTATCAAAGCTCTTTTTTACCAAATTATTGTACAAAAAATAATTGGTTGGTCATGTTACATTTTACCAAATATTATTTCATTTGGCACAATATACTCTTTCTAAAATGCTGTGTGGCATACGGTTTTGTCAATAAAATTACTTACATACCAATTTCAGTGATAGCTAAAATGATTTTGATATTGAAAGCAGTTCACGATTATTATATGATAATAAAAACGACATTTTAATTTTACGATATGATATCAACACTTTTTGGTTTTTTATGTTTATTCACTGACAGTTTGGTTCTCGCACTCGCCGGCCGCTGCCGCGGATATGTTCCTGTATCAGCAGAAATAATCAGTTGCATACGCTATAATTTGAGCAATGTGAAGTGACAATTTGGCCAAATATTTTTTTGGAATTTAATATTTTCCAAAATGAATCATTTGCCTTATTAACATTTGTCTTATTAAAATTTGACAAAGTAAAATTTTGCAAAATGATTATTTGACCAGATGAAAAAAGTGCGAAATGTACAATGGTGCTAAAGATTCATTTGGGAAATGAAAATTAGGCGATACGTTTTTTGGGAAGTGAAGTTTGGCGAAAAATAATTTGACCAAAGTAACGGAAACCTTTCCATAGACTACATTGGCACAAATTACGCATGTGGCGTGGCGCCTCTGACAGATAGTCCGCTTAAAACGAATCCGCCATTTTGATTACGCACACAGACACAGTGAGTTCACAGGCGATACAGGTGAGCTTGTGATCAGTGTCGAACTTGGTGCTATTTTTCACATGATGAATTTTGTTTCTGGTCGGTTCTGTAAGGTACACACATCAAAAGTGTCTAGGGATCAAGCATTTTTATTCGGATTTCTTGAGATTGAGATGTGGCTTTGTAATAAATTTATGATTTTATAAATTTATATGGATCCTTTTTGGTGCATTTCATAATTTGAAACAGGAACTGTCAATCAAATTCGAGTAAAAGATGAAAATCAGCTGTCAATATTTTCCCTATAAAACGTACATACAACGCATTGAAGACATTATTAGTGCTACTGTTTACCTACTACTGATTAAAACCAACGTTATTATGGAGCGGCGACGTCATTTAAGCAGGGAAGAAATGCTCAGAGCCGTGGGAATGATAGAAGCTGGTTCCCGGCAACGTACTGTGGCTTTAGCTCTGAATACAAGTCAGAGTGTTATCAGTCGACTTTGGACACGTTACCGAAGCACTGGTACCGTGGCTGAGCGCCATGGAGGACGGTATCGCTGCACCACACGGAGACAAGACCGATACATTCAAATCACAACTCGAAGAGCTCCAACAATAACCGCCATGATGTTAGCCGTGAGGCTTCATCACTCTTCAGGGAACTTAATTAGCGACCAAACAGTCAGAAACCGCTTGCATGAAGTGAACATTCATTCCCGAAGACCGCTAAGGGTACCACCTATAGCAATGCACAATCGTAGTATTCGATATCAATGGGCTCTTGAACACAGAAATTGGGCAGAAGAACAATGGCGTTTCGTGTGCTTTTCTGATGAGTCTCGTTTTGGTATGAGACCGGATACAAGACGTATACGACACTGGAGAACCCCTGGACGCCAATAGCGATTAAAATCCTGCCAGGAAGTCCATCCTTATAGTGGTGGAACCATCATAATATGGGCGGGTATTTAGATCGGCGGAAGAACTGAGTTGATTTGGATTAAAGGCAGCCTCAACGCTCAAGTTTATGCTGAGACGATTTTATCAGACGTCATCGTTCCTCTACAAGTGCAAATCGGTCCCTTATTTCAGTTAATGCATGATAATGCACGACCGCACACCGCAAGAGTTGTAAGACAGACTCTCGCCGCAGCTAACATCAATGTCCTGCCCTGGCCTGCTCAGTCGCCAGACTTGAACCCGATTGAGCATGCATGGGATATGCTACAGAGAAGAGCTCTGCCGAATATGGAGGGTATCCAGTCGCAAGAAGACCTTTTTTTGTTGTTGCAACGAACATGGGCGGCCATTCCACAGCGTGATTTGGATGAACTCATTTTGAGTATGCCAAACCGATGTTCTTGTGTTGTTAGTGTTCGCGGTAGAAACACGGATTATTAATTGTTTAAGTTACCCAATAAAATTTTAAAGAAAACTGTTATTTCAGTCTTTTTTTCGAACTTTAATGTTAGTGGTTCAAATGTCAAAAATCCCTTTATTAGGAAAATGGCAAATTTCTTTATTAATGCAAAGGTGACTTGGTTTATCGTTACTGTAGGTAGATAAACGAAAACACTTTATTTGATGAATCCTTAAAGAAAACTTTAATTAATATCAATCTGGCGAAAAGTTATTGCAAAAATATATGTTGATCCCTAGACACTTTTGATGTGTGTAGTTACCTAGTAACTTCATTTTAAAAATTCAGAGGGAATGAAGTAGTAACCCTGGGCGGTCAGGCAATTTCGGCGCGAGCGGTACTTCTGTAAATAAACTGTTTATCTTATGGCACCCTTTCTAACATGTATGAGTAAAAGGAGTAGATGCATTGTAATTAAGACACAGTGTGCCTAAAATGACGTCAAACACACTTATTGTTGCCCGTTGAAAGCGCGCAGATACTATAGGTTGGTACAGAGCTTTTGCTAGAGCATTAGCATGTAATGTAACATTTTTACAAATGAGCTGTACTGTACGTACAGGCAAATGCTCAGTTTTCTGAAAACATTTGCATGTGATGTAACGTTTTTGGTCGGTTTTTAACAAAACATCGACCATCATGTTCGCATTGTTGTTCGAGTGAATTTAAAAACGAGGAATGCTCTATTCGGTCTGATTCAAGTGAATGCTTTAATCTATCATCACCTTTAACTGTAAAATTTGGATGTAAAATTCGAAACAATATTCAAATAAAATGACAACAGTACAATGAATTTCGTAGGTTACATACATTTACTACAAATCTTATGTGTACTTCTCTATGTTTGGCCACTGGTGTGCTTCGAGGAATGAAATTTTATTATTTTTTATCTTATCACAAAAGCGCAAATCAATGGCGCGCTTCTAGGAAGAGTTTACGTGCGCCTCGTCGTGTGCGCTTCAAATGACCCTCGAGGAAAACCTAGGGGCGCCCTAGTGAGGAGCTCGAACCCGGATAGGGTAATAAAACATGTAAAGACATTGAAGTTTTAGACGCTTCCCGCTATTGTTTGCGCCATAGCACAAAGCAGAAAAGCTGCAAGTCACGCGCCGCCGTGCGTTCACACGTCTTGCGTCGCCGGCAAATGGTAATGTACAATTGGATGAGTGATGAAATGGAATCTCGATCAGATCTTCTGGCTTGAAAAAACGGACTCTAACTCACACTGATTTCCTAGGGATAGATTTTTACAAAAGCAGACTTCGCTTTGCTTTCGAAATGGATTTTGCTAAAAATATAAAAAAATTCACTATCATCCGTGGGTTAATCCTTCTAAACTAGATCCCCATACGAGACCATAGAGGTCTATGGATTCGTACAATATGTTTCTAATCTTTATCCTTCTTTTTTTTGTTCCTATAACACAATACAGTACTCTACTACAGCATTTGCCAACGTGCAAAACAGTTTGTCGGCAGTAGCTCTCGTGGATGCTATAAAATTAAAAGTACTTACATATCCACTTAGCACTAATAATATATAAAAATTTGAATATTTCTAGTTTGTACAGTAAATTTAAAAGTAGTCCAAATTAATTTTGTTTTTAACGCGCTTAAGTACCGTAATCAAGTTTACAGCAAGTGATACTCGTATTGATTTTAAAAGAATTAATCCCATTGATCGCTATAATTATGCTGATTAATTTAATATAATAAATTTAGTACAAACCTCAGAAAAATCCCTCTGCGACATTTTGTGTCTTTTATCTTCTTTTTAAGCGAACCTGTAAAAAAAAGAAATCCTTATTTAATATAAATGAGCCAAAACGTAGTTTCTTCACTTCTAAAGTTACTTAGCTTTCCTAACGTGTCAGCACTGAATTAGAAATGAATACTAGAATACAATTTGAATCATGTTACCCAAACGCGTCATTAAATTCTGATCATAAATCCGGATCATAAATGCTATACCAAATCAAACGTTTGATAAAATAACACGATGTTGTCGTTATCTCAATAAATATCGCAAGCGTCCTTGGACGAAATAACAGGTGTTATTGTAATCTAATCCCACGCAATGGATTGGCAACGATAGAATATGTTAATCTGTCTATGCCATTTCCTAGGTAAACTGCTCCTCTTTTGTCTGAACTTGACAAAACAAATAATTATACCAGCTTCTTTTTTATGTTTCTTAATAAGAACGTCATGAAAAATCGTGTACATCAGGCATTTTCACTCGTGATATGTTGGTCTTGTCTCGAAATTTAAAAAACAAAATAAGTAGGCGAGTACATTTACCAAATTATAGAGCCATCCGAAAAAAACTTAAATAACTGCTTACAAGAATAAAATTGATGTTAAACAAAAAAATCCTCGCATAATTACAGACCAAGTTTTGAAATCTTTTTATCTATATTCCGGGTACGGTCAACAAAAACATTTGCCCTCTAGCTACATTCAAACAGTAGCCAGGTGCTCGCATATTCAAATTCTAACTTCATACGCTGTCTGTATCATTATGTTCACGTCAGGTGGCGTGCTTTGAGCAATCAGGGGCAATTTAGGTTGACGTACACTTAATCGAATATTTAGTACAAAAACTAACCTTAAGATGGCAGAATAAGGTCCATCCGAAAACCCAAAAGTAACCAACGTAATGTTAAAGTTGTTGTGGATTAGTTTACGCGCAAGATTTGAAGTTTTGGTTGAGAAGAGTCTTTAAATATATGGCATAAGAGCTGAAATATTAGGGGTATCTCATGTGCTATTATTGTGACCCCGTACAGGAAGGTAGTTATTAAATATTTGTAGTGATTTTTGTCATTTGAGTTCGAATGTGTACAAATGACACACCTGGATGCTAGGGCGAGTAGCCTGGAGCA
The DNA here is from genome assembly GCA_947369235.1 of Udea olivalis. NCBI lineage: Eukaryota > Metazoa > Arthropoda > Insecta > Lepidoptera > Crambidae > Udea > Udea olivalis. The sequence goes on along the minus strand of OX376362.1, from coordinate 6,688,236 downwards.
AGTGGGTAGAGGCTGTTTTTGTTTTATTTTGACTCATTATTCGACTTCTGTTGCATGTAGAAACATCAAAAAAGATGATGATGATATAAAGCTACTGATCGATCGATGAAATCTTTGTCTTTATACAGCTTTAAAAAAACACCAACTCTACATTGAGATTAACAAAATTAGTTATAAACACTGAACAAGAAAGAGAAGTAGGTATGCATACAGTATTTTTTTATATGCTGTCACACTGAACAAGGCATCTTTGATTCTGTCAATTATTTGCTATTATTAAGAAGTTATTTTGATCACAAACCCGGGTTATTTTTGAAATATTGCAACCCAACTTTGCCCAACCTGCGATTTGCTGAAAGGATCCAAGGTCCATTCAGAGTGCAGCGTTTGATGTGCTATTTTACTATTATATAAATAACCTAATCACAATTTAAGAAAAAAACAACGTTAGCCTAATGCTTGTGGCACGCGTCAAACACGTGTTTTAAGTTTAGGTAGGTATAACTACTGGGTGTTGCTAAAGTCACCCCTGGGTCTGTCATTACTCAAAACGAAAATAGGTTCTAGTTGTACGAGTAACATATATTTAATGACCACCGAATTGAGATTTTCCAGAAAAAAACAAAGTTGTCGATATTTGGTCAGCTATTTAAAAAGATTAGTTTTCATCTTCATTTAGTAAAATGTCCTTGAATTTTCAGGTAACACTGAAAAATAAAAAGTCTTTTGGTTTTGTTTGGTCTCAAATGGCACAACATAAAATACGGTATAAACCTGCATTTATGTTAATTATGTTATACCATAAACCAGATCTGTTAGTTTTGTACATCTATTAGTTTACATTGATTGTTTTTGAATGTTTTTCTATAACGTGTTGCGCAATTACTTGTTGAAATAGTAAGTGTAGATTAATTTATAAGGTTGGACGTTATTGAAACGAGATGAGATTTTCTCTCAAGTAAGTAAACCAGATAATCAAATATTCCCACCACCCACCAGCTTTAAGGCCTGTTCAGACCTAAGCGGATTTCGCTATCCTTGTCGATCCATCCATCGTTTCGCTCAGGAAGGTAAGAAGATTTCGCCACTTAGTCATTTGTTGCCAAAGAATATACACGTCAGTCACGTTGTAGAGCATCTGGTTTCAGTCATCACTAAAACCAGACTCTACAACGTGACTATCCATCGATAGCGATGAAGTTTTCCTTTTATTAGCCTTAATTGACCCACCAGTTAAGCCGCGTCGACTGGCGAATACCTGAGCGAAATCCGCACGGTATGGAACTCTACCCACAGCAGCAGCGAATACCGCTCAGGTTTGAATAGCCGCGGAACTTGATACAAAATACCTGAGCGAAACCCGCGCGGTATGTACCTCTACTCACAGCGGCAGCGAATACCGCTCAGGTTTGAATAGACCTTTATGATACTTAGTAGGTATATAAGTGTCATCATCATCATCCGTGCGGTCGTCTATCCCGGTTGTGAACCCACACCAGTGTGTGGGGTCCCAGGGTCCGCCTTTCTTATTTTCTTAGCCCACTTCGCGCGGTCTTGTGCATCCTCAGTGGTGAGCACTTAGTATATAAGTGTAAGTTAGTAATAAATAGCCAGTAGAATCTGTAAATCATTATATTTCAAAATCAATCAAAACTTTAGATGAGATATTGAAAAAAAAAAACTTAATATTTATATAGTACTACGAGTATGTATAAGACACTTATAGCCATTTGTTCTTGTGATGCTTACTTGCATCAAAGTTACAAAGCTTTAAGAAGTTTTGTAACTGTGATTGAGTTTTATACCATATTTTAAAAAAACTATCCAAACTACATTCACTAAAATCATTATGACTTTTTAACTAGGATTATTATACTAGTATATTTACCTTAGTACTAAGAAATCATCATAAATCGAAAAGTTTAAATCTACCCAGTTCTTTACGATTTGCGCCGCCTTGGCTGTCGCGTTGATGTCTTTTGTTCGCGGATCATCGGGCGCACGCGCAGGCCGAAGAAAGGTACTTCTCATAGCAGGTAAGAGTAATTTAAACGTATATTCAACCAATATACTTGTACTTTTGCCAACCCTGATATTATGTAAGGTTATTTAAGGTTACCGGTAGGCAGGTGGTGACGCATAATAAATAAAAACTGGGTGGTATTGTACGTTTGTTAATACTTTTTGTTATATTGAATTCATAAAATAATTAAGAGCTCAACTTCTGGTGGCACAATACAGCGAGAGCTCCAATGTAACGTTCTACCAATAGTTTAATCATCACAATATTATTTTTATTAATGGCACGTGTCAAATTTATAATAACATCTTAGCTTGTGTCTCATTTGTACTTAAAAGGTTCTTCTGACCATCTAAATTTAAAAAGTGATGGTTTCACAAGAGTCTCTTAAACTAGTGAAAAGTTTTACCTACACCTAAATGAAGAGCTTAGAGTTAATGTTTCGTCTTTCATTTGAGTACATAATATGTATTTATATATCATTGTATTTATGAATTAATATGTATATATTAGCTATTTTTATATGTAAGTAGGTACACATATATATTGTGATTTAGATAAGTAGGTATATATATCATAAGAGTAAATTGTTTACTTTTATTTTAGTGAAACTTAGTTTTACAAAACCCCGCCGTAAAGATTTCTGCTTCACCTAGTGGTTGACTGGTAGAGAATGCCTTTAGGCATTAAGTCCGCCAATTGTACTTTTCTTTGTGCAATAAAGATTAAATAAATAAATAAAAGAGCTCTAATGTCTTATTCAGTACTTTGACTTCGCTTCGTTCTATCTAATACTAACAAATGTGTACAGCTCTAACTAAAAGAATCATAGAGAAAGCGAGAAAGCAGGGTTGTGGTAGAAACAGGGATGGAAGATAGACTGAGTTTGTAAAAATACCCCTGGTAGATGGTATTTATACCACCATATGCCTTCCTCCTTCTTCAGAAGGCAAATCGATATCTAATATTGAAATTTAAGCAATATTAGACTTTTTCTCTACTCAGAATACTGAAATAGATAGATAGATAGATAGATATATTATTCATTGTACAAAAACAAAAGAGACTTAAAGCTAAGTATTACATTTAAAACAATGCACAATTTAGGCGGCCTTATCGCTAATAGCGATCTTTTCCAAATACTCAGCGTCTTTAATCATTTATTAAACGTGCATCGAAGTGACTCTATAGTTGTACTCGTATGTGTTTTAAAACAGGACGTCCTACGAAAACCGGGGTATCTGGTAACACTACGCAAATCATAACAACTTTCTACAAGTAGTTGTTGGTATTTAAGCCTCACTTACAGTTACTTATCCTACGATTTCGTACCTTATACTATTGCTTCGTATCATGACAGAGGAAATTTAACCCATTACAAAAGCTTTAAGCAGTAAGGCAAGATCTCTAAGACATTTGTCAGAGCGTAACCTAACCTTAACGTCTCTCAAAGATAAGCAGACCTTTCATACAAATAACATCTATAGGTGTACCTTTGAGTTCTACTGATATGTTTATATGAGACTACCTAAGTTTGTGACGATTGAAAATTTTGTAGGTCTATCAAAAGCTCTAAGATGAAGATGAGTTTAGCAAAACATTTTCACTAGTTCGTAGCACATAGGGTAATTAAACTCCACTAGTCGTTTCACAAGTCTCTTGAACTAGTGAAAAGTTCCACAGCCCCACCATAAACTTTTTCATTGGACTAGTCGTTCAAGTTGAATTTTATGTACACAGTGTAGCTTACCATCGCGCCTTTGATTTGGACCAATTATAAACCCATTTCTTGCTTCGAACCACGGTTATTACCTACACAGGCTGGGAAACAAAAAATATCAATCGTACCACTTTACATGCACATTTTAACGCAACATAGCTTTGTCGCCACTAGTTTTTGGGTAGATATCACTTGTTAATCACTGGTGAACATCACAAGACCTTATTGTTGTTAGATTTTTGGAAGTATTGGTTTTAGAATCGAGTTGTTAGTGTGTTTGGTTTGTGTCTGCGCGGGCGCCGACGTGGGGCTGCGCGTGCGACGGTCGTTTGACTGCCGGTTCCCGGTGCTGCCAGCTTGGGGAGAGGCGTATTGCCACGAAAGCCTTTGAAGCCTGCAGGTTAACTTTGATATGGTAGAAATTTGGCGTAGCGTTTTGGCGGCAACATGTAGCGTCTTAAGTTTTATATGGACACTATCGACCAATCCGCCAGTATTCTAATTTTGGAACTCCAGTGAGCAGTGTGGTGTTTTATAAACATACATTTATAAACTTAATATATTCTAGTATTTCATTTAAATATCAGTTTATTTAAAGTAGTAGTACTTAAAAAAACATATTGTACATTTTTAAAACGGTTACATAAGTCGGAAGTCCAATATAAATTATGTGAGTTATTTTTATTAATTATTATAAATCCATAACAAGTAAAGCCGATATTTATGATAATTTACAGGCAAACGGGCTAATTTACCAACATTTCATCTCATGCCTTTGATTGTATGTGCTTAAAAAATGCACTCGAAAATACGAGTGTTATTTGACACTCGTATTTATGAGTGCTTTTGCATTTCTAATATTATTTACGAAATATTAGATGTTGAACACAAATGCAGAGGATCGTTAATAAAAAAATTGGGAATAATATATACGTACAAATACACTCGTCCACAGCTTAAGTGCAACACCATCAGTACCTAGACATGTTCTGATAAACTAGCGATTTCTTTTAGGTCAATTTGCAGGTATCTTTTAAGTATTTATCTACACCTACATTTAATCACCAATTTGTCATTCATAGAGTTAAACTCGGGCTGATTTACTTGATAGATTCGTTACACAAAAGACTTAAGCACTGATGCTACAATGGTAGAAATATCCACTTGTGGCAGCACCTGTCTAGCCGCCATTTATGTTAGGAGGAGACAGAGTATAGCATGCAGTCTCGCTCCCCGCGTAGGAATGTGACCCGCTATCACGTTGAAGGCCGCGTAAGCTCGCCAGCCTCAGTTCTTTCAAGAAAGCTCTATAGAGCTGAATCTATTAGCTTTCTAAGAAAGCGGTGAAGACAATTTTACAGGAAACAAAAAAAATTGATAAATATATTGCTAGCCATCAAGATCAAACAAACTATATATTTTAAGGTACATAGTACATGCAATAACTGTTATTGACTCTAAACAAACAACAAAATAAAAAATGTTCGTCAAATGAATATTTCTCCTGGTAGGCAATGATCTTTGAGGTTGAGCAAAACCTTTAACAATTCTGAAGGAAAAAGCCTTTAAGTTAAAATGAGTTCTTAGTGGCCCAAGAACTGCTTATTCTTGATACCTGTATCAGGTTGAATACATATAATAATATAGGGTGGAACTTTTTAACGCCACTTGGAGGGAAAGAACTGTACATACTGGAGATAGACAATTTTACTCAAAGAAAAGATTCCTTTTTAAAAAAAAAAGAAACAGAACTGCATTCACAGATTTTCGAAAATTCGCTTGCCACACCCGGGAATTGAACCGGGTAAATCCGAAAAAATAACAACCAGTACTTTTACGGCATCGATCGATAGGGTCAATCATAAGGATCAAATCTCTCTAACAAACATGGTAAACTAAACACAAGGAAAACCATGAAATCTAAACTTATAAATTCAATGAGATAAGATAAAGCACTTTCACTCAATAGTCCATCAGATTTCCTTCCTTCCTGGGTGTAACAAGCGAATTTTCGAAAATCTGTGAATGCAGTTCTGTTTCTTTTTTTTAAAAAAGGAATCTTTTCTTTGAGTAAAATTGTCTATCTCCAGTATGTACAGTTCTTTCCCTCCAAGTGGCGTTAAAAAGTTCCACCCTGTATAATATACCTAGCTTAATTAACTTAACATTTTGATTGGCACGTGCCCACATCACGCCTCCGTAACGATGGATTCATTGGTTGACATTATACTTATACTTACTGAATACAACAGCAAATTCGTAAGAGAAATAATATTTACTACAGGTTTATGGTTGGTGGAACCCGGAGTTTTGAGAAGGCAGTTACACTCTTTTCAAAATGTGATTTTAACACCTTTTTAATTCTTTGAGGGGTTTCTCTCATTCCCTGTAAACACTGAAAACTATGTTTGTTTACATACCCTTTGGGTGTGCAAATTCTATCGCTTACAGTCCTGAGAGCTCTACGGATATCAGTAAACCATTTACTCTGACCGAAATAACTGAATCCATGATATCCCTCAAAAATTGTAAAGCTGCAGGTGTAGATGACGTGACCGTCGAGCAAATTCCACACCTGGGTCCCATTGCGATAAGATGGCTCTTAGCCCTTTACAACACCTGTCTCGCAGAATCAAGACTACCGAAACTCTGGCGGAAGTCCAAAATCACAGCTCTCTTAAAACCTGGTAAAAATCCCGACGACCCAAAAAGCTAGCGTCCAATAACTCTCCTTTGCCACACCTACAAACTGTTCGAGTGACTACTCCTAAACCGCCTTAGACCATTAATCGATCCCAAACTCATCCCGGAACAGGCTGGATTCAGGTGAGGAAAATCGTGTACAGGTCATATCTTAAAACTCACCCAACATATAGAGAACGGTTTCGAAGCCAAGAAAATCACTGGGGCTGTTCTCGTCGACCTTTCAGCAGCATACGATACAGTCAATGTGAAAATTCTACTGTCAAAGGTCGCTGCACTGGTAGGTAGACGATCAGAACTTTATTGCTATACTTAGCGAAATGCTTCGGAACCAATATATCAGGTCATCCTCAATTCTAAATCGAGTAGATGGAGATGCCAAAAGAATGGGCAGGGAAGTGTGTTGGCAAACTCAAACTCAAACGTTTATTTGCCAAGAACACAGTAAATAAAGATGACATTTAAAAGTAAGTAGCGCATGTGTTCAGTCTGCTCGCCGACATGCAAAATTCAATTATAAAATGACACAATATTGATATCAATTAAATTAAATTATATATGTTTTTGCATTAAATTAAATATTAGTATGTTGTCGCCAATTAAAATATTCATTAAAACTATAAAAACATCTGTCCAATAGCCAGTTAGTCAATCTCCTCTTGAATATTGGCCCTTGAAGTGTTTTTAACTCGTCCGGTAGCAAGTTATACAATCCTGTTTAATATTTATACGAATGACCAACCTGAACTCCCTCATACTGATAGGTTACTGGACGCTGACGACCTAGCACTTACTGCTCAGACCACAACCTTTTCTGAAGCCGAAAAAATATTAACAGAAGCTCTGGAATTACTCGGGACATACTACGATAAAAACGCCCAAATCCGTCTAAAACATTGTCTTGTGTCTTCCATCTATGAAATCACCAGGCTAACAGAAAACCGCAAATTAAATGGCGTGACATCAATATCCGTCACTCAGACCACCCGATTTATCTAGGAGTGACCTTAGATACGAGTAGATCCCTAACCTTTAAAATGCACTGTTTCAAGACTAAACAAAAAGTTGGTGCGCGGAATAACATCCTCTCTCGGCTTACCTCAACCACCTGGGGAGCCTCTCCGCATGTCCTACGTACATCGGGGCTAGCATTATGCTTCTCGGCGGGCGAGTACGTGTGGCATCGCTCTACCCATGCCAAACAAGTAGATGTGGCCCTGAATGAGACTTGCCGGACGATCACAGGCTGCCTGAAGCCTACGCCACTTACGAAGGTATACCCGCTCTCAGGTATTGCTCCACCAGCTGTGAGAAGGCATATTGCCTCGGCGGTCGAGAAGAGGAGGCAGGAATGCGATTGCAGACACCTACTTTATTCCTCCAACCTTGGTGCTTCCCATCTTAAAAGCCGTAACAGCTTCCTTCGAGGCAGTCTGGCTACAACGTGCTCTCCTGGTGGAGAGCGAAGAGAAATGTGGAAAGAGAATCATGCTCCACCTTCTGACTATCTGGCCCCCACTGAGCGTCTACCCCCAGGATGCGACCTGCCGTGGCCCACATGGAACTCACTCAACCGGCTCCGAACTCAAGAAGGCCGCTGCAGGAGTAACCTCAGTAGATGGATTGCACCAGACGGGGCACAATGCAAGTGTGGTGCCCCAGAACAGTCAATGCAGCACCTGTTGTCCTGTCCCCAGTGCCCCGCCAGCTGCACCCTTCAAGATCTGTATGAAGCTACCTCCCTCGGGATAGCGGTAGCGGAGCACTGGGCAGCGGTAATATAGTTTACTATAGTAATAGTTGCCAACAACCAAAGGATCATCGACACGAAGAAGTAGAAGAAGATCGCTTACAATCAAGAATTTCATCACAATGCCATGCCACCCATCAAGTAGGACCCTTATCGGAACGATTTGTCAAAGATTTGTGTATGTATTTATTCATGTATCAGCTACAGCATGTCCCTCAATTTCAATTATACAGGCCTCTGCCCAATTCACAAAATATTTTGGTCGTTAACTCTACAACATACACAGCTAAATCTATTGATTGATTACCTTGTAAAGCACTCGGCCCGAAATCCGGAGTTCATTCACAAACCTAGGACCTCCGGAGTTCATTCACCAACCCACATTTGGCTAACGTGCCAATGACGGACATATCGTTAGTGAGTAGACCCCCATGCACACACACACACGTACCTAATGTCCGCTTAGCCTATTCTCGTAGGTAAAGCCCTAAGCAGAGGTCCTTGTCCCAATCTGGAGCGCCCTTATGTATTTAACATTGTTGGTGAGAGGTAACGTTGCCAATGCCCTTTGCGGCTAAAATAGCAATGGGTTGTCATTTGGAAAAATAAGAAAAAAATACGAATTGATATTCATATTCATATTCATTTACTAATTGCATAGTCACATTACATTGAATAAGGTCTTAACAATAAATTGTAGGTAGGAAATGTGACGCCCTGCAAGGGCGTAGCAACTCTTTAAGAGGGCTATTATAACTAGCTCATCCACTATAAAACACCTTAAAATAATTAGTTTTACAGTGAATATAGATTTAATATTAATATTTTAGATCTTTACTTAATGCGCTCTTGTCTGGGTAACTTGGTGAACAAGCGCGTGTTTTCTTTACTTAAGCTACTGCTATCAGTACGTCAATCTTTGGTACTCTGACAGCTTTAAACCTTGCGGTAGCACCCGAAACACTTATGTTCCCATTTAGGAACTACTGAAATGTTTTTGGCAGAGTGGCTGTGCTTAAAAGACGTAGGTACGGTGGAAAAGCGAATCCAGTCATATTGTCCTGATAATCCGATTTAATTCGTCGGTGTACCAGATTTAATTTCTAAGCTTAAAGTATCCTAGGGCCTTATAACAATCCCTTATAACTTGCCAAGTTCATTCCTAAACAGAGCAGAGCCAGAGCCAGAGCCAGTACAGAGCCTATCGAGTAATTTTATTAACTAAATTTTTCATTTCCAGCCAGTCACCGCCTATCGGAACTAACTCATCTTCTAGGCCGGATATTTACTGATCAAAATTTCTTGCTACTCTGAGTTTAGGAAATTAACTTGACTGGATACAAGCGATTGTAATAATAAGGCCCCTGGAAATCGGCGCGTTGCTTCGCCGGCGGATCGAGACGGGCCCGCTCATCACCGATCTGTTGAATTTAAAAGTGACGCCATCTATTGTTAACTGCCTACACTAAAATAAACCATGACGTCTCTTTTCGAGTGCCTGGAGTGCCATCTAATGTCATCAACTTACATTAAATTATTTCGGCTTATTTTACTAACGCCATCCTCTAACGACTTCCTTCCTTTATTATAATAATAATATACTGTTTGACAATAAAAAAGTGTTCGTTTTTTCAAAACCAATGGCAGGATTCAGGGGCTATTGAACAGAATTTCATTAGAAAAGTGTAGTTTATTGAGACGCCCGAGTCAGTAAAGCAACTGTCTTTAATCATTAATGACAATGACACATGACAATGACATTATATACAAAGGAGATCCCACCACATCTTCCCCTTACAAAATTATATTATTAAAGTTATGGATTTTTATAAATAAATTGTAGACTTCCGGTTCACCCAGACTTAATAAAAGGAAAATGTTTAACATGGAGACATACGCATTTTAGATGAACAAATAAAGAGTAAAGGTTATTATGATCAGCATAGTAACCCGTTACCAGAATTAAATGTCGGCGATGACGATAATATGTTAGAAAATAATAAAGATTATGCGGGACTGTAGTAGCAAAAGAACCGACACCGCGCTCTTATATAATTAAGAACAAAATGGGAGTTTTATTATATTTTATTTAAGGATCATGGACCTTAACACTGGAGGGTATGGAATTCAGATTAGAGGAAAAAGCAGACTTGGCAACAGATGTTTTGTTCTTTGCACACTGTTTCTGACACGGGGTAATAACCTTAGGAAGATTCTATCAAGCATTGATAAAGTAGTCAAGACGCCGCTACTAGTCAAACTGCAGACCTACGGAATCAAGAGTGATTCAGATGAGGAGCTAGCAAAGAGAAAGAAGAGCGATAAAATTGAGATGAACTCAAGGGATGTGACACTCAGCAGAGTAGCAGAATCGTTTCCCCATGTAGCCATGGCGGTTGTGAAGAACACCAATGCCAGGGGGAAAGTTGACCTGACGTGCATGTCTCTACAGTATAGGCTTGATTACGGAGAGATCTCTGAGCCCCCTGCCATTCTGACTCATGGCCTGATTCCTTCCATCCTCCCTAAATCGGATGAGATGATGTTGATGGACCTCAAAAGAATTTCTTATTTTTACAACATTGAGCAGTCTGTCACTCTTCAGATGCCAAGCGCTAGAAAGGCCATCATGAATGAGCCTATGTCAAAAACAATGGAAGCAGCAGAGAAGTTTGTCAATGCTGCAATCAATGGACCTCTGAATACTGACAGGCAGAGGCTGAGCATCCTTGGCCACCTTGGTCTTTTAGAGCCTGCTGAGGAATTGAAAAGGTGGATTTCTGGGGGATCCAAGCTGTATGGGCGCTGTGCAATCGCCCCTTCTTATTATATGCTTCAATCAACCTTGTCCATGGAGTTGGCCTCTGCCTCGGGACAGTAGTTAGTCTAATTCCCCAGGTCGGCGCCTCGATTTTCCAATAGACGATGACTGTCACTGGATATCTCATCTACCTGGCTGATTTTGATCGCCTTTTCCAAAGCCAAATCTTCACTTCTTAGTAGTCTATCTCGTACAACACTGCTTTTAATGCCAGCTTAACTGGCTTCCCATCCGTCTTCGCCGTGATTCTCATGTCCTTTTTCTTCTATATAACATTCTGTTCAACCCAATGTCACCCCGTTATCTCAAAGAGCGGTTCCAATTTTTGCATCCCATCCGTGGACGACGGGAAATGCGTTATTCCAAAAAACTCAGCCTTCAATATCCTCCTCATTCTTCATAATTTTCGCGGCACGCAGAGCATGTTAAGTATCTTCTGTCGGGAATCCTCTGGCGACAGCCTGAGCACACAAGCGCCATCTTGCGGTCAGCAACTGAAGCCCAACGTTAGTGAATAATCAAGATCAACGCTGACCCAATTTGTGTGTTACAAAAAGTTGCGACCTCTCCGCTTGGTTCGATCCGGCATCAATTATATTTTGCCAAAGTGAGATTTGGTTTGACACTAAAATGGCTGTCATATTTTTTTATTAGAACAGCAGCGTCATCTTTTTCACTTTCTTCTGCGAAAGTAAATGTCTGATACACATCAAATCCATCTGGCCCTATCTACTTCACCCGGGTAGGTAGGGTTTTCGCAGCCGGAACTACGGGTCTGGCTGTTAGGATCAGGGTACCACGGGTGTTGGGGGTCCCAGCTCTGCCTTTGTTAAGGTAGGCCCCAACTTGGAGTTGGATTCGTGGTGGCATGTGGTTAGTTGCAGAGGTGGGGCATGTTCGTCTGCTCGGTAGTGTGTACCGAGCGTCCCTCCTCGCGCGCAACGAGTATCTAAATTCACTGGTCTAGGGCGTTGGGCCGCTAAGTGTTTAGATGCGGGGTTAGTGAGGAACCCTTATAGCGGCTTGCTGCTCCTCCGGTACTTGCCTGGATAGCAAGGAGATGGGCATCCGCTAGATTGCCCATCCGGCCACCCTGCTGTAGCTAAGGGTAGATGTACGGCAGTGCATCGAGATGTGAGCGTGCTATACAGCTCCGGCACCATTCTGGAGAAATGGTAGTTGGCTTCTCTGACGTCCCTAGCGGGGATTGAAGCCGCTAGCGTTCTTTGGATGCGCGTTGTGAGCGACTATAACTGCTCCGGCACCATTCTGGATAAATGGGAGTGGGTAATGCCACGAGCTACTCGCCTATGAGTACCGTAATGTGTAATGCACTGTGCATTGTGCTTTATGGCGGCAGGACCTACCGCAGATGGTCCCTAGTACACTTCACGGTGTGCTAGGAATAGTGTGCCCTTCTGCATAACCGCGAGGTTGGTCGGGGGGGCCACTAAAATAAATCTCAGTAGTTTTGAGAAGGGACTTGGCCCTATCTACTCACCCGGGTAGGTAGGGTTTTCGCAGCCGGAACTACGGGTCTGGCTGTTAGGATCAGGGTACCACGGGTGTTGGGGGTCCCAGCTCTGCCTTTGTTAAGGTAGGCCCCAACTTGGAGTTGGATTCGTGGTGGCATGTGGTTAGTTGCAGAGGTGGGGCATGTTCGTCTGCTCGGTAGTGTGTACCGAGCGTCCCTCCTCGCGCGCAACGAGTATCTAAATTCACTGGTCTAGGGCGTTGGGCCGCTAAGTGTTTAGATGCGGGGTTAGTGAGGAACCCTTATAGCGGCTTGCTGCTCCTCCGGTACTTGCCTGGATAGCAAGGAGATGGGTATCCGCTAGATTGCCCATCCGGCCACCCTGCTGTAGCTAAGGGTAGATGTACGGCAGTGCATCGAGATGTGAGCGTGCTATACAGCTCCGGCACCATTCTGGAGAAATGGTAGTTGGCTTCTCTGACGTCCCTAGCGGGGATTGAAGCCGCTAGCGTTCTTTGGATGCGCGTTGTGAGCGACTATAACTGCTCCGGCACCATTCTGGATAAATGGGAGTGGGTAATGCCACGGGCTACTCGCCTATGAGTACCGTAATGTGTAATGCACTGTGCATTGTGCTTTATGGCGGCAGGACCTACCGCAGATGGTCCCTAGTACACTTCACGGTGTGCTAGGAATAGTGTGCCCTTCTGCATAACCGCGAGGTTGGTCGGGGGGGCCACTAAAATAAATCTCAGTAGTTTTGAGAAGGGACTTGGCCCTATCTACTCACCCGGGTAGGTAGGGTTTTCGCAGCCGGAACTACGGGTCTGGCTGTTAGGATCAGGGTACCACGGGTGTTGGGGGTCCCAGCTCTGCCTTTGTTAAGGTAGGCCCCAACTTGGAGTTGGATTCGTGGTGGCATGTGGTTAGTTGCAGAGGTGGGGCATGTTCGTCTGCTCGGTAGTGTGTACCGAGCGTCCCTCCTCGCGCGCAACGAGTATCTAAATTCACTGGTCTAGGGCGTTGGGCCGCTAAGTGTTTAGATGCGGGGTTAGTGAGGAACCCTTATAGCGGCTTGCTGCTCCTCCGGTACTTGCCTGGATAGCAAGGAGATGGGTATCCGCTAGATTGCCCATCCGGCCACCCTGCTGTAGCTAAGGGTAGATGTACGGCAGTGCATCGAGATGTGAGCGTGCTATACAGCTCCGGCACCATTCTGGAGAGATGGTAGTTGGCTTCTCTGACGTCCCTAGCGGGGATTGACGCCGCTAGCGTTCCTTGGATGCGCGTGGTGAGCGACTATAACTGCTCCGGTACCATTCTGGATAAATGGGAGTGGGTAATGCCACGGGCTACTCGCCTATGAGTACCGTAATGTGTAATGCATCGTGCGTTGTGCTTTATGGCGGCAGGACCTACCGCAGATGGTCCCTAGTACACTTCACGGTGTGCTAGGAATAGTGTGCCTTTCTGCATAACAACGAGGTTGGTCGGGGGGGCCACTAAAATAAATCTCAGTAGCTTGGGAAGGGACTTGGCCCTATTAGGTTGATCAACAGGCTGGATTGTAAATCTCCAGTTTCTTTGAGCACCCCCGATGCTTTTAAAAACAAGTGAAACTGGGTTTTCTAACGCTTCCATGCGTCAGCCCGGCTGACGGAGCTGCCTTCTATAACTCAATTCCGGAGGGGGCCTCGCGTGTTCCATACTATTCAAATCTCGTTTATCTCGTTTCTTTTTGTAAAATATACATCACGAACACTTCGTAACTGTTTATTTTGCACCAAATAAAATAATTTTCACCGCTGCCACCATGTAGTCCAATGAGACGCCCGAGTCAGTAAAGCAACTGTCTTTATTCACCAATGACAATGACATTATGTACAAAGGAGATCCGACCACAAAAAGCATTGCAGAAATGTCAAACAAGAAATTTTTGAACCTTATTTCAGAAGGATAAGGTTCAAAAAAAATTTTGGTGACATTAATCTAATGCCTCTCCGCCGAAATTTTATTCAAGAGTCAGGGGCCAGATCTTTACTTTTTTATTTATGAACAGATTTATTTGAGTTTACTTATAATAGCGAAGTATTCCTTTTCCAATCAAAATGATTTTTGGAAAGTTTGATCAATGGAGACGTAGTCATTGATAAAAACCAAACGCAGTTGCCTAGCAACTGTCAGATTGACATTACTTTGTTTTGATTTTTGTGTTTCTCGCAAGTCATACGTTTGTTTTAAAAATGCGTGTCTGAAGCCTATAAAACTGTTTAGGAAATAAATTAACCGCGACGTATTGTGTGCGACCTCGTATGTTTCAATTACGGGCAGCGACACCCACGGGTTTTGCAACTATACGGCTGAGTTCGTGTTGACTTGGATAATTTGATCGTAGTCACTGTTTTGTGTGGATACCGGGAAGTCTTGCGGTATTGATCTCACATGTGAGTCACTATTTAATTTCCTTTACAAAGTTACTAAAGTTTGTAGGCAGTAAGGTAGCGAACAATATTTGGTTCCCAAAAGTTAGGCCACTTAATACAAGAGCACTGTGTAGGCGCAGTAAGTGATTCATGGATAAATTAGTCTATGAGTGATTTACAACTACCGCTGTTAATGAATGTAAAGGTTAATGCCATTGTTTCAAGGTGCATATCCTTTAATTAGGTAATGAAAACTTAAAAGGAATTCAAGTGGCTCCTTTTTAACATAAAATGCTAGCATTATTAATAGTTTTTCATGCTATAGAAGCTGCTTGAAATAAAGTTTAAACTAAATTATCCAGTACGCTTACCTAACTACAATTCCATTTCCTCATTTGGTGATATACATAATAAAAAATGTAACTTATTTTAATGTGACTTGTAATCTTAGTGTACTAATTTATGTAAAAGGTGAGATTATTGTTTGCAGAAGATGTCACGTCCCCGTCCTCAGTGGCAACTGGCTGCGTTGGCTGCACAGCGTCGAGATAATGAGCTAAGGCGAGCAGAAGAACTACGAAAGGCAAGTATTAAATTAACTTGGTTAAATTAATAATTAACTTGCCTAAATAATAATGTAATAACATTTTTTTATTATACTAGGTAGCTAACTACTTTGAAGCCAATACCAATAAATCTCGGCATCATGAACAATGGACCACTGAAGGGTATTATGAGAAAGCAAATAAAGATGCAGAGTTGTTGAGTGATAAAAAGATCCATGCAGCGTAAGTGATACACTACTTTACTTATATAACACTTTCTGGGGGTCCTGGCAAGGACATAAAATAATGGCACTTTTGAATTTGATACAACAAACAACAAATACAGCCTTATATGTCCCACTGCTGGGCACAGGCCTCACCTCAACTATGAGGTACGAGCCATACTCCAACACGCGGGCTCAGTGCGGATTGTTGGAGAGGTGAATGTAAGGCTTATCACTGGCCTTTCCACCAGATGTTATCAAGCCGCCTTTTTAGGCCTCTGACTAGACTGATATCGTGCGACTGCAGCCGGGACTAACTGTTTAACGTGCCTTCCGAAACACGGAGATGACCGAAAAACACATCACTTAATTTTCGGTCGGGATGGTCACCCATCCATAACCCTATTCTTTTATTTTCAGACAACTAGAAGAACGCCGCAAAAAACTAGAGCTTATGCTATTTCAGGAAAATATGCAATATCAACAAGAATTGAAGGCCTTAGCTGCACAACCCAAATTTTACAAGAATGGGTAAGCTTTATTTGTTTATGATTAAGCCATTTGATTAAATCAAGTCAAGTAATTAGCCTATATACGGTCCCACTGCTAGGCAAAGGCTTCATCATTGAAATCAAGTCATAGCTACAATTGATGGGTATTTGCTTAATCACCACGCTTGCCAAATGCGGGTTGGTGATCACACAAAAACTTACATTTTTAAGTATGTTTTCAAAATTATCTTAGCCTATCTCAGTTGACACCCATAAAACAAGTTTTTTTAGTTCAGGGTCAGAACTCAGAAGACTATTAAAACCAAAAATTAGCTGTGCTCAATAGGAAGTGATACAGGTTACAAAATATTTTATAGTTATAATTTTGTCCCAGACTAAAATATAGTCTGAACCTTTATGATCTAGTTATTGAGGTTATTTGCCATTTTATTGGTTGTAGAATACCACAACAGTGTGTAAGTTTTTATTGGAATGTGTTCAGCTACACGCCGCCAATTTTTCAGACAAACTATTTTTAATACACTTACGAGTAAGTATTATAAAAAAGAAAAAGTGTAATTTTTCGCATCAAATCACATTAATGTAAAAACATTCAGAAAAACTAAAGTACAGGTCTGGTTAAAGGATGGGTGCCCAAGTGACCATCCTATCACAACTTAGTGATATGTTCGGGCATCTTCGTGCTTCGGAAGGCACGTTAAAACAGTTGGTCCCGGCTGACGACGCAAAATATCAATCGTTGAGCCTAGTCTAGGAGGCCTAAAGTAAAAAAGCTTGATAACATCTGACAGTAAGGTTTATCACTGGCCTCACATTTATTTTTCCAACAATCCGCTCTGAGCCCGCGTGTTGAGTAGGGCTTGTACCACCTCATAGTTGAGGTGACGCCTGTGCACAGCAGTGGGACGTATAAATATAAGGCTGTATTTACAGAGCAGGTGTGCTACTTACCCATCTCTGAATCACCCATATCTGAATTCGTCTTCTTCCAGATCTTACCTCAACAAAGTGCCAACATCAGTGCTGCAAGACATCAACCAAGGCATCGTGGAGAAGGAGGAGCAGCTGCGGCGGCACGAGGCCGAGCTGCGACTGCACCACGCCTGGCGCCTGCGCCAGCCTGAGCTGCGCGCCGCCAGCTCTTACGTCGCCAGCGGGAAGTGCAAGTCCGCTTGGTAAGGAATATGCACTAACTACAGCGACTGAAGTGGCTAGGTCTGCGACACTGAAGGAAAGTCTGGAAGTGGCGTCTACCAGGTTAGGTTAGAGGAGATCTGCCAGCTCTGAGATAAGTAACTGCAAGTCTTTATGGCGAGTTCCAGCTCAACAGTCTTAGCACCAAAGTGGCTTCTGTAATTTATCAATAATTTCGGAGGTAACTTTTATATAGCAAAAGTTTTATGCAAGCCTAAATCGTGTCAACAAGGGACTAATCGTTAGGTTTTACTAACTTCTGACGCAGGGAGAAATGAGCCACCTTAGTGTATTTTAGCTTGGTAAGAAAAACATAAAAACAGGCTAGCTCATAATCGCGTCATCGTCGTTGCTAAAGACATTAACCAAGGCATCGTGGAGAAGGCGGCACGAGGCCGAGCTGCGGTTGCGAGCTATGGGAAGTGCAAGTCCGCTTGGTAAGAGAATATGTACAGGGAACAGTAGTTTGTGATCACCTGTTACAGATACTGAGGAGGAAGCTAACTCCACGGCGCTGGCCCATCCAAGTTTCAGTTCCATTATCATTGGCCGTTCGACAAACACTTCTGATTTTTATGATTGGCGGTCACATAGTGCCTGCATTTGCCGTTAAATAGTATCCAGTCCAAATCATTTCTAGAACGAGACGATGCAAATGAGTAATGAGGGCATCATGAAAATGGTAGGAAAGCAAGCACGCTCGGCGCTTGCGCCAGCCTGAGCTGCGTGCCGCCAGCTCAAAGTGACCAGCGGAAAGTGCAGTCGGTTTGGTAAGGGAACATAGGTAAATTGCGACTGCAAAGCAGGCACGGAGGCCCCCTTATTATCTACTTGCAACGCAACTGGATTGCTCATTAGTCGCATTTGACAGCTAGTCAGCCAGTGACGATGCACTATTTAACGTCACATAGCAACTATCGCTTACAAAATCGTATTTTTCTTGCGATTGAAGTTAGTAAATAACCAATCAGTCATATTATAATCATCAATCAAGCCACAAGAATTCTACTTTTGAACATGCCATCCCCCATTGATTTCTGAGTGGATCATAAAGAATAATGCGGGGGTTGAGCCCCGTGGTTTCGGAGACCAAGAAAGACCACCTTAGGCAAACAGTTTCAGAATAATTATGTACCATTTTCAAACGATCAGGAATTTAAATAATTATGATAAATGACCGATTCGCAATCCCCAACCCCTTCGAGGATTACTGTGAACATGTAATCTTATGGATGACATTATTATGCGTTCAACTGCAACTAAATTACTGAAACTAGAACTTAATTATTGTCTTTTGCTTACTTTCAGGATGGAGCAAATAGTTGAAAAAGAGATGCAGAAGAAGAAGGATGAGGAAGAAACGCGAAAAACATTGCAAGAGAGAGACGAGGCGCTTCGACGACAGATACAGATTGAGGAGCAGAAACTCAGGGAGAAGGAGCAGCAAATGAGGGTAATGAAAGGAAATTACTAGTAAAATTCCAATTTAGAAAATAAATGTTATCAAAAACCGGAATGTCAGCTGCCATTATTTAGTGACGCTTAGCAAACTTCAAGCTCCAAAAGAAATTTACAAAAGAGTCGACCGTCCGAGAGTTTTCTTCCGTCGAGAACTCGAAAAAAATATTACAAGGTACTCAAAATTTCAGTGAATTGCGTTGGAGACTCTATCAGTTCTTTCTTAGTAGTTCATTTATTTCTTGGCAAGATTGCGGAGCAGAAACTAAGGGAGAAGGAGCAGCAAATGAGGGTAATGAAAAGAAATTAGTAGTAAAATTCCTATTTAGAAAATAAATGTTATCAAAAACCTGAATGTCAGCTGCACATAATTTAGTGACGCTTAGCAAATTTCAAGCTCCAAAAGAAATTTACAAAAGAGTCGACCGTCCGAGAGTTTTCTACCGTCGAGAACTCGAAGTTAATGTTACAAGGTACTCAAAATTTCAGTGAATTCCGTTAGAGACTCTTATCAGTCCTTTCTCAGTAGTTAATTCATTTTTTGACAGACTATCACGAACAGAGGCTCGTTAAAGCAGTTAATTTCCCGTCGTTTTTGAGTTTATTATAAATAAAAATAAATTCTCCTTTAAATATTTTTGTAGATTCAAATGAGTAAACCTATTAATATAATCTTACAGGAGCTCCGCGAAAGTCTAGAAGGGCAAATCACGGAACTAAGCGAAAAGGAATCTAAAGTGAAAAAACTTAGGAAAATGGAAGAAAGAGAGAAGATGATATTAGACGAGCTGAAATTTATATCCAGCGAGAGAGAGAAAGAACATGCCAGGCTTACGGCGGAAAGAGACGCCACTATAGTGAATATGGGCTTGCACAAATATAAGTTGAAGAGGAAGGTGATATCTGTTATGAGAGAGATAGAGTTGGATTTGGAAATGCTTGCTAAGATGAGGACGGCCGTTCTTAAAGTAAGTTTTTTACTTGCGTTATGTTTACAATTATGAATATATTTCAGTACTTGCTTAGTTTGCTGTTGTAAATCACCTGGAAGTAAACAAAAATCGATGGTTACATCGTCGCAGCCGGCGATAATATCGATGTGTCGATAACGAAAGGCAGTTAAATTGAAATATTTTGCGCTATTCGCATTCACGCATTCATTTTGGAATAATATTTGCTTATTTGGTGCCACTGAATACTAGTAAAACTCCCTTTACTTATTATAAAGTTAACTATATTCTTTTGAATAAACGGCAGTGGAGCTTAAAAAAATTATATATATCTACAGTTGCTATGTATTTTTCCAGGACATAGAGAAAGAAAACGACAAGACCGCTGGCTACAAGCGTGTCCTAGACCTGGCCTTGCGAGATTTAGAAGAATACAGAGAAAAGGAACGACAGAGACAGAAGAACATTGAAGCGATGTACGACGGAGAAGCGAGGCAGATTAACGATAAGCAGGATAAGGTAAGCAAACATACTGACTGTAGTAAAGAATTTGCGTGTTAACAGTGGCACAAATACTATTTCTTCCAAGTATTATAGCTTGGCCGCCATAAAGTCGACCCGTCGTCCTGATGGTGCGCGGGACGCGGGAGGGGGATGCTTTCGGCCAATCAATCAGTCACCTGTCCGCTACCGACAGCGAACGTTCAACGTCAAATCTTGCGCGGTTGCAGCCTTGTGTCTGCTCCACATGAGATAAATACAAAAATGTAATTACAGAGTCTACGTAATAAAAAATTAGGACGTCGAGCAAAGATTATGCTCAAAAATGTGGGGAATTATTTTTAAAGAAATAAATTGGAACAAGCGTCTTCTTCAGGTGTGCATTAATTTCGTTTTTTACATTGTTAACATAATGTAGAAAATGAAAAACGAAAGTTTTCATAGTAATTTTGATGTGTTTTGTTTTTTTTTACATTGTTATTGCTATGTTAGTATAATGTATTCATGATTCTTCCAGGTGAAGACATGAATGTAAATGAGATAATTTCAGAGGCTACTGGCGTGTCTATGACAACTATTAAAACCCAAGTAAAAGCGGCCGTATTCGGTCCTACGTCTAATAAATAATTGATATTTAATTAGGTTATTTTTATTTATGAAACCAAAACAAATACTAACAGATCTGAAGTTATAAATTTCCTAAATAACAACACGGAGATTTTATTAATCATGTGTTGAGATATCTCGCCGCGGCGTAATGCCGTGTGTACCCGTGCTACCCCTGCCCCGCGTCCCGCGGACTATCAGTAGGGTCGACTTTAGGGCGGTTAACCATATTGTGATACTTGTATCGATCGACAAGGTAGCACTAGCATTCAAATAAAATTGAAATGCCTTTTAGTGGAATTTTAGGCAGCATAAAGATAAACGTGTTTAATGCCTTATTTATTTAAATATCTTTTCAGCTATGGGCGAAAGAAAAGGAGGCGCGTTCAATGCTCATGAAAGAAGTGTTGTCAGCGCTAAGAAGACAGGTTGAAGAGAAGATAGATTTCAATATTCAGCAGCAGAAAGCCAACGTGCTGGAGAGAGAAAAGATATTGGAAGAGATGGACAGCTTCCACCAAGAAGTCAGGGCTAGAGAGCGGGAAACTCAGGTGAGCTTATTTAAAAAATTTACGTATTACTTTGTTTATCCAGTGTTGGTTAGATTAATAGTGCTTTTGGGTTATTATATCTATTTTGTTATTTATCCCTAAGCCATCTTTCATGAAATGAAATAAATTTTAAAAATAAGGTAAGATTAGTAGTTAAGCAAAACCACTGTAAGTATGAAACATACAGTGCTTTTGCTCTTCCATACAACAATATATTACCCTTTTCATTCTCCCTTATAAAGGTGTTGAATTTAAACAAACCAGAGGGTTTGTGTAAGTATGTAAGCATTACTGCTCTGAGTCAGTTGATTTGTCGGTTAGTCAGTCAGTTTAAAGGTTATCTGCTTTGTCGTGATAACACCATTTAAATATACAATCAGTAGTTAGCTACCTGTTCAATTGTCTCGCTCTATTTTCATTTCACTCGCGCATTGAACATTTAATCTTAGTTGAATCATTTGAAAGTTTTCAATAATAACAAAACTAATTTATTTATATATTCCAGTTGAAAAACGCCTCCTATTCCACCGTAACGGCCCTCCAATCCCAACTGAACGGCCTCCGCGTCCAACAGCAGCAAATGGAGGCCGCGTGCGCGCGCGAGGCCGCCATGCGCGCCGCGTGCGCGCACGAGCGGCTGCTGCGGAGAGAGATTGCTAGCGCGCAGCGCGCCGGCAGCGCGAACAGCTGGACCTAGAGGAAACAGCCAAGTAATCACGCTTCACATTAAAAAAAAAACCAAAACTAATTTA
The DNA here is from genome assembly GCA_947369235.1 of Udea olivalis. Taxonomy (NCBI): domain Eukaryota; kingdom Metazoa; phylum Arthropoda; class Insecta; order Lepidoptera; family Crambidae; genus Udea; species Udea olivalis. The sequence goes on along the minus strand of OX376362.1, from coordinate 6,666,032 downwards.
GTCACTATGTTCTGTCTCTTTATTTTTCGCAAATGTTGGCAACACTGAAACTAAACTGACAGTCAGTGTTATCAAATAAATGTTTTTTACAGCAGCGCGAACAGTAAATTACCGTTTTGAGGGTGACACAAAACTATTGTCATACTGAACTCTTAACACTTATTTAAAAAAAAACTGTTCTTGACCACTACTTTAGTTAACTTTGTATTCAGTCCATTGCTCGCCAATTAAGAATTCGATATAACAGTGTTGTAAGGCTGGTTGAGTTGTTATAATTGAAGGGGAGGTTTAATAAAAGTGACAGTTTCTCATCTAAGTTGATAGTGCTTAGATAACTTCCATAACTTGTAATATGGGATGGATTAATTTGAAGTTTACGTTAACTTGATGTGCTGTGTGTCGCAAACATATTATTTATTTGAGCCTTGATTTTAAACAAAAATAAAAACATGTAATGGTTTTGATAAATAAATTCAATAAGTTCCTGGTGTGATCTGTGATCTTATTTATGGTGATTTTATTGCAGCATGAGTCAAAAGCAATAATTATTTAAGACAAAAGTAACAGTAGTATTCAATATGCAATTGGTTAATAATACGACAGATGCCTATTTTGATATTGTATTTTTTAATAATACAAGACTTTTGCATTTTATTGTCATAGGTACCTAAGGTAGTAATTACTTTTAAACTACATAATGTATTAGGTGAAAATAAATAAAATGTCTGATGTATTTTTCTACTCAATTAAATAAAGCGAAAGACTCCTTAGAATAAGTATTAATAAATTCGTATATTTCCATAAAATGTAATGTAAAATGTCTGATGTATTTTTCTACTCAATTATATTATAAAGCAAAAGACTCCTTAGAATAAGTACCTAATAATAAATTCGTACATTTTAATAAAATGTTATAATTTTGTAAGCATATTTTTGTGAAAGAGATAATGAATTACTCAGCTAAATTAATTAAATGTCAAGTGTTTCTACTCAATTAATTAGATCACCAGTGTAACAAGAAAGACTCCTTCCTTATTAAATATATAAGAAATATATGTAGTTATTACATTTTTTGGCGAGTTAAGAGTGCTGATTTTGCGTGCTAAATTAAATGATAATTAATTCAAATAAGTATTAGTTTTATTGAGGTCCTTGAGTGTACTGTTATCTACTCTAATATTCTCGCACCATTTTTCATTAGTCCTGTCATGATACCATGAAAAAGGCCATGGGGAGTGAACAGGGAGGTTTGTAGAAGAGGAATATCTTTAAAGGCATTTTTAAATGACGACGGTTCATGTTTAATAATAATACAGCCTTATCATCTGCAGGGCACAGACCTACCTCCTTCGATGTGGTACGACCCATACTCAAACTGGTGGGCTCAGTTAGCGCGGATTGCTAGAGATGTAAGTAAGACGAGAGATAAGTAAACACTTCATTTTTGCCTACTTCAAAAAAAAGGAGGTTATCAATTTGACATCGTACGTCGATACTGGCACTGCCTTTCAAACAAATTTACGGAGTTCTTTATGAGTTTTTGAACAAAAAAACCGGTTTCGGAGACGGTTTTTTTTTTCAGAGTTGACGCGCCCGCCCTAAAACAAGATTAATCAAAGCAACCGACATCTAGCGACGTCAACCGGGACCAACTGATTGATGCGCCTTTTGAAGCACGGAGTTATCCACATATATTTGCTGACCATGCTGGATGGCTGGAAGACACTAGAGGGCAGCGCGACGCGGATAAAAAGTTGGATACAGCTTGCAATAGATGGCGCTATACTGCTTGGTGGCCTTGGGCTTAGGTTACATAAAACTGAAATTAAATAATTTTAATCCATGTATTATTTCGACTCTATCAAAAACATACAACCGACTTTAGCGCCTCCTCCTTTCTTGAAGTCAGTGAAGAAGAATATTAAAATATTGAAATAAATGTCTCAACGGTAGGCAGCAGGGGCTATTTGGGCAGCAATAATGTTGTTAAGCGTTTGTTTAAGTTGCTTAGCGTTAATTTGTTTAAATTTTATTTAGAGATGAAGTGTATAAAAATAGATGTCTGGGTCGATTCACGGTTTTACACGTTCGCTGCCCCACACCACGCACCGGTGCGTATGAACAATCGATTTCCTCTCGTCTTTTTTATTCGGCAGTGAATGGGTTAGGTGCCTGAATGGATCGTGTTTAATATCAGGTCTACTACGGTACAAATCGAAGTTTCGCGAAACTTTAGAAGAGTAAAAAGGACATGAAAAAATTATGTATTTTGTACTTACAGTTTTTTTTTCTTTTTTCAAAAAATCAACTTCTATTTCGAACGCAAATTTTATCGACTGAAAATTCACGTACGTGTTTGACGAACGGGAGGAGCCCCCTGGGTTGGTTATAGTTAGGATAAAAAAATTGGTTTTATACTGGCAAGAAAACTTCGAAGTAATCTGTAACCCTTACGGCTGCCAAAAGTTTCTACCTCAAGAATCAACAATGCCGGGACAAAAAATTCGACCCCTTATTGTTTCTCGTCGTCAGACGTTTAAACATTGTATCTAATAAAGATATTATAGCTTTCAAAAGGTTCAAAGGCAATGCTTTTCAGGAAAAGAGTGATCGAACTTTCATGTAAAAATAACGCGCAATTTTTTTTGTTTTTTAAACTGTACTCTCCTCCCGTTCTTCAATTGAAGCGATGACTTGATTTCAATGATGGAGGCCTTTGCCCAGCTGTGGGACAGTATATAGGCAAATTACTTTATTTTATTAATACTTTATTTACTGGTGTAATAATTAGATAACATTTATTATAAAAAAATACTGGGTAAATTTCCGCCTCTGGAAATTCTGCAGTTTCGTTCGTTACCGCGGCTATACTATACATAAATAATAAATAAATAAATAATCCTGGACATTATTCCACACAGCGCCATCTAGCCCCAAAGTAAGCTAATTAAAGCTTGTGTTATGGGATACTAGACAACGGATAAACATACTTAAATACATTTTCTTTTGTAAATACATACTTATTATACATAGGAGACACCCAGACCAGTACAAACAGACATGTTCATGCACACAAATGTTTGTACTGTGCGGGGATCGAACCCGCGACCTCTGGTGTAGTAGCCAACTTCTTAACCATTACACCAAGTCGGGCGTCTGACATACATACTCGATGGATGTTAGTTCTCGGGTGTTCTAACGATACAGGTTTGTCCATTTCAACCCAACTTTAAGTAAAACCATCTGCTTCACCCTCGGCTAACGAACAAAAGCATGAACTGTCCGGTGGAAGGTATTTTGTAATTACCAGCAGTGTAGGCTCGCTGACCAGAAGGGAGAGCAGCCGATCATTGCCTCTTCCAAACAGTTGTCACCGCAGCCTCCACCTGGGCTCGCAGGCGTCTGGGCAAGATCATAAAATAATTTAAATAATTAGATATCGTGTCTTCAAATGCGGACCATTTTTTTATCGTGTTGTGTGCACTGCGGCTCGGCGGGGCCGCACCGCCAGATGCAGCATCGGATCCACCTTTTAGGTGGATCGTGGTTGCGGACCTAGTAGGATCCGCGTACGGTGGGAGCCAGCGGGCTTGAGTATGGGGGTGCTTTTGCCCGCAATGCACGGCTTTCACCACGACGACGGCGGAAGTACCTGTGTGCTCCAGGTACTTCCGTGGCCTCCACCCTTCATTGGGGGGTCGGCTGGAGGGGGTCCCAATGCGGGGAAGCACTGGCGGCGGGGCGTTGCGAAACTTTTTAGGGACCCCGCCTCGCCGCTGAAGTGTTGAGGTCGAGTACCGTGGGGTTTTAGTCGGTAGAAGTCCGACATAACCTCGTCGTTCCCACGGGCGGCGAGGTATCCATGAGGATTTCCCCACGATAAAAACAAAGAAAAGGTAACCGCTGCCCCCCTGGAAATGAATGATTGAGATGATTTTGGTACAGAGCCTCTAGTGAATAGAAATACACCTATAAATGACATTTAATTTGCTGTAAGTAGTTAACAGGTTAACTACCGTAGTTAAGAGAGTAAGAGTGCCCCCATACTAGCGTCATTTGAGCGTCAGCGCCAGCACGACGGCGACGCAACGCTAGCGTACCGGCGCGGCGCGGTTCAACTCGGGCGCTTAGCGCTTGCCGCGCGCCGAACGTCGGGATTGCGGGTCTGACGCATAATGTGCACTTCGCAAAATGAGCACTCTCCTCAAAATGTACATTTCACAGAATGTGCATTTCTCACAAGGGGCACTTCTCATAATGTGCATTTCTCAAAATGAGCATTTCGCAAAATGTGCACTTCGCAAAATGTGCACTTTTCTAAGATATGACTAAATGTACTGCGTAACATAGGTTAGTCCCAAATAAAAAATTGTTCCTGTTGTAATGTGGGGACCGGGAGTACACAAGTTAAATGATGTATTGGACATACAGAATGATAGGAAAGTATGATTTATTCTGACTAACTCTATGAATATAGGTACTGAGTATATTCAAAAAGTATTGAGTCCAGACTAGGTTTTGATCGTCAATTAAATAATTTTACCTATATTTGTATAAAAGATATCTGGGCTCACCCTTACAAAAAAATATTGTGAATCAAAAACATTCGCTTTCTTTTATTTTATATTCTATTTTTACAAAAAAAAAGAATGAATTTATAAACTTGTAAAATATCCCCTGTACAAAAAAATGGGGTTATGTCCTATTTTCTAAACGTATAATGTGTTTGCTACCGATTACAGATATTTTTTTTACACTCGCAACATTTTTATGTGAAAAAAGTACTAGTTTGAGGGTAGGTAAAAAAATAACTGACAAGATTAGACTACTGCGACGGTAGATTAAAAAAATGCGTATTTGTTGTTTTGTATTGCAGTTCTAGTTGCAAACAATTTATTCCAAGTACTTTGTGTTAAATGTGGGTTTAAATATAATAATGAGTCAAGAAAATATTCAAATTCACTCTAATCAAAAAGGTGCTGTAACTCTTGTTAAAGATACAATAAAAAGAAAACAAATAAAAACGGGAATGTGGCGATGTGTAAACAGGAAGACGTGCAGTGCTTCTGCGACATTTTATGAAACAAGGAAAATTATTATTAGAAAATCTCAACATTCGTGTGACGAGCAAGATAAAAAAAATAGAATAAATCAACATATTTTATACTACACCTGCTCGGAAAGTACCTTGATACTTTATCAAATTTACGGTAGAAAGTACGTCATTGCATATCGAACAAATATGCGGGGAGAAAACGCATCTGAGCGGGAGAGAAAAGTGTATGAAAATCCATTTCTTACGTGGTTTTTCTTTTTTAATTTTGGGCAAGACTATGCGCCGGTAACCTAAATATCAAAAGCCAAAAAGTTTTTACAGTGAGTTTTTATCTCCAAGTTCGCAAAATGACATTGGCCACTAGCTGTGTGTCGGATGGTGTCGGGCTGGCAGTGCGACCCTGCGGCGGCAGGATAAACAATTTGAAAAAAGAACATGTGGAAATTGCAGACGCCATTGGCGCCATTTTAAATTTGTGTGTTGTTTGAGGATTCAGTTTTCGTAGAAAGTAAAATAAAACTATCAAAATGATAAGTAGTGATAGTGATGATGAAGATTTTTTAACTCCGCCGCAGTTGAAACAAACATTAATGGAAAAAGTGTTACATTAAGCTTCACTAACTGCAACAATTTCAATATAAATTTCAATTAGTAAAGATTTAGTTTTTTATTTTCCTCGTAGGTGTAGTATAAAGCACTATGTATCACTTGAGAGAAAGTGCGATTCCCGATCTCGGGTGTTTTAAAGCCCGAGCCTTGTTTCTAAAAAAAGCTGTGTGCGATGATTTTGATCCTGTACAAAAAATATTCAAGGAGAATGTATGGACTCAATACTTTTTAAATAAATGATTACTTACTTTGTAAAAGTGTTTATTTTGTTTCAAATACTCAGTACACATATCTTTTTTATTTGGGACTAACCTTTGTTACACAGCACATTTAGTCATATCTTATATAAAGTGCACATTTTGCAAAGTGCCCCTTGTGAGAAATGCACATTCTGCGAAATGTACATTTTGAGGAGAGTGCTCATTTTGCGAAGTGCACATTATGCGTCAGACCCGGGATTGCGCCGCGCTGGCGTCGCGTCAGCGCGACACCAGCGCAGCGCAATCCCGACGTTCGACGCGAGATTTTTTGTCAACAGTACAAAGAACAACGCAAATGCTATTGCCGTTAGCGTACCTACATTTTACACATTTTATGTACCTTTTTAGCCTCCTATGTGCGAATGTGTAATTTTACCATTTTATGTACTTGTTGAACTTAACATCTAAAATCATTTAAAAAAATTTAGAACACGACGCAAAAGAACCTTTGAAAATATGAGATACCATATTCTCAAAGAATGTTGATATAAACAAGTAGGTACCTAATCTTGACTTGAAGCTTTTGAATTGAGTAAAACTTTGAAAATGCTCTAAAAAATGAAGGTTAGTTTTCTCACGCCTAGAACACAATAAATAGTACTTCTTTTCGTAAGAGAAATTGTATGAGTGATTTTAGAAAAAATCGTCGGAATCAATTTCTTGCTGACTGTATAGATAGGGCGTCTGCTAGGCGCAACGCGACGCTCGGCGCGCAGAGGACGCTCAGCGCCAGCGCAGCGTTCGCCGCCGACAAAGCGCCGCGCAGGGGCGCCGGGATGTCGCAACGTCCAATTTACGCCAGTGTGGTTCGCCGGCTAGACGCTGACGCTGAAACAACGCTAGTGTGGGGTGGGGTGCCTCTAAGGCCGTGTCATGAACTCAGGGTGGACTTACTGCTTTGTATGGATCTGCCTGCTTGCGACTAAAATCGACACCAGAGTGCCCGAATTCGCCGCTAGATGGCGCTGACTCGATGCCATATAAAAGTCATTCGTATCTCTCACTGCAACTCACACTTGAAACTCCGTTTGGCTGGCGTTGACCGGCTGAAGTCGGTTATATAATAAATGAATAAATATGCCCTCAGACAACACACCACTTTAAGTTCTCGAAATAGGGATAAATACCCTGTGTTACAAGGTGCTAGATGATAAATTAAGCCAGAGACGTCTTCCAGCCCCGTGCCAAATTAAAAAAGATCGTTTCCTGATTGATTCGAACGGGAATCAAACCCGGGACACATAAGTTCGAGTAGGTAAGTCAAGGCGAGAAACCCTGCTACAGCGCACTACGCCAAACGTGTCGTCAAACATAGAAGAATCATTTCGATAGATTTAAAATGCTTTAAGAGGTTGCGTAGAGTCAGCGTCTCCATTCGTTTATTGCAGCAATTGTGTAACTTTATTTTAGGAAGTAGGCACGTTAGTAGGTACTTATTGTTACATTATCAATGCAACGTGTGATTTGCTGCAGAAAATGTGACTAGGTACGAGTAACTTGAAGTTATTGAAACCCAAAATGAGTACCCACCTACTAATAAACAAATAAATGCTTTCTGAAAACTTTGGTCGTCCCTCGCACTGACGACAGTGAAGTGCCAGTGGAAGCAGTAATTAAAACACGATTATTATTATTATGCGAGAACAACAACGAAGAATCGGGAAAAACAATTCAAAGAATTGATTGTTAACTAGGCATTCTTTTGAATGCTATTTTGCGTTGTGCAAAGACACTTATCTTGATGTGTCAATCGACTGGGGAAATCAGTTTTTGTTTTCCTTACAGCAGGTACCTACTATTATATTTACATGAATAAAAACGAAGACGCAGGACCCTTTGCTTGTAAAACTAAAGAATAGTCTATACTAGAGAATACCTAAGAACTCTAACTCAAGATACCGTCCATACCATCACGACTAAGTATATATATATATATATATTTTTTTATATTGCCCGTCAAGATGACCTCACTCCACCTGATCGAAAGCGGTCGTGAGGTCCAGATATGAGGTTGACAAGCCCAGTCATTCAAACGAATCACTGGGCTGGCCATCCTCACCTTGAAGGCCTGCAGAAATGCCTTTAACCTAAATTAGGTATTTAGATAGAGTCTAGGCAAGTGACTGTTGCCGACATGGTGAACGGAACAGTCATACACCCACTTTTCACCAACGTCGTAGGTGGTCACCCTTCCACCGTTATCCGGGTTGTTTTTTTTTTTTTTTGTTTTATCCATCACTGGAGAATAAGTCGGAGATTTGACAACAAAAACTAAGATTGCTTTCTGGCCAGATTTCAACTCGGGACCACTTCACTTGGCTGTAAAATTTAGATTAGAATTTTGACCCCAGAATATTCTCAAAACCATTGCACTTACCCCAACATTAAGACTTGTTCACCTCGTTCTCTATTATTTTCAACCATCCTACATATTTGCTAGACTTCAGGTACTATTTGGAACCGAGCAGCCGACTGCAACTTCCGACAGCTCATGCAGCGTCCCATTGTTACACCATCAAGTGACAATGGGACTCTGCACGTTCCATCGATAGTTGCAGTCGGCAGCTCGGTTCCAAATAGTTCTTTTATGCATGTTGTTTTTTACTTCTTATAATTTTTTTGAACGTCATTAATTTTTGGGCCAGTACGAACTTCAATTGCTTGCTGTTCGTCAGTTGAGTAGGTATCAGTATATTGTATAGGGTTCCAGTAAAGTGTGTCAGATTTTATAGAATTGTAACTAAAAAATGGCATGCAAGTTCCTTTTCGACATGATAGTTAACTAACGTAGTTTACTTGACGCATACGTGAGCTTCCCTGATTTAAATCTCAAGCGTTCTCTTTATATTAAGTATGAAACTTATGTGAATCTAAATAAAATATGAACTACCTAATTATTTAAGGCTTATTTTGGGGAAAAAGTAAATCATACGACCGAATGCTGTCCTGTCACATACTCACATGTCAGTAGATGTTAAGGGTATTGTCATGTCATGTCATGTCAAATCCCAATACAATTTTTTACGCGAACGATAACGTAAATTTTAAGTGGCAACTCGTGGTAGACGCACAGGTATACTACTTTGATTGTCGTTTCTGGATTCGGGCGATACAGTCCCACTTTCGACAGTCAGTGATTGTTAAATTGACAGTCTTGATCTTAAGGAAGATCAAGGTCACTGAAGGCGGTTCTCGTTAAACTTGAGGTTTCCCAGCGGTCAGTAAATTAAAGTGGCACCTAGTAGGACAGCAGGGCACATAGCGCGGTGAACTCATGGTCATAGGGGCAGAAATCCTCTGGATTGAAGACCGTAAATGCAGATCGAGATGTGACAACGTGGTCTTTTAGTAGGAGTTAAAATTAACCTACTAACCGCCAAGTGATCCCTCAGTTGAGTGTGTCTCTTGTGCCGGACTCGTATTTAATAAATTCAGAGAGGGGGGAAATGAATACGGATACAAATATACAGATACAAAATTATTTCGGAGATTATAGTTGCTAATTTGCAACTGTGGCGCTAGAAGCACGTGACGCAAGTTGCATTTATACAACTCCGGGGGTTTGTGGGTTAAAGGTCGCTTTAGTGAAACATTAATGCCCGGTAATGATCGGACATTTAAGAAATCTTTGGTAGCAGTCGAAGTCGTACGGTTGCGAATGTTGGTGATGTTCATCATAAAAAAAAACTTTAATTGTAATAAAAACTTGGTCTGTTCTCTTAATTAACCTCGTGAGAGAGCGTCGAGAGAGCGTCATGGCCTAGTGGTTCAGCACCCGAACTCAGTGCGTGGATCATGTAGTCCCGAGTTCAAATCTGGCCAGAACCAAAATCTTTGTGTTCATTGTTAAATATCCGACTAACTCTCCGGTGACGGAAAACATCGATAACAAACCAAATCAACCAGGATAACGGCGAAAGTGGGCTTCTGAGTGTTTGCCTCTGACTACCCCGCTTGGGATAAAGTCGTGATGGTATGTCTGTTCTCTTAAACCAGCTGGCTTTTGGTACGGACACATGTAACACAATGCGAAATCAGAGCTTCTCTGCGTCGATGGCCAGGGACCTCATTACAACCCTTTAACTTATCAAGTTCATTCCCTAAACTGAGCGTAGCGAGCAATTTCGTAATATGATCTTTCATTTCCAGCCAGTCAGCGGTTACCTGGCACTTAACCATCTTCAAGGCTGGATATTTACTGACGAAATTGCTCGCTACCCTCAGTCTAGCGGAGTTACTTGAAGTAGTTAGTATTTTGTTCTCCCGAAGTTATTCATAAATAACTACGAGTATTAGCAAGAATAGAGAGAGATGAAAACAATATACATACGCGTAGTAAGCGCCACCTGGATTCGATATGACCGACCAAACTATTACGTACCTGCTTGTATCTAGAAAAGTTTTTGATTTTTTACGAGTAGCAATGGCGACGTAATGAAAATTTGAATAACTGCTAGTAATAAAGTCGTGTCACAATAAGTTATGTCTATCAATAATGCTTTTATACCAAAAAAAGACAGCCAGATGCCATTACGAAAAGTTTTGGGTAGTATCAACTATCACACTGTTATAATTTGGAATTGAAGCATTGGGACTATTTTTTGTGTGTAATTCTCTGCCAAGTTGGTAGGTGTTTTGTTGAATTAGCTTCGGTTAAATATGAGGTATTTAATTACGTGTAATATTTATTGGGTTTGGTCAATGTGTGATGTTGTATTAAGTGTTATAAATGCGGAAATTAAAATAAGGAAGTAGTTTCTGTAATGGGTTGGTTAAAATAGAGTGGTTATTTATTTAGTCTGGATGAAATATTTGCAAGTTCTTTTATAGAAATTACGTGCATCATGCGTACCAACCTAGCCTAAAAATATAACAATTATAGTAGGATTGTATTGCAGGATTGCAACTTGTGTGATCATGTAGGCTGTCAGAGTGTAGTTGTAAAATTGATGCTCCATTCATCACGAGTTAATTGCAAATAAGTAGTTACTATTTCTAGTGAAATTATTACGTGTTATCAAAATTCTAGTAATTTAATTGTGTTACATAACTTTCCATAACATTAACAAGCACTGGAAGCCTTTTTTTTTGTTATGCAGCTTCAATTTAGGCTTGCAAGATATCCGGAAGCTTGATCAGAAATATGCTTTATTAGTCTTAGAAGTCAAGTTCAGAACCTTTAAGAGGGTTTTGAATTTGATTCAATCAATATTTGACCTGGATCAGCTAGGGTATAGAAACATTGAATAGGTCGATGTAAAGACACTTTCATTTCATATACAGGGTGACTGGTGATTCATTGGCATCCTTTTAAAATAAGAACCTACTCATGATAACATTACTTTACCCAAGTATGAGGCTATTTAATAGGAACTATATTGCATATTTTTAACCTTATAAACATCATGTTTAATACTCGGCAATTGTTTATACGGCTTAAAAATATGAATTTTTGTACTATCAAATAACCTCATTTACCTAATACCTAGATATATCTACAAAACTGCATATTTTTAAACCTTATAAACATCATGATTAATATTTTACATTTGTTTATAAGGTTAAAAACATGCAATTGTGTACCTATGAAATAGCCTCATACTTAGAGAAAGTACTGTACCTATATCATGAGTAGGTTTTTATTTTAAAAGGATGCCAATGAATCCCCAGTCACCCTGTATAAGAATGCCAATTCGATAAGAATATTAAGAAGGTAGATATTCATTCCTACCAGGCGGCATAAAAAACCATATCGGCACCGTAATAATAGATAGAAGCACTACCTAATAACCCATAGGCACCAATAACGCATAAGATAATAACATTGTGTGAAAATAAGCAACCGAGATAAATCCATTTCGAATCCGCTCATAAAAGTAATTATCTACCCACAAACGCAAATTCTAGTTCAGAAGCACCGGACTTATCACGGCTATAAAGAAAACGAAAAGCCAAGAGCAACGAACAGCTCGAAGGCGGCGCGTCAACATAAACATAGCGAGCACGCCCCCAGTCAAAACAGCAGACTGGAGCCAAACCATAAAATAAGACAGGTCTAGAGACGCAACCGAAAAATCCAGGCTCTATAATTATGTTCAGCTACCACCCGATCTACCGGCAAGCCAATTTAAATTTACTGCGAACACCGCACGTGTCCCACAAAATGAAAACCCACTACTGCACAGACACGCACGGAAAAAGACGAAGAAAAAACCCGGTTGGGCGCCACCCCTCGCGCGCTAGTGGCTGCAGTATTCCGCCACGCCTGTTTCCGAACGCTACTCTTTCCCTCTCTCTCATTCATCGCCCAATCGCATATAGCTGTCTTTGTCTGTAACGCGGTGGCGTGTGAAAAGCTCAGGTTTTTAGTCAGTACGCGTTTGGTATTCGCGCGTGTAGGTAGTGTCGCGAGCGCGCGGCCCGCGTAGTGACAGTGAAGTGGCGTGAAGGTGCCGAAGTGGCGGGTTTCCTTGCCGCTGGTCGGGGGGCCCATGCCCCCTTCCACCAACACCACATTGGTAAAAGTTAGTGTCCTGTGTTCAACTGACTAGTAGTCTAAACGTGCAGCTGTGTATGTGCTTGACGATGCGGACTTTTGGAGGTTATTTTTATTGTTTTGTTTTTATTTATCAGTATCGGAATTAGTAAATTGTAATCGTTGATAAGGAAAGTTAGAAAATATATTTATCTTTTCTTTATTTTTTTTGAAAGAATCACCTTTGCAACATTATATCATTATAAAATCATAACATCAAACTCTATTTCGATATATCCGGTCTTCTATATAAACATATCTCAATCGACAATGCTCCTACGGTTTGGTTGGATACACCGTATGTAATGCACCCATTATGTAAATTATGTACGGCCAAGTGTGTACTTCCCATACTAAACAATCATTTTAAATGCAAGATAAGATAAATGAAGTTGTAACAGTGTAGGTATAGTAGTAAGCTTTTAGTTTTGAAAAGGTATATAATAATATCAATGTTATTCATAACGTTTCCCAGCCTTAACAAATAGGCCTAACGCAAAATTCGCAAATGCAGAGACGGCAATCTCACCGTCTCTACCATATCAATATAACACTGTTTAGCTACAAAATAGCAATCCATGCAAACGAATAAACGAATTTTCTTAATAAATGTCATTATAGGTATTATGAATAACAATTAAGTATATATGGAGGATTTCGAGGAAAGATTTCGATGAATTGAGAACCTTCTCCAATTTTGAAGTCGGTGAAAGAAAGAAATGCTAAAATAGTTATCAACAGCAAAAACCCACTTAAAAACGGTTAGACTTAGTTTAGCTTGAAGGAGTTTACTATCGGAGACTTACCGACTCAACCAAACAAAACTGTATAAAAAAATGTGTGACTGTCAATAATACTTTCACAGACATTAAAATATTTCTACACTCAACGTTAAGATGCTTTTAGAAGAACGCATAGCTGTCAGTTCCCTTTCTAATGCAGTGTAGGACACGGACAAGGGCTCCTTAACTTTCAGAAGCTTATGAGTAACGGTACTTAGCCTTTTTTAATGATTTTGAGTACAATTAAAACATAACTTGAAATAGTTTTTAGGCAGTGTACCAACTTTGATTGTATTTTATTTACGTTGCGTTTGTTATGCCTCTATATTTTTTATACCTGATAATTGTGATAATAAACACCTACTAATTTATATTTGACAACCCGTATTCAGAATTGCTTTTAAACAATATTGTCTTATTATTTAAAAATCTAAAAATAAAAGATAATGTAATCATGAAAACTAATCAACTACTCGAAATATAACTATCCTCATTTTGGATATTTCAAAAAAATACTTTTTAGTTAAGCCCGACGTAGAAGCGGTTTAGTAACGCACTCCTTAGGCAAGATGCACTGTTTTCTTTTAACGTATTCCACACATTGAAAAAATTCTCGTGTAGAAGACTAATACAAAATAAACAGTCGTTCTGAAGTGGAATCAATAAAGTAGTGTAACCTTACGGGAAACTTCGCAAAAAAACTCCAATGAAAGGTATACAAAAGTTGAACATTGTAAAGGCTTTCTTATATAATATAATCCCTAAAAAACTTAGGTGTTTGTTACTTTTGTATTTTTGAATAGCTTTGGTAAACAATATAAAAAGGAATTAGAAATTTCGAACGCGTGCCAAAAAGAGTTGGAAACAAAAGCTTGCAAATCGTTATTATTAAGCTTTATGTTTAGTGAAGTTAGGATACATAATCTACCGCGGAGAATAAAACTAAACATTTACTGTTAAGATAATACATAAGCTATTCACAATAATAATGAATGTTCTGGGGTCTTAAACCGTCGAAACATTAAGGCCCGTTTTTTAGAATCGTACTCAAGCATTGATCTTTGCTAGTTATTTACATTTTCATTGTCTAGTGTTGCAACATTTGCAATGATAGTAGAATTTAAGACCTAGGTTAAATCTTACTTTGTTTTATTTGTTTTCCTTTCCAAAAGCTTAAGGACAGTGTGTTTTACAGTTTCAAACAAATGTTTGCCATTTTGTTATAAATTTTGTGTTTGTTCTTGTCAGAAGTACAGAGAGTTAAAAATATATGTATATTTTTTCACATATTTGCACCACCACTTAATTTATATTTCTACTTCTCTACCTAAAGACTATCTGGTAGAAATCGCTACTAACGATGAGGCCCCCTAAATTGAACACCTAATTTGATTAATGAAACTGTAATATTTTATTTGTGCTATCAATTTTATCATATCTTATTTGAAATAGCTCAGTCAGAGTCAGTCGTTAAAATACTTTTTAACTTAAAAACCTTATTCTATTGGTCATCCAATTACTAGGAAACCGCTAAAACGATTTACACACACGGCCTCGGATCCGGGCGGGCTAATAAGCTAGTAATAATAACAAACCTGCACTTATTAACTAACCGCAGACAGGTGTAATGATAAACAATGTATACTTTTTCTTGACTTAAAAATAAAGCTGCGGCGGTACTGACTATGACAGATTACTTAAGAATATTATTTTTCTAATCATGAAAAGCGATGCAAAAATCTGAAATTATGTCAAAATAAATTTTACATCTTCTTATTTAATCACATTTCTATAAAATTAAAAAAAAATTTGTTAAAAATTTTGCTACAGAGTCTAACTTTTCCCAAATTATCCTGTAGTCGATAACAAGTATAGTAACTAAGGAAATAAACTAGTTTAAACTTCTTTTTATTTTTTTGGAAGTATTTGACAACACGATGGCCCTGTTCTTCAATATACATCTGTAATAAAACCTAATAATAATTAATAATATAGATACATTTTAAAGTGAAGATATCTAGATGACGTTATTATTGAGTCGGTGACTTTTCTAAGGCCATGATGAGGTGACAAAGCAAACGTAAACAAGAAATGGGATTAGCGTAGAACAACTTATTCTAAGCCGGATTAAGTCCGGCGGTCAGATTAGAAATATTTTGTGCGTATCAGGCCACTACAACGTGACTTTCTTTAAGCTCTTTTAGAGAATCACCTTTTTGGCGATTAGCTTTTTAACAAGTTTTTAACCGTGTATTTTAAATAACCGTTAGCTCAAAAATCCATAAAATTCTACTCTGTTTGTAATAGTTTTACTTTAGGTACCGCTATTAATGTTTTTAAGTATTTCGTCATAGCAACTTACTTGTATCGTTTTAGCAAGATCTAACCAACATTTTAAAATAATGAATTGAAAATGTCAATTAATATTAGGATTCCTTCAAGCAAATAAGTTTTAGCACTGCAGTGTGATAGTAGCAATGAACTTGAGTAAGTCGGGCTGTCGTTTGCACACAATGTCTGATTTGAACCCAAATTGAATATTCAGATGCATACGAGTAGGGCACTATTCTCTGCGATAAAATATGGAACGATGTATTTTTGTACTGCACTTGGAATGGGGTAGGTATTTAGAGGAATTAATAAAGAGAATTTAATATGATGCTATGATCGCTAATAATAAAAGAATAACAATACTTTGATCTTATTAATAACAAATAAAAAAAAATACATTTCATTGTATGCAAAGGGGCTAAAATAAATTATGATCCGTTTATATAATGAATACACCTGCTTAATCCTTTAAAAACTTTTATTTGAATGGTGTTCTGACTAAAATAAAACTTAGTATATTCGTTAGTAGTCAAACCTATCTGGTATTCTGGTTAGATTGGTTGTATCAAAAAAGAGCACTGTTATTTCTGAATATTTTTAGATGATTCATTCTAAAAGAGATACCACTCTGTCAGCTCATTATTTTTATTCAAACAATCCACAGCCCTAAACACCGTGACAGCGTCTGGGATAAAAAAAATCACACGCACCACTGCATGCCCAGAACCGCAGTAAATCGCCGTCACAGACCGATTTCTGAACGCAGTCTGCAATGGCGCGCGACCAATCGGACATTCTGATTTGAATATGGAATATTAAACTTAAACCACCGCGGCGACCTTCATAAATTTAGCCAATAAATGTCACTGGTTCAATACGTGCGCGAGGACCAAAAAACACACCGGATTGTTAAAAGGGTTTCAGTTGACATACGGACTTTTTTTAAAGCGCGCTCTTGCGAGGTGTCAAAATTTTTCGGCCAATATCAAATTAATGATAAAATAAATCTGTTAGTTTTTTACAGTGTGTTTCAATAGTTTATTGGCGTATTATTTACTTTAATAACAATGAGAGCGTCATGGCCTAGTGGTTAAGCACTCCAAGTCGGATCGCGGATCGTGTGGTCCCGAGTTCAAATCTGGCTAGAACCAAAATCTTTGTGTTCATTGTTTAATTTCCGACTAACTCTCCGGTGATGGAAAACATCGATAAAAAACCAAATCAACCCGGATAAAGGCGGAAGGCTCACCACCTACCACGTTGGGTTCTAATTCCATTGGTGAAAAGTGGGCTTGTGAGTGTTCCGTTCATCATGACGGCAACAGTCACTTGCCTCTGACTACCCCGCTTGGGATAAAGTCTTGATGGTATGTACTAACAATGAAAAACAAGTTTTTGACACATCAATAAAACGATTTACCTAACGTATTGTGTTGTGATACACGATAAGCCTCTTTGGATAAAGAACTGGTTATTCTAATGGCGCTAACATAATTACTCTGATCAGAATAAACTACTCGAACCTAAGATGATTTTTGTGAAAAAGTTACAAGTTGCTTGTTGTAACTTAATAAACAATTGGTAGAGCGAACATAACAATAAAAATTGTAAAAAAATAAGTATCATTTAGACCAGAAATGCTTTTTTGTTTCATCCATTTGCAATTTACATGTGCAATGAATATCTCATAGAAGCTACTTTTCTATAGCCACTTAAAAGGCCTCGAGCTTGTGAAAAGTTATACTATTAATTCCAATGATTTCCGCTAGATGGCGGTTGTCAAGATAAGTCATGTCTAATTGGTATGAAAATCTCGTAACTAAGTTAAAAAGTCTGACCATCACTCGTTAGTGTCAAAATATGCAGCAAAAATGCGCATTTGGATTGCATTGATTTAGAAATTTAATTTTTCACCGCTCTGAGGGATTACATACTTGATTATTTGATAATTATAAATTCCAACTTGATACCTACTACAGCCTGAGGATTATTTTTTAGGCTGCGTAGCTTTTGAGAAAAAGGTCTCAGACATGCCAAGTCCTATGCGAGTTTTTTTACCCTAAAAATATTTCTTTTGTCGCATATTACAGTGCTAGCGCACACGGCTAACGTTCTCGCAGTCGTTGAGTTGCGCAGTTATAGCAAATACTAATAAAATCTTATCCAACCTACGCTTTATCGATCATAAAACTCAATCCCATTATGTTCTAGCTGTTCATTGCTACCAACTTTATGATGAAATGAAGTATTGTACTTATAAGGTTGTATATATTTCTGTAAGTATACCTAATGTGCAAGACCCATGTAGACCTTGAAGGTACCTAGACAAAGACCGCGGTATTATCGAATGTCCATTTATTTTGTATCCTTAAATAAGTTTAGACTTACTGCCGTTTTGGCCTTAAAGCTTTGTGAAAGAAGACCTGTTTCAATGGGTTATTGTACATTAATTTTAAGATTAATTATCATTAATGCATCACCTTTTAGCCGCTAACTTTACGATCTTAACTTACTTCATAAGTTACTTACTAAATATTTTCGAGCATGTGCTGTATGCCTTGCAGATTCTTAGATGGTATTCAGACTGAATGGTATTTAGAATACTATTGAAAATATGTAATAGTTACCCTATCATTTCGACTCGGGTCGTAGCGAGTGGGTCACTACGTAATTTCGCTTGCCAAGGCATTTGCATTTGTCTGGCATTGATATGTTCCATAGATGTACAACGGTACACACATAAGTACATATAAATAGCATTGTATTTATTCTGTGGATGGAATTTTGTCTTTTCTCTGTGTCTGTAAATGAATGGGGACTTCGTGTCAGATGATCTTGACAATCGACCAATCTTTGTTGACAATCAATCGCTGTGTTCGGATTCCTGATAATTTAATTTGTTGCAACAATTTTTATTCATGCTTATGGATTTCATGCTAAATAATAATAACTATCCCAATCATTTTCATCAGATGAACATTAATTTAAGCATGATTTACTTTTGAAAAAGTTATCTAATGTGTAAAACAAATCATTGTTGTAAATAAGATGTTGAAAAGAGGAACTACCCGGTTTCTTGCCATACGTAAACTACGATAGTGGACTTCAGTCATTTTTGGTTCCATTTCCTATCACTAGGGGCGCTGTACTGAACTCTCATGCAAATACGCCAACGCGAACGCTAGCGGCTGTCATGGTGTAAACTCATGGTAGACATACAGTTCATTTAAGTATTTATGACCGGTGGTAGTCACATTTATGGTTGTCTCCAGTGTTTTAATATTTTTGACATGAACTTTCTAGGATTATTAAGGTACCTATGGCGAAAAATAAACCTTTTGAAATTATTATTTCGTCTACATAATTTAACACCAAGAATCCGGCCTGAGAGAGAATTTGCTGCTAGATGGCGCTGACTCGAGGTACTATTGACATTTTAAGACACAGTTGGCGTAGTGCGCTGTAGGACGGTTTCTCGCCTCGATTTCCGTAGTGTCCCGGGTTCGATTCCCGGTCGGGTCAATCCAGGAAACGATCTTTTCTGAATTGTTTTGGGTCTGGGTGTGCTGGGAGACGCCCCTGGCTTATTTCCTTGTGTGGTACCTCGTAACACAAGGTATTAATGCCTACTTCGAGACCATTACAAGAGGTGTGTTGTCGCATATTATTTTATTTTACAATTATTTATTTTTATTGTATAATTATTTTATTTATTTTATATTTTTTATATTTATTTACGTGCTCGCAAAACGCGATGGTGAAGTCATTTACTCCTCTGACTGCAACTCGCACTCGGCACTCTGATCCTAGGGCTCAAGCGGGACTCGAACCCACGCATTCCACAATCCGTGTAGCTGCTCTTCCAATTACTGAGCTACCGAGGCAACCACCACACTGAAGAGAACAGAATAGATTGTTTTCAGTTTCCATTGAAAAAGTCTGCTTCACAAGTCAGGGATACTTAGTTACTTTTTAAAATTAGTTACTCGATATTTAACAGGAGATATCTTTGACTGCGTTTACTGGTCTGACCCTCGATTCGTCTATTTAAAACCCAAAAAAATAGCAGTTAAATGGCATCATTTTGGGAGAATTAGTACGGTTCAAGTACAAAGTCGCGGGCAAAACCTGGTAGGTAATTGTATTTCAACGTATGTTCTCCCTTGCAGGACGTGGCGAAGCAGGCGGCGCGATGGCGTGCGCCGGCTGCGAGAAGCCAATCCTGGACAAGTTCCTGCTTCACGTGCTGGAGCGCGCGTGGCACGCGGCGTGCGTCCGGTGCGCCGACTGTCGCGCGCCGCTCGCCGACAAGTGCTACTCTAGGGACAACAAGCTCTTCTGCAGGAACGACTTCTTCAGGTGGGTCTGGTCTACACTAAACTTTAACTAGGCTAGACAGTTCACAAGACAATATGCATGCGGGCCGCCTGATGTTCATAAACATAATCATTTAAACGGGTGCTACACGGTCGCCAACAAGACCACCGACAAAGGTGACCTTGGTCTGGCCAACCGTCGATTCATTGTTATTTGGTTGCCAACCGCCGTCCATACGGTCTGACTTGACTAAGGTCACCTCTGTCGGAGGCTTGTTGGGAACCGTTAAGCACCCATTTTAATTAATCACCCTAATCAAAAAGTATTACACAATGCTATGGATACTATGAAAATCTATATTTCGTAGGATAATAGGAAGAGCCGGAATATCTCGAAAATCCTAGGACATCTCTGACGGTTATTATCGCTATAATCCTGGTTATTTGCAGAATGATCGCGAAAATCTGACGTGTGAGTATGTGTGTGTGTACGGAAGGGTCGGAAGGTCAGTGTGTGCATGAGAATGAATGAGAGTGAGTTGGTCTATTAGGATGTAAAGGAATGTACAATGTGCATGTACATTCCTTTACATCCTATCGTAGATATTATAAGTTACCGCAGTGTGAACTAGTGCAACAACACTAACGCGTTACCGACCCGAAGGCCAAGGTGAAAACATAGTGAGCTGAGGCATCTGGTCACTCAGCTGACCAACCACAGCCCTCCGATAAGCTCTGGCTACCACAATCACTAGCACCAACAACCAAAGCCTAACAGTGTTTTGACTGGCCTGTTAGTGCAATGGCAGCGATCCTGCCATTAGCGCCGAGGGTCTTCGGTTCGATCCACACCCATAACAAACATTCACGTGACGAGCACTTGTGTTTGTTGTGTGTCTGGGTGTTATTATCTATTGACTATGTAATATTCAAGTGTGTTTATCAGTCTCTGACACCCATGGTACAAGCTCTGCTTAGTTTAGGTCAGATGAGCTTGGTGTAGGTAATTTGTCCCAGATATTTTATTTATTTACTAGCGCAGGTATTTTCTTCCTGCTTCCAGACGAGTAGCTAAATTACAGGAGAAAGAAACCGCAATGCTAATCTCTCTAAATTAGCAGTTCCTTTACTGGTCCACTACTTTATAGACATCTTCAGATTTATGTACCCATTTTTTGCAAGTAGCCGCAAATTGCCAAATTTTCAGACAATTGCCACTTGCCGATTGGTGGAAGTTGGGCACTATTTGAAAATAGCGTCCAACATTCACTAAATCTCAATAATAGCATATGGAGTTATTTAAATGCAATAGACAATCTTAAACTAATACTAACCTCTGTTGCATCCTTACTCAAAATTCAGTTATCATCACCCAAAATATGAGCAAAATACGACTATTAGATATTGCATATTGGAATAACTATTATAAAACTGGGTAACCTACCATAAAAGTGAATAATTTAGATCCTACACTGTTATTACTGTATAACTTTTTTACTTTGAACTTATTTGTATATAACAACGACACGATTCACGACACGATTGGCGTAGTGTGCTGTAGCACGGTTTCTCGCCTCGATTTCCGTAGTGTCCCGGGTTCGATTCCCGGTCGGGTCAATTCAGGAAACGATCTTTTCTGAATTGACTCGGTTCTGGGTGTGCTGGGAGACGCCCCTAGCTTATTTGCTTGTGTGGTACCTCGTAACACAGGGATTTAATAATTCCTACTTCGAGACCATAACAAGAGGTGTGTTGTCTGGCGCATATTTATATTTATTTATATAACAGTAACCCAAATATCACAAACACTTCAAAGAAAAATTTTACAGTCAAAAATGACGACGTGAAACCTCTAAATTCACCATTATTCTAAACATACTCGTTTATGCCCATCGGCGTTCTTTTAATTGCTAACAGTATTTGTTTTATATTAAAAAGACTGTTTTTCTGTATTTTCACTGCTGCGTGAACTGAGGTTTGCTATGCTTAAAACAAAATGCGCACTGTATGTTAAATGTGAAGTTTGTAATACACCTAACGATGACAGTTTAATTGAATGTTATTAACACTGGTATGTATGAATATAATAGATCGTGACATTCATATTAAATAGTAGAACCACACACAAGCACAAATTAATATAGGATAGAATTTTGAACCATTTTCTCAATAAGATTTAAAAAGGTTGTTTAATGTTTTTTCTAATGACCAAGGCTGCTTGGCTCTACATTGAGTCTACATGGCTTTGACAGCATTACCAGACTTTAGGGTTTGATTAAAAGATAAAAGGGAGACCAGTCAGGTGTTAAAAAGAGATAAACTTTCTTTCTACAAAAACTATCTTATACTCTTTTCTGAAGGCCACCCAAAAATAAAGTTTTAATACCTGCAATTATCCACAATTTCGTCTACGCCTAACATCACCTAACGTTATTGTTGAATTATATGGCGCCAAAATTGTTATAAAAAATAAACAATTTTGTCGCAGGTCAGGTAATGGCGGAAAACGGTTCACTTACGACTTCCGCTACCTTGATGGGTCAATTTAGTGTCTTTTTGGTGATGCAGAGACCGGTTTTCAAGATTGAAACTTTTTCAAATTGGTCACCATCAGTTATGTGTGATGTTAATATTATAATTTCATGATTAGGAAACACGGTTCATTTATTAACACTTTTTCGTGATTAATTAAACTGCGGTGTAAATCTTACTAAAACAGTATTCAGCTTTTGAGTTGAGTCACTAGGAGGGGTTCTTAGAGGTACAATACTTTTCTGTCAGCGGAACACCGGTGGTAGTCACGTGTGAGTAACCCGTTTACTATAGGTGTTTATTCATATGATCTACCATAGTGCCTACGTTTATTAAATTTATTATTAAATATAACAAATCTAAGTGGTCACAGTGTATTAATATTTTCTCTTCCTACCATATGGTACAGCCGAGACAATTAATTACTGACAATTTGTGTGATTTTATGAGTGTATGAAAGAATGTGGAAAATACAACATGCTTCTTTCAACCGATACCAACAAACCCTCGCGAAGAGTACATTTTCTAATTTATCGTAATTTACCAGACATGATAAAAAAGCCAAAGGTACTAAAACGGAAACGGCTCACCTTTAAAAGTCTCGCCAAGTAAATTCGATGACTACAGCGTGACATTTCGTGTAAGTGACGTCATTTCCGGTTGTCGTCGGCCGCCGTTATTGTGTTGTTAGTTTGCGTTTGAAACTCGAATTATTTTGAACGGTTTTCTTGTTGGGTGGAAGTGTGTATTTCCCTTTATGAAGGGCGCTAATGTTGGAGAAATAATGAGTGGTAATATTTTGAATACTTTCGAACAAAATGTATTCGTTGAGTACAAAATCGGCAAATTCAGCTATTAACTAACATAATGCAGAGTAAATATAAGTAACAATTCTACAATAATTATTACAATATTTGCCAGCATTCGTTATTCAATGTAATAAAACCATAATAATACTCGTACGCCAATAGAGGTACTCAAAGGTTCAGTTATCAGCCGTACGAAGTGATAATTAGACGTGTAAAAACTGATGATTTTACGAAATTTATTCTTCATATTCATTCAATTACGATAATATAAATAGGTATGAGATATTGAATTTTCATGCAGCTTTCATTCAGTAGTAAAGTAAGTAAGTACTTAACTAAAACCAAACCAAAATGGGAGGTTTTTCAATTATCATTTACTTTTGCTGTCGACTGTACACAGACATAATCACAGGCAGAGCTCACGTGTTGAACGATATACATACAGAATTCTTGGCTGCTCATAAGAACTGCTATGGCAAGCTTCAAAGCGATCTGTCAAGAGTTTAAATATCAGCAACCACAGCTCATTTAATTTTTATACTGTATGAATCGTGGGTGGTTTTATACTTATCCTATGCAACCATAACATGGTGACATACATTTTCATTCCTTTCCATCCCTTTCCATATGTTACAGTTCAGAATCGATTGTCTAACACCATCGTAAATATTTAATTTGCAAATTATAATAAGCCTGTCCCATTATTTTGTCAAACCCGCGCGTACATTTGCCGTTGTCAGCCATTCATCTTAATTTATCTTTCGTATTGTCTCAAAGTAATCTGTGGGACCGAAAGAGTGCGGCCTCAGGCGAGAAGACGTCACAGTGCAGATATAAACAAGCAGAGGAACGGACGAATAATTTAAATACCTTTAGTAACTTTTTGTAAACAAAGACATAAACAGGAAAAATATTGAGTTCATTTATTTGGCAAGCGTGGTAATTAAGCCAATACCCATCAATTGGAGCGCGCAATGACTTGATTTCAATGATGGAGGCCATTGCCCAATAGTGGGACAGTATATAGGCTAATCACTTTACTGCGGTTTTTCTAAATAAATTCAAAGATTTGGTAATCGTTATCGTAAATTTTGACTGGCCTGTTGGCGCAATGGCAGCGATCCTGCCTTTGACGCCGGAGGTCGTGGGTTCGATTGACCCATGACAAACATTTATGTGACGAACATTTGTGTTTGTTGTGTGTCTGGGTGTTATTATCTATTTAAGTATGTATTTAGAAATAGTTAAGTATGTTTATCAGTCTCTGACGCCCATAATACAAGCTCTGCTTAGTTTGGGGTCAGATGATCTTGGTGTGAATTGTCCCAGATATTTATTTATTATTATTTAAATTGTAATAAAACTATATAAATAAATATGCGCCAGACAACACACCTCTTGTAATGGTCTCGAAGTAGGGATTAATACCCTGTGTTACGAGGTACCACACAAGGAAATAAGCCAGGGGCGTTTCCTAGTACACCCAGACCCGAGTCAATTCAGGAAATATCATAAATACAATTATAATATAAATTGTTTTCAATTAGTATGAGTTAGTAATTTTCAAAGGTCAGCACTCATTGCAGCTATCTTACTTAAATATAGACAAACACTTGCTTAGTTGAAAAGTCTAGCTCTAGGTCTATAGGTCTAGTTAGTTATATAGTAATCTTCAAAATAACATGTAAGTACTTTAGTTGTATTTGCGCCAGAAGCAGGGTTATGTTTTTTTTTCGTGTGTTTATTCATCATCTAAGAAATTTTAGGGGTTTTGAAAAAATCGGATTAGTTACATTAACAGGTAATCAATCAAATCGAAAATAAAGATCATCCATGAAGCGGTTATTTAATTTTACTACAGTACTGAAAAGTTAATTCATAATCATAATCATTCTTTATTTGCACTATACACATAAAAAGTTATACAAATGTAAAAACTAAAATGTACATAGACCCTACTGAGGGTGGTAGCGAGCAATTTCGTCAGTGAATATCTGGCCCAGAGGATGTATCATTGGCAGGTAACCGCTGACTGGCTGAAAATGTAAGATCATATTAGGAAATCGCGTGCTACGCTCAGTTTAGAAAATTAATCTGACTACGCGATGGTTATACGGCCCCAGTATAAATTTATTTATTATTTATTTATTCTTTATTGCACAAAGAAAAAGTACAATTGGCGGACTTAATGCCTAATGGCATTCTCTACCAGTCAACCACTGGGCGAAGCAGAAATCGTGTTGGCGGTGTCTCATAAAACCGGAAATAAAATATACTATTAAACATACTTATACCAAAATTATACATATTACACATACATAATCATAATACATAAATTTAAAGATACATACACTAAATATCGTACCTAAATCTTAAAATATTATCTTGAAAGGAGAGAGGAGGAAATTTCAAGATGGCGCGCTGCCGGTGTCGTAGGCAAACCGTATCGATGTTTTATTCATGTTGACTACAACATATGCCAATTCCCCTGCAATAATTCAATGTGATGACAATATAATAAAAAAACTGGATAAAATTACAAACCACAGCCTGAAAACTGGCTAGTTGGTGTGTTGGCGTGTGTGTTGCGGTGAGCGGACATATTGAAAAACATTCAGGTTCAATTAACTGGGCTATATCTTCTCTTTATTGGTCGATTGGTGCGATAATAAAGTAAAATGTAGGTTTATTAAATATAAAAAAAGACTGCGGTTACTTGATAACAGTAAACTTAAAATATTACACTTCATATTTTTTAATACTATTTCTTTTCGAAAATATGTTTATAATTTTTATATATCGGCAAGCTTACGTCAAACGAATTCTGATAGTCGGCTCTTGAAGTGGACGACTACTACTACGAATAATCTCTGTACTGACAGCCTCATGTTTATTTCGCCATCCTTGATAAAACAACTGCTTTTAAAACTATTAAAATTTTAAATAGCCACCAGTAGCAATCAAGCAGGTGATCAATAGAAATCGTTACCGTTTCGTTGCTGGCCGGACCGGTGCACTGATTGACTTTGACCCACTAACGCGGCATTGGTTTAGAAACATCAGCGACTGTAGAATCCGAGTTTTATGCTTTGAGATTAACATTAACTACAGTCATTAGAAGCTACTATGAAAATATTTTAGGGATCCGTTCAAAAAAATGAACAACATTAACACTCAAACGCGTATAAGACATATTAAGTGAAGTGTAAGTTTGTAAAAATAGAGCGGAAACTGTCCGGAAAATAAAAGATATAGGTAGATTCTAAATATGGAAGAAGTTAACTTAGTGTGAATATTGTCACAAAATAAAGAGTTTACAGAAGGACCGCTCGCACCTTTTTCCAAAAGTTGCGTGAACTGCCTAGGGTTACTACTATATTCACTCTGAATTTTTAAAATGAAGTAAGTAAGTTATACCTACTTGACAGAACCGGCCAAAATCAAAATTTATCATGTGAAAAATTTCACCAAGTTCGACAAAAACAAAAACACTCGCGACAGTGCGACTTTCCGACTCACCGAAGCTCACTGACTTCGCTTGCTAACTCATGTCTCTGTGTGCGTGCGTCAAAAATGGCGTGTTGTTCTAAGCGGGCTATCTGCCAGAGCGCCGCGCATGTCTAATTTGTGATATTGTCTTGTTGTTAACAAGCATTTCGTTTGAATGTTCGGAAAATAAATACCTGTAACTCCAAATATCATTACTTTTATGAGTGTCTTCCTATGTTAAAGAGGGTGATTATTAATGGTATATTTTTTTAGAGTGATAAACCTAAGATTTTTAAATTTTTCTGTCTGAGTCTGAAACTTCAAAGGCATTGTCGAACATGTTATCGTAAATAATATGTTTATTTGTTCGCCTTGGCCATTGTAGCGGCGCCCGCGCTTGACAAACCCTCCGTCTGGACATGCTTGTAATCAACTTTTTTGGGACATTAATAGCGATCATTTGCTTAAGAGTCTCATGTTAGGATGCCCAGGGTTGCCAACCGTACAACATTATATCTACAAATAGGTAGACCGTTTTACTGTCGAAAAAGGCTAAAATTTCTGAATGATTTAAGAAATTTTATTCTACATTTTTATACATATTGTGCAATGGGTAAACTTTCGGTCATAAATTAACCTAACTACATAAGTTTAGACAATTATTAGCTAAGGATGACTATTTTGGACACCTGTGTTGATATGAAACAAAGTTTGTAGATAAACTAGAGTAATGTCGAAGGATCATTATGTATAATGTTATTATGTAGAATGTAAATCTAAATGTATGTTTTGATTATTGAAGGAACAGCGTCGAACAGGTGAGAGCGTCATGGCCTAGTGGTTAAGCACCCGAATTCAGATCCGATCCACGATGGTTCCGAGTTCAAATCTGGCCAGAACCAAAATGTTTGTGTTCATTGTTAAATATCTGACTAACTCTCCGGTGACGGAAAACATCGATAAGAAACACTATCAACCCGAATAACGGCGGCAGGCTCACCACCTACCACTTTGGGTTCTAATACCATTGGTGAAAAGTGGGCTTCTGAGTGTTGCGTTCACCACGACGGCACAGTCACTTGCCTCTGACTACCCCGTTTGGGATAAAGTCGTGATGGTATGTTTGAAGGAACACATGGAGTCTACTTTTTGGACAATCTTACTAAGGTCACTCGGTTTCAGTGAATGCTATGTCTACGATACGCCTACGACCAACCTTTTTACATCTCTATAGGTACCCGCTTTAAAAACCACAGTCTTAAAGCTACTGCGCGATCTGCGTCTAATTTTTGACTTGTTATTTATTTATGTGGCGTGAACCCTAGTTTTAGCCAACCTGTTTCTGCTATAAGTAGAGCCTAATCGACACGTTTGGGCTTTGATGCGATTTTTAATCTGTGCACTGTTGAAAGTGATGAATGTTAATTATGATGAATGTCTCGATGATAAATGGATATGAGTGTTTGCTTCCATGTTGGGAGCTGCAATGTGTTTAGTTTATGGGTTTCGAAAATGTTGCTGAACTTTGAAATTTTAGTAGGTAGGAGCTTTAAGTTCGCATCATAGGTACGGCATGTTATAGTTGACTTAATTATTATTTTAAGACTAGCTTTCCGCTCGTGGCTTCACCCGCGTGAACTTATCATTTAAATATTATGGCCAAATTACAAAAAAACCTTCATAAATTGTAGCCTTTGTGTATTCTGATGTCTCAGCTGTATTACTGTAAAGTTTCATCTAATTCCGTTCCGTAATTTTTGCGTGATAGAGTAACAAACATACTATTACTCACATACATCCTCACAAACTTCCGCATTTATAATACTAGCTTTCGCCTGCGTGAATGTATTTTTTTTACATATTATGGCCAAATTACACGAAATCTTTATAAATTGTAGCCCATGTGTTATGCTGATGTATTAAGCTGTATTACTGTGAAGTTTCATCTTAATCTGTTTAGCAGTTTCTGCGTTGAAGACTTGTTAAAGACTTACAAACATACACCCATATTTTTTTTACATATTATGGCCAAATTACATGAAATCTTTATAAATTGTAGCCCATGTGTTATTCTGATGTATAAACTGTATTTGTGTGAAGTTTCATCTAAATCTGTTTAGTAGTTTCTGCGTTAAAGACTTACAAACATACACCCATATTTTTTCTACTTAATATTGTCGAATTACATGAAATCTTTATAAATTGTAGCCCATGTGTTATTCTGATGTATAATCTGTATTACTGTGAAGTTTAATCCTAATCTGTTTAGTAGTTTCTGCGTTAAAGACTTACAAACATACACCCATATTTTTTTTTACATATTAAAGCTAAATTACATGAAATCTTTATAAATTGTAGCCCATGTGTTATTCTGATGTATAAGCTGTATTACTGTGAAGTTTCATCTAAATCTGTTTTGTAGTTTCTGCGTGAAAGACTTACAAACATACCTCATCCTCACAAACTTTCGCATTTATAATATTAGTAAGAAGTAAATAAATATCCCTGGACATTATTCCACACAGCGCCATCTAGCCCCAAAGTAAGCTAATTAAAGCTTGTGTTATGGGATATGGGATACTAGACAACGGATAAACATACTTAAATACATTTTCTTTTGTAAATACATACTTATTATACATAGGAGACACCCAGACCAGTACAAACAGACATGTTCATGCACACAAAATGTTTGTACTGTGCGGGGATCGAACCCGCGACCTCTGGTGTAGTAGCCAACTTCTTAACCATTACACCAAGTCGGTCAAGAAAGTAAGATTAGAGATTGTCATTCAGCCAAATACAGCTAGAGCGTTAGGCATAAAGTTCTGGATGAACTATTAAAAGTAACTTGAACAGTATAAATGACTTGTGTTTCATATTGAGGTGCATTTAATAGGTATGACAGATAATCAACAAATACAGCGTTAGACATACTTCCCACTGCTGGGCACAGGCTTCACATATACTATGAGCTGGTAAGCTTTTGTTTGTACTAAGGTCTAGTAACTGCAGTGCAGGTTGTTGTAGAAGTATGTGTAAGTGAGGCTAAAGGCCCGTATTCACTTTGATTAGTGCGAGTGCAGGTGCTTAGTGATTATGAGAAAACACGTGTAGACAGCGACGGATTATTGCGAGTTATTAGTATCGTGCTGCGTGAAGTGATTAGAAGCGTGGTCTATTCAATCGCACTAATCAATCACTGTCCACACGTGTTTTCTCATAATCACTAATCACCTGCACTAATCACTTGCACTTACTACTAATCAAAGTGAATACGGGATTCAATAGTGATGAACCTGACTGTCAAGTCTTCATTTGTAGGTAATTGTCTAATTTATACCACCTATTGCATCACTTTTCCAGCAAATAAATTAATCTGAATCTGAATTTTATCAAACTATCAGCAGGCCTCCAACTAGGCTCAATGAATGAGTTTTGTTAAATTCTATTTTATACCATTTCAACTAATTTCTTATACATTTCCACCCACAGGCGATACGGCACCAAATGCAGCGGCTGTGGCCACGGCATATCTCCATCTGACCTGGTCCGCAAAGCGCGGGAAAAGGTGTTTCACCTAAACTGCTTCACGTGCCTGGTCTGCAGAAAACAGCTGTCGACAGGGGAAGAGTTGTATGTGCTAGATGACAACAAGTTCATATGCAAGGAGGACTACTTAGCGGGGAAGGCGCCGACGCATCACTGTAAGTTTTTTTTATTTCGGCAAAGGAAGATGTTTTTTTGAGCTTTTACCGTCATTTATTTGCAGAGATTTAAAAAAAGTGGTTGTTATACTTTTGATTATCATTTATCTTTGATGACTTGCTTTGCAAATTATTATTCTATTCACTTCTTCTCTTCTTTCATACTAAAAGTCTTTTTGTGAAAAAATCTTAACCGTATTGATTGTAGACGACAAAAGAGCTGTAGAAATACAGAAGCTTCTTAAGAATGATCCCCGCCCACAGTGACCTATCTCAAATTCCGTTACAAGGGGGTGTGTTATCAATCCCCCAATCATAATATTGTACTATCACCCAGGGCCGCACTCGGGCCACACTCACGACTCTGGCATCGCTCACAATCCGTCAGTTTTTTCTTTATCACGTCAAGGCATTGCTGTCTACAAAGCCATGTAAAAAGTTGTCTATGCCACTACCGCGTGGAGACGTGGCTAATGTGTAATGCGGTTGGCTTTTTGTCCGACGCCTGTGCCTTTTTATTTATTTTTTTCCCTCGGATTCTGTTACGGTTCGTATTGATCGAAAAATCGGATTTCAAAATGGGTGCTACGAGTTTTATTGTTGCCGCTGTACGTTCTTAAACAATAAAAATTGGCCAAGCAAGAGTCGAAGCACCCACAAAGTCTGGTTTTGTGGTGTTTTATTCGGGAAGAGTTTGAGTACCTATCCATTAAGTTTTGTAGTGTTAAGATTTGAAGTGCTTTGAAGTGAACAACCACTTGAGCGCACTTTGATATATAGGTCTAGTTTATGGACACTAAAACTATGATATCTTGAATATAATTACGTAAATTCGAATGTCTGCCAGTATTCAAAACAGCGCCTTTAGTTAAAGTTTTGATTTAATCATTGTGAGTTATTTCAAGGCCTCCGTGCAACGCCATGATAATATTTACCGTTTTTATGTTAGTGAGACGGAAATCCCCAGAGCTGCGTTCCAATTCGAGTTTCCTTGATCACGGATCCCTAAAAACGTCTCACTGAGAATGCAATTCTCACATGTCACGTTCGGAAATTGAAGGAGACGTGGTCGTGTTTTAGAAAAGTAATTATTCGCCTTCGATTGGCTCGAGGTGAGGGCTATAAAAGATCTCATTTATTTTTTCATATGGCAACAATTCTTTGTTGTACGTGATTTCGTATGTTTGATTGCCTTACGTAAGACATTTGCGGACAAGAATAGGGTAATTTCGATGTAATCTGGTCGAACTATTTTGCGACATTGGCTAGTGGTATGTTGACTATTTTCCTTTCTAATTTGTAATGAAACCTTAGTGCATGCGAAATCTTGTGCGGTAGGATACGTAAGTAGTCAGTGTTGCAAGCGTTAAAGAAACAAAATCAATCGTGTCGTTTTCTGCCGTGCTGGTGGAGGTAGGTACTTTAAAAGAATACTCTCCACCGCCCCATCTCCTTCCCGTGGGTGTCGTAAGAGGCGACTAAGGGAGCCCTGTAGCAGACCATCTGCTCTTCAGGTGGGAGACATATTATAACGGCCGGTTGATGTTATCACCATGCAGTTGCGTAAAACCCGCCAAGTGACTCTGACCTTTCTCGGTCAGGTCGCGTTCCGGGATCAGCACTGCACTAACCGGTGCCAGGGCAGGCCTTCAAGATGAGTATGGCCAGCTCAGTAATTTCTTTGCATTATTGTGCTTGTCATCCTCATATCTGGACCTCACGACTGCTTTCCATCAGGTGGAGTGGGGTCATCTTGACGGGCCCTATAAAAAAACATCTATCTGCGAGTTAAGAGGCCTTTATACACCGCATTTAATACTAAAAATTATTACTAAGTATCTCATTTTATGAAAAAAATAAGATTTTGGAGGAAAAGCGTTTTCTACATTTATTTAATCCTCATACCTAGTCTGAAATTCTGAATCTACGTATACAAATATTAAAAGCAAAATATGATCATAGGACACAATAGCTGCACAATCTCGTATTAACCACGTAAGCTTCTTAACCCTCCGAGTCCCGGCGGGGTCTAATCTACCCATGCGTAGGGTTTAGCTCAGCTAGTGGAAACAATGCCTTGTTTGCCATATCTATATCATTTCGCTCACTGAGCTTAGGGGGGAGAAAGATATATCGCATTTGAAATTTCCGAGAAAAAGAAACGAGTTAGCTTTAAAAGTTTAAATCTGCTTAGTCGGGATTCCTGCAAACATTTTTACGGCTGAAAATTTACATTTACATAAATAACAAAGAACTTTACGAATCTTTTACAAAATTATGGTATTTTATTAACGCCTCCGTGGCCGAGTGGTTTACAAACTCGGTTTCGGGTTCTAATCCCGAGTCGGGTAAAGAGTGTTTTCGGATTTTTCGGTCCCGAGTTTGTGATCGCCGCATTTGCACAAGTGGTGATTAAGTCAAAACCCATCAATTGTAGCGATGACTGATGATGATGATTTTAATGATGAAGGCCTATGCGCAGCAGTTTTATTTATTTATTTATTTATTTATTTATTTATTTATTGCTTTCTCGTATGTAATAAAAAGGTCTTAAAAGTTTGACAGCGTATATGCTGATTACTTCCTAACATTATGTTCTTAATAAAAAAACACTAATCAAAAAGATACCTTGGAGTTACTCACCAACTTATAAAGAAAATTAGAGTTGTCAATGATATAGAAGAGGAAAATAAAAATTCGACATTGCCATATAATTAAAACGACAAACTAACAAAACCTGAGCTAATTTCCAACACATTACCGCCGCAGCACGGTCGCGTGTCCGCAAGTTTATTTGCCGAAGTTATTCCGCTCTAACAATGTCTAAACACAATTACCGTGCGCAAACACGAAAGGCGCCGCGGGCGCACACATGTTGCGTACTCAACCCCATGATGATGATTTGTTATTTTATTTCTTTTGCATAACATTGGGTATTTTATTCAAAACTTAAAATATCATTTTACGCGTATTTCGAATAATTTTCCGTAGCTTTTATTGTAGAACAAAGCTGCTGTTTATTCAAACCAAGATCATTGAACAAACCCCATATATCTCAGTTTTTGCATATGTCATATAAGTCATATGAATACCTATCGACAATATTCCCATACAAATGTACAAAGTTAATTCTTGTTAAGCTGTTTATCTTTTAATGGTATTCAAAGCCGTAAAAGATACAGTAGCATAAACTGAATACATTAACATTGGACAAGTCAACCTACTAAAACTAGAAATACCGGAACTCACTACTTATTGGCTTATACAATGTTCTGGTTTGCTTATAATACGTAGTAAACTCATTTAATAAGTGATACGTTTTGATGTTATTTAATTTCACTTGTGAGTTTTTTTGACAAACACTTGTGACAAAATGTGCTCTCCACCTTGCTGAACGATGAACAACAGAAAAAATGGAGTAGTATTCACCTTTTTAAATGCAGTGCAGATTGAGTAGATAGAAATAATAGAAAAGCAGAACTGTGTATGCATTCTACACTTTAAATACTGAATAGAATCAGTATTAAAAGAGAAATGAACCAGAAAATGGAGCTCCTGATCAAGAGGTACAGCTCAACGCTCAGAAATATCCGTACACCAACTTACTACAAATATTTTAAGAAAACATTTTCCCGAGCCCCCGGCGATAACGTCCCGCCATTTCCACCGCCCGTTCGGTGAGGGGTCCGACAGACCCGGTGCGGGCCGATAACGCTTATCAATCAAACGCACGCCACGCGCAGGGTTGACTCAGCGAGATGAATTTGTTTTTATTTTGTACAAAGAGAGGGTTAGATGGGAGGACTGGAAGACGATTTAACATTTTGTGCATATCATTAAATTTTCTAGTAGTTAGAGTAGTTTATTTGAGTTCTAAAGGTGATTCAGATTGCACACTTGAGATGCTGTTGTGATGCTGACTCAGCGGTTTTAAATAGCCCGTTATATCACTGTCTCGCCGTGTGTAGAGAAAAATACCTTTTGAAATAAAATCTAACTTTTTTGAGTGACATAATATTAAAAATACATTTACGAACTGGTTTGTTTTTCAAAAGGAATAAAATCATCTAAGGCGATGGATTCAGAATCTTAATAATGTTCTTATTGCACGAAGCAATAAGAAATGTTAAATAATGCGCGTGCGTGTGGTTGTAAATTAATTAATTAATTAACACAACTAGACAAATAGTCTAAAAAACGGTTATTTATATAGCATAACTTCACGTCAGCCATTCACGTTAATGACAAGAGGCTACGCAATACAATATACATATATTAGCATAAACTTGCTATGACACTTAAAAAACACGTACTCGTAGATCTTAGGCCGAGATCTATTGTCGTTACTTAGCTAAGCACAGACTTACTCATTGAGTATAGTTATAATTATTACTAACGAATACCTAAGTAAAGCTGTCTATTTTTTAATGTTAGAATTTAAGCAGTTTTTTTTCTCAACAAACAAATTGTACTTTACTAATTCGCATTGTCAAACCACAGCAAGTTTAAAAGAGTAACTGCGGAGTTTCTCGTCGGGTCTTCTCAGTAAGAATCAACTTCTCCGACGGGGTGGTAGAGTCGCATTATGTATGTATACTGTTCATTTATATATTCATATTATTATAGTATTTATGTTTATTATTTAGTGACTATTTAAAAGTACTGATTAAGTCTATTTAAATAAAGTTATTTGAGTTTGAATGTTTAACTTAGACAAAAATAATTTAATATCCATAAGAAGTAACTGATATAGATAGATACAGCTGTTCAAAGTCTAAGATAAGTCTAGGTTTAAGCTTAGCACGCTCTATAGATCTCGGCCTTAGATGTGTAGGGACATAAATACGTCACAGAATAAATATTGAGAAATCAGTTCCACGAAAACTTACTGACGATTGATTTCATGTATTTAAGTACGTTAAAAAAAGCATACATTTTTCATGAACCACTTTTTTTGCACACTGTCAAAATTGGCAATTACACTCGTACTGGCTGCAATACCTAATAGCTTAACTGTATAAAAATTAACTTTTCAAATAAAAGCAACGCGTCTTATCATCATCATAACATATTTGCAAAGGAGGATTGCTTAGAATTGGAAAAATTTAAAACAAATCATACATCCGGTTATTGAAACCGTTAGATTTAGAACTAAGTCTCCTTGCAAACTACACTAGTTGCGAACAAAAGTACAAAAATAATATTATGCTTTTTATTATAAAAAAGCTAATACTTTATTAAAAGCTTATTCTTAGCGGGGGCTAGGGCGGCGCCCTAGTACATCCCCGCCCGGGGCTGAATCGCTGTACGCACCGCTCTGGCCGATCTGTTGTTGTTATTGTTCCGCACGCATTGCCACTTCTGCCACAGTTATAGGACCCTGGTACTGTCTATGTTTGGAATGTTTTTAAGTATGGGTATCATTCATCAGTCTCTGAGGCACACAATACGAGTAGCTCTATTTAGTTAGGGGTCAGATGATGCCGTGTACTGTTTTTAGAAACCAAGTCTTGAATAAGAAAAAGTTCATCAGCTGACTTAAAATTGAAATTGGGCTCTTTTACACTCCTACAAGCATCATAGCATATCAACATTCGGTTTCAGAGATGTTTCCTTCCGAGGACGCTTAAATTGTGGAATGAACTCCCTGCCGAGGTTTTCCCGATGAGTTATAGTATGGAGTTCTTCAAGAGGGGTTTGAAAAGGTTTTTACAGGGTCGACAACGCGCGAGTGATACCCCTGGGGTTGCACGCGTCCATAGGCCGCGATAACCGCTTACCATCAGGCGGTCCGCGTGCTTGATTGTCACCGACGTAGTATAAAAAAAAAAAAACATTACAAAAATATTAAATTTATGTTAAAAAACATAGCGAAAACAAAACCGGTTTTGACGTTGGTCTAGCTTAGACAAAAAAAATCGACCTATTTAAATTTGTTTGGTTTCATGTAATTTCTCATTTGTAGGTTTGTACATACCTCATTGAAGACCAAGATAAGTAGTGAAATAAAAAAACTTTTCTTTGTTAAACCCGATAAAGTCAGCCTAAAGCTTTCAGGATGGTTGATTTTGCGTTCATTGCAATCTCTCCTTTGTTTTTGTAAAGGTTATTCACACGAAGCTTGTTCTTCATTATCAAAAATTAACATGCCAATTTTCTTGATTGTCAACATAAACCGTCCGAAAGGTTATAAGTACATATTACGAATTCGGTAAAAGTATTCGCGAACTTCAAAATAGTCTCGTGTTACAGAAAAATCCAAACGAGGCAAATTCTGACGTAAACAAAAGTGGTGATCTAGTCAGCTGCGAAGTTTGAACCTTACTGCATTGAGTTAAGATCGCTGAAGAGGCGTGAGAGAAAGTAGTTGTAGGTATAGTAGGTATGTACAGTCACGTAGTACGAATGGCGTGGAATGGGAGAGACGGATAGAATTCCATTTCGTACCCTCCCCCCTCCCCGCTGCCCTCGCGGTAGCCGGGAAGAGGGAAAGGACCCATTACGAGATTCTGCATCCGACGGCACGAGACGAGATGATCGAACCAATGAGACAGACTCGAAATCATTTTTGGACGTATTGAAATGAGTTCAGCTTTGATTCTACTTTTCTAAAGCTAGGACTCACTGAAAAGGAATTGGGCAAACAGTCATTTGAAAAAATGCTGCAATGTTTCCCTTTACCGATGTTTTAAGAGTTGAACCTGAAACATTTTTTTAGAGGCCGTATGTTATTGTTCCTTCAAATGTTTGCTATTATGTTACAGAATTAACAATGTTTTGTTTAAAGACGGTTTTAATACACGTTTAATAAAATACCAAACGTGTTTTCGCATGTACGAGAGTTACAAAAGTTCATTCGAGTAATCTCTTGCGCGCATCTAACCCTTGCAATGCCTGCGGTTCAATATCACCGGTTCGTTTTCGCTAGTTACGGCTTCTCACCTCACCGAGCCACTGCGATTCCGTCCTATGTCTGTCCATTAACTTTTATTTATCGTTAAAAACGATCGATAGGTAGCGTGCTCGTAAAACGGCCGCAGTAAACGTTTATGTTTGAGTTTTATGATGTTTTAATGTAGCATTTTTGAAAGCTCGCGAGTCCCGAGTTTCTATTTTATATGGACTCGTGGAATAGAATTATAGGTAGTAAAACATGCCGAGATGCACCATAACGGTTCGGTTCGCATTTTAGCCGTTCTTTCGATAATATCTTGGCGAAATGAAGTTCTGAGAAATCGTATACTCCTTTAGTGACAACCAAACGCGGGTCGCACGAGCATTCTCGTTGGTTAAAGCATTTTAAAACTAAAATATTAAAGATTATGTGAATATTGTTAATGTCAAAGCATTCATATTGATTTTTGATAAAACGGTACTATTCTAAATTATATTCTAATATTTGGTTCAAAATGTATATCAGGCAGCAGAATATGTCTCTGACTATGACTATGGGTATGAAATGGCTATGTGTGATAAGTAAACATGTCCACGAGACAGTTTTTCAATGAAAAAGCTTGCCAAAAATATCCTACAGTAAAACCTGAAAATGTCTAAATAGTTGTAGTTATTTAACCGAAAACAATAACGGGCTCAATTCACATTAATTTGGGGTCGGATAATAGCGGAAGAGTAATTCAGCCAGCCAAACGCGAACAGCTGTAAATATGAGTAAAATACCACCGATCACGTACCAACAAATAAAGACAATAAAAAACTAATCGGTCAACGATTTACAGCGTCAGAAGCGTACCCCGAGGGCAAATTATCGATAATCGACGGACTAACCAAATAGCCGGTGTCGATACAAGTTATCGAGAGTAATCGTCATAATCGCTAGTGCCGCGCGATTGTTGCCGGTCGCCATTATAGGACGTGCGCGGCGTTTTAAAACATAACCATCATCATTGACCCATCGCTCCGACCCATCGCCTAATGTTCCAATTGGATTCTCTACGATGCGGGGTTCTGCCTAAAGTGGAGGTCTCTGAAACTTTTTGTATACGCTTATTATTGAAATTATTATTTATTAACTGTAATTGTCGGTGACGTTTCGAGGGTTAAGTTCGGCGTTTAGCGTAATTTGGTCGGTTTGGCTGTTTGGAGGGCTTATTGGTAATTATTAGTTGTCAAACCGCCGAGGTAATTCTGTTTATGACTATCAGGATAATGTTTCCTGTCGGCGTTCGTTGTGAACAAGGATAAAGAGGAAAGAACACAGCATAAAAAAGTACAATTACTTCTACCATTCCGATGTTATGTTATGTGCATCAAGTATACGAGGATGCTTTTATATTCAGCCAAAAGGACTTTTTCGTAATGCCTTGTCAATGATCTCAGCTGTATCTGCCTTCAGCTTTTTCATTATAGGTAACTTTATTCCGATTAAAGTTCCAAAAACATTCAAGTAGGCAATGAGGTCCTCTGATATTGGAAAGTTATCGATTAGTAGTGGCTTAAAGTTTGTAGTAGAATGAAAGGCAAAACTCAGTGTTTTTCAAAGTGCACTTTTTTCTTTTCTCTCGTGGTTATTGTGCGCGTGTAAATGGCGTGAAATTGACGCGTGGCCAACGTTTGCGGAACGTTTCTGCTTCGCATACGATATGACCGTACGTGTAGTACGATAAACCACCATTATAGGTACTACATTCATTGTTTTTTTTGATGAAAAAGTTACCGCAGGAATAATTTTATTGAGTGATGACATGGAAAATCTAGATAGGTTTAATTTCCGTTTGAAATGAAACCGGAAAGTTCCGTTGGCTTTAGTGTTACCTTATGTAGGTACGAAGTTTCAATATATTAGGTTTTTTAGATATGATTGCTTTTTTAAATATTATCGACATTACGAATAAAAGCAGTATTGATATACCTTTTTCTAAAAGTCGCACTGAAACACAATAATTTTCTTTGAACCAAACGTAAAGTCACTTTAACCGGGGGACCAAAGAGCTCATAACAGCATTGACTAACTTGCAGCTTTGCCTTAGGAAGCTGCATTTAATCAAACCAATGTAGAAAATAAATGTTTGTAAGTAATAGTTGCTTATTCGTGCTCACGTTAGCACATCAAAAGCCGAAGTACCTACGCCGACTTCTTTAGAAACGATCGCTGGAAACCGGTAACCTTCGATCGATGTTATAAGCGTTGTGTAACTATTCTTTTATTTTTATTGGAAACCGTACTCTATAATTGACTGCCTTCGAAGGTCTCACTTCGATAATAACTTTCTATATGCCTCTAACTAATCAACATTTAAAATTTAGTTTTCTTTTGTAATTACAATTCATTCATTACGTTTTCCTCACAGATGTTTTGTAATATGTTTTTATCGTTACTTGCAATAAAAATAAAACAAGAATATTGAAGAGCGATTGCTTGATACCTGTGTTTGATACCATAGGATCTATAATCCGGAGTTTAGTGGTGTAAAGTTCGCACCTCAACGCATAATCGAGATTTTAATAACTCTTATCTGTAGCGCCAAAGTTATTTCGTGCTTAAAAAGAAAAAGATAGCACTCAACTTAAACACTAGCCCTGTGGTATAACTAGCTTATTGCCGACCCTGACCCTGGGAAGCTTTTGTTTAGTCAACAATACAATTAATGTTGATCGTTATGGCTGCTGACTACATAATAACATCTCCTTCATGAGCTTTGACTTCTTCTTCTTGCTCCTATTTTTTACAAAAGAAGCTATCACAAAGGTCCATAAAGGTTATAATGCATTGTTGTGCACGGAATGCTTTGTTGAAATTCAGTGAAATACAAGTTTAATGTAAGTATTCAGCACAGATTTCTGTACTTCTGCAGAACAAGCGAGCTTAACCAGCTAACTCACTCAGCGTAAACAGGTTTAGAGCTTTAAAAAAATTAAAAATGAAGGCTGGAGCTTTTGTCCATACAAGCTCGTTTACTTGTTTCCTTATAATAATTAAAATTCCTTGTAAAATGTATGTGGTTTAACAACCAGAAACTAGATACCGACGTTATGCAAATTATAATGATTGCGTATTATAACGTGAATCGTGCTTCTGTTTGCCAATGAAAATTAAACCTAGTATGAATATTGACTTACGTAATGTTACTGTTTGTTGTCGATGTTGATTCAGATTGTCAACTTGCACAATAAGTATCATCAGTCCACCTTCCTGTGTCTATTGAAACATTTTTTATCAAAAAAACTGATGGAAGGCAATATATAAATAATATAAATATAAATATGCGCCAGACAACACACCTCTTGTAATGGTCTCAAAGTTGGGACTAATATTCCTGTGTTACGAGGTACCACACAAGGAAATCAGCCAGGGGCATCTCCCAGCACACCCAGACCCGAGTCAATTCAGAAAAGATCGTTTCCTGAATTGACCCGACCGGGAATCGAACCCGGGACACTAAGGAAATCGAGGCGAGAAACCATGCTACAGCGCACTACGCCACTCGTGTCGTCAAAATAGGGCCGCATTAGTAAAAACACGGTTTACTAAATCACGTAAAAATACTGCTGGGATATTTTTTATAATCCTAAATGCTAATCCTGAAATATTTTTATTTCAATACAATATTGTTGCTCTAAAATAGTTATCGGAATCTATTTTTTTCCTACCAACCTATAGCTATATTTCAGCAAGAATACTACTAGCAGTTGAAGGCAGTTTGGTAGTTTTTTCGCTTTCTGACTTCAGGAAGAAGGTAAAGAAGAGGAGACGGCATGTTTTAATCAACAGTGTTATTATATTTTCCT
This sequence comes from Udea olivalis, assembly GCA_947369235.1. NCBI lineage: Eukaryota > Metazoa > Arthropoda > Insecta > Lepidoptera > Crambidae > Udea > Udea olivalis. The sequence goes on along the minus strand of OX376362.1, from coordinate 6,624,860 downwards.
AAGATTCATGTAAATTGTGAGTTCAGGTTAAATAATAGTGAACACATTAGAAAATTAATATCTGGGACATATTTTTATATCAATATTAATCTAACCAAAATTAATTAATCAGCAAAACTTGCACTAAGCGTGGCAGAGACTGAAAAACCTTCGTAAATATTTGTATCTAATTAGCTTTCTTAGTTGGTCACAAGAACATTATTTTATCCTGGGAGGAATCGAACCGACTCCGGCGCATCAACCATTGCGCCAACATACCAGTGAGATTCAACAGGCCGCCTTCAGAGCAAGACCTTCATAGTTTCTCATGCCTGATGACATAATAATAAATCACTGTTGTTAGGATGTGCAACAATGACGCACATTATTTCGCACTTAGGAACTTCATATCTGATCAAAAAAGGTTTTAATGTTAAGTTTAAAGTAAACTCTGTATTAGATTCGATTTCAAGTATAAAAGTCACCAGATGTCGCATGCAGGTACTTTTTCTGAACAAAAAAGTGGAATAAAAACATTGTAGACCTTCTTTTTTGCGCCTACCTTGTGTCTATGGTTTTTTACAATCTGTGCGAATCCGGCTTTAGTAACGTTCGCGGAATGAGGAAATGATAAAAAAGTTATTGAAATCTAGAACTGTAGTTTTACGTGTGTACAGTCACGAGCTAAATATAATAATATCATATTACTTGAACCTTATGCATTTGACTTACTGTACAAAAATATGTTCCTAAAAATTCCTCGACTGTATTTGGTAGATACACATACCTACACACCTACTAACTGCGAAAATATGATTTTGCATTTTTAATTTACAACCTCTAAGACCAGGTATAATAAACAGTAACACTGTAAAATAATATACCCACCGTAATGCCTGAGTTCTTAATGCTATGAACCTTAACACTGCGTATGGATGGACGGAACGAAGATCTGTTGAACTTGATTCACGTTCACGGGCACCTTATGCAGTTGTCATAAGACCCATTTTGCAATCGTTTTGAGAGGGTTGAATGAATCTGTACTATGGCCGTCACAAGTCACAGTATTTGTCCTGGGTGATAATCAAACCTACAACTGCAACCCGGACAGAGTAAGCACAGTTCACTTTACGAAGTCACTTGTGGACTTGAAATGTATTACTAGAGCTGCTGCCAGTTAACTTAATATAAAATGTTCAAAAGCTCATAAACTAAATTAAAACAAAAATATTCCAAGCTAACAAATTTTACCGAAACTACCAATTCCTAAATCACCTTTAACCCTAAGCCGCCGCGTAAAAAACCTTCATTAATCCTTCTCTTATTAATTCTGGTTGCGAGCGAGGTTCGGGCTAGATCGGCTCTGGCAAAGGCTCGGCCCATCAGGTGGGCCCAGTTTAATTGGGCCCCCTGCGCCAGCCGCGTTAAAGGGCCAATGCGCGTTATTTATTGATCAATCGGACGGTATTACTTGTTTTTGTGATAAGTGGGCATTTCAATACACCTCGGGCGTTCAAAGGGTTAGATTTTGTTTTAACTTTTCTGAATAATAATTGTCATTAGTTACATGTTGACTGTTTTGTTGTCATGCCATGTACATGTCAGCGGGTTTGTTATTTCACGTTCAGATTTATTTAATGAAATTAAGGCCGAGATCTATAGTCGTTAGGTACTTAGCTATGCACGGACTTTTCACATTAATTATCATCTTACTTATTGAGTATTGTTATAAATATTACTAACCAATACCTGAGTTAATGTTTAACTAAGACAAAATATATTTTATATCGAAAATAAGTAACTGATATAGATAGATACAGCTGTTCAAAGTCTAAGCTAAGTCTAAGTTTAAGCTAAGCACCCTCTATACTAGATCTCGGCCTAAGACTTTATGTAGTAAAGATAAGAATCTGTTTATGGGAGGTTGATGTATTCAGATTTTTTCACTTCTCATGCTCTAAAATTACGCCAATATAGCCCTACGAAGCGGGACTAAAGTGACCACTTTAGTCTCTAGGGAGTGAAAAGTCATTAGTCTTTTAATTTCCTTCATGTGACATAGACAAAGTGTGGAGGAGGACAATTAAGATGGTCCACACATCTTCATGTCCGCAAAGAAGGAGGCCATATGTTTTGAATCTTTTGTGATTTTTATTTTACTAAGTACTTAATATTTATTAAATGTTTTTGTACTAAATTGACTATTTTTCTCGTACTTAAAGTGAACAGTACAGTTTGCACCTCGAGACTGACGCCAACTTAATATACCCTCGGTTTCATTGACGCTCGGGAGTCAAACCACCTCTGGTATAATTACGGCTTCGTTTAGTCCCTCGATATAAAATACACTATTTCTGCAAAGTTCGCACTAGGCAGTTCCGTCCAAAACGTTTATATGCCCAAAAATAATCGTGTATTCATGCGAGCATAATAATACATTCATACTTAATATCTTTTTGAAAGTTAGATTCGCGAGAGCAAACGCATCAATAAATAAACTGAAGGTCTCTTTGATGTAAGTATCGTGAAATGTTTACAAAAAATATCGGTTTCCCAGAAGAATACAACGCTGAATGGCACCCGACACCAGCAGTCAAAACGGGTCATTCATACAAAACATATGCGCACAAACCGACCGTGGCATTACTCAACCTTAACATTTTAATAGCCTGAATCGGGAATCGAACCCGCGACGCCTCATTTCACTCCGCTTCCTCACTTACACACGAGCCTCTTGCACCGTACCCGAACGGAATAGAGTTGAGAAATGTTTGTTTTTCTAATTGCGAAACTTAATTGAAAGGTTAACAGTTCGAACGGCGTAACTCTTTCAGTGTGAACATAGAAATTTGACCCTAAGACGTGAAGGGTAGGGTTAAAAATGCAGTGATTTTGTTAGTCGGTGCGAATTCTCGGTTTTCTTCGGTAATTTAAGTCAAGAGAGACGCGTTTGATTGACGACCGCGAATGAAAACAATCGATTATTCTATTGTTTTATTTAATAGTTATCAGTCGAACGGTTTTGTTTAAGCGTAAAATATTGCCTATGCAGGTGTACTATGGTTGATACTACAAAGACAGTGAATCAATTGCAAAGACAAAATGCTTAAGTTAAATAAAATAACGACGATTGGTATTTCGGAATATTTACCAGAAATTGTCGAACTCTAGGAACATTAAGGCGTCGTTTACTTGTGTCGTGAATTTTGAACATACAGTAAGTAAATAAATCTCAGAATAGTAAAACATCTTCATCCATTTTATTCTTTAAATATGATTTAATCATGTCTGAAGAATTAATTTACTACTTGTTCGCGCGAATTGGAGTCGAGTTTCATCCGTTTTTGGCAGAAGCTTTTAAAACGTAGAAGATGTCTGGTGCTAGTAAACTATAGGTAAGTTTATTAAATGTTTTCCATATACTCAGGAACTGCCACGGTCTCACACACTGATGAACCTCTTATGCTTTTTGCAGATGGCAGATAGGTTGGAAAATGTGTTCCAATAAACCTAGGTTTTTTAAAAGATTTCTTCAAATGCATGTTCTTGTAGATATGGTCGGCAACGTGCAACTTTTCATATGGTTGAAATGGTTACTTCCTTCCTACAGTCCTATTCATTGGTTTGCAGAATTGTTTCACACATTCATACATGCCTTGTGTTTTGCCTCGATCCAAATAATGGGTTATTTGATATCCGTTAAAGCCGTCTCAAACTACCAATACGAACCTCAATTTTATTGTTTTCTAATTTTACAACCGCAGTAAATCAATTGGTTCTGCGAAACGTCAACTTCACTACAGTCACCGTTTATCCACCGATTGAAGTAATTTCAACTTAAATCTTTCCAGGAACCGAATAACTAGTCCCGACACAATAATTCCCACACGTCTGGTAATCTTATCACACTTTTTGTACCTTGTAAATAAATAGAAACAACAATGAAAACGCCGCGGCGATATTAATAATGCAAAATAAAAACAAAAAGTTTTTATTCAAAAATCGAACGGCGGGAACGAAACGTCTATAGACAATAATGGAAAGGAACAAAGAAGTAAAAAAGCGGGAAGAAACCTGTCGACGCCATGTTGTGTGGCAGTCGGCCTTCACGCCTCGGCCGCCGAAGATTATCTTTCGAAAAAAGAACTGAACGGGAGAAGCTGTTTCGGCACGTAAAAAGTATTAAGTTGGTTTTCTTTTCACGGCATAATCGTCTTTTAGTGGTAGCAATTAGGGATTGTATTTGGTTGAGGCATGTTGGACGTGATAGTTGGTTCTTCAGTGTTAGTGAAAGAGCTTCGTCACTGCGGCTGCGCGATCGCTGATGACCTGTCAATTTCGTCGTGTACGCCGGTCGGCCGATGAGAAAAAAGTGACATTAGAGTGTCCATCTATTATTTTGACTTTATGTGAGGAGAGATCTCGAGTCGAGATTGATCGTGTTTGGCTCAGCCCTTTTAATTACAGCGCATTCAGTTGAATAGCTTTGTGTATTGTGTCTACTGTTCGGTAGGTGGTTGTTGATGTTTTATGTATACTGTTTATATAGGTATTGACGTCGAGGACTTGGCATAAGCTTGCAGCTTTGATGTAGGGTATCCATTTAGTTACAAACTAGACGATTTGACATTTAATGTTCTCAAATTTCGGTCTTTGATACCGCATAATGAAAATCATGAAATACTTAGATCGATTATGAGTAACAGTAATTTGAGACAAATCTATTCTTAGGTACTAATATTATAAAGAGGAAATATTTGTTTGTTTCGAAAGGGCTCCGAAACTACTGGACCGATTTTAAAAAATCCTTCACAAATCTTTATATCTACTCGTACATTATCAGGGAGTGGCATAGGTTTTTTTATTTTTTTATTTAGGCTGCGGATAGACAGCTAGTATCCTAAATTTCGATCGTTATAAAGCCAGTGTTAGCTTAACGGGATCCCTGCTCGGGAATTCTGACAAGTCTTACAAACTTTTCTACGTGTATAAAGTGTGATAATAATACATCTTTGTTTTGTGTCATCATTATCATTGAATTTACGAGTATGACTTAGGCATGCATTATAAGGCTATGTAGGTATATTTATTACTGATGTTGTGTCCTGTTCATATTGTTTCATTGCTCAAGTTGTGATAATCATAATAATCATCCCACGTAGTTTTATGCACAAATTGACCTATTTACAAACGCAGTACCGAAGGACAGTAATTCAAGCTGCTTGTCAGACATCGCGTAGGCTGCACCTACTTATTAACTACTCATTGCTATAGTTATGTCTAATCATGTAAATAGGATTACTTACTAAGTATTTACTTATGCAGTAAATTGAAATTTAGATGACTAAAGTCTAAATGGTTAATAAGGTTAAACTTGAGTCGCCAAATGTGTCACCCTGTATGAAGTATTTAAGTATTCCTATCACTGGAAATACGTAGTCAATTTGCGCAACAGTTTTACTCAATTTATCTGGTTATGGTAGCATATTGTTTACTGCACTAAAGATCACTAAAAAAGGCTAAGGCCTTGCACGAGTAATGCCTATTGCACGTGATGATATGCTGCGGTAATCGCTTCCCATCAGGTGTTACGTAAACTTATTTGCCACCGAAGCTGTATAAAAAAACCCGGGGAGACAGGAAAATGACGTTGGATAGCACATGCGCTGAAAGAGCGTTCCACGGTTCGATAGCACAACAGAGGAATAAGTAACCAAACCTTCGAAGTTCACAGTGTTAGGCCAGGTATCCACCAAAACGGTAAAGAGAGGAGATGTGTGTTGATAACCAATCAAATTTATTTATTTCCACATCTGTCTGTGAAATGTGGAAATAACAAAATTTTATTGGTTATCAAAACACATCTCTTCTCCTCTATGCTTTGGTGGATACCGGGTTGAGCTGTGGTCTACGACACAAACAAATCTTTGCGTTTTCTCATAGCCGCGTCCACAGAGCATAAAAAATGTCCAACCGCAATTTGCGCCGATCAGATTCTCTACACAGATATAAACCGAAATGTCGATGCGAGTAGTATTCGTGCGTCAAAAGTACAAATCCTCTCGTATTGACACTACTGCATTAAGTCTACGCTGTATCTTTGTGACATCCAGGTGTCAAAATAAGGAAGATTCATATTTATCACTCATATTTCTATCAACTCAATCAAAATACTCGCAAATCTTTTTTGAATCATATCGGGTGTGCTCGCGCACGCGGCGATCTTGCTCCTGAGTGCCTTGTTGTGTGATTTCATATGGCTTGTATCATAAGATTGCTCATAATAGAGAAACAGAGAAATAGTGTATAAATAAATAATAAATAAATAAATATGCGCCAGACAACACACCTCTTGTAATGGTCTCGAAGTAGGGATTAATATCCCTGTGTTACGAGGTACCACACAAGGAAATAAGCTAGGGGCGCCTCCCAGCACACCCAGACTCGAGTCAATTCAGGAAAGATCGTTTCCTAAATTGACCCGACCGGGAATCGAACCCGGGACACTACGGAAATCGAGGCGAGAAACCGTGCTACAGCGCACTACGCCAACCGTGTAAGTACAGACTCATACCAAATCCCAAAGAATTTGTTGATTAATAAAGTCTGTGTTAGTTATTTTTACTTTAGACAGGTTTTAGGTCGGATCGCAGAAGGTGCGTGCGGCTTCGAGTCGTACACGAGCCCTAGGACCAATGATGAAATATTCTAGTTTCTACCTTTCGAGGTCTTCCCTTCAATAATATTGCCTACATTAGCTCACACGCATATCCCCGATCTGGCACGGCCCGTGTGCGCGCGCGCCGATCCATTAGCGCCAAGTACGTTATTATGTGACAACTCGTTCGCGCTCCATTCGCTTTGTTTATTTGCAAATTGTTCACTTTTTGCGCGAATCAGTCGCAGTCAATTTGTAGCGGAATGTGGCCTTAAGTTGCTTCTGAGGTTTTACCAATTTTGTAAGTTGGATTTTCTGATGTACGCAAAATTATTACTGCAAAGTCTAATTTTATGTTTGTTCATACAAGAATTTATCAATTCTCGTCGTTATGGGTTGAAAAGATACTTAATCTAGATTGTTCTTGTATTGTTGACTTGATCTAGAATGTTTTAATATCGTGCTAAAAATTTGGTGTGGTCAGCCAAAAGCAATAGAAGAGCTAAGCACTTTTGTCCTTTGTCATAGTTGTTCCCATTTTACTTGCCATCTGTCATTTCCTTCAATAGCTACGAGTAAGACGACTTGGAGACGATTGACGAAGGACTTAGCTACTTCTTTTGATGTCTGTACCGAATAAGTCTTTTGTGTTACATTGGTTTAGTATGCCCAAGTCAGGGCTTTACACACTCTTATAAATAACAGCAAGGAATTTCATGAAACAGAGTAGATAGTGAAGGATTTTGAATAATAGTCAGCAGAATAAGAAAGCAACCTTCTAGATTCATAATTGCGACGATCAGCCAGCAATCCCACATAAAGTACCTACCTGCAAGCCGAAGCTCAGCGAAGCCGGGACGTGGAAATAAATAAACATGGCCACTGCGCTCGCGCACGCACGGCGCAATCTCCGCGGGTCACGATCTGCGCTCACGCCTACCTAGCCTACCCGGCGTGGTAAAGGCTGTAGCTGGAAAGTATACTGGTGGCCATTGTGGGCATCCCAAATTGACCAATTTTATTTGCGAATATTGAGAAACGCGTTTCAATTCTGTAACATTTAAAACTGGAAAATTATACTTGTTCATACCAACTGTAGGAGTGACAGGTGGTTTAGTGAGATGTTAAACCGCCGTGCTTTGGAAGGTATATTTCGTCGTTGGTGCTTGCAAACGTCGCTATATGTATGTCAGTCGCTAAGCCTACTCGACGGCTTCAGCTTGTTAACATCTGACAATGAGTTATTGTCTAGCCTTACCTACACCTCTACAGCAATCAGCTCTGAGGCCACGAGTTTGAGTATGGCTCGTACCACCTCATAGTTGAGGTGAGGCCCGCATGCGTCACCTGCAGACCCTGAGCTAGGATGTACAAGGGCTCCAAGTAGGTATTATTTTACAACTCTGTAGATATGACGCCAATGCGACGTGTTACGACACTACCTGACAATAATGTATTTTTACTTCAAGCACAAATTGTTAGAGAAATATTCAAGATCTATAATTACTCATAATTATATGTAGCGGTATCTCAACATAAAAAATACAACCGTTGTCATTAAATTCATAGGAATTTAATGTATAGATATAATTCAAATGAATACACGATTTTATGTACAGAAATAAAATTAGTCTGCACTGACTCTACGTCTGGTAAAGAAAGCTTATAATATCCCTAAAGGTTCCTCTCCATGCAATAAATTTACTCCATTGCATGATATGATGACACAAACGACCTACTTCAAATTGTTTGTTGTAGAGAACTCCACAGTAAATAATGTTAAGTGCACTAAATGGTTTACGCATTCCAGCTCGGATGGTACTTACATGCTAATGGATTTTGAACATGTACTGAAAGATTCTGTTTTAGCCCTTTGGAACATGTGTACGCAACACTCATTTTGTAAAGTTTTTCTGTTCCGGAAAAAAAGTCTTGATTGGGTAACCGTTCCCTTGAAAATAAGCCCTTTTAAAGCTCTTCTTGTCTGTACTCTCATTAATATTGATAGTACCTATGAAAAAAACATAATCATTAATCTCATTATAACAGAATTTTGTGCTAGCTTGTGTTCATTGTTGCTTTGTGTCGAATGTGAAAATCCTTTAGGACTTTAGAATCTATGGGATCCTGTCACTCATACTAACCTATGAATTAATTATTTTATAAAGTTAATAGATAAAATTTTGCTGAAACTTCATCCATAAACTTGAAATATTTTACAAGAAAAATGAAACTTCATAATGTAGGTAGATCATTGTGTCTCATACTGAGCAAGCAAGCTTATTTTATTTATTGTACGAGATTTCTGTCTAAAGACTTATTTAAGCTGGATTAGGTGAACGTAAACAGAGCCGCATAATTATACTGAATATCAAGTCTTGGCCGTCGTAATGTTTGCAATATCTTGTCTATTCATTAAGATCCTATTCATGGAAAGAATGTAAGCAGATTCAAGACAAAAATAAGAGGAAATTAAAATTATTAAACGTATGTAATCACTGTATGTAGGTACAGAGGCGTTAACATCAACCTTTACAAAACCATTGCAAAATGGGTCTTATGTCAGCAGCATAAGGTGCCCCTATGTACAGGTTGATGTGAACACTTCTGTACGAGTATTAGTAAATAATTATTTCACGGAATCAGTACATCTACCACGAGTTGCCACTTTAAGGTTACATTATCGTTTACGTAGAAAAATGTATTGGGATTTGACATTGTCATTTCATGTCATGTGTCATCGCAATACATTTTTTTTACGCCAACGATAACGTAAATTTAATGTGGCAACTCGTGGTACGTACCTATAGGTCAAGTTCTATTTTTTGCCTGGTATACATTTTAACAATTTTTTTTTATAAGCAATTTAGTCAGAGATCGTCGTCAGGTACCTCCTATCCCAAGTTACATTATTTGTTAAGCGCCCCTGCGCACCCAAAAAATAGCCACATTCAAAAGAATTTTGCTTTCCTCTGCCACGCACCATAACGAACGCCCTTGATTTATGAAAACAAATGAGCTTGTCAGTTTTTCGGCGTCTCTTGCGCTGCGTAAGCGCATTGTAAGAATCTGTTAGACCAACATGGCGTCGCTAATGACGTAGATAGACGCTGACATATTGCTTTTTCGAGTGCTGCAACCGTTATTTATTGCCTTCCTCATGTGGGAGTTGAATTAGGAAGCTTTATGTTTGCTAGAGGTGATACTTTGACCTGTGGTTGTATTTCATTTTTACTGTTATTGAATTTGTAGGAGTGTGGTAGCATTTCGCACGTTACTTGATATTTAATGTTAGCTGTCAGGGGCAAATACATTTAAATAATAGTAGTCCATTACTATACAGTCAAAGCTACTCAAACAGAGGAAAAAGGACATACCTACCTGAAATAGACTAGGTAATTAAGAAGTTTTCTTTCCGGTTTAGCCTACAAGTGGTAAGAAAAGACTAATACTTAAAGTTTTTTACATGTAGAAGTTATTTTCACCCTTAGCAAACTTTTAATAAGTTGAGATGAAAACACAATTGGGTATAAGTGAATTTTTGGTTTTTAGCATTTGACAATGCACTATTCTCTACATGAAGATAGAAACTAGAAAAATTCGACCTGATCGGACTCGCGACCTTCCACAATCCGGGTGACTGAAAGTTGGCGGGTTCGAATCCCGCTTGAGTCCCTAGGATCAGGTCGAACAATAGGGTATATTTTGTGATTGGTGTTGATTATCATGACCTAAAAAGAATAAAAGAGGTAGTACCTAAGTTCGTTCGGAGAACCTATTACAGATAAACAAAACCTATTTTTTCTTTTGTAGTCACCGGCAAACGTAGTGTTATAAATGCTTTTTGGTCACCGAAAACAGCAAAAGCTACCAATTCGGCGTGCTAGTAACCATTACCATTGAAGCCACCAAGTCTTGCTTTCCACCTCTTTCCTAAAGCTAGCGTTAGGAGAAAAAAAAACTACAATAAAACTCATTACTCATCATCGGCCGTCCGCCGCGGAGGCGCCGCGAATCAAGACTGAGTAAAAACTCGACTCATGCTCGTAAGCTTTTTAATTGTACTACTAACCCTCCCACTGCTACCTGGGGAAGTCACGACCGCTTTGCCCAGGTTAACCAGTTTTGACTGACCTCTCGAACCCCTCGCGGTTTCTAGGGCTGACAGATCCGGACGTGGTCTGATTTATCTGCGTTCTCATACGTTTGGATAAAAATGTAGAGTCACTACTTATAAGAAAAAATACTCTAACTCTACATAGTTACATGATGCCAATTTCGACCTATTTATAAAAAAACTATATTTTGAACTTGTAACGTTCATTTATTTGGAAAGCCGAATAAAATCGTAGTAACTTAATCCTAAAGGTGTTTCAATTCTTAGGTAGGTAAGTAAGTGATTTACATAAATTGAAATTAGTAATTCGTTTTTCAAGTTATACCTATGTAAGTACATAGATATAGGTAGGTATTAAGGTTTATTTCTAAAATCAGTTTTCACTTAATGCGTTAGAAACAACGATACCTACAACCATAACGATCTGAAATTGCACTGTGGAAACGAAAGCTAAACTTGGAGTTGAAGTGGGACTGGTCTGTGGGTCTGATAAACCAGCTTGCCTTGATCCCTCTAACCCCTTGCTGCTTCTGAAATAGTCAAAACATAAGCCTAAGCCGTGGCTCTTGTTATAGTGGTTGATGAGATGAGAATTTCGGTAGGTAGGCATATCATAGGATAAGGATAGGTGTGTTGTTGACAGGGTTATTCGGAAGGTAATAAGATTAAGGGTACCTATAATTTATTTTGAGACCTACGTAGTACCTACTCATCTGAATGGAAGATCTCTACTTTATGTTGTTACGGTTTACTATCAAACTTTCACAGTCTTATATTTTTTTAAGAAGATTTAAAAGTTTTTGTCGAATTAAGTGTTTCAGAAAATTTACGGAAATTACTCAAATCTTTGAAGTCTTTTGAACCTATGTAGATGTGAAATCCCTTGAAATAAATGAAGGGACAAATCAAACAACATTGTGTCTCATATCACACGTGCTTATTAAGAGCGTAAATTACTTAATTTGCATCAAACAGTTTAATTACCGCATCCAGGTCAGACAGATTTTCAACAGAGATGTTATATCTCTGTTGAAAAACAACACGGTCACTTCCCACAGTTCGGGCGGCATGCTTGGAAATGACATTTTAAAAAGCGCCGTCTATAGCCGAATTTACATATAGCTATGTTTTGCACGCACGCTCCCTGCGCAACGTCGATAAAAGAGGGCGTGGCAGTCGCCACCACGTCCGCCAATCACGTCGCCGCGTCGCATGCGTGCGCGTCCCACTGTCTCACGTGGCAGCCGGCGAGTGAGAGAGACACAAACACACTCCACAGAGTATATAGGCGTAACTATACAGCCGGTAGCCGGCACCACAAAAGAGTTCCCATATCTTTTATGTTCTTAGATTCTTATCTTGCGGATTCTTATTTTAAATTCGAGATGGTGGTCTCGAATTAACGGTCGCCCCATAAACACGCTATAACAAACTTTAATGTGCCCGTAATACGAAATAATCTGATTTTATAGAGCTAATAGGTTGTTATAGATTCCAAGATAGCGGCCTAATTTTTGGATACAAAAATTTATTCATGAATGAGGCTGATTGAATTGTTAATAGCACTTAATTGTTGATAATCACAATTTTAACATATCTATTCAAATGTTTTAATGCGCTTTTGTAGTCATTAAGTAAGTATATTGTAAAACTTTTTTCTAAAAGAATTTGAAGTGAAAAATCTCAGAAAATTTGTGGTTAGTAGAGAATTGAAAAATCACATTGTTCTAATGAATAGGTACCTATATTTAATCACCAAAAAGACGCAAGTGTGCATGGGCCCTGTATCTATCGTAAAACAATTATTAGAACAGTTAATCCTTTGACTGCCGAGAATCCAGACACAATATAATTTTTATTGTTCGTAGGTGACTGGAGACCCATGCGGCGGTCAACGTGTTAATAAATCACTATTCATAAATACACCATAAAAATTACATTCTTATGCTACTGGGCATTCGATCGACACAAGTAGAACACTTTTGATGAAAACAGTAGATACCTATAATAATTATACTACGTACAGGGTTTCAGAAATAAATATGATAGGGGATAAACTCCTTAAGTCATACAACTAAATTCAATAAGAAAATACGGAATTTCAAAGCTACTTTCCATGTTGTGTGAAATGCATGAGTAGGTAGGTAGGTACACAAACTAACATAGAGGCAGTAGATATCTCTATAATATCTATTCTGCTGTTCCATGTCCATGGTTCACCTGATAATGTTCACGCACGAAACTACATTAATGCTCTATCGGTAGCTCTACCTATGTAGGTAACTTGATAACGTTTTGCATATACAGGGTGTTCCTGAAGGTATGAAAAGATAGAAAGGGCTTTTGGAGGAGGTCATTCCCTAACTTTTGGGTCAGTAGGTAGGTAGGTATTGTCCGCATTACAAGATTTAAAAAAAATTTTTTTCACAAAATGAAGTTTCCTTTAGATAGTTTACAGAGAAATAGTTTTTTTAAAGTACATAGTTGTTAAAAGCTCTAGAGTATTTTTTTCATCAATTAGTTGATTGATGAAAAAAAAAATTACTGAAAATTTCATATTTCTTTTATTTGAGGTACCTACTTACTCGATTGATAAAAATTAAATACGGAGATTGAACCGAAATTTTAAAGAGTCAAAATGTTCTGAAATACCTATAATGCCCATTTAATTCGATCTATACTTCCAGGGATATCTTGTATAGGTGTACAAACGTATATCCTGTATAGGTGTACTTACAAACGTATAGCAACCGCCATGGCCGCTCCAATTCCGAATAAAGAAGCCGCAAAATTTTGAGTTTCCCTACATCAAAGAGAACGTGTTCCACGTTTGAAATTCAACGACAATAAAGCCGTTTTCCAGTGGAATTCGATTAGGGCCGTTTGTCCCGGACAAAGACGACCGTTATTTGAGGGGCGTTTTAAAATTGATTTTCGAATTGGGGCGTGTGCTGAGACCGAGTGACATAGGGATCGTCAATACAGAAATTGAAATGCAAATACTGGAATTGGTATACACCTCACTTTACAATTGTCGTCACGTAATTTGTAAATAAATTAATAAAATCTGGGACAAATTACACCAAGATCATCTGACCCCTAACTAAACAGAGCGTGTACTATTGGTGTCAGAAAAAATATAAGTACTTGAATATTTTTAAATAGGTACGAGTACATACATAAAAGATAATAACACCCAGACCACAACACCAATGTTCATCACATGAATGTGTGGGTGGTGATCGAACCCTCGACCTCCGACGCTAAAGGCAAAGGGATCGCCGCCATTGCGCGAACTGGCCAGTCGAAGTGCCAAAAGAAAATTGAAATACGCTTTATATTTTTTTTTTGGTTCAGCACTGCTGCCAACGTTTTAGTCCTTGTTCAGCGTAATAATTAAACAATATAAATAATAACCAAACAAGAGCAACACATACAAGAGCAGCTAAGTTTTTACATGTAGGTACCTACCTAATAATGATGATTTTGTATAAAAAAGAGTGATTCTTTTTTCATCACATAAATGTACACTCCAGTTTCCCACAAGCAAACTTATTGTATCTTTACCACTTTATGCAAATGCATAACATCATGTTTGCCATAGAGCGAAGGTCCCTTGTGCTCGGTCGCTTAACTTCAAGTGTTTGTTCGGGTTGAGATCCCGTTGAGGGGCCCTTCAGCTAAGTGCTGGAACAGTGGGAATTACAATTTGATAGTTATAAAACATCAGTTCTTAAGTGTATACAGGATGGAAAAAGTAGCAATAATATTATAACTAGGTTTGCAAATTGTATTATTGATCACTGTTATACTGTGATACTGTGAAAGTATATTGATTTTGAAAACTTATTTTTTTTAGTAAGTACCTATAACGTTGGAAAATAATAACTATTCATTTCAATGTTGTAACTATGGACAATTTGAATACTTAGATACGGGAGGGGCATACCTTATAGTACCTGATTTCTATTCTGACGTAAGTAGAAACTGTTGGCACTCGGAAAACATCTCAGTTTCTTGTGTATTTCCTTAAACCAAGACTAATTATTTTAAAAAGCTTTTTTTTATTTAAAAAGGAATGCACTAACGCGATAGCGTGCCAGTCCTAAATCTCAGAATTCATAATACTAAATTAGCAACCTGTCTAGCAGATTTTAACGGAACACAATCCTCAAGTTAACGGAACCCTAACGATAACCTATGCGGTGCTACTTTAATAATTACCCCAAATAAAGCGGCTTGACTTATATTAATCGCAGCAACTTTTTCCGGCAGCCATGACTGGCGTTTCTCGAGTGCAAGTCATTTTCAGGGAAACGTGTGGTTGGCCAATCCGGGATCGGCGGTGTTATTGTGGAACTTAGGAGTTACGACATTGTTCCACCTCTGTTTGGTGAGCGTACACTAGAGGATTTAGTTAGAGGAAGCTTATTAACTTTGTTTCGAAGATATAAAAGTTAAGTCAAAGTAAATATCACTTCAAACCCTAGTTTTAAACTTTCAGCAAAAACACAAGATTGTGCTGGCATTTGTGTGTGTCTTAAAAAATCAATAGGCGTTTTTTAAAGTTTTAAAGAATATTTTGAGCGACACATAGGCGTTAAGGTATTAAACTAGCCAATATGTTTATTTTTATGTTATAGAAAATGAGTTACTTACTGCATCTCTTACCTATTTATCATCTTGCACCGCCACTTAATTTTCTTTCTGATTCTCTACCTGAAGGTTGCCTGGAAGAGATCTGTACTAGCGATAAGGCTGCCTATATTGTAAACCTAATTTATTTAAATATAAATAAATAAATAAATAAATATGCGCCAGACAACACACCTCTTGTAATGGTCTCGAAGTAGGGATTATTATCCCTGTGTTACGAGGTACCACACAAGGAAATAAGCCAGGGGCGTCTCCCAGCACACCCAGACCCGAGTCAATTCAGAAAAGATTTCCTTAATTGACCCGACCGGGAATCGAACCCGGGACACTACGGAAAACGAGGCGAGAAACCGTGCTTCAGCGCACTACGCCAATCGTGTCGTCATAAAATTAAACTGTAAAATTTTGTTTGTGCAATAAAGTTTATCTTATCTGTTGAATTTCAAACGAAATAAACTCATTTCCTCTTTACTTATTATTTCTTTGAGCTACCCATTTAAAAATAAAAAAAATAGCTGAAATCCAATTGAACAGAGAATGCAAATGAGTTACAAGATCTTTCGAATAATATGAAGTTAGTTTTCGAAAAATTTGGACTAAAAATTAACACAAACAAAACAAAAATACTCATTTCAGCAAAAACCGAACCAATGCGCAGCCATATCACATAGGTAAACAAATAGAACAGGTGCCAAGCTTCAAATACCTAGGAAGCATTATTACAGAAGACTCAAGATGCACTTCAGATATCAAAGCTAGAATAGCGATGGCAAAAGCCGCTTACAAAGGGAAAAAGGAGTTATTCAGATCACAAATCACAATTAAACTAAGGAAGAGGCTAATTAAATTATATGTTTGGAGCATAGCTTTGTACGGGTGTGAGACCTGGACAATGGCACAAAAGGATAGAGAAAAGCTGTAAGCATTTGAAATGTGCTGCTGAAGGCGAATGAAAAGAATTAATTGGAAAGAAAGGAAAACAAATGTGGGAGTGTTGGAGATGGTTGGGGAGAGCAGAAGTATATTGAGGACCATAGATAATAGACGTGGGAAAATGATAGGCCACATTATACGACATGACGAAGTTTTAGCTACAATTATAGAAGGAAAAGTAGAAGGGAGAAGGATAGAGGAAGACCAAGACGAAACTACATGGAACAAGTAGAAGAGAAAGTACACGTCATGTCGTATAGAGAGGTGAAGATGCTGGCGCAATCCAGGGAAGAGTGGCAGTTGCTCCATCGACAAGAGCATGGCTCTTGAGTTAAATGATGATGTCCCATTCATACTTCGCTGCTATGTTTTATCATGCACTCACCTATATCTTAATCTTTAAGGCAAATGGACGAAAGTTGTCATTGCAATCAAGAAGAAGATAAATGAAAAAAGTAATAAAACGAATATAAACCCCCGAGCACACAGATCCACTCGTCTCAATTATGCCTTGTACTCGATATTTACGTCCGTGTACACCCAGTTAAAGGACGATCATCCTGACAGATGTTCATCGCATGCCCTAATAGAGCCCCGGGCGGACCGCCACATGCTCGGTACTTGAGTACTACCTACCCACAACGTTGTCTTAACGAAGATTGGATGTCAAAATAAGACGTAACGAGAACCCAGATGTTTATTTTTCTCTATGATATCGGTGGCGGCTCTTTTCCCAGTTTATTTGTTTATGTTGCGAAGCGAGCTTTAGATGTATTGACATACCCACAAAGTTGTGTAGCGATTGTTATACATAAATTGCCTTAGTAAAATAATGATCTTTTCGTAATTTCATTTATATTTCGCACTCAGCACAATTTGCATAATATGTTACACTAGCATAAAACATTGTTCTAGTCAGCCAAAACGATTGGAGCGCAAAAAACAGCAAAATCTATGGGAAATTATAAACTGAGTCATTGAAAATACGGAAATACGCCCAGAAATAATATGTCGGCCTCAAAACACTGACTTTAGATTATTTAGAGGCTCAGATAGTGTTTTTAATGGTTAGGTTAGGTTAGTACGTCGCTCCATTAAATACTATCCAAAATTTATTTCTCACAATCTATTGCTGGTCCTAGTTTCGTGAATACAATTAGGCAGAAGATAAAACCAGCATCAGACGTTTTGAGCGTCTAGCTGATGCAAGTGATCCTATCAAACTCCACTTTTGTTTGTTCCCCATCAGGTCTGATAAGTTTCATAGCACGTATCATTGGACAAACACGTCTTGAAGGGCCCTCGGCCACTCGCTTACAAATACTTTATAACGGCTCCCCTGTTTGCGGAGCGTAAACGGTTTTTGGGCCCTACGCTTTGTTTCGGTATCAGAGCGGCTTCATCGTCTAAAATACTCGTGTAATTTGAATATGCAGATAATAAATCGATACTTTTTAGTTAAGATTCGTGGTTATGTTTATGATATAGCTGTAGGCACAGCTCTACCCTTGTTGCAGGTATTGCACTTAACATGTACAAGAGTCCTATATATTTTTAAGGCTTAAAGTTTTAAAACTAATAAAGGCTTCAAAAACCGTCATGAGGCAACTCCAGCCAGTCGAAATAACTTTTAAAACGCAACGTTTGGACTCAATTGCTAAAATGTTGGTTTTCCTATGTGTCGTAGTCTACTCTTCTTTCGTGAATTCGAAATGTAATCAACACACTCTGCAGTTACTGAAAACTGCAGATTATGAAACGTGACCTCAAAGTCACTAATGAAATTTAGTTCATACTTTTAACTGCCAAAATGAGGCATTGTCGACGTCAAACTCAAACTCAGACTGTAAAAACGCACGAGTTTTCGATGGCGATGAATCGATCGACAGCTTTGTGATATCGCTACTCTCTTTCATCAATTGGTCGCAATCCAGAACGAAACATTTTCGCCGAACTTTCGAGAACGAATAGTTACTTTACTCTCGCAGTTTCGCCCTCCCCCGCCCTCGCAGTATAAGTAATTGTTTTGCGGCTAATTCTCCTCCAGCTCGGAGGGACGCGGAATTGCATTTTTATTTAGTTAAACCATCCGTGGGGTCGAGCGATTGCTTTTTTATAAGTCAATTTTAGCCATTTTAAAGGGTTAATGGGTTTTCGATGACATTTATTTCGTTGTCTATGTTTATTACTTTTTCATGTTAAAGTTATAGCAGTTTGCTTAACTGTTATTTTAAAACTAAATTGTAATCTCGATCCTTTTACGGTCATAACTAGTGTGAGTTATAACCGTAAAAGGGTGAGATATGTAAGATTTCGTTGGGATCAACTCCCTGCTGAAATTTGTCATGAGGTTCTTTATTTTTAAAAAAATACAACTATTATTGCCACCGCATTTCCATACGCTACGTAAGCGATTTGGAACAGAGATTACTCATTCACTGTAATGAGATTCCTAAACTGCCAAAGAAAATTATCTAGAGTGGCTTGCAGGCAGGCGGCATCCACCACCAAACAGACATCCCTAACACTAGGAGCAAAATGACGTTAAATCTAACATCCTTCTCCATCTCCCACAGCGGATTCCCTCCTCGGTTCAGGGTCAGATGAAGAAGAAGAAGACGAAGCACGGGCGGCGAACAACTCGAGCAGCCCTGCGCATGCGCCGCACCCAGCACTACATGCGGACATCACGCATAACGGCGATGCCAAGCCGCATGAAGACTCTGAAGACCAGGTGGGTTTTGACAGGAAGTAGTTGGTTAAGGTTGATAAGGAAAGGTTCTCTATCTAAAAAACGGAATGAGATAACACGAACAGCTCCTCTCGAAATAAAAGTCACTCTTCATTTCACTCTTTGAAATATAAGTACGAATTGGCATGAGCCAGAATCGGCTTTGTCGATATCATATGACGAATTTAGTTTTAAAAACACTGTTGCCACGATCCAGGATCAGTCATTTAAAAGGGATTATTGTTTACGTTATCCGCTTAAAATGTTGAGTAGGGATGCAAAACAACCAAACAAGCAAAATTTTTTCGTTCTTGGTTGAAGTTGGCCCTTGAAGTTAGAAACGTGAAATTTTAGCATCAAGTCTGGCATTTGTAGATCATACTTTTTAACTTTCCGCAAAATCAAAATCGAATTAAGCAAGTTCGGTTATTAACATTGCAATATCTGTAGAATCTGTACCTCCACCACCTCTCACCTCCCACTGCGAGGCATGACCACATTGTCGCATTCAGTTGTTCTTCTCTTCCCAGGGTTCGCTGGATGGAGACCCCGAGACCCGGGACTCGCAAGCAGAGAACAAGTCCCCGGACGACGGCAACGGGGGCTCAAAGAGACGAGGGCCCCGGACCACGATAAAGGCAAAGCAGCTAGAGATACTGAAGTCAGCGTTCAGCCAAACGCCGAAGCCGACGAGGCATATACGAGAGCAGCTGGCGAAGGAGACTGGACTGCCAATGAGGGTTATACAGGTTAGTGTTCTCTCACTATTGGCACTTGATGTATGATGAATTTTGTGACGTGACGACTTCATTTGAGAACAATCATAGCGGGTTTATTAAAAGAAAGGAGAGGAAGACGTACGGTAAGACGAAGTTGCATGAAATATTTTTTAGCTGTTTCGCTTTGGACATTTGGTCACTGAACTGAACACAGAAGCATTTTGAAGGTGTAAAGTCTTTGACTCTATACAACCACATTTTATCTGGTTGTATCCATAAATTCCCTATATTCTTATATTTGATAAGGTTTTTTATGAAATATTCATATTTTCCGGAAAATACTAGAAATTATTAGCACTCACACGAATTTGTAAACGTGGTGTTAAAGCCGAATCCCATCCATTGTAGAGTTGATTTGATGTCAATTATTATATACCTTTACCGGCTAAATACTTTACACTTTTGTATCTCAAAGACTGAACGCAATGTCTGCCATATTAAAAAAAAAAAATTTAGCTCTAAGCACCCATTTAAATATCGAGACTGATTACTACGGTATGAAGCAGTGGTCTAGAAAATCAATCCGAGCCAAAATGAGGCATGCCTAAAATGAGATCTAGATACGGTTAAGCAAATCGCCAAAATTCATTTTGTCTATCTTGAGTAGCTAGGTCTTTTATACCGAATTTGATTTGTTATAACAAATCGACTGCTTAACTCAACGTAAGTACTTCTCGGTTGTCATACTTAATTTGTAAAATTCTAATACGCAAGACACTGCCTAGATTAAGCTAGAAAAATAAATTCATTAAACTAATGCGTTAACGCACGTAACGATA
Organism: Udea olivalis; assembly: GCA_947369235.1. NCBI lineage: Eukaryota > Metazoa > Arthropoda > Insecta > Lepidoptera > Crambidae > Udea > Udea olivalis. The sequence goes on along the minus strand of OX376362.1, from coordinate 6,604,228 downwards.
AGTTTTATTTGAATTTAATTATGTGTTGAAGATAAAACTGAGGCGTATTTTGAAGTAAATTGGATTTGATAGGTAGGTATTAAACAATTTATCAAGTTTTATGACGTTGTACAAGACGTGTTGAATTAATGCTATTGAAAAAAAACGTACCTACCAACTAAGTAACAATATCGCAAAAATTGTGTCGAAATCTGCTTAAGCGCAGATCGTTTCACTAACAAATCTCAAGCAAAAAAACATGCTTCAGTAGTTTGTTGTTATGTCAGATTTCCCAGAGGGAGAAATGAGTATTCTTATTTCCTCAGAGCACAAAAACGTTTTGTAATGCGTAAACCAAGGCTGTAAACGCGTAAGCCTTTGCCTATTATTAGGCTAAAAAAGAATTGCCCTCGTCTTTTATTATCACAAACCATCCACTTATTTGTGCCGTCAATTAGTTTCTGGTAACTCTGCCTTTACTTACAACAAACTTTAGTCATTTTATCTAACCTAGAATGGAAAGCGTGACTAGTTAGGGTGAGACGATCTATGCACAAAAAACGATGGCTTTAAATACTGATTCGTGTGTTAGCAGATCAGAAGGCCTACGACGCAAAATTATCCGGAATCCACCTCTATTATGAATGAAATTAATACAATAATGACATGGTAATTCAAAAATTCATTATGCTTCTTGAAAATAAACCTTATAAGGCATGATAAATGTGCGCTATTTAGATGAAAAATACAGATCAATACGTCCGTAAGTGGTTGATTATTGAGAGCCCACCATTAAAACATAAACGGCGTAACGCTGAAATCGTTACAAAAATTATACGTCCACGCTCATAATTTTACCATAAAATTGATTTGAACAAAACCTCTATTCATCACACGCATAACCTTCGGTAACCGTTACAAATGGCGCATGCCGTCCGTCATGGAAGTGGGCATTCGCAAATTGAATACTGCTGGTGAGCGGTGCCAACGTGACAAATATGCTAATTAAGAGAACGACAACTGGCTGGAGAGAGTTTTAGAATAGACCTGCGGATTAACGGAAAGTGAAGATCTGATTGATGTTCCATATTTGAAATTGTAAAGCTATGGATACAATACTTTCTTTGTACTGAATTATCAAATTTCTATCACCCAGGCTTAATGTTGTGCATTATCCTGGCGTTATTTGTCAGATGTTCAAACAACATGCAGAAACTTTACACAAAAACTTTACCTTCCTACCGACAGGCTAATTAGCCAAGCTGACTAGTTCCCGAAAATCTAACCCAATCTAACACATGGAATTACGCGATTCTCCACAGATCCGCGGGCGCAGCAGATGTCTGTCGGTCCGTCACGCTTTTTGCCTCACTTCCTTTGTTTCAGTTTTTACCACACCCGGTTTCCGAACAAAAAACACCAAGTTTTTACCGCCACCTAGCGGATTGGCAGAGTAAGTTTCGACACCACAGATGAGGTAATGGATTAATTAAAAAATTGTCAGTTTAAGAAAAAAGTCAAACATAGAACGCTAAACAGGCTGTGGCGAACGAGCCGAGACAATTACTCTAAAATGTGTTTGTTTTACGCTTACTTTAATTAAACCGCTTATTAATTTAGATAGCTCAGGTTTTTATAATAAATGCACAATTTACCATCGGTTTTTTATCATTTAAATAAAGGACTCGGTACCTCTTTCATTCTGTAAATCTATCTCATTGTATTTACTCTAAACACGCTTAATTGTTTGTTTTTCGTACTTGAAGACTGAAATACGAGGGGCATGCCAAAAGAAATTAGATCCTCAAAAATTATAAAAAATATGTTTTATTACAAGTATCGATCTTTTCGAAGCATTCACCCTGAGCACGTATACACTTTCCCATACGTTTGAACCAATTAGAAAATACCTGGGGCCACTCTTCTATAGACATCTCAGAAATCTCGAAATTATAGGCAGCCAGTGCATCTTCTTTGCTTTCAAACCTCTTCCCCTTTAGTTTTTCTTTAATTTTGGAAACAGGTCAAAATCACAAGGCGCTAGGTCAGGGAAATATGGTGGGTGAGGAAGGATTGTCATTTTTTGAGTTGAAAAAGTCAAGTGTTCTGGCAGACGTGTGCGGCGGGCGCCGCTTTGTCGTGGTGCCAGAGAAGGTGCCGGATTCCTGACTTCGGTCGCTTGTCACACCAAGCTGATATTACTGTTGGAGCACAAACTGTCACATACCATTCAGAGTTCACCGTTCTTTGATCCTCTAGCACTACAGTAGCAATATTACCCGTTTTGCAGAAAAACGAGGCGACCATTTGTTTCTGTGTGCTTCGTGAATGTCGAAATTTCCTTGGAGTTGGTTCACCATATAGTCGACTGTCGCTTTGTTTCGGAATCATAGTTATTCATTTTATTTTATTTTTAATTATTTATTCATTTTATAGCCATGTTTCGTGTCTTTCTGCTCATCGGTAAGTTTGTGTGCCACCCATCTCGAACAACGTTTACGGAGAGAAAAGTGGTCGTGAATTATGGTTTGCATTGCTGCTGATCCAATTCCCAGTTCTCGCTTCAGCTCTACATACGTAATTCGTCGGTTTTCGCGAATAAGTTTTTCGACTGCACGAACGTGTTCTTGTGAGACCGCGGTTGGCGGCCGACCTGTCTTCGCTTCATCTTCGAGACATCCCCGTACTCTTTTAAATTTAGCACACCAATTAAATACTTTTGCTCGTGAACAAGCAGAGTCACCAAAAGTAGTAGCTAAAAGTTCAAAACATTCTTGAGGCTTTAAACTTTTTTTATAGTCATAATAAACCATAGCGCGAAAATCACGCCAACTACCTCAGTTGGCGTGATTTTCACGCTATGGTTTATTCTGCAAGCGAATTCCCGCCAGATTCTCGGAAACATAATGCTCATTCAATTAAGATAAAATACATATTTGTGTTCTATTTCCAAATACATAACAATATACAACCTACCCATATGATGGTGTTTAACTTGCCAGTGTCAATCAAATGAGTAAAGAGTATCTAACTTTTTCTGGCATGCCCCTCGTATGTCTCATGTCCTTTGACAAAAAATATTTTTAATTCTACTATACTGCTTACTATTTTATAAATAAATCATTTACTATTTCTTCACAAATCTGCTACTAATGTGCCACTCGAAAGGCCATTAATTACTTTCCGGCAAACGCAATGTTCAGTAACAATATTTTTTCTTGTTGAAAAACAATGTCAAGTATGCTAAGTGGGTTCATAAACAACATTTTTTGTTCCCCGTCGAGGCAGATCGCGCGTGTCAAATGTTTGCCACCACATGTGGCTAACTGTAAAGGCTTTTTGTACAAATATTCCGGATTTAACTAGTTAACACCGGTTCGTGTGAACGTCAGAAGATGCCGACCGTTCGGCTTCTTTTGAGCTGCAGAAATCCGACCGAATTTTTGTTTTTCAAAATTTTAATTGGTCGATATTCTACGCAGATTAGCATGACAGCGTAAGCACATGTAACTAAGTTGACCATTTTTTGCTAAAATAAAATCAAGCTTATATTATTATGCTTTTTCGTATTAACAGTGTTAACAGAATTAACGGAACGCATAGACTTCATATTGTAAAATATTAACTAAAACCTACATGTTTTATTTAATAATCATAGAATGGTGAGCAGACTCACTTAAATTATTTTGAAAAATGTATCACTCAATTTAGTATCATGTTATAATGCAATTCTACTTATAAGAAAAAAAGCGTTTTTTACACTTCTTTATGATACGAGACAAACGTACAAAATGATCGTTTTTTAAAAAATACTGCACATGGTTTCAATTGGCCGTGGTTTTAAAATATTTAAAATTGATTGTCTCATAACACCAACCCACGTCTATTAATAGTCGCAGTTAATTAAATTCTATTACAAGAGTGTCATCGTCAAAACACCCTGTCATTTCACTTTGGCGCCTTCATCCAACCGTAAAACGAGAAAACAGAATGAAAGCATTAAGAAATAGATGGTATTTCAGTGATGAAATGAAGAGAATATTTTAATATTCTTGAATCAACTCTTTAGTCCTAAATAAGATACATATAAAAATTTAATAACTCTAATCCATATTGCTTGGAACTTCTCCCGTCCGTGACGCGGCGTGATTGTATTGGCTAATATTTTATTTTGACACTTTGAAATTCGAATTGTTAGAATCGTTATGAGAAGCCGTTAAATTAAAACTGGCAATGTAAATGAATCAAGCTGCATTTTATTTTAAATTGAAGTGTCTGGGTAGGTGTTATATTGTTTCAATTTGCAGGCCGTAAAACAGACACCTTTATAAGCAATTATATCTATAGGTACTAATATATTGGTTGTTAGTCTGTTTGTAATGAATAGGCTCCGAATCTACTGGACGGATTTTAATCATTCTTTCACTATACAATGCAATATTTTTTGATGTAGGCTTATAGGCTATATTTTGACGGGTGAAATAGTTTACACGGGCAAAGCCACTAACAGACAGCTAGTTGTACAATAAAATGCAGGAATTAAATTAACAGTACTGATATTAGAGTCAGTCTTAATATACATTTTACACTAATTATACCTCCTAAGGCGGACTCTGGGACCCCACACACTAGTGTGGGTTCACAACCGGGATAGACCGCACGGATGATGATGATGATGCCACTAATTTTACCTGCTATGTAGATATAAACTTAACATACGATAAGACAGATCTTAACTTCTGGCTATTACTGTTAATTTAATACCTACTTACTGTTATTTTGAATGATTAGTTCATATTCATCAATTTTTTTATCAGCTTGATTGTTGTCAAACATGTCTACAAATGTCTTAACTTAGCTGGGAAAACTATATTTAACTCAATAGGTTTGACGTACGACACTAACTCTGTGTCAATTATTGACACTCAATAGCTAAGGCTAAGGCTATTATTAGCCTTACACTGTGGCTTGCACTGTGGACGCAAGCAGGTAAATGTGATTAATTGGTACACAACCCATCACAACTCATAACAGACAAGTGAGTTGCGATTTACCTTAAAAAATAAAACATCTCACGAATTAATCTAGGTCTGTGTTTAAATGAGTTCAAAATAAATAAAAAATACATAAAAACGTTTATTTGCACGAATACAGTACATTCAGGTGTAAGTATTGTCCAGTGCATTCAGCCAAACAATGGCATGCAAATCTTAAATAAAAAGCAAAAGATAGTAATTTTATTAGTAAATAGAATCCGCACATTTTTTTTGCTACATTAATTGGCATGTCATTAACAATTACATGTTTAAAAATGATCTTATTGGTAACAAGTTTAATTCCATCAAGTAGGTTATTAAACAACACAATAGACATATAAAAGATGTGTTTCTTATACATTTGTTTACGACAAGGAGGATGATATAACTGATTCATAATCTTAGCTCGAGTTGGCCTCGGATTGACGTCCGCTCGCTTTTTCCAGTATTCCGGATGAGAGACCACAAACACACACACGTCCCTGATGTACATAGATGGAAGGCAGAGGAAGTATCCGGAGTTTTTCAAACAAAGGCCTACAGCTATTGTCAAACATGCCATTGCAAATAGAACGGATACACTTTTTTTTCATTTTAAAGAAATTTTACAGCGGCAAATATGTACTCAATGTATTCAAACAACTTTTTGCTTGTTTTCAATACGATTTTGCTTGTTAGTATTTCAGATAAGTAATGTTTTTTTAACTTACGTCCTACTGCTGCGTGAAGGTCTCTCCAAAAAAAACATCCAAAGCTTTTACTTTGCGCCAGTTTCTGTCAGAAATCCCTGCAAAAATGCCAGCCAATATTTAATTTAAACTAAAATATAGTTACCGCCCGTCACCGTAAAAGTCACAGGTGTGGAACCACCTTAAAGGATTCTAGAATAAATTAAGCACAAACGATTATTTACCTACATCGTGGTATGTCATCAATGGTAGTTAGCTTTTATAAATTACCTTATTACTCAAAAAATATGCACCGCGTCCGCCCGAATTAGCATTTATAATTTTACTACACGCACATTAATCAATATTAATTAATCAAGGAGACCATCTTCTTGTATCTTTTTACTATTTTAAGTTCTGAAATAATGCTTCAAGTATGCTGTTTAGTGACATATGCTAGTGAAGTAAATATTTTTAGTAGCAGTAACTTTAAAGTAATTATGTATTCTGAAATAACTAGAAAAAAATATTTAAGAACACAGATTTCTTAAAAAATATTAAAAATGACAGAAGATGATATAGCAAGATGTTCTCATCCGAAAACTCGTCAATTGCCCAGGCACACATGGTGAGACGGATAGGAAGAGGCAAACCTCGAATGATATGTTATAGGTCCACTCCACAAAAACTCCATCAAATTAATTCAGATACAAGATGTGTATATTAAATAACGTCTAATAACTTTCGATACAACACTAAATCGCTCTAATCTGGTATTACCATATTCTCACGCCGTATTTACCATAATCACGGTTGTAAGCATGTAATTCGTAAGCTTACGGTAACTGTGACTCCCGCTGCCAAAACGTCAAACGTATCTCAACATGTGAAGTTTTGCTTCCTACACATTATAATAATATGGTCAGTATTGAGCAGTGCAGGCGTTACTGGTTTGAAGTCACTTCTAATTATTTTCTTTGTTTTATATTAAAAACAAAGGGGATCGGTGGGTCCGGTCCCTATGAGTTATAGTGGGACTTTATTCAAAATACGAGACTGTTCTATAGACATTCTATAGTGGCACTTTATTGTAAATACGAGACTAGGTTCTAAATAGGGTTAATTTTAAAGTAAAACAAATACAATATCACTTTAGATTGATAAAGGATATACATTAAAATAATTGTTCCTGAATAAAAAAGTAGGTACTATAGGTAGGTGTAGGTAATATTCTCTAAGTAAGCTTAGAGAATCAAGCTATCGAGAATACTAAGGTACTTAAGCCACTAGGCCTAGGAGGAGCGTCTTAAAAGAACCACCCCGTTTTATTACAAATGGGCAGCCATCGAGAAAGTAATTCCCACACGGAAGCCCGCGTCTCCGTTGATTGATAGCGGCGCGATAAAAACTGTTTGTCAGCGCAGTGCGAACATGCCATCATGTCAGCACTGGTGACGCGCCCTGATTAATGTCACCTCGTGTGCGTCCGCCTTAATGCTCGCTGTCTCTGGTCATTAGTTGTCTGTGGTCAGTGAGGGCACGTTAACATTTTTAATCTGGATTTTTTAGCGGGAAAAATTAGTAGTGTGTTTTGGATTTCGTCACGAAATTTTCACGAGTGATTTTTCACTGCAAGTGGTGGATAAAAGTGGCGTGTTTTGGATTGGTGGTGGCGCTCTCTTGTCCTATAAACTATTTGAAATCACGCCAGCAGAGTAAAATGCTATCATTCATTTCAAGTCAAAATTTTTAGTCTGCTTATCTCTCCTATCTATCATACAGGCCGAAACGCCGAAAATAAAATATACTGGCTGTAATGGAATACAAAAGAGACATTTGTTTTCTGTAGTATCCGAATGCCGAGTGCCAAACACCAAATCTTACTTGAATAAAAAACAAATTGATGATGATTTCAAAAAGACTCAGTGAGACTGTAAATCTGCATAGGTACGTTTTTATTACTGGTTTTGTCTACCCGTGTTATTAACAAAATCTTTCTTTTTGAGAATTACTAAAATCCTTGCACGCAAATCTAAATAAAAATATGTACTAGCCTGGACTGAACTATTCACCTATGTTATCCTTTGTTGCCTGTTTCGCTTGTAAATCTGTCATTCTGAAGCATTAAAATGCGAGTCTGACATTATTTGTAGATAATATATGTCTCATAAATTCCAATTAGAATATTAAAATATGTTATTGTTTTCTCATATAGGCAAAGTTCCAATGGTCTAGTACACGAAGATACAGTTTATTAGTTTCACCATAAAATCGTTTCGTCAATTAAGGTCCCTTAAAGCTAAGGGAGCGTTCCGATCGGAGTTGAATGAGCCGTCTGTCGAGCGGTCGCACGACCATATCTCATTTTTTAATGTTCGTCGGCCACTTTGAACTGGCCCAAATACTATAAGTTCCACGAGTTATGACCACGAGGTAAACGGGTGGACGCGACCGGCGTCCGCGAGAAATGTTTTACGACAAATTGTTTGGCGTTTTTTAATTCATCGCTTGTTTTATAATTTATTCTACGCGAGATGAAGCATTGTGGGGGACAGCGCGTTTTGTCAGTGCGACGCGGCGACGCAATCTAGTTGACGTGCTTTTGTTTTTAGCGGTTGTCACCTGACTTCTAGGGCAAGACCGATGGGTCCACGAAAGTAACATTTTACCTATCTGATCACCGTATTCGTATCAATCGTAGTGACTTCTATGATGACGACTTACAATAGTAGGTACACGCCCGCTCTTAATACGTGGTAACGATACGTTCTGCCCTGACACGACACGCGATATCTAGAGTCACGTCCAAAACTCTATACTCGTTTAAAATAAAGACACGGTGCGATGATACGATACGGAATACGATATTATTTTGCTACAGTAATTATATGGACTAATAACTGAAACACGGGTAGGCACTAAACATTGTTAAATTCAATAAATGTTAATTAAACCATATTGTTTTCATATATTTACGCGAACAAAACACATTGATATGAAACAACTTTTCGGATTTTACTCGCGGAATTAATATTTTCACATTTTCTAACCCGACGTTTCTACTCCTTTACAGCAGTTGTGATCACGGAATGACTCAGATGTTATACGTCAAGAACGTAATTATTTACATAGCAACCGTCACTCAACTACCGTCATTTTCTCTATCATCCCCGGGAACGTTCCTATCCACGCAGAAAGAACTAACCGTATCTTGAAGTCTTACAGTATTGTGCTGTCCCCTAGGGTTAGTTAGTTTTACTACCGGATCCCAAGCAGGCCGTAGATTCCAACCATCTTCCCTGTTGAAGTTTGGATGTTTATTAATTTCAATGGCCTCCCGTAGCATCCAGGAACATAAACTTTACGGATTCCGCGAATAGAATCCGTAAAGTTGTTTCATTTTAAATGTAAAATCAGTTATACCTACCTACATGCTTTCTATTATTGGCTCACTAAAAAAGTAAATAATTCAACTTTCGTCGTGTGATTGTATTGCTCATTGAATATATTGATTATAATATTTATAATAGAAATCATTATTTCCATAATGTATACTGAATAACTCGGATGAGTCTCGAGTGTCCGTGAATTTGTTACATAATAAAAGGTGTGAATTAATGACATTTTATTAAATCAATAAAAAAAAGTTATGCATTATTAATGTTAAAGAGAACATTCGAGTAAATATCATCGCTTGAATAGTTTAGATAAACCTTAATACTTCACGCACATTAGTTTTTGTTATTCCATTTTAGTTTAACAATCGTACACAGAATTATGTTTTAACCTTGAGACAATATTAAAAAAAAATTCTTAACAGGAACATACATTGCTACCTAAAAATATAAACATTATCATCAAAATAACAAAAAAAAATGTCATTAAAAAAAACCATCGAAATTATTTTAGCAGCAAAGCAACTGATTTTCTGTTACATTGTCAAATTCTTCCGAATTGATCAAATGTTATTTGCAGCACGATTTTTAGGTTTTCTACACACGTAAAAAAATTTGGCGTTTTACTCTTGTCTTTGCCCTTTTGTTATCTATTTATTAGGTACTGCTTCGGGAGTCTAACAGCACTGAATTTATTGGTAAAACTAACCTTAAATTATATTGTTCTTTCTTCTTTGTTACCATTGTGTGTGCAATTTGCGCTGTAATATTCATACGTAGATGTTCACCTATATTTTTGTTTAAAACCGTAATTACGCAACGTTTTCACCCCTCCCTTTTGTTCATAATAGGTTCTCCAAACCGCGATAAGCATCTGCATTGTGCCTCCATAATGCATTATTTAGCAAACTTACTACGGCTCGCGAAATAATCGACGCTTCGCTTCGGAGAAATCTCGCCAAAACATTCAAAAACTTCGCTTTAAAACTGCTGATTTTCTCACCGTTGCACCCGTGTCATTGCACGTGAAATGTATGCGAGCCCAGCCAGGACACTTCGCCGGACCATCACCGCCCATCGAAACTGCACTTTATCTAAAAACGTTCATTTTATTGCAATAAATTCGTAATTTTAATCGTCATTATTAAAACAACGGCTCCGAACACGCATGAGCGAATAATAAAATAGGCGGTTTATGCCGCGTTTCGTGTCAATTCTCGTAAAAATGTCGGTCGTACGGCGCATAGCGGGATTTGCATCAAAAGATGACGTTTAGTACGCTTATTGTACATTAAACCCCATGAAATGCCGTGCCTTGGTCTGCGGCCGCGGCGTTATGGTCGATTGCGCCGGAAAATAACCTGTCTGCATTCACTTTTTTACGAATTAAACGTAGTGGCTTTATTTTTTATACTCGATAGCACATGAGATTTTTTTTTTATAATTTTCTGCTAAAGTTTTATTAGCAAAATTGTTATTTATGACAGCCCACCATGCGAAAACCAGATGGAGATAATTTGTTAAGTACCGATAACTCCAAAGTGCGTATATATAAGTTAAAAAAAATAATTGACACTACCATTAAAGTTTTCAACCCCTTTTAATGCGTTAGAATTTAAAATAAAAGCAATTTGGAATCGTATGTTATCGAATCTTAAAGTTAATTTATTTCTACGATTAACTATCCCTTTCAAGAATTATAATTTATAGGTTAACTATAACTCCGATTATTTAAATTCTGCCACACCTCTTTATTTTGGATCAGTATCAATTTCTTTTTACGCTGTAACAAGGTGATGCGGATAGTTCCATAAAACGGTGTAAACGTATGATTTATTATGTACAAGACAGAAGCACCTTGCGTTAGATAGCAGGTGCAGCTCGACAAAGCTCGACGAAAGTAATAAATTATTAATTATGACAAAAAGCCGCGTCATATTATCCTCATATGCGCTCGCGAATATTTTTCGAAAAAAGTGAAGAGCGGCGCCAAAAATCTTTTGTCTACGCGACGTCCCGCGGTCACACTGTGCGGCGTGGACAAAAGGGCCAAAGTTGCCGACGCGGCGAGCACACTGGGACAAAGAGCTCCCCGTACGGACAAAAAATGACATCATTTATTTTATTGCCCCGGGTGAGAATAAGGTACATTAATATTGCGTAGGGCTTAATGCTCCGATCGCTCTGGGCTGGCCATCAGTCAATTTGGCTGCTGTCTTATAAATTTTACCTGTCTTGAATTGTTCGATTGGAAAAGTATCTATTGAGATCCAACGCGTTCATTGCTTGCGATTAAATAGCATTGTTTTGTTTTTGTTGCATTATGACGCTTTCAAAACTAATAATTTTAGTTTACAGAAACCATTACAGATAATCTCAAGTAACCGTAACCCAACAATATGACTATTCAACATAAAACTTTTTCCATAAAGGCTAGTCCTTTTTACCTCGATCATAAAACGTTGGAAGTAATTAAAATTTCACTGAGCCTTTCTTCAAATTTATCTTCGGCAAAGAAATTACGTATTATGCTCGAACATGCATGCAATAATTAAAACTAATGGGGCACCCGTCAACGCTGGGTCTTGTGGGTGAATGAGGTTTAGCATATCGCTTAGATCACAAACACGTGAAGAAATTTATGTGTGAAAAATATTTTTTGTCCAATATTGTTGCAACATGTGCATTGGTAATCAAAAAAGATTATCTGATTCTCATTGAGTAAGTTATTTAAATAGCTCTATGCTAACTGGTAATAAGTAAACATCAAAATATTTATCGTTCATAAATCGATCGATTTGTGATTAATTACTAACCAACATCTAACTACTTGTATTTAGGCCTATGTTACAAAAAAAACTAATGTACATCTCAATTTAGCAAACAAATCAGGGCTATCAATCGTAATATCAATGAAAATTATAAAATATCAACTTGATCTTCAGTTTACTTTATTTTTTGGCCAAAAACCACTCAGAACAGGATTAAAATAACTTAAAAATCTATTATGTTGCCATTTTCAGTCACTGCGTCTACTAGAATAGGAACTTTGATTTGCATGAAGAATAAACCGTACGATTACAATCATAATGCGTTTTGATAGCCCTACAATAGAAACGCGGCGCGATCTGCGCGCACGCAGGCAATCCATCATGGCGCCCACGAGCAGGTCATTTATCACGGCACTGCCACCAGTTTCCAAGAGTAGCTAGTATTATAGCAAATTCATTACGCAGGCCTGTGACCTGAATCGTTTTGTCTTAGAACTGGGGATATTTTGATTGTAACTACAACAAATAATATCTGTGTTAACTTTAATAATAAAAAAATAACTTACACGTACAGTACGTCGACAACGAGTTGCCACTATGAATTTACATCATCGTTAGGTTTCTTTTAGGTTTATTTGTATCAAAATGACACACTGCTTGTACTTTACTAACGACTGTTGTAAACCCAAAACAAGTTTGAAAGAGTAACTGCTGAGTTTCTCGCCGGGTCTTCTCAGCAAGAAACAACTCCGACGCGGTGGTAGAGTCGCATTATGTCTGTATACTGTTTATTTACATATCCATATTATTGTGGTATTTATGTCTATTATGTAGTATATTTTGCTGTAAATTTGACGATTTGAAAGTACTGATACAGTCTATTTGAATAAAGTTATTTGAGTTTGAGTTTGAGTTCACGTGAAAAATGTATTGGGATTTGACATCATGTCATGTCAAGTTCAGTGTCATCCCAATACATTTTTTTACGCGAACGATAACGTAAATTTAAAGTGGCATCTCGTGGTAGACGTCAGGTTGAGTGTAACACTGCCAGCATAAGCTAAACTATCATTACTATGAACTTACATTTAATTTGCAAACGGTGCGTGGAAGTGTTACAATTGAGCTTTTGTTGAATATTATTCATCAAAGTTTCAATAACACTTAAAATAAATCAAGTAAGTATTGTGTTTAGTCAAAGATTTATTTGCACAATATAATGTTTATGTGTTTGAAACTTTGAAAACAAATTATTGGTTTAGGTATTGTCTTATTACTAAGCTAGTATATTTGGTTCAACAGATCTGACAGCTTAAATTTATAGAGTATTGGTCGAGGAAAATTAATTGGTAGGGATATTCTAGGTGACTTGGTCAATACGAGTAAATTGTACTATTTTATCCATACTTCCATACTCATATTATAAATGCGAAAGTAACTCTGTCTGTCTGTCTGTCTGTCGGTCGCGCTTTCACGCCAAAACTACTGAACCGATTTAAATGAAATTTGGTACACAGATAGTTAATTGAAAAAAAGTGTTGTAAAGGGCTGAAAAGGGGGATGAAAGTATTGTCATTTTCAGAACTAGAAGCATACAACTTATATTTAAGGCTGTTGATTAGATATAAATAAATATGGCATTCATAGTTTGTAAAAATGTTACCCGTAAAAAATTGCAAAAATTCGACTTCCAAGAGGTTGTTTTTGGAGTTGATTGTTTGGATGAAACTTCGTTACTTCAAGTGCTAGGAGTCTTAAATTTTGCATCTTCGGTTCTTTTCAGAACGTAGGTGCTAACTAGCTTGTGTATAACAAGTATCGGAAGTCTGAAAAATCCCAAATGTTATAAAAATTAAGTTCACGCGGGCGAAGCCGCGGGCGGATAACTAACTCAAACTCAAACTCAAATAACTTTATTCAAATAGACTGTATCAGTACTTTCAAATCGTCAAATTTACAGCAAAATATACTAAATAATAGACATAAATACCATAATAATATGGATATGTAAATAAACAGTATACAGACATAATGCGACTCTACCACCGCGTCGGAGTTGTTTAACTAGTTATAAATATTTATAAAATCTGACTTAAATTATAAAAACAGGCATAAGTATCTAAAGATATTGAGCGGGATAAGTAGTTGAGTTTAGGGACTGGGATGTGAGCCTCCAGGTACTTGCAAAAAAATTTCCGCCATTGTCGCTTAAAGATGAAAATAAAATTTTGCAAGATGGGTTCCGTGCCGCGCCACCATTCAGCCGTTTTTTAATCTGTTACCAATGGTTATGCAAAGGTCATTGACCTTTTTATACATTTCATCTTTGCAGATTTGGGCACGTAACCACTGTTCACGGTCTGTTGCTGAGACGTGACAATATCGACGCCGCTTCATTGATTGTTGGTGTTGTTTTTGCGATCAGGATGCGTTTTTTTGCCCCATTTTGTTTGTGAGAAGGCACTTCAAAACTATTTGCTTTAATTGTGCAAGCTTATCGTAACCATTGGATGCTACAAATGAAAAGAATAGGATAATCAAGGTTTATTCCTGGCAGGATTTTATAGCTGCGTGGACTAATTCAACAATAGGGCAACAATGATTGGTTAGTCAACCAACGACATCTTGTATTTTTGTTTTATTTTGCGATAATGCGTACGAAAAAAAAGATGCTAATCGTTACTAATAAATAAATAATAAAATACATTGAATAAAGTATGTAAAAGTAAGCCAAAAAGTTAAGGATACCAACCAATTATGCCACCACTCTCCAAATCTTGATCATATGGTCAAAGTTGATCTTAAGGTAAGGAACTTAAATAGTCTGCGTTCCTAAATAAAACAACGAAAGTATCAAGACGTTCTCGTTAATAATAGAGGTTTTTGCTAGGCTTGTGAAAGTGATTGAACACGGTGTCAACAGTCATCGTCACGGTCCGCTGAAGGCCAGCTGCTCTTCCGCGTGACGTCGGATGCTCTCGACCTCACTCGCTTCCTACATGGGGCCAGGGGGCAGCTGGCAACTTCCTGGCAGAGGCATGGCTAGTCTGGCTTGGTGACGTGGTTCTAACTGGTCGGAAAGGTGTGACGAATTGTGGTTGTTGTATCTGTATCAGTCTCTGACATCAATATTATGGATTATGTTTATTTGGTAATCGTGGCTGACCAGCAAAGAATGCTTGACAGCGATTCCGCCAATCGTATTTTTGATTTTGTGAATAAACCAGAAGCTCACCTGTCTGCAATTCGGTTATTCAGTTTCAGAATATTCAAGTTATTCTGCTGTTTTATTGAGATTACAAACGTCAGTAGTTTAAAGTGGAATGTAAGGGATGTACCTAGGGCTAATTATTATTATTAGTTACATTTCCGAATACTTGCATACAGAAATTACTTATAATGCTGATGTGTTAAAAGTCAGTTTCTACTGAAATATGATTATAACACGAAAAAATAATATTACGAGTATATCAAACATCAGGTTTTTTATCCTTGTATGTATCTAATTGCATCAGGATTTTAAAACAAATGATTTTTGTGTTTAATTTATGTTTGTATAAAATGAAGGGCATTTATTGAAATTAACAAGCACAGCAAAGATAAGCCCGCCATATTAAATAGCGTGGCCAATGGCCGAAGCGTGCGCTATCAGGGAACTGATAAAATTCGATTTACGAATCCCGCATGCTGATTGGCCGCTGGACCGCCAGTCCGGGCATAAAACGTCGTTATCACAAATTAAAAGTAGAATCTTGTTAGTAGAATAAATGGGTCATGTTTTATGCTCTTTTGTTTGGTTTTATACGATAGTATGATTTAATATAGTGTTGTTTCAAATTCATGCCTAGAAAGCTATCAAAAAATCGTTACAAGAAATATAAAGAATACATTATGGGCGTAGAGCAATTTTTAGGTTTCAGAATGTCTTTTTTTCAATTTGTACCATACTAACATAACAGTTTTTATTTGCGTCAACATTAAACCGTTCTAAGTGTAACATTAAAATCTTTCCTTAAAGTAAAAATATGTATCATAAAAGAAACTTATCGGGGTCATTGTTTTTCTATCTTATTACATTCATATCTAATATAAAAGTATTTTCTTTTTAGCTATGTATCCGTATGCACCAGGGGCAGGTCGCTTTTCTTACCAAGTTAAACTAACAATTTACGCGTGCAAGCAGAAATAGACTAAAACACGCTCCGTGCGGAGAGCATCTAATTAACTAAAATAAGACAAGTCACAAATTGGAATCACCGAAACAGACTGGCTACACGGTAAATTTAGCAGAGCGCACATCGAGAACAAACTTATTAACTTTTTAAATTTAGACAGATCTGCCGACGCGAACGGGTTGGCGGGAAGATTGACTGATATGAGCTTTTTATTTTTATGCACGACTTTTTAGGCAAATTTATTAGAATCGTTAACAGATGCATATTTATAGACGGCATACATTTATGAATAAAAAACTCGTCCCTACCCTCTAACCCTTCGGTAGCCGAATTAGGAATCGCTTTAAATTTCATAATTTTTTATCAGTATTATTATAATATCTGACCAAGTCAAATGACAGTATAAGCAACGTTTAGGGAAAATACCTTAACTCACTCAACTCAAGATGGTGGGAGTGAACGAATAACAGAACGAAGCAAACAGCTAAAATCTTATTAAAAAATTTTTTTTAGCAGATATTATAATACTCGTAACTATTATAAATCGGCCTAAATCACGAGTTCGTAATAATTGAACCTAAAAACGAAAATTTTGCGCTTTTATTGACCGTGAAAATATCTAAGTGGGTTAATTCTTTAGCTGATAGAATTTATGCTTTTTGGAGCATACCGCGCGTGGTCCATGTTCGTCAAGGCTTATCTTCTGCGTTCTTCGCGGGAAATTGTAGGAAAAACATTTGTTTTTTCGGTAATACGGTGGAACAGACGAGCGTGCGACAGTTTACTGATTAGTGACACCACACAATTTTTTGTTGACGGGTTATTTACCGGCCGCTGTGCCTGTTTAAAACAAAGTAAACAAGTGTGATGTGACTTCAGATAAATCGTCGTCAATTTAAGTTTTTCAAATAAACTTTAATTAAGCCAGTAAGTTCTTTAATGGATAGTACCCACTACCACCATACACACAAACACGAATTTATGTTTCCCACCCGAGTACTACTTAGGCGAGATGTAGGTTTTGTCATATATTTTAGTGTTTTTTGTATGAATGAATGAGTTAAGTTTGAAATTTATTTACCAGGAATATCATTTAATTGAGTTATCAAAATAGTTTAAGGAATGTATCCTGGTAGTCATTATTAATATTTGTAAGTCCAAATTTTACAGTTATCGAGCTCTCAAAACAAGAAAGCACTTTGTAAATTCGCAAGGAAACAATTTGACCGGCGAGTGCCACGCCAATTGGCCGCAGATGGACCGGCGCGCGCGCCGTGTGGCCGCTGCTTCAGCCGTCATCCACCATCTTGCCTCGTTCCTTTTTTGAAATTTCAACGTTCTTTTTACTCCTGTCGTGTCACTTCCGACATTCTGGAAGAGTAATGGGAAAATGCTCATTAAACTTTTCGTTTTGTGTTTTGGAATTGTTTCTTTATGGATTGACTGGCAGTTTTGATAGACTTCAAAGTTAATTATTATTGATTGTCAGGCTGAAACGCATAATATTTTATGCATGTCTGTTTACTTCATTATTTTACGTATGTTTCATTGTGCCAAGATAGCTGTGAGGTCTTGCTTATTGATTTAAATCTGGGTACGTCCTATTGTTTCGCGACAACAATTGCTTTTTACTACACATTAGAAAACAAAATTAGTTGCAGCTTACGACTTTGCGGTAATGAAATATTGCTATTAACAAAATCTCCATTAATATACCAGGACGAGGGTGCTCGAAATTCGCGGGCACGTCGCATATGGCGCATGACACAATAAAGTTTATGGTGGAACAACAAAAAGCAAGGCACAACCTCACAACTGTTACGGACTGTACGTTACGTGAAGGTATATTGTGGGGATCACCACAGGGCGCGGACCGCCCGCTGCGCCTCTCTCATCGCGGGCCAAATTACTAGTCCACCTCTGTTCTGCTGGGTTGGACACCCGATTCTAGGGACTGAGAGTATAGTTTTATTTTGTCTGTTCAATAGCGAACTTTTTAAGCATGAAAGATGAACCACCAAATTAGCAAATAAGCTCATCAAAAGCTGGCGTTTTAGTAGTTACAAAAAGACTTGTGTTTGAGTTTTTTTCATTGCTTTTTTGCGGAGCAACAAGGACACAACTGCAGTATTTTAAATATAAAATCAATTGCGTCATTGTTGTACCAAAAGTGCGAGTGACAAAAAATGCGAGAATGCTAGAAGTAAGTAATGCTGTTTTTATGAATGAGGAAGTAAAATCATGTTACAATGAACGCATATTTTTTAAGTAGTCTTATGCCACTGGTTATCAAATTGAAACAAAATATAACCCACTCAGTATCTGTTCGCAATCAAGAAAAACAGTATTAAGTAGACCAAATAGCTTATACTTAAGCTCAAACTTCTGGTTTCGTGTCCAATAATTTTGACTTAAATAAATGTTTTTCTGAAGAGTAAACCCGTACATAATTACCCATAATTTGGTTTTGATCGCGATTTAATAGGCACTTATTTGTATTTAGCCAGCCATCATCAGCCATGTAAATGCAAATTGGTTATATTATCGATTCTGTTATATCTATAGCCAATATAATCTTGTTGCCATCGAAGGCCGCATAGGAATAGTGGATAATGCAGCTGTTTGAGGGTCGTATGTATTTTAGATCATCCTTTAATTTGGTAGCGGTTCATTTGCCTCATGTTAAATGGCGGCGGTAGAATATCTTACGAACCTATCTCTAGCTTTACCTGAAGTCTACGTATACCTATAGTATCGTTAATACCTATCCTAGTTGCAACGATTTTCTCGCCATTTTTATTTACTGACTTTTTTTTCTTGACGACACGGTTGGCGTAGTGCGCTGTAGCACGGTTTCTCGCCTCGATTTCCGTAGTGTCCCGGGTTCGATTCCCGGTCGGGTCAATTTAGGAAACGATCTTTTCTGAATTGACTCGGGTCTGGGTGTGCTGGGAGACGCGCCCAGCTTATTTCCTTGTGTGGTACCTCGTGACACAGGGATATTAATCCTTACTTCGTGACCATTACAAGAGGTGTGTTGTCTGGCGCATATTTATTTATTTATTTTCCATTTTTGTTACAAATCCTTTACTACTGACGTTAGAGACTACCGTCACGGCGCGGCGTCGGCGTACGCTTATGATAGTATGCGTCAACGACACGTTATTTTTTAAATCCTATTTAATTTCTTAGATTTCACATCAGTGACTATTGTTTTTTTAATAGAACTTTAAAAAAATGGTTTGTACAGTATAGTTCCTTTTGAGCTGTTGTAAATACAAGGGCTTAAAAGGAACTAGACATAAGCAAATGCTTATGTCTGAGCTTAGTGACAATAAAAGCTCAGTACGTCTACCACGAGTTGAAAATTTAAATTTAAATTATCGTTCGCGTAAAAAAAATGCATTGAAATTTGACATGTCAGGACATGAGAATGTCAAATCCCAATACATTTTTTTACGCGAACGATAACTCAAATTTAAAGTGGCAACTCGTGGAAGACGTACAGATAATGACGGTAGTGTAACTCTATCTTAGAATGACTGCCACTAACTTTCAAAGTAACTTTACGTATTGACCCTTTCCATTTTGTCCCAGTTTCCACAAATTTATTTTACTAAAATAAATGCACTGCCGTCGTAATTCATGTACTACATCAATAATGTCCTTCCCATCTACACTGTACACGACTTATGTTATAATGTGCGCTCATTAGCTCAAGGGGGCGCCGTCTGCGCAGGTAGTCGATCGGCGATTATTTACGCCGGCCACGGACAATGCCCATAGTCAACTTCTATATCAATCATCCTTTATTTCGTGCCGCCCAGGATGATTCTGCTTCTAAGGTTCGGGATAATTACAAGAAAGTAGAAATGAATTAATCAACATCAAAGTGTACTAATGCAAACTTTTGAATAATTTGAAAGTTAAAAGAACTTTACGATCATCACAATTTCGGTGACTTCCAGCTCGTAACTTTCTTACTTTTTAAGGCGTTGCAATAAGCACGAGCCTGAAGCACATTAAAAAATAAATACAATAAAATATATTAAAAGTAAAATAAAGCCTGAAAATAAAGAGTTCCCCTTTTTTTATAATTGCTTTGTGTTACCGGTCCTATCCTAGCCGTGGCATGCAGCTATTTGAAGCCCTCATGAAATAATTTTTATCAGTGCTTTGGTGATCGTAACTTCATAACTAGAAAGTTAATAACAAGTTATAAAATGGGTTAAGTTAGAGGTACGAGAGCTTGTCCGTCAATTATTTAGAACCATTCGTCTAGGAACGATAGTAAAACAAAGCAATTATGCTTATACTGCAAAATTTATAGATTTGCAGGCGCCAGAAGTAATTCTACCATCGTTACTAAAAACTCGTATGACGAGGTGAACCTTATATTCAACACTATACTTACTAGGTGTTATAGCACATAATTTGGCATGAATTAAAGCTTGGGATGGGTAATAGTGTTACAGCACAGTTTGCAGAGAATTGCCAATCATCATGCGGCCCCAATTTTGTGTACACTTCATATAGCACTATACCCATTCACATTACTACGAGTATTAGCTATTACTTCGACAGGCTTGCATTTCGAGCTGTATTCAAATTCTTTTTAGCCCATTTACAAATAATTTAACGTTTGTTTGTTTGTTTGTATTGAACATGTTCCGAAACTACTGGACTGAGTTTAAAAAGGCTTTCACCAATATGCATTATCTTATCAGTGAGTAACAAAGGCTATATTTTAACGGGCTTAATAGCGTACGCGGGCGAAGCCGCTGACGGACAACTAGCAAACAATAAGTTATGGAGTTTACAGCCAGCGAGTGTAACTTTGGTGTATTATGTGTCTATTTGGTGTGTTGTGTGTGTGACTGGCCTGTTGGCGCAATGACAGCGATCCTGCCTTTAGCGCCGATGGTTATGGGTTCGATTCCCACCCATGACAAACATTTGTGTGACGAACATTTGGGTTTGTTGTGTGTCTGGGAAGTATGCATTTAGAAATATTTAAGTATGTTTATCAGTTTCTGACGCCCATAGTACAAGCTCTGCTTAGTTTGGAGTCAGGTGATCTTGGTGTAAATTGTCCCAGATATTTATTTACCGCGCACCATCAAGCGGTCCTACTCGTACTTGTGTCCCGCAGATATTATGAAAAAGACCATCCCAAAGTATACCATTAAATTGCAAGTAGTGTTGTTCCACCCCTATAAACAAAAATAAATGGGCAACTAAACTGAAAAGAACATGTCACATACAAACATAATTTGCAGTTTCCAGTTTAGCTACAAATTCATAAACATAAGTCGTGTTGTTTTAATGGTGTTTTACGATTTTTAAAGGCGTCGGCGTTCGGTAAGAGAATGCCCGGCAGACATGAAATATAGTGTTTAACACCGTGGTGCTTGTTGCGCGAGCGCCCCGCGGCGCGGACCGTCCCGCCGCGCGCCGCGCTGCGTCGTCACCCTAACCTTGTATAACGTTTATAAATAGCTCGGATCGTACGTATGAGGAACTGATTTTGTATTGTCTAGGCATTATGGGTTCTCTTCCTTTGCCTACATTTTTTTCTAATATGTTCTGTAATTTTAAATAGCTTTCTGCATCAATAGAACATGTTATTTTTCTACTTGTGGTTTTATTCACTCGTTCTTTGTCAATTACTCTCAAAAAGTAGGTTTTAGTCGAGCAATTATTATCGCGCTCTCTTCGTGAGCCCTGGTCCTGGCCCGGAATAAAAATGTATATTATAAAGAATATAAATATGCTCTAGATCAATCTTGGTGTTTTGAGGAGCCATACAACATAATAATTATTTCAGAGTTATTGTAATTAATTAATGGACTGCACTATATAAACACCTTTTTGATATTTCTTAAAACTAACGGCTAATTTTACTACCAGGTCTTTTTAGCTAAAACAATTGGGCGAGAATGACGGTTCGAAGCTGATTTGAACGTACAGGAATTTGTAAAGTTTTCATATTGTGCTAGGTATTTTAAATATAACGCCTGGCAGATCCAGTTGCTGAAATGAGTTTGCATAAATAGATACAATGCGGAAAACAAAAAATGGTCAGAAACAGAGCGCCTTTGTTGCGCGAGCCTAGAGGGACCACTCACACTAGCGTCGGAGGACGATGGCAAACTTTTCGTATAATTCATTCATTATTAAATTTTCTGCTGCAAATTACAAATCAAACATTAGCCCTGGTTCCCCAATTAAATATAAGAAGGATGTTAAGGTGAAAGAAAGTCATTTTTGAAAGAGAAATTCGCTGTCAGTTACACTGTCATCTGTAAAAACTTTAGGGTGTTATAAAACTATAAGCGCGTTGAGCTACCAGAGCTTTTGAAAACTTTCGTTAAATTGGTTTATGCAGAAAACTTTATGTAAACAGTATAATAGCAGACATTTAAAATGACTTACTAAAATCATTGCGAAAGATACGCAAGCTCTTTTTAAACTATATTTCAAACCATAACAAATAAAGATCATGCTGTACAACTTTTATACCTAAGTTTAATACTGAATAAAGAGAAAAATAATTTTATTACTTGAACCAAAGATTTAATTATGACTTGTTAACACTTTACAATAGTTATCCTAATATGTGACGTTCTTCGCTTCATAATGGTCACCCCATTACTGTTCTCTTTGACACGCCGCGCTGCGCCCACGCACGCATTTGCACAGGTAACGCGTTCACGACCTGTTCTGAACTGGATCTAATTCTCGCCGGCTGATTAATGGACGTATTTGATTGAAAGGTCCTGGGTGTCTTGCTTTTGTTGTGTTTTCCAATTTAAAATAGGTTTCAACGGCCTTCGGACACTTCTTTTGCATAATCTTGGTTCGATTTTGGTATCAACCGAAACTCATGATTTTTTCAACTTTGAATGTCGACTCGCTCTTTAGATGTTACTAAAGTTAGTAATTTTATTATATTATTTAAATATTTATACCATAAACAATAAATAGAACGATAAAGAAGATGTTTTCAAAATGTCTAATATGATTAATAAATACTAGATATCGTATCCATTGATTTCATACTTAGTCTTCATTAAAAACGTGTTAACTAGCTTTTAGCTCCGAAAAAAGCCACCTAGATTGCTTGCTCTGCGAGCTTTCAGCTTCTGATGAACAGTAGAACAATACCATGTAATCGTTGTAGGTGAAGGTCACGAAAACTATGACCTAGGCCGACAAGGGTAGGTCATTGTTAATGTGGTCAGAACATGGCATATGCGCACACGCATACACAAAATGGCTAGCACACATGACAATGCGAAGCGGTTAGGTATAGATAGGTATATTTTGTGACATTCCTTAAAACATTAATATTATGTGGCAAATCTTTAAAAAAAGGCCAGTTGCTACTGCAATAGGTTGCGATTCACAAAGTTTGCCATTCTGAGAGTGAGATGGAGATACCGGACTCTTATTGTCTAAAACTCAAAACAAACGTATAGTATATAGTTCATAAGACGTTTCGTTCAGGATGAACTCCAAAATTGTACATTAAATAATGGAGCGTTGATTTTGAATTCAGGTTTCTAATAAGTATCTTAATTCAAATGTAAAATAGTAATCAATTAGCGTATTCAATCGATTGACTTGTTAGAGATGTGACGAAACAGCATCTCATTAATTTTTTTTTACTTTATACTTATCTGAAACTTACTGTTATGTTAACATGTTTTCTGTATACATAACAGAATTAATTATTCACATCTTACTTTTGGACTAAATCATTTTATCATAAAAATTACTGAGACGAACAAAACGGCTATGTTCCTGTAATTTCCATTATTCGATAGACACTACACGTCACACGCAGGTGTAGATTTCGTTAGCAACCCTCGGTTTGCGATTAGTCGCGCGGACAGCACGCGACACGATAAATCGTGGACGGTGAACCTAAGTACAGTGACCATCAAAAGTGTCTTAACTTTATACAGTGAATTCCCAAATTCAGGAACGACAACCAAAATTTAGCAGCTGCATATGACATTGTAACAGGATACAATTTGAAGGATTCTCAGTATTAAATTACGTTTCTAAAATCATTTCGCCTTGGTATATTAACGAAAAAGTAAAGTAAAGTATTCGCCTTTATGTTTATAACGTGTTGCTATTTTAAAAATACAACTCGATATAGGTAAATTAAACACCACGCTTCATCCACGCAACGATGCCGGGCTGAATAAATATGGATCCGGCAAAGCAATCAAGTCAATAATGGGTTCATTTTCACATAGGTTCCAACACTTGCAATACCTAAGGTTGTTTATAACACATTACACACACTAACATTTTTGAAGCCGATTGTACAGCAAACGATCCATCGCGAATACCGATGCAAATCGAATCGTATATCGATATCTCCATCGTATCTAGCGTGGAGAGCACAATTCTTGTTGTTTGCTGAGCGTTTTCCTAATTGGTTGTTAAGTTTTAATCTGTTTCATTCTATTTTTTTTTCGTTGAGAACCTAACATTACTTACCTCATATTTTTATAGGCCAATCGTTACTAGAACAACTTTTTATTTTTTTAAATGTTGACATTAAAAAAAAAAGTTGATCTGTTCAAAAATTATATATAAATATTGTCAATACTTTTCATCATCATCGACGGTAGGCATCACACAAGGAGTATTTTTTACAATCATATTTTTGCCCATAAATGTTCTGGGGCGGGTAGGCGCGCGCCGGTTGTCCCAGGTGGTCTCTAACTTGTAGGTACTACATATTAATAGTTTTGCGAAAATTTGCGCTGTTAATACAATAACTACAAGTAGATAAGTCAACTTAGTGGTTAAATCCAATTTGTGCAACAATGTCAAACTTACAAAAGCAAGCCTTCGTGTTCGATATTTATTTTCAAATACAAACAAAATTCTCTTGCTTTATTTACAACCGCAAAGTGCGATGCGGTTGAAGCTATAAACATTATCTGCAATGCACCGACAAAGTACCAAGATATTTGCATTATTGCTTTACTGCGACTTCGGAATGACAAACCTTTTGCTTTATTTAGTCTGTGGTTGCCTTGGTTTGAGTTGGAAAAAATAAGATTATTTTGCCAAATAAATGCACGATATTTTTTGGCGTTCCGATTTTGATACGAGTACATTAGGCACGAGTGAAAATATTTTATTTTAGAATCATCAAGTCATAATATATTCTTTAAAGAAACTTGTTAACTTTAGTTAGAATGAAGCCACCCCTTCGTTCATGTTCGTTGAGGATGGCCAAAATAAAACCCTGGGTTTCGTTAGTTACCAGCTCATCTATTTGTTTATTTATTAAGTTCTGAAAAATATTTTGAAGCGTAAATAGAAGTACAAACAAAAACATAAAAAGCAACTAGAATTTAGAAATATTGTGGCCAAAAAGGATCTTGCGGTGCAGGTCGTTAACACTTGGGTTGTTCGAAAAACTTTTCTTTCTTAGACCGAGATTCCGCATAGTTAAAAAACCGAATTGTCGTTTCACCAGATTAGTTTACTTTTACAAAATCTAACTCTCTCTATCTTTCCAGGTGTGGTTTCAAAACAAGCGCTCGAAAGAACGCCGGCTCAAGCAGCTCACATCCATGGGTCGGGGCCCTTTCTTCGGCTCCTCGCGCAAGATGCGAGGGTTCCCCATGAATCTATCCCCAGGGGGCCTGGAGGAAGGCCCGCCGGGGTTTCCGTACTTCGCGACGGCAGATGGCAAGTTCGAGTTTGGCTATGGCCCGCCGTTCCACCATGATGCGCCGTTCTTCCATCCGCCGCCGGCTATGCCGTTCAATCAGCCAGGTGTGTACACTTTTTGAAGCAGTTTCCGTTGCTGTATCCTAAAAATACTTTGAAATTAATTTAATTAACTAAATTAGAGTAAAGACCAACAAGACACTCAAAGAATAACAAAGTTGCTCTTCAAAGACAGATTCACAAAAACCTAGCTCGATTGGGAGTTTTATGAAATCAAACTAGATTCGACTGCTGTTTATTTTTAGCCGTATTGAGCTTTCAAGGATTATTTAAGATTGACTGACGCTTTTCTTTTAAAAGCGACATTTTTGGATATCTCTAATATTTGCTGCCCCTCAACCACTTTCATAGCGTAGCTAGTTATTATTTTCACTACTTTTTTTTATGTGAAATATACATCTAGCCTAAATACCTATTACAATTTTATAGAGTCAGCACCTCACCCCGATTACCACACAATGATGTATCAAGTAATAACTGGAGCAGGTCGTTTCGCAGGCGGAATGGAGTCGCTGCCCGGCGGCGAATTCCCCGAGCAGTTCCCGCCCCCAGAACACCTGGTACTCCCGCGGCCCTCGTCGCCAGAGTTCACCTTCGGAGACGCTCCTCCCCCTCTACACTCTGAGGGCCTCGTTTGGTAGCTGAAACCGGAGCCGCGCGACTTCCACGACTGATGCGGCTCGACGGTTACTATGTGGACTTGAAATTCTTGAAGTGAGGTGATGGTCGCTCGAGTTTTGAACGTTCTTTTGTTTTTCGGATCACGGGATCTCTGTGTTTGTGATAGTGTCAGTTTTGAAGTGATGTGTTATTTTGACGACGTTGGGAATGATAGCTGCAAACTATGTCGTGGCTGGTCTTATATCTTCTTCTTGTATCGGAAACGAATTGTTATTTTGTTCTGCCTTCCTGATTTTTAGACAAGCAACGACTAAGTTACTATGTTATAACCAGCGTACGTTCTAAAATTTATCGACAGTTTAATATTAGTAAAATTTTGTACTTTCTTAAACATTTCGTTTTCTGCTATAACCCTGTATGTATAATTTCATCCTCTGGTGCTAATAATTTTATTTTTTGACTTTATACTCAATTAAACAATGTCTTTTCTCTTTAAATGGTTGAGTAAACATAATTTTTGTTCACTTTTAAATCTTTTTTTTATTCTTCTTACTAATTGATTTTTCGATAAAATTATAAATGATCTGCATCTCTGTGAATAATTAAAATAAGGTGTAAATAATATAGAGTTTTATAACTATGTCGGTAATTTATTAAGTTAAGAAATATTTATTTACAGTGGGTTTGCGTCTGCATATAAGAATAATAATTTTGGTTCCTATTTTAAGATAGATACAGCTATTACAACGCATTTTATTTTGTATATTTATTGATAATTTTTAATGAATACCTACTTATTAATAATTAAGTACAATGGAGTAGTTAGATGTAGCGCATATTTCAAAGGACAGACCATTTTATGTAAATAGTAATCTGTATATAAAATATACTATATGATCGGTCGTGTATGATATTAGGTATGTGTATTTAAGTACTTACTTATTTTACTTAGTATAGCACTTGTGAAGTTATGATTGTTGCATTTTATAAGAAGAGAAAAATAAGGACAAAGGGTAACTATTTGAAATGTAACAATTTTCAACTTTTGTACAACATTATATCCAATTTTGTTTAAAAAAACCTTTTCTCAGCCTTATATTTAAAATGGAAATAACACACGAGTTTTTTATCAAATATTTGTATTTTTAGTGACTGGGCTTTTTAAATTTCGAACCTAGAAAAAATTTACAAATTTTGTTTTATTTTTAAATTACGTTTAAGAGTGCATTTTGTTTTGAATGTTACGCGAACTTCATTATCTCGAGTCACGGAGGGTGGCTCTGAAAACTGGATATGTTCAAACATTACCCGGCATATCGGCGAGGAAACCGCGAATGACTATTAAACTTAATTGGAAAATACATTGTTCGTGTGTTTACATTACGTTTTTTAATTTGTTTCCCGCTTAAACGATTGTTAAAAAGTTAATAGCTAAAAGGACGCATGTGACACATAGCGCTTTATTGTCACGCTTAATGAGATAGAACTTTGTTGAAATCAAACACATTTTTTTTTGTAGCTCGATATAATTTGTAACATATGCAAAACAGGTCTATCTAATATATGTATGTACTTTAAACTAAGTGTTATTAATATAATCGGTACATACTGTTGTCTATCGTATTTAGTAATAATAAAATATAATGGAATTGTCTGTAAGAATAAAATCTATTCGGAAATAGTTAATTGATTTTCCTTTATGTCCCAATCTGCCTAAATTTAGCCATGCCATGCTACATGTGAATATGCTCTAAAAATGGAAATATATTATTCCAGATGCAGCCACCAAATTGTCATGAAATTATATAAATTAACTTATTTTTTACAAATAAAGTTTTGAAGTTTTGACTGTGGAAAAAAATAAATGAGTTATTATGAGGCACATAAAAATAAAAATACTTACCTTGCCTTTTTACGATTTCACATCAAGTAACATAAACTTATTTTGGAGAAGAAAGGATATTTAAATATCACTTAGGTATCTGACCCTTCTGCTTAGCTTGGGGTTAAGAGACAGTTTTATTTTGAATTTAGAAATATAATTTAAAAGTGGAGCTTTCAATCTATCTTTTTATTGACACCAACTTGATTCTTGACTCCTTCCGGAAAAATGACAGCCATCCAGTATTTTATACAGTACGTTCATTCGTAAGCAACAATTAAACCTTAAAAGCCAAACTTAACTAAAACTCAAAGCTCAAATATGGAACTTGATAACGAAGAAAAGCAATGCAAACCACAATCCTGCCCAAGTGAGGAAAACTGTAATTTCCAAAGGGCGCGACATGCACGCGTTCCCACGGTGGAATTAGCAGTTCACCCCTATAATTGGAACTGATGTTTACACACCACCGCGGTTCTCTTGGAGTTTACACAGGCAGAATCGTCTATATATAGGTAAGTAGCAACTAGACCAGTGAGTAAAGCCTAGTTCGAACTAGGCTAACGAAGATAGAAATAACGCAATTTACAGTCCCTCTGTAAATGGTTGGTTTCCGGAGCAGTCATCAATCACCATCATTCGCAGCAATAAGATGTCCACTGCTGAAAATAACTCATCCCGTATATGTCTGGTCTGGGGCGGCCGGTTATGGGTAATAATGATAACAGTTACATAAAAAGTTGCACAGGAATCGTGCGCCTTTTTAAATAACTGTTATCATTGCGAATTTAATTAGATAATGATGTGTCTAAAAGTAGAGTTACTGAAATTCTTGATGCTTCGGTGACCGAAGTTGGAGCCTTCGGCCCTGAAATGTAAAGGCCATGGGTTTAAATCCCATAATAATATATGTGTTACTGCTGACCAACCCTCATTTGGCAAGCGATAAATAGATTTCATATATGGACGCGGCTTCCCTCTGCACTGAGACTGAGACCAGGAGGAGGACAGATCAATATTTACATAATACCTTATTCTAGAGATACTGATATAAGCCAATGCTTATATCAGTATCACTAGCATAAGGTGCCCATGTAAAGCTTGATGTGATTTCGTGTGCACAGCCTAACGCTCAGTAAAGTATATCAATAATGTTAAGTAGAGCTATTCAATTGAAGATAAGAAAAAACCTATTAATATACGTAGGAACTATATGGTCTGAGATCATCTCTAATAAGATAGGGGTTCGCAAAGGTATTGTAGAGTTGATACTCGAATGATACCAAATGCAATTGAGAACAAAACTTGATCGATGAAATAAATAATCGCAAATCTCGAAGTTTTGCGTGAATAAATAATTTCATCTAAAATTACTATAAGTAATAAGTAATTTTTAGGGTTTGGTCTCGATTTGCCATTTTCTCCCTAAATAATTAAGCAGGAACAGACGCACTGTAATGTGACGATAAAGGTTCGACTATGAGGGCAATACACAATTATAACAATGAAAAACAATATTGCTCTTCCATAGATAACAATTATGCATCTACGAGTATAAGACGCATGCCCGTTCATGCGACAAGTAGCTTAACCAAAAACATAGAGGAACGGTAATCAAATTTATCAGTACACCGTTAGTATAAATTAATATAAATGATCCATCCCAGATACTACAGTTATTTCAGCCACGCATTTGTCGCGATATATTGCTTACAAAAATGTCGCACCTTAATCTATTTTTACCTTAAGGATATTAATATCCAATCAAAACTCTTTAGGGTAAAATCTGCTTTTGGTAATGATGTGCCAACCCTGTAGTCGTCGATACGCAGTTAGGTCCGCGATCGGAGTGTGACCAATGGTGATTGATTGGATATCGCTTCAGATGCTCGGACTACACGCTCACCTACCTACCCACAACTGTAGTTACAGATATACTAATGTAAAAATACCTACCGTGCTGACGGGGATTAAGTACTTTGATACTATGGCAGGTATTCCTTTTACTGTTAAAATATGGAGTTAGAGAAAACTATTGTTGTTGCCGTTGTCTGACTGTCCTTTAAGTACAAATGTATCTTTTCGAAGAAGTCTTCGAAACTTTACTCTCCACAGACAATCCAACCAGGAATAGGCACCATGTCATGCCTAAGAACCGTTTTTTACTTAATTGGCTACTTTAAATCGGCCTAGAAAATACTGATGCAAAATCGAAACAAGTAAAGGAAGCTGATGATGGATCCTACGATTTACAAAAAAATATTAATTTAGATATTTCATAATGCGAGTGTTACTGCTTTAAGTCAGCGAACTAAATATAATTTTATTTAATCACAAAACTTAAATTCAAGCTTTGTTGCAAAACTTATAGGTAACGTAAACTTACGGAACGAGTGACATCTAAATGCGTTTATGAAAAAGAAATCGTAAGACAAAGCATAAGATGGAAGACAATGGATACGTCTGAAATACTTCTTGGCTAGGTTATAACGTGCAGTGAGCCTCTCAAAATAATCTGTGCGTCTATACCACGAGTTGCCACTTTGAATTTACATTATCGTTCGCGTAATAATTTGTACGGGGATTTGACAAGACATGACATGACAGTGTCAAATCTCAATACGATTTTTACGCAACGATAATGTAAATTAAAAGTGGCAACTCGTGGTAGACGTACTGAAGAATAATAGCAGAAGACATTTGGGAAAGAGCACGGGTTTTATGTACAGTTTCCATCAAATAAAAAGTCAACTATTTGACAGATAACACGCAATGCGAAGTGAAATCGCTATAAAATACTGGCTGAAAAAATGCACAACATTTGCACAGACTGGCTTACGTTCGTAAGAAAATGAAATGCAGGTGTGTTTTCATCAAATGGTCGTTGGAGCAGAAAAGTTCTGGAATGAAGAGTATGCGATGGACAGCGTTAAAGGTTACAGTAATTTACTCTGAAGAAGATATGGCTCTTCTTCATTCTATATTTAATCTCAATTATTGAATTAGATAAAAGTAGTCTTAACGATGATGGAATTAGGAAAGAGTGAAAAAAACTATCGGATTTATAGTTATTATGTCCGGAAATGAATAGGTGATGATGGTGTGTCCTCTGAAAAAGATGTTGAGAAATAGCACACGATACGTTTAACTGCAACTGTCATATCGCGTTTCAATTTATTATTAATTCACTAATATCTGGGGCAATATGTCGCTTGATAGCTTCAGGATATCGCTTCGTGATCCCCGTTCCCCTACACTTCTCTGTAATCCTCCTTTGGGAGGTTTTTATAATATCGTCAACGTTTTTGGTAACTTGGCACAAGTTATTACGTTTATGATTAAATAAAATTACAAATCCATCAATAAGCTTATTACTTACTGTGCACAAGAGAATAAATTCACAAGTGTTCGGAATAACAAATACTTAAATACGAGTGTTCCTCACGTAACTGTCCATTAATTAGTGCGATTGTTGCTGCCCGGGGAAAGTCGGACCGCTAACTTGTATAGAGCACGCAACCCCCCCACAATAATATTCACTACTAATAAAATCTGATAAGGGTTTATTCGGGTCGTCGTTAATTGAGGAATGTTGATTGTTGCAGCCTTATCAGGTAATCATATTTGCCTGCCGTCTGTGATGGTTTTAAATAAACATCAGAGGAGGATATGTTATGTACACCCGCGTTCTACAATCGTGTCACATTCACGCCTTTTTAACTCATTTTGTTTTTGTTGATTGCAGTATTGTGGAATATAACTGGCAACAATACTAAAATAAATATGAACAGGCAAAAAACCTACGTTCAATAATAAACACTAAGGTAATATTGGCAATTATTAAACGTTACATTTTAAAATCATTTTATAATGAATCTTTATGAATTTATTTTTGACTGATATACTTTCAAATCATGCACAATTGCCCAGAAATAAAACTTCGCTCAGCCTTATAGTTTATTTTAGACATTAAAATGGAATATTAAAATTCATAAATAATAAATTTTTACTTCACGAAAGATGGTAGATAGATGCCATTTTTATTACCTACACTGCGGCGCCTATTGTCTTCCTTAATCCAGACCATTATTCGTTATCTAACGCAGCGTAGTTTAAAGAGTTTTAAGTGATTACCATGTTTAGGTTCAAGCTATAAAAATCTTGAAGTTTTAAAAAGCAATGTGGTATTAACAGCTCTATACAGCCTCGCGTGAGTTGAACACGTGCGTGGTTTGACATTTGCGTGCGCGAGCGCCATTGGCCGGCCGCGTGTGATCCGTGCGCCTGCGATGCACCTCGACTGGCCTTGCCTACACGAAATGGGTGACCACTAATACTCCTATGGGCTCAATTATTTTGTATTCTATTGTATTTTGTATTTATAGCTGTTTTGTTTGGACATTTTTATTGTATTATTTTAAATCATTATTAAATACTAGCTTTCCGCCCGTGGCTTCGCCCGCGTGAACTTCATTTATGTAACATGTACTCGTATACATAAAATCTTTATAAATTGTAGTTTATGTGTTATTCTGATGTTTAAGCTGTATTACTGTAAAGTTTCATCTAAATCCGTAGTAGTTTTTGCGAGAAAGAGTAACAAACATACACAAACATATACATACATAAATACATCCTCACAAACTTTCACATTTATAATATTAGTAAGAATTAGTAAGATACGTCTCCGTGGCCGAGTGGTAACAGAGCTCGGCTCAAAATCCGAATCTGGGTTTAAATCCTATGTCGAACAAAGTGTCTTTTCGAATTTTTGGGAACATACTCGTAGCAATGGTTTGTAATCACCAACCTGCAATTGGCAAGCGTGGTGATTAAGCCAATACAAAAAGAACCTCTTCGCTAAAGTAAGCAGAGCGTGTACTATGGATGTCAAAGACTAATAAACATACATAAATATTACAAAATATAGGTATAGGTACTAAAAAAAACATCACAAAAATCCTTGTCCAAGGTGGGAGACTCACGACCTTTGGCGCTAAAGGCGCAATGGTGACGATCTTTGCCCATATGCCAGTTGAATAAACAGGAATAACAAAACAAACAATACCTAAAATGTAAATATACATGTTAAGCTTAAAATAACATCCAATGCAATCAGTTATTTACGAAATAAATGGTCAGAAATTACATTTAAACCATATAATTACACACGGCTACTTTCTAGGCTTCTTATAACATAATCATAAATAATATCAGAAATATTTCATATTTTACACACCTAGTTTCACCTGTCCGAAATTTAAAAAAGTTGGATTTAAAAAATATCAATAAAAACAAAAAACGTCCCGCCCCGTAAAATGCCAAAGAGTAAAATTAATTATTGTTTTTTTTCTGTCGGCCCCTTCAGGAATGTTGTAGCAGAAATTATTTGGTGTTTAGCCGCCAGAGGGCGGGGCTAAGCGTGATTAATATATTTCTTAGGAAAAACCTTTTTAATGACCAAACCGGCCACTGATTCTGGTTTTGGACAGCAAATTCAAGGCTTATTCTGAATCATTAGTCTTAAAACAAATCGCCTGTGAGTTTTACGGGTACTTATATGAATAACTAGCCGTTGCCAGCGACATAAGTAGCTTTTATAGTTTAACCCATTTGTTCGTAAAAAAAAAAGTTTTATAACACTGTTTTCACTATAGTTAAGTGGTATTGAAACACTGTTTACGTTTTTATGAGTAATTAGTTTCTATATAAACAAACTTTCATCAAAGCCATTCAAAATTTATGTGATACTGCCCTCTTCTTCGTATGCAGACTTTCAAATAAATGTATTTTATACCGGATTACTATAAAAAGACTCACAAAAACGATATGACATACTCTGTAAGTGATGTAGTAGTAACTATGTAAGAGAAATTAAGAGTTTTTAATTGACTTTATTTTAAAGGTTTTTATACCAATATACTGACTGTACGACTTACTTAGTATGGTGATAATCACCGGGTAAAGTTTTATACCGGTTAAGTACTGTTCTACTACTCGTACACGAATGACACATTTACACATCAAATTTACATTATCGTTCGCGTAAAAAAATGTATTGGGATTTGTCATTGTCATGTCATGTGTCATCCCAATACAATTTTCTTACGCGAACGATAATGTAAATTCAAAGTGGCAACTCGTGGTAGACGTACTGGTCATCACAAAACTAAACTTTAGATGTGGCAGCGGTCATCATGGCAACAGCCACCACGTCTCTTGTCACTTGTTTTATCAATATTGGTTTTATTTGTGACTCTGTTTGTTATATATTTTCATGTTAATATTGTCAATTTCGCCAGAATTGGTTGTAGTATATTTTGGCGTCCTACAAAAATAAAATACATGCAAATATACATTGAGTTAGTATAAAGGTGGTCCCTCACCTGGAGCATTTTCCTGTGATGTAACTTTGCAGTTTAGATTTTGAGCATTGCATTATAGAACTGCCGCCCTTACATGACGAATTTTCGCCTGTAATTTACATTTCAGGTTCGATTTCGAGCATTACGTTACAATACTGCCTTACAAAAACTCAGGGAACGTGTATCAAAATATTACCTACACATTGCATCAAGTTGCGCACTGTAATGCTTGCTACTTTTCACCAACGTAATGCTCGAATTTGAGAACTCACATTTTGCGCACTGTAAATAAATAAATAAAATAAATATGCGCCAGACAACACACCTCTTGTAATGGTCTCGAAGTAGGGATTATTAAATCCCTGTGTTACGAGGTACCACACAAGGAAATAAGCTAGGGGCGTCTCCCAGCACACCCAGACCCGAGTCAATTCAGAAAAGATCGTTTCCTGAATTGACCCGACCGGGAATCGAACCCGGGACACTACGGAAACCGAGGCGAGAAACCGTGCTACAGCACACTACGCCAATCGTGTCGTAACTGTAATGCGCGGTTTTGCCCCCTCACTGATGTAATGCTCGACTCTGCAACGTTACATTACAGGAAAATGCTCCAGGTGAGGGAGCACATTACGAGTATAGTTTACAGCGCCTTCAATGTCTGCCTTAAGTTTACACCAATGATAGCCTGATTTTAGATGATCAGGTGGTTCGCATGCTTGATTGTCACCGACGTGGTATATAAAAAAAGTTTTTATATGGGACTTCGGTAGAGTAGGGGGGCTAGTGATTTACAAAAGGAACCAAAATTGGCATACTTACAAATTTCTGAACGCAACGATCGCCGTAAACGTACCTAATGGTTACTCATGGCAGACACAAAGAAACGTTATAGTGATGTTAGTTATTGAAAAAATACAAAAGCAGTCAGTACCTACCATTTACATTTCTTGTTTGCGGGTTGTCCGTCCGTATAGCTAATGACACGCGGACGAATATATTCTGTGTCTGACGATGTTACAAACCATTGTTTTGCTCACATAACCAATCTATAAAAAGCTCCGTTCCCTTGCAATCAAAAACCGAACGAAGATCTCAATAAATTGGTTTTTGGATTTTGTTTAACATATAAAACCATTAAAGTTAGGCCTCGACTTCTTACATCTTGGAGATGGGTTAAAGGCCTGTACAAAATGGACAGGCAGTTATTTATCTCTTTTTCATTATAAATCCGAGTCATGTTTAGTTTTTAATTTCGCGAAGACGCCGCAGGCGAAGTGGCAATATGAATATTAAGATTTTTTTTGCGTTACTCTGAGCACGTTTCCACAATACTTTGAATTTTACGCTATTTATAAAACAAAATTGGACTTTGTTCATATTTGAAAACATAATGTTGGCAGAACTCAAACTCAAATAACTTTACTTAAATAGACTGTATCAGTACTTTCAAATCGTCAAATTTACAGCAAAATATACTAAATAATAGACATAAATACCATAATAATATGGACTTATAAATACACAGTATACAGACATGATGCGACTCTACCACCGTGTCGGAGTTGTTTCTTGCTGAGAAGACCCGGCGAGAAACTCAGCAGTTACTCTTTTAAACTTGTTTTGGGTTTACAACAGGCGTTAGTAAAGTACAATGTGTCATTTTGATACAAATTAACCTAAAAGAATATAAAACAAAAAGAAAAAAAAGCACAAAAAGAAAAAAAACCACAAAAAGAAAAAAAAGCATATAGGTATTAACTATTACAATAAAATGTCTAAGTGTTATTTTTATTATTAGCATTTAACAATATACTATTTTCTACACAAAGATAGAAACTAAAATAATTCGACCTGATTCTAGTGACTCATGCGGGGTTAGAACTATCCGGGTGGCTGCTGTTTTAACTGAGCTACCGAGGCCGTTAACAGACCTTGAGAATTTGTTTAGTGTATTTTACGTTGTAAGCCAACGTTTCATCAATGTTATAGGCAAGCGCCTTTAACACCCGAAAGAAATATTTTTTCAAATATTTGACTTTCGATTAAGATGAAACTAGCTATAGGATAAGTCTTGTGTGTTTTTTTTAGCATTTAACAATGCACTAGTTTCTACACAAAGGTAGAACCGAAAAAAAATCGACCCGATCCTAGGGACTCAAGCGGTTTTTTTTCGAGTCAATTTTAGAACTAAGAATACTAATAAATGTTGTTACGTTGGGTAGATAAAATATAACTTTTAGTTAATTCCATCAGTACCCACTCAGTTTTATTGAATATTACAAATCTTTTTTTATTCTTTATCTAATGTAGTGTCTTGTCACTTACTTGCTATTCAAAAATAATAATAAAAAAAAAACAGAAAACCCGATTGCAAAAAATTACCACTCAAAAGGAAAAAAAAACTCGTACGCAACGTTTTAAAACATTGCGGCGGGGACCAACATTAATCGAACAAAAACAAAAACTTTTTGTAGGAGTATAAGTAACTAATAAGTTGCGACCTGCTTTGTCTCCGCCTGCAATGGTTTAAAACGTTGCGAACGAGCTTGTTTTTGCCTTTTGAGTGGTCATTTATTGCAGTCGGGTTTATTTGTTTTTTTTATGAGTAGGTAATTATTTTTTAGTTCAGACTTTTTAGTTGAATAACCAGTACTTATGGAATCGCTATTTCAAGCCCTTCATTTTGATACCCCACTCAAGGGGTTGGGTAGAACACAAAAAATCCGCCATTTTGTTTTTTTATATACCCAGTGTGACTCTTATAGTAAATACAAATCTAACGACACCTCTCACGCTAAAATCCATGAAGCCGTTCAGGCTGCAGAGCGTGCCAAACAATTATACATACATACATACTCTCTAAAAACACAACCCTCTTTCTGGCGCAGTTTGGTAAAAAAGTTAGTTAATGTTATATGATAGAACAAGTTTTTATAAACATGTTATAGTGTATTATGTAATTTTAATCATCATTGACCTGGATCCTGACAATGGAAACGCTCACCCGTAACGGTCCTCTTCGGACTGACGGATGACTTAAATTTATGACCCCAAGAGGACCTGTTATCAGTAATTATGGCTCTAGCGAGATGTGCTCCGATTTTGGTAAGTGGCCTGTTAGACGCTGAACTATGTCTAACCCTAGATTAAGTTAACAACGATAGTCAGCAATTTGAGTTAATTGAAATAATCTTAAGATTTCAAACGGTATTTTGGACCGTTAATGTTTTTCGATTGATTTCGTAAAAACAGACAAAAAAAAATTCTGAAGATATTGGAAGATCCTGAAGAGTTTTAAAAAACTCGACGTATATCCTACACATTTGCACATCTCATATTTGGCGTTGGCATGTCAAACTTATTCTTAACCCTATAATTAGCTGTAAAAGTAAAAAAGAGCACAGATCAGAATATCGCGTTAGGACACCGAATCTCAGAAGGAGCCTTTTTTCCCATAGGTTTCGGACATTGACAGATTGTTCTCGATGCAAATTTGCCGGACCGTGGGCGTGGCGGTCTGTAATTCTACACTGGACTAAGATGGCCATGGGTCTTTTCCTGCAAAGCATGTAAAGTTAAATATTTAGGGTAAAAGTTGATATAAATAAAAATAACTAGAGAAAAACTTTCCGTAATTCCCTTAGATCTATTTATGTGTTCATGGTTTTGCATTGGACCTAAACGAGAAATACAGTTTATTAAATAGTTAGTATAATTTATATTGTTTCATAACATAAGTCCATGCTACGAGTATCTTTATCATCATTCCTCAACGTCTATTCAAGCTACGTCGTTACAGAAAAGGTTATTTCTACCATTCTATTTTGATATTATGAGAAAGCTAAAAAGTTACAGTAGCAAGTTGGCAAATGTCATCATTTGAAATCATAAAAAAAAACTTTTTACCTTGTCCACATTCTACAGATCACAAATTTGGTAACCCTAACTTGAACCCACGAAAAATAACGCTTAAAAACTCGTATCTTACAAATAACAGTTGTAATAAACATGTTTATTCGTCATCAAGATTATAATAAAAGATAATATATAGCGGGGTGGATTGGTATTTTGATATGCAGACGATGACAAAATAGAGAAATATTCGGAGCCACAAATAAAAAAAGGTGAGTAACACTCATTCTACACATCTTCGGTGGAAACCATACCACATAAAACCCTTAAAGTAAGTTTCCACCAGAGATTTGTAAAAAGGTGCGTGAGAAAGAAAAACACAGAAATCACTGATAGCAAGAGTATTCAGTTCAAGTTATAGCCTCGCTCAGCGTAGCTCAGATAAAAAGCGCTAGGGGACCTTTTAGGTCAATACACAAGATCCCACTTGATATCTTCTAGGTCTGAAGTTTGTTTTTTTCTAGTTTCCTATCTTCAGATATGAATACAAGCATTGTAAATTAATGGTAAAATCTCAAAGTAAAACACAAGAAGCGAGAGATTTGTGCGAGTTTAAATATTAGGTCTATCTTCAGCCACATCCTTATTGTATCATAACTTTTTGAATAAGAAATGATTTTGAAAAACCGGAGACGTAGCTACAACAAATGGAGGGGGGGGGAAAGTTAAGTATAGTATTTAATTATCACGAAACGCAACATTCATACAGACGTTCTATTTTCAAACATTAATCAACTTTTTTAGTTCGAAATTAAAATCATCGTGACTTTCCGTTCCATTTTTAAATTATATATCCCAAAGATCTTTTATAAGGGGCACTTTCAAAGGAACGAGCTGAGTAGGTGTTTTGTAAGGTAGCGATTGCTAGAGGTGGTGGGCGGCGCGCTTCCATATAATATGAGAGTGTATTTTGCTTTAGGCAGTTCACGTTTGCGCCTTTGTAAGAAAATGGACATTTTATTTTTATAAGCAGAAACATAATGACAAACTTTGAATGGAATTTGACCGCAAGTGCCAGTTTTTTGTTTATGTAAAAAAAAATGTAATAGTTTTCTTGTCTTTGTTAAATTTTCTAAACGTTTTGGGAAAAACAAAAAACTAAAAATTAAAAAAAGGTTACATATTTCGACAAAATTTTACTGTACTAATACTACCAAACTAGCATGCGCCCTCCGAGCATGCTAAAGTGTAGGTACGCGACTTTTCCCGTGAAATAAGAGCGATAGAGGTACCCTATTACTAGCCAACCTCATGATAGGAATAGAGTGAGAACTTAACTTATGCGGAAGTATTAAGATCTAGCTTTGGTTGATTGTACCTCTCGAAGTAAGGCCTTTAAAAACAGTAGAAAATATGACTATAGTTTGTTTAAAAAAATATTTGTACATGGTTGAGCTAAGTATACGTACCTACCTATAGCATTTGATTCTACAAAGCTCTATTCAAGACTACAAGTACTGGATATACACATACCACGCCAGTCCCAGACCAGCAGATGTCGAGGCGGGCTTGAGTGCCCGCGGCCACAGATAATGTTAGTGGTAGCAAAGGGCGGGAAACGATCCCAACCGTGATCGCAACTCTTTCATCAGATTGTTAATTATAACTTTATTCATTTAAAATGTAGCAATTATTAGGGAGATTTTGACTTAGAACTTAAGCTAATTCCATATATTTTTTTTTTTACCATAATTTCATTCATTTGATTGACCATTAATATTAACAGTAGGAATGTTATATACAACCAGCATCTGGTTGACCGGCGGTGCATAAAGGTATGTGCATCTATCTATGCTTTCATTGCGAGGACGTGGTGAGTACCTAAGTACTCAATTAGTTACTCATGAACAAAACAATTACCTGCTTCCGGTTAAAAAGACATGATGTTAGAGACTCAAGTTAGACTCCCCACTTAGGAAGCTTCACCTTATAGATTAAACTAGTTTTTAATCTTGAAAAAACTTGAAAAAGCGACCTGCATGGTCTTCGCCCTTAGTGAAAGGTTGCAGGTTCAAGCCCGTTTAGATTTAGATGAAATATGTAGCATTGTAACATGTTGACTAACTCAACAGCTTCACTTGTTTATACATTTTGGTAGTTCCATTTCCCTAACGGTTTCGAACATACTGACCATTTTTCACAGTCAAATTTATTGCCTAAAAGTTATACGGCAACAAATTATCAAGCCTTAAGCGCAAACCGAGCAGCTACCAGATAACTACGGCTCGCCGCGGGCAGGGCCCCGCTTGTTACCAAACGTGTAATTTCGTCTTTAGCATAATTGTTTTAGCGAATGTTCGTTAAATGCTCGTAGCTCCGGACAATATATTTGACTAAAATTGACACGGGAATCATTCGCAAGTTGATGGCTTTACTGTAAAGAATAATGGTGTCTCTTCTTTTTTTAACTACCGATTTAGCTCCCTCTCATTTGACACTCAAGTCAATTGAGATACTCATTATCAACTGTCTAATGGAACATGGGAAATGTTTCACTTCCGTGACGTCAAGATTTAGTACCTAAAGGTGCATTTAGACCAAACGAACAGCTAGAGCAATAATGCTTTTTCGTCATTTTTAGGGTCTATGATGATTCGTTTTGCATGTGTTACACCAAAAAAGTTCTCACTAAAAAGTACGAGAAATGAAGAACAAGCATTCTAGCTCGTGCTCTAGGGTCTCCGTGAACATAGATAAAACAACGAAAGAATGCTCTGTCTCTGTTCACACAAAGAGAATTTGATAGCGTGAGCATTTCTCGTTTGGTCTAAATGCACCTTAACATAACTGCGTGAATAATTATTGAGTAGGTAAGTTGGGTACTAGTTTTTTTTTTAAATTGGCGAATAGACTCTTTCATTTTATTTTGAGAGAGAGAGAGCGTCGTGGCCTAGTGATTCAGCTCCTGAACTCAGATCTTGGATCGCGTGGTCCCGAGTTCAAATCTGGCCAGATCCAAATTCTTTGTGTTCATTGTTAAATCTCCGATTTACTCTCCGGTGATGGAAAACATCGATAAAAAACCAAATCAAGCCAGATAACAGCGGAAGGCTCACCACCTACCACGTTGGGTTCAAATACCATTGGTGAAAAGTGGGCTTTTGAGGTTTCGTTCACCGTGACGACATAGTCACTCGTCTCTGACTACCCCGTTTGGGATAAAGTTGTGATGGTATGTATGGATGTATTTTATTTGAGAGATTGGATAGCGTTAATATCTACATACTGAATATATACTAAAAATAAGCTAAGTAAGTAGTTGCGCAGTCATTTTCAGTGGTAGGCACTGGATTTAAAGGGTGCTCAACTGATGGGTTATTAATCTTGAGATGCATTGTCGGTGTAGTTGGAAAAAGTATAAACTGGGATGTCAAAAAGGTGAGTCAGTGAATTTTCCTACAGCTTGTCAAATTTAAAATGACGCGCCCTATTTTTTAAGCTAATTGCGAACAAACTACGCATGCTTCTAGGTTCAGGTCCGATCGGCTACTTAACGAACAATTACAGTGGCATATTCATCTAAAGCAATAATAGGTCATCCGTAGGTTACCTGACAAGAGTTTTAGTAAAATTGTAATGCCCGATTACCTACACGAAGTTCGTAATACATAAATTGCCAGGTCATTGTCTTACGTAAATAGTATTTTAAACTTGAAAATGTTAGTCTAGGTATTACTAAAGACAAGTAGGTAGGTATTGCGTCCATATTTAAAATTTATATTCGTGCGTGTATGCGGTGGAGGGGCGCATATTTTCAGCTTAGACAAGCTCTACCAAAAAATCAAGAGGACCATCAAGAGTATAATGTTCTATTGTTTTGACTGGCCTGTTGGCGCAATGGCAGCGATCCTGCCTTTAGCGCCAGAGGTCGTGGGTTCGATCCCCACCCATGACAAATATTTGTGTGACGAACATTTGTATTTGTTGTGTGTCTGGGTGTTATTATCTATTTAAGTATGTATTTAGAAATATTTAAGTATGTTTATCAGTCTCTGACGCCCATATTAAAAGCTCTGCTTAGTTTGGGGTCAGATGAGCTTGGT
This sequence comes from Udea olivalis, assembly GCA_947369235.1. Classification (NCBI taxonomy): domain Eukaryota; kingdom Metazoa; phylum Arthropoda; class Insecta; order Lepidoptera; family Crambidae; genus Udea; species Udea olivalis. Next base: position 6,561,610 of record OX376362.1, on the reverse strand, counting down.
GTGCATTGTCCCAGGTATTTATTCATTTATTATCATTTTCCAAATCTAAAAAGGAACAGAAAAGTGTACTGAATTATTACTTAAGTAAATACAGCTTTATTAGCTAGTTTTTTTATATACAATTGATGAAGAAAATTGATTAAACATACGAACAAAAAGTATTGCACATGTTTTTTCATCAGTAATTTAAATGAAACAAATCTAGAATCGCTCTCAGACACTATCTCAAATGGACTGGTTACAAATACTTTCGAATCGTCAAACTAATCTAACACACTACTACACACATAATTACTAACTTATCTACCTTCAGATCAAAAATGATATACCTCAGGCAAAAAATCCTTAAAAAACCTACACCGCACTTTCTACACTACTTGACAAAGGCTCCAACCACAGTAGTAGACATCCAAAATAATAAGAATCATGGATAAAAACAATTTCACGCAATTCTAGTGTCTTGTTATACTGGTTGTGAGGCACATAGACTACCTATTTACTCGCACCAACCTACATGGTCTCTTTATACTTTTTTTTAACTTATCTATGCCTTTCTTTCCCACAGTCTCCGCCTCGAAAGAAGTGCTTGGTCATCATGAGGTCCTAAAGCAGTGAATCAAGGCAGAAACTCATGTCAGTGCAAGTTATGATTGTAATAAAATTTATTTGAATTTTTGTTGCAGGGTTTATGTTGCAAGAACATGATATAAATTTATCGTTTGTGAAAATAAACGTCCGAATATGGAGTCACTAGAACTTAATGTTAAACGTCAGTTCAATCGACATGAGATTATCAATTACTATCGGTTATTTACTCTAATGTTTCACCTTGAATTAGGTGGTCGAGGCTGAGGGTTAAACACTTTCCGGTTGGGTTTCGTGTACCTTAGGTTTAACCTCTGCATTTACAGGAAAACTATTCATTAACAAAAAGTAGTTTGCCAAATTAATCCAAATCCAAATAATTTATTCGCAGAATGAATGTTTTAACAGTACAGGTATTCAGTACAGGATTCAGTTTCAATGTCATTCTACCGGGGATGGTGCCAGCGTGCAAAGATACATACAATATTAAGCAATACAATATGAATTAAATTGAATAACAATTAAGATCAGTATTCAAATGTTATGTCAAACTCCATCTTAATACTCATTGATATCATAATAACATTTACCGAGAAGCCATTTATTTTAAATTTTAATTCATTGACGGCGCACTATTGGCACAAAATGTGGAGTTGCATTTAGGATAAAACAGTCTGCTTTCATGCCTCGTATGCCTCACTAGGGATTAAACGTGGGTTTGAAAGTAAGCTGGATGCTGCTTTACAAAAATGCAGATTTCTCAAATATACATGCATGGTAGTCGGCAGTATATTTATCTTTTGGAATACAGGCTTGCAGCTTTTTTTTTTAACTTTAAAGGCCGTAAACATATCCACCGAATTCCCCCACAAAATCAATCCATATAGCAATACCGAGGAGAAATAGCCATGGTAAGCAGGAATAAACGATATTTGAGATATTGTCTTACGTAATCGTTTTAGAGCAAATCAAATCGGTTTAATTTATACATATATGACCCACGTAGAGTTTACAGTTCAAATGTTGGTCTATCTGGATTCCCAAAAACATAATAGATTCTACACTTTCTATTATCACAGTAAGATAGGATATTTTTTTTATAACTAATTACGTAAAAAATGCTGATGCGCAAAAAAACTGATCACGTGACGTGGTTTTTGAATATTTTTGACATTAATACACTTCCTCAAGCCAAGGGTAATAAAATTTGTTAGAATTTTTGTTCCAGGGTTTATGTTGCAAGAACATGATATAAATGTATCGTTTGTGAAAATAAACGTCCGTTAAGTTGTCACTAGAACTAAATGTTAAACGTCAGTTCGATTGACATGAGATTATTTCGTGTACCTTAGGTTTAACCTCCGCATAGTATAAATTTATAGTAATATTAAAAATATAGCTTTACAGTTACAAAAACAAACTCAACTTTGATAAGTTCAAAAAAGGTCGGTGAGATATTGAGCTTTCAAGTTCTATTAACCATCATGACAGTTAGCAGTCAACAGTCAATCGGAATATTAGTATGTTACATTTTAACTACATATCGCTTCAATCCCTACTGTGGCGCTTAGCTTTCTTTCAAGTTCTTTTTGTGTAGAATAAAATTTAATCACAATTTAATCTCAGCCCCAGTAGGCGGGAGATGAACTAATGTTTTTGTTAATAGGTGTTTGTTATATATTACGACTTCTGTGCTAAATGAAAGAGAAAGATTTGATTATTTTTTCGTAATATGTTCCAATGAATCGGAAGTTCATGGGTGTTGGAAGAGAGAGTTCAATTTGCGGAAGAGTACATTTATTATTTGCTTGCTGTTCGTCAGCGGCTTCGCCCGCGTATTTTGTCTTTCCCTTCAAAATATAGCCTCAATTAAAACAAATATAGCTTAGGTCACTCCCCGATACTGTAGCTTAATAAATAAAATAAATAAATAAAAAAGTTTTTATTGCCAAATTTAAAACACAGTTAACGTAAAATTTATGAATGACGAGTTACAAAATATAAAAATGAACAGAGAAAAAAAAGAAAGTCATTAAAATGCTGGTTCGGCAATAGGTACCAGTCTCAGCGTATGCTTGGCACGGAGGCCCAGCGCTGGTTTTCAGACTGGCCCTTATGGCAGGTCGGCAATGGAGGAAAAATATGTTAGGTGGAACGAACAGGATGTAAATATAATATTACGTGTAATAAGTAGTATGTTGTGGAAGAAAAGAAAAAAAAAAAGAATTATGTAAATTATATGATCAAAATCGTCCGTCATTGTTTATTTTAGCAGAAGAGGAGGTTTACTATGACCATTTCTTGGATTCTGTGATTGTTTCTGCGATTCTATGAGATGAGATCGTACTGCTTGTTTAAATTTTAAGGGACGCATAGGATCTCGCAAGGGCGGCGGAAGGTCATTCCACACTTTCGTGGCAGCAAATTTAAAACCTCCTCTATAAAAACTTGTTTTGTGTTGAGGTATTGCAAGTAATGTCTCTCTATGACTTCTAAGGGGTTTTGAGCGGATAAGTTTGGCCCATACAAACTTTTCGTAGAGGTAACCTGGTTTCCCACTTTCAAAAACTTTTCGAAGGGTCGTTGCCAGATGTAAGTGTCTCCTATTTCCCATATTCAAAATATTTTTGTCATTCAAATATGGGCTGATGTGCGCTCTCTTGGGTATATTAAAACGGAACCTCATGCAGGCATTTTGTACGCGTTGTATTGCCTTCTGTGTCTGTTGCAGTAGTCTTGGCCCGTATACTATGTCACAATAGTTAAACTGTGAGAGAACCAAGGATTCTGTTAGAACTTCCCTTACCTTTTCCGAGAGATACTTCCGAATGGAATATAATGTCTTCAATCTGTAATATGCATTTCTAATTTTTATATTGATGTGTTCGGTGTATCTCATTTCATGATCTATGATAAGGCCGAGTTTTCTCACAGCGTTGACTCGGTTGACTAGTTCCGTACTTACATAAACAACTGGGTTCTGTTCAATAATCTTCTGACGTTGCCATTTGTTACCCAAGACTATAAATTTAGATTTAGTAGGGTTCAGTAAAATATTGTTTCTAAAGGACCATTCCGCGATAACTTTCAAATCTTCATTAATTTTTTCCAGTGACTGTTTCAGTTCGTGTGGTTTGAATGGATGATATAACTGGGTATCATCTGCATAGAGGTGCACTTTACAGAACTTAAGATTTCTCACAAGGTCTGCCGTGTACAAAACAAACAGCAAGGGACTTTTAACCGAAGTTCAAGCCACATCTGCTCCAGGGGTGATTCCGGATGACGTCTTATGCGCACGTGAAAATCCTTGCGTACATAAAAACCTACACCACCACCCCTCCTGCCACCGACACGCGGGAAGCTTTTCAGACTGTAACCTGGGATGGCCGGGATAAATCTGTCTTGTCCCTTCTGTAGCCAAGTCTCATTCAAAGCCAGTATGTCTGGTTTATATCTTTGCATGCTGGCAACACACTCATCGTGACCCGTATTAAGAGAGCGTATATTTAAAAGCCCAAGAATCAAATGATGTAACCTTTTAGGCATCATCGCAATAAAATAACATTGGAAGTGTCTTTGATAGTGCATGAACGTAATAAGGAGAAAGATTGTTAATATTAAGGGATGGATAACGGGACGTAGGTTCATAGTGGGTTTGGGGTACTTGAAAGGTTACCGACATCGGAGTAATTAATGCCGATACAAGGAAATCACGAGAATGACGTATTACACATACACTATTCAGATAAATGGAACAAATGACTCGATAAAAAACATGATGTTGACGATTTTTAAACAGACTATATAGCGAAAACAATTTAGTGCAATAATTACAGATTACTAGAGTTAATAATTTACGATTCAATTCCGACATTAAGCATAAAATAAATATTTCCACACAAACAATATAAATGATTTCATTTAAAAGTTTCATTGTGTTTCTAACGGCCATGGTTAAACTAACTATTTTTTGAAACATTTGGATCAACGCCAAAAATCTTCTGAATGTCCTTTTCACTCTTAATTTGAATTGCTCTGCTTTCAATGCCATCCGTTCGCCTGGCATAAATGCGTCCCTCTTTCGTCCATACGAATTTCCAATTAGCTGCACTAGCCGCTTGTCGGGCCTGCCAGAACAGCTTACGGTTCATCTTGGTTAATCTTTCATTAACGTGGATTTGCAGGAGGCTATGCTTCGGTAGACCGATGTCGCTAGAATCGAGGCCACGACGTGTTCGTGCATTCCGCAATAATTCGTCCCGCAGCGAGCGCCGAGCTAGCTGCACCACCAGTGGGCGCGGACGTGGGCTTGCATCTCCTTCGACCGATGCACGTCTGGGCGGCCCACCACGGTTGACGCTCACCATGTCTCGGTCCTCCACCACCATACCAAGTTTCAGAGCTACAGATTGAACTATATGCCCGGATGACTCTTCAGGGTATTCTGGAACTCCGGTAATTTCTACCTCATTAAGGAGAAGCATTTGGTCCCGTTCATTGAGCTCGGTGTGCATTTGTTCAATTCTGTCTTCCAACCTCGATACGTCAGGCAGAGAAGTTTGTTTGTTCTTCATGTTCGTCAGCTCTGAATTCAGGCGAGAGCTTTCCTGTTCTAGTTCTGTTACCTTTTTGTTCATTAAGCACAGTTCCGACTTAAAATCCCTAATTTGATCGCTCAAGAAGTCTGTGGTATCTGAGAATTCTTTCTTAATTTGGTCTATAGCCCGAACAAACTCGTTTTTCATTTCCTTAAATTAATATTGACGAAAGCATTTTATAATCGGTCCAATAGTTTCGGAGCCTATTCAATACAAACAAACTAAACAAAACATACAAACACGCTTTAATATTAGTGAAGATTAAAAAGGAACACATTTGAAATTTCTCTTGCCTAAGTAGCAAGTGTTATACCATTCAATATCCTAATTAAATGCGCCAACATGTCGTATGTACAATAATGTGCATACGTACTTTTTTCATAATTATGCAGTGTCAATGATAGCGGACATATTTCAATTTTTGTAAGACTTACATAGCTACACAAATTATTACTAGACTGAGCGACATAGATTTAATTCCTTATGTATAGAACTAGTATAACCTGGCCTTTCTTCCGCCGATTCCCACTTAACCTTGGGTTTTAGGTGAAAATTTATGTAGGGAACGTTCTAAGAAATATTTCTGATCAAATATTGTTTGTAAGCAGTTATAGTTCAAATAGCGTGAAGGAACTTTACCAGCCCACTTACTTCACAAAACCGCCACATGTGCAAAAGTGACAGAAGTTCAGATTAATGCATTTGTTTATGCAAGTATTAAGTAATTAAAAGGGTTCTCTGGTCAACTGACAACGAACAAGATCTACTATTAGGGTTGCTCGCTGAATCTGCCAATCTTTACAATTTATCCTTCCATCTTCAAGAGTGAATATTGATAAGTTCCTGCCATGAGTCAACCCACCGATTTATCTTAGATAGTATACTTACATGCACATGCTATAATGATATAAAGAAAAAGTATAGTCCATGGTCGTGTATGGGCGGCGCGCGCGCAGCAGTGCCTAATTACGGGGTAGCGGCTCCTTGCTCCTCGCTGCTCTATGGCCAAAGCTACCATATGATAAAAAATACAGAATGACCATTAAAAAAACTGTGTGCGTGGTGACTTGGTTGAATAAGGCCGGATTTATGATAATAAGATAAGAATAGGCATTTTTGCAAGCTTTCAAAATGTGGCTGACGAGCTCAGTGATTGCTTTGCATTACTGTGCTTGTCAGCGTCATATCTAGGACCTCACGCCCGCTTTTCATCAAGTATAGGGTGGTTATCTTGACGGCAAAAAAATGCTCACTGTTAAAATCAGTTTATTCAACATTAAGACTAATTTGTGAATACTTTTTTAACCAATTTGTGTTCGACACAAAAACAGAACAGTTCTGAATAACTATCTGAATTTGTAATATTCTCTTGTTACTATCCCATATTTTGGTGATATCTATCAGTATTTAGATGAATGAATAATAGAGGTTAGAAGTTATTCTAAGGCGCATAATAATGTTTGTGTAGGTACTGAGAATACGTTTTTGATTTTAGAATTAGGCTGAATATGTATCGCAAACTCAATAAATAAATAAATAAGATAAGATCGTTATGGTGAGAGGATATATGAATATATATTTATTTTATTTATGTTTTTCGCTGATTTATGGCTAGTACCTCCACACATACGCACATTATAATAATGATATTGAGAATGAATGATGAAACAATACAGGCTGTGCTACTTTACGCTAGATCAATGGAAGTACCCCTCTGTATTTTTAACTATTACGACTATTTCGAGATATTACCGCGCTGCAAAGATGGCGTGAAATCCATGAATTATCCGTCGTAATCTATGGCAAGATTGAAAGCTGACTATAAAGTATAAAATAACTATGTACCTTTACGGCCTTGCAGATGCAAAGATTGTTACCTAGCACTTATACTTAGATCCAGTACCGACTGAAAGTTGCGAGCATTAGTTATTTCATCACTTTAGTTCAATACTAGCGGTCCGCCAGCCGTTTCGCCCGCGTAGCCTGTCTTTCCTGTCAAAATATAGCCTAAATTTAAAAAATATATATAGCCTATTTCACTCCCTGATAATGTATAAATAAATAAATTTAAATATGCCTTATAAAAAAAACATAATGTGACTCTACCATCGTCGCGAATTAAAAAATAAATATTCGAACTTAAAAGAGAGAGCGAGAGAATCCAACTTCTTTATAAAGACGATAAAAACCTATGGTGTAAAGTGTAAATAAATGTTCGCAAATAAAATAAATAAATGAAATAACTCCATGTCAATAAAGTTTAAAAAAGAAAAGAAAAAAGCGAAGAGGTCCCAACAGTGAAGTTCCGGATTGAAGACCCAATGGAGTCAAAGCCCAGTAGCAAAAGGGACAGCGAGGTCACTGCGTAGCATTATCAGGTGACAATGGACGTCTACTATAGACGTTTTATCTCAGGAAGACCTTTTTACTATGCTTGTAGTAGTGACATCTACAATAGTGTACATAAACGCTGTCTTAGTGTCACTAGTGTAAATTTGTTCCCGCTGAGAGCACGCACACTAGCGTATGTCATACTGGTATGTCAGTTCGGGTCACTACTACAAGCATAGGTAAAGACAGACTATTCCAGGCACTCTGGCCATCTGTGGACTAGACCTACTCGTAAGTGCTCTATAGTAAAACGAGCTGCAGCTGCCATCGATGATGATGATGACTCCTTCACGACAGCCCATCAAGCTTTACATGCACCTGATGCACACAACACCCATTTTGAAATGGCTTTGTGAAGGCTGACATGTTGTCCTCCGTACATACATAAAGACTTGGCTGGCTATTCTATTCTATAGCATACTCGTGTTATTGTAATACATTTTACAGTAATCGACAGACATCCCTAAACAGGCAGACACCAACGTGTCTCCCAACTCATCTTACGCCATTAAATATCTGAGAGAAATTAATAAAACCAAGATCATGACCCCAAACTAAGCAGAGCTTGTACTAAGGGTGTCAGGGAACTGATAAATGTACTTAAATATTTTTAAATACATACTAAAATAGATCTAACACCTAGCCACTCAACAAACACAAATGTTCGTCCCATGAATGTTTGCCATGGGTCAGTCACAGAAGAAACAGGTCAGGTCAGTCATAAAAGAAAGTCATTACGAGAAAATAATCTTAATATTGCTTAAAATACGGGCTACATAAATACAGTTCATGAGGACCGAAGGCATTAATATATCTTCACATTTTTTGCTGCTTTTGTAATTCCGTCGACAAACAAAAGTATACAATCACTACATTCACATTAGTAACATTTAATCACCACCTACTGCTAATAGCCGTATCAAAAAACCTTTCACATCCATGAGAAAGATCCCCCATATGTCAGGAGTGCAGGAAGCCCGCCCCATAATTACGTTGGCTGCTGTTCCGCCCCCGGTGAGGATGGGCACCACCCTGAAGAGACTGGTTTGATAACGTGGAACCGGTATGTTGTGGAATCAGCGGGCGATCTTTCGGAGAATGGTACTTGTACTTACATATAAAAAATAGACAATACAAGCTCTGCTTAGTCGAGTGATATTGGTGAAGACTTTCCCAGTTTGCTACTTACTTGCTTAGAATTGTATTTATTTATTCTTAAAATATCTCTAGGAATGCTTGATGACACATGTTCAAGAATAGGAACAGAATCCAAAATCTTTAAAAATAATACACAGACATGTAGGCAATACGGTCATCTGGATTCAAATAATTACTGTCACAAAGAGTATTCTTGTCTGCAAATTAAACTAATAAAATGAAAATGCTAGTGACCTGCAAAACGTTGAACGAACTATATTTTTGCTTAACATCTATTACATTTCCCATGCGATCAGCAAGTGTTTACAAAACCCAAAAATACGAAGAAACTAAATACCTGTGATCCCGAGCGAACCCTCAAATAGAATAGAAAATAATTAAATTAAATTTTAAATACCCAAATCTTCCTAAAATAATCCCTATAATCCTCTAGAAAATAATTAACTTGACAAATCATAAAAGTTCAATAACACTGCCGATATTTTTCCACCACCAACCGCCAGATATCAGAGAAAAGTACCATGTATATAAGATTCAAATAGGTACAGAATGTAGCTTTGGAAATTTCCACTTTCAAAATCCCTAGTTATGCCTTCCTTTATCATTGCTTGGAGCGTAGTCCTTTAGCCGTACCTACAATCTACATGTTTGAACTGGCCACCAAAACAAAGCCCCTTCACACGACCTATCCGTAATTAAAATTTTAAAAAAACATTCATGAATGAATATTCCCGAGATAGCCTCTCATGTTTATTAAAATCTTAGTCGGGATCTTGGGTGCCCATGATTTATGTGGCAAAGGCGCGCACCGCCTTCATTCATTTCTTTTTTTACTTTCTTTTTGAAGACCACTTGGGAACTAAGTTCTTTTGTTTGTCCATTTTCAGATAGGCTTGATTAGTTTTTAGCTCGGATTAATCGAGGTAGGGTTTTTTTGGAGGTCGTGCATGGGTGTAAACTGCCCCTGTGATTTGTGAAGGTAAATGATTGTAGTGAAGGAAGTGGCAACTTTTAGTTTAGAAACTGGCTGGACTATAAACTTCCATAGTTTACCCGTGACTTTGTTCATTTATAACTAGAAAGAGCACTGTTTTCCTATATGAGTACTCAAAAGTAATTTATGTCTCTATTATTAATGTTGGCTTATAAAGAGCTGAAGGAGGTTAAATTAAACCTGTAACTACTACTGACGCTCAAAAATCTTTTTTTAATTAGATCTGTACTTCCAAATCATCTAATACAATATAAATACTAAATAGTAAATAAAAATACTACCTACATGATAAGTTTAATTTTTTGGTAATCAGCCACAAGAAGTTATTATATAATTGGATAACGCTGTATGTGCTGCGCTGTTCTTGTCTATCACATTCGGCCATGTATCTGTAATGGTAGTTATAGGTTTGGCTGAATAAATAAATAAATAAAAAGATATGAATATAATACCTCTACTTGTACTTTGTTTTTTAACAGCAATCCTCGAGGCTGATGAGGTCAGGATTCGAACGCTTTCTCACATGATAGGTGTCGACCATTCGAATAAGTAATTGTCTTCCATACAAGTTTATGTCGACCACACTCGCGACCACGTCAGTCCGTGGTTCCGCGCAGATTCATACCTCATAAATGTCTGCATGTTTTTATGGACATAAAAATGAGTCTTTGTGGGAAAGCGGTCCCTTTCGGAACGATTGTGTGTTGTTGTAGTACCATAGCTCAAGTGTGGTAGGCGCTGCGCCGCCAGTGTTCAGGCCAGCCCGTTTCCAGTTACTGACATCGAACACTTTTTGATCGTCATGTGTATGTGTTAAGTGGAAGCAACTGGACACAAAAAAAATTAACGTATGCACAGGGAGTGGATGATTTCATACTGCAGTTATATAGAAATCAAATATTCATCGCTAGCTTGTATCTCACAAGACACAAAAGTGTCCACGTTAGCGCCCTGGCTAAGGTGGCGGTTGGCGAGCGCGACTGTGGCCGGAGATCGCGACCGGCACTTGTTATTTTCCTTTGTAAGGTGTGTCTCGCGTCTCTGCCTCCTGTCTCAGTCACGAACGCAAGCTAGGATACAAAGCCATAGTGATAACTGATAAGTACCGGTCACCGTGACCTGTACGTCTACCACGAGTTGCCACTTCAAATTTACATTATCGTTCGCGTAAAATTTTGTATTGGGATTTGACATGACATGACATGACATTGTGAAATCCCAATACAATTTTTTACGCGAAGTATAATGTAAATATAAAGTGGCAAATCTGGTAGACGTCTTAGAATAATAACGTATAGAAGGATAGTCTTCATACAACCGCCCCGTCTAAAATGAAGCACTAATCCGATCCACACATGCGTGACTATTACTTGCTTTCGTGCGACGCGCTTTGACATTGAACATTGCGGAGCTGTAATGGACACTGCAAAGCGGTCCGTTTGGAGCCATTTATGGCTCCAATTAAGGTGCTTCAAAATGGGCGCGCGGACTTGGTTTCTATATGTAAATCATTCTAAGGGTAGACGTACTGCATGGCTACCATGAGCTTACATCAATGAATGCCGCTTCTTTTTTTTGTATGAGATTACTGTACAGCGCCTCCAGTGACTAAAATTCAACCAAAATTGGCATACGAATTTCTGAACGCAACAATCGCTGTTCAAGTGACAAGAACTCATGGTAGTCATACTGTACTTGTCTCCTCGGTAGCGGCCCCCTTTTTTTGAAGTGACGTATGCTGTTAGCCGCTGATGGCTTTCACAGCTTCACCGGACAGTTAAGTGAGCGGAAGGCTCTCAACCCAAAAATTTAAGTAGTGCCTAAAGGCGCCCCAAGGTGGGCCACGAACCTCGGCTTAGGGCGTTACTGAGATGGCAAACGGACATAGGTTTGAGGACCGAAGCGACCCCACGTGCCGGTTAAGCGAATCTCAATAGGAGTGGCGCCTAGCAGTGACAACCGCCACTTTTAGTCTTCGTCCGAGTGTGCCTAGTATGTTTGTTCGTTACTTCTTGGCCACAGGTTTGATACCCACGCTTGTAACATCTAAGTTCACTGCTGGCCAGTAGGCTTGCCAGACGTGTAATCATAATTTGTTTATAACGGCGTCGGGGTCGTCGGAGTCGATAAAGATATGCTTATTTCTAGACCAGTGTTTTTCATTCTTTTTTTGATTCGTGACCCCTTTACAGGTTGAGAAATGCTGGCGACCCCCTTGCGCTATAGACAGACAAAGAAATTATTTGAAAGACTATCATCATTTTCTCTATTTTGGTACTTTTATTTTATTTGGTACTTGTTAAAACGTACACTTTGCAAGTAGCCGCGAAGCTTTTTATTTAAAAGTTAGTACGAGGGATAAGACGATTCGCGTCAGTCGCGACTTGGACGTCAGCTCGCACGGGCCAAAACATTGATTGTAAAAAATGCATCGCTATTAGTCAGCGATGATAGCGCTAAAGCTATGACTGCCATGAGGACTCGTTGCGAAATTTAAATCGATAATGCCAAACAAATCATGGACACACAATTCATCATCAACAAGCTCTAGCTGCTAAGTTAGAGAGAAATTAGGGCCTGATTTTATTATTAACGTTCCAAAAACAGCAGCATTATTATTATTATTATTTTTATTTAAACAAGCTCATCCTTCTCACTAAAATTAAGTTTTATTGTAGTGTAAAAAAATTACTTTTTTTTGCCGGCCCCTGAGTAAGGTTATAATCCACAGATTGAAAAACACTGTTCTAAACAATAGAAGCCTAGCTCATGCCAGCAGAACTTCGCTCCTATGGTTGACTTTAAATTACGAAGGAAAGTCATTGATTTTTGTTTTGATTGATCAAACTCGTAATCACCTTTTATGTCAGTAGTTTTGAATACGCCAATATTATCTCACGTAAGTTTTAACTGTTTAAATTCCTACCCAGTGCACGCACATATTATAAAATTAGCTTCAACAGACTCGAAGGAACATGTCTAACACCAAAAACCATCTGAGTACTTACTAAAACTAGTATAGAACTATCTTCATCTGATATAAAGGCGTGGAAGTTTGGGAAAGCAACAAGGCTTTTAAAAATCCAAATATTATTATGGACCATATACGTTTCATCTCATTGTAACTAAAAGTTGAGTCCACCGGACGTAAATTATCTATAGTAAGTAAACTTTTTTGGATTAAACTACAGAAGCTACAAGCAATTTCCTTTCCTTCTGTTTATACCGGCTGGTGTCGTAACTCAATGTTTATTTTAAAATTCGCCCAAAAGCGACTGTCATCTGTCATGACATGACGTCAGGCGCAGGCGCCCGCCAGACGATCACCGCCAATTTCAAAATTGGAACACTTACTACCCGCGCCTATTTCCGAACCAACCTGGACTCTATTGTCTTTTATTATAAAATTCCAAATTTAAAAACCATTATTCTTTTCACTCTCACTTGAAACGACTCAAGCGCGTAGAACCTCCTTCATTCAATTTGCATCTTGTGGTGCTTGAGACAAGGTAGATTTTTGGTTTGTTGGTGAATCTATTGTTTCGGTCTGACGACTATAATGACATAATGGGACGATCGACGCAATTACTCGGCACACGATCGATTATTGTGATCAATACGGGGGTCAGCCGACGGTTCGCTGCCAATTTTACATCTTTTTTCATATAATTTGTTACAAACAATGCGGTCAAGATGCGATTATCGATAACTCTATTCCAGAGATGTTGGTATCGGGTGAAATTATTTTTTCGGAAATCGATAGATCCTTATCTGATCGTAGTTTTAAAATAGAAATAGGTCAGGCAATTGATTTTATTGTTTGTTCCCTTCTAAATTTCATCAGAAGATCGTTTATTTTTACTTCACACGCAATCCAAAGAAACAGTATGAAGCGTCGGAAGTTCGATAGTTGTGCTACAACATTTGAGTTATTTATCAGCTAGTAGGTTTCATAAGTTGTCACTTCCCTAGCTAGAGGTGGGTCCCATCATACCACCTTAACCTAGATGCGGCACATCAAATGTGTCTTGATAAAAACAGAAATGGGTGTGGTTGGTCTTAATGTTTGTATATTATATAGGAAGTAGAACGTGTTTATAAGACTGCTAGACTCCAATATATTGTAGCATGACAATTTTTTGGCCTATAAAAAGTTAGCAGTACTAACCCTAGCTACTTCACTATTTATAAGACACGTACCGTCTCCTGGTTCTACCGTCTAAAAACCTCACCACCGACAGTCGATGGAATCGACCCCATCCCTGCATCGATCGAGTCGCCGACATGGATCGACAATTTCGTAAATTGTGGTCCGATTAGCGGGCGATTACCAGCATTACGATTACGGACGGACACCCGCGCCCGACGATTAAAGTAATAATCACGGACGGAGGATAATCGGTACCGAAAACCGGTGGTGCTCACTTGAGCCGAGTCGCTTGACGGGTGCTTGACGTGTTTGCCAAGTGACCCGGATTAGGGAGCTAGCTTAGCCGTTAAAAGCTTGCTATCTGCAAAATCGTAATATTTATATTTGGACGTGTGTCCGAGTTTTGGGTCCTTCTAGATTCAAAAACCAAGTTTTAAGTTTTTTTAACTAATTGATTTTTATTCAATAACTACGTGTTCTAGCCACGGTTTATAATATAAGTGACAGAATCATTGCGAGACGAAGGACGCATGACTTATATTTTAAACTCATTACGGTATCGACGTTAGAAGGCATTTGATGCAAAGCTTACTTAAGTTCCAGAGGCTGAGGACTTTCCGTGATGGAATTTTATTCATGTTTGAATCTACAACAACATTGTGGCTAAAAAATGGATTTTAATAGCAAAACCGTTCTTCAGGTGCCTATAGATCAACCCAACTTATACATCACAACACTATCAAATAGCGTTCGCAGCTTATTTAAAAATATTCGTTCAGAATGAATGAGATCAATTTTAAAGTCTATACGTAAGAAGAGTGTTTCAGACTGTTTGAGTTTCTTATATAAGGGGATATGCCCCTTAATCCTAAAGTTACACTTAATTCGTTGACAGTTTTTCCTAAATGAAAATGATTTCGATATCCCAGAATATGCGTAAGTAGTATCTTCAAAAAAGTACCCACTCTATCATGTTGGAAAACTTTATTCACATAAAACAAGATGTCAGGCAAGAAACCAGACGCTATGTTTCGGAAACACAAACCAAACCGCACAGTTTAATCTGGTATTTCAGCGAAACATCCGTTTTAGTTACAAATCTTTTCAAGGGCTTCTTAACTTTATCCCTTTCCTGTGCCATGTACCATATAATATGATACATAATAATGGATTTCCTATTGTTTTATTTGATAGACAGCAAGCCTGTTAAGGATGTCAGAAAACTCGAAGGCAACTACTAAGTAGTTATAATCTACCTTAGCGCATGCAGTACATCGTTTAGCCGATCCATTATAATAACCCAGGGATGGACCGGCGCATGAGTTCACCCGGGCAGTTTCAAATTGTTATGATTAGTATACTTTTATAGTTCGTAATCACATCCTTAGCCTCTTTGATACCCGTAGAGATCGAAGATCGTTATGTCGTAAATCCGCGTTACTCAATTAAGAAGGAAGAAAAGTGTTATAGCAAAACTATTTTCAAAATATATTTCAGTTTAAGCCATTTTTTCCAGTTTTCAGTTTGCCCAGTAGATCAGATTCAGATTGCAGTACCTAAGGACTACCATCGACCATCTGGTTCGAAATTAGTCACTACTTCAAGACAACCACGACAAACAAAAAGTCAATAAGCCAAATTCATGTGATGAACATATTTTTGTCTTAGTTCTGTATCTGCGTGTATTTGGTTATTTAATAATCTATTTTAAACATTTGTTTATTAGATAGTACAGACTACAGAGGCGTTCACATAAACCTTCACATAGAGGCACCACCATTAAGACCCATTTTGCAATGGTTTTGAAACGCCTCTGTACAAACTGTTCTCAATTTGGAGTCAGATGGTTTTAGTGAAAGCTCTCCCAAATGTCTATCATTATTTTTTAATATTTCTCTGGAAAAGTTTGTCACCGATATTTGTAATGTTATAAATCAGATAATAAAATCTAGGGGTCAGTGTTTGCGATGACCACAAAATTAATCTCGTTGAAATTCAAATTTTAAAGTCAGTTTTGTTCAAATAGCACCATTTCTATTTAAATTAAATTGCGGTTTGGATCATTTTTGTTTTTTTCTTCTAAACTGAGACACCAGCTGATAGAATATCAATTGCGTGAGCACTGACGCCTGCCACTCACGCGACTCACGTCCAGTCCCGTCAGACAGAAGGCTTGATGCAGTTTAACCTGTCAATGGCGTCGCAAACATTATTTTTAAAACTTTCTTTGTAAATATTACAATAAGATGCGTGATTTAAAAAAATAATAGAGAGCAGGTAGTGTATAAAGTATTTATTTGCAAACAAAATCTGTACTTGAGTAATTATCTGAGTGACGTTTTGAAATCTCTACTCAAGCACAGATCAGCGCTTGAGTTCGATTCTAGGGCCTAAGACTTAAAACTTAGTTGCCTTTTTCGGGCATAGCAAAATGCAAACATAAAAATAAAATTTTAAACAATATAAATCTAGGTTAGAAAACAATTAAGGTAGTTTTTAAGTTAACTACAACATGAAGTTCATTTTTAAGTAGTAAGTAACTAGAACTTCTTAAAAACAATAATAAGAAATTGCACTCAGGAAATAGAACGTAATGTTTAAAACGTCGCGCTATTAAATATTAATTCTTACTAACAGTTATAATTATATGTACTACTAAAAAGTAACACTAATAAGTATAATAATAGTGTATTAACACTATTATATACTTATTACCACTGTGGATAATTGTAAATAATATTGATGTTACTTAGCTATGTAAAATAATATAATTATATAACAGTAATATAGTAGTAGGTACATATAATTATAACTGTTAGTAAGAATTAATATTTAATAGCGCGACGTTTTAAACATTACGTTCTATTTCCTGAGTGCAATTTCTTATTATTGTTTTTAAGGAGTTCTAGTTAGTTTGGCTTATTAATGCCTTCCAACTGTCTCACTGCTGGTCAAAGGCCTCCATCATTGAAATCAAGTCGTTGCTGCAATTGATAGGATTGGCTCAATAGCCGAGCCTGCCGTATTTTTGGCTCGAGGACGTGGGTTTGATCGCTTACCAGGACAAATATTTATGTTTGTTTAGTGACTGGGTGGTGTATCTATACACTATTATACTAAATAAACTAAATAGTAATAAACTATAAAAAAATAAGTATGTTTATAAATTTTTGCTTAGTTTTGGGTCAGATTATTTTGTTGAAAGTTTTTTCAGATATTTTTTTATATAAGTGGGTGGAAAGTCACATTGTCGACTATCGAGGTCATAGGAATTATGTTACCTTAGAAAAACATGGCTTAAGAGCATACACCTATATATACTAGTTAAATCATTGTTTTCATTAATTAGTGAAATATTCATCTAACATTAAAAAACTTCCCATTAATGTTCAATGCTCACACCAATAATTCCACATTAAACACTTAAAAACTAAACAAAAAACATCGCACCGTTCACAAAAACTAACCTAGTGTAAAAATGCATTAATACTTATTAGAGGCTATAAAAATATGTCTATCAATTTTGTGAAAAAAATAATTGCGCGAACCGCTATACTACGTCGTCGGATGCGCGCGCCGCCCACTGCTTCCACGGACTTCCGGCCCAACGATAATCGATCAAATTATGTTATTATCAGGGATGCGCCGAAATTATCTGAACACTTCACATATTTCGGCTTTGGAGCCGAAAGTTTGGAACTAGTGGATGAGCTAAGATACATTCAACATTTGCATGTTATTGAAGACTGAAGGACACTGGCACATTTCATTAAAATAAACCCAAACGACCTACGTCCAAATTATGTTTAAAACCACTCTGTGAAGTGTGGGTTTCTTATCATAATTTTGTATGTTATTGAAGACGGAAGGACACTGGCACATTTCATTAAAATAAACCTAAACGGCCTACATCCAAATTAGGTTTAAAACCATTCTGTGAAGTGTGGTTTTCTTGTCATCGTGACGGCACCAACTTGTTAACCCATTTCGGTAGTTTTGAGCGTATGTCGAGAAAGTAATCTGAAAAGAGTAAAAATAGATCGAAATAAAAATCAAGGTTTTAAAAATCCTTAAGGTTTAAAGAAACTAATTACAAAAATTAAAAGCAAACACAGGGTTATACTGTTCTGAATAGTTTGGTCCACTTTGATTATTTGTAACACGCTTATGAACGCCTCGGTGTCCGAGTAAGAGCGCTGAGCCTGAAAATCATATTTCAGAGCCTGGGCTTGTGATCCCACCAAAGCGCAACGCATTCGACAAGCGTGGTGATTAAACTATAACCCTTATATTGTAGCGATGGGACATTTCAGAATTCAGGCTTAAGTTCGGTAAGTGGGTTCATACAGTGAATGAGTTCATCCAACTTGACCAAAATTCGGGGTGTCATCTTCGGCCTGTTTGCCCATCCCTACACTTATTAAACAACCTGTATGGTCAAGGTCCATTGGCTTTTTCGATCGTTTCGATTATTCGCTTCATAATAACATTGGTTACAGTAAACATTAAATTGTGTACACAATAGAAGTCAGATGTTCATTGAGATAAACACTCGATTATGGCAAAGTTAAATACGAAATTATTTTTTGATTAACTGTACACCTTTAGTTTGTGAGCGAACTTGCATGTTTTTTAAAACATACTACGAGACTCAACATATGATAAGAATTATTACGGAACCATAGGTCAATTAAGTATAATGTTATTAATATACATGAATTTACCTAAGCATAGTTTTATTCTTTTAAATCCTCTCAAGCCCGTTTGCACAGAGAGAATTTTTGCTGTTTTTGTCTACACCAATTAGATATGAGTCTACAAATAAGGTTCCAAAATAATGATTGTAACATAGCAATCAATATTCGAAAGCAATATTAATAGTTTCACAAAAGTTTCCTCTCAGTGACCAACAGATGGCGTTATACGTCATTAGATCGCGCAAGCATTATGTTTTCCCGTTCACGTATGAGACCCCGGATTTATTTTATTAATGAAGAATCTGACTTGCGACTAGGCATTGGAACTTGGTACTTGGTGTAATTAAGGTTATCTGTGGACGTTTGCAACCTATCTAGGTACTTACGGCCCAGAATCCTGAAAACCTAAGTATTCAGTTACGAACCTATGTTAATAGTTAGTATACTTGTGTTGTGTGGACAGTTGTACTAATCTTACGTACCTTTGGCCCATAAGTCAAACATTGTTTAAAATATCTGCGTACATACATAGTTACGTTTAATATATTTTTGTATAATCTTTTTCAACCTATGTTATTATTTCTGCTACCTGTAAAGTCGTCTGTAATAAAGTTGTCAAAACCAATTCGACGTGTCTTCTTCAACATCACAAGAAAACCTTTCTACATGATTTAATATTTTTATTTTTAGAATATTCAAAGTATTCTAACCATTTAGCAATATTTCCATGCTAAATAGTCTTACAGGTGAAGTTAAATGGTAGGTACCTTTTTAATGGAGGACACTGGGTACAAAGTCGTAATTAAAATCATCAGAAATATTATTTTTCTTTAATAAACTAAGTATTTACTTGTGGTTTCTAGACACTGTTCAACATTATTTCATTTTTATTTTAGTCGATGAAATATTTTTAAGTTATACCAATGAGAAAAGAAGTTTCAAACATGTTTGCTATCAACCTAACTGATTGCATTTGTAACGATAATTTCGTCAATAAATATCTTTTCAAGAGGAAACCGCTGACTGAAAATGAAAGATCATATTAGGAAATCGCTCGCTACGCTCAGTTTGATAATACGGCCTGTTATTAAAAATTCCACTTCAAGTAAAGTGACTAAATCTAGTTTAAGATGCTTGGTGTTACAATCTGCCTGGAATTTAATTATTTACTCTTCCGTTGACTTCGTTCAATTGAGTGACAAATAGCGTGTTGCAACTTTGCAAGACTGTGAACCCGAACATACATCAAAATAAATGACGCGAGTGTATGTAGATACGCAGGACGTCAGTACGTACGTCAACCTTTAAAAACTACTAAAAACAAAATAGATCTTATGTCAGCTGCATAGAAAGTAAAGCTCCATATAAAGCTTGATGAAAATTCGTGTGTACCGTCGAAAGGGAGTGCATGCGTTTCGCGTTCTTCCATTGTGTAAACGGGTGTTAACATAAATATGTACTATGTCTATAAACTTCATTAAAATAGGTCGAAAAATGAAGATTTCTATCACTAAAACGGCATCGTAAGCGGCACGCTTAGTTTGGAAGGACTTGCGATATCAAAGTCCATGTATGTCTGTTGCTGTAGCAGAACATAATTACGCGAGTTTCAGGAAATTGGGTCGCGACTGTAGGTGTGAAGTCGCTTAAAATTCGAAATGAGGTCGAAGTTGTAACCCTTGTCGCTGCCATATGTAAACGCGCTGCGCACAGTCGGGGGTCCATTGTGACAGAACAACGGGTAACAGCGCCCTGCGGTTCGCGAAATTTGTCCAAAATGTTACAAATTGAGTACACTCTTGATGTTGAAGTTTTAGAGGGCGCGGGATGTTGAGTTTTTAAGTGATGAAAGGGGTGTTTTTTATCCTTCATTTTGTAGGACGAAATTTATTTAACACAGACTACTTCATGTTGATACGTAGATGAAAACTATTATTTGTGATTGAGATTTTCAGTAGCTTCTTCTTCTTCTTTCGTGTCGGCAAGAACACGGGCTAAATCTGACTTGCCCAGAAAGCGGCTACTGTGGTAGCCCTCTGGTTACTGACAAGTAAGTCCTTACGCGAGCAGGTGGTCGGGCACGCGGGACAGTTAGTGAGGTGAGCCATGGTTTGAGGGGTTCTCCACATTCACAGCTGGCGTCTACGTTGCGTACCCCCACCGACACAGGTTATCTTTACTTCGACCAACCTGGGTCCTCAGCCTATTTAGACTTCTCCAGGTTGGCCAAGGTTCAGTAGCTACTTCGTACTTATACAAGACGAAATGGCAATAACTATAACGAAGATAAATTTATAAAATAAAAGATATATCTACCTACTCCCCTAATTGCACCTACCTCTCTACATCATTTTGATCATCATTACAACCGTGTGAATACACGTCGAGTTGAATAAAAAGAAAACAAACTTCAATCTACGACCGTACGGAGCTAACCACAAACTCAGCGTCTGCGCACCTTGGCACACCACTACAAAGTAGTTGAGCAATGACTACATGAAAGAGCAACACAGTATAAGTATACCCACAGCAAAACAACTTCGTTATAAAGTCTAGTATTTTATTATATTTAATCAATTTACTTTGAGACGAAATTTACTAGCTAAAGAATTTTAATAAATAAATTAGAAATAATTGAAGTTTTGAGGTTGTAATAGGTTGTACCTTTTGCCCAGAGTTTAAATACTACGGATATCATACGATAATACGATACCCGTAGTTGACGATCTGCTTAGTTCGCCGAAGGATATTAGGTAAAAAGATAGCTATTGATCTATGTATAAACTCATTCACAAGTGACCTAGGTACACAGAACCACCACAAATGGTTAGACTCAAACCCGCAACCGGTAAGATGAATAAATGAACCTTAGAACTCAACGAGTTTTAAAATGTGTAGGATCATTAGCTGTCTTTCACTGACTTTTCTTCTGATTCACTAAGCCGAAACTAGTCTGGAACAAAAGTACCATTTTGAATGGTTAAAAGCGGCTTCAATTTAAAATTTAGGAGTTCTGTACCCCTAACATAAGTTACGGGCTTTGGACTTTGGTATGGGACTTCGGTACAGCGCCTCTATTGAATAGTTATAATGTAGCTAAAAATTGCATACACGTAAGTTAACTAGCGTATTTTATTTAAGGTAATATCGAAAATAATCAAAAAATACTAAATAGAAGTGTTACTGCTATAACTAAAATGCTACTGTGGCTGCGGTTTTCAGTTTTTTCCGCGTATTGCCAGATATTACACATCGACACCTAATTCAGTACAGAAGAAGAAAACCTGCCTCGAGACCACATCGCGACCACAGCATTAGATAATTTTATTTGAGAGGCTACTCAGTACTCATAGTGAGCATTTGAGGGCTAGGTAGAGTTTTATACGTTAATAATAGCTAGTAAGATTGTTCATCGTCAACGTTATGTTCTTTTTAATACGAGTCATACCAAAACTAGTGGACATTTTTGGCTTCACCGATTACCTATGTGTCATAGAACATGCCTAGTATCATGTATAGTCCGTGAAGCGGCTCAACCTTTGCCTCATCATCAAGAACATGGTGGAGAAGAACATACCTACACCAAGTCTGCCAAAGTTATCGTGGCCTGTGGGTTGGGATATCACCAATTCTCTAATATCATTCATTGTATAACGATTACTGGGTTGGGATCGATTACTTGCCTGGGGTTGTAGTCAAGACTTCTGGCCATTGCAACGGGCCAGTCTATAACACGTCATATTATACCGGGTGATTATCAGAAGACTTACAAAAACGATATGGCATACTTAGTACCTAAGTGATGTAGTAACTATGTAAGCGAAAATTAGAAGAACTTTATTTTTAATGTTTTTATACAAAAAAAACTGACCGTTCGAGTGATTTATATGGTGACCTTGAAATTAAAGTTAATTAAATAAATTTAATTTTCACTTAGCTTCTACATCACTTAGTAAGTATGCCATATCGTTTTTGTGAGTTATTTGATAATCACCCGGTATGATAATAAGTGATAGTACGCTCAAGTGAAAACATATCCAAGCTTTTTTCCGAAATACAATATTAGCCTAACTTAACTATCTAGGATTTGAAGCTAGGAACTTAGGGTTTCAGGGAGGGTGCTCTTACACGATCACAAACGAACGAGAGAAGAAGTTTGAAAAACAAAACAAGCCTACCAGTGCGTGTATTTAGCGTGGGCGACAGATTCGTAGCGTCGCCAATGGTTCGACAAACCGCCACAGGGCGGGGGTGGGGGTAGGTGCTCGCTCAACCCTGAAATGAGTTCGGCAAAGGGCGGCGCTTCAGTGACAGCGTCTCTCAGACCAGATAAAAACTTCAAATTGCAGACAGCAATAGTGGTACAATACATGGCTGTCCTATCGAAGCCTGAAGCACAAGTTAAAATTAGTTAGGGGTAGCTTTCCAAAATTGCAATGCCAGTTTTCAAATTCTACTTACACCCTCTAACTTACACGGAAGCAGTATTTAACATGGATTAATAAATAAAAAAAAGGTGTGATCATATTACTTTTCAATGAACATTTTTTTTCAGCAAAGCAAATATAGCTTAAAAACACTAGTACAATAGTATAATGTGTTCTTTCGTCCAGGAAGTACTTGCAAGGAGGAAATAAAAACGTTCATCTCTTTAAGATATCAACTACCTACTGGATAAACAAATATGTAATTATACTAACTGGTTGAGAACAAGGAAATTACTTTTATGAAATTTACATTTTAATTGCAACTTTCCCCTTTTTACTAGTGCACTGGTATTTACGTTACGCACCCCATACGATTGGCTTTTCCTAACGAAAACAAAAACTGTTTTTAGTTATCACATAAGAAAATCATATTATGTCTAAACATTTGCTATTATTCTCTCATCCACGATATACAAAAAGGTTATATTCACATAATCAATTATATTTTTTTAACTATAATAACAGTTAATCTTCATAATAATGGAAATAATGCAACCATGCAAGAAACAGTATTTCTATCAAACTTGTATTTTAGATAATAACATTACCATAATTATAGAATACTATGAAGGTTTGTCAGTAGAACCTAGAATTTTAAAACGCTACTAAAGTTGGTAGACTTCGACCTTGCTCATGTATCTATCAATATAAACTCAAACTCAAATAACTTTATTCAAATAAACATTCACGGTAAGTACTTTCAAATCGTCAAATTTCAAGCAAGACATAGGTACTAAACAATAGACTTAAATACTATAATAATATAGATATATAAATACACAGTATACAGACTGTAGTAAGTATACTAACCGCATCGGAGTTGTTTCTTGCTGAGAAGACCCGGCGAAAAAATCAGCAGGTACTTTCCTAAACCTGTTTTGGGTTTACAACAGGCGTTAGTAAAGTACAATGTGTCATTTTGATACAAATAAATCTACTGAGTGTCTAATCTAAAGAATATTAAAAAATGGAAAAAAACATAAGGTCATTTAAACAATTAAAAAAGAAAAATTGTTAGTCAGTACAAACTGAGTATTAACTAGATATTACAAAAAAGTATCTGTTACAATAGAGTTATCTAATCCCGCATCGAGCATAGAGCTTACACCCAGGCATTTTCATCTATAAGGTAGTCTTCCCTTTTTGAATAAGGGGTATAACAGTGACGACTAACCATAACACTCATAATTTAACAGAAGTTGGAAAAATACGATTACGTTCACCTGTCGCAGCGCATTTTCAAAGCTCTCTATTCTGTTTCAAAACTCACAAGCTCACACGACTCATAAGCTTGCACGCTGCAAGGTCAGGAGTAGCATTCAGTCAGGCATACTCCTTTGTCTGCGCTGAATACCCAAGTCCAAGTCAGTTCTTGACAGGGGTTCTCACTCTGTTAACCAGGATTTCAGAAACCATTTTGCCAATACCCCATTCGCCTATGAACCAAAGCCTTAATCTCTACACAACCCAAGTAGAGTCCCCGTTCAAGACTAGTAATATGTTTCTGTAATAAGCAGGTTACATGTAAAGTAAAGTAAAGAAAGGTAAAAAATATCTTTATTCATATAGACTTATAGAAAGTACTTATGACAAGTCATATAGTTACAAAAAAAAATTAAAGCAAAAATATACTAAAATAAACTTACATAAAATAATACTATGATAGTAAATATCATAATTAAACATAATGTGACTCTACCACCGGTTCGGAGGTTGTTTCCGATCGAGAACACTCCGGCAAGAAACTCGATGGTTACTCTTTTCAATCTTGTTTTTTAACACAAAAATTGAATTGACAGAGTAAGTCATAACAAAAAAGTGTGAGCATGAACGTCAGTGCAACCCCACCTCGGGGTCTCCGAGACCCTCGGGACGTAAACAGCCCTGTTTAAATTAGAACAGGCTCTAGCGTGTCTTTGGAGATCCCTACATCTAGCGGATCTGGGCGGAGGTGTCACGGTCTGATGTGGCCGTAGCCCCGTTATGTCTGTTGCCAGGTACCGAGCTTTAAGAAGTAAAATATTACTATATTGGTAATAGCCCGGGCGAGTCTATGCATATTCTGGTTATTGAGACAGAGCCTTTAATAGCTTCTTTTTGCGCATTGGGTTTTCGTCACCATAAATATTGTTGGAACTTTTGCTTCAGTGGTTTAATCAATCCCCGTCTTTCTCAAAGTGTACTTTTAATGTACCATTGCGGTGTGCCGTCGATGCAGTGACCTCTCGATATTGTGAACCGACCAGCGTCATTGTTTTCGCGAGCACAGTAACTTGAATTTATTGCGATATTTCTACTTATGTAGTACCACCTAAACAAATTAAATATTGTGTTCGATTCAAGCGACGCAATGATGAGTTCCTTTAAAACGCCCGTGCTTAACAAATGTTCGTAAGTGTTTAGATTTATCCCCACATTTCCTTGTGATATTCCCCATAATCGCCCAGCATAGCTGGTCGCTCTTCCGCACTGCCGACTTAATGCCGTATAAAAATATCTGCGATGACATTACCACGTGGGTCGTAAGTTACGCGCAAGTGTGCAAGTAACCTTTGATTGACTTCGGTTCGGTGGGGCGATTTTTTATGCCTATTATGTCCATGAATGTACCGAATTGTTTACATGGATTTTGTAATTGATAATGTTTGTCATTTGTTTTACTCAGGACAACTATTCATGTGACCATCATTTTACGATTGTTGTAGTCCTATGTGTTTAATGTTTATTCTCGTATTTAAGCATGTTCTGCTTAGCTTTGGATCAAATAATGAAACAAGTATACGTAAAGATGTTATAAACAGCATATTTTTTATGCAACTGTTATTAGGCTACTGCTTTAAGGCGGTCCTTAAAGAATTTAAGAGAATTTTAATTAACCTGGGGCCTTACTATGTTAATAAGGCCCCTGGTTGATTAACATTCACAGAAAGCTCTTATATCCAGGCAAGTTAATTCCCTAAACTGAGGGTAGCAAGCCATTTCGTCAGTTAATATCCAGCCTAGAAGATGCGTTAGTGCCAGCTAACCGCTGACTGGCTGGAAATGGAAGATCATATTGCAAAATTGCAACGCTCAGTTCAGGAAATGAACTTGGCTAGCTATAAGGGATTGTAATTGGGCCCTGCCCATCTAGGCCTCTGCCTATCTAGCGAAGCTTAGCTTATCAACTCTTGCATATCTATGCTAAGTACTTCACTTCTAGAAGTGAAGCAGCTTTATGAAGTGCAAGTCAGGCCACACGTGGAGTACTGTTGTCACATTTGAGCAGGAGCGCCTGGATATCAACTCAGTCCTTTTGACTCGGTCCAGAGGCGTGCGATCCGGATCGTCGACGATCCCAAACTGACAAGGGGTTTAGAGCCGTTAAGTCTGAGGAGAGACTTCGCCTCCCTATGCGTGTTCTACCGCTTGTATAACGGGTTTTGTTCTGAAGAACTGTTTGATATGATGCCCACGGCTACTTTTTAGCACCGCACCGCTCGCCACCAACAGGGCGTTCATCCTCACACTCTGAATCCGCAATGGTCTCGTACAGTTCGGTTTTAGAGATCTTTCCTTCCGAGGACGCTTAAATTGTGGAATGAACTCCCTGCCGAGGTTTTCCCGATGAGTTATAGTATGGAGTTCTTGAAGAGGGGTTTGAAAAGGTTTTTGCAGGGTCGACAACGCGCGAGTGATACCTGGTGTTGCACGTGTCCATAGGCTGCGGTAACCGCTTACCATCAAAAAAAGGTATAGTGCAAAGGTATAGTTATGAGATCATTCCATAACTCGATCATAATTACAATACAGTTGAGTTTTCTACAACAAAATTAAATAAAACTATCTAAGTTAAGTATCCTGTGTTGGTATAATTTGCCTGTCAATGCGACTTCTGTCCCCCTTTTTATACAGTTGTTGCTGATTAGGGCTGGCCTATTAAACTATTCGTTCGTGAAATCGATGGAGGAACGATCCTTCCTACACGTGTTCAGATTGTTTTACACCAATCATCTGACATCATTAAGCTTTTATAAGTTAGTACGAGCTATGCTCAGTACTTTAATCAGTACCACAGATTACTAATAATTACTAAACAGATAAATCACATCCATAGTAAAATGTCAATTTTCTTAGTCTTAAATGTGACAGACGCACAAAATCAAGAGTTTACAGAAGGACTGCTCTCGCCTTTTTCTATCAACTTGCCTGATCGCCTAGGGTTGCTCCTTGCTACTATAATCGCCAGATAAGCGCGATTTGACAGATACAGATACAGATAAAATAAAATACATCAAGTGAAAAATTGCACCTAGTTCGACAAAAACAAAAATATACAATAGGGGTCCAGTTAGATTAAAAGGAGTTGAGATGGGTGAATACGTATAAAAGTATTATATTATAAGAATTCATTTACCGGGGTCCAGGTGCAACCTGCTAGCCTAATGGCTTGATCATACAAATTCAAACAAAGTTGATAAAACAAGGTTAATATAACGTGGAGGATTACTTGAACGACAAGAATTTGTGGTCAAAGTAGGAATAATCTGCTCCTCTGCTCAAATAATGTATTTTTATTGTTCTTTTGACTGTACTCTGAATTTATTTGTTGTAAAACAAATCAAAGTCCAAAAGAGTAACTATCGAGTTTCTTGCCGGAGTCTTCTCGATAAGAAGCAACTTCCGATATATGTACTATTATTGTATTATTTTATTTCCGTCTATTATCGTTTATATATATTTTTTGTGAATTTTGACATTTCATAAGTGCTTCTTTGTAAAAGCTTAAGTGAATAAATGATTTTTAACTTTTTACCTTTACTTTTACAGTCCTACCTACCTACCTACCCAGTAGGCTGTAGATAACACCACGAGCCACCGCTTCAGCGGTCACCTGTCGGCGGCGCGGCGCGGATGCAGCAGCCGCGCGTGACAATAAAATAATATACCAAAAATACTGGTGTGATAAGATAAGATGATAAGATAAGCTACGGAAAAAGTAAAAGCCCATTTGTACTGCATTTGAATGTGTTACGAAATATAATGCTTTACCTACCTATATACTTATAATACTCGTACATAGTACTACTAACTTGCAAACGTTATCTGAGTTTTACTTAAGCAACATCATTTGGTAACTTAAAAAACTTATAATCACAATTTCGTGTGGTGTTCATACAGCCAAATACACTGCAACAGAAATATCTGCGCGAAACCATTTTTGACCATTGAACTATTATATAAAAATCTTAATTTGTGCTTTAGCGCCGGAGGTCGTGGGTTCGCTCCCCACCCATGACAAACATTTATGTAACGAACATTTGTGTGTGTTTTTTTTTTTTTTGCGCCAGGCAACACACCACTCTCGCAGTAGGGATTATTAAATCCCTGTGTTACGAGGTACCACACAAGGAAATAAGCTAGGGGCGTCTTCCAGCACACCCAGACCCGAGTCAATTCAGAAAAGATCGTTTCCTGAATTGACCCGACCGGGAATCGAACCCGGGACACTACGGAAATCGAGGCGAGAAACCGTGCTACAGCACACTACGCCAATCGTGTCGTGTTTGTTGTGTGTCTGGGTGTTATTATCTATTTAAGTATGTATAAAGAAATATATAAATATGTTTATCAGTCTCTGACACCCATAGTACAGGCTCTGCCCAGTTTGGGGTCAGATGATCTTGGTGTAAATTATCCTAGATTTTTTTTTTAACCTAGGATGGCTGGATGGATTTGCTGGGCATAGGTCTCTACCATATTTCTCCATATGTCCCTGTAGTTAGCGAAGTTCTGCCACTCGCTGGAATAGTTCGATAAGTCATCGCACCATCGTTTCCGAGGCCTTCCTCTTCGGCGTTTACCATCTGTGGGATGTAGTTATTTGGGTCCATTTATCTGGGCGCATTCTACAAACGTGCCCCGCCCAGTTGCATTTTAATTTGGCAGTAGTTTCGCCCACGTCTTTTATGCCAGTTTTTGAACGAATAGTGGTGTTATATAGTGGTGGTATAACATCTAACACACTCCGCTCCATCGCCCTTTGGCAGACTTTGAGCTTGGGCTTTTGATGTTCGGTTGGAGACCAAGTTTGTGCCCGATATTAAAACAAAACTCAAGCATTCAATCATAATAATAAACCATGACACAACCAAATAGACGAATACAGTTACTTTTACTTACAAATCGGAAGCTTTACGTTTCATCAACTAAACAATTTCAAGCGAATCATCTCGCTATTATACGATAGGAGATTATTATAATGCTTGATTACTTTTCATCGACATGATGGCACATTAACCTGTTTTCATGAAAGCCTTATTAGTAAAATATCAATCAAGAGTAAAAGGTATCTGGACATGGCCACACCATAATGAAATTTGTCTTTGGAAGAATCTATTTGTGGGTTGATTCTTATTATAAAAGAATTACTTACAGTCAACCACAGCTAAGCCTAACACATCACATAACATACCATCATGACTTCTTCCCAAACGGGGTAGTCAGAGGCAAGTGACTGTTGCCGTCATGGTGACCGGACCACTCAAAATCTCACTTTTCACCAATGGTATTAGAGCCCAACGTGGTAGGTGGTGAGCCTTCTGCCGTTATCCGGGTTGATTTGGTTTTTTATCGATGCCTTCCATCACCGGAGAGTTAGTCGGAGATTAAACAATGAACACAAAGCCTAACACAGGCTGCATACAATGAACTTTAATTGCTGTAAACTCTCAAATAGCTTTCCATTCTCTTTCTCTACCATTCATGAAACCACTTGAATCGGTGCGCTTGTAATGTTTTTCCTACTTTTTTCTTTATTGGACGACCGACTTGGTGTAATGGTTAAGAAGTTGGCTACTACACCAGAGGTCGCGGGTTCGATCCCCGCACAGTACAAACATTTGTGTGCATGAACATGTCTGTTTGTACTGGTCTGGGTGTCTCCTATGTATAATAAGTATGTATTTACGAAAGAAAATGTATTTAAGTATGTTTATCCGTTGTCTAGTATCCCATAACACAAGCTTTAATTAGCTTACTTTGGGGCTAGATGGCGCTGTGTGGAATAATGTCCAGGGATATTTATTGGTCCGCATGTGTCGTCAATATAATAACCTAGCACAGGATATTGACATTTTGACTGTAAGTCCAAATGTTTTCAAAAGGCGCCTTAAAGCCCTTTACCCTTAAATTGCTTGCTCCGGTACAC
Source organism: Udea olivalis (assembly GCA_947369235.1). Classification (NCBI taxonomy): domain Eukaryota; kingdom Metazoa; phylum Arthropoda; class Insecta; order Lepidoptera; family Crambidae; genus Udea; species Udea olivalis. Next base: position 6,531,358 of record OX376362.1, on the reverse strand, counting down.
GTTAAATTGCAACTACTCAAACATGTACTGAATTAGTCAGTGAATGCACTGTTTAAATTGAAATTGTTATTTTAAACTATGTAGTTATAAGTATTTAGCCTAGTAAATATTGTTTTTCTTTGCCCATCAAGTCAGGGACACATGTTTTTGGGTGATAGTTTAGTCTGTAAGTTTTTTGCATGCTTAAATTGATAATGTCCTGTAACTGTTACCTGTAATGTGTTCTTAATAAAATAAAATAAAATAAAATATTGCTTGCCGGTTACGATACGCATTATCTTAATACCCAAACACATTCCTAAAACTGGCTATGCTAATTGTACATTTAAGGGTTCCGAAGCATTGTAGTTATCTGCAATCTTTTGACTTAGCGACTAACCCCCTTAAGGCCTGTGCTGGCGAGGGACTATCCGCGAGATACTTTTTTGTCCATTATACTGTATTGAATAACGCACACAGGACTAAAACTACCCCGTTCCTGTACGTTTTTTACGGTGATACCTTTAGTCCTGTTTGGACAAAAGTCCCTCGTCTGGGCATTCCTTTATTGATAAAAACGTAAACAGTGCTTTAAAACAACAATAGTAAAAACAGTGTTGTAAGGCTGCTTTAGTTTTCATAGTAAGCGGCAAGTTGGTTCGATCCATTAGGGCAAAAATGTATTATTGTTCTGTACTGTATCTGGATATTACTATCTATTTAATAGAAAAGTTTCGGCAGACGCAGTGTATCTACAGCCGAATAATATCTAAAGGGGAAACCGTTACTCAGCAGTGGACATCCTTCGGATGATGATGTGGATGTAAATGCCTGCTAGAGCGTTGCAAGTATATTTTTGTGACACAAAAGTGCTAAGTCTTAGTTGATCCTGCTATTTTTCATGGTTTTTTCATTAAAATTTCTTTTCGTGGTCGTGATTGCTTTTATGTAGTCAAACGAAGGGGGAAAATAAAATAATATAGATAAGGCCACAGAGGATTCCTCCAACAGTTATCCATTCTGGGTGCAAACACAGCTTAATATAATTGAAAAAGGTAGCTTGAACTCATTGTAGAACTGGCCATCTTAGAGGACCATATTTTCGCTGTTTCTCGTAGCATATGCTGAGGGAACTGCTTATTTTAATCTCAGGCAGTTCGTATAATTACCGACATTTAGGGAAAAAAACTGCAATTATAATCTGTAGTTTATCGTTGCAACTGGGTTTTCTAAATGTTTAATGGTACCGATGAAATTGTAGTTAATAATTTTACATTTATAAGTCGTAACTTTACAATTTTCACAGCGTTGATAGACTACGCAGGTCTATCATACCGTCTCGTAATTTTAATATGCTATCGAATTGAAAACCAATTTATTTCACGTATCATAAAAATCAGATTCGATCCAAGTCGGACCGGTAGCGATAGTGGGACTATTAGAAAACCCGGTTAGAATTTCTCGGCTCACCGCAGCGGCCTTTCCCACCGTCTAACCAAGAAACTGCATTCATTTTGTGCTATCCATATCCAATTTTATCCAATTTTTAATCAAGCTACCGCCGCGGCGCGGGCGCGGGCAATATCACAAATTATAGTGTTCGCAGATTACTGCTGGCCGGGACGTGACGGATAGAGGCCCGACTCGCTGCCGCATGCGCTGGCCAAGTGTACAGGTTTAGACGGACATGCTCCTAATTTTCAAGCTTTAAATGAGTGTCTATAATCATCACCAAAAGCAGCCATAATATGGTTACTTCTGAAAGGTTCAGCAAGCCTATGAGCTTTCTACAAATTTGAAGAACAGTTGATTGTGATTAACAAGTAATTGCACGAATAACTTGAGAAGCCATAGAGTAAAAATGTGTTTAAAGTATTAGTGGAAACACTCAAGAACTCTCTCTCTTTTTCTACCTAGTTTAGACTTATTCCCAAATTTAAACATTTAAAAGGGGACGCAAAACAGCACGACCATAGCAAGGTGACACAAGAAAGCAAGATTGGTTTTGATTTATACCTGTTATAAAGCCTTAATATGTCTCATTACCATCACTAAGAAAAGGAGATATATTTTTAATAACTTATTTTAGGATCACAGCGTAATAGCCATCATTTTGTGGACACCCTACTGCCGTCCTCTGCCTCGATTTGCCCAAGCGCCTTCAGTAAGCGCTGTGCACGGCCGTGAATACAAAAATATGAAATAAAGCAATTCGCAAAATACTTATTGATTTTAATCATGCTTTACATAATGCTCATGATGTGTCCAGTTATCTGGTATTAATGCTAATTTGAGTGGCAGCCGCTTTGAATTAAGATGTTGAAGAACGATCGGAAAGTAGGGAATACGAAGAGTTGCTGAAGGGAGACTTTAAATTCCTTTTAAAAGTGCAGAAAAGTTCGTGAAAACTTCCTTTAATTTTAAATGAAAACAGTGCTATAGGTATGTATATAGATGTCTGACCTATCGCCGAAAGTCGTGGATTCGATCGATTTCGATCCCATGGTGGTGCCCGTAACTATATGAGTAGGTATGTAGCTATTTGAAATAAGTCACGTTGACAAAGCGTATCCCTATCTGACACTCAAAGTCCACATAGTCTACTTAGTTTTCAAGAAATGATGCTTCAAAAAAACAAAAAAACACGTAAATATTAACAACTTCAACCTTTAGAAGTGAAACAAAAAGTTGGCATAATTTCGTGCACGGAACACGTCACTTATGATATGGGATGACACATTCACGATTTGTGGATGTGTCCGCGGAATATCTTATTTATTTGGTGACTCACGCCATTCAGGAAATTTTAGCTCTTGAATGTTAAAAAAACATGGTTAATGTTAAGTTGTGAAGTAGGTTGTGTGTGTGTTAGGTAGGTTAAAGGTTAGTTTAATATACTTGTCTGAAAGCTTTGATAAAATAACGTTGGCTTGCAACGTAAAAACACACTTGAAGATAAAATTGTTAGATTCTTGGTTACGGAGTGGTTAAAACAGCCATTAGTTGAACCCCGCACGATGTAAGTATCTTTGGGCTGAGTAAATTTCTTACAGCTCTCCTATCTTAAGGTTATTTAAACTATAAATTGAGATCAAATGCACAGAGAGTTTTGTCATGTGAAATGAATTAAATTGATGGAGTAATCTTTTGACACATCTCTAAGATTTTCATAAACATGAAATTGAATCTATGAGAATTATGCTGTAGGAAAAATTGACACTACCTACATTAAACCTAAGTTTATGGCACTTAATTCCGGATTAGGATCAATCTACTTACGTCAGTGACACTAGTCATAGTGTCTGTAAAAGCGATTTCACAGTTCCCACCCTGATACTGTCGCGAATGTATTGTGTGTTGTTGACTTTCTCACATTAGTACAGGCTTTGTCAACAGTTTTATCGGATTAAATACTACGAGTATTTGAGGACATAAGTTTGATATTCGCACTTACGTAATTGTGTTTTTATTCGGTTATATTACAGAAAAAAATTAATGAATAAGCAAAAAGGTTTTCTTTAGTAAACCTGGCGGGCTAGCTTCATATAAATATAAAAAATATCATTTATTTCAAAGGGCAAACGAACATAATATAACTGAAAAAGCCATGCTTCATGTCTATAAAATCTAAATGAATAAGTATCCGTTGTAATACGGGTTTTTGGGCTTCAGCGCTTGTGTTGCTTCCCGCTTGGGTATAGTTATTCTGTGTGAATTGGATGCCAACAACTTTTTTTAGTTATTTTTGGGAAGGGAGGGATATTTAGCAATAATCGTCTTATAGCTGCGAATAATTCGCTGTTCGATTGTTGTATGCGCAAACTGCATCTTACCATTTCGCCACTGAACTAACAATGTAGGCGAATTGGACCAATTGAGAATTGGACAGTTGGACATTTTGCGAATTAGGCCTAAACGGCTCTTGTGGCAATTAAATAATCACAAATTTAAAATCAGCCCCCATCAAGCATTCTAGTGATGGATCGGCCGCGCGCCGGCGCACCACGCGTCGGCGCGTGCGCACGAAGATGGATCCCACTTTGAGCGTGAAATAACGAGCTTTTTGCAATCCCATTTGTAAACAGGATTCGTGCTGGGTTTGGCGTTCACACTGGTGTAAATTATATCGCTTTAATACACTTTTTGATGTTAAGTCGATTTAGATACTTTTTATGGGCTGTCAATTTAGGAAAGTCTTACTAATTTAGTAACGCCAATAGTTTATTTATAATATCCTAAAGAACATAAATTACAAGTTAATGGAACTAAATGCAATTTTTAACAAATGCTGATAAATAAAAGATTTAAAGCCACATGTAGGAGATAGGTATGTATGTATGGGATTGGTTTAAACACCGCCGAATCTCATTCTAGAGTTATTCACGTGTAAGCAGTAAGCACTGTCTCAGTTGGTACATACCACGTTGCTGTTTTAAAAACGTACATGTACACTAGTTGATGGTTCGATCACCATTTTATTCCCATCAAAAAGCTAAAAAAAACGAATCTTAGAGGTATGTTGCTCTTGTATAGACACCCAGGTTCGTATGTACATACTTCGATGATTGATTCTTATCTACAGTTATTATAACCTACTACTATAAATTGATGCAAAATCTAGAAGTTATCAGTAGCGCATCCTGTCACCAATTTATATCATGTGGATGCCTAAAACTTGGCATTCGCGTTCAAAAGGTCAAAGTTTTAAATCGGTTTTTAGCCAATTAACTTGGTGAGACGCGACCGAGCCTCCGCCGGCGCTCAACCCTCCCGTCATTAAGTTGTACAGCCCACCGCGCTAACTTGCATGGCTGTGGTCTATGTCACAAGCGTGAGTACAGGAATATAGAGCTTGTGATTGAAATCACTGATTACAATATAGATAATGATCTGATAGCTTGAGCTTATATAGCTTCGCTTGGGCTAAGATGCACACTTTTTTGTAACTTTCATAAAATATTGACAAACGGTTGAGACATTTTTATCGCGGGCGCATCTTAGCACAAAATACTCGCTGATACCATATTATACAGTCCTCTGATAGCATGTTGTGCAGTGTGATACAAACATTTTAGATGCGCGGAAGGATATATGACTGTGATAGCTGATGTTTTACGAGGTTTCCGGTTTTCATAGTACAAGGGACTTTACTCTAGATCTAGGACCATCGAAATATAAGCTACAAGCGTATTCAATGCCCATAGCCTAGAATTTGTTAATCTAAGGTTATAAATCTAAGTAAAATGATAAGTGTAATATGAAATAATATTAATGTAACTGCAATAAACCGCAAACATCAATAAATACTCGTACGTAATATAAAATTAGACCATTAAAGTTCACTAATATTCACTTTATAATAAAATAAATGTAAGTAAAATGATAAAAATACTTAAGTACTATTCTATAAGGATATACTCGTATAATTATAACGAACCGTTAATATTACTATATACTAAATTAATAATACTCATCAATATTTACTTCGAATATTATGAATGAAATACCTACGTAAAATGTAATTTATTTAAATAATATGTAACAATGTAATAATAAAATGAAATTAAAACAATATACATGTACCTAGGTTAAGCTAGGATATAAAACTATTAAAGCATGTCCACGGGAACCACTGCCGACAAACTGTTGCACAGTTGGGCAGAAAACAATGATAGGATGCACTTGTAATTTTTATGGTTTAATAAAAAAAAAATCAGAATCATTCTAATCATACTCACTTAATTATTTCTCAGATATGGTTTCTTAAATAACGCCTCGTACTTAGCTATCGGGTTTACTTTCAAAAAGCAGCAAAAATGAGTGGCTCACAATACAGCATTATAATAGGTTTTGGAAAAAGTTTCTTCGCATTTTTGAGAAAATTCAAAACATTTGCTAATTTTGAGATTTCTGATCAAAATACCGCGACAAGTGGTTTTGGCAGTCCTCTCGTGATGTTAACCTGACACTGGCTGAAGAATTCTGAAGAGACCAAAACAGGTGGAAATCTGAAGTCCTGACTATACGGCGGATGCATTAACACCTCCCAGCCAAACTCTCTTAATTTTTGCTGAGTGGCTGAAGATGTGTGAGGTCTAGCGTTATCATGATGAAAAACCATACCCTTTCTGTTGATTACGTCCGGCCGCTTTCTCTCAACTTCTTGCTTTAATTTCATCAGTTGTTCGCAGTAGAGTTCAGAATCGATGGTCCTTCCTGGTAGGAACAGCTCATAATGAATAATGCCCTTCCAATCCCAACACACACACAGAATCACCTTGTTGCGAGTTAAGCCGAGTTTCGCCGCAGTCTCTGAAGCCTGACCGGCCTTAGACCTTGACCTTTTTCGCACGTTCTTGTCGTGCGTGATCCACTTTTCATCACCAGTTATCAGCTTCTTCAAAAATGGTTTGGTTTTATTAAGTAGTAATAAAGAATCACAAATGAGTACACGGTACGGTACATTAGGTTTCTTTCAGTGAACTCGTGAGGTACCCAAATATCGAGCTTTTTTGTGTACCCAGTTTTTTTCAAATGCGCCAAAACTGTTTTGTGGTCAATTACCGTTCTTCAGCTACGTCGTAACTACTGATATGCCGATCTTGTTCCACTTTTTCAAAAATGGCATCCACTTTATCCGTAAATGGGGGAGCAGAGCGACGTGCATCTTTGACATCAAAAATTGCGGATTGAAAACGCTTAAACTAAATTTGTGATACTCTTACAGACACTGCACTAGGTCCGTAAACATCGCAAACTTTTTTTGCGGCTTGCGTTGCATTTTTAGCTTTTTTGTAGTAAAATTTTAAAATGTATCGAATCTAATGACATTCACTCATCTTGACAGTAAGAAAAACAAATGAAAATCACACATTTTCCTAATTTGAATTATGAAATTATCTTCTTTAAAATTTTCATGATACCAAAACCAGCCAGATACATACGAGGTGCATTCAATAAGTATCGCCAGAGGGCGCTGTAGTTTCAAAAGAGTTTCACCACAGTGTAGCACATTCTTTTTTAATTCTTTTTCAAATTTTCATTCCAATCCCTTCATTTGTTTTAATTTGACAACTTATGGAAGCGAACGTGTCGATCGGTTTTACAAAAATGGAAAAAGAGCAATATCTATTTTTGGAAGGGAAAACGCGCATCGAAATCAAAGAGCGCTTGGATGCTGTGTACGGTGACTCTTCTCCATCGATGGCCACCGTCAAGAATTGGTTCAACGAGTTTGCACGTGGCCGTACGTCGGTTTTTGATGAACCACGTCCAGGTGCACCGAAAACAGCTGCTACGGAGGAAAACAGTAAAAAAATCCATGATCTCGTATTGGCAGATCGCCGATTGAAGGTTCGGGAGCTAGCTGAGACTGTAGCCATTTCAGAAGGAACAGTGCATCATATTCTTATTATTCATCAGATTTGGCCCCTTGTGACTTCTTTCTGTTTCCTAATCTGAAAAAATCACTCGCCGGGAATAGATATGGATCAAATGAGGAGGTCATCGCCGCCACGGAGGCCTATTTTGCAGAGTTTGACAAAAACTATTTTTCGGACGGGTTAAAAAAGTTGGAGCATCGCTGGGCTAAGTGTATCGAACTAAAAGGAGACTATGTTGAAAAATAAATTGCCACTATTCCAAAATTTTCGTTTACTTTTTGTAGGCTAAGTATTTATTGAATGACCCTCGTAGTATAGCCAAAGATATTTTATTACAAGTGCATACGTCTTTTCGCATATAGTATATATGCGAAAAGACTTTTTCCCCAACCTAATATACCAATTTCTCGTATAAAGTAACATTACCTTCATAATTATGTAACCATCTAGGAAAAAGCTTTAAACATAAAGTTGAAAAAATTGGCTCTATGTGAATTCTAAATTAGCAAATAATGCAATTTTGAATTTTCTTCACTTCTCTAATCTGCAAATTATTTTTGTACTATTCATTCCGATAATTACTCCTAACTTAAACGCTATTGATACTTCATTCTATTCTACTTTTCAAATATTAATAAAATGTATCCGTATCGCTCTTCCCTCCAAACTTGGACCGCACCTCGCCGCGAACCCTGTGTTGTGTAGTTGCGTGAAATTTAAATTTTTGCTATTCATTGCGGCTGGTGGCGTTTTTCTGACGTCGCGCCTCTCGTGGGGTCCGGCGCTGAGGGGTTGGGACTGTTGAGGGCAAAAGTGCTAACAATGGATACCTTACAAACAATAACATTGTAGAGAGTTCATACAATTAAGGTTTTAAAAGTTCTTCTTTTGATGTCCGGGACGTCTCACACAAACAGTTTTAGAAGCCGAAGCAAAGAGTTACACGCTTTTACGGAAGGACATTAGCAATCGCCTGATTAAAATGACATTTAATGCATGTATTAGTAGACTACATATTGTCAAAGCTCTCAGGTTACGGTCGGGTCACGTACCATTAAACAAATTTAAATATCTCATGAAATTATCAGTCTCCAAATTGTACCCTGTGCGGAACATTAGAGAATGTACACCATTTATTAATGGTATGTGAGCGGAATCGTCACTTTAGAGATATAGTTTACAGTTTGTTTAATGTAAATAAAAGTGATATTGGTTGTCTATCCAATCTCTTAGCTGAGCCGTTCTCAGAGGCCGCTAAAATTATCATTAATTTTGTAATTTCTAGTCTTAAGTTGGTTTAGTTACTAAGATTAGGATACGATGGAGCTGGCATGATCGAATCTTCGATCAAAGCTTTAAAACAAAAGAAAAAAAATGACATTTCAAAGTGTGTACATGTTGAAATGTTTTATGCGAGTTGCTCTAAGTTCAGCATTCGGCATCTCATTCTCAACACAAAATAATCAGAGCTTGTACATACTACATATGAACGTCAGATTATGTTTTCGCTGCAAGATTGACGGAATAATCCCGACTCGCAGCGTAAATATAATGTGACGGTCTCGGTGGCTCTTACATCAAAAGCACTAGTCTTTCAAACAGCAGGCTGCAGGTTCGAGGTCTACCTCATACTTTGACCAAATTGATTTTAGTTTTCTATTAAAACTTTGTAAAATCTAAATATGAAAAATAACAACGGCAATAAAGATATCATAAATTTTTACCCTGCTTCAATGGCTAGCAGACCATCAATTAGAAATCTTTAACACTTTTTCCCTTGCCTGTCCGTTGCAAGCAATGCACATCCCCAAAATTCCTGGCGATCTTCAGCAAATTGAGTTCCAAATCGAGAAATGATGTCGGAGAGCGAACCACCCTTTACACCTTGCTAATAATAATTATTTGCTTTACGAATGTGTACAAACGTTTTGATTCATTCTTCTACTTAACTAACTTCAAGTTCTTTTTAACTTCAAGTGTCAATAGTGCTGTTCTTGCGCTGCAGTGACCCTTTCTGGGATAGGAGGGCTTGATTGATCCATTTTATCTCTCAATTTTCCATTTTACGCTGACAATTTCAGAAATTTGGGCACACCAAAAGATTTTCTCCATTTCTTTCAGAAATCAACTTTTGTATCTTTAGCTTCAACTAGCGTTGCCACCAGTGAGTTACGATATGAGTGTAAAGAAATCATAAGGGATTCAGCATCTTGAAATTTCGGAACACTGAGTAAAATGTTTATTAAATAAATAAATTTAATAAATAAATATGCGCCAGACAACACACCTCTTGTCATGGTCTCGAAGTAGGGATTAATATCCCTGTGTTACGAGGTACCACACAAGGAAATAAGCTAGGGGCGTCTCCTAGCACACCCAGACCCGAGTCGATTCAGAAAAGATCGTTTCCTAAATTGACCCGACCGGGAATCGAACCCGGGACACTACGGAAATGGCGAGAAACCGTGCTACAGCGCACTACGCCAACCTTGTCGTCATTTATTTGACAGATTTGATACTTAATACCATTGGTGAAAATTGGGCTTCTGAGTGTTCCGTTCACCATGACGTCACAGTCACTTGCCTCCGACTACTCCGTTTGGCATAATGTCGTGATGGTATATTATGTTATGTTATTGAATATTTTTAGCATTTTCAGAATGAGATAGAATCTAGAAAAATCAATCATGGTCCTAGGGCTAGAGCTGGATTCGAACCCGCGCCTTTCGCATTGTTGTGCAGTATGCTGACCCAACTAAGCTGCCGTGGCCATTAATTTTTATTAACAGAGTTTTATCTGTGATTCTGTTCAATGACGCTAAAGATTGGACGCAAAAAAACATTTACACGATTAACTAAATAAAAAAGACTATTTTAATTTTATTTTTACAGTTTTTCATAGTAAATTTTGTTAACCAAAAAAAAGCAACTCTGGCACAACCAAATTCATATTTAACATTGCGACAAAAAGTATTCCTCCCAAAACTAATCAAAGACCAGTTAGTCAATTCTGGATTGCAACCAAAGAAATGTTTCCCATAGAAATGCCACGCGCTCTCTTTAGACACGCCTTTATACGAAACGAAATCTAACTGCTTGTTTGCTCTACAAAAATGGATATAATATCTACGGGATTTAGGTTCATATTTGGTGAAGATTTTTGAGGTCGAATTAGGGAGTTTGTAAGAGAAATTTATAAGCATAAAATAGATAAATAAGATTTGCACGGTGTGCGAAATTGGCCAAATGTATTGGTGAGGCGTGTTCGGCGCGTGTAACTGGTTAGCATAGTTTTCCCGTGACTATTGTAATTATAGTGTCCAATGACTAATGTGGGAGCTTGATGGTGGCCTCTGTAATTTGTTTGTAATCATTTTAATAAAATTGTTGACGAAGCAAACTATGTAAACCCTATGAAATACCCTAACTATGAAATAAATTACGGGTTCAAAGCCTACACAAGATCATTTATGGATAGAAGATTTCCGTTTGTTTATTATTTAAATTGAACATCCTGTTTGTCTACAAAACCATTGCAAAATGGGACTTATGTCAGCAGACTGTAAAGGTTGATGTGAATCTGTACATAGTCATTCATATCTGCCTCAAAATATGACAAATTTGAGCCAACTTTTGTGATGATTTGGCTGGCATCTTCCTTTTTTTGGAGATAGTGTCAAAGTTTGCTCCTAACTTTGATTTTTACTTCATCAACGCGTTAATTGCTTAATTAAATGGTATCCGTTTAAAAAAAACAATTTCATGAAAGGATAACTATAAGCTTGGAAGAGCTACAGGGCCCAGTTTTTGAATGACTAGTTCTTAGGCTATTTATTCTGTGATTCCTAACTGTACCGTCTGTGGCTTTACTGTCTCAGCAAAACCATCATGTTTTATATCTATCTTATAATAAATTATTTAAAATCTAAATCCGAACTGTTTAAAATTCTTTGTTTTAGAGTAAAAATGTACTTGATTAATTTTAAAAAGATATCATCTGATTGAAGCTGCATTTTCCTGAAAAAATCCAGGTCCACTTCCCTCGTGCTCCTATGTAAACACAGTAATACGCGTTCACGTCAAGCTTTACATAGGGACACCTTATGCTGCTGACTTATGACGTAATCGTTTCCTTATTTCCATTTTTCAAAAAAGCCTGTGAAACATGAACTCTAAGAAGAAACATCTTTTTAGAATTGGAAATGATATGGAGTTCCGCCCGATATCCGCTTAACTTATACATACACTGCTGAGCAAAGGTCGCCGTTCATTTGAAATCAAGTCATCGCTGGAATGTATGGACAAGGGCCCAATCACCACTAACTTCACGACGGAGGCGTTTATATCTAAAGTAATCTAAAAGGATGTAGGTTACTTGATCAAGAGACTAGGAACTTTTTCTTCAAGATATCGATTTATTTTGTATTGTATCCATCAATACAGAACAATAGCAGCGACTTTCTTAGAGACCTCCCATTTTTTACGCCGTTTATCCCGACATGTCAACGTACTTCCAGCCAACTTTCAAAGGAGACCCTGCATCACAAAGCGGCGCTTTACAAACTAATTACTAACAGAAAAACCACAAAAAACCCTAAGAAATTAGTTCCCGATGACAGTCAAAAAATATATGTATATTTTTTTCGGGTTTAGGTATAAAAAATGCCCGGACCAAGCGCCACGGCCAACGCGCGGGCCTTTTGGACCCAGCGGGGGACAGCCCTCGCGTTACGATAGTAAATTTACCCATGGCATATTTATTCATATCGCCCGGTCTCGAGATTATTTTCTACTAGAGTTTTATGGTAATCGCGGTTTTATAACGACTAATGAATTACGTGTAGACCGCACTTAAAGTGACAATTGTGTAGTCACCTTACGAGTTATACTCTATGCCTGTTTTGTTTGAGTGTCTTTTTTTTTGAGGGGTGATTCTTGTTAACACGATCGTATAGATAAGATCGGACGTCTTTTATTTCTTTTTAATCTGTGATTAGGTCCTTTAAAAGGTGCTAAGGTGTTATTCCCCGATGTGCGGGGTTTTTTGGAAGTATTTATTCCAGATAAGGATTTTATAGGTAATTAAGTAGTTCCTCACATCCGGAATGATTATTAAGTTTATTAATAAATAGATATGACTTATTAAAACAAAAATATTTACATTACTTACACTTAGAAAAACAACAGTAAAAAAACTCATTCAAATAAATATTTACCACAAAAAAACACCATCAGCTAGCGCTAGGCGCTGTACAAAGTATGTTCCAGCACTAGGGTCCCCCAAAGCGAGGACCAATATGGACGCGACAGTTTTATAGAGCTGTTTCGCGCCCGAGCTCGACGAGTCCAGCGTTTCCACCGCAAACGCCGCAAATTGATTGTCACGAAGTAGTGACGAGTATTTGCGGCGCTTGAGAATCTGGGCCTGATCGGCTGCAGCGCCAGGCCTCAATGCTGTGCAATGGATAGACGCTGCAAAGGTATCTACACCAGTGGCATCCCAGATGAGTATGCGTCCTAGCGTCCACGGCACAAGTGTGGCACCATCAGGTCTCTGGCCATCGTCCCTAAAGCAGCGGGAATAAAAAACGGTGGCAAGAGCGCGACGTATGATGTCATTGAGGGCATTATGGCGAAAAATCAGGCCAGAGCTCTGGGGAGACAACCCATGATATCAAAGTTTATCCACGCTTCGTCCACAATTGACTACAAGTTATTTGTTTTATTTTACAGAAATTGACGGTTACATGATTATCACAAAGTGTACAAATACTTTACCAGTTCATATCTGCTAGGAGGGATTCCTTTAAGAGCTGCCCCTCCTTATCAAGTTTTATGGTTCTTCATTCAACACTTTGTTGATGCCATAGTATTTACTAATCATAATAATTTCACAAATCTCTTAATAATGATTTAAAAACTGCAATAATATGTTTGGACTCTACATTTTTCAATGTGATTAATTAATGTTAAGTCATATTTTGTAGATATATTTAGCTGTAATCTATTCAGAAGAATTCCTCTTTGTTACATGTTCTGTAAATTGTGAATGAAATAAAACTACTATTCTTTATGTTCATGACCATCTTCATCTGCGATTTGTGACTCGTAAGTACCTAAGTTTCAAAGTCAAGAATTCTTGTTAGTTTTCCTAAACATTACAATATTGAACTATCATGTATTTACTTAACTCCATATTTCTGGTTGTCCTTTATTCATCGTCGACAGTTTAAATTTCATTAGTTCACCATTCGATAGTGAGAAAAAATAATGTTAGGCAGAGGTCAGACAAACTCAATCAATCATACGTCCTGTGATGGAACGCTCCTCGCCTCAGTCGCCTCTGTCCACAATTAACGATAATGATTACAGGCCTTTGTTGGGATGATTCGGTGATGATGACTTTTGAATCAGTCCTCACGACTCCTGCTTCAATTTGAAAATAGGCAGAAGCGCGTTTACATACGGATACATTTGAAAGCTCTATATCTTAACAATTAAGCACATTTAGCAAATTGTTCCTTAATCTGTCAGAAGATATTGAAGGTTTAGCTCTATATTTGAATTAATTTGAATGTGTTTCAAGCTGTAAGCAAGATTTTGAAACGCAAAGATTCACAGGTTCCAACTAACGTCCCCTACGTCAGTTGGAACCTGTGAACGTTTCAAAACAATCTACTTATGACAGCATATCAAGCTGTGCCCTTATGCTGCCAACATAACAACCATTTTGCAATAATTTCGTATCTCATGGACCGTCTTTGATCCTCCTTTAGTAAGCAAAAGGAAGCATCGTGCAAAGGGGAGTAAGTATGACTATTTAGTCTTTTTTACGTCTTGAAGGTAAATAAAAAAATACAGTTTTTTCTAACTAAGACGTTGGGTATGCGAGTAAAGCCTTCAGCTTTCAAGAGCTTTGAGAGCATACTTTTACCTTCTAATGGCTGTTAGGTACGTAGCATATATTAATCGTCACTTTACAAACCCTATTAAGAATATAAGAAGTCTAAAATATGGTTCGGCACTCGCGGATAGCTTACAAATGAAGAAATACGTTTTAAACTGACGCAAATGATCGCTAATTAACTATACAAGTTAAAAAGCCTTTGGGAAAAATCTCTTGTGTTTACTCCCATACCCTACTACGGTTGTCAATAACCCCGATCGAGTTTTTGTCAAGTATTATATGTTTCTGTTTGAAGCCGTGTTTTTACTATAAGTGTTGATCGATTGCTATAAAGGCTGAATAGTGGTCTGAATAAAGTATGGGAGAGATATACTTGTATGTAAACTTTGGCAATCCGTTAGCAGTCACTTTGTTTACTACAAACAGCATGAGTTAGTTCCTAATAAGATGAGCGATGTTAAAAAAGTGTCATTAACATACTTAAATAATTTATTCCAGTATTATTATTTTTCATATACATCTGAATGTTGACGATGATGAAACAGATCTCTGTGCTAAATCTGGATGTAGATGATCCATGTTTTAGTTTCCCAAACCACAACGCATTATATGAAACAAGCATTAGTAAACGAACCGGTAGTAGTGGCCGCGCAGAGCCCAAACATTGCCATACTAAAAAAATGATCCATAAATTACATAATTTATACCTTTCTCGGACATTTTAACGCTAACGCGTGTAATACTTACGGTGAAGCGCTTTGCCGCGCGCCGCTTCCTAGCCATTAAAGTGGTCTAGATAGTAAATGTCGTTGTAAACTAACTAAATAACCCGGTTTTGAACGCTTAATCGCCTTTTGAAGGACCAACCCGCCGTTCGGAGCCGTAACAGCGAAGGACTACAGCGCTCGACAGCTATGTCTTGCAAAAACATTCCGGGTAGTATTTTATTCGAGTTATGTGTTAAAACTACAGGCATAATTTGAAGAGATGATGAGTGTACGTTCTTCGCGTGTCAAAAATGAGTGTATATAGTGCACTCCTTTTGAAGCTTCATTGTCAAAATCAAATAGATATTTACGTTATCGTTCTTCTTTCTTTGAACTAAATTGTGATTGAGTGAGACATCGCTCATTAATAGCGGTTTCTTATCAATTCAAGACTATCTTGACGGCACAATACGCGTCAAAAAACGTTTCACGCTTGGTTTTCATACAAATTGCGATATCCAAGTACTAAAGCCATATCGTATTTTGAGCCCATGATCCAACTTTTCAAGCGCCTAATTTATGACCTTCGGAATAAAAAATTGACTGTTTAATACATACAAATCATAGTCCAACTTTTTGTATTGACACATATTGGAAGACATTTGTAAATTAAATCTTTTTTCTATTTTAAAATGATCAATCTCGCCACCTCGATTTACGAAAAAGCCTTATCGTGTCAACTTCACGTGGCTAAATCTCTGATCAAAGCTTACTATAGTCGCCGAAAGAAAGGACTAAAACCAGACATATAGTTTTGGTGACATATAATGAACAAGAATATGCATAATTTATTACAATAACTGTGAAAAAAAGTTTAAAATTTCTAAATTTTCCTGAATAAAATAGCCCAAATTTACGACAGATTTTTGTTTTAAATAAAGCATTATTTACACTTTTTACATTTTTTATTATTTATATTACTGTTAAAATCCTAATTTAATCGAAATATAAGGTTTTATTTGAAATCCATCAGTAAATTAGACTTAAAAAAGTTATGAGAAAACCCCAAAATTTGCAATAAATCTATGGCCGCGCGTCATTTTAGTAACGGCCACTAAATTATTTAAATAGGTACATATTTTTATAATCAGAGCTGTTCGTGTGGTCAGTAGGAATTTACCTAGTCCGTAAAGTGCATTGAATTTGATCATATTGTTCGTATTGGTCTGAGTAGGTACATCAAAAAAAAAATCTGTCATATTTTATTGTTCGTGAAGAACTTTTAGATTGACATGTTTTAGTGAATTTTGTAAGAGAGAAAATTGTATAGACATGGCTGTTTTCATTGTATTTTTTACCAAATCAACAACAACCCGCTAAAACCTGCTGCTTTGTGCCGTGCAGGTGGCGGCACTTTAAAATAATACTTTCCACCGCCCCATCCCCTTCCCGTGGGTGTCGTGAGAGGCGACTAAGGTAGCCCTTCTTCTTCACCTGGGTAGGTAGGGTTTTTGCAGCTGGAACTACGGGTCTGGCTGTTAGGATCAGGGTACCACGGGTGTTGGGGTCCCAGCCCTGCCTTTCTTAAGGCAGGCCCCAACTTGGAGTTGGATTCGTGATGGCATGTGGTTAATTGCAGAGGTGGGGCATGTTCCTCTGCTCGGTAGTGTGTACCGAGCGTCCCTTCTCGCGCGCAACGAGTATCTAAATTCACTGGTCTAGGGCGTTAAGCTGCTAAGTGTTTGGATGCGGGGTTAGTGAGGAACCCTTATAGCTTTCCGCTCCTCTGGTACTTGCCTGTATAGCAAGGAGATGCGTATCCGCTAGATGGCCTATCCGGCCACCCTGCTATAGTTAAGGGTAGATGTACGGCAGTGCATCGAGATGTGAGCATACTTTACAGCTCCGGCACCATACTGGAAATATGGTAGTTGGCTTCTCTGACGTCCCCAGCGGGGATTGAAGCCGCCAGGGTTCTTCGGGATGCTCGTGGTGAGCGACAGTAAATGCTCCGGTACCATTCTGGATAAATGAGAGTGGGTTATGCCACGGGCTACTCGCCTATGAGTACCATAATGTGTAATGCATTGTGCATTGTGCTTTGTGGCGGGAGGACCTACCGCAGATGGTCCCTGGTACACTTCACGGTGTGCTAGGAATAGTGTGCCCTTCTGCATAACCGAGAGGTTGGTCGGGGGGGCCACTAAAATAAATCTCAGTAGTAAAGTGGTTGTACTCTTCAGGTGGGAGACATATTATGTCGGCCGGTTGATGTTACCACCATATAGTTGCGTTAAACCCGCCAAGTGACTCTGACCTATCTCGGTCAGGTCGCGTTCCGGGATCAACACTACACTAACCGGTGCCATTATATAGTATATACACACAACAACATGGTCTAGGGATATATAAAACTTTTTTAAATAACTTAAAAAGTACTGGCCTTAAAAAAAACTATTCATGACAGATTATAAAAACATTATTAAGTTCCTTTTTATATTCAAATTTGTATATAAAAGGTTTTGTTTTAAGATGAAATTCGCATTCATTGAATTTCTTCCTGAGAAGTAAATCTTCTAACTTGATTAAAACCCCATAAATTTCTATAAATCTTTGTCAAACGCATCTCCGGTGTTCGTTGAATCATGCCACGTAGACACTTGACCAGGAACGAAATGTTAAGAGCAGTGGGCATGATTCAAGCTGGCGCTACCTAAATTGCGGTTTCTGAAGCCATGAGGACCGGTCAGAGCGTTATATCCAGGCTTTGGTCATGTTATCGTGTCACGGAAGAACGGCACCGAGGACCTCAACGCATTACAACACATGTACAGGACCGATTCATAGTAAATGCTGCACGAAGTCAACCAAATGTAACGGCGATGCAATTGGTTCAAAAGCTACAGAGAGAGTATGGTTTGCTGGTAAGCGGTCAAACTTTGAAAAGACGACTGCATGAAGTCAACCTAAGTGCTCGTAGGCCACTTCGGGTACCAGCGCTAAGGAGAGGCAATTGAGGAAGAAAATTACAATGGGCTATTGCACATGAAAACTGGAACCATTCTCAAGGGTCACTTGTGCTTTTCACTGATGAATCCAGGTTTGGATTTCATCCTGATTCGCGAAGAGTACGCGTTTGGAGAGAACCTGGACGTTGGAATCGACTGCAGCACCTACAACAAGTTCATACATATCAGGGTGGCACGATTATGGTTTGGGCAGAAAATCGTCTCGGCGGTAGAACGTACCTCGTTTGGATACAAGGCAATATGACTGCTCTAAAATACCGAGATGAGGTGCTAGAGCCTGTAATCTTGCCCCACAGTCAGCAAATGGGACAAAATTTCCAGCTAATGCACGACAATGCCCGTCCACATACGGCGCGTATCGTTACAAGTTGGTTACAACACCATGATATCCAAGCTTTAGACTGGCCTGCACAATCCCCTGACTTGACCTATTGAGCATGCCTGGGATGTGCTTCAGAGACGAGCTCTTAGGAATTTCCCTGAAGATATTGTGCATGAAAACCAGCTTTTCTTGCATCTTAGCAGGACTTGGGACAGTATTCCACAACAGGATATTGACAACCTTGTTTTGAGTATGCAGAACCGCTGCAGATGTGTCAGGAGAGTCTTAGGTGGATCCACGGATTATTAATTTTAAGTTTTCAACAATTTCCATAAAAAAAATTGTTGTTTTGCTTAGGTTTTAATGTTTCAAAAATAAAGTTAAGATTGAAATTTTGTCTGAGTTTTTCCTCTTCTTCTATGTTTTTTTTAAAATTTAACTTTATCTAAAAGTTTTTTTATCAGACTAGATAGGCTATTAAACAAGGTTTTTTTGAATGTGTAGGTGTCTTAGCAAAAAGTTAATAGAATTTTAGTTATTTAGGTTTAATTGAAATATCCCTAGACCATGTTAATGTGTGTAGTATGGCCAGCTCAGTAATTGCTTTGCATTATTGTGCTTGTCATCCACATATCTGGACCTCACGACTGCTTTTCATCAGGTGGAGTGAGGTCATCTTGACGGGCACTATAAAAAAACTCTTTGAATAATTACACCTGGAAGGATAGTTCCATACAAAAAGGCGCGCCCATTTTTGATGCAAAAATCATTTGTCAAAATAATAATTCTTCACACATGTAATCACAATTTGCAGTATTTAACATGTATGAATACTACTCGTGCTTCTCTGTTATGTTGTTGCAACCATACACTGTACAAACAAACTTTTTAAAGAAACTCTGAACTCGAGAAATTAACACCGGTAAGTCAGATCAAGACGTGTTGTCCTGATTTTTGTGGCATCAAAACCTGTCGGGGCACAGGTTTTGATGCCACAAACTCGCCTTTTATGCGTAATTATTATAAGCCTATCCTTAAATATTTAAATAGACACAGCGCACACAATGTCATAATGCAATACTACCACTACTTATTCACTATAAACCTGTCACGAAGTTAGCAAACGATATTTAATGTGTGAATTTATTAATAATTTACCAGCAAACCTCTCACCTATCCATTGACAAGGGTATCATGAATTATTCTTAGCCAGGCTAATGGGCTGCTAATCGTATTGCCCCGGGCATAACAACAATAGGCAGTATTTAATATTTATACCCGTAATGTCGGCTTGTTTGAGAATAAACTTAATTTTAAAACAGAGGAAACGACAGGCCTTGCGTCTGTGTTGATTCCGCAATAGAGTTGACGCAATTGTCGATTTCTTAACATTATTTTAAAAAATTAAAAAGCGATTTAGAAGGGTATGTAGGCATGGCAGAGCACATAGCGCGAAAAAGTGGTGGTTGTTGGGGCCAGAACGGTGTTTTCAAGGTTGGAGGTGACAGGATTCCGGGGGTTGCAGGCCGTCTGCAACCGGTCGTTTTGGTAACCTACGTCTTAGGGCTGCAAATGAAGATGATGATTATATAAAAGAAAAAAATATAGAAAACATCGACACGTAAACATTTTAAAACGGATTGTGTTCTGCAGAACTGTTCGATATGATGCCCACGGCACTTTCTATTACCACACCGCTCCTCGTCGACAGCGAGTTCCTTTTCTGAATCCACCATGGTCTCGATTTCAGAGATGCTTCCTTCCGGAGACGCTTAAATTTTGTTGAATGATCTCCCAATGAGCTATTATAGAGTTCTTCAAGAGCGGTTTGAAACGGTTTTTAAAGAGTCTGAAACGCGCGAGTGATGCCCCTGTTGCACGTGTCCATAGACTGCGGTAAGATGGTGAACAGCTTACCATCAGGCGGCGTACCGCTTACCTGTTTGTTACCGACGCAGTATAAAAAAATAAAAAAAAACACCGAAAAAATGTTTTTCAATTTATTTTGTATTCGAGTTGCTGTTTTGATTCTCTGCGAAAGTAAGGACATTGCTAAAAGTTTACCTAAGCAAAGATTGTCGTGTCTATCTTTCTATCCAACCTTTGTCGTTCTAATTCCTCCTGTTCTTTCTTGTTCATCTCCTTGTGGTGCGGATGGCGAGTGTACTTCTCTAAGGCTTCCTCATACCTCCTATGTTGCCGAGGATGCAACCAATATTCTTCTTCATCGGTTTCGGGAATAGGCATCCACTGGTGACCTTGGTATAGATAGGACTTGCCTCCTCTGCCTGTTAAAAATGTATGTTAAATTTCAGGAAACAGGTATCATCTTTTGAATAACAGTAGCTGAACAAATAATGCTTCTCCTTAATTCATTTAGCAATGAACTTCTGAAGACAAATTGGCCTCTCCTGGGGTATTTTCAGATTCATTCATTTAAGTAGATCGTCTTGCAGTCTGGCGGTATTCGTCTGTAGGTCACCACTGAGTGACAATCTTGGCCTACACGTAGCTAAGCCAGTACAAAATCATTTTTCTTTTCTCACAATAAAGTAATTTGCTAACTTACCAATGTATCCAATACGCGCAGCGGCATCTTGAATTTTACTTTTCGGCGGAATCTGTGTTGTTCTGCACATGACTAGGACAACATCTTCCTGAAACAAAATATATTGAAGAACCATGGTGAGGCAAAACTCAGACAAGTAAAAAAAGTTAAGCAGGTGTCTAATGTAGACATGTGAATGGTCTTACGTCGCAATCCATTAAGCCGATGTACTTGTTGTCTGCTGTCTGTTTTAGTCGCACATCTGTCGGTTTTAGTTTCTTTCCCAATTTCGCATTGCGATTTGCTAAAAAAAAGGTTTTTATTTAATCCAGCTCGAAGGACCATCTTCTGGAGCACAGTTAAAAAATAGCTAAAATATTGAACAGTTACGCAATAATAGTGATTTAGTGTTGCAGCTGTAGAAAGGGCTAACAATGATCAAAGTAAATATCTGTAAACGACGCTATTTTGTTTTAACTAATTTAGTTTTAATAACAAGATTGGCTACTTCTAGGATCTAGTTCTTCTATATGGTACATACCTTCTTGAAAAGAATAAAGCCAGAACTGCCCCTTTTCACCTTTCTCGACCAGCAATTCGGATGTTCGCGTGTGCACCTCCTTCATGATCACGTGCCGCATAGTCCAGTTTACAGCAATGGTGACGGAGCCATCTAAGACTTTTTTTAGGTAGGTTCTCTCCTGAGAAGACAATGAGAAGTGGTTGAATACAATTTCGGCAAAAGTTACGAATCGGAAATAAAATGAAATTTATGTATAATAAGTGGAATTTCGAGTACGGAGCACTCTACCGTTGTCAGATTACTGGCGTACCAGATTTTTTTTAATTGTTTCTGAAAATCTCGTGTGAAAATTGTGCAGTATTTTTGAGATTTTTGTTTTAATTAGTGAGTGATGAGACACGAAAATTGCAAGTGCTCTATGAATTTGTAATAAAACTACCGAATCTGCTTACCTTAGGAGTTGGATACAAGAAAACGAAGTCTCTCCTTTCCATCTGAGGGCCCCAATAGTAAAACACCATCCAGGCACCATCTAGCACTGAATATGGATTGAATCTGGCTGATTGGCTGAATTGATCACACGTCATAGGCTTGTTCACGCTTTGAGTGGGGTGTATTGCGCCTTTAGTGAAACTCTTCAGCATCATTATTATGATCAAAGAAATTTCTATCGCACGATTGAGCATCTTGTATAATGTCTCAACACGAAAAAAATAAAAAAAATATCTCATAAGGTCCGCGAAATGCCTGGTGAAATATCACATTACCAATTCACAATCTAGTAATCAATTGGCGAATTACTGCAATTCGTTTTTCTTGTCGCAGGATGTTTACTCAGAGACAAACCATTGCAATATCGAAAGGAAATACCGGTGAGCTCATTGTCTGATAGCATTCAATGAATTTGCACATAAAAGCGTCGTGGCCTAGGGGTTAAGCACCCCAACTCAGATCGTGGATCGTGTGGTCCCGAGTTCAAATCTGGCCAGAACCCAAATCTTTGTGTTCATTGTTAAATTTCCGACTAACTCTCCGGTAATGGAAAATATCAAAAAAAAAAACAAATTAGAATAATAGAAAGGCTCACCTCCTACCACGTTAGGCTCTAATACCATTGGTGAAAATGGGACTTCTGAGTGTTCCGTTCACCATGGCAGCAATAGTCCCTTGCCTCTGACTAACCCATTTGGGACATAGTCGTAATAGTATGTTACGCTATCGATGAATTTGCAATAACAAATTCGTATTATGTGAAAAGCAAAACTGAACCCTAGCGATTAGTTTAAGCGATCAAAGAACATCTTACCTACATGATATCAATCGCTTGTTCAACTGGTAAAATAACAATCGATGATTGAATAAAATCATTTACAACAAAAAAAATATTTTTTACTTATTAAAAGATACGATTAACATTACAGGCATCATTAATATTTTCTGAATCAACAATTTAAAAATGTGAAAGCATAATATACAGTTTGCGTAAGTCGCTGAAAAAAAACTAATAACATACATATTTGGATTAAGACGCGAAAATTCTGGAAGATATCTCTGTAATTTGTAAAATTAGTGTTCAGCAATTTTATGCTTATTCAAAGTCCATATCCATGCCTACATTTGTAGCCTTTATATATTTCATTTCCTCGTAGTCCAACTGGCGCTGCAGCCCAGCTCTTTTCTCTGCTTCTTCAAGAGCTAAGTCTCTTGCTACGGGATGACCTTGACCTTTGAATTTAAGAACAGCTGATTCTTCGGTTCTTTCCTGGTCGTCGGTAGGTTCGTTCCCTAGTGTTGCCATGATAACCGCGTGAAATTCATCGCAAAACATTATGGCCAAGTACGGATCCGCGATTTTGACTCTTATTTTTGGAATGGGTAAATGGATCAACTTTAAATCTGGAAAGGAAAAAAAGGTTTTTTTATCGTTCATTTGACATTCTAAATAAGTAATTGTTATAACGTTTTCGGCCGATACGGATATACCATTCCTAAAAATCTCGAACTCCGAGATTTTTAATTAAATTTTTTTTTTCAGTATAGGATAGCTATATCGAAGATAGTCGCCATGCCGTAACCTGTAGGACTAAGATGCGCACCGTATACGAACACCACGAGAATATGCGTGCAAAATTTCTCACAGAATACATAAGTTATGTTTTGCTTAAAAAAGCCATTTGAGCGGATTTAACCATTGAACAAGAACAAGAACAAGCAATGATTTTATTCGCTTAAAAAAAGGGATAGGACTTACTTTTAGGATTAGATGGCAACGAACGTTTTGGCACTCCATGGAAGAGTCCAGTTCTGTCATTGGGGTCAGCAATAAGTAGCATTTCAAAGTTCCCTCTCAACAACAACTTCGGCTGCTC
This sequence comes from Udea olivalis, assembly GCA_947369235.1. Lineage (NCBI taxonomy): Eukaryota > Metazoa > Arthropoda > Insecta > Lepidoptera > Crambidae > Udea > Udea olivalis. The sequence continues at coordinate 6,507,592 of OX376362.1, read as the reverse complement.
CCAGTCCAGGGTCACATTTAGATGAGAAGCGTAAACTTTTTTGTACTCTTTTACAATCTGAAAAGAAAGTAGGATGACATATTTCCTGCTGCAATTTAAAAAATTTATAGTATATCATTTAGGTTGCAAAAATACTTGCATTTTTTGTCGGGTAAGAAAATCTGTGGACGAATGCTCTATGAAAATCTCTAAGAGACCAAATATAAAAAGGTACCCAGTCGATATCGACTATATCCTTTGGATGGAACAAGCCACTTCCTATTGCAAATTCAGCACATGTCGTCCAGTTTGTTCTAAAATCATCAGGATCTTGTAAAATTTTAAAATGGTGGTCAGAAAAGAAAGTATTGTTTTTGTAATTAGTTGTGCGTGGGGTAGGTGGTGTATGATGTTTTGCTCTGTTCTTGAATGCAGGCTCCGGTCGATGTGCGACAGGGCGGGGATTTGACATTTTATCTTTAAGAATAACTTCAAAGTTGAACCACTCTGGATTATCATTTGTTTTTGGTGTTGCAGTCTTCCCTCCCTTTGCTCCCTTATTTTCAGCGATAATGTCATCTTCGGACAACCGAAACCGTTTATTGTTGTTAACCTGAAAAATATTTTCTTTAGGGACTTCTTTTAGCATTTTTTCTTGTTCTTCTCTCGTGTATGGCGTCCTTAGATCTAGTTCTAGTAAATCTAATGGTTGTTTCACGTCAGAATTAGGGTCCCCGATGCCTTCTTTGTATATATGTTCGAAAGGTACCGGGATGAGGTACTGATTTGGCGATGCACCAGCTCTAGTTCCCACATCTTCGTCTGCTTGGAACACGTCCACTCTAGATGGTGTGTCATCGTCAGTTGATTTACGCTTGGCTTCTGAATACGAGTAAAGTAGCCATAATGTGAACAATAGTCGCATTTTTCAGAACAGAGAACACAGAACAAACAGGCACTATCGATAATTTCCTTTTAAAATCACGTATTGTGGAGGAGGTAAGGGATTCTCAACATTTAATTATGGTGATTTTGATTGATGATGATTAATTATCAATTTCTGGATATTGGTTAGGAATAGGGTATTCGAAATCAACAACAAATCATAATGTAGTTACAAGTTGTAAAACGACTTTAATATATAACATACTTCGACGAAAACTTATTCTTAATTTTAATTATTAGTTTTCAAATATTAACGGAATGCATAAAATGTTCTCTCGTAATACTTGTTTATATTTATAACTTTAAATAACATTGTGGTGACCAATGCAAGCTGATTTATTACAATTGGCTTAAACAAGACAAAATGTTGCTTACCTCTCTTCCTCGTAATCTGATCTGTTTGTTTTGTTATTCTTCCGCCATACCATCTGTATTGACTTCATGGACTTTCATGCATACATTGTTTCAAACAAGACAATTATTATATAATGCTTATCGGGATCCTTTCTAATAGGTTTAAAAGAAAACATCCAAATTTCAATAGAGAAGATGGTTGGAATCGACCATTTGTTTGAGATCCGGTAGTAAAACTCATTAAGTCTAGGAGGCAGCACAATACTGTGAGACTTCAAGATACGGTTAGTTTTTTCTGCGTGGATTACGGGGATGAAATTGAAAATGATGGTAGTTGAGTGACGGTTGCTATGTAAATAATTTACTTTCTTGACATACCTATAACACCCGAGTCATCCCGTGATCACGACTGCTGGAGAGGAGTCGAAACGTCGGGTTAGAAAATGTAAAGATATAAATTCCGCGAGTAGTATCCGAAAAGTTAATTAATTGCAATGTGTAGTGTTCGCGTAATATAAGAAAACAATAGGTTTAAAAAAGTTGACTCGTCATTTGAAAACCTATTAAATCTTATTCACTTTATTTATTCAGTTAGATACAAGTCTTACTACGATTACGACAGGTTAACTAGTGCGATCTATTTTGAACTATTAACAGTGCCGGGTTCTTCTCGATTGGGAACAACCTCTCATCCGGTGTGGTAAATTTAGAACATTTTGCTTATTTATGATATTCATTATTTTTTTATTCGTTTATTTTTATTCAGTTTATTTTTGATAGTAATAATTTAACTTGTACTTTTTATAAGTATTTATGAATAAATATGTTTTCAACTTTCATTTAATTTTCAGTGCTGTTCCTTTGTTACATATGTGATCAAACGGCATCTGGGTGCCGGCTTCTAGTGACCAAAAAAGGTAAATTACCAGGGTTCACGAATGGGGAGCTCTAGGGCTCCAAGCGACCGTTGACTAAATACCTTAAATGATGAAGGTAGTAACATAGATTTCTATAAAGAGCATTAAATGGTCGAAAGATTGTATATTAAAAAAGTGACTTCGTTGCTGGGGATCTCTCTCTCTCTGGTCGGTCCTTCATGTCTGAAGATCGTGATTATGGCGGGGTGTAAATTTGGCGCGGAAAAATCGTGTCCACTGGTCTCTATCGGTAGCAGTTTTGGCGACTGTGTAGAACAAACTGCAGATACTTTTCCCAAGAGAATTATGGAAGGTCATTTTGGAATGGATAATTTGCTGGGGATGAATCTCGTTTTTTAGTTTACCTAAGGGTACCTAAAATTCAGGTACAACCATCAGGTAGTGCAACCGAAGAAAATGATGTTCTAAAGACAAAGTTCAAAACATTAATCCTTTGGAGAGTTCAACAGTCGCGTAGTCATCAGGGTCCATGTTGTCGTCATGATACTTCTGAAGGGTGCCCGGCGTCGTCTCGTGCGGCGTGGCCTGCGTCAGGTACGAGCGCCCCAGAGGGTTCTGGATGCCAAACCTGGCTGCTATCTCCTCGATCTGATGGGAGAGTGAAATTCGATAAAAGGTGAGCAACTGTTAACTTTTGAGGAGTAAAAATGTGCGTTTTTTTTTGTATTAAATAAAGATGCTTTGGGAATTCTTGAGCGGGGTTCCCTTCCCGTACACGATGTAAGTCCCAATAAAATGCAGGTGTATGTATTGCAAATCAACTGTATTACTGGCGCAGGAAATAACACACAACAACGTTAAGGAAACGGCTAATTAAATTATATGTTAGGAGTATAGCTTTGTACGGGTGTGACACGTGGACAGTGACACAAAAGGATAGAGAAAAACTGGAAGCATTTGAAATAATAGATTATAATACCAAAATGCCAGATTACCCGGGCATAATTTTCGTCTCAAATCAGCTGCGAGGCAAAGTACCTTTTTCTAATGTCAGAGTTGACATAATTCCGTCGTTCGGAAACGCCACAATGCAATGAAATTAATGACATAAGTATATCATTTTTGTTAGCCAACGAAATTTGGATTAAACTGCTGATGTATTGGATTCATGCCAGACAGGGGGGCTCTATCACAATCGCAAATCCAGTCAAGTTATTCCATAAATTAAGGGTAGCATTTCGTCAGTAAATATCCAGCCAAGAAGATACGATAGTGTCAGGTAACCGCTGACTGGCTGGAAATGAAAGATCATATTACGAAATTGCTTGCTACGCTCAGTTTAGGGAATGAACTTGACAAGTTATAAATGCTAATAATAAGGGCACAGTACGTCTACCACGAGTAGCCACTTTAAATTTACATTATCGTTCGCGTAAAAAAATGTACTGGGATTGGACATTGTCATGTCATGTGTTATCCCAATATATTTTTTTACGCGGCAACTCGTGGTAGATCGTATTACCATCACCATAGTCTTTGACATGTTTTAATGACCGTTTTATTTTTCTTTAAAACAGTTTTGAAACAATCGCTTACATTTAATGGATTAGGTACTTTATCCACAGGAGCCAAGGCGTAAATGAACTGCTGCTTGCAGTTCATCAACGCCAAGAAGCCGTCCATCACCTTCATAGCGAACACAAGCCACGGGGAGAAATGAACTGAAAAGATCCAGAAACTGTGAGAAATCTTCGCTGGTTTGCATATATGTTACCCGATTTTCTGTAGCTTTCGAGTTATGAATTTTTTTTAAATTTTTTGAAAATTTCTGGGTTTAGTCACTTTTTTGGTCGTTGTAGCGCGATCTGTTGAGATAAATGCCTGATTTTTTTTCTTTATTAGGTGAATAATAGCGCCAGATGTATCTGAAGAATTCACATCCATAACGCTTATCATAACATTATCATAACATAAATAAATAATACTAACAATATGGATGTATTCTTGTTAATTTTTTTTTTTTTTTTATATAGCTACAAACGTCTGTCACATAAAATTATATCCTGGGGAGCTAGTCAAGAGCAACATGCTGCTTTGATTGACACAATTCAAATTTGGAATTGTATGGATCTAACGATTATTCCAATGAGACGAGTGCTAATGTCATTCCCGTACATTTGACATGTCGAAACGAAAGTAGCGTGTTGTAACGATGCCGTTTCGTTCCAGACTCATGGACGTTAGAACCTCCACGATGACTGGAAACTTCATAGTTTAACTTATTGGCCATCAATAGTATTCTGTACCTGTCCTTTCAAAATTTAATTTATCGTTCCACTTCCCTGTTCAGCATTTTGAGGCATTCCTACCAAAACCATCGTACTCTTGGCTAGATCCCCTGGGGCAAGATAGAACCCAAAACCCACAGTTGAACACTGTTGGTAGGGTTGGTCACTACCAACCAAGTCAACAACCTAATACAAAGCATTGCGCCACATCTCAGATTCATAAGTATCACGGCTGAAGCACTGCAGAGCCACTCTCTGACTGAGTGACGGTCTCAGCTCACATTGCTACAGTACCTACCCATACACACGTTTCCTCAACGAGACTGGTGGTCTACTGCAGCGCAACATTCACGAAGGTTCGGGAAACTTTAACCTTTAAAACGTGTGTGACGTTTATAGGTTTATTTTTCTCAATAAAGAGTGATGCTAAGAATACCAGAAATCAAAATAAGTTTTGTTGACGTTTATCTTAAAACGCTTCTCTTCGTGTTCAGGACCAGCGAGAGTAGTCCTCTTGGTTTAAGGTAATGACATGCAATACCTACTATATACAGACTTAAGAGAGTACTTACATTTAAAGGCGAAAGATGGAATAAGCCTGAACTGGCCAGACACGTTGGTCTTGATGAAAAGACCACTCAGATCAATTGAAGTTTCCAAGAACAGCTCCGACTGTGACCAGTTTACCGCTGGTTGAATATCATTGTTGAGCTCTAGACAAAATCGGTCTACTAACTGCAAAAAATTAATAATGCTTATACAGGTAATAATGACATATTAAATATGTTAATCTTTTGGCAGTGTTGAGCCAGGACATCCATGATGAACCTTAGGACATATTCGAATAATTACTCGTACATCAATTATGTTAGAGCAAATTTTACGGAAAATTTGTTTTTATTTGGCATCACGATTTACTGGACTTGAATAAGAACAATATTTTTTATTAAAATTTAAGATTAAGTCATGTACCATCTATTGTACCGAGAACTAGATTAAGTAGTAGTGATGGAGGTCTTTATTCAGGACTGGGATAATAAATAGGCTGAGAAAATTTTACCCTGAAATCAGAGGTTTTTGTAAAAGCAAAAAAGAAGTTCAAAGACAAACCATAGGACTTGGTCGGCTAAACCTGATGTGGTAGCTCTTTTCGGTATGCTGAGTCCAAAAGTAGAAAATCTTCCAGTCCACATCGATGACGCTGTCCACGTCAAAGGAGGTATTATTCAGGAACTGCTCACAAGTAGTCCAGTTTGTAGTATCCATATCTCCTGGCATTAAATTTTCCATGTTTCCCGCCTCGGTAACTTGGAAAGATAACGGTACTGCTAGTAGTAAAACAATAAACATATTGAATTGTATATTCTCTATGTTTTTCAGACAGTAGATCTAGCAAAAATTCTTAAATTTTTTTTTAAAATTTAAAATTTAAAAAAAAAAATTGGCAGAAGTTATTCTGAAGAACGGAACAAAACTACTAACTAATGCTTCATGAAGTACATGTCGATGCTAATGAAGTTAAAGAAAATATTTCCAATAACGATTTATCTGCTGTTTATTGTTTTAAACGACATCCGATGGTTTGTTTACATAATTCAGTGTTTAATCGTGAATCATTTCAAACATATCTCGCAGCCCACTTGGAATAAAGTCGCCAGTGAAAATCAACAACTTTTCAGGATCGTTTATTTTTCACTAACTGATTTAAAAATTAATTAAAAGTGTTAAAAATGTGTAGTATATTGCTAATGACAACTTATATTACCCTTGAGGGGCCAACATACCTATTCATGTTCTTAAATTGCTAACTGTCCATAGAGAAAATCATTAAAAAGAGCGTTGCATCATTCTTCTACGAAACATTTTTAAAACTCGATCTAGTAATTATGAGTATTGCTATTTTGACACATAACTTAAATCTCGTTGTTTGATGTAATTGCAGATACCCTTTTTTTGCGTGCTGCTTTGTTTGTGAGTTCAGAGCGCAAGTATGGTTTATAATTTTCTTCCACGAGCAACTCATTTTTGTATGAAGGGTTGCGTCATTTTACCTTGTCAAATATCTCTTAATTTTGGTTCTATTAAAAAATATGGTTTTACTATGCGGAAAGAAATTAAAATAATTTTGCGTAAAACTGAGTAGGTAATTTTTAATATAGATAAATTTTAGTTACAATAAGTTTCATATTTACTTTGAATGACTAAAAAATATTAGTCGTGAGTTTTTTCTTTGCATAAGCGACGGCGTCTGCCATTATCCACTGCCGGGGTTGTAAACGTAACATACGAGTGTCTGGACTGACATCCACACGCTGATGCACACTGAATTCAGGACACAACTGGTTTACAACTATAGTACAAGCTTGAATTCGAGGCAGTGGTAGAATCATGCCATTTAAAAGTTGTTGTCTATGAAATTTAATCAAATACTTTTTGTTTATAAAACTCTTACGTTTTGTATTTTTTAATTGAGTTTAAAATAAAATGAAATTGCACTTGTAAGGCCAGGCCAGGCCTAGGCAATTATTTCTTTACTTTTTTTTGTTCAAATAATCCGCTTTCGCGTTCAATTTTGAAATACATTATTTCGTTTTTTTACAACGATAACTTTACGTATTTTTTTTTCAGATTCAACATTAGCTCGAATTAAAACCAGATAATCGTGTCAAACAAGGCGAAAAACACCTCTGCTCTTTTTTCCATCGATTAGTGGCAGCGTGCGCCATTCAACATTCTACAGGGTGACTGGGGATTCATTGGCAATCTTTTGAATTCATTCATTCATCATTCATAGGTACACAATTGCAAATTCTTAAACCTTATAAACAATTGCCAAGTATTAAACATGATGTTTATAAGGTTAAAAATATGCAATTTAGTACCTATTTAATAGACTCATACTTGGGTAAAGTACTGTATATCATGAGTAGATTCTTATTTCAAAAGATTGCCAATGAATCCCCAGTCACCCTGTATATCCATAATTTTCTAATTTAATTTAATATATTATAGATATAGGAAAGTTTCAGGCCATAGAAAAATTAAATTTTCAGAGGTTAACAAAGAAATATTTTAGTAGCGTCACTTAAAAACTTAATTAAAGTTGAACTTTATTCAGTCGCCACAAGAAAACTTCTGCGCCGCTTATTCATGGTTGCCCTATTTTCAGGAGTGTAGATTTTTGTTGCTACTGCGATTACTAGGTAAAGGTTTTCGTTAGCTTAGTGTTTTATTCTGTTGTCTGCTCCCCGATTCAGAACGAAGTTATCAATCGATTCGCTAATTTATTTGAGTTTTGCTCACACTATTAAAATTAATGAAAAATAAATAAGTTTATTTGGTACATGCATGAAAGGAACTTAGCTAATCCTAAATCTAAACCAACAGTACCAAAAAGGTCTACCCTCAGCATTTTTTTTGTGGCTTGAGGGCTAAGATATCTTTAAATGTTAAAGAGTTAGCCTCGTGATGCGTGTTTGCGACAATGTTTTCTTGGCCAAACTTCATTGGTTTCGATGAAGTCAATGATCGATGTTTCTACATAGCTATATTAGTTTGACCTACATATAAACATTCATAATTTTTGACGACCGACTTGGTGTAATGGTTAGGAAGTTTGCTACTACACCAGCGGTCGCGGGTTCGATCCCCGCACAGTACAAACATTTGTGTGCATGAACATGTCTGTTTGTACTGGTCTGGGTGTCTCCTATGTATAATAAGTATGTATTTACAAAAGAAAATGTATTTAAGTATGTTTATCCGTTGTCTAGTATCCCATAACACAAGCTTTAATTAGCTTACTTTGGGGCTAGATGGCGCTGTGTGGAATAATGTCTAGGGATATTTATAATTTAAAAAAATCTAATATTCAATGTTCGAGTCATATTGATTGCATATTTGTTTGCTACTTGCACACATTTTTGGCACTAGCTTGAATGCTTGCCTGCTTACAATTTCGTGTGTCTTCAATTTGTGTTATTCATAAATTAGTAGGTATTAGTTAAAAGTATTAAAAATAATTTTGCCTAGTGAAACTAAATACATTTAGAGTTGAAAATAATTTGAAAAGTTCAGAATATTGAAAATAAAGCCCAAAAGCTTGTACGCCATTTACCATAAGGATTTGAAAAAAAATGCCATTTTCAATATTGACCCTCTTTTGCTTGCAATACAAGTTTTGCTTTAAAAGTTATAAAAATTCCAGCATTCCATCTCAACACCTTTAGTAATAGAAATCAATTTATTTCGACACTTGAAATTAAACACAGGTTACAAACATAGATAAAAAATACAAAAGGTGTCAAATAGAGGTCTCGCTAAAGAATCCCGTCAATACACTAGATTCCAATGCTGTTGTAATATCTGTTGATTTGTCTGTCACGCATTTCCACGTCCCACAGGGGGGAAAACCTAGGATAGTCATATCGGGCAACAAATGAAGCTGTTAAAATAATAAAATCTTTTGTAGTATTTAAATCCGATTTGCATGTTTTGTTTATTTAATTCTACTGTCCTATTAATCATCTGATAAATTTAGACCGTATCGGCGCGGCGTCTATGTAAATTCTACTTCCTTGGTATACATTTTGGCAGTTATACCTAATTATAGAGGTATACAGATCTCCCGTTTTTACCTGCGAGCACTTCCAAAGCCCATCAACAAAACAAAATAAGAGGATTCATCATTTGAATTCAGTGTATTAAAGGAAAGAAATCGTTTAGTTTTTCCCGAACTTCATAAGTGTTACCAAAAAGAACAAAACAATCGATGCAGTCAGAATGTTTTATTTAAGAAGAAACCGTTCATCCTTGTTTCTATCAGTGATGCAGGCAGGGAATCCGTCTCCCAACTCCAACGTTGCTGTAGCGGCGAGGATCTCCGACCGGTAGGGGGGCCTGTCTGCACGCGCTGAGAGCGAGGACACGCCGATGCGACAGTCCATCATTATGAGGAACTGACCCTGGCGGAGCAGCTTCAGCTGGAACTTGAGAAGAGGAACTGCTCCTCTGGTTGGCGAAATATCTGGAATAGGTGAAGTGATGTAAGAAATGGGTTTGAACATTTGTGGCAAAGGTCAAAAGCCGCAATTTTGTTTTTTTCTTGATGTTTCCGCACACGATAAAAGTGGTATATAGATAGAGGACATATAAACAAACAAGAAATGTCTTCGCTTATAGTAACCTAAAGTGTCACGTTCCCGAGTAATTTGAAAGTAAAGATCGATTTGAAGAAGATGATATTCATTAAAAATCTACTAACAATGAGGCTTTTTGGGGATCCCTTTCATTGGCATAATGTGTTTTGTCCTAAAATGGTTTGGCATAATGAAATTGGCATAATATTAATTAGACCGAATTTGGTTTTAGCATAATATGTACTGTGGCATAATTATTATTTAGCATAATGCATTTATGCATTATAATCCTTCTGGTGTCAGTAGGTTAGGGTTATTTCTTTTTATGACCACCCAGAAATCCACAAAAACAACCCCAACCACCCCAAAAAAACCCCTGATCAGTCAGTCAGCTGCTTAATCATGTTTATGCTCATTGCATTTATGCTAAAAATTGTATGCTAAAAACTGTTGTGCTTATTAGTATTATGCGAAATTATAATTAGTAGTAATTACAACATGCTAACTTATTTTATGCTTAAAATTTTTATGCTTCTTGACAGTGAACCGGCTTTTTGTGTTTTTTTGCTAACAAAAACCGACTTTAGGACAATTGAACAGTCAGTTATCTTCTTCCGCAATCTCCCACATCCTAATGTCGTCTGGAAAAAGTCGCTCAAAGCGATAACTTCACTATTTGCTATCCTATACTGCCACGAATGAAATTATATTTTTCTTTATTCATGGGCGAAAACTTTGAAAAAAATCAAAATGGCAGAAGGTAGCTAAGCCAGCTTCTATACAAAAATGTGCAAACCCCCTTGTCCCGGATATTTATTTATTGATTCCCATCAATGCCCACCTATGCCCAGCAGTGGAATAGTATATTAGGCTAGTTACTATACCAGATTGGGGATTTGCACATGTATTAAATGAGATGGGCCTTATTATTTAACAGGAACCGACGTCTGATCTTAAATAATTTATATTCCCATCAAATTACAGTTAAATACCCAATTCTAGCTATTTTCGTTCTAAAATTAAAGTAAAGTAGTAAGTAAAGTAAAATATTTATTTGGTACAGGTAACTACATACAATTTTAAAAAATACTAATAATAATTACAGTATCACTGGTACTCACTGCCATCACGTATAACATTCGGCACCGCAAGAAAGCTGCCAGCAGGGCCCTGGTCAGCAAAGAGCAGCATCTCATGGCGCGCCCTGCCCATGGTGGTGTGCAGGGTGGCCGCGTCCCAGGCTGGCTGCTGTTCCAGATAGTCGTACATGTCGTTCCAAATCCGCTGTACCATCTAAAAATTACAAGAAATCTATATATTATGATGTTATTTATACAAAAGCTCGTGATTATATCCTAGATGGGGAAGTAAAAGGCAAGTTGACTGTCACCGATGCTGGTAAACACTTATTTCGCTAAGCGCTTTTGTGGTTTTTCATTGATATTTAATCAAAAAATCGGTAATTACTAAACATTTCGGAATGAGTAACACACTCATAAAGATTATAATTACGGCCACGTAAACTATTTAACGCTTTGACGCTGTTCGATTAGCAAAAATGAGGAAATATCAATTGCTGAATCGCTGGCAATAAGACCTAGCTATAAAATTGCAATGTTATTACAGTAAACTGAGTGGTACAGCCCCTGGTCATAAAAGTAGTAACCGACGGAAACAATGAATCCACAATACCATTGGAGTTGCATTCTTGAACACCATATCCAGACACTTATCCCCCAACTTCATGTTCCACGTGTAGTAAAGCCTCCACGGCTTGCCTACCACCATCTCTGTATCAAAATACGGTTCTTTAGACAATTTCCTGCACATTTCTTCATGTTTTTGAATTGCTTCTTGTTTAATTCCGTAAATGATAACTGTTAGATTTAGTATTACAAGGAAATGTATCGAAGCGACTGTCATGGTGATTCTGATTTGTGGGAATGAAGGCTATCGGTTTTAAAGACAGACAATGAGTATAGCTTACGTTTGAATTTCATGTTTTGAGTTTGAAATACAAATTTTCTCATAGTCGGTCAGATCACTATCCTGCTAGTGTTTGGATTAGATTTGTCAATATTTTCTAATTTTATTACGTGCAGAGTACTAGTCCAACATAGTCGTTTCGAAATGTGTTTTGTGTGTTATCATGTGGTTGGTAGAATTGAAGATTTTTTGGATTTAAACAGACAAATTACTTTTAAATTGATGCTGGAGGACAACGGCGTCCACATTTTCAAATGTGTCAAGTAAATATTACGTGAAATATGATGGGTACAATTTTGTGAAAACGCCTCTTTGTTTTCAGCTAATAATGACAAGTTTCGTAGGTCCACTCGTACGCATGCACAGTATTTTTAAGTAAAGATAATGAAGCGGTGTCTTTTTCCTGTCGTCGTTCATTTGTTCGATTTGTATTTGCGCTGATCGTTGTTTGCAATGAAATTCCGCGCTGACAATGGAATCGTTCGATATATCGATATTTTATTAAATATTTTTTGACATCGATGGGTGACTTTCGTTCGACGAACACGTAGTAACTTCAGTTCACGTTCAGTCGTTAAAAAACATATTTTAATTGATGTTGATTCTTTAATATATAGATTTGGTATTTAAATAACATATTTTACTGAACAAAATATATGAAACCTATTCATATCATACTTCGTTTTGTGTCCTTTTTACCCTTTCAAAGTTTAACAAAATTTGAACCGGAGTAAGGTTCTTGGTTCATGATTTCTTGTACTCTACATTATTTCAGAATTATTTTCATCAAGCTTAATAATCTGCCGACTGATTGCAAATCTCATTCTTGACGATTAGGATATGTTTTTCAACAAAGCGACAAAATACGGAATATTTTAAAGCCCGATTTAACTTGCTAGATAGGAAACTAAAAACCAAACTAAAAGTAATACGAAATAACGTATGAAGTTTGAATATATTATATTTATTAATTTATAGTGGAATGTGCTTTAAAAGTGTGTGACAAATATATATATTAACCATATTATTTGCATTGAATGTGTGCACAAAAACAAAAATACCATAATTTATTCATCAGGGTATCACAACCGCATTACATGAGACAACCTTCAAGGCCAGAGTGAAGGCATTTTCTGGGTAAGCGTGCACCACCATCGGCTTCGTCATCGCTTACCACCAGGCGAGACTGAGGCCAAACGCAAACCCATTAAAAAAACATAATATTATTTTTATTCTTAGGTGGTGAAGAAAAGCATTTAAGCTAAAATTTCGGGCTCTGCTGACTCGTACGTGAATTTTTGATGGTACTCTTTTCTATCACTTTGAACTGTATTTCTACTGCTTCCAGAATCGCATCCCAACAGTGGCGTGCGTTCACAAAGCGACTTCGGCCCATTAGTTTTGCCGTGGGCGTGCTCCACGGCCACCGATGCGTATCTTCGAATAGGTGGAATTGGTGGGCGGAATATTATTACCAGTCGTTATGCGCAGTGACAGACCGCACCGCGTAATGACCAAGCCGCCCAGACGGAATTAAAAAAATAATCATTAAAAACGTGGCATTAGAACTCTTTTGTTTTTCCCTCGATTCGGTCTCGGTTTTGTTTGTTCGATTTCATCGTAGGCCAGTTATTTGGGGAATAAATCTGGATATAATATATACATGCATTCTTTTGTCACTGAAGCCAGAAAAAACGAGGGTACGGTAAGCCATTTATGAAGTAGTAGTAAGCTGAACACTTATTTGGTCATGATAGCGAATCTAACACTTCTCAGTAGACTTCTATGATAACTATAACAAATTTAAACTAAAGTGTCTTCTTATTTTTTCAACCATACACCTAGACATAGAAAATAGAAATAGACCCAACACAAATTTCTGTTCCATCGCCAGATTTTTGTGCTCGTGTAGTGTGGAATACCAACCAATTAGAACCCGTCATCATTTGCTTTCCAACCGCTGCGCTACGGGTCATCAATTTGACTTTCGCAAGGTGGTTTCATACTAAGTACCGGTTTGTTACTTGTCAACGTGATATATTTAGCTAAAGCGTTGTAAAGCTTGTCTAAACAGAAATGACGCGCTTCACTACTTTTTTATCGCGATATAATAGATTGAAATTTATATGAAGCCAATTCCCATCCATTTGCAGCGATGACTTGAATGATGCCTTTGCCCAGCCGAGTGACAGTATAAATGCTTATTACTGTACATTACTTAGCTGTGTGCGTGAATTCGGTGGAGGGGCGCGTCAATTCAGATAAGACAAGCTCTACGTCTGCATCACATTTACTACAGATAAGAACAGCGTACTGCGTATGACACCGGTAAAAAAGTTATAAGCACTGTCGACCATTACTTCGACAGTTAGTGACATCTAAGACTAATGCAATAAAGATCATTATCCAACTGCCACGCAATCCATTTAATAGAGAATAGATCTTAGTTCATAACAGTTTCAATATATCTAACAAACATTTTTTCATGGCTTGTCTGCCTTCGTAACAAGCATAATTTAGTATTCAAGCTTGTTAAAGGATACGTCACTTCAACGCATAATAATGACAAATGTGTGTAATTGCAAGTTCTATAAAGTGTAGTTTAATGATATTGTAAGCAACTAATTGTCATTAGGTGTCACCATAATGAATATAACTTTCAGAATTTTTATAAACTTTTTATAACTTCTTGTCCACCTGTTTGTTTTGTATTCTGCAGTTCAAATGTATGGACTTAGAATGTTCAATCAACTCATTAACTTATCTCTTGTTTGCAAATCATGTTAATATTCTGAACATTATTATTTACTAATAAACCGCTTGTTTGTTAAAATATGTTCTAACCGTTAATGGATTTAAGTTTTTTGCTGGTACTTTAACTGGATGGTTGCCACATTATGCGTGTTAGCCAAGTGTGTTACTTGACACCATTATTTTTGAATCAGTACAAATGGATGTTACTTTGGAAAGTGATACAATTATTTTAAGATGTAATAAGATTTGTTGCATATATTTATATACCTCCTATAGATACCACCTCAACCCCCTGCCAAGGGGCGGCCTAATTTTACCTGTGATACGTCTTATGTCACCGAAACATAACGATATGTTTAAAAAATAACATAACAACAAACCATCACGACTTTATCCCAAACGGGGTAGTCAGAGGCAAGTGACTGTGTCGTCATGGTGAACGAAACACTTAGAAGCCCACTTTTCACCAATGGTATCAGAACCCAACGAGGTAGGTGGTGAGCCTTCCGCCGTTATCCGGGTGGATTTGGTATGTTATCGATGTTTTCCGTCACCGGAGAGTTAGTCGGATATTAAGATAACAATGAACACAAAGATTTTGGTTCTGTCCAGATTTGAACTCGGGAGCACACGATCCAGAATCTGAGTTCGGGTACTGAACCACTAGGCCACGACGCTCTCTTTTTAATTAAAAAGTCATGATTTTTTATTTAAATCGTAGAACTCATAGATGTAAGAACCCATACCCATCTAGACAGAAAGATGTTAAATAAAAGCGTAGATCCACGCTTTTCTTTCAATTTATGTTACAAAATGTATTAACACTTGACAGCGCTGACGACGCAAGCTCCGACAGAGACATACCAGGGGCCGTATTACCATCTCATATAGCCAGACAAGTTAACTTCCTAAACTGAGGGCAGCGAGCAATTTCGTCAGCAAATATCCAGCATAGAGGATGCATTATTGACATGTAACCGCTGACTGGCTGAAAATGAAAGATAATATGACGAAATTGCTCGCTACGCTCAGTTTAAAGAATTAACTTGCCTGCTTATAAGCGATTGTAATACGACCCCTGGACCAACCTATCTATCATGTTTAAATAAAGCAATAGTACTCGTACGTTCCGTTCCACGTTAGATCACGACCCTAGAGGGGAGACGTACGAATCGTTTGCTCGTAGTATTATTCTCAATCAGGTGAGGGTTAGCTGTCTCGCGCAGACTACTGCACTGTGTAGGGTTGCTCCGATAGCAAGCAGTGACAGCGGTCTACACGACACAAGAGAGGACAGCCGAAACTGCACTACCAATGCTTACTTAAATCTGCTGTCGAGACGCCTATGAGTACTTACTTAGTATATGTTTAAAAATCTACACACAAATATAAATCCAACTACCTTGGGGAGGCCCAAGGTAGTTTTTGGTTTCGTCGTTATTAATCCAAAAAAGTAGAGGGTGGCTACTCGGTCCAAAATCAATAAATATTTATTTGACATTGACTTTGGAAAAAATATTTTACTACTGTTTAAGGTTTATGGCGAAAGCTTCATACTCGTAGGACGCCGTGCGTGCGAGGTGAACCCACGACCTAATAAAGGTTCTCTAACAACGCTTCTCTTTTTGCCAGCAGAGTTTGTCACTCCGCCATGACATGACATGATTTTGTGCGTCTTTTTTTTCATTTACTATTATGTTTCATGTTCTGAACACGGAAGTTGCACTGCTAAGCGCGAATTAGTATTTTTTTACAAGTTTTTTTATGTTGTTTCATATATTTACTAGTTTGACGCTCGACACGATTGGCGTAGTGCGCCGGAGCACGGTTTCTCGCCTCAATTTCCGTAGTGTCCCGGGTTCGATTCCCGGTCGGGTCAATTCAGGAAACGATCTTTTCTGAATTGACTCGGGTCTGGGTATGCTGGGAGACGCCCCTGGCTTATTTCCTTGTGTGGTACCTCGTAACACAGGGATATTAATCCTTACTTCGAAACCATTACAAGAGGTGTGTTGTCTGGCGCATATTTATTTGAGATAAACATACCAATAGACAAATGAAAATCAATGATAGTTTTAAATATTTGTATTACTAAACTTAATTGCAAACAAAAGCTTCAGACCTGAACTTGTTGGTTGGTGGACCTACTTGGAGTGACGAAGGATCTGGGACTCGTGATGAATGGATATAAATAAGACCCCACGTTAATGATTCCGAAGACTCTTGATGGGTTTTTCTCACTGCCTGCGAAATCCAAAAGCTGTAGGATAAAGTACGGCATTCTATATCCAAATAGGCACAACAAGTCAACATCGTTGAGTCTGTAGGTGGTATATTATGTATTATTTTTCATTTAAAGGTTTACCTCGGACTTTTCCCTCAAACTATGCCAATCGGTTCATATTACCGAAGCATAATACAAAACAAAACTTATTTCAGTAAAGCCAAAGTTAAGCAACAGAACTGATAGCACTCTCACTACTTTTGCTTTCACTGGGCGAATAAGTTAGGAAAACATTTCGCTGAACCCTCCTATAATCCTCTACCTGCTGAGATATACCGTACTTACCCCGCGCAGCCACTATCATATATACCTACCATTAGCAGTATAAACCTAACCAACATAAATCCAATGAATTAACGGACAAAACCTAATTTTGTTTCGAACGCGAACGGTTGAAATTCAAAAGTGACAGGAGCGGACTTAGGACCTTACGCTTACGATTGGTCTTCCCCCACCATTGCCTCTCGCGCCCTGCCTCATGCATTTAAATTGCTTCATTACGAACTAGACGCCGGCCCGCAGGGTTGTCAGCTGGGAATGTTTTCTAGTTTCCAAGTTTGTGATTGTTCGCAGTTGTTTGGACTTTTGTATTACGAATTCGGACAATAACGCCGGTGTTTCTAGACTAGTTTTGTCACCTGGGGTGAATTCTTTGTATAAAAGGTTTTTGCGACAGTACCTATTCCTATATAATATGCATCATCTGTTCAATGTTAGCTTGCGATTCAGAGGACGATGTTCTCTCACAGTCTACATCTTTGATTATCAACCTCTTGGCATTTAAAAAATAAACAAAAATGCTAAAGTATAAAAGACAAGTTAATTACGATTACACAAACAGAAACAAAATCACCGTTTCAATTTACCTAACCTTTACAGTCAATTTTACCCGAAAATAATAAGGCCCAATCAAGTTCTCAATTAACAAACTTCACCTCTGCCGTACGCACGGCTTTTAATTTTTGTTTAATGAAATGAGTATGAAACAACTTGTTATGTTTGCTTAATTAATTTTGATGGACCCTTTCGTCGTGGAACTGACGTTAAATATTCCTAAAATTTTCTTCACACTTTTAAAAACAATTTATGTTATACTGCCATTTATCACAGCTAAAGTGATGTATATCACTCAAACATATAAACTTCTACTGTCGCCCAATCTGGTGAGGGGCTGACATGTGAAAAAAAACAAAACACGAATTATGAATACATAAAATTTACCGTTTATCATTACCGTTGATTGCTAATCTATGTACTATGTTCGTAGCTGCAAACTAAGACGGCGGGGATGGAAACGGGACGGGAGAGGACGAGAAAAATTCTATATGTCATAATAATGAAGTTCACGCGGGCGGAGCCGCGTGCGGAAAGCTAGTCTATTAATAATTGTTTTTCCTAGATTTTGTTTTACGAGAAAGTATTCTAAATATTATATTAATCATAATCATTTATTAATTCATAAATATAGGTACCCATTATTAAAAGATGATATTACAAGATTTTGAGCTCTATGCTTCAACTACGTAGGTACATGAATATAGGCAATTCAGTGACGATAAATTTGAGGAGTTTACTCACATACAAAATGGAAATTGGTGATCAAATGAATTTTATGAAATTAAACCATTCAATGATAAAAAAAATACAATGTAAAAACACAATGTCAAAATCACCATTAATATTATAATAGCATTTTTCATTTAAATAGCACATTTTTAAATTTTTCATTACTTAAACTTCTTAAATTAACAGGTAGTTTATTATACAAACAAAGCCATAACCACTACACTTTTCTGTAACATAGCTGTTTTATATACTTGAGTATGGAAAAAAGGTTTCCTGGGGCGAAGGCGAAAGTCCTTAGCGGATTCTATTACTTCAAATAGATGTGTAAGGCATTTAACAAACTTGCAGCATTCATAGATGTATAGGCATGAAAAGGTTAAAAGTACTAGAGATTTGAAATAGGGCTGGCAGCTTACTATGGGTTTTAGTCCACAAATGGCCCTTATACACTTTTTTTGTGCCCTAAATACGATATCCCTGTAAAAAGAATTTCCCCAAAAAATAATACCAACGTAAAGTTGCTACTACATGTCCGTGATACGCCATTAATCGTGCATTTTGATCCACTATTTTCGATAACTTATGTAATGCAAACGAAAAGGTGTGTAGTTTCTTACAAACACTTACAGAATGAGATTCCCAATACATGTTGCTGTCCACGTTAACTCCTAAGAACTATACTAAACTTATATTATATTATATTACTTAAAGTTATTGAGATGTTATAAAATGTATAATAATAATTTAAAGCATTTGTCTACATTTGCATTTGGCGTGGTTAGTAAAACATGTAC
Organism: Udea olivalis; assembly: GCA_947369235.1. Taxonomy (NCBI): domain Eukaryota; kingdom Metazoa; phylum Arthropoda; class Insecta; order Lepidoptera; family Crambidae; genus Udea; species Udea olivalis. Next base: position 6,488,626 of record OX376362.1, on the reverse strand, counting down.
GAGTACAGTCATAGCTATAGAGTAATACCGTATTTTATAAAAAAGTATTAAATAAATAACTTCATTCGTTCAATCACCGATCTGCCAAATTTCGAAATTTGCTTTCAAACATCTGTTAACTATAACTGAGTACAGCCCTGTAATGCGGGATGGGAGGCGCGTATCTGCACCGCGGTCATTAGAGCGGTGGGCAGAAGGCTTCGCATCCACAGACGACATCAACTCAGCCTCTAGGAGATCTGCTTCTAGGAGCTTAGCCCTCATTAAGCACCTGATCCTGTCAAATTATTGCTGAAAAACTTCATTATGTGAAACGATTATTATAATGAAATATAGCACAATTTCAAGGGTATAATATAAATAATATAACATAATATAACATGAACCTTTTTAGAGGACCACGCATCAGTGACCACTTTAATTTTATAGTTTTTTTTTTAATATTGCCCGTCAAGATGACCTCACTCCACCTGATAGAAAGCGGTCGTGAGGTCCAGATATGAGGTTGACAAGCCCATTCATTCAAACGAATCACTGAGCTGGCCATCCTCACCTTGACTTGATTACCGTAACTATTTGCCTTTCTGCCATCTATCATATGAAAATTAAAGAAAGGCATAATTAAAAATGTTTATTTAATTAAACATTTGAAAAAAAAATAGCTTTTGAATCGTCAAAAAATTGTCTACCGGATAGAAGTCAATATATAAATAGGATCTTACGATCTATATTTTTTTTTAGCTTATTTTTGTGTAAAAAGTTTCATTAAGATTAATGCAGAAGTTTCCACGCGGTGCTAAAACATATGTACAAACAGACATACTTACATGAATAAAATAAATAAATTCCTAATGTACAATTACATCCCTTTCTACAATTATCTTGGCGAAAACTGTAGGATCAAAACTCTATGTTAAATGACATAAGTACCCCTCTAACCTATAACATAAAAATACTAATAGAAATAGGAATGTAGCCCTCAAAATTAGCACATTCGTCAGAGAATCACATCCACATCAACAGCCCCCTTCGCGAAGTCGCATTTTTTATATTTTCGCAAAGATCCTGAAAATAACCCATAAAACAGCGATCAATATAGGTAGAGATTCCCCCCCAAGACCAACACTGTCAATTGTGATTGCTGTGTCTGGGTGTTCTCATCAATAATAGCTATATCCATCTCCGGCACCCAAATTTAATACAGGTTCTGGGTATGTACATACTCAGTTTGAAGTAAGCATAATAATGTTTAGGCGCAGAAATTTTAACGAAAGTTAAGTTTAACGAAAGTTAAGTTTAACGAATTGTCACCTTAATTTCGCTAAGCTTAATTTTGAAATAAACCCTATTTTTACGTGCTAAGGCTGGATAAAAACAGTAGAAAGGACTCAATATTTAAACCAAATAAACTTACAAAGTCATTTGTCCAATTAATGACGGTTTTTCCGTTGATAAAACGTCGCTTTACAAGTAAATTATTCTTTTTGTTCGCAGTCCAGCTAATTAAAACACGTAAAATAGCCAATTAATACCTCATCAAGGCCCGGGGCCAGACGAAATGCAAATTTAAATTATTCATTTACGCATCAGGGTAATGACGATCGATGGTATTGGACAAAACTCTGTTTTGGTGGAATACACAAAATTAAAAACATTTAAAAGCTTTCACTTATAGGTATAATACAGCTATTTTGATGTTTAGATTTTTCTTCCTTTTTCCAAATCTTCTTATATATTACTAGCTTTCCGCCCGCGGCTTCGCTCACGTTTTCGCTATAGTACCTATATTACGGCCAAATAACATAAAATCTTTGTAAATTGTAGGTAGCCTATGTGTTATTCTTATGTATAAGCTGTATTACTGTAGTTTCATCTAAATCCGTTCAGTAGTTTTTGCGTGAAAGAGTAGGTATACATACATCCTCACAAACTTTCGCATTTATAATATTAGTAAGATTTAGTACAAAGATCGTATTAATATTATGTATGTCTATAATATCCAAAGCAAAAGTTAAAATGTTGGACGATTCGAAAGAACTGCAACTATAAAATGGTCTAGGTAGGTTGTTTAAATTGAATTGTTGTCCTCCTGGCCGGCGTGGTACATTTTTCCATAACACACCAGACCTGTTACATCATAGATCACATCATCCTGCAACCAGGTTCAGTTGCAACAAAAAAAGGTTCTAACAGATGTGAGTCTAATCAATTAGTACATTGAATAAATGGTCTTATCCCGCAGTTGCAGGTTCTAAATCTAACAGGATCTGCCAGTCAGTTTGCACAGGAGTACCGCCAAATAGTATACGCTTCAGCTTAGCCGCCACAAGAAAATCCGTTTCGGAAGTAATTAGCATTTGTAGTCAACCTCATATCTGGACCTCACGACCGCTTTCCATTAGTTGAAGTAAGGTCATCTTGACTGGCAATATAAAAAAAAAATTTTGATTATTTTTACCTCAAAAAATAGTACTTAAGGCATAATCAGTGAGTGAGTTATGTGTGAACTGGGCACACTGTGGTCAGTGCCACTGTGTCACACTGAAAGTTAAAAAATATATATTCAACTTTAGTTTTTGTTTATATATTAGTGATGAGATTTTCAGACGATTTTGTTGAAAGGTACAAAATAAAAAGTTAGTTTATTCGATGAGTTCGTGAGATGGCTTCTTCATCACTCGGGTACTTATCGTACAGTATATTTACTTTGTCATTTACTTTATACAGTTTTATAAATATTCAGCAGGTTATGTTGGCATGTAAAAGATGATATTATGAATTTTTATATGATTGTGGTATAACATAGATATTCCCAATATTTTGCTTCTAGCAGCAAAAAAAGCTCTAGTATGTATACTAGTTAAATCAGTGTTAAATTTTTAGCAATTTTTTGAAGAATAACCACATTCAGCGCAGCAGACCACACAAGTCGTTCCTCCCCTCCATTGTCATCAAGCGATGCGTAAATTCTGAAGTTTCCACACCATTCTAATCCCCTTTGTGTTACAGCACGCAATTGACGGACTGACCGATCGGAACATTCCCACCTGGAGTGACGCCTCGGCGGGCAAGTACTCGATCTGAAAACACCAGGTGATTATCAAATGACTTACAAAAACGATATGGCATAATCGTAAGTTAGTATGTAATTGAATATTGATCTTTTTCAATTTACTTCAACTTCAATGTTCCCATACAAAATCAGTCGGATAGTCAGTATTTTTTATATGAAAACCTTAACGTTAAAGTCGGTTGAAAGAACATATTTTCACTCACATAGCTACTACATCACTTAACTGAGTACCTATGCCATATCGTTTTTAACTTAAGTATTTTGATAATTACCTGGTATAAAGTTACTAGAAGCATGCTCCATTTTCTCGTCCTTTACTGCCTCATGAAAAAAGTCTACCATCCGTGTATACCTGTCAACTTTTTACCACCTATGATGACGAATAAATGAATTTGTATTTTGCCCGACTCATAACATGGTTTTCACAAGATCAAGGCAGTTAACGCTGTCTGTAGAAGAGCTGACCTGAGGGATGTTCCAAACTAAGAATGCTGATTCGATCACCTAGCGAATAGGTGATCGAATCAGCATTCTTAGTTTGGCCAGCCGTAAAATCAGTCCTTAGGCGTTAGAGAGTAGAAAACGCCCGTAAAGAAGGCCGAAACTTCAAAGTTAGTGCTTAGTGAGTAGGGCCCCAGACTCGGAAACAATTGTTTAAGTACTACTAGATCAGCAGGTTAGTACCTAAGTTGAAATAGCGGTGAACAGGGTAGATATCGTGCAGAACTGATGGCCGTTGGCGCAGAAAAGTTCAAGCCTTGAGAGCATTTTGAGGGCAAACTCAGTGGGCACGTGTAGGCTGGCATGGCAACACATAAGTACTTATAACATCACAACATTGTAAAATAATACTTTTATAGCGTCTTGTTAAAGAATATATTTTTTATTTTAACAACGAGAATAATCAATATTCTCGAATTGCTGCCACAGTCTTTATTTCTATCCCGTTGTCATTACTTAAAGTTAAGTTAAGTTATACTTTGTCATGGCTGTTCAAGTTAGCAAGACTGTTCGGAAATTACTCTAGTCTCATCGCTAGGAACAAGATTATAAGTTGATTGCCAACAAAAATGGCCAACTGTGTATCGTACACTTATACCTGCAAATGACGAAACGATTAAAAATCAGCTTCTGTAAATACACCCTGTCATTCATCCATACATCCTTCAAATCCACGCCCATCACATTTCACTGCGAATTAACAAATTATCAAACAACAATACAACTTTTTCGGCGCAGCTGTATCCATTGATCCATTTATACCGCGAAACGTCAACAATTTGCCAAAGTCCGCCATTGGACGCTATTTACCCCAATGCGAATATCAATATCCCTACTTATAAACCAAAGATCAGGCAAAGGTGTCACATTACGGAGCCTATTGTAACCACGGAGGTCTGTTTACAAACAAAATAAGGGCTTGTCATAATCTTTTTTCGGATGCGTCGTCTCTATTTTTCGGTCTGGCAACTAGCGGGCTTGATGTTTTTTTTCGGCGGCTTTGCAAAAGCGCGCGAAGGTATGTATTTCAACGCCTCATTGTTGGTTTATCCGCATTTCGTATAAAGGCGTTTCACGGAAAGGGAACGTAAGTATCTTTTTTCAATACGATTATCGTACCTTGTCTGATCTGAGAATAATTCAAAATTCCAGTGGGCCTTTTGGACGGTTGACATTTTTGAAGGGGGTCGTCTAAGCCCCTAAAAATGTTACTTTCAATACTCCCTTTTTATAAATGGTTATTTAGAAACATTGTTTTCTTAACTGGTTCAAAGCAACCGCGAAAGTCGCACCTGTATACAGGCTGAGTCATTGATACCTACGTACCTACGACCCTTCTGAGCAAGCAACGTGTATTAAACCAAAAGTTAAGTAGCATAAGTTTCTGGATCTATAGTATCCTACATTATATTATAGACAACGTTATTACTTATAAGTAACTGTTAAAATCACAAGCTTGGCATTTGACTGAAACATCTTAATGAGATGTCTAAAATAGCATAACACCTTATATGGAAACTGTCGTTAGTTCTTTGTCGCCTATTTTTTAGGCCAAAATCAAGCTCCTTATTGCCTTTTTATTAAATATTGAGTTAGGCGAAAAAAACTATCATAAAGCACCAATGCAAAAAACAAGACAACCGCTGTCATCCTAAACCTGTAAGGAAAATCGCTTTACCGAAATTCTCACCTACCTCAATCAGTTGAGCGAAAACTTTGCAAAACAAACAATACTTTACAACAATTACATTACGCGAAACCTCAAGCGTCAAATGCGCTGAGCTTGTCTCTTTTTTGTCCTGTTGTATTATCATGAACCGACTATGATCCTTATCTCAACGTTGCAAAGTTAAAAATAGTTTTTTTGACCCACCAAAAAAATCATCTAACCTGCACAAAATTGTTCTACCTCCCAACTGCAAAGCTTGGCGTTTCTGAATCAAGGAAATACGGTTCACATTTGTTTGTTTTTAGCTAACGGAAGTATCAAGAGGCGTTGGTGGTTGTACTCTAGCGCGGTGAAGCGTGAACACATGCTCGTGGAGGGCCCGTCGGAGTATTTTTTCTGTAATCCCGGGCAGGATTAGCGCGAAGCCGGGTGATTGGCAGCCGTCCGTCGCATGCACCGTGGTTTGGCGAGCGTGGGGAACGCTGCTTTTAGAACGCATAACATTCGTGCTTCGATTACGATTTCTGAATTGCACAATGAAGAGTCACGATCACAAAATATAATCATAATAAATAATAAACAAATAATAAATATCCCTGGACATTATTCCACACAGCGCCATCTAGCCCCAAAGTAAGCTACTTAAAGCTTGTGTTATGGGATACTAGACAACGGATAAACATACGTAAATACATTTTCTTTTGTAAATACATACTTATTATACATAGGAGACACCCAGACCAGTACAAACAGACATGTTCATGCACACAAATGTTTGTACTGTGCGGGGATCGAACCCGCGACCTCTGGTGTAGTAGCCAACTTCTTAACCATTACACCAAGTCGGTCGTCAAAATATAAATAGTAGTTATGTATCAAAATAGGATCCACTTCTACAAATTGCCAGTAGGGGTGTATCATTTTTACAATAGTTACTTATATCTAATTTTTTTTAACTTATATCTAATACATTTATTTTCCAGATTTGTAGCGAAAAGTCTTTCCCGTGGTTGTAGAAGTCTCGCTCATAGCGCTGAAAAACCCAGGACAAACATTTATTTGCGTTTGGATTGTATCTGTGTTATTTTATTAGTGTTTGCCCAGCAGTGGGATCCTAACGGCTAATTTGGATTAGATTAGAGTACCTTTGTATCTAGAAATATTTCAGTATGTTTATCAGTCTCGATTAGTCACAGTCCAAGCTCTGCATATTTTCCAGATGGTCTTTGTATACATTTTATTGTCCCTGTAAGAAGACACATTAATGAATTAACAGATCCCAAATACTTGGTAAAGTAATTGTTTTTCGTGTTGTTTTTCTCTATTGCTTCTTAAATAGCCTTATATTGTCTTTTTTGATGATATATGTTATACATACACTGGAGTAGTATTTACTTTTAAGTTATTTAAATTGTATTTTTGTTAATATCCTTATTTAGCCCATTATTTTTTACGTCAAAAATAAAAAGCTCAATTTTTCCTGTTTACCAAGTATTTGGGATCTGTTAATTCATTAATTGTTTTTCGTGTTGTTTTTCTCTATAGCTTCTTAAATAGCTTTTATAATTAAAATTTAAATCATTAAAAATTTAAATTTCAACCGTGGTGTTATCTTATACATATTTATTCGTCACCTAAAAATCCATTGCCGTGCCGTCCCGATAGCGGCCGCAGTCCCTTTATGGTGCAACGCCCATCGGCAAAACAGTTATTTCGGAAAACCAACTATCGTTGAAAGTTGATATCGGCGAGATGTTCTATGGGCGAAACGTTCTATCGGCGAAGGATTGATTCGTAAAACCAACGGTCGACTAAGGGTGATTTCGGTGAAATTATCTCGACGAAAAGTCTTTCGATATACCATTCTAAGCTCTTTGATAGAATTGATTGTGTCATGATCTCTTCAGTTATAGAGCTAGCTAGATGACGTCATCACCAGCTCCAAGGGCAAGCTGATTGGCCACCTTTCCGGTTGCAATATTGTAGGTATATTGTGTTCTAATCCACAATTATGTACATAAGGCTAATCGTGCTGAAAGTCACCACACAGAACAAATATTCATGTGACAAACATTTATTTGTATTACTGTGCTTGTCAGCCTCATATCTGGACCTCACGATCGCTTTCCATCAGGTGGTGTCAGGTCATCTTGACGTGCAAAATATTTAAAAAAAACTGTGTATTTAGTATGTTTATCAGTCTTAGTTAGCAATGTACCTACACTACTGCATAGTTTTGGGTCAGATGGTCTTGGTGTTTAACTTCATTGTCCCAGGGGCTAGAGCTTAGAATAATAACGTATAGAAGGATAGTCTTCATACAACCGCCCCGTCAGAAATGAAGCACTAATCCGATCCACACATGCGTGACTATTACTTGCTTACGTGCGGCGCGCTTTGACATTGAACATTGCGGAACTGTAGTGAACACTGCAAAGGTGCTTCAAAATGGGCGCGCGGACTTGGTTTCTATATGTAATTATTTTAAGGGCCAGGGGCCGTATAACCGTCTATTATAGCCAGTAAAATTAATTTCCTCAACTGAGCGTAGCGAGCGATTTTCTAATATGATATTTCATTTTCAGCCAGTCAGCGGTTACCTGTCAATAATACATCCTCTATGCCAGATATTAACTGATGAAATCGCTCGCTACACTTAGTTTAGGAAATTAACTTGACTGGCTATAAGAGATGGTAATAAGGCCGCTGTTAATTATTCATTCTATTTATCTGTTTAAAATACAATTATCAGATCCGCTTATTACAAACCAACTTCCAATTTATTTATTTTTTTACAATTAATTTATTACATTAAAAATACTAAAACGAATACTAACACATCTGAAGTTATTAAAATGAACCTAAAACTAAAAACCTTAAAAAATATAATTTAATAACTAAAATATATTATTAAAAGAAGTCCCTTTAGGCAAGGTTCCGAAGATACTGGCAGCGTTTTAGTTAGAATTTAATTTTAATTTAATTTAATTTAATCGTTTTACAATTGATTGTCAAGTTCTTCAGTTGTAAAGTTTGCTACTCACCGAGTTTCATTATTTCCTGCTGCCGACCATACCACAAATCCTCAATGCGTCAAGCTGCCTTGTTTATCTGAAAAATCATGGCACTGTCTAGGCTGTTGTAGGTAGGTATATTGCTCTCGTTTACCGTAAGGACAATATATTATACAGATGGGCAGCTGAAGTGAAGGAATGCACTATGCATTATTTATTTTCTCGGGCTCTCGTAGGTATGGTATAATGCTAAACCTGCACCTGATCTCGGCGGCGACCTCGGCGCGGCGCAAGCGCACTCGTCACGTGCGTTCTCACGCGCTACCAGTCTTGTAGCTTCAATTCTGACGCGAGGGATTATACACGTTCATCAAAGGGCTGGCAACATCAAAAATAATAATATTATTAAGTCAGATGATTAAATCTCGTTCTGTGGTGTAGTCTAACAGTCAAATTAGTTATTTATTTTACAAACAAAATGGATAGTGGACAAGACTACCTAAGATTGCGAAAGACATACTTGTAACTCCTGGGACAGTATGGCTTCTTAACAATATTGATTAATCAAAAAATATAATTACACAACCTGAAACCACTCTCTACTTTCTACCACCGCACCATTAGACGCCGGGAAAGCTCCCACCCCCATGTGGTTGACTTTTCAGCAAACCGCACTCAACGGTTTGCTGCGTCTTTTCTAAAGTTTTCTGGTCCGCACCCACTCCCTAGGGGTCTTTATTGGAACGCCTAATTTTTTGTATCCCTAATTGTCATTAGCAAACTAACTATTGCCCTAATTTTTTTTCGCACAATCATCACATGTCCTGAGCAAGTTTGGCCTATTTCATTTCGCCTAAAGATTAGTCGCCGCATTATAACTTCCCAAAGTCGTCATTAGGCCTAACGATGCATAAGCCCTATTGTTTCCAAACGCTGAATTATAATTCAGACAGTCTTACAGGCAAGCATGCAATGAAATGCATGAGCATGCATGAAAGCAAGCAAGCTTGCATGCATGCATCAAAGCAAGACACCAAGCAATCCCAGACACGAGCTAGTTAGAAAATCAAATGTTATCAGAATTGACCCGACCGGGAATTAAACCCGGTCAACTTTACCACTTTTAAAACGTAATTTTTTGGATGTCGAGGATTCGTCTAAGGTGATATTTTAAGAGGTTTTTTGTATAAGCTTGTTTTAGGTGAGTTGCTTAGCAAGGACTGTATCATCACCTAGAATTAAGCAGGCATGCGTGCATGCATGCAAGCAAGCAAGCAAGCATGCGTGCGTGCAAGCTCACTTGCGCATCTTCGGCTAGGGCGACCAGCCTCAGCCGCTTCAGCTCGCCCGGGTGCCTGAGATTACCTACAGCGGGCGAAGGGCTGCTCTCCCTTCGCGCCTCCGGCTCTTGAATTACACTCTTGTGTAGGGCAGACTAGACGGCGAAGGACCACGGCCAGTTCGGTTTATCATTCTATTTTTTTACATAGCTGACATTTTCGGTACCCCATAATTTTTTTAAATAAATGTAATGAAATAGGTTTATGTTTTTATCAAATGAAATTACTTAAAGTGATACTAATCCTGATAAAAGTAGGGTAAAGAATTAGTAATTTGTTATGCCAAAAGTAACGTATGCAAATATATTTAGGACATTGGATATTAGGAGTTATGAAATAAGGGCTTTTAATATTTAGCCAATCTATAATAGTGCGAAAATGTCGAATAGGCGAATCAATAATTCTGCGTAACAAGTTTAGGCCAATAAGGTTTGGCCAAATGAAATTAGGAGCAGTAATTTTAGGCCACCCGAAGGGCGTTTCACTCATAGGGAGGGGCCCTATGAGTGAAACGCTCTCCCTGCGTCCTGTTTCCGGGTACTTACAAACTTGGTACCTTCAGGGCCAGAGTGAATAGGCATTTTCTTAGTAAGCGTGTACCACCATTGGCCCCGTCATGGCTTACCATTGGGCGAAACTGAGGTCTAACGAACACCCATTTTAAATAAAAAAATATTTCATTTAAATATTTAGTTACTAAATCTACAATGGAATAACTATTTACCTACTTTTGTTATTTAATCTTTTAGTATTTTTACTCTATAAAAGAGTTTATTGAAAAACAATTTTGAAATCTATTACAACACGAAATTTTATTCCTTTTATTGCTCATTTTTTACCCTGACATTTTATTTTTTATAGAATTCCCATTTTATTTTATTATTATTTTGACATTGTTTTATTCTAATGGTTTTGACATTATTTTATTCTTATGGTTTTGACATTGTTTTATTTTAATTATTTTGACATCGTAATCAAGTACTTTGTTTTTTTGTGACATTTTAGGTACTTAATTACGAGTACCTATTGGATTGTGTTTTTTTTTCTTATTTCATTGTTTAATTTTAAGTTTTATTTCTAACCATTCGTTTTATATTTTTGACGATCCCAATATGAATGCCTGCAATTTAAAATATAATTTTGTAATGTAATTTTATATGAGAAATAAAATATCTATCTGCGGCCTATTAGGATTGTAAAACTTATTCTGACCAATCCAACTGTTATGCGTGATTCGTAGATCAGTATTATAGTAGCTCGAATTACTTAGTAAGTTTTGCTGAAATGGCGTCACTCTCGTGTCGCTGGCTAAAGGGCAGCAAATAAATTCAGGCAATCTCTTTTAAGCCATTTCTTAAGTTTAGAAAATGTCTTTAACATTTATTTTTCTTATGGGTAAAAGTTGGAGCTTAGAGCTTTTTAAAACCAATAAGAAATTAAATAATATTACCCAAATTCTCTGTGTGGGTTTATATTAACTGAGAGATGATTATTTTTTCCAAGTAGAAAAAAATATCTGTGATATTTACACCTAAGTTGACATAAGTAAGTAAGTAATTAGCCTATATATCTACTGTCCCACTGATGGGCAAAGTCCTCCATCATTTAAGTTGACATAAGGTATCCAAAATGGTAGTCGAGCAAAGATTTGAGTGATTTTTTTCTACTCTTGATCAGTCTCAGTCTTCTCAAGTAGATCAAGTGTGTGAGTGTTATCCTAGAATTCGGAATTAGGTTCAATTCCCAGATTGAGCTAAGCATTTTCGTATTTTTGGTAAAATGCCTGTGTTTTGAACAACAACCCATGGTAATGATGGCACGATTGGCACTGTAGTGCACTGTGGCACAGTTTCTCGCCTCGATTTCCTTGGTGTCCCGGGTTCAATTAAGATCTGGTCAATTCAGGAAACGATATTTTTTAAATCTCAAAAAGCTCTCGGTCTCGGCTTATTTTTCAAACTAGCGGCCGATAAAACAAATACTGTCAAATGCTCGTAAAACTCTGGCTTTGTCTTTGTGGTTAACCACTCAGTAAAAGGAAACACCTACTGACTGATAACCACGCATATACGTAAACATTTATAATGTGCTCCAGAAACTGTACCCATTCCGAAAAAACACTTAATTCTCCTTTGAATTTGTTAAGGCAATAGTCAATTCGTGCCAAGATCAAAACTATAATTGAATAACCATCGGAATACCAGGGTAACAAAGAGTGCGATACGACAATGAACTAATAACACTTCTTGCAGTATAATATTACAGAAAAAAAAACTACATTGCCACCCCTACGCAAAGTGTCAGCAGTGACAGTGACAATTCATTCAGACTACCTGCGCGCGCGCCTAATCCGAGTGACACACGAGACGGCGCGCGGCAAAGATCAAGGTAACACGTCACAACTAAACTTACGTTGAGCTTTTTGCCTATCAATGTTATAGTTTTCAGCACAAAATCGATGATTTCACTGGCTGACTAAACGAGCTAAGTGCCAGATTTGTATTTTTCGCACTCGTAAAGGGTGATACCGCCCTTTACGAGAGTTTTTTGAGACGCTCTTGAAATCCCAGGAATATTCTTGAAACTTTGATTTCCACCAGAAACTAAAAATTTTAAACAAATTGGGCTGATTCGACAAATACATCTTTTTCTGAAGAAGATAAAGAAAAAGAAACAGTTTTTACTTTTCCAAGTCTCAAAATAACTCAAACAACATCTTTTTAACACTTTTAAAACATTTAAATCTAGGTTTGATATTTGGGTAAAAATATTCTTACTAGCAGCAGTTGTCCCCTCTGTCTTCTTGTCTATTCTGTGTGCATCGCGTAGCGCGGCGTTACAGAACATTTATTGGATCGTATTGATCTCTGACTGGATTTATTAAACAAATCCCGAAGATACCTGACACAATGCGCTTGCGTTGAAGGCGATCTTTCTCACGATGATAACATTCGCGTTGACAAGTCTGCTACTTGCAAACTCTTTGGATAATTCTGACCTGGCTATGAATCCACTAACTTCGATCGCAGGAAAATCGCGATTTTGACAGCGATTATTGCTATATGACGTCGAATACTGCATCGTCATTGGCTGACAAGCTGTCAAAATACGAGCGACTAGCAATCGACTGGCGATGCTAGTTAGAGAATAAGGGGGCTGGGTAATGTCCCAATTCTTCATAATAAGTACTCTTTGATCGTCATCGGAATTAAAGAAAGTCGAACCATTAGAATTAAGCAGCAGAATATAATTTTAGGTGACTTTGCGAAACAATAAATACAAGTGGAAGACCTCTAACCTTTATTATAGTGATTGCATAGGTTAATTTTCAATTAAAGTAAAGCGTAACTCGAACCGGAAATGCATCAATAACGTATCATACAACTAAGTGCAACGATCGGACCCAACGAGGTGCGTACTTGACTGCACCAGTAATGCAAGCTTAGTGAGGTCACGCACTGGGTAGGAAGCAAGCCTGCTTTAAGTAGCTCTTGCAATCGAAGCAATTTGTGCTGAAGAATTTTTCGATAGTGCTGAATATGTATTTTGACAAACTGTGTTAGTGGGCCATATCGATATGATCTTGGTTTTAGTTTTTGCATAAAGAATATTAATATTTTCTTTATAAAATAACTCGACACAAATAAGTTTTTTGTATTCGTTGCTAAGGAAGTCAGACCAACCCCTAAAAAAATGTTACTTGACTATTATTATTCAAACGTGTTCTTTCATTTTTTTACAGCACAGATGACGGCAAATTACAAAATATGATCATCAATGCGTCGAATAAGCTTATAATTAAGGCAGAAGACCTAGTCCAAACTTTAGGAGTTTTTTATTTATTTATTTATTCTTTATTGCACAAAGAAAAAGTACAATTGGCTGACCTAATGCCTAATGGCATTCTCTACTAGACAACCACTGGGCAAGCAGAAATCGTGTTAGTAAAAGAGTAGAAGATCGCAGAAGAGTAGTGAAACTAAAATGAACGATAGCCCCAACGCTGCACTTTTGTCGCATCTACTTTTTCGTTCAGTGTGTACCAACTAAAGATGCCAATCTGGGCCGGACGCATCATATCGGCTTATGATTTCCGTCCTCACATAATCACGTTTTTGTATTTAAATTCGGCAATTTGAATACAATGTTCTGCTACCGAGATCGATCTTGCGATGATGGCATGGGCGAGTCATCTCCATTCACTGATTTATCCAACGAATTCAAAACTAGGCCCTATACAGATAAGGCGTACTTTTAAATGGGATGAATGACAGTGTTTTGATATTAAGGAGAGACTTTTCACACCATTGAGATGGTGATTGTTCTTTTAAGTCAACAATAAGCTTGAGAACGTTTCAAATGGTGCTCCATTTAACATGTTAGGATGTTTACTAACAAAGTCTTTTGGTAGTTAGTTTATTCGAATGATACCCACAACCTGTGGATGTAAGTACAGCTTCCTCGACTGTGCTCCTCTATGAACTCAGTACTTAATCGCTTTATTTTCATTGGCTAAATACTTTTAGCTGAAACTAAATGGCAAATTTCAAACAAAAAATACACAGCGGACAAATCAGAAGGCCTGTTAAGCACAGGGCATTTTTTATATTATGGTCGTACCCCACATAGCAGGGCTACAATTCTTCAAACCTAATAATTTAATTTCATCTTGAACCCATGACGATTTGATACGGCCCAGTTACATCATCCAGCTTTACCAATGATATTAACAGTAGCCAATGATAAAACCGTCATTTTTGTGCCAAGGCTCATCGCAGAGCTGTTTCTGGTCAGCTGGGAAACCTTATTCCTTCTTGCTGTTCATAGGCTACAAAATCGCTTACCATCAGGTGATATGCTTGATTACCATCGATAATTTTTTTTTTAAACTTAGCAGAAACATTCGATAAAAAGAGGGAAGTAGATTCATTACTAATGTGTAATGTAATAGTGGCATCACATGCATCAGCAAAATTGCTAGCTCGGACGTAATTTGCCATCAGAACAACACAGAGCTAAACATTAAAAATCAATTGTGAGCTTTTTGCAGACCACACACGCACAGAGTGAGTCAGAGCCAGGTAAAGCCGAGTCTAGATGGCTAGTGCAGGATGCACCTACGTTAGGGTTGTCACCTGTCAGACGCTAATTTTGATTGACATTTTAGCGTGTTGTTTTTATCTAGTTTTTTGGACGGCATTTTTTATGTCTTTATGTTTTTTGACTGGTAATCTGTATAATAAAATAGTAACCAATGTAAAACTGTATATTTTATTTTGAAAAAAAGGTGCATCATGAATAATTGAACAATGAGATAGAAAAATCTTTTTGTCTGTTCGGATGTTCCACTTCCAGCTCTCACTTAAAACTTACTAACGAAATCAAGTGGATCGATTTATGCTGTAAAACCTGGTCATTCTATGACCCTTGATTTTCATAATATACCGGACAAAAAGGATAAAAATCGGAGCATAAGAGAACGAAGACGCTGTGTAATTAGGTTGATTTAAATATAAGTATATATATATATATTAATACAAATACGGAATAAGTTAGTAAAAACGCCAAAAAATAAAATCTCACTAGATTGAGACATAAATCACAAATATTATAATCTAACATGTGAATAAACAAATAACACTAGATTACTATCAAAATAAACACAAAGTTCTGACCACAGAACGCGATGTCATTCACCCTGTCTAAAAAACTGGGACAAAAACCGTAAAAACGCACTCAAATCGACCGCACACGTAAGGGTAGTGTTCCGAAACGCGAAAAAAAAATGATTTGAATACAGTAGCCCAGGTGCTGGCTGACATTTTTTCTTCATAATTCTTTTTTCGAATCGAGGTGTCACAGATCTTTATCGGACGGGTGGATTTAACGATCTCGTAGGCGCGTTCGTGTCACCTTGTTTTTTGTTTTTTTTTACTTTTTCCCGCGTCAAACCCGTCACGTCGAATTACGTAAATCCTTTTAGCCTGGGAACTGATCCTTGTGGATCTTAATACGTGGGCTCCTTCGAGAGTTTAGGAATAATTTTGTATTACTTTTACTTTGGATGTTATTTGTCCTTAAAAAAATAGTTTCGTTTTAGTATCGAACTTACCTTAAAATATTTTGCAATAGTAAGACGGTTACCACTAAACGCATGTCGGGGATTTCAGTATCGGTATTTTTTTATTGCATGAAATAAATACAAGAGTCTCTAGGACACCAGTAGCAATTCCTAACTTAAGGTTAACACTCAGTTAGTTCCGTCAGCACGTACCTACTGTGCTAGCTGTAAGTAAACATATTATCGAATGGTTTTTCCATTTACAAAAATGTTAGTGATTCTGGTTTTACTGTTGAAAGCTATATATGTTTGTATTCACAAAAATATTTTATCAGTCTCTAACACTTAGGTCCGGCTTCCACCAAGCGAAGAGGAGAGTAGATGTGTTTTGATTACCAATCAGATTTCGTTATTTCCACACTCCATTGACAGATGTGAAAAAAAGAGATCTAATTGGTTATCAAAACACATCTCCTCTCCTCCCAATAAGACTGATTAATTTAAAGTTATTTTTATGAGGTTAAATCAAGAGAAAATATGATATACAAATTCTGCCTATTTGTCCCTAACAGGATAATGATTAAATAAATATATTTATGACTACACGAAGTTATGAATGACAGTTTAGTCCAATATAAATAAAACTCTGAATTGGTTTTTTGTAAAACAAACCAAGTTCAAAAGAGTAACTATCGAGTTTCTTGCCGGAGTCTTCTTGATAGAAGCAGTGGCCGAACCGGTGGCAGATTCGCATTTTGTCTATTTATGCTATAATAATAATAATAATAATAAAAACTGATTATAAACATAGGCATGACCAGGTAGCTGCTATAATACACCAACATCTTTCATTTAAATATCAACTCCTACAGCAAAAAGTACCATATTACAAATATCAACCAGATTCAATACTCGAAAACAATAACTATAAAATTTACTGGGACAGAACAATTATCACAGACAAGACCATACATTACAATAGGCCAGACTTAACTGTTCTCGACAAGAACAGCAAGACAGTTTATCTCATTGATATAGCGGTCTGCAATACTCACAATCTGCAGACGACACACACTGAAAAACTAGCAAAATACAGAGACTTGGCAGTAGAAATCAAAACTCAGTTAAAGTAGTTCCGATAATTTTATCTACCACAGGAGTGATTCCAAGAGAACTTCATCAAAGCCTTCATAATCTAGATATTCCCTCAGCATTATATAAACTCCTTCAAAAAGCCGTTATTCTCAACACCTGCCGAATAGTGAGAAAATTTTTAAACTTAAAATAGTATTAGGATACACTTGGCTAAGGCCCGTGATCCTAATTTACACCTCTACTGAAAGAGAGATTAAAAATATAAAACTGGATAATAATAATAATAATAATAAATATTTATTTATTTCACAATAGAACAGTTTTTTTTTTTTATAGTTTATACAGTTTTAGGCACATCTTATGACTATATTAAATAACTGCTGGTACTTAAAATAGGATTTTCCTGTGCTTTAAGAACCAGCTACCCTTCTGTGTCGCTGGATTACATTGTTTTTAAGTTTATTTTGAAATTGTGGAGACTTCCTAGTGTTATTACAATTTATAAAGCTAAATTAATTTAAAGAAAATTCATTGCCCATGCAGTGTATTCTGTGCATTTTGACGCGCGCGCGCGTGTGTGTGTGTGTGTGTGTGTGAGTGAGTGAGTAAGTGCGTGTGTGTGAGTGTGAGGTACGTGTGAACAGTGTTAAATAAAATATGAAGTTTTTAATGAATAAGTTGACAATATTTCGAATTTGTAAAAAATTATAGTCATTAAGGTTTTTAACGCATTGGTTGGAGAATGCTCTCTGTTTCATTGTAAGTTAGTTTTAACAGTCAATTGGTGACTGTTTTTCACACTCATATTTACATCTGGAATCTATTGCTAATTTGCTATTTATATGATTATATAGGAAGCGACCTAGAAAGTGATAAAACCTTTGCCCAAAAGATGTCCTGGATCGCTTGGTGAGAGGAACACGATAACATCGCCTAGAGCGTGTGTTTATTCTTAGAGGGGTTACTTTTGAGTGCTGAAGGAGGACTATTTGGAGGATGAACAATTGACGCACCGTCAAAACCTCGCAATATTCATAGAGCTCCTTTGTTGGGAATAGGAAAGGCTTAAAAGTGCACACTTTTAAAACAGCTCGCTGTGCACGTTCGAGTCTTATTAAATAAGATTTGCAAGCACCACCCCAAGATGATATGCAGTATCCCAGCAGAGACTGGCACAGAGCATAGTACACCATCTTCAAAATTGAAGGCTCCGCAACATGTCTCAGGTGTTTGAACACAAAAATAAGCTTACGAACTCTGCCCGATAGCAGCTCAATATGGGGAACAAAAGTAAGTCGTGCATCCAGTGTTATACCTAAGTATTTAATTGTTTCGGCATTGTCAAGTTTTAGGGAGGGGCAGGAAGGGTTATCATCTGTTGGATGGCTATGTATTGTCATTGTATTATTTTTAGTAGGTAGGGTAAAGTTTCTTCGCATTTTTAAGAAAATACAGAACATTTTTTAATCTATAGTTTATTTAGAATTTAACTAAAGTATGTAGGTGCCATTTTGTCATCTTGTAGGTAGGGACATGACCCCATTGCTATAGAAATTTTGAGGCTTCTGATCAAAATACCGCGACAAGTGGTTTTGGCAGTCCTCTCGTGATGTTAACCTGACACTGCCTAAAGAATTGACGCCTGAAGATTGCCTGAAGAGACCGGAGCAAGTAGAAATTAGAAGGTGCAAGGTCAGGACTATACGGCAGATGCATTAACACCTCCCAGAAACCCCTTTATTTTTGCTGAGTGGCTAAAGATGCGTGAGGTCTAGCGTTATCATGATGTAAAACCACACCCTTTCTTTTGATTAATACGGCCGCTTTCTCTTAACTTCTTGATTTAATCTCATCAGTTGTTCGCAGTAGAGTTCAGAATCAATGGTTCTGTCTGGTGGTAACAGCTCATAGTGAATAATGCCCTTCCAATCCCATCACACACACAGCATCACCTTGTTGCGAGTTAACCCGGGTTTCGCCACAGTCTGTGAAGCCTGACCGGCCATTGACCACGACCTTTTTCGCACGTTCTTGTCGTACATGATCCACTTTTCATCACCAGTTAGCGGCTTCTTCAAAAATGGTTCGGTTTCATTACGTCGTAATAAAGAATCACAAATGAGTACACGGTTCACTAGGTTTCTTTCAGTGAGCTCGTGAGGTACCTAAATATCGAGTTTTTGTGTGTACTTAGTTTTTTTTCAAACGCGCTAAAACTGTTTTGTGGCCAATTCCCAGTTCTTCAGCTACGTTGTTACTACTGTTATGCCGATCTTGCTCCAATTTTTCAAAAATGGCATCTATTTTATTCGTAATAGAGCGACCAGAGCGACGTGCATCTTTGACATCAAAATTTCCGGATTGAAAACGCTTAAACCAAATTTGTGCTACTCTCACAGCCACTGCACTAGGTCCATACACATCGCAAATATTCTTCGCAGCTTGCGTTGCATTTTTACCTATTTTGTAGTCAAATTTTAAAATGTATCGAATTTCTTCATTAGGATCACTCATCTTGACAGTAAGAAAAACAATTGAAAATCACACATTTTCCTAATTTGAATTTGGAATTATCTTCTTTAGAATTTAAACTTCTAATGATACCAAAACCAGCCAGATAAAAATAGTATAGCCAAAGAGATTATTACAAGTTCATACATACTCGTACTATATGCGAAAAGACATTTTCCCCAACCTAATGCGTCTAATAATATCTATATATGCATTATTAACATGTTATTAGTGCCAAAGCACTGAAAAAAGCATTTAAGTACGTTAAATTGCAAATGAAAACTTAAATTAATAAATGTTTTTTTTAACTTTACATTTACTAATACTCTACATTAACACTGACGCGGCCCTTTAAATAGATTCTCAAAAGCTCAAAACTATTTTTTCCAGCGATGACACAATTTGTCACAAGTGGGGTCCGAATTAAAACCGGCTTTTGTCAACTGACACTTGTAGGGTTCCGTTTGAATGTTAAATTGCTTGTTTACATCGACAAATGTTCACTTTAACCCGTCGTCCGTGATTAATCTACAAGCTACGGATTCCCTGTCCCGATCCATCATCGGTAACTTGTTGCCCAATTGGGGGTTAAAAAGGAAATTCGGTTAAAAATACTCGAGTCGCTAATCGGCTCTTAGTTAATACTATGAACTGATATATCGGTTAAAGTGAAATCCGTCTTTGGTGTATGAAGGTGGGTATAAAATATATATTTTGCTAGAGTTGCCATGCTCTAGCAAAAGCTGAATCCTATACCCACCTGGCACCAGGCAACAGAACAGGCAAATGCTCAGTTTTTTTTAAAATTCCACGTAATGTTTATTTTGATATTTGCTTGGTTTTTAAAATCCAGTTGTAACAATCATGCGTCATGTTCGAAATTCGAAGTTCGAGTAAATACAAAAACGTTGAGTGCTCGATGTTCTGATACACGTGAATGCTCAAATCAGATCAGCACCTTCAAACTATTTGTGCAAATAGAATTAAATAAAAGTACCACTCGTGATGGACTACGGCGTCACCCACACACAATTCAACATTTGTTGGCCCGAACTAAAAGGTTCGGTGACTCGTTTCTTTGTCGTACCATCCAGACGTGGAACGTTCTTCCAGCACATGCGTTTCCTTCCTCTTATAGTCCCGGGTTCTTCAAGCGGGGCGTGAAAAGGCATTTCTGCAGGCCTTAAAGGTGAGGATGGCCAGCCTAGTGATTCGTTTGAATGACTGGGCTTGTCAACCTCATATCTGGACCTCACGACAGCTTTCCATCAGGTGGATCTTTCGCTTTCCATCAGGACATCTTGACGGGCAATATAAAAAAAAAGCAACAAAGATATTTACGCTTCGACCAGACATAAACTGTGTTTGATTGTGCTAACATAAAAAAAGCAACAGGTTTAAAAGCAGTTTCTCTATTTAATTACAAAATATTCAATTAATCTAAAATCTTATTTAGAAACGTGAGAAGATGTGTTTTCAGATATTAGCAACGTAAGCGTTATTTATTTGATTTTTCTTATAACTTTACATGGCACTTAATGATCACGGAGAGTTCTGTTATTGTGTGCTGCAATGTCATAGTAAACGGTATATTTAAAAAAAAAAAAAATTTATTCACTCGAGTTAAGTAAAGTCAACTTTTTATGAGCAAACATTAGGTTTCCAAATCTTACCCTAAACGAACCTAACACGCCGATGACACCGACCATAAAATGTATCTCATCACCAAACAATTCTGACAGATTTGACACCCAAACAAATGGTCACAGATAAAAGTGTAACAAGAAATTTATAACATAAATGAGTGTAATTCAGTGGGGGCCAGCGCCCCCTCGCGGGTCTAATCGCAGCGCATCTGGGATGCCATGAAATACGCGTTATAAAAGTCGCCAGTGTTGCCGCGTTTGTATACAGGGTGGAAAAATGTGTTCTGAAAGAGGAATGTGACTAAATATAATTTATATTTGGATTAAAGCTAAATTTTTATTCAAATAATTTTTTACTAACGATGTCAATGTAATGTATGTAACTCTTCTAATATTTATATGTTAAAAAAACTGCTAAAATTAGCATGATTTTAAAATCATAACATTATGTGGAAAAGTTCATTTTCTGATGCATGTCTTTCTTAAAGGATTTTAAAGCTAATTTTAAAAGCTTCGTTTTGTTCGAGTGCCACTGTCTGTCTGTCTATAGATACTGCAGTTTTATTTTTCAGAAATATACTAGCAAAGTTTTAGATTAATATTTTGGATTCATAACTTATTGTTACATGGTAGCAGTAGTCGGTCAAGTTGTGGTTCCATGTACTTTTAATAGTGTTCATCCTTTTTACTCCATCCTGTAGGAATGTACATGCAGTGTAGGAACAACTTACGGGACCCGCGAAGATGAGGGTTTGGTATCGGCAAATGCGATTTGATTTTAAATTAGGATTACCATAAGGCCATAAATGGATTCCTTATTATAACCGATATAATGACAACCAGTCCAGCAAAAGTAAGTTTTCTAAAATAGCATATATCCTGAATAAGGCGTTTTATTGAAACTGAAATTTAAATGGGAGACTCAAAATCGCCTTGGACCTAAATAATTGAAATTTTTATTCAGAATGCCCTTACTGCCAAAATAATGAGCCGATTGAAATCTGGGGCTAAAAATATAACTTTATGCTTCACATTTCAGGAAAGTTTCATGGTATTTATCTGAACAATTGGTCAAATAAATCAAAATCTAGGTTTCAAAAGAAGTAAAACAGGTAATAAGTTTACTTTGAAAAAGTCCATACCTACAATTGTGAACTAAATACGTAACTTTACTACCACATCTGCATTGCTATAAATCACGCTAGTATTTTACACCAAAATTAGTTCGGTACATTTAAAGTCTAAAACATCAATTACAAATTTTAACTCAAAATGTTTAGTAGAGGGCACAACCCTTCGCTGCTCGTGCTCAAAGGACCGGCCCTACAAGCCCATCAAAACTGTTGGTTTTAAAAAGACACCCCCGTCACAATGTATGGCTTCTTAACCCTAAACCCAACACACAATTTGGATCGCGGATTGTGTTCGTAATGGTTTTTTGTTGTCAATTGTATTGTGGCCTTTTTGTGCCTTTGGTATCAAAACGGTGCTGATTGATCTTGTTTCAACAGATTATAGTTGTCAGGTTACACAAAATAATGTTTTATTATCCGATCCATGATATACGAGAATGACTGAATTGTGAACCGTAAATATGACTACGGCGTTGTGTAGCTAAAATAAGCTCAAAAAATCAGGTACAGATTATCTGTTTCAGATGCTATAAGCTGCATATGATCCACTGTCATAGCAGCCTACGTTATTTCATCTAATAAAACTTTTATTGCTTACAATTTCAGTACGTCTACGTTTCACGAGTTGCCACTTCAAATTTACGTTATCGTTCGCGTATTTTTTTTTTATTGGGATTTGACATGGTCCACAGACCAATTTACGGGAAAACTTGAAATTGAAGGATGCTCTACTAACTTCTTGCTGAAACGGAGGTAGTAAGCCTAAAAATTTACAAGGAAGCATTTTATAGATTTTAAAAGTAGGCGATCAGCAGAAGATCATTTACCATGTTTTGTCTGTGCATGTACGGACGACGACAGCAGTGTAAATGTATAAAAAATGATTGCAAAATAGATCATAAGATGTTTACGTGTGAAACTTGAAGTGCTGTCCTGTGTCCAAGCAAAAAAACGGGCAGATACTCTTCAGCATCCTAACCCCGCTTCATCTCCGCCCATTGAAAGATAAATCACAATGAATCCTCTCAAAACAATTCATCTGACAGTCCGTTGAAATTAATCGCGAACCCACAATTGCTGCCATAAGGCCGGCTGCGCCAACTGCGATCTTCCATCTGAGCACACCCTGGAGGGCGGTTAGCGAACAACTGTTGCGATACCGATACCATTTGTGTTTGAGGATTACGGCAGTATGTGCTTGTTCCTTTGCGTGATGGTATGTTAAAAAAAATAACTAAAACAAGGTAATTTTTTTGGGGAAATGTTTGGCCGGTATTATAGACTATTTTAAAAACGTTCACTATAATTTCTTGTTTCTCTTTTATTGGTAGTTAAGGAGCCTGGTTGTGCCAACTACAATCATCCACCCGAGTACTCGTAATGGTCCCTTTGTCTAGCTAGTACAAAGTGACCATTACGAGTACTCGTAGTAGCGCCACCGCTAGACAGATTTCGCTACATGTGGAATTAAAAAGAAATATGTATTTCTAGGACACGAAAACTCAACGAGATATGGCACTTTTAAAAATCATATTTTTGGACTTGCCCAAAACGTTCCCTACAAACAGTCGCAAGATGGTGACGTCACAGTCTGCCTATTTCTATGCGTTCAGCAAGACACTTGTTCAGCAGTTATTTTAAGTTTCCTAACAAAAGTTACTATACATTGTGTGGATTATCGTATGGTATCCTTATTTTTATTTTTTTTACACTTTTGAAAATAGACTTGCCCGACCCAAGTTTGAAGAGCCTTTAAATTATTCATACCTAAGTAAACGAACTAAAAGCTTACATCTGCCCCTTTTATAATTTTTGATTGTTTTAAATAATTTTACGAATTCGATGATGTTGCTAACTACCCAATTACTTATATTGAATGAACCTATGAGTTGCTGACGAGAAACTAAGCGCACTGCATCTGATGACTGATGGCTGAGTGAACACCCTGGAGGGTAGTTACCAGCGCGAACACAAAGAACAACTGGTGCGATACCGATACGTTTATTTAGATTCAAAATACTCGTTTTCCATATAGCTTTTATTTGATAAGGGATTACAAGTTTTTTTATAATAACACTAACCATTCTCATGTCCGTTGACTTATCTTTTTTTTAAGTTAAAACTAAGGTAAACATGAGGTTGTGATATTTAATGTGATTTTAGAAGGCAAAGTAGACACATCAATTTTTGGCGACACGGTCGGCATAGTGCGCTGTAGCGAGCGAGGTTTTCCTCGAGGTTTCCTCGACTTGCGTGGTGTCCCGGGTTCGATTACCGGTCGGGTTAACTTAGATAACGATCTTTTCTATATTGGCTCGATGTCTGGGTGTGCTAGCTGACTCCCCTGGCCTGCCACCTCGTACGTAACACAAGGATATTTAACTTGACTTCGTGAGTATGACAATTGTGGTGATGTCTGTTGCTTATATACTTATATTCATTTACCTAAAAAACAATCTACATTCTAAACTAAGCGCAGCTTGACTTCTGCTCATAGCTCAAGTTTAACACTCTCTCATTTCGTACCTTCGAGTGTATAGCAATTGCTAATAGTAACTGTATTTTCCCTATATTTCGACTAAGCAAAAATACACGATTTTATTATAGTATGGATAATACACTGACCATAGACATGCTATATCTAAACAATAATTTAGAAAACTAACAAAAAAAATACATACACACACAAGTTCAAAAGCTCAACTATACCGTATTTTTTACGGTAGCACCCGAGAGCCACTTTCAAATACAAAAACGCATAACTAATTTCGTTGTACCAAATCGATAGGGTCAAGCCTAGACCGGTCGGTGAATGAACGAGAATGAACGATGATCGATCAATCAATCAACCTTTTAGTGCTGCGCATGATTGACGCGTAGACAGAGGAGGCAAATGAGGGATCGAAGCTTGTTTGAAAAATGTTATTAGTTTTCAGTGTCCACTATGATAATTAACTTCCTTTCGAAGGTCGGGCTTGCTTGTAAACGGTTTGGTTAACCTGGCGCCTTTGAGACGGGTAAAATCAGCCTTATAATATTGGGTTGGGGAAAAAGTGTTATCGCATATATGTAGTATGTATGAACTTGTAATAAAATCTCTTTGGCTATACTATTTGTATCTGGTATCATTAAAAGTTCAAATTTTAAAGAAGATAATTAAAATTCAAATTAGGAAAATGTGTGATTTTCATTTGTTTTTCTTACTGTCAAGATGAGTAAATCTAATGAGGAAATTCGACACATTTTAAAATTTTACTACAAAAAAGGTAAGAATGCAACGCAAGCCACCAAAAAAAATTGCGATGTTTATGGACCTAGTGCAGTGTCTGTGAGAGTAGCACAAATTTGGTTTAAGCGTTTTCAATCCGGAAATTTTGATGTCAAAAATGCACGTCGCTCTGGTCGCCCTATTACGGATAAAATGGATGCCATTTTTAAAAAGGGGAGCAAGATCGGCATATCAGTAGTTACGACGTAGCTGAAGAACTGGGAATTGACCACAAACAGTTTTGGCGCATTTGAAAAAACTGGGTACACAAAAAAAAGCTCGATATTTGGGTACCTCACGAGCTCACTGAAAAAAACCTAATGAACTGTGTACTCATTTGTGATTCTTTATTACGACGTAATGAAACCGAACCATTTTTAAAGAAGCTGATAACTCTGGTGATGAAAAGTGGATCACGTACGACAAGAACGTGCGAAAAAGGTCGTGGTCAAAGGCCGGTCAGGCTTCACAGACTGTGGCGAAACCCGGGTTAACTCGCAACAAGGTGATGCTGTGTGTGTGATGGGATTGGAAGGGCATTATTCATTATGAGCTGTTACCACCAGACAGAACCATCGATTCTGAACTCTACTGCGAACAACTAATGAGATTAAAGCAAGAAGTTGAGAGAAAGCGGCCGGAATTAATCAACAGAAAGAGTGTGGTTTTTCACCTCACACATCACACTCAGCAAAAATTAAAAGAGTTTGGCTGGGAGGTGTTAATGCATCCGCCGTATAGTCCTGACCTTGCACCTTCAGATTACCACCTGTTTCGGTCTCTTCAGAATTTCTGTAGGCAGTGTCAGGTTTAACATCACGAGAGGACTGCCAAAACCACTTGTCGCGGCATTTTGATCAGAAGCCTCAAAATCCCTATAGCAATGGGATCATGTCCCTACCTACAAGATGGGATAAAGTAATCGAACAAAATGACACCTATACACTTTAGCTAAATGTAAATAAACTATAATAAAAAATGTTTTGATTTTTTTTTTTAAATGCGAAGAAACTTTTTCCCCAACCTATTATGTTGTTTGATGAATTAAGGACAAGTTTGTAATTTGTTAAAAAAAAGATTAGAGGCAAGATCACATTTATATATTGAGAGAGAGGTGTCTCTAGGAGAGTTACCAAAATGTGGTAACTAATTATTCATTGAATATTATTTAATAATTTGCGAAACATTTATGAATGTTTCATTAAACGTTAGCCAAACTAGCTTCCACATTTATGAAATGCAGTGTGTTTGGTTTATATATTTCACTGGGTCTACTATACCGAACCAATAACACTGGAAGGTTAAAGATTGGGTCTAAATAAAAACAAATGTACAACATAACCATCATAATTAATGTTTACTCTGGTGTCTTCAGAGATTTGGCTTTCTAATTCTTAAAATATTACGTTCAGATATTAACATAAATCGCCCGCATTAATGTATTTGTGTCAGTGTTAGCATCATGACTAGTGAAGTTTTTGCTTGACAGTAGCTACAAATGATATAATTTACACAAAAATATCGTTCGTTTACCCTTAATATCTGTGACAGTAAATAGTTGGCTTAAAAGATGGGCTTCAAGTATCCCTTTAATTTCAAAAGTCGGCTTATTCAAATTTAAGTGTCTCCTTCTCAATTTACAAAATCGTAAAGTCCCCCTGACATTAGACGAGCATTACCGCTTATCTATGCATGCTGCAGACGTCCGCACCCTTCCAGCGCTATCGTGAAACTGCCACATTTTAACAATGCCTCCCACCCCCCGCGTTGCCTTATCGGCCCGCCAATCACGAGGGGGGTATATCGGGTGCGAAATTTTAAATTTAAATCCTTGCTGTGGTTTGCACTGTTGTTTAGAGGGTGTTTGTTACGAAACGGATACAATACCGAGTAGTTAAAGTTCTAGGCAAGTAGAACAAATAACTAGGACTTCAAAACGATGGATATCTGATCTCAAACTAATCAGAGCTAAGGAT
Organism: Udea olivalis; assembly: GCA_947369235.1. Lineage (NCBI taxonomy): Eukaryota > Metazoa > Arthropoda > Insecta > Lepidoptera > Crambidae > Udea > Udea olivalis. The sequence continues at coordinate 6,461,339 of OX376362.1, read as the reverse complement.
GAAATATAGTCATCATCATCCGTGCGGTCTATCCCGGTTGTGAACCCACACTGGTGTGTGGGGTCCCAGGGTCCGCCTTTCTTATTTTCTTGGCCCACTCCGCGCGGTCTTGTGCATCCTCAGTGGTGAGTCTATTGGCACGCATGTCACCCTTAACGACGTCGAGCCACCGCTTCTTGCTTCAAAACGATGCATATCTGATCTCAAACTAGTCAGAGCTAAGGATGAAATCTTAAATTTTCTTTTAAACTACAAATATACACATAAACCACCCATACATACTCGTAGGTAAACTATCACACACCACGATTTTGGTGTTATTGTGAGCCTGGGATAGTTAATTTATGTGGATGGACGAGACGTTTCTGTTTTATTGCGATTGTCGGTAGTGCCTTAGCACTCGTTTTTGTACTGAGTTTTTCCTAACAATAGGAAGTGCTAACACTTTGCTAGGGGATTCGATGTGAAAGAAAAGCTCACTTGCCTTGTTGTGCATAATATTTATTTTAAATTCATTAGCTTTATATTAATAATGATTTGATGAAAGCGTCGTGGCCTAGTGGTTAGGCACCCCAACATAAAATCTGGCCAGAAGCATTTTTTGTGTTCGTTGTTTCCGACTAACTCTCCGGTGATGGAAAACATCGATAAAAAACCAAATCAACCTGGATAATGGCGCAATACTCACCACCTACCACGTTGGGTTCTTATACCATTGGTGAAAAGTGGGCTTCTGAGTGTTCTGTTCAACATGACGGCAACAGTCACTTGCCTCTGACTACCCCGTTTAAAATATGTATGTTATTTATTATTAACATGTGGATTATTAAAAAATAAGATGTGTAGAACAAGGATGGGCTGCAGTTCACCCGTTGTTCGGTTGGCTCGTCTATATAACGACCTTAGTAAAAAGTGGCCGATTATAGATATTCATCTTCAGAGCCAAAATTCATGAAAATCATAGGCAATGGTGACGTACCTTAATTTGTAGTTATTTTGTAATTGTTGTACGTTTTTCATGTTTTGATTAGTAATTTTTATTTTTATCTTTAGTGTAAATTTTTTGAGTGTAATATTAAAAGTAAGTAATTGATCATTTTAATTTTATGTAAAAAAATAAAAAAAACATTGCATGATGTGGTTACCCTTAAGTGTGGGAACAGTTAGTTATAAGCAACTGTGCATTTTATTTAAAGTAGATCTATGCTGTATCTTGCGTCGGTAACCCGATAAATAAATAAATAAATACATTACACACGTATATACATTGACGACACGATTGGCGTAGTGCGCTGTAGCACGGTTTCTCGCCTTGAATTCCGTTGTGTCCCGGGTTCGATCCCCGGTCAGGTCAATTCAGGAAACGGTCTTTTCTAAATTGGCTTGGGTCTGGGTGTGCTGGGAGACGCCCCTGGCTTTATTCCTTGTCTGGTACCTCGTAACACAGGAATATTTATCCCTACTTCGAGCCCATGACAAGAGGTGTGTTGTCTGGCGCATAAAAAAAAAAAAAATATGCTGCAAAAAAAAAAAAAAATTCGTATTGGCAAAGTTTGCTAGGTTCAGGCAGCACGTCAGTTTACCACACACTGTTTAATGTCAATGAATTTTATTTCAAAGTGGTTTGAACTGATTATGAAGATTAGTGGGCAACAAAATAAATAGATTTTTTGCAATAAATGATTGAGTATTGAGAATAAAAATATGTACGTGAACAAACGTTGATCGCACCATCAAAATGCCCCAAATCGACCAAATCACATTTCTGCCCAAATTACATTTGCTCACACTTACAACTCATTACAATGTAATTCCAAAGGTAACATTACCAACCTAACTAAACTAAAGTAGGGGTGGCAACCCCAGGCCATTAATCTAAAGCATTAAAACACCGCTATTACGCAAAGGAATTGCCCCAAAATGCCTCAAACATGTGTCCGAATCGACCTGTCATCGGGGTTGCAAACAATGGCTGGAAATTATATTTTTTCGTTGTTGCAACTGGGTGACAGACGCGCTCCGCGGGGCGCCGCCACGCCTGGCCCTGCTGCGATTTGTTTTGTACACTATTCATTTACAGATTAGAATCCGCAGATGAGGCAAGAGGCATACTTAGAATCATTAAGCGATATAATGAATGAGTACAACTTCTTCGTTACTTCACCAATCAAACTAAAAAAAAGTTAGAAATTATCCAATTAAAAAAATAAAAAATAATAAGCAACCATCAAGGAACTGATATCTAATAGTCCTCTGGTTTCATCCATAAGATGATATTTCAACTACCCGCAGGTAGGTCATCCAACAGAGATTGTTTTTTAGAACAGAACTACCTGAGTGGTTTCTGACTCTTAAAGTACGAGTATTATAGTATACCCACCTTCCTGTAAAAAAACAAACAACAAGTATGGCCTGAAACTAGTACTGAGTTTAATACTACCCCTCTCGTAAAGAGTTATTCTTTGCCTGCCTGGTCCTAACTAGGCGTAGAATGCGCACGCGAAGGGTACCGGGTTCGAGGGCATGTTTTGTCCTATAATTAGCCTCTTACCCCTAATGGTAGGACGAACGGTAATTTGTGTTAGTAATAATAACAGTGCGGTCGTAATAGGTGCGAACATGGTCATATTTTAGGCAGATAAACTAACTTTCATAATCAGTTAAATAGCCCACTTCATATTTTTTTTCCCTAATTTACAACATTAAAAAATTTAAACTTGATATTTCAGCAAAAGACCATGCAAATCCACACCCACAAACAAATTTCAAACGTATTTATCTCACTTTTTGGTATGGCGAACGCCCACCGCAGGATTTGGGATTCCAATTTTTTTTTTTTTTTAATAAATATCCCTGGACATTATTCCACACAGCGCCATCTAGCCCCAAAGTAAGCTAATTAAAGCTTGTGTTATGGGATACTAGACAACGGATAAACATACTTAAATACATTTTCTTTTGTAAATACATACTTATTATACATAGGAGACACCCAGACCAGTACAAACAGACATGTTCATGCACACAAATGTTTGTACTGTGCGGGGATCGAACCCGCGACCTCTGGTGTAGTAGCCAACTTCTTAACCATTACACCAAGTCGGTCGTCAAATTGAATAAGAACAACTGTCCTTAACTTTAATCAGAATCATAATACACACTTACAACATCAGAATACATACTGTTAGGCATTTCCGAACGCAGATCTTTAGAAAGCGCGCACATTCCCGCCAAGACCGTTTGACAATATCTTCTGTCTCTCTCACTTTTTTCCATGGTTGTAACTGTGTGTTTGCTCATTCAAATAAATGATTTCAAATGTTCAAAGTGGTTTCCCTGAGCTTCCTTTTAATACTTACAACAACGCGCGCGAAGTGGGCCAAGAAAATAAGAAAGGCGGACCCTGGGACCCCACACACCAGTGTGGGCTCACAACCGGGATAGGCCGCACGGATGATGATGATACTTTATTAACACAATCATAACTTTAATCAGAATCATACGACCTTTATTTCTGAATCAAGAAATTTAGAAGAAAATTTTAAAATCGTTAATTTTTTTTATCTTTTCAACTAGGTACTTACGTAGTAAAGTTAACTTTGAGTCTGGCGTATTTTTTTCAGAAGTTAGAGCAAGTTTAGAAACTTTTACGTTATCCTCGGTGAGTGAGTTAAACTTTCATTGGGAACGGTCTTATACCTCCGTGGAAAACCATCTCTGGTGAAAACACTCATACACATGTTTACTAAGTTATACAACGAGCTTATCCATTCTTCTCGGAGTATTTAAGCCATCAGCACAGGGTACCATATGTGATTTTCCGAAATAACCAACACTCGCGCAGCGGGACACTCGCCTGTTTAAGTGCAAAATGCTGGGGCAAGGAAGTAGAGTCACCAGGCGATTTCATTTCATAGGACTTGCTGCGAAAGGGAAAATGACAAGGAAATGGAATATGACGAATATTTTAGCACGGATTCGCTGCTCGGGTTATTTTTTTTATTTTTGGTAGATAATGTGTTGTGATTACACGCGCGCAAATGCATGCCGCCCGCTGAGATATGTTGAGTTCAAAGTGACGTTTGGGATGGAATCAACAAGGCAGACTTGTCCAACAGTGGTGCATAACGACCTGACGAATTTTCCTTAGGAAATTTGCTTCATATTACATATTTTCCTAACAGGGCTGTTACAGCTTTTTGTAAGTAGAGGTTTAATTTGAATTATTATTTTTATTGAATACAACCCTTATTGTGAGTTATCATAAGTCCTGCGTTATTTATTTTAGATATGGTTACCATAGTTATGGGTGTCATGGGGAACGTAGCCTCGGGCCCAAACAGTGTCGAGTACACTCGTCGAGAAAGGAGACGTCTGTCCATTAATTTTTATAATGCTCTTCAGCTTCGAGAGGTTTCCAAACGGTTTCAGATGGCTTGCTGGGTCCCAATTCAATTTTGTAACTAACATGATTATTTTTTAAACGGTTTTTGCAAGCAAAAAGTTCCTACGACGATAGTTCAGTTTAATAAGTGCTACCTTCTACTTTTTCCAATCAATGCATTTAAAAAAACCTTAATAATTTTAATTTGCCCTCTTCTTTTAAGCAATTGATTTTTAATTATCTAGTTTAAAGTATGCAGGTATTTAATAAACAATCAAGTATTTTCATCAGTCTCTCAAACCTACGATACAAGCTCTGCCCTATTTAAGAGCATCAGCTGGGGGAGTTCAAAAACGTTGAATTTTTGTATGATTTTCGAGATTATTTTAATGAATTGAAATAAAACTTAAATTTATGCTATATTTAGTACTATTTAAAAACACATTGAATTATCTAAAATTAGGTACTTAGTCGCCAATTGTTTGCTAAATTGAATAAAAAACCGTTTTTTTTTTCAAATTTCATGGGACACTTAAAAATGTACTGTACTCAGTTAAAGTTATAATTATAAAATTAAACGGTGCATTCAATAATAGACAGATAAGTTATACTAAATTTACATAAATAATCACGAAAACCTTTAAAAAATGCGACTTTTCGATCTACCCCAAATGCATTAAGCAAACCCTCATAAGTGAGATGATCTTGGTGTATCAGGAATTTATTTATTTATTAATAAAGCCTTATTATTGAGATTGAGACAATTTTGACTAAAATCTGGTTATAGGTATTCATTTTACTTGAAACTTTATGATATGAGTCACATCTTCTAGCTCGTTGTAAACTGTTATGAATTAGACATAGTGATTCTTATTTAAAGTTGTCATTTTTACTATTAACTCTTCTTTTATTCAAAGTTCACTAGCAAAGTCGCGATCAATCTTTCTGTCAACATTCCTGCAAAGCCCTCATAATCCGCGACAGTCGCGATACTCATCGCACGTGCAAATATTGAACCTATCATATCTGAATTTGCCATTCAAATCCTGCTCAAATAGCCGCCCCACTCGCGCCGAATGAGAAGCGAATGTTTGTCAAAAGATCTGCTATCGTGCTGTTGAAAAGGTTCTTCAATTAATGTTATTGTCTGCTGCCCCAAGTTCCGTACGGTTTACGGAAACCATGTTTCTTAGATGACGAAATAACTTCACACTTTTCTAATTTTGCTCGATTAAACTTCACGTATCTATACTAATATTATGAAGAGGAAAGATTTGATTGTTTGTTTGTTTGTATGTAACGAATAGGCTCCGAAACAACTGGACCGATTTTAAAAATTCCTTTACAAATATAAAGCTATATTATCAGTGAGTGACATAGGCTATTTTTTAATATTTAGGCTGTATAATGAGTTATGACGTAAGAAACAGTCTACGCGAGCAAAGCCGCTAACGGACAGCTAGTACCTATATGAATTGAATTAAACCAGGTTAAAAAAATAACATTTTAGGCCAATAAGTTTACCTGGTCATTATTTTATAACATAACATACTATCACGACTTTATACCAAACGGGGTAGTCAAAGGCAAGTGACCGTTGCTGTTATGGTTAACGGAACACTCAGAAGCGTGTCACCAATTTTATTAGAACCCAACGTGGTAGGTGGTGAGCCTTCCGCCGCTGTCTGGGATAATTTGGTTTTTTATCGATGTTTTCCATCACCGGAGAGTTAGTTGGAAATTAAAGATTTTGGTTCTGGCCAGATTTGAACTCGGGACCACACGAGTGACCACACGCGATCCGAGTTGGAGTGCTTATCCACTAGGCCACGACGCTCTGCGCGACGTTTATTTTACTAACATCATTACAGCTAATAGTTTTTTTTAATTTTGCTTGGGTTTCATTGGGCAGTGTTAAAATTAGGTTCCTTACGAATATTTCACAATATATCTTTCGACATACATCTTTATCAGGGCTCCTATTACATGTAATCCCTGGATTTACTTAGATAGTAAGCCAACCATAAGCGATTGTGGCTAGCAGCGATTCTGTGACAGCCGCCTACGACTGTCGCGAAAGTAGTTTCTCGGTGACAGTCGCCTGCCTATGTCATGGATGGGAGATCTCTGGCACGCTGTCGCTCGTCTGTAAGCTCCCTTACCAGGAGCACCACGCGATTCACAAGTTGAAAACTTGTATGGAAATGACATCAATATTATTCAAAATGGTGTAAAGTGTGATACCAATACTTTTTACGTTGCTCTTAGCTAGGTATAGGGCATATACTTAATCATAAATGTAAAAAGTTAACGAATTTTAATAAAAATGCCCCCGTCAGCGCTACGTGCCTGCTCGGCGGCGCGCGCGACACACTCATGCGCAAACACAGCTCCAATCATACTTAGATTATCCTAATATCGTTTTCGGCAAGTACTGGCTGATGTTTGGAAGATACAAATTGTGGAGGTGGTATTTAAAGCAAACCGAATGACGTTTTTTATCTAAATTGTAATTAATTCATGTTACATGCGCCTAATTTTAATACGATTTAGCTAAATCAAGTAGGTAAGCCATTGCTATTCCACTAGATATGGTTTACCTGTTCATATTGTTTTATTTTTTACGTTTTGTCACCAAATAAATATGTTTTCTTAATATCTTTTCTTTATTTATTTCGCGTGAAACTATAAAAAATTTTGCTTAACACCACAAACCTTTCCGTATTTTGTGCCATACGAGGGGCATGCCAAAAGAAATTAGATACTCAAAAATTATAAAATTTATTCTTTATTACAAGTATCGATCTTTTCAAAGTATTCACGCTGAGTACGTATACACTTTTCCATACGTTTGAACCAATTGGAAAATACCTAGGACCACTCTTCTTTAGACATCTCAGAAATCTCGTAATTGTAGGCAGCCAGTACATCTTCTTTGCTTTCAAACCTCTTCCCCTTTAATTTTTGAAAACAGGTAAAATCACAAGGCGCTAGGTCAGGTGAATATGGTGGGTGAGGAAGGATTGACACATTTTTTAAGTTGAAAAAGTCAAGTGTTCTGGCAGACGTGTGCGGCGCCGCATTGTCGTGGTGCCAGAGAAGGTGCTGGATTCCTGACTTCGGTCGCTTGTCACACCAAGCTGATTATACTGTTGGAGCACAAACTGTCACATACCATTTAGAGTTCACCGTTCTTTGATCCTCTAGCACTACAGTAGCAATATGACCCGTTTTGCAGAAAAACGAGGCGACCATTTGTTTCTGTGTGCTTCGTGCACGGCGACATTTCGTTGGAGTTGGTTCTTTTTCAAAACACCATACAGTCGACTGTCGCTTTGTTTCGGGATCATAATTATATAGCCATGTTTCGTCACCAGTCAGTATATCATACACGTTTTTTTTCTCGCCAACGTCGAATTTATCTATCATGAATAGGCAACCATCCACCCGACGGTCTTTCTGCTCATCGTCGGTATAAGTTTCGAACAACGTCTACGGAGAGAAAGATGGTCGTGAATTATGGTTTGCATTGCTGCTGATCCAATTCCCAGTTCTCGCTCTAGCTCTACATACGTAATTCGTCGATTTTCGCGAATAAGTTTTTCGACTGCACGAACGTTTTCTTGTGTGACCGCGGTTGGCGGCCGACCTGTCTTCGCTTCATCTTCGAGACATCCCCGTCCTCTTTAAATTCAGCAAACCAATTAAATACTGTTGCTCGTGAACAAGCAGACTCACCAAAAGTATAGCCAAAAGTTTAAAACATTCTTGAGTGGCTTTAAACCTTTTTTATAGTCGTAATAAATCATAGCGCGAAAATCACGTCGACTGCTCCATAGCTGAAAAATGATGCTCATTCAAATAAAAATTAAAAAATTATGTGTGTTCTATTTTTAAATATTTAACAAACAACCAGCCTATAAGATGGTGTATAACTTGTCAGTGTCAATTAAATGAGTATCTAACTTCTTTTGACATGCCCCTCGTAGAAAGTACGAGTACTTCCAATAAAACAAAGTATTATGCACGTTAAGTGCTATGAACGGAGGAGATACCACAGTCCATTAGATATGAGCATTTTCGGCTTATTGGGTTTTTGACCCCTAAGTCATGGTTTACTATACCTACAAGACACGAGTATGCTTGCACGACTTCAAGATGAGAAGGTTCATCAGCATAATTGTTAGCAATTTTTTTTTTTAATTAGGTAGTAATAGCTATGTTTATATATTCTAAATAAGCTTGTCCAACTCTTCGAACCTCCGCCCTGCGATCGCCCTCCATGAATACGTGATCAGGTGGCCGCGGAAATACCTCATCTATATGCGAGGGTCAAACTGTTTAATATTTGCGAAAATCAGGAACCTACAACACTTTCGGTCGACTATAATAGATAGATTTTCTTTTTTAAAGTTTAAAAAAAGCCTTTTGCACCCATAAAAATAAAATATTCAGCCGATATGTACAGGTTTTGCTGAACGGTGGTGGTAAACCGCTGGGCAACCTATCGCCTATCAATAGTTACAAACAAGTAATCTCATGGAATGCTTGAATATTTCTGTATTGGCATAAAAATGAAAACTGCCTAGTAAATCGAACTCCACGTTGGGCGCCATTTGTAATTTTTTTTGAATTTTTTATGTTTCATGCCAGGTTTTGTATATTTCCAATATAATTATTATGAAACGTTATTTTGCTCATTTGATTTATCAAAACTTTAGTTTTAGATTAGCTAGCTTTTTCTGTCCACATTCCCCTATCTGCCTATTTATAAAAATCCATAACAATAGGTAGGTACTTTCATTATGATCCCACAATAACTAGCAAATCTGTTTTACTTAATCCCTAACTTTATTGCAACAATTGCGCTACCCTACGGAAAGCCAAGACAAAGCTAATAATTATATCGGAACGTTTTTGGCAGATTTCACCGAAAACCGCCAACGGAATAAAGGAAACTTGATACCGATGTCAAAAAACGACTATAATTTCGTCAGCCGCCACGCCCTGCTTCGAGAACTTAATCAGGACGTTGGGGCTTATATTTCTGTTTCCGATACGTTATACTATAACATTTGAGCACAGATTATCCAATCAGTTAAGATAAAGGACACGTTTTTTTAAAGTTTGCCATCTTGTTTTTGGTTTATGTGCCAATATTTGACAGTTGGATTTTGACGTTTTAGTTTTGGCGCGTAGCGTCTTTTTTTCTTTGTCATAGACGAGCGAAATGATTTTTTTAAGGTTTGGTGCACATTGGGTTGTCGTGTGCAGGCGATGCGCGCGTGGCGGGCGCGTGGTCGAGATTAGGACGGGTATTCACGTCTCCCGCACAAAGGCGGGGGTTGGCGGGCGAAACGTCAATTGTGTGCGGATTGGGGGACGAAATTCGCTAAGTTGGGTTAGATTTAAATTATAAATGCACTAACACTCATATTTGCATATCCCACGAACATTTCCCTTCAAATAAAATAGGATCAATTAATATGAAACCGTGACGAAAACATTACGTTCGTAAATAATTTAAATGTAATTAAGTTAACATTCCATTTTAATGCAAACATGCTTGTTACATTTGGTTCCAACCGACCGCGACAGTGACATCATTGCGTACAAAAAAACCTCGAAAAGTCATGCTGATCTTTGTGGGTAACATTACCTATAAGTAGTTTGTCCAATTTAGGATGATAATTTTGACAGATCCTATGAAGTATTGCATTTTATTTGGTTGAATGTGCTACAGGTAATATCGTACTTCATTGACGTATACCGCCCACTTAATGAAGTGAACTGGAAAAAATACTGGTGTTTTACCAATGCATGATAAGATAAGTTACGGAAAAAGTAAAAGCCCATTTATACTGGGTTTGAATGTGTTACGAAATCTAATGGTTTACCTACCGATATACATATAATACTCGTACATAGTACTACTAACTTGCAAACGTTATCTGAGTTTTATTTACCTTTCAACATCATTTGGTAACTTAAAAAACGTATAATCACAATTTCGTGTGGTGTTCATACAACCAAATACACTGCAACAGAAATATCTGCGCGAAACCATTTTTGACCATTGAACTATAATGTATTTGACGACGTCCAAATAATATCTCAATGTTTTTGACAGTGCGACTGACCGCAACACTGAAACTCACTGACTTCGCCTGTAAACTCATGACGTCTCTGCGACCGTGTGTCAAAATGGCGTTTTGTTCTAAGCGGGCTATCTGTCAGAGCGCCGCGCATGTCTAATTTGTGCGCTTACTATCCGATCGCGTTTGCGACTATAACGCGTAACAACTAACTAGACTATTTCCTTGGTGGCTGAGCAATAAATGTTTTTTTGTTCACTTCGTGATGTAGCCTATGTTTTATGTTCGTAAATCTAAGTGGAGGAACAGAAATACCTAATGTCAGGTACGATTGTTTAATTTCTTAATTTAAGCAACCCATGGTGAATCTTACAGCAAAAAAACTTCTTGATTAAATAAGCAAAGTTTTTGTCATCGAAATCTCCGTGAAGTCATCTGATTCCGTAAAATGTCGTTTCACGGCGATCGGTCTCACTCAGAAATCAATGAATTAGAGTGGTAACTACTATGAGTATTTTTTCCAAATTCAAGGTCGTGATCAGTAATTATCCAAGCGGTTTATTTAGCATAGAGTTTAGACAAATAACAAATTGTGTACGAAAGATATCCGCTGTTGAGCATAGGCCATATGTTTCGCACTCAAAGAATTCCAAAATTTTTGGGTGCAGACAGCCTGCATGCGCCCAAATCCTGCTTCGCCATCCTCCTTGCGTTTACGTTCATACGTTTTCTTTTACCATTGGAGACCATTTATTCATTCATATAATGTACTGTCCCACTGCTGAGCAAAGGCAAGCTGTTGGGAAAATTTAAATCAAAACTCCAAACTCAAGTCAAGTCAAACTCGGGTAGGTGATCGATCACAAAACCATGATAATAAATGCGAAACACAGGTTTTTCGTTCGTTCGATATAATTATATCATAAGAAAAAACTTATTTAAATAATGAACTTACCCAACTCATTACAGCCGAGATTTCTAACTACCGGCACTCGGGCGCAAACATGGGGACATCTGTACACACTTGTCCCGATCGTTGTAATCGTATGTACATAATGAAATGAACGCAATATGCGTCCGGCCTCCAGGGACCTTGGCTACTGGGAACTACGAAGCTGGAGCATGGGGGTGGCATTTTGAAACATAAATATCCTTTCACATTGATACTATTAAAATAACGTCACATAGCGAGCGCGACTAGCATCGCGGCAGCAATATAAACCGACTTTTATAACCGTGCACCTCGAGTTGTCAAAATCGTTAGGTTGCGTACTACTACCTATAGTTGTAACAATTTTGACAACTCGAGGCGCACGGTTATAAAAGTTATAAAAGTAAAGTAGTGAGGAAGTTAGTAGTAGGCTACTAACTTCCTCACTACTCCGCTCTCACCCGCCAAGGTGTCACGGAGTGGTGAGGAAGCTTGCGGGCGGGTGAAATTCAAGGCTGCCATCCTGGGACCTCACACACCAGTGTGGGTTCACAACCGGGATAGACCACACGGATGATGATGAGGTGCACGTTATAAAAATTGGGTTATACCTCACCCGCCTGCGACTGCGAACGAACGGTTGAAACTTGAACCGGTAAAGGCAACGAAAATGACATGAAAACTATACCTACCTTTGATTTTTAGCCAGGCTTATATTAACACCCAAAACAGTTAAAAAAGTAAATGTCCCCCTGTCTACTGGCCTTGCCCACTGCTGGACTGCCACATTTTTTGAGTTTCGATTAAATTTGGGATTGATGTCAATGATGAAGGCCTTTGTCATCATTGACATCAATCCCAAATTTAATCAAAACTCAAAAAATGTGTTCTTCTTATTTTCTTGAGTTTCTGCTTTCTGCTATAACGCTAAGGGTTAAACCCGCACCGCGCCACTAGTAAAACCGGTTTTTCATAGCGTGTCATACGTTTTCGATGAACACCAGCCCCACGATTCAGAACAAAGTTATCGACCGATTCGGTTATTTTATTTTATTTTTATTTCATCTTTTTAGTGTGGGGATAAATGTCGCTTTCGGCTTCTACATATAAAAATATGTAATGCTACTGTTTAACGGGTAATTTATCATAATTAAAACAAATCGGTCGATAACTTCATTCTGAATCGGGGGCAGTATGTTCGACTAGCGTCTTACGACTCTTAGCGTTATAGCAGGACCCACCCATTGCACCAAGATATTGAACTTGCCTCATCCACGCCTCTTCGGACTCCTCGCCCTGTCCCCCGGGAGAGCTCGCCGGCGCGATGTCCCCGGCTGTTTGCCGCTGCGCCCGCGACTCGGCTGCTTGTTTACGCCTGTCCCACCTCGCCGGTGGTACGATGGCGGGGTGAATCGTTAATTATTCACTTTTATCACTGCAGAATAGAGGATCTATATAAAAAGTAAAGAGATGTTCTTAGCTACAGTGAATTGACATTATTGATTTATTTGCTTTTTTTTTTTAAGAATATTATGGGAATGGCATGGGATTGGGCTCCAGTTCAGAGCCTGTTGTCTTTGGTTAAAACTTAAAAATCGAACCATACGACCAAGTTTCGTCAGAAAATTTGCAGATTTCTCCGTATCCTGTAGTAGCCTTAGTTCAGCAATGCACATACACATACGAGTATAAGCCGCAAATAATGATCAAATCTGCAGCAAATCGTTAAAAAACTATCGTTACAAAAACCAAGCAACCTAGTAGAGTCGCCACATACAACGTTGAGTTAAAAATACGCTCAGTCGTCTGCGTATTCCGTTTATTAAGATATGAACAGTCACACTTGCTTCTAACAGTTCTATTTGGTAAATGGAAGCGTCCATTATGAATAGGGTTATCTAACAACAACATCATCCGATTCTAAGAATAATTGATTAAAATCGAAAATTCATTATCAAAGGGCGCTACAAAACTTTTAGTTTGTCTACTTTTGTATAAATTATTTTATGGCCGTTTAAACTTGGGTGGCAAAATCCATTTTTGAAAATGTTAAGTAAATAAAAAAACTTCACCACTCGATGATATACATCATTTATAGCAACTTTTGTAATGAAAAGATAATCAGTAACGCAAAAATTAATATAGCTGCCGAACAAGACTTCTACGCAACGCAAAGACATAGATTTTGGGCGGGTCCAAAAATATGATTTTTAGATCTAGCGTGCTTTCGAAGTATTTGTTTTACCAATGTTTCTATTTTTGAGAGGTCTTTCAATAACGTCTCAATAATAAAAATTGACAAAAACGCTATCATGCATACGAAAGCATAAGCATACCAAATTATTAGTGCTCTGATCAATTTGGGATCACATTATGGCAAACGTTGTCCCAGATATTCATTTATTCACTGTTTTGACTATCCCAATCAGCAAATCCAGCCCCAGCTGGCCATGATTACAGGACCGTCCCCAGCGTGCAGCGCCTGTATTCCCCAGCGACCATAGGCCGATCGCATTTAATTCTGCCACGTTCATTCTCGTGATTTATTATGTTATACCCTGATAAAGTAACTTGATTAATGTCCTCCATATCGGACAATAATTATTGGTCGGACATTTTGGGTTTGTCTTAAATTGTTAATGTCATCCCTTTTGGAATGCAATGATATTAGCAAAAATTAGCAAATGAAGCTGCTCGACAAGTTGCTATCTCAAAATATTTAGCAAGTTTATACTTTCATGCTAGGTCGTCTCTCCTGTAAAGAATCTCCGATGCTGATAGTTATTCATAAATACTTTTTTAGGGTTAGATATGATATTTCGTAGCATTTGAAGCATATTTTCCAAAAAATTATTTAGTCGTATCATATCTAGAGGGGGTTACCCCTGTATTATAATCCCGGAAATTCATAATACCTACAACTAAAATACCTACGTTTAAAACGTCGAAAATCAAAATACCGAATGTATGAAATACCTATACCCGATATACCGAAGCTCAGTATTGTCTATTTTCATAAACAGAAGTTCTAAATCCCGAAAGTTATAAAACTCCCGAAAGATCAAGATCAGAACCTGAATGTTCAAAATCCCGAAGATTCATATACCTACAGTTAGTATGCTGAAGTTTAAAATCCCGAAAGTAAGATTAACCGTGCGGTAGGCGTTCTGGTTTGATTTTTGTAGTATATGTAAATTCAGTAGGTTTTTTGGTTTATTTACTAAATAAAATAAAAGTAGTTACATACATTTACATAGTGATAGTTTCAGTCGTTCAGGCAGGCATACAAATGAGCATGCATAAAAGCAAGCAAGCATGCAAGCATGCATTTCGTTTGCCTCTTCTCCGGCGCTGCGGGAAGTGCAGCCCCGGCTCCCCCTCCGCTCCTCCGGCTCTTGAATTACCCTATAGGGGTAGGGTTTTAGGGTAGGGTACACTATAGTGTAGGGCAGACCAGTATCACGGCGAAGGACCACGGCCTGTTCGGTTTAACATACTATTTTTAAACATAGCCGACATTTTAGGTATCTCATAAAATTTGTAAATAAATGAAATCAAATAGATTTATGTCTAGATAACAAATTAAATGAGGCTTTATGAACCTCAATCTCAATGGTTTGCCATTTTTTGGCGTTTTGTTCATAGATCTTATAAAATTCGGTATTTTTAATTATCGGGTTTTAAAAATTTCGGTATATTGAACTTTCGGTCATATAAACAATCGGCATTTTATTATTCGGCGTTCCGATCATAGGTCTCATAAGATTCTGTACTTTGAATTTTCGGGATGTTAAACTTTCGGTATTTAGAACTTTCGATCATATAAACATTCGGCATTTTAATATTCGGCTTTCCGTTCATAGGTCTTATGAAATTCAGTATTTTCAAATTCGGCATTTTATTTAATACGTACCCATCTGGAGGAGCCCAAAGGACAGTGCCCAAGTTGGCCTATGAACCAACAAAGATTTGACATTTGTCATAATTCTGGCCATGATTTAAGACATAATTATCAATTATTAGATTGTCACGGACACTTCTGATTTTTGATATCAAAATTAAAATGAAAAGATTTATCGTACGAAAAAAAAATTTTTAATACCATTTATGTTGCGTTCGTCTGTGCCCTTTGTTGTTTAGCCATCGCAACAATATTTTAATTTACTTAGTATTGACAAAAGAAACCTTGTTTGTGCAAGAAAATGTAATTGTGAACTTACTAAAGGCTCTTAAAAATGAGATTACTGTCAATGCGATAGATGTTTAACCAAATTTTTATTTAAAATCAGATTATACATTGGCTTAAAACAGCTTTGTACGAAGCCAAAAAAAAAAGGAGTTAATGACGTTTGGTTGACTTGACACTTCAACGCAAAAAAAAATACCAGCATCTGTCTAGTGTCTTGTATTTTTCGGTTTCAATTTGCAATGCTGTGTTATTGTTTTTATATTAATAATTGTATTCTTACGACTCGGCTTAAAAAACGGACGTTGATGGCTCTCTGTAGTGACCTACCTCCTTTTAGATTTAACCGTTTAAAGACTTTGTAACCTGCACATAGCTAACTCAGCAATAATTACGGATTTACGATCATCGCAATGAAATCAATATTTTGTGTGAATTGTGGCTCAGCTAGTGGTTCCATGGTACTGGCAGAAGTGGCAGATCAACAAAATATGTGTTTGAAGAACATTAGTCCCACTCACGTAAATAAAACTTCGCATTATATTATTAAATATAACCTCTAAATTTTTCAGTTTTTTGATATTTAACGAGTTCTCAGAAGAGTCCGTCCATAAACTACGTTTTTACACTAAAGTGTATGTATTTATGAACCCTAAGAGGTATTTTTCATGACTGTTGGTTCATAGGCGGCAATGTATGGGCGAATGTACACTATCCTTTGGTTTGTTTTGAAAATGATTTTTATTTTTATTAAATTCAATTGACTAAAATGTTATGATGTGATATACTTTTAGAATTGACTCATTAAGCCCTTTGATTAGATACCACACACGATAGGTTTCGGAGCAAAAAGTTTATTATTCATGCAAAAAAAATGTCACCATAACTCCTCCCATTTTTTTTTTCGTGTAACGGGTCAAATTAATTCGTATGGCCTAAAGATCAATAGCTTTGGTTTTCATGCCTTTAACACCATTTGCGGGTTAATTTAGCGTCCCGCTAGCACTATGATGGTAAAGTTCTCACTTGACATGTGATTGACTTTGACTGTCATAGTTTACACAAATAAATTTACCACGTATGACAATACTTTTACTTTATTTTTAGACGTGGTAGGTAACTAATTAAAAATCTTCGATTGAGACTGTATAATTTACTCGTATAATAATTTTGGACTTAAAATATCATTTGAATAACGACGATCACACAAGTGCTATAATGCCATTATTATCTCTTTTCAAGATATTAACGTGTAGAAAATGTGTGGCGTATTGCTCATGCTGGCCCCTCTGATCTGGGTGTTTAAGAAGCCCCAACTAGAGAGTGACAAAGTGTTCTACATCAATCAAAGACAACATTTAACGTCAAGTGAGAGTCATAAAATTCTTATCTTGCGCGGGCTACAAGCCGGCCACCCTTTCTGGGTGGTTATGATAAGGTGTAATGTATTATTTACCGTGCGGGGTGCGGGTTCGTTACCCGGTTCAGTGAGCCGAGATAACTTCAGGGAATACCCGGCTCGGAACTACTGACGCCTGATGTAGGGTGTAAGTACGGATGGTTGATCGTAAAAGGTTTATTTATTTATTTATGTGAACCGAGAATACGTGGACGCAATTAATTATCAAATTATAAAGTAGTTTTTTGCAAGTGATAGCTTGACATTTTATTTCTCTCTGGTTCAGTTTATATGATTAGCCTAAGCGACAATGAGCTCGACGATGGAATCGCTCTGGTACCTCCTTACGTAAAGCCATCTAGCCGCAAACTATCCAGAGCTTGTCTATGTGACAGAAACTACTAATTATTCAATTAAATACAATAGATATACTGTACTTTCCAGCCTAGAACCAGAGAAAATTTTCTTCATATGTTTGTTGTTCCTAAAAAATGAACCGAAGACTAGCCACTGTGCTAACAGGTCAGAAACAGTAGGTCATAATTATTTTAACTGCTATTATTTTCTAAATATTATTAAAAAGTGATATAATGGGATAGGCAACTTCATAGGTCACTTGCTCATTAATATTAATTCAGTCAATTGACTGGCTATCAAATCAATCATGCGCAAAATCTATGGGACTTTTCGGTTTTGGAATCTTAGCTTCTCAATTGACTTAGGTGACATAGGTAACGTCCCCCGGAAAAAGTAAAAAAATAAAAAACAAATATTGGAGAGCCATCGTAGGTACGCTACGTACGCTGCAAATTAAACCGGTGTCTACATTATTTGTTTGTAGCACGAACGTCTCTCAAAACCGGCGCAAATTGTAGCAGTAACCTAAGGGCGCGCGCTCATGGGTGCGTGCGGCCGCAGACACTCGCGTCGCGTGCTTGTCACTCAGTCGGTACTCACCTTTAGTACAGTCGCGCTCCCATGTGAAGGCCTAATTTTAAGATTTATTAATATTATTTTCACGCGATGAAACATTGTAGATAACTTTTCTTACTAACGAAATGTTGTTCACACTAATGCATATAATCTGGACTCAACTTCACGTTTTAATAAAGATAATTCTAATAGGTTTGTGGAAACTGGTGAAAATAATACATACATAAAACATACATACCATCACGACTTTATCCCAAACGGAGTAGTCAGAGGCAAGTGACTGTCGTCATGGTGAACGAAATACTCAGAAGCCCACTTTTCACCAATGGTATTAGAACTCAACGTGGTAGGTAGTGAGCCTTCCGCCGTTATCCGGGTTGATTTGGTTTTTTATCGATGTTTTCCATCACCGGAGGAGGGTAAGTCGAATATTTAAGAATGAACACAAAGATTTTGGTTCTAGCCAGATTGAACTCGGGACCACACGATCCACGATCTGATTTCGGGTGCTGAGCCACTAGACCACGACGCTCGCGTTAATAATACGAGTACATAGTAATCCAGTCTTGCTAGTTCAGCGTATTTCCTTGAGCCATTAGCTAATGGCTGGTCTAATGCCAACGACGTTTCGCACAGAGCGGACCAACCGATTTAAGTTTAATATTGAACTACGTCGCATTGTATTATTTTTCAAATCAAATCAAATGTTCGATACTCGCTTTGTATAGTTCTTGAATTGTAATTCTTTTCAAGAAAATAAATGTCTTAAACCCGAATCAATTTATATGATACTAACTATTCTTCAGCGGCTTTGCCCGCGTAGATAATTTCTCACGTTGAAATATAGCCTTAAACAAAAATAAATATGTCAATTCTGAATAGTGTAGCTCTCTGTAAGTGAAAGGATTTCCATGGTCGCGTCGCGTCGGTCCAGTGTTTCCGAAGATTACCCCCTACAAACAAACATAGTTTGAAACAACTTTCGTTTAGATGCAATTCAAGCAACAACATGTTTTACCGATTTTCAGCGTGTAAAGCTGTGTGTTCAGGGGCCGTATTACCATATTTTATAGCCAGTCAAGTTAATTTCCTAAACTGAGTGCAGCGAGCGATTTCCTAATATGATCTTTCATTTTCAGCCAGTCAGCGGATACCTGTCAATAATGCATTCTCCAGGCCAGGTATTTAATGACGATATTGCTCGCAGTCAAGTTAAATTCCTAAACTAACCTCAGTGGTTAGTTTAGGAATTTAACTTGACTGGCTATAATATATATTAATACGGGCCCTGTTAGGCAAAATTTTTTGGCAGAATTTGAAAAAAAGTTTTTTTTCTATCACTTTTATTTTCGTCAGTCCCCCTGTCAGACGCGTCACTCGGTTGTGAACAGCGGATCAGTGGTTAAAGCTCGCGTGCGGTAGCGCGATCGATACCCGCCCGGACCATCTTAAAGGTTACGCTAATAAGCCTACGTAGAAATACTGTTCTGTTTTCTTTACGAGAACCTAATATTTTGTATTTGGATTGGTTTTTCTTTAAAGCGCAAGATACCCCTTGCAGGTATCCCTTCCAATGGCAAATAATTTTTCGCCAAATTTCCCTTCCCAAAAAACTTATCACCCAAGTTTCATTTCCCAAATGAATCTTTTGCAAATGTACGAGTACATTTCGCACTTTATTCATTTGGTCAAATTATTATTTCACAACATTTTACTTTGTCAAGTTTTATTAAGACAAATGCTAATATGGCAAATGTTTTATTTTGACAGTTATTATATTTAAAAAAATATTTGGCCAAATTATCACTTATCGCGTATGCAAATGATTATTTTTGCTGATACAGGAACACCGTGCCAGAGCCGAATTGTCAGCGAATGAACAGTGGAAAAAAGAGTTGACATTATATCGGAAAATTCAAATATCGTTTTTAGTATCATATTATTTTAATCTTAAACTGCTTTGTATTCTATGTTCTAAGTTCCTGTATCAGCAAAAATAATCATTTGCATACGCGATAAGTGATAATTTGGCCAAATATTTTTTTAAATATAATAACTGTCAAAATAAAACATTTGCCATATTAGCATTTGTCTTAATAAAACTTGACAAAGTAAAATGTTGTGAAATAATAATTTGACCAAATGAATAAAGTGCGAAATGTACTCGTACATTTGCAAAAGATCCCATAATGCAACATCATAACATAACATAATGCCAGATGCTTTAAGTAATACATCAAAATAATAAAATTATAAATGATAATACGATAATAATTAATTAAAATTATAATACGTTTACCGAACGTGTCACCTACAGTTGAATTGTAAGTGCATTTTACACACATAACTGAAGATTTTGGCAGTTAACAGTTTTCATCATGTGCAATCAAGTTTTGAGTATTTTCCAGTTTTACCTTTCTTGGGCTTTTAAACAGATCTTTAAATAATTGTTTAAGCGAAGTAAAAACAAGCAACCATTAAAACTTAAAAAGAAAAACCAACCCTAAAATAGAGTAAGACATTTTACATCAAAAATAATAATGGTTAGATTCCCCCAAATTAGATTCCAAGAGTCAAGTGTGTAGGCAACGAGTACACAGGATTCATTTGAATTGAAGTCACAGCCTCTCGCGAAAAAAACACAAAAGTGGTTTTTGAGAAATCCCCGGAGGCGTGCGCCGACCTCTCTATGGATCTCCCTCACTCGTTAACTTTTTATTATCATCTATCTCGTCCACTCGCGGACGGTTAGGTTCCTTTTGTAGACGCTCCGCGTTCAGGGCGCGTTTATTTTTCATTTCTTGGGGGCGAAGAAAATAATTTTCTGTGAGCTTTGAACCGTCGGCGAGGGAAAAATGGGAAATTCGGAAAATGTAATTGGATTCTGGAATAATCTCGACGCCTCTCGTGTCTTGTAGGGGGGAGTGCGTGTTGAAATGGAAGTAGGTACTTGGGTTTTAAATAGGCACGTATTTTATACACTAAAGTAAATTAGGTTTCTGCTAACGAGCGAGAATTTAATTAAGATTTTGTATGCCAACTTGATTAAAATATGTTTATATTATGTTGCATAATTATTTACTAGGTATAGATTTGCTGGGGATTGTAACTTCAACTTCTAAATTGGGTTTAAGCGTTTTCAATCCGGAAATTTTGATTTCAAAGATGTACGTCGCTCTGGTCGCCCTATTACGGATAAAATAGATGCCATTTTTGAAAAGTTTTGGCGCATTTGTAAAAAACTGGGTACTAAAAAAAGCTCGATATTTGGGTACCTTACGAGCTCACTAAAAGAAACCTAATGAACCGTGTACTCATTTGTGATTCTTTATTACGACGTAATCAAACCGAGCCATTTTTGAAGAAGCTGATAACTGTTGATGAAAAGTGGATCACGTACGACAAGAACGTGCGAAAAAGGTCGTGGTCAAAGGCCGGTCAGGCTTCACAAACTGTGGCGAAACCCGGGTTAACTCGCAACAAGGTGATGCTGTGTGTGTGGTGGGATTGGAAGGGCATTATTCATTATGAGCTGTTACCACCAGGCAGGACCATCGATCCTGAACTCTATTGCGAACAACTAATGAGATTGAAGCAAGAAGTTGAGAGAAAGCGGCCGGAATTCATAAACAGAAAGGGTGTGGTTTTTCATCATGATATCGCTAGACCTCACATATCTTTAGCCACTCACCAAAATATAAGAGTTTGGCTGGGAGGTGTTAATGCATGCGCCGTATAGTCCTGACCTTGCACCTTCAAATTTTTACCTGTTTCGGGCTCTTCAGAATTATTTAGGCAGTATCAGGTTAACATCACGAGAGCACTGCCAAAACCACCTGATCAGAAGCCTCAAAATTCCTATAGCAATGGGACCATGTCCCTACCTACAAGATGGCACCTACATACTTTAGTTAAATGTAAATAAACTATAATGAAAATGTTTTGATTTTTCTCCAAAAATGCGAAGAAACTTTTTCCCCAACCTATTATTATGGCCAAAATACATAAAATCCATATAAATTGTAGCCCATGTATCATTCTAATGTATAAGTTGTATTACTGTAAAGTTTCATCCAAATCCGTTCAGTAGCTTTTGCGTGAAAGAGTAACAAACATCCTCACAAACTTTCGCATTTATAATATTAAATAAGATAAATAGGATAAGATAATAAGATTAATAAGATAGTAAAGTTCTGATATGTATTATAACAACGGCGTAAAAAGCATTCTTCAAATTTGAGTGTATTCTTGGTCTTGGTGTTCGTACTTTTATCTGATTGAATAATCTGAGTATTAATTATATTAGATTAGTTTCTAACAACCATGGTACCTTACACAAGCTTAACAAGTTCTGAATTGGTCTACTGGGCTTACGGCTGGGCTTAATCTTTTTTTACATTTACCTAGTAATATTTCATACAAGACCCTAATCACATGTGTGTTTCGTCACACCGTCATATTGTCATGATAATTATGATAAATGGGCTAAATCGCTACTCAATCAAAATCTGTGTGCTGGTGCCAAGTGTTAAGAGGACACAGCACGGGCGAGAGAATTGAAAAATAGGTAGGAATTCGTAAAATCTATTGCTCTCTGTTGCTATTTGCTAACCTCGTGCCCTCCGCAGAGAGGGGAAATTACTTATCAAAAGTACACGAAATCGAAGTTTCGTTGTCCCCTGATCCCTTTTCGAAAAGTAGACCGATTTAGTTACTTTTTCATTAAAAATTAAAGAATGACTGTCCGTGTTTAAGTATTCCTTTTTTATATAAACTAGTCAAATTAGTTTTCTAGATGTTTGAACACAGCGGAGAATCTGGCAATTTTTATTAAGTATCTACTTTGATTATTTGAGAATTTTACAATGCTTGTTTTTCATATCTAAAGATAGAAAAACTGGGAATATTCAATTTCAGACCTTGATGATCTCGAGAGGGAATCGAAGCCGCGTCTTTCACAATCCGGGTGACTGCTCTAAACCACTGAGCTACCGAAACCTAAGGGGAACGAACGAATTTGTCTAGTAAGTATATAAGAGTACTTACGTTGCAAGCCAATGTTATTCCATCAATGTTTCAAGGCAAGTACTGAAAAAAATAAACATCCGAAAGAAATACTTTTACAAATATTTAAACTTTCGGTTAAGATAAAATAAATCGTTTTTTTTCCAGTTTTTCTATCTGGCAATTTTTTTTGATGTTTCATATACCTTTTATTAATCAATTTATAATAAAATGGAAAATATAGAGACATGCTAATATGGCAATTGATTTTTTTGGAAAAAAATATTCATCTACTAGCAATATTTAGGGAGGAAACAGGGGACTGCGTTTTATGGAAGAACAGCGCTTCTGTATCCTCTGGTTATAAGTAGTACCTTCTGGTATTCCCGTGGAAAGAGATGATACTAAAAGCCACCGTAGGTGGTGTGTACTTTATGAATAGGTACTTGTGAACCGATAAGATGCTAAAAGACAAATATACGAGTACTAAAATTCTACCTAACCAGCACCTAGGATCGGACACGGAAGAGGCCCTGAGGTACCACAACGTCCCGTGGTACCTCAGGCGCGTCCTTGCGGCCTACTTCGCCGACCGGGCCATCACATACCCGGTCCGAGAGAGAGTGGTCCGCAGGGCGATGGGATGCGGTGTTCCGCAGGGGTCGGTCCTGGGCCCCCTCCTGTGGAACATCGGATTCGACTGGGCCCTGCGCGGCGCCAATCTTCGGGGGGTCGGCGTCATCTGTTACGCCGTAGATACCCTGGTGACCGCGCGGGGCAAATCGTTCAGGGACGCGGGCGTGCTCGCCACTGCGGCCACGGCCCACGTCGTCAGCCGCATCAGGGCCCTCGGGCTGCAGGTGGCCCTAGAGAAGTCCGAGGCCATCTTCCTCCATGGGCCTCGGACGAAGCCCCCCCCCCCCCGGGTACTCGATTGTCGTGGGTGGCACCTCCATCGCCGTCGGCGGGACCATGAAATACCTCGGTCTCGTCCTCGACGGCCGGTGTAGGTTCAGCGGGCATTTCCGCGCGCAGGCGCCCAAATTAGTGTCGTGCGCGGGAATGCTCGCGCGCCTGCTCTACAATTGTGGGGGGGGCGGGAAGTGTCGGCCGCCGCCTATACGACGGTGTGGTTAGCTCTATGGCGCTCTACGGAGCGCCCATATGGGCGGCGGGGGCCCTCAGCGCCGCGAATGTGGCCCTGCTGCGACGCTAGCAGCGGGTCATGGCGCAGAGGGCTTCCAGGGCGTACCACACCGTCTCCTACAAGGCGGCGTGCCTTATTGCCGGGAGCCTCCCCTGGGACCTCGAGGCCGGGGTCCTGGCGGAGGTTTACCGAAGGAGGGCCCTAATGCGGCAAACGCCGTCTGAGCCCCTCGCGGAAGAGATCGTTCGCTGGAGGAGCGAATGTCGCGACGATCTCTTCCGGCGATGGGCAGAAAGGCTGGAGAACCCCTCGGCGAGCAGACGGCTCGTCGAGGCGGTCCGGCCCGTATTGCGCCAATGGGTCGAGGCGAGGCACCGGGCTCCCACGTACTGGCTCACCCAGCTTCTCACAGGCCACGGCTGTTTCAGCAAATACCTGTGGGAGCTGGTGGGAATCCTCCCGGAGCCCGTGTGCCATCATTGTGCGTCCGGCGCCGTGGACACGGCCGAACACACTCTGTCAGTGTGCACGGGTTAGGACGCCCAACGCGCCAGGCTCGTTGGCGCCATCGGGCGAGATCTGTCGCTGCCGGCCGTCGTCGCAGCCATGGCCGGCAGCGAACAGTGTTGGGCCGCCGTCACCTCATACGCTAACGAGGTGATGGTGGCCAAGAGAGAGGCCCTGCGGGAGCGCGAACGCGCCAGTGGCACATTGCTCCCCCGCAGGGCCCTGGCCCAGGGCCGCCGCCGAGTCTAATGGCGGCCCCGGCCGGGATGCAGTTCCACGCGCGGCCTGTAGGGTCCGCAGCAGTGTTTCGCAACCGCGAGTGCCGGCGATTGCCCCGCTCCCGGTACTACTCTGTTCATCAGAGCTGACTGGTCGAGGGGGTGGTCCTTCCCGGCGTTGGGCGTCGCTCCGCCGCGGCAACTAGCGGACCTCCGTGTCGACGAAGAGGAGGAGACGGGAGGGCCCAATTCTTCGCCCTCCCACCACGTCGGGCCCCGTTCAGGGCCCCCCCCCCCTCCTTGCCGGGCCGCGGTAGTACTACTGTGTTGTTCCCGCGGTCCGGTTGGGTAGAGGAGGAACACCGTGGGGGTTTAGCGGGTAGTCTGGCCAAGGGCCAGGAGTCCCGCACGAAGCCCGCCTTGCTGCCCCGCAGCTTGGAGGGCGAAGTGCGTAAAAGCATTCCCCCGTAGTGAAAAAAAAAACCAGCACCTAGGATGACATGATAATAAATGTGATATGAATGAGACTGGGCAAATGGTCGAGAGACTAATATTCCTCTATATTCTCGAACTCTTAAACTCAAACAGACACTAGTACCGGTATGAGGCTGAACCCCTTTCCACCGACCGACTGCCTGTTGGTTTTATCACGTTCTTGTGCACCGCTTCCTATCCAGAAGGGCCAACAGGAGCGAAGGAAGTATGCGCCTTGTCTGTTTAAAAATATAATTTGTTTCATCATTTAAAGAATAAAGGACACGATGTCTACAACCCGGAATTTTGCCTGTCCTAGTTTAGGCTACCCTTGATCCGTCACCACACCAGTCATACAATACTTAGCACCATAGGAATTGGAACTCAACATGGTATTAGGATGATCCAGTCGTAAATTACTCATGTATTTAGTCACACTATACAGGATCTCCCGGATTTTTTTTATGGATTATCCCACTGCCCGAGGGGTAGGCAGAGGGGGAGTGTGGGACTCCCCGCCGTGTAGCCGACGGGATACCGCACTAAAACGAACGTGGTATACCTCACCGCTATGGAATGTGGCGACATGGAGCCAAAAAGAATTACCACGTCGACCACTGGGTCGGCCAGGCCTACGTGCCGGGCCTCCTCACACTACAGGGGTATCCCGGTATACTGGGACACCCCCAGACACCGTGCAATGGCCCCCCGGCAATCACCCCGGTGTTACTTTGAGGGAGCAGGAGGAGGACGGGCGAACCGCCGTTTTCTCAATTCCTGCCGTCTGCGTCGGAGAGGAGCCACCCGAGGATCGTCTTATTGGGCTTTCTCCGCTGTCTCCTGCGTCATCACGTCGTCGCAGAAGGAGACCATTGCCTCCTAAGCCTCCTGGCTCCCTAACATAGTCGGTATGAGGGCCGGGAGCGAAAGGTCGACGCCAACTCTGGCCACTAACTCGCGGCGCTGATCCGCCCAAGGAACGCACACCTCCAGTGTGTGCTGGGCGGTGTCATTATCAGCGTCGCAGTGGTGACACACCTTGTGTCTGGCTCCCGTCGGGATACAGGGTGTCCCGGGTAACATGTACCAGCGAAGGTCTGTGGTCTGGGGACCCCAATCAATACCTATCGATAGAGCCCCTGTATCTTCCGCGATTTTTGTTAGTTTTAGAGTTATGATTTTTTTACAAATTTTCGAAAATTTCTGGGTTGTGTCGCTTTTTTGGTAAGTGTGGCGCAAATAGGTGTGGTAACACATGTTACCTGCTATTTTTTTTTCATAGTAATTAGTTTTTATTTGCTACCCTAACTTAAATCTTATTCTTAAGACACTTCGAATGAAAATTTAAGTATGATGCAGTGAAAGTTATATTTTAAGATGAATAGTTGATAAAATAGAAGTTTTTGAAAAAGGTTTGAAAGCAAAAATGTTTATGTAACTTTTTTTTAAATGGCTTCCAAAACTTAAGGAAAAAACAGTATCCCACTTTTTATTTTTATATTTTTTTTATGCTATATTTATTATTTAATGCTATAAATGTAAATGCTTCTCAATCAAGTAGACCTAGTATTCAGCTAACAATGAGAAAAACCTCAAGCATGTAAACATTTTCGAAGAAATTACCAAAACTACCATACATAGGGCTCAATCGATAGGTATTGGGGTCCCCAGACCACAGACCTTCGCTGGTACAGGTTACCCGGGACACCCTGTAGATTATTGTAAAATTTTGATACTTACCTATTATTGAGCAGAGTAAGCTTTTCATATTGTAAAATAGTAAAATTTAACCTAGTGGTTTGTGTTAAGAAGGCGATTTTCCTATTGTTCTATTGAAAACGTTCAAACGTTGATACCATTATTCAGAATTTTAAACAAATAAAACCTGCCACTAGAAATTAGCACAAGTCAAAACAAACCCAAAAATAAAATGCGGCATCTAGTCGCGAATAAAGAAACGACTTTGTTGGTTTGCTCCAAAGCATCTGCCATTGAAACAGACTAGAGAATTTTACTATAGTCCGTTTTATTTCAATCAGTTTTAAATAGATGGCGTGAATAGAACGTTTTTTTAAAGGCTTTTGTTCGCTGGTTTAGATGATATTCCACCTATTTCCATATTTTATAGCGGTTTCCGACGAGCATTTTATTGAGATATACGGTCGCTTTGACAAAAGCAATTCCACGCGCGTTATATTTCGCGCTTGTGAACGGCTTATTGCGGCCGTGTTCGCGTAGTTACGCGAGTGGCTAAAGTCGCTTTGCTTCCAAAAACGAGCTTAAGGGTGCACACCCACGTCAGACTTTTTGTCGGACCGATTTTGTATTTCATATTATTTCTGACCTACTTTTTGTCGGACGTGTGTGTTGCTCCATTGCTATCAGTACGTTCTATTTTTCTCCTATAAAAAATCGGTCACCGATTATCGGACGTGGGCGAGCAGCCTTAGGGTGCACGCCCACGTCAGACTTTTTGTGGGACCGATAATCGGGCCGATTTTGTATTTCACTTTATTTCTGACCTTTTTGTAGGACGTGCGCGTTGCTCCATTGCTATCAGTACGTTCTATTTTTCTCCTACAAAAAATCGGTCGCCGATTATCGGACGTGGGCGAGCAGCCTAAACGCTGCCTTCCGATTCAGAACGAAGTTATCTACCGATTCGGTTATTTTCTTTTATTTATTAATAATTTTTTTAAGTAGGGTAGATTTTATGTATTTTGGTTTATGAAAACCTAGGGCCTTTGGCTTTAACATATCAAAATATCGATAGCTACCGCTTAGCAGATCATTTACTATAAATGAAACAAATTTACCGAATCGGTCGATAACTTCGTTCTGAATCGGAGGGCTGGTCTGTAACCACCCTTCCGCGCGTTTAAGGTCGCCTTGGTAATACGCTTACACGCGCGCTACATTCAGAGCTTCAAAAACCAAAAACCACGTACTTCAGGTTCATGTCCTACATGCAGTACAGGCTTCTTCCGGCGGGTTCGTTATCAACATGGATTAAATGAGCTTTTGAGCGTCAACGCGCGTACGAGTTACGCGTGTGGCACATAAGGCACCTCTGTACGCGCTTACAAGCGTTTCCAACAACAAGCATATTAAACGCTGGTCTGTAACCGCCATTAATGAAATTTCCTAATTTTGTGAGACTCCTCAAAAGGCGGACCATTTTAACCCATCCGCCATATTTAGTTGTAGGTGTGTGTTTTATTTGAAAGACTACAATAATACCACAATTTGCAATGTAAATATTTATTTCAAATACTATTAGAGCTTATGGTAACCAATGATACAATATTACGTCTTGTAAACGCGTCAAATTCACAATAATATCGCTACTTTGTTATCCTAGCCATTGGCTTTTAATATCACCGTCTCTGCCAACGACGCCGCTATGCGAGATCTCGTAAAAAATCTACCAACAGGCAACACTCGCACAGAGGCTCCTTACAAAATTATATAATTTCTATGTTACCTTATACGATAATTAATAAAATCATTACTCACTCATTTTCCTAATTGTTATAAAACATTTTTTTCTAAGTGATTAATGATGATATTGTATTTTATTAATAAAAATTTATATTTTCGACTATTACTAAATTGTCTATACACTGAGGCACACGATTCTTAGAACTAGCTCGACCTCATCTGTAGAGCGTACCTACCTTCCAAGTAAAAATGTTCTCCACAACTTCTAACCGTAATAATGTACAGTCCGCACCGAGACTTGGTGCGCACTTGTCGAATTTAGCTATCATTATAATTTAAGTCACACTAAACCATGGTATATCCAATAAAAGGATTCGGTCTTCTGAATGTAAGAGTCGAATCTCATAGTCTCAGAGATTTGAAGCCAATCTGTATTTTAGGAATTCCAAATTAATTACATATCACCCAACAAATTACCTAGTATATTTCTTGGCTGGTTTGTAACTGTATAACTATGATATTCAATTCCTAAATTCAGGAGCCTTGTATTTCATGACAAGTACAGGGACAAGTGAACACAAAGTCTAGCAGTCTCAATCGTTCTAACTAATACTATAGGCGGCCCCCCGACCTCGCTTACTGTGACCAGAGTCGGTTTTCTTACACGCTAACATGACGATAAGTTGATCGGTATATTCAGATATACAGGAGCCTAGAAATTAAAGAGTTTGTGCTTTGTACCGTTATTGGTGTTTTCTGTTGATCAATCAAATTCAATCATGTTTAGGACGAATTTTTATTTTGTTGATTCATCGAATATAATCATATTTTAGACGAAAGTTTAGATACAATAATCAAATCAAATTTAACCAAACATATTTTGGAAATACACAATCAATCAAAAATAATCATATTTAGAGAACTTTTAGAGATTAATTACTGGATCGGTAAAAGAATACTGCCGTAATACAAAATAAGTGTGAATACTTATTATTGAGAATTCCAATATAATTATATACTTAGCTCTTTTAATAAAGATGTATTGGACAATATATAGAAGTATTCAGTAATATCTATATTTCGTTTTATCATAAGCATAAATCTTGCGTTAAATTTTGTTACAACGAATCATATTAAAATAAATTTCCTCTCTAAAAGTGTAAATATTTTGTATATTATATATAACTGTAAAAACTTTATTGATTTGCTAGGCACCTGTAACGTTTCATTATGTATCGAACTGTGCGTACTCGCACTACGTACAAATAAAGATGTAAACTGCATCGAGCCAACACAACATTTTGAATAATATTGTATAGAGCAAAGAGTAAACCTGTGCAACGAAGCACGCAGTACTAGTAATATTAGGACAACGCAAGCTATAATTTGCTTTATAATTACTCAATATGACAAGTTTTCTTCTATTGTATTTTTTAACTTAAAAATATAAGAAAGAGTTTAAAATATGAGACTATTTTTTATGATTATATATTTTGACAAAAAATATGAGATATCTCTCATATTTTCTCGTGTTTTTTGTCAAATACACATTTTATTCGATGAGATGATGAACACGTCATATTCATCACGAAGTTATATTTGTTACTGTTATAGTAGAAAAAAATATTAATTTACACTAGCAACACGTAAACTTACGTGTACCAAACAACAAAACAGAAACGAAAATTACAGGAAGTAGAGTTTATTTTTGCACGTAGATAATTAATTTTGTTCTTTTTTTAATATATTAGAAAAGTTTGGACATTAAATCTCAAAAAAAGGTTGAACTGCCCTACACCAAAATACATACTGACAGCACCGTTTGTCCTAAATCTTACTTACTAGCAAAAGGTGTTTTTTTCTCTCTATAACAGTAACAGAACGAACAGAAATACTGTTTATTCACACAAACCCAACACTGTCACAGTCATTATAAGTATGTATAGCTAACAACAACAGCTTATAACTAAAAAGCGACTAGAACTAAAAATTACAACCTAAGCAATTTTGAATTGTCATGTAACTAAAACAATTGAGGGTACTGTGCAATAAATAAAACCAGTATATACAGGTGAAACCTAGATTTTGCTGAATTAGATAATGATAAAAAATTAGGAATAGCAAATGCAATTTTCGAAAAAGAGAGAGTGTCTAAGGAATAAAAATAAGATGACAGTAATATAATGTAATGAATCAAATCAGGGTCACTCACACAGTAGTACGCGTCTTATTGTTATTAACAGTAATTGTCAATTGAAGCGATTACTAACAATTGAGTGGCACTTTGTCCTCCGGCCAAGAAAATGCTCAACGTACTGCCTAGTGCCAACTCTTAAGGACCTTTTTTCAGTAACGTTCGCGTTCGCAGGCAGTCTTTTGAAAATATTTAGATGTTCAGTTTTTTTTCACGGTATGGAACCTGAGCGAAGATTTTGCGTATCTACATATGGTTGATATGAGTAAAGAACATGTCTTTCCCATTTATCACCAGTCGAAGGGGTTGCAAATATAATCGAAAATTGCATTTGTTTACATTCCAAATCTTGGTATTAGTATTTTGACACTATTCTTCTTATACACATTGTATAATAAAGCCATTCAGAATTTTCAGTCAATGATAAATTTAAGCCTCTCGCGGCCTAAATGAAGAAACAAATCAAAATTAACAATAAAATATAATACCAATGCAACAGCATGCAATAAAATTAATACATATAACTTTTTCATATATATTTTATTTTTATCATTGATTGTGCAGTATAAAACGTGCTGGCGTATAGAAACATATTGGCACTGATTTTTATATTGCAATAGAGACAAAATATGAGTCTATTCAATTTTAAAACCTGTAATAACACAATGACTATTTTGTCACATTACAAGAAATTAATGAATATGAGAACAAGAAACAAAAACATTCCAGAAAATATTTGATCATTTGGTTTCGCAGTGACATTAATTTTTGACTATTCTTCAGCTCCATAGGAACTGACGTATATTTCATCGAAAATCGTATCACTTTAACAATTATTAAGATAAGCTTACATAAGTCTTTCCTTCAATATACACGTGCGTTGGTGACGTCGAAATGTAGGCTTCTTATTTGATATGTTATGCAAAACATTTTTATTTGAAAGTCAATTTTAATAAAAAAAACTACTGAGTAGTAGCAGCATCTGACTCGATATTCTAAACATCTTTTACCTACTTTATTTGGTAAAAAACATTTATGAGACCATTCGAAACTTTGGAAAATATCACCTAGATACTAGGTGATAAGTACTATTGTCCATTGGTAAAATCTATTCAACTGTTTATTGGATGAGATCCACTATTCAAACCCATTTTTTTGAAGGCCGTCTCTATGATACAATCAATCACAGAAATGCCAAACCAACTTTTCATTAAAACGGTCTATTGATTGGATCTGTTTGAGGATAGGTTAGTATAATGGATTTATTTAGCTACCTGAGGGTCTAAAAACGCCACTCAAGACAAATCATATGAAAACTATAATATGTTCCACTATTTCATTAATAGTGGTCTCTAAGTTGCTACACTAAGTATCAACATTCAATTTGATATAATTAAAAATTGAAGCATGACGTGATTCACCTGAGATGGCGTTTCTAGACTAGCTGGTAGATTGGTTTACATACACAAGATAGTATTCTATTAGCTGGATCTAAGAGCACAAACTTGTGTTGTTATTTCGAAACCGATAGTGGGGCCATACGTATCAACATTACAGTTAAGCAGATGATACAAGAATCAATACGGAATAGAGACAAAGCTTCTGAGGAGCTGCCATAAATATACTTAATTTGGTATGGTTGGCATTGGGTAAGTAAAAGCACAGGCCAAGCCGGTATAAAGCACTTTCTGCTACGACGCTGCCAATGCTTAGCTATTATTATTACTGTCATAGCCACTTCTATGGAGCTTTCTCTATTCTGTATTTACTCTGTAATTTACACTCGACCAATCCCACTATCAAAAGCCCTACATATTGGTGTGGTAATCTGCACCTAATTACCTCGTCACAAAGCCCACATCAGGAGTCGCAGCGCACGCGTCGCCCGCGGGCGCCGGGGATCAGGTCTTGCGCAGGTCGACCAGCTTCACGTCCTGAACGTGCAGGTTGTGCTTGGACTTGCCCGCGAACTTGATCACCGCTTGCGTGGAGACTAGCGGCACGTGTCGGAGGTCCAGTCTGGAAGGGAATAGGAGTGGTTATGGGCTGACTTTCGAATAGAGTAGGCACGTAATCTCGACTATACCTAGAGTCGAGATTACGTGCCTTATTATGTAGTGCCTTATTATGTAAACAAAGATCACACCGTAACAAAATCACGATTTTCCGCATTGATCACACACTATTAGGTGCGACCATAGGGAATCCAATCCCGCATCAAAATCGTAATCCCACAAGCCTGCGGGATTGAGGTCGACAAACCCGTGGATCCCGCGGGATTTGCGGGATTGAGGTTTTTTGGTTTAGGTAGTTGTTTTTTAAAAATTCATGAAATAAAGACATTAATTTTAAAACTATTACTTAATATTTTGTTAAAAGTTAAGTTACATCGACATGTTAAAAATTACATAATAACCTTATTTGACCGCGTGCGGAGGTAAATCCCCGTGCAGCCGCTCCGTAGGGGAATCCCCTATCATAGAGAAGGCTCTACAGTCATCCGGATTGGTCGGCCCGGCCGTATTTGAACTGACATCGATTACGTTCCGTTCCGACACACGACACAAAAATATAAACACAAAATTATTATGTGGAAGTTAAGAACTGAGAGTAAAAACATGTTTTCTATCCACAATATAGAGAAGCTACGAGTTTCAATAATCAAAATGCCAGAACGAATGAGATTTTAACGAAAGTTAGCTAACTTTCGTCAAAATAAATCAAATTCATTTTTTTTATACAATCCCGCAACCATGCGGGATCCCACATGAGTAATCCCGCATGAGCGATCCCGCAAATAACGTGCGGGATGTGAAAAAGAAACATATTATAACATAAAATTCATGCAAAACTGTTAAAATTAAGCATTCTTAAACAATTTTTTATATCAAAAACGAAATATTGAAATAACTTAAAAAAAAATTGACAGCAATGTAAACACTTTTTACTCTTAAAATATGTTGTCTTTGGACCGTAGTGATATGAACGTCACATGAATCAGAATCATTTATTTCGATTGAAAGTGGTAGAAATACAATACGCTCTCGATTTATAGTTCCTACCTTCAAGTATAAAATAAAATTAAGTTTGAATTTTGTTATTTATAGCTTTTATACAATATAATACCCATCGTCATTTATTTATTTTATTTATTTATTTGTTTTTAGACTCAAAAGCATGCTTACAGTATTATTATTACCAATGCGCATACAAGATAAATTTGCATTAAAACTAAATATCTAAACTAAATATCACTCAATTTCAATGTCAACAATATTAGCAATAAACTCCAGTAGGAAATACATTTGCTTAGATACAGTGTCTAGTTGAAAAGAAATACATAAAATTGATTAGAAACAATGTCAAAACTACGGATAAACTGAAAACAAAAACAAGAAT
The DNA here is from genome assembly GCA_947369235.1 of Udea olivalis. Classification (NCBI taxonomy): domain Eukaryota; kingdom Metazoa; phylum Arthropoda; class Insecta; order Lepidoptera; family Crambidae; genus Udea; species Udea olivalis. The sequence goes on along the minus strand of OX376362.1, from coordinate 6,427,027 downwards.
AAAATAATATAAAGTCACAATAATCTTAGTCAGTCAGCATGTCGTCTATGATTGTTCGGAATCTATTTAGCAGACTTCCCAAACTGTCAGCGAACAAGTCAATTTCATCGTGCCGAGCGAGTACGTCACCCATCAGTCGCAATGTACGATTGGTTGGTGCCTGTGCTGATTGGTTGGTGCCTGTGCTGCCCGTTTGGTGCGCGTTCTGGGCTGGTGAAGGAGGCGCGGCCTACGACGCGGAGCTACAGTCCCTGCCCCATCACGTCGCAAGTACCTGGGCACCGAAAGGCCTACCCTCTCCACCACCGCTTGACTGTCAAGGGTATGATGAATTATGGATAAGTAATGTGTTAATGCCACCATTACTCTCCTAAATTTTAGAGTTACCATATCCACCATACCCAAGACAAACGATGATGGATACAGGTACGGATAGTAACCATGAATTTTCTTGTAAAGCCATCTGGCAAACTTGCGTTGAATTTTTTCGATTAACATAATGTATTTTTCCTCATAGGGATTCCATACAACCGCAGCATACTCCAGTTTGCTACGAACGTACGCGTTGTATAACGTTTTTGCAACTCTTATGTCATTAAAATCAGCAGCAGTTCTCATAACGAAGCCCAATGTCTTACTAGCCTGTTTACATATAGATGTAGCATGTTTATGAAAGTCAAGTTTGGTGTCCAAAATTAATCCTAAGTCTCGAATGTCACTTACTCTATCCAAAGAGGCGTCAGCTAGTTTATAAATTTCAGAAACAGGGTTACGTTTATGTGAGAAAGTAATTACTTTACATTTATTTTCATTGAAAGGTAGACGGTTATCTTTACTCCATTCCAAGGCAGCGCTGATCTACCTGCAGAGTCTGAGCATCTGCTACATCACCAATCCCTAAACTCAATTTCAGGTCATCAGCAAACAGGAGACACTTGGCCGACTTGACCTTTTCTGACAAGTCATTTATAAAGATCAGGAAAAGCGTTGGTCCGAGGGTACTACCCTGACTTACTCCTGATCTTGTGTAGTACTGACTAGATTCGTAGCCATCTACTTTTACAAATTGACGTCGGTTACCGAGGTAGCTAGCAAGCAACTTCAAAAGATTTGGTGCAAAGCCAAATTTTGCTAATTTCTGCAACAAAACGTCGTTATCGACCAAGTCAAAAGCCTTTTTGAAATCGAAATACGCAGCATCTACCTGTCGACCAGCGTCCATTTCAGCGCAAATGTAATCCACGTGGGCTACAAGATTTGTGTTAGTCATGATCGTGAACTTACAATACAAATTATTGATCTGGAGGGAATTCCTTACTCAAAGCAGCAGCGGCCGGCGAAGCGCCCAAGAGAATGCTTGTTTCTAGTAAATTTATGCCTTATCAATATTATATTTTTTGGCTATTGTGATTCGGACCCTATGCATTATAGTTCTTCTGTTTTTTAAGTTTATGCGTTTTAATACGTAAGTCAAACAAGTTTAGGCTACACCATACTATGCTTTTTGAAAATATGCCACTCATTAAGAAACTCGCGACGATCAGCAAAACCTGAAATAAGGCCTGTGCAGACGACGGACGCGGAGAAAGAAGTACGCTCCGCTCCGCGAATACAAAATCCCCCGCTGACTCAACGCACACGGTGTGCGATCATCTGTTGTCCGAGAGTATTCAAATATTCTGAGATTACGTTGTGCTGTAACTTACTTGAAGTTTAAGCAAAAGAGAAGACGTTTTAAAAGAGAATACTGGGCCCGCGCACTTAAATCCGCTACCCTACGCTACGCTCCGCGGGCGTCCGCGGTGTTTTCGCAGATTTTTGGTTCAGCGTACCTTTAGTCTGTTGTGTGCGTTGCTCGATGCAGTTTGTGAGGGATCTATTTTGACGGAAAAAAAGTTCGCCACGGATAATAAGTCGGCTGCGCAGGCCCATATGGAACATGATATTATGACAATAAACATTATGCTAAGGATTAGTGAGTCTTTATGATGAGTCTTTATGATGAGTCGCGCGCGCGCATCCCTTCCGTGCGGTCGCGTTGTAGCTGTTTTCGATACGAACCGCGTAGTGCGTGTTTAAGTATGGCGAATGTTATAAAGTGTAACGTGTGCAATATAGTAATTGACGAAATGCTAGCATATATACAAAATAAGGTCTCCGTGATCGACGAAGAAACGCTGGTACGGATTTGTATCTCTTCGTTTTCAAGTGAAGAAATTGAAAAATCGAAGGCGCTCTTAATTGAATCTATTCCTACTAACAAAGCCAATATTAGGCGCAAAAACAAAGGAAAGGAAGAGCGAAACCTGGCAGATATTGTGAATATTTTCAAGTCAACTGAGCCCGACTTGATTCCTATTTTTTGTGCAAGGGAACTTGAGAGACTTCCACCGGTTTTATTTGACCATCTCGACTGTACAAAACTTCTAAAGGATCTGTTACGGTTACAAACTGATTTGAAAGATATAAAATCGTCCTATGTTACGCAGAATGAATTGAAAGAAATGAGAACGGAACTACTGGAACTGAAGAATAATTCGTTGCCGCCTGCATCAGCTTACAGTGTAAATCTAAAGCGAGGTGCTTGGCTGATGGATAGCGGACCGATGGAAATATCACATTTACATCATTCGTTGCAAGATAACACTGATGATATTCAACAGTCAGCAGAAAGCCTTTTTCATAAAAATGAAAGTATTTCTCCACAACAAAATTGCAGGGAGATATCGCGGGTAGATGAGGAGCGAGTCATATGTGACACAGCGGAACACCAACGGTCGTCGCTTGTCGTGTCTCCGCCGGTGAGCCGCGGTAGCGCCGCCGCACGCACGCCCCCCGCGGGCCGCTCGCCTTCAGACGCTGACCATCACGTGAGCAGCCCGTGCTCCAATGTGAATGTTTCGACGCGCCGGACGCAACCGCGGCAAATAGGTACGGAGTGCGAGGCAGTAAATAATAGCCTTATGCTTGCGCCGGAGAGTACTGCGGACCAGGAACGTTGGCAGAAAGTAAAATACAACCACAAAAGAACAGCGAAATACCGTTATCTTGGCAAATCAGGCATAAGCAAGGATAACGAGGGAAAATTTAAAGCCGCGTTGAAAAATGTTCCGATTTTTATTACCAATGTACACAAGGATACGATAGAAAAGGATATTACGGATTACGTGTACAAGAAAACGCAAGAAATTATTAAGCTCGATAAAATTATTTTTAAGCAAGTAAGAGAGTATCATGCCTACAAGTTCTTTGTGGCGGAACATAAGGTGCCTATGTTCCTAGATGATAAGTTATGGCCTACTGGTATCATTTTCAGGCGGTTTGTGAACTTCAAGCTGAAAGAAGCGAGCGGTGCTAATAAGATCACTGCCTACGGCACTGTAAATAATGAGTAATGGCAAATGTACACAATTTTGTCAGCTTTAATTGTAAAAGTGTAAAGCGCTCTGTTGAACATATAAGAAAATTGTGTTTAACATCCGACATTATAGCATTGCAAGAAACATGGTTACTCCCAGATGATATAGATTTCCTGAGTAGCATAGACTCGAAATTTGGGTGCACGGGTACATCCGCAGTGGACGTAGAAGCAGGTATGCTACGAGGGCGACCCTACGGAGGTGTGGCACTGCTGTGGAGGAAGAGTGTTTTTCCAAAGGTATCGTTAATTCAATGTGATAACCCGCGAGTGTGTGCAGTTAAAATAATAATGAAACAAAGTGCGTTCATAGTGTGTTCTATTTACATGCCCACAGACAACACAGTGAACCTGGTGGATTTTACGGATTGTCTCGGGTTGGTGAGCGCTATTATTAATAATGACAGTATTGAATCATTTTATTTGCTAGGTGATTTCAACGCACATCCGTGTGAGCCGTTTTATAGGGAACTTGATAGTTTTTGTTCTGAATACGAGCTGACTTGCGCAGATGTGAAGTTATTGGGATTAATGTCTGACACGTATACTTTTATTAGTGAAGCGAATGGATCTAGACGATGGCTCGATCACTGTATTGTTACTCAATCGGCCTCTCAGACTATTGTTGGAATAGATATATTGTACGACGTTCTGTGGTCCGATCACTTTCCGTTAATAATAAAATGTAAATTAGATACTATTAAATCGAAAACGTTTGATCGCTCAGATGTAGATACTGGAGTAAGGTGGGGCGAAAGAAACTCTGATCAAATAAAGCTGTATAGTTCATTATGTCAACAAAAACTACGAACTATTGAATTCCCAAGGGAAATGAGCGCTTGTAGTGATTCTAACTGTACTAATATGGACCACAGATATATTATTGATAAGTTATATGACCAAATCGTAAGTGCGTTGTCTAGTGCAGCCGTTGAAAGTTACGCCGGGAATTGTAGAAAGAGAAAGCCAGTTATTGGCTGGAATAAGTACGTTAGTGGGGCTCACAGGGACGCTAGGTGTAAATTTGAATTATGGGTACTATATGGCAGGCCAAGATCGGGAAATGTCTGGAATGAAATGCAAGAAAGTCGGAAGGTTTTTAAGTCACGACTTAAATGGTGTCAGAATAAAAGAGAGCAATTAAAAATGGACATACTTGCCAAACACCATACTAGGCGTGATTTTCGTAACTTTTGGAAGTGTACTAATAAGTTTAATAGCAAACCTGGGGTGCCTGTGAGCGTCAATGACGTCAGCGATCCGAAGCACATAGCTGATATGTTCAGGGAGCAGTTTGCTGTTAAGTCACCTTTGGGGCCATCACAGATGCAGTGTGAGAGCGGGCGGTGTGGGGGGGAGCTCGGCACTAAGTTTACGGCCAAAATGGTCAGCAATGTCATAAGTGCTATGTCACGAGGAAAGTCACCTGGACATGACAATCTAAGCATCGAGCACCTTAAACATGCTGGCCCGCATCTTCCCAGGGTTCTAGCTATGTTCTATACGCTATGTGTGGGTCACTCTTATCTGCCTGCTGATATGATGAAAACTGTGGTGGTGCCAATCGTTAAGTGCAAGACTAGTGACATAAGTGACAAGACTAATTACAGACCGATCTCACTGGCTACTGTTGTAGCTAAAGTGCTTGACAGCTTGCTTAATTCAGAGCTAGATGCATACGTGAGTAGTCATGACAACCAGTTTGGCTTTAAATCCGGGCTCTCGACAGAGACAGCAATTTTATGTTTAAAGCAGGCTGTTAAGTACTACACTGATCGGAAAACCCCTGTGTTTGCCTGCTTCCTGGACTTATCAAAGGCGTTTGACCTGGTGTCCTATGACATTTTGTGGCAGAAACTAAGCACTACTTCTATGCCAAGTGAACTTGTTAACCTGCTTAAATACTGGTATGGAAACCAGGTCAATACGGTGCGCTGGAGGAGCACATTTTCGGAACCATATAGGATGGAGTGCGGGGTGAGGCAGGGAGGGTTGACCTCGCCTAAGCTCTTCAACCTATATATCAATGCCCTTCTGGAGGAGCTCGGCAGCACACATGTCGGTTGTCATATTGATGATGTTTGTTTTAATAATATCAGCTATGCGGATGACATGGTGCTGCTGAGTGCTTCTGTATGTGGGTTATCGAAATTGATAGCTATATGTGAACGCTACGCACTTAGACACGGCCTGTCATATAATGTTAAAAAAAAGTGAGTGCATGGTCTTTCGAGCCGGCGGGAAGTGTCCAGGTAATACACCGGTCATAAAACTAAATGGTTCACCACTTAGAAGGGTTGAAAGTTTTAAATATCTTGGACACCTGGTTACCGCCGACTTGAGGGATGATGCAGACATTGAACGGGAACGTAGGGCGCTGTCTGTTCGGGCTAATATGATCGCGCGCAGGTTTGCTCGTTGCTCGGAGGATGTCAAAATCGCTCTTTTTAAGGCATTTTGTACGTCCTTCTATACGAGTAGCCTGTGGGTGGAGTATACCAAGAAGCAGTATAGCGCCTTGCGCGTCCAGTATAATAATGCATTGAGGGTGCTGCTGGGGCTGCCTCGGTTTTGCAGCGCTTCGGGGATGTTTGCTGAATACCGCGTGGATTGTTTTTATACAACCATGCGTAAGCGGTGCACATCCCTGGTCCGTAGGGTTCGGGCCAGCTCCAATAGCATCCTTGAGGTGTTATCAAATAGATTTGACTGTCGGTACATGAATCATGCAGCGATGATTCATGTGCGAACATCAAGTTAAGACAGCCTTGCCTAGGTAAGAATTTTATTTTAATTTTGTTGATTTGTTTTATTTTTGTAGTATGATATTATTGTATGTAATTGTTATTATTTTTCGTTTTATTTCTAATTATAAATGTTTTAAATTAATAAGTATTGTATGTATAATTTTCTATGATCCCAAGAGGGTTGAAATAAATGAATTTAATTTAATTTAATTTAATTTATGAAGACTTGGTAAAAATCGGTAGATAGTCGTTCAAAATCAGTATTTCAGAAAACTAAGGCCAATTTCGGGGACCTACTGAATTGAATCCACAACTTTAAAGTTAATAATCTCCATACACGTACAGTTACATTACAGGGCAAAATCGTCGTTTCGCCACACACGCACAGTTCTGTTCTGTCCGCCTGATACCCGACAGGCAAACCTATACGTATAACGACTGAAAATTCACGTCCCTTCTTGTTCCACGAACAGGAGTCAGGACCCCGAGATCTTGTCCGGACGTAAAATGAACACTAGGCGACAGTGGAAAGGATAGTTTTGCGCACGGGTACAGTATAAAGAGGGGGGGTGGGGGTTTCATACCATTTTATTTATTTAGGCATAGTACACAGCTCAATACAATTTTAGGTACAATATTGAATACAATTCTGTAGGCCTATTACAACTATCCAAAGTATTACAATCGGTGCTCGAATTTAACAAAACCTTACAAAGTAACTGGCAGTTTCTTAGCTGTCATAATAGTAACAAAGTTATTACTGTATGAGTTCTGCTCGGTTTCAAGTCAATGGCTGTGAGTATAGCCGATCCTTATTCGCAATATCGGATCCGTACGTACGTATAAATCTTTTTGGATGTGATAACTATAACTGTCTGTCTCAAAGGCCGTCGGTCCTTAGCACTTTGTATTTGGAAAGATGATAGGGGTGTAAGGGGGTCCTCCAACATCTTCGGGCCCCAAGCCAACCCCGCCTGCAAGCTGGTGCGCCCTGCTGATTAACGAAGGAGGCTCTGGCGACGGCTCCCCTTCATGGGTTGGGAGGTCAGATGGCAGTCGCTCCCGTAAAGCCAACTCAAGCCAAACCAACATGAAAAGTCAGCACAAAGTACCCGACATGGATAGGGCGTCGCCGGAAAACGACGCGCAGGGGGATCGCCCTACTCCTGTGTTAAGTGGGTTAGGGCTACCGGGCCATGGGCGGGCCCGGTTAAAGACGTTAGTCCAGAGGAAGGTCCGCTTCGCATCGTGGAACGTTGGCACGCTGACGGGACGCGCTCGCGAGCTGGCCGATGTGTTCGCCAGGCGGAGGGTGGCCGTGGCGTTCCTGCAGGAGACTCGCTGGAGAGGCAACAGGTCCCGGAACATCGGACACGGCTACAAGCTTATCTACGTGGGTTCTCCTGGTGGGGCCAATGGAGTGGGGGTGGCGCTCTCCGAGGAATTCCAGAATAGTGTCTTGGAAGTAAATCGCGTTAGCGACCGCCTTGTGGTCGTGAGGGTGCTTATCGAAGGGGTCACGACCAATTTGATAAGTGCCTACGCACCGCAGGTCGGTTGCAGCGATTCGGATAAGGCACTGTTTTGGGAGCAAATCGACCAGCTCCTATGCACTATTCCATTGTCCCAAGGCGTCGTTCTGGGTGGCGATCTGAACGGTCATGTGGGTGAACACTGTGAGGAATACGGGCGTGTTCACGGTGGTTTTGGTTTTGGCAGTCGTAACGCTGAAGGCGAAGAGATTCTCCGGACGTGTATGGCTGCCGACTTGGCCGTCGTGAACACGTTCTTCAAAAAGAGTCCCGAGCATCTGATCACCTACAAGAGCGGTAGGAGCACAACCCAGATCGACTACTTTCTCACCAGGAGAGCCCAGATCGGCAAGGTAGCTAGCTAACTGTAAGGTCATACCCGGAGAGAGTCTTACTGCCCAACACCGTCTACTTGTGATGGACCTGCGAGTGAAGCCTCGAGGCAAATGCCGGGAGCGCTGCCCGCCCCGAACCAGGTGGTGGCTGCTTGAAGGAGCCAGATCCCACGACTTTGCTGCCGCTGTCGGTGACCTGTGCATCGCAGCGGATAGTGAGTCCGGGCAACAGCTCTGGGATAGGTGTCAGGCAGCTATCACCGAGGCGGCGAGGGTGGCGTTGGGTGTGTCTCGGGGTGGACGTGGGCTTGACAAGGAGACCTGGTGGTGGAACGAAGCAGTCCAGAAGGAGATTAGGGTAAAGAAAGCCCTCTTCAAAGCGTGGCAAGCGTCCAAATCTCCTGAAGATCGCGCCGCGTACAGGGATGCCAAACGTGCCTCTAAACGAGCTGTAGCCAGGGCCAGACGTGACCACTTACGTCCTTTGTACGATAAGTTGGAGTCGTCTGAGGGGCAAAAGCTCGTCTACAAGTTGGCACGTTCGAGAGTCAAAGCGGCCCAGGATATTTCCATGTGCCGCTGTGTAAATGACACTCTTGGTAACCTGCTATGCGAGGACCGCGCGGTGAAGGAGAGATGGCGCTCTTACTTCCACGAGCTGCTCAACAAGCAGCACAAAGAGGTGCAGCCACCTGAACTCCCACTAAATCAGGGACTAGTGCCCCCGGTAACGCCTGATGAAGTCCAGTCGGCTCTTCGCCGCATGAAGAACCGGAAAGCTGTCGGACCCGATAGGGACTCCCCTATCGAAGCGTGGAAATCGATGGGCTCTCGTGGTGTGGGCATACTTACCCACCTTTTTAACCGCATTCTCCTCACCGGGAAGATACCTGACCAATGGAGACTGAGCATTATCACGCCAGTCTTCAAAGGCAAGGGCTCGGTGCAGGAGTGCAGCAATTATCGCGGCATAAAGGTGATGTCCCACACCATGAAGCTCCTCGAGCGCATTGTAGACTCTCGGATCCGACAGGAGTGTACAATCTCGGGGTGTCAGTATGGGTTTCGACCAGGTTGCGGGACCATGGACCCCATATTTGCCTTGAGAACGCTCATGGAGGGATACAGACTGAAGAATACACCTCTGCATCTACTTTTCTTAGACATGCAGAAGGCCTTCGACTGTGTCCCTCGTGAGATGATCGGCTGGGCGCTGCGGTCCAGGGCCGTTCCCGAAGTCTTTATTGACATTATCCGGGACATGTACCACGATTCCAGTTCCATAGTTAGGACTGCGGTTGGTGGGACGCTTCCTTTCCTTATTACCGTTGGAATACACCAAGGCTCCGTGCTTAGCCCGTTTCTGTTCAGCGTAATATTAGACGTTCTGTCAAACAGCATCCTAGACCACCATGAGCAACCACCCTGGTTGCTTATGTATGCTGATGATATAGCGCTAGCAGATTCGGACAGGGGACGGCTGGTACAACGGGTGAATAAGTGGAAAAATTCACTTGAAAACGGCGGTCTGAACCTAATGTGGCGAAGACGGAGTACATGGCCTGCAACACCACAGATACCCAGTCCGTCCGCATAGGCGTTGACGTGGTCGAGCGCACGGACCGTGTTAAATACCTGGGATCTGTTTTAAGCGCGTCCGGGGACATCGACCGCGACGTCAGAGCCCGAATTTCCGCGGCTTGGGCTAAATGGCGTGAGGTGGCTGGTGTCATTTGTGACCCCAAAATGCCGATCAAGCTGAAAGGGCAGGTCTATAAAACCATCATTAGGCCTGTCCTTTTATATGGCAGTGAAACATGGCCGTTACTAGAGCGACACAAGCAGGAGCTGCGCGTCACGGAAATGAAGATGCTGCGGTGGATGTGTGGAGTCTCACGCAAAGATCGTGTGCGTCACACCCACATCCGCGGCAGCCTTCGTGTTCGTGACATCGCAGACAAGCTGCAGGAGTGCCGCCTTCGTTGGTATGGTCATGTCTCACGGAGATCGGCAAACAACGTGGGCAACAAATGTCTGGCTATGCCGCCCCCGCCAGGTACCGGTAGAAGAGGTCGACCCAAGAAGCGGTGGCTCGACGTCGTTAAGGGTGACATGCGTGCCAACAGACTCACCACTGAGGATGCACAAGCCCGCCCGAAGTGGGTCAAGAAAATAAGAAAGGCGGACCCTGGGACCCCACACACCAGTGTGGGTTCACAACCGGGATAGACCGCACGGATGATGATGATTTGGAAAGATGATATTACCTGACGAGATTTGGGCAGCGAGCCAGGTGGTCCAGCGCTGCTTCGGTGAGGAGCCGGCAGCCGGCTAGCGACAGCCGCTGCAGTCCGTGGTGCGCCAGCTGCGCCGCGCCCGCGTCCGTCAGCCGCGCGCACGACGACGCGTCCAACTCGCATAGCTTTGGTAATGCCTGGGGAATGAAAGTAAGGTTAGTACAATTCTAAAAAAAATATAATAAGATAACAATGGGCTATACAAGCCTGAAAGACAAGGAGGTTATGTCGGATTTATATCAACTAAAACACTACGGTAATCAACCTAGGCGGCAAAACAAAGTTCTCTGAGAAGTTATCTCTGTTACTTTGATTTACGCATGTGCCTTTGTTGGAGCGAATTGTATTTTTTTTAAAACTTAGTAGTCTTTTTAGGTACCTACAAATGATGCTATTTCAAATGCACAAATATCATTTTCTACATGCTCATGAAACAATAAAATTGATGAAGAAAAGTATCTGCTATTACAGTCGTTGTCATCTAATAGGCCCGTTTTGACATCTGCTAGCAAAGACCCTAGAATGTAACTCTGCAATACTCAGCATAAAGTTTCTCAGCTAAAGTTTATTTATTTATTGCATGCCGTGTGGCATGCAATAAATAATTAAAAATTTGGAATACATAAAAAATAATTATTCAGTTAATGCGTTGAAATAAACACTTAATTAAAGGGCGCGATAAGTGATATGTCCGAAAATATTTTGGGTTTTTTATATTTTCACTCCAAAGAAATATTGTGATACTTTGAATCATTTCAAAACGTCCGAAAACAGTTACGTTCCAGTCCTTTTTTTCAATAATAGTGATGTAACCAATTCTTACCAAAGCCCGGAAAGTTCTTTCACCAGTAAGAATCACTTCCAAAAAAAATTTGATTACGCAGATTACGCTTCATTATGTACATGGGTGTAATCATTTACTTATTTGGAATTTAGTTGTAGACCTTATTACACATTTTATAGCAATTTTTTCGGTATAATGAGGCCTTAAGACAGAAATCTACAGCAAGCCTGTCCGGGAATCGGTAATAAGGTTACCGACTGTGGGGTTCACTCACATCCTTATTTACACCGCGATGACAGGTGTCAAAACAGGCCTATTAGATTTCGACGACTGTGGCTCACAGCAATATCTGAGATATCAAAGTCTTTATGAAAAACAGAATTTTCACCTTTTTCGTACCTAAAACTAATATTAACATAGCTTAATTCAACAATATCTTACCTGTACAACATATCTCATAGCGACATCAGTGATATCCGTCCCGGGCAGCCTCAGAATGCTCAAAGCTGCTAATCTCGACGGCTCCGCCCCTGTCCTGGCGCCGCCCCCCGGCCTGGAGTTCTCGGGCGGGGCGAGGATGCCCCGCAGCTTGGCGTCGTCGAGCGCGCGCGCGAAGGACAGGTCGAGCGAGCTCAGCGGCGGGCACGCGGACGAGCGCAGCGCCAGCGCGGCCTCCGCCGGCGAGCCCGCCAGGGACAGCGAGCGCAGCGTCGGCAGCCGAGCCAGGAGCCTGTACGAGAGAGAATAGATTTAAAGATATTAATTTCTACAAGAATTTACCAATTTAGATAATAAAGTCTAAATCTTTATTAACTCAAAATATCTAAAGTTATGCAAAGAAAATTTCTGATTCTGAAAGAAATATTGGACTAATAACAAATAAAAAAGATTTTACCGGTTGATTATCCAAAAAACTTACAAAAACTATATGGCATACTCAGTGAGTGAGTGAGTAACTAACATAAAATGTTTATAGATAGGTCTTTGTATATTCTAGGTCGACAACTTTTAAAACTTTTTAATTTGTATAATGTTATTTCATAATCTTGGTTAACTCTAACCTCTAACCTCTAACCTAACCTAACCTTTTATTGAATAATCCGTTTTATTCTACAGTGGAATTCTTGAAAAAGGATTTCACTGTAGCGTAATGACTTTTTATATTATTTGTAAATTGTTTATTTATAATTCGTGAAACTTTTACTTGACATTGTTTATTCCTCTCTTGACTTAATATTGACGACATCTATTTTTATATAAATTTTAATATTCTATTTTGTGATTTTGAGCCTTGACATTTTTTATTTTTTTATTTTGTGACTTTTTGTATTTAATTTGATTTTCTGCGTTATTTTATTTCTTATTTTGTTTTCATTTTTATTCTATTTTATTATTTTTTGACGATCTTATTGTGAAAATCCATTAATTGACCATAAACAAATGTAATTTAATGTGAATTTTTGTAATAAGAAATAAATAATCTAATCTAATCTAATCTAATGAGTCTCGGGACTAAATACTAAAAAAACGTTTTTTTGATAAAAATATTTTTTATTCATCAACGTAGTCTCCTTCAGCTGCGATAAATTCCCTCCAACGGTTCTCTAACCTTTCTATCCCATGAGTGTAGAACGATTTTTCTTTGGCTGCAAAATAAGCCTCCGTTGCTGCGATTACTTCACCATTTGTGTCAAATTTCTTACCTCGAAGCATTTTTTTCAAGTCTGCAAAGAGCCAGTAATCACTGGGGGCCAGATCTGGCGAATAAGGCGGATGTGGAAGTAATTCGAAGTGCAATTCGTTTAGTTTGGCCATCGTTACCATTGATTTGTGACACGGCGCATTGTCTTGGTGAAAAACTTTTTTTTTCTTCAATTGAGGCCGTTTTTCCGCGATTTCGTACTTTAATCGCTCCAATAACCCCATGTAGTATTCGCTATTTATTCTCTGTCCTTTATCAAGGTAGTCGATGAAGATTATTCCATGCGCATCCCAAAATACAGAGGCCATAACCTTGCCAGCTGATTTTTGTGTCTTAGGCCGCTTCGGGCGGCTTTCACCGGGTGCTCTCCACTCTGCTGACTGCCGATTGGTTTCCGGAGTGTAATAGTGAATCCATGTTTCATCCATTGTCACGTACCGACGTAAAAAAACCTTTTTATTCCTGTCAAACATAGCCAAACAGCGTTCTGAAGCATCAATACGCTGTTGCTTTTGATCAATCGTGAGCAAACGCGGCACCCATTTGGAAAAAAGCTTTTTCATGGACAAATGTTTATGTAAAATGGTGAAGACACTACCAGTTGAAATCTTCACTATCTCAGCTATCTCACGCAATTTCACTTTTCTATCTTCCTTCACGATTTTCAGGACTTGGTTGATGTTTTATTGAGTCACTGCTTCATTTGGACGACCAAAACGTTCAGCATCATTTGTATCCATACGACCGCGTTTGAATTCAGTATACCACCGACAAATTGTTGTTTTAGACGGAGCAGATTCTAAATAACACTTTTTAAGCCACTGCTGCGCTTTTATCAACACGCGAAACTCGTTGTTATCCATTTTTTACGAATGTACTAAACTAGTCTCACTAAAAAGTGTGTAGCCCAATATTTTATCGTTCGATTTTTTTTTTTAAATACACATATCATTTTGATGGCCAATGCTTTCGAAAAATAAAAAAAAAAATTAATATAAGCCGCCATGTCTATGTTAGTCCCGGGACTTATTGAACGATCTAGTATGTTATTGAAAATCAACTTCAATCAACTTTTTTGTCAAGGTTCTCACGCAAAAATACTGATAATACAATTAAATGATCATTGTCCATTTATTTTACACTAAAAAAGTCCTAAAATGTAGTCTTGGCCAGGTCTACGTACACCATACCAAAAAATAAGAAAAACTACGTGAAACAGTTTTCAAATATTCAATTTCCTTAAAAATATATACTTATTTGGTTCAAACAAGATTTCCAATGAGCAGAATTGCAACACACGATAAAAAACATCACGGCGGAATTGTGTCAACACAGATTACGCGGTGTCAATTTGACAAGACTACAACAAAAGGTTATTTTCACTTAAACAGTTGTTACGAATAGTGATGGGATTTTATTCATTGCACATCTTTTACGATATGTGATGTAAAATTGTATCCATATGTTATCAAAATAATGAAAGTATTATAATTAATACATAGTTGTAATTAAATAAAAGTTTGTGAATATATATAGATTTGTACCATCTTTTAATTACTTGAACGAATAAAATCATGTAATAACAATAATTGTGTTGATAACAAAAAATATAAGAATTATGTCATTATCAGTTTTATCAAACAACAATCTTTTCGAAAATAATTCACTACAAGCATTAACACGTTCTGTAATCTATCACTATTAGATGCTGATTCATTATTTTCATTACAACTTATAAATTGAAACTCGATTCTCGATTCTCTCAGTGATTTGTCGTCACATTCACAACACCGAACTAGGTGATAGTAAGTATATTTTTATTTTCACTGTCGCTGTCTGTAAACTCTTTAGGAAATCAATTTTTTTGGACCTTTTCTGAAAGTGACAACCAACAAAAAAAAATAGTACGTATAGTTAGAACTAGTCATACAGAGCAATAGTTACTACGGCAAGAAAGTTGTAGGGTTGTGGCAACCCTAGCCAAGTTATACGAGTTAAAAATTCTTCATTTTCAAACATTTATTGATTTTGGAAGCACTGGGAAACATAAAATAATGATATGTATATCTAGAAGTAATGATCCGAAGCATTTTTACCTTGGCGCTAAGATGGCAGCTAATTATAAAACAGTCATTTTCACAGTTAAACAAAAAATACCTTTCTCTGTTTAATAAAAACCGATTTATTTTATAAAAGTGCCGGCCTACGAAAATAATGGTACGTGTAGTTAGAACTAGTCATGCGGAGCAATAGTTAGTATGCTACAAAATTCGTAGGGTTGCCGCAAACCAATTTATACGAGTTAACAAATTCTTCATTTTCATGAACTTTTTGTTTTTTTTAGTGCAGTGAAACATAAAATAATGATAGATCATGCTAGAAGTAATGATCTGCATCATCGGCAAGCATTTTTACTTTAATTTCTACGTGTATGAATGAAAATGACGAATCTTTAAGCATGTAATACTTGACTTGTGGCAACCCTACGAATTTTTGTGCCATACCAATTATTGCTTTGTATGACTAGTTCTAACTATTCGTGGCATTTTATTGCGTTGGCCGGAACCTTCGAAAAAGAAATCAGCTATAATAAGAGTAAGGTATTTTTTCGTTTAATTGTGAGAATGACGGTTTTCTAATTAGCTAACCTAACATCTTTGTGCCAAGGTAAAAATGCTTCATATTATCACTTCTAGCAATATCTATCGTTATTTTAAGTTTCCCAGCCCTTTCAAAAATCAATAAATGTATGGAAATTATGAATTTTTGAACTTTTATAACTTGGCTTGTGGCAACCCTACGACTTTTGTGCCATGATATCTATTGCTCCGTATGAATGATTCCAACTGTGCGTACCATTTTTTTTCGTTGGCCGGCACTTTCAGAAGAGGCCCATAAATGTATGAAGCCAAAATGATCTCCTTTATTAAAAATATTCCAATTATATTTTAGAAATGTTATTTTGGCTGATTTGTCTGTCGTCAAGTGATTCTTTTTTTTACTGGGAATGATTGAATGTGTACGATCGTTCTATTGCGGCAGAGGTACATGGCCCTGAAAGAATACGGACTGCGATTTTACTCAATTTTGTTGAAGAACATTACCTTCGACCAAGTTAACGGGTTGATGTCATTAATATTCTTCCAAATAAATGGTTTCCTCCAATACCCTTCTAATAAACCCTCCTTATTTCACCGAAATATTTATCCAACATTTAGAGTAAACACCCGATAAAAATGGGTAAAAATGAGGATTTATCCGTTTTGAGTAAATACCCGAGTATTATCCTTGAATTCATTATCCATTTTTTGTGGTTATTGTTGCCTGAATAGCATTGCAAGTTTTCAGTTCTCAAAACAAAAGCTGAGCTGGGACAGATATAAATAAATAAATAAATATAAATAAATATGCGCCAGACAACACACCTCTTGTAATGGTCTCGAAGTAGGGAAGTATCAGTGCAAATTGCAAAATCGAAAGCCTAAATATGTACGAAAACAATACGAGTGACACTAGTGACAGTTACAGATTGTTCTGAATGTCTATGGACAAGTGAATTGCCATACTGAAAATAGACTTAAATACTGAATCATTTTATTATAGAACCAGAAAATAAAGTTAATTTTCGTATTGTTTGTATTTTTACCGAAATCGGTAGATTTTTCTTATTTTTTTAAATGTCGGTTTTTCATTCGGCAGATTCATATTTTAGGTATATTAGTATTAGCTAGTCTAAATTATCATAAAACATAAAATCCTAATGATTTTTTGTGAAGAACATGTCAAACATTGATCTTGAAAGAAAATGCTGGTCACTGCTATCTTCCGATAGCTTGTAATGGTGGTTCTTGAAGAGTACCATTGTATTGCAATGGGAAAATCTCTGGCGGAAAATTATTCCACAACTTACACGTGCTTGGTAAGACGGGATAGAGCCCACTTAAAGCACGTACATTAAAGAACCAAGAAGACAAAACAGAACGCAAAGTGATGTAGATTAAACCTAATTCTACATGTATACTACACATTGAACACTAAAAGACTGAAAAAATATTATCGTCTGACTTACCACGCAAGCTGCCTTCGTGCCAAATGACACCACTCTAAGCCCAACGAGATAGGCTGACGCCGCGCGATACCGGCCAGCTGCGCCGCTGATACCCGCACTTGGACGAACGACATACTCCGCCAGAGGGACGGGTCCATCTGCAATAACAAATTAAGACTGTTATGAAGTAAAAAGGAGAACTACATAGTGATGGAACAGCAGAGCTTGGTAGCTTTATTTGTAAAACAGCATTTTACTAGGAATATTCAATCAAATAACTGAACCATATCGGTTTCATCGGCTAATTCAGACTAAAACTGACTATAAAGCTTTAACTGACGCTCGAAAGAAGTGTCAGATTTGACAACCGGCTTCATCAGGAATATGTTTATATAACGTGTTGTAGACGCTAAAATTTCTTAACTAACTTTTATTTTGAGGTTTTCACAAGAAAATGTATTTTTTAATTTCTGTTGCCACTATAACAAAAAATACTTTAAACAGAATAAGACTAATATTTAAGGGGGGCCCATACAACAACCTTAAAAATAGATACGACGTAAAAGGGTTTAAGTGATACCTATCAATAGGCGTTTGAGGTTCTAATAAATAGACTCCCAAGATTATTTATGCATACTTCTATTCAATTTATAAAGAGGAAAGATTTGTTTGTTTGTTTGTATTAAATAAGCTCCAAAACTACCTGACTGATTTTAAAAATTCCTTCACCCATATAAAGCTACATTATCAGGGAGTGACATAGGCTATATATTTTTTAATTTTGGTTATATTTCGATGGCAAAGAAAGACTACGCGGGTAAAGCTGCTGACGGACAGCTAGTTCAGTTATAGGACGTTTTGCAATTTAAGATTATAGTTTAGAGGAGTTTGGTTGTTTTAGATACCAAGGAAATTTGTTACTGAAACGATCTCAATATTAATTACCTATGACATTAATGCGAAGCTTGTATTTTTTCTAATTGAGGAATGCTTATTTCATCGTACGAAGTTCTACATCACCTATTGAGTGTGCCAGTGTCAATAATTAGTTGGTATGAGGGGAAACCCATCTTATGTAAGACTGCGCTCACCGAGTACTCGGCCCAGGACTTGCAGACGAGCGCGCAGACGGCCAGGTCGTGCGGCGTCAGCTTGGCGAACACGCACAGCATCGCCTCGCGGTCCAGCCACGGCGAGTGGCCGGCCGGCCCGGCGCCCGCGCCCGCTAGCGCAGCGGGCCGGATCGGGTACAGGGGCTTCTTGAGGCCCTGAAACAAACAAAAAATAATTATAATTAATTAGCCTGTAGTCTGAGCATTCTTGCATGCCTTATTATGTAAACCTGTTAAAATTAGGCAGTCTTAAACAATTTATTTATTAAAAACGAAATAATGAAATAATTTTGAAATTTGTGTAACAACAATTTGACATCTTTTTCTTCTCTCTGCCTTCAATTATGACAATGAACAATATGCTTAGGATTGGTGAACCTTTATGAAGACTTGATAAAAATAGGAAAACTAAGGCCAATTTCGGGAGATCTACTGAATTGAATCAACAACTTTTAAGTTAAAAACCACAATACACACATACAGTTACAGGGAAAATTCGTCGTTTCACCACACAGACACAGTTTTGTCCGTCTTACACCCGGCGGGCAAACTCATACGTGTATGGTGGGCTTATGACTGTATGATTCATTGGATGATTTCCCAACACTACGAATTGGATATGGTTGTCAATCCGTCATGTTTGTTCACATAATAAGACATGTCAGAAAAACCAGACTATACTAACCCCTTACTAGGTAAAGACCTCAAGCTTTGGAATCAAGTCTCCCCCCGTTTATCTTTGAATCTTCAACACATTCTCTTTCAAGGCAAGTGAGAGGAACTGCAGGATGCACACATTTGCACCGATTTTGGGCGTTTTGTGATCTTTAACCACAGTTAAAAGTCTATCATATACGTGTCTCCGCGTCCTAATACTCAACCTTAATATACAAACTTCAATAGCACATTATAGCTCCGCCACAACTCCGCAGGGCTAGTCACTAAGCATACCGAGACCTGTACCCCGATCTAAAAAACACATAACCGAACCAGTAATCAGTTCTACAGCATGTGGTCAACGCACTGCCAGTTCAGCTTACTAATTCCAAACGCTTGTCAATGACTTCGGTTATCTGTCGTTCAACCTCTTTGCAAATTTTTACTTTGAAACTGAGCATAGCTAGCTGAGCTTTGAATGGTGTACTGCCGATATTCCTCTAGTTGTCTTTTAATTTCTTCACGTTTTATATATTTGATTTAATTTTAATACTTCTGGTTAGATTTTTAGGCACTGATCAGCACCTTGTCTGTCTCAAAACTGCTGTAATATCCCATGTCTCTCTATGTTACCTTAGCGGTGTGATGCGTCAGCTGCAGAGCTAGATGCGCCCTCAGCGCGTGCTTCTTGGGCGCGTCGTCCTCCTCGCTGGAGCGCCGCTTCTTGTGCGCCGGCTCCCAGCCCTCGCCGCCTTCGAGGCAGGATCCTCCTTCTGCTTCGCGTTTTATTTCTGTAACAGACGAGGGTATTAAAGAAGGCTTCAATTCACTCTAGTGCAGCAAAAATAACGCCACAATTAACGATTTGTTCACACGACCCATGATTGAAAACCAGAGCTTAACTGCACAACGTTTCATAAGAGCGTTAGCTGTGGGTGGATCAAAAACGTTGCATATTTGTAAGATTTTCGTAATTATTTCATTTAATTGAAATAAAACTTACATTCTTGCCCTATTATTGTGTGCCTATTTGAAAACACATTGCATTGTCTAAAATTAGGTATTCGCCAATTATTTGCTAAATTTAATAAAAACCGTTTTTTTTTTATTGATAAGATACTTAAAAATTTACTGTACACAGTTAAAGTTATAATTATGAAATTAAAAGGTACATTCAATAATAGAGCGATAATTTATACTTAAATTAAATTCAGCTAAATAATCACGAAAACCTTAAAAAATGCGACGTTTACGATCTACCCCAAACGCAAAAAGCAAACCCTCTTAAATGAAAGTTCATTCTGGTTTTAAAAACCCATTTTAGTACTCTATGGACTTTTTAGTGATGTAGTGCCCACTTCACACAATCATTTAAAAAATAATATCTTTACATCAACACCCGTCGTTTGTGCACCAGGACAATGTGAGTGGTACTTTTTTGTAGAATAATGTATCTTACAAATTTGTAATCAGTATTTACCATCTTCAGTCTTAATGTGTGGCACATCGTTCTTGCCCTCGATGTCGGAACCAGCTTCTGATTTGACAGCTGTTGATCCCGGCGCTCCTGGTAATTTGTGCTGGAAATACAAAATGAGTTATTCAGCTGATAACTTTCTGCAGTTTCAACGCTAATTATTAATATGAAAATTTCGTTTTTATTGATTTGTAACCATTTGGTTTATTTTGGGCAACAACAAAGTGTTTAAATCAGCGTTTGGATTATGATTGGCACAGAGCATTTAAAACAAAACTTTTCATGGAGTTAAGACATTCGCAACCCAATTAGGTTATTCAGCTGATAACTTTCTGCAGTTTTAACGCTAATTATTTGTATGAAAATTTCGTATTTATTGATTTGTAACCATTTGGTTTATTTTGGGCAACAACAAAGTGTTTAAATCAGCGTTTTGGATTATGATTGGCACGGAGCATTTAAAACAAAACTTTTCATGGAGTAAAGACATTCGCAACCCAATCGCTCTATTGAGCATAATTTCCTCACCTCACTAGGAGTGAGGTTTTTGTTCAACAATAGACTTGGACCAAAATAACAGCAACTTACAAGAAAGAAAAAGCATTTATTAATTAATAAACATCGTTACACTGGTATAAAGGGGACAAAAAGAAACAAAAATAGACGAAAAGAAAAAATAACAATGAATCAAACCAGACAGCGGACTTACAGAGAATCCAGTCATGGAGCTGTGGTGCTGGCTGAGCGAGCCATTATTGACGTCGGAGCTGACACTCATGCGCCGCAGGTCCGACGACTTCTGCCGCGCGCGGAAGTGACGAGGCTGGAGGGGCAACACAAATGATAATTTATTAGAGACTAGCAGCTGCCTCGACAGACTTTGATCTGCCAAAAGTAATTGCACGTCGCGGCGTCGGTAAAGCAGCACATCTCTTTCGCGTTTCTCCGACTTGATTTACATATAGTATTATTTTTCACTGAATGTTTTGTTCAATCATAATTAAAAATAGCCTATGTCACTCCCTGATAATGTAGGTTCATTTTGGTGAAAGAATTTTTAAAATCGGTCCAGTAGTTTCCGAGCCTATTCAATGCAAACAAACAATCAAATCTTTCCTCTTTATAATATTTAGTATAGATATTTGTAATCCACAGATGAAACAGATACATCTTAGAAAATGAATGCATTGAGGAAAATAACTGGGTGAATGATTTGATGATCAATAAAATGCAAATAACTCAAGAAGTCTGTAATCTGGTTCTCTTTATTTTAATAATACTAAGTAGTGAAGATCAAGATTGTTTATCGTCTGTCTAATGTCTAACCTCTCCGTCTCTTTCAGGAGAGATAAACAAAATGGGAAGTAAAAATTAGGTACCGGAAATTAAACATTAAAGCTGCATAAGCAATAGGGAAAGGCCCTATACCGTGGAAATTCTATTATACTGCTGATTTCGTAACGTGTTTTTGCAATATCAATCGGCTCTTTAACTCGTGGATCTATTGTGTAAGGCGATAAAAGCGTACCTTGTAGTCGTGGTTGAGTCCCATGGTGGTGCAAGTGGGGCACTCCCAGGAGTTGGGCAGGTCCTCGTTGATCTGTCCCCCGGGCGGCACGCAGGCGGGGTGCACGATGCTGTAGCACACCGAGCACTCCCGCAGCGCCGAGGGGCCCGCCCGACCTGGCACGATGGCGCTTTCATTAGTTTGAGTTACCAACTAAAGCCTACTCAGAAGTCGTCTGACTCTATGTTAGCTGCTCGTAATATCTCTTTTTTTATGTAATAGGGAGCTAACGAGCTGGAAGGTCACCTGCTGGAAAGTACGAGTAATCACCTCCGCCCATGGAAAACTGCAACACCAGAGGTGTCACCAACGCGTTGCTTGGCTAAACAAATGGTGTGAAGATATACCGGGTGATTATTCATACCATAGGAAAATGATATGGAATTCTCAGTATTGAAGATGACTTTGTTTTCTTAACTAATTTCGAGTTTTTCATATAAAAACTACAGCTGTCGGTTTGTTTGGGAAACTTAATAAAGTCCATTAAAAAAAACTATTATAGCTTTGTTAGATAGTTTCATAATCACTAATCGAGTATATCAAACGGTTTTTTCCACAGTATAAATAATCACTCAGCATTTAAAATAATTAAGCTGTCGCCAGTTATATCCCTCATTCCTGTTTTTTTTGGAGGGCTTCCACCCCATCCAACTCTCCAACAATTCACACTCAACGGTTTGCTGCGTCTTTTCTGCTCCGCACCGCTAGGGAGTGGCACGCTCTCCCTACGTCTGCACTTCCGGATGCTCACAACCTTAGTATCTTCAAGGCCAGAGTGAAGGCATTTTCTGGGTAAGCGTGTACCACCATCGGCCTCGTCATCGCTTACCACCAGGCGAGACTGAGACCGAACGCAAACCCATTTTAAATATAAAAAATTCAACAGGTAGAGAAAACTATAACGCCGAAGGTTTGGGTGGCTGTTTTCAATAGTGCCAATAGAATTCCTGAACAAGTAGTGAATAGTTACCGGAGTTACCCTTAGCCTGCGGCGCCACCGGCGTCTGCAGCCAGCCGTCCAGGTGGCACACCGCACAAGACGCCGTAACTGGTAACATTGGCTGCAAAGTAAACGAGGGTTTATTTACCAAAAATAATTAAACAGTATAAATATTTCACGTCCCATCTACGCTAATATAAAGCTGCTTTTCCACCTGAGATGTGCTATGCATCTATGCTGCAAGGATGTGCGAGCTAAGCTACGGAACTATAAGACCGTTTCTACTGATGCTTTACTATACTACTTTCGCCGTAATTATAGTGATGTAACGAATGTAATTTAATCGAGTTGGCAAAGGAAATGGAACTGAAAATTACTGATTTTTAATTTTTAAATAAATTCTTATTAAACGGGTTATGGCTAATTAATAAGTTATAGAATAAAAAGCGTTATCTCGAAAATAATAGTTAAAAAATAGCACACAAGGCAGACGCACTCGTACTGATGCGAATGACGTGATTACAAAATGGTTGCTCCTATTCATCGATTTTTTGTCGATTCAGTAGTGTCAATACACTATTGAATGGCGTTCCTTTTCACGCATCAGGCGCTGTAAAGATATATTAATTTAATTTCATTTATCGTTACGTTACGTTGTATAGTAAATCGTTACGTTGGATAGTCGTAATTGGCCTATATAATTGTATTTAATATTGTACTTAAAACTGTTTTGAGCTGTGTACTGTCCATAAAGGAATAAAAAAAAATTACTTCATTTATTAATAGTTAAAATAATAACAATAATTTTTTTGATAAGATTCGAAAGGACAATAGTTTTTTAATAGTCTTAAACATTTTCTTTTGCCAGTTTCTTTTTATTTAGTTTGAAATAGTATGAGTGACACGGAACAATAAGAGCTGTCAGGCAAATCATCTTACAGTGAAAATAGATTATGTAACGGAGCGTGGAAGATGCGTGCGGGAAGGCGCGCACGCATCCACAGCATTGTAGCATAGCACATCCTGGACAATCCCCCAGAATCACTATCTATTGATCATTCATGATATCATGATCAAGTGCCATGAAATATTTGAAAAATTGCTCTTATTTAGCAATTTCCATGGCGCATGGGTGGGATATTATTACCCGTTTTTTATAACTGAGCACTTCGAGCTGTCAAAATCGTTAGGTTTGCAGCATTGATTTTCACCCGCCCGCATACTTCCTCACCACTCCGCTGACGCGCTGTCGGGTGTGAGCGGAGTAGTTTCACAACTCGAAGAGCACGGTTTTATGTTTCGTTTGTTGTGAAATAGAGACAATCTAGGCATATTCCCGAGAACGTAGTAAACAGTAAAGGAGCATACGCACTTGTAGACACTGCCGCATGACGCAAGTCTGCTTGGCGCGGCCGAGCCCGCCGAACTTGACCATGTCGTGGCAGAACACGCACTCGCCGCAGTCCGTGCGCTGGCACGCCTCGCACTTCTTGCATCTGGAATATAGAAAAATGTGGGGTTTAGATTAAGTACGATTAGTGATTTATTAGTTAAAATATTTAACTAATCGTTTTTATATCTCTGCACTAGCCGACCCTTTCTGTCATCTTTCCTCGACCTGTGATAGGTCGCCTGGAAGAGATTGAGAGAGTTGCTTTTAGCAATAAGACCGCCTAAATTGTACATCAACTTTCTTAGTAATACTTGATTTTTCTCTGCAATAAAGAGTATCTTATCTAATCTTACGAGCATAAATACGAAGCCTGGATAAAAGATACATGTCATTTAGTTACTCCATGTACAACACATGAAAGTACCTAGGAATGTATTTTTATTTCCATTGTTTGATCTTTTGCTAATGTCATACCGATTTTTTCTGACCTGATTCACCATGTTTTTGGTGGTATGAATTTGTTAGCGGCTAAACTTAGTGATTTGTCGTGATATTTTACTGACTAAGAGCATTAAAAATACAAAAATTAGCGGTTATAAAATGGGCGTTCAGAGGGGTGTTCGTAGATACGGTTAACTGAAGATCTGATAAAAGGCAGAATTTTCGTCGATACAGGCCTTACAACTGGCCTTTTTGGAAATCTATAAATGATGATGATTTGGGAATCTATCAATGATTTTCCATAGATTGGATCACGCACGTTATACAATTGAAAACCTTTTAACAAGGCACAAGCGTGACAGTGGCATTCTGTCTCTTTATGACACGTCTAAGTCTAAGCGAAAGGAGAGAATGTATTCCACATTGCCACTAATTAAAAAATGTGATCAGGTGTGTGTTTTCCTTTCATGGAGCGCAGATGCGT
Source organism: Udea olivalis (assembly GCA_947369235.1). NCBI lineage: Eukaryota > Metazoa > Arthropoda > Insecta > Lepidoptera > Crambidae > Udea > Udea olivalis. The sequence continues at coordinate 6,402,093 of OX376362.1, read as the reverse complement.
AGTGCTTGCAATATCAACGTCATAGGTCATAGGTGGTATGTGGATGAAGATGATCATTAGCGGGTGTTTACGCCGAACTTAGACCAATAAGAGAAGCCAAATATCACTCGATGGGCGGAGACGCGACGCCAGCCAATCAACTCTCAGCACCACAACATCGAACGCCACATCGCCCAAAACCACGTCGACTTGCCTTGCTTGCGCGCGCCAGATCGGTTTAGATTCTAATCCTTTTGAGCTAAGCATTATGGTAAATGAGCGTTAGCTGGGGCTGGATTGAAAACGTTGCATTTTTGTAAGATTTTCGTGATTATTTCATTGAATTTAAATAAAACTGTTTTTTGACGTGACAACGTCTTAAATTAGGTTGCGGCTGGGAGTCACTTATGAAAAAGTGTAACGCTCGGTAACGTTACGATGAGTCACCGAACGAGAGAGAGGCCCGCCGAATGCCTTGCGTCTCTCTCCCACTCAACTATGATCGGTCTGCCGCAATTCTTATTTTCATTCAATTCCTTGTTCCTATTGTGCAATTTAATTATATTCATATCAATAAATATTCTACCGAGAAAAAGACGTTGTCACGTAAAATCTTCGCCCGTAAAACCGACTTTACAGGCAACCATTTTTTTTCTCTATTATTATGTGCATAATACTATTTAAAAACTCATTGAATTGTCTAAAATTAGGTAAGTCGCCAATTATTTGTTAAACTAAATAAAAAAATTATTACACTTAAAAATTTACTGTGAAATTAAAAGGTGCATTCAACAATAGAGAGATAATTAATACTTAATTTGAATTCAGCTAAATAAAATCACGAAAACCTTAAAAAAATGCGACGTTTACGATCTACCCCAAACGCAAAAAGCAAACCCTCTTGTGAAAATCTTTCATTTCTTTGTTAGGTCGCAAACACAGCAGGTATAAATAAGTGGGCGTTACCTGGTGCGCCTGCGCCGCGGCGCGCTGCCGGCGTGCTCGGGGCGGGGCCGCGCCGCGCCGCGCGCGCCGCCGCCGCCGCGCCCGCCGCGCCCCGCCGACTGCCGCCGCTCGCCGGACACCACCTCGTCTGGACCTGAACAAAAAGCTGTATAGACAAATGGTGGTTTCTACGTTACACTGATTCTATTCTGGACATGTTTTACTGAAAGATTATTCCATTATCTTACAGGGTGTCCCTGGAAGTAAGGAAAAATCAAAATAGCGCATGGGTTTTCTAGCTCAATGAAATAACTAGTCAAAGTAAAACCAATCACCTGCTGATCTTTTAGCAAAAAAACAAGCTGGTACCTTTGATACATTTTTTTATCGATTCAGGCGATTTTCTGAAAAAACTAAAATTGATCATAAGTTTTTAACGGTTAGAAATCGGACCAATATTGATAGGGTTTAAAAGGTCAGAAATGATCCCAGCTATGCGCTATTTTGATTTGATCCTTACTTCCAAGGACACCCTATATAAATATGCGCCAGAGAACAGACCCCTTTTCTTGGTCTCAAACAGGGATACATACATATCCCTATTTCATACCACCAATTCGGCCCTAAATTAGCTCACTGCGCAGGTTCTGGCCAGCATTCTTTTCAGATGACGGAAACTATACATATAATCGGATAAAGAATAAAAGCTATTTACAAATGTTTTACTTTTCCAAAAGGCTACATTTCATCCTATCTGTACTGTACACAAGATTCATAAGAGTTACATCACATGCCACATCATTGTTAAAATTTATTGCCTCAAGTCTAACCCTTAAATTTACTACCCTTCTTCAAACTATCCTGTTAAATATCAACAAAATGTTGTGTAATCCTGTCATAGGTACCTGCATAAAAAAAATATATTTCTAATGTGTTTATATCTTAAGTAGTGATGATATACCTTTTCCATAAATAAATAAAAATTAATGGGACAACTTTAAAAAGCTCCTAAGCAAATTTAGAATTAATGTTCAATTTACCTTTGAGTACTGGCAATCCAGTGATAGCCAAGTTCTGCTTATCATGCCTGTGTTGTTCCACCAGCGTGCGCACGTCCCTCACGAGCGCTATGGGGTCCGACAGCAGCTCTGGCACCGACTTGCGTGCGGCTGGCAACTGGTGGAGATACATCACTATGGCCTGGACACAAGGAAAAGAGCATATTAGAAAAAGCTGATTCAATTGACTACATACAAGCGCATGCGCGTGTTATGTCTAGGAAATTATGTTGGATCAAAAAAACATGGTACTTTTTTTCATTTTGGACTTGACACCGAATATAAACCTATACAAACACTGCCACCGCACGGCTATTGGTGGTTCTTTTGTTTGCAAGCTTGGATGTTTCACTGGTAGGAGACAAAAAAAGTAGATTGATAGATAGATATACTTTATTGCACAAAAAAGGAATAAAAACAGTTGTATTACATAAAACAAGCAATTTGTACAATTTAGGCGGCCTTATCGCTAGAGAGCGATTTCTTCCAGGCAACCTTTGGGTAGAGGAACTTTTTAAAGCATGAGCTGAAACAGTAATCATTGCAAGCAAATAAAATTGTTCAATTCCCTGCAGGTATCAAATTTTAGGTAACCGTTTAACTCCAAATAGGATGTTTCTTTCCTGAAACCCTAGATCAGAGAGAACTTTCATATGCCAGCGGCCCAGCAGCGCGCACACGTAGCGGTCCAGCACGTACCACAGCATCTCCGTGAAGAGCGGGTAGCTCCCACTGCTGGAGCTAAAGACACTAGCCGTGACTTCTGGGACAGCTGCGAGCGCCACTAACCTTGAGCCCGTGCAGCTCTAACTGCGTCAGGTGCACGTGGTCCTTGGGGGCCGCGAGCGGACCGGCCTGGCCCTCGGGCGCGAGGTGCGAGCGGCCCAGCAGCGCGCTCACGTAGCGGTCCAGCACGTACCACAGCATCTCCGTGAAGAGCGGGTAGCTCCCACTGCTGGAGCTAAAGACACTAGCCGTGACTTCTGGGACAGCTGCGAGCGCCACTAACCTTGAGCCCGTGCAGCTCTAACTGCGTCAGGTGCACGTGGTCCTTGGGGGCCGCGAGCGGACCGGCCTGGCCCTCGGGCGCGAGGTGCGAGCGGCCCAGCAGCGCGCTCACGTAGCGGTCCAGCACGTACCACAGCATCTCCGTGAAGAGCGGGTAGCTCCCACTGCTGGAGCTAAAGACACTAGCCGTGACTTCTGGGACAGCTGCGAGCGCCACTAACCTTGAGCCCGTGCAGCTCTAACTGCGTCAGGTGCACGTGGTCCTTGGGGGCCGCGAGCGGACCGGCCTGGCCCTCGGGCGCGAGGTGCGAGCGGCCCAGCAGCGCGCTCACGTAGCGGTCCAGCACGTACCACAGCATCTCCGTGAAGAGCGGGTAGCTCCCACTGCTGGAGCTAAAGACACTAGCCGTGACTTCTGGGACAGCTGCGAGCGCCACTAACCTTGAGCCCGTGCAGCTCTAACTGCGTCAGGTGCACGTGGTCCTTGGGGGCCGCGAGCGGACCGGCCTGGCCCTCGGGCGCGAGGTGCGAGCGGCCCAGCAGCGCGCTCACGTAGCGGTCCAGCACGTACCACAGCATCTCCGTGAAGAGCGGGTAGCTCCCACTGCTGGAGCTAAAGACACTAGCCGTGACTTCTGGGACAGCTGCGAGCGCCACTAACCTTGAGCCCGTGCAGCTCTAACTGCGTCAGGTGCACGTGGTCCTTGGGGGCCGCGAGCGGACCGGCCTGGCCCTCGGGCGCGAGGTGCGAGCGGCCCAGCAGCGCGCTCACGTAGCGGTCCAGCACGTACCACAGCATCTCCGTGAAGAGCGGGTAGCTCCCACTGCTGGAGCTAAAGACACTAGCCGTGACTTCTGGGACAGCTGCGAGCGCCACTAACCTTGAGCCCGTGCAGCTCTAACTGCGTCAGGTGCACGTGGTCCTTGGGGGCCGCGAGCGGACCGGCCTGGCCCTCGGGCGCGAGGTGCGAGCGGCCCAGCAGCGCGCTCACGTAGCGGTCCAGCACGTACCACAGCATCTCCGTGAAGAGCGGGTAGCTCCCACTGCTGGAGCTAAAGACACTAGCCGTGACTTCTGGGACAGCTGCGAGCGCCACTAACCTTGAGCCCGTGCAGCTCTAACTGCGTCAGGTGCACGTGGTCCTTGGGGGCCGCGAGCGGACCGGCCTGGCCCTCGGGCGCGAGGTGCGAGCGGCCCAGCAGCGCGCTCACGTAGCGGTCCAGCACGTACCACAGCATCTCCGTGAAGAGCGGGTAGCTCCCACTGCTGGAGCTAAAGACACTAGCCGTGACTTCTGGGACAGCTGCGAGCGCCACTAACCTTGAGCCCGTGCAGCTCTAACTGCGTCAGGTGCACGTGGTCCTTGGGGGCCGCGAGCGGACCGGCCTGGCCCTCGGGCGCGAGGTGCGAGCGGCCCAGCAGCGCGCTCACGTAGCGGTCCAGCACGTACCACAGCATCTCCGTGAAGAGCGGGTAGCTCCCACTGCTGGAGCTAAAGACACTAGCCGTGACTTCTGGGACAGCTGCGAGCGCCACTAACCTTGAGCCCGTGCAGCTCTAACTGCGTCAGGTGCACGTGGTCCTTGGGGGCCGCGAGCGGACCGGCCTGGCCCTCGGGCGCGAGGTGCGAGCGGCCCAGCAGCGCGCTCACGTAGCGGTCCAGCACGTACCACAGCATCTCCGTGAAGAGCGGGTAGCTCCCACTGCTGGAGCTAAAGACACTAGCCGTGACTTCTGGGACAGCTGCGAGCGCCACTAACCTTGAGCCCGTGCAGCTCTAACTGCGTCAGGTGCACGTGGTCCTTGGGGGCCGCGAGCGGACCGGCCTGGCCCTCGGGCGCGAGGTGCGAGCGGCCCAGCAGCGCGCTCACGTAGCGGTCCAGCACGTACCACAGCATCTCCGTGAAGAGCGGGTAGCTCCCACTGCTGGAGCTAAAGACACTAGCCGTGACTTCTGGGACAGCTGCGAGCGCCACTAACCTTGAGCCCGTGCAGCTCTAACTGCGTCAGGTGCACGTGGTCCTTGGGGGCCGCGAGCGGACCGGCCTGGCCCTCGGGCGCGAGGTGCGAGCGGCCCAGCAGCGCGCTCACGTAGCGGTCCAGCACGTACCACAGCATCTCCGTGAAGAACGGGTATCGGAATTTTTGGGGGACCTGAAATATGGAAAATACCAATAGTATTTTGATCAATATAAAAACTCTTTCGTTGCTAACAGAATGATTGACAAGCAACGCACAACCGTACCTACCAATCAACAGCAAAATTTAATCAGAGTGCCTAGTACAGCGGCGCTCACATAAACCTTTACATAGGGGCACCTTGTTCCTGACATAAGACCCATTATGCATTAAATAACATTTTAAACTTTCTTGTTGCATTTTAACTAATTCTAATAAAAACCTATTGTCCACCCCCTTCTCGACCTCTATTGTCGCCGAAACGTCATGAAAATGGGTAAAACAACTTACCGTAGTTTTGTTTCGTTCCATTATGCATTGTTAGGTTAGGTTAGGTCCGCGTTTACTTTCTCGGTGCGTATGCTCGAATGAACCCGCCCTTGGCACTCAGGGAAGTTTGAGTGCACAAACAAAATGGTAGAAAGGGAAAACAAGAGACCAATAACATATGTTAAATTCTGATAGAACACTTATTTATTTAAATTTTAAGTTAAAAAAAGTTATCGTGGAGCTATCCCAAAAGTTTTAGTGAATGAATACCTGGTGAATACTTATACTTCAAGGAAAATTAATAGTATTTTTAGTAGATGATATTTTTAAGTACCTTTCATTTGACCAAACACTTCCAAACTTAGACTGCCGTTCATATTTTTTTATGAGAAGCTTGGATTAAAGCTAAGTTAAATATTCTGATTCCAACATAACACACCTTAGTAACATCTTCTACTTGCGCTATCTTCAGCTGCTTTTCAATACCGAAGGGGTGCAGGAAGTTACCACCGAAGACGAGCGAGTCGCTCGGTGTGTACACTGCGTGGATCCACCCGGTCGGGATGAAGAATGTGTGACCTGCTTGCAGCTGGAAGACACAAATAACGAAAATAAGGAATGGTAATCCCAAACGCACCTGCAGTAAAAAAAATCTAGCTCTCATTAATTGAAGCCAATATGTTCCCCTATAAGCAGTTAGCATTGTTTTGGTTGATTATAAACGACTACGAAACAAAGGATGTGGTGGGTAGACCTACGAGTACATAAGCGTGATACACGAAAAAATGTGGTTGTAAACATGTGACATGATGTAACATGTATGTGTTGAATTAGTAGTAAGTAGTAATTAGCCTTTAACTATTTCACTGCTGGGCTGATGTCCTTCATCATTGAAATATTAATTAATATATCAATATATAAATATTTAATTTATCATTGTGTTCTATGTTGTTTCTATTTTTTGACTTGTATTTTGTTTTTCTGTGTGATGTATATACCAAATGAACGTTTATTCGATTCTATTCTAAATCAAGTCATCGCTACAATTTATGGGTATTGGCTTTAATCACCACGCTTGCTAAATTCCTGTTGGTGATCACCAACCCGGGCTATGTTCTGAAAAATTCGACACCCGGCCACGGAGGTGTTCATGTGTTGAAGTAGGATAATTCAAATATCAAATTACAGTACGGAACTATTGTCGAAAATGAGATATGTAAGTGTAAAGTAGTTTAAAAATACATATGACCAATGAAACAATGGCCAACATTGTACAAGCGTATTAGGGGTTAAGATGTAGGCAATACTTACGTGGACTCTGATACATTTTTCCACAGTGTCTCCAAAGAAGACATCAGACTGTTTGCCAGACAGCACCCACTTTTCATACAACTGCAGATTCTTCTCTGTAGGTGGGATAAGCCAGAATACTTTTGCGCCTGTAAGTAACATAAGTATAAGTGGAATACTATGTGACCTGATCTAATTAAAAAACTTATGCTGCAGTATGGTACAACTTATACTTTTGACTTACCTCTCAAAATGTGATACCACACGGAAGTCCCGCCAAAATCAATGTGGAAATCTGTGTAGCAGCCCTTCACGGACATTAGGCAATACTTCTGCACTTTAGGGTACATCATGTCATCCAAAGCGTTGGTGGACTCGGTCTGAGGATCAGCAATAAAGACACTTTAGCAAAAGAACAAAAATTACAATACGTTTTCACTTGCGCACATTAGTTTACACATTAGAAATGTGAGAGGCAAGTTACTCGTTTAAATAAACATAAGTTTGACAAAGGGGCTATTATGTAAAAGTGGTCAAACAAGATGTAAAATGCGGTCACTGAACAGGAAATCTTCAGAACATTATTACGTAATACGGGGGCCATTGCATGTAATTACATGCAATGACCCGAACAATTGTTCGCGTTAGCTATTATACTTTAACTTTAGAGGGTTATTAAGAAGTCATCATGTTGTAGTGGACACAATCTGTGCTGCAGTTACTTCGGATCAGGGAATGTAACATGGCTCATTCAGCTAAATGCAGTTAAATTTAATGAAGCATCAGATCACAATGACCCAATATGACAGTTTTAGATCAATTTGTTTTTCTTTATTCTGAATAAGTCTGAAGGTAGAGTATTCGACAGGTGTTGGCAATAGGTTCCGTACGTTATACCGTCGGCCACACACTTCATCCACGCAGTCGATCAGGCGCACGTTGCGAGGCGCACGATGCGAGGCGCCTGCACGTAGTTCTCGAGCCGCGTGTGAGAGAACTCCAGGAGGATGACGTTCAGAAGACGCTCCTTGTTCGGATCGTCGTATTGTAGTAACGCAAATGCGACGTTGCCAATCCGTCTCTAGCTTGCAGGCTCTCAAACTAAAAGATACTGTTTACCAGATTCAGTTGGGATAACACTGACCTGCTGGTCCTTCAAGTGGCGCGGCCACACTGTGTCCACCCAGTCGATCAGGCGCACGATGCGAGGCGCCTGCACGTAGTTCTCGAGCCGTGTGTGGGAGAACTCCAAAGAGATGACGTTCAGAAGACGCTCCTTGTTCGGATCGTCGTAGTAGCGCTGCCAGTCCTGGTCGAAAATATGATAGCGTTACTTATGTTTTTACAAAAGATCTGAAATGCCGCTGAATCATGGGCATGCAAAACATTACTCTTAATAATTGTCTCTGAATACTTTTTTGCCTGATTTTTGCCCTAAGATTAAGACCAAGACAACAATCGCTAATATTTCAGCCAAGAGCACACGACACGATTGGCGTAGTGTGCTGTAGCACGGTTTCTCGCCTCGACTTCCGTAGTGTCCCGGGTTCGATTCCCGGTCGGGTCAATTCAGGAAACGATCTTTTCTGAATTGACTCGGGTCTGGGTGTGCTAGGAGACGCCCCTAGCTTATTTCCTTGTGTGGTACCTCGTAACACAGGCATATAATAATCCCTACTTCGAGACCATTACAAGAGGTGTGTTGTCTGGCGCATATTTATTTATATTTAAGAGCTTTTTCACTTATAAATAATACTACTACTTACAGCTAAGTTTCTCCTAGATAGATTTTTACCTTCACCGGAAACTTAAATCATTACTATTTCATTATTCTAATCCCGTTGGGCAGAGCGTTTCGTAACCCTCCTTCACTAACTCCGGTTCTGAGCTAAAATAAACTAATTTGCACACTTTTTACTTCGAGAAAAGTTTATTCTCTCAGTAACGCGTGCATTTGGAAGAGTGCAAGAAAGCTTTCAAATAAGTTACAGAAGTATTATATCAGCGCCGATCAGTCGTTAAACCGCTTAACCTTGAACATAGCTCCATAACATAGCAAACTTCAACCCACCTTCATGGTCATCTCGATATTTTTCTGGGTGTTGACGTCCATGACGTCGAGCATGCGACGCGAGCCGACGCACATGCGCACATCGTTCACCGTGAAGTTGCTGGTCGGCACTCTGCAACAAAGCGGGAATAGTGAATCGAGAGTAGGGCGGGAGCCGTTGGACTGGCCGGCTGCGGAATGAAGGGACGAAACCACTCGCGAACCTCTGCTCGCTACTGTACTTTACTGCCTTATATTTTTCAGTTATTTATGTTCTTTAATTTTTCGTAATAATATCTGCAATTTACAACTAGAGAAATCAATGTAGTTTTTGCGTAAAGCTGACTGATCATTATTCAATTTTAGCTTAATATTCATGGGAAGAACACTTATATTCTGTGACTTCCTAACTCTGGGGTGAATACCTAAATATCAGCCTCTGACACCCACAGTACAATGTTAGGTTTTAGGGTTAGAAATTTTGGATTTTTGTTCAGGGACATTACCATAACTCCTAAATCCAACGTGGCCAGGAGGGTTATGTTTTTTTTATCATAATTATGGTCTTTGCTTATTACGTTCTAAACTTATTTTAATTCGATATAAGTCTGTTTCTAAGACAAGTTGATTAAGATCTGAAAACTTATGTTAGTAATGTTACAGTTCTTATTTTATGTAAAAAGGTCAAGCCGGCACGCAACGATTGCTAAATTAATCCTACCCGATCTACAAAACCTTTTATTTGTATCTTATAACTTTTTCGAAAAATATAATACTTTTTGAGAAACTATAGCTTTATACGACACTATCAAAAATAATATGATATTCAAAAAGCAAAAGCAGATAATTGCTGTTTTTTATGATTATGTAATAGGTAACCATTCCTGAAATTGCATCCTACAATCATAGCGGATGTTATAGTACCAACTGCATGAAAACTTTACGAGGTGGCACATGCGCACTCTATCCCACAATTCGCCGGCATCGGCAATCCTCCTAACTTCGTGCCAGCCGGCATTCTGCGCGCCGGCAGGGCGGGAACCAGTCGTCAGGCACTCGCTACCATCGCTCGCAACTTTGGAACGCGTAATGACTGCCGATTCGCATACGAAAATGGCGGAAAATTATGTACATGGGCTTGAGACTAGTTGTCGTGTTTAGTTCGTATCGACGTATGAGATTCCGAATGCTTTGGTATCATTTGTTGACGGTTCAGTAAACACAACAAGGGTTTGAGAGTATTCATTAGTGCCTTTACAACTACGTGTGTATTGCAGACAATGGTCTAAGCATCACAAATTATAAGATTATTCAAATAAGGCTCGTGTATCTTATGATGGCAAAAAGCCTCTGCATTTTTCACTTTCGGCTTCATAATAGATTCGAGATACACATACTCGTACTAGGTAACTTGATGCACCTAAACAGGGCGTGACAGGTTAGTATTGATTTACGAAATATAAGTATAAAAATAGCTTGCTAATTAAGAATAAAGTAAGCATAAAGTAAGCATGCACATTGTTTCGTGGCCTACTAGCAATTGTTAGTTTTCTAGACAAAGGCATTACGTTACGTTGGTCTTGAAGACGCAACTTATGGGGGGTCGGCAAATTGAATGTAGCCCAGTGGAATCACAATTCAATCTGTTTCAAATTGTCACTTACTCTCATTCGGTACCTAATCTATTAGGTCATCTTCAGTGTTATATGAATCAGGGTGAAGACTGAAGTTGCTTTACATTTTTTTTTATGTTGACACGCATTGTCGAAGGGGTGTGCAAACTGTTACGTAATCGTGAAATTAAGGTAACAGCTGATAAAAAGTATTTTCATTGTGACTAGGCCTCACTCTGGTAGCTATCCTGTAAACTAAACCGGAGGGGTTTTATTTACTTTATTTAGTCTACCCGAACGTTAAAATGAAAGACATTTGTGTTTGTTCTGGGTCTAGTTGAGTTAGCCATTTTGCTATGATTTAGAGATAATTTGTATGTATATCAGTCTCTTGACACTTATGTCAGCCGCAGCGCAGCTCAAGCGTAACACATTGGACTTCATGCGTTACGTACGCATGAAGTCCGTCCGATCGTAGGTTATAATGAGTGATGTCCAAGCTCTGCTTAGATTTGAATCAGATAATGTCAGATGTTATTTATCTGACTTGATAGCCAAGCATTTACTGCATTGAATCTTAAGGCGAGGTGGTTCTGCGCAAAATTTCCCGAAAGAAACAGGTGAGCGCCACGCGGACTGAAAATCACTAAAACAATCGATTAAAAAATTAATAGATGTAATAAAAAAACCATTGGATGAAATCCTTCCAGTTATCTTCAAATTTGGTTTTGGTAAATTATCAGATAATTATTTTAGGAATAAAACCAAAAATAGAAGACAAAATGTCACAAAAGAGGTAACTTTGTGAATTTATTCTATCGAGTCCACTTTATCAAATCTTGTTTCCACCGGATGAATTCCCTGTATTATCCCCTCAACAACATCAGTAAATTTTATTAGATTTTAATTTCACTGTTTACTACTTCAAAAATTTTAATCCCAAAAATGTGTTTTGTGAACCACTTTCCCCCACGCACCGACTTCGGGAAATAGGCAACTTACGCAATTTGTAAACAATATACTCGGGAAACCCCACAGAAAAGCACAACCAACTTGTTGATAAGCATATAATTTCCCGCAGCTGGAGCTCCATTATTATAAGTTTTTACATTGTAAAAACATAATAACACTGGAGTGCACGTGCTCATATTTTTTACACCAGTCGCGTGGCCTACTATAGTAGGCTAATTTAAAATGACAACCAATGTTTTAACAAATAAATTCAGAAAATATTAAAGAAATTGAACTTCTGCGAACAACCTTCATTATTTTTTCTGAATAATGTAAATTCATCATTCAAATATATATTTTCATATCATTCTAAACATTGACCTGCCTGGTGATTAAGAGATATCTGGAATATGGAATGTACTAAGAATCTTTAAATAAATTTGGTACGCCAATACCCGCACGGACTACTATAGTAGGCTAGACTTAAGAATCATATTTAAAAAAAAAACTCAGCGTGAGATGAGGTCAGCTGAAGTACTGACGTGTCAGCAAAATTTCATAATTGAGGATTAATTAGGATCGGACCGTTTTTACATGCAAAACTATCAAGTTATCAACAATTCTGTCACTGTGGTCTACTATAGTAGGCCGGGCGTGTTGTAGTGTTAATTATCATGAATCCGTAAAAATCAAAAAAGAAACAGGGACATCACAGGGAATCCTAGTGTGGAAACAAGTGACGCATTGTATCATGCATGCAAAAAATTCAATAAAGTTTTTTTCATGTTATTCTTGTCGATGCTGAGAACAAGACCATGTTATGCAATAGTGTCAGTCTAATCACAGTGCAGAACCAGAAAAGCAAGCAAACGAACCAGCGAAGATGTGTCGTCGTACACTTAAGACACGTCAACAATAATAATTACCGTGCTTGCTTGCATAATATTTACAACCATTTACTCACTGCACCTACAACCCCCACACGGTATACGATCAACCACAATTCAAATGTAACACTATAGACTTTGATCCGTACGCGGTATCTGAGTTCATAGTGATGTAAGCTCAGCTAATGCCAGCCAGCCGTGTTACGCTTTAGCTGTCGTGACGGAGGACAGCACGTCAACCTTCGACGACACGATTGGCGTAGTGCGGTGTAGCACGGTTTCTCGCCTCGATTTCCGTAGTGTCCCGGGTTCGATTCCCGGTCGGGTCAATTTAGGAAACGATCTTTTCTGAATTGACTTGGGTCTGGGTGTGCTGGGAGACGCCCCTGGCTTATATTAATCCCTACTTCGAGACCATTAAAAGAGGTGTGTTGTCTGGCGCAGAAAAAAAAACCATCACATTAACTTTGCAAAATAGGTTTCATGTTGGCAGCATAAGGTACAGAGGCGTTCACATCAACCTTTACAAAATCATTGCAAAATGGATCTTGTGTTAGCAGCATAAGGTTCGCCTATGTAAAGGTTGATGTGAACGCCTCTGTACCTACATGTAAAGCTCGATGTGCTGCCGTGTGTACGTCTATTCCATGTCCATTCAGCTAATCGAAACGCAACCCAATACCGGCTACACATCCGCCCAACCATCTAACTAACTTCACATTCAACCGACTGACTGTAGAGGGAATCAGTTAACGCGACGATTTAATAACATTGATTATTTTGTGGTTCTTTGGTTATGCAGAGTGAAAAGTAATTTTTAGTGCAGATCAAGAGGATTTTATTTCATCTTAATTCCCAAAATAACGCCAAATAGGCCAGATTTTTTTAAGAAACATTGCTTAGTGCTTACTAACTACTTACGACACCAACACCAGGTAATATTTATATTTTTAGTCAGGTAACGTGGTCGGGTCAATTTTGGAAATCATAAATTAGAATTAAAAATATTAAATATATTTTTTTTTAATGATTTTTTTTACAATAAATAAAATAGTATTATGATTCCAAACTAACAGTCTCACACTGTGACGTGTTATGCTTATGCATACTATCTGTCTGTGGTTAACCCTTAAGGAGATTACATTTATAAATTGGCGTAATGTTATGATTTTTATTCTCAGGACCAGTTTAATTCATACCACACAACAAAAGAAATTGTCAAATACTTTCATACAACTGCAAATATATAATATGTATACCATGAGTTTGCGTACGCCCTGTACCGTAATTAGAAACGGAACCAAAAATGGCAGACATACAGACAGTAAAAGAATCAGACTGTTTTTTTTTTTAGTATGTGTACTTTGTTTAGTTGAGTAATCTTTGTTGTAACTGGGGGGATCTAGACTAGACCTAGACTTTTTTTACGCTTTCATTTTTTGCTGGTTCCGGTGGTGTTTTTTTTCTCCCTACTAGCTACATTTCTACCATATTCCAAAGACCCAAGAAAAAATGTGACGCCAACATAGACCCCCCTCGAGCCTACCGTGGACCCCTTGGGGTCCACCTGGACCAGTTCGGGAACTAATGTTCTAACTAAACAAAGATTATTTTGCTGCTTAAAATATATCGGAAAGATACTTTCAGGCACTATGAATACATTTATATTACCAACGCAGTTTTAAAATCAATCGAATCAAACCTTTTTTAAGTCTGTTCAAAGATAACAATTGTTAAATAGGGTTCTAATTCCTTTTACGCTTTTCTCGAAACGATATATTTCAGTCAGGGTAGCCGCCACGGAGCCTTAACTTTGCAAGTGAGTTGATAATAACAAAAATACATCTACCTGATTCTTAAATATCAGGTTTCACTTAATTTGCATTAATTCGTTTGTGATACAACTGTTCTGTCTTATTTTTTTAAGCGATTTCAACAATAGCTTAAAATGTATGTCTTCTTATTTGCATCGGGTTCGCCTTGCGTTTTTAGTAAATTTAATAAAAAAAAGTACTAGAACAGTGCCAATGTAATGGTTGATCTATACATAAATTATAAGAGGCAAGATTTGATTGTTTATTTGTGAAATAGGCTGTACTAATAGGGCATTTAGTTTGAAAGTTATAACATTATTTCTGCCTGTAGTACGGAACCACAAATGTTTTTTTTTAATGTCCATTGATATTTTTTTTAAATGCTGGCAATTTTTAAATAATTCTTACGACGATAAAATTGACTAAGTATAGTTTCCTAGTTTTTGATATGTGCACTTCATAGAGACTCACACTGTATTTATTTTAACAGGAAAAATAGCCTATGCGGGCGAAGCCGCGGACGGACATCTAGTGTTAAATATGCCACTGTACACAGCTTTATGGAAAGCTGAATATTATTAACAATGTGAGTAAGGTTCTCGTTGATGGATGACAAATTAAAGCAAATAATTTATTTATTTATTCACATTTGCTTACTAGGTGTATTACATTATACAGGTGGTAGATATAACGATAGAACTGAGGACCTAGTTAGTTGCCCAGCCTTCTGGGTAACTAACTAGGTAACTTCAAATTTGCTAAACCTTTATAGCAAATTGGAGGGCAGCTTAATGTAACTACTTAAACTAAATATAGATATAAATCCATGTAATGGTTATGTACTTATATAGAGCAAACTAGATTAGAGAAATGTTATTTTGTTATTGGGTATTTAAATATTCACCCAATGAGTAGAGTAGCATTTTGATATTAAGTAAGAGCGTAGACTCCGTGAAAATGATTTAAATTTAGTTAGTTTTGTATATGAAGTGGCAATTTTTCAAATATTGACAATAATATATGACACTAATAAATTAAGTGCATTCATTAATTTCGACGTAGGTAAAGTATGGCAGAGATCGTTATCGACCAAATATAATGCGGGGGTGGCGGGGCAGCCCCTTCAAAAATGTGATGAACGTATTAAAACTTACAAGGCTAGATGCCAGGCGCAGATGCATATACTCCAGGTATAAAACTCGTCAAAATTTCAAATAGTCTAGTAGTCCCTATAATAATATCAGATTAGGGAAAAAGTTTTTTCGCATATAGTATATATGAACTTGTAGTAAAATCTCTTTGGCTATACTATTTATATCTGGCTGGTTTTGGTATCTTCAAAAGTTTAAATTTTAAAGAAGATAATTCCGAATTCCAATTAGGAAAATGTGTGTTTTAATTTGTTTTTCTTACTGTCAAGATGAGTGAATCTCATGAAGAAATTCGATTAATTTTAAAATTTTACTACAAAAAAGGTAAAAATGCAACACAAGCCGCGAAATAAATTCGCGATGTTTAAGGACCTAGTGCAGTGTCTGTGACAGTAGCACAAATTTGGTTTAAGCGTTTTCAATTCGGAAATTTTGATGTCAAAGATGCACGTCGCTCTGGTCGCCCTATTACGGATAATGATTTTTGAAAAAGTGGAGCAAGACCGGCATATCAGTAGTAACGACGTAACTGAAGAACTGGGAATTGACCACAGAACAGTTTTGTACACAAAAAAACTCTATATTTGGGTACCTCGCGAGCTTACTGAAAGAAACCTAATGAACCGTGTAGTCATTTGTCATTCTTTATTACGACATAATGAAACCGAACCATTTTTGACGAAGCTAATAACTGGTGATGAAAAGTGGATCACGTACGACAAGAACGTGCGAAAAAGGTCGTGGTCAAAGGCCGGTCAGGCTTAATAGACTGGCGAACCCGGGTTAACTCGCAACAAGGTGATGCTGTGTGTGTGGTGGGATGGAAGGGCATTATTCATTATGAGCTGTTGCCACTAGGCAGGACCATCGATTCTGCACTCTATTGCGAACAACTGATGAGATGAAAGCAAGAAGTTGAGAGAAAGCGGTCAGAATTAATCAACAGAAAGGGTGTGGTTTTTCATCATGATAACGACCTTACACATCTTTAGCCACTCAGCAAAAATTAAGAGAGTTTGGCTGGGAGGTGTAGCATCCGCCGTATAATCCTGACCTTGCACCTTCAGATTTCCACCTGTTTCTGTCTCTTCCGAATTCTTTAGGCAGTCTCAGGTTAACATCACGAGAGGACTGCCAAAACCACTTGTCGCGGTATTTTGATCAGAAGCCTCAAAATTCCTATAGCAATGGCATCATGTCCCTACTTAGAAAATGGCACCTACATATACTTTAGTTAAATGTGAAATAACTAAGTATATTTAAAAAAAATGGCAAGAAACTTTTTCCCCAACCTATTATTAGGGTCTCATCTGGCCCTAACCTTAGCAGAGTTTGTATCGTATAGGCACAAAGGAGCACTTGTGAACATTAGATATTCTTTAAAAATGGTGAGCTTTAAGGTAGGTATATTTACACTAGGTAGTTACTTAAAAACGTAATAACATTATTCAGTGATATTTGTTTTGTTTTAGCCCTTAGAATAGAAAGCGGTGTATTCGACTCCAGATTTACTGATATTTCGCATAAACTCACATTAAATGTCTTTTGTCCCTCCCACAGATTTTGTACATGAATGATCTGCTGCGACGTCAGAGATTTAGCAAGTCAAATAAATGAATAAATTTAAGGTAAATTGAAAACATTAAAATTCCCAATTAGATGAGATAAGAGCAAATATATTTTAATTAAAAATTAAGTGACCCATTAGGTTTATTACCTCTCAATTTAATCATTTTTTTTAATTAAATTATAATGTGTCTAATGTTTCACCTTCCATCCTTATTCTGTTGGATTTACATCGAAGGAATTTCATAGCTAGCTGTGTATTTTCATAAAAATATATTTAACAGTTATAATTTTTCTTAGGATATAAACAGCTGAATTCTGTACATAAAGAATAATAATCTAATCAATATCTGTCATTTTAGCATAAACGTGCCAAATTACGACAAGTGGTTAGTGGCATAAAATTCATAGCACGCGATCGTACATCGAAAAAATATTACGTAATTTAAACAGCTATGTTTAAAACTTAGGAATTTCTTTGTTTGTCTAATAAAGAAGAATAAATTAAGTTAGTTTCTATGTTAAATAATTTAACAATAAAAAAAATATTTTGATACCAAATAAACAGTGATAAAAAGCAGTATTTATGGACTTTAAAAGATAAAATTGAATGACTGTTAACTCATCATCATCATCAACAGCCTTTAGAAGTCCACTGCTGGACATAGGCCTCCACCATATAACGCCAACTGTTAACTCATTTCAAGATAATCTACCACCAACAATCCAAGAAGTATTTGAGCTATGTATTTAATTATAGAACAAGGAGTGGTATGTTCCCAGACCAGTAATCAAGAGCCTATAGCTGCATATCTGAGAGCTGCAATTAAAATAATTATAATAAAGCTATACTGACCTCAACCCCAAACCAATCTTCTCTTTGAACAGCAGCGGAGTGGTGAAACCGTTCTTTTGAAGGTATGATACTGTAATGTCTGTCCCTTGCATCTCCAGTACTGCACCGGCATGCTCGAAGCGGGGACTCTCCAGCTTGTCTGCGAGGGAGAACCCTCTTCCACCTTCCACCTCATCATCTCCGAGAGCCCACTCATCTGAGTAGAGCTTACGTTGTTTGCGTTCACGCTAAGAAAAAAAATAGGAGTTAATAAAAAAAATTCAACGCATACATAGTGGATGTTTATTATTTAATCATTTCTTCAGCTTAGAAAACATTTTAATTTATATTTTAATTATTTTTTTTGTGAAATAGAGGGAAAATTTTCAGGGTTATTACCTTATTTAACATGGTATAAATATTTGACTCTTCCTACTTGTCCATAAGACTATTTTTAATTAGTAAACCTAGTGAACCATTTATCTTGCAAAATAAGATTGAGTATGCAACAGGCTGAACTTTCACTTAGTTATTTCTTCTAACCAGTTTTTCTTAATTCTCTCCTTGTTAGTAGGTTTTCTTATCTACCAATTTCTAGAGCTAGA
This sequence comes from Udea olivalis, assembly GCA_947369235.1. Taxonomy (NCBI): domain Eukaryota; kingdom Metazoa; phylum Arthropoda; class Insecta; order Lepidoptera; family Crambidae; genus Udea; species Udea olivalis. The sequence continues at coordinate 6,383,892 of OX376362.1, read as the reverse complement.
GTTTGCTTTATCAGGTGTCAACTTGAAGTAGGTTATTTTTTAACGCTAAACCAAGGCTATTGAAATACGAGTATGTTACAAACAAATAAGTGCTCAAAGTTTCAGATCTGTAACGTCTTAGACAAAGAGAGCGGGATAAAAACGGAGGCCGCAGGGAAATGTAATCAATATGCAGTGTTGTAACTTTGTTTTGGGTGAAGCACGGCCAACATCAAGTAATAATTGTTCGCCGGGACGGAAGATTAGACTAGCAATAAAGTAGATTAAAACGGGCCGACGTGTGGTCGCAACGCGCAAGCCCGCGGCCGCCTGCTTGCCGTCCGCTCTCGGCGCTCGGCACATCGGCTGCGGGAGGGATACGCCTTCGTTCGTCCCTACCAGAATCCCAATATGCTCACCAAAGTCGGGGCGCGCACCTCTACCGATCATTAATTATCATTACTATAGACGCTATAACGCAATGCTGCGAACTCAGGAAATAATATAGATTTTAACACCTTCTCGCATGCGCGAATGCATACGGCCGCCGCGTTTCAAACTCTGTCTGTCGTGAACGGCGTGATCGCAAAAAAATAGAGTCCGATGACCCTCAATGATGATCATCACATCCAGATTAATTTCGAACAAACAAAGTCCAGTCCTATCACATCCTCAAAAGTTTAGCAAATCGATACACGCTGCAGCGATGCACCATTTCATGTTTACGTGATCCCAGATAAAGCCACCATGGCGTCACCCGGGACTAAATACGTAAAAAATTAACAATAAACACTCACCAGTTGCCTTGGAACTTGTTTTTTGGTGCTTGGCAGTGTTTCCGACATGTTTACGATAGTCAGAAACACTGCACGACGAAATTATCACTATTTTACGTAAATATTTTACACAGAGCACGAGAAAAAGTAACGCAATCCACCATTTGCAACAGTCGACACTGCTGCCAACACAACGAAGAGCAATCACTCCGACAATTTACTTGAGGTTGGTACTCCGTACAGCGCCCTATTGGTTTATTTACGAAAGCAGAAGCGCGAAAGTTCAAAACATCGTGAATCTTATTTTACGTTCTGAAAATGACAAATACAAACAGAGATGAAATTAAATAAAGACAATGTTGAAGAACATTATTAAAATCCATAAAAACGACCTTATCATGCGGAAAATGGTTGTATTAAGATCTTAATGTATTCAAACTTGATCACAAATGGTAGTTAGCCTGTTTTTCAGCTCCGTTAACCCTAAAATTTGTACTGTTATAGCCCTACGAGACATCATGGTATTTTTTAAAGTACGCATCGGTCGTCTATCCTTATCTAATCATAGGAAAAAGCGAGATAGACTTATTATCACTTCTTAGTGACACAGTGACCAACCGTTGATTACTGACTGCAGTTTATTTCTATTTCAGTAAAATTCTGGATTCAAGATCGATACTTGTGGAGGATTCATTCTTTATGTAAATGATTTTCTGCGGTCATTTACAGTTATATAATTGAAATCTCTTAATGACTGTAAAGGGTGAGTCAGTTTGGGTGAGTAGGGGAAGATTAAGAAGGGGTAAACAAAAGCAGGGCCTTATCGCGACATAACGCCAACCTATTGTCTTACCATTTTGGTAAATAAAAAATGTGTTTTTTTATAAATACAGTGCTTAAATTTATGACTACGATTACCTACAATGTAAATTACACCTACATCAGTAATTGAAAATCAAAAAAGGTTGAAATGAGGTGGTCGACTTTTATGTGATAGTGGTTTACTTGTGCTTAATTTTGTTAAAAATGTGGCTCTCTTTCAATACCAAATTCTTAAAAATTAACAGGACAAATCAAAGGATTGTGAAATAACTTACACTAATCGACCTGGCAGTAAGTCGTCGTCCTGCCCTAAAAACGATTTGGCGACACACCAATTACTGCAACGTCTGCAACACCACCTTCCTGGTTCAATTGGGTATGGGAAAAAATTAAACATTTTCTAAATCGAAAACCATTTCGAGGTATTTGTATTTTACACTTTATTTTAATATTGAACATTTTTAAAGGCAAAGGATCTAGGATGTTTTTAACTAAATAAATTTGACCTTAATTTGACCTCAGATAGACAACGTACCAAAGAGTACATTAAAACGTTTAGGTTCTTAAATTGTCTATGGTTTGGCTTTTTATAATATCATATTTTCAATTCTAGCCAATATAACCCTAAAAGCTACACATATAAATAAATATGCGCCAGACAACACACCACTTGCCATGGTCTCGAAGTAGGGATTAATATCCCTATATTACGAGGTACCAGACAAGGAATTAAGCCAGCTGGGCGTCTCCCAGCACACCCAGACCCGAGTCAATACAGAAAAGATCGTTTCCTAATTTGACCCGACGGGAATAGAACCTGGGACACTACGGAAATAGAGGACTACACCATCGTATCGTCGAATACAAATTTGGTGCATTTTCGCATGCAGTCCTACTGGCTCCATCGAGAGCTATCAGGTCTTTACGGTTTTTTGCAATGGCTCTCCCGAGACACGGTAATATACCGTGCCCGAGAGTCACCGGGTTTCGAAGGGTTAATGGTGTTTCCAGATAGCAGATTTTTCATAATCATAATCATTTATTGTTGTTTTATGCGGTACGTAGTAAATTGCAGGGTTTATGTGTAAAAAAGTTTCACAAATAAACCCTGCAAGGGCATATCAACATTTAAAAACATTAACAAAGCCATATTTACACCTACTGACAAAAACAAAAATATGAAATACAAAACAAAAACTTAATCAACAATCTTAAAAATACACATTATAATTCGAAAAATTCTTGTAGAGGATAAAAACATTTACTTGTTAAATATTCCTTTAGGGTCTTAAAGAAAGTTTGGTTATTTTCAATATTTTTTATATTTATCGGTAATTGATTAAATATTTTGACTGACATGGAGGGGGCTGCCGAGCTGACTAGCTTTAAATTCACAGACGGGTTAGCCAGTTTGTTGTTATTGCGCAAGTTGTGGGGTTTCGAAAAGAATTCTTTCGCTTGTGGATATTGGTTTAAGTGCGTTTTAACATAATTGCTTATTTGTAAGATATATATGTACATGGATGTCAAAGTCAAGATGTTTCATTTAATAAAGTATGGCCTGCAGCTGTCCCTATCGGTAATATTTTCAATTATTCTTACACAACGTTTTTGTAAGACGAATAATTTTTGTATATCTGAACTATTTCCCCATAGAATTAGGCCGTAGCTCAACCACGCGTGTGCGTAGGCATAGCACTAAGAGCAGTTTTATGGTCTGTTGATTTTTTTAGTTCATAAAGAGCGTAAGTGAAGCTAGATGATTTAGCAGCAACCTTTTCTGTGTGTTGGCTCTCCAGTAGACGTTACTGTCAAAATCGACTCCCAGAATGGTACTGGACTCTACGGTTTAATTAAGTTATTTTTATATGTCACTTTTATGTTTAAAGGAGATTTATGACGAGGTTTAAACTGCATTACTTTTCTTTTGGATAGATTCAATTGTAAGTTGTGGATATATAACCAATCTTCTATGCAATTCAGCTTATTAACTACTTCACTTTCTAACTGTTCGGCGTTTTGGCATGGAAAAACTATTGTGATAACATGCATAAAGAATAGTTTTGCTACAATTATCGTGCATTTGCACTGCACTTTTGGTAGGTCGTTAATATAAATCAAAAATAAGACACAGCCCAACACACTGCCTTGCGGTATAGAATTTCTGACTACCAGTAGCGGCGATCTGGTCGTGTTTAAACTTCTAGTATTTTTATCAAAGTGATCAATCTCTACGCTTTGCTTGCGGTTTTCCAAGTAGGATTTGAACAATTTGTGGGCTTGACCTCGAACTCCTATACCGTCATGTTTTTCTAAAAGTATCTCATGTGACACGCAATCATAGGCCTTGCTCATATCTAGCATATTCCAATTGCATACTTACGTGCGTTGACAATATCTAGGATTTCTCGAGTATAGTCGAATAAAGCCGTTATTGTAGACCTACCTTCTCTAAAACCATGTTGGCCTTCGACAAGAATAATATTGTATTTTTCACAGAAACAGTTTAATCTCAAGTACATGGCTGACTCGAATATTTTTGAAAAAGTGGACCATAAAGCAATAGGCCGGAACTGGGTTACATCATCGCTTTTAGTTTTTGTTTTCGGTATAGGTTTGACTATCGAATATTTTAAAATAGATGGGAATGTGGCTTGAATTCCCCTAGATGAAAAATATATTTCCACAAGGTCAAATTATTACTGTGCAAAGTTATTTTTATTAGGTACATTAATTTACTTCCATTGCCCAAGACGGGTAGGCAGGACTTAAAATAGCCATTTGCTATAATCCCAACCCTTTCATAGGGCTTGGTTTCAGAACTTGGGTAAATAAATTGTATCTGAACTGAAGTCTACTTCTCACATTCTCGTGGGAATGGTGGTTATTTTTTTTATTAATTTTTAAACATTGCGAACCTATGACGTCACAAATTCACATAGTTTTCCCACATGTGTTTTTTCCCGGATTCGTGGTAAATAAATTATGAGGAGAAAATTACTGATTTACTGCACTTACGACTGAAACAGAGCTCGCCGTTTATCATGTACAATCTCACGAGAATGTGAGAGGTAGACTTCCGATACAATTTATTTTGCCAAGTTATGAAACCAAGCCCTACCTGAAAGGGTTGGGATTATAGCAAATAGCTATTTTCGGTCCTACTCGTACCTACCCGTCTGGGCAATGGGCGTAAATTAATGTACGTATTATTAAAAATAACTTTGTGGAAAAATATATTTCACCTGGGGGAATTTTAAATCTGCTTTCTGGAAACCCTAATAATACTATGCAGTAGAATCACCTAGCTAAAAGTCTTACCTATGATACAGATCGCGTCATTTGATTGGTTGATGGATAGATTATAAACCAATCACGTGAAAGGACGTTTATACGACCCAATAGGTTTCAATTGTGAGATGTCAATTTGATTACCGTCAAGAGTCCATTAAGAACCATAATATACTCTTTGCGGACGTTGGCAAACTGGGGTCATTCATTTGACCCCAGTTTGCCCACGTATTTAATTAAAAATATCCTCGATCCTTTGCTTTTAAAAATGATAAATAATTAAATATCGTATAAAATACAAATACCTCGAAATGGGTTTCGATTTAGGACACGTTTGATTTTTGTTCCCATACCAAATTCAAATACAGGGTGTCCCAAAAAGAAGTGTCAAGCGGAAGCCCGCAGAAAGAGCACCCCTTGGGGTACCCGAATCACCCCCATGTATGTTCCGCGATTGTTCATAGTTTTCGAGTTATGGTTTTTTTTCTGATTTTCTGAGAATTTCGGACCTAAAAGTTTAAATTTTTTATTTTTTAAAAAGTAGAAGACTTTTCAAATTTTTTCTTTGCCCAACTGAATCATCCTTAATTGTACTTTGATGCATAAAATAATCAGTTTCATAACTTTGATCAAAATGATGAAAATGTTGGTATAAAACCAAAAATGTACAGTTGATGAATAAAGACTTAAATTTTCAACTTTAAATTAAAAATCTAAGCGGGTGACTGTATGGTTTCTAAGTACCTAAGTAAAGTTCAAAAATGCTCCACAATCTCAGCTTTCTTAATTACTCACAAAAAAGAAGTACTTAATGGGCTACTTTGGCTAAAATCAGCCTTCAAAGACAGCGAGGTTAGATAACAAATTCATGAACTTCAGGAATGATAAAATGGCCAAAAAACAGTTATTAATCTGATGGCTAATTTCAAGAATTTTCCACCTCGCTGTCTTTGGAGGCTGATTTTAGCCAAAGTAGCCCATTAAGTACTTCTTTTTTGTGAGTAATTAAGAAAGCTGAGATTGTAGAGCATTTTTGAACTTTACTTAGGTACTTAGAAACCATACAGTCACCCGCTTAGAATTTTGATTTAAAGTTGAAAATTTAAGTCTTTATTCATCAACCGTACATTTTTGGTTTTATACCAACATTTTCATAATTTTGGTCAAAGTTATGAAACTGATTATTTTATGCATCAAAGTACAATTAAGGATGATTCAGTTGGGCAAAGAAAAAATTTAAAAAGTCTTCTACTTTTAAAAAAATAAAAAATTTAAACTTTTAGGTCCGAAATTCTCAGAAATTCAGAAAAAAAATCATAACCCGAAAACTATGAACAATCGCGGAACATATAAGGGGGTGATTCGGGTACCCCGAGTGGTGCTCTTTCTGTGGGCTTCCGCTTGACACTTCTTTTTGGGACAACCTGTATAAACACAAAATTTCATTAAAATCGGTCCAGCCATTTTGAAGAGGAGTTAAGTGGCCAACCTAAGTTACCTATTTATAATGTATTAAATTTCCTGAGTTGATCTTACCCCATCAATAATATATATCCCTTATTTAAAGAAAACAGGCATTCTGCGCCTACTGCGGTCGTACTTATCAATAGTACGCGCCACAGTGACCAAAAAAAAAGACTTAAGAACCCCCAGTAAAAAAATTATAACTCGAAAACTATTACAATCGCGTAACATACATGGGAGTCATACCTGCTGGAGTCACACCTTTTTCAACTTATGCTTCTTTTATTTTAAATCTTTATAGGTAGCTGCAAACGCACACATATCAAGTTCACACAGGTTCACACACTTATCGGCAGTTAGAACTATTATTACGAGTACATTCGTTTAACCATAGAGTGCTTATGCATATGCTATAACTGCAGTTAGCTTGTTTTAGAATACGTTCAAAGTATGTATAAGTACAGGATGGATTTTTTTAACGCCACTCAAAGGAAACATACCTTTATTTTTAAAAAGAAACAGAACTGCATTCATAGATTTTCGAAAATTCGCTTGCCACACCCAGGAATCGAACCGGGTAAAATCCGAAAAAAGGAAATCTGATGAACCATTGAGTAAAAGTGCTTTATCTTATCCCATCGAATTTATAAGTTTATATTTATTTATTAGATTGACACGTTTGTTCGAGAGATTTGACCCTATCGATCGATGCCGTTAAAGTACAGGGTGTTCTTTTTTCGGATTTTAACCAGTTCGATTCCCGGGTGTGGCGAGCGAATTTTCGAAAATCTGTAAATGCAGTTCTGTTTCTTTTTAAAAATAGAGGAATGTTTTGTTATCTCCAGTATGTACAGTAGTTTCCCTCTAGGTGGCGTTAAAAAAATCCAGCCTTTATCATGAAATTAACAAACATTTTATTATTTATCTTCTATATTTTACTTCAATCAAGCAATTCAATCACCCCTAGCCCATAAAACTATTTAAAGTTTGAAATTTACAACTACATAATTTAATATACAATCGCGTAATTGCTGCCTACCTCATCTGAATGGCCTAACTCTAAACTACCTCAAACGAATAAGTTGATTATATTGTCCAATGATAGGTAAACTAATTCTATACCATTTGTTAAGAAAATATTAAGTTGTGTAAGACATCAACTTAATATTTTCTGAACTGAATAATCGGTATTTCCCCACTTACCCCGACGATTTAACGACACGATTGGTGTAGCGCGCTTTAACACGGTTTTTCGGCTCGATTGCCGTATTGTCCAGGGTTCGATTCCCGGTTGGGTCAATTCAGGAAACGATCTTTTCTGAATTGACTCGGGTCTGGGTGTGCTGGGAGACGCCCGTGGCTTAATTCCTTGTCTGGTACCTGGTACCTCGTAACACAGTGATATTTATCCCTACTTCGAGACCATGACAAGTGGTGTGTTGTCTGGTGCATATTTATTTTTATTATTTACACACATCAAAAGTGTCTAGGGATCAAGCATTTTTATGCGGATTTCTTGAGATTGAGATGTGGCTTTGTAATAAATTTATGATTTTATAAATTTATATGGATCCTTTTTGGTGCATTTCATAATTTGAAACAGGAACCGTCAATCAAATTCGAGTAAAAGATGAAAATCAGCTGTCAATATTTTCCCTATAAAAACATACAACGCATTGAAGACATTATTAGTGCTACTGTTTCCCTACTACTGATTAAAACCAACGTTATTATGGAGCGGCGACGTCATTTAAGCAGGGAAGAATGCTCAGAGCCGTGGGAATGATAGAAGCTGGTTCCCGGCAACGTACTGTGGCTTTAGCTCTGAATACAAGTTATCAGTCGACTTTGGACACGTTACCGAAGCACTGGTACCGTGGCTGAGCGCCATGGAGGACGGTATCGCTGCACCACACGGAGACAAGACCGATACATTCAAATCACAACTCGAAGAGCTCCAACAATAACCGCCATGATGTTAGCCGTGAGGCTTCATCACTCTTCAGGGAACTTAATTAGCGACCAAACAGTCAGAAACCGCTTGCATGAAGTGAACCTTCATTCCCGAAGACCGCTAAGGGTACCACCTATAGCAATGCACAATCGTAGGATTCGATATCAATGGGCTCTTGAACACAGAAATTGGGCAGAAGAACAATGGCGTTTCGTGTGCTTTTCTGATGAGTCTCGTTTTGGTATGAGACCGGATACAAGACGTATACGACACTGGAGAACCCCTGGACGCCAACAGCGATTAAAATCCTGCCAGGAAGTCCATCCTTATAGTGGTGGAACCATCATGGTATGGGCGGGTATTTGGATCGGCGGAAGAACTGAGTTGATTTGGATCAGAGGCAACCTCAACGCTCAAATTTATGCTGAGACGATTGTATCAGACGTCATCGTTCCTCTACAAGTGCAAATCGGTCCCTTATTTCAGTTAATGCATGATAATGCACGACCGCACACCGCAAGAGTTGTAAGACAGACTCTCGCCGCAGCTAACATCAATGTCCTGCCCTGGCCTGCTCAGTCGCCAGACTTGAACCCGATTGAGCATGCATGGGATATGCTACAGAGAAGAGCTCTGCCGAATATGGAGGGTATCCAGTCGCAAGAAGACCTTTTTTTGTTGTTGCAACGAACATGGGCGGCCATTCCACAGCGTGATTTGGATGAACTCATTTTGAGTATGCCAAACCGATGTTCTTGTGTTGTTAGTGTTCGCGGTAGAAACACGGATTATTAATTGTTTAAGTTACCCAATAAAATTTTAAAGAAAACTGTTATTTCAGTCTTTTTTTCGAACTTTAATGTTAGTGGTTCAAATGTCAAAAATCCCTTTATTATGAAAATGGCAAATTTCTTTATTAATGCAAAGGTGACTTGGCTTATCGTTACTGTAGACAAACGAAAACACTTTATTTGATGAATCCTTAAAGAAAATTTTAATTAATATCAATCAGGAGAAAAGTTATTGCAAAAATATATGTTGATCCCTAGACACTTTTGATGTGTGAATTTATCATTCCAACGTAACTTTTTTTAGTACTTATAAAAAAAGATGGTACAGACTAAAATGGGTCACCACATATTGAACAAATTAATTATTGTGTATTTATAAATTAAAACTTTACTGTAAAACACCCAGCAATATAGTGACTAACCGTTGCTTAATATACAGGTTGCCCCAAAAACGAATGATTAACGGAGTAACAGATAAATCACATCAATAGAAATGTAATTTACTTATATCATAATCCTAAATCTAAATGCGTGCTGTCATGCGTCAGGCTTATATTGCCGGGGCTCCCTTTTTCGACAGATGTCAGTTCGTCTACCACGAGTTGCCACTTTAAATTTAAATTATAGTACGCGTATTTTTTTTTATTGGAATTTGACATTGTCATTTCATGCCATGTGTCATCCCAATACAATTTTTTAACGCGAACGATAACGTTAATTTAAAGTGGCAACTCGTGCTAGACGTACAGTCGTCAGTACCGACCAGTACTTCATCGCGTCACTTGAACGAAAGATTCGCATCCAAATGCTCTACGCTCTAAATGGGTGTTCTATGTCCCGGCAGTATATTTCCTCAACCGTATCCGATTCGTCGCCACGGCGCGACAAATCGGAAATCTTAAAGTGCCGCTTAAAACCTCAAAAACGTATCGATTTCGGCACCATTCGTGGACGGATATCAATACGGGTTTGGGTGTGATTATCTTTTTTTTTATATTGCCCGTCAAGATGACCTCACTCCACCTGATGGAAAGCGGTCGTGAGGTCCAGATATGAGGTTGACAAGCCCAGTCATTCAAACGAACCACTGGGCTGGCCATCCTCACCTTGAAGGCCTGCAGAAATGCCTTTTCACTCCCCGCTTGAAGAACCCGGGACTATAAAAGGAAGGAAACACATGTGCTGGAAGAGCGTTCCACGTCTGGATGGTACGACAAAGAAACGAGTCACCGAACCTTTTAGTTCGGGCCAACAAATGTTGAATCGTGTGTAGATGACGCCGTAGTTCAGCACGCGTGGTACGGGAGTGGAAAGGTGAGGGTGGAATAAGCTGGAATAACTCGTCAGAGCATTCCCCATTGTAGAAGCGATAGAGAACACTTAGCCTGGCAATGTCTCTACGCAATTGGAGAGGCTCGAGGGTCATAGTCTGGGTTTCCAATAATACGGATAGCACGCCGCTGCAACCTGTCAAGAGTTTCGAGTAGGTACTTGGCGGAACCGTCCCAGAGATGAGAGCAGTATTCCACACACGAGCGAACTTGTGTCTTATATAAAAGACAGAGCTGCCCTGGCGTGAAGAATCGTCTCACTCTGTTCAGGATTCCGAGTTTACGGGATGCAGTTCTAATGACGCTCTCAATGTAGTCCCGCTGGTTTAGGTTGCTTCGAACATCCATGCCAAGGATGTTTAGGCTATCCTTAATCGGTAGCGGGGTGCTCTGAAGAGTGGGATGGGAAAGGAACGGCGACGCCTTTGCTGTGAATGCACACACCTGCGTTTTCTTGGCATTGAGCTCGACAAGATTGCATGCACCCCATTCTGAAAAGCGGTCCAACACTCCGTCAAGCTCAACAACAAGACTTCGCCTCTTCTCCTCGATGTCAGTCTGCTTTGCCCCAGGGCACTCGAAATAACGCGCGTGGACCGTGCTATCATCCGCATAGCAATGAATATTACCAACAGATAACATGTCATTGATATGCAGAAGAAACAACGTCGGCGACAAGACGGAGCCCTGCGGCACTCTGGCATTAATCTGGAGAAATCGTGATTTACGACCATCGCAAAGGACACGAATTCTACGTCCCTCCAGAAATCCGGCGAGGTGGCAGACCATATGACGGAAGCTTGGAAAGAAGCGAACGATGCCATACACGGTCGAAAGCTTTGGCAATGTCAAGGCTGACGGCCAAAGATTCCCCATGCTTGTCCATAGCCTCCCCCCAGATATGTGTTACGTACGCTAGAAGATCACCCGTAGACCGTTTTGGTCGGACGCCGTAGTGACGGTCGTGAATAAGAGAGTGATCCTCTAGGTAGCGGATGAGCTGCGTGTTTATGATCCGCTCAAACACTTTAGCTCAAACTGAGGTTACGGCTATTGGATGGTAATTGGCAGGGTCAGACCGGTCCCCTTTTTTGGGAACTGGTTGAACGTTCGCCTCCTTCCAAGATAGCGGCACAAGACCCGAATTGTAGGAGAGGCGATACAAGCTAGTGAACACTGGAGACAACTCCGCTGCACATTTCTTCAGCACCACAGCTGGGATTCCATGAGGGCCACTGGCTTTCCTGACATCGAGTGACTGCAGTTCGGCACGAACATCACACTGCCTGATACGAATATCAGGCATTGTGGAGCCGCAATGTGGAATTTCAGGCGGCACAACACCGCAGTCATCGATGCAAGAGTTTGCGGCAAAGAGGTTAGCCAGTAAATCGACTTTCTCTTGCGGCTGATGCGCCAACGATCCATCAGGGAATCTCAGTGAGGGCAGCGAAGGCACGCAGAAGTTAGATTACACGTGTTTAGCCAGTCGCCAGTTGAAGCGGCTACCCGTAGGGTGCGTGATGAGTTCTTGGCTAACACGTGCAATTCGCTGGGCGTCTGCTCTAATGTAAGCCCTCTTCGTGGCCTTGGTGGCTTTATTAAAGGCTGCTTTCAGGGAGGCCAGGTTTGAATGATCATTAAGTGCCTGGGCCCTAGACCAAGCACGGTACGCCGCCTGTTTTTGTTCAACAGCTGCGGCACACTCGCGATTGAACCAGAGACCAGTTTTGCTAGCACTGACGACATCAGTAAAAGGAATGTAGTATTCCATTCCGGTACTGATCTCGTCAGCGATAGCAGATGCACTCTCTGATGCATCCCTTTCTCCAAAGCAGCACTGCCTCCAAGGGACGGAGGCAAAATATCCTCGCAATCCGTCCCAATCTGCCAACGAGTAGTGGCATAACCGCCGCGTGTTGATTGTTTACTTTTGAGTCTTCTTTTTCTTAGATCCCAACTTAAATTATAATTGACACGGTCGTCGCCACGGAACGAGACACAATAGCTGATATTCTATTGTTTGCCGATCATTTGGTGATCAATTTCTAAGGCTGCGTTTCCACCAGAGATGTGCGAAGATTCGTTGCGAGGGATGTGTAAGTTAAAAACCAATAGAATCTCAAAGATAAATGAGGTAAATGAAGTGATTCTATTGGTTCTCAACTCACATTACTCGCAACGCATCCTCGCACATCTCTGGTGCAAAGGCAGCCTTAATGCGATTGAAGCGCCAACTAGCGCCACCAATTGTTTTTTTTTAAACTTCCAAATTAGACATTGTTCAGTTTTTAAAAAAGAAGTAGTTTTAGTTTTCGCAAAAAAATGGCCACTTTTAGCAAAAACGCAACCTAAAACTAAAAAAACAGAATGTGAGTTCGTGGACAGACATTCAATATTTAAAAGAAACATTTTTTGAGATATTTAAAAAAGTTATTAACGTTACAAAGATAAATAATAATAGTGGTAGTAGTAATAAAAAATTGTTAATAAAGTTACAAAAATAAATCAATTGGTAGCGCTAGCTGGCGGCTCAACTCGCCCTAAGAAGTTCAAGTATTATTTAAACCACATAAATAATTTAAAAACTCACTATGTTTTTCCTAATAAAAATGTAATTTGTTGTTAAATTTATTTCATTAAATCTCTTCAAGCTGCAAAATCATAATGACGTCATCGTAATTGCTAAAACTTTTCGCTTCTATCTTAACAAAATCGTATTATATTCGTCGCCCGCAGTTGACGAATACGGTACGGTTTTGAAGGCCGTCATTCAATACAAATTAGGGTGGTTTAGCTGGTTTGCCGGCCACCTTTGGTTTTCGGCCAATGCGGCAACAAAACCCTATAAAGAAAAATTTACTCTACTTATAATAAATCCAATGTCTCCCTAATTTTTTTAATGGTTTTTATGCGTATTCAAATTGTTAGGTTTATAACGGTTGAATTGTCGCGTCAGTGAGCGTAGCACAGCGTGTAGGTTTGTCGCTAAAAATACAAAAAAAATAGTATTACGTGTGAGTTTTTTGCAAGGTAAATTACAATGCTGTTTATAGTTTGTTGCGCATACACTTTATTACTGGATGTGCTAAATTAGTTTAGGAAACGTTATTTTGGTTGAAACATTTAAAATATTCGCAGTTAGGTACCTATTAAAAATTGATGGCTGGGGAACTGAGTGCATTTTATGGAGGCCATTGGTTTTTCGGCCGGCCGGCCGATAACTAATGGATCAGTTGCAATCTCAATCTACAATATATTGCAATAATGACGTAATTATGTTCATAAAATATAGTTAGATACTGATTATGCTAGCGACTTGTTCTTGTGGTTAGCACACGGCCACATATTTATCATAAAATATCCCACAAAAACGCTTTTAAACATCTATAATTTGACGGCCGGAAACCAGATAAATATTAGCTATTTTTCAGCCTAATTCAACTTTATGTGGCCGAAAGCTAAAATGGCTATGTATAATCAATTTGGGTTACTTGTTTCATATCATTGTAATCAAGCATAGATAAAGTCACTTTTGTATTATTTATTTCATTTGTTAATCGCCAAGTTAAGCAAGTTGAACAACGGCCGAAAATAAATTTATATTAATTGAATTCGCGGCCATTTTCTACAAGACGGCCGAGAATCAGATAATTTTGATTTAGTTTTTGGCCACGTGTAAAGAGACGGTCGAAAATCAGTATAAACAAATCTGGTTCCTGGTCTTAGATTAAGAAATGTGGCCGAAAATCAATAAATTTTAATTTAGTTTTCAGCCACACTCAACGGGCCGGCCGAGAATTCGACAATTTTGTTTTAGTTTTCGGTCCCGTGTAAGGAGGTGGCCGTAAGCAAATTTCAAAAAATCTGATTCCCAACCTTAAAAACCTAACCTGAACGATGTATTGACAATGGAAAATCCGGAAAACTTAGATTTTGATAAAGAATCTAAGATCGTTCATCGTGATCCATTTAAAAATCATCTAAAATTTCTAATTGATTGTTCTAAAACAACGCACAAAAATAAAAATATTTCCAGGTTTCCTAGTGCCATATCTTCAAAAGCTTGGCGGGACTATCACAACATGAAAGAAAAGAAAAAACAGGACAAAGAGAGTGAAAAAAACAAACAAAATTTAGAAAGAGAACAAAAAAAGAAGGAACTGGCAGCTAAAAAAAAGAAAGTCGTCAAAATAAATAGAACACAAGTTAAAAATGCCAACTGCGAACTAATCGAAGATAAGGAAAACACTAAAAACAAAACAAATTAAATATTTCTAAGAATATGACTGATGTAAAGACTGATAGAAGAAAAATAAGCGATTATTTTATATTAAACACTACTAAAATAACACTCAATAAGAACAGGGTTTATGTAAATGCAAATAAAAAAGGAATTAATGTTGAAACCAAAGATACTGCCAAAAAAGTTACAAGAAATATTCCTAAAGAGAAGAATTTCGTTGTTGGAAAAAAGGTAAATTTAATTATTTAAAGCGCTGAACGATATAAAAATGATTAATGATATAAACATGAATGTTTGTAATTTCAGGTCGAGGTAAATTATGATGGAGAGGAATCAGACAAAGCAACTTTGGAAGAAACTGTTGCAGAAATAAGAGTAGTTATTGAAGAAGAAATTGAACATGAATACAAAAGAAAGGCCATTGAAAAAAAAGATTACAGAAAATGATATTTTGATTGGAAAAAAGACTAGTGAAAATAATGAAAGGGAGGTTAACAACAGAAAAAACATAAGTAGAAACTGTGGGACAATTGTCCGAGGAAGAAGAAGAAAATATACTGTTATGTGACTTAGAAGAGACTGTTGGAAAGACAAGAGGATAGACCGATGAAGACAATTATTTTGAAGAAAACGACTTAACTATATTTTAGTGTTTTTATATTAATTCTATATGATTAAGATTTTTAATGTTTTTGTCTATGAATGACTTCTGTTTATTTTTTTTAAGACTGCTTACAAAGACGTTACTATTGTCATAAGATATTACTAGGTATTATTATTTGAAATAAAAGTAAACTTTAACGTTTTCTTTGAAATCTTTAATAGAAATTACGAGAATTATGGATAAGAAATTCTATTTAAGAAGTGAATTGAGATCTCTGCAATTAATATGATTAAAAAAATATATATATTTTAACGTTGATAAGGTATATAGTATACTTTTCTTTGAAAGACTGAAATACAATTATTGTTAAGAGATAACTTCTTATTAGTGAGTAGTGAGACATAAAGTTCCCAAATGTTGCCAAAATTATGATTAAACTTGTTGATTTTAACTCTTTAGTTTTTCATTAGAAAATGAGACCTATTTTAAAGCCCATAAAAGTTATTTTTTAAATTAACACGTAGTGGCCAAAAACTAGTGAATTTAACGGCCGATAACTAAAGTTACTGGCCGAAAAGGGGTTAATTGGCTACTTTCAGATTCCTTGTTTTTTTACAATTTTTGCGTGACAGTGACAAGTACAGAGACTGACGCCAAAAATTCTACGTTATCTAACGGTATCAAACTAATTTATAATTTGAACTACGACATATCTATCACGTAGATAAATCATAATGAAGTCGGGCCTTTGCCTAAATGGCCGAAAACCGGCTAAGTTAACCCTATTGCACAAAAGCGTTTTCCTTAAAGGGGCTGAATTCGATACGGTTAAGGAACACCTAGATTTACTAAAAGCCTATCGATTTTGCAAGTTCGTGAAGTAACAGGGACCTGGCCCAGTGGCAGAGCCGTTGAAATATTATGTACTAGAAACTAGATAATACTTCAATGGGCAGAGCATTACTAAAATAGGGCACATTGTATTACCAGAGAATTATATATTATGACCTTGATATTACCTGAACTTTTGACATCTGAATTTAATTTTATTTACTAACTTTACTGTATTAACTTTATACAGGTAATTTATTTAATTTTATAAACTTTTTTTTCTTTGGAATAATTATTGTGCTTAAGAAATGACACAATTTGATGTTAATAAATTGGATGACGACAAAATATTTGCACATCGTTGATCGATAAAACATGCATGTCCAAAATATAAATATAAGAACTTCAAATGTACCATGTTTTATGCAAATAAAGAATTATCTTCCCGAATTACCCCCTAAGTATGTTCCGCGATTTTTGGTAGTTTTCGAGTAATGATTATTTTACGATTTTTCGAAAGTTTGACTGAACAGAACTCTATATATAATATGAAACTGATTAAGTGAGAAATACTTCAATAAGTTTTGAAAACAATAAAAAAATGTACATTGCTTTTCATGCCAATCTTCAGTATACTAATTACTATTCATCATGTAGATTTGAATATAACGACCTCGTATGTACTAAAAATATTTTTAACGGTTAAGAATAGAATCTTGAATTTTAAACTAGGGAACGATACGTTGAGTGAGTTGAGTGAAGTACGATGCCGTGAGAGTATCACATACCACTGGGCTTCCGCTTATCACAAATTTTTATGACACCCTGTATAGGGGTATTCATTTACTGTGGTTTGATCGATTTCATTGAGGGACGGAGATCTTGGCGGAATGTTTGGACGTCGGTTATAGTTTGATAAGTGCCTAGGTACTTGATAGGTGTCACTATCAAGATCCTAATGAAGACCTCCGAATAATAGGAAATAGATAAATAATTTTATAATATTCCTAATACTGACGTGAAATGAAGTATTTCTTTAGGCCTTTAGGGCCTTGGTGCCCCTGTAAGAAAAGAACTCGGCCCACTCTTATTCTCGAAATCTAACTAGCAACGCGACTCGATTGCTAGTGGCTCGCATAAATCACCTTCGCAAATAATCACCTTTTTCTTGCAGTTGAGTCACCACGCGGTAAGGATAAAGGTTTTTGGAAATTGTAAAATATATAATAAATATCTGCGGCAAATTAATTTACACCAAGATCATCGGAACCAAACTACGCAAGAGCTTGGACTATGGATGTCAGAGACTGAACTTTCTTAAATATTTCTAAACCAGCTGTCCTGCTGTCCGTCATCAGCGGCTTCGCCCGCGTAGGTTATTTCTCCTGTTAAAATATAGCCTAAAAAATTGACTTTATATGTCCCACGCTGATAATGTAGCTTTATATTGATGAAAGAATTTTCAAAACTGGCCCAATAGTTTCAGAGCCTATTCAATATAAAGAAACAAACAAACGAATAAATATTTCCTCTTTAGAAAATTACTATAAAGCACAGACTAGGTCACTCCCAGTGTAGCTTTATATACCTACTTAGGTGAAAGAATTTTTAAAATTCTGATAAAATTAAACTCGCCTTTGAATTTTTTTGGCTAATGTAATCAAATCATTCCAATGACCAATCACCAATTTGAACAAATATCTATCAGTATATCGGCCAAACGGT
The DNA here is from genome assembly GCA_947369235.1 of Udea olivalis. Taxonomy (NCBI): domain Eukaryota; kingdom Metazoa; phylum Arthropoda; class Insecta; order Lepidoptera; family Crambidae; genus Udea; species Udea olivalis. Next base: position 6,366,078 of record OX376362.1, on the reverse strand, counting down.
GCGGGGCTGACAGAAGCCTAGGGTCTCACAGAACAATGGTAATGAAATTCTATAGGATTTTTTCAGATATTTAATTGCCACAAAGTCATCAGAATGTTAGACATTGAGTTATTGAACACTCTTGAAATGGTTGCGTCGCTGAAGCTTTTTTAGACCTGTGGAACTTCTTCAGCTGGTCAATCATAAACAAACTTTTAAAAAAGCTTCAAAATCAACACAGAATACTTTATTATAATATATATAATAATAATTTATAAGTTTATTTAAGAAATATTATAATTTTTATCTTGTTCGTGATGAACGTGACGAAACTATGTTGATTTTATAAAACTTTGCTGCGAACATTTGCTAGGCGTTAGTATGTTGAGAACAAGATGCTGACTCCAAGTAAGGTTTCCCAATGTGTTTGTATCATTGAAATTAGAACCATATAACACGTGAAAACCAGGGGGCCTACTACCGTCCGAACACTTAGTTGCGTAAACCTTTCGGCGTTTGGTTTTTCAGTTTAAAATTGGCTTTGGTTTTATGGTAGGTATTCCAATCATCGAATTGTACAGAATACAATAAACCTGTTCACATCACATAACTTTTCGTGCTCCTTATTAGCCTTCCAAAAATTCAAGAATCTTCATGTCGTGTCCTTTCGTCCAGCATATCTACTTACAATTTAAATCACGAATTCAAACGAATGTCAAAAAGTGCTGAATAGTGCCCAAAGGAAATAAATTGTGGTATCATACTCGTACTTTTAAAAGTTATAGCCATAATGATGAGAATAAAGTATGGGCAATATTTAGCATTTAATTGGGAAGCATTTTTTTGACATTCGTGGAAATAACGGATTTCCATGGTGAGTAAGCTGGACGAAGGGATATTTTGCACCGCAGTAGACCCCCAGATATTTACCTTTGTGCTAAATCCACAACCACTTACGACTTACCGCAACCACATGAATAAATTATGTTTAGGTACTCATGTGACTGCTTGACTCAGCCATAGCTCTTCCATTAAAAAACTAATGAGTACTATAATGATGATTGTGTATTTTGTCCACCTATTGATTGGAAATATTTTTGTACCTATCTAATGCAAAAACGCCATTCAAGAGTTAAGAAAAAAATATGACGATGATGAAACATGATCCGTACAAACAAATTTCAAATAAAAATAAAAATGGACTTGCATCATCATGACCATTAGAATGAATTAGAAACCTTTTTAAAGCCAAAATAAAATAAACATTGAATATTTTATTTATTTATTCCTTGATAGAACAATGTCATACAAAGTTCATACATGGTTATACATAAAAAAAATCATTTGCAGTATTTCGTTACACATCAAATAATGAATAAGAAAGAATGTTAAAGACCTAAAACTGATAGCCGACTGACATCGAGGAGAAGAGGCGAAGTCTTGTTGTTGAGCCTGACGGAGTGTTGGACCGCATTTCAGAATGGGGTGCATGCAATCTTGTCGAGCTCAATGCCAAGAAAACGCAGGTGTGTGCATTCCCAGCAAAGGCGTCGCCGTTCCTTTCCCATCCCACTCTTCAGAGCACCCCGCTACCGATTAAGGATAGCCTAAACATCCTTGGCATGGATGTTCGAAGCAACCTAAACCAGCGGGACTACATTGAGAGCGTCATTAGAACTGCATTCCGTAAACTCGGAATCCTGAACAGAGTGAGACGATACTTCACGCCAGGGCAGCTCTGTCTTTTATATAAGACACAAGTTCGCTCGTGTGTGGAATACTGCTCTCATCTCTGGGACGGTTCCACCAAGTACCTACTCGAAGCTCTTGACAGGTTGCAGCGGCGTGCTATCCGTATTATTGGAAACCCAGAGGCAACTTTGACCCTTGAGCCTCTCCAATTGCGTAGAGACATTGCCAGGCTGAGTATTCTCTATCGCTTCTACAATGGGGAATGCTCTGACGAGTTATTCCAGCTTATTCCACCCTCACGTTTCTACTCCCATACCACGCGTGCTGGACTACGGCGTCATCCACACACGATTCAACATTTGTTGGCCCGAACTAAAAGGTTCGGTGACTCGTTTCTTTGTCGTACCATCCAGACGTGGAACGCTCTTCCAGCACATGTGTTTCCTTCCTCTAATAGTCCCGGGTTCTTCAAGCGGGGCGTGAAAAGGCATTTCTGCAGGCCTTCAAGGTGATAATGGCCAGCCCAGTGATTCGTTTGAATGACTGGGTATGTCAACCTCATATCTGGACCTCACGACCGCTTTCCATCAGGTGGAGTGAGGTCATCTTGACGGGCAATATAAAAAAAAAACTAGTTGCCACTTTAAATTTACGTTATCGTTGGCGTAAAAATTTGGATTGTGATTTGTCATAACTTGAAATGACAATGTCAAATCCCAATACAATTTTTTACGCGAACGATAACAAAGTGGCAACTCGTAGTAGACGTACTGTGTTTTAGTTTTTTACCGTAGTGCGAAGAAGACCATGTTGCATGACTGTTAAATTTTATGAATGAAGGAAGCCACTATATTTATATTTAATTTATTTATTCTTTATTGCACAAACAAGTAAAGTACAATTGCCGGACTTAATACCTACAGGCATTTTCTAACAGTCAACCGCAAGGTATAACAGAAACATTGGAATTTTGAGCTGTGCAACATTTAAAAATGGCAGCGAGAACAACATATTAAACATAATGTATGTTAATACTATACACTAATAATATACTACTTATGCCGGGTGATTATCAAATAACTTCCAAAAACGTTATAGCATACTCAGTAAAGTAAGTGAGTACTTAGTACCTAACTATATAAGTAGGCGAATTTTTTTTTTTTATAATTAACTTTAATTTTAAGGTTTCATACAAAAAATACTTTGTTTGGTGACCTTGAAATGAAAGTTAGATAAGTTATCAAGGTCCGAAATCGAATTTAACCAGTTTTTCTATCTTTAGTTCAGAAGGTGGTGATCCATAATATGTTCTGAAATATAATTAGGTATGTTTGTGTTCTATTCATAAGAATGTCACGCGGCAGTGCAGCAGCGCGTCTAATCCAACAGCATCTGCAGCCAATTTGAATACGATCATTATTCATCTCTCAACGTGATTCTATAGTATTTTAAAACCGGATCCTCGATCAGGTATTCGCTGTCTACCTCACCTTGCTCCTCTAAAAACCCCGTGTGACCCCGCAGCCAATCTAAATACAACCTTAGATATCTATCGCCAGGGTCCAAATCTGTGTGACCTAAGCAAAATATCCTATACGCATCTTCGCCATATTTTCCTATACCGCACAAATCACTGGCTCGGCGCCATTTTGATGATACGAACTGGTAACTCAGCTTCCAAATCATGTGTCCTTTCTTTTTTAAGCCTAATTTTTCAAAGAACCTCTCCAGAGATGATGGTGTGTCTTCCATAACATGGTAAGGAGTTGGATAGTCTTCGAAAAAAGTTTTCATATACTGTCGTGCCATTTTTCCTGATGTTTTGGTCAAAAATATTGTTGCCACCAACATCGCCCACGGGTTCGCGGCAAACTCCTCTTCAAACACATAATGTGGTGATAGAGGCATTTTCCTCGGGGTAACGTTGAAAAACGGCTGTATAAGTAGAGATTGATGATCCTCAATGGTTAGTTGTGATAAACTCAAAGCATCGGAATCGGAGCTCAAGGAGCACTGACTCAAGTCTTGGGAAGAATCCGAGGATTCAGTAGACGGAGGGATCTTGGAAGGGCTTGTAGAGATGTCTGAAGAGGAAGGGGTTGCTTGAAAAAACCTACTTGTGCAGTTGTCCATTGTTGTAAGTTGATTAGGTATCTGAAAATGAAATAAGAAAAAGTTAAAACAATAGCATTAGGTACACATAAGTGTTTTGATTGCTATAGTTTCGTATGGAGTAAAAGGGTTTATTTCGCGCCAGGCAAAAAAGAGAGTGCAAAGATGATTTAAATTAGTGAAGCATTTGGCGTTATTGTAAACTATCAAACACTCAAAGATCTGTATAACCATTTAATACGACTCGTACGTCTACTCGATACAAAAGATTAATCAAGTCTCCCCGTCCCGTTCAAGTTCCCCATACACAATCGTATATTATTCTAATCGAACAAACTCTTATTCAGCTAATTACAAAGGTAATGATAGAACCTAAACACAGGACGCCATTACTTTAATGTGCTTAAACTAAACAAGGCGGCTGAATAAAGGTATGGAGTATCACGACGCGTTACTGTCACTCATATCAGAACGTCTAAACGCTGATGCCCAGCTAAAGACAAGGTGGCCTTTGTTCCTTAGCTCGCCGTCGGTACAGAGGCTCCAATTGCTAACATTATATATGAAAAATAATAATTTAGTACGTGGAATATACATTAGGATTATCTGACCCAAAATGGACCAAACAACAGGCCCACTGGGATAAGTGGAAAAGGACACTTTCGACCAGAGAAAGGACACGACAGGTTGAATAGAATAATTATACTTATATAAACCTCAACTTATATTAAATTCCAATTTTAAATATGTTTACTGAAAAAAGGAGTACGCTGGAGATTACAGTGCCAAGCAAATGACCTGGGAGATTATTCTTTAGGTAGATAGCCTACAGTGGAGGGGAGTCGATTAATGCTGCTCAAGCTTTCATAGCTCTAATAGAGATTCAGAAAAAGAAAATATTTCCATTTTTATAACATAACTTTTATGTTCATCAAAAAAATGCACTTGGTTACATTATTGGTGAAGAAGCAACTTTGAAACTAATCAAACTGCGTCATTGAATGACGGCATTCCACAGTTTTGTCATCGTGCGACTTATTTAATAAAAACAGCAACTTTTATACAAATCATAAATTAAGTTAGCGTGTTTTACGTAGATGTAAAAACCTACTTCTTACAACCTTATAAAAAGAACTGTGAAAATCGTAAAAAACTATGAAGTAAATAATGATTTTATAGCCCAGGACCAAAAATTAGTTTTCTGCGAATTCGAATCGAACCTCCATAATACCGGGAGAGTTTTTATACCGTGACATCAGGTTGTGGGTTCGATCCCCACCCATGGCAAACGTTTATGTGACGAATATTTGTGTTTGTTGTGTTTCTGGGTGTTTTTATCTATATAAGTATGTATTTAGAAATATTTAACTATGTTTATCAGTCTCTGACACCCATAGTACAAGCTCTGCTTAGTTAGGGTCAGGTGATCTTGGTGTAAATTGTCCCAGATATTTATTAATTTTATTTATCATAATATTATTTTCCTGAGATACTTGTTCTTCGCAAAAGGGTTGGACACCAAAAATAAGTACTGTGAATGTAGAATAAAGAGCGTTGATAAAAATTCAAAGAGCAGAATAAAATTCATACCATGTTTCCCCTTTGTTCCATAAAAGGGGAAAGGCGCGGCGGTCATTAGAATGAAGACTGATTCTTAAGGTGCTACCTCACCTGGCGCATTATTCTGTAATGTAACGTTACAAAGTCGAGCATTACATCAGTGAGGGAGGAGAACTAAGCATTACAGTGCGCAAACTGTTATGTTACAAATTCGAGCCTTACGTGAGTGAGGGAAAAGCAGCGAGCAATACAGTGCGCAACTTGATACAATCTGACAAATATTATAAATGAGAAAGTTTGTAAGGATGTACTCGTATGTATGTATGTGTGTATGTTTGTTGCTCTTTCACGCAAAAACTACTGAACGGATTTAGATTAAATTTTACAGTAATACAGCTTATACATCAGAATAACACACAGGCTACAAGAAACGAAGTTCACGCGATTGTATGTTTGGGACAGGTAATCTCCGAAACTACCGAACCGATTTCGATAATCCTTTACTATTAAAAAGCTGCATTATCCCTGATTGCTATAGGCATATTTTGGTTTGGAAATAATTAGTTTTCAGCCAGATCAATTAACACTTATTAAGTAATTCGGAAAAAAAGCGCCACCGTAATTCCTTTCGTGCGTGCGCTGGCTCCACTGTTGATTATACATGCATACAATGTTGTACTACAAAAATTTAGGGTTTTAGTAGATTCATGAAAAAGTTCGCGACACAATACATCTATCTTTTATGAATAAGTAGCTATAAGGTAATAATGTAAATTCAAAGGTAGATTTTGAGAATTATTACTACACAAGCATATCAATCCTTATGATTAGAAGTTATTTCATCATCAAGAGAATTTTTCGGAGATAAATTTTGTCCTCTACAACACATTAATTGGATTGATAGATTCTGATATATCGTTAAATTATCAAAATATATAAAAGCGAAGGGTCACATCACGAAATTTCAGAAACTACAAGTGCTAGGTGGTTAAAACGTGGCACGCGGGTTCTTTTTAGGACGTAGGTGTTCACTAAGACGGGTTTTTGCGAAATTCGACCTCTGAGGGGTTGTTATTGGGGTTGATAGTTTGTTTGTATGAAACTTCGTTACTTCAAGTGCTAGGAGTCTCAAATTTTGCATAGGGGTTCTTTTTAGGACGTAGATGCTAACTTAGACGGGGTTTTGTGAATAACAAGTATCGTAAGTCGGAAAATATCCCTGTCATAAAAATTAAGTTCACGTCGGCGAAGCCGCAGGCGGAAAGCTAGTGTGTAATATTTTAATACAATTTAGGTAGGTACGTATGATCTTTATTCAATCAATTGATATAAAGTTTTATTTACAATCAAATCAGTAAATTAGATCCCAACAAAAACATACATAAATGTGAAATGAGAGCCAAGTTCAATATTGTGCTATGGTTGTTGACTTGAAAGACAAAAGAAGTGAGTTCTAAATGGGTGCCAAGTTCAATGGTCAGTAGGATAATATATTGAAGCCTAAGGTCTAGCTTGGCTAGTTCTCATAAAAGAATTATTATCAAGTACCTACTAAAACAGTCTTGAAAGAGCCCTATGCGCGATGGCTAGTTTCTACCAGCAAGTCAAATTTTCGGGAGGTGAAAATAAGAAATTACAGCTTTAGAACTTGCGAAGGCTATAATAGGTATAATTCGTACATGAAAACTAGCCAAGTCAGACCTCAGGCTTCAATATATTATCCTACTGACCATTGATCTTGGCACCCATTTAGATCTCACTTCTTTTGTCGTTCAAGTCAACAACCAAGGCACATAATTATTAGAATATAGAACTTGGCTCTCATTTCACATCTATGCATTTACTGGGATTTCATTACTTTTATTACAGAAAATAATAGTACCTTGGTAATTTTTCATAATTCAATTGAATGGAATAAGCAGCTTCCATCGGGAGGCATTGGATTGGAATAATTCGGTGTAAGGTATGTCACGGGTCACCCATACTAGTAATTCTATTATCCGACTAGTAAAATTTACCTACTTGAGACGATTACGTACGTAATATCGAGTTTTCGTATGCCCATCTATACTTATATTATCGGCTATCTAATCTATAACCATCTACCCAAAGAAATAAAAGAGCAAAATGTTTAGAAAGCATTTGTTCCGGTGGCTCAATGGTCACAATTTCACAGTATTAGGAATTATTTGAGTAGAAAAAATTAATCTGTTATATTGTAGCTATGTAACAATCACTCCCATTATCTTGGACATTTCGGATACAATATTTACTTTTTTTTGCATTGAAACATTTAAATTATAGAAACCGTGACATAATACCATATTAATAATAATAATTTAATGGGACGTTTTGAAATTTAAATTAATTGTATTTTATTATTTATTTTAATATTTGTATGCTAATTCCTGTAGCCATGTGATTCCAAATGTAACGAAGAACTATTTATACCATGTTTGATGCAAATAAACCATTATGATTGTCGTCGCGAACATTCGGGATGCGTGGCTGCGTGGCGGTACGTCAAAGGGTTTTAGCGCACTAACACTTCGCGCTGCGTGGTCAGATCATGGAGGTTCATTTCGGCCGTTGTTTTCGTTCAGTCAAGACACATATAAGTGGCTGTGTAAAAATTGGAGTGGAGCGATGAAATGGTATTGGAATTATTGTTGTCATCCAGCATTTTCCATAATTATACGTTTGGAAATAATTTCAGCGATCTTGGATTATTGCATGATAGTTCATGCAAAATACCTAAGTCGCTAATGTGACTAACTGACTACAGCTTTTTTTCAATCAATCGACAACCGTCCAGCTTAAGCTGAACCTTATTATATATGGTTCATAATGTATATCTGAGCTCAACTTACACTGGACTTAACAACATTTCTGAAACATTTTTTTTACTGATATGATAAAAATTACTAGTTTCGGTTGTTACTCAACCACCTTTCTGGATGCCAAATTTGAACTTTCTAGGTCATCTAGAACTGGGTTAGAATTTTGATCTGTCAGTTGTAGGTCAGCCAGTCACAAAAATGACGCTTTTTGGACGTTAATATCTAAATAACCTTCTGAGGTGTATTTATGAAATATGTAATACATATTTATATCGCAAGTCTCAATAGATAAGACAAATTTGACATGTTTATGTGAAATAGTTTTAGAGTTATAAGGGGGTCAAAAGATGCTCAAAATGGTTTGTGTATATTACACACGGTGCTGCTCGCTTGAACTTGGCTTGACACGTTACCGCGTGTCTAGACCTAAAAACGTAATGCGAATACCCAAAAATTTACAATAAATCACGATGCACACACGCGCGCTATGGCCGCGCGTAATTTTGGTGACGGCCTCTTATAGGTATTTATTTAAAACTTCCCACTTATTATAACAGTACTTAAAAATCGTTATTTTTCCAAGAAAAGTATTCTTTATCATAAATCACTTTCCATCAGGTGACCTTCCAGCTCGTTTGCTCCCTATTACATAAAAAAAAATATTTTGAGTGAAATTTTGCGCGACGAAGTCGAGGACTGTGGTTAGTTAATTAGTCCAGCTACTAACTAACTAACCGCGACTTGCTAACTACTAAATCCCATCGAATATACAGAACATAAATACATAAAACAAGGCTTTAGCTGGCGTCAGATATTGTTTCTACAGAAATATCTTGAGATTTAAGAAGGGGTATAAAATATAATGCCTGTACCTATGTACCTATTTGTTTTCGTGCTGCTTGTTAAACAACAATGATGAATTAAATATTTTTACATTCACATAAAATACTTTATTTCTCATTTGTCCGCTCCATTCTTGACTTTTGTAGCACTGTCTGGAACCCCTATCATGCTATTCACTCCAACAGAATTGAAAGAATTAAAAAAAAAGTTCATAAAATCGCTAAATTATCGCACCAACAGCTTCAGTGACACTTACAATGAAACCCTATGTGAACACAATTTACTCGCCCTGTGTAACCGCCGTAAAATGTTTGATATAGTTTTTCTATATAAAATTGTGAATTCTTTAGTTGACTCATCAGCGCTTCTCGGCTCCGTTCAATTCTCTAGTCGAGCTCGACTGCCCGTGCGCTTCTCACGTACACTACCACTCTTTGTTTCCCCACGACGAAAAAAAAATATACTAAAAACTCATTCCTTCATCGTTCAACCAACGCTTTTATCAAGGAATTCTCAGAGTCCCTTATTACACTCAAAAATAAGATTAAACTTTCGCTAAATTTCGCCGGATCAGGTATTGCTTGGTCATTATCTCCCTGATGATCACGTTTGATCATGCAATTGATAATTTTTCATAATCCATTAAGGGCACTGTTGGTCTTCTTTCACAATTATTATTCATAAACATTGTAACATATATGACTGTTTGATGCAAAAATAAATTTTAAAAAAATGTCATGGCATATTCAGTAGGTAGGTGATGCAGATAGTATCTCTTATATCTAAGTTAAAATTGGTGTTCATACAAAAAATACGAATGTCCATTTAATTTTGTATGGAATCTTTACAAAAACTTATCTCTTATTTTCACTGAGAAAGTTTGTGCATCCTCTACTGATTTTGCCTTATACTTTTTCTTACGGTATAAATAAATGTCTCTATACTGTGTGTGTATAACATACTCGTATATCCATATAAACATGGTATTTATGATTGTTTAGTATATTAGCTGTAAATTTGACGATTTGAAAGTTGGTACTGAGACAGTGTATTTAAATAAAGTTATTTGAGTTTTGAGTTTAAATAATCCTCCGGTATGATGAACAATTTTCCTGTTTACGCCCGTGCCACAAATACTCGTAGCTTTCATTTTATTGTGCTAAAATTTCGCAAAACACGTTGGTTCTCTCGCAGGGGGTCAATTCGTTCACGTGGCACGAAATTAAACGTTATTTATAAAACGATGACAAAAGAACTTCCTGCTACTCCAGCGTATTATGAGGTTTCTGCCCCTTTGCATTATTTAGACAATAAACTACACTCTCGAATTTCAATGTTATTGTGACCGAAATTTACTTGTCTGAGTGTTCGCGGAACATTCAAGATTCCGATCTTGAATGTTTCGCGTCACATCACATTTATGGCGATAAAATAAACAAATAGGTAACCTATTAGAAATCCGACCCTAGCTTGTTATAATGGGTGTCAGAGACTGATAAATATAGGTACTGAATTTATTTATCCAGAAATAGGTAATACTCGTAGCAACCAGAGGAAGAAACAATGCAGTCAAATATATAGTATTTCAATTAATTGATTTGGAGAGCATGATTCGTAATCTAACGAAAACAAAAGCTGACGTAAAAGAAAAAATATTTAATCCATTTTCAGAAATTGTGGAAGTTTCATTCTACGTACAGAAGCGTTCACATCAAGCTTTACATAGGGGCACCACCCCTAGTCTGTCGTATGTGCTAGACACAATATACAACAACAAAAATTTTACCGCCCGGCGGTTCATCGACAGACGACCAGTGCTGCTGACATAAGACCAATTTTGCAATGGTTTCGTAAAGTTTGATGTCTACAAATGTGCTCGTAAAGAATGCCTTCAGTCGAATTTCATCAACATAAAGTCAAGCTCTATTCTACAAGTATTGTATTTTCGTTTGTAGGACAGCAAGAAAACACACACGCAATCGCATTTACAAATAGCATGACTAATATACAAGACTGATTGGAGGCCTTTGTTCCAAGAAAACACGCATTTACGAGCTCGTATCTACTGTTTAACCGATGGCGCGCCAAACTTACAGTAAAATCAAGAGTCTTACGAACCGTGAGAATTTCGTCAATTTTTCTGAAAATTGTCACCAGACATAGAAATAGGGACCAAAAATTAAGGTTATTTGACAGGTGGTGAAGGTAATGTAGGTAGCTTTGTACAAGCCTAAATGAATAAATGATTTTTTTACTTTACTTTACTTTACTTTATAACTATTTTTAATAAAAAGCGGCTGAAAGATTATACGACTACTAAGGCGCGTAGAGAGTGCGCAAGTACACAATACCGGGTGATTATCAAATAACTTCCGAAAACGATATGGCACACTCAGTTAGTGATGTAGTAACTATACAGGGGTGTCCCGGGTAACTTGTAGGATCCAATGTGTGTTCCGCGATTTTTGGTAGTTTTCATGTTCAAAAACATCATCCACGTAAACGCTTTTATCGCCTCTAAAAAGATGTTTTTACGGTGTAGAATTTTCGCACATTCAGACAATCGCTGTTTCAAAAACTTTCAAGAATGTATTTTTTTAGGAAATTCATTTGGTTTACTTATAATTAAGTTTTAATTGCTACCTTAGGATCCTAAATTTTACTCTTCTTACACTTAGGCCCGTATTCTGAAAGGACGCTCAAGCGTGAATCTTGACTTGAAACTCGATTTAAGCAGAGATCTTATTCTAGAACCGCCCCTGAGTACAGATTCATTGATCACAGTTTAGACTTATTCCGAAACGTCACTCAGATGCATTCGCAACTTCAGCGCTCAAGTAGGGATTTGATCTGTTATCACGCAAGTGACCGCCTGGCGCCTGACCACGCTTGAGTAGAGATTTGCTTGTCAAAAACGACGGATTCCTTCAAGGAAGGATCCTTAGATATTTTTGCCGACCTCAATAAATAAAGATAATTACATTTTCTCATTCCTGGATTAACTACAATTTGTAATTAACCATAATGAGAAAGAAATTCAGTACCTATGAAAAACAAACTGGGTGGTATGCAAATCTATATGTAGGGGTAGGTATAGTAAACCACACACATACACACCAAGCACAGATTATATCGAGTGCCTCCCTTGTCAGGTTGCAATTACGTTCCGATACAGTTAATACTTTAAATTAACAAATAACAAGATAAAACTTAAATTGAAATAGTTCCAGTGTAATAATTACATTACATGAACAAGTTAAGTATTGAAAGTCTAATTAAACCTCTTCTTGGTACAAATCCATTGTGTATCAGTTTAATTTTCACAATAATCCAATCACATAGTATCTGCTTGTAATGGAACGTAAAAGAGGTAAAAATGAATTATTGTAAACGAAAACAAGCCTCTTAAACAAAAAGCAAACTCTACTCAAATCATGTTTGAAACTCGATTCAACTGAGTGCCGTTTGAAATTCGTTTTAGAATAAGCAACGTACTCAAGAACAGATTCTAAACTCAAGAGTAGATCAGGTAATTACAGTTCCAAAGCGCGCTTGAGCGTCGTTTCAGAATACGGGCCTTTGAATTATAAATTAAGTAAAAAATGCTTAAAGTATCTCATTGAAATGTATGTGATGAATAGTTGATAAAATAGTAATTTTTGAAAAAGGTTCAGAAGAAAGAGTTAATGTAACTTTTTTTTAAATGGCGTTCAAAACAAAGTGAAAAAACAGTTTTCACCACTTTTTCAGTTTCATTTTTTTTTAAAATTAGTAGTGCTATAAATGTAAATGCTTCTGAATCAATTAGACTCAGTATTCAGCTAACAATGAAAAAAAAACACTAAGCATGTACTCAAACTATTAGCGCCACAGTAACCCCAAAAAAGTAACACAACACAGTTTTTTTTTAAAAATCGTCAAAAAAATCATAACTTGAAAACTATCAAAAATCGCGGAACATACATGGGGTCCTCTCGATAGGTTCTGGGGTCCCCAGACCACAGACCTTCGCTTGTACAGGTAACCAGGACACCCTGTATAATCGAAAATAACTTAATTTTTAAGGGTTTCATACAGAAAATACTGACCGTACGAGTGATTTGTATGGTGACCTTGAAATGAATGTTAGTTAAATAAATTTAATTTTCGCTTAGATAGTTTCTACATCACTTAGTGTGTATGCCATATCGTTTTCGGAAGATATTTGTTAATCACCCTGTATAACCACAAAATAGAGTTTACAGAAGGACCGCTCGCGCCTTTTTACTAAACTTGCGTGACCGGCCAGGGTTACTACTTTATTCGCTATTAATTTTTAAAATGAAGTAGGTAGGGGATAATACCTAATTGACAGAACCGGCCAAAAACAAAATTCATCATTTGAAAAATTGCACCAAGTTCGACAAAAACCAAAACACTCGCTACAGTGCGACTGGCTGACTCACTGATGCTCGCTGGTATCGCCTGTAAACTAACTGTGTTTGTGTGCGACACTACGAAAATCGAGGTGGGACACCGTGCTACAGCGCACTACGCCAATCGTGTCGTCACTATCCTACCCTATCCTTTTTTTTTTGCGTCAGGAAATGCATTTAGGCATTCCCAAAGCCCTGGGTTTGGGACACCTGGGATACGTGGGACTCGAAACTCCTGGGAAACTTAGACCCCTACCCACTTAAACCTGACGGTGGTCATATTCGGCACAGAATGGAAGGGACCCGGGATCCCCAACGCGGGAAAGACTCCTCGCAGGACCCTTTGGCACGCAAGGCCGCCTGGCAGCTAACCTCGGGAGGAGCAAGCTCAACTCCAGTGCACGATAACACAGACCACTATGTCCGAAGACACGCGTTACCGTCATCCTCGCGTGCGCTTCGCGACCGCAATGGCCCTTTTTGTCGCCTCTTACGACAGGCAGGGATACCTCGGTAGTATTCTCTTCCTCTAACCGCAGGGAACATCCTACCCTTTTTTTTTAGATTATTATCGTGGGGAAATCCTCATGGATACCTCGTCGCTCAGGGGAACGACGAGGTTATGCCGGACTTCTACTGACTAAAACCCCACGGTACTCGACCTCAAGACTTCAGCGGCGAGGCGGGGTCCCTAAAAAGTTTCGCAACGCCCCGCCGCCAGTGTTTCCCCGTATTGGGGCCCCCTCCAGCCGACCCCCCAATGAAGGGGGTAGGCCACGGAAGTACCTGGAGCACGCAGGTACTTCCGCCGTCGGGGTGAAAGCCGTGCATTGCGGGCAAAAGCACCCCCATACTCAAGCCCGCTGGCTCCCACCGTACGCGGACCCTACTAGATCCGCAACCACGATCCACCTAAAAGGTGGATCCGCTGCCACATCTGGCGGTGCAGCCCCGCCGAGCCGCAGTGCACAGGGGGGGCCAGCCGCGGATCACTGACCCCCTCCAAACGGTTGTGCACCGCGGCTCCCACCTCGCGCCCTAAGGCGCTGCGCCCGTGGGCGCCCCTTTGGGCAGTGGTAGCACCATACCACCACCACGCCCTTCGGCAGACAATGGGTGAGTGGGAAGTCCACCGCACTGCCATGCCTGAGCCCTCTTAGTTTCCCGGTGGTTCCACCTGCCACCAGTACTAAGCCCCCCCGCCACGACAAGGCGAAGGCTCTTGGGGGGGAGGGAACATCCTACCCTATCCTAACCTATCCTATCGAAACTATTTACCCGTGACGATACTATCAATAGTATCGATTGATAACAAGTAATAACATTGCTAACGATCAATAGTATCGATACTTTCATAGTTTCGATACTATCGATTGAATGCGTGTAATTAGTATCGTTACAATACTATCGATAGTATCGATAATATTGCAGAATGTCGATATTTTCAATAGGACTATCGATAATATGATTGATTTTCGTGGTCAACTGTTGCTATCGCAATAACACTAGTGCCCAGCCCACTTTGTACGACCAAATTAACTTAAAAGATTTCGCGGAGGCCTCTTGCAGTATTATGACTTGGTGTGAAAAGATTATTTTTCGCTTTTTTTTCAAAAGTGGTATTCAACTCGTTATATTATATATGCACGTGAAGACCTTAAAATCCACTCAAAGACTACCTGTCATGAATTTTGATTGTCGAGTCATAAATTACAGGAACTTTAAGTAATAAGTTTAGTGTTCTTAGTAGAATCAATTCATTTAAAAATTATAATAAATTAATAAAAATTTACTAGTTTCTGATTTATTCCTTTGTATTCACCCAATTACCTATCTGGGTTACAAATTAAATGCATGAATTACAGCCATGACTTGATTTCAATGATGGAGGCCTATGCCCAGCAGTGGGACAGTTTATTGGCTAATTACTTTAAATAATATAGTATGTACAATAATTTATATTGTATAATCGCCTACGCCTACTTGTAAACAATCTGCGTTACCAAAAGTACCTGTTACCAGGGGGGACCGTGCATTGCCGAAACACGTTTGGGCGATCAATCGACAAAACAGTCCAGCTTAAGCTGAACTTTAATGAATATGATTCTTCATATAAATCTGAGCTCAACTTACACTGGAAATTTCAACATTTCTAATACATTATTTTTTTAAGTAAATTGATAAAAATTTACTAGTTTTGGATTTTTTCCTTTGTATTCACTGGCAATGGCAAATTTGAACTTTCTAGGTCATCTGGAACTGGGTTTTCTTTTTGGTCTATAGGTCAGTCAGCTACAAAAATGTCGATTTTTGAACGTTAATATCTAAATAATCGTTTGAGTTGTATTTATAAAATTTGGAATACATATCAAACTCGTCGGTCTCACTAGATAAGCCAAATTTGATATGTTTACGTGGAATCGTTTTGGAGTTATGAGGGGGACAAAAGTGGCTCCAAATGGTTCGTGTAATATTACACACGGTGCTGCTCGCCACTTCTGTTAGCTTGAAGTTGGCTTTGACATGGTACCGCGTGTCTAGATCTGTCAGAGGCGCTGCCGCCGCGCAGCATGCGTAATTTGTGAATATAACTTTAGGTGGATGCAAGAAAAAAGAACAATTGGCTCTGTATTGTACGTATCTATAGTAATGGTATCTACAGTGACAAGTTTATAAGAGTAACTGCTGAGTTTCTCGCCGGGCTTCTCAGCAAGAAAGAACTCCGACGCGGTGGTACTTATAGTCGCAATAAGTCTGTATACTGTGTATTTATATATCTATATTATTCTAATAGTATTTATGTCTATTATTTAGTATATCTTGCTTTAAATTTGACGATTTAAAAGTACTTACTGTGAAAGTCTATTTGAATAAAGTTATTTGAGTTTGAGTTTGAATGGAGTAGGTATTAAGAATAGTCATGATTCAAAACCAAAAGTACTAGCTATTAAACTTAAAGGAGGCCGATATTTTTGCTAAATTGCAATAAATTTATTTTTTAGTATATTTGTTAACTGTCTCGAGTACTTACAGCTAGGTAGAGTTGTATTTTGTAACACACACATCTGTGTATATAGATACCTCTTCAAGTAAGAACAAATAGAGGGAGCAAGCACTTGATGCGAGCCTCAGAAGCCCTCAGATCAAGCAAGATGCAAGATATCAAGCAGTAGCAGTAGATAAGTATGAGTGAAGGCAGATGCTAAACCAAAGAGATGACCTTGAGACGCACATACTTCAACTGTGAGAAAGGAAATGATCCTATATGTCCTAACTAACTAACTGCAATCAAGCCAATCGCTATTTTTTTTGTAATAAAAATCTAAGTTATTTCACTTTAAGATGAGAAACTAAAAATTCAAATGACTCTACCAAGACCATCGGACTAATGGCAGAGGTTGTCGAGGAGTACAGGAACTTATAAATCACAAGTATTTATTTAGTTGGATTTCCTGTTGTAGATAAAAATCTCAAAATTATACTTATTTAATTAAGAAGTTTAGCTAAATAATTGAATTAACCTATCAAAAAAAATATTAACAAATAAAAAACTAGATACTGAGTCCCTACTCGTATTGGCATTGAAAGTTTTACAGTTAGTTTTCTAGACTCAAAAGATAGAAGGTAACATTACATTATATGTAACATTTTAGAATTGGTAGAGTTATAGTAACAGTAAAAATGTTTTCGGATACTCAACCCCTGTTTCTTTTAGGTTTTTAACATCGACAAATAGTTTTATGCAAGACAAAATAATTTATTAAGCAAAAGTCTCATAAATTCTGAAGTTACTTTATTTTAAATGAGAACAATTAAGTGTGACAGCTGCTATATACGAGTATGTATATTTTAATAAATTCGGCATAAATCTTAAAAGTAATAATGTTTATTACTTAGGTATACTTTTACTACAAAGTGTACCATAAAAATAACCTTTTTTACTTCTGTCTATTATGAATGGAGTCAACACCTAAAAAAAGAGCAATCATTTTCTACGGCTCTTGTCCGCCCACTGATAATCCAAAACATTTTATTCAAATTATGAACTCTTTTGCGTAGTTGCCGTTTAAAACTTTTAAGGTTACCTAAAGATTTAGAAGAAGAATTCGGTAGAAAAAGTTTTTACTGATGATTTGTAACATTAAGGCCAAGTTGCACAATCTCAATTTTACAAAATAAAAAAAATATCGTTAAAGACAGACGGCAAACTGACCCTAAGTTAAAAGTACTTGTTGTTACTAGCCACAACAACAAACCGATAGAGCGACACGTTGGAATTCCGATCAGTGGAGCCGAGGCGCGGATCGCCGCTACACTTGCGGTTCGCATAACACCTGGGTTTTTGAATATGACACTTATGTATCAATAAAAACGTTACCTCCTCGAGGTTGACTATTATCCCATTGTTCGATCTTCCGTGTTCATTTAGCAATTAATCGACTGGATCGCGTGCTAAGCTAACTCGAAGCGACACGTCTCTCCGCGAATGTCACCGGGTTGCATCCGCTCGCGACTCGCGATCGCAACAACCAACAAGTTTATTGCCAACGGCCGACTCGCCGCGGCAACACGCACGTACCGCGCCGGAAAACATCGTAAAAATCGAGAAATAAAACACGCCGTGTCCATCGATTCGATAACGAATTCGATTCACTGAGACCGGCAGAGTTTTGGAAAGAGAACACTGTTTACAAAACGCTTTCCGCGACTCGCGCACACATAGTCCGGTATCGAGTAGCTAGTGCCGGTGTGTTAGTGGTCGAACTTGTATGCTTTCTGGAAGGCTAAGGAATTCAGGTGTGATGAATGCAATCGATTACGGATGCGGCTGAGCTATGTGCGGATATAACGGAGTCGATGGTAAGTTTAACGCAAACTTTAAACTATAATACCTAGGTACCTGGCTAACTGGTACTTACTGAATAGCCCTTTCTATTGTGTTCGAGCATTTCCATCTCACGAATAACACACCTCAACTATGAAACAAAGGCTATTATACATGACGTAGATATCCCACATGAATTATCTTCCAAATTGAATTTATCATATCACAAGGACGTGTTTAATGATTCACGATGAAAACAGCACGACTTCGCGGCGATTAACTAACAGCCTATTCTCGGAAGTAGACAAACAATATTCGGCAGCATAAATTGACACAAAACAAAAAACAAAAGGATTGTCCAGTTTTAAAAATCAGACTTAATACCTAGACAATACATGACATGATTCTCTACCCTGATATAGGAAAGTAAAGTAACGCAGATATCATACCCATTCCGTTGCGCAACCAGCAGTGATATTGCTTGTTAATTCAAACTTGAGGTAGTAATCTAATTTTATTTATCATTCAATACAGGTCCACACTATCAAAAAGTTAAGTAATTCCGCGTGCTAAGGTACTATTTGGTAACATAACGCAAGTTATGCATTTGTTACATTTACTGATAAATACTAATGATATTGCATTGATTTTACTCAAAGTGTCACGAGTTACGCCTTAAAAAACGCAAAAGGAAGCTCATGATACCCGATAATCCTGAACTCGTATGTACCGGCGACTTACCGATTCAAAAATAACAATCCAGAGCTTGAAATGGTTTCACTGCAAGAAGAAATTCAAATTGCAAAGAAACAAACACCGAATTTAGCAAGACCTTTGCAACTTCGGAACATATATCAAGACGCCTATGTGGATAGGTACTGATTTTGTCAATTTGAAATGAATGACTATTTTTGGGGTTTTTGGTATAAAAAAAGAAATAAATAAATAAATATCTGGGACAATTTACACCAAGATCATCTGACCCCAAACTAAGCAGAGCTTGTACTATGGGTGTCAGAGACTGATAAACATACTTAAATATTTCTAAATACATACTTAAATAGATAATAACACCCAGACACACAACAAACAAGATTCAAAATGAATGCGATATATTATTGTTGATTTCTACAGTGAATTCATCTTTGCAATAAAATTAGAATATTATCAGATAGGTTATTATTAGAAAAATTAATGACAACCACTTAACAAAGTCTTAAAAACGCCGATCATTTGGAATGCCAATCATATTGAAGCATGTTTTGACAGGTTGTCACGTTGCAGGTTGATTTATCATTTTAAAAGATGTCACTTTTTATTTTTTGTTCGTTAGCTTGATTGGTATTTTGGTTAAAAACGAACTGAAGACAAACACAATTTATTTCCCTGTCTGGGGTGTTTTTGACACCCATGCATATCATTTCAAATGGCATTAAGCATGTCCTAGACTCCCTAGAGAAACTTAATTATATTTTTAATTAGAAACAGATTCCTGTAACAAATGTTTCAGTTTACGAGTTTAGTTTTATTTAGACTACTGCCGCTCATCTTGACCATTTGCATCTGGCTTTGTTTAAATAACATTGTGTAAATATCATCAAAACACAATAGTCACCTACAATCTTGCCTGTCGACAGTCGACCATGTTACGTGTGGGTATAAAATTATGTGGATAATCGTAGCAAGTACATTAGTAAATGTGATTGCACAGTCAACCACCGGTAATATGTAACAATGTACTTCGTATCGTCCACGCGTAGTACTCGTATGCGAGTTCAAAGTAATGAGAGGTCAACTTATGCCGGTAGAGTATCTTGAACTTTAGCTGAAATACACTTGGTCACAAGCACCAATATGTTATCTTGTCATATTTCCACCTTATTTAAGTGTTATAGTTACACTTGAGTTAAGTGAAAAATTCGTCCTATTGTTGTGATATGTGCTTTTTTTTCCGGGTGTGAAAATGCGTCATACTATCCCACTGCCTGGTTGGGGCTGTGGGGGAGTGTAGGACTGTCCGCCGGTTAGACCGACCGGCATACCCACTAAAACACACCCGAGCATACCCTTACCGCTATGGAATAGGGCGACATGGAGCCACGGATTACCACGGCGTCGCCCTAGTGGCCGGCCTACGCGCCGAGCCTCCTCACGCTACGTTGTGATAAATCCTAAATACTAAATGGAGACAACATCACATACCCATATTGCCCTAATCCCAAAGTTGGGTACTAACAAAAAAAGACTTTAACTAGTGCTGGAATCGGAGCTGCGACCATTGCGATTAATGTTTCTATCTGTACATCAACAACGTAACAGTGTACGTATCAGTGGAGTTTTACAAAATATGCGGTAGATGGAACTGGACATAATACAGGCTTGGATTGCCTGTAATGACAATATTCTCACCAAAGAGACATAAATAGTCCGACATCTTTTTCATTCTGAATTCTTCTTAATACGTCTCAGGTAGATGTTTCTAGTTTCTACAGCTTAGTACACAAGCAACGTTTAGTTAGTCGCAAGTCACATGATAACTATTTTGTTTAACCACAAAGTACATTCCTGAACGAGGACGCACAGATTTTATCGCTGAAAGTGATATTTTTTAGATAACCTGCTTGTAAAGTAAACACACTAGTAAATAAACAAGCACTTCATGTTTATCTCGCAATTAATTATAATTAAGTAAACCTACGAAGGATTTTCCGGGTCATAGGGCCGGCCTACACATGTCCGGTAGTTTCGGGAAAACTAACATCGTCATAATTAGTATGAAGACGAAGATAATTTTCGATTAATGAAGGTACTCATATTTAAACAAACAAATTTTCAAGAACAACATGGTTAATTTTGTTGGTTTTTTGACACATTCGTTTGTCCGAAACTACGGACATTCCGTTCGCTAGTACACAGCAGCTGTTGACGGATGCGGTCGAATACCTATTCCAGGTCTAAGAAAGTTAATCTAACTTTTACAAAAAGCCAGGTGAAAAGGAGTAACTGATTAGATGAAGCAGCTTTATACTCATTTTCACATTCCGTTTTTAAGAGAAATATACAGTGTCCAGGAAATAGGACGACATACTCCAGGGGGTGATAGCAGGGACCAATACCTACCAAAATAACTCAATATAATACACAAAAAAATACGATTTTAAAGTTATTCAAAATTTTCCGAAATGGAGAATATCTACCTTAAAACAGTTTTTTAGTAGGTATATCCCAAAGAAAAAATCCTTTTCCAGTATTTTTTTACATCAAATTATTAGTGAATAGTTACTGTAGGTACTGAGTGATAAGTCTTTCTTTATTAAAAACATTAATGTTTTCAAGAAAAACAATTTTTGTTGAAATTTTCGCAGAATGATTTTCTTATCACTTCATTTTAACCTACAAACCAAAAAAAAATTATAGGAGAGTTTTGTAAAATTTTGAATAACTTTAAAACCTTAAAATTTCGCTGAACATATTGAATTATTTTGGTGGGTCCCTGCTATCACCCCCTGCAGTATGTCTTACTATTTCCTGGACACCCTGTATACAATGTGACCCGTTCGTATGGTTATGATTGTAAATTTTCCAGGGGTTTTTTATTTCAAAATCTTTCCTCAATTTCTTTAATTATTTGTAATTTTGTGATTGCTAGTTCTAGAGCTATGATTATATTTTGTTAAATCCATAAATTAATATGCTTTAATTAGAAAATAATACATTCATTATTTGAGAAAAAAAAATTCTGTCAAAAAACTGTTTTTTTAACATAAAAATATGTTAAAAATACAGTTTTGTTTTGGGAAGTTTGACAGATTTTTTTTTTTTTCTTGAAAACTAGGTCGTAAACCCATATTATATATTTTTGAATTAATTTCAAAATTACACTGATATTGCTACAAATCACTGGAACATTAAAAACTTGTAGCTTCTTTGAAAACATCCGTAAAAACATTCCAACAAAAACAAAATTTTGAAAAAAATATTAAACCCCTGTAAAATTTACAATAATAAGTTGCGGCCTTCTATTTTATGTTTTTTGTCGATGAATTGAATCCTAGTTTACAGCCTCAAAGTTTGCTACACGACGAACAGGTCACATTGCTCACATTGTTTATTATTCTTAAAAAAATAAGGAATTAAACGCCGAAGCCTACGCTCTCTTGATTTTCCTCAGTTGCTTATACCTGTAACAGTAATTTCTACACGCTATTAAAATAATAATAGCGACCCCGTAATAGGTTAACAACTTAGTTCCCGTGTAATTTGTCGGTTCCGATGACGTGTGAGTGCGGACACTGGCGTACGCCTACTAGTCAGCTGATTGTAGAAACACGAAATAAATCGTCTTTTTGACATCCGAGCATGATTTTCGCGATTATGTCATTTTCGCCTAATCGATACATTTTCACGACAAGTTGCCAAACAGGCTTGCTGTGCGCATACATACATACATACCATCACGCCTTTTTGCCAACGGGGTAGGCAGAGACCACATCTTTCCACTTGCTACGCTCCTGACACACCTCTTGCGCTTCTTCCACTCTCATTAATCCTTTCATACATGCTCGTCGATTATGGGTACTCCTGACCTGACCTTTTCTAAGCACGTCTTGGCCTTGTCCTAAGTACGTCCGTCTAGGCCTTCCCGTTTTTGCTGTGCAATGTAGGTAATACCATTTTTTTAAAGGATATAATAAGATAACTGTAGTTTGTATCCTCTTTACCCTTGTGGGCCGTGTGGCTACCGATCTACAATGATGCCGGTGTTTTTGTGTAGGCTAGTGACTGAATCGGTTGGGCATTAACCGTAGCTCTCAAAAAAATATTATCTACTCTAAAAATCCGTCATATTTTAGGATTCCCAGATAGCACGATTCCAAAGGTACTGTCAAGGCTCGACTCCAAAGACAGTAGACCCCATGCGAGATACGGCGCTTTAAATCAAGCGCGGTCCTATCGATAGTAAACACATAAGCACCGCAACGTTGCTATTGCTATGTCATTAACTATAGTTATTTCTATGTCTTACAAAGGATTGATGGCAATTTCAATGAATAAACATATTATAACGCCCATTCATAACCTTGCAATGGCACGATTGCCATTAACCCCACCATTTCCGCGATCGTTGAGCTCACATTTCAGAGATGAAAAGATCTAACCGGTATATGCTATCATCCTATTTAACAGTTAAGTCATATAAGTCTTAACTGTTAAAATACAGACGAGCGAAACCACACAGTAGGTAATGCCCGACCACGAAACACTACGACCGATTTTCATTTTATTTCTTACTTAGAACAAAGTTATGCTTGGTTTAAATCCGATGTCGTATCCATAGTCTCCATCTATGTAAGAGTGAGAACAAATGATTTTTAATAAACCATAACTTTAGTAATTACATGGTTATAATGTAAATGTAATAAGAAAGGCTGTTTTTATAGTCTTAAATCTTGGCAGATCTACATCTACCACAAAAACTTCGAATTCATTAAAATTTTGTCATCAACTCAAAATTATACGGTTCATGACAGATTCTAAAAAATACACTTTGTGGTGTAGGTAGGTACCTGATGTGCTCTTCTTGTCTGATGAGCAGCGAAACAACACACGCTTAGCAGGTTTTTCCAATTAACGATTCTTATAAAAGCCATGGAGGAAGATTCGAGGAATAATAATAATCTATTAATAAATCACATGTAGTAGCAATTCTAAAACCGGATCATCATCATCCACATCAATGAGAAATAAAATTATACACCAAAGTCTCAAGAAACGCTTGCGGGCGAATCAAAGAACTCACGAGCTTTTTTGTGCTTCAAAAACATGAACGCAAAAAAACATAGTAACTGGAATCGTGGGCGAGTAGTAGAAGTACAGTCTACCATTAGTTCAGGATAACAGTTGATATATCACCTTATGCCAACAGTATAAAGATGATTACCCAACTTAAGTTGAGCTGAATGTTTGATCACGATCAGCTGTAGGTACAATGTATAAAAAGCTGATGAAGTAAAACAAAAAACGCATTAATGAGCTAACAGAGAAGATTTTGAAGTCCTGACATGGCATGTTTAATTTGATGACTGACTAAACACAACCATTTGAAGACATTGTTCGTGAAATAATAATGTAATGTTATTTTGTATATATATTTGAGTGAATTGGACAAGATAGTAGGCATTTTCTATTTGTCTATTGTTACTTTAAAAAAAATAAGTGTTAACTTGCTCCTGCAGTTTGGCGAGATGTATTTTAAGTAAGACGGTGTTATTATTATTGTAATAATAAATAAATAAATTTGGCAATATAAAAATACTTAAGTCTTAAACTGAACTTAATGAATAAACATGTGCTAAAACGGTCCCCACTTAGCATTAGGCTGTGGTCATTTAATAGACTAACAACAAAGCTTTAGATTTCTATGTTACATCTCAGGTAAGGGAAATATCTCCAAGTGGACATTATTACGGGGTTTTCATACAGAAAAAACGAATGTAGGAATTTGTATACGTGATCCACAAAATTAAAGTTATTTTAATATTTCTAATTTTCACTAAGACAGTTTTTACAATTCTTAATAACTTCTGAATATGCCACCCGTAGATGTAGTGCAAAAAACGCACTCACTATATTTTTGACATTAAAAGGTGTGTTCTTGAGATATATTAAAATAAATCTGATACTCCTTTTCTGGCTAAAATATAAGTACTTTAGTAAAAAAAAAGTGTTTACAATAATCAATACAATAAAAGGACCTGACGTCATTGGAATTTGTAAAAACCTACGGCTCTAAGAAGCCGGCAACATCTGCAGCTTCCCACACTTCTCAGTGCGAATCCGTTATTGGATAGTTTGATTGATTTTAAGTTGCTAGTTTCACCATGCTATTTTAAGCCAAGTTTTTACTTCTTTAATTAATGACATTTGAATTACAAGGACCTAGCATTGCACACTGTCGACCGCACGCAAAAATTTACTTGTATGTACATTTATGTATGTAAATGTACGTTGTCTATGTACGTCATTCTAAACACACTTTTTCCTTAGTGTTGTCGCAGCTTAATTGTACAAATATATTTAGAAATGATTAATTGTATTAATTAGTTCAATATAAATATAAAGTAACTTAATTGATTAGTTTACTTACATTTTTTGCAAATTGGCAACTTAGTTGATCAAAGCGAGGGTAGTAGGAAAAACGATAGTGGGGTGACCAAAGTGGTTTTATTACAGTGTTAGAATGTTTAGTCAGTCAGTTCGCTTCGGAGTGTCTTAAGAGTAACATCTAGTTCCAACGAATAAGTGCTAAGAAATGAGTGATTGTGATTTGAATAATCATAATTCTGATTCTATTCCGTTGTCTTATTTCGGCAAAAGTTAACATCAAAAGTGAAAAGAATCCGCCCAATGCCGCGAAGCCGAAAAAGAACGAAGCCGAAAAAGAACTCTGGGAAAAAGCGGAGGACCACTTCTACGAGTTCTGGCTCTTCAGTAAGCTCAAGGTCGTCATCGTCGAGTAGTAGCAGCTCAGATGGACACAGACACAGGAAATCGAGGCGCACCAGGCGTGCGTCTCCGCAGTGAGCCAAAATGTTGTTTTATCAACTGTTATACCGGAGTTTGAACCTTTAGTGGACGATATTCAAATGTGGATAAATGTTGTGGAAGCTAATGCTCGCGCGTTCAGTTGATCCGCTCGTGTTTTACAATACCAGGCTTTGCAAAAATTACGAAATACAGCTAAAACGTGGTATGATTTTCTCTGTAGTATGTGTACACGTCACTCGTATGTGTGCGTATACATTGTAGTATATAAAATCGTGTAATGATATATTTGACACAATAAAGTCGCATCTGTTGACACCTTTGTTTTTCATTCCTCTACTCTCGGTCCCCACATTGCATGGCGACCTTGCCAGTACTGCCTTGGGGCAGCAGCGCTGTGCGTGGAATTGCGGTGATATTGAAAACAAAAAAAAACAGTGAGAGAATAAATGGATTGACGATAATGGACAAAAAGTGGAGTGTCCGCCGTTGCGAAGAGATTAAACTATAACGCTGCTGGCAGCCGGGCATCGATGGAGCCAGATGGAAGTGCAGAAAATGCTGGGTGCCGGGAGATGCAGGTGTCGAGGTCGAAGGTGTGTTGTTGCTGGGGGCCGGGAGATGTTGGTGTTTGAAGAGGATTCTCGGTGCCGGGAGAAACAGGAAAGGAAGTTTAGGACACTGGATAAAGTGGCGATGGAAGGTCATTTTTATATATTATCATTAAATATCATTAAATATTTAATAAAATAGGTGGCCACCGTTTAGTTAATAAGAATATATAAAATAGTGCTCTTTTTGTATTATCAAGCGGACAGCTAACTCTAATCTATAAATTAAATTACCCACATGTAAAATTTATATTTTTTTAGTTTACAGTATAAACCTAATTCTAAACAAATTCGCGCTAAGCTTTTCAAATGTTTAATTAATATTTTTTTCATTATTAGAATTCACCAAAATATTAGTTGACTAACAAAAAATCTAATAGCATTCAATAGCTATGTAATGCAAGCGTCTTGATTGCACAATGTGTAACAATATCCACCATGCACCGCGAAGTCGCGAGGCAACAATCAGCACTTTTTATAACATTGAATTATTTTGTGGATTGAATTTTTATTAAAAGTAAAAGATCATCTTCAAACATTAACTGAGTTCTCAATATCTGGTAATTTTATGTTTCCTTAGCATCAACCGTTTTTCATTCCAAAACAGTTGACAATTATTTTTTATAAACTTTTTCTTTTCATCCGTGATTTATCTAAAAACATTTTACACAGCGTACTTCAAATACATTGTATAAAAAATTGTTTATATAGAAAAGCGTGTTTCACCAAACCATTATATAACAACTTAAAAAGTAAGTCATCTATGTTTTTGAGTAGATATTAGTTTTATCCCAGACGAAGTACGAAGTGTTTTATTCCAGGCAATCTACGAAGCACCGATGACTATTTTATACCATTATTTAATTTAACTAAGCTACTAGGACTTGGTTTTAGCATTTTACAACTCAAATCAGCTACTAGGAAATGCAATTTTTGGTTTGTTTGATTTATATTATGTGTTATTATCACAATAGTTTTTACGTTTAAAGTTGTAATACATACTTATCTAGAATTGCACTTGGGTTTCAGAAAAATGAGTAAAAAGGATAGAAGAAAATTAAGTAATAAATAATAATAATAATAATAATAAATATTCTTTATTGCACATCAAAAAATAACAATGAAGGTTTGTATTACACGAAATAGTAAGATGACACAATTATTTTAATAAATATTCGCTTTTAAAAAATAATTGTTTTCCTTATAGATCGAATCACGTATAAAATGGCTGTGGTTAATGGGGATAAATAATTCAATTTTATCAGTGTAAAAGCAACTTCGATTTTTTGATACTCTATTAAATTAATCAGCTTGCTTGTTTTTTTTTCGCTTGTTTTCCAATAAATTTTGACTTCAAAATTTTTTTTTCTCAGATTATTTGCACGTACAGAAAGAAAGTTCGTTTTATGTTTCGTTCGTTCGTTTGGTTTCATTCCTTCAGGTTAACTTGAAAATAGGACAAAAATTACATATTGTAACACCTAGCAATAAATTACAATTAATAGTTTAGATAACGTGAAGTTTTGAAATATGTATATGTTTTTTACTGTGTCTTGAAAAGGCAAGTTCTATTCAGCTAATCAATTTGAATCTATTACAATCAGTTGTACTTTTTATTTCATAACTAGAATATCATATCATGATTTCGAATGAATCTCTTAAATTAGCTGAATAATAAAATACATACGAAATGTTAATTATGGAACGCAATTTGAGTTCCCTAATTTCGTTATTTTCAGTGTGCATTAAAAAAAATAACTACTAATTGAAGTATTTAAATAATATACAATTTTCTATTCATATTGGTCTATAGAATAGTTGATTAGACATTCTTATTCCTTGTTAAGTAATTCCGAACTGAAGTAATCTGTTAGTTTTCATGTATTTCAGTATAAAAAAATTAAAACATATTTTTTTCCTAAAATATTTGTATCTTTTGACGCACCGTAATACTAACATTACAGTACAATACGTGGTTACGCATCAGCATTATTATTGTTACCGACAAATCTAAGAAAGAAAATACGAAGCTAGCCTTAGGGGAATCGAACAATATCAGATATCAGGTATCGTAATATCAGAAGTTGTTTATGCTCATCAACATGTTTGTAATTCGTTAATGTTTATAAATGTAATATCATATCTTTCTTAATCGGACTAAACTTAATACGTTTGTGTTGTTATATCGAAATAGTCTACTTATACCTAAAAAAAAATTCTGTCTATAA
Source organism: Udea olivalis (assembly GCA_947369235.1). NCBI lineage: Eukaryota > Metazoa > Arthropoda > Insecta > Lepidoptera > Crambidae > Udea > Udea olivalis. Next base: position 6,337,428 of record OX376362.1, on the reverse strand, counting down.
AACATGATACCTATTTGGAAATGTTATTTTTGTATTTTGGTCAATTCATGGTCAGTAATGGAAAAGTTTGATTTGTTGCTTATGTTATGATCGCGAATGTATGAAATAGCTTTTGTACCTATAGATAGTGCATTAGTTACATTCGGAGGTAAATATATTGAGAAACAGAGTTTTATGAATGGATTGTATGGTTAGTAAAGCTGAGACTATTTTAGTACAAAAGTTTTGTCACGCAATTGGACTGATCACCCAAAAGCAAACAATATCATTTATGCTGAAGGAGTCATTTGCGAGGTGTCTTTTTAAAAATTGGTAAGAGCTTTGACAGTTGAAGAGATGTGTAAATGAGAATATAGTAGATGGAGATGTATTAAGGGCAAATATGACGGTGTAAGACTGTGTCAAATCCTTCAATTTGATCATGGTGTAAACGAGGTTTCTCTGTGAAAACCGTTGACGATCAGATAGATCTTAAATGAAGACCCGATCTATTAGGATATAATTGTACAAGGTACAGTTGAGGGTATCAGATCCTTCATTTGATATAAAAAAAAATGTTTGGAGATCAAGTGATCTTAAAACGTGACCCTGTTATGTAAGACTACGAGTATGTGCATAGCAAATGTCGTTGTTGTTGTTTGTTATGAAAGTTGACTATAAATAAAATATGTACTTAATGATGATTTATTTTAAAAAAATGACCGGCCGGCCTATATAAGAAAAATGCCCATAAAAGTTATGATGTACTTACTAAGTTTTGATATTGTGATACACGATTGAATATGAAAGTGATTTTTTACTGAGAGTTGATATGAGATGAAAGGCTTGATAATGGAAGTAAACTATAAAATTATATTTTTTCTGACAGAATTGGAAAAATAAAAGTGATGAAAAAGTGATACATGGCTTTATAATTAGAGAAAATGTCTATAATCTATGATGGTAATATCTAAATTATGTAATTGATTGAGAAATTAAAATTTATTCGAGCTTAGACAATAGGTATCCACGTCTTATTTATTAAAAGTAACATTATTTCAAATGGAATAATTTCATCCCTAGGTAAGACTTCTCTGTGCAGTACTATTTTTCCGTTTGTCAATTTAGATAAACAATTGTATAACTTTTGAAGCGGAAAGTTATCATTATTTTTATAATCAAGATGACAAAATGAGGGTAAAATAACAAACAGTTTTTTATATGTTGATTAAATAAATTAACCTGTGAAATTAACCCCCCTGGCTTAATTCCTTGTCTGGTACCTCGAAATACAGGGATATTTAAAAGTAAAAAAAGTAAAAGTAAAAATTATCTTTATTCTTAAAGACTTATAAAAAGTACTTATGACAAGTCATATACAAAAAAAAAATTGTGGCAAAAATATACTGAATAAAAATAAACTTACATAAAATAATACTATGATAGTTCATATCATAATTAAATATAATGTGACTCTACCACCGGTTCGGAGGTTGTTTCCGATCGAGAAGACTCCGGCAAGAAACTCGATGGTTACTCTTTTCAATCTTGCTTTTATACGCAAAAATTGAATTGACAGAGTAAAGTCATAACAAAAAAGTGTGCAGAGGAGCAGATTATATCTGAGATGACCACAAATTCTTATCCCTCCTTCGAGACCATGACAAGAGGTGTGTTGTCTGGCGCATATTTATTTATTATTTATTTAACCTATGCGACTGGGTCGCCGGATTTCTGGAGGGACGTAGAATTCGTGTCCTTTGCGATGGTCGAAAATCACGTTTTCTCCAGATTAATGCCGGAGTGCCGCAGGGCTCCGTTTTACCGCCGACGTTGTTTCTTCTGCATATCAATGCCATGTTATCGCCATGCTATGCCATTGCTATGCGGATGATAGCACGGTCCACGCGCGTTATTTCGAGCGCCCTGGGGCAAAGCAGACTGACATCGAGGAGAAGAGGCGAAGTCTTGTTGTTGAGCTTGACGAAGTGTTTTACCGCATTTCAGAATGGGGTGCATGCAATCTTGTCGAGTTCAATGCCAAGTAAACGCAGGTGTGTGCATTCACAGCAAAGGCGTCGCCGTTCCTTTCCCATCCCACTCTTCAGAGCAACCCGCTACCTATTAAGGATAGCCTAAACATCCTTGGCATGGATGTTCGTAGCAACCTAAACCTGCGGGACTACATTGATAGCGTCATTAGAACTGCATCCCGTAAACTCTGAATCCTGAACAGAGTGAGACGATTCTTCACGCCTGGGCAGCTCTGTCTCTTGTATAAAACACAAGTTCGCTCGTGCGTGGAATACTGCTCTCATCTCTGGGACGGTTCCGCAAAGTACCTACTCGAAAGCTCTTGATAGGTTGCGGCGGCGTGCTATCCGTATTATTGGAAACCCAGAGGCAACTTTGACCCTTGAGCCTCTCCAATTGCGTAAAGACATTGCCAGGCTAAGTGCTCTCTATCGCTTCTACAATGCTCTGACGAGTTATTCCAGCTTATTCCACCCTCACCTTTCCACTCCCGTACCACGCGTGCTGGACTACGGCGTCACCCACACACACACACAATTCTACATTTGTTGGCTCGAACTAAAAGGTTCGGTGACTCGTTTCTTTGTCGTACCATCCAGACGTGGAACGCTCTTCCAGCACATGTGTTTCCTCAACTTATATTCAATTGTATAATAATCAACTCATTATAACATTAATATAAAATCAACTTTTGCGATGTTTAAAAAAATTATAAACATAAGTATTCTGTTTCGAATTTAAATGATTTGAGTGTAGCTTTTGTCAATTTGCTTTTAATATATATTTTTTTGTTGATTTTGTTCCCAGATGTTTTGTTTTCATAATTTAATGAATAATTCTATAAGTTATCACATAATTTGACAAAAATTAAATACAAAATAGTGGTATATTGTTAAAACTTTGAAAATATGTAAGAATAAATTAGCCAATCAGTTTCATTAACAAAATTAAATTAGATGTAAATTAAATCAGCTTTTATTTGACATCAAATATCTTTGATTATGAATTTATGTTGCCATTTTTACAAAAACAAAATTATTAAATGAATAAAAGATAACGTTCTTCAATCAAATATCAATTTCTATGTCAATTGTGGTAATTTCTGTATTTAAATATGCTTAACTTCATTTTGAAAAATAAAATTCCTTTTTTTTCCAAAAAAAAAAAACGAGGGAGGTGTAGTGTGTGTACACGTCACCCGTATGTGTGCGTATGCATTGCAGTATATAAGATCGTGTAATGATATATTTGACACAATAAAGTCGCATCTGTTGACATCTTTGTTTTTCATTCCTCTACTCTCGGTCCCCACATTGCATCTCCAAAAAAACAAAACACGATGGACAACCTGGAGGTGAAAGGATTGGCGAAGTACCCTTTTAGATAAATTTCAAATTAAGCGCAATATGTGTTCAAACCAAACCTATGGATGGCCAATCTTTATATGAATTTTATTTTCAACAGAAAGGAAAGATCGATAAGATGAGGTTATCGTTTTCTGATCAAGATATCATTTCAATAATTCTAGGCTCTATTGGCGACAAAAATATTAGCCGCACAGGCCGGTAGTTTTAAATATTGTAATGATTTGGGTTCATTTTTACATGGAAAAATACATCTGAACCAGAAAATAAGGTTGTCAATAAACAAATAAAAATTAATATCGTCCTTCGTTTAATCAATTCGAGAGAAAGCCTGAAAGTTGATCTAATCAGAATTCATCATCATTTACTATGATTAATAGTAGTAATATTACGAATATCACGTGTCTTCGCTGTGGTTAACCTGGCCATAAAAAGGCAAATTGCATCCAGACAGACAACGTAAAATGTAATTCATGTAACAGATTTGGCCATTAAGAGCTTGCGTGTCAGTCTAAGCCTAAGACTAAGGTTGATAAAGATAATGAGGTCAAATTAATAATTGAACCAACCTCAAGGGATAAATTTTATAAGGATGTAGAATTAAATGGATGTAAACGACAGGCTTTCATTGATACGGGCAGCAGTTACTCACTAATAACGAGTTCATTGGTAAATGAGTTAAAGTTTACCACGTTTCAGTTAAATACGCCGGTCATGCTGTCTGGTTTTAAAGTTGGTTCTTGCGCTCAAGTTACTAAAGGGGTATCAATTGATGTCAAAGTTGACACGGTACAGCTCACTATAACATTGTATATTTTTGATGAATTGTCTGGTTGTTCGATTCTGATAGGGAGAAACTGTACCGAGGATAAAAAAATGATGTATTCACGTATTGGTAACCACTTGTTTTTTTGTCCAATAACTGATGAACAGGTGGCTCTGGTAGAATCATCTACTTTTGGAACTAATACACACATCAAAAGTGTCTAGGGATCAAGCATTTTTATGCGGATTTCTTGAGATTGAGATGTGGCTTTGTAATAAATTTATGATTTTATAAATTTATATGGATCCTTTTTGGTGCATTTCATAATTCGAAACAGGCACTGTCAATCAAATTCGAGTAAAAGATGAAAATCAGCTGTTAATATTTTCCCTATAAAAACATACAACGCATTGAAGACATTATTAGTGCTACTGTTTCCCTACTACTGATTAAAACCAACGTTATTATGGAGCGGCGACGTCATTTAAGCAGGGAAGAAATGCTCAGAGCCGTGGGAATGATAGAAGCTGGTTCCCGGCAACGTACTGTGGCTTTAGCTCTGAATACAAGTCAGAGTGTTATCAGTCGACTTTGGACACGTTACCGAAGCACTGGTACCGTGGCTGAGCGCCATGGAGGACGGTATCGCTGCACCACACGGAGACAAGACCGATACATTCAAATCACAACTCGAAGAGCTCCAACAATAACCGCCATGATGTTAGCCGTGAGGCTTCATCACTCTTCAGGGAACTTAATTAGCGACCAAACAGTCAGAAACCGCTTGCATGAAGTGAACCTTCATTCCCGAAGACCGCTAAGGGTACCACCTATAGCAATGCACAATCGTAGGATTCGATATCAATGGGCTCTTGAACACAGAAATTGGGCTGAAGAACAATGGCGTTTCGTGTGCTTTTCTGATGAGTCTCGTTTTGGTATGAGACCGGATACAAGACGTATACGACACTGGAGAACCCCTGGACGCCAACAGCGATTAAAATCCTGCCAGGAAGTCCATCCTTATAGTGGTGGAACCATCATGGTATGGGCGGGTATTTGGATCGGCGGAAGAACTGAGTTGATTTGGATCAGAGGCAACCTCAACGCTCAAATTTATGCTGAGACGATTGTATCAGACGTCATCGTTCCTCTACAAGTGCAAATCGGTCCCTTATTTCAGTTAATGCATGATAATGCACGACCGCACACCGCAAGAGTTTGTAAGACAGACTCTCGCCGCAGCTAACATCAATGTCCTGCCCTGGCCTGCTCAGTCGCCAGACTTGAACCCGATTGAGCAAGCATGGGATATGCTGCAGAGAAGAGCTCTGCCGAATATGGAGGGTATCCAGTCGCAAGAAGACCTTTTTTTGTTGTTGCAACGAACATGGGCGGCCATTCCACAGCGTGATTTGGATGAACTCATTTTGAGTATGCCAAACCGATGTTCTTGTGTTGTTAGTGTTCGCGGTAGAAACACGGATTATTAATTGTTTAAGTTACCCAATAAAATTTTAAAGAAAACTGTTATTTCAGTCTTTTTTTCGAACTTTAATGTTAGTGGTTCAAATGTCAAAAATCCCTTTATTAGGAAAATGGCAAATTTCTTTATTAATGCAAAGGTGACTTGGTTTATCGTTACTGTAGACAAACGAAAACACTTTATTTGATGAATCCTTAAAGAAAATTTTAATTAATATCAATCAGGAGAAAAGTTATTGCAAAAATATATGTTGATCCCTAGACACTTTTGATGTGTGTACTTTAAAACATGTTTCTTTACTAAGCAAAATATTTGACCAATACCCTCTTGTTGTGTCTAAAGATTTGCAAACTTTGGGGAAAACATCTTGCGTAGAGTTAGATATTGAACTCACAACTAACAAACCAGTCTTTCATCGACCATATAGCATGTCAGAGGCAGAAAAAGCGTCTACACGCGTAATAATTGATGATCTTCTAAAGAATGGCATTATCCAAGAAAGTAATTCCGCGTAAGCAAGTCCAGTTTTATTAATTAACAAACCTTCAGGAGAGAAACGCATGTGTGTTGATTATAGGTCCCTCAATAAAGTTACTGTGAAGAAAAGTACCCTATGCCAATAACAATAGTTGAAGATTTAATTGAGAAACTAAAAGGAAGTAAATGCTATCCGTCCTTAGATTTTAAAAGTGGCTATTATCAAATAACTGTTAATGCGAGTTCTATACCTAAAACTGCTTTTGTTATTCCCGATAGGCATTTTGAATTAAAGAGGATGCCTTTTGGCCTCAGTAACGCACCATCGGTCCTTCAGCGACTGATAAATACTGTCTTAGGAAAACTACGTTTTGGCAAGGTCATCTGCTATATGGACGACCTATTGATTGCCACGGAAACTTTGGACGAAAATATACAGCAATTAGAAGTCAAATACCTGGGATCTGTTTTAAGCGCGTCCGGGGACATCGACCGCGACGTCAGAGCCCGAATTTCCACGGCTTGGGCTAAATGGCGTGAGGTGGCTGGTGTCATTTGTGACCCCAAAATGCCGATCAAGCTGAAAGGGCAGGTCTATAAAACCATCATTAGGCCTGTCCTTTTATATGGCAGTGAAACATGGCCGTTACTAGAGCGACACAAGCAGGAGCTGCGCGTCACGGAAATGAAGATGCTGCGGTGGATGTGTGGAGTCTCACGCAAAGATCGTGTGCGTAACACCCACATCCGCGGCAGCCTTCGTGTTCGTGACATCGCAGACAAGCTGCAGGAGTGCCGCCTTCGTTGGTATGGTCATGTCTCACGGAGATCGGCAAACTACGTGGGCAACAAATGTCTGGCTATGCCGCCCCCGCCAGGTACCGGTAGAAGAGGTCGACCCAAGAAGCGGTGGCTCGACGTCGTTAAGGGTGACATGCGTGCCAACAGACTCACCACTGAGGATGCACAAGACCGCGCGAAGTGGGCCAAGAAAATAAGAAAGGCGGACCCTGGGACCCCACACACGAGTGTGGGTTCACAACCGGAATAGACCGCACGGATGATGATGAGAAGTCCTTAAAGTTCTGCTGAGTGAATTCACAAAGTGGCACTGTTCATATCTTGTTATTGTAATAACTGAATATTGTGTTATTGTGTAGTCTTATAAATTAGTACCTAGTCTAGTTGCTTCACTATCGCATTGGGTGCATACCTGTAATGATAGTTTTAAGTTTTGGTTAAATAAATAAATAAATAAAAAAATAAAAAAATCATGGACTCAGTATAAACTGCCACTTTTTTGAGAGTTCTATAAATTTTCTGGATTATGAAATCTCCGAAGAAGGAATTCGTCCAGGAAAGAAGAAATTAAAAACCGTGAAGGAATATCCTGAACCTAAAAATGTGCCTCAAGTACGGCCATTTTTAGGGCTCATTAATTACTTTCTAAAATTCATCAGAGATTGTGCTTTCATATCGAAACCTCTAGTAAAACTATTAAAAAAGGAGGCTGTATGGGAATGGGGTTCAGATAAAGTTCAGGCAGTAGTAACATTAAAACAAGAGCTTGTACAAAACCCTTTTTTAACAATTTTTGATCCGAAATTACCCACTATTTTATACACGGATGCCAGTCGCGATGGTGTATGCTGCATCATGACACAATTGACTGATAAAGGGAAAAAACCCATCCATTTCTATAGTCGAAAAACATCTAATGAAGCAAAAAAGTTACTGTCAAAGTAGTAAGTAGAAGGCAAGATGTTACTGTCAAACGTGTGCCATGTTTAAGCTTTGCTACGTGCTATATCCAGTGCATGGAAAATCATTAAAATCTATACCTCTCAGTGCGAATCTGTAATTGGTTAGCTTGATTGGATTCGAGTTGCTAGTTGTTTTAAGCCCAGAACGTAAGAAATCAAAATACAGAATTATTATAATCAAAATCGACATATTTAAGTAAATACTGCGCTCGCAAAGCTAAGTCTTTTCGCAAAAATGAATTTACTACTGCCAAAGCGGATCAACTAAAAATAATTTGTTCCCGAGTCATTCCAATTGTATTTTAGGCTTAATCTCGAACTATGCACGTGAACAACAAACACAAAATACGCCCACAAACTAAAATCACTATAGTATTAACGCCTTATTCAAAGAAAAAAGGCACAAACGTCTTCAAACGAGGGGAAACCCTAACAAATGAAAGAAAAACATGAAGGCGAATAAACAGCTTAGGCTCCAGGCAATTTATTTTTTGTGACTTAATGATCAGCTCATCACTTGCAAAAAGTTATAAGATCATGATGACGTCACAGTGAGAAGTAGCGGGATTGTAACCAACCGTGTGGGCAACAATCAAAAAGCTAACCGACATGAAAAAAATAGGTTCTAAACTACTCGTATGTACTTACTGGACAAAGGGTTTTATCTTTGGAATCAAGTCATCCCAAGTCCGAAAAGACACTTTGACCGACTTGGGCTCTTGGCCACAAAGGGTTTTAATAAGAGGAAATACTTAATAAAAAAACCAATAGCGAAAAATGTCATATGAAGAGAAAAGATCTATAGAAAAATGGATAATACTTTATTGCACGAAAAAAAACTACCTATAACAATAACATTCCATTATTGAAACAATTTGAATAATTTAGGCGGTCTTATCGCTAGAGAGTGATTACTCTCAGGCAACTTTCGGGTAGAGGGGAGGGATAAACCTATATACCTAGAGTTAGCAAATAACTCGGCTTATTTGCTATTATAAAGTCTGAACCAAACAAACATAGATATTTATATTTGAATATACCTGTTTCAAGTAACTTTGAGTGGCAAAGTCAAGAAATGATTAAATGATACAACATTAATAGTACGTACGTTGTTTTTCTATTACCTCTAAAATAATCATCGGTTAGTAAAGTACAAAAATGAGCAATTTTACAGACACATCACATTAAGAAAACAAAACACAAAAGCTCTGTAGATCCCCACACAAGTTCTAATTCATTTATTCTTATTGAAAGATGGTATACTGGGTGGCGTAAAAAACAACGTCTCTACAATTCACTAAAACCAGCCAGCAATAGTTATCTACACGAACAGTACTTCATAAATCCGAATTATAGGCGGTTTGTTTAAGTCGCATGCCGGAACTGACGTCTGGGGCAGTTGGCACAAGTTCCGTGGTCAGGTAATTTACATAACACCTAGAAGAGCAAGTTTTACGGTAACTTTATACTTCGCATAATCGGATATTAGATACCTTTAAGTAACTTACATACTTAGTTAGTATGTCTGTATGTATCTTAATTTACAATACCAACATAGCTTAAAATAAACACATTCCATCACGACTTTATCCCAAGCGGGATAGTCGTAGGCAAGTGACTATGCCGTCACGGTGAACGAAACACTCTGAAGCCCACTTTTCACCAATGGTATTAAAACCCAACGTGGTAGGTGGTGAGCCTTCCGCCGTTATCCGGGTTGATTTGGTTTGTTGTCGATGTTTTCCGTCACCGGAGAGTTAGTCGGATATTTAACAATGAACACAAAGATTTTGGTTCTGGCCAGATTTGAACTCGGGACCACACGATCCACGATCCGAGTTCGGGTGCTAAACCACTAGGCCACGACGCTCTCAACAAACATAGCTGTTTCTCAAAAACCACTTACATAATTATTTGCTTGCGGAACTAAGCCTTTTCACTACTGTAGAGTGGAATTACCTATAGAGAGTAAGATAAAGAGATAAAATGTTAGACATAAAAGGGGGTAAACTAGTTGATAACTACTACTAGTCATCTATTTATAGTAATGATGATGTTCTGATCTGAAACCGGTCATAGCCGGTTCACGAATTACAACTTTAGAGCCTATAAAAGTACTTACCGAAGAAAAGGCATAAAAATTACGTTGATTTATTCAAAAAACCATATCCTGCCCTTTAAGCCTATTGGTATTGCTTATTACAAAGGCCAGGTCCGTATTGTCTGTTAGTATTTATACCCATGACCGCATGTTGAATGTCACTGACCCTAAAAGGGCGTCTAACTTGTTTAATTTCAACGTAGCGAAAAAACTTTCCGATTAATAGACATATTTTTATTTTAAATAGTATTTACATTTTTATTTCGGTGATGGATGACTATCACTAAAACTTAGACTGGCTTTTTATCCTTAAGTTTAAATACACACGAAATCTTTTCAGTAATTAGTAATACCAGCAGTTAATTGTGTACCTGATAAGCTCTCTGCACGATTGTACAAAAAATGTCTTCAGAAAGAGAGTAAATATGTAGGTGTCTCTAGAAAGTAACACTTTGGAAGATCATCCTGTCTCTGATCTGAAATTGTAGTTAGTCAAAATAAATAAATATCTGGGACAATTCACACCAAGATCATCTGACCCCAAACTAAGCAGAGCTTGTACTATGGGCGTCAGAGACTGATAAACATACTTAAATATTTCTAAATACATACTTAAATAGAAAATAACACCCAGACACACAACAAACACAAATATTCGTCACATAAATGTTTGTCATGGGTGGGGATCGAACCCACGACCTCCGGCGCTAAAGGCAGGATCGCTGCCATTGCGCCAACAGGTCAGTCAAAGTCAGCATAAGCAACAAAAAAAACTTAAAGGCAGGTTGATACTTTTTCGACAAGATTAGAACTTTTAGAGTTTAGTGAGTAAGTTTACGTGCATATTCGAGGATGTGCAAACACCTTAATATAAGTTATTATCTAAGTCATTTAGTGATAGTTTCCGAATCATGTAATGACAAAGATTTCCCAATCAAAGTTTGCTACCCTAATAAACAGCCGTTTGCGACATTTTACCTAAAATGTTTAAGAAGTTGATGAATTTAATCATTTAGCTATCAGTCGCTCACTTCGTTCTATTAAGCGATCATCATGTTAGAGACAGTGATTAATTTATCGGCTTGTTTAAAGTTGTTGAGGCCAATAAAATTAATTATTTAACGACTTTTTACAAGTGTTAAACTATAAATGACTAAAACAAATCATCATATAACCACATATACAACTTGATTGATTGAAAATACTTTGTAACATAATATAACGTAGTGATAATTGCAGGCAACAGTGGTTCAAAAGCGCCACCGCTGGTACATTCCTTTATGTGGTAAGTTGCTGAACAGAGACATATGAACCCCGGTAACCCTTCCTAATGATATTCTTAACATAATTAAGTATATCATTTTGAAGTAATAAAATTCTTACTAGCTTTTGTCTGCAACTTTGCCTGCTCGCGTAGACCAGCAAACGCGGCATTCGCGGCCCTATCAGAACTCTACAAGTGATTCCTTTCATTTCAGGAACAAAGTACCCAAGAATTTTCTAAGAAATGTTAGCAAATTGTCAATCTGGCAAACTTTATTTTTAGATATAACTAGTTAATCGTTTGCGAAAACCAGTTTAATGAAATGTTGTTTATAAAGTATCAATTTTTATAAGTTGATTCCATTTTTGACATTAAGTTAGGTCATTGAATTTTATCTTACTGAAGAAAACACACTGAAGGCTACGAACTTATTGAAGGTAATCTATGGTCAAACTGAAGCATTAGCACAGATTAAATAATAGTTACCAACGTAACAGATAAATCACTTCCTTAAAAAATAAAATTTTCTTAATCCTAAATGCGTGCTGTCGTGTGTTAGACAAATATTGCCGGGGCTACCTCTTTCGCTACAGATGTCAGTACCTACAAAACGTCATCGCGCCAGTTGAACCGCAAAGTTCGCATAAGCTCTACGCGGCTGTTGACAACCAACTGCCAAATGTGTGCTCGATGTATGTCGATGTCCTGGCACGGCGCAGCTGATATGAGCAAGTTCGCTAAGTGACAGGTGCCTGGCATTAGGCTCATAGGCTGGTCGGGTAGAAAACCAGTTTCATTTTTACTGAAACAAATAACTCCTTTCGAATGTGACCATCTATTTTATACTCGCAGCAGCAATGCGGACCGAATCAATCTCGTTTTCATAACAAAAAACAGACTAATCGCTATTGCCACGGTTTAATGGGTTTTCTTACAAAAAGGTTTTATCGCATGTTATTGGTCGTTTAGTCAGAACATAGCAACGGCTACTGTAACTTTAGACGAAAGTAACTACTATGCAAGATAGGTTTAATACGAGTTTTAATATACTATTCGTATAACGGCTTCATTAAAAAAAAGGCTTCTTTATAGAAACAGGTTTTTTATAATTTATCTAACAGTCACAAATAAAAATACCAGTTTTGTTCATTTTAATCCTACTAAACTAACCATATTTTGTTTGTTACATTCAAAACGAGTTGAAGAAAGATACGAGTACATTATTTTGCGATGCTGAATTTCGAACTTGATAATTGTTCACATGTGTGGCAAAGAAGCACGCTAACCGCCTTGATAGTGAACGGTTTCCGCAGTCTGACATCGCACGCGTCGCCGACCCATTAGGAATCTTCAAACCGATCTTGATTAAAGAACTCCATTCTATGGGAATGGAGCGCTGAACTGCACTTTTTTCTAACACGCAAAGCACTCGCGTCATCTATACCAATTTATGATAGTGGTGCTGCGTTTTACTTCCATACAAGTCGTATATACTGATATATTTGTAGCTATGTTGTCTAAGGTGTCAATAGTATTTGCCCATTTGTAGTAAACCTTGGCATCTACGTCCTGTTTACAATGAGAGAATACAAAACATGAATAAGTAGGCAATATATTTTTATTGGAGACGTACATTTTCATTTGCAAGGTTATTCTAGTTTCCTTAGAAAATAAGTTATGGCTGTCCTTCATACTTTGATACATAAGCATGATATTAAACTATGGAGGTATACTCGTACCTCGGGCATATGTTTGATACACGTAAATGATCCTACATTGGACTTAAAACATGTTATTGACTAGATTAACTAGTTGCGAATTCTTGCTTGCTTGTGAATGTAGTTAAAAAAGTACTAGTGAGACACGGACTTGTTGTAAGGGTGTTTTAATAACAAGGTGCGGGATTTGTCACGCACGCGGGACTGGCCCTCCGCCGTATCACCGCGCAGGCGCGAGCACAGGCGGGGTCGCGGGAGAAAGTGGCAAAACACCCTAAGAGTAAAGAAGACTTTTTTACTTTTCCCCGTTTCTTGAGTGAACTTTCTGTACGGAGTACTATTAATCCGGTCAATTTCGACCTCCGAGGTTACACAAATGAAATCTAAAAAATCCTCATCAATCCGTCACCTGGAAAAAAAAATCTGGGTCAAAGGTCACAAAAATGGGTTTTTTGCGATTTTTTGCAAAACGGTAAGTTTTATCATTAAATTGGTAAAACAAAAATTGTAGATCAGATAATTATCTATGAAAAAAAGTAATGTTTTCTTTCTTAAGAGCCACAGTTTCTGAGATATAACGATTCAAAAAGTTGGAAGAGTAGTAAATCGTTAAAATATGTTTATACATTATTATGACTTAACTTACTTATTGAATATGGTTGCAAAAAGTTGGACTGTTTGTTCTTTAGCATGTACAAATTGTCAAGGCCGTTCGTGCCCGTGGATTCGTTTGATACCAACTAGTAGATATAAGAAGACAGCAGAAGAAGAGGAAGCAGAAGTATTAGAGAATTATGAATCAGACGAAGTAATTTCCTTATTTTTTTTAATTTACACCTCTTCCATCATTTTTAACCCTTGCCAATATTTTTTATTATTCAATAGTTTCAAATCAAACAAAATCACTACAGATCCGTGAAATAGGCCGATTGACGAAGCCACATTAAAAAACGCGCCAAGTACACTACCTCAAAGGTGTGCATATGACGATTACAACTCTTCCAACTTTTAAAAATCGTTATATTTCAGAAACAGTGGATCTTAGGAAAAAAGTATTTAGACATTTTTAATAGATAACTATCTGATCTACATTTTTTGTCAAATCTGATTTCATACTAAAACGAACCGTTTTGCTGAAACTCGCGTGAAATCCGTTTTTGTGACCTTTGACCCAGAATATATTTCTTTCCAGGTGTCGGATCGATGAGGACTTTTTACATTTCATTTATGATAGTGTTTTGAACAATACTACCAATTTTGAGCAGGGTGCGAATTATTGTAACTTCACTCCTATTTTTTGGTCTAATTTGACCGGGATATACCTATTACCGGGACCGGGATTAAACTTAGATCAATTGGTTATCAAATGATGTAAGTAAAACACGGAGTAGGTACTATTGCTTATTCTGTGGTAATACACCGGTTTGGTATTTACCACAAAGGTGGAAAACAATCATTGTCTTCCCTGACAGTAATCATCTAACCCGTGTAGTCCATCGAAGGTCATAAGTTTGTAGTTGCTAACTGATCAGTTTCAGAACTTTGTAATTTCTTGGCTACGGTTCTTAATAAATGTAATTATTTTGCGAATAATTTAATTGCGAATTTGCAGCTGTTGAAGTCAGTCTGTATAAATTTATTGTAATTGCATTGTATCGAACTGGTAAAGGAGACTTTGAGGTGTTTTTAAATAATTTAGAACTGTTATTAGGTAAGATCACTGACGAAAACAAAAGGTTTCTCATAGTTGGCGATCAGAATGTGGATTACCTATCTGATAACATTTATAAACGGCGCGTCAACGACCTGCTTTAGCTATGGCTGTTGCAATACAGTTACGTTACCTACTCGCATAGGAGATGACAGCGCGACATCCATTGACTGCGGTATAGCGAACTACGCGCGTGATTGCCTCACTGTTTCACCAATGGAAACCGTCATGAGTGATCACAACGCTCAGAGGTATGTATTCGCAGTAGAACCGAAGCACAGAAATTGTACAAATTTTATTGAATGCCGGTTGTTTAAAAATCACGATTCAATTCATTCATTTTATTTAGACATTTTTAATTACGATTTTGATTTTATTAACCGCAACGACATTGACATTAATTTTAAGTTTTCTAAATTATTTAATATTTTAACATACTATATTGACATACATTTCCCAATTAAAAAAATTAAAACTAATAATAAACACCTGGTTCCGTGGTTGACTGAAGAACTGTCCGAGTACATGCGCAAACATAGTGACTTACACGAGATGAAGCTGCAATACCCCCACGACCAAGTTATTTCCGATAGTATAAAACATTACTCCTGTTTAATAAAATCAGCAACGTTACGGGCCCGTCAAATGCATGTGGAAAAAAGACTGGCAGAGACTAAGAACCCGGCCAAAGAAATTTGGAAAATTGTTAACGAGGAAATATGTACGAAACCCAGGTCTTCACACATTCAACTGGAAACTCCTTGTGGGGAAATACCAAGTAATGAAATTCCTGACACTTTTAACTCTCATTTTATAGGCGTCGCCTCAAAATATGTTATAGAGAGTGATGAGTCAAAGTCAGCGCAATACTTAAGTAATTACCTTGGCAATACCGACGTGCCTGGGTTCATACTTCCCCATGTCACCCGTGATTGCTTGGACAAGGAGGTCCAACACATGTTGAAGTCACGTACAACCCAAGACGTTTATGACATGTCAGTTAATTTAATTTTGATTATTTGGCCAATTGTTTCAATGATTCTAGTAGTATTAATAAATGAAATGTTCGAAGTTGGTGTGTATCCTGACGTATTAAAGAGCACACGGGTGTGTCCTGTTTTTAAGGGTAGGGGTGACAAGTGCGACGTAAATAACTACCGTCCGATTACAATTGTCCCAACTATCTCCAAAATAATTGAGTCTTTCCTGTCATCGCATGTTATGCGACATCTCGAGGCCTATCACCTACTGACGGTCAGACAGTACGCCTATAGGAAGAACATTTCGACTACTACGGCAGCTCATAAGGTGTTTGATTGTATAGTAACCGGTCTCGATGATAAGCTTAAAATGGCGGGAATACTGTGCGACTTGTCGAAGGCATTTGACGTGGTAGACCATCAACTTCTATTGAACAAATTAAAGATGTACGGTATAACGGACAACGCCCATCGCCTATTTGCGTCCTTTATGTCTGACCGGAAACAAGTCGTACAGCTAGCCGTAGACGGTAAAAGAGTAATATCGGATCCTGGTTCCGTTAATGTAGGCATTCCGCAAGGATCCTCACTGGGAAATACCTTTTTTCTGGTATTTATTAATGACCTTCCCTCGTCCATAGCAACCGGCCTCTCTGTGTTGTTTGCTGATGACACGACTGTGGTGGTGGGTGCGCGTACATATGAGCAACTTGGTGTGAAAATCCGCGAGACTTGTGAACAGTTGCAAAGATGGTTTTCTGCAAACGGTTTGTTGTTAAACATAAGTAAGTCGAACATAATAATCTTTTCTGGCCGTCCCATCTCGTTACCTGTGTGTCTAAAAAACTGCCCGATGCCAATTTGTAATGAGAGTAGGTTCCTGGGCTTCACAATTGACTGTAATCTGAACTGGAAGAGCCATGTCGACAAGCTTTGCGATAGGCTGAGTGGTGCTGTCTTTGCTATACGAAAATTAAAGCCACTTATCTCTGCCGATGCTCTGAGGCAAGTCTATTTTGCCCACTTTCACTCCCTGATGTCGTACGGAACTCTAGTTTGGGGTAACTCCACGGATGCCAGCAGAGTGCTCGTTTTACAAAAACGTGCATTGCGTACACTTGTCGGGGTGAAAGCTAGACACTCGTGCAGGGATTTGTTTGTAACGCAGCGTATTTTGACGCACTACTCGGTCTATTTAAATGAGCTATTAACATTTTTAAGATGCAACATAAGGGATTTTCAATGTATGAAAAGCAGTAAGCGCAAGCATCTGGTAGGTCGCCTTAACGCGGTCCCTCGTCGCATGGCTCTTGCAGAGAAGAACCCGCGAGTCATCGGCCCCACCTACTACAATCATCTACCTCCAGCGCTAAAAGACGTACAATCTGACGAAACATTCCGACGTCGGCTGAGAAACCTTTTGTTAGAAAAATCCCTTTATAGTGTTAAAGAATATTTGAATTGCAACTTTGGATGACTTGTTAACTATTTTATTGTTATTTTTCACTGAATTGTATTATTTCTTGTTGACATGTGAATTTTTTATTTTTTTTTGTATTTAAGTGTTCATTTATTGTATTTATCTTAGTTTTTGACATTCTCTTTATTTTATTAATTGTAATTTGTATAATAATTTTGACAATCATAATGCAAATTCTTATATGTGACATCGAATGTAATATAATATATTGTAATTTTGTATTATGAGATAAATAAAACTAAACTAAACTATTGATGAACAGCGCTGACCTTAATAAAAGTATGAATCTAAATAAAACCTACTATTACTGGCAGTATACCTAAATACATCTCTCTGATTCTGGCTGTACGGACTACGGAAAACAGACAGGAATATCCTTTACAAAATGGGTTAAGTAAGACCCATTTTATTGATATAATGTAGCATAATCAGGTGCCTACATGTAAAGCTTGAAGTGCTGGCGTGTATTATCTACGAGGCAAGAGTGTAAATAACAACTGATGGTGACGAAGAGTCAGCTCAGCTGTAACAATTCCTACTGCAGTGACTCATCTACTGAAACATGCCAAAAGTTTTAACAGATGAAACAACGACTAATTAAGTACCAATTATCAAAATAGCTAAACAGTTGTTAAATCACGACAGCAACTGTCGAAACATCTGAAATCCAAATGTCACTTTCTTTTGAGAATACAAGTTGGTCGGAATTATGTAAATTACGCTGTCGTAAATTCTTTTGTTCTGCATGTTGGTCCATAGAATATGTAACCGATATATATATGTACGGTCCTATCTAGTATTATGTATTATTATATTCTTATCAAGAAATACGTTTAGGAGTGCGACATATACAGCGATGTCTCATGCAGGTCATGTAAGGTAGAAGTAAGAAATTAGCTCATTAATTAAATAATTTTAATTACTAGGCCAACTCCTCCATCAAATAAAGTCATCGCTACAATTGATGAAAGTTTAATCACCACGCTTGCCAAACGCAGGTTGGTGATCGACCACAAACCCGGGCATGTCATGTGTAGGTACGAGTATTTTGCACTTTGGTTTGGTTTCAAGTTTATTGAAGTTATGGCACCGCATACACTGGTGTGCGTTAGTCGCACACTCGCACTATATTCTGTTAGACTGTTACAGAGTGAAAATGTTAACAGTCGACACAAGGGACGGGACAGTAAAATTGCGATCCTTAAACAGATGTCGTCAATCTAGTTCAGACAGAGGCCGTTATATCCGTCCGGCAGGGAGAGCGAACGCGAGCACTCGCGTAATAATTTTATCAAACGTAAAATAAATTATTTAATGTTTAACGAAAGGCATTTTGCAAACTGTTTTTCAATTGCCAGACTGACAATTGTATTTTTGTGTGACTTCTTATCCAGTCACTTTTCATCTAAGCTGTCTTCAGAGTTTGATATTTACCGTTTCCAAATAGGGTTTCTTTATTGATTACATCGTATCAATCTAAGCCATTTATTTCACGTCCTCGTTAGTGGTAGCACAATGCATCGCGTATTGCTTAGTGATTAAAAACCAAAAATGCAACAAGATAAGGTAAAAAAAATTTAGGCAAGCTTAAGGGCCTTAATGAGCTTGTACTACACTGTAAAATGCAATAAAGAAATGAGTATAGAGCAGCCTGTTTTTTAAAGATTATTATAAGTAGATACCCTGGCCGCTATTATTAACCTATGCTTTTATAACATACTTACATATAATATACAGGTTGTTTTGTTTTTCATCCAAGAAACAGTCCGCATCGTATTTATTTTAGAAAATGTAGAGCATTTTGATGTCAATGAACTTCAACATCGTCAAATTCAACAACTCGTCATTATAAGGCTTTGCTGATTATGATAACATCTAAATTTTTAGCGGATTGTTTTGCAAAAGGTTCGAAGTTACTTAGACTTTTTTGTATCGTTTGGTTTTCATAATAATATTCCAAAATTGCTGTGATATATTGCATATCGTCAGTTTTACTATACGTAGGTCGTATAACCAACCAAGTGAATCCATAGATTCAGATGACCATAGAAGTACCTGTTACTTGACCTGCCCTAGTACTACACTTTTCTACAAAGGTACTTTAGATTGAAATCTTGTGTATGTCAAGTTATATATATATATATATTATATATATAAATGTTATATATAAATATATTAATATCTGGGACAATTTACACCAAGATCATCTGACCCCAAACTTTGCAGAGCTTGTACTATGGGTGTCAGAGACTGATAAACATACTTAAATATCGCTAAATACATACTTGAATAGATAATAACACCCAGACACACAACAAACACAAATGTTTGTCACGTAAAAGTTTGTCATGGGTGGGGATCGAACCCACGACCTAAAGGCAGGATCGCTGCCATTGCACCAACAGGCCAGTTCCTTTCCTTTCGATGCTGACTGTACCTCAAGATCAAGAACAAGTCAAGGCCTATCGATAATTACGCCATATATCGGTCATAAATAGATGCTTCCCGTGATCACGACTAGTTATATCTACATCAGTTGAATCAAGATTACGCAATAATAATTTAAAATAATCTAAATTGCATACCTATGACTACTACAAGGAAGTGTGTGTTTAATTGCAGGTGAAACACATGGTTATGAAATCATTAAATAGTGTTTTACTGTCTGGTTGCGAGTAGCAACAAGCAACGAGAGAATACTTACTGGTAATTTTGACGCCTTGGATACAAATCCAAAACAATAGTTTTATATGGCACACATAATTCAAGTGTTATTATTACCTGACGTAAAATACGATAATTAACTGCAGCATTTTGTTAACTTCTATTCACTAATAGGCGGTGGATTGAATTTTCGAAAAAATCACAAAAAAACAGTGAAGAAACTGCTTAGTGAACTTTGATGCATAAAACAAACATTAGCTCATGATGAAGACTAGAATAGAACGCGAGTCGTCACATCTTTTTTTTTTTTATATTGCCCGTCAAGATGACCTCACTCCACCTGATGGAAAGCGGTCGTGAGGTCCAGATATGAGGTTGACAAGCCCAGTCATTCAAACGAATCACTGGGCTGTCCTCACCTTGAAGGCCTGCAGAAATACCTTTTCACGCCCCGCTTGAAGAACCCGGGACTATACGAGGAAGGAAACACATGTGCTGGAAGAGCATTCAACGTCTGGATGGTACGACAAAGAAACGAGTCACCGAACCTTTTAGTTCGGGCCAACAAATGTTGAATTATGTGTGGGTGACGCCGTAGTCCAGCACGCGTGGTACGGGAGTGGAAAGGTGAGGGTGGGATAAGCTGGAATAACTCTTCAGAGCATTCCCCATTGTAGAAGCGATAGAGAACACTCAGCCTGGCAATGTGTCTACGCAATTGTAGAGGCTCAAGGGTCAAAGTTGCCTCTGGGTTTCCACTAATACGGATAGCACGCCGCTGCAACCTGTCAAGAGCTTCGAGTAGGTACTTAGCGGAACCGTCCCAGAGATGAGATCAGTATTCCACACACGAGCGAACTTGTGTCTTATACAAGAGACAGAGCTGCTCAGGCGTGAAGAATCGTCTCACTCTGTTCAGGATTCCGAGTTTACGGGATGCAGTTCTAATGACGCTCTCAATGTAGTCCCTCTGGTTTAGGTTGTTACGAACATCCATGCCAAGGATGTTTAGGCTATCCTTAATCGGTAGCAGGGTGCTCTGAAGAGTGGGATGGGAAAGGAACGGCGACGCCTTTGCTGTGAATGCACACACCTGCGTTTTCTTGGCGTTGAACTCGACAAGATTGCATGCACCCCATTCTGAAATGCGGTCCAACACTCCGTCAAGCTCAACAACAAGACTTCGCCTCTTCTCCTCGATGTCAGTCTGCTTTGCCCCAGGGCGCTCGAAATATCGCGCGTGAACCGTGCTATCATCCGCATAGCAATGAATATTACCAAGAGATACTATTTTATTGATATGCAGAAGAAACAACGTCGGCGACAAGACGGAGCCCTGCGGCACTCCGGCATTAATCTGGAGAAAGCGCGATTTTCGACCATCGCAAAAGACACGAATCCTACGTCCCTCCAGAAATCCGGCAACCCAGTCGCATAGGCGAGGTGGCAGACCATATGCCGGAAGCTTGGAAAGAAGCGAACGATGCCATACACGGTCGAAAGCTTTGGCAATGTCAAGGCTGACGGCCAAAGATTCCCCATGCTTGTCCATAGCCTCCCCTCAGATGTGTGTTACGTACGCTAGAAGATCACCCGTAGACCGTTTTGGTCGGAAGCCGTACTGACGGTCGTGAATGAGAGAGTGATCCTCTTGGTAGCGGATGAGCTGCGTGTTTATAATAATAATAATAAATCTTTTTTTATTTTTTTTATGATCCACTCAAACACTTTAGCTAAAACTGAGGTTACGGCTATTGGACGGTAATTGGCAGGGTCAGACCGGTCCCCTTTTTTGGGAACTGGTTGAACGTTCGCCTCCCTCCAAGACAGCCGAATTGTAGGAGAGGCGATACAGGCTAGTGAACAATGGAGACAACTCCGCTGCACATTTCTTCAGCACCACAGCTGGAATTCCATCAGGGCCAATGGCTTTCCTGACATCGAGTGACTGCAGTTCGGCACGAACATTACACTGCCTGATACGAATATCAGGCATTGTGGAGCCGCAATGTGGAATTTCAGGCGGCGCAGCACCGCAGTCATCGATGCAAGAGTTTGCGGCAAAGAGGTTAGCCAGTAAATCGGCTTTCTCTTCCGGCTGATGAGCCAACGATCCATCAGGGAATCTCAGTGGGGGCAGCGAAGGCACGCAGAAGTTAGATTGCACGTGTTTAGCCAGTCGCCAGTAGGAGAGGCTACCCGTAGGGTGCGTGATGAGTTCTTGGCCAACACGTGCAATTCGCTGGGCGTCTGTTCTAATGTAACCCCTTTTCGTGGCCTTGGTGGCTTTATTAAAGGCTGCTTTCAGGGAGGCAAGGTTTGAATGATCATTGAGTGCCTGGGCCCTAGACCAAGCACGGTACGCCGCCTGTTTTTGTTCAACAGCTGCGGCACACTCGCGATTGAACCAGGGACCAGTTCTGCATGCAGTGACGACATCAGTAAAAGGAAGTAGTAAGTAGTATTCCATTCCGGTACTGATCTCGTCAGCGATAGCAGATGCACTCTCTGAAGCATCCCTTTCTCCAAAGCAGCACTGCCGCCAAGGGACGGAGGCAAAATACTCTCGCAATCCGTCACAATCTGCCGACGAGTAGTGCCATAACCGCCGCGTCACCTCCACAGGTTGTGGGGGAGCTGCACAAGGCACTGTTGCGCCAACCAGACAGTGATCGGAGGAGCCCAATGGAGCAGCAACCGACACTTTATACCCAGCTGGGTGACTCGTCAGCAGAAGGTCCAATAAGGAGGGTGTATGACCGACAATATCTGGTACCCGGGTGGGCTGGTGTACCAGTTGCGTCAGGTCTTGCGTGAGAGCAAACGCATTTTTCGTGCTTCTGACTGACATAGAAGTTGGAGGATGGGAGGGGCGTGAAAGGACGACTGTGATCGAGGTAATGAAAGACAAAGCGTGGTGCCCTGCATTGGTATTAATCGCGTGGTATTAATAGTGTAGGCCGGTCCGCCGGACGGAAGGGCCCCCGTACCCCCTCGGGTGTGGTCGCCGCGCCCCACCGGAACCGGGCACCACCCGGCACGACGAGCCACCCCGAGATTATGCGCGACCTGGTGGGGCAGCCTTCAGAGGTGGCTAACCCCTTTTGGGCCCCTGTGTGCCGCGGGCGGCCAGCGGCACCACCGTTTCTACGGGTCTCCCTGGCCGGCGGGCCGATACACACTACACACACAATACCGCCGCTAAGGCTCCCACTGGTCCAACAATTGCCACGATCACAGTCCCCCTGGCACCGGTTAGTGCAGTGCTGATCCCGGAACGCGACCTGACCGAGATAGGTCAGAATCACTTGGCGGGTTTTACAGAACTGCATGGTGGTAACAACAACCGGCCGACATAAGTCTCCCACCTGAAGAGCAGATGGTCTGCTGGAAGAAACCCTTAGTCGCCTCTTACGACATCCATGGGAAGATATGGGGCTGTGGAAAGTATTCTTTTAAAGTGCCGCCACCAGCACGGCACATCTGCTGTAGTTACTATTGTTTTATTTCGTTTTTTAGATGACTAGACTAGACTTTTTTAGATATTATAGCAAACGACAAAAAACATTGTGTGATCTGAAATTGCGAGGTGCCTTTTTTGTATTTGGCTTCCATAAAACAATAGTCCCTCATTTTTTAAATAATTTCATTCTTGAGAGAATAGTACCTAGACCTATTCTGAAAAACTCACTTCGAATCTCGCACAGTGAATATTCCTTATTCTGTAAAACTGGATAACGATTATGTGGCGACTTACTATTATGTATTAAAAAAAAACTTAGTTAATTCCGATTTTATCACCAAGCCTATAGAAAGTTTGATTTTATACGTAAAAGTGTTATCGGTCACCTTAGTGAGTTCGAGTTATCGTTCTATAGAACCAAATCAGATATAAATAAATAAATATCCCTGGACATTATTCCACACAGCAATAGACACAGCAATAAGATATGCAAGTACATCAATGGTTTAGGACACTATGTTGATAGATAGAACGTTGATCTGGATGTCATGTGAATGGACATATTAATTGCCATTCATAGTACTGAACAAAGATCTTACATGTACTCATTTGATTGTTTTAATTCGCTCAAAGTTAAGATTGCTGTCCACTAGGGCTTTACAGTTTTTTCATTGCTTGCGCACAATTTTTATTGTGTGATGTGAACTTGTGGTATTGAATCCTGTTTCAAAGTAACTTTGCAGGTTTATTAATTTTGATTATTACTAATTGTTACATTGTAAATTAAATTAACCCTTAACAATAGGGCAGACAGTAGGCTACTATTATTATAGTAAAAGGATAGAAGTAGGTTGTCTTCAAACATACGCCCCGACGCACACACTGATAAAATATTCTAATATATTATAATTTGTTTTATTTCATTATATCAGTCAAATCGAAAATCATTTCATTTTTCATAACTTAAACTTAATGACCTAAGTAAATCATAAAAACACTTCCATATTTTTTCTTTTTCAAGTTACACACTGAATATACGAAGAACATTTTATCACCAAATTGTTCATAGAATTGCTTAGAATGAGATTGCCTGCCAGCTTATTCCAATTTGTTAAATGCACACACGTAACTGCCCTTTTTAGTTATTTTACTGCTCAAAATGTTATTTCATGATCTATTTGTTTTTTTATGACTCATCTTTGTTTATTTTACTACTAATTTTAACTGCTGAAGTTTTAAAAAAACATGCATTTTGTAATTTTTAACTTAACAAAACTACTATAACCTACTGCTGCGGTAAATAACAGCCATTAAGTAGTAGCTACACACGAAGTACTACGAGTATTACCTATTCTGTGGTAGTACTTAGATACTATACTCAAATGACGGCCAACCCGCACGTCGCAAGAGAATCAAGTCGAGACCTCACTAGGCAGTCAACCTAACAGTGAATGAATATCAACACAAATATGTAAGCTAAGAGGAACTACTCGTTACTCGTTACGTTACTAATCAGCAATCTAATATTAATCTCTGTGGTAGTAGTAGTACCAACTAAGGCGTGCGACGTGGATGCGACACCTAGGCAATATAAAATGTTGCCTGGGTGTTGTTTTGTAATTATCAATTTATCTTTTTTCACAAATTTAATATGAAAGATGATAGAAACTAGAAAAATTCAACCTGATCCTAGAACCAGGTCGAATTTTTCTAGTTTCTTTCTTTGTGTAGAAAATAGTGCATTGTTTAATGCTAAAAATAAAAATTCACTTAATTTAATATGATTTGTCGCAATCGAGAGAGACAAGTAGAGAGAGATGGTACTCAGATTCTTTATTGTACAAGGAAACTGGTAACTACGAATGATTGGGCTTACTTAACTCAAATCCTTTCTTAAAGTTTAATTTTAGTCTCAGTACAATTAATGGTCACTAATTTTAGTCAAATGGGTAGTATGTCAAGAAAATGATAAATTTGCAAGTAAGTTATGCCAATTGTGAATAGCATAATGAAAAGATTATAATTTCCGAACATCATTATAATCAGATTTGTGTATTACCCAATATACAGGGCTACTTTATAAACACCATCCAAATTGAAATATGAGGATCTATGGAGAAAATGACAAAATACGTATTTTTCTGTTTGACAACCTTCAGTACTAAAATGTTTAGTTATTAATGTTATTATAACTACTCAAAGGTTAAAAAAAACTTGTTTTTGTTGATACTGCGCGACGTGAGTGACAGCGGGCTCACAGCGTCTCAACTCGACGCCCACGCTTCATTCAGAAGTTGAAATTTATTTTGAAAAAGTAACCACACCGCACGAATAATCTGTTCGAATAAAAATATACAATTATCAAAGTAAGAAAGACCTACCCTTTTTTAAAAAAAAGCTGTCTTCAATTGATGCCTAATGTCTGGGAAAATTTTGGATGGTGTTTATAAAGTAACCCTGTATTATGCAATTCATTAATGTTGGCAGACTGGGTGGGGATCACACTCAACGATCCTTAGCAATATCTTCACATTTCATCAACGAGTCAGTCAATACAATAGCTAACATAACCCATAATTTTGCAAAATCAGTTTTACTGCGCCTAATAATGAAAACACATAATTCACCAACCGGTCACACGGACAAGTGCAGGGTTATTATTACTATACACGTGTCGAAGCGTGTGACCGCGACGGCACCAGACTTGCGCCGGCGCAGATGACGGTGCCTTTAGGCTAATAACTCACGGAGCGGTTTTCAACCGCTCCCGCCGCGGCGGCGGTTCGGCGGTGTACCCAAGCAAGACCGGAGCGACGAGACACGAGACGAGACCGCAGCCGGCGCGGTTCCGGTTTTCGCCACCCGCCGATCGACCGCAGAGCGCGGGGGCACAAACTGCCACCGTGGCTGCGGCTGCCCACGCCGGAATCCGGGGAAATTTAACGCGTCGTGAAATCAGCTTTCAATAATTTCTGCATTCTATAGAAGCTGCGGGCCCGCAACCGCGTCGAGCGCGGCAGAAAACCGCGCCGTCAGTTTTTAGACTTAAGCGGTTTCAGATTAGCGAGTTTTTGCTCACATTAAGTTTCGCGATTCAAAAAACAGGACTCGCGTGCTCAGGCTTATTCCGGGTGTTTGCTCGAACCGGTAGAAGTGAGCCAGTCAGTGAGTGCATGCGCATGCGTTTTCAAAAGCTATAGCTTATACGCGCGGTAAGATCGGTGGTTTGTAACCGCGCTAGGCTTAATGCGTATATTTTAGGTTATCCATCCCGAATAAATATAAAAATTCCTGAATATTCAGGTTATTTATTAAAAGGTGATATTTTTAGCACCAAGAAACAACTCCGACGCGGTGGTAGATTCTCATTATGTCTGTATACTGTTTATTTAAATATCCATATTATTGTGGTATTTATGTCTATTATTTAGTATATTTTGCTGTAAATTTGACGATTTGAAAGTACTGATACAGTCTATTTGAATAAAGTTATTTGAGTTTGAGTTTTATATGGATATTCTTGTAAAAAGTAAGGCCATCTCTACTCTGCGGTGGCCTATGTGCGATAGGACAGACAGAATAGTTAGTAATGAATAATAATAATGACTCATCATAATAAATAACGAAGGCGTGCTTGAGATTGCCAGTCTTGATTATTATATCTTATATGAGACTAACATATAATTATTTTGACTTGCTTAGGTATGTGAATTATTTTCCTCTGTTAATAAATTTATAACCTGTACGGATTAGCTTGCAATACAAAACCTACATTAATTCTATTGACAACATCATAAAATCGAAATAATAATTCTTCTACAAACATGATTAAAACTACAATTCCTGTACTAGTATTATTAAGAGGAAAGATTTGACTGTTTGTTTGTTTACATTGAATAGGCTTTGAAACTGGATCGATTCCAAAAATCCTTAATCAATATTTAAAGCTAAACTATCAGCGAATAACATAGGCTATATTCAGGCTATACATTAACGTAACAAATAGTCCATGCGGGCGAAGCCACAATCGGAAAGCTAGTTATGGACAACCACAGATGTTCGGCACATGCATAATGTTTGTCCTAGGCTTAGGGGGGGTGAGCAAATAGATAGTTATAATTAGCTATCACAATTACACGATGTTACAACTGCAACGATTTATTTTAGCTGTTTTCAAAGTTAGTGAAGTTATTCAATGCTCATTTCTTATTATTCAACCGCACGCGCACCATTCAATTTCTTCACAAGATATGCTTATACAACTGTTTGTTTAAGCTATAAAAGGGCAAAACTGCGTTATTTCCAAATCCACACACGTCTTGGTTAAACAGCGCCTCGCACTTACACAGTAATGCGTTACGGTGACACTAGGGAGACGTCTTCTATAATAATTAAACATCATACTGATATCATCAATGTAGATTGTGTCATTCGTATTATTAAATAATATAGCACGCATTCATTCTGATTCAGCGAAACAGATGAGCTTAAGTTCAACAAACACATAACGATTCGAATGTAACGCCCCGGCCCAACCCAAGATACATTTCATCGTGCCAGCAACCTGCGACATCGTGAAACGATGCACGACTGCACGACGCAAACGTAACTTGATTATGTGTTTGGCCCTCAGCTCATCCATTCAATTTCACCACAAGATATGCTTATACAAACAGGCTATAAAAGGGCAAATCTAAGTTATTTCCACATTTACACAAACAGCGGCTTGACACTTACACAGTAATGCGTTACGGTGACACTAGGGACACATCTTCTATAATAATTAAACATCATACTATCATACTGATATCATCAATGTAGATTGTGTCTTTCGTATTATTAAATCACAATCGAAAACACACCCTGGAGCGCAGGTAGTATAGCACGCATTCATTCTGATTCAGCGAAACAGATGAGCTTAAGTTCAACAAACACATAACGTTTCGAATGTCACGCCCCGGCCCAACCCAAGATACATTTCATCGTGCCAGCAACCTGCGACATCGTGAAACGATGCACGAGTGCACGACGCAAACGTAACTTGATTATGTGTTTGGCCCTCAGCTCATCCATTCAATTTCACCACAAGATATGCTTATACAAACAGGCTATAAAAGGGCAAATCTAAGTTATTTCCACATTTACACAAACAGCGGCTTGACACTTACACAGTAATGCGTTACGGTGACACTAGGGACACATCTTCTATAATAATTAAACATCATACTATCATACTGATATCATCAATGTAGATTGTGTCTTTCGTATTATTAAATCACAATCGAAAACACACCCTGGAGCGCAGGTAGTATAGCACGCATTCATTCTGATTCAGCGAAACAGATGAGCTTAAGTTCAACAAACACATAACGTTTCGAATGTCACGCCCCGGCCCAACCCAAGATACATTTCATAGTGCCAGCAACCTGCGACATCGTGAAACGATGCACGAGTGCACGACGCAAACGTAACTTGATTATGTGTTTGGCCCTCAGCTCATCCATTCAATTTCACCACAAGATATGCTTATACAAACAGGCTATAAAAGGGCAAATCTAAGTTATTTCCACATTTACACAAACAGCGGCTTGACACTTACACAGTAATGCGTTACGGTGACACTAGGGACACATCTTCTATAATAATTAAACATCATACTATCATACTGATATCATCAATGTAGATTGTGTCTTTCGTATTATTAAATCACAATCGAAAACACACCCTGGAGCGCAGGTAGTATAGCACGCATTCATTCTGATTCAGCGAAACAGATGAGCTTAAGTTCAACAAACACATAACGTTTCGAATGTCACGCCCCGGCCCAACCCAAGATACATTTCATCGTGCCAGCAACCTGCGACATCGTGAAACGATGCACGAGTGCACGACGCAAACGTAACTTGATTATGTGTTTGGCCCTCAGCTCACCCATTCAATTTCACCACAAGATATGCTTATACAAACAGGCTATAAAAGGGCAAATCTAAGTTATTTCCACATTTACACAAACAGCGGCTTCACACTTACACAGTAATGCGTTACGGTGAAACTAGGGAGACGTCTATTATAATTATTAAACATCATACCGATATCATCAATGTAGATTGAGTCATTCGTATTATTGAATCACAATCGAAAACACACCCTGTATCGCAGGTACTCGTAGTTTAGCACGCATTCATTCTGTTTCAGCGAAACAGATGAGCTTAAGTTCAACAAACACATAACGTTTCGAATGTCACGCCCCGGCCCAACCCAAGATACATTTCATCGTGCCAGCAACCAGCGACATCGTGAAACGATGCACGAGTGCACGACGCAAACGTAACTTGATTATGTGTTTGGCCCTCAGCTCATCCATTCAATTTCACCACAAGATATGCTTAAACAAACAGGCTATAAAAGGGCGAATCTAAGTTATTTCCACATTTACACAAACAGCGGCTTCACACTTACACAGTAATGCGTTACGGCGACACAAGGAAGACGTCTTTAATTATACATCTTCCGCTAAATGTGACAGTTTGCAGATAATTTTGCATGAATCCACCCGCTCGCCTCTTAACACGGACAGACTTAGCAACATTTCTTGTTAATTGAAGCTATTTTAAAATACAAATAATATGACCTATGTTCGCTTTGAATATTGGCATTTAAAATTAACAAACAAAAATTACTCAATAAGAATTAAGAGGTAAAATAAAAGAAATTTTATTTTTTATCTTAAAATAACTACTTATAATTGCTTTATTAGAGGTAACAACGTAAAATAAACGGCTGTTACTGAAAGTAATTCAGTAACAGTCACATACCTACTTAATTAAAATTAAGAGGATCATATTACTAGCCTATAGCCGTCTGACTACAAGGTTCGATTTCCACCCAGTACAAACATTCGTAATCTGAAGAACATTAATTTGCGTTCGTGCTAGCTAACAAACCAGTACCTAAGCATATTACTTGAAAATATACATTAATTATAATAATGTTGACTTGAGCATTATAATATTCATCGCTATCTATGCTATTATTTATTACTCATACAATAGTTATCTTGTCTCAGTGATTTTTCTTGTTTAACTTTAATAATTGAAAAAAAACCGAATTGTGGGTGATTCCCACTCAAGGATCAAAGCTTTTCTATACTTAATACTTAATTTACGAATAAAGAACAGTTCCCCGTCACCAAGTATAGCATACGAGGGTGTTTAATAG
The DNA here is from genome assembly GCA_947369235.1 of Udea olivalis. Taxonomy (NCBI): domain Eukaryota; kingdom Metazoa; phylum Arthropoda; class Insecta; order Lepidoptera; family Crambidae; genus Udea; species Udea olivalis. The sequence goes on along the minus strand of OX376362.1, from coordinate 6,306,960 downwards.
ACGACTGGCGTGTTACATTGCAACAGAACGAAGAAGCTGGTTCGCTCATCGTCGCGCGGAGAGAAACTAGAAAGTAGTACAGGGCCGCTTTCGATAGCCCTTTATACAATCTGTATGTGCAACCTGGCAGTCGGAAGCATTTGTACGAACTGTCGGACTATGGACGGGAGGAAGAGATCGCGTAGTGCAACAATGTCTGACTTGGCCGGCGCATAATGTGCCGGCTTTATAATACCCTTAGGCCCTGTTCACATTAGTCCAGTACCGCATTCCAGTCCAACGCTCAATCAATGTGGACATTCCCGTGTGGACATTCCTGTGCTAATTCGCATTATTCCAGTGGTATTCCAGCGCTGGACTGGAATGGTGCTATTGGAATAATGTGAACTGGGCTTCTTGTATTTGACTGGCCCGCTGATGCTATTGGTAGAGGTTTTGCCTATTGGGCGAAAGATATCAGCTTCGATTCCCACCCAAGAAACATTTATGAGACGGACATAAATATGCACGAAATAGATTTCAAAGCAATAAAATCTTAGTTTATGCGGTGGGCTTAAATTGTAAATGTTGCTGACTGTGTTCCTATGTGCCTAACAGTTAAAGAAAATTAAAATAATGGTTGTAATTCTGTTGCAGCAAGCTCAGTAACTTAAAATACTCTATATCTCTTGACGACACGATTGGCGGAGTGCTCTGTAGCACGGTTTCCCGCCTTGACTAACGTAGTGTCCCGGGTTCGATTCCCGGTCGAGTCAATTCAGGAATAATGATCTTTCCTAAATTGGCTCGGGTGAACTCGGGTCATAATCATAATCATTCTTTATTTACTTGAAACACGGTCCATATGGTTACATGGTTAAAGTGGTATATTCACATGTCTGGGCTGGGTGTGCTGGGAGACGCCCCTGGCTTAATTCATTGTCAGGCACCTCGTAACACAGGGATATTTATCCCTACTTTGAAACCATGACAAGTGGTGTGTTGTCTGGCGCATATTTATTTATTTAAATTTCTCTCCTTTTCCTTTCCAAAAAAAATCTGACTGAATTGAAACAAAACTAACTTACTAACTAATGTAAGAGAAGGAAGCTCTAAAATTATTTTTTTTGATGAATGAGAATGAAAATGTACAATACTTGGGTAGAAAGTAGAAAGGGAAGATCATGATTGTCTTTTAAGGATAACAAAAAAGTACATCAATGTCTGATTAATTTTTCTAATCCAAGCCATACATTTTAATTTTCATATTCAATGTTTACTGATATTATAAAGAGGTAAGATTTGTTTGTTTGTTTTTTTGTTCGTTTGTATTGAATAGACTGCGAAACTACTGGACCGATTTAAAAAAATAAATCACCATTAAAGAGCTATGTACAATATCAGGGAGTGACATAGGCTATATTTTTTTTTAATTTAGGCTAAATTTTTGATGGAAAAGACGGACAGCTAGTATTGAAATAAATACAGTGTTACCAACATGCTACTCAATTTCGCTTACCATATGAACATTCAACTGGTATAAATACGAATTATATCAAAAAAACACCCAGGGTCCTAACTAATAATAACACAAGTTATCTTTAGGTAACTCTAAAAAGCAACGATTTATCTGGATGTGACCTGTGATATACAAACAATATTCTATTGTGTCTAAGAAAAAAGAAGGTTAACATAAACAAGTCAAAAAAAAAACTCCTTCAATTTTGATACCAAACCAAAATGTACTTAGGTACTTATGTGAGTAAAAACACAAACTTCAAAGGCTTCAAAATAGAGGTAATTTTAAAATAATTTAATTGTAAGGCTCAGATATTCTAATCAATAAAACTCAAATTGTTGCTCTGGATTGCTCAATTCCAGAGTAGGTGAACACTATATTTATGTTTAAAGGCTGAATTACGAGTATGTACTACCAATATTGTAACACAAACAAAGGAGTCTAATTCAAGATGACTTAGAAAAGTTAACACAGTGTATAGGAAGTCTTGTACTAATCTGGGTCTGGGTACGTACATAGGCACTTATGAACTAGAAGAAAGGATGGCATGTTTGGTACAGTGTGATGATATCTCATATCTCTTAACAAGTCCAACTTTTAACAAGAGGCAAACTACAATAGCGAAGTAAAGTAATTAGCCTATATACAGTCCCACTACTGGGCAAAAGCCTCCATCATTGAAATCAATCATATCGCTACAATTGATGGGTACCTATTGGCTTAATAGACACTTAAGCCAAATTCAGGTTGGTGATAATAACAATAAAAACACATAGGAACCAAATAAAATAAACTTACCGCAAATGGCAGGTGGAGGTATTATTTATACATTTGGAGCTTAGTATTTGTATGAGTAAAATTATTTAATAACAACAATTTATAAAGATAAATTTTAATCAATGACTGAATAAAACAATTATAACTTTTCAAGTGCAAACTCGGTGCAACAAGGGCAAACCAAACAAAAACAAATATTTATTTATAATCAGCTGATTACTACTGTCAGTGTCAGGTAGGTGTCAGATTGTTCGTTTTGCGCCAATGTCATGGGCGTTTCTTTTCAAGGCATTTTATCCTTTTTCAATTTCATCCGCAACTTCAAGGTGCATTTGTAGATTTCTGACGAAGATTTCTGTTTTCGTCTCTGTCGACAAAAAAATGTCATCCATCTGGCAAGCACAGCACATTATTTGGGCAAGACTAAAAACGGGCTTTTGTATTGTATTGTTGAATTGCTAATAAAAATTTGTAGGCGTTGATGTTTTTTATGTTGTTTTATAAATTAAGTGGTTGCGGCTGTGTACATACAAGTTATTTAAAAAATATATCTTACACTGAGCCGCTCCCTCATAGTGTAATTTATTAGGTGTTTAAAATATGAATAATACTGCGCTTTTGACTTATTTCTGTTTTTACACTTTTCTATGATCTAAAGTTGGTCGAGCTCTACACAACAGTAACGGACTAAGGTCTTATTGGATCCGCTTTGTAGGGGCCTAACTATAATAAAGTACTGTATCTATGTAAGCTTGTAACAAGCCAGAGATACTTAAAACTACAGTAGGTAGTTAACAATAAAATAAATAAAATTAATGTTCTGTTAGAGATTTGCATGACTGAGTGACCTTACGTTGTTATTCCTAATTATTGTGATAATTATCGTTGTAATAACGATATAATTAAAGTAAAAAATAAATGAATAAACAACGTCTTACATTGAGTCTGTTCAAAGATTCTCGTGACACCCAGGGGGGATAAGCGCCATTGCGCTTATGTCATCCCCATACATTTAAACGATTTCTACAATAGAAAATGTCGAAGCGTGTTGCTCTTGGGTGGCCCCCCGGGACTGAAACCTCTGGATTCGCTATCAACTCTGAGCAGAACCAGAGTGGGATTCTTAACTACTAAACTAACACATTATGGCGGGTACGGTTAAGAATCACACAATCAAATAGTTTAATACTGATGCACCGAAGGAAAATTGGCCAGTTTAAAAAGAACATTCACTTCATCAGAACCTCATTCAGAATCATTAAGAAGCTGGAGCAGTCATGAAACCTCGACATGACTTGGAGGCTCTATTTGTGCAAAGGCAACATAAGTGGATTCGCTTGCGTGGTCATTTCTCCGGTTAAAACATAGCCTAAAAATTTAAATGTAGCCCATGTACCTATTATAGCATTTACAAAGAGACCAGAAAACAAACAAACAATAAAACCTGATACCCTAATGTGATTTTTAGTTTTGAAACAGTAGAAACATGTTGTTAGAGATTCACTCAACCGTATTTTTAAAATTTAGGGAACATATTTGTTTCAAGAGCTGATAATAAACTACTTAGAGTAGATTTTTTGACAAAATTATCCAAAAAAATCAGAAATGTTATATATCCTCAATTTATGGTGCATGTTCCAAAACAATGTATTAAAATGTATTTTCTTTGTTACAGATATCGATATTGTAATGATCATGAAGATTCGGTGATACATATAGCAACAGTCAACATGTTAGAAGTACCAGATAATGTAAGTAACTACCTACCTAAATAAGTAAGGTCTTTAAATTGTTTTAAAAGCAATTCGCAATCTCTTACAATCCCGTATGAGAAGTGTTCACTTCTCATACGGTTTAAGTTCAGGAAGTCAATGAAGACAGGTGGCAGGCACGTGATCAATGCCGTGTTACGTCTGGCATGTAAGCAACTTAGCATGTGACGTACATTTGTAGCAAAAATATTTATAAAATGATCTATATCATCCTGTCTTTACTCTCTACATATAATTCTTCCGTTTTAAAGATGCAAGTATGCACAGCACAACAAAGTTATATACGACGTTAATATTTAGATCATTCACGTAAATTACGCAATAGTTCACCTTACAGCTGTTGAAATAAATCTCGAATTGCTTCCAAACAAGTGTTTCGACACTACCGATCTATTTAGATAATAATAGTAACATTAGTGGCCGACTTTGGTGATTGGAGACTATCCAATGCATTTTAGTAGATCACAGTTCTTTGAGTATAACTGCATACTGCATTTTGATATCAATAAATAATTCTGACTGTTCTTTAAACTAAAGGTAATTAACTGTTGTAACTAATTTTATATACTCAGTTGAATCTCCTAGATACTTGTTGTTTGTTGTAGTGTTAGTGATAAGTGATAAGGGTGTATGTGTAAATAAAGGAACAATGACCGCTTACAAGAAGACAATTTGTGAACAACGGATTTTTTGTAAGGTCAGTGTTATTTGTAAGGACTTAAACTTTAGCTAAATTTGAATTCTGAATATCAAAAGCCGCGATACAGCTCAGAAACAGTATGTCGTGAATGATAAAAGTTGTTAAGGGGCAAGGGCATGGGCACCGTACGAGAGAAAGCCCTCACCTTTAAAACATCGCATGGCATCCGGATTCAGAGTTTTTATCATCTCAATGAATGTGGTTGGCTTGTGTAGAACAAGAATATTTGCAAATTTGGTGTGATCATCTATTTTATTAGGAATAAACGCAACAGGGCAACCAGTAACTCCTTATTTACGAGGAATTCGCACCAACCTCTTCTTAAAATGGAACAATCTGCGCCGGATATAAGCTGAACACATTAGCAAAGTACTGCATTTATACTACTGTAGTTAAACTAATCTGATCAGGCCCCTGACTCTTGAATCTAATTTCGCCGGATGAGCCGGACTGGCATAACGTTACTGTCACCAAAAATGTTTTTGAACCTTAATGCTTTGGAATAAGGTTCATAAATTTCTTGTTTGAAATTTCCGCAATGCTTGTCTAGTGAAATTATGTTCAAGAGTCAGGCCCCTGACCTGTGAAATCTATTTAGGAAATCAGAAATTGAAATTTGTAGAACAGTAAACAAAAAAAACTTCTGAATCTAAATACCTCTAATTATCAGTTTCTACAATATTTTTTTTAGCAAAAAACATATACCAAATTTCGAATTGCTCTTTCTTTTACTACATAATAAAGTTATTTTAGATATTATTCACTGAAGCAGTGAAATATATCAGGTATCACATCACAAGACTTAAATTGCAATGGACACTAAAGGCAATTCAAAATACCTATTTGACTGCCATATAAAAATAATGAAATGTGCACCACCAGCCGTAAACCAATCTACTACTGAGCGTTCGTTTATATCTAAGTTATTTGTTATTATTGCGGCACTAAATATTTTGATTTTAGGGCTACCACCACTAGAGTTGGACATTACGTAAACAGTAGTGCTTATATTACCAGAATGCCATTTACGATAATCATAAATTTACCCAACTAATTCTGACATGTTTATTCACCACGATGTAATTTTGTCGCAAAGTCGCATCATTGATGAGGAGGGTACGGGGGAGCCACAACAGCATCCTGAAGGTTGTCGCTGAGGACCTCAGAGTACCTGTGCTGAGACATTTCAACCGGGTGATGGTCAAATAGGTCTATTTTGTTCTTGACTCGCCCGGGCTTAGTGTCACATTAGTTTTTAAGTCATCTGTATTACTAACCCATCTTGACATCTTAATAAATAAAATTTAATTGAATTGAATTAAACGTAATTATTTTTTTCATATATTTACCCAACAAAAAGTGGTTACATACATTCACATAGTGATAGTTTTTAAAAACCACTAAGGTTACCTCAGAAATATCGCGAGTTTACAATTAAATAAAACTAGTGGGTATTATGTTATTGACAAGGCAAACATTACCTGATCATATTATTTATTTTGATGCGTGTGTGACATGATATTCATTAAACTATAATTTTCAAATAAATGGGTTGGGGGGCTGAGACTATTGGTAATTGGACCCCTCTGATTGAGTCCGCCCCTGTTTTTCAGCTATAAAATTTTTAACATCAAAAAAGATGTTGGTTATTTTAAAGAAAGTAATACGGTAAACAAAATAGTCAGTACAAGTACCTAAATTTATAATTACCTTGGCTTACATGTGCAGGTCAGTTATTGTGACGGATATAAACATGTATAATAGGGTTATTAAATAATTAGATAAGGCTGATGACGTAGTTACGTCTTTAAATAGGTATTTAAAGTTATTATTAGGCCAATAACATTAAAATAGTAACTTATATTTATCTATTGCTCGCAAAACGTATTTATTGGTTTTTAATGGATACTGTAGTAAGTTTATCTTAGATATAGGTTTTGTTTCTAAAGTTAGCACAGTCGCTTCTGAATAGTTAATGAATATTTTAAACATACCATCACTACTATATCTCAAACGGGGTTATCAGAGGCAAGTGACTGGTTGCCGTCATGGTGAACGTCACACTCAGAAGCCCACTTTTCACCAATGGTATTAAAACCTAACGTGGTAGATGGTGAGCCTTCCGCCGTCATTCGGGTTGATTTGGTTTTGTAGTTATAATGTGCAAGGCCGTCAGATTTTGCACAGGGATAACCACTCGAAGTCGCGGGCAACAGCTAGTATGTTATAAAGTCGATATTGCTCTGCGCCCGCGTTCAATCACATCGCTTAGAAATAATGACGAAAAGCGACAAAAGACTAATCATTTTATTTAAAAATAACTATAAGGAAAAATTGTTCTTTACGATTGTGACTTTTAATGATGTCAACGTATTGAAAATCAAATGTCGTTTATTATTAATATATACCTTTCTTATTTTTTAGAGCTCTCTTCGAAATTAAAATGAATCGAGGAAATTTTTGTAAATTGTGTTTTTAGTTCTCGTCTTGCCCAGATAAAAGTATGAAGTAGGTAATATATATACCGGTCTTGCAGATCCGTAAGGCCTTTCAGTGGCGCACAAAAACAGATCAAAAATGACGTTTTTTTGGAAGTATCATCTTAAGCTCTCTAGTAGTCTTGTTGTATTAAGTCAAGTCGTGCAATTTCTCCTTTTCATCTCTAGTCGCTGGCAACAGCTGGTGTCTAATAGATAACTTCCGTTAAAAAAGGTGTGAGGAAGATGTGCCATGCATGCCAGGATTCGGCAGCAATAATGAACACATCTCAGAACATAACATTGGCTTACTTAACTTAATAATGTAGGACATATCAAGAAGCAATTAAGATAAGTACGCGGTACCGACCACCGTTGCCAGAAAACTGTGCGGTGTCGTGCTCACGCTCAAAACTACCTTAAAAACAAAGCAGTAAGGGTCAATAAATTTTGGCTTTACATGTGAGACTTGATGCGAGGAAGGAAGAATTGAACAATGCTATCTTGTCGTCTACTCAAATATTGACTTGCGCTGCGCATGATATGCGATTCCTTTAAGATTGAACTAAAATTAGCAGGGCTGCCAAAATATTCAAAGCAATAAGTTCCACCGAAACAAAATCAACTGAACTTTCAGTAAACTAACGGCAGGGTTACAGTTGAGCACCAGTTAAGATATAAAGCATTATAGGCTGTGATATAGGGCCTGCCCATGAGCGCAACACGATACTAAATTTTTTAGATTATTAAATAATTAAATTTTGGTGGTAACCTGAAGCACAGAATAGGTAATAAGGAGTACTTACGTACCTCAGAGTGCCGAGTGCGAGTTGCAGTGAGAGAAGTGAATGACTTCACCATCGCGTTTTGCGAGCACGTAAATGTCAAATAGTATGGAATCGAGTCAGTGCCATCTAGCGGCGAATTCTGGCAACATTCAGGCCGCTAGATTGCGCTCACTCGATGCCATACAAATACGCGTTTTGTTTCTCGCAAACGCGATGGTGAAGTTATTCACTTCTCTCACTGCAACTCGCACTCGGCACTCTAGTTTCCTGAGGTAGTGTTGTTGTCTTACAGTTATATGACAAATTATTACCTATGCAATTCAAAGCTGTAGATACATGGTGTAAGTCACTCTTATCAATAGTTCTTACTAAATAAGTTACCTAGCTATGGAGCTAAAGATTATTTTACTATGCTAGCTCTTTAATTTTTTCTTAACCTACTGAGTTTTTTTTTCATTTATTGTTTAAAAACACTTTACATTAATAATTTCCAGTATTCGAAAACCACTGAGCTTTGTAATGATACTGGTTGGTTTTCGCATCGATAAAAAATAACTTCATGGTCCATCACTGATATCTCTTACATTACATAGGTACATTACATTAGAAAAAGCGTACTGTTAACAACTAGGTATTCACTTGAAGATCTGGTTTAAGTTGAGCCAAAAAGTACATTTTTAATCTATTTTTAATTTTACTCGGCGTGATGTTATCACGAAGATCTTAGTTCGTCTTATCTTAGATCGTAGCGGGTAGGTCGTGAATAAATAACTAAGTAAGTAAATTTATCTGCTTCAATAATGCTAGATAACCCTAATACCGTATTTGCCATACGGTGCATTTAGCATTATAATCACGATAATTAACTCAAGTTCAATTGATACGCCGCAGTTGAATCAAAACCTTCTTGAAGGAAACTACAAAAAAATATCGAAATAAAAAGAACGAAGAGTGTCTTTTTGTGTTAAGAGTTTAAATCAACTTTTTCAGAATGTAAAAATTTCGGTGAGTTTATCATCATTTATTTTAATAAAAACCTAAACTAATAACGACAACGATTTTGAAATTCAGTTTATGATTATTGCTACGAAGTGCTACGTTTTCGATGAGAAACAAAGAAAAAATAAATAGTATAATAATAATGTTGTTAAGTTCTATTTCGTGAGGTTGCAGAGCTTACAAAAGTTAACAGATTACTATTCGATTTTTAAATACAAATAAAAAATAGCTTTTTATCAAACAGTCCAGGTTTTCTTAAGGAAGACTGGACATTCATTCAATCGCATATCGCAGCTGGTGGTAAGTGACGATGCGGTCCTTGATAAAACATGTCTGTCCAATAAATCAATGCATTTCCACTCATGTCTGGAAATGCATTTCATGCATGCATTCATCTTCTGTGTATCTACCCAGATTGTATTGGTTTGGAAACACATGCGCGGGCAGCGAGTTCCACTCCTCGGCTGATGTATGTTTGGTTAAGTTTTTTGTTTCACTTTAAGATGATGACGAAAGAGATCGCTCTGTAGCGATAAGACCGCCTAAATTATAAGTTATTGTGTTTCTTTCTTTATTTACTTGTTGTATTTGTTTGTGCAATAAAGTTTATTTATATTATATTATGATCCGTATAAACTGATTCACATCTTTTTCTTACATTCGTAAATACAAGATTAATTGTTTATTAAAAAGATTATTATACGGGAACCTTAAGTAAAATAATGTGAACTCTTATCAACGATTAGAATTTCACACAAAGTCCAAAGAAAATGTCAGCTAATTAGCGCAAAGGATTGATTGCACACACGCATACGTTATCAACAAGTATAGTTAGTTAGGTAGTACGGAGGAAGACAGTACGCTCTTCAATTTACATTATCGTTCGCGTAAAAAAATGTATTGGGATTTGTCATTGTCATGGCATGTCATGTCATGTGTCATCCCAATACATTTTTTTTTGCGAACGATAACGTAAATTTAAAGTTGCAACTCGTGGTGGACGTCGGTCACCCTCGACAAAACCATTGCAAAATGGGTCTTATTTTAGCAGCATAAGCCCCCATGTAAAGCTTGATGTGAACTCGTGTTTATGAGGTTAAATACTCATACAAAACAATCGTTTTGTACGAGTATTTAAGTCGCAATTCGTTTGAGCTTTCAATTTTTAAGAAAAGAATCATTTCAAATTTTCCACAGAACAATAAAAATAGTATCAATTTTTTCCTTACAACAAATGTATTTCTAATTTGCTTATAAAGTGACCCAAATAGCGGTTGTTTAAATTATTATTAAAGCTGAACCAATTTTCCTTTAACCAAGATCTTACATCATTTGTTTTGAAAGGCGCCTCGCAAAAAGACGTGGCAAACGACACGCCCATAGACATCCTAGTTGCCTACACGTTTTTTAAATTAATGTTTTTCTTTGTGCTTTCCGTTTTTAACAAATCATTGTTTTAAACGCATGTCACGTTCCAAAGGGCTTTGGGGATTTACTGAAAACAGGCAGTGCAAATGTCCACAATTATTCTTACTTAACTACCTTGTTTTCCTTGTTGAATCTCTCTCACAAAGAAAATATAGGTAGAGGCAGCGTAGTAATAATGTCGAATTTAATAGTTCAACATAATTATAAAAGCCTCATTCATTCCACCCATTGAAATTATGTTTTGATCGCATTCGTCTCTACGAATGCCAATATAATCGCATTTGGCATGACGAACTAATTATTCGTCCTAGGCAGAGAATATCCATTTTATATGCCCTAGGTGAATAAACAAGCAGGCATGTCATAAGTAGGTAATAAAAATAAGTAGCAACTTATACAACTGATTTTAAAGGTGAAATAATATATATATATATATATTATTATACATGATATATACTCATATTATACATGACAAACATTTATGTGACGAACATTTGTGTTTGTTGTGTGTCTGGGTTTAATATCTATATAAGTATGGGTTTAGAAATATTTAAGTATGTTTATCAGTCCCTGACGCCCATAGTACAAGCTCTGCTTAGTTTGGGGTCAGATAATCAGCTCCACGATTCAGAACGAAGTTATCGACCGATTTGGTAAGTTTGTTTTAGTTATAGTAAATGACCCGCTAAACCGTAGCAATCAATATTTTTATATGGTGAGTAAGTAAGTTAAGTTTTCATTTAAAACTACATTGTATAAAAACTACCTATCTTAAAAAATGAATTAATAATATAATAATTTATTAAAAATATAATATAACTTTGTTCTGAATCGGGGGCTGGTGTTAGGTAACCCAAATATTTATTTCATATTCGTAATACGTTAAGCCTCGTGGAAAGTATAGCTAATGAATACTAGGTTAGCAAAAATTGCATTACATTGTATATGCTCTTACGACTACTTCCGAAAGGGGTTAGTTAGTCAGAGGCGAGTCATGATGAACGGAACACTCACAAACCTACATTTCCTTAAGGGTACTTATTGGAAGTGAACGTGAACCCAACGTGGTAGATGGTAAGCCTACCCCGTTTCGTTTTTGAGACGATGTTTCCCATCACCGGAGAGTTCTGTTAACCGCAATTTTTTTATAATGAACACATAAATAGATGGTTCCAGAACTCAAAAATTACTGCCGCAAGAAGTTTCGTTCAAAGCCATTAAACGAGGGGTACGTCATTTCCATACAGTATTACTTGTTATAATAATGATTACCACAGGTGATAAAAAATATAACGCGACTTAACCACAAATTGCTCTTTTGTCGCATACAAATTATAATACACAAAAGGTTGTAAATGATTTCGCATGTTCGCTTTGAAAAGTATTGTTAAATTTCAAAAATCATAAAAGTAATAAGAATTAAGGAATCTGAAAAATCTAGCCAGAAACTTAAAATTAAACCCAAGTAAGTTCTCATGGCGTAGTAAGTAGTTACTTGTGGATGATTGAGATGGATATTTACTAGCATTTTTGTACAAATCTTAGAAAATCGTTAAAAAAAAGAGGGCTTGGCTTATCATGGCATTGAGACGGTTGGGCTGAAGTTAACGGAACCATGTAACATTAACTTTGTAAAAGTAGTACCTATTTGACAGTCTAATCCGCTACTAAGAAAAAGTACCAACATTTACCTAAAATCACAGCAGTGAGTGCTAAAATCATCAGTGAGTTTTGGCTGATCTTACGTACTTACGTACTGTGTGTATATTTTTAATTAAGTTAAGTTTTTATATATATTTAATAATACTTGTAGTATATTTAATTATTTGTCTACGACTAATAGAAATCAAGTCAACAATCGGCCTTCTATGTAAGTTGGGATTTCCCATAAGTCTACATTCTAGAGTAACTATGATCAACAGGATACTTATAATACTAGATGTTTTATAATCCGCTAAGTTAAAACTTCTTGGAGTATGTAACTCCAAGAAGTTTTAACTTAGCGGATTATATAACTTCAATTCTGACTGATTCAAACTTCTTGTTTTTAAGTAAGTACACACTTCAACATGGTCTAGGGATATTTCAATTAAACCTAAATAACTAAAATTCTATTAACTTTTTGTGAAGACACCTACACATTAAAATAAACCTTGTTTATTTGCCTATCTAATCTGATAAATAAACTTTTAGATAAAGTTAAATTTAAAAAAAACTTAGAAGAAGAGGAAAAACTCAGACAAAATTTCAATCTTAACTTTATTTTTATAACATCAAAACCTAAACAAAACAACTATTTTTTTATAAAAATTGTTGAAAACTAATAATCCGTGGATCCACCTAAGACTCTCCTGCCTGACACATCTGCAGCGGTTCGGCATACTCAGAACAAGGGTGTCAATATCCTGTTGTGGAATACTGTCCCAAGTCCTGCTAAGATGCAAGAAAAGCTGATTTTCATGCACAATATCTTCAGGGAAATTCCTAAGAGCTCTTCACTGAAGCATATCCCAGGCATGCTCAATAGGATTTAAGTCAGGGGATTGTGCAGGCCAGTCTTAAGCTTGGATATCATGCTGTTGTATGTAACCAACTTGTAACGATACGCGCCGTATGTGGACGGGCATTGTCGTGCATAAGCTGGAAATTTTGTCCCGTTATCTGTCTGTGGGGTAAGATTACAGGCTCTAGCACCTCATCTCGGTATTTTAGAGCAGTCATATTGCCCTGTATCCAAACGAGGTCCGTTCTACCGCCGAGACGAATTCCTGCCCAAACCATAATCGTGCCACCTTGATATGCATGAACTTGTTGTGGGTGCTGCAGTCGATTCCAACGTCCAGGTTCTCTCCAAACGCGTACTCTTCGCGAATCAGGATGAAATCCAAACCTGGATTCATCAGTGAAAAGCACAAGTGACCATTGAGAATGGTTCCAGTTTTCGTGTGCAATAACCCATTGTCATCTTCTTCCTCGATTGCCTCTCCTTAGCGCTGGTACCCGAAGTGGCCTACGAGTACGTAGGTTGACTTCATGCAGTCGTCTTCTCAAAGTTTGACCGCTTACCAGCAAACCATACTCTCTCTGTAGCCTTTGAACCAATTGCATCGCCGTTACATTTGGTTGACTACGTGCAGCATTTACTATTAATCGCTCCTGTACAAGTGTTGTAATGCGTTGAGGTCCTCTGTGCCGTTCCACCACTTCCCCCGTGACACGATAACGTGACCAAAGCCTGGATATAACGCTTTGACTGGTCCTCATGGCTTCAGAAACCGCAATTTGGGTAACGCTAGCTTGAATCATGCCCACTGCTCTCAAAATTTCGTTCCTGGTCAAGTGTCTACGTGGCATGATTAACTGAACACCGGAGATGCGTTTGACAAAGAGTTATAGAAATTTATGGAGTTTTAATCAAGTTAGAAGTTCGTGAAGATTTACTTCTTTGGAAGAAATTCAATGAATGCGAATTTAATCTTAAAACAAAACCTTTTATATACAAATTTGATTTTAAAAAAGGAACTGATTAATGTTTTTATAATCTGTCATTAATAGTTTTTTTTGTAAGGCCAGTACCTTTTAAGTTATTTAATAAAGTTATATATATTCCTAGACTATATTGTTGTGTGTATATTCACAATCAACATTGACATTAATTTGTAATACCGAGTAAACTGACAACATAGGCATCTCTTAAAGTTTAGTGCAATCGAACAAGACTGTTTTAATTACATATTACAATACTTCACAATTACACTCATCACGTAGATATGTGACGGATATAGACGGTTACCTAATTTACAAAAAACATACTTGCGTACGTTTATCAAATTAATTTAAAGCTAGCAAGCGCGTGAGTAACCAGCTATTAGCGAATGGCTAATTTCTGTTATGAAAACGCAAATCAAGTTTAAAGCTGTCCATCCATACAATACATCGAACAATCGCAAATGACTACGCGAAGTGCGTTAATTGACGCAAAGCGCGATTCTTTTAAACGAAACAATTGTGTTTCCACGGCATCAGTTGTCATTTTCCGGTTGAGGCGGGAACATGTCTGTGGCATCATTGTTTCCCGCCACTTTCGCGAGAGGGGGTTTTGTTCATGATTTAAAAATCATGTAACTTTTTTATCGTCATTATCTGAGTGAATATCTTTAAAAAGTTTTGCGATTTCTAAAGCTTGTAAAAGATCGAACAAAATTACTCCACCCGTGAATTCTGTTAGTTTGAGATTGGGTGTAAACGTTTTTAAGTGTAGCTAGGAGCGACTATGGATATAAAATGAACGAGGTAAGATCTAACTGAATAATTCGAGAAGTAACACTTAAGTTTTTTTGCTGCCTAATAGGTATGAGAATGTTAAGCAGAAAGTAATAGCTGACTGAAATATTTTGCATTCTATGGTCTTCTTTAGTTTGGTCCTACGAAAATAAGGTCCACTCAAGTAACTGCTCATTGATAGATTTTAAAACTAAATAAAAAATAAGGAAGATGACCATATTTAATTTTGCTTACACTGTGTTGTAATTTGGCAAACAATACCTCTATTTGTCCTTTTGAAGATTTTATTCTGTGGCATTATTTACAAAAAACAAATCAGCAAATTAAATACTTTATGCGAGCTTATGCACCGCACCTATCACAAAATTGTCCACGCAAAAAGTTATCCCTTAATAACGTATTTTTTTATGTTGTAGTCATTGGTAAAACCAGCTTTTGTAAGTAGTAACTTAAGCTTACAAATAACCATTGATCCACAGTATAAAGTACCTACTGCCTAGGGTCAGTTCAAGCCTGAACAGCCCCCCGATTCAGAACGAAGTATCGACCGATTTGGTAAGTTTGTTTTAATTATAGTAAATTACCCGCATAACGGTAGCAATCTATATTTTTGTATGTTAAAGCCAAAGGCCTTTAGTTTTCATAAACCAAATTAATATAAAAACTACCCGAACTTAAAAATGTGATGAAAAATAAAAGAAACTAACCGAATCGGTCGATAACTTTGTTCTGAATCGGGGGTTCACCTTATGTAAATGTTTATTACAAAATTGCTTTTGAATCTCTGGTGTGAATTATCGCTAACAACTCAAGCGCTTCGGGTTTTTAATTCACTCGGCCACGCGTAGGCTTCTGACTTCCTGAGATCCTTTCACTACGAACAATAGTCAAATTGGTTCTAACTAGCCGATTTGGTGGCCCATTTTAAATGAGTCGGGAGTGTATGAACAGACAGTTATTTTAGTAGTTAGTTTGCATAAGATACAAAAAAAGACACAAAAAGAAGGGATTTTTAAAAGTGCGCAAAGTAATTACTTCGCAATGACGCTTCAGGTTTGTAGTCCACAGGATAAATCAAGTGTGTTCCTATGTTCAATGAACAGAAACCTTTGAACAATCTTTGCCACTGTCGCGGCGTGGCCGTTTGCGGTTCTAAAATGCCCACTTTGTGATATGAGATAATGGGATTGTGATACAGGCTCAGGACCACAATAAGGCCTCAGGACCACAATAACTCAACTCAACTTTTAACATTTACCTGCGGACATAAGGATATCCTTCTGCATAAATGCAGCTTTGCGTAACGTAAACAATTAGAGAAATAACTAAATTAATTATTTTTACACGAACGCCGATATTAGCTATTCAAATGCTCTTCGATTCTGCTTAGCAACATGCAACCTTTGACAAGGTAACGAGATCATTAGAATCTATA
Source organism: Udea olivalis (assembly GCA_947369235.1). Taxonomy (NCBI): domain Eukaryota; kingdom Metazoa; phylum Arthropoda; class Insecta; order Lepidoptera; family Crambidae; genus Udea; species Udea olivalis. The sequence continues at coordinate 6,290,802 of OX376362.1, read as the reverse complement.
CGTAGTTGTCTGTAATTTAATAATTACCATTTGATTTGCAATCGTTTATTTATACTACGGACAAAAACTATACTTACTACCTACAGGTTGTCCCAAAACGTAGTGTCAAGCTACCCGGAGTACCCCATGTATGTTCCGCGATTTTTGTCAGTTTTCGAGTATAAACCAAATACATTTTTTTTAATGCATCACTAATAATGTAAAATCTTTAAACGAGCAAGTCGCCATTTTGAAAACTTTTTGTGATGTATTTTTACCAAAAATGTCGAATGTGACGAACATTTGTATTTGTTGTGTGTCTGAGTGTAATAATCTATTTAACTATGTATGTATTTAGAAATATTTAAGTATGTTATCAATCTCTGACACCCATAGTACAGTCTCTGCTCAGTTTAGGGTCAGATGATCTTGGTGTCATTTGTCCCAGGTCTCTTTATTTAATTAGCCAATGACTTTATCCTAAACGGGGTAGTCAGAGGCAAGTGACACAGTCACTCTGCCCGTCATGGTGAACGAAACACTCAGAAGCCCACTTTTCACCAATGGTATTATAACCCAACGTGATAGGTGATGAGCCTTCCGATCGATGAACGATCCGGGTTGATTTGGTTTTCCATCACCGGAGAGTAAATCGTATATTATACTATGAACACAAAGATTTTGGTTCTGGCCAGATTTGAACTCGGGACCACACGATCCACGATCTGAGTTTGGGTGCTGAACCACTAGGCCACGACGCTCTCCTTTAATTTTTTTGTTATCTTATTATAATAAATATAAATAAATATGTGCCAGACAACAGACGTCTTGCAATGGTCTCGAAGTAGGGATTAATATTAGAAAGAAAGAAAGAAAAAACATTAATTAACCCATACAGTGACAGAATTACAGTACAAATGGTACAAAAACATTAAAACAAAACACAGAAGCTTATTGATATATATATATATTACGAGGTACCACACAAGGAAATAACCAGGGGCGTCTCCCAGGACACCCAGACCCGAGTCAATTCAGAAAAGATCGTTTCCTGAATTGACCCGACCGGGAATCGAACCCAGGACACTACGGAAATCGAGGCAAGAAACCGTACTACAGCGCACTACGCCAATCGTGACGTCGAATATAATTATATAATTCCTTATAAGCCGATATCTTGGAGTTTCTTGCGGCAGGTCACGTGGCAGTAATTCCCAAACATACCATTATTTGGTCCAGGGCCGTGCCGTAGATCCAAGGGGGTTCTAGGCTTGAACGTTCCATATTATGCAATTGTTTAAATAGCTGAAAAGAACCAGACAATAAAGACCGTTGCACACAATATGACAGTTCGCAAATAAATAACGGCATGAGGGCATGAGTTAATGCTTGACAGCTGGTTGACAGCCGTAACGTCGCGCGCGCAGCTTGCGGTTGATTGTTTGAATTATGACATTAAGTGTCTACTAGCTGCGAGTCTAGCTTTGTATTTGTTCTACTAACTGTTCGCTGAAGAAGCTGTTATCAAGATTGTTTGATTAACTTCTGACAAACAAACGTGAAGCCAGCGGCGTCTCATTTATTTACCCAACTCTGTAGACGACATAAGTCGGGTTTCGGAAAAATATATTTATTGTTTTAATTAAATAGTAAGTTTGTACTTACTTACAGTAAGTTTAAGATATTCGTTTATTTAAGTTTAGGTATGTTACTTAATTCACTGTTGAAAATAGTTCAATTAGGTATAACAGTATGGATTATTTGGTATTCGTATAGTTTGGCTTTACTTATGATAAAAGCGACCAAATGATTGCTGTTTAACACGGAAATTTATTGAGTATCAAATAAAAACCATGAAAGTGGTAGGTACATACAGTAATTTGTGAATGAATTGTACGGTATAGTAGATACTATTACCTACCTAACATCCGATTTATTTTAGTAATTCTTGAATATCAAAATACTTCAGTATACATAGTTATACGTTAGTTATATACATAGTTATAGTTAGGTAGGTAATCTAAAACAATATATGTGTGTATACATAGATGTATTTATTTATTTATTTTTATATTAGCATAATATTCAAATGTAATTACTATTTTTTTTTCCATAGCTTTTGCGCAGCCTAACTCGTCCTCTGTTTTAAATCTCTCTGCCGAAGGTTGTCTGGAAGAGATCGCTCTGTAGCGATAAGACCGCCTAAATTGTACTAAATATTTACTTTTTTGTTTTTACGGGCTGTAAGTATTTGTTTGTGCAATAAAGATTATTTATTATTATTATTATTATTAGTTTTTAGAGCAAAAAAAACCTAGAGCGATAAAAATACTAACACAATCAACTAATAACTATTGATGTGTGATGCAATAAAATCGACGTAATTAGACGACGTTTTTTCTCTAATTAGCTGCGAATGCGCCAGGTAAAATCCTCAATGTCAATGTCATCATCCTTCTAGGAAAATTTTGTTCTAACATAAACAAAATAGTATGAAGGTGTGTTAATTTGGTGTTAACTTGCACCTACAGAAGCTCAAGTTTGTTTTAGTATGTAGATCTATCTACTCGTAGTACACATACAAGTACTACCGTTCACATTTAGTACCCAATTAAAAGAAATCATAAATCGATCATTGATTTTGATTATGGAAAACAACATACCGTTTAAAGAGCCTCGTGCCGTGCTCGTGCGTGGATCGTGTGGTTCCGAGTCCCGACTTCCCGAGTTCAAATCTTTCCAGAACCATCTTTGTGTTCATTGTTAAAAAGGTGTGAGTAATTATGTAGGGACCCGTGGCATCATTTTTTATATCAACGGCCATCAATAATTTTATTACTCTTATATAGCACCCCAATAAAGAAACATATCTGAGTGGTCAGAATTTTTCTGAGTGATATTGGAGCCGAGATATGATTTCTTAAAGTATAATTTTTTGCCTTAGTTCCATGGAATTAATAGTTCTGAAATGTGACTTAAGGGTGAATTTCACCTAACAGCTGTTAAAAAGGATGCAGAAATAGGTGAGGAAAGTTTTTTTTGTTGGGTATTTTACTAACAAAAGTTCATCCAACAATTCATAATGATAATATTGTCTACAAAGCAGTACCTAATTTTAAGTATTTGGCATTAGGAAGTGGAACACAAGCTATCAGGAAAACCGACCTTAATGTCATTGACATCTATAAGACATTTTACTATAGTCAAAAACACCTGAGTCTTTTTACCTATGATACAAGAACACCATTGGCCTAACATTGCACCTGGCCATTTAAAACTAGCCTTCTCTAATCCTAATTGCGTCGCATGTTGATAACCAGTAGGTATTAAGGATTAAATATAACGTTACCTTTTCCTTGGTATGGATCAAGTTTAATTGAGTAGTTAGTTAAAAATAAAATACCTAATAATTCAGCTCCGATATACTTTAACTATATGTGCTCCATAATAAAGCTTTTTCCCCTCGATATGTTCTTTCATAATCATAAGGTTTGGCGAGTGGCTGCGAAATTTCAAGAATGACGCCAACGTTACCCATACCCCTAACTCTCCTTCTTAACCTTCCGACTAACAGCTGATGATGATAAACATTGATAAAAAAACCAAATCAACCCGGGTAACGGCGGATGGGTCACCACCTACTACGTCGGGTTCTAATGCCATTGGTAAAAAGTGGGCTTCTCTGTGTTCCGACACGGAACACAGATAACCTATATAGGTTACGTATACCGGCTATGTAGGTTACCTACGAGTATATAGACAAGTTTTTTTATTGGGATAAGTTAGGTACCTGAAATAATAAATAATTAATAATATTAATATTAATAATAATATTATATTAATATTACCTTAAAATCTACCTAAGGATTTTCACGTGATGCTGAATCAATCAATCAATCAATCATTTATTTGTTCAAATGTGGGTGACATAAAGGTGACAAGGTATAGATTTAAGTACAACACATCTACCATTTCTGGCTTACAAATTTTGCAAATATTAAATACATTTTCGAATGACGGTCATCAACAACAATTACAACAATATCTTAAATTAAAATAAAATAACACGATAATTAAATGTCAATGTCGATAGTGAAATTCAGCTTGGTCACATTGAAATTTTTCAGCTATTTAGGTATTCCGAAACAGAGTAAAAGCATTTGTTAATTAAAAATTGAAATAAGTTTCTATCAAATTGATTTGCTGGCAAATTTAAAATATCTGTTGGTAGTTTGTTGCATATTCGGACCACCATAGCAAAACTATTTTACTACACATATTGGTGCGTATTTGCGGCAGAACCAATCTATTTGGATATCGTCCTAAACAGACAAACGTCTTTATTTCTCTTAAATAAGTGAGGATGTTGCTTAGCAAATTTACAAGCTTCATAGATGTATAAAGAAGGAAGTGTTAGTAAATTTAATTGCTTGAACAAGGGCCTGCAAGTAGTCCAGGGAGACACATCTTTCATTGCCCGGATGCATTGTTTTTGCGCAATAAATGCTTTTTGTATTCCAATACTTGAACTGAAACATACTTTATACTACTATAGGTTTACCTACACAATTTCTGAAATGTTTTTGCATTCTGTATCGCTGTATCTGTATCTCATAATCATACATTATGTAACTAACAATATTCAATGTGAAGTTTAACATGTAGATGATGTTTCGATGTTGTAAAGTTTGAAATAAATATCAAGTATGTAGACTATGTAGGTATGTATTAATGAAACATCTTAATCTGAAATTATTATCTGGCAGTACTCGTAAATAAGTTTTCATAATTACTAATACGAAAATTGGCCTGGCATCTTAATAACGTAAATTAATAAAATCGAATCACTGCGCTAATTAACAATCATAGTCATTGCATCTAACAAGGCAACAAAGGGGTTACTTAGAATAAACCATCAAGTGAACACATACATAATAGTTCGATGCTAATTTGTAGTTTTGACTTCGGAATACATACCTATTACTTCAAGGAAAATATCTAAGGTGTCTACCTAAAAGTAAGTACCCACTAAATATGCTAAATAAAAATGATTCATAATCATTGTGAGTAATGTCATCTATACTAATATGATAAAGAGGAAAGATTTGTTTGTTTGTTTGTATTGAATAGGCTCCGAAACTACTGGACTGATTTTAAAAGTTTACCAATATAAAGCTATATTATCAGGGAGTGACAGTGTGACTACTTTTTTTTAATTAGGCTATATTTTGACAGGAATGACAGTTTACGCAAGCGAAGCCGCTGACGGACAGCTAGTGGTTAAATTTTAATTGACTGCCAGTATTAAAACGGCGTTTTATATACGCCGAAGCAGGCAATCATTATTTATTACCAATAATCTAAGAATTTTTTAGGAACGCTATTACCAAAAGTTCAGAAAAGGGGTAATTGTTCGCTAAATTCAAAGGCATTCGGTAGCAAATACAAACAAAAACTTACTCATCTCTTAATAATTGACATGACGATTCAATACTACTGAATAAAATGACTCAGACTAGACTAGCGACGCCGATATCTTAACAAAAAATACCAAGTGTGCAAAGATTAGTTCAAATGATTCGTAATCAGCAACTCACTCATAAACACCTCAAATTAAAAGTGAAGGATACACAAGCGGGCGACGAAGCACCCGCAGGACTGATCTGGGGGCCTACTCCCGTTCGTAAAACACGTACGTGAATTTTCAGTTGTTAAAAAACATGCTTTCTGTTCGTAAGGGATTGATTTCTCGGTATTCAAATCCAATAACCGTATATAACGTACAAAATATATGAAACCTATTCATAACTCTCTACGCTTTGTGTCCTTTTTAACCTTCCAAAGTTTTACAAAACATCGCAAATTTGTACCGTAGTAGGTCCACTGAACCTTTTTTCGTATTATAGCCACTGTTCTGTTCTGTACGTCGACCACGAATTCTGTCAGGGATTTGCTTCTGTTGCAGGGTGATTTTCGCAACCCGGCCCCAAATAAATTAAAAAGTCACACAGCTCCGCAGCGTTTCGTGGCACTTTACGTTACTCAGCCACCAAATGCTGGAATAATATTATCTTTTATAGATGTCAATACGAATGTCCAAACTATTTAATTTATACCTATTGTAAAAATATTCTCATGTAAGTGAATGTAATTCTTTATGTTTGCTGGGCACACCAAATCCTATAACAGGGTCGGCAACGAGTGTTACCTCTAGCACAGATTAAACGTATCAATCTACGTATCCTCTGGTGTTAAGTTACCTAGTTTGCCTCCATTGTATAAAAAACGGTAGGTACATTCATTTACGATAGTTATTTCTAAACACCAAAATGAACAATGGGATGAGCGCATTGAAGACTACGTGTACTCGTTCACATTATCAAGAAAAGCCTCATGTGAGCATAATTGATAACTAGATTTCAATTAAATCTCGCAGTCATCCGATTGCTATTGTGGGCCCAGTAGAACCGTGTCATTAATGTCCTTAAACCGTGTTTGCGTGCGATTAACCGTGCTGTCTATTTAGTCGCAATGTCATGGCGATGGCTGAATGAGTGTCATCAGGAAATTACAGTTCTGCCGCTATATCTCACATTATTAGGCATGTCATTGCTATGATTCCTATTATGCAGTGTAGGAGCTAGGGTCTGACTGAACCTTTTGATTGTGAGTTTTGCAACTAGAAGTTCAACAGAGTGGAAAAGTTTACCATATTCTGCCGAATAACAGAACAAGATATTGTTTTCTTTTTGAATCAAACATTGATCTTGGTCATCCCCAGATGACGACTGCTATAAAATAAACATAAGTGTACAAACAAAATTAAACGGATATTCGTATATTTTATACTAGCTGACCGTTTTAGACTGCTTGTCCAGTTAAAATATAGCTACCTATATATATATATATTTTATTTTATTTAAATTTGGGTTTGCGTTTGGCCTCAGTCTCGCCTGGCCTATGTCCGCTGAAAATGTAGCTTTATAGTGCTGAAATATTTTTTTTAATCGGTTTACTTTCGGAGCCTATTGATCACAAACTAACAAACATAAGTCATTCCTCTTTATAATATTAGTATAGATGAAAATCTTGAAATAAAAACTCGATTTAAATATCGTAATTTTCATTATGACAGGTTAAGATATCCTACTGAGTTGCCATATCATTTTCCGGTGGAATGATCACCCGGTATAGATACGCATGCGTGATAAATCTGCCATGAATTTTTGAATCGGTATCGTAGGATGAAAGGATTTATTTAGCTCTTGGGCTAAGCATTCGATAGCATTGTACTTTTTTCTGTAGGATAAACGGAAAGTAACGGCTATATCATAGCAAATTAGTTGCTGTAATAATAGACTGGCAATAACATCAGGTTGCAATTGATGTTAACTCGCACGCTACTCCTGGAAGAGATATCTCTAAACATCAAAAGCGCGAAGCCTACGTTTTATAAAAATTAAAGTTTACTTTTTTTACTGTTACAACGCATTAATCGCGTGTAGATTGTGGTACGATAATTGATTGGTGTTTGAGAATAAAATGCCGTAACGTCTAGGTTTTAGCAACTAGAATGCTCAATTAATTTCAAAACAAACGTTCCTCACAAGTACCTTTGTGATGGGTGAGAATCAAACCCACGTTATTTGGTTAAATAGGACAACAGAACCACAGAATGAGTACACTCTTGGCACGGGTCAATCGTGAGAGCTTCAATTTATTTCCTTGCTCAAATGCTCCAAAATTTTCACTCTCCGAGATTTAAACGTAATGGCTGTGACTTCTCATACTTAACTTACGAGTAACGACTGTCCTTGATCTTGGTACGTACTTGGTACGTACATACATAAACATTATCTTAATTCTTAAATCTGTCAAGAAAACATACAAGTTTATGATGATTATCACAGGAAGTCGCCTATTGCAGAATGTTATGGTTTTATTTATGTTGTTTTTATTACTCACTTATGTACCCACATTTAGCCTGCCATAAATAAACGTTTAGGTACTCATTGAGGACAATCTGTGCGATATTTAGTAGTTTATGTACGATTCTAAGTAAACCAGAAGAGGACTTATTAAAAAAGCGGCCCAAAATTTATTTAAGCTATTCCTGCCTTCTATCTCTACCCACTACTCTGTCTGAATTTAGTAAGAAAGAGAGAAAGAGTAGACTAATTAGTCTAACAAATCCCACATATATATCACAAGAACGGTACAGAGGCGTTCACATCAATCTTTACAAAACCATAAAAAAATTGGTTTTATTTGAGCAGCATAAGGTGCCCCTATGTAAAGGTTGATGTGAACGCCTCTGTACACCGTCAGCATCAGCGAATAATTCCTTACCTTAAAGTTTACTGTTCTTTGCAGATTTCCGAAGCGAGCTTCGTAACGAGCGTGGAAGAGGCGGCGAGCAGCCGAGTAGACCAGACCACGCAGACCCCGCCGAGCGGGAAGGCGAAGCCGCGGACGCTGCAGAGGCACCACACCACCGACCATCTGTTCTCGAACTGCAACGCGCATCGCACGCGGAAGCACGACGCCCGACCAAAGAGTTTGGGAGTTGGACTCAGCGACTCTTTTCCTTCATTCGGCAAGCCGCCGAGCTACGAAAGCCATCCCAAGTAAGTATTCTGAACATGAAAGAGCTTTTCAAATCGATCTGAGGCATTTCTCCACTGACCACTTGTTCTCCAGAATAGTTAACTCGTGCTAAGATGTGGAGATACGAACCAAAAACCTGGTTGGAGGACTAAGAGACTTTTTTCCCTAATTCTGCAAGCCGCCTTGTTTGCAACCTTATGCATTTACAATACCACTCTATTACTACACACCGACAATTTTTCTCCAGCGCATCATTAAAAATATTGGAGGGTAGAAACAATTCAACGATTAAAAATAAAAGATAGCATAGAAAAACTGATTATTAAATGAAACGAGTCTGTTTACTGCGATGTGATTGTGTTATTTTGTGAATTCAACGTAAAAAGTTAACTATTTTAAGAGATTAAAGCTACAAATGTATTACCTTTTTTAAATCATTTTATAACAGGTAAGTGATAGTGAATTAAGTATTTCACAATGTTCAGTGATGTTTTTTCAATAATATGATGATTGAACTTTAGGGTACCATGAGTGTATCGATTTTGAAATAGCTTATTCTAAATCGTACTTTTATATTAAAGTTTTCTGTCAATTTGCTAACTTCGACCCTGAATTGTGGTGAAGTTTTCACTATCACTTAGTTAGACCATTGGATCAATGTTGTGAGTCATAAACCATTAACAGTCCATCCTAAGTTCTAAATTAGTGATGTAATCGTAACATTTCACACCGTGTTACAAATTTTAATCACAAGCTTTTGCTTCATACCTTTGCATACTTCATTAGAATACCCAGTGGTTTAAATACTGAACCTTATGTCTACCTGCCTAACCCAAATACTAACAATACCTAAGTAGGCACATTACCTGATGTACCTGAACCTGATGGCACATCTTATATGGATATAATTTCATTAATAGGTACCTACCTAGCTATTCAAACGATATGGCCCTAAGCTTGTGTTATGGCAACCAGAAACAACGACGATAATACTACCAATAAATATCTGAAACAAATACACCAAGACTATCTGACCCCAAGCTAAACAGAGCTCGTACTCGTACTTAGGTACTATGGGTGTCATAACCTGATCAATATACTATATTTCTAAATAGGTACATACTTAAATAGATAATAACACTGCACAGATCCACAACAAACACAAATGTTCGTGACATGAGTGTTTGTCATGGGTGGGGATCAAACGCACGACCTCCGGTGCTAAAGGTAGAAACGCTGCCATTGCGCCAACAGGTCAGTCCAATACCCAGACTCAACACCAATATCTGCTTCAAAAAGCATCATAACAATGCCCCCACTAAGAGGCACCTGCTAAAGCGCAGACATACATGTTCTCCATATAATCTTACCTTACCACAAACCTCCTTGGTCGTAATTTTTCAGTGTTTATTTTAATGTCGACAAAAACATAACTGTCCCTCCATTACAGATTCAAAGTGAGCGTGACGGACAGTCCCACGATCTCAATCACCCCGCCGTACAGCCTCGACTACGTGACCAAGAGCGGGGGCAGCCCCAACGGGTGCACGACCCCCAACGGGATGCTCTCGAACCGCTCCGCGACATCCACAGTGCTGCTGAGCCCCGGGTACCTGCAGGCGCCTTGCCAATGTAACCAGTCTATGAAGGTTAGTTATATCTTACCTTGGCGAATCTCTCGGCAACAATTAGGCAGAAAGCTCGCTGCGTGAATGACGCAGCGAGCTTTCTGCCTAATTGTTGCCCTGGCTGTCCTGACGCACTTCCTGCGCCTTTTCCACACTCATTATTCCATACGAGTTCGTCGGTTAAAGGTGAACTCGCACTTGACCGCGCCGAAGGAGCCGCACTCGCCGCAGTCATCGCATTTCCTCATAGGCTCGCGCACTTGCCCGCATCGTAGGCGCCGTACGCGCCCCGCACGCACCGAACGCACCGCAAGCGGCGAATCCATCCATCGTCTCGTCAACTAATGGACTGACTGAATGAATACGGATGAAATTATAAAATGCGATGACTACGGTGCGTGCTGCTCCTTCGGCGCAGGTGCGCGTTCACCTTTAGTGTAGGTCTCGACCAAACTTTTTTTTACTTTTTTTATTCTTCAGAAACTCCTTGTTTAGAACATCCTTCTTTATTGATCACTAATCCCTGATATCAACCTAATCACAGATGGTACAATGGTTGTAACACTTGTAACAAACTTAAAAACATCCTCAGACAATTAAAAATTCATGAATTAAAAGGATAGATTCAACGACACGAATGGCGTAGTGCGCTGTGGCACGGTTTCTCGCCTCGATTAACGTAGTGTCTCGGGTTCGATTACCGGTCAGGTCAATTCAGGAAACGATCTTTTCTGAATTGACTTGGGTCTGAGTGTGCTGGGAGACGCCCCTGGCTTAATTCTTTGTCTGGTACCTCGTAACACAGGGATAATTAGCCCTATTTCGAGACCAGGATAAGTGGTGTGTTGTCTGGCGCATATTATATTATATTATAGGTATATTATTAGAATTAATAAATAAATAAATATGCGCCTGACAACACACCTCTTGCAATGGTCTCGAAGTAGGGAGTGATATCCCTGTGTTACGAGGTACCATACAAGTAAACGAGCCAGGGGCGTCTCCCAGCACACCCAGACCCGAGTCAATTCAGAAAAATCATTTCCTGAATTGACCCGACCGGGAATCGAACCCGGGACACTACGGAAATCGAGGCGAGAAACCGTGCAATATTTTAATAGAATGAATAAATTATTAGGCGATATACACAGACACCACAAAAACCCAAAATATTCGTCTCATGAATGTTCCTTGGTCTTGATCAAACCCACGGTCATTCAGGACCTTTACCCATTGCACTGACAGTGCAGACTGTCTGTCACAGTAAATCATTACACAATTATTAGCTACTATAATTGCGAAAGTTGTTTGTTCCGCTTTCGCAACTACCGGTTCTAAGTATCCATGAACTTTTATCTCTGTATCCTAGAAGGGAATTAAATCAACAACGGTTTTGCGCTGCAACAAATCAAATCTTGTAAAAGTAATCAGTTCTTTAGGAGACTGACTGCAGCAACCTTCGCACATAAATATACGATTTCATTTCACAGAAAACCGCACCTTAATAACACTTCTTAGGCCGGGTTGTTTTCAGTGCGGTAGGTAAAGAATCCGAACGCGGGTTTTGAAAAAAAATCGGTTACTGAGACACTACGGTTTTGAAATTGGGATTTTCACGGATCCGAGCAAAACTTTTTAACGGGTTTTTTTACTTAAATTAGATTAGTAGAATCCTGAAAGACTTTTTTACGGATGAGGTATGCTATCAAAATAAACTGATTATTTAGCCACATTGTAAAAACGCAAATAGGCCAACACTTGCATCAATTAGAAAGTAAACAATTAAAACAACCCAATAACACAAACACAGTGAAAAAAATGCACCAAATTATTTGGTCTTAGCCTAGGCTAAGACTTAACTAATGACCACTGATGACATTGCGTCGATTTGAAAAGCTTGTTTATCAATATTGACCCCGCGCATTAGGTATCAAACGCTTCAGCATTAGCCCTGCTTAGATAAACAGACACCTTTTTATAATGATAAAATACGTTCTGTATTTTGGATACGCATACGATTATTAATAGCTCTGGTAATCCGTACAGTAAACACCAAGCGTGTACAGGCTAAACCCCTGGTGATTGGAATCATCGGTAGGGGGGGTCTTCGTATATTTTGACCTTCATTATTTTTATGATCATCATATTGCGATAACCGTCTCTCAAAATTCTACAGAAAATAATTGGTTTGTTAGGTCCGTGCCTACTCATGTGCGTTACTTTTCAATCTTGAGTCACGAGAGAGTACGTCCGGTAACGCTTTAATCATTAAAAAGAACACTTGCGGTTTATCAATATGTAATTGTACAGACGCGTTCACATCAATCTTTACAAACCTATTGCAAAATGGGCTTAAAGTCAGCAGCATTAGGTGCCCCTATGTAAAGGTTGATGTGAACTACTCTGTACACAATCAGCAACACCTTAACCCCGCAAGCCAAAACCCACCCATGCTCATCGAGAATGCCTCATGTTTAGGATTTTGTAGGATGCTGTTTATAATGATTATTGGCCTAGTTACTGACAGTCCTGTTCCTACTTCTAGAGCGTGAGCGAAGTAGCATTAGCAATGCCGACCTCCCCAGGCTGGAACGGAGAAGAACCTAACTCCGATGGGTTATCATGGAGAAGACTGCACATGTCAAGAGCGAAGCTCAAAGCGACGGCGACCACCTCTGAACTGCTGTCAGGTAAGAATTTCCATCGGGTTCCTGATATTTTCCTCTTGCTCTTACCAATCTTACTTAACTAAGCCTAATCAATCTTATCCAAAATAGCCTTTACGTTTCTAAACTTGGGTAAAATCTGTCTTAACTGTAGTGGCGAAGCAGGTCTCACTTTCCTACCTACTTACACGTCAGTCTTCTAATTAAATAAGTAAAGCGTCAGAACAGAATAATAATTATGCTTTATTAGAATTTCAGATGGTTTAAATTATAAACCTTAGGTGCACAGCAAGATGTTAATATGATTACAGTCGAGAAATATAAAAAACAAAGAAAAGTCTAGGATGTGAGTTTTTATTACCCATTGGACACAGTGTTTTAGGGATATTGTACCACTTGCGCCAACTGGGATGCAACTGGGCCTATTAGCACAATTAGTTACTAAGAGTGTAGAGTTTTACTTCAATGTTGTCGTTTTTGCTGTTTAAATGTTGTTACGCCCGTTGCAGGGTTTATGTGCATCTATTCACAAATGTATACCAACTTATGTACGAGTACCACATGAAACAATAAATGATTATGGTTCAAGTATATTTCACTTCATCTGCAGCAAAAGAAAAAAAAAGACTAAAACAAACACTCACACTCATCTTCGCAGGTTTCGCTATGGTGGCGATGGTGGAGCTGCAGATCAACGAGCCCACCAACGTGCCGGAGTGGCTGTTCGTGATGTTCGCGGTGTGCACGACGGTGCTGGTGGCCGTGCACATCTTCGCGCTCATGATATCCACGTACTTGCTGCCTAATATTGATGCGGTAGGTTTTGTGGCTGATTTAAACAATGTTTTTTTATTATTTTCAGGGGTGATACTGATTACTTTGGACAAGTTGAAGTTGGATCCAAGTGCGATCCAATGGCTTTTAATCGGTGGCCCCTAACCGCGTCACCTACAAACTGTAACTTGTACCTCTTCCATAACTTACGTATATTGCAGAGTCCCGCAAAAGTGAAAAAAAAATAAAAAAATCTGCACACACAGATAAAGAGGAAAATACTACACGTAGTTCATGTACAATTTAAGCAGTCTCATCACCCAGAAGCGATCTCTTCCAGAGAAATTCTACTGCAGGAGAAGCTGTGTAAGCTTCTGCTACAGCAGAATTTGCCTACGCGAGAAAACAATATTGAGTTTAACTAGCGTTATTGTTTTTTATATTATGTTGGGCTACCAAGATGACCTTACTTACCATCGTTCTTTTCACTGTCACAGGTCAGCAAGATGGAGACGCCCGGAGGACCAGCGAGAGCCCTGAGGGACTCGCCCCACGAGAGAATGAGAGGCTTCATCGAACTAGCGTGGGCGTTCAGTACCGTTTTAGGTAAGTTCCTTCAGGTTTCAATTCCAAGTACAAAAGTAATAATGAAAAATTTGAGCTAACTTATAACACCAGATATAACAAACAAAAAAAACCTAAAGTTCATAATAAACTTGTTTGATGATTAAGATATCTGCCATAAAGATGATGATGATATCCGCCATAGGGATTCTCTAACTTAACCAAATCTGTCCGTCTTGCAGGTCTGTTCCTGTTCTTGGTTGAAATTGCGATCCTGTGCTGGGTCAAGTTCTGGGACTACTCGTTCGCAGCAGCAACAGCTGCTACCGTCATCGTTATACCAGGTAACCCTCGATTTTGTCTCATCACTTCAATGAAATTGAATCTCTATCTTTCACACTCCGTAACTCTTTGCCCGTGTCATATTGGAACTTCTTTTTCTTAATCCACTTTTGGTTTTGTATTCTGCTCATTGCAAGCGTAATGAAACACAATCCTGTGAAACATCTCTAAAAAATTACCTCCAGTAACATTATTCTTCGGCTTATTTCAGTGCTAATAGTCTTCGTGGCATTCGCGATCCACTTCTACCATTCCCTGGTCGTCCAGAAGTGCGAAACCTCGGTGCAGGACATCGAACAGCTGGAAAGCATGAAGCGGGACCTGGACACGGCCACCGTCAAAGTCAACATGTTTTAGAAGAGAGATCAGGTGAAACTTGAGATAGGTGAGAACCAGAGTTCAGTCCCAAACTTGAACGACTTTGGTGCTGACGGTGGATATAGGAAAACCCTTTCAAGGATAGTAAACAGTGCAACGTAGGAGACTGCAACTCCTTTGAGTTGATCTGAGCGACGAATTGACTTATTTGGAGATAATTTAAAAATGAAAGAAAGGAAGGTGTGACCTAGAAAAATAAACGCCCTGTGGAAACTAAAACATCAGAGAAATTGAACTGAGAGTAGAGTGTACTTTTTAAGATGAATAAACCAGTGGACAGGTTTCAGAGGAGGATTACATACGTTCGATTGTATGCCAAATGGAGTATGAGGCGAGCTGACTGTTCCTGTCTCGGTGAACAGAACATTTTTATTGCCGAACGCAATTGATCCCACACCCAACAGGGAGCTAGAGCTACCTTCTTATCAATAGAAAGCTCAATCTTTTGAATGAATTTTGTTTCAAAGAACGAGCGAAGATAAATCACGAGTCGTTTTCTCAAAATTCACAAAGGTACAAGAATTTGTGCGAAATAGCAATCTCAGACAAATCCATAAACTCGAATTAATGAAGGCCAGTAATAAAATTACCTAAGTGCCATCTGATTTTGGCCTTGAATGAGGCTGGAGTGCCGCCCACGGTGGTTGGCAAGTGCGTCCAAAATCAACATTGATCAAGTTTGTTGACGAACTACTTAATCTTTTAAGATGATATTATTTCTGTTTTATAGTCACTAACTTCGATTAAAAAAAGCGCTGTTATAACAGCATAGATCGAACTGATCTTAAGATGTGTTAATGTTTTGTGAGTAGGTGAATGTTTCTTCATTATCATTGTCATGAGTGAGTTGAGTACAAAGGCTTCAAATCGAAAGTAATCGATGGAGGAATCGACGCCGAAATCCTATGAACTTAATCAGGCACAGGGGGCCTACTCGCGACCGAAATGTACGTAGTTTCGGTAAAACTAATGTTTCAAAAACCTACAACAATATAATATTTTTCGAAAATTTATTTGAGTATGGTGAATATCAAATTAAAGAGTACAAAAAACAGGCCGGTTATTCAAATCATCTTCGTTTTCATACTAATGACCATGACCATGTCAGTTTTCCCGAAACTACGGACTTTGTGTTATTGAGTAGGTACCTACGCAGAATAGAAGCAAATATATGCTTGATATTTTTAATGTATGTTTTGGGACCATACAGCGAGCTATAACGAGCGAACCGATAAAAACTAATTCGAAATAAATTGCCGCCTCTGCAACGATTATTTACTAAAGTACTCGTACCTACCCTATTACATGTTTGTGTGACATGTATCACACGCACGATGGTATGTGTTATGCTTCCTGTGTATCATTTTGCATAAGGCTGCTTATCCACCAGAGATGTGCTATGCAGCTATGCTATGCTGCGAGGATGTGCAAGCTAAACTATTAGACATTGATGCTATGCTATTTAACAGAGCGAGTAAGATGGGGTCCTTAATGGCTCACCTAAAGTCTACCCGAAATTTGTTCTTCCTACCGATTTGTAATCCGAATGATCACTCTTCCTAAAAAATTTCTTACTAAAGCTTTAACTCATACAATTTGTAGTAGGTACTTACTACCGAAGATGTTCTTATCACTCATGTTTCCGAAAATTGAAATTAGGTAAGTAGTTAATATTATTTTAAAATAAAAATAAAAAAGTTTTTATTGCCAAATTTAAAACACGGTAAACGGAAAATTATATAAATGACTACAAGTTACAAAATATTAAAATGAATAGAGAAAAAAATAGAAAGTCATTGAAATTTTAACTCCTACTGTTGATTTTCATAAAGCTTTTATCCCGAAACATAATTTCCATATTAGTTTTGCTCATATTTAGAAAGTAAAGTGATGTATATTAATGTGAGAAACGCCCTAAAGTTGCTTCTGGCACTCGCCGGCCGCTGCCGCGGCACGCTCGCTCGGCTCGTGGGGTTAATGTCAACCTAACCAGCTCGTCGCGTCGCTTCGCTCCTCGCTCATCACATCGCACGCGGTTGAAAAGCAGCGTAGAGGGTGTAATCGTTTTTTGGTATACATTCTCAGAACTACTGATTCTTTTGAAAACATGATTTAACACTAAGACATACAGCACGAGCAATGATATGTACTCACTCATGTTTGCAGTTCGCACCTTCAGCCATAACGCCATTGTAAATTCTATGGGTGCTTGTGCCTTTTAAAATCAATGTTGCACTTCCCTTTTGAAGGAAACGAATATTTTTCAGCAACGACTCGAATCGAATTAGGCAATATCAAATTTTAAATTAAATTGTAAAGTTAAACTAAATTATGTAACGAAGTGCCTACTATGAATTTTTAAGCGTGTGATTTAAATCTATTTAGATACTGCAGGCAGCTAGACAGGTATTAAAATTAGTCTCAAAGACAATAAATATTTAAGGTAAATTAGGCGAATTATTTAAGTTGATTCTAAGTTATTAAAAGACAAATAGTTAGCGGATAATGAATAGACCAGTTTGTGAACATTGGACTGACATTACTTGTTAAATAAACGGATATTAAAGATAATAATATATTATTTACTAATTTTATTTTCAAAACATGAATTCTTTTATTCAACTTATTTAGTAGGTTACACATAATATTGATTATTGTCATATTTTAATGATTTGCTACAAATATGTACCTTTTATGAAATGATTTAAAAAAATAGTTTACCAAAGCCAATTCCGTACATATTTATTTTTATTTATATTGATTTTATTACTGTGAGTAGTTCACATTTATGTGTGATGATTTGTCGTTGAAATGCCTATTAAATACTTAACGAACTGATTAAAAATGTGCTGTTAATTACATATTAGTTAAGCAGTCTTCATAATTAAACGTTTGTAAGAATCTAATTAGTATTTCACTATACAATTTAGGCGAACCAGATTATATAAAGTGATGTAATGCTGTTATATCATGTTCTGCATCTCAGAAACCTTTTCGGTAAAATAATTAATCGATACTTACTATTATGATTGTTATGTGATAAAATAGCGCTATAAGGTAAAATTTTTCTTCAAGAGGACAACATCTTTTCTTCATATTATAATTTTATAGCTCATTAACTTGTGACACAAAACCATTTAAAATGACCAATGTTAATAAATTGAATAACTTTTAACAATTTTTTTCTACATCGAATATTTATACCTACTTCCAACAATACTTACTCAAAGACTGTTTCCCATATTTTCTAAGCTTAAGGGTTATTTCCGATTTCATGTCAACAAGATTTTTATTTCTTCTACCCGATTAAGTGAGTTAAACCAAAATTCCAATGTTTACAATATATTAATCTTAGCTTGCTGTTCTTATATTTAAGTAAAATAGAGATTGTTATTGTGAAACAGTATTTCCGACCCCAGGTGTTGTAATTTTATAATTTAATGCCTAGTAATGTAACCGAGTTGATATTGTGATTCATATAAGTAATAAAGATTATTTTTGATGGCGGAAAGTTCATTTTTACCTAACGCTTCCTTAACAGATCGAAATAAATATCCCTGGACATAAATATCCCTGGACATTATTCCACACAGCGCCATCTAGCCCCAAAGTAAGCTAATTAAAGCTTGTGTTATGGGATACTAGACAACGGATAAACATACTTAAATACATTTTCTTTTGTAAATACATACTTATTATACATAGGAGACACCCAGACCAGTACAAACAGACATGTTCATGCACACAAATGTTTGTACTGTGCGGGGATCGAACCCGCGACCTCTGGTGTAGTAGCCAACTTCTTAACCATTACACCAAGTCGGTCGTCATAAAAATAAGTTTAACACAGTGTTTATGTGATTTCATTTATCATTAGGTGGTTGGTGCAATACTGATCGTTAAATTACTTTTTCTTAAACATGCTCGGAAATATTGTCATTAAGTAGATACTTTTGAATAAAGAACACGCGAAGTATCATATTTACGTAGACTGAAAACCTAAAATCACTTCCCGGCGCGTTCTTTGAATTTCGAACGAAGAGCGCGCCGGCAATATTGTATGAAACGGTGTGCTGTTTGAATTTAGAACTCTTTCATCTATCGTACACATTGCGTTCTCGTGGCTGTATAGCCACAGATGCGTTTACCTTTCGGCACAAATTGTAAAATAAAAAAAACTAATTGGCGGTAAAGCGGAGTTGTTATTTTGTTAATAATATTAATTAAATTTATTATCTAAAAGGCCCTTTTTATTTCCTTGCATTTTTTAAAGAAAAGCACTTTATATGCCTTGGCCGAAATGGCAATTGCCTGTCTCGTATCATTGAAGTCCTCGCCTGCGGCTCGGCCTTCAAACTCATACTCGACCTGCAATTGCCTATTTCGCTGCCTTTGCAATAATGTACTATTACATCTACACAGCTCAGGCGTGACACTAGCATTGTCCGTATAATATCAGAGTTCACAGCAACGCGAGCCTATAGTATGATGGAACTGTTACGCTCTGCCTGTGGTCGTTTGCATTAACTTTATTATTCAATTCAATTCAATTTATTTCAGGCATAGCATAATATCTTAGTAAGAATATACTTATAAAACTAGAGTTGGTAAATATACAAAAAAAAACAATAAGATACAATAAGAACATCGCATCATTTAACCTATACCTAGTGTGGAGCTGCACCCACCTTTGTAAAAGTGGCAAATCCCACATATCAACAAACACCCTGAGAATATACCATTGGAGGCGCCTCGTAAGCGGGTCAGCGCCGAGGCACACCTTCTCCTCATCACCGCGGCAAAGCCCTCTATTCGTGCTTCCATTAACATATTGTAAGCGCTGCACCGCCAAGGCAGCCCCAACGCTACTCTCAAGGCATTGTTATATTGCACTCGTACATCGCTGTAAGCCCGCCGCGTGTAACTCACCCACAAGCTGCATGTGTAGAACGACTGGCAGTAGGCTTTGAAAAACGTTACTTTGACTGCCCTACTACAACGCGCAAACCTGCGAGCCAGCATATTGCAGCGAACTGCCAACGATCTACGCTCTCGAACAATATCATCAAGAAGCGGTGGCTCGACGTCGTCAAGGGTGACGCGTGCCAACAGACTCACCACTGAGGATGCACAAGACCGCGCGAAGTGGGCCAAGAAAATAAGAAAGGCGGACCCTGGGACCCCACACACCAGTGTGAGTTCACAACCGGGATAGACCGCACGGATGATGATGATGATGAACTACCGAGTTCGAATGTAATGGTAAGGGAATTCCTATTACATTTAAACTACACAAGACCCCTGTTACATTAAAATAAAAAGAGCTTTAATTTCCATTTAAAATATTTATTAATTATTTCGACTATACTAGTACAAAATCGATCAGCCTTATAAGAGAACTCGAAAAACACCGACAGGCTTAAAATATTTACATAACCATATCAAACTTACTTAATTCTGTAAGACTACTAGGTAGGTACACAATAAAATCAAAATTATTACTAGGTATAAATACATTAAGTGCGTTCATGTTTTTTGCTGAAGTCTGTAATCTGTAAATACTATTTTATCAATTACTTACATGTAATAAAAATCTAAGTATGAAATTGGGACATTGCAGCATTGGGACAAATTGGGTAATTTTATACCAACAGAATTAATTCATTTAGAGCAGCAAAATTTTCACTAAATTAAGCCAATTTGACTGTAGTATGGGATTTATGCATTTTTTCCCATAGATTTTTTCCGTATGCCACCACTAAGCCGCTTTTATGAATTATATGAAATCTTCGTATTAGAATATCATTACAGATATGATGCCGAAATCACCGACTGCAGCAGAAAGAAAATAATCGATGCGGTTATTTTCTTTTCGTTTTATTCATCATAACGAAATAATATATACATACCCCATATGTCTATATTATTTGTTTCACGCAAACTTAAGATCTCTGGCGTATACATAAAAAAAAAATTAATGCTACAGTTTAGCGAATTTACCGAAAAGCTCGATAACTTCGTACAGACCAATTGGGTAAGTTTGTTTTAATTATGGTAAATGACCCGCAATGAAACGGTAGCAATCAATATTTTTATATGCTAAAGCCAAATGCCTTTAGTTTTGACAAACGAAATTATAGAAAACTACCCATCTTAAAAAACTGATTAAAGTTAAAAGAAATAACCGAATCAGGCGATAACTTTGTTCTGAATTGGGGGGCTGCGGCTGGTTTGATTGGATCACCGGCTTGCGGTTGCGATCTTGAGGTCGACCGTAGATTGCCTCGAGGATGCCGCCCGACAATTTTGGAACCATCCCTTTGACATCATTTCAGAGAATTACTGTTTTAATATTAGAAGCATCACTCATAACAATATATTATGAATACAGTGTTAAAGTATTGTATTGTGCTTATTTTTCCATATTTTTTTTACTATTCTACCACTGATTGATAATAATATATTTTATAAAACGTTAAGTTTTTAGTAAACAATTATGTTATATTTTATGTATAACCTAGGTACTTCAATCTTATTAACATGTTTTACTATCGAACTGTTTCTTACAATTAAAAATAATTGAAATGTGAATTTCTTATATGAATTTGGTGACTGAGTTCTGATAGGACAAAAATAGAGACTGATTATGAGTGACCACACCTTCTGAGTGGAGAAGATCGAGCCAACAGAGCACCTATTTTAAACACATTAAATGTGGTACGGACTGGAGCAAAAGTATATCGTGTATAGTTTGCGTCAAACTTCTAGTCCCTGTGAATTGTTTCGCGCATGAGAAGTACCTACATACTCAGAAAAAAATCTATCTACCTAAAAAAAAAACCGGCCAAGTGCGAGTCGGACTCTCGCACCGAGGGTTCCTTACAAACCTGTAGGTATATTTATTAAAAATATTTTTATTTTATGATGTAACTAAAAATTTACGGTTTTCGCAATTTTTCCTTCATCTGTGCTATAAGAGGTTGCTTCACAAAATGACAAATTAGATATGATTCTGAAACCAACTGTAAACCGAAGTGCTGGTTCAAGTATCTTGCAGCTGAAGGCCGCAATCGACCGCCGCCCTAACAGTCTTCGAGATAATACCTTTACAGAGTTCAGATTACCACCAAGGCGGAGAGGAAAGGAGATCAGTGAAACAAGAGGCGCCCAGGCTTGACGGCAGGGTGTTTCCCAGGAGCTTGAGCCAACTAGGCGGGATACATCGCTCTGTGTTAACCAGCGAGACTAAGATGCGCGCCTCACGAGAAGAGTAGACGAAAAATACTCCAGTCAAATTTCGCCGTTTTCTCGTTTTTGTCGACAAAATCGAGAAATGCCGAAATTTGATTGGAGGATTTTTTGTCTACTTTTCTCGTAAGGCGCGCATCTTAGGCCCGCATATGAAAAGTTTATGCAAGGTTACCCCTTCGTACAGTCGCACTGAAGATATACATGCATTACAAAAGCTCATAATAACTTATTTGACTCAATAATGCATTTATCCATTATGTAATGGAATGAAGAGAAGTGCGGGCGCCGCTCACTGCTTCCATTTTTTAAAATATTACTGAAGAAATTACTTTAACATTGAATTTAATCCTATTGAAAATATCAAGCAACTATATCTTTATAAGTGCATGCTTAACTGACCTAGTCATAATTAATAATCGTAATCTTAAAATCCAAAATAATCTGCACATCACATTTCTATGTCCATCCCACTAAGTTCCGCTACCAATAAGCCATTCCTCCGTTTGGTCTCTTCTTCAAGTAGATCAGATTCAGGCCTTTCTTCTTTGTCTTCTTCGATGTCTGTCAGCTTATTCAGGATATTTTCTCTGGGTTTCCACACAACTAGTGACATCTGGGGTTTCTCTAACCTGAAAAAACAAAAAGAAAGTAAGCAAAATACAGTCAATAAATAAGTGAATATTTATTTTTAGCATTTAACAATGTACTTTTTTCTACACAGAGGTAGAAACTAGAAAAATTTAACCTTATCCTAGGAGTCAAGCGAGAGTCGAACCCGCGTCTTCCGCGATCCTGGTGGCTGCTCTTTCAACTGTACTGTGTATAGTCAATGAATTTGAAAGTTATCTTGTCCAAAATAATGATAAAATCTCTCAAGAAATAAGCTCACCTGTAATTCTGTTTTCCTCTATGTTATGTATTATAATTATGATTTTCTGTACGAAATAATAAATAAATAAAATAAAAATGAATATTACACGCCATAAAAGAAATATGCTAACCATTAAAGTTGTAAGGAACAGACGTGATATAAATCGACTTCGTCTGTTCCCTTCTAAAACATCACTGCCCATGCAGACTGTACTATTCCAGTACAGTCTGCATGGGCCCTATAATCTACAATAAAATACCAAACGCACTATTTAAATCTAAACTTAAAAAAGTGTTAATTAATAAATGCTACTATACAATTCAAGAGTTCCTAAATGATAAATTTTAGTTGTAGTGTTGTTAACTCTACTGTAAATTACTATTTTTTTTTTTTTTTGTATGTGTACCTGCATGATTTATACTTAAAAATGAAAACAACATGAATTATTGCATGCCTTAGATAGGCAGAATATAGCAATGTACTTTATCACTACTCTAATTACCAGTGACACCTGTATTCTGTGCAATAAAATATATTCTATTCTATTCTATTAATTATTTTTTGATGGTGACATGCAAATTCCTGCAATTAGAAAGAAAAAAAGTGTATTTTACTTATGAGCATGTAGGCTTAACTCTGGGTAACATTTTAGGGTTCAGGGGTCCCCTGGAAAAACCCTAAATGTGTTTTTTCTTTGTTTGTAGGTAAAACTAACTGCATACTTTAAAATTCAAACTATTATTTTCTCTTGTCTCTAGAAGTTGTCTTTATGTACTATTCTACCTAGATACAATATTGGAAGCAACGCATCTCTGAGCTATTTATTTAACCTTCATTGCACAAACACAAATGGCAGACCTAATTCTAACCCCTGGTGTTGCACGTGTCCATAGGCTGCGGTAGCCGCTTACCATCAGGTGGTCGGCATGCTTGATTGTCACCGAAGTGGTATATAAAAAAAGAGGCATTCCTGGTCCGTAAGCTACGGACTGGACAGAAATAAGACAGGTCGGGCAAAAGAATAAATAATTTAAATTAGGCCAGAATCTGTTTCACAGTATGACACCCTGCCAAAGTATTAAGATGAAATGTTTTACCAACCTTTCAATAAGAGCTGCAGGTAACAATGGCTCCTCCTGTATCTTCTTTAGTTCCTCCGATAGGACAATTTTGTGGCCTTTCAATTTGCTGCCCAAATCAGAGGTGGATCCTTCCATACTGAGGTCCATGGACTCATCTGACGCACGGGTATGAGAAGTAAAGTCAGATGATATGTGGAGGCCATTCAGGTGAGCTGCCATTTTTTCTTCTGTGATAAGCTGCTTTGCTGGACTGTATAAAAAATGTTTACCATTATTAAAATTGTACAAGACATCCAGAATTATTTAATAAATATGTATGAACATATACTTGGTTTGTGAATTGAAAGGAAGAAACAGAATAGTAGTTTAGATCTTCCAAATGTTTTTCCCTTCACTTTATTTAGATTGTATGATTTCTGAAACATGTTAGAAAACTTTATTGCTAGCATAACACTTAGCAAATGAAGTGGAATACCAACAATCAGTAGTGGGAAATTCCCTCGAATATGTATTCAGGGACACACACACTGCCTATAATCATAACTAAATAATAAATACTAACTTCTAAAACATTAGAACCAGTCAGCAGCTGTTCTGCAGAACATCAAAAACTTGAGGCAATAATAATCTTTAATATCTTGGACGAAATATACAAAGACCATCTGACCCCAAACTAAGCAGAGCTTGTATTATGGGTGTCAGAGACTGATAAACATACCTAAATATAACTTAAAAGATAATAAAGGTATAGTATACTTTTATGATGTGTTTTTCGGGCATCTCCGTGCTTCGGAAGGCATGTTAAAACAGTTGGTCCCGGCTGACGTCCTGACGTCGCAAGATATCAGTCGTAAAGCCTAGTCAGAGGCCGAAAAAGGCGGCTTGATAACATCTGACGGTAAGGTTAATCACTGGCTTTACATTCACCTCTCCAACAATCCGCACTGAGCCCGCTTGTTGGAGTATGGCTCATACTACCTCATAGTTGAGGTGAGGCCTGTGCCCAGCAGTTGGACGTAAAGGACGTGTGACGACACGATTGGCGCAGTGTGCTGTAGCACGGTTTCTCGCCTTGGCTTCCGTGGTGTCCCGGGTTCGATTCCCGGTCGGGTCAAATCAGAAAAATGACTTTTTATAAATTGGCTCGGGTCTGGGTGTGCTGGGAGACGCCCCTGGCTTATTTCCCTGTCTGGTACCTCGTAACACAAGGATATTTATCCTTACTTCGAGACCATGACAAGTGGTGTGTTTTCTGGCGCATATTTATTTATTTATTTTATTTATAAGGCTGTATTCGATTTGATTCATTGAGTATACTTATAGAAATATTTGGGACCATTTTTCATTTCACTGCTTACAAAAACGTAAAATAGAGTCCAAATCATTTACTGGTAAGTTTTCTTCCTTCCGATCCTTTTTCCAAATCATGGGTACCTACTCTATAATTTCTCCTTTCGAAATCCCCTTGAAATTGATTGTTTTTTTTTGTACAGTAGAGCCACAACATCACAATTTACTTGTAATCTAATTCTATTAAACATGTTTTTGCAACGAAACAAAATTACGGTGAATTGTTTCGTTGCAAAAACCCGTTTCATTAGAATTAGTTAAAATGCAACAAGAAAGTTTAAAATGTTACTTGTAATCTGTTTTCAATAAAGTGAAAGTGGGACATGACTACTGCAATTCATGCCAGCATTAAGCTGCTAACGTAACACTAGGATATAGCACGGGAACAATGGCTGAAATTAAGTAAATAACTTACATGACGGGTTCCACATCCAAACTCTTCCGTTTACAATGAATAACAGGTGGCATTTTAGGTTCAATCTGAAGAGGTTGCCCGGTGAACTGTACCAGCTGTGGAGGGGACGTGAGGCCCCACGGGAGTCCTTGTACGTTCCAGGGAGCTCCAGACGGCACCGGCATGGCGTGGGCCTCCGGCATATCGCGATTATACTGTGCAGTCGACGCCAGCGTCTGCTGGGCAAACATTTGCTTAGCCAGCTCATCTGACTGGCTATATTGAGATGCTGGGTATCCGTATATGTCCATATTGCTCCAACTTTTATAGATAACACAAATATAAACCAACACGACACAAATAACTATTACACTTCGCACGAAATTGTTTTACAAACATGGATCGCACTCAACAAGACAATAACAAATACTGACAGATTCACTTTTTAAAATTGAGGGCAGGGAATGTTCTTGAAACTTCCACAACTTGGTCAGTTTGTTTTCATTCATTCAAACACTATGGTTTGGTCATCTTAGGCCGTAGACATACTTAGCAAAAGCCTGCATTTGGTGGTTTTTGAGTAGGTACTTAAGTAAAGTATTTAGAATTTAGTGCATTTGTTAAAATATATCAAGTTCACTTCAAAGCATTTGGGAGTCCAAGAATATATTATTTTCGCAGAGTTCCGGGAGCCTTCAAAACTGTCTAGAAGTTAACAAACATGTCCCATTCCCATCTCAAGGTTGTGGCCAGTTCCTTATTTCAAAATTATTATTTATTTATTTAATCTTCAATGCAAAAATTTACATTAGGCGGACTTAATGCTAAAAGCATTCTCTACCAGTCAACCATCGGAAGAGACAGAAATGCTGTTGGTGGCGCGGTGCAAAATGTTCATTTAGACTAGAAAATTAATACAAAGATTCTATAAAATTCTTAAAAACTATATATTATTATTATTGCTCTCATGAAATTTATAATGTTAGGGCCGTCGTCGATTAGATATTAATTATTATGTACATCCAAACAAAAGTTACTATCATACTTTGCGATATTTATGTGTACTGTGGTCGTTCATTCAATCTATTTGGCATTTCATACCATTCATTCAGTCAGTGTCAACTGCCAGTCAGCTGTTTTAAGAATGACATTAGATATTTGTTTAATTTTATAAATTTTGTTATTTTGTGCGAAGTAGAATAAATATTTTGTGAACTCTTAAAATGTTTCAGCGGCTGGTTCCCCCTCATTTCAATATTATGGTTAGACGCATTGCCTACGTCCCTAAACATAGACCGCCTGATCTTAAAGATATTGAAAAGCTAAGGCATTTTATATTGAACCATGACAAGATACTTGTACTCACTGGTGCTGGCATTTCCACAGAATCAGGTAATCTCATTTACTAAATTAGTCGTAATTTAAGCTAATCTAAATCAGTCCTCACAAATCCCTCTAGGCAAATGACTCTCATCCATGCAAGCTTATTGAAACCATTTTCAGGACAGTTAGAGGTTAATCCCTACTACGAGACCATTACAAGAGGTGTGTTTTCTGGCGCATATTTATTAAAAAAAAATTAGACAGTTTTGGAATTAAACTTATTCAAAATTTAATTCTAAAACTGTCTTAATTTTTTTTAAGTAACAATAGTTAAGTACCATCTTTTATATTTATTTTTCAGGTATACCTGACTACAGATCCGAAGAGGTGGGTCTTTATGCGCGCAGCAACCACAAACCAGTTCAGTATCAAGAGTTTGTAAAGTACCCAAAAGTAAGACAAAGATATTGGGCAAGGAACTTCGTGGGATGGCCACGTTTTAGTAAGATTGAGCCAAATGCCACACATCTTGCCATCAAAGATCTACAAATGGTATTAATAATTAATATTCTTATTTTCTTATTAACTTTTTAACTCCCAGCAAACCAGACACACTTGAAAATCTGTTCTTTGTTGACCCGAAATCACATTGCTGGGATTGAAGGGTTAATACTTAGTCTTGGAACTTCAGCCATTCCCATAACTTAAAATGCACCATCTGGCCTAAATAGTGGATACCAACCAATATCATTTTTAAGAAAAAATATTTCGTAATTTTTGTGGAAATTACAAAATACTACTTCGCACAAAATTCATAAAAATAAACAAATATCAGGTCAGGAGCCCCTATAATCGATGAGCATGAATGAAATGATTAATGAGAGTGGAAGAAGCGCAAGAGGTGTGTCAGGACCATACCAAGTGGAAAGATGTGGTCTCTGCTTACCCTGTTGGGAAAAAGGTGATGGTATGTGTATGTGTGTAATTTTTGTCAAATAATCTTACATGGCAAAATGAATTTATTATAGGCCGGTAAAGTGACTGCAATAGTCACTCAAAATGTGGACAGACTTCATCATAAAGCTGGATCTAACAATATGATAGAACTCCATGGAACAGGTTACATAGTGAAATGTATGAAGTGCCCTTATGAAGTAGACAGAGCAGAGTTGCAGACCCAATTGTTGAAGAAAAACCCTTTTATGGAGAGCACCTTCACCATGATCAGACCTGATGGTGATGTGGAGTTAACACAGGTAATATTCTTTCTTCTCCAGAACTGCTATGGTCTCTAAGGCGATTATCCCACGACAGATTTTAAAATTGTATGCAAGTGACTTAATTTGTATAGAGAACACGCCTAGGACCATACCCACTATTACCCACTGACAACGCGCGGCGACTCGTCGCTCCGCGCACCGCGGAGGAGCGCGCTAAATTAAAATTCAACTAATTTTTTTCAGGACCAAGTAGATAACTTTAGAACTCCTCTGTGTCCTGAATGCGAAGGACCTCTGAAACCAGACATAGTGTTTTTTGGTGACAATGTCCCAAAAGCAAGAGTTGAACAAGTACGAAGCGAAGTTACAGCTAGTGATGCTATTTTCGTCTTAGGATCAAGTCTAACTGTATATTCCAGTTATAGAATAATTTTACAAGCCAAAGAAGAGAACAAGCCCGTGGTTTTACTCAATATAGGTCCAACTAGAGCTGATAATATTGTAGATTTAAGAGTATCTACAAAATGTGGCGACGTTTTACCCGAGCTGTGCAATCTGTGTGTACCCAAATAGTTAATTTTAAAAGTAAATGTGATATGACTACTCATGGAAACTCATCAACTCATCGTATATTTTGTTATTGTTTTCTTTGTTAAAGTAAATGAAATTATAAAAAATGAACAGCATTTCAATTAAATAAATATTGTAGAAACGTTATACTTAGAAAAGATAAACAAAGGAAAGTTCTGGTGGTTTCATATAAAAATCTCTTACCCTACCTATAACTAGCCAAATGGTAGAAGAAACTGTTGAATAAAATTCCATTTGATTATTCTGATCATTTATTTTTGAAACTTCCATAATACCTATAAATTCTCAGGCTGACATAACAGTCACGTAATATTACGGCCATTGCGTAGTTTTCGGTCAAGTAGTGTTAACGGGCGCGCGGGCGGTCTGCAAGCGTGACTGTCAAATTAGCCAAAATTGTATCCCTATTTCGTTTCTGCCCTAGTCTCCTTAGGCGAATCGTATCAGAATATTCATGCCACAAATTTTATTTCATAATTGGCTCTTACTCGCTGAAACTACTCCAGAATTCTAAAAATGTTTTTCGGATTCAATAGAACGTGTGAATTGCGATTGCCATACTTGTAAACTCGCTGCTGCTCATGGAGTGACGAATCAAAATTCAGGTGATAAGACTTTTTGCAATTTGAAATAATAAAATGAAGGTGAATAGGTAATATGATTCGTCTAAAGAGGCGTTAATGAAAGGCAAGACTGTTTCTAAGCTTTAAAACCAAAAATGTAACGTTAACTAAATAAACCAGAACCTCTACTTCGTGAATACAAAAGATCGTTACAAATGTGCTTAATAGGTTTGTTTATTTACATTATACATTAAGGGCAGTGTTCATATTGTACGAATTTGACTTTAGACTTACTAAAATGGATCCCTTAAGACTATTCATTGTTCATCACAATAGTTAAATTTATCAGATTGGTTACCTTCGCGTCTTTTTTTATAAATTGTAATAAGCTTATAAATTAACCAATGGCCTAGTTCATCATCATCACCTTTGTATCCGACTAACCTTAGAATAATAACACCTAGAAGGATAGTTCCATACAACAAAAAAACACCCGTTTAGTGTTGCCAAAAACAGTTAAAATGATTGTAAGTGGAAGTGGTTTTTAAACCCATTCACTGCATTTTGTTGGAGTTATCACAGGACCTTTAAATTGAGCAGTGACGTGGACGGGACGTCCATACTTAGCCCAGACTTGCTTTCTATGCGTTATTATTCTATGTAACTAACGTAACGTTGTCCATTATTACGCTGGAGCTGATTGTACATAGTTTCTTATTCATTATTAATGATAGTTAAATTTCAAAAAGCATAAGTTACAAAATTATTCCATACTTTATACATAACCAAGCGTTAGTAACTAAATAGTAGGTTAAGTTCATTTGTTTTTATTTAAATCAAACAATTTCACCAATGAAACTAACTTACTAATAATGGAGATATTTTCGAACAAAACCATTGGGGCATTGTATTCTATTTGACATTGTAGGGCATGTCCAGTCACTCTTCTTAGCACCTCTTCAAAATATAGGCTGCATTATTTCTTATTAGTTATAATAACTTCAATTTCAGTAAAAATATCATAGAAAATCTAGGAAACAACAAGCCTTGTCAGAATACCCCGTGAATTAGGGAATCCTCTCATTCGTAAGTTGTCCATCAATTAGTGAAAAATTTCTCCCAACACTCGTTTGTAGGTATTTATTCAAAAACAGCAAAAGGTAATTCATTTTCTTTAACAAAATAAAATATACGACGCTAGCCATTGGCCACACCATTGGCCTACATTTTGATGCCATTGGCCTACATTTTGATGAGGTTTTGGATCAGGCTTCTGACTCTTGAATCTAATTTCGCCGGATTGGCATTAGATTACTGTCACCAAAATTTTTTTTGGACCTTATCACTTTGTGATGAGGTTCCAAAATTTCTTGTTGGACATTTCTGTTTGACTTTTGAAATTATGTTCAAAAGTTAGGCCCCAGGGCGGTACAGGCCTTGACACCAGAGTGCCTTGTGCAAGATGCGCAAAGAGATTCAAATGACTTCACCATCAAAAAAATCAGGCAACATTTTGCTGCTAGGTGGCTCTGCTGACGCGATGCCATTTATGTTAGTTTTTAAGGTATTTATCTATGGGCCGATTATGTTTAGTTAAGATCTTAAAATGTAATTTGTTGCCTGAAATAAATTATATTCTATTCTATTCATACAGGGTGTAAAAAGACTCCGATAAAGCCGGCGTCTACGCACTCAACCATTAAATCAAGTCACAGAAAAAATAAATTATTGATGGGAAATGAAATTTTTTTTAGGTGTCTGTTTAAAACCTAAAAACGGACTACGCAATGTAACGTCTGCAACAGACCGCTCCTGCGCTTTTGTGCGGCTGTTACGTATAATCAAGGGGTACGCACGATGTACATGAGAGTTGAACGTTTTGAAGCAATTTTTTGTTAGGAAATACTTAAAATTTTGATAATGTATTTTGATTTTTTGTTAGGAAAGACAAAAATATTACTTAAAATAATGATTAGTTTGTTTTCATCAAAAGTTTGATTTTTTTTGACTTAGACCACAAAATCAAGAGTTTACAGAAGGACCGCTCGCACCTTTTTCCAAAACTTGCGTGAACCGCCTAGGGTTACTAATATATTCGCTCTGAATTTTTAAAATGAAGTAAGTAAGTTATACCTACTTGACAAAACCGGCCAAAAACAAAATTCATCATGTGAAAAATTGCACCAAGTTCGACAAAAACAAAAACACTCGCGACAGTGCGACTTTCCGACTCACCGAAGCTCACTGACTTCGCTTGTGAACTCATGTCTCTGTGTGCGTGCGTCAAAAATGACGTGTTGTTCTAAGCGGGCTATCTGTCAGAGCGCTGCGCATATCTAATTTGGGCTTAGACCTTCAATAACTTGGTAACTATTGAGTTCCCAGGTATGGTCTAGAAAGAAAAAATGGTCCTGATGATGTGCAGAATACGTAGGTGTCGGCTTCGTTGAGGGTCTTTTGCATCCTTTATAACCCGATTTTTATAACTGTGCACCTCGAGTTGTCAAATTCGTTAGGTTGGCAGCATTGAACTTCACCCGCCCGCATACTTCCTCACCACTCAGCTTACACCCAACAGCGCGTCAGCGGAGTGATGAGGAAGATAATGAAGTGAGACGAAACACATGGAAGCATGCCCTACAGAAACATTTTCAAAGTGTTGCTTGCCTCAGGCTAGGGATAATTTATTACTCACAGAATATTTCTTATTTATTGTTTTAATGGACCTCAGCTTGGGGCTTCACATGAAAGGAGCATCAGACTATTTTTATTCATATAATTACTGACTAACAAGAGGTAACAAAATCAGCATTACAGTTTTAGAGGTGGAGATAATCCTTTAAGTCAAGCAATCCACTTCCTACAGCCTGTCTCATTAATTCAACGACAAAAGAGAGGCTTGTACCGCCACTATTTAAAAATATAAATCTGTAGAGGCCTTCAGCAGCTTGTTAATTTGGTTTTACTTGATAACAAATGAAGTTAATTTAAACAATCTAAAACTAACCTCAGGCAAGCCATACACATTTAAATTAAAACGCATTTTTGTACAAAACAAACAGTATAAAGGTACTTCAAGTGATATGGAACAGAATTCTAAAATCTAACCACCAACCACACCGTCACTTAACATCAGGCGAGATTATGGTTCAATGGTTGTCTATGAATTAGTAAATTGAAATATCCTTCCCCTCACAATAATCTTTAAAAAATTGCTTTATTACTGTGATGTTATGTCTCTTTCATTTAGTTCTGTTAGCCCTTGTCAGCGAAAGATACCTAAAATGTACATTAGCTAAAGTAGTCTTAGAAGACTGAAAAAAAATAAGGTCACACACACATCAGGCTGAGTATGTTCACGAGTTTTAAGTACAGGTATGAATAAATTTAGAAAAGCATGCGTTTTTTCATTGAACATAATTTAATTTCATTGCAAATTATAGCCTACCTACACTAGATTATCTATGGACATTCACCACAAATAAGAACTCAAATTGAGACTGCGTTTCAGTCACTAGGTAGAAATCACCCTGACATTTGCTGGGAGATTTGGAATAATCTCACCAAGAGAAAATCACAAAAAAATGGTTCCTTTTCTTTATTAATTATGACATTTGCAACGCAGCCTCATACACTTAGTCTAGTTCTAGTTGGTATAATTTTAAAACAGTCAAGTTTTAAATATCTGCGAGCCAATTTGATTTAGTATTCTGTTCCACACCTACAGAACGCATTCTCGTACACTCAGCAGTCTTAAAATCACAATAAAATTATTTCCACATTGAAATGTTTTGTCACTACAGTAAAACTGCTATACTACAGCGATGACCACAATCTATTGTACGGAACATTATAAGAAGTAGTCTGCTTGGGGTTTCTTGGATGGCACTCCCCGTGACTCCTGGGGTGCCGCTTCGAAGATTGTGAACTCTCTTTGAAGGTTTTCATTTAGTTCTAATATTGCTGCTACGTTGCCGCATCTGTAGGAGACATGTAATTTTAGAACTTCCCTACAATGACCAGGACTTTGAATTCAAGTATTATTTGGGGAGCACCCAAAAATTCCGAAACACATAATTCCGAATTTCAAAAATCCCAATTTCATAATTCCGAAACAACAAAATTCCTAATATTCAAAAGCACGAAAGTTATTTTTCCGAAAGTCACAAATCCGATATTTCTAGTTTCAGACTCTCATTAGTACATAGGTACGAAGAATAAAAAATCCGAAGTTTCATTTATCCGCAAAACGATATTCCGAAATTCGAAATTCGGAAATTTCATTGCAATTATTAAAAGTTTACAGCAAAAATACTATTTCCATATAAAATTAAGCTGACAAACGACGCGCCGTGGTCATCCCGCTATGATACTAGTCTGCCCTACTCTGGAGTGTAATTCAAGAGCGCGCACGAGCCGAGCGAGCGGGCTGCGGCAGAAAATTTAAAATATAATAGATTTCGGATTTATGATTTTTCGGAGTTTTGATTATTCGGAATTCGTATTTATGAATGATCGGATTATTGTTGATTCGGGATTGTGCAATTCGGAATTCTGACTTTCGGACTTATGAACATTCGGAGTTTTGAAATTTCGGATTTATGATGATTCGGAGTTTTGACTTTCGGGATTCTGAATCATGTGGAATTTTGCAATTCGTGATTTTGACTTTCTGAATTATGCTGTGTACCCCATTATTCGTCCATCAATTTTTGGAACCATTTATTTTTGGCGTTGGGTATCTTCATAGCTCCCAATGCTAATTATTTTCGATATTATACTGCTAGCAAGTGACCATGAGTAAAAGAGGTAGTTGAAGTGTTCAACTAACCTCCGAGCTGTCTTTAAGCTTGGAAAAAAAAGTGCATTAGGTGCAAATGCTGTCACGTAGTAAGAACGCTAGGCGACAGTGGAAGTGAAAGGGGGTTTATACCACCAATTCAGCCCTAAATTCGCTCACCGAGGAAGTCCTGATCAGCGTAGAAGATTACTATGAATAAAAAAAAACACTTTGATAGTTTCTACTAGAGATGCGCCGAGTAGCACTTTTGCCGAATAACGAGTACAGAGTTTTACTCGGTTATTTTTTTTTCCAACCGAGTACTCAGCGAGTAACTCGGTTCAATCAAATTCCTGTTTCGGGCGCGTAAGCAAGTACAAACAGGTGCGCGCGTCGCGAACGGCCGGCTCTCGTTGATACACCCCTTACTCATACAATACAACATAATTGAGATGGTCAAAGATTTCCCAAATTAATAATAAATACTTTTTGATTAACATCATCCTCACCATCCATGCGTTTATCCCGGTTGTGAACTCACACTAGTGTGTTGGGTCCCACGGTCCGCCTCTCTATGTTTTTGGCCTACTTCGCACGGTCTTGTTCATCCTCAGAGGTGAGTCTGTTGGCACGCATGTCACCCTTGACGACGTCGAGCCACCTCTTCTTGGGTCGACCTCTTCTACCGGTACCTGGCGGGGGCGGCATGGCCAGACATTTGTTGCCCACGAAGTTTGCCTATCTCCGTGAGACATGACCATTCCAACGAAGGCGGCCCTCCTGCATTTTGTCTGTTATGTCACGAACACAAAGGCTGCCGCGGATGTGGGTATTCCGCACGAGATCTTTGCGTGAGACTCCACACATCCACCGCAGCATCTTCATTTTCGTGACGCGCAGCTCCTGCTTCTGTCGTTCTAGTAACGGCCATGTTTCACTGCCATATAAAAGGACAGGCCTAATGATGGTTTTATAGACCTGCCCCTTCAGCTTGATCGGCATTTTAGGGTCACAAATAACACCAGTCACCTGCTTTACCGAGTATACTCGGCATTGAAACCGAATAATTGGACCGAGTAAGAGTATTGAAAACCCGCCGGGTACGCCAAGTACCGAGTATTAACCGAGTACTCGGCCCATCTCTAGTTTCTACATCACCTTCGGAGTATTCCATTTCATTTTAATTACGACATTAATTATCACCGGTATACAGATACTATTTCGCTATTCTGGGGTTGTCGTGCGGGGCTAAGATGCGCTACCACGAGAAGAGTGGTCAAAAAATCCTCCAATCAAATTTTGTCATTTCTCGATTTTGTCTACCGTCCTTGACAAAATCGAGAAATGACAAATTTTGATTGGATGGTTGAATAACTATTATATTGATTGAGAACCATGATGACTAACCTGTAACAGTAGTTGGGGGCTGACCAGACTGTGAGCACAGTCTCGTTGAAGTGCCACTTATAGCCCTCCATGACGAGCTGGTGCGCGCGGCAGATCATGTCGATGTCGTTGGACACGTTGAACTGCGCGACCACGTCCGAGCCGAACAGGTAGCCCGCGCCGCGCGGAGACACGCCCCAGCCTTGTGTGTCTGCAATATTATACAGGGTTTAATAAACTACTTCTTAGGCTGCGTTCCAAACCGTGTGGAATTTCACTCTCGAGGAGTGAAAATCACTTGAACCCATTCTAAGTTTAAACCCAAGTGAAATCGGGGTCACCCAAGCTGTCACCTAACAGTTTCCTAGTTGTTTCTGAACGAGTTCGGGTGACATTTATCACTCTGACAAGTGAAAATTCTACCGGTTTTGTCTGTTTCTATCAGACGAGGGTGAAAATCACTCTTTGAAGAGTGATTTGGAACGGGCCCCTATTTAGTTTATTCTGGCCAGATGTATCCAGGGTG
The DNA here is from genome assembly GCA_947369235.1 of Udea olivalis. NCBI lineage: Eukaryota > Metazoa > Arthropoda > Insecta > Lepidoptera > Crambidae > Udea > Udea olivalis. The sequence continues at coordinate 6,254,527 of OX376362.1, read as the reverse complement.
GTCCAAACATACACGTCAATAAAAATTTTTTAGCTTCCTTACACTCAGTGGTATCCGAAAATACCCCATGTATATTACCCGATTTTTTGTAGTTTTCGAGTTATGAATTTATTTACGACCCGGAAATTTTTGAAAATTTCCGGGTTAAGTCACTTTATTGGTCAGTGTAGCGCGATCTGTTGAGATAAATGCCTGTTTTTTTTATTTATTAGATGAAGAATATAAATAAGAATATTATTGAAGAATTCACATCCATAACGCTTATCATAACTGTAAAAAAAATATGAAATTTAAAAAGTTAGAAATGCTGTTTTTTCTCTAAACTTAAAGGCCGTTTTAAAAAAAAAGTTACCTAAAATTTTTCATCCAAATCCTTTTTAAGAACTTTACCATGCTTTTAACTATTTATTGTGTAAATTTCAATGAGTAACTGTAAGACTTTAACTTTAATACCTATATTTTCATTCAAAGTGTCAGATGTGTAAAATTCAAGTAATCTGTGTATCAACTAAAATTTGACTACAACTTAACTTATTGGAATTATTTATAAAAAACGTCATAGTAAGTGTTCAAAATGGTGAGTTTCACATAGATTTGACGTCATTTAAAAAAAAGTATTTTGTCCCAAAAAAGTCGTTTAAATAAACGCATTTATAGCCTCAACTTTTTTTTTTTATATTGCCCGTCAAGATGACCTCACTCCACCTGATGGAAAGCGGTCGTGAGGTCCAGATATGAGGCTGAAAAGCCCAGTCATTCAAACGAATCACTAGGCTGGCCATCCTCACCTTGAAGGCCTGCAGAAATGCCTTTTCACGCCCCGCTTGAAGAACCCGGGACTATAAGAGGAAGGAAACACATGTGCTGGAAGAGCGTTCCACGTCTGGATGGTACGACAAAGAAACGAGTCACGGAACCTTTTAGTTCGGGCCAACAAATGTTGAATTGTGTGTGGGTGACGCCGTAGTCCAGCACGCGTGGTACGAGAGTGAAAAGGTGAGGGTGGGATAAGCTGGAATAACTCGTCAGAGCTTCTGGGTTTCCAATAATACGGATAGCACGCCGCTGCAACCTGTCAAGAGCTTCGAGTAGGTACTTAGCGGAACCGTCCCAGAGATGAGAGCAGTATTCCACACACGAGCGAACTTGTGTCTTATACAAGAGACAGAGCTGCTCAGGCGTGAAGAATCGTCTCACTCTGTTCAGGACTCCGAGTTTACGGGATGCAGTTCTAATGACGCTCTCAATGTAGTCCCGCTGGTTTAGGTTGCTACGAACATCCATGCCAAGGATGTTTAGGCTATCCTTAATCGGTAGTGGGGTGCTCTGAAGAGTGGGATGGGAAAGGAAAGGCGACGCCTTTGCTGTGAATGCACACACCTGCGTTTTCTTGGCATTGAACTCGACAAGATTGCATGCACCCCATTCTGAAATGCGGTCCAACACTCCGTCAAGCTCAACAACAAGACTTCGCCTCTTCTCCTCGATGTCAGTCTGCTTTGCCCCAGGGCGCTCGAAATATCGCGCGTGGACCGTGCTATCATCCGCATAGCAATGAATGTTACCAAGAGATAACATGTCATTGATATGCAGAAGAAACAACGTCGGCGACAAGACGGAGCCCTGCGGCACTCCGGCATTAATCTGGAGAAAGCGCGATTTTTGAACATCGCAAAGGACACGAATTCTACGTCCCGCTAGAAATCCGGCGACCCAGTCGCATAGGCGAGGTGGCAGACCATATGCCGGAAGCTTGGAAAGAAGCGAACGATGCCATACACGGTCGAAAGCTTTGGCAATGTCAAGGCTGACGGCCTAAGATTCCCCATGCTTGTCCATAGCCTCCCCCCAGTTGTGTGTTACGTACGCTAGAAGATCACCCGTAGACCGTTTTGGTCGGAAGCCGTACTGACGGTCGTGAATGAGAGAGTGATCCTCTAGGTAGCGGATGAGCTGCGTGTTTATGATCCGCTCAAACACTTTAGCTAAAACTGAGGTTACGGCTATTGGACGGTAATTGGCAGGGTCAGACCGGTCCCCTTTTTTGGGAACTGGTTGAACGTTCGCCTCCCTCCAAGACAGCGGCACAAGACCCGAATTGTAGGAGAGGCGATACAGGCTAGTGAACACTGGAGACAACTCCGCTGCACATTTCTTCAGCACCACAGCTGGAATTCCATCAGGGCTGGCACTGGCTTTCCTGACATCGAGTGACTGCAGTTCGGCACGAACATCACACTGCCTGATACGAATATCAGGCATAGTGGAGCCGCAATGTGGAATATCAGGCGGCGCAGCACCGCAGTCATCGATGCAAGAGTTTGCGGCAAAGAGGTTAGCCAGTAAATCGGCTTTCTCTTGCGGCTGATGAGCCAACGATCCATCAGGGAATCACAGTGGGGGCGCAGCACCGCAGTCATCGATGCAAGAGTTTGCGGCAAAGAGGTTAGCCAGTAAATCGGCTTTCTCTTGCGGCTGATGAGCCAACGATCCATCAGGGAATCACAGTGGGGGCACCGAAGGCACGCAGAAGTTAGATTGCACGTGTTTAGCCAGTCGCCAGTAGGAGCGGCTACCCGTAGGGTGCGTGATGAGTTCTTGGCCAACACGTGCAATTCGCTGGGCGTGTGCTCTAATGTAAGCCCTCTTCGTGGCCTTGGTGGCTTTATTAAAGGCTGCTTTCAGGGAGGCAAGGTTTGAATGATCATTGAGTGCCTGGGCCCTAGACCAAGCACGGTACGGCGCCTGTTTTTGTTCAACAGCTGCGGCACACTCGCGATTGAACCAGGGACCAGTTTTGCTAGCACTGACGACATTGCTTTGACGTTGTATTATCTGTATTGAGCAATAAAATGGTCATTTTCAAAGTCATAGCTTTTTTCTTATTATGATGTGTTTAGTTTACTTATAATCAAGTTTTAGTTGATACACAGATTTCTTGAATTTTACACTTCAGACATTTTGAAATTAAAATTTAGGTATGATATTGTTGAATTACCACATTGAAATTTGCATGGTAATTAGTTAAGAAAGTAGTGAAGTTTTCAAAAAAGATTTGGATGAAAAATGTTTAGTGTAACTTTTTTTTAGTACGGCCTTCAATATTCAGGGAAGAACAGAATTTCTAATTTTTGCATTTCATAATTTTTTTAGAGATATGATAAGCGTTATGGGTGTGAATTCATCAGATCAATCTAGCGCTATTACTGAACTAATAAAGAAAAAAAATCAGGCTATTATCTCAACAAATCGCGCTACAGTGACCGAAAAAATGACTTTTCCAGACCCCAAAACTTTTACAAAATTCTTAAAAAATTCATAACTCGAAAACTACAAAAAATCGGGTGACATACATGGGGTATTTTCCGAAGCCCCCTAAGTGTGAGGAAGCTAAAAAAAAATATTGACGTGTATGTTTGGACCACCTGTATAATTTTTGACTGGTACTCTGCCATCGCGTACTGCATTGTCTGTGGCATTTTATCCATTATTTACCCGTTTGCTATTATTAAAAACAGTTCTAATATTTGATGACTATGTCGCAAAATGATGGCATTCCATTTTAAGTGATAAGGCCACCAATATTTTAGAAATGCCTTTTAGTAATAAATAATATAGTAATTATTGTGCTGTAACTATGTTATTATATAACAAACTTTACCTACTGATTTATTCAGTATTCAACTTTTATTTGGGTGTACAACTGTGTGCCTAGATGGATGGCGGGCTTAATTCCAAGAAGTATTTATTTACGTATACAGAAATGATGTTGACGATACCTTCAGGGTCACTCCACAGCAAGTCGCACATGGGACCATCATGTGGCACCTCCTGTTTGCGATCGATGGTACGGATCTGGTCTAACGTCTGAATGGACGGACTGAGCCCGCCGTGCACACAGAATATCCGCCCGTCGATGATCGCCGATAGTGATAGGTAGTCGAATATCTCTGTGCAGTATCTGGAGAATAGAGAAAGAAATAAAGTAAATATATAAAGTTAATCCATATTGGCTGTTTGTTAGTTTAATAAGGAAAAATATATTACTCTTAAGAGCTGTGGATTTTGTAATAAAATAAAATAAAATAAATAACATAAATTTAGTAATTGTAAAAGACTCGCGGCAGACGCTGCCATAAAATCACTTTTGTAATAGAGATGCGCACGCGCAAAATGCGTGGACTATCGATAAAATGTAATTTGTCTTCGCTGCACAAACGTGTGCAATCACCTAGAGTTTTTTACACTGCAGGTAACCCAGCAGGTATTGAGCGTAAATTTATTGATAAAACCCCAAGTCATGTCTGGCAATAAAATCACCAAATAAAATATGTTTGTTGTCAACAGGTGACAAGAGTCACGAAAAATGACGCAGCTTGTAAGTTTAAGAGTTTGAAAATACATAATATTATTAATAAATAATAGGTAATACTATTCAACAAATACCTTACTTTAAGCCCACTGATATCGATAAACATGCGTATTAAGGTGGTCCTTAACTGACCAAAAAAATTTTTTTTGTTTTTCGCTTGGGGCACCCTTCCCATTCGAATATCTACCCTAAAAAACAATATGAGGTTTTTTTTTACAATTATTGAAAAATATTTAGGGGTTGCTACTGAGCTTTGAAATATAAAAAAAAACCAATACTTTAGCTTCAATCTTAATATTTATCATAATTACTGTTAACATGCAAAATCAAAGGTAAAGTAAATTAAATTAACAATTTCTAAGTACAGAAAAGAAAAACTTAAGACATTAATGTTTTTTTTTTACAATCCGGGTATTTTTGTCTATACTTTTTAACAAGCATTAACAAATATTGTTTTTGTTCTTCGTTAGTTGTAAGAAGTTTATTGTATTCTTCCATTAGGGCTACTCCGCGTTCAGCGATGTCATTTACGACCTTCATCGAACGTACTACCATCTTTGAGCTTTATATTCATCATCATCTTCCCACGTCTCAACATGTTTGTTAAGAAACTGGGACTGAATGCCGAGTATCCGAAAAAACCGCAAAGAGTTACTGGTCACGAAGTCTTGGATTTTCTTTTCGCCTATGTTTTGACTTCAAGGCTTATGCGCTTTGGACAAAATTCCAATCCTTAATTTTTATGTGACTCAACCATTTGACGCTTGTCATTAACTGACAATCCGTCGTTAAAGAAGGCCAACGAAACCAATTCCTCCGACAAATACCACAAATGACCAAAAAAATTTTTCAGTGCAACATTAGCTAGTGTGGGGTTGATTGTTTTAAACGCTGTGAGGTCTTCTAAAAGCTGTAAGTCGTTTCTTGGTGCACTACATCCAGCTTGCGCTTGGAACCAGTATTTCGCGTAAATTCTTACAGTGAAAATACAGATTTCGGTAACGGCTTTCACTTCTTTTTGCCCAACTTCAACTGATGTCGAAACAAGTATATTTTTAGGCAATATATAGCTTTGGCCATCCATCGAGCGCGATGAAGTCCAGCAAGCCTTCTAAATGCTATCCCTTGTTCAGGAACTCCTCCCAAATAGATAATAATGAGGATCAGCAACTCTTTGTAATCATCGCGTGGTTGGTATTGGCTCATCTGAGCTTTGGCAAAAGAAATTATTTCGGTAGTAAAGTTTTCAACTGTTTTGTAGGATTCGGCGTCTAAAGCAACTGTTTTAAAATCTGTTTGATCAAGTTTTACCCACTGGTTTCTAAATCTTTTAAATATTTGAATTTCAGGTCCACCAGATGGGCCAAGCGATTGATTAACAACAGCCTCTAACATGATTTCCATAATGTGATGACGGCATGGCAGCCAAATCATGTCTTTTTCCATTTTTTGTTCTATTAAAGTACAAGCGCCATTTCTCATTCCTGTATTAACTGCCGTGGTATCAAAGCACAAACATTTAACTTGATCACAAAGGCCCCACGAGAGCAATGTTTCATACACAGCTGACGCGCATGCTTCTCCTGTCCCATGCTCAAGTTTTGGGACAGATAGTAATTGTTCAACTCCTTGTCCTGAAACTAAAATAGGTAATCCACAGTTTCGTGGCCGGTTATATTTTCTATTAATTTACCATCCCAATGAACAGTTAAGGGTATTTCTGGAGTGAATTCTTTTTTTAATGACTCTGCTATGTTTTGTCGTCTTTTCAAACGTTGCCGACGAATAGACGACCTATTCACGTTGAATTTAAAAGGGTCAGATCCAGCACTTTTCAGAGTCGATGTAAGGACAATTGTCGCTTTTCTATCACTTAGTTTTGCAACATCTAGTGTTGCAGCTAAGTGATTATCGAGAAAGTTTATATTGGCTCACTTTTGCGGTGGTGGAGCTGTCGATGTCGAGGGTCCAGTAACTATATCCTGTTCCGAATCTGAAGACGTATCTCCGCTGGAAGTAGATGAAGAAAGTAAGCATTTTTCTGTCGAGGCCTGGACACTTTAAGTTTCTCTTTCTTGAAGTTTTCGAAGACGTTCTGCTTTCTGTTTCAATAATTTCTCTTTTTTTAAACTTGATTTATCCAGAACACCAATTCGTCTCTTACGACCTTTTTCCCTCTGTGCAAGTAAAAACTGCTTGTCTCCATCGATTGTCATGATGTTAAGAGCGTTAGCATGAGCGATGTCAAACAAATTTTCTAGTGAAAGTTGCCAACTTTTTTCTTTTTGATCTAGAGGAGAGCGGGAGGGGGTGTGAACTACAAACACTCAAGGTCATTCATGACGAAAGATGGGCGAGGCGCTCGTCGTAAACGTTGCGTACAAAATATGTTCCTTTTTTTCATACTTTGACAGCTGGTAGCAACCCCTAAATGTTACCTGATTAGTAAATAAAAACAAAACGTATTATTTTTTTTAGGTAATATTCCAATAAAACAGGCTGCCCCGGCGAATTTTCAAAACTTGTAAAATAAGGACCACCCAAGCGTATCCAAACAACGCGCATTTCTTCCTCTTATTGAGGTCAACCATAAACAGTGTAAGTGCGAAAGAGAGCATGACGTGCACTCTCCTTTCCACGTTTAATTGCACCATCTGCCAGGAGTCTTTGCGCCGAGTATAGCGTTCTTAGAGCGCCAGCGTCTTGCCGGCGACCAGAAACGTTAGTGTGGGTGGGTCGCCGACAAAACGCCGACGTTCAAAGAACGCTAGTGTGGGGTCACTCTTATCACTATTTAGAGATACTAGTGGTCAAGGGGCTAAGGGCTCTAGCGTCTTTAACTCAGTGTTTGTGTGTGTGTGTGTGTGTGTGTGTGTGTGTGTGTGTGTGTGTGCGCGCGCGTGCGTGGTCTTGGATTAAATTATTAAATGTGCAGCACACATAAAAAACTAAGCAACCTCATGGATATAAAGAAACATTGAGTTTGATGAAGGTTGCAATGTTTTTCTATTCCTTGTATTTTAAGTGCCATTACCAGTCGTTCAATATTCTGTGTAAAATAATGCTGACAGTCAATGAATTTTAAGTAAAAACAAGTGAAATTAGTGTTCAATTTCTTCTTTTGAAAAAGCAATGTGCAACATACCTCCAAACAGTAATAGAACCATATTTCCTGAGGCATTCATCATAGAACCCATACACCTGTGTGATCTGTCGGGACTCATGGTTCCCACGAATTAATGTTATTCTGTCTGGATAGCGTACCTGTAAAATCATTGCGAAAATTACATTATTGCTGTAAAAAAACAACCAAAATTTTTTAATGTCCAAGTCAGACTGCTGTAGTACTTGCATAAAAAGAACATCTTCTTTCAGCCTGGCTTTAATATTCCTATTTTAACCGATGCCAGCATTCCAATTCTCCTGCCTTTTCCTGAGTTCAAAAGCTCCCATATTTTTTGGCAGTCAACCTTTAGTCAAAATCTGCTTTCATCTATAAACCTAGTCTTATTTACCAGACCAGAAAATAAATAATTATATAATCATAATTTTAAACTATTGAACTTGGCTAGCATCCTACTGTTTTTTTATGGTCAAGATACCTGCATTACAGACATGAAGCAATCTTAACAGAGTTATGATCGGTTGGTTATGCTGTTGATTATTAGACATTTAACACTCAGCACAGCCACGCAGTGATGGCTATACATGTGAAACAGTTAAGTGCTTTGCAGCAGCATCAGTGTGACAGTGAATAGCGTTGGGTAAGCACAATTTGTGAATAAACACAGAGATATATGAAATGTTGCTGTGATATGTACATAGAATAGAACAAAATGATGCAATGAACATGGCAGCACTTCTGAAGCACCTTTATGTGCTGAGTAGAAAGTTGCAAATGAAACATTTGACAATAGACCTTTGTTAATAATATAATATATATATATTAACATATTAAACAATATACTCTTATTAAAAATGAAACTGTTTTGTGAAAAATTACAATGTTATAGGTAGCCAATGGGGTCAACCTGTACATTGATGAAATGACAGAATGCATATTGTTGGCTGTTACAGTAAAACTTATACTCACTTTCAATGCAAGCAATAATAAAAATGTCTCTACAGAATAGAAGCCTCTGTCTACAAAGTCTCCCATAAATAAATAATTGGTTTCAGGAACATCACCGCCTACTTTGAACAACTCTTTTAAATCATAAAACTGGCCATGGATGTCACCGCACACCTGCAAAGAGAGGATTGGTTTGTAGCCATTAATACGTAAAGAAAATTGGTCTTGATTGTTGTGCAAAAATGTAATTCTTGATATGCTTCAAAGGTACCATTCTGCTAAACCAAGAGATGTAATGATAACCCCACAACCTAGCATCATCCAGGGATGAAAAAACTCAGCCCTTGTATAGTACTCGGGAATGACCATGTAATGGTTTGCATGTAAGTACCTTCCTTCTAAGAGAAATAATCTTTTTGTTGCCATCAGAGTTGATTTTCAAAAGATCAAAACATTAATTTATTTTATTTATTTATTCACCAACTTATACTATCTACTAAAGTTGAATGCCCATTACTCACTGACACCACTGCCAGTATCATCTAAAATGTGTAATTACCGTGACTGGTGAGTCTACGCGCTGTACGTTGCTCTCTTCCACGAGAATCTCGCGGGCCTTCGCGCAAAGCGCTTTTACTTCGGCCTCCATTATAATCTCACATCTCTTCAACTGCTCGATTTGACGATCTAGATCACTATTGTCGGACATCCTGTTTTTTACTAGCAACGGTAAACCTGCAAATTCACATGAATACTGATTATAGAATCTCAAACATTTTTTTCACAAGTTTATTCACATTTACTAAAAGCATAGTGGTGTGGTAGCAGCGTATTCGAATTTTATTAAGAAAGATAAGTTGTTAATACTTACAAATAACCAATGATTTTGATCGTTTTTCGAAATGTGTAGCATTAGCACACCAAATTCTAAGAGCAAACAATCACAATCAATCCGCCATTACAACGTTGGTTGGTTTGGTTTGGTTGGATTCAATCAAAAGGTGCTTTCACACACACAAAAGGCACCACAGACAATTTTATTCGATTTATGTTTCCCCTAATCCAGAATTTGCAATGCGACTTGATTGTTGATCGCTCGCGTTTCGAAACAGCTGTCGTGCAGTCGAGTCACTTCCACTCACATGCTTGGCGCGGCGAGTGGCCTCACCGTTTTTTGTTTACGCCGCGCATGAAATTTGACACCACTCCGGATCATTCGCCGCTTGAGATGTAAACACGATTTATGAGTCGCGCGTGTGGTTTTAGGCTAAACAAATGACTGTTTCTAACTGAGTAATAGATGCTCTATTTGATTTTGAATAGAATATGCTTAACATAGTTAGTAAAAATTTACAAAGAGTATCAAACTTCATCAGTGCGTAAAATTTCCGACTTATTCAACGAAAAACAAATATTTGAGAAAATACATACATACTCGTACCACTATGAAATATATTTTGTATATTTTATTCCATCTCTAGCCACTAAAGTGCTTTAAGCAACCACGGTTGCATGAAAACAGACGTGTAAAGTGCTTTTATGCAACCACGGTTGCACGGCGGCAAGTGGGTCGCTTCGCATATTCAACAGGCTCAAATAACAGAATCACTGGGCCGTTTCTTTCCTTTTAAAAAAAACTTACATAGACTATGACCAAATGCATCACTCAAAGTCATGCGTTCGTTAAAATAAATCAAAGAATTTTTAAATGACAGTGACAGAATATGTTTGGTGAAAACTGGCTGCCGCTTAGCATGGATGATGATGTAATATGTGTTCGTAAATCCCTAAAAATGCTACAATTATGCATTAGTAAAGGTGTTGTTTAACAAAATAATCTTCAGTTAGCTCTGTTTCGAAATACCCATATTTTCATAGGATCACCAAGTATTTGTCTAAAATGTAGACAAATTGATAATTCATTTTTTTTTTTTGCTGATAGTGTGACTTTTTTCTTTTATTTATTCACTTTGTGATTCCTGATTATTAATACCATGTTTCTTACCAAATATTAGAAATAGGAAACGTATCTTTCTGTAGCTGAACATATTTACGAACATTTATTTTTAGACATTTATTTAATTTATTCATTTATTTCCGTTGACATCGCGAAATTTATTAGCAAACTTCGGATTTTTTTTATGGTTTTTTTTTCAATTCAAACATATGTTTAAAATTATCCTAAATGAGTTTACCTTTTTATAAAGATCATTTTAAACATATGATTAACTTGAAAGAAAAAACCATTAAAAAAAAACCGAAATAAATTTCGTGATGTCAGCGGAAATAAATAAATCATTAAAATAAATGTCCAAAAATAAATGTTCGTAAATAGCACACAAAATATGTTCAGATATAGAAAGATACGTTTCCTATCTTTAATATTTGGTAGTCACATTATCAGCGAAAAAAAGAGTTATTATTTGTCCATATTTCTGACATATACATGGTCTTATGAAAATCTGTTTCAAAATACCCATATTTCGAAACAGAGCCAACTGAAGATTATTTTTATATACAACACCTTTACTCATACATCATTCTAGCATTTTTAAGGAATTTACGAACACATATTACATCATCATCCATGCTAAGTGGCAGCCAGGTTACACCACAGACTAATTAGGGAACAAGTTCAGACGGCAATCTCCCATACAAATTGGACTAGACGTAGAGGATCATCGCTGATTGGCTGGGTGAAAATGATACACGACGTTTTACTTTTTTTCCTTGAAGGCAAATGCCAGGCAAAGATGTTCTCCATTTTGCAGCCAAAACGGAGCACTCTCACACCTATTAAGGCATTTAAGTTTTTAAAAAGTTAAAGGGTTAGGATGTCTAGAGCCATAAATTTTCCTTAAATTGATTTCTTATAATTTTTTGAATCAATTTAAAGAAAAGACTTTAGAAAAGATACAAACACAGTAACTTAAGATGAATTCTTATTTATTTTTATCTAAACCTTTCTTAAACGAAATTCATTTAAAGCTTTTTTTATGCGGGGCAAGTTAAGAGTCAATTGAGTGTTATCAGGTTATTAAGTGAAGTACATAAAATAAAAGCTACTTGCATTTAACATAAATGAATTTGGCTCCTCTCATGAATTTACAATTATACTGGAGATTATTTTTCATCGCAGTTATTGATACATTGTTGCAGACAAATGTGTAAGAGACAATGCTGCGCAATGTGTATAAAAATTACAATGCCATACCGAGTCACTACCATACCTACCTACCATATTTACAGTTCAAAAAGGCACTTAGCAAATGGCTCTAAGACAAAAAATATAATTAGTTAGATATCAGAGCTGATAATATGACTAGTATCTTAGAGAATGTAGATTATCTTGACGTGTTATCTTCGTTCGGGGGGTTATGGGTTCGATCTCCACCCATGAATAACATTTATATGACGAAAATTTGTTTGTTGTGTTGGGGTGTTATTATCCACTAAAGTATGTATTTAAAAATATTTAAGTATGATTATCAGACTCCGACACCCATAGTACAAGCTCTGCTTCGTTTGGGGTTAGATGATCTTGGTGTAAATTGTCCCAGATATTTATTTATTTATCATCTCTTTATGTAAACTAACTTGACTTGTAATAACATAATTATAATCTTATTTTGTTAATTCTCGAATTATGCTGCTTGCCAATTTTAGTTTATAATAAAATAATGTTGACATGTTTGTGTTAAACTGTCTTAATAATATTTCACTTATAATTTTGTTTAAATAAATAATAAATAAATATCCAGGACAAATTACAGCGAGATCATCAGACCCCAAACTAAGCAGAGCTTGTACTATGGGTGTCAGAGACTGATAAACAAACTAGAATATTTCTAAATACATACTTAAACAAATAATAACACCCAGACACACAACAAGCAAAAATGTTTGTCGCATAAATGTTTGATATGGGTGGGGATCGAACCCACTACCTCCGGTGCTAAAGGCAGAATCGCTGCCATTGCACCAACATGTCAGTCAACTTTCTAAGTAAATTAGCTAAATGTGCTGTGTTGTGTAACTGAATAAAGAAATAACATCAAAAATGTAGCACATTTAAAGCAAATAAACATATTATATTCTATCCAACGCCAATATCTTTTGCAAAAGCATTTCTTACTAAACATTTGTTAGATTACTAAACAATAGTGCCAAAGTAACAGACAGAACATTCTGTTGGGTCAGTTTATTTTGTTTGATCGGCTTAGGGTGAGTTGAGGCCAAACGAACATAGAGTTAGAACAATTATGTTCTTTTATGATCTTTTAGAATTCTAACGAACAAGAACTAGGAATCCAGAACAAGCATTCTAGCTCGTACCTTAGGATCTCTGGGAACAAAGATAAAACAACAAAAGAATGCTATGTCTATGTTTACACAAAGAGAATGTGAAGGGTGGGGATAGAATGAGCATTTGCTCGTTTAGTCAGATCATCCCACTTAACAATGCTTTTTGCTTTTTAAATCTTTATCTTATCTCAAAAGAGTTTTACAGTTTATGCAGTTATTTTCGGGAAATATCTTTGTTCCACCCACTAGTGTCATACACTTCTGGCTGACACAAAGATATTATGCTGCATCAGCATACTATGCTGGTGCTGCTGTCATAACATTATCCTCAACCAGACCATTATACATACTCTAGGGGCTTTTGAATGTAAAATGCACCATGTATTTTAATATTTTATTTAAATGAAATGGTTTTGGACAAAGTTATTTTTTAAAGTTGGTCACTGGAATCTTCTTCACAGTTTAGTGAAGCATGGTGAAATTTAATAAACCCCATGACCTGAAGTTATTTAGAGGTGTTCACAAAGGTGTAGGTGGTCTGATCAAAGCTTTCATGACATTGCCTTCAAAAATTTCCACATTGTTCAACAACTTCTATGACACATTTTTAAAAACGTTTAGGTTTTGGGTACAGTACTTTCTTGCCACTGTGGATTTAGGAACTTAAATTTCTTCGGCTTACAGCAGGAAGTTATTAAGTAGCTGCAAACAATCATCAAGTCTTATTTCCCTTAAATATTGTGTCTCAACTTCACTTAATGACTTTTGGCAGTTACTGACTTCTTGCAGTAAGCCGACGATTTACTAAGACATTCAATTACTGTTTCCAAAAACATTTCATGTTTTGAAGAGGCTGTCACAGGTGATTGCAGCTGCTTTTCCCTTTATTGCTGTAGATACTGGCTCCCTTTCCACCACTGAAGAGATGGTCCAGGAAAGTCACCACTTCTGCCATGTTTTTCAAAGTACTGCTCACTGGATTAGTTCTGCGTAGTGTGCTGAAAATTATGTTTTCAAATTATTTTTACAAAGTAAATAATCAATTTATATTTACATTTTAGATACTAAATTGACTTGGCGTCCGTCCACATTCCTATTCAGAAAATTAAAAGCAAAATATCATCATTAACGGATATGGTACTGTGCCCCTATTTGCACCTATCACTGGATTGCGTCAAGAAGCGTTCTACAGCCCTATCTTTCTTAAGATCCGCAGTATTGGCGCGTAATCTCGTAGCCCCAGTCGTAGACACGTCGCAGCAAGATCGTAGCAACTCGTAGTACCCGTAGCGAATTCTATTTTGGTAATGTTAAGGTCATCAAGCACGGGTCGGATGGGTGGCCGAATGAAAACACCGTATTTATGCTATACTGACAGCTAGTTCCTATGTCTATTTGAGTTCAATACACTTGCACTGATTATGTTGTGACACTAGGTATAAGAGTACTGCACTAACTATCCGCTTACTAAAGATCACTATTATTTTGCTAACTGTTCAAGGTCAAACACTTGTTCTGTCCAGGTCGTGGCACTAGCACTGCAATAACCTATTCTATTCTCAACTTTACTTTCCCTAATCTAGGTATAAGTATACTGTACTAACTGTATGTTGGCACTAGCACTGTACGACCTATTCTGACTTTACTTTCCCTAGTCCTAGACTTTAGTTTACTTTAGTTAGTGCAGTATACTTATACCTAGGTTTACTTTAGTTAGTGCAGTATACTTATACCTAGGTATAAGTATACTGCACTAACTATATGTTGGCACTAGCACTGTACGACCTATTCTGACTTTACTTTCCCTAGTCTAGGTATAAGTATACTGTACTAACTATATGTTGGCACTAGCACTGTACGACCTATTCTGACTTTACTTTCCCTAGTCTAGGTATAAGTATACTTCACTAACTATATGTTGGCACTAGCACTGTACGACCTATTCTGACTTTACTTTCCCTAGTCTAGGTATAAGTATACTGCAGACAAGGAAGCCTATTACCTATGTAAGTGACAGATATAGAATCAAGGCCACAGTAACTTTCTAATTCTAACTGTCTAAGTCCTATTTTGAGGGTGTGTACCTATGAATAATTAAGCTGCCGATCTTTATTGATGTAAAGTAATCTTAAAAACATAAAATCTTAGCTATAAACTATAAAAACAAACAATAATTAACTAACTGACTATAAACTATAAAACATTAACAAACTATTACTATCTATGCTAGGTGGACTGTATCAAACATCAAATTTTTCATAAGTAATCAAACAAACAAATTAACAAACTATTGATATGAATTTCAATATTTTAAGCTAATTCTAAGCCGTCCGGAACAGGTATGTTGAATTAATAAATCATTACTGCGGTGTGTCCGTTATACAATTTAGAATTCATTAGTGAAACCACACTTCGATTACCTACTAGAACTATGGGGCACAGCAGCTAATACAAATCTATCCATATTACAAACTACTGAAAATACTTTTTAACTTTGATTACATGACACCAACTAGTAAACTTTATACAGAAATCAATTTATTGAATATAGCTCAAATCTACAAGTTATGTACCTGCATACTAGTTTGTAAAATATTGGATAAACAAATACATATTAGTACAAGTTTCACAAAAAAACCTCAAACACATATAATGAAAATCAGGTGTTGCGATGACATACAATTATACACACTACATACAAATTACGGTAGAAGGAATATGATGTATGAAGGATTCAAAATGTATAGCCAGCTGCCTGAATATATTAAGCCATCCAAATCTTTTGTATCTTTTTATAAAACTCAATTAATTGAACAAATAAATAACAATTATGCAATAAAAATAATAATTGATATATACTATGATTGAATAAATATTAATAATATGATATAATAAATACTATGATTGAAATTGACCTGACCGCCATCACCCTCCCATTGAAATTGTCGCACAATTTAACTATGTTAAAAAACAGAAAGTCCAAGACAATACTGATAAAGTCCTTAATTATCGTAAATGTAACACGGAAAAGTGCACCTATGACTTGAATAAAATTAAATGGTCAAAAATACTTGCAGATGATGACATAAACGTAAACGTAGCATGCTTTTATGATGTTCTCGGTGAAATAATTAAGACACATACTCCATTAAAGAGAATTGGCCCCTCTAAATATCCAATCTGGTTCTCAGAGTCCCTTAAAGCATGCATTAAGGAAAAGAAACAAGTTCATAAGAAATTCAAAAAATATGGGAATCCAAGAGATTATGACGAATTTCAACTGCTCCGTACTAGGTCTAAGCGACTGATAAAGGCTTGCTATGCTCAATATTTGAGTAATGTTGAAGAATCTCTTGGTGGAACCACCAAGTTATTTTTTTCTTTTGTCAAAAATAAAAGAAGCAGCCAATCTGTACCCAATACAGTTGAATTTATTGGCAAAACCGCAACTGGGGGGCAAGAGGCGTCTGAATTATTTTCAGAATATTTCTCATCTGTCTTTGTACAGAATCATGTTATTAACACAGTTTCAAAACCGGATTTGTGCGTTAACTATCCGCTGTCATCTGTACGGGTGACGAAAGATAAGATCAACATTGAGCTTTCAGGACTAGATGTCAACAAAGGGGCTGGCCCTGATGGTATCCCTCCATGCTTTATTAAATCCTGCGCAAAAGCTTTAATATTACCACTAAGTATTATCTTTAACAAATCCTTGCAGATAGGTGTCTTTCCAGATATCTGGAAGATTGCACATGTGGTTCCCATCCACAAGTCCGGTGATCCTACTCAATGTACCAACTACAGGCCCATTAGCATCTTATCATGTTTTGCGAAGATACTGGAATCTTTAATATATGACCGACTATATACGCACGTAAAACCTTACATTCGCCAAGAGCAACATGGTTTTGTCAGGGGAAAGTCTACTGTCAGCAACTTAATGGAATACACTCATTATATTTGTAAGGCATTTCATGATCACGGTCAAGTTGATTCCATATACACTGACTTTAGGAAGGCCTTTGACAGAGTCGATCATGAAACTCTAATTTACAAACTAGAGTCAATTGGAGTTCACGGTTGCCTGTTGCGCTGGTTAACATCATATGTTTCGAAACGTAGCCAGTTGGTTGCATTGAAGGGTTTTACATCTAATCCAGTGTCTGTAACATCTGGTGTTCCACAGGGGTCTCATCTGGGACCACTACTTTTTATCATTTATATCAATGATCTTATCCCTAGACTTAAGAACCTAACATTATTATTCGCTGATGATCTAAAACTATTTTGTAGGATAAAATCAGTTCTTGACTGTATTGGTTTGCAGTTAGATCTGGAGGTCCTAAACAATTGGTGTAAAGAGAATAATATGAGCCTAAATGCGTCAAAGTGCTCAGTTATATCGTTTACTCGCGTCAAAAACCCAATTTTCTTTGACTACTTGATAAGCGACACGACACTAGAGCGTAAAAATGTTGTCAAGGACTTGGGGGTTGTCTTTGATAGTAAGTTAAGCTTTAATTTTCATTATGAAGTGATATCTAAGAAATGCAAGAAATTGTTGGGATTTATTTGTCGTGCTTCTAAAGAATTTAGGTCACCCAGAAGTTTATTGTTACTGTACAAGTCATTGATATTGAGTCAGCTTGAATATGCTTCGATTATTTGGTCACCTCAGTACAGTACTTATGTGGACTTGATCGAATCTATTCAGAGACGTCTACTTAGAACCTTATCACACAGATTTGGCCTTAAGCGAAAACTACTTAGTTATGAAGACCGCCTTCGGTATTTTAAAATGCGAGATCTTTGTAGCAGGCGTAAAGTGCACGATCTTACATATTTATACAAAATTTTGAACGGATATGTTTTCACTGAAATTCTCGCTGAAATCCGATTTAGGATACCTAACAGGTCCACTAGATGTTATCGCCCATTTGATATCCCTTTTTGCAACAATAACATAACTTTTCATGATCCTGTGCTCAGAATGTGCCGTGACTTTAATACATTGAGTGGCACAGATAATGCACTGGATCTGTTCAGCACTTCAATAATTAGCTTTAGAGATCGGTTATATAAATCATTGCCTGAAATTTGAAAAGTCTATTATTAATACAGCACTAATTGTAATTCTATAAGCATACGTGTATGATTATATAGAAATATTTTTAGCAACACATATATATTTATTTACATACTAATACATATAAATACATGTTCATAGAAAATATTTTATATTTAGCTATTGATATTCATATTATATATATATTTTATATTTATTGATATTTAAAATATTCCTTTAATATATTAATTCTCCACTGAAAGTAGTTGACCTTGTCTTACTTATTGTTAAACTTGCTGTGTACACATCTTTGTGGAGTTATAGCGTATCATT
This sequence comes from Udea olivalis, assembly GCA_947369235.1. Classification (NCBI taxonomy): domain Eukaryota; kingdom Metazoa; phylum Arthropoda; class Insecta; order Lepidoptera; family Crambidae; genus Udea; species Udea olivalis. The sequence goes on along the minus strand of OX376362.1, from coordinate 6,236,377 downwards.
GTGTAAGATTCGCTTTTTTTTTGTTTGTCATGTTTTTGTTATAATTCTGTCTTGTGTACCTAATAAATAAATAAAAAAAAAAAATATAAGTCTAAATTAAATTGAAAGTTAATTGCATTAAAATTATATTAATGGAATTAAAATCATATTTAGAAATAAATAAAGTGATAAAACAAAAACATAAAGCTCTAAGACTTTTACTAAGTACGACCACTACTTTTTGTTGTTGTGCGGTTCCGAAGCAAGTGTTTTTCACAATATTTTTATTTACCTACATAACTACATTATAATTAGGTTGCCCAACAATTTGTACATTGTTAGGTTAATTATTTATGTATTGTTCTCATGTAAGTGAATTTAATTCTTAAAACTGATATTGCACTCCACCAAAGATTTAGTAGTAAAAAAAATATACTGTGGTTGCCGTAACAATTAACAAAACAATGATACATGAAAAACAACCAGATATACTTACAAAATGCAGCAGTATAAGACCAGTCCTAAGCCACAGTCTTAATAAAAACTTGTTGATGGTTTTGAAGCTGTAAATAAAACAAATACTCTGTATTTTAGGCTATTTTACAATATGAAAGATGATTTAACTGTCTCATTATTCAAATTCAAATTCAATATTCAAATTTAATATTGACTACCTGAACCAATGACCCTCAGTTTTGTAGACAGAGCCACCACCCGTTACGCTGTGGCGAAATCCTAGTTGCAGGCTAGCAATACAGGAGCCGGAGCGTCGGGATTCGTCACACAATATTTAGGAGTAGATGTAGTTGTGGAGTAATGAATAAAAGATCAGCAAATCCAGTGACTTGTTAATTGAATAGGGTAAAAGTATAGATAGTAAATAAAATTTTGAAAGGACAGGTACAGAATACGATTGATGGCCAGTAAGTTAAACTATGAAGTTTCCAGCCATCGTGGAGGTTCTAACGTTTACGAGACTGAAACGAAACGGCATCGTTACAACGATAACAGTATAGTCGTAGGTACATGGTTATCATAAAAATTACCTTGATTATTTTTATCTTCCCTGGTTTAAAATGTACATCGATGTAAGTGGCCATCTAAATGGAAAGCTTCTTCTGCACTTAAACGTCGAAGAAAGTCTCCTTATATGAAAATCAATTACATCTGGAGTCTTTTCTGGGGATTTTGTAAATATCTTCTTGTCATAAACTATACTTTGCAACCCGGCACACAGCACTTGGAATACTTCACTGTATACATCGTGAAGGATAACCTGAAGTTAACACCAGAACATGACGAAACACGGAAATAAATCAAACTAGTCAAAGTGAATCAAAGCCAATTTTACAAACATTCGATGTCAAGTCAACAAATAAACAGCAAAATGGCGGAAACAGCGGGGCGGGACCGAACCGACAGACGTCAAATCCTAAACGTCAAAAGTTTTTTTTGTTATAGTTTGTATGGCTGAAGCACTTGCAACGTCAAAAGTTCTGTGAACAAGGTAGCTTTCGCTTAAAAAAACTAGGTACCAAGCCATAAATAAATTTTTAAAAAATTAACCAAGTTGGCGTTGAATCGACAGGATAACGGGAAGGGAGGTAAAAGTCATGTATCATTTTCCCCCAAGTCTAGTATTTTTGAAGGCGACATTTCCAGCCGTGGGTTACACCAAGCATATTCTGTCACTGTCATTTAAAAACGAACGCATGACTTTGAGTGATGCTTTTGTCCATAGTCTATGTATTTTTTTTTTAAAGTAAAGAAACGGCCCAGTGATTCAGTTATTTGAGCCTGTTGAGTATGCGAAGCGACCCACTTGCCGCCGTGCAACCGTGGTTGCATAAAAGCACTTTGGACGTCTGTTTTCATGCATCCGTGGTTGCATAAAGCACTTTAGTGGTTATGGAATTTCCGAACACATATTACATCATCATCCGTAAAGGCGGCAGCCAATTTTCACCAAGCATATTCTGTCACTGTCATTTATATTCTTTGATTTATTTTAACGAACGAATGACTTTGACTGATGCATATGTCCATGGTCTATGTAATTTTTTCAAAAAAAAAACGGAAAGGAAAGAAACGGCCAAGAGATTTAGTTATTTGAGTCTGTTGAGTATGCGAAGCGACCCACTTGCCGCCGTGCAACCGTGGTTGCATGAAGCACTTGAGTGGATAAAGACCGATGTTAGATTATGATGCCCTGGCCCACACTATTGAATATAATTTCGCCGGATTGGCATTACATTAATGTCACCAAATCACTGTCACGCATTTTATTAACACCCATAACACATGAGAGCAAATTTAGGAATGTGTGATTCATTGTAGAATTGTCAGCTTTTGTTACTCGTATTTGACCTATTTATAAAATTGCAGTGCAGTGGTGCCAAACCATTACATCGGTGGTTGGTGGAATGGGAACTATGGGAAGAGTTGCGAACTACCGTACCCCCCCCCCCCCATTCAGAACAAAGTTATCGACCGTTTCGGTTTTTTTTTAATTTTGTTTAAGTAGGGTAGATTTTATGAAATTTGGTTTATGAAAACTCAGGGCCTTTGGCTTTAACATTACCGCTTATCGGATCATTTACTGGAATTAAACCAAATTTACCGAATCGGTCGTTAACTACGTTCTGATTCTGAATCGGGGGGGGGTTGGATCTGCAACAAAATGGGTAATTCATCCATGGTTACTTTCCATCAAGAAGGCTAGAGACTAAGGAGAGATAACTCCCTGGAAAGGGTTGGACTAAATCCGTATCCCACAGTGACGCATGCGCATTACGCTTCTTTGCCGCGATCCTCGCGAAGTGTCAAAATTGGTCAACACAACCTCGAAAAACAACAACTGTCGCACGTGACACCGTTCAAAACAAAACCATGTGACCATGAAATGACAAATAGCTGCCGCTGCACATGCGCAATACAGCGTTTTGCCCGGCACAGAGTATACGACTTTCGGCCCTCGAAAGCTTACCCCCACTTCGGGAGTTATCTCTCCTTAGTTTCTAGCCTTCTTGCTTTCCATCTTACCACCAAACAACACCATCTACTTTAGGCTCTCTTATTGGTTTAAATTATGTCAAAACAGCTTGACGTTTAGGCAAAACGCCAATAAAAAAACAGGATTTCATTAAAAAAACTGATAGTTTGTCAAAATAAGGGCAACTTTATGTCATTTTTCTCTGTGCTAGACACATAAATTGTTTTGCAAAGAGGCGCCTTGTGCAAAAGGCTCACTGTTTGTAGTGTTTGGGTTTATTTATTGATCTATCGAAAATCTGTTAAAACAGTGAATTAACATTGTGTTGTGTGTAGTGTTTTCGTGTAAACCATGGGCAATATCCACACCGTCGGCCCCAATGAGGCTCTGATAGTTTCAGGTAAGAAAAACCGAATTGGTGTTTTCCGCCCATTTGGGTTTGTTATATTTTCAGCTGTAGGTGAGAACGAGGAAATTGTGTTTTAATGATAATGGCTGATGATATCATACATTTGGATGACCTAGAGCTAGAATGCATACACGTTTATTCCTGTGTGAGAAAAAATTAAACTGTTTGTTAGATGAGGTTTTCAATTGGTTTGTTTAAGTTATTTATAAGTTTATTTGAATGTACAACGCGGTGTTCTCCCGCGTGCCGGTTGAGACGCTTCAATAGCAGTTCATTCAAATGCCGCACATAAACAAAATTTCAGATTTGAAATTAGAAATAGGGTATGTCTGGGAGTTTTTTTACTTACTACCTAAAAGTGCTTTGGACCTATGTAATGATGTTTATTTTCCTAATCAATTTATGATTATTAAAATATGTTATATAATCACTGCCTGAGTACTGTAGTACTAGAGTTGTCTAAGTATTTGTACATAAGTAGGATATTTTTATATAGGAGGAGAAGGTCATCCATCTCGGTGTTATTAAACATATAAACTTGATTTAGTATGCAGGCACAATAATATAGAATTATAGACAAGTATTGGTTTAATGATTAGAATGATAGAACTGACCTTTCTTGTAGGGCCATTGCCCCATCAGAGACATTCTAAATCTGCTCTGAAACCACTTTTCATCAGATACATGACTCTGTAGGACTCACTGTCTACACAGCACTATGGTTATCAAACCTTTATGTAAGAAATTATTTGCTTAGGTAAGTATATTAGCTATTATGCTCAGTCCCGTAATCTCCGTCACAGGCACAGACTGGTACCCCTCTCACGAAGCCACATATTGTTAGTTCGGGACCATACCACATGTTGGTAAAGATATTTAATAAATTATGTACCTCTTTCAATAAAGGGTACATATAAATAGTTGGCCCTTATTTAGTTTTAGTGTCAAAAGATTTTAGCTATCAAACTGTTTTTATTCTGTGCAGGAGTATTTTGAAAGTGTTTAAATTGATCTTAAATTTTAAAATGTGCATGAAAACCTATGTTTGTAAATAACTTACCTAATTATTTCAAAAATATCTTGCAGTGCCCTAGCAGGGTTCATGTGTCTGTACTATATTTTTATTTAAGACCTGTAAGCATCAAATAAATGAATTATGAATTATTAAATTTTTAATAAAAATGTGTTTATAATTATTTCCATCTCAATAGATTTTTTTCTATATAATCTAAAAAAAAAAGGATACTGATAGAAAGCTCAATGTGGCTTGACAATATCAAACAATAAGGTTTACAAAAGGCTTTTCAAAGATCTCTGGGACACATTCTTATTCTGCCTCTGACTTTACTACATCAGAGTGAGAGGTTTAGGCCTCTACCTTCATCATTATCTTCATCTGTGCCTTTATCCTGGTTGTGAACCCACACTGGTGTGTTGGGTCCCAGGGTCCGCCTTCCTTATGTTCTTGGCCCACTTCTCAGGGTCTTGTGCATCCTCAGAACTACTTCGAGCCAGCGCTTCTCGGGTCGACCTCTTCCGGTAACTGGCGGGGGCGGCATGGCCAGACATTTGTTGCCCACGTAGTTTGCCGATCTCTGTGTCACGAACACGAAACCTGCCGCGATGTGGGTGTTCTGTACGTTATCTTTGCGTGAGACCCCACACACCGCAGCATCGCAGCATCTTCATTTCCGTGACGCGCAGCTCCTGCTTGTGTCGCTCTAGTAACGGCCATGTTTCACTGCCATATAAAAGGACAGGCCTAATGACGGTTTTATAGACCTGCCCCTTCCGCTTGATCGGCATTTTGGTGTCACAAATGTCACCTCACGCCATTTGGCCCAAGCCGTGTAAATTCGGGCTCTGACGTCGCTGTCGATGTCCCTCTGCCTTGCATTAGGACATAAGGCTTTTTTAATATTATCTAGTTACCTTCTACTCGTATGCTGTGAGACAAGATTTGAGTCAGAATGCAAAAACTGTATAATAATTGAACAACGAATGTTGAACTAATGATGAGTCACCTAAAATTTAATGAACTGTGAGCTTGCTAATATAATTCACTTTATCTAAATCATCATCTTTTTCACTTATTCGAAATGATAATTGTCTATGTGGTGCAATAGTGTTGCGGCAACTTACATTATTCATTTCCTTATCTTCTGATAAGCTATTCCTATACAGCCTATCTGTTTACAAATACTTATGAGAGATGAAAACAGTAGAAAATTGGATAAGGCCAGAGGAGAGAGAAAAATAATTTAATTTTTCTTAAATTAGAATGTTTAATTTCGACATTTTGTTTCTTGTTAACGAGACACCAATAAAGATTACTACGAATACTTCTGTCTAATCTTCTGTTGCTCTTTCATAAGTAACTAGGCATAATTAGCTTTAAACATGCTAGAAACAGATGGCTGTAAAGATGAGCAAAGGGCAATGATACGTTTTATTTAACGTTTAGAGACGATAGCCGTTTGAAGTGGTAGGCAATGGCCGCGATGGTTCCGCCATGCTTCCGCCTTCGGGCAGCTAATCAGTAGAAAGAAAGAAATAAAATGTATTCGAGGCAATGTATACTTCGCAGCCTACCAGCGCAATTACCAGCGCAGCACCCCACTGAATTACTCCACCAAATACTGTAGCTAGTTCGAAGTTCGAAGTGACCGACCCTGCCGACCCACCTAGTGCTACTTAGCCAATCCGTAGCAAACATCAACAAATTATAAAGCGACAGTTACACATGCTCATAAAATAGCATGCTTAAAAAGAGCGTGCTCATCTATCTGACTCATTCGCTTTTCATTAGCATGCTTCCAAATATGCGTGGTCAAAACAATTGAACACACATGCTTCGTAAGCACGGGATGAAAACTTCGATACTAGCATGCTCAATAAGCAAACTGTTCAGACGTGGTGCTTAAAGTACGCCACCTTTCACCCTGCAGGTAGCATGCCCAAAAATCGCACCGCTGTCGATTTTTGTGCATACTCGAAATAAGCATGCTCATTATTTGCAAGGCTACGACACACATGCTACTAAGTAGCAATTTCTCAAAAGTAGCATGCTGTCGTGCTAGTAATGAGCATGTGTAGCTTAATTCTTGACACGCATGTCTACGAATTCTATATATTTACATAATTTAAAATCTAGATGTACATTACTAAAAACTCAAAACACCCAAACAAGGAAGACTTTTTTCTGTTTTGTGTGTGTGGAAAGAAATCGAACCCACGGCCTGTGGTGTCTAAAGCAAACTTACTATAAATAAAAAACACGTATATTATACAGCGCCTGGCTAGCCTTTCAGATTATTGATTATCTCGATGGCATTCCTATTTAATGCTTTTTTTTTTCTGTGAAGCTTTAGCCATAAAACATAAAACCTGTTCTATCTAAGCATAACATGGTCTGACCTTCATTCTCGTTGCCTTGTTTTGTCTAAAATGCTTTTCAAATTCAAATTTTCGTATCACGGCTTTTAACGTACTTTTCGCTCGCGTAGACTGTCATTCCCGTCAAAATATAGCCTAAATTAAAAAAATATAGCCTGAATTAAAAAAATATAGCCTAGGTCACTCCGTGATAATGTAGCTTTATATTAGTGAAATAATTTTTGAATTCGATCCAGTAGTTTCGGAGCCTATTCGAAACAAACATACAAACAATCGAATCTTTCCTCTTTATAATATTAGTATAGACGTACGAGTTTAAATAAGCATCTTTGTGGACATAGTCTTGACAGTTCGCGGCTGCATAACTACTCAAACCCCGTCTACCTGAATTTGTCGATTTTTTTTTATAGTGCCCGTCAAGACTCAAGATGACCTCACTTCAACTGATGGAAAGCAGTCGTGAGGTCCAGATATGAGGATGACAAGCACAATAATGCAAAGCAATTATTGAGCTGGCCATACTCATCTTCAAAGCCGGCCCTGGCACCGGTTAGTGCAGTGTTGATCCCGTTACGCGACCTGACCGAGATAGGTCAGAGTCACTTGGCGGCTTTTACGCAACTGCATGGTGGTCACATCAACCGGCCGACATAATATGTCTCCCACCTGAAGAGCAGATGGTCTGCTGCAGGGCTCACTTAGTCGCCGTCTTACGACACCCACGGGAAGGAGATAGGCCGTGGAAAGTATTATTTTAAAGTGCCGCCACCAGCACGGCACAAACAAACGAACAATCAGATCTTTCCTCTTTATAATATTAGTATAGACGTACGGGTTTATATCAGCATCTTAGTGGGCATAGTCTGGGCAGTCCGCGGCTGCATAACTACTCAAATGCCGTCCACCAGAATTTGTTGAAAAATAATATCTAGTTGGCAAGAATGGCTTAGAAGCTCGTCTTCCCGTGCCAAAAGGTATCCTAGATTACAAAATCCTCAATAAATCTTTTGCTGGATAAATTAATGAACGTCGTGAAGGAAAAATAAATATCCTAACGTTTTCTTATTGGCTTATAAATCTGATCACGCGCGACTTTCAGCTGTTCGTCAGGCACATATTATTCGCGAGTCATTTTCTCCCTCTGGGTGATTATAAGGGCTGTTTTGTGTACTGTCCACAAAAGCGAAGCTGCATGAAAGCCTATCCGTCACAAGTCACAACGCTTGTTAGACGCCCGCTCTCGTCGCAGCGCATCGTCGCTGCAAGCAACGCTTCGTGGACTGAGGCTACAGACAGAGAACCTATGTACTTATACATAAGTTAGACATAACTTCTTACTTATATTATGAATGCGAAAGTTAGTGACGATGTTGTATGTTTGTTTGTTACTATTTCACGCAAAAACTACTTTACGTTTACCACGAGTTGCTAATTTAAATTTACGTTATCGTTCGCGTAAAAAATTGTATTGGATGACACATGACATGACATGACAATGTCAAATCCCAGTACTTTTTTTACGCGAAGGATAATGTAAATTTAAAGTGGCAACTCGAGGTAGACGTATTGAACGGTTTTGGATGAAACTTCAGTAATACAGCTTATAGGTATATCAGAATAACACACTGGCTACAAATTACAATTTATAATGATTTTATGTAATTTGGCCATAATATACAACGGTAGCGTGTGAGCGTCGTGGCCTAGTGGTTCAGCACCCGAACTCAGATCGTGGATCGTGTGGTCCCGAGTTCAAATCTGGCCAGACCCAAAATCATATCCGACTAACTCTCCGGTGACGGAAAACATCGATAACAAACCAAATCAACCCGGATAACGGCGGAAGGCTCACCACGTTGGGTTCTAATACCACAGAATAAAGCTAATACCATTGGTGAAAAGTGGGCTTCTGCGTGTTTCGTTCACCTTGACGCCACGTCACTTGCCTCTGACTACCCCGCTTGGGATAACGTCGTGATGGTATGTTGTATTGTATACAACGATAACGTGGGCGAAGCCGCGGGTGGAAAGCTAGTCCAATCTCATATCATCGGTTTTGTTTGTGCCACATGGTAGGTACTATCATTGTGCGCTTCCGACTGTAGTGACACACTCTGGCTTTTATTACTAGTTAACTGGAGGGAAATACCTACACACAGAAATTCATTGTCAGTAATTGATTCTAAACATTCGTCTAACTAAACTAAGCTTCCACGAACTTTTGAATTAATAGTAAACAACGCAATCAGTCTCATCCATGGTGCAGAATCTAATCCATTAAAATTTTTACAGGTACGAATGAGATGATTACACCTAATTGAAGCTAAGGAAAAGTGCCAAGATTATAGGTAGGTCTGTTCCTTTATTACCCCTTAAAGAGAATTACCCTTTTTTTCAATTAGCGAGCGAATTGAACATTAATTATGTCAATTCAATGTTGTGAAACTGTTTTCTTTTTTTCTACAGCTCCTGTCCTATCCTGTCCAAGATCCTGATTCATTACCCTTCATTGCCTAGTAACCCCGCTTCCTAAATTCTGTACTGAATTTCCTATACCGATAAAGAAAAACAAACACATACCTAATTGGTTACAAGTAGTTCCCATCATGTTATAAAACTTCATCGATTGGAATAAACTGAAAACAACTGAATTTTAAAATGGTTAAAGGAAGTGCATTTATTTGCAGATTATTGCAAGGTTAGTTTTTTTAACAGATCCATATAGTTCGCCAAGTTTCATAAAAACATTCCAATTTAGGACAACATTGTTTATTCACCGCGCCCTGACCTAACATCCAATTGAGATGAATCTATTTACAGAGTAGAGTAAGATCCAAAACGTAGTATTGGCCGGCATAAGAGTGCCTCCACACTAGCGTTCTTTGAGCGTAAGCGCCAGTGCTTGCCGCGCGCCGAACGTCGGAAATAGTCGGGATTGCGCTGCGCTGCTGTCGCGTCGGCGCGGAATAAAAAAGTATCTCATATTCTTAAATAATTATGATATAAACAAGTACCTAATCTTGACTTGAAGCTTTTTTGAATTGAGTAAAACTTTTAGAATGCCCTAATAAATAAAAAAGGTAAGTTTTATCACGCCTAGAACCCGATAAATAGTACTTCTTTTGGTGAGAGAAGTTTTAGAAAAAATAGTTGGAATCCATTTTCTCACTGACTGTATAGGGGCGTGTACGCCCAGCGCCACCACAGCTTCGGCGCCGCCCAAGCGCTGCGCAGACGCTATGCGGCCGCCGAGACGACGAAACGTCCAAATTACGCTAGTGTGGGGGGGGGGGGGGTCGTCGGCAAGACGCTGAACGCTCAAATACCGCTAGTGTGGGGTGTCTCTAAACAAAGGTGGCGGATGGCGCGCGTCCCCGAGCGGAGACCGAGACCTTGTTGTTATTTAGGCTTTCTATGAGGTGTCTCGCGTCTCTGTCGCGGTTGCAGTCGTGCGCATGAACTGGCGTCCATATAACCTGGACTAAACTGTTCTCTGCGCCAAATCCTTAAGTTTGAGCTGTAGTTGACTGTACGGATAGACGTAGGGCAAGACTATTCACCCAACATTGAATTGAGATCATATATTTACTGAGTACAGCTAGGACAAGGTATTAAATGAAAGAAATACTAATAAACTTAGCGAGTAATTTCTTAATATTTTTTGTCTCTCATGTTTTTATTAATTAGTAAATGCATTGGCTACTAATTACTAATTAAATAAATATTATAAAAATACAGAAGTCTACAAATGTTCTGTTTTATATATGAACTATAATCGTATGCTTTAAAAATTTCAGGAGGCTTATAGGTATGATTACATTTAGACCGAAACCATAACTTGTTATTCGTTGCTCTGCATTTTTGGTTTTACTATTAAGTACTAATTACGTATATTAAATTAATATGTATCACTTAAATAATTAGGACCCCACTGGTCTAACACAAGTCTAAAAGTAAGACATTCGACCATCACTAACTTTTCATACCTAATCAAGGTCAACTTATCCTCGCTTTTTCACGACTATCTGGACGAGATGAGTTAATTGTTTCTAACAGCACTAATTCAATATTGAATTCAAAACCTAGGTTTATTCAGTCTACGATTTAAAAAGCCTCCAGGTATTCTTAATCATATCTGCAGCTTTTTCTCCAATCATCACAGCTGGAGCGTGCGTGTGCGCCGAAATTGTCCGTGGTATAATACTAGAGTCCACTACACGTAAATTATTTACCCCGTGTACCCTAAGTTCTGGGTCTACCACTGCAAGAGGGTCCCCAATGGGCCCCATGCGACAAGTGGCAATCTGATGGTGAAGTGTAGCAGTAAAAGTACGAACCGCACATTCCCAATAAGCGTCAGAGTTAAATTCTAAATCCCTGCATTTTGGATACTGCGCTCTGTAAATCCTAGCTCCGAATTTCTGGAAAGGCGCAGTCGCTGCTAATGCTTGAATGTGACGTATAGACGCTACAAGTGTTGCTACATCTCTCGGATCTGTCAAAAAGTTACCATACATCCGAGGATGACTGAAAGGATTCGCGTTCTTGAGTTCTAAGTAACCTACTGATTTCGGATGCAACAACATAGGAAGCGCGCTCCACGTGTCCGTATTATCGATCGGTCCCAAAACTTCATTGAAAACTGCGTCTGAAATCTTCAAGCCTTTACGAACTGCTTTACTCCCTGAAGGGCCACCGTCCACGACAATTGATCCTCCGATGCTGATCAGTTCAATGTCTGGTACTGGTTCGGGATCTTCAGATACGGATGTTTTGATATATCCGATGCCTTCTACTCCGCCCGGTGATGCCAAGTCATTGTCGCCGTCCCTTAGCCAGTCAAAGAAGGTCTGAGAATTCATAGCTCTGTTTTCGTTGAAACTAATTTTTGTCGTGTTTAAATTGAAGATCGCTGCGGGAAAACAGATATGGTCGTACAGCGTCCGACCTACGGGCAGATCTTTTATTACCCGAATGCCTAATGAGGTTAAGTGGTCTTTGGGTCCTACACCCGATAACATGAGCAATTGCGGTGACGCAATAGGTCCAGCGGATAGTATTACTTCTTTACGAACTCGCGCTGTGTATTTAATTTTCTTGTGAACAAATTCTACTCCATAGGCTGTGTTTGTTTGTGGATCTATTAAGACTTTTGTAGCTCTTGTTTCAGGCATGATGTGTAAATTGCGTCTTCTCTTCTGCTTATGTAAGAATACTTTGGCTGCACTTTGACGGTGACCTTTACTAACAGTGGCTTGAACGAAGCCAAATCCCATTTCGTTTGGTGAGTTATAGTCTAGTGTTGGATGTCCAAGAATTCTTCCTGCCTCTAAAAATGCTTTTATAAGCTTTGTCCTGTAACAGAAAAAACATATTGATTCTGTAATAGACGTTTTTTGGCTAAAATTACCAATAACTACGTATTAAAAAATAGGACCTTTTAAAATTTTGTGTTGAAATGAACAGCCGATTAATTTTAGCGATAACTTCACTTTACCCAGCTGTGGCACAATTTATATACTTATTTAAATGCATTCTATCACTTCATAACCTGCTTTCTTTACCACTTACACAAAATAACCAATAATATCTTGATTAAATCTTTGCTGTGTAAATTAAGATTCTACATCCCTGAGATGGTAAATATTAAATAACTATAGATTAATCCTTTAGTCATCTAATTAATACGTTTGATTAAGTAAAAGATAACGTCCTACCTTTTTGGTACATATTCGACGGGCATTATTCCCTCCTTGTTTCTGTATGGGCTGTTTTCGTATCCATCTAAGGAAGCTTTCTCGGATTTCATGTAATACTGCAATACATCATTGTAAGACCTGAAAAAAAGGTTAAAATATGATTGAATATTTTCCGCATTGCTGGTGCACAGCATTCATCCCTAAGCTGTGTCATCATCAGCATTTGTCGTATTGAGATTCGAGAATGTCTTCGACAGTCTATCTTTACTGTACTATCGACTTGACAACGGCCAATGAGCAGAAATAGGTATAATATGTGTAGTATGAAACAGTTGACGCTCTGGTAAGAATAAAAAATATATATATATATAAATATGCGCCAGACAACACACCACTTGCCAAGGTCTCGAAGTAAGGATAAATATCCTTGTGTTACGAGGTACCAGACAGGGAAATAAGCCAGGGGCGTCTCCCAGCACACCCAGACCCGAGCCAATTTAGAAAAAGTCATTTTTCTGAATTGACCCGACCGGGAATCGAACCCGGGACACCACGGAAGCCAAGGCGAGAAACCGTGCTACAGCACACTGATCCAATCGTGTCGTCAACAAATTAACATCGTGCTAACTGCGAGGCGTATGCTGATATCCCATTTATGTGGTTTATTCATCAATGGTCCTCATGTACCTAAAGGATTATAAACTTTTTGGCACTCAAGCGCGTGGGCAACTCCCATTTCTTTTAAACACATTCGTAACATTATTCTGTTACATTATAATCAGTTAACACAATTAGTATGAATGTCACGTATGTCAATGCTCGACCGTGAACATGACCCTTTTGGTTGCATTTTAACGCGGTCGTGTATGGAATTTGTAATTGAAATATTTGTACTGAACTAAATCTATCAATGTTTTCTGTTTTGGATTGTGATTCAATGAGGGAAATAGATCTATCAGATGTTACAATCATGCCTTAGAAATGTCGTTCCAGATTCATTTCAATGTTACTTAAGGTTATTTTAGGGGCAAGTGTCCTTTGTTTTGGGCGGGGCGGGGAGCCCCACGCTCTCCCAATGTGGGATAGGAATAGTGCGTGAATGCAATCTCAACCCGGTAAACAAAAATAAAGTAAAATAAATAAATAAATATAAATATGCGCCAGACAACACACCTCTTGTAATGGTCTCGAAGTAGGGATTATTAAATCCCTGTGTTACGAGGTACCACACAAGGAAATAAGCTAGGGGCGTCTCCCAGCACACCCAGACCCGAGTCAATTCAGAAAAGATCGTTTCCTGAATTGACCCGACCGGGAATCGAACCCGGGACACTACGGAAATCGAGGCGAGAAACCGTGCTACAGCACACTACGCCAATCGTGTCGTCAAAAGCCCGTCTTCAGTTTGCTTTGGCACCTTGTGGCCCTTGCCAGCCAAAAGGTTGCCGACCGCTAAACTTTATATACAACGTGTTAATGAAGAAGCGCAAAACCTGAAATTAGTTTGTTTAGAATCGAGTGTAGAATCGATTCCACTAATAAAAAATAGGGGTAAAATTTTAACCAAAAAAATATTTTCATTACGGCTTGTTTAATCATTACTTAACTCTATTATTGTGGCGGCACGCGAAGCGGGAACGTCGCACTAGCTCGCGCATTCAGCTTTCAAATAAAAAAAAGAATGATCAAAATCGGTTCACCCAGTCGAAAGTTATGATCGAAAAAAAAACAGTCGAAATTGAGAACCTCCTCCTTTTTTTTAAGTCGGTTAAAAAGGCTCCTAGCCTATAAAACATTCAATCTAAATGATTACTCTTAATTCTCTAATTCTGCTATTTCTACCATGGACTTTTTAATTTTGCAACAATAACAAAAAACAAAAAAAAACCTAATATCTTCGTAAATAATACGCTAAAATTTAATTTAATAATTTACATAATTCTTTTAGGTTTTGCGCTTTTTAAGTAACACGTTGTAGATCTCATGTTTAGGTGCAATTTTTTAACTCAAAGAGGTTCTTAGTTTTTTGAGATAAAAAGTTATCCCACGTCCTTACCAGCCATAGTTCCCAGCAGCAGCTATCCTGTCCCACTCCTGCGGTCTTCCACGTGTGTAGATCATGTAGTTAATCACGCTGGTACCACCTACAGCTTTTCCTCGCGGCCAGAAGCATCGTTCGTTCACCATACCTGACAATTAAAAACATTCTAATATTATTTATAACAAGACTGAACTTTTGTGATCTACATGATACAGATATTTATACTTATATAGCGTTAACTAAGTTCATTGATAAAAAAATTGACGGCCAGATGTCATGCTGCTGTAGTTTACCTGTGACATGGAATGGGAGTCATGGATCTTTCAATGAAAAATGTTATAACTCGGTCATTTGTTTATCCGACGTTTGCGTGCTCAACCCTAAATAAAAAGGATTCAAAATTACATACCCATGCAAACCCTCGGCTGCGGCTCCATATAGTACTGCCAAGTGTACTCAGTGGATTGGAAGTATGGTGCCAATGCCGGTATGTCCGTCAGGAACATTTCTGGCTTGCCCACCTCCATGAGTAATACCGTGACGTTCCTGTTTTCTGAAAGACGTGAGGCCAGTGCGCATCCGGCTGACCCTGCGCCTACGATTATGAAGTCGTACTCTGGTAGAGGTGCGGTTAGTCCTGTAAAAACGAGAGTAACGATTAAAGCATTGAATAGCCAGTTGGCCCTTGTTACAAAGTATTATCTGGCTGGCTTAGTTCCAATTGTTGAGTATTTCGTATTAGGATTTGCCAGCGGTCAAATTATGCAACTCTATATACTTGCGTTGCAATCCAGTTCGCCTGCAAACGGTTTTAGCTTTTATAATATGGACTTTTATATCTTAGCGAGAACTTGGATAGATAATACGAAAAACTAGGACAGGACTAGCCCATTTATGGCTGCATTCTTTCCGTAATTATTTTAGATTAGATTAAACAAAATTCCAATTAGACAATGTAGCTACAACTGTCACTGACCACGGCTAAAGTATAAACTTTTTGTGATAGGGACAGAGTCACAGAAGTAAATAGGTCCTCTTTAGGATCATTCTTATATAGATGGATGTACTTTCGATACCTGCGTCTGCGTGTGATGTAAAACAATCTTCCCCGAATGACTTAAGTAACAGTCATTCCAAGTGCTGAATTGTTGATGATGAGGGAACCGGTTGTTTTGGTTTTTGACTGACACTCTTGGATTTGTCGTTTTTGCCGTCTAAAGTTTTATAGTTAGTGTTTATGTTCCGTTATTGGAACTGTTAAATCATCTGTCTCATCTTAAATCGAGTAACGGGTCTTCTTCTTGTAAGTTCGCAAGTTTCTTGACCTTGCTTTATTATAATAATATGCAAATGACATTATCGTCTTACCAATAAGTATGTTGTTGTTTGTTTCTTGGAAAGTATTTTTTATTGGCTTCGCCTACTAAAATTTGACTATTTTAACGTGATGGATCTCATTATTCTCGCGGGTTTAATTGCCCGGAGATCGTTGTATATTGAAAAGCTCTATAGGAAACTTTTTACAGGAATTTCCTTGTTGCAACTTTTGTAAAATTCGTTAAAGCAAATTATCAGTTTAGATCCGCCCTTTTGCTGAAGAGACCAATACAAAATACTAAAAACAAAATATTTACCATTTGGCAATGGATAAGAATCCCTCGTAAAATCAAAGAAATCACCACTGCTTTTATAGACAGAGTCCTTTCCACCGGCTTGTATCACCAAGTCGATCATCGGGTGATGGGACCATAGTAGCTTCCCAGTCCTGCTGTTTTCGTTATCACTTGTTATTTCTTCATCATAATTTTCATATTCATCATCACTGACAGAAGCTTCTTCATCGCACGCTAAATTACCGATTAAAAGAAACAAAGCTAAACTCACTTTTATCAACATATTTGCGCAAACTAAATAAGTTTTCTTTTCCATACACTGCTTTATTATTTTTGTCTATACTCGCGAAGGCTGGCCAGCCTTTTGCTATGGAGGCGTACAGTTGTATGATGTGCCGTGCCGGTAGGATTGGCGAGTCATTGCCATGAACTCGAGACAAGTCCAGAATTTTGTGTAGAGGGGGCAATGTAACTTAACCACGCTTTAAATACCGGTTCAAGTTCAGAAAAATGTTGTCCTTAACTGTTTATTTTTAAAAAGGGTGCAAGCTTAGCAATGTGAATATTGTATTGTTTTTAAAGTTTACTAAACATCGTTCGTTGGCTTGTTTAAATGGGGATGATTCTTCTTCGACTTAAAGTTGAATAAGATTTAATCATTTGTTGGCTTTTCAGACAGTAAAAGATGTACAGGAAATAATTATTGGTGTAATAATTGTTTCAATGTAAAGAAATACGTTTTAAATTGTTTAAAATTATTTATTGACTATATGTAAATTACACTGTAACAAAAATAATAACAATTGGTTTGGTATACTCTATTAAATAACGTTTATACGTGTTATCTATAATACTTACTAATCTAATCCCAAGTGGCTTTTATCATATCGGCGGCCTTTTCTCCGATCATGATAGCAGGAGCATTTGTATGTACTGAAAGAGTTCGCGGTATTACACTAGAGTCCACGACTCGCAGACGGCTGACTCCGTAGACACGCAGCTCTGGATCCACTACAGCAAGAGGATCAGTGTTCGGACCCATGCGGCAAGTGGCAATCTGGTGGTGCAACGTTGCCGTTAGAGTTCGAACTGCACACTCCCAGTATTGGTCTGAATCGAATGCCATCCCACGGCACGTCGTGTAATTGGCTGGATGAATCCGAGCCCCCATTTTTTGAAACGGCGCCGTCTCTGTTAACGCTTGGATGAACCGAATCGATGCTATAAAAGTCGCTACGTCGCTAGGATCCGTTAAATAGTTACCATATAAGCGAGGAAGGCTGAACGGATTGTTATCCTTCAACTCTAAATATCCAACAGACTTTGGGTGCAGCAACATTGGAAATGCTGTCCAGGAATCCAGCCCGTCCACTGGTCCGTAAGCCGCGTCGAACAGGTCGTCCCTAATCACCATACCTCTTCTTACTGCTTTACTTCCACCTCCCCCTCCATCCGATACAATAGAACCGCCAATGCTAATCAATTCTATATCAGGAATAGGGTCGGGATCATTGGAGACGGACGTTTTTATATATCCAATGCCCTCAGCAGCTCCTGTTGATGCCACTGGGCCGTCGCCGTATTGTATCCATCGAATGACGTTGCTCACTGTTGTTTCTCTAGTTTCAATTAAACTTACATTTGTTTGGTTCAAAGTGAATACTAAACCAGGAAATGTTATGTGATCGTAAAGAGTTTTTCCGACGGGTAAATCTTGTATCAATGGGATTCCATGACGGCTGAGGTGCTCCTTCGGACCGATTCCAGACAGCATTAGGAGTTGAGGCGATGCTATTGGGCCAGCCGATATGATCACTTCTCTCCTAGCTTTGACTTGGTACTGTAAGCGATTTCGAATGTATTGGACTCCATTTGCAACCTTCGTCTTAGGGTCAATGAGTACTTTAGCCCCAACGGTCATTGGTAGGATGTGGAGGTTAGTTCTGCCTCTGTTGTTATGCAAGAATGCCTTCGCTGCGCTCATTCTTCTGCCGTAGTGAACTGTTGATTGCATGTAACCAAAACCAAGTTGTTCTGGTGAATTGTAATCTATGGTTGGGTAACCCAATATTCTGCCTGCCTCTAAAAATGTGTCGATGAGTGGTGTTCTGTAAAAATAAATAGCGTTTTATTATTAGTTATTATTTTTTATGAATACTTTGAAGAGCTGCTACTAAACAAATCAATGTTACCTGAAAGGTATATGTTCCACAGTTAGCTCGCCAGACTTTCCTCGATATGGGGAATTTTCTAGGCCATTCAGACTGGCACGTTCAGATTTTTTGTAGTATTCTAATACATCTCTGTATGACCTGAAATTTAGAAAATAATTAGGAAAATCATACTTATATCACACAAATAGAAAACGGACTATCTGATGTTGCACAGCCTTCGAATTTAACGTATTCAGAAGCGTTTTTTGTGGAATTTGGCGAGGTTGGGGGGTAAACCCAGAAGGGATTTCTCGTATGTGGATCGCCTTAAACATTTTAATATGTTATGCTTGGACAAGCGTAGAGAGCTAACGGATTTGAAATGTTTACATGAAATTTTTAATAATAAAACTAGCTGTCCTCAGTTATTGAGGTTGTTTCAATTTCAAATTCCCATAAGGCACCCACGTCAACCAATAGCGCCTTTGATACCACCATTCCGCAAGACTGTTCTTGGCTCTAACTCTCCACTACTCAGACTGTGTAATCTGCTAAACAGATATAAAAGCGTCATTGATATTAACTGTGATTCCGCATACAGATTTCGTAAGATTATGTTAGAAAATATGTCTTCATGACCGACTATTCGGTTTCAAATGCTGTTCGTTTTTGGAATTATTGTATACCTTAGCAGAATTATGAAATTAGTTTGTATCGCTTGTTTTTTAATTTTTTAAATAAGTTTTCATCAATATTACTTGCATGAAGTTACACTTATATACATTTTATTTATAGTGCATACTGTGCTTCTTACTAGTAGTAAGTAGTCACTACACTATCATAAGAACTTTAAATGTATTTGTTGATTTAAATGTGAAGATGACTGTTAGTAAGCCAAATAAATAAAAATAAAAAAGCTAGTTTCAGGGCGGAAAAGTGTACCTGCATACAAGGTTGTCCAAACATACACGTCAATAAAAATTTTTTAGCTTTCCCACATTCAGGGGTATCCGAAAATAAACCATTACCCAATTTTTTTGTAATTGTCGAGTTATGATTTTTTTAAAGAATTTTTGAAAATTTCTGTGCTGAGTAATTTTTTCGATCACTGTAGCGTGATCTGCTAAAATAAATGCTTTATTTTTTTTCTTTATCAGATGAATAATAGCGCTAGATGATTCTGAAGAATTTACATCAATAACGCTTATAATGATAACTCTGAAAAAAATATGAAATTGAAAAACTTAGAAATGCTGTTCTTTCCCTGAACTTTTAAGGCCGTTTTAATAAAAAAAGTTACCTAAAATTTTTCTTCCAAATCTTTTTTAAATTCGGCGTTTATCTCAACTGATCGCGCCACAGTGACCGAAAAAGTGACCCAACCTAGAAATTTGCAAAAATGCGTAAAAAAAATCATAACTCGAAAACTACAAAACATCGGGTAACATACATGGGGTATTTTTGGATACCTCTGAGTGTGAGGAAGCTAACAAAAAATTATTCACGTGTATGTTTGGGCCATCCTGTATAGTGGATGCATTTTTTCCTATAAGAACCGTTGACGAAACATCGACTAGACCTAATTATTTTAAGCTAGAAAATATTTTATTTGCCAACACACTTGCTTATGAACAAGTACTATCCTTGCCATAGTTATTAACCATTTTTAATGAACTAAGAATAAAATTACGAAAATCCTTTATTGCGAAATCAGAGGAAATTGTATTGTTAAAATAACTTTATACATTATTACAATTACCATCCATAATTGCCGGCAGCTTCAATGCGATCCCATTCTTCTGGTCGCCCCCTAGTGTATATCATGTAGTTAATGACGCTGGTCCCTCCAACTGCTCGTCCCCTGGGCCAGTAGCACCTCTGATTTATCATACCTGAAAAATTAAAGAATATTAGTTATTCTAAAGGGAACGTTCAAAATGTTACGGGACGGCAGGTCATGATCTGGCCGAGAGCAAAACGCCGCTTAATTACGAAATGTTGACAACAAGGATGACATTCAATGTCAATCTGAATTTCGCTGAAAGTTGGAGATTTTTGCAGGAAGACATTTAGAAGTCATGTTGCTCTGATGTGGTATCAAGTTGAAATTAGCGTCTGCTGGGTTAAGATTGAAACGCAAAACGCCGCTGTTATGGAAAATCAAGCACGGAAAACGTGACGTGCGGAAAGCAAAAAAGTACTTTTTTATATATTGCCCGTCAAGATGACCCCACTCTACCTGATGGAAAGCGGTCGTGAGGTCCAGATATGAGGCTGACAAGCCTAGTCATTCAAACGAATCACTGGGCTGGCCATCCTCACCTTGAAGGCCTGCAGAAATGCCTTTTCACGCCCCGCTTGAAGAACCCGGGACTATAACTACAGACCACAGATGTTCTGTCCCCGTTCGTCCATATAAGCAACATCAGTTCGGTTGCAATTAAACTATTTCATTTATCGCGATCAACCCTCAATATGCATACTACCTCCTCCTGAATTACATTACAATAGCTATTAAGTATTCATATTTCAATTTAAAAAAAAAGAGAAAAAAATACAGTTGAATTGAGAACCTCCTCCTTTTTTTGAAGTCGGCTAAAAAATGGCGTCACAGTTGCCTACTTAGTATTGATTTAGTTAAATGTTTAAGATACTTTTCGTTCGTAGTTTGGGAAGTAAGTTTGTGTTGAGTTTAGTGTACCTAGTAGTGTCAATGACCAGCACCTTGTTTAGAAATTTGAATAAGTTAAGATAATTTATTTAACAATCGAATTATTAAAGTTATTTTATCAAATATTCCGAACGACTTAAATACCACACCTTATTTACACCGGTACCTAACGAAACTCACTTCAGTTTTTCATTGAGCATGATTTCAAACGGTCGTAACGACACTCACTTTGTTTGATTGATGATGATTTGAAGCTAATATCGTCGTGATCTACCCCCAAGATTCCTCACCCACACGGTGTTACTGCTATACAGATAGAGATAGATTGACTGCACTGCCTTATTGTTGTCGTCATTATAAATAAGAATGCACTTCAGATTCACTGAAAGCATTTTTGACCTCTCAAGCTCTTTTCCGTCGCTTTTTACGACTGGAACAGGCTATTCTGAAAAGCTCACTTCGTATCTCGCACACCTAATACACTGTGAGATTCAACTTCCGTTTGCTATAAAACTTGAAAACGAAGACTTGAGGTATTACTGGTGAATGTGGTAGTGAAAGAACATAAGTTTTATTATATTTTAATGTAATAAGAATTGTAAAAATGTGTGTAGTACAAAAGTGGATTTTAGTGTTTTCGGGCACCAGATTGAATTCGAGTTCGAACTTTCTCAGAATAATCCTAGTGGCCGATGGGGCAGAAAAGTGCTCGAGTGGAGACCGCGTATCGGCAGGCGTAGCGTAGGACGGCCCTCCGCGAGATGGACGGACGACCTGGTCAAATCCGCGGGGAATCGCTAGATGCAGGTTGCTTCTAATAGGAATAGGTGGAAATCATTGGAGGAGGCCTATGTCCAGCTAAGAGGTCCATTTGCTGATATGATGATGAACCCTTTAGAACATACCACAGGGTTTCTTAGTTTGTCCTAGCCATGTAGCATTGAGGTCAATCAGAACCTAATTGTCGCCATAAACAGGTAATTTCACACTATAATGCAACAATACATATTATTTTGCATAAACTGATAACTGGGCATCGATTGCATAAATTGATAAGTGGCTAGTATGAGCATTGACTAAAGGCGTAGGATGTGTCTCAACACATCTTTTTATGGTATAATAGTTTCTGGTAAACGCAGCTGCTAAGTGTCTATATCTCTACCTGCGTTACTACTTGTTTTAGTACCTTGAAAACATTTCCCCGAACGAAAACAGAGGCCTAAAGTGTATATCGAGATCTGTATTCACGATTTATTGTATGCATCATCTTAACCTTTTTTTCATTATCGTGGACAAATCCTCATAGATACCTCGCCGCCTGTGGGAACGACGAAGTTATGTCGGACTTCTACCGACTAAAACCCCACGGTACTCGCCTTTAACATTTCAACAGCGAGGCGGGGTCCCTAAAAACTTTCGCAACGCCCCGCCGCCAGTGCTTCCCCGTATTAGGGCCACCTCCAGCTGACCCCTCAATGAAGGGGGAGGCCACGAAAGCACCTGGAGCATACAGGTACTTCCGCCGTCGCGGTGAAAGCTGTGCATTGCAGGCAAAAAAACCCCCGTACTCAAACCCGCTGACTCCCACCGTACGCGGCCCCTACTAGGTCCGCAACCACGATCGACGTAAAAGGTGGATCCGCTGCCGCATCTGGCGGTGCGGTCCCGCCGAGCCGTGCTGCACAGGGGAGGCCAGCGGCTGATCACTGACCGCCACCGAACGGTTATGCATCGCGGCCCCCCCTAAGGCGCTGTGCCCGTGGGCGCCCCTTTGGGCGAGCAGTGGTAGGCAGGAAGGCACCATACCACCACCGACGACACGATTGGCGTTGTGCGCTGTAACACGGTTTCTCGCCTTGAATTCCGTAGTGTCCCGGGTTCGATCCCCGGTCAGGTCAATTCAGGAAACGATCTTTTCTAAATTGGCTTGGGTCTGCTGGGTGTGCTGGGAGACGCCCCTGGCTTAATACCTTGTCTGGTACCTCGTAACACAGGGATATTTATCCATGCTTCGAGACCATGACAGGAGGCGCAAAAAAAGACCACGCCCGGTGGCAGGCAGTGGGTGTTAGGGAAGTCCACCGCACTGGGGGAATCATCTTAACCCTATCTGATCTCAATAAATTTTGCTTTCAACAAATATTCTTGAAAGAGGGAGATGGTAATTTAAAAAAAAAATGAATGGCCCGTTGGCACAATATCAGATTTTCTGCTGATACTAGGTGTTACTTTCAACTTGAGTATGTATTTGGAAGTATTTAAGTATTAAGACTGTGTGCACGACAGTTGACACCAAATTGTTAGGGGTACCTACGATGATCTTAGTGTAAGATAATATGTGCCCTAATTTTATTTTTTATAAATAATTCATATTTTTTTGACTTCGTAGCTATTCCTTTCTTTGGGAATTATACATATAGCTAGCTTACCGTAGCAAGTGCTTGCGTTTCTATAGCTTGTAAAACCAAAAGACTTTAAAATAATAAAATAATATTTTAAACCCTTACCAAGACACACCCCTTGCTGAGGTTCCATATAATACGGCCAGCTGTACTCCGTCCTCTGGAAGTACGGAGCGATTGCCGGCACATCTGTTATCACGTGTTCAGGTTTACCAGCCTCTATCAGCAGAACTGTCACGCTGGGGTCTTCTGACAGGCGGGAAGCGAGGACACTCCCGGCGGATCCTGCCCCGACTATGACGTAGTCGTACTCTGAGAAGGGGGCGTTGATTCCTGTAACATTCAGAATTCACAGTCAATTGATATTCATTTCATTTTATTACATTAAAACAATACGAAACTATTATTTTTATAAAATAGTACAAAGAGAGGTAGCGACAATTTGTCCGTTCCAAATGGTGTGATTAAGACACCATACTCGCGATCATAAGACTTGAAGGACCGACCAGAGTAAAAGAGGGTACGAGTATATTGGTATTATTACTATAACATTTGAGTTTTTGACTATGATTGTAAAATGAAATATGAGGCATTCCATAACAATAAATTACTACGCGAAAATGTCTCTTTTATTAACAGACTCCTAGTGCACATACTTTGAGGAAAAGCTTTTTAATTTTTTAAAATGGCATCAACAATCGCGCTTTTCCAGTATATTCATTTAGCCATGTCAAGTTAAGTTATGTTGTGAACATCATCGAACCAAGATGTTTGAAAGAGTAAAAAAGATACTTATTTAAAAGTTGTAAGTACACAATGAAGTAATATTTACTCATAAACACGTAAATTAATGAGAGCACTTTTGTAACCTAGTTTTTAAAAGATTGCGAAAACAAACTTACTCAACCTTTTCTTACCTTCAGAGTTATTCGACCAGTTAAAAAGCTGATCGTGGAATAAGAGTAAACTTCCTAATTAGGTCAAAATTGCTCAATAAATGTACTTCAATTGGCCTGTGGCGCAATGGGTACAGATCCTGCTTATAGCGGTGAAAGTCGCCGGTTCGACCCCTACCAGAACATACATTTCTCGTAAGCAACATCTGTGTTTGTACGGTTTCTGGGTGTTATTATGTTGGAGTATGTGTTTTAAAATATTCACTTATGTTCATCTATCAGTCTCTGATACACACGTGACGAGCTCTGCTTAGTGTGGGATCAGATGATCTTGGTTTCCTAATAACATAATGAATCCCATGCTATTGGCATATGTTTTAAGAATAATAAAAAAGTCTGAATGGCGGTGTACCTACCCGTGAAAAGGACAGGAGGAATACATTCACTACCAATTTAGTTGTGCGATATTGTGATGTGTTATGAAGAGTGTTCTTGAATATTCAGTACTCATATTAACCGCACTGTATGGTGAAATGCAAGCAGAAAAATTAACGAATGAGATAATCAGCTTCATCCATGTCGCTGTGCTATGGTGCACTTAGGGTACCTATAAAGGCATCTGTAGGTCACAAAATGCCGCATTCACCTACACATGTAGCTTAACATTATAATTTGAATACACACACCTTACACCAAGATCATCTTGGATCTCAGATGGGTTTCCTTTTTTTGGACTCTTAACGACCTGAAGCAGGGTCTAAAAATTCAGCTCTAAAAATTAAGATTTTTGGACATACACTTTTAACACGAAAAAATTGTAATTGCTATCCATGTGTTCTCTCTTAGACTTTATTTTAGGAAGGAATGTAAAAAAGCACAATAGCAGAAACTGTTGTTCAAACAATAACAGATGCTCCATATTCGCGTGATAAAGATAATTACTAAACAATTATGTCCATTTTGTTACCTCCACGTGTTAATTATGCAGTAGTAATCGCCTTGACATCAGATGCTGGTTGACCTAAGACTACACGTTGCCGTTTAGTAGCCTTAGGAAACCTGATTCGTAGTCTACAAGTAATGATTAACATTGACATAGAACAGGAAAAGCCCTAGTAAGGAAGTTGTGGTGGAATCCGTGTCTTCATTTGGCCACATTACCGGGCATAATAAGGAACATTATGTTTTGTATAAAATCTTTACAATTATTACACTTATAAATGGCACAAATAATATGTTATGCTAACGAAGCTTAGACAAATCTTCAGTATTAGGTGGTCTTACCGATAAAAGCGATCCCTCTAACTTAGCTAACCATCAGGCAAAACAAACTAGGTGCAATAACAATTTGAAAAATATTAAAATAAAAAACTTATAGACTTACCATTTGGCAAAGGATATCTGTCTCGCAAGATGTCGAAGAGGTCGCCAGGGTTCATGGGCATGAAGTTCGGTGCCATCGACTGCATCACGAGGTCCAATATTGGGCTTTGGGGGAACGACTGGCCGAAACCCATCTTTCTACCCCGAGCACTTTTGGTTTTGGCCTTTTTGAATACATTCTGTGCACTTATGATGTCTAGTCCAGCTATTAGGTTCAAAACTAAGTATAGCCAGACTGTTTTATTTTTCATTTTAGTAAATGCTGCAATAAAAATCATATTCCAGTATTAATACTATTACTATTCACTATTATTATCTTTAAACTAATCTCCTTTTCTCCATAGTGATTGAAATTAGGCAGACTATCCTATATTTTAGAACTTTGACTAATAAAATACTAATAAGATAATATAATCTTTAAGGCGTGATGCGGTAATGAGATAATCTTTTAGATTTAGACTTATACAATAATCCACAGCTCAAGCGTAACACTTTATAAATCTTTACCGAACGCGCTTCATAGTTTGCGAGTTTAAGGCGATTGTAGCTGCCAAGTAGCGCCACCAATGATTTATTTTTATAAGCTACATATCAGACATTGTTTTTGAAAACTGAACAATTAATTTCTCAAAAAATATTTCTTTTAAATATTGTATGTCTGTCCACGACTTTTCATTATATTTTTAGTTTTAGATCGCGTTTTTGCGCAATAATGGGAGTCCAAGGAGCCCAAGTTAGACTGGCAGTGTTTTGCCCAAACTTTGGTTGATTAACAAAAAGGACACAGTATTTTTTAAGCTTGAGAAAGTTTATCTTTACGGTACTTCTTTTTAAATGTTTCACCATTGAGAAAGTCTGTCCAAACGAATCCTGAACACCAGCTGACAGTGCATTTCCCGCCAAAAACTTACATTATAAATCCTTGCAGGAGCTTTGGTGTTATGTTAATTTATCTATTTATAAATGTCAATATTATTTTAAAACTTTGTTCTAATTGTAACACATATTTTCTTGATATGTTTCAATGAAAAATAGCACTTGCACTACTAAATTGTAATTGAATTGTAAAGAATCACGAACTTTTTAAATTGTCAATTTGAACACTGGTCAAGATAAAATGAATAATAGATAAATCCCAGTGGATATAATCCTTATTATTTTTAAAAATATTGTTGCGTTTAATTAAACTCGGGTTGCAACAAAACGCACTTGATCGTGGTCGAAAGGTAACTGCACTATCCTTTCGTTGACTTTAGTCGTTATGCAGCTTACTCGGTTTGCACCATGTTTCAACACACCAGTTTAATTTAACGGCCTACTGCCCAATATTGTATTAATTGTCATTCTCTCACATATATAAATAAATCATATTACAATGTAATCCTAAATCCGAATGACAACTGAAGAGGATACAGCAAAAATTGTATGATTATGACGCAAAATTGGAGGAGTATGTTTGTTGTATGTGTGTAGTTACTAAACTTTCTTCTAATTTAGTGAATTCATACTGTTTCATAATATTTTGATATAACCAGTTGTGTTGTGGATTAGTGGTTCAGCACCCGAACTCATGGCGTGGATCGTGTGGTCCCGAGTTCAAATCTGGCCAGAACCAGAATCTTTGTGTTCATTGTTAAAAATCAGACTTACTCTCTGGTGATGCAAAACATCGATATAAAACCAAATCAACCTGGATAACGGCGGAAGGCTCACCACCTACCACGTTGGGTTCTAATACCATTGGTGAAAAGTGGGCTTCTGAGTGTTTCGTTCATCATGACGACACAGTCACTTGCCTCTGACTACCCCGATTGGGATAAAGTCGAGATGGTATGTTATGTTGTGGACATGATGATTTAAATATTAAACGTTCTGGTTTTGCTCAGTGCGAGTAAGTTATTAAAAATGAAATACTGATGACTCCGGACAACAGTCGGAATCAGCAGTGGTAGTTTTTAAATTACTTTGTTTAAGAAACCCCAAAAAAATCTCACTTTTTACTAATTACTAGCCGTAAACCTTAGGGTGTCGAGGAGGACCTCATTTAAGTATTAAAAATAAAAATTAGTATTAAAAATAATTCTGCGGTATGCAGTAAACTTGTTAAAAGGATGCGGCCGGGGGACCCTCGCCTCGGGTGGATCTAACTTGTAACAAAAGATATAAAACAGGCAAAAAGAGAAAGAAATAAAGCATGACTTCGAAACGCAAAAGGAAATACATAGCCAGGTTAACAATGCGATTATCTTAAGTGCACTAGGGTTTATTTTTAAACAGTAAAATAGTGATTTTCGCCCAACCTTAGAAATCTGTTACCCTTTTTGGAATGCACAACACACATACCTTCACGACTTTATCCCAAAGGGGGTAGTCAAGAGGCAAGTGACCGTGTCGTCATGGTGAACGAAAGACTCAGAAGCCCACTTTTCACCAAGGGTATTAGAACCCAACGTAGTAGGTGGTGAGCCTTCCGCCATTATCCGGGTTTATTTGGTTTTTTATCGATGTTTTCCATCACCGGAGAGTAAGTCGGATTTTTAACAATGTACGCAAAGATTTTGGTTCTGGCCAGATTTGAACTCGGGACCACACGATCCACAATCTGAGTTCGGGTGCTGAACCTCTAGGCCACGCTCTTTTTGGAATGCAGTCTAATTTATCTGAGATAAAGCAAGTATGATAATCTGTAGTTAATGCTTTAGGTTAGGTCTTGCGAGTTCGGGACTTGCTGTTTAGTGACAGTGGTGAAATTAGGTTCTAGTCTGATGCCACATGCTGTTTTTTTTTTAAATCATCGTAAATCTAGCTGTCCATCAGCGTTTTCGCCCGCGTAGACTGTCTTACCCGTCAAAATATAGCCTACGTAAAAAATATAGCCTATGTCACTCCCTGATAGTGATAATGTAAGCCAGTCCCTTATATTGGTTAAATAATTTTTAAAATCGGTCCAGTAGTTTCGGAGCCTATTATTGAGGTTTATTTTTTGTTTGTTTTTTTTACTGACAAACAAACAAGCAAATCTTTACTCTTTATACTATTAGTATAGATGGTATAAAATAGCGCCCCGCCCCAGCTTTGCGCGGGTATTTTACGAACATTTCAAAATTCTATCGCCCATCTTCATTCAGGATTCTAATTACAAAGAATAAATAATATAAATTACAAAGACTATTCAATGCAAACAAACAATTAAATCTTTCCCCATTGTTGCATAAAAATATCTCTGTACAAAATAAGGGCTGGTTATAATTCCATAAGTTACGAAAATACTTCGGTATTTCTCAATTGGCATATTTTCATCAGCCAAGGTCTTCAAGTTCAAAATCCAGGGCAGTAGTGGTTTGCAATTTTAACAAATATCGCTTTATTAGTGTTAAGAGAAAGTAAGATATTCGGTTGCATACTTGCAGTGTCGTGGATTATTGGGTATGATCAACAAAATTGAGGCAGTTCAATAGTGATATTGCTAAACTTCTGGAAGCGTAATGAAAAAATAAATAATACTCAATACTCAATATTTTATTTGCAAGCCATATGTACAGAAGATGGTAAAATATAGTATGATACATGACCGATATGGACCCTGTCGGGCACGCAAAAAGGTAATGAAAGAGAGAAAACGCTTCAATTAAAGAGTTAACATAAGTCTACAAATTTAAAAATTAAAGATTAATAAAAAAAAATATATAAGATGTAGATTACAATGCACGACGTTTTAATAATTATAGGATTTATTTATTGCTAACTCTATCAATTAAATATTCATTAAATTTAATAAAGCCAGTTTCGGCTCACGCTGTCCCCTTTTTCTGACTTTCGACTGGTCGAGTTAAAAAAAGCATAGAAATAGGCATAATATAAACAATAACCTATTTTTAAAACAAATGCATAAAAAAATAAGAACAGCACAATCGTTTCACGCACGACAGATCTGAATCAAACCGAATATAACAAGTATTCGACAGCAGTTATAATTTAAATAATAAAACATACAATACGCTTTTAAAAAAAAACCACAAACCTATTGTGATTTATTTCAAAGTGAATTAACACCACGATGAAATAAATAATAAATAAATATCCCTGGACATTATTCCACACAGCGCCATCTAGCCCCAAAGTAAGCTAATTAAAGCTTGTGTTATGGGATACTAGACAACGGATAAACATACTTAAATACATTTTCTTTTGTAAATACATACTTATTATACATAGGAGACACCCAGACCAGTACAAACAGACATGTTCATGCACACAAATGTTTGTACTGTGCGGGGATCGAACCCGCGACCTCTGGTGTAGTAGCCAACTTCTTAACCATTACACCAAGTCGGTCGTAAATCATTATGTATTGCATTGAAAATGACCATCTTAACTGGAATATTCGCCCGGAAATGGTTTAATTATATTAAAATTAAAACCTTTTCCTATGCCCTTTTTTATTTGTATTTAGTTCTTGGTTGGTTGCTCGGAGTAAGGTTTATGTTTTCAAGGCCATTTCATCGTAAACATATAGTTTTACGAATGTTACCATGTAAGAAAATGATTAGTATTCTAAAAACACTTCCATGTAATGTAACATTTTCGCTTGGTTTTTCCCAAATTCATCACTAGGCCGAACAATGCATAATCCCTAATACTCACAAACCCTTAATTACAATTCGCTTATGGACGTAACGCCTAATCATTGCTGTGTAGCAAAGCAAATCACATGTCAAACAAAACAAATCAAAGTATCTACGTCGTTTTGTTTGCATACATATAACCTCTACCTACACTCAAGCAAACATACAACCAACCATGCAAATGAAAACAGTCATGCAGGCAAGCACATAGGTTTTCCTGTTCTCCGGCGCTGCGGGAAGTGCAGCTCTTTCGCCCTTGCGTAGTAAATCACAGCAAGTTGTAACAGACATCGAGCGTCGCCATCGCGATGTTGTGGCTCGAGTAAATTTAAAAAACAAAGAATACTCAATGTTCTGCTGATACAAGCTTAGAGGAAGTGAATGCTTGAATCTATCAGCACCTTTAAACATTTTCATCTGACCCAAATTAAACAAAGCTTTTGCTTACGTCGAATGTTTCTAGTATATGCTTACGTTGCAATCCAAAGTTATTTCATCAATGTTCTAAGGCAAAGTACCTTCAAAAGATTTTTGTTTACAAATATTTAAACTTTCGGTTAAGATGAAATATGCTATTTGATTTTTACTTTGTTCATTTTAACATTTCACCCGGGTTCGAATCCTGCCTGATTTCTTCAAGGTCCGAAATTCGATTTTTTTCTATCTTTTAATAAGTACGAGTATGTTACTGAATGTTTACCTAATTGAATATTGCTCGGGCTTCTCAGATATTGTTCTGACACCAATTTACTGTTCATAAAGGACGTTTTTTTGTAGTTTATACCACAGGAACTTGAAATTGAACACTGAACCGCAACGGCTGCGGCTGTATATTTGTGGCATGAACCTGGGTGCACAGTTTTTTATCTATTACATCTGCTCTGAGGCCCGATTCTGCTATTTAGAAGCCAATGAAATCTTAATTGAAAGTCATGATTTTGACATCAAATTTTGGTTCAAAATCACGCCATTCAATAACTTACGATTCTGTTGGTATTTAAATAGCAGTATCTGGCCCTTTTCTATGTTCAACAAATTAGCTACAGAACCCACACGATGAAAAATCTTGTCTACTGTCACGGTAGATTGCATATTATAATATTGACGAAAATAAACAAAACGATCTCGGTGTTGCGTATACAGACAAAGCCTGACGTATGTCGTTGTCCGTGAAAATGTAATGAAATTGTTAATACCTACTTTGCAATGGCACGTGTCGTCTAATACAGCCGGTTTGACGAGACCTTCTGAAATTTACTAACATGGGCTGTTTATTATACAGGGTGACAGCAAAAATTCTTCCATCAACTATTAGGAGGTTCAAAATTTATAGTTTGCGAGATATTGGAGTTTTAATACTTTTTCTAAAAGAGAAAAAAACTACTGAAGTCCGGGTACTTAACTTATACTTTTTTAGAAAGTTAATTAGCTAGTAATTCTTCTAAAAAAGATCGAGCCTTAAATGCTAATAATTTCAGAAATAAACGATATTTCAGGGCAAAACATATGTATTTTTTTTCTAAAAAGTACTACAATTACTCGAAAAAAGTTGTATGAAGGCCAGCGTAAACATTAATAGAAAATCATTATTAGGGAATTAACCTGGCTTTCTAAAAAGGTATAATTGTTATCAGTGTTCATAATGTTTTGCCAAAAAATCAATACAATAAATGTAGGATTAAATTGCACATACGTTTAGAATTGCAATGACTGGCCTGTCGGCGCAATGGTTGCGATCCTCCCTTTGGTGCCGGAGGTCGTGGGTTCGATCCCCACCCATGACAAACATTTGTGTTTGTTGTGTGTCTGGGTGTTATTATCTATTTAAGTATGTATTTAGAAATATTTAAGTATGTTTATCAGTTTCTGACGCCAATAAATCAAATCAAATAAATCAAATAATATTTATTCACATAAAATAGAGTACATTTCAGATAGTGGTGATTTTTAACATTTTGAGCGTTTATTTTGCCAAGCGAAGGGCATGTGTATGTCAAATAAAACAATGCAAAATTAATAAGGAACTTTTGTGTCGCAATTAATTATGTTATGTCAATGTTAGAATCTAGATATTCTTTTAGAGAGTAAAATCGTTTCATTAATATGGGGGCGGCCATAAATTACGTGATGTGTTTTTTCAAATTTTCTGCCTCTCCCTCCCCCCCTGGTGAGACGTCGTGAGATTTTATTCAACCCGCTCCCCCATCCCCCAATCTCACGTGAGATTTTTCAAAATGTGGGTTTCTTGCGTAAACGCGTTGGATTGTTATTGTAAAAAGAAAAAAAAAGTTTGATTTGTGCTTTTATTTATGACTAGTTAAGACTTGTAATCAATATTGCTGAGAGTTATAAATGTAATAAAAATTTAACAATAGAATACTTTAATTGTGACTAGTTACTGTGATTAAAAAAAAGAATATCTACTCTAATTCAGTACATGGAGAATCATGCACGGTCTCAAGAGAGACTATTGGAACCAACCTGTCCATATGATTTTCAGGAAAATCGTCTGCTCCTTCAGCTTAGTTCTGATCTAGCCACTCTAAGCCGTTAGCGCTTCCGCACAGTAACTCATTAGCTCGTGAAATTATTTTCTTTCGAACGAATTAGTGATGGATCTCAATCGTATTACGATATACGCTTAAGATTAAATCTTAAGCATGTACAATCTGGATTAAATGGACCAAAATAGTATTTTATTTTGTTTCAATTAGAAAAAAAATTACTTGATATTTGCCGAGACCCCCCCTCTCTCCAATGTAAGATTAGATGAGATTTGACTCGACCCCCTCCCCCCCCTTAAACATCTCAAGTAATTTATGGACGCCCCCTAACCATGTTCGCAATTTTATTTTGAACGTGGATAATCCAAGCTCCTTTAACTTGGTCGGTAGCTTATTATACATTATGATACAATTTGGATAACAGTTTCTTTTTTGATATTGTGTGTGCGTGCATACTGGGAAATATCAGTCTAACGTGGTGTCTAACTAGTTTATAGGTATTTGTATTTTTAGCCTGGAATATGTTTGTTTATCATACAAGCTCTGTTAGTTTGGGGTCAGATGATATTGGTGTGAATTGTCCCAGATATTTATTAATTTATATTAAATTCGAAAGAGATTTCGTTAGGGTAAGTAAATGAGCGATGATATATTTGAGCTACAGCTGCAGTGTGCCACCGCCGCTGAATTCGTACAACAAGTTGGTTTATTTTATTATTTTCGAAAGCCATTACTTAATATTATTACAAATCTTTCTGGGGTAGATCTTTTTCCCACTACTTTCGTTTAAATCCTTTTTGCTGACCTTAATATTTTCTATAAATTATTTTATCAATATCGGGAGATAGCTTCACCAATCTAGCGCCTGAGCAAATCTGGCAGTCCACAAGTCACGGATCTGTACAATATATCTACTTACCTCTAGTTCCTGAATTTCTGAATAATATTAAATGGCCACGCTGCTGTTACACAAACACAGCCTATATGTTTGACAATATTTTTTTTATGGGTTTTCGAGCCCATGCATTGTAGCCATATGTAAATCGATGTTGCAAGAGTAAAAATACAGTGTATCTGAACAAAATTAAGGTGGAACTTTTAGATGATCCACCGTAATTTGTACTGTGTAAAAAAACAACATTAAAAACCAAATCAAACCCGCACGCACATATATGTTATGAGTGATTATTTACCAAAAAATATACCTATTCTTGAATTGTAAAATATGCAAAATTAAACATAAAATTATCCTGCATCGGACTCTCCTAGCACTACAATATGTTTCTTAAATGAATCTATTCATTCGTTTATATTCGTTTTAATCAACATCTATGAGCAGGCCTGAAATTAACACAGTCTTTCCTATTTATTTTGATTGATTGCTGGGAGAAAATACTTCTTCTAATGTTTTAGTTGAATGTTTGTTTCTTTTTTGGCACAGTACACACGGACACCGTAATACCTCCGGTGCATCTTCGGTTATTACCTTACATGGAGACGCTGTGAGCCCATGTTTCGCGAAGCAATTTTGATTGTTTATCTATACTTATGTTTAATTGTTTATCTATACTTATATTTAAATAGGAAATATTTTGGAACGAATAAACTCAAAAACTGGAACGGTTTGAAAATGTCTTTCTCCAACATGAAACTGAATTGTCATTAATGAATAGTCCTCCCGGGCGAAGCCGCTCTGGCGTAAAGCTAGCGCCTGTTCACATATTGCAGTTGACGTATTACAGATCTGTACATTAACAAACACAGTACTTACAACCTCCACTATCATGTCTGAGGGGAAAACTTGGTAAATCACTGGTCAAATACACTCCGAGTGATATACTCGTAAATATGTAATTTTGATTTATATTTATTCAATAGAGGAAAGACGAAATCCCCAGCACATGGTAGGGTACTGGTTAGTTATTTGGGTCTACTGCCGTTAGAAACATTCTTAGCGTTTGAAATTGATGTTGGTTTTTTAGTATTCTAATAACCATATTTTACTTTTAAAATACATTGTTACATACAAGTTAGACTAACTAAAAGTACAAATAACTAATTTGGTGGGGCGATTGCCGAGCATGTCATGGTTAATTTATTTTCCACTTCTCATGCTATAAAAGTACGCCATTAGAGCTAAAGTGACCACTTTAGTCCCTAGGGAGTAAAAAGTAATTAGTTTTTTAATTTTCATGTGACATAGACAAACTCAAACAGCCAGTAAATATAGTATTATCTGTAGAGTGTGGAAGGTCCTTCTTCATTACGAAAATGTTGAGAGTTTTAGTTCTATGGTTTGGCCGCAAAGAAGGTGGCGCCATGTGTTTTAAATTGTAAATCTGTGACTAGTTAAGAAGAAAAAAAAAACTTACCGCGTAAATTTCAGAATTTTTGTCGAATGTAAATTTGTTCGGTTTCAAATAAATTTATTAAGAATGTCCTGCGACAGTGAAGAGTTTGACGTTGAACAAAGAGCCTTTTGCCGCCAAAATCGCGGAAGACTTACCTTAAAACTTACGAAAGTTGTATGGACTGGAGGAATAAGAAACATTTGTGATTTTTATTTTATTATGTAATATAAATTGACTATTTTTCTCGCACTCAAAGTGAATAGTACAGTTTGCACCTCGAGACTAAGCGCCAACTTAATATACCCTCGGTTTCATTGACTCCCTTGCACGCTCGGGAGTCAAATATTATGGCTTCGTTTAGTCCCTCGATATAAAATATACCTACTATTATTTAACTCCGACCCCGATATCACAAACAACAGTTCTTTTCAAATATTTTTAATTACACGTTAACAGCTCTCAATATTATTTTAATATAATTGCACAAGATGTCATCCGAAAAAAGTCAAGTACATAAATAACTTAAATATTTAAAATTGCTAAATTAACTACATATTCCTACAATTCCATGGCGATTCATAAAAGTAATTACCTGAGTACAATTTAATGTTTCTTTTTTTTAATGGACTAGTAACAAGCCACATTTATTGTGAGTTGCACCACGAACCTCTAATAATAACTTTGACGTCACTTTAAAGCCATTGTAAAAGTTAAAATGGTGCATTTAAACTTAATATAAAGTGTTGCTTTCTCAATTTCTCCTAGTTCCAAAATCAAGTCCAATAATTTATTATAATGTTGTTTTCGTACCTCTTTGAGCCTATAGATTTCTTAGTTCATGACTAACGTTTAAATTAAATATAATTTACATCACAGATCTGTTTTTAGTAAAACTAAATTATCTACTAAAGGTATCATAATCTACCCCAATCCTGTTTTACTATATCCGCGCCCTTCTCTGCTATCATATAAACTGGGGCGTTTGTATGACTTGACACTATCTCAGGCATTATGCTAGCATCTATCACCCGTAAGTGGTTCATTCCATGAACCCGTAATCTTGAGTCCACTACTGATGATGGGTCATCTGCAGGACCCATTTTACAAGTACCACTTTGGTGGTAAATCGTGAAGGTAAACATCTGAGCATGACATGCAAAATATTCGTCACTACCAAAAGGACCGTATTGCAAGCAGTCTTCTATCGGCACATCGTATAATTTTGCGCTAACTTTTCTCATGGATGGCATTCTAGCTATTTCAATCGCCACCTTTATCCCTTCAACAATCTTCTGCAAATCCTCTTTATATTCAAAGTAATTTGGTATAAGTGTAGGATGGGCTTTAGGGTTTCGACTTTGTAACATCACCCTGCCCTTGGATTTCGGACGCATTAACATAGGAAACACCATGAAGGTCTCAGTTTTCCCTAACGGTCCAAATGTTTCTGCATAAATGCGTTCATCGAAGCCAAAGTTATACGGTAACATGGGGTCTCCATTCAATCCAGAACCTATGAAAAGCAACTCCATGTCTGGCCAGGCTGTTGTATTGAACTTGTCTTTCAGATCCATGAAAATAAGAGCTTCGCATCCACCTGGGACAGATAACGGTCCTTTGTGTGTGTTCATCCATTTGAATACTATGTCCAAATGATTTAAAATGTATTCGGTGTTCAAGCTAAAGCTTTCAGGTCTTACTACAAATTGTAAACCACCAGCTGCTATATGATCCATTAAGTTATAGCCTACAGGTAAATCTTTAATAACATTGATTTTCATGGATTCTAAATGACTTTTGGGACCTATACCGGACAGCATAAGCAGTTGCGGAGAATTGATAGCACCAGCGGATAAAATCACTTCCTTACTTGCTAAAACTTTGTGTTTCCTGTTATGTTTTTCTAATTCTACGCCTATAACTTTGGTATTAGTACTATCAAAAAGAAGTTTAGTTACCATGCTACCTTTGGTTACGTGCAAGTTTTTTCTTCCATTAATAGGATGTAAATAAGCTCTACTAGAGCTATGTCGAGTTCCATTTTTCATTGATAACTGCAAATATGATACTCCTGATGGTTTGGCGCCATTGTGGTCGTTATATTTAAATCCATATTCCTGCGCTCCTTTGACCCATGCTTTGCTTTTCGAAGTACGGAAAGGAGCATGTTCGATATTTAAATGACCATCTTGACCATGATACTTAGGATCGTTAAATGATGGTATGTTGTAGTTCTCAATTTTTTTGAAGTAAGGCAAAACTTCGTCCCATCCCCAGCCTTCGTTGCCCAGATTTTTCCAACCATCGTAGTCTTTTTGCCCACCTCTAGTATAGATCATGTAATTCAACACACTAGATCCTCCTACTACTTTTCCTCTAGGCCAATTGCACTGATTGTTTTCAAATCCCGCGCAGTATCTGTTGGAGGGTTTCGTTTTGTACTTCCAATTAGCTTGTGTGAATTGCAGATAGTTTGCAAGAATAGGAATGTCCATGATGAAGTTTTCGTTGACACCAGCTTCGACAAGCAGCACTTTCCAGTCTGGTATTTCTGTGAGTCGGTTCGCAATGACACATCCAGCAGTCCCGGCGCCTACGATTATGAAGTCGTATTCGGTGAGGAGATTGGGTTGATCTGGGGGTTCGTTGTTGAGCTGACTGGTTCCTTCGTGTAGGAAGTTCGCTAGGGACGCGATCGGGTTGACGTTCTGCGTACCGGTGGGATAGAAGACGGATAGCAGCCCCCACAGCGCCGCCAACACCGATGGTGTACGATAACGACGACTCATCTGAAACGAGAAAATAAAAGTTTGAATACCTTCATCTTAAAAATAATTCATATTATCAATTTTATGGTCAGAATATTCCGGCTCCTTGTGATTGAGTATAGATAGACCACTGAGATTTCTTGAACTGCAGGCATGTCTTTGCATTCTCATTGCTACCGGGACCTTTCTGAGCCTGATCAAATGTGTTGCATGTTTTATATTTGGTATATTATGTCATTGTTATCATTGATATAGGAAAGAAATAAAGCAAGGTAAGAAATAAAGCAAGGTGTTTGCTTTATTTCTTTGATTAGTAGATAAATAGCTTTGACCTCAGTCCACATAATTTATGAATAAACAGGAGAACTTTTTCCTGCCATTGTATAGCACTTAGAAGTCTACTTGCAAATTGCATTGCAATATTCTATCAACATAAATGACAGTAAGTAATAGGCCGTCTATTTAGTTTTGGTAATTAGCAACTAAGCATAGCAAAAACATTATGGTTTTAGGAACATACTGATAGTATGTAGAAGATTGCTTTTAGTTTACATAAATATATTTTTTATGGAATAAAAGAGTTCGACCTTACTCTGTTGAAGTTGAACTCTTACAACATTAAATCTGTAGAACTATGCCTTTTATTATATTTAAGTTAATGACTTGGGTTTGTACGAAAATGAATAAGCATTTTCATCTGTCTACCTAAACGGATATATGGGAAGACCAGCCTATTAAAATCGGTTTAAGTAATCTTCGAATTTAATTTACAATTAAAACGCCATTTGCCCGCACGTGCTGCTTTAGTTACCCTAACTTTATTTATATTCAACAGTTATTCTTTATTTAACTTTCTATTGTGTTTTGGTAACTTACTTTTATTCCAATCGTAATCCAAAGATCTTTCAGCGACATATATCGGAGCTGTAGTTTCAAGAATTCTATACTTTCCTATAATCGTGAGTAGGTACTCGTAATTATAATATGAAAAAAGCGCGCCTTAGTGTTTAATCGGTTGATTACACTGGTTAGTTTGTAAACAGTTCAAACACGAGATTGTAATCACGATTTTAACTAGGTTACACGGTTTCTGAATCAAAAACTTAAGGTTGTGAATTAACATAACTTAGGGATATTTATTCCAAAAAATACTATTTGCCACATCTACAACTTAGTAGCTTAGGGCTTTCTGCTCCCGCTTAAAAAGACTGAATGAACTGGGAATAAGAGATTACTATAATAAGTTCCCTATTCTGTAATTTAGTTCAACTCCAATGTCAAACGACGAAATTCGGTCTGGATTAAATCAAAACAGTAGTTACAAGTTGGATCTTTAGCTATTTAAAAAAACATTGAATTAATTACTAAGTTCTAATTATCCGTTAATTTTATTCGCCAAGGTGGCTTGCGCTTAATGCATCATCTGTTTTCTAAATTTAAATTGTATAAACGGTTTATACAGAGGCCAAGTTCTTACAGAAGCCGGTGGAGACAATGTGTTCGCGCCAAACTTGCATCCCACCTATATATCACCTATAATCACGATCTTCAGGCATGAAGGACCGACCAGAGAGAGAGAGAAACGGT
Source organism: Udea olivalis (assembly GCA_947369235.1). Lineage (NCBI taxonomy): Eukaryota > Metazoa > Arthropoda > Insecta > Lepidoptera > Crambidae > Udea > Udea olivalis. The sequence continues at coordinate 6,196,908 of OX376362.1, read as the reverse complement.
TTGAGCGCATTTAAAATAAAACTTTTTTAGAACCATACTATAAGATATAAGATATAATAAGAAATCTACTAAAAACATGTGATGAAGACAAAGTTTCATAGTACACAGTTTGATGCTCTTTAATGAGTCTTTTTTTGTGATTACGTTGTTTTGCTAAAACTTTACAGTACCTAATAAGCTGTATTACTGAGAAGTTTCATATAAATCCGTTCAGTAGTTTTTGTATTAAAGAGTAAGGAACATACATACATACATACTACTCACAGACTTTCGCATTTACAATATAAGTAAGATTTGCTATTTGGCGGGTTAAAGAACTGATGAATTTTAATATGGAGGCGACTGATAACATTTAATAAAAAAAATGGAGGCTTTACATCTCTTAGTCATTTTAGCTACACAATAGATGACATGACATGATGAGATGACAGTATATCAAGTGACGTCAAGTGAATTGTGTGATAGCAGTTTACTCTAAATAACACATCTCGATTCAACTGAATCGTAACATAACTACACAGTAAATTTACCTTCATTTGAACTAAAATTATACCTTGATAAGATTATACAATTAGACATTGTTTTACCTGATTTTATCAAACCAAATGACGTTATAGACAGTCATAGACCTGTCAACCTCATTAAACGTTTCACTTTGACAGAAAAACCTTATGCTATTACAATAAAGCTCATTTTCTAATAGCAACTGTTACTGTATTGCAACTGTGACGTCACAGTGATTACAATACTGAACCAGTTGTTAGATACAACAATGTAGATCCTAGTTATCAATTATCTTGACCTTGGGTTCTGTATTCAGAAGTAGCACGACTATAATAGGCGTAAAGTACACCTGAATGAGGGGTAATAATCGTTACTGTTTACGTCATTACATTAATAGGAATATAAACGCATTATTGAATTGTTGAACAAACATACTGCTCATTTGTTTTATCGCTATTTATGTGTGTGTATAATGTCTTTGTGATCTATTAGAGATCCATACTTATTATTATGAATGCAAAAGTAATATAATATTTGTACATAGTTACAAGGAGACTGGTTATAATTGAAAAGTATGATAAAAAATATCAAAATTGTCACTTTTACGTACCTTTGTCAGTGTACATTTTTTGTGCAGTCTTTTTTATTTTGAGACTAAGTATGTGAGTCTCAGTTTTTGCTTGAAGTAAAATGTTTGGTCACTTCGGTATATATTTTATTATGAAAAAAACTTACATGTGTCGAGGGTTGGCGACATGTCTGGTTACTGGTTCAAAGTTGACCATTATATCGCATAGTTTTCTTGCGCAAAAATCATCGACACCTATTCTTATCTTTTAGATATTTAATTGTAATGAAAATAATACCAGTATAATGCAATAAAATATTGTATTAACATGCAATAGTCAAAGAATGAGCAACATAAGTAGATTATACCGAAATATGTTATCTTTTAATAATTTGTGTCATCAAAATTGACACATATTTGAACGGTGAATTATTTTCAAAATATGCTTCTATTTTGTGTTCTCATAATTTGAGTAGCTACGGCCTTGATTTAGATGTTAGCTATATTGGTGGGCTATTACACGACATCATATTGATCACCTTAGTAATAGAATATAAGTTTCCTAACTCGAACACTTAATTCGTAGGTCAGTGATAACGTTACATATCGTTCAACCTAACCCTAAAAAACAGTGAGAAAGCCTGCTCTAAAAATACTTCTTCAAAGAGAGCGATTGGTGAATAAAAACAGACCTTTGGAGGTTAAGGCTAAAATGGCAGGACCTAGATTTATTATCTGTTCCAAAGGCCAGGTGCAGTAGTGCATACTGCAATTAAAGTTGTTTGACTCGTTTAACAGGTAAACCCTATTGATGGCATTAGAATTAACGAAAATTCGCCGCAAATAACAGACAAATGTACTACTCACTACGCACTCCGCGTGAAATCTCCATTTTGTACCGCAATTCAACAGCAGCTTGTTATTAGTAGCAGATATAAAACGGCTGATTAAGTAATAAATTAAGAGCATAGTTTCATACAGGTACGGATTTGATACGTGGACTATGACGCAAAAGGATAGGGAAAAGCCAAGTCTAGGTGGTTGTGTAGGCGAGAAACATTGTAAGAAACACAGATAAAACGTGGAAAAGTGATGGGTCAATTAAGCCCGGATTTCCGAGATTTAAAGGGTTTTAGTCGGTCAATAACCCCGACATTAAGTCAATCTACTGACCACGATGTATGTATATATATTAGGTTTACGAGTGTTCCTGAAACTTTTCCGTTTCGCTAGTATTCGCTAACCATTGGCTAATTTAACGTGTTGCAATGAATTAATTTCACAAAATACACTTTATTTCAATTTAATATCAATTGCATCTCAAGTTTCATATTTTTAGTTCAATGACGAGTATGTGTGGTTATCGTTGATATTAAAAATTAAAAATCTTCATCTCGCAATCATTAAATTATTTTACATATCATCTGATAACAACACAATATGCATTTGTTACCAGTAACTATCAAGTTTCTTGGTAACAATTGCATTATATGCAGTCTTCTTGGCGAATCAACGGCCGAACCAGTATTTACAATATAGTCTCAGTCACATGATTATTTAAAAGTTGCCTTTACGTCTGTTTTATACATAATTGAATGTGTATATTTTGCGCACGTGTGTGCACGGACTCACGTTATCTAGTTTTGTGGAAATAACGCGTCAATAATCGTGTTTCGAGTTCATCCGTCAATCTGGTTTGTTTTTTTATTAAATACAGAGGCACTTTCCAGGTAACTTTATAAATGGATTTTACACTCGTCTAAGCTTGGAGTTAGTTATCCTCTTCTGAGTAAATAATACAATGAAAATGTCACTCTATAATCTTCGAGTTATTTGTCATTCTAGTTTATTTTTTGCTTGCTCCAATTATCTCACCGCCATTAGCCTCGCCTGCGTGGACTAATTTCTCCCGGAAAAAAAATATCCTCAAAATAAAAAAATATAGCCCCAAGTAGTTACACCCTGATACTATTGGTGAGAAGGTTTTTTAAATCGCTCTTGTAGTTTTTAGTTTACAAACAAACAATAATCTACCTATGTGTATAAAAATGAATCGGTTTTGCCATTCCAAATAGATGTAAGAAAACGTGTTCCGTAGAACAGCTTTTTGTCAATGAACGAATAAGGACCCAAAGATTATTAAAAATAATGTTGTACTTTATTGTTATTAATTGTTAAGTTAGCCTTGACCTCAGACACTGTTGTTCAAAACTTGATACACAAGAATTTCTTTCCCTCGTGTATGGTCATCGCTTTTCTTTCCATAACTTGTTTCTTGAATGAGTTAGCAGGTGATTTACTATAGGAAATCATAGTCTTGACAGTTAATCATCATCATCATTCGCAGCCATCGTCCTCTGCTCAACATATGCCTCCCACAGTAGATTTTATTTGTAAGGCTTACTAGCAACCCTTACAAATTAGTCGACCACCGAACTTCTTAAAGTTCAAACGAACTTCGATCTTTCCAAAGTTTCAAAACTATGCAACATTCGTTTGTCAGAGGTTGCTTATATGTGATAAAATATTCTACTGGGCACTGGTTCTTTGGCATGAGTTCTGTGACCCCCAAATGCAAGTACGACTGTATTGATGACTCTTGGTTATTGGGCGTAAAACGGGGTCATACAATATAATTCTTGATAAATGGTCAACTGTATGTAATTTATTCTTCAAAAGCCTAAGCATAATTGATACTTTTTCGAGGTTTTGGTTGGCCTACTTACAGGAGACTCAAATGATGCCATATAGCACTAGTCAAATTAAATATAGTCGCCGAATTTTCCATGAAAATCAGTTGAACAGTATATTTTTGTTAAATTGATTGCATTTGTTAATATCTGTTTAAATGATGTTTTGGTTGTAATTCCCCCCTAATCCTGGTATTGTAAGATGTCCAAAGCTCTGACTGCACAGCAACCAGAAGAAAAACTTCCGTGAGCAGCTCTCAGTCTGATGCAGAGCGCTGGAAAGCAGCTCCAAAGCAAATTCTGAAACTATTAGCAAGCTATTGTGTTCTGGTGGCCTACTCCCTAACATAATGTCCAAAGTTTCAGGAAATCTAACATGGTCAAAATGAAAATGAATAAGATTTCAACAACTTTACCCGTCCCGTGTTTCTATTGTTCTGGTTTTTGCATTGTGTGCCATTGTTTGCCATTTTTTTCTTAGGGTTTTCTTTGGAACACCCGTGTGTACCGCTGACACTCAAAATTTTTTGGATAGAAATAAATCTTTAAAAATATCACATTGTAGTAGATTTTGGACACATTCCTTGAGTCGAAACAACGGACATTTCGTTTGTGAGTAGGCTCCCTGTATTGATATATCTAAGCGATAAGTTACTCACGGCTAGTATGTAATGAGAAAGTTAAGAAGGGAGGTCGCGCTGATTCAGACGTTTTCCGGTAAAACACATGACTCTGGGTTCTCAGCGGATCGGTGATTGCAATTAAGGCAATTTAGCTTAAGTAAATAATAATAATCGAGTGATTAACGACAGCGAACAGCCGAAGCTACTGGGCGTAGAAAACTGATTGAGGTTAGTTGGGAAGTGTAGGTTAAGAGAGACTTTGCCCGAAATTCCTAGGGACGGGAAAAAACAGGCGTATGAAGACGCGGGCAAAAGCTAGTTAATTATAAAAAAGGTTCTTATCTATACTAATATTATAAAGCTAAAGAGTTTGTTTGTTTGTTTGCTTGAACGCGCTAATCACAGGCACTACTTGTCCGATTTAAAAAAATATTTCAGTGTTAGATAGCCCATTTATCGAGGAAGGCTATAGGCTATATATCATCATTCCACGCGGACGCAGTCGCGGGCTGTAGGCCTAGTGTTTGTAATAAACAACGAAGCAGAGGCTAGCTAGTAAAATTGAACTATCCTTTAGTAGTCATCTGGTTAGACAATATAAGAAGATAATTGAGGGTATTTTGAATCAAAAACAGGTCATAAGTAAAAAAAATAAGTTACTGCAGCTTCGCAAAATACGTGACAGTAACGCGGCTTGCAGTAGTCTGCGGTTGTCCTGACAGGTAAAGCCTTAAACAGGTAAACATACGAATAAAAGTAATTGGGACCTCGAGGATATCCGCGTGGTTTGCTATAGCGCATTATTATCGTATCGTTTGCCTTGCCAGAAAAATGCTATAACAAAATGCAACATCACGGCCATCCGTATTCGTATTATGAAGCAAATTCCGACGTTGTCTCTGCAAATATAAGTGTACGCCATTCTCTATAGACTCACCCCATTTGCCATCCAGTACGTTTTTTTACGCGAACGATGACGTAAATGTATAGTGGCAACTCGTGTTAGACGTACAGTTTGGTCAATAGATTCAAATTGTCATAAAATTGCTCTATGCTTCTAAGAGCCTCTATTTCTTCAAGTTTTTATCATTGTATTGATTAGCTTGCATTAGCTGGTAAATGTTCTGAGCATTGCAAATATTTACTAATTAAACCAAAAAGAAAACTTGATTGATTGGAATAAGCAAAAATTGATGGGCGAATGTTTGGTGACGATTGTCAAGACATATTACGTGAGATTTTATAATTGATCATGTGAATTCTCGATACTCTAGAAACAAAAAAGTCAACCTATCTAAAACTCTACCCCAAATTCAACATTTGACCTCACTGAAATACGAAAGTCTTTAATTTTAGGAATTATTCACAGAATTCCAGAAGATGAGCTTTTGATGTCCGTGTTTACTTAGAAATTGACAAAATGATACTTTGCTTCGCGCATCATTCTTTTCTCAGAAACAATTAAAAAGGGGAAATACGACATTTTATTTCATCATCTAACTAAAACGTGGGCCTAAAGATTAGTAAAACTGTCTTATTGTGATATTTGTAACTGGAGCCTGTGTCTATGTAGTCTCGCCGGGTCTTCTCAGTATAGAAACGACTCCGACGCGGATGTAGAGTCGCAATATGTCTGTATACTGTGTATTTATATATCCGTATTATTATAGTATGCATGTGTATTATTTAGTATATTTTGCTTAGATTTTAATTTGATGGTTGGAAAGTACTGTAAAAGTCTATTTGAATAGAGTTTATTCATAGACCTAATTGAAGCAGGCACTATCGAAGCGCTATAACGCCTTAGTTGTTTCTTCCTCATTTCTATATGCAAGCTAGGCTAGTGTCAAGAACTAAGCCTAGTGGCTTCTAGCCTAGAATGCTTGTCATTTCGATAATTTTCATAGTTTTTAACACGTGGAAACCTCTTTACGGCAACTGTGGTATGCTGGGAAACCGGGAAGCAATCCTAGGATTGGAAGCCCTAGTTATGAGGCTTTTCCATGACATCATTGTAGCTCTGACATCGTATCCTAGTCAATCGTTTCGTCTATGTACCTACTTATTTCAGTTAGGTTAAGAATGGTTTTTAGATTCTTAAGAGATGTTAAAAGTCTGCTTTAGCAGTTTTACACTTTTAAGGATTAATTAAACAATAGTTTTGTTAAGATGGTGCAACTCGTATAGGAGTAATTGACAAGTATCTAAACGTTCTATAACTATCGGAATACGTTTCTTAACAGGATAGTTTTATTTAAAAAAATACCTAAGATTATCTGTATGTTGTATCATTGATTATTATTAGTAATGTTCCGCTTTACGAGAATATACTCGTAAACGATATTCCTAAGCGAAATATGCGTGAAATAATGATATTATCAATTTATTTTAGATTATCCAAATATGAGCTACCAAACTTCTAAATGGATTAATTCAAGTAACTTCGAGGTGTTGTGTGAATTTAATTACTATCTTAACATTAACTTTAACTAAGCAGAAAATAGTTTTTTAGGTTTTCGATTTTTTAAGGTGGTCTTTCCTTAGGAAATCCTAAAGGATATAGGAAAGACAACCTAAACCATGCGTTAAAGTTAAAGTGATGGTATTGATGCTATTTTTTATCTGTACTTCCTTGTATCTGTATCTTTTATAAACCGATCAAGATTTAAGATGTTACTTATGTCAAATGTTTCATGTTTTCTATGCTGATGTACCGATTGAATATGGGGTTCCCCAGGGATCGGTACTCGGACCAACGCTGTTTCTGGTTTACATAAATCAGTTATGTAATCTTGAAGACAGTGGAGGGCAGATTTTCTGTTATGCGGATGACACAGCAGTTGTATTCTCTGGGCAATCTTGGCTAGATGTTCAAATGAGGACTGAAACTGGATTGGCTAGGATTTCAGATTGGCTTAACACCAATCTGTTGACTCTAAATATAGAAAAAACTAATTTCATATGTTTTACTCCAGTTAACAGGTCACAGCCAAATGTAAATTTCAGTCTTCGTATCCATGGATGCTCAAATCAGCCCACTTGTCTGTGTCCTTGCATTAATAAGGTTGATTGCATCAAGTATTTAGGTGTGATGATCGATCAGAGATTAAGTTGGCACATGCATTTAGAACTGATTTCCGAGAGAATTAGAAAACTTACATGGATCTTTAAAAAACTGAGACACGTAATGCAAAGCGCCTTGCTGAATAGAATCTACATTGCTATTGCTCAATCGGTCATCACATACTGTATCCCTATATGGGGTGGTGCAACTAAGACCAAATTTCTTTATCTTGAAAGGGCACAAAGGTCTCTTATCAAAATTATGTATTTCAAGCCCTATCGATTTCCGACTATTAAATTGTATAATCTATGCGGCCTCTTATCAATAAGAAAACTTTACATCTTGCTTATTCTACTCGACTTGCACAAAAATCTTCCATATGATCCAGCTATATTAAAAAAGCGACTATATTATAAGGTAGCTGCTTGTCCCCGTGTTCGAACAGTCTTTGCTGAGCGCCAATATCCTATACGTTCTTCAACACTATATAATACAGTAAACAAAAAATTAAACATCTATGGCAAAACAACTTACGAATGTAAAAGACAGTTAGTGGACTGGCTTAACACATTAGATTACGAAGCAACAGAGAGCCTTTTGGCAAGAATAACTTGAATACACACACGCACACACCCACACATACACATACACACACATACACATACACACACATACACACACACATCCACACACAAACACTAATAGTAATATAGGCTGGCTTTGTACAAATAATGTCACTATTGTACTCAATGTAAAACTGATTTAAATTAGGAGAGCGAGTCAACCCCAACACGAGTATTGCATTACTCTCTGGGGTGTCTCAATACTTTAACTGTTGATATTGAGTAATAAAGTTATTTTATTTTTATTTTATTATTTTATGATGTTGCAGATTATGAATCCTAATCTTAAAACTGAATTAGAAAAAATTGCTAAGATTTTAGGTAGCTTTGCCTTTCTCCTGTTGTTTGTTTTCACTTTCACACATTCTACTTACATTTTCAAAATTCCAAATTCAAAATGGCAACAAAAACTTCACATCACCGCACTTCCACTGACCGGCGCGAGGAGCGCGTGCGCAGGATACCTAGCTCCTTGCCACTGTTGCTTCATCCTCGCGCGTCGGCTATATCAACTCAGCTCACGTCGAGCTGTTCGTGACCCTCAAGTTCAAGGTTACACCCTCTCGATAGCGCGTATTTTGATGCACATTTTTTTTTTTTTCAGATTATGAAGACACTTTTCAGAGTATTTTTAGACAAAGGTATCACTTACAAGAACATTGCACATTTTAGTCTGTTCTATTAGTTATATAAAAGAGAGTTATTGTCATGGAAAACAATCGTTAGTACTCACTCAACGAACGCATTAAACTGTTGTCATGATTCTACTAAGTACTTTTAACGATATTTTAAGCCGGTTATGCTATTATTCATTTAATGAGCTTACATTTTAATCACAGATGGTATTTGTTATAAGTATTGCACCTTCGGAATTTATATTTATTTTATTTATTAATTTGTTTGCCTTTTTCTTGTTTCGTCAAAAGATCTCCCTTGCTCTTGTGAACTCTTCTTACTATACTTAATGTACTTGCCAAAGTTAAAATTTACTGACAACTAAAGGCGAATCTTAGTGTAAGCTACCTGACATTTACATACCTTATTTATTTGTGTATTTCTGTTGGATAACCTTACTAGGAAGTTAGGTTCCCTCCCTAATCATATTTTTATCAATGATAGAAACTAGGAAGATTCGACCTGATCCTAGGGACTCAAGCGGGAGCGTGAAGTGCTCGATAGAGTCCCTAGGATCAGGATTTTTCTAGTTTCTATCATTGTGTAGAAAATAGTGCATTGTAATATGCTAAAAATAAAAATTCACTTATATTTTTATCACTTATGAACGGCCAGGACCCTGCATTACAACCACTTAGCTACCGTGGCGAACACGGTCCTAATTTTTTATTTATTTATACATATAAACTAATTATTGGTACGTTCTGAAGTTCACTATTGCAGACCAGCCTCTATCACATTTCCTGAGCGGCTTATCGACCTAAATCCTTCGACCACATGTCCAAAAACGAATGTTTTTCAAATTAAATACTGCTGTGATTCTTATTTGTACAATAGAGTATCTTATCGTATTTTACTGATATAAGCTACCGTGACATTGTTGCGGGTCTGTGAAGAGAACGGCTAGGAGACAGAAAAGAGGGAATACGAGACGGAAAGACTTCCTTATCACAATAAGGCCAAATTTTGACATAGTTAAACATTGCGCGCACTTTCAGGCGATCAAACTGTTTAACAGACTACCAGGTAGACATAAGAAGTTTAGTTTACCATTCAAGTTTTAGAAATACCCTCGAGTTGTTTCTTCTGGAAAAGTGTTTGTATAGCGTGGCAGAGTTGTAGGTTAATGTTATTATTGTTTTATTTTTGTAATTTGTTTCGGAATGTTTTATGTTTTGATTTTTTTTTGACATTGCATTTTATCCTCATGTAATCTAGTTCTTCCATAATAATTGTTCTATTGTTAATGATATTATTGTTTTTAAACGTACATTCATAAATGTATGTTGTTTTTGAATTAATGAAATGAAATGAACGCAAAAGAAACGGAACCTTATTTGCTGCTACCATGCATTACCAGTACAAACAGTCAAGACAGAATTTTGTCACGCATTATCTCGTTCAATTTGTATGAACTGGGCGCGGGAAAAATCAGCCCTGCAGATCATATAGCGTCCTGTTTTCCTTCTCAAATAGTTGCTCCAACTGCCGTTAATTTTGTAACTAAAATTAGTAATCATCCAAGTGAATTTAATGACACATACCCTACGATGACATTCCGATGAGATCCTGTCGCATGAAATGACGCAGTCAATTGGATTTTAAAATACTGTTTGAAGTAATTAACATTAACACAAAAAAAAATAACATTATTACTGTCAATTTTAAAAACCCCATTGGTTTTTTTAGACACTAATGTGATTATGGCTGGTCCTTACTAAACTTATACTGAAACATACCTGAGAAATATGTGGGAAATCACACAAATAAAGTTAACTTAGATGTGAATTCTTAAAACTGTTAGCAGATACAAAGCCCTTTGTCGTTGTGTATCAAAAGTTTAGAGTTTTAAACTTTTATAAAGCATGTGGCCGGAACCTTACGTAGCATAATTGCTGAGATATATATTTTAATTTATTTATTTATTATTTCGTACACAAAGAGATAAATTACAGAGAAAACAATAAGGAGTACAAAAGTACAGGTTAGCTTATCTCTAGAAAGAGATTTCTTCCAGCAGACCATGGCGACAGGAAAAACTCATTTAAAATTGTTATGGATAGACAAACGTGTACAAATGGAAATGTAAATGAGAGTTACATATTTAAAAATCGTAACAAACTAAAAACCCCTAAGTACATGTTTTACTTACAAACAAGTAAATTAATATTCTACAATAAGTATTATTTTTGTGAATAAACTGTTTCAATTTAGCATGATTTTCTCGTTTTTTTAACCACAACCTATTTACTTAAAAACCACCTACCTCCCTCACCTATATATTATCTTGATCTGCCGTCTATCTATACTCTAATTATGCCCACATCATGGTGTTCAGAGGACTACACGCCAAGATTTCATGTGCCCACCGTTTGTTACCAACATAACACCTCTTTTCCAATGGATTTGTATAGTTTGAGCTGCTGTCGTTTGAACTTGCTGTTCACCTTAAAATTACCAAATGGTTGCGGGCTGTTAATTTATGTTCTTTGATAAATTGATTCCTAGTTTGCCCTTCGGTTTGGTCAAATGTATTTTACCGTCAACAAATTAAATTAATAGTAAATGCTGATAAATATTTGTTTGGATTTAATTATTGTTTGCGTCCATGACATGTTTATTGCTAAACATAAAATAAATATAAATATCTGGGACAATTTACTCCAAGATCATCTGACCCCAAACTAAGCAAGCAGAGCTTGTACTATGGGCGTCAGAGACTGATAAACATACTTATATATTTCTAAATACATACTTGAATAGATAATTACACGCAGACACACAGCAAACACAAATGTTCGTCAAATAAATGTTTGACATGGGTGGGGATCGAACCCACGTCCTCCGGCGCTAAAGGTAGGATCGCTACCCTTGCGCCAACAGTACGTCTACCACGAGTTGCCAATTTAAATTTACGTTATCGTTCGCGTAAAAAAATATATTGGGATTTGACATTGTCATATTATCATGTCATGTCAAATCCAAATCAATTTTTTACGCGAACGATAATGTAAATTTAAATTGGCAACTCGTGGTAGACGTACTGGCCAGTCAAAGCATCATAAACATCGCCAATATGTTTGCTGCAGGCTACGCCTTAGTGCGGCCATTGAATGGCCATAGTTTTTTTTGAGTAATTGTAAACTTTACCAATAATTGGTAGCTAGTCAGAAGTACCAAACCAAGAAGGAATAAAAATCAAACGCAGCGTAGATTCAATAAAAAGTTGCTTTGCTAAAACCGAGAATTACAATACCAAACAATCAAATATTCTAATCAATGTCTATTCCCCAGTCTTCTTTTATCATGTCAGCTGCTTTCTCTGCTATCATCATCGTCGGTGCGTTGGTGTGGGCTGCAGGAACGTGTGGCATGATGCTGGCGTCAACTACTCTTAAACCATCTACACCGTTCACTCTGAGACGAGAATCTACTACTGCCTTCGAGTCATTGGCTGGCCCCATCTTATTCGTACAACAAAAGTGATAATTGGTAATCGTAATGGTCCTCATCGCGCAATACCAGTACTCGTCAGAATTGAATTCATGATGAGCACAATTAGGCAGAGGCACATCATGCAATTTACTGCCAAATTTTTGAAATGCTATTGTTTTGGAAAGCTCTATCGCTTTTCTTATCCCTTTTAACATAACTTCCTGATCGTGGCCATCGTCTGAAAAGTAGTTGGCGTGTATGATAGGCTTGGTCTTAGGGTTTTTATTTTTAAGCATAATTCGTCCTTTCGATTCAGGCAGCATAATATAAGGAATCGCCGTCCATGCTTCTTTATAAAGTATCGGGCCGTACACTTTATTGTAAACATCGTCATCTATATTAAAAACATCTTTGTACAGTCTTGAAGAAGCATAGGAACCTCCCACAAACAATAATTCTAAATCCGGATAGCCATCTTCATCGTTGGGATGTTTAGTATCAAAGAAGGCCAAAGCTTCTGCGCCATTTGGAGCTGACAACGGGCCATCACGGTTTCTATTGTATTCAATGAAATTCCTAAGCGTAGCTATATTTTTAATATTTAAGGAGCCTGTTGTATTGATAAGAAAAGTGAATGCTCCTGTTCCCCAATGATCTTGTAGGTTGTATCCAACAGGTAAATTGACTATAGTAGATATGTTCTTTGCAGTTAAGTGCTGTTTTGGCCCGACGCCACTTATCATCAGTAATTTTGGTGAGTCAATAGCTCCAGCTGATAGAATAACTTCTTTCCTTGCTAAAACCTTGTGTGTTTTACCATTTTTGTAGAATTCGACACCGTAAGCCTCCTTTGTGGATGGATCAATAAGTATACGCGTGACCAGTGCTTTTTTTGCAATATGTAGGTTCTTTCGGTGTTTGATAGGTTCTATGAATGCACGATTTGCGCTCATTCTAGTACCATTCTTCATTGTAAATTGAAAATAGGCGTAGCCTACTTGTTGTTCTGCGTTGTAATCGACGATTTTCCCGCCGTTCTCGACTCCAGCTTTCAAGAATGCGTCTGCTAGGACTGTTCTATAGTTAGCATGTTGGATATTCATCTCGCCACCTGTAGACCGATATCTGCTATTCTGTGCCAGATAAGGTATTTGTAAGTTTTCCGAGCGTTTAAAGTACTTTAGTACAGACTTGAAATCCCAGCCTGTAAACAAGAAATCCAGAATTTCAATTTATAAATTGCAGACACCTGGTTTTATCTCACTGAAAAAATCTGTTATAATTTAATTTTTTTAATGTTTCTCGTCTTTGTGTGTATGATGATAATGTAATAATATTTTTTTCTATTTAGGAGAATTTTCTCTACACTTTATTTGCAAGAAGCTTTTTTCTCAAAAGAAAAGTTAAGTATTACCTGTATTTCCCTTAGCAGCCCATCCGTCGTAATCCTTCTTATTCCCGCGCGTATGTATCAAAGAGTTCAGGACTGACGAGCCGCCCATGACGCGACCTCTTGGCCACGCGCACCGCCCTTCCTTCATTCCCAAGCACCCATTTTCCTGAAATAAAAAAACCCAATCTTTACTGCACACATGAAAGCGCCGAAGGCTCAAATGAGGCTAGAAGACCTCCTTTTGTAAAACTTAACAAACAACAAACAAACAAAAAACGTTGCACGCGGGGGAGCCTGCGTGTGTTTCGGTTTGCGGTCCCGAGGAAGACGGTAACGCGTGTCTGTCTGTCTTGTGTTATCGTGATTCCCCCCCCCCCCCCCCCCCCCCCATGAGCCTTCGCCTTGTCGTGACGGGGGGACGCTTAGTACTGGTGGCAGCCGGGAACCACCGGGAAGCTAAGTGGGCTCAGGCGTGGCGGTGCGGTAGACTTCCCACCTACCCACTGCCTGCCACCGGGCGTGGTAGTGGTATGGTGCCTGCCTGCCTACTGGTTGCCTGTGGGTCGTGGTTGTGGACCCAGTAGGGTCCACGTTCGGCGGGAGCCAGCAGGCTTGAGTGCGGGGGTGCTTTTGCCCGCAATGCACGGCTTTACAGAAGCAGCCTATAAGACTTAATTATTGTCAGATTTAGTCGAATGACGATGCAATATGTATTAGTATTTGTGTGTTATTTACTATAAACAAGTTCTCAATGATAATGTTATAATAATGGTCATGACGTCGAAACTGGAAACTTAGGTCAAGTTTTAAGAATCCTTTCTTTTTCCTTAATTAGGAAATTTGCTTGCTAAGGTAATTCATAAAATTATATTACTTATTACATGTTTTTTTACATTTCAGGTAATTCTTTTGGTTCCTCGTGAAACGCCCTAACCAGTTTGACCATGCTGTGGTCGTCGTAAGTTAATGAGTAAGTTACTTTCGGTATATTTCCGTATGTTTAGTAGTTCGGATACGTGAAGATTTCTGACATTTGGAAAAAAGGCACTCGCATGCTGCATACGAATAGGACTAAATTGTAATACCTTTGTATAATACCTAAACTATTTGATAGTTGTATGAGTCAAGATATTCTAACGCACTTTTATGACAATTGAGTCATAGTTGAACCCATTTTTTTCATTTTGTTTATATATCACTTCATCAATATCATTATCTTTATTACTTCATGTCAAGTACCAAACATGATCCCTTCTAGGGCACAAATATGCAAATGACACGTAGGTAGCGAGAAATTCTATCATAGCTACCAGTCTATTAATTGCTGCTTTATTAATCTCAGTGTCTTTTGTACCTTTAAGGAACCGAACAGCTGTGTAAAACAATTACGTGCAACATATCATATAAAGATCTTTTGAGAACAAATGTGAAACTAGCAAAATATCATCAAAATTTACTGGCTTTGTTCGACAAAGTAGTTCGAAAAGAGCGAAGAAGAGAAAGTTTAAGTAGGTACGAGTAGTTTAAGTTTGTTCCCAAAGTGGTAAACTAAAATCGAAATAGAGAACCCACTAGCTATGACGCGAGCGCGCATGTAAAAAATTAAAACTACATTTCTCGAAACGAGAACGCATGATCATGAAGTCGTTTAAAAAAATAGAACGACAACGCCAGGTTCCTTCGCACTCGTAACTCATTGTATCCTACCATACCTAATTTAAATAAGTTGGGGTACATTAACGGGTAGAAGGGGTAGACCCCGTATTGTCTTTGGTACAAATACCTGATTAATTTATTTTGAATGCGTTCTAGCTTTAGGCTATATTGGGCCTGATATGAAGCCCAAACAACAGCATTAAATTCCAAGTGGCTTCTTACAAGAGCATTATATAGCCCTAATGTTAGTAAAACTATTGACCCTGCGAAGTACAAGTCCTAAGTTCCTGTACGCTTTCTTACAGACATTGATAATATGGTCCCGGAACCTCAGCTCTGCTGTGAACCAGACCCCCAAGTCCCTTACTCCCGTGACTCTTTTCATGGTAGCATCGTCTATTTTATAATCATAGTGGATGGGATGATGAACTCTTGCAAATGAAATTGTAAAACATTTTGAGATATTAAATTCAAGCTTTTTTGCTATACCCCATTCCACTACCTCGTTAATGTCACTTTGCAATCGCTCACAATCTTCCGTGTTTACCACCTTTCTAAACAGCTTAAGATCATCTTCAAACAGTAAGCAAACTGAAGACCTAACAACCCTAGGCAAGTCATTAATCATAAAAATTAACTGGAGAGGTCCAAGGTTATTACCCTGACTCACCCCTGACCTGACATAATATGGTTGATCGATGCCCAGCGTACTCCACGTACTGCTGTCGATCCTTCATGTAACTTGCAAAGAACCTTAGTAAATGAGGAGTGCAACCAACGCCAGCTAACTTTCGAAGCAAAATATCATTATCGACGACATCGAACGCTTTCCTAAAGTCGAAATAAGCGGCGTCCACTTGTCCTCTACTATTTGGTGGACAATGACGTCTTGCTGAGTAAAATGACATATTGATAGGCATCACACCACATCTACTGAGATTTTTTGCTTCGTACATGAGAGACAGGAGTCAATATGTGGAATATAGGGGAGTTTAGTCGGAATCCTATCTGCCTAAAACAGGCGTGAGTCAAGGGAGTAATTTGGGCCCTTTGCAGTTTCTCATAATGATAAATGACTTGCCGAAAAATGTTTGAGATGCCAAATGTCTACTGTTCGCGGATGACTTAAAACTGTTTATGCCAGTACTCGGTAGGCAAGACGCTGATCGCTTGCAGGATGACATTGACAGGGTAGTAGAATGGGGTGCTAGGAATAGCCTACGTTTCAATTTAGCTAATTGTATGAGCATTTCGTTCACGCGATCGCGAGCGCCATTAAGGCACCAATATACGGTTGATGGGGAACCGTTGCGTCGTGTGGTAGAAGTTCGCGATCTGGGAGTTACTCTAACACCGGAGCTAACTTTTCGTGAACACATCGTGGACATCTGCAAGAAGGCCTACCGAAAACTAGGTTTTATTCTTCGTACGGCTAGTGGCTTTAGTAATGTTAAAGCAGTTGCAGCTCTGTACAATGCATTGGTCAGGAGGCAGCTTGAGACCAACTCGGTTATATGGGCACCGCATGAGGCAAAATATAACCAAATGTTAGAGAAAATACAAAACAAATTTGTAAGATTTTTGTATTTGAGGCAATATGGAGTATATCCATTTTTCCCAACCAACTTTTTGTAACCAACTCTGTTTGTTTTAGGTATGGTTGGGTATAACCAACTAAGAGTGAGGCGGGAATTTTCACTGGTTCTCTATGTGTTTCAACTGCTAGTTGAAAAATCTTATAACTCCTAGTTACTAGCCACCATTAACTTCTGCGTTCCGAACGACCCCGTGGGGCTAAGGCGGCGTCCGCGACTGTTCGCAGTGCCGCGAAGTCGGACCAACCTACTCGCCAGGGCTCCTTTGACGCGCACGTTGCACACACTAAACATGGTTTCAGAGCAAATTGACTTATTTTCGTGTGCTCTGAGTGAGTTCACGAGGCTGACAATGTTTATTTTATGTAATTTGTAAAATGCGTTCTACGGTTTTTTACCTCTCTATCGCATAAGGTTGTGTTATCCTGTGAGAAAGTGTAATTGGTTAAATAAATAAATAAATAGTTGAACATGATGTGCCTCCACCACCAGAATTAATTCTGAGAGAGAATCAGGCCAGAAACTCAGCTGATAGAAACAGCCTGTCATGTTTTTTTGAAGTAACAACAAGATTATTAAACGTTAAGTTTAGTTTTTGTTCTTGCACAGGTCATATGATTCTCGATTATCATCTAATGTTAAGACAATCTGTCTATTTTCACATAATGATACACGTGTAGTCAAAGTTCACAGGTAAATCCCGTGTTTTTAATTTGGGCTTTAGCCCCTTGGAACCGCTACTGTTCTTGGTAATAGGTGTTGTTGTTTATTTTTGCAACGACATATTTTTCGGACGTTCGTGTACTAACTGACTGCGTGCTCACACAGGTATATCGGAACGATGAACTGGTCGTTCGAAATAGTTTGACCACACACACAGTATTACCCGATGTTGTCGAGAGTGAATTTTTCCGTAACTCGAAAGATTCATGTCGGAAAAATGCAGCCTATGATCAAACACTGACGTAAAAACCACCTTACTGCATGACAATGACGTGCGAAGGCGAAGCGATCAAGATTGTATGCAATTAGCCCACTTCAGCATTGACTTAGTGGTTTCATTTAGTAGCCAATTAAAAACGTGTTTTGCATGTTTATTTACTTTAGAATAAAAATCAAGAAGTTCTCGGAAAATGATCACTGATAGTGAAATCGGTTAGCCCTAATCCCACAGGTCCTAGCTACAGGGCTGGCGAAGTGTTTCCTTTGTTTTTAATCGCCAACCATACATTTTTGTTTAAAAAATTTTGGAGCGTTACGTGATAAAAGCCATAATGCACTCTTAAAACAGAAACAAAATTGCCATGATATCTTCATTATTTTTTTATTTATTGTTTTAAGGAGAGTTTTTTCTATTAGAAAATATCACTCTCATAGTTCTTACAAGTTTTGTCACTTACATATTGCTTACTACTACACTTGACAGTGACCTACGCTTAGAGCCTGTTTGTTATGAATATGATATCTTGCAGAAACTATTATTTATAAGGGAACAAAAAGAAATATTTTCAAAAAAAATTGATTGAATTTATTTTCATTTGAAGAGTTTTATATTTTTTTTACCTTCTATAAAAGTTAAATGCACGTAAACAACAAATATCTCTTATAAGTGTTCGTTAATATTGTACAGTCAACCGTATATCGAGCTCATCTCCACGGACTTTCGTTCCGACTGCGAGTTGTATGCGAGTTCTTTGCAATGAGAGGTCTAGCTTATGCCAGTCGTGTTACACTTCAGCCGTTGACTTGGTTGACTGTACTGATTCAAAGCTATAAGTTAAACTTTCGCAGAACCGCAACAAACTAGAAGGGAAATACCCCTTTGAAAACAAAACAAAATGCAAACTCACCTATTTATGCTGCGGCTTTGAGATCAGTAAAACGGGAATCACCTTTCGAAGTCAAACGAGTAGCATTTTTAAGATGAGGTTATGTGATTTCACACCGTAAATCATAAAGATTAAGGGTCTTCGAATGTTGGATTCTTTTGCATTTTGATGTCATGTCTTTGCGTTGTTGTCGTGCGATGCCTCGTTCCTAATACCACGGTATTTGGCAAATACCTATATACGTTACGGAAAATCATGGCTATAGGAGGTTATACGTTACGGCGTGGTTTTCCGTAACGTATAGGTATTTGCCTATTTAGGGCAGCCTCATAACAGGTGGAGGAATCTGCTGGGTTCGTAGCTTATTACTATGAGATCTTAGTAGGGTAAAAAAATGATATTTGTTTGTTAAATAATTTGTGAATTCTTACTATATCACTCTGATTTAAAAAAAACATGCTGTTATGAATCATATACCACGGCGATTTAACTAAGTTTAATTTATATTTAAAATATTTGTAAAAAAGGGCTGCAAATAAACCGTTCCTAAACTAGCTTAATTTTTAGGTATTTTGGTGTAGTGTAGTCGAAGAAGAGCTAAGAATAAGAATTGCCTAATCATGCCTTGCAAGCCAGACTTAGGTCTTGTATTTTACTCAACCTACCTTGCCAAACCATATGTAAAATATTTTAAAGTAAATTAAATTAGGTGCTTTGTTAAGCATTCCAGTTGTTTTTGAATCCAATACCCTCTAGATGACTGCGGAACTGTACATCACTCTAAATGTCAACGCCAAGGATTCCGATGCTCAGGCCTCATACTCAAGGGTGTGCTCTCAAACTTAGGACATGTGACAAATGAGGCTTTTTTCGCGGTAAATGCGCAGAGTTGTCTTACCGGGGTTGAAACAGACAATGTTATTTTGACCCCACTGTAAGACCTGTTCAAGGGACGCCTCTACTACAGACACAAGCTCTCTTCGAGAGATTGCGTTGGCCAAAGTACAGTGCGTCCCCAGTGCTGTCATCCGCATAACATTTTTTTGTTTACAATACTATGCATGTATGTGGCTAAACATTGATCTAATAAAACGGCCTTTACTCTCAAAGACATATCAATAGATTCTATCTATACAGTCATAGACCAAGACCGATTCATGCTGTTGTTTACCCCTTGTGACCCGCATACTAAGGAGCTGGTCTGCTCTTCGTTGTTGACCCCTGTCGCGGTAGGTGCAGTCATGCATTCTAATGGGAGACCATGAGTTCGATGCTTCGACATTGATCTGACAAGCGGAATATAACTTAACCGAGAGGAGTTGACTGTAAAGTAAATAAAGGTAAGAGATTGTGTGGCAAAAAGTTAAAGTTTGATTATGCGGAGAATGTCAGACGACGCAAAAAAATGACTTCTATTTTTAAATAAGAAAAGAAAATCAATATTTTTTATTTTATCTAATGTCTCGGTTTTACCTGCCAGTATTTACTTTTTTGTTGTTCAAGGAGTTTATATGCCATTATTACTTTTTATTGAACACCCCTCGTATGTCGCTCTATAAATACTATCCTTTTTTAAATACAATTCGACTCGAGATACAGTTGCCCAATTAAACAAATTTTAAAACTGAAAATATCCTTTTCGGTGCTGCCTTTACTAACTAACATTATTTCATTTTGTAAATAGAAAAATTGGTATTTACTAGTAAATAATTATTCGAAATATCCGCTCCTCATAAATTATTAATTCGTTTACTGAATTAATTGCTTGCAAACCTAGTAATCGTGATTAATCGATTCATCAGGAGCGTTGGTCGACAGTGTTAAACACAATGTTTATCGTCTGTATATCTACTTCCGGTATTTATTAATGACTTCCATGTGTTTACGTTTCCTGATCACTTTTATGAAGTTGAATCAAATCACACTTTTCTATTGCAAAAAGATAACTTCTAATCGATACTAATTTTAAATTAATAAAGAGGAAAAATTTGGATGTTTGTATCGATAAAACATAAAAACTACTGCACCAATTGAAATAATCTTTCACTAGTATAAAGCAACATCATCCGACAGCAAGGAATAAAGGCTATATCGGAAAAATAGTATGTACACGCGGGCAAGGCCGCTAGCAGACTAAGATTTCTGCTCTTAAATTATATTTTTTTAATGATTTTATGGGTTTTCTTGAGCACAATCTTTCCCGTGAGAAGACGTGGTCTAGTGGAGCGAGCTTGTCCAGACGTAACATTAACACTATTTATTTTCACTTATATTGTCAACGTTGGGTTTCAGCTGGTGAGTAAGCAAACCAACCAAGGAAACAGCAGTAATTATTCTAGTGTTTTACGTGTTGATAGGCTACGGTTACGCCTAACTGCTCACCCCCATGTCAAATGAACGCGTTATGGCGCAGGTGGCATAAACTAATAACTATTATGGAACTAAGTTTAGTCTATGATATCCTCAGTTACCTGTGGTTCCGTGGTGTAACCCCAGTTAGCGTCGGTGAACTGCAAGAAACTCGCCAGGAGCGGTATAGACATGTATGGCTTCTCTTCATCTCCGGCTTCTAACAGGAGAACCTGAATGGGACAGTTGGAATGTCAATAATAACGTAGAGTTATTTGTTTTATTTTAGCCCGAATGGATCTCCAATTGTCTGACCCGCTGTATCTAACAATAATTTCTCTGAAAATAGCAATCGATTAGTTCATTGATCATTGTAAGTATTCTTGCTATTTCCGTATTTAGCGTCATCTGACTACAATGGGTCATCGATTTTTTGCTCATGATTTCTCAATAACCTTTCAAAGTAGTGACTTCCAGACTTCCAGTAAACCAATTTAAAAAATAAGGTGTTCATCAGAATCTCAGCCCTAAGCAAGCAGGGCTCATAATTTTGATGTCAGAAACTGAAATTGACATACTCATATTGAATTGATGCCCATAACATACATTACAGGTACCTACTAGCATAAAAACACAAACAAAATAACTGGCAATTTTTTGGAATTATTCCACAATTAAGTATTTAAGGTCTGTACTTGACTGTGTTCATCTTACTGTGAGGCATACAAACCCAGTCCCTCTTTTATCTGTAGTAAAGACCGTTCTACAAATCTTGAACAAAAGCTCTTACCTTGAAGTGATCAACTTCGGTGAGACGGTTGGTCAGAACGCATCCAGCCGTCCCAGCCCCAATGACGATGAAGTCATATTCCTCTTGTATCTTCTTGTCTGCTGGGTCTCCAGTCAGGATCTCCTGCAAGAAGTTACGTTTTGCTAGGAGGGACCAGAAGCTGCCCTGACATGGGACTAGCAGGTATGTCAGACTGAAAAGAAAAAATAAAGACCTAATGAACAGTGTCCTAAAATCTGAATCCTAGAACCTAAATTACAGGTTCCGGGGTTCAGCCGTATGCTCAGGCAAAGTATATGTATTCTTCTTTCAAAAATATACCGGAATTATGATGACCAATCATTTTGCAGAAGTTAACTATTTTCTTTATTTTTTGCAATGAATTCCAATTTTCTAGTATATTTAGATTTATTATACCAAAGAGAGACTCTTTGGATAAATACACACATCAAAAGTGTCTAGGGATCAAGCATTTTTATGCGGATTTCTTGAGATTGAGATGTGGCTTTGTAATAAATTTATGATTTTATAAATTTATATGGATCCTTTTTGGTGCATTTCATAATTTGAAACAGGAACTGTCAATCAAATTCGAGTAAAAGATGAAAATCAGCTGTCAATATTTTCCCTATAAAAACATACAACGCATTGAAGACATTATTAGTGCTACTGTTTCCCTACTACTGATTAAAACCAACGTTATTATGGAGCGGCGACGTCATTTAAGCAGGGAAGAAATGCTCAGAGCCGTGGGAATGATAGAAGCTGGTTCCCGGCAACGTACTGTGGCTTTAGCTCTGAATACAAGCCAGAGTGTTATCAGTCGACTTTGGACACGTTACCGAAGCACTGGTGCCGTGGCTGAGCGCCATGGAGGACGGTATCGCTGCACCACACGGAGACAAGACCGATACATTCAAATCACAACTCGAAGAGCTCCAACAATAACCGCCATGATGTTAGCCGTGAGGCTTCATCACTCTTCAGGGAACTTAATTAGCGACCAAACAGTCAGAAACCGCTTGCATGAAGTGAACCTTCATTCCCGAAGATCGCTAAGGGTACCACCTATAGCAATGCACAATCGTAGGATTCGATATCAATGGGCTCTTGAACACAGAAATTGGGCAGAAGAACAATGGCGTTTCGTGTGCTTTTCTGATGAGTCTCGTTTTGGTATGACACCGGATACAAGACGTATACGACACTGGAGAACCCCTGGACGCCAACAGCGATCAAAATCCTGCCAGGAAGTCCATCCTTATAGTGGTGGAACCATCATGGTATGGGCGGGTATTTGGATCGGCGGAAGAACTGAGTTGATTTGGATCAGAGGCAACCTCAACGCTCAAATTTATGCTGAGACGATGGTATCAGACGTCATCGTTCCTCTAGAAGTGCAAATCGGTCCCTTATTTCAGTTAATGCATGATAATGCACGACCGCACACCGCAAGAGTTGTAAGACAGACTCTCGCCGCAGCTAATATCAATGTCCTGCCCTGGCCTGCTCAGTCGCCAGACTTGAACCCGATTGAGCAAGCATGGGATATGCTGCAGAGAAGAGCTCTGCCGAATATGGAGGGTATCCAGTCGCAAGAAGACCTTTTTTTGTTGTTGCAACGAACATGGGCGGCCATTCCACAGCGTGATTTGGATGAACTCATTTTGAGTATGCCAAACCGATGTTCTTGTGTTGTTAGTGTTCGCGGTAGAAACACGGATTATTAATTGTTTAACTTACCCAAAAACTGTTATTTCAGTCTTTTTTTCGAACTTTAATGTTAGTGGTTCAAATGTCAAAAATCCCTTTATTAGGAAAATGCCAAATTTCTTTATTAATGCAAAGGTGACTTGGTTTATCGTTACTGTAGACAAACGAAAACACTTTATTTGATGAATCCTTAAAGAAAATTTTAATTAATATCAATCAGGAGAAAAGTTATTGCAAAAATATATGTTGATCCCTAGACACTTTTGATGTGTGTAGTATATTTTAAGTCAATGAAACCGAGGGTATATTAAGTTGGCGTTTAGTCTCGAGGTGCAAACTGTACTTCTCACTTTGAGTGCGAGAAAAATAGTCAATTTAGTACAAAAACATTTAAAACCGATCAAATTTGCACTTGACAAAAGTTCTGAAATTTTCGTGATCAGTTTTTTCTTCTGAACTGAACCACAGATTAACAATTACACATGGCGCCACCTTCTTTGCGGATAAACCATGGAACTAATACTCTCAACATTTTCACAATGAAGATGGCCCACACTCCACAGATAATAGTATATATTTACTGGCTGTTTGAGTTTGTCTATGTCACATGAAGCCAATTAAAAAACTAAATACTTTTTACTCCCTAGGGAGTAAAGTGGTCACTTTAGTCCCGCTTCGTAGGGCTATATTGGCGTACTTTTAGAGCATGAGAAGTGAAAAATAGATTTTTTGCATTGTGAATGCAAAACAAGGATGATATAGCCGGTATTGCTGTCATGTCATTGATCACCTTAGATGGAACTGACCCTGCCATTCTTAAATTATACTCGTAGTTAAAGCTGAGGAAGGAAGTCGTCGACATTGTGTTTGTAGGACTATTTATTTCTTTCATAGCCCTTTGTAATGCCGATCTATCCGTCAGTTGTAGCGATAATTTTCCTTTTAATTGAATTGCATTAGTGACCTGATGAAGGTAGCAGGATTCCGGTGGCCAGGTCCTTCAACCAACCGCTCTGTAAATTGATTAGCCTATCTAGACCTATGATAGTGGATGTCTAATGGCTGCGAATGATGAATGACGTAAGTTAAGAAGCTGATACATAGATCTCAGATTTAGATTGAACATAGATCCTTACTTCGGGCACGCCTGGGATGACGTCAAAGTAATTTCGGAATTCTACAAGGT
The DNA here is from genome assembly GCA_947369235.1 of Udea olivalis. Classification (NCBI taxonomy): domain Eukaryota; kingdom Metazoa; phylum Arthropoda; class Insecta; order Lepidoptera; family Crambidae; genus Udea; species Udea olivalis. The sequence continues at coordinate 6,172,215 of OX376362.1, read as the reverse complement.
GCCAAGTGCGAGTTTAAAGGCCTGCGCAGACGAAGGACTTCACAGAATCTGTAGCGAGCGGCCGGCCTCCCCCGCCTCACCCCTGCCAGTTCCGCTGCGCGCCTCACTGACAGCTATCACATCAAATGAACATTACCGTATAGAAAACAGAACATCCACAGCCTGTCAGGAGATGTTTTTTAGCAGAAAATCTGTACAGATTCGGTGCAGAGACTGTATCGAAACCGAAACCTAGCCGATGTGGAAGAGGCCTTCTTTTTTTTCGGGGACTCTCCGGTACTTTTATTGACGACACGATCGGCGTAGTGCGCTGTAGCACGGTTTCTCGCCTCAATTTCCGTGGTATCCCTGGCTTGATTCCTTGTCTGGTACCTCGTTAAACACAGGTATTTATCCCTACTTCGAGATCATGACAGGTGGTGTCGTCCTCGGCCTTTTTGTACGGCGTACTTTTAGTCCTCCGTGTGCGTTATTCGATATAGTTTGTAAGGAATCTATATTGATAGATAAAGAACTACCTCGCGGGTTGCCCACGAGGGGCACGCAGGCCTTTACTCGAGCGCACCGAGCGCAAGCGCGTCAACGCAAAGTGTGCCATCGGTGGTGGAGCCTCTGGTGGTACTTCAAGCTACCATTTTTTCATTTATACTAATATTATAAAGAGGAAAGATTTGATTATTTGTTTGAATAGGCTCCGAAACTATGGATCCGATCGTGAAATTTTTTTCACTAACAGAAAGCTAAATTATTCCGGAGTGATAAAGGCTATATTTTATTATGATTGAACAAAAAATCCAGTGAAAAAAAATAGTAAAGGTAAATCAAGCCGGAGAAAATTTTAACAAAAAAAAACCAACTTCAAAAAAAACTATTCCGAAACAAAGCACTAAAAAGTAAAGAAACAATTGCTTATTCTTCTGAAACTTATACGATAATTTAATGTAGGTACAATTATTGTTATTGTTGGAGTCGGTGTCAGCCAAGGAAACACTACAATATACCTAGCAATATACCTATTTCTTACATATCACGTTTACATATGTATGTAGGTAGTTACAAACCTACTTTGGCTGACACCGACTCCAAAAATATCAATAATTGTACCTACATTATATTATCGTATAAGTTTTAGAAGAATAAGCAATTATTTCTTTACTTTTTAGTGCTTTGTTTCGGAATAGTTTTTTTTGCAGTTGGTTTTTTTTTTTGTTAAAATTTTTGTTTATTTCTTGTTTTTCAGTGAATAGTTCTTATTTATTTTATACATCGAAAAAGTATCGTCCAATTGCTCCTAAGAGTTGAAGAGTTTCGTTACTTTGTCATGGATCCCATAATCAGAACCTAACACTCATCAAACTACCCTTGAAGTACGAGCATGGGTGGGGATCGAACCCACGACCTCCGGCGTCAAAGGCAGGATCGCTGCCATTGCGCCTGTCTCGTATATCCTTTCCAATGAAAAAAGAATTATCAAAATCGGTTGGCGTAATATTGAGTTATTCGTCCATTTGTCGTCCATTTGTCGCGCATTTTGTCTATCTAGATTTAAGACTTATATGGTTTTCTCATGGATGCCACTGTCAGAACTAGACCAAATTAAAATGGGACCATTCGGGAAGCACCAGCTTTCAAATAAAAAAATAATGATCAAAATCGGTTCACTCAGTCGAAAGTTATGAGGTAACAAACATAAAAAAAAAACATACAGTTGAATTGAGAACCTCCTCCTTTTTTTGAAGTCGGTTGAAAAGCGGGCAAAATTGGCACCAGCTGTCAAACATTTGACAGAGCGACGTCTGTCTGGGCAGCTCGTGTATAAATAAGCGTTTACGCGTTCGATGCGCGTGAACTAATAAACTCGCACTTGGCTCTGATGAAACTCTACGGAGCTTTACCTTGGCACTTCAGTGGTTCCCCTCGTATCGCGGCTTTTTCAACTGACTTCAAAAAAAAAGGAGGTTCTCAATTCGACTGTATGTTTTGTTTATATTTGTTACCTCATAACTTTCGGCTGGATGAACAGATTTTGATCATTCTTTTTTTATTTGAAAGCTGGAGCTTCCCGAATGGTCCTATTTTAATTTGGTCTAGTTCTGACAGTGACATCCATGAGAAAACCATATAAGTCGTAAATCTAGATAGACAAAATGCGCGACAAATGGACGAATAACTTAATATTACGCCAACCGATCTTGTTAATTATTTTTTTATTTGAAAGCCGATGATGCCCGTGTAGTCCCATTTTAATTTGGTCCAGTTCTGACAGTGGCATCCATGGGAAAACCATATAAGTCTTAAATCTAGATGAACTATATGCGCGTTAAATGGACGAATAACTCAATATCACGCCAACCGATTTCGATGCTTCTTTTTTATTGGAAAGGATTTTTTAAATTCTTTTATATTCTTCAAGGGTAGTTTGATGAGAGTTTGGTTAGGTTCTGATTATGGGATCCATGACAAAGTAACGGAGCTCTTCAATCACTAGGAGCGAAATTGGCTGACAGCGACTCCAACAATAACAATAATTGTACCTACATCATATTATCGTATAAGTTTTAGAAGAATACGCAATTATTTTTTTACTTTTTATTGGTTTGTTTTGGAATAGTTTTTTTTGAAGTTGTCCAAGTGTACAAGTTGTACCAAAGTGATAAAAATGTCACGTTTGGGCTCCTTAGGAGTAGTGGCAACAAGTTAAACATCAACGGAACATTCGATTGATTTTTAATAAAACCTAAAGGTATTTTTTAAATTAGATACTTTACCTGCTTATATTCCATATCATTTTCATATTTTAATGTATCATACAGACAGTATGAAGAATAATCCGGTATACACGTTGGTAATAGGCGTTTAACTGATACATTGGTTTTTTACAGTATTAGCTGTTTGTTAATAGTGCTTTTTGCTGTGCTATATTTTTCATCTAAAGATCAGAAATCTAAAAACTAAACTGGTCTCGCGCTATTTTTCTAGTTTCCCTATTATTCATAGGTTTCAACTCCCTATGCAAATAAAAAAAAACAAATCAGATTGATAAATCGGTAAGTATGTCTAATACTGACAGCCGCTAGCGCCCGTAACCCGCGTTGACGTATTTATATGGGATACCGGTACTCGTACAAGCGCCTCTCATGATTCAGAATAGGTAATTGCTCATGATTAAAAAATTAAGGAAAATGGCAAACGAATTTTGTAGTCAACTATCGTATACCCTGTCCATTCAGTTCGGATTATTAGTGCATGAGTGCGAGTAAGCGATCTCATCTAGTGGGCCGGCTTAATGCGGTCCCTCGTCGCATGGCGCTTGCAGAAAAGAACCCACGTATAATCGGTCCAACATACTACAACCTACCCACTGCGCTGAAAAATGCACAATCCGACGAACCATTCCGACGACAACTGAGAAACCTTTTGTTCGAAAAGTCTTTCTATTCCATTGACGAATATTTAAATTGTGTATTTTAATTTTATTCGACATGTGTATTTATTTTAATGGTATTTGATTGTATGATTTTGAATTTGTGATTTTTTATTTATTAACCTTTAATTTTTTTTACTGTTTCTATGCATGCTATTATTATTACTATATTGTTGACAATCTTAATACAAATTCTTATATCTGACATTTGGTGTAATACATATCGTAATTTTGTATTATAAGAGATATAAATCTAATCTAATCTATTCGTTTATTTTCTTTTTGGACAGCTCATGCCGATGAATTACCGATTTCTTTTTTCAAAATAATGTAGGTATGTAGGTACAGTAATGTCGTACTTTATTGACGGGTACCGCCTACTTGGTGAAGTGACCTGTGCATAACCAACAACCACATATTATAAAGAAGGTCACAAATAAGATAAATCGATCATATAAAAACAAATAAATATGGTCTCTCTCTATGGCCCCATTGATAATTATTTGCAAGGAATCATAATTATTATTTGTAATTAAATATACTAATGATGAAAGTAAACTTATTAAATATTATTTATTAAAACGATTAACAATTTATTTTATATACCTGAGTGCAATTTAAACAAAAATATAATAAACGAATAAGTAATATTGAACTTAAAATATTTCAATGTATTTAATCGATTAGAAGTTCTTTTTAAATAAAATTGATTATTATTTCAAATTGAATCGGTATTGTGTGAGGAGGCGTCACTAATTTTGAACTATCTCGAATTATCAGAAAGAAAATTAACGAATTGACAGACGTGACAAAAATGGTAGACATACTCGTAACTATTGAGTTACTGATTTATATCAACATACCATCACAACTTTATCCCATACGGGGTAGTCAGAGGCAAGTGACTGTGCCGTAACACTCAGAAGTCCAATTTTCACCAATGGTATTAGCACCCAACGTGGTAGTTGGTGAGCCTTCCGCCGTTATCCGGGTTGATTTGGTTTTTTATCGATGTTTTCCATCACCGGAGAGTTAGTCGGAAATTTAACAATGAACACAAAGATTGGTTCTGACCAGATTTGAACTCTGGACCACACGATCCACGATCTGAGTTGGGTTGCTTAACCCCTACCATCTACTCACCACCTACCACGTTGGGTATATATGGGATACCATTTGGTGATAAACGGGCTTCTGATTGTTGTTGTCCACTATGACCGTACAGTCACCTGTGGCTACCCCGTTTGGGATTTAATCGTGATAGTATGTTTATGTATGGATGTTTGATTTTGTAATAACGTACGTTAGGGTCAATTACTCAATTCGCACCGAGCCGCGACGCGACGCTGCGCGCACTTTTTAATAGAACTCCTCAAAATGTAACTTACTTACTACACGACACGGTATATATTTCATTGTGAGAATTCAGGAAACGTTGCACCACGTAGCACTACGCCGCGAGGCATCTCGTAAATAAAGTTTAAAAAAATAGTAGTTCTATGAGAAAGTGCGCGTAGCGTCGCGTCCCGTCTCGGTGTAAATTGACTCATAGACTTAAGATGCAGCTGGCAGCTACTCGGTGTGTTTGATCTGGTCGAAAACGATGTTCGAAATAAATTAGAAATACAATTTTAAAACAATGTATTATATTATAACACACCAAAAAATTATATTTCATCAACAAATAATAAAGATATCTCGTTTAAAGTAGTAAAAAATATTATATATTCACCACAGTAATAATATACACAATTTAGGGTACATTGCCTTTTCCTCGTAAGAGCTGAACTGAGTAATAATAACTCAATTTCCTTTCGGGAGACAACTTCACTGTCTGAACTCCTAGCTATCAAAACGTCTTAAATATAGATGCCAATTTCAATTTAAATAATTATGGAATGGCATGTTCTTAAAACAATTCGTTTCGCTTAACGCTCTTCTGTTTTATTTAGACACATGTCTATAAATCATTCAAATGTACTTATTTTCCTTTGTACTGTAAAGTAAGCTTAATCTACATCCTTACTAATATTGTAAAAAATGCGAAAATTTGTGACGATGTATAATAGGTTGAGGAGAAAGTTTCTTCGCATTTAAAAAAAAAATAAAACATTTTTAATATCGTTTATTTACATTTAACTAAGTATGAAGGTGCCATTTTGTTCGATTACTTTTTGCCATCTTGTAGGTAGGGACATGATCCCATTACTATAAGAATTTTGAGGCTTCTGATCAAAATACCGCGACAGTGGTTTTGGCAATCCTCTCGTGATGTTACCCTGACACTGCCTAAATAATTCTGAAGAGACCGAAACAGGTGGAAATTTAAGGTGCAAGGGCAGGACTATACGGCGGATGCATTTACACCTCCCAGCATAACTCTCTTAATTTTTGCTGAGTGGCTAAAGATGTGTGAGGTCTAGCGTTATCATGATGAAATTTCTGTTGATTAATTCCGGCCGCTTTCTCTGAACTTCTTGCTTTAATCTTATCAGTTTTTCGCAGTAGATTCAGAATCGATGGTCCTGACTGGTGGTAACAGCTCATAATGAATTATGCCCTTCCAATCTCACCACACACACACAGCATCACCTTGTTGCGAGTTATCCCGGGTTTCACCATACTCTGTGAAGACTGACCGGCTTTTGACTACGACCTTTTTCGCACGTTCTTGTCGTACGTGATTACCAGTTATCAGCTTTTTAAAAAATGGTTCGGTTTCATAACGTCGTAATAATGATTCACAAATGAGTACACGGTTCATGAGGTTTATTTCAGTAAGCTCGTGAGGTACCCAAATATCGAGCTTTTTTGTGTACCCAGTTTTTTTTCAAATGCGCCAAAACTGTTTTGTGGTAAATTCCCAGTTCTTCAGCTACGTCGTAACTACTGACATGCCGATCTTGCTCCACTTTTTTAAAACTGGCATCCTGTTTATCCGTAATAGCACAAAATAAAGAGTTTACAGAAGGACCGGTCGCACCTTTTTCCTAAACTTGCGTGAACCGCCTAGGGTTACTACTATATTCGCTCTGAATTTTCAAAATGAAGTAAGTAGGTTATACCTACTCGACAGAACCGGCCAAAAACAAAAATTCATCATGTGAAAAATTGCACCAAGTTCGACAAAAACACTCGTGACAGTGCGACTTTTCAACTCACTGAAACTCACTGACTTCGCCTGTAAACTCACGTCTCTGTGTGCATGCGTCAAAAATGGTGTGTTGTTCTAAGCGGGCTATCTATCAGAAGCGCCGCGCCGCATGCGTAAGGCTGCTCGCCCACGTCCGATAATCGGTGACCGATTTTTTGTAGGAGAAAAATAGAACGTACTGATAGCAATGAAATCTGTTGACCGAAGAGCTAGGAGACTCAAAGGTGATAAGCTCGTTGAAACCAAACTTCAGAGTTTGGAGAATCGGCGTAAAGTCGCCTGTCTATCGGTTTTTTTAAGGTGTATTTCGGTAAGTGTGCGTAGGAACTACGCAACTTGATACCACTGTCTACTTTCTCCAAGCTCCCACCCGAAATACTTTACAACAGACGCTAGCCACTATTTTCAGTGTACTGGTTTCATGGTACTGATTAAATCATCCACACACAATTCAGCATTTGTTGGCCCGAACTAAAAGGTTCGGTGACTCGTTTCTCTGTCGTACCTTCCAGACGTGAAACGCCCTTCCAGCACATGTGTTTCCTTCCTCGTATAGTCCCGGGTTCTTCAAGCGGGGCGTTTCAAGGCATTTCTGCAGGCCTTCAAGGTGATGATGGCCAGCCCAGTGATACGTTTGAATGACTGGGCTTGTCAGCCTCATATCTGGACCTCACGACCGCTTTCCATCAGGGGGAGTGAGGTCATCTTCACGGACAAAAAAAAACAAGATACTTTTTTTAATTTCATCCTCGTGTACGTTTGCTTCGACTAGTTAGTGAGGCGTTATGATAGAAGTAAGCAATGTTTTAAGTTAGACCTTCGATCGGTTTCTGGAAATGCTGTACCGGATTTTGTAAGGATTTTACAAATATATGGCCTATCAAAAAAACTGGATATTCAGAGTTTGAGATCTAGAAATGTTACCTACTTTAAGTTATGTACCTTTGAAGCTTCGAATAAGATGCATTATAAAATAATATTTTAACTTTACAAATAAATAATAAGTACGTCTACCACGAGTTGGCACTTTCAATTTACGTTATCGTCCGCGTAAAAAAATATATTGGTATTTGACAAGTCGTAGTTGTCGAAGATGCTGCGGTGGATGTGTGGAGTCTCACGCAAGGATCGCGTGCGTAACACCCACATCCGCGGCAGCCTTCGTGTTCGTGACATCGCAGACAAGCTGCAGGAGTGCCGCCTTCGTTGGTATGGTCATGTCTCACGAAGATCGGCAAACTACGTGGGCAACAAATGTCTGGCCATGCCGCCCCCGCCAGGTACCGGTGGAAGAGGTCGACCCAAGAAGCGGTGGCTCGACGCCGTCAAATTTGACATGCGTGCCAACAAACTCACCACTGAGGATGCACAAGACCGCGTGAAGTGGGCCAAGAAAATAAGAAAGGCGGACTCTGGGACCCCACACACTAGTGTGGGTTCACAACCGGGATAGACCGCACGGATGATGATGATGATGATGTCATGTCAAATTAGTTATTTTTTAATATTGTCATTTTAGTGATTCACGTAATAAATTTCACTATAGCTACATTTTGGCACCGATCCTGCCTTTCGCGCCGGAGGTCGTTGGTTCGATCCCCACCCATGACAAACATTTGTGTGACGAACATTAGTGTTTGTTGTGTGCCTGGGTGTTATTATCTATATATGTATGTATTTAGAAATATTTAAGTATGTTTATCAGTCAGTATGATCTTGGTGTAAAATTGTCCCAGATATTTATTTATTTTACACAACTGTATGGTTAACTGGTTATTTAATATAAGATGGTCACACCTATTTTATTTTTATTAATTGCAAGCACATATATATAGGTTCCCTGTTCATGAAACATAACAATTGCAAATCCATTTTATGACTTATGAATCATATGTGATTCACGGGACAGGGAAAGGGTTCAATAACTAGTCAAACATTGTGGTCCACACTAATGCAATGGGATACTATAGTGACTGTGTTATTGCGTTAAGGAGTTGAGTTAAGGATGAAATTAAACAAGATTTTTTTGTAATATTCAATCGTGTATTTGGCGCAAAACCACATAGGTACAAATGTGGCGTACAAATTAAATAATATCCATATGAACCTAATTAAACGGATTTTTAGTTTTATGAAAGATAGTAGTAGCAAATTTTTAAAAAGATTTCGCCTAGAGTAACATGCCCCCTTTTTGTATGTGTGCGTATGCGAGTGAAGAGTTGTCAGTACCATTATTTTGTCGCTATCAGTAGAACTATTAAATTATAAATAAGTTTCCTAATGGCCTCTACACACCAAAGCCGGCCTCCTCGGCAGTTTTTAAATGCTGACGCCTTAATATTTCTTGAAAAACTAATTAACTAGTTATTAAAAACTTAGTGTACCAGAACAAAACAAGATTACTCCTTTTAACGCCAGATTAGTTGATCAACTTAACTATCATATTTTTCGACAGAATAGAGAATGTAACATGTCCGTGCGCTCACATAGTCAGACATGTTGTAGTTATTTTAAGCCACACATTAATATCTCCAAGGGGAGGCATGTCTACAATGTTCTCTCATACAATTTTAAGCTGAAACAAGACTCCCAAAAAAATGGTTGTCATTCGAGCTGGCCATTTTGTTAGCATATCGCGACTAAAAAATAGCTAAAATATAATGCAAATGTCCAATTCTGTATGACATTTCTAAATTTAATAGTCTTGTCTTGATTGAAGATAAACCGTACAGACGTGTAATAAGTGTTGAGGAAAGACCGCAGTGAAAACACGCATAACAAGTAACAGCATTTCTATTATTAAGAAAAAAATATTATACTTAATTTCATGCAAAACAACAAGTCGTAAAATTTCGTATTATTTATCAGCATAACGGTCGGTAACAATAAGAAAAGCTATTTTAACAATATTTATGGCACTAAAATTAGCCCTAAAATGTATATTTGGTCACACTGTAAAAATTTGTAAGATGACACCAGTACTTTTCAAAATCAAAAGTCAACATATCTAAAACTTGGTATTAGCAATATTAGCATAAATCATTTAGAAGAGGTAACAGGAGCCGAGTTTATATCAATAAGAGGTCTTAGTCAGGGATTTGAAATAGCTGTTGTAGACTGTATGTCCAACGAAAATATATCGGCTCCCAAAATGTTCTGTTTCCACAGGTCCGAAACTAACGAATTGAATAATGCTCATTCATCACGACGATTAGTGTTTATTGACAAACTTTTTTTCAAGATTTGCTTTATATTTTGACGCCGGCGATGCTTTTAAAATGCCCTCATTGACACGCAACACTAATCGTGGAATTACGGGCATGTCTAATATCAAAATTCGTCTTTTTAAAATAAAGTTTGTTAAGAAACACGAATCATTTTTGTGTCGGATTTGCTGATGCGCCAGCTCCCATCCTACCTGCGCCCGTAAAAGGAAGTCCGTGATTCATGAAACGAATGTGAACATCAGTTAGATATTTTGACGAATTGTTTAAAAGCATGATTCTACATGCAATTTCAACGTCTATGACGGATCCCGTGTGAATGAGCCCTAAGGTGCAGTATGTTGGTAATGATTTCAATATCGTTTCTCAAATTGCATTTACACAGTTGTCTACACATGGGTTATGTTTACTGATATTGTTCACAAACACGTCATAACTTCTTAAGTAATAATTCCGACAATATTAACAATGGTAACAAGTGTAGGTATATTTAGTTGCGTGCATAATTCAACAAGTTGCTTTATAATTGATAACAATACACGGGTACATTATATAAACATGACTAAGGCATAGTACATACTATCTTGTTTCTATGCCACTGTACAAATCTAAATAAAAGCTATTGGGTTAGTAAATGAACTTTTAAGGTAACCACTCCAATATTATAATAAAGCCTTGGAACCTCTCTAAAAAAATGTTTCAAAAGCGACTACTATAGTTCATTTTTATCCTCCAATCAATTAATAATACACTCTCACATCGTGAATAATCTAGTAACAGAGGCTTTTTAATTAGAATTGCAGTCGATTTTGAACTTATTTTGTTTACAATTTTAATTCGCACTTGAAATTCTGCGAGAGAAATAATATAATTAATTGACACAAATATCCTAAACTACGCTTAAATAAAAGTAATAACAATATTTACATATTTTACAGTATGTACAGGATACTAATTACTAAACAGTGTCAACGTTTCAAGATACAGTAGGCAGCATGAGGGTACCTATGTTGCAAGGGAATAAAAATTCGATTGCTAATGTCCATATTGTAAACCAGTTTGTTTGAAATCTTTGTTTTAATAAGAAACTCCTGCAATTTAGATTCTATAAGAACATAAAGTTCATTATAAAATGCATAATATATTTTTTTGTGTTATAATCATCAATTTTATTATAATTAACATATGATGTTCAACACTGGACTATATTATTTCTCTGTAATGACATGAGAATATTAAAGAAAATTACTTTCTATCCTATCGCGTAAGAGGCATGTCAAGTTCCGGAGTTTCATATGAATATTGCTTCCCATTGTTAGGTACCCACCTATGTTGCAAGGGAATAAAAATTCGATTGCGAATGTCCACATTGTAAACCAGTTTGTTTGAAATCTTTGTTTTAATACGAAACGCCTGCAATTTAGATTCTATAAGAACAAAGTTCATTATAAAATGCATAATATATTTTTTTGTGTTATAATCATCAATTTTATTATAATTAACATATGATGTTCAACACTGGACTATATTATTTCTCTGTAATGACATGAGAATATTAAAGAAAATTACTTTCTATCCTATCGCGTAAGAGGCATGTCAAGTTCCGGAGTTTCATATGAATATTGCTTCCTGTAATACACGTAAATTAATTTCATTATTTATTCCTCAAACTATTTCTGAATCTGTGTATTATTATTACGTTTTATTATTTGCTACTTGAGTTTTTTACTTCAGTTTTAATAAAAAACCAGTTTCAATTAAATTGAAATGTTACAGTTATAATAAAAAAGTTAAATATCTTTTCACTATACATATTTCCCTTGCAACATTACTTATTCGCCACATGGCGACCACTGCCAGAAAATTAACATAATTAAAGCCAAATCGAAGTACATAACCCTAATTATACATTTATTAAAAATCCTAAATGAAATCACTGTCATCGGTTGCCATCCAACCAGTCTTGTTTTATCATGTCTGCACCTTTTTCACCAATCATTATAACAGCAGCGTTTGTATTACCACTCACTATTGTAGGCATTATACTAGCATCAATCACTCTGAGACCTTCAACACCGTACACTTTGAGTCTTGGATCGACCACTGCTTCTTTATCCCAGCTGGGACCCATCTTTGTGGTTCCACTCTGGTGATAAATGGTCATTGATATAGTCCTCACTTGGCACTCTATGTACTCGTCTGACATGAACTTGTACTGCCTGCAGTTTGGCAATGGCTTCATGTAAAGCCTTGATCCGAACTGTTTGAAAGGCGAAGCGTCCGCCACTTTCAACGCTATCTTGATGCCTTCCACCAGCCGCGCCACGTCTAACCCGTCTTCGTGGTAACGCGGATTCATTATTGGATAATGGAACGGGTTAGAACTCTTCAGTCTGACGTAACCCCTCGTGTTGGGCCGCAACAAAAGCGGCATTATAGTCCACGCGTCTTTGTTTGCAATTGGCTTATAAACAGTATCGTATACTTCGTCTGTAAGGCCGAGAATTTTTCTTACAATCTGCCCATTATCTGAAGAAAAAGAAGCTGGCGCCATATGGAACTGAATATCAGGCCATAGGCCTGAGCTATTAGCGTACTTCGTATTCACGAAAGCAACGCCTTCTAGACCACCCAACACTGTCATTGGGCCCCTTTCGTTAACAACGTAGTTCATAGTGACGGGAAATGCTTGGAAACGATTTAGGACGATTGAAACTGGCTTGTCGACTAGGAACGTCAATCCTCCTACACCGACGTGATCTTGCAGATTCTCACCCACTGGCGAGTCTTTCAAGACCCGTATTCCAACATTTCTCAAATGATCTTTAGGACCAATTCCTGATAACATTAGCAATTGCGGGCTGTTGATAGCTCCAGCTGATAAAATAACTTCTTTTTTCGCATAGACTACTCTTTTCACGCCATGTTTTACAAACTCAACACCATAAGCCTTCATCGTCATTGGATTGATCAGAACTCTAGTCACTTGTGAATGTAGTGATACATCGAGATTTTTGCGGGTCCTTACTGGCCTTAAGAAAGCTTTTGCAGTACTGCACCTCGACCCTCGTCTAATCGTGCCTTGAGCTATCATGAAACCAGCTTGAGTGGCACCGTTTATATCTCTGTTTTCGTAGCCAATTTCAACACCGGCTTCGACAAAAGCAGCAACAAGAGGCGTCCTCCAGGGAGCCTCTTGAACAGTCAAGTATCCTCCTGTACCGTGATACTGGCTATTAGCTAAGTAAGGGTTTCTGTTATCTTCGGATTTGATGAAGTACTTCAGGACGTCCCGGTAGCCCCAGCCAGGGTTACCGAAGGATTCCCACTGGTCGTAGTCGAGTCTGTTTCCTCGTACGTATATCATGTAGTTCAGCACGCTCGAGCCGCCTAGGACCTGGAACATTACAATTTCATTTGAGTTAAAGATAGTAAAACAGCTTAGAAAAAATGTCTATTGCGATTAACAAGTCTAATATTACACGACAAAAGACAGAAAATATTTCCGTTTTTTAGTGGCTTGCTGATTATAGTTACAATAGGCCTAATGTGAATAGAAAACATTTGATACTATCAATAGTTTTTTATTGATAATAGCTATTGTTTGTTGCAAATTGCAATATTCATGTCAATAGGTAATATCGATAGGTTGACATGAATATTGCAACCTATTATAATTCAATACCATCGATAGTCCATACTATTGCAACACTAGTGTAGCAAACCAAACTTCTTTCCTAAAAGATGTATTTATTTTTAGCCGTTAAATTAATTAACCCTCTTTTCCTTTGTTTTGACATCTGTCAGTCATATCCTACTCTTTCATAATCATAATCATTTATTCATTCATAAACATAGGTACATGATATAAAAAGATGTTATTACAAGATTTTGAGCTCTATGGTTCACCTACGTAGGTACATGAATATAAGGCAATTCAGTGACGATAAATTTGCGGAGTTTACTCACATACAAAATAGAAATTGGTGATCAAATAAATTTTATGAAATTAAACCATTCAATGAAATTAATTAAAAATATACAATTTTAAAATTTAAAAATACAATATCATGTCATCATCAAAGTAATCATTAATATTATGAAAGCATTTTTCGATAAGAAATTTAAATAGCACATTCACAGACAGTTTATTATACAAACGGGGAGCTATAACTACTACACTTTTCCGTAACATTGCTGTTTTACATATTTGAGTACGAACAAAAGGTTTCCTGGGGCGAAGGCGAAAGTCCTTTACTCCTTAGCGGATTCTACTACTTTAAATAGATGTTTATGGCATTTAACAAACTTGCAGCATTCATAGATGTATAGGCATGGAAAGGTTAAAAGTCTTATAGATTTGAAATAGGGCTGGCAGCTTTCTATGGGTTCCACAAATGGCCCGTATACACTTTTTTTGTGCCCTAAATATGAAATCCCTGTAAGAAGAATTTCCCTAGAAAATAATACCTTATCGTAGAGTTGCTACTACATGTCCGTGATACGCCATTATTCGTGCATTTTGATCCACTATTTTCGATAACCTATGTAATGCAAACAAATAAGTTTGTAGTTTCTTGCAGACATTTACGGAATGAGATTCCCCAAGACATGTTGCTATCCACGTTAACTCCTAAGAACTTAGCAGTGTTTGCATTATTGATATTTGCTCCTTGAATCTTTGTCACGAGACATTTGCTTGCAGACATTTACGGAATGAGATTCCCCAAGACATGTTGCTATCCACGTTAACTCCTAAGAACTTAGCAGTGTTTGCATTATTGATATTTGCTCCTTGAATCTTTGTCACGAGACATTTGCTTGCAGACATTTACGGAATGAGATTCCCCAAGACATGTTGCTATCCACGTTAACTCCTAAGAACTTAGCAGTGTTTGCATTATTGATATTTGCTCCTTGAATCTTTGTCACGAGACATTTGCTTGCTTAAAATATGATAATTGATTTTACACATTTAACGTGTTTTTCTCCACATTTACCCGATCCCCCTCTACGTTCGCAATAACAAAAAATAATGAGTAATTATGTCCTTGTTACCTTTCCTCTCGGCCAGCTGCAGCGGTGCTTCTTGAAGCCCAAGCAGGCGTACGACGTGGGCTCCGTCTTGTACTGCCAATCCAGCTTCGTTAGCTGCAGGTAGCCCGCTAGCGAAGGGACGTCGGTTATTTCGTTCTCATCCGGACCTGGAACATTGGGTTTTGGTTCAAAAATATTGTCAGCTTTGACACTTAACGTGTAACTGACGTTGGTTATGATAGGAATTTGATAAATTAGATGCAACGTCTTATGTGCACCGAAATTAAATATTATTTGTTGCGCGTGCTAATTGTGTAAATCACTAAGTGTTACCTGCGCACGCCTTACGCAGATCATCCACGGATCCACCTTACAATATCCTTATATACCGATATAAAAAGATATTCTTTAATACAACTAGATCGATTAAATTAGATCTGCTTACCACTTTCTAAAAGTAGCACATTCCAGTTCTTCACCTCAGTCAGACGGTTCGCTATCACAGCTCCTGCCGATCCGCCTCCGACTACTATAAAGTCATACTCTCTTCTAGGTTCTCTATCTAGGACCCTGGCTTCTGGATCGTAGGAATTATAGTTATGGTATGTGAGCGCTCCCAGTAGCAACGGTATCAACCATAGACCAGTCACGCTAATGGTCTTCAGAGCTGTGGACGCTAGAAGGACGTGAACACCCATTTTTGAATTTGAATTTGGAAGTATCACAGTCTTATTTTTTCTTGTCTGGCTATCACAGCATTGTTTAAAATCTATTTGGTGCGTTCGGGACTAGTTTGTTCGTTTTGTTTGTATGTCGGGGGGCTTGCTTCTACGTTTGGGCTTGTTGCTCGGTGGAGGTTGGGCAGCAGACATGTTAGGCCACATCGCTGTCGATCGTTTTGAATTGGTTCGTTTCTCGAATCTGAAATAAAGGAAAAATATCCGTTAATTTGGTAAACCAAATACGCTTTTACATTCGATGATTTAATGAACAATTAAAAAATAAAACGTATATTTATGTTGTTATTTTTCCTTGAATACCTACTAAGTAAGTTAATTGAATGTTTTTTTGACTGCAGGTAATAAAGGAATCTTACGAAGCTGGCATTGCCTGATCGATTTGGTAAGGTTTTGTGTACCAACGTTTATTTTCGATTAAATATTGATAAAGCTCAAGTGCATGGCTGTTTTTATAAGAGGTCGTAGTCAAGTGGATTCTCACAGAACTGGGTGACAATCAAGCTCGCCTGATGGTAAGCGGTTACCGCATCCTATGAACGCGTGCAACGCTAGGGCATTACTCGCGCGTTGTCGACCCTGCAAAAACCTTTTCAAACCCCTCTTGAAGAACTCCATACTATAACTCATTGGGAAAACTTCGGCAAGGGAGGTCATGACACTTATCTGTTCCTTTTACACAGTGCAATACTTTACAATATCTGGCAAACTGCCACATTATGATATCACTTGTTAATTAGAGTAAATTTTCGGCAATTAGTACAGAATAATCCAGACGCAAGTGTATTTCGTGCTAGCTTGATCCTTCCTTCATAGAAATAACGCGTTGAAGTCTTTTGCCGCGTTTTAACTGAACCAAAATAAACTAATAGGTATTTATTTTCGTACCGAAGAGATGGTCTTAGCTTACTACAATATTTAGGCTAAGCTAATAATTTATGTTGAAAAAATTACACATGGAGTTAAATTTTCCATTATTAACTGGCAATTAGGTTATACTGAGCTTAATTTACTGTGACATCATTTGCAATACAATAAATGCACTCCGACAAGAAGCTAGACAACAGGGGCTTTGTGTCAATGGCATATATCCAGTCAAGATAATTCCCTCAACTGGGGGTAGCGAGCAATTTCGCCAGGTAACCGCTGACAGGCTGGAAACGAAGGATCATATTACGAAATTAGTGGTTTAGGACATGAACTTGGCTAGTTACTACAGATTATAATACGGCCCCAGTGCAGGGTTTGGTCACAGAAATTGAATTGAATGATAATTCTAAATTCAATATTGCCAATAATTTTATGAACTTAGATATGAATGCTAAGAGAAAGCCTACAATGTTTTATGTAACACCGTATACGCATCTACGTCCGAAGAAATATTGGTCCAGTAATTCTAAAAGAGCTTTACGTAAGCGGCCTCTGGTGGGAAGGGGACAGAAACTGTTTATTTCCTAGTTTGTGCGGAAGATATGATCTAATTTCCAGGGCTTTCTAGAGTTATAGGTGATAGTTATCTGTTGTGCAGTGTTTTGTTTCGTTCGGACATTTGTTAGCCAGTGCTACAGTTTCTTTATTATCTCATTCACATTCGGAAAGATTTTCATAAACAATGAGCGACATTTGACATCCATTTAATATGGATAAGACCGCCTACAAATTGCCTACTCCCATGCAAATTACACGAATAATAAAAAACAAAAATCGTTTATTAAATTAATCCTCATGGAGGTTGTAATGAGGAATAAAATGCCCATGGAAAACCTAAACCACCGACGCAATAGACGCCAAAACGAATATTACAAATGCTAATGCTTTATAAAAATTACGCATTCTTTTCTTTCAAATGAATCCTCAATGAAATGAATGAATCAATTGTTTTATTTTTATTTTTTCAGTTTCTTGTGCACTTGCTTACCCTTCCTGACATTTTCCTCTACTTGGGTTGTCTGGAAGAGATTGTTTTTAAGCAATAAGACCGCCTAATTGCTTCATCATAATCTTGTAATCCTAAGCTGTATTAATTTATTTGATGTGCAATAAAGAATATTTATCTTATCTTATCTTATCCTCAAAAACCCTTTTAATGGAAATAAAGGATGAAATGTTGTATTCAAAAAAGAAACCACTTATGCTACAGGTGTTAAAATACTCGTAGTGTAGTCCACCTTCCTTGTGGGTCCCACCCTTCGTTTGCGATCTCAAGTCTCACATCCAGAACTTTGCTGCCCTAGCGGCCATCAGTACTGTATGATGCCTGTACTGTATGATGGTTGACGACACGATTGGCGCAGTGTGCTGTAGCACGGTTTCTCGCCTTGGCTTCCGTGGTGTCCCGGGTTCGATTCCCGGTCGGGTCAATTCAGAAAAATGACTTTTTCTAAATTGGCTCGGGTCTGGGTGTGCTGGGAGACGCCCCTGGCTTATTTTCCTGTCTGGTACCTCGTAACACAAGGCTATTTATCCTTACTTCGAGACCATGACAAGTGGTGTGTTGTCTGGCGCAAAAAATGCCCGCTGCTATTTCAACTAACTTTTATTCGTCGGTGAAGGTGGAAATCTACTTCGAAATAACTTCTTGTTATTACGTAAACAAACGAGCGCATGATTTAGTGTGCAAATCGTGTGAAACGGCTGAGCATTTGCAAGTTGCTAAGTAAGTACGCATTGTCCTAAGAAGCAAGCGATTTAATGAGATGAGTAAGCGATATTTGAAGCAATTTTATTTAAAACTGTAAGTTAATAAAAAAATTTGGACGTCTTTACAATGGCACCTTTACTGGAACAAGGGCACAATTGTATTTCAAAACTATTTTTATGCTCGTACGTTTGAACAAAAGCACAAAATGCAACGCTTCGGAACCTGTTACTGTGCCCTTTTTCTACTGAAGGTGCATATGGCTCTCAACTCAAGCTTATGATGGTTATTAGAGACTACTGTAGATTGCACAGAAGAGAAAGAGAGAATCAGAAGTAGTAAGTGGGCGTGTCCCGCGTTTCCCTGATATGAGTGACTCAATGCAGTCCGTTGCACGCTTTGACATTTCTCATTGGTCTCAGCCTTTATTTATATGTATACTCTATCAGACTGCGAGCCGACACTGGTTCTCTTAATTAAGAGGACACAGCAAGGGCTATTGAAAAACAGTTATTTGTAAAATCTATTGCTGTCTATTGCGAACCTGAAGCCCCTAGCGGTGGCTTCGAACTGAAATGACCTATCAAGGAAACAATATCAACGTTTCGTTGTCACCTAATTCCTTCTCGAAAAGTTAACCGATTTAATTACTTTTTTCATTAAAAATTGAAGAATGGCTTTAGCAGTGTTTCTATATTATATTTTAGTAAATAAACTAGTCAAATTAGTTTTCTGGATGTTTGAACACAGCAGAAAATCTGGCCAATTTTCGCTATTTTTAAAGGTTCTTATCTCTTTTAATAAATAGTTCATAGTAAAGAGGAAAACATGCCAATAGTAGCACTAGATTTTTTGGAAAATAATCCATCTTCAGCAATATCCAGGTTAGGGTGGAAGCAAGGGACTACGTTTGTATGGAAAATGGCCTTCTGTTGCACATTACTATACTTCTTTGTTTCTCCTTTTTTCGCAAACGCGATGCACGGCAGTCCAGCTTTGTATCGAATTTTACATAGGGGGCACCTTATGCTGCTGACATAAGACCCACTTTGCAGTGGATTAGTAATTGTCGACCTGTCTTTCTCCGTACAATGGCTTACCAATCATGTTTCACTACTGCTATATGTTAATCGAGACAAGTTGAATTGTTTTGAAGCAGTGTTAATGATCACTTTCTCTAAAGGAACCCCTTTCTTCGATGCTCTATGCGTTTGTTTATGTCAATAGTAATTGCTTTCTTGGCAGTACTGTAATTTACGATTTACTGACGATCACGTAGGTCGTTAGATAAATCTCCGTAAGACTGTTATGCTGTGCTGTGAGTAACTTGTTTATTTATGCTGTTCTTACTATGCCGATATTATGCATTATAAGTGGTAACTTATGACTATGAGGCATTCGTGACTTATCTGTGTAAATAATGTAATAATGTCATATTAAAGAATTCCGCGTGGACTTAGCTAAAAAACTCTTTTGACTCTGTGTACTTTTGAATCTGAAGGAACCTACATAATATGAATCCTGCTTTTATAGTAATGAACGCATGCGGTACAAAGTAATATACAACTTTGGAACTGGTAATGCTGGAACATACAATAGACAAATTATAAACCTATAAAATAAAATCGAATTAAGTCATCGTTTGATTATCACATAATCAGATATACAGTCTTACATTAGTTTCTGTTTTAGTAGGACAGTTTATATGTTAATTACTTTATTTTTATTCCCAGGTTTATTAATATTGATTAGATAATATAGGATACATTGTAGAAATTCAAAACAGACTAGATTTTTTATTTATTATATGTAGGAACCTTGCCAAGGTTAAACTCGGTGCACCATTTTGTAAAAATCAACAGAACTATTTCCTATTCAGTATACCTTATTATTTACTATGTTTTTTTCTTGGTAGACGTTAAATTCATTGTTTGTTATTGCTGTCACAGTTACCAACTCACAACAAACCACAGTATTATTCGAAGAGAATCAGACCGTGGACGATGAGACAAACCTTACTTTTCGGGAGATATGACTTTGCGCATGAGAGGCTTCGGACTTTATGTATAAAGTAATTATCATGAAAGTTATATTTTGTATCTGTTCCTTAGTTGAGCAGAGCTGATTCTATGAATGCCAGAGACTGAAATAGTTTAGTGGAAGGCGCATCATTAGAAGACGAATGGACCGATTTGACTAATTTGGAGTTCTAAAGTGTTCGTGATAGTCCAAATTAGATTTCTGCAGAAATACGATTTCAAACGTAATATTTTCTTAAATGCATTCGGGAAAAAAATTACATCCTTTTTATGGGTTTTTTTCTGTATTAAATAAATATAAAATAAGTAAATAAATATCTGGGACAAATTTTTCTTGAGCCTCTCTAATTGCGTAGACATTGCCAGGTTAAGTGATCTCTATCGCTTTAACAATGGGGAAGGCTCTGAAGAGTTATTCCAGCTTATGCCTTCCTCGCCCTTCCACTCCTGCACCACGCGTGCTGGACTACGTAGTCATCTATCTACACACGACCCAGCATTTGTTGGCTCGCACTAAAAGGTTCGGTGACTCGTTCCTTTGTCGTACCATCCAGACGTGGAATGCTCTACCAGCACATGTGTTTCCTTCCTTTTTTAATACCGGGGTCTTCAAGCGGGGCGTGAAAGGCATTTCTGCAGGCCTTCAAGGGGAGGATGGCCAGCCCAGTGATTCGTTTAAATGACTGGGCTTTTCAGCCTCATATCTGACCCCAAACTAAGCAGAGCTTGTATTATGACCCTATGGGTATCAGAGACTGATAAACATACTTTAATATTTCTAAATACATACTTAAATAGATAATAACACCCAGACACACAACAAACACAAGTGTTCTTCACATAAATGTTTCTTGGCGAGTATACAAGATTTCATTACCTAACTTTATTAATGAACAAATAAGTCCTACGTACAGTCACGTGCAATGATAAGTATACGTTGATACTGGTGACAGTTTTTCAAAATAATGCCATTACTATAAATTTCCGAAGAAAGTTAACGCACTTCATTTCAAAATATGTAATTTGCCATGGCCTCAAAATTAGGTATATATTTGAAGCAATTTATTGTTACCAGGATAAAATCAAACATAAGTGTACGGTTTTCACTCAGATACGTGTATATGTAACCAACCATATTTCTAAGATAATAAATGACAGTAAGTAATTGTTCGTCACAGTATTGTTTCTTTTGGCGAGTATACTCGTACAAGATTTCATTACTTAACTTTATCAATGAATAAATAACTCCTACCTACATACCTACTCTTACTACTGAACTATAAAGATTTTATCAAAAGCGCAATAATAATAACCAAATTCCGACGCTAGAAAAACTCTCATTGTTGTGATTAGACAATATCGTAACGTGGCTTGCTCTGCGAAATCGTTTTGCTTGTGATACAAAGCAGTCGATAACGGGCGACGGTTGCTGTGTAGAAACATTACCACAATGTAATAATATAGAATGATTTGGCAGTTTCAAACAGAGATTACAAGACTGGAAGATATTACAATGAATTGTGCAGTTGGCTTTAACCAGCTTCGAGCATATTGGTAACAAGATAAGTGAATGAGATAGTAATGTGACGAAGGAGAAATTCATACTCTTCATTCACGTATCTGGAATTTTGATAATCTATATATTTATTTATAAACTCTTTCGTTATTATGTGACTGGCAGACAACACACATCCGAAACTATACTGACGTAGAAGGCTGAGGCATGTAGCTATCTTGAGAAGTGTAGGAAAGCACAGAAATAATATTTCCTGTAATTTCTATAGGGACGGAAAAACAAGGGAAATAAGTGGCGGGCAAAAGCTATTAAATAATAAATAAATATGCGCCAGACAACACACCTCTTGTCATGGTCTCGAAGTAGGGATAAATGTCCCTGTGTTGCGAGGTACCAGACAAGGAATTAAGCCAGGGGCGTCTCCCAGCACACCCAGACCCAGGCCAATTTAGAAAAGATCATTTCCTGAATTGACCTGACTGGGGATCGAACCCGGGACACTACGGAATTAAAGGCGAGAAACCTTGCTGCAGCGCACTACGCCATTCGTGTCGTCGAAAAAATACAGTAGTTATATTTTATACCGTCTCCAAAACGCTGGAGGTCACCATAAGCGCAGCGCTCCATCAGGCAAAAGATCGAAGCCGTTGGAGAGCTCTTAATGCGAGAATTTATATATATGTATATATTAATAATAAGGGACCGATTTGGGAGAAGTTAAATAGTGCATTCATTTCATTTCATTTTCATTTCATTTATTCATAAACAATAATACAATTGTGTCTGAAATCATTTGCATAACATTACACTATCCAAAATTAAATTAAATGTCCAAAATTAATTTGTCTACTTACACTATTCAAAAGTATACAATATTAAAGTAAAATGCCCAAAATTAAATTATGTCAATCAATTATTGTTATTATTATAAAACACTACATTACAACTCATCAACACTGTAGAGGCACCTCTCCAACAAGAAGGTTCTCAGTTTGCTCTTAAATTCCCTCCTGTAAATGATATTCTTTAACTCCATTGGAAGTTTATTGTATAACCTAGTGGATTGATAATATGAGCAATGTTTAACTACTTCTAGATTCGGTTTCAGTTTGCTCCGGATGTCTTTTCTTCTGGTAACTTCTCTTACGATTCTGTCAGTCTCGGTTTCAAACCTATGTATATGCTTTGCAAAGTTGCATAGAAGTACAAAAATATATAGGGACGGCACGGTAAGAATCTTGAGAATATTGAAATATTGCTTACATGACTGCTGTTGTGGTATACGAACTATAGTCCTCAAAGCTCTTTTCTGAAGGACAAAAGCGCGTTGAACATTGTATTTGTAGCTGGCACCCCAAAACAAAATGCTGTATCTGAGTCTAGACTCTACTAATGCAAAGTATACCATTTTGAGGGTCTTAATGTTCACTTCCTCACGAAGGCTTCTGAGCGCATAACATGCTGAACTTATTTTCTTTTCCACACATACAAGCTCTTGTTTCCACTTCAACATTCTATCAAGATGAACACCCAGGAACTTGACCACGTCGGTTCCATCTATATTTATACCATTAAGGATGGGATTCAGGTTCTGCCCGGATTTTGCAGTTGCTCCAAATAAGATGACATTTGTCTTACTACTATTAATAATCATGTGATTCGCCAAGAACCATTCATGAAATCCACTCAAGACTTCATTAATTTTACAATTAAGGCTATTGATATCATCTGCAGAAACAATTGCATTAGTGTCATCGGCAAAGAGTACTAGTTGTGTGGACTCTGTCTTAGTTTTACTAATGTAATTAATGACATCGTTCAGGAAGATATTAAAAAATATGGGACCCAGCACTGAGCCCTGAGGAACCCCTGTTTTTACATTTCTTAAACTCGATTGATGTACTTGTTCCGTTCCATGTTCGTCGATGCTTCTTATTTCTACATACATTTTTCTATTTGTCAAATATGATTTAAAGAAATCCAAAAGCTTTCCCCTAACACCGTAATGCTCTAGTTTAATAGTTAATAACTCGTGATCAACCGTATCAAAAGCAGAACTTAAGTCAAGAAATAGTCCAGCTACCTTCCTTTTAACATTTAGTTGAGAAATAATACTATTTATTAGTGTATCTATAGCTTCCATTGTTCCAAGACCAGTACGGTATCCAAACTGTTCCGGATTCAATGCATTATTGATAACCAAGTGACGCAGCAATCTGCATTTGATAATTCTTTCGAAGATTTTACCTTGAGTTGGAAGTATCGATATAGGTCTGTACATTTCTGGGTTCTGCTTTGAACCTTTCTTATGTATGGGTACAATCTTTGCTACTTTAAATTGGTCCGGGAAAACACCTTCATCGATACATCCATTATAAAAGTTACTTAAGGGCTCAGCTAGTATATCAATATTATCTTTAATAATTGTAATAGGGATCTCATCATAGCTGCACGAAAGTTTTGCCTTCATCTTTTTTACAGTTTGACTGACCTCATACGCTGTAATTGGGTCAAATACCATATCAGAATCAGCTTCCTTCGTGTGTAGTTTAAGAAGGTTTACAGCCTCATTAACAGATGTATGCACTGTATCACTTGATTTTCCAAACTGAATCACAAATGCGCTTGCAATTTTGGATCCGTCAGCTACAATTTTATCATTTACTTTCAATTTCAAGTTGCTATTATTTGTTATCGAGGAGTTTCTGTGCCTATTTACTATCTTCCAAATGTCCTTGGAGATGTTTTTCGAGCTTTCTACTTCTATTTGCACAGCTAATCTCTTGGCATCACGTATGACTTTTTTGTAGATGGTTGTGTAATTTTTCTTATATTTAATTACAGATTGATCACACATATTTCCATTAGTTGAGCACAAAGCACGCTTCATTTTGCTCGATACTCTCACACCCTTTGTCACCCATCGTAATGGTTGTGTTCTAGCTAGCTTTATCTCAGTTTTCTTCTTCTTAAAGCTGTTTTGGTACAAACTAACCAATTTACTTATAAATGTATTCATACCCATATTACCCCAATCTTGTTCTTGAACTAATTTTCTGAAGTTGTTCTTATTTCTTTTACTAAACATTCTTTTCTTTATATATTTCACTGGCACCCTCTTCTCAGTTCCACTTAGTGAATTGTTTGCCACTGAAATAGTGCATTTTAGACCTGCATGTCCGTCGCCTATTCCATTGTGATCTACTTCTATGTTCTCAATACTTTCATCAGGTAAATTCGTAAAAAAGTTGTCTATACATGACTGAGAGTTGTTGCGTTTAAAAGTAGTTGTGTCTTTTATGAGCGGTCTGAAATTATAACATTTCAATAAGTTTAACAGGTCATTACGTTTTGTATTGTCAGTTTGTAGGTCTATGTTAAAATCTCCACATATAACACACTTTCTGCTGAAGAAGTGCTCCAACAGTGTTTCAAGTCTTGTCATAAAGTCATTGAGATTTATGTCATATGGGCTTCTGTAACAACAACAAATACATACACCTGTCTCTACATCTTTGATGCAACAAATTTCAAAACATTCAGTTTTATATATTTTTTTCTTGAATAAATTTAACTCTTCATAATTACAGTTATTTTGAGCAAGTATTAATGTACCACCTCTTTTTTTATTTAATCTAGTATTGTATGATGCTAGCTTATAGTTTGTCATTTTAAATAATTCCGCCAGTTCGTTATTAAGAAAATGTTCACTAATACATACATATTTAAAAGGGGCAGACATGCTTTCAAGGTACAGTTCTAATTCATCTTTTTTATTATTCAATCCACATACGTTTTGATGGAATACTGACAGCTTTACCATATTGTCGGTACGATTACTAACGAAAAAACTTGTCAGGTGATTTATCAGCCTGATTGCAATCAGTATAGTAAGATTCGTGGATTGTTACAATTGCTATGGCTAGAACTAAATCACAAATGTCATTTATAAGAACTTTTATGCCTTGCTTATTTATTTTTCCATTCCTTAGGAACATCTTTGATGAATATTCAAGATGTTTATTTGTATCTATTATATAGCAATATTCGTAATTATTATTGTCTTGGCGGAGTAAAGTATTAAAAAATTCTATTCTACTATTGTAAATATTTGAATTTTTACAACATTTAAAGGTCGGTAGGCAAATGATAATGTTTGTGTGTTGCAAAGTTAAAAGCTTTTCCCTAATTTCCTTTACAAGGCATACATAGTTTCTTGAAACAATGAAATCTGTTTCATCCAACACGATTACACAGAAATCACTTACAGTAAAGTTCTTTAGTTTATTCTCAAGTCCATCGAGTAGCACGTCCACTCCACCTCCAGACACACGATAATGGCACATGTCCAGATCCCCAAAGCAGTTTCTCAGCAATTTCAAAGTATAGTTGTTTTGGACGTTGCTGACCAAGCACATCTTGATATTTCTCTCAGCAAGTTCCTTCAGGCTAAGGCAATCTCGTTGTGTAATGTCATTTTCCTCATGCGGAATTAAAGGGAGGGCAGACTCAGAAACCAAGCGGTGTGCAACCGACAAGTCTTCAGTGTCCGAGTCCCCCTCAGCTTCAATGTTAGGCATTGTGAGATTATTTCTTTGACGGTTTTCCGTTCTCTTTACCATCGTCATACTGGGCATGTTTGTATTCAGGCATAGCTTTGTGACCTGCTCCAACTTTTTTGCATATTTATTTACCTCCAATTTAAGGTTGCAGTTTTCTGAAAGCATTGTCTCAATTTCATTTTCTGCTGATTGGAGTTTAGTCTGCAAGCTCGCCACCTGCTCCCTCAGTGACTCTAGTTCATCCTTTCGTGCAATTTCATCTAAATCAAAGCAACTCTTGCTACGTGGAAGGGCTGCAGGGGTTTCTGCAGTAGGATAAAACTCATCCTCATCATCTAGCGCGTCAGAATTCGACAACGAGCTGAAGGAATTTTTGGTAGGGACATTTATTACGTAATCTATCCTGCGGTTGGTGACGTTATCATTGTTATACTGATAGCTTTCATTTTGGGATTCTATGAGCATCTCTGTCTCTCCCTCAAGGTGCTCAACCTGCTCCT
This sequence comes from Udea olivalis, assembly GCA_947369235.1. Taxonomy (NCBI): domain Eukaryota; kingdom Metazoa; phylum Arthropoda; class Insecta; order Lepidoptera; family Crambidae; genus Udea; species Udea olivalis. The sequence goes on along the minus strand of OX376362.1, from coordinate 6,145,384 downwards.
GTCCAAGGTATGAAGGCCTAGGCGACGTGGATTGGTTGTTCGAGGCATTCGAGCTTTCTCTGTCTCGTATGGTATCGTTGTTACTATTTTGGATTATTGAAAGCTGTAGAATGTCATCCTCATTGATGTGAGAGTCCGAGGGTTTTTCTACTTCTTGTTCTCCACTTGGAGGATCCAGGGTTTCGTTCTTTGACGTCCTTGGCGTCACTGTTTGCGAGCTATCCACTGTGTGAGGATTCCGCCGCGTGTCAGAGTCTTCTACGGACTCGGCAGGGGTTTTATGATCTGAAGACTTTCCAATATTTTCCCGTCCTACCTTTTTAATTTTACCTGGCCTCTGAATATGTCTGGATTTTGTGGAGCTGGCTGCCCGTGGTGTACTAGACTTCGTTATACACTTATTACATTTCCAAGTCAGCCTTTTCTCCGGTGCCATTAGATCGTATCTTTTCCAAGAGACATTCGAACAACCGTCAATGCATAATATTTGTTCGCAGAAGCCGCATTTGATGTAATCGTTCCTCTTGCATTTTTTCCTGCAACCATTGCAATTTTTGGACATGGTGATTGTGTGAGCCGCAATATTAGATAGAAGATATAGCAAAAAGTTCCCGTGGTTGTCGAGGGCTTCTCACACACAAAAATAAAAAGAAGAAAAAGTTCGACTGTCCTCGCGGACTTGAACACCGAACCTCTGGATTACACAGTAGAGTCCGTTACCATTGCACCAGCGGGCCGTTGACTTGTGCTGCCAAATTGCCGCTCAGTATGTCGCAGCGATGTTGTCGTCTCACCGTGCGTGAGTCAGGCTTGGCTTGTGTGTGGTGTGCGGGACACAAACCGTTTGTCATCGTGAGTCATGCTGCCTCGTCACTCGACGCGTTGTGTTGGTTTGAAATTTGTTGGCCGTAATAACGATTCACTACCAAAGCTTTGCACTCTTTATGTTTATTTCACTGTAAATTTCGCAACTTGTTCTTGACTGTTCGACGTGTTATCACTTTATCTCCAGTTTCATAATAGAATTAATTCTCCAGGCGCAGTTTTAACTATTGAAATGAATTAAATTTGTACAGAGCTACGTTAAGCACAACCGCACGGTACGCGAAACGCGCGGAACCTGATAGATTAGACACTTAAGACGGATTTAGATTTTTATAGGGGATGCCTGCGATATTGCACGTATACATATAAACACTGCTTGCTTGCTGACGAGCGAAGTTGCAACAACAAAAGTTGACAGAGAGAACAGAGTCTATGAATAAAACAAAAAAAAGAGCCAGCGTCTACTATTATAGTTCTCTACAGATAAATATAATGACATGTCTTTTTTTTCTTAGCTGCCATGATGATTTCTCAGTTTAAGTTCCTATTATTTATCGGCTTCCCATCTAAAATGTTTTGATAGCAAGTGTTTATTAACTTAAAAGATAAAAAAAGCACTTTAAAACTTTTATTTTATCGTTCATCTCAAATAGGGTTACCAATTTAAACATTTTGATAGCAATCGATAAACACCCAATTCTTACAAAGTTACAGTACTTAAGTATAGGTTATTTTTTTACTCGACACGAGAACAATGGCAACGGAGTCGCTAAACTATTTTAAAAAGAAAAAAAATATGTATTTGTGATAAAAAACTTAAATTTTCGGTTCAGCGGTTTAGATTTTACATAGAACAGTATTTAAAAGTAAAAGTAAAAGTAAAAAATCATTTATTCACTTAAGCTTTTACAAAGAAGCACTTATGAAATGTCAAAATTCACAAAAAATATATATAAACGATAATAGACGTAAATAAAATTATACAATAATAGTACATATTCTAAATAAACATAATGCGAATCTACCACCGGTTCGGAAGTTGTTTCTTATCGAGAAGACTCCGACAAGAAACTCGATAGTTACTCTTTTGAACTTTGTTTTGTTTGTTGTTGTTGAAAGAACAATAAAAATACATTATTTGAGCAGAGGAGCAGATTATTCTTACTATGACCACAAATTCTTGTCGTTCAAGTAATCCTCCACGTTATAATAACTTTGTTGTATCAACTTTGTTTTAATTGTAGACTTGAACTTGTGAAGAGGTAGATCAACAAGACTTTGAGGTATTTTGTCAAAGTACTTTACAGATTGACCCACAAAAGAATTTCCTACCTTATGTAGCCTAAGACTCGGAGAAATAAGTTTGTTTTTATTTCTAGTATTGTGTGTATGAGTATTACAGTTTTTTTTGGACATATGCAAGTTTTTGCGCACATACATTATGTTATCGAAAATATACTGAGCGTGCACAGTTAAAATATCAATCTTCTTAAATACTTCTCTGAGCGAGTCGCGTGGCCTAAGGTTGTATATCGACCGAATAGCTCTTTTTTGGAGTACAAAAATGGTGTTAAGGTCTGCAGTTGAGCCCCACAACAGTAGACCATATTTGCTGTTTCAATATCAGTCACACTCAGGAGTCTAATTTTTCGGACAGCACAAGCGGCCGAACTAAGTCTCCCTGCCAGAGCCGTTATATGTGGACCCCACTGTAACTTAGAATCTAGAGTAATTCCTAAAAATACCGTAGAGTTCGTAATTTCTAATGTCTCATCATTCATATTGATAATGGTATCAACCTGTTTAACATTAGGCATAGTGAATTTAATACACTTCGTTTTCTTTGCATTAAGTAATAAATTGTTGCTTGTGAACCAACATAGTACTTTTGAAAGAGTATTATTTACATCGTCAAATGCTTGCTTACCTCTGTTGATTTTAAAAATCAACGAGGTATCATCAGCAAATAATACTATTTCACAAATGTCTTTGACAAAGTAAGGAAGGTCATTTATATAAATAAGAAAAAGCAGTGGGCCCAATATCGATCCCTGGGGCACTCCCATGCTAATGGTGGCACCGGAAGAGGTGGTTCCGTTTATACTCACTTTTTGTGTTCTGTCTGTGAGATAAGATTGTATAAGTTTAGACGAAATATCCGAAACACCGTAATGTCTCAGCTTAATCAGTAGGATTTCATAATCCACACAATCAAACGCTTTCGAAAGATCACAAAATATTCCTATTGCATCCTGCTTGCCTTCCCAAGCATCAAATATGTGTTCGATAAGTGCTACACCTGCATCAGTAGTTATGTTTAGTAAAACCAAATTGTTTCTCATGTAGTAATTTATTTAAAGTTAAGTGTGAAAGCAGCTGATTTAATATAATTTTTTCAAAGATTTTACTAAGAGCTGGTAGTATAGAAATGGGTCTATAATTAGATGGGTCACTTTTGCTACCAGATTTAAAAAGCGGGATGACTTTACTAAATTTCATTAAGTTGGGAAACTGACCTTCGTCAATGCAGTTATTAAAAAGTACTGCTAAGTGGGGTGAGATGATATTTATGATTGATTTAAGTAGACTTATCGAAATACGAGTACCCCACAGATCTTCGGTGTTTTTCATATAAAGTTCCTTAAACACCTTGATTATGTCATGAGAATTTATATGAACAAAGTTGAACTGAAATGAGCACTCATCAACACTAGATGTAAGCAGGGACCTAGCTAGCGGTGCACTAGAATTTAAGGTACTTGTAGTTACAATGGGTATATTAGAAAAGAATGTTTCAAATGTATCAGCTATGTCAATCTCAGACTCAATTAAATTATCTTGAATTTTAAGAGCCAATGAGTTACCTCGAGGTTTTGATTTACAAGTTTCCTTATTAATTATGTTCCAAGTAGTTTTAATTTTATTTTTTGCTTGTTTTATTTTGTCACGCAAAAAGATAGACTTAGCCATATGGCATGATTTCTTAAAGATTTTTGAGTATAATTTGACATAATCTACTAGTTTTTGACACTTAGAATTTAGCCCCCTTCACCACCGAAGTAGCTCACATTATACTTCCTTTACGCTTATATAATGCGGAATTCATTGAACACTATTTTCAAAAACATTTATTGACGATCAAGCAGTCACGGTCATCTTATTGTTGTTTTTGATAGTATAATTGGAACAAAACTACTGGTTCATTCAAGAAGGTTTCATAAGGCTAAGAACTGACGGAGCAGTTTTCGGTTTTGTAATATATGCATTTTTAATATGAAATCAATAATGCAACAGCGTACCTGTTCCTTAAAATCAAGATAACAAATACTAGTCAGCTGCAGTTACTAAACAAACAAGCACACGTCCAAATGCCCGTACTCGATAAGCAGTAGTATCTGTGTTACCAAAACATGTATTTCGAGATAAGACATGTTAATAAACAAATGTTATGTCACAAACCCGTTCCGATACAGAAATCGCACGTATCGGGTGAAGGCCGTCGCTCGAACTTTCGATTGTGCGTCTCTAGGGCTGCTACTGTTACTTTATACTTTTACTGGCGTGACTTTTTTAAATAAAAAACTAGCCAGCGAATGAGCATGGTGAGTTGAACCTTAAACCTCACAAATGGAAAGTTGCAATATAGTGACTTCTTTCCAGTAAATTTAGTAAATTAAACTATTATTTCCATAAACTTTCACCTTAACATGAAAACAATATTCACTATACAAATCTGAGGTACTACATTTAAAGGCCTAGACTTTGTAACACTGGATTTTACAGTGTGACTGGTTGCCCAGAGTGATTACTTTATACTAAAAAATGCAGAACACTTTCCTTCCTAAAATTGAACCTTCACCGTATAGGACGTTCTTAAACTTCAGTGCACTTGCGTTTACTTATTTCAAGTTCTAGTTGTTATTTTACTACTACGTTTATTACAACCCTAAATAAAAGTGCATATAGTTTTCGTTATGTTACTTATGAGCATTACAACAGTACTGTTTAGCATTTAACATGTATTTACGTACAGTACAGTACTTTTTTATTTATTTTTTAACGTTGTTTTATGTCCTATTAACGCCATCTGATGTGGTGTGAAGTCGTGGTGTTATTTTCCCTTTTTTGTTTTATTTACTTCCGCAATCTCAATGTGCAACAACTTCAAAAAACCATTGATGCAATTTGCTGTGCATATTCTCAATGAGCAATAAACAATCCGTATCCATCGTTAAGAGGTCATAGCTCATCCCAACTGGCCTTCCTGCTGCTAAAATCACTCTTCGTTTTATCTGCGGGCTCCATGGGCCTTTTGCTCATCCTAACTTGTTTTTTTTTTAGTATCTGACATCCACAGTACAAGCTTTGCTCAGTTTAGGGGACAAGTGATCATAGTGTAAGGTCTCTCAGATATTTGTATATTTTAATTTCTTGGCTGAATTATTTGTCGGTCAGTGGATCAAGCTCCTTACAAAATACACCAACGCTGACCTTAACTGGACCGTCCAGGTTGTTTCCAAACACGCCCAACCTTTCCAAATCCAGAATCATCTGCAACACCAGTGATATCCATTTCTTAACCATCCAATCCATCGCAACCGACGCAGTAAGTATAACAGGTGAAGGCCACGCCGAATTGCTTTCACCGTTGCGCAAGCGCCGATCGCGTCACGGCGACCTTGAAGAGTTGGGCCGGGTCATTATCGAGACTGCCCATGATGTAGGATTGTATAATGAATTGGTGCAGGTCATTGTCGAAGATTACGGCTTTTTGATATGTAAACATTAGCTCTGAAAGACGCTGTTATTAATTTGAGCCCGAGCGAAGTTAGCTCCATCCTTGACCACATCTCTTCTCATCTTTCAAGAAAGAACGTTATCCAAGGCAAGCCAATAGAACATAAAAAATATCTATCGCATGACTGACATGACCTTGGTCTGATGAAAAATTGTATGTATGTTTAAAGGAATGAAACCTATATTTCTTACAGTAAAGCTGTATCGTGAATTTCGATCAGTTAAAACTCTTAATCGATGATCACTAGGAATTTGCAAGCTGTTGCTTGCAAATTCGTCTGGGGGTTAGATAGATAGATGGATAGATATACTTTATAGTACTAAAAAATAATAACAGAAATGTTCCACAATTTAAACAATTTGTACAATTTAGGTTATTTCGCTAGAGAGCGATTTCTTCCAGGCAACCTTTGGGTAGAGGAACTTCTTAAAGCATAAAGAGTGTGGAGTGAAAACCACTATAAGAGCAAAAATAAAATATGAATGTATACAAAACATACAATAAATAAATAAACAAACAATCAATATATTACATATACATAAATAAATATAATGAACATACATATACCTCACACACATACATAGATTTATTTTGGCAAGGGCGTCACATCATACTAGACACCAACAACATAACAACCATGAGGAGTAGGTCATAGTGAGAGGAAATAGGCTTTGACACGGGATTTAAATATAGGTAGGGATTGAGATTGCCTGACAGGCAAAGGTAGGGAATTCCACAAGCGGATGGATTGGACAGTGAAGGAATTCGAGTAATAGCTTGAGGAATGTAGAGGGAATGTTAAAAGGAGTTTCCGGTTTAAGCGCGTAACATCGCTTCTGGCAGATTGCTGAAATTTAAACAACTCTTTGAGATAAGGAGGCGTCCGGGGATTGAACAACACGGAGAAAGTAAAGAGAGAATATGAAGATCTCGCCGTCGGCGTATAGGGAGCCAGTTAAGTTGGGCGCGGAATTCGGTTATTACTCCTAATAGCAAATCTGTTACAGTGTTCTATTTCTCTTCCTATGTTTTTTATACAAACATACCATCACGCCTTTTTCCCAACGGTGTAGGCAGAGACCACATCTTTCCACTTGCTACGGTCCTGACACACCTATTGCGCTTCTTCCACTCTCATTAATCCTTTCATACATGCTCGTTGATTATGGGGTACTCCTGACCTTTTTTTTTTATTAACGTGGGGAAATCCTCATGGATACCTCGCCGCCCATGGGAACGACGAGGTTATGTCGGACTTCTACCGACTAAAACCCCACGGTACTCGACCTCAACACTTCAGCGGCGAGGCGGGGTCCCTAAAAAGTTTCGCAACGCCCCGTCGCCAGTGCTTCCCCGTATTGGGGCCCCCTCCAGCCGACCCCCCAATGAAGGGGGGAGGCCACGGAATTACCCGGAGCACACAGGTACTTCCGCCTTCGCGGTGAAAGCCGTGCATTGCGGGCAAAAGTACCCCCGTACTGAAGCCCGCTGGCTCCCACCGTACGCGGACCCTACTAGGTCCACAACGACGATCCACCTAAAAGATGGATTCGCTGCCGCATCTGGCGGTGCGGCCCCGCCGAGCCGCAGTGCACAGGGGGGGCCAGCAGCGGATCACTGACCCCCTCCAAACGGTTGTGCACCGCGGCCCCCACCTCGCGCCCTAAGGCGCTGCGCCCGTGGGCTCCACTTTGGGCGGGCAGTGGTAGGCACCATACCACCACCACGCCCGGCGGCAGGCAATGGGTGGGTGGGAAGTCCACCGCACTGCCATGCCTGAGCCCTCTTAGCTTCCCGGTGGTTCCACCTGGCACCAGTACTAAGCCCCCCCGCCACGACAAGGCGAAGGCTCATGAGGGGGATGGGTACTCCTGACCTAACCTTTTCTGAGCACGTATTGGACTTGTCCTAAGTACGTCCGTCTAGGCCTTCCTTTTCCAACAGCTCCATCCACCCCCGCCTTGAAAATTTGTTTCGTTAATCACCTTTCATCCATCCTTTCCATATGCCCAAACCATCTTAGCATCTTAGCGACGTGGCCTAGTGGTTCAGCACCCGAACTCAGATCGTGAATCCTGTGGTCCCGAGTTCAAATGTGGCCAGAACCAAAATCTTTGTGATCATTGTTAAATATCCGACTAACTCTCCGGTGACGGAAAACATCGATATCAAACCAAATCAACCCGGATAACGGCAGAAGGCTCACCACCACGTTGGGTTCTAATACCATTGGTGAAAAGTTGGCTCCTGAGTGTTTCGTTCACCATGACGGCACAGTCACATGCCTCTGACTATCCCGCTTGGGTTATCCCGTCGTGATGGTATGTTATCTTAGCATTCCCATCTCAATTTTTGTGACAACAGCCTCTTTCACACCACAACGCTCTCTAATTATGCTATTCCTCACTTTATCACTCAATGTCACTCCTGCCATACTTCGCAATGCTCTCATTTCCACTGCATTTATCCTACTTTCATCCTTATTTTGCCGTACCCAACTCTCACTTCCGTACATTAGCGTCGGCACTAGCACCCCCGCATGAACAGCCAGTCGCGCCTTCTCTGACACCTTCTGATTGTTCATAAAGGCCTGCATGCCCTAAACATATTCCCTGCATTCACTCTTCTATCAAAATCACCCTTATGCCTTCCATCCCTCGTGAACCTAGTCCCCAGATACACAATTTTTTTCACTTGTTCTACCTTTTCACCTCCAATTAAAATATCACAATCTGTCATGGTTTTATGTTAATGATAAATTTTTTATTATTGCTACAAAAGGTTAGGGTCCTTTTTCAATGGCCGGTCTATGTCTATAACTGGATTTATTAAAAATGGTCCTAATGACAATCTGGATGTTTGGATAAAATCATCATTAACAAAAATTGTTATCCTATCATTACTTATGTCGTTAGACATATTCACATGCAATATTTCAATGTAACATTCAATACACCCGTGTCATTAAAATATTGTAGTTGACAATTTGCATTGACCTACATTTTCTGCTATGAGTTATTTATTTTGAAATTATTGGTCTCTTGTTCAATTCGCATACTGCAATTCACGTTAATTAGCAGCAAAAGGAAGTTGTTACGTTAGGTTGGAATTTTGTTTGTATACAAATTGGTGTTGTACTTCCTGGCACGACCATGGATGTTTTTCTAATATCTGCAGACGGTAAAAAATAGGCAGGATTTTGTACTATTATTTACCACTTTTCCAGTATGATACTCGTGTCTCTAAGATTTATTCAGAAGAATGTCAGTAAATTGGCGTAAAAAATAGTGTAATTTAGAATTTACTTTATACCGTCTTAAAATCCCAAAAATAACACAATTTTCGGCAAGGCCGTGCCAGGAAGTCATTCTCTCCAGCACGACAGTCGTATCTCTAAGATCCATATAGTAGGAAATTGGGAAATATGAGTAAAAAATAGTAGATATTCTAAATAATTTTATACCTTTTTAAATTTTCCAGAACAACACTGAGTTTGGGCTTGGTCGTGCTAGGAAGTGGTTCTTTTTAGCACGACAGTCATATTCCTAGGATCTTGATAGTAGGATATTCCAAAATAGGCGCAAAAAATAGTAAATTTTCTAAGATACCATTTTGAAATTTAATAATAAACACGATTTCTGTGTGGTCATGCTAGGAAGTATTCTTCTGAGCACGATCGTATTCTCCTCTCTCTAGTTGGTAGAAATTTTCAAAACAGAGGGAAAAAATAGTACAAAATCCTGCCTATTTTTTACCGTCTGCAGATATTAGAAAAACATCCATGGTCGTGCCAGGAAGTTCAACACACAAATTGAAATTGATCCATTAGTTTATTTTTATTTTTTATAGAAGGACATAAATCAAATATTTGATTTATTTTATCAATGTTGTTATATTAAAAATGCAAAAAGCAAATGATTGAATTCAATTTTATGATCGTACTTGAAATGAAATGCCTAAAGGAGATTCGTGAATCTTTTGTTATTATTAGATATACACCTGATGAATAACAACTGCGGATGTACAATCACGACATCTAAATAAGGAACTCAATTTATATCACAACATATGCATTCATTTCAGTTTTCATTGCGAATAAATTATCTTATCTTATCTTATTCTATAGCTCGAATGCCGGCTCTATCTCCCCAAGCTGACTGCTTCTTACGTCCTGATGGACTGACAACTCAGAGTCCCACACTTCGAAGGGAAATTGAAAACTACCGTGGCATGCCTATCGTTGTTATCCGGGTTGCTCTCTACAGTCTATCTATACTATAGACTTTATAGTTTCACAGTACCTATTAAAAAAAATGTCATTACACATAGGAAGAAAGGAAATGACTTGATGCATAGTTTAACGAAACATCATGGAAAGCCATAATGTATTCTCTAATTATGCGTCAAGTAAGACGTTAAAAAGCCTGAGTTTCCGCAGTTTAATGACATTCTTTGTTCTTGTGCCATTAAAGTTGAGTGCCGTAGAACACGAGCCTTTGTGAATTTAAGCAATTTTCGTGAGAAAATTTCGAAGATTCGCTTTTGGTTATTTTTGTGCCATGTGTTTGTGAAATAATGAAGAACACAAAAACATAATTCAACGTTTTAATAAATAATGATGATTAGGTAATAAATAATGCGAAACAGACATTTTGATAACTAACCTTCGATTATTAGGGGACAATAGATGTAGATATACATGTAACGATGCCGTTTCATTCCAGTCTCATGGACGTTAGAACCTCCACGATGGCTGGAAACTTCACAGTTTAACTTACTGGTCAGTAAGTAATATCACAGGTAGTATTCTGTACCTGTCCTTTCAAAATCAAAATTATCGTTCCACGTTTCCTGTTCAGCATTTTGAGGCAGTCCTACCAAAACCATCGTACTCAACAGAGCTTGCGAGCATTTTACCAGATAACAGGAATAAGTTTTAATCACATACGTGATGGTGATTATTATATAACCAATTGTAAATAGTTATATATAATTTAACAGGAACCCGTGTATCGGGGTAAGCATATCATACCTATTTACTTACCTATTACTGTTAGATAATCTTATACCTACCTGTATTTATTTATTGTTATTTTGTTACAGTTTTTCCTTACTACCTATACAATAAACCAGTCATATCACTGGATTGGCCGATCTTTTATTCACTAATCTATAACTACATCTACTCCTAAATATTGTGTGACGAATCCCGGCGCTCCGGCTCCTGTATTGCAGGCCTGCAACGAGGATTTCGCCACAGATAGACTCTTTATCATTAAGTTATCGATTTCCTAAACCGTATCTCTATTATTTTAAGATGGCAAATGATAATAATAGGCTAACCACATTAAGGTTTTCATATTATTACAACTTGAGTTTTTCGAGAAGATATTATATGTAGTTGGGGAGTACCAATACCCAAATTAGAGTTTTACCATCACTTAACCTCAGAACAAACTAAGGCGGGAGGATTTTCCGTTGCGGTAATTTTTGCAACGTTCGAGTTGCTATGCAACATGCCACACAGAGACCGACCACTGTATAACCCAATTTTTATAACTGTGCACCTCGAGCTGTCAAAATCGTCAGGTTTTCATGTTAGATTTTCCCACCCAACAGCGCGTCAGCGCCGTCAGCGAAGTAGTGAGGAAGTTGGCCGGCGGTTGCAATACAATGCTGCCAACCTAACGATTTTGACAGCTCGAGGTGCACAGTTATAAAAATCGGGTTATTCATACTCGTAGGTAGCTGGCAGCGCCATACATTTCTATGTACCATGTTACGTGTATCACTGTAACATGGTACATGTGCGGGACAGTATGGAGATCTTGTTTCAGATTGTGTACCTACTACTACTACTTGTCATTTTTAATTTTATGGAATTTTATTATGTATTAATTTGTAACTGGTCCTATTGTTGACTTTTGAATAAATGAATTGAAGAATAAGATAGAATAAGTTTTTGATGAATAAATAAAAATAAAATTAAAAAATAAATAAAATTGAATTAAATTTCCCGCTCCTGCCCCCGGACCGCTTACCGCCTATAAACCACTATTGTGGTGCTGCTATTTACGATCATCAGGGCTATTTACTTTGCGTTACTATGAACTGACAAATGAATAGTCAGATTTGTATAATCAAAAACTTTAAAATAACTATATAATGACCTAAGAATATTTCTTAAAACTTGAGGAAGCTCTTACAAGTCCTGCTCCTTGAAAGTTCTCTGATTATACTGATTTGTGTAGCAGTAATGACATACCTTTTCATTATTTGCAGCACAATCTCATTTTGTTTTACTGTCGCCTCACAATAAATAGCTCTTTCGCTTGCGCCTGGAGTATTTGCGGTTATGTAACATACTCTTTGTTCTGCATAAAGAAGGGGCTCACAAAGACTATAAGTTTGTAAATAGAATTTGCAGTCTTTTTGTGAATTAGAAACTAGAAAATGAAGACATTCAAAAAAATTAAGAATTTGGTGACATTTAAATGCTGCGTACCAAAAACGACAGGATTGGCGTTGTGCGCTGTGGCACGGTCAAAGCCTTGCGGGTTCCGGTTCGATTCCTGGTCGGGTCAATTCAGGATTCGAGCGTTTCTAAATTGACTCAGGTCAGGGTGTGCTGGCAGACGCCCCTACCTTAATTCCTTGTCTGGTACCTCGTAACACAAGGATATTTATCCTTACTTCGAGACCTTGACAAGTGGTGTGGTTCTCTGGGCATATTTATTACTAAAAACAGCACTGTGATTAGTTTTGATATGTCCGTAACAGCTGCTCATTAACTTCAGTAACTATCCTATTTTCCTAAAGTTGGAATAGGGTTTATACTGCTGTTCCCTGCGGTTAGGGGACGAGAATACTACCGAGGTATCCCTGCCTGTCGTAAGAGGCGACTAAAAGGGCCCTTGGGGTCGCGAAGCGCACGCGGGGGGGCCTGCGTGTGTTTCGGTTTGCGATCCCGAGGAAGACGGTAACGCGTGTCTTCGGACACAGTGGTCTGTGTTATCGTGCACTGGAGTTGAGCTTGCTCCTCCCGAGGCTGGCTGCCAGGCGGCCTTGCGTGCCGAAGGGTCCTGCGAGGAGTCTCTCCCTCGTTGGGGATCCCGGGTCCCTTCCATTCTGCGCCGAAGATGACCACCGTCAGGTTTTAGTGGGTAGGGGTCTCTGTTTTCCCAGGAGTTCCGAGTCCCACATATACCAGGTGTCCCGAACCCAGGGCCTTGGGAATGCCTAAATGCATTTCCTGACGCAAAAAAAAAGGGTTATACTGCTACACTATCTCCGGTGCATTTCTTTAAAATTATCCTTTTTAAGAAATGGCCTTTATTTCATCAAGAAGAACAAAAAATGCAAGGGCACTTCTAATATCGCACGTTTGGTAGAATTATGCTGAAATAATTTTTATTTAAATGTATGCTGCCAGGTACTATGTAGATAGAAATGATACGTGGAAATGTATTAACGCGCAAATCTTTTGAACGACTACTGCACCAAATTCGATAATTCTGTTTTTTTTTTTCGTGTTCTTCATTGAGTGGACAAGTTTTGTATAAAATTATATTAAAAAAATAACATAAATTTTATGACATGGTAACACCCCGTGGCGGATCGCTAGTTTTCACTAAAATTCATGTGATTGTAACTCAAAAAGCTTTTGGGAAAACTGATGGTTCAACTTCCAACGGTGAATTGTACCAAATGTTAGTTGTCTTTAAGGATGACCATATAGCAATGGATCCATTGCAATGTTTTTGTTGAAGGCCATGATTTATTTTTAACACGTATTTGTCTCGTAATTAAACATCTACCGCTTCCTGTCACACTAACGATCACCACACTGACACAAATTTCTGTCCGAGTTTCTGTTAAATCTTGAACTCGTAACAACGAAACCTACAAACCCACGACGCATGAAGAGCAAATAAAACATGCGTATGGGCACTTTGATTCCATTTGCGTCTGTGATGTAACAGCAGTTACGTCGGGTAACCCAGAGAAATGCGTGGTATACCGGCGTTGTCTGGTCAAGGTTTGCGGCTGGTGCTTTGAAAATTTGACTGGCTCAATCAATCAGTTATCTCGCGTATTTCCGGATTGTCATCATGTCTTTTGTGGCGATTGGCAAGTGAGGTTGGTTGTACATTTTTTTTAAGTTTTGGGCTGAATCGGGTACGGTGGAAGACTGCAAGGAAGCTCTTGTACAGAATGCAGAGCTTTCTCTGGGACGTGCCTGTTTGTTTGGAGTGGAAGCCCCGTAAGGTTCAAGGTGATGTGCGTTGCTGAACTTTTCTTAGTTTTAGCCGGTAGGATGGACATAAATTTACGGACGAGATATCTAGGAGGATTAGTGATTTTGATTACCACGATATAAAACAATATTTTTCAGGGTACTGGTACGAGAAGAGGGTCATCTAACATATGAGGATCCAAGTGTTCGTCAGGAACAACTCTTCTTGTGTGATTTTCTAAGCAGAGTCAACAATGTTGGCAGATTTATGGTTAATTAGCCCGAGATGCAAGAGCGGTGTGGTCCACTTGGATTGAATGACTTTTCGCAGAAGCTCGCAATGTTGAAGTATATATTTAAATCCTGTAAACTTACATCCTTTCGGATCTGGAAGCTGTTAAAATGCCACACAATCGCGTAACCAGTCTGGCTAAACACCTTCTGTACGGTCGGCTGCATCATGTGTCCGTATCAGCGGAGATTGTTTCACATTGTTTGTTGTGCTTCTGTCATTTTATATATTTCTCGAATGTACTCAGCACTGTTGTTTTGTTCCTATCCATCACATTTTGATGTAGCGAAAGTGGCATCGGCAATGAAGCAAGAGAAATGTTTGGTTTGCTGGTGTCGTCTGGTCAAGGTTTTACAACTGTTACTTCGTATAGTATGAAAAAAGTATTGATTTAAAAGTATTGTTCTATAAAAAGCACATAAATGTATATTTGATGACAGTTTTGAGTAATTAATGAATGAATCACTGATAATTATGTGTGTTGTGTTGGTGTGTAGTTACGATTTGCTATGGATGTTTTTCAAAAAATGGAAGGCATTGTCTTTTATATTTTCTAGCTAAGGTTTGACTAGAATTAATTTTCGGACATTGATATTTGTGAACAGATTTTCCACGTTAGGCGTTGTTTTCATTGCTTGAGAGCCTCATTATTTCTTACTTTTTTAATTCTTCACTTTCCTTTTTTTAAACACTTTGCAATGTTTCAAAAGTTACTCTGCAACCGTACCTCGACTGAATGTATTCATAACCTTTTGAAATAGTTTTTGATCCCACATTATGCTCTGAAAATATAAAATCGAATAATACGCATCATAGACGTAACTTGAATGTTTGACGTTGCCCGTGCCAATCACTAAGTCCTATGATTTTACGTTTATAGCTAGCGCGATGCTAACTGTACTTGTCTAGGCGCTTTAACGTCGACATTTACTACGTCGAGTGAAGTAATAGATTACGTCACGAGGTAAGTAACCCAGAGAAATGCGTGGTGTACCGGCGCGGGCGCGCCCTGGAAACCGCGTGTTTACTTAGCCGACATTTACATGTTTGCCGATAAACAGTGTTCAGTTCAGTGAAAACGAACGTGTACTTATTGGTTACTATTTCCGCTGTTTTGGCGGGATTAGGATTGAAACTCCGCGGACTATATGCGATTAAGATTTTCGAAGATTTCTTCCAATTTGGGCAGTTTTTTGCGAAGTATTAGGATTAAGAGCGTACCTACGTACCTCTAATTCATGGATTTGTGATTTGTGTCTTACGCACACTATGAATACACTGCTGGGTTGAGAAAAAAAAACATTTTATCACCGGTTTTTACATACGACGACACGATTGGCGTAGTGCGGTAGCACGGTTTCTCGCTTCGATATCCGTAGTGTCCCGGGTTCGATTCCCGGTCGGGGCAATTCAGGAAACGTTCTTTTCTGAAGCATATTTATATTCATTTTATACCTTCTTGGTCGTTGAAAAAAATTACCTACACAGGTTCATAGGGATCTTGACAAGGTGTTCTTAGGAACCATTACCGAGAGTGAATAATCTTGCTGTGAATACAGTAGTTATCGCGGTACTTTCTTTTTAAAGTTCGAACTTTAAAAGATAGATTGTCACTGCTTTCCACAATAGTATGTAGGTCACCGTCAATTTGTCAGCAAATTGCAGCATTCCCCAAATTGAAATGAATTGTGTCTACGTGCAGCTCAAACTACTCTGGCCTCATTGATTTTACGTCACATAATTTGCATAGAATTATGTGAGAGGTGCGCGTTATGAAACTTTAGTACGGTAATTTCATTGTGCGGTTTCCTGGTAATAGGTTTTTTCAAACTGTCAACTCAGCATAAAAGTGATGCGCAAACGAGTTAAATTATCCGATAATTCTTATAGCTAATACAATTGAATATTTCGGACACCTAACAACACAATCATCTGACCCTAAACGGAACTAAGCTGTTGGGTGTCATTGAATAAACATATGTATTCATCCCTGAACATGAACATACATAATGAAATAGACAAGAACACACAGTCACAAAACCACACACACACACTTTAGTCACATAAATGTTTGGTTGGGGTGAGGCTCGAGAACACGAAACTGGCAGTTTTATTAAGAGGTGTCTAACCTCACGTCGCGTTTTAAAATTGCTTTTTTTTGTTAGGAATGACATTTTTGTTCGTGTATTCATTCAGCAGCTTCACCATCAATCTATCGCTATCGATATGAGATTGCAACTTATTCCGGTAAAGGAAAGAAATAAGCCAGAACGCTTCTAAACTTTTTTGGAGACTATTTTTCTGCGACTGTATCAATGATCTTGCAAAAAATTAACGATACAACGTTAACGAAACCATTGAAATCACCAGCCGTGGAAATTCTGCGAATGCCAATTGCTTTTGAACTTTGACATTATTTAAATTTTCAGCTTTTTACGAACATACCACTGCAGCACTGTGACATAACTTGGCCTGTATTACTTTTTTTATTTTAAGAAACACCAATGAATTGACTAATTTTTTCTGACCAATCATTACAAGACTCCTTAGCTTAAATTATTGCTAATATAGAAAATCACCAAAACCTGCTTAAAAAAAGATTTAAACAATCTATGGTATTCGTTATTTTAGTTATAATCGTAGTTGTCACTGCTTACAAAGGAGGACATGAGGAAACAACTGCAGAGAGAGATGAATCGAATGAACAATGTCTAGCGGCATCCTACGTTATTTATCACAATTATGCGCCGAAACCATACCAATACACTTTTTGCAAATTAGATTTTTCTACTCAATTTGCATCGAACGATTGTAAAAGCCGGATGCCACGTTCACATTAGTCTAGTAATAGCAGTCAATCCGCAGCGGGTGAATTAGGCAAATTACATAAGGAAATGTAATATTAGACTCATTCGTACATGCTGATGCATTATCGTGCTATTTCCCTCGGCGTGTTTAAGTAGTGAAGTGGAATTCAGGCACATAAAGTTGTTTTATTTAACGTTTCCCATCATTACCAATTTGCTTTTCAGTCAGTAGGTCAATTATCGTCGCTGACGCTGCGTTAGTAACGGCATAAAAATATTGTCTTCAGTATAGCCAAGACGTTTAATAGCGTCTTAAATCTCTTTAATCTTGCGTCCTTATGCTCTCGACCCGTTAAGAGAGAGACCACTCGCCAGCTTCAGGGAGTTCATTCCCATATTCAGGTTACATGGTCAGTTGGTTTTCAGGGAGTGTTTCTTCCTTGGGCGTTTTGATTGTAGAATGAGCTCTCCACCGAGGTAAGGTGGAAATGGCATGGAGTTGTTCTAATGAGGTTTTAAAGTTTTAAAAGGGTTTGATATGCTTGGCAATGCGAGACTGATCCCATGACTATAAAAGAACTACTGCTTCAGAACCCGAGCGTAAAAAACCTTTTTTCGTACGATTGATATTTATCAAACAATAACCGTGCCCACCACTATAAAGGCAGAGAACTGAGTAAAGTTAAACGCTGAAAAGGTTAATACTACACGGTACACATCACTAGCCGGCAGTGCATTCTGCAACAGGCCGTTACATAACTATGACGGTTAGTGTTGTAACGATGTTTGCCTTGAAGAGTCGCTTTTTAAATCGAACTTGTACTGGACGAACCACTATTTTTGATTGCATGTGTTCTATGAATTGCTGCAAGATTCTAGTCGAGTACTGCAGCAGCCAAAAATTTTATTCTGTTTAGCACCACCCATGGAACACGTGCAGGGTGGTAGAGGGTAATCGGACGCGAGTATTCGTTGTCCCTCAAGGTGTTACAAGGGTCGGAACTCCTTGGCAGGAGTGGTCACGGTCGCTGCGCTCAACACAAACATCGCTGCGGCTGGATTGATACCCCTGTGGTGCCGATGTGCGAAGCATTCGGCACATAATACAGCAATACCTTAGAACCGGTACACCGGTGGCCCTCCGGAGGACATGCTTGTCCTTAACGACGACGCAAGTGGCTAAAATTCCTTCAATTAAGATATTGAGTGTTTTCTATACTAAATTGCGCTATACGATTAAATAAATAAAAGCTTATTGTGAAATGAAACAATTATTTTTTGTAGTTTTACAAATATTCTCAAAAATGCTTTAAAACATACCTACATTTGAAACATATTTGTAATTCATGTTCATAAAAAACTAAAATCGTTTACAGTATTCCATCTTTTATAAAATATTCCGAGTCTCCACACTAAGATGTCAGTTTCAAGGTAATTAAAGAAGAATATTTGACTTTTACACTGCTACCAGAGAAAACAAATAATCATGCACATTACATGATGTGAAGCGGTACCATAGCTTATACGTACTTGCTTTTCTAGAAGTATTTTTGCGCGAATTGATATTTTTGATAGATGATCGACGGCGTAGGCTTTGGCTCGCCAGCGGCACGCCCATACGGCATAAAAGATGCTGAGCTGGCACTAAAAGATACGCTTAAGGGTAAATCTGCACATTACAGTATCTTTTCTAATGGTAAAAAAAAGGTTGCCCTTCTAATCTCGATTATTAACATTGTTCATATTATTGATTGTATATCATATTAACTGCATCAATTGCATCATGAACGAAACAAAAAGCGAATGAAATCGAATACAAAACTGACCCAGTAACCTGACTGACAGCCCCGACACTGCGCCCGCGCCGGCGCGGGTGACGCATCGAGTGCGATGACCGTGGCTTTGTGGCATTCTGAACCTTATTTTTGTAGTTCATAAGGTTCAGAAAGGATCTTTAAAAAGAATAATTGGTGGCTTTAGGAGATGCAATGTTGCAGTATGCCAATTAAGCTATCATTGCTTCAACAGGTGTAATCTCCGAGCGAGATTTTTCATGACTGTGTCGTTCCATTTGAAACTGGTGTTTTAACCCACACATTTTCATCCGTATCATTGTCAATAGAGGTGTTCTATTGCTGAATGTCCTCGACAATCGAGTTGCAGAGTGAAGGTGGAGCCCAGCAAACAACGCTATCTTCATCAGGTTCTCTGTCCACTTTGCTTGAAGTGAATCGAAATGCGGTCAGATTTTTTTGTTTTGTTTTGGGCTCTTTTGTTTTATGGTTGCACACTGATTTCGCCAATGTCAAGTAAACGAAGCCTGGCTAGTTATGGAATCGTTTCATAAGCCTAATGGCGTGGCGTCAGAATGACTTCGTCTCGTTTTGCGTTATTTTGTACACTGATGTCGTCGACGATTTCATTGTCTTTAGATGGTATCTCCTAGTATTGAGTCTGAAATTTTAAGTGAGTATGGAACTGAATGACAATAAAAACAGATTTTATTTCTTCATTTATTCTTTATAGCACATTGAACAAGTACAAATGGCGGACTTAATGCCCGAAGGTATTCTGTACCAGTCAACCGCAAGGTTAAACAGAGAATGAAGGTAGTATTTTTGGTAATCTAGTTAATATTTAACTATGCAATGTTGATTACATGAATAATTATGAAAAGTGATTTGAATTGAATAGAGTGGAAAAAATGGTAACAAATTAATTATGAGTTTTTAGACGTAGTTAAAATAAATGACCTAGTTTGGTCTTGGAGCGTCTGAATGCTCTAAGAGTTTGATAGTCAAGCTTTTTAAGATTTCACAAGAATTATCACTGTGTTTCTTAGCACGAGGCCATTTAAGCTATCTTCAGTGGATATTTCCTCGAATACCAATACATTAGTTCAGTGGTAGTCTGCAGTTCATTACATTATCCCCTTCTTTATTCCAGTATACTTTCCCAATTTTAACAACTCAATTTTTCAAACTCCGTGGATGAGATTACGTTAAATGAAGACTTTCAAACTTTTAATAACTGTATCGATTATGACGAATGTTAATAGCTCTACATTAACTAGTTACCTCGTTTTATTACCAGTTTAGATTGTTCAGATGAGTTGTTTCGTCAGCTATTCACAGGTTACGTTTTGCAAAACTATCCGATACAAATTCAATTATATTTATTGACCATTTGTATAATTATAATTGCCGACACTTTATATTTTCAGCTTGTGTGATAGCCATTATCTTAAGATAACTTCTTTATGAATGTTTGGCAAAACACGTTTAAATACATTGTTTTTGCACACTGTAAGGATATATCTCCATTGCATTTGCATTCGAAAATTTCTATTAACTTCAGATAAATGGAACGAGTTATCATTTTCGTTATTCATAGCCATAAGAAGTCCAATGCTGATCATGGGTTTTCCTGTAAGTATAGATCCCTAGATTTCTAGGCAGTCTGCGTCTACCAAAATCTCCTTCCCGAAACCTAGCTGGCTTGCCATGAATAGTCGCCATTTCAAGAGTCCTAAACTTTTATAATGGTCATCAGTTCTTCGCGGTATGTGCCCTGTAAATGTTTCTTATCCAATATCACCCATCTTCTTTTCCGTTTCTTGCTTCGTACTTTATGTTGTAATTGCAATTAAATGCCATTTCTTAGGCCTTGGTTGATTACGTCTCTCAGTTGCATCACAGTCATCGGCCACGCTTTCGTTGGGTCAGAGGACGCCTGATGGTACGCTGTGAATAATTAGTCTTTATGGTCTCTTACTCATTAAGGACAGAGCCAAAAAAGACTCGATTAACATTTCGATTTTAACAAGTATGTAACGTTTCTTGCTGATCACTGCATTGGAGATGCGTAGTTGAGCAGATTTTTTAAGGTGTCTAGTCGTTTTTTCTCATTCTGGGTTTGCCTTCGTGGTTGAAGCTTGTTTCTGAATGAAATTTTGAGTCCCTTTTAGTGCTTTACTAAATTTCCAGCGGGTTTCTACATTCCTGCCTGCGTCGTTAAAAAGTTTTCTCGTTGAATTCGAAGTAAATGTCTAATATGTAATACCTAGTTACCTACTTCACTAATCTTTGCTTCCGTAAGTACAAACGTTGTACAAACTATGATTTGACAGTTTTTGGAAATTACATAAACTTTTATACTTACGACTAATTTATTTGCTCCTAACGGCCTTTTGATATTTGTCTTTTAAAAGTCATCTGACTAAGAAATGGTGTAGTCATCAGCAAAACTGTATTCTAAAGTAGTACTCAGCACTTGTAAAAAAAAGTAAAGTGAGCACTAACTAACACTAACACTGCGGGACAAAAGCCGATTATGAACATAATATATCATAACTCTTATCAAAACTTTCGAAACGTCAAATGATACAATTTTGGCGCTGCAGCTTTTTTTTTTTCATACCACAAGGTGGCAAACAAGCTTACGGCCCGCCTGATGGAAGCAGTTACTGAAGCCTATGGACGCCTGTAACATCAGAGGCATTACGGGCGCGTTGCCGACCATTTAGGAGATACTAATTAACTCTCCTCTTAAAGGACCCCATACTGTATTCCCGCGGGAAAACCGCGGTAGGGAAGTTCATTCCACAATCGGATTGTTCGCAGGAGGAAATTCATCTGAAACCGCACTATGCGTGACCATTGGGGTTCCAGTGTGTGAGGATGAACATCCTGTCGATGGCGAGCGGTGCGATGATAAAAAGTAGCTGTGGGCATCATTTCAAACAGTTCTTTGGAACACAACCCATTGTATAAGCGGTAGAACACACTTAAGGCGGCAACGTCTCTCCTCCTTACTCTCCTCATACCTAATGGTTCTATACCACTTACGAGTTTGTGATCGTCAACTATTCTATTAATTTATGAACTACTGGTTCCATCCCTTCAATTTTCTTAGGCGGTGTCATTAATTATA
Organism: Udea olivalis; assembly: GCA_947369235.1. Classification (NCBI taxonomy): domain Eukaryota; kingdom Metazoa; phylum Arthropoda; class Insecta; order Lepidoptera; family Crambidae; genus Udea; species Udea olivalis. The sequence goes on along the minus strand of OX376362.1, from coordinate 6,123,494 downwards.
ACTTTTTACAAATGAATCTCTCAGTTAGCCTTTCGTAACAGTGATGGTGGAACTAATTTAATGGAACCAATCTCCTGAACTTGAACTGCCCAATTTATTAGATGGTGAAGCTTGACTAACATCCCTTGACGTAGTTCAAAAGAGCCTGTCAACAACTAATACTGTCTGAACTACTGGCAAAAAGACTGCACACCGGAACAGCTACTCCACTTGTATCAAGCACAAGTTCGGTCGTGTATGGAGTACTGCTGCCACCTGTGGGATGGCTCTGCCAAGTACCAGTTGGATGCAATGAACTCAGTGGACCGAAGGGCTAGGAGACTCATAGGCGACGATGCGCTCGTTGGAACCAAACTTCAGAGTTTGGAGCATCGGCGTAAAGTCGCCTGTCTATCGGTTTTCTATAAGGTGTATTTTGGAGAGTGTGCGCAGGAACTACACAACCTTATACCACCGTCTACTTTCTACCACCTGACCACTAGACGCCGGGAGGGCTTCCATCCCCATGTGGTTGACTTTCCGACAGTCCGTACCCAACGGTTTGCTGCGTCTTTTCTGGTACGCACCGCTAGGGAGTGGAACGCTCTCCCTGCGTCTGTGTTTCCGGATACTTACAACCTTGGTGTCTTCAAGGCCAGAGTGAATAGGCATTTTCTGGGTAAGCGTGTACAACCATCGGCCTCGTCATCGCTTACCACCAGGCGAGACTGAGGCCAAACGCAAACCCATTTAAAAAAAAAAAAAAGGAGAAGGTTCTTATTATGGCTATGACTATACTTAATATACACAAATATCCTTATAAATTAGATACTGCTAAACATTGCTGATTTGAAAGATAAATTTATCAAGTTTTTATAAAATAAAAAAAGCAAGCACTGACTCTTCCACATACCTTCATCTAGAAAATGTTGAATGCACAAAATATCTCAAAACAAACCAATACGACTTACTAAAAGTAGCAGTAAAATAAAACTTACTAAAAAACCATATAACAATCGGTGTTTCATATAAGGTAAGGTTAATTCTAGTCCTCTCTGAAGTTGTTTCGCGCAAGCGCAAATGGTGCAATACATATTTTAATGAGAAAAAGATATGAATCCGGGACTCGACTATCGACTCGTGTTCAGAGCGGAGTAGAAGACTCCGCTCTGAACACGAGTCGATAAACGCTAAAGGCCTGCGAAGACGACGGACTTTTCTCCGCGGCGGAGAAAAAAGTACGCTCTGCGAAAAACGTCTACCGCGGATTTACCGAGGACTCAACGCACACGGTGTGTGATCATTTGCTGTCCGAGATTATTTAAATATTCTGAGATTACTGTGTGCTGTAATTTGCATAATGTTTAAGCAAAAGAAAAGACGTTTTAAAAGAGAATACCGGGGCCATCCCTTTGTTTTGAATTCATTTTTAATGCGGACTTAAATCGGCCATGCGCGTTGACTGCTCATAATTCGTTCGTTTTAATTTTTTTGGTGGATGCCTGCGTACTTTAATCCGCTACGCTCCGTGGGCGCCCGCGGTGTTTCGGCGGATTTTTGGTTCGGCGTACTTTTAGTCGGTCGTGTGCGTTGCTCGATACAGTTTGTAAGGGATCTATTTTGTAAGGAATCCGTCGTCAGGCCTTAACTATACGTTTTTGTGTTATTTAAACGCTAAATTTCAATTATTTTTCATACAGATTAATATTGTGACTGGCGATTGTATTTTGGCTAGAGAGATAACCTACTATTACCGAATCAACAAGTTTGAATTCGCCATTTAAATCCACCTGGGATATGTCACAATGTAAGAATCCGACTATTACGTACTGCAAAAATTCTTCCTTATTAAAATAACACTTACATTATCATTGTGGTTAACAGTGCGTGAAAATGGTTATATTCGTACAATAGCTATTCTGCGGCTAAACGTGAGGATCTAGCTAAGGTGTAGAAATTGTTTGTGGATGAATCTAGAAAGGCGAACGAAATGGAAAGAATATCTGACTCTGTATAGTTACGAGTAGTTCTAGAGATTATTCTAGAAAACGCTAAACATAGTATGATTCCCTAGTTGCTGTCAATTACCTAATCAAGGTAATTTTATTACATTATCAATAATTATATCAGCGGCGGAAGGCTCACCACCTACGACGTTGGGTTCTATTACCATTGGTGATAAGTGGGTTTCTGTTTGTTCCGTTCACCATGACGGCAACAGTCACTTGCCTCTGACTACCCCGTTGGTGATGAAGTCGTGATGGTATGTTGTGTTGTGTAATGTTGTTATCAATATTTGATCTGGAGGGAGACAATCAATTAGAATTTTGTCAAAGTGGACTCAAGATTTTATCTAAACGAAGTTTAAAAAGCCTCGAAGTTTTCAGTTTAATGTTTTGGAAGCATGATTCTGCTGAGCATCACCCAAAAATGTGCGTGGCAATAAAAAATATGTGTCTGTTTTCAAATAATGCTCTTTTATTTTTGTACTTTTCAGAGATTTTTATTAATCCTGCAAGTTACTTACATTAAAACTATTATCTTTGTTACAGGTATGTCGGCGGCCAGGTTCAATATGATTTGGGTACTGTCTCATTACTAGTTGAATCGCTTAACATAGGTATTGTATAACATAACCTCTTATCCTACGAAGCCAGGTTTAAGTCAAATCAGCTGCTTTTTACATTGAGCAAGTGGTTTTTCTGTTCATGTAAATTGCTAGTTTACTTCGACTGTCGCAATGTTTTTGACTTGTCATTTAATGTAATGTACGAATAATTATAATCAACATCTAGAAAATACAGAACATGTTTAGTTTTTATTTCGCCATAACCTCCAAAACAACGCGCAGACTGTTTACCAACAATCGCGATAGCGTCGCCGCCGGCGCAGCTTGAAGCGCTCTTTTCGTACTAGTTGTTTATTTGAACACAAATGCTCCACTTACGTTCACTAGATGCGCCATAAGCAATTCTCTTATACGAACAACAGCAGACCTTTGTAATAATTTAAAATGATAATTTGGATAGAAATAAATAATAATTAGTAGATAGATAATATTTATCCTTGATTAAATAAATTAGGTAAACGAGACGGAGTGAAGATTCCTAGATAAAATTAATGGCTACCACTAGCCTTGACAAGTCCATTAGAAATATTGACCGAAATCACTTCTATTAAATTTTGAACATACTCTCATAATTACGATGTCAAGGGGATTTTTTTAACTACCACCGACCGGTTGAAGTTGTTAGCTGTAGTGAATTGTTATTCAACAATAGTTAGTTTTCTAAGCTTTATTACAAGTTACGGAGGGTTAACCGTTCCCAAACTATTAAGGAAATGGCTATTAAATCAGCAGCTTAAGGTGCGCTATGTTAAGCTTTTTTAAGAAGTTTGTATTTTTTTTCTTAAATGAAGAACACATTGATAGCCATTTTATTTTCAAATTAATGCACATTATTTCACGTATTCAACAAAAAAATTTTTATTATAATCACAAAATTACAAGTAATTAAACAAATTGCAAAAAAATATATTCAAATTAATAAATATTTGGGACAAATTACACCAAGATCATCTCTCCCCAACCTAGCAGCAGAGCTATGGGTGTCATAGACTGATAAACGTACTTATATAGATAATGAACACCACGACTCTCAACAAATACAAATGTTCGTCACATAAATGTTTGTCACGGGTGGGGATAGAACCCACGACCTCTGCTGCTAAAGGCAGGATCGCTGCCATTGCACCAACAGGCAAGTCCCTGTAACATTTACAATAATAAGTTGCAGGCTCTTATTTTAAAGTTTTGAATCGATGAATTTTGTCCTAGTTAACAGCTTTCAAGTTGTACACTTCGAACGGGTCCCATTGTATGTACACCTTTTATCGTGCGCGGATACTTCAAAAAAATAAAATGCCAGCTTCCGTACAAAAATGTGCAAACCCCTTTGTTACAGTTAGATCAATAACTTGACGCATCCAGCTCTTCTAACTCCGTGTTCCCACAAAAAGCGCAACAAAAATTCTTACGTGTTCTGACGCAATGTGATCGTATCGACTTAGATTTTGCATAATCGGGTATCGGTCTGCCGGCGCCGGCGCCGCTGTAGGCAGGGTTGCCGAAGTTTATGGCTGTAATGTTATTAGTAGTTTTTTTTTGTTGTATTTAACAATGCACTATTTTTTACACAAACTAGAAAAAATCGACCTGATGCTAGGGATCAAGGGGGACCCGAAAGAAAGGCTCTTCCTACTGAGCTATCAAGATCGGTAACATGCTCGTACCTTGCGAATTTGTCTAGCGTTTTTTAAGCTGTAAGCTGACGTTGTTTTATCAATGCCAGCCAGGCGCCATTTTACACGTTTTTTCTAGTTTCTATCTCTGTCTCTCTATGTTTTTTGAGTGAAAGAAATGTAATTTTAACGGGAAAGGGCAGTTATTACACGAACAAAATATAACAGATTCAGTTAGTTAAATTTATGTATAATCTACGCGGCCTTATCACTAGAAGTAATCTCTTTGAGACAACCTTCAGGGAGAGAATCAGGAACAAAATCATGTGGAACTTAAGAAATTGTAAAATGATTCATAAAAAGTCATAAAAGAACGAAAATAAACATATTCAATGATTAGGAAAAGCTGGAAAAGAAGATTTTGAATTTAAAGAGCTCTCTTCTTGCTTTACCTATGAAGCCACGGAAACTTAGGCTGAATGTTGTGCTCAGATGTACGCATTTGATGTTATAACAAGGAGATACGAATAGCAGATTGTAATAACGTTCAACTTGATTTTGACATTGCCTAGCCAGCAGGTTATGGTTTGAGGAATCCTCCAAATACTTTTAATTTCTTCCTAAAGAAAGATAGAAACTAAAAAAGGAAGAATACTTAAAATCAAAAATTCACTTCTTCCTAAAGATTAAAATGGAATTATCTTAGTTCTCTTAGCACCGCCATGTTTTTTCTGTGTAAACACCTTTGAAGGTCTGCAAAGTTCAAGTAACACATTGAACTTTGAACCGTCTGTGCATAGTTTGCAAGTTTATAGAATTCAGAATTTCAGTTCCAGTGTTGCGTACAGTCAACCGCAAAAGTGAAGGATGATTGAAAAAACTCCCAATTTGTTTTTATGAATGTAAAATACGTAAAAAAAATTATTACAAGCAGCATACATCCATTATAATGAATGAAATCTCTCATTTATATTCTTAGTACCTAGTTTAAGAAGCATTATAGTTTTTGTGAAATCAATAATTTTGGCACGTTTAATTATCACTCACTTGACTGTACTAGCAGCTGCTGCAAACATTTACAAAACTTTTGCAAAAAAGGCTCTCTTCTTGTCAGCATAAAAAAGTATGTTGTTTTCCCTTTTTTTAACTCATAGTTTCGCCGTAAAAACATAAAAAAGTTAAACCGACTACTGCCGTCAAGTGAGGCCCGATTTTTCCATTCTTAGTTTATTATTCCCTAGATAGCTATCTGAAGTATAAAATTAACTGGCTGTTTATCAAGCGAATAGATATTTTCAGTTCTTCAATCGTCTTTTGTCCAAAGAATAGCTATCTATCGGTTGTCTATGTACTTATATCGCTAACTTTACACTGATTATGCACAAGCGAGATGCACTTATACAATCATTGCAATGTTAGAATGAAACAAGACAAAAGTTGTTGCTGGACAAATTGACACTGACGTATGAGAAAAACAACCTCAGCTTTTTTTGTTGTCTAAAGTTGTGGTAAAAAGTTTGAGATAATAATAACACTCCAAAACTCCATAACAAAATGAAAATAATCTCAAATGACACACTATATAACCACAAAATAAAGAGTTTACAGAAGGACCGCTCGCAACTTTTTCCAAAACTTGCGTGAACCGCCTAGGTTACTTACGCCTTACTACTATATTCGCTCTGAATTTTTAAAATGAAGTAAGTTAGTTATACCTACTTGACAGAACCGGCCAAAAACAAAATTCATCATGTGAAAAATTGCACCAAGTTCGACAAAAACAAAAACACTCGCGACAGTGCGACTTTCCGACTCACCGAAGCTCACTGACTTCGCTTGTAAACTCTGTGTGCTTGCGTCAAAAATGGCGTGTTGTTCTAAGCGGGCTATCTGTCAGAGCGCCGCGCATGTCTAATTTGTGATATAACCTCAAACTGTCAAAGAAAACGCATAGATAAATCTAATCCAGCTCTTCAAGAATTAGATAACTTTATTCCTCAGTTAGCGGCTTTATTCAACAATAACATCTATCTGACCATCACTAAAATTAAAAATCTTGTTAACCTTCGAATAAACTTTAATTTACAGATAAATTTCATTATCTGAATGTAGTATAGTTTTGTTCCTGAAATAACAAATGAAATCTCTCGTCAGTACACAAGATTTGAAAACGTCAGAATGTCACCGTCTGCCCTGTTAGTAAACTCGTAGCGATTCCTCAAACAATTGATGGGAAAGTTTGGTTTTTCTTAACTCTTACTTATTTGTCGTTTGTCAATTATCTGTGTTGTTCATTATGCAGGATTGTCTTCTGTGTTTTGCTCAGAATCTTAAGTAGGCAAACCCGAAGTAGACACATACCAGCACATCCTACCACGGGGTAACCAAGAAAACATAGTTTGAATTGCTACGATGTTAACCTAAATGTTGCACTTCGTCTACTCTTATAAAAACTTGTTTTTTAGGTGACGCGTTTCAAAGAACGCTTTGAATTGATGAAGGAAACATTTATCTTATAAATCTGTTTCGTAATTCGTCTTTCTTTCCACATATCCTATCATCAAAATTATAGTAACAAGGCAGATTCTTCAACATGATTACGTTCTCTAATCATGTTAATTTGGTTCCCGGTGACATTATGTTGGTTACTGGTTCCTACAAAATAATCATGATGATACATCCTTATGTATGTTTTGTTCCCTCGAAGGTGCTGTTGATATATGTTGCATTCAAAAAAGTAAAGTATTACACTTTTAGATATATCTCATAATAAAATATCCATAACCAAAACAAAATATAGGTTTTGAGTCATTCTAAATAGAAATGAACACTCGTCAAATATAGTTACTCGTAGTTACTATTGACCTGACCCTTTTTAAGAATGTTTGTAACTTGTCTAACTAACGTACGTTCGTGTAGCTAGACCAATATTACGATAGTCACTATATGACTGTTGTTGCGTACACGAAAAATAATATTTTATAATGTTGACAAAAATATTTCGTTAAATGGCTCCTGGTAAGAATGACTAATTTGTAATAACTAGTTATAGAAATAGAGTGTTGCTACACTATCATTAATAAATTACCATTGACACATGATGAGGCAACTAATAATGAACATTTTAGCATTTCTATTTGTAACCTACCTGAGTTTCGGCCTTGGCACTCATTCGACTGTGCTACGGATATTATTGCCTTATAATAGCTATAATTAATGATGTAGGAAGGTATAATTTAGCTGGTCGATGATCTCTTAATATTTGTTACTTGTGTGAGAAAGGATTTATCATACTTTAGTAAAAAGGCGAGACGCTAAAAAGGTGAATACAAATTCAAACTGTTTAACATATATAATCCAGAGTCCGTAAAGAGGCAATTTAGAACTAAGTGCCCTTACTTTCAGGATAGTAATTTGTCTTATGCACAGTGATACATTACTTTATTACAAGCATTTATGACAAGTCAATCAACAGTAAAATCATCATGGTGAACAGAACACCCAAATGCCCACGACTAACCGAGATTTCAACCCAAAGGCTAGATCAGTTATCCGGGTTGCTTGGGGTTTGAACACTTAATTAAATTTTTCCTTGAACACAAGGATTTTCCAGTTGGACCGTATAACCTCTAGGCAGCAATGCCATCATAAGTGTTATAAAAAACGAAAACAGACTCACTTTCATTTCTGACGATATGATGAACTCCAATTTGAACAAGACGGTGGTGGCTCACAGCCGTGTAGATTGCGCTTGAAAAGCACCACAGAGTCCGCAAACCTTCTCCACTCGCTGAGACACGGTCACAATTTAGTTGCAGCACTGTTAGACACTGTCAAAAGTTCACTTGAAGTTCTGATGGAAAGTCCCTCGTCAAACGATCAGTGGGTAATTAACCTGTTACACTTTATTGTTTCGCAACCTCTCACGTTCGTTCTCACTGGGGACCGATGCACTTCAACCTTGAATACAAATGTTTAACTCATTAAGAAGTAGACGTAAGAATAGACTGTTATCGCGACAGAAAATGTCTACGTCGGAATGATGATTGGTTTTCGCTTTGTCTGATATGTTGTCTTAGACTCTTCTACGGTCGTTGGCCCAAAGTTTTTTGTACTCTGTATTTGTGACTAAGGTTTTAGGGTTGTATTGATTTTTATCATTCATTTGATCTGTCATATAAGTTGGTTATCAAGTTGTGAATGAATCCGTGGTGGCACTTTATCAGGCTTCTGTCTGCCAGGTGAAGTTTTTTTTCTTTCTGTCATGATTTTAACCTTAAAGCCGGACCCTGGGACCCCACACACACCAGTGTGGGTTCATAACTGGGATAGACCGCACGGATGATGATTATGATCTAACATTTCTGTTACAGGGGTTGCGATTAATTAATTATTACTGTGGTGTTGGTTGGTGACTCTTTTCATGATTTGTCTATTATCTGTTTTGATCATTTGGTTAAATTTTATGTACTCAGAAAAACTATTACTATTACTTATGTTAGCTTTATTGCCATGTCAGTAACTAAGTTTGTTTTTTAGAATAAAAATATCTAAACTCAACTGAGAAGGTAGCCATAAATGTATTGCCATAGACGATTTGGTAGCTTTTTTATCAATTCTTGTGACGTAAAGATACACGTAAATGAATAAATTTCCCGTTTATCAGTAAAACGTTTACCGAGCCGTGGTTTACTTGTGTTACGTTACGTCACTCGCTAATCGCAGGGTTAGGTAACTAAGTGACTAAACAGAATCAATGATTAGGCATCATTCTGCTGACTGAACCAGAGCTTTTACTTAATAGTCAATGGCTATTACCTAGCAGGGTCTTTTTAAGTATTGCGAGAAACTGTTTCTCAAAACTGTTCCAAATTTGGTTTAGATTATGTAAGTATGCATATCAGTCTCTGACACCCATAGTTAAATTATTTTCATGTACTTTTCATTTTTTAATTTTTAATTTATGGAATCTTTGTTTTATGTATTAATTTTTATGTATTAATGGTCCTTTTGTTGACTTAAAATAAATAAATGAACGAATGAAAAAAAAAAATAGTACAAGCTTAGCTTCTTTAGAAAACTGGTGGCCATAATAAAAAACAAAAAACTAGGTATAAACCTGATCAACACACTTGCCAAAATGGTGATTATAAACAAATTTTTGTTTGAATTTTTCAGTGCTAAATTAAGGCGGGTCTTGTCAGTGTTCTTTTTAAAAAGAAAATATTTTTTTTTAGAACCTCGTTAGATTCGAACTTTGATACCCATAGAAGTTTATGGGTCTGTATTACAACACACCTAGTTAAACAAGATGACTGATGAGATCATTTTAATGTATGCACAACCTTTGAAGGAAACCATTTCCAAAAGATTATGAGAGAAACTATAAGTCAGAGTTAAGCGGAACCACTCCATTATGGTAGTGTGTACTTACTTATAAGCTATACAACATTATTTAATGGCACTTTATGAATTGATACGAAGTACGTACGTACAGTCCTTGTAAAGGCGGTATGAAAATAAATCCCAAATATATTTAACTAGAAAAAATATCTGCGCGAAATACCAAAACTTTGATGTTGAATTTCTATTTCATCGTTTAGTTACTGACGTACACTTCTGTACTCGAAACACCTTATGTATAATAAATAAATAAAATATTATTAATAAAACGTAATTGATAGTTTCGGCGTAGTCTTTGATTTTTATTTACGGTTTGATTTGGCATATTGACATAATACGTTTTGATCATGTTATTCGGCCATTAGAAACAGCTAAATCATTGCCGATGATTTGCTAACGCTTGTTGATAGCATTTATGTAAAGGTTATATTTAACTCTCTTGTTGTGTAAGCAAAATGTAGTCTGGCCTATTTATGGATGTTCAATTATAGGAAGGCATACTACAATCTTTTCTTTTTATTTAAATACTAGCTTTCCGCCCGCGGCTTCGCCCGCGTTTTGTTATGTATCATAGCCAAATTACATAAAATCTATATAAATTGTAGCCCATGTGTAGTTCTGATGTATAAGCTGTATTACTGTAAAGTTTCATCCAAATCCATTCAGTAGCTTTTGCGTGAAAGAGTACCAAACATACATACATCCTCACAAACTTTCGCATTTATAATATTAGTAAGATAGCACAAGACCGCGCGAAGTGGGCCAAGAAAATAAGAAAGGCGGACCCTGGGACCCCACACACCAATGTGGGTTCACAACCGGGATAGACCGCACGGATGATGATGATGATGGAGTAAAATAACAACCAAACTGTAGTTTTGTACGTTACTTATCTAATTATTATTAGTCATTAGTTTTAAGACTTTAGAAAACCATTAAATAAACGATGATTTTGGTCCACTTGTCTGAATCTGATCGAACCTCGAATTTTGACCGGTAGGAGTTACCTCAAGCACTTTGTCAATGCAATTCCACATTAATCTAACACGTAATAATTGATAGTAAGAGCAAACAGGAATAAATAAATACCTACCGCAAATAAACAAAGCGTGTACTATGGGTGGCCGGGACTGATAGAAGTTTCTCCAAGGAGGGATTATCACCAAACCAGTCTGTCAGTCTTGAGACTAAAATAAATATGTATGACATAAAGATTTCGGACAGAATGTCGTTTTTGAGAGTGTAACCTTGTAACCAATTAGCATTATATAATAATCAAGATGTAAACCTTGACATTAACGAATAACAAAAGACTATTTTAAAGTAGCATACTTTCGAAAATCTGTCATAATATTTTTAGGTAAGTATATTAAAATTGAATTTTAGGCAGGGAATATTTACATAATATAAGCAAAACTTTTAATGTCAAGGATTTTGGTGACTTCAACGATCTGGCTGGGGTGTTCATAATTCCGCTATTTAAAATTAGATAATTTATGTTGTGTTGAAATTAGTTATTGTTTCCTATGTGAAGTGAAATAATAACAATCTCCTCCCGACTATGTATTTTAGTTATGAGTAGTAATATATATTTAGTTAATTTCGTAATATATTTAATTAATTTCGTAACAAAACAAACAAACAACAAATACAGCCTTATACGTCCCACTGCTGGGCACAGGCGTAATATATTTAATTAATTTCGTAATACATTTAATTAGTTTCGTAATATTATTTTGAATAATCTAGTAAAATTGTTGATGTATTAGTTACCAGTTCAAACAACTCGTAATAAACAAGTACTACTACTTACGTAAAATCTTAACTATATTCTATGATATGTTGTTGATGTATTTGGATATTTTTCGCATTGTTCTTACTACCCAATGTAAGATCATCATCAACATACGTCGCGTAACAAAGGCAATACTGAAACTGACTTTTACCACCGATTTTATAATTAAAAGTTCTGACAGAAGTGCTATTTTACCAGACGGATAAATGTTTGTTTCTTTTTTAATCATGTTAATAAGTGTCACTCAGTTTGTTAAATCTAACTAATACCACCTAACACTGGTTCACAATTGAACAAGTTGGATACGCTAGTGCATCTTTTGTAAGTACTTAAGAAATCCAAGGTTTAAAAATGATTCAATAGTTTAGTAAGAGTATGACGTTTTATTAACAACACAGTTCAGCCTTTTCCTTAGTTAATAATATAATAGCCCCGGAGTCTAGACTCTAGAATAATTTCCCTGCTCCAAGCGATCTGACAGTAATAAATAAAATAAATAAATATGCGCCAGACAACACACCTCTTGTGTCGGTCTCGAAATAGGGATTTATATCCCTGTGTTACGAGGTACCACACAAGGAAATAAGCTAGGGACGTCTCCCAGCACACCCCTACCTGAGTCAATTCAGAAAAGATCGTTTCCTGAATTGACCCGACCGGGAATCGAACCAGGGACACTACGGAAATCGAGGCGGGAAACCGTGCTACAGCGCACTACGCCAATCGTGTCGTTATTAGAGGCCACATTTAATGGCAATTAAAGTGTTTAACAGCATTCCAAATAGTATTAAGTGTCTTGAAAATATTGATGTATTTGAAAGTGAGCTCAAAAAGTTTTTAGTTAACCAGGCTTACTACACTTTAGCAGAATTTTTTAATGATGAGATTAGATTTTAAGTTGCAGTGCCCTTACGGAGTGTCACACTGATCACAAAAAAAATTGTAACAACTTTTCTGTACTGGAATAAATGAATATGAACATGAGTCTGATAAACTCGTACATACTGTTTTAATTCAGATAAATAATAAAGATTTTTAGGCGATAAATGATTAAATAGATAAGTCCACTAAAGTTACTACAAACTGAATCGCCAAATGTGTTGCTTAGCGCAAAACTCAAGAGCAGCGCGACCGATTGGAAATTTTTTTAAAATATTTTTGTTAAGGCACAATAAAGGTTTTTATGGAGCGAAAAATCGTAAAATTACAAGTAGAATAATAAAAACACCACTTTTCTTTACCCATAGAATCAACTCTGTTGCCATTTGTAAAACAATAACTTTTGACAGAACGAAGCCTGTGGGTGGGTGGAGCAGCTAGTCTATACTAATATTATTAAGAGATTTTTTGTTCGTTTGTATTGAATAGGCTCCGAAACTACTGGACCGATTTTAAAAATTCATTCGCCAATATAAACCTACATAGGCTATTTTTTTTTTTAATTTAATCTAAATTTTGACGCGAAAGACAGTCAACGCGGTGAAGACGCTGGCGGACAGCCAGTTACAAATACAAAGGTCAAATGATTCAGAACTACAGAAGAAAACTAATGTTTGTTACATGAATTTTGTATATTTTAAATCATGTCTGATTCTACCGATACATATTTTTGTAATTACCTATGTGTTGTAAATAATTCCTTAAGAATTGATTTGTGTTATTTAATTTTGTTTATTTTTAAATCTTTTTTTTCATTTCACCACGCCACAGATTACACGTTAGTAAATAAGCTCATCATTCCTAAACACATTCGAATTGTTGCAAATATTATGCACTATAGGGTGCACTTGAATTTATGTAACTGCAACTAGCTTATCAAGTTACGTTGTGTTAGGTAAGGTCCTATTACACCACTAAGCAGGTACTATAACTGGATATTGATATAATCGTAGCAACTGCAGTCACGATATTAATTATCCTTTGTTATCTAATTCTTTACAAAGTAACAACAACATAAACACTAGAACAAACAAACGAGTGTTTTAAAAAAAGTAATTGTAACATATACGCGCGCGTTCATAAAAAAAATTAAAGGAACTGGCAGTTAGGATTGTGTTTTTAGAAAAAAATACTAACTCAACTGACAGTTCGTTTTTTTAAGTTGGTTGTCGGGTCGCGGCAACTGCGCGAGACGCGTCCGCGTGGTAAACTGGCGGTTGCGCCGGCGCCTTCGCCCCACGCGGCGCGGGATTACAGAAAAATCGGTTATGTATGTTACGAGGCGACTTATGTGGACTTGTAGGTCGACATTTTGATGGTTCGTTTTCCATATTGTTCCATGAACGGTGATGAAAGAGCAGTTGTTAAGAAGACTTGAAAATGTCACTTGCGAAAATTTATTCAAGTTCAAAGGGGCGATTTTTCACCTGAGACAATCATAAAGCGTTGTTTCTTTATGTAGTAGTAATTCATTGGCGACACGATTGGCGTAGTGCGCTGTAGCACGGTTTCTCGCCTTTAATGCCGTAGTGTCCCGGGTTCGTCCCCGGTCAGGTCAATTCAGGAAATGTTTTTTTCTTAATTGGCCTGGGTCTGGGTGTGCTGGAAGACGCCCCTGGCTTAATTCCTTATCTGGTACCTCATAACTCAGGGATATTTATCCCTACTTCGAGACCATGACAAGAGGTGTGTTGTCTGGGGCATATTTATATTGTTGCGTCGTAGAACTCGCGTTGCCCAAATTTTTCGTTGACACCATGTTTCGGATTCGCCGTTCTTTTGGAGTTCATGGAGGTTAACTTGGATTGTGATCTCTGCATTCGGAAAGGTGATGATTAAGCCATTATAACCCGGCATCGATTTTAGCGATGACTTGGTTTTCATGATGTAAGCCTTTGCCGGCTATATAGGCTAACTACTAGCCGCTCGCCGTCAACGTTTCGCTGGCTGATAAAGAGTACGTTCACGGCGTTTGCGTAGCTATGAAAACAAGCTGAGAAATTGAAAGTAAAGACCGTATGACCTGTCACTTCCATGACAGATACGGGATCGGGCTTTTAAAAGTTGGACGGCAGCAAATGAGCAGCAATGGTTGACCCATGAAAAAAATGGTAATTCCACGCACATGACGTTAGGATGGCCGGTCACTCTTAAATAATTTTTTTTATCTCAAATGTGATGGCAGCAATTGTCTACTCTTAAGCAGCAAACGGCACCAACAGGGCAGCAGTTTTTGGTCACCATTTCAACGATAAATACGTCTATAATAAAGTGACAGGTCATTCTGACGGTAACCTTATCTCAATACAGCAACTGCATACTTGCTATGTGTTAATAGTTGAAATCGCTTTGTCTTTTCTATCATAGTGACATTCATTGACAGTAATCAAACTCATTAGACATTTTTTAATTTTATGAAATATATACATTTTTTTTCTAATATGTCTTCATTCTTTAGTCTGCTGCACCTAATTAGTTTATAAAGCACTGGCTTTATGAACTGATTTGGTGCGATAAAGCTGTTTGTGATTTTAAAACTTTCAAACATGTTTGTTGAATTGCGATTATTTGACGTTAGTGGGTGAAGTGGGACATAATTGGAAAAAAAACAATTGCGAAAATGTATCCATGGATAAAGTGGTAACCAACCATCCAGTGTGGCAAGTTGGAGACCTGCTTTTTTGTATATTGTATATTGTATGTATTGTATCCATGTAGCAGTGTCTTAAGCTTGCGCTTGCCACCATATTGTTTCCATTCCAGAACATTGTGATCCCAAATGACATGCAAATTAGAACCAAATTACAAAACATGATTCGGCACCTACTCGATAAGAAATATTAGTGAATCGAGTGCCCTAAATCCTTCGATTATGAAAGATCCATCGGTTGCATGTGATGAGGTGACGACACCACCTTCCTGCTAGCTACGTGACTCGCGAGTAGACGTGATCTTGTGAGCAAACACTACTACTAGCCATAGAAATTAACAGTTTATTTAATCGTTCAATTTCGTGTTATTAGTTTTCAACCGACTTCAAAAAAAGAACGAGGTTCTCAATTCGACTTGATGTTTTTTTTAATGTTTGTTACCTTAGAACTTTCGAAACGGTGAACCGATTTTGATAATTCCTTCTTTATTTCAAAGCTGGTGCTTCCCGCGTGGTCCCATTTTTATTTGGTCTAGTTCTGACAATGGCATCCATGAGAAAACCATATACGTCTTAAATCTAGATAAACTATATGCGCGACAAATGGACAATAACTCAATATCACGCCAACTGATTTCAATGATTCTTTGGTTGGCTGACACCGACTCCAGCAATAACAATAATTGTACCTAAATTATAGTATCTATAAGTTTTAGAAGAATACGCAATTATTTTTTACTTTTTAGTGCAAATTAATCTGTAAAAAATAGTTTTTTTGAAAAGTTGGTTTTTTCTGATAATAATGGTTGGTGTGTAAAAGAGGATCCTTAAATAAGGAAAGCGGTCCTCGAAATTTCTTAAAGTGCATAACAGGTTGTTATAATATGATTGATTGTTGTTATTTAAATCAATGACACGTACTCGTTATACGAGTATTTATGACAGCCCAAAGAATTCGCCATCACGACCATATAAAGAAATTAATAGGAGAAAGGATAGGGCGAGGTAGGTTCTCATGTGTTTCTACACTGCTGTATTTGAAATGGTGAAATGGTCTATTTTTTTCATACCACATAAAATAATAACATTTGTAGTAGTGGACTCGGACAATTCAGTTTCAGAGATGCTTACTCACTGGACGACCGTGGAAGTTTTTCCACGGTTGGCAACGTGCGAGTGATCCCCTGGTGTGTCTGTTGCTGGTGGTGTCCATAGTTAGTAACCGACTACCATTCGGCAGACGTCCTTTTTTTGGAGGATAAAATCGAAATTATAATTTATCAGTAATATAATCAATTACAGCCAGAATCTTCTTCCTGACCTAATGTTTTCCTAATCATAATAGTTTTTCTGCTCCGAATTCCACATAGTTAAGTAACCTTAGAATGAAGTCTAATACACTGATTTTGCAATGTTACGCACTCTGAGTAACATAGTGACTAATAAAGAGATGACTGAATATATCCAAACATTATACGAATCTGTGCCACTGATTTTTAGGCACAAACATTACATTCCAACATATTGCATATTTTTGTCAGATTTTGTGTATTTCCTACAAATAATTTGGTATATTCAGAATGGAACGTCGGAAGTAGGTAAGTGAATTAAATTTTTGATATAAACTGACGAACAAATGAGTAACACAAAACACTGAAACGAACTAAGAAGCTAGTTCGTAATTATTAATTCTCGTGAAATAAGTTATTTAAACACAACGAAGCAGATGGCGCGAAAAACAGGATACCAGTAAATACAAATTTCTTAAACTAATTCTGGCCAGTGCCTCCTTTTAAGCTCAAGTTTCACTGAATCAGGTACTGCTCTTCTCTGAGTCATCATTAAAACTTAAATAATGTAAAAGTCATATATGTGTATGTGTATTATAAATGCGAAAGTAACTCTGTATGTCTGTCTCGCTTTCACGCCAAAACTACTGAACCGATTTAAATGAAATTTAGTACACAGATAGTCTAGAGCCTGAGAAAGGACATAGGCTACTTTTTAATTGGAAAAAAGTGATGTAAAGGGTTGAAAAGGGCGATGAAGGTTGTATGAAAGTATTGTCATTTGCAGAACTAGAAGCATAAAACTTATATTTTAGGCTGTTGATTAGATATAAATAAATATGGCACACAAAGTTTGTAAAAATGTTACCCTTAAAAATTTGCAAAAATTCGACCTCTAAGGGGTTGTTTTTGGGGTTGATAGTTTGTTTGTATGATACTTCCAATGCTAGGAGTCTCAAATTTTGCATAGGGGTTATTTCTAGGACGTAGGTGCTAACTAAGACGGGATTTTGTGAATAACAAGTATCGTAAGTCTGAAAAAACCCAAATATCATAAAAATTAAGTTCACGCGGGCGAAGCCGTGGGCGGAAAGCTAGTTCCAAAATAAAAATTCAACACAGCTAAATAAAGTTTATTCGGTGATATCTTATACTAAAACTACTTGCTAAAACAACTCGACGCGTCGGCAAGATGGGTCGAGTGATTAGGTACTTCAAGTGAATACTTACGGAAAACCACAGCTCTAAAGTAACACTTGGACAATATCGTATTCCTGCTGGTTCGTAGGTAATAAAGTCAGAGCTCACTTGGCAGTTGTGTTGTCATTGTCAGCTTGCTTGAGGAAAGCACAACTGCCTCCGCCCTTTCGTCCTAAAACATAGTAGCGTGAATCTTTAGGGGTTAAAAGTAAATACTTACTGTTTGACCCACACTTGTTTTAATCGGGTTTTAGCCTTCCGAAGGTTGTCGAAACTGTGTAAATTTTCCACTGCAGTAGGACCTAATTTTGTGCTGTGAAGTCGACACTGCTCGTTTTCCTGAATACTCGAAACCTCAATTTAAAACGCACTTTTTCAGAGGTTGCTGTAATAGTTAACACCCGTATGCTAAATCGACACAAAGTGATTGAGTGATATATTATAGCTAAGTGCCATGCATAAAAAGGCCGATATGTAATTTAGGTTAAATAACTCTTCATTAGACAAAAAAGTTTTTTTACAAATGTCCTGAAAATGTTTTGATCGGTTTTTTTTCTGGGTAAAGAAAAAAGATATCGTGAATTGGCCGTGAACAAATGGGTGGTTTATTTGGGGTGGAACTCATAAAACCAAACTGATTCAACTTGAACGCGCCCAAAGGTTTATCTTAAAAGTATTACTCATGAAAAAAATTACCTACAGTACCGTGGAAGTCTACGAAGACTGTAACGTGCTGATTATTGGACAACTTTACATATTTTTATCTATCCTAAAAACCCATAAGAACACAACTCCCGATCCAAATATTAATGCTAAACGTAATCCATATAATGATATTCCAATTTATAATACCAATACAAATTTTGCACGTACTTAATCAATTTATTTCTTAATCTAAAAGTTTATATAATAAAATAAATAGAATTCTGCATATTTATAACATGCCCTTTAATGACTGTAAGAAAACTTTATATAATTGGTTAAAACAGATGAATTATGCTGAAAATGTGCTAAATTTAAATTTGTAAAAGCGCAAAAATAACGTATATCTTCTGTTAATTAATTTTGGTAGTAACTTGGACTAAATATAGAGATCTCGACGCTACTTTTGTTATGTACTTAGGTACGAGGAATTTTGTAAATGTAACTAACATGTTATGTATCAGTGTAAACGTCTGAAGAGCAGCTTTATCCTAGCACAGGTTTGTATAAACTTAACTGGATAAGGCCTATTTTTTGTGTGTTAACTTAACATGTATTATACCAATAAAATATTTTGTATTTTTGTACGACAAAAATACAAAATATTAAAATACGACTACGAAATACGACTTTCAAAAGTCTTCAAAAGCTCATGTTTTACTGGTTAAGTGAAGTGAAATGTGGATTGACATTGGGACAGCTTAAAAGTCTCGAAGCATGTGTTTCCTGGTCAGCTGCCGTAGAATGGTATTGGCATTGTGTTACAAATAACAATATGACGTGAACTACGCAAACAAAAGCGAAAATGTCGTAAACAGTCTCAGAGACGGCACAAACTCGTTTTCATCCAGAAATCGAAAGCGCTGGAGGTGGGCTCATTACGTCATAGCAATGTAAATACAAGGGGTCTACTCTGGTGCAGTATTCATGAAGTTCCGTAAAACTTCTAAAATCAGAAAAAAAAAATCCAACCAACTAGCCAATATTTGGTGTAATGAGATGATTTTTAAATAAAGAAAAACGTGTAACGTGATATACGAGTAAAACTTCGTATTCTCAAGAGCGACAACAGTCCTCCAGGTTTCTCTAGGGCTTTTTGTAATTTCTCAAAATACCCTTTAGACAGCACACTCGTTGCGGCTTTTAAAGTATAACCAAACTTTGGGAGGAAACAAACAAACACAAACGAGTGTGATATTTATAGGTTTTAGGTAATAAGTACAAATAAATGTGATGCTTAGAAATATCTATACAAAAAGTCAATATATTTTTAACCTACAATTTAAGATAGGTACATCGTGTTCGCACGAACGGGAGTATGCCTCTCGATTTTCTCAGAGTACCTAAAGGCTGTGTCTTATCATGTCGGTTTAAGTTTAGTGTTTTGACCAGACGTAAATGAGCTCCGAGCTGATGTGCTTAACCTCAACGCCCCGCGACGCTAATCATAAAATTATAAATATATAAATAAATATCTGGAACAAATTACACTAAGATCATCAAACTCAAATAACTTTGTTCTAATAGATTGTCTCAATATACTTAATAATAGACATAAATACTACATAATAATATGGATACGTAAATAAACAGTATACAGACATAATGCGACTGTAGAGTCGCGTCCGAGTTGTTTCTTGCTGAGAAGACCCGGCGAAACTCAGCAGTTACTCTTTTAAACTTGTTTTGGGTTTACAACAGGCGTTAGTAAAGTACAAGCAGTGTGTCATTTTGATACAAATAAATCTAAATAAAATAAAATCTAACTATTACAATAAAACATCTGTTACAATAGAGTTATTTAATACCGCATCGAGCAGAGAGCTTACACCCAGGCATTTTTATCTATAAGGTAGTCTTTTGTAGTATAATAGCCCTTTTTTAATAAAGCTGACCCCGAACTAAGCAGAGCTTGTACTATGGGAGTCAGAGACTGATAAACATAGTTAAATATTTCTAAATACATACTTAAATAGATAATAACACCTAGACAGCTCAGCAACACATTAGGCGATTCAGTTTGTAGTAACTTCTTAGTGGACTCATTTATTTGATTATTTATCGCCTAAAAATCTTTATTATTTATTCGAATTAAAAAAGTATGTACGAGTTCATCAGAACCATATTCATATTCAATCATTTATTGTTAGTCACAGTACTGAAATGTTGTTACAAAAAATTTTGTGATCGGTGTGACACCTCGTAAGGGCACTGCAACTTAAAATCTAATCGCATCATTAAAAACTTCTGCTAAAGTGTAGTAAGCCTTATCTTTTTGAGCTCACTTTCAAATACATCAATATTTTCAAGACAATTTATACTATTTGGAATGCTGTCATATACTTTAATTGCCATCAAATGTGGGCCTCTAATAACGACACGATTGGCGTAGTGCGCTGTATCACGGTTTATCGCCTCGATTTCCGTAGTGTCCCGATCCGTAGGGTTCGATTCCCGGTCGGGTCAATTCAGGATACGATCTTTTCTGAATTGACTAGGGTCTGGGTGTGCTGGGAGACGCCCCTAGCTTATTTCCTTGTGTGGTACCTCGTAACACAGGGACATTAATCCCTACTTCGAGACCATTGCAAGACGTGTGTTATCTTGTCTGGCGTAGTTACAAAAACACAAAGGAGATTGACCGATCTGAACCAAATGCTGCCTAGGCCAGGCATGGAAATAATTTTATTTATTTTTTTACACGAAGAGATAGTAAAAAAGTAAAATAAATCATCCACGGGGTTAAATTGTACCTAAAAATGTATCTTATGGCTTTTTGGAGCTAAACTTTTGATGTATATTTTTTATTTTTTTTTGCGCCAGACAACACACCTCTTGTTATGGTCTCGAAGTGGGGATAAATATCCCTGTGTTACGAGGTACCAGACAAGGAATTAAGCCAGGGGCGTCTCCCAGCACACCCAGACCAAGCCAATTCAGAAAAGATCGTTTCCTGAATTGACCTGACCGGGGATCGAACCCGGGACACTACGGAGTTAAAGGCGAGAAACCGTGCTACAGCGCACTACGCCAATCGTGTCGTCTATTACACTATTTATTATTATATTTTCAACGTGTGCGTTAAATAGCACTATTATCTCACTTATTCTAACTCCAGAGTGCGGTCCAGAACTCGCTAGTGGTGTTGTTTGCCTAGTTTGGTTTTTGGGGTGGGCTAGGCACCAAGAAATGAGGCGCCCTGATTTATTTTTAGATTTAATAATTAGAGGCGACGATGAGGATGACGATTGATTAGGTATTAGAATTTTTACATGAAACCTAACATAGAGGATCTTTTATTTTGTTGTAAACCTATGTAACGACTAAATTATTGAATGATTATCCTTTACTTAGTGTTGGTATAATAAATCCAATCCATAGTTTATAATATACTGTCTTTTATTTCAAAAATAAACGTTTGGTTTTGATTTTTCGTTAATGCAAAACCAAAACAGTATATATTTTTTTCTCAATACTCCTCGGATAGATTCTGAAGCGCTTTGGGTTACAGACCACTATTAGTCTAAGGAACATTATGCACTATGATTCAATTTTGGGCAGCACTTGGTCCAACGTTCATGCAAAAACGGTCAATCTCGTTTGCTGTTCGTCACATGAATGTTTGTGATGGGTGGGGATCGAACCCACGACCTCCGGTGCTTAAGCACAGAATAAAATACAAAAGCTAAAGGTAGGATCGCTGCCATTGCACCAAAAGGCCAGTTAATATTGTTTCTGTTCAATATTTTTTCATGATAGAACAGCGCACTTGCTACGTTAACGTAGATTATATAATAATTGTCAATAGATCGCATGAATCGCCGAATATGTTGTAATTTAATCGATCACCACCAATAAAGCGATAAGGACGCAATCGCTGTGGAAAGCGGCTCGCCAAACAAAGGAAATAGAGTTATCCACAATACACACGTTGCGCAACGCGCGCGACGTTACGCTGCGCGCGCGCCGCGGAAATGAGACCTCAGTGGAGGACGGAGAAAAGGTCCTGAGCTTCATCTATACTAATATCATAAAGAGAAAAGATTTGATTGTTTGTTTATAATGAATAGGCTCCGAAACACCTGGACCGAATTTCAAAATTCTTTCACCAATATGAAGCTACATTATCAGGGAGTGACCTAAGCTATATTTTATCATGATTGAACAAAACATTCCGTGAAAAATAAGTAGTATACGTAAATCAAGTCGGAGAAACGCAGGCTAGATGTGCTGCTTAACCGACGCGCCACGACGCACAATTACTTTTGACAGAACGAAGTCTGTCGAGGCAGCTAGTGTTACAATACAAATACAAGGCAGAGGAAAAGCCAGATCCATGCCAAATCTAGCATTCGCGGGTATAAAATTGAAGTAGCTGGTTTGCAGGATGGATCCGGACTATTCCGGACGTATAGGCCCTAATCACTACCCTATGGACAGGAGGAGCCTGAAAAACATTAGTGTAATGAACTAAGATCCTACTCTACATATTTCCAGGCGTAACCCAATAATAGAGATCAGTAGAAGACTGGAAACCTTTGGCGAGCCAGTGCAGCAGTGGTGTTATTAAAAAAAAATACATGTAACTTGAGCTATCAATGCTAAAGTTATCCATAAAAACAAACAATCATTTGTGGCAAACGAGCATGCAGACCGCTTGATGGCAAGCAATTTTAAGGCTATAGACGATGAATGTGGTCTTCCTGAACAAACTATACAGCACTGCTGTTCTCCCTCCGGTGCCGAGCCAGCTTCTTACAACAGGATTCAGGCTTTTTCTCTCCGGAGAGCATTGAGCTCCTATAATGTTGTCTAAGAAGATCAATCTAAAAAATTAAAAAGGCATGCCCGCTTAGTGCATTTTCGCACAATCACGCAATTAACGTGATGTCAAACGTCGAAACGCGTTACGTTACGTAACTGCGTACGTGCGCCGGCGCGCGCGCAACCGCGCGTCCATTGAATGCTAATGTAGCGGGTTTATTATGCCGCTAAAATTTGTATTCGGTGACCTAATTAATTTGAATCTTAGATGAAATAAGGAAAGATTATTAAGTTGCAAATGTTTATGGCAAAGACGCATCTGATGAAGGTTCGACCTGTGAAGTTATAACTCCTATAGGGTGATTGATTTGATTCTGCGTAACAATATGTTCAACTACCTACTTAAAAATTTAACAAACAATTATTTCATCGAATTCTTTAAAAAACTGTAAGATCCACCAACAGCGGCTTTTACGTTCATTGCAGATGATGCATAAAGTACGTCTACTACGAGTTGCCACTTTAAATTTACATTATCGTTCGCGTAAAAAAATGTATTGGGATTTGACATTGTCATGTCATCATGTGTCATCCCAATACAAATTACAAATATAAATAGCCCATAGGGACCCGGTCTTCCTGAGGCTCGCGTGGGGAAATATTGAAAATATACTCAAAGACAACACCCGGCAGATGCATGAACTATTGAAAAATAGTGTATAAAGAAAACAATAAAAACTGGGCTATGGGGATGTAAATTCGGTGGACTGGATTACTGGGTTATTACTAGAGACCACGGATGTCTACCGTAAAAATTGTCTCAAAGTTTTATACCTGGCAGACGGTGACTTGCTTTGCCACTCCCTAGATGGGCCCCCCAAATTGTGCCGACATATAAGGACGGCAAAGGCGGCAACATGACCGTGAGCGGCTCAGGGTGTCGAGAGGTGTACACCGCTTTCTACGGGGTGGATAAACCACCCCACCAACTCGCGACTTATGCATCTTTCACTTCCACCCTACGAGCATTTCGCTCTGACGCCCCACTCTGGACAGCCAGTTAAGGCAAGCCAGAGGTGAGTGTCCTGCGGCCCCCTATGGGGTCCACTCCAGCCGGCCGGCTAAGGCAAGCGGAGGCGGAGGACCTAACCGACTCTCGGGGGAACTCGGGTCCGTGGTGTCCCTACACACCAACAGCTCGCCACAAGCTGCCCTGCGGGTTAACGCCGGGATGGTGGTAGCCCGTGGGGTCGCTACGCACCAACAGCTCTGCTCTGCGGGCTTATTATTATTATATTTATCCCTGCTTCGAGACCACGACAAGAAGACAGAGTGCCGAGTGCGAGTTGCAGTGAGAGAAGTGAATGACTTCACCATCGCGTTTTGCGAGCACGTAAATGTCAATAAGAGAGCGTCGTGGCCTAGTGGTTAAGCACTCCGACTTGGATTGCGAATCGTGTGGTCCTGAGTTCAAATCTGGCCAGAACCAAAATCATTGTTTAATTTCCGACTAACTCTCCGGTGATGGAAAACATCGATAAAAAACCAAATCAACCCTGAGCGGCGGAAGGCTCACCACCTACCACGTTAGGTTCTAATACCATTGGTGGAAAGTGGGCTTCTGAGTGTTCCGTTCACCATGATGGCAACAGTCACTTGCCTCTGACTACCACTTTTGGGATAAAGTCGTGATGGTGTGTACGTATGTAAATGTCAATTACTAGTCAGCGCCATCTAGCGGCCAATTCGGGCAACATTCAGGCTGCTGTAGATGGCGCTTACTCGATGCCATACAAAAACGCGACGGTGAAGTCATTCACTTCTCTCACTACTACTCGCTCCGCACTCTGTTGTCTGGTGCAAAAAAAAACCCGGTCACCCTAATCCAATATTTACCCAAAAACAGATTCTGTCCGTATAAAATACGGCTTCAGGTTAATAAGGAATAAGTTGCCGGCCAATTTAACCTGTCTTTCATAGCGATCGATAGTGGGTAAATAAACCCGATGGTAGAACGTGCATACGATTCGCTAATTACGCGTAATTAGCAGGTTCGGAAATGCCGGTAACTTATGAAAGTGTTATTTATGATACGATCTGAGCAACTATTGCACAATACAATACTTTATGAGGGTGTACTTGTATCAATTTGTTCTAACTAGCTGCGATCCGCGGCTTTGCTTGCACGGAATTTTTGTCGGCATTTTATAAAACCCGGCTAGATAAAGTTCACTATCTCTTCGGTAGAATCAGTGATTTTGAACTTGTGACTTTGGCACTCTACCTTGAATTTCGACGTCACGATTGGCGTAGTGCGATGTAGCACGGTTTCTCGCCTCGATTTCCGTATTGTCCCGGGTTCAATTACTGGTCGGGTCAGTTCAGGAAACGATCATTACTGAATTGACTCTGGTCTGGGTGTGCTTGTGGCCCCTGACTTATTCCCTTGGGTGAGGTACCACCCAAGGAAAACGTGGTATTTTAACACAGGGATATTAATCCCTACTTCGAGACCATTACATGAGGTGTGTTGTCTGGCGCATATTTATTTATGTATTTATATATTTCATTTTTAGCTCTAAAATTGAATTTTTACTACCGTAACTCAACTCGCTTCTTGTTTTTTTATTGTTCTTTGAGGAAAGTGCCAGTAGTGGTTGACCAGGAACATTATCTAATAGCCGATAACGTAATAAGGAAGGGCGGGTGTCTGATTTTTCGCCCCGATGACGTCAGAGGGTAGAAATGTGGGTGTCTACGGGTAGAGTTTTACTTAGGTTTTACTAAGTTTGGCTCCCGACAATTAATAAATGTGCAGTAGCACCCTCTAGTGTCTATGTCTGCTGGTGTTCACTACTACAGTACATAAGCACGCGGTATGCTTTTCTTGGCAAGTGTGATTTGTTTTAAAAGCACAAGCATGCCATAAACTTGGATGTATAAAACTTTTGCTACTCGACACAAGATGGCGTTTCTAAGTGAATTTCTTTTGCGATGTTGAAATGAATACAATACGAAGACATAAACTTGACTGCTAATATTTTTCTATTTGATTTCCCCTTATATGGTTTTAGAACTTTTGTATATCGATCTGGTGAAAAGGCTAGGTACACGTAAGGTACAAGTACCCACTTGTAGCAGGAATAACTGGGTCTCACCGATTTATGAGAAGGTGGAGTTACTTAGTAGGTATATTGACTTGACAGTGGGTAAAATCATAAAATGGGCATAGATACATAGTTAAATGTAACCATTACTGATAGCGCCCATTTGATGGCAGAAAGACACAGTGTGGTAGCACAGGTGGGCACAGCCGATAAAGGTTATTACCCGAAAGATGCAATTCCGGCAGTATTTTTTTTTTTTTTTAATAAGAGGCACTAGGCAGGAGCAACACGCTACTTTCGCTTCGTCGTGTCAAATTTAGTAATGTATGGTGCTGATATCAAAATTTCATTTCGAATAGAAGAGAGCCGATGTCATTCCCGTACATTTATAAATTTGACATATCTCAACAAACGTTGGCTAGCCCACAAGTAATATAAATAAAAACCATGCTGGTTAGCGACAGATGGCGTTACCGGATTGTAGAGGCTTCCAAACTAAAACTGCATGCTATCATAATAGTTCTTGCATATCACTAGTACGCGTGAATCTAACGAAATTAAAGTTCATTGTTCGGTAATAAGAGCCG
The DNA here is from genome assembly GCA_947369235.1 of Udea olivalis. Classification (NCBI taxonomy): domain Eukaryota; kingdom Metazoa; phylum Arthropoda; class Insecta; order Lepidoptera; family Crambidae; genus Udea; species Udea olivalis. The sequence goes on along the minus strand of OX376362.1, from coordinate 6,096,837 downwards.
AGCGTTAGCGCGCGCGCTCGTGAAATGATTGTACTGTACTTTGTGTCAAGTTGCCGATGATTCTTTCGGCATTTGACTATAGGTTTTTAGATCTGTCCCCTGTTATTTACAATATTCGAATACGAGTGAATTTCACGTCATATTAGTTATAGCTTATAGCCTTATTAGAATACCTTATTACTTGTCAAGTTCAATTTCTAAACCGAGCGAAGCGAGCAATTTCGTGATATTTCCCGCCAATAAGCGGTTACCAAAAGTCTTTTTTTTTTTAAATAGACCACATATTATATTAGTACTTTCGAATAGTTAGATCTAATTAACTAGTAAATATAAGTGAAATTTTGTTTTTAGCATTCGACAATGCACTATTTTTCTACGCATGGATAGAAACTAAAAAGATTAGACCTGATCCTGGGGACTCAAGCGGGAGAGAGGAGAAGGAGGAATCTTTTTAGTTTCTATCTTTGTGTAGTTAATATAAATTTACATAATATAATACTATGAATATATAATAGTATATTTTATATCGAGGGACTAAACGAAGCCATAATATACCAGAGTGCCGAGTGCGAGTTGCAGTGAGAGAAGTGAATAACTTCACCATCGCGTTTGCGAGAAAAAAAACGCGAATTTGTATGGTATCGAGTCAACGCCATCTAGCGGCCTTAATGTTGCCCGAATTCGCCGCTAGATGGCGCTGACTCGATTCCATATTAATTGACATTTACGTGCTCGCAAAACGCGATCGTGAAGTCATTCACTTCTCTCACTGCAACTCGCACTCGGCACTCTGAGGTGGTTTGACTCCCGAGCGTGCGAGCACCTTAATTGGAGCCATTTATGGTGGTGGTGCTTCAAACTGGGCGCGCGGACTTGGTTTCTATATGTAATTATTCTAAGTTCTACATTGCATATTTATTGACGAAATTGCTATCTGCCCTCAGTTTAGTAAATTAACTCGACCAGGTGTAATTGATTGTAATAAATCCGCTGTCCTGCTCTGTGGTGTATGCGGGACTTTGTCCTTGTACAAAAGAAAAAAGCATTAAAACTGTATACTTTCATTTATTAAAGCACTTTACATAGGTAATTTTTAGTACAAGATAAAATACCACTAAGACTTGAATCTTACATAAAACATATTAAATTCACTTATTTTAATTACACTAGCTCATTTACCTACTATATGTACAAACTCAACAGGTTCACGGTCCATATATTCACAACAATTAAAACTTTTAAACTGTTCATAGAACGCATGGTCTGCGGACAGTTTGAACGTTACGCACTCTTATTTTGTGATCATAATAAATACTTTTAAGGGTGATATGTCAGACCAAACTGAAGTATAAACAATCAACGGTTCCATACAAACTATTCGAGAAGATGTCGAATAGTTTGTATGGGTAGGTAGGGGGGGCCTTTTTAAAGATTTCACTGTTGGTTTCGTATATATATTTTGTGGCACCACATAAAATATTTGTACTGATTACCAATTAATTGATGATATTTTTCCAAATGTTGCTATTTTTATATGAACAAAATATTGAATGACATTTGTTCAGAAGCCCATATCGTTAAATCAAAATCAATGTTGGACAGTGAACCAGTTAAATAACCCAAAAACAATGTGGTTATCTTTGTCAAATAATAGCTAGGAAGAATAAATCCACTACTTATAGCGATGAAGCATGATCGCATAAATCCCACAGCAAGTCTGTCAACGTCATCAGATTCAGCTGAAACCTTATTTTCAATAGATTAAACTTCGACATGGTATTAAACCAGTCAGTACTTAATGACATTAACAAACTTGTGGTGTGATCTTGTACTGGAAATAAGCGTAGAATAAGGTAAATAAAATCATCGTGTCAACAAAACAAATAGTTTTTCGAAGACCCTTAACTCACCAACTAACCGTTTCCACCAATCTTAAAAAAAAACATGATGAATATCAATAGCTTTAAAGTCGGTATCACACAATCACAAATGCACTATCATCACTGTTCAATATCAGGTTGTATTATTATCAGTCATCCATATTTGTCTTCTCGTAACTTTTTCACTTCCATTTGGAATCAGAAAATTGTTCAATGTCGTTTTTATCGATTTTTTTTTCATCAACACGTCACTTGCCAGAATTATTGCTGTCATAATACAAGCCAATCTTCTTTTATCATGTCAGAAGCCTTTTCAGCGATCATGATCACGGGAGCATTAGGATTTCCACTAATAATTGTAGGCATAACACTAGCGTCGACCACCCTCAAGTTGGCAACCCCATGGACACGCAACCTTGGGTCCACAACAGCGTCCTGGTCTTGTTTTGGCCCCATCTTGCATGTACCAGTAGGATGGTAAATAGTAAAAGTAAAATGCTTTAAACTACACTCCCAGTATTCGTCACTGAAGAGAGTCAAGTGTTGGCAGCCAGGCATTGGAATAGTATGTGGACGAGAACCATACCTTTGGAATGCTGTAGTGTTCGATATGGCCATTGCTATCTTAATGCCTTCAGTGAGGACCTTCAAATCCTCCTTAAATGCGAAATAGTTTGGCTCAATCGACGGTGGGTGTAATGGGTTCCGGCTTCTGAGTTTAACCCAACCGGAACTCTTCGGACGGAGCAACAAAGGTAGAATTGTCCACGTCTCAGCGTTCTCAATCGGCTGGTAAACAGTATTGTAGACGCGGTCCCTTAAATTCAGAATCTTCCTAATCTGCTCACCGCCGTCAGAGTTCACCGAACTCGGCGCAAAGTGGAATTGTATATCAGGCCACATACCAGATGGAGGCGCGTACTTAGTGTTTACGAAAGCAAGGCCTTCCACGCCCTGCGTTGTCATGGGTCCTTTCTCGTACAAAATGTAGTTCATAGCGACAGCGAACGTTTGAAAGCGATCTTTTTTGAACGTGACCGGTTTGTTGACGACAAAAGTAAGACCTCCGAGACCGACGTGGTCCTGTAAGTTGTGGCCCACTTTCAGATTGGCTACTAAGGGTACTCCGTGTTCTTTCAAGTGGTCCGCTGGTCCTATTCCGCTTAGCATCATTAACTTAGGCGAGGATAACGCTCCGGCAGACATTATAACTTCCCTTTTAATTCGGACCTTTTGCTTCTGTCCGTTGCGTATAAATTCAACGCCGTACGCCTGCTTCTTTACTGGGTTTATCAGTATTCGAGTTACTTGTGCTCCAAGTGCTATGTGAAGGTTACTTCTTTGCCGGACGGGCCTCAGAAAGGCCTTAGCCGTGCTGCATCGGCTTCCGCGTCGCATCGTCGCCTGTGTCAACATAAAACCAGTCTGTTTCGCTCCATTTACGTCTCGATTCTCGTAACCGAGTTCCTTACCTGCTTTGATAAAAGCAACTGACAGTGGCGTCCGCCACGGCGCTTCCTGTATAGTTAAGTAGCCTCCAGCGCTGTGATAGGGCGTGTTAACCAGATACGGATTTCGATTGTCTTCGGATTTGAGAAAATAGGGTAGTACTTGGTCATATCCCCAGCCGGGGTTACCAAGAGCCTCCCAGAGGTCGTAATCATTCCGGTTGCCTCTGACGTAGACCATGGCGTTTAGGACGCTGCATCCGCCGAGTACTTTGCCTCTGGGCCAGTTGCAGCGGTCGCCGTTCATGGCGAGGCAGTAGGAGCGGTTGTTGGAGGGCGTGGTCTGGTACTGCCAGTCCATCTCGGAGAGCTGCGTGTAGCCGGCCAGCGCGGGGATGTCGGAGATCTCGTTCTCGTCCTGGCCGGCCTCCAGCAGCAGCACGGTCCAGTTACCAATCTCCGAGAGGCGAGAGGCGACCACGGCGCCGGCCGACCCGCCGCCCACTACCACAAAGTCGTAGATCGGCAATACCTGAAACACGAGTGAATTATTGTGTTAGTTGGTTATTTCTGCATAATGTATTCTTTTATAAGTGGGAAATAGGATTTTAACTTTGTTCAGATTTGGATTACTGATAAAATAACATGTAATTATTGAGAGTGATATTATTTTCGAAGATATGGAGGCTAGTCCCTATCATCACTTTGGCTAAGGCTGAATATAAATAATTCTAACCGGAGGTCATTTAAGATCTATCGAAAGGAACAAATAAATAAATAAATAAATAAATAAATATCCCTGGACATTATTTCACACAGCGCCATCTAGCCCCAAAGTAAGCTAATTAAAGCTTGTGTTATGGGATACTAGACAACGGATAAACATACTTAAATACATTTTCTTTTGTAAATACATACTTATTATACATAGGAGACACCCAGACCAGTACAAACAGACATGTTCATGCACACAAATGTTTGTACTGTGCGGGGATCGAACCCGCGACCTCTGGTGTAGTAGCCAACTTCTTAACCATTACACCAAGTCGGTCGAAAAAAAAGAACAAATGAAAGGCAAATATACTCACAGCGTTGACATCCGATATGTAAGACTCCGGATCGTATTGCTGGTATCTGAAATACGTAATTCCCAGTGCTAGGAGTGGTATCAGACCCAGCACAGTGATGGGTGACGGAGCCAAGCTGGCCAGAGCGCCTGCCGCCTCCATTTTTGTAAACCCTCATCTACCACTATACTAATATTTACAATCTATCCTACTAGTCTTCGCTCTCTTAAATCCAATCCACTTTCTTTCTTTGATCCTCTTCCGAAAGAATCTTCGGCGTGTAATTCCTTATTCCCGCCTTTTTTGGGGTTGTAGCGCTTTTTAGTTGCGCCTTTTCCGCTTCGCTGAGATAACTCTTCAACCTCGCGCTCTTCAGCTCATCTTTCTCCAAATCCAGCAGCTGTAGCTTATAGCGCTTGTCTTTAATCTTGACAGGCTTATATAGTTCTTTATTAATGTCTTTATAGTGGTCGTTTTTGTAAAGTGACGTGCAGTAGTAATCGCTTTTCGAAGATCTATTCGAGTGGCATTCGAATGTGGAGCTGCTTCGGTAGCCGCTGCTCTCTGTAGAGGAGTTGTCGCTTTTGAAGCTGTCGGTGCTGCGGCGCGGCTTGTGGCGTTTGTAGTCTTTATCGTCGAAGTCGGATCGGTAGTCAAAGGGGGCCTCGCGGTAGGCAGCGTCCCCGTAGCGGTCCTTGTACCGGGGGGGCGCGCTAGCGTGACCGGCGTACGACTGCTCTTGACCCATGGTTAGAGGCGCGGGCGCGCGTTCTTGATTGCGTTCTGAAACGTAAAAGATGGATTTTGAGTAAATCTTTCTTCTTACTTTAGGGGAAAATAATGCTTATCGGGGCTATTGCTTATCTGAAGTTATTTATCTTTATAAAAATAGAAAAAAAATGTTTGATGCCTTCGTTTTAATAAATGATTTAAGTTATAATAATAAAGTAACATACAACTTATAACTTAAATCATTTTTAATCACATTAACTTGTGTTGGAACTTTTGTATAATTTATCAGATTATTGAGCGATGAACGTTAAAGAGTTGACCGCTCGTCCGTCAGTGGCACACAACTTTAACATTTTGATATTATTGTGCCATTGTGATGCCTCTATCCGGTATTACTCCCTCCGAGTGAGTGAATAAATGGCTCACCACGGAATGTTGATAAGAACACAATTTATCATAGAGAGGCGTTCACATCAACCTTACTTAAGGGCACCTTATGCTGCTGACATAAGACCCATTTTGAATGGTTTTATTATGGTTGATGTGAACGCCCTTGTATTTATTTATTTATTCTTTATTGCACATTTATAAAAATAGGTACAATTGGGCTGTGCAACGTATGGAGTTTGGTGCAAGAAAATACAAACAACAGATTTGTTACTTATCTAAAACTTTAAAACCTACTAATACTCAAACTAACAAATACCTAATACAATTTGTAAACTTAAATAAATCATATATAGATCATAATATACTCCATAAATACATATAAATGATATATACTTATCATGCCAACAAACATAAGATAAGATAAGATAAGATAAATAATCTTTATTGCACAAACAAATACTTACAGCACGTAAAAACAAAAAAGTAAATATTAAAGTACAATATAGGCGGTCTTATCGCTACAGAGCGATCTCTTCCAGACAACCTTCGGCAGAGAGATTTAAAACAGAGGACGAGTTAATAATAACATAATATATATTATTATTAATATTTATATTTATAACATACCTATTTATATACATTTAAAATAAATATACTAATATAATATAATATTAAATAATACTTAATATTAAATTAAATTAAATTGCCATTAGGAGTGTTAAACATAGATGCCTGAATCTGAACTCAATGAAATGGTTGACTGAAACATCTTGCACTAAACTTAACTTAACTATAACATGTACCAATATTACAACTATTGGTTTGGTGGTTTGACGACGCGCACGACACGGGTATTAACAATTTTCCAATATAATGAATACTAGCCTGGCTACCCTACAATAAGTTAAAACTTATCATGATTATTATTTTAATTTTAACAAGTAATTTAAAAGTTGTAAACTAATTAGAAATTGTGTTTTCCTTGCAGGTAAAGCGAGTTAGAAACAGCGGGAAAAGAATACCTCTTTGACCCAAATACGTATGTATATATTAATGATTGACTGGCTTGTTGGCACAATGGTTGAGCTCCTGCCTATAGCTGCTAAGGTCATGGATTTAATCCCTAGCAAGAACAAATATTTATGTTTCTTCTGTTTCTGGGGTTTTCAAAGTTTTCTTATTCAACACTTGTTAAAACTTAACTAGAAGTCGAAAGTCCATTATAATATGAGTCTATGCTGTCAATACAATAATTGTAAACGGTATAATCAGGGTTGTCTTCTAAATGTGACGACAATTATTGAAATGATAGGTAATGTATCTAATAGATAAAAAATACAACAAAAACGTCTATCAATTGAAAGTCACCCAACCGGCATGCAAGAACCTGTGTTAGGTTTCCCCGTTGTAGGAATGAATGAATTGTTAATCAATGTGCTTCTTCATTCAGCCCAGGTCCAGGATATTCAGATATTCATGTCACATCAATTAAAACTACAGTATTTGTTGAATTCCTTTGTAAGGTATGAATGAATTTTGAAAATAGTTAGTTTTAAAAGTGGCCAAAAACAGCGTCAGATATTCGACTAACAGGTCTGCGATAGTTGACCTGAAAGCGAGCGAGGCGGAATCACAGAGATTCATATCCGAGTTCATCACTCGCTGTTCAGTCGAGTCAGTTAAGACCCTTCTGATGGCAATCGTTCTATATTTAGGCGGAGCCTATGTACTGCCAGCGAAACATAATGTTAGCGCGATTCAAAGGAGTATAACTCCATCTAGCGAAAAACGATGTAAACTCGCCACGCGGTTGTGTGGCCAATGACCTTGCCCTTGATACCGTTACAATACGCGGCAAGCAGAGCGATAGCAGCGAGTGCTATCATTACAAATGTGTAATTTTATTAATCTGCGTTCGTTGCAGTCAGATTGTGTTAGTAGGACGGCCACTGAACCCAATTATCACAGAATACAGAGAGTATTCCAACAGGTTTCGATCGACTTGCACTTGCCAGTATTTCTACAAACAAAAGTGATTTCTAGCTGGTTTGCAACCGAGAGTTGTCTGATAAAATTTGACAAGCGCTTAGACAACAGTCTTTTGTTTGCGACCACGGCGTACCGGTCGATAAAACTTCGTGCGACAACCATAAACTTTCACTTGCAATTCAAAGTTATACCCTAATTGAATATCTCGGCTCGACTTGAAGCAACGTTTTCTCCGTAACATCATTTAGTTGTACACGGAGTATAATATTTTGACCACAATAGGAATTTGCGGTTCGGGCAACGCAATGAACTCAACAGACAATAAAATTGTTTACGAACTAGAAACATTTCACTTTCGGACGCAGTCGTGTCAAGTGATAATTTGTCGTGTCTACGTGATCATCGTCCGCACTATCACTTTTATCTTTAGAAAACTTTAATATTTCTGAATATTCTAGAATAACATCTCATTTAAGATGCGAAATCTACGCCTGCATTAATGAATGTGGGTCTCAATTTGACTTGCTTTTAGGTTCGATAGCTAAATATTCGTCGATTTTGAGTCCTATTACATATGGAGCTGTCTTAAGGTGACGTAGAGCAAATAGTCGTCGAAAGACTTGATCAATTAAATCGCAATCAGTAAATCGCGGATAGGTAAGCGTGTCTGACCTAGGTTGACTAAAAATATTTATAACCACCGACTTTTTTGTTGTTTTTCATGCGCATTATCTGCTTATTTTCTTCATTGTTCTATTCTAAAATTCCAATTATTGCCAATCCTAATAAATTCAAAAACGTTAATTATGTATATTCATGATGGGTCTCCTCCATCATTATACAAAAATCGTACAATTGTAGTAAATACCCGAAATAACTAAAATAAATAACGTGATCTCATGTGGATTTTTACTAGTGATGCAACGAATACCACTTTTACGAATACGAATAGCCTTTTTAGTGTTCTGCGAATACGAATATGAATATTTACAAAATATATTAAAACAGCAAAGACAAGTTACTTAACTTCGTTTATTTAATAATAATAACCCACTACAGGCATTTTTTTATTTAAAAAACACAATATGCGTAAATAGGTAGGCGTAAGACGATTTTTTTTCGTCTATATACGAGTATTTCAGCGGTTGTTTTGATTTTGTTCATGACTTTTTGAAAATGAATATTGAAGATAATTATTACTTATTGACGACTAAAAGGAATTTAATGTTATTATTTAAATTGAATTTAATGAGTTTTCATTGTCATGTGTTGCTTTTTTTGATCATTGAATATTAAATTTGTATTTGTATTTTTATGTTAGTGAAATAATTAATGTGTTATAGCTACCTAAGTAAAAATAATGTAATAAATAGCGCATCTATTAACGATTATCATAAATATTTATACGCCACCAGTGGCAGATTGTGATGAATTTTTAATATTTAAGAACCTGTTATACCACTTTCTATGAAAATGTTCTTATTTTGATTCAGAAAAAAGTCTTTTCAGATGATACAGTAGACGGTTGTTATGAAAAAAAAGATTGAGCCAATTTTCTCAGTGTCGGAAAATGGATATCTTGTTGCCAAAAATTAAGTGGATCTTCAGACGGTAACAAGTTTGGTAGTAAGCAAAAAGTAGGTAGCTTAGCAAAAAATATCACGAATAAGTTAACTTATCTAATGTTTTAAGTATACTTCGCAGAAAGAAAAATGAAGAAGAAGAAGAAGGCAGTTAATATTGAATCTTCTTGTCAAATAGTAGAAAATATTACAGATTTAGCGGGTAATTCCCGGCAATATCAAAATGACAGCTAAACAGAGTTCGAATATGAACACCAATCTTAGCGTGTTTCGATACATGCATTTCTGAATAAAAGATGCGTTTCGATTTGCATAAATCATTTGTACGAATACCGTGATCATATTCGGCGAATACGAATATTCCTATTCGTATTCGTTTCATCACTAATTTTTACAATCAGGTCGTGGTCAATCGAGAACTAGGTAAATTACTTTTATAATTTCCTTCAATCCGTGATCCTCCAAACAGTCACCGTCTGTAAACAATAAGTTCTCAATTGCTAGCTTATGTCCAAAGCACAAAGTTCATAATTGCGTCAAACTTAATAAACATCATACACATAGTTGTACAAGCTTCGATCTTATAAATAAGTGAAGGTGGGTTGGGTACTTGACGTGCCCACATTCGGAAACTGACCAGCTGACATTTAATGCCAGTACCTAAAACTTAACGCACCAAGACCTCTTGAGCAGCAATACAAACACAGATAATAAAACCAAAGATGTAAGTGATGTTGAAAATTAAATTGCCAGAAACTTTTAAATTATCCTCACTCACATCTCTACCGTTCAAGGACACAGTCGACTAAGTCTCTCCCGTATAGCTTGAAACCCCAAAATTATTTAATTTGAGAGCACTGCTCTTTGCCGATCTTATTATTGCAATGGCCATTCTCTCTGGAATTCATCTTTTAATTCTTTATCCAACGTGATGTTTGCCTTTTCCCTCAATATTTTCAATAAAATGCGACATTGTCATACTCTTCTTACTTCTATTTTGCCGTGTATGGCTGCATTTAGAAGGCCATCTTTTAAATAAAATTACCGGACTGATCAACTATTATATCGGTGCATAGCCAAATATACTGCAGCTAGGAACATTTCATTGAGCCCAAGGCTTTCTAGGTACTGACAAGACATGTCGCCTTACGATTGTCCATTTAGGTATAAAAACAACAAAAAAAAGCTGTTGAAGAGTATCTAACAAGTAACCATACTTTTTGCTGCGTTTGTAGTGATTGTTCTGCGTGTTACATTTGAACTTAGTGATTCATTGTTCCCACCATTATTCAGAATTGTTGGATATTTCACGGATATTTCCTTTGAAGATTGCCTCTTCTGTTTACATGTTAAGTTAGCCGGTTAGCAATGCTAGCATGACAAAGCTGGCGTATAATTCTGTCAGCACGCTAAACCAACCATGAAGAGATGCAAGAGAAGACGGTCTAACACAGTAATCCTTTTAAACAGCCAAGGTTTACAGCGTATTCTTTGTTGTATTCCGAAAACAATGCACATTTGACTGAAGTAGATTATTGTCGATATCTCCTACCTCCAGCCGTTTTTTTTTAATTTGAATTAATTGAGTTTTTTCTTGTTCTTTTTATTTTTGGTGGGCAGCCGCTTTTCGTATTTACTTAATAAGATCTTTAGGAAAGAATAAAAACACAACAAAGACTACTATATCTCATTCATTCATTCCTTTCTTCGCTAGTTTGGTGCTTTTTAAACAACTTCCATTTTATTTGCAATCAAATATTAACCCTCATTAGCGATTGTTTGTTTTTATTATTATGTGAAGTGCAAGTCGACGTGTTAAAGCGTTGAAGGTTTTAAACAAATATTTACCTTTCCCAAAAATAAAGACTTTAAATCCTGACCCTTTGCTCACGTTGAAGTGAAATATTTTCACAGTTTTATGTGAAGTATTAGCTGTGTATTGCAAATGTTACTTCTTAACACTTTCCCTTATATCGCTTATTAGTTATTTACTAGTGAATTTCTAGTTTCCATGTTTTTTAATGTTAGTTGACATTGTAACATTTATTTATACACGTATTAATTAGGCTTTCTTAAAAAAAAGTGTTCTAACATGCAACATGGGTGTCATATTTTATTTAAATCAAATAAACTATTGTGAAAAAAAGCGTTACAAATTTTCTATACCTACATTTTTGGATTTTATTATTTCACTTCAATATTATTTTATATTTTTTTGCTAATAAATATATCATTTAAATCCATGTTTAGTTTAAAATTCAAGTTTTATATAAAGTGAAAACGTCCGTTTTACACGCTTACACGATCTCACGTATTCATTGTATTTTTGGGTCAATTCACCAAATAATAAAAATATTTGTATTATACATCCATATTGCGTTTAATCTTGCTTATGTTGTGCTCTTTGTAACATTAAGAATCGAAATAACTCGCATAGTAAGGCTTAGAACCAATTACACATGTTACAAGAATCACAAAACACCCACCCAAGCTTACATAATGTAATTAAGATGACTGCAGATAGGTTAGTGTGACTAGTTGTCTCATCGTGCACGGACAGTGCATATACACTCGAAACTTATCAGAGCGAGACGGAAACATCTCGATTTTGAGTTGAAAGTAGTTGAAACAGAAGAATAACGTTATTCGTTTCTTTAACCGCGTGCCCTGATTCTCACCAATACCAATTTTGGTAACCATTCGTAAGATGATGTTGCAGTTGCTGTGAATCAGTTTCATTTCAAGTTTTTAAGTTTTTATACTGATTTTTGGAGTAATAATGCTGATTTTTGTATTGGGGAATCCTGAATGTTTCTTGTAATTCCGCAGCTTTTGAGAACTGTGAAGGAAAGGGTCTATTGTTTGTTTTCTCTTATAGCCACGATTTCATTATTCTACATGGTGATTTAAATAAATTTCATTTTCACTCAGATAGTTACCACATCACCTACTTGTTATGGCCATTTTTTTTATTATTTTAATAACCACGCGGTTTATGCTTAAAGGAAATATAATAATGTGATCCAAAAACTAAATTCTTTTTTTTTTGACCTTGTAATTAAAGTTAATAAAATCACCTGTTGAGTGTGCCATATAATTTTTTGAAGTCTTTTGATAACCACTCGGTATATTAGGACGACACGATCGGCGTAGTGCGCTGTAGCACGGTTTCTCGCCTTGAATTCCGTAGGTCAATTCAGGAAACGATCGTTTCTAAATTGGCTTGGGTCTGGGTGTGCTGGGAGACGCTCCTGGCTTAATTCCTTGTCTGGTACCTCGTAACACAGGGTTATTTACTTACTTCCAGACCATGACAAGAGGTGTGTTGTCTGGCGCATATTTATTTTTTATTATTATATTTATATGCTGAAGGGAAATATAAAATCTCTTAATAGTGAGTATGTTATATATTATGTAAGTATATATTTATTTATGTTATGTATTTCTATGTATTATATTGATTAGGTTGTATCTGTCGTTTTTAAAGAATTTATAAAATCTTTGTATTAATTTCCTATTCTAAATGAACATTTTGCACCGCCAACAGCATTTCTATCGCATCCGATGGTTGACTGGTAGAGAATGCTTTTAGCATTAAGTCCGCCTAATGTAAATTTTTGCATTGAAGATTAAATAAATAAATAAAAATGTGATCCAAAACCTAGTTCGAAGTGTTTTTTCTTGAAAAAATCCAAGAATTCGGAATGGGACTTAGGCATATAGTTAAGGCGCTTGAACATAGGTTAGAAGAGTGCGGTACTTTTTACCGTACTCTTACTAACCTATGTTTAAGCGCTTTGAAAACTGAAAACTCCAAAAATGAGAGTTTATTATTTAAATTGTTCTTGGATAATGATTTTATAATTTAAATAACGACAACATGTAATAATCCCACAGTGATTCTCTCACTTGATTTACTCGTAATAACTCATATTTCAAATTCCTCTTTCGGGCTTTTTTAAAAAAGAACTTATTTAAGTTTGCCAACTGTACTAATCCAAGGTCCTTGCGCTCACCATTGGGATTCATAACCTCAAAAATGTGAACTACGTGGAGTTGGTAGGTCAAGTTGTACCTCACCAATTTCGGAACTACTTATCTCGGAATATCGCATGCAGTAGATGACCCTGTTAACATTCAGAGTGCAGTTCTCACCATAAATGTAGAACAAGTTTGAAACTGGTGGACTTTTGGCATTTAATTTACTTTTTAATTTTTGTTTAATATCGGGTTTACTGATTTATCACATGATCCATAATAAGGTAACTAACGCACGAATTCAGAAACGTCCATAAAAGCTGAGCAGTCCTCACAGTATAACTGTCCCTTTCATTTCTATTGACAAGATGAAAAGTGACAGGGCTGAATCAATTTAAGGGGTGCTCAACTTTTGATTAGCGCTTGTGGATACGAGAGTAAGACATGGATATGGCTATGGTTGAGATAATAAATAGAAAATAAACATAAATAAATATGCGCCAGACAACACACCTCTTGTAATGGTCTCGAAGTAGGGATTCTTATCCCTGTGTTACGAGGTACCACACAAGGAAATAAGCCAGGGGGGTCTCCCAGCACACCCAGACCCGAGTCAATACAGAAAAGATAGTTTCCTGAATTGACCCGACCGGGAATCGAACCCGGGACACTACGGAAATCGAGGCGAGAAACCGTGCTACAGCGCACCACGCCAATCGTGTCGTCGAGGTCGTGAGATCTTAAGGTTCAAAGGCATCTGCAGCAGTCGTCACAATATAGAAAAGTAAATGAGCCCGCATTCTAAAAAAATATAGAGCAAGAATTTTGTCGCAAATGAATATCTGGATTTTCTTGGTTAAGGCTTTTATTAACATATTCCTTTCTAAAAGGTTTTGATCCAAGCCATAGTTTTTATTTTGGATAAAGTAGAGATTCCTCGATGTTTGTACCATGGTAGCAATAGTAGCCGCGCAGAGCTTGCTATGAGTACCTAGTTGTGATTGGGTATATCTTGTCTACGGTTAGATAACGGTTATTTGCGCACCGAGAGTCATTTCACACTACAGCACGATTCAGCTACTTTCATGTCCGACAAGTTAAAGATAATTTTCTAGACGTTTCCAGGTATTTTAGAAACGAACTACATAAGTATATTATTATTATTATGTATTTTATAAGTATTCTAGTATTTTTTTTAAAGATACTTTATTACTAGTTGACACTGTACTAAACTTTATTAATCATTAAACAGTGGCTGCCGTAAAACTATTTATTTTAATCGATACAGAAAAGGAAAAAAACTAATTTGAATGTCTGTCCGTTGGTCGATTTGTAGGTTCAGCATCACGTGAATATCACTACCTAATGGATGAAACTTTTTACACTTATACTAAAACAGGTAGATTAAAGTTAAAAGTAGTACTATCGTAGATTCATAAGATGGTGAATAAATAATAGTAATCCCGTAATATTAATAAATCTTTATAATGAAAAATAAATGCGTCTGATATTAATGATTGTGATGATGCAATAAAATGGTTTGCTTGTTATTCTTACGAAAGCAGTATTATGTTGTGGAACCACTGAGCGATCCGCATTTAGGCGACAATACATTAAAAATAAAAATATAAAAAATGCAATGAGATTTAGAAGCGTTCACATTAATTTGGGAAGTATCGTAAAACAGAATTTGCTCATGAATTTGTCTTGCTCATGGAAAAAAACCCTTACAGCAGCCGACAACAGGCTCTTTCTCAAAAAATATAATACAGGTTACAAATAATTGAAATCATCTCATCGAGGAAATTAACAAACTTGAAATCTTTGGGTATTGAAAATAGTAGTAAAAAAAATTATTTCATTCAAATTCAGTTTAGCTGTAATATTAAAAAGTTCATTCTGAACAGTCGGAGGTCATATCCTTCAATATGGCGAAGAGCTAAATGTTGAGAGTTTCCATTTTATCACAAATGCTACGCTCTTAATAATACCGCCCTTCCACAAGTTAGGCATGCGCGGCGCTCTCTTTATTTTGACTCTTCTTTCTAACTGTCATATGCAGATTTAATTTATAATATTTCTTATATTTATTTTATACAAGTTATTGGCAAATATTTGACAGCTGGTCGTTCAGACAGTTGTTTTTATTATTTATAGAACCTTCTTTGTGTCTTAACAAATATATATTTAAGAAAATAGCACAATTTGGTCGAGCTGTTCTCGAGTTTTGCGCTTAGCAATATATTTGGCGATTGATATATATTTATATAGATTTGTGAAGCATTTACGAAATAAGAACGGGTCAAACATCCAAATTAAATGTCAAGGGAAGCCGGCTGGCACACCATTCACCTTCCTTCGCAATTATAATAATAAGTGTTACGGTAAACACTGACTGCATTTTTCAACACGCTCTACAGTAGAAACTGGGAAGTATTCAAATATTTATCTATACATATTATAAAATAGTAGCCAACGTCAAAAACTGTGCGGATAAAATAAGACGTAAACATTTTTACATTTTGGATCTGTCTGTTTGTGTTCGAGTCGGACTCGAATCACGTAAACATACACTACTGGTTGGATTTTAATGGAATCGATCTCGAGGCTTTTTCAGGACTCGAAGTCTTTTTTAGCGCCCGAGCCGTTTACGTGGCGAGTCGCGCTCAAGTTAGTTTCCGTTTGGAGTCTTCCTTTTCAAAGCAGGCAATAAAATACGTGTTTCTGGGATATAATACTTCTTAAATACGTTCAATTAACAAAAAAAGACCTCCTAATCATTATGAAAAAGATTATAGCGAAAAAGTTTAAGAAGACTCGAGCTCTTTTAAGACTCGAGGTCTTTTGTGGGCTCGAGCTCTTTTGTTATGTTCGAGGTCTTTTAAAGGCTCGAACTCTTTTAAAGCCTCGAGGCGTGGCTCAGGTCGCGTCTCGGCTGGGTTCGGGTCTACGAGCCTACCGAGCTCACTGAGTCCGGCCAATCTGCCTCGAAGCTTCAAAAGTAGAACTCGACGCATCGAGATTTGTACATCACTAATAAAAGCTTGGTTTAAACATAGGGTAATTTAGAATACTTATACAGGGTGAAAACTTTTAATTAAACGCTTAGTCCATTCGGATGAAGTTGCATGCAATGAATACTTTAAAATAAATAGAATACTGAATAAATATAAATATTGAGACTTTGCATGACATAGATTTAGGTATAAAATCCTCTTCGATTCCCACCAAAATTGCACGGAAATGCGCCGGTTGATTTAAAACTTGTACCTTCTTATTTTATTATCTGTATCTACCCGGTGGCGAATGGTGGCGCATGTCACTTATCCCAAACCTGATGTGAAGCCACTCTTTAAAAAAGTTCAAAGACTGAGAACAAGAAGAGAAAACATTGTAAATCTTGTAATTGTATAATCTGATCACGACTGCTGTAAATTAGCCGAAAGGATGTGTTACTAATGTTATTGAAAATAATTTTAACCAAGATTAATTTAATTTGACGACCGACTTGGTGTAATGGTTAAGAAGTTGGCTACTACACCAGAGGTCGCGGGTTCGACCCCCGCACAGTACAAACATTTGTGTGCATGAACATGTCTATTTGTACTGGTCTGGGTGTCTCCTATGTATAATGAGTATGTATTTACAAAAGAAAATGTATTTAAATATGTTTATCCGTTGTCTAGTATCCCATAACACAAGCTTTAATTAGCTTACTTTGGGGCTAGATGGCGCTGTGTGGAATAATGTCCAGGGATATTTATTTATTTATAATGTCCAGGGATATTTATTAAGTAGAACGTAGAGTTGATATTTTATAGTAAGTTTAGTGTTAAAGAAGGACGGCGAACTTCCATGTAATTTCAGACCCCTACTTACGGGCCACGTACATAAAAGAAATCGGTAGGTGTTTTTAGAACTACGCTAGACTAACAAAAAAGTTAATTGTTTTAACTCTTTTAAAGCTGGGGTTAAAAAGATATTAAAGCTATTGAAGGTAGTGAGGTTATATTTTAAATCGCTGGTTTTTAATCATTTTTTTATTAAAATGACACTGATGGTTACACATCAGTCAGAATGGATACATGTTCCACTACAATGCAACGTACAATATCTGCATTTTGTCTGACTAGGCACGGTTCCATGCAAAGTGTTCCGTTCCGGAGAATTGCGCGGATGACCGTCGTGGGAAGGCGGACTCCGCGCCCTCGCAGACGGGCCCACGTCTTTGCGACGGGTCCCGTCGCGGGTGTACGAACGGGCTTGTTCAGTCAACAGCGCTACATGATACGTGCAATGAGAACCCTAGATGGGCCTCATCCACCACATCCTCATCCCATGCAAGGCGCACTGCGAGTTTGTTAGTACGGCCGCGTGCTTCTTCTACTACGCGTATAGCTCGTGCCGCATCAGTGCGCGGCACGAGCGATCTGTCACCCGTTGCCCTTACCACATCATCACAAAACTATAGAACAAAACAAAGAACAAAAGAAGTACATTTCTGGTGTACTTATATTAAGTTCGTTGAGCTCAGTATGAGGCTTATTTAAGTTTTACTGCTATGTAAGCTTTGAAATGAAAATCATATTAACTTATTTATGTACATTTATTTAAATAATTTACAAGTGGTTCAAGAATGCAGCAGGAGCTCCGAAATGATCCTGATGACAAGCGTACCCCATGTACCCTAAAATGGGCATTATGTGCGAGCAACACCCAACTGTATGATTTCCAGCAGCACAATAACAATAATATCCTAAAATGGCTTCACTCCCTTGTACTACTTAAAGTCTACTAAGTAGGACCCTTCTGCGTATAGACTCAGGTACATGAAGTTTTTCCCGATCATCACACTCTGGAAAGAAGCAACGGCCAGCAGTGGACCTGCTCTTCTTATTGTTGGAAGACCTATTTGAGTGTTTGCTTTCTTATTTGCTTGCTGGGTTTCAATTTGATTATGTTTTTCTGCAACAGGTGGTGCAGGTAATTCTGGAGGGCTACTTTCTCTTACAGTTTGATTATTTGATGAAAGCGAAAAAAAACTGTTATAAACATTATAATAATAAAAATTAAACGTAACGTAATGTGAGTGATTTGTTTGACATTGACAATATTGACATTGATGACAACAATGGGAAGGCAAAGAAGTATATTACCATACAACCTCTTTATCAGTTTGTTTTTTCACTTTGAACTTGAATACATTCAAAATACAAGTATGTGGCTTTGAAATGTTCATTATGTGTATTTATTTAATTAAAATAGGTCAAAACAGTTAAAATATAACTTACCTTAACACAAATTGAAAATAAAATTAATTCCATGATTAAAAACTTCTGCGTAGATTGGAATACTCTTACACGAAATAAAACCGTTTAGTTTTTGCACTTTTTGTTGCACTACAGAAAAATTTTGTTTCATTGAAATCGGGAATAATTTATCTTTGATCTGCCTTCTTTAAAAATCCTGATTATATGGTAATAAATACAACAAATTTAACTCTATTTATTTAACATGTTTCCGTTTGGTAACGTTTTTGTAAAATAAGGAGGCGAGTTTCGCCGCCCTTCTTTACAGAAGAGCTGTATATTAGAAATTTCAGCAAAAGAGCGTAGATAAAAAACATGTGAGATTGTGAGTTATTGCTCAAAAAAATGAATAGACGTAGCACACTCAAATATATTGTAATGCTACGAACCTTGGCCTTATTTGAAGTGAATGGAATTTCTCAAGATATGCAAAGATTAAATAACGATTGCTGAAACTTATTCCGTCTTATTCCAAAACAGAGACTAAATTTAATACTAGGTTTATACTTGGATTTAACCATGGACTAAAAAAACCTTATTACAAATGAAGTTTAACACTAAACTTCGTACTATCTGTGGTAATAAAGTTAAACCCGTGTGACCCCTAGTTTATCTATGGACTAACTTTGCTTTTGAGGTTAACTTAGATTTAGTGGTGTCAATTTTTCACGAAAATTTATAAAAATAACATCGATTTAATGGATTTCTAAGTCTTAGATACATTGGAGATGATGTCTTAGCGATTTGGTAAACATCGTCAGCGAGTCAATTCTTTCGAATTGGAAGATGAAAACTTCAAATATAAATATAGATTTACCAAACGTTAAGGCCAAAAAATTGTTGATATTTTACGTGAGGATTTGGCCCACGACTCCCGTGGATGCCCCTTGAACCCTTAGCTTCAAGTGGTTTGCAACAATTCAAACACACACACACATAATCACGAAACAGTTGAACACTCCGACCCATGCAGTACCATATTAGGAACACTGAAGTACTTAAAGAACAATTATTTCTTTTTTTATTTGCATCCAGTTTGCAACGTATTTCTAACAACTCAGTATACTCCAGTATACTAATATTAGTCTTTGCTAGCAACAATAAAGTTCTTTCTTAGACCACCATTGCGTTTTAAATTCCGCGCAGTGTAACTGCGCTCCGTTTCATGCTGATCGTAAAAAATATTAATAATAGTTTTAAAAAACGCTGTAAACTCGTTCAAGAGATAAACTATAACAAATAAATGATTTGTTTTGTTATTGATAAATAGTTATTTATGCATCTAAAGTATGAAGTTCATTTAAACGTTTAGAGAAACGGAACGCGTATTGAACAAAGTCTGTGTGAAGGAATGAATAAATGCCGCTTTTCGTTTTAAACCACGGACGATCTTTGATTTTTTTGTTGTACTTAGATAGTCTTAGATTTGTGATACGAACAAATTTTAAGCCTGGTCCTAACTTTAATACTGTAAAAATTCTAGATCTTTTAGTCAAGGTTTAAACCAGTTCTAGAGCATTTTTTGTAATAAGGCTGATTTCGTTTAAATAATTAGTACCAAATTTATTTATTTTCGAATTAAAATATTATTAAAATTTTAATAACGGTATCTAATAAACAGGGGACGAGAGGACCCTACTATTACCATTAGCTTGATGAAAAAACTCCTAGCTTTAGCTAGAAAGGCAAATGTATCCGCTAACCTTTTGATTTAGAAATAAATAATATCCGGGACATTATATTACACCAAGATCATCTGACCCCAAATGTTTCTGTTGTTTCTTTGAGCTTCTGTTCCTTTTCACGGAAGAAATAAAATTAACATTTACGACATGAATCTGATCATAAGAAATTCAAGAAATTATTATTTCGATAGGTACTTCTCGGACAATACTTATAAAATTTAAAATTATTATTGGTAAAATAAAGTAAAATATTCCTGTTAAGTTTATTTTCTAAACTTAATTATTTATTGTTATGTTTATGTTTTATTATTATGAACTGATTAATTTATCCGAACAAAATAATATCGATATAACAGTCTTATGCGTCCACTACGGGGCACAGCACAGTCCCCACCTCAACTTTTGGTGAAGCGCTCTCAAGACCACAGGCTTACTGTCATCTTTAACGTTAACAAGCCGTCCTAAGGCCTCCGACTAGTTAAATAAAACGATTGGAAAATATAATATTACGCAAGTGCCATCACCTAAGCCTCTGCCGCCCAGTTACAAAGCCAGGCAGCCACGTTATGTATGCGAACCACGAGAGCCGCAGGCATGCATATTGACTTAAAAATCACTTCGTTTCCTCACCCGGTAGACTTCGTAACCACCAGTAGCTCAGACGCGCTGTGCATAGGTAGTTAGAGCAGATAGAGCTCACCCAATATGGAGATGTATAAGTAAATACGACTTTGTTCTTGGTAGTTACTGCTTTTAGTAATCTAGCTTCGGTTGGCGGGCGTTGTAAGGTTGCAATTGAGTTGTCAAGCAAATTGTTGACGACATTATCGTTTGACCCTATGAAAGCATATTGATTGAGCTTTCTTAATGATGATTTGGTGGTTGTAAGACGTACGACTTTTGACATCACTGCTTAAGAAGCTGGCCTAAGGTCAGTCTGACTCGAAGCCCTACTTTGCTTGCGGGTAAATACGTTTAAGAAGAAACCTACGTTTAGTCTGAAAAGTGTTCTATTCAAGAGAGTGCAACAGGCGATTCCGTATTCGTTTCTTTTAAAATGTCCGTCATTTCAGAACTTATCAGTGGAGGTAGCTCCACGGTCATTAGTGCTTCTACGAGTCTTCCGTGCTTTTAATTTCCACGTCATTTTCTATCAACTTGAAATCACCTGCCAAAAGATGTCAAAACACTAAAATAATTGGAGACAAGTTCGACGCGTATTTCCTTCCACGTAATCACGGGGAACTTTTATCGCGAACACAAAATCAGAAACGGGCACAATATACCGTACACCAGTTGCTGTTTTGGGCGTGGTCAATAATGAATTATTTATTCTTACCACTGGCTGGCTAGTGGCCTCGAATAACGCACTACTTTTGAAGAACTTTTAGGAGAGGTAGTTTAAGACAACAACAAAGAAGCAATTTTCTTGAAGACTTTGGGACGCCATTTGACAATGAAAATATCGTCAAATTGTGTTCCTAATCTGCCTTTGTCAGTTAAATTCGAAAGTGGTTCCAGTTGCTAAGCTACTTTTAACGTTAAACTGTTGTGTTAGCGTCAGAAGCTCGAATAAAGAGCCGCTACCAATTTTTTGCTTCCTACGAGGCATCTAAATTTAAGACTCAACATTGAAAATAGCGCGAGAAGACCTAATGGCTTTCTAGGCTAAAAAGTTCTTCAAAGGAGTCGTCTGAAAGCAAATGTACATGCACTGCAGCCAGAATGTTGCATTTCGCAAAGTATCACAACGTTGAAGCAATAGATAAATTTCACCGCGTTACGTCACGATTTAAACATCTGAGGTCAACCACCAGTCTGTTAATAATTTATGATTATTATCTAAGGATCATCGCCCACCACCACCACACTATAAAAACGTTTTTATTCGTTCTTATACGCGGCAAAAAAGACCTGTCTATTAATTATAAGAGTAGCTATCTTCTCAAGATGGTATACCTAATTCATTAGTCTGTAGCTATAATAATTTACCTGTTTTTTTTTATAAAAGAAGACCATTAAGAGGCTCATGAATAGTGTTTTTACAGAAGATCAATGATCCCACAACGCAACATTCCTCCGAAATGTGGTCATCGCTAGAAAATAGAATAGAAAAAAAAGCCACAAGTCTTTCAAAACACTTATTCATTTTAATTTACGCTTTTTAGTCCCGGATCTTTTAAAATACAAAGCCATCATAATTATCATCAAAGATAATTAAGTTTATATGCTTTATCATCTATTTTTATCTACATTTTCTGCCCATTTTTAGTGTCACGGTAGAGACAACACATATTAGGTAGCATTGCTGGAGTTCAATACCCTTGTGGCGAAATCCCCGTTGCAGGCCAGCAATACAGGAGCCAGAGCGCCGGGATACGTGATGCATGAAATCAATATTGATAATAAGCTATGAGAACAGGTCACCAAGTATCCTTCAGGCTGCATTCAATCACATTCAACCATCATCAGCATCATCTATTAACCAATCGATATTCATGTCAAATTGGACATAAAGATAATCGCACTCTCCTCACGTTCTCCCCCATGCGTCGACTGTCAACGGAGCCATTAACTCGCCATCGCTACCATTGCAGCCTTTATTTGGCACGGCTGTTGCAAGGGGGGCAACGTTGACTGGCTACGTGCATCTGCTTGCATCGACGAAAGTAATTGTTTTGGATCCTTGTTACGAGGTTGTAGAGAACAGTATCCGGTGTGTTCGCGAAGGGAATAGAAGGAATTAGGGATTGCGGATAAATTAGTTCAAATGAGCGGAAATTGCGCTGCTTAGCATGGCTGTTACTGATCCGAATTGTTGAGAATAGAATCAAAAGAGAAGCGAAGCTCTAACTGGTCAAAATTTTAGGCGCATCATAATGACTTTTTAACATTTTATAAGAAAGCGTTTTCGCTGTACATACCTATGGCTCTTTAAAGTGAAACATGCATCTAAAATATTCCGTGAGCTAGACAGATACAAAATGTATGTTTGATCCCCTATGACCAAGAATCACTTGCTTTTATTTTGACTGGATGAAAAACATCATAACTGTCAAAAACAAACAGAATTGGAACCGTTAATTTAAGGTCAACAGCATTCAAAGAAAAGAGTAACTTGTGACTAATGCATTTAATATTGAATTGCTTGACGTGTCAGCCCTAAGTTGTTGACGTAAGTGATAGATTCGCAGTCCACCTACGATGGAGAAAGCTGAAGATGGCATCGTTTGCTTAATGTTTAGCGAAGTGGCCCCGCGTGCCGTAACACCCGAAGTATGGTCACTCTCGGTTTCTGTCCCTATAACGTTGGCCTTTTGGGGACGTTACACAATGCGAGCCTTTATAGGCCGGATTATGTGAAGGTGTTTGACAGAATTAGATCTTCAAGGTGGATGGACGTTATGCTGTCTAGTGAAGCCGCAGAATTTGGAATACCGCACACAGAGCGAAGACTTTAAAATCTAGAGAAGGCTATTCAGTGATGGAGGTCAGTCTTTCTTCACCACAATGTCCCAAGTTCCGACACACACTTATTAACGCTGTTTTTACGATCAATGTTCAAATTCCTGCCTTCTTTGGCTGAAAAAAGGTCTGCTGCAGGATCAGGTCTGTCAAATCTTCTACAAATGGGTGTCCCAAATATTTTACTAAATTGCTAGTCTGACCTTGTCAATGATCTTTTCTTTGTACAAGCCCGACGAGTTAATGTGTGAAATTGTCAAATACAGAAATATGTATTTATGGAAATGGCGTGTAGGAATCGACAAGGTGGATACTCACTTGTGAAAAGGTCACTTGTTGACATCTTATTTGTTTTTAATGAGCCATGGAGTAGAATATTCAGTTGCTTTATGTTCAGTCTTTTTATTAAATTAAATTACTTATTGGGAAGAAACCCTTCTACCTATAATTTAATAGAATGCTTTTAAAATGGAAGGCATTTTTAAATCAATTTAGACAGCTTATTCTAAAGACAATATAAAATGTAGGTACTATATTTTGTAAAATCAGTTCCTACATATTAGGGGGCATTTTTTATACTGACGAGCGAAACAAGCAGTCAATAAACTACTTTCGCCGTATGATGATATCCCTGACAGTTCACAATAAAATTTACAATTTTAGTGATGTAACGAATGTAATTTAATCGAGTTGGCAAAGGAAATGGAAACGGATTTACCGATTTTTAATTTTTAAATAAATTCCTATTTTACGGGTTATGGCTAATAAGTTATAGAATAAGACGCGATATCTCGAAAATAATTGTTAAAAATAGCACACAAGGCAGACGCACTCGTACTGATGCGAATGACTTGATTACAAAATTTTCGCTCCTATTCATCGATTTTTTGTCGATTCAGTAGTGTCAATCACTATTGAATGGCGTTCCTTTTCACGCATCAGCCGGCTCAGGCGCTGTAAAGATATGTTAATATAATTACATTTACTTCATTTATTAACAGTTAATAATTATAACAATAATTTACTTGATAAGATTCAAAAGGACAATAGTTTTTTAATAGTTTATAAAATTTTCTTTTGCCAGTTTATTTTTATTTAGTTTGAAATAGCATGCATTAAACGCAACAATATGAGAAGAGCTGTCAGGCATATCATCTTACAGTGAAAATAGTATAACATGCATTCTCCGAGATAGCTTGCTGATGCAAAAAGTATGCTTTTGTCAAAAGAAGATATCTAGTTAAGTTCAGGAAATATCCATTATTTTGCAACTACATAGATAAATTTAGTGTGAAATTGGCCCCAAATCGCATGTGAAAGCAAACAGATAACATGTTAAAGCGGGTCCTTCTGTGGCGTTTATAATATGGTTGACCTGTTAATTTTGTGCACCATCTTCAATTTCACCTGTTTGATCGTGTGGTTGACTGGTAAAGAATGCCTTTTGGCATTAAGTCCGCCTATTGTACTTTTGTTTTTGTGCAATGAAGAATAAATAAATAAAGGTCGAAGTTCAGTGAAATCTATGGTCCAATGGACTTCCTATGCCTGCGAATAATTATGAAATAGAAAAAGAAATACTTTAATGTGCATTAAAGAGTTTGAAGTTAAGAGTTTTTTTTTTTCGGAGATGTCACCAGAAAAGACGAGGCAACAAAGAATACGGTAGGAAACGAAGATTCGCAGGCGACGATGCGTGGGTCATTATAAATCCAAATGAACCGAACGACGCATACAACCGCTCTGTGATTATGTACCGCGTTGAATGCAATGAGGTATTTCACACATACTCGATGATCGTTGATAAAAAATGTGTATGGATTGTAAAATTGTACATGCCACTGAATTATAAAACAGCATTCACTGATAAATAAGATTTATAAATGTAACACTGGTAACACTTCTCGTTCTACCGTCAGTGTTATTTTATATAAATGCATAATTTATAAATGATGGCTACGTCATCTGTGCTGCTACTTCTTCAGCTTCAGATGGCTTTGTTTTTGTCTCATGCTTAGGGTAAGACGCCTGCGCTAGACTCGCAAACTACAGCCTTTAAAATTAGCGTTCCCAGTGCTTGGACTTTGGGTTAAGACGATAATAGAAGTAACGATTATGAGAATCGGTACGAAATTATATAATGGGGACGGAATCAGTTTTTTATACTTTTACTTTTTAAAAGCACAAGCCCTAACCTAACGAGTATGCCTACCTATATACCTATAACCTAAACCTAATATAAACTCAATAAAATATACCAAGTTCTGATGCCAATACCCTTTTGACTTATGCAATGATAGAGGCCTTTGTCGAACGGGATAGTAAAACTTTGAATGCCAGACCCTGATGGATTATCGAGGGAATACATCACCACAGCAATTACGATAGAACTCAGAATCACTCTGAACCATTAGAAATCTTTCCAGTCGGTCAGTGTGTCAGATATCTGTTGTCATCGAGACGGCCATCTTTGTTTATATCTGCAGTTATTGTGACCTTTTGAGGATGTAGACTGATCAAAAATAGCAAAGGAGTTTCTGCTGGTATCGATATAGAAAGCAAGGCCATTTTTTGGTTTTTTGTTGAAATCTGTGTTCAAAGAGTTTCTAGAGTTTTTAGAATTATGAAAAATAGTAGGTAATTAATGTTAATATGTCCATATTGACCATACATAATTGATTTGCCATTAGATAAAGCTTGATGACCTTGTGGTATTTTATGGGATTGCAGGTGCGTGACGAAAACTACGCTAATCATTAAAATACAAAGTGACTTAGTGATTACAGCAATCATAAATATGGGACTCGCTTACTAGGAGTTCAGAATCCCAAATTCAGTTTTTTTCCTGAAGGGCATGTGTTTCCTTGCCAAATAAAAGACCATCCCATGAACCTGTTTTCGTGTTTCGGTCTTCTCGGTATAGATCATTAACACTATCTTATCAGCTCACTATATTGATCTAAGGTCAAGCAAGTCACAGTCACACTCATCAAATGATGTGACTGTCGAAAAGTGAGCGTCACAAATACTCGACAAGTGGTTTTTGAACATTGGTAAGTCAATCATTGCGTTTTTATATATACTATATACTCTTCTCTTACTAATCTTAGTCTTAACAGCTAGAAAGTTAAAAGGTGTAATAACATCGAACAGTATTAATGAAGGCATATTGGTAATACAATCAATTATACAAAGTAGATGATTACATCGCGTGTTAGCACGATAGCGAATATTTTGTCGCACCAAGTAAACGACAATTGGATAACGAGGTTATTCGAACAAAAACCGTTTATTGGCGTCATTAAACATTTTAATTGATGAGGAGTAATGACCGAGAATGCTCAAGTTTACGCTATTAAACTGTTGGCGAAAAACTATACAACAGGAAATAATTTGTAAAGTTTTTTTAGTTTAAACATACCATCACGACTTTGTCTCAAACGGGGTAGTCAGAGGCAAGTGACTGTTGCCGTCATGGTGAACGGAACACTCAGAAGCCCACTTTTAACCAAGCAATGGTATTAGAACCCAACGTGGTATGTGGTGAGCCTTCCGCCGCTATCCGGGTTGATTTGATTTTTTATCGATGTTTTCCGTCACCGGAGAGTTAGTAGGAAATTAAACAATGAACACAAAGATTTTGGTTCTGGCCAGTAGTGTTTACTGGCCAGAACCACTGGCTATACACACATTTGTATTTTTTTTAATGGCCAAATTATGCGTCCCTTTTCTAGCCGCTTTAAGAGGTTTGTAACCTTTTTTATTATCTTAGAACAAAATAATTTGATTTATCTTATATTTTAGATGAAAACCGCTTAAGTATCAATCATCTTTTTTTCTTATTTCGTTGCCTTATCCCTAAAGGTAGAACTTGCACTGAAAAAAAAGCCATCAGCAGTTAAGCGGTGTACGAGTACCGGTAAAAGTGTATGTAATAGGACGAGCTCGAAATCCCACCAGACCGGTGTCGGTCAGGAAGAAGTCAGGATCGTAGAAATTGACTTTCTATTCGATTTGAACCTTATGTCCATACACTAAAAGCACACAGAATTAAACCTTAACGCATTGGAATACGAGCAAAAACAAGCTCATCTTTATTTGTACTAGTTGCTAACGTGAGCTTTCTTTGATGCTAAGGTTAAGTCATGAGGTTTATTTTGAGATTAGTGCTCTTAGAAAACAACTTTTTCAAAGTCACAGTGAAGTTGTCGGCTACTTAGAAGTGATTGTTTCATTAAGACGTTTAAGTGTTCGTAAAGTATGTTAGTGAATGCTTTTCTCGTGTTAATTTTGTTTCGACTTAGCAAAACTACATGAACTAAAAACGATTCGAGCGAAGAACAGTACTTTTATGAGGTAAAATGTACGGGTTTCAATATATCGTACATTTATGTAAAATAAATATGGATTTGTTACCTTGGACCCATTGTTACTTCCGGAGTATCCAGAATCAAAAAATCCACTCTGTATGGTCACTGTACGTATTATTATATTCACTTGTAAGATAAATCACTAAAACGGTTCACTTCCTCTGCCAGTAACTGCACTAGTAAAAAAAAGTTACAACAAATTCAACCTTTTTTCCAAATGTCATTGTTCCGATTACGTGCGTTCGTTTTTTAAATCCGTTCGGAATTTGAAATGTTGGTTGATAGAAAGCAGTCGGACGTCGTACTTTCGAACGCGTGCGGCGACGCGCTATGGCTTGGAGCGAGTGAGCACCGGCCATTGGTTCCAGTTCAATCTGGCCTAAACAATTTAATTGGAGTTTTTTCTTAACACTGTGGTTTATTTTTAACCCATAATCACCACTTTTTCTGTATTCAAGTAAGTATTCATATACTTCAGAGTAGGAAGAGAGATTCTTAGTGTAATCGGAAGTTACATAATGCGATCTCAATATTTATAGGATCGACTGTCTACGTGATGGTCATCACGTTGGCTGGTAGTGTAGAACTCTCACCTGAGCTCTGAATGCTATAAAAGAGTTTTTTTTGTTTTGGTATTCAACTACAATGTATCATTAAAAATTGTTTTCCAAAAGCTAGACACAAAAATTTGTGGTGGCTAAAAGTGCTTCAAGTCCTAGCATTACTAATTAAAAAGACAAGTGGGTACTAAATCAATATACTTTCATATTATTACCTACTTGTTAAATCATGCATGTATTATTTCTAATAAATATAAAATGATTTACATCTATTAGAAGTACGAGTAATGCAAACACCGAGTGCAACTATGTGTATCTAATTAACACATCTTTTGCAAAAGTGACAGTCCAATAATTAGATATTTTATGCTGACGGTTACATTTTGCTGTCGGAGGTACGATCAAAAAAAAAATTAAGCACACTTTTCCCGGCCTGGGATTGATCCCTAGACCAAATATTTTAGGCCGAGCGCTGACCACCGAGGAGTTACTATCTATATAAATCCATTATTACTAGTTATGTAAATAAAGATTACGTAATTACGATTTGCATAGCTTACGCGTTATATTAAACGATTTCCAATTATTGTTTTGCAAATCATTGCATGATGTGTCTCTATTCATACGCAAATACGTGGGGCGGCGCACAAAAAGTTCCCGGAATCAATAATAAAAAAATACTATTAATGGTCAAAAATGAATTTATTGTTTGTCAAAATATTCTCCCTTTGCGTCAATGCAATTTTTCATACGATTGAACCAATTTTAAAAACATTTGTGCCACTCTCCGTGGTGACGTCACATACGTGTTTTTCATACTCTTCGACAGTCTCTTCTGGTGATAAGAACCGTTGATCGCGTAGTTGGTTCTTGATTTTTGGGAACAGAAAAAAATCACGCGGTGCTAGGTCAGGACTGTATGCTGGATGACTCATAATTTGTACGTTTTTCGCCTTCAAAAACTCATTTGTCTGTCTGGCCGTGTGGGAAGTTGCATTGTCGTGGTGCAAGATGATACGGCGTTTAGGATAGGTAGGATTGACTGTATTTGACTCATGTCGGTTAGTGGTGTCTCTCAAGTTTTGGTGCTTTGGCGGGCACGAATGAGCCTATACCGACTACTTCGAATCTTCTGCGAACTGTCCGTTCACTTCTTTTACTCCTCAAACCTCCTCCAATACATTTCGGGCCTGCACCGCCGTTAGTCTCGTGTTCCGACGAACTTGAAGTTGTAGAAAACGGTCATCTTTCCTTTTCCTGCTTTGTCCTCTTCTCCTCACTAGAGAATTCGTCTATCTGTCTGTACCGTTGGATGCTACGATGAAACGTTGATATCGTTTTCGTCCTACATTAAGATTTGTATGTATATTTGCATGCTAACAAAACAATCCTGGCAAGACATGTGCACTTTGAAATTGTAATTAACAACTTTATACCGTGTTCGCAAATAAAGAATTATGAATTATGAATGATCGATCGACGAAGTGGCAATCGATCTGTAGGAATGACAATTTCTTCTCATTTCATCTGCCCTAATGATTTCCGATTGCGTTTAATCAGGCATACTTACTACTTGTTTAATAGGCAGATGCTCGTAACTGATCAATAGGAGAGAAAACACATAAGCCTCATAAAACTGAAATACAATGTTTATAAAATGAAATTTACTAACTTGACGAAAACGGAAAATCAACTTCGAAGCAGTAAATAGAGATGAATTAATGAAAAATCAAAATTAACGAAAAAAAAAATTACTGTAGAACAATGTTCCATTTTTAAATTAGACCTAAAATTAAAAAAAGTAGTGTAACCGGCCTGTGTTACGAAAAAAATACATTTATCATCCTTATGTTCCGCTAATTGGGTATGGAAAAAAAAATCAAACATGTCCTAAATCGAAAACCATTTCGAGGTATTTGTATTTTATACCTTATTTAAATATTTAACATTTTTAAAGGCAAAGGATCTAGGATATTTTTAATTGAATACGTTGGCAATCTGGGGTCATTCATTTGACCTGGCCAACGTACGCAAAGAGTATATTAAGGTTCATAATGGACTTTTGACGATATTCAAATTGACATATCACAATTGAAACCCATTGGGTCGTATAAACGTCCTTTCACGTGATTGGTTGATAATCTATCCATCAATATATTAAATGACGCGATCTGTATCATATGTGAGATTTTTAGCTAGGTGTTTATACTGCATAGTATAAATGGTGTTTCCAGATAGCAGATTTTAAATTCCATATGAAAAATATTTTTCCACAAAGTTATTTTTAATAATACGTACAATAATTCACGCCCATTGCCCAGACGGGTAGGCAGGAATTAAAATAGCCGTTCGCTATAATCCCCACCCTTTCAGGCAGGGCTTGGTTACAGAACTTGGCAAAATAAATTGTATCTGGAGTCTACTTCTCACATTCTCGTGAGATGCTACATGATGAACGGCGAGCTCTGTTTCAGCCGTAAGTGCAGTAAATCAGTAATTTTCTCCTCATTATTTATTTACCACGAATCGGAAATGTGTGACGTCATCATGAGTTCGCAATGTTTAAAAATTTTAAAAAAATAACTACCGGCTAGATTTAAAACATATTCAAATGAGTTTCGTATTTTGAGAATACAAATACTAAAAAAATGTTTCCATACCCAATTCTGTCGGTGCGCGGGTGTGTATTTTACAGCCGTATCTACAGGTTAAGTTTTCTGACAGCAGTGACAGCCCGTAGCTCGTTTGGCGCCAAAAAGCTTCATACTGGCCGGTATTGATTTCCACCGAAGTAATCGCACGTTCTGGTGACCATAGATACCACTAACCTTTCGTCCGCAGCCTCCCACATTTCTGTCCTTATCTCACGCAGTAGTTTTGCCGAAGTGCGATAGAGGAAGGCAACGCGAGTGAAAATTGCCTGCATTAATATGGCACAGCCTTACAATTATTCTTTTTAACTCTGTGATTATAGTGGGTCGATAGTGGTTTTGATATTTATGCGATTTAAATGTAGCTATTTTTTACCCATGATACGATTTTAAAAAATTTTACGGTGTTAAAAATAAAAAACTGTTGCAAAACCAACAAATATCATAAATGGAAATACGAGTAGATGTATTTCGTGTGTCAAAAAGATGAAACTGAATTTACTTTTAATAAAGAATCCGCACCGGAATTCTATTTTTTAAAGAAATTAGACGCTTTGCTTCACATGCACATTATGCGGTTTTACCGATGATTTAAATCGATCTTTCCCTGAGCAACTCACTGGACTATTCAAATATTCAAAATAAAATTACAATCCACTTTAATTTTGTGCAATTCCTATTTCAGGCTTATTGAACAATAATAAATAATAAATAAATAATAAATATCCCTGGACATTATTCCACACAGCGCCCTCTAGCCCCAAAGTAAGCTAATTAAAGCTTGTGTTATGGGATACTAGACAAGGGATAAACATACTTAAATACATTTTCTTTCGTAAATACATACTTATTATACATAGGAGACACCCAGACCAGTACAAACAGACATGTTCATGCACACAAATGTTTGTACTGTGCGGGGATCGAACCCGCGACCTCTGGTGTAGTAGCCAACTTCTTAACCATTACACCAAGTCGGTCGTCAAATAAAAGCAAAACAGTCAGTGTTTTAAGAAAGAAACGTTTATTTGCAGTTAGTCAGTTTTAATAAGCAGTCAGAAAGAATGTTTCAATCAGTAGCCAATCAGGGACAGATTAACAGTAATTGTTATATTTTTTGTCATACGAGTACATCGCACCATTGTTTTTCAGGGTTAATTTTCCTTTATGTTAATACGTCCCACTGCTGGACACAGGCCTCACCTCAACTATGAGGTGGTACGAGCCATACTCCAACACGCGGGCTCAAAGCGTACTGTTGGAGAGGTGAAAGTAAGGCCAGTAATGTTACCTTAATGTTTTTTTATAAAAGTTATGAAAAAAAATCATAGTAAGATAAATCGTGTTAAGTTAGACGTGTGCCAGCCAAGTTAGGGACCACAGACATCGTCTGCAATATGAACCCAGGTATGTAGCCCTTTCAACGCGGATAACATCTAGCTGATAGGCTGATATGATGATGATGATGATGAACATCTAGCTAATGACTACAACTTACAGCAATAGTACACAAATTTCTTAATGAGACACTAGCTGTCCGCCAGCGGCTTCACTATTTCTTTCGTTGAAATATAGTTTCACTAGCTTTCCACCCGCGGCTTCGCCCGCGTTATTGCTATATATTAAGGCCAAATTTCATAAAATCTTTATAAATTGTAGCCTATGTGTTACTCTGATGTATAAGCTGTAATACTGTAAAGTTTCATCTAAATCTGTTCAGTAGTTTTTGCGTGAAAGAGTAACAAACTTTCGCATTTATAATATTAGTAAGATTTGTAAGATTTACACATGCTCATTACTAGCACGAAAGCATGCTACCTAGTAGCATGTGTGTCGATTGTCGAAGCATTGCTAATATTGAGCATGCTCATGTCAGTGGAAAGTGAGCATGCTCGTTTTAGAGCATGCGTAACTAGTTTTAGGTCTAAAAAATGCATATGTTACTCGCTGATAATGTAGCTATGCCGGGTGATTATCAAATAACTTCCGAGAACGATATGGCATACTCACTAAGTGATGTAGAAACTATGTAAGCGAAAACGAAATTTATTATACTAACTTTCAATTTATGGTCACCATACAAATCACTCGCGAACGGTTGGTATTTTTTGGATGAAAACCTTAAAATACAAAGTTAATTGAAAAAATCGAATTTTCGCTTATTAGTAACTACATCACTTACTGAGTAAGCCATATCGTTTTCGGAAGTTATTTGGTAATCACCTGGTGTATATTGGTAAAAGAATTTTAAAATCGGTCCTGTATATTCAGAGCGTATTTAATGCAAACAAACAAACAATCAAATCTTTCCTATTTATAATATTAGCATTATTAGTACAGAATAGATACAAATTGCTGAATTGAACAGGTTTTGAAGAACTTTAGTTTAACAGCACCACGTTGAGCCCTTAGCCATTATAAAATTTTACTATGTCTTAGCTAGCTCTCAATAATCAAACAAGAATACCCTCTCTGAATACATCAGTGGTATTTAGCTGTGAGCCATTATAAAATTTTACAAACAAGAATACTCTCTCTGAATCCATCAGTGGTATTTAGCTGTGAGCCATTATACAATTTTACTATGTCTTAGCTAGCTCTCAATAATCAAACAAGAATACCCTCTCTGAATACATCAGTGGTATTTAGCTGTGAGCCATTATACAATTTTACTATGTCTTAGCTAGCTCTCAATAATCAAACAAGAATACCCTCTCTGAATACATCAGTGATATTTAGCTGTGAGCCATTATACAATATTACTATGTCTTAGCCAGCTCTCAATAATCAAACAAGAATACCCTCTCTGAATACATCAGTGATATTTAGCTGTGGTTTTTCGTACGGTGGAGCAGCTCAATCACTAAGTTTGTACAATATTTTGCAATTCGGAAGCTTTTCGCATCAGGTGTAAGAGCACAAAGAGAGAGGCACGATCAACTGGTTTGGTTGCTGACTAGTTTTTGCTCGAACACCCTGGTTAACTGTAAATCTTACGAATTCCGAAAAAGTAAAAGGTCTAAAAGCTAAAACTACTGTGACATCAATAACTGATAGTTATAAAAGTCTACCACTAGTTGCCTTACTTTGCCCTTTTTGTCATTTTCCTCTGCCTATAGTAGGTCGTCTGTAAGAGGTTGATTTTGGCAATAAGACCGCCTAAATTGTACATCAAGGATTATGTAATTCTCACTTTTTTGTGCAATAAAGAGTATCTTATCTTATTGTCATGTCATGTCATGTCAAATCCCAATAGGTTTTAGGTTTTAAGACATTTATTTTCACTAAGAATTATTAACAATTCACTCACATGAGAATATAAAAATAAACATTTTGTTTGTTCTGAAAACGTACACAAGAACGGTGGCCTAACTACGAATTCATTACAATATACCGTCAAACAAAGTACAATACATTTTTTTAAGCGAACGATAGCGTAAATTTAAAGTGGCAACTCGTGGTAGACGTACTGTATGTCTACCTACCATCATAGTAATATGTCTTTACACCATAGGTCCACACCATCGACAATATGACTTCAATGGTTCACACCAATGGCAACCGCTAGCGTCCGCGGTGACGTTTTTGTATGGGATTTCGGTACAGCGCCCCTAGTGATTATAAATGGAACTAAAAATATCATACAAACTTCGGAAGTTAACTATCGTAGTCTACATGACAGCAACTCACTGTAGACATACTGAGTGCCGAGTGCGAGTTGCAGTGAGAGAAGTGAATGACTTCACCATCGCGTTTTGCGAGCACGTAAATGTCAATTAGTATGGAATCGAGTCAGCGCCATCTAGCGGCGAATTCGGGCAACATTAAGGCCGCTAGATGGCGTTTACTCGATACCATACAAATTCGCGATTTTTTCTCGCAAACGCGATGGTGAAGTTATTCACTTCTCTCACTGCAACTCGCACTCGGCACTCAGGTGACTAAGATATACCACGTGTTAATGAAAAAGCGCAAAACCTGAAAATAGTTTGTTCAGAATCGAGAGTAGAATCGATTCCACTAATACAAAACAGGAGTCAAATTTTGACCAAAATAATATTTTAATTACGCCGTGTTCAATCATTACTTAACTCTTTTATTGCGGTGGCACGCCAAGCGGCGACGTCGCATTAGATCGCGCGTTCATACCATAGACTTTTTAATTTGCAGACAAACTCAAGAAAACAAAATAATATCTTCGAAAATAATCCGCGAAAATTAAATTAATAATTTACCTAATTCTTTCATAATAAAAATAAGTTGGGGTGTCTGAGGTTTTGCGTTATTTCATTAACACGTTGTATACTTATTTGTTCTGTGTCTTGGCGTTAATTCCCACCTCGCCACTAGTACAACCGGTTTTTCATAGCGTGCCATACGTTTCTGGGATCAGCCGTATGCTCGAGAAACACTCAATGGGAAGTATTTATTCGACAATCTGACACCCATATAGTATAATATACAAGTATGGCCAATTAGGTGGTTATTATGTCCGTCTCTTGCACCATTTGATTTTTGTTTAATTAAAGAAATTTCAATAAACTAGTATTCCGCGCGCGGCTTCGCCCGCGTGAACTTAATTTTTATGACATGGGATTTTTACAGACTTACGATACTTGTTGTTCACAAAATCACATCTTAGTTAGCACCTACGTCCTAAAAAGAATCTCTATGCAAATTTGAGAATCCTAGCACTTAAAGTAACTAAGTTCTATACAAACAGACTATCAACCCCAAAAACAACCCCAAATTCTTATTCAAATTCTTAGGGGTATCATTTTTACAAACTTTGAATGCATATTTATTTATATCTAATCAACAGCCTAAAATATGAGTTTTATGCTTCCATTTCTGAAAATGACAATACTTCCATACAACCTTTCATCCCCCTTTTCAACCCATTTTTCCAACTAAAAAGTAGCCAATGTCCTTTCTCAGGCTCTAGACTATCTGTGTACCAAATTTTATTTAAATCGGTTCCGAGTCTTGGCGTGAAAGCGAGACAGACAGACAGACAGAGTTACTTTCGCATTTATAATATTAATAGTATGGAAGTATGGATATTCTCCGTCTTGGGTAAATAACGGAGTTTTCAAGTCCTTGTGCCCCGTTATGGCGTTCATCAGAATAAACTGGTACAGTTATTACGGCCTCTCATACCACCTACTGCATTCCGAAAGATTGTTAGTGGTTAAAATCAGTGGTTATTCCTGTATGATACAAAATTGTTGAAAAATACTGTTTTGCTTTAGTGATAAGTTGCTCAGTATGCGATTTAAAAAGAAGTAAAATAGCATCTACTTTTTTTCTTTTTGTTTTGTGTGTGTAAATTGTATTTCATTATATTTTCAATTCTTGCTTTTATTGTTCAATTGACGAAAAACCTCAATAGTGCCACCTAGTGTAGAGCAGAAAAACTATCCAGTTATACTCCTGCCATCTTGCGGCACAAAGTACAACCAGTTTTGCAAGTTCGTACTTAGTCATAAATATTATTACTAGATGGCGTTGCATGCATTTTAAAATATAGCTTTAGGAATATGCGTGGTGCACAGTCCCGCGCTTAAGATTTTGGAAAGAAACTTACAATTATTTGTGAAATGCTAAAACTATTGTATTTTTTTATTAATTTAATTTAAAAAAACTTCCAAATAAAAAGGTAGGTATGGTAAGCAGTTATTTGAATCTCTATAAATAAAAAGGAACCGCCAAATGTGTTGCTAAGCGGAAAACTCGAGAACGGCTCGATCAATTGGGCTAATATTAAAAAATATAAGAACAAAAAAATGTTTCAAAATAAAAAAGAAATTCTAAGGAAGTCTGCAATAAAAATACAACGTCACTCCAAAGGATATGTAAACATTGCACCCACAATACACCGTAAAAACGTCCAATATACGTAGACCCACAGTGCGAACACTGCCGCTAATTCTTATAACAAAAATGACTAGTTGGAGCAAAAAGAGAGCTCTCTTTTTGCTGGTCTTTGTGAATACATAATGGCGTAATCGAGAAATCGTTAGGAGAAAGACCGATGTTCTCTGCAAGTCTATATCATGTTATGTAACGTCACACGTGGGCCGTGGTGTAATGGCGATTTGCCTTGCATTTATCGTTAGTCATTATTTATTGTTAATTTTGAATCGATAGATAATAATGTACACTTGATTGGCCAGTTGAAAGGACATCCTTATTGTATCCTCCGAGGATCGCGTAGATCAGTTACCATTAGGGCTGACGATTCTGTGACGAACGTTAGCATTAATTCGGTGTCTAGGTATGAATATTAACATTATTAACAGTAGTAATAAATTCTCATCACCGATGTTCCTTCGCCAAGAAACTATAGTTTTTCTTTTTTACCATCAACTCGGTCAAAATATGCATGTAATCACAGAAAATAGTCAATTTTCATCACATGGCAATTATATTTTATCGGTGTTGTGTCCTTCAAATTGTGCACATACTTAATTTTAATATGACTTTGATTATAACGTTATCCATAAACATCGAAAATAAAATTTATTTTCGCCGCTAAATAAGTAGCAAGATTTGCAGCGTGCATGACTTTGCGAGCCAATAACGATTATAATCGATTATTAATAATCACCGATCGTCAAACTAGCCAGCACTTTCGTTTCTCATTTCAACTGGATCGCTTGTTAATCGATAGTGCATCAAGATCGTATCGTTCGATAAAGCTGTTAACAACTGTTATAAGGCTTGCATTTTAAATACGTAGTGTTATCACAACATATCATTTAGTTTGCACTATTTTGTAAGTAGTCGTTTCGCTACGCTTGCAGTCGGTATACGTACTGGAATATAATTATCATTGTAGAATCGTTTATAGAAACTTAAATCTGAGGGCCTATGAACCCTAGCCCTTGAATAATCCATGATTTCAGTAAGTAGGTTCACAAGTTAGGTTTTGATGCTGAATGTGCTACACCAAGTCAAGCCCTGGGGAAAATCCGGTCGGGAATTATTTGTCAAAACCGATCTTTTGGGTCGCGAGAGTATGTTATGCTTCGGCGAGGTTGATCAAAGGATATGAGTTTTATACCGCCTTAGCAAAAAAAAGGAGAGCGATGCCGCATGCCGGTGGCCTCGTTTTACGTCTGGAGAAAAAGAATCATTAAAATCGGTTCATAAACGACGAAGTTATCCGCGAACACATATAAAAGCATTTATATACGGTCGAATTGCAAACCTCCTCCATTTTGAAGTCGTGTAAAAAGGTATTCGGAACCCCATGAAAACTTAGACTCCCATATTAGCTGAGACCTGACGGTGTTCAACTCCATACGAAACGAAAGTAAATCGGGAACTGAGCCGCTACTCTGGACCAACCTCGGGTGCACGATAACCAATACTACTGTGTGTCAGGACACGCGTTATCGGCTTCCTCGGTAGCGCTTCACATAACTTCACGCAGGAACCACTACATGCCTTTCACGACCACAGAGACCCTTTAAGGCGCCCCTTACGGCAGGTCGGAAGACCTTGATGGTATTCTCACCTAAGGGACCGAAGGGCCAGACGCTTGCATTGCCCTGTTCTGCTGCCCACCTGGGAAGTGCCTTGGGTATTTGACGTCAACATCGGCAAGATGGCAGACGGGGTCAAGCGGTCAACTTTAATACTAACCACCTTTTCCGTACACGCAGTCAGGGCAAAAGTTCGAAGGTTATGCGGACGGATAACTGAGCTCGTCTTAAATTGGACATTTAACACTCTGACATACTTCGGCACGTGAATCAGCACTTATCATAGAATGTAGTTGTTAATAAATAATAATATTATGAAATACACATAAACGAATAATGAGTTTGTTTCGTAACACTTCCGTTCTTGCCTAATATTTTTTGTTGCAATTCGAAGTTTCAATGTCTACAATTTTACTACGATTAGGTACTGGAAGTCCAGTCTGTTATTTCAGTGATGTTTAAATTAACCTAATGCATTTGATAATAACTTAAAATGATAGAAAACTCACATAACAGCGGAAGATACACCACCTGGCACGTTGGGTTCCAATACCATTGTTAAAAAGTGGGCTTCTTAGTGTTCCGTTCACCATTACGGCATCAGTCAGCCAGCCTCTGACTACCCCGTTTGGAATATAGTTGTGCTGGTATGTTATGTTATAAAAACACGATTTTCCTCTAGAGAGGTATATTTGCCCTGTTTTGCGTTACTAGTACTCATGTGCCGCGTTATTTTCGCTTGTAAACATAAACGACACGTTTGGCGTAGTGAGCTGTAGCACGGTTTCTTGCCTTGACTTAGGTAGGAGGTGTCCCGGGTGGTGTGTTGTCTGGCGCATATTCTGTTCATTTTTTTTTACATGCAAAAGCTTTTCTTTTTTTGATAGTTCACAATTTTCCTCAGTTTTAAATGTTCTGCAGGGCCCGTTGCTTGACCTAGGGCCCGTTTTGTTTATTGCAGCCAACTACATTTAGAAGGAAATTAGTTTAAACTAAAAACTGAGGTCCCATTAAACTTTTAAACGTTAATTAAAAATGTTATTACCAAATTACTAAGAGCTCAGTCAAGAGGCCTTGTTGCAATTGCTCATATCCTGTCAAGTTATTTCTCTGAACTGTGGACAGCGATCAATTACGTCAGTAAATATCCAGCCTAGAAGATTTGTTTGTGCCAGCTCAGGTATAACCGCTGACTGGCTGGAAATGACAGACCATATTACGAAATCGCTCGCTACGCTTGGTAAGATATAATAAGGGATTGTAATAAGGTGCCGATGTTCACGATGTTTCGTTTCATTTGTCAGCTTTATTTTTAATCGCAATCAGAGGTAATTCCTAAAGCATGGTCGAAATTCTGAAAGCTTGGAATGAAGAAAGTTTTATTAGCTATTAGTATTAATAAGGCATTAGCTGCTCGAAAGCACGAAGTCTCGTAACAACAGTTTCACAGTGTAGCTTAATAAGTTCTAAGTTATTTCTTGCTATGGGCAAATAATTATCTTGAAAAAGCTAATAATCCTTACTTCCACTCAATTATGTTAAGCGCTATTTACTTTCTTCACCTAAATGTGATATTTAAATGATAATAAAGACTACAAGGAAATCCATTGTGTACGTTCGAACTGTGAACTGAGCGACCAAACAAATGTACAAGTTTGTTAGGTACCGATATAATTATATGCGCAGACAACACATCACTTGTAATGGTCGAAGTTAGTATAAAATATCCTTGTGTTATGTACGAGGTACCAGAAATGATTTGAGCCAGGGGCGTCTCCCAGGGAACCCAGACCCGAGCCAATTTAGAAAACACCGTTTCGTGAATTTACCCGACCGGGAATCGAAACCACGGAAATATAAATGATGAGATCGAAGAGGTGAGAAACCGTACTAGAGCGCACTGCGCCAATCGTGTCGTCTAATAGTTAAAGTTGGGATGGAAAAAAACATTTTGAATTAGCCTTTGGGCGCGAGTTCGTATGCGAAAATCCGTATTTATCCTCCAGAAATACAAGAGAACCAATTTATTTGTTTGTTTTTTGTATTAATATTAAAATCCAAAATTCATCATAAACAATGTACTGGACTGAGTTACTTTCGCATTTATAACATAACATACCATCACGACTTTATCCCAAGCGGGGTAGTCAGAGGCAAGTGACTGTGCCATCATGGTGAACGAAACACTCAGAAGCCCACTTTTCACCAATGGTATCAGAACCCAACGTGGTAGGTGGTGAGCCTTTCGCCGTTTTCCGGGTTGATTTAGTTTGTTATCGATGTTTTCCATCACCCGAGAGTTAGTCGGATATTTAACAATGAACACAAAGATTTTGGTTCTGGCCAAATTTGAACTCGGGACCACACGATCCACGATCTGAGTTCGGGTTTATAATATGCAATTATATTAGTATATGTATTATGGATGTTGTACAGAGAGCTTTATATGTGAACCGCAACGTAAAAACCCTGGCCTAGCTATCCTGGGAATCCACGCGGCTCTTTGTTTAGTAGTAGAAGTTTAACGGTTGCTCATATTTTCACGAAACGTATCCTGTGTTACTGGTCTGACTGGAGAATAAAGTTCGTGTAAAAGGTCACTTGAACCATTTGCCTGTAATGTAACGTTTCAGAGTCGAGAATTACATCAGTGAGGAAGATGAATCTAGCATTACAGTGCGCAAACTGTTTAGGCACATATTCGAATATTACGTTGGTGAGGGAATAGCACCGAGCATTACAGTGCGCAACTTGATGATCATCATCATCATCATCATCCGTGCGGTCTATCCCGGTTGTGAACCCACACTGGTGTGTGAGGTCAGAGGGTCCGCTTTTCTTATTTTCTTGGCCCACTTCGCGCGGTCTTGTGCATCCTCAGTGGTGAGTTTGTTGGCACGCATGTCACCCTTAACGACGTCAAGCCACCGCTTCTTGGGTCGACCTCTTCTACCGGTACCTGGCTTCGGCGGCATGGCCAGACATGACCATACCAACGAAGGCGGCACTCCTGCAGCTTGTCTGCGATGTCACGAACACGAAGGCTGCCGCGGATGTGCACCGCAGCATCTTCATTTCCGTGACGCGCAGCTCCTGCTTGTGTCGCTCTAGTAACGGCCATGTTTCACTGCCATATAAAAGGACAGGCCTAATAATGGTTTTATAGACCTGCCCCTGCGCAACTTTATGATACAGTGTGTTATATTTTGATACCACTTCCCTGAAGTTTTGGAAGGCAGAGATAGATAGATAGATAGATATATTCTTTATTGTACAAAAACAAAAAGAGACTTAAAGCTAAGTATTACATTTAAAACAAAGCACAATTTAGGCGGCCTTATCGCTAATAGCGATCTCTTCCAGGCTACCTACGGGTAGAGGAAAAATGGTAAACGAGAGGCAAGTATGTGCACCAATACAACAGAGTGCCGAGTGCGAGTAGCAGTGAGAGAAGTGAATGACTTCACCATCGCGTTTTGCGAGAAAAAAACGGGAAATTGTATGGCATCGAGTCAGTGCCATCTAGTGGCTTTGATGTTGCCCGCATTTGCCGCTAGATGGCGCTGACTCGATTCCATACTATTTGACATTTACGTGCTAGCGAAACGCGATGGTGAAGTCATTCACTTCTCTCACTGCAACTCGCACTCGGCACTCAGAAGCTATTATGATGAAAACATATGTAAATTTAATAACAAACTTATTCATAATAAACTTACTTTATATTTGAAGATATTTAGATACATTAACTATTACATTATTAATATTAAAAAGCAGATACCGGAGAAATAATTTTGACCCTACAATAAACTGACTGAAATATACGTAATTGAAAAAGAACCAGTGGTGACAGACAGATTTCACAAGTAGATGTAAAAAAGTTAACTAAAAAAAATGAATACAAATAAAAATATAAACAGGGATAATCAGAGCGCAAGATAATACGATTTGACTTTTGCCTTGATGAAAATAGGAAGGGATTGAGATTCCCTAATGGAAAGGGGTAAGAAATTCCACAATCGGATAGATTGTACAGTAAAAGATTGTGTATAGGAGTGCGAGGAATAAGGGGGGCCTCACAAATGCGATCATCTCATATACTCCGGCTTAAATTCCCTAATTTAAGCCGGAGTATATGAGATGATCGCATTTGTTGTCCCCGAGTTGGTTGCAGAAAATTGAACCGCTCTTTGAGGTAAGCTGGTGACATGAGATTAAATAATACAGTATACAATAAAGAGAGAATATGGGAGTTACGGCGAAGACGTATCGGAAGCCAGTTGAGCTGGGCTCGGTACTCGGAGACGTGGTCGTATTTACGCAGACCGAAGATGATGCGTATGCAGAAATTTAGAGTCGCTCGAGCTTATTAAGTAGATTTTCATTGAGATCTGAATAGCAGCAGTCTGCATAATCCAGAATCGGGAAAGTAATGCCTGAACAAGCGCAATTTTGGTGGGTATCGGAAGGAAACTACGTAGTCTACTTAAGGAACTTGCAGCAGCAAACATTTTCCTGCTAACCTCGCCTATCTGTGTTTTCCAGGTCAAAGAACTATCTATGTAAACTCCTAGAGTCAGAGTTGTAATTTAATGCTCAAAACCGAATCTGGAACGAACATTGCAGGCAAATGTTCGTTATGTCAGGGAGGCAGTTAGGTAGTGTAATGCTCGAAATTGAATCTGTAACGTTACGTTACATTACAGGAAAATGCTCTAGCTAGATGAGCGACCACCATAATGCGTTCTTGCTTTTTATTTACTATCTTCAAGCACAAAAATGTATGAGAATCTAATTATCTCGTTAAAACATAAAAACTTCGTACAGTGAAAGTTAAACACAATTAAACTTACTTCAGAATTAATACGCGTTTAGTTTTGATCTGACAAGTTGTGTACGCAATTTGAGTCTTAAATTGATGTGGCAAGGTTGAATTTTGGGTAAAATTTTTGTTCGTTATTCATTATACATGTGTTGTAATTAATAAAATGTACGTAATCCGGCATAATGAGATTATCAGCTGTGGTCGCTGTGCGCAAACGCACGAGTTTACTGAGCCAGACGAAACTACGATGATGACGCCTCAGGGTAACAAACTAGCTAAGTAAAATCAATGTTAAATAGACTTTTATAC
This sequence comes from Udea olivalis, assembly GCA_947369235.1. NCBI lineage: Eukaryota > Metazoa > Arthropoda > Insecta > Lepidoptera > Crambidae > Udea > Udea olivalis. The sequence continues at coordinate 6,053,106 of OX376362.1, read as the reverse complement.
TAATATTATAAAGAGGAAAGTTTTGAATGTTTGATTGTTTGTTTGTATTGAACAGGCTCCGAAACTACTACCTATTTTAAAAATTATTTCACCAATATAAGGCTACATTGTGAGGGAGTGACGTAGGCTATATTTTGACGGGAAAGACAATCTACGCGGGCGAAGCCGCTGACGGACAGCTAGTGATGATTTATTTGTTGGAGGAATCTGGAATCTATACTAGTATGTTAAAGTTAAAATATGCATTTTCGTTACGTATAAATTCAAAAACGATTGGACAGATTTCAAAATTCTTTCACATATTTTATGTTAAACCTTACCAAGCCCTACGTTTGAATTTGAAAAGCACCTATTTCCTGTGGTTTATCGGCGGATTTACACTATCTCCGAAGATAACTGGCCTTACAACAATCATTGAATTAAAATTGTCTCGCTGAATGTCAAAACTAAAACCTTGATCTTTCTAATTTGAGATGCATCGCATTTGCATACAGACACGTCTTGGGAACATTAATCTGGTCCGAATTGTGTGCTTGCTTGCATATTAATATCTTCTCCATTTGCGTTCCGCAAAATGAACGAACGAACCCTACTTTCTAATGAAACTACTGAAAACCATAAGATGGAAAAGTGCTAGTTTAGGCTTTGACCATTGACTAACCCTCTTAGAACTTAAACCAGGCATCTGTCACTGCATGTACTTGCGCGCGAAGATTACCTTCAGCCGTCGGGTCTTCCATGACTAATTTGGCAGTTGGTTGTCAACAGCCCCGTAAAGCATTTGTACGCGAATTTTGCGGTTGAACTGACGCGTTGGCGTACTGTAGGTACTGACTACTGACACAAAATAAAGAGTTTACAGAAGGACCGCTCGCACCTTTTTCCAAAACTGGCGTGAACCGCCTAGGGTTACTACTATATTCGCTCTGAATTTTTCAAATGAAGTAAGTTTTACCTACTTGACAGAACCGGCCTAAAACAAAAATTCATCATGTGAAAAATTGCACCAAGTGCGACAAAAACAAAAACACTCGCGACAGTGCGACTTTCCGACTCACTGAAACTCACTGACTTTACTTGTAAACTCATGTCTCTGTGTGCGTGCGTCAAAAATGGCGTGTTGTTCTAAGCGGGCTATCTGTCAGAGCGCCGCGCATGTCTAATTTGTGCTACTGACATCTATATCGAAAGAGAAGGCCCTGGCAATATATGTCTGTCACATGACAGCACGCATTTAGGATTAAGAAAATTTTCCTTTTTCTATGGATGTGATTTATCTGTAACGTAGTAACTATATTAAGTAATCTGTGCTTAACCCTTAGTATAGTCTGTCTATTTTACGAAGACCGTTTCACTATGCTTGTAGTAGTGACATGAACTGACATACGCTAGTGTGCGTGCTCTCAGCGGGAACGATTGGCACTAGTGACACTAAGACAGTGTGTATGTAGACGTCACTACTACAAGTATATTAAAAATGTCTTCGTGAGATAGAACGTGTCTATAACTTATTATCTGATACTGAACCGTTACCGCAGCTTTTGAATTTATACCACACATGAGAGAAAAAATGACTGCCTCACCTTTTTTCAAATTTTTTAGATCGTGGCATATGCTTATTGTTTATACGATTGCACGTTGAGTAAAAAGGTAATTTCGTACAGAACCGTCACTGTTAGAAGCCAGACTTTCACTTTGCTGCTTCTATATAGCGTACTTTTGGAAATAATGGCAAACTACCTTTAATGGCGCGTATAACGTCTTTATTACTGCGAAATGTTTGTTTTTAATAACACCTACACCAAGCAGAACAAGTAAGTGAAAATGAATATTTGAAATGTTATCGCCAGAATTCTGGAACGACAATCAGAGTTCACTTTACATGTATATCTGTCCCTTTCTTTCTACTTACGTGTGATGGAAGAGTGAGTACAACATCAATTTGATGGGTCCTTTGATTGCCGGATCAGAATAATCTGTTTTCGTGGGTAGGTTTATAATAATAACACTTGCCTCTAAAAGTAAATCGGAGTTAATGTTCAGCAGCACCGTTTTACAACCAAATCTTAGCACCTGGAGCCATTTATCGATATGATCAGTGCTGGATTAAGACTTGCCGTAACTATCCGTTGGCTGCTTGGTGGCCTTGCGCGCCGAAGGTTCCTGCGAGGAGTCTCTCCCTTGTTAGGGATCCCGGGTCCCTTCCATTCTGCGCCAAAGACGACCACCGTCAGGTTTTAGTAGGGAGGGGTCACTGTTTTCCCAGGAGTACCGAGTCCCACATATCCCAGGTGTCCCGAATCCAGGGCCTTGGGAATGCCTAAATGCATTTCCTGACGCAAAAAAAGGTTATGGCCAACTTTTCTCGCAATATACCCGAAAAAGTGACACTCATCACCAGAGTCCCTATTGAGAGTTGCACAAAGGGATTCGAATGACGTCACCATCGCGTTTTGCGAGCATGTAAACGTAAATTAGTATGACATCGAGTCAGCGCCACCTAGCGGTGAAATCGGGAATGAATAATTGAATAAATGACGGGCAACATTGAGGCCGTACATTAAACTCGCACTTGGCACTCTATGGCTTCTTTTCCACCATAGGTTTTATAGGCTTAATGTTATCTTCTTATACGATTATCAGAGTTTTCTTGCATTTCGTAAGGACCACTTAGCATACCTCTTCGCGGGTTCCGCAATCATAAATTACGGTTTAATCAAAGTATGAATTTATAAAACGCGGTATTCGACGATTTCGAAATGTGTGCGTAAGAAATGTGTTTCCGTTTCTGCTGGCTTTATGTTGCAATGGATTATGTGGAGGTAAAATTTAGTGGTAGAACCAAAAAAAACGTAATAGAGAAGTTATGTAATTTCTGATCAGATATTTTGCTTATATTATGTTCAACAAAGAGATAATCGATTATAAGGCAAGGGCTAAAAAGATTGTTGGAAGGGAACGTCTTAGACAAACTTACTAGTACTTTGAGCAAGTTCAAGACGTTCTTACAAATGGTAAGACCAAGGTAACCTTGTAAGACGAACATAATATGCAAAATGCTCTCATGTGGACAAGCGAAAAATGTGTGTGAATCAACTAGTGGTTGGTTGTATTGCTTCCTACCCGGTGGGGAAAAAGGCGTGAATCTACGATAACGAAAACGTTCGGAAATACGAGTATATTGTCGATGTGCCAGATATGCCTTCTTCGCAGCATATGTCTTCTTATTTAAATATAATAGATTATTAGAATCTTTATTGTTTAATTTTTGGTTATTCTAAGTGAATTTTTAGGGTTCCGTACCTCGAAAGGAAAAAAACGGATCACTTTGTTGTCCGTCCGTCCGTCTGTCTGTCTGTCTATCAAGACTCTTTATTTCAGGAACGCGTGGAGGTATCAAGCTGGAATTTATATCAAATACTCAGGTCTGCTGCCCCTTGCAGCTATAAAAAAATTGAAACTTCTAAGCCCACGCAATCAAAAGATACAGCCGTTTATGCCGCAAATTTCCGTAAATTTTCGACACTAGCAAGAGAATCAAAACCTGCAGGGTACTTACCGTGAACTTAGAATCTTGAAATTTGATACGAAGCAACGTCTTATAGCACAGATAAAGGAAAAACTGCGAATAGGTACCGTACATTTTTAGTTACATCGTACAATAAAAATATTTTTAATAAATATACCTACCTACAGGTTTGTACGGAACCCTCGGTGCGCGAGTCCGACTCGCACTTGGCCGGTTTTTTGGTTTTTGGCGTTATAACAATGCACTATTTTCATCTAAAGATAGAAACTAGATAAATTCGAACTGACCCTAGGGCTCGGGACTCGAACCCGCGCCTTCCCAAATTCAGTTTTTTTAAGTGAACTTATTAAAAAATAGGATGGCAAACAACTTTGTTGTGTGAAATAATGAGAGGCTTGGTGATCTCAATCAGTACATATGATGTAAGAGCGCTGGTTACATCTGAGCCCTTCGTAGGTACCGTGTAATTAGTACAGAAAAGTCATTAATGTTAAGTGTGTTAGTGTGTGCTCCGCATACATGATGTATTACTGTTATGCGATGTATTGTTATCTTTATTCTTTCAAGCATGCCTTTTTAAATAATGCTTGTGTACTGATACAAGAAAAAAAAAAGCTTTAACTTTGACACCAAACATGTATAAAAAAACAGGAGCGGGCCAATCAGGCCATTGCCATCATGTGCGGCTGTATTACAAGACTGCAAAGGCACTGTCTTGATTTCAAAAATAAATTGCTGATTTTTTTTATAAATATGCGCCAGACAACACACCTCTTTTCATGGTCTCGAAGTAGGGATAAATATCCCTGTGTTACGAGGTACTAGACAAGGAATTAAGCCTGGGGCGTCTCCCAGCACACCCAGACCCAGGCCAATTTAGAAAAGATCATTTCCTGAATTGACCTGACCGGGGATCGAACCCGTCCCGGGTATTAGTATATATAATACTAAGGAATTAAAGGCGAGAAACCGTGCTCCAGCGCACTACGCCAATCGTGTCGTCGAGATTATTTGAATAAAGAGTTACCGTCAGAATGGCAGGTAACTATATTATTATAGATGTATTTATTATTTAGTTGACATTGTAACCAATAATTGCTGCCCTATTGCTTCTATTTGCTTCCTATAAGTAGACAAATTGCTGCCATCACATTTTAGATAAAACAAAATAATTAAGAGTTATCGGCCATCATGCCGTCAGGTTGGCCGGTCACCTAGCCTTAGTACCTAATGTGCGTGGAATTATTGAATTTATCGTTGGCCAGCCATTGCTGCTCATTTGCTTCCGTCAAACTTTTAAGGACCGATCCCGTAGCTATCATGGAATTAAACATATCGATCAGGTTAAGCCTTCAGTGCCAGACATAAATTGACCTCTCAACAGTAACTGCAATTAATTCATTTTGTTATGTTTCAATCACAATGGTTTTCAGTGCATGAATACAACACACCACTTATTCATATCTGACACTCGCAAAAAAACAAATAAAACAACAAGAATCTGAAAATATACAACATAAATCCAATAAAATGATCTGTCGTCAACGATATTATCCACAGCAGAACATAGGCTTTCCTCATAGGTTTCTTTTAGTGACCATGACGGTCTCGAAGTAAGGATAAATGTACCTGTGATACGAGGTACTAGACAAGGAATTGAGCCAGGGGCGTGTCCCAGCACACCCGGACTCGATCCAATCGAGTAATCGAACCCGGTACTGCAGCGCACAACGCCAACCGTCTCGTCAATATAGGTTTACTTTTAATTTAAATTATCGATTAAGGATCTAATTCTGATCTCTAAGTAGCACCATCAGATTTATGAACTCTTCCTTTAGATACGGCCGTGATAAGCCACTAGTATTCTCAGTCAAGTTTCTGAGATAACTAGTGAAAGCTAAATCTAGATTACTCAAGTAGACCATGAGCTGCAGTTATCAACAATGTTTCGAAACTCGTACTTAAAAACGTAATTTAAGTATAACTATTTCGTCATAACGTGATTTTGTTTAGTGCATAATGGCGGGATTTCCTAACATCAAGTTATTGCGATCCGCAATTGTTTATCAGATCTTCTTTTAATTTTGCTATGTTGCTTTTGATCTTGTTTTGTTTATTTTACGAAGACTATTTTACTATGCTTGTAGTAGTGACATGAACTGACATACCGGTATGACATGCGCTAGTGTGCGTGCTCTCAGCGGGATAAATTGACACTAGTTACACTAATACAGTGTATTGTAGACGTCACTACTACAGTCATAGTAAAAAGGTCTTCGTGAGATGGCACGTCTAGTACTAGTTCTAAAAACGAAAGTCTTCTACCCAATGTGTGACCGGCTCCGATCATTAATACCCAAGATTCACCATTATGGTCATAATCAACTCCAAAAAGTGTTCGATGTTTAGTTCAAATGTGTGAGTGTTTTTGAACGCGCCAAACACACACATACTTTACCCTAAACCATGAATAACATATTCGAAAAGCAACTTAGTACCTATGTTGGGGTACTCTTTCATTTCAATGCAAGCAGATGGTGGTCAAGACATTCAATGAGACATAATGAAATGGTCCTAATCATCGCATCTAGTGTTTAAGTGCTAAGTTTATTTTTAGCACTCTAATCCGAAACACTTTTAGGCGTTCATGGGGTAACTTGGATATTTATGATCGAAGGTCCGGTTACCGGAGGATTGGTTACCGGTAACACACATAATATATCCAAAAAAGTGCCTGACTGTAAGCGTCATAAGGAAGCTCAAGGTCGCTCAAGGTCACTCAAGGTCAGTCAACGAACTTTGGAGAGGGCTGGGATAGCTGAGTGATGGAATCAGAAATGGGGAAATCCGTAAAAGAACTGGAGTGATATTTCCAAGCGGGTTGAAGTGGCAATGGAGAGGGCAAGGGAGATGAAATAAGTTAACTATTTAAAAATACAATAGTAGTACTTATGGCTTATCTGGAGCTGTTGTTTTAGTAGTGTTAGTAGGGGAGCTCATTTCTTCTTGCTGCTTGTATAGATAGCTTGTAAGATATAATTCCCCCTTTTATATTAGACAGTGTATAAAAAATCTTTTATAGACAACACGTTGCGGAAGCACCCTGCGAATCACTCTCCTGCTACCTTAAGCAGACATACTGATTTAAAATCTTCACTGGGTTTACTCTCATTTCGCATTAAATGGGAGAATAAGGGACCATTCACGACAAATAGGAGTTCATCTAGCAACGTAGAGGCTAAATAAACTAGACCCTACATGGCTGCGCTAACTGCTTATCACCAGGCAATCCGCATGCTTATTTGCCACCGACGTTGTTAAAAAACTTCCGAGCGTTTGTTCATCATCTGACATAAACTTTCTTAAAAAAGAAATAACTCTTAGTTAATTAAGATTTGCCCATTTTAGATGCTGAAAAGATATTAAACAACCGTTACCAATTACGCGTTTAAATTGTCATTTTGTCATGATATATGATACCTATTTGCAATTTGGTTATACTCGTAATAGTGAATAGAAATGAAATGGATTAGAAGAAAATCTATTTAGGCGCGAACTCACTCCAAAATCATAAATTCCGTCGTGGTTAAAGGCCTCCTCCTAAACGAATGGAAAAAAAAATGAAAAAAGTTTATAATAAACTTAGACACATGTCTCATTCTGTACGTATGTCTTCGGATTTTTCGGATCATAACCTGGGTTTGTGATCCCAGCGTTGGGCCAGTAAGTAGACCTGTCAAAGTAATCGGCCTTATAAGAATGATAATGAAGATAAATATCTGGAAAAAATTACACCAAGACTATCTGACCCCCACTAAGCAGAGCTTGTATTGTGGGTGAGACTGATGACATACTTAAATATATAAATATAAATATGCGCCAGACAACACACCTCTTGTAATGGTCTCGGAGTAGGGATTAATATTCCTGTGTTACGATGTACCACACAAGGAAATAAGCTAGGGGCGTCTCCCAGCACACCCAGACACGAGTCAATTCAGAAGGATCGTTTCCTGAATTGACCCGACCGGGAGTCGAACCCGGGACACTACGGAAATCGAGGCGAGAAACCGTGTTACAGCGCACACGCCAATCGTGACCTATAAAAGATTTTATATTTGATGATATTTCCATTAAAACTACTAGTTGCATTGCCTACTGGGACTGACTTTAAAATATATGAACAAAATGAATATAAAATGAGAATAGAAATAAAATAAGTAATAACTAATCTAGTTCTACTTTGCTATTTGTTAGATGAAAGCAAATTAAGAGAGAGATTTTCTCTCAAGCGTATTTGGAGAGAACCTCCTTGAAATCTTTCTAACAATGTGCATGGATGTAAATAGTTATTTTTTAAACCACTCATTAATTAAAGAATAGCAAAAGAAACGATTTTGGAGTTCGAACTGCAGTCTGGTTGTTAAAAATCAGTCAAGTCACTGTCGTGCCAACGATTGCCCAATCAGTTGCACCTCTTCGAAGTAAACAAACTTGGCAGTATCACTGTCTTGTTTTTCCAGCGGTAATTGAAATAAGACAGTATGTATTTTAGAAATTTCAAAGCAAAGAAAGTTATTTTCTTTAATTTTTGCTATGTTTTAGTAATCAAGAACGCTATTTTCTTATTTTAAATGCAGGAGCACAGATCACCTACATTCTTCCACATTCCACATGCTATAGTTTTGACTCCTGACTCCTGAGTTTTCACACGTCCAGCGCTTCTTTCATTTTCATCCGATCACGTCGGTTTAAGGAGTTCTTAAATGGTTTTTAAAAATCTAAGGCAAACTTGTCCACAGAACGTTCGTCTCGTCTAGACCATCACCCACCCTCCAGCAGTGTCATTTCTTTGGTAAAACACAATAGGTAATCAGAATATTCCTCAAAAGAGTTGTGGTCGGGCCCTCCACATCGTAAACAAAACACTCACAACTTGTCAAAATAAACAAACTAGGCGTACTCGTAAAACGGCACCTTACGCTATTTCGCACTTGCGTCGTAACAACCGGCTGTATGTGGACCTGACTTTTTTCAAGAAGCGCAGGGTTTAAGACTTAAGTGCTACTGGAGTGGCCCAGTCACTAGAGTCTAGCTAGTGACAAGACACGGTCACCAAACGCTAGTGGCTAGACAGGGTAACCAAACGCTAGTGGCTAGACACGTTAACCAAACCCTAGTGACTAGACACGGTCACGAAACGCTAGTGACGAGGCACGTTCACCAAACGCTAGTGACTAGACACGGTCACCGAACGCTAGTGACTAGACACGGTCACCAACCGCTAGTGACTAGACACGGTCACTTATCGCTAGTGACTAGACACGGTCACCAAACGCTAGTGAATAGACACGGTCACCAAACGCTAGTGACTAGACACGGTCATGAAACTATTGACTAGGCACGTTCACCAAACGCTAGTGACTAGACACGGTCACCTATCGCTAGTGACTAGACACGGTCATCAAACGCTAGTGGCCACCAGGTGCCACTACTTAATGCGGGACGCCGCATGGCGCTTCGTCAAGCTAGCGACTGAGGCCAAGTTAGCGCAGGGAGGCAGGCCACAAGTACCTTGTGGTTTGGACGCGGCCACTCGATCGCTCAGTTTGCGCTAATTGCTCATTAAATCAAAATCTCGTTTGCAGCTGTGCCTGCGACTGGTAGCCAAGAGTGTGGCAGCATTAAGAACGTAAGTAAATAATTAGCCTATATACTATCTAGCGAACAGACAAGCATTATAAGTCGGGCTTCAACAGGCTTTAACGACAGGTCATGCTGTACAGTAGCTGTTCAGGGACTGTAAGTTTTGTACTTCCTACGATGCGCAGGCTGAAAATGGCTTCTACAGCTTGTGGGCCAGTTGGTTGTCAGGGATCTGACTAGTTCTAAGCAATATCGCAGCAGTTAATCTCAAATGAATTAAGGTTAACATTTGAGATAATGATTAATGATAGTTTTACCACTTCTAAGACATTGTCGTAAATTAACAACTTAGTCCGCCCGCATAATGTAAAATTCTTAATTGAGTATTAGAACTGATTCCCCCAGGGTAGAAATTAAGTCTTTTCGTTGAAAGTCAATGTACCGGCAAGCAGGAAATACAAATCAAAATGAAACAGTAAGCCTTCTGATTTTGGCTTTTTAACAGTAATCAAAGAAATCGGTACAGCGAACACGGACACAATTATGTAATGGAGAATAAGATTCCTAACTCTTTTTGAATTTGACTTTTAACTGCAACAAAAGCTTTTGAAGGCAAATGAAAATAATTAATCATTAAGTGCATGAATTAGTTTAAAACAGTGATGGTTTACTTCACTCAACAATTGTTGTGTAGACATATCCATTGCTTTGCCTAGCAGCGGTAATGTTTACTTCACTTACGCACCTACTCGTACATACGAGTACATATCCATTTATACTCATCACTACTACTACTACTGCATTTCATAAAATAAAATTATACAGCTGATAGTGAATATGCAAAAGATAGTAATGTAATAACTAGCTTCTGTCGAGTACAAAACCATTTGGTATGTTTCATGCTTCATAAAAAAAATATCAGTTTGACTCACCGAAAAAAGAAAGGGTGTATCCACAAAATCCCGGTCTCCTCCTCAACAATTCAAATCAACACATGATCACGGCACTGACTGGCGAGAGCGACGCGCGCAGCGACACTGCGCCCGCGCACGCGGCTTCACTCCTTCCAGCGATTGTGCGCTTGTTATGTGCGAGTTACGTTTAGGTGATTGAAGAGTGTGTAGATGTAGATAGGTCAGGTTTATTTATATAATCTCTAAGCATGATATAAAAAAACATTTTAAAGGAATTGGCAAGTCATGAATACATACAATCAAGATGTGGATAGGGCAGATTGAAAAGTGCATGCAATGCAAGGTTATTAGCAATTTCTATGCGAGCATGACTTTGCCTCTTCTAAATTCGTATCAATGAAATGTTATTGGTCAAATTAGTCATAAGATAACAGCTAAGGCAAATGCTACTAATTATGCTCTAAGAGCTGATTGGATGAAAATGTCCTTAGGTGTATCAGTGTGTGTGGAAACAGATTAATCATTCATAAGAAAATTGGTAATTCACCCTATTGGCTGATATACTTAGTGACCTCTTGAGCCTGAAGTCCATCATGTGATTTACCGGTAAAGGCAAAATGTCAGCTCAACAGATAAGAAAATCACTTCTTAATTTCTTAAATCCATAAGAAGATTGTCTAGATCTATTTCAAAATAGTAATCAGGTCATTAAAACATAGGTCATAGTGAGAATCTGACTTTTTGCGAAATAGTACGATTGCTTAGACGGGCCTGTTGGTGCAATGGCAGCGAGTCTGCCTTTGGCACCAGACGGACGTGTATATGACGAACATTAGTGTTCGTTGGGTGGCTGGGTGTAATTATCTATTTAGGTATGTTGCCTTTGGCACCGGACGGACGTGTATATGACGAACATTAGTGTTTGTTGGGTGGGTGGGTGTAATTATCTATTTAAGTATGTTGCCTTTGGCACCGGACGGACGTGTATATGACGAACATTAGTGTTTGTTGGGTGGCTGGGTGTAATTATCTATTTAAGTATGTTGCCTTTGGCACCGGACGGACGTGTATATGACGAACATTAGTGTTTGTTGGGTGGCTGGGTGTAATTATCTATTTAAGTATGTTGCCTTTGGCACCGGACGGACGTGTATATGACGAACATTAGTGTTTGTTGGGTGGGTGGGTGTAATTATCTATTTAAATATGTTGCCTTTGGCACCGGACGGACGTGTATATGACGAACATTAGTGTTTGTTGGGTGGGTGGGTGTAATTATCTATTTAAGTATGTTGCCTTTGGCACCGGACGGACGTGTATATGACGAACATTAGTGTTTGTTGGGTGGCTGGGTATAATTATCTATTTAAGTATGTTGCCTTTGGCACCGGACGGACGTGTATATGACGAACATTAGTGTTTGTTGGGTGGCTGGGTGTAATTATCTATTTAAGTATGTTGCCTTTGGCACCGGACGGACGTGTATATGACGAACATTAGTGTTTGTTGGGTGGGTGGGTGTAATTATCTATTTAAATATGTTGCCTTTGGCACCGGACGGACGTGTATATGACGAACATTAGTGTTTGTTGAGTGGCTGGGTGTAATTATCCATTTAAGTATGTATTTAGGAATATGTAAGTATGTTTAATTAGCATAGTGAATTTTTATTTTTAGCACTAAACAATGCTCTATTTTCTACACAAAGATAGAGACTAGAAAAATTCGATCCTGCTTGAGTCTATCTTTGTGTAGAAAATAGAGCATTTTTTAATGCAAAAAATAAAAGTTCACTTATCCTATAGCTAGTTTCATCTTAATCGTAAGTCAAATATTTGCAAAAAAAATTTCTTTCGGGTGTTAAAGGCGCTTCTTGCCTATAACATTGATGAAACAACGTTGGCTTACAACGTAAAATACACAAGATACGTTCGCCAGGTCTGTTAACGGCCTCGGCAGCTCAGTTGGAAGAGCAGTCACCCGGATTGTGAAAGGTCGCGGGTTCGGATCCCGCTTGAGTCCCAGAACCAGGTCGAATTTTTCTAGTTTCTATCTTTATGTTTATTAGTCTCTGACACCCATTGTACAAGCTCTGTTTAGTTTGGGGTCAGATGATCTTGGTATAATTTGTCCCAGATATTTATCGGGTTTTTGTTTTCAGTAGACATTTTGCGAAAGAACAAACAGAAACTAAACCGATGACCGATGATGGTGGCCTACCTCACGCACACATTGACGTGAATGATCTTGTTCAGTACCGTTGAACCTATAGTGTTATGTATGCTTATTGCGTGTGCTATGATGTGAGCTCGTTATGGTGAAGAGTTGTACCTTAAGTAGATCAAACAAGTCTATAAACTACTTTCGCAATAACAACACAATATTCTTCATCATAATGGTCGTAAAATTTCGGTGGTGTTCATAGGATATGATAAGTATTGTATACTAATTCAATGAAGTATTTATCGTTGGGAAACAAAATTTAGCTGGAAATAAGGTATAGAGGCGTTCGCATCAACCTTTACAAAACCGTTGCAAAATGGGTCTTATTATGTCAGCAGCATAAGATGCCCCTATTTAAAGGTTGATGTGAACGCCTCTGTACCTATTCTAATATGCGTTTTTTTTTCGCGTTAAACGCGCTAACACGGGCTTACTGCGACGTGTTCGCTCGAACTAGTATTGGGTAGACAGTATCTGTATGGACTACTAGCTTTTTGTTAGCGGCTTCGACCGCGTAAACTATATCTCCCGTCAAAATATTGCCAAATATAAAAAAAAAACTAGCCTATACACTCCCTGATAATGTAGCTGTATATTGGTAAACGAATTATTAAAATCGGTCCAGTAGTTTCGGAGCCTATTCAATACAAGCAAACAAAGTAAACAAAAAGTATTGGTAAAAGATGGCTCTTTTACCAACGTTACTTTCCTACTGTTTAACTGCTCATTGTGAGTTTGCACATCCACTGACAGTGCGGGCAGTTCAGTAATGCGACTGGCTGTGCTGATAGACAGCTAGTCGCGTTACTAAACTGCCCGCGTAGACTATTTCTCGCGTTAAAATATGGCGAAAAATAATATACAGGGTTACTTGACTGGCCTGTTGGCGCAATGGCAGCGATCCTGCCTTTAGCGCCGGAGGTTGTGGGTTCGATCCCCACACATGACAAATATTTGTGTGACGAACATTTGTATCTGTTGTGTGTCTGGGTGTTATTATCTATTTAAGTATGTATTTAGAAATATTTAAGTATGTTTATCAGTCTCTGACGCCCATATCACAAGCTCTGCTTAGTTTGGGGTCAGATGATCTTGGTGTGAATTGTCCCAGATATTTATTTTATTATTATTTACTTTATAAACACCATCCAAAATTTTCCCAGACATTAGGCATCAATCGGAGACAGATTTAAAAAAAAAGAGGTAGGTCTTTCTAACTTTTACATTATTATATTTTTTTGCGAACAGATTATTCGTGCGGCGTGGTTACTTATTCAAAATTAAATTTCAACTTCTGAATAAAACGCGGGCGGGGAGTTGAGGCTACGCGCCCGCCGCCCACTCACGTCGCGCAGTATCAACGAAACTAGTGTTTTTTTATACCTTTGAGGAGTTATAATATTATTAATAACTCAACATTTGAGTACTGAAGGTTGTCAGACAGAACAATACGTATTTTGCCATTTTCTCCATAGATCCCCATATTTCAATTTGGATGGTTTTTATAAAATAGCCCTGTATGTCACTCGCTGATAATGTAGCCTTGTATTGGTGAAAGATTCTTTAAAAGCGGTCCAGTAGTTTCGGATTCTATTCAATACAAAAAAACTATGAACAGAAATACTCGTACACTCGATGTTTCCCTCATATTCATACTCGTAAACTCAAATCATTTTCTTGTTCATTTGATAGATCAACTCTCTCCTCACTGTGTGTCACTTTGTGTTCGATTAATATTTCCTCATTGCAATGTTTATTCCATAATTTCCTGGGCTTCCTACCCAGGAGCGGTAGAAAGCGTTCAGTGATCTGATCAGTGTGTTCGTGTAAAACAGATTTGTATCTGGTTGCGTGAGAATAGGCCTCTATCGTGTCTTGGGTCGTAAAACTTATTGTGTGCTGAAACTATGTTACATTTAAAGTAAAAGTATGGTCATCTTTGTCATTAGTCTGTGCGCCACTGATTGGTAGTCGGGGTCTTCTTTTTTTTTCTAGCTTCTCATTGAGGAATACGAATTTCTTTTCTTATACTTCTCCAAAACTAGCGGTAAAGTTAGCGAAGGATGTCACGGGTTCGACTCCCAGTCGGGTCAATTCAGGAAACGATCTTTTCTGAATTGACTCGGGTCTGGGTGTGGTGCAGGGAGACGCCCACGCCCCTGGCCCATTTCCTTGTGTGGTACCTCGTAACACAGGGATATTAATCCCTACTTCGAGACCATTACAAGAGGTGTGTTTTCTGGCGCATATTTATTTATTTATTACTTTTTAATAATGTTGGTGGCAAGTCGGATACATAACCGTTATCACAGCCTGTGGAAAGTGTAAGTCTAGGTGTAAAAAGAACCGTTTCAAGCCCCTTTGAACAAAATGATAATAAGTAGTTTGTTAAACTGAAGGGTTAATAAACGGACTATAACCTAATTAAGCGGTACCTACTCGTACCTGCTAAATATTTTGTATAATATAGTTTTATGACTCCGGCTGACATTCAATTTGAATATTTCCGAGTTATTTATAGTTTTAGTGACATAATAGTTGTGTAACGCATATTTTGACACATTCATTATATTTATTCGGAACAAAATTTACATCTTCATTATTTTGTATCATTAAATTGGGTGCCCTGCGTGGGCCGTAGCTACTTTTCGCTTGACTTTAATTGAATAACGCGACCCAGTGCGAATGCTATTCTATTGTAAACTATGAAAGTAACACTTAGAATAACTTTTTTTTTTTAAGAAATATCTAAGTACACTAGGACGCTTTGGAACCCCCGGTAACGCTTTTTGGAGCTTTTCCGATTAGCAGCAATCAGAAATAGTATAGCGGCAATTGAATAATAGATACTAATTGACATTTATGTAAATATGTATATGTATTTATGTAATTCATTGAATTGCTACACTGTTTCCAATTGCTGCTACACAATCATATTTTTACTACACATTTTGTATTAAGTAAAATATAAGACATCGCTCGAAGGATTGCATCGCTGAAGTGGCAGTGGGCGGGACACATAGCGCTGAGAACCGATGGCCGTTGGGGCGGAAAGGTTCTCGAATGGCGACCGCGTACCGGACGACGTTCCGTGGGCAGACCCTCTACAAGGTGGACCGACGATCTGGTCAAGGTCGCGGGAAGCCGTTGGATGCGGACTGCGCAGGACCGATCGTTGTGGAGATCCTTGGGGGAGGCCTATGCCCAGCATTGGGCGTCGTTCGGCTGAAATGATGATGATGATGATGAAAATATAAAATACAGTTCAAATTAGGTTCATTTAAAAATAAGTATTTTTAAAATGTAATAAAATAAGAACATTTATAGCCTCATATATTTTCTGTTGCGCACGTAGGACAACCTCGAGGAATTAAGCCTATTAATCAAATGTATACTGGCGTTATCCTATTCACATGTAAATTAAACTAAAGACCACCGAGAGTGTTAATCGATTAGCTAACGAGCTGCTCACTCGGAACGGAATTAGAAAATGGCTTCCTTGTAGCAAATAAGAAATGCTTGCAAAATGGAATAAGTTGTCAGTGTGTCAAGGGGTACTAAAAGGTTTGCTTGTTGTCGAAATATTTGGTTGGTAAATGCAAACACAGCTCTACATAAGTTTAAGTCCTGAATCCAGAAGCAATAATCAAAGTTGAGCAAACTTCAAATGTATACCTGTCCCTTTCACATCTACTGACATGTAATAGGACAGCATCAATTTGAAGGGTTCTGAAAATCAATGTATTTAATGAAAGAAGGTTAATATAATGTAGAGGATTATGCGTCTTGATCTGAGTTCTTGTCTGTACTCTGGGAATTCAATGATTGTAAACCATTTCAAAGAAAGTGTTATTTTATTTAAATGTATTTGTATTGAGTATTATGTCCCGCTTGATACCTATACTAATATTTCTGGTCTATTCTTTCTGCATTATTTACTTGTGTTTTTTTTTTGTGCTATAGCTTTTCCTAAGTAATAGATAACATAATAAAGTTCCGTGGTTTTCCCAATAAGCTCCATCCTTCAAGAGGGGCTTGAAAAGATTTTTACGGGTCAATCGCCTGGTGTTACACGCGTCCATAGGCTGCGGTTACCGCCTACCATGTGGTGGCCCGCATGTTAGTACCGACGTGGTATAAAAAAACGAGTTTAATTTACTAGCTAAACGGGTGAGTATTTCTGACACAATATTATCAAAAGTTCATTCATCATAAAATCTTATGTAGTATTAGGCCCATTGAATTGTCTAGCACGTCCGGCCATATCGCTTCTCTGGCCTACAGCAAGGCCGTTTCATATCTTCGGGCACCGTGACCTAGTATAATGAATATTGCTTCGTTTTATTCCGCTAACTAAAACTTTTACTACTTTGTTTTGTTTTTTTGTTTGTACTTGGTACACATTTGTATTAATTTTAAACAATAACAATTAAATGGATTAGTTAATCAACGGTTAAGTCTGTCGAAATCGTCTTAGATTCGTAACCTAAAATGAAAAACTTGCTAGCTTGCAAAACTATGGCCCATACATAATATTTTTTATCTATGCTTCACTATTCATCAATGTAGGTAAATTAGTGGAAATATGAGTTTTCTAGTACGATATTGACATATTAACCAAGATACCGTCTCATTTATCACGGCAAAACTCGTTGGAATGCCATATCATATTAACTTTCCTAGTTTTACGAATTAAGGTCAGATTTTGAAGGCGGCAGAACTGTTACGTCATCAAAATATACCATAACAAACGAAGTGGTGTACAATCTGTGGTACGATCTACTGCGGATGAGTTATTTAATCTGTGGTGGTGTGTGCTTAATTGTGACGAACTCATTGCAGGTGCGGGCTGTAAGAGGCGGTTGTGAACTCTACAGTCGCAGTTGGCTCGGCAAATAGCGGTGGGCTTAGGCTTAGGCCGATAGGGCAGAAAATGTTCTAGAACCTATTACCACGTTAGAAGCCAATGCAAGGTAGACAATGACCTAATAGAGGTCACATGGTTTTAGTAAGTGCAGGCCGCCTTCAATCGTCCACTGGTCCCGAAGCTTATGTTGCACAGTGGACTGATGAGCGGTAAATAATGATGAACGATAAACATCGCCAAGCGTCTCTAAAAATAGTATTCTTAACTAAACTTTGTTTAAACTCCATCTTCCTCCGTCTATTCATAAAATAAGGATTTAAAACTTATGTGCTCAATTTGTCTTTCCAGGTACTGTGGCATTCCATCTTAAGCGACTTCATAGGAATTTAGAAAAGTCCTTTCTTAATTTACTAATTGAACCAGGTAAGTCTGTTGTTTAAATTAATAAGTACACATGTATGGTCTAACTGCGATTATAACTCGGTAAAATCACTTATTATAAAAGTATAAGATTGGCGGAATTAAATAGGTGCAGTTGCCCAGTTTAGCAATCAAAATATGGCGAAGTCTGACGTAGTCTTTTTTTAAACGTTTCATATCATGAGTCATGTGTGCTGTACCTACAGTCGCGTTCACAGTAACCTTTATAACCATTACAAAATGGGTCTTATGTCAGCAGCATAAGGTGCCCCTATGTGAAGCTTGGTGTGAACACGTGTGTGCCTAAAATTCAGGAATAGGCAATTGACATTTGTACGTTGGGTACGTTTTTTGTGAGTAAAATAGGAATTCGCCGTTGAGAGGCGGCACTTCCGTGCAAGAGCAGATCTAGCCACAGCAAGTGAAAGTAAAACTCGAGCGTTTACTTGTTCCAACAGTAATTCACTTATAGCGGCAAACAGAGCTACGGCTTCACTGCGAGCGATTTGTTAGAAGCGATGTGTGGTATAATGTAGGTATAACATTTCGAAATTAATTTATATGCGAGCAAACTAAACAGCTTGTACCGGTGTCAGTCATCATCATCATCATCAGCCTTTGGAAGTCCACTGCTGGACATAGGCCTCTCCCACATAACGCCACGGCGAGCGGTTTTGGGCCGTACGCATCCAACGGCTTCCCGCAACCTGCACCAGGTAATCGGTCCACAGGTGTCAGTGCCTGATAAGATATTCTTTTTATAAATATCTCTTGGATATCTTTACACAAGACTATCAAACCCACAACCAAGCAGAGCGTGATGAAAATACATGTTTTAATAAATAGTAACACCCAGGCGGGCTAGGATATAACTTAACACATCTGTTGGACTTATGAATGTCTGTTTTGGGTCCACAGAGTGTCAATCCAATCAAACTCTCAGCTAGAGCAGGACCGTAGTGGTTCAGATGACATAAAAATAACTTCCTATGGGTATATTTGTCCTGAATAGGAAGCAAATAAATATTTTCTAACGTTTTTTAGCATAACTCATAATAATCATTTACTTTAATTAGTCCGTCACATTTATTAATAGTTTTTTTTTGTTTAGGCGCTACATTTCTTGGAACAGACAGATTTACAGATGGACCGACGAAAGAAGTTAAAATTTTCCTTTTGGGTCAGGAAACCCTTAAAAGTAACGCTTGATTCACGGACTCAACTTGAAGCATTAAACTTTAAATGAAAGTAGAGTTTCCATGAATTTTAAATAGTCAGGAATGTTTGTTGTTTGAAAAATACATCAAATTGCCTGCTCGCTAAGTTAAATTATGCAGAGGTTATTTTTCCAATTCCTTTATTAATAGGAATTAACGTGGCTCCTCCATTAATCCTACATGGTATGAGTCAAACACATCCCGAAATCCGGGGGTTGGGCAAAGTGAGCTTACGAATATTTCCGGACATAGCCCGGGTTTGAGAACACAAACCCGCATTTAAGCGTGGTTATTAAGCCAATATCCATCCATTGTAGCGAAGACTAGATTTGAATGCCATCATCAATCGGCCTCTTACCCAGCAGTGGGACAGTATATGGGTTTAATACTTTACTATGACGCGTCTTACATAAAAACCCTGAAAAGCATAGCTTTACATTTTGTACTCAAACCTACAGGACCGTGTTATCTCCAACCTTAGAATCACCGGAATTTTAGGAAAGCATCGTCTATAAGACGGAAGTTCATTTTGATACGGAAACTTAAAACAACAGATATCATACAGTCACCCATATTCAGTACACTAAGTCCTACGAATATATTTCTTTCGCAGTATGTTGTTTTCTTGCAAAGTGATGGGATTCGGGGCACTACTGGACTGGAATGTCGTCGAGTCGCGGTTGGTTTAGAACATGTCAAATAAGAGACTCCGAATAAAATCCGTAAAGTAATTTTATTAGTTGCGCAGGTTTGGTCTCCCTACTGGTAGCAGAAGCAATATGAAGCGCCGGAGAGAGATCTGCGCGTTTATTACTTCCCTGTGATTTAGGATTAGATTTCACCATAGTACATGCATTGTAGTCTATTCAACCCTAATGCGGAAGGGAATCCCATATGTACTTAAACTTTATCATGGCTATAATTTAAGTATAATTTACTTACACTTTGTCACGTCTTCTATTGACTTTCCTATCATTAATTCCCTTTCGGAATCACAATAATAGGGTGTTTGTCAATCTTTTCTGTTGACGTGTGACCTCTTAAATAGTAACATTGTTAAAAAATATATTTCGAAAGCACCAAAACGCCTCGAGATAGCAATTTTAAAAATATTATTTTTGGACTTGCCCAAAACGCTTCCTGCAACTGCCACTATGTTGTGACGTCACACGACATCTATTTCTTTGCGTTCTGCAAAACATTAACTGCACCTACATTAAATTTTGCGTCAGTGAATCTCTCTCTCTCTCCTAACAAAACTCTCAACAAAACAAAGGTCTCGAAACAAAAGTTGCTATAAATTGTGTAGATTATCAAATGCTATACTTTTTTATTTACTTTACTTTCAAAGGTGAATGTGAGTAAATAAACCCACCCAAGTTTGAACTGAAGGGCCATGAAATGAATTGTACATAAGTAAATAGACTAAACGTTTTTATAGGGCCCTTTATTGAATTATTTTTAGGATCCGATTATGCTGTTAAATACCCTATTTAATCGATATGCGAGTATTGAGGCACCAGAAGCTTCGACAGTTGCTTACGTCAAGTAGTTATCAATGATTAGTCGGTTGGTAGGTTCTGATCGGCATATCATATAATCTAATCGAGAATCAGGCCGAATCGATCGTTGTACCCGACTTCGTTACGTTAACTTTGTAACATACATAAATACCATACGCCTTTCTCCCCACGGGGTAGATAGAGACCACGTCTTGCTACTTGCTACCTGCATCTTTTACTATCAGATTTTTTTTCATGCAAGCGATTGTGGGTATTGTTCGCGTTAAACTTCCTAGTCCTCTCTAAACACGAGACGACGAGACGAGTCCCGTGTTATTTGTGCAATATCCTCAACTCAACAGCTCCGTGTACGAGTATAGAAGTGAACACGCATTGCTCCAAATTTGGCGACCCTGTGATCAAATCTCAGATCGGGCAAAGTGCAAAACGACAAGCATGGTCATTATTGGTCATTATGCCAATTTAGCGATAACTTCATTTCAATGATGGAGGTTTTTGCCCAGAAGTAAGACCAGAGGTGGTGTATGTACAGGCTCATTATATTACTAGCTTACCGCCCGCGGCTTAGCCCGCGTGGATTTCATCGTCACATATTATGGCCAAATTACTTAAAATCTTTATGAATTGTAGCCTATGTGTTTTTCTGATGTATAAGCTGTATTACTGTAAAGTTTCATCTAAATCCGTTCAGTAGTTTTTGCGTGAAAGAGTAACAAACATACACACATACACACAACAACATGGTCTAGGGATATATAAAACTTTTTTGAATAACTTAAAAAGTACTGGCCTTACAAAAAAAATATTAATGACAGATTATAAAAACATTATAAAGTTCCTTTTTTAAATTCAAATTTGTATATAAAAGGTTTTGTTTTAAGATGAAATTAGCATTCATTGAATTTCTTCCAAAGAAGTAAATCTTCACGAACTTCTAACTTGATTAAAACTCCATAAATTTATATAAATCTTTGTCAAACGCATCTCCGGTGTTCATTTAATCATGCCACGTAAACACTTGACTAGGAACGAAATGTTAAGAGCAGTGGGCATGATCCAAGCTGGCGCTACCCAAATTGCGGTTTCTGAAGCCATGAGGACCAGTCAGAGCGTTATATCCAGGCTTTGGTCACGTTATCGTGTCACGGGGGAATTAGTGGAACGGCACCGAGGACCTCAACGCATTACAACACATGTACAGGACCGATTCATAGTAAATGCTGCACGAAGTCAACCAAATGTAACGGCGATGCAATTGGTTCAAAGGCTACAGAGAGAGTATGGTTTGCTGGTAAGCGGTCGAACTTAGAGAAGACGACTGCATGAAGTCAACCTACGTGCTCGTAGGCCACTTCGGGTACCAGCGCTAAGGAGAGGCATTCGAGGAAGAAGATAACAATGGGCTATTGCACACGAACACTGGAACCATTCTCAATGGTCACTTGTGCTTTTCACTGATGAATCCAGGTTTGGATTTCATCCTGATTCGCATAGAGTACGCGTTTGGAGAGAACCTGGACGTTGGAATCGACTGCAGCACCCACAACAAGTTCATGCATATCAAGGTGGCACGATTATGGTTTGGGCAGGAATTCGTCTCGGCGGTAGAACGTACCTCGATTGGATACAAGGCAATATGACTGCTCTAAAATACCGAGATGAGGTTCTAGAGCCTGTAATCTTGTCCCACAGGCAGCAAATGGGACAAAATTTCCAGCTAATTCACGACAATGCCCGTCCACATACGGCGCGTATCGTTACAAGTTGGTTACAACAGCATCATATCCAAGCTTTAGACTGGCCTGCACAATCCTGTGCAGGGGAGTCTTAGGTGGATCCAAGGATTATTAATTTTAAGTTTTCAACAATTTTTATAAAAAAATAGTTGTTTTGTCTAGGTTTTGATGTTTCAAAAATAAAGTTAGGATTGAAATTTTGTCTGAGTTTTTCCTCTTCTAAGTTTTTTTTAAATTTAACTTTATCTAAAAGTTTATTTATCAGATTAGATAGGCTATCAAACAAGGTTTATTTTAATGTGTAGGTGTCTTAACAAAAAGTTAATAGAATTTTAGTTATTTAGGTTTAATTGAAATATCCCTAGATCATGTTGATGTGTGTAAATACATCCTCACAAACTTTCGCATGTCTAATATTAGTAAGAAGTAAGATGCTGCAGTGCAGCAGCGTCTCAACCTTTACTGCACTTATTGTGACCTAAAAAACGATTGGTGAACTATTGCTACACGAATAATCTAAAACTGACTATTGTAATGATAATATTTCGACGATCGGTCAAATATCATATTGACTGAATTCAAGACTTGACCCACTTGTCACTATTACACTTCCGAGTGGCGACGAACATAATAATGAACATAAAATCATTGTTGAATTGTTTCCGCTTCGTCTTGCAATACGATGATTACAATGATACTGATGATACGAGAGACTTGAGACAAATAATGATCGTGATTCAGTGGTACTAAAGCTTAAGCGGGAGACTATGTGGTCTGCGTACCAACCGTAGTATGCCAGTTCAAGCCAGGAAGCTCAACATATGCTGGTAGTCTTAAACTCTGGCAGTGGTTGGCTGTGCCTGCCCATTAACCCTTTTTCTTCTACTTCGGGCCTGTTTAATTTTCTATAGGACATGACCAGTCTCCTTAATTTGTCACTAGCTAGCTGTCCATTAGCGGCTTCGCCCGCGTAGAATATTTCTTCCGTTAAAATTTAGCCAAAAAATATAGTCTAATAAAATTGAAGCCTAAGTTACGGCTGTTGAAAGTTTCAAAATATCTCCAATAGTTTAGGAGCCTATTCAATGCAAACAAACAATATATTCTTTTCCCTTTATAGTATCAGTTTAGATTTGTTTTACCTGTTATTACTAATTGGTGGCTATACGAAAAGTGCTTGTAGCGCGTCAAGATGAATTTGAAGCGAGAACATATTCACACGACGATTTATTACGACTTTCTTCTTTGTCTCCTACAAAAAGTTATTATCGACTTTGACTGGCTCTTCGTGATTTCATAAAGAATAATAGACGTCATGTTTTCTTAAGTATTATTCCTACAAACTTTGGTGTGTCCTACGCGACAGGATCCCACAGGATATCACAGGATTGTTGCAAGCGAAAAAGATGACGACAACCGCTAGCCGTCGCAAATAAAACAAGTGACGACCATTTAAAAATGGAAGACAAAAGATGGATATGCCATTGGCGCTTTCAAGGAAGGAGAGTGTGACTTCCTCATGTACAGAGCAAACATGGCTCTACCTGGGGTGTTGTAGTTCTCCATTGTAGAGGTGATCACTTTCCTCCAAGTGGCATGCTTGTTAGATCAATGTATTTAAAAAAATGGCGACTATAAAAATATTTTCAAGGAAGGACACTTGCTCTCCAAACTTTCCAGAGTTAAACCAAAGAACCAGCCACAACAAATCGTTACATAAGTGCTCAAATTCGATAAGCAGTGACTCTGCAGAACCTTTCATTGTTGCTAATCATGTCGTTCGGTAATAAGCTACAAAGATGTTAATTTTTGGGTCAAACAGATTGAGGCAGACTGCCTTTTAATCTTGAACTATTATATCCTGAATGCAAAAGTTTACCGGCGAGAGGTCAAGCTATCAATTCGGTATGCTGTCGTCTGGAACTTTTCTTACTAAGTCCCGCATTACGAAATAAAGTTGATAAATGACTGTGATGTAACGCTGTCACCATCTTTGTGTGGTCAATAAAGTTCTGACTTTGTTTAGTTTTTTGGATGTACCTATTTTGGGCATCAAGTTATCAGTGTACCTATTTTTTTTTGTGACATTAGCTCAGTATTCGGTATTCGTTACTCTTGGGTAAAAGGGGGAGGGTTCGCCATGAAAAACTAACGTCACGTAGCCTAGCCCTTTAGGTTAGGCATAAAATTACCCCTCCCACAAACTTTGGAGGTCAAAAGTGGTAGCTACAAGTATAGAAGTGCAAATAAGACATTATAAAGTGTCGATCCGAAGCCACCAAATACGGATTAAAAGGGAACTTCCTCGTTCAACTCGACTATGACCGCCTTATTCGCACTAGCTTGCTGATAAATCGCCAATATTGCGTGAAATAGTGGCATTGTTACAATAACATAGAAGAATAACTTTTGCGACTAAGTGCCATCTACCGCAAAGCCTGCAATCAACTAACAACGTCTTTAGCAAACGTATGGGTATAAACGTGCGAAGCGCTCGTACGATATGCCAAGAGAAGTTTTTACGGTTTTACTAAAGATGGCGCTTATTATGTTGATACAGAGTTGTATGTTCGCTCGCTTGGTTATTTAGAACGTTGTCTGGTCTTGTATATCCGATATTCCCAGTTATTGTAGAGATTTTTATCATTGCCTACATTTACAAGGGAAGATATAGAATTGAAACAGAAACGCATTTTTTGCAGCAGAATAGCCAGCGTTTTCCATTCAAGATTTTTTAACAATTTAAAAAACAATAATTGGTATAATATCTTGTTTAAAACTTCGATAATTGCTTGTAGGAATCCGTACTTACATAAATATAGGCAAGTCAATTCATTTATTCAATAACATTAAATGCATTGTGTTTGAAGTTTTGTACATTAATTATAACAAATATCTACTCACATAATAATAATACCATCACATAAAATTTACATTATAAAACATTAACACATTTTTATTATTACAGCACCATTCATAGTCAATTATTACAAAATTACAATTATAACATAGTCAATTTTACAAAATAACAATATAACAATAACAACATTAATCAAGTTTATCAATACAGTAAAAGCACTTCTCCAGCATAAAGTTCTTGAGCTTGAGTTTGAATTCAGTTTTATATAAGTTAAATATTTTTAAAAGCCATTGGTAGCTTAGTAAATAATTTGGTAGATTGATAAAATGAGAAATGTTTCGTAATATTTACTACAAGTCGGAAGTCTTTACTTCTAGTACTCTCTCGTAGTAGCTATTCCTCGTATTTTTTTATGTGCTTATCAAAATATAAAGAGAAGGAACTGTTAGAATACTAAGACGCTTAAAATATTCACGACATGACTCTTGTTGTGGAATTAGGGTCATAATAACTCTAATTGCCTTTTTTTGCAAAATGAATGCACGCTGGATATTATTATTTGTAGCTAGGAACTTCCTCAGAACAATACACTATATCGTAGCCATAGGAAATCATAAGTCGTAAATCGTAAATCTTCGTGCCTGTCGCCAGCGCCATCTGTTCGCGCCGCCTTCAGGCCGACTGTCGCCCACTCACCTGTCTGTCAGATGCACGCCGGTCTCAACGCACTCCTGTGTCAGCAGCCTGACTGCGACGTATTTGATGATAATTTGGGAAGTATTCAGTCTAAATGTTTATATAGTTGCCAAAGGGGAAGCCCGCTTTAAATACCACCCTTTTTTTTAACTCAGCCTGTATTGTCCCACTGCTGAGCAAAGGCCTTACTACCACCCTTTATGTTGTTAAATTGTTTCTTATGTTCTTGTGTTCTTGTGTTCTTTTTTCTTTCCTTTATTGTTATTTGAAATTGTTTTTTGTATTAGAAAATTGATATTTGTGTGTAAAATGTTTTTAAATTGTGTTTAGTTTGTTTCTAATTAGTTTGTATTTAGTTAGTTTTGTAATTAGGTGTTGTAGGATTGGTGCTACTCACACTACTTTGATAAAAAACAAAAGCTATTTACTTACTTGACATTTATTTCAGGATATTTTTGAGCTAGTTTTAATCAAATCTTGTAATAAGTTATTTTTCAAGTTATTGCTCTATTTTAGAAAATAAACTCAGTAGGATAATAATGAAAAGCAGTATTTACAGGGTTTTTTTTTATTTACAATTTTGTACATTATTATACAGAGACGTTTACTAAACATTAAAATCCATCAACCTTTAGGGTGCACACCCACGTCAGACTTTTTGTCGGACCGATAATCGGGCCGATTTTGTATTTCATATTATTTCTGACCTACTTTTTGTCGGTCGTGTGCGTTGCTCTATTGCTATCAGTACGTTCAATTTTCTCCTACAAAAAATCGGTCACCGATTATCGGACGTGGGTGAGAACCCTTACAAAAATTTATTACAAATACAGCCTCATATACGTTCCACTACTGGACACAGGCCTCACCTAACTATGAGGTGGTACGAGCCATACTCCAACACGCGGGCTGAGCGCGGATTGTTGGAGAGGTGAATGTAAGGCCAGTGATAAACCTCACCGTCAGATGTTATAAAGCCGCCTTTGTAGGCCTCTGACTAGGCCTAAAAATTTCTTTGTGAAATTAACAAATACATGTATTACAATAATTTACATAAGGTTTCGTTGCTAACACTTTTAAACGTTTTGAGAAAAAAAATAATTTCAGATTTGCTCCATACATTTTTTTTTTCAATAATTTTTTTTCGCTTAATTAAACGATTTCATGAAAACCGCTAAAACAAACGTTGATGAGCGTTTACTTAACTGTCCGTATGTTTTTTTTCAGCCAGAAATACTGACCTTAAGTTCTAAGTCCACCATATTCAAAATCCGGACCACTGTGCGTCAGCCGGGACCAACCGTTTAACGTGCCTTCCGAAGCACGGAGATGCCCGAAAAACACATCACTTAATTTCGGTCTGGGTGGTCACCCATCCATAACCCGACCTGACTGGCGTTGCTTTACATCGGATCGTAGCTGATCCGCTGCCGTCTTCACACCATGATAGCTCATTATAAATTACTAGGATGGATTTATAGTAAGTGTTTTGACCTTAATAACGGTTGCTTCATGAATGACTTTTGCCATCGACTAACTAGTAGTAGTGGGATTCCCCGTGTATTACCATGCTTAATTAAAATGAACCAATAATTATTAATTTACAACAAATGTTATAAACTCAACACTTCCACCCCATTTTGGCTTGACCTTAAACTAATTAAAAATATACATGATCGACGTTCAAAGCATAATGTGATGATAATTAGAAATTAAATAAACAGCCCGCATTCTTATACGGAAATCATAGTTGAGCCATAGATTACTTAATAGTCACAGATAAATCACATAGAAAATTAACAATTTTGTCAAATTCAAATGCGTGCTGTCATGTCACAGGCAGTGAGTAGTCAGTACCTACAGTACGTCATCGCGTTCAGTTCAACCGCAAGATTCGCGTACAATTGCTCTACCTACACGTGGCTGTTGACAACCAACTGCCAAATGAGTCTTGGCCTGCGGGGCTAAGATGCGCGCCCTACGAGGAGAGTAGACAAAACATACTCCAATCAAATTTCGCCATTTCTCGATTTCTCTATTTTGGCTACGTTCCTAACATGGCAGCAATTGTCGAGAATGAAAGTTAAACGTGATGTGAAATTATTTATCTCGATTCTTGGTATCGATTAAATCGATTATTTGTATCGATTAATCCACAATTCCTTTCAATAAATCGATTGTTATTTATCAATTATTTAACTAATTAAGCATTTAACGATTATTATTTCGAATCCATTATTTGAATCGATTAGTTAATTTGATTACTAGAATCGATTAGATTAATCGATCATATCGATTATTAGGATCGTTTAGTTGCATCGATTATGTCGATTATTTAAATCGATTAGTTCGATCGATTATTTGCATGGATTGTTTATATCGATACTATCGTGTCTTCAAATCAGTACTATTGATAATATCGATCATTCTATTAATAAATCTGTGTTAAACATGTCTACCTACACCCCTTTGTCATGCGAGGAAACTTGTTTTGTCTACCTCTTTTTTCGACTCTCAGAGACGAGAAACGAGAAATTACCTTATGTTGCGCATCTTAGCCCTGCACAGAATAGGTAACCCTGGGTGACCCTGCGGCTGGTACGTAATAATCGCGTGCAAGTACATGGAGTGACAGAGGCCTGGTTGAGGAAATGAGCACCCATCACATTGATCCTGTCTTGTGACATGTCCGAAGAGAAAGGGACAGTTGCTGTACGTTTTAAGGGCTGCTCAACTTCGATTGTCATTTTAGAATTCACCGGTATTATTTTGTACTCTTAAACATAATAATAAATCATCTTGTATATCAAACGAAGTTTTTTATTTCGTTTCGTAGCCCTTTGATGCACAAATTTGTTATCACCTGCAAGGTACTCGTATATCTATTAAATACTAAAGGTAACTCAGGGCATAGTCTATCAGTTCATTATTGAATGGTTTTGTGAAGTAAAAACGACTAGATTCGTAACTTATACGAACATACGCTTAAAATTAGACTTGATTATCAAAAGCTGTTAAGTATCGAATCACTTGGTATTTATTAACATATAGCTTTATAATGCGAGTTTTTAGGGAAGTCAAACAAGAACCTTGGTACTAAATACTTAGAACATTTCTAATCCCTGTTTGTTGGAGTTCTTGCGGTTGTGTTCACATCATCATCTAGATTCTAGATCGTTCAATATGAATTTAACAAAGTTTATTATACCAATCCGTTTAACTGACTGTTCTAGTCTAGACCTTTTTTGCTATAATGGTGTCTCATGATTCTTTCTACAGAAAAAGATGTAAAGAACTTACCCAGGAGACACATCCTAGCAATGGTTTTGATATACGAACCCTAGTCAATTTAATATGGCCTACAGTATTAAAGCCTATTCATTTGTTACGTCATCTTCCTATTCTACACAGGTTATCTCGTTTTCTTCTTATTCCTAATTGTTCTAATCTAGAACATTTTAAAGCTCTCCGACGTCTTTTTGGTATCCAGGCTTCTTTGATCATATCTGCACCCTTTTCAGCTATCATCATGACTGGCGCGTTAATGTTTCCATTAGTTATAGTTGGCATCATACTGGCATCTATAACTCTTAGACCTTCGATGCCATGTACTCGAAGCTGCGGATCTAAAACAGCCATTGGATCGGAGGACGGTCCCATTTTTGCTGTGCCAGAAAGGTGATATATTGTCATAGTGTATTGGCGAATCAGGCACTCCCAGTATTCGTCTGTATAAAGTGGTAAATGTTTGCAGTTTGGTAATGGTTTGTCGTGAAACCTTGCCCCAAAACGCTTCATCGCTTGCGTTTGACCGACCGCCACAGCCGCTTTCACGCCTTCTCTTAGGACCCCCACGTCATCCGGATGCGTCAGATAGTTGTGCACCATTATTGGATAATTTAGAGGATTCTTCGTTCGTAACTTGATAAAACCTCTACTTTTCGGACGAAGCATCATAGGAAAAATACCAAAAACGTCTTTGTTGTTAATTTCACCAAAAACTTCATTGTAGAAATCATCAGTCAGACTATGTGCTGTCTTTACTTGTGTTCCGCCATCGGAGGGAGTCGAACATGACGTCATCATGAACTCCATGTCAGGCCAGTCGTCGGATGCATTTGCATATTTTGTGTTAATAAAGGCTACTACTTCTAAACCAATGCTAGAAGTCAGTGGACCGTCTTCAGAAATAGCATACCTTAGGGCAGAATTGATATTTACGAGTCTGTTCATCACCAAACTGATAGGATAATCAACTTGAAATACAAGCCCTCCTATAGCAATGTGATCCTGTAAATTCTTACCAACTCCAGGAGAGTTTTGGATCACGTCGATGCCGACTTCCTTGAGATGGTCTTCTGGACCAACGCCAGAGAGTAGGAGTAATTGAGGAGAACCAATAGCTCCTGCTGATAGGATTACTTCTTTTTCTGAGTACACTACTTGTTTCTCGCCGTCTCTTATAAATTCGACGCCGTATGCTCTTTTAGCATCTTTGTCTATAAGAACTTTAGTGACATGCGAGAACAAAGCAATGTGAAGGTTTGGCCTTAATCTCACTGGTCTTAAAAACGCTTTTGCTGCAGAACACCTAGTTCCCCTTCTAATTGTGAACTGGTACCAACTGAACCCGGTTTGCTGCGCCCCGTTGGTATCCACGATTTCGTAGCCCATTTCTTCACCAGCTTGCAGAAATGCTGCTCCAAGTGGCGTGTTGAATGGCGAATCTTGGACAGTTAAGTAGCCTCCTGGAAAAACATTTTTTGAAGTGAAATTCTGATTCAGATTATCCTGTGATTTAAAAGCATTATGTATTTTAAATAGTGGCCACAAGAGGCTCTTTTAGGTTATCACCATTTTTAGACTTTTGATTTAAATAACTGCTCTTTCCTTATTTTAATTGTGTCTAATTTATATATATATTTATATAAATTCACCTGTCGCATGATGTCTGGTATCCTTGGCTAGGTATGGATTCCTCTGGTCTTCTGACTTTTTGAAGTAAGGCAGCACGTCTTCGTAGCCCCAGCCTGGGTTTCCGAAGGACTCCCACTGATCGAAGTCCCGTTTGTTACCTCTGACGTACAGCATCGTGTTGAGAACCGACGAGCCGCCGAGGACCTTCCCCTTGGTCCAGCTACACCGCTTGTCGATCATGGCCTGGCATGCTGTGTCTTGTGGTTGTGTCCTAGAACGTGTAAATCATTATCATAGATAGGACAATTTGTGCATTATCAAACATGTACCACATGTAGCTAGTCTCTTTACACCACGGGCCTTATTACAATCGCTTATATCTAGTCCAGTAATTTTCTAAACTGAGTGTAGCGAGCAATTTCGTCAGTAAATATCCAGCCTAGGAGATGCGTAAGTGCGACTGCCAGGTAACCGCTGTCTGGCTGAAAATGAAAGATCATATTACGAAATTGCACACTCCGCTCAGTTTGGGCTCAACTTGATATGTTGTAAGGGATTGTAATAAGACTCCAGGAAGGTTTTCCGTTACAATAAAAATAGCCTTGGGCATAGTTTCAAGGGCGGAGACCATTTGCTAGCTAGACAGCTTTGTCCTAAGCATAGGAGGAGCGACCTACTTAAAGCAACGTATTGGTTTATAATGTGACAGTCTCTTCAACGCAATACACATGTTTTGGACTATTCAAGTGGGTGCTAAGTATGTATGCCTAAATGTTTTTATTCGTCATAGAAGGGTACAACATGACTGTTCATATGGGCAATGGTGATTGTGTTGCCATTAAATAGAACTTATAGGTGTTTTACTTTCGTAATTGCTAGCAAGAATACGTTCCTAAATCGCTTTTAAAAAGACAACTACAAATATGGCCTAATGTATTGTAATTCGCGTATACCTTGCTTGAGGAAATAATGGTTCTTATTTTTAGATAATAATCAAAAGGTAATTTTAGGTTGCCATCACAAGATAGTGAAATGAGCATGACGAAGAATAGTTCGGCCTCGAACCATGTGTTGGATTGGATGTTCACCGCTGAAGAAAGAAATATCGCAACTCGCATTATGTTTTGTAATATCGATGTAAAAGGGCACCGATGACTTATTTATGAATGCTTTATGATTTGCTCAATCGACGTATATTAAAAGCTTGCAAGCCATGAAAAGGGAGCAATTTTAGGACGTGGACGAGGACGTGGCAATTTTAGTATTTCATGATTGTTGTTAGTTCAACTTCGTTTCATTTGCTAAGAGGTAGATTTTTTTGTTAGTAATTAAACTGCCGATTGGATGCAATAACCTCCTTATCTGGCATTGACAGTTTTGTGTGTTGCGGCTGGTAAGTAAGTCAGAGCACAACCTCTGACTACATAACAGCAGAGCATATAGGTGCTCTTCTGTTATGTAGTCAGATGTGGAAAGCTATTATTTTCCTATCCTTACAGGGACGGCCACTTTGACGCGTTGCCGTTCTACGCAACCTCTTCCCAGAATGCGGTCAGCATGATTGCTTGTTGTATAAAATACAAGAAAAATCTTTTAGATGAATTAAAACAACTCTCGTCATAAATCCAACAACAAATCACATTGTCCTGGTTCCGAAGTATTTTTATGCTATAGGGAAGAAAAAGGACAAAGGTACTGTCAACCGTAGGTCCAGCATGTTAGAGAGTCGAGTACCCAAGTTCATAACAAATGAATTCTGCTTAAACTACGCTTTAACGGTGATCGATTTCTGTAGAGTCAATTTAACGGTGTATAACTTACCGATATTTCCAATCCAGTTTACTCTTATGCAGAAACAGGGAAAGCAGAGGCACATCACTAATATCAGTCTCGTGTCCACCAGCCTCCAACAGCAGTACATTCCACCCTTCAATCTCTGACAACCTATTCGCTAAGACCGCTCCAGCTGATCCTCCTCCTACGACTATGAAGTCGTACTTCTCTCGTAATAACTTCTGGTTAAATGGCCTGTTCTCAGGGTCAAGAAGGTCGTAGTTGAAGTAGGCCATAGCTGCGAGCATGATTGGAATGAAGGTGAGTTTGCCGAGTCCGCCAATGGCTAAGGCGGACTTGGCTGCGGTGGCTGCTACGGTCAGGATACCCATTGTGGATCAGCTTCGCATTCTCGAAACCTGAAAAATAAGAAGAAAAAGATCAGTCTGGTAATCTATTCATTGGCTTATTGGTTTGTTTTATAAATAGACTTAATCACTACTAACATACTCGTACATTCCCTTAGAGCATATGCCTGACTGTGGAATGTACGTTTTAAACTATTTGAAATACCAGGTTTTCAAAAATATGCTTGAAGGTATGATTCAGAACCGACTACACGCGGTAACCGCTGGCCGACTGCGGTCAACAGATAGCAAACTTGTACTGTTGCTTGCAGTTGGCGGCACTGTTTTGCGGTCGCTGAACGGTGTAGGAACACAGCTTTAGGAAGAACCATTTCGAAACCGGGCTATGGACTTGTATAATATCATCCATCATACACATTATTTTAGTCTTGAAATCTAGTAAAACTATGGCGAACTAAAACAAGTTTTGCAATTGGGAAGCCAGATGGGCTGATAATTAATCATTGTTTTACAGTTAACTTCAATACAGCCTGAGGTCAGTAGGACAATTCATTTACGTAAGTATTAAGTATCACCCTTAAAAAAGTACTTGCGACCGCTATTCTTTCATTTATTTTAAACGGGTATTGATATGTCATTCACAGCAGTTTATGTAATACTGGCCGATGCCAAATATGATAAAGTACAAGTGTGAAACATGAAACCATGCAGATCTAAACATTTATTTGGTATAAAAACGGTTGGGTTTGAAAAGGTTTTTGCAGGGTCGACAACGCGCGAGTGATACCCCTGGTGTTGCACGTGTCCATAGGCTGCGGTAACCGTTTACCATCATGTGGTCCGCATGCTTGATTGTCACCGACGTGGTATAAAAAAAAAGAAAACAAAAAATGACTTAATAAGATGGATGCCATTTTAGTACGTGCTTTGTACTGATGGATATCTGAAGTCTGAACACTAAACCTATCTGTCCATCCGAAATCTTAAAGTATTTGGTTGAATGCTCTATGAAGACCTAATTTAAAATATTGCATAGTTGTGTTTTGCTTAAAGCAATGCGATGGTTCTCTTACTTTTTCAAGTTTCGCAATAAAAAAGCCTGTCTAAAACAAGTGTAAAGGTCTTGTCAGCCCCTTAAATTAAGTTGAAAACCAGTTTCATTGTGAATTTTGACGCAAATCTTATATAACCGCATCGTCATAGTACATTCTTGGAGGAAAGTCGTATTTACTGGAAAGGGAATTCTCGCAATAAGTAATTTTAGTGAGTTTCGATATTTTTGAACTTCTGGCCTCCTTAGTTATTCAGTTTTTTAAAGACTTGTCCAGAAACTACAAACAGTACAGTTCTGATTCAGGGATGAATTCACATTATAATATTGTGAGAATATACAAACACGCATGTAATAATTAACTTCCGAATTATCGTCCAAACCGGCGATAGTCATGTCTTAACATGTAATTTCTTTTCTGAATTGACTCGGGTCTGGGGGTGCTGGGAGACGCCCCTAGCTGATTTCCTTGTGTGGTACCTCGTGACACAGGGATATTAATCCCTACTTCGAGACCATTACAAGAGGTGTGTTGTCTGGCGCATATTTATTTATTTAATTGACAATAAGGCAGACAATGAAAAGTAAATATCTAACTTTTCCCATTCATTAATAAGCAATTTTCGGTCATATTATGTCTTACTAATGTTATGTCTCATTTGTACACAAAACAAAGGTCTACGCCCCCTTGAACCTTTTGACAGGTTAAAAGTAATGGTTATTTCGCACGTTTGCGGTGTAACAGATAAATACATTAAAGAACCTTTACCATAGGTTCACGTCTTTTAACTATGACAATATGTTATGGATTTACTAGAAGGGCTCTGAACGAAATCTTACACAGATAGGGAAAACAAGCTACAAGTTAAACATTTTTTTTATTGATAAAAGCAGTTTATATTATGCTGTTTAAGTTCTACTTCTATTTTGTGGAGGCGCTGTACGCCATCTCAATCAAAAACATTTCTACAGAGAAAAAAGTGAAAGAGAAAATAAGAAGGCGAGAACTCGATACGAAACTTAAAAATAGCGCCGCACACATGCAAATTTTGTAAATGTTCATTGCTCTATTCGCAGCTAAAATTAAGAGTTTGGGAACATAAATCATTTAGGTAAAATATTCAATTTCGGACCGGAATTTGTCTAGCCACCGCCGCCGAATTTGGCAGGGAGTTTATCAATTAATTATTATTTTACTACAGTGGCTTAGCGATTCTTGGTAGGGGCACAGGTCGTCGTACAGCATGGTGTGCCATCGCACATGTCACGTCACGTAACTCTTGCGCAAGGCTTATGCCACCGACCGATGCGCGGGCGCATACACCGCGCTTCTTTTGTCTCCGCCTCAGTGGGACATGACTTACATTTATAAGAAAAGATTATAGGCAGGGTGAAATCAATTGGAGCTTCTGCTCGTAGATGTATTGTTAGTTTGTTAGTGTGATAAGCTGAACGTTTGTTTAAATCGTCGCTGACGACGCAAAGGGGCGAACCTCATTTTTAAACAACGAAATGATGAACGTTAAATTAAATGATGATGATGATGATGAACTGCTTCAGTCTGCATTCATAGGTCATATGCCTTATCAACCCGAGCCTTCTTCGCTACCATCAGTTTGATGCAGCCACTTCCTGCCAGCCACCTTCCACAATTCGTCGCTGCAATTGACCGGCGAACGCCTTTTTCACGTTACTAGTTCAAGAAAAGCCTATCCTATAAGTCTTGCGCTTGTTTTCCATGTGTGCTTAAAGGTTTAGTACTCACTACAAAGTTGCATAACACAAATATCCGTCATGCAGTTGGTGGCTTACTGGTGCGCGAACGAATAAGGCTCTAATTGAACTAAATGAAGGCTTTGGTGCGGTATGTTGACTTTTTAAATACGTTTCTGCACTTTCGTCGTAAGCAATTGAATGGCGGGATCAAATCTTCAATACGAATGGAGTTTTAATAACGGAAGTCTACCATTTACTACCTTTTTTTGAATGCTGTTGCCTCAACACGTTTGGGCTGAAAACACACCATAGATAGATAGATAAACCGTTTATTGACCATGTGACCACAGATGACGGTAGATTTTTTTTTTTAAATGCGTTAAGAAAAGAGACTCAAAACGCTCCGTTGTTTCAAGCATTGACTACAAAAAATTGTATGTACTCGTAAGTAAAAGCATAATTTGTTACACAAACAAAGTGAAGCTCTCCTATAAACAATAAATGTTCTTAACAACGCTTAAATAAGTATAATTATTATCTACCTACATTTTCCTTGTACTTACGTTTTGTGGGAATAAGGCTAACCTCGCCTTGACTTTTTGTTTGTTACTATCGTTCCCATAATGCTTGCTCTACAAACTCTGCGTTCCTACATAACTCACGCTTTGTATCTTATACCATGTCAGTTAGGTTAAAACCTGGCAAGATATAGATTTTTATATAGATTCTGACTAAAAGACTAATTAATCGTAATCAACCTCCTTAAACTTAGAATGCCTAGACCACAAACCTATAAAATATAATCATAAAGCACATTATGAGGACCTTAATGTGATGTGGTCTAACATTCTAATGTTCAATTTAATGTCCTGAAAACATCGAGTTAGTTTGTGGTCAATCTATCTAGGTTAAATACATTTATGTAGATCAACAATTTCAGACATCTTAAATCAAAATCATCTAACCTTAACCAGCTGACTCTTATTAAACATTCTGAGCAAACGAAACGATTGTAATATTAAGAATTTGCAGTATTTTATTTTATATCAGTTTGATTATAAGTTTCTATTTAAATAATTTTGCCGAAAATATGTTGATATGACATAAACAAAGCAATTCGATAAATGATTCATATACTCATGAAACACTTCTGACTGCCTAATTTAATAAAAAGTTAGAGAAACAAAAAAGCAGATGTAGTTATAAATGCCTGATGAGGATACAATTGTAAAAGACATATATCATATAGACCCGTAGCGCTGGGTTTTGGGGCTTTGAAAATAGTCAAGTGCTTTCTTTTTGGCATGTAGTTTCGGAATCCCTTGTCCAACCTAATACATTGATTTGTGTCATCCTAGGCAGTCGCATAGGTAGAAATTTAGGTATAGGTATGTCTATTCGGTCAGTATAGGAGGAAAAAAAATTGGAAAAGATAATTTTACTTTTATGATGATAACAAAGTAGTAACTGATGTACAGAGACATTTTATGACAGCTCTGTCCACAGGAACCCTGACATTTAACTAATACCTAACATGTCGCTCGACTAGCTCTAAAAGGATATTACAGTTGGTTAAATAGGTGTTATGCGTTTTAGAATACTAATATCTGTCATACAACGTATTTTGGGTCGAATTTATCCACGACATTAGAATATTGTAATTTTTTTTTATTACAACTCTCTGTACTTGCCACAAAAGAAAATGCAAGTTATTAAAATTAACGTGTTTTTATGTAATAGAACACTAACTTCTTAATTTGTGTCATTTTCATCTACGAAATCTATCATTTGAAAAAGTCAGCTTTGTTCGAACGAAACGGTGCGAGAGTTGTAACTGTTGTTAATTAAAAAACCAGTACAGTTTGTGCTGAACGAAAATGACACAAATTAGGTTTGCACACTCCGCAGGTTATACTAGATATGATACTAGTAGGTGTTGGAGAAAAACGCATTTTTTAAGAAAATTCAAATCATTTTTTAATATAGTTTATTTACATTTAACTAAAGTATGTAGGTGCCATTTTGTTCGATTACTTCTTGCCATCTTGTAGGTAGGATTTAGAATTTTGAGGCTTCTGATCAAAATACCGCGACAAGTGGTTTCGGCAGTCCTCTCGTGATGTTAACCTGACACTGTCTAAGGATTAGATTCACTCATCTTGACAGTAAAAAAAACAAATGAAAATCACACATTTTCCTAATTTGTATTTGGAATTATCTTCTTTAAAATTTAAACTTATAATGATACCAAAACCAGCCAGATACAAATAGTATAGCCAAAGAGATTTTATCACAAGTTCAATGCTGGGCTAGCCCTCTAGGTTTGAATTAACTAGTTACTACTGAAAATAAGAAGAAGATATAAACGAGATACAAGAACTCAAGCGAATTTAAACCTAATTTGCGCTCAGTCGAATCCTTAAGTATCGCATACCAAATCAATTTCTATCAAGACGATTCACCTCATCACGTCGGCGAGCACACAACCGTGTCAGTGGTGTGAAGGCCAGAGACAGCAATAACGCTGAGAACGTACGCAAATCGTTCAAGGTTGGTTACCAAATTGTTGTCTAATGTTTATATGCCGTTGCCACACGCTGGGTGTTGTCGCGGCGCGTCGGCGGAAATAGTTTTTTTTAAAGAATTTTAGGTAAAAAACTACAAAGGAACGAACGAATCCAAAGGAACCATATTTTAATTTTACATGATTTGAAGGATAATTGCCTATATGTAAGAAGTTCTCACTTGGTCGAATCAAGGATTCGTAACAAAAAAGTCAAAAAACCTTAAGAACTCACAACTCACTTTATATCTACTGCAAATCATTTAGCTACGAGTATGAATAAATGTGAACTAGAACTTAATTAGAACGTGTTCAAAAAATATCTTTGAATCTAAATTTTAGGCGCTTAATTATTTCTAAACAAAAAAAAGAGAAAGCAAGGAAGATAAACACTAGTTGCATGATGATGACTGTCGAAAAAGAGCAACGAAAAACTGCAAATTGCACAAAACACATTCGACGAAATAGTGCTTACCTCAAAACCTAGGCATTAGACTAGCCACTGCAACTAAAATGGTATCGCAATACGTTCTTCATTCTTAGCTAAATCGCTGGTCTGCATCATGATTAGTTGCGCAAACGCAGGTCGGTAGGTCGCTTAGTTTAGCGGGTCTTTATAGTATCCACAGATAATACTTACTTTAAGTATTCTTAGAAATATACAAATATTTGTTAAAGCTGTCCGTCAGCGGCTTCGTCCCCGTAGACTATTTCTTCCGTCAATATTTAAAAAAGAATATAGCCTATGTCACTACCTGATAATGAGCTTCACACAAACTAAAGGCCTTTGGCTTTTACATATAAGATTGTAAAAAGTATATGGTAAGCGCCCTAGGTAGTCAAGACCCCTGAAAATAAAGAATTTTCAAAATCAGTACAGTAGTTTCAGAGCCTAATTAAAACAAACATACAAACAATCAAATTTTCCCACTTTTTAATATTAGTATCGAAGTATGCAATAATGTAGCTTTTATATTTTTTTGTTTCAATGTTTATGATTTTATTTGTGTTATAATATGTGATATCATTGAGTGTAATTAATTATGAAGGTTTATCAACTTGTATATCTTAATACACTTACATACATTTATTACTTATTCAAATGTCAGTAGTATGATAGCACTGGCTCTTTCCAAAACCTATTTGAGCAACAAGTCTCTCAGTTTTTGACTTTAGATCTAGTTGTGATGATAAGTTAGTGCGCATTTTGAAAATCGGCATATGCATACGACGGACGTTCATCATAATGCCAGTAAATCAACAAAAAACTAATTCCAATAGGAAAGACATAAGAAACCAAGTCCGCGCGCCCGTTTTGAAGCACCCTAATTGGAGCCATAAATGGCTCCAAACGGACCGCTTTGCAGTGTTTATTACAGCTCCGCAATGTTCAATGTCAAAGCGCGCCGCA
Source organism: Udea olivalis (assembly GCA_947369235.1). Taxonomy (NCBI): domain Eukaryota; kingdom Metazoa; phylum Arthropoda; class Insecta; order Lepidoptera; family Crambidae; genus Udea; species Udea olivalis. The sequence continues at coordinate 6,013,676 of OX376362.1, read as the reverse complement.
CGTAAGCAAAAAATAGTCACGCATGTGTGCAGCGGATTAGTTCTTCATTTTTGACGGGGCCGTTGTATGAAGTCTATCCTTCTATACGTTATTATTCTAAGTTTGGAATTCGGAATGCACTCTTAATGGGGTTACAGTTATACGTAAGTACGGTAAGAACGGGATACAGTCGACTATCTTTTCCCAAAAGATTTACATCCTAGCGCTCTTACATCAGGAGGACTCAATTGCTTTTGATCCCCTAGGAACCATTTGATTTTTTTATGATACTTCGTATTGTTTTTTGGTGATCAAGCAACCTATCAAAAATCTGTATAGTATTTCACGACCATTCAGATAGTTATGAAACGTCAGTTATTAATGGAGACTTTCAATTCTACTAATATACTTCAGGGTTCAAGTCCATGAACGGGTAGTGTTTCCAGATTTTTTGGATCACGTCCCCGTTCAAGATTACCAACCAAAATGAGGGGAAGGTGGTGATTAAGCCAAACCCCATAAACTGTAACGATGATTAATAATTGCAATGATGGAGTTATTTGCCCAACATTGTGATAGTAGGTAAGAAAGAAGGTACTTACTTATCAATAGGCCACTCCTGTTGACATTATGATAGTTCTATAATACACACGATAATTTTCGTACCCCGTTGAATTTCACCTTCATAGATGAAAAACTCGTGGAATAACTTTGAATTCGTCCTCGAATGTGTTATTGGGTAATGTCTTCGTAATGACAAAGTTTGGGCTTTTCCATTTCATTCGTCAATCGTACGTCATCGTCATTTGAAATTGCGATTTTAATAACGAATACTCGTAAAATATAATGAACGTTGCCTAATTTGTTAAATTCTGGTCTATGCCACTTCCTTTCACTCATAAACCTAACCTGCTTTAAAATCTTTACGCGGAAGCATTGAATTTATTTTAGTAACTTAAGGGGAGGTGGTTCACAAAACACGTTTTTAAAATTCATTTTTGAAGTAGTAAACAGTAAAATTAAAATCTAGTAAAATTTACTAATGTTTTTGAGGGGATAATAAAGGGAATTCATTCGGTGAAAACATGATTTGATAAAGTTAGCTCGATAGAATAAATTCACAAAGTTACCTATTTTCGTGACATTTTGTCTTCTATTTTTGGTTTTATTACTAAGATAATTGATCTGATAATATGGGCCCTCTACCAAAACAAAGTTCAAAGATAAATGGAGGGATTTCATCCGATGTTTTTTTTTATTACATCTATTAATATTTTTATCGATTATTTTAGTGATTTTCGGCGCTCAACAGTTTCCTTCAGGAAATGCTGTGCAGAACCACCTCGCATACCTTAGGTATTAGAGGGACTTTTAGGATGTAAGCGAATGTATGGAAAATAGTTTTGGGCTTTTCTGATTTCTAAACTGTTTGCACTTTTATGATTATTTAAACTCAAGCTTTGTATCTTCTGGATTACAAAAATAGTATATAATAAGATATTATATTCTATTTTTGTAAATTATTTTTTTGTTTCAGATATGAGATTACCAATACAAAAAATTAAAAACATAACCTACCACAATGAACTTTAATCAATCATAGTATAGTATATCGTAGCACCGCTTGATACGAATACCAAAATAAAGGATTACCTAGAGTTTCAGATATAATTTTTCACCTAAATACTAATACCTACCACCTATACTAGTTCCTTACGTACATCGCGCAATCGATAACAATAACAGTATCACTATCTAAACCAAACAAAAACATCACAAATCACAGATCACTATTACGTACCTCGAAAGTAACAGTTACCCACTTCACTTATCACTGCACTGTGACACGAGTGACAATCCGCGCACGCGCCGCGCACTGCGAGATCGAGCTGCGCAGGAGTGCCTCGCTGCGGTTGCACAATGAGTGAGCGGTCAATGTTATTAGGCTGCCGGCTCCAGGTATTGGGGACGAGAGATCCTGATGAATATAAGTTCTAGACCTTTGACGACTTCTGTGATGCGGTGGTGTAACTTTCTTGGTGCAAGTTGCAGGTTTCGTTTGCAATAAAAGGGATATTAGGTGAACTTTTATTAATTAATTAATTTGCTTATAAAAATGGATGAATTCGTCAACCTCACATCCGTCCTTCACAAAAACTCCCCTGTAGGCCCAGGCTATCTTACTCGCTAGCTGGAACACTTCGCCAGAGCCTCGTCCGTTGGTCAACAGGATGCACCGCGTGCAGGTTTGGGATTTTTAGGTCACATTACAACCCCGTCACATCCCTGTGTTTTGTGTGGTTTTTCATATGGTGAAGGCATTTGCATCCAGCCAGCAATTTCAATTACGGATAGAGGAATCACTGTTGTCTGACTCAAGATGGACACACTCTCTGTAAAAGGACTGACATGATATTTCTTGACAACTGTAAAAGGAGTGAAATCTTTCAAAATGGCTGCAGTGCAACGTTGACATTCTGTAGCGTTTAACCGACTGATGTGTAATTTTCCTAATCGTTTCCTCAGTCGAACATGATGCAAGTTTTTGCCTATGAACCGGAATACTAGGATATTGCCCAAGAAAACGGAAAATACATAATGGTAAATTTAAATCATATTTGCGCCAAATATCTCACGGTCAATTTTAGAACATAAAGAGTTTATTGGGAGGAAAATAGTAATAACAAAAAAATTGAAACTTAACTAGATCCTGGTGACCTGTAAGTGGGTTCGTATCTGCCTGTAAAGATTTTGCCTCTAAAACCTATTTCATAAAATTAGATTCACGTGCTAAAAAGAGAATCGGAGAGATTTTGACATCAAGAAAGATGCATTATAGCTACACACACACACAAATTACTGTAAATTTGGGAAATCGAGATTTTTCATAAACGAAAATTGCTTGAATGGTTTTTATTGCAAATTTTTAATTAGCCATTACGTTTGTGAACAAGGAGTGTAACCACGGTCCAGCGGTCTGACCGGCAGTAAGGTGAACCAAACAAGGCTGCCTGACAATCGTTATGTCTGCTCGAAGGGCGCTCGTGTTGTAACATATGCCTCATATCGTAACTGGCTCCTTGGCGTAATAGATAAGGGTACTGCACATAGCGCCTGAGGTTGTGGGTTCGATCCATGACAAACGTGACAAACCATTTAAATACGAGTAGTAATATCCACAGCCATAAATCAAAATTTCTATGAATGTCAGTGTGTATTTCATATTATAGACACGTTCTATCTCACGGAGACCTGTTACTAGTACATACACACTGCCTAAGTGTCGCTTGTGACAATTGTTCCCGCTGAGAGCACTCACACTAGCGTATGTCACCTGGTGTGTCAGTTGATGTCAATACTACAAGCATAGTGAAACTGTCTTCGTTAAGTAGACAGACTATACCCTACATAACTCTGAATGGTTTAGTTAAAGTGTGTCATACTAGTGTGTCTGTTGATGTCACTACTACAATCATAGTGAAACAGTCTTCGTAAAGTAGACAGACTATACCTACATAACTGTGAATGGTTTAGTCAGAGTGTGTCATACTGGTGTGTCAGTTGATGTCACTACTACAAGCATAGTGAAACAGTCTTCGTAAAATAGACAGACTATACCTACATAACTCTGAATGGTTTAGTTTAAGTGTGTTATACTGGTGTGTCAGTTGATGTCACTACTACAAGCATAGTGAAACAGTCTTCGTGAAATAGACAGACTATACCTACATAACCATTCAGGTTTAGTTAGAGTGAGTTTTTGATATTAAGTCATCTTAGATACGAAAATCTTGTAGGAACTCTTAAACTATGCTGGTCGTCTGTCGATGTACTGCCCGGCGGTAAAATTGTATTGTTTTCCTATTGTGTCTGGCACATACGACATAATATGGGAACGAAAGCAACAATACTTACATAAAAAGAAACCGGACATTATTACATTATGCCTCTTTTGCGCAATGAAGGTCTTGCACAAATATACCTGCCTAATTGGTTTTAAGTTAGGCGAACGTCAGGGAAACATTTACCGCATTTTTAAAGTGGTTACTTATTATTAGAAACCATCGTTAGCAGCCGCTAGACTTCGACGACTGAACTTATGATTATAGAATTCTAGAGTGTATTATTATAATAACCGAATTCCACAATCAATCGAAAACAGCAAATTTTCATACAAAATCAGGCAGCCTCAAACATAAATGTGAAGATGGCTGTTACCAACATACTCACATACAGATTTTTTCTAGCGATATACCCATGGGAAACAATTATTGATTGACGTTTTCATGGGTTACAAGAATGTATATGCGTCAGTGGAATTCTTACAGATCGGGGAATTATGTTCATGTATGTATGTACCTATATATACATACCTATTACCGATTGTAATACAACTAAACCGTAAGCAATCTAGAGCCAGATTCTGCTATTCAAATACTCATAGAATCGTAGTTGCACGCCATGATTTGGTCCACACTAAACATTTAAAAAACACCTATTAAAATTACAGTTTTTGAATTTACAACCTGGTGATCCCTCCAAAACTACCCGAAACCTACCACACAGGAGAGCAGATAGTGCTCTTGTAAAGGGTTGTTTCGAAGTAATTTCCTTTGGGGCCTATTAATGGTGACGTAATGTTGTATTTTAGCTGGAAATGAGCCGTGCGGAAAACACAGTTTTTATACCCTGGAGATTTTTTAATGTTATCTATGTCTGGGGCTGGCACATTGAATAATTGGTAGACAGTCGTGGCATACGACCTCAGTTACATTCATCATTCATCGTTACAGAGACTAAGTAGTTTATGGACGAACTCTTTTAGTCTAGGCTACTAGCTACTGAACAAGATATATAAAGCGCATTAAATATTATAAGAATTACATGCAAGTCATATTTTTGTTTTAAGTTTAATCTTAGAGATCTTACAAAAAATTGCTAAGCAAACGTCTGAAGACCACTTATTGAAAATCGTTAAAACAACTTAAGTGCGCGATAAGTGTTTTTTGCGAAAACATTGACAGGTCATTGAGTCTAACAAAAGTTTTCAGACGAAAAAATAATGAAAAACATTTTAGATAAAGTTAACAACGTTCCAAATTATATGATGAAATAATTGTGAAGTGGAAGAACATTCAATTATTTGTCACATTTTCCATACAATTACTTATTTCAGATTGTTATGATGACTTTTATAAGTGAACTTAAATGTTATGCTCCTATAATAATATTTAATCTCGCTGCGTATCGCCCTTTTCCGATTTGGTTTACAACTTGTGGTAAATAAAACCCAATTATATTACTCTACAATAATGTGGTATACCCCAGGTTGAGTCATACAAATTTATTCATATTATAATTAGTTTAAATGTTCTGTTTTCTGCGTAACATGGATTTCAACGAAACCAGAAGGTTTGGCATACGTGCGCGGGAGCATGTGCCAATCTTTTCGACCATCTTTTTGTGCAATGATAGTTACGAAAATGATGCGTTATCGCGGAATAAGAATGGTTTGTTTTTAGTGTGCTCCTACATTTTTTGACTAGCTTGTTGACGTGGCTAGTACCTTGTCTTCCTATCCGTTTAATTGCTGGTCTATAATTGATTAGACAGTCATTTGATTGTAGTCGCCTGGTGGTAAGGGATGATGCGATCTGTGATGAAACATTTCTGTTTAGTAAGGCATAATTATGTTAAGACAAGAAGAGTGATTAGTCACTCTTGTCTTTTTGTTGCATCCATCCATTTTACTTTTCTGCAGAACGATCTATATCGAAAGAACTGTTTCAAATGTTCATTCTGCATTTAAAACAGTTCTTGTCTCATAATATCTTGTTAGTGGGGTCAGAATCTGTAGAAATAACAAAGATGGTTTCCGTTTAGCTGGTGCCATCAAACCAGCATCCCTTTAAACCCATAAACGATAATATGATGATTATTGTACCAACAAATTTGGTTGTGAAGACTTTTAATTCAATGTCTAAAAATTACATTTTTTTTACAAGTTTAAATGTGTTTTCGCTACACACATAATAGTATGAGAAAAAGGATGTGAGCATTTTCCATATGATAGAGTCGTTCCGCAACACTTGCCTAATAAGGTACTTAAGATAGTACAATCGACCACAAAATTAGGCTTACCATAACTGTTGGGAAATAACATTTATGCAGTTACTTTTTAGATGATGCTAACGCCTCTTCATCACTGGCTCGGTGCGTTTTCGTTTCAGTACAGCCTCTGCACCAAATCTGTACTATCTGTTGAAAAAACATTTCCTGACAGGCTCTGGATGTTGTCGGTACGGTAATGTTCATTCGATGTGACAGGTGTCAGTGTGGCGCGCGACAAAGCTTGCGGGCGTGAGACGGGAGAGGCTGGACGCTCATATACAGATTTTATGCAGAGGCACTCGTATGCGCACGGTAGAAAGTCTGTACCGAAACAAGTCAGTCTGAAAACTCTCATTTGATTACATGCGCTCGGTAAACAAGCTGTACAGCCTAGATGTCCTGTATCCTTACCACATGCTGCCTGGTTATGTACAGTTAACTAAAAATAAAACTTCACGTCACTGTTGGAAAATGAAAATAAAACTCCACGTCACTGTTGGAAAATGACACCCACCAAAAACATTCTGTAAAAAAACTAGCCAAGGCTCGATGGAGCTGCTTGTTTATCTCTATAAAGTAATGAATTCTAGACAAAGTCGTGCCAAGTCTAAGGTTCCTTACTGCGATTTCTTTATTATTATAGTTTTTATAGTTTTCCCTTCATGTGGCCATTAAACCCTAACTCTGTACCAAATTTCAGCTCTCTGAGTTTATGAGAAGTAGTAGTTCTATTTTGATGATCATGAGTGAGTGAGTGTCATAAATGCGAAACTTTGCTTTCGCTTAACTTCGGAACTAAATGACCTACAGACTTGCAGTGTTTGCTTCGCGCTCGACTTGGTGGGGGCACTTCCGTGCCGATGATGCTGAGAGCGGTTTCTGACTGTCGTTTTTTCTGCGCGTATACGGTCGTTTCGGCATACACACTCACACGCGCGTAACATTGCGTGTTTCAAAAAACCAGACCCGCGTGCACGGGCACACTCGTATTTGGGCGTGTTCGCCCGAAGCGGTAGTGGTGAATCATGGGTTATACGTGCGTATAAGCGCGAAGCTTATTGCTTGACCTGTAGCCAACTGTACATTGCTTGTAATTACACAAGACCCATTGATTCTCGACTTAACTTTCACCACGTTATGTGCAAACAGTAATGACGGTGCAAATTTTGCAGTTCTTTATAATATTTGTAACTGAGCAAACGAGTTTGCTTTGTAAGAACGATAATCCCATTTATTGTTATATGACGAGTCTATAGTGTCCTGTATCCACTTTTGGTGGATACTAGTTGCTTGCTGTTTGACAGCTCCTTAGCCAATAAGTTTTGCCAAACCACTGTCAATTATAATTTTGTGGTCGGATTGAGTGTCAAACCGAATAGAAAAGATAGCATAAGGTTTTAATATAATGTTTTTCTCGTTCAACTCATACAGTCACCTTTATGAGAATTTTGTAGAGATTGTCTAATATGAACTGACGCACACATAAAGTAGAGAAAAGTTACTTTTTAGTTAGCCCATACACTGTCTTAAAACTGGGCAAAGGCCTCATTGAAATTAGGTCGTCGCTTCAATGGATGGGTTTGGTTAAAACAATAAATTATAGACGCAATAAAAAAATAGTATTGCGCGTCATTTCTGGTCAGACAAGCTCTACAGTAGTTAGCGGATAAGGCGTAACGCCCTATAAGGCTATGCTTTCTCAAGATTGTCAATATTTGATCGACTTTGTTTGAAGATATCTACTAAATTAGAAGATATTTTAGCAATAAAAAAATTGTACGAGTAGATCAGTATCTTTAACTAAGGCGACAAATTTTCCAAGACACGGTATAGCATAATTTCACCGATAAAAAAAACACAAGGAAGTTGGTCGTCGATTTTTTTGTTTTACTCTCAAATATTCATTATTAACATTTGAGCAAGGGAAGATCTACCTGAGTAAGTGGTACCTAACCCTATAGTTTATATATCGATAGGTCTTTGTATATTCTAGGTCGACCACTTTTAAAACTTTTTAATTTGTATAATGTTGTTTCATAATAAATTAATTACACGAAAACAGAAGGAAGCCGCGGCCTTATTCCGTTCGCCCAGAACTAATCAGTGGCCCACCGAATGCTCTATCGGAGGGCGCGCTAAATCCCAACCTTAATCATGTCTGGCAATCTGACGCAGATACATGCTGACATGGTCATTTTATACAATAAACAGCTCTAATTAATATTACCAAAAATTCATGACTACATCTTACACTGAGTAGTCACAGGCAAGTGACTGTTGCCGTCATGATGAACGGAACACTCAGAAGCCCACTTATCACCAGTGGTATTCTGGTTTAAGAACTTTATTTTCTCAAAAGAATTACATTCACTTACATGAGAATATTTTTACAATAGGTATAAATTAAATAGTTTAGGCATTCGTATTAGAAGTTAGAACCCAACGTGGTAGGCGGTGAGCATTCCGCTGTTATCCGGGTTGATTTATCGATATTTTCCATCACCGAAGAGTTAGTCGGAAATACATCAATTGTATAACAACGAATACAAATATGGTTCTGGCCAGATTTGAACTCGGGACCACACGATCCACGATCCGAGTTGGGTTGCTAACCCCCAGTCCACGACGCTTTCGTGGAATAAAAATTAGCCCACAATATACTAAAATTACCTCTACTAAAATCAGATTCAAGGGTCGCTTCTCACTGAGAAGAATTTTGCATGTTGATGAGAGAGAACTTTGCGAAGTCCGCTACATAGCTTCTTACTTATTAAACAATTAACTGCGAGGATATATTCCTCTTCTCTATAATTATGTTTGCTTGAAAATTAGCATTAGAACAACAATTACATTATCTATTGTAAAACGTCACGCTATTCATGAAGAGCCAGTCAACTATGAGGATGGTTGTAAAGTCATGTCACGGTTAAAGTTGAATTATACAGAATACAGATTTGATATCTCACTAATATTAGACATGCGAAAGTTTGTAAGGATGTATGTGGGTATGTTTGTTAGTCTTTCACGCAAAAACTTCTGAACGGACTAAGATGAAACTTTACAGTAATACACCGCGTTATCGTGATATATTATGGCCAAATTACGTAAAATCTTTGTAAATATGCCTATGTGTTATTCTGATGTATAAGCTGTAATGCTGTAAAGTTTCATTTATATCCGTTCAGTAGTTTTTGCGTGAAAAAGTAACAAACAAACACACACATACATACATCCTCACAAACCTTCGTATTTATAATATTAGTAGGATTCGTATTATCCAATACTTTGAGGTTACTTAGACAAACATGTACGAATACTTAAAGCCATTCACTACTGATTTCAAGGCAGCGTTCTATAATTATATAGTCACTGTTTCAAACACTGTATGAAATAATGATCTAAATTCATATTCAGGGCGTCATTTTTGAACTTTAGTGGTTTCGACCCTCACTCAAGAGTCAAGACCAACATTCAGGTGACTAATATTCGAATTGGTTCCGGGTCTAGGTGTTGTTGGTATATTATCTTAATCTCTTGCAGCTATAAGACGTTTGCTACTGAACGTATGTCTCTCTCAAATACATAAATCCAAATTGGTATACCAAGGCGCTCCGTTCGTATGAAAAAGAACACACACATGTGTGACATGTGCGTGTGTTTTTTACTATTTCACGCAAAAAAACAGGAGAATTTATCTAAATCCATCCAAGTATCATCTGATACTTTACAGATAATACAGCTTAAACATCAGAATAACACAGGCTACAATTTGTAAAGATTTTATGTAATGTGTCTGTGATAAATAACGATAACGCGGGCAAAGCCGCGGGCGGAAAGCTAGTATTTGGTATTTAGTCGAGTATAGTTCCTGTCGTCTGAAAGGTACGCTGGCCAGAACCTGTGCGGTTAGTGAATTTAGGGTCGAATTGGTGGAATGACCTTCATTGAAATCAAGCCTTCGCTACAATTGATGGGCATTTTCTTGAAGACCACCATTCCCGAATGCAGTTTGGTGATCACATATCCGGGCTACGTTATGGAAACTCCGAAAAACACTTGGCCCGCCCTGGACTTTTAACCTTGGACCTTCATATTTCGGGCTGAGCTCCATTCGGACGTATTCGCAGGAAAAAACTAGAAATATTATATGGAACCTTATTTATTATTTTATGTAAGTAATACAGAACTACAGACCCAATAGCATTCTTGAACTACCTACAATGGAGTCAGAGTGCAACAAGGTTAGGCCTTGTCTTGTGTTATTTGATACTTGTCAGGTATTATGACACCTGTTATATCAGCCACGGGATTGGCAACAGTGTGAGTAGTATCTCTAGTGCTCTTAGTAAGTGTTGCACCATCTAACTATAACAATACCTTGAAGAAAATTACACAATTCAGGGGTGCCATTGCAACATGGTAACTGCGACCAACGTCAAACCAATACTATAATTAATGGTTAACCTTCTAAGTATTGTTTGAGCGAATGACCTAACTAACCCTTTAGTGAAATTAAGTTATTATTTCGGCGCTGAGCTGCTGTAATTTAGTCTTCATCAATAACTTCACCTAAGAAGAAGATAACAATTTATTTAATTAGAAAAGAGCACTTATCTAAGATCTAAAACATAAAACAACCTGGAAATAGAAAACAGAAACTTTATTACAAAAAAATCAACAAAGCTTAAAGCAATCTAAATCAGAGCTCGTCTTTAAAATTATATTGGTTTCTCATGATATCAAACGCTTTTTCGGCAATAACTAAAGTAGGAGCCATGGTGTTCCCACCTGTGATACTCGGCATTATGCTAGCATCTACTACTCTTAAGTTCTGTACGCCGTGAATCTTCAACGTTTCGTCCACGACTGTTGTTGGATCAGTCTTCGGTCCCATTTTCACAGAACCAACTGGGTGGTATATTGTTGCTCCTAAGTGTCGTATATAACATTCCCAGTATTCATCTGAATCAAACAAATGTATCGCGCAGTCTGGCAAATCAAGAGATGCGAATTCTATTCCAAGTGCCTGAAATGCTTCTGTCTGTTCCAATTTCCTAGCAAATCGTATCCCATCGATCAAAGTTTGAATGTCTTCAGGATTATGAAAGTAATTTGTAATGATTTCAAGAGATGATTTGGGATTGGAATCGCGAATTTTTATTTCACCTTTAGATTTAGGATGCAGTAATACAGGATAAATTACGAGAATGTCGCTCTCCTCATTTATTTTTTCAACTCCGTCTATAATTTCTTTATTAAATCCAAACCCTTCAAAATAAGATCTCAACATGAAATTGTCGTTTTTTGCTAAATAAGCATGGTGGAATTGTATGTCCGGATAATTGTTATTAGTGTGAGTGCTATAAAAACTCATGAAATCAGTCAAACCAATGTAAGAGATAGGTCCTGTTCTAGTTAACATGTATTGAATTAGGAAAGAAGTCATATCTTTGTGAGTTATTTGAAAATGTAGATTCGTTTTGAATAGTAAAGGCAGGATGATGTGATCTTGTACATTTTGACCTACTGGCAAGTCGACAAGACACTCTATTCCTTTTTCATTCAAAAGATTCGTAGGTCCGATACCTGATAACATAAGAATGTGCGGCGTAGCTACTGATCCAGCTGATAATATTATTTCTTTCTTTGCCATAATTTGCATCACAATACCACTTTTGTGATTTACCTCCAATCCCTTAGCTGTAAGACTTGTACGATCTATGATAACTTTCTGAACTGCACTGTTTTTCATAATGTAAAAATGTTCTTTTTCTTTTAAATATATTTTTGCAGAGTTCAAACGTTTGCCATCGCGAGTTACCAGTTTTGTGATTCTTGTGCCTAGATTACCCTCGTTATTTTCTTTGCTATGTTGAAATAGACCTTTTTCTTCATAAGTTTTCGACAAGATATTGTACCATGGATTTTCATGGTATACGTATGAAGGAAAATCAAATGACCTTTCTATTTTATCAAAATATGGTGAAAGATCTGCGTAACCCCAGCCAGTGTTTCCCAGGTTTTTCCATTTTTCGTAGTCTTCCGGATGTCCTCTCACGTATAGCATAGCGTTGATGGCGCTGGAGCCACCGAGTGCTTTTCCTTTGTTCCAAGTACATTGATTACCGTTGGAGGAAAGACAACTCTTGTTGTCAACTTTTGTTCGATATTTCCAATCGATATCTTGATTGAACGTGAGGAACGCTGGTACCTGTAACGAAATGAAATCAAGTAATCTTCAAGGGTCTTGACGTATTGTATCATCGTTCAGGAAGGTTATTAAGGTGTTTAACTATTTGCTTCTGAACTCTTTTAGTTAAAATGACCTGGTATGATCGGCAATAAGTCGTTGAACAATTTAAATGCATTCGTCAAAGTAATAATAAAATGTGGTTTAAAGTATGTTGTACGGTGCTATCATTTAGTCGCAAGATTTTTGTAGATTTTACACCGAATTAAACGCTAAACGGAAACTCTGCGTTTTGAGCTTAGAAAATCCATTCGTACCTCACTGTTTAGAGAAGGGTCGTCGCCAGCTTCTATGAGCAGAACAGTCCAAGATGGGTTCAGCTCAGTCAGTCGCCCAGCAATCGCAGATCCTGCGGTGCCAGCCCCGACGACAATGAAATCGAAGGCTCGGGGCCCTAAAAATATAATAAGTATAGTTTTATTTATTATCTCTTTCTTTGTCTGAAATATGGCGCTCTTGCGATCTGCAACTCTATTACCTGAATGAATTTAAAAGTTCGTTGCGAATGCGTTTTGGTAAACAGCTGTTGGTATTTGTCTGCTTCATGTTTGTTTAATAACTATTTTTGGCAATATGAATACGGTATAATAGTTACACACATTATCTAAGTGAATTCAAAATTAAATTATGGCATTATTTAATTACTTGTTGCATAACCTTGACTGGCCTGTTTGCGCAATGGCAGCGATTCTTTAGCGCCGTAGATCCTGGGGATACCCATGACTAACATTAATGTGACGAACATTTGTGTTTGTTGTGTGTCTGGGTGTTATTATCTATTTAAGTTCATATTTAAGTATGTTTACCAGTCTCTGACGCCCATTACAAGCTTTGCTTAGTTTGGGGTCAGATGATCTTGGTGTAAAATGTCCCAGATATTTATTCATTTTTATTTAACTGTCTGCATTATCGGTCTCGCGATTGAAAAGTAGAGATTTTATTTATTTATTTATTTATTTATTTATTAGGACAACCAACAAAACAAACACCAATAACAGAATAGTTGTATAACACACACGGACTAAATGCTAAATGTCGTCTTAATTAAAGGCTGCCACGGCATGCAATGTGGACTAAACACTTACTAACTAGTTATTTATAATAGGCTCTAAAAACTACTTACAATACTAATAAAAATTTAAAAATTTGAAAAAGTAAAACTAATTTAAGACAATTACAGTTAACATTATAGTGAAGGCTGGCCAAACAGGTCAAACAGGGACAGCCGTAAAATACTGAAGTACTTTGCGCCGGAATTTCTGCGGCGTATTTTGAGTACATCAACGGCGTAATATTACGTCAGTTCAGTTCAGGACATGTCCAACAAGCTTTAAGTTCAGGTTGGTCGAATGGAAACTAATTAGGGCATTGAGTGTTTAAAAACGGCTATTTCGTTGTTTAACCGCCTCCGAATGCAATTACCTTAACATCTTTCATGTAAGTAAGCCTTTTTTGTGGTTCATTGAGATGAATACTCGCAAGCTTTTACGTAACATCTTGTCTTTACATGAGTAATCTTTACTATGGTAAGCCACTAAGTCTTTTGCTGCCTAATCAAAGTCAACTTCAAAAAATGGCTATTTATATGAATGCCATATAAGCTATATTATGTGTCCGAGTCCGATTTTTTTTTTCTAAGTAAATTATTTTTTAATAAATAAATATTTCATCTTTTAATACTAAAAAGTTACAAACTCGTTCCGATTCTGTATTTTTATTTAGATAGACTTAGCAATAATTTTCATTAGTTAAAAAAATATACTAAATAATAGACATAATTGTACTATAAAAACATGAATTTATAAATAAATAAATAAATAAAATATCCCTGGACATTATTCCACACAGCGCCATCTAGCCCCAAAGTAAGCTAATTAAAGCTTGTGTTATGGGATACTAGACAACGGATAAACATACTTAAATACATTTTCTTTTGTAAATACATACTTATTATACATAGGAGACACCCAGACCAGTACAAACAGACATGTTCATGCACACAAATGTTTGTACTGTGCGGGGATCGAACCCGCGCCCTCTGGTGTAGTAGCCAACTTCTTAACCATTACACCAAGTCGGTCGTCTAAATAAACTGTAAACAAACATAATGCGACTCTACCACCGCGTCAGAGTTGTTTATGTACTATGAAGACCCGGCGAGAAACGTAGCAGTTATTTTAAACTTGGCAAAAGAAGCAATATGATTGGAAAGGTATTCCTTTTCGAGACTCCTCTTTTTGTTTCATCATGGAACTGCAGTACCTACATGCAAATTTTGCGTTCTTTTGGGTCAGTTAATCTAATGTCTAACTTAAGTTCATTTCCTGCCGCTTACCTTCTTGTAAGATCTCCTCAGCATTGTCCCTCGGCCACTCATAGTCGTCAAACAAAGTGCAATGTGCAGTCACCACTGCCGCCACGGCCCTCGCGAATAGTTGCCCTGTCACACCTTGGAACGGCAATGGACAGGTCGCTGTGATGCTGCTTTGTAACGCTTCCATTGTTTTGGTAACACCAGGTTTCTTGAGCTGGCTGGAAAAACTCACTAGCTGACACTTTAATTCGTAATTTATTTGTTCCTACATAAGTTTTCTATGTAAAAACCATACTCGTACATTTTATGCAGCAAACTTAAAGTAAGATTGTTTTAAGCCTACTAACTTATTACGGAAGAAACTACTCTTAATGAAGTGGACTGGTACTTTTTGAATTTTTTTTTTATCATACTATACTGGATAATCCATATATATACTTACCAATACAATACAATACTTTACCAATGGAAATAAAAGAAATTGATAACATAAACACGTTTAAAGTCCAACTCAAAAATTATATTCGCAATAGTTATTTTTAATTTAATTAAATTTAATTTAATTTAATAATATTATATAATTTTCTAGGCTTAAGAGGCAAAACCAGACCAATGATCATAATTTATCTAGATTTGAAATTATTTACATGTTAAATTTAACCTATTACTGCTCTAATATTACTCTAACTCATTTCAATTTAAATTATGTTATTCAATTAAACTTCATGATAATATAGTTATTATAGTGTAATACAATATTAAATTAGTTGTACTTTATCTCATTGTAAGTGAACTATTTTAAGTTTTTATGAGAAATAAATTTCTATAACCTTATATTTGTATTGGTTATCCAGTAATGGTTTATCCATATATATTTGCTGACCTTTATTTTGAAATTCTTCAAATATCAAAATAGAATAGAAAAAGTTTATTTGACACAAAAATAAACACAAATAACATAAAATACTTGAAACTAAACTTAAACGTAATGTGTCAAAAGGGCTTCCACTCAGCATTATGTCGTGGTGCATTTATGCAGCACCACGGCGCTGGTTTTCAGTGGTTAGGTTGGGGAAAAAGTCTTTTCGCATATAGTATGTATGAACTTGTAATAAAATCTCTTTGGCTATACTATTTGTATCTGGCTGGTTTTGGTATCATTAAAAGTTAAAATTTTAAAGAAGATAATTCCAAATTAAAATTAGGAAAATGTGTGTTATCATTTGTGTTTCTTACTGTCAAGATGAGTGAATCTAATGAAGAAATTCGATACATTTTAAAATTTTACTAAAAAAAAAAGTAAAAATGCAACGCAAGCCGCGAAAAAAATTAGCGATGTGTATAAACTAGGTCCAGTGCGGTGTCTGGGAGAGTAGCACAAATTTGGTGTAAGCATTTTCAATCCGAAAATGTTGATGTCAAAGATGCACGTCGCTCATTACGGATAAACTGGATGCCATTTTTGAAAAAGTGGATCAAGATCGGCATATCAGTAGTTACGACGTAGCTGGAGAACTGGGAATTGACCACAAAACAGTTTTGGTGCATTTGAATAAAACTAGGTACACAAAAAAGCTCGATATTTGAGTACCTCACTGAAAGAGACCTAATAAACCGTGTACTCATTTGAGATTCTTTATTACGACGTAATGAAACCGAACCATTTTTGATAAAAACTGGATCACGTACGGTAAGAATGTGCGAAAAAGTTCGTGTTCAAAGGCCGGTCAGGCTTCACAGACTGTGGCGAAACCCGGGTTAACTCGCAACAAGGTGATGCTGTGTATGTGGTGGGATTGGAAGGGCCTTATTCATTATAAGCTGTTACCACCAGGCAGGACCATCGATTCTGAACTCTACTGGGAACAACTGATGAGATTAAAGCAAGAAGTTGAGAGAAAGCGGCCGGAATTAATCAACAGAAAGTGTGTGGTTTTTCATCATGATAACGCCAACCTCACACATATTTAGCCACTCAGCAAAAATTAAGAGATGTTAATGCATCCGCCGTATAGTCCTGACCTTGTACCTTCAGATTTCCACCTGTTTCGGTCTCTCCAGAATTCTTTAGGCAGTGTCAGGTTAACATCACGAGAGGACTGCCAAAACCACTTGTCACGGTATTTTAATCAGAAGCCTCTCAATTCCTATAGCAATGGGATTATGTCCCTACCTACAAGATGGTAAAAAAGTAATCGAACAAAATGGCACCCACATACTACAGTTAAATGTAAATAAACTATATACAAAATGTTTTGAATTTTCTTAAAAAATGCAGAGAAACTTTTTCCCCAACCTATTATGTTAGTTAGTAATAAACTGAAATTTGTAAAGATAGTACAAGTAAAAATAAAAAAATTGGGCCCAGATGTCGAGCAGGATTCTAACCAGCGCGGCAGAGTCTTCCTTAAACCGGGCGGCTGCTCTTACCGCTAACCTGCCGAATTCAAGCAACAGCACCAAATACTTTTTGAAATCGAAGCCTTGGACACTACGGAAGTCAAGGCGAGACTTTCGCAGAGTCCGTGCTACAGCGCACTACACCAATAGGGATGTGGACTAGTTTTTGGAAATTACTTTGTTTCATATTAAACACGAAAATAATAATTTCATGTAAAAAGACGTTAAAATAACGTTATAAATAAAATAGTTTTAGAATTCCCGCCAAAACCCTCCAAACTGACACATGACTATGATTACGTCACAGACCGATAAACAATCTCGCGCCCTGTCAAACTTTAACCTGATTTTAACTTAGGTATGACAGTATGTTTGACGCCTGTTAATTTTCTTTATAATTTATGACAAAAAAATATATTCTTTACATGAATTGGTAACAGAACGATCTCAGTGAGAAGACGATAGCGTTTCCTTGTTGCTGTCGCGATTACGATTAGATCTTTTTGCCCTGTCTCCATTGAACTAGAGAACATTCTGACAGTTGCTCTTCACATCACCAATGGCGCACCTTTTTGTAACGAACTATCCTTATAGCTATTTTCTTATTCTAAGTTTGTTTAATAATAATACTCACAGTAAACCGCTCCAGATGCACACGTCCTCCGTATTGTGTTCCTTGCTTTGTTGTGTTCTTCCAGAGCGTGCAGTGTGCACTTATCTCAATCTCTTTGTTACAATTACAATAACAGAGGAGTATAATAGTTTGTTATACAATGTAAATTATAATTCTCAAATAAATCTCACTAATATATTTTATAACATATTTGCTCGTAAAGGGTCTATTATGTCACTAATTTCAATATCGTATTGTATTGTATCTCATTACGCACTTGTGCCCTAAGGTGATGTAAAACGCACGAGTTTTTTTGTTATAAAGGTAAAACGCACGGTTTATCAAGATGCTCCGTCTAAAACAAACGGTACTTTTCTAAATTTTAGCAAAGAGTTTTTATGTCAGAAAAGGGGTCAACCTTTTATGAATAAAATTAACTTTGGGAGATAGAATATAATAAATAAACATTTAATTCTTTAATTTAATTAAGTTTTTCAATTAATTACGACCATTTATCTGTAACAAAAAAACAAAAATATTAATTTACTTTATTAGTAATACTGGCTGTTTTTTATGCCTTTGCCTTTAAAAAAAGAGCTGATGCGCGCGCATCGCTAATTTGTAAAAAGTAAAAAATTGTTTAACTGCTTTATCGAGTTAATAAAGATTTATTTGTTTAAGAAAGTCCGAGTTGAAAGTCCGAGTTTTATTTATTTCCATTTCCTATGTTATAAAACGTCGTATGACATGCGTGCGCTTTGATAATTACAGCCTCTGCTTTCTTGTAGCCCTCGCCTACGGCTCGGGCTAGCAATATCGCCTAGGCTGTCATTTTCAACTTACCCCACTTATATCATAATGCGTAATTGCATTCACAAAAGGCTATATTTTGTATCGCACGCAGTTTCTATTTTTCTAATTATTAGTTTTCGGAAATTACATTTCAATCACCCAATTTTCCTGTATAATTTGTTTTATGATTTAATAGAATAATTTTATCTTGAATTATATTTCGCATACTGATGTTTGGTTACTATTAATAATATGGGTACTGTCTAAAGGTACTTAAAACATTGATGGAATAACGTTGGTCTGCAACTGTTGGTGTTTTTCTAGAAATATTCGTTTTGTTAATTGGGATTTCGGTAGCCCAATGTGTAGAGCCACCCGAATTGTGGAATACGCGGGTTTGAATCCCACCCGAATTTGTTTTTTTTACTTTTCTACCAAATTTTAATGTATGTCCAGAAAACTTATGATTGAATCGATGTCAGATTTTTGGACATAAATAATTGAAAAATGCAACTAGGCTCTATCAGATAAACTTATGTATCCGTCGCTAAGCAACCACATTATAGCGTATAGAAGATCTTACTTCTTACATTCCATCTCACGCTGCCCCATAAGAATTTGCTTGAAACCAGCGTTTTTAATCGCTTGCAGCAGAAAGTATGAGGCCAAAGATTTTAAAAATATTACAAATATATATTTATCTGGGACAATTCACACGACACGACAAGATGATCTGACCCCAAACTAAGCAGAGCTTGTATTATGGGCGTCAGACTGATAAACATACTTAAATACTTCGCAATACATACTTAAATGTAATTACACCCAGACACACAACGAACACAAATGTTCGTCACATAAATGTTTGTCATGGGTGGGGATCGACCCCACGACCTCCGGCGTCTAAGGCAGGATTGCTGCCATTGCGCCTACACGCCAGTTTTTCTTTTACCACTAATCCTTGATTTTTGGATAGCACTTTGCACTCAAATTAGTTCACTTTGCCAATAAACTCTAAAAATACTTAACCTAGAGCAATGAAAATAAAAAAACTCACATAGTAATATAGTATATTTTATATCGAGGGACTAAACTAAGCCTTAATATACCAGAGGTGGTTTGACTCTCGAGTGCGAGGGAGTCAATGGAACCGAGGATATATTAAGTTAGCGTTTAGTCTCGAGGTGCAAACTGTACTTTTCACTTTGAGTGCGAGAAAAATAGTCAATTTAGTACAAAAATATTTAAAACTGAACAAATTTACACTCGATAAAAGTTCTGAAAACACATAGTGCCACCTTCTTTGCGGACAAACCATGGAACTAAAACTCTCAACATTTTCGCAATGAAAATGGTCCACACTCCACAGATAATAGTAAATTTTTACTGGCTGTTTAAGTTTGGCTGCGTCACATGAAGGAAATTAAAAAACGAATTACTTTTTACTCCCTAGGGCCTAAAGTGGTTACTTTAGTCCCGCTTCGTAGCGCTATATTGGCGTACTTTTAAAGCATGAGAAGTGAAAAAAAAATAATTCATCCAATGCTTGTACTCAATAACAATAATTAAAAATTAAAGGTCTGTATGCGCAATACGCCACGCTTTCTTTATCATATCTGCTCCTTTTTCTCCTATCATAATTACAGGGGCATTCGTATTACCTCTCACGATTTTGGGCATTATACTAGCGTCTATGACTCTTAAACGTTCCACATTACGGACTTTAAGTTCTGGATCTACTACCGCTGAATTATCGTGCAGTGGACCCATTTTTGCTGTTCCAGTTGGATGATATAAAGAAAATGTCATGACTTTGGCATAACATTCTAGAAAATCATCACTGTTCTTTTCATAATGTTTGCACTCATCGATATCTAAAAATTCTAGCTTAATTCCTAGAGCCTTAAATGTTTCACATTCTGCTAATTTAAAAATGTGTTGTTTGATTCCCTTTATAATTGTTTCCACATCTTTTGGTTCCTTAAAATAGTTAGCGTATATCAAAGGATATTGATTTGGCTCTTTGTGTTTAAGTAAAATCTTTCCTTTCGACCTAGGCTGTAGTAAGACGACGTAAATCGTCACTGTGAAGTTGCCATTGTTAAGTTCTCGATATTGGTTCAGAATATCTTCTTTGATTCCATGCTTGCCAAAAATGTTAATCAGATCAGATTCGCCAGGTGGGAACATGAGGTAGTGGAATTGAATGTCTGGACTAAGTGCATTTGGATCGGTTGTATTATAAAAACTCGCAACTCTGTGCGGGCCGAAATGTGAATAAGGCCCCTTTCGAGTCAGAACATATGACACAAACTCTTTGGTTATATTTTCCAGAGATGTGAAAGTCGTATCTGCTTTTAACTTAAAAAACATTGGCACGAATGAATGATCTTGTAAGTTCTGTCCAACGGGTAAATCAGCTTTAACTTGAACACCAATATCTCGTAAATGTTTCGAAGGTCCTATACCAGATAAAAGTAGTAGTTGTGCTGTGTTGATAGTTCCGGCAGATAGTATAACTTCTTTTTCTGCATTAACATTTATTTGTTGGCCATTTTTAGTAATTACCACCCCGTTTACGACGTTCGTGTTGGGTTTGAACACAACTTTAGTTACATAAGCATTTTTCATTACGTGGAGATTTTTCCTGTCTTTAATGGGACTTAAAAAGGCGCGGGCTGTGCTGTGTCTAACGCCATCTTTTATATTACTGAACGTTTTTGCAGCGCCCATTTGTTTGGCTCCATTAACATCTGAAACAATATTCAAACCGACTTCGCTGACAGCCTGCAACATCAACTTTTCAAAGTCTTGGATATTTGGATCATTTTCCACGCTCAGGTAGCCCTTTGTGCCATGGTATTTTCTAATTTTCTCAGTTATTTCTCCTGAGTAGTTTTCGCTCTTTTTGAAATAAGGAAGTATGTCTTCGTAAGACCACCCTTTATTTCCAAGAGCGGCCCATTCGTCGTAGTCAAGTTTATTTCCCCGAATGTAAAACATACCATTTATGCTACTACAGCCTCCTAAAACTTTTCCTCTGGGCCAGGCGCACCTATTATCTTTGTAGCCTCTGCAAGCATTTTCCTGCGGTTCAGGTTTGTAACCCCAGTCAGTAGCGGTGTTCAAGTTGTTGTAGAATAGTTGTGGAGTCTGAAACGCAGAAATATATTTTTAAATTCATTCATTAAAGCATTAGACAGAAGTAAAAAAGGTTCTTTTTAGGGTACACTTTGTGGTAAAAGTATAGCAATCATTATTACTTTTAGGATTTATGCCGAATTTATTAAAATCTTCTTATAGATAAGCTGTCACACTTAATTGTTCCCATTTAAAGTTAAGTTACTTCACAATTTATGAGGCTTGTGCATAAATAAATTATTTTGTCTTGCATCAAACTATGTTGTCGATGTAAAAACCTAAAAGAAGCAGGGGTTTTTATCCGAACACGTTTTAACTGTCACTATAACTCTACCAAATCTAAAATGTTACTTAATCCCTTAATACGTTGTGGCGGAAGGGGTGTATAACTTTGCCAGGTTATACTCAGGTATGGTATGTAGGTATGTCATCGTCATGGCAACATCAACTGGAAATTGTCATTCATTTTAGCACCCCTGTTTCTTATTTCTAATGTTATAATGAATGAAATATAGCTGTCCGTCAGCGGCTTTGGCCCCGTACTCTATTTCTTATGTTAGTGAAAAAAAAGATTTTTTCCAATCGGTGCAGTAGTTTCGGAGCCTATTTATTACAAATAAACAAACAAACAATCAAATCTTTTCTTTTTATAATATTAGTATCTATAGATATCTGCGTTTCTTTTCGAAAGGATAATATATTTTTATTATAATGTATTTGTGACACATCTGATCTTATCTAAGTAGTTTCAGAATCATTTATCGTGTGAAGGCTCCATATATAAAAAATATTGTGAAACCATTCATAGATTGTAAGATATTATTTGCGTGGTGGGTTGCTTCGACGCAGATTGTGCACTTCGCAAAATGCGAATTTCTCAAAATGAGCACATTTAGCGAAGTGCACGTTTTGCAAAGTCAACTATTTGAGCATGGTGTACAAGTTGAAAGTGCACTATTTGCGTCAAACCCATTTTGTGACAACTATTTCGTAGTTTCCTACCTCTGTATTGAGGTCAGGGTCCCCTCCAGCTTCAATGAGGAGCACCTTCCAGTCCGGCACCTCGCTCAAACGGTTCGCCACCACGGCACCTGCGGAACCGGCCCCTACTACTATGAAGTCGTAGTTTGGATCTGAAATTCATCATAAGTTAGTACTTAGTTTATAGATTATCATAAGACAGCTTAATGCGGAAATTCGAGGGGAGGTCAAAAAGTTCGTTGAATGGAGTGTAAAGAGTAAGTAATAAAACTTGAAATATTTTTTTCTTATTAATATATTCTTCCTTCTCTCTAATTTATTTGTTTGTTAAAATTATCAATAAATGTATTTTTACGTTTGAATAAAAATATTTTGTGTTTTTCCTTAGGCCGTAATTGCGCTCTTCACCTCTTCATCGCTGGAAAAAAAATCTCCTCAAAGCTCTTTTTAAATTTAAGGAACTGATAAATAGTTCCTTGGAGATCAGTCCAACCTATAGACAATTTTTTAAATTTTGAAGCCAACTCTTTGTACAGCAGGCACCGCAACATGCACGTGTATGCATTGTCGCGCAGAAGGAGCACACCTTTGGTAAATTTCCCCCACCATTTCTCCCTCACAGGATCTTGAAAACGTGTCAAAAACCTAGCTTAGTACACTCCAGTTAAAGTGACACCCTTTTCGCTGCAGTCTACAAGAAGAATACTTTATGTATTCCAGAAAACAGTGGACATGAGTTTTCCAGCTGATGCTGAATGAAGCTGAAGCTGATGAACACACCTCTAACTTCTTTTGGGGTATTGTACCACTTTTGTGCCCCTGCATAGAGTCTTACTTGGGCCCAGAGTTATATTGATGAACTCAAGTTTCATCTCCAGTAACATCATCATCATCTGTGCGGTCTATCCCACTTGTGAACCGACACTGGTGTGTGGGGTACTGGGGTCCCAGGGTCCGCCTTTTTATTGTTATTGGCCCACTTGGCGCTGTCTTGTGCTTTCTCAGTGTGAGTCTGTTAGCACGCATATCACCCTTAACGACGCCGAGCCACCGCTTCTTGGGTCGATTTTTCCTGTCCGTTCCTGGCGGAGGCTCCATGGCAAGACATTTGTTTCCAACGGAGTTTGCCAATCTCCGTGAGACATGAACATACCAACGAAGGCGGCACTCCTGCAGCTGGTCTGCGATGTCACGAACACGAAAGCTACCGCGGATGTGGGTGTTCCGCACGCGATCTTTGCGTGAGACCCCACACATCCAGCGCAGCATCTTTATTTCCATGACGCGCAGCTCCTGCTTGTGTCGCTCTATTAACGGCCATGTTTCACTGCCATATAAAAGGACAGGCCTAATGATGGTTTTATAGACCTGCCCCCTCAGCATGATCCGTATTGTGGGGTCACAAATGACACCAGTCACCTCTCGCCATTGGGCCTAAGCCGCGGAAATTCGGGCTCTGACGACGCTGTCGATGTCGATGTCAGTAACAATCCGGTCTAAAACTTTGAGTTTCCACCACAGATAGCCAAACACTCGCCAAATGGACCTGTATCTCAGTAAATTAGGACCAAATTCTAATGAAACTTTGGATTTATTTATACCTTTAATCAATGTTCAAACTAGTACAGCTAGTAGAAAGTGTCATTTTCCCCCCATTCCGCGAACTTTTGGCGTCGCGTCCCTTCGTATGTTCTTGTAATAGTCTACTTGTTGTAATGACTTACGTTCTAATTATTTGTATTTTTTCATGCACGTTACTTAACTATGACGTTACTATAAACCTTAAAAATTACTCATAATATTTTTTTACTAAATTGTGAATCAGTGGCGATAAGGGTATCCTTGCAATGAATTATGTTATTTTAATGCTTTCATCTGTAACGTTTTAAATAGACCTTAGATGTGAACTCCACCAATTGTCATAGACCTTCTGCAAGTTCTGCACGGTAAATGTGTAAAAAACGGGTAAAAACACCAAATGTCATGTCAATGTTGTCTTTCTGTTAACAATTTTAAAAGTAAAGGCTTCACCGAAGCTGCGAAGTAGGAGCCCGAAATTCACATGCCTGTGGCTGGCATGCCAGTAGCAATCGCGTGACAGCAGAAACCAAACAAATGATGTCAAATGATTTATGTACCTGTCAAGATTCTGCAGATTCCACACTTTTCGATCTGGTAAGCCTACAATTATGTGTATTTCGGGCTTAACTTTAAAGTGGCCCCTCACGTGGAGCATTTTCCTGGAATGTAACGTTTCAACCTCGGTTTTGATCATTACCCTACAGAACTGCCTTACAAAACTTCGGGGAAGTTTTATCAAGATATTACACATTGTATCATCAAGTTGCGCAGTGTAATGCTCGGTGCTTTTCCCCTACCAACGTAATGCTCGACTG
Organism: Udea olivalis; assembly: GCA_947369235.1. Taxonomy (NCBI): domain Eukaryota; kingdom Metazoa; phylum Arthropoda; class Insecta; order Lepidoptera; family Crambidae; genus Udea; species Udea olivalis. Next base: position 5,988,699 of record OX376362.1, on the reverse strand, counting down.
TGTAACATTACAGTTTGTGCACTTTAGTGCTTGGTTCTCCTCCCTTACTGATGTAATGCTCGACTCTGTAATGTTACATTACAGGAAAATGCTGCAAGTAAGGGAGCACCTTTACCTTCATAATCTGAATGTTGTCATCGATTTTTCTATAATGTATGAGTAACCTTTAATAACTGCTTCCGTGGCATCTGCTGGCCACAGGTGGTCGCCTGCGATGGCGCACTGAGCCGCCAGGAATGCCTGCAGGCTTTGCGCGAACACAGGCCCTGCGATCCTGTAGCTATCCACTATCGTCGAAGTCAGGGTCTGGTCGCACGCCCACATTTCGATTTGTTTTTGTTCTTATACCCTGAAATTATGGTAAATCAGTGTTATATCATTACAAATCAATCTGGGCGATGCGACTTACAAGTTTTATTTACCACTAGCTGTCCGTCAGCGGCTTCGCCCGCGATGTCTTTACCGTTAAAATATAGCCTAAATTAAAAAAAATGAGTCACTCCCTAATAATGTAGCTTTATATTAGAGAAAGATTTTTTTAAATCGGGTCAGTAGTTCCGGAGACTATTCAATACAAACGAACGAATAATCAAACAAACAAATCTTTCCTCTTTATAATATTAGTATAGATGAGAAAATGTCGTGAAATGAAATGAAATGAATTTGTTTATTTCGGACACCAATAGATCCATTTAAATGTTAGTAAAACTTGATATCTATGTTAGTGAAATTTAAAATGCTCATTGGCCCTCACGTGTATTGATCTCCAGTGAGAAGTAATAGGGCTATTCATTTTATTTGCAACCACCGTCAGGAGAGTGTTGGTGCTGCCCCTCGCTCACTACTACAAAGATACTGCACGCTTGCGTACCACGGTTAGGAAGCCATCTGTATCTCAAGCGGTAAACAGCCCCAAGGCACTGCTGCGCCAGGGCAGCCCCAACAGCCCCCTGAAGGTGTTGTTGTATTGGACACGCAAGGCACTGAAGGCTTTTTTGGTGTAATTAACCCACAGGTTGCACGTGTATAAAGTTTGGCAGTATGTTTTAAAAAGAGTGAGTTTCACTTCACGAGAGCAATGTGCAAACCTGCGTGACAGCATATTCCCCCTCACCGACAGCGCCCTACGCTCCCTCTTTATGTCCACGTCGTCTTTGGAATCAGTAACCCAGTGACCCAAATACATAAATTGCGTGACAATCGGAAGAAGATAGCCACTTAGTGTCTATGGTGGAACGGGGACATTTTACTAACCGATTTGAAAACTAGAATCACACTCTTCTTCACGTTCTATTTGAGTCCATGGGCCCCAGCAATCCTTATCGACATATTGCTATCAGTACATTTAATGCGTTGACTGAGGGGCCCAACATGACCATATCATCGGCGTAACTAATATTGTTAATGCAACAACCATCAACCGAACAACCAACTCTGCAGTAACGTTATACTTACTTCGCCGAAATGTTTTAAAATATTTACTTATTTTTTTAAATATTTTTAGACCTAACAGTCTTTGATCACAATCTCACCTATCTACTCGTTTAAAAAACCACTGTATACTTTTCCAGAACCTGCGCATATTCTTCAGAACAATACATTCTGGAAAAATATGCGCGGGCAGCGAATTTCACTCGGTTGCTGTTCTCATTATGAAACTATCGACCAAACGCTTCGTGCGGATAGTTGAAATAACCACAACGTGAGGGTGGGTGCTGACCACTCTTTGTGGATTATTCTAAGGCCTTACTTAGTATTTTCTAGAAATCATTGAATCAGTTCATGTTCTATTCATTGTTATCATTAATTATTTTCTACAAATTACGGAAAAAGAGGCAGTGGAAATTTCCTATTGTACCATACGAATCGCACTGACATTAATAATAATCTAATGAAAATATCAATTAAATGAAGAAAAACACCTTAGAGTGCATTGAAAATGGGTGCACCAGTGAAGGAGAGCACCATTTCACGATGCAACATCGTGAATTGGTGCCCAAAACTCTTAACTCTCTTTATCGAGCACTCATTGCCAGGACAAGAAATAATCAACTTAAGTTGTCATTGCCATAAGTTATAACAACTCAAAGTATTTTGTTTCTATTTCATTTGATAGTGACAAAAGGTTGCTTTATTATTCATTCATAATAATAAAGCAACCTTAAGAGAGTTGAGAGTTTTGGGCACCGTTTCACGATGTTACATCGTGAAATGGCGCTCTCCTTCACTGGTGCACCCATTTCATGTGCACTCTAAGGTGTTTTTCTTTCCGACATCAAATATCTTATTCACCTTCCTGGTACGACCAGCAACAGAAGTAGCAGAAAATTTGGGCCTTACCCGTTTGGACTACTTCCCGTTTCGTAACCCTCACTAAATACCTAAGCAAAAGTGACGTTTCGTAAACTTAAAAAACAATCATATAAATATATGAATCGTATAAATATATGAATAACGAAATCGTGGCGTTTGGACACCATTTTTTATAGCAGTACGGTATAGTCAACGTCAAAAGTTAGAATTACTTTAAGTATTATTAAAATAGCACGTTTTACAATTTCAAAAATAAGTCTTCATCTCCAGTTTCGCCGTATAGTATTATTTTATAGTGGTTGCGATGTGTTTTGTCGTAGTAGTTCCCATTCTACCTACCATCTGTCCCTTCATAATTGTTGCCTTTCATTGACAAAGTTATAGTGACATGGTAGTAAAGTGTAGGTAGAGCCTGTTTACGAGTATACCAGGCCAGTATGGTAAAATACCTTAAAAAATTATAATCCTCAAAGGACAGTGTCCAAGTTGGCCTATGAACCAACAAACATTTGACATTTGTCATAATTCTGGCCATGATTTAAGACATAATTATCAGTTCTTAGATTGTCACGGACACTTCTGATTTTTGATATCAAAATTAAAAATACTGAAAAGATTTATCGCACGGAAACATTTTTTTGATACCATTTAAGCTGCGTTCGTCTGTGCCCTTTGTTGTTTAGCCATCGCAACAATATTTTAATTGACTTTGTATTGACAAAATAAACATTGTTTGTGCAAGAAAATGTAGTTGTGAACTTACTAAAGGCTCTTAAAAATGAGTAACAATACATTACTGTCAATGCGATAGATGTTTATTCAACTTTTCATTTTAAATCAGATTATGCATTTGCTTAAATCAGCTATGTACGAAGCCAAAAAAAAAAAGTAATGACGTTTGGTTGACTTGACACTTCAACGCAAAAAAAAATACCAGCATCTGTCTAGTGTCTTGTATTTTTCGCTTTCAATTTGCAATGCTGTGTTATTGTTTTTATACTAATAATTTCATTTTTACGACTCTGCTTAAAAAACGGACGTTGATGGCTCTCTGTAGTGACCTACCTCCTTTCAGATTAAACCGTTTAAAGACTTTGTAACCTGCTCAGCAATAATTTACGATCATCGCAATGGAATCAACATTTAGTGTGAATTGTGGCTCAGCTAGTGGTTCCATGGTACTGGCAGAAGTGGCAGATCAACAAAATATGTGCTTGAAGAACATTAGTCCCACTTACGTAAATAAAATTTCGCATTAAATTATTACATATAACCTCAAAATTTACATTTTTTTGATATTTAACGAGTTTTCAGAAGTGTCCGTCCATAAACTACGTTTTGACACTAAAGTGTATGTATTTATGAACCTTATGAGGTATTTTTCATGACTGTTGGTTCATAGGCGGCAATGTATGGGCGAATGTACACTATCCTTTAAGGGAACTTTTGAACTTCAACTTTTTTAAAAGCCAATGTTTAACCATGGAAGAAGTTAATGTTTTTAACAACAATTAATGATTTCCTTAGTTGACTTTTGGATCAACTGTGCTCACCTCTGCCTGTACGAAGATGGCCTATAGTTACAAATGTTATTGGTTTAAGTGATAACAGCTCTTGATCATAAATATTACGAGTATGTTACGTCGCACATATTTAATCCTAGGTAGATTCTACAGCGAAGTCTTGATAACTAGATGTACTATTTACCATTATGATATGCTAGTAATTTAGAAAACAAATATGCGTTTTTCTCGATTTGGTCACTTAGACCATTACAATGACATCTTAGCTCCACTTATGACGATTATGGAACAGCCCCGAGTTGCAGCAATATTAAAACATTTAAAACAGGTAAACAGGCTAAATACCAATAACTGCCTTACTAATGATGCCAACGAATACTTAGTGTCATTAAACATGTTTTGCCATTCATTAATAGTCTTCATTTGTATCGAGTTTAGTATTATACGTTTAAATGAAGTAACCATTAATATCAAATGACGCCTCTGAGTGTGGCGGTAAGACGTTGCAGGAAGAGTATGATTGTCCCAATATCGTTTTTTGAGGTGATGTTAGGTCCGCAGGGGCCTGAATACAAAAGCATAACTTATCAAGTTCTCTCCCGAAACTGAGCGTAGCGAGCAATTCCGTAATATGATCATTAATTTCCAGCCAGTCAGCGGTTACCTGGCACTAACGCTTCTAGGCTGAAAATTTACTGAAGTTTAGGGAATTAACTTGACTAGATTTAAGCGATTCTAATAAGGCCACAGTACGTACAAAAACTTACCTTGTATTTACACTATTATGCACTTGCGATGCGCTTGCACTCGGTGCATGCTCGGCGCTTGTCGGCAGACTGGCGACCGGTCGGTTGCGCAGGCGATCATACATAACAGTTCTCTTGTAAAACTATGTAACACGCCTGACTTCGCTCCGTAATGCATCCTTGTTAAATAACAGTTTCTAGTATGACTGAATCTAATTCTAAATACTATGTATACGTAAACTTTTAGTGGCTTGAACGAGAAAACTACTTCGCAGTTAATATAAGGATGTGTGAAGTAATGAAACTGGGTTTTACGTCCAAAGGTGGGTACTGACCAACGTTACGCGGCGTACGTAATGTAAACATTCGCAGGGAGCATGTTACGCATCTAAAATGTACGTTGTGTCTTAAAAGCGGCGTAACATGCTCCATATTCGCCAGCCACAGATAATACTAGAAGAACGACGTGGGCGCGTCCGCTCGTGACGTACAGCGTACTGACTGAACAGTAACACACAAAGGATTCGCCAAAAAACTGACAGCCAGGTGGAGCACTCAAGCGAGCAACGAGCTCGTTGCTCGTTGGTTTCCTCGTAACACTACGTACTGACTACATGAATGCTCGCTGTGTAACATTGTATATTACGCCGCGTAACGTTGGTCAGTACCTTAAGACTCTAAGTTACATCTTTGTAGTTCTTTCATCATTTGACCTTAAGACTCTAAGTTACATCTTTGTAGTTCTTTCATCATTTGTGTGACGGATCCTGCCTGGATGTCTACCATGACCATGAGTTTACACCAGCCGCCAGCGTCCGCGTTGACATCGTTGACGTTTTTGTATGGGATTTCGGTACTTTTCCCCTAGTGATTAAGATAACCAATAATAATTATAGTAATGTAATAACAATATTGATATAAATTAACATTAATTGTAATAATATTAATGTATGTACTTATCTCATTATAAGTGAACTATTTGGTTTTTATGAGAAATAAATTTCTTTAAACCTAACCAAAAATGGCATTCAAATTTCTGAACTCAACTATCGCCGTTTATGTGACAGAAACTTATAACTGTACTAGCTTTTACATGAAATCTATATAAATTGTAGCCCATGTGTCAATCTGATGTATAAGATGTACCTATTACTGTAGAGTTTCATTAAAATACGTTCAGTAGTTTTTGCGTGAAAGAGATAACAAACTTACACACACACATACATACATATATCCTCACAAACTTTCGCATTTATAATATTAGTAAGATTAGTAAGAAGTAAGATTAGTAAAAGTAAAATTAGTAAGACTGTAGGTCGAGTAAATCATACCCAGAACTAAAATTCATGTGAGAACACTTGTATTTGTTCTGCATCTGGGTGTTATTATTTGTGTTTAGTGTCGTCAATAAATAATTAGTGCATTTTTATTTTTAGCATTTAACAATGCACTATTTCCCGCTCCTGCTTGAGTTCCTTGGATCAGGTCAAATTTCTTTAGTTTCTATATTTGTGTAGGAAATAATTAATGTTTTTATTCTCATTATATTTAACTATAAAATGCGAATTACTATCTGAGCGGCCGCGATATCAATCAGCATTAGAACTTTCCGTAACTGAGACTGAATGATTGACAGACAAGCACAGCTAAAACCACTTATCGTAGAAAGCTGAAAGGCATGAAGGCTCTTCTTTGGGGAGTATAGAGTAGCATTAGAGAGAATTTTCCGACTTCAATTCATCCTATTTATATCTAACTTCGTAATATTAATAAAATAAACACATGAAAGATACACGACGTCTTGTTTTTTATTGGAATTAAATGGTTTAAAAAATATATATCATTACCTGTCGTTTTAGTAAGGTTGATTTCAATTTTATTAACACAGTGGAATCCCTCATGCGGGATGCAATCTTTAAAAGTAGGGTCTACCCCCTTATAACTAAGGCAGTGCTTTACTAGACTACAGTTCCATAGTGAAACAGTGCTTTGGCAACACTTTGTCTTTTATGAACACAGGAACAAAAGACAAGAAAAAAAGTTGAAGCTGAAATCTCAAAATAACTTTTTCATTACTCATACTCTGAAAGTAGGTCTGAAGTTGCCTGAGGAGCGGGATGAAAGTAATACTTTTCATCCCTAGGGAGAATCAGTTTCAACTGACAGCTGTCAAATTATTTTAAAAAAACTAGTTCTTTTTCACATATCTATTGAACCATGTTTCAACTTTCTATACAGCCACGATGTAAAATTGAAATAACTTAAAGTTAAGTATTGATTAAAGAATATATATTTTTTAAATAACTTTATTATAATTTAGTTTCAACAATTTCTTTAAAATAACTTAGATTTGGGCAAAATATTTACCATTTTTCCAATGATGAAAATAAAAAATTATGGCTGAATAGCTGGCCGGCCAAAGAAAAAAAAACAAACAAAATAGGCGGGAAAGCGGCAATTCGATCTTCATTCATTTTTTCGATTTGAAGACTTTTGTTTATACGTATAGCAGAGATTTGTACCTATAAAATGAGTTCATCTGATTCTGATATGAATTTAACGCCTGATTTTATAAGAGAAGAGGCTAAAGCGGTAGTGGAAAATAAAATTTACTCATTTTTTCTTTAGCTAATTCATGTTTTTATTTTTATTTTCCTTGTATTTGTAATGAAAAGCACAGTGTTTACCTCGGGTTAAAGACTTATTTAGTCCCTCGAACTATTGGCGCCCTCACTTCGTTCCGGGCGCCAAACCCCGTCTCGGGACTAAATAAGTTACTTTCACCCCTAGGGTAAATAAATAATAATAATAATATGTAATAACTTTAAATAAGATTAAGAGAAATGACTGTAAAATCCGGAAAACCGGTTAACTTCTGCTTTAACACCAGAATACAAGTTCTCAAAACTTCTATCTTGTCACCCCTATTTTATAATGATAACTAAAGTAACAATAACGAAAGTAAGTACTTAATTATCTAAATGACTATTATCTTAGAGTACTACTTCATACTTCATTCCGTCGTAGTATAGCCAAATTCTGCATCTTCGTTCGCCTTTCAGCGTTATTACCTCATTCGTTTCATAATATACAGGATTTTCATCAAACGGTGCTCTGTATGGTGTGTTTTCAAAGTTGTTTGGACTAAATAAACGGTTGTTCAAGAACGGGCTGGGTAAAGCTTGTTTTCGCTTGCCACTGTTAAATATATTCTTAAGATTGTTGCCTAATAAGCTACTACGACCGCTTGTTCTATAGAATGGGTTTCTCTGGAAGTAATCGCTTGGTTCACTCGGTCTGGGCAGTAAATTGTATCGGTCTTGTGCCAAGTAGGGATACGGCTGGACATATTGTGGCGGAACATAATTTACCAAGTGTGGATTTATTATTTGGTAAAAGTTTCCATATGCTTTATCCTCAGGAGGTTTGTTTACATCTAAAAGGTAAGGCTGGTCCGGTGAATTTGCGATTGGATAAGATTCTAGGACAAGGTCATTTTCTTTGTAAGCAGGAGTTACTTCGACCGGACCATTTTCTTCATACGCACGACCTTCAATATGATTGGCAGGTTCGGCAGTGGTTGTTGTCCTTTGTTTATGATGCTTTTCATCGGCTAGAAGATTAGGGAAGAGACTACCGGTCTCGTTAAATAGATCAGGATGCAAATGTTGATTTTTTGAGGAAGTGTCCGTAGTAGTATCTTCAAATTCTGAATTCTTAGATCCAAGGTATGGCATAGTGGTGTAAGTTGGAGTGCACGTAGAGTTCTCTTCATAGGCCTCGCCCCAGTCTTCTTGTATCATGTCAGCAGCTTTCTCTGCTATCATTATGATTGGTGCGTTGGTGTTCCCACTGACGATGTTTGGCATTATGCTTCCGTCGACTACGCGTAGGCTTTTGACGCCGTATACCTGAAAGTAGAAAAAAAAGCGGTGAGCTTGATAAATATTTGGCAACTATTGAGCGGAGAGACCTGACAAGAATAAATATGCGTTGGCGCAACAGTTTAAGGATAAATTGTTTAGATGTTTAGCCTACAGCATTGGGTCCTTAGTATATAGATGTATTTGTTCTGGACCTTTTTTATTTTTGAAATAATAGAAGTTACATATATGGCGGACTTGGCATTCTCTACCAGTCAACCACAAACCAGGCTGAAATGTTGCAGGCAGTGCAAAAAATGAAAATTAAATTGTGTTTACGTGGTTGTCTAAATCATACAAAAAAGACAAATAATATGAAAGTTGACATAATAGTTTCTGTCAAAGATACTAAAATACTTTTACTTACTCTTAATCTGGGGTCAACTACAGCCGACGGATTAGTCGCAGGGCCCATAGCGCAGGTCCCGACCGGGTGGTAGATGGTCAGCGAGTGGTGGCGGGCCTGGCACTCCAGGTGCTCGTGCGACATCAGCTCGTGGTGACTGCAGCCAGGGTTGCGGTGGGGGTTGGCTCGCGTGTTCAGCTCGCGGAGGGCTGGCTGTTCCGACAACTGCTGGACTAGTCTTGCACCCTCCACCTGGAAAAACATTTGAATGGTTAAAGTTGAGGGAAAATGCGCTTTGGTAAATGTGCACTTCTGAGTACTTAGCTTACCAATACAACTGGTGAAGTTATCTTGGCTGTGACTTCCCTGTTTGGAGTCATAGTCGTAAACGTACATACTTGTATGTTGTTATTTTTCTTCTAATTAACTGATTGTTGTGATGGCTTACCTTTGAGATAAGTATTATCTTTACTGCCGCTGTTTACAAAACGGCTCTTTCCAAGCAATAGATAATAAATAAAATAAATATCTGGAACAATTCACACCAAGATCATCTGACCCCAAACTAAGCAGAGCTTGTAATATGGGCGTCAGAGACTGATAAACATACTTAAATATTTCTAAATACATACTTAAATAGATAATAACACCCAGACACACAACAAATACAAATGTTCGTCACACAAATACTTGTCATGTGTGGGGATCGAACCCACGACCTCCGGCGCTATAGGCAGGATCGCTGCCATTGCGCCAACAGGCCAGTCAAGATATAGATAGATAAAGAGATTATTTCTCATTATAAAAATACACATTAAATTACATTTTTTCATGGTCAATTGAAGGATTTTCACAATGAGATCGTCAAAGATAATAAAATGGAATAAAATATAACAAAATATGGAAAAATAACACAATAATTCAAATTAAATACAAAAAGTTATAATATAATAATAGTCATGATAGTATAGGTATGCAATTATTTAAGTGTTTAATCTCAAAATTAAGCATTTTAATCCCTTTCTCACAAAAATATCTGTTATTTCATTTATTTACCTAGAGGAAGGGGTTATTCCTTCTTATGAAATCATTTGTAGAAATTCACCATTATTGTGTTAATATATTAAAACGAAATGCATTAACCGGGCCCCTCTTCTTTAGTTACAACTCTTTTAGCTGTTTTTTTAGTAAAACACATTGTTTTGTGTATTTTGAACTAAAATGACAACTAGTTAGCTATGTTTACCTTTCACAATAAGATGATATTTTACTTACCATGACATTGACATCTTGAGGATCAGAAAAATATTTAGGATAAATACGTGGCGGAGAGTAAGGATTCGAGTCTCGGAGCTTCAGGAACCCTCGGCTTTTAGGTCTGAGTAGCAAAGGCACTATCGAAAACGAAGGGTCGAAAAGAATATCTTCGTATAACTCCGCGTAAGTCTCATCTGTCAGACCATTCGCTCGTTTCCCAAATAAGCCACCATCCATATTATCTGCAGTAGGAGCTATAAACAGCTGAATATCAGGATAGTCTTCAGCAGGATCCGAATATTTTGTGTTAACAAAAGCCATTGCCTCAGCCTCCATCATGCTGTACAGGTAACCCTGCTTGTGAATCGAAAAATCGATCAATGATTCCACATTAAGCGCTGAAAACAGGTTAAAACCGTAGTCGGTTCCATTCTTGTAAGGATTATCGAATAGGAACGAATTACCACCCATTGCAATGTGGTCTTGGAGATTCTTCCCCACTCCTTCTAGATTTACTAGCGGTTCAATGCCCACTTCTTTGAGGTGCGCAGCCTCACCAATACCTGATAGCATAAGTAGCTGCGGTGATTGTATAGACCCAGCCGATAAAATCACTTCCTTACTAGCTTTCACTATTCGCTGTTGGCCGTGCTTCACAAATTTTACCCCATAAGCTTTAAGATTTTTATCTATTAGTATTTGCTCTACTAGTGAATGAACACTGACATGAAGGTTTGGTCTTTTTGAAGCAGGTCTGAGATACGCTTTAGCAGTACTACACCTAAGGCCCTCTCTGACAGTGGCATGAGAACGCGTAAATCCAGTTTGATATTGTCCATTGACATCGCGTATTTCATATCCAAGTTGCTGACCAGCTTCTAGTATCTTTCTTGTAATAGGTTGCTCGTATCGAAAGTATTCAACTGAAAGCGGTCCGCCAGACGAATGGTAAGGATCGTGCTGGTAATGTGGAATTCTCATATCTTCAGCTTTCAGGAAATATTTCAAGATATCTTCGTACGCCCATCCTGTATTGCCCATTTTTGCCCAGCTGTCATAATCGCGCTTGTTCCCTCTTATATACAACATAGCATTAAGGACACTCGAGCCACCTAACACTTTACCGCGAGGCCACTTGCACCGTTTGTCCACCATGCCTAAGCAGTATTCATCACTAGGTTCCGTTGCAAATTGCCAATCTATTGAAGACACTTGGAGGATGGGGAATAAAGCGGGAACTTCGGAGAGTACATTTTCGTCTTGGCCGGCTTCTAATAATAACACGTTCCAGGCGGGGTTTTCTGAGAGTCTACCAGCTAGAACGGAACCGGCTGAACCACCGCCAACGATGATGAAGTCGTAGCAATCGTACAGATGTTCAAATGGGTGGTCTCTTACTCTGTTTTCGGCGTCTTCTATATCTGGTCTGTACAGGTGTATTGCCATCCGAAGTACTATCAATGTTCCCAAACCTGGTAATAGGTTGAAAAGTATTCTAGTACTGGAGAAAATGGGTTTAAACGAAGCAGGATTGTAGGACGACATAATTTTGGTGTGCGCCCATTCCAAGTAAGTTCACAACTGATAATGGGTGGAGTTGAATGACAACTAAGTCAGCAGAAAGTTTGGTGCAGCGGGCGATTGTTTTTGATGCACAGAGTAACTTTGAGTTAGTAATTACAAATACACAAATACTCGTAGAAGGATACTTTTTAGGACAAAAATACAAATGCAGCGTTCCATTTGTATTTTTGTCACATAATATCTCTTCATTCTTTATTATATTTATATTAAACGGTATAAATATAATGAAGAATGAAGAGATCGGGTGCGATCTAATTACAAAGCCTGCCTACAGTGTAGGACAGTAGCCCAGCGGTTCTCAAACTTTTTTAGCCACAGAGCCCTAAAAAATATGAAACTGGATTTATGTGAATATTTTGTTATAATCATATTACCTTACATGTGTATATATTTATTTATATATATTTTATGGTGGTGTTTTGGGGAGCCTCCACAAAGGCTTCGCGGAACACACTTTAAGATTTGAGCCTGTCATACAGTACAGAATACATAGCTAAATCATTACACGAATCTTGACTTGATCTCTATCTCCAATGTTTTAAGTCTTAAAACATTTGCGAACTCAGTATTTCGTGAAATGATTATTTGTAAAGTAATATATTGCCAATATAGGATGTTTGTCAAATTATTAGTTTAAAAGTTAAAATCAAACAAAAAGTATTAATGCACTTCATAGGCAGGACCAGACAAGCTAACCAGCCAGTCATAAAATTGTGAGCAAGATAAATAAATATATTGACCTGGAAATCCTGTAAAATTCGTTTTCTATAAAACCTATCGTCATAGTAATTAAAGTCGCATTGTTTCTTTCCTGTAATTATATTTAATGATCAATTATTCGAAGAAGGACAAGTCTGTCTCATTTATATCGCTCTCCATTCTAAATCTCTCTGCCGAAGGTTGTCTGGTAGAGATCGCTCTGTAGCGATAAGACCGCCTAAATTGTACTCTTTATTGTTTTTTCTGTTCACGTGTTGTATTTGTTTGGGCAGAAGATTATTTATCTTATCTTAATATTTAGCAAACAATTCAGATACATCTTTATTGCTCACCAAAACATCATTCATTACAGTAACATAATATACTTACCGGTATCCAAATATGTTACTAGTGTGTGCTTTAAGTACACTTTGATGATAAACAATTGTATTATTAGAAAGGTTCAGCATTAATCAATGAGGTTAACGTTTGTTTGTAGTCATTCACATTTATGATTTATATAGCTATTTTAATATATTAATTATTTTTATCGTAGTGTACAATTAACAATCAGAACCACTCAAAGTATATTTGTATGGAGCTGAGTCCCCAGTAAGTAAGTTATTGACGTTGTGAAGCAGGCGCACAGCCTAAATCCACTATTTTATTTATAAACATTTAATTCAAGCAAGAAGCTAAATGTGTTAATGTGTGAAGAAAGCAAAGGGTCTTTTATTTTGGGGATAGAATTTCAAATTGAAGTAAATCCCAGATGAACGGTGGTATATGCTATGAATTGGGCTTTATTCGAATTTTTTTTTTGTTATTCATTCTTAATGTGTGGTCCGGGTTTTGACCACCTCGGCTAGCCCGGAGGACGTCCATTTTACACACACATAATACCCCTAGAAAAACATCCTTTAGGGTGCGTTTCCACCAGAGATGTGCGTGGATGCGTTGCGAGGAATTTGTTTGTCAAGAACCAATAGAATCGCGAAGCTAGGTGGATGAAACCATTATATTGGTTCTTAACACACACATTCCTTAGGCTCCAACAATTTAAGCCGTCGTATCGCTCCAAGCTCCTGTCTCTAGACGAACTTCCACTTTCCTGTACCAGACCATATTGTAAGCGAAATACGTGCATCGCATATCGCTTACTTGTCTTCTTCTATACATTTATTACTCTGTGCGTATTCTGTATTGTGTGAAGAGTTGCAGTCGTCAGCAATCTTCACTTTTGTTCATTATTATATTACATTGTCACTTACCCGTGACCTCAATCGATTTAATGAATGAAGTTATAGATATGTTTTATCTTTCATATTGTGTTGGTTACAGACAGTTCAAATTCTCCTTTGAACTGTCTGAAAACCATTATAATGAACGTATCATCGTTCGTTGAAGAGAATCAATCGTTCTTACCTGTAATTTTTAGCGGTTTATATCTATTAAATGGTCAATACTTTTCCTAAATATGCATTTTCTTAAACAACAAGAAAAAAGGCCGTTATCGCAATAAACCGATCAGATACTCAGAAGATCGAATAGAGTAAATAAATATAGTCTCAGACCAAGATTATTAGATCCCGAGTACCCGAATGAAGATAAACTTGCACTTTGGGGGTTAGGAGTATATATAAGCATATCACATTTTATATAATATACCTTAATGTTAAAAGTAAAATATTTATATATTCTTATACACCTGGGGCGCTAGCTAGCCAGGAGCAACCCGCTCGACGTTACGACATGTCAAATTTAAAAATGTATGGAACTCTCATCAAATGTCATTTCGATTAGACGAGTGCTAACGTCATACCCGTACATTTTTTAATTTGACATGTCGAAACGGAGGTAGCGTGTTGCTCTTGACTAGGGCCTCTGGACAGAAAAGGCAGGATAATTTTCAATGCTGGCCGACGTTGAGGTATGTAAGTACGTAAATAAAAATCAAATAAAATAAACTTTGTCTTTACTCTTCTTTGCTTCATTTTTCTTCTCTCTTTCTATGCTTGTGATGTGAAGTAGTAAAACATAACTTACAAAGTGTCGAATGACATAAAGCTTAACTATGAGGAGAAATATTTTTTTTATATAATTCAAGACGAATTCGAGTTTCGTTTCGAAGTGAAACTTTGTTAACTTAACTACTTAGGGAGTTACTTTAAACTAAAATAAATAATCATTATAACACTTAATATTTACAAAGGCGAACCGCTAATACTGATGTAAATACTGAATTTTGTACGTGGCCATCAGGCGTAGGTGTAGTATCTAGACATTCGTCGGTGTAGCCAGAAATCTTTGATCATGTCGCTGCCCTTCTCGCCAATCATTATTATGGGTGCATTGGTATTTCCACTGACCAAATTTGGCATTATGCTTCCATCAATGACCCTTAAGCCTTTAACACCATAAACTCTCAAGTCACTATCTACTACGGCGTCTGGATCCCAGTATGGCCCCATTTTAGCAGTGCCAACGGGATGGTATATTGTACACGTGTATTGTCTTATCATACATTCCCAATACGCATCTGTGTATCTTTGTATATTGGCGCAAGCTGGGAATACGTGCTGATTTATTACAGAACCATATCTTTGGAAAGCCTTTGTTCTCGATACCGCCACAGCAATCTTTACACCTTCAATCAGGGTTTTAACATCCATCTCATCAGTCAAGTAGTTCGGATAAATGTAAGGGTAGTCGTAAGGATTTGCACTACGTAATTGAATGAAGCCTTTGCTTTTCGGACGAAGTAGCATCGGGATTATGCTCCAAACGTCCATATTGTTAATGGGCCTAAACACCGCATCATAGAAATGGTCTGTTAAACCGTGAACTTTGCGTAACTGTTCACCTCCATCAGAATTGGTAGAGCCAGATATGAAGTGAAACTCGATGTCAGGGTTATCATCAGAAGCGTTAACGTATTTAGTATTCACAAAAGCGAGGCCCTCGACTCCTCCCATTATAGTAAGAGGCCCCTCCCCTAAAACGGCGTATTCCATCAAAGTACTGACTGTATGTAGGCGATGCTCGACAATTGACACTTTCTTATTCACCATGAAAGCCAATCCTCCCAAGCCAATATGATCTTGAAGATTTCTTCCTACTTTTAAATTCTGTATAACAGGTATTCGGTGTTTCGTCAACTCTTCTGCAGGTCCAATACCTGACAGCATCAGCAGTTGAGCTGAATTTACAGTTCCTGCTGATAAAATGACCTCTTTTCGCGCTCTTAAACGGTATATCATTTTGTTCCTGATAAATTCCACTCCAAAAGCAATCTTGGTTCTTGGATCTATCATGACTTTAGTAGCGTGAGAGTGCATAGCTATATGTAGATTCTTGCGATCCTTAGCTGGTCTTAGAAAAGCTTTAGATGTAGAACAGCGGCTTCCTCTTCTCAGCGTTCCTTGAGCAACCATGAACCCTGTATGGTTTTCCCCATTTATATCTCTATTCATGTATCCCATCTCCCTACCAGCTTCGACGAAGCTTGTTACCAGAGGAGTATGATACGGAGCTTCAGCAACAGTGAGATAGCCACCTTTACTGTGATATGGTGTTTGTGCTAAGTATGGGTTCTGATTATCTTCAGATTTTTTGAAATAGTAAAGCACGTCCTTATACCCCCATCCCTTATTTCCCATGGCCTCCCACGCGTCGTAGTCCTTTTTATTTCCTCGTAAATACAGCATGTAGTTCAAGACTGAACTGCCGCCGAGGACCTTTCCACGTGGCCAGTTGCATCGGCCTCCTTCCATAGCTAAAAGCAAAAGAAAATGTTTTCGTAAGTTATGGTGTTTTCAGACCTGCAAATTCATTTTACTCAATTACTTTTACTAAAAAAATGCGATTAGGTAAATGGCCAGTGAGAGGATGAGATCCATGATCCATGCCATGACAGGTTGTGGTTACGATTTAATAAGCAACTTACAGGGCTGTGCTTATTTAACTGTCCTCATTTACTAACCTAGACAACTAGTTCCTTGAGGCTCCGTCTTATACTTCCAATCTAGCTTGCTGAGCTGCAGATACCCAGCCAAGAGCGGGACATCCGATATCTCTGTCTCATCCCCACCAGCTTCCAGCAGTAGCACCTTCCAGTTGCCGATTTCGGAAAGACGATTGGCTACAACTGCTCCTGGAATATTGAAATAATGCTTTCAGTTTTGAATACATCTATAGGTACTATAATATTATAAACAGGAAAGGTTTGATTGTTTGTTAGTTTGAAATGAATAGGCTCTGAAACTACTAGACCGATTTAAAAAATAGCTACATTATCAGTAGTGACATTAGGCTATATTTTTTTTAATTTAGGTTATATTTAGACTTAAGAAATGGTTCACGCGGGCGAAGCCGCTGACGGATAGCTAGTCATTAAATAAACTGTCCATAATAACACGACCATAAGAAATTGAAATATTCCCAATGCGTACAAATTTTGGGATGGTCATGAGGTAGTTTCTTATGGGTTTTTAGGTAGTTTGTTGTTAGTTTTTATTTTTAAATGGGTTTGCGTTTGGCCTTAGTCTCGCCGTGGTGGTGGTAAGCGATGACGAGGCCGATGGTGGTACACGCTTACCCAGAAAATGCCTGTGCACTCTGGCCTTGAAGACACCAAGGTTGTAAGTATCCGGAAACACAGACGCAGGGAGAGCGTTCCACTCCCTAGCGGTTCGTACCAGAAAAGACGCAGCAAACCGTTGGGTACGGACTGTTTTTGAAGATAATGAAAGTTCTATTTAAGCTCTTTGTCCTCAGTCTTTTGAATGTGTTGTTTTGTAGCTTTGAGAATCTGCTAATTTATTTCATGAGGCGCTTCAATACTGCTGCCATTTCTAAACTATTCCTCTTCTTTTTTTAGATAGTTTGTACATAAATCATAAAGTTTTTTCGTACACAAAATACCAAAACGTTAAAGAATGGGTTTCCTTCATTACATTGGTAAAAAAGATTGATTGCAAAAGTCGATTCCGGACTGCGAGGAAAGCATGCCAAAAACCAATTTCAGGAAGTTATCGGCTTAAGAGATGGAAAAACTTTTGGGGATTGCTAGTAAAAGGACCTATTTTATCGGTCACAAATTGTATGGTAATGTACGCCTTGGGCACAGTTTTGTTCTACGATTATACATATAAACATACGCCTACAGCAAAAATTCACTGGCTGACTGGCTTTCGCATCAATTTGTAAATTCGCAAACTCTGCAGTTCAGTTTATGTCCATGTAAAAATTTAAGGCTTAGAAAAACCCTTTTTGAAGAAAGTAACGCAGATAAAGAGATTGCATTTTCAGTAAAAAGAGCCATGCCAGTACGTGGAAACACCTCAAATGCATGTATTGTTAAGTTTGTATGCATCATTTTATTTATTTTGTCTACTTTGTAAACATTTTTGAGTTTTTTTGAACTTGCTTAAGTTTTTTATATGGAATGGCATATTATATATAAGGTAATTCGATAGAGTGCCGTACTCACTGACCGGCGGAACCAGCTCCCACCACGATGAAATCGTATTCTGGTAGCATTTCTGTGTTAGGTACATCTGCCGGGCGTCCCTCTGGGTCTGTCTGGTCGAACTGGTAATACGCGATAGCTGCTACCAGCATAGGGATGAACCAGGTCACCTGAAAGATATCAATTTACCCATGTTATTGTTGTTTAAATAGTCAACCACCAGGTCTCAAGGACCGCAACCCTGTCCATCGGAAGCCACCACGGCCACTCTGCCAAGGGCGCCCGACTAAGGAGAAGGTCCTTGAAGTGGTTTTTAGTGTTCTTGCCTACTGCCATACTCACCATATTCACTCTGACAAGGATGTAAGGCATCCAGAGTCTGGATCCTATCGGGAACAGGCCCGTCGCAATAAATTAGGACCATTGCTTTGACCCGGAATTCCAGAGCTGGTATAGTATGTTCAATAAAATTATACTCGCTATTTGGCCTAAAATGTACATATTCATGAATCATAAATACTTTTCTGCACGCCGATTTTCTAACCCGTGGTTTCGAATTGATTATAGTGGTCTGGATACTCAGGATTTCGGAACGTCCTTACAAAATTTTAGGCATACTTTGACAATATCGTCGAGTTTGTCACAATCACACGGTAACGTTAGCAGAAGCCGAGCACAATTTAGATGGGTGGGACGATGTTTAAGAGTAGAGAATTGGAAAAGAAATCGCGTATCGAACTTTTTGTGAATAGGACGTCAGGCTAGTCGATCGTATGACAACATATGTAATTTTGCGCCTAAATCCCACTTGGTTCGCTTCAGTTGAGTGCACAGCTAACAGATTGTAGCGCCGACTACTTGACGCTATGTACGGAGGAAGGCAGATCAACCTTTACAAAACCGTTGCATAGGTCTGCAGTAATAAGCAGCATAAGGTGCCGGCCAGGTGCCCCTATGTAAAGCTTGACGAAAACGCGCGTGCGTGTGTACGTAAGTGTGTACTATTTACCTGTGTGCTTGCGGCTGCGATCGCGCCGCCTGATATGACGTCAGCGGCCGCCGTCACTATCGAGCTCATCGTGGCACCTGCATAATCACAAAACAGTCTGGTTATAAAAAAAATAATTTACAACGTGGTAAATGTAGTAAATGCATGTTATAGGCGTGTTTTATGTTTGCAGCCTTAATCTAGCATCGTAGATATCAGACAGCTGATTCCTTCACCAGGAGTTTTTTTGCTGTCTGTTTTAAATGAAAGACCACCTATTCACCTATCTAACAACATGAACACATGGCGTGCCAAAACATAACATGTTAATTAACAATGAATTTACGGAAAACTAAGTTTGTCATGTCTGTTATTTTGATATAAATTATATTTTAGGGCTACAACCAGTTTGATTACAGCTAGATTTACAAATATGTCCGAAAGGTTAAGAAAAACGATCAGTCATTAAATGGGTTCAGCATCAAATGGGGTTTTTAAACTTATATTTCAATATTCGCGACGCGTGCGACACCGTTTCTACGCGCGGCGTTAACGGTCGCCTCTTAGGGGTGCTGCACATAAGCGGCTTGGCAATTTGGCGTTATATTCGGTTCGGTAGAATTTGTAACAAAAGCCCGCCCCAAGCAGTTACTGGGGTACTGTTGCGGCGTGGCCGTTTACGGTAGCAAGACGCTCACTTTGTATATACGTGAATATACTTATACGTGAAGTGAGTATTTAGTACCGTAAACAGTGGGGGATTGTAGTAATACGGCCTCTGCTCAGTGATTTTTTTTCTTTAATTTTTTTTATGCAATACTAAATGCAATGCACTATTTTTTATACAAACGCTTGACTCCCTAGGTTCTTTTCAGGTTGATTTTTTCTAGTTTCTATCCTTGTGTAGTTACTGCTATTGTTCGGTAACATTAAACACCGGCTAAGCCCTTAAATCAAAAATGAAACAATATTACCCATACTTCAACGTCTTATTTGTATTTATTGCAGGTTGACGTTCAGACGTAATTTCTGAGTAATGCAATTTTTATTTAAAATTGCTAATCTTAACTCTTCCCATTTCCGAGCGTAGATGCAAAAGATAAATCAATTGTTCAATGCCTTCTGGATGCCTCGTGACAGCTGAGTGAATAAGGTTATGGTTCAGGGGCAGTTGGCACAGTTCTGATTTTTCACACGCTACTACTGAAACTATTGAACTAGTATTGACCACCAACCCGACCGGATATGTTTGGCTGTTAATTTTCATTGCGATTATATATGCGGACAAGACGAAAAAGGCCTATCGGTTCTGCCGAACATTCATCAAGACAAATAACATTCGCCTATGTGCAGGTCTCCTTATATTTGACACACTTTGTGTCGTTCACTCACGCGCACGCTTCCTTGTACTTTGCGATTGGAAAAGTCTACTTCCTTCACTTTCGATTAAAAAGTACAATGAATGCTCGCGTTTTTGTTATGTTAGGAGGCCTCGTGCTGTCATTGTCAAACTTTATAGTTGGTTTAAAAACAATATTTTTAACAACATCACGTCATCGGTGGCAGGCAAGCATGGCCAACTAAGTAACTGATGGTAAAGAATTAAAATCAGTGGACTCATTTGCGCATTTGCTGTTTGCCGTCCTTGTAGGAGTGTGGGGAAGTTTAATGTTGTCCGGGCAGCAAAACTGACAATCGATGTCCTTAACTGACCACACAAAAATTTTAACAAAAAAAAACAACTTCAAAAAATACTATTCCAAAACAAAGCACTAAAAAGTAAAGAAATAATTGCGTATTCTTCTAAAACTTATACGATAATATAATGTAGGTACAATTATTGTTATTGTTGGAGTCGGTGTCACGTAGCGAAACACCGAGCATAGCCCTTTCCGTAGCTCGCTTAGTGACTGAGCTTTTTTATGAGGCCCATAGTCAACGTGGTCTACGTTTCAGCTCCGTAAGTTATCACTGGTAACACACACTGATCGTAGAGTTTTGTTTTATGGCACTGCGGTATGTTGGACGAGCAAATGAAGCGCAAATTCCCGAACGCTGCCCAACCGAGTTGGATTCGGCGGTTTACCTCTTTCTCTAGGAGGTAGACGTAGTGATCGACAACTGACAACAACTGATCGACAATAAAGAAAGTCGTATTTTTTTATCTGTATATCAAGTGACCAAAAACTGCCAGTTCAGGGTAAACAGCTAGGTACTTAACTATCAACCTGACGTTGAAAGATTCCGTTGGTCGTACATAGATACACGATGGCTTTTACCAATATTACGTCACCAAAATGACTGACAGCGTTTTCGCGGGAATAAAAGGTTTAAATTTAATTTCCGAAATATACTTTTTTGTGGCTTTTTATTAGAAAAATCTACATTTTTAAGAACTTTTTCAAACATAGTAGCATACCCTATTGTGGTTTTCCGGAGGGGGATTTGCATGTTGAGTTAGTTGCTTTCAAGCTGCAGATCAATCACGGGCTAATTTTCTACAGTGATCTTTCGTCACGTCGTGGCCTAGTGGTTCAGCACCCGAACTCAGATCGTGGATCGTGTGGTCCCGATTTCAAATCTGGCCAGAACCAAAATCTTTGTGTTTATTATTAAATATCCGACTTACTCTTCGGTGATAGAAAACATCGATAAAAAACCAAATCAACCCGAATACCGGCGGAAGGCTCACCACCTACCACGTTGGGTTGTAATACCATAGGTGAAAAGTGGGCTTCTGAGTGTTTCGTTCACCATGACGACACAATCACTTGCCTCTGACTACCCCGTTTGGAATTAAGTCGTGATGGTATGTTATGTTATGTTATCCTTCTCTCGACTATCAATACTTATAAGCTAAAGTGTTCATAGTAACCGGTTTCCAGAATTGACTCGACCGGGAATCGAACCCGGGACACTACACATGTCAAGGCGTGAGACCGTGCCATGCTACAGCGCACTACGCCAATTGTGTCGTCAAATTCTGATGTAAGTCATTTGTGCTTGTGGTGACTTACCTTCGAACGAATATACTCCATTCATTATAGCATTAGACAGAAGTAAAAAAGGTTTTTTATAGGGTACACTTTGTGGTAAAAGTATAATAAACATTATTACTTTTAAGATTTATGCTGAATTTATTAAAATCTACTTTTATAGCAGCTGTCACACTTAATTGTTCCCATTTAAAGTAAATTTACTTCAGAATTCATGAGGCTTTTGCTTAAATAAATTATTTTGTCTTGCATAAAACTATATTTTCGATGTAAAAACCTAAAAGAAGCAGGGGTTTTTATCCAGACACATTTTTACTGTCACTATAACTCTACCAAATCTAAATGTTACAGTCATAATCCCTTCATACGTTGTGCTTGTGGCAGAAGGGGTTTTCAATTTTGCCAAGTTATACTCAGGTATGTCATCGTCACGGCGGCATCGTCAAATGCAAATTGTCTGTCATTCATTTTAGCACCCCTGTTCCTTATTTCTAATGTTAAAATGAATGAATATAGTACTTAGGTATTCTGTGGCAGTATGGAAGATGATAGCGAACGTTATATTCTGGCTGTGGTAAACCGAATATGTAGATTTCATTCTAAAAACAAAATATTTCCTTATATCTCCACGTCACGGAAGAAAGATCTATCTTCACAGCTATTTAATAGGAAGAAATATTATCTACTTCCTGTACATACTTGTTACGACTGTACATACAAATAATTTGGTAATCGTTTATAAAATAAATACTTAAATAAATAAATATGCGCCAGACAACACACCTCTTGTAATGGTCTCGAAGTGGGGATTAATATCCCTGTGTTACGAGGTACCACACAAGGAAATAAACCAGGGGCGTCTCCCAGCACACCCAGACCAGAGTCATTCGGAAAAGATCGTTTCCTGAATTGACCCGACCGGGAATCGAACCCGGGACACTACGGAAATCGAGGCGAGAAACCGTGCTACAAGCCAATCGGTCGTCAGATACCTAGTTACATGATAAGAAAACCGTTCAAATTATGTAGGTGCCTATGAAAATAGAGAAAAATAAATCAGTAATATCAGTGTGCTAACATTTTTAACCATATAACATCAGTGGATAGCGAAAAAGCGGCTTCTCTCTTGGTAAGAAAGTCTCACCACAACTAATATTTTGTAACGTATTAATACTTTAACAAGTGCAACATATCAATTGGAAACTGACCTCAACTGTAACAGAACAAGAGAGCAGCCCGCCGCGAAGTCACATATTTGTGGTGTACACGCCCCTGAAGGGGGAGAGTTGGTAACAGAAGGGACGGATTTAGAACTTGTAGGGAGCACAGATCAGCGCAGGGGAAATGAGTCTTCGCAGTACCCTCACGCTCTCCCGAGATTCGGTCTGTATGCCGCGAGGCAGGCAAGACCATGAGTTGGTGGAGGGATTGACCTTAATTGTAATGAAATGAAGAGATACTAACTGTCAAATTGTTGTTAGCTGTCCGCAAGCCCTTTTTCTTATAAAGCGTTGGACCTGATTGGGAAATTTGGCCGATTTTTCTCATACTAGCTACGCCAAAATGTAGCACTAATTAAAAACATATATATCCTACGTCACTCCCTGATAATGTAGCTTTATATTGGTGAAAGAATTTTCAAAATCGGTCCAGTAGTTTCGGGACCTATTCAATACAAACAAACAAATCTTTCCTCTTTATAATATGAGTACCTATAGAAGACAGACACCTAATTATTCTATATTGCACAAATAAACAAATACTTACATCCGATAATTTCATAAATTAGGTTGGTATTGTGTATAGTCTGTGATCTGTTACTACGAAACATATAACTGCACCGTTACAAAAAACTATGTTCTGCTGTGGGCATAATGTTTCAGATTGATTTGATTAGGTACCTTTTTATACTTAAACACATACTGGTAATGGTAATATTGCTTGTATTTTAAAGATATAAACAAATGCATAGAATAGAATAATAAATATCTGAGACATATTACTGCAATGAGGCTGAATGATGTTGGAGACTGATAAATAACATACCCGACCGACCACTGAATCGATAGAAGATGAGCAGCCCTTACATTTATAGTTGCCCTTTTCATTTCTATCGGCATGTGACAACGTTGATTTAAAGGGTGCTCTACTTTGATCGTCGACTGAGTGGTAAACCCGAAAGCCCGAATTCTGAAACGATTATCAAAGATGAGCAGCCTTTGCATGTACAGATGACGTCGATTGCCATGTGACAGGACCGCACCTATTTGAAAATTATATATCTTTAATGTATGTTTCAGAATTTGAAGATTAGTTATCTGTCTATCTATTCTTATAATTATATAGAAATATAAAGATAGATAGATACATAGATATACTCTATTACATAAAATAAAAAACAATATCAAAACCATTTCATTAGACAAAGAATATAGCAGACACATAACATGTCAATCAATTTATATCAAAATACATCGATCGGACTGAGTCAAAGAACGCAGTCTTTCGTTTTAATTCATTGGTCCTAATCGGCATTCCACGTGGCTGCTACCTAATTACGTGTGTGTTGCATAAGACTAGTTATTTTCACCGGAACCGCTTAGCATTCTGGATGAAGAGTATTGTACAACATGCCCAAGCGGGCATACCGCCGCGCTCGAGTAGATAGCAGAATCACTTTCTACGGAATCTGAATTGGTGCGGCCGTTCGTTGTGGTTGTACTAGTGTAACATTATGTGACACGTACGACATTCCGAATTTTCTTCTGTTGCTTTGCCGTCACAGTCTATCATAAACATACCATCACGACTATAGCTCAAACGGTGTAGTCAGAGGCAAGAGACTGTTACCGTCATGGTGAACGGAACACCAATAGTATAACACCAATAGTGTTAAACCCAACGTGGCAGGTGGTGAGCCTTCCGCCGTTATCCGGATCGAATCAGTTTTTATCGATGTTTTTCCACCAGCGGAGAGTAAGTTAATATTCAACACCAAGATTGTTCTGGCCGGATTTGAACTCGCGACACCACGATCCACGATCCACGACCCGAGTTTGGGTGCTTAACCCCTAGGCCACAACGCTCTCGTAACATAACTCAACATATCTTTATTATCATTACTAGCCTCAAGATGTCCACTGCTGAACATAGTTCTTCCGTATAGGGCTGTATATCCACCAGAAATGTGCTCAGCTGGGTATCCAGATGTGAATAAAACGACCAATTAGGATCGTTATGGAGGAAAGAGCTATGAAAATACCATACACACACACAATCACACATCCTTAGCTAACATATCTGGTAAGGGATGCTTTACCAGCCTTACGCCCGAATCCAGAAACATCAATTCAAGTTTGAGCGCCCTTCAAGTTCAGAAGATATGAAAAGGACAGCTATACGCGTAAGGACTGCTTAACTTTGATTATCGTTTCTGTATTCTTGCGTTACTCTTCTAAATTTTTAAATTCCTCTTGGTTATAACCAAACAACTATATCTCATTTCAATATTCTTTCAATTTATGAAAAGGTTTTAGTGCGATGTTGATTTTGCACACACGTGCACGTCTGTACCTACGAGTATTTGAAACTAGTTTGTGCTTGACCTATCCCACTATGTTATATTATATAACAAATGGTACAGTGAATTTATAAGTCCATTAAAAGTTTCTTTACATTGTTGTGGCATATTAATGGCATACGTTTAAGAATTTACGCTGTTATCTATCACTATGATAATTATTGGTAATGGTTTTACTAACATTGAAAAGATACTACGAGTATCTTATCTTCATTAAGTATTCATTTTATAAATTAAACATACCTACATCTCTTGGCATAGTACCTACACCGGCTACACCCCTAGTACTAGTTTCATTCCAAAAAGTCACTGGTTTATACCTTTGAATGACGTTTACGGGTTTATTCGCGAAGTACTGCATCATATCTCTACTCTTTCAATTGAGTTAAGGGTCAAACTTTAATTAGTTTCGTCTTGTAAACTTGTAATTGAATCGTATTCTATGTGTATTAAAGTCTATCAGATGCTTAACCAGTCATGCATTGGAATTAACATTAAAAATTACTACCAAAAAATGGGTTGTCTATTTTGAGTAATATCCCACGAAAAATATTATAACATTATTTTAATCTACTTCATAATAGCTATCAACCATCAGGATGTATGTATGATGTGCCAAAATGAGGCAGCCACTTTTCGTATGATAGGTATCATTTGAACCATAGTATTACATTCAGTTGGTTCTTTAATATAGGTACTTACTCGTACATTTTTTTTCGACTTCATCCAAATCGGTCATTCCATTTTTATTTAGTAATATTGCTTTACCTTTCAATATTGTTTTTTTACATTTAACTCTGTCTGACTCTCCATTTGATTACAACATTCTTACGTATCCCCATATCAAATGGAAACATTGTATTTAATTTTGGATTATTATTATCATCAGTCACAGTTATTTTTAGATATTGATCAAAAATGTTCATTAATGTCCAGCTGTTTTATGTGTTTATTATTGTTTTCGTTATTTCATCATTATAGTTTCGCTTTTTTCGCCAGTCTGTCCAGAATAACATAAAATAATTATGTTTTGTCGTATAATTCGAGTTTTGAATGCGAAGAAGTAAAAGATTATTCATTTTCAATAGATTAGAATGACAGTCAATACCGAAACTCACCTCTAGAAAGATTTCACGAACATAAACAATAACATCGAAACTATAAAACCCAATTTCACTTCATCACAAACGGTGTTCGAACACGAAATTCCTAACACTTTCGCTGTCCATACACATAGTTTAAGTTTCGTTGCTCTTGTAGTTAAACCTTGATCTTGGTTACGGTTACGAAGCTGTCGGTTGGTTACCGGTTGAGGTAACGGGTACGTTCGGCGGTTGTCTGCGATCGACTCCTGCGCACGTAGGCCGTTCGGTGAAATGGTGGGAGGGTTCACTTCTGAACGGTTGGAATCTGAACGGTGTCCTTGTTTGTTTTGCTTTTTGAGGAAAAAGTATCACCGTTTGGACTAATCCATTTGGAAATAACTGTTAAAACGTCGTAATATATAAGCAAATAGCTTAGTAAGTCTATCATTTACCGTCTTCCTGTAGATAACTAAATGTTTCTTATTTTATTTTATTAAGGAACTATCTATTCTCTGACCCTATTTAGATAGGGCACATGGATAGTGGCCTTTTCAGGGAATTGGTCTCCGGGAGCGGAGATTCTTGTTGGATCAAATGTTATTTTATTAGAGCATCAATGAAGTCATAGATAGCTCGGAGCTGCTGCGGTCCGTCAAATTTAACATCCTCTTTAAGTGCCTCGTCGTGACCGGTATGTTCCATTCTCGCCAAAAGGGTCAAGGGTACGTAACTTGGGTCACCACGCCACCATGAATAGACTACAGTGGCAATACAATGGACTCAGTAAATCATATGAAATTGACATCTTCTCGGATAAGGTACCAAAATTTAAACCTCAAGTATTACAGTCACCCGTGTTATCTTTGACTTTTTGACCAGGTTGAAATTTTTGATTTAACCTTTTTTCATTAAATTGGATTACCATTTACTGTGAAATCTTTACCCCCTTCTTATCTTTGTAGGAGACGCCATTGGCTCAAGTCCTTGTCTGGTACCTAGTACCACAAGTATGTTTATCCTTACTTCGAGATCATGACAAGTGGTGTGTTGCCTGTCGCATGTTTTTATTTATTTATTTCCAGCATTTTAAATGTGTAGAGAAACTTAACTACCCGTGTCTCCTCTAAATTACTAACAGGACATGAGAAAGGAAGACATGTGCAAGTTGGTCCTACTCGTTTCTGATTCATCTTTCGCAGAATTTGTATGAGGTAAAATCTTAAGAAAGTGATGCGTGATTCTATAAAAAAATACGTATTTGACTAGAAAAATATCGAGCGCCTTTGATCCATTCTGATGCGGAATGATATACAATAGTTAGATCTTACTAATATTATAAATGCGAAAGTTTGTGAGGATGTTTGTAAGTAATGCTTGTTACTCTTTCACGCAAAACTACTGAGCGGATTTGGATGAAACTTTACAGTAATACAGCTTATACATCAGAGTAACACATGGGCTACAAATTTATAAAGAGTTTATGCAATTTGGCTATAATGTATAAAGAAAATGCGGGCGGAAAGCTAGTACTCAATAAAGTAAGGGATGTAACAACACATAAACAATATAACAATGTATGAATGTATAACAGTATGTCTATAAGAAAACACTCAAATTGCTTACAATCGTTGCTGTCACTTTGCTTTCTGTGTCCGGAAAAAAAACTCCATTATTGGTAGTTCCCAAGCAAAGCTTTTCTTTACTATACTAATATTATAAAGAGGATAGATTTGTTTGTTTCGAACAGGCTCCGAAACTACTGGACCGATTTCCGAAATTCTTTCACCAATACAAAGCTACATTATCAGAGAGTGACATAGGCAATTTTTTTTCATTTGGGCTATATTTTGTCGGGAAACTCGGGAGAGTCTACGCGGGCGAAGCCGCTGACGCACAGCTAGTCTTTTATAATCCGCACAGCTTAGAATGATTACATAGAAACCAAATCCGCGCCTGTTTTGAAGCACCTTAATTGGAGGCATTACGGGCTCCAAACGGACCGCTTTGCAGTGTTCATTACAGCTCCGCAATGTTCAATGTCAAAGCGCGCCGCACGTAAGCAAGCAATAGTCACGCATGTGTGGATCGGATTAGTGCTTCATTTCTGACGGGGCGTTTGGATAAAGACTATCCTTCTATACGTTATTATTCTAAGCCGCACAGCGAAAAAAAATGTCTCACTGTTGATGTGTGCATGTCTAGGTTTCTGTCTATTTTCCCATCGCTTACAATACAACCCAAATGCCTTTAGGATGCGAGTGAATACGAATGCGCAAACTCGCTTTGTCTTGGGTGGGATAGATCGTGATCAGGCGCACAAGAACAATAATAATACAGGAAAAACCGCAGAGTGAAGTTTCTGTTATAGAACCTTTGTAACTTAATCAAGATGCATTTACAGATACAGAACATAACAAACACAGCGACAGAAAACAATTCATGTAGCACTCGGTAGAAAGTCATTTAACCCCAGCCACATCTTTATTGTCATCCACAACAGTTTGTTCACCGTTACAGCTGTATTATGTTTTGTTTTAAACAGAAAAAAACATAGACATACATATAAAATTATACTTATAGTTTCCGCGTCTGTATGAAAACCAAACGTTCCTTTTTTTTACTCTACCTGTGACATTACGAAAGCGCTTTGGAAATGGGAATTCTTCAGAGAAAAATAAGTGGTTCAGCAATAGGATCTCAGACAACTTTTTTTTTATATTGCCCGTCAAGACCTCACTCCACCTGATGGAAAGCGGTCGTGAGGTCCAGATATGAGACTGACAAGCCCAGTCATTGAAACGGATAACTGGGCTGGCCATCCTCACCTTGAAGGCCTGCAGAAATGCCTTTTCACGCTCCGCGAAGGGCGTTCCACGTCTGGATGGTACGACAAAGAAACGAGCCACCGAATCTTTTAGTTCGGGCCAGCAAATGCTGAATTGTGTGTGGATGAACTTCATCGGATTCCTATATTTTTTCAATAACATAACATAACATACCATCACTCACGACTTTATCCCAAACGGGGTAGTCAGAGACAAGTGACTGTGTCGTCATGGTGAACGGAACACTCAGAAGCCCACTTTTCACCTTTGGTATTAGAACCCAACGTGGTAAGTGGTGAGCCTTCCGCAGTTATCCGGGTTGATTTGGTTTTTTATCGATGTTTTCCATCACCAGAGAGTTAGTCGGATATTCAACAATGAACACAAAGATTTTGGTTCTGACCAGATTTGAACTCGGGACTTCACGATCCACGTTCTGACATCGGGTGTTGAACCACTTGGCCACGATTTTTTCAATATGGACAAAAACATATGGGAAAGCCCATTTTTCAAAAATAAAAATATTTAAGTAAACCATTTGATAATCCATACAATTTATAGCAACTTTTGTTAAGAAACCATTTTCATAATGCAATATGTAATGAGTATAGCTGCCGTCAAAATGTTTTGCATAAAACCTTCGATCAATGTTGATCGAAGCTTAACACATAGAAAATAGGCGTTCAAAAAATTGGATTTTTAAAATTTCAATATGGGGAGCTTGGGGAGCTGTATCCGAATATTTTTTTTTCCAGTGTTTCTGTTTTTGAGAGCTCTTGCAGACTTAATTAGATTTTGACAGTGATTGCCATTAAGGTAGGGTTCGGACTAAAAGAAGCATCGTCGGTAGATTCCTTTTGACACGCGAAGGACATGCTCGCGTCAACTATTTTGATCTATGTCTGAGGCCTAAACAAAACTTTCTTCTTAATTCGTTGAGGTCCCGGTCGTGGACCTTAAGAGAGTTTGTGACGTCAGTAATTATGATAATCGTGATGTTTACGCTGCTATAATGCTCAACTTCTGTTTTAACTTCGCTTTCAATTGTGTTCATCATCATCATCTTAATCTGGGAAAGTATAACATCGCATGTACACTCACAACTTGTGAATTATTCCAATGTCAGAGGTTTCTTTGTATCAATAAATAGAAAACTCTGTCGTTAATAAAATAACTGAGTGAATGATTACAATTCACACCCGAAACTACTGGGCACAGAGATCTGAAAGGGATGTAGGTTCCATGAAAGTTAGGATTTTCAGGAGGACTGACTGGCGCAATAGCAGCGATCCGGTTTACTGCGCCGGAGGTCGTCGGTTCGTTCCCCACCCATGACAAACATTTATATGACAAACATTTTTCATTTGTGTTTGTTGTGTGTCTGGGTGTTAGTTTCTATTTAAGTTTGTATTTAGATATATTCATCGACACCCATAGTTCCGTTCTATGGGTGTCGATTTCACCCGTTCACATCAACCTTAAAAAAAACATTGCAAAATTGCGAGCTGGACAATCCCGCCCGACGTCGGAGGCGAGGCCGCCGGGGTGATGGTGCCTAATCCCGGGGGTTCTCTGCAGTTAGGGGAAGAGAATACTAACGAGGTATCCCTGCCTGTCTTAAGAGGCGACTAAAAGGGCCCTTGGGGTCGCGAAGCGCACGCGGGGGGGCCTGCGTGTGTTTCGGTTTGCGATCCCGAAGACGGTAACGCGTGTCTTCGGACACAGTGGTCTGTGTTATCGTGCACTGGAGTTGAGCTTGCTCCTCCTGAGGCTGTCTGCCAGGCGGCCTTGCGCGCCGAAGGGTCCTGCGAGGAGTCTCTCCCTCGTTGGGGATCCCGGGTCCTTTCCTTTCTGCGCCGAAGATGACCACCGTCAGGTTTTAGTGGGTAGGGGTCTCTGTTTTCCCAGGAGTTCCGAGTCCCACATATCCCAGGTGTTCCGAACCCAGGGCCTTGGGAATGCCTAAATGCATTTTCTGACGCAAAAAAAAGGGCTAGATGATCTTGGTGCAATTCGTCCCAGATATTTATTTATATGATATTTTCTGAAATTATTAGGGAACGGAACGTAGAACGGAGTTCAAAAACGGGACTGTACGGTGAGCGCAGAAGCCTCTTTATCCTTATTCCAATAACATGCTCAAAAAGGCACACCCATCTTGACTTAAAGCTTTACAGGAAGTGTTTCTACGTGTGCCTGCCACATCATTTTCCTTACAGTAAAATTCCAAGAAAAAATACAATATACCAGTATTTTTTCGGATGAAAGTGACTCGACTCGTCCGGCAGCGTGCGTGAATCACGGCGCAAAGAGAGGGGCTGGAGGGCGCGGAAGGAATTTTGGTTTATATGCAGACTATATTGCCTTTATGTTGAACTAGCTTTTTTCACACGTTGGGTTACATTTCAAAGTTTAAATAAGGGTCCCTAACGTTTTTGAATAATTTATATGCCTATAGCAATCAGGGATAATGTAGCTTTTCAACAGTGAAATAATTTTCGAAATCGGTTGGGTAGTTTCGGAGATTACTTACCTCAAACATACAAACTCACAAACGGTTACTTCTTTATAGTATCAGTATAGATAGATGAAGCACGCAGTAGCCCACCCTTTGTCGAGAATTTTTAAATCCGTGTTCCTGACGTTATTTTGAATTGGAATTATTTAGCTTTTCCTCAAGTGGGTTTACCAGAATAAGGGAAAGTGACCACAAGAGCTGCTACTATAATTTAATAAAAACATTCAATATGGCTAGAAAGAGTGAGTGAGTAAAAACCACATTATTTAATCAGAAAAAACGGCTAAGGTACTTTTCAGCCGGTTTCAAAAACGGAGGGGATTATAATATAATCGAGGACCGTGAAATAAAATAAATCCCAAGGTCCTGATAACAATTTTAAAACAAACACACTGATTTAGGATGTTCAATGGCCTTAGATCACAAAGGCGACATCTAGTAGTATTAGTCAATAATCTGTCCGACTGCTTCGCAAAGGCAATGTGATTCAGCCTATACTTACCTATCAATAGGGTATTTGGCAACATTTGATTTTAATAATTATTCAATGTTATGGAAAAATATATTAAAAAAGGGCTATATGAAATCTTTTAATTTGATAACATACTAGAATTTATTTTATAGCCCTTCAAACTTGGGTGGAAAAACCCATTTTTTAAAAGTGGAACGCTTTTAAAAAATAATACCATTCGATAATCCACGAAATTTACACCAACTTTTGTTACGAAACAATTTTCATAAACTATCGGAATATTTTTTCTCCCAATGTTTTTCGATAATACATCAAAATAACTCAGTAGCGCTGACTTGATTTTCATGATGGAGTATTATCAGAACGTTTTCAAATGTAGAAGTGTTTTTACCCCTAGTACAAAATTGTTTCCCGAATAACTAACCGTTTCTAAACGTGATCTGGATCTGTCTTCCGACACCGGCTAGTGGACTGACTTCCTCTATAGAAAGTGACAGGAATCGAGACAAGGTGTTTACGTAATACCGGCTCTCCGGCACAACTAAAACCCGTTTCTAACATTGCTCTATCCTAGGTTACTGCCCTTAGCGAATGCTCGTTTGGTTTACGTTTGAGAACTAGCGACATACTGCGATTTTGAGGTGCGATGAGATTTTTAACACAAAGAAGGCATTCATATACCTCATGGCTTCGAAGAATTCAACTAGCTCCTCGATTGTCTGGCGCGACGAATTGGATCATCTCATTGTTGGATGAATAACACGAATAAATAAATATCTCTAGGGCATTTTGATTTCCAAACTAAGCTGAGCTCGTGTAGGTATGAAGCTGCTTTTCCACCAGAGTTGTGCAAAGCTACGTAGCTAGGGATGCTGAATAAGGAGCTGATTAGGACGAGTATCATATCCACCAAAAAGGATCGTTTATTATCTTTTGCCACCGTTTGAAATCATACACATCCTTAGCTCCACAGCTCAGCACATCGGAGGTGGAGACCGAGAGGAGGCCTTTTCTGGTCACGAGCCATATTGACAGGTACCGTCTCGGTATTCTGCCTTGGTCGCGCGGTCAACCACCACCGTTAAAGATTACCAGACCACCTTAAATGATTCACCTATCATAAATGTATCACTAAAATGTAATGATTTTGTTTCAGGAGGGTGTTGCGGGTCGATGCAGAAGCGGAATATCGTCGGCGGGTGGGCCTGGGCGTGGTGCCTCGTCACTGATGTCCAGCGGATCTCCCTTGAGGTATTATTTAATAATTACACGAAATACTACTCTACAGTAGGACTATAATAAAAGTAACTCTAAAATGGACCGATTTTAAATAATCTTAAACCAAAATATAGCTATACTAGCTTTCCGCCCGCGGGCGACTCGTTATTGCTTTAGATTATCGTGGGTTCGATCCCCACCCATGACAAATATTTGTGTGAAAAACATTTATATTTGTTGTGTGTCTGGGTGTTATTATCTATACAATGTATGTATTTAGAAATATTTAAGTATGTTTATCAGTCTCTGACGCCCATATTACAAGCTCTGCTTAGTTTGGGGTCAGATGATCTTGGTGTGAATTGTCCCAGATATTTATTTATTTATTATTTTATTATAGCTAAATTACATAAGTATTATTCTGATATCATTCTGATGTATAAGCTGTATTAGGTACTATAAAGTTTTATCTAAATCGGTTTAGTAGTTTTTGCGTCAAAGAGTAACAAACATACATACATCCTCACAAACTTTCGCATTTATAATATTATTAAGATAGTATGAGTTAGTATGGAATCGAGTCAGCGCCATCTAGTGGCAAATTCGGGAAACATTATGGCCGCTAGATGGCGCTAACTCGATGCCATAGAAATTCGCGTTTTTTCGCAAATCGCGATGGTGAAGTCATTAGCTTCTCTCACTGCAATTCGCACTCAGCACTCTGGATAAGTCTTCCTCACCTGTTTATATTATTCTCCAGGTTATGACCCTGAACCCCATGTGTGAGAACGTGGAGACTGCCCAAGGCGTCCCCCTGACGGTGACAGGAGTGGCCCAATGCAAGATCATGAACGAGGATGAGCTCCTCACGACCGCTTGTGAGCAGTTCCTTGGCAAGTCTACCAAGGAGATCAAGATGACCATTCTACAGACGCTTGAGGGACACTTGAGAGCCATACTTGGTAAGTGGTTTTTGTCTTTTAGTTAAAAGGTTCCTCCGTTATCAGTGAAGTTTTTTTTTCAAGACTTACCTACGTACCCTTGAGTTTTCGCTGATGAAAGCGTATGCCGTACCAGTCTTTAAATTAACTGAAGACCTTAACTTTTTTTCCTGAGTTACTTACAGGCAGGGTCCTTACAGGTCCGAATCTTCAGACTTGAATTTTAACTCGCTATTCTAACGCCATCTATGTGGTTGTGTCCGGTTTATGACCATCACCAGACACCGCTAATATTATAGTTTAACATTTTGTTTAGTTCTACAGTGGCGTCATAGATGTCGCTCAACCGCAAAATCTATGCTGTGCAACTGGACATGAATAATGGTAGTGGCATGTCGAGTCTTTTTTATAAGAGAAAACACGTTTACAAATTAAGGCCCTTACAGACGAAGTGTGACCGTATAACCTAAAAAGTTTAAAAAGGGTCGCTTGCTTTTTTAAAAGGGATTGAACAGGCGTAGTTTACCGCGGTTTCATACCATCTCGAGTTAAATGTCGGACCGACAGGTTTATCCTGTCAACAAATGTGACGATTCATGTCACATTTGCGACACGTGGCAAAGGTCACCACTGTATTGTTCCTACTATAATGACCCGATTACTGATAATTTTATCGGGATGATAAACTGTTTTTCCTACATAGCGTTAAACACGCAGAAAGTAGCTTACTAAGTAAGGTGTAGTAGCCAGCTTTATCTTTAGCACAGCGAGTACCTAAGACAATGTCAATTTTTATTCTCATCGTACACACAATAAATTGTATGTACGGGTAGCCTCTCATATATTTAAGGATATTTTTTACCAGTCACGACACGAAAGTTCCGAATGGGCCGCTGCAGTCGGAAGTGACGTCCTGATAATAATGCGAGTTGACGAGGGCCGGCATGACAACTTGACAAGTTTTTGTTTCGGCTAGGTATGTATGTGATGTGACATGCCTTTATTAACAAAATCCCTTATTATGTGAAAAGGTTCGTTCATATCATGTTTTTTTATTTTATTGGTGAATAAATAAATAATAAATATGCGCCAGACAACACACCTCTTGTAGTGGTCTCGAAGTAGGGATTATTATATCCCCGTGTTACGGGGTGTCGAGGTATCACACAAGGATATAAGCCAGGGGCGCCAGAAACCGTGCTACAGCGCACTACGCCAATCGTGTCGTCAAAGGTATCATTAGGTATATTGGTGAGCCATAGCACGGTTTCTCGCCTCGATTTCCGTAGTGGTACGGGTTCTATTCCCGGTCGGTTCAATTTAGGAAACGATCTTTTCCAAATTGGCTCGTGGTTGGGTGTTTTAGGAGACGCCCCTGGCTTGAATTCTTGTCTAGTATCTTATCATAACACTCATTCTTTGGGACCAAGACAAGTGATGTGATGTCTGGCGCATATTTATATTTATTTATTTAATTAGAATGGCAACGCCCTATCGAGCCACAACCTACTTTTAGGGTGCACACCCACGTCAGACTTTTTGTGGGACCGATAATCGGGCCGATTTTGTATTTCACTTTATTTCTGACCTACTTTTTGTAGGACGTGTGCGTTGCTCCATTGCTATCAGTACGTTCTATTTTTCTCCTACAAAAAATCGGTCACCGATTATCGGACGTGGGCGAGCAGCCTTAGCAGCCTTTAGCCTGCCTATCTACCTATATGATTATGATATTTTAGAATGATCAGTGTTGCCAAACAGTCTTTAAATACCTACTATTGGTTGGTCGTTGGTGCGCAACGGTTCGGGGTCCTGTCTGTAGCGCAGCAAGTCGTGGTTTCGACTGACCCTAGAGAAATATCCACTTCATGAGTACATGTGGTTGTTCTTAGTCCTAGATAGATATAATGTATGTTTTCAAGTGTTAAGTTTATTAGTCGCTGTCTGCCATAATGCTAGGCTCCGCTAAGTCGAGGTCAAATGTCTTGATCTTGATGTAAGCTGTCCCTGATGTTGATTGTCTTATACTCGTGTACTTGTTTAACCGCAACCGGTAGTCAAAAGTAGTCGCACTTGACCCACAGAGGTCGTTGCACTCATCAACGCGGCCTTGAGCTGATAAGTCAATTGCGAAGGTGTGAACATGAGGATAATCAATTATTGTAGAGTTTCCTCAATTATACTATGAAAAAATATATACGAGTATACTATAAATATCTACGAGTATACGGGAACAGCAGCTGTTGTCGTTAGTGAGTGTTTTTAGGTGCAAGTGATAGAATACAGCCGCAGGGCCCGAATGCAACCTTTTAGAGCAGCTTAAAACACTGACATACTAAGACCGCTAGCACATTAGGGCGTCAGCAGCGGATGCCGTCACATTATGAAATCAGCGGCGCTGCCGCCGCGCGACACCACTTGGATTAGTGCGGTACAATCCACGGCTGTCATGTCTTCACTTTACTGTCTGTCAACACAAACGTGCGCTAACAACACTAGCTCGGCGCCTCCTGAATGTAGCGATAGTATTTTTTTTTGTTTTTACTAAAAAAAACCGGCCAAGTGCGAGTCCGACTCGCGCACCTAGGGTTCCGTACAAACCTGTAGGTATATTTATTAAAAATATTTGTACTAAATGATGTAACCAAAAAATTACGGTTTTCGCAATGTTTCCTTTATCCGTGCTATAAGACGTTGCTTCGTACCAAATTTCAAGATTCTGTGTTCACGGGAAGTACCCTGTAGTCCCTCGAAAATTTGCGGCATAAACGGCTGTATCTTTTAATTGCGTTGACTTAGAAGCTGCTAAAGTCGCCTAAATGTGAAAGCGCACTAAAGGTCATAGCTAGACGCAACGCTATCGTCTCTTCATGTGATATTTTACGATAGTACCCAGGTGTGCTCGTAACTACGGGCTCTAGCTAGTGGTGCACCAGCTGCGGTTTTTTTATACAATTAGCATGGCATTAGACAGCGTCGTGGCATAGTGGTTAAGTGGGTCCCGAGTTAAAATCTGGCCAGAACCAAAATCTTTGTGTTCATTGTTTAATTTCCGACTAACTCTCCGGTGATAGAAAACATCGATAAAAAACTAAATCCACCCGGATAGCGGCGGAAGGCTCACCACCTACCACGTTGGGTTCTAATACCATTGGTGAAAAGTGGGCTTCTGAGTGTTCCGTTCACCATTACGGCAACAGTCACTTGCCTCTGACAACCCTGTTTGGGACAAAGTCGTGATGGTATGTATGTATGTATGTATGTATTAGCATGGCATAGATGATCGAAGATGATTCTGCTCACTTGTGGCACCAAATGTGGCTTGACCTACTACTACCTAGCCACTAGTAGTTGCTTGATGCTGCTCCTAATGCCCCAGTGTGTGGAGACACTAGGCTAGATGAAACAGCTGACCGCACCACACTAATTCGATAATCTCTGATCTGACTTCGCCTAAGCATTGTCGCATTTCTGGCTCCAAATACATGCATGACGAAGACGTGGAGCATATTAACGTACCCTACATCTCTCACAAATGATGAGCTCCTAACGAGTAATTATGCTTTTACACACACAGTGAACAAAGCCTCCTTTGCTTGAATACAACGGAAGCATTGTCCGGGTCTGGAGCGTACAGAAGAACTCAATGACGTTTCGTAATGAGCTTCAACAGATGTCTGCAAAGGTGCCGCTAAGGCTGAGAATAGTGGCAATTCTATGATACAAATCTTAAAAAATACTAAACTTAAATCTCTACTTTTCCTCTTTGGGTAACTATAGGCTTCACTTTGAACTACGTGTACCTTGCGCACATTTCAGTTTCAGTAGTGATATAGCAGATTAAGTCAGTCAGCAGTTCGTGTCACAGATGTTTGAAAAGGCGAGAATATTCTGTTCCTTCTGAGACTAAATTGCGCTAGTGATTGTGTTATTAAAAGTGCTAAGTGTTATTTTATCCATAATTACATGTTGTTCAGCTACGAGTAGGATATCCTGCTTAATAACAAGAATGGCTCGTTAAAAGGATTGAAACCTAGATACCGTAATCATATTCTCGGAACGCAACTCCTCTCAAGACGTTGTATGTAATTGAAATACTTTTATTTTCGTTGCAATTTGAATTAATTGTATTTGAAAATTAATTACGAAAAAGAGATTTCACAATAATACATTGTTATCCAAAATATTCTTATTTTACGGGAGGTTTTTCACCTATTAAAGGTTAGGTAAATAAACAATAAGTAAAAAACATAATATACTTGAATAGTCACAATTTGACTCTACCACTCAACATTGTTTGGAATTTGTTTGGTTACAATACTTAATTTTTAGAGTTTGTCACAGGTGGGTTTTCCAAAATAGTTAAAAGAGCCCACTGCCTTTACAAATTATGCTGTTCCTAGTCTTTTGTCACCGTCGCAGTGTAAAAAAACTTATCTTTATAAAAGTACATTGTAAACGAGCTGATGCGGAAAAGCGACAGTGAATTAGCATTTTAATGCAAGGAAAGGAAACGCTGTTAGATGCTTCCAGTTTACTTCACCTTGCAATGCGAAGGTCAACTTCAATCTATATCTTGTTAACTCCAAGTATTTTCCGACGTCGCAAAAGTTTAGTACTTAAATGGTAAGGTGTTTCTCAAAACTTCCTAAAACATTTAGGTATTGAATATTTTTTTTAAATCCGCGTTAAGAAGCAAATTCAGAACTTTCTTTAAGGCATAGCTCGGTTGGCAACCCGGGCCGTTTTTAGTAAAGTAGTTATTAAGAAAACTTGACAAGTTCATCGTGTAAATAGTAGTAAATACAATAAAGCTCCCAGCCTGTGGATTTTTTCAGAATACGGCTGGAGAATTTGCACTCAGGGTGCAGTACTGTGTGCTCGGTAACTTGACGAACATTGGCTTTCAGCCATGTATCTTTTTCAGTATGTCAATTTGTTCATATTGCAAACGCTGTGTTTCCAAAATATTATACCTTAGGTCTGTTCATTCGTAACAACAGTGAATAATATAAAAAAGTAGTCAATAGTAACTGTTTGTCGCAGCTAAAGCTGAAATCCTCGTGCCCTTTTTAGTATCAAAGAGATGGTAGTATGTATGGGAGTGCATAGCAATGAGTGAACAACTTATACTAAGAGTGTTATTGTCTGGCTGTTGGCTGGCTGGCTGTTTGAAACACCAGAAAACCCTTACTCTACTGTCATAGTTATTCGTAAACCTGTATAAATGCTGTCCTTGCGAAGTCACGGCGATGTTTCGAGACGTTGATGAAGGTTGCTTCTAAGTTGCTGTGAGGTCAGCAGTTGCCTAACTTCGTTCTGTCGCTTTCATATTGCGAGGTTGCTTTAGAAAGCATGTTACGTCAAATTGTAGCAAGTAGTGAAAATGGAAAACTGCTACAATTATGCCCTAACCAACGCAAGAATAGCCCCCAAGAGGCCTACTTCCGTGCGTCCGACCATGTAGTAGCGTAAATCTTTCGATAGTAAAGCGAAATTATGCTGATTATTTTGTTATACTAATCATCATATTTTTTCTAAAAAATACATAAGCTCTATTAACATCTCATTCGTTTCAATTTGCTTTTTAGCTTCTTAAAGTTTCACGAAGATTCGTAAATTTTGCACTGGAGTAAGGCCCCAGGTTCCAAGTTTCGTGGTCTATATAATAATTTACTGTAGGAAGTAAGTATTAATTTAGTTTATGCAGAACAATTCGGAGAGTAAGCAGGTTTAGGTCTCACAAAGCTTAGATAACCTTTGTGCAAAGCGCTAAGTTTCTTGACAAATACCTCGGGGCTTACTTGTTTAGTATTGAAAATGTTGTATTAATATAATGTTTTGTTTGTTCTGCTGGTAATGGGCAAAGTTCTTATGAACAATGTAATATGTTTATAATATATGTGTCACATCAGTGGTTTTGATTGTTTATGGATAAAGCTCGTTTTTGCCAACCCGCATTTGCCAAGCCCATCCCAGCCCAAATGTACTGTATAATTAACCTACCTCTATTTCAGTGGGATAGTAGGTATATTGGCTTATTACTTACTTATTATTTATGACGAGCTGCCCAGACAGACTTCGTGCTGTCAAATGTGCAGCTGGTGTCTATTTTGCCCGCTTTTCTCCGACTTGATTTACATTTACTATTATTTTTCACGTATTGGTTTGTTCAATCATAATAAAATATAGCCCTTAACATGCTGAATAAATAGCTTTCTGTTACTGCAAGAATTTTCACGATTGGATCAGTAGTTTTGGAGCTAAATACAAACAAATAAACAAACAATCAAAATATTCCTCTTTAAAAAATTAATTTTGATTAGTTATAGTTAATCTATATTAAAAAAGGGTCAAGATACCACTTACAAAATGGGCGGTTTAGTTCTAGCGAAAGTAATCTTATAACAATATCAATGCAACGGTCGTATAAGTCAGTGTTTCCGTTCCGACCGGGACACCCCGCAAACAAGTGTTTTTTTAGTCATCATGCCTCACTCACTATACTACGGTCAGCAAAAATAGCACCTGTAATTATGACGCCACGGGGCAATACAATGTTCCATAATAATTATAATTGAGTCTAGTATTTAAGGTCAATAAGTTATGGATGACTATAAAATGTTAAATACTGGCCACTTAATACGTTTTCTTATTTCTATAAATGGCTGATTTTATATGAAGTATATATTTAGGTGATCAATTTATACTCGAAATACTCGTACTTTAGTCGTATTGTTTTGAAATTTTATGTTAATTAGCGAAGATCAACACGTTAATAGTTAAACATATTTGCAAATCTGGTTCTCAGGAAAGTTCGTTAAAAACATTTAGAACAGACATTTTTGACCTAAATATTTAAGAATTAGGATTCTAATTCTAAAACCAATTCTGCTGTGGGCGTCTTAGATAATGCTGGGGTATTTTTGCCAGTGCTTCTGTCGCACCAAGGACAGTATTTACTAAATCAAATCATATTACTGTTTCCAGATTTTTTCGGAATGTCCATTTTGCACGAAATTAGACACCTATACCAAATTCTTCAAGTTGTGCAATTAATTATTACATATATTAAGTATGCAAAACTGATTTATGCAGAAATGTTGAGTGGTTTGCGAATATTTTTTGCTGCCTGTTTTGTGGACGCTCCTCTCGGTGCAACGTGCGCAGAGTCACGTAGGCCAGGGCACAGTGGGCCACAGGGCTTAGGCAAAGGCAAAAACCTTCCAATGATGCAAGAAACCATTTCAACAAACAATTTTTCTAATACGTTTCTTTGCTAACTGTACTTAGTAGAGCAAATATTTTCGTTTATTCTGTATTAATTATTACTGTTTTTCAAACAGGTGTTATAAATACCTTAACCGGTTTTGCTATTAATAGCGACCCATGTGAGATTTTTGTATCTTTATTTGAGTTGGCGTCTTGGTAGTTATTTATATTAGGATTGACATTAAGACGCCATTTCGAATTATGGGTATTTTAAGGAATAAGGTTGTTTGCTTGTTTGATCCTAATTTTTTCAACGTTTGCAATAAAACACTGAGTGGTTTTCCTTAATACTATGAATGCCTTTATTATCCAAGAAAAAGTCAGTAGTCATAGGGTTAATTATTGAAACGATGAGTTTATAGCAATTCTTCGTGTGTGTTATGTTACTTTAGATTATTTTCACCCTTCTCACCCCCTTGATCGTTGAATTTCCAAACACCTTTTCTTAGTGCTAGTCAAGAAACCTAGCTTCATTCATTTGGATTGTTCGCTGATATGTCATTGTCAATCAGTCTGTCGGTTTCGCCTTTCATGTGTTTGGTTTATTTGTTCACAAATTGATCGGTATTTACTTCACAAATAGATAGGAAAATAAACAGTAATCCGTTTTATGATAAAAATCGTCACTCATGCATAACACGTCATTTGTATAACGTAGTCTATATCGAGTTAAAAGGCCAGGAAAATATTTTTTCGCCGCACCTGCCAGAACCAAATATTTTTCTGCCCAAACGCAAACATCTATACTTTCATAAGGAAATAGGTCAAGTGAGTAACTCCGTAAGCCGTCAAGTCCTTATTTCGGTCTTGTTCGGTCTCTGAGACGATGTCAAGTGTTTTTTATGTTCGGTCGATATTGATTTTCTTTTGGCTTCCGGATTATTAAATGAATTTTAAGTAATACGGTAAAAGAAGGGCTTATTAGAATTACGGTGGCCTTCAAAGTACCTTCGGTCATTAATTTGGCACTTTTATCACGCGGCGGCAAAGCGACCAACTTAAGGCATGCGAAGGCAGTGCAACTGTCAAATGCACAGCAAGAAGTAAAATAGCGACTAACTAAGCAGCCCAGCAAGACAATGAGAAGATGTCGCATACACAGACCTGTAACAGGTCTGTGGTCGAATAGCTGCCTAATCATAAGTTTATTATTCGATAGGTAAAATCAAAGTCATTCATTGAATTCTATCGAAACCCGGAATTGTTTTCTGATGATGCGACTGAATAATTCGCATTAGAAGTTTAGACAGACACGAGTTCAAACAAAAGTTTCATGTTACACAATTCATAAAAATCATTATTGTTGCCTTTTTACGATATTAAATTCCAATTGCCTGAAATTGAATATTAAATCAAAATTCCAATCATAAGAGAAGCTGGTGTCTGATTTAGTTCCTTCTTTTATTGTTGATAGCGTAGTTATATGTATATT
This sequence comes from Udea olivalis, assembly GCA_947369235.1. NCBI lineage: Eukaryota > Metazoa > Arthropoda > Insecta > Lepidoptera > Crambidae > Udea > Udea olivalis. The sequence goes on along the minus strand of OX376362.1, from coordinate 5,945,511 downwards.
TCTGAATTTACATTCCCCTTTTACACAACCAGTCCACTGTGTAGGTAGTACAAAACCCACCTGGCAATCTTTTATTTTACCGACTTCGCACTCACGACCTCTTGGAACTACTTACTTATGTCTCTTTTTTAGTTTATATCGTTTTCTTTTGTGTACAAATTAAAAAATCCGTAAGTTTTGTTTTCAATGAAATGTAATTCTAATGAGCTTATTACGGAAAACGCTCTAGTTGTAAATAATTCTTCGCCACTGGACACAAGGTTCCATTTTCATCGAAGATGAATAACGTGAAGTAGTGTTGTACTTAAATCACTTTTCTTTGTTGTTCCGTCCAAAATATAAGTGTGAAAAGGGGGCCAAGTTCAGTACAAATATAGTGCACAATATGTTAGACTCAACTAATTGTGACCTAAGCGGTTGCCAAGTCCATGAGAAGGTTGATTGCTTTTAAATAAAATGAATTATGTTATTAAATTTAGAACACAGTTGCTTAATTTATTTCCTTTTGCGGCATTTATAATACAATAATGTTGTTTGTTACTTTCTCTTTGTTTTAAATCGTAGAACCACGTTTTTAGCATAGTAACTCTTGGTTGCGCCATTTTTACTTCTTATATACTCGTAACATCACATGGTAATTCGTTATTTTAACATGAGTAGTTTTTCATGAATCGATAAAAAAACTACGTTCGTCAACGGTTTTACCGTTATCGTCATTTCATACTGTTTAATGCCGAATTAGACTGCTCTGTTGCGCAATGTTTCAGTGTACATTTAATTATGCTATGACAAGTGCAGCTAAAAATAAATCGATTTAATAAATGATAAACTAAACGATCAGTTACATTCTATGACATAAATAATAATAAATAAATAAATATCCCTGGACATTATTCCACACAGCGCCATCTAGCCCCAAAGTAAGCTAATTAAAGCTTGTGTTATAGGATACTAGACAACGGATAAACATACTTAAATACATTTTCTTTTGTAAATACATACTTATTATACATAGGAGACACCCAGACCAGTACAAACAGACATGTTCATGCACACAAATGTTTGTACTGTGCGGGGATCGAACCCGCGACCTCTGGTGTAGTAGCCAACTTCTTAAGCATTACACCAAGTCGGTCGTCTATTACATATTTCGTACAGAGTAAGAAATACTGGAGAAATTTTTATTTACGACCCAATAAGGCATTTATATTTAATACTAGCTGTCCGTCAGCGGCTTCGCCCGCGTAGATTATTTTTCCCGTCAAAATATAGCCTGAATTAAAAAAATATAGCCCATGTCACTCCCTGATAATGTAGCTTCAATTGGTGAAAGAATTTTTCAAATCGGTCCAATAGTTTCGGAGCCTATTCTTTACAAACAAATATACAATCAAATCTTTCCTCTTTACAATATTAGTATATATATAATGTATGTGATGTTTGTTGTGGAGCGATTATGCCTTGCAAATTGTGCCAAAGAGCTACGAGTATACGTTTCAGCTGTTATCGCCATCCACAAGCAAGAAGATATTCATGATTATTTTGTTGAATCCAAATTAAGTATCATCTTCTCGTTTACTTGCCTACCATAACCTATGTTTGCATCTGAAAAAGTTAAAAAAATAGTATACTTACCATAAGTAACCTTTTTTTTCTAAAGAAAATCCATTGTGTCTGGATCAATACTGTCTTTACTCGGAACTACAAGACCTGTCGCTTTGCCCGACAGGAAAGCCAATTATTTGGTGCTAATACTTGCGTTTATTTATTTGCCAACAAGATTATTTCTTAAATATCTCTGCTGACAAAGGTACCGGCAAAAGCTATTAAAGATATATTTCAAAAAGTTTTGAAGCTGTGTCAAGAAGAAGAGAAAATGACATTATTTTTGAGCCTGTAAATGAAGTTTTAAATTCAAATTCAAAAATGCTTTATTGAAGGAGACCTTAGATTTACAGTTCTTTTGAATCGTCATTTAACATTGAAAGTTAAGCTATAAAACATACATAATATTAGTACAGTCTATGTACTAAATATAATATAATAAAATATCATATTAATATACTTAATATCATGCTGTAAAATAGGCATATCGTCGTTGGAAACCATAGCTAAACATACTTTTGTTGTATGTGTACATTCCTATACTATTTATATACATATGTACATACTTATCTACACAATACCTTATAAAGCAATAAAACCTAGTGCACAAAAGCATAATCAGTCCTTATATTTAAATAAATATCTAAGAATAACGACTTGCTCTCAAAAGGGTTTAAATATAAATGCAGTACAAATTTCCACCATATTTTTCCTCACAAGTTAAACTGTACGTGTTTCTTTTTCCAAAGTCAGAGTAATCTACTAGGAAGATCTATTATTAAAGGGTCACGCGTAGGTAACTGAGGATTTTTCTAGAACAAAATATACAAAAAGGTTTAGAATCTTTTTGCATTTGAATAGTCGGCCAATCAATTACGAAACATACAGTTTTCTTCCTGTTTTTAATTTCTTCTTTTGATACTTTATGACACAGATTTATGATCAATGTTAAGGGAGCATCGTATATTTATCTGTATTTAATTTTTACCTTTTTATTTTTTGGCTGACAGCAATGACAGAAGACACTGAACTTTAAGCCCCGTTCACATTTTTCCAGTATTCCATTAGAAGCATTCCAGTCCAGCGTTGTAATACCACTGGAATAAAGTGACCCGGCACTGGAATGTCCACATTGATTGAGCGCTGGACTGGAATAATGTAAACGGGGCTTAATTCGTATCGAATTACTTGTCCGAATCCGGATCGCTCTTGAAAAGCCGTTCATTTTCTCACTTAATTAAGAGTTGTGTGAGAGTTACTTTAAGGAAATACGCTTGGTTGGTAAAAATAAGAATTTTGAAAAAGGAGAACAGTAAATACTACGGCCACATTATCTCAACGCACCGCTGATTTGCGTGGATATGTTATTTTTAATTTATGATTAATTTATTCTCAGAAAGAAATGTTACTTTTGAATAAAATAAAATATTAAATTTGGGTAATTTAATGTTTAATTTACTGCACCCTTGGGAATATTAGGGATGCGACAGCTGAAACAATGCTCGTTTGATTTGCAGCTCAAAACTTATCTGAATTTAGTGCTGTTCCGATGTTTCATTATTGCGTTCAGAAAGGCTTGGCTGTTTACAGAACTCCGTTGAAAGTTCAGTCAGTAAAATTGTAACAATGGGTACCTACCTGTTGGGCTATTCCCGATTGCAGTGAAATTGCATCATTAAACCGAGAAAATAGCGGCGTGGTTTGACGACAGCGCGGTGCTCCCCCCTCGCAACTCCAGTTTATATTGTAAAGGACTGCGCGTCCACGCCATTTGTACGTTGACATTCACACTTGCAACTCTAAAATCAACTGTTAATTTTTAAATTTCCAATTTGTTTGTGACAAATCTCGAATTATAAAAAAAAAAAAAATAGTAAACCAAGCTGATCTCAACAATAGTTCGTTATTGCAAAAACGAAACGAAACAAGTTCCCGCGTTTTTTTGCCTGAAAATCAGTGCGTTCCGTTCGATGCCGCAATAATTTGTGTTATCAATGTAACGGGATGAACTCAACACTTCCCTAGTGCAGTGCAGTGCTCTCTACGTTCCGTTTCTCCGAAGCTAAGCTTGGAAGGCTGTAGCAATGTCTCTGCTATGGATGAGCGCCTTTAATCTAGGGTTAACAGTTGGCGCTACATATGCAGTGGTTAAAAGGTAGGTTTTAGTTTTAAAGAATGCACTAACCTTGTACTCACAATTCGAATGTAATGTTCCGTTCACGGAACTGTAGGTAGTAAAAGGAATATATTAAGCTGGTTCCATCCAAGCGGCTGAATGTGTGTTCAATGTGTTTGATGATATAACGGGTATGAATTTAATAATATCAGCTGATTAGAAATTCGTGTTATTATAAAACGTATTAATCCTACTCGTAATAATGATAGTCTTGTTAATGTGCCACTTCTAACTCACAATTCCCAGTTTACCACCACTTTTAGTTAAATTGTTCGAAGTTAAATAATATCATATCATATTCATCTTTTTTTTTTAAGAAAAGCTCCAAGCACTCTTGCTTCAGATAATTATGCACTTAAAATTTTAAAACCAAATGCTCCACTGTATAACGTTTGTTTTTGTAGCTACACTCAGCTTATTTCGATGTTAATCGGATAGGTATTTAATAACGTTGCTATGTTACGAGTTACCCAGTAGGTACGCGAGCGAAATCTACGCGCAAGCCAAATTAGTTCAGAGCAAAGTTTTCCGAAGCGCGAACTTTGTTAACTTGATACTGAAATGTTGCAAATCAAACGCACAGTTGATGCACAGGATCCTACATTTTAATATCACAATATTTATTTAACAGCTGTTGCCAGCGAGTTGTTCAGCTGGACTTAACTTAAAAATCTACAGCCAGTAGATAAATCAAAAATACTTCATATTTCACAATGTCTTACAAAAAAATCGTATCTCTAATTAGTAGTGTGCAGGGCAGAGAAAATAGTATTCTGAAGACCCTAAGCGATAGACACTGATGATCACCAAAATTTGGTATGTAAGCTAGTGTACACACAAATAACAAAATAAGTTTAGAACTTGGAAACAGGAATTGTCATAGGCAACTTACAAAAAGAAGTGTCACTCCATCAAAAATTGCCCATAATGGCTCGCACTGTCAAAACTTTATCATATCTAACTAGCTTGCCTCCCGCTTCATCTTTTAAGACATGACAGGATTTTTTCCAACTAACGATACTTGATTCGCAAAATCCCGTCTTGGTTAGCACCTTCGTCCTAAGAAGAACCCTCATGCAAAATTTGAAACTCTTAGCACTTGTAGATGCTGAGATTTCGTGATAATGAGTGACCTTTCGCTTTTATATACAGGTGCAAGGTGCAAACATACACGTCAATATTTTTTTTAGCTTCCCTACACTCGGGGGTATACGAAATTACCCCATTTTTTGTAGTTTTCGAGTTATGATTTTTTTTACGAATTTTTGAAAATTTCTGGGTTGAGTCACTTTTTCGGTCACTGTAGCGCAATCTGTTGAGATTAATGCCCGAATTATTATTTTTTATTAGATGAATAATAGCGCTAGCTGATTTGGAAGAATTCACATCGTTGAAATTTACATGGTACCTAATTAGTTAAGAGTGTAGTAAAGTTTTTAAAAAAGATTTGGATGAAACATTTTAGGTAACTTTTTTTAAAACGGCCTTCAGTTCAGGGAAAAAACAGCATTTCTAACTTTTTCAATTTACAAGAGTTATGATAAGCGTTATGGATGTGAATTCTTCAGAATCATCTATCGCTATCATTCATCTAATGAAGAAAATAAAATCAGGCATTTATCTCAACAGATCGCGCAAAAGTGACCGAAAAAGTGACTCAACCGGATACCTAAGTGTGAAGAAGCTTAAAAAAAATATTTTGACGTGTATGTTTGGACCATCCTGTATATAGAAGATACAGAGCCAACTTTCTAACCTCGTCGTCGTGGTGTTTCGCTATACCGTTACATGTAAGGTGGAAAATTGATTTACTGTTCATAATATTTCTGTCATACAATAGTCCTTGTAGTAACAAAACGGCTAAGCCACATATTTTATTAAGGTGTAGAGTTAGTGGGTTATATCCACCAATATGTGTGTGTGTGTGTATTCGCTCATGATTTCTTTCCTATCTTTTTTTTAGAGTTTGACCGTCCTAATAGTAGTAAGATATATTTTCAATCGAGGGTTTTTATGTAAAGGTGAAATAACTACCTATCTCTTAAGTCAGTATGCTAATGTTTAAAGTCAATAGTTGCTATCTCCAAACTTGGACACAAGATACACAAGGGAGTTACACTCATATTTAATCAACATTTACTTAGTGATGCGAAGTTTGCGTGTGCGTCTATTCCCAAGAGTTCACCAAAGAGTTTTTTAACCTGCGTTTTAACTCTGCGGTTTTATTGCTTTCAAAATAATGCCTAAATATAATGTCCTAAGGTCCAATTGCGTGTGTGTATTCACACACGCAATTGGGACCTTAGAATACTCCAGACAATAAGTTTTTGTTACTAAAATAGTTCATTATTATTCGCTGAATTTCATTTACAAGGGTTGGGCACTTATTGTATCAAAATGATTTGTTTTTAATGAAAAGTTGGGCCACTCCCCGTAAATAATTTGAGGCATTCACCTTTTAATTTCCTATCTGCATAATGGTAGATGCTTTACAAAACTAACCAATCGATAAAATACATTCTTCCTATATAACAGCAACTGATTACAAGTACTTTTTTTATTACTGTGTTCTTGCGTCACGTGAAAACTACAATATGATGAATTTTGATGAAACATCTTGAACTTATACCATAAATGTTTGAATAAAACATTTTTAAACGCTAAGTCCACGCAAGTGGTTCTCTTCGACATAAAATAGATGAATTACATTACTGAATTATACCCGCTACATTAAAAAACATATTAGGACGTAAATAATGTTATAACCAACCATTCAAGTCTCCAGCGAATTACGTTCGTATAAAATTCTGCGATTTCATAAAACACCCTACAAACCACATTTTATCCAGCATTCTCCCGGGAGATGTGGCGGGCGCGGCTTCTAGCTTTCAGTCTACATCAGCGGAGCCCTCAATTCGCTAAAATATACGAATATGGTAAAAAATTGTCTACATCTGAGGGCTAAGGTTCGACCCGAACAAACATTCATTTTTGTTTCATCTGTAGACAGTGAGCTTTTTATTAGGTTCAGGAAGATGAGTAATTAATTAATTTAAGTAATCTATACCAATGCCCATAGTTACGTCTACCACGTATTGCCACTTTGAATTCACGTTATCGCTCGCGTAAAAAAAATGTGTTGGGATGACACATGACATGACATGACAATGTCAAATGCCAATACATTTTTTACGCGAACGATAATGTAAACTTACAAACTTAAAGTGGCAATTCGTGGTGGACGTACAGGTGACCATGTGTATTTTTTTAACCTGGTTAAAAAAAAATAAAAAATCGTCCGTATATCTAACTGGATAATGTCTGTATGACTGTCATCTAAATGTTGGTCGGCAGTGTGGGTGCCCTAAGGCAACGTTTGTAAATTGGATGCTCACTAACTTATTTGAGCTAGCTAGGCAGCTTTCGGGAAACTGCTATACATTCTCACGTCTAACATGCCTCAGTACTAAAAGATGCAGGTCCACAACCAGTGTTTAAAAATTTAGTCTTTGCTTTGGGTCCCATGAGAAAGCGAAACGAGCTGTGAATATGGCTATTCTCAGTATTTCGCTACGTGTCTTCGCGTCAATACATAATAAGGAAATGCGAAAACTAACTGAACTTAATACTTAGCCCAGCAGTTCGAAGTTCGAAGTGACAGTGGGCGTGGCAAACTGTAGACATTGGGGCGTAAAAAGCATGCAGTGGAGCAAGGAAAAGAGTTGAAGGAATATTTGACGACACGATTGGCGTAGTGCGCTGTAGCACGGTTTCTCGCCTCGATTTCCGTAGTGTCCCGGGTTCGATTCCCAGTCGGGTCAATTCAGGAAACGATCTTTTCTGAATTGTCTCGGGTCTGGGTGTGCTGGGAGACGCCCCTGGCTAAATTTCCTTGTGTGGTACCTCGTAACACAGGGATATTAATCCCTACTTCCAGACCATTACCAAAGGTGTGTTGCTTGGCGCATATTTATTTATTTATATTTAAAAAAAGTCGTAGTAGGACTGTCTTTGCTACCAGATATACTTCACCGTACCTTAAGCCATACACCTATTGTGTGTGTGTTCAAAAATTATTCTACTCTGACCATGGTTTAACCAATGTTTGATGCGAAATTCCGTCGTATTTTTTTAAACTCCTTTTAAACCAACTTGTATATATCGTCATAAATACGCCAGTAAACTTTAGCAAAGCAATGAATCCCCTATTATAAATGAGAACTATTCTAGACGGTTGTTTGAGCGCCCACCTGCCTATTGTTTGAACTAACGTCGTGCGTTCCGTTTCACGACAATAAGCAGCTGCTGGACGGACGGACAGCCCGGGAATTCCGGGAAATGAACACTTTTCATTTAGAAAATTCCCATTTGAAGGCTAACATTTAGCGGCAGACTTTTAGCAAGAGGAATGTAAATTTCTGTCAGTTCAGCTATTACCGCACTATTAGAAGCTTAGCCTATGTCACAGAATAGGTAATAGTACTCCTGTATTTAGATATTATCCTACAGCGACTATAAATTGCTAGCACAAGAGAGAGGCAATGTGTCTTAAGGTCCAGTTGTAGAGTCGCGTTCGTAAATAAAAAAATGTTTGGCCAAGGAAAAGTCTAGAGGGTCTTAAAAATAGCGACCTTGCGTTTTGCTTTCATACGTTCAAGTGTATAAACGAAATCCACCTGGCGAGTAAACGCACTAAATAACATAACATTTTCAAAGTTCAAGCCGTGAACTTGACTGTGTAACCTCCGTGTTCGTATTACAATGTTGGCATAACACTTGATGTGAGCCAGGCAATGTCAAGAGCATTACGAGTCGTAATTTACGACCAGTTGACATCAATATGTAAAAGTTTTCGTCACTGTTCCAACTAGCCTACATTACAGTTGGCGGCCACTGTTTGTTCCAACAATTCTATAATTGCTTTTGGCTGGTATGTACGAATCTCATAAATTTAATGTTATGCAGCAGTTTTTTTTTAAATATCGTTTGGTTGTCCTACCCATCTTATCTTATACTATAAAAATACTAATTTTGTTGCGAATCAAATTTCTACTTGAGTCTGAAAATAGCTTTTGACTTCACAAAAATAAACTCAAGCTTCTAGTTAAATACGACTCTCCAGCAAAGCTTCATAACTCATTACCCTAGCGGGGTACTAAACAGAGCTGGTTATCAAGAATGCAGGTCTTAATCTCATAAATGAGTTCTATCTAACCAATGAGTTCTAGCCTAGTATCCAATGATGTTTAACTAGCAGCGTATGAGCTGCGGATCACAGCGATATTTTTTCAGTCACACGCTTTCAATCAAAACATATGAAGAGCAACAGATATTTATTTATATGTAAACATACTTAAAAGGTGACATCATAAAAATTACGTGTACTAAAAACAGACGAAAATACCTTACATTTGCAATGCTATTTTCCTGAAATATATATTTTTAAATTATTGAAAAAGACCGATGTAAATAAACTATATGCTTTTCATTAGAGAATCCGGCACAAATATATTTCAGTAAGTATCAGTCAAGGTTTTAGTGAAAGGCGGTTACTACGGACCAGCATCCAGCAAATTAGGAAACGTTACTTAAAGTAAGCACTATTCAAACTGGTGCTGTCCCATAATATAGTATAGAAATGGCTGTTATATTTTGTCGAAACTACTCAATTTTTAAGAATTCTGGCGTTAATGTGTAAAATTTCCTATAAATATAATACAAAAGATCTCCACTACATAGATTCAAAAATCACATCAAAACAGCTTTATTGAAAAAGGGCTATTTTGCTACAAAAGACTGACCGATTAGATAACTCTATTGTAACAGATATTTTATTGTAATACCTAGTTAATATTCAGTTTGTACTGACTAACAATTTTTCTTTCTTGATTGTTTAAATGACCTTAAGTTTATATTCTTTTATGTTTGTTTTTTTTCCTTATTTTTTTATTCTTTAGATTAGACACTCAGTAGGTTTATTTGTATCAAAATGACACATTGTACTTTACTGACGCCTGTTGTAAACCCAAAACAAGTTCAAAAGAGTAACTGCTGAGTTTCTCGCCGGGTCTTCTCAGCAAAAAACAACTCCTACGCGGTGGTAGAGTCGCATTATGTCTGTAAACTGTGTATTTATATATCTAAATTATTATAGTAATTGTGTCTATTATTTAGTATATTCTGCTTCAAATTTGACGATTTAAAAGTACTTACTGTGAAAGTCTATTCGAATAAAGTTATTTGAGTGTGAGTTTGCTTCCTCCCACACAGATGCTGATAAATCATATGAATTATATATGAGTATTTACCTACATTAGTATCCATTCTAATACGAGAAGATACATCTCCATTCCTCTGGATTTCCCTTGTCTAGATTCCGTAGGCTGGCGAGTGGCAATCGTTTCATCCATCAGGGTATATTTCGCTATTCGCTTGGCAAAAATATTGTAGGGACCGCGATTGCTATTTGTCATTCACAAAGTTGTAGTAAGTTAGTAGTACCGAGCAGCTGGCGCTTTGAGGGGCTAGCTCTGTTAGGGAATGAATTTAAGTTGTTGAGTTTATACACATAGATAAAAAGAGCAACATTTCACATGGATTTTCCATCTTTAATATTTTTCAATCCTTTTTATATCTCTGCACTTGCTGACTCTTTCTGTCGTCTTTCCTCTACCTGTAGTAGGTTGTCTGGAAAAGATTGCTTTTAGCAATAAGACCGCCTAAATTGTACATCAACTTTCTTTGTAATCCTTGATTTTTCTCTATTTTTGTGCAATAAAGTGTAACTTATATTATCTTATCTTTTTAGAATAAGCCTAATTAGTAGGTATATGCGTAAAGCGTTTTTTTGCGCTAAGTCCTAGCTCGCTCGGTCTTACTGTTTGCAAAAACTGCTAAGGCCTCTCATTAAAAACTAACTGGCTATTAAAAGCTAACTAATCACGAATCCAAAATATGATTCGAAAAATGAAGAACACGCTTGGTCACACCTGTGTTTTTTATTTTTGTACGAGTACTCCTAGTTGTCCTCACCTGATGAAAGTCTCCGTAAATCCCAGTTATGAGGTTGACAAACATTACTAATGTTTCAAAATTGAACTCAAACAATGAGAACAAGGTACTCTTACAACGAGTTGTTAGGCCTTGTGCATTTTCTTCTACTCTGTTAATAATTGCCATAAAGCTGACAACAATTTTTGCCGGATTAGTCTCAAAAGTTCTGGGCCTTGAACATCTCTTAATTAAATTTGTGATTGAAATCACGAACTCCTACGAAGCGCAAAGTTTTCTAAAGTTATCATGTCCAAGTAGATTGACAGACAGCAACCGACGACTTCAGGAGTTTAGTTCTTTTTTTTATATTGCCCCTCAAGATGACCTCACTCCACCTGATGGAAAGCGGTCCTGAGGTCCAGATATGAGATTCACAAGCCCAGTCATTCGAATGAATCACTGGGCTGGCCATCTTCACCTTGAAGCCTGCAGAAATGCCTTTTCACGCCCCGCTTGAAGAACCCGGGACTAGTTTATTTTTAAATACGGTCTAGTCGCATTGTCTGTACAAATGTTTTTGTTTCGTATTCTGTAGTTTAAATGAACTTTATAGATTCTGTTTTTTTCCTCTCATTGTAAATCAGATTTAGAACTAATAAGATACAATACAAACAGAGTACAATATTTCCTATTTTTTATGTTGTGAATAGCTTTTAGATGGATGTGCCGTGTTGGTATAATAACTAAATTATGTACTTAATTGTAACTGTATAATTGAATCATGTTTACATTGCGGATCGGAATCTGTTTGTGAAAAAATATAAAACAAAGTTGTCTGTATGTTTGTTCGCTCAGTTCTTCCAAACTTCTCAATGCGTTTCAGTGCTGCTTTACGGTCACTAAGAGAATTGCTTTCAGAAAGTTTGTCAATAAATCGTATTCATAATCGATTTAACAACAGCATGAGTATCTGACAATTTGTGCTAAGAATAAGTAAGAGTCTTAACGTCCGTTTTTGCTTAAAGGGAAAGTCTAACCCTTGACTATCAAAACACCTCTTAAACTTAAGCACCCCTTACCAACTTACCAAGTACAGCTGGTATTTTGAGTACCTACTTAAGTATGAATCATTTTGGGACTACATCGTTTGGAGGCATCCAAATTTCGAAAAGGGATCAAAATTGAGAAATGAATAGTTTTCCAGCTGATTGCGCGTTAAAACAGGAATGTAAAAAGCTCATCCGCCATTTTCAATCACGGGAAATGATGCTAAAAAATGTAACGTCACGTTCCAGATGAAAAGAGGGTCCTTTACTTCAAGTTGAGGGCTCAGGGTCGATAGTCATCCGCGAGATTGGTGAGGTAATATCTCAGTGATTTAGATGAGCTTTTAAAGTATGGGGCTATATTTTTTACTATGGTGTTACTAAGACCAAGCTCTTTAGTTAAAATCCATATCCATTTTTCTTTTGAGTTTATCCATTACAAACGGAGATACAAAAAACAAATGCATTCTGTTAAAATTGTTCCGTTTAGATAAAATTACAAGGGTCTTCCGATTTTTATCGGGGTACAGTGATTACCCAAGTGCCTATGAAATCAGTATCTATTTAGATAAGTGAGCCATTTCTACGACATGTACTTTTCGTTCCCATAGGACCACATCGTATCAGATCTCGATCAAGAGTAGGTTGGTTTTTTTTTGTTAGAATGAGGACATAACAATAAAAGAAACAGTACTAGGTATTTTAGCAACGCTTTGTTATGTTTTGTATTTTAAATTTAGTTTTTTAAACTAAATAAATTTAGTTACAAAGCTTCAGAAGAAAAATTTAAAATATTCATCCCTACAACATTTTCCCTTTTAGAATTTACCGCTTCTTATACCCACAACAGTGTAATTGATAACGGGTTACAAAGCCCAAAGTATTTTTTGTTTAGAATTGTAATTAGTTGCCAAGCATTTATCTTTGGTAACTTTAGGGATTCTTAATGCCAGAACGGTGTCTCATCGGAACGTGATAAATTATTTTCTTCCTCGCCAATGACACTCAGTGAAAAACAGGAGGAAATGGCGGTTAGAAATGTTCCTATTCAAGGAATAAGTTCTAAATTCATTTCCTTACAAGTTCAAATTACAGGGGTTGATTATTTCATTATTGGTTAAACAAAAATGCAAAGAGCATTTGTTGCATTTAATTCCAAATGAAGAAAATAGTTAAAAAAGCGATACAAGTAGGTATCTAAGATTGATTTGATTTTAGAGCCCGGCCTTTTATTTTGAGGCTCCATTGTAAATTTTAAATAATTTTAACAGTTTGATGTTTAGTGCCTACGTCATCTGTCCAGAAAATATAGAAAATCCATCGTTATGTATCATATATGATACATGTGACAGGGAAAGGGTTAATAGTGGTTTATAAGAATCAAAAGCTCTATTATTAGAATCAAAAGTCTATTACAATTTAATCCTTTGTTTATTCCTTTCGCCATTGCATGAAATCACACACTACCAGGAAAAACCAAATTTCCATAGAGGAGCTAAAAAATAATTCATGAACAAATATTATTTGTTGAACAAACTTGAATTTGTTCAGATTCAGAACTCGTGAACGTCACAGAAACAAATTATATTTGATAGACTAGACAGATGGACTTCATCAGAGCATCTTTTGCGTCGCGTATTTACAACGAAATTCCCGAGGCGTTGCGCAATTTAGACAATATTAATATGTTTAAAAGTAAGCTGCATGATCTACTAAGGCAAAAATGTTATTCTACTGTTGAAAAATTAATTATTGAGAATGTGTGTATTATGTATGTATGTAATAATGAGTAATTTTAGCATTAAGAAACTTATTGTATGCCTTGTCAGGTGGGACGCAGCAGATCTATTGTACCTTAGAACACCTTTATTTTGCTAACCTGTGCTTCACAATAAATGATATTCTGATTCTGATAACTAGATTCAATAAATTGATCTAGAATAATGTGCTTTGTTCCGAATAAAAGTATAACATGCACAGGTTTTGGGCACAGTACATTTGTATCGCAACATGCTATCAGCACGGTTTGCAAATTCTAATTGTCGATTTGTGTTACGTGGATGAAATGTACACTGTAAATCATGTACCGAGCTTGTGAAACAAATATGCCATAGTACATCCAAGTGTTTTGTATATAATGATGTACTTATTTAGTTGAATTCATTTTAAAAGTAGTGAGGTTTTTGAGCTGAAGCTGCAATGTTTTCATGTATATTTATTATTACGATAAAGATGTATTTACCACCTACATTACATTATACACAAATTATTAGGTGTTCTAGATACTTTTTTTTTAAATTATTAGGTAAGGGAAAGATTAGATGAGAGGTTAGCATGTGACAGCAAAATTAGCAGCATGTTAGAAAATTATAAAAAACACAGCACTAGATTCCAAGATCGGGGCACAGTAAAATTGAAAACAGAATGAATTTCCTGTAACCAAAATACCAACGCACTCCGTTTGACACCTACTATTCAATTGTTCCTTTCTTCAATGTGAAACTTGGATCAAATTTTATATTATTAGTCTCCGTAGTAGAGTGGCATAATTAGCTCAGGCTGTTGTCACGGTTCACTGATGCAATGTCTCATTCGATTGACTTCAATCAGTGCTCATAACTCGGCTACCTCATCGCCTAGCTAGATGAATCGATTCATATTTATTGGTATCGATTGAGCGACATACCTACAACGTTGATTTAGCAGTTTAAATCGAAACAACTGCAGTAGTTTTATTCTTTTTTTCTGAAATTCGGTGGCAAAGTTAAGCGTTTATCGCAGCCTATGAACAGATGCAACCCTGGAGGTGTTACCCACGCTTTGGCGACTCTGACTTAGCAGAACTTTTGTTTAGGTAGCAGGAAAATGAAAGGATCCCAGGATTCTCAGGTGACTAAGCAGGAATTCTCGATGAGCACTGGCTCCGTTACTCACCCCACATAATACTGCGGAAGTATTATTTTTAGGTTCAAATTTCGCTTTAGCTAGTTGTGTGTATGTAGGTATTTGCGTCCAGCCAGACAGACTGCTAAAATATAAGCGCCTTGTACCTGTACCTTGGCTCTCCTCCGGGGCTAAGATGCGCGCCTCACGAGAAGAGTAGACAAAAAAATTTTGTCGACAAAAGCGAGAAATGACGAAATTTGACTGCAGTATTTTTTGTCTACTCTTCTCGTGAGGCGCTCATCTTAGCCCCGCTGAACTCTTACTATTCTACCATAAAGGGTTTGACAGTTGCTTTGTACATAACTTTGTCGTTTGATTGGTTTATCGGCTCAAAACTACTAAAACTTACTTTATGTACGAGACTAAATATATTTTAATCAAACTTTGTACACATACTTTACAGGGTGAAAACTTAAAAGCGAAGTCCGCACAAACGAAGTAAACGAAATATTCGTAAACATAAAAATCAATCCTTTCATGGCATTTTCAGCAGAGGATACCCAAAAAAGCCACACGTGTGTTACCGATCCAATCTCATTGCAATGCCAAAAGAAAATCCTTCTGAATGAAATGAAACGCATGTTTGTATATGACGTAATTTTATTGGAAACTACCGGCGCGCTCGCCCGCAATTTTCTCGTATGCTATGTAACGACAATACAATTACTTTACTGGCTCTTTCCTTTTATAAAACTATAAGGTATATTTAATAGTTCAATCGAGGTTGAAGTAGATACTTGCAGGGTTGACAATGTTGACATGATGATGATTTTTTAGATTATTTTATACATTAGCATGTAGTTTGTTCATATTACTTCCTCAGTAGGTGTAGGTATATATAGACTATCTGCATGAAATAAGAGATTTCTAACTTTCTTTTAATTTAAAGATCACGTACAATAAAATTGTAAAATGAACACTCGTATTTTTGAAAAGAATCCTCCAAATATCACAAATAAAAAAATAACACTGGAAAGTCTCTTCATCACAAACAGAGTGTGCCATAATCTTTTACTTCACGGTATGAAAAACATTCGGTATAATTCATGCTAAAACCTTCAACTTGTTGGAAATTCATTGAGACAACATCACATAAATTTGTCCTGTATACGATAATTTTCCCTTGTCTTGCGGAAACTAACCCGATAACGAATGGGCTTCTCAGTACTGCGTCATAGGTTTTTTACGGCAATTAGGTTTTTTTAGTTAATACACTAGGCTCAGTGCACTCAAATTCCATGAAAAGCTGGTTCATTATAAGAAATTTGCTTAGTAATCCTGAATAACGGGCTGCAAATCAATTATTTAACTGAAAACACAACAGTTTGTTGCAAGCGGTAAGACGAGAAACGAAACGTTCGCAAATAAAATGAGCCATAGATTTCTCTGCCGTAATAGGCTGACAATGTTCCAGCCACTGTTCCGTCGGTTTTAACGACAGGAACGCAGAATCGTTGTCATTACGGGGAAAACGGAACGCAGTCCCGCCGCGGCCGTCGCGTGCGGCGGGTCCCTCGCAAACCTCCCTAAGCCTCTGTGTGCGACTGTACAAGCCACCGATCCTCCGAGCTGTATAACCTTTGACCCTTGTGTACGCCAATGTACGAAAGTATCTACAACCTGGGTTGTAAGGGCGCGAAACATAGAGACCGGTTGCTCTATGGCGCGAAATAGTGTCAATTCACAATAGGAGTGTATGTTAATAATCTTAATTTGTTACGTTGTATCGATGAGAGACATTCAAGCTTATATACCAGTATCAGTCTATTCTCGAAAGTAAACACACTTTAATATTTGTGGTTCACATAATATACCATGTGAGACAGTAAAAATAATCGTTTAATTCATTGATTTAGTTTGATATGCATATTTAATTAGTACAATGTCTAAGAAAGCGTCGTGGCCTAGTGGTTAAGAACTCCAACTAGGATCGCGGATCGTGTGGTCCCGAGTTCAAATCAAGCCAGAACCAAAACCTTTATGTTCATTGTTTACTTTCCGACTAACTCTCCGGTGATGGAAAACATCGATAATATAAACCTAAAACCCGGATAGCGGCGGAAGGCTCACCACCTACTCGTACCACGTTGGGTTCTAATACCATTGGTGAAAAGTGGGCTTCTGAGTGTTCCGTTCACCATGACGGCAACAGTCACTTGCCTCTGACTACCCCGTTTGGGATAAAGTTGTGATGGTGTGATGATGATGATGATGATGTCTAACTAAACCCATAACGACCTCATAGCGGGAATGTAATAAGATGGTTGGTCTATCTTTTTTCCAACGTCTGTATACAAACCAATAGGTAGAGACTATTGAAAGTTGTAAGGGTTACAATCATATAGTTTCCTTGAACAATACGGAAACTTCAACAGTGTTTTGTTTTAAAACTATTATCAGTTACCTTTGACTGCCGAGAATCCTGACATAATAGAATTTTTATTGTTCGTAGGTCACGTGACCTACGCGGCGGTCAACGTGTTGAATGTAATTCTTAGTAGATACAAAATAGCTTGATCAACAGAACTTATTTAATAAGCAGCTGCACACACCGCCTTCATCCGCGTACATTTCAGATCTACAACTTTTTATCTTTCTATTTGAATCTAAACTGCTCTTTATTTTAAATCAACCTGCATAGTACTTGTATATGGTTTCATTAAAATATATCCTGTAGTTTTCATGTGGTGCTGGAAAATACAATACAGCAGCCACCAATTGAAAATTAGAGGACGCTACCAACAAAGGCACAGGCAAAAATATTCAAAAACTTACGTGGTAGTCACTCCACAATGAACAAAATCCAAAAATGATTTGTATATTCCGGATCGTTCAGATTTGAAGTCGCAATTGACAGAAGTTTAACATCGAATTCTTTTTTTATACGTACTCGTACCGGCCTTTGGTATGTCTATACCTTGATATGTAAGTATGTACTTAATTACTAATCTTTCTTTCAACAGCTGTAATTTCATTACCGGTAATATAGTGCAATTGTCACATTCTTGTGCTTGACGTAATAGATCCTATTTACTTTCTTTTTGGCGAGTTTTAGATAGCGATAAAATATAAAGAAAGATAGGTACTCCGTACTTGTAAAGTAATTTGGTAAACTTCAACAGTAGGTATGATTAGCTAGACACTGATAAAACTTCGATATCTCCGATATATGGCCTATTTTTACTATGATTCACTTTGAATTTTATTGTACCAGCTTTTTAAAAAATCAGAAATTGCTACAAACACAGTAGTTTTAAAGTAGCTTGGTTGCTTTTAATAAGAAAAGCCCACTGAAACCATTTAATTCTTGAAGTCATGCATTAGGTTTCAACCTCACAACTACCCTTCAAACTTCCACGGTCAACCAGTAAGTTTTTTTATAACCAACCTCATGTTCTCAAACCTTTTATCTCTCAATTATTTGAATTTGACTCTTCAGAGACGGAGATCGACTCTGCAGGATTGATTGCATCTTATACTGTTTCTATTATCTAGTATTATTTTATCACTATTTATAGGTAATTGCATAGTATTCTGAAAGATATGATATATCAGGTTTATTAACCTAATTTGAGAATGTAAAGCCAATATGAAGTATTAAAATAAATACTCAAGTTTATATTAGGGGAATATAATTCGCTAAATATCACAACCTTCTGGACGTATCAATCAACTTCGCTGGTTAACCCTAAATGGCGCCTGACATTCTTTCATTTGTTTTCACGTTTAGTTCAGGGCAATAATGCAGATTAGATCTTGTGGAAGTATAAAGATTAAAACCACTATTTAGTGGCTACTGCAACGAACTCCAAAATTGACCCTTCAAACTTGTACTGTCTTGTAACATTTCGAAATTTGGGCTTTAGTGCCTTAGATCAATGTGTTAGGGATTCTAAGCTTACAACGAGTAATAAGTAGTTAGCAAAAAGTAAGCTTGTTACTTACTTTTGTTTATAATTTTTTTTAAAACATTTATGTATATTATTTAGTAGGTATCTAAGAATATACTTTTTTAAGGCCTCATTCCTATCAGCCCATCACCTACATAGTAATTTCACTACAAAGTAATTTTCCCACGCAATTACATTTTTCCACTTGGCTTAAAGATTATCATGTAATCAATCTTAATTTCTTGGTATAACTAAGTTAGGGGCTGCCCGTATCTTACGAGAAAATGATTAATGATGGGCGAGCTTACATGACCTAATAAGTTTGTAATGAAGTTTTCAGGAAGGGAATCGATAATAAATATCTAGGCATAAGCCAGCAACCTTATGTTATGGACATGTGGAAGTTTCAATTATATAAAGTTAGATCCTTATTGACTGTCTGTTAGTTTTTACTACTACTACTAGAATAAAGCTCACAATTTTCAGTTTCAAATTTAGAAATTTGTTTTAATGGGGGGGAGTCGAACCAGCTACCTACCCTTTGCGACTTGACCTCTGTAAATAGGTCGTGATAACAGCTCAAAATTCACCTCTTAAGAGCGTAGGCCTATTGAGTGGATGAATAGGGCAAAGTGAGCAATCGAAGCGAAAGAGCGAACGATCAATATTCATGAAAAGAGTGAACGTAGCGCAGTTTTGCAAGTTGGGACTGTTGCCGAATAAGCTAATGATGCTTAATGGTTGGTTTAGCCGGGTTAATTCGTATTCACTGAGACAGATACTATACAACCCCTATACTCGTACATATTCATTTAGTTTGTTTCAGGCGACTTGATTTAATTTCCAATTTACATGAATGAATTGCCAATCGCATCGTGCCGACTGTAGAACAGATTTCGCACAAATCCAGCAGTTTGGCAATCTAAATGATCAATTGTTTGCTTCTGAACCTATTTATGTATGTAAAACAAAGTAAGGTTTTTAGCACATAAATCCATACAATTAGGCAAAAGGTTACATTATTAAAATCAAGTCATCGCTACGTTCATGGGAATTGGCCGTGCCAAATACGGGCTGATGATTAAATAACCGGGGCTATGTTCTGAAAAATAAAAAAAATGGACCTCTGGAATACTCTGGATATCGCTATCTGGCCGATAGCGATCAAGCTATTTTAACACGCCACAAAGGCGTTTTATACGTACATAATATTTAACGATTTACACAATATGTATATCTATCTCTAGCTCTACTCGTAACAAAGCTCTAACAAAATGGCTGCTTGATAATTGTTTTTATAATTTGGAAGCATACTTGTACTATGATCTAGATTTTGTTGTATAGTTTACTGTTTTTTAGTAAGGTATTTTTCATTTTGTATCTTAGTTCAGCAAGCATTTTTACAAAGACTGGGTCGAAAGATTCAAATCATTTAATGTATATTTGTATATTTCAAATGTTTATTTTGTTCATTAAGTGAACAGATTTATTTAATGTTTTTTTTTTTATATTGCCCGCCTAGATGACCTCACTCCACCTGATGGAAAGCGGTCGTGAGGTCCAGATATGAGGCTGACAAGCCCAGTCATTCAAACGAATCACTAGGCTGGCCATCCTCACCTTGAAAGCCTGCAGAAATGCCTTTTCACGCCCCGCTTGAAGAACCCGGGACTATAAGAGGAAGGAAACACATGTGCTGGAAGAGCGTTCCACGTCTGGATGGTACGATAAAGAAACGAGTCACGGAACCTTTTAGTTCGGGCCAACAAATGTTGAATTGTGTGTGGTTGACGCCGTAGTCCAGCACGCGTGGTACGGGAGTGGAAAGGTGAGGGTGGGATAAGCTGGAATAACTCGTCAGAGCATTCCCCATTGTAGAAGCGATAGAGAACACTTAGCCTGGCAATGTCTCTACGCAATTGGAGAGGCTCAAGGGTCAAAGTTGCCTCTGGGTTTCCAATAATACGGATAGCACGCCGCTGCAACCTGTCAAGAGCTTCGAGTAGGTACTTAGCGGAACCGTCCCAGAGATGAGAGCAGTATTCCACACACGAGCGAACTTGTGTCTTATACAAGAGACAGAGCTGCTCAGGCGTGAAGAATCGTCTCACTCTGTTCAGGACTCCGAGTTTACGGGATGCAGTTCTAATGACGCTCTCAATGTAGTCCCGCTGGTTTAGGTTGCTACGAACATCCATGCCAAGGATGTTTAGGCTATCCTTAATCGGTAGTGGGGTGCTCTGAAGAGTGGGATGGGAAAGGAAAGGCGACGCCTTTGCTGTAAATGCACACACCTGCGTTTTCTTGGCATTGAACTCGACAAGATTGCATGCACCCCATTCTGAAATGCGGTCCAACACTCCGTCAAGCACAACAACAAGACTTCGCCTCTTCTCCTCGATGTCAGTCTGCTTTGCCCCAGGGCGCTCAAAATATCGCGCGTGGACCGTGCTATCATCCGCATAGCAATGAATATTACCAAGAGATAACATTAATAATTAATAATTAACAGTGTTAATTTTGATTAGGTTTTTTTTTAATAGTAGAAACGCTTCTGTTGCTGCTTATACATGCAACGTATAATAATTATGCCAAAGTTAATTTTTATAAATTACTAATTTTTGTAAGATACCTATTTCTGTATTACTGGCAATAATAACAAATGTTAGACTCGTACTTGTAGAACGATAAATTTGCACGCCTGCCTGCAGGCCGAATACACCGTCCAGACCATGTTCTACCATCTTTTTTTCTCAAATGTTTTCTTAGCAAATAAATAATTTATTTACTTACTTACTTTAAGATTCGATGATCTCTGCGTAAGATGTTCACATATTTACGAGTATCTAATTATCACGAGGGAGTTGGGAACTGACTTTAGATTAATTTCTCTTGGCTAAACCTACTTGAACCGCTTTCAAAAGGTCCAAACTTTGTAAAGTAAGCACCGAAGGTTCGTTAGGATTTCAAGCAGATATTTACCGACCATTTGAATCTTAATATTTATAAGGTCATTTAAACAATGTCCAGAAAATATAAATGTACTAAATTTTTTTTTTTTTTTTTAAATATAAATAATATAAATAAATATCCCTGGACATTATTCCACACAGCGCCATCTAGCCCCAAAGTAAGCTAATTAAAGCTTGTGTTATGGGATACTAGACAACGGATAAACATACTTAAATACATTTTCTTTTGTAAATACATACTTATTATACATAGGAGACACCCAGACCAGTACAAACAGACATGTTCATGCACACAAATGTTTGTACTGTGCGGGGATCGAACCCGCGACCTCTGGTGTAGTAGCCAACTTCTTAACCATTACACCAAGTCGGTCGTAGGTTACATATAATTATGATTCAATTTGTATGACTTCAAGTGACTTGTAGGCTAGACATAAAATAAAAAAAAAACCGCCTCCATATAATATTTTACAGTTGTTTCATTCAACTCTTGTTTTTCGCAAAATTGATCTACAATTTTTTTTTTCGTTGCATATAGTTTCCGGTTCAAAGGAAAAAAATATATGAAATACTGCCGTATGGGTAGGCACTTACTTATATACCTTATATACTTGCGAGCAATGACATAGCACCGAAATAAGTAATTTATTTCTACTGGTGAGGATCTAAGAAAATAATAATTAAATGTATGCTCTGGATAATATCTTTTCATTGTTAACATTCGCGATAAATTGTTCCACCAACTTCAGCTCAATTACACCTGACACTGAACAATAATGAATGTGTCCTTCACCTTTATTGCTATGGAGTTAAGGTACAGAATGCGAGTAGGAAGTGTGTAGGTAGATGTCGTTGGACGGTTTGAATTACATTAGCTAGGAAGACGCTATGTCAAGGACGGAGCAAATGCGTGCGGTTCGCTAATCTATACTGCCTTAATAGGATAGTCCGTGACAATGAAACAAAATTGTCACACCAAGTACTTAGTTGCGCAGGTGATTCAAGTATTATCGAGTTAAGAGATACTTTTAAGAAAGGTTGTTGCATAATATCGGTCAGCATTACAGTATTCAGCCACAATCATTAATATTATATAACAGGGATAGCTTACAACAGGGTCTTCTGATCCGTTCCCTGCGGTTAGGGGAAGAGATTACTACCGAGGTGTCCCTGCCTGTCGTAAGAGGCGCCTAAAAAGGCCCTTGGGGTCGCGGAGCGCACGCGGGGGTGCCTGCGTGTGTTTCGGTTTGCGATCCCGAGGAAGACGTTAACACGTATCTTCGGACACAGTGGTCTGTGTTATCGTGCACTGGAGTTGAGCTTGCTCCTCCCGAAGCTGGCTGCCAGGCGGCCTTGCGCGCCGAAGGGTCCTGCGAGGAGTCTCTCCCTCGTTGGGGGTCCCTTCCATTCTGCGCCGAAGATGACCGCCGTCAGGTTTTAGTGGGAAAAAAGTGGACTCTGAACTCCTGGGAAAACAGAGACCCCCCTGTTTTCTCAGGAGTTCAGAGTCCCACATATCCCAGGTGTCCCGAACCCAGGGCCTTGGGAATGCCTAAATGCATTTCCTGACGCAAAAAAATAAAAAAAGGGTCTTCTGACCCCATACCAAGCAAAGTTTGATTCAGGGATCAGGGATTGATCAGCATTGTTAAAATGTCACTAAAAATTTGATCAAATACAATAATATCACCCAGATACAAAACAAGCTCAAATATTCGTCTCATGAATGTTCAGAATCATAATGGATGAGACACTTAGAGCTATTTCAGCTGTCTCCACTGTTTTCAATCTCAGCTAATAAAATTAAAAGGTATGTACTCGTTAATTTCAAACATGTTACATTGTGCTTGAGATATTGTGTATGCTCCAGAACAAAATGTATGCACAGAGTAAGGAAGGAGTAGACATGTAGTATTTTTTAATCCCCGATTCATTCCTCTTTCTTCATTTCCGGAGGGAGCGTCCACTGTAATTTGTCCCATTCTTTGGTTGATTAGTGTCCCTCCTACATTTCTCCACGTCTATGGGACAATACGGGACATCTCAGGATGCTTTGGTGATTTCATTACATTCTTAAAGTGATTTATGGCATATTTCTATTCTATGGTTATTTGCGTTCAAGACATTAATATTACGCTGTAAAACCTTGTAAAGCTTGTATATTGCGCTTATTACAGATATAGCTAGTAATTGAACATAGATTTAGCATACTTAACGTGCCTTTTTTCCGCATGGAGACGTTTGATATTAGTAGAAATTATCAGATCAAAAGGTTCATGGTTTAATGAATTCGGAGAATCGTACTAATTTATTTTTCCTTCATTATATCCACCATGCTCATTCGTTACACTAAAAAAATCTTTTGGTGGTCTCTTTGTTACTCTACGAGTATGTATGTATCTCTAAAATGGCCTAAGGAGTTTGCCTAGAAATTTATTTTGTATTTTTGCAGGTGATTTTAATACTGGAGGATTTAGCCAATTCGTTTTCCTTACTATATAAAATATCACCCGGTATGATTTATATGTGATCGAAGCAAATAGATTGTTAGTGCAAGATGTCGTGAAAATTAATTTATTATTATTTATTAGGTGTTAAGGAAGTCCCGATAATCTCCGCTTACGCAAATGTCAACCAACTTTGATAGCAATCGCAATCATACCGCATTCTTATCATTTTCATATTTATATCATTCGGTTTGTAAATAATGATAAACGTCTCAACTACAAGCTGAATTAGCTCTTCTGCTTACTGTATAAGGGCTCTAATGGCAGATGAGAGAATGAATACCACGGTAAACTAGTTTCTATGTTTGCAGTACACGGTCGCATCTGCGTTGTTCGCAACGTCTGGGCACCAGTGGCAATCAGTGAAAAAGTATTCGTACAAATTGAAAATATTTTAGAAGAATGATATAACGTTTGTGGTTTCACAATAATTACGTATTAATTTTTATACATTGTTGGACTAAAACAGTGCATTTTATTAAAATTCAAAAAATATTTCAACCACACCAATTTTTCAATCCACAAAAAGGTTAAGAGTAATAAGGCGCGAGTAGAATTGATAAAGTGTTATTTTAATATGTACTTTTAGCGTTAGCTAGGTTTTCCGCCATTCTTAAATGATTTTTTATCAACAGTTTCTTTTACCACCTATTCTCTATGTATTTTTTTATTAGCTTCTGTTTATTTTGCAGGTTAACTGTGCTTTTTAATTTATAAATATGCTATTAACATCTTTTTGAACAATACGTCAAACCCCCTTTTTTCTAAGAAGTCTTACAAAAGCTAAGAAGCCCGACAAACTGAAACTGTTTCGTTCAGGTCAGGATAACCTAAAGTTCAAGTATAGCAAGGTATGCTTAACGTTTTTGAATTCGTGGAAAACATTGTAAAATGTGTAAAGTAAGCGAACTTCGTGGCGCTTTTGCGCTAACGTGACGGACGGCCGTGCGGCCGTGCACAAATATTGTGAAGGCCTTTGCAACCAGTGAGAATGCGCCCCAATTTTAAACAGTCGCGTGTGATTTTTGCCTAGAAATATTTTCTTTTGCGAGTGGTTTGTTTTAGGAACTTAAATGTAGCATGTAAATTCAAGCTCAATAGCTCATGTCGGTGATGTCGGTTTACCATGCATAACACGTTATGCAGTATCGTTTTATACGACCCATGCTTGCAAATATTATCAATGCATGAATCACTAAATTAAGACGCAATATGTATACAGTTTTGAATTAAAAGTTAAATTAAACTAGCGGATATAAGGTTAGAAAATATATTCGAAGTACGAGTATCTTCATCTTATCTCTCTCGGCATCATCATTCACATCCATAAAGATATATTCAGCTCACCCTATTTATTTGATTTTTAATATCAGCCATCGCCAAATCAAAAGTGCTATTCAAACTTAACGACAGTACTTAGTCGTCTTGATCTTGGCTAGGGCCTCTGAAACTTTATATTGTTTCACATAACATATAGTTCTTTTTATATCATAAAAAACGTGAATATTTAATGCAGATGCGATTAAGTAGAAAACGAACTCCTACAATTTTATCGTATGACGGATTGTTTCATATCGCAGTGATTTGACAATATAAACTTTTAGTACTAATAACAGTCTTCCATACCAAAGTATTATCAAAGACGCATGTGATTTAATCAAATGTGAACCTAGTAACATAAAAATGTATGTGACTGAAGAGTGAAAAGTGTTTTTCAGTTATAAATAAGAGTGATTAAGTGCAAAATGGTTCTAGTCAGATTTGCCCTGGTGCCTGTAACTTTGGCGATCGGATTGACCTGTCTTAACGTTAAAAAGTAAGTGTTATTTTTCTTAGTTATGCGAAAAAAAAAATTTGAAACACACTAAGACTAGTTTTCTCGTATAGTGCTCTGTGCTAGCGGTACGCTAAATTAACCTGCCAATGGTGTAGGAGGCATGAAAATCGGAACGATTGCTCTTCAGGCCAGACGAATCAATTTGACCTGCAGCACGCAAAAAAAAGGGAGGAGCATCACCTTTTTTTTTGTATGAAAAAAATTTTTTTTGTTTTGAAACCTATCGTGTTTGGTATCCAATGAAAGGGCTTACTGATCCAATTCTAAAAATATATCACATCATTACCTTTTAAGCACTTAAAAAAAACATTTTCAAAACATACCAAGTCCTCCAGACATGATATGGCTTAATCTTTTTTTGTAAAATATGCTTTGAAATTGTACGTAATATCCTCATATCAAACCTAGAAAAGGGAGTGCTACGGGTCAAAAATTGGCATGGCCTAAAGATTAATCGTTCCGATTTTCATGCCTTTAACACCATTTGCAGGTTTTGACTGAACTTAAAACTGGCAAGTTAATACCTACCTATTAATAGAGCCTACATTACTGTAGGCTTAGTACTCTCAGGGACCATGTGGTCCCTAACTGAGCCATCTCGTAATGTGATCTCTAATTTCCAGCCAGTCAGCGGTTACTTGGCATTAACGCATCTTCTCGTAATTGCTTGCTAACTTCAGTTGAGGGAATTAACTTGACTAGATATTAGCGATTGTATTAAGGCCTCAGAACATATTCTATGTGTTCATTAAACAATGTGCTGCCTATTTTGATGGTGAACACCGTTAAAAAACCTACACAACCCGGATAATAGCGTGGTTACTAATACGATTAGCGAAGGGCTTTTAAGTGCTTTGTTCGCTGTACGCCATGAATGACGGCAACAATCAACTGGCATCTAACTTCCCATCTTGGGATATAGTTGTAAGCATTTGTTTTGTGTTCCCATGTGCATAATACAATGGTAAAGTACTATATTAACTATTGTATGGGATTGATCAATGTCGCAGTATTTATGGCTATTTATTTATAGCAGCAACTTCCTACACTACGCCGCCGCATATTTATGCAATATAACGCCAGATGCCTTACATAAATCGGGCGACCTTTGCCAACCGAGGAAAAAAATATAACGGCCGTAAACATCAAAAGGGCTTTTCCGATGCGTTTTCCGGCACGTGGCTTCGTAGGGCAACGTGGTAGGTACCTATGGGTTAAATAACTCATTAAAATTGGCCAATGCTCAAGATTTCTATCGGCCTTAAAATTGACTACTAAAATGTAAAAATGCTAAATAACAGCATACTGCTTGGTAAATAATAGCAATGCTCTATTTAACTATCAGAAGGACAAAAATAAATGATACATTGTATGTGCCTAAAATTCTGATATGCCCTCAAGTATTTTAGGTTAAACTTCTGGGTGTACAAGAAACGTGGGCCAGAATAAAATGCACTTTTCCTTGGCAAATAGATCAATGACCCCGGGGGGTAGCGGGGTGTGCGGGCGTGATCGGGTCACGCGTCTCACGCAATTTTAGTGAGCATGAGTCAGTTCACGGGAGAGCATCGCGCATTTCGCTATTCAAGCGTTTTACGAAAATGGTAATTCTTACATTTTAAGGGTACCTCGAAAGGAAAAAACGGAACTCTTATAGGATCACTTGGTTGTCCGTCTGTCGGTCTGTCAAGACCCTTTTTTCAGGAACGCTTGGCGGTATAAGTTTATATCAAATACTCAGGTCTACTGTCCCTTGGAGCTATAAAAAAATCAAACTTCTAACCCAACGCAATCCAAAGATACAGCCGTTTATGCCGCGAATTTCCGCAAATTTTCGACACTCGCAAGGGAATCAAAACCTATATTTCTAACCTACAGGGTACTTCCCGTGAACTCAGAATCTTGAAATTTGGTACGAAGCAACGTCTTATAGCACAGATGAAGGTAAAATTGCGAAAACTGTAAATGTTTAGTTACATCATATAATAAAAATATTTTTACTAAATATACCTACAGGTTTGTACGGAACCCTCGGTGCGCGAGTCCGACTCGCACTTGGCCGGTTTTTTGTTGGTATGTTCAGAGTTAAATTCAAGTTACGGAGTATCCGGCATTGTCCCAGCACTCCGTTACTTACTTAAACAATGGCTGCAGAGGTTCCAAGAAACTAGTTCGACGCTACCAATGATACGTCAAGTTCCCTCCCGTACTTCACACCCGGAGCAAGCGATCATTGGGCCTTTATTTCTTCGGAAATTGTTGAGGCCACGCAGTAACAGTTAATACAGACCGTTATGTGGAAATGCTCCAAAAGTTTTTAAGGCCAACCCATGCTGGGCTGCAAGAGTACATCTCCTTGACCTGGTTCCAGCAGGATGGAGCCACTTGCCATACATCTTATGCCAGCATGGAGGTCGAATGGGAGCTGTTCCCGGTAAAGACATCTCAAAGACAGGTAACATCGAGAGGCCACCACGAAGACCAGAATTGTCTTCACTGGATTTATTTTTGTGGGGTTTCCTCAAAAATAAGGTCTACTCCAATAAACCGAGGACGATCACTGCCGTAAAAGCGAATATTCGATCAGAAATGGCGGCTATATCGAAGGCAACGTGTCGGGCGTATTTGAAAATCTTAAGTTCTGCTTAGAAGAGTGCTCTCGGCGAGATGGGGCACACCTAGACGATGTTCTTTTCGAGACGTAAATTACATTAACATTGGATGCAGTTACTTTTTGAATAAACTCTCTAAGTATTATCAGTATTTTTTTATAGAAGTATTAAATAAAAGTGAACTTTCTGGCCCACCCTGTACCATAGATACATTAATCTGACTCTCCGTGTAAAATATAACTAGAGCAATATATTTATCTCATCCTTTTGTAGGATTATGCCTAAGCTTTTTCAATATGACCCGCTTACAAACGAGCATCATTAATCAAGAAAAGGATTTGTGTTTTCATGGTGTGTTTTTGGTAAAAAAATACTACGCTGTTTCACAATGGTAACCCGAGATAAATTTTTTTAATGCGCCTCAATGAACCCGACTGGGAAACGAACCCGGGACACTACGGAAATCGAGGCGAGAAACTGTGCGATATGGTGATAATGATAACCCGCTGTGCCAACATTATGTTTTTGGGATTGTGGACCTACTAATGAAATAAATAAACGTATGTAGGGTATGGCTATGATGCCAAAACCGGCTCATGTAGAATACAACCATAATACTAGATTTAAAATAAGATTGCATTTAATAACAAATATTCGTTATGTTTGTCCACAGGAACGCTTACAGTCGAAGAGGTCTACAAAGACAGAGACCAGTTCGCGGGTCTAGTCCGCGAGGTGGCAGCGCCGGACGTGGGGCGGATGGGCATCGAGATCCTCTCGTTCACGATCAAGGACGTGTACGATGACGTGCAGTACCTGGCCAGCTTGGGGAAGGCGCAGACGGCGGTGGTCAAGAGAGACGCCGACGTCGGCGTTGCTCAGGCCGAAAGGGACGCTGGGATCAGGGTGAGTCATAATATTTTGCAGTATTTAGGGGGCCTGCTCAGCGGTAGGAGGCACAGAATACTGCTGAGATATTCCTGTCTATCATTGAAGGCGACTGAAAGCGCCTCCAGGGTAGTGTAGCGATCCTACAGAAGACACTGACACGGGTCTCCTGACTCTAGTGGCATGTGTTGTTGCGAACCAGGAGGGGAGACTTCACTACTTCCCAGGTTGGTAACATGTGACAAGTGATGACGTGCAGTACTTGGCCAGCTTCAGGAAGGCGCAGGCGGTGGTCGTCAAGCAAGACGCCGGCGTCAGCGTCTCTTAGCTTAACAGGGACGGTGGGATCACAGTATGGTCATCCATTTCCATTTATGTCTGCGGTTAACTACTACTACTACTACTACTGAGGTATTCCTATCTGTCGTTGAAGACGACTGATAGAGCATTTGACACGATTGGCGTAGTGCGCTGTCGCACGGTTTCTCGCCTCGATTTCCGTAGTGTCCCGGGTTCGATTTCCGGTCGGGTCAATTCAGGAAACGATCTTTTCTGAATTGACTAGGGTCTGGGTGTGCTGGGAGACGCCCCTGGCTTATTTCCTTGTGTGGTACCTCGAAAGACAGGGATAAGAATCCCTACTTCGAGACCATTACAAGAGGTGTGTTGTCTGGCGCATATTTATTTATTTATTTATTCGGGGTAGTGTAACGATCCCAAAAAAAGACGCTGACTTGTCTTTCTGACTCTGTGGCCGGTGTTGTTGCGCACTGGGATGTCACTACTTCCAAGGTTGATAGCTAGCCAAATAGGCACCGAGATCTTTTCGTTCATGATCAAGGACGCGTACGATGACGTGCGGTACCTGGCCAGCTTGGGTAAGGTGCAGGCGGCGGTGGTCAAGAGAGACGCACGGTGGCGTCGCCCAGGCCAACAAGGACGCTGGGATCAGGGTGAGTCATAATATTATGCAGTATTTTGGGGCCTGCTCAGCAGTAGGAGGCAGAAAATACTACTCATGTATTCCCGTCTGTCGTTGAAGGCTGATAGAGCCTCCGGGGCAGTGTAGCGATCCCAAAGAAGACACTGACACGCGGGTCTTCTAACTCTAGGAGCCTGTGTAGTTGCGCACCGCAGGAGGGGAGACTTCACTACTTTCAAGGTTGGTAGTTAGCCAAATGGGCATCGAGATCTTCTCGTTCATGATCAGCTTGGGGAAGGCGCAGACGGCGGTGGTCAAGAGAGATGCCGACGTCGGCGTCGCCCAGACCAACAGGGACGCTGGGATCAGGGTAAGTCATAATAGTATGCAGGATTTTGGGGCCTGCTCAGTGGTTGAGGCACAGAATACTACTGAGATATTCCTGTCTATCATTGAAGGTGACTGAAAGCGCTTCCGGTTTAGTGTAGCGATCCCACAGAAGACACTGACACGGGTCTCCTGACTCTAGTGGCATGTGTTGTTGCGAACCAGGAGGGGAGACTTCACTACTTCCAAGGTAGGTGACGTGTACGATGACGAGCAGTACTTGGCCAGCTTCAAGAAGACGCAGGCGGCGGTCGTCAAACAAGACGCCGGCGTCAGCAGCAGATAGCGGCGTATAGCAGATCCTGAGTTACACCGGACCTTGCGTCCCGATTTTTAGGCAAAAATTAAATATCCCGTGCGAGACCGGCTGTATCCCGCTTTTCGTAATTACTCGTTCGTGCCGATGTGCGGCGACCGCGACGATTGACACATTCGTTTACAAAAATAAAATTGAAACAAGCTATTCGCAAGTAATTTATTAGTTGTTTACATTGCACTAAAACTTACAATTATCTTTGTAAGTGTAATCAATTATACAGTGACTTATTTTCTTTAAATTAAACAACATAAATTGTAAAATAAAGGATAAACCAAGAAATATGGGAGTTTTTATGTCTGGTTTTCGACATTTCGCTTATTACCTACTAAAAGGTTTTAAATCCCTCTTAACCCGTAAAAATATTCGACAACGCTGGTCTACACTGACAACATAAGCTGAACTTTTAATTCTCTTTTTACACACGAGGCCACGTGGCGTAGTGCGCTGTAGCACGGTTTCTCGCCTGGATTTCCGTAGTGTCCCGGGTTCGATACCCGGTCGGGTCAATTCAGGAAACGATCTTTTCTGAATTGACTCAGGTCTGGGTGTGCTGGGAGACGCCCCTGGCTTATTTCCTTGTGTGGTACCTCGTCAGGATATTAATGTAGGGATTCGAGACCATTACAAGAGGTGTGTTGTCTGGCGCATATATATTCATTTATTTATATTTTGAATGAAGAGCTTTCGTTATTATAAACCAAGCACGCGCAGTTTTTACGTTTAGTATTCTATAAGTTCAATCGTTTCTGAATATAAAACCATTTTCTATAGCTTGACTTACTTGACTCAAGGACCTATATCCCCGAGATGGTGCGTCCACAGTATTTCGCCATTTTGTTCGGTCTTGAGCTTCGCGTTTGACTTCACTCCAAGTCTTGCCGATCCTCTTCGCCTCTTCCGCTACTGTACGCCGCCAGGTTTGTTTGGGGTGGCCAGGTTTGCGTTATCCTTGGGGATTCCAATCCAGAACCTGCTTGGGGATGTGATCGGGACCCCTTCGGAGGGTGTGGCCAATCCAGGTCTACTTGCGGCGTTTGATCAGCTAGACGATCGGGGTTTCGCGGCAACGTTCTAACAGCTGTTCGTTGAAGAGTTTCTCGGGTCAGTACATACCGAGATTTCGGCGAAGGCAGCGGTTGATGAAGACTTGAAGTCGTTGCGAGATGGCTTTCGTGACCTTCCACGTTTCGCGTTTTTGACGTCGGACCCGAATATCTTGATCTCGATCCTTCGGGTCAGTTTCCGTCACTGCCACACGGGTCGAAGTTGTGCGAAGGTGATGCGCGAAGTGATGACGTCTTCGGTACCCCCAGTTTCTGACACGACGCTCCCGAGGTAGGTGAAATTGTGAACGAGTTCCACATCCTCTGCACTCTAGGTCACATTTCTTGGGTCTTCCGGCAGTTAATTTAAACTAAGCCCCGTTTTGCCTGCCTCCTCACGCAGATCGTCCAATTTGGACTGCTTGTCGCGGTGCGTATGGCTCAGCAGGCAGAGATCATCGGCATAATCCAAATCCTCTAAGACATCGGTTATCCCCCATTCTTTCCTATGTCGCTTGTTGTCGTAGGCGCGATGCATAATCCCGTCAAGGACAACCAGGAAGAGGAGAGGCGAGAGCAAGAAGCCTTAGCGGACGCCCGCATGTACCTCGATGTCATCGGGAATGAGGCCGTCGTGGGTAACCCTACAGGAATATTTCCTGTAGATAGCTCTCAGTAGGTCGATGATCTTCGGCGGGACACCAACGTCGGATAGCCGAGACCAAATGCTTGTCCACTTCAGTGTATCAAAGGCTTTTTCGAAATCGTCAAAGGTGAGGTAAACCTCCCTTTGCCACTCTGATGCCTGTTCCAGGATGATACGTAAAGTATTCATTTGGTCGGTGCACGAGCGGTTCGGGTGGAAGCCAGCCTGCTCCTTGCGAAGAAGAGATTATACGGCCCCCGACAACCTATCCAAGATAATCTTGCAGAAAACCTTCGATGGTATCGAGAGCAAAGTGATACCTCTCCAGTTACTGCATTGGCTAAGGTCCCCTTCTTTAGGCACGGTTATTATTTTTTTAAAGACTGCAATTTCAAAATTGTTTTATATGTAGAGTATCCTTTGCGATAAACGTCTGCGAATGAAATGAATTTGAAGCAGTTTCTTTGCCGGTAATTACCGGCTATGCACCTTCACCATTGAGCGCACTGAATATGGCTCTTTAGATATAATTAAACCAATGACACCGGATGGTGAAGATACAGAAAATATATCTCTTAAAAATCTAAAAAATTGTGCGTTGCGTTTTATTATGAATCCTGAAGATTGTTTAATTGGTCGTGCTGAGCGTTGCTTTTAGTGAAACTATTACAAAAGAAAGTAAGTCGTAGAATCTGAATGCAGAGTCCCTTAAGTTTCCACATCAGTGCCTTTCCCGTGCTTAAAATAAATGGTGTCGACGTTTTTCAAACGATTAGGTGACTAAGGCCCGTATTCTGAAACAAAATCTGTACTTGAGTATAGATCTGTGTAACGTTTTTGTATGAACTGGCGTTTTGAAATCTCTACTCAAGCACAGATCGGTGCTTGAGTACGATTCTAGAATACGGGCCTAAAACGCCTGAAATCTGAAACAATGACCAATGTTTCGCCATTACGTGTACTCGTATAGCCGACCCTATCATTTCCACTGACATAAATGAATAAATATAATAAATATGCGCCAGACAACACAACTCTTGTGATGGTCTCGAAGTAGGGATTAATATCCCTGTGTTACGAGGTACCACACAAGGAAATCCACCCCCAGACTCGAGTCAATTCAGCACACCCAGACCCGAGTCAATTCAGAAAAGATCGTTTCCTAAATTGACCCGACCGAGAATCGAACCCGGGACACTAAGGAAATCGAGGCGAGAAACCGTGCTACAGCGCACTACGCCAATCGTGTCGTCTAAACATAACATGTGACAGAACGGCATCATTCTAAAGGGTGCTCAAGTTTAAGTCGTGTTTCAGAATTCAGAAAGCGCACAAGCAGCTTGCCTAGACTCATTTTTTTTTGCGGCCTGCCGCCGCCACGGTACTCGTAGGTTGGGTGGTACTAGAAATATTTCACAAGATGTGAGAAATTGCAGCAGTTATTTATTTATTTTATCGAGGAAAATGCTGTCGTTGAGTAAATGCGCCGCTTAATCTACCCGGTGCGGTTCGCCGTGGCTTAAAGACAGTCCGAGCGGTTCACGGAAGGCCGCAGACGTTGAGATCATGCCGTTTAAAAAATTATAGTAGCTAGAGAATACTGGCCTAGGCCAAATAAATAAATAACAAACACCTAGGTGTTTGTTATTTATTTATTTATTAAATTTGCTATACCAATGCAGCTTAATACTAAAGACAAAACTTATTTTTAGAACCTATATAAACATGATCCTTGTAAGGCATTGCAAAGTGGATGAGAGGGGCAGATATTTCTTATTCTTACTATACATTTAATAATATAAATATAAATTATAATATAAATGCCATAAATTTAGTTATGTAAATTTCTAATAAATTATTAATAATCACAGTTTATCCTATAAGTATTCTTAGGTGTTTGTTCACTATTACGACATTTATTAGCTTGATGCCTCTTCTAGGCTATAGGATAAAATAATTCCTGTCTATCGGTCTGTGTGTGCCCTGTTTGTGTATTTGGTGTGCACGGAGACGCCCCTGGCTTAAATCATAGTCCTTGTGATACAAGAATATTCAATCCTTACAAGTGGTGTGATCTGGCGCATATTTATTTATTTATTTCCGTTTCATGGCACACACAAATAAATAATAATAAAATAATATTACACTGCATTTATCAAAATTGGCTCCAAAGACGCCTTTTATACAAATACAAATATTTTTTATTGAACAGTAAGTTGATACAATTTGTTACAATTTGCACTAAATAATAAATAACATTGATTTTAAAACATAAACAAACACTGTAACAATGGGTAATTGCTATTTATTGTGGGTCCCACACTAGGATATTCCTGTGTCGTGGGCACCCAATCGATGACAGGTTAAGGCAACGACAGAACCGTTTGCAGTTAGTAGCAGGTTGTTGTTTGTAATACAAAGTAGAGTTATGCGCATGTTATATTATTATTATATTTTTGTTGCTGCAGGAAGCGGAGTGCGAGAAGAGCGCGATGGACGTGAAGTACTCCATGGACACGAGGATCGAGGACAACACGAGGATGTTCAAACTGCAGAAGGCGCAGTTCGACCAGGAAGTCAACACTGCCGTGAGTATCCACATCAGTTTTGTTCATACAGTTAGAAATACTAGCAAATTAAACTGCTTAAGGAATCAG
This sequence comes from Udea olivalis, assembly GCA_947369235.1. Lineage (NCBI taxonomy): Eukaryota > Metazoa > Arthropoda > Insecta > Lepidoptera > Crambidae > Udea > Udea olivalis. The sequence continues at coordinate 5,910,065 of OX376362.1, read as the reverse complement.
GCAGTAATCGAACCTATATCTTCCGCAAGCTACCGAGACCATAGACAACACTAGAAGATAGAACCTAGAAAAAATTTACCTGATCCTACCCAGTGCTAACCCGAACCCGCGCTTTTCACCAGCGCGGCTGCTCTTGCAAATGAGCTACCGAGGCCATACCCAGAAAAAGCGCAAGCAGCCGCCTGGATTGTGGATCCACGTTGTTACGTGTTCTAGTGTTCTAGACTGGTCAACTATAATGGTTAAATATAATAAATAGCATTATAATTGCTAAATACAGTGTTGATTTGATTGTCCTTCGTATTTATAAAAACTTTATTAGCTCGCACCAAGTGTAGGTACCTATACCCTTTTCGCCGTATGATGATATCCCTGACAGTTCATAATTTTACTGATTATTTGATAAGTTTCGAAAAGATAATCGTTTTTTAATAATTTGGTGACATAGTAATTCAAACAATTGGGTATGGGAAAAAAATCAAACATGTCCTAAATCGAAAACCATTTCGAGGTATTTGTATTTTATACCTTATTTAAATTTTTAACATTTTTTTTGATCTAGGATATTTTCAATTTAATACGTTTGCAAACTGGGGTCATTCATTTGACCCCAGATTGCCGTACGGTGGCAAAGAGTACATTAAGGTTCTTATTGGACTCTTGACGGTAATAAAATTGACATCTCACAATTGAAACCCATTGGGTCGTTTAAACGTCCTTTCACGTAAGTGGTTGATAATTTATCCATCAACCAAACAAATGACGCGATCTGTATCATACGTGAGATTTTTATCTAGGTGATTCTACTGCATGGTATTAATGTTGTTTGCAGATAGCAGATTTAAAATTCCCCTCGCTGAAAAAGATTTTTTCACAAAGTTATTTTTAATAATACGTACATTATTTTACGCCTATTGCCCAGACGGGTAGGTAGGCAGACAGGAACTTAAAATAGCCATTCGTAATAATTCCAACCCTTTCAGGTAGGGCTTGGTTTCAGAACTTGGCAAAATCACATCAAAATCTAGTTGCCGTTCTACAACATACATAGTAGTCATATTGAATCGATCCAGAAAAAGTTCTTGAAAATCCTTTCCTTCCGACAAGGGTTACACCGTAAACTATTAACTTATAGCGATAGATTGAAAAAGTTCGGTATGATGACACTAGAGATAAGACGTAAACAGTCTGATTTATTTACACAAAACCCTGAACTTTTAGATTCTCCTCCACTTCACTCATCTATAAACTTAATTCGTAATCCTAAATTATTTTATCTAAAGGTATATCGTAACAACACATCTTATTACAACCCCTTGGTCCGCATGTGTTAATATAATTACCTAGCACAGGTTATTGATATTTTTGCTATCAGTCCAAATGTTTTCAAGAGGCGCCTTAAAGCCCTTTGCCCGTGAATTGCTCGCTCAGGTACATGTTAAAGTACAACTACTCGAACATGTACTGAAGTTGTCTGCACTGTTCAATTTGTTATTTTAAACTAGTTATAAGTATTTAGCCCAGTAAATGTTGTTTTTTTTGCCCATCAAGTCAGGGACACATGTTTTTGGGTGATAGTTTAGTCTGTAAGATTTTTGCATGCATAAATTCATAATGTTCTGTAACTGTTACCTGTAATGTGTTCTTAATAAAATAAAATAAAAATCGAATAAAATAAATTGTATCTGAAGTCTACTTCTCACATTCTCGTGTGATTCTACACGATGAACGGTGGGCTCTGTTTCAGCCGTAAGTGCAGTAAATCATTAATTTTCTCCTCATAATTTATTTACCACGAATCGGGGAAAAAACACATGTGGGAACACAAAGCGAATTTGTGACGTCATGAGTTCGAAATGTTTAAAAATTAATAAAAAAGTAACTACCGGCTAGATCAACGAAATATTCAAATTGGTTACTTAAAATAGTAAAAGGTATTTAAAAAAATTGTTCCCATACCCAATTCAATAGGTAATTTTTTTTGATAATTAAAGAATAATTTGTAATCTATTAATATTGACATTGGCATTTGAATTTATTTGTATCTTGTACATTCGAATGCTAATGATTTGACAATTTTACTTTTATTTTAATTTCTGAGAATTATTGTAATTACTAAAAATATTTTCAATCGACATAAGCTGGCTTAAGTTTAATATAATTTACATTTGAATGCCCACAAAACTAGGGTTTATCATTGCTGTAACTTTTTATATCATTGTCACTCATCCCAATGTACTACACAATGTTAGGCAAATAAACGTTTGAGTTTATCACATTTTCTTTTGCCAGTTTCTTTTTATTTAGTTTGAAATAGTATGCGTGACACGGAAAAATGAGAACTGTCCGGCATATCATCTTAAAAAGAAAATAGTATAGATAAGATCAGTATGGCGCTAGTGATACCTCAAATGGGGCAGGTGTGTAATAAATAGCATTGGTGTTCAGAGCTCAAGGAAGACCCTTTGTCAGCTCCACCTTATATCTTCTTGCTGAGTAGAAGAAGCTGCCCCTATGCTTACAGAGGGTCGGCAACCCGCGAGTAATATCTTCAGTGTCGCACGTTTTCATAAGCTGCAGTAACGGATTACCATCAGGCGGTCCGCAAGATTGGTTGCCATAGTATAAAAAACCTATCCCATCTAAACATAATGATTGCGAATTCCTACTTTGCGTTTTTAATAACGTCACATTGTGCAACGCTATCAAGCGTCGACGCGTTATTGATATCAGAACACTGGTAATATGTGTCCTATTAATTAATGTTGACGTAAATTCAATTTGTTGATCAAGTTTATCGTATCAGATAATATTCACTCATTTAACTTGCGTTACTTGTGCTAACAATATTTCGTATACAACGAGTAAAATATTAGGCATTAAAATTTAGGGGTTAACATTTGGCTATGTTTAATTTTAAGAACGATAGTTCAATGTATATTATTATGAATTTGGTAATTAAGGATGTCCATTATTGGTTTAGACAAGGAAAGTATAAATTAGGAGTTAAGACATTGCACAGTAAATATTTACTGTGCAATGTCTTAACTCTTATCAATGAAAAGTGTCTCACTTAATTGGTTGTCAGAGTAATAAATCTTTTATAAGGAAAAATTTACATCTGTGAGTTGAATTTTAGGATTTAGGTATAGGTATGTACCTATTTAACTAACAGCCTATAATATCACACTTTTCATGAAAGAACTGAATTGTTAATATTCCACAGCGAATCATTTATTTTTACTTATTCCTGTTAAATTCAAGGACTTTGGACTTTCGACTTCGCCGTGACACCAATAAAATCGCAAAATTAGGTACGGCATTTCAGAACCCCCCTGATTGTAGATTGTCCTCGTGCTTTCTTTACTATTGCACACATTCACATTCACCTATCCCTGTTGAAGGTCTGATGAACCACCGCTTACACTACAGTATAAGATCGCCAAACGGTAACATACAGAAAGCTACCTGCTCGTACTTCACTGCGAAGTATTTCCGATCGGAACGCCACTAATACCCACTGCCCTTGTTTTGTTTTAGAAAGCCGAGGCCGCTCTAGCTTACGAGCTGCAAGCCGCCAAGATCAAACAGAGAATACGAAACGAGGAAATACAAATTGAGGTGGTTGAGCGCCGCAAACAGATTGAGGTAAGAATCTCGGAGTGGAAACGAATTAGACTAACATTGACATTCACGATCTAGACAGTTACCAGAAGTAGTCTGTAACTGTAACTGACGATAGTCACTAGTGTAGCGTCTGTAGAATTTTGGTACAACGCCCTAGTGTAAAGAAGTCTATATTTTTGAAAATAAAGTTGTTGCTTGAGAGACGTGTTCAGATCAACCTTTTCAGAACCATTACAAAATGGTTCTTATGGCAGCAGCATAAGGTCATCATCATCATCCGTGCGGTCTATCCGGTTGTGAACTCACACTGGTGTGTGGGGTCCCAGGGTCCGCCTTTCTTATTTTCCTGGCCCACTTCGCGCGGTCTTGTGCATCCTCAGTGGTGATTCTGTTGGCACTCACCCTTGACGACGTCGAGCCATCGCTTCTTGGGTCGACCTCTTCTACCGGTACTTTGTTGCCCACGTAGTTTGCCGATCTCCGTGAGACCTACCAACGAAGGCGGCACTCCTGCAGCTTGTCACGAAGTCACGAACACGAAGGCTGCCGCGGATGTTGGTGTTCCGCACGCGATCTTTGCGTGAGACTCCACACATCCACCGCAGCATTTTCATTTCCGTGACGCGCAGCTCCTGCTAGTGTCGCTCTAGTAACGGCCATGTTTCACTGCCATATAAAAGGACAGGCCTAATGATGGTTTCATAGAGCAGGGCAGCAACATAAGGTGCTGCTATGTATGGTGTGTGGTGCTTTACATAGCGGCACCTTATGTTGACCGTCATCACAAACCCGGGCTAATAAAATGTTCCAAAAAATCTGCAATGACACTTTGCCTACCCTTTTTTTTGTTCTCCGAGTGAGAAATGCTTTACGAACTATCCCACTGCACTTTGCCTAACCTAGGATAACAACTCAGAGCTCGGCCTGAAATCCAGAGAGTCCTAGGTTTGTATAAGAAATGTAATTAATAATAACGACAAACAAGTTGCGGTAGTTAACTATATGTTACGTGACGTAAATCATGTCAGTGGTACAGGATGGGCACTCACGAATATGAACTAGCTTTTATTTCCAATTGCAACTCTCAGTATAGCCCTAAACAAAGGCTGTGACCTATTTCGGGGTGCCCTTAAGCATCTTACATAAACTTTTAGGGTTAAAAGCCTTTCGCTCGACAGTCCAGTAATGCTATACAAGTCGGATGACTTTCAGATCGCGGTTGTAATAGTCTTTAAGCTGTACCACTGCATTGTATTCAAGTCATTGCAATTAATGGGTATTGGCTGAAACGCCACGCTTACCCAATGGTTTAAATTGACACAACAACATAAACAACTTTACTACGGTAAAAACAGCTGGAATGTACACTTGAATCTATATTTGCAATTTCAGCGAAAACTTCATTAAGGTGTTTCTGTCTGGCTGAGGAATAAAAATATATGCGTAAACATCTATGTACTAGTTAGATAAGGGGAAAAATAGGAAAAAATTCAAGATAGAAAATAAACTCTTTTTCACTTCTTCTTCTCATGTTCTAAAAGTACGCCAATATAGCCCTACGAAGCGGAACTAAAGTGACCAGTTTAGTCTCTAGGGAGTGAAAAGCAATAAGTTTTTTCATTTCCCTCATGTGACATAGACAAACTCAAACAGCCAATAAATATACTATTATCTGTGGAGTGTGGACCATTTTTAATGCGAAAATGTTGAGAGTTGAATGTGGTGAGGATGTAGGCGATTTAAATCACATTTTGTTTTCCTGTCCCTTACATGACCATTCGTCGTTTTCACCAACCTAGCATCCCATAATATTCCTTTTCCTAGTGACATCTCAGCTTTATTGAGAACAAATCATCTTAAAATATATAAAATAATAGCCTTTTTTATAATTGTACATAATATTAAATATAGAATATAAATGTTTTTATTGTGTACATGTACATGTATAGATTTCATACAAAATTATATTATAATAAAAAAATACTTAATTTTCCTCTGCTCTCTTGACCCTTTCCGTATCCGATATCATTTTTTAAGCATGTTTCCCTGACTCTGAAACTTGGCAAATGCACAAGCCGTACGAGCCATATCAAGAAAAAAAAATGTTGAGAGTTTTAGTTCCATGGTTTGTCCGCAAAGAAGGTGGCGCCATGTGTTTTAAATCTCTTGTGATTTTTATTTTGTTGGGTAACATTTATTAAATGTTTTTGTACTAAATTGACTATTTCCCTCTCAAAGTGAAAAGTATAGTTTGCACCTCGAGACTAAACGCCAACTCAAAGCGGCGTTATTGCAGATTGCTCGGAAAACCATTTTTTTCGATTCAATGGTTTCGGTGTTTATTTTTTAATAATGGTCTTAAAAAATATATATGATACGCTTAAGGATATTGTCTAGAACCTGTGCTAATTTACATGATAGGATGTACTTTACTCGATCATAAAAAAATCGGGGGGCTTTAATGTAATTTTTAAACGAATTATTAGTGGGTAAAATGTGAAAAAAAGAACATAATTTTTATAAATAAATATTAGTCTTTGAATTCTTCAGTGACTGTGCTAAATTTTTATTTTCAACAGTCGTCATTTATTTAATTAAAATGATATTTATCTCGAAACTAGATCTTTGCCCAGCGTATGACGACACGCCCCGCCGCCCGTTATCCCGCCCAGTCAGTCAGTCGTGCTCAGGCGCTTGCCAACGTCGGACTTGCGTCAAATTTTCTCCACGAAAATGTGTTTTTTTTTTACCTTCAACACTTATCATTTTAATTATATTATATTAGTTCTTAATTTTATTGAAAATTGTAGGAGGCACATTATTTTTTAATGCTTTAGTTAATTTACAAATTAATTTTAAAGTTACGCTATGCGACTGCCATCTAGCTTCGAATAGCCAAAAAGCAAACAAATATGTTGTGTCAAATTCATACCAACTTATATTTATTTTATTTTAATGAAATATGATCCTTATGCCGATGTTTTTGAAAGTATGGTAAACGCATTTATGTTTATCATGAAGTGACAATAGGATGTGACGCATTCTTTTACTTGTCACTGTCAGAGACAAATGCAGAGACGACATACAGAGGGATGTTTTTTTTGTAATCAATAATGTGACTATTTTAATTTCATGTAGGGAATAAAGTAGAGCGAAACACCTGGCAAAACATAAGGATAGTATAGTTTCATACAAAAAGGCTCAAAAATGGTAATGTCGAAATCAACTGTCAAAATAGCAGTATTTTATAGATGTAACGTATATTATATTGTTGATATTTTTCTACCGCGTTTACCGCACAAATTATCATTTTGCCCGAGCTCTTACTGCGATAACTTGACACTTAGCACTTATGGTACTTCGAGCGTAGGTAGCCGGAAAGCCTAAATATTTATGGCATCACCAGATGTTCGGATTCGGTTTCTGTGTCATTAATTAGTATTCTATGTTAATACCTATATTCACCTATTCAACCTTATCCTTTTCTTCTTTTTCCTTTTAAAAAAAATGATGTTTACTCTTAATAAAATTTTACTTCACACAATCACGATTATCTCTACCATTCATTTGACTGAATTTGTAATAATAATATATATCAAATTATAAACTTTTTCTACATATGACGTCAAACTATGTTTTAAACATACTGGCTGACATTAACCTAGAAAAAGGGTATATTATACAGCCATTTAGTATTTTTTTTTATTGAAACTTTTTATTGAAATTTTTGGGGAATATCGAAAGATCATTTCCCTTGGGCTGCGTATGTGTATGCAAAGATTATAACGCAACGTTAAAATTTTCTGACAATATAATGGCTGTGGTTTTCCTACGGTCGGCAAACAAATGGAAATGAGAAACGAAATTAAAACCGTTAGCAAGTAGGTAATCCCGATCGACTGAGCATCCATGAATATTTGAGTCGGTTCGAGCAAATTCGTCTACTTGGTGCGTAAAGAATTGATTTCAACCTCGAAGGCATAACAGCACAGAATGGGTAATAGTACTACGTACTTTTAGTAGCATTCATTCATTCATTAAAGTTTTGGTTGGTACATACTAAGAGGATAAAAAAAATAGGGACGACGCTTGAACCAGGAAATTTGACTTTAGGATTGAAAGATACTTGGCTAACTTTTGACAGAAAAAACACTGAGTCTGAAAACACTCTAACCAGATAGGTTAGAGTGTTTTCAGACTCAGTGTTTTTTCTGCGCGTATACGTCGTTACGGCATACGCGCTTACACGCACTCTTCTAAAAAACCAGGCTTGCGTACACGGGTTCATTACAGCGGTTCGCTCGAACCGTAAGTGATGAGTCGGTATTTACATGAATTATACGAGCTTATGTACTCATAAGTATAGCAAGAGGCGCACTTATAAACTCCTACATGAGCTTCCAAAAACGCGCGTATAAAACTACCATCAACTCTTTAATATCTTTTTCGTTTGTGCCACAACATTATATGAAATGGTTTTGTAACCGAAAGAAGTGGAATGATCAAAATATATACTTTCAGGTGGAACAACAAGAAATCATGCGTCGTGAAGAAGAGCTGGTGGCCACGGTGCGTCTTCCTGCCGAAGCCGAAGCCTACCGCCTACAAACCATCGCTGAGGGCAAACGGTAAGCAATTATACCAGATGATATTCTTGCCGTCCGCCAGGAAGATTGTGTGGCACTCAGTAGGTGATGTAGTAACTACTAAGTTTACTTCATAGATGTTTAATTTAAGGGTAACTAAATAAATTAGGTATGTCCGTTTGATTTTACACTCATGCAGCGTGCTCATCCTACTTAAGGCAACCGCTGCATTTTGATTTTTCTACCTTTATCTATTGTCCGATGAGCCGATGATCGAGTGCAGAGAAAATAAAAAAATATCGCATGGTTGGTTCCTTTCCTACTCTTCCTAAATACCAAGCTTGTCAATTTGTCATTTAATCTTATTTTCCAAACGGTAATAAAAATCGTCCAACATTACAGAAACTGCAGCCTTTTTGATAGCTGCTTTTCCTAGCGTGCCCAGACTAAAATATCACTTGTGTTAGGCGCGATTGAGTACAAAAAATTCTCTTATCTCAGCAAGATTCGAACCTACTTAATTGAACAGGCATATCATCACACATACTTGTAATAATCAGCCGTCTGGCTTATTGGCACAATGGTACCAAATTTAGCGCCAAATGTCGTGAGTTCGATTCCCACCCAGTACAAACATTCATGTGACGAAAATTTGTTTGGTCTGCATCCGGGAGTTATTATCTTAAAGTATATAGGATACAATGGATCCCATCCAATGTAGCGATGACTTGATTTGATGGAGGCCTTTGCCCAGCAGTGGGACAGTATAAAGGCTAATTACTTACTTACTATGTATAAAGGAATGTTTAAGTACACACATCAAAAGTGTAGGGATCAAGCATTTTTATGCGGATTTCTTGAGATTGAGATGTGGCTTTGTAATAAATTTATGATTTTATAAATTTATATGGATCCTTTTTAGTGCATTTCATAATTTGAAACAGGAACTGTCAATCAAATTCGAGTAAAAGATGAAAATCAAGATCAGACCAAAAATTGCTTGAACTTTTTAACACTAAAGGAACTTAAGGAACTAGATACCTACTCTCTGGAAAGTGTAATGTTCTTGTAATACTAATCAACCTAGCACTGAACCCGAAACAGACATAAAAGGTTATAAATTCATGGCCCTTACTAGGCCTCTGTCACTCCATGTACTTAACTATGCAGCCGCCGGGTCTTCCTAGACCTATTTGGCAGTTGGTTGTCAAAAGCCGCTAAGAGCATTTGTACGATAATCTCGCGGTTGAACTGGACGCGATGACGTAAACTAAGTACCGACTACTGACTTCTATATCGAAAGAGGTAGCCCTCGCAATACGCATTGAAGACATTATTAGTGCTACTGTTTCCCTACTACTGATTAAAACCAACGTTATTATGGAGCGGCGACGTCATTTAAGCAGGGAAGAAATGCTCAGAGCCGTGAAAATGATAGAAGCTGGTTCCCGGCAACGTACTGTGGCTTTAGCTCTGAATACAAGTCAGAGTGTTATCAGTCGACTTTGGACACGTTACCGAAGCACTGGTACCGTGGCTGAGCGCCATGGAGGACGGTATCGCTGCACCACACGGAGACAAGACCGATACATTCAAATCACAATTCGAAGAGCTCCAACAATAACCGCCATGATGTTAGCCGTGAGGCTTCATCACTCTTCAGGTAACTTAATTAGCGACCAAACAGTCAGAAACCGCTTGCATGAAGTGAACCTTCATTCCCGAAGACCGCTAAGGGTACCACCTATAGCAATGCACAATCGTAGGATTCGATATCAATGGGCTCTTGAACACAGAAATTGGGCAGAAGAACAATGGCGTTTCGTGTGCTTTTCTGATGAGTCTCGTTTTGGTATGAGACCGGATACAAGACGTATACGACACTGGAGAACCCCTGGACGCCAACAGCGATTAAAATCCTGCCAGAAAGTCCATCCTTATAATGGTGGAACCATCATGGTATGGGCGGGTATTTGGATCGGCGGAAGAACTGAGTTGATTTGGATCAGAGGCAACCTCAACGCTCAAATTTATGCTGAGACGATTGTATCAGACGTCATCGTTCCTCTACAAGTGCAAATCGGTTCCTTATTTCGGTTAATGCATGATAATGCACGACCGCACACCGCAAGAGTTGTAAGACAGGCTCTCGCCGCAGCTAACATCAATGTCCTGCCCTGGCCTGCTCAGTCGCCAGACTTGAACCCGATTGAGCATGCATGGGATATGCTACAGAGAAGAGCTCTGCCGAATATGGAGGGTATCCAGTCGCAAGAAGACCTTTTTTTGTTGTTGCAACGAACATGGGCGGCCATTCCACAGCGTGATTTGGATGAACTCATATTGAGTATGCCAAACCGATGTTCTTGTGTTGTTAGTGTTCGCGGTAGAAACACGGATTATTAATTGTTTAAGTTACCCAATAAAATTTTAAAGAAAACTGTTATTTCAGTCTTTTTTTCGAACTTTAATGTTAGTGGTTCAAATGTCAAAAATCCCTTGATTAGGAAAATGGAAAATTTATTTATTAATGCAAAGGTGACTTGGTTTATTGTTACTGTAGACAAACGAAAACACTTTATTTGATGAATCCTTAAAGAAAATTTTAATTAATATCAATCAGGAGAAAAGTTATTGCAAAAATATATGTTGATCCCTAGACACTTTTGATGTGTGTATGTTCATCAGTCTCTGACACCCAAAGGACAAGCTCTGCTTGGTTTGGGGTCCCAGATATTTTTTTTATATAAACTTCCACCCACAGCACCCAAACAGTGGAAGGTGCGAAAGCTGACGCCGAGCGCATCAAGGTGCTCGGTCTGGCCGAGGCCACCGCCATCGGGGACGTCGGCAAGGCGGACGCGGAGCGCATGCTGGCGAAGGCGAAGGTCTACAGGCAGTACGGAGACGCCGCCATCATGGCGCTGGTGCTAGAAGCTTTGCCTAAGGTAAGCACTTTAAGGTCTTTATGAAGAAGACAGTAGTTTACTACCTTCACCTTAGTCTTTTTTTTGCGTCAGGAAATGCATTTAGGCATACCCAAGGCCCTGGGTTCGGGACACCTGGAATATGTGGGACTCAGAACTCCTGGGAAAACAGAGACCCCTACCCACTAAAACCTGACGGTGGTCTTCTTCAGAATGGAAGGGACTCGGGATTCCCAACAAGGGAGACATTCCTCGCAGGACCCTTCGGCGCGCAAGGCCACCTGGCAGCCAGCCTCGGACCTTGACTTTAGTCTGCCTTAACCCAAAGCAATTTTTTAGTTTTAATGCTCAATTTTTATCTAAAGCTAGAAACTAGAATAATGCTACCTACTCCTAGGGATCGAACGGGACCTTACCTTAAGCCTTGTCCTGTCGTAGGATTTTGAAAGGTCTCTTATTATTATTTCATAAAATCCCTTGTGAATTGTTTTATAATGTCTATTAATGTCTTGGTAACCGAGTACCTAGAATGCTCCATTTGAAATCTCAGAGCACTTAGAAAGTAAGTTTGGTATTCTTGTGAGGTTTAACCCGTTGGTGAGGAACACATTCGTAGCAATTACTTTATTTAAATGATCGTGAATTACTGCTCTGACGTTAAAATTGACACCTCTTCATGGGATCATATTTTCTCATTCTATTTCATTTGCATAAGGGCATTTTGTAACATAGTACGACCTAAAGTTTTTAGCACTCTGTTTCACGAATATATTTTTGTAATAAGCTCAGAGGCCCTAGCTAAGAATAACACGCTACTTTTAACTGCGACATCTCGAATTGAAAAATGTATGGGAATGACATTAGCACTAGTCTAATGTAAGTGACATTTGATGTCAGTTCCACACATTTGACACTTTGACATGTGGTAACGAAAGTAGCGTATTGCTATTGGCAAGCAACCCTGAGATAGCAATTATATTGAATTTTAAACATTAATAAACCTATCAGATCGCGGCAGAAGTATCAGCCCCACTGGCCAGAACTGACGAGATAGTCCTGGTCGGCGACTCCGGCGCGACCGGAGAAATGGCGCGCCTCGCCAGCGGCATCCCGCCCGCGCTGAAGACGCTCACCGGCCTCGACATCACCGCGGTGCTCAAGCGGCTGCATCCTACAGGTAACGTGCGGGATGAGACACAGTGACTCCGGCGCGACCGGCGAAGTGCCGCGCCTCGCCGGCGGCATCCCGCCCGCGCGCAAGATCCTCACCGGCCTCGACATCACCGCGGTGCTCAAGCGGCTGCATCCTACAAGTAACGTGCGGGATGAGACACAGTGACTCCGGCGCGACCGGCGAAGTGCCGCGCCTCGCCGGCGGCATCCCGCCCGCGCGCAAGACCCTCACCGGCCTCGACATCACCGCGGTGCTCAAGCGGCTGCATCCTACAGGTAACGTGCGGGATGAGGCACAGTGACTCCGGCGCGACCGGCGAAGTGCCGCGCCTCGCCGGCGGCATCCCGCCCGCGCGCAAGACGCTCACCGGCCTCGACATCACCGCGGTGCTCAAGCGGCTGCATCCTACAGGTAACGTGCGGGATGAGGCACAGTGACTCCGGCGCGACCGGCGAAGTGCCGTGCCTCGCCGGCGGCATCCCGCCCGCGCTCAAGACGCTAACCGGCCTCGACATCACCGCGGTGCTCAAGCGGCTGCATCCTACAGGTAACGTGCGGGATGAGGCACAGTGACTCCGGCGCGACCGGCGAAGTGCCGTGCCTCGCCGGCGGCATCCCGCCCGCGCTCAAGACGCTAACCGGCCTCGACATCACCGCGGTGCTCAAGCGGCTGCATCCTACAGGTAACGTGCGGGATGAGGCACAGTGACTCCGGCGCGACCGGCGAAGTGCCGTGCCTCGCCGGCGGCATCCCGCCCGCGCTCAAGACGCTAACCGGCCTCGACATCACCGCGGTGCTCAAGCGGCTGCATCCTACAGGTAACGTGCGGGATGAGGCACAGTGACTCCGGCGCGACCGGCGAAGTGCCGTGCCTCGCCGGCGGCATCCCGCCCGCGCTCAAGACGCTAACCGGCCTCGACATCACCGCGGTGCTCAAGCGGCTGCATCCTACAGGTAACGTGCGGGATGAGGCACAGTGACTCCGGCGCGACCGGCGAAGTGCCGTGCCTCGCCGGCGGCATCCCGCCCGCGCTCAAGACGCTAACCGGCCTCGACATCACCGCGGTGCTCAAGCGGCTGCATCCTACAGGTAACGTGCGGGATGAGGCACAGTGACTCCGGCGCGACCGGCGAAGTGCCGTGCCTCGCCGGCGGCATCCCGCCCGCGCTCAAGACGCTAACCGGCCTCGACATCACCGCGGTGCTCAAGCGGCTGCATCCTACAGGTAACGTGCGGGATGAGGCACAGTGACTCCGGCGCGACCGGCGAAGTGCCGCGCCTCGCCGGCGGCATCCCGCCCGCGCTGAAGACGCTCACCGGCCTCGACATCACCGCGGGGCTCAAGCGGCTGCATCCTACAGGTAACGTGTGGGGGATGAGAACTTATTATTATCGTGGGGAAATCCTCATGGATACCTCGTCGTTCCCCCGGGGCGGGCGTTATGTCGGACTACTACCACACGGTACTCAACACTTCGGCGGCGAGGCAAGGTACCTAAAAGTTTCGCAAAACCCCGCCGCCAGTCATTCTCTGTAATTGCGGTCCCTTCCAGCCGACCCCTTAGTGAAAGGAAAGGCTACGGAAGCACCTCCGTACTCAAGCCCTATTGGGTCCGCAACCATGACCTAAGAGGTGGATCCGCTGCCGCATCTGGCGGTGCGGGTAGGGATGAGACATAGTCGAACTCAAAACACGACTCATCATAAAAGACCCAATCCTCTCGACACCCCCTTTAGGGTCTATTTTCTTCAAGTAAAGCCTAAGGAGAAGATAAGCATAATACTTCTTAAGGCAGAAAACACGACGCAAAAACGTCCACAGAACTCGACGCTTAAATCGTTTGATGGCGATATTTTATATATTCTATGATATAAGCGACGTCACCTTTCTGCTAAGGCTTATGGAGGTAAAGACTAAAAACCTGGACTGGGCATGACTTGACACGGCTTAGCAAGATCTGAAAAGGACTATGGCACTGGATCAGATAGATTGTAAGTTAGCCCTTGTATCTATACTAATATGTTAAAGAGGAAAGTTTGTTTGTTTGTATTGAATAGGCTTACCAATATAAAGCTACATTATCATGCAGTGCCATAGATTTTTTTTTAAATTTAGTCTACATTTTGACAGGAAAGACAGTCATGGCACGTGACCTGTAGGATGCATCCGCTCACGAACAGCTAGTCATTTTATAGAATTGCTAATGGACGAACCCACTACTGGGATCTCAACTCTCCGGAGCCTCCGGATCATGTGTTCTATGTTGCCCATTCACCCATTGCCCAATTTAACCAATAACTATTCACTCTTGTCTTGAAGAGACCCAGGTTGTAATGCTTGTTTTGTTGTGAAAATTATATTGTATGTTTGTTTTTTTCCCAGAAGACTCCACCTCCACCCTGACAGCGACTACCAGCAAGAAGAAAGAGATGGCTGCATACTAGTGCCCTCTCCCTCACACCTGCGACCCGCGCCGTGCCATACTCCTGTCGCGCTCGCCTCGCTATTTAGCAGATAAGTAGCGGTGGACGATGTTCCAATACCTGATTTATTTCGTTACTAAGACATAAGCAGAAAGATCTGTGGTTTAAAAAACACTCGATGCTGTACATACGAGCAAACAAGCAGTTATTTTTTATCTCTCCTACCAATACTCAAGGTCCCAGGTTCAATTCACAGGTCGGGCAAAGTGTGTTTCGGATTTCTCGGAACATAGCCCGGGTTTGTGATCACCAACCCGCATAGGCTGATTACTTTTTAGCTATACTCTTTTATGGGCATGTCTTGTACACAACTAGAAAGAGAGAAATAGATCTTTCTGCTCATGAATTCCCGTGTACATGCTTTCAGTTGGTTTTAAGTTATTGGACAGATTTGAATAATTTTTTATAAGTTAACCGTTTATTATGAATTTTAACTTAATTAAAATAAATGCTCATCTGTTGATATAATTTACCAATTATCTTAATAAACACAATACCGTAATAATTCGTTCTTTATTTTTTCTTTAATAAATTCACACAAACTATTTGTTTTCTATTTTTAGTATCGTTAAGAACAAAAGCGCCCACTCGATTATTTTTATTTAATATTATTATTCTGTACAAACTAGTTAATATAGTATGCATTTTAATTAATTTCATTTATTATTTAATATACCATTACTTTGAATTTATGAATAGTTTAACTAACGTGGTAATAAATTCAACGTCTTAAGGTAACACACACGTATTTGTAATAATTTATTATTATAGCTACAATTGTATTTAGAAACAATAGAACATAGTTTTGGATAAAGTAAAGATTAAAATGTAGAAACTTATTAAAAGCGTTTGTAAGTTAGTAACTTGAAAGTCTGTATACACTCAATATTCATTTATTAAAAAAAAGCTGCTAAATTTATTGTAGAAGTGAAACTGGAGTGAAATAAAAATTAACATAATTATAAATTTATCTATTCTCTATACATTCGTAGAAAGTGTATCGATATTTTTCAGTACCTTTACTAAAGTACAATAAAAAATGTAAGTTAGATTTTGTACAACTATTTAGACCTATCTTAGACAACATTGACGTGTTCTTTCTCAAGGCACTGCCTTTTTGAAGTAGAATGTTTGTTATACTTAATGTAATTTAGTTAGTGTGTGTCGTACAATTCGGTGGTTAATTACGTAGCTAAAAACAATTATACGGATAGTCCTTGTCAAAAATTATGAAAAAAAAGGCCTGTGGTGGTTAACAGTTGAATCAACCGTGGAACGACTCCAAAATATATCATCACATGTTTTATATTTAATTGTAAAAACTTTTGACCGCGATTGTACTGAGTGTAGCGTGATGTGATTGATGTGCAGTTTTCATTCTGGAGCACAAATTTTCTATCTTTTTAGTTGTCTTCAGTATTTTACTTATAATATGTTTGATTAAATTTAAACATTTTGTGTTACTCTGACATTCTGTAAAAAATCTTTAATTATTCATTCTCAATTTATTTGTATTTGTGCATAAAGGAAATAAATGTTTATTTTTGAAATAAAACTGCTTTTATTTAATTATAAATAAGTAACCTTTAATTATTATATTCTTACTTAAATCACTGCACTAAAATTAAAATCTATTTGGTCTGCTGATGATTTGGATTGTATATTTCTCCTCGTATGTTCGTTTTCATCATCTGCGAAAAATACACATGATACGTGGTTAAAAAAACAGTCCTGTGTTGTATGTTTCTTCCACGTTAGAGGTTGAATACAGATACCTGTTTTGAGGTTATTCCTCATGGGCATCCCATGTCTGACTTTTTATAGGTCCGGCCATTGACAGTTTGTTGGATGTAAACATCGAATGTTGGACCGACTTTTTATGGATCGTGTTTTTTCAAACAGGTTTCTTTTACCAATCATATAGGTATCTATATACTTTGCTCCGAGGCGCGATGGAGTGAATTGTTCATAATCGATTACATGTAATTTAACGGTACGTGTAAACTCTCCTCTATCTCCTGCGAGGCCATTGCTCCATCACGCAGCAGGCTTACTCTTGTTTAAATATAAGCGAGAAAGATCTTTCTTTCTTTGATTTTCAGATGGAATTTGTCTGGCGTGAGTTAAGACACACCGTTAGAAAATAAAATCTGGTTGGGATGAAAAGAAGTAACGACGTACCTGGACTTTCTGTTGGTAGGTGAGATCCGTTTTAGTCAACACATATGACAGCTTTGCCAGCGCCGCTTCTGAAGTCATGTCGAAAGCTGGGACCACGCCGCATTCGAGCAACAACTGGAAAAATATAACCAGTTAATCTTTGCTCACGACTAAATCCCAAAAAGGGCTTCTTGAACTTGCCTACGAAACAACATACCTACCGCCTTGCCTTGCCTTCATATAGTTTTGAAAACTGAATATACAGGGTTACTTTATGAACACCATGCAAATTGAAATATGAGGATAATAAATAATAAATAAATAAATATGCGCCAGACAACACACCTCTTTTAATAGTCTCGAATTACACAGGGATTAATATCCCTGTGTTACAAGGTACCACACAAGGAAATAAGCTAGGGGCGTCTCCCAGCACACCCAGACCCGAGTCAATTCAGAAAAGATCGTTTCCTAAATTGACCCGACCGGGAATCGAACCCTACACTACGGAAATCGAGGCGAGAAACCGTGCTACAGCACACTACGCCAACCGTGTCGTCAATCTATGGAGAAAATGGCAAAATACGTATTTTTCTGTTTGATAACCCTCAGTACTGAAATGTTGAGTTATTATAACTACTAAAAGGTTAAAAAATCACTAGTTTCGTTGACACTGCGCGACGTGAGTGGCGGTGGGCTCACAGCCTCTCAACTGCCTCTAAACTCCCCGCCCGCGCTTTATTCAGAAGATGTAATTTAATTTTGACTAAGTAACCACGCCGCACGAATAATCCGATCGAAAAAAATATTGTAATGTAAAAGCTAGAAAGTTCTACCCTTTTTTTAAAAATACTGTCTTCGATTGATGCCTAATGTCTGGGAAAATTTTGGATGGTGGTCAAAATATAACCCTGTATAGGAAATTTTAAGACTATAACCCAAACGTGATAGTCAGAGGCATTTTTCTGGCGCCCGTCCTGGTGAACGGTAGGCCACGTTTTGTCAAGCATATTAGAAAAAAATCAATTTAAATGTTACAATTAGTTGGAAATGGTGATGGTTACCATCTTTTTATTCATGTGAGCGTAACAACAAGAACATGCGGAGAAAAAATAATAATAAATACATGAGCTTGAGATGGATAACATTTTTAAGCATTATGGGTTGTATCACTGTAGAATTAGTTCGAGGCATAGTAACATTTTGCGATAAAAACACTTCTCTTTTTGATTTATTTAAAAATATCTACCTAATACTATCTAATATACTATTTTGTGTCTGTTTCCATTCTTAGGTAACACTGGTAGCCAACTGTCGTTTTTTAGCAATTTCTACAGACTTTAAAATATAAAAATAATGAAACATGTGATTATTAAAGTCTTACCAGGCCAGTCTCGTACAGAGGCTTCCCCAGCACCGTCCCGTTAATGCACTGCGTCACGTTCACCACCAGCACCTCGTGTTTCACCGCCCGCTCTATTTCCTTGTAGATTTCCTTCCGTTTGATTGGAATGTTCCCGTTGCCATACGTTTCCAGGACGATACCTTTGAAAACATTTAATCAATCAATGACCTCAGCTGCTGGTGGAAAAAGCCTCTATTATTAAAAATATTGAAATCAATCGCACCAAATTTAGTACGAGTAGGTACTATCCAATCATAGTTGGTCCCTTAGCCAATTTTTTATATATTGTTGCGTAACTTCAAGTAAAATTATTGCCTGGATGATAACGGTAAATTAGGAAACACATCACAAGCTATACCTTCCATTCCCTGAACAGCTGCTCTGATAATCTCAGGAGTGATGGTTGGAGCCACTTTGAGCACGTAGACCTTCCGCGAGAGCTGGTCGTGCACGCGGCACTCGTCAGGCACGGACCCTGGTGCGTGGATCAGCATCTTCGGATCCACGTCTATGGTAGTCTTCGCTTCGAGCAGTGCAGGGAAATTGGGCGAATCGAACGCGTAGATGCGCGTGTTAGATACTTTCTTAACTCTGTAACAACGGTTAATTTTTCAGTGGTTTTTAGAACTTCAACTGTCTAAACAGTCTAAAACTACTGTTACACATGCTCACTTTCACTGAAATGAGCATGCTCATTATTAGCAATGCTTCGAACCACATGCTGCAAAATAGCAATTGCTCATTATTAGCATGCTTTCGTGCTAATAATGAGCAATGTAGCTTATGTTATTTTTGGCGAATAAATTGTTAGTGGGTATTTCACGTGGGAAGGAGATCGGCAATGGGAATGTTGACACTACAAGAACAGCCTCACAAAAATATTTTGCTGTCCTATTACTTCCTAATTTTAAACTATGTTAAAAGCCTTTGATCTCTGGGATCTAATAACTAGGTACTTAGTGGATTTGTAACTGCGTGACTTCACTGTAGCGTATTTTCTTAGATTTTCTTACTAAATCTATGAATTTTCCGTTTTGATTAGATTAGATTAGATTAATTTATTTCATAATACAAAATTACAATATACATTACATTTGATGTCACTTAAGAATTTGCATTATGATCGTCAAAATTATTATACAAATTAAAATTAATAGGTACAACAATAAACAGAATGGCCAAACCTAAAAATAATAATAATTATCTTTGTTTTGTAGAAATACTGTAAAACTTTTGTATCGAAGTTTTATGTTAAATAAAGAGAATAATAATAATAATAAATTTTTATAGTATTTTTATAAATCATTGTTTTTATAACTTTCAGCTTAGGTTTTATAATTGTAATTATTTAGTTTTTATAATTATGATTCATAAGTGGTTTTTATTGTTGTAAGTCATTGTAAGAATACTGTACAAATTTTATACCTAAGTTTTATGCTGAATAAAGAGAATAATAAATTGAAAAATAAATACTAAGTAAAAAAAACTACTTACTATTTTTTGAGTTGTTTTTTTTTAGTGTTAGATACCTACTATAGTTATTAAAAAGTATTTCAATTGACTTGAATTTCAATTATCGGATTCAGTAATCGCGTTCTTCAATAATCGAAAATGAGAATGTAAGTACTTTCTCAAGTCTCAACAGCAAGATTACGAATACGAATTCAAACGCAAGCTTAACCTTGATTTTTAATTTCAGGCTTACCTAGTGCCTCTGAATAACTTGGATCCAAAGAAAACCGTGATCTCTGGGATGTGTTGTGTGGCGGCAATCAGTAGGGCGCAGAGGAAATTATTGTTTCCGTCACTCCTGGGCTGGAAGATTGGCACCTGGTAATAATAAAAAAAGTTAGTACATAGTTTTGATATACTCACAAAGAGATATGGTCCAGATTTGCGAGATTGTCTAGAGAAAAACGCCTCCTGACATTTTTCCTGCTATTCCGTGTTGAGCAAAAGCCAACATTCTCTGAAGAACACGGCTGCTTCGGATGACGTCACAGCAGCAATAGCAGACATAATATTTGTTCAACCAATCAGTAAGTTATTGTGAGTTACCACCTATGCCATTAGTCTACTATAACGTGAATTGCTATTTAAATTTTATCATCCTTTTTTTTATGTAAAATGGGTCTGCGTTTGGGCTTAGTCTCGCCTGGTGGAAAGCGATGACGAGGCCGATGGTGGTACACGCTCACCCAGAAAATGCCTATTCACTCTGGCCTTGAAGGTACTAAGGTTGTAAGTATCCGGAAACAGACGCAGGGAGAGCGTTCCACTCCCTAGCGGTGCGTACCAGAAAAGACGCAGCAAACCGTTGGGTACGGATTGTTGGAAAGTCCAACCACAGGGGGGTGGAAGCTCTCCCGGCGTCTTAACTTTAAGACAAGTTGTAGTGGTCTTTTCAGCGAAAGAATTGTTATGCTGAGAACAGGTTTCACGAAATTTAAGCCTAAATTAAAGCCTTCATCACTAACTTAAACGAATACAACAGCGTTTCTTCATTACCTGAGCTCCTGTGAGCACCACAGTCTTGCCGACGGATTCTATCATATACGACAGTATCGAAGCGCCGTAAGCCATTGTGTCTGTCCCGTGGAGAACGACAAAGCCATCATAATCATGGTAGAATCTCTGCAAAATAAAACGTAATAAAAGTATGCGTCCTTACCTAAAGTCAGAGCATGGTATTCCATTATATGAAGACAATCAAATACTTTTTTTCTTTCCAAAATGCCTTCAACTAGAGTTGGCAAATCATTTTGTTGTTGCAAGCCGCCAACAATCAACCACTATTGGAATCTTTGAGCAAGGCCTATCTTCTGCAGTTCAATTATAATGGCTATTAATGATGATGGTGAAACAAGTCTACAGGTAGGTGTTTATTAGCTCTTACCTTTATATCCCGCGCCATTTTAATCCAGTCTTCCAAAGTAAAATCTGAAGAGTCTTTCAGTTCGTCGTATTCGTGTATTTTATACAGAATTCTTATGTCGGTATCCTTGCCATCTGTGA
The DNA here is from genome assembly GCA_947369235.1 of Udea olivalis. NCBI lineage: Eukaryota > Metazoa > Arthropoda > Insecta > Lepidoptera > Crambidae > Udea > Udea olivalis. The sequence continues at coordinate 5,888,685 of OX376362.1, read as the reverse complement.
AAATTATCTCAGAGTTACATTCTGTAGGTATGTACGTCTACCACGAGTTGCCACTTTAAATTTACGCAATCGTTCGCGTAAAAAAAAAGTATTGGGATTACACACGACACGACATGACAATGTCAAATCCCAATACATTTTTTTACGCGAACGATAATGTTAATTTAAAGTGTCAACTCGTGGTAAACGTACTTTATGTCTGCCACGACTTGACACCAATGACAGCCGCTAGCGTTCGCGTAAACCGTGTTGACGTATTTATAAGGAATTTCGATATCTACAGGCCCCTGATTTAGAAATGAATCAAAAATGGCATACTTTCAGAACGCAACGATCGCCGTAAACGTGATGGCAACTCACGGTAGATATACTGGTTACTTAGAGACTAAAAGTCGGTTAATGAAAAATTGGCGCAAATTCTTGAACACTGAAAGTCTCCATAGAAGCCTTTGTTCAGCATTCAACGACTCTTAGGGTGCGTTTCCACCAGAGATGTGCGAGGATGCGTTGCGGGGAATTGTGTTTGTCAAGAACCAATAGTATCGCGAAGCTAGGTGAATGAAACAGTTCTATTGGTTCTTAACACACACATTCCTCGCAACGTATCCTCGCACTTCTGTGGTGGAAAAGCACCCTTAAAATTTCAACTTACCTGGCAGAGCGAGGTATTCTTTCCTTTCCGAGCCTTTGAGGTGATCGTTCCAATAGGCATCGTCGTGCAGCTGTGGAAGCCTCCTGATAACCTTCTCAATATTTTTCTGTGGCACCAACACTGGAAAATAAAAAAACATCATCAGTAGGTATTTAATTCAATTTAGACAAGCCTCTAAATTGCACGGCATCACCCTTATCACGCACGGTGGTATCTTTTAAATTAGTCTTGTACGAGTATATTAGATACGGTTTCATAGATAATTTTTTGGGTCATTAAGTGGATAAATAATTAGCACTCGCCTTGAAGTTGTTGTTATCTATAGAAGATAGTTGTTACTTCAAGATAAAAAATATTTGTGGTACACAGCTAAACGCACTGTGATGCTCGGTTCTCGTACGCCACTCATACGAGCGTTGACGCGCCTATAAGCTCTTATAATCCATTAGCATACTGACTCACCACTACCTTAACCACACCACTACAATAAGCCCGTGTACGCTCTTTTGGTTTTTTGAAGCGAAATTTGAGCGCACGTATAATGGCGCATGGTAACGCTACCGTTTATACGCGCTAAAAAAAACTAGTCTCACGTTAAATGTTTCCAGACTGAGAATAATTAAAGAGTTACGCATCAGCTAAGCTTTCAAGTAAAGACTTAATATAATTATTAAAAGTAATAGCCTGTTAGTGCAACGGGAAGTTATCTTCAGCGCCGAAGGTAGTGGTTCCTGGAAGATTTATGTGTGTTTGGTGTCTGGGTGTTAGTACCTATTTCACTTCGTGAGTAATAACATAGATAAACTATACTGTTCTTTGGTATTAAGTAGGTTTTGCTCAATTTAGGCAGATGGTGTTTGCTGTCCTAGATAATTATTTATGAAGTATTTTAGTCAAAATCATCATTGTTAAGCTTTGCAGGCTTTGCGGGTATGAGGTCTACCTCAATTTAAATTATTTATTTAAAGAAAAAATGACGAGGACTGTAAATATAGCACAGTGGCAAGTTCCTTCAATCCAATTTACAACCTTGTGTTATTTTCATAACTTACCGTTATCGACTTATTCAACTTTGAAATAAAGCTATTTATTTTTATGTTCGGCCGTAAATTTAAGATATGTACAAAAATGCTTCTTTGAAAATAAATTTAGTGGCTTAGAATAATAACGTATAGAAGGATACAACCGCCCCGTCAAAAATGAAGCACTATTCCGATCCACACATGCGTGACTATTACTTGCTTACGTACGGCGCGCTTTGACATTGAACATTGCGAAACTGTAATGAACACTGCAAAGCGGTCCGGTAGGAGCCATTTATGGCTCCAATTAAGGTGCTTCAAAATAGGCGCGCGGACTTGGTTTCTATATGTAATTATTCTAAGTGTAGTGGCTTATTTCATATAAGACTTACCTCCTTTCTCATTCTTCAGCATACCAAAAGTCCCCCCGGTGTAGATAGCAAGCACCTTCTTCAATTGCACCATTATTATTTCTGTGATAATTCCAAACAGTTACTATTAATCTTAAATTTATATTATGAATGCCAATTGTTATCAAAGCTTAAGACGCGATGTTTTGCCTCTAAATGATAGAAAACTTGCATCACTTGTGTATTTAAGCACATGATAATGAGATCACAGTGTGAATCTATTCTACATAGGGCCGTGTGATAACGTGCCGTGCTCAATGGGTGTCGTGTGAATTTGGTAACTTGTAAACTCGATGGTGATATTTTGATAAATTAGACATATTAAGTCAACGTAAAATGTTTATCATTATTATAACAGACTGATACGTTTTGGTTCAATAGGCAGAGAGCATGCCTGTACCAGGGTGTTTTTTCTAGTTGAAATGAAAGTAGAGGTAAACACAGTTCTACCATGACTTAACGAAAGTCGCTACCGTCTGTTGTCAAGTTTATATATGGGATTTCGGTATCGTCTCTAGTGAATAGTAATAAAATAAAATGGCTTATAAGTTGCAGTAGTTAACTATCGTAGTTTAATTGAGGTGAACTCATGGTAAAGGGACTGTTGTCTTTTATGAAACTATTAGATCATAGGCTCATTGGACAATCAATAAATCTAGAGTAAAATAAAAATAGAACGTCTTTGTAGCATCTTTAAAATAGTAACAAAATTTATATTTTTGTAATAAATAACTCGTTTATCTATCACATAAATCCATTACGTAGGTACTGAGTAAGTATCCCACCTTATTTTCTTGACAGGATAATAGAATCACCTGTTATATCTAGCAGTCTCACTCATGAACAACTGCTTAGTTTTGGGGTCAGATGGTATTGGAAAATCCAGCAATATATTAAGAGTCATGCTCTGACACAATATTTCAATATCAACCTTCACCTAATATCAATCGTAACCATCTTATCACGTTTATGTATGACTGTGACAGTTTGAATGCTGCTTTTGGTGAGTTCAGTTGGGTCGTCGTTTTTATGGACTAACCAGAGTGGCCACAAATTCTCTTATTCCATGTAGAGTTGGGCTACGAGGTATGGAGTTTCGTTGAGGTCTAACGAGTAAGGCAAGCTCGGCCTAGGCGCCTAGGAACTAGGCGAGTTCGGCCATGAGTAAAATAAGTGAATGGAGAGCAAAGTTTGTAGGTGTGTGAAAATACTTTAACACTTTATTAATTACCTTGTCGCTAAAGTTTGGTTGAGTTTTCGTAGCAATGGCGAGAAAAACTGCTCTGCTTCCTCTAGGTGGCGTGTCATCGAATGTCCTGCCAAATCGCGTACATTTAACAATTTCCAAGACGAAATAAGTTTTTATTCGTGTGAAAAATGCTTCGCATTCCAATGTAAAAACCAAGGAATAGATCAACTCCCTGCTAATGAAACTATTAAAACTGGAATCCCGGTACAATTGCTAGTATTGAGCATATCTTCAGAAATAAATCTTAATAATAAATACTCATATGAATACATTTAAGTCTTGTTCGGCCCCAAGAATCTAGTTCAACTTCTTCCGTAACGTCAAAAGAAACTCAATATGTTTCAACTACAAGATGCCAACGGCAGTAGCGCCCTCTGAGACTGAGATCTGCCTTCGCCATCCCATTATCAGGCAGGGAAATAGCTAATATGACAAAGTACTACAAGTTCAGTGTTCACTTGTTCAGTCACTAATGTTGCAATTCAAAGTTGTGCTCAGTTAAGAAGTCTAGTTCTTGAGTAAAGTCATACAAATTGATGCAATTCTTTATAGAATTATTCAATTTTGCAAATTGATGGAAGTCGAATAAACGTTATTTTGGTTACAAGATACCGGCTGATAGTTTATCTTTACGTCGAATTGCGTATTACGAAGTGATAGTAAACTTTATCTCTGTTGAGTAATTATATGAAATATAACGCGTCGGTGCAGGCGCTAGGGGTCGAGCCATTTTACTACTTGGACCCCACAATCTTTTGGCTTAGTTATTATTTAGTATTATAAAATATTTTATTATTTTCATATTCCAGTGGGATTTTAAGTCAGTCGTGTTCTTGCGATCTCACGGTTCAATGAATAGCCCTCGATAACATCGACACAGTTATTTTCAATTTACTCTTGTTTACCGCTCTATGCTAATATGTTTAATTACATTGCCTTTTTCAACCATCGAAGGTACTACAGGTTTTTTCTCGCCCTCCATTTATGCATATATCGAGATTAACCCGGTCAAATTTGACATTTCAACTAACAAAAACATGTCAAGATTAATTGGTAGACCTTGTTTTATTTTAGGAGAATGAACGTTAAAAATTTAACAGTCTACTATTTTTGTTCCAAAAAACCGAAAATATTGACCTCTAATAACTTTTTTAGCACACATGGGGACTTTGGACACTTCAGTTCGGTCGGAGTTTTTGTTATTGGAGCACTAATTTATGACTAATTTGACCGTATAAATGTAGTTGCAGTTAATACTCAAGGCTTTAACATTATTTTTACAGTTGGGTACCAGGGCTAATGGGAGAGCTGCTGGACAAGATCATGGATTGAGATTTCCGATTTTGTAGACCGTATTTTGTTTCATTACTTCATTTTAGAAGAATACAAGTGATCAATGGTCAAGGTACAAGGAAACGGAAGGGACTTCTTTTGAATAAACAAACACAATTAGGTTATCCTAACTATTTTAATTTAATTGTAACTTAAATACAAGTAAATCTTATTTACACAGGTTTAAATCCTAAAAAATATTACATTCAATAAAAAATAGAGTACCTACCTACCTAAATCGAATCACGAGCCTTTTTTTTTCTAAAGTAATGGTAGAAACACTAAAATTTACACGGCTAATAAATAAACAATATTCAATATAAAATACTTAGCTAAGAGTTTTCTTAAGTTTACGCGAACACATAATTAAATTAATTATTTTCTTAAGTATATCCGAACATTTCTTACAATAAATAATCTACTTTCGTTTTAAAAATTACCTACTTAAACTACTTAATAAAGTTAAACATACTTAAAAAAGGTAGTTGTTTTCTTACTTTTTACGCGAACTCATGGATTAATTAAATATAATAATTAAGAAAGAAGTGATAAATAACCATAAATTGAAAGATCTCTTAATTAATAGTAGGTAAAATTATTTAAACAGCTCAAGATATTTAAGAAACTGTCTGACAAATATGTATCTATTGAAAAATATTACATCATGAATTATAAGTTTGTGATACTAAAAACACAGGCTGACTAGTTTCCAATGCTCGACAGAGCTAAAATACGCCAATTTAAATCACTGTCTAAAACAAAGTTCTTACATGTAGTTAGGTAATTCAATCGTTAAAACAGTAGGGATTATACATATATACATTATACATGATGCAATTCTTTATAGAATTATTCAATTTTGCAAATTGATGGAAGTCGAATAAACGTTATTTTGGTTACAAGATACCGGCTGATAGTTTATCTTTACGTCGAATTGCGTATTACGAAGTGATAGTAAACTTTATCTCTGTTGAGTAATTATATGAAATATAACGCGTCGGTGCAGGCGCTAGGGGTCGAGCCATTTTACTACTTGGACCCCAATCTTTTGGCTTAGTTATTATTTAGTATTCTAAAATATTTTATTATTTTCATATTCCAGTGGGATTTTAAGTCAGTCGTGTTCTTGCGATCTCACGGTTCAATGAATAGCCCTCGATAACATCGACACAGTTATTTTCAATTTACTCTTGTTTACCGCTCTATGCTAATATGTTTAATTACATTGCCTTTTTCAACCATCGAAGGTACTACAGGTTTTTTCTCGCCCTCCATTTATACATATATCGAGATTAACCAGGTCAAATTTGACATTTCAACCAACAAAAACATGTCAAGCTTAATTGGTAGATCTTGTTTTATTTTAGGAGAATGAACGTTAAAAATTTAACAGTCTACTATTTTTGTTCCAAAAACCGAAAATATTGACCTCTAATAACTTTTTTAGCACACATGGGGACTTTGGACACTTCAGCTCGGTCGGAGTTTTTGTTATTGGAGCACTAATTTATGACTAATTTGACCGTATAAATGTAGTTGCAGTTAATACTCAAGGCTTTAACATTATTTTTACAGTTGGGTACCAGGGCTAATGAGGGAGCTGCTGGACAAGATCATGGATTGAGATTTCCGATTTTGTAGACCGTATTTTGTTTCATTACTTCATTTTAGAAGAATACAAGTGATCAATGGTCAAGGTACAAGGAAACGGAAGGGACTTCTTTTGAATAAACAAACACAATTAGGTTATCCTAACTATTTTAATTTAATTGTAACTTAAATACAAGTAAATCTTATTTACACAGGTTTAAATCCTAAAAAATATTACATTCAATAAAAAATAGAGTACCTACCTACCTAAATCGAATCACGAGCCTTTTTTTTTCTAAAGTAATGGTAGAAACACTAAAATTTACACGGCTAATAAATAAACAATATTCAATATAAAATACTTAGCTAAGAGTTTTCTTAAGTTTACGCGAACACATAATTAAATTAATTATTTTCTTAAGTATATCCGAACATTTCTTACAATAAATAATCTACTTTCGTTTTAAAAATTACCTACTTAAACTACTTAATAAAGTTAAACATACTTAAAAAAGGTAGTTGTTTTCTTACTTTTACGCGAACTCATGGATTAATTAAATATAATAATTAAGAAAGAAGTGATAAATAACCATAAATTGAAAGATCTCTTAATTAATAGTAGGTAAAATTATTTAAACAGCTCAAGATATTTAAGAAACTGCCTGACAAATATGTATCTATTGAAAAATATTACATCATGAATTATAAGTTTGTGATACTAAAAACACAGGCTGACTAGTTTCCAATGCTCGACAGAGCTAAAAGACGCCAATTTAAATCACTGTCTAAAACAAAGTTCTTACATGTAGTTAGGTAATTCAATCGTTAAAACAGTAGGGATTATACATATATTATTGAATGAAATGACTTGAAAAAAGACCTAAAAATGCATCATTAAGCTGTCTTACTGTTACAGCATAGTGATGCTAACATGAATCACTAAAACAGAAGTGATAAACAACCTCTTTATTGTCAACTCCTGAACTCGTCCCAAACGGTGTTGGGACTAAATCAAGGGTTCCAAGCAAATCTAGAGAAATAACTAATGCCACTTCGGGATAGTCTGTTTATTTTTATTTAATTTTAGTTTAGCTTTGTCGGTCATTTTGTGCCTCCATGGCTTACATAGCACATCCTTGAACAATTAATTACATAATGTTATTACAACCAACAGTTAATGTTAACATGACAGACATTAAAAATGCACTCACAAAATGAGCAGACGCGGCGTCTGGCTCACCATCACTGTTTGTTGTTACTTCACCATCATCGCCTGTCACGACAACATCAACAGGATTTTCTGTTACGATTTCTGGTACATCCTCTTCTCTAGGCGGATCATCATCAAGGCCATCATCCGGATAATACCTTCCCCAAACTGCTAGAGTGTATAATTCGAAATCGTTGTCATTGAGAGACAATGTGTATACTGTCTCATTTCCTCTGACATCTTCGCTGTAAGAGTAGTATTCCGGCTCCAAAGGCATGATGGATGTGTCTACGGACACTGCGAAGTATTGGGAGTCAGCAGCTTGAACTGAGGGGAGTATGACAGGCGTGGGTACGGTGGCAACTATAGTGAGCTCGTTGAAGATCCCTGTCTTTCGTGTGTTGTAAATAGGGAATCTGTGGAAAAAAATATGTTTATTGTTTTCACAAACAAGAGATGTGGGGTAAAGTGTATTCGTAGCTTAGAAATAATAACTAAGTATTCGTTTAAGTCTCTAACATCTATAGCACAAGGTATGCGTAGTTTGGGATTCAGGGTAATTCTGGTGCCTAAAAATCTTATTGTCATCAGAAATAGTAGAGCTACTATGTAATAGTATGTAATCTAAATTTAACTATACCAATGATTTTTCATACACTGGATAGCACGTCATAGAATGAAACAGCTTAATCATGAAACACGCGTGGCAGTAACTCCTGCCTTCTGTCTCTTTTTTGACATGTTTGAGTGTAAGGAGTAGGAACACATTGTAACTATGAAAAAAGTGTGCTTAGAATTAAGTAGAGAACACTCTTTGTTGTCCGTTGACAGCGCGCAGATGCTAGGTCCTTTTTCATAAAAGTGTGAATGTCATCAAACTAGACCAATGATTTTGCGGACTATTATATACTGACCGTTTACCACAAGTGTCCAAAGTGTTCCCGGTGCAAGCAACCACGGAACAGACCCTCGTACCCCCCGTAGCGACGCCGGTGTAGCTACGCACTCCACTAAACGCAGTTGCTCTATATTTGTAAATCTGCAAATAACAGGACATGGATTAAAAACCTTTCTTGTTCTTGGGAAAATACATATAAGAAGGAATTCTGACTGATCTTCAGCACTGCAGTTCATTGGAGAGTACTTAAAAGTAGTCCTTTGCTGCATTTTGGATTGACTTACAAGAGTTTGAGACAGTTCATTAAATGTATGGACTGCTAGGGTCCGCTCACGTGTGATCATTTGGCTGAGTTGGCATTCCGTAAGTAACTCTAGCATATCTTTGCCTCACGTACACTACAATAGTTAACTATTCATTAAAGGCGCTGTACTGTACCGAACTCCCAAACAAAAACTTCATTTAAATATCAGGACAGTGCTAAAATATGGACAGTTTATCGGACGCCCGCTCCTACACTCAGCCACCGAAGCATTGTCACAGCGGCTATTGCCAATGACTGGTTGTAAGTAAAATCTTACGTTTTCTGCGATATCCGGGTTGTTCTCCGTGAAGTTAATCCTGAACCAGCATGACACCTCTCTGTCAGTCAAGGTGAACTCCTGAAGGCCAGGCACTAGGGGCCTGCTCACGTGGGCAGCAACGGAGGGGTCGGTGATGAGGAACAGACTGTCGTGGTCGCTGGGGGGATCATACGTTGGTCTTGGGACCGGCCATGATGCCTGAAAAATACATTAATCATTTTTTAGCTAAGTTAGCTTAGCCACAACTATCTGTAAGAGCTAACTATTCCTTTTGAGGAAAGTTTCTCATTAATATACGTCATTTCAGTTAACTATTTTATAATTGTTATTAAAGAGCGTGGTCAGAGACCCTCGTTCCAAAACCAAGGCGATCCATATAGCTATCGAAGTCAGTTTTCAGACCTATTGAAACTCGTATTTAAAATGTATTAACTGAATCGTAATATTCCGAAACCTACTGCAGACTCCAGTTCTCAGTTTGAATGATTTGTATGATGATGATCGTATATATGATTATAATCATGATATTTATTCGTTGAAAGAGAAACATTTTTTGTTAACATTACCTGTCCAGGTACTTTTGGAACTCTAGCAACAAGCAGTCGTGTAGTTGGGAGGCCTGGCATGGTACTTGCTAGAGCTCCTGCCTTTCCAGAGAAGATACCTGATCCTGGATGAAGTAAATTACCGTCAAATAGGGTTCTTTTGTCATTTATGTATACCACTGCACACTTGAATCACTAAAACTCACCAGCACTTCCCACTCCGACATTGTTAGCACCAGACCCAAGGAAATTGACATTCAAAGCGAATGCATACGCCTCTTGGATTTGAACCGCTGAAAAAGATGAAATACATTGAGCGTTAAGAACAGAATTAGTTACTTAAACAGCAATCATTTAGATAATAGTAGTAATCCTCATTTGCGCTGAAGTTAAACTCGTATTTTATTCTGAAAGTATTTTGTCACAGCCTGGTGTGGACTATATTCTGACATTCCTAAGAGATCATGAAAACATAGTACGCAAATTAATAGCAATGAAAGAGGTTAGGTTATGTCGGAAGTGTGAAGTGTGTGATTTACTACACGATATTTAATTGGCTTAGCATCGTTTAATTCTCTTCTTCTACGACATGCCTGCGACTTTTTCTGTTATGGACATATGCGTTGCCACCTCAAAGGGTTTATATAAGTTGGCTTGTGCAAAAAGAATCTGCTCAGTCGTAACCGATATACCAAGATGTTCACGCATACCTGACAAATAAGGCAGCTCTGAAAACCACATAGTAGGAAACACTATGTCGGTGACGTTAGTGGCCTGGACAATCTGCAAGGCCGGCACCTGGAACATCAGGTCGAAGCAGATGAAGTGGCCGAAGGTGACCCCGAAGTCGGTGGTGAACATGCCCAGGTCAGGGGTCAGGGCTGGGGTTCGGGTGCGTTCACCGAATAGGTTGATTTTTCGAAACCTGCAAAGAATTGAAAATCTTTATAGACGCTGTTCTTCTTCTTCAGCCTGTGAGCATTGCAGCATGTAGGATTTCAACACTTTAGAACTCAACTCCCCCTCCTTACATTAGCTCTAATGGTTCGCACTGATGAGCCACCCGTGGCTGTCGCGCGTCACTTCGTTTATTACCGCGCAAACGAAGGTGTGGCTAGCTGACGGTCGGAGGGAACTAAAGCGTAGTGGCGAGCTAACTTGCTACACGTGTGCGGCAAGTCAATTCAAAATGTATCAAAAAACATGTAACCGATTCCTTGACACAAAGGACCTGCTCATTTCCACTTCAGCTCTCTCGGAGCATTTACTTCAATCAATGTTTGAAGTTAACTACAAAACGGATTCGTGCCTCAGGTGAAAGAGTTAGATGGGAATTATCAGTGCCAGTAGATATAACAAAGATGAAGGAAAACAAGCCTGTGTCTTCTTTTCTGTGTATCACATCACGAAGTAACGCTCAAACTGCGGTCTAATAACTATTAGGTAAGTTCATAAGGTACCTATTTGAATGTTTTCGTATTAAATTATTATTAAAATTAATGGAGATAAATGTAGAAAATATGCTATAGTTGGGACATTGCAAGGAATTGGTTTTGATGGTTCGGTTCGATCAGTTGATAGCATTTATAATTCGCTCGTGCCTATCAAAAAAAAACTTAATCTTTCACACGTTTTTTGACAGACTTTGTTTCTTGTGACAAATATCATTCCCTAATTCTAGCCATCCTCTGTTTCGCCTCGTACCCAAACCGTTTTGGAATTCCATGTTCATCGAGGGAGATAAATTTTCTTACCTGTCGATTATCGCGCCAGTCCTGTCAAACACCACATTGGTGTTGAACCTATAGATGATCTCCTCGGGGCAGTGCTCGCCGATCGCACTGGTGCAGTTCACAAACTCTTCGATGTTTATCACTACGTAAATTTGGTTTTGTTTTGCTGCGTCTGATATGGATACCAGAACCTATAAAGAAGGGACTTTATGAAAAAGCGCACAAAACATTTTTAATGACAACGACTCACTCCGAAATCTGCATTCAAACATAATCCATCTTCTAGTTGTCGTTTTACTGAATAGGTACGTAACTTGAATCTCACTGTTCAGTGTGCGAGTGCGAGGTTTGATGTGAGGGTTTCAATTTACCTCTACAGTTTTATTCACATCAAACCAGCATTTTTAATGACAACGACTCCCTCCGAAATCTGCGTTTAAAAATAATCTTCTAGTTGCCGTTTTACTGAATAGGTACGTAACTTGAATCTCACTGTTCAGTGTGCGAGTGCGAGGTTTGAAGTGAGGGTTTCAAAATACCTCTACAGTTTTCTTCACATCAAATCAGCTTAACTATACTTAACCGGATGAAATTTATACCAAAAGTAAAGTTATATGGCACACTATAGTAGATGATGTGGATACTCTAAGATGGTATGAGATACGAATATCGCTCACCTCATGATAAATGTCTGGATTCAAAGCCGGAATAGGGAACTCGAGCAGACGTCCTCCCACTGGCACGTCAATGGTTTCCCCCCTGCTCAGTGTTAACTCTGGGAAAACGATGATGTCGGCATTCTGAAAAAAATATTCATTTGAACCTACGTGAATTGGGGATGAGCTTGAATTATCTTCTTAGCTTTTCCATATCCAAACAAGAAATTCCATGTAATTTAGCCATGTTCAAACCATTCTTCTAGAATAGCCACAACTGTGAGATCTCTTTAAGTACACTAACGTTACGAGTTTATAGAGGATTACTGTAGTGCGAGGGTCCGCGTAGTGTGGTCGTTATGACCACACACCTAACTAACATCAAATTAACATGAAATCCCACACATGCAACTTAGCTAAGCAAGCGTTTCTTAAAAAATGTAAACACACATGACACCAAAAATAACGTTATTCTTAAGTTGATGAATTGTACATTTTTAGCACTTTACGATGCTGTATTTTGCTTCTGAAAACTAGAATAAAATAGATTGGCGCCAAGAATCAAGCGTGACGTACTCTTATTTTGTGTCAATAATTTAAGTGGGTATTTTTTTGCCTTATTTTCGTAATAAAAATAGTTTCCACCTGTGCAGCAGCCTCCTGTATGTAGCGCCTGTAGTTCACCAAATTGAGTGCAGTGGTGCCCTGGGGCTGGTATTCCAGCACTGCTGCCACGTAGCTGTCGTCTGCTGGAGTCGACCTCTGATAAAACGAATTAATGAAAAAAAATTAACTATTAAACGAATTAATGAAAAAAATGTTACTTAGGTACTTGAAACATTATAGGAATTAATCTAAGCTTGTATGTATGTAGCAAAATAGTACCAAAAAGGTCTCAGCCGACGCTGATATTCTGCGGATGCCTTAACACAATAATAAGATAAATAGTAATGGCAATAGTTGTCTAGATCTGTAAAGCAATTTTTTATGACTGTACCTTGGTTGTAAGCTTAGGTTTAAAGAATTTATTCTCAAAAAAGATTACAAAAATCCATTTACATGAGAAAAAAGTTATCATAAAATTAATTTAGGTCACCATCAAATGTCCCTTTCCCCGCTTCGCCGGCCAGATAGATTTACACCTCATAGCGAGAGTGTTGTGGTGTTGAACGTTATTGAATTGTTTTAAGCATGAAAAAATTCTAAACGGCAGCAACAAGAAAGGAACATTTAATACACCGTTCATTACAGATACAAATTTAACATTGGAATTTTAAAATAACATTTAATTTGTTGCAATAACATTCCTGAATAGATAAATTAAAGTATGTATTATAATTAATTAATAGCCTAGGACACATATTTAACATTTAAATCTGATAAATAATATTTAATTAAATTTGTTTTAATAACATTTTAATAACATTTCTGACCAGATAAATCAAAGTATGTATAATAGTTAATAGCCTAAGATATCAATTTGAATAAATTAACAAGTAACAGGCAGAGTTTGTTGAAGTAAATTCTCTAGAATACTTATATGAAATAAAATAAGTTACTCATTATGTATAGGTACTACACAACAGTGGTGAAAGCTGGATAAGCATGCTAGTAAAGCTATTATAGTAAAATGCCGACTTATTGATCGTGTGGCGGTACGGCATTTTGGTCAATTCATAGTAATTAAAACACTATTGATAATGTTTGAAGAAAAAAGTTCAGCGTCAAGTTGCCATCCACAGTCTTCTTTTGATAAATTAAGACCCATTGAACGAATATTGTAGATTATAAAACAACCCATTTTGATTAGGAACAACCATAATTCTACGATATTTTACGAAACTCACTAAACTTTAGAGATGAAAATAAAGGTGTACGGTAGTACTATATGAAATTTTATTTTAGGATTGTCTTGGGTGGGCTCAAATATTTTTAGGTCATACGCAAACCCATTTTAAACAAGAAAAACAAAGTAAAATTTCACAAAAAAATAATAAAAAAAAAACCCTTTTTTTTTTAACAACGTAAGGCAATCGATTTTTCTTTATCAGTTTTCGAAATTTGTCAATGAATTAAAATCAAAATGATGCAATATCCCAGCTGGCGTTATTTCCTAACAAAAAAAACACCAACAAGAAAAATAAAAAATAACAACAGAAAATGTAACTCATGTCTTAAAAATGTTGCCGGTTGCTAACGGCAACTAGAGTTCAACTAAAACATTTAGGAATAAAAGTAAGAATTACCTGTACAGAGAAGTTCAGTAAGCACGCGAAGGCAAATATCGTCAGCCACGCCATTATTGTAGTAGAACAGCAAAAAATAAAGTGGAAATTCACTTGTACTACTGTGATAATTAGCTACCTAATACTGCGACCACATGGCACAAGTACCTATCAACTGCCGCTCCTCATCTAGTACCTACCGAACTTGTGCGTTCTATATATCTGATGGCAGTCTAAGATAAAGTATTACATTTTATTCGCTCTCTTCAGTTGTAGGTACGATGCGAATTCAGACTTTTGAAAAAAATCTAATTCCTAGTTTAGCAAAAAGGTCATTCTCTTTTTTCGGAATTAGTTCTGCCATCTAATATCATGGCAGCCGTATGATATTTTTTATTTAAAATTCAAAAGTACAGTTTATTTTTATGAAGGTACCTACTATTTAGTTCAGTTTAGGTACTATTGTCCAAAATATATTTCATCAGAGATAGAGAGACTACATGTGCCATTTTGACGTTCACAGAAGAAAGAAGCGAGTCCCATGTTCCCTGTCAAAGTGGCTGTAAAGAAAATCAAAATCAACGCCATAAAAACGTATTTAACATAACACCAAAATCTTCTTGTTCTCCGCCTTAAAAAATACTAATAAACACTAAAAAAATCAAACTCAGCATCTATTTTCATGCGTTGAGCGCAACTAATGTGTAAAACGATTATATACAAAAAGGGATTTAAATCCGGAATTTTAAATATCATAATTCAATGATATTTACTACTTACTTAGTAACAATTTACTCGTATACAGTTACGAGTACTTTACCACTCATCTGCATCTCCTAAAAGTTGATTTTGGTCCACGCTGCCTGCAGAGAAATCGCTGGAAGGCAATTAAGGCAGCAATACCTAAACCTAATGCGTCAACCTCCCTGTCGCAAGGACATATATAAAAGAAACTCATATAATAGGAGTATTGTTTTGTATAACTTGCTACCGGACGAGTTAAAAACACTTCAAGGGCCCATATTTAAAAGGAGATTGACTAACTGGCTATTGGACAGATGTTTTTATACTTTTAATGAATATTTTAATTGGCGACAACATACTCATATTTAATTTAATGCAAAATCCCCAGAATAATTATGCCAATGTAATAATAATTTAATAATTTAATTTAATTGATATCAATATTGTGACTGAACACATGCTCTACTTACTTTCAAATGTCATCTTTATTTACTGTGTTCTTGGCAAATAAACGTTTGAGTTTGAGTTTGAGTTCTGCTCGCTGTGCTCGTTCAGCTCGTGCGACGTTATCACATTTATAACCTACTAGCCCTTAGGAGACCCATAAAGATATTTGTTCAAAAAGCATTTCAGATATGAAGTCAGTATTTTTGATGTCCTTTTTTTTGAGTTAGCATTTTACGATGTGCAGGCAGAATTTTTTATGGTCAAGTCTCGATATTTTTTTTTTTGAAATTTGGAGTGGCAAGTTTTGATGGACATTTAGCTTTTTTGTAGCATAATATTATGATAAAAGGATTACTTAAGCGGTCTTTTAATTTTGATGGTGAATTATTAATAATATCCAAAAATAATAATTTCATCGACAATAACGTGTTAAGTATAATCCTCACTAAACAACAACAATCCAAGATTAAACATGTCACTATTAGGTGGATAGTCTCCTTATCTTTAACAATGATACGATTCACTTAATCCCTATTTTTGTCCTGGGCTTTGCCGTAAATAACTCGAGAAATAGTCACTCTAGCATCTTGGGAAAAGCACCGATAAGATTTTTAAGAAAAATCACGCAAGAAAGTTCAAAAAGTTTTTAAGATTTCTTTATTTTATTTTCCTTCCTAGATAAAAACTGAGGTAACTAGTGATTTGAAAGATAAAAGCGCTGTTTGCCCAAGGCAAAGTACATTACGATTGCGATAACATATGAGCAATTATGATAACCATCTGATTTAAATCCTATAAACATCAGACAATCGGTGAATCAATAATCCCCTTGTTCCTCAGGATTTCCCTAAAAATCTGAGTTCCTATACGAAAGATTCCTTAATTCTTACGAGCGATAAGATTTTGGAAAAATTGCCCACCAGACCATGTAATTTTCATTTATTTTTGAGAAAATTGCATTTACGTCACGTTTCAGGTAGGTAACTATTTGTTACTAAATTCTGATAAGGATTGCCGTCACCGGTTACTACAATAGCTTAAATAAATTAGTAGGTAGTAAAACACTAAACGATCATAGCAAATGATCAGGTTAAACACTGCCGCTGGTTATTTTTTTTACCTCACGAGGATTGAAGAGAATTGCATAAATAATTTGGAATTTTACTAACAATATAACCTTTTTTTTGACGACAGGATTGGCGTAGTGCGCTGTAGCACGGTTTCTGGCCTCGATTTCCGTAGTGTCCCGGGTTCGATTCCCGATCGGTTCAATTCAATCCTCGTAACACAAGGATGTTAATCCCTACTTCGAGACCTTACAAGAGGTGTGTTATCTGGCATCAATTTACATGCGAACTCGTTACATAAACATTCACGTAAAAAATGTAAACAACTCGGTGAATGAACCAAAATCGCAAAGCCAACGTCGCCAACTTTTTTTTTATACTATGTCGGAGAAAATCAAACACGCGGAACTCCTGATGGTAAGCGGTTACCGCAGCCTATGGACGCGGGCAACACTAGTGTTGCCCGCGCCCCTAGGGGCATTCATACTCGCGCAGGAACGTGGATGCACCTGATCTGCACGAGAAGCTGGTTCAGTTGTTTGCCCCGAACAATTACCACCGCAGCAGAAAGCACCGACTGTTTGCTGTTGGTTCCAACCGCACTATGGCCCGTGCCCACTATCACCTATACCACGGTCTCTTGCTTCACTCAACGCTCTCCCCGATGCAAATCCACATTCAGAGTGCCGAGTGCGAGTTGCAGTGAGAGAAGTGAATGACTTCACCATCGCGTTTTGCGAGCACGTAAATGTCAATTACTATGGAATCGAGTCAGCGCCATCTAGCGGCGAATTCGGGCAACATTAAGGCCGCTAGATGGCGTTGACTCGACACCATACAAATTCGCGTTTTTTTTCTCTTAAACGCGATGGTGAAGTTATTCACTTGTCTCACTGCAACTCCCACTCGGCACTCAGATTTGTTTGTGGACGAATGGTCAAAGGTTGTGTTTCAGTGTTTGTGTTTTTGTGAGAGTATGTGAAAGTGTGTATTAATTTAGTGTCTGCTATATTTAATGTGGGTCTAATTTAATGTTTTTATTTTTCTTTCTGTGTCTTTAATTATTGTTATTGGTGTACCTACGCCGTTTTAATTGAAGTACTTAAAATAAATAAAATACTCGCGCGTTGTCGACACTGCAAAAACCTTTTCAAACCCCTCTTGATGAACTCCATCCCGGCAGGGAGCTCATCATCATCATGAATCTTTACTAGCCATCATTACATATTTTAAAATGTCCTAGATATCTTCCGAGTGGGTACCTATAACAGTACTATTACTTAATCTGTGCCTGTAACTAACCCGGCCCGCAAACCCTTCAGTTAATTGCAGCATGAAACGCCTACAGAAACAAAATTGCAAATCATATGTTATGCAAACTTTGTTACATTTGATTGCATTTTAAATATTTTCTAGGAGTTATCCACAGACAGCATAAACGATTTAATTCTACAAGACCCCAAGTACCCCAACCATCCATCGCACCCATCCATTCTATCAATTTTGAGCTGGGTGCAAGCGAACTTCACTCCTATTTTTTTGGTCTAATTTGATCGGGCTAAAAATGTTTCATTGAGTATGCTCTGGGTTCTGGATGTTTACATACCGATCTTAGGTAGGTATAAAATACGTAGGAGGCCGTGAGGTAGGGTGTCCGTGTGTACTTGGCACACGGGGCGCCCCCTTATCCCCACATAGCAGCAGACGATGAGGTCAAAGTCTGTTTCCACAGTCTGTCGCTTGAACTAAATTAAAAGTAGACCAGGTACGTACTTAAATAAAATAGCATTTTTGTGATAATACTGAAAATCAAAATCAAAATGGGTAAACATTTTGATGTTGATGTTGAACCGCTTACATTTTGAGATGGACGATTAACATGAAAGTAAATAATTATTCTGTAAATTAATTAATAGGGTTCAATGATGTAATATGAATTTTATAATTATTATGAAGTAGGAAACAAAATCTTTGGGAATACTCTTTGGATGAAAAAAGATCATTTGTAAATACGTACCAAAAAATCGATCAAATGGCTTTCAGCATTACATACATAAGTACCAATACACCATGTTACTTCTTTGTTATTTATTTATTTAACTCGTTAGAGTGCAGTGCAGTGCACTACGGGGAAATTCTCGTAGGGCATAGCCGATTCGTGTCGTTAAAAACAACGAAAACATGCTAATGTTGCTTGGCCAGAGCAGTAAAACATATAAAATACAGGCAAATTACTAGTTTCAATTCACAGGGTTGATCAAGACTGAAGCCTCGAAGGAACCATGCGTTCAGGCATTGTGTTAGTGTGGCTATTTTCTGTACCTATATTGGAGGAATTCTATACAGGTGCTTCCGTGCTTTGTTATTTTAAAGCAAATGTAATTTTTATTACAGTAATATTAGTAGTTATTATTAAATACAGTATTTGATTTTACTAAAATCCTTGTTTAAAATAGTTTTTCATCGGCTTACTGCATGAAGTTATAAACTGCCAAAATTGTTTAGGTTCAAACATAAACGTCGATATATGTATATATTTTAGATTGCTGGCTCATACTCAGAGATATCCAAAAATACCCTATGTATGTTACCCGAATATTTGAAGTTTTCGGGTTCTGAATTATTTTACGAACATTTGAAAATTGCTGGATTGATTTACTTTTTTGGTCACTGTGGCGCGATCCGTTGAGGTAACTGCCTGATTATTTTTTTAATATTTGATGAATAATAGGTTCAGTTGATTCTAAAACATATCCATAGCGCTTATTAAAACTCTACAAAATAAATAGGAAATTAAATAGGTAAAAATACTGTTTTTTTCCATATGCAGTTACAGGAACTTTTCCATCCAAATCTTCTTTAAAACTGCACTCTCTATCATGTAAAGATGTAGAAATTAGGATGTGTACATACATACATATAATAGCAAATGTTGCTAACTTTCTAACCGAATTATCACAATGGAATGCCTTGCTGGAAGATCAATGCAAGTTTTAAGAAACGAATTATAAAGATTCAAAATAAGAACATCTTTTAAAAAGTTAAGATGCATCTCGTACATTTTGGCAAAATGTGAAAGTAAGTAGGTAGGTAATAGCAGTTTTCCAATTAACAACACTTTTTGACTAAGCTGGTAGTTTTGAGTGATTTGAGTTTGAGTCTATCAGATATCGTCGCACATCCAAAGCAATAAAAAGCAAACAAATACCCCTCCGACGCAGTGCCGGCCGACCCTCCGGCCGTGATGGTCCACTTGCAGATCACAAACTTTATTTATTGTTTGTTTACATGGATGACGTTGTGATTGCCTGATAAAGTTTCTTTGTTTACAAAATGAGACATGTGATAGTGTTGTGCGCGTTGCTTTGTTTCGCATCTATTTCTGATCAGGTAAATCTGTGCAAAGTCCGCCTAGCATTCAGTGACCTAGCGAATTCATTAAGACAGACAACATAAGGTCATTGAACTCTTTCTGGTTTTGTGATTAGATCGATAATTTGAAAAGCATTTGTTTAAAGCGGTTAATATTAAAATAAGACTTCTTCTCTTCTTTGGGCGCTTTAATATGATTTCATATTCGTATTTCAACCAAGACGGGACAGTCCCTTATCCGTATGATACAAAGAGTACATACAATCATCAATACATTTTCTATTAACTCGTAAACAATGATAACTAAGTATGTGTGTGTCTGACATAAATAAGGAAAAATCTTTCAGCCATCCTACTAACAATGTGTGGATTACTCGAAAACAACGTGTGCGAATACGATACATTATATGATGAAATATATTAAACACCCAGTTCCCTATTTTTCTTGAACGCAGATTAATATAACACAGTAGATATATCATTTCAAATTGAATAATGCAGCCAACAAGCCGACGCGACGCCTAATTTTTCTCCTTGGTTGAACTATCGCACCTCCCGTTCCGAATTCTTTCATAATGAGAATGCATGTATTATTATTTATTATACGTTTGAATTTTGACTGGACAGTTCGCGCTGCGGCAGGCCAATCAGGCTTATCACAAACGATCAAGCAGGATCATTTAGTCAGTAGCTGGCATCTTTATGAACCAATTTACTGCATCTATAAAACGACATCTATGTACCTACTAAAAGATAGATAGATCTAGTGAAGATGTAGTAAATGACACGTCATGATTATCTTTGAAATTCCAAGTTTTCACTATGCCGGTGAAACTGAACATGGTGACTAGTCAGTAGATTCAATTCATCATCATCATCATTTAAATCTTCATAAGGTCGTTTGTCCACCTAGACTAGATTGTATTGGTTGTACTCGTACCCCTGTATAAACACCCATACAATCTCTTGAATATTATTCGCCAAGCCAGACCTTTCTGCCCTAACGCAACGGCTCTCATAGCATAGTCATAAGTAGATAAGACTAAATTATTCTATGGCATTAGGTATATGGAAATATCGGAAACTCAAGATAAATTATTGTAGCAATCCCGTTTTGAACTATTCCAACGTTAAATTTATATTTCACTTTATGATGATATGCCTAACAGAGTGCAGAGTGCGAGTTGCTGTGAGAGAAGTGAATAACTTCACCATCGCGTTTGCGAGAAAAAAAACGCGTATTTGTATAGCATCGAGTGAGCGCCATCTAGCGGCCTGGATGTTGCCCGAATTCGCCGCTAGATGGCGCTGACTCGATTCCATACTAATTGACATTTACGTGCTCGCAAAACGCGATGGTGAAGTCATTCACTTCTCTCACTGCAACTCGCACTTGGCACTCTGTTCACATTTTTCCGTGCCACGCATTCTATTTCAAACTAAATAAAAAGAAATAGGCAAAAGAAAATGTAATAAACTATCAAAAAACTATTGTCCTTTCTAAACTTATCAAGTACCTACCTAATAAGTAATTCGAAACTTATTAAGTAAATTATGAACTGTCAGGGATATCATCATACGGCAAAAGTAGTTTAATGACCATTAAAAAAGTAAAAAAAATATTTAATTTTAATAAACTTTTTTTTTTCTTTGGAAGAATTTTTGTGCTTAAGATATGACACAATTTGATGTTAATAAATTGCATGACGACAAAATATTTGCACATCGTTGATCGATAAAACATGCATATCCGAAATATAAATATAAGAACTTCAAATTTACCATGTTTTATGCAAATAAAGAATTACCTATCTTATCTAATGAAAAAAAAAAACTACAGCATAATGCAAAGCATGTCCTTGGCCCGTTTGCCCTGCTCCTGTTCTGATATCAGCTGTTGTACCTCTCCAGAAATCAACGCCTAAAGATGACAGCTACGTGGCAGCAGTGCTGGAGTACCAGTTCACCAGGAACACCGAGGAGAACCTGCAGAACTACCTCAGCTACATTCAACAGGCCGCCCAACAAGTAGCTTTCCTACTTTTGCTTTTTATGATGGTGTTTAAATAGTTGAAGGAATTGGCGCTTTTCAAGTTGAACACCCGTGCGTGATGATATGGTTATGGACCAATGATTCTTGGTCTACAAGATCTTGGAATCAGGACACCCTGAGGCCATGATAGGCTGCCGGCAGGAAGGGGATGCGATTGCGCGTATGCTTTTAACTACCTCAGTACTGAAAGATTACGAATGCGCTTAAAAACATGTTGTTGTACTGAAATTTATACAGTACTATACATTGTATAATATTTATTTATTAAAGATAAGCCGGCAAGCAATGAACTTATTACATTTGATTGCATATTTGTAAAGCAAAAATAAGAATATAGAATAGGTAGGTACATACATTTTTTTTATTACAGAAAGCAGATATAATCGTGTTCCCGGAAATGACGTTGACAAGAGGAAAATTCATCAAAGTTCCTATACACGGCTTATTAAAGCAGTATCCAATACCAGCTTTGCATCCGGAATTATACGATGAGGTACTTACAATTATAATCTAACAATAGGTAATAAAATGTTATTTTTTAATAGTCAGCGTTTAAGAGTCCAGCAACCTATTAACAAGCTAGAAAACTGCGTAAGTAAAAATTGTACTAACCATTAATAGAGCTTCTTTTCTTGCTGTATTTTTTCAACGTCAAACTTTTATTAAAATCGGTTCTATCGGGAAGTAAACCTTGAAATACAACATCTAACTTCACAAGTTAATCACACAAAACTAACCAACATTAAGAGAGACCCCACACTAGCGTTCTTTGAGCGTCAGCGTCGTGCCTGAGCGATTTAAAAACGCTAGTGTGGGGGGGTCGCCGGCACGATGCGACGCTCAAAGAACGCTAGTGTGGGGTCTCTCTAACCGGTGCCCAGAAAGTCAGAATTTCAGTCATGATGACAAACGAATTCGTTTTACTCACTTGTTGGCTCGGATTAACGTATTTATTTAACGGGTCGTGGGTTCGTTTCCTTCTGAGATTTTAATATATTTTATATTTCATCTCTTATTGAATTCCTATGTCCAGCCGTGGCTGCTTACAACAGACGCTGGAAACCTAATCAGTAATTCTGAGTATCATCATGGGAAAATGAAAATTATTGCTTATTTTTCAGATTCTAGTGTCTCTGTCGGCTGCTGCAAGACATTCTGACATTTACACGGTGTGCAACCTTCAAGAAGAGATGGATTGCAGTGATGCTCCCGGAGAGTACTGCCCAGAACGCTTGATATATGTGTTCAACACCAACGTTGTGTTCGACAGAAACGGCGCCGTTATAGACAGGTAAAGAAATGGCCGAGTTTAATCTATTTAGTTACAAGGCATGTGCTCTGCAGCGGCACTCATAAAGGCCGTATAATCGAAGACATTGTTACGAAAACTCGCATTCATATTCGACGTGACACGCCGTAAAAAAGCTCAAAAGATTTTCTTCGTCTGAAAGTTTGACCTAAAATACAATGGGCGGACGGGGATGAAGAATCGAGGAACAATGGTTATTCGTGATAACTTTTTACTTGAGGCAGAACGTCGTTGACATAAAAACTATTATTATTATTGTAAGACAATATACGAGGCGAGGGGCATGCCAAAATAAGTTAGATACTCTTTACTCATTTGATTAACACTGGCAACTTATACACCATCTTATAGGCTGGTTGTTTATTGATATATTTCAAAATAGAACACTCATATTTTTTTTTATTTGAATGAGCATCATTTTTCCCAGAATCTGGCGGGAATTCGCTCGCAGCAATGGAGCTCAGTCGACTTGATTTTCGCGCTATGATTTATTATTACATAAAAAAAAGTTTAAAGCCTCAAGAATGTTTTGAACTTTTGGCTACTACTTTTGGTGAGTCTGCTTGTTCACGAGCAACAGTATCTAATTGGTTTGCTGAATTTAAAAGAGGACGGGTATGTCTCGAAGAAGAAGCGAAGACAGGTCGGCCGCCAACCGCGGTCACACAAGAAAACGTTCGTG
The DNA here is from genome assembly GCA_947369235.1 of Udea olivalis. Taxonomy (NCBI): domain Eukaryota; kingdom Metazoa; phylum Arthropoda; class Insecta; order Lepidoptera; family Crambidae; genus Udea; species Udea olivalis. Next base: position 5,864,905 of record OX376362.1, on the reverse strand, counting down.
CAGTCGAAATACTTATTTATATAATGCAAACCATAATTCACGACCACCTTTCTCTCCGTAAACGTTGTTCGAGATGGGTGCCGCAAAAACTTAACGATGAGCAGAAAGACCGTCGGGTGGATTGGTGCCTATTAATTTATCCTACGGTGGCGAGAAAAGAACGTGTTTAATATGGTGACGAAACATGGCTATATAACTATGATCCCAAAACAAAGCGACAGTCGACTGTATGGTGTTTTGAAGATGAACCAACTCCAACGAAATTTCGCCGTTCACGAAGCACACAGAAACAAATGGTCGCCTCGTTTTTCTGCAAATCGGGTCATATTGAAATTGAAAGCGAAAAATACACGTCAAATGCCGGTATTTTTTTTGCATTGAATGAAGTGTCAAGTCAACCAAACCAACCGTCAATAAGTTCTTCTTTTTTTTGTCTTCGCAGAAAGCTGATTTAAGCCAATGTATAATCTGATTTAAAATAAAAAGTTGATTAAACATCTATCGCATTGACAGTAATGTATTGTTAATCATTTTTAAGAGCCTTTAGTAAGTTCAAAACTATATTTTCTTGCACATACAAGGTTTATTTTGTTAAGCCAAAGTAAATTAAAATATTGTTGCGATGGCTAAACAACAGAGAGCACGGACGAAGCAACATAAAAGGTATAAAAGAAATGTTTTCGTACGATAAATCTTTTCAGTATTTTTAATTATGATATCAAAAATCAGAAGTGTCCGTGACAATCTAATAAGTGATAATCATTTCTTAAATCATGGCCAGAATTATGACAAATGTCAAATGTTAGTTGTTTCATAGGCCAACTTGGGCACTGTCCTTTATAATTTTTAAGTATTTAATTTCTTTTTTTGCAGTGTCCCGGGTTCGATCCCCGGTCGGGTCAATTCAGGAAACGATCTTTTCTGAATTGTCTCGGGTCTGGGTGTGCTGGGAGACGCCCCTGGCTTATTTCCTTGTGTGGTACCTCGTAACACAGGGATATTAATCCCTACTTCGAGACCATTAGAAGAGGTGTTTCGTTTGGCGCATGTTTATTATTATTTATATTTTGGCATGCCCCTCGTAACTGTATGTTGTTTCATATTAAGAAACAGCTGCACTGCAGTGGATGACCTGATAAAGGTCGCAATTTAGATGTAGGCAGGATGCCTACATCTGGCTAATCTGGAAATCCATGCCATGGGTACTCTTTGGTAAAGTGGAAGTCTTATTGTGTACTAGTTTATAAAACTACTAATACTTGCGCCCGTGACTTCGTACGCCCGTACCCGTTGTTACCCGTTCGTGTAAGAATTTCGGCAAATCCTCTCTTAGCGCTCCCAAAGGAACCTATACAAGTAGCTCCTCACGTAGGTTCGGCTGTGCGTTGTCTATAAGTTTGTCGGTCTCGGTCAGTGAGGGAAGAGATTTCTTATTATGTATTTGATTGATGATGAATTGATAACTAAAATCTGTCATCTGCACATTTTATGAGACATTTCATCCCAATCTCTTGTTAAGAACCATGAACCCATGCAGCATTGTATGTGTATTTGATTGATGATGAATTGATAACTATTGACAGATTTGTCATCTGCACATTTTATGAGACATTTCATCACAATCTCTTGTTAAGAACCATGAACCCAAGCAGCATTGTAGGTGTATTTGATTGATGATGAATTGATAACTATTGACAGATTTGTCATCTGCACATTTTATGAGACATTTCATCCCAATCTCTTGTTAAGAACCATGTACCCAAGCAGCATTGTATGTGTTATATTAAATTTATGCATAGGTACTCTATTTACCATTTTCAGAATAATTCAAAATCGTTTTTACAGATACCGAAAGATCAACTTATTCGGCGAGTACACACGTCACGCAGCGCTGAAGCCCGACCTGGGTGTCTTCAGCACCGACTTCGGGGTCACCTTCGGCCACTTCATCTGCTTCGACCTGATGTTCCAGGTGCCGGCCACGCAGATAGTCCAGAAGCACAACTTAACTGACATAATCTTCACCACCATGTGGTTCTCTGAAATGCCGTTTTTGACAGGTATGATTGTTTGTAGTTTTCGTGTGTGTAGGTATGAGTGCTTGGGAACATGTTAAGCAGTCGGTCGCGGCTGTATACTGATATACTTATTTAGAATACAATATATTTCAGTCATGTAGCCTAGGCGAAACCCTCCTTCGTACCACACCATTATTGAGTGGGACCTATGCCCAGCACTAGGGCGTATAGCTGAGGGCGTATGATGAGAATATAATGAGTACTCGTTTAACCCTTTATAAGACATTAACGATGGTGGAAAAATCTGGCAAGAATTACCAAAAACGGAGCATTCATACGTTCATTCTATTTAAAAAGATAATTAGGCTTCTCTTGGAATTGCTAGTAGACCCTAACTACTTTCAGCAAAACATTTTTTTTTGAAAATTGCTAAAAGAATCTTACATGTGCGTCGCCTTGGTTTTTATTTTAATTAACTACTCCGCTTAGGTGTAGGTCATAGGAACTTTTTATAAGTCTATATGAATAAAGATATATTTTTTTACTTTGTAAAAAATACAGAATAACGTATTGTTACAGCTGTGGAGATCCAAGAAGCGTACGCTTATACAATGGACATCAATTTCATCGCTGCCGACGCCAACAACATCAATGTGGGCTCAGCAGGTACGCAAGTCGCAATTAAAATTAGACTCAAAAAAATATTTAAGTAACTCTTCGGTAGGTATCACTGATACTTCCATGGACTCAAATATGAGTATATGTATGAAGTGACATCAGAGTAGCAAATAAAAAAGCAAAATATGCAATTCAAATGAGTATGATCGATCGCAATTTGTAAGATTTTTTGAAGACACTTCGCTTTACAGGATGCTAGTTAAACTGATTTTTATCTGGTTTCAGGGTCAGGGATTTACTCCGGTAAAGCCGGTGCTCTTATCAGCACCATGTCTGGTACTGCAGCAAGCCGCTTGCTCGTCGCTAGGGTGCCTAAAAAGCCTGGACATGTAAGAAACAGTAACTCAGTAACCCTAATAAATGCAGCTTCACTTCATCACTTTTATTATTTTTATCACTTCTACCATTCAGCTTAACTAAGCCAATCAGCCAGCCATCACCTATTACTTACCAGCTTTCCGCCCGCGGCTTCGCCCGCGTGAATTTCATTTCTGTAACATGTATGATGTACATACAATCTTTGTAAATTGTAGCCTATGTGTTATTCAGAGGTGTATTACTGTAAAGTTTCATCTAAATCCGTTCAGTAGTTTTTGCGTCAAAGAGTAACAAACATCCTCACAAACTTTTGCATTCATAATATTAGTAAGATTACTAAGATTACGGCTCGCCACCCTACCAGCACATCATCCACGCCTCCCATCAGCTTAATAGGCCAGTAGAACCTGTTAAGTCAAACCGCAGACAACATTTATTTATCGCGTGCCTTTGGCGAGGAACAACGTGGCACAAAATAGTCCCCTGTGACCCTGACACGCATTTGCAGATATTATAATTTGTTGTGTTGTTTGTTGTGTCTAGACATCTCTCATCAGAGTCCTACCTCATTTGTGAACAGTTTGAGAAATTCGGAGGGTTTCGAAATGCATTCTCACAAAATGAAGTGAGATTTTAATTTAAGTTGTAATTATTTTCTTTAAATCTATTTAAATGTTGTGCGCGGTTGTCATCGGAATGCAAATTTGACCATGTTACAATGTACTCAAAATCGATGTATGTAGATATTAGTTTGTATTTTGTTACTGCGCTAAAGAATATAAATAAATGAATAGAATAAAGTAAAAAAGTCATTCAAATCGGATTTAAAACCTACAAAAGATTTTCTTGTTTTAATGGCTACAACATTTGTTGCCCAATTTAATCGTAAAACCGCAAAAAAAACGTTCTTGGGTACACTTTTACCCCCACCACTTATGCACAACACCCACGAGGGGGGAAAACTTCATCATCATCATCATCATTTCAGCCGAACGACGCCCACTGCTGGGCATAGGCCTCCCCCAAAAAACTTAGGATGATGGGGAAAACTTAGGATGGTGAAATTTGGACGTTTCCTATATAAAAGGAAGTTTGGATATTACCCCTTCCTTTATCCATCCTTGTTTGTAGGCGGTATGGTGGGCCACGATACGTTGCAGCTTAGGCGAAAAGTGCAACTTTTCATCTACTACTGCTTACTACTCCGTCATTAACTAGATAGTCCCGAGACCCTGAACAGATTAGGGTTATATGTCACACAAAATTATGTTCGAGGAGCTGGTCGTCGCCGGCACCGTTTGTTTGCTTCTCCCGCGGACGTGCGCACACGTCACGCCGGCAACACCCCCACGGCTCGGGCTGTTGTGCTCCTCTGAATGCTTATCTAAGCGAGTTCCAGGATGGCGACATATTTAACGACCTACTACCCTCATTACTACGGAGGATTAACTTTTTATTTGTTATTTAAGTTTAAGTTTATATTTGATGTAGTTTTAAGTTTGTATTTTGTTTAGTTTGAATTGTTTTCTCTTTTTGTATTGTCGATAATTGTATAGCATGTAAGCGTGTTGGCTCACTAGCTGTAATTTTTCATTGTGAATAAATAAATAAATAAATGGTCATATTGGGCAACAAATGAAGCAAATAAAGCAATGAATTTTTTGTAGGATTTAAATCCGATTTCAAATCTAATCCTACTGGCCTATCAGCCAAAAGCGGACTTATGTTCTGCGAATTATGGTATAACTTATTCAAATCCGTGAACTGAAATAGCGCGCTTGCCGCTTGGCGTTCAAGCGAGTGAAAATATACTGAAAAACGTACGACATTTTTTCATTCAAGCGGATGGTGTGGATCGCTTGCTGTGCGGTTATAATGAATGAACTCCTTATAAGTTCTCGATTTTTCAGGTCACATCGAAATATCCAGGACCAATGTATGACGACCCGACAAAGCCTGATAAGCTGGTCCTCAATAAAGACCTATCCCTACCCTCGGCAATTTCCAGAGAGCTTCTCCCAGGGTTTCAGGAGTTTACTCTCTCAGACAGGGGAGTGAGCTGTCGATTTAGAGTGAAAACGAAGGTGGATGCATCTGAGAATGCCAATACGGTAAGTATTTGAAATTAAAATAAATTGAAACTTGGTGAGTGGAAGAATAAAGCCGGATGGGCGCCAAACTCCTAGTTAGCTCTGCTGAACAAGAGCAATTTTGACTTCAACGGAAGCTGTTGCTGACCCAAACGGAACATTTTGAAGCTAGCTAGTTTTGTTGAAGCTGTCTAAGCAATTATAAATAAATAAATATGCGCCAGACAACACACCTCTTGTAATGGTCTCGAACTAGGGATTAATATCCCTGTGTTACGAGGTACCACACAAGGAAATAAGCTAGGGGCGTCTCCCAGCACACCCAGACTCGAGTCAATTCAGGAAAGATCGTTTCCTAAATTGACCCGACCGGGAATCGAACCCGGGACACTACGGAAATCGAGGCGAGGAACCGTGCTACAGCGCACTACGCCAACCGTGTCGTCGAATCATGAGGATCTGACATAAGCTATTACAAAGTAGATAGTGTCAAGCTACCTTTGTGGCCGAATGTAAATGCGCGAAACAACTCCAAGGACCAGAAGTTTGACGCATCGTAACTTAAAAGTTTCTTACGAACACTTTTTTTTCAGGTGCCTAAATTTAGAGCGTTCGTCAAAGATGGAGTAAACACGTACGTCAACAGACAAGTTGGTGTGGCACTTTGCGCAATAGTCGCCTGCAAAGACGACTCAGTCAACAGCTGCCCATACAAGTAAGACATTTTACTGTGGCAAGTTAGTTCTTACAAGATCACTTACACTACGTAGTGTTATAAGTACCAGCACCAAAAAAGTAGTAGTAGTAGTAGTAGTAAAGTAGCTAGCTTTGTATGACCTTACAATTAGCCTAACCTTACTAGCCTTTTTAAAGCTGTCTCTAAAGTCGTTACTTTTCACTAAGCATTTCAAAAATTAAACTATTTCTTTTTTTAACGGTCAATACAGAATGAGGAATAGGAAACTGAAATAACATTCTTCGAGAGCGTCTTGTATAATTCATTCAACCAAGCTGCTGTGAGAACGTGCTAAAGCAATTAAAATAATAATTAGTTATGTACACACGCGTCCATATCAAGCTTTACGCAGGGGCACCTTATGCTTCTGACAATAAAATTAAGACCCACTTTGCAATCGTTTTGTAGGTGATGTGAACGCATCTGTACTTACTCATTACCAAATGGAAAGTCAATTCTGTTTTTATTTTTGACAGGTTCAGCAAACAAGAAATGTTCACGGAGTTCCAAGAGCTTGAAATCGGAATGACAACCTACCCTTACCAACACAACTCCTCCCTCGATTGCGACAACGTAGTATACTACCCTTCATCATTGAGGAACAACAAATTTCCACTTCATCCACAGAATTACACATTCGTCTCGTCTTTACAAAATGGCGCCTCGAAACAAACCGAAGCAGAAACACGCAATGAATCAATTAGGAATAATGAACAAGAACATATAACTTACAAATTAAACGAACCGCAGAATGAATTAATGTCCTTCAGTATTTGGGGAAGGATATACACTAGAGATGTAAACAACGTTAAAGATATTTCTTTGGAAGACGTGAGCAATTATGTTAATATTGAAAACATAATATACAATCAGAACGATATAAATACTGCAGATTAGAATCAGACAATGCAATCGAATCCCCTAAGAGTCTAGATCTAGGCTAAGAAGGAAAAACCTAAAATGAAACGTGCCATACGTAAGCGGTATCAAAGAACAGCAAAGATATCTGGAATCTAAGCTTATACTAGATTATAGATAATATAATAATAGCTAAGTTATTTTAGTCTTATTACTATGATTTCTAATTAATTACATAAACTGGTAGTTAATATTTTTGTATCATGAAAAATACAACCTATAAAGTGTGCTTTTGGGAGTTTTGTTTTCAATATTGTTTCATAGCGTATACATGTTAGCGTAGGTCCATTCGAATTTTAAATGTTCTCTCTATTCTTTTTGATCCTAATTCTCCATCTTATTTAAGAAGTAAATTTCAATTTCTTCATTCTTCACATTGTCGTCAGTTGCGTTCTGAAGATACTCTTTCCCTTCTTACGCCCTCTCATTCTTCCGGTTTCATGTCTAGTTCTTTCGCTGTATCTGCGATTAGAAAGTCTATTAGTAAATACAGGTTTAAAGTGGCTGTTCGAAAGAAAGCATTACGGATCGGTGGTCACGCATTAGGGATGGGTCCTTGAGTCACTGTTAGGTGAATGTGGTTCAAAGTTAATACGAGGTTATTCTGAGGGGTTTATATGGCTATTATTATGTTTTTTTTTTGTGGCAAGCAATTCTTGGTTCTTCGGCGCAGAATGGAAGGGACCCGGGATCCCCAACGAGAGACTCCTCGCAGGACCCTTCGGCGCGCAAGGCCGCCTGGCAGCCAGCCTCGGGAGAAGCAAGCTCAACTCCAGTGCACGATAACACAGACCACTGTGTCCGAAGACACGCGTTACCGTCTTCCTCGGGATCGCAAACCGAAACACATGGATTCCGGTGGATGCTGACCGCCTGCAACCGGTCACTTTGAAAATCGATTGCGGAGGCCTATGTTCAGCAGTGGACGTCTTGTGCCTACGAATAATGATGAAATGATGACGCATGCATTGAACTTAGGGTACGGGTATGAGTTATGAACACAATTTTTACAAAAAATAAAACCAATAATGCCCAATATTTTCGCTGCTATACCATCCTACCATACTGTCGTATCAAGCCTCTTCTCTGCTCTCGTCCTGCACCCGGCGGCTGTGCGTGAGGTTTCTCCGCAAACTTTGTCTGCTTCTCCCGCCGAAGCGCCTGGGATGTGAGCGCGCACGCCGAAGTCCCGCCGCTGAGCGGAGAACTCCGGAACGGTTAATGTCAGTTTAGTAAAAAAATATAAAAACTGACGGGATGGGCTATGATAGTTTGGGAAAAAGGCTTGATCTGTTACAATCAACTTTTGCTAGGAATATTTCCACTAGGAATTAGTCGAAATTCCCTGTTGAAGCCTAAACTGAAATTCAGTTGTGGGTATGAATTAAAGGCACAGATAGACAAAAAATGAAACTACCAATGCCCAGTAGGTATTTTAATTACTTCATCACTAATCGTATGCTGTTACTGTTGGTATCAAGCGTCTTCTCTGCTATCGTCCTGCGCCCGGCGGCTGTGCGTGAGGTGACTCCGCAAGCTCTGACTGTTGAGCTTCTCCCGCCGAAGCGCCTGGGAGCGCGCGCGCCGACGACCCGCAGCCGAGCGGAACTGCCCGCTGACTCGTCGACGGCTCACACCTGGCAAATATGGGAACTAAAAACAAGAGCATCCAAACTAAGCAGAGCTTGTACGGTATTTGCTGACAATTGAGAAAAAGTTGGCGTGATAAGGTACACGCTAGTTACAAGCTATTTTTATCGATAACTGTACTATGTAAACGAATTTCTTCAACTTTACTAAGTTTAAGCAACATTCAAACAGCTGAGCTGTCCCGTAGCAAGTAAGTGACAGTGATACACGCAAGGGCTACTTTACTTGAGTGGCGTTTTGGAGTTTGGGCGAGACATTTACCAATATACATAGATCTTGACACCCAGAAACAGATGAATTAGATGAAGGCAGCCACATCGCATCGAACTTGCTTTTTTAATACACTAGTCTGATAGGTCGGTGTTATCTACTGACCTCCTTTCAACACTTCAAAATTATCTTCCCCCATAATTCTCCTCAGTCTTAAGTCTTCTTCATCGGGTCGTTCCCTAGACTCGTGGTTTACTCTCATCATCTCTTGGAACATTTCGTGATACTGCTGGTTGCTTCGAAGCTCATCTAACGACTTTATTTCTTTTTGACGAGGATTACCAGTTACTTGGGAGTTCTAAAATAAATTAAGTAGGTATATAATATGCATTAGAAAAGCATTCAAAAATTCTACATAAAAATAATCTACACAAAAATATAGTTAGGTAACATTTATTCAGTCTCCATTAACAGAAACTGGTAAAATCAGGAAGGTAAATAAAATAATATGGGTGTGAACCGAGGGCCCCCTCACCCCTGGGATTTGTAAAAGAAGTTACCAAGATTTACTAGTTGAATATTGTAGAACAATCCTAGAAATCTTGGTAACTTATTTCACAAATCCAAGGGGTAGGGGGCACGCGCCCCACGCGCACATATGAAATAAATCTTGAAAGAATGGTTGGAGCTGTTGCTTGTAGTGGAAAATGGCTGAATATATTTACGAGCAACTACTTGCCTACATAAAGCTTCACTTCGCATCTATTCCACCGTTAAATGTCTTTAAAAGTTATGCACACATATAGATACCAAAATACGGTTAGACAAGTTTAAAATTTAGGTTAAAGTGATATGTGCACTCTTTAAAACCAAGGCTACACCACATAGGGAACGACAATGTCAAGTTGTATGCCGATACCTCCAGGAAGGATATGAAAAACAACACGAACAAGAACAGACTGGCCATCACGGCATCACAAAACATGAAAAATACTGATTGCTGTTAATAGCTAATAGCCTTGGAACAGCACTCTCTGATATAACTAATGCCGTAATGAGTTGTAAGTTAACGTATCGGCAGAGTAAGGATGTCACAAAATAAAATTCGTACTAGATAAGAGTAGATCGGATCGGAGTAAGTTACTCCGATCCGATCTATCTTATCTTCTTAATGAATCACCCGAAGTGAATCTTGGCCGTAGACAGTATACAGGGTGTCCCAAAAAGAAGTGTCAAGAACCCACAGAAAGAGCACCCCTTGGGGTACCCGAATCACCCCCATGTATGTTCCGCGATTGTTCATAGTTTTCGAGTTATGATTTTTTTTCTGAATTTGTGAGAATTTCGGACCTAAAAGTTTAAATTTTTTAATTTAAAAAAAAAAAGAAGACTTCAAATTTTTTCTTTGCCCAACTGAATCATCCTTAATTGTACTTTGATGCATAAAATAATCAGTTTCATAACTTTGACCAAAATGATGAAAATGTTGGTATAAAACCAAAAATGTACGGTTGAAGAATAAAGACTTAAATTTTCAACTTTAAATTAAAAATCTAAGCGGGTGACTGTATGGTTTCTAAGTAAAGTTCAAAAATGCTCCAGAATCTCAGCTTTCTTAATCATTACAAAAAAAAGTACTTAATGGGCTACTTTGGCTGAAATCAGCCTTCAAAGACAGCTAGGTGGAAAATTCTTGAAATTAGCCATCAGATTAATAACTGTTTTTTGGCCATTTTATCATTACTGAAGTTCATGAATTTGTTATCTAACCAAAAATTACTGCAAGAAGGCTAAGGAAATAATAGAAAGAATAAACATTTGAAAGTTTAAATAATAGAACAAAAAGAATTAGTTATTAATTATTTATTATTTATTTACAAGAAATGTTCAAAATGTCTACCTTCGTTCTCGATACAAATTCTACATCGTCTAAAAAAGTTGTCTTTTAGTTTTATAAAGGCAATTCTGTTGTTTTTTATCGTCTCTTCTGCTTGCCTCAATTTTATTCGTAATTCGGCTACGTTGCTGATGTCCTTGACGTAAACCAATTCCTTGTAATATCCCCAGACGAGGAAATCAATTGGGTTCAAGTCGGGGGACCGTGGCGGCCACGCAATGGGCCCTCCACGGCCGATCCACCTGTCTGGAAATCTTTCAGACAAATATTGTCTGACGATTCTCGCAAAATGGCATGGGGCGCCGTCGTTTTGAAAAATCATATTCCTATAAAGCGTTAACACGTCAACATCTCCTAACAAGTCGGTGAGATTATGTTGTAGAAAATGCAAATAGGCCTCGCCGTTTAGTCGGTCAGGTAGTTCGAACGGACCAATCAGCTGTCCGTTTAAGATGCCTGACCATAGATTGACACTGAATTGTTCTTGGAAATTAGATTCCCGGGTCAAGTGTGGATTTTCAATGTTCCAAGAATGATGGTTGTGTATGTTGAAAATTCCACATCTCTTAAAATGTGACTCATCGGTCCATAAAATATTTAAAAAAAAAAATTCGTTTTCAGCTTGACGCCGCAACATTTCCTGACAAAACGCTACTTTTCTCGGATAGTCTGCGGGCTTAAGCTGCTGAACTTTTTGAATATGATATGGGTGAAAAAACCTCTTGTTGGAGTATGCGATGTGCCAGTGATTTTGGAATTCCGGTTCGACGTTGTATTGTTCTCACACTTATTTCCTTAGCCTTCCTGCAGTAATTTTTGGTTAGATAACAAATTCATGAACTTCAGGAATGATAAAATGGCCAAAAAACAGTTATTAATCTGATGGCTAATTTCAAGAATTTTCCACCTAGCTGTCTTTGAAGGCTGATTTTAGCCAAAGTAGCCCATTAAGTACTTTTTTTTGTAATGATTAGGAAGCTGAGATTCTGGAGCATTTTTGAACTTTACTTAGAAATCATACATACCCGCTTAGATTTTTAATTTAAAGTTGAAAATTTAAGTCTTTATTCTTCAACCGTACATTTTTGGTTTTATACCAACATTATCATCATTTTGGTCAAAGTTATGAAACTGATTATTTTATGCATCAAACTACAATTAAGGATGATTCAGTTGGGCAAAAAAAAAATTAAAAATCTTCTACTTTTTAAAAAATAAAAAATTTAAACTTTTAGGTCCGAAATTCTCAGAAATTCAGAAAAAAAATCATAACTCGAAAACTATGAACAATCGAGGAACATACATGTGGGTGATTCGGGTACCCCAAGGGGTGCTCTATCTGTGGGCTTCCGCTTGACACTTCTTTTTGGGACACCCTGATTATGACGTAATTCTTCTCTACATTATGGCCTCAAAATCTGATACTTGTGACTAGCACTGAAGTTCCTTCTAAAATCACCATGTCCCCTGCAACTGTAGAGAAGCGTCTCCGCACGACTGTCTGCTTCTGAGCCTCATTCAAAGAAATACGGTAATACTTTTCAGAATTCCCATTTTAGGCTTCTAAATCATGAGATATAGTGACAAGAAAGATATTTTTTCAGTAGTTTCAGCTGGAGAATGGTGAATGAGGATGTCAATTGGATTCACTTTTCAGAGACAGTCTCTAGACAGAAATTTCACTAATTTTTAAAGACGGTACGTACGACGACGTTCTTTAACTATAAGTAGTGGTTAGTTGAAATTAAATATTGCTTATTTTTATTTAGACCCTTAAAAAAATGGTTTCTGCAGTGAGTAGACATTATTGGAAGCATCCCTAGTTGCGTAAGAAATACTTTACTGATTCATCGAATTGCTGAACAATGATGTTGTGCTTATGACACGAGCACTATGGAGAAATGCATAAAAACATAATGATGACTTACGATTCGAGTTACTGGCTCACTATAAGTTATGTTTACATCATCATAAGCGTTTAATGGAAAGGCGAATCTAACTGATCTTTACAAAAACAGTTTCACCCCAAAGTCAGAAGTGGGTATTTTAGTTTACAATTTTCGAATTGATTTTAAGTAAAAAAGTTGGAAACAAGATTGCTAACGAAGGATGGGGTTACCTTACTAACTATCGCTTATCTGTTGTGCGCTAAAACATGAAGTCAAAATTAAATCAGCCATCTCTTCTCAGCTATCAGCTAACTCTGAAGTTCTAACGACTTTAAATATATTTCATGTGTTTATTGGTTGTACAATAAGAGCATATCAGTAATTAGTACAAACATTCATCAGGAACTGGACTGAACTGGTTTATGAGATGTGAGTTATTTACCCGAGTTGGGAGCAACAAGCGGTCGATGCCTACATACCAGTTCGATTAGAACGAAATCATATCTCCACACACTGTAAAAGTACAGAAGAGTCGCAGCAAGAGTTTAATTTTAAATACTCATGTCCTGTTTACTAACATTTAAAATTATTGAAATCTCTGGTAAGTATCATAATTAGACCATTTTAAAAACCAATTGTTGCGCCTACTACGACCTACATGCGCGACTTATAACCAATTATGTTCGCAACAAATCCACCTTTACTAAATGGGGGCGGAATAGCCTCTAGTATACCACTTTCAAGAAATACGCCTAATTTCACTCTCACCTTGAATATCTAAAAGTAAAGATTAAAGAAAATAAAAGTAAATTTTATTCTAAAGATTTTATTAATAGCAATTTACTTCATTAATATGTCAAGTCTCTAAGTCTGTTTCCAAATATCCTTTATGAAACATTGTTATTGCTGGTGCATTGATAATATTATATTAAGTCCCTTGAATTACTCCCAAACAACCTGGCGTAACATGAACACCATTGTTATAGTTCTTCCTATAAAAATATTCACCCAATAATAGTAATATATTTTAATATGCGTTTTACCTGAAATAAAACGCATATTAAAATACTTACCTAATTCGAGGCTTCTAATTGAGATAGTGCCTATTTCCATTCCATTTACCGTAGTTTGTACCACTTTTAGTACCATTTTTGTGCTATAGAGGGCGTGTTTTCCGGGGTCTCAGTAGGCAGTGGCGCTATTTGAAGATTTCTCTGGTCAAAGTGCGCCATATCACTCATTGGCCCTCTATTAAAATCACCAGGCAGAATTATAAGGTGAGCCTCGAATTAGGTAAGTATTTTAATATGCGTTTTATTTCACGTAAAACGCAGGTATTAAAAGTACTAGACCGTAATTCGAGGCTTCTAATTGAGAAGTGTCTATTATCGCCTGGTAGGACACGAAAACACGTGAATAAAAATACCTACGCCAATGTGACACTTTTTTAAATAATTTATTTTAACCAAGAATACTTTTTATAAATTTAATTCAATTTTGATTAAACAAAAAGCTTTTTAAAAAAAACATAGAATACTATTTGCGTAGAGCTTGTCTCTCGTAATAATGAATCAACATAAATGCTTGTCTTAGGTTTAATAATTCAAAATTGTTTCAATACACCATAATTAATGTTTTGTTTGAATAATCTTCTTAAGTTATTGCAAACACATACATTATCAACAGGAATAAATAACTGAGTAACTTGAGAAGAATTAAGCAAATTAGTGTTTGATCTAATCTCACGTCTATAAAAACCGTGAAAAGTATTAGCAGAGCGCCTATTTCCACGACTTAAAACTTCATCTAAAGGATAATTCAGATAATTCTTTTAGGCCACAGCTGACCTAACACTACCAGGAGGAAACTGAATATCTGCATCTTTAAATAAATGTTTAACCCAGCCCGCAATGATAGCTCGAGACGCTGCTTTAGCTGGGCCTTACCGTTACAAATAGATTACTAGTTTTGGCCATATCTCGTCTATCTTTTAACAATGAAATAGTTTTTTCTATCCAAAATACAGGATCTAATTGGGTATTATTGCTGTTAGTTAGTGCTTTACCAACACATGACTACTCAATTGGCTCGACATTTCAGCGTTACAGAGCGTTCATACTACCGATTTATGCAAAAGCACCGTATTGTATGATGACAATCCTTGAATAAGATGTAAATCTGCCAAGAATTGTGCCCATTGAGAGCCTGTGGGTTTTTGAACATTAACACAATGCAGTTTCGACCAAGATAACCAGCGTTCCCATGCTATTTTATATGTTTTTAGAGTCGATGGCCTCCAAGAGCCTTTCAGTAAGTTAACTTGATTAATATTCCAGCTGTCTATTTCCTCAGTCCACCCCCACTTTTCCAGTACCAGATCTTCTACATTCGGGGGTGGAAGATCCGTTGAAGTGTCTATTAGATTCAGACTCACGATTCTTGAGAAGGAACGGAGCTGCAATGGTTTGAGGTCCGCTTGCCAAAATACTTTCTGCCATCGGGGCACAACTATTAAGAACACCCGGTTGATTGGTTCAGGTGTGACAGAACTTTGGGTATATGAAACGGTGGAGGGAACATCCACGCAATAGGGTAATTCGACCAGCGGCTGAATGCATCGTGAATTAAGATCTTTCTGATTTAAAGTCACGTAGGTGGACCTTACTTGAGCTCTCTCCGAAGCGAACAAGTCTATCTTCGGTGGAACACCATTTTTTGAATACACTACATCCAGACGTTTTGGTAACAGGTGCCATTCTGGTGGACATCGGTGCCTTGACAGGTGGTCGGCATGCTTGTTGAATCTCCCTGGTAGGTATATAATGAATGGTGTAAGATATTCGATGCTGGTCCATTGATGTCAACAATTTGTAAGTGATGTCCATCAATGCCAGCGATCTTGTCCCTCCCTCCTTCCGGAGGTGAGCGACTACCGTTTTGTTGGCGCACTATTCAGTGAACTTTGGCTCAGTTTGTCTGTATGTAACTGGATGACATGGAAAATAGCCAACATTTCCTTTTGATTGCAATGGAGAGCCTGTTCTTCTGAAGACCAAGCTCCTGTTACAGAAAGGCTGTCCAGTTGAGCTCCCCATGCAATGTCCGATGCGTCGGTAGTGAGAAAGTGCGACGGCGAGGGAAAATGAATCATTGTTGGCAAGTGGCATTTCTGAACCCACCATACTAGTTTTACTTGTACCTCTTGGGGAAGTTAGACTTTTTTCTTTGGTTGTTTTAATAAAGAGCTCATGAACCTTAGAAGCGATGATGGTGATGCAAACGTCCCCGTGGTACGACAAAACGAAGACAAGGCGAAATTTTGTTAAATTTCAGCCAGCCCTACGAGACTTTGTATTTCTTTCAGTGACACTTGCCTTTGATTTAAAAGCTGACGTGTCTTTTCTAATACTGTGACAGTTTTTTCTATTGGCAAGGACTTCTGATTGTCTCAAGTTTCCCACATAACCCCTAGGAAAATCATGCTTTTTTGAGGCGTGATTATTGATTTTACGATGTTGATACACCAACCGAGGTTTTTGAGAGTGGTTAAGGGCAAGGCCATCTGTAGATGTCTGTGGAGCGTTGCAGCACTCTGATGGACGATTAGAAAATCGTTTAAATATACCAGAACGCGTATATGCTGGTTTCATAGCATAGAATGTGCGCCACCCAATTGGTTAGTATCGAGAATGTTTCGGGTGCCGTGCTCAAGTTGAAAGTGAGGCAGGTCATTTCTAGCAATTCCCGCTTGGACTCAAGATCTACAAATCCGAGAGCGTGATTATAGAGCTTCTGGATGTCTGCATACCTTACTTCAGACCAAGACGAGTTGCCGAGGCGTTGAACATCGGTTAGCATTTCAACAAAGTTCTCTGGAGCCTTTGGAATGGACGGTTCCTTTAATTTGGTTTCTATAGCAAAAGTAACGTCTGATTGTGTTGTCATGGGGTCGCAAACTATTTGCTCTTGGTTATCCTCATCATGAGATCATGAGATCACCGCTAACTTGGGAATATATAGTAGACACTTGGTCCTCCATACCACATGTATGTTTTGGGGGAGGTTGTGATATAAATGAACGCAATTCACAAATTTCCTTAGATAATTGATTAAATTTGGAGTGTCGTTTTTTATTTTTATTGTGGCGATGACGCCGAGATCGCTTACGTTTATCCGTCGAGGATGTGTCCGAGCTGGAGCTAGTTGGTAGGCCCGGAGGTGACACTCTCCGGGCTGCTGCTTCGTGCCCTTTTCCGGCGGACGCCGCTCGGTCCAGCTCTTGGCTGCTCCTCATCAAGCGTTGCATTCAATTCACTCATTCTGTAAACAATGCTAAGTTATAAAAAAAATCTTAAATATTTAAGGAAAGTATTCCTAGATCTATGCACCATACACGAACGAAAAACTCCTTTAAAAACACAATTACAATTACTATTGAATAACAGGCATACGATATTTATAGACTCTGTGAAATTCGTATGTATGTATCTCGTTGTCTTTCTGCCCCTCAACACTTGCGTTTTACCACAACTTTATTTCAACGTTATTTTATTATTATTTCCTATAAATATTTCACGTCATTTCACCATATTTATCAAAATGATTTTATGTTAACTTACTCGTAATGAAAATTTTATCAACTTGAAGGTAGAACACTAAATTACTTTTAGTGTAATTGAGATCTCTCTTGTAACAACTATCACTGGAATACGCAATTTATACATTCACTTTCAACAGCTATAAACCTTCATGATTAAATCTTTAGTTACGAATTCAGAAAAATTTGAGACTTACATAAGTGTATCCACTCTGATTATTCGCTCACTATTTTCACAGAATATCACTTTTCCTCACTGAGAATGTTTCGCTCTAGGCGAAACTACCTTTGACTACGGGAACAAGAACGCCAATATGGCGCACTTTGACTAGAGAAAAGTTGAAATAGCGCCACTGCCTACTGAGACACCGGAAAACACGCCACCTATAGCACAAAAATGGTACTAAAAGTGGTAAAAACTACGGGAAACGGAAGTGCCTATCTCAATTAGAAGCCTCTAATTACGGTCTAGTACTTTTAATAAACGATATTCGAATGTTCGATAATTTCTAACGTTCGATCAAAGATTATTCGTTGTAATTTTTTTCGGGTAGTGGTTATTCGGTCATTTGTGATTCGAAACTTCGTTGGACAATCATTCGACGATCCAGAATTTTTGTTCTCATCTATATTACTCATTAATATATAGTGGAAAGATTTGATTGTTTGTTTGTATTGAAAAGGCTCCGAAACTACTGGACCTATTTAAAAAAATATTTTCTTGAATATAAAGCTACATTAAGCGAGTAACCTAAGCAATATTTTTTAGACTACATTTTAACGGGGGAAAAAGCCTACGCTGGCGAAGCCAAGCCACTGACG
Source organism: Udea olivalis (assembly GCA_947369235.1). NCBI lineage: Eukaryota > Metazoa > Arthropoda > Insecta > Lepidoptera > Crambidae > Udea > Udea olivalis. The sequence goes on along the minus strand of OX376362.1, from coordinate 5,847,082 downwards.
GACAGCTCTTGCATTATTCCGGCTTGAACTAAGTGTTGATACCTAACCTTCTGTAGCAAATTCTTGCTCGTTCAGCTATTAGATTTCATTAAATGTTTCATTAAATGGTGTTACATTTATCGGACGGTAACGTATGAAGTGTCATCCGACCACAAGTTGCACTGCTCCACCTCATGCCTAATGAAATTGAACTGAAACGACTTTTGAACTTTCACTGGTAATAAGGGCAATTCAATACCTAAAGTCGTATTTTGAATTAAACGGCGTAAACTGACAGCCGTGTTGCAACCATTTTGCATCACATGTTGAGCTAGTAAAGCTCCATAGAGGATGTTATATCGTGTGGACCCTTTAATACTATTTCGCTTCCCGCCCAGGACAAACATTTGTGTGACAGGCATTTGTGTTTGTTTCGTGTCTGGGCGTTATTATTGATTTATGTATCTATGTATTCGAAAATATTTAAGTATGTTTTTCTCGTTATTACCCGTCAAGATGACCTCGCGTCACCTGAGGGAAAGCGGTCGTGAGGTCCAGATGTATGGGTGACAAGCACAGTATGCAAAGCAATCAATGCAGAGCTGTATATCAGTCTCTGACACCCATTGTCCAAGCTCTACTTAGTTTGGAGTCAGACGATCTAGCTGCTAGATGTTCAAATATGATAATAGGCAAAATGTGGAAGTTATTATGTGGCAAGACGTATGACCGGTAAAGTTTGCCTCGTAAAATACAGAACTTAAATCGAGGATTCGATTTTGATTGTGAAAGTTTTTAGGTCTCGAACTAAGTAGGTAGTTATCTTAAAAAACCATGAAATTGTGTTGCAATGTTTTATTTACATCTGCAAAAGTAGTTTACTGATGAACTGTGAATATAATCATATTCCTACACGTTGAGTATGTGTTTTCCTCTCTTATAAAGCCCATTTCGTTACACATTAATGATACCGCTGTTTTACTGACCCCTAGATTATTTGTTTTTCAAACCACTTTGATCTGGTTAGTATTGAGAGCTTATCGTTTGAAACTTGTTGTCTTAAACTAAATAAATTAAATTTAATTATGTGATCACGTATGTTAAAAACGTAATCCGTGAACATATTTCATAAGCATTCAAGTACGAGAATCGTTTTCCAGGTTAAGAAACTAACTACATTTCATGATTCCTTTAAACAACAAACTTACAGGTTTATTTAAAATACTTTTTGTACGAAACCGCAGCATATTTTTAAGTAGCGATTGTATAAACACCCAGTTAAGCCACGCACGAGTAGAAACTCGTCCGATAAAATGCATAACTACGGACGAGTAGTTAGATGTTATCATAAACCTAAAATAGTTAGGTATATTATTTCAAGTCAAACCATTTCCATTATTTTGATAAACTTTCAAACACTGCCGCTGTGTGATGCCGCCGCTCTTTTTGTGGCTTTTTTACTACTGACCATAGAGTATAGCACTATGTCCAAAATGTACTTTGTAGATTAGATTTGTATTTGTTTTGTACAACGTTGTTCGTCGCGTCGCGTCATCAATCAAATCAGTTTATTAGCCAGTGGATGTTAAGCGAAGCTCATAATAAAGCATTAATAAAAAATATTGTTCATGTTTTAATTAATTACTTAATGAAGTGGAAAAATTAAGTTTTTATTACGGAAACTCTTAGATGATTCGGAACAATTTTGTTCGGCATTGACCATTGACATTCGTTAAAATGACAGTTACGATTCTCATCTTGAACAAAGAAGTTTGGTTTCGCGGCAAAGTGCTCCTCTCTAGCAATTTCTGCCCGAGGACAAATAGTAAAAAAAAATATCTTCTGCAGATAACAGGAGTCAAGGTTAAGATCTCGCGAGATCAACTACTTCATATACTAACGCGCGGATATATTCCAGTTAGTTCATCTTCGCTTCACGTTGTGTGTGTTGGCGCTCTACGAAAAAATATTTTTTTGTACAATAAATAAGAAATTAATTTGAAAAATGCCTCCTGTATCTATATCGGAAGATGTAAGTAACTTTTTTCATCACAGAAAGTACGCTTGCCATGAACAAGGACGTGCGTAAACTTACTTCGAAATATTAGGTTAGATAAATTAAAAACAATGTTTTGGAGCTTATTTTGTTTTGTAAATATTTTATTAATAATAATAGTAAATATACGTTTGTAGTTAACATTAGTTATTCTACTAGGGCTGTACTTTGAAATTATAATAAGAGCAAACCCAAATTTATGGGTATTTTAGCTACTTACCTCATTCCATAACTTGTAAAATTTAATATTAATTTAATTAAACCTCAAAGAATATTTATATCTAAAACTTTGAAACAAGGCGACGTTGTGTTTGTCACTCATACTTAATATTCTCCTCTATGAAATACATCAACAAACCCAATAAATGTAATGGCGGGAATAGTAATTATCATACATTTTTATTAGAAGACAAAACAGAAGCTCCGAGTGGCGATCATCGGGCAGAGCACTTTTGCAGCTGAAGTATTTAAACTGCTGGTGAAAGATGGACATGAAATTGCTGGTGTCTTCACAGTTCTCGACAAGGGCAACCGAGAAGATCCACTAGGTTAGTATTTGCATGTCAACACTATCTTTTTTTGTGAACATTTTGCTGTAGTTAATTCTGTAATGGGTAATGGTCTATTATGTTAAACAAGTAAGCAGTGAGTGAATGGTGTTTCATCCTCATTGCATGTCAAGTATGTGTCATGCACAATTATTTGTTTTATTTTGGAAGAATAGAAAATACATTTTAATAAAATTATCCTTTGCTCTATTTCAGCTACCACTGCAGCAGTGAATGGTGTTCCAGTTTACAAGTACAAATCTTGGCGCATCAAAGGAAAGATCATTCCAGAGGTGTATGAAGAATACAAATCTGTAAGTCTCTTACTTAATTTAATTATAATGACAATAATAAAATTTCAGTGAATAAATTGGTGAATGTTTCACTTACACTGATGACTTAAGTTCAAGCTCTGCTTTTGTTTGGGCCATGTGGAATTATATCTCAGAGATGTTCTGTGTGTTCAGCTTTCCTTGCATGGCCACTTGCAAGGTATGTTTCATCATCATCAAAACACAAACAATTGACTGTTGATTTTAATAATTCCAAAATTGCTGCCTTTTAAACAAGGTAGAGTTCCTGACGATATAAAATTTAAAATGTCATCAGGCATTATACCAATAATTTTATATGAATTCCTACTTATTAGAGGTACATTAGCTGTTCCCAACCAGTGATAAAGTCATATTAATCATCCTAGTTCTACATACACCAGACATGCTGGTGTGGCATGACTTGTATCACTCATTTTGAGATCAGGTTCTGACTGCACTCCTGACCTTATATCTTCATGGTTTATCTAAGTATTTCATTAGAGCACCGAGCTAATATATCTTTAACTGTTTTGTACATTTCACTGCTGTCGATATAAAGATGTGTATCTCAATACAAATATTTTTTGAGTAAAGCCAAATAAACTTTTTTTTGTCCCGTTTGTCACGTTGTTGCTCCTCTATGTAACAATATAAAAAATAAGAAGATGAACATTTTGGTATAAGTAACTTACTTTAGACTTAATAAGATACGCCTGTATGTATTGTCTGCAGCGATTTATTTAATAGGTAAAATTTTAATGATTTTAGTATGTTTTAGTGCAACACATTAATCACATTAGTCAATTCGCTAAAATAGAAAAAAATTATACCAGCATTCCGCCAGCGACTTCGCCCGGCCCGCGTGTACTAAGTTTTTCTCTCGTTAAAATAAAGGGTGTAAAAAGACCCTTAACGAAGCCGACACCTACGTATTCTGCACATCATCAGGACCATTTTTTCTTTCTAGACCATACCTGGGAACTGAATAGTTACCAAGTTATTGAAGGTCAAAGTCAAAAAAAAAACTGAAGATTTTGATGAAAACAAACTAATCATTATTACTTAATTTTTGTCCTGAGAAACATTATAAAAATTTCAAGTATTTCCTAACAAAAAATTGCTTCAAAACGTTCAACTCGCAATGTACATCGTACGTACCCCTTGATTATACGTAACAGCCACGCACCGTGCACCGGCACAAAAGCGCAGGAGCGGTCTGTTGCACGCGTTACATTGCGTAGTCCGTTTTTAGGTTTTAAAATTGACGTCCGAAAAAAAAAATCGTTTCCCATCAATATTTTTTTCTTTTCTGTGACTTGATTTAATGGTCTGAGTGCGTAGACGCCGGCTTCGTCAAGGTTTTTTTAATACCTTGTATAGCCTTAAACTAAAAATATGGTCTGTTACTCGCTGATCTTTTAGCTTTTTATTGGTGAAATAATTTTTAAAATGGGTTTCTATCTTCCATCCAAGTGTTTGATCCTTTTGTCTTCATCTCTTGTCAACACGACACGATTAGCGTTGTGCGCTGTAGCACGGTTTCTCGCCTTGACTTGCGTGGTGTCCCGGGTTCGATTCCCGGTCGGGTCAATTTAGAAAACGATCTTTTCTACTTTGACTTAAATCCCTGTCTGGTACCTCGTAACACAAGGGTATTTATCCTTACTTCGAGACCATGACAGTGCACAGTGGCATATTTAATTATTTATTTTTCACCTCTTCAGAGTTTGAATACCATAAAACACATTCTTAGTGCTCCTTTATATTATAAATGGAAGTCAATTGTGCCTAATTTCACGTTCCTCTACCTAATTCAGACTGTGAATTGATATTGCAGTGAGTGTTCTTACACATATGTAGTAGAAATACATGCCGCAATTATATTACGGCCGTACTTTAAGCACTTACCCATATTTTGCTTAGAATATCTTAAAATAGTATTTTCAATTATTTAACTACGAGTGGAAGCTCTCAAGACCTTGGGCCTATGGCCCCTGGCATTTTGCCTGCCTTGCCATTCTACTTTTGCGCCACTGAAGCTTTTTATTATCCCAACTACGAAAGGCGAAAAACTAATTTCGAATTATCAGGAGGCCTTCCAAACCGTAAATTATACTTTGTGGATCAGTCTGTCTCGTGTACATCTTGTGAGAAACAAAGGCTCTGACCAACTGTAATTATATCACTAAGTTGAAGAGGTTGTTCCTCACGACATTTCCTTAAACGAGACCCCTTCCTGCACAAGGACACCGATCACTTTCGCAACACCTCAACAGGATTTTGTAAGGCTGTCATTAGTTAAACTGGTTCTATAGGAAATACACTGCAGAGCAAAAATAAGCAAAATAAATAAGTTTTCAATCTTTAGGATAGATTTTATGTAAAGTTAAGTAATTGAAGCCTATTGCATTGTTAAGCATCGGTCTTGATAATTGAAATCTAGTCATCAATACTGTTTATGGTATTTCCTTAATTATGCAAGTGGTTGCCAATCGTATAGCGAAAAGAGTTTCACCATACACTAAAATATGAATCAAAAAGCTGGAGTTTTTACTTAGAGAGCTATTTAAAACTCGTCTTGTTTAGAAAATGCTGTTATTAAGTTAGTATGTATGTGTTAGTACTTATTTTTTCGCCCGTCAGTGTACTTTCCGTCAAGCCTAGACCAGACGAGCGAGACTTAATGAGGCTTTCACAGCAGATCGAGTACCTACACAGTCAAGTTAGTTTATAATGCTGTTCTTTGGCATAACATTTCATTCGAACACAGGCAATAGGCTATTTTATAAACATGCAACGAATGCCGCGTGCGTGTCGGATTATGTTGTTAATAATTTAGCGGAAAGCAACGCCGTGTTAAGACGCTCTTTTAAGGGACTGACCTGAACTAGGCTGGACTGGAGAGCGGAATAAATGAGACCGCTCTTCATGATGTATTGAAATTCTAAATCCATTACTGGAAAACTCTTGACACCTAAAAATAGTGGCATGTGGGCAAAATGTATTGTTTTCTAGTATTACAAATAAAGCAAAAAATAGAATGTCACATTGCTAACATGCTTCGACCTTGCAAACGTAGTAAACAATGGATACGTATGCAGACAGAAGCCAATTTTAACATTGTTAAAATGGAAAAAATGTGTGAATCTAATTTACAACTGCTGAAAAACATGGCAAACATTTAAAGGATTTCTTTCTTCACTTCACTGCATGAATTGCTAGCAAAAACAAATCTGCACTGCTACTATTAATAATACACCCTCATGGTTGTAGTCTTAGTTAATGCAAACGACGCAATATGACAATTAAATAGTGGGCGGGATATAACCGTTTTATGTTTGTTTTAACTGTAATCATTAGCGGTATTGCAAAACAATGCGCCATTCCGAAATGAAACCACAGAACAAGTCAACAATAAGCCTTTACTAACTTGGAAGTAGAAAGCTGAAATTTGGCATTTAGGTCCCTTGGCTAGCGTGGGGAAATCCTATCTTAGTGCCCACTAAGAGAGGATTTCCCGAAATTCCTACGGGAACGAGTACGAGCAGACGAAGTCCGGCCATAAGCTTAGCAATACATACCATCACGCCTTTTTCCCAACGGGGTAGGCAGAGTCTTTCCACTTGCTACGGAGCTGACACACCTCTTGCGCTTCTTCCACTCTCATTCATACATGCTCGTCGGTTATGGGTTACTTGACCTTTTCTGAGCACGTCTTGGACTTGTCCTAAGTACGTCCGTCTAGGCCTTCCCCTTCCAACAGCTCCATCCATCTTCGCCTTGTAAATTTGTTTGATGGATGGATGAAAGGCGATTGACGAAACAAACCAGCTGACTTCTCTGCCGTTCGTTTACCTTCCGATGCCAGCCAGCCTAGGAATTAGTTATACTACGGCAGAGATGTCAGCTGGCCGATAACCTAAGTTTATTAGACCATATTTGTTATATCGTTCTGTTGACCTTTGAAACACTGAACATTGAAATAGGTATTTTCGGTATTTTAATCGGATGTATGACCGGGATGGAAAATGAAAAAAAAAAACACTTAAATTTACCAATGAAATCGTGGTGCAACGCTTAAGAGTAAGATTGCAAATTGCAAGGGTTGTTATCAAACACAACTAAATGTGTGTATACCCCATATCTATTGCATGTTATAAACACTTTGTTAAGTTAAAGCTGGTTGGGATAAAGCTATAATTTACTTAGAGACTAACACACATACTTACGAGTTTACTCAGTGAAGTATACAATTACAATAGTAATTTAATTATACTTATAAAGAAAATATGCATTTAGATTGTGCTGTAACTTTAAGTTCTTGATTAGATTGTTTGGTTTATTTTTATTTTATTTTCTGCCTTTTGTGGTCTGTAACACAAGTATTATTTTATTTACCATAGATCACCAGTCCCCACAAACAAGCATTAATATGTAAAAATGTTTTATTATTATATTTTTATAAATTTACATTTATAGTTAGCGGTGAATGGCAGTAATTCAACAAACCTTGTTAAATGACTCACGCTACGGAGCGACGAAGACATGGAAACTTTTTGCACACTATGTCTTTTTAAATTTCAGGTAAATGCCGACATCAACGTCCTACCTTTCTGCACACAATTCATCCCCATGGAGGTGATCACGCACCCCCGGTACGAGAGCATCTGCTACCATCCCAGTATCCTGCCGAGGCATAGAGGAGCTTCTTCAATCAACTGGTATGTCTTGTATACCTACTTAATATGTATAATACTTCAGAGAGTGTACGCTGGTGGCAGATTGGCAACGCCGCATTCGTGAAAGATTTTCGTAATTATTTCATCAGATATTATTATTTTATTGGCATTTTCTCTCCTCTCTTCTTCTTTCGGGATTGCTTGTAATATACATATTTTCCACTTCGCCTACCGTAAAATTAATATAATTTTATTCAACGAACGCCACAAACGCGTGGACGTAGTTAGGTGACGCAGTGAAACAGGGTACCTACTGCGCAAATACAAAAAAAAATTACCACTTAAAAAGTAAACCCTGCTTGACTAACTTGGTTACCAAATAATTATGCAAATTTTCACTTACATTGCCTCGAGAGATAAATATTTATTTATTTACATAATAATGTAAAGCCACCGTCGGTTTAATGTAATTATTACCTTTATTTTTTGCCTATATTGGCCTGCCTACTACACCACAAGTCATAGGTTCGATTCCAGCTTTGAACAAACATTCACGTTGTTCCTGAACTTAAAAATATCGGAGTAGGTATATAGTATGCGGCTCTAACAATCCCAGAAAAAGCTCTGCTTATAATCATAAAATATCTGTGGTAAAGATATCAATTTCGTTGTTAATATGTGATGCTTGAAGGTTATTATTATTTAAACAACTTGTTTATAAACCACGATCAAGTTATTTCCCAAAAACAACTGATAATATTGAGTATATTATTTACCATAGCTTTATCACATCACGCCGTAAATCATGGCATAACAATTATATAATAGTGCTCGTGTCAAAGGGCGGATATCTCTTAAAAGTCATTACTGATATGAGAAACATATCCATTTATGACTTGTACATATTCTCCATAAAATTTAAATTTTCCGTCCTAGAGATATTCTTTTGACGACACGGTTTTTCGCCTCGATTTCAGTAGTGTCCCGGGTTCGATTTCCGGTCGGGTCAATTCAGGAAACGATCTTTTCCGAATCGACTCGGGGTCTGGGTGTGATGGGAGACGCCCCTGGCTTATTTCCTTGTGTGGTACCTCGTAACACAGAAATAATAGTCACTTGCCTCTGACTACCCCGTTTGGGATAAAGTCGTGATGGTATGTTATGTTAATATGGAAACTAGAAAAAATCGACCTGATCCTTGGGCTCAAGCGGGACTCGAACCCGCGTCTTCCACGATCCGGGTGGCTGCTCTTCCAACTGGGCTATCAAGGCCATTCCTGGCGAATTTGTCTAGTGTATTTTAAGCTGTAAGCCAACGTTGTTTCATCGATGTTACAAGAAATAAAATCCATTCCCCGCAAACCAAGTCACAGGCTGAAGCTAGACTACTAAAGACTCTTGTCCACCAGGACCCTGATCGAAGGAGACACAACATGCGGCCTCACTATATTCTGGGCGGACGACGGACTGGACACGGGGCCGATACTACTTCAAAAAGCTTTCCCTGTCACCATAGACGACACTGTCGACTCTCTTTACAACAAATATTTATATCCTGAAGGTAAGCAGACTTATTCTCATAAATACTGGCCAAAGTATATGTTCAGCGAGTTAGTAGCGATAACCTAATAGTATTTTAGAAATACCTATGCATGTAAAGTCATTGTCACCAGGGTAACAATATGGTACGGTCAACCGCAGAAGTGATTATGGTGTGTATGAAGTGAAGTGATGATTGAAGAGCGTTAGCTGGAGGTGGATCGAAAACGTTGCATTTTCGTAAAATTTTTCGTGATTATTTCATTGAATTTAAATTGAACTTAAATTTTTGCTCTATAATTGTGTGCAAAATACTGTTTAAAAACGCATTGAACTGTCTAAAATTAGGTAGTCGCCAAATATGTGCTAAATTAAATACCGTTTTTTTTTAAATTGATAAGACACTTAAAAATTTACTGTATACAGTTGTAATTATGAAATTAAAAGGTGCATTCAATAATAGAGAGATAATTTATACTTAATTTGGATTCAGCTAAATAATCACGAAAACCAAAAAAAAAATGAGACGTTTACGATCTACACCAAACGCAAACCCTCTAAAGGAATAAAAGTTGTGTGAAATGGTCATCCCCAGTTTAAAAAGCGATAACAAATGCAATATCTCACTTAAATTATTCGTTCCCTTTTGAATAGTCCTAAACCGATTAGTAAATTAGGACTATTCAAAAGAGAACGAATAATTAAGAACCATTAGTTTAAACAAGTGTCTCTCAGTTTATCTGGGCCTTATTACAATAACTTATATCCAGTAGACCCCTAATCTGAGGGCAGCGAGCACTTTGGCTAGTCATTATCCAGCCTGGAAGATGGCAGGTAACCGCTGACTGGAAATGAACGCTCTGATTACGAAATTGCGCGCTACGATCAGTATAAGGAATAACTTTGACAAGTTATAAAGGATTGGAAAAGGCCCCTTCTGACCATACAGGGTGATCTTGGCGCCACGAGGCGTACGTAGTAACTTCATAATATTTTGTTTTTACTTGATAAACAAATACCCGAAAAGTATTGTTTGTTATGTCATTCGTAAAAATTGCCTTCTCATTCATTTTAATAGCACTGAAACTATTAAAATGAATGAGAAGGTTCCTGTTTGTTTTCATAAAAATTATCGTGACGGATATCGGTGTGACCGAACCGGTTTCAACTTGTTTTCATCCATATTTATCGCTTAAGGATTGATAGCAAGTGTTTTGAAACTTTTTCTTTTACGCATTAACCTCAGCATTCTTTTTCTCATGTACATGGCAAATAATCATAGTATATGTTTGAACTAAACAAATCCCGATGAAAGCCTTACGACGACTTCAGTTCTTCCACAGTGCCCCGCTAAGGGCACTTAAAGAAGGCAATTCCATCACCACAATGGGCATTTTAACCTGAGCATTAAGAGGACACAGCACGTTCGAGAGAATTGAAAAATCGGTATTTGTAAAATCTATCGCTTTCTTTTGCAAAACTCGAGCGCAGAGTACGATAGAGACAGATGCCAATCGGACCGAAATTACCTATCAAAAGTACACAAAATCGACGTTGCGTAGTCCCCAAATTCCTTTTCGAAAAGATGACCGATTTAGTTACTTTTTTCTTTAAAAATTAAATAAGGTCTGGCCGTGTTCCTAATTCTTTCTTTTTTTTTAATAAACTAGTCAAATTAGTTTTCTGGATGTTTGAACACAGCGGAAAATCTGGTTATTTTTTCTATTTTTGAAGGTTCATATCTGTTTTAGTAATTAATTTATTGAAAAAAGGAAAACATAGGGACATGCCAATAGTGGCAATAAGTTTTTTGGGTAAAAATTATTTCTCTACTACCAAAATCCAGAGAGGAAACAGAGGACTTCGTTTGTATGGAAAAACGGCGCTTCTGTATCCTCTTGCACCAAAACTGTGAAATCAAGATTTACTACAAATTTTACACACTATCGGGTAATAAAAACTCGTTAATCTTCTTGTCACTCACATAACTCAGTGATTTCACAAACCTAGTTTCTCATATTTGGGCCTAATCAACAGTCCTATATTTAACTAATTTATTACAACTTGGCCTAATATTGATCTCAGGTATAAAGGCTCTAGTGGAGTCTGTGAACATGGTCGCGCACAACTCGGCGCCCAAGATCACGCAGACGGAGCAGGGCGCCTCCTACGACCCTGCGTTGTTCAAGCCGGAAACGCACCTAGTAAGTTTATTATCTAACTAACGTTTAACTAATATGCTTAATTGGTAATACTCTCAGACGCATTTAATATTATAACGTTGACTCAAAACAATACCACTTTTTCTTCCACCTGCATCTAGAAATGTCACTAAATTGTCGACATAGCACCAGCATATTCAGAGTAAATGTGCGATTATTAATCTGACTTGTTTTAACATTTCATACTGCAGTTTTTGAGTGCATAGAGCCGAGTCATGAGATTTAATGTAGATTGCTTAATTTAATTCACGTGAACCATGCAGTGTACCTACCGATATATTGAGTTCCGCTTTTTTAACCTAGATGTCCTAGATAATCCTTCTCCTAAAAGAGACTCTACTAACTAGCTCCTTTTTAATTTATTAGTTTGTACTCAGGTTACAGTTTTTTACATAGAAAAATAAGGATAGCCAAAGTACAGGTGAGCTTATCTCTAAAGAGAGATTTCTTCCAGCAGACCATGGTCTCTGCCAAAAGTTCGTAGAAGTTACTACATTTTGTAATAACCAGCTGTATTTATTTTTTCGTGAAATAAATGAAATGAAATAAATATGATTTAATATCTTCTATTTTCAGATCGACTTCAGCAAAGGCGGCGTAGCCCTTCACAACTTCATCCGAGGCCTAGACTCTTCTCCGGGCGCCACCACTTTTATCCAGCCACAGACTAAAGAAGGGATCAGCGAAGGAAGTGAACCCACTGTCCAAGTGAAACTCTTCGGGTCTAGTCTGTGGCAGGGCGCCGCGGAAGTAACCGGAGATGACTTGGTGATACCTGGTTTAGATGCGCCTGCTATTGTACATGATGGAGGCCTACTTATCACTGCTAATGATGGCGTCAAGGTACATTTTTATACTTATTTATTAAGAACATCATTAAAATGTTTCATTTACTCATTTTTATTTTAAAAAATCGCAGTAATAATTTTGACAAACAACTTCATTTAAATTTTATCATTCTGCTGCATATTTTCAGAGTAACTTATGCCAGTGCTTCATTATTGTTTCACTTTATTGGCCTTTTTAACAAATCCTCAAAAGACAAGCATATTTTATGTCCGTAAGGATTGAGGAGCCACTTTTCGAATCTTATTAAAATTAATATACTCATTTAGTAGTAAGTTAGAAAAAAATGTAGGATCAATCCACGATTTTGTAGTATAATACTTCAAAAATTATATGAACATAAAGGTGGCTCCTCAATCTAAATGTTTGGATTGAGGAGCCACGTCATACCTAGGAACATAATGGATTAATATTAATTATAATTTGGTATGATTTAGTAGCATTTCAGGTAAACCACAAAACAAAATCTAAGCTCGGTAATATTGAAATTGAAAAAGTTACTATACATAATATGTGGCTCCTCAGACCATACTTACAACTCGTAATTTTTTAAAGAAGCAATTGTTCCATTAAACCGCAATTACTACATCATTTAGTAGTAAGTATAATAAATTTGTAGGACTAGAGTCCGTAATAAAAAATGAGTGACTAAGGAGATATGGCACTTTTACAATGGCTCCTCAACTCAGATGCTTCGATAATAGATTTGCTCTAATATACTGGTACTTGTGACAATATTTGAAACAAAAATATATCAATATTTAGTATACATTTATACTTAATGTACGTATAACCCTGCTATTAAAATATTCTATATCTACGAAGTTATTGGCTATCCTTTAATTTGAAACGAATTTCTAACGAATTGTTTTGAAGGGTGTCCAAGAATAAATTACATCAAAGAAAATCGTCACGTGGCTTTAAAAAAACACAAATATATTTTATTTTATTTCATCTCATTATTTGGGGGTAACTGGAAATTAATGTCGTTATGACCTACCCTCGATAAATACTATTTATTTTGTAAACTGACATTCGTTGGCGTAGCTCCCTTGTTTGGTCTTATGTTTACGTAAAAATAAATTTAATAAGTGGAAATATGTAACTTACCATTTAATATTGTTAATCACGTCATAATTGTCGACTTGTGGGAAAACTCTTTGCCACTGCAGTAGTGCATACTAAGATAGATAATTGACTTCAGTTTAATATCCTGTTTGCAATGTAAGTACCTACCTATATTTGTATCAATCATTATTTGTTAATTTTAAAGACAATAGGATAGGTTATGCTAGGAATATTTTTGTTTCAGAACTATCATGCCAAAAGAGCGCAAATCGAATGTAGATCTTGAAGATCAAAATAAAGTTTTTACTAAATATGCTGAGATACTACAAAATCCCAACATTAAAAGTAGTGACCGAATTTTCGCAACCATCTCTAAAGAACTGGATTTGAAAATGTCCCCATTAGCCTTGTTTATATCATTGAAACGCAACCGTTATATTTTTTTTCAAAACGACGATTCACTTGAAAAGCAAACCACTGGTGAAAGCCCCGCTAGTAAAAGTGTCAGTAGTAGCAGTTGGAGTAGCAGTTGTCTATCAAACATATCATTTGAAGGGATCAATATTGATTTGGAAAAAAGTAAGCAAAAAGAAACAAAAATATTTTCATATGAAATGGACATGTATGATTGGAAAAAAATTCAACCGCTATATGCATATCAAAAGAGAACAGGCACTAACACCTATAAGAAGTACAGAACCATGCCAAAGTTCAAATGGAGTAATTTGTTGAAGGCGAACATTTATAAACACACAAAGCTACCTTGCACTTGGACCTTAAAACGGGAAAAAGTTTTTAAAAATAATATCATTGTGAAAGGAAATTGTTCTCAATGTACGGCATGCGTTCTAATAGAAAGTAATGAAACTACAGATAAAATTCACACAATTGTCTGCAAAATTACCAATATAGACAGGGCTTTCATACACAACCCAAAAAAGAAATTTAAATTAACACCTTACAAAAGACAACAATTAGCAAAAATATTAAAGTTCAAACCAGCAATAGTCGTTCATAACGAGTTAGCTTCAAAGATTTTAAGTGTTAAGAAAGATGAAAATGAGGTTACAAGTACACCAGCGTTACCATCTCTTTCCGCTTTACGTCAAATAAAATCTGAGGTTCGGAGAGGACAGTGGCTTGATCCTAATCCGATTACGTCTTTAGTGGCCATGGCCAAAAGAACACATAAGATATAATCCGCTTGCTTAGTGTACATCCTGACTTCTTTGTTTATTATTGGAGCGATAAACAAATTGATCATTATAATCAATATTTACGGAAATTTGAAAAAGTTACTCTCACAATCGATGCTACCGGCTCATTTTTTGAAACCATGCGTCTCCCCGATGGAACTAAGATCACCAAAAGACTATTTCTGTATGCAGGTCTTATAACAGCAAATCTTAAATTAAAATCTGTGCCCGTATTACAAATGATAACCGATGCACACAGCAAGCAATCCATATTACATTGGCTAAATCAATGGAAAAATTTAATTCGTATCGTACCCCACGAAGTTATTACTGATGATTCTTCTGCCCTGATTGCAGCTAGTACTGAAGCCTTTACGACGTTCAGCAGTGCAAAAGAGTACATAAAAAAATATTTTCAATTTTAGAAGGACAGACTTCAGATATCCCTCATACATTTATTAGACTGGACTCTAGTCATTTCATAAAAACTTTGCACAATCTAAAATGTTTTAATGATGTTGATCCACGCATAAAATATTGTTAAAAGAATGTGAAGATTTTAAAACTGCAAAAGAAATCATCTTGGATATGATTAAGGTTTGTCTTTGTCAATACGATGATGATGATTTGACTACTGAAAGGTCAGCTTGTCAAGCCGTCTTAAACAGACTTGTGGCGCGAATGAAAAATATTAAAATGGATAACACGGCGGAATTATGCTCCAAGGATAATGAAAAATTACCAGACAATACAGAAGAATATCACACTGCAGATATTGATTTTTTTATTTGGTTGGATGATAACGTAGCTCAGTTGAAAAAACAAACAATAGCTATTAAAAAAACTAATAAAAATTTATATTTTTATCCGCCATTTATACCTGTATTCAGAAGAATTCTTGGCAAACTTCCATTATGGTCAAATCTGTTATGCCCATTCTTTAAAACTGATAATACTGCTCCATCATCGTCTGGAATTGAGAGCTACTTCAAAACATTAAAACAATTTCTCTTTAAAACAAAATTACAGAAATATAGAATAGATGAATTTTTAAAAATACATTATGACTACTTGAATACGGAAATTGCACTTGCTATGAATGACCTTGTTAATGATATACAGAATAAAGAAGATAAACGCTCACGAAGAAAAAGGAAGAAGTCACCTAAAAAATCTCAAGCGCAGATGAAAAAAATAAAGTTATCAAAGTCTTTGAAGCCAAAGAAAATCAATCGGTCATTTGCCACTGAATCAATATTTTCTGATCGTCCTTCTTTCGTTAAAAATTGGAGGGGTGAAGCCGACAGTAATGTAGCATCAACCCAAATAAACATAAAATTTGTGAAAAACGGCAATCTATGCGATTCTGCACCCGTCGGCAAAAATAATATTAAAGTAGATATGAAAAACACATGTTGCTTTGATTCAGTCATGCATTTTTTAAGTATGGCATATATTCAATGTAGAAGTTTTCAAGAATCAATAAATATATACTGTGATGATTTAATTCCTCAATATATCAAACTTTTATCAGATCCTGTTGTTAATGACTATGATATATACAAAATGAGATCCGAAATTGGCGTGCTTTATTTTGATAGAAGTGAAAGCTACTGTGAATTTGCTTGCAACGTGTCCTTCATTTTTGAACATATAGTTTTGAAGTATTGTTTTAGTTCAATATTCACTAAAAGGTGTACTAATGATTCATGCGAATTTACACCAATATCTAGACAGATCGCATTTTTACCTTTAAACCTGAATATAATTTCTGTTTTCGGTATCCGAACTTTGGAAGAAGCAATTTGTATTGCAGAAGAAAAAAACGTTTGTACATATTGTAACTACGAAACAGTGTGCAAATATACTCTATCAAACATAGTTTCATTGTACGAAATTTAGAGTAAACGAGGTACCAGAATCTATAATGATTTTAAGGAGATCATATACGTTAATAGGCATCATAGAATTTATCCCGGCAAATAGCGACGCAGGCATAGGTCATTATAAATGTCACTACCCAACGAAGGATGAGATGTTTTGTTATGACGACTATGATTCTGACTGTAAAATTCGTAAAAGCATCAACCAACCAATATTAATTCATTCTTTGACTTACGTTATACTCGACGACTAAATATCTATCTAAAACACGTGATCACACCTATATTTGTATATTGTCGATTTGTTGTAGGTACTTACATACCTACCTATATTTTTACATTTGTCGATTTACTGAAAATAAAATTTTAAAAACTAGTCCTCCTGGTTTCATTCATATAACATGGTCACCCTTAATAGTGATTTCTCTCAAGGAATATCGAAAAGTATGTAAGAATATATTTTTTAAATACTTTACTATAAATATTTTTTCATGTTGATCTTGAACATTTTGTACTAAATGTTAGTGTCATTGGTTTTTGTTTACTTTGTGATTTCAGGTAGCTACAGTTAATTATTTATTATTCAAAACATCAGGATTGAGGTGCCAAATAAAATTCATTTATTTACTAAATTTACTCAGTTTTACTACTTTGTCCAAATGTTACAAATTTAAACACACTTACTACTAAATCTTTTTGAATTTGAATGTGAATTAAGTAATTACTTTCATGGAAATTCACGCTCTTAGGAATTGATTGAGGAGCCACATTAAAAATATTGTACATTTTTGAATATTAACCGTACTGAACTCTGATATTTAGTAGGCGCTATACACAATTGCTACTAAATAATACTTCTTTTTCAAAAATATTCATTCAATCCAAACGTTTAGATTGAGGTGCCACCTTTACGTTCATATAATTTTTGAAGTATTATACTACAAAATCGAGGATCGATCCTACAATTTTTTTTAAATTACTACTAAATGATATAATAATTTCATCAAGATTCGAATAGTGGCTCCTCAATCCTTACGGACATATATTTTTAATTTTGTTTTGCGGTAACAGTAACGGTTTTTACAGCGGGGACTCCGTTTGTTGGCCATTTAATTAAGAAAACCTCGTCACTCGTAGAATATAAGTACAGTCAACAGCAAAAGTAAATGATGGGTGAACAAACTTGCAATTTGTTTTTATGAATGAAAAATACGTAAAAAAATCAGAAGCAGCATATATAAATATATATATATGTAGCGCCAACAGCCTCTTGAAGGCGGTTGTGGCGAGACTGGACGCGGACAGTGCTATTATGCGCAGTGGCGTGCATTGCTTTTCAGAATTGGTAGGCACTAAAGGCCGCGTGGTGTCTAGTCTAGGCGCTATGACGCTCAATTCTACACGATTTTTCCCAAAAGATATCATAGCCATGCATGCTTGAATATGTTTTTCTGATTGGTTATGTTTTTTTGCAAGATTTGTAAAATTGTTCAAGTCAGCGTAACCAGTATCATTCCAGACAGTTTTTGTTGTGGAAAACAGAAGACACGGTAAACAGAATAACAAATTTGAATGGCAACAGCCAGTTAACCATGTGAATAGTGATTAACCAGTATTATAGTAGATACTTCACATTAAAATGCCCGCGTGTTGGAGTATGGCTCGTACCACCTCATAGTTGAGGTGAGGCCTGTGCCCAGCAGTGGGACGTATAAGGCTGTATTTGTTGTTGTTGTTGAAAGCGATTGATCGCCACACTCTAAGCAGTTTAGGTTATCCATTACACTCATTCATACACAGTAACATGAACAGCAAGTAATTCTAACTTAGCCACACTAAAATAACTACAAACAAACAACACGTAAAAAAATGGCGCGCGCTTTCCCGAAACAAAACAAATCAGCGCGAGCGAACGGTCATTGCGCTACCTATACTCTCTCCTTGTCGCACCCCCGCGCAGTAAATTATCTATCGCTTTCTTGCTTCACACGACCAAATTACAGACATAAAATTTCTGACATTCACATTCGGCCGGTTATTTGAGTAAGCATGCCTACCTAAGGGTGATAAATTGCGAAGGTCGAACGTCATAGCGTTACGCGTGGGAAGTACGTCATTTTTATTTCGTCGTATTAATTTGACGAGGAATTATTAATGCCAATGATAGTAAATTCTATAGGAATCAAGTAGGCCATCGGGTGACTGCCTACTGGTCGCGCACCGCGCGTTTTTTATGAAGGAAGTTTCTGTTATAATAAAAATTAAGTGTGATAAATAGTGATAATTTAGTGAGCGTATAATAATAATTGCGGGGCACAGATACTAAAATTTAATGGTGATTTTTTCGATTTTGCGAGGTAGGCACTGCTTATATGCCTATATGCAACGCACGCCACTGATTATGCGGCACTGGACTCGCGTCCATCTCGTCAAAGACACATAAATAAATTATGATCATTTTAATATTTATTAATAACTTAATTTAAATTTGAATTGTATTAAGATAGTTTTAAGCTTCCATTGTTACTAACACTATATGGACTCAGGTTCGAAATAAACATATTTTTTTTATATCCATTATAATGAATAAAATATCTAAGCTTGATAGTTTTTGTAAAATCATCATTTTTGGCACTTTCAATTATCACTTCTGCTGTTCACTGTACTCACACCACTAGTTATTATAAGTTTACTAACAAATTATGGATCTCGTAGTTGTCCAAAAATAAAAAATATATCTCCTGCAGTAATATTCTGCGAAAACGCATAGCTTCCCTGATCCACCGAGTGCGGAGCAGCTCCAACAGCCTCCTGCAGAGTTGTGGCTAGGCTGGACGTGGACAGTGCTGTTATGCAGCACTGGACTCTCTTCCACCTAGCCAAAGACACGAAAATAACATTTTGGGAGACATGATGTATTTTAAGTTTACTAATATAGTTTTTTTAAGTCCTTTGTTACTGTACTAGTACGTTATGGGTAATTCCCGAAATAAATGATTTTTATTTTATTTTATTTTCAGTACTAACAGCGCCACATTTTATTCCAGCTAAACGTCCAAAGACTGAAAGTGAACAACAAAATGATAAACGCCTCAACCTTCTACAAGCGCGACGAGAGCCGCGTGACCCTGCAGCTGTCGGCGCGCGAGCAGCAGCTGGTGGGCGCCGCGCGCGCCGCGTGGCAGGGCATCCTCAAGGTCGACATTGAAGACGACACGGACTTCTTCGAGTCCGGAGCGGGGTCTATGGACGTTGTCAGGCTGGTGGAGGAAATCAAAGATATAGGTAATAAATAAAAATAAAAAAATCTTTATTGACAACACAGTCAAAATAAATACAATTGACTGGCCTGTTGGCGCAATGGCAGCGATCCTGCCTTTAGCGCCGGAGGTCGTGGGTTCGATCCCCACCCATGACAAATATTTGTGTGACGAACATTTGTATTTGTTGTGTGTCTGGGTGTTATTATCTATTTAAGTATGTATTTAGAAATATTTAAGTATGTTTATCAGTCTCTGACGCCCATATTACAAGCTCTGCTTAGTTTGGGGTCAGATGATCTTGGTGTAATAAAAAAAAAACACAGTGAAAAACTACTCTCTACATTAACAGAGGTTCCCAAACTAGGCCTGTATCTTGGGAAACCGATTTACATTTAAATTTCCCAGTTGTGGCTTAAATAAAAAGTAACATATTATTCATAAATAAGTTTGTGTTTTTTGTCTGTGTGAGTGAAAATGTATTTGTTTATCTATTTGAAATATGTGATTCTGTTTCGTCGTAGTAGGTAGGTTTAACTCTCTTTTAGCCCCTGTGAACTCATGCAAATACTGCTACAATACATGCTAATTGACAATGGTTTAGGGAACTCACCATTCAATAATAAAGCAGAACAAATAATCACAGTGTGTATGTCATTAAAATACACACATCAATATGGTCTAGGGATATTTCATTTGAACCTAAATAACTAAAATTCTTTTAACTTTTTGTTAAAACACCTACACATTAAAACAAAACTTGTTGTACGTATCTAATCTGATAAATAAACTTTTATATAAAGTTAAATTTTAAAAAAACTTAGAAGAAGAGGAAAAACTCAGACAAAATTTCAGTCTTAACTTTATTTTTGAAACATCAAAACCTAAACAAAACAACAATTTTTTTATAAAAATTGTTGAAAACTCAAAATTAATAATCCGTGGATCCACCTAAGACTTTCCTGACACATCTGCAGCGGTTCTGCATACTCCAAACAAGGGTGTCAATATCCTGTTATAGCTGGCGCTACCCAAATTGTGGTTTCTGAAGCCATGAACCAGGACCAGTCAGAGCGTTATATCCAGGCTTTGGTCACGTTATCGTGTCACGGGGGAAGTGGTGGAACGGCACCGAGGCACGCATTACAACACATGTACAGGACCGATTCATAGTAAATGCTGCACGAAGTCAACCAAATGTAACGGCGATGCAATTGGTTCAAAGGCTACAGAGAGAGTATGGTTTGCTGGTAAGCGCTCAAACTTAGAGAAGACGACTGCATGAAGTCAACCTACGTGCTTCGGGTACCAGCGCTAAGGAGAGGCAATCGAGGAAGAAGATTACAAAGGGCTATTGCACACGAAAACTGGAACTATTCTCAATGGTCACTTGTGCTTTTCACTGATGAATCCAGGTTTGGATTTCATCCTGATTCGCGCAAAGTACGCGTTTGGAGAGAACCTGGATGTTGGAATCGACTGCAGCACCCACAACAAGTTCATGCATATCAAGGTGGCACGATTATGGTTTGGGCAGGAATTCGTCTCGGCGGTAGAACGGACCTCGTTTGGATACAAGGCAATATGACTGCTCTAAAATACCGAGATGAGGTGCTAGAGCCTGTAATCTTGCCCCACAGACAGCAAATGGGACAACATTTCCAGCTAATGCACGACAATGCCCGTCCACATACGGCGCGTTACAAGTTGGTTACAACAGCATGATATCCATGCTTTAGACTGCCTTGCACAATCACCTGACTTAAATCCCATTGAGCATGCTGCCTATGGGATATGCTTCAGAGAAGAGCTCTTAGGAATTTCCCTGAAGAAATTAAATAAATAAATATCCCTGGACATTATTCCACACAGCGCCATCTAGCCCCAAAGTAAGCTAATTAAAGCTTGTGTTATGGGATACTAGACAACGGATAAACATACTTAAATACATTTTTTTTTGTAAATACATACTTATTATACATAGGAGACACCCAGACCAGTACAAACAGACATGTTCATGCACACAAATGTTTGTACTGTGCGGGGATCGAACCCGCGACCTCTGGTGTAGTAGCCAACTTCTTAACCATTACACCAAGTCGGTCGTAATAGTAATTGTGCATGAAAACCAGCTTTTCTTGCATCTTAGCAGGACTTGGGACAGTATTCCACAACAGGATATTGACACCCTTGTTTTGAGTATGCAGAACCGCTGCAGATGTGTCAGGAGAGTCTTAGGTGGATCCACGGATTATGAATTTTAAGTTTTCAACAATGTTTATAAAAAAATAGTTGTTTTGTTTAGGTTTTGATGTTTCAAAAATAAAGTTAAGATTGAAATTTTGTCTGAGTTTTTCTTCTTCTTCTAAGTTTTTTTTAAATTTAACTTTATCAAGGTTTATTTTAATGTGTAGGTGTCTTAACAAAAAGTTAATACAATTTTAGTTATTTAGGTTTAATTCAAATATCCCTAGACCATGTTGACGTGTGTAATAATTTGCAGAAACCATGTCAATAAATCGATTAATTAAATACGTTATACATTTAAAATACAAACAAACATGAAAATAATTAAACAATCAGATTATGAATTTATTGGTCGTCAAAATATTCTTGAATTGAATAAAAACATTTAGTCAAAAGCCAGGCATGCAGTTGCTTCTTAAACTTTAGTAAAGGCATATCCTTAAATACTTGTGGCAACTTATTATAAGATTTAATAGCCATGCAATCAAATCAATAAGTGGTAGCTCATGTGTTATTCTGATGTATAAGCTGTATTACTGTAAAGTTTCACCTAAATCCTTTCAATAGTTTTTGCGTGAAAGAGTAACAAATACACATACTCACAAACTTTCGCATTTATAATATTAGTAAGATTGTTAAACTTTAGTGACCGATTACAACTCTTAAGATTGCTTGGCCCGAAATTCTGAAGTCCTGAGTTCGAATCCCAGTTTAGAAAGAGTGTGTATTAAAACATAGCCCGGCTTTATGAGTAGAGGTTTCCCAAACATAAACTTTTGTAGGTTCTATCAAACCGATATTATGATATTATCATTGTCACTACAATGATAGTTTTTGGCTCAGTCAGTCGTCATTATGACTTGATATAATATTATGATGATGTATAAGTTGTTCTCACTGTAGTTGACTGCCAATCAATATTTATTTAAGAAAACCTTATCACTCATAGAATATAAGTACAGTCAACAGAAAAAGTAAATGATGAGTGAACAAACTTGCAATTTGTTAATTTGTTGTATGGCAGAAAAGCAGGGGTTGTGGTTTTATGTCAATACCGCAACAACTGAGTCACAGACTGTTTTGTACCCTTTCATTATTAAATGCTTTTTTATTATTATTATTATTTAATAATTTGTAAACTTCTTATGATGGTGGATTACTTGTCCTAGTAGTTGAATGCACGTCAATAATTATTTCATAATTTGTAAACTTCACTCATTCCAATTCTGCACCCCATTAATTTATTCATAATAGTCTCGAAGTTTTGATGTTTTCAATTAACTAAGTAAAATGAGGAATAGAAACAGGCTTAATAACCAAAATTAAAATTCTCAGCCAACCTGGAACTACAAAACGAAGACATCTACATGAACACAACCTTCGAAGAGTTCTACACAAAAGTGGTTACACTCTCCCGCGACGGCAGCGGGCCCAAAGAGATCGTGTACCAAGGAGTCGAGTTGCAAGTGAACAAGATGACCGTGAAGTTCCCGACTCAGCTGTTCATAGACGGAGCGTTTGTGGACGCCAATAGTGGGAAGACTTTGTCTGTGGTTAACCCTAGCGATGAGACTGAGATTTGTAGAGTTCAGAGTGCGTCGGTGAAAGATGTGGATAAGGCTGTTAATGCGGCGAAAAAAGCGTTTGATGAAGGGGAGTGGTCCAAGATTAGTGCGAGGGAGAGGGGACAGTTGCTATTCAAGTAAGTTTACTTGATTGGTTTATTAGATCTAGCTCTTCCTGCGTGAACTTTATTTTTATGACATGAAAACTAATTATTTCAAAACAAATATATTCCTATAGCAATCAGTGATAATGTAGCTTTTTAACAGTGAAATAATTTTTGAAATTGGTTAGTATCGGAGATTACCTACCTCAAACATACAAACTCACAAACGCTTACCTCTTTATAATATTAGTAAAGATAGTATTAAAAAATCTCACTTAGTACTACAGCAGATGAGCAGAGATAATGAGCACAACTACGACTTCTTTTGCACACTAACTGCCTTTTCCCTCCTTCCAGAACAATCTGTTCACAATCGTTCTTACTCTTTCACTCCCGTACATACCTCAGATCAGTCTTTCTCCTTCACTCATTGATACGTCACACTGTCGTTCCGTTCCATTCATCATTCAAATCCTACATATATTTTTTTACCGTTGTTTACAATTGTTTAATTTAAAAATAAGGCACATTCAAGACAAAAATGTGCACATAAGGGGTTCATTCCTAAGATGACCACAGATTCTTGTCTATCTATCTTCGTTCTCTGTGTTGTCAAAGAACTTAGAAACTTGTCAACTCTTCCACGGTTCTCTAACAAAGTTAGGACTGGATGAACTCGGTTTTCTCTCTGGCCTATTAATAGTTAAAACACAAGCATCTCTATGAGTTGACGTCACGTGAGCTATGAAAGCTAACTACGGCAACTTGTAAGCCGTTAATTATGTAGTTGTAATTTTTTTTTCATTTATTGTTTAAATAAAAACATTTTACTTTATTAATTTCCAGTATTCGAAAACCACTGAGGTTGGTAATGATACTGGTTGGTTTTCGCATCGATATAAAATAACTACATGGTACATCATTGATATTTCTTACATCACATTACAAAAAGCGAACTGTTAACAACTAGGCATTCATTTGAAGATCTGGTTTAAGAATTAACTAGAGGCGCTCTATACGAAATCCTAGAGAAAACTTTACTTTACTGCAAACGCTAGCGATCAATCGGTAGCTTTGAGAAGGGCTCAAACTTTAAGTTGTCGACCTTTCATGGATAACTGTTCTTTTCTTTGATTACATTCTGGGACAACATCACTTTGAAAGTTACTTAATTTTAAATTGCGTTTTGAATTAAAAAAAACTGTTTTTGCTTTGTCTATAGTTATACCCTCATTTTAACCGTTGTCAACGAAATAATAACACTAATAAAATGAGTACAACTTGAAGACAGTCGCTTTATGATGTGCCAAAGATGTTAATATTTAGGCAGTACTCAACATAATTGAGTAAAATAAACCCATCTAACGTCAAACTAACCCCACAGACTAGCAGACCTAATGGAGCAGCACAAAGAAGAGCTAGCAACAATAGAGTCGCTAGACTCGGGCGCCGTTTACACTTTGGCCTTGAAAACCCACGTCGGCATGTCTATAGAAACCTGGCGCTACTTCGCGGGATGGTGCGATAAGATACAAGGTGAGCTTTTAACTGTGCAAATTAATGTAAATTGAATTTGAAAACAACAGTTTTTGAAAATAGTAACTATCAAGTTTCTTCCGAACCGGTGGTAGGTAGACACTTGTTTTATTTATTTAGCCAAGCTTATATCTACCCTTACAGATACATGATCCAATGCGATAGACAAGCAACTTAACCACTTTAACATAGCACATTGTCTGGCCTGTTGGCGCAATGGCAGCGATCCTGCCTTTAGCGCCGGAGGTCGTGGGTTCGATCCATGACAAATATTTGTGTGACGAACATTTATATTTGTCGTGTGTCTGGGTGTTATTATCTATTTAAGTATGTATTTAGAAATATTTAAGTATGTTTATCAGTCTCTGACGCCCATATTACAAGCTCTGCTTAGTTTGGGGTCAGATGATCTTGGTGTGAATTGTCCCAGATATTTATTTATTTATTTACATACGAGCGTTATCCTTGTTATGTCTATGCATATACCGGGTGATTGTCAAAAGACTTACAAACACGATATGGCCCACTCAGTAAGTGATGTAAGTAGTATATTGATCTATATAAATGACCTGCCTTATTTTGTCAAAGACCTATGTGGGATTGTATTATTTGCTGATGACACTTCTCTGATTTTTAACGTAGATAGAAGTAACAAAGCACTTGACGACGTAAATAATACTCTCTCTAAGGTACTCCATTGGTTCACGAGGAACAATTTACTGCTTAATGCTAAGAAGACTAAATGTATCAAATTTTCTATGCCCAATGTAAGACAGGTCGATACCATTATAAACATGAATAACGAGCCATTAGAGATTGCGAATTCCACAGTATTTTTAGGAATTACGCTCGATTCCAAGTTACAGTGGGGTCCGCATATTTCTGCTCTGGCAGGAAGACTTAGTTCGGCAGCTTATGCTGTTAGAAAAATAAGGCTCCTGACTGATATCGCAACAGCAAGATTAGTGTACTTCAGTTATTTTCACAGTGTTATGTCGTATGGTCTACAGTTGTGGGGCTCGGCAGCGGATCTCAACACCATCTTTATTCTTCAAAAAAGAGCCATCCGCTCCATTTACAACCTTAGACCACGCGACTCGCTTCGTGAAGTATTCAAAGAGATAGATATTTTAACGGTGTACTCTCAATTTATTTATGATAATGTAGTATATGTCCGTAAAAACTTGCATCTCTTCAAGAAAAACAGTGATATTCATAAACTCAATACTAGAAATAAAAATAAGCTCGTAACTCCCAGTCTAAGACTGCATAAGGTAGGAAAATCATTTGTTGGTCAATGTGTTAAATATTTTAATAAGATTCCGCAAACTCTTGTTGAACTGCCTCTTCACCAGTTCACAAGTCACAAATGAAAGCTAAGTTAATGAAGCGAGGTTATTATAGTGTTGAGGATTTCTTAAATGATAAGAATTTGTGGTCATCTTAGGTATAATCTGCTCCTCTGCACACTATTTTGTTATGACTTTACTCTGTCAATTCAATTTTTGTGTTAAAAAACAAGATTGAAAAGAGTAACCATCGAGTTTCTTGCCGGAGTCTTCTCAATCGGAAACAACCTCCGAACCGGTGGTAGAGTCACATTATGTTTAATTATGATATTTACTATCATAGTATTATTTTATGTAAGTTTATTTTAGTATATTTTTTGCTTTAATTTTTTTTTGTAACTATATGACTTGTCATAAATACTTTCTATAAGTCTATTATGAATAAAGATATTTTTTACTTTTACTTTACTATATGTAAGTGAAAATTTGTTTTTTTCTATCGACTTTATTGTTATGGTTTTTGCTAATTTTCATACAAAAAATACTGACTGTTCTGACGGATTTCATATGGTGGGTGACATTGAAATGAAAGTCAATTGAAAAAACTTTTTATTTTACATAGTTATTAGGTACATTACTTGCTGAGTGTGCCATATAGTTTTAGTAAGTCTTTTGATTATCACCAGGTGTATCAACTTTTTTATTATCAATATATTTTGTTTTCTGTGTGATCTTTTATCGTGCTTGTCAAGTCAAAGTCAAAATATTTATTTACGAGAATACATGACAAAAAGGTCTCAAAATATAGCATAAATTGTCCATTGTATTCGGTCTGCATGCAGACGTGTAAATGTTTAATAAACTAGCTGGTTTTTACATAATTTTGAACAAAACTCTGTATAACTCTGTGTTCCATAACACTATAAAAATATTTTTCTAACAGCCATATCGTTAATTTTTTTCTTAAATACATTAGGTTTTAATATTTTCAATTCGTTCGGCAAGCTGTTGTGTATATAAATGCATATATTTTATATATTCTTTTTATATATGTATTTGTGAAAGTTTACTTGTAATGTTTACGTAAATAAAATTATTAAAATTAATTTTATTTATTTAAATTATATCATTTTACTTCAAGGAACCACGATACCCATAAACCATGCGAGGCCGAATAGAAACCTTACATTCACGAAAAAGGAGCCAATCGGAGTCTGTGCCTTAATTACACCTTGGAATTATCCGCTGATGATGCTGTCGTGGAAGATGGCGGCCTGTCTCGCCGCTGGGAACACTGTAGTCATGAAGCCTGCCGCTGTAAGTACTTAATAGTGCGACAGAATTTTATAATTGAATCACGTTAAAAAAAGAATCAAGAAGTTTTCTAATAACTTATTCTATACTCATTTCAAAGCTCTCACTCGTCAACGAATGCTCCTGGGAGCTGAGTGCCTAGTGCGAGTTTTACTTCATCAAACTCATCGAGCAAGTAAACGTGAAATTAGTGGTGGCGCCTCTGGTGGCACGTTTACGCAACCATTTTTTCTCTGCAAATGCGCTTAGAAGTTCCATACATATGATCAAATTTAACTTATCTAAGCATTTCTGTAGTTATTGCCACTAGATTAAATGCAGACAAATAAAAGTTACAGTAGAATTTTTTTCAATGTTTTTAGCTAAAAATCAAACTAACTTGTTACCTGGTGTAATAAACTCCCTCAGAAAGGGTAATGGAATTCAAACAATATATTATTCAAATACTTTATAGTATTTATATTTAGACTGACGTGAATCTACCACCGGTTCGGAACCTAGATTCTGCTGAGAAGAACCGGCAAGAAACTCAGCGGCCCATACATTTCATCACGAATTAACAAATAGTATTGTACTTACAACTCCGATGCACAGATATAGCTCACACTTTTATTCCCTCTTACTCGTAGACGATGTTACATTCCAATCCTGCATAATGTCATCACTGCGACGAGCCGGCGTCGAAACAATCTCCGACAACTCCGTCGATCCATTTAATACTCCAAAGAGGGGCAAGCACGACACCAGGATGGCCAGTACTCAATGAAAACCACCTTTTAATAATCATGATGCCCAAATAAATCTAAATCTACCCCAGTTTAATAATCGAATCATGACACTGGCTTATCCAATTTTAATGTCTTGTTTCCCGTAACAGTTATAACTCGCCTAGGGCTCACCTCCTCTAGAAGAAATAAAAACCTAAAATCAAACAAACTGTATTAACAAACTACACGATTGGCGTAGTGCGCTGTAGCACGGTTTCTCGCCTCGATTTCCGTAGTGTCGCGGGTTCGATTTCCGGTTGGGTCAATTCAGGATACGATCTTTTCTGAATTGACTCTGTTCTTGGTGTGAGAGAGACGCCCCTGGCTTGATTCCTTGTCTGGTACAAAGTACACAGGGATATTTATCCCTTCTTCGAGACCATGACAACTGGTGTGTTATCTGACTCATATTTATATTTATTTTAACTGTTGTAAACACCTGAGTTTCCACCTACTCGCCGAATGCCCGATGTACTCACACATTCGGTGAGAACTCATGGGGTCAGACTCGTTAGATAAAGAAGATCTGAAAGAACTGACTGTGGATCAGACAGCAAGATTCTGCAGTGCAACAGGAAAATTCAACGGGACGCCGTGAAAATGGGACAACCTAAAGACCCTCTACAAGGGGGGCCCGGGGAAATGGGTGAAATGGCCCACAACAAGCGGACCGATCACCAGGCCCACTGCCAGCGTCCCCAGTTGAAATAATAATAATAATTATGTTCTTATAATTATGATTCATAAGTTGTTTTATTGTTATGAATCTTTGTTTTATAGAAATACTGTACAATTTTTTTAACTAAGTTTTATGTTAAATAAAGAGAATAATAAATGTTATTGTTTATTAAATAATAATTATTTTAATAAACAAACGTAACAAAACAGTACACCTGATCGACGTAGCAGTCCCAAACACACACAATCTCCATAAAATGGTAACTGAAAAAAAAAATACATAATACATTTTTTAAAACAAGAAATACTCAGAATCTGGCAAATGGACAAAATTTACATCGTGCCGCTGGTGCTTTTCCCAGTACTGGAGTTATCCCAAAACACCTACTTACCTCACTGCGAACCATCGATTTACCTGAGAGCACCTTTATGACAATGCAAAAGGCTGCCATTTTGAATACATGCCGCACTGTCGGCAAATTCTTGCAGGAAGATTCTACTTTATCTACAAACCAAGTATAGTAAGTGAGACGCACTTGGTTTAGGCCCGTGAGTTTCATTCTAAATTTACCGAAATATTTATGTTTCGAGTCGAAAAAATCTTTTGAAAAATAATAACTGTTGTAACCGGAAGTTTCGTGCAAAATCAGTTAAATTGTTTTCAAATAAATACTAATAATGCGTGTATCTCCCAGGTATGTCCGCTAACAGCGCTGAAGTTCGCGGAGCTATCGGCGAAGGCGGGCATCCCGGCCGGCGTCATCAACATCCTCCCCGGCAGCGGCAGCGTGACGGGCCAAGCCATGGCCGACCATCCGCTCGTGAGGAAACTGGGATTTACTGGCAGCACGCCGATAGGTCAGTTTAACACATAATAAATACCTGAGGCGCTAGCCAGGAGCCAAGAAAAATGTACGGGAATTTATTTATTTATTTATGGAAAAGGCACACCAACAGTACATACATAAACACATTATAAAACAACAGTAAAAACATTTTTTATATATAATGGTACTTATACAACGTGTTAATGAAAAAGCGCAAAACCTGAAATTAGTTTGTTATAAAAAATAGGGGTAAAATTTTAACTAAAAAAAATATTTTCATTACGCCGTGTTTAATCATTACTTAACTCTATTATTGCGGCGGCACGCGAAGCGGGAACGTCGCACTAGCTGCGCGTTATTACCATAGACTTTTTAATTATGCAACAAAGACAAGAAACAGAAAAAAGCTAATATCTTCGTAAATAATACGCGAAAATTTTATTTAATAATTGACATTATTCTTTTATAATAAAAATAAGTTGGGGTGTCTGAGGTTTTGCGCTTTTAAATTAACACGTATATAATTATAGGTGTACACAACATGCATAATAAAATCAAAAATAGATGAAAAAAGCAACAGTTAGGAACTAACTGGTGAGCTAAAAAATATACCTAATAATCTCACAGTTACACTTTCAGTTTTTGGTGGATAGCATGCTTAAACTTTGGCTGCCTGTCGTGGAAGAGGTCTAAACAAACGGTGCCATTTCTATCGTTTAATGCGTTATACCTTGCACAACATCTGCTTATAGGAGCGTTTTTGCCTACATTCGTCCTTGTAAATTGCATAGGATGACGAGGAATACGCGATGGAACCGATAGGGAATGACATTAGCACTTGTCAAATACCTTCGCAATACAAGTTTATAAAAATAACACGTCCTTTCATATCACTCTTGTTAGAATGTACCGCACTTACAATGAACTGGTTCGCAGTAAGAAGGACATTGTTGTCGACATTTTTGACCTCAGGTTCACTCAGTACATAAGAGTTAAATCTGACTTTCCCAGTAGCCAGCAATCCTTTTCACTCAACTTTTAATTTTTTATGCTTTTATTTTAATGTTTTATTTGTATTTTAAGACCGTCCTTTAGGAAATAAGAATTAGCCATGCTGTGTTTACTTTGTGGATTACTGTCTAGCCTAGTTTATTTGGAATATTATTTTTAGTCATGTATCGATGGTAATCTGTCTGTGTACCTATCCTAAATAAATAAATCGAAATGACACTTAATGTCAATTCATAATTTTTTAAATTCGACATGTCGAAACGAAAGCACCATGTTGCATTGCACTTGACTAGCTCCCCTGAGTTATTGCAAATGGCGTTGCTGAATAGACGTAGATAACTTATTACTCCGTCAAATACTCTCTTACAAGTAATTTACTGTAAGATGAGAACGATTCGAAACAGCGGCTTAAAAATATCATAACAAATATCCTGCATGGAAAAAAAATAACTGTTTTAACACAATATAGCAAGTTCGTATCCGATTTTACGTATTTCGTAAGCTTATATAATTAAAATGTTTACTTCCAATATCTAAAAATGTGAATTAACTGGATGAGAGAGATTTGCCTTTTTTAAAAGTACTAAATCACTTAATAAAAAGAAAGTTTACTAGCCATGTTGGGATGGTACCGTTGTCAGCGGTTTATTATAAATAGAATTTCCCCAACAGTCACCCTGGAATACCAGCGATAGCAATCGCAGTCTTACCCCCATAGTCATAAAAAATATAACAGTAATAAGATAAGACTCTTTTCACTATGGTAAAGTGTTCTCGAAGCACTGTTGTGAATGGGTAATGTACTTAATTATAAACTGTTAATTGCAGGTCAACAAATAATGTCTTCATGCGCGGCTTCGAACATGAAGAAGGTGTCGCTGGAGCTCGGCGGCAAGTCGCCGCTCGTCATCTTCGAAGACTGCGACCTCGACAAAGCTGTCAGAAATGTAAGTACAACACTTTCCTTTGTAATAAGATTACTGCTGTAACTTTGATGCTAACGTCGCGCATTTTTTTATTTCAGCTCGAATATTAGTTTTTAACTGTTATGTTCTGCACCCTATCTATACTCACTAATATTATAAAGAGGAAAGATTTGATTGTTTGATTGTATCGAATAGGCTCCAAAAATACTGGGCTATATTTTATCATGATTGAACAAAACATTCAGTGAACAATAATTGTATATGTAAATTAAGTCTGAGAAACGCGGACGAGATGTGCTGCTTTACCGACGCCGCGACGTGCAATTACTTTTGACAGAACGAAGTTAGTCGAGGCAGCTAGTTATTTTATAATTTTACACTAAATCGGGTCCACAACGAGCGAGTGATACCTCTGGTGTGACTCGTGCCCATAGGCTGCGGTAACCGCTTACCATCAGGCGGTCCGCATTTTTAATTGTGACCGACGTGGTATAAATTTTTTTTTTCTGTCATTTAGGTATGTTTATACAGTTAATGTTTATTGGTAATTACTGCCTGAGTGCCTAGTGCGAGTTGTACTGGTTTACACGTAAACGCAAATTTGTATGGCACTAGGGGTGGCACATAATAATATTATGGTGGCACGTTTACGCAAACATATTTTTCTATGAAAATCCGTGTTTACGCGCGTGCATATGATCAAATGAACTCGCATTGGCACTCAGATATTTGTTATTCCATAAAATGGCATGGTAATGGTTAGTTAACAACCTTATGATTGTTAAATACAACCCTATTTATGTTAGTGATAATGTTAACATTGTCCGTGGTATTTGGTAATCACTTGTATTTGTTTTTAAGAGGGTTTGGTTTTTGCGTTTGAAGTAGATCGTGAACGTCGCATTTTTTTAAGGTTTTCGTGATTATTTAGCTGAATTCAAATTAAGTATAAATTATCTCTCTATTATTGAATGCACCTTTTAATTTCATAATTACAACTTTAAATGTGTACAGTAAATTTTTAAGTGTCTAATCAATTTTTCCAAAAAAACGGTTTATTATTTAATTTAGGAAATAATTGGCGACTATCTAATTTTAGACAATTCAATGTGTTTTCAAATAGTATTAAGCACACAATAATAAAGCAAAATTTTAAGTTATGTTTCAATTCAATGAAATAATCACGGAAATCTTACAAAAATGCAACGTTTTTAAACCATCCCCAGCTAACGCCCTTAAGTCTAAATGTTTTTAACCTTTGCATCATCCTCAGGGCATGGGCTCGGTATTCTTCAACAAGGGCGAGAACTGCATCGCGGCGGGGCGCCTGTTCGTCGAAGAGACGATCCACGACGAGTTCGTGGCGCGCGTGGTCGCCGAGACGAGCAAGATCAGCATCGGAGACCCGCTGCTGCGGGGCACGGCGCACGGCCCGCAGAACCATAAGGCGCATTTGGATAAGCTTATTGAGGTATTTTTCCATTTATAGTATATTTTATATCGAGGGACTAAACGAAGCCATAATATACCAGAGGTGGTTTGACTCCCGAACGTGCGAGGAATCTGCAGCACATATTAACAATTTAAAACACATGGCGCCACCTTCTTTGCGGACAAACCATGGAACCAAAACTCTCAAATCTTCATTGCGAAAATGTTTGAAATTTTGTTAATCTTTGACTGGTTTAGAAGAAAAAACTGACGGCGAAAATTTCTGAATTTTTGTCAAGTGTAAATTTGTTCAGTTTTAAATGTTTTTGTACTAAATTGACTATTTTCTAAAAGGCGAATTGAAATTAGAAAAAATGCATTTTGGAAAGGCCACCTTGCGTCGCATCTGAATCAGTTTTTGTCATCTTTTTGACCAAATGCTGAGCAGTTTATTATTTTGTCTCAGTTCTGCTCGCGCGGAGTCGCAGAGGGCGCGCGCCTGGTGCGCGGCGGCCAGCGCGTGCGCCGCAAGGGCTACTTCTTCGAGCCCACGATCTTCACTGACGTCACGGATGACATGTTCATTGCGGAGGAGGAATCTTTCGGCCCTATTATGATTATTAGCAAATTTAGCAGCAAGTGAGTCATTGGTTATTATTTATTTATTGCATGCCATATGGTGCATAAAAATAATTAATGAAAACACATAAATTATTGATGTTTGGTGCGCATCGAGAGCGTATTAGTTGAAAGGGAAAACCTAACTTAACTGTTTACGAAATGTTTACAAAAAGCAATGGGTGGTTCGCTAGGTAATGATATTTATTTTGATTGGTGCTCATGAAGTGACATTTTTTTCTTAAAAATTTTAGTAATCTATCATTATCAAAATTTTAAAAAGGTGTTCTTAGTAGAATATTATGTTTTAACAAATTCATATTTATGTGATTACGAGAAACATAAAATTCATTACCAATCAATGGTTTAGTATTTTTTTATTATTGAATTGCACACGATCTTATTGCATTGAAAAATGAAAAAATAAAAAAATATTTTATTAGTTATCAAAGTCATGTAACAATGTTGAGGTTGACTTCTTCTTTTAAGTGAGGGAACACTTGTGCCAGAAGAAGCCGCACTCTCTTACTAGAATTGAATTGCATTCAATTGCATTGAAATTCACAAAATAAATTCTCCTTCAAATAGGACATATTTTACTTAAAAAATGTGATCAAATATCTGAGCCACTATTTTTCATCTTATCCCCACTTAGCCTCCACAATCTTCTATTGATTTTCATTAATTGCTTCTATAGAAACATGGATGACGTAATCCGGCGCGCGAACAGAACAGAGTACGGCCTCGCCAGCGGCGTGTTCACGCGCTGCGTGTCGCGCGCCTTGCGCTTCGCGGAGCGCGTGGACGCGGGCACCGTGTTCGTGAACACGTACAACAAGACCGACGTGGCCGCGCCCTTCGGGGGGTTCAAGCAGTCCGGCTTTGGGAAGGACTTGGGTGAGTTTGTTATGAATGAGTAGGTACCAGGCGTATTGTGAGTACTTGTGCTGTATTTCCAACATAATAGTCACAGGAATAGAGAAATCTTAGTTAATGACTAAGATTCATAGTATTGTGTGTAATCGGATAGATTGATTGTTCAGAGATTGACGCTGCACTTTTGACGATTGAATAAACTACAGCCCTGCGTGTTTAGGCTATTAACTCTCGCTCGGGGCCAGAGTTGGCTTACTTCTCTCTCCTTTTACTATGGTTTACAATTAGATGGTTATGATCGCAGACATAAATAGGAATAGATATGTCCCTCCGGCTGTATGATAAGCGTGTCAGTTTTGGACGTTCAAGGTGGGTATAGACTCAAGCATTTGCTAAAGCATTTAATTTTAGTGTAACGCGTTTACGAATGGTACAACACCGATATATGTTTTTTTCTAAAAACATTTCCATGTAATGTAACGTTCTTGCGAATGACCGCGCTGTGTTTGACGTAATGCTCATGGCTAGTGAGCATTAATATTTTGAAGTGCACTCCATAGATTGGAATATGTACGACGTATGTAGATTCGGAGGGTGCAAGGACTTGGGTGACTACGAAAGAAACATCGGCTAAATTGTCGTAGTGCGCTGTAGCACGGTTTCTCGCCTAGCTTCCGTCCGGGTTCAATTCCCGGTCGGGTCAATCTAGGGAACGGTATTTTCTAAATTGGCTCGGATGTGCTGGGAGACGCACCGGGCTCAATTTCTTGTCCGGTACCTCGTATCCATACATCGAGACCATTTTTAGTTAAAGACCGTTGCCCAACAGTGAAACTCAGCTGGCTTAAATAATATACCGTTCGGAAAATAAAATACTATTAATTCAGGTAGGTATTGTCGAACATAGTGTGAATATAAGTGCCTAAAATTGATTTAACCACGCGCCTTGAAACATCCCAGACTACACGGATTATTTTTTCTCTTATGTACGAAACCTCGAAAATACTTAATAAGTTTTAAGAGTTTGAATTAATATAAGTATGTATGTATGTAAAAGTGAGTACCTCATGTATATACATTATAGCTATATACATATCACCTAAAACATAATGATGTACGCAACTACAGTAAGCACAGTACTATAATAGGTAGCAGTAGTTATGAACACGGA
Source organism: Udea olivalis (assembly GCA_947369235.1). Taxonomy (NCBI): domain Eukaryota; kingdom Metazoa; phylum Arthropoda; class Insecta; order Lepidoptera; family Crambidae; genus Udea; species Udea olivalis. Next base: position 5,811,132 of record OX376362.1, on the reverse strand, counting down.
GAACTGCCACTATCGAAATCAGCAATTCTTCAAAAAAATTATTAATGATTATACTTTCTCCTTTTTCAGGCCAAGACGCGCTGAATGAATACCTCAAGACCAAATGCATAACGATAGAATACTGATCTTAATTTGTTAAACGTGTTTGATAGGAATTAAGTATTAACGTAATTAAATGAGGATATGTAAGAATTACATAGTTATAATGTTTTGGACGTAATCTCAGTGAATACAAACACAGACAATCATAAAACTATTGTTAGGATGCCAAACTCGTTTTACCTTAAAATGTTAATTGTTCGTAAATTCATATTACAAGTTATTTTGTTTAAATAAGGAAAAATCAAATAATCCTGACTAATCTTAAGTAATGTAATAATTTAGTTGTATGTACATACATATTGTTATTTAAAATATACAAAATATGAAAGTTAATTAAATTTTATTTCACATAGACTACAATTGGAGCAAATAACTATTCACAAATTTTATTGCCACACGAAGAATTTTGTAGTTTAGAAGAATTACGATATTCGCAATGACAAATTTTTACAAAACATTTTATTTGATTAGAAAGAAACCGCAATATAAACGAGATTTGTCATTTATGAAAGAATAGTGTTTTTTAACCACTTTTTCGGTTTGTCGCTCCTAGATGTGCAGCTCCATTTCTCAAATACTTCTTCCCTGAAAAAACAAAGCTAAGCTGTGCATCCCTGTGGTTCTTAAATGAGATTTTCTCCATGACATGAAGTAGCTTAGGGTGGCCATCTGTTGCAAAGAGTTGACAAGAGACATTAAAATAAATCACAAAATGAATGACTTTTAAAGAAATAATCGGAAATGTTCAATAAATTCTGAACCCTGTCGAATGCGCTCTATATTACCGCCATAATGCCGCAGATGACGGATACAAATTCGCGCTCCCTCCCGCATATGAAAGGTTAATAAATAAGCTAATACCAAAAAAACTTTACTTATATCTCTTTTGAATGATGATTTGGGTAAGTTTAGCAAAACAGTCAAGTCAGTTTTTGTATAAAGAACAAATCGTGCCTAAAGTGACCTAGAGTTCTCTATATCTCTATAGACACCAATTGAGCGAGTGCGTTCGCCCAGCAAAAAGTATCGCCTTTTCAAGAATTGGATGATGCTGATAATTAGAGCCCTATATCGTGTAAATGTGCCCGAAATTTTATATTTGTGCGTCCAACAGCTTCAGAGTTATTTAAGAAAAACGGATTCTGCTGCACGAACGTTCGCCCAGCAAAACTTTTTTTAATTGATGGGTCTAGCTGTATATTAAATATGCAAAAATATAGCTTATATACGAGCATAAATGTGCCGTAAAAGCCAAATTTGTGCCCTTTAAGATTTCAGAGTTATTTAGTTTTTTGCTGGGCGAACGTTTTGGTGATTGCCATATATCGGAAACGGTTGAACGCACACTCTTGATTTTTTGTATACAGATACAGTAAATTTGTGCATAAATATGCATTTATATAAATTATTTTGTATTGCATCAAACTACATTGTCGATGTTAAAACCTAAAACAAACAGGGGTTTCCATTTTTACCGTCACTATAACTCTACCAAATCTGAAATTTTACTTAGGTACATAATCCCATAATACGTTGTGGCGGAACCGACTGTCGGTCGAGTGTATTATTACAAAAAAACAATTCACATTTTATTTCATACCCCTAATATAAACTATTTTCCAACTTAACAATTCTGTACGCATCTGTACTATTTAAATTTCGTTACAACGCCATCAAGTGAGGAAAGATAGTTTGATGTATCGTGCGGCCGCTTTTTAATGTTCACTCGAATTTGGTCAGATAATCTACCAAAATTATTTCGATTGGTTTTTATCGTTATTGTCTAAAGTAATGGGTATACATACATGATTTTTTGCATCCGTATTCTTAAAACAGGGCACATATTATTGTAGAAGCATGTAATAAGCCAGCTCACAGAAAACTAGTGTTTTCGTATTCTAAGTAATTTCACTCAAGATAACCTCAAAAAAAAGACAAAATCGTTAAGAACTCGGCAACGATATGTAGTAGGCCGGCAAAACTTTACAGGATCATGTGAATATATAATGGGTACCAATCGGCACTAACGCGAAGTCCTTGGTCTTGTTCGTTCGAGAGCCAGAGCATTTTTCCATTGTTTAGGAAATAAAAGAATAGCTTCTGAACCATGCTAGTCATGTTAATGAAAATTCCGGCACAAATATGCACAAATTTACTGTATCTGTATACAAAAAATCAAGAGTGTGCGTTCAACCGTTTCCGATATATGGCAATCACCAAAACGTTCGCCCAGCAAAAAACTAAATAACTCTGAAATCTTAAAGGGCACAAATTTAGCTTTCACGGCACATTTATTCTCGTATATAAGCTACATTTTTGCATATTTAATATACAGCTAGACCCGAGTGCGTTACTTCAGCAGGAAAGTAGCTTCTAGAGTGATTTGAGTGAAACGTAAAATTAGTGAGATATATGCTGTGGATGTGCGCGGCATAAAAAATTAGTGGGCGTTGTGGTTTTGGAAAAAAATGAAAAAAAACGATTCCTGCTGCAGTAACGTTGTTCTAGCAGGAAAATTCTAAACGAATGATCGAAGAGAAAAATGTTGTACATTGGCAGATAGCTTACTTCTGGGGAAACATGTGCGCCAAAAATATAATATGTGGGGCTTCAGGTTTTCGAAATATTGCGTTTCCTGCTGGGGTAACGTTTTGCGGAATCGTGTTTCTCTCAAACCATGGCATGTGCGTCTCTTTAATAAACATTCACTTGTAGCTCTTGATTTGTGCTTGCGGCACATATAATAAGATTTTGAAAATTATTCTTACATTTTCAGTAATTAAGGTGTCTCTAAAATCTGAAAAAAAAATCACAGCGCCTAAATGAGAAACTGTATCAACTCGCTGAAAACTGCATTCGATTCCGCTTTACACATCTAATGGTCAGAAAATGTTTCAAAAGTTTACATACATGCTTTATCGAATAAGAGATCGAAATAACAAAACCACCGGTACATAACTTTGACGTCAAAATATAAGAAATCAGTTCATCCTGAGATAAGTGAGTGTTAACCAAAAAACAGTGAGTTTCATAAAATAACACTGAAAATTTTCAGCCTCCAATGTTTCGTATTTATAGAGAAATAAACAAAAATCAAAACCTTTCAACAACGACTGATTATCCGACCAAATTCGAACGACTACGAAAAAGCGACGGTTTCATACATATCGATGACCTTCTTAACTTACTCACAAGATAGTTTTGGCTAAGTACACTGAAGTAGAAAAACTCAATTCGACCAAATTAAAGGGAAATTATTGGCGTACGGGCACATCAACTCTATCGCTAACTGACAAAGACTTTTCATGGGTTGTTTTTGTCTGAAGAACGAGTGCAGTTTAAGAATCTAATTATAAGCAGTTCCTTACATGAAAATCATTTACAGGTTATCAACAGTTTAAAATTCTAAATATATCACGTATGAGTTTAATTCCCAATATATTAAGTTTATACCTACTCCGAATATTCCGAATATTATAAGTTCCTACCCATATTTCTAAATATCGATATAAAGCTTGTCTTAAAATATTTTTATTCAATAAATAACATCTCATGATGTTTTTTACCATAAACATAATTTCTCCGAATGATAACTTGCCCGAACTTGATATGTCAAATTACTATTAATATCTTGAAGCTGAAGAGTTTGTTTGTCTTTGTTTGCCTGAACGCGCTGATCTACAAAAAGCAGCTAGTACGAAATTAGCTTAGTGTTCTGTTCAAATTGTAAAATGACCTTTGAGTAATGTTTTAATAAATATTATCTGATTTTATATTACAATTGTTTCATTTCTACCAAAATCCAACTTGGTGCTTAATGTAGGTAGTATTGAAAGGAAATAAGTTCCTTGCGCAGGCAAGTAAATCCGTGGCTTTGATGCCTCCGGCGCTGCAGGACTCCGCGCGTGCCAATCGTCGCAGACGGCTTTCAGTCATCTCCACAGCTTCCGCATGCTGGCCGGCGGCCAGCTTCAGCTCGTAAGCCGCGTCGTCCCTACGCGGCCAGCTTCAGCTCGCAAGCCGCGACGTCCCTACGCGCCTAGCTACGCGGCTATGAATTACACTTTTGGGGTAGGGCAAACAAAACTATGTGAAGTAGGTTTTCCGGTGATTATTTTCTGTCACTGAAACCTGATTTAATTACAAACGATTATTATGCAATAAGAGAATAGGAGATTTGACTTTTTTTTGAGGTCTTATAGAAACATTGATAAAAAATATATTTCAATCGCAACAAAACATATTTTTGGACTTGCCCAAAACGCTAGCTACAAACTGCTGCCGTCAAATGACGTCATTTGCTGTCTATTTCCTTGCGTTCTGCAAAACATTCGTTCGGCAGCTATATTAAATTTTGCGTTTAGAAATGTGGTTTCTTAACAAATGTTTCTATAAATTTCCTAACCAAGTTTAAAGGGCTATAAAATGAACTGTACATGAGTAAACAAAAGGCCCTTAAAGACCCCTCATTAATGTATTTTTGATTACATTCATTAAATAATTTTTGAGCATCTGACGATGTTGTCAAAATACCCTATTCGGACATAAATGACTACATGAGAAATAAAGGGAACCAAATACTGATATCTAATATCGATACTTTAAGGTGTCTTTACGGGTTTGGTGCTGATACTATAAGCTGGCCGGAAAAGCCATACATAAATTAAGAGGATAAAATGAGAATTTGCTCTTTCATATAGGCTCATAGGTATAAGCTTTCATTTATATTTTTAAATTTTACTCTAATCTAAGATGAGGTTCTAATTATTGCCAAAAACCGATTGAACGCGATTGTACGGGCAAGAGTTTAGTGTAATACGTCCAGTAAAGAAGGTCATCCATATGTATGAAGCCGTCGCTTTTTCGTAGTCATTCGAATTTGGTCGGATAATCAGTCGTTGTTGAAGGGTTTTGATTTTTGTTTATTTCTCTATAAATACGAAACATTGGAGGCTGAAAATTTTCAGTTTTATTTTCTGAAACTCACTGTTTTTTGGTTAACACTCACTTATCTCGGGATGAACTGATTTCTTATATTTTGACGTCAAAGTTATGTACCGGTGGTTTTGTTATTTCGATCTCTTATTCGATAAAGCATGTATGTAAACTTTTGAAACATTTTCTGACCATTAGATGTGTAAAGCGGAATCGAATGCAGTTTTCAGCGAGTTGATACAGTTTCTCATTTAGGCGCTGTGATTTTTTTTTAGATTTTAGAGACACCTTAATTACTGAAAATGTAAGAATAATTTTCAAAATCTTATTATATGTGCCGCAAGCACAAATCAAGAGCTACAAGTGAATTTTTATTAAAGAGACGCACATGCCATGGTTTGAGAGAAACACGATTCCGCAAAACGTTACCCCAGCAGGAAACGCAATATTTCGAAAACCTGAAGCCCCACATATTATATTTTTGGCGCACATGTTTCCCCAGAAGTAAGCTATCTGCCAACGTACAACATTTTTCTCTTCGATCATTCGTTTAGAATTTTCCTGCTAGAACAACGTTACTGCAGCAGGAATCGTTTTTTTCATTTTTTTCCAAAACCACAACGCCCACTAATTTTTTATGCCGCGCACATCCACAGCATATATCTCACTAATTTTACGTTCCACTCAAATCACTCTAGAAGCTACTTTCCTGCTGAAGTAACGCACTCGCTAGACCCATCAATTAAAAAAAGTTGAGTTGAGTTGGGCGAACGTTCGTGCAGCAGAATCCGTTTTTCTTAAATAACTCTGAAGCTGTTGGACGCACAAATATAAAATTTCGGGCACATTTACACGATATAGGGCTCTTATTATCTGCATCATCTAATTCTTGAAAAGGCGATACTTTTTGCTGGGCGAACGCACTCAATTGAGCGACCTATGATGAGGGAGGATACAATATAATAAAAAGCCTTTCTTCGGATATATCTATGTATAGAGCGTGCTTAGCTTAAACATAGACTTTGAACTATCTATACAAATTATTTCTTTTCGATATTATATTATTTTTGTTTTAGCTATACATCAACTTAGATATTCGTCAGTAATAATTGTAACACTCAATAAGTAAGATAATGATAAATATGAAAGTCTGTGCTTCCTAAGTAACGACTATAAATCTCGGCCTTAGTAAACGAGTTTCGGGAGCACTTTAAGCTGTTAGTCACCCTGCTACCGCTGCTAGAGAGCAGTGGTAGAATTTAAGGCCTACGCAGACGACGTATTATCCGCGGCGTACTTTTTTCTCCGACGAAATAGATCCCTTACAAACTGTATCGAGCAACGCACACGACCGACTAAAAGTACGCAGAACCAAAAATCCGCCAAAACGCGGATTTAAGTGCGCAGGCCCAGTATTCTCTTTTAAAATGTCTTCTCTTTTGCTTAAACTTCATGTAAGTTACAGGCACAACACAACATAATCTCAGAATAATCAAATACTCTTGGATAACAAATGATCGCACACCGTGTGCGTTGAGTCTGCGGGAGATTTTGTATACGCGGAGCGTTCTTTTTTCTCCGCGTACGTCGTCTGCGCAGGCCTTTAGCAATTTCAGAGAGGTCGGAATCAGGTGGCCATTTAGCGTCATAAGGGTGTGAAAGAAAGAAAGAGACAATTTACTAAGGCAAGCAACAATAAAAACCTTATTTTATGGTGCGGGACGCTGAAAGGCAATCTTGGGTCTCCGGCGAGAGTGGGCGCACTCGGCCTTGCCTCTAGCGGCGGACGGAGTGTCGCTAGCATGTTGTTCTCCAAAGCATGTCGTTCGTTACTGTACCGGAGATTTAAGATTATTTACTGAACAAACAAGGGTGGTGATTGCCGAAGTACAAGCAAGCGGGCTAGGAAACGAGGTAAAGCAGACATGCATCACATGCAATTTCACAAAGTTCCTAAGTTATGTAGCAATGTCTTTGACTATACATCATCCACTCAGGCTAACCGTCAACTGAATTAGTTATTACAGCTAAGTAAGCAGTTATACAAAATATGACACTCAACATTTCATCAGACATCGGAATCTTTGGCTGCACGAAGTTCTTGAAAGATCGGAATAACATGAACTTATACTGTGAAAGAAACAAAAAACTTAGAGAACGATTTGTTTGTATGATTTCCAAACTAGTTACAGTGAATAAAGATCTCGTGCTAATCCTAAAGTTAGAAGTAGCCTTTGAGAATTTTGCATTACTAAACATTGTTAGGATCTGAGATCGAGGTAGGGACTCCAACCAAATACAGATAAACATCTTTGAACCTAGTACATACGAACCCCAGCAGAGGGGTAATGCAATGAATGAATATTAACATTAAAAGAATAGCTAGTACCAAAACTTACATGACATTCCTTAGACAAAATAGTTGCTGTAAGATACATAATTTGTACAGAAATTTCAATCTAGACTGAGTAGCAGACTGGGCCACTGGGAGGACAAGCCAACATTGAAATTCAATGTGACAAAACTGTCGAAATTTTTGAAAGAAGAAATATGTCACAAAGATAATAAAACTGCACTGCAAAAACATGCTCCGCGAACAAAAAGTCCGACAAGGACTTAGGGACCTTACCGCGGAAGCAAGGCACTCGGTGTGCGATCATTGTTGTCCAGATTGCAAAGGTTTGGACCAAGTGCTGCCTAGGAATGGGAATTGGTCCAGTGGTATGTACTACTATAGTATAAAAAATATTTTTAAAATAATTGGCCCAGGAAACAAAAATAATTCAACACACAATATTTTTTCCAGTAGAAATATTCAAAACAAGAGGCTGTTTTCATTGGACTCCTGGGATAGATTTTTCTGCACTTTGAATTGCAGATTAGTGATAATCTGAGGAACAAAATGCACTATGTGAGCATTCTAGGCAACCTTGGTCCAACTTCCATACAAAATTAGGCAATCTCCTTTAGTGAAGCGCACGTTATGCAGGGAAAATATTCTAAGATTACTTTGTGTTGTACCTAATCTACATGAAGTTTAAAAAAAGACGTTTCAAAAGAGAATACTGGATCCATCCTCAACTCAAACTAAAGTCCGCTGTGTGCGTTGCTGCTCATAGTTCGTTAGTTCTATTTTTCCGCGTACTCACCCGTACTTTTGTCCGCTCGCCTGGCGGCTTCCGCGGATATTTGGTAGACTTTTTGTACGGTGTTCTTACGTGTGCGTTGTTTGATACAGTGTGATCTATTTGTGACTGACCAAAAAGTACGTCGCGGATATTCCCTCGTCTGCGCAGGCCTTTATTCTTGCTAAAGTCATGCTAGGCTATGAAGGTAACTAGACAGATATGCAGTACTATAAAAGAGCAGAAAATAAATTGATCACGTCTAATGTCGTTCAGTGCTTCTTGCTAGCTTCGATAATTAATAAGATAGAAACAACACTAGGATAATTCAACTTACAAAATTTCATTTTAAATAAGTAACCACGCCGCACGGATAATCTGGTCGAAAAAAACATAAAACTGTAAAAGTTAGAAAGTTTTAAAAAAAGCTGTCTTCGATTGATGCCTAATGTCTGGGAAAATTTTGGATGGTGTGTATGAAGTAACCCTGTATAGGTATTACCTTTTATTTTTAACTGAATTTTTTGTTCAATCATATTATTATAAAGCCTATATCACTCCTGAATTGTTCAGCTTTCTGGTAGTGAAATCATTTTCACGATCGGATCAGTAGACAGAACCTATTCAAAACAAACAAACAAACAATCAAATCTTTCCTCTTTTTAACATTATTATTGTACATTTTATCTATGGTATAGATAACCCCAGCAGATGTCAGTACGTACAGCAAGAACTTAAAAAGCTATTAGAGTACATTCCAAGATCTCCTTTTTCGCTTCTCGCCTTATATTTTGTTTTGTAAAAGGTTACGGAACGGGTATGCATGATCGAGTCGAGTGTTGTTGTGTTGTGACTGCACTGCCTGCCTGTGTCGTCGTGCCTTACCATTCGTAGTAGGCCGGTATTCACTTTGCTTAGTAGTTAGTGCAGGTGCTTTAAGTATTAGCAGAAAACACGGGTGGACACCGCTATCGGTACTAATTTATATTACCTATATCACTTAACTGATAAAAAATTACTAAGTGAAATTTACATAGCATTAGCACAGTCAATAGCAATATACCTACTGTATAACATTATGAAGAGGAGCACTTAAGATCAAATTTCTGAACGTTGAGCGTGCTCAAAGATCATTGCTATTAAAAAAAAAGGATTTATCCTACTCAGAGCTTAACTAGACGCAGGATTACTTACGGTAAGAAAACTTTGTATACTACATGCTGTTTTAAAAAGACACCGATCCACAGAATATTGCCCTGATAAAGAAGAAGGAAAGATGAAGTAGCGCTTATACCTAACGCTAATACTCATTTTGCTCAGTATCAATTTTCCTATTTGTCCTCAAAAATTTACAATAAAATAAATAAAACACTAATAATATATACACTTACCTCAAGAGAATGTAAAAAAGTACTTAACGAATGGCTGAAGCCCTTAGACTATAATGAAGCTGAAAGTATTCTGAAAATATGTTGCTGACTCGATTATTCATTACTTTCTTCACACACACTCTCTCACACACACACACACACACACACTCACTCAAACACAAATACACACGCGCGCACACTCTCAAATAATTTCAAACTTTTTGGTTCACAAAATGTAAATGTGTTGTGTATCATGTATATCGTTTCTTTTTTCCCGTTTAAAAAGCTGTCATTAAATGTTTTTAGAAAGGTCAATTAGTTTTGACAACTTAGCTAAGGAAGAGTAGCTTCCTCTCACAAACTCTACTTAATAGACAAGTCTACTTAATAGAGGAAGTCAACACCCAAAATTGTAAACCTTAATTGAACAGAATAAACGTTCTATTATTTTGATTATTTTATATTAGTGTAAGTGATACCTACCCTACAGCCGTAGGGTAGGTATCACTTACACTAATGCGTTGTAAAGCGATTAGAAGCGTGTTCTATTTTTTTATGAATGGCCTCGTCCCGCGCGCCTCCCGTTTCCCTCACTCACCGCGTGCCTGCCACTAAACACGTCTGGACAGCAAGTGTTAGTGTTAAGCGTTTTGCAAAACTTGCAAAAAATGGCGAAGTAGACGGAAGATTTACCTGTTTGTGGAGGAGTATGTAAAATATGAATGTCTTTTAAATTGTAAAGACCTTAGATACAAAGTTAAAGGTGTCCGAGATAAACTAAACACATCCACTAAACAGAATTGAACACTACTTGCACTACACATCTGCACTAATCAATCGCTCCTACTAGTCACCTGCACTCGCACTAAGCGATGTGAATACCGTTCTTAATTACTGGACGCGCGGTCACCCGTTTTAGAACGCAGCCTCAGCTTGTCGCCGTGGGTCAAACCAAACGTCAATGTCAGTTTGCCGTTGACATTACGATTAGCAAAAATAGTGATCGGTTGCGGCTGATTGATATTATTTATTGGCCCTATTATTAATATACACTCATTAAAATCCTCTAAAAATGAGTAAATCGAAGGTTCAATTTCGTGACATTTCAACTGCAATGCAAATCTTTCGAAACTTTTTATTAGGAGTAAGTATTTTGTATAAATAATTATGTAACCTATATTTTGATCTAAATTTCTAATATTACCAACATTTGTGTAGAGGAAGCATAACAACGCATTGCGCTTTGAGCCCCTGATGGCGCCCAGGACACAGCCGCCCCCAGAACTCCCTGATGGAGTGTCGCACAAGTAAGTTGAAATATTGATCTACTACGAGCAACAACAAAAATTTTTTTTGAGATGGTTACCTTTTGTGTCGAATTGCAGATAACTTCGATCTTGTTGTTAGGAGATCATTATACACAATATTATTGCGACATATGCCCCAGTTACATATATTTATCAGAAACAAATTGACTGTCATGTACACTCATCACTAATAAAGGTATTTTTAAATCTCGAGCTATGTTCATTTTTTTTAGACATGCTCACAACTACTACTACACACGGGATGGTCGTCGTGAGGTCACTCCTCCAGCAGATGTTACTAAGGCACTTCTCACAGCCAGTTCAGATAAAGGGTAAGGAGATAACTATTTTGACTACTCGCCATGTTAACTACTAGTTACTAGTTGAACTTTTATACTCTTGCTAATACAAACTTATTATCTTTCTAGAGCCCCAAAGCAAGCTGCGAATGTGAGACCAACCCCAGGCCCGTTGTTCCACTGGGACAAACATTATGAATAAAACAATTGACACCAAGAAAATTATAGAACTAAGCTGTTTCTGTTAAATTATATTAGTGTTTCATAATCATAGTTTCATTTAGAATGAATTGAAAGCAACAGTCACCTAAACAGTAAATGTAAATAGAATAGGTTCAGTAAAAGAAAATCTACTATTTATATATTTCTTTTTATTCAAACAAAAAAAAGCCATTAGCAAAACATTACTATAAAATAATAACAATTAAGCTGAACACTGCAACAAACAACTACTACATGGTTTGGTTAGTCTTTAAATGATGACAATTACTGGGTTGAATCTGTCACCTTTTAAAATCTTAAGATATTCTGTCAAGAGTAGATCATGAAAAATGTCCACAAGAGGAAATTTCCAACAACCCTCTACATTCCCTTCACCTTACATACCTTCTAATTATTATCCAGAAAATTGGAAAAATGTACATACTTCAATACCCAATTTTATACATTTGTTGGTCAATTTGATACTTAAAGACAAATTTTCTAAGCAGTAGTGTTAAGATTATATTTTTCGGTTATTCACTGCCATCTATGATTAAATTGATTACAAACACCACAAACTGATTTTTACAAGAGCAGTAGAAAACAGTTCTTTTTGCAGATCAAACACCTAGCTGACTATACTACTTTCGCCGTATGATGATATCCCTGACAGTTCTTAATTGTCAATTATAGTGATGTAACTAATGTAATTTAATCGAGTTGGCAAAGGATATGAAATCGGATTTACCGATATATTTTTTTTAATAAATTCTTAATAAACGGGTTATGACTAATAAGTTATTTTTTTTGATGACGGGACAACTCAAGGGATAAAACGCGGTATCTCGAAAATAATAGTTAAAAAATAGCACACAAGGCAGACGCACTCGTCTCGTACTGATGCGAATGACGTGATTACAAATATCGATTTTTTGTCCATTCAGTAGTGTCAATACACTATTGAATTGCATTCCTTTTCACGCATTAATTTCATTCTCTTCGTTTATTAACAGTTAATAATAATAACAATAATTTACTTGATGAGATTCGAATGGACAATAGTTCTTTAATAGTTAATTAATTACATTTTCTTATGCCAGTTTCTTTTTATTTAGTTTCAAATAGTATGCATAAAACGGAACAATAACAGCTGTCAGGCATATCATCTTACAGTGAAAATAGTATAGGTGTTACTATTAAAACAAAAACTAGCAAGCAAAAACACAACAGGTTAAAATTTCATAGTCTGCCTAATTTTATAAATATGCTAAAATCATGAGCTTCAAATTGTTTCAAGAAAATCCTAAACACTGTATTACAAAAATAACTGTAAACTGGCGACATTGTAACCGAAATGCTATTTTCTTATTTATATTCAAAAGATGCTTCACAATTTATAACACTAACCATCTAAAATGTGGGTAGCACAACATAGAAGCATTGAAATTGGAAATAATCAATAAATATATTATTTCTGTAGTAGATGTCACTTCATCTCCTAGTATATACTGAAACTAGCGATCCTCCCCAGTTTCCTTTTCTATCACTATGTCTATTGATGAAATCCGTTGCAGAGTTAGAAAGATCTAAGCCTAGAGAGGGCGGGAAGCGACTTTGTTTAATACTATATGCAGGAGTCATGCAGAAGGCAATTTTATTGAAATTTGCCGACCGAGCTCACATATACTTATTTCTAAAGATGTGCCGATTAGTCGCCGACTAGTCGGTAAAGCCGACTATCCGGCTACATATTTCGTATTTATTTCTAAATGAAAATCAAGGTTTTTCTCTAATGTAATAGCAGAACCTGAGGAATCAGGGTTGGATGTCGGTGTTTAATATGGTTAGTCATACTTGTAGTGTTTGCTGTTTTTCCCTGTCCACCACGAGAAAGTATCATTTCACACTGGTTACATTTCAGTTTATGGGAATCATTGTCTAATTGTTCAAAAAAAATCCATACACGAGATTTCTTTTTTAGCATGATTAAAAAATTAAGCTCTTTCACTTTATCTACACAAAACAGTATTACCTCAACAAATAAATACTTTTTTACACAAAAATACTGCTCTGACACTGTCAAAAGCGAAAATCAAAAAACAATGAGACTTAAACAAAACAGGTTCTGACACGGCGTTTTGGACTTGCACGCGAATGAGCTGTAAACGAAACATTACGGCAATCCCCGAAACCGTTATCGGCTTGGCCGACTAGCCGATTAGTCGGAGAGTCATAATCGGCACATCTCTAATTATTTCCAACTTCAACTAACTTTACATATCAACTATCAAGGCTTTGCCTGTATCAAAACACTATCACACAGTCCATACTTGAGAAGTACAGAGTTTAATCACTGGAATCAGTAGAGTCGGGGGCCCTGATGTTCATGAGCGAGAAGTTGCCGAAGGTGAAGCTGCGCGGCCCCCGGGGCCGGCAACGGATCCTTTGTCATTTGTCGTCGACGTCCACTTGCTTTCTAAACTGCATCGCGTCTCCGTACGCCTTCTTCACCGCTTTGCGATCCGTCGGCTTCCTGGATAACATTAATTAATATTTATGGCACAAACAAATAAAACAGGTAATTAGAAAAGAAACACAACATATAATTTAGGAGGTTTTATGGCTACATAGCGATCTCTTCCAGACAACCGAGAGATTTTTAGAGAATGAGTAAGGCTATGCAAAGACCAAAATACGAAGACCTTTTTACTATGCTTGTAGTATTGACGTGTACATACACAGTCTTAGGCCCGTATTCTAAAACAATATCTGTACTTGAGTATAGAGTGACGTTTTTGTATGAACTGACGTTTTCAAATCTCTACTCAAGTGCAGATCAGTGCTTGAGTACGATTCTAGAATACGGGCCTTAGTGTCACTTATGTCAACTGTTCCCGCTGAGAGCACGCACACTAGCGCATGTGATATTGGTATCACAAATTACTCATGTGTGGGCGCGGCGTCTCTGACAGATAGTCCGCCAAACAAACAAACACGCCTTTTTGATCACGCACACAGACACAGTGAGTTTACAGGCGATACCGGTGAGCTTCAGTGAGTCGGCCAGTCGCACTGTCGCGAGTGTTCTAGTTTTTATCGAATTTGGTGCAATTTTTCACATGATGAATTTTGTTTTTGGCCGGTTCTGACAAGTAGATAAAACCACCTACTTAAGTTTTAAAATTCAGAGCGGATATAGTAGTAACCTGCAAGTTTAGGAAAAAGGCGCTACTACAAACATAGTACAACGGTCTTCGTAAAATAGACAGACTTTAACAAGCTATAAAATAAATAAATAAATATCTGGGACAATTCACACCAAGATCATCTGACCCCAAACTAAGCAGAGCTTGTATTATGGGCGTCAGAGACTGATAAACATACTTAAATATTTCTAAATACATACTTAAATAGATAATAACACCCAGACACACAACAAATACACATGTTCGTCACACAAATATTTGTCATGGGTGGGGATCGAACCCACGACCTCCGGCGCTAAAGGCAGGATCGCTGCCATTGCGCCAACAGGCCAGAGAAAAATCGAAGTCAGAGAGTAAGGAAGTACGATTTAACCTGGATTCGACCAGTTTGGACTGATCCACGCTCTTATCGAGTCCTAGAGGCTCCAGCTTGTTCGGCGGCAGCCATTGCCAGGTTCGCTTGACGTCGAAGAACAGCACGAGATAGAGAACGGGCTCGTGGGAGTGGTTCTTTTTGAGGCTCAGCACGTCTTGAGGCGGCACGGGTAGGGGCACGCCGTTGTAGATGTAGCCTTTTGGGATCTTTGGGTCGATTATCAGGGCTGGGTACCACGGGTAGCCCCTGCAAAACAAAGGAAATAAGTGAGAGCTTGATTGGGGCCGGAGTGATGCAACCATATTGTGTAATAGGTCCTTAGGTTAGATACATTCTTTGCGATCAGGTTCATAATGTCTCTTTACCATAATCCCCCCTGGGTTTCGAAAGGTCCCTTTTCCTAAATGACAATTTCCCGAAATGGTCCCTTCATACAACCGTGTGCCGAGAGCGAGTTGCAGCGAGAGAAGTGAATGACTTCACCATCGCGTTTTGCGAGCAAAAAAACGCGAATTTGTATGGCATCGAGTAAGCGCCACTTAGAGCGGCCCGAATGTTGCCGAATCTGCCGCTAGATGGCGGTGACTCGATTCCATACCAATTGTCATTTACGTGCTCGCAAAACGCGATGATGAGGTCATTCACTTCTCTCACTGCATCTCGGCACTAGGTTAAATGCTATTGACCAAACTGCAGAAAATTTCCGAAATTGCATGAGACGAAAAATCATGCCATTGGGAAAATCTACACTTTTTGTTTTCACAATGTAAATTTGCAGAGTATGTTATTCGTAGCGATTTTTCTGGATAAGGGCTGTGAAAACGCGAAATGGTCGACTTAATGTGAGTTTGTAAACGTGATTTTAGTTATGTTTATGAGTGAGATCGTTTGTAGTGGCGCTTACCGGCACTTGGCCCAAACGAGCTGCAGCGGCTCCAGCGGCTCGTCGGGCTGCGAGCTCTTTAGCGGCGGTTTAGAGGTCGACGAGCGAGTCCCGCGACCCTGGACGGAGAAATGGTTCATTCACTTATTATTGACACCGACTTCCAGAACTTCGCTATAAGTTGATTCACGATCAAATGGTGCTCAAATGGGGTAAATATTTCGCGATATTTAACTATTGTTTTAATGTATTTCTGTGGCTATTTATTCACAGGAAATCATTCTGCTTTGATACCACTGCCTACGAGTATTACTGTAAGTTCGGTCGATAAATGAACACCATAGCTTAATGGCACATTTCTGACATATTTCCCTAGTGTAGTTGTAAGTTAATTTATATATTATTCTCACTTGCTGCAGCGGCGCGCGCGCGGCCGGCTCGAGCCTGCGCGGGCGCCGGCGCGACGCGGAGGAGCCGCTCGACCTGTGCACAGACAATATAACTAGAAATACTAACCTTCTTAGCAATAATGATTATAAGAATTACTGAATCTATAAAACATATTTAGATACTGATATAAGTTATGCATGGAGAAACAGTTATACATATCTGTTGTAGATTACAACCGAACGTTTTCGTTGTCCGTTTTTTAAATCATTGTTTGATGACCATTTGTGATATTCATATAATCTGTTAATCACAAAGTCTGTTAAGTTATACATACTGCAGAAGAAAATAAACACTTGGGTTGAATTGTATTTACATAATTTAACAAATTATTTCATTGTATAAACATACTAGGTTCACAAAAACTTATTTGGTAAACAAATTATTTGTACCCATAATCAAATGAATGGTCGGTATACTGACATTTGAAGCAGAAGGTGGAGTATTTTCCTGTAATGTAACTTTTCAGATTCGATTTTGAGCATTAAAATACAGTACTGCCTCCCTGACATGACGAACATTTGCCTGTGATTTGCATTTCAGATGCGATTTCGAGCATTACATCACAAATTCTGCCTTACAAAACTTCAGGGAAATTGTATCAAAATATTACACATTGTAATGTACTGTAATGCGCGGTTCTCCTCCCTCACTGATGTTATGCTTGTATTTGCAAACAGTTTGCGCACTGTGATGCGCGGTTCTCCTCCCTCACTGATGTTATGCTTGTATTTGCAAACAGTTTGCGCACTGTGATGCGCGGTTCTCCTCCCTCACTGATGTTATGCTTGTATTTGCAAACAGTTTGCGCACTGTGATGCGCGGTTCTCCTCCCTCACTGATGTTATGCTTGTATTTGCAAACAGTTTGCGCACTGTGATGCGCGGTTCTCCTCCCTTACCGATGTTATGCTAGACTCTGTAACGTTGGATTACAGTAAAATGCTCAAGGTGAGGGAGCACATTAAGGTAAGTATTTACATAATTGAATAAATTATTTAGTTCAATAAAAATGAAAAGGCAATTCGGATTGTTTCAGACAAGTCGTATGGATTAGCGATATCGCACGCGTGACTAATATTTACTAACAAAAAAAAAGCCAGGTTCTTGAAATGTTAGCTATTTTTCAAGGCCCGATAGCAAAAAAATGTATGCTATGAACGGCATTGTTTTGTTTTTCTAATTTTGCAGACATTTTTTTTTTAGTCGTCTTTGAAAAAAAATACCTTTTTTTTTGTCCCGCGGGCCGTACCTTGCTCAGGAGCGTACTGACCTGTCGGAGGAGGAGAGGTCCCCGGAGCGGTCGGAGGCGGCGTCGTAGTGCGTGCACGACGAGCACGACTGCGACCACACCGAGCTGCTCGACGACGACCTGCACAACACATTATCATCTTAAGGCCGGTATTCACTTTGCATAGTAGTCAGTGCAGGTGCTTAGTGTTATACTATTTTCACTATTAGATGATATGCCTGACAGCTCTCATTGTTCCGTGTCACGCATACTATTTGAAACTAAATAAAAATAACCTGGCAAAAGAAAATGTTATAAACTATAAAAAAACTATTGTCCTTTCGAATCTTATCAAGAAAATTATTGTTATTATTATTAACTGTTAATTAATGAAGTAAATTAAATTAAATTAATATATCTTTACAGCGCCTAATGCGTGAAAAGGAACGCCAATAGTGTATGACACTACTGAATTGATAAAAATCGATGAATAGAAGCGACTATTCTGTAATTACGTCATTCGCATCAGTACGAGTGCGCCTTGTGTGCTATTTTTTAATTATTTTTTTGAGATACCGCGTTTTATTCTATAAATTATTAGCCATAACCCGTTTATTAAGTATTTATTTTAAAGTTAAAAATCGGTAAATCTGATTCCATTTCCTTACCCAACTCGATTAAATTACATTCGTTACATCACTATAATTGACAATTATGAACTGTCAGGGATATCATCTTAGAGCGATAAAGTAGAAAACACGTGTGGACACCGATAGATTAGTGCAAGTGATTAGTAACCTGCGTAGTAAAGTGATTATAAGCGTGTTCTATTTTTTTACGAGTGGCCTCGTCCCGCGCGCCTCCCATTCCCCTCACTTGCCGCGTGCCTGCCACTAAACACGTCTGGACAGCAGGTGTTAGTGTTTAGCGTTTTGAAACATTTGTATAAAATGGCAAAGTAGATGGAAGATTTATCATAAAAATGTGTGCAGGAGTATGTAAAAACACTACTGGCACTACACACCTGCACTTGAATACCGGCCTTTACTTCACTGTTTCACGCAAAAACTCATACATTTATGTAATTTGGCCATAATATGTAACAAAGAAGTTCACGCGGCTAGTAAATAAATATGCACCAAACAACCCACCAATCGTCATTGTCTCGTATAGTAAGGCTAAAATATCCTTGTGCCACGAGGTACCTGACAAGGATTTAAGCTAAAAGATCGTTTCCTGAATCACCAGTCAAGGTGAGAAACCGTGCTAAAACGCATTAGGTACCTACGCCAATACGTACGTGTCATTATTATGATTTACTTTATGGAAAACTAGGTGAAGTCAATCAAGGATTTATTGAGAGCTTTTAATTCTAAGATGAAAAAAAAACTACCAGTTAGTAACTTAATTATTTGACTGCTGATGAAGTTTATTCTACCTGAGTAGTTCAGAAAGTTTAAAAGTTGATTATATTTGATCACAAAACTGAGAGCTACTGCGATCTGCTTTAAGCGAGTAATCACAAGGTATATTATAGATCCTATTTTATCTGCAATAGGACCGATTTTTCAATCCTCAGTTAATTAAATTTATCTACAGAATAAAGTTTATTCGAAGGTTAACAAGAATTTAAATTATTCAATGGTCAGATAGTTGTTATCTGTTGAATAAAGCCGCTAACTGAGGAATGAAGTAATCTGCTTCTTGAGGAGCTGAATAAGTTTTGGTCTATGCGATTTCTTTGACATTTTCAGGTTATGTGGTGTGTCATTTGAGATTTTTTCCATTTTGTTTGGTACGCACACACATTCTAATGAATGTTTTTGACCATATTGACGACGCAACGATTTTGGAGCAAAGGCAGTTACCTAACTATACAAACGCTGAGCCCAATAGAAAAGATCGAGTTGTAAAAGAGAGATCTAATTATTTCAATATATGGATGAAAAGGAGTTAAGGAAAAGATTTTTACCTTTAAAAAAACACGAAGCAAACATACTCTTTGCCACCACTTTAGACAGCAAAAAAAGTTGAGGTTAATTTTATTATGCGTCAAAAATGACAATTTGTCAAAGATCACCTTTGTCTTGTTTCATTCTAAAATTGCAATAATTGTTTAAGTGCATCTCGCTTGTACATAATCAGTGTGAAGTTAGCGATATATGTACATAGACAACCGATATCTATGCACTTAAACAATTATTGTAATTTTAGAATAGCTATCTAGCTATTCTTTGGATAAAAGACGATTAAAAAATTTAAAATATCTATTCGCTTGATAAACAGCCAGTTAATTTTATACTTCAGTTAGCTATCTAGAAACTCAACTAAAAATTGAAAAATCGGGTCATAGTCACTATAATCTTTAACCACTACCATAGCGGTTAAAGATGATATGATACTGTACCTACATTATAGATCGAAAAAAGTGAAGTAAGTAATCATTATGTTACCTGGAGGCGGCCAAATCGCTATCGGAGCCGACCTCGCCGGGCGGCCCGCGGTACTGCAGGAACGAGGCCGGCACGGGCGGCAGCGGCTTGTCGGGGCCGCTTTGCATCGCCCTGATACAAATAATCAGCCAAGTTCATATTTCTGTCCTAATCATTTAAGGCGATTTTAGCCGCCAACTACCACCACCATATGATTTATTCTTATAATTTCCAAATTAAACAAGTTATAAATATAATCAAGTGGTGGTGCTAGTTGGCGGCTACAATCGCCTTAAGCGACATCATTCAATTGTTCCATGATATAGAGACAAACACATTTTATAGGCCATCCTATACCCCATGGTCACAATGGAAGTTTTATTGTAATGACGTTCAGTGCCTGATTGCAGTTATACAATAAT
Source organism: Udea olivalis (assembly GCA_947369235.1). Lineage (NCBI taxonomy): Eukaryota > Metazoa > Arthropoda > Insecta > Lepidoptera > Crambidae > Udea > Udea olivalis. The sequence continues at coordinate 5,790,797 of OX376362.1, read as the reverse complement.
ATTCTAAAAAACTATCTCAACCGAATTCAAACTCAATGTTTCACGAGCATTAATCGTTATAGTCATGTGTTAGTCCAACAAGTCGCATCTTGAGACTACGACTTTTTATAGTATTGCACAAAATATCTTTTATTTTCTATTAATTGATCAGGATAGAGCAAAAATGGCTTACAACGCCTAAGCTTTTCAATTATTTTACTAGTGAGTGACGGCGGATGCTGCAGCAGCATTGCTCGACTGGCGCCATTTGTAACCAAATTATCTCTGAATTTGGCCCGCAGCTCTCGTTGTACCCCATCATAACTCAAACTCAAATAACTTTATTCAAAAAGACTTCACAGTGAGTACTTTTAAATCGTCAAATTTAAAGCAAGTTAAACTAAATAATATAAATATGCGCCAGACAACACACCTCTTGATATGGTCTCGAAGTAGGGATTAATATCCCTGTGTTACGAGGTACCACACAAGGAAACAAGCCAGGGGCGTCTCCCAGCACACCCAGACCCGAGTCAATTCAGCAAAGATCGATTCCTGAATTGACCCGACCGGGAATCGAACCCGGGACACTACGGAAATCGAGGCGAGAAACCGTGCTACAGCGCACTGGGCCAATCGTGTCGTCAAAAATAGACATAAATACTATAATAATATAGATATATAAATACACAGTATACAGTACACAGTATTATTTAAAAGAAATGTCATTACAAATATTTAAAAAAACATTGTTCCAAATACTCATTGGCAAGTGTTATTATTCTTTGCATGAGTACTTTGAAGACAAAATTAGGATAGAACAATGATACCTGTCTGTCATTATGGGCTATAGTATGTAGGATAAGTTTAGTAAGAAAAGAATTTAAGTTGGAATTCAAGTTTATTAAAAATGTATATTGTACGCCTGAACGGCTTGTTATAATGTAACTTTAAACAATATTACTCACAACACCTGTAATATACAAACTTATAACTTGGCAATAAAAAATATTTGATTTGATTTGATTTGACAGACATAATACATAAACCACCGCGTCATAAAACCGCACATTTAGTATTTGTATATTAGTTACCTGAATAAGTCCGGTGAAGAGGCGGACTTGTCCTTGTCGGCTTTCCTCGGGCGGCCGCGGCCCTTCTTCTTGGGCGACGCCGCCGGCGCCGCGCGGCCCAGGCTCGCGGAGAGCGTCGGCAGCGTCGCTGTGGGACACGTATCAAACGTCAGCTAATAACAGCTAGTATAACAGCAATTATGTCCTATCATGCCTATATAGAATCCGTTTTACGCTACGGCATAATACTATGGGGCAATAGTACTCTTAAAAACAGGGTATTGATTGCCCAAAAGAAATGTATTTGGGCTCTTTGCGGAATCGCCCCCGATGAGTCATGTAGGCCATTGTTCAAAAAGCTCGGATTACTGCCACTCGCATCGCTTTATATCCAGGAGGTTTCTGTATTTGTCCACAAATATCCAGAACTCTTCAAAAGGTCTGGAAATCGGAAACTTAGATGCCCCCAACGACTCATAATCCCAGATATACCACGGTCTAGTAAATACGGGAAGAGTAGCTTATGTATGTGTTCGTATTTATAATAAGCTACCCAATGAATTAAAAATGCTCGCTATTAATTCATTTATATTTTCTTAATGAGCAAAGTTTTTATGAGCTGAAAGATTTTTTCTCGCTTAAATTATAATGACATAATTAACTGATATTTTTGACAGAGTTCATATTACTGACATAGTACCTAATTCATAATTATAATTGATATTTATTCTGTAGTCTACTCAATGTTTGCATGCTACTTTTAAGTGGCAAAACATGAGAACATAAACATATTTGTAATAACCTTTTACCGCGTTTTTAGCAAATAAACGATTTCTATTTCTATATTTTACATCGAGGGAGTAAACGAAGCCATAATATACCAGAGGTGGTTTGACTCCCGAGCGTGCGAGGGAGTCAATGAAACCGAGGGTATATTCAGTTGGCGTTGAGTCTCGAGGTGCAAACTGTACTTTTCACTTCGAGTGCGAGAAAAATAGTCAATATAGTACAAAAACATTTGATACCGAACTTTACACTTGACAAGTTCTGAAATTTTCGTGATCAGTGTTTTCTTCTGAACTGAACCACAGATTAACAATTTAAAACACACGTCGCCACCTTCTTTGCGGACAAACCATGGAACTAAAAAACTCTCAACATTTTCCTTTTCCACACTCCACAGATAATGAAGGAAATTAAAAAACTAATTACTTTTTACTGCCTAGCTTCGTAGGGCTATATTGGCGTACTTTTAGAGCATGAGAAGTGAAAAAGGAACAAGGAGACCCGGTGCCCGTGGCTAAGTGACGACGGCCGATCTGCAACTCTGCTTCTAAAGTCCCGCTAGCATTTATCTGTTTATTTATTTTTATTACAAAATCCACAGCTCTTAAGAATACTATACATTTTTCCTTATAGAACTAACAAACAGCCAAAGGATTTACTTTCTATAAATGAAACGAAAAGTAAACATTTTTAAATTACTAATCTTAAAGTACAATTACATAACGTGTGTATGGTGTTCGTGTGTGTGTATGTGTGTGTGTGTGTGTGTGTGTCTGTGTGTGTGTGTGCGTTTGTGGGTAAAGTAAGTAAGTAAAAAATCATTTATTCATTTAAGCTTGTACAAAGCACTTATGACATGTCAAAAAAAGTATACAGAAATAATAATAATAAACGTAAATAAAATAGTACAATATTAGTACACATCGTGAATATACATAATGTGAATCTACCACCGGTTCGGACGTTGCTTCTTATCGAGAAGACTCCGGCAAGAAACTCGATAGTTACTCTTTTCAACTTTGTTTGTTTTACAAAAAATAAATTCAGAGTACAGTCAATGCGAGTAGAAAAAAGAACACAATATTGAGCAGAGGAGCAGATTATTCCTACTATGACCACAAACTTTTGTCGTTCAAGTAATCCTCTACATTATAATAACCTTGTTGCATTAACTTTGCTTTAATTGCAGACTTAAACTTGTGAAGAGGTAGATCAACAAGACTTTGAGGTATTTTGTTAAAGTATTTTACAGATTGACCCACAAATGAGTTTCCCACCTTGTGTAGCCTAAGACTGGGAGTTTTCAATTTATTTTTATTTCTGGTATTATGTTTATGAGTGTCACTGTTTTTTTTGAACAGATGCAAGTTTTTGCGCACATACATTATGTTATCTAAAATATACTGAGCGTGCATGCTCAGTATATTTTAGATCAGTTAAAATATCGATCTTCTTAAATACTTCCCTAAGCGAGTCGCGTGGTCTAAGTTTGTAAATGGAGCGGATGGCTCTTTTTTGAAGTACAAAAATGGTGTTCAAGTCTGCAGCTGAACCCCACAACAGTAGACCATACGACATAACACTATGAAAGTAGCTAAAATATACTAGTCTTGCTGTTTCAATATCAGTCAAGAGTCGTATTTTTCTAACAGCACAAGCAGCGGAACTGAGTCTCCCTGCCAGGGCCGTTATATGCGGACCCCATTGCAACTTAGAATCTAAAGTTATTCCTAAAAATACAGTAGAATTTGTTAATTCTAATGGCTCGTCATTCATAGTTACAATAGTATCAACCTGTCTCACATTGGGCATAGAGAATTTGATGCACTTTGTTTTTTTTGCATTAAGTAATAAATTATTACTAGTGAACCAACATAGTACTTTTGAGAGAGTATTATTTACATCGTCAAATGCTTGCTTACCTCTGTCGACTTTAAAAATCAACGAGGTATCGTCAGCAAATAATACTATCTCACAAATATCTTTGACATAGGTAGGAAGATCATTTATATAAATAAGAAAAAGCAAAGGTCCTAATATAGATCCCTGGGGCACTCCCATACGTATGGTGGCACCGGAAGATGCAGTTCCGTTGATACTAACTTTTTGAGTTCTATCTGTAAGATAGGATTGTATTAATTGAGATGAGATACCTGAAACACCGTAATGTCTTAGCTTAATCAGTAATATTTCATGATCCACGCAATCAAATGCTTTTGAAAGATCACAAAATATTCCTACTGCATCTTGCTTGTTTTCCCAAGCATCAAATATGTGTTTGATAAGTGCTACACCTGCATCAGTTGTGCTCTTGTGTTTAGTAAAACCAAATTGTTTCTCATGTAGTAAGTTATTTAAATCAAAGTGTGAAAGCAGCTGGTTCAATATAATTTTTTCAAAGATTTTACTGAGAGCTGGTAGTATAGAAATGGGTCTATAATTAGATGGGTCACTTTTGCTACCAGATTTAAAAAGCGGGATGACCTTACTAAATTTCATCAAGTTGGGAAACTGACCTTGGTCTATGCAATTATTAAAAAGTTTAGCTAAGTGGGGTGATATCGTATTAATGATTGATTTGAGTAGATTAATCGAAATACCCCACAAATCTTCTGTATTTTTCATATTAAGTTCCTTAAATACCTTGAGGATGTCATGAGAATCAACATGATCAAAGCAGAACTGATTTGTGCACCCATCAACACTAGATGTTAGCAGGGACTCAGCTATATGTGGACTAGAATTTAACGTGCTTGTAGTTACAATAGGTATATTAGAAAAAAAAGTTTCAAATGTATTTGCTATTTCAATCTCAGACTCAATAACATTATTTTGAATTTTGAGAGAGAATGAGTGATCGCGAGGTTTAGATTTACAGGTTTCTTTATTAATTATGTTCCAAGTGGCTTTGATTTTATTTTTAGCCAGTTTTATTTTGTCTCTCAAAAAAATGGACTTTGCAATATGACATGATTTCTTGAATGTTTTTGAATATAATTTAACATGCTCAACTAGTTTTTGACAGTTTGAGTTAGCTTTTAATCCATATAATTCGTATAATTTATTTCTACTTTTATGGATGCCTGGAGTGGCCCAATCACTAAATTTAAACTTAAAATTATCAACAGTTACTTTCTTCTTAGGAAAAATATGGTTATGTTCATGCAATATTATCTCAAAGAGATGCCTATACTGATCATCTATGTTATGATGACCTTGGGGCAGTAGGTTAGAAATATTTTTATTTATATTCGTTTGAAACTTTTTTACTCGACTCTTGGTAACTGGTCTATAACTAATATCCACTGATTGAGAGACATGACGGTGCTCAAATTTGGTCAATAGACCACAGTGATCTGATTTCAAACAGTTTATAATTGATTTCTCAATAGAGATATTTTCACAAAAAATATTGTCTAAGCAGGTGGCTGTTAACTCGGTGATCCTGGTTGGTTGATCAAAAAGATTAAGTAAATCAAATGATTTAAAAAGATTTAAAAATCTTACAGAGGTCTGAGAAGAATCTAAAATGTTAACATTAAAATCCCCACATACAACCACCTTCTTGTTTGATTTACAAACCTTTTTCAGTACTTCTTCCATGGTCTCTTCGAACTGACAATAATCAGCAGAAGGGGGTCTATACACACACACAATAATAATCTGCTCTAACTCTGCGCATGCAAGTTCAATAGTTCGCTCAATTGCGAGTGCTACTATGTCTTTAGGCTCTCTAGATTTAAACTTATTGTGAATTAATATCAGTGACCCACCGCGAATAGAGGAACTTCTCAAGAACGAACTAATGATACTATAATTATCAATGCTAATCATGCATTCATTTTTTTTCAGCCAGTGTTCAGTTAAACATAAGACATGTATATCCATACAGTCTAAAAATAAACCTACTTCTAATTCTTTGCCAGAGAAGCCTTGCATGTTTTGATGCACAAAGTTTATAAAATTATTTTGGGGCTTCTCTTTTGTCAACAATGTGCAAGAGTTTACCTCTATTGTCTCTGAATCTAATTTAAATTATTTGGAACAAGTTCCAAAGTCTGTGGTACAATGGTATCATTCTGCTCAATAAAAGCAGAGCGTTTAGCCAAATAATTGGCTGAAATGTTAAAAAAATAAGATAGCGACATAGCTATCTGTCGTTTATAATAATTAGATAAATGAAATCTACCTTTTGTCAGGTACATATTATTATTAATAATAGGATTAATGTCAATGAGATTTATTAAATTATTTGAAAATGTCACAGTATCAAATGTCAAATTGATTCTGTCTTTTTTCATTTTCTGCTTGTGACAGACCCCTACTGTAAGGCAATGTGAACATCACAATTTTACTGACATTAACTAATGAACATAAAGTATTGCAATGTATTTTCATTTGGTTCTTGTTCACAGTACCTCTGTTTGCAATTAAAATAATAAGGGTTGAATTGGGGCTGAAACTATATTCAGCAATTTTCTGAATGATATCACAGTATGAGGCACCCGGTGAACAGTGATTTATAACTGACTTTCCAAGACTATTATACAAAATGTGGCCTATACTTTTTCCAATGTCGTCACTAAACATTACAATGTTACAACCTGGATTTTTATCAGTGTTACTGACAGGGCAGGTATCAGAGATGGAAATGTTGGTGGCTGATTGTGAAGTAAGGGTGTTAAGAAGAGAGGAATCACATTCTGACTGAATAACAGTATGGCCATCATTACTGCTGGAAACTGAGTCCGGGTTGCACAAGAGTTTGGTCAGGGCCAAAATATGCTCCTCATTTTCTTTTTTGGTGATTGTGTATCTGTCAGTTAAACGCCTCAGATTTTCTTTAAGACTACATATTTCTGCTTGTAATACTTTCACTTCATTGTCATATTGACTTAAATTATTGTCTATCATTATAGAATAGACATCCAGTTCATCACCTAATCGTCGGCGTTCCTGAATATATTTTGCATTTTTATACATCATTTTCTGGTTTTTTATCAGTTTCTGAGTTTTCTTAATAAATTTGCTTATCCTAACATATTTTCTAAATTTGTTCTTGCTGCACCTTGCAACACCCTCTGGAGCAGTGGAATTAATCAAATTATTACTAGCCAAATCAATAGCCACAGTAGGGATTGAAGAATGTGCAACAGAAACCAGGCTGGGCACACTAAGAACTAACTCATCGAAAAAACTTTGGTTTTGGGTGTCAACTGTGTGTAGTTTTTCAGTCTCCATGGAAGATATCAGGTGGTGGGCCTCTAGTAGCTCTTGTTCAAGCATGGTAATGCGTTTGAGGCTTTGCACATATTCATCGCTGCAGTCACTGAACCCATCTACTATTATTTGTAACCTATCCCGCTCATTTAATACTAATAAATACCTTTCATGCATCTCAGCCATGTCTTTTTTTAACAAAGCGTTCCTACTTAACGCCTCCAACAATTCCCTTTTATTGTCTTCTCTTTCAAAATGCAAAAGGGTGTGTCTGTTTGCACCGTTACTACTAGTAAGTAGATTTATAATGTATTGAATATCTGTCGAAGACCAAATAACTCCGCAAGGGGAATACTCTTATTATTCTGACAATAACTCAGACAACACACCACTTGTCTTGGTCTTGAAGTAAGAACAAATATGCCGGTATTACGTGGAAGAGTTAACCACGCACACCCAAACCCGAGTCAATTTAGGAAAGATCGTTGTCTTGAATTGGCTCTACTGGGAATCAAATCCGGGACACCACGCAAGTCAAGGCGAGAAATCGTGCTAGCCAATCGTGTCGTCAAAAATAATTGACCATCACACATACCATCTGAGCCGAAACTCTTTGGCGGCGCTGAGCCCGTCGACGGCGGCAGCAGCAGCGTCGGCTTCCTTAGTCCGCCCAGAAGACCTAGGCCTGCGACAAATATTTTTGTAATAACCAAGAAACTAATAATCATCACAACAATCCTAAGCATGCGGCTGAGTCGAATAAATAAATAAATATCTTGAGCACCATACATTATGATCATCCAAAGTTTAGCCAACGCGCCCCAGCGAGGGTCGCATGACAGTGGGTAGCGTCATTTGTTTTGTTTCTAATTATTTGCAACTAAAATCGGTCATTATCTTAGATTAAATCAAACAACGGAAAATACGGCATGTCCTTAATATTGACAATTTTTTGATGCACAACTACAAAGTTGTGCAATGTTGAAGGACACAGACAAACCTATTTGGTTTGACCATAGCGCTAACGCTAAATAGAGGAGCTTGTGGCTGAACCCAACATAATGGGCGAGACAAAGTCAGCTAGACTGCGCTGGCTCGGCCACGTTGAAATGATGGAATCGGATCAGGCTGTGAAAAGAGCATATCTGGGTCGGCCAACCGGAAAGCGTCCGGTGGGCCGGCCCAGGTATCTCTGGATAGACCTGCCCCCCGATTCAGAACGAAGTTATCGACCGATTCGGTAATTTTGTTTTATTTATAGTGAATTAACCGCTTAACGGTAGCAATCAATATTTTTATATGTTAAAACCAAAGGCCTTTAGTTTTCATAAACTAAATTATATAAAAACTATCCGTACTTAAATAATGAATTAAAAATAAAAGAAAATAACCGAATCGGTAGATAACTTTGTTCTGAATTGGGGGGCAGGTCGAGAAGGATCTCAGTCACTTGCAACGGCCCGACTGGCGACGGGTGGCTGAAGATAGAGCAGAGTGGCGGAATCTCGTGTCGGAGGCCAAGATCCACTTTGGGTCGCTGAGCCAGCGCAGTAAGTAAGTATAGCGCTAACGCTAACGAGACAAGCATGCGTCAGTATATTGCGACTGAGTGAAATTAGGCTATGGGGACCTGGTTTAAGCGGTCCACGCACTAGAGGCGATCTTCCTATTTTGATTTAATCTAAGGTCATTCATTACTGAAGAATACTAATGACTACTATACTAACGATACAATATACAATCATATTCATTATAAATAACACCACTTTTTGTTAGGAACTCTATTTATTTTTAATATCAAAGATATCTATGGTTGGAGTGGCCAGCTACGTTGGTGACATGGTCGCCACCGGTGTGGCAGCACAAGTGATTAGGGCTGACGTAGGTGACCACTTTACATAGGGAGTAAAAAAGACAAAACAAGGCTCTGGATGAGGTAAAAAAGTTTAGAATGAGGTATAAAAATGCCGGGTGAGGTGTAAAAATACAGGTTGCCGTCATCAACTTTTTGATACTATCTGTATTTTGTACCTCACATCTTTTTAATACTGTTTCGAAATTAATAATTACCTCAGCTAGTTGCGATCCTGCGCTCTGAGAGCTAAATCGGTTTCGTTTAGTTCTATGGAAAATAAACGCTCGGGCCACACGATAAGTTTCGGTTCCGCGTGCAAGCTACTTAAACTTGACCATGTTTCATGGCACAGACGATTTACTTGTCCATGTAACTTGAGTGATCCTTCTGTACGGAGTACTATTACTCATTCTGTGATATTAATAAATAAGTATTTGCATGTACTCACTCGGTGTGCTGTCAGCGTATTTGGCAGGCGACTTCTCTGGAGTGACCAGTTTGTGTGTTCTTTCTGGTATCTTCCTCGCAGGGATCGGCGTTTCGGAGCCGGAAGTATGGGTTTCTGTTTTGAAAAAAAAAAATAAGTTACACGATCTCGCACGTTACAGTATGTTGACTATACTGAAACATTTCACTGCTATGATAAGTAGGTAGCCTGCCTGCTTAGCTGTTTATAAACATGTCTACTTAAAAATAAATACAGTAATAAAAAGTATGAATTAAAACAACCATTCATATATGAAAAAATATAAACTTTCATGACTATTCAGATCGTAAAATCGAAAGGATAACGAAAGCTTGGTAGGTCAAGTGATAGGGATAGTTGTCTCCTCAAAGCAAACGGCTTTTTGTAGGTTTGAGTACTGACTACTGCCTAAAACAAAAGTAAAAAGTTATAGCATAGATGAATACTTCAGCGACAACCTTTAGTAAAACACTGCATTTTAAAATTGTGCAATAAGTAACCCTTAATGATATTAAATCATTTCAAATTCTTCCGCGCTTCTAATTTGCTGTGCACATGTGGAACATGTGGTACATGATGATCTAGATACCATACTTTGTCTTACACCTAAATTGTTACATTGTGGAATAGTAATCTATATACCGGGTTACTTTATAAACACCAAACAAAATTTTCCCAGACATAAGGCATCAATCGAGGACAGCTTTTTTTAAAAAAAAGGGTAGGTCTTTCTAACTTTTAACAATTTATTTCGAACAGATTATTCGTGCGGCGTGGTTATTAAAAAATAAATTTCAACATCTGAATGAAGCGCGTGCGGGGAGTTGAGAGGCTGCGAGCCCGCCGCCGCTCACGTCGCGCATTATCAACGAAACTAGTAAACAGAAAAATACGTATTTTTCCATTTTCTACATCGATCCTCATATTTCAATTTGGATGGTGCTTATGAAGTAGCACGTATAAAAGAAAGTCGTCTTAGTTAGTTACACTGCTTATAACTTAATAACGGGTGAACCGATTTTTATGATTTTTGTGCGTTTGGATTTTTCTACATCGGAAATAGGATAATAAGTATTAAAAAAATTGGAAAATTTACGAAAAAAATGAATGAAAGCAAAAACATTTTTCCATACTAAATGTTCACAGCTGTCAAGAATTTGACAGAACGAAGTTTGTCGGGGCCGCTAGTGAATAAACAAAACCCAGACAAAATTATGATTTCGAAATTCAAAATATAACATAAAGTTATAGTGTATGCTTAATAAGGGAGATATAGTGAAACCAACCTAAGCTAGGTTCAGAGACGTATTCCTAAACAAACATAAAGCCAAACTGTTACCAACCAGTATCCAGCAACAGCCTCGGCCTAGCCAGCGGCGGCCGCCCGCGCCCGCGCCGCCCCCGCCTGCCCCGCCCCCGCCCGCGGCCCCGCCCCCGCCCGCGCCCGCGCCACCAGCCGCGGCCTGAAGTGGTTGTTCCAGCGGGGGAGTTGTCGCGCTGTTGATACAATATATCGTCGGCTTAAGTGTCAGACCTCGTAACCCTTTTGTTTTCAAGACATTTTTACACTTATGTTACTAATTTCTGGCCGCATACAATAGCAATGCTCTTAAATCTCTTAATAAGTATAAAAACCGCTTTAGTTTAAAATGCAACATATAAAAACCATGTAATTCTGGGCCGCCATATACCGGGTGATTATCAAATAACTTCCGGAAACGATATGGCATTCAGTAAGTGATGTAGTAACTATTTAATCGAAAATAGGATTTTTTCAATTAAGTTTAATTTCAAGATTTTCATAAAAAAAATACTGACCGTTCGAGTGATTTGTATAGAGACCTTGAAATGAGAGTTGGTTAAATTAATTTCATTTTCGCTTTGATAGTTCCTACATCACTTAGTGAGTATGCCATATCGTTTTCGGAAGTTATTTGATAATTACCCGGTATAAAATCAAAACAAACCTTCTTGCAAAATTTTTCGTACAGATTATTTTTTTTGCCCCTTTTTTTTTATTGCCCGTCAAGATGACCTCACTCCACCTGATGGAAAGCGGTCGTGAGGTCAAGATATGAGGCTGACAACAATGGAGTAACGAGGTTTGACAAAACCAAAAGAAGAATACACTGCAAATGTGAGTTGAGGTAGCCTTTGGCAAAAATAATGATATTATTTTGCATAACAGGGATTGGCATAAGCTTCATTTCGGAGAAAATCGATTGAATATTATCATTCAGGATACTTTCAAAACTTTCTGAATAAACAGTAGACTGTGATCATAGAATATGGTTTTAATTTCCATGTCGGCAAAGAAGCATTCTTTGCCGACTTCCATCTTCACTTTAAAAGCTTACAAAAATGCCTTTTCAGTTTCAGTCACTACTCATTGAGTAGTGACCGAAACTCGTAAAAAGTTTACAAAAATGCCTTTTCAGTTTCAGTCACTACTCATTGAGTAGTGACTGAAACTGAAAAGGCATTTTTGTAAGCTTTTAAACTCATTAATAGTTTTAAATAATTCATAACTAGTACATAATAAAACTTTTCCGAAATGTTCATTTTTATACCTTCTAATATCATTTTGGTCATCCCGAGAACGCGTCTTTTATTACTTTTATCTTCTTTCCTTCATAAAATGAAGTTCGTTGTCTCGTTAAATGAATAACTTACCGTATTATTATCGTCATCAGAATCCCTTAAAGGGCTCGGCCGCCGGCGCTCGCTTCGCGCGCGACTTTCCCTGTCGGAGCGGGCGCCTCTCTCACTTCTACTTTTTCTCTCTGTTCTGATTTCCTTCATGAGTCTACTGTCTCTTTCTGGACTGGAGTCCGGAAGGCCTGGGGATAAGATAAAACAATTAAAATATATCAACAGCCAAATGTTCTGCCAAAAAGACTGACTTTTCATCACTATTTCATGCAGCCAATAAGCAGCAGTAATCATTTCAGTTCGCTCAACCGTCTTCGGAATTGGGTATTTGACGAAATAATCGGATTCATGTCAATATTTTTGAAAAATACGGTTAAAAAGGGCCCTATGATTTTTTTAGTTTTTTTACATTAAGGCCCTTCACACTTGGGAGGGCAAGGCTATTTTGAAGAGTTGAACGTGTTAAGTAGGATAGTTCAGTGTACGGTAGGGTGGTGTTTGTTGTCTGTAAATGTGCGTGTAAAGAAAACTTTCATAGTTCTATTTATTTTACTAACCAGCATCAGTCCGATCGCTATCGGTGCTGTTGTTCCGACTATGTGGCGAGCGCGAGTCGAAGCTTCGCCGCCGACTCGTCCTTTCTCGCTCAGATCTACTCTCCCTATCCCGCTCAGATCGTGTCTCCCTTTCTCGTTCTGATTTACTCTCCTTAGATCGGCCTCTTTGGGATCTTCCGTCTCTCTCAGGTTTGTCCCTGTCGGCTTTGCTTTCTGCTGGTCGGGTTTCCCTCTCAGGGCTAGAATCGGCTAGGGCTGCCCCGCTGCCGGCGAGGTCCGCTAGTCCGGCCACTTTCACGTCGCGACGCGCTTGTTTGAAAATTGGTAAGCACTGCTCTCGCATCTTGATGCCAGCCCTTGAAATAGTACAAAAATTGTTGTATAAAGATTACTTTTTATAAGAGTTTAAGAAAGGTTCCTTTTTCGATGAGCGCGAGTCAATGAAGTTCATAATGTTCCTTTATTAAATGGCCGAGGGTTTCAATAAGTCCTTTCGCTAAAATAATGTATATACAGGGCCGGGGAGTTGACGTTCAAAGATTAAATTTAGATGCCTTACATCAAGGTGTATCCAAATCACCCCACCCCCATGTATGTTCTACGATTTTGCTTAGTTTAGGAGATAGAATTATTTTTATAGTTTTTTCCCTCCTTTTCACCGATTAATGGTTTTATATATTTTTTATTATTCTGGCGAGCACTTGTAGTTAGTTTTTTTGATCATAACTATTAACAACACTTAAAAGTACCACCTTAAAAACCACGATGTATCTAGGTATTGCGGAACTTACTTTAAATTTAGTCGTAAGTTCAGAATTACTGTCGGAACTTGATAATAGGTCATGTTTAGGGTATCAAAAAAAATTAAATAGGGAATCTGTGGATTCTTAGTATTGTTAAAAACTGCTCAGGACATTAACCAATAAAATAAGCTATTGTTAACATGGGATTATTTTCTGATACTGACCTTTGAATGACTGACCTATTGTGAATTGAGGCATTTTTTAAGTGAGAAAAAAATGATCTTTTTCTCTAAGCTAGATCACCTAGCTTAGAAAAAAATAAGTAAGGCTTTAAGTAAAACACAATTGGTTATTATTATTTATTTATTTACAAAAGATCTTCAAAATGTCCCTCCAACAGAAATACACATCTGCGCAAAAAAATGTTTTTTAATTCTCTAAAAGCTTGACGATTGCTTCTCATAGCATTTTCCGCTTCGCGGATTTTCGCTCTGAGTTCATCTTCACTGGAAGCTTCTCTGGCGTAAGTTATTTCTTTGAAGTAACCCCAGATAAAAAAATTGATGGGATTGAGATCAGGCGAGCGTGGTGGCCAGTTAATTGGTCCTCGATCCATCTGTCAGAGTACCTGTCATTTAAATAGTTACGCACTTGTTTCGCGTAATGACAAGATGCACCGTCGTTCTGGAAAATCATTGTTCTTCGTAATTGCAGATTCACATCCCCCAGTAAAATTGGCAGATTGTTATCCAAAAAAATTTGGTAAGTGTTTCCATCAAGTCTGGATGGCAGTTCGAATGGCCCAATAAATTCTCCATCCAAGATACCAGACCACATGTTGACGCTGAAGCGATGTTGAAATGATGAAGCTCTTGCATGAGGATTTTCGATCGCCCAAATGGGATAATTATGGCTGTTAAAAACTCCGGTTCGCTCAAATCGTGACTCATTTAAAAAATTCAGGGTCTTCTCGCTGTTTTCTTAACATTGTTTCACAAAACTCGATCCTTAATGCGTAATCCGTAGGATGCAAGATCTGCACTTTTTGGATGTGGTAAGCATGAAAGGATTCCTCATGCAAAATGTCTTGGATCGACGATCTGGGAATACCAAGGTTACGAGCCAGTGCTCTCGTACTTGTAGTCCTATCCCGTTGTATCTCTTATAGCACTATTTTTCTCTGCTCCGGATCAACTCTGAGAACTCCTTCACCACCACGTAGACCAGGGATGCGGCCAGCCATTAACGAATTGTGAGTGTTAATGAATACACGATAGTCAGGGTAATGATCAGGTTGATCTCCACCCCGGCGTTGAAGTTGTTCTCTGTAGTCTTGCTGCTTCGTGGCCGTTGCCCTGTGCAACACCGCAGAAATAATGCATTTCTGCATATTCACTCAAAGTGTAGGCCATCACTAACACTTTCTAGTTACAACAGTCCAAATCGATAGGTAAAACGGAGTCCAATAAGTAACAAGCAGGGGTCGAACAAGTAGGCAACAGCAGTATCACGGTTGGAAAAGCAAAGTAGTCGAATAAAATGGCGAAATAAGACGAGTAGCAGTTAACACAATGTGAGAACGACTGTTACGTATTGCTTGTGATAACCCAGGTAGCCAGCCCTATCTATTACTAAAACCCTTTGGGCTATTGTTCTAACTAGAGTAAAGCATACTTACATGTGCGAGTGAGAGAGAGATAGCAAGTTTTTTTTTACCTGCGTCCGTGATATCAAGGTAAAAAAAGATGACCGAACAAGATCATAACTGAAAAAACAAACAATAACAATGAAATACAATTGAAGTTTTCCCCTTAAAAATGCCTTTATTCACCTAAAAGGTCGGTTTCAGAAAATAAGCCTCTGTTAACAATAGCTTTTTTTGGTCTTATTTTATTGGTTAATGTCCTAGCCAGTTTTTAACAATACACAGGTTCCCCGTTCAGGGCGTGCATTGCTTTTCAGAATTGGTAGGCACTAAAGGCCGCGTGGTGTCTAGTCTAGGCGCTATGCCGCTCAATTCTACACGATTTTGCCCAAAAGATATCATAGCCATGCATGCCTGGATATGTTTTTCTGATTGGTTAAGTTTTTTTTCAAAATTTGTAAAATTGTTCAAGTCAGCGTAACCAGTATCATTCCAGACAGTTTTTGTTGTGGAAAACAGAAGACACGGTAAACAGAATAACAAATTTGAATGGCAACAGCCAGTTAACCATGTGAATAGTGAATAACCAGTATTATAGTAGATACTTCACATTAAAATGCCTAACGACTTTACCTTTTTCTTGGAAATGCAACATTTTTTACTTCATCGACATGAAAACGATCCGAAAGGATTTGACCGCAATTTATTTAAGCAAAGTGATTGATCGCCACACTCTAAGCAGTTTAGGTTATCCATTACACTCATTCATACACAGTAACATGAACAGCAATTAATTCTTACTTAGCCACACTAAAATAACTACAACAAACAAACAACACGTAAAAAAATGGCGCGCGCTTTCCCGAAACAAAACAAATCAGCGCGAGCGAACGGTCATTGCGCTACCTATACTCTCTCCTTGTCGCACCCCCGCGCAGTAAATTATCTATCGCTTTCTTGCTTCACACGACCAAATTACAGACATAAAATTTCTGACATTCACATTCGGCCGGTTATTTGAGTAAGCATGCCTACTTAAGGGTGATAAATTGCGAAGGTCGAACGTCATAGCATTACGCGTGGGAAGTACGTCATTTTTATTTCGTCGTATTAATTTGACGCGGAATTATTAATGCCAATGATAGTAAATTCTATAGGAATCAAGTAGGCCGTCGGGTGACTGCCTACTGGTAGCGCACCGCGCGTTTTTTATGAAGGAAGTTTCTGTTATAATAAAAAATAAGTGTGATAAATAGTGATAATTTAGTGAGCTTATAATGATAATTGCGGGGCACAGATACTAAAGTTTAATGGTGAATTTTTCGATTTTGCGAGGTAGGCACTGCTTATATGCCTATATGCAATGCACGCCACTGTGACCCCGTTTAATTTTTTTTGATACCCTTTATTATGACCTTATCAATTTCCGACAGTAATTCTGACCTTGCGACTGAATTTTTAAAATAAGTTCCAGAATTCCTAGATACATCGTAGTTTTTAAGGTGGTACTTTTGAGTGTTGTTCATAGTTATTACCAAAAAAATGAACTACAAGTGCTTGCCAGAATAAGAAAAAAAATTAAAACCATTTTAATAGGTGAAAAGTAGGCAAAAACCAATAAAAATAATTCTATCTCCTAAACTAAGCAAAATCGTAGAACATACATGGGGGTGGGGTGATTTGGATACACCTTGATGTAAGGCATCTAAATTTTAGCTTTGAACGTCAACTCCCCGGCCACCCTGCCTATTATAATGGCAGTTTAAGGCTAAGGCTGAGAATAAGCCCTATTTTGGTTATACATGCTTTATATCCCAATTTTATATTTTATTTTGTAACTTTGAGCAATGAAAATATCAATATGAAAGTGAGTAAAGGAAATTATTGTTTATTCGATAATTTTGAATATTTACGTCCTTTCGTTACATATTAACATTACCCTAAATTTTGTATTTAAATAAAAGTCGAAATTGGATTCAACCCATAAAATCATTTTTCAAATTGCCCAACGGGTGGTAAGTATGTTAAAGTTGCACATCGCCCAAAAAACTGATGGCCGTTCGGGGAGAAAAGTGCCAGACTGGACCTTTTCAAAGCAAACGCGATGTGGGACCTGCAGGGAAGGCCTATGTTCTGCTTCGGACGTTTTGACGCTGTGAATGATGAATGACTCACTTATAGAAGACAGTGTCCTTATTGTTGTAGGTGAGGCAGTTGTCGATCATGAGCTGGAAGTCGGCCTCCACGTCGTCGATGTTGCGGTAGGCGCCGCGGTCCAACTGCGCGCCCATCGTGCTGAGATCCATCGGGTGCTTCACTATTGTGCTGTAGTCTGGGACCTGGGTTCAAAAGCGCTCAACGGTTAAGTATGGTAGTACAATTGCTATTTATTAGTTTACTAGGGCTCAAAACTCTGTAACTTTTGACATAACATACCATCGCGACTATTTCCCAAACGGGGTAGTCCAAGTCAACAAGTGACTGTTGCCGTAATGGTACTAGAACCCGTGAACACCGAACACCGTGGCAGAATCTAACGTTAATTAAATGAAAATAGAATGATATACTCAGTAGTGATGTAGAAATATGCCAGTGAAAATTATTTGACTCTTAATTCAAGGACGCTTTATAAAAAACGGCGATCATTCGATTTTTTGTATGTGACCCCTAAAATAATCATAAAAGTAAATATTTATTTTAGGTCACATACAAAACTACTATTATTACCTATCAGGCATGCCTTGTTTTTAGAGATGTGCCGATTAGTCGCCGACTAGTCGGTTAAGCCGACTATCCGGCCACTATAGTAGTCGGCGACTAGTCGGCAAGGCGCGCCGACTATCCGGCTTCATATTTCGTATGTATTTCTCAATGAAAATCAAGGTTTTTCTTTGATGTAATAGCAGAACCTAACTGAGGTATCAGGGCTTGATATCGGTGTTTAATATGGTTGTTCATACTTGTAGTATTTGCTGTTTTTCCCTGGCCACCACGAGAAATTATTATTCGGCACTGGTTACATTTAACTTTATGGGAATCATTGTCTAATTGTTAAAAAAAACATCTATGCACGAGATTTATGATCCTGGTCAATGATTAAACAATTGAGCTCTTTCACTTGAATTAACACAAAGAGATCACTACAAATAAATACTTTTTATACAAAAACACTGCTCCGACCTTTTCGTAAGCGAATATCAAAAAACAATGCGACGTAAACAAAACAGCTTCTGATACGTTCGCAGGCGTTTGCGACTTGCACACGATTGAGCTGTACACAAAACGTTACGGAAATCCCCGAAACCGTGATCAGCTCGACTGACTAATCGGCCGACTAGTCGACTGACTTGCAACCGAATAATGGGCTATTCGGCCAAAGTCATAATCGGCACATCGCTACTTATTTTCCTTAGATAATAAGAAAATTATACCTGCTATTGCACAAATATACAATTCTTTGGCCGCGGTCCGATTTACGCTGAAAGTACTTTTAGCACTTTTGCTCGGTCTAAATTGAAACGCGCGCTAAAAGCGCAAACGGTGCTATCAGCGTTGAAATCAAATCGGACCGCAAAATAATCGTCACATAGCCTCAAAATTTAAGGATCAATTATCTAAAATATTCTGCAAGATTGATATTGTCACTTTTATGAATGAAAAGTTATCTTACTATCCACGCCGAAGATTTTGTAACTTACAAGTTTATTATGAGTTACTGAGCTACTGAGGCCTATCTAAAAAAAAACTTAATTTTATGTTTGACGTTTCTTCTATGATTTGGACATAACGCTAACAGTGCTAACGCCGAGGAGCAGAGGATAGTTGCAGGATGGCGGAGTTGGTGACGTCATTTATGACGACGCACCATCTGTCAAAATCGTTTAGGCGCGCTAAAAGTACTGTCAGCGTAAATCGGACCGCCGCCTTTATCAGTATTTGAACAAGGCTTATACAATTAAGGGGGGTTTTAGCGCTGAGAAAATAGATGAAATATGCAAGTCAAAATAATTATAAAACCACAAAATAATTCGCCTATCAGCTTGGGCCAGCTGTTATTGCTCTGCAAACTATCGCTATACCTCGCTGGAGTCAACGGGTTCAGTGAAGATGTCGCTGTTGTCTCGTTGCCGCAGCAGCCGCAGCAGCTTGTGCAGCACGCTGCGCTCCGGCCGCAGAGAATGCAGCACGCAGCGCTCCCATACCCGCGTGTATTCCGCCTTTAGGCGCTCCCGTTTGCGGACCAGCTCGCATAGCAGTCTGGTGGAAGAAATATTGGCATTTATATACGCAAGGATAGTGCTAGAGAAGCTATAATTTAATTCCATTCAGAACGTTTACTTTAAACACAAAAAAGTTCATATGGCTTTAAGGTACCTACAACATATGGCTAAAAAATGCTACATGACCACGAGGACCCATCAGAAATTACGATGAATAGAAAATGATGGTTTCAGATGATTCGTATTTAAGTATATACAAGGAAATTAGCAACATATTAAACTTTAACCCCTTATATATCAGGCCAAACCAACAGCCCAATAGCGTAGTCACACAATTTTCCAATGTAAAAAATAAAACTTAAATATTTATTTATTCATCAGAAACTAAAAACAGTAAGGAAAGTCTTGTTAATCCTGTCAAATCTCAGGCCATTATCATTGGTAGTAAAGCTATGCACAAAAAGGCCTGTGCATCACCCCTTTCACTGTTGGTGTACAATGGGACAAGTCCCTTCCCAAACTACTGAGATTTATTTTAGTGGCCCCCCCGACCAACCTCGCGGTTATGCAGAAAGGCACACTATTCCTAGCACACCGTGAAGTGTACTAGGGACCATCTGCGGTAGGTCCTGCCGCCATAAAGCACAACGCACGATGCATTACACATTACGGTACTCATAGGCGAGTAGCCCGTGGCATTACCCACTCCCATTTATCCAGAATGGTACCGGAGCAGTTATAGTCACTCACCACGCGCATCCAAAGAACGCTAGCGGCTTCAATCCCCGCTAGGGACGTCAGAGAAGCCAACTACCATTTCTCCAGAATGGTGCTGGAGCTGTATAGCACGCTCACATCTCGATGCACTGCCGTACATCTACCCTTAGCTACAGCAGGGTGGCCGGATGGGCAATCTAGCGGATACCCATCTCCTTGCTATCCAGGCAAGTACCGGAGGAGCAGCAAGCCGCTATAAGGGTTCCTCACTAACCCCCATCTAAACACTTAGCGGCCCAACGCCCTAGAGTCTAGGGCGTTGGGCCCTTATTTAATGGTCTAGGGCCTAGACCATTGAATTTAGATACTCGTTGCGCGCGAGGAGGGACGCTTGGTACACACTACCGAGCAGACGAACATGCCCCACCTCTGCAACTAACCACATGCCACCACGAATCCAACTCCAAGTTGGGGCCTACCTTAACAAAGGCAGAGCTGGGACCCCCAACACCCGTGGTACCTAACAGCCAGACCCGTAGTTCCGGCTGCGAAAACCCTACCTACCCGGGTGAATTAGATAGGGACAATAATTGATTACGCTGTTTCCGTTAAGAAACTGGGAGTCTTTTTTGACTGTTACCTTGCATGGGACCACCATGTCAATCAGGTAGGCCGAAAAGTTCTTGTAGCTTTCTACTCACTGAAGCGTCTACAGAATTTCCTCCCCATTCGAACCAGGATAACACTAGCTCAATCACTTAAGCTTCCTATTATTGATTATGCTGATAGTTGTTATCTCGACGCTACGGAGGAACTTTTAAATAGGCTCGAACGTCTTCAAAATGTTTGCATTCGCTTCATATACGGCCTACGTAAGTATGATCATATATCTGAGTACAGAAAACAATTGAAATGGCTTCCTATACGTTTGCGGCGGAATTATCATATACTGGTCATCCTCTTCAATGTACTGTTTAATCCCGCTTCTCCAAGCTATCTCCGTGAACGTTTTACATATCTTTCGTCTTCTGGCCGAGCTCATCGCTCAGCCTATAACTTTCATTTAACTACTCCTCCCGTAACACGTGCATGTATGGTGAATCTTTTACTGTTCATGCTGTACAATTGTGGACAGTTGCCTGTATCCCTTCGCGATGGACTGTAGGTTCTTTCAAAAGACTGCTAAAAGAACATCTTTTGAGTTTTACTTAAATTACATTGGATCATTATGTTTACATGTATACATATATTTATTTATATTTTGTTTATTGTATGTATTATTATGTTTATCTATATGTTTATGTACTTATTGTAGAATATTAATTTACTTGGGCTTTTAGTTTGTTACGATTTTCGAATATGTAACTCTCGTTTACATTTCCATTTGTACACGTTTGTCTATCCATAACAATTTTAAATGAGTTTTTCCTGTCACCATGGTCTGCTGGAAGAAATCTCTTTCTAGAGATAAGCTAACCTGTACTTTTGTACTCCATAATGTTTTCTCTGTAATTTGTCTCTATGTGTACGAAATAATAAATAAATAAATAAGGTTCATACAAAAATACAAGTTACACAAATAAGAAATACTTCAGATCCGGCTTGAAGGACCAAAGATGAAAGCTCAAATGTTCAATTTACAAATTATATTACATAAGTATTAAAAATCATAGAAGTAACACAGAACACAGTGTAAACTTACCTTGCACGTTCTAAATCTTGACGGATTCTTTGCCAATACTTCAGTTGATTACATAACTCCCTCACATTTACTGTTCCGTCTTGGATTCCTCTAGTACCTATAAAAATAACGAATATTCTATAATTTAGTAGTTACAACACATAGAACAGAGTCGGTACTACTAACACTAATAGTAGGGGTGACGGCGGACAGGCTAAATGGAGAGTTAGTCGAGCGCCGAGGGATTTTGCTAATTAAAAATATATACCTATATATATGCGCCAGACAACACACCTCTTGTCATGGTCTCGAAGTAGGGATAAATATCCCTGTGTTACCAGACAAGGAATAATGCCAGGGGCGTCTCCCAGCACTCGAAGACGCAAGCCAATTTAGAAAAAATCGTTTCCTGAATTGACCTGACCGGGGATCGAACCCGGGACACTACGCAATTCAAGGCGAGAAACTGTGCTACAGCGCACTACGCCAATCGTGTCGCCGAAATTACGAAGTAGAAAAAAGATATTGGTTGGTTGTCTACGGGCTTTTAAAGGGGGCGCTGAAAAAGAAATACTCGAGCGCGTCCGATATATGTATTCAGAGAATTTAATTAATTAAACCCAAACAAATCCCATTCGAAAAACTGTCGATTCGGATGTGATGCAAGCTTGTAGTAGAATTTCGAGGCTGCCATTTTTCAATTTTCAAATATAGTTATTTGCTCACCATGATGGCTGGTCAAGCTCTGCAGCCTCCTCAGCAGAGGCACGCCGTTCCTATTGTGCCTCTTCAGGGTCCAGTAGGCCAGCAGCCGCTTCATGAGCTGCGCGCGCGCGGCGGGCGGCCCGTGCGCCAGCAGCGCCACTTCCGACACGCGCTCGGCGGGCAATGTCGGAACTAGGACCACTGGCGCCCAGGTACGCTTCATTGCTAGGACTCGGCGGGCCTAAAATGACGTTTTAAAGTTAAGAAAGGCAAATAAGCATCTTTTTTCTTTCATAGTATGTGAATGACGAGACCTATCAAGGATTAAATTTCTGCAAGATTTATAATCCCGCATACATTTAATAGTTTTTTTTTTTGAGAGGACTAAAACTAAAGAATAAATATAAAATAATTGTCGCTAGGTATAAAACCGAGTGAATATTCAAGCGTTGCTTGCTAACAGTTTTTCATAACACACTGTGAAACACTTAAGTATAGAAATTAATAAACCCTGTAAAAAACAACATCAATGATTTTAATCTATTGGAATTGTGGAATTACCTGAATAATTTTCTCCCTGCCTTTCTGCCTGATTGCCGTTAGATCCGTAGACTTTGAATCGCCTTCGGATTCCAGAGCACGCCTCTCCTGATAAACACATCATTATTTTCTGTGTTAATGTCAGGAATTCTTTTAAAGGCAACATTTTGTAATAGTACAAATGGTACAAGTGTGTAATGTTGGTGATTACCGCTGAGGCGCCATTGAGACCCTAGCCGTTAGGTGAGAGCCTTAAGAGAGCCGAGGACGGTAATCATCAATACACACGTCTATCATACGATGTTTTTCAACACACTTGTAAAGAAAATAATACTAAAAAATCATTTTATTTAGTGGATAAAAAATTATTTAAACTATTGAACACGGTCTTTTTTGTATCGATACTTTTTTAAGAACAAAGCAACTCAACCAATAAAATAAAAAAAATCTCTTTAACTAACTTGTGAATGATTGTAATGAAAAAGTCACAGTTTGATTACAAGTGTCATTATGTGCCTAATTGCGGTGAAATTAGAACCACTTTATGAGCAAGTGTGTTGAAAAACAGTTTTGTAGTCCGATTTGTAAGTTCTCAGTAGCAGCAGACAAGTTTGTTTTTTGTTCGCATCGACATTCCTGCTGTTTGGGTGTACGAGTTTTAAAAATGTGTTTTGAGTAAGGTATGTACGAGCATTTAATTTATAATTTAATTTTAATTTTTGATTAGTTTTTAATATGATTTAATGTAATAAGTACTAACACCTAGATTTTAAGCGTTAATGTATTACTGACCCATGGATTTCTGTTGTCCGCAATAAATGAATTTGAATTGAATTGAATTTACCTGTAATACGTGCGCGGGCGTGTGCGCGTCGCAGTACGCCATCTTGGCCACCTGTACGGGCTGGCTCGGGTCGCGCCCGGGACCCGCCGCCTCCATCTTCATGTATAGCCTACATGATAGTATTTGATTAATTGCAAATCGATAATCAAATTAAACTGGACAGGCAATCACATTGGATGACCGGGAAAACCGGATCTTCGCCATAATACGAGGACGATCGCAAATTACCGGAAAATACCAATCTGACATCCGCTTTCGCTATTGTGTAATTTTTAGGATCATCGCGGAAAAACCTGACTCGCCTTAGGTAAGTTGCAAATTAGCACTCACGTTAAGAGTGCATGGTGCGCTGATAGTATAAGATACTGACGGTTTACATTAACTCAAACTCAAACTCAAATAACTTTATTCAAATAGACTTTCACAGTAAGTACTTTCAAATCGTCAAATTTAAAGCAAGATATACTCAATAGACATAATTACTATAATAATATAGATATATAAATACACAGTATACAGACATAATGCGACTCTACCACCGCGTCGGAGTTGTTTCTTGCTGAGAAGACCCGGCGAGAAACTCAGCAGTTACTCTTTCAAACTTGTTTTGGGTTTACAACAGGCGTTAGTAAAGTACAATGTGTCATTTTGATACAAATAAACCTACTGAGTGTCTAATCTAAAAAATATAAAACAATTGAAAAAAATCAAACATAAAAGAATATAAACTTGAGGTCATTTAAACAATTAAGAAATAAAATTGTTTGTCAGTACAAACTAAGTATTAACTAGGTATTACAATAAAATATCTGTTACAATAGAGTTATCTAATCGGCCCCGCATCGAGCAGAGAGCTTACACCCAGGCATTTTTCTCTTTAGGGTGGTATTTTGTAGTGTAATAGCCCTTTTTCAATAAAGCTGCTTTGATGTGATTTTTGAATTTATGTAGTGACGGATGCGAAGATAGGTTAAAGTCCACAGTCTTATATATTCCGGCATTTTTATATCATAGAGATATTCATACATGTACATACATAATAATGAGATGGTAGATCATAGCGGCAATGCGATATAGTCATACCCGGCTTGCTGCGCGCAAGTGACGTGGAAGGCGGAGTAGCAGTTGGTCTTGTGGCACTGGATGCAGGCGCCGGCGCCGCGCTGCTTGCACACCATGCACTGCAGCTTCCAGCGCGCCGCGGGGATCATCTCTATTGAGTCTACGCAAGGGGAAAAACATTACAATGAATTAAGGCCACATTCGCACCATGAAACCGGTCATTTGCCAATGAAAAGGTGTTGAAATTGAGAGTTCTTACACACGAGACGGCAAATGCCGTCGACCTCTGCCATCGACGTGCCGGCGGCACACAACATAAGCTTAGCCCAAGAAATTAATTCTGAATTGCTTATTAGTGCTCGGCCAGACTGGCAGCGCGGCGCGGTTAGCGGAAGGCGCGAGATCGCGCGCGACATGAGTGTCCGCAGTAGTAGCGCAAACTTCGTTCGAGTGTAGTCGCGTCCAGTGGTTTATAAACTATAATATGGATACTACTATTTGAGATGCTCGCTCCCCGTTTTGTTCGTCGCTTTCCTCCCGCGCATGCACTGCGGCCACTTGAAGAAGGAGCTCTGGCACAAGTTGCCCGCCCGCTCCTCCTACTCGGGCCGCGCATCGCGCTCGCGCGTCCACTACGGACACTCAATATGATGTTTATATTTTCGAGTTTGTCGCGTCGCGTCCGCGTTTGCAGTCTGGCTGAGCACTTAGTGATTTAAAAAAAAACAATTATTTGAAACTCGAACTTACAAGATTACTAAAAATGACAGATGTCGACGACAAATTTCGATGGCATTTGCCGTCCCTTGTGTAAGAAATCTAAACCACGCAATAAAACCAGTCACTCAATTGCTCACCTTCAAGTTTAAAAAAGAAATTTATCTCGCTTTGCAGTGACAAAAGCCCAGGCAACGATGCCGGGCTCGGTATTCGGGCAGGTTCGGCAAAATGTGAAAAGCTTCATATAAATTGCCAGCCTTTAAGGCTGGTAAAATGCTAATAACTTAAAAGGCGAGCTCACTGTGTCATAGAACACTCTGGACAACATAATACATAATGCAAAAGATTTTAGAGAGTGTGCCAATTGTTCAGCTATGTATTGGGTTAACACGTTTCATGAGCGAAGGTTAAAATGGAGAAGTTGTTGTCATGGTTCATTTTTCAAGACAAATTAAGAGGGACCAAGAAAAATCATTGATTACATATGATGGAGGCAAAACAGCTCATGGACTTACCAATTGGCTCCAGAAATACAGTGTTAGCGAAACGGACTTCTGGTATCCAGAGGGCACACACCACGTGGGCCCAGGTGCTTTGGTCTGTTTGCTTGAATGCTCCTGTTGAAAAATTAATGTTTGCTTCCAAGGTTTACAAGATAATACACATAATATCAAAACATTTCAATCATATATATCAAGAAATTAAATATATATGGGACAATTTACAGCAAGATCATAAAATATACAAGTTAAACAGTTTTTTCACCAATAAGTAAGTCAAGCAAGGAGCAAGGAGTTTTCCAAAATAGGAATCAACATGTACCTCCAGTATTTGGGCACAGGACACAATTCACAAGACGAGAAGGTGATTGTAGACAGCGCCTACAAAGCCACTGGCCCTCGGGGATATATGGGACCTACAAAATGAAATTGAAATAAGTTACTTTAATGTTCACTGTTTGAAATTTTCATCTCATTCACATTTTTGGAACCAATTCTTGTTTTAAAATAACTTACTCCATAGCAATCCTGGTGCACAGCCAGGTTGCACATGTCACAGAACAAAATGACATTGGTGTTCTGACACTCGCCGTCCATGCAGATGCAGCATACTGCATCTTCATCCACTGTGGCTGCGGTCTGCTGGCCACTTTGAGTTGCCTGTTAGACAAGAAAAATTATGTTGATGTTGGATAAGGATAATATATCTAAATAACATTCATTCCTGAACCTCCAGATTGTGTTCTAATAGGTTGTGTTCTAATAGGTAGGAAATATGTTCTAATAGGTTGGGGAAAAAGTTTATCTATTTCTTAGGAAATTCAAAACATTTTTTAATATAGTTTATTTACATTTAACTAAAGTATGCAGGTGGTATTTTGTTCGATTACTTTTTGCCATCTTGTAGGTAGGGACATGATCCCATTGCTATAGGAATTTCGAGGCTTCTGATGTGTGTGTGTGGTTTTGGCAGTCAAGTCGTGATGTTAACCTGACATTGCCTAATGAATTCCGAAGAGACCGAAACAGGTGGAAATCTGAAGGTGCAAGGTCAGGACTATATGGCGGATGCATTAACACCTCCCAGCCAAACTCTCTTAATTTTTGCTGAGTGGCTAAAGATGTGTGAAGATTGAGGTCTAGCGTTATAATGACGAAAATCCACACCCTTTCTGTTGATTATTTCCGGCCGCTTTCTCTCAACTTCTTGCTTCAATCTCATTAGTTGTTCGCAGCAGAGTTCAGAATCGATGGTCCTGCCTGGTGGTAACAGCTGATAATGAATAATGCCCATCCAATCCCACCACATACACAGCATCACCTTGTTGCGAGTTAACTTGGGTTTCGCCACAGTCTGTGAAGCCTGACCGATCACGACCTTTTTCGCACGTTCTTGTCGTACGTGACCCACTTTTCATCACCAGTTATCACCTTCTTCAAAAATTGTTCGGTTTCATCACGTTGTAATAAAGAATCACAAATGAGTACACGGTTCATTAGGTCTCTTTAAGTGAGCTCGTGCGTGAGATACCCAAATATCAAGCTTTTTTGTGTACCCAGTTTTTTTCAAATGCGCCAAAACTGTTTTGTGGTCAATTCCCAGTTCTTTAGCTACGTCGTAATTACTGATAGGCCGATCTTGTTCCACTTTTTCAAAAATGGCATCCATTTTATCCGTATTAGGGCGACCAGAGCGACGTGCATCTTTGACATCAAAATTTCCGGATAGAAAACGCTTGAACCAGATTTGTGCTACTCTCACAGACACTGCACTATGTCCATTAACATCTCAATATTTTTTCGCGGCTTGCGTTGCATTTTTACCTTTTTTGTAGTACAATTTTAAAATGAATCGAATTTCTTCATGAGATTCACTCATCTTGACAGTAAGAAAAACAAATGAAAATCACACATTTTCCTACTTTGAATTTGGAATTATCTTCTTTAAAATTTTAACTTTTAATGATACCAAAACCAGCTAGATACAAATAGTATCGCCAAAGAGATTTTATTACAAGTTCATACATACTATATGCGAAAAGACTTTTTCCCTAACCTAATATGTCAAAAAAACAACAATTATACAACTTACATAAAACTACTTTGGTATAATATGCCATTGCTTTCATTTACATACATACATACCATCACGACTTTATTCCCAACGGGGTAGTCAGAGGCAAGTGACTGTGTCTTCATGGTGAACGAAACACTCAGAAGCCCACTTTTCACCAATTGTATTAGAACCCAACATGGTAGGTGAGAGTGGTGGTGAGAGCCTTTTGATTTTTTATCGATGTTTTCCATCACCGGAGAGTAAGTCGGATATTTAACAATGAACACAAAGATTTTGGTTCTGGCCAGATTTGAACTCGGGACCACACGATCCACGATGTGAGTTCGGGCGCTGAACCACTAGGCCTCGACGCTCTTTGCTTTTATTTGAATAAGAATAATTTATTTGCTTTTGAACAGGGTTTGCAGGAGAACGAACAGTAATAACATACGAGTAGTATGATCGCCTATCCAGCCATTACAGAATCAGAATCATTTATTTCGCTTGAAAGTGGTACAAAGATGTTAAAGAAAAATTTACAGAGATATCACATTTCACTATAGCATAACATGCAAAATTAATTAATCTAATTTTAAGTTTACATGAAAATTATTATTTAGAATGTCACTGAATCAATTACGCACAATTCATTAAAATAAACATATAATACCAAATAAATGAGTTACAACAAATGAGACCCACAGAATTGAAAATATTCATTCATTAAGTAGAAACATCTTTCTATCAACCACCGTTTGAGGTTTGTTTTGATCTGTTTAATGGGAGTACTTTTATTTCGTCATTTAATTCATTATAGACCTTTATAGCCATACAGTAAGTACTTCTACTGTAAAGCGTCGTAGAGTTAGCGGTAGAACCAGTTTGTTGGGATGCCTTGTATTAAAATTACAAAACTGACTTTTTTTTGTGAATAAAATAGAATTGGTACAATAGCATGCAAATACATTTCACAAATATAAAATGGTTAGCATAACATTCGCCACAGAACTCAAACCCTAATTACATGTCTTGCATATCTGATTGACTCTGACTATACATTTGATAGTTAATATAGGTTACATTAATGAGCTTGCTGATTCTCCTTGTTATTTAAAAAAATACATGAGAGAATAATATGAATGCGCCACGAGCCACTCTCGTAATGACTTCTTAAATTGATTAAAGGACATGTCTTTCATATATTGCGAAATCTTATTATCAATTAATACACATATGTGACACATGCAAAAACTTTTTTTGCATACAAGTACTTTTTGGTATGAACTCAAGAACCAGTCTATTACAATTTCTAGTATTTCGGGGATATAAATCTAGCTTGTTTAACAAGATCAGGGTTTAATTTAACAAACTGTGCGACTTCGAATATATATAGAGAGGGCAATGGTAGGATGTTCAAAGATTTGAAAAGTGGCCTGCATGATACATTAGGTGCTACTCCACAGACTGCCCTTATAATTTTTTTCTGAGCGAGGTATGCCCTTTGCATATCAGTGCTGTTTCCCCATATGATTAGTGCATAACGCAGCACTGATTCTACATATCCAAAATAGGCTGTGAGGTCTGGTATTCACCAAAGCGGAGTGGAGAGGAGATGTGTATTGATAACCAATCAGATTGCGTATTTTCCACATTTCATAGACAGATATGGAAATAAAGAAATCTGATTGGTTATAAAAAGACATGTCCTCGCCTCTCCGCTTTGGTGGAAACTGGGCCTGAGAGCACATACCCACATTTAATAAGCATGTCTTGTCCTTTGTAGCTGTTATTTGGGAATTTATATAAAACAAATGAAATCTATTAATTTTATTACATACTTTATCTACATCTTGCTTCCAGTCAAGTTTATTGTCTATTTCTATGCCAAGAAATCTTACACTATCTAAGTTTCTTAATAATTTATATTTAAGTTTGTGGAATTATTGAAATTAATATAGCATGTTTTGTAAATATTAGTTTTTAAATTATTAGAATTAAGCTAATTAACAATTGTTTAAAGAGATGCATTTACATCATGTTCGTGTTCAATTATGTCCTTTTTTTTATTGGTTGACGCTATTACTGATAAGTCGTCAGCAAACAGTATACTTTTATGTTCAATGCAGTATGAAAGATATGAAAGAATGCTCCCTTGTGGAACTCCAAATTCATTGGCTTTACATTCAGATTTGTAAACTTGTATACTATTTTTATTACTGAGTTAAGTGATTTCTACCGACTGCATTCTGTGACGTAGGTGTGTCATGATCCAGCTCAAGGCTTTACCTCTGATACCACTATTCTCCAATTTGAACTTGAGTTGGGTATGTGAAACAGAGTCAAAATGCCTTTGACAGATCAAAGAAAAGGACCGTAGCGTAATTATCATTATTTTATACTTTGTAGTGTATTATGAACTAAGTTAGCTGCTAGCATTGTTCATTTATTTTTTTGAAACCCATATTGATTTTAATTTAATACAATTTCTCAAAAAATGACACAAGCTTGTTGTGCATGACCCTTTCATACACTTTTGACACAACGGGTATAAGTGTAATTGGGCGGCAATTGTTCAAATCAGTTTTTTTAGCTTTTATTTGTACAATGGTTTAATGACTGCACATTTTAGACGATCAGGAAAAGTACCAGTTTCCATGGACAGATTTATTAAAAATGCTAGTACTGTGCCTATCTGTTCTTTGCATGCTTTTATGACTTTAGTGCACACATTATCGTATCCCTCAGAGTTTATATTGGTATTATTGTCCTAAGTTATATTGAATTATTTAATGAATTATTATAATTTTGGTAAGTAATTCATGTAAGTTTGTTAATTCATGTTATAATAAATGTCAAGTTAATAAAGAAATCAATAAACATAATATTGTTAATGGGTTTTGTAAGCAACAACCCGACCTACCCAACATATAACCCAATTTTTATAACTGTGCACCTTGAGTCTCGAGTTGTCAAAATCGTTAGGTTGGCAGCATTGAATTTTACCCGCCCTCATATTTCCTCACCAGTCCGCTGAGGCGCCTGTCGGGTATGAGCAGAGTAGTTGGCGGGCGGGTTAAATTCCATGCTGCCAACCTAATGATTTTGACGACTCAAGGTGCACAGTTATAAAAAGCAGGATAAACAGCATGTACGTTTTCTAACAATGTCTTCTCCTGTGAAAAAATATCTTGTATCTCTTTTAATATGTTGAAGGAGCTCATTGTAATTAACATAATAAATAGTTTTAGTTAGTAGTTGTGTAGTACATTTTTGAAAAAGATGTGATCGTAAAATGTATATAACTTTTTTTATACAACCTCCAAAGTTCAGGAAAAAACCAAATTTCTAACTTATGCAATTTCATTAAATGGCTTATTTAAAAAAATCATAAAATAATCATATAACCCAAAAACTAAAAAAAAAGGTAACATACATAGGGTATCTTTGGATACCCCCGAGTGTGAGCAATCTAGAAAAAAAATTATGGACATGTATGTTTGGCCCACCTGAAATACCTGACATACCTGAAAATAAGATTCCTTCTCCAATCTATCCATTAGCAGTTCCAATGTATCTACGGAGACTAGTGGGAGGTTTTGTTTTACTCGCATTTTGTTGATGATGGCCAGCCAAGCGGTGTCTTCCTCATCCACATCATATTCTACCTCACCATCCAATTCCTCTGCAGACTTCTCAATGAAGCGAATATATGCATTTGGTCGAGGAGGGGCATCACAAACTCTCTCATTGTAGTCAGCTATAAGCTGTTGGGAAAAGAGGATTGTTGGATTGTTTTTAAGTAGTTATCTTCTTTTTTTAATCACTATTGCTTTAACACATGTGGATTTAACAATATTACCATACAAAAAAGCAAAGCTTCTACTTCAGCTCACAATTCAAAACAATTTAATTAATAAGAAGTAATTTTAAGTTTCTAAAAAACAAAACTATTCAAGCATGGTAAAGCCACTTTAGCTTAGCATTTAGATGGCCTTCAGGAATATTCACAATTCTTGGAACACTGTTCCACATAGAAGTTTAAAAACAAACAACATTGTAGAAACAAGAACTACAAGCAATACCTTGAAACTGGCTTCTGGTAACTTGACGTGGGGCTCTGGTGGTGGCTCTACAAACGGTAGGGGCTTTTCTAGCTCTGTGTTCTTTTTCTCCCACTCTTCTAACGACATGATAGGCAGAGGCTGGTCTACTGGGATCCTGCTTATTTTGCCATCTATCTCAAACTGGACCACTTTTTGGGCTTCTGCAAAGGTCAGGGCCTCTTTAGGAGGACTCTGAAGAGCGATATCTCCCGTAGGAACTGGAGCCCGAGACCTGCCGCCTTTTTTACGATTGTTTGCGACAGCTGGCGTCGCCGGCGTTGGGTTGTCATGGTCGTAATTGACGAGGTGATACTGCAGCCCACATAAACTCTTGTACACTTTGTCACATTTTTCTAGCGGACACTGGTACGGCGGCGGTCGGTTTTGCCGCAATTTCTTGCAAAACTCTAACACATCGAAGTCTAGGCCCATGTTTACAAGACACGCTTAATGCGATACCATTTTACCAAATTATTTATACCACTGGGGCCATCTTATGCGATCGGATTGATTAACAATTATACGTAATTATCTTCTGTTTATTAATAAATCACCAGAAACACTTTAACATCAGCACAAGTTCAGGAAAATCGAGTTTAATTTAATCGAAATATCGAAAAACGTTCATCAGACTCAAATCAGATTGTGCATTATTTGATTTGAAATGACAGTAAAGGTAACCAAAAAAACATTGTCATCTCTTTTAACCTTTTTTCCCCAACATCAATTCCACTTAAGTGCAAGCAGGACAACGGGTGATTGATTGGCTGTTTGGACATCGAATGGGGAACAATACTGCTTTTCGATCCCGACAGAGGGCGTTAGAAGCGACCTATCCTTAATTATCTGTCAAAGCTGTCAAATGCCATACAAAATAACGTTTTTAACCTATTCATTGTCACTTAAATTTTAAACACATCAGCCTTAATATTTATTATATTAAGGGTGATGTTGTTAAAATATTGATTATAATAGAAAATACTTAATTTAATATGTGTTTAAATTTAAAAAACCTATCTAAAAATGGTAAACGCACCAAAAGCGTTGGTGGCACTGGTGAATGAATTTAAATCGTGCCATTCAACACACCGTTTGCTTTGACGTGTGGATATCTTTGGATTCTTCTGTAATGTGTGGTGGATATTATTATCCACTCACGTGCTTGGCGCGGCGGGTGAGATCACCGTTTTTTTGCTTGCGCCGCGCATGAAATTTGACACCAATCCGGACCACTTGTCGCTTGAGA
Source organism: Udea olivalis (assembly GCA_947369235.1). NCBI lineage: Eukaryota > Metazoa > Arthropoda > Insecta > Lepidoptera > Crambidae > Udea > Udea olivalis. The sequence continues at coordinate 5,757,427 of OX376362.1, read as the reverse complement.
TGTAACCACGATTTATGAGTCACACGGGGCTATAGCCCTTCAAAGCACCAACCGTTTTTTCCTTACCAAAACAAGAATGACAGTCCAAAGCAAAAACCAACAGTGTTTCCACATTTATAAATTGTTTCTAGCCGTAAATTTTGCCAAATATTTTTATAAATTTCTACCGTCAATATGTAATGCCAGAAAACGTCGTAGAGTAGAGTACGTTTAACGCAGATGGTGCGTTGGTGGCATGATTTAGCAATCGCGATCAACGCAAATAGTGTGTTGGTGGCTTAGATTCAATCAATAAGAGGAAGATACGGTACGTTCTTAAAAACGTCTAGTAAAATATGCACTTACAACTACATACACACGAACTCGCACAACATTATGAATGAAACAATATGCCACCGAACGACAAAGAATAAGTGCTGCAATCTTAAATAGTGCAAGCGAGAGAAGCGCACTGTCTACACAGGCGCGATCGGGCGCCCTCGGCCACGCTCGGGCCTCGCAACATCGAAAGTAGCGTTAGCAAGCAAACAATTGGAAAATAAATAAACGTTTGTATTCAAACTATTTATTTAATTCATCATAATTATAGCATGGGTTACACATATTTATGGAATTTAAAATGTATCTCTAGGCTTTAAAAATATTATTGGAAATATTAATTTCTACAGTGAGAAACATCATAATGTCACAAGAGCACATCATGAAAATAAAGTATAGGCTACAAAAAAACGTTGACGTACTTCCATAGATTTCGTATGGCGATAAGAACGTGTGACGTCACATGTTCCTAAGGTCAACTTACAGAATTGTAATAAAATTGCTCACAAAGTCACTAAAATTGTATTCATTTTCTTTGATTTCGAACAACCACAAGTAATTTATGCTTCCATAATTCATCTTGAGGAAAGCTGTAAATTTAATACTAATAATAGATCATAGGTGTAATAGATTAAAAATGAAAAGGTAGCACAAATTAACTAGTAACGATAACGAATTATTAATGAAAAATATAACTGCTACAGATTACAACAACGAAACCCAAATTAACAAGAACTAGAATACTAATATCCCTAGGTCACAAATCTCTTAGCCGAGTGAACGTCCGTCACAGCCAAGCGCTCTAGCCAAGAAGGCTAGAGACTAAGGAGAGATAACTCCCTGGAAAGGGTTGGACTAAATCCGTATCCCACAGTGACGCATGCGCATTACGCTTCTTTGCCGCGATCCTCGCGAAGTGTCAAAATTGGTCAACACAACCTCGAAAAACAACAACTGTCGCACGTGACACCGTTCAAAACAAAACCATGTGACCATGAAATGACAAATGGCTGCCGCTGCACATGCGCAATACAGCGTTTTGCCCGGCACAGAGTATACGACTTTCGGCCCTCGAAAGCTTACCCCCACTTCGGGAGTTATCTCTCCTTAGTTTCTAGCCTTCTTGGCTCTAGCCAAAAAGTGACCATTGACAGCAATGTCACAGTGACATAGCGGGTTGTGCGACCCGCCATCATCATAGATTACAGAAAAAAGACATCATGGTGGCGCTGCAATCGGCGATTGTAAAAATATATTATTTTTTGTCTTACTATACAAGACATGCGGATTACATTGTAAAACACCTTATATTTAATAATGAATAAACCACTGCTGATATTTTATTTCTCATACACATTTTTATGCTGACATTACTTATGAAAACGTGTTTTTGTAGCCATGCTCGGCACGAAGTCTATCGTAACGTGTTTCTCCCAAACACGTTCCGTATATGAAAAGAGATTCCGTGTGTCTTGTTTTTACGCCTTGAATGATTATTATTATTATTATTATGAAAGATACTTAACTGAGAAAATTGTGGGAACTGTCTCCCAGAAGGAAAGATTGGGAAGCTTCAGACTCATTGTGGTTATTTTCTGATTATTTTACGGTGAAGGTGAAGACTATTATGGTGGAAATAAAGTACAAGTACTCACAATACGCCTTATACTCATTCATTATAAAAAAAATGAATCCGCTATTATCACTATTACAATAAACACTGTACTTTTAGGGCATAAAAATGGCTGTGGCTCGCGTGATTTTATAGGTTGAAAACTGACAAATTCGAAGTCTCTGGGAACGAGTTATTATATGCATACCAAAACTTTATATATGTAATGTAAACTATCATTTACAGTAAAAATATAGGTTTATTTAGTTTAGAAGCCTGCATAAGGAAGTTTGAAATTACATCGGAAAAAATCTTTTTTTAAAACTTTAAGCGTCAGTAAAGCCCTAATTCTATTGATTTAGTTGAATTTCATAATCATTTTAGTAATCTACAATCAATTGCGCTAGTTAAGTTTTGATTCAAGTAGGGGTGTTGCATTATGGAAAACCGTAAAAAAATATATATATTTCGGGACACGCGAATGGTTGAGTCGCTGGTGGCGCCATCTATAAATTAACTTTACGTTTTGTTCCCCATTCTAGATTGATCCCACTAGTGATGCCCACCCACTTTCGGATTCTTCGATTCTCTCTCACCATTATAATGTGTAGTCGAATGATTGTGAAAAGGTAGGTGCAACAGATTCGAAAAGTGGAATTAGGTGCAGCTCAAAAAGTAGACTTCAGCGCGGTGTCTCTAAAATAAAAAAAACTAAGTAACTACCACAGATTAAAGGAAAACCTTCTTCCTTCCTCCAATTTGTGGAGCTTTTAGTCCAATCTGTCAAAACACGTATAAAAAAACCTCAAATGTTGTTAAAAAATTGTGTCTGATTTTGTTGTGAATTATCTCTTTTACGCTTGTTTAAAATGCCTAACGAAACTGATAAAACACCTAGACCAGGAGAAGCAGCTTTGCAAAATATGAAACTGTTGAAAGCTGAAAGCAGCCTGTTCAAAGTCCCGAAAGTACCTAAAAAGAAGGAAAGTACAAAGAAGGCCCAGGTCTTAGACGAAGACGTTTATGTTGAGGTATAATTTCTCAGTTTAATGCTTCAGGTAACACAAGGCAACATATATTGCCAGCACAGAGCCATATTACCCCTAGTAATATCTTTCTACACATAGTGGTGCTTGAAGGAAATGCCTTACCCCTGCAAGCAATCAATAAAACAGGATCAAAGCAATTCTGTAGCCCATTTCATGCTCTTGGTGCTTGACTAAACAGTTGTAGTTCCGCTCGAGATAGTATTTTGATTAAATATTGTTTGTTTGTTTGTTGTCATTCTTGTACCTGCCTTTTCCTTATAACTAAGAGTGACTGACAGCTATACTTTATATAATGTTAGAATATTTCAGAGATAGTCATGCTCTATGTTTATATTACCAAAGTCAACACTGTGTTGCTAAATATTACCGAAACATGTAAATTATTAGTGTTTTGTTTATTTTCAGGGCATAGCAAAGATTATCCAGAGGGATTTCTTTCCTGATTTAGAGAAGTTGAACGCTCAAAATGAGTTCTTAGAGGCTACAGAGAACAAAGACTATCATAGACTGAGAGAGATTGCACAGAAATACAGCGGCAACAGACCTCCTACAGAACCTTGTGAGTAGTCTAGTTTATCCATGGTGTTTAATTAAATGAATATGATCCATACTACCAACTACACAACCTGATACCACCGTCTACTTTCTACCACCGGACCACTAGACGCCAGGAGGGCTTCCTCCCCCATGTGGTTGACTTTCCGACAGTCCGCACCCAACGGTTTGCTGCGTCTTTTCTGGTACGCACCGCTAGGGAGTGGAACGCTCTCTCTGCTCTGTGTTTCCGGATACTTACAACCTTGGTGTCTTCAAGGCCAGAGTGAATAGGCATTTTCTGGGTAAGCGTGTACCACCATCGGCCTCGTCATCGCCTTCAGGATGCCATTTTTTTGTGTTTCTTTTTTCTACTCATACATTATGAAAAAGAAACTCATGTGTAGGCTTGTTGAAATGAAAACCATCTGATTTGTATACAATATACTTATTCAATCCTTGAGGAAAATGAAATGGCATTAAACTGAGAATGTCTTGTCATAACTATTTAAATGAAATGTAGATGTTCTGATAAATTTTTGTTTTGAGGGTAATACAAAATCATATTAAAATTCATAATCTTTGTATTAAAACCTCAAAATAAAAGGTAACTGGCATTCGGAATATGATATTTTAAAATGGCAGTACTGACAGGAATCCTATCGAAGTCCAAGCACTTTACTCACATTTGTAATTTGTTTTCAGATAATACCCCAGCCACATTTGACACGCCCAACCCTGACAGACCGTACTCACCATCATTGCCCACAGTACGAGACATGAGACCAAACCTTGAAGAGAGCACCTCAACTGAAAAGCCTAAGGATATTACTGACAATCATTCATTAGGTATGTCTTCTAAAATTTTAAAAATATAATATTACTATCTCTTAATACAGCAGTCCTTAGTAGTGATGCAACGAATACCACTTGTACAAATACGAATAGGAATAGCCTTTTTACTATTCTGCGAATATGAATCAATATTCAATTGACATTATAAATTAAAACAGCAAAGAAAAGTTCTTTCAATTCGTTTATTCGATAATCAAAACCCACTACAGGCACATTTTTATTTAAGAAATATAATATGCGTAAATTGTTAGCCATAAGACGATTTCTTTTTTCTGTCTGTATATATCCAGCGGTTACAAAAAAAAATCTAGGTCAATTCTCTCAGTGTCGGAAAATGGATATCTTGTCGCTAAAAAGTTAGTGGATCTTCAGAAGATAGTAGAGTAATAAATTTGGTAGTTAGCAAAAAGTAGGTAGTTTAGCAAAAAATATCACATTATGTGTGTGTATGTGTACATAAAACATATACTTTTGCAGCAAGAAAAATAAAGGCAGTTAATGAGGCATCTTCTTGTCAAATGTTAGAAATGAATACAGATTTATAGAGATGCGCCGAATGTTCGTATTCGGTATATTCGGCATGTTAACCATTCGGTTTACCTCGGTTTCGGGTTTATTCGATTCGGAATATTCGTTCGTATTCGGCCGAACATTCGGTTAATATTCCCGAATGTTTAAATTATTGTTATTATTTTTAAAAACTAGTATTAAACAGTAAGGTTAACTAAATACTAAGCTATTTCCGAAATTTTCAAATGTACCTACATAGTTTTTGTACATGAAGGAAACACTACTTTGTGTACCAATTATTCATTGCAAAATAAAAAAGATTACCTTTAACAGTCATAAATTGATTGTAATAAAACTTTAATCAAATAAACTTCTGTTTTTTTTTGAAAATGTGTTAAAAACTGAATTGAATTTCTTTGAAAAGTTTCAAGAACACTGCTTTGTGTAATAATAACTTTTTCAGATTTAAAAAAAAAAAAATACTACTTTCTTTGGGAACCAACATGAGTATGTATTAAAATATAAAATCAAATTAAGTTTTCAAATAAATGTCAATGTATGTATAATACTCGTAAAATACTATTTATGAAATCAACAATAAACAAAAGCCTGAGTAACAAATATTCATTTGCAACATAAAAACTAGGAATTGAAATAACTATTTGTAGTTTCGACAGGCTCTGCCCCGGAATACCAGCAGTGTCTCTGCAGTCTTGTACTGCAGCGGCACATGCTGAGGCAGACGCCTGATTAGCCTGTAATAATTTTGCGAAAATTGTATTACTTACTGGTTTATTATATTGTTTTCTAACCAATATTAATTCACAGATGTAAAAAATACAAATTTACTATACAACACTATAAAAATTAGCATTTGAGCGGTTGCGCCTAAAGCAGAGGGGGCGGTGGGATGCCGGTCGGCTCTTGCAGAGCGCCACATCGATGTGTACAAAACTGCTTTCCGCGCGGAATTGAACCGAATGATTCGGCCGCATCATTCGGTTCGGTACATTGTGGGCCGAATATTTGGCTGAACATTCGTATTCGGTTGAACCTACATTCGGCACATCTCTACAGATTTAGTTTTAGCTGGTAATATCAAAATGACAGCTAAACAAAGTTCGGATACACACCAATCTCTGTATAGCGTGTTTCGATACATGAATTTTTGAATAAAAGGTGCGTTTCGTACCTATTATAACTTTTATAATATCGTGATCATATTCGGCGAATACGAATATTCGGTGATTAGCTGATATTCGGCGAATACAAATATTCGTATTCGTTACATCACTAGTCCTTAGTTAAAAGTATAAAGCAGAAAACTGACAGCTATTTGGACAAGTTAGTTTTAAGCCACCTGGTTGCCATTGCAACATTTGAACTTCTTATGCATTCAAAGTAGGTAGGTGCTTTTTTCGGGATCAATTATTTTCTGTGAAATCTGTCTGATCTGCAGGTAAGCGGCGTGTGTGGGTCAAATTACGCCAATCTTTATAGTGTTTAGTTGTATTAAGCTTAAAAGACATCCTTTCATGTACTCGTAGTAGTACACAATTCATCTAAAATATCGTAATAATTTGTAGATAGTGTTATTTTGCTTCAAAAATTGCCACGGAGCCATGGAGAAGGCCTATGTTCAGCATTGGCGATAATGATGACTATAAGTTCACAATAGTTACCAAAAAGTGTTTTGTTGAGTTATCAACTTACTTTCAGATTCGTTCCTCTCAAGTCACACGAGCGAAGACAACGCGAGTTACGATCGCGTGATCTGTATGGAAGACAGGAAGCGCTTCGCTAAGCTGGCGTCGCAGCTGCACGCCGAGGCGTCGTCCGCCGCGCTCGCCGACGAAGCGCTCGCGCTGCCCTCTATCGAGCGGCAGGCGGACCAGACTGACCGACCATATGAGGTACTTATTAGGCTACTTGTTTGCCGTCAACAAAACTAGAGATAGCCACTTAATAAAAGAAGAAGATGTAGTCTACTTGATATTACATGATGCTCTGAATATTTAGCACGAATGCTCTCGTCTCACTCATAATTATTTATGTGATACCTAAACCGCGCTTCTGACGCGTATTTTCCTGTATGAAATTGTTTAAATTGGTTGAAAAAACTCATTTAGCTCCTCGGTTATAATATGTTTTGCAACGGCAATAATATTTTTTCTAGTTTCAGACCAGGATAGTAATAAAAAAAAAACTGTTTTCGTAGTAATTGCAATACATGCATACATACATACTGAACAATTCTAGCCAGGGCATTGGAAGGAAACACACGACTAGTTATTACTGCGTTTATTCGAAGACAAAGATACAGTTGGCGAGGCAAGCCGGGGGCAGAAAAGAGGTCTACCCCCAACCTATGTACATTGGTTAACAACTGGTATTAATACCCACAAAACATATATTACACCTCCACACTTATTATGCTGGCTGCATAAGAATAATAAACAATATGCTGCCTCTTACATTTATCCTGTTACATCTTATATCCTTTGCATTCAGTCGTTACATTATTATATTTGTTTCAATAACCAGACAACTTAATTTCATTAATTGACAATAGTTCATCCTACCTAGCTTAAAATCTAAAAATAACTTAGTTAATATAACTGACCTGTTAGAAACATTGAGGTATGGACATCACACCAGGTGCCAAGCAACATTTAGGCAATATATACTACTACTAATAAAATAACTTATCATCTAATATTATAATCCTAATTAATCTATGTCTAAGCCAAACCTAACAGGAGGTTTACGAATGCGCTTGGGCCGGTCCCGCGGCGACTCCGGCGGTGGCGGGGGCGATGGCGCTGAAGTAGTCGCGGGCGGAGGAGCCATTTCAGAATCTATTTCTAAATCCGTTGGGGTTTCCACAATACCTCCTCCGTCCGCGTTCGCATGTTGTGGTATACGATCTACAGACTCAGTCTCATTCCCACCCCTGCAATCTATCCCTGTTTCCGGGATACACACATCTGACATTCTTGACCTTTTAATTATTTGATCTACGTGTTTACGCGATAGTCGACCGTCACCACGTTCTATAACATCATTTCAGAATCTATTTCTAAATCCGTTGGGGTTTCCACAATACCTCCTCCGTCCGCGTTCGCATGTTGTGGTATACGATCTACAGACTCAGTCTCATTCCTACCCCTGCAATCTATCCCTGTTTCCGGGATACACACATCTGACATTCTTGACCTTTTAATTATTTGATCTACGTGTTTACGCGATAGTCGACCGTCACCACGTTCTATAACATACCTACGCGAGCCTTCACTCTGAATAACGGTTCCCTTTGACCATTTATCCGCACATCCGTACTCCCTAGACCACACGGGGTCGCCCTCGCGGAACCCGCGCGGCGCGCTGCCGGACGCCCCGGCCGCCTGGCGCCGCTGCGCCGCGCGCGCGTGTTCCTCGAGTGCTCGCTCGCTGCGTAATAAATCGAGACGCGAGCGCAGAGCCCGCCGCTGCAACAGCATGGCAGGGCTTTCGCCGGTACTACTATGTATACTGTTCCTATATGTCAATAGGAATGTTTGTAATGCCGCGTCGACTTCCACGCCGTCCCTATAAGCCTTCTTAATCGCTCTCTTACATTGCTTAACGGCATTTTCGGCAGCGCCATTTGACGCTGGATGATAAGTTGGTGAAAAATATTGACGAATAGCGTTACTTACTAAAAAATTCTTAAATTCGGTACTACAAAATGGCGGGCCTTGATCGGATACTAAATCTGTAGGTAGCCCAAAACGAGCAAATATGGACCTTAATGTTTTTATTACACCAGTCGCCGTCGTGCGTGACATTTCTTCAATTTCTATCCATTAGCTACTCGAATATACTAATATTAAATAAGTTTTGCCCTTGATTGGTCCCAGGAAATCAATGTGCAGCCTACTCCAGGGTTGTGCTGTGAACGGCCAAGGCGCGGGGGCGGCGCGAGGGGGCGCGGCCGCCTCTATGCAGCACGTCTCGCAGCCCTTGCACATCGCTTCCACATGTTCATCTATCTTAGGCCACCAGACATAACTACGTGCTAGTGATTTGGTTTTCACAATGCCCATATGACTCGCGTGTAACTGTCTCAATACATCATTACGGAGCGCGGGAGGAATAATTATTCTGTAGCCCCACATTATACAACCGCGTTCTAAATACAATTCGTGGCGTCTATTGTAATATGGTTGCAAATTTTCATCCTCACACACAGATGGCCAGCCGGCCTGAACATAGATTAACAGTCTACTTAAAAGAGAATCCCTCATAGTATGTTTCCTAACTTCGTTATGGGTCACCGGTAAGAATTTTTCTACAAAATTAATATAAGTAAGTTCAAAGCCCTCTGCATTTCCATTTCGCTCAACCATACGTTGTGGCAACCGAGACAAAGCGTCGGCGCAATTCTTATCGGATCTTACATACTCGATATCGTAATTATAGCCCGATAACAGCACTGCCCAGCGTTGAAGACGGGACGCCGCCATTATCGGAATTCCTACCCTATCCCCAAAAATATATGTGAGCGGCTTATGGTCCGTTTTTAATTTAAACTTCCTACCATAAAGATATTGATGGAACTTCCTAACACCATAAACTATAGCCAAAGCCTCTTCACTTTCCACCATCGCTGCATCTTTTTCTGCCGCTTCCATATTTACAGCTAATCGATAAGCGCTTTCAAAAGTAAGCTTGTTTTCGGCAAATAACCGTTGGCGGATGACGTCACTCAACAGGCCGCAAACCAGTTGATCTCGAAGATTCTCCTGCAATCCGCTGCCAAATTCGCAAGATTTAGTCATTTTTTTCAAAATAGCTACGTAGTCCGCAACGGTTTCTCCGCTATGCTGTTTTCGCTGACGAAATTTAAAGCGCTCGGCGAGCTCACTTGGCGTAGGCTGCAAATGCTTTTTCAAAATGGCCGTTATCTCGTCAAATGTTTTGTCCGTCGGCTTGCTAGGCGTACACAAATTCACCAACAGCTCGTAACAATCTGCGCCCATTACGGTTATTAGTGTCGGAACATGTAATTCACTTTTAATTCCGTTCACAACAAAATATTGTTCGAGGCGCTCCACATACAACTGCCAATTGTCCGATTGCATCTTGAATTCGCCCACTTTTCCGATCGACATTTTATAATATTATAAAATTAATTTCTTTATTTTTTTTTTTCCTGACACTATTAATTTGCACTGCTTTAACGTCTGCACACGGAGTATTTCAGTTCCTCGTCGCCACTGAACAATTCTAGCCAGGGCATTGGAAGGAAACACACGACTAGTTATTACTGCGTTTATTCGTAGACAAAGATACAGTTGGCGAGGCAAGCCGGGGGCAGAAAAGAGGTCTACCCCCAACCTATGTACATTGGTTAACAACTGGTATTAATACCCACAAAACATATATTACACATACCATCACGCCTTTTTCCCAACGGGGTAGGCAGAGACCACATCTTTCCACTTGTTACGATCCTGACACACCTCTTGCGCTTCTTCCATTCTCATTAATCCTTTCATGCTCGTCGATTATGTGTACTCCTGACCTGACCTTTTCTGAGCACGTCTTGGACTTGTCCTAAGTACGTCCGTCTAGGCCTTCCCCTTTCAACAGCTCCATCGGGTGGATGGAGCTGTTGAAAGTTCGCCTTGTAAATTTGTTTCGTTAATCGCCTTTCATCCATCCTTTCCATGCTAAGATGGTTTGGGCAAACCATTTTAGCATTCCCATCTCAATTTTTGTGACAACATCCTCTTTCACACCACATCGCTCTCTTATTATGCTATTGCTTACTTTATCACTCAATGTCACTCCTGCCAAACTTCGCAATGCTCTTATTTCCACTGCATTTATCCTACTTTCATCCTTCTTTTGCCATACCCAACTCTCACTTCCGTACATAAGCGTCGGCACTAACACCCCCGCATGAACAGCCAGTCGCGCCTTCTCTGACACCTTCTGGCTGTTCATAAAGGCATGCAGCGCTCCATTTAACATATTCCCTGCATTCACTCTTCTATCAATATCACCCTCATGCCTTCCATCCCTCGTGAACCTAGTAATTGCAATACTTAATGTTAATATTTCCCACAGCTAGACACTTGGCGGTACAAAGCCAAGAATTTCATAATGTACGTCCCCGACGGCGCGGCGTCGCAGCGGCCGCCGGCCAAGCCCGACTTGCTGCACCACAACACGCGGTTGAAACAAGAGCCCTTTGACCACGCTAAGAATAAGGAAGCTATCAGCGCTATTGCCAGGACACAGGTTAGTAATAAAAACGAAGTGAAGTAAGTTGAATAATGTCTGCATCTTAATGCTAATAAATGAGACTCGGGCGCAGGACGCCACTGTATTCGCACGCTTCTACGCAAAATCGCTCGCAAAACCAGTCACTTAGACCCCTCGCTTACGACGCGTAACACAGCCTCTCCGTGGCTACAGTCGCTGGACGCTTTCACACCTCACAAACCAGCCATCAAGACCCATCGCATACGGCGCACAACCCGGGCGCTCAGTGTCTGGTTCGCCTGGTTATCACCGAACAATACTAATCAATATGAACGTACAACGATCGCCTACTGGAAGTGGCAGCTTTTCGGCGCGAAGCGGCTCATACCCGGACCTCCCAAGTAAAACCACAGGTCAAGATACTTCTGAGTCGCCACAAATTACTTTCCGCAATAAACGAAAACTAGAAAACGAAAATGATGAGATCAAATCAGAATTTGCAGAAGTGAGAAAGCAAATGACAGCGTTTCAAAATCAGATGAGCGAAATGATGACATACCTATCCACTATTAATAACATGCAAACTGAAAATTTCAAAAAGCTAAATGAGGCTGTATCTACAATCAAACTACAAATAAATGATATCAAATCTACCACAGATATTCTTACTCAAGAACAATCAAAAATAAAATTAGACATATCTAACCTCAAAGAAATCAACAGCATCACAGAAAAGAAACTAGATCAAATTGAAACAAAACTCCAAGGCGAAGAGACTTTTCCACAGAGCTCTTCATGCGCAGTGAACGTCCGTGAAGAAATTGTAACTGAACTAAATGAACGTACACAAAGAAGCAAAAATATTGTAATCTCTGGTGTGTCAGAACCAAACACCAATAACCCAAGCGAAAGGAGAGAAGAAGATAAAAACACAGTGCTAGAAATTGTCAATGCATTAGTACAACGCACTAACTCTACTGAACCAGACAGGATATACAGACTTGGAAAATATCAACCGGGCAAATGTAGACATCTAAAAGTATGTTTTTCCTCTCCAGACATAGTTAAATCCATACTAAAGAATAAGCAAAACCTTAAAAAAGATAATATAAAGATCTTCTCCGACCAAACACCTCAGCAACAGGAGTATATGAAGATGTTGAAGCAAAAACTAGAGAACCGTATAGCAAATGGCGAGCCTGATCTTTGTATCAAGTACATACGTGGAGTACCCAAAATAATTAAGCAAACTACAAAAAACTCCAACCAACAAAGTTACCAATTGAAGTCGCCGAAAATCTAAATTCCAACAAAGTTTCCTACCAAAGTATAAGTAAGTATGCGGATATTGTTACAACTAAAAAGTCACTGAAATGTCTTTACATAAATTCTCGCAGTATCGTTAAACCGGGAAAGTTTGACGAACTTGCATGTATCGTGGAGTCTTTTCACTATGTAATACATATCATTTTGCTAGCCGAAACATGGTTAAAGTCCGAAGATGAGGCTAAGAGATTTCAACTGTCAGGCTATACTCACTACTATAATATCCGGTACAGCAGTAGAGGAGGTGGTGTTTCCATATTTGCCCATAACTCACTAAAGCACAGCCTTATTGAAGAAAGCTCCATGGACGAAAACCATTTTCTATGGATCCACATTAGTAAATTTTCTTTGGATATAGGTATCGTCTATAAACCAGAACGCACAAACAACAATCAATTTCTGGAATACTACTCAGGACAACTTGAAAACAGAAAAAGAGCATTGGTATTCGGCGATTTTAATGTGGACCTCCTTAGCTCAGATCGATCGGTCACTGCCTATAGAGAAGTAGTCAGGGAAAGTGGTTATCATATCGTCAATAAAATAAATAAACAGTATAGCACCCGCGAAACAGATTCAACAAACACGATACTTGACCATGTCATGACCAACATAAAACAAAACCTGTTCCATTTAGCGGTGACCGAGTCCGATATGTCCGACCACAAGCAAATATATTTCGAAGTGATACATTGCAGGCCTGAGCCTGTCGGGACTGTAGAATATCAAGCAATAAATTATACAAACCTGCATAAATCTGTTGAGAACTTAACTACTAAAATTACAAATTCAGACTATGATATTTTTGAACAAAATATCCTAACAATTATACAGAATAATAAAGTAACAAAATACAAGAAGACTAACCCACCAAGACAGGATTGGGTAAATAAAGACATTCTGAGTGCAATTGACAAAAGAAACGCACTAAGACTAAAACATAAAAGAAACCCTAACGACAAACAGGTTGAAAAAGAGTTGATAAGAGAAAGGAATGAATTAGCACAAAATATCCGGCGAACTAAACAGCAATATTACTACAAAGCTTTTATGGAGTGCAAAAATAAACCAGCTAAAATATGGAATCTCATCAATAAGCTTACGTACAACAGGGTCAAGGATACAATTGCTCCAGTCAAACTTCAGACTGAAACTCGTATAATCACTGATGCGCAAGAAATATGTGAGCATTTCAACCAGTACTTCTCAACTATTGGAGAATCCTTGGCAAATGAAATTCCAGCCAAATATCACCACAACAGTATATTTACAGCTTCAAGATGTGGAACAAGCCCAAACGAAGAAAAACTACGAAAAATTACCCCAACTACCACAGAAGAGGTCATCAAGATCATCGACAACTTAAACCTAAACACAGCGTCAGGTATAGATGGCATCAATAGTAAAACCATAAAGTGCGTCAAAAGTCTTATCGCGCCTGAGCTTACAAAATGCATTAACAAGTGCCTAGATCGAGGTGTCTTTCCGCACAGTCTTAAAATAGCTAAAGTCACTCCTATTTTTAAATCAGGAAGCAAATCTGACCCTAGCAATTATCGTCCAATATCGGTTCTTCCTGTGATTTCAAAAGTTTTTGAGAAAATCTTGTTTAACCGACTCGAAACATTCTTAGATTCAAAAAAGATATTACACGATAAACAATATGGCTTTAGAAGAAAATCCAATACATTGTCAGCAACTATTGATCTAACTACAAAATTGAAAATTAACATAGATAAAAAACATATTGCATTAGGAGTATTTATAGACCTAAAAAAGGCTTTTGACACCGTGAGTCACAGTTTGCTTCTTAAAAAACTAGACCATATAGGTATTACCGGCGTCGCTTACAAAATTTTTGAATTTTACTTGGCTGATCGCAATCAAGTGACCAAGATTGGTAAATACCAAAGCAATTTCAAGCCTATAACATACGGCGTGCCACAGGGATCGATTCTAGGCCCACTGTTATTCTTGATTTATCTAAACAACATAAATGAAATAGGCCTTAGAGGAGACATAACCCTATATGCAGATGACACAAGCTTGTTCTATTTCGGCCACTCTATGAACGTTATTATTCCTGAAGTCCAAAATGACCTTAACTTATTGCATAAATGGTTCCAATATAATCTCCTAACAATTAATATTTCAAAAACAAATTTTATAATATTTAAAGCTAAAAATAAAAAAATAACTGATTTTGAACCCTTGCGAATAAATAACCAAGAGATCAAAAGATCGCACTGTGAGAAATATCTTGGTCTTTTACTGGATGATAAACTCGTCTGGAAAAACCACATAGAAAAGATTAAATCGAAATTGTCAACTATGACTGGTTTTTTGAGGGGCATGGCTCAATGTTTTTCAAATAAAATTCGTTACCTTATATATAATTCTCTTATTAAGCCCCACATAGACTACTTAATAGAAATATGGGGGTCGGCGGCAAAAAGTAATTTAAATGCAATACAAAGAATCCAAAATAAGGTCATAAAAGTTTTGTTTAATTATAAGTATTTAACGGCTACTAAGACAATATATACCGAAACTAAATTACTAAATATCAGCCAATCTTACATTTATTTCACCTGTTTATTAATTCGAAAAATTATTTCTAAAGATATCCATACTCAATTAAATTTCACTAAGAAAGGTCAAATTCAAAAAATGAAATTGCGAAATGCCAACGACCTTATTTTACGAACTCCAAGAACTAACTATGGAAAAGGAAGCCTTATGTTTGAAGGAGCGCAAATTTATAATAAACTCCCTAAGGACATCAAAGAATCTCAATCCATAATAAGTTTCAAAAAACTGCTAAAATTTCACATATTACGATCAAATATTTAGTATAGTATTAGTGTATTATGGATAGTTGGTATAGACATAGTATAGGTATAGTATAAACAGCTTCGCTTGCGTGAAATTCGGCTTCCCACAAAGCTCAGACGCAACTCATCGAGCCACATCTAGTTTGCAGTGTAGTTGAGCTTTATATCCGCGTTCATAGAAATGTTCCGCTATTCATCTACGCCTGACGCATGATAGACGATCGGTTTTAAAGATTTAAAGATTGTGTTCCTACCTCCGACTTCCTTCGTTTTTTTTCATTTATCTGTCCTATTTTGTATTAGAAAAAAATTATGTTCTCATGTTAAGTGAATTTAATGTAATTCTTAATGAGAATAAATATCTTAAACCTTAAACCTTATCTTATAGACAGGTGTTAGCCTGGATAAGTGACCAATGTGACCATCCAGTAGTAAACCACTCTAACTACCACGCAACCGAAATTATTTTCATGTATTTCAGTCGTTAAGTGCCGGTAGAAACTTGGCTAATTCGGACCCCTCACGTGAAGTGACTGTTCAGGGCATTAGAATTAATATTTTTGGTGGTCAAATATCACTCATAATCTTAATATTGTTTTGCCCTGCGCTTTCAGGCCTACGGGATCTCAGACTGCACACAGTGTGTTAAAGATGGCTTCACAGCTTTTGCATTCATTGATTTTCTTGCTCTCCCAAGATTGAAGAGTATAGACAGATAAATGTGAAAGATAAAAGTAAAAAGTAAGTGAGTCCAAACAGGTAGCCGATTGCCAGTACAGCGGCAGCCACATTATTCTCATTTATTCTATCAATTTAGTATAAGATGATCCCTATTGTCAAAATGGTTATTCTTGAACTGTAGCAGTCTGCACCTAAGTTTAAATTTAACATGGTTTATTCAAACAGGACGCGACCGCAACAGGCAAGATAGGCGTCGACGGCATCAGCATATCCACTGAGAAACCCAACGGCCAGTACGAGTACTTAGCGACGCCTTCGCCGCGCCCGGGGCAGGGGCCGGACCAGTCGCCGCTGATGACCTGGGGACACATTGAGGGCACGCCTTTCAGACTTGATGCGGGGGATACGCCGCTGCCAGAGTGAGCATTCACTATTTCTATGAACACAGCCTTGATGAAATGATGGAAGCAATGTCTCAGTAATAGGATGGGTACTAGGAAAAATGTATGCTAGGCTTTCCGTCGCGCTTCGGTGATCTGTGAGGATGTGGGATTTGGAAAGTACTGGTTGATGATAGGAGAAGTAGATAACATCAGTTTACCCTCTTAGTAATTCCTAGTTGCACTAATTCAGTTAAAAAAGTACCTATATTTTCGCATGTTGGTTGAGGAGGTTAAAAAACATTTTGTTCTTTCAAAGCAGGTTACAAAATAATTGTCTTTAACTTTGGTCTTGCAAGCAGTCTTACAATATTTTTGGTCCTTTGAGCCGGATCTTAAATTGTTGGTCCTTCGAGGCGGATTTAACATTTTTGGTCCTTCGAACCGGTTTTTTATGTTTAGGTGCTTCGAGACAGACTATCATCTGCTCTTTCCTCATAGATTGAAACATTTAATCTTTCAACTAAACTTATTCTCTAGTGTCGGCGGCGGCGCAGCGTACCGCATGCTAGAGGGCGGCGCGCGGGAGCGCATCGCGCTGCAGCTGGCGGAGCAGGCGGCCAAGCGGCGCCGCCCCACCACGCCAAGGGTCAGCTCGCCGTTTACGCCACTGTGAGTTCTACCTACCTACTTAGGATGAGGATGGAAATCCCGTTACGTAAAAAAACGCTAGGCTACCGCTGAGGGCATGGTTATGCTAATTTGGCACTAAATTCCGCTCACTGCGCAGGTTCTGGCTAGCTTTATTTTTGGGTGACGGATACTATAATTATATATTGCAGCAATTTATCGCAATTCTTACTTACCTTCAAATATGGTACAAAGAAAAACAATGACTTTTTAATTTAGCTCAAAGGCTCACTTATGTCTGAACTAATTTATAATGGCAGTGTAAAGTGTGTCCGTTTCACGCAACTATATACTATATTTATGTTGACATTAATATGAAGACCAGATACTTTTAAATATGTATAGAAAAAATGTTTGCCAAGTTTTCCTGACAGAATTAATAACTAAAAATAACGCGCCATTTTATTTTTTTGCGTAATGGCGGAGGCAATCATGGCATATGCCAGACCTTTGAAATAATAATCATATACTTAATGTTCTAACTTCGTTTCAATAGTTTCAGAACGAACACCGAGCGCCTCGCTAGCATGTCTCCAGCCGCCAGGAAGCTGGCCACGAAGCACCTGCTGTCTCCTCGACTGAAGCTCACTCCACACGACATGGGCATCCTGTCCCACGCGCGCACGCCACGCCGCGCCGGCGCCGCCACGCCGCAGCCCGGCGAGGCCGGCAACGCCACCCCAACACACGACAATGCAGACAGTTCGCAAAACAATATCACAGATAACCTCCTGCAGATAAACGTCGCTAAAAGAACTCGGTTAAAAGCACAGGATTTTTTCGAATAGCTATCAATAAAGTATTTATTTCGAGATTTTTGTTTTTTTTACCATCAAAAATGTTACTGCAGGAAATGGTAACATTAATGAATGCGTCGTTAGACGCGAGAGGTATGAAACTGAACGTGAGTAAGCCAAAAACCATAGTTTTTAAAAGAGAGGAGGATTTGACAGAATGTGATGTTTTAATTGGAGGTGAAAAGGTAGTGTAAGTAGTGAAAGAATTTGTGTATCTGGGGACTAGGTTCACGAGGGATGGAAGGCATGAGGGTGATATTGATAGAATAGTGAAGCAGTGATAAATATGGTAAATGGAGCGCTGCATGCCTTTATGAATAGTCAGAAGGTGTCAGGCGTGACTGGCTGTTCATGCGGGGTGTTAGTGCCGACGCTTATGTACGGAAGTGAGAGTTGAGTATGGCAAAAGAAAAAGAATGCAGTGGAAATGAGAGCATTGCGAAGTATGGCATATGGCAGGAGTGACATTGAGTGATAAAGTGAGGAATAGCATAGTTAGAGAGCGTTGTGGTGTGAAAGAGGATGTTGTCATTAAGATGGGAATGCTAAGATGGTTTGGGCATATGGAAAGGATGGATGAAAGGCGATTAACGAAACAAATTTACAAAGCGAGGGTGGAAGGGGAAGGCCTAGACGGACGTACTTAGGACAAATCCAAGACGTGCTCAGAAAAGGTCAGGTCAGGAGTACCCATAATTCCCCCCTTCATTGGGGGGTCGGCTGGAGGGGGCCCCAATACAAGGAGGCACTGGCGGCGGGGCGTTGCGATAGTTTTCAGGGACCCTGCCTCGCCGGTTTTAGTCAGTAGAAGTCTGACATAATCTCGTCGTTCCCCCGGGCAGCGAGGTATCCATGAGGATTTCCCCACGTTAATAAATAAAAAAAAGGAGTACCTATAATCGACGATGTATGAAAGGATTAATGAGAGTGGAAGAAGCGCAAGAGGTGTGTCAGGACCGTAGCAAGTGGAAAGATGAGGTCTCTGCCTACCCCGTTGGGGAAAGGGCGTGATGGTATGTATGTAAACAAAATGTTATTACATCCGGCTCGAAGGATCATGGCCATTCTCCTAAAAAGTAAGAGCAACAATGACTTGCATAAACTCATCAAGGCCTGCCAAACTACTAGCTATCAAACTTGAATTTCAATCCCAAACATGAAATGGGGCAAACTGATGGACCTGCACAGGAACCCTAGGTTAAAGGCGAAGAGTTACTTCTTCCAACAGCAATCAATAAAAAAATTATTTTACTATAGGTTTTTATTCAAAAATATTATCTCAAGTCAATAGGAATAAAATTAAAAGTAACAAAACTATATAAATTGTCAAAATTACATTATAAATATAACATACCAAAACAAATAAAATGCAAAAGCAGTTTGTAAATTACCATACTAATCAGATTGCGTCTTTTAAAAAAAAACATGTCCTAACTTGTGTCAAAGCCAAGGTGACATGAATAAAATAAAACTACATTTTTATTAATTAAAATTATTAAACATTATATCTAAACAAGTGCTTGAAATATAAAACTACAACTTGCACATTTACTCTTACCTAATACCCGAAATATATTCCAAAATATACAACATTTATAAAGTGAAAGATATATCTAGAAATCTATAACTATCGTTATTGCTGTCAATAAAGGCAAGAAGTTAAGATATTCATTAACTTTTACAGCAATTATTTATTGAATTAATTACTTTTTATTATTTATTGTAATATTACAAGCAAGAGGTGCCAATTTATTTAATTCAGGCATTTGTGTGATACATACATTACTTACGTAATACCTGTACTTATTTTTATTTTCATTTCAACTCGATAACTTGGCAATTATTTACCTATTTACAATACGTAATAGATACAGTCAACCTTAAGTTTCCTTTTAAATATTTTGCGCGTTGTTGTAACTAAGTACTATCTTTCTACGTTACTTCAACAATGTGCGTGTATTTGCAACTTGAGTCATTCATCGATTCATTTGTCTTAAAGAGATTCATAATCAATGTCTATACATGTATATCAAAGCGACATAGTTAAGTCAATATTGGCGAAAGCAAACAAATCATATCGTGCTTTAGTCAAGGACAAGATCTGTAAAAAGAATGTTGTTTCATCTCTAAATGTGATGAGATAGATAACACTGGTGCTGATCAAATGATGATGTCACTGAAGTACTTTTTTGTGAAACATGTTACCAAATAACTGCAAGCCACTTCTCGTACCAAGCCTCGTCCACCGGTTCCTTGTTATAATATTCCGAGTTAGGTATCAACTCAGTGTTGTCAGTCGGGTCTTCCGCAAATATATTTACGAAAGATTCCTTGATTCCGAATCTAAAGAACGCTATATATGGGAAGTACTTCATTAGCAGGAGACTAAATTGGTAGTTCAAGTTGAAGTAAATTCGTCCTAAATAAGTTGTGTATAAGGCTGAGATTATGTTGTTGAAGGCGAGCTTGTACTTGGACTTGAAGGTGAGTCGTTTGTACTCGGGGACTGTTTCTATGCAGTGATAGTCGCGCAGGTACAGCAGGCGCGGGGGGCGGTCAGGCAGCCCGTCTATTGCTGACTTGCCTGTCAATAACGTGGAGTCCACACCTGAAACGAGGAACGTTCACTGATCTGATACATACGACGAATGCTAGTGCACTATGAATGGAATAGGTACTCTTTCAAGAGGTTTCAGTAAAATTTTAGGACATACGTGGCATAAATAATATAATGTTATACCTGGGACATCTGTAAAAAAGATGAAATGACCCTAAAAAGCGGAGCTTGAGATCACGCAGGAATGTCTGATTCTTAAATGTTTCTATAAGTAAATACACGCTTAAATTGATAATTTAGTCAGCCACAGAAGCACGAGTAGCAGAGCATTTTGCTTGCCAAAGTTGGTTCCACCATTTGTAATATCCCGTATATTTGCTTGCACACAAAAGTTACTGTAGCAGGGTACTAAACCGTATCTCTACTTCTGTCACTGACTGTACAAATAACACTCAGATCACTACTAAAAATCGCTAAATTAAGAGCTTTCAAATTCCATTCTTACCAGTATCCGGATGCTTCCCCTTCAAATGCTCCCTCAGCCTCCGCTCAAGGCGAACCCGGTCGTCCTCAGTGTACAAGTACCCGGGCACATCCGCTAGATACCGGCAGAAGTATATCGCGGACTCGCAGTCCACGGTCGGGTTGACCGACCACATGCCGTCGAGCATGACGCGCGCCGCGTGCTCGAAGTACTCCGGCGCGTTGTCGAGGCATGGAGTGAAGACGCGCTGTTGGAGCAGCTGGCACACATGGTGCGTCTCCGCGAATGTTGGACGGCAGATGTTGTATCTGGAGGTAGGATAAACATTTATATTGGGTGGTTTTTAATACCGTGATGAAAATGATATGACATAGTCAGTAGTTGATCTAGAAACTATCAGAAGTCCATTTTTTACTAGCGCTATCTTAAGGATTGCATACAAGATCGGGCATCATTCGTATAGTATAAAAAAAACCTTAAAATAACTCTTGATTTAAAAAAAATAAACTCTCACTTGGGTAGTATTTCTACATGTATGCCATATCTGATATGGCATATCATGTAGATACTCCATATATCTAATATGCCATATCACATTCTTTAACAGTATTGTTAAACCTGAACCTTCTGTCAGATTTTATGAAACCGCCGCGCGCCCTAACAACGAACTGACTCGGCGTGAAAGTATGCACTCGGATTGGATTAACAACACTTATGTTGAAGCGCCAAATAACAAGGGTCTCTCAACTATAACTGACGTTTAGAATTTAAAGGGTTAAAAGGTAGGTAACGCTTAGAAGCACGTGAGTCGGTTATCAGCTTGCTAGATGTGCTTTGGTCCAGTGAGATTCATTTAACTGTAAATTTACCTGTCTTCTAATCCGAGCATGTGTCCAATGATCCTCCAGAAGTAGTTGTACGCCTCCCAGTCGCCTTCCCTCATCTGCCTGATGCCGAACTTGTCGGGCTTCAGCACGCAGAAGCCGATGAACCCAAACTGCGTGAGGGCCAGGTCCCTTTGCGACACTGTTCCTATTCCCCTCACCTTGGCTGCTACGCCCGCGCGGAAATGTCTTGATCTCACCGCGTACAGTGACTTCCATGATCTGGGAGAGGATTGAGACACGGTGAGTCAAAATGCGAAGCGCGATGTAGGTACCTACTAGGTGTTTCTTTAAAACCAGACATGCAGATGTCCTTAAATTTATCTGTAACTATCTGTCCCTCGGCGGCTTCGCCCACGTAGATTATTTCTCCCTTTAAAATATAGCTTATGTTACTCGCTGATAAAGTATCTTTATATTAGTGAAATTAATTAAAATCGGTTCAGTAGTTTTGGAGCCTATTTAATACAAACAAACAAACATTCAAATCTTTCCTCTTCATAATATTAGCATTGATAAAATTATATTTGTGTAGACTAAAACACGAATCATGCTGTGGTTTTATTTTATAAAACATAGTTTGCGATCATTAAATTAGGAACAAAGGATACTCTACCAACAGAACCTTAAATCTAACTAGGTACAAGTAAAAATACGAAACAGTAACAGTATGTTTATAACCGTGCAGTGTGCACCTCGGCTTGTCAAAATCGTTAGTTTAGCAGCATTTAATTTCACCCGCCCGCAAACTTCCTCACTACTCCGCTCACACGCGACAGCGTCTGCGGAGTGGTGAGCAGCCGACCAACCATTTTGACAAGCCGAGGTGCACAGTTATAAAAATCTGGTTATACAAGCAAATAATAAATAGAAAAAAGAAGAGTTAAATACATACAATTTGAAATATACTTACAATACTGACTTGACTGGCCTGTTGGTGCAATGGCAGCGATCCTGCCTTTAGCACCGGAGGTCGTGGGTTCGATCCCCACCCATGACAAACATTTATGTGACGAACATTTGTGTTTGTTGTGTGTCTGGGTGTTATTATCTATTTAAGTATGTATTTAGAAATATTTAAGTATGTTTATCAGTCTCTGACACCCATAGTACAAGCTCTGCTTAGTTTGGGGTCAGATGATCTTGGTGTAGTAAATTGTCCCAGATATTTATTTTATTTATTTACAGATATTTAATACATAAATGGGGCCCTGTCTTCTTACTACTGGGATGTAATATTATATAACACAACATCTTTTTGAATTTAAACATAGCGCATAGGTAAGTTTTAGGCTTCTGCAATTTAGCTAGTGGTAAAATTAATATTCAAGCTCTAAATAATATAAAACCCTTACCTACTTCCAGGCTTCAGCTCCTCCTCGAACCACGACATCGTGTGCAGAAGCGTGGAGAGGTATCTCCTGTAGGCAGTGTAGTTGGAGTTGGAGCGCTTCGTGCTGACGAGGACCTTCAGGATCGAGGGCACCGCGAACACCGCCACTAGGCCTAGGAGCATCGACGTGGAGAAAGAGAAGCTGTGCTCCCAGTAAAAGCGCCGGCCCCTGTTGATTGAAGGTTCAAGTTAGGTGAGGGCATGAATTATGCGCTAGAAAAGTAATCTAGGGGAATACTTTTTGTGTAGGTAATGATGCTATTTGAACTGCTACGCCGCTGTTATAAAATGGTAAAAAAAAATGCACGTTATCTGACATTATACGAGTAACATTTACTTAATATGTTAGTTTTCAATAAGGGGTTAAACACAAGTTTCGCAACAGAACCTTATGTGTCCAATAACGTTTTTAAACATTATATAACTGTAGTATTGTGGCAGCACTTTAATCCTTTTCTATTTGACGTTCAAAGTCTTTGAAACCCACCACTGTGTTATCTTCACTTGGTAGGGATAGATGGATATTACCTGATAACCATTTAAAATGATGTTAAGTGCGCCATACGTTTTCTAAACGGCTTGCTAAAAGCGGCGAGTATCAGTACCTTAGAATAATTACATATAGAAAGCAAGTCCGCGCGCCCATTTTGAAGCACCTTAATTGCTTTGCAGTGTTCATTACAGCTCCGCAATGTTCAATGTCAAAGCGCGCCGCACGTAAGCAAGTAATAGTCACGCGTGGATCGGATTAGTGCTTCATTTCTGACGGTGCGGCTGTATGAAGACTATCTTTCTATACGTTATTATTCTAAGATCAGTACCGTAACATCCCCTAATTATGACAAATACCGGGTGGTTATTTACTGTAATACCGTAAAGAAAATGATATGGCATATTGGGTAGTGATTTTAAGCATGGTATTTATACGTAGCCCTAAGTTTCATCTATGATCTTTACCAAAAAGCTACGTAAAGAAATGAATAGATTGATGTAATGCGGGAGGTACTATTTTTGGAAGGCCACTTCAGGAATTCAGGACATTGTTCACATTGAAAACTGTTGTATAAATGTTAAAGAGCCATCGATGAAGTAACAAATGCTACGACAATTACTATTATAAACAAGCTCTTAACAGCCCTAGGTCAAGCAAGAGTGATTGACTAAATCTTAATATAATAATGCTTGATTTTGCACCATGAAAGTAATTAATTCTAAAAAACGAATTCAATAGCACAAAATTATTCCAACTGCCGCGTCCAGTATAAGCTGAGCTTTGATTTGCTATTTTTGATAACAAGACGCATAGTACACGCTGGCACTGTGTTACTGTAAGGTTGACTGCACACAGATACGTATACAAGTTTAATAAAATAACCTTCCGACAAGATGACTCGTCAAATAATAATGTTCCTGATTATAAGAACCAGTTTTGTCTAACTAAGTATGACGAGCTTACGAGTATTTTCATCTTATACAATACAACGCACTGCTTAGCCTTCAAATGGGCGTTATGACTGCCCAATTAGTCGTATTATGTTTTGTTTTCAAATTTATTACGTTCGTATTAATACGTAGTTGTTAAATATGTTTCTAGAATTGTTGTGTATTTGATTGGGTGACAGACAATACTGGCAATGCAATATTGAATAGTACATTGTAACCCTAGGGGTAGGGGTGAAAGTAACTTATTTAATCCCGAGACGGGGTTTGGCGCCCGGAACGAAGTGAAGGGGGCCAATAGTTCGAGGGACTAAATAAGTCTTTAACCCGAGGTAAACACTGTGCTTTTCATTACAAATACAAGGAAAGTAAAAATAAAAACATGAATTAGCTAAAGAAAAAATGAGTAAATTTTATTTTTCACTACCGCTTTAGCCTCTTCTCTTATAAAATCAGGCGTTAAATTCATATCAGAATCAGATGAACTCATTTTATAGGTACAAATCTCTGCTATACGTATAAACAAAAGTCTTCAAATCGAAAAAATAAATGAAGATCGAATTGCCGCTTTCCCGCCTATTTTGTTTGTTTTTTTTTCTGTGGCCGGCCAGCTATTCAGCCATTATTTTTTAATTTTTTATTTTCATCATTGGAAAAATGGTAAATATTTTGCCCAAATCTGAGTTATTTTAAAGAAATTGTTGAAACTAAATTATAATAAAGTTATTTAAAAAATATATATTCTTTAATCAATACTTAACTTTAAGTTATTTCAATTTTACATCGTGGCTGTATAGAAAGTTGGAACATGGTTCAATAGATATGTGAAAAAGAACTAGTTTTTTTTTTAAATAATTTGACAGCTGTCAGTTGAAAGTGATCCTCCCTAGGGATGAAAAGTATTACTTTCATCCCGCTCCTCAGGCAACTTCAGACCTACTTTCAGAGTATGAGTAGTGAAAATGAGTTTTGTTTTGTCTGGAAGTTTAAATTGAATATCAATGGGAAAGTAAATAATTAAAAAACAGATTGGCCACTGGAAAAAGGCTGACATTGTTTTCTTGAAAGAAGTAAAATCGGGAATTTCACAATTTTAACGAAAATCCAAGCCGCGGAAGTTATATTTTTTTATTACCACTAGACGCCGGGAGGGCTTCCACCCCCATGTGGTTGACTTTCCAACCATCCGTACCCAACAATTTGCTGCGTCTTTTCTGGTACGCACTGCTAGGGAGTGGAACGCTCTCCCTGCTCCTGTGTTTCCGGATTCTTGCATCCTTAGTATCTTCAAGGCCAGAGTGAATAGGCATTTTATGGGTAAGCGTGTACCACCATCGGCCTCGTCATCGCTTACCACCAGGCGAGACTGAGGCCAAACGCAAACCCATTTCAAATTAAAAAAAAAACCATTGGAGCAAACGAGCTGGAAGGTCACATGATGGAAATTGATCACCTCCGCCCATGGACAACTGCAACACCTCAGGTGTCACCGATGCGTTGCTTGCCTTTTAGGGAGCGTTTACACCACATAAGTGCGAGGATACGTTGCGAGGAATGTGTGGGTTAAGAACCAATACAATTGTTTCATACACCTATACTAATGTCAAACACTCGATGCGTGCGCGGTGCATCACTTATCGATAACTGCCCGCATTCTTCCAGGAAATCGTACACTGTTATGTGCGCCGGCGCATGATAATTATTTTCTAATTGCACGCGCGAATGATAACTATTTATTAAATTAGCCCTTCAAGAAGAAGATCTTCAAAAAGCACTTTTATGTGAGCGCTTTGTCATTAGCCTAGGTGACGACAGCGACAGCGACTCTGATTGGGACGAGGATTAGTTAACACTGCTATTTATTTAATTTTTTTTATTTCATTTTATTGTTTTTTTATCACGGCCTCCAATTTTATTTATTTTAATAAACTTAATTATTAAATATTTTTGTCTTTATTATCCATTCCATACCATTTATTGTGGTAAAAAATATCTATATTATTAATATCGACACTACACTGGTGCTACGAGTACACTACGCCTCCCCATTAGACCTGTAACTTACATACAGGCTGTAAGTGTGAAAGAGAGATAAGTAATCGCTGTCGTAGTCCCACATTTTATAGCCCCGCGGGCAGCGAGTGTTTGACATCAGTATAGCTTCGCTTATTAGTGGTCTAGCCAAGTCCTTCCGTGGTATGCATCAATATAGGTATAGCTACCAGAGTCAATGCTCAGCTAACAAACATCTGCACACAGTACACCTATTTTCTATCCACGCAAAAAGTATTTAGCTCATTAAAGAATAGCTCGTTGGGGTGGGAATTAAAGTCCCCCAAAATAAATATTGACTCAGTATCACTACTTTCTTCAATAGCGCGTATCTCACCCAAAACTTCAGGAAAAATAGGTAGGTTCTCACTTGATTTGACTGGCATGGACACAGAAAATATCAGAATAGACCGTTCACCCAATTTAACTTTAATAGCAGCCAGCCGAGTTCTACATTCTATGACTGAGACCGAATCAAAAATGCCTTTCTTATAGAGAATGGCCACTCCGCCGAATGGCCTCCCCCTCAGTATTCCGGTAGATGTGTCTACAGCAGACTTGCCAGTGTAGTCGAAATCATTACTGACTGTCCCCAATAATGGAATATCGTGATTGAGCAGCCAAGTCTCTTGCATACACAACACCGTTGATGTTTTACAAAGGCTCCTTACATCATCAATTCAACTCTTGAATAAATGGCAATTAAAGGTAGTAAATCTGAATATATCTTTGTTACAATTCATACTTGCATGCTAATTATCTATAAC
Source organism: Udea olivalis (assembly GCA_947369235.1). Taxonomy (NCBI): domain Eukaryota; kingdom Metazoa; phylum Arthropoda; class Insecta; order Lepidoptera; family Crambidae; genus Udea; species Udea olivalis. The sequence continues at coordinate 5,730,012 of OX376362.1, read as the reverse complement.
TTGGTGTTTTTATTTTGCGGCATATTTAAAACGCACAAATCTTCTAAATGTAATGCCACCCGGCCAAAACTCATAATTTGAAAATAAGTTTAACTTATCCTTAGACACAAACAATTTGTACGCGTTGTATTTCCTATCCTCTTTCATGTTAATTTTATTTAATGACACTTCTTCATTTACTTTGTCCATAATATAACCTACTATGTCTTGTTCGCTCGTGTCCTTGCTGACGTTAGATTTTTACCTGTTTCCAAAAATTAAAGAAAAACTAAAGGGGAAGAGGTTTGAAAGCAAAGAAGATGCACTGGCTGCCTACAATTTCGAGATTTCTGAGGTGTCTAAAGAAGAGTGGTCACAGGTATTTTCCAATTGGTTCAAAAACGTATGGAAAAATGTATACGTCCTCAGGGTGAATACTTCGAAAAGATCGATACTTGTACTAAAGAATAAAGGAGATTGCCCATACATGGTTTCGTTTTCTATCAAGTTCAAATTTATACCAAAAACAAAGTTTTGATTTTTTATCACACACACTATCAAAAATATCAAGCCACAACTTCGACGGATAAAAATCTGTAAATTAATTAGGAAGTTACGTGATTAAAACACTTCTACCATCTTCAACTTTTGCCAATGTCTTGCAGAGTTGCCAGTATTTATGGAATGATCGATTAAAAAATATTTTCTGAAACTTAAATCAATGAAAATATAGCAAAAAAGGTAATATTAATTCTTATTACATTAAATCCACAAACATTAGTTACTCTCTCACAAATTGCTTTGATTTCCTTATCACTAGTCCGTGAAATCGATCGCAAATCGATTCATTCATCAAAGGCTCAATTATGGCCCAAATATTGAGTAAATTTTTCATTTTTATTCATAGTGTCAGTAACTCAATAGTCGTTTTACTGGAAAATATAATAATAATAATAAATTATGTTACATTTACATACAATTTTGGCATACAACTCAATTACTCAAATGTCACTAAATGCTAGTTCCACCGGATGCTACCGGTATGCAATATCCGCTAGACTATTCACTAACTGCGATCTTAAGATTTTTAAATCGAATATAATTTATCGCTATTTTATTGTCGAATACTGCATCGTCGTCGGTTGACAATGACAAGTTGTCAAAATGCAAGCGACTAGCACTCGAGGCGCGTTGCGAGTTCAAGAATAAAGAGCCCGGCCGGGGTAGATGTAAAAACTGATGTAGGCTTAAAAATAATGTTATTTGTGTAACGTACTACGACAGCGTCGTGTCTGTTACCCGATTGGTTGTTATTACATGAACACATCGACACTTAAAATAAAATAAACTCAAGTATATTTTTACTGACAAACCTACACGTACAAACGTGTTTTTATTGTATCTTATTTTATTACTCGTTGGAGACACAAAAATCGTTACAGACAAGTATCGATTCTCGATTAATGTTAGCAACACCGAATTAAGAAAAAGTCTATCTGACAGACAGATGACAAAGAAATACAAATTCACTGACGCCTTAGCTCTCGTACTTTTAAGTTCGCCTGCTGATGCTCTAGTGATTCCGTTTTCTTTTCGTTTCTATTTCCTTTACGTTGAGTGAATTTCGTTCGAGTTCCTCCGTAGCTATAGAAATTGAGAATATATTCGAGATAGAGACTCATTGCCTTTTGTGTGTGTTGTCGTGAACCATACCGATACCATAATGGACAGGATTCGCCGTTATATCAACTGTTCCATGAGGCTAACGCACCAGCGCTGGCGCATGTTACACGATGCTACTGAGCCCATGGTTAATGTTCTTCGTTCCTGGATATCGCCAACACCGGTTAGTGTTAAATTACTGTCTGCTCCAAATGTTAAGTAGTTTGGTGTTCCAGAAGTAACTTTTAGTCCTACATTTTGTTATGTTCTTTCAATAAAATTCTCAAACTGTACTCTTTCCAAAACCATTTTTTGTATATTACTTTGTTTTGTATTTATAAATCTATAGATCAGGGTTAAACGTTCATCTTACTTTAGGTACTGTAAAGCAATTAACTGACATTCCTGTTTGTTTACCCATTTTTCATGTTTTTGTTCTGGTTTTATTTATATTGTAATAATTTATTGTAATATTCCATTTTTAGGTGACTCCTGAAAACAGACTCTGCATTGAGTGTTTTGGAATGTTACAACAAGGACTGGAAAATGAGGCACCACCAGCACCACCAATGTTTGGCCACAGAAGCGTGTGCTTTGCTTGTGGTGTATCAATTCTACGGGCTCGCACTCATTTGGTACATTTTGATTGCCCAGAAAGGAATGTTATAATAAGATGGACTTTCCCTCATTTGGTATGTACCTATTTTTTTAATCGATAATCCTAATTATATGTACCTACTTATTTATTAAAATATAGTAATTGGTTACTTATATGTAACTAGCTGCCCGACAGACTTTGTTCTGTCAAATGTTTGACAGCTGGTGTACATTATCACATCATGATAGCTTTTCTCCGACTTGATTTACATTTAACCTTATATTTTTAACTAAATTTTTTGTTCAATCAAAATTAAAAATTGCGTAGATATCACTCCCGAATAGTTTAGTTTTCTGTTAGTGAATGAATTTTCAAATCAGTAGTTTCAAAGCCTATTCAAAACAAACAAACAGACAAACAAACAGTCAAATCTTTCCTCTTTATAATATTAGCTACTGTAAATCTTCACATGATACTATATTTTATGTAAATATTTTTATTTGACTAGAGTTCGCACTGCATGTTGGATTGCTGCTAGAAGAATTGTCTAGCGACAAATACAGCACGATGTTAATAGACCTGTTGATACTGCAAGTGGGGAAATTGAAGCTGAGCCCGAGGGATCCTTTTCTATACCTGTCCCTCCTCCATTACCACAAAATCTGAACAGGCGACTAGCTACGGTTGAGTCGATTAACTCCCATCACCCACATTTGGATCAGTTTCCAAGACCATAGATCATTTGAAAAAGCTTGCTTTAGGGACATATCAACCCAAGCAAGCTCGTTCATACTATGGTGAGCATATACGAACCAATGGCACCCACACAGTGGAAGTAAACAATACTATTGAGGAAGATATCACTCTTAGTCTGGGAACGAATAATTATTTATTAAGAGCGAGAATAAAGTCCAGACATATTGGCAGCCGTACTTATTATGCTTATTTGTTAATAAACCGCGATGAAATTGTTGCCAATAGCATCGAAGCTATCTCTGGCTATTGCTGCAGCTGCCTTGTTGGGAATAGGACCGTAGGTCGTTGTGTTTATGTAATGGCAGTTACATGGTTTCTTGGTTGGGGTAGATTTAATGATGTTACTGCCCCAGCAAGGTTTTTAGATGATATTTTCGACGAATTCACTTATGAAAATGAATGATAAAATATTTGTCAATAAATGAATTTGATTTATATGTGTGTTTTATTTAAGTCAAGACGATTACCTTTAGTATCTATACATATGCTCCACGCTAGATTTAATAGATCTAGCTCATGTGAATGACACGTTGGCGCAATGAATCGAGGCGAAGTCTCGCCTATAGCACTGCCTAGTGGGTTCGATTCCCACCCATGCCAAACGTTCATGTAACGGAACGAAGTGCTATTTTCAGAGGACCTATTTATTTAGAAATAATTGAGTACCTATGTTTATCAGTCGCTTACACCCAAAGTACAAGTTCTGCTTAGTTCGAGGCTAGATTATCTTGGTTTTAAAGTTTTACTAGTGAATAACAACAGTAGGCAATCCATTGAATACGATGTTTTTAGAAAAAAAGGTTCTTTTCGCAATGTTAAATATAACCTAATTCGATAAACTTCGTCAGCCCTTTTCCCGTAAATCCGTCGAACTAGAGATATAATTTTAGTGTGGTTGATTATATATTAGGGATCTAAACGATTTGGCAATTTCATTAAGTCGTACAATGCGAAACCAAAGTCCATACTGCGATCGGCAATCTCCTTTATAATTTTTTGAGTATCTAATTTCTTTTGGCATGCCCCTCGTCTACATGCATAAATTCGTTTGCCCTTCGATAATATGGCGTTCGAAGAAATGTCCTATCGGTGATATGAGTTTTCTGTCAAATGACTTTTCGGTGAAATGACCCATCGGGAAAATAGCCCATCGAAGAAGCGGACCTTCGGTAATATGGCGGTTGGCTTTCCACCAAATAACTTTCGGTGATCAGTCCTAGACCTGATGTTTAAGCGACAACGTGGTTTGCTAGGCTTTCTACTTACCTATTAAATAACTTCTCGTCGTAGTCATCAGGTAATTTCAATTCTAATTGTTCTGGTTTCACATTGTCAGACGGTTGGTCTAGCGCTTCTTTTGTCAGCAGCTTACATACAAATTCTTCCGCTGCAAATAAAGGAAGGAATGGAGTTAGTTATTTATTTCAAATGACCAGCGAAATGGTGTGAATACAATGCCCCAATATAATAATATACACTTTTTTTGTGATTTATGTCAAAGACACTATCTTATTCAACTCATTGCCCCCGCCCTACCTTAAGAAACGGTTTAAGTTTCTGCAACCGACCCGGGATCATGATATGCGATCAACTAGAAAACTTCATCCTTCATTACCTTTCCATTCCTCGCACACATACCTATACAAACTCCTTTACTGTGCAATCCATCCGTTTATGGAATTCCTTACCTTTGTCCATCAGGCAGTCATAATCCCTTCCTGTCTTTAAAAATAAGCGCTAAAGCACATTTTCTTACTGTTTAACTTAATCATATCTTTTTCTTTTTGGTTCTTTTTATCTATTTGCCTCTTCTTGTTATTTTATCTTGTGTCTACTTTGGTTATTCCGTTATTGTTCTTACTACCTAAATTGTGTGTCAATAAGACTTTTTTTTTGATCTGCTAAACCTCGTCACCAGTAGTTTCGTCCTTTATCCAGTCAACACAATGGATCAATTAGAACAATCGTGACTGGTCTCTCTTATCAACCAATTTGTAAACATTTTGAGAAACAAAGGCTAGCTTTTTGAACATTCTCGAGTGTTGTTAGGATCTGACGAGTGAGTCGTGTCTAAGATGCATTTTGAAATAATCACTTTTTTAATAATTTTTATACATATGAGTTCGTGCGACTGGGTGAGACTTTATTTATTAATTTATTCGTAAAACAATTAGGTAGTATTTTAATTCACTGGTTCTTGTAGGTCTGCAGATTCGTGACTGCTCATAAAAATTTAATTAATGAGTAGAAATAAGATACAGATTCACAACATATTTCATTTGCTGTATGCACTTAACTATTTTCACAATTATGTATTCATTTTCTAACTCTTAACAAGAAACACCAATGGATGGATGGAAATGCAAATATTGTTTTTAAACTCGGTTGGGGAACATACCATGATCTTTAAATTGTAATATATTCTCTTTAGTCGTCGTTACCACTTTACAGTTAATTTTTGATTTGAAATAAATTAGTCAACGAGAAAATAGCGCATGGTTCATTTTAAAATATAGTAGCAGCATTCGAAATTACGAATCCATCGCTTGCAGGCAAGAGCCGCTCCTTTTTTCGACGCTACCACATAATGAAACCTGTTAATAATTAATTTATGTCTGTGACTCGTCTATAAATCATAGCGTTACATGATTAGTAATTAATTCCGCAATACTAAAAGCATTGGATAGCTGCTTATAAAAAGATGTAATAAATAACAGCCGACACGATTGGCGTAGTGCGCTGTAGCACGGTTTCTAGCCTCGATTTTCGTAGTGTCCCGGGTTCGATTCCCGGTCAGGTTAATTTAGGAAACAATGTTTTCTGAATTGCCTCGGATCTAGGTGTGCTGGGAGACGCCCCTGGCTTATTTCCTTGTGTGGTACCTCGTAACACAGGGATATTAATCCCTACTTCGAGACCGTTACAAGAGGCGTCTAGCGCATATTTATTTATTTTATTTATTTAAAGCCCTTGTTTTTGCCGATTGTTTGCTCGGTCTGAAACCCGGGAGTCCCAGGTTCAAATTTCCAGTCACCTTTGTTAGTAGTCCACGTCCTTCAATCTATTTCTCTCTCTCTCTTTTGTCTCTCGTTCGCTTTTGTATTTTTTTGTCTGCTCGAGTTCCGTAAACATTAACCGTTCGGACAGGCAAATTCTTACTTTTTAAAGCGATGTTTAATATAAAACTAGAGCTTGTCTAACGGAATGACGCGCTACACTAATTAACTGTTTTAGTGCCCCATTTTTTTATATGAAGCCAATACCGATCCATTGTAGCAATAACTTGATTTCAATGATTGAGGCCTTTGCCCAGCTGTGGGACAGTTACTCGTACATACTGTTATAACGGATTATTTATGGACCTGTCCGAAATATTTTTTTTAAATTTTAATTTCAATTCAATTACTTTACTTTTATTTTCTTTTTGTGTGCGTGAAAACGGTGAAGACGCGCGTCATTTCAGATTAGACAAGCTCTATTTTGGTTTAACCAACAGGTTTCAGAATGGATGTCACCTATTCAGGAACAACTGTAAGTCATATTTAAAAACAATTATTACTATAAAAAACCACGAAAATTACCCGTTTGATGAAAAACAATTTTCAGTAAAGAAAATCCTGCTCGAAGAACCGACAATGACTTTGTAAACCATGTGGTCGATGTCAATAACCTAAGAATGGCGCCAGTGGTGGAGTCGACTGAACAAACACTAAATCAAGTGTTACAGCGAGCATGGAGTCCCAAAACTGAAATGTCTACAGGAAGCTTGAAGGACAAATTGCAGAACACCCTGCAGAGCGCCAGGGCGCTGGCCGAAACGCTCAAGGCGCAAATCAAGCAATTGTCACTACGAGAAAATCTGCTAAAGGAGGCTATAGTTAACGGCAGGTTAGTAATACCTGGCTATGGTTTAGAAACCTGGGACGATACTTCAAGCTAATGATTGGCTTTTTGCGAAATTCCTTTCAATCTTTTGTAAAACCAACTAAGAGTTGAACTATTTTTACGTCTATGGTTAGGCTAGATTTATAGAATAAATGACTACTAACAAGTGTTTTACTAAAGCGCCGTGCGCGTTGTTGCGTAGCAGAGCGGAAGTCATAGTTAAAACATTGATTGTACTTATGTATGGATACTCACTAAAATAATGGTCAGTTTTTCGTTTTACTGTAGGTAGACCCTAATTAGGTACTTCCGGAATATTAGGTAGGTACCTATGTATTTTATCGATGATGAAGTTGCTTTATGATTAATATTATTACACTATCAGATCTGGAGTGACACGCGTGGTAGTGTCGGCGATGAACCGGCCACCCAGGTCCTACCTCGTCCGCGAGGGGGCGTGGACGCTGTGCCGCGGCGTAGTGCGCGCGCCCGTGCCCTCACACTCCGTCAACATGTTCAATGAAGTGTTTGCTGCGCCCAGGTGCATCGGGCAAGAGGTGAGAGAGGAAGATATGTATCCATATGTCTGGAGTGACAAACGTGGTGGTGTCAACGATGAACCAGCCGCCCACCCTGGTCTTACCTCGTCCGCGAGGGGGCGTGGACTCTGTGCCGCGGCGTGGTACGTGGGCCCGTGCGCTCACACTCCGTCAACCTGTTTAACGAAGTGATTGCTGCGCCCAGGTGCATCGGGCAAGAGTTGAGGGAGGAAGATATGTTTCCATATGTCTGGAGTGACAAGCGTGGTGGTGTCAGCGATGAACCAGCCACCCACCCAGGTCCTACCTCGTCCGCGAGGGGGCGTGGACCCTGTGCCGCGGCGTGGTGCGCGCGCCCGTGCGCTCACAGTCCGTCAACATGTTCAACGAAGTGTTTGCTACGCCCAGGTGCATCGGGCAAGAGGTGAGGGAGGAAGATATGTTTCCATATGTCTAGAGTGACAAGCGTGGTGGTGTCGGCGATGAACCAGCCGCACCGGTCATACTCGTACCTTGTCGAGCCGTGGACGCTGAGCCGCGGCATGGCGCCCTCACTCTCCGTCAACAGGGAATAAAGTGTTTGCTGCACCCAGGTACATCGGACAAGAGGTGAGAGCTTGAGAGGTGTTTCCAGATAATAATATCTGAGTGCCAAGCGTTGTAGTGTTGACTATGCTGCGGGCATATCCATCGCAATCATTCGCAAAAAGTGAGTGATGTGTACGATTGACCGCCCAACGAAGCATTTCTTCGCAGTGGCCTTATAATCTAGACAACATACCCAAGTCCTGAGAACCCTTCGCTGGCTCCATTGCATAATGCATTGGAATGAAGAATAATATATTTTGTTTTAGTATGCGATCCCGAATGCTTGAAGCTTGTATTTGTGACACTTTATTTGATTCCAAAATAAACTTCAAGCTATTTTCAATTTTGTTGTGGTACTACGAGTATTTTAACAGCTAACTTGGTCTCCTACTAATTAGTTAACATGACAGTGCAAACATCTAGGTAACCATCACTCTCATGACCTTCAACGGACTTCTAGTTATAACTACGGCAAGAGACACATGACACATCTGAAGGTGACCGTGACCACAACACAAACCTAAAAATGTTTTAATTATAACTTGACTGACTTAGACTGGACTTTTTCAGAATGTCGACTTTGCGCCATAGCTGATGTTTATTTAACGTTTTTGCTCATCAATGATAAAGTTAAGTGTGCACGACACTTTGAACGTGTCTATCTGGCAGTTTTATGCAATTTTTCCAGAAAGCCAATAAAAAAGCATTTCACTTTCCTCAAGAGTAAAACAAACCTCGGTCCCCATGCTCCACTGGCAAGATGCTATACCTACCTACTAAATACAGCCATTTGTGTAAAAATGTTACGACCTCGATATACAGGTTGTCCCAAAAAGAAGTATCAAGCGGAAGCCCACAGAAAGAGCACCCCTTGGGGTACCCGAATCACCCCCATGTATGTTCCGCGATTGTTCATAGTTTTCGAGTTATGATTTTTTTTCTGAATTTCTGAGAATTTCGGACCTAAAAGTTTAATTTTTTTTTAAAGTAGAAGACTTTTCAAATTTTTTCTTTGCCCAACTGAATCATCCTTAATTGTACTTCGATGCATAAAATAATCAGTTTCATAACTTTGACCAAAATGATGAAAGTGTTGGTATAAAACCAAAAATGTACGGTTGATGAACAAAGACTTAAATTTTCAACATTAAATTAAAAATCTAAGCGGGTGACTGTATGGTTTCTAATTAAAGCTCAAAAATGCTCCAGAATCTCAGCTTTCTTAATCATTACAAAAAAGAAGAACTTAATGGGCTACTTTGACCTTCAAATCAGCCTTCAAAGACAGCGAGGTGGAAAATTCTTAAATTAGCCATCAGATTAATAACTGTTTTTTGGCCATTTTATCATTCCTGAAGTTCATGAATTTGTTAACTAACCAAAAATTACTGCACGAAGGCTAAGGAAATAATAGAAAGAATAAACATTTGAAAGTTTAATTAATAGAACAAAAAGAAATAGTTATTAATTATTTTAAAAATTAAAAATTTATTTACAAGAAATGTTCAAAATGTCTACCTTCGTTCTCGATACAAATTCTAAATCGTCTTAAAAAGTTTTCTTTTAGTTTTATAAAGGCAATTCTGTTGTTTTTTATCGTCTCTTCTGCTTGCCTCAATTTTATTCGTAATTCGGCTACGTTGCTGATGTTCTTGGCGTAAACCAATTCCTTGTAATATCCCCAGACGAAGAAATCAATTGGGTTCAAGTCGGGGGACCGTGGCGGCCACGCAATGGGCCCTCCACGGCCGATCCACCTGTCTGGAAATCTTTCAGACAAATATTGTCTGACGATTCTCGCAAAATGGCATGGGGCGCCGTCGTTTTGAAAAATCATATTCCTATAAAGCGTTAACACGTCAACATCTCCTAACAAGTCGGTGAGATTATGTTGTAGAAAATGCAAATAGGCCTCGCCGTTTATTCGGTCAGGTAGTTCAAACGGACCAATCAGCTGTCCGTTTAAGATGCCTGAGCATAGATTGACACTGAATTGTTCTTGGAAATTAGATTCCCGGGTCAAGTGTGGATTTTCAATGTTCCAAGAATGATAGTTGTGTATGTTGAAAATTCCACATCTCTTAAAATGTGACTCATCGGTCCATAAAATATTTTTTTTAAAAAATCGTTTTCAGCTTGACGCCGCAACATTTCCTGACAAAACCCTACACTTCTCGGATAGTCTGCGGGCTTAAGCTGCTGAACGTTTTGAATATGATATGGGTGAAAACCCTCTTGTTGGAGTATGGTATGCGATGTGCCAGTGATTTTGGAATTCCGGTTCGACGTTGTATTGTTCTCACTCTTACTGATGAATCTCTTGCCACTTCTTCGAGCACTGATTCGACACTCCCAGATAGTGTCGAATCAGTGCTCGAAGAAGTGGCAAGAGATTCATTTGAGATACACGGCCTGGTCTTCTACCTGGTGGATGTCCTCCCATGTAAGAGTTATGCACTCTTAAAATCATGCGATGATCAGGCCAAGTTTCGGGTTGAGGTCCACCTCCATTTTGTACTTGCTCCCTGTACAATCTGGCTGCTGCAGAAGCGTTTCCTCTTGCAAAGCCATAAAAGTAATGCATAAGAGCATAATCACGTGATGTGAAAGGCATCTCACCAAACGAATGGGCTTGAAAAACACAGAACTAAATCGTAATCGCACTCAAAGTCCATAACCCTTACCAGGCGCCGCTGTCAAAATTTATCAAGACGGAATCTGATAGGGGTTCTGACACCTTGCTTCAAAATGACAGTGATTATCTGCGAGAAAAGGTTTTAATCAACTTTCCTGCAGTAATTTTTGGTTATTCAACAAATTAATGAACTTCAGGAATGATAACGTGGCCAAAAAACATTTATTAATCTGATGGCTAATTTCAAGAATTTTCCACCTCGCTGTCTTTGAAGGTTGATTTTAGCCAAAGTAGCTCATTAAGTACTGCTGTTTTGTAATGATTATGAAAGCTGAGATTCTGGAGCATTTTTGAGCTTTACTTAGAAACCATACAGTCACCCGCTTAGATTTTTAATTTAATGTTGAAAATTTAAGTCTTTATTCATTAACCGTACATTTTTGGTTTTATACCAACATTTTAATAATTTTGGTCAAAGTTATGAAGCTGATTATTTTATGCATCGAAGTGCAATTAATTATGATTCAGTTGGGCAAAGAAAAAATTTGAAAGTCTTCTACTTTAAAAAAAAAAAATTGAACTTTTAGGTCCGAAATTCTCAGAAATTCAGAAAAAAAATCATAACTCGAAAACTATGAACAATCGCGGAGCATACATGGGGGTGATTCGGGTACCCCAAGGGGTGCTCTATCTGTGGGCTTCCGCTTGACACTTCCTTTTGGGACACCCTGTATTCTACGACTCCCACCGTAATTTGAAATTACACACAAATTCAACATAATAAACGAAATCAATTAGTATTGGTAATTAAGTAAGTTTAAATAATTTATGTTGCTCAATGTTACGTTTTGTAAACGCTGAATATGCCAATAATTATTGGTGCATACTAGAATAAGATGCCTGTAATGTTTTTGAAATAACTGTGTTGCGTGTACTGTTGGTGTAAATACCTTTTAATAAAAAAATAAACTTGCTTCCACCAATATATTTCATGACTTTGTTAATAATTATTATTCACTTCAGAGGCAAGCTACTGTTACGTCAAGTGTATCTAATTCGGAACCCAACACGGTCAGACTCAGAGATACTGATAGCTACAAGTCAATTATCAAGTAATAAACAGTGCAACATAATTTCCGTCCTTTCTAGATTTCACATTGTTTACTTCTGTATGCTTCAATGTAACTTACATAAGTATAGAAGCTAGCTAAAGCGATTATTAAACATTACAATAACAACCTATTATTACATTACTGGCAACATGCAATGCCACCATGTACTAATAACAAACAAATTACAGGTGTTTAACCAACAAGACCCATGCGTATTTAATTCCATGATTAAATACGAGACTGTGCCAACCGTAAGGAGAATGGAATACTCCGAGGACGATTTCCTTTGCCTGAAGCAGAGCTTCAACAGCACACTGGAGCGATACTTGAGCGTTCCAAGGCAGATCATCAACGACACCTGTCACGATGGTAAACTTAACTGCTTATAATGAAATGAAATGATTTTTTTTTATTTCAGAAACAGATGCGGTTACATAGTTTCCATATGTTATCTATACCTACATATTAGAACAAATAGAAAAATTTAAAATAAACTACGTAGTTCAGTCTAATCCCAACCTCAAGATCTACTAGTAGAACTTAAAGTTAGGATGATTAGCCTACGAAAACTTTTTGACAATTTTTTTTGTGTTCTAGGTAAACTTAAATAAACTAAATAAGATCTCGACAAAAAATACTAGGCCTATAATATTTTTTTACCTGCCTTCCACGCGACGTCACGGCCACAGCTAGAGCGTAACACTGTTGGCCCAAGCTGAGTTTGAATTGCTCAGAACGCTTATCATGCGCAGATGTAAGCAGTACACAGAGTTACGCTTGAGGTGTTGTCTGTACTCGTTCATGTAAGAACGGACAGTCAATTAAAACTGGCTTGGGCAGCTAACCCTTTGTACTATATCTGCATATTTTTTATTATTTGCAGGCACAGTGCGCAGTTTAGAAGACAATACTGCCAAATGTGGCTTGAGAGTGATGTCTGAGTATACGTACTACCCGTTCCGCGGCTACGCGTCCGGCCTACCTCTGGAGTACTGCGGTGAGGCGGATGGATCATGCAAACTTATCATGGCATGGCATGTGTCCAACGCAACTATTGAGAACTTCGAGTTCCTTAAAAATGAACCAGACTTCAAAAAGTTCTTCATAAAGTCTGAAGGCTACTTAGAGCACTTTATTTAGACTTGTGATAATAATAGACTGAAATAAAGTTTATGTTTTTAATTTGTAATTTGTTGTACCTATGCTATGAGAAAGTATTTTACCAACAATCCTGACCGACCACATTAATCGTCGCGTATGGAGTACTCGTACTTAGTACTTACGGCCACCTCTGGGGTGTATCAGCTAAGTACAAGTAACTGCTTCGGACTCAGTGGAATCAAGTGCTGTGAGGCTCGTTAATGACCAGGGGACCAGGCTCTCACTAACAGGCTGTAAGATTTCGAATACCGCAATGTTGCCAGCATGTTTTCGTAGTGTGCGAACTGCACGAGTTGGTGACAATGGCACCTTTTCCCTATAAGAGGACCATAATATATAATGTGCTTTCCGAATTTCACCCTTATACTGTGCATTTTCGAGCCATGCACTCCTAGTTTTGTGACAAGACTAATTTAGTGATTATTGTGATCAAATGACTGCTTAAATAAGCAATAAAAAAGCGGACTTGTTAGCCCAACTTCCATCAAGTATTCTATCCATGAGAACCTCATCCAGCATTACAATTTTTATGCACTGGAAAGAAGATCCTATATGTATTAATTCATTTACAAACGAATGAGATGTATGAAGTGGTGACACTTTGAAATTTCTATTATACATCATATGGCATACACATCAAAAAGCATAATAGCTTTTAGCAAATTTTTCATGACGCATACATATAATCACGCATAATTGCTAAAAGGCATAATAATAAAAACCATAATCATCAAAATCCATATTACTGTTTGCACTAATTTTATTAGGCATACCATAAAACGGCTTTCACCGCGACGGCGGAAGTACCTGTGTGCTCCAGGTACTTGCGTGGCCTCCCCCCTTCATTGGGGGGGTCGGCTGGAGGGGGCCCCAATACGGGGAGGCACTGGCGGCGGGGCGTTGCGAAACTTTTTAGGGACCCCGCCTCGCCGCTGAAGTGTTGAGGTCGAGTACCGTGGGGTTTTAGTCGGTAAAAGTCCGACATAACCTCGTCGTTCCCCTTGGCGGCGAGGTATCCATGAGGATTTTCCCACGTTAATAAAAAAAAAGTTAGAACTGCGACCAAACAACGCGCGAGCCGAGCGAGCGAAGCGAGCGTGCCACGGCAGCGGCCGGCGGAGCGCCAGGAAACTCGCTATTTTTTCCTTTTACATGTAGGTATGCTTATTGAATGGTATGCCTTTTTAATATTATGGCAAATGAAAAGTATGCCTTTTGATACCGGCTTATCGATATTATGCCTTTCTATGATTATGCGAATTTCGGCCATTTGATGATAAGCTTCATGAAGTGATGCTATAAGGGCTTATGGCAAATGACTATTACGGCCAAAAACGGTATGCGTTTCAATAGGTAACCCTATGAAGTATATTCAGATTCCTAGACCCTACAAAGGAGTTTGAACATTTTTGTATGGAGGCTGGCATAGCCACCTGCAGCCATTTTGTTTTCTTTTCTCTAGTTTTCGTGCACAATAAAAGTGGTATATAAGGATAGAGAAGACATAAAAGAACAATAAATGTCTGAACCGACTCCAACAATAACAATAATTGTACCTACATTATATTATCGTTTATGTTTCAGAAGAATACGCAATTATTACTTTACTTTTTAGTGCTTTGTTTTAAAATAGTTTTTTTGAAGCTGGTTTTTTATTTGTTAAATTTTTTGTTTATTTCTTGATTTTCAGTGAATAGTTCTTATTTATTTTATACATCGAAAAAGTATCGTCCAATTGCTCCTAAGAATTGAAGAGTTCCGTTACTTTTTCATGGATCCCTTATTCAGAACCTAACCAAACACTCATCAAACTACCCTTGAAGTATATCCTTTCCAATAAAAAAAGAAGCATCGAAATCGGTTGGCGTGATAATGAGTTATTCGTCCATTTGTCGCGCATATGGTTTATCTAGATTTAAGACTTATATGGATTTCCCATGGATGCCACTGTCAGAACTGGACCAAATTAAAATGGGACCACACGGCCGCACGGGCAGCATCAGCTTTCAAATAAAAAAAGAATTATCAAAATCGGTTGGCGTAATATTGAGTTATTCGTCCATTTGTCGCGCATTCTGTCTATCTAGATTTAAGACTTATATGGTTTTCTCATGGATGCCACTGTCAGAACTAGACCAAATTAAAATGGGACCATTCGGGAAGCACCAGCTTTCAAATAAAAAAAAGAATGATCAAAATCGGTTCACCCAGTCGAAAGTTATGAGGTAACAAACATAAAAAAAAACATAGTCGAATTGAGAACCTCCTCCTTTTTTTGAAGTTAGTTGAAAATAACGCAAAAAGCCTCTCCTTCTGAAACGTCACCCTTTAGAGTACCATATGTTCAGACATTTTTTGTTTATGCATGTGTCCACTGGTCCCTGCCTCAGCACATGCCGCTGCAGTACAGGACTGCAGAGACGCTGGTATTCTGGCAGGGCCTGTGTGTTCGTCGTAATTACGTGCAAGAAAAAAAGCATAATTACAAGACAAGAAAAATAAACAAACCACTATTCATACACAGGTTGTCCCTGGAAGTGAGGATCAAATCAAAATAGCGCATAGCGTTGGTCATTTCTAACCTTTTTAACCCCATCAATATTGGTCCGATTTCTAACCGTTAAAAAGTTACGATCAATTTTAGTTTTTTTCTGAAAATCGCCCAAGTCCATTCAAAAATAATTATTTAAAAAAATGTATAAAATTTAGTCACTTATTTTTTTGCCAAAAGGTTAGCAGGTGATTTGTCTTACTTTGATTAGTTATTTCAGAACTATTAATCTAATTTAAAAAAATACCATCCTAACAAAAATGTTTATAACTATATACGGTAGGAAGTGATCAAAAATGAGTTTACGTGGAATTATCAAATTTCATTTTATAGGAAATAATTTGAAAAAAAATTGTGAAGATGTTTTTTTTTTCAATGAGATTTATAATATGAGTTTAAACCATCCTGCAGTTGTCAGAAAATAATATTAAATGGACTTTCATGCAAAAAAAGTTAAATAGGTTAAAATGACAAACTCCAAAGAAGATGACTTTCTTATTCAAAATACTCACAACTTTAGAAATTATGGGAATAATTTTGCAATTTATACCTCTAAAGAATCTGTATTAAATGAGCAACTTTTTGAAATACTTAAACAACTTACAGTATAACATAATCATAACTTTTTAACGGTTTAAAATCAGACCAATATTTATAGGGTTAAAAAGGTCAGAAATGACCCCCGCTATGCGCTATTTCGATTTGATCCGTACTTCCAGGGACACCCTGTATAGATAGGTCCCACTTTTATCATGTGCGGAAACATCAAGTAAAAACAAAATGGCGGCTGGTGAACCATGCCATAGAGGTTCAAACCCCTTTCAAACTGCACAGAAAATTAAAAATTAAAAATAATAATAATAAAGTCAGTACGTAGATGTAAATCAATACACATACTACATTACACCTTATTATTGACTACATGCTGCCCATGTCATTCATTTATCAGAGATAACAAGATAAACTAATGTAATCAAGCTTAATGCTCAAATGAAGCATGGATTTACTTAGATATCAGAAACTATACCTACCTGTCTGACTTCTCAATATAGTTCAATTCCTTTTTCAAAACTCTAGTAGCAATTTCCTACTAATCAATGCGAAATTACATTACGTCTTCTTACTGAATGACGAGAGTAGCCATTGATTTAAAGTGTAATTCATTAGTACTGTTAAATATCTAGTCTTGCTCACCACAGGGAACATTTAATAAGTAATTTTGCTTCTTCAAAATGCTTTAAAAAAGAAGATCCATCGGTTTCATGACTTGATTATCAAAAAAGAGAGTGATGGGTCAGAGGGCAGGATGTTCTCTCTTTTTTGATTTAGGTAAACCATCTTTTCTAAATTAAGTGTTCCTCGTACTCTTGTCATGTAATGAATTGAATGAGCTAAATCAAAGAATTCTTTAATCTTATAAAATATCCTTACTATAACTTGTTTTCATTTATTATTTGAATAAATAGATAATAATTAACCTACTTTTGTTCATTTTGTTGTTAACACAACAAGATAAAGTTGTTCATAACTGTCTTGAATCTTTTGCTCTGTTTGGCCTTGTGTTTTAATGCACAGTTTACTAATAGACCACGCTTCCAAATGTGCACATGACTTGCACAACAAATTCCTTTCACTAATAATTATAAAAACTACCATCTAGTTAACAAGAAGATTTTATAGCTAGGTCTAGTAATAAATCAAAATACTGACCTGATAAATCCATTTTTGGAGTTTTTAGGGCACTGTAGGGTACACCGGCTTTCTAAGCAATATTTGAATTATTTGTAAAGCATGACAGCTAAACTGACTTTGGTTTTCAAATTAATAAATACACCAAAAGCAAAACCTCTCACTTGAGAAATTCGACCCCACGACTTTCGAGTTCGACCCAAATTCGAATGACTTGACTTGACAACTTGACACCTGTGCTGTGCTTTCTTGACACCAGCCAATAGATTCACACTTATTCCGCCCTCGACCAATAGCCGAAAAGCTCAGCTTTGACATGTATCTGTGTTTTCGTTTTTTTTTATAATACTACTGGCTTCGCACGTTTTTGTTCGACGACTTCGTTTCGTTTGCTATTTTGTTTTGTCTCCCAAAATCCTTTGAGTTCGCTAAGTAAGTACGTATTTGATATATTACGTTTTCATGATGGCATATTATTGCACGAAAAGTATTTATTAGTATTTTTTTGGCATTAGCTTAAGTAGATTTTTTACGAGAATGTGTAAGTGGGTGTTTGATTTTACCGTTTCCTTGAAGGCTTATTGGGATTTTAGTGAAACATTGCACACTGATAACATTGATGTCCTCCAACTCCAACAAGGCAGTGGTTGCTTAAAGCACTTTGGACGTCTGCTTTTTGCAACCACGGTTGCATGAAAACAGACGTCCAAAGTGCTTTAAGCAACCACTGTTGCACGGCTGCAAGTGAGTCGCTTCGCAAACTCAACAGGCTCAAATAACTGAATCACTGGGCCGTTTCTTTCCTCTAAAAAAAATTAAATAGACTATGGACAAATGCATCACTCAAACTCATGCGTTCGTTAGAATAAATCAAAAAAAAAAAATGACAGTGACAGAATATGCTTGGTGAAAACCTGGTTGCCGCTTAGCATGGATGATGATGTTATATTGTGTTCGTAAATTCCTTAAAAATGCTAGCATTATGTATTAGTAAAGGTGTTGTATATATCAAATCCTGTTGTGATAGAATAAGTTTTTAATGAATAAATAAATAAATAAATAAAATAATCTTCAGGTGGCTCCGTTTCGAAATATGGGTATTGCGAAACAGATTTTCATAAGAGCACTAAGTATTTGTCTGAAATGTAGACAAATTGGTAAATCATTATTTTCTTGCTGATAATGCGACTTTTTTTTCTATTTATTTACTTGGTGAATCTTGATAATTAATACCATGTTTCTTATCAAATATTAAAGCTAGGAAACGAATCTTTATAAAGCTGAACATATTTTTGTTCTAATTTCGAACATTTATTTTTAGACATTTATTTAATTTTTTCGTTTTTTTCGCTGACATCGCGAAATTGACACTACGCCAATCGTGTCGTCGGTAATTAAATATTAATCATCAATATCTCACAATATGGCGGCAGAATCTTTCGTGTACCTATATGTTGTTTTTCATTCCATAGTCGTTTAACGCCAATAATTTCTGCAATGCTTGTTCAATGAAATTCTGTTCATGAGTCAGGCCCCAGTTTTGTTATTATCTACCTTTGTAACATTTTCATACGAAATGTATCCAGTAGAGCTATGTAAAACATTACTCTTGTTTAGCATACAAAAGTACCATATAGTTGTGTAGATATCTATCTGCCCAACTAATAGACGAATAGTTAAGGGCGAATAACAGAAGGGCGGTAATCACCAGAGGTTTGCTTTTTAACCTGTAAGTGGGCTCTCTTTTCCTTTAGATACATCCACTCACGGATTTACAATAAAGTATAGGTCACAGAGTATAGGTTCATGCATCCACTCCACCAGAAAAACTTGTTCCCTAGTTAGTCTGTGACCAGAAAAATGATTCAGTCAGCTGGCTGACAGTGACAGTAGTATTTTTTTTATTTTTTTTACAGCCATGGAAAATGACCGTTTCAACCAGCTAATGCAGTTATTTGTATTTTGTTGGGCTGCGGTCCAATTTGAAAAAAGTACTTTTAGAACTTTTGTTCCAAATTAAAAAAACGCGTTAAAAGCGCTAACGTTGCACTATCAGCGTTCAAATCAAATCCAACCGCAAAACTATCGTCACAATCTCAATTTTGAAGAATTAATTGGGTATGGGAAAAAAATCAAACTTCTTTTTCTTAAATCTAAAACCATTTCGAGGCATTTGTATTTTATACCTTATTTAAATATTTAACATTTTTAAAGGCCAAGAGATCCAGGATATTTTAAATTAAATATGTTGCCTTTCTGGGGTCAAATGAAAGACCCCAGAAAGGCAACGTACACAAAGAGTATATTATTAAAGTTCTAAATGGACTCTTGACGGTAATCAAATTGACATCTCACAATTGAAACCGATTGGATCGTCTAAACGTCATTCCAAGTGATTAGTTGATAATCTATCGATCAACCAATCGAATGACGCAATCTGTATCATACGTGAGATTTTTAGCTAGGTGATTCTACTGTATGGTATTATTGGTGTTTCCAGATAGCAGATTTTAAATTACCCCAGATGAAAAATATTTTTTCACAAGCTCAAATCATTGCATGCAAAGTTATTTTTAAAAATACGTACACTAATTTACGCCCATTGCCCAGACAGGTAGGCAGAACTTCAAATAGCCATTCGCTATAATCCCGACCCTTTCAGGTAGGGCTTGGTTTCAAAACTTGGCAAAATAAATTGTTTCTTATGTCTACTTAACACATTCTCGTAAGATGCTACATGATGAACGGTGAACTCTGTTTCAGACGTAAGTGCAGTAAATCAGTTAATCTAAAAACACATGTGGGAACACTAAGCGAATTTTTAATGTCATGAGTTCGTAATGTTTAAAAATTAATAAATAAATACTTACGGGCTAGATCTAAAAATATTCAAATGAATTTCAAATCAATTGAATAAAATTGAATTGAATTAAATAGGATAGGTATTGAATAAAAATATATAAAAAATACCTAAAAAATTGTTACCATACCCAATTATTTGCAAGATCTTGACACTATTTTGGATAAAAAGTTATTTTATTATTTACGCTGAAAAACATTTTGCCACTGACAAGTTTACTCCGAGTAAAACTGAGACTTATCTAAAAATATTTTTACGTAATAGATGTTTGCCGTTTCTTCTATGAATTCGCCATTTGGCTGTAATGAAGATATAAGATGAAAAGTGTAGCTTAATGTAGCTCATAGGTCAACGTTTGAAGTAGAAAACGTTCGTTATATTTTATTTTAACAAAACACACGATACACAGACGGCCATGCCGTGACGTCAGAACTCTCACATACGTCACGACTTTGATGGTTTTGTTTGTTTTACGAGATTTACCAGAGTTAACAGACATTTATTATTGCATTCTCTTTGTTTTATTTACAAGTTTAAATACTGAATATTTTAAAAAGCAACAAACTAAAGTTGGCACAAGACTAGTAAAAACTCAGTTTTATTATTTTCATAATTCAATTCAATGAAATCAATACATTTATACACGTGGAATCCTTTCCAAGTTTTTAGTGTAGTATGCTGTAGTGACGTAAAAGTCACGTGACCTAGCGTTTTCACGTGAAATTCAATCCCCGCTGAAAAAACCATCCCATAATAAAAAAAACTATAATCGCTTTCAGCGTAAATCGGACCGCGCCTTGGTAATCGCACGAAATTCTGATCAAGAGCAAGGCGCTAGGGCTTGGGCTCTAAAAAAAAGTTTTAATGGTTGTTTACTTTACTGTAACTGTCAAACCTGTCAATGTTAAAAACACGGCGGCGCGCAGCAAGGCGTTTTAGTGAAATTTTGATTGCTTGTTTATCCTGAAAATATATTTCGTTCTTAAACACATTTTAGAAACAAAAGGAACTTAATGGTCTATCTATATCAAGATGAAATGTCACGTACCAGGACCTAATGTTAAAGGTTACTATCATTTTTTAGCGTGTGAGTGCAGAAAATAGTTACTAATTTGTAAAAAAATACTCAGTTTTAGGCAGGACGGTCCACGCCTTTGCCAGATTCGGAGATGAGTTATACCTAGAATCTCTCCCAGACTGTATACTCCTAAGGACGCTCAATGCTGCAGAATCCGCTTACGCAATGGTGAAATTTAACAAAAGTTTTTTCTCATATTTCAACTACAATTATTTCTCAACTGAAGATAATGAGGGATTGAAATGCAAAATTTCAATGAAATCTGCCCTAAACACTTTCAAGTCACCTACACACATGGACAAGCAAGTTGAGAATTTGGAAATCAAACTTGATCCTGAGTCATGCAAATTAATTTTCCAGTTGAAGTGTAGACATGGAATAGTTAAAACACATTATGTCTCAATATTAGACTGTAAAGCAATGCAGGCTGTGTACACCAAAGATTTAGTACCTAACAGGTAGATATTAAATATTTATATTAAAATTTCAGTAAACATTCACTTCAGATATTTTTCACAACCGACTTGGTGTAATGGTTAAGAAGTTGGCTACTACACCAGAGGTCGCGGGTTCGATCCCCGCACAGTACAAACATTTGTGTGCATGAACATGTCTGTTAGTACTGGTCTGGGTGTCTCCTATGTATAATAAGTATGTATTTACAAAAGAAAATGTATTTAAGTATGTTTATCCGTTGTCTAGTATCCCATAACACAAGCTTTAATTAGCTTACTTTGGGGCTAGATGGCGCTGTGTGGAATAATGTCCAGGGATATTTATTTATTTATTTATTATTTATTTATTATTATACAAAAAGTTGCATGCATTAACTATTTTGCAGGATAACATCTCCTCAAAGAATAATGTCAGAAGCACTAGGAAACTTTCAAAGTTCAGATGACCAAGTCACTCTTGAGGCCACAGCACAAGCATTAGTATTAAGGAACTACCTTGACACTAACATGGATCTCTCTAAAATAATCCGCACACAAATCAGCCTGAAACCTGCGGAGTTTGACAGCTACACAATAGGTGAGGAGACAACCATAACATTCACTCTCAAAGAATTCAAGGCCTTACTGGCTTTTGCAGAAGCATTAAACCTACCCCTTCAGCTACATTTTGAAACAACTGGACGTCCAGCAGTGTTTATAGTGCATAATGGTACAATATTTGAAGCGCATTTTGTGTTAGCAACTTCAAAGGCTGACAGTGCCACTCAAGCATCATCAACGCAGAACACTAGCAAGACAGCGAGAATGAAAAGGAAAGATTCCAGTATACAAAACACATCAAGAAAGAAATTACATTTAGATGAAAATGATATTTCAAAATGCTTAGATGAAGATTCTCACTTGTTTAATTTTATAGATATTCCAGAAAACAATGATTTTGTCCCTGTTAAAACTGGAGACTGCAATGGCAGTTTAAATAGGGTAGATCAGCAACATGAACTGAATAACACCAATGGAAATGAAGTTATGGATTGTGACAACATTCCAGCATCCCCTACATCTAAAACTATGATCAAATCAGTGTTCAAAAGATGTTTTGAAAGTACTTTCGACCCAAGAGCCATGCAGGGTGTTGTCTTGGCTGAAAACTCTGATAGTGACTGATATGTGATAAATTGTTTTTACTTATTAATAAATTAATTAAATTGACGTTTTTTCATTTGTGTTCTCATTTTTTAAGGCAGGTAACTTTTTAATTAGCTTGCAATGCAGAATAATTGTAAGAAAAAATTGCCACTTATTAAAATAGTTCTAGTGAACGAATTGTCGAATAATACGTATCGACAATGCTTCGCAGCTAATTCTAATAACGTAATAATAAAAGGTGCTCACTGTGCCTCTCCATTGATGCGAAACGAAGCGCGGTTGGCGCTGCGAGCGCGACAGAGGCGCGAGACACCTTAAGCCACGTTTCATTCATTAGGAGACAGTCGCTCGACATGTCGCTAGCAGTCGTGGGATACCATACTACCACACTACTGCCATAGTCGTGGTTGTCGAGACACATAGCGACAGGCGTCCTCACTGCTCAGATGCCGTCGGGCGACCGTTGAGGGACACCAAGTCGCGCAAGGTCGATGCTTTCCGAACGTCGACACGCGACATGTAGATGTGGCCTGCAAAGTCGGGCGACGTCTACCTACCGCGATGTCGCGCCAGACTCGTAGAATTCGTGTAGAGCGTCAAGGTCGCGGAAGATATGTCCCCTAGTGAATACATGGCTTTATACAAAGCCACCAGATGGCAATCGAGACAGGAGACTCTACTCATCATCTATTACATGGCGCATGGGTGTCGGTTTCGCGTGCGACGAAGGCCGGAGACGGAGACGCGGGACACAATGTAAGTTTAATTTGTTTTAAAACTTTTAGGTAACGTAATTTTTCAACTATGATCTTTCGCACTGCCTGTAATAGGTATACCTTTGTGAACGTGTGGTTGACTGGTAGAGAATGTCATTAGGGTCAATTCACACCAAGATGCGACGCAGCGCGCACATTTCAATAGAGCGACTCAAAATAGAAACTTTATTTACTTCACGATAAGATACACATTTCGTTGTGAAAATTCAGAATACTTCCGTTACACCACGCAGCGCTGCGCATCGAGAGAGTTGCGGCGTAGAGCGACGCAGCGCGGTATCGCCGGTACGCGAGGCGCAGCTTGACGCGGCCATGGCGACTTGTCTCTTCTATGCAAAAGATAGGCGGCTTCACGTGGCGTTCCGCTGCGCAGCGAGGCTTCGTGCTACCAACGATATTATACGATGCGTCTCGAGGTGCCGCATGACGCAGTGCGAAATCCCTGACCTCTTCAAGCATCGTCGCGTCGCGTCTCGGTGTGAAAAGTCCTCCATTTGTACTTGTATTGTTATGTAGTTCCGGCTGTCTGAGCCACTCATCCTACAGAGATCTCGCTTATCTAGATTGTTATCGAATCGTTAGTGACGGCAATCGATCAAGGTTTCGTCGTTTGTGACGCATTGAGATAGTGGGCTTAAATGTTATGGTATCAATTATGGACCCTGTATATAAATCTGCGCCGCAAATATTTTTGCTACGCCACAGTAGTGGCCAGAGATTTGTGAACCAGTTGACAAATTTCGAACGTGAAGGCCTGTATTCGCTTTGCTTAGTAGTTAGTGCAGGTGCTTAGTGTTACGGGCCTTTACTGCGCAGGGTACTAATCAATCGCTGTCCACGTGTTTTTTTCTTAATCACTAATCACCTGCACTTACTACTAATCAAAGTGAATAGAAGCGCGTTCAGTTTTTTGCAAGTGGATT
This sequence comes from Udea olivalis, assembly GCA_947369235.1. NCBI lineage: Eukaryota > Metazoa > Arthropoda > Insecta > Lepidoptera > Crambidae > Udea > Udea olivalis. Next base: position 5,705,619 of record OX376362.1, on the reverse strand, counting down.
GAGACTGCCTCCCTTCCCCCTCACTCGCAGCGGGCCTGCCACTAAACACGTCTGGACTGCATTTGTTTAGTGTACGTAAAATTTATTTTCAATTGAACAGAATTGGACGCTAATCGCACTACACACCTGCTAATCACCTGCACTCGCACTAAACAAAGTGAATACGGGCCTTGAAGCGAGCGGGAGCGAAGGAGTGGGCGGGTATTAGGAAAAAGCTGGATCTGCGTGAACTCGGCCGCCAATTGCATAGAATAGAGTAATAAAATTTAGTGTCGGTTGGATGTTGTCTTGGTCACCGGAAATGTGTCAGATGTCGTTGCGGGCTTTGTGGCACAGAATGGGTACGTAGGTATAGTATATATATCTATTCTTTATTGCCCAGAATTACAAACAAACAAACACAACAATACATGTAGTTCCGGCTGTCTGAGCCACTCATCCTACAGAGATCTCGCTTATCTAGATTGATAACGAATCGTTAGTGACGGCAATCGATCAAGGTTTCGTCGTTTTTTCGTCGTTTGTGACGCTATACTTTCTTTGAAAAATCAAAAAAACGTGGCTCAGACAGCCAGAATTTTGCAATTTCGGCCACTTTCGATCTCAGCTTCTAAACGATTTCAGGGCCCGTTTTCTTATCAAAAGGTTAGTGACGCGATTTGTGACGGCATCCGAAGTAATTTCATCCATCAGGATGCAATACTTTTCGAGAAATCTTCAAAGACATGTGGCTCAGACAGCCGGAATCCGGCTGTCTGAGCCACATGGTTTTTCTTGATTATTTCACGAAATATCACATTTTGGACAGATCTTTCTCTACAAAAGGATTGTGACGCGATTTGTGACGCGTCACAAAGCGTTTTGAACTCTCGTGACGCTTCCATTTAGGAGTTATTGTAAAAAAACGTGTTGGCTCAGACGAAAATCTTCCGGCTGTCTGAGTCACCTGTTTTATGACTTCCAGAGGTTCCACGTAGCTGGAAACACTTCTAAACGAATGTGACGGCGATGGAGAACAAGAATTGACGTTTGTGACGGCTCTAAGTGCCTGCAATCAAAAGTTATAAGCATTTCTTTTTTTCCCATACATTGGTGCAAATGCACGAGGCAGGGTGACCACACTGAGCTCTTTTATAGGAATGATAGGACATCAATATTGTAAATCTTGGCAAAATGTACACATATTGCCTTGTCTTTTACTGCTTTTACTTACGTAGATACCTATTTAAGTGAATATTTACTTATTCTATACCAATAGTATATAAAATAGAAGTGTCTGTTTGTAATTTCAAAAGAACAGACTTTACCGACATTCTTCATTTTCTTAGAGGTACCAGCAAGGGCAGTTTTAATGTTTGAAGAAAAAGGCCTGTGATGTGGTGTATTTTGAAATAAAGAACTTCAATTTACTTGAAATCTTTATTTGAATAAATTGGCTTTAGGCGCAGATCGCACTAGGGCAGAAATTATTGTAACATTTTTAAGTTAGTGTTGCTTATCGATAGTCCACTATCGATAGTCTATCGATAGTAAAGGAAAAACGTATAGTATCGATAATCTATCGATCACACGGGACACAACAGAAATCAAGGCGAGAAACCTTGATACAGGACACCACGCCGTTCGTGTCGTCAATATGCATATACCGGGTGATTATCAAATAACTTTCGAACACAGTATGGCATACTCACTAAGTCATGTAGAAACTATCTTAGCGAAAATTTAATTTAAGTATTCAAACAACTTTCATTTCAAGGTCATCGCCCTACAAATCACTCGAACGGTCAATATTTTATGTTAAAGTTAATTGAAAAAATATAATTTTCGCTTATATGGTTACTATATATATATATATATATATATATAAACGATATCGTTTTCTGAAGTTATTTGATAATCACCCGGTACAGATTAACATAGCTACAGAAATATCTGTAGGCATTACACAATAAACACACTTTTTCAAACGCTCACGTAAGCAGGCATTTACTCTCACGCCCATATTATGTATTTTGGATTTTGGCTATATCTTTAAAACAATTATTTGTCCGTGACAATCATGTCTTAATTGCTTAGGTGATTAAAGTCAGCGCTAACAACTGCGTCAATTGTTATCATAAAAATGTTTAGATGTTGATTGAACTAATACCTAATGACTTATTTCTAAAAACTTAGATTTTAGGAAATACTATAAAGGCGATACTACCCGATACCATCGATTCGATAGTAGTGTGTTTTTGAACAGCATTAAAAATAATAATAGAATAAGAATATTTTTTTTGCATTATTTTTAGTTTACAGTGTACACACCAACATACAGTATATTATTACACGGCAGCATCAATTAGCAGTAGGTTGTTACAAAACCATAACAACAACATTATCGTGTTGATAACTAATAAACTTATCAACATAGTACTGCTACATTAACATTACAAAAACCAAAAACAATCGATACTATCGATAGTTTTGTACTAACGATTGCCAGTGATTTTACGATACTATTCTTTTTTCGGTTCATACTCGTACTAGGTATTAGAAAACTATCGATAGTATTGCCTTTTGCAATAATATTGTGTAGACTAAGTAAATACTTACATAAATAGGTACGTAAGTAAAAGACAAGGCAATCACTCATCATTATAAGTGAACATTTTGCCAAGATTTACAATATTGATGTCCTTGCATTCCTATAAAAGAGCTCAGTGTGGTCACCCTGCCTCGTGCATTTGCACCAATGTATGGGAAAAAAAGAAGAACTTTTGATTGCAGGCACTTAGAGCCGTCACAAACGTCAATTCTTGTTCTCCATCGCCGTCACATTCGTTTAGAAGTGTTTCCAGCTACGTGGAACCTCTGGAAGTCATAAAACAGGTGACTCAGACAGCCGGAAGATTTTCGTCTGAGCCAACACGTTTTTTTACAATAACTCCTAAATGGAAGCGTCACGAGAGTTCAAAACGCTTTGTGACGCGTCACAAATCGCGTCACAATCCTTTTGTAGAGAAAGATCTGTCCAAAATGTGATATTTCGTGAAATAATCAAGAAAAACCATGTGGCTCAGACAGCCGGATTCCGGCTGTCTGAGCCACATGTCTTTGAAGATTTCTCGAAAAGTATTGCATCCTGATGGATGAAATTACTTCGGATGCCGTCACAAATCGCGTCACTAACCTTTTGATAAGAAAACGGGCCCTGAAATCGTTTAGAAGCTGAGATCGAAAGTGGCCGAAATTGCAAAATTCTGGCTGTCTGAGCCACGTTTTTTTGATTTTTCAAAGAAAGTATAGCGTCACAAACGACGAAAAAACGACGAAACCTTGATCGATTGCCGTCACTAACGATTCGTTATCAATCTAGATAAGCGAGATCTCTGTAGGATGAGTGGCTCAGACAGCCGGAACTACATGTATTGTTGTGTTTGTTTGTTTGTAATTCTGGGCAATAAAGAATAGATATATATACTATACCTACGTACCCATTCTGTGCCACAAAGCCCGCAACGACATCTGACACATTTCCGGTGACCAAGACAACATCCAACCGACACTAAATTTTATTACTCTATTCTATGCACTTGGCGGCCGAGTTCACGCAGATCCAGCTTTTTCCTAATACCCGCCCACTCCTTCGCTCCCGCTCGCTTCAAGGCCCGTATTCACTTTGTTTAGTGCGAGTGCAGGTGATTAGCAGGTGTGTAGTGCGATTAGCGTCCAATTCTGTTCAATTGAAAATAAATTTTACGTACACTAAACAAATGCAGTCCAGACGTGTTTAGTGGCAGGCCCGCTGCGAGTGAGGGGGAAGGGAGGCAGTCTCAATCCACTTGCAAAAAACTGAACGCGCTTCTATTCACTTTGATTAGTAGTAAGTGCAGGTGATTAGTGATTAAGAAAAAAACACGTGGACAGCGATTGATTAGTACCCTGCGCAGTAAAGGCCCGTAACACTAAGCACCTGCACTAACTACTAAGCAAAGCGAATACAGGCCTTCACGTTCGAAATTTGTCAACTGGTTCACAAATCTCTGGCCACTACTGTGGCGTAGCAAAAATATTTGCGGCGCAGATTTATATACAGGGTCCATAATTGATACCATAACATTTAAGCCCACTATCTCAATGTGCATTATGGTTTGCAATAAAGAATTAGAATTGAATTAATATAATATATTTTGACTGTTAGTCTGTATGTCTGTGAGTTTGTGCGCGCTTTTCTCAGATACGGCTTAACAGATTTGATTGCGGTTTTGACTAATGTATTGTGAAAAGCTTCCTTTAAAATTAATAGTTTATAAAAGGAAAAAGCAATTTCAATTTAAATAATCTCGTCGAACACGTGAACGTAGTAGGTAGTGTGCCACAGCCGTTAACTGAGTTGCTTCGGTTTGTATCAGTGTTTTCCATTAACTCATTCAATGCCACCGACACGCCTGGCGTGTTCAGGCTAAGCTAAGTCTCTATGCCAAGAACACGCCCGGCGTGTTTTCAATGTTTTGGTACTTTTTCTCAAACTAGGCCATATTTTCTGTTCAAATTTTTTGTACATCATTTTTAAGGTACAGGCTATGGCATATTGAAGCGGCCACCTAAAAAAACTAGTTATAAATTTTCACGAAAAAAAGGTGTTATGTGGTGCCGAGAACACGCTCGGCGTGTTCACTTACTAAAGCTGCCCTTAGGTTCCCAAACTTTTTTATTCGATTGAACGCTTCGCTAATTTAAAAGTTATAAGCTTGCGATGTGTGATTTTGAACTGACTTCAAAAAGTAGTAAGTTATCAATTTGTCGCGTTTCATTACAGGGTGACTTGGAATGGACGCACCAAATCTAAAAATAAATATTTCGAGATGCAACTTTACGATTTCTTTAATTTTTATTAAAGTCTCATATGGTGTGTAAATTAAAATAACCATTTAAAATAGTTGGCAACGCTCACGTCATCACATTATCTGTGTACGCGATGCCATTCATCGAAACGATCGTAGTATTCGTAGTGCTATGCTGAAAAATCACTTATCTCAAAACACAAACGCGCGCGTTTCTTTAAAATATTCGTTGAATAAACAAGTGTCTTATAAGGTAGATATTTTAATTTGCTCGAAAGTAGAAATTATCATCTGAGGTCATCATAGCTTTGTGCCTCCTCAACGTACAAGAGTCTTTTCACCTCCCCACACATCGGAAATAAAAATGAAGTCAGGAGATCTAGCAAGACACGGTATCAAGCCTCCGCTCACATTCCACATAGGTATCACACACTACAGTTCTCGTCGAACTTTTAGTCCGCTCTGAAGTTGTCTTGAGTCCCACATTCCTATTTTTTCCTATAAAAAAAAGGTATTGCTAATACGCGAATCTACTCAGTGGACTAGAAGTTTAACGCGAACTTAACCTAATATTATAATAATCAATTACTGATCTTACGGAGGGAGCTCTATCGTGCTGTCGTAATATTATCCTAATAAAATTTTAACAAAAAAAAAACCAACTTCAAAAATACTATTCCAAAACAAAGCACTAAAAAGTAAAGAAATAATTGCGTATTCTTCTAAAACTTATACGATAATATAATGTAGGTACAATTATTGTTCTTGTTGGAGTGGGTGTCGGTGTGAATACACAATTATTTCTTTACTTTTTAGTGCTTTGATTTGCAATAGTTTTTTTTGAAGTTGTTTTTTTTTGTTTGTTTATTTCTTGATTTTCAGTGAATACTTTATTATTTTATTATTTATTTTATACATCGAAAAAGTATCGTCCAATTGCTCCTAGGAATTGAAGAGTTCCGTTACTTTGTCATGGATCCCATAATAAGAACCTAACACTCATCAAACTACCCTTGAAGTATATCCTTTCCAATAAACCCACACGGGAAGCATCAGCTTTCAAATAAAAAAAGAGTTGTCAAAATCGGTTGGCGTAATATTGAGTTATTCGTCCATATGTCGCGCGTTTTGTCTATCTAGATTTAAGACTTATATGGATTTCCCATGGATGCCACTGTCAGAACTAGACCAAAAAAATGAGACCATTCGGGAAGCACCAGCTTTCAAATAAAAAAAGAATGATCAAAATCGGTTCACCCAGTCGAAAGTTATGAGGTAACAAACATAAAAAAAAACAGACAGTCGAATTGAGAACCTCCTCCTCTTTTAGAAGTCGGTTGAAAATAAGATTGACGTTGAATCGTCGCCTCATTTGTGCTAGCACACGAGTTTCTTTCAAGAACTTCGAGCATATCAGTACCAATACTACTCCCGCTACCTGCTGCGGTAAAGGCCTTCCTTGCGCCCCACGTAAATTTCACCACTAACACATACTCGACATGGGTCATTGTTGCAATAACACACACGATACGATAAATAGATATATGGGTTTTCGCAAGATAAGAGATGCATGCCGTTACTGACTGAATACCAATTATTTGTTATTGTCAGGCTAACTGAGAAGTGTGGGGTTTTATCCTGCTTCGCCTTTCGGTGTTTTACATTTGGCAATTGACGATGTCTAAAATGTGTCTAATGGCACACCTGCTGGTTCACTTTTATGTGCTAAGATAACTACGATGTTGACTAAGTTTTATTGCCCCCATAATATGTATCGCTATCGTTTTCTAGTTTAAAAAAATGGTAGAAGGCAATTAATTTCATTTAAATATTTTTAATTTAATTCATACGTATGTGGTTAGTAAGGCCACCCAACCAACAATACGATAATACGAGATTAATAATGTAAACAAACTTTCCGCAGTTCAAAGCTTTTATCGGTTTAATAATTTAAATGAATTCATTCATTCATAGACTAACGTTTAAAAAGTATTGTCACTAAATATAATAATAAAACGGATGTACTTGCACAATAAACAGTTCCAATGTTACAATTCCCAGTAACCGCAAACTTTTCATTGATGCATGGGGGTTTTGGTGAAACAAGTTTGAGAACCAAGTATTACATTATAATACATTTACTTACCATAAAATCTATTTTCCACCATAATTCCAAGTAGCAAAACTCACGACACTATTTTAGACACCTTTATTCTCGCACAGTACAAGAAATACTAACCGGTAAACATAGTTTCAAACCGAAAAATAGCCGTTTAAAGAATTTTACCTTTAACCAGTGCCAAGAACACGCGCGGCGTGTTCACTTTTTTTTCCAAACGCAATGCCGCGAACACGCATAGCGTGTCCGCAGTTTTATATGGCGACATCTCGATGAACTTCAAAAAAATCTTGGTGGCAGTGAATGTGTTAAAAATAGTTAGTTGCAAACTTGAAAATTAAAAAATTCACACAACGATGTTTCTGCCTGGATCCGAATTTGGGACCACACGGGTTCCAAGCTGGAGTGCTTAACTCCTAGGACACGACGCTTTCACTAACACACTTTATTACAAAATAAAGTTCTTCTTCTTTTAAGTGGAGATTAATAGTACGAGTGAGTTACGGTTTTCATACCTTCAAAGTAAAGTAATTAGCCTATTTACTGTCCCACTACTGGGCTCTTCTATGATTGGAATCAAGTTCTCGCTGCAATTTTAATAAACCAACCAAAAATTAAATTATGTATTTTGTCTATTGTAACGAATAGGTTTCGAAACCACTGGAACGATTTAAAATATCTTTCACCAATACAAAGCTACATTAGTGGGGAATGATAAAGGCTATATTTTTTTAAGTTAGGCTATTTTTGTCGGCAGAAATTGCCACCAACTGACGGACGGACAGCTAGTTACGAATGAAGATAAACGTGGAAAAAATATTTTTCGGGTACATCATACCTACTTTAATTTAAACAATCAAACAAAAAAGAAAATAATGCTTCTTGTTACAGATAAAGACGACATGCGTGCCAACAAACTCACCACTGAGGATGCACAAGACCGCACGAAGTATAAGAAAGGCGGACCCTGGGACCCCACACACCAGTGTGGGTTCACAACCGGGATAGACCGCACGGATGATGATGATGTTACAAATAAAGAAATATGTACAAAAAAACGAGTGCATACCTTCTTTCATTTTAATAGGTAATCAAACAAAAAAGAAAATACTTCTTGTTACAAATAAAGAAAAAAATGTGAAAAAATAATTCCAAAATAAATTAAATAATGTTTGAACTTGCAATTTGTTTTTAAAATTAACAATGATGTCATTATTAATGTGGGTAATTCGTTGATTCAATTAAAGCTTCTTCAATTGGTATTGTTAATAAATAACCCTAGTCAGTATCTGCCATTGAAATAACACAAAACAAGAAATTCCAGCGTGCCACTTCTTTGTCACTTACTGTCACGTGGAAATAGTTTTTTTTTGAAGAAAATATTTAATCCGCCCGAAACTGATTTAAAAGGCGATTATATGACTGTAGTGACATAAATTTCATCAAAACGATTTTAGTATCAATTTTATTTCATTCGATAAAAGTCAAACTAGCTATTCATAAAGTACCTATTTCGAATATTGAACAGACGAAGGAATTCAAGTTCTTTATCACGAATTTATGTTAGATTTATCCTCATAATTTTCTATATTAAAAATCTAACTTTAATTTTAGTTAATTAATAAGTTTATTTCAGTAAACTTTTAGAAATCATCATTGTGAATGGGCATGAAAAAAATAATCTTTATTTCTGCTAACAAGAATACTAAGAAAAGAAGGTAATCAAAACTTAGACATTTAATATTATTATAACAATCAAATATAAAAATGTATTATATTATACTAGATCAACTTACGCTGTATAAGTTTATACCATGTCTAGTAATAGATACCGATATCATGGTTGTTTCGCCAGGAGGGTTAATCCGCAGCGCAATCACTTTAAATATAATATTTGGACTTTTTTAAATATTTATCTAATATAGGCGTAAACGCCTAAAAGCAAATTATAGGATATTTTACGTAGATGTTATTATTTGCTAAGAACATTAATTCAGGCGCTTAGCGATTATAACGAAGAAATTAGTGCCTCAAAGTAATAGATATATCATCGTGGTTGCGCCAGGAAAGATTCTCCGCAACGCAACCACTTTAAATATTATTTTGCGGCGAAACGGGAGCTATAGACTTTTTTTTTAATAGGAGAAATCTTTTCAGTATCTGCTTACGTTGCAACTGTTGCAAGCCAACGTTATTCCATCAATGTTTCAAGGCAAGCACCTTTAAACGTCCGAAAGATATATTTTCACAAATATTTAAACTTTCGGTTAAGATAAAATAATTATGCTATTTGCATTGCTTTGAATATTTTAGCATTTTACAATGCTTGTTTCACATTTCTAAAGATTTATTCGCCTAAAGAAAACAATTTCAATAATTGTCGTGTATGAACATAATTAACTGTAGGTACCTACATAATTAGTGCACAAACGAATGTTTTCTTTTTTCATTTCGCTTGGATTCAATCAAGCACGATCGTTTAGCAGTTAAAACTTGCCCAGCCACAGACTTCACTAGCCAGAGATCGCGCTAACCCAGCCAGCCAGGGATAGCCGGTAAGTATTTTCACGTTTTTGTCAGAAGTTAAGGTCGTCGCCTTCTTCTAAATCGGAGGGGCTCAGAGGTGAGGTGAAATTTTTACTGATTCGGCACCGCGGCGGCGCGCCGCGGAATGCGGATCTTTAGCTAATCCCTTCTCGCCGTATGATGATATCCTTGACAGTTCATAATATACTTAAGTTTTGAAATACTTATTACTTGATAAGTTCCGAAAGGACAATCGTTTTTAATAGTTGTCACATTTTCTTTTTATTTAGTTTGAAATGGTATGCGTGAGACGGAAAAATGAGAACTGTCCGGCATATCATCTTAAAGCGAAAAGCTATGAACCGCCGCGCGGCGCCGGGAGATAGGTAGGTATCCTACAAACTGGTAATAAAATGCCTTATTGAAATTTAGGTTCATTTGTTTTTGCTACTAAACCAAGGATTTAAAAAGGAATCTAAATGAAATAGCATTATAGCACTGCATTATAATTTTATAGCAAAAAATATACATACACAGTAAAAATATACACACGTCACAAATTAGTGTTCGATGATATAAATATGCGATTCTGGGGTTCTTTGTTCATTTATGACTTTATATGGTAACAATCATTTATTATTATACTTTATTTTTGATTGAACTATTATTCACATAACAAGGCATTTCAACAAAGACATTGATGCACTGTTGAATAACATCAATGGTGAGAGTACTATTGAAGAGATAGGAAGATAATGATTATTCAACATGAACGAGAACAAATCCAAGATGTAAGTTCTCATTACGCTATACATTTAACTCTAAGAAAACTTGAATATCACAAACTCATCGAATGCTAAACATTAACCATATTGGGCAAGGAAGAATCGATACAATGTTAAGTTTACTAAATTTGTTTTTATGCAGTAAAAATTATAATTAGGTATTAAATTTACTACTAAAATTAGCACTAGAATAAAAAATTGTGTTTCAGAGAAGCGACCAATGTGTACATATCGCATTGTTTCGGTAACTAACACTTTACATGCAAATACAAGTTTTATATGTGGTTTTACATTTTTTTTATTTAAGTATTGTGTATTATACATTGCATGTTTAATATTATACAAATTGTAATAAATAATAATAATAGCTGTTATATTGCTTCAGATTTGGTTCTACAATACAGAGATCAAAATTTATCATAGGAGGAAGAAAATGAACAAATGCAGATTTGTTTTTCATTAAAAAAATACCATACACATTTCATTATAACAATAGCTAGCTAACATTGTCTTAAAAAAGATGAAAAAGACCTTGAATTCTATTTTTAATTTATTATTTATAAAATACGGCAGCGATACCATTTAATTACAATAAGTATTTATTTTTAAATCAATTTCAATATTGTCTCTGGCCCGGGTGGGAGGGCTCTCACTAGGGTCACGCTGGGGCCTGCTCTCAACGTCTAGCTGAATCACCAAACACTCACTATCGAACTAAGTTAATGAAAAAGGGCACTGTTATTTAGGAACAATCCTCTTGGCTCTTTCTCACACACTGTGCTACTTTTCTTTTAAACTCCGAATACGACTCTCTCCATTCTTTCTGCAAAAAGGAACAGAATGAGCACATATCTACAAGTGAAAGGGATGAATCTATCGGTGCCTGCAAGACGGTGGGCCACTGCGCCCTAGCAAATGTCTCGATTGGTGTTTCGTGATTGTAGTGTCACATAGCCCTTTTCCAACGATACAATCTGTGATCTAAATCCCCCTCCTGCTCCTAAAAGCAATCTTCTTGACTTTTCCTAACACATCTGGCAACTTTCTTTTTGAAATCCGAATACCGATCCCTCCATTCTTTCTGTGGATACAAACAACGATAAAGTCAGAATAATACAAAACAATAAAAAATCACACTGGAAGAACAAGCTAATTAATTAATGATGGAATGGTAGAAAATAATGAATAATACAATGTGAATGTGACATGTAAAGAAATGAGGTGAGCATGTAGGCCTAAGAAAGTATTTATGATGAGAACACAAAAAATATGAAATTAAATACACTTAACATTCATACAACATACAATTAACATCAATACTACTGCAGTGATAGCAACTACTAGAAGTTTAAAAAAGCTTACCTACTAAATATTAAACCGTCCTTTACATTAATAGGATAAAAGAGGGAGGCCTTTAAATAAATAGCGCGAGAGCAGCACAGCCTGCGGCCGCAGCAGATTCAATCAAGGCAAACCCCTTTAATCATAAAAAACAGTCCTACAACACGGTTTTTACTATAGTAGTGTAGACTTAAAGCACTGCTTCAGTATTTATGAATAACTGGGAAAAGCGGTTTCCAAAGGTTGATGTGCAATATTTATAACTGGAAACTGTACTACAGCACATCTATTTTTAAAAACCTCCACAGCTAATTCAACAGCCTGAGCTCATATTTGTAATTTGTATGTCATGTAAGTAAGTAATACTATAATGTTTACAGTAGGTATAACTTTTCTAAGATGTACCTTTAGACGTTTTTTGGTTGTCACTGTGCAATCACTTCGTTCTAGCGTACCCACAAAATTTCCAAACATTTATCTACGTGATACACACGAATTATGAGGTTTTACTCAATCCACTACAACTTGTTCACAATATAATCACAAAAAACATCTTTTTAGCTCTAGTAATGTAGCAAATCGTGAAGAATCAACCAAAAACATGTTTTTTCCAGACCTCGTACACAGATTATGACGTAAGACATTTTCATAGTGTTGGGACATTTCAAATTCATGTTCATAAAAATGATCTGTGTAAATTCACGATTAATCAAACATTCCAATTTTTAAATCTATAATTTAGTAGCTTTCTTAGTAGATATATAAATAATGGTGTTGCAAACTGCCAATTAGTACAACGTAGAGGGCGCCAACTGTTTTTTTTAAAATAAACTCTCATTAACTAATATAATAATAGTGTGATATTTTACGTTTTACGATTTCTGTTCAAAATGGGACACTGTGCAGCTTTTGGGAGTAAAAAAATAGGTTCATATAAATTCCCTAGTAATCCAAAGCAAAGGAAAAAGTGGGAAAAATTGAGAGGCAAAACTTTAATTCCAGTGATTTACAATAGTCAAAACGATATCGTAACATAACGTTGATGTCTATGGTATTGGCCACAGAACTGTATTGTACTAGGAGTGACGTGAGTCAAGAAGTTCCCCTGCAAAATAGCGCTGCAATGCACCGTTACAAACGCTGCTTAGCTTGGTCCTCGTCTATGGCTATTGACATCGGATGTCAGTCGAAATTCAGAAAAATTACGTTGTATTTGATATGTAAGAACTCGTCAAGAAATGTAAGCCGAGATAGTGGAAACGTTTTCTTCATCACTAAATACACACATCCTAAGAATTTAGGTAGAAGACACGCATAATAAACCAAATTAATATTTTGGTATTAAAAAATATTGTTTTATTTTATCTGAGTATAATTTAGTATACCTATTCAAGTACTGATGATAAACTGAATCTTTTTAAGTCGTGCTTAATTCAAGATCCATTACTATAGTTTGTCCAATTTAGGATGATACTTTTGACAGTTCACGCCTATGAAGTATTGCATTTTCTTTCGGTAAAGTGTACTATAGATAATATCGTACTTTATTAACGGGTACCGCCCACTTAGTGCAGTGCCTTGCAAACGAATAGCAATAGAAAATATAAAATAGATTGTGAAATAAAATTAATTCAACATATTAATTTAAGATTAAGGGTGGCTAGCACTACATTTCATTTCAATACAGTTTCAGTTTGATTAGTAATAAATAACTTCGAATCCTAATACCTAGTTACCTACCCTATTTAATTCACTAATATATTTTTATTTATTTAATTATATCTAACATTTACATTACATTAAAATATTTGAATAACATTTTCTTTGTTTATCTATATAAACTAACGATTTCAAGTTCTATGAAATAATAAATCGATAATCGAATAGATTCCCTACCGATTATAAACTACCCCATTCCTATCAAAATTATCATCCTAAATTGCACAGACTATATGTTATAAATGTAAAAGTACGTAGCTAAACTCTACTGTCTGTTACGTTTTCAAGCTTAAACCGCTAAGCCACTTTTTGATTTTGATGAAAGATTTCAGTCGCTAGCCGCTAAGCTAGCAAGACTGTCAGTGCGTTTGAGATAAATAATAGTTTGTTTATTAAAAAAAAGTTGGTTATGTTATTGCCGTCAACTGCAATTAATCCTTGAAACCACTATCAAGTCAATATACTCACTAATGATCATAAATAATTGCACCAAGCCACCCGCCGGCGGATGTGGGGGACAAAACAAAGCATAACCCAACTCCATTAAATGCATTCAACTTACAAACCACAACTTTATAAAATCTGAAAATAAAAGTCTCAAGTAATATTTTTACCATTGTGTTACATATGTGAATGTTTCGCGGCCAAACAAGAGTTTTTTTAGGTGTACAAAACCTTCATACACGGTTGCCGTTCTCCTTTATATTACTTAACTCTTATACCGCCTTTTCATCGTTTTCGAGTGGATAAGCATCGCCTTCACTAAAACGCCATTTTGACGTAACAGTTAGTGTCAGAGAAGTGGCACGCTGGGTTTTCATACAAAAGAAGAGACTTACGTTGTCTAGTACAATACAGGTCTGTGGTATTGGCTAGGCCAAACATCTTGTTTTATGGGCATTGTTTTTCTTCAAAATATGCAGCAGACGTACAACGCCCTCTATAGTAAAGTTTTGCGTATTCGTCGCTAAATTGCTATTCAATGCAAAAAAAAGGATCCCCACATTGTCTATGCACTATGTATTCGTCGCCAAATTGCTATTCAATGCAAAAAAAGGATCCCCACATTGTCTATGCACTATATTTTCCGTGGGTGAATATTTGTTTCTGGTCGGAAGCTGCATTCTTTGGTGTTTGCGTGATTTACTTTTTTACAATATTCTACTTTATTGGTTGATCGTAAAAAGTATACAGGACTCTGTAAGCAAATGACAATTTATACGAGTAGTCAGAACTCAGAATATAGATTGATATGACCAGGCCCAAAAAAACAGCCATTAGATTATCTATAGACGTGCAGTCCATTTCAGTAAGCCATTTTTCGTGTCATAAAAAATAGAAACTACCATCGGTGGAGGAGTTTTAGCTACTTATGTAGTAGCTTACCAAAAAAAGAAAGAATCTTGTTAAAACTAAACAAGATTGTTTCCTTTTTTGGGAAGGCCTAATGTTTCTTGAGAATACACCATGCCTACAGTTCAAAAACATTTACAGAGAATGCCTTACGCATACCCGTCCACCGGGGGGCGGACAGGTTATGTCGGACTCTCCACTGGGGGGGACTTCCTATTAAAGGAAACCGCCCAGTGGCCTACCGACTAAAAACCCTACTACTCCCTCTCATCGTCCATAGTGGGGGAGCACGGTAAGTAGCACGAAGCCTTCTACGCGTTCCCCCGGACGGGGCCCGCCTACACGGCGGGCCGGAAGCGACCCCCCCTTCTAGAGGAGGGGTCGATAGGGACAGCCGAGGGTGTCGAGCCGTCCCTACCAGGCGATGGTGGAGGTGGAGGCCTGTGCAATGCCGGCGCGGGGACCCCCGTACCGCGCGCCAGCTGGCCTCCTCCACGGAGAGGTTGGAGGCGACGAACAGGTGGTCGCCGTCTCCCCCCCCTCCTCGCCCTGCGGAGCGTATCAGCGTCGGGATCTTCTTCCCGCGCGCGCTCCGCGGCTTCCTTGGCAGTTACCACCTCCTCACAGAAGGTGGCGAAAGCTCTCCAGGCCTCTTTATCTGCCAGCAGTGCAAGCACTATACTGGGCAGAGTGAGGTCCTGGCCCACCTTTGCGATAAGCGCACTGCGCTGTGGGGCCCACTTTTGGCACACCGCTAGTGTGTGGTGCGCCGTGTCCTCCACAGCGCCGCACTCATGGCAGAGTGGTGCTCCCTCTCGACGGATGCGGTGCAAGTAAGAGCCAAAGCATCCATGCCCGGTCATCACTTGCACCATCCTGTAGGAGAGGGAGCCATGCGGCCGCTCAAGCCACCGGTCAAGGACCGGAGCGAGCGCCTCCAGGACATTTACAGAGACCTAGAGATCTAAATACAACAATACATTACTTTTCAGCAATAAAAACCTTTAAACTTGTACATTGCGTGTTCGCTTTCTATAAATTCTGTTATTTATTCAGAATACATGTAATTGATTACCATAAATACCATACCTTAGGAATTTAAATCAATATCTCATAAGAATCGCAAATTTTTGGTACCAATTTATTTGACCACATGCTAGTCCAATCAGTTTGACATCTGTCAAAATGTATATCTTAGAATAGTTGGACTGTAGGTACCTATTTATTATCACAAAATATAAATTTTTTTTTAATAAAATAATTATATTTGCAGTTGTAATTAGGAAAATAATGATCTTTTAGTTTACAATTTTACATATTATCCTAATTAAATAAGAATAATAAAAATAATACTGACCGCAGCATCGACATTGGCAGGACTCTCGTCGTTAGGATCAGCCAGCATGGAGATCACACTTATGAGGATTGTCTCCACAGTGTGCACAGGCAGCCACCGTTCTGATGCTTTTTCATAGCCCCATTTGTCATCACCTGGCTCATGCAATATTGATATGCACACATCACCATTCTTTTCAACTAGAAATATATTTTTTTTGTGTCAGTAATTTAGAATAACAAAGCCTAGAGTATTTTGTAGGATAACTGCTAAGAGCTTGTTTTGTATTTATTGTTTTGTTGAATACAAAAATTTTCTAGCTTCATGTTAATTTGATTTTTATTCCTTGCTTTCTCCCTTGCCAGACAACTTATACAGAAGCTAAACTTGGTCTCTGACATAAAGATGAAGCAGCTATCAAAAGAAAATGAAGAGAAGTATTCTTGGTTGGTAATTATTGAAGAACTGAAGGAAAAACAAAAAAATCAGGAACTTCTCTGGCCACATATTATATGAAAAGAAAAATCGAGAAAAAAATAACAAAAAGAGACTTAAGATGAGAAAGGAGTAGAGGAAGACTAAAGAAATGATGGTAGGAAGTGATATAAGCAGGCTAATGGGGAAGGAACTGGAGCAGGCTCTACTGAATGATAAAAAAATAAAAGAGGCCTCTACTAACTGACAATGAATAGACTAAATAATAGAAATCAAAACTCAGTGGAGAGTTAAAGTAGTTCCAATAATTGTATCTACCACAGGAGTAATCCCAAGAGAACTTCATCAAAGCCTACAGAAGAAGAAGCCTAAACTAGAAATTCCCTCAGCACTATACAAACTCCATCAAAAAACTGTTATTCTCAACACCTGCTGAATATTGAGAAAATATTCGAACTTAGTAATAGGATAGGATACACTTGGCTAAGGCCGTGATCCTTATTCATACTTCTACTTAAAGAGAGAATAAAAATATAAAACTGTTTAATATTAGTTGCATAGATTAAGATTATTTTTATCTGATTTCACACCTAAGCCTGAAACAATTTTAATGAATTTTTGTTAACTGAAAAATAGATTGGATAGGAATATAAAGCCACTTCTACTAGTTAAAATGAAGAAGGCCATAAATAGGTTATGAAAATAAATAGGTTGTTTAATTTTTTGAAGTCAACCCAGTGGAAGTCATATGTGAGCCATTTTCTTCCTTTAGGTAGATAAAAAAATCTAAAACCTAAAACAAATAATACAAGCTGGAGTTTGAGCATTCAAGTGTAGGTATTTACAGTGGTAAGTTTGTGAACAGCTTTGTACTAACATACAAACAAATATTCTAACATTGTAAACATCCTCTTACAAACTGGGCCAGACTCAATAGGTAGGATAACTTAGTTTCTGCAAGCCTTCCCCAGACTTCAATATACATAGCATAAGAATTTCTTACAGAATAAGGTCCAAATAGTTTCATAAAGTAGGTACTATAGTGTGAAACCAGGTGAAGTTTTTTAGGTCCTTCTGCCATTAACTTACCAAGAAAGATACTTACTGTTTGGGTGCCATATTTCAGTAACAAATTTCATCCGTGGTGGCCTGAGAGGATACTCTTTTGGAAAGTGTAAGTGGGCCTTGAAGAAACCACCCTCGCTGGAAAAATAATTTAGATTTATAAGATGAGAAGGATCTCTCTTTTTAATTTGATTGTCTCCCAAAATAGATATGACTGATATTGTTTATTATTATACTTAGATCAGCAAAGGATAAAGCATTCCTTTGTCCATTTTGGAACCAATATATTTCTTTTATAAATGAATATGTATACAATACTTGCTACTCACTATAGTGTATCTGGAGGACCGATGATGAGCACTTCCCATCTATAAATATCATTGTCGTCTATCAACCCAGCAGAAAAACCTTCCACTGGATTCTTGTTTAGTTCTGAAAATAACACCAAGAAAAACGCTTACGGGTAGTTCCGAAATGAATTATTTCATTTTCCACAATTTCCACGGATGCTAAGAAAAAGTAACGTGAATCATTGCCAAGTATGAACCGTAAATACACTTCGAAATTATGATTTCACTCTGGCTTTGGCAAAGATTAACTGTCACTACGATCACTATTGATTTTATTCTCAACACCCAACTCCCGTATAATTAACATGAATTAACATGTGAATAAAACGAGGAGAAATTTTACCTTCTCACCATCATACGAATCACAAAAATGCCCAAATTTCGCTAAGGTCAATGATTCCACGACAAGTCATTTGGCGTTCGGTATACATACGAGTGACTCGACAAATTATTTTTGAACTTACGACACACATACCTGCTAGCTGCTTTTTCAATAAAAGCGAAGACTGTGGCTCTGACATTAATTACAATTGCGAAATTTACCCTGACGACACGAAACAAATGATTTTTCCACAAAAGATGGCTGGTTGAGTTTTTTGGTCAGATTGTGAAACATATGAGTTGCAGCTTGTTTCCGGTGCAGTGTTACCAGTTTGATTGCGCTAAGATAATATAATGCTACGGTTAGTAGAACGACGCATTTGTCCGTAAAAGAAAGCAACCAGTGTGCGGTGGAGCCGGTGGATCATACTTAAGCAACTGTTTATTCAATGGATAGGCTAGGCTTACTTAGCAATCTTTCATAACTGTTTCAGTTCAGCTATTTCCCCGAGCGAACGAAGCGAAATCAAATGCCAGAAACAACATTCAATGAGTGATTTCTTCGATATGCGAGCGAGAGATACAGTTCATCATGTGATTCAGTAAGTATTTTAAAAACAGGGTGTATTTTGTTACAGAAGCTATTTTTTATGTCTAGCGCGATGATCGATTTTAGTTTTGTAATACAATGACAATGGCATGGCATGCTCGTCCGTCAGTCACATCACGCTAATAAGGTGCTGAAAGCAAATGCTCTATAATTTCTTTAATCGATAAGTTATCTTTACTTTCCCTAACGAAAGGCAAGGCGAGTTCAAAGTTTGACTCTGTGAAGGAGTTGAAGGGGTGAGGGACATCATCATTTTAAAATAAGCGAGGCTGCTTATCTTAAGGTTACTATTTATTAAAACGCGACGTTTAAAATGCGAAAAAACTATTCATTTTAAAATCGATTTTTTCATACTGAATCGTGAAATAAGTTTAGTTGTTTAACAACACTATTTTATTATTGATTTCATGTATGGCTTTGGCTTCTTACTTTTTGGCCGTGATTATTTGGAAGAAAATGGGTAAAAGCGAAAAAATGATTTTTGGTTATTAGCTATACAGGCTGGCCCATTTTACAGTGATCCAAAAATATGTTTGGAAAGAAGACCTCATTCATAACTATGGCTTTAGAAAAGAAGATTTTGAAGTTTTGATTAAATAAACCAAACAAATACATTTTGGCAAAGTTATGTAACTTGATTATTATGATATCTTCCTTAAATACCTACGTAATACCTAACCTACCTGAGACTGTTATCTTAACAAAAATATTATTCCAAAAGCAAGTCAAATTTTGCTCTTGATTGAACGATAAAGAATGTTATTTTCGTTGTGTGGTCAGCAACTTAAGTAGCTGACCACTTTGGAACTTTATCATAGTAGTAGCGAAACTGATCTTTCTAGGGCAGCTGTCGTCACACTTTTCTAGTCAAGGGTCACGTTAGAAAATGTGGGTATCACTGTTTGGCCGCACACTAAGGGCCTGTGCACCGCGATTTTATCTTACCGAGCAGTTTGTTTCGCATGCGAATCGCTAAAACGCGCGTCAACACGACGCGCAACAGCGCGCTTAAAAAACGCAGCATGCACAAGCCGCTGTCGTGACTTCCCTCCCCACTCGCTTATTCCCGTCCCGTATAAAGCTCGTAGACATAATAACCCTAAAAGAGATCGTCTTCCATGCCGTCAAATAGGGGTAAACCTACCGTAAAAGCGTGGATCAGCTAAAAGATCCGTTACGTCGACTCTGCTACGTCTAACCGACGCCGCGCTTACGGCTAGGCGACGCCGCGTGTACGGCTCGCCGGTGGCTCAGATCAGTTGGAATCCGAATCAAACAAGCGCGCAACTTCACTGGAAGTTGCCTTGTGAATGACGGCACTTTCGGCAATAGTTTTAGCCGTGGAAAGAGTAAGATCGGCAAGCAAGGGTGAACGAAGAGACGTAAGCCCGGAGACGGAAAGAGTTAAGCTTGGGGACGACGAGCCGTAAGCGCGGGGACGGCGAGCTGTAAGCGCGGGGACGGCCAGCAGTAAGCGCGGAGACCGCTAGTTGACAACAACCTTGCCCCGAGACGAGGCGATTACGTTATGATTCCGATTATGTGTGCGTTGCAGTAGTGAGTTTCATACAAGAATACTGAACGGTTCGAGTTGATACGGTGACGTTCCTTTTCCGCGTTTATATGTGTACCGCTCCGAAACGCCAATACATGTGCGCCGTCGCCGCGAGTTATCTGCCGAATGTAGCGCGATGCATACAAATACCGAGAAGCGACTTGTCGATCTTACGCCGACGGAAGATCAGTGTGCGGAGGACGAAACAGACGCACAAAGAGGATATAATATAACTAGACGCAGAGAGCGAGCGTTCCTCGACAGAGCGGCCGATCTTCCGTGTAGTGTGCCCGCTATTTTTAATTCATATCATATGCATTAGCGTTTCCGTCAAATGTAGCGCTGGCCTTAGGCCAGGGCCACACTTGACGGAAATTACGTCGCGTATCTTCCGCGACGGAACGCCAATGCAAGTTAATGTATATAAATTACAAATAGAGGGCACACTGCGCGGAAGATAGGCCGTTCCGTCGCGGAACGCCCGCTCTCTGCGTCTGTTCCGTCCTCCGCCGACCGATCTTCTGCCGGCGTAAGATCGGCAACGTCGCATTCCAGGTATTTGTATGCATCGCGCCACACTCTGCAGATAATACACGGCGAAGGCGCATAGTATTGGCGTTCCGTAGCGGATCTTACGCGACGTAGTTTCCGTCAAGTGTAGCGCTGGCCTATAGTGACGGATTAACCGCAACGGAAGATCGGCGACGGAATTTCCGTCAAGTATGTCCCTAGCCTTAACATCTCGCGTCGTCGCCTATTCAGATAACTTCGAACGCAAAATCTGTTTTCGTAGGTAGTAGACTATTCCTATTATTTGCTTTGTTGCAGGCCGCAGATTGACGACCACGCTTCTAGGGAAACCTTAACGAAATTAGTACTTATGTCAAGATAGGTTTTAAATATTTTTTTATTTTTATTAATTTAATGATACTAATAAACAATGGGTTATTGCAACAAAATAAACTAACAAAAAAAAAGGGTAAAGCAATTTACCGTAATTTGTTTTGTTGCAAAATCCCGTTTATTAGTATTAGTAATTAAAATGAAAAAGAAAGTTTAAAATATATTTTTTCTTAATATGTAAGTTGGTATTTTACAATTAATACTATAAGGAATATTCCCTATACATATACATAGTAAAAATCTGATTTCGGCTTCGGGTGTCAAGCGGGATTCGAACCCGTGTCTTCCGCTAGCCAGGTGGCTGCTCTTACAACTGAGCTACCGTAACCATTAATGGACCTGGAGATGTTTTCTAGTGTATGTTAAGTTGCAAGCCAACGTAAACATACAACAACCGTTCGTTTTTTTATCTACCTACAATATACTACTATAGATGATAGACAACGTTTAAACAGGAAGGAAGTGGTATAAAACAAAAAAAAAATTTGAGTAAAATTATTTTCGGAGAATAAAATATTTTGACATAACAAATCCATGAATGATTTTTGCTGCTGGAACAGCGAATAACCCAATCTATTCATCACTTTCACTTGAACCATTTTTCAGTTTCTTCTTCTGAGGCTCACTGTGGCCATTCACTTGCTCAAGCTTTCGTTTCTTTTTCTTCATTTTCTTTATTTTCTTCTTATTGTTCTTAATGTTTTGCTGGGTTTGTACTTCATTAGTTGGATTTTTGGTTTTAACTGTAACTATGCCTTTACACAAACCCACAGTATCTAATAGCGATTGGAAATTCAAACTGCTTTTAATTTTTGAACTTTCGTGGAACATTTTAATAGTATTAATAAGTTTGTTTAGGGTTACAAAGAAATTGTTTTTGGCTTCAAAACCCGATTCAGCAGATAAAGTTTTTGTGAGAGCATTTGCAAAGTTACTTTCCAAATTTGCTAATTTGCTTATTGCTGTGTCCGATGTTGGTTTATTTCTCTTTAGCGCGCGATAGAACCCTGCTATTAACTCTAAGCCCTCATTGCGTCTAAATTGCCTAACTTCATTGTTAAAAATGTTCTCTACCACTACTGGCACAAGTTCGAAATTGCCCTCCCATTCACACTGTAATACACTATGAAAAAATATAATGGGGAGCATACAGTTTCGGTTCTGGAAATAGTTTTGAAGAGCTTCCTTCAAAATATCTAATATAGGAGAATTGGCCTTATTTTTGTTATTCTTTTTGGGCGATTTAGGGTTTTTAACTTCTATCTTCTGTGAGCAATTAATTATAAACGTAGTAAAAAAAGTGATTGTGTCACCCACAGCTTGGAATAAGAAATGCGATCTAGCTCCTTTATCGATTGTAGATCTTAAATAGTCACACAAGATATCCTTAGTGATCCCCTCAGTTGATGTAAATTTTCTTACTTTAGTCAAAAGCTTAATAGTCTTTCGTATTCTGTTTTCCAGTTCCCTAAACTGACTATCTTGTATGCAAAACTCTAAACATCTCATTAAGGGTGCAATCATGGCCAGGCAAATGTCCATTGAAGGATCTTTCTCTAGATAAATATCTATTAGATCAAGAACTCTTATTCTGAAATCAGATAGTGCTTTCTTGTCTTTTCGGTCTTTTTTAGTTTTCTTTCCTTTGCCTTGACCAAACTGTTTAAAGGCTTCAGCTAAGGCATCATCTAGCCTTTGACCTTCGTCCTCGTCAATCATATCAGCGTCTACACTTTCAGCGTCGCTTTCGACGGCAGTGCCTCCAAGGGCCTTTTGCACCGCCATTCTTAATTGCTCTGGGATCTTCATTTCATCATCCTCTGCATCACTGTCGCTTCCACTACTTTCTTCATCCTTTTCTTCTTTGTCATCCTCTACATTCTCCTTGTCCTCATTATCGGATTCGTCATCATCCTCCGATTCACTGTCCTGAGTAAGTGGATTTGATTCACTATCTGGGTCCAAAACAGAAACTATTTGACCAATTGAAGTTGGTGTTAGGAATTCCCATAGAAGTCTAAATACACATTGTACAACAGAACGTAAAACACTTGATTCTACAGATAAAATAGAAAGAAGAACTTCTATCAAAACTTCTATCCACTCAGGTTCATCGGAAGAAACTTCTTTTACTTTTCCAGGTTTCTTCTTTTTGCCTTTCTTATAATGATCATAACAACTGCTTAGTTCTTTGATTGAACTTCTTGCCACTTTCACGTGAGTGGGTTCAGAAAATAAGAACAAGCCAAGTTGATACAGCAAAATAAGGAAAACTTTATCGACTTTTGATTTGCTTTCAGTAATTTCCGATTCTATGCTCTGACAGATTCCAGTTAACATCTCCCAACATTCCATACTTGCTTTAGGAAACTGTTTTTCACTTTTAGCACGGATTTGCTCTTTTTCTAGGGTAGAACATATGAATTGACATAATGAGGACAAAACTGAGAGAAGGCTGTCGACATTTGTAAAACGGGCAGTGAAGCAGCGGTAGAAACACGATTTGATGGCACCTGATGAAAAAACAAATTATTAATAATAAGATACTTATTTTCATCAAGATAATTAGCAAAAAATATCTTAACTGAAATAACAATTTACCTGATAGATCAGTACTGATGGCAACTGTATCACCTCCTCCAATTTTGAAAAATCCAAAACACATAAGTATTTTCATATTAGCAAGTTTGAACTCAACATCATCTTTTACAACCTCATGGCTCACCAAGTACGACAGTAACTCAGCTGCTTTCAGCCTTTCGTTATTATACCAATTCCTCTCAACGCCTTCCTTCAAAGTCTTCTTTGATGTGTTCAGGAGCACTCCTTTGAGTAGTTTAGCCATCTTCTTGACAGCTTCTTTGTCCAAGTCAGCAATAATTACTCTAACGAGACTTGTGCCTGTCATCTCAGTGAAATTCATTTCCCCTGGGTTGATCAAAAGTTTCTTTAAAGTATCTACTCTTACTTTATTGTCAATATTTTCAGATTTCATTAATTTAGCAAAAGTGTTAAGCAGGTCTTTTTCTTTTTTAATCATTATCTTGTGGTCGTCTTCATCGTCTCTTTTATTTCTGATTTTGCTTGCAGTTTGAAGTCCTTTGAACCAATCCATGAATAGCTTGAAGAAGTTTTTACTTAATAATTCTGGTATAACTGAGGTATTGTCTCGCAAGTTATTTAATATGGCATTAAGAATGTTTAGAACTGCAAGTTCTCTGTTTCTGTTATGTTTCAAGAGTTGACTATCAATCCCGGAGGTCCAGAATGACAATAGATGTGGTGAGTTTGCTATTTGTGCACCAACTTCCTGATATATTGGGTGGTTGACAGTATTAAAATCGATTCCAGCCTGAAAAATGAAATGTAATAAAGGTATCTGCACAACTATTTTTTATTATTAAATGTAAAAAAAAATACTGATATACCACACCTGTTGAAAAATATACAACGTGTTAATGAAAAAGCGCAAAACCTCAGACACCCTAACTTATTTTTATTATGAAAGAATTAAGTAAATTATTAAATTTAATTTTCGCGGATTATTTACGAAGATATTAGCTTTTTTTGTTTTCTTGTGTTTGTCTGCAAATTAAAAAGTCTATGGTATTAACGCGCGATCTAGTGCGACGTCGCCGCTTGGCGTGCCGCCGCAATAAAAGAGTTAAGTAATGATTGAACACGGCGTAATTAAAATATTATTTTGGTCAAAATTTGACCCCTGTTTTGTATTGGTGGAATCGATTCTACTCTCGATTCTGAACAAACTATTTTCAGGTTTTGCGCTTTTTTATTAACACGTTGTATATTTTTCAACAGGTGTGGTATATCAGTATTTTTTCAGAAGTGAAATTTGTTCTGCACACCTGAGCCGCCAACAGTCAGAAAAACATGTCTGCGACTTTTGGCGGCGACAAGCACATACTTTGCGCCAAAAAACCGCGGGTCGACGGCTTAGGTGTGTGGAAATTCTTCAGAATATATAGCGTTTTAAAATCATGAATACTTCTTGGGCCAATGCTTAAATTTACGAACACATTTTAATACTCACTAAAAGTTTTTCACAAACATCACTCATGTTATCTTCGCAAAGAATTTCAGGCACTCCAATAAGTTTCCTTAGCTTCACTTTTCCGGGAAACTTTTTATTGACAACCATCAAAAAATAAAGAGAGTCTAGGCTATGCTCTTTTATTTCTTTTTTAAAGTCTGGCTTAACATTTGCCCAAACTATGTTTGTAAATTGGTCTTCATTTAGCTGAAAAGTTAATAAAAATTTAATTAATACAAAATAAGTATTTTTTGCAAAAACTGGTCCTGTGTTCTCAGAGACATCTTTTTGGCCCTGAAACTGTTAAAAGTTATGTTCATGTGTTAGAATAATATAACTTATTAACAATTATTTTATGTAAAAATAGCTACATATGTTTGCAATTATAATAAATAAATAAATAATATAAACATGCACCAGCCAACACACCTCTTGTAATGGTCTCGAAGTAGGGATTAATATCCCTGTGTTACGAGGTACCACACAAGGAAATAAGCCAGGGGCGTCTCCCAGCACACCCAGACCCGAGTCAATTCAGAAAAGATCGTTTCCTGAATTGACGCGACCGGGAATCGAACCCGGGACACTAAGGAAATCGAGGCGAGAAACCGTGCTACAGCGCACAACGCCAATCGTGTCGTAATAAAATAAAATAAAGTGTAGGAATGGCAAAAACAAATATTTAAAATAAAAAACTATCTTATAAATATTTTTAAACAATTACTTACACCATTGATAAAGTCCAAGAGGAGAAGGTAAGCAACAGTGCTGAGGTAAGACTTCCTCTTACTGGCTGCTAGCAAAAGGGTTATTACTGCTTTCTGTTCCTCTTCTGAGCCCTTTGCCATGAGACCTGACCGAAACAATGCACCACACACCAAGATTTGTCCAAGAGCTACATCACCTATTTCCTACAACAACGAAAAGTACTGGTAAAGGGATAAGTTACTTATGGAAAAGTTTTCGTTTACTTAATTATTTTGTTTTACAAATCTTGATCAAAAGATGAATACAATATAATTTTATTGCTGATGCACAATTTTATTATGCAAAATGCACAAGTTCACATTTTTTTTTTTTTTATAAATATTACCTTTTAAAAAGTATTTGATTTGAATGTCATTTAAAAAACAAAGGTAAAAAATAAAAAAATTGAAGATACGAGGGGTGATCCAAAAGTAATGATAATCAGTTATTTCTAGTGCACACAAAAATACAAAAAAAATATCAGTCACTTGCTCAGTTACCCACTAGTTCAGGAAAAAAAAATCATATAAATAGGCCACGATTCCCGGGAGCTACATTCACTTGTCCGGTGAAATTGTGAAAGCCATCAGCGGCTAACAATGCATGCCATAAAAAAAAAGAGCTACATTCATTTGAATACGAACTGTCAAGGAGTGAACATCAAAATGGAAAAACACGAAATCAGAGCTGTCATTAAATACCTCTGCTTGAAAAAAATGTCTACCAAAGACATACACAGCGACTTGGTGGAAACATTAGGGTACTCTTCTCCTCCATATTCCACAGTTGCACGCTGGGCTAAGGAGTTTAAGCTGGGAAGAACATCGAGGATTCACATTCCTTTTTCATTCAGAATAGCCGTACCAAGAAAAACATCTTGAATTTGGTATAGTAGAGCCAAAATGATCATGTGACTCCTACACGTAAGCTTAGTTTTTAAGGTGTGAAGGATACTGCGTTGGATCTTATTTTTTGTATTTGAGCTCAAGAACTCAAAAAGTAGATGTTAATTCAAACTCCAACTCAAATATCCCTAATTAAATAGACTTAATCAGTACTTTTAAATAGTCAAAACATATAGGTACTAAATAATAGACATAAATACTATAATAATATGAATACATAAACAGTATACAAACATAATGCGACTCTACCACCGCGTCGGAGAAGTTGATTCTTACTGAGAAGACCCAGCGAGAAATTTAGTAGTTACTCTTTTAAACTTGATGCGGTTTTACAATGCGAGTTAGTAGAGTAGTTGTATAAATAACTTGTTACAGCCTATTGTTTTATATTATGTAGCTTTGCTGTACTTGTTTGGTTGTTCTGTCTATTTATTGATGTTAGAATTTAAGCAGTTTTTTTTTCTTAACAAACAAATTGTACTCTACTAACTCGCATTGTAAAACCTCTTCAAGTTTAAAAGAGTAACTACTGAGTTTCTCGCCGGGTCTTCTCAGTAAGAATCAACTTCGCCGACGCGGTGGTAGAGTCGCATTATTATTATTATTTCAACTGGGGACGACGCTGGCAGTGGGCCGGGTGATCGGTCGGCTTGTTATGGGCCATTTCACCCATTTCCCCGGGCCCCCCTTGCAGGAGGTAGAGTCGCATTATGTTTGTATACTGTTTATTTATATAGGCTGGTCCAAACATACACGTCAAAAATTTTTTTTTAGCTCCTCACACTCAGGGGTATTCGAAAATACCCCATGTATGTTACCCGATTTTTTGTAGTTTTCGCGTTATAATACATGGGGTATTTACGGATACCCCTGAGTGTAAGGAAGCTAAAAATTTTTTATTGACGTGTATGTTTGGACCAGCCTGTATATTCATATTGACTATTACTTGATTAGGTCTATTTAAAGATATTTGAGTTTGAAAACTAATTTTGTCGAAATTTTTATTTCTGAATTACCTGACAGAAAAAGTGCTTCTCAAACTTTAATTTGCTATACGAGTACTAAGTACCTTATAGAAAAGGTTTCGAATTAGAAATGACCCACATACATTGGTTTTATGGATAAAAAGTATTTTATGTGAAAGTGTTGAAAATAACAAAGCCCAGCGAGACCTATTTATAGTTAAAGTCAATTAAAATTCAGATTTCGTTTTTTAAAGAGTGCACTCGTTAGTTTAAGAGGCTGGGGCATACTCCGCAACAGAATGGAGAACCGAAAGGGGCTGGGCTGGCGAAAACTAATTTAAAGAAAAAAATCTGTACCTACAAATTTCATTTAACAATCGATTGAGAACCACTGACAATTACTATGGAATAACCACAGCGGTAATTCCGGAATTAGTAGTTCAGATTTGCCCTCTTTGGTCAGTTCCGAAAAAAAAACAAAAACTTTGAGATATCTTATTCTGAAGCTATTCAACAGCAAAAACGTTCATTCAACTTACAAAGGAACAACCAATTGGTTAACTTAGCACATTTCAAAGTTGTAAAAGTTCAGGTGAATGCGAAAATACACTCTCTCTCTAAACCACGGCAGCGTACGACGCATTGTTACCTGAAGCAGGGTAGCGGATTAAGATAGGCTAGTTGAAGGTTGCCAGTGCAAAAAAAGGTTTGTTAGAAATTTGTAATTTTTGGAATTACCTGATTTTCGGAATTAGCCGAGTTCACCTTAAGTAAGTATAAGTATAATAAAAAAGTATTCTACTCACACTTTTAGTTGAATTACCAGCATGTAATTCTTTTTTGACTAATTCCAGTAATTCTGAGATGGAGACATTGTCAATTTTATTAAAATATGTTACTAAAGTCGCAAAGTATCCAGTTCTCATATCAGGCACATTGGCACCAAGACTCCTCACCAGACGTTTCAGTACATATTTGAAATCCTTGTTGTTCTGAAAATATAATCAAAATAAAAATGCAAAAAGACTTGATACTTGGGAGAGAATGCACAACAGGGTAGGCAGCTTTTAGGATGTCTTATCCTAAAATCTACCTACCCTAGATCATGTTCTAATGTTTGTATTTAATTATTTTTTTTTAGATTAGCATTTGAGGTACGAGGTCGCATTTGTCATTCTACCGATTTGCATTGAAATTAAAACTGCTATGTGGTAGGCTGAAGCTGTCACATCATCACACTGCATTTATGAAGTTGTTTAAATAAATAATTACTAAGTTTAATAAAATATGTTTGATGGAGCAAAGACATAAGGCTACAGAACTAAGGCCACATTTGGACTGAAACCGAGCCAAATATATTAACGATGGTATTCATGACAGGAGAGGATGCATTGAGCCTGCAGAAAACATAGGTCTCAATAAGTTAGGTTATGTTAATTGACTTCCAAGATTTGGCGTTCTAATAATTACACTGAATTAGAATGAGTAACCTAATTTTTTGGCATTTAATGACGTAATAAATAGACTTACTTGGCTGCCTTGCAATTGTAAAATTATTTTAGCGCCACCGGCAAGCTTTTGGTCATCTTTTTCACCTCGCAATAAGTCAAAAGCACCAAGAACTGAAGAAGTTATTTTAATGTCTTCCTGCTGTTCTACCGGGTCAGGCTCTTCGACCACTTTAATCTCCATGATGTCAAGAATTATCTTCAACGCATTACTTTTCGACTTAGGGTAGCAAATTTTATTCTAAAACTTCCCACTGTTCCCATGTGTTTTGCTCCCACCACGTTTATTTGACAAGAAGAAACGTCAGTTGAAAAACTGACAGCTACACATATGCCAAATGTTTTTTTTATAATTTCGATTTGGATATTCTTTTATGGAACCTAATCTTACACATTAAAAAAAAACAAACATAATCGACCACTGGAATCCCAACATGTGTAGACTAACAATATCCCGCGTCAAGTCGCATCACTAGTCTCCAAACATGGCAGGACGTAGTGGTTTTGACGATGGTAATCCCAGGTATTTATTGTAAAATATTATTATAAACGCTTTTCTTTTCATTTATAATAACTCATAAAATTAGTTTAAGCTTAGACCTAAGTAATATTATAGAATTGGGCAGTTGTCAATGGCTCAAATGTGTTGTTTTGGCGATGCGTTATCATATAGCAAAAGTCTGATTTTTAGAGAATTTAATGTATTATCATCGGTCAGCTAATGAATTATAAAGTGTTTTGTGTTCTTTATGTATGGAAATTTTCGCGGGGAAGCCGAATATGTTGTTTTTTAGGTTATAAAATTTCATGGTTGTGGTTATGCGTACAGGGATTTTGGAGGCGGCAGGAGGACAGTCGGCGGCCGCCCGCTTCCTTCAGAGCCCCCATATAAGGCCTACGTCGGAAACTTACCCTCTGGTATCATTCAAGGCGACATCAACAGAATCTTCCCTGTAAGTGAAAGTAGTGGTTAATCTAATTTTATTACATTCTATTGTTATTTCTTCCTTCCTAGAGCGCTTGCTCGTGTAGATATCTAGTTCTGTCTTATTTCTAGAATTTCTGTGCTGTTAGTTTTCTTTGAAGATTCAAACTTTTTGTGTTAATGACAATGAATAATGAATCAGTAATAGGTCATTATTGAATGCTCATCAAACACATGTTCATGTCTTTAATTAGGGCTTGAAACATGAAGAATGTTATCAGATCTAAAATTCAATATGCTTGATATGTGATTATGTCATTTTATGTCTAGGTCACACATTAGCAAATTTGTTATCATGTTTATTAGACCACACATTCACTAACATTTTTCATAGTTTTGTAAAAATATAACTATTTTATTTTTTAGGTATTCTTTTGTTAGATTATACCTAAAACTGTTCATGTATACAATTACACTCAATTTAGAAATGTTTCTACTGTTAATTTCAGGGATATGTACTATTAAGTAATACTACTGTAAATTTCTAATGATCCTCTCTTAGAAAACTAAATTTCATGGTTTTTCTAAACACCTAATTACACAAGATGTTCTCCAATATAAATGAATTTTAATCTGATGCCATTATTTGAATAAATCATTATATAAATGCGCTGCTGAACTGGCTTGAAAGTTGCACAAAATTACATACAAATATTTCAATGTTTATGTTTGCAGTACTATTTTAAGCAGTAAGACAAAACCTCTTTAAATGTATATCTCAGCTCTGCTGTTCTGTCCTAGCAGGGATATTGCTAGGATGGGCGTAAGTAGACTAGTATTCTTATAGCAGTATTGTTAACCTATGATAAGTGTTTGTTCTTTTCCTCCCTTCTTAATAATTGTAAAGTATTGTCTATATTTACATCTGAATTAAATCATAATTTATTCTTGCAGGACCTATCGATAAAAAATGTGAGGTTGGTAATGGATAAAGAAACGGACAAATTCAAAGGATTCTGCTATGTGGAGTTTGAGTATCTTGAGGATCTGGTCAAAGCAATTCAGATGAATGGCGTTCTTAATGTAGATGGTAACTTTATTAAAATTGATGTGGCTGAAGAAAAAAGAAATGACAGGTAAGACAATTTTGAAGAGTTTTTCCACTCAATGCCAAATTAAAAAAACAACAGAAAATCATTTGTTAAAAAGCATATTGCTTGTAAAATGTCTTAAATCTCCATATTGAAATTTGGCTTCAGATAAGTCCTTGAGGTTTACTCATACAGAAAGCTGTACTCTTTTTATGAACATGAGCTCTTTATAAACAATGAAATATATCTTTCATCAAATACTTAGGAGGTTATCGTCTAATGTATAATGATGAACACAACAGGGTGTACCACTTTACATGTGGGTAACTTTTGCTGTGAACTTGTTCCCATTTTCCACTGGCTTTGAAAAGTTTAACTTGCTGGCATCTACATGACATCCTGTTTCTTGAATGAGTTTTAATGTAATAAATGTTATTATGTTATAACAATTATATTATCAGAGGAGGCGGTTTCGACCGCGGGCGACGCGACGGCGGCGGCGGGCGCGACGGCGGGCGCGACGGCGGACGCGACGGACGCGGCGGCTTCCGGCGTGACGGCGGCGGCGCGGGCGGCGGGGGCGGGGGCGGTGGCCGCGGTATGTACGACCACTTCGACGCCGCCGACCGCCGCGCGCCTCGTCAGGGTGGAGGTTTCACTCATGGTAACACGCATCACGCACCACTAACATGCTTGCCGGCCAGTTTACAATGTTTTTATTTAGGAGAAAATTGTCGTACCATTTTTTTTTCTTTTTTATCTTGCCCGTCAAGATGACCTCACTCCACCTGATATAAAGCGGTCGTGAGGTCCAGATATGAGGTTGACAAGCTCAGTCATTCAAACGAATCACTGCTGACACTGCTATTTAAATGAAAATGAAAAAAGTCCCCTGACTAATTACTGTAAAGAATTTTCTGGTAGAGATTTTTCCTAGCGACATTAAATACTTCTGTAATTGTTTATTTGTGCAATAAAACATAGTTTTCTTAAATTGATGAAAATTGTCTCCGTCAGGGGGATTCCACTATCAATCATAATCAATTAAAAAATGATAAAAGTTTATCATTGAGTTACTTATTATCTTTGGCTGTTGCTAAGTCTAATATTGATATGGATTAGTATCCTCCGATAAGCTTGTCATGATTTCTTGTTCAATGGTGTATGTAAACTGGCCGACATGAAAACTGACCATTTTTTGTAGATTATAAAATTTGGTTATAAACAATGCCATGATCTTGCATATGAAGGTAGGAGTAGTCTTAACCTGGACTGGTACAATGTATTTGTGAAATCTTCCTGATACTTGACCAAATTGAAGTATTTTAAAATCTCAGATTTTTATAAGATAAGACTAATAAATCATTAGGATGATTGTTTAAAAAAAATGGTCAGTTTAAATATCATCTATGCCTCTATATATCTTTCATTTTAAAAGTATTATTGCTAATTTGACTAATATGCATTTTGTTTTTTAACATATCATCAGGATGGAGGTTTATGCTGTATGCTCTGCTTTTTATAATTGTATTAATGATCATCTTGAAAAGTTTTAACAATTTATTTTCTCTCTTTATTCTTGTCCCATGGTCATGCACACATTCGAGCTTACCATCAAGCCATGTTTTTTTATATTAACTTATCATATAGCTTCCTCACTTTGCTAGGTTTTCGTTTTAACATTAAATAATACATACAACTAAATAATATTAAGTGTAAAAAATACCTCTATAGTGAAAAAAAAAAGTTTTTATTCAAGTCTGCTGAAGTGTTATTTGTTTTTAAACATAGTCAAGGATTATGTTTATAGCTTGCCCAATTTAGGATGATAATTTTGACAGTTCACGCCTATGAAGTATAGCATTTTTTTTCGGTAAAGTGTACTACGATAATATCGTACTTTAATGAGGGGTCCCGCCCACTTAGTGAAGTGCCTTGCAAACGAATAGCAATAGAAAATATAATTATTGTTATTAGTTTTTATAGTAATAATTATTTAGTTTTTATAATTATAACTATTTAGTTTTTATAATTATAATTCTTAAGTTGTTTTTATTGTTATAAAGCTTTGTTTTTGTAGGAATACTGTACAAATTTTACATCTAAGTTTTATGTTAAATAAAGAGAATAATAATAATATCATTTATTTTCAGGCATCTTAATTACATTTAAGATCCTAAAAAAGAGACTTACATGCATACTGTTTAAAAAAAAACTACTTAAATAAAACTTATTTTACTCCCTGCATTGTTAATCAGCAGCGGCGCGTGACGCACCACCACCTGGTGTCAGGTAACCGGCCTCGGTACCGCCGGTAAACAACACCCTTTGGCCAAAACTCCACTTTCATGAAGGTCGACAGATGTTCAGTTGGAACCCTCACCACAAATGAATTGAAATTGACATTGTATTGAAATATAAAATCGGTTGTGAAATCAAATTAATCTAACATTAAATTTAAGTATAAGGGCGGTGGCAATTTTGATTAGTACCTATCAAAGTTATTTGCATTCATCTATCATACAATTATTCTTAAAAACATTGATTAAATATAATAAAGATTTTGAACTTAAATATTATTCGATAGTGCGTTTGTGAACAAGAATTGATAATAAACTTAAGGGACAGTCTTCTAGTGATAGTGACGATAATGATTATGAAAGTGATTTATATAGGTTGTGCATCATTTAATGATAAATAACTGCAAATCCTTTTTATTAATTTAATTATCTCTTTATTTCACATTAAAATATTCGAATACCAGTTACCTACTTTGTATATAAACTAAAGAATTCCAAGTTCTATGAAATAATAAATCGATAATCGAAAAGATTCACTAACGATTATAAACTCCCCATCCCTTTTAAAAGCTGTCAAAATTATCATCCGAAATTGGACAAAATAAAGATATAGTGGGTTCATGAAGATAGTATTACTATGAACCAGTGGGGCTAGCCAAGTGCAACACGCCACGACGATTCCTACAATAGAATTCGTTCAAATTGTATGGAGATGACATAAGCGCCAGTGACAGCTTATGTCATCCCCATACATTTGAACGAGTTCTATTGTAGAAATCGTCGTGGCGCGTCTTAAAACGAATGCTACACACTTATTTAGTGTTAATTTATCTGAAGTTACTAAAATAATTGTACAAATCAGGGATAAACCAAAATGTTGGTAAGGAAACCTAACCTAAGGTTTCATGTAAATTTATCTCAAATAAAAAGTAGTCTGTTGTGGTGGTAATAAATTATGCTGTTTTGATTAGTAAGTTTTCAGTAGATACTTATTACCTAATATGATAAGATAATAATGTAAATTATCTATCTCACATAAAAGTGATTGAACTTTAGTGCTGATCAATAATCTATATTTTTATACTGCTGAGTACTCTCATTTGTTGCGAGTTGACAACACAATTTGTGTAGTGCGTTGTAGCACGGTTCGATTCCCGGTAGAGTCAATTCAGGAAACAATCTTTTCTAAATTGGCGCGGGTCTGGGCAGCTCAGCGCAGCTCTGATTATCGGTTTAAATTGTATTTACATATGCGTGTAGGACGTTTGTTGATCAACTATTGTATATTTTATACTCACCAACAAAAAAATAACCACATATGCATATGGGGGCCCGTAGCCTGTGGCTACTCCTAAGTTTAGCAGGCAAAAGCCAAAATTTAGTCAGATCTCAAAATAAAACCTTCTTATTTATTTACAGTTAAGGTCCCAATTAGTTGAACAAAAAAAGTTTGAAATGATTTTTGTTATGATTTCATCTTTCATTCAGAGCGTGAACGTGGCGCCGGCGGCGGCGGCGGCGGCGGTGGCGGCGAACGCTGGGCAGACGGCGGGCGCGGCTCCCGCGGCGCGTCGGAGGAGCCGCGCGGGGGCGGCGGCGGCGGCGGCGGAGGCGGAGGGGGCGGCGGCGGAGGCGGGGGCGCGGGCGAG
This sequence comes from Udea olivalis, assembly GCA_947369235.1. Lineage (NCBI taxonomy): Eukaryota > Metazoa > Arthropoda > Insecta > Lepidoptera > Crambidae > Udea > Udea olivalis. Next base: position 5,670,231 of record OX376362.1, on the reverse strand, counting down.
TGGGGCCGCATGGGGCGCTCGGGGGCCGGCGCGGGCGCGGGGGGCGGGGGCGGGGGCGGCGCCGCTACGCCGCAGCGCCCGCCGAGACGCAACTTCGATGATATGCCGCCCTCGCGGCCAGGTAATGGACTAATGAGGGTGGGTTACACCCACTTGCCAGAATTTCATCTGCTATAATGGTCAACAGACATATTATTGTTTCTTATAATTTCATATGTCATACTCATTGTTAACTATATTAGTCACGTGCTAGAAACATTGTTTCCTATAAAGTCAATTTCAATACCATCATTTGCTATCATTATTGTAAGCCGTATTATCACAAGCCATAACATCATTTGCCATCAAAATAACTTCTAGAAAAAGAACATAAATTCGTTTTATACTAAATGATCAATAGGTTTAGGTATGGTTTGGTTTGGTTAGGTTAGGTTAGGCTAGAACATGAAAGAAAACGCACGAGCCGAGCGAGCGAAGCAAGCGTGCCGCGGCAGCGGCCGGCGAAGTGCCAGAAAGCTAATCGCTTTCTAGAACAAAGGCGTTAGGTTAAATTTGTACGGAAGCGACTTGGATAGTTTATAGAGGTACTAGATAAGTAGGTATTAGAAATAAAAACAATTAAAATATTTAATCAATCAATTAGATAGATTCGAAAACAATTTTGTACGGCATTTAAATATTCTGTTGAATAATATTATTGCAATTAATAAAATGGATAACAATACTTATGGCACTCGTATCATTAGGGAATCTAATTTTAGGGCGAATAAGAATATGTTACATGTATATTATGGTCAACAAAACATTCGGGCAAATGGAATTCTGGCATTTGAATATTATGGCATATATTATTCGGGAAAACAATAGACAACCAAAGTTTAATTCTGAGTTAGTAGCGAGGCAGTGGTCAATTCAAAATTGAGAGTGGGATTATCTTTTCTGCTTCATGTATCGAAATTACTGAAGCTAAGTCATTCAAAATATTATGTTTAGGGATGGTAGCAAATGGGAGGATGTATTTTCTCCCTGTAAGTTAAAAAAATGCGTGATGAATCTTGATCTTATGGCAAAATTAGAATAGGTAAGGACTTGAAATATAACTTTTTTTTCACCATTTTCTACTTCAAGAGTCATAATTGATATGTAGAATAGGTACATGATGAAGTATTTTAAGGTAACACCTAAATTTTTTTGATTTCAGATACCACAGGTAGACCAAAATTGAACTTACAGCCTCGAACTGTAACCGAGCCGGTGAACTCGCTGGCATCGACCAGCCAGGCGTCCTCAATATTCGGCGGCGCGCGGCCGCGGGAAGAGAGACTCAAAGAGCTCTCGGGCGAGTAAGCCCCCACTCCCCCCCCCCGCGCCTACCCTCTCCCGTGTGTACATGTATCCCGACGCCCAACTATCCCTTATGTGTGCCCCCCATTTATATTTAATGTGCAGACTAAAATTGTATATGAACTGGAAGGATTTCGTTAGGTTATGAGGTTGTAAATCATTTTTATCATATATTTTGTTAGCATTAATGTGTCGATGAGCTTAGTTTGCGGCGGCCGCCGCTCGAGGCACGAGCGCCGGCCCCCGCGACGCTTCGTGTGGTCAAGCTGCTCGCGGACGTTCCGTACGACGTTCCTTGTGTGTCGATATCGGCTTGCATAATATTTAATGTCTCGGAAGGAACATTTTTCGTTCGAACTTTGCACTACCTCTCGAGTAAGGCAAATATTTTTATTTTTACTCTGCGGCGATTTAAAGCTTCGTAACTGGTTTTCTGTTGTAATTGTTTATCATTTATTGATTGTTTAGTTTTAAAGGTCGCGAAATTAATCATTGAGTAATTATGATACTTACATTATTTAAGAGTTTAGAATTTGGTGATGATGTATTGATTACGAGTCATTAATAAAAATTAACTTCCACGTACTTGGATTTCTACTTTATTAGATATTGTGTAATGTATTAAGTTACGTGGCAAATAAATTAAAAAAAAATCGCAAAATTGTAACAGAATTGAGCAAAAAAATGAATAAAATGTGAACTCTTTATAATGAGGGTTTGTTTGGTGCACCTCTCAAAATTATCTCCCATCCTCTTACATTATAATTTTCAGCTAATACAAAGAATTAGTTAGGTTCTTTACAAAAGAAATTAGGTATAAACTAATTTAAAAATCTTTACAATCGCAATGTTAATTTTTTAATTAATTAAATGTCTTATTTAATATAAATACTACAAATACTCAAAGGGGTGTTTGATTGCGTTTAGTACCCAGCAGTTATGCATTTAGGTAAACATTAAATGTTATGATAATGATTGGATCAATTATTTTTATCCTGATATTGATATTCCAGCCATCTGCCTAACTGTTTTATTAACTGGCAGACATGATAGACTACATCGTCACTCACCAACTGAATTTGTGTCATCTAATGACAAAGTATACAATTAAATAAAAAATGAGATCAGTTCAGGAGTGGAATTGCCCAAGCATGTGATTACCAACTGCTAAACATTGGGTCTCTTCAAGACAAAGTGAATAGGCTTTTACTGGGCAAAAATATACCATCATTTATACCAGCACCGGGTGCGATTGTGATCCAACAACTGCAATTCCAATAGTTTTTTTTTAAATTGAAAAAATACATATTGTGATGGATGATCAACATTGTTACTAGGTATATTTTCACATTTTATGTATTAATTTAATTTTTACTGTTAACAAGCAAAGTAGGTACACAGACAATCTCTTCAAGAAATAATTAAGCTAAACTTTTTTAAGGTATGAATTTATTGATAACAAACCAAACTACCATATAATGTGTAATCAGTTTGAAAATTTATATTAAAATGCAGCTACTCATGCAGGACTTTGAATTCTTATATATCTAGATCTTCATCAGGATCCTCCTCATCCCAGTCATCCACTGCATCAGGCTCATAAAAGATCTTGCCCTGGCCCTCCTTAATCTTGCTCATGTATGGTAGCTGTAGCTTGTATTTCTCCAGTTTGTCCGTCTGGTCCACTTCTATTTTAAATGTGGTAAGATTGCTGGGTAATGGCTTTTCAGGTTCATCTTGAGTTTTTACATTTTTAACTATTGGGGTTAATTTCAATATCGACGTTCTTACATCGAATGAAAGTGTCTCATCGCTCTTTATGACTTTACCTCCCCTTTTTAATAGAACACTAACTTTTGTAAAAGATTTTTCATCGTATGTAACTATTGCACTAGCCAAGTGATTTAGATTGGTTCTTAATTTAGACAAAGGTGGCAAACAGTCTTTGTGTAAAATCATTATAAGTTTATTTACATTAGGATTAGCTGAAAGTTTCTTTATGATTTTCAGGCAGTCATTCCAACCTAAACATAAAGATATTTGATTCACCGAATCGATTATCACAGAACATTTCTCACTAACATATTTGTCTACTAACTCTGCGTTGAGCTCTTCGTAATATGTTATGTTTGTTTGTTCCTTGAATATGTTTTTCCAAAGAAAAGTTGGTTGCTCATTGCAGAAAAAGATTGTTTTTATTTTATCAGTTGGCGTCAATTCTTGCAGCAGTGGAATAATGTTTTTATTAACATCGTCTTCTAATAAAATTATTGGCGCTGCTTTCAGTCTCAACAAAGTCATTTCTTATTGATTTATAGTAAAAGACCAAAAATTATTGAATGTACAAAAGAAACAAGGTGCAAAAACAAAAGCTAGGTTATGTGTATGTTTGGTGTATGTCACGCTGACAAGTGACATTACTTTTTTTCTAATCCATTTTGTACAAAATACAGAGTTTTAAACAGCTTCAAAATCTTGATCAATAATCTAATAATATACAAAAAGATTTAAGGCCTGCGCAGACGACAGACCAAGTACGCTCCGCGATTATACAGGGTGTCCAGGAAATAGTGCGACATACTGCAGGGGTGAGCATGGACAACCTACAAAAATAACTCAAAAACAAGTTTTTTTTAAAAAAAAAAATGTTTTGAAATTTTCGCAGGATGATTTTGTTTAATACAAGCTATTTTTTATGCATGCTGTATGTACTAAACTCTCACATATTTTTTTTTCACCACTGTAGGTTAAATTTAAGGGATAAGAAGATCACTTTGCGAAAATTTCAACAAAACATTTTTGTTTGATAAAAAAAGACTTATCAATGAGTAGAGTAACTATTCACGATTAATTTGATGTAACTAAAATGCTGGTAATGTAATTACAAATAGCGGGCACACTTCGCGGAGCGACCGATCTTCCTTCAAGTGTAGCCCTGGCCTAAAGGCCTGTATTCACTTTGATTGATTAGTAGTTAGTGCAGGTGCCCAGTGATTAGGAGAAAGCATTGCAAGCGATTGATTAGAAACCTGCGTAGTAAAGTGCTAGAAGTGTGTTCTATTTTTTTGCGAGTGGACTGCTGCCTTGTCCCGCGTGCCTCCCTTCCCTCTCATTCGCAGCGTGCCTGCCACTAAACACGTCTGGACAGTAGTTGTTAGCGTTGAGTGTTTTGCTTTTGTGAACTCGCGAAAAATAGCGAAGTAGATGGAAGATATACTATAAATATGTGTGCCAGAGTACCTATGTAAAATATGACTGTCTTTTAAATTGTACAGACCTTAGATACAAAATTAAAGGTGGCCGAAATAAACTAAACACAGCCACCAAACAGAATTGGACACTACTGCCACAACACACCTGCACTAATCACTCGCAACTAGTAATCAAACTGCACTCGCACTAATCCGCACTGCGAAACCGATCGCTTTACGGATAGATACAGTCGTGCGTTTATAATGAACCTATTTATTATTTTTTTAGTTGCTGCAGTATAGGGTTACGTAAGCGAAGGAGAGTACGTTACAGAAAAAGGTATCATATTCGCCCACTTATTGCTAAAAGAGCAGTATAATATGGTGAATTTTCTACTTTATTCGGCATGCTACTACCTACCTACGGACGAGGAAAAAATCTTCAATTATTTTAGAATGTTATTTGAAACTTATGTCGCACTGAGCGTGATTCCATTGTTCCGTAGCGCGTCAGTCGACCACGTACGCGCCGCTGACGAGCGACACCAACGCGCGTCAGGCGCGGCGCGTAGCAAAAAATCTCGTCGCTGTGCAGTGTCCCACAGAACATTGTGTTTATTTGTACGCTCGACCGATGTACGCGACCGACGTCAGCGTAGGAAGAAAAGCCTAAGAAAAAGAGAAGACATTTTAAAAAGGAACACTAGGTCCATCCCTTCATTTCGAATCTTCGCGCAATGCGGACTAAAGTCCGATGTGTGCGTTGCTGTTCATAGTTCGTTCGTTCTATTATTTCGCGGACTCCCGCTAACTTTGAAGGCCTATGCAGACGACGGATTATCCGCGGCGTACTTTTTGTCCGTCAAAATAGATCCCTTACCGCCGAATAACCGCGGACGCCCAGACGCCCACGGAGCGTAAAGGATTAAAGTCGGCGGGTGTCCGCGAAAAAATTAGAACGAACAAACTATGAGCAGTCAACGCACACGGCGGAGTTTAGTCCGCGTAATTGATGCGAAATAAAGGGATGGACCCAGAATTCTATTTTAAAACGTATTCTCTTTTTCTCAAACTTCATGTAAATTACAGCACAACGTAATTCCAGAATACTTTAATAACCTCTGCCATAAATGATCGCACACCGTGTGCGTTGAGTTCGCGGGAAATCCGTGGTGGTTTTTTATTCGCGGAGCGTACTTTTTTACCGCCGCGTCGCGGAGAAAAGTCCGTCGTCTGCGCAGGCCTTAATCCGCTTCGCTTCGTCGGCGTCCGCGGTTATTCGGTGGACTTTTAGTACGGCTAACTTTCAGTCGTCCGTGTGCGTTGCTCGATACAGTTTGCAAGGAATCTGTTCTGACGGACAAAAAAGGGCCCTCGTCTGCGCAGGTCTATAATGATATGGAACTGATGTTATGTTACACTACACTGCAATAAATAAATAAATAAATATGCGCCAGACAACACACCTCTTGTTGGTCTCGAAGTAGGGATTAATATCCCTGTGTTACGAGGTACCACACAAGGAAATAAGCCAGGGGAGTCTCCCAGCTCACCCAGACCCGAGTCAATCCAGAAAAGATCGTTTCCTGAATTGACTCGACCTGTAATCGAACCCGGGACACTAGGGAAATCGAGGCGAGAAACCGTGCTACAGCGCACTACGCCAATCGTGTCGTCAAACCATAAGCAATATCTTCTACAAACTTTAATTCATTAAAGATTTATAAGTAGAGCCTGACGCGACATCTGGAGGTCCTAGGTTTAAAGCTCGGGCAAAGCATGTTTGTAGAGGACATTGCCCAGATTTGTTATCAGTGGTCACTGCAATGATCTCCAACACGCATGAGGCGTAGCGATTACTTGATTGGTGATAGTGGCCTTTGCCCAGCAGTGCGTTGGCCAGTATAATTATAGGCTAATCATTTACTTTTCACTGGCTTGATCTGATCGTAAGGATATACATACTCTCAGAATGTTAATTTAAACTAAACGGGATGGCATGGCATTAGCTACGCGCCTTTCAACATACGGTGGGCGATCGATGGACAGGCTTCCTCACTGAATAAGACAGTAAGAAACTTACTAACCTCGCTGGTTCTGTCTAAAGCCAAATTCGCCATTAAGCAGCCAAACGCCTAAATAAGTCGACATAGTAAAAAAGTTAGAAAACACCGATGTTTATATTTTAAAAACTCTTGCCTCATACTTACTGATTACACTATATAGCATTGAACTTCCATAAGTTCAACCAACGCAGTGTAACTATAGTGATGGCGACACGAAAGGCATAATTAAACAATACATTATTGTGCTTAATATTATTTAATTTAATTTACTACCTACTTAGACTTAGTTTTATTTTTCTTCAGAACATATTCTTTGATGTAAAAGTCTGAGAACAGGAAGAGTATGAAGATGTTGTGGGGCAGGAACATGAAGGAGATCCACTTGGGATATTCGCACGATGGCTCGAAGAGCACGTGACCGAAGTGGAGGATCAGCAGCACGAACTGCAGCTGTAACAATGCAAATATTTGTGAGAGTCAAAGTCAAAGTATTTATTTGCAAACTAAGTGGTACAAAGGTGTTAAATGCCGGTTTTTAAGTAGAGCAGCATCATACACTTAGTTGACTCAACAGAAACACTCAGACTTGATTAACTGTTTCATAGACAGACTTGTGTCCGTGCAGGAATTGTATCCGCAACCCTTTGCGTCCCTACCGCGTAGTTATAACGGATCGTCGTTTAAATCGTCATATTTCCGAACATCTGGATTAGGTAGGTAAGTCTAAAGAGCATACAAGGGTTTAGATTCAGAATTTATCCTATACTTAACTACTTTCCTGTGCTCAATGAACAGCTCTTCGGAGTATGTGCTTCATATACTGCGACTATTGGCAGAAATACAATCGTGATTCAATCGTGATGCAGCATCGATACAGTCAGATATCTTCTCTCTTGGGATTTAGTCGCAATGCAGTGAAACACGCGTTTGTATTGCTGCCAAAACTTGCTGTGGATAGAGGGCCTAAGGTAGCAATTATTAAGTACAATAGTACTTACGATCTGTAACTGCGTGATGTACTTCTTCCACCACTGGCGCACCCACAGCGGGCGCACGATGGACACCAGGTAGTACGAGTACATGACCGCGTGCACCATGGAGTTGATGAAGCCCAACATTATCCCGTGACCACCTGCGAACAAAATTCAGACTCGTGGGCACAATACAATATGTGTTGCTGAAGTGCCTCAGAACAAACAATGCAGCATCTGCAGTCATACCCCGCCCAGTGCCCCGCCAGTTGCTCACTTCACGAGGCTCTAAGTTTTGGACCATTGAGACGACGAAAAAAAATTAGGTAGGTACCTACTGTAAAATAATGCAACTGACACACAATAGTCCAATTTGTTACTATCCGTATCATAGCATCATCATCATCATATGTGTCTGGCCTACTGGCGCAAAAATAGGGGTTCTGCGTGTAGCGCGAAGGTCGTGGGTTCGATCCCAACCTAAAATTGAGGCCACCTGCTTGATATCTGTCCATGTGAGTCAGCCACTCAAGCAGATAATCATGCATTTATTTATTTATGTATTTTTATCAGTTCCCGACAACCATAGTAGGTACAATCTCTGCTTAGTTTGGGGTCAATTGATGATCTTGGTGTTGGTGTTTCTGATTTGACTTGTCTATTTATTTGTATTTGTTACAGTTATAACCCGTTTAACCCGTTAGAACTCGTTTTCTCTAGTTAAAACTAGTTTTAACGTAATGCCTTTGTTAAAACTAGAAATACCCAGTTAAAACTAGAATTTACCATTGATGAATTTGTTTTTAAGACAAAACTAGTTGTCACATCGAGGTAGAAACTAGCAGAGAAACTAATTTCGGATTGAAAAAAATAGTTTTAAAAATGGAGGACTAACTTTTCGCATAATGCTGATCCTCCTGAAGTAGCTTAGCATAACTTGTTTGGCATAACATTATACAGCATAACATCAATGTGTAACGGTTTATGCTTCAAATAACTTTTGAATAGCAAAATAGTCCAAATGCATATTATTACATAGCATAACAGTCTTAATTCATATCATTACATAGCATATGTAGTGAAAGCCATAATTACTAATGGTATAATATAGTTCATTTTAATATCTTAAAGCAGAATTTAAGATGGCATAATTAGTAAAATCCCTAATACGAAACTCACTTGGTTTGTTAGTCCAGATCAATTCGACCGAAATAGCTGGGTTAGGTTAGATTAGAACTGCGACCCATCGCACTAGTCGAGTGAGCGAAGCGAGCGTGCCGCGGCAGCGGCCGGCGATTGCCAGAACCAAATTATACTTATTTTACTTGGTTGTTTAGAGTAGGGTAATTGAACCAATTTTTTTTTCTAAGCCTAATGTTCATTGTCATAATATCATGTCAACTTATATTTCGTTTTAATTATTATGCTTTGGAACATATATCCATTATAATAATTCTGCTTTTCGAGTTTTAATACATATTTCAAATAATTTTAGCCTTAGGATATCTGAAAAAATGCCATACAATATTATGGCTCGTTACGATTAGGACAATCAGAAATATGGAACATGATGTTATGACAATCAAAAATATGCTTAGAATTAGTGAGCCTTTAAATTATTTATCAAAAAGATCGAAGACACAGAGGACCAAATAGTATTCTTACACTAAAGGATCATTTTAGGGAACATCGACATAAAGTAATTGCCAGGGTGACAAAATTAATTGAAAGTAAATGAAATATGTAGTATTGTGTAGTCAGTCAGTAGTGTTATCTTGCACAGAAACCACTGAATTAAAAAAATAAACTAATTTCCACTTTAAATAAAATAAATCATTGGCTGACACAACATAACTTGAAATTAAACATTAATAAAACAAAATTAATTCAATTCCACCCCTACCAAAAATCTCCATTGCAAACATCATTTTGATCCAACGATTCAGAGTTGGATATTGTAAAATCTGCAACACTATTAGGTATTGACATAGACTCACATTTAAATTGGAAGGCTCACATTCAAAGGTTGAAGAGTAAGTTGTCGTCATTTACTTAAGCACCTTATAACTTAAAAAAGGTTACTAACTTCAAAACTGCACTTTCTGCATACTATGCCTACGTACATTCCAGACTCACCTATGGAATTGTTTTATGGGGCAACCGTACATTATTTCAAAAAACATGCCATACTAACTTTGACTTCTTTGTATATTTTGGAATGTAGTGAATTTGTACGAAAACATGCAGATTTGTATTCTCTTATGAAAAGCTCACTTGAAGAGAAATAATAGAGGAGCTAACCAACTGAAAGGCCAATCTACAACACTCAAACTGCTTTCATTAGGGTCACATATTCCATGGCTATCAAGATTTATAATAGACTCCCGAATGAAATTAAGAGAAATTCAAGATATCAAACCATTTATTCTTAGTTTAAGGAAGCATCTCATTTCTGAATGCTACTACGACTTGAAAGAGTTCTTTGTTGATAGATGAGGGAAAACAACTTGTTCTTTTGCATCTCGCTGATGTTCATTTTGTTGATTTTGTTTTCTGTTTAATGTATTTCAGGGGGCATAAAATTGTACCCTTTAAATATTGCAATGCCCTAATAGGGCGTCACAAGCACTGTACTTAGTTTAAGACCTTTTTAATACTGTGGCAAGCAATAAATGATTTGATTTGAATAATCTCGCAACCAATCAGAGGTATGATGAAGTTTAATCTCAGTAGAAACAGTTTTAACTGACTCGCTTCGGAAAACACGTTTTGTCTAGTAAGAACTAGTTTTAACTGATATTCAATTTTGAGCATTAGTTAATTCTAGTATTAACAATGGCATATAGTAAAAACTAGTTCTAACTAGGAAAAACGCGTTTCAACTATAACATATATAACATAATGTATATAACATACTAACATACTAATTGTTTGCTAATTTTGTTTGTCTATTTGTCAGAACTTATTTTGAGATAAACTAGTATAAGTTACGCATCGGTAGTTATACTGTACTGCAACAAAAAAGAAGCTAACATTATTTTGAGCTGCAAGGTCAACTGCGGCTTATAATTATTACTTAGAATTTAACCTTTTCCAATGCTTGTTTACTGTCTCTAAATGCGGATTATAATGTTAGGCCGACGGTTCATAGTTAACCACAGTTCAAGCATAGCATTAATAGCCTAAGCAACGAAGGAAAAATAGGGCAAATTCGTGTATTAGGCGAATTTTGGTACAAATGTAGGAAAAGGTGTCTGAAGCAACATAAAATCTGAGTTAAAGTCCTGATGGGTGGAGGCGGAGCTAACGGGTAGGGGGTGTAAAGGTACGTTTTCTCTAAAAGTTAAGTTTAAATAAAGTTATAAAATATTATTATTATTATTTATAATTCCTGTCAAGATGACCTCACTCCACCTGATGGAAAGTGGTCGTAAGGTCCAGAATTCCAGATTATTAAGAACTAATTGAATATATTGATGCGTATAGTGCAAGCTTTGCTTAGTTTTGGGTCAGTTATGTTGGTTGCAAAACGTTCCGGTTTTTGTTCATTACATTTTTAATTTTGGGTTGTAGGGTGATGCAGCTGCCGTCCATGCGGTCGCACAGTGCGTAATTGCGTATAAAACCTGTCGTGTTGTGATGGTACATATTTTTGTTTGCGGCCAGCAATACGGCTGTACGCGTTACAAGTACGCACTCATTTCGTTTTTTTTATTAATTAATTCCTGTAAACATGTAATTATGATTTGTATTTCAAATACTAGTTCTCACATGCATGCATGCCGCTTAGTTTGGGCAAAGTGCAAATTCGGATTTTTCGATTCAATGATGGAGGCGTTTGCTCAGCCCACATTATGAATATTTGTATGTTACTTTACTAACAAAAACAACATAAAAATTTCGTATTCTTACTTCATGGTAGGGAATCTATCTGAACATTTTTTCACACCGCCGCGCTCTCGATCCGTTATGTCTTAAAAATACTTGACGAATAGTAAGCATACGTAGTGCGCATATCCTCGGCGTATGATAACTTTTTTCATAATATATTTCACAAATTTAGAGAATCATTTAACCTAAGCTTTTTTACCGAAAAACCCCCTTCACTAAAACGCAATGAGTCTTAGAAGATGGTTTTACTGACCGTATCATTTTTTTTGGCTGTTGACAATGATTAAATCATTTTAGGAATTTGTGGATGACCCCGAATTTAAACACTAAAGATAGGTACAAGTTAGTAGAGGACGACATGAAGCTGCAGCAAACGACGTATCGCAGCGACACTACTGGTTTCTATGGATGTGTATGAAAGCTTCGTGTCGCTGACTACGGATGGTATTTCATACAAATACATAGAAACCAGTAGTGTCGCTGCGACACGTCGTTTGCTGCAGCTTCATGTCGTCCGCTACTAACGTACCATAAGGGTGAATTCACACCGAGACGCAACGCGACGCTGCGCGCACTTTTTAATAGAACTACTCAAAATTTAACTTATTTACTACACGAAAAGATACATATTTCATTGTGAGAATTCAGAATACGTTGCAACACGCAGGACTACGCCGCGAGGCATCCTGTAAATAAAGTTAAAGGACATCGCTCGTTCCCCATACATTGAATGCCCAGGAACTCACAGCAATGAGAAAATACTCGTATTTGGAATCATTCACAAATTCTCATCGGTCATTTGTTGAAACACGGACAACTTGAGGAACCGTGGCCTACTACAGAATCAAGAATGTTTTATATTTTGAGGTTATATTTAATCGTAAACGATGTACACTTTTTGTTATGTTCTGATAGATATATTGTTTACCTCTATGTAAGAACTTAAGTGATATGAATTAAATCAACATAAAATACAATTATTTATTACAACTTCAAATCAAAAAATCATTAATGCTCATATTCATTCTGTTAATAGAGTGTTGGCAGATGGCACTTTTATTATACATTTACTAACGAAATTACTAAAAACAGGTGTTACGAATTTAAGTTCTTATATGCTTGAGACAAAACACAATTATATCGTGATCTAAGGTAGTATAACTCCATCTGTTGGTATTACTTGAAACTAATTTGTCATTACTTTTGACAAACCGTCCACCAATCATATCCACCACCAACCATATCAATTTGTGTAGTAGCTACAAAACTTTTTATTTTTCTTTTCTAACCACAGAATGTCCGTTTACTGTGAAAGATTGGAAAAAAAAGGAGTAGAATTATAATGAAGGACATTTGTTTGTGCATGCTAGGGCCGATTTCGACGGTGTCCCTGCGAGCAGCGTCGCGTCGCGTCTCGGTGTGGATTAAACCTAATACTATATATATAGGTCTCTGACCTTGGTATAAGATGTCCAAATTAGGAATTAATTGGTAATTTATTTGTAATAATTGCAAATGTTTTTTTTTCATCTGACCCCAAACTAAGCAGAGCTGTTAAACATACTTAAATAGATAATAACACCCAGACACACAACAAACACAAATGTTCGTCACATAGGATGTTTGTCATGGGTGGGGGGTGGGGATCGAACCCACGACCTCCGGCGCTAAATGCAGATCTGATCGATCGCTGCCATTGCGCCAAACAAGTCAGTTTAAATTGAATATTTGAATCGTAAAGATTTATAAAATCTACGTAGGTAGGTATGATATCATGATATAAAATATAATTACTAGACTAAATATTTTTTAAATGGTGAAATATTGTGCAGTAAAATGTAACGTGTGTATTGGGCGGCCGAAAGTTAATTCGCACTTAAAATTAAATAATTGGTAGAGTCAGCATTTCCTTTGCTTATTGTTCCAAATAAAGATAAAAATATGAAACATCAAAGTTTTAAGATTAACTATTGATTCCAAAATTACATTTCTGATTTATTGCAAGTAATTCTGATTTAGTCTAAGTATTACATTTAATAATGACTGTCGAACGCGCCCCATTTTACGCACGCGATGCTCGTTGCTAAAGCGCAGCCACTCAATAGTGTAGCTCAACTGCTACTAAATGCATGTTATTTTAACTGCGTCAGTATTATGATATTTTAGTTCGCAATATTTGAATTATGTGTTAACAGTGGCAGATAAACATAAAAAGTAGATATTTTGGTGTGCGCATCTCAAATATTAAGTCAATTTTAATGCAAATATCTTCTTAAAAACACACGCTTGAATTACGGTATTCACGGCAGCTGGTCACGAGAAAACCGCCTGTGGTCTCCGTAGAACAACTACCACAGAATAGGCGATACCTGGTACCTACTGTACGCCTAAGCCGAAAGGCAAGAGTAATTTGCCGACAACCTGGTTTCGTCAAAATCGTCGTCATAAATTGTGTAGTATTGAAAGGTCAGTCAAAATATTATCTGGCACAACTGACACCGCGTTCACCCATTCAACCCCAACCAACTCTCTACAGTCTTCCCCTTGTAAAAACAACTAGTAGAACATACCCTGAAACATCTTATCAAATCATCTGACTCTCAAACTAGGCAGAGTTGTAATAGAGATTCGGAAAGGGAATCACACTCAGACAATGCTTGTCTTGTCTGAGGAGGGATTGAACCCACGACCCAAGGCGATCGAACACACTTTTGCTTGAATAGACACAATTTATATAACTTGATGTCACAATCTCATTAAACGTTGTTTATTTTATGAACACGTTCATCTGAAAGGCGTCATTTCGTTGTTATCCATTGCAGTTTTACACGATGTAAAATTTGAATCTCATAGCGTATTCACTCGCACTGGGTGAGGTTTGAAATGAGTTTTTCAGAATAACCATACAGAGCTCAACAAACCAGTTAGTTTGAGCTGGTCTGGACTCTTGTATGTGAGCTACTAACTTGAATCTATAGTTACTTTTAATAACAATGAGTTCCATATAGTCCACCATCCCGTACTCTTACGTCAAACCCGTCCGGTTTCCTCCTAATGCAAAATCTCGTACGATGAGATCATTTTACGATAATACCTATCACTACCGCAGTTAGCTTACTTGTGTAATTATTATGTTATACTTTATACTTAACTATGCGCCATTTCCGTCAAGTTACACCCGCGTTTCTCAGATTTCTCCCCGACACACTTATTATGTTTCAAGTGGCACGTCATGTGTCATGGTATTTAAGAGGATGAAATAAAATCCAGCTAAATCTTTGCACGTCAGCTTTTACTTTTGGTATTTAGGTAGGTTAGCGTTCTGCAATAATAGTTAGATAAGCTTGAACATTCATCTAATGGACCGTTAAACAACATTGGCACTGATCCCCAGGGGCACCAATTACTCCCGTTTGTCCCGTGTACTACGAGAAGCGTAAATCTTAGGGGTTGAAAGGTCATTCACAGTTCCAAATTTACTACGCTTTTTAGGTTACTAGGTTTTCGATAAGCTTCATATATTATTTTACAAATTATTTAATATAAACTTTATAACGGTGCTTTCTTTTCGGCCCAAAATTAAGAACACGAGGTTCTTAACTCCGGGTCGAAGGCCGGGGTTCGAATCCCGCTTGAGTCCCTAGGATCAGGTTGAATTTGTCTAATTTCTGTCTTTGTCTAGCTAAGATAAGTTAGTAACTCATGAAGATAGGTGGACTTTGTCAGCTTAATTGGACATTCTGAGCTGCGCAGCGATTTTTGGAGTCCAACACACAAATTTAAAAAACTTATCTAGGGAGTTATTAAAATAAAGCAGTTTTAAGCATACCTGGGACGTATTTGGTGCCAACGAAGCCTAGTAGACACATCCCGAGGTGGTGGTACACATGCAGGAATGATATTTGTGAGTATTTCTTCCTTAATACGAAAAATACCTGAAATCAAGAAATCATATTTATTAAGAACTTTTTTGACGACCGACTTGGTGTAATGGTTAAGAAGTTGGCTACTACACCAGAGGTCGCGGGTTCGATCCCCGCACAGTACAAACATTTGTGTGCATGAACATGTCTGTTGGTACTGGTCTGGGTGTCTCCTATGTATAATAAGTATGTATTTACAAAAGAAAATGTATTTAAGTATGTTTATCCGTTGTCTAGTATCCCATAACACAAGCTTTAATTAGCTTACTTTGGGGCTAGATGGCGCTGTGTGGAATAATGTCCAGGGATATTTATTTATTTATTATTTTATTTATTTATTTAAGAAGATAAGATGTCACATTAAATCTTGCTTTAACCTTTGGGGTTGTTTTCCAAGATACTCGTATCTTCGTAGGTGTAGGATAGCATCTTTAGTTGGAACAGAGAGGCAAAATTAAGTCACCGTTTTTAAAGTTAAAATCTGTAATATTTTTGAAAGATAAATTATTCATAATCTTCCCAATATAATTAAAAAAATATATGTATGCGTTGGTCCTAATAAAGTATCGATACCAACTTATAAACCTAACTCCAAGGCGATAAGAACCTTTGGAGCGGTATAAAGAATCATCCAATTACAACCATGAGCTGTCCCAGATATCACACCCAACACCACACAGCGGTACTCCAACCGCTAGCATCGAGTAAAATATCGACTCCACTGTAATTACGATGATATCGAATAGTTGCGTTTTCCAACGGTCGACCTAGGACTGATGAGGCGGCCGAGCGGAACCAATGGCATGCGTGCCCTGCTTTTTACTTAGGTACCTATCTGCTTCACGATTTTCCCCTTTAGATCAGTTTCAGATCCATATAAAATTGAAATAAGTATATGTAAAATATAATATACATTTAATAAAAATATAATATAGGTACCTGACGATATAAAAAGAAGTTTCGAAGGATGTCTTTTTAGTCAATTGATTGTTACTTAATTAACAATAGTGTTTTGAAAATAAAGTCTAATTTCGTTTTCTAACAACACGATTTAACAAGACTTCTTAACACGGTCATTGTGAGATAAGGTCAGGTAGCTGATTTACATACATACTTACCTAATACGCAAATTACCCAATTATTTAATATACTCTATGGATACGAATTTTATTTGAATTGTGTCTATCTATTCAAATTCTGTAGTGCAACGAATTATAAGTGCAGCAATGTAATTATTTAATTCCGGTGGATCCCCGTAGGTTAAGGGCCGTTTCCCGCGGCGCGCACGCAGCAGCCGGTCGGACGTCCGCGCACGCGTCGATTTCTAGCGGGTCAAGTTTTGTAACATTGCTATTGGCACACATTACCTATTTACTTATTTAATTAGTCCTAATAGTCGGCTTCAATGTTAGGCTTGTGCTATACTGTACCACTATGAGGTTTACGATTGCATTTCAATCATTTGATACCTCAACTGAGTATGACTCATTTTGCAATGGTTAGAGAAGGTTAACTTGGATTCCTCTGTGCCTAGCGCGTAAATTAAAATTAAGATGTGTACCTAGATAATATCAACACATATACATATTAAAGCAGCAAATGAATAAATGAAAAAAATTGCGCACTTATAAAACATAAACGATCGAACGAACGAATACATTTTTGTTAAAAAGAGCAACCTACTGAGATTTTTGCAGGGTCTTTTCAGTGGAAAGAGCAGTATGATCGCGGTGGCAGAGTCACGCATTTAATGTGTGTATTACTTTTAGTGAATAGACGGATTAGCTGTGTATTCATGTTTACCCTATGGTTAAATAATCGACCATTTAAAAGTACTGTAAATGGTCTACAGATAAAGACATTTTTGACATTGACTCTGACTCAATGTTCCTAATCAAGCTGTTATGGACTTGGAAACAAATAAAGAAATGTGTCTTAGTGAAGACAGTTGAGAACAGCTATTTAACACGGGGATAAGAAAATAACATACCGTGTCTAGAAGATCGATGATCTTGATGATGTAGTAGAGCCACACGCGACTGACTACCACGCGCTCGATGGGCGTGTCTTCGTAGATAATCTTCTGGCACCAGAGGCTGTAGTAGCCCGGCAGGTACAGCCTGGTCAGACACTGGAACAAAATAATTCCAAATTGTCAAACAAAATTTAGAGTTGTAGACTAGGATTCGCTTTCTCTTTTGGGTTAGGGTGGTGTCCTTATACGTTTGAGTGGTTGTCAGGATAAAGACCGTTCATGAAGCCCTAACAAGGCGTTTGGTTTGTCTCTAAAGATTGCCGTTGAAGTCAGGAGATTGAGTTGCATATGTGAATAGAGAATCAGCCAATCTGCGTTCCTGACTTGCTGTCCTCGCAGACAGCGTGGAAGCTCTTTTGCATTGAATTAGAAGACGCAAGTTCACGTACTTCGCGCTTCAAAAAACAGAGCATTGTACAGAGGCGTTTATCTCAGCTACATAAGGTGCCTTCATGTGAAGGTTAACGCTGCTGTACCTATTCAAACGCTGCATGATGTAACTCAAGCTCACGTTTTGTATGGCAATGGATGTTAAAATCAATTAGACTCACACTTGTACGAGTAGTTACTCTTTTATAAAAGATCGCAGACAAACGTCAAGTTTCTAACGCTATCCTGTTCAAACCCTATTTAACACGTTCTTATATTTTATTTAGGTACCAACTATTTTCATCCAATTCCTGTCCAATTTCGACCAACGAGGTCTTTATTTTGCAGTATGTAAGGAAACAATAGCAGTTTATGCATATTTATAGGTGCAAAGCAATATCGAGTAGCGCGTTGGTACCACGGGCGAAGGTTATGAGCGCCGGCGGCGATTTCGAGAGCCGATACACTACCAATGTGTTAATCGGTGCGATGCGCGATGAATGCGCTTGCGATTTGTACACACTTACGTAAAGGGAGCCTATTTTCAGGCGTCCTCTGCCTGAACTGGAACTAAGAAGTTCATTTTGTAAATAACAATGATCAAACATAGTGTTCTATGATATCGGACCGGTTCTACGAAAGTTTTTCCTAGTGGTGGGAGTTTGAAGGTACTATCCTGATTTTTCACACTGAAAAGTACCTACCGTCCGATTAAAATACTACAAATAACAAAAAAGATTAAAATAACGTTAGTAAACATATAAAATTAATAACCCTCCCTTGATATTAAGCGCATATTTTAGTGAACGAGAAGGTGACGAGAATTTAGGACTCACCTGCATTGCTAAATATACGGAGAGGAATATCTGAACGATGTTGTAAAATATTATGACATTCTTAAGTTTGTATGGCGGTCGGTTCGCCATGAACGCCAGGCCCCAGGACCGCACGAACCGGTGGTACACGTACATTATCGTCATGATGGGCAGCGGGTTTGACACCAGGGGGAAGCTGTTTGTCCGGGGGTCTGGCAACAATCAAATTAACTTTCAAGAGACTTACACATTCAGTGACAAGATTTACTCGTTTTCTTCTTCGTTCCCGGAAGTTAAATCGTAAACGTGAATAAATTTACAGGAATATCAAAGAACATTTTACTATTAAATAAAATGACTTTCACTACTTAGGTTGGCTTAATAATTTAGCTTACCCGCCAGGTCATCGTTCAGATAGTGGAAGTACTGTGTAATATTGTTCGCTAGCGTCCCCATTGCACTGGTGGCTCTGAAACAGATAGAAATTTGAGTTGTTCTTAAAAAAAAAAGGGCAACATCCAAAGGCTATAAGCTGAGTGAGGTCCTTTTGTCTTTTTGGGCATCGGGACACCGCTGTCTGATGGTATGGTCTTTTTTTTCTGTTATATGTTTTGTTGTTAATGCCTACTTTTTTGTGTTTACTTTATAAATGTAACGATGTCCTTAAAGTTAATAAATGTTTTTCTATTTCAAACATAGTGTTTCGTAAACTGAGTATGTTTATTTTGTAGGACGGGGCTTTAAATGAGGGTAAAACTTTAAAAATCTAACCCTTATGTTAGGATTAAAATTCGACACCCTACAATGTACCAATCTTACCATAGTATTTTAAGTAGTTAACTGAGTTCAAAAAATCATTCAGAGCTATAGCTAAAAGTGACGAAGCTATTTGCTGAAACAAACAACTTTTTTGTGTTTTAATTGAATTGATTACCCAATTATGGACCAAATAACAAACAATCATGCCTTGAACAATGCTAGGGCAGTGCAAACTATATTTTGTAAGTTTTCAAATATTTTACGCATATCAAATAAATAAGCAATATTCAAGTAAGCATAAGCCCGACTCGTATAGAGGATAGCAGCACGAATTAGGGGCATAGCACTCATGCTCGTAGTCCTTGTGATCGATCCCTAGTTTCTAATCTGGATAGAACACCTACACCTAACTTTTTTTGTGATGGAAAACGTCATGAGAAGCCCAAGCAACCCGGATAACGGGGGTAAGCTCGCCACCTTTTTTTTAATTCTATATATTGCCCGTCAAGATGACCGCACTCCACCTGATGGAAAGCGGTCGTGAGGTCCAGATATGAGGTTGACAAGCCCAGTCATTCAAACGAATCACTGGGCTGGCCATCCTCACCTTGACAGCTTGCAGAAATGCCTTTTCACGCCCCGCTCGTAGAACCCGGGACTATAAGAGAGATGAAACACATGTGCTGGAAGAGCGTTCCACGTCTGGATGGTACGACAAAGAAACGAGTCACCGAACCTTTTAGTTCGGGCCAACAAATGTTGAATTGTGTGTGGATGAGACCTACTAGATCGTCAGGGTTTAGATAATACTAGACGATGTGTAGAGTTCTGAGTTTCTGAGTGTTCTGTTTACCAGAACGGCAACAGTCAGCTCGCCACTGTCTCCCTCATTTTAAGAGATAGTCGATTTGGTAAGTTTGTAAAAGAACTTGTGTGGTCTATGCATTCATTGCAATCTCATTTGCGAACCGTTGGCGTGATTAGGCTAAATATGAACTGCGCTAATGACTTGGCAAAATCATGAAAGTGTCATGACATGAAAGAATGTTAACAATAACGGTAGAGCGTACACGATCCATATTAATGACCTCCCTGATTAATTCAGGGGCCAATGACTGAGGTAAAGTGTGTAAAGTGTTTAAAAAGACCAATCTATTTTATAATGTTGTGTAAGTATGTATTTTATTTAAAAAACGGAACTGCTGTGAACGTTTGGTTAACTTAAACTTTTATCACCACTTACAACATGATCATCATGATCTTACGTTATTCTTCAATATATTTGGAGTTTATGATAATTGATTGTACGTCTTAACTCCCTTGTTTAGTAATATTCTCATCATCTTATTGCATTGGATAATTCGGTATTAATATCTACTGAAATGTAATTTGATAACAACCATCACGACTATATCCCAAACGAGGTAGTTGAGGCAATACTGTTGCCGTCATAGTGAACGTAACACTCAGAAGCCCACTTTTCACCAATAGTATTTGATAGATAACCTAATGGTTTATCGGACAGTGAACAAAAACAGCCAGCTGTCGATCCAATGATCAAATGAACTTAGTAATTTCAACCTTTACTTGCAAAAGTTTTAATTCATAGTCTTGTTATTTAAAAGCTAAACGTGAGCTTATAGTATTACAAGGCAGTAAGTAAAATAATCCAAGTCGTCAGGTCAAGGCTCTGGTTGATGCAACCTGCCCCCAACCTATTATGAAGCGACCACAAACTGACAGAAAACGAATTGCTAAACGTCTGCTCCATTGTTTCGTTGGTGACTCTATTTTGTTCAACGTACTATGCAGACCTCGGAACAACTTACTTCGACAGGTGTTTAAGGGACTCATCATTTATCAAAAATTATAAAATAAAATATCACAGAATAAATAAATATAAACAAAAAATTGCCTCGTATCACCGGGACTTGCAAGGATCTAAGAAAACGGTTAGGATTCTTTACAACATTTCAGCATCGGACGAACACGTCATAGTTCTAATACTATTGCTCCACTTGCGTTAATGGTAGTTGTTTACGCTTTTACAGAAATGGTAGGTGAAGCTAACACAGATTTTAATGCCACAAACCTTTGATGTGCCATAATTACCATACCTCACCCGAGTATCAATTAACGTAATCGCCATCGTTGGTCACGTCTGTCAATATTAACGCGCTAACTAACGTGTTACGGCGCAAGTGAAGCCGTAGCATTCTAGTAATTTTACCAATGCCTATCTATAAAGAAAACTGCCAAACTGTGAATAAAATTGATATTCTACTGTATTACATTAAGAAAAATAAAACTGAATAGCTGATGTTTGTCTTCAATTAGATGTCGGTGAACCAACTCTTAAGTTGCAAATTTTACCTACACAACTCACAGTCAATCAACGCTAGAGTGGCAATACCAAAGTTCGCATTGCTATAGCAAGCATAATACTCGCGCACGATACGAAGTCCACAAATTACACCTGAAACTTTTATTTAGTTACAAAGTTTTATCAGAGATGATGACATGTTTTGTTAATCGAAACTGCGGTAATTACGTTAACAAATGAAAATATCCTCTTTCTCGTTTATAATTAAAAACCAAATTGAGTAAATAAATATTTTCAGGTTTCCTGTACGAGGCATTCAGACTCAGGACTTTTACCTCGTCGAAAATAAAAAAACAACATCATTGCCAAAGTAAGTATCGTGTATTTAAAGTGCTTCAATTTTGTGGCTGCTATACTTAAAAATAACATCAGGATTATTCTAGAATCTGCCGCGTAACTCTGTAAGGACATGTAAATCTGCTTAATTTAACCGAACGAAAACTTTATCAGAGTTGACTGAAGATGAACACCAGATAAATCAATTTTAAAAAAATATACTTAGTTAAAATCATGCTTTTCGTTTTAACCATAAGCATGATGAAAAAGGAATAAAAAGAAAGGATTAAAAGCAATACAGTCCTTTCAGTGAGATGATAAGTCCTAATGTTAGACGTTATGGAACAGGGGCTAATTAGGGTTCCAAATTTACAGTTTTTGAAAAATTTCAAGGCCCATGAATAATAAAAATTCTAATAACTACCCTATGTGACTGTGTCTCTCGGTTTGTGATTGTGAGTATTGTGACGCATCATAACTGCTAGATGTCAAAACTTGCTCAATTAATATTATGTTTATCATCCTTGCCTACAAAAGCATCAATCTAAAGGTTTTCCTAATACAAATGGCACAATCCTGCTTACAAATACATATTAAGTAATCTCTCTTAGAACTCACTGCTTATCTTCATATTTCGCATAGCAAATAGGCTATAAGATAGGCTTCTTATGGTAGCTTTATCTATCAATCTGAAGTAGGTACTTCTAAAATAACCCTTTATAAGCAAATCATAATTGTTTATAATTTTGATATTTTTCTTTTAACTACGCCGTAAACTTTAATGGCGGGTCCCGGATTGTTGTTATGACCAAACCTGACAATAAACTCATGACAAAAAAATACATGAAGTAATATTTCTAAATAATATACCAGCCTAAAACCCTTTTTAGCATACCGGTCTAAATCCTCTACAGATCTTACTCGCAAATTAAAACATACAGCAATTATGCACTGCCAATAAAATAAATAAATACCAAAATATATTTAACTAACCAGGGTATTAACTCGAGAAGGAGAGGCACATACATTTAAAATACATTAAAATTCTAAATTATTAGTCATAATTATTTCCTAACTTGAACTTAGAGAAATGTCTCGTAGCAACAAGATCTCGTTGATGTCATTAGTTGCGAAACTCTTATTTTTGACAATATTATTCGTCATTGGTATTTTTAGCTTTTTTGTTTGTTATTTTGTACATTTATAACAAAGAAGAGATATTTAAGTATACTATCACAAACTTATAGGAGTTAATTAAATTAGGGAAAATAGTTGAATAATATTGGTTATACATGTTTATATTATTTAGGATTAGATTATTTTCAAGGGACACTCTTACTAGTGGCAAAGGTTAGTAGTAAGTAGCCTTTGAATTTTTTTAACTGTCATTGTATTGTAATTGCCATAATACATGACCATGCAACGTTTGTATTTAATTAATGAATAAATGAAAGTTTTTAACGTGGAGTCGATTCATGGAAGAAGCTACAGATAGGTTTATTTATGTTTATTTGGTGAGCACCGAATCGATTACTTTTCTTTAATTCTATTGTATAGCTATCACTATATCTATCTCTTTTATCTTAATCTAGTATCTATCTTTCTTCATTACTAGAATAGTAAAATCAAAACACTAACACGTATATTCTTAGTATAGATCTTAACACTTTAACGGACAAGGAAATGATTGTACTTAAAACTCTGCATTGTTTGTAGTTTGATTTGTTATTAAAGGTATTATGGAAAAAATAATCATTAATGAACCCGGAACCTAAAGAGTCGGAGTAATCGTAGAAGTGAGTAGGCACGTGTGAGCCTGCGGTCAGTAGACAAGTCATTCACACACTAACACTACCGCCTGCATGGTGGCTAGCGGTTACCGCTTATTCAACTTCTGGGTGTTTTTCATATTTTTTTGTTTTTTAACAAGTTATTTAATAACTACTTAGGTACGTATTTAGCATTACTTTTAACCGCACATGAACTTACGAGTAAAAAGAATTTTAAAAATGCCCGACATCGAGTTAATGCGTTAATTCTTGATTTATTATTTAATTTAAAAGAACATATTGAAATTATAAATACGGAACAAGTACGCAATAGAAAAATAGAATAGCACAAAATTGTTACGCACACCAACGAATTATGAATTAAGGAGGATTATCATGAGCACTTGTCTAGGTTTCTAGTAGCAAAAAAGTTTTTGTTTAATACAGATTAGTAACATAAATAAAAAGTAAAGAATGTACCTTTGAAGCGTGCTCGTCGCGCCGCGCTAACCGCAGGATTGAGCGCAGGTTACACCACCCGACGAAAACCATTCGGCCGACAATCGTGAATGGATGTAACGAATTCAGCTAATTATAATACGCCGCTGCAGCCTGGACTGCTTACTGGAGTCGATCAAACTGATTCCCTCGTCTGGAGACAGACACGTGGCCCCCTTAATCCCGATGAGAAAACTTAGGATTTAATGTGCAATTGTTGAAGATTTCATTTTAAAAGTCATGTTCCCTCTAAACGTAATTTACAGAAAATTTTTACTTTTCTATGTGTGTTCATAACTGACCCTTTTATTTATACGAACACATAAAGGGACAGTAGCATGCTTATAATATAGAACTTATACTCCTCTTCAACATAGAGAAACGTGGGGTGACTCAACTAGTGTACCTACTGTTCCGATTAGCGGAACTTACTTAAAATAGAGCGTGCCAATGTCGAAGATTTTATTCCATAGTCCAATGTTTCAATCTATACCTCGAATCAAAAGGGGGATGCCGGACTATGGCCAAAGAGTGATGAGTTCAAAATATATTTTTTCGATTTTTCTCTATGTTCGTTTTCAGTAGGTTAAATTAGAATAAGATTTAATGAAAAATAAAGACGATAACGACGAAATTTTTTTGACTTGCGTTTTCGTTTGAAGGCGCGGCTGTCAAAAATATCGACAGCCGGCTGCCATCCGCCATTTGTCAAATTAAAATATCATTGATTACCCTTGCTGCGTTTGACTTTGCACCATTGTGATTTGTTTTTGTAATTATTCGCGGTCTTTCACTGCATGCACTAAGCATGAATTCTGACTCCAACGATCCTTCTGTACTCTACGACCATGTCCTGAACACGGATTCCACTCCCACTACTAACGACAACTCCAGGAATACCTCGGTTTTCATGCTAGCATAACTACTGACGACCCTGCATTCACTCTGGCCCTAGTTCTTCACAGTAATCGATATTAAGTGCTCTTAGCGAAAATGTATGCTGCGTGAATTATAGCATCAATGTTTCCAGGATGCGTAAACAGTTATAGGAAATAGAAGAGGTCCGTAATCTTATGCAAAGTAGGGTTGAGCCACAGCAGGTACAACATCTCTTGATATCTCTACAGTGCCGCTTCATCTCCAAGATAAAAAAAAAAAAAATATGCGCCAGACAACACACCTCTTGTCATGGTCTCGAAGGAGGGATAAATATCCCTGTATTACGAGGTACCAGACAAGGAATTAAGCCAGGGGCGTCTCCCAGCACACCCAGACCCGAGGCAATTTAGAAAAGATCGTTTCCTGAATTGACCCGACCGGGAATCGAACCCGGGGCACTGCGGGATTCAAGGCGAGAAACCGTGCTACTGCGCACTACGCCAAACGTGCCGTTGAATATAACTGAGCATGGCTCTTGAATAGGATAATGGTAATAAATATAAATTACGCCACACAAGATCCCTCTTGCAATGCGAAGTAGAGACTAATATCCCTGTGTTACGTGGTACCACACCAGGAAATAAGCTAGGGGCGTCTACCGTCACACCCAGACCCGAGTCAATTCAGAAAAGATCGTTTCCTAAATTGACCCG
Organism: Udea olivalis; assembly: GCA_947369235.1. Classification (NCBI taxonomy): domain Eukaryota; kingdom Metazoa; phylum Arthropoda; class Insecta; order Lepidoptera; family Crambidae; genus Udea; species Udea olivalis. The sequence continues at coordinate 5,644,349 of OX376362.1, read as the reverse complement.
ACCGGGAATCGAACCCGGGACACTACGGAAATCGAGGCGAGAAACCGTGCTACAGCGCACTACGCCAACCGTGTCGTCTATAATGAATAGCAAATGGAGCATTTACACTCAAATCTTTAATAAAATAAGCATTAGGTAAATGTCTTGTCTAACAAGTGCTGTATTTATGAGTAAAACGATGATTTTATAAAATAAAATATTTATATAAAACCAACCCAGAGTTTATTTAGAACCCTTTCGATGATTGGTTATTGGTATTACATACAAGAATCCCATAGTAGTTTCATAAGTGTGCACTGAGGGCCTATATTATAAACTATGGCCGTCTGGCGTTCCCCTTTATATAGGGAGAAACAGGTATTTTTTTTAAATCTATCTACCATTGAAAAGCTTAAATAACATGATCAAAATACAGTCACATACTAAAACCACTTAGGTTTATGACGAAATGACCACCAAAAAGAAAAACAACGATACAATTAAATGGCTGTCATAACTGCTAACGGATGGATGGTATTGCTAGTATAGCTTTTCAGGGACAGCAGCATCCTTACAAAAGCTAACTAAACTTTAATTAACGTTAGAATTACTAATTCTGGAACGTTACTTACCTAAAATCTGTTCTTAGGTGAAAATCTGAATAAAGTTTTTGCATGAACTGACAAGGTTATTGAATTGCAAGATATAATCTTTGAACGGATGCTGCAGAGCAAATTTTAAGATCTCCGTTTCTTGTAATACAAAATAAATGAACCTTTTTGAAACCAATCTTAAAAAGACCTAAAACATTCTGAGAGTCCTGAATAAGGGTGCGTTTTTGCGTTGCGAGGAATGTGTTTGTTAGGAACTAATAGATTCGCTTTATTCACCTAGCTTCGCGATTCTATTGGTTCTTATCAAACACATTCCTCGCAACGCATCCTCGCACATCTCTGGTGAAAACGCACCCTAATTGGTTAAGTTTTTCGCTGGTTTGCTGACAATCAATGACATGGTATCTTCTGAATATGTCAACCTCTTGTCAGATTAACCTTAATGTATCAAAATTCCAGCAAAATGCAACACATTTAGTTTTGTTATATCTTTAAATGAAATATAAAAAGCCATGAAAAGGCGACTGTCTGCGATGCTCGTACCGTTTTCCAAGTCTTCCATACCCGTGCTTTGTACACCAGTTTCGTTAACACGAACATCCGTTAGTCTGTCATTTAAAGTCTTAGGGGAAAACGAAGCTGAGGCTCACGCTCCACCGTTATTCCTGTTGCACGGGTTGCTGGGTTCCAAGAAGCATTGGGAGAGCCTCGGGAAGACCATGCTGAATATGACGAAGCGGTCAGTCGTCGTGGTTGACCAGAGGAACCACGGAGACAGTCCCCATGTGAGCTCACACACGTACGAGGAGCTGGCTGAGGACGTACTGCGCCTACAGGGGAAGCTGAACGTTGACAAGGCCTGTTTGATAGGGCACAGTATGGGCGGGAGGACTTCCATGTGCGCATCCCTTATGGCTGTAAGTAAGATCAAATTATGATAAATGTCTGGAAAATCCCATTTCAAGATCATTCTGAACCCAAAGAAAGCATGTTTCGTAATGCAGGTGTAACGCATGAATATGCTCGAAAGTGAAATATTCAAACAATGCTGTTAAGCACATTATTTTTCAAAATTGAATTTAAAACTATAAAATTACAGAAAATATCTGGAGTCTGCTAAACTCAAACATTGATAAGTTTTTACTTAGCGAGCGTGGGTGTAACATACGATATGTTGTGAGCAATTTTCGGACCCTTACTCCAGAGCGTCCAACTCGGTTTGATTCCATCTTAGTATGCCAACGGAGTATATCAGTAAAGGCATCACCCAACCGTTGAAGGCGCGCACCTTATTGCCACCTGACAAAGAACTCTTGAGTACCTTTGTAAGGCGACTAAAGAAGCGCTCCTTCACCGATTGCTTGACGTCTCCCACTGATACACCCAATGACTCTGACATACCAAGATATTTGTAGGTTTCGGCTTCAGAGAGGGATCTGAGTGTCATCGTCTCAGAGAGCTGTAAATTCGGTGATTCTACAACCCTCCCTTCCTGTACATGCCTAACCGCACACTTGTCCACACCGAACTTCATCTTGATGGCATTGCTAAAAATCTCAGTGATTTTTAACAGTTCCATCAAGACCTGGGGTTTTGGTACAAACAGCTTCAGGTCATCCATGTACAACAAATGAGAGATCAACTCACCCACTTTGCGAAGCCGATAGCCTAGCTCCGAATCCTTTAGTAAGGTACTAAGAGGATTCAGAGCCAAACAAAACCACAAAGGACTCAAACCATCGCCCTGGAAAATACCTCGCTCTATCCTTATCAAGTCCTGCGGAGCAGGCGAGCCATCCCCACCACCTGGTTGACAAAGGACTGTGATCCACTGCCCCATGCATGTGCTTAAAAAAGATCTCAGAGTTGCATCAATTTTATACAGCTCCAAGATCCTTCTCAGCCACGAATGGGGCACCGAATCATAGGCCTTTATTATTATTATTATATTCATTCATTCAGACCTTGGTCCATATGTTGTTAGTACCTATTTTAATCTTAAGAGGTAGTGTTAGTAGTTTATGATGCCAAGATAGAATAATAATGCGACTAACTACGATTTCACTATTAAAATGAATGTAATATATTTATTATTGCGGTGTTACACAGTTTCAGCCAGTTACCTAGAATCACCCAGCTATAGGTTAAGTGAATTTTTATTTTTACCATTTAACAATGCAATATTACTATAAAATATATATATAAACTAGAAAAATTCGCCATGATCCTAGCTTGAGTCCCTAGAATCATGTCGAATTTTTCTAGTTTCTATATTTGTGTAGAATATAGTGCATTGTTAAATGTTAAAAATAAAAGTTCACTTATCAGGTCAGATTATTTCTTCCTCAATTGAAAATTTCAATTATAATAATTAAAATTTGTGATTATTTATACCCGTAAGGAAAATTAGTATCGCAATAAGCGCAGTAGGCGATGAAAAATGATTTAAAAAAAAAACAGTTTCGAAGTTTTCATACAAAGTACTAATGACTGACTGACTTGGTATGACAACCCCAAAAAAAGTTAGTCAAGAAATTCTGATTTTACTTACATAGAGTTCACATACTAAATATCACATCATTCTCCTTATCATATAAATAATCACACGGTTTAATAATATAGTAGAGAGAGAGACAATATAATAAGAAAAAAAAAGGTATTTAAATAATTCGTCACATATTTTTGGTTTTCTTCTTTTTCTTTATTGTTTAATTATAGCTTTCCGCCCGCGGCTTCGCCTGCGCCTTTTTAGGATGTATGTGCTAAGACAGGATTTTTTCCGACCAAAATCCCCCGTCTTAGCACATACATCCTAAAAAGGACCTTCATGCAAAATTTAAGATTCCTAGCACTTGTAGTAGGTAACGAAGTTTCATACAAACTTACAACCCAAGGGTCGAATTTTGCAAAATCCCGTCTTAGTGAGCACCTAAGTCCTATAAAAGAACCCCCGTGCAAAATTTAAAACTCCTAGCACTTGTAGTTTCAGAGATTTCGTGACTTTTCGGTTTTATACAGGGTGTCCCAAAAATGAGTGATAAGTGGAAGTCCAGTGATAGATCATCACTAGGGCTACCCGAATCACTTCCATGTATGTTTCGCGATTTTTAGTAGTTTTCGAGTTATGATTTTTTTTACGAACTTTAGAAAGTTTCTGGGTTGAGTCACTGTTGTGGTCACTGACCACTGTGGCACGAATAATTTGATATGAAAGCTCCTTTTTTTCTTGTTAGCGGACTACTGCCCTAGTTGATAAAGCATTTACATTCAAAACACTGATCAATAATTTAGAAAAAAAAATATGTAACTGAAAGAGTGGTCATTTAAAAAAATAGTTACATTAACTTTTTATCCAAATGTTTTTCAAAAATTTGCCTGATAAGTCAACTATTCATCATCTCAATTTCAATGAGATAGTTCAACGGCATCATACTTAAATTTACATGAAATGTATCGGAAGTGTAAAATTCCAGGCCTATGGTAGTAAATAACACTTATTAACAGAGTAAGATTTTAGTGATTAGGTAGTCGCCAATTATTTGCTAAATTAACTAAAAAACAGTTTTTTTTTAATTGATGAGACTTACAAAACTACTGTACACAGTTAAAGTTATAATTATGAAATTTGAAGGTACATTCAATAATAGAGAGATAGTTTATACTTATTTAAATTCAGCTAAATAATCACGAAAACCTTAAAAAAATGCGACGTTTACGATCTACCCCAAACGCCAAAAGCAAACCCTCTTAAAAGTTCATCTTAAAAAGTTTTAAGAATGGCTAATCTCTTCTTTACAACGGATTCTACACCATGTAATTTTTTTTTAAATTATCCATGTATCCGATTTTATGGCCCCAATTTTTTTTTTTTTGCTAGGTAAGATCTTGAATTTTACACTTCAGATAAATAAAATAAAAATGTAAGTATGATGCTCTTGAACAATTTCATCGAAATTTATGTGATAGTTGTGATAGTTGGCATAATAGAAAAGTTTTTGAAATACATTTGGATTAAAAAAAAATATATCTTTTTTTTAAATAGCTTTTAAAACTTTGGGAAAAAACAGTATCTTCCACTTTATCAGTTTCATTTTTCTTTTCTAAATTTTTATTCAGTTATGAATATAAATGCTTCTAAATCAAGTAGCCCTTATATTCTGCTAACATGAAAAAAAATGTAGCATGTATCTCATTTTTTTTTAAATTTCCCGTCAAGATGACCTCACTCCACCTGATGGAAAGCGGTCGTGAGGTCCAGATATGAGGTTGACAAGCCCAGTCATTCAAACGAATCACTGGGCTGGCCATCCTCACCTTGAAGGCCTGCAAAAATGCCTCTTCACGCCCCGCTTGAAGAACCCGGGACTATACGAGGAAGGAAACACATGTGCTGGAAGAGCGTTCCACGTCTGGATAGTACGACAAAGAAACGAACTAAAAGGTTCGGTGACTCGTTTCTTTGTCACTTCATTTACTTATTCGTGCCACACTGACCGAAAAAGTGACCACCCATAAATTTCAGAAAATTCGTAAAAAAATCATAACTCGAAAACTACCAAAAATCGCGGAACATATGGGGGTGATTCGGGTAGCCATAGTAATGTTATTTCACTAGGCTTCCGCTTATCACTAATTTTTGGGACACCCTGTATATAGACTACCTTCTTCATCGTAATGATCATAGGTTTGAAGGAGCATCAAAACCGCAATGACTTATTGTGGAACTACCAAACGAAATGGTGAAAACCACTAGGTCAACCTGGAGTTTTTAGGCTTATGTAACATCCCAAGTTCTAAATACCATCTGTACGTCTACCACAAGTTGCTTCTTAAAATTTACATTATCGCTCGCGTAAAAAAATGTATTGGATTTGACATTGTCATGTCATGTCATGTGTCATCCCAATTTTTTTACGCGAACGATAGTTTTAATTTAAGGTGGCAACTCGTGGGAGGCGTACTGGTTTCAAAATTCGACAAAAGTTAACTGGACTTGCAACCTTCCTTCTTTAAAATATTTTCAGCCAGACAAAATAGCAGGATTGCTCGTGGTAGACATATCGCCGGTGTCCTCGCCTGTACAGCTCACGGAGTACTTCCCGAAGGTTCTAGCTGCCATGAAGGCTGTGGAATTCAAAGGCCAAAAGAATGTCCAGAAGGCTCGCAAGCAAGCTAAGAAGCAACTTAAGTCCGTCATATCTGATGACTTAGTGATGCGCGCGGTCCTGTCAAACATCAATGTTAAATCTAACAGCATCATTGGCTGGACTTGCAACCTGGACGCTCTAATCACAAACTTTAAGCACATAGCATCCTTCCCATCTAAATTCAAAGGGAAAATGTATCATGGTCCTACGCTTTTCGTCGGTGGACAGCTGTCGGATTTCATTCCGTACGTACGTAAAACTTTCGCATTATATTAATTAGATGTTAAAAGCACGGATGGGTGATAATTTTATAGATTACTATAGCTGTCCGTCAGCGGCATCGCCCGCGTAGATTATTTCTCCCGTTAAAATATTGTTTAAAAAAATAAAGCATAAAATATGTTACTGGCTGATAATATTGGTTTATTTTATTGGAATAATTTTTATAATAGGTCTAGTAGTTTCGAAGACTATTCAATACAAACAAACAAACGAAGAAATATTTCCTCTTTATAATATTAAGTAGTAAATAAGTATATAATATATATATAAGTAAGTAAATGTTTACCATAAATGTGAATCGAACCCACTATCTTCGGCATCGTAGGTAGGTCTATACGAGAAAACCTGTCAACTTGTTTATTTTGCGATTTAATTTTTGCAGTCCTGACGACCTGACAAATTTAAGAGACTACTTCCCCCGCGCCGTAGTGCACTACGTACCCAAGACTGGCCACAACGTGCAAGTGGACGACCCCAGGGCCTTCCTGGAGTTCGTCATCGCCTTCGTCAAGCAACTACCGTGATGTTCAATAATGTGCTTTTGTTTCAGTTGGTGTTTGATTCTAAATATTAGTTGTAGTTAGGTACTCCTGTTCGTTCCAAATAAATAATTTATAAAAACGTAAGAAATGATATGACATATTCAGTAGGTAACTGAGGTCTATCAAAGCGAAAATTACAATTTCTTGACTAACTTTTATTTCGAGGTTGTCATACTAAGTGTTTTTAATAAGTATCATGCGGATTACAACACGCAGTGTGATACGTCCTAGCCCGGCCACGGCCCCACAAAGGCCGAAGGATATGTCTGTGTGCTGTGCGGGTGCGTACCTTCTGGTACTCAAGAGGAAACAAAATGTGCCCCAATATTATAGGACGCAACACACCAACACGCAAGCTGGATCCGGATTGCCCCTCTTCCCTGGCACGAGATGTTTGGCTACGCACGTGGGACGCGTATTGCAACAAATACTTGTTTGAAAAGTAAGTAGACACTTACGGGTGTCACGCAAGCGGGGCGAACCCGCGTGCGTGATGAAATCCGCACGATATCGAAAACACCGTCAGTCCTTTAGACATTTGTTTGTTGTATGAAAACATCGAAAGCGAAATTTATTAAAAAATCAATTTAATTTTACTGAGTATGCCATTATAAATATTCAGCCGGTATATTTAGCACCATGAGAAAAGCAATCTTCTTCTTATCGTGTCGATGGCTACTTATATCCTTTTTGACCAAAACTCCGCCACCCTAACAGCATGAAACCCTAGCAACAGAAAAGCAATGAAGAATATTTTTGTGGTTTTTTTGCATGTTTGACAATATCCTACTTACTTTTTGACAACTTCATGATGACGCCAAGTATAACCAAACGTCGTTTTAACAGCACAGTTTGATGCGTTATCTTATGAATGAAATGATTGGAAGACTATTTATGGAATGGAGATCATTATTTGCCGAAGTTTTCTACGTTACGCGAAGCTATTGTCCCGGTGTGTTAAGACCAACTACGGGAGGAGAGGGGCCGCTGTCGACCTCGCCTTTAAACTGCATGGAAAGTGCACATCGGAAGCTCCTCCTGTGGTTGTCCTTCACGGCCTTTTGGGTTCTAAGAAAAATTGGGAGAGCATGTCGAAGAATATCGCCTCAGTGTTGAATACGTGTGTCGTGGCTGCGGACGCAAGGAACCACGGAGAGAGCCCACACGACGAGTCGCATTTGTATCCAGATCTTGCTTCAGATGTTTCGAAACTAATGGACAAAGTCCGTTTTCAAAGTGGTGCGATAATAGGACACAGTATGGGTGGTAGAACAGCCATGGTGCTGGCCCTTACTCAGGTAAGGTGATTTTATATGTTATTTTTCCTAATGTACAGTATTTATGTGCACCACTAGAAGCTAGGTGTAGAGATCATAATGGCTGATATAATGTGGTTATCTGTATATTGTGAGGTATTAAATTTTTATTTTTTATCAAAGTATCAAATGCAGTAGTCTGTAAATAAATGTACCACCTGTATAACACTATGGAATGCAATAGAATTGAATTGAGTATATATTGAGTATTAAATAATGCCTCTATATTTTTATTTCAGCCAACGAAAGTGGCGCGTTTAGTAGTGGTAGATATATCGCCTGTCTCGACTGCGGGTATTCTTGACGATTTCTTTCCGAAACTAATCGATGCAATGAAATCCGTTAATTTCGAAGGAATAAACATCGTCAGCAAAGCCAGAGCGGCAGCAAAAGATGCTATTCTGGCGTCAGGGGTGGTGGATAGCATGCAGGGTATGGACTTCATCCTAATGAACATTGCGATGAGGCCCGACAAAACAGTGGGGTGGATGTACAATCTTAATGCTTTAAAATATTCATTTAATTCTATAGCGACTTTTCCTAAAGAAATGGAGAGTAAAAAGTACGAAGGCCCAACTTTGTTTGTAGGTGGAGAGAAATCAAACTATATTCCGTAAGTGTCTTCGATTGTAAACATTCAGTTAAAACAACATGAGCCCTATTTATTTATTTATTGCATGCCACATGGTACATAAAGATCTAACATTAAAAAAACAGGACATTACAAATGGCACCCTGTAAGGGCACTGCAAATACACGCACAAATTCACTTCGTGAGGTCCAGATTTGAGGTTGACAAGCCCAGTCATTCAAAGGAATCACTGGGCTGGCCATCCTCACCATGAAGGCCTGCAGAAATGCCTTTTCACGCCCCGCTTGAAGAACCCGGGACTATACGAGGAGGGAAACACATATGCTGGAAGAGCGTTCCACGTCTGGATGGTACGACAAAGAAACGAGTCAGTCACCAAACCTTTTCACTTACATTATGTTAAAACTAAAAAAGATTACAATCCTTAAAAAACCAGTTCATTCCTAAAAATAATTCAAGCGTTGCGAGCAAGCTCAAAGGATGAACTTTCAGTCAGCGGTCACCCAGCACTGGGTATCTTCAAGGCCGGATTATTACTGTTAAAACTAAATTTACTTTCAGTAAATAGTGTTAAATTAAATTATTGTAGGTATTTTAACAGGGCAGCGTTGCATATCAATTGTATGCTTTTTAAAATACATTTGAGTAATAATTTCTAAATAATTAGAATCAAAGCTAGGTTGTAGGCAGCCTAGTTATAGCATTTTTAATATGAAAAAGAACAAGTTAGCTAAAAACTGCAGTGAGCTGTTTGAATTTATAAAATAAGACTCTAAGAAGGCCTCACCCATGCGCATGCACTGCAATGTGCTATTCGCCTTATTAGGAATCAGCATTTCCACCATGAGTTACGCCCGTGTAACATAAATCTATTTGTTTCAGACCTAGTGATATAACTGGCATTAAAAAGTTATTCCCCAAAGCAGAACTGAAGTACGTCGCTAACGTTGGCCATAATGTGCACGCTGAAGATCCCTCCACCTTTTTCAGAATAGTTTCACAGTTTTTGACACAAAAATAAATGATTATCAAACGGGAATTTATTTTATTAATTTTAGCGATAAATTTGAAGTTTTTATAAATTTATTGTCCCATAAAGACGATTTCGCTCCATTAGAACTAATTTAGTACTTGCAATTCTGCTCTTGCCTCACAGGCAGAAGTAGTAGCCACTCTGTATTTTATTTCACCAGTATTCTGTCACGTTTTTCACAGTGCGTTGGCACATATTAGGTTTATAAGGTGGTGATCATGTTTTGCGGAGAGGCACCATATTCGCACACATTCTCTGCACCATAGTTTATTTATCTACATAGATTGTTCTTGCAGCGACCGACCCGGGTCAGTAGTCTAAGGTTTTCCAAGTCAGCCACAGCAAAAATGGCCTTGGGGTAGTCTTTCCGCAAGTGCAACGATCGTGGCATCGGGTTGCGATTCTCGCCTTAAACCGTTGCGAACCTGCGGCAGAGTGGAGCCAGGGGGCGGACAGACTAAGAAACTCCCTCGGCTTTTCATTCTTTGAGGCACGCACGAGTGTACATAGAGAAATAGAGACCCACATAGAGAAATTGTCTAGCAGATTATCTTCCTGCATGTAACCATACCATGCCCTTGGTCGTCTCAAACGTGTTACAGACATGAAAACTGCTCTCACTGCATATTATGCTTACCAATCACGGTTTTCCTCTGGAATCATACTTTGTGGCAACTGTAGTATTTTCCAGGACTTAATTATTCTCTAAAAGAAGTGTATTAGAACACTAGTAAATAGGTATTAAACAAACAGATTCTTGTAGACTTTATTTGAAATAACGTAGCATACGAACTTTTTCTTGCCTGTACATATTTGAAGTCTGTAAATTCTTCAAAAGGAACATCAACCTATACTCTCCCTTAAAAACTATTAGACGCACAATAGATACCAAAATAAACCTAAATTACCGTATTCTAAATTAAAATTATACTCCTCTGCCCCACATTTAATGTTAGATACTAAAAATATATACTTAGTTTAACCACATCCCGATTAAAATTAAAAATACTGAAAAATTAACAACTTTTCAGAATCAGCTAAAACTAAGTTAAGCTAAGCTGAGTTTTTAATCACAAAAAGATATCATAGCGTTAAAGAATTTTTTGAGGATGATACTTAAATTTACTTCGAAATTGTATTTCCATTTCAGATAATCTTGTGTTATTGCTGGTAATAATGTACAATAAGAAATTGTTATACTGTTTAAGTGTCTAATCTAGCATAAAGTATAGTCATAAATTTGTAAAGCCCTTTTTATGGAAAAAAAATTGCTATGCCTTTACGGGGCGCTACATTGTATTTGTTTACACCCTATGAACGTATTTTATAAGTTCCATGTACGCAATGTAGCACGCAATAAAGATTTTGACTGATTGATACTAATGCCCTTTTTTAATGTATTTTCCATAATATTAAAAAATTATTAGAATCCGATGAGGTTGTCTTATACCCAATGAGGATCCGTAACGTTTTTAGTTGAGAATGCAGATTATTAGAACTAAGAAATCTTATTAACATACAGTGCCTAAAGTGAAATGACTAAATTACAAGCAAAATTCATTTTAAGTGGCCGCCGCGGTAACCTATGACGTCATTGTGACGTTCGCCGCCACCCTGCCGTTGGCCACGATAAGGCACGCAGTGTTTTGTTTAAATATTTGAGACACTTCAAATCAAATTAGTGTTCGATTTGTGCCTGAATCACCTCTTAAGTATGGATAGATATTGTATAATGCCAAAGTGTACAAACACTTCTATTAAAACGCCAGAAAAACTATTTTTTAAGGTCCCGAAAAACTCCAACAATCCGGACTGAGCCCGCGTGGTGGGAGATCGTTCCAACACCTGGAGGCAGCGAACCTGAAGCTCCCCCGGAACGCAACAGTGAGCTGCGGCGACATGATGAGCGAGTAGGCGGAGCGGCGAATCCTGTTTTGCACATCACGCGACCATATCATCATCATCGTCATCATCAGCCCATAAATATTCTTGTGCCCAGCAGTGGAAAACAGGACTCGCCGCTCTGCCTACTCGCTCATCCTGCCGCCGCAGCGCACTGTTGCGTTCCGGGGGAGCTTCAGATTCGCTGCCTCCAGGTGTTGGAACGATCTCCCACCACCATTGCGCTGTCTGGAAACATTAAATACATTTAAAAATAAAATAAAAATGAGTTGAATAGATGCACAAAAACAGTTACAAGTGTGTCATTACAAATAATAATTACCATTTGGGTCAAGCCAGACGAGCTATTTGATGAGTGTTTCCTTCACATTTAAATGCCGTTGACATCTTTTTAAATTTGTGTTTAAAATCGTGTTTAAATTTGTATTTATCGCGTCTTACATCCATGTTATCACTAAGCGACGACATGGCTTCACTGTGTTCGTTTTGTATCGTGTAGGTATGTCAACATTTGCTTGTTCGAAAATATTGTATCTGTCAACCCGCATTATTATCAAATTAACGTGTTTGCTTTCCGTATATAAGTGTGTGCGTTTATTTTAAATTTTATCAATTGTATAAGTTTCTCAATAAGTGAATTTGTAATTCTTTCGAGAAATAAATATTCTTTAACCATTTTTATTTTGTTTTTGTTTTAAGTAAATATCTTTTAAGTCGCCGTTATTAGTTTTCACAATTTTGTACGCTTATGACTACTGTATTTTTATTTTTATCTTATTTTCTTTTTTGACAATTATATCACATGACTGCAATTAATTGAGAAGTTTAAGTTAGTTTTGAGTTTTGGCACCAATGAGCCATGAATGAGTCCACGCGCAGATCTGGAGGCTGTCTACCTCCGGCCGTTTGTTATTTGTTTTCGCGCTGCGATCCAAACTCGGGGGTCATGCAAGTTGCGTGATCGCCGCTCACTTTGCGCTGTCACAAAACACAAAAACAATCACACTATACAACCGGCACGGTATCACTTATCTATTTATTATTGTATTACACTTCTTCACACTACACAATACATTTAATTACTCACCATCCTCTTACTTATTTCGTGTGTCCACCGCAAGTGTCCGCGAGTCTACTCATTTGGGGCCCACTGAAAATCAGCGCCTGAGCCCTCAAAGCCCAGGCTGAATGCTGAGTGAGGTCCTTTTATTTTTTGGGCATCGGGACGTCGCTGTCTGATGGTATTGTTTTGTTTTGTTCTGTTGTTTTAAGCCACCACCTACATGTTTTTTGTTTCCTCATATGTAACGATGTCCAAAAATTTAAGAAATGTTTTCTATTTCTATTTAATAAAAAGAAAAAGTGTGAACAAAGGTTAGTAAATCAAATAAATAAAAAAACGAATATTTACTTGATAGCTAACTACATTAAGTGTAGCGTACCTATGTTTTCTTTTATTTTAAGCCTGCTGCATTATTAAAATTATACATACTTACATTTTCTGAGTTTTGTGGATAAACCTACGTACCTACCTTTTCGCGCGTTCCCATTTCTATGTAATATTCCAAGGTCAAAACCACCACACAGGGACGTACCCGGGTCAAAAGCAAACAGTGAATGATAATATTTTTTTAATTATTTACACAACAGCGGTGCATTTACGTATTTGCCCCAGCCATAGTTTATTGTAAGAATAAATAAATGAATACATATTTTTATATTTTAGTTGAAAGAAGATAGTAAAAATTATGTAAAGTTTAAATATTTGTAAAAATATTTCTTTTGGTTTTTTATAGGTACTTGCCTTGTAACATTGATGGAATAACGTTGACTTGCAACGTAAGCATATTACTGGAAAGATCCGTTCATTCTGTTAAGGTTTTGGTAGCTCAGTGGTTCAGAGCAGTCATCTGGATTGTGAAAGACGCGGGTTCGATTCCCACTCGAGATCATCAAGGTCCAAAATCGATTTTTTACAGTTTTTCTATCTTTAGAAGGGAGTTTTGCCTTATAAGTTTGAATGTCGAAGGCCTCAAAAAATTAAATTGACAGACCCGGTTTTGAGAAAAGACACAAAATATAGAATACATTTTGAACGAGTTTTAAGTAAAGATATTGGACATGAACACCTGTTGTTGAATTCCATTGAAGTTGTAGAGTGGGAGAATCAAAACTCAAAAATCATCCAAAACAGTGATCCCATTTAGATACCTGAAGAAATAGACGTATTATCAAAAAACAATGAAAGGGGTCAAAAACACAAGCAGTGCAGGTTAATAAGAAACCAGAGAAGAAAACTAAATCGAATAATACGCCAATCAAATGGAAACAACGCTTAGCTAATTATAGCTAATGATTTGAATGACTACTTTATGGACATTAATTTTGAATTATAGACATTTCATATATTATATTATTATTTTTTGATTTTATTTGTTTTAGAATAACCTTTTGTTGACACTATTTGTGATTGAGTGGACATTAATTTGACCCAATTATTTATTTTGAAACATAAATGACATTTTTTTAATTTATTATTATTATTTTATTTTGTAATTCTTATACCTTGTAAAAAAGACTTTATTAATTTTAATTTGTGTTAAATATTTCGTATGCCGCAGAAGGCGCATCATGGAGTTCTTTTTAATGTTATCAACTTGTCAGCTTGTACCACCTGTGATGACGAATAAATGAATTTGAATTTGAATAGCAAGCCCTAACAATCTAGATCCAAACGTCCGATCTCGATCGCGACTTCTGGACTTGGACAAATCTTACAGAATCATCTCCATAGGTTTCACGTGCCGATCTGTAGTAAATAAATTAAACGGAATTGAAATATACACGGTGTCGGGTTTCATGTGGTCCAAACGAAAACCATCGATAGAGGGGTCCAGGGGCTACTCTAAGGGCCCCATGTATGTTCCGCGAAAATTTATAGTTTTCGAGAAAACAGCATTTCTAAGTACCCAAAATGACGCATTTTTTAAATGATTTCTCCTAAAGTATTATTACTAGAACCTTGATTTTTTTTGTGAATGTGAGCAGACTACTTGTAAAATTTCAATCAGCTACGGCAAGAGCTTCATGTCAAAAAATAATAATTCTGAAATGGGAGGATTTTAAGATTAAATTAAATTTCGTCAGTCATGAACTCAATTGATTTCCAATGGCATTAAAAAAGTTTACTTTGAGATAATCTGTCTTAAGACATCAGACGTCATTACAGATACCAGTTTTGATCGCTTTGTTCAAGTTTACAAACTGTTTTGTTAGTCTTCCCTTGGCTGCTCTGGAACGACTCTGGAACGAAGACTTGGCACGATTACTGGACTAGATTTTGCCCTTAATACGTACTGTGTGTTTGTGGGTTCGTTCAAAGCATAATGCCTTACACGGCACGAGAATATGCAGAAATGCATTATTATTATGGATATGCCAGAGGAAACGCTCGACTTGCGGCACGTCTGTATCAACAGCGGCTGTTACAACGAGGTGGACCACAACCTGAAACATATCCAGAACATTGTGTTTTCATCCGTGTGTATAATGCATTCATTGAAGGCCGCCGCCCAGGAGCACCGTATAATGAAGGTGTTTTAAGAGAAGATCCCTATTTGGTGGAAAACGTTTTGGAAGAAATTGCTAGGGAACCTGCAGCTAGTACGCGGTCAATCAGTCGGCGTCTCGGTGTTCCCCATCAAAGAGTTCACAGAATTTTGCGCAAGGAAAGCTACCATCCATTCCACCTACGAAAAGTCCAAGACTTGCTACCTACAGACTATGACCGACGTGTGGCTTTCTGTCAAGAGATGATTAGGAGAGATAGCAATGATCCAGGTTTTTTTACTCGATTTTGTGGACTGACTAATCCAAATTCACTAGGAGTGGTGTTTTTAACATGCATAACACTCACGTATGGTCGCGAACAAATCCAAGGCTGGTGCGCCGCCACAGCTTCCAGCACCAATTTTCTGTTAATTTGTGGACTGGAGTTTTTAACCGACAACTAATCGGCCCATTTGTTCTACCAGAAAGATTAAATGGTGCCACATACCTCAGTTCTTTGAGGGAGAATCTGCCCGACCTTATGCTGGATGCTCTGCTCAATGTTAATTTGGAGTTGCGCCAGCGAGTATTTTTCCAAAATGATGGAGCTCCGTGTCATTTCGCTAGAGTAGTTAGAAATCATTTGGACCAAACATACCCAGACAGATGGATCGGACGCGGTGGACCCATCGCCTGGCCACCAAGGCCCCAGACTTAAACCCTGTCTATTTTTTTAACTGGGGATTCTACAAAGAGTTAGTGTATTACAAAGAATACAATACTATCGAAGAATTGAACACTAAACTAAGAGAAGCACAAGAGACAATAAGACAAAAAGACGACTCCTTTCAACGTCTAAGAAGACAGTTTAATAAACGTTGTCGTATGTGCATAGCTGAAGGTGGACGTCACTTCGAACATTTATTATAGTAAAAAATACATAATAAAGTATTTTTGTAAAATCGTTGATATGTTTCTACTTTATTTCATGTTATCCTCTAATTTTCTGTAATGAATCTATCAATTATTGAAGGTGCCAAGTCTTCGTTCCAGAGTCGTCAAAATAAAAATAAATAAGCAATCGAAAAGTCCGTTAACACGCCAGTAGTTAAAAAGGGATAGTATCAACAATGTACAAACGCGAGAGCAGCCAAGGGAAGACTAACAAAACAGTTTGTAAACTTGAACAAAGGGATCAAAACTGGTATCTGTAATGACGTCTGATGTCTTAAAACAGATTATCTCAAAGCTAACTTTTTTAATGCCATTGGAAATCAATTGAGTTCATGACTGACGAAATTTAGTTTAATATTAAAATCCTCCCATTTCAGAATTATTATTTTTTGACATGAAGCTCTTGCCGTAGCTCATTGAAATTTTACAAGTAGTCTGTTCACATTCACAAAAAAAATCAAGGTTCTAGTAATAATACTTTAGAAGAAATCATTAAAAAAATGCGTCATTTTGGGTACTAAGAAAAAATTTAGAAAAATGCTGTATTCTCGAATACTATAACATACATGGGGGTCCTTAAAGTAGCCCCTGGACCCCTCTATCGATGGTTTTCTTTTGGACCGCATGAAACCCGACACCGTGTATAAAGAACAAAATATTATATTTGGGGATTAATCTGCTTGCGTCCGTAAGGTTTAGCCCTCGATGCCTTACACGTGATCCCTGGGTGGCGCTAAATAAGCAGAAGCTTAAGTGGTAGAGCCTAGCTACAGTCTAACTGGAGCTCATAAATGGGCTGGCTCAACCGGTGCAATACCACACTCCTGCAAAATACCAGCGTGAAGCAGAGATTACTCTCTGTGTTTCGTTCAGGTCAGCATGAGCCCCGGTAGCCCCAACCATCTAAAAGGCAAGCAACGCATCGGTGACACCTCTGGTGTTGCAGTTGTCCTTGGGCGGAGGTGATCACTCTCCATCAGGTGACCTTCTAGCTCGTTTGCTCCCTATTACATAAAAAAAAAAAAAAATATATATATTTTTATTTTGCTTTATATGCAAGGCATCTTACCAAAGTTCGTACTGAACAAACGATTTGTAACGATGATCGAAATGGCAAAAAAAAAAAATAGCCATTGACAACCATTAATAAGGTTTCTGTCATAGATCAGCAAGTGTAGGGAACCATGCACTAAATAAAGCGCAAGTAGGGTAAAAAGCCATCCGCTAAATGATCTACATATGAATGAAAGAAAACAACATTCGTTTAACAAAGTAACATAAAAACTTCATTCATAAGTTCTGAATACGTCCCTGTACGTGTTTTCGACGGTTACCTAACAACATCTATGACAAATTCAAGAAATATAATGTGACAGACAATGTACTAAAATGTAAAGCTATTTCTAATGCTGACCGTAAGTATAAATAAGCAGCACCCTTACCTTTGTAGTTTACAACCACGGATTCAGGCCGAGATCTATAGAGCGTGCTTAGCTTAAACTTAGACTTAGTTTAGACTGTGAACAGCTGTATCTATCTATATCAGTAAATTCTTGTCGATACTAAATTATTTTTCTCTTAGTGAAACATCAATTTAAATATTCGTTAGTAACAGTTAATTATTTATAACATTAATCAATAAGTAAGATAATAAATGATGTGATAAGTCTGTGCTTAGCTGAGTAACGACTACAGATCTCTGCCTTAGAGTGCCCGGCTGCGCTCGGTTCCGTCACAGTGACGTCACACGCACCCGCGTACATTGACTTAAAGCGGTAGGAACGGCTTAAGTTTGTTACTTATTATCTTCGCAACTAATGACCCGATTTGGATAATTCAAAGAGTTATATCATTTTCATGTCATGAAGAATCATGTAGATACGATGAGTTTTGAATTTGCTATAACTTTACTGATCCTTAGTGGAACTATTATTATTCTGGTGGTGAAACTTAGTTAATTTCAGAAAATGAAAATGTATTTTGTTGTTCTTATAGTGTGCCTTGTGCCTTACATCGAAAAAGTTAACATTATGAAAAATATTTGTTCATACATACATACATACATACCATCACGCCTCTTTCCCAACGGGGTAGGCAGAGACCACTTCTTTCTACTTGCTACGATCCTGACATACATCTTGCGCTTCTTCTACTCTCATGAGTCCTTTCATACATGCTCGTCGGTTAAAGGTACTCTTGACCCGACCCTTTCTGAGAACATCTTGAACTTGCCCAAGAAACGTTCTTCTGGGTCTTCCCCTTCCAACAGTCCCATTTACCCTTGCCTCATAAATCCGTTTCGTTAATCGCCTTTCATCCATTCTTTCCATATGACCAAACCACCTCAGCATTCCCATCTCAATTTTAGTAACCACGTCTTCTTTCACACTACATCGTTCTCTTATTACACAGTTTCTAATTCTATCACTCAGTTTTACCCCAGCCATGCTTCTTAATGCTCTCATTTGCACTGCATTTATTTTACTTTCATCCTTCTTCTGCCATACCCAACTTTCACTACCATACATTACATTACATTCTATTACATTATATTCGTTCATATGACAAACATTTATGTGACGAACATTTCTGTTTGTTGTGTCAGGGTGTTATTATCTATTTGAGTATGTTTATCAGTCACTGACACCCACATTACGAGCTCTGCTTAGTTTGGGGTCAGATGGTTTTGGTGTGTATTGTCCCAGGTATTTATTTATTTATTATTATTTAATATATTAAGTATATTTTACTCACAATGTAGATGCACCTTGAAATATGTTAGCGGGTGCTGACTGAAGGCAGGTTTATTAAAAAAAACTTAACGTCATAGATAGTGACGTTTGTCCTCTGTCAAAGTCAAAAATTTGGTACCCTCAAAATTTTCAAGAATATTAATTAAAATAACAAAACAATATGCTACTCAATAAGTTAGGCCCCAAAAATGTGTTCAGCTCATTTAGAATTTGCTTTGGAACTTGCCCTAGGCATTTGGCGACGAATTTGGAGACTTCAGATACGGTAGATCTAGCTTACGCTTCATATGAAAGCACAGCAGACTCTGAAAGTTCTTCACGACCTCCTCTAGTCATTTTACACGGGCTTTTAGGCTCAAAGAATAACTGGAACAGTATGAGCAAGGCGATTCATAGGACAACAAACAGAAAGGTGATAAGTATAGACGCCAGGAATCACGGCGATAGCAGGCACTCGTCACAGCATACCTACGTTCATATGGCTCATGATGTGATGAAGCTTTTTAAGAAACTAGAGCTGTCGAAAGTGTCGCTGCTGGGGCACAGTATGGGCGGCCGCACCGCCATGGTGCTGTCTCTGCTCTGTGTAAGTTGTACGTAGTTTTGAATACCTACTCCTCTCATAATATAACGTTTTCGGTTTCTAGGGTGTAATCAGTTCACTTTACGTATTTTAAAGATAAATGATAGGTTGATAGATAAGTAGAACATAAATCACATCTTTTTGTAAAAAACAAAAGCAAAACCTAAATTAACTTTCCGAATACCTACTGTTTCTTTCTCTCAAGTTCATGACTAAGACTATTTGTTATGTCGACTTAGGAATCAAAGAACTTCCCTTAGGTTGAGATGAATAGCATTTATTGCACCAATATAACAATTGAAGATAAACTTATCCTTCCCAGCATTTTATAGCTTCAATAATGATAATATAATAATAAATCATTTATTTCCGGTGTAATCCATACTGGGTTAGTAACATTGATAGCTTAAAATTTTTATATTAGTAGGTACTTAACTCTAAACAAAACATATATAAAATTCACTTTGCTGTCATATTCGCTGACGTTACGTGGATGGTTGTCCAGTGCTTTAAAAACGGCCCATCGAATCTGTCTGCAACAGTGCGCACAATGCCATTTAGGCTGGCACGAACCCGACACCACAGAGATGAGACTCTTTTGCGCATCAGTGCATAAAAGTAATCTGTGTGCTCCTCTGCAAACATTCCCGAGGCGCTACAGTACCGTGGCAGCCCTATCAGCGCCCTAAACGCTTTGTTATATTGAACACGTAGGGCGCTGTAAGCCTTTTTCGTATATTTGATCCACAGGCTGCTAGTAAAGAAGGACTGGCAATATGCCCAGAACAAAGTCACTTTGACATCCTTCGTACACCTTGCAAACCTGTGAATCAACATATTACTCCTGACTGACAGCGCCCTACGCTCCCTTTCAATATCTATCTCATCAGTCTGGCTTGCAGTGACCCAATGTCCCAGATACTTAAATTTTGACACTAATTTGAGTGGGGTACCTAAGAGACTGGAGGTATCATGGAGTACTGTTTGGTACCTGCTTTAAAAACCAGTAATTCACTCTTGTCAGCGTTATATCTGAGACCATGGGCCATATCTCTCACAAATTTGTAATAACTTTCTAAGACCGCTGATTGAGGGGCAGCACCATATCATCGGCGTAACTAATGTTGTTTACAAAAGTGCCGTCTATTTAATGTACCCTCATTCTTTTCAGTCTGATTTGGTATCAAGCCTCATAGTGGTTGACATCTCACCTGTAAAAACAAGCCCACAGATATTTTCTATGGCAAACCTGTTTGATGCAATGACCTCAGTATCAATAAGGCCTGGTATTGCCATGTCAAAGGCCAGGAAACTGGCAGATGAACAGTTAAAAGGCATCACTCCTGATGTAAACCTGCGCAACTTCCTGATCACAAACCTGGTGCAGACCAACACTGGAGCATACACTTGGCGGGTTAACTTGCCAGCATTGAAGGATAACTTCCAAACGCACATATCCAGCTTTCCATCCAATCTGAAAGGTTTACAATATTGTGGCCCCACTCTTTTTGTTGGTGGTTCATTGTCTGATTATATTGGGTGAGTAATTTAATAATTGCTTATAGCTTATGCAGCATAAAGGTTTTTGACCATGTATTGAAGCAGTGACTTATAAACAGTGACTCACTTCAGTGCAAATGACCTTGTGTTGATGAGACAAAGTTGTGGCCTCCAACACACTTAGGAGTCATTTTAACCCGTACCATGCCACTCAACGGGTTACTATAATTATCTTACTAACTCCTCTGCCATGGAAAGCACTGTATAAAACATATGCAACTCAAATTGCGGCACTAAGATACTGTTTGCCTAGGAATTAATCATCTTATTTGTATTTGAAAGTGTTTTCTATTGAGAAAGTACAGTTTGTGAATATGTATACTCTTATGAGAATTAATAAAGATCTAACCTAACCATAAGATCACCACTTACTAAAGTTAATTAAAATAAGCCTAGTAAAGAGTGGGCTACAAAGGTTACATTTACCACAATGGTAACAGCGAGCATGCTTTCCCTACCCCATTTGTGAAATAGTTGGGCATACACAGTATAAAACTACAAAGGTACTTTTGAAAACCCCTAATTTTTTATTATTATTTTCTTTACAGGAAACATGACCTAAAAGAGATACAGGAGTACTTTCCACTAGCAGAGCTGGTGTTCATTGATGGTGCTGGTCACTGGGTACACAGTCAAAAGCCTGAGAAATTCCTTGAAACTGTCTGTAAATTTCTTGCGGAAAAATAACTGTGTTCAACTAATTTAAGTAGTACAATTGATTGTGATCCCTAATAATTAATAATGTATAATAGTTTCTGTGATTTGCAAATACTTTTTATTTTAGTGTTGAATTTATTTACATTATGTTAGTCAATAAAGTTATTGTAATGATGAGAATATTTTTTTAAACAATATTAAGTATGTAGTGATAAGCTTTATCAGTATTGCACCACAATGTGGTTAGAGGTACCGTGAGAGCTGTAAATAAGTGAAATACATATTTATAAAATAATACTGATGGCTTCCCGAATATTAATTCACTATACTGAAAAGGAAACAATGGAAAACGCATGCATCATGAATTTAACACTATTTTATTTAACGACAGCATGCTCAAAAACATGTTGGAAGTTCATCAACCTCACTAATGTTTTTTGATGTAGGTATTAAACTCAAATTCATTTACCTCCTCATTGATTATGGATTAAATCACGGTTCAAACACGTTACTATTAAAATGTCTGCGTAAGGCAAGCACCCCATTTACCTATTTAACGTCACTAACCAATAAAGTGCAAATGCGAGCCTCCAATCTATCTAAAGCCTACCTAGGTCATCTCTCTAAAGTAAGTAATAGATATACCTCAGTGCACAAATTATTCCCTTAGAGAAACTTCTAGTACAATTTAGACGCTAGAGAGCAATTGCTTACAGACAACCTTTAAGAGGAAATTAATTAGACTTGTAAAAATAATGTGAGTGAATAGTTTTAATAAGAAAGAAAGAAAATAAATAAATATGCGCAAGAAATCACACCTGTTGTCATAGTCACGAAATAAGTTTAAATATGTGTTGCGATGTACCAGGCAAAGGTTTCACATTTCGCACTCTCAGACTCCAACCAATTTACAAAGAATCGCTTCTTAAATCGACCTGACCGGGATCGAACTCGGGACACCAGAGAACCGAGCTTCAACGCATTATACCGATCGCGTCGTATAAGTACATATACATATTATATCAACAGAACAAACATACATCTACCATACACAAATACATTATAATATGGCATGTTCGTCGCAGCATAATATCAAACACCAACATAACAACCATGAAGTAAGAGGACACTGAATTAAAAAATGGTTGGTGATCGGGATTGCCTGCTAGGCAAAGGCAAGTTATTCCAGATTTGGATTGGACAGTGTAGAAATGTAGAGGTATTGCATAGCAGTTTTCGGTTCGAGCGCTTAACATCGCTCCGCCGGTTGCCTAAATTGTAACCACTCCTCGAGATAAATTAAGGAGGCATACCTACGAGGACTAAAACACAAAGTAAAACGAGGGCGTTCAGAATTTCTGATACCATATTTGCGCGAACTGAGGTTAAACGAAAATATAAAAAATACAACCAGTAATAGAACTACATTTCCGATAGAAACTAACAACTCTGCTCTTGGGGTAGGTTGGGCTAGTTAAGTTAATATTTAACCTGAGGTGCCACCAGTGCGACGCCGAGGAGGACACCGCCCAGCATCTATATTGGAACGCCTAATTTTTTGTAGCCCTAATTGTCATTGGCACACAAACTATTGGCCTAAATTTTTTACGCACAATCATTACATGTCCTGAACAAGTTTGGCCTATTTAATTTCGCCTAAAGTTTTATCGCCGTATTATCACTTCCCAAATACATCACTAGGCCGAACAATGCATAATCCCTAATACTCACAAACCCTAAATTACAATTCGTTTAAGGACGTAACGCCTAATCATTGTTGTGAAGCAAAGCAAAGTATTTTCTTTGCAAACATATAACCCCTACCTACGTTCAAGCAAACATACAAGCAACCATGCAAATGAAAACAGTCATTCAGGCAAGCACACATGCAAGCACGTAGGTTTTCCTCTTCTCCGGCGCTGCGGGAAGTGCAGTGAAGTGCTTGATATACGAGTACACTCTAGTGTAGGGCAGTCTAGTATCACGGCGAAGGACCAGGGCCAGTTCAGTTTAACATACCATTTTTTACATAACTGACTTTATAGGTACCTACCTCATAAAATTTGTAGATAAATGAAATAAAATAGATTCATGTGTTGATAATATATGCATTATTATTATACATTAAATGAATTACATAAACTGATACTCATCTTGATAAAATTAGGGTAAAAAAATTGGCAGCTTTGTTATTGTTATGCCAAAAGTAATGTATGCGAATGGATTTTAGGCCATTGAATAATAGAAGTTATCAAATTAGGACTTTAAATATTTAGGCCATTTTATAATAGTGAGAAAACATCGGTTAGGCTTAGGCGAATCAATAATTCTGCGTAACAAGTTTGGGCCAATAAGGTTTGGCCAAATGAAATTAGGAGCAATAATTTTAGGCCATCCGAAGGGCACCCGCCCAGCATACCCTTGAGGTGTGCACTGTTTGGGCGGTGCAGCGTCGCACATTAGTGGATGTGGTCGGCACCGACCTCTCGCTCCCGGCCCTAATACTGGCCATGCTGGCGAGCGAGAGTGGGTGGGAGGCGATGGTCTCCTTCTGCGAATAGGTGATGTCGCAGAAGGAGACAGCGGAGAGGGCCCGGGAGGTAGATCCTCAGGCGCCCCTCTCCGACGCAGACGGCGGTTTGCACGCCTTCTCCCTGCTCCCTAAAAGCAGCACCGGGGTGAAAGTCGGGGGGCTGTCACCCCATTGCACGGTGCTCCTGTATGGGGGTGTCCCCTTATACCGGGATGCCCCTGCTGCGTGAGGAGGCCCGACGTGAAGGCTGGGCCGTCCGCCAGGGACGGCATGGTAATCCGAACTAAGCACCATGTCGTCCCGTCAAGGCGATGAGGTATTACGGGGGTCTTTTTAGTGGGTATACCGTCACCTTCAGTGACGAAGAGTCCCACACTCCCCCGCTGCCCTACCCAGGCAGCGGGATAGTGCGTAATGCATTTTTCCCCCGCGAAAAAAAAGTTAAGTTACTTAATACTTATTTGATTCCGAGGATGGATGTTTGTGCGTTAGGTACTTCAGCAAAATGTAATCTTATTTTAGAGAACCGTCACAACTGTTTTATTTCAAAATATCCACCTATAAATATGTGTTCAAGTACCTAACAGATATTTCGACTGACACACACTTTTGTGAGTACAAACTCAAACGCTCGTCACATGAATGTTGGAATGAAGTAGGAATTGAACCCACGACCGTCAGCGCATGAGGAGAGATCACTGAAGATTGCAGATTGCAAATCTTTAAAGATCAAAATATTCTCACACGTACCTACTTTGTTGCTGTAGTACAAAATAAAGCTGATAAAAGTTTTCAACTCCATATCAGACTGCGGTTTTGCACCCGCGCCTCTCCTGAGCTAACAGAGTACTTCCTCTCGGTATAAAATAGGCCGAGAAGCCAGCATTTATCACACTCCACTTCACAGTATCTGCTGTGAAGTGAGCAAAAATTTTATTTATAATTAAATTATTTGAAAGATCAAAATGGAAGCCGTCAGCAAAAGTTTCGAGTTGTTATTCGACCGCCCAAACGAGCCGTTGATTACTCCTAAAGGCGAAAACAACTCCTTGTTCCAACTCACAGAACAACTCTTGGTAAGTCAAGTTGCGTTGCATACATATTCCTACTTCGTCAGTGGGTGTAGCATTACTGGCATATAAAAAGTATATTAAGGTGTCAGCTAGTTCATTCCTATAAACGCGCAAAGTGCGCTAAACGGTACGAAGTCCACAGTGTACAAGAATTAATGACCTTTAGGAAACTACAGCCACGCGTTACTTTTTTACATATTATCATTCGTTCGCGCTTCGGCGACATAGTGATTCTCGATCTGAAATTTTGGGTTCAATTACAAAGCGTGATTATCCAGAAATATTCAGCATATTTAATCGTTGATCCCCAATGTATTTGGCAGGCGTGGCAACCCCTGTGCCCTGTCTGTCAGTAAGAGGGGGTAATCCCAGAGGCAACTCAGGACCATTTTTCGCCTCGTCAACTATGCATTTGAAACACATTTCCACAACCACTAAGTACATAGCAAATATTAATTATTTCCTTTAATCATTACACTCTTTTCAAAACCCACCAGTCCCACCACCATGGTCAGGTACAGTCGCGGACATCCGTATGTTAATTCTTAAAGACATAAATTAAGTAAAAAAATAATTCGTAAAATTACTATATTACCTATAATAATTATGTTCAATTATGAAACTCTATTTATTATTTATTCAGAAGATATCATGAATCACCACCGAAGTCCTTCGTGGCGTAGTGCTCTGAAGCACGGTTTTTCGCCTTGACTCGCGTGGTGTCCCGGGTTCGATTCTCGGTCAGGTCAATTTTGAAAAACTATCTTTTTTAAATTGCCTCGTGTCTGACTGGGTGGGCTGGGAGACGCCCCTGGCTTAATCCCTCTCTGGTACCTCATAACACAAGTATATTTATCCTTACTTCGAGACCATGACAGTGGAGTGGTGTCTGGCGCTTTAGTATTAAAAAAAATGTTTATCTGTTCTTAAAGCCAAAAGAGTACGAGAGCAACGGCATCGAGCTAAACAACCGCTTCGGCGACTCTGACGATGCCGGCGAGCGGATCCCGCTCCAGAACCTCGCGCAGGTACCCCAGTTTCCGGTGGCTTCGCAGCTGCCGACCGACGCGGACTTCTCGCTCTTCCTGCCGAGGCACCAGGAGATGGCCACTGAGGTCATCGACGCTCTCATGCGTGAGTGGCACAATATCTAGGATATCTTTACACTGTTACTTGACGCCAAATTGATGAGGCTTGCTAGCAAATGTTTTATTATGACTGTCCGAGACGATTTACATTATGTAGGAGACAGTACTGATAAATCGGTGACTGATTGGGTAGGACCACTATCAATTGAGCTGACAGCCCAGTCGATTCGTTTCAACATCTTTATTAGGGGTCATTTGACCCAAAACTAATCAGAAGTTGTATTTTCTATCAGCAGTTTAATATTCACAAGGGCCATTTACTAAATGGTGTCGATTAAGCTACTAGGAAACAGACTTCAAATTATGATCTATGGTAGTAATTAAGGCGCAAAGCACATGTTCTTTAGGTTTTAGGTTTTAGGACATTTATTCTGACTAAGAATGATTAACAATTCACTCACATGAGAACATAAAAATAAACATTTTGTTTGTTCCGAAAACGTACACAAGAACGGTGGCTTAACTACGAATTTATTACAATATACCGTCAAACAAAGTATGTACAAACACGAACTCGGGCGCCGATGGTCGGCGCAGCCACGGATATACTCGTGAAGTGCGCTCACTCGCAATGCTAGATGTGACTTGTATTTATTTACAAATAGCTACATCAAACCATTGGTTTTTTTTTCTTTAAATAATATTTATTCATTAATTTTTTAATGAGGAATACATTTTTTTTTTGTAATTTTTTTTATTTTTTTGAATTTTTTATTTATGTACTAGAACATATTTAAATAAAGGTAGTATTTGAAGTTATGTAGTATTTTAGGAGTCTTTCAAATGAGATTAATGATTGTGTTTCTTTAATATCTTTAGGAAGTTTATTGTACAGTTGATGAAAATAAAAATGTCGAAGAATTTACAAATAAATGATTTTATTAACATTTTGTATCTAAATTACAGCCAGGTACATTGTTTGTTAAGTTGTGCACTTGCATGCGTCACTATTCCATATTATAATTATAAATATTTTTTAAATATTAAGTAGAACTTAGTGTTATTTTGATGTTGAAAATTATGGTTTAAGGTGTGCCTGAAGATCAACTACAACAACTTCTCTCAACATGTGTGTTTGCCAGGAACAACTTAAACCCACAGCTCTTCAACTACTGTTACTCGGTTGCTTTGATGCACAGGTAAGATTACTTTAAATAAATATAATTATGTCCACATTTTCCCAACTACATGATATTCGTTTACAGACGTGACACAAGAAACATCAAGATACCAAGCTTCGCTGAAACATTCCCATCGAAATTCTTGGACTCTCAAGTGTTCTCGCAGGCCCGTGAAGCAGCAGCTGTTATACCAGCCAATATTCCTGTGAGTAATTTATCACTTGCCTTGTCCGTTACAACAGTTTTCACACTTCTTGTCAGTACCAGAACATAAAACTGGTTTATAGTTTGGGGTCCAAGGTCCTAGACTATCACTTGAGTAGAAGTCCATAGGATAGTTCCCTTCTTCTGTTAACCATTTACTATTGCCTAAAGACACTGAGAATTCATAAGGCGTAAGCAGGGGCTTAGGAAATGCAGTACCCCAGTCAATGGACAGTCTTGGACATGCTACTTGAACAAAGGCATCTAAATTAAATAATGAGAGTTTACTAGGGAAGATTTCCGATAGAAGTATTTTGACATAAGTTTTATCTGAATTTCTAATCTGTTTTTCTAAGTTAGATAACACTTTTGGACTTCCTTGACGACCCAAAGTGCCAAGTATAAGCCCAAAACTGCCCGCAGTCTCAGCAGTTTTTATGTGATTCATTCTATTTTCTTGCATTAACTCATGTTCATAGCCTTCTGAGGTGAACTTCTTATCATATGGATCATATTTGTATGCAGGTATACTGGGATTTGATATCATAATTGCTTCTAAATGGAATCTGCCATCTCCTAGATATATTACTACATCAGCTGAGAGTTTGGGAGCAGTGCAACCAAGTATCTCACCAGGAGACAAGGGTTTACACTGGGGTACAGTTACAACATATTCATCACTTCGTAGGTTTTTTGCTACAGAATGTAGGGTTGTTACAAATTGAATAGTACTAACTAGGGCTAAGTGAGTTCCTTTGGGGAAATTGGTTTTGATTGTGTCCACAAAGTGTGATGGGTCTATTTTTATATCAACAAATATGTAGAGAACCTTGACATTGCCTGTTTGGTCAATGGGGATGAGGCAGGAGTGGCCGTAATGCACAAGCAGGTCCACACCGAGAGCCAGGGCAGTGTAGTCATCGATGCAGCAAGCGCCATATGTCACGTCACCCATGATTACAGTGTCTGCTTCAGTGAAAGTCTCAATGATGTCACACAATGTTGTTGCAAACATTGTTAATCCTGAAAATAATATTAAAATAATAGGTAACGACTTTTGACTGATTTCAGTTTTTCATTAAGTAGCAATAGTACAAGGAACTATATATTTAGCTTCGATGTTTACCTTCTGGTAGCTGTAAAGCCACTCTCTGAGCGTTTAGAGAACGAATTCTCCATACCGTTTTATGCACTTCAAAGTTATAGTTTGATGGCAAAGCTTCACAGGCTCTATTTAGTAGTGGATCATTTAGTAAATCATCAGGAATTTTATTCAAGAACCGAATATTTGGTTTGAAAGTCTTTCTCTGCCCTTCAGGTTTCGCACGGACCACCACCACCCCCGGAGTTTTTATTAGATCTTCCATCAGGTTTGAAGAACTATAGCGACATTAAGTTACCGAAGGAATATTTGGATGAGGAGGTTACGTAGGTTATTAAAAGTAAAAACAATAACACGAGACACGCGCGAATGTGTATTTTCGGTGGCCTACGTGACTTTTGCAAGATTTTGCGTTTCATCTAACGCGTACTTACTCGGAGATGTTAGAATATTTTTTAAAGTTATTAGATCAAGAATAGCAATATTAGCAATGGGTTTTTATAAACTGTATTATTATTTATGCAGAATTGCGAAATCATCTCATTATCATCATCTTGGCAATAAATATAGTAAATAAAATATTGCAGGAAATCTTTGGATAGGAATCATCTGAAACTGTTCGATTCCTTTTGCGTGAAACGAAACGATTGCTGTCACTGAGATGATCTGTCAGTGTCAAAACGTTCCTTTGTATGCAATTAAAAACGATTTTCAAAGTTGCATGCAATGCAATGCAGTGCAATGCAATCCAAAATTCCTTTTTTTTATGCCAGGCGCTTCCGCTGCTATGGTGAATCATTTTATGAATTTATATAACTTTACTATATGTGTTCTATTGCAGCGCACCCCAATTATTATTCCAAGGGATTACACCGCAACTGATTTAGAGGTGGAACACCGCTTGGCATACTGGCGCGAAGACATCGGTGTAAACTTACACCACTGGCATTGGCATCTCGTGTACCCGTTCACTTCGTCCGATGTATCTATCGTCGCTAAGGACAGACGCGGAGAACTTTTCTTCTACATGCATCAGCAAATTATAGCCCGGTACATACTTGCTTAAATTTTCGTACTTACCTATGATGTTCTTAACAATGCCGTGCCGTTACGATGTTTCCTCGAACCCCCAGAAACAAATAGGTTAGCGGACTTTTTGTCTGTGAAAGAACAGCCCCCCGATTCAGAACAAAGTTAACGACCAATTTATTTTCTTTTATTTTCATTATTTTTTTAAGTAAGTAGGTTTTATCTAATTTGGTTTATAAAAACTTAGGGCCTTTGGCTTAAGCATATCAAAATATTGATTGCTACCGCTCATTATCATCATTTACTATCATTAAAACAAATTTACCGAATCCGTCGATAACTTCGTTCTGAATCGGGGGGAGTATTGGCTCGGTGGCTAGCGAATTTTGTTATGTCGGATTCGTATGCCTCTAACATGAGTTAACTTCACGTTCACTAGATACGACAGCATCTACTACACGTTTTAGTTTGATTGATAAACTATTAGCGATAAGCGCGTCACGAATTGTCAAACAAATATTTTACTACAGACGCTAGCGATTATTATCGGTCTAAACTCATGGAAGGAATACTGACTTTAAACTTATGCCAGGAATAAATGAAAAGAAATGCCATGAGAAATGTAAGCTGCCGCAGATATTGATTAATTAAATTGGAGTATCTCTCTATAGGTACAACTGTGAGCGTCTCAACAACTCGCTTATGAGAGCAAAGAAGTTCAGTAACTGGAGGGAACCAATTCCCGAAGCGTACTTCCCCAAGCTCGACAGTCTGACGTCATCGCGCGGCTGGCCCCCGCGGCAAGCCGGCATGTCGTGGCAGGACATGAACCGCCCCGTGGACGGGCTCACCGTCACCATCGCCGACATGGAGCGCTGGCGCCGCAACATCGAGGAGGCTATCTCCACTGGCATGGTTCGCCATGTGAGTACAACAGCGTGAATGTCTCAGATGAAGCAGATTCAATAAAAGAAGCTATTTTAAAGTCGTACTAAATTAATAACTAATCAGTTAACTGAACTGTTTAATTTTATGCAACAATCGTCTGACAATTGAAACCAAATAGCATAGACAAAAAGTTTCCAACCGAATGGTTGACTGGTAGAGTATATGCCTTATAAGTTATATTATGTTCGCCAGTTAGTTGACCGGCAAAGTATGCCTTTTGGCTTGGAGTCCGTTGTCTTGGAGTCCGGACTGCCTGGTAAATTTTTTTTGGCATTAAGTGCGCAAATAATTGTAGTCCTTACGTTAATTAAGATTAGAATTAAAGCTATTTTGTTATTTGACTCGATTCAGGCGGATGGCAGTACTTCTGAACTGGACATCGACAAACTGGGCAACATGGTAGAGTCCAGTATCCTGTCACCGAACAGGGACCTCTATGGGAGCGTGCACAACAACGGGCACAGCTTCTCCGCCTACATGCACGACCCTAACCACCGTTACCTTGTAAGTATTTTATCTTTTAATCCTAACCAACCCCCATATAAAAACTCAGAGAGAACCCTTTACACTACCTTAGGTAATGCACACTTATATCTCCGTAGGGCGCCTTTTTCTTTAGGTATCTGCGGCGTTTTTGTTTTGAAGATTTGCTTTAGGTAGGTATATTCATTAAAGGCTCAAGTAAACTTTATCAAACGACCATTTCTTAGACAAAAGCCGCGTGACAGAACAGAATTGCACTATGCTACGACTTATTCTAATGACTTATTACCATAATAGGCCCTGCCAGAATACCAGCGTCTCTGTAGTGCTTGCACACATGCTGAAGCAGGGTCCTAATTGGCCCACTATTTAAATGTTCTTGTTTTAGTTATTTAGATATAAGTTATTTGTATTGTTTGGTTTGAGTGATAATTTCTGTATGTAATTTCTCTGTCTGGGCTAATAAATAGTTTTTCTTTCTTCTTTCTTTCATTCTGAATATTATAGATGAATATCTGCCAATGTTATGCCTCTCTTTGACTCTCTTGACTGCCATTTTTCTCATTTCATTAATTTAATCACAGGAATCGTTTGGCGTGATCGCTGACGAGGCAACGACGATGCGCGACCCGTTCTTCTACCGCTGGCACGCGTGGATCGACGACCTCTTCCAGAAACACAAAGAGTCTGCCTTCGTCCGGCCTTACTCTCAATCTCAGGTATTGTTAATTATATGCGGATGTGGGCTGGGTGATCGGTCCGCATGTTACTCTTTCAAATCTGCTTCACTTAGAAATCTTAGAATGCTCTGCGAATGGAAACTCAAACGCTAGATAAGTTCAGTTCAGCCAGTCTAAGCCTGTCAAAGAGGAACAAGTAGGGGTGCATCGGAGCATAATCGACACGCTCGTCTACAGTCGGTGTTGGACACCATGCCTGTAACTGCACACACTGGATAGATGGACTGTAATAAAGCTTCTGTGTAAAATACAGTTAAAAAAAAAAAGGCATAAAGTTTCATTTCATTCCTTGCTTTTCACCTGTGTTTGGAGGGCTTTGGGAAGCATCTGTTAAAAGTGTTAAGTTTCATTTAAAAAGAGTAGTTCAAAAGGCACTGTTGACTTATGAACAGTTATCTACTGTGTTATGTAAAATTGAAGCAGTGCTAAACAGCAGGCCTTTGGTTCCTTTATCTAATGATGTGAATGACTTATCATTCTTGTATCCGGCTCGAAGGACCATGTTGGACACCATGCCTGTAGCTGCACACACTGGATAGATGGACTGTAATAAAGCTTCTGTGTAAAATGCAGATAAAAACGCCAAAAACTGTATAAAATAAAATATAATCGTAAAATTTAGTATGTACAGGATGACATGGAAATCCGAAGAGAAGAGAAACAGAAAACAATCGTAAAGAACTAAAAAAATCTCATAGACAAAAATAAACACTAAAAAGTTTTTAATGTTGTTTCCAACAGTCTGTCGGCAATCTCGTGGCAATCACACACCCGTTAACTCTAGTAAGAAGCAGACTGCACTACTCAGTCACAAAAGAGTTACTATTTTCCTTTTTCGTCGAATTTAATACGTTTTCTCTTTGAAGCTTGCCAACCCTGGCGTGCAAGTGACGTCAGCATCCGTCGAGACTCAAGGCGGACAATCGAACGTGCTCAGCACTTTCTGGATGTCTAGTGACGTGGACCTCTCCCGTGGTCTGGACTTCTCAAACCGAGGACCAGTCTACGCACGCTTCACCCATCTTAACCACAGGCCTTTCCGTTACGTGTAAGTTTATTTTATTACAAATAAAAGTTTATCCCTGTGTTAACCAAGAATTAAATGTGTTTGAGCCTTCCTGGGCTGGGCTCAATGGATTTTCTTGGATTTTAACAAAACTCGAACACAAGATGTAGATTCAACGTTTAAATAAAAAAAATGGTTGCCTGTAAAGTCTGTTTTACGGGCGAAGATTTTACGTGACAACGTCTTTTTCTCGGTAGAATATTTATTGATATGAATATAATTAAATTGCACAATAGGAACAAGGAATTGAATGAAAATAAGAATTGCGGCAGACCGATCATAGTTGAGTGGGAGAGAGACGCAAGGCATTCGGCGGGCCTCTCTCTCGTTCGGTGACTCATCGTAACGTTACCGAGCGTTACACTTTTTCATAAGTGACTCCCAGCCGCAACCTAATTTAAGACGTTGTCACGTCAAAATATTTACAAGAGCCTTTTAGTTCGGCGTCTGATACAGAAGAGAGAAGTACCTATATAAGTACCAAAGGTTATCGATCCATCCGTCGAGCCAATGCAGCCCACACGGTGAGAAAATGTCAGCCCATATTGTGCAGGCGTTAACAACCTGGATAAACAATACTCCATTATATAATTTAAGATATATTCTCAAACTTTTTCAGAATAAACGTAAGTAACACTGGTAACGCTCGGCGCACGACCGTCCGGATCTTCATCAGCCCGAAGGTCGACGAGCGCAACCAGGCTTGGGCGCTCTCGGACCAGCGGAAGATGTTTGTCGAAATGGACAGATTTGTCGTACCATGTATGTAACATGCTTATAATGCTGATTTATGTGAAAATAATAGTTCCTGTTACGTTTAACGGAAAATGTAATACTTTTAAACAGGAGCTACTTTCTTTTATACTATACCTACTGTTCATCGTAATTGGTCATAGCGAAGAGGTTTTTGGAAATTGATGTTATTAATGGAAGGTGAGATAATTCAAGACTGCTTATGAGGTTCTCCTCTGGGAACTAAAGTTACAGGCCTGCACAAAATAGTAAGTCCATTGTCGGTTCGACTTCGCAAACCGTCTCTTACAAAAAAAAACTATTTGGAATACTTGGAAACTTCGTTTTCAAATATTTAGGCCTGCTATAGAATCGGTTTTACATATTTTCCAGTGAACGCTGGCCAGAACACGATCACCCGCCAGTCCTCGGAGTCAACATTCACCATCCCGTTCGAGCAGACCTTCCGCGACCTGTCCGTGCAGGGCGCCGACGCGACGCGCGCCGAGCTCGCGGCCTTCAACTTCTGCGGCTGCGGCTGGCCGCAGCACATGCTGGTGCCGCGCGGCGCGGAGGCCGGCTCGGCCTACGTCATGTTCGTCATGCTCTCAAACTACGACCAAGATGCGGTGAGTGTCTTTTGTCTGATTTAAACGCGGCCTATACGTACATTGCCGTTACTACTATTGCGATAAAAAATTATGTACCTATCCAATGTTCGCGCTACTTTTCATCCACGATAGGAAATTCTTGCTGCGAACCTTGGAGCTAATTACGTGCCTGTCAACCTTCTTGCTTGACTTTTCTGCTCCCGTAAGGGGAAAAACAAGACTCCAACGGGGCCAACATGTGCACCGAGTTTTGTCAAGACGGACGACTCATCTTGTGCTATTCTATTCCATGGACTAGTACCTAGCGCGATGTTAATTTATGTCGCGGTACACATGTTAGGTAGTGCTGGTGTTGAAATTGCAGAAAAAACGTCTTTCCTTTATTGTACGTACTCACATACCAGAGTTTACATTTACTTTGTCGCCACACAATGTCTTACCAATACCGGCCCCTGACCTTCGATCAACAATAACACTAGATAAAGCCTCAGGACGAAAAACACAGCTCAAAAATGGCACAGACTGATTGTACTATCTCTCGTCTCATTCATGTGTGAATGAGACAAAATATGAGAAAACAAAGTTTTAAGTTTTAATAATTTCAACCTAATTTTGGCCTTGTACTTATTGTATGCACAGACCACCTACCCTATAGGTGGTCTGTGATTGTATGTAAGAAATAAAACCCAGTTTTGATTAGGTATATTGACATTTATTTATGATTTAAGAACCAACCTCATTCTATACGCAATGAAGAAAAAAATTGGTGACACAAAATTTAACTTATTTCACGAATTTATAACACTGTTGACTTTACTTCCCCGCACAGGGTTTATTGGAGTCGCATTTTGTATTTTTTATCACGACAGCACTACCTAATTACCAGATAAAATTACAAAAAAAATATATTGGAGACCGCAACGCGACGCTAAGCGACGATTAAAAGAAAATTGCGTGTTTTGAGAAACCGGTTCTACAACTTTACTGTGAAGCAGAGACTGGCAATGTATAGTTACACTAAGTTATTTTAATATTCCTTGCAAATATCAAAATTAATTAAAAACTTATTCATTTAATTTCATAAAAGTACAAAACAAGTCAAACCATACTTAAGTTAATCATAAACATACTTATTTTTTCTAAATCTATGGTACTTAAATAGATGATAATAACCAGACACACAACAAACACAAATGTTCGTCACAAATGTTTGTCATGGGGTGGGATCGAACCCACGACCTCTGGCCACAGATAAGTGGGTTGCCGGGAAATCTATGAATAAAAATAACATTATAAAACATGTAAAAAATGAATAAAGTATTTAATAAAAAAAATACTTCATAGAATTCACTGATCAAAAGCATCCGCCTTTATGTTGGCCAAACATTTGCCAAAATGTTGGCCCTTGGGTAGGCTTACTTTTAAGCTAGGTTTTTTTTATTTTTAGTTGGGTATTTCATTATATTTTATAATATAAAACAGCATTTTCTCATATGATATGATATTCCATCCGATAATTAATTTTTCCGATGGTTATTTCTAGTTTTTACGAGCAAACTCAGGCAGTGTGGCATGTCAGCACGTTGGCGCAGTCAAAAGTGAAATAAATAGAAATAAGTTCCCACTTTTGAAGTGGGACGTTATTTTCTGAGCCGTTTTTGACGCTCTGACCCACACTCTTAAATCCCATATTTGTCACTAACTAACTAAACTAAACTAACTAAACTCTTTGGAATAAGGTTCATAATTTTTTTGTTCGACATTTCTACAATGCTTGTCCAATGAAATTCTGTTCCAGAGTCAGGCCCCTCCCTGGTCTGATTGGTTTGGCAAACACAAGAACATAAGTACCTACCTACCAAAGAATAGATTCGTAAAATAGTTTTTCGTCTACAGGTGACCTTAAATGACGGCAGGCAGATGAGCTGCAAAGAGGCATCGTCGTTCTGCGGCCTCCGCGACAGCCTGTACCCCGACGCGCGCCCCATGGGCTTCCCCTTCGACCGCCCTTCCAACACCGCCACTAACATCCAGGACTTCATCCAGCCCAACATGTTCCTGCAGGACATCACCATACGTCTGCAGAACGTCACCGAACCAAACCCTAGGAACCCCCGCACGTAATATCAAACTTGGTAGGCATTCATTCAGTCATTAATATATTTTTTATAAGATTTAGGTACTTTGGGAATGATATCAGATAGATTAGAAAGTGGTTTGATAGCAATTAAAAAGGCAAGGTGGATTTCAGCAGATAAGCTATCAAGACAAAGGATTAATTTTGGAATGTATTGATTGTATAGTTAGGCCAAGATAAAAATTCAAAACAGATCTGAACTTGGTCAAATCCTAGCATTCACAATCTTGTACCTAAAAAGATAATAGTCACATAGATTGATTGATTGAATGACAAATGACTGACATGAACAGCCAATCAGTGAGATAACGACCACGCAGTGAATGTACCTATTTAGTAGATAATACTGAATAGTTTAGAAATAATTATAGCATTCTGTAAAATGAAAGGCTGATAATATTTAAGTCCACGAATTCATAAGTTTTGTACATATTATGTTATTTAAGAGAAAACTACTATAATTGACCCTTGTTAAATAGAAAAATATTATTTTGAATTAGTTATGTGTAATGTAAGTACTATAAATAAACCATAAATAAATAAAAGTAAAATATGTATATCTTCAAAAAACTTTATTTGTTACCTTTATTTAAAATTTAACAATTTCTTTGATTTTAAATTACAATTAACAACTTATTCGTTTTCTGGAAACCCGCCGTTAACCCAGCAGTAACACAATACAGCACAACCTGAAAAATAAATAATTGAGCTGTAGAAATGGGTCTAAAAATTAATGTTCACACTGGTGATCTAAAAATAAATCAGACCTATCATTAAATATCATGTTGTTATCAAGGTAACACATTTGGCTCGTGTTTATTATCATCATTCATAAATTAATTATTAGAATTCATTAAAAAAGGCAGCGCAGGACCTTTTGGTTTCTTGGTCAAGGTCCTGCTGTTGTTATTATTTTACACATTCTGACATGTTGACTGTCCTAAATTAGTAATGCATTATTCAATCATTCATATGTCCGTGGGCTTCAGAGGGGGCTCTTAACAACTCTTAGCTCACACATCTGAAGAAATTTCATAAGGTTACAATTTTACATTTAGAAATGCATTTTAAATGTATTGCATGAACAGTCAAGAGTCGGATATACTTAATACATGTTAGATAACTCACCTTAACTCATATGGATTTTTAGAGCAGACAACTTACCTGTAAAAATAATCAAATAACATTTAGTGTCTGTCTGAAACAAGGTGGAAAAGCCTTTTTGCTATGAAAAAATATCAGCCCTATCATTAAATATCATGTGTTTATCATACAAACACATTTCGGCTCGTGTTATTTTCATCATTAATTGTTTAATATATTTTATGACAGCTCATCTATTCCTATAAAAATAAACTTCTATCTGAACAACAACCAAGAATTGTTAACAGCTTCCTAAACCGTAGCTTATTCTAGTTGTTTACCTGGTTCTACTGGTAAAGCATTTAAAAAACATTGAACTTTTAACATTATTCAAAAGTTAGCTAAATACGTGACTCAAAAACTAAAATCTTATGATTGTATCTAGACAGGTAGTAGACGTAGCAGCATGGTATCAGCTTAAAGGTACTGTTTGTACAAGTGGTAATGTGTACCTACTTACTCAAAAAATAAGTACCACAAATAGTCGCCCTTATCTCCAATCGGTAGTGACCTAATCAAATAATCTAATCTCAAGAAAGCTATCCAAAAGTACTTTTGGTGACAATTTACACAAATACCTTATCACTGCCAGATCGATTTATTGTGCTTGCTTACTTTTTCATGATGTCTAAGTTAAATAATTGTTTAGGACAGAATCGAGCACGTGGTCAAAAATAAAACTCACATGGCAAAAAAATTCATGGGAAATTTTAAAATCAAATTAGTGCAGGACTAGACGGTAAGTACCGAGATACTTTTAATAGATGAGCTAGTTTATGTTAATAAAACTTAGAATATCATTGAGCTGAGTACGTACCTCTTTATCACGCCGAGAATGCAAAAGAAAATGAAATGAATCGTCCCTTTGAGACGTAATGACAGATAGGTAGGTAATGAACGACGCATTTCCTCTTTGGACGGGGTTGCCAGATGGCCAGACCGGTGTGTAGCATAAAATCGAGTCTTAGGTAGCCCAAGATCACGCAAATCGATTTTTGATCGAAATAGCCCAAAATCGCGCACATTTTTGCCGAAGAAGCCCAAATTGCCACCAGTCTGTATTTTAGTACTAGTATTAGTACTAAAAATATTGATTTTAATCTCACTCATGGTCTGACTTGGAATATTTTGAAATTCCAACAAAATAAAACAAAAATATGTATTTGAAAAATCTTTTTTATTTGAAAATAATTTTGTATCGCACATAACATAAAACATTGAGACGGTATATGTACCGTGTACCTAACATTATCTGCTTTCATCATCATTGTTACCTGCTTACAATGATGACTAAAGCAGATGATAACGTCTTCAGTAGCTCGTCCGGATTATCTCTCGAGGAGCTAGGTGCATTTTCTTTATCTTTTTTCTGTGTACATTTTAAAGCGTACATATTTGCGCAGCGCGCAGCGTAAAATTATTGCAGCAGGTAGCACGCACGCAAACCCATCCAGGGGCCTGACTCTTGAACAGTATTTCATTGGACAGGCATTGGTGCAAATAAGAAATTTATGAACGTTATCCCAAAGCATTAAGATTCAAAAAAAATTTGGTGAGAGTAATGTAATGCCCATCCGGCGAAATATGGTTCGGGAGTCAGGGGCCTGCTGACCCTCATTATTGCAACTAACATGTCAGTATGCATCCTATTTTGTGGCTTCGTTTTTACAGCATTCATGACGCTTTTTTTTAATTTGATGTTCAGCGAAGTGAAGTAGCCCAAAAAGCGCGCAAAAATTTGTCTAAGTCACCCAATTTGAGACCATCGCAAAATACGTTGAACAAGTTTGACTTCGGTCGCCACGTAGCCCAAATTGCGACATATAGCCCAACATGGCAACCCTGCTTTGGAATGACGCGACGACTGACGTAAACCTGACAGTTTAACTTTTTAAGGCTGTCATGTTGTGATCAAAGTAATTAATTTTATACAGGTTTGCTTTATGTATAGACACATTAGTTAGATGTTAGATGGTATTCACATTTTATTTAAGTAAGTAAGTAAGAAAAAAGTAAAGCTGCTTTTCCACCAGAGATGTGCTAACTAGGCTGGGTAGAAAGATGTTAATGATGTCCACCAAATTTATAAAGCTTAAAAAGTTTTTGAACTGGTGTACAAACGGGTTCAATAAAGTTATTTTTATATAATTTGGTGTGATGGGGGCCATGGATGCGAGCAAAGAATTTCAGCTAAGGGTGGGAGCTAGGGATGCGGGACTGGTGTAGCTATGTGCAGAGCAGAGTCCACGCATTACCTCGCGTGGCGCATATATATCCCACCCGCTAATGCTATGCTACGCTACACCACATGGTATCAGTGGAAACGGTCATAAAGTTTCATTCATAGCTTAGCTTTGACTTCAATCACTGCTTAATTGCCTTGCACATCCCTGGTAGGGAAGTATCCTTATCAGTTTGTCCGTTGTTCCAATGAAAACCAAACTACCTTCTCTATTTACCTCTCCCTTTCTGTAGCGGATTTTTTTTTTTTAAACAAACCAATAACATTTATGTCTGTTGCTTCGTGTTAAGGTGGTCCCTTACCTCACCTAGAGCATTTTCCTGTAATGCAACGTTTCCGATTCGCTGTTGAGCATTACATTACAGTACTGCCTCCCTGACATTAGAACAGTCGCCTGTAATGTACCTACATTTCAGCTTCGGTTTTGAGCATTACATTACAATACTGCCTTACAAAACTTCAGAAAAGTTGTATCAAATATTACACAATGTATCAGCAAGTTGCGCACTGTACT
Source organism: Udea olivalis (assembly GCA_947369235.1). NCBI lineage: Eukaryota > Metazoa > Arthropoda > Insecta > Lepidoptera > Crambidae > Udea > Udea olivalis. The sequence goes on along the minus strand of OX376362.1, from coordinate 5,604,060 downwards.
GTAATGCTCGGTGCTTTTCTCTCACTAACGCAATGCTCGAATTTGTAGTTTCTCTTCAACTCTCCAGTAACACCGATTCATTTACTTTCTGAACTTCTCGTGGCTAAAAAGTTTTTACCCACCCTTAAAATAGTTACAATCTGTGTGCTCTTCATAGCCTTCATTCATAGTCGCCCTTCTCGTCATCATTTTGTGACACATAATTTAGTTTTTAATTTAATTTTATATATTTTTATTTATTTCTTCTTATAATTAAAGTTTTAACATTGTTTGCTTCGCACCCCTAAACCATTACTGGTTTGTCTGGGTACTGCAATTCCTCTTATCATTACAGGAACACAGAAACGCAATATAAAGTGTGTCCAATACAAAAACATAAAATAAAAACACATTCACGGGTAGATAATGTACAGTTAATTAATTAATCTGGCTTCAGTTGGTTGGTTATTGTAGCTGTTGCATGTTAAGCTGTTGGTACTACTGTGCAGGTAGGTACTACATAGCTACTGTACCTCATTCGTGAAGGAAACTGCCTAGCGTCCCATAGTAAACCACGAAGCATTACTGAACAGTATAGGGGTGAGAAGATGAGGATAAAGTAAAGAATGATTTTGAAGCAATTAATGTTTATAATTTATATTTAAATAAAATAATGCTACCTTATTAACAAAAGGGTCACTATAGCTAAATTATCTCCTAAAATAAAACAACACGTTTTTATTTACAATTCAATACGAGACGATATTTGCTGACCGTGCAGCCACTTACGAGTACGTATGGCTTTGTGACATAGAAACTACGTTGTTATGAAGCTGTATCTCAAGCTAAGACAAGGTACTTACACATTTTTCATATCTACTTCAGTAGGAACACTATACCAGCCTTTCAATTTTATTCAATCCGTAATTTCAGAACGGACTTCTTTAATAAGTTTTATGTATCGTTCATTTTTATAGCGATTTATCATGCGTTTGAGTCATTATTTTTATTTAGTTTGTTGGATTCCTTGGGTTGTTTTCAGTGACTTCGCTCAGTCGTATGGTGATGTCACGGACGGCCATGTTAGGTGTAATGAAGTCATCGATAGTGGCGGCCGTGCTGGAGGGCCGATCAAAGGGGAAGCCCATGGCGCGGCGGTCGGGGTACTTGCGGTCGCGCAGGCCGCAGAACGAGGATGCCTCCTTGCATGTCAGCTCACGGTTCACGTTCGCTGACTCCACCTGATACATATTTTGAAACTTTTGTAGGTACATTCACTAGTTCCAATTTCGTTATCTCTGATCGATCACGTTAAACCAGACAAAACATAATTAGACGGACGATTAAAGTAAAGAAGTACAAATAGGCCAAACTTCTAAGTCTTCCAACCTACATACGAGTAGGTAATGTTGCTACTATGAAAATATAGTTATTGCTATTTTACCCAAGCAAATAAACTGGAGTTAAGACAAGACTAGGTATAGGCTAAAGCATAAACTATGGTATATCGGTCGAGAGCTAATATTATACTTATAAAAGACACCGAAGAAAGATGTCTGCCTTGCTGCACGGTCTACTCTCAGTGTCAATCATATAAAACAAAATACTAGTTCATTGGTTAACCAACCGAACGTTATTTTGGTAACTTACCCGATCAAACTCATAGTTGGACAGCATCACGAACAGCACATACTGCCTGCCAGCCGCGTCTCCCTTGGGTACCAGCATGTGCTGCGGCCAGCCGCAGCCGCAGAAGTTGAACTCCAGGTTGTTGGGGTCGCCGGGGTCGCGGCCGGTGCGCGAGAGGTCGCGGAAGGTCTGCTCGAACGGGATCGTCACGGAAGAGTCGGACGACTGACGAGTGATGACGTTGCGGCCGGAGCGTACTGAAAATCAAGGTTCTGTTTAATTTTACGCTTTTATTATGAGTAGACTCATCGTGTAAAGTCAGGTACCGACCTCTGCTATGTATTTTGAAATGTGGCCATCGTTAAACGATGGTCACATTTTCAAAATACTTAACATAGTTACATAAATACATAGTAAATCATAAACATCTATTTGCTCTTCTTGTTGTACAAAGATCTTAAAGACGAATATGAAGTTTCAAACAAGAACACTGTAAGGGCACTACAAATTTATTTATACATTTTAATTTGGTTTAACCACTTAGCATTAAATTAAAATGTACCTACTTAAATTAAAATTGGGCTAGCCTGTAATGATAGATGTAAGCTTAGATTAAATAAATAAATAAAAATTAAATCAATAAAAATATTATTTTTAATCCTGCCACTGTCATACAAATTAGAATACTTAATAAAATTTTGCCTTATTTCTAACTGATTTTCCCTATCAAAGAACTTCTGCAATGAGTAAAAACATTTTCACACCACATGCTCGACAATGCCGAATTATATGTCATGTAAACCTTACCGAAAGCAAGACATTATATCTCTCGGCTTTAGCTGGTCAATAATGTGATTTTCACTTTCATAATTCTTATTGCTATGTTCATGAAGTCTAATTTCACTAAACAGAATGTGTCCTCAGCGGGCGCGGCCAACTCGATTTTCGAAGACCGAGGCGGTGGCCCACTAGATTCGCACTGAGACGAACTTCATTTGTTTGTCAAATCGAGTAGGCCACGCCAGCTGAAAGAAGTTGCTATAGCCGTAGCTAGTAGTACTACTAGCTTTAGAAGATTCTATAAATATTTCAAAGAAAAAATAAAAAATGTCGAGTGATGAAAGTATTTTGACTCCAGAAGCTATTAAATTAGATGCCATAGGCATTGTCAATAATCTACTCCCAGAAAAGTCAAAGAAAAAATACCTGAAAGCCTATAAAGATTTTGACACATGGAAAACTGCAAAAGGCGCAAAGTCTCTGAATCAGTGCTTCTGGTCTATTTTGAATATTTATCAGCTACAAAGAAGTCAAGCAGCCTGTGGTGTATTATTACTATTCGATGCTCAAGGCAACAATAAGCGTCAAACATGATATCCAAATTAATACATATACCAAGTTATTGTCATTTTTAAAAAGGAAAACGGATGGACATCGAGCAAAGAAGTCAAAGATACTTACAACACAAAACGTGGAAACTTTTGATTTTTTTTGAATGAAGCTCCCGACCACAGTTTTCTTGCCATAAAAGTGAGTACAACCTATGAACCTACTTATTGATTGAGTATAAACACTATCTATTTCTCATTTTATGTCACACAGTTCAAAAATTATTTATGTTTTAGTTTTCAATGTAAATATTTGACCGCAAATATTGTTATTAATAAATTTAAACTCGTTAACAACTGAAAATATACAATCATAATATAAAAATAAAAATTTTGTTTAAAGGTGGCGTTGATTTTTGGAGTGAATGGTGCTTGTCGTGGAAATGAACTAGTGAATATAAAAGTCAATGATATCGAAAAACATTCAGAGTTATTACTAGTAAAATTGCCGGACACAAAAACAAATAGAGAACGGTCATTTGTAATTCGTGAAAACCATACCACAATAGTCGAAAAGTACCAAGCCTTACGCCCTTCTAATATAAACACCAACAGATTTTTTGTAGGCTACAATAATGGGAAATGTACAAGGCAAGTCATTGGCAAAAATAAAATTAGTGCCATGCCAAGAGAGATTGCTAAATACCTGAAATTGGAAAATCCCGAGCTTTACATAGGCCATTGTTTTAGCCAGTCTTTCCCAACGTGGGCGATAACGCCTTCTTGTGGGCGCTGCAGGCCTAAAGGGGGGTGGTAAGAGACCCAGAAAAAAAAGGGGGCATTGTGTAGGGCTTTGGGGTCGATTTATAATTTCATCTACCTAGCTAGGAAGACTCTTAGACACCGACTGAGCTCTCGACTCTCGACTACATTTTGTGAACATCAACTAATATTAATTAAGATATAGCTCAAACTCGGTTCGATATAAAAGACCGCGGGCAATCATGTTCTAACAAGTTTTTGTTAAATAATCCGAATTGTACATTCCTATACCAATCGGCTGGTTCTATAATACTTGTTCTTGCTTGTCGAGTACGATGTCGAATGAGATAAACGAGTTTATGCACGTTTGGGTTATTCCTGTTGGTGCGTGCTGCTTATGCAATCCTATATAAGCGACGTAAATTTATTTTATTTTCATTTGCGGTTTCGCGCATAATAGATAAGCAGTACTTGATTTCAACACTTACGTATTTCTTAAAACAAAACAATGTCGGAAGTAAAAAAGAAGAGACGGCAATACTCTGCGGAATATATTAAATTCGGATTTATTGAAAATCCCACAAACCCGTCGTCGCCTTTGTGTCTTCTATGTCTAAAAACATTTTCGAACGAAGCAATGAAGCCTTCAAGACTGCAAGATCATTTGAATAAAATGCATCCATATAAGACAGAAAAGAATGTAGCATATTTTCAAGACCTAGAGAAGAAGCATAATACTCAGCCAAGTGTATCAAAACTATTTTCGGCGGCTGCTAAGCAAGATGACGACGGACTTCGAGCTTCGTACAATATCTCTTTGTTAATTGCTCAAAAAGGAAAACCACACAACATCGGAGAAGAATTAATTTTGCCAGCAATAAAGGAAGTAATAACTACTGTGCTTCATAAACCGGCCGCAGATATTATCCGAAAAATTCCTTTGAGTAATAATTCTGTGCAAAGACGAATTGATGAAATGGCTGCAAACATTGAAGAATCATTGTGCAATCACCTGAGGACTAGTCAATTCTCAATTCAGCTCGATGAGTCCACTTTACCAACTAATGAAGCGTTGTTGCTATCTTACGTGAGGTTTATTAAAGATGAGAAAATACGTGAAGAACTATTGTTTGCCAGAAATTTGGAGACATACAAAAGGCGAAACCATATTCAATACATTGGAAAAGTTTTGTGAAGAGAAAGAGATTCCTTTGAAAAATATTATATCAGTTGCTACGGATGGCGCTCCGGCTATGACAGGGCGCCATAAAGGCTTCATAGCATACTTGAAGAATAAAATTCCAGATGTCCTTGCTATACATTGCGTTATTCATAGACAACATTTGGTTGCTAGAAACTTAAGTGAACGACTATTTCAATCACTGCAATATGTCATCAAAGCAGTCAATAAAATCCGTAGCAGCTCTATGAATGATATATTATTTCATCAGCTTTGTGTTACTAATGACGAAGATTTCAACCGTTTGTTGCTTCATACTGAAGTTCGTTGGCTGTCAAGAGGCAATTGTCTGATTCGATTTTACAACCTGTTTGACTCTATGATAGAGTTCTTGGAAACTAAAGATACAGAACTGCGCAACAAGCTCATAACATCAAAGAATGATATAGCTTACATGACAGACCTGTATAAAATGTTCAACGACATGAACCTCCAACTGCAAGGCGATGAACTAAATTTAATTAAAACAAAAAATGTCGTTGCTGCTTTCGCAGCCAAACTGCTTCTGCACAAAAAGAATATGGGCAGACGTGAGTTTCACAATTTTCCGAATTTATCAGTATACTGCAGTAACGACGACTTGTTTGCCTACTGCCAACATTTGGAAAACCTCCACATTGACTTCACCGAACGATACCAGGACATTTTAAACTTGGAAATACCAGACTGGGTGTTGGATCCGTTTTCAAATGTCAACACAGCAATGTCACCTCAGCTGGAAGAAGAACTTATAGAATTGACAACAAACGAAGAAATAAAAATCAAGTTCAAAAATGGATATCAAGAATTTTGGCTACAAAAACCGATCCCGCAATTGTACCCTGGATTGTGGTCAATTGTTCAACGATTTTTGATAGCATTCCCATCGTCATATTTGTGTGAACGTGGATTTATTGCTGTGGCAAAGCTGCTTACTAAAAAGAGAAATCGTTTGCGTGTTACCGAACGTGGCGACTTGCGGCTGTTTTTGAGTAAATTGGAACCTGATATCAACAAACTTATTGAACAGCATCAGATTCAACCTTCACATTAGTTTTTATATAAGAATTGATTATGTTTGTTTTATTTTCAATAAAAGATACTCTGTCCGAATACTATAAATTTGCGTTTCAATAATCAGTTATAAGTACTTAGCGGTTTTTAAGTATGTTTAAAAAGGGGGGCGTTAAAAAATAATTTATTCTTAAAGTGGGCAGTAGACATAAAAAGGTTGGGAACCCCTGTTTTAGACGAACATCTGCGAGTCTGTTGGCAGATTCAGGAGCAGACATGGCCCAAATAAAACGACATGGTGGCTGGAAGTCCGATGCAGTGGCAGAGGGCTACATTGAAAATTCTTTAAAAAATAAAGAGAGAACGAGCTATCGTATTGGTGAAAAGATAAATATGAAAACATCGTCTACAATTGATGATCCCTGGACGCCTCTGCCACGACAGTCATCTTCCTCAAAACACGTCACATTTACATCAAGCCCACTGCATCAGAGACGACCTTCTCCAACCTTTACGGAACAACTCGACCCTCAGACACAAGTGTCCGAAGCCTTGAACACAACTCAAATAAACTCTAGCTCAACCTCGATAAACGTACCAAATAAAAATATAACGTTATCTTTCCATAATTGGACTAATGTCTCCAATATCAATTTGCACTTTTAATATGCTGTAATAAACACTATCTACTAAGCCTGGTTTTTTATTGTCTCGCATAAAGTGAGAAAAGTAGAGTATACACCACCGGGATAAAACTGTTTTTTTCTTGGGCGCTTGAATCCCTCACTGCACTCAGGACTCAATCTTAATTTCCTCGCAAATATAACACCCTCTAGCGCTCGGGAGTTAAATTTGGAGTCCTTCGTTACGTTCAGGATTCAATGTAGCGCCCGTGACATAAAACAGGCTTTATCCCCTTGGTGTATAATCTATTCTGAGCCAAGTATTTAGTAAGTTCATTTTTAAATACGTTGGCTTCCTGTTAATTTTTTAAAGATTCCGGAAGAGAATTAAATATTTCAATCGACATTGATTATGGACCAGAGTTTACTATTTGCAATTCAGAATATGTTTTAGCTAGTTGTTTTTTCGACCCTGAGTTTTCAGGACGGGAATGTTGTGGAAACCAGTGTAAGTAAATTATTTTTTACTAAAATGCAAGTTTCTAATATGTACAATGAAATTAAAGTTAAGATGTGGTACTTGACAAAATAGCCCCTACAGCTCGTTCTTGAATCTATTTAGTCTGTAGTTCTTTTTAACTCTCTAAGGGCATATGTGAAGCTTGATAACTTACTAATGAGTCTACTCACATGCTCTTTACAATTTAAGTTGCTGTCTACATTAATACCCAAAAGACAGTGCGAGTTTACGCGTTCTAAAGGAACATTATTAAATTAATAGTCTTTAGCCAGCGTGCGCCTTCGGTAGGGCTTTTTGTTTTACTGAAGTTAATTTCTAGGTTATGGTCACGGAGCGAGCTTGTTAGTATGTTCAAGTTCCAGTTTAGCTGTTGCTATAAATCTGAGGTATCTGAACAGGGCAATTTAGGGGAGATGTTATCTGCAAAAAGGGTACAGGGGATGTTAAATACATTTGGCAGATCGTTGACATGAATTAAAAACAGCAAACAGCCAAGTACACTACCCTGTGGTATGGAGTGCTCTAAATATGCAGTAAGTCTATAGGTTCTTAAGACTCACATTAGATAGAAGAATTTCGATAAGGTTCGAGGCTAACGCAATGACCTGTGTATAAGTAGGTATGGAAAGATCGCGTCACGTAAAGAAAGAGGGGATGGTCTGTGCGCGGGTACAGTAACAGGGTGGTTCAATACCATCAATATGGCTAGTCCTAGCTAGCGTTTTAATCAGATGACGGGATCCCAAGCAATTTTGGAACCATGTCAAGGACAAGAAAAAAAAGCGACAAGGTGCTAAGACATTCACCGATCGGAGTGTTGAAGAAGTGCAGGGTCAGGAAGTGGCCGATTCTTTTGCAAAGTATTTTGTGTCTGTATTTCGTGCTGACATCCCGCGACTGCATCACGCTGATGCTGCCGCTGCTAACGCTGAAGCTGATGCCACTATCGTCTCAATCTTGGCAGTAGACGAAGCTGACCTTAAATTGGCAGTAAAACACCTCAAACCACGAACTTCTGAAGGACCTGATCGCATTCCTGTATTTCTAGCTAAGGATTGTGTTGTTTTTCTGAAAGATGCTCTGCTCCACATATTTAACCTGTCTCTAATATAATATAATCTAATATAACACTCTTCCCCGAGAGATGGAAACTATCCCGAGTTATTCCAGTACCGAAAGGAGAGGGAGGAAATAGATGTCTCGCCTTTTAGACGAATAGCAGTGTTATCAGTTTGTGCCAACATTGTGATATATTTTTTCTGCAGATTACGATAATTTATTCTAAATAATCGTAATCTCCAGAAATAATAGAAAGATTATGCCTGCCTACTGATTTCAAAGACTATTCAACGCGGTGGATCGGTTGCGCCCGCGCCGCAGGCCGCAGTTACTGCGTTTTTGTATAAACTGACGTTTTCAAATCTCTACTCAAGTAAAGATCAATGCTTGAGTATGATTCTAGAATACAGGTCTAGTGTGCAAAGTTATTGAAATAAATGAATAAATAAACAACAAATGATCAGATAATTTCACTTACATTCGTGCACAAACTTGTCCATCTCGATGAAGAGCTTGCGTTGGTCGGAGAGGACCCAAGGACGGTTGCCTTCATCCAGCTTCGGAGCAAGGAAGACGCGGACGGTCGTGCGGCGCGCATTGCCAGTGTTGTTCACGTTTATTCTGAAAACTCACAAACGTGAGAAATCTGACCTTCGAAAAAATTACTAGAAATTTTAACAATGGACCTAACCTTTGGTCTTTGACAATTTAACTTCTTTCTAAACAGTGTAGATATAGATTTGCTGTTATGAGTCTGTTTTATTCTGGATCAGTTGGGTGCAATCCATAAAATGGACTTGACCAGCAGATAATGATTATATCCGAGACCGTACAGCTACTTTCACAAAAGCTTGTTCGTATGAGACGGTCCATGAATCCGTAGCATTTGCAAAAGACGTCGTGTGTCCGCGTGGTATTGTATCGCGCGGAAAGACACTATCGCAAGTTTTTGTATAATTACTTCTTGCTTTTGGGTGCATCCCGTATCTCTTTGTTATTTCAGAATTAAAGAATTAAACACCTAACTACTTAAACTTACTAGATTTCAAGAGCTTATTTTGAATCAAAATTACTCACACATATCGGAAGGGTCTGTGGTTCAGATGAGTAAAGCGCACGTAGACGGGCCCTCGGTTAGTGAAGTCGAGTCCCCTAGAAAGGTCCACGTCGCTGGTCATCCAGAAGGTATTGAGCTGGTTGCTGCTGCCATACGGCGTGTTTGGCTCTATGCTAACCGACGTCACTGTCACACCGGGGTTGCTAAGCTTAAAAGTAAAAAATTAAAATCAGTACAGAATCTATAATAAGTTCACTATATCTATTAGATTAATTCACACATTTTTACAGATCCCGTCACTTAAAAAGAACGCGAGGAGACAGTGGATGGTTGGTTCTGCGCGTCCTGCAGTCCGGGAAGCAGGAGGGGTTTGATACCCCTAATTCATCCCTTAAATCCGCTCACTGCTCAGGTCTTTTTAGATGACGGAACCATACTTGTGAGAATAAAAAGTCCGTACTTCAGAGTTCGCATATGGGCGAACGTGGGGAGACTGCTTGAACCTCTGAAACAGGTCATCAATGAAGCCATGCCAGCGGTAGAAGTAAGGGTCTCGCATCGTCGTCGCTTCATCCGCCATGACGGCATAGTCCTCCTGCCAATCATAACATAACATATCATCACGACTTTATCCCAAACGGTGTAGTAAGAGGCTAGTTACTGTTGTTTTACCAGTGGTGAAAAGTGGGCCTTCCGCGTTAGCCGTTTTAATCTGGTTTTTTATTGATGTTTTACATCACCGGAGAGTTAGTCGGAGATTTAACTTAAATCTTAATTTAATTTAATCTTGACCAGATTTGAACTCTGGACCACATGATCAACGATCCGAGTTGGGGTGCTTAACCCCTAGGTCACGGACGCTCTCTCTAAATCGCTCTGCCAATCATCCTGAATTATAAAGCTTTAACCCCGACCCCGATTAAATACAGTCACCCAAATTTATAATGTGTGTTATGTAGACGAGCCTTTTTTTTTCAAATCATTATTATTAATTAACGAATCAACAATCAATTAACATTGAATTTAAAGCTGTCTGTGTTGTATAGCTGTATTTCTCACCAGATAGCGGTGGTTCGGGTCGTGGATGTAGGCGGTGAAGCTGTGCCCGTTGTTATGCAGACTGCCGTACTTCTGAGGATTGGGAGACAGAATACTGGACTCCATCATGTTTCCTAGCATATCGATGTCCAACGGCTGCGTAGATCCGTCGGTCTGTAAAAATACACGATTAGTTTGTTGATTCCTCGTTCATTAGAGTGTAGTTAGTGGCACAATAGAAGTCAACAGTTTTGCTGACTTCGACATTGAGATGTTGTTGTCGGGCTGTTAAAGACCTATAGAAATCCACACTGAAAAATATCTAAATAATATTTAATAGGTGATAGCAAATATAAAATAAACCCAAAATGTTGGTGACATCCACACCCGCTCCATTTTGGCACCATACCCAAGCCCTATTGACAAAAAGGGGCAGTAAAGATGTGCATAAGTTGAAATCTTATCTCTTAGTTTTTCTCACCATATCAACGTGTCCGAGAGCAATAGCCTCTTCGACGTTCCTCCTCCATCCCTCCATCTCGGATATGGTAAGGTTCACGCCCTCCACCGGTCGATTCAGGTCCTGCCACTTCATGTTGGCCTGGCGAGGAGGGTACCCCCGCTGCGACGTGAGGCTGTCCAGCTTTGGGAAGTACGCCTCAGGGATCGGCTCCCGCCACTCGCTGAACTTCTTAACTCTTGCTAAACCGTTGTTCAGACGTTCACCGTTGTATCTGCAAATGGGATTATGTAAGATAATTATTTCATTTCCTATTGAATGGTTTCTTGTTCAGTTACTATAGTAGTAGCCGGAGTGATACTCGTATTCATTTATACTGTATGCTAATAATACTGTATGATAATAATATTATAATTAAAAATATTTACCGAGCGATGATCTGCTGGTGCATATAGAAAAAGAGCTCCCCCCTCCGATCTTTAGCAACTAAGGTCCTGTTCCCGTGAGTAGCCCTGAACGGGTACACCAAGTGCCAGTGCCAGTGGTGCAAGTTGATGCCGAGATCCTCACGGAAGTACGCCAGCCTGTGTTCCGGCTCAATAGAAGATCCCGTGTAGTCTCGGGGGATAGTGACAAGAGGCCGCTGGGAAATAGTTTAAAGTAAGTAAAGAAGCTAGATAATATTAATTTATTACCAGCCCACGCCATTCAAGGCGCTTTGGATTGAATAAGTCTAAAAAATATTTTGTGGTAAGGTAATTAAGCTCTGAGTGGAACGGCGCGGACAGCTTCAGAAGCAGTACCTAAACGCCTTTGAGGAGCGCAATGTAGGTAAATATGACCTCGATGCGTCAAAGCGGGGATAACTAAATAAATTGAGACAACATCATCATCAACAGAAGATTTTCCCTTAAGTTATGAAAACCAGAAACAACGAAGGGACCAAAAGCACCCAGAACCAACACCAATATCTGTTTCTAAAGGAGGTAACTATGTGCTAGAGCGAGAATCGAACCCACGACCCTTTGCGTCTCAACCGGCGCTAAAACTGAATTGAAACGGGCTGACCGAGCTGTCCAATAATAATAACACAATGACTTACCCGAGCACTCAACTGCTCTGGGACCACCGAAGTTATCTGTCTGGCTTCTGCGAATACAGTAGACTTGACGAACTTCGACGGGAACGACTCCGCAAGGTTGGGAATCTTTACTGCCTTTGTATCATGCCTGTAACATCATAACCAGCGTCATGGCTCTGCTGTCATGACATACAGCTAAGTGGTAACCATTTTGGTACTATGTCACACATTAATATAATTGTATTTATTGTTTTCCACCAATTCGCTGTATTTTATGTTGTTTTTATTTTTAACTTGTAATTTTGTTTTTCTGTGTGCTGTTTACCAAATAAATTTTTATTCTTTCTTTCTTTCATTTCATAAAACAACCATCAATGTCTAAAACGAATAAACTTTGAACCAATAAGGCTTTTTTAACGCAAAAACGGTTTTGCGTTTGGCCTCAGTCTCGCCTGGTGGCAAGCTTAGTAAGGCCGATGCTGGAATACGCCAACCCACAAGCTTTTAGGTTGTATGTACAAGCACATACGGAAAAACAGATGCAGGGAGAGCGTTCCACTCCCTAGCTATGCGGACCAGAAAGGTCACACCAAACCGTTTAGTGTGGAACTGCGGATTGTTGGAAAGTCAACCACATAGGGGTGGAAGCCCTCACGAAGTCTGATAGTCTGGTGGTCTAAGGTCGTGTAGTGCCTTTCCCTTGTGATTTGATTGTGATACGGATTGCTAGTACACGAGTACTCTCTTTAATAATACCGTAGATTAGTAACGAATTCTTACTACTCGTATTTCGTTTCTCCTCCGACATCGTACAGAGGCGTTCACATCAACCTTTACATAGGGGCACCTTATGCTGCTGACATATAAGACCCATTTTGCAATGGTTTCGTAAAGGTTGATGTGAACGCCTCTGTACATTGTAGGTATACATCATCGTCCGTTACCAAAATTAATTATTATGTCACCATCCCAATTAAAAAGTTTAAAGGTAAGTACCTGTGTAATAAAGCCACTGCATAACAATAGTGGAAAAGTTGTGGGTTGATATGGCCTCTAGTAAACACGCAGGTCGACAGGAATTGCCCCAATTGGTTGACGGGCACCTCTAAAACAAAAACTCAAGATGGTGATGGAGTTTTTTACCAAACGCTAAATAAACTTTGAATTATGATTTTGAAAGTATTATGTGATCTCTCCAGTCTGCCTGTGCTGTGCTTGAAAACGAAGCTCAAAATAGGAAGAACTTAATTAAGCTTTTAGGTGTCATCTCTCTGGGCTTGTGAATTGTTTTATTGCAATTTGTTATCACTTGGCAAGGAAAAAGAAAAATATACGAGTATCACTAAAAAGTAGTATTATCAGCCTTAAGGCGAGTTGGTTCTGCACAACATTTCCCAAAGCGCCACGCTGACCGAAAATCACTAAAATAATCGATTAAAAAATTGATAGATGTAATGAAAAAAACCATCGGATGAAATCCCTCCAGTTATCTTTAAACTTTGTTTTGGTAAGGGACCCATATTATCAGATTAATTATTTTAGGAATAAAACCAAAAATAGAAGACACAATGTCACGAAAAGAGGTAACTTTGAGAATTTATTTCGATTTTTTTTATCGAGCCAACTTTATCAAATCATGTTTCCACCGGATGTTATTATCCCCTCTACATTAACAGTAAATTGTATTAGGTTTTAATTTCACTGTTTACTACTTCAAAAATGAATTCTAAAAACCTGTGAACCACCTCCCCTTGAAAATATTCTTCTCTTATTGTCTTCATTTTGCTAACCGCTTAGACGCCAAGTACGAGAATAATATTGTTAATGTGAATGAATGCCGTAAAAGACAACGCAAAAAGGTTTCCAATATAGCTTGTTCTGTTTTTCACTAACCTAAGAGCTTGTCAATGACCTCGTCGGCCATCTGCTGATGCTTGGGCAGAAAGATCGAGAAGTCCGAGTCGAAAGGCAGCTGTGAAGCCAGCGGGAACATCGGCGTTTCTGCCAGCGAGTCCAGGTCGATCTTCTTGGACTCACCGAACCGGGTCTCGAGCACAGATAGGTCATGTTCCTCGTAACCTTTAGGCTAAACAATATACATTATTAATTAGTGCCAAACATTAATAACATAATAATTATATATGTAATGGATTTGTTATATTGTTTTTGCGGGACCTGGCTGTTTGTAGAATGGATTTACCTATGTCTAACAAAATTCAACAGACATTTTGACCTCTTCAAAGTTTTCAAGTAGCTAAATAAATAATTTATTAGGCTCATGCTCATGCATGATGATGTCAGCAGGTACCTACTCTAAGTCAGACGTCATTCTGCCTTAATATGACTTTCATAAAAAAACATGGCTTATTTCTTCTCGGTTGGCAGTGAGCAACATTGGTGTGATAGCTTCAAGAGTCACGGTGTGGTGCCCTACTGAAGTTTGAGCTTTATATACGAATCTGTTTTTTGAAAAGTCGCTATTTTCGGTTTCCAGCTAGAACATTTTCCGAATCGACGTCAGACGGTCTAGGAGCAACACTCCACTTAAAATATAATTAATTAACAAGCCGAATTGGCGATCGTTATGATTTTAATTAAATATTTGTGGCAATTTTCTTTCGCCTGATGGTACACCCACCCTGATGGCGGAACATTGGATTCGCCTGCTAGTTGAGGCTATTAGTTAATAAAAATAGATTTTGCATGTTAAAAGAAGCGAATGATACAATTAACAAAATGGAGTTAGTTAGTTATAATTCTGACTTGCTGCATCGTTCTTGTTAAAAATGTTGTGCTGTCGATACGACACTTAGATTCTTACTTACCAGCAGTTCTTTACTTAGATTGAACAAAAGCTTATCTTCTCCCTTCGGCGTAATCAGTGGTTCATTCGGCCTGTCGAACAACAGCTCTAGGTTTTTGACGATATCAGTCATTTTCACGTTAGCCACTAAAGTCCTGCTATCTTTGCACAAGCCCTACCCTTTCTTAACTCCCGACCACGACGCTTCACAAGGAGTGAAGCGAATGTGTTGAGCTATGGCTACGCTAGAGAAATTTATACCCTGCACTTTTTTTGGGCCGGGTGCAAAACCACAGCCAAAAATCCCGCTGATAAAACAATAAACCCACCCACATGCACACAACTCCAATAATTTAACACTGTAATGTAGCGATTGTTTATCATGGAAGATTTCGAGTCATTTCCGTTCTTTCACCACAAGTTCCTCTAGCTTTTACCTAAAAAACTAGAACTCTACTTTCCTGTCCTCGAATAACAAAAGGAACAAAAGAAAAAAGATATGTTACCATCAGACAGCCTTTAAGCCTAGGCTTTGTCGGCTCTGGTGCTGATTTTCCATGGTTTCATTTCTGTGTAGGCAATCTATCTGGTTTGTTTAGCTGTAGGCAGTTAGACAGATTTGCTTTTGGTTTCAAATCGACTACATCCCCAAACTCAACTGTTTTGAAGATACTCGTACTTAATGAACTTTTATTTTTTTCTATAAGAATCGAAAAATGTCTACTCTATTGTCCATTTATTTTGTAATTTGTGCCTCAAATATATTTGTTTTTACAACTTTTGTATAGCAGATGAGTGGTTTCATTAATATCAACACCCAAAATTGCCCGTGAATGAACAAAATGGGTCGTAGTAGACGATTGCAAAAAAAGTCAATAAATCCGTAAAAAGTGTTTTTTATTTCAGGAATAAATAAATAAATATAAATATGCGCCAGACAACACACCTCTTGTAATGGTCTCGAAGTAGGAATTAATATGTCTGTGTTACGAGGTACCACACAAGGAAATAAGCCAGGGGCGTCTACCAGCACACCCAGACCCGAGTCAATTAAGAAAAGATTGTTTCCTGAATTGACCCGACCGAAAATTGAACCTGGGACACTACGAAAATCGGGGTGAGAAACCGTGCTACAGCGCACCGTGCTACGCCAATCGTGTCGTAAGGAATATTATTCAGAAAAAAACTAAGGCAGTTATTTTGCAGATGTGCTCTAAAATATCTGTATTTCTTCAGCTATCCAACACGATACTACATTCAAGGGTACTACTACCTACCTTGTATGTAGTATCTACGAAGTATTATGAGAAATCGTAGATGCCTACTGGAAGTCTTTCATATTCATTTTAGTTTTTTTACGAAATAGATTGTCTTACTTAGTAACTTAATAAGACCCCAATCCATGTTTTAAGCAAGTTATTGTTTTAATGCTTAATCCATACTTTCCCGATTCGACAAACCAACTTGCGGTTTCTGCAAAAATTACTGTCAAAGCTCTGGGTTCGACCCTCACAGTCACACCTCGCTGCAGATATAATAAAACTAATGAATTTACGAGTGTGCGTTCGTACGTCGTACCACAAGCCTGCTATTATGTTAAAGTATGTACCTACCTACGGCTCAATTGAAACTTAAAACTGTTAAAGAATCGCCGAAAAAAATCAAATCGGTACAATACACAAAACTTAAATTCCACTAAAAAAGCTAGACTGAAATATAGGGTACCTATTTTTTAAAAGCTTAATATCGCGGCAAAGTCTGGCATCTAATCTATTGAATCTTCCAAAAAAATGGCTATCTTAATACCTAGGCGTTACGACGCCTCATATTAAATCTACTTATAATTTGTTAGATTTTAATAGTTTTCATTATATAGTACTGTAGGTACCGTGAATATTTAACCGCCAAAATGGGATTTCTAAAGTAATATAAAGAGCTGGTATTAATTTAGTGAGTAGATACGCAAGTTGTACCTTCACAGACTTGGCAGTTAGAGCGGGTGCCTCCCAGCCCCAAGTCTGGATCGATGGGAACTTCGTAAGTATCGATCGTGCGCATGTAGGCTTTAGATAGACCAGCTACCTACTTTCATTCTTGTACTTTTTTACTACCTAGTTACATAGCTACACTAGGTACATTCGTCCGTGGGCGCTCTACGAACGAGTATTCTTTGGCTAGTCATAGGTACCTACGCTATGCTCTTTCTATCTAGGTAGGTTTTATTCAATGTTCTTTGTATAGTTTAGTACCTTTACAAGGTATTACCATCTGTTTAAGCTAGCTAGTAGGTACCTACTGCTTACTTTGTTTAAGCAGACTTAACCAGGTAGGTATGTGGTGGAAACGTAATTTGATTAAACGCTTCGCAGTGGTTAATCTTACATTTCCTACTTAATCTAAATTCTGGCCTTTTTTTAATTTGTCAACTGCATCAACCACATCTGAGTTCTCGAAATAATTCGAGTTTAACTTAAAGTTCCGAATCATTTACTTATTCCCTGACTGCAGTTGTTTGTGTAGGTATCTATCTCTATATCGGTATAAATTATGAATTTTGTCGGAGTGCAAAGCAAGTACCGTCAGCATAAAACTAGGCAACTTGATATTTCTTACGCTAATACGAATAAGGTTTAAAATGACACTGAGTTTGGCTGTTTATCTGGGTATTTTGTCGATGAAACTAGCGGGAGGCAACCGGTCAACGGCCAGGCAGGGGCCCGCGACACGTGGAGTGGAGTGTGGCGTCACTGGCGCGGGCGTGGCGCGCTGGCGACCGTCAAGCTAGCACTTGGCATTTTCTAAGATCAATGTTTTGACTATAAATACCTACTATGGTGTAACGCGGCGAGTTTGACTAGGTTGCAGACACCTAGTTAACTTTTGATTGTAAAATCGCTAGGGAGCCTTATTCACTTTTCATTTTGCTGTTTTTTATTCACTTAGTTGGGCTACATTACATGCATGTACGAACAGTACGAACTAGGTACCCAAGTATGTAGTAGTAGACAGGATTACGTAATAGTAGGTCGTAGGGTTAAGTACTAATACAAATCTAGAAGATTCAATATAGATACTTGAAAAACTAGGCAACTTATTCTGTATAATAATAATAGGTACCTACTCGTATATGAACTGTTGTAGATAATATTTATAAATTATAAGGAGCATGTTATTCTTCCAGGAAAAGCAGCCTAGACTCAACCACCTGCTTTACAATTTTCCTGCATAATGTCTAATTCCATTGGAATTTCATTTCTATTGTACACACGCGTTCACGCACGCCAAGAAGCACATTAGGCTGCTGATATAAAGACCCATTTTGCAATGGTTTTATAAACTTTGACGTAAGTGTAAAATAAAAACCAATTTTAGTTACAATGGTCTTTTTTATTAAATAAAAAAAATACATCATTTCAGTTCTATAAGTACATTTAACAATTTAGTAAACTTTTACCAAATCAACATTCCAGTCTGTTGACCTGAGATCAGAATAAATAAGACCGATGTGACATTGATTAGCAATTTCTTTCAGGGAACTGTCTGCGGGGCTGGGGGTGGTTTAAAGTTGTCAATTAAAACAATCGTCTTAAATTAAAGAAGTCCTTAAATTAAATTCCTTAAGTAATCTATAATAATCATGATTTTTATTATACATTCATAATGGAAAGTCTCTACCTAAATTATATTTTTACAATAATCCTCAAACAGTTGACAAACTATAATTAAAAGAAATAGGCAGACATTTTAATATATGTACCGACTTTCAAGTTACGATCATGATTCCTCAAATAAATAACATCACTCGAGTTTTATTAGGAAACTTGCTCATTCATACACTAGCCTTTCACCTTACTGTAACAGTGAGAATACAGATCTTGAGATGATTAATTCCTTAAATTTGTGACAGTCAGGCATCACACAGCGCAGTCACAAGTACACCAGTGGAAAGGAATCCTACTTTGTAAACTCACAAAATACTCATTTTGTTACATATCTTTACTGTTTTATCATATCTTTGTTATTATATTTTATACACTGATTTACATCTTAAGTTACACTGTAATTTGTTTTTAATAAAAAATAACATTCACACTAACTTCATTAACTAAATTGTCACTATATCTCCAGTATTCCCAACATCGATATTTTATTTAAATAAGAATGTTATAGCTTAGGTTTATTTTATTTACACAATACTGCTCATATCGCGGAAGTGCGCGCTGCCCATTCCGAGGGCCGGTGCCAGGTGGGGCGCGGGCAGACCCCGGAGGGCCCGGGCTCGGAAGGGCGCGGGCCGGCCTCGTGGAACTCGGAGACGGCGAGTGCGCGCGGGCAGCACGCACTCCCTTGATGTTAACGTTATTTGCCTTTCGCGGTGATTGTAAGGGAAGATTTTGCAGGCTGGGGAATTATAGTTATCTCATCACTGATTTTCAGAGGCTTCAGCAAAGGGTCAGAGTCCAAGTTCTTTGAAGGTACACTCGTCTTACTCTTATCCATTACACGTTTCGCCACAACACTATGGGCGGAGTAAACGTGATTCTCGAACTGTTTGTACATACCAAAGGTAGCCGTGCACACTGTGCACTTGTAGGAGAGGTGTGCCGGTTTCAGCGTCATGTTGTGGTCTCTGGAAACGTGGTTCAGTAGCTTCCACTGGTACACCCTTCCGCACACGGGGCATCTGCCCGCGTCTTTTCCTTTGTTTGCAGCTTCTTGCATGGAGCTGGTCACGAGCCCGTGAGACCCCAGCAAATGCCTTTCGAGACCTTGATCCGTAAAGAATCTAAATTGACACTTTTGACAGTTGAGTGGGGGCCTGTTGTAAATCATCTTAGGGTGGATCTTAACTTTGTGGATCCATTGCATATGGTTTCTGAGTTGTTCCAAGTCCTTTATGTAGCCATCACATATTTCACATATAACAAAAGTAGCCTTAGAATTCTGAGATGCCTGTGAAGACGAAGGTTGTGGTGCACGAGGAAGGGGAGTGATTGAAATCTTGGGAGTGGCATTGTTAGCCTGATTATTTTGAATAATAGGATAATTGGATATGGTAGTACCTGATGGGGGCGTGTTGTGCATTATCATAAGTCCACTGCGTATGATGGGGACGCCGGATACAGTGTTAGGGCGCGGAGGCGCGAGTGGCGGACGCCCGCGGGGTCGGCCAAGCATAGGCATGCCTGCCATAACGTTAGTCACATTCAGCGGAGGCCGCCCCAAGTTATTCATACCCATTTGAGCACGATTGAAGCTTGTCTGGTAAGGAGCACCCACCATATTGTTTCGGGCTCTGGTTAACTTTGGTATCTTTGCTGGGGGTTCCCATTCTAGAGGCGGACCCAGATTAAACTCTGGCTTAAACTTCTTGGCACAAGCGATGAGATGTCGTGCCAATTTAGTTTTACTATTGTCCTCAAAGTGACAATTAGCACACTGCTGATATGCAGGTGCTCTCTCCAACCGACCTCTAATATTGTGTTCAGCCTCCATATGAAACAATATGTCATGAGGACTGCGTATTTCAAATGCACATGTGTTACATTTATAAATATTGTTCTTCATGTGTGGGGCTTCTAAGTGATGAGCCATTACTAACATAGACTCTGTCTTAAAACTACAAAATTCACATCGTTTTTGTTGCAGCGCATAGGGGGCATTAGTCTTTTTGCTGAACTCCAAATTCTGAGTAAGAGAAACAATAGCATTTTCAGTAGCTTTAGTGCTTCGCCCCGCCTTCTTCTCTTTGTATAACTTACGATTTTGTTGTTTTAGCAGGTCACTCTGCACAAATTCTTGCACTAAATTCAAACCTACATTGATAAAGAACTGACCCAAGGAGCAGTCAAAATAACTGTCTGATTTACCTGATGATAAACTTTTGGCAATCATGCTGATCGGATCTTTTATGTCGTCTGTGTCATCTTTTTCCTTAATGACAACTGTGTCATCATCAGAAATTTCATCTGAATCTGAACTAGACTCACCATCCCAAGAGTCATCATCTTCTTCGGTCCGTCTTTTCTTCTTCTTTTTCTCCTGCTTCTTATCCTTCACTAGCTCTTCATCAGCACTCTTTAACTCCTCTTCCGGTACTTCTTCCCCTCTCTCAATTCTCTCCTTCCGTTCCTTTTCCTTTCGCTCTTTCTCAGCTTTATCTTTTTCTAATTTTTCCTGATCCTCTTTGAGTTTAAGCTCTTCTAACTCCTTGCCCAATTTATCAACAAATTCTCTAAAAGGTTTTACTGAAGGCTTTTCATATACATATGGAACTATAAATGAAGGAGCTTCTACCACAAACATGTCATCAGTTAGAGAAGGCAGGATATTTGGCTGCGGTTGAGGGGCTTGGGAACTATTTGGTGTAGAGGTATTCGGTGTGTTCTTGCTGTTAACTGGTGTGATGGTTGTGCCGCGAGCAGCGATACTTTGACATAAGTTCTTAGCTTCTAATGCACTTGTGGTGTTCACTTTGTTTGGTGCAGACGTAGGGCCCTTACCCGACAATATGGAATTTGTATCTATAATTACCACTGTGGGCTCTTTTTGATCACCATTAGTCTTGGCTTGTTTGGATGCTAACTCAGCCAAGCCTTTAGTATCACTTACAACTATAGGCTTAGCTTTGCTCTGGGTTTGGTTAAGTGGATCCTCCATGGATACTTCTTCAATATCTGATTCATCATCACCATTTTCTAGCTGCTCTTCCATTTTTTTCTCTTCAATGGCTTTGTGGCTCTCTTGTGACCCTTCAGAGCTGTCATTACTGTCAGTACTGGAATTGGATGAGTCATCATCATCGTTTGACACTCCCCCTTCCTCCTCATCATCACTGGTGATCTCATGCACTTCAAGACTAGGGCTACCGCCGTTATGGCTTTGGTTTTGGGGTTCAATTTCTTCAATTTCTTCAATTTCATTATCATTTTCGTTTTCTGAGTCACTACTGTCTTCCTTTGGCTGGCTTCCCTGTGATGTGTCATCATCACCTTCAGTCCGCTCATCTGTGAAGCCGAAAGTTAAGTTCTCTGATGAAACCAAAAATCAAAAAGACATAAATTACGTAGTAAAAAATACGCAAGTACTTTAAAGTTCACTTTCGGAGTTTATCGTAATCTAATACGAGCGTTTTAAACTCATCACTGCCCCGATTATGAATTGTTTGTAATTGGTAGCAAAGGGTCATGTCTAGGTGTCAGTTCGCAGCGTCCTCTACACGAGAGGACGCCAGGTAATCCAGAAAAAACTAAGTAATCGAAGTAACCTAAACACAGCACAACGATAGTTTAAACCGATAATTATGCACCACAAACTGCACATTTATGAATGAATTAGGCAATAACAATACTATCATTTACAGAATAGCGTCATTATATCATGTGGTGTGTGGACCGCCATATGGGATTCCATAGCATTTCTCCGAAAACCTTACAAGACCAGGTTTGATGGTAAACACATCATTCCAAACATCCAATTTATTAGATAAAGGTGTGTTGAAGTTAAACACTTACCTGTAGCAGTAGATATCGACATTTTCTACTGAATTTAATGCCAAAAACCAAAAAATAGCACTATAGCACAGTAGCGGAAACCAAACCAAATCAAGCTGTCATTTATAAGGTTCTTTGATCGACACGGTCCGAAAGCGTAATGGTTGCCGTTTTATTTTTCACAGCGAGTTTTTCTCAGAATCTTTTTTCACTATTAGTTTGCTAATAATCAATTACAATAATAATGATTCGCCTTAAAATGTAATCTTCACTATTTATTTGAAACGTTTTGAATAAATAATCGCAATCAAAAGTCAGCAATGTAAAGTTGGCACTATAAAAGACTCTTTCACAAAAGGGAGGGAACACGGAGGGGGAAGGACGCGGTATTCCATAAATTCCATAATGGAATGATTGGAATAAAAAAGCGCTAAATTTAAAATAATTCCAGAAATTCAAAATATTTATATTTTTCATAATATTTGATTTATTTTAGTACCAAATAATGATAATTTCACTAAAAAAGTTAGTATTGAATAAATATAGCTAATTTAAAAGACGTTTATTCATTTTGTCTAAATATCACGACATACAAGCTCAATTCGGCTTGGTTATTTGAAAGTCAAGCTATGAATATTCTTAATCTTATCAGTTAAGTAATTATTCCCAATTTTAATAACTTGCAGTTAAAATTAAATAAATTAGATAATTAGGCATTAAATAAAAAATTCAAAATCCAAATAACGTAATGACATAAAAGTCTTGTTGCTAATTAAACTATTTATGGTTTCTGTAGTTATCAGCCTTAGGAATTACCTAGGGGATCTTCATGAGTCCTGAGAGCTAACTATACAAATAGCTATCAGAGGCATCTCTTGAAATTCTTAGGGACACTACAACATTATTCGTTTCTTTTATAACACTCCTATCTATGATTTCTTTGAGAATATAATTTTGGAAGGAGATGTTGAACCAATCTTGAATAAAACAAAGTCAAATAGAAAATGTAATAATTTATTAATAGGCACATTGATTTTCAATTCATACATTAGGAGGTACGAGTAAGTTAAAGTACTATACAAAATTCAATTAAGAAAAAAAAATTGATTTAAGAACTTATTAACTTCTTAAAACTTAATGAATTAGTAAACATATAAATATCTTAAAATCTAGCATTTAATCTTCAATTTCTTCAACTTCTGCTTCTTTAAATGGATCCAGTAAAGCTTCATCTATCTTACTTAGGTCTGGTTTTCTAATGACTCCTAGTTGTTCAGCTGTATCCAAACATTTCTGTGCATTCTCTTTTGTCCTTTTGATTTTTTGATCATCAAGTTTTGTTATAGCCATCAATATTTCCATAACATCTGTTTCAAATATTTTAGCAGCTATGTCTTTATCATCCTTAATAATGTTGTACAGCATGTAAGTACCCCTGTACTGTATTTCCTTGTCCGGGTGTGCCAGTACACATCTCAAAGTTTCAAGCCATGGTTGCACATCTAGTAACTTTCTGCAGCAGATTTTACTGACAGATGTTAACACACATAATGCTCCAGAAGCAGCTTTGACTGTGTCGACATCTTCTTCCTGACATAGCAGATACAAGAATTTAGTCTTATCATTATTACCCTCATAAGTTTTGAGAACTTCTTCAGACTGAAGTAAATTGCAAATACACTGTGTAGCTGCTCTCAAAAGCATCATGTGCTCTTCATAAAGATAGTGTTCAATTTTAGCTAGTCCACCTTCCTTGAGAATCCTGTTTCTAGTGGTCTCACTCGTTCCAGCTAAATTGCAGAGAGCCATAAGAGCTTCAAAGTTTTCCAATGCAGTACAATCTGGATGAAGTAAATTTAATAAAGGTCTGACTACTTCTAAATTTCTTTGACCAGGGAATGCTACTTCTGGATTTATTGTAATTCCAATTCTGGCTAGTGCTTGAGCTGCTTGCTTTTTTCCTTTATCAGTACCCTCTAGGGACATGGGTATCAGTACTTTTGCTCCCCCTTGCTGGACCACTATACCTCTGAGTTCTTGTAAACCACATATGGCATTGAAAACTCTTGCAATTAACTCTCTTGAATTGTGACTCTCAGTTTTAGCCAAAGCCACTAAACCAGTAGTGACTCCATGCTTAGCTAAAATGGTGATCCTTTTGTTAATAAAGTCTGGGTCATCTAATTCATGTGTTTCTGGCACATGGTGCTTAGCAAACTTGGCTAGCTCCAACATTTCTGGCACAACTTCCTGTTTTTCATATGCATTGCACAGATTGACTAACGTTGTCACCACACCATACAAGCAAGACTGATCACCACTCTTTGCAAGCTCAATGAGAGCCTGAATAGCAGCTGCGTCTTCAACTAATTTCTCTTTCACATCGGCATCTAAAGTTAAGTAAGACAGTCCTTCTGCTGCCCATTTCCTTGTATCATTTTCTTTAGCTGGATTGACTAGGAACTTTTTGCAAGCTTCAGCTAGCTTTTTTGTAGAGCCATCAGCAAAAGGACGAATTGAAGCATCATCTCCTCCAAAGCTCCCAACTTTACAAAGGCCTACTAAAGCCCTAACTCTGACAGCATCATTCTTGCATGTGTATAGTTTCTTTAGAATGTCAACTCCTTTAGTGATGATTGACCTAGCCTTATCCTTCTTAGATGCAGCAGCAACTAAACATTCACAAGCCACTTTTTGTTGCAGGGCATCCTCAGTTTGGGCCATCACAAGAATCATTTCTAGAATACCTTCCTTTGAAATAACATAGTTACCAACATCAAGAGGACCGCGAAGCAATGATGTGATTGCTACGGTTACTCTTACTTTAGATTCTAGATCAGGAGACATTAGTTTATCCTTAACAAATTCATCAACTTGATTATTAAAGATTTCTCTGGCTGTATCATAGTACATGTTTTCATAGATTTTTGCTAGACACGCAGCAGCAATAGTCCTTGAAGATGGTGTGATATTCATTGCTGATTCATATTTATATTCCTCTAGTTCACTGCACACTGCAAGTAAACGCTGTAGTCCCTTTATATCAACAAATCTTTCTGCCCAGTTTATTGCATTGTAGTGACAGTTCCTCATAATCAACTCCATGATGGCATCTCTCGCAAGTCCACTGATAACTGCATCCGTTATTGAGTAGGTTAGACAGGTCAGGAGTACATCAATTTCACTTTTGTTCTCCTCACAAAGTTGTGGATCAGGTTTACTATCTTTTTTGTTATCCAGACCTGAGAAGGTGTTTAAAATTACTTGAAGACAATACTGGGCTGCATTTACTTGTTCCTCATTGGTGCTGTCAATGATCTCTAAAAACCATGGTATACCAACAATTTTAATGATATTTCTGGTCCTCTCAATACTTCTTTTACATAGCTGGCTTATGGTCCTGATTGCATTGATATATATCTCAGAATTCTTCTCTACCTTCAGCAGCTGTTGTATTTTGTGGACAACGCCATTTTTCAGCATGATATCTGCACCTGCATTTTCTTTAGCAAGAACAAGCAAATTAGACATTGCTTTTTCACGTTTTTCAGAGTTCTCAGTTACATCAAATGCTAATTTAAACATTTGTTCCACTTTGCTGCTAGTTTGTGCATTTTGTCTAGCACGCTCTTGAACGACTGCGTGCAACCGCGACAACACTGGCTGCACTGCCTTATTTGAGGGATCAACTGTAAATATCGTTTTAGCATCTCTGTATGCCTCCTCAAACCTTTCTAAACTCTCCAACGCCTGCGCTCGACGGAACAACGCTTTTGGGTCTTCGGGCACGATTTGTAGGGCTTCGTCGCAATCTTTTATAACCTTATCAAACTCTTTCGTCTTGAGGTAGGCTGCTGCTCTATTTTTTAGGTACGTAGCCCTGTCTCGACTGTCTATCTCGGCCACATTGATAGCTTTGGTGTACAGAGATATCGCCTCATCGTAATTCTCCGATTTGAACGCCTCGTTACCTTTATTCTTGTACGTCTCGCCTTCTTCGTTTTGAACAACCATTTTTGTGTTACTTCTTGATAAAACAATTGATTAGACAACGCTGGCCGCGCTTTATATATTCCACTAAGAGAGAGTTCTGGTAAGTTCTCGTACTCCCCGAGGCTACATCTCAAATTTACGGTCCAAAATAGAACTTTATTTTTGTTCACCGTATGGGGTTAACTAGGTAGGTACAGAGTTTCACAAAGTGACAATGACATAAACGTTCAGGAATCCATGTTTAAAACTTTGGCTGAAGCATAATCGTTGGCAAAAGTGATTAATTTCAAAAAGATTCAGTTTTCAGTTTTAATACTTACAATTATAATACTTACTTGTACTTACTAGCTTAACTACTTGATAATCGCGTTTTAACAGCGACTACACTTATCATTTTAACTTTACAAGGTTATGGGAGCCACGCTGCGTATGTCATACGAATTACGATATCGAAGCAAATTAAGCAAAAAATTTGATGTACTTAATAACTTATAATAAAGTAAAGACTTAAGTTAGTAAGTACTACATAATTACTTTTAATACTTTGTCCAGAGTAGCACAGCACAGTGTTTCTGCACGAGTGCACACTCAACTCTAGCAAAAAAAAAAGGCTTTCTGTTTTATGGCAGTTCCCTGGAAATAACCAGTCATGATTGGTCTATTTGAATGTACCTTGTTGTTCCATAATTTTCATTGGACAAAAATTTGCCATAGTGGCCATAAACAACGGAGTAGAATAGCAGGTTTCGCCAATCCAATGGCCAGTCAAAATTAAAAATCAGAAAGTCACCCAGCCAATTGTCTTTTGTCGCATTGCAAGTACCTCGTGCACCGGAGATTCAGATTTGAGTTCTAAAATTTATACAATACAATGTCTGCAATTAGCTTATTGAACCCTAAAGCTGAATTTGCCCGTGCCGCGCAAGCTCTAGCGGTAAACATATCTGCTGCCAAAGGAATTCAAGATGTGATGAGAACTAACCTGGGCCCGAAAGGAACAATGAAAATGTATGTAATTTTTTGGTTCTGGCAGGAAGATGACCTTATATATTTTACAACATATATTTCTGATTATTGCCAATGATTTTGAGTCTGATCTCTCGAAAAAATTGTACCAAACTCTTGAAATCTGTGTTTGTAAAATCATAAGATCGGCAGCAGGGTTCCGCATCTGTCAAAGTAGGTAGCGCTGCACCTGGCAGAATCTGTTTTCATATAGGTATTTACGGCCATAGATTGATACTTAACCCTTCTAAAATGGCTAAATGAGTGTGATAGCAAACATTGGTCTTGGCTTCCAATATCCCAAAAGTACCAAATCGTAGCTTATTTTTTTTTTTTTATCAGTTATTTGCAAGTTTTTGTGTTAACAAAAATTTTAACAAAAAAAAAACCAACTTAAAAAAAAACTATTCCAAAAAAACAAAGCACTTAAAAGTAAAGAAATAATTGCGTATTCTTCTAAAACTTATAGATAATAAGATGTAGGTACAATTATTGTTATTGTTGGAGTCCTGTCAGCCAAGGAAACACTACAATATACCTAGCAATATACCTATTTCTAACATATGACGTTTACGTAAATCAGAACCTAACACTCATCAAACTACCCTTGAAGTATATCCTTTCCAATAAAAAAAGAAGCATCGAAATCGGTTGGCGTGATAATGAGTTATTCACCCATTTGTCGCGCATATGGTTTATCTAGATTTAAGACTTATATGGATTTCCCATGGATGCCACTGTCAGAACTGGACCAAATTAAAATGGGACCACACGGGCAGCATCAGCTTAGCGGCGTAATGTTGAGTTACCCGTCCAATAGTCGCGCATTTTGTCTATCTAGATAATAAATAAATAAAATAAATATAAATATGCGCCAGACAACACACCTCTTGTAATGGTCTCGAAGTAGGGATTAATATCCCTGTGTTACGAGGTACCACACAAGGAAAATAAGCTAGGGGCGTCTCCCAGCACACCCAGACCTGAGTCAATTCAGAAAAGATCTTTTCCCTAAATTGACCCGACCGGGAATCGAACCCAGGACACTACGGAAATCGAGGCGAGAAACTGTGCTACAGTGCACTACGCCAACCGTGTCGAAGATTTAAGACATATGGATTTCCCATGGATGCCACTGTCAGAACTAGACCAAATTAAAATGGGACCACACAGGCACCATCAGCTTTCAAATAAATAAAGAATTATCAAAATCGGAAACTAGATTCTATAGATTTAATAGCAACAAAAAGTTAAAGAAATATATTAAAATTAATAAATACATTAACAAAACTAAAAAATTAGTTGATAAACAGTTG
Source organism: Udea olivalis (assembly GCA_947369235.1). NCBI lineage: Eukaryota > Metazoa > Arthropoda > Insecta > Lepidoptera > Crambidae > Udea > Udea olivalis. The sequence goes on along the minus strand of OX376362.1, from coordinate 5,575,681 downwards.
GACATCAAGAAATATAATATTTTAAGAAAGGAAAAGTTAGATTTAATCTCTGAATTAGAACAAGGTAGCTTACTATTAGATAGTACTAAAATCTCCTATGAAAATGAGACCATGGCTCTTGAGCATAAGATTGCTTGCTTAGAGAGTTCTCTGAGGGACACCAAAAAAATGTATGATATATCCCAAAAAGAGATCAGTGAACACATATTAGCTGCCACAGAATTGTTAAAGATGTCAACTTACAATGCAGAGAGGTTTGATTCGCTTATAAGTAAACAAATCACTTGCAATAATTGTTATCAACAAGTAGTGGAGATGGATACTGAATTGTCACGTGTTGAGGCCACACCAACTGACTTATCAGAGCCTGCTAAGGTGGATAAATGTAATACTCCACAGGCTGCTCCAAATAATACTTTTATATTTTCTGACGAGCTAGGTAAAGGATTAGGCATATTGTTGTCTAAAAAATCGAATCAACAAGTAATAAATTTATGCCATCCAGGTATGTCCTATTCTGACCTAGTTAGTAACATCTCAAAAGAGAAGCTAGGGGTAAACTCCACTCCACACACACACAAAAGTTTTAGGATCCTTTATGGGGCAAGGTATACATTATTACAACAAAATTCCAAAAACAATTTGTGAGTTACCTTTACATAGATTCAAAAATCACATCAAAACGGCTTTATTAAAAAAGGGCTATTATACTACAAAAGACTACCTTATAGATAAAAATGCCTGGGTATAAGCGCTCTGCTCGATGCGGGATTAAATAGCTCTATTGTAACAGATGTTTTATTGTAAGAGTTAATAGGTACCTAGTATGTATGTACTGACTAACAATTTTTGTTTTTGAATTGTTTAAATGAATTCTTGTTATTATATTCTTTTATGGTTGGTTTTTTCTCTTTGTTTTATATTCTTTTAGGTTTATTTGTATCAAAATGACACACTGCTTGTACTTTACTAACGCCTGTTGTAAACCCAAAACAAGTTTAAAAGAGTAACTGCTGAGTTTCTCGCCGGGTCTTCTCAGTAAGAAACAACTCCGACGCGGTGGTAGAGTCGCATTATGTCTGTATACTGTTTATTTACATATCCATATTATTATGGTATTTATGTCTATTATTTAGTATATTTTGCTGTAAATTTGACGATTTGAAAGTACTCATACAGTCTATTTGAATAAAGTTATTTGAGTTTGAGTTTGGTTGGCGTAATATTGAGTTATTCATCCATTTGTCGTCCATTTGTCGCGCATTTTGTCTATCTAGATTTAAGACTTATATGATTTCCTCATGGATGCCACTGTCAGAACTAGACCAAATTAAAATGGGACCATTCGGCAAGCACCAGCTTTTAACTAAAAAAAGAATGATCAAAATCGGTTCACCCAGTCGAAAGTTATGAGGTAACAAACATAAAAAAAACATACAGTCAAATTGAGAACCTCCTCCTTTTTTTGAAGACGGTTGAAAATTGGTCTAATGTGACCGGAATATATATATTATTTAGAAAATGATTGTTCTCATGCAAGTGGATGTAAATCTTTTTTTGAGAATAAATTTATTTAACCCAAAATTGTTAATTTAAAATTATTGCCATGAGAATGATAAAGCAATGCATCACAAGTACTAACCAAATTACAGGTTGGTGTCTGGCGCTGGGGACATCAAGATCACAAAAGATGGCAACGTACTTCTCCATGAGATGCAGATCCAGCACCCGACGGCGTCGCTGATCGCGCGCGCGTCCACCGCGCAGGACGACGCCACGGGAGACGGCACCACCTCCACTGTGCTGCTGATTGGGGAGCTGCTAAAGCAGGCTGACATTTATATAAGTGAAGGTATTAAAATTATAAAACTATTTCTTTATTTCTCCCACACAATACTGAAAGTATAACTTTAAAAATAAAGATGTAACATAAATTACCCATATGTATTAAAACAAAAGTATCATGAACCTGGATCCTCTTCTAGTACTCAGCACATATTAGAAGTTCTAATATAGTGGTACAAGTTCTGCAAAGTTTGGAGTTAGATAATTTACCCAGATATTTATTTTGTGTTATTGATTATTCCTAGAAGTACCTTGCATAAGATTTTTTGTGTCATCTATGCTCAGCCTGCTGGTTTGTTTGCTCCTCAACTTACCTTGTATTATTTGAATGAGGTTATTTGGTATGAAAATTGATTTAGGATTCTATTTAGTGCCACTTTTTACACCTTTCTATTACACGAAGGGAAACCATTATTTGGGACCAGTACCATTGTTTGCGATGTCTCATATTTATTAATTGTTCTCGCCTAACCATTCATTATTTTAATTAATGTTTAGCTTTTTCTATGTTTAATGTTATCTCATAACTACTTACTCTTGTTACAGGTCTTCACCCCAGAATCATCACAGAAGGCTATGACTTAGCACGCGTTAAGGCCCTTGAGGTTTTAGAATCAATGAAGATCCCAATTGAGATCAAGAGAGAGAACCTTCTTGATGTAGCTAGGACTTCTCTGAAAACTAAGGTAAATGTTGAATCTAATGGTCTATTTCTTTTTGAACAGCTATAAGCTTCATATTATAGAATAGAGTTCAGGGCGCCACATTGCGAATTTTAGCAAGATTTAGCCATGATGTTTGTATTACTGAAATAATAAAAAAAAACCACACAGAAACTTACTCTATGGACTACATGAAGCCAGCTACAGGTTGTATGTTGTCAATGAGGCTCTCCTTTCATTCAGTAATCTTTTTAAGTCTCTTCTAACTTGCTCTTATCAAAACACACAACAACACAAACACAGTTTCTGTGCAGCATTTAGTAAAAAAGTAATTGATAACAGGTTCATGCAAGCCTGGCCGAAGTGCTGACGGATGCCTGCGTGGACGCCGTGCTGGCCATCCGCACGCCGGGGAAGTCCGTCGACCTGCACATGGTTGAGCTGATGGAGATGAAGCACAAGACTGCTACAGAAACCACACTTGTCAGAGGTGAACAACATTCCAGTGGCTTATGCTAGTTTTTTTACAAAGTATACGTTAAGGCCTGCGCAGGCGACGTATTATCCGCGGCGTACATTTTTCTCCGTCAAAATAGATCCCTTACAAACTGTATCGAGCAATGCACTCGACCGACTAAAAGTACGCCGAACCAAAAATCCGCTGAAACACCGCGGACGCCCGCGGAGCGTAGCGGATTAAAGTGCGCGGGCCCAGTATTCTCTATAAAACGTCTTCTCTTTTGCTTTAACTTCATGTAAGTTACAGCACAACATAATCTCAGAATATTTATAAATCGTCACGACGAAAGAAGAAGAAGAAGAATGTTTAAATACTCTCGGACAACAAATGATCGCACAGTGTGCGTTGAGTCTGCGGTGGAATTTGGAGTTCGCGGAGCGTACTTTTTTGGCGGCGTACGTCGTCTCCGCAGGCCTTCTATTTGCAATAAAGATTTGATATTGAGAACTGTTGTAGTTATTAGGTAGCGTCTTTCCTGGGAAAGTTATAGGTGAAGCCCACTGTATTCTTTTGCCTGTATTAAAACCTCAGTTATGCAAAAATTTTGAGGCAGTGTTGAGTCAGTCATTGAGAGATGTTCTATGCTTGAGAAGCATGAGGTTTTTGCCATCATTTGGCCTTCTTAATATGTATTTCCTACATTTACGACGCTTACTTTTGTTAGCTTTTTTGCCTTACAAAGTTCGAAGAAATTTCGCTAATTAACACCTAGAGTAGTCCCACAGTAGTCCTCCAGTTCTCAAATGTGTCTCTCAAGTGTGAGAAGTAGAATGTTCATACATTACTAGGTTCTGGATTTTCACCATCGCCTTCCCCTCAGGTCTGGTCCTAGACCACGGCGCGCGGCACCCGGACATGCCGAAGCGCGTCGAGAACGCGTACATCCTCACCTGCAACGTCTCGTTGGAATACGAGAAGACCGAAGTCAACTCCGGCTTCTTCTACAAGTCTGCGGAGGATAGAGAGAAACTGGTTGCCGCTGAGAGAGACTTCATTGACCAGAGAGTGAAGAAGGTGCGTTGTACAAGGAAATTATAAGCAAATATAGGGCAATTTACACAAACATCATTTATGGCAGAGCCTGCACTTAAAATTATTGACAGGGAATGATAAAAATACTTATATATATCTTATGAACATGATGCAGTTTCCTGTCCCTGCAATTCTTTATCATTCATATTGAATTGCAAAAGGGATCAAAAAACACTATGTTCTTTGTGGTTCCTAAAACCATCATAAAGAAAAAGGTTTGGTTGTAGAAAGCTGAAATTTAGGATGTAGATTCTCTGGGGAGTTCTTTTAAGCACTAAAAGGAATTACTATGGTAACATGAAAAAACTGGTTTTTACATTTATGTACGAAGTCACGGATAAAAGCTATGTTTTATATTTATGAACACCTCTTTTACAGATCATCGCCCTCAAGAAGAAAGTGTGCGACGGCACTGACAAGTCGTTTGTGGTGATCAACCAGAAGGGCATAGACCCTCTTTCCCTGGACTCCCTCGCCAAGGAAGGCATCGTGGCGCTGCGCCGCGCCAAGCGCCGCAACATGGAGCGCCTCGTGCTGGCCACGGGCGGCACCGCCATGAACTCCGTAGACGATCTCACAGAAGAATCGCTCGGTTACGCCGGACTTGTCTTCGAACATATTCTAGGCGAAGACAAGTTCACCTTCGTCGAGCAGTGCAAGAACCCTCTATCGGTCACCATCCTCGTCAAAGGCCCAAACAAGCACACGCTGACCCAAATTAAGGACGCGGTCCGCGACGGACTCCGTGCCATCAACAATGCCATCGAAGATCAGTGCGTGGTCCCTGGCGCGGGCGCATTCGAGATCAAAGCCAATCTAGAAATGTCTAAATACAAGGACACTGTCAAGGGCAAGGCGCGTTTGGGGATCCAAGCGTACGCTGAGGCGTTGCTCGTAGTGCCGAAGACTTTGGCGATCAATTCTGGCTACGATGCCCAGGACACTATTGTGAAGCTGCAGGAGGAAGCCCGTCTCAGCCCTGATCCCATCGGCTTGGACTTAAGCTCCGGGGAAGCCATCAAGCCCGCAGACTTGGGCATCTTCGACAACTACATTGTGAAGAAACAAATCATTAACTCGTGCTCAGTTATCGCTAGCAACCTCCTCTTAGTCGACGAAATCATGAGAGCGGGAATGAGCAGCCTCAAAGGATAACTTAAAAGTACATTTTATTTTAAAAGGTATTTTTTACTAATAGTTTTAACAAAAGTTGCTTTTTTTTAGTTTTACTCTTCAGCATTTCATGATGGCATTGATTGCATAATACAAATTTATAATTCCATATTACTTATGGAATGCTTGCAATTTGCTACTATAATAAATACACTTCATTCTAATTATTACTCAAATAAATAATATGTTACTTAACACAAACACTATGTTTTATTTTAAATTATTGCATTCAGTTCCATAGACATGGTGCTTACTATGTTACAATAAGGACTTTCTCACATCCCTGCGTGAGAAATCTAGTTATTACCTATCATGTATCAAGAGTATAATGAAAAACTGGTCTAAATATTAGCCATTTATTAACACATATACATATAACATAGCCACTTACATTGTACACTATTCGAAAGTAAAAGCCATATCTGTTGGTATAGACATAACTTACATGATATTTTCGTACCCTTCACTTTTGAGAGAAGGATTTTGATCAAGTATTTAGATATAAAAAATGGAACATGAGACAAATTATAAGCTTCTTTGGTTTATTATTTTTGTTCAGTTTTGTTTTACAAAAAAATCATCAAAACCCTAATACCGCAATATTTAAACTATTTAGGTTACATAAAATAACATTATTTCGAGTTTTGAAAAAAATATCATTATCCCACTTTTCCATAGATACTTACATCTATTTATTCTAAGTCAATGTTGATGAAATGCCCCGTACATATCTTGAAAGTAATAATATTCAATACCAATCAATATATTACACAAAATGAAAAATTACAAAGAGGCCATTAGCGTCATGGGTCATGGAATAAACGTTGGCGAATACCTCTCACCGGTGTAGATAGCGGCATGCATGCAGCGCTCATCGCGAGGTTGTTGTCATTGTGTCCTAAACACTTCCACCCGTAAGCCACTTTCAGATAAATTGTTTTAAAATCTAACTGATGAGTACTTAAATTCTTTAAATAACATATTTATAAAATATCTGTTAGACTTAAATATAGATAAAATAATTGTTACTTTTATTGCACATAATACACGTCTAACAAACTTACAACATCAATTCTATACACTGAACTAGCACATATTTGTGATGAACTAAAAAGTATTTAAATTGTATTTAAGTAATAGTTACACATTAATAAAAAGAAAGTCGATTATTTTGTTTTAAAAACAAATAACTTAAATTTAGGTAAGAGTTAATTCGAGAATTCTTATTATTATAAAAGCACAAAAGTTTTTGGAATCAACGTTGGGTAGACGAGAAAAACTGTGGTAAAATCTTTTACTTCTTCAACTAGCTTTTATGGAGGCCTAAAAACTAAAAAAGCCGGTTAAAAAACTCACATGATAATATAATATATATATATTATTATATACATATAATATAGATATTATAATATATATATATATATTATATTAGATAGATAATGTAGAAAAGTTCTTTATTGAATGAAATACAGTCGGCAACAAAAGTACTGCATCTTTGGCATAGTAGACTTGACAAAACGTAATATTTGTTCCTTATCATGAAAACTCCAGAAAATGTAATGTTTATTAGTGTTCAGTGACTATGAAAGTCGACTGTAGCAGTTTGTGGAGGTGACAGAAAAAAGTATACCAAAACCAACAGGATGGAAACCCATTGTCTACCCAAATCACAATAGTACCTGACTGTATACTATCAATGTTACACCTACACTAAATTCATTACTGAATACCTTTCCTTTCGAACCATTTCTTTGTTTAGTCGATGGCTTTCCAGGTTAAATGGGACAAATGTAAAAGCTTTGGGGCACCATAGGGAAGTTGACATAGTTACACCAGTTCAGACATGGAACCAGTAGCAGCAATAGGTATAATACCGGGTGACTTAAAACGACCGACAAAGCTGTAAGTATCACCTCATATCCTAAATCCACTTTAATTAGTAGAGTAGTAAATGTACCGTTCATAATAATTTGTAGAGATGACCGTGTGAGAGAGAAAAATAAGCTAGCAAATATGTCGTTAAAACTCTGAGGATAACGTTGAGATATCTTAAATACGACCTGAAAAATGGTTTTAATTGCCGAATACAATGCTTTATTTGCATTTGAGACTATTGGCTTAATGTGCGGTAGCACGGTTTCTTGTTTCGACTTTCGTAGCGCCCCGGGTTCAATTCCCGGTCGGGTCAATATTTTTTTTACTATACGGAAGTGGAAGTATAAAACTTCAAGATAACGTTTGTCGATCGTTCTTCGCCACCTAGCATAACCTCCACTGACACCTATCTAGTTGGCTTTGGCGGCACTCTTGGCGCGTTCCTCGACGTCAATAGTGGCCAAGTTGAGCGACGCGACGCCCATGTGCAGCACAGTGATGAGCGTCTTCACGACCGCCACCGGCAGGGAGACCAGCGCTATCAGCTTGAACAGACCCATACCTAGCACTGGAAGTGAGAAGTTAAAGTTTAGGAGGACGAAGTTAAAAGCTGTAAAAAAATGTTTTTGGTAGAGCTTGTTTAAACTGAAATGACGCGCCCCTCAACAGCATTCACGCACAAATTTAAATTTGAAATATAAACGCAATACATATTATGCCGCTGTATTTGGTCGTTCTGCAGAAGCCGGTGTGCCCCGAACCTAGAAGCACGCGTCGTTTGTTCGCAAAAGTAGGTAGGTACTTTTGGCACATTGAACTTGAACTTGAACTTTATTGTGAACATAAATTTGGGTACATTGTTAGCGGATACATTTGCTTTTAAAGTATAATCGCCAAATTTTACCTTTTCAGATGAATTCACATTTCTATTATTAGAACACACTAAACAAAGCTGTAATACAATAAACACTAATTATTTGACTGCTATGTAATTGAATACTAAATATAATCTAAGTACTATTATCTTGTAAAAAATATTTTATACTATAGTAACATTTATCCAATAGCCATGTTATAATATTTGTTTTAAATTTATATATATTCATGTCTTTAAAATAGTCTGGCAATTTATTAAATATATCTATACACATTATATAAGAATTTCTTGACGCTAAAGTTAATTTCATTAAGGGTTTATGTAGTTTTTGTAAATACTGTGAACGAATTTTTCTCTGTGTTGTATCTTGTTTTTTTTGGAATAAATGTTTATACTTAAAAACGAATAGACACACTTCATAAATATACAAACATGGTAATGGAAGTATATTCAATTTCTTAAAAAATGGTTGACATGAGTCGGTTTTCTTGATACTACACATAGCCCTTAAACATCGTTTTTGTAAAATAAACAATTTTGGAATATCAACTGAATTTCCCCATAATACAATTCCATAACGCAATATAGAATCTACGTATCCATTATAAGCTGTTAGGGCTGCTTGCAGCGAAACCACTCTACTTACTTTTCTTAAGGCAAACACGAATTTATTAACTTTAGTACTAATCTTATCAATGTGATCCTTCCAATTAACATTACAATCTAAATTTAGGCCTAGAAATGTAGTTTGCGAGACTTCTTCCACAAGTTCGTCACTAAACGATATATTTAGACTTTGTGAACTGGCTCGCGGTGTTCGGAATTGTATATATTTTGTTTTATTTATATTAACTCTAAGATTATTAACTGTTAACCATGAAATTGTCTCTGCTAATGCTCTATTTATATCGTCATTGTAATTTAATATATCATTACTTTTTATAATAAGGCTAGTATCATCGGCAAACAGTATGCATTCGTGGGATATCTGTCGAGGTAAGTCATTAATATATAATAAAAAGAGAAGGGGTCCCAGTATGCTACCTTGTGGTACCCCATAACCGTTATGTATGTACGGTGATTGATATTTTACGAGTGTTTTTTGTTTTTGACAGTATCTTTGAATCTCAACAGATTGAGTTCTTTTAAATAAATATGACTTTATCCATTCCAATGCAGGACCACGTATGCCATATTTTGCTAATTTTATGAGTAATCGTTCATGACACACAAAATCGAAAGCCTTGCTCATATCTAATAGCAGTACAGTCACAGGCATTTTTTGATCTATGCAATCCATAACACTTTTAATTAGTTTGAATGTTGCAAGAGAGGTATTTCTACATTTCCGGAAACCATTTTGTTCTTTAGTTATATTGTTATTAATTTAAACCACTTAAAAAACTTGGGGCGCGTCATTTCAAATTAGACAAGCTCTACCCTCGTATTAGGTAGGTACCTAATTAGTTAAACAATTTTTTGAAATTATGTAATATTCTTGGTGAGGAGAAACCCAGGCATGTGATGCCCCTAACTTTGGAAAAGACATTGTAAGGTTGAGAAGTTTCAAAGTCCGAAAATACCAAATAAATACAAAAGTTTCTTACCAATCGGTCCAGTATAAAAGTACATCACATAAGTTGCCGCATAGAAAGCTTCATTGCCAGCGCACATAAAAAACAGCACATTCTTGTTAGTATAATACAGCCGCATGATCGGGTTCCCGGACATGTCTATGAACTTGTGAGACGTCTTTCCTTGCAGCGTCGTGGTGTGCAGGTAGAGCCAGTGGCCGGTGATGTCGATGGCCATGGACAGCTGCAGCCAGAAGGTGTAGGCCGGGTAGAAGGTGGCGAGGGTCATCATGAGGCAGGAGGTGCCGGCGCGGTCCGTCAGCTGGTCGAGCATGCCGCCGAATTTTGTGCCTGTGACAATAAATAAATCATAAATAACAGATAATCTTGGTGTAAGATGTCAAAGCATCATCTGATCTCGAACTAATAAAAGCTCGTATTGTATCCGTCATCCAAAAAAATCGCTGGTAGGGCTGGTAGTTAGCGAATTTGGGACCAAATTGGTGGTATGAACCTGTGGTATGAAAATTTGCGATGTTTATGAACCAAGTGCAGTGTCTGTGAGAGTAGCACACATTTGGTTTAAGCGTTTTCAATCCGGCTATTTTGATGTCAAAGATGCACGCGTCGCTCTGGTTATTACGGATAAAATGGATGGCATTCTTGAAAAAGTGGAGCAAGATCGGCATATCAATAGTTACGACGTAGCTGAAGAACTGGGAATTGTCCACAAAACAGTTTTGGCGCATTTGAAAAAAACTGTACCCAAAAAAGCTCGATATTTGGGTACCTCACGAGCGCACTGAAAGAAACCTAATGAACCGTGTACTCATTTGTGATTCTTTATTACGACGTAATGAAACCGAACCATTTTTGAAGAAGCTGCCAAAGAAGCCAAAGATGCACGAGTCGCTTTGGTTATTACGGATAAAATGGATGGCATTCTTGAAAAAGTGGAGCAAGATCGGCAAATCAGTAGTTACGACGTAGCTAAAGAACTGGGAATTGACCACAAAACAGTTTTGGCGCAGTTGAAAAAAACTGTGTACCCAAAAAAGCTCGATATTTGGGTCCCTCTCGAGTGCACTGAAAGAAACCTAATGAACCGTGTACTCATTTGTGATTCTTTATTACGACGTAATGAGACCGAACCATTTTTAAAGAAGCTGATAACTGGTGATGAAAAGTGGATCACGTACGACAAGAACGTGCGAAAAAGGTCGTGGTCGAATTCCGGTCAGGCTTCACAGACTGTGGCGAAACCCGGGTTAACTCGCAACAAGGTGATGCTGTGTGTGGTGGGATTGGAAGGGCATTATTCATTATTAGCTGTTACCACGTAAATGTAAATAAACAATAATGAAAAATGTTTTGAATTTTCTTAAATAATGCGAAGAATCTTTTTCCCCAACGTATTAGAACATGAAAGTCATGCAAAACTGTTAAAATTAAGCATTCATACGATTATTCATCAAAAACGAAATAATGAAATAATTATGAAATCTGCTTGACAGCAATTTGTCAACTTTTTCCTCTTAAATATATAAAAATAATAATAACAAATTGAACACATGCAGAATTGTAAGAAATTTTTCACAGAATGAATTATAACAGTAATAATAATAGATAACACACATTACATTTCAGCTAATTCACTACACACAAACACAAAATACATCATATTTCTTTAACTAAATGTTTCATCATGAATTTCACTTGGCCTAGGCCCGTGTAATTAATGAAAACCAGCATTTCAGGCTGAGATATTTGACGAAATAAAGTAAAAATAATAATAATAAGCGGGCTGCAGGGCAGTTCTATGAGCTGTTGGTGCGTAGCGACCCCACGGGCTACCATCATCCCGACGTTAACCCGCAGGGCAGCTTGTGGCGAGCTGTTGGTGTGTAGCGACACCACGGACCCGAGTTCCCCCGAGAATCGGTCAGGCCCTCCGCCTCCGCTTGCCTTAGCTGGCCGACCAGAGTGGGGCGTTAGAGCGGAATGCTCGCAGGATGGAAGTGAAAGATGCATAAGCCGCGAGTTGGTGGGGTGGTTTATCCACCCCGTAGAAAGCGGTGTACACCTCTCGACACCCTGAACCGTTCACGACCATGTTGCTGCCTTTGCTGGCCCTATGCGTCAGCACGTTTGGGTGGCGCATTTAGTGAGTGGCTAGTCACAGTCTCCCAGGAGAAAAAACATTGAGACATTTTGCATGGCAGACGTCCGTTGTCTCCCGTATACAAGTCCACCAAATAATTCACCTCCATAGCCCAGTGTTTACTTTTTAACATTTTTGCTATAGTCCTTGCATCTGCTGGGCGTTGTCTTTAGGTAGACTAACAATATTTATCTAGAGACAAAACTCAGCAGATGTACACATAACAAAGAAGATTAAATGGTACCAAAAAGGCCTCTACGTGTTGGCTTCGGCCAAAGGACCGAGTCCCCATGTGAATTTTCCAAGTACCAACATAATAATAATAATATTGTTTATTTGCGTGAAAAGTGGTATAAAAGATGGTACAAATTAAAAATGAGTTCACATTTCACCAGGACCTGGCATGCAAACAGATATAAGTTAATTATAGAATAAAATTAAAATAGGTTGTCTTTGGACCGTACGTGCGTACCTACGTAGTGAAAGGAACGTTGCATGAATCAGAATCATTTATTTCGATTGAAAGTGGTATAAATACAATACTGACGATTTACTGTTGTATAAAAGAAAATAAATTTAATCATTTATTTATTTGTTATCAGATATCATATTCTAGGAAGGTGACAAAGTAAAGATAAAAGTACAACACATCTACCATTTCTGGCTTACAAATTTTTCACAAATATCAAAATATACATTTTCGAATGACGGTTAATGAAGGTTATATACTAAATTAAAATAACATCAAAATTAAATGTCAATCATATAATAACATTCATAGATTTCATTGAAATTCAGCTATTAGATTGTTGGTCGCATTGAAATTCAGCTATTTAGGTATTCAGAAACAAAATAAAAGCAATTGTCAATCAAAAATTTACTTAAGTGGCTATTAAATTGATTTGCTGGCAAATTCAATGGTAAATGGTAGTTTGTTGTATATTAAGTTTTAATTATTTTGTTATTTAAAGCTTTTATACAATTTGTAAGAATATATTAAATCGATTAGGGTATGTAACTTCGCTGTTACTAAAAAATATATTGTTGTTATGAATATTATTTATTCATTTCATTAAAATTACGTAAATATTACAACTATATTTTCTTGTCTTTAATCCCCTTCCGTCATGCACTTCTTTTCTAATAAACAGGCTACCTCAAAGTCGCGCCGCAACATTAATGGGTATCAGATTAGGTTCTATTCATGTTATAATTTCAGCTAAATATAGGAAAAAAAAAATATCCTACTAAAAACTGACACATCCGAAGCCACATGAGATATTGTAACGTTACCCATCGTCGTGATCGTGAACGACAATACGAGGGGGCATGCCAAAAAAAATTTTATACTAAAAAAAATATAAAATTTATTCTTTATTACAAGTATCGATATTTTCGAAGTATTCACCCAGAGCACGTATACACTTTTCCATACGTTTGAACCTGTAACTGAAACTGAAAGAACCGTGACCACTCTTCTTTATACACCTCAGAAATCTGGAAATTATAGGCAGCCCAGTGCATCCTCTTTGCTTTCAAACCTCTTCCCCTTTAGTTTTTCTTTAATTTTTGGAAACAGGTAAAAATCACAAGGCGCCAGGTCAGGGGCAGCCCATCGACACTGCATACAAATGAACATTTATATGGAATTATGAACGTACTTTTTAAAAAATTGTTTCGGCAGATCGTCGTGTTACTGTTCGTTTTGTAGCTGAAGAACTAAATATTTCGATAGGAAGTATCCGTTATTATTATTATTATTTTCAACTGGGGACGCTGGCAGTGGGCCGGGTGATCGGTCCGTTTGTGGAGGAATTTCACCCATTTCCCCGGGCCCCCCTTGCAGGGGGTCTTTAGGTTAGGAAGTATCCATAGTTATACATGAACATTTGGGCATGAAAAAAGTATCAGCGCGCTGGGTGCCTAGAATGCTTACAGACGAGCATGAACAAACAGGACTGCGCATAATCAATTTGGATGGCTCGACCATTATTCCATTATAGTGCAGTGCGATGCGCGTTCGGAGACGGACGTGCGGCACTGCGCAGTAAGAATTTATAATTCGCGATCCGCACGGCAACAGCCGTTCGCGCGTTTAGGCAATTATGAGTTCCCAACTCATAGTAAACGAGCTGTTAGCGTTTATCCAACACGCTATAGACACCATGGACGAGGTCAGCATCTTGCAGATCTGCAAGTCCAACTTCTAGGAGGACGAGATTTGCAGAGGCAAGGCGCTGCTTTTCCAAACCCTCGGAAAGGTCAACCAAATGCCATCTCGCCGAAGAGATGGGACGGAGAAGAGTGTGCAGGATGTTATCGCCCTGCTGAAGGAAACCGATCCGGATGACGTGCCTTCATTCGTGGCGAAGGAACTGTACAAGCTTCCCCCCGTCACGTTCGACCACGTTGACGTTACCAGGCTGTTAAAGGACATCAACTTCCTGAAAGCGAGCCTGGCTGAAGTTGTAAGCAAGGTAGAGGTCTCGGAAACCACTATCAGTGAACTGCGTGCCCAGGTAGTGTTGATAAGTAACACTGTTTTGGTAAGTAGGTCACCAGAGGCCTCTAATGTCAACACTCGTCGCGGGGCGTAAAATGTAGCCGTCAGCAGTGTCGAGTCGGCGCATGTTTCGCCACCGGCGATTGACACCGCCTGCCCATCCGCCACGCCTAAGGTGGCACGCGCCTGCACGTCAACACCCAAGCGTTCCTACGCCACTGCAGCAGCAAGCTGACCCGCCACCTAGTCTCTACGGCCTGAGCGGCGGCCGCCTCAGGAGAAGAAGGAAAAACGGCTGGAAGTTATTAAGCGTCCTGCACTTGTCGCAACACAAGCACATCTATGCGATGATGAGGGCTTCCAAAAAGTGGAAAGAAGGAAGAAGAAGCCCGTTCGCCGCAATCTTTGTGGTGTTGCGTCGGCTGGATCGAAGCTGCGTGCTGCAATACCCACGACGCTGATGTACGTTTCCCGCCTCCATTACTCTACGAAGGCTGAGGAAATCACAGAGTACATAAAGGTCACCACCAAAGCTAACTTCACTCTGAGGGTCGAGCGGTTGGTATCCCGCCATAATGTGAATTTTAATTCATTTGTGGTGAGGGTGCCGACTGAACATCTATCGACCTACATGAAAGAGGAGTTTTGGCCGAAAGGTGTCATTTACCGGCGCTTTCGAGGTCGGTTACCGGACACCATGATGCGTCGCACGTCGCGGATAGACCTTACGTGTGTTAGTAAATAAGTTAATTACATCAAGTATTATGTATGTTAGTTTTTAAGGTATTTATCTATGGGCCGATTATGTTTAGCTGAGATCTTTAAATGTAATTTGTTGCCTGAAATAAATGATATTCTATTCTATTCTATTATGATCCTGAAACGAAAGAACAGTCCATGATTTGGAAGAGGCCGTCATCTCCAACGCCTGAGAAGTTTAAGGCAATTCCATCCGCCGGTAAGATTATGGGCTCTCTTTTCTGAGACAACCAGGAGGTGATAATTATTGAAGGAGCCACTATTATGAGGCCCTTATAAACGCAGAACAAATAGAATAACTGCGTCAGGAAATACGCAAAAATCGCCGCGGCAAACTTGCTAAAATTGTGTTGTTTCACCAAGATAACGCCCCCGCACATAAGTCCCGAGTTGCGATGACAGCTATCCAAGATGCTGGATTTGAATTGATGGAACATCCTCCATAGTCACCTAACCTTGCGCCTAGTGATTAATTCTACCTGTTGCCGCGGTTAAAAGAACAACTGATAGGTCACAAATATGGCAATAATGAGGAAGTGATTGCTGCAGTACATGATTTTTCAGGCGATCAAGATCTAGATTTTTTCAGGAAGAGAATCTTAGAATTAGAAAAACGCAAGTGTATAAACCTCAAAGGTGATTATGTCGAAAAATAAAATAACCATAAATAATAATATATAACTGCTTCATACTCATTATGACTTTTTATTGAACACCCCCTTAATAAAGAAGGATAATTATGTTTGGCTAAATAAATCCTTGTTTTCTTCAAATAATAATTGAATAAATATTTCAATCAACAATATGTTTATATAAAAATATTTTTATTTTACCTGATAAATATTAACTTAATTGAATTGAAAAAAAATATTTCGGATAGGTATGGACCTACATCTATGGAGATACATTTATACATAGTATACATTTGCTTACATACTATGTTAGTATATTACATTGTGACTATATGACAACTCTAAGTAATTATTATTTCAGGTGAGTTTCCACCCACCTTTTTAAAAGGGGAGAATTCCACCTGTCCACAAACACACTCATGATGCCGTTGGTGGTTAAGCGCAGGCGTGCCAGCATGGAAGCGCAGCGCTTGCGCATTATCGCCGTGAAGCCATCAACGCGCGCCTCCGCGAACATACCTGACGCGCTACAGCGCCACGGCAACCCCAACAGCACCCTGAATGCGTTATTATACTGGACACGCAGATCGCTGTATGTCCGCTGAGTAAATTTGGTCCACAGGCTGCACGTATTAAACGATTGGCAAAAGGCCTTGAAAAGCGTTATTTCTACTGGCCTAGTGCAATGCGCAAACCTGCGGGCCAACATGTTGCAATGGACAGCCAGCGACCTGCGTTCCTGGTCAATGTCCACGTTGTCCTTGAGCTCGTCGGTGACCCAGTGGCCCAAATATTTAAATCGCTGTACTCGGTTCAATGGGGAACCAGCGAGTAAGAGTTGTGGCAATTGCGTATACGTAGAAGTACCGGATTTAAACACGACCCACTCACTCTTACTGGTGTTGTATTTAAGCCCATATGCATGAGCCACCGCGTACGACTCGCAGATACACAGGAGCCTCCTCAGAGCGGTTGAGGACTTTTTTGAGAATCAAGATAAAGTTTTTTTTCTAAGGTAATTTTAGGTTTAGAAAAGAGATGGACTAAATGTATAGACTTGCTAGGAGACTATGTTGAGAAATAATTTTTTTTATTTATTATATTCATTGTGTTTATTATTGATTATCATTACTTTTGGATCACCCCTCGTATGATTTAATTTATTAGTTAATTTCCAAAATTTACAAAACTGCTTTTCTTTATGAATATTTGCAAACATGTCCATCCTAATTTGATGTTGATTATCCTGGTAATATTTTAATTTAGACTTAAAATCATTCCTTGTTTTACACATATTTTCATAAATAGAGCCCGATGTCGGTTTGTTGTTTATAAGCCATTCCTGATAACACAGTAGGGCCTGACGATGAGCCTCGCGGACATGCTTATTCCATCCTACTACGTATTTACCACCAGTGCGCTTCATCACTCACATGCGTACGCTCTGATCCTTCTTTGAGAATACATACTAGGTTGTTATAAATACTATCAAGCAATAAACAGTGACTAGGGTCTTGACACATACCATCCGCACATGTACTTAAACTTTCCGGAAAATTTATTTGTTTTAATTTATCATTACAAAATTCATAGTATTCATTTATTTGCTGTTGGTCCCTTTCACCCCAAATTACTTTATTAATAACAATTTTTAAATTTAAAATTTTCGGTTTAGTTAAATGAATATTACATTCTATTAACAATGGAATGTGGTCTGATACATACGAAGGGTGATCCAAAAGTAATGATAATCAGTTATTTCTAGTGCACACAAAAATACAAAAAAATATCAGTCACTTGCTCAGTTACCCACTAGTTCAGGAAAAAAATCATATAAATAGGTCACGATTCCCGGAAGCTACATTCATTTGAATACGAACTGTCATGGAGTGAACATCAAAATGGAAAAACACGAAATCAGAGTTGTCGTTAAATACCTCTGCTTGAAAAAAATGTCTACCAAAGACATACACAGCGACTTGGTGGAAACATTAGGGGACTCTTCTCCTCCATATTCCACAGTTGCACGCTGGGCTAAGGAGTTTAAGCTGGGAAGAACATCGACGGAAGACAAACACCGCGAAGGACGCCCAGCGACGTCCCTCACTGAAGAAAAAAGTTGAAGAAGTTGTATTGGAAGATCGAAGAGTGACTATCAGGCATGTAGCTGAGGTCACAGGGATCTCATATGGCAGCATTTAAAGAATCCTTGCGAACGAATTGCATATGAGAAAGGTCTCCGCGCGTTGGGTACCAAAAATGTTAAACGACGAGAAAAAGAAGAAACGAGTCGACATGTCAAGAGCAAATCTCGAAAAGTTCCAGGCAGACAAGGATAATTTTTTGTCACGTTTTGTGCCCATGGACGAGACCTGGATCCACCATTTTGATCCTGAAACAAAACAACAATCGATGACATGGAAACGATCCGATGAACCGACGCCGAAGAAATTCAAAGTGACAAGCTCAGCAGGGAAGGTTATGGCGTCTGTTTTTTGGGATGCTGAAGGAATAATCATGGTGGACTACTTGGAAAAGGGGGCCACTATTACAGGCTCCTACTATGCAGAACAAATAAGAAGATTGCGGGAGGCTATCAAGGAGAAAAGGCGAGGCAAACTGCGGGCTGGAGTGCTGTTCCATCAAGACAACGCACCGGTTCACAAAGCTGCAATTGCCATGGCTGCCATTCAGGAAGCGGGCTTTGAGCTGGTGGAACACCCCCCCTATTCACCAGATCTAGCCCCCAGTGACTTCTATCTCTTTCCACGACTCAAGGAACAACTCCGAGGCAAGAAATTTGACGATTATAGCGACGTGATGGCCGCGGTTGAGGACTTTTTTAAACTTAAAGGGAATTTTAGGTTTAGAAAAGAGATGGACTAAATGACTTGCTAGGAGACCATGTTGAGAAATAAATTTATTTTTTTATTATATTCATTGTGTTTATTATTGATTATCATTACTTTTGGATCACCCCTCGTATACACCATACAAAATGGTTGCATTTGTAACTGGCCGCGTTCGCCACAACACAGTGATCCAGCCAACGGATGGCCCCGTTCGCAGAGCTTGTAAAAGTATGTGAGTCCGGCGGCAACAGTTCCATGTCAACACAAGACCAGGACTCATTATTACAGATCGTAAGCAACTCACGTGAAAATCGTGTCCCTGGGTGTGCGTTAGTCTCCCAATATAAACACCGATTCAACTTCACTACTTTCAATCACTGAGATAATTTCACTGAAACAATTTGTGAAACACACACTAAATATTAACAAGGAGCGCTCCCCCTGTACTATTTTTATACACACAATGCGATCACTAACACAGCTCACAACTGACACGGAGGCAAATAGAGATTTCCTCCACAGCAGCGCCACCCCGCCATACGGTCTTCCGACGAGGACTCCAGCAGACGTGTCAACAGCTGACTTCCCGATGCATGCGAAGTCCCCATGGACACTCGCGAGGTAGGGCACGTCATGGGGCAGGAGCCAAGTCTCTTGCAATGCTATCACATCCGCTTGTTTCCATAGATTCCGCACACAGTGGAACGAAATATGTTTTCACAATTAAATGTACAGAGTGTAACATTTGATATAATACTACAACGCATTAAGTTTTAGGTAAGGTCTCTTCAACATTCTGTTTATTTACTTTCTCTGTATTTTTCTTAAAATAAATAAACTTTCTAAATCGAATACCTTCGGGCTATATCTTGTCGTCTAGAAACTCATTTATTTTATACTTTGAAACAAACAACTTGAAGGCATTATATGGTCTTTCTGATTTCATTTTAATTTGTTGTAACTGAACTATTTCCTGGGTCTTACTTTCTATTTATTCACAGATATCCTTTTCTGTAGTATGTTTGTCAACATTCGTAATAAAAAGCGGAATTTTTGAATTGGCTGCCTTAAATTTAGAGTTTGAGTTAGGGGTTGCGGTCCCAGTTTTTCCCTCAAAACGATTCCCAGACCTTTTATTTTTTACCAATTTCCATCCATCATCTTGTTTATCCTTCGGCCATTCACCTTGTGACAACACCTCCGCGGTAGTTTTAACACGCTGTGTTATTTGTTCATTAGTCATTAGGTCGTCTGAGGCATTAACCGTACTTTCTAATAGGGTTGAGTTTCCCGGCGCAGAAGCATGATTTACTATCGCGTCACTCGAGCGCTCCGGTAGTCGAGAGTGAACGAGCGAGCGATATTGCAGTTCGTCGTTATCGGTCGTGTTATTGGCCATTAGCTGTGGTGATAGGCGCGGCGACAATCCAAACGGTCCGCTGTCTAGGTTGAACCCTCCACCTCTGATTTTATTAACGTTGGAGTTAAATGGATGGATTGGGAAATTAATTCGAGGTCAACTGCACATTACTCATAGAAGTATCTTTTAAGGCTTGTTCCAAGTGTTTCTTCGTGACATAATTACTTTTTATGTCAGAAATTTCGGCTTGTAGCACCAACAAATCTTTCAATAGTTTTGTTACATCCACATGATCAAAGCATATAGGAGGCAGTTTATGTAACTGAATGGCAACAAACGCTGGCAATTTATCTGGGTCTATGGTTTTGAAAACCGATATCATGTCTTCCAAGTCCTTTTGCTTTTTCTCCTTACGTCTAGATTTTAGACGTTGACCGGTTTCTGAGGAGCTGAATAATAGCTTTTTTGCTGCATCAATCTCTTCCTCAGAGAAAGCTGACACACATATCCTTATAAGACTTTCATTATCCATAACATCATGTTTACTCCTTATGAACGCAAGCACTTTCAAAATCACAACATTGCAATTAGCACATTTAACCGTATTCACAGACATTTTCACGTGACCGTTCGCAACCAGTGTTGACGCGTGACTGATTATTTCGCCCCAGTATAATTTTTGTCTCATGTCAAATTAGCTGCATGGCAAAGTACCTTTTTCTAAAGGTTTTAATTAAGTTTGAAAAATATTAATTTATTATTTGAAAAATATCTATAAGCAAAGTAAATCTGATGAAGTAATATTTCACACGTATTCTGTAAGAAAAGGTACAAATCAAACTACTTACAAAAAAATTACTATGCACATATTTTGGTGTAGTGTTCAATTATATGCATGAGTACAATACCTAATTGGGGCCTCTATCCCTAAAAAGTATTCTCCTCCTGCTGTCATTGGTGTATTATTAATTGTCAGTTGAACAGTTATTTTTTCACCTAATCATTTTAACTTCTTCTAAGTGTTGATGTTCCTTACATCTCTACTACATTACAGCAGCCTTTCTTTCTTACTACCAGCTTTTATATAAATTTTCTTGCAGTGTTATTCTTGGCCTACCTCATGCTATACTTTAGTCAATCTAAGGTCTTCACTCAATTGCTGGCCCATTCTTATGGGATCTTAATGGTTCAATACCTTTACAAAAAGGTATACAGAGAAAATAAAATTAATTGATTAAAAGTATTAACTTTATCAGTAGAACCTTTCTAATGCGCCTTATCATTTATAAACAAGTGCTAGTGTAGGTATTTCATGTATTCTAAGTAATTGAATTAGCAGATACCTTACAACACTTACTTTGATTAAAATATCTGGCTGCGTGACCATCGAAGGCGTCAAGAAGAGCAGAGGTAATGTAACATGTACAGGCCAACACGCAGTGCGTCGGCATATAGTACAAGGCCACGATGAGAAGAATCACCCTTGCGAACCCTGAAACAAAATTATTGCAGCAATGTAAACAATGAGCTAATCAACCCAAAAACTTGAAAGATATTATCTAATTTCTTACCAATCAAGTTGGGAACGAAGAGAAAGATGTTTTCCTTGGACTCTGTCATTGCAGCAATAATATTTGGCCGCTAGTTTTCCTTTAAAATCACAAGTCTGCTTTTAGCAGGTTAAAAAATCAATAGCGAGCGACGAGCAATAAAATAAAATACGCGCCAGCACAGACTCGCGCCAGTGACGTGAGGGAAATGTCATGTCACTTAACTGACGTTTCTAGTGATGTGACCAGTCATCGACTTACAAAACAAATTTGACTTATTTTTCATTGATGTGACGTGACAAAAGAGCTCTCAAAAATTTAAACGATCTTTAAAAAAATATTCCGTTCCGATAGCACTACAACCCCCCGGTATTGCAATTTTACAAATCACATATTTTGGACTTGTCTAAAACGCTCCTTAAAAATTGTCTTAAAATGGGAACAATTTTTTTTGTTTATTTTTATATTTTTATTCAATACCTTTTCTTATTTTAAGCAACTGATTTGAATATTTTAAAAATCTAACCGGTAGTAAATTTTTTATTATTTTTAAACATTGCGAACTCATGGCGTCGCTTAGTGTTCCCAAGTGTGTTTTTTCCACGATTCTAGCTAAAAGACTCCCGACCTCACGTATAATACAGATCGCGTCATTTGATTTTTTGATGGATAGATTATCAACCAATCACGTGAAAGGAAGGACGTTTATATGACCCAATGGATTTCAGTTGTGACTATTCTGAGATGTCAATTTGATTACCGTCAAGAGTCCAATAAGAACCTTAATTTACTCTTGTCATTCATTTGACCCCAGATTGCCAACGTATTTAATTAAAAATATTCTAGATCCTTTGCCTTTAAAAATGTTAAATATTTAAATAAGGAATAAAATACAAATATCTCGAAATGGTTTTCGATTTAGGACATGTTAAAAAAAATTTGCCATACCCAATTGTATCATTCACGGTATAATAACTGACAAAATTAAGTGGATGATATACTCATCTTATCTCTACTCGTACTAGAGAATGCCTTTTGTTTGGTATTAAGTCCGCCTATTGTACCTTTAATTTTGTGCAATATAAATAAAATACATTTTTTTATTTTACGATCCAATTACATAGTAGTCTCAGTGGTTCGTCGTGTTAGCCCCTCTGAACCTAAGCCATGCAAGACTCACTCATGATATAACAAGCAACGCCATTAAAATTATTAAAATGACGATTGTAAATGAGTTTTAGCTTTACTTCTTTATTTTACAACTTGGAATAGTTTATAAAGTGCAATGATCTAGATTTTCACTTAACGTTCCCACTTTCTATTAAATTGGATGAAAATATTTAGCTGTATGATATTAAAATCAAAGTCTCAAATGGTTTGGCAATAACCGTTACTTAACTAACTTAATTCATGTTCATCATTTGGATATAAAACAGTGGTCGATGATTATTGAAAATGCTCAAAACTAAAATAAATGTTACACATATTTTACTCTTAAGTAAGGCCCTTCCGTCTTACTTTATATTTTGATCAAGCTCGTTTGTTTGTGTTACACGGCTATCCCAGGATAACTAAAATCGACATGAATCATAATCCCTATCTATTTATTCAACACCATGATATAACACCACTAGGTCAGCGTTCAAAAACATATTCTAAGTTAATTCTAAGTTCTGTCTGAAAATTATTTACCTTTTAGTCTTTTCTATCCTGTTAATTTATTTACTTAGGTAAGATAGAGCCGGTTACTTACTCATTGAAAATATTTCTCATAAAACCTTGGATAACTATAATATCGTTAGTAATCTATTGTAGCTGTGTTTGCAGCTGTCTAGACCCAAATCGCTGGAATAAAAAAACAAATTGTTAGAAGATTTGCCGGCAGAGGGCGTTTCTGTAGTCGTTAAAAATGTTAGTCGGAAGCTGTCGAAAATGATGAATTCGGTTTTGCAAAATAATAGAACTTTAGTTATGTTGTAGAAAAATAGATAATCATGATGATTTATTAGTTAGTTTGTGTAAAATTCTATTAAAAACGGGGTAGAGAGTGTTTCGGTGTGTAAAAGTCATAAGACTTGTGTCATCTGATTGCTCTTCCTTCAAGATGGCTCCTCCGCCGGAATATGATAAGGAACCAAAAGCCCCGGATAAAAGTGCCTCAACTATTCCTAATGATGATTCAAAACTTCTACATAGTATCGTAAATGACCAGCAAACCAACTCTGATCACAGACCTACAAATTCAGCTGCCAACACTGAAGGCGAGGTGAGCGATTCTATTGTCTTTTTTAATTTGTGTATTTTGCTATCTGTTCTTTCTACAGACTGATTTTTGTGTACGTAATTATGAGCTTGTATAATTAGGATTATAATTTTCATAGGTTTTTCAATCATATACTTTGGGGAAGTCCACAAGCGGGCAGGTGAAAATGGCGAAAGATAAACGTCAAAAATATTAAACATTTGCTTTGCAAGTGTGTACCAAATAGTATCGTGAATGTGTAATTTACTCGAACCTGAGTATTGTGTAGGTTTCTTGATTACTTAAGGCTAGGTTTTATTTTAATAGTTTTTAGATTTATTTGTCAAAAGGTCAGTTTTTCGATTTAAATCACACACTTATCTTTATTTACATATTTACCCAAATTAATATTATTGTGTTAGCCACATGTTTTTTGGCTATGTATTCTTTCTGAGTGCTGAGATTTTTTAAATATTTTATTGCTAGTTTGAAAAATGTGTGCTATAAAATATTGAGGACAGGAACAAAACCTGATTTGTAAAAATGAATAAATTTTTCATGTTCTCCTTGCCAGCCACAAGCTTTTTCAGGTACTGCTTAAGCAGCTGGTTGAAAGTTATTATTTCAAAAATAATAATTATTCTTCTTTTAATTCTGAATTCTATTGACAATAAAATAAGAACAAACTTCTTTTACATCAGCACATCATGTCTAGTTTGTCTTGATGACTATGGTAAAGATAAAAATATTGAGGATGTTTGACATTTTGTTAATGGTCACTTGTTGTGCTGTTCTGTACAGAGAGATCAATATTTTACAATGTTTAAAATTAATTAACAGGGTTGAAAAACTAGGGTTTGCCAACTGCAGCCTGCTCATTAATCCATCATCAGAAACTTCCTGTTGTAAATGAAGAGAGGTACTTTTAATCTATAACATGGACATCATGGCTAAGTTGTGATGCTAAGTTCAATGCTCTTGAGTTTGCGTCTCGTTAAGCATCAGCAAACTTGTGTATCCCATGTATTTTTAAATTTTAGTTCAATACTAACCTTGATACAAAAAAAAGATGATGATTAATATTTATTTATTTATTTATTTTATTTCAAATATATGCTTACATTTGATTCAGTTACTGTCTGTCATCTTAATATGTAACTCCCTGTTGCTCTTCTGATGCAATGTATCATTAAGTTACCAGTAGTAGCTTTGAAAAATAATAAACTATAGGGTTTATCTATACTAATATTATAAAGAGGAAAGATTTGATTATTTTGTTTGTTTGTTTGTTTGTATTGAATAGGCTCCAAAACTACTGATCCAATCGTAAAAATCTTTCACTAACAGAAAGCTAAATTATTCAGGAGGGTTATAAATGCTTTAAAAGGCATTATTTCATTATGATTGTTCAAAAATTCAGTGAAAAATAATAGTAAATTCATGTAAATCAAGTTGGAGAAAAGCGGGCAAAATGGACACCAGCTGTCAAACATTTTTCAGAACAAATCCTGTCTGGGCAGCTCATAATATTTCTGTTTGGTTTAGAAATAACTAAGCTTCAAAATGTTTAGGTACTTAATATTTATAATAATCTTAAACACATTTGATTTGAACATTGGTTTATTAATATTAACTTTACAATAATTTGCACACCTGCCAGCAGGTCTAGTACTATGTCCAGATTTATGTCAACATTTCACTATCGCAAATTGTATTCATTGCAAATATCACCGAGCAATTTTCCTGAAAATATCTACCTTAAAAGATTTTTTTATGCCTAAAAGGACACCGTCAAAATCTGCCCAAGCATGCACAAACAAATGTCCTTCAATATAATTATTCAATTTTTTTTTAAATTTAATTAGCAATTATTCATAGTAAATGGACAGACTGTGGTTAGACCCGAAAGAAAAAGGTTTTGTAACTACTACACAATTTGATATGGTTGGTGGTGGATATGATTGGAGGACGGTTTGTCAAAAGTGATTTATTTATTTATTTATTTATAGCACACAACTTGTAGGCTTACAGAGCAACTCTAAGACGCCAGACAAGTTTAAAATAGAGTACAAATTTACAATAGTCGTTAAAATTAAAATGATGACAAATTAGGTTCAAGTAGGTACTACCAACAGATGACAAATAACAGATGGAGTTTTACTCATTCAGATCGCCCTATAATTGTGTTTCGTCTCAAGCATATAAGAACTTAAATTCGTAACACCCGTTTTTTGTAATTTCATTCGTCTTGTGGAGAACTGGTGCCGGGAAGTTGGCCTGTCGGTCAACAAAACCACACTTTTGCCAGCAGGAAAAGGAACTTGAAAGGCATTCGTAAGCCCACCTTGTTCAGCAAACCTATAGGGTTCTCCAAGGAGGTCAAATATCTGGGAGATATCATTGACCAGAAACTTGCTTGGAACTCTCATATCAGCTACATATCCAAAAGGGCGCGAATGGCCTTAGGTATATGTTGCCGTCTGGTCAGCACCAAATGGGGCCTCAGCCCTAAGGCTGCTCTCTGAATATACACTGCCATAGTGCGACCCATGATTGCCTATGCATGTGTCGTATGGTCCAAGGAGACCAGCCAAATAACGAGCATTACCTTGCTCAGCAGGGTCCAAAGATTGGCCAGCTTGATTACGACTGGTGCCATGAGTTCTACACCCACCGTGGCTCTAGAAGCCATGCTGTCACTGTGCCCGCTCCACTTGCATCTGGGGATGGAAGCCAGAGCGGCCACGCTGAGGGCACTAGACGGTGGAAGTAGACGGTACCAGTGAAAAAACATGAATGACCTGAAAGCTGAGCTGCACAAAATGCCAGTCATGCTCATGTCTAGGACAGCATGTCGGTACAGTATCTTTTTTAAAAATGGTAACTTAGTTGAAATACCAGGTAGGAAGGAGTGGGAGGATGGCACTCCTGCAAACTTCCAAACCGGAGACATCGTGTGGTATACTGATGGCTCCAAGATAAATGGGCCGGCTGGCCTTGTCTATGGCGAGAGACCATTAGCGCAGATTCACAGCAGTCTGGGCCTACACGCCACCGTCTTTCAGGCCGAAATGACCGCCATCTTGCACTGCGCACAGAGAACCTGGAACGCACTTTTAAAAATAAGAGTATATATATACTATCAGACAGTCAGGTAGTGCTTAGAGCGCTTGACGCAGTTGAAATCAACTCAAAACTCACCCTTGATTGTGCCGAAGCCCTGAACAAACTCGGGGCCAACAATAGGTTGACGATACGCTGGGTACCGGGACACTGTGATATCCCGGTTAACGAAACAGCAGACGAACTGACCAGGGCGGGTTCGGCAACCATCACACATGCCCCTGAGCCTGTGGTGGGTACCCAAATGCGCCCTGAGGCAGCCGCTATTAGCCCGAATGTAATACCTTAGCAGGAAACATTGGACCAGCAGCAATGGTATGGTACATGCTAAGGCACTTATCAAAGGCTACTCACATAAGTTCACCAGAAAGGCCCTTGGACTAAGAATGGGACAGATAAGAATCCTTACCAGAACCCTTACGGGGCACTGTAGGCTGAACAAACACGGACACAGGATTGGTATCGCTGAGTCATCAACCTGTAGATTCTGTCGCGAAGAGGAAGAGACCCCGGTCCATGTCCTATGCGACTGTGATGCTTTAAAACACAGCAGAAGCCGCGTTCTCGGCGGGCAACCGGCACAAGCTTGCCCCTTCGGACGTCATTGACATCACTCCCAGGAAAATAATTCAGTTCATGGTGGCTGTAGGCCTGGAGAGTGATCTTTGATGGGATGATGACCACAATAGATCAATCCTGGTCGCAGTGGTCAATCGCTTTGCCGACATCCTAATGCTAAACGAATAACGTATAACGAATATCATTAGTAAATGTAAAAGAAGCCATCTGCCAACACTCTAATAACAAAATGAATGAGCATTAATGATTTTTTGATTTGACGTTGTAATAAATAATTGTACATATTTTATGTTCATTTAATTCATATCACTTAAGTTCTTACATAGAGGTGAACAATATGTCTATTAGAACTTAGCAAGAAGTGTACATCGTTTACGATTAAGTTTAACCTTAAAATCTAATACATTCTGTAGTAGGCCACGGTTCCTCAACTTGTCCGTGTTTTAACAAATGCCTGATGAGAGTTTGTGAATGATTCCGAACTCAACTAGTATTTTCTGATTGCTGTGCGTTCCTGAGGCATTTAATGTAAAGGGATCGAGCGATGTCCTTTACGAAAATATCAAAGTTCCCCTATCTTTTAAAAATATTTTCTTCTTTGTAAAAGTTGGCAGGCCTGGAAAACCTATCTGAAAGAGATATTCATAAAACACATAATCGCACATCACATGAAACTAATCTGTGATCAGATCAGAGGGCCTACTAAAAATTGCGTGAGCATAAATTTGTATGGTACTTAAGGTTACACCTCTCGCTGCGACTGTTTTGAGGGATTCAGTGGTTGTCTGTTTTTCCCTTGGTGTTATGAAAAAATCTAACTTGTATTGTAAGTCT
The DNA here is from genome assembly GCA_947369235.1 of Udea olivalis. Taxonomy (NCBI): domain Eukaryota; kingdom Metazoa; phylum Arthropoda; class Insecta; order Lepidoptera; family Crambidae; genus Udea; species Udea olivalis. Next base: position 5,547,528 of record OX376362.1, on the reverse strand, counting down.
ACGCAATCAACCTTTTTCATTTCAATGTTTGGCCCTTACAAAAGAAAGTAATAAAATAGTATAGTAGTAAAGTAATCAACAAAACCTGTAGATTACTCCCTCCACTCCCCCGTTAATCTAGAATCATGAAATTTAGCAAGAAGCAGTGTCTATAAACGCAAATAATAGCAAAAATATTATTATTTACGAACTACCTATTTTGGTATTTAAAATGGCTGACCTCTATAAGATTAGAGTTATAATTGTTATTATTATTGTCTCTTCTGTGCTTCCGATGATTTATTGCCATAATAAAAAATAGGATACCTAAAAGTTTTTGTCGGAACTTAGTGCGCGAGTCCTACTCTCACTTTGCCAGTTTTTCCTACGCAAATGCGCGTTTATCTGCGGGTGTGATCGAATCAGTCTTACTTGCATAATTTTGCAACACTTTGTTGCTTGAAAAACAATGTAACAGAGTGGTTTAAAACATCCCGAAGGTAAGAATATCACCCTTACCTACTTTTTTATCTGTTATTATCACCTCCTTATTGGTTCTGTCTATTCCGTTCAATCCGAAATGAGTTAAGGCCCCAGAATATTATCATTTTCGATAAATTCTAGAGGGTGAATCGATAATATTGCTCTTTCTTCCGGGCTATGATGAATTGATGAGTCATGCTATTTGGAATGCAAAAATAGACAATTTTATCGTAAAATAATGTTGATTTGTATTTTGTTAAGGTTTGTCCCTATCAATATTTTTATTACCGGGTCTCTTTGTCTTCGAGAGTTGAAGCGGTTAACAACTTTATCTATGGAACTTACTGAGCTCCAAACAGTTCTTACAAACGATGCGATTAACAGGCATACTCGTATGTCGCGGCACGGCACATAGTTGACGTCATAGTTCGAGTGATGAACCCATAGAAATCAGATTATTGAATCCAGGATTTGTCAGACTCTCGTTATGTAATTATACCTCTGTAGGGTTGTATCAATATCTTGTACCTCTGTACAGTAAACAGTGTTCTCTCCGAATTTAACAGTTTTGCCGGCAGACTAACGTTCACACATTCAACATTTTAATTTTAAGACTAATAACAACAACGAACAATTGAGTTTATAACACAAAATGGCCTTAGTGAATGTTGGTAATTAAACAATGCAATTCACTTTGAAATTTACCTTTGTATAAAAATTAATGAGACCAGTCGCCGCGTATGTGGTGCTGGCAATTACTGCATGTTAGGTATCTACCTTTCGTGTGATCTTTTTAATGTGTATTTATTTACTCACAATACCTGAATGTTTATTTTTAGGAGTTTTATAATGCTCTATTTTTCATCTGAAGACAGATGCAAGATAAAATTCAACCTTTGGTCCTAGGATCGAGGAGGGACTTAGCCCATTTACTGCCGATTAAAAAACACAATAGGAAATCGATTGTTAAAACGCACAGGTGCGTGGTGTGGCATTGAAAGTGTTAATCCCGTGCCTTCCGCGATTCAAGTCCCTCGATCCTTTTGGAGCCCTCCCTAATCTAGTTCGTATTTACAATGTTCGTTAATATCTCTGGAACATGCACAAGGCCATAAGACCTCTAAACAGGCCCTGCTTGTGCTATTGGGTGACTAGGTTACATACTTACCATGTTTAGATATTTAACAATGATCCTTTTTATCACTAAAATTCTTTAAAGGTCCACATAATCGGTGGAGATCGCGATAGTTATGCCGAACTCTCATTGCCTTATACCTAAGTTCAAAGTTAGGAAACTGTTAAAACTAATGAGTAATTTAAGGCCTGCGCAGACGAGGGACTCCGCGATGTACTTTTTTGTCCGTCGAAATAGATCCCTTACGAACTGTATCGAGCAACGCACACTGACGACGCCGATGAATCGGGGCGGATTAAAATACGCGGGAGTCCGCGAAAAACTAGAACGAACGAACTATGAGCACCAACGCACGCAGCGCAGCGGACTTCAGTCCGCGTTGCGCGAAGATTCGAAATAAAGGGATGGACCTTGTATTCTCTTTTAAAATGTCTTCTCTTTTTCTTAAACTTCACGTAAATTACAGCACAACGTAATCTCAGATTATTTGCCTCTATTAAGTGCGCTTCACTGAATTTCTGGACAACAACGATCGCACACCGTGTGCGTTAAGTCCTTGGTAAGTCCGCGGCGGACTTTTTATTCGCGGAGCGTACTTTTTTCTCCTCTTCGTCTTTAATATATTATATAAATAACAAATAGCGGGCACACTTGGCGGAGCGACCGATCTTCCGCGATGTTTGCCCGCTATTTGTAATTTATATGCAATATCCTGTATTGGCGTTCCGTCAAGTGTGGCCCTGGCCTTAAGGGTTCATAATAATATCTCATTCTGAGCTCTTCCAACATTAAAATTTGTAGTGACAATAACAGTGCGTGAGCTGAAGTAGTGTTATAATATTACTAGGTATGCTGATACCTTTTAATGATAATGACGTAACTAAATGAATGTTTTATTTTAGCATTAAACAATGCACAATTTTCTACACAAAAATAGAAATTTATTTATATTTATTTATTTATTCAAAATCCTTAACATCTATAATTACAGTTAAAAAATTTGACCTGATCCCAGGATTCCCAGGACTCGAGCGGGACACGAACCCGCGTCATCCACAATCCGGGTGGCTTCTCTTCCAATCCAACTGAGTTATCGAGGCCATTGACAGACCTGGCGAAGGTGTTCGGGTCTCGCTTGACCCCTGGAATCAGGATGATTTTTTATATTTTCTGCCATTGTGTAGAAAATGAGATTAAAGATTTTTCGAGTTATTGGTAATAATCTGCATTCACTCAACCCAAAAAAACTTTACCGTAATTTCCACGAAATGAAAGCTACCCGAGATACTTTTGAGCACGATTAATTTACACTACACTTTGTATTCATATGCATAAATAATGTTTGTAGAAATACGAAAAATAAATACGTGAAATTTTCCGTAACCGGTCGAAAATGTGATTCTGAACGAGTGGGCTGATAGCCTTTTGTAATATTTTATTTATTTTATTTATTTATTGCTATTCCACAATGTAACAATTAGGCGTTAAAGTATGGTATTAAGATCATCATGGACCCCGTCGGGCACAGCAAATTAGAAGAGAGGAGGACATGTGCAATGTTTCAATATATATATATATATATTTTTTAATTAAAGTTTATCGCTAAAGTATTCATCTATGCTATAATAACTTTTACCAATTAGTAGTTCTTTTAACTGTTTTGTAAATTCTATTTCATTTGATATATCCCTAAAAGGTAACGGTAGTTTATTATAAATTTTTACTGCCATGACCAAGGTGCTTTTCGAGTGCGAGGCCAATCTCGAAGAGGGCAGCATTAACCGCGTTTGAGTTCTGTGGCGTAGGGAATATTTTAACGGATAGTCCTGACGACTAGTGAAGAAACCTGGGTATTTTTTTACGAATTTGCAAATTTCTAATATGTAGAGGCCTGGAAGAGTTAATACTTTTAATTTTTTAAAATGGGGTTTGCAACTATCAGTTTGTTTGATATTTTCTAATATTCTGATTAATTTCTTTTGCTGGGTAAATATACCTGGCGCATCTGTGCTATTTCCCCACAGTATGATACCATAGATGAACCATGAATAAGCGTATGCATAATAGGTAGTTATTGCAGTTTTTTTATCTGTAGACTTTTTAATTTCGCGTAGAGCTTATGAAAATCTGGAAATTTTTGATTTTAAGTTAGCTAAATGAGGTTTCCAATTAATATGTGTATCTATAGTTAGTCCTAGCAATGTGTATTCATCAACGTGCTCTAACTCTACGCCATTATGTTTCAGGTTATTAATTTGAATCGGTTTTTTTTGATAGGGTCGAAATATCATGATTTTAGTTTTTTGTAAATTTAGTTTTAAGTTATTTTTATTCATCCAATCTGTTATTTGTTGTAAAATGTTTTGAATTTTAGTTTCTAAGTGTGAGGTCTCCTGGCATGATGTAAGTATTGATATATCATCTGCAAATAATGTACAGTGGTCGTTCACAATTTTAGGCAGATCATTTATGTAGAGCAAAAACAAGAGGCATCCAATCACGCTGCCCTGTGGAATGGATGCATTTATTGTTTTGCCATCAGACCGAATGTTTTCTATCCGCGAAGTTACCTCATTGTAATATTTAATATTAACAAATTGTTCTCTATTTTGTAGGTACGAAGCTATCCATTTATGACTTTGGCCACGTATTCCTAACTTGTATATTTTTTTTAATAAAATGTCATGACGGACCCTGTCATATGCTTTCGACATATCTAATAGTAAGCCGACTGCGTATTGTTTATTATTTATTAGATTGTGAGCTTCTTGCATAAATTTGAGAACAGCTAAGGTTGTTGAATGTATTTTCCTGAAACCATTCTGACAATTATCAAAGATTTTGAACTTCTCACAGAAATTGTAAATACGGTCGCACATTGATTTTTCAAATAACTTCGAGGCAGTAGGTAGGAGTGCTATGGGACGATAATTATTAGGATCTGTTTTATCCTTCTTTTTATGTATGGGGGTAATTATTGAAGTTTTCAAAGCGTTTGGAAAAATACCTTCGTCGAAGGATTGGTTTATGAGCATGGTTAAAGGAGGAGCCAATTCGTTTGCGCACTTTCTAAATAGGGAGGGTGGGAGCTCATCAGTACCTGAACTATTCGTATCTTTTAATTTTTTTATGTTTCTATGGACTTCTGTATAAGTTACTGGATTCAAAAACAATGAATTTACCGTGGAATGGAAAGTATTTAGGCCATCTAGTTGTTCCTTAAGATTTTGGTTTGTCTCGCCGATTGATGCAAAGAATGAATTGAACGTGTTGGATATTTTCTTAGGGTCAGACAATTTCATGTTTGAGTTTCCAAGCTGTATATTACAATTATCTGTTGCTGTTTTTTTATTTGTTATGTCATTTATGATGCTCCACATTTTTTTAACTGTATTTTTTGAGTTTAAAATTATTTTCCTGTAAGTATTTTTTTTAGCTATAATAACTACTTTTTTTAACATTTTTTCATATTTTTTATAATAATTTAGTAAAGTTTCGTTCTTTGTTTTTTGTGTGATAATTCTCAATAACCTTTTATTTTTACAAGAAGTTTTTATTCCTATTGTCAGCCAAGTATTTTTTAGTTTGTTTGTAATTCTTAATTTTCTTTTAGGTATATGAGTATTTAAACGGTCTAATAATACTTTTTCAAAAGCTTGATAGTTTTCGTTGATATCATTTGTTTTTACTAATGTTTCGAGCCAATTCACTGTATTAAGACTGGATTTAAAGTGATTAATGCTGTTCGTGTTAAATATTCTCTTTTCAGTAAACCAAATCTTATTTTTTGAAGTATGCTTCATCTGCAATTGTACCTTCACACCCGAATGATCGGAAAATCCTAGTTCTTCTACTGTGATATCTAATCCTAAGTTGGTAAAATTAGTAAAGACAAGGTCTAGGCAAGTTGCTGTTGTTTTGGTTTTCCGTGTCGGTTTTTTTATGCGAAGAGTTAATTTACTTTCAGACATGAGGTCCAGGAGGCGTCTCGTTTTCGGGTTTTTATTTAAAATGTCTATATTTAAGTCTCCACCTAAGATTATATTACATTTACAGTATTTTTTGTTTATATATAATAATATTTTTTCTAACTCAGTAAAGAATAATTCCTCCTCTCTTCTATTCCAATATATATTAATTAATAAAATATTTTCGTTTGTTAGTTCAGTTGCACAGACTTCTAGTACGTAGTCTATTGACATATTTGTAATATCATTTCTATTAATGCACACTATTTTTTCCTGTAGTAGAATGCAAACGCCACCACCGCCCCGACTTTTTCTGCAGAACGATGAGGCAATTTTGTATCTAGGAAACTTTATCATTAAAAGCTTATCTTGTGACAACCAGGTTTCAGAAATACATAGAGCTTTGAATTGCAGGTCTTCTTCTAAAAATGCCTCTAGTATATGTCGTTTATTATATAGACTTTGGAAGTTCTGGTAAAGAATATTAAATCTGGGTGGTTCAGGGGACATCCGAGGCGCGGGTGATGTAACAGTTTCCGGTTGAGCACGTTCCGTTAATGTTAGGCAGGGTACAGGCGTAGAGCATTCAGGAATCGGCACCTTAAGATAGCTGGGCCGAATTAATGGTCTACGAAAAGAATGGGATTTACATAGTCTCTCGAAAGGAAGGGCCTTTGTTGCCCCTGTCGTTGTTTTCTAGTAACTGTTCGTTGACAGTGACTTTTTTACCTTGTACATAGAGTTGGTTGCCACGGATGATTGCATGGAGACCGTTCTTTCGGGCATTTATCATCTCATCACGCATTAGTTTTCTTTCCTTTCGAGCTTTTTCACTTAGCAATGGAGACACTGCCACACCAGTGCCCCTCAGATTTCTGCTCAACAGGTATTTAACCATTCTCTTACTAAGCAGCTCTACAACAAGAGGTCGGTTATAATTACTATGGTATTTGCCAATTCTGTATGTGTCTTCTATATAACCTAATAAATCTATCTGAAGTTTTTCTCTGAAAATATCGATCAATCTGAGATGTAGTGCGTGTTCAGGTTCATTGTAGAATTCTTCTATGCCGTACAGTACAATTTTTTGCGGATTTTCTTCTGGTGTATTCTTTGTATTGGTATTATATGTCTTTAAATTTTCGGATCTTCTTCCTATCTCTACTATTTGTTTTTGAATTTTTTCGTTTTCATTTTTCAGCACATCTATTTCTTTTTTAAGGTCTTCTATTTCTATTTTTCTAAGGCAGTTTTGTCTGTGTAACGTGTCTGTTTCTTGTTTCAGCTCGTTTTTTAACTGTGCTATTGCTTTAGTTATTTCAGCTTGAAGTATGTTTTGCAATTGTGATATCACAGTTTCATTATTTTCTTTAAGCTGTTCGGATATTAGACGGCTTAAGCTTTGAAGGGTAAGTTCTCCTGTTTCAGTGGATCCTGATGATACTGGTAGATCTACAGTGTCACCCAAAATGCTCAACTCTCCGCTGTCCACAGATTCGTCCAGAGATACAGCAGCTAATTTTATGGATTTTTTCCTAATGGTCACGTTTGGGTCACCTTCTTGCGGTAATATTACAGTGCGTTCTGAAGAGCGTACTGGGGTGTTTAAGTTGCCTTTTTTGGGTTGCTTACAAAGGCATGTTTGGCATTGCCATTGTTTTTTGTGATCCGCTGACATAGTGTTATAGAAGCGCTTACTGGAGACATTAGCACATTCCAGGTCATACATAGCATTACATAGTGCACAGGCAAGATACTCTCTTCCAAGTGGAACCTTCAGACAACCAGCGCATTTGGACGACATCTTTAACAATTTTATTAAAAATAATTGTACTTATTTGTTTATAAAGTGACAAACCTATGCGCGTGCTAACTAGGTTTCGCTGTGCGCCATCTATTTGGTAGCACTTTATCGGTTGCTAGCTATTGCTCGTTAATTTAAGGTCCTCTGTTGGTGGCCCCCTGTACTAACTATTATTCGGGCGGCTATGTAGTTGTCCTTTCAATATCTTTCGGTAGGTGGCGCTAGAAAGTGATTGCCATTTACTTGAGTAAGGAGGGATGACTAATTGTTTTCAATTTTCGAGGTTATGTTTAGCACCAAAAAACAATTCAGTGTGTAATCACTCACTGTTCTATCCGTAGGAGGTCCGTAAGGTTACGTTCTTCTTGATAAAAACCTTTTAATTAGTCTTCAGTCACTTGTGGTTAAGTATCTTGATGATCTTTGTTGCAATACGTTTTATCCAATGTATTTGAAAGTAATTATTTTTAGCAGCGGATAACACTAACGCCGATGCAGCGGTCTTTATATTTTCACTTTTTACTCAATTTGTTCACTTTGATTATGAATTTTATTTTTCCAAGTTTATTTTATACTGAGACGATGTCAACAAAAGCACAGTGGCTCCCTCTCTCTATGTCCTAGACCTATCATTTTGTACCATCCTTGATCTTATAAATAGGCCCTGTACGTACGTCTACCATGAGTTGCTACTTTAAATTTACGTTATCGTTTACGTAAAGAAGGACGGCGAAATTCCGTGTAATTTCAGACCTCTACTTACGGGCCGCGTAAATAAAAGAAATCGGTTGATGTTTTTAGAACTACGCTAGACTAACAAAAAAGTTCATTGTTTTAACTCTTTTAAAGCTGGGGTTACAAAAGTTTTTAAAGCTGTTGAAGGGTAGGTAGTGAGGTTATAATTCAAATCGTTGGTGTTTAATCATTTTTTAATTAATACAAGGACACCGATGCTTACACATCAGTCAGATTTGGTCCGACGTAAGCGGATACATGTTCGGGCGTTCCACATTCGCGTTTCGGAGGCTGTTTGGTTAGATATTTCTTATTATAGTGATACAATGCAACGTATAATATCCGCATTTTGTCTGACTAGGCACGGTTCCTTGCAAAGTATTCTGTTCCGGAGAATTATGCGGATCGGCAGACGGGCCCACGTCCGTGCGACGGGTCCCGTCGCGGGTATACGACCGGGCTTGTTCAGTCAACAGCGCTACATGATACAATGAGAACCCTCGATGGGCCTCATCCACCCTATACCCGTCCCATGCAAAGGCGCACTGCGAGTTTGTTAGTACGGCGTGCTTCTATGCGGCTGGCTCGTGCCGCATCAGTACGCGGCACGAGCGATCTGTCACCTGTAGCCCTTATCACATCATCACAAAACTATAGAACTAGACAATTTTGTTCAGCTCAGTGTGAGGCATATTAAAGTTTTACTGCTATGTAAGCTATGAAATAAAAACGTATTAACTTATTTATGTACATTTATTTAAATATTTACCAAGTTGTCCAAGAATGCAGCAGGAGCTCCGAAACGACCCTGATGACAAGCGTACCCCATTTACCATAAAATGGACATTATGTGCGAGCAACTTCCAACTGTGTGATTTCCAGATAACAATAATATCCGAAAATGGCTTCACTCCCTTGTACTACTTAAAGTCTACTAGGACCCTTCTGCGTATAGACTCAGGTACATGAAGTTTTTCCCGATCATCACACTCTGGAAACAAGCAACGGCCAGCAGTGGCAGCTGCTCTTCTTATTGTTGGAAGAGCTATTTGATTGTTTGCTTCATTATTTGTTTGCTGGGTTTTCAATTTGATTGTTTTTCTGCAACAGGTGGTACAGGTAATTCTGGAGGGTTACTTTCTCTTACAGTTTGAATATTTGATAAAAACGAAAAAAAATATGGTATAAATATTATATTTCATAAAAATCAAACGTAACGTAAACGTAACGTAATGTCAATGTCAAATCACTCACATTAGTGAATGAGACTACAATGGGATGGCAAAGAAGTTTAATCCCATACAGCCTCTTTATCAGTTTGTTTTTACACTTTGCACTAGAATACATTCAAAATACAAGTTTAAAGCTTTAAACTGTTCATTAAAGTGTATTGATTTAATTGATTAGGTCAAAACAGTTGAAATATAACTTACCATAACACAAATTGAAAATAGAATTGATTGCAGTAATTGAAAACTTCTGGGTAGATTGAATTGCTCTTACAGGAAATAAAACCGTTTAGTTTTTGCACTTTTTGTTGCACTACAGAAAAGTTTATTGAAATCGGCAATAATTTATCTTTGACCTGCGTTCTTTAAAAATCCCGATTTTATGGAAATAAATTCAACAAATTTAACTCTATTTATTTAACATATGTCCGTTTGGTAACGTTTTTGTAAAATATGCAGTCGAGTTTCGCCGCCCTTCTTTTTTGAATTGGGATTTCGTACAGCGCCTCTGTTGAGTCGAAATGAAACTAAAAAAAGGTACCTTAACACACATTTTACCCGAACGATTACGTAAAAAAATAAATAAATGGTAGACGTACTGTTCAGTTGTACTCTGAGTGAATTTACAAAGATCTTAATGTTTGTGATTTGAGAATATTATATTTAATACCATTACTGTCGCATTAGGGAAACCTTGTCGTGATAGTTGTAAATTTCGTTAATCAATAAATAAAACAAAGAGCAATTTGTGTGAACATAACTAAAATTTCATTAGGTTAATTAGTTTGCCTTGTAAAAGTTCGAAATCGTTATCGCTTCGTGATACGCGTACTAAATTTCAATTTATGCAGTTGAATGTTTCCATAAATATGCAAACAATATTCACTTATTCTCAATAGTAAAGTGTGCTTTTTACTGACTTATTTGCCAAAAAGGACGTCACGCAATTGAAGCTACTACAGTTCCAGTAGTAATGCTTTTTTGTTGACGTCTATTAGACGTTACCGAGTGCCGACGCCATTTTTACAGATGGGCCTTGGCTTGGCTATTGGCATCAAGCCGCAATGCAGTCGCCTTTACTTGGAAAATTTTCTCTAAGTAATGAAATAAAAAACTAAAAAATACATTCACTTTTGCGAATTGTACACCGTGCTTAGCGTCACCTATCGTCACCTAGACGAATCCGGCAGAAAAGTCGAAGCGATTACTTCATGTTGAACGTAATTTATGTTGTGTATTTGGAGGAGCGACAAGTTCTCACAATCAGTGTCAGGTTCAGCATATTTTTTACGCATTGTCGAACAGATGGTCCGCTATAATTCGATAGCAGGTCACGTCACATCACAAACTGTCCAATCAATTTTTTGCTGACCATTGGCTCGGTTACAAATAAGCGAGCAGCCAGAATTATAGTCTGCAATTTATCATTATCAGCAATGTAAAAACTTATTGGGAAATTGAAATTATTGAGGATAAAATCATAAAATTAAAAGATGCTTGAATGCAGTCAGCTCTAGATGTGTTTCGCTCGAATTGCTTGTCGGGGTTGTTTAAGATTTCCCCGGAAACTGGCTAGAGCCCAAATCGTATACGGAAGAAAAAGATGCTTACGTGAATAAAGTTTGTCAGGTCTTACAGATATGACGTTAGTCTCCTTTCAGGATAATGTAGGTCCCACCTAAGACGCATCCGTGGTCGAGTGGTCACAGAGCTCAGCCTAAAATCTGGAGGTCCCAACGTGACTAAAGCTCAACGGAGCCAAGGCAGTTTATTCCAGACAACTCAATTGGACTTCTAAACTTGCCCTAATCAACCAAAGAAATTTTTGATAAGTAAAGCTAGAATTTAAACTCCATATAATGTACGAACATGCGATGTTTTAATTTTAAATTCTATTCACTGCCAAGACGGTATCATTCTAGTAAACTTGTAATCGTTCTAATACTAATCAGTATAACGACTGTAAGTTCGTCATACGCGTGTGATGATGTCTCATAGCATGACAGAGCGATCATATTTTATTTCATCCATTAAACATTCTTTGATTTTTTCTTTGGCCCGTGATACAAAATGCTAATCATGTCATGATTTATTTTTTAAGGAGTAATTTCAGTCACGATATCAGTATACGATCTTTGAAATATATTTTCAAGACCTGATTGCGTAGATACACAGTCTGTGTTAAAGACTCTAAATGGATGTTCGCTAACCAGTTCTGTGGTTCTGTTAATAATGCTTCAGAGCTCTTCTTGTTATTCCGCTCTTATCTAAATAACCTAAAAAAGTGTTGTTATTATTCCAAGCCCTAATTTATACAACGGTTGCTAACGGCAACCCATAATAAAGAGTAGTTAAGGTCAAGTTTTGTGATGCGAGTCACCTTTATAACATAATATTCTTCATTCATATCACCAGGTCACCCTCGCCTGTTGTTTATAGGAGTCTTTTTACAAATGCCTATGCGTCCTTCTAAAATACCTTATTCCCTCCACGACTACTATCCTGGATTGACAGCAGCCCCTCTACTCCCGTTCAACCTAAGGCCGAAGTTTCGTTCGCTATCCTGCTCTCGCATACCTGTGCAATCTGTAGTGAAAACGGAATAGCGCACGACCCTTTGGCCGTTAGTTGAACGGGAGTAGGCCCTCAAGCCCTAACGTCGTAACATGACGTGCTCTTTAGAACGCGGAGAAAAGGCGAGCATTGTGCCTTATCGGGCTCATGTCCGGACCAAGGTTGAAAAAAAAGAGTTTCCTAACCCTAAAGATAGAAGTTAAGTCTAGCAAAGACCCTCTAAGTATGCCAAAGTTATGAAGTAGGGATAAATATCCCTGCGTTACGAGGTACCAGACAAGCTTAAGCCAGAGGCGTTTCCCAGCACACCCCAGACCCAGGCCAATTACTACGCCATTCATGTCGTAGTATGAAGAAGACTACTTGAGCTTAATCCAAAGAGATTCCAAGTCCTTAAACCTTGCGTTTTAGTTGTTAGAGTATCTGGAGGTTCACAGTATTCGCAATTAGAATGACCATCTCGCTCCGCTTCGTCGCTGCAAAAGCGCGTGTCGTGTGATAGTGCACGCCCGCCGACAATGGAGGCTCTCGGCGACGGTGTAGGTTTACGTGGGTAACGGAAGCTTGCGGCGCCGTATTGTGTCCGTCACGCCGCCACTCCCGCAGCGCGCGCGCCTGCCAGACAGACGCGTGGCCAGGGCCAGGCACACGGAAACTGTGAGGAAACTCGCAAGACCTAAACGCGCTTCGGGAACTTATGATATTATATTATCTTTACAGCATTTCGTGTTATACGGACAGAGCAGGACAAACTATAGGGCGGAACCTTTGCGAAATGGGTCTTAAACTGGCACATGGAAAGCTTGGGAGCTTTCTTGTAAGAACAAACTATGTAAATATGCTCAAACAAATTAATTAACGGGGCAATTTTCGAAATCGTCGTATCAACCTCAAAATGCAATCTCATAGTGTTTAATTTTAATAATTGTGGACTATGCCGTACAATTTTCAAAATATTGCTCCTAAAACAAGTGAACAATCATGCGAATTAACATACAACCAAAACACCTATTTATTGACAAGTTCGATAATAATTAGGTATTCTATCTGTCAGAGTCTCGTAGTCGCAGCAACAACGGAAACGGTACTAGGTATCGAGGACAAGAACTATTGTGTTGCCGTCGAAATTCGCCGAAAAGTAGCTCAGCTCAGATAATTGCTTTTCTGGTGATACTGTTAGATCTTGAGAGCTAAATTATCTGAAAAATTCAGATTAATATTTATTGGTAATATTGGTGCTTTCATATTTATTATGATGAGAGATGTGAGAGGTGTGCTGGTACACGCCCCTAGCTCATTTCCTTGTGTGGTACCTCGTAACACAGGGATATTAATCCCTACTTCGAGACCATTACAAGAGGTGTGTTGTCTGGCGCATATATATATATCTGGCGCATATATGTGAACGTTTTATGCTTATGTTGCCATTCTTGTTTAAAAATAATTGGCTGTTCATAAAAGCTATTTTGTTTTATTTGTGTTCCTTGGTCTTGCTTGCTTAGTCATGTAACTTCATGTCTTATTTACTCCGTCCGAAACATTTTATCAGTTGCTTGAATCCACACTTAACCTGAAAATGAAAAAACTGGCATTTGTCCAACATACCGTTAGCTCAACATTGGTTGGCACACGTATGGGGTACTTAGTTCTGCCTTTGAACTGAAGCTTTTCTCCTAATGAGCCAACGGAACCGGTTACGAAATGCCTTCTTGGGTACAGTCCACCACAGCTGAACTTCGTTCTTCCCCCGTTATATTATGCTAGTTAATAGCTACGAGAGTTTAGCTTAAGCCGGTCGTGTCGTGATACGCTCCAGCTGTGACTGTTTACCTATAATTATGCTGGGATCAAGTAGACAAAGTAATAAAATTAGGGAAACGCAATACGAAGTGTCAAGGACGTACCTACTCGCACTCGCCGCTTGACGCAATTTAGGTAATCCGTTTACGTCGGAAACGCGTATAAATAAATGTCGAAAGTTCGATTCCGACTAAACGGCGCGCGTAGGAGCACAATTAAATTGGAAAAGAAAATTGAAAATTACGGGAAGTGAAGTCTAAATTTACATGGAATTTATACCGATTGGTGAAATGAAATCCGCCTGCTGGTCTTGTCTTGTCAAGTCTGTTCTCGTATACGAACCTTATTCAATTCTGTAGATGCTGTTACTTTTTTACTAAATTGTGAGTTCAGTGTAACTAAATCGTACTTAAACGAGTCTACTGATTGTTAAAAACAATCATGGCATGGCGCGCAGCTTTCATAAAACAGCGTTTCTTTCTTCTTGTATTACGATATTAATTCATGAATATGTTGTCTTCAAAAAACTTAAAAGTATTATTTAAATGTCATAAGTGCAAATAAAAAACTCATTTGAAGATTACTTACATGGTACGAGGTGCATTCAATAAGTACCTAGCCTCATCGCCAGAGGGCGCTGTAGTTTCAAAAAGAGTTTTACCACAGTGTAGCACATTCTTTTTTAATTCTTTTTTCAAATTTTCACTCCAATCCCTTTATTTGTTTTAATTTTACAACTTATGGAAGCGAACGTGTCGATCGGTTTTACAAAAATGGAAAAAGAGCAATATCGTTCGGTGATTCGATTCCTATTTTTGGAAGGGAAAACGCGCATCGAAATCAAAGAGCGCTTGGATGCTGTGTACGGTGACTCTTCTCCATCGATGGCCACCGTCAAGAATTGGTTCAACAAGTTTGCACGTGGCCGTACGTCGGTTTTTGATGAACCACGTCCAGGTGCACCGAAAACAGCTGCTACGGAGGAAAACATTAAAAAAATCCATGATCTCGTATTGGCAGATTGCCGATTGAAGGTTCGGGAGCTAGCTGAGACTGTAGCCATTTCAGAAGGAACAGTGCATCATATTCTTCACGAGGAACTCGGCATGAGAAAGCTGTCGGCGCGATGGGTGCCGCGTTTACTCACACCGGAAAACAAGCGCAACCGTGAGACCACATCGGAGACGTGTTTGGCGCTGTTTAAGCGGAATCCTGCGGAGTTTTTGCGTCGTTTTGTGACCGTCGATGAAACCTGGATCCACTGGTACACACCAGAGACCAAGGAGCAATCAAAACAATGGATCCAGACCGGGGAACGTGCTCCAAAGAAGGCGCAAACTGTAAAATCGGCCGGAAAAGTTATGGCCACCGTTTTCTGGGATTCACAAGGTGTGATCTACATCGATTACCTCGAGAAGGGTAAAACAATTACAGGGCTTTACTATGCCGATTTATTGGGCCGATTCGACGCCGAAATAAAGAAAAAACGACCCCATCTGGCGAAGAAAAAAGTGCTGTTTCACCACGACAACGCACCGGTTCACACGTCTGCCGTTACCATGGCCAAATTGGTCGAATTACGCTACGAATTGCTGCCCCATCCACCGTATTCTCCAGATTTGGCCCCTTGTGACTTCTTTCTGTTTCCTAATCTGAAAAAATCACTCGCCGGGAATAGATATGGATCAAATGAGGAGGTCATCGCCGCCACGGAGGCCTATTTTGCAGAGTTTGACAAAAACTGTTTTTCGGACGGGTTAAAAAAGTTGGAGCATCGCTGGGCTAAGTGTATCGAACTAAAAGGAGACTATGTTAAAAAATAAATTGCCACTATTCCGAAATTTTCGTTTACTTTTTGTAGGCTAAGTATTTATTGAATGACCCTCGTAATTCAATCAAATTAAAATCGATTCATATCATTTCTTCTTCCTACTTTTGGCTCTGCTTTAATCGGGTGAAAACATTGAAAATACGTATTTAAATCGAATTTAACAGCGGCTTTGTTAAGTATAGGTAGTTCATGTATTACTTTTAGTAACGAAGTCCTTAAGTTATTGTTTTAGACATCAGACGGAACAGTGTCGTTAAAAAAATATTTTCTATTGGAAAAAAACATTAAGATAATGAAATAACCTTGCTTTGTTTGTTAGTAAATCGCAACTATTTTTCACAAAACGAGACAGCTTTATGAGACCAAACCATAAAATTGTCAAGAATTGACTTTTAGTTTTTATTATTTATTCACTCGTATTGTTTTATTGTAGGGTCACATCATTGTAATATTTACCATTTACTATCTGTTTTTGTGGTTTCACTATCTAACAGTTCGACTAACCGCAACATTCTAATCGTTTCGTTGTCATTATGTGATAAAAGCCTCGTAATATTTCAATGATATCTACGATCAATCGACAACTTACATACTGCTTTCATATTAGAAGAATCTTATATACCCGATGTTTGATAACTACAGATTTGGGCCACGTGCAATTTTAGCTAATTTGTGTTGTACTAAACTTCCATGAACACCTTTATTTTCCTCCATAATAAATGCAATAAGAAAACCATCATTGCTAATTCTAAATGATGGTTATGCAAAATTGATTATTGCAATAATTAACCTTAGCTAGGAGGTTAACAGATAATTAAAATGTGGTAGTAAGAAAGACGACCATCAGAAAGCTTCGTCGAGCTATTTCAACCCAACGGTCACCCTGTTGGGTTGAAATAGCCAAGCCTCGCTCCGTTATCCTTTGAAACTAAAACGTAAGAAAAACAACATTTTATTTTTAGAGCTTCAATTATGAAAACAGATCCTCTCTATCACCTTAGGAGAGATATTATGGTCTAGCAACATTTTTCGTTTGTCGATATTTCCGTAAAAGGTGAAGCCTGTTCTAATGAATACGGGAGCACTTGGGTGCCTACTTGAAAATAGGCACAAGGGCGGGCCATCGATCTTGTTCCCGCGCTCCTGGCCCGACCGTGACCTCAGGGTCCCGGCGAGGGACGCACCGATCGTGACGTCAACACACAATCCCAATGACGAGCCAGGGAAATCAGGTCATGAATTTGGTATTGGTACATTACATTAATTCGGTTTTAAATTCAAACGAACGCACGTACCGCTTTCCGACTGCCATATGCCATCTAGAACTACCCCATTTTTTTTAAATGTTAGGCTTATTTTTAACATATTCGTATTGATAGTGTTTAGTAGATTAATTACAGTTTTCATAACATCACGCAATACGACTGTAACGGTCAAATAATCTCGGACTACAGCTTTTTATACTAAAACGTTTATCTCATGCATGTTTTTTCCTGATCTGATTTTTTTGTAATGATAGATACAATACAGCTACGTTATAATTTCCATAAAAGTAGGTTATTTTAGAGAATAGGGTTGACTGAGAAAACGACGTGCAGTCGTGGGGAGAACGCATATTTGATTACGGTAAACTCTAACCTTTTGACCCCTTGCCAACAGTCTACAGAACGTGACGTCGAAGCACACACAATCACAATGATTTTTTGACTGTTAGTGCTAGCACACCCCGAAAGTCAGTCAAAACCTGCAAATGATGTTAAAGGACAGAATAAAATAAATGGCTATTCTGGCTATTAACAGTATGCATTGATAGTTCATGGCAAAAAACGTTATGCGTTTCAGTAGGTAACCAAAAAAAAAATGACGCCATAACTCCTTCCCTTTTTTCTCTTTTTTTCCGTGCTACGGGTCAAATTGATTCGTATGGCCTAGAGATCTATCGTTCCGATTTTCATGCCTTTGACACCATTTGCAGGTTAATTTAGCATACCGCTATTAACAAATTCGTGGTTTTTTTATACCACAAGGTGGCAAACAAGCTTATGGCCCGGCCCGCCTGATGATAAGCAGTAACCGAAGCCTATGGCATACGCCTATAACACCAGAGGCATTACGTGCGCGTTGGCGACCATTTAGGAGATACCTATTAACCATCCTCTTAAAGGACCTCATACTGTATTCCCCCGGGAAAACCTCGGCAGGGAGCTCATTCCAAAATCGAATTGTTCGCGGGAGGAAATTCCTCTGAAACCGCACTGTGCGCGAACATTGGGGTTCCAATGTGTGAGGATGAACATCCTGTCGATGGCGAGCGGTGCGATGATAAAAAGTAGCATGTGGGCTTCATTTCAAAAGGTTCCTCAGAACACAATCCATTGTATAATCGGCAGAACACACATAAGGAGGTAACTTCTCTAAGACCTAATGGTTCTATACCCACTTGCGAGTTTGTGATCGTCAACTATTCTCACAGCTCTTCTTTGAACCGACTCAAATGGCTCAAGCTGGTATCCTGGTGCTCCCGCCCGAAGGTGACTGCAGTACTCCTTAAGGGGCCGTACTTGCGATTTATATAACAGCAGTCTCTGCTCCGATGTAATTATACCGCTTCGCACACCTAGCTTATTAGATGCCAGCTAGACCTTATCATTCAGATGACTTCGGAATTGCACATAACTGGAGATGTCAACACCGAGGATCCCAATACACTTAGAGAGGGTAAGTGGTGTATTGAGGAACTGTGGGGTGACAAGGAATGGGGTGTTCGTAGCGGTGAACGCACAAACTTGTGTCTTGCTTGGTAGGGTTAAATCTGACTAAGTTATTCCGGCCCTAATTTCGATTAGGGCCGGGATAACTTAGTCGGAGACTTTGGACAAAGTACTCTCAATTTTAGACACAAGTTGTTCGCGACTTTCTTCCACTACATAATAGGGGTTGTTTGCACACCCGTGTAAATTGAATCTCCTGTGCTGTCGTCTGCATAGCAATGAATACTATCAAATGAAAGCATGTCATTAATATGCAGCAGAAACAGCGTTGGAGATAGCACGGATCCTTGTGGGACGCCATCGTCTATGGCCATGGTTTCGGAGCAACTGCCGTCTATGCTACGGCCAGACAAGAAGCTAGCAAACCATTTGCATAGACCCTCGGGTAGTCCGTAAGCTGGTAACTTCGATAGAAGACCCCGGTGCCAGACCCGATCGAATGCCTTCGCTTTGTCTAGGCTTACTGCCTCACCTTGACTCTCGACAGCCGTAGCCCACCGGTGTGTGAGATACATTAGAAAATCACCAGTGGAGAGACCGTGGCGAAAGCCGTATTGACGGTCACTCAACAAATCGTGTTCCTCTAGGAATCTAAGGAGTTTCGTTTCAATTACACGCTCCATCACCTTGTAGAGAAGGGAGGTTATAGCGAAAAAGCCTGTTTGCAACGTTTTATTAGTACCTACTTTATCAAATTATTCATTTAGTTTGGTGTTAGATGGCCATGTGTAAAGTTATTCCACAGGAATTCTTTTCGTGATGAACTGCAGATAATACCTGGAGATTAATATGGTTTAAATACTTACTTATAGAACCACCTAAAAAGGGTATATTTTCCGTCATCTGTCATCTAAAAAAATTTTTGAAAGTTGTTTTTTTTTGTTACAATTTTTTTACGTGACGCGATCTGTAGTTTGAGTTTAAAAAAAAATCGGTAACGGTAACTGGGTCCTGTTACTCAACCACGTCCATCATCCTGACTGTCTCCGATATCTCCAAAAATGTTTGTCATTCATGAAGTTAGACAAGAAAACGCTGATAAGCGTTATCATCAGTTAATAGATAGATAACTTGTGCAGTTCACGATTAGAAGCAGTATCTCACAATGACGATGCGGCCATTAGCAACGGATAAACAAAACCTTTGACAACAATACGGCAGCTATGTCGTTGTCAGTTATCGCGTTTATGATAATTGACTTGTTCGTAACATTTGTAGCAAACCTAGGGTGTGATGTCTAGGAACCCTGAGGTGATGATGCTTTTATTTAGAAACCAATTAAATCGTAATTGAGTGGCATGATTTTGATATTTGGTCCATACTAAATTTGTCAAAAACACGCCATTTAATATTCCTTTGGTATTTTAATAGCATAATCTGGGCCCTGTTTAACATGTTTTTCACTCTGTGATTTGAATCTATTCAAACTGTCACGAGCGTTTTTTATTAGTGATCGAATTTTGATAGAAATTTATACAGGAAGGGCTTAAAAACAGTGATCTTCTAAGGGCGATTACTCTCACAAATACTCACTCACAATGCATACATAATTTACAGCAGAAATAATTGTGTATGGCCCTTGAAGTTCGTGGCAATTTTCAAGAAACCAATGCTATGCAACGCACACTACCGTTTCTATATAATACTTGTCTGCATAGGAACGCGGTGCATTTTGACATAGATTTAAGAAACCTTCAGTTTAGCGGGGTAACCCAGTTTAGTGCTCATGCTTTAACTATTGGAACGTACGGCCGCAGCCCAGGCGTATCAATTGACTGTTGGTATCGCCTTATACCAGCGCAATAAAGGTCATTTCCCAGCTGTGCTGCGTTCGATTTGCAATCGGCTACAACTACCTTATGTGGGTGAAAATGATAATACAGTAAATGAACTTTTATTTGTTGTTGTTATCTGACTAATTTGGGTGAAACAAGTTTGGTCGGCAATCGGGCGGGTATCCATTTACGTAAGAGTTGATCCAGTCACTTGGAGTTCAGCCGTTATCTAACCAAAGCGTAAATTCTAATAAAATTTCAAGGCTGAGTAACACGTCTTTATTTAGATAATTAATCTCTTAAGTGTTACTTTGAGACTTCTTTACTTGATTTTTGTTTTTGTAAGTACGAGAAATATGAAATTTTACTTGCTTTATTTGCATATTGCAAATTAATCACTAATCGTGATGTTTTCGGCACACAGCAAGACCATATAAAAGGGCTATAAAGGGATCCAGGTCCAGGGCTAACAACTATAAAAAAGGTAAGGTAAAAGTAACATCAGACAAAGAGATAGTCTTGATAAAAAATAATCAACATATTAAGTACTAACAAAATTTATTTGAAACGGTTGCTGACTCTCCCTAAAATTAAATGACAGCATGACTTTTTATACCAGACTTTTACACGTCAATCAATATGGTGGAGTTTCTTTACGTTTAGTCACACCAGTCGCGTCTCTATCTTGTATACTCCATTCATTATAGCATTAGACAGAAGTAAAGGTTGAAAAGGTTCTTTTTAGGGTACACTTTGTGGTAAAAGTACGATAAACATTAATACTTCTAAGATTTACGCCGAATTTATTAAAATCTACTTATACAGCTGTCACACTTAATTGTTCTGATTGAAAGTAAAGGAACTTCAGAATTGATGAGGCTTTTGCTTAAATAAATTATTTTGTGGTGCATCAAACTATATTGTCGATGTAAAAACCTAAAACAAGCAGGGGTTTTTAACCAAACACATTTTTACTGTCACTATGACTACCAAATCTAAAATGTTACATAATCACTTCATACGTTGTGGCGGAAGGTTTTTGCAAGGTTAAACTCAGGTATGTTATCGTCATGGCAACGTCAAATGCAAATTGTCATTCATTTTAGCCCCCCTGCTTCTTATTTCTAATGTTATGATGAATGAAGTATAGTGTTGTTTATATGTATTGATTATCGTAAGAACTCTGAGCAATACTCGTTCTGCCCTTCCTTTAAGTCTGATTGAATTACACATGTAGAGATAGATATTCTAACGTACGTGGGTCATAGTTGCCGAAGTTCTGGGAACGGAACGGAATAGCGAAAGGAAATGCGTAAACCCTACAGATTTTTATTGAGTTTCTGGCGTCTTCTTTTACTGATTTACCAGGAAGTAGTTATTTAGAATATTGCGCTTAGTTAGCTGCAGTCTGCACTGCATCTAGATTATATATTCATTCCTCTATGTAGGTTTATAATGTTATGTCATATTATTCATCATCTTTTTATTTGCACGCTAGGATAGTCAATAAAACCCTCTTCGTTATTTATTTAACGAATAATCATATACCTAGCTTTAATGTAACGCTTGACCACGAACACTCGCAGTAACCATACAGACTTGTTGTGAGTTTCTTAATTTTTTGCGTAACGTACATTACAGAAAGACGACATTACGTAGAGTACAGAACCTTAATGTTCAATTATTTTAAAAATATATCTTGCTAATTAGCGATACTTTCGTGATTTATTGTGACACCGCATTCCACAAATTCTTCACGTTTTATGCGCTTTGTGTCGTTGGCTCTTCCTTTTATCGCTCTCTGTTAAAATGTCCAAAATTATTTCTGAATTATAAATTAGTAGTCGCAAGAGATACAATATTTTGCAATGCATTCGGGCACTTAGATCGCTAATGTATATGTATCAAAACCATCGATATTTGTGTACAGCAGATCCACCTTTACATAACCACTGCAAAATGGGTCTTATGTTAGCAGCATTAGAAGCCTTCATGTGCAGCTTTTCTTGCTGTCGCGTGTATACGTCAACGGCTTATTGGTATCGGGTAAAAGTTGACACCACTCCAAGACGCCAGAATATGACTATTTTAATATTGCTATAGATGCAAGTTTCCAGTATCCTTCCTAAAAATAAGAAGATATCGAAATAAGAGTCTTGAGTAAAAAGTTACCTTAAAAACGTTTTCTGGGGTGGGGGTAGATCGTAAACGTCGCAGTTTTTGAAGATTTTCCTGATTATTTAGCTGAATTCAAATTTAAGTATAAATTATCGCTCTGATTATTGTCTGCACCTTTTTATTTTATAATTATAACTTTAACTGTGTACAGTGAATTTTTACGTTAACAATTATTTAAAAAAAAAAACGGATTTTTTTTTAGCCGTTTTCAAGATAAATAAATAAATATCCCTGGACATTATTCCACACAGCGCCATCTAGCCCCAAAGTAAGCTAATTAAAGCTTGTGTTATGGGATACTAGACAACGGATAAACATACTTAAATACATTTTCTTTTGTAAATACATACTTATTATACATAGGAGACACCCAGACCAGTACAAACAGACATGTTCATGCACACAAATGTTTGTACTGTGCGGGGATCGAACCCGCGACCTCTGGTGTAGTAGCCAACTATAATGATGTGTTTTAGCACAGTGACGACATCGCTACTTCAGGAGTTGAATTATTGGATCAAACATAATATGAGTTACTGGTGTGGGTGAAATCTAAGATGTTCAGCAAATTGTAGGTTTCTTCATAAACTTCTCTCAACGACTGCCGATACAAATTCCGTAGTCCCAAGTGAACAAGTAATACACCTTGGCAGGATTTTTCATGATTAATTTAACTATCTCATAATCACTTTGCCTTCCAAACGTCAATAGTAAAATGGTAGCCTTTGTCGTTCCCATTTTATCATCGAATAAAACCAAAGATAGGATTCGCATGCGGTTGATTTTAATATGCCTTTAAAATCAACCGCATGCGAACGACATGACAGGTAGGCAGACCAGAGTCAAAGTGACATGCATTTATTTGTGTACTCCGTCGAACAATTGATTTAACTTTTGACAGCTCGCGTTATTGTTTCTTCTTCTAAAAATAATACAATATATTTATACGGATGGATAATAATGCACGTGGGTGGTAATTGGCAGAATTTGTGGTTGAAAACTCAGCGATCGCCACTAAATAAAATAAAAACAAGGAGTTGTAAAGCATTTTTTTAATAATCGTAATTTACATTTATCATGTACTAACACTATTAACGTCCTAGGCTCGATGCGGATTTCTGAACGGCATGATACTTGACGGCAGATACGACGAAAACGGGAAGCTAAACTTCATTTTTATTCTAATTCACAACAGATTACCCTGGAGAGTTTTATTCCGGAGAGGAATTATTGAAGTAGCTAACTAATGGCACAATGTATTTTGTAGGCCTACTCATGGGCATTCTCTTTTAAGTTTTATTTTGATTCAATAAAATAATAATGAAAATCTTACAAAAATGCAACGTTTTCGATCCACCTCAAGCAAACGTTCTTAAGCAGATATTGTTTATTGGTATAACTTTGAAACATTATACGGTATTCTACATAATAGGAACTTATCTTGATTAGTTACGTTATGGTAAGTTACGTAAAAACTTGCTTCTTTTGTTCGAATCCTTGACCAAAAGACATCGGTAAACACAACAACTCTGTTTTATTTAATTCCGACAGTTCATTTGCATAAAGAAAACAAAGCAGATTCTTCGCAAATAGTTCCCTGATTCATCTTGCATATGACAAAAATATATTAGTGATTAACTGTCTACCTACGCGTACGTGTAAATAAGCGCATATCGGCGAGACAGTGTGTCTCGCTCTCGTCCGCTGGCACGCTTCCACTGGCGATCACACGCCACATCCCACTTTTGACACTGGCTCGCTGACTCCACGCTTATCTTATCATTTCCATATATCGCTGAATGCGTAGCCCGTTTACATCTCACCCAGAAGCTGCAAATAATAAATATTTAAGCATATTAAACAATCTCAAGAAAGATGAATAAATTATCAAAAGTGCAGTCCCGTGCAGCAAGACGTGTGAATACTACCTTAGCCTTTTTAAATTGACTTTTATGATTTTACTAATACCTCTCCAAACATCTTGCGGTTTCCAGTACTGTCTAACACGAGGTCTATACCCCTTATGGTAGTTTGAAAGTGTTCGGTTGCGAGCTTTTTCGTTTACTTCGGTAAAGCTGTCAAAGCCATATGCAGCCGGCTGTACGGTATTAAATACAGTAAAAAATACTGAGCGACTTATGTATGCGGCTTAAATAATTTTAAGCCAATAAGTCGAAAACCCAACCCTTACATGATGTACATTATACTTTCAGAATAAACAAACGTTGTTAATCTAAGCGCTGAATAACGTGAAATAGTGCTGTTGAAGAAACCTTTTTTAAATTACGCCTGCTTGAATGTATTTAGTTATCAAATTCTTTTTTCCAATTAACAACGCGAACAAATTCTTTGACGATGTTCTATCCTGCACTAATAAAATCAGTTGCCGTTACAATGCAACATCGTGGTGGGTACGACATAAAATATAGTTGTTGGTGATTTGTGGCTCAGGTTTTCCCAGTTCATCCAGCCAACAATACCACAAATGGCTCTGCTATTTAACTTTCCTGTAGCATTATACAAACACAACATGTTATAATAATGTTATTTTTTATTTTCTTATTTTGAATTAATCCCATAATAATTGTATAACTTGATAAATGTTATATTTATGTGACGTCTCTTGTCTGTATTTTAATTTCATTAGATTTTAATGTTATTACAAGCACTTCCTCTCTCCTAACCCAAAGTTGCGTGCCCGACAGGGTCCATAACACTGTTCTAAAACACTACTGTAACATCTTATTTTACATTATGGTTTTGCAATAAACAATTGAGTATTGAGTAAGCTTAATATAAATCACGTACGAAGTAATCGGACCCGCCGCCTTGTCAACATAAGATTATCATGCTGGTGCTTTCACTATGAGGTATGTCCTTAAATCCATAATGAAAATAGCAAAAACTATAGTATGTATGATATAGATTAAAATGCGGATCGTTGAGAAGAATTGTCACCTTAATCTACCAATGCATTCATATCATTATTCAAATACCTACATAATATTATGATGATGTAATGATATACAGTATTATGTTATCGTTCATGACGGCCACTACTGATAAGAATCCGAAGAATCGCGTGGCATTTATGAAGTCAAAACTAGTTGATTGAAATAAGCCCGTATACAAATAAGTAGAAACATTAATGTAATTGTTATGCATAAGTAACGTTTAATCAAATTTCTGTATGCCTGAAGAGAAATCACGATAAGGGATAATTAGGTGTGATACTGTTACTAAAAACCACACCGTATCATAGTAATAGCCTTCAGTCAAACTAATAAAGGCTCTTGGACAGTCAGAGTTCGATAAATAGCAATTGGGAATGGAAAAAAACATCAAACATGTCCTAAATCGAAAACCATTTCGAGGTATTTGTTTTTTATGCCTTATTTAAATGTTTCAGCCGTAAGTGCAGTAAATCAGTAATTTTCTCCTCATTATTTATTTACCACGAATCGGGGCAAAAACACATGTGAACTCATGACGTCACAATTCGCTTAGTGTTCCACTAAGCGAATTTGTGACGTCATGAGTTCGCAATGATTAAAAATTATTGCCATAGGTGCTAAATGTATACGAGTATCTATTGATGTTTGATTGATTGCTGTGCGCTTGGCCTCTCGCCTGGTATAAAGTGACAGTACATACACAATGGAATACAAATATGGAAGCAAGACATTTGCTAGAACGCATTAATTAGTGAGATACTCGCCAAGACAAATATACCCATCCAATTTTCGCCATCGAATTCCTTGCTATGTTGTTCGGAGATCCCAAGCTCATTCAACCAATAACATAACACCTATTCCGTAAATTTACTTGTGTGACGTAGAAATAAGCCGTCACTTCTGGCAGGGTCAATTAAAATGTCTCATTTCTTAACCCGTCCATTACGAAAACCTGCCGGTTATGCCGGTAGATCAAAATCTGATCTATATTCGTCTAACCTGCCTCGGCTGTCTCGTAAAATAACTTACTTACCACAAATGAGGTCAGCCGATAAGAACTAAGGAAAATTGTAGTTCTCAGCCATCGTCACACCCAGAGAAAGGTGACGACGCGCAATAAGAATACATCAAGTGTGTAATTTGATGTTTTATTATGAAAATTAGTCGTTGAGGGCGTGAGCGGCTGAGTGGCGTGACTATCGTGCCGGCGACCAAGGTGACGCGACACTATCTGGACCAACAGCAACACGACCTTCGTGCGGTCTGTTGGCGCCAGAGCCGACTGATCGAAGCCTTTTAATTAATTTTCTTAAAATATTGTTACACATAATAATTGTTTTTTTATTCAACAAATATTTATCTTTAATCCGCTTTATTCAATAACAGTAATAATAAATACCTTTGCCAATAATCATCATGATCAGCATAATTTACAATTAAGGTAGCGAAAATTTACTTCTGTAAATACAAACTCTGATGTCATACTGTGCGTAAGCTATGCCAATGACTTTTCAATTAAGGTTGTTTTTACCTTCAAAGGTTCTATCAATACGCCTAGTCGCAATAAATGTGTGTCAGAGATACCCGAACTCGTAGTATTGATTAGGTTTCTCTTATGTTTCACGCCAATTTAGTGTATTACAAGAGGTTCGATGAGCCGTCGTCCGACGAGGTCTGTGATAAGGGAGGCCGACGTTACGCGTTACTTTCTAACCTTGACATAATGGACCGCCGATACGTGCCCGCAAAGAGCGCGGTTTATTTCTCTTAAAGATATATTTTTTGCCAATTCAACTAGCTTACGAGACGAAATATTACGTTTTGTAATGAGAATGTAGAATCGGATGTGGCATCCAATCCAATAATTTTTGTTACATAATCATCTCAGCATGCATCTTTAAGACGATGTTCAACAATACACACGCGATTTTACCAATTATTCTCAAAACGCCCGCAACGGTCTGGGGAAGGTTTAGGCAAGAATGTTCTATATTTAGACGATTAGATTTCACTGATAAAAGGTGTTTGACCTTTTCATTTGGCTGAAATATTATATAGCGATTATTTTGTTACAGAACAAACAAGTGGTGAACCTGGATGATGGGCAACTTCGCGCTCTTCTGGACGAGGCTATGAACTACAAATGTCCCAAAGATCTCGAAGGGAAGAGCAATCTTTTTAAGGTGAGTAGTTTCGTACAAAAAACCCTCTCCTTTTTAATTTATTAGGGTAACACGCAGTTATTCACTTACGATGAGCGTAAAGTAATAGCTGTGGTAAAAGGTGAAATACGACTTATACGAGCAAGTAAATTTCCACTTTTGGTTGTGAACTTATAAATAGTAAACCATTTCATGAGCTTACATATCAGTTAAAAAGGGTAAAAAAAATCCGGAATAGAAATAATGAATTAAATTTTACATTACATTTATACATTTTGGCTACAACAAGAATGAGAAAACCTTAGTGCTATTGTACAGAGGCGTTCACATCAACCTTTACATAGGGGCATCTTGTGCTGCTGACAGAAGATGCATAAGATTTTGCATTGGTTTTGTAAAGGTTGATGTGAACGACTCTGTACAGTGTTTATCAAAAATTCAAGCTCGTCATTCAGTCATTTTCAATTCGTGCATTTCGTCATAACGCATTTTATTGCGAAATCATTAATACACGACAAGTCTACAAGCAAGTCTCACTACTTGTATTCAGTTTGCGCTATTAGCTGTTATTACTAGTGATTGAAAGTGTAATATTCTGATTATGCAGTGTTTTATGTTACTAAAAGTGAAATAAATTAATGGAAGAAACTAATTCATGGCAGTAATACTTTTTTAAAATTAGTGTAAGTACGAAATATTTGCGAGCGACGACTCACTTTAATAGATTGGTTTTGTTATTTTCTTTACTTTGCATCTCCAATTTAAAATTGACTGGCTTGTGTACTCGGTCGGAAGTGACCCTGACTGATAAGCCGAGGATCCTTATTCGATCACTGCCAAACACAGACAGTAAAGTAACTAACATTTGCGTTTGGTCTGGGTTCATTCACTCCTTCAGCACAAGTTCTAAGTTTTAGTCTTCTTAGTGAAAAGATGTTAAAAGATATTTATCAATGATTTATTCTTTATATTACGTTGGTGGTTTTGCAGGAGCTATTCCAGGAGGTGCAACAAGACGAGCAGCAGGACGACCAGGTCAGCGAGACCGCGACGCGCGGCTCGACGCGCTCGCAGCGGCGCGCGGGCGCCAGCGGGCTGCGTCACTCGGCCGCGCGCCTGCCGCAGTCCAACTCGCTGCAGGACCTCGTGGCGGCCCTGGCGGCCGAGCCCGCGCCGCGCCGCCAGCGGCACCACGCGCCCGTCTCCGCGCGCGCCATCCAGGGCGGCAGCCTGCCCTCCGGCGTCGACACCTGTGAGTACAGCCGGCCCTGGCGCAGTCCCGCTCGCCGAGCCCGCGCCCGATTCAGCCAGTGCAGCCAAAATGTGATTTCGATGAACCCTTGTGACTTTTCCATGAACCCACACGAATCGTTGGTGTAAGGAACCATGGTAGTGTGATCTCTCTCTCAGTGAATGTTCAAATTAGATCGTGTAAATTTGACATTTGTGAGCTGAGGCCATAGCTTAGAGCAAAACGCTCCTTACGTTCAAAATGCTATTTGTAAGAATCTCTCTTTTTTACAGCTTTCTTGATGAGCGAGGAGCCGTCCAGCACCCGCGGCGCAGGCTACCTAGCGACAGTGCGCTGCGTCAACCCGCCGCCGCTCGCCGAGCGCCGCGTCTCCGCCAGCGACGCCAACTGCCCTGCCGAGGTCGAGCTGCTGCACAGGTGAGTGTGACGTCACACGCACAGCTGTGTCGAGTGGCTGCCTATCATCATCATCACCATTCGCAGCCATAAGACGTCCACTGCTGATCATAGGCCTCCCTCTATAGATTTCCAAACCAACCGGTCTGCATTCAGGGCAGTCCTGCCACCATAACCAGGTCGTCCGTCCACCTACAAGGTGCAGGTGGGCGGGCATCCCACGCTGAGTTTGCTGTAAAAAGATCTAGTGCTTTTCTGATCTAACGGCCGTCAGTTCTTCGCGCCATGTGCCCTGCCTTCCGCTTTAGGCCATTTGGCGACGAGGTGGAGTTCCCCAGAAAGGATTCTATTCTTCCGCTGTTGCCATTCCATTACCTCTGAGTTGGTCCTCCAGCTTATCCATAAGGTTTGCTGTTCCGAGTATCGCCTACTCTACTTCTAAACATCCTACCTGGGCCTCTATTATGCTAATTGAATCCCAATATATACGAGCCCCGATGCAAAATAGTTCGTCTAAAGTGCGGTCGCCAAGCAGAAAGAATTTCGTACATTGACCTTTTATCACCTGTCTCTGTCGCTCCCGCGCAAAATATTTTACTTCAAGCTCGCACGGTTCAATGCCCGGCGTCTGAGGGATTGCAAACATTTTACCGCGAGAGTAAGGTCTGTTCTTGTACTCGCGCACTCCTTGACATTTTTGTTTAATTTAAATTAACGAACGACATTCTATTTCGGGACGCGCTATAGTTCGTAAAAAATAGTATGATTAGAATGACACATTGATTAATAATCTGTCGTAAATGAAAATAAGTGATGAGAAAACTCTGAAATATTCAAACGCGACGAATCATTGTTATTTCTCGTGTTTAGTTATTCTAAATGGAGCTTTAATTAAAGGTGTACATTTTTTAACATTTTTTAGGCATTTATGCAAATAATAATACAGTAGCCGATTTAAAACGGTACATTTAATATTTTTTGCA
This sequence comes from Udea olivalis, assembly GCA_947369235.1. Lineage (NCBI taxonomy): Eukaryota > Metazoa > Arthropoda > Insecta > Lepidoptera > Crambidae > Udea > Udea olivalis. The sequence continues at coordinate 5,517,519 of OX376362.1, read as the reverse complement.
GAAATCAAATGGCTATGTATAATTTTACAGATCATATTCGAAACAACATCTAAAAACCTTTATTTGTCTTTTTGTATGTTGTCTTCTTCATCACATGAGAATGGATTTAAATGAAACTTTCCACTTAAACTGTCAAAGCTGAATTAAAATACAATCTACTTCAGATTCAATTAAGGATTGAAGAGATTCAAGAGTTAAGTCCGCGTGGATGCAGTTATTGTAAACCAATAAATAGCAAACTTCATCTAATAAACTACGACATCATTCAAAGGTTACCATGTTGCTAATATTATAGAGATGGGAGGGGCAAACGATGGAATAAAACTATAATTTATTTGTTTCTTAATATTCATGATAAAAGTATTTACCCTTTAGGTGTATTCACAAAGTAAATTATAAAATGTTTAAAAAAAGTTTATGATGATTATCTGACTTAATGATATTTATTAACTTTTCTTAGATTTTATTGCGATCTATAATTTAACACCTGTCATTCTAATCAAGCTATATTTTACGGACCATAGTGATCGCTCAGTTTTCGGACAAAGTGAAATTACTTCTAAAGTTGTTTTTGTTAAATTGTTATGTTATTTGTTATATTGTTACTCCTTGATTACTACACTGTTTTAAAATGGACTCAGGGCCATCTACCTCGCGCCCATTTAAGGAGTTCGTTTCTCCGCGGAAGAAAAGAAGTTCATGATTATTAACGTGTTTAAATACGTTAAATAATCCTGGCCTGCTAATAAATATCAGTCAAAACAAGAAATTAAGAACAAAACAGCCGATATCTTGGGCATATCGATTCGCATTACGCACTTTGCTCCTATGAGTCCTATGTCCACCTTTTTTCAATTAGGGACTACTGTTAGACGGACCTGTGAATCCAATCTATGAGAATTTCAAGTAGACTTTCGAAGCGTATAAATGTGATTTGCACAGTAATATTTTAGTTTATTTTCCTCTTCCAAATATAAGATAAGATAAATAATCTTTATTGCACAAACAAATACTTACAGCACGTAAAAACAAAAAAGTAAATATTTAAGTACAATTTAGGCGGTCTTATCGCTACAGAGCGATCTCTGATTCGAGAAGAAGAGGTTGATTTCATATTTTAAAACTGGCACATATTACAAAAATGTTTGTTACCACTGGCAGTAAGTGAAGAGTAATGTAAATGTACGAAATTCTTTCTGCTTGGCGACTGCGCTTTAGTTTGAAAAACATGAAGAAATATTTTTTCTAAATTAATTATTTTTGTCCAGTTATGTAAAATGTAAAACTATTCTACCATCGCATGTTGTGTTACTGATGCACTATTTAATTATGAAGCAATAAACTATTTTAGGCTTTTTGAATTTAAAAATATCCCGCTTTGAACTTCAGGAAATTGTAAGCAAAATAGTTCGTCTATTTGGTAATCGATGCAAAAGAGTTTGTCTATCATTCATTGAGTTAAATAAAAATTTTCCCTCTTTAATATATTTTTTTATTTAAGTTCGGAAAAGTAATTCTGTGTCATTTTTACAATTGGTTTTTTGTTGCTTTCTTTAGTTTTTAAGTACTTTGAAAGCGAATAGTTTGTGGGGTCGAGGCGGGCAAATCAAGTTACCAAATATCTAAAGACTTGATACTGCCCAGATCTACAGTGCAATCTATCATTCAGCACTATAAAAAGAATGGAAATACTTCTTGTTTGAAGAAAATTGGCCTACCACCTATCACGAGTGAAGCAGAAAACAGAATCCCGAAGAAAATTGACAAAAAAATGGTCGTGCTCGTGCTGGAGAACTCACGATATAACGGAGAGACTTGATTCACAAAGATGTCTCAGTTTATACCTGCAAAAGAGTGGAGAGGACTGCTTTACAAAAGAAAAAGAGATGTTCGCTCGTGATCACTTAAATTGGACTTCTGATCAGTGGCGTAGTATCATTTGGAGTGATGAGTCCAAATTTGAAGTGACAGTCTGTGATGAAAGAAAAAAAGTGATTCAAAACAAAAATGCGGCGTTTCATACTGATTGCATCAAAGTTAAGTTTCCAGCGTCCCTTATGATATGGGGCTGCATGTCCGCACAAGGTGTTGGTGGGATGCAGCTTGTGGATGGTTCCATCAATGCTACGAGATATCAAAACATTTTGGAAGAAAGTACTGCCCTCTATTCCGTCACTCAAACATCAAGATTCCTTCATTTTCCAACTAGATGGTGCTTCCTGCCATACTGCAAGGACAACAAAGGCATGACTACTGTCGAAGAGCATCCTTAAAATCGAATGGCCATTTATCAGGACTTGTCGCCGATTGACACTCTATGGTGGAAAATTAAAAAAGTACTCCCCAAAACATCCAGATCGAAGAGCGACTTAAAGGCTAACCTCTTGGCTGTGTGAGAGTCAATTGCGACTGACGAGTGTGCAGCGTTGGTGGCAAGCATGCCTCTTCGCATGAAAGCTGTCATTGAAAGTAAAGGCGACACAACTAAGTGGTAGACGAACTATTTTGCGTGACTGCCAAGGGTAGACGAACACTTTTGCGATTTTTTTGATTATTTATGTCATGTAAGGTCATTTTAGAAAGGCCAAAAAATAAATAAATCACAGTTTGAGCAACATTTTAAAATTTATTTTATCATATTAAGTTAAGTATTTGGCGTTAGGAAGTGGAACACGAGCTATCACGAAAAACTACCTTAACGTCAAATGACATCAAAAATACATTTTCTAATAGTCAATTTGTAAATATCGATCGATCTTAAATCGATTCTTAACCGTCGATATTAGAGACATTAAATGGAAAAACACCTGAAAGTCTCTTTACCCACAATACAAGAACAATAATGGCCTAATATTGCACCTGACCATTAAAAACTATATAGCTAGGGCAAGCACCCGGGTTTTCCCGGTTCTCAAATAACCGGGAAAACCCGGGATTTGAGAAGGCTATTTAATATAGCCTTCTCAAATCCTAACTGCGTCGCATGTTTACAACCAGTTTTAAGGATTATAAATAATGCCGCTTTTTTACCTTTTCCTTGGTATGGATACAAGTTCAATTGAGTAGTTAGTTAAAAATACAATACCTAATATCTCAGCTCCGATATATTTTAGCTATATGTGCTCCATGTAAAGTTTGTTACCCTCGATATGTTCTTTCATAATAATGAGGTTTGGTGAGTGGCCGCAAAATTTCAAAAATGATGCCAACATTACTCATACCCCTTTACTTCATATTATTTTATAATGTGCCTCATTTTTCATACTAGACGAACTATTTTGCATCGGGGCTCGTATAATCAGTAGTTATGAACTTGTAAAGCATGATTTTGAAATTTGTCCATAATAAGCAAAAGTAACCCAAAGAACTCGAGCCTCAGATAACTCTAGTGCAAACTTTTCTCAAGTTTTTAATTGACCATCATCAGTGGCCTTTGCGTCTATTGCAGACGATTTATTGTGTTTTTGACAATTTGTTTTAAGTGGCGGTGTTTTTTATCTCGGAGGAATGGGCTTCGTTAGCATTGATAAGCAACCTATCTAGGAGGAGAAAAACTCCAAAATCATATCCGGAATGAAATCTCCATAAGGCACAAGTAGGGTTACAACCCAAACATGCGGCAGGCTTCTGCAACCAACCCGACTCCGCACGTATCGACTCGTCTTTCCTGCGAATCTAGTCGGCGAGGCCGAGAGGGCGGCACGGGACTCTGGCAGCCCTGTGGTTCCTTAATTACGTCCCAGGCGTTGCAGTGTCCACGGAGAGGACACTTCGGCCACGACGGTTTTACCGCGTGAGAAAAAAACACGGGCAGTGGCAGTAACCGGTTATAAGTCCGCGCAGATAGGCGTAAACGCGCCCGCGTCACACCAGGGGTCACTCTCGACAGTGGGAGGGTCCAGGGAGTTTTGTTAATCGAGCACAAGTTCGACAATTCATACGATTAAACATTTACTTTTAGCTCTTATTTATACATATTTGTTATCTTATACATGATTTTTCAGGAATATGTAAAAAACCGTTTAAGTAACATAGAAATTTAAAGTTATCTTTTTCTATTCTACAGATAGAAGTAGTCGTGATACCTTTCAATGTTAAACGTGCTGAAAAGACACAATAATAGGTACAGGCAGAAGCGCAACTACGTCTCGCGGCGCTAAAATACTCATGATTCTTTAATTTACGAACATAATTAACCTGTATTCGCATTCTCATCATGTAACACTACGTAAGACACAAACATCTTTAACGGAGGATAATACACCTAGAGTTGAAGGAAAAATACAACAGCCTTAAAGGTTCATCCCATCAATAAAATACTCAAGTGCAGCATAAGTAGAGTCTAAAATACTCCATACTATTTTAGACTCTTAGATCAAAATCTCCGTAAAGTATCGCAAAATTAAATTCATCGCCAAAACATGTTAAGAGACTGAAATACTCTGTAATCTTGCGAGGGATCTGCGATCGATCAAGATTTTCGAGTGAGAAACCCTGAGGGTGGCAGTCATATCATCACGTCAGTATTTTTAAGAAAGTAGACACTAGTAATGTGTTTTTTTAATGTGTTTCAATAACAATTAACAGCACTTAGCCTCGTTAAATAAAGTTCAATTAATTAAGCCTACTAAAACAATCTGTTTCGGTGTATGTAAACGTTCGCGCATTGTTCTCAGACGGAGCAAGCCGGTGTTCCCGATGACGTACACGGCGCGCGCGACGCTCGAAATCGGCAGCGGCGCCGTCTGCTCGGGCCGCGCGGTCACCACCACCACCGCCTCCAACCAGGTGCGTAGACCGCCTCCCGAACTAGGCTTCTACAGGATGCCCCCCACCTGCGGGCCCCCAGAACGCCTCTACTCCCACAAAAGACTGTACCACCGTCAGTGGAATAATAATCCACATGACAAAGCCGTTAGGCTTGATCATACCAAAACTAACCCTAAAGCAACTCCAGAGTCTGATATCTCAAAAACTCCGAAAAAAGATAGCATAGACTGCAATCAAATGAAACTAATGAGCGCTTTGCGACCTAAAGGCGCTGAAGTTGAGCCAGACAAGGAGAGCAGGTGTATTTCGATCTTCGACGAGGAAGGTAAACCGCGCGGCCCCAGCGATAAATACAATGCCCGTGAAGACCAAAAACTGAGAAACGTCGAAAGATCCAACTCCCGCGATCAACAAAATACCCACTATCTTAGCTCCGATTCCGAAGTCTGGAAGAATGGGGTTGATAGATGGTATCAAGGTTTATCAAACTACCAAGATCAATATCAACCAAGACCAAGTATCTCCCGGCTTGAACAAAACTATGAACTGCACAAAAACCAAAATGTAAATGTTAATACTTGCACCTATCCTACAAATTACACCCAAACCCAACCCCAATCGAATCAGGCTTCAAATACAAACCCCATTATTAGTAAAAATATTGCTATGGGTAAAAGTGTTTCTAATTCCCCTAAATCCATGACCAACCCAAATGAAATAACACCACCAGTTTTCTCTCCTGATTTTGTTGAATTTGTACAACAGAGGAAAAAAAACACCAAGCCAAGTAAAAAAGAATTTCTAGAAGCTGTAGAAAATCGAAAACTTCACAGGGTAAAAGAAAACTTAAGTGATAATGAAGAAAGTGATATTAGATTAAGAAATGAATATCGAAAAAGAGTAGGCAAAAATTTAGTAGTACCTAGTCTTACTTCTATAAATCCAAGAAATATTAGAAGTATGACAATAAGTAGATCATCTAAAATAGATATTAGTGAAGCTCATCAAAGCGTGGATGTGAAACAAACTGCTAAAGATGAAGCAGTTGTGAAAGATACTGATAGTTCTGTTGTTGTTAACGTAAGTGTAAGTAAAGATAATTATAAAAAAGATTTTGTTAAATATGAAGAAACAATATTGAAACATGATGATTCCAAAACTGAAATTGAAGTACTAACAGAACCTTCGCCAGAAAATGACTCCAACTGTCCTACGCCTTCGGATCATTACTTCGAATTTGAAATGGATATGTTAGAACGCTCATCTGTAAAGTCCGAACAAGAAAACCTAGATGTCGAATTGGTAGATGTCAAATCTAAAACAGAGAAAACAGATAGAGCAAGTTCTTTTATGAAGTATTGTAATGATCAGCAGAAGTTTTTCCAAGCGTTGGAAGCTACAAATTATGAAAAGAATAACCCTGAATCAGTGAATGATAACAATCTTAACGATTTTTGTCAGTTACAAGAATCAGACAAAACAATACATTCCGACAAAGAATGTCAAGAATTAAAAGTCATTGAAATAGAGCCAAATGAAAAAACCGCCGTCGAAAAAGATAAGATCATCGAAGTCGTGGCTAACCTCGAAGAAAATAATAACGAAAGCATCGACGACACAAATATTGACGAGGTTGTCATCCAATTGAAAAAGAAACCAAAAGACCAAAATTCTAACGATCATTACATTTTGGCTGAACTCCCTAATAATGCTTACGTATTTCTAACACTACCCAAACGCTTACTCATACCCCTGCATAACAAAGATCAAACAACATCCCTGCAAATTCAAGAAGTCCCGAATAACACGAATAACCAGCTGGATCCCCCCGATGATAGTTCAGAGGGAAAAGTTTCAAGTAAAAAGAAGAAAAAGAAATCAGTAGGGCCCAGTGATGACACGAAGAAGCAAGATGCTCTCAACAAAAATGCACTTAGAGCACTTCTGTTTGAGAACTTAAAAAGAGATGTGTCGGGTAGATCTGGGGTGCCTTTCGCCGCCGGTAAAGAGGTAGGAAATTCTCAATACCTCAATAAGTTTTTTGTAAAATAGTCACTTTGTGACGTGTGGATGTCCTGACACGTGTTTTGTTTCCGCAGGGTGATTCCGCAATACCGTTTAGTTGCATCACAACACCAGAGGTTGTGGCCAGTTGCAACACGACGTCCTCCACCGCCCTGTCGTCGGTAGCTGTCGATCCCAAGGTAACCCATTCATTCCTTATGACTTGTGCATTGTGAGCCTTATCCGCGAACGCCTGAACGCCTGCACACCATTTACACACTTTTTGATGGCACTGAAACAGAATATCAAACAAATGATTGTCAAATTTAATTTATAATTGAATCGTACGGGAAAACGCAAGTGGGTGCGATAATTAGTAAAATAGGCCCGTACGCGGCCCTAAGTACGGCTCGGCCGGTACTGAGTGTTGTGTGGTGCAGCCGAGCGGCGGGCCCCGCGCCGCGGCGAGCCCGGCGGGCCCCGCGCGCGAGCTCGCCGCGGCCCGCGACGAGCGCCAGCGCCAGCTGCAGGTATTCGTGCCGCGCCTAGGCCTGCAGGTACGCGAAATATGCCGATTATTATGTTTAAATACACTTTTATAGCCTTATTCTGAACACAAATGTGATATACTAACATTTTACACAAATACACGAAATTTCGATTTCAATAAATATTGTATAGATATATAACCTACTCAGAACTGCCCCATAACTTTTTTATTTATATGGTAAATTTAGTACGAGTTTCCACAGAAGAGCAGTATAAAGAATAATTTTAAAAAGAAGCTTACTTTTTCGTCAGGGCCAAAGTCAGCGCGTGGGTCAAAATAAATACAATTTGTCTGTAGCTTCTTATTCTGTCTGCGAGCTATGCATAACTTCTAATGTCCTTACGGGCTGATTGTGGCACACGTGAAGAAAACTATAATTTTAAAAAGAGAATTATGAGTACAGACGCTATTACATCACCATTACAAAATGTCTAATGTCAGCAGCATAGAGTATCCCTATGTAAACGTGGATATGAACGCGTGTGTACATCGAATGACCGAAAACGAGCACAATTTTATTTGAATGGTTCAATCGGGACAAAGCTCTAAAGAAGAGCACAGAACATTCAAGAGTAAAGGGAAGTGTGTTTTTTTTCCAATTTACGCGACTTGACTGTATTTTGCCTTACTTTCGTTGTAAATAATATGTAACACGATCAAAAAGTTGGTAAATGGTGTGTTTTTGAACTACTAATTTTTATATCTCCGATGAAATTTTGTGACTAGCTTTCTTTAGTTTCGGTTACAAATAACAATATCTTATGGGTAAAGAATAGAAGACAAATATTAAGCATTGACTGGCCTGTTGGCGCAATGGCAGCGATCCTGCCTTTAGCGCCGGAGGTCGTGGGTTCGATCCCCACCCATGACAAATATTTGTGTAACGAACATTTGTATTTGTTGTGTGTCTGGGTGTTATTTCTATTTAAGTATGTATTTAGAAATATTTAAGGATGTTTATCAGTCTCTGACGCCCATATTACAAGCTCTGCTTAGTTTGGGGTCAGATGATCTTGGTGTGAATTGTCCCAGATATTTATTTATTTATTTATTTATTGAAATATTTTTTTAAGATTATTGCAATAACGTTTGGTTAATTTCTATTTATGAAGCTAAGAGTAAAGTAGACTATATTTCAATCTTTAAGTTTTAGTACATTATAAATGCAATCAGAAAAAGTTACTTTAGGTACTATTGTTATAGTAATAAAAATATTATTAAAAAATGTGTTCCTCCAGCCTCGTAGCGTGATCTCGAGCAGCTTCAACGGGCTCCCGCTGTCGCGGCCGGGCTACGGCGCCACCGGCACCACGGCGCCCGACGAGTACAAGGCACGTGACCACACACTACTCCCTGCATGCCTTTGTCTACTCTGGTGCATTTACGAAGTTTCGTAGAACTTTGAAAGGCTTCAAGCCTGTGAAAAACCATTTTGCACACCATAAATGATGCTTAGGATACCAAAAAAGCCAAATAAGTTGCGAACTGTCAACATCTACGAAACTTCGTATCCGGAAGAACTAGAGTAGACCTCCCATTCTGTTCGCGCTCGCTAACGGCGTCCGAAAAGACGCCTACCGACGTGTTCTAATGCGTGTTGTTTTCCTCCCTATTCAGGTGCCTATATTCACTGTGCACTACCGTTTACAGAAATCTCTAGATGAAAACGGCAACGCGGTCCAAGGATTCAGTTCGCCGGTCTCGGGGTCTAGTCAACACAAGAAGCCCCGAAGGAAAAAGTCGTCCAAGAACGAGACTGTGATCAAGTCGGATCAGATTGACGGGTACAAGGGCGACAAAGATTTGAACGAGGTGCTGCGGTTCATCGAGTCGAATGCGGAACAGGGGCGCGGGGCGAAGCTCGGGAGGAAACATAAAGACGATTCAGACGACAAAGCCGGAAAGAAGCGCTCCACCGAGCGGCGCAAGGACAAGGACAAGCCGGCGCGGGCTTCCTCACTCGAGGAGCTCTCTCGCACCAAACTCGAAGACTTGACCGCCGCCCCCGAACCTGCTCCCAAACCGGAGCGCCGCTCCTGGGGCGACGATGCTCGCGAATCCTTCTACTACGAGCCTCCTCTCGAACTGACCGACTTCCAGACGGTGACGAAGCGCCGCAAGCCGCGCCGCCGCCCCGACGAGCCGCCCCCGCGCCGCGCGCGCCCGCCCTCGCCCGGCCCGCGCCCCCGCCGGGAATCCGCCCCGCCTTCCGACCGCAGCAACGACTCCAACGACGACCTCGACTCCGTTCATTCTCTACCAGCGGACGCCACGCCCGCGCGCGCCGCGCCGCTACCCGCTTCGCACGCCTCGTACGCTGATATCGCTCGGACGAGACACAATATTCCAGATTTGATAGAATCGTGCAACTTCTACGCGGAGGGGGAGGGCGGGCCGGCGCAGGAGACGGAGCCGGCCGCGGGGGGCGTGGCTGGGGACGCGGACTATCCGGCGCTCGGGGGCGGGCGCGCGGGGCGGGGGAAGCCCGCGCGGCAGCGGAAGGAGCGCGCGGCAGTGCCCGTGCCGGAGTCGCCGGCGCCGGACGTTGTGTCAGATCGGCGGCCGCCTGTCATTTTGCTGGATTCGGAGCGGCAAGCTCGCGAGCTGGACGGCGTTACGTTCGGCTTCGATGTGAACGAGCAGCTGCTGAGCGCGGCGTCGCGGCGGCCGCGCTGCGACCTCGTGCGCGACGCGCTGGACCCGCTGCCGCTCGACACGCCCACTGCAACGCACACGCAGACGCACGACGGGTAAGTTAAGCCTGATAACGAAAAATTACAGAAAATACTCAATCAAAATATTTTGGCAATTTTAGATGGTCAGCGTTTTTTAGATGACTGAATCTGACCTTGACCTTTCACCCCAACAGCCTAGTAGAGACCGCGACTACCACAGTGGCCGCACCGCTGGACGCGGTCACGACCGTCCGCGTGGCGGCGGGCTGCGGCGCGCTGCGCTACGTGGCGCCGCCGCCCGCGCACACGCGCCACCTGCACCAAATCGTCGACTACGTCGGCAGCGGTCAGTACGCCACACTACACACTACACACTACCTCACTCTTACCAAATGAGTAACTATACGGAAATGAGACAAAGCTTCAACAGCCACTGTGACAGGTGACACAAGTGAAACCGGTTTATACCGGCTCGGTCAGTCGTCAAGCAAAGGCTCGAGTCCACACATAGTATTGTGAAGTTCTAATTCGCTTGTAAAAAAATTAACATGTGGTTGTTTGGACCATGTATCCAATTTAAGGACCAATAAGAAAATAAAAGATCCATAAAACTCGCGTAAAAGCGTTTCACACTTCAAAAACTCAGACAGCTAGGTAAGGAGTAAGATTATTGCGGCTTTTGATCTAAAATCATTTATTAATGACAGGGATCTTAAAGTTATACATCTTTTTGTTTACTGCGTTCTGCTCTAGAGCGTACGAAATTCAAATAAAAAAACAAGTGTTTTGGTTAAATCATATTAAATTAGATAAATAACAAATTAAAAAATATAACACATAACAACATTTCATATTCAATTTCATTAGCTTTATAAGTAAAAAAAAACACACTTATCTCTTATTATTATACCTTTTCCTTATTACCTAGTAATTGATAATAATTGAATCGTTTTTCAGCGTGGGAAGACGTCGTCCGCTGCGGCGCCGGCAAGGTCCGCTACTTCAGCGAGTAGCGCGCTCGCTGTGTTGTTCCACAAAACTGACTCGCGAACGGTGCAGTGCCCACGTGCAGTGTAAATATTCCGTCGCCCGAACTGTGCTCTGATGTTCCGCCGATAACGTTGTGTTCGAGTGCGCGAATCCGTCCGCGAGTGCCGCGAGCCGCGCGAGCGTCACAAGCCCCGCCCACCCGGGCCGCGAGTGCGTCAAGCCCCGCCCATTACTGATGCGAGCTCCTCAGGCCTGCCATTTGTGTCAAAGTGAGCTCGGCCCCGGCGCTAGCCACAGGACGTCTCGCGTTCTCGAGGGACAGCTGATCGACTAACTTAGCGTTGTCGCTGTGATTAAGTTTTTCGCTTACGAGTGAGTGACGTGAACGAAAGCTATTGAGCATTTATTGAATATTTTTCGCTTGAAAACCCAAAAAAATGTCGGGCCCGCGCCGGCCATCTCCGAGGCCGCCCGTGTTCGTCGTCTGTCTACTTTTACCAAAAAGATGTTCTGCTCTGTGCCCGCCGGAGCCCGAGGGCGATGTCGCGTCGCGCGGGTCAGAGCGTTTTGTTTCGAGTCCGAGGAGGCATGTAATTGTTTGTTTCTGTTGATGTTTATTGTGCTTGAATTTTGTTATGTAATCACAAATATTTGGTAGATTGTTCTCTAACTCGCCACTCATATCTATTTTGTTATGTATTTTTAAGTTTTACCATTTTCAATTGTAAATATAAAGATCTTCTAAGGTGTAACTGGCCATATGTCTATATGGAGCGGTGACGTCTCATTTTGTCATGTCCTCGCGAATTATTATATATTGAACATTAAAATATTTAGCAAAAGCCACACAGTCAACTTATCCGATTATGCTATAAAACGGATAGTGAAAACGATCTGGCACAGTTATTATTAGATAAGAAAAATATTTTTGTTTTTTTTTTTGCCTAGGAGCTGCAAATAATTTTGTTGATCCGTTTTCTTTTTGTTTGACTAAATTAGACATAATAAGCTCACCCAACATTTAGACGTCCCAATGAAAAGATACATCAAGATAAAAAAAGTACGCGGAAACTATGTACTAAGCCAGAGTCAAAATCTGATTTATAAGGACTTGACAAAATGAGATAGTGTGTTTGAAGCTAATAAATAATGAATAATCCTAATAATTTAAGTATAGTGTGTGGCAACGCGCGCAACCGCTCGCCGTGGCGTTGCCGCGCATTGCTATGATCTTTCTGAGCCAGGACAATCTGACTAAGGTGTTTTTAAATGCTAAATTAAAGAACTAAGTAATCCAAGCTACATGGGTTCGCGACGCACCATGCTGGGTTCTAATATACTCTACGGTTGGTGGTGGTGTAAACCATGACGAGCACAGAATATTGTGTTTATAAAAATATCTCAAAGAAAATAAAAAAAAACTTAATAGAACTAACACTTTCTTCCGACTAAACACGAAGGCCTCCTTTATCATTATAAAAGTGAAACCTTTTGCTAAGAGATGTAGTGTAATAGTATGTTCATGAGACTTTTTCTGTTTACGTAAAAATAATAGATAGATCAAGTCGGCCGGTCCACTAGTAAGCACTTGGATAGTTATTAGTTACCAACATAATAAAAGTATACGTTTGAAGAATAAATGTTTATGTGATGCACAACAAACTGCTGTTTCGTTTTTGCATAAAGTTTCATTATTGAACACTGCTAAATGGTTGGGGAATTACTTATATCAGTGCTTCAATCTCTTTTTTGGTGTCTTAAATATTATTTAGTTACAATAATAATGGTTTGAAACCAATTACTGGTGGCAAATCAGAGCAAGCTAGTGTGCAGCGAAAACTGCTTGTGAAATATGATTGCATTTTTAAATATTATGTTTGTTTTCGATCATTTCTTACATGAACATTTGGGATAATGCGCTTTAGAAAAAAAAACATCAAAAGCAATGAAACCTGTACGAAAACACCTTCATCAGGCTGTCTGTAGGCTCTCCAGCTATTTTGTGAGACCGTAAACGTTCATTGACCAAATGTTAATCTATGTGTACTGTACATAATCCATGCGTACTCATAATACATACGCAGTTCGCGCAGAAGCTGCATTTACACATCTATGTAATTCATTCACTTTGCTACTCTGAGACAGAAAAAAAACAGGAATTAATTTTGCCACATCTATTATTCTTAATTTATTAAGGGCACTAAATTAGCCTGAATTGTGATAATAAGGTTAATCAAGTTTGGCGTTCAAGAACAAGTGATATTAGGTCAGTATAAGATTGTATTTACAAACATATTACATAAAATGATCAGAAAATGCGTATTTAAAGTCCTATTGTTTTTTTTTTAGGTCTAACATTGTGCAAGTCTTTTTTACACACTGTTGAATCAAATTGTTAACACAAGCAAATGACCTTAATTACCATTAACAATATCCATAATGATGGTCATTCTACCTACACTTTTTTAACTTCAACAGAAATTGCTCTCTTAATTAGTCAGTAATATAATTAGGTACACTTAATAGTCTGTTTAACACATACTTTTTTGGTAGACTTCCGGTACCTACTGGACCAAGATCGACATTAATCGGTTCACCATTTAAAAAATGGGAGCTTATAATTACTTGGTGTAGTGCTATTCTATGTAGAATAAAGATGTGGCATGTTCTATAAATGTAGGACACTGATGTTTTAATTTCTGTCTCAATGTTGCTCATTCATACATCCATTGTCCATGTCCATGCATTCAATCTTAAGAACTATTGTCTCAATGTTGCATCTTGTATATCACCAATATTGTTAGACACAATGCTAGTCGAACGAGTGTAAAAAATACAAAAAAAAGGTATTTGCTTTGAGATACAGTGTTATATGTGATGATAAATATTGAAATTTTAGTTTTAATAGTTCATAGTGGCATGTTTGCCGATTCGAACTTAAGAGTTGTGGTCTATTTGTGTGATTAGATCGTGAACCTATTCAAGTCTTGATGCTTACTACTTCTGTAAGATATAACATCTGTATCTTGTTTATCAATTTTGAGATTTTGCTTGGTTACAAATATGAAAAGTTAACTCATTGCCAGTTATACACCAAGCCCATCACGACCTTTTACCCTAATTTTGTCATAACATATTACCTGGTTGGATATTATTAAAATTGTTTAAATTCATGGACTTGAAATTATGAACTCAAAAATATTTTCTGTACTAATTTGATGGCTTGGTGCTGTGCTTAGGTCACCTAAATATTGACAGTTTCCTGTACTTGTAACTGCTGCAAATGACTACAGTAGACATTGTAAATATAATGTACATTACCTTCATTTTGTTTCGAAATAGGCGTTTTTAATAATAACATTGTTTGTTGAGATTGATATCTATGTACTGAAGGAACGCTCATATCAAAGGTATAGAAATATTATTTATAATTTCTCTCCCTTGTAAAATATGTAAATAGATGTGCAGAAAATTGTTTGGTTTATCTGTCATAGTGCATACTAGACGTTGTAGATGAAAGATCTCTGGGTTTGGATGTTGAGACAATATGCCGCGTAACGATAGCTGACTTTACTGGTTATGCATTCCGGTGCACCTCTCAAAGAACTGATTAGTATCCCTGCTTAGGCGAAAGTTGCAAAGTTCTAGGTAATTCTTAAATATTATCAGACGGTTTTTCTTCAGAGATGCGTAGCTAACAGTAGGCTCATGAAATAAGTCTGTCTTTCGCCAACCCGCATCAATACTAATTCAACAAAGAAAGGTGTTTGCTTAAGATTTTCGCTTATTTGTCAAACACAAGGCATGCAGTAGATGAAACTGCAGTTAATTAACTAATTAGATATAATTCAACGGCTAATTGAATAAATTATGCTATAATGCCTCGAGATCTTATTAAAATATTTACTTATAAAAATACATATGGATGAGCTAAAACTATTTTTTTGAGCGACATATAAATGTAATTATTTTGTTTAAAAAGGTGTGATGCTGTTCAGAGAACCTATTTGGCAAAAGCGAAGTGTAAATGTATAAATAAAATTAATGCTGAAATAAGTTTTGATTGTCTCATTATCTGAGTAAGTTAAACACAAACAAACTTCCAACATATTATAAATTGATTTTAAAATATTTATAAAGATTGTCATATGTAAAATAGATATTAACTTAGTTGCTTCTGCATTTCATTTTTTATTCAGAAAATGAGATAATTACCCTGTATAATAATATGTATCAATATGAAGAATTATTTATCTGCTTTACATCTAACTGTTCATTGCTATATTTTACTCTGTTCTTATATCTTTTTAAATTGTCGTAGTTATTTTAGAATGGTTAATTGATTATTTTATTTGTGTCACAAATATTTGGTTACTGATGCTAGATGTCCTAAAGTCTAATCTCATTATTTAATAAAGTAACAATATTATATTACTTACCTTTTTTTACTAAATAATTCGTATTTTTTCGTGTGATAGATAAGGGACAGAGTATAAATCTAGTAAATTTTTAACTGTAAAAGATTTGTTTATATAAACAATATTATAACCAACTGCAATTTACAGTTATGTACTTTTTCACTGTTTCCGTTTTCTTAATAAAAATGTTGAAAATATTGTGTTTGCATATTTTTATTGTATTACCCACCTTCTGACATAGTTTTGGTTCTGTTTTAGTATTAGTGACAAATATTAAAATGGACAAGAAAATGCCATATCCGCCTGAATTGTTAGCGCTCTCACACAGGAACGACAAGAAAATTTTACATTTTAACGTTCGCGTAAAATTGTGTATTGGGATGTGAAAATATATAAAATCCCGATACATGTTTTTACCGTACCGTGATTATATTCTCTGGTTTTTACGGGAACGATAATGTAAATCTAAAGTGGCAACTCGTAGACGTACTGGACGGCAGAAGCCGTCGACAGCTGTCACTTTTAGTGTAGAGCTAGCGGTACGCTAAATTTACCTGCAAATGGTGTTATTTAAAGGCATGAAAATCGGAACGATTGATCTTTTAGGCCATACGAATCAATTTGACCCGTAGCAGGGCAAAATTTTTAAAAAAGGGGACAAAATATTTTTTGCTTTGAAACTTATCGTGTGTAGTAGTATCTAATGAAAGGGTGAGCCAATTCTAAAAATATATCACATTATTAACTACATTTTAGTCACTTGTATTAAATTAAAATGAAAATCATTTTCAAAACATTCAGGCTCCTCCAGATATGACATGTTTAATTTTTTTTTAATTTAAGCTTCAAATGGTACGTAATAATTATCCTCATATCTAACCCTAAAAAAGGATTTTTGAAAAAAATAACATTTAGTATTTTTCATATTTTTGCAATTTTACAAAATGGGATAAAATTACGTAGTTGAAACATGTACAAATTCGATTTCAGCCGCTTGATCTTTGATAAAAATACTATATATCAATAAATATAAATATGCGCCAGACAACACACCTCTTGTAATGGTCTCGAAGTAGGGATTAATATCCCTGTTACGAGGTACCACACAAGGAAATAAGCCAGGGGCGTCTCCCAGCACACCCAGACCCGAGTCAATTCAGAAAAGATAGTTTCCTGAATTGACCCGACCGGGAATCGAACCCGGGACACTACGGAAATCGAGGCGAACAACCGTGCTACAGCGCACTACGCCAATCGTGTCATCGATATATAATATTTTGAGAAATCCTTTTTTAGGGGTATGAGGATATTACGTACTATTTGAAGCATTTTTTTCCGTGTGCGTTGCTCGATAAGCTATAACGCAACGTAATTTCGGCAGAATGTGTCATCAGTAATTCAAATAGCATTGGCGGCGTAACCATTCCGAACTCCGGTCGCGTACCTTCGGCATAGTGTGTTTAGACAATCATGATGATACAAGTGCCAAAAAACTGATATCACTTCTGCAGAGACCCTAGACATGTACTTGACATTTGTTTCTGAAATCATTACAATTACTCACATTCAGGACTCAAATAAAAAATAGTTGATTCAGACGTAATATTTTATTTCCATAATAATTAACATGATACAGATGTTATGGCTTTGTATTCAAATATCATTCTATTATTATAATAAAAATATTAACAAATTATCTTACATCCACTTGAAAATGTACAATTTGTAATAGATCTTACAAAATATCTTAGAGCAGTACGAGGCGATACCAAAGCAAATCAGTACCTCAACAGTAATCTACACAGCAACAACGATGCATGTGCTTTGGTATCAACTCGCATTCATCTTTAACACTTACAAAAGTAACGCTCTGAAGGCATCAAATCTATCTTTTACGGCTTTTCATTCGTCATTCGGACGCAAAGAGCTACATTTAATGCCCGTTGTAGAGACGAGTTATCTTTCCATTTTTATATTTTAGTAGCGTGACGAAGCATTACAAAATTTTAACCTGTTACTCGAAGCACCCGACTTCACAAAATCCTACTCGTCCCCGCAGAACCGGGCTGTCCCGGGCCGGCGATACCACAAAGCCCTATTTAATATCCATTCCATGCCCGAAGAAAACAAAATTGGCCCTCCGTCCGTGACAAAAATACTACGTAAGTGTAACACTACAGTTTACACTCCTTATAAAAATACCCAGATGTCAAATCTCAGGTATAGTTCGCGTCAAACTTCTAGTCAGGGCTTGGAAACAGTTTTTTTTAAACCGGTTACGTCCAATATGCCTAAGAACGTATTGGTTTTGTTTCCGTTTGAACGGGAACGTAATAAAATCGATTTAGGAGAAGAACGAAATGTAAATCATTCTCGCTCAAGGTAACGGCTTTAACCATTTTTAACCAGTTATTGTATTTAATAGGATCAATGAGAAACTAAGAATAATAATTCCCAGCGTAGTCACGGGTCGTGTCGTTGATGCAATAATGAGGGGATAATTTTTTTGTCTGCATTTTTTAAATAAAAAGTGTCGCTATGTATGAATTTTTGTTGTCACGCCAGGAGCCTCTGTTCCTTGTGGAATAAACCGGTTTTTTCCGTTGTCATGAAATGTTAACATTTCGTTCGCGTTCCGAACAAAATACTATGCAAGGAACCGTTCGGACGGAACGTTTTAAAAACGGTATTTTTTAAACTGGTTCCAAGCCCTGCTTCTAGTACGCTCTGACCACGAGACGAGACCCGCATTCCTTTAACACGACCCCACTTCAGTGCGGACTAGAAGTTTGACGCGAAGACTTCGTTAGCTGATGCAGAGTCCTTGTAATTCAAATGTCTTTGGATGTTATGATTTAAATAAAAGAGCACAGTAAATCCAACTCTGTGAATCACTTTAAATTGTTATCTAATAGTGAATGTTGATAACAATTTAATTTAAATTATTCAATTCCTTGACTCGTTCAAAACATGCCATGACACCCACGCTCATAGAAAATAAGATTTTTCGAAGAAATTATTTCAAAAGATAATTTTACGTGTTAATAGCTCATTGTTTAAGATATTATATTTAGTAGTACCTAATAATATCGCATAAAAATAACATATTGTAAATCTAGTTTAAAATACTTGTAGAAATTGTTTTCTTAGACCATGGGGTTTCTTGACGCACTTATTATGACGCATTTGCTATTTTTTTTATATAAGAGTGGTCTTGCTCGATGCCGCGCGGGCAGAGGGTCGTCGGTAACAGTCAGAACTTCGTTGTTCATATACATTTTCCTACTAGGGCATCGCAACCGGTGCAATAGTACCCGTAACGACCGTCAAAGGCTATGATAAATACAAGCTTTTTATCAATATTTAAATTTGCAAGGTTGGTCTACTAAAAACACATTTTACTATACAAATTGGTCAAAATAGGCACACATTCGTATAAAGACGCGTTTGAAACGTCGGATCTTCATACAAAGTAAAAAAATGTGCAACTTTTTAATAACATTTTGTACGAGTGATGATGAACCATCCTTGAAAATTTCGATACCAGTAAAATATACTTGTAGAAACTAGGTAAATCCCACTCATTACCGATAGGAGTACGAAGAACATCTTGAGTTCAATATGCTTTTCCTACTCGAGAGATTTCTACCTGTTCAATCAATTGCAGTTACACGCATTTAAAATGATAACGCGACGTAAAATGGGTTATATTACAATGATAGCGTCCGGGCGATACAGTCGCATAACGTTAAAGTGACAATATATTCGTTCAAAAAAGTGCAAGTAGCCGAGCGTGTGATGCTGTGTCCGTCTGTCGTTGTATTTATTTTAAATATTTTATTTACCGGCAGAAGAAAAGCAATGCGTTGGTTTAATCATCAGAAGTCATAACTCTGTTTGGGTAAATATCACAGGAGCGATGAACTGTTATTATTAAAATTTTTTTTTTTGTTTATTTACATTTTTTACATAAATTAGTCTACAAATATTGGTTAGACTCTTAGAATAATTACATAAAGAAACCAAGTCCGCGCGCCCATTTTGAAACACCTTAATCGGAGCCATAAATGGCTCCAAACGGACCGCTTTGCAGTGTTTATTACAGCTCCGCAATGTTCAAGCAAGCAATAGTCACGCATGTGTGGATCGGATTAGTGCTTCATTTTTGACGGGGCGGTTGTATAAATACTATCGTTCTATACGTTATTATTCTAAGGTTACGCTGTAAACCTGAACAGCTCTATCAAGACTTCATGTTTATAATAAATGAAAATCTGAAGCTCCTAACCCAAGGTTATTTTGTTACCACAACTTTTGACCAAGTTAACTTAATTGTAGCGAGCGAAAGGAGCTAAGAGTGGTAAGGAATTACGGATGAAATAGCTGCATTTAAGTTAGTTTTTGTTGAATAAAAACAATTCCATCATATCCGTTCGTAGTTAAGAATTCCGAGAATAAAGCCGACGAAAATGGAATTGACGGAAAATATGTATACTGGCTAAACATTATGCGAGTGATCCGCCAACAGGTCGGGAGCGCGCCTCCTCGGCGGCAGGCCTCGCTGTGGCCTAGTTTTGTGGTTTTATACGACTTTCTGAGTATTTCAATCAGTGTAAAGTGGTCACGTACTATTAGATTCGACTACGATTTGACTTCACCTTGATAATCAAATTCAAAATTTAAGTCATGAGTGTATTTCATCGTTATCATAAAAAAATTAATAAAAACAAGGCTTAAATTATTAATTTGTATCATAAATCGCGAGTGACGTCGAAACTGTTTTGTCATGAGGTACAATACAACAGCACATCAGGGTTTCATTGATTGGATATTCGAGCTTTCTTTACCTATATTTTTGTCCACTGAAATGTAATATGGATATGCCCTTTTGAATAAATATTTAGTCAATTCCCGGTCTAACTATTAAAGTTATATACTAGGGTTTTATTTACAGAGGTAAAATTTAATATATATCATTTAGATAAGTCCTGTTATTTGGTTGCATTAACGGGACTGAAGTTACACAAAGGAATAAGTATATTCATCCAGAAAGACTTATCCATAATATTCTTTCGGGGGCGGTTCCTAGCAAAAAGTTTAGGCAGACACTCCCGATTGTGAAAAGTTCAAAGACGGACAGTGCAAAGTCGGCAGCGAGGCCTAGTAGATGTTGGGGCAGTCGGCCCAGTCCTGCGCGGCCTTGCAGGCCCAGTAGCGCTGCGTGTAGAGGTGGCGCAGCTGCGGGTCGCCGGGCGCCGCCACGTCGCGCGCGAACCAGGCGGGGCGCGGCGCGGGGGGCGGGGGCAGCCCGCGCGCCGCCTGCGCCTCCGCGCCCGCCTCCAGCGCGCGGCGCGCGGCGCGCTGCTTCTCCTCCAGGCGCAGCTTCTCCGCGTTGGCCTCGTCCCACAGCCCCTCCTCCATGAGGCGCTGGTCGGGGCGCCGGCGCGAGTCCGTCGGCGCCACGCCCTCCTCCGGCTCGTTCAGCTGCGCGGCGAGGATTGAGAAGTTGTACCATCTGGAATTATTGGAAATAATAATATGTATTACTTTGGGATACGCAGTATAAATTAACATGACGAGAGGGAAAGTAGACTATGGCCGTTCTGGTGAACGAAAAATGTAGATGCTTACATTTTGCCAATTGTTTTGCAAAGCCACATAGAACATGGTGAATATTTCATCTAAGGGTGCGTTTCCACCAGAGATGTGCGAGGAAAATGAGAAGTGCGAGGATATGTAGCAGAACTGTGAAACGGTGCTCAGATAAGCGGCGCTAGCAGTTTCTTACTGGCACGCATCCCTCACACACACATCCCTAGCTTGTTTTGAACGTACAAAATCCTTGTCCCGCTAAACCGTTTCCACCAAAGCTACGCTAAGCTAAGATAGGTAAATGAAGCGATTTTATTAGTGCATAAAAACACATTCCTCGCAACGCATCCTCGCACATCTATGATAAAAACGCACCCTTATTCGAGTTTTCAATGGAGTATTTTATCCGTGCTTTCCCGGATTCTAATCCCGATCAAATGAATCCAGAAAACGAACTTTTCTTCATTGACTTCAATCTAGGTTAGCTGGAATATCTCTTGGCTTAAATCCTCATTTAGTAACTCGTAACACAAGAGTATTAATCCTAACTGCTAGTCCATGACAATTGGTGTATTGCCTGGTGCACAGCCTTAGCCGACTGCCACACTCACTTGTCGGCGTCGGGCGGCGCCGGCACGCGCTGCCACGCGAGCGCGAACTTGCCGGTCTTGCAGACGGTGTTGTCGGCCGACGCGCTCGTGACCGCCGCCACTTCTACGCGATCGTCCCAGTGGCCTTGGAGTACGTAGCGCGGCTGAAATACAACACGCAATATTGAATTGCTTGAAAAAATCTGTCAGGGCGAAAATTTAAGGTCAAACAACACAACAGTCTTTTTTAGTATATTTTATATCGAGGGACTAAACGAAGCCATAATATACCAGAGGTGGTTTGACTCCTGAGCGTGCGAGTTAGTAAATGCAACCCAGGGTACATTAAGTTGGCATATGATTGGATGCTCCGAGGCGAGCTGCTTCTGAGGATGCGCGTCATCTGTTACGCGGATGACACCCTAGTCATTGCGGGCGGTAACACCTTTGCCGAGGAGAAGAGACTGGTAGAAGTCGGCGCCAGTCTAGTGGTCAGCCGCATTAAGGCGTTGGGCCTTAAGATGGCCCTCAATAAGGCCCTCTTCCAGGGGCCTCGGCAAGAGCCGCCCCCCGGCGCGGTTGTCCCCTCAACTGCGTAGATGTGAGGGTGGAGGCCCAGATTAAATATCTGGGCCTAGTGTTGGATGGCCGGTGGCATTTTGGGGCGCATTTTTCCCGCTCGCGCCCCGCCTTATCCGCACTGCAAGTGCTCTGGCCGTCTCTTACCCAACGAGCGCGGCCCGGGCCAGTCATGCCGGCGTCTCTACGCCGGCATCCTAAGCCACCCAGGCGGCTGTTACGGGCGCCTCAGAGGCTAATAGCGTTGAGGGCTGTACGGGGACGCCGAGGAGAACACCGCCCAGCATACCCTTGAGATGTGCACTGCTTGGACTGTGCAGCGTCGCACATTAGTGGATGTGCTCCTGACCTCTCGCTCCCGGCCCTAATACGGGCCATGCTGGCGAGCGAGAGTGGATGGGAGGCGATGGTCTTTTTCTGCGAAGAGGAGAACAGGAAGGAGACAGCGGAGAGAACCCGGGAGGAAGATCCTCAGGCGGGCCCTCTCCGACGCAGACGGCGGGGAGTGAGGAGACGGCGGTTTGCACGCCTTCTCCCTGTTCCCTAAAAGCAGCACCGGGGTAAAAGTCGGGGGGCTGTCACCCCACGGTGCTCCTGTCTGGGGGTGTCCCCGTATACCGGGATGCCCCTGCTGCGTGAGGAGGCCCGGCGTGAAGGCTGGGCCGTCCGCCAGGGACGGCATGGTAATCCGAACTATGCACCATGTCGTCCCGTCAAGGCGATGAGGTATACCGGGAGTCTTTTTAGTGGGTATGCCGTCACCTTCAGTGACAGAGAGTCCCACACTCCTCCTAGTGCGTAATGCATTTTTTCCCCCGCTTAAAAAATAAAGGTACGAGGTGCATTCAATAAGTACCTAGCCTCATCGCCAGAGGGCGCTGTAGTTTCAAAAGAGTTTTACCACAGTGTAGCACATTCTTTTTTAATTCTTTTTTCAAATTTTCATTCCAATCCCTTCATTTGTTTTAATTTGACAACTTATGGAAGTGAACGTGTCGATCGGTTTTACAAAAATGGAAAAAGAGCAATATCGTTCGGTGATTCGATTCCTATTTTTGGAAGGGAAAACGCGCATCGAAATCAAAGAGCGCTTGGATGCTGTGTACGGTGACTCTTCTCCATCGATGGCCACCGTCAAGAATTGGTTCAACGAGTTTGCACGTGGCCGTACGTCGGTTTTTGATGAACCACGTCCAGGTGCACCGAAAACAGCTGCTACGGAGGAAAACATTAAAAAAATCCATGATCTCGTATTGGCAGATCGCCGATTGAAGGTTCGGGAGCTAGCTGAGACTGTAGCCATTTCAGAAGGAACAGTGCATCATATTCTTCACGAGGAACTCGGCATGAGAAAGCTGTCAGCGCGATGGGTGCCGCGTTTACTAACACCGGAAAACAAGCGCAACCGTGAGACCACATCGGAGACGTGTTTGGCGCTGTTTAAGCGGAATCCAGCAGAGTTTTTGCGTCGTTTTGTGACCGTCGATGAAACCTGGATCCACTGGTACACACCAGAGACCAAGGAGCAATCAAAACAATGGATCCAGACCGGGGAACGTGCTCCAAAGAAGGCGAAAACTGTAAAATCGGCCGGAATAGTTATGGCCACCGTTTTCTGGGATTCACAAGGTGTGATCTACATCGATTACCTCGAGAAGGGTAAAACAATTACAGGGCTTTACTATGCCGATTTATTGGGCCGATTCGACGCAGAATTAAAGAAAAAACGACCCCATCTGGCGAAGAAAAAAGTGCTGTTTCACCACGACAACGCACCGGGTCACACGTCTGCCGTTGCCATGGCCAAATTGGTCGAATTACGCTACGAATTGCTGCCCCATCCACCGTATTCTCCAGATTTGGCCCCTTGTGACTTCTTTCTGTTTCCTAATCTGAAAAAATCACTCGCCGGGAATAGATATGGATCAAATGAGGAGGTCATCACCGCCACGGAGGCCTATTTTGCAGAGTTTGACAAAAACTATTTTTCGGACGGGTTAAAAAAGTTGGAGCATCGCTGGGCTAAGTGTATCGAACTAAAAGGAGACTATGTTGAAAAATAAATTGCCACTATTCCAAAATTTTCGTTTACTTTTTGTAGGCTCAGTATTTATTGAATGACCCTCGTATGTGCCTAAAAATACACCGAAATAGTTGAACAATTTCAAAATGGTCTTAAGTTTAAAATTAAGGTTAGTTGGTGAACAACCTGAGTCGTAAAGGTAGAATATAGTCTTCAAGTACAGCTGAAAAGCTATTACGCTACTAATCACTCACCACGCCATTGGGATCCTTGATGACGCCGGTGACCTTCCTCTGCGTGTCTTTGCTGAAGTACCCGTACGGCAAGTACTTGAGGTGCGCCACGTAGCCGGCGGCGGGCCCGGCCGTGCCCACGATGTCCATGTCCCCGTGGTTGTCCACCCACAGCTTGCCCACTATTATGTTGTGGACTGTTGTTGTCACCTGGAAATTGACACTTTTTCTTGCATTTAACGCTGAATTATGCACAATGGGTACAGTTCGGTAAGTTACGCAAGGGCTTCTGGAAGCAATATGAATTTGTTTAAGATTTAGCTTTTAAAATAAAAGAGTTGGGCTTTTTAAGATCATATAATATTTAGCATATTAAACACAAACTAGTCTTCAATGTCATAATAAGCTACAGAAGAAGTTTTTTGTAAAATTCGATTTGTAATGTTAATACTAAACATATTATTCCAAATTGAAAATAAACATTATCGTATGTCATTCAATTCATAGAAATACTAAAAAAAGTAAATAGCTTCTTCACACAAAAATGTAGGTATTTATAGATTTTCAAACTTTAAAAAAATAATTACCGATGCAAATATTGCGAAGTATCGTGCGAGAAACTTGGCAAAATACGAAACGACATGACTGTGATGAGTGATGACAATATATTATAAATGCGAAAAAACAAAAAAGTAACCCAAAATACCAAATTATCAACATAAATTTACAACTCGCGCGAACGTCTGCAGCGCCGACCACTGCGTGCCCTCGCAGTACGTGGCCGAAGTCGGCGGGTGGTGGGTCACCTGGGACATGCTACTGGTCCACACTGAACAGCTATACCTTCCCCCACTCGTAGCGACTGCCGCTACTGAACAGCAAGCACACGCCGCCCTCCGGCGCGACCGTGATGAACTGTCCGCGGAAGCGGCTCTGCAGCGCGAACGTCTGCAGCGCCGACCACTGCGTGCCCTCGCAGTACGTGGCCGAAGTCGGCGGGTGGTGGATAACCTGGGACATGCTACTGGTATTGGGGTCACCTACCTCAGATTCGGGATTTTGCCTGCTAGACCTATCTTGCTTTCCTCCCGTCTGCTCGGTTAGGTAACACTTTTTATATTAGGTAGTTTTTGTTGTAAAAAATGTTAAGATTAATTTTTTGTTGTCGATTTTTTACGAGTATGATACAAACTATAGTTATTGACATGAAATTGTTTTCAGCAAGACCAAACACGACAGAGTGCGAATGTCGATGGAGAAATAAAATAACGACAAACCTTTTCATGAATATTTAATCATTATTATCAATCATGATTTTATGACGACAAGTATTTATTTTTTATATCTTTTTGCTAATAAGATCGTATTTCTATTTAAGTTTTAGTTGATATTCATATATTTTTTAATCATTTTCATAATTTGTATGAGTAATTCTTCCGACACGTTCCCAGCAGAATGTCTAATACTCGTACGCTTACCAACCCTCCAACAGTTAACCGCTAATGTCGAGTACTGGAACCAAGAGTGAATGAAACCTACCTATCCTCCACGTATACCTGCAACCCCCCCTTATTCCCTACCTTTCTCCAAGAGTACTTGTTTACCGTTGTTCCGTGGCGACCCCCAGCGGATCATCTGCCAGCACAGTAGGGCTATTCTGAAAAACTCACTCCGAATCGCACTCTTGATTCGCCGTGAGACTATCGTATGCTACAAAATTACAAAGGGTTGAGACCTTCCTGGAGAATGTGGTAATGAAATAAACAAAGTTTTGTGTGTATGTGGATAAAGGTGTGTTAGGTCAATTGAGTGAATGCCAACTAGAATTTTTCCGAATAGCCCTACTGGACGCAAAAGTGGCTGAAACCTACCTATCCTCAACGTATCCCTGTAAAACACAACACAATCACATCCCTCCTTTATTCCCCCCTACCTTCCTCCACGAGTACTTGTTCCCCGAGGCCGGGAACATGGCCGTGGCGCCCCCCAGCGGGATGACCTGCAGGTACTTGCCGCGGAACTTGGTGGTCATCGTGAACTCCTGCCAGCACTGCCAGCCGGCCTGGCCCTCGCAGAACTGGGCCACCATTGGTGGATGGTGGGAAACCTAGTGGTGAATTTTAGAATAGAGTACAAAATGTTGGGTTTGAAATATGGCACCCATGCATTTCTAAATTGAAGGTTTATCAAACATAATTAGGTTTATTTTATTGTCCTGTAATTTAATTTTTATTATTAGTTTTCAGCGCGACCAATGAAGATTTTTTAATTAAGCTATTTCTAATACCATTGGTGTAAAGTGGGCTTCTGAGTGTTCCGTTCACCACGACGGCAACAGTCAATTGCCTCTTGACTACCCCGTTTGGGATAGGGTCGTGATGGTATGTTATATTATAACATACATGCTAATGTAAGGATGAAAAGGGGGCCTTAGATTACCCAAAATGCACGACTTTTGCGCTAAACGCTAAAACTACATTTTTTTCACAAACTTTAAACAATTTCACATGCTTATATTTGACGGAATGATAGGTAAAATTCTATGCTATAGTAATATCTTGTTTCAATTTATTTTATTTTTTTGCAGCTACACAAGTTTTTGAATATTTTTTGTAACAATCAAAATTAATTACGATGATACCCTTTTGTGTTTGATTACGAATTCATTTATAAAAATATTTTACTACCATCTTATTGAAGGTGATGCTGGAAGGACAGGTGACAGGCAGGAGGAAGCAGGATAGGCGCAGAATTAATAATAAAAAAGGTAAGAAAGGTAGATATTAGGATGGATACATAGTTACAATTATTCCATGAAAAAAAGATGAAAAAACATTAGTTTTATTTGTGGTTTTTTATAAAGATTTGAAGGTACTTGCCTGTTCAGATATAGACCGCCAACCGAGATCTGTCATCCTATCACATTCGTACGTCTCACCAAGTAGAGGATTGAATGGTTTGTTTGTTCTGAAAAGAACAAAAACAATAATTATACAAGCAATTAAGATGGCCTGTACTTAAAACGAAAGACTTACAAATATAAATGATTGTGAAGTACAAAAAACAGGGATGTTACAAGCTAAACATTTGCCAAATGATTTTTTGCAATTAGCAACTAATGTTGCCGGGTGAACAACTGTGACCTCAAGTTGGCGGCAAAGATGTTGGAAAATATATGAAGTAATGGGTATTTCATTAAGAGCGCTCGAACTTTGAAATGGAATAAAACAACCCGTTTAAGTGATATTGAAACAATTTTTATTTTTATTTAAAAGAGCATTGGATAACATTATTTATGGAATATAATTTCAGCCAACTGACCACCGCGATTCCGCTAAAGGTGGTGTATCCTGGTGGACCAATTTGGACGACATTTTCGCATAAATGGGGCTCAATCTCATTAATAACGAGAGTTATGTTGGCCTTCAGGGCAGCAATTGTCTGTGGTTATTATTATTATTTCAACTGGGGACGCTGGCAGTGGGCCGGGTGATCGGTCCGCTTGTTATGGGCCATTTCACCCATTTCCCCGGGCCCCCCTTGCAGGGGGTCTTTAGGGTCTTTTTCACGGCGTCCCGTCGAATCTTCCTGTTGCTTTGCAGAATCTTACTATCTGGTCCACCGTCAGTTCTTTCAGATCTTGTTCATCTAACGAGTCTGACCCCATGAGTTCCCACCGAATGTGTGAGTACATCGGGCATTCGGCGAGTAGGTGGAAACTCGTTTCCTCGCTGTCCATGCACTCCAAGCATGTGGGGTCGTCTTTGATGCCTATTACTGTTAGGTGCCTGTTAAGTCTAGAGTGTTCTATGGCGATTTCTATGACCATACGTACACTGTTCCTTGACAGCTTCAGTAGTTGACCTGTCTTCTTCATGTTCATGGCGCTGATAAACATTTTAGACTGTCGCATACCTGTTGCAGCCTTCCATCGTCTATTTGTTGCTGCTGTGGTTAACCTTTTGATTACTCCCTTGGTGATGTTGTGTGCTATTGGCAGCCTGGGTTCCGGACCCACTAAGCCTTCAGCGGCACCTCCCCTGGCTAGTTCGTCTGCTAACTCGTTGCCGACATTCCTCTCGTGTCCAGGGACCCATGCAATCACTACATCTATTTTGTTTGCGAGTTTCCCTAGAGCTTCTTTGCCTTCTTTGACAGTTGCTGATGTCGTCTCTACTTTGCTAAGCGCTGTCAGCGCTGCCTGGCTGTCACTGTAGATAGTGGCCTTGGTGACGCTGTCCTGGTTGTCTAATATATCTGCGCATTCCATGATAGCGTATATTTCTGTTTGGAATACGCTGGCGAACCTGCCTAGGCAGATTGATCTGTTTATCACTGTACCATCCTCGCACCTTATGTGCACACCCGCGCCAGATAGCTTCAGTGACTCAATTCTGGAGCCATCTGTGTAGCAAACTGTTCCGCTTGTGTCTATGTTCCATTCATCTCTTTGTCCTATATGTACTTTGTATTTCTTGTCAAAGATCTTTTCTTTCCTTGTTAGGTCGTTGTTGGTAAAGATCATTGACATGTTGCTCTCGATTTCACTACCAATGCGTAGATACCCTCTGTCCGTGTGGTTACCGATCCAGAGGTTCGTGCTCCTAAGTTTGAACCACTGTTCGGTCGCTCTTCCTTTAATCGCTAGGTCAAGCGGATCTAGCCCGAGCACAGCTTGTCTGTGGTTGGTCAGCATTAGGGATTTCGTCCCGGGAGTCTCGATTCTCGAAATCCCGGGAGTCTCGGTACTTTTACAATCGAGATCGAGACCGAGACCTTGATGGAAGGTCTCGAACATTTCGAGACCAAAGATTTCGTCGTTCCGGTATAAAAATAATAATACATTATGAAATATTCCTATCATCTGAGTTTGCAATTAATCTGTATAAAAATTCTGAATTCGTTATAACTGGGGATCAACTACAACCAGAACTGACACCAGGAACTTGAGAAAAGTAAAGAACGATTATAAATACCCCAAAAGAACACTAAATCTGCTAGATTTGAAAGGAATACCAGCGCTGTACACAGCCGTATAATCAAAGGCTATAATAATGCAAGCGAATTAATCGGTTATATGGAATCTCTTTGATTGTATGTGGAATAAAGAACAAGTCCCTGAAACTTTTAAAGTTTCACGTATCAGGGCCTTATACAAGGACAAGGGTGACCGTTCCGACGACGGAATTTCACTCTTATTAGTCCCTGGAAAAGTATTTGCCAGAGTGCTACTAAACCACCTTAAGGTACTTTCTGAGGAGATTCTACCGGGAGCACAGTTTGGCTTCCGTCTGGATCGGGGTACCTGTGAAGCGATCTTCTCTCTGCGTCAGATACAGGAATAAAGCAGAGAACAAGGCTTTCATTTATATTTATGCTTTATTGACCTTGAGAAGGCGTTTGACAGTGTGCCTCGCCAAGCTTTATGGCTGGTGCTTGGTAAGCTAGGTTGCACGGATAATTTTTTTACGAACCCTGAGACTCCTGCATGACGACATGCAGTGCTGTGTCGCTGTCGACAACGAACAGTCTGACTTCTTTCCTGTCACGTGTAAAGTCAAGCAAGGGTGTGTACTGGCGCCCACACTGTTCGCGTTGTATTTTGCAGTGGTAGTACAAGAGGTAATACAAACAACTCCTCGAGGTATCCGCATCCGTTTCCGCACCGGTGGTAGCATCTTCAACTTGGCTACGCTTAAAGCCCGCACTAAGGTCTCACATGACCTGGTCACAGAGATCATGTACGCGGACGATCTGTGCTTTGTAGCTGAGTCTCCAGAATCTCTGCAACAGCTCACGTCTAGCTTTCATGAGTCTTGCCAGAAGTTTGGCTTGAAGGTAAATGCCAAAAACGGAGGTGATGTCCTTGGATATTGACGGATATGATGGCACGATTGGCGTAGTGCGCAGTAGCACGATTTCTCGCCTCGAATCCCGCAGTGCCCCGGGTTCGATTCCCGGTCGGGTCAATTCAGGAAACGATCTTTTCTAAATTGCCTCGGGTCTGGGTGTGCTGGGAGACGCCCCTGGTTAAATTCCTTGTCTGGTACCTCGTAATACAGGGATATTTATCCCTCCTTCAAGTCCATGTTTTTTGTAATTGTTTTATTTGTGCAATAAAGAATATCTTATGTTTGTTAACATTGATAACTTTCACGCAAAAACTACTGAACGGATTTAGATAAATATTACAGTAATACAGCTTATACATCAGAATAACACATGAGCTACAATTTATTACGAGGAGCCATAATAATGAGGTTCATGCGGGCGAAGCCGTGGGCGGAAAACTAGTGTTTTTATAATTTTACAGTTCTTCTGAACTATAGAGACACGAAAATGTATTGTTCACTGTTCATAACTTTTCTGTGTTACAATTGAATAGTTGTGGGAAAGAAATGGCCAAATCACTAATTTCGACCAAGGTCAGAAGCTAGGCGCTCTCTCGTATCAGATAACGTTTAGACAGTGCAAGCCATTTTATGATCTCGCCTTGGCAACAATTTACATGAAAATGTTTTTGCCAAATCTAGTTCTTGCTGACTACTTCCTGCATCCCATTGAAACGGTCTGCAATTAGAAACTTTAGAAAAAGAAGTTCATATTGAATACTCTCATTGAAGTAACTGATCAGATAGATGATTTTCATTATTCGTCAAGCGAGCCTAGTGGTTAAGCACTCCAACTCGGATCACGCATCCAGTGGTCCCGAGTTCAAATCTGGCTGGAACCAAAATTATTGAGTTCATTTTTTAATTTCCGACTAACTCTCCGGTTATGGAAAACCAAAAAACAACTTGGATAGCGGCCGAAGGCTCACCACCTACCACGTTAGGTTTTAATACCATTGGTGAAAAGTGGGCTTCTGAGTGTTCCGTTCACCATGACGGCAACAGTCGCTTGCCTCTGACTACCCCGTTTGGGATAAAGTCGTGATGGTATGTATGTATTTGAATTATTCTCTGGGCATTAAGGATAACGCTATAATGTTCTATGTTATAGTATGTAACTACATAACTTAACTAAGTTGCTAGTCTCGCATTATGCGTGTGTAATCTGTGTAGTAGTTATAAGCTTGACTGAATAAATAACGTCTTCGTGGCCGAGACAGAGCTCTGCCCGAAATCAAGAGGGCCCGGGTTCAAATCCCAGGTCGTGTTAAGTGTTTTTGCATTTTCGGAACCAAAGCCGAGTTTGCTTGAGGCACTGATCTCATTAGATTCAGGCAAGCGTGTGGATAAAGCCAAATGACTTGATTTCAATGACGCAGATGGAAGATTTTTAATTTGTTTAATTGTTTAAATGACCTTAAGTTCATATTCTTTTATGTTTGTTTTTTTCCATTGTTTTATATTCTCTAGATTAGACACTCAGTAGGTTTATTTGTATCAAAATGACACATTGTACTTCACTAACGCCTGTTGTAAAAACAAGTTTAAAAGAGTAACTGCTGAGTTTCACGTTCGTCTTCTCAGCAAGAAACAACTCCTACGCGGTGGTAGAGTCGCATTATGTCTGTATACTGTGTATTATATCTATATTATTATATTAATTATGTCTATTATTTTGTATATCTTGATTTAAATTTGACAATTTGAAGGTAATTACTGTGAAAGCCTATTTGAATAAAGTTATTTGAGTTTGAGGAATACGCCCAGCTGTGGGACAGTACATGGGCTATTTTTTTATTTTATTTTTTAACTTTAGTAATACCTGTTGGCGGTGGTCGCATAGGCCGAGACTGTGAAGGCGGCGACGTAGGCCAGCTGCTGCGCGGGGTCGCTGAACTGCGCCGCCTGATCCAGAACCTTAGTACATACAAATAAACAAATAAATATGAGCCAGACAACACACCAATCGTCATAGACTCGAAATAAAGATAAACATACTCTTATTACTAGGTACCCCATACAGATTTAAGGGAGCGTCTCCCACAACATTCCGTACCGAGTAGATTAAAAAAAAATCGGTGCCTGAATTGCCCGAAGTGGTAATCGAACGCAGGACACGGAGGTCAAGGCGAGCAACCGCACTACAGCGCTAATCGTATCGTCAGAAATAACTTTGTATCTATCTCATTAAAAATTGTTTCGTTTTCTTTCTTAGTAACACAGAGGAGTTCCATGTTCAAACACACCTGTGAGTACTCGTAGTCTTCGGTCAGTCGCTGCAGCATGGAGAGGGGCTCGCTGAAGTTCACCGGGATTGGGATCTTTGATAGCTCCTTGCCTGGATTTACCACGAAAAATGTTAATTAGCATGGCATACATAAGAAGGTTTGCCTAAGACCCTGAACTACGTGCGATCACCGATTGTTTATAATGCAATATAAGCAGCGGTGGAACCCATAGCCTCTCTGAACAATAGCTGGCTGACAAGACTACACAAGCAGCCCAACACAAATGTTATGGCGTATTTTCAGTGCATGGTTAGTTCGTGAGCTCCGGGGCTCAAAGCATTGTGGTTATAAAAAATACAATATGATCTTTGATTATTATTTTACAAAACACAAGGAGAAAAACACAATATGTAATAAATGCATGAGTATTCCATTAGCTAGTTTAATAAACATGACTATTGATATTTCTAATTATTATAAATGAAAATAATTAACATTTTAAACTTTCTTGTTGCATTTTAACTAATTCTGATAATAACGGGTTTTGGCAACGAAACAAAATTACGGTTAATTGTTTTACCTATTTTTCTCGACGTTTCGGCGACAATTGCATGTCACCATGGTCACGAGCGGATTTTGTTTCGTTGCAAAAACCCGTTATTATTTGAAAATAATTATGTATAAAAATGAGACAAAGTAGTTTTTCTGACTGTATCACTATTTTCTCACAACCTTGAAAAAAAAAATAAAGTCTTAAAGATATATCGCGTGTTACCTATACAGTTCTTCATAATAGACCAGAGGCTGAGCGGGTAGTTGGGCTTGTCGGGCACGCGCACGCGCCGCGGCCGGCCGCCCGCCGCCGCCAGCGCCGACACGTGCGGCTGCGCAACAACGCTCATGTAAACAATACCACAGAATAGGTAATAGAACTCCGTACAGAAGGTTCTCTCAAGAAACGCGGACAAGTAAAAAAGTCTTCTCTAATCTTACAAGTTTGTGTCACCTAGTACTTTTTAATTTGTCCGTGCTATCGATCAAGGCCATGTTTAGGTAGCTTGCACGCGGAATCGAAGCTTTCAGCTGTCAGAGCGCAGGGTCGCAACTTCCTTATTTAATTATTAACTTTTAAGTGTTACTGTAATTAATATAACATCGTTTAGTAGTAGCAGTCATTATTATTCTTATAATTACAAGTTACACTTGAAACAAGTCACACACAAAACAGTGTGCGAGCCGAGCGGCAACCTACTGTCATAATACCCGACAGGGGCTACGCGGCCGAGCGTACCTAAACTTTGAAGTGACAAAAGGCCTCACAATACTCCCAAAGAAATCATTGTCAAAGACTACGTGAAGCACGTCACTGTTGAATGACTAACTATCACCTTTGCGTGTAATGTTGACGTCTGAGTGGGAGAGCTGGGCCCGAAATCCGGAAGTACCGGGTTTAAATCCGGCATTTGTGTTCGGGCTAAGTGTGTTTTTCGGATTTTACGGGACATTACCCGGGTGAACATTAGATTACCAACCCGCAGTTGGCAAGCAAGGATGACTTGATTCTAATGATGGGGTCTTTTACCCCTCAATGGGAAGGTATAATCAATATAAATGTTTGTAACAAACTTGTTACATGCTAAGGAATGCCATTTCATTTATGGCTTTTATCTGCAAGACCAATTCATACAGTGCAAACTAGATAGTGTCGCTATTCAACATTTTTGCAGTAAACTGGAACTGGAATACCTAATGCTAAACCTAATAGCTGCTGTCATTTTAATTACCGTCACGAAAGCGGTACGTCATTGCTAGCAAACAATGAAGACTCACGATTGTAATAATAGCATTCCCTGTGGAATGAATATTCGAACAGCTATTAGCCTCATTATGTTTATTTTTATTATTAACAAATGTTAATGAAGTAGATACTTTCATAGCATACATTAAAAATATAATATTTTTTTTGTTGTACTTTTAACTCTTGCATTCCATAAATTCTTTTATAGCCATTAAATTTTCTTCATTACATTCCATTTCAATTGGTTAATTTTAGAAACATATATCGGGTGATTATCAAATAACTTCCGAAAACGATATGGCATATTCACTAAGTGATGTAGAAACTATGTAAGCGAGAAGGAAATTTATTTAACTAACTTTCATTTCAAGGTCACCATACAAATCACTCAAACGGTCAGTATTTTTTGTATGAAAACCTTAAATTAAAGTAAAGAGAAAAAATCTAATTTTCGTTACATCACTTAGTGGGTATGCCATATCGTTTAATAATCACCCAGTATAATGATGTCGCTATTGGATCGCACAAATGAAGGTTAGGAAATATTTGTATACAAAGCGCGTTTCGATCTAGAAGTAGAAGAATCACTCACCCATATTTTCCCATCTTGTTTCTCACTGTCCGCAGCTTTGCTGGCCGTCGCATTCGCCTCTGCCCCTCCCATCGCGCTTTCTGCTCTCTCTTTGTCTTCCACGAATATCACCTACACAAAGCATTGAGGTTTAAATCTAGAACGCACTTGTGCTAACACAGAATTAGTTTATGGTAATTGCTGTACAGCATGTTATTATCAATTCTTATATCCATTAAATATACTGTATGTTTAGGAATTAAAATAAAACAGTAATTCTGCCCTTCGTTGTCATAGAATTCTTAACTTCAAAATTCTAAAACAACCGATATTGTTAGTAAAAGTAAAAAAAAAGTAAAAATTATCTTTATTCATATAGACTTATAAAAAGTACTTGTTACAAGTCATATACAAAAAAAAATTGTAGAAAAAATATACTGAATAAAAATAAACTTACATAAAATAATACTATGATAGTTAATATCATAATTAAATATAATGTGACTCTACCACAGTTGTTTCCGATCGAGAAGACTCCGGCAAGAAACTTGATGGTTACTCTTTTCAATCTGGTTTTTATACACAAAAATTGAATTGACAGAGTAAAGTCATAACAAAAAAGTGTGCAGAGCAGATTATACCTAAGATGACCACAAATTCTTATCATTTAAGAAATCCTCAACACTACACTGTTTGTGAATAATGTATGTGTAACCATGCACAATATATTAACTTCGCAAATGACTAACCTGTTGAGTTTCTGTTACAGATTCTGCCTCAGATTCATCTGAGCTTTCCCCACTCTTTACTTTGTTTTTCCTATTGACCTGTAATGGGACACACTCGTGATATGAGAGATACTTCAGCATGACCAACATTATTGCCACAATTTCTGTACTGCACTCCAACAATATGAAAGTTTAAAGACCTTGAGTCAATTTCATTAAACATAATAATGTGGACAATGTCTAAATCAACCTTGAATCAAAATGATTTGTTCAATGATTACTCAAATGAATTCATCATGTACAATGTTCAAGGCAGAAAAACCAGGCTGCAAATAAAATTTTGACAGACATCTTATTCCTTCACACAAAAACTGACTAATTCCATCACAAAATGTCTATGAAAATACAGATTAAAATTTGAATAAATAAATAACTGAAGTGAAGTGAATCTACAAGAGCACATTGTTTCATTAAACAATGGTCATGTGATGATTATAATGCTAAATAGGTCACTAGTGTATTCTTAGTATCTTGCATGAATCAATTCATGCACGGAATTTTGTGAATATGCAAAATACCATTCACTAATCACAAATAATAAGCATAGTACTCACAGGTACTTTGATCACGAATGAAGTTTTATCCTCCATAGCTGCAGTGACACCCTCCTCCACGGCATCAAAGAACTCATGATCCTCATCCTCCGTTTCGTTGCCTGTTCCGGTGCCGTTCCCTCCTGTCATAAAGAAGTAGGTTTTATTCACTGAACTTTGAGCTGCCATTATTTAAATAAACCATACAGTTAACTGAGCATGTTGATAAACATAGTAAACAAAAAACTTGATGGCTTGATAGTTCAACAACATATTTATCTAGTAATATAACTGTGTATTTAAAGATCATTTATCAATCTACAAGATTGAAATCAGTAATATTCACAGAACACTATGGTGGATGGAAATACAAGTTGTCAAAAAGATAAATAGGTAACATTACTGATGGAAATTGGAATAACTTGGTTATCTAGGGAGAACCATATTATTTAATTCCAGTTAAAATGTCAGACTATTAAAATTGTAAGGTAATATTGACAGTTTGAGAGCTATGACTAAAATGGCTAGTTAATGAAATCTTTTGGTTGGAAGTAATGACATGACTCATAACATTACCAACTATCTGTAAAATGGAGTTATGTATTTACAAACATTGATCAAGCTTCAAAGATATCTAATTAAGACTACAAATGCATGCTTTGATAACAAAGGGAACATCTAGCAAATGAGTGATTTGTCCCTTTGTTTCGACCAATAACTATTAAGTGGTATGTAGACTGGAATTAGTTAATTAAATAATGTTCTCAAAGTTACTGATTATTAAGACAAATCAATTCTAATGGAAAAATTGTTTCGTGATTAATGACCGAGAATTGTTTCAGTAAGTCATAAATAGTTGTCTAAGAATAAGAGTTAATTAATACATCACTTGAAAAAAAATAATTGATGCACCATTGAAATGCACTACTCATTTCCTTCTTGAAATTTCCAAAGCAATATTATTTACATCTACAAAGAGAAACAACACAACATAATTCATTCCGCACACTTATTAACTAAAGAAATCAGAGAAACTGAAAGGATCTTTATGTTCATTTAATTTTAGCACCTTACAAATTGCCATGGTAGCAAGCACATCATGATATTCACACCAATTGCTGGTCAGCAGCGCTCAAGTGCAAGTAATGTAAATGCATGAGTTCTCCGCGCCCCAGGGGCCGCCGATATGAGTGAAAGCCATTTAGACTCAGTGCATAGTCTACAAGTCGTCACTTACCGGCCATCACTTATTGCAATGATGTACCATTTAATTGGACATTACAAATAACCTAAGCAACGTGTATTGTTACACGCAAACTAGCGCTACAAGGCCAAGATCACAACAACTCGATCGTAACACCATGACACGTGCGGCACTATTACACTGCCAAAAGGTAACACTTCATACGCGGCCGACGATAATTAAATAACCAAATGTGTAATGGTCTACCAATTACTACTGCAATCCTCTGCAGAGTAAAACAACCTTGAGATCGTCAAAAAACTGTACTGAAAATCTATCAAAAGAGAAACGACGATTACATTGTTGTAACGTCGTCTTACGTACCGAAACCAATTTTTAATTGATAATCATTTTATTAACTTCTTTAAATCACTGAATTAATTTTAAAACATACACAAATAGATTTTTTTGTTAATTTTGTTCCAACTCGTCAAATTAGTTTCGTTCGATTTTTACGTCCGTCAGTCACCGTCACCAAAACAGCAGTGCGTTCCGTTTTACGAAGAGAAGAAATTTGACATTTAGCTGAAGGTGCGTTCCGTTTTCGCGAGATACGGCAAGAGCGAGGCGAGGACGCATCATCATCATGCTTCATGCTCATGCCATGATATTTATGGTGCGTCCAGCGTCTGATCGCTGCTAAGCATTTTTGTAACATTAGACGATAACAAAAATTTCCTTTTCGTTATATCCACGATTTAATTTTCTGTGGTATTAAACAGCGTGTCGCTGTTTCTTAGCTCCTTTATTTGTCCTATCAATACTCTTAGTCATAGCATAGAAGTTATGTTTTACTTTAAAATTTGGGTTTTTATACAAATTACGGCTATGATAAATCGCAAATTTTTCATCGAGCTACTACCTGATGTAATTTTCGTCGATGTTATAACACTATACTTACTTATCGATTTTTTGTCTAGAGAATCTTGTTTTTATGCGGCGAAAATTATAAAATAAGTTACAGTTGGTATTGCCTGAGAATACCAACCACTTTGAGATAGCTATGTGGCTACACAAATTTTTTTTTGAACTACGAAGCTGATTCACCCTGTATTATGTACCAGATACCGGGTGAATATCAAATAACTCGAACCCGGTCACGTAGTGTCCCGGGTTCGAATCCCGGTCGGGTCAATTCAGGAAACTATATTTTCTATATTGACTCGGGTCTGGGTGTGCTGGGAGACGCCCTGGCTTAATTCATTGTCTGGTACCTCGTAATACAGGGATATTTGTCCCTACTTCGAGACCATAACAAGAGGTGTGTTGTCTGGCGCATATTTATTTATTTTATTATTTATTTATGTATAAATTAAATATTGAAGTGCTTATTTTCTAATACACAATATAATGTACCGAGTGATCATCAAATGACTTACAAAAACGATCTGGCATTCACAGTAAGTGATGTAGAAAATATCTCAGCGAAAAAGATCTACTAATTCCAGTAAAATCACAAACAATAAGAAGAATGATTACTAAATTTTTTGGTTCTTTAATAAAAATTATTCAGTACTCAAGTCCTATTTCAGTATGGCAATTCACTCTGGCTAAATGACACTCTTGGTAACCTGCTATGCGAGGACCGCGCGGTGAAGGAGAGATGGCGCTTTTATTTCCACGAGCTGCTCACAAAGCAGCACAAAGAGGTGCAGCCACCTAAACTCCCTCCAAATCAAGGTCTAGTGCCCCCGGTAACGCCTGATGAAGTCCAATCGGCTCTTCGCTGCATGAAGAACCGGAAAGCTGTCGGACCCGATGGAGTCCCTATCGAAGCGTGGAAATCGATGGGCTCTCGTGGTGTGGGCATACTTACCCACCTTTTCAACCGCATTCTCCTCACCGAGAAGATACCTGACCAATGGAGACTGAGCATTATCACGCCAGTTTTCAAGGGCAAGGGCTCGGTGCAGGAGTGCAGCAATTATCGCGGCATAAAGGTGATGTCCCACACCATGAAGCTCCTCGAGTGCATTGTGGACTCTCGGATTCGACAGTAGTGTACAATCTCGAAGTGTCAGTATGGGTTTCGACCGGGTTGCGGGACCATGGACCCCATATTTGCCTTGAGAACGCTCATGGCGGGATACAGACTGTAGAATACACCTCTGCATCTCCTTTTCTTAGATCTGCAGAAGGCCTTCGACTGTGTCCCTCGTGAGATGATCGACTGGGCGCTGCGGTCCAGGGCCATTCCCGAAGTCTTTATTGACATTATCCGGGACATGTACCACGATTCCAGTTCCATAGTTAGGACTGCGGTTGGTGACACGCTTCCCTTCCCTATCACCGTTGGAGTACACTAAGGCTCCGTGCTTAGCCCGTTTCTGTTCAGCGATATAAGACGTTCTGTCAAACAGCATCCTAGACCACTACGAGCAACCACCCTGGTTGCTCATGTATGCTAATGATATTGCGCTAGCAGACTCGGACAGGGGACGGCTGGTACAACGGGTGAATAAGTGGAAAAAATCACTTGAAAACGGCGGTCTGAAACTTAATGTGGCGAAGACGGAGTACATGGCCTGCAACACCACAGATCCCCAGTCGTGGTCGAGCGCAAGGATCGTGTCAAATACCTGGGATATGTGGTAATCGCGTCCGGGGACATCGAAATCGACGTCAGAGCCCGAATTTCCGCGGCTTGGGCCAAATGGCGTGAGGTGACTGGTGTCATTTGTGACCCCAAAATGCCGATCAAGCTGAAGGGGTAGGTCTATAAAACCATCATTAGGCCTGTCCTTTTATATGGCAGTGAAACATGGCCGTTACTAGAGCGACACAAGCAGGAGCTGCGCGTCACGGAAATGAAGATGCTGCGGTGGATGTGTGGAGTCTCACGCAAAGATCGCGTGCGTAACACCCGCATCCGCGGCAGCCTTCGTGTTCGTGACATCGCAGACAAGCTGCAGGAGTGCCGCCTTCGTTGGTATGGTCATGTCTCACGGAGATCGGAAAACTACGTGGGCAACAAATGTCTGGCCATGCCGCCTCCGCCAGGTACCGGTAGAAGAGGTCGACCCAAGAAGCGGTGGCTCGACGTCGTTAAGGGTGACATGCGTGCTAACAAACTCACCACTGAGGATGCACAAGACCGCGCGAAGTGGGCCAAAAAAACAAGAAAGGCGAACCCTGGGACCCCACACACCAGTGTGGGTTCACAACCGGGATAGACCGCACTGATGATGATGAATTCACATGTCTATAGACATTTTCATAATTCTTAGGTTGGGGAAAAAGTCTTTTCGCATATAGTATGTATGAACTTATAATAAAATCTCTTTGGCTATACTATTTGTATCTGGCTGGTTCTGCTACCATTGAAAGTTTAAATTTTAAAGAAGATAATTCCAAATTCAAGTTAGAAAAATGTGTGATTTTCATTTGTTTTTCTCACTTATCAAGCTGAATGAATCTAATGAAGAAATTAAGATACATATTAAAATTTTACTACAAAAAAGGTAAAAATGCAACGCAAGCTGCGAAAAAAAATTGCGATGTTTATGGACCAAGTGCAGTGTCTGTGAGAGTAGCACAAATTTGGTTTAAGCGTTTTCAATCCGGAAATTTTGATGTCAAAGATGCACGTCGTCGCTCTAGTCGCGCCCTATTACGGATAAAATGGATGCCATTTTTGTAAAAATGGAGCAAGATCGGCGTATCAGTAGTTACGACGTAGCTGAAGAACTGGGAATTGACCACAAAACAGTTTTGGCGCATTTGAAAAAAACGGTACACAAAAAAGCTCGATATTTGGGTACCTCATGAGCTCACTGAAAGAAACCTAAACAACCGTTTACTCATTTGTGATTCTTTATTACGACGTAATGAAACCGAACCATTTTTGAAGAAGCTGATAACTGGTGATGAAAAGTGGATCACGTACGACAAGAACGTGCGAAAAAGGTCGTGGTCAAAGGCCGGTCAGGCTTCACAGACTGTGGCAACTCGACAGACAGACAGACCCGGGTTAACTCGCAACAAGGTGATGCTGTGTGTGTAGTGGGATTGGAAGGCCATTATTCATTATGAGCTGTTACCACCAGGCAGGACCATCGATTCTAAACTCTACTGCGAACAACTGATGAGATTAAAGCAAGAAGTTGAGAGAAAGCGGCCGGAATTAATCAACAGAAAGTGTGGTTTTTCATCATGATAACGCTAGACCTCACACATCTTTAGCCACTCAGCAAAAATTAAAAGAGTGTGGCTGGGAGGTGTTAATGCATCTGCCTTATAGTCCTGACCTTGCGCCTTCAGATTTCCACCTGTTTCGGTGTCTTCAGAATTCTTGGGGCAGTGTCAGGTTAACATCACGAGAGGACTGCCAAAACCACTGGTATTTTGATCAGAAGCCTCAAAATTCCTATAGCAATGGGAACATGTCCCTACCTACAAGATGGCAAAAAGTAATCTAACAAAATGGCACCTACATACTTTAGTTAAATGTAAATAAACTACATTAAAAAATGTTTTGAATTTTATTAAAAAATGCGAAGAAACTTTCTCTCCAACAATTTAATCACTTCGTTTTTGATGAAAAAATTGTTTAAGAATGCAAATTTTAACAGTTTTGCATGAATTTCATGTTCTATGTTTCTTTTTTACAATGTAAGATGTTTAAATGTTTGACCTGTGATCAACGCGGAAATTCGTGATTTTGTTACGTTGTGATCTTTGTTTACATAATAAGACAAGTAAGAAGACAATACCTACTCATTGCCAAATTGTTTATTTCGTAATTTTAAGTTTAAGTAGTTTTCTAGGACATCCTAGTATTCCCTATGTTCAGGATACTTAGGCAATGTTTTCTTAAGTCGAAGACTGTTTGTAACGTCTTCTGTTTCGTGACGTCACTGAACTGTGTGCGGCGTGCTGCGCGCGATGACAGTCTTCTCTAGCGTGTCGTGATGCCACGCGAGGTGTTCCACCACTTCCTGCAGCCGCATCTTCTGGTCGCGCTCGTGCTGAAGCTGTTCTGTGACGTCACTGACCTGTGTGCAGCGTGCTGTGCGCGGTGACAGTCTTCTTTAGCGTGTCGTGTTGCCGCGCGAGCTGTTCCACCACCACTTCCTGCAGCCGCATCTTCTGCGGGGCTAAGATGCGCGCCTAACGAGAAGAGTAGACAAAAAATACTCCAATCAAATTTCGGCATTTCTCGATTTTGTCGACAAACTGGTCGCGCTCGTGCTGAAGCTGTTCTGTGACGTCACTGACCTGTGTGCGGCGTGCTGCGCGCTTACAGTCTTCTCTAGCGTGTCGTGTTGCCGCGCGAGCTCTTCCACCACTTCCTGCAGCCGCATCTTCTGGTCACGCTCGTGCTGACGCTGTTCTGTGACGTCACTGACCAGTGTCAGGCGTGCTGCGCGCGGAGACAGTCTTCTCTAGCGTGTCGTGTTGCCGCGCGTGCTGTTCCACCACTTTCTGCAGCCGCATCTTCAGGTCGCACTCATGCTGAAGCTGTTCTGTGACGTCACTGACCTGTGTGAGGCGTGCTGCGCGCGGTGACAGTCTTCTCTAGCGTGTCGTGTTGCCGCGCGAGCTGTTCCACCACTTCCTGCAGCCGCATCTTCTGGTCGCGCTCGTGCTGAAGCGCGCGGCTCATGCGCGTGCTCGAAGCTGCTGCTGCGCTCATGAACTCTGAACATGCCTGGACAAGTAATCATTGTTATGTGAGACCACGCTCGCTAGTTACAGTCGAATTTAAGTATTTCGGTTCCAGCCGTTTGTAGATGGCCTGCACCCACCAAGTCCAAATTATGTACCTCTGTACATAAATTCTACTTATGTAAAAAGAGATTTAAGAGAACGAAAACTGAATAACTATAAAACACAAACTTATTGTAATGTTTGTATAATATGGCACTTGGCATTCGTTTTAAAATTTCAACATCTGAAAAGATGTGCTGCCAAAAACACACACATTTATCAACGCATTACATGATAAATCCCAAAATGGTGGGCGGAGTCTTCACAATGACGAGGAAACGTCGTTGGGTAGCTGTTTTGTGACGTTTTGAGATCAATGATCGAACGTTGCTATGCAATTCAGCTCTACAGATCGCGTCACGTAAAAAGAACGTTGGGCGATAGTGAGAATCACTGCGCACGGGTATTAAGAAGCAGACAGCGCGCGCGCCGCTTGGTTTTAGCTTGGTGAGCTTAAAGCGTACGACATTTATTTACATTTACGGGTGCAGGTAGGCTGCTGAGCGTTCATAATGGACGAACCCTTTCACCTTACGTGTAGGTTTAGGTATACCCAGTACAGGGTCGGAATAAAATGATAAATAGATACGAGTATGTAGTTTTACAAAGCCCGAAAACATGAGAATAATAATAATAATAATAATAATACTTTATTAACCAAAGAAACTTTTTACAATTATTAAGAAATCGACAGTTAGTATAGGAAAGACACCAGATGAAAGGCTTAAATTGAATATTTAACGGTTCTGATATGTGCTTTTTTAAGTTTTTTAACAATCTTCACAAAATAATTACTGCATCCATCCAAACCAGGAGCACTATTATATTTAAGCTGAGTTATAAGGCGTTCCACGTCCTCTGTGGTGACAGGGTGCAGAAAAAGCGAGTGGGGAGGAGAGCTAACGATTTTGAGCTTGTTTGCTAGAGACACTCGAGATTCATTTATGTGAGTCATTATGCTATTCGCAAGGCTTTGCCCTATCGACGAAAAGAACTTGTTGGTGTGATCAAGAGATTCGATTATATTGCCTTGGATTTTACATAAAGAGTGAGACTTGTTTTTAACCGGGGATGAATGAGGGATACGCCTAATAGTCTTCCAAAGCTTGGCAGGTTGCGATTTGTGCGTTTCTAGTTCTTGTTTGTCATACTGCCTTTTAAGTTTACGCGTAAGTTCGTAATAAAAAAATCTGTATCTTTTGTAAGTGAGCAGTTTCTGACAGTCGTTAGGGTTTTTCCTTACATCCATATGTAGCCTCTCTTTATGAACAGAGCACCTCAATAACCCTGGTGTCATCCATGGCTTGAGGGTGGTTTTGGAGCGACTAACTGTAACAAGCTTGCTATTTTTATTAATTGATCCTGACAAT
This sequence comes from Udea olivalis, assembly GCA_947369235.1. NCBI lineage: Eukaryota > Metazoa > Arthropoda > Insecta > Lepidoptera > Crambidae > Udea > Udea olivalis. The sequence goes on along the minus strand of OX376362.1, from coordinate 5,472,964 downwards.
ATGGACATGAATTCACTTGCTGCGTCTGATGGACAGGATTTATTTAAGACCAGTTTATATTTTGTGATTCCGAGGAGATGGCTTCGTAGTCAAGATTTTTAATCACATTTTTTGGTTGGCGTTTGATTTGGGCATTTGAGTCTATAGCTAATATTACTGGGCAGTGATCAGTTATTGTCGATGAACACACAATTGATTCCATTTTTAAGGACGTTTTTCCGAAGAAATGGTCTAGACAAGAGCCGTTACGTGTCGGCTTATCAACAGCGTTTCTGAACCCTAGTTGAGCCAACAGGCACAAGTACTCTGAACTGGACTCGTTGCAGTGTGTGTTAATATTTATATCACCGGCAATAACGCAACAAGGACTTTTTGGCATTTTTAAAGTCACTGTTTCGAGAGAGGTTATAAGGTTAAGGACGTTTCTAAACGAAGGGGAGCGCTATATCGCCAAAATAGTCAAGTGTTTGGAATGTGGACTTGTAAACAGTTAGCTTCCACTAGATCAGGCTCGCAAACGATGGGTGTGAAGGTATCCCTTACATACACAACAACTCCTCCAGACTGGTTTATACATTTAGTGGAGGAAAAGACAAGAAAACCGTCGATTTTACCAATTACAGTATTTTCACTTATCCAGCATAAGAATCAATACATCAAAATCTATATTCAGCCTATTCAATAAAACTAAAAATCTGTTGACGGTGCGCTGCAGACTTCTTATGTCATACGTCAGTATTTTGAGCCTAAAACCAGAGATAATGCTATTACATTGTTCAGTCATTTCCACCTCGTGGCATGTAACGTTTAAAGTGTTATCTATTTCATGTAATAAGTCTATGGGATTCATATTTGGATAGATTTGAGTAAAATATTTTTTTTTTTTGATTTACCACGAAGTAGAGATGGGTGAACAAAGATTTGTGAATGTTACAATGGTTAAGTGAATCAATTTTACAGGTTGTGTTGCTCATACTGATACGGACATAGACAAACTGGGTGAGATGCAGGCGAGGCATGAAGTTAACAAATACGAATATTACAAGTAAGGCGAAGGTAAACATAATACACTCATTGGAAACAACGAAAAAAAGCCAGAAAACACATATAGAAAAAGTTGCCAAGTTACGAAGTGGCGGGGTCCTGGGCCTGGGAGGGGGGGAGTGCCGCCCCGATTTTGCTGTCAATATCCTCGAAGGAACGGATTTGTAGAGCAGGATGCTTTGTTTCATTCGTGTTTGCGCATCTCCGAATGTAAATACTGCCATTTCGTATCCAGCAATATTCGAAGTTGTGCAGTTTGGATCGTTTTTCACCTCACGAAACAACTGCCGGTTAAGACTTATAACCGTTCGTTGAAGAAAATGTTATTATTTGTGCCATTGATTACGTCTTGAGATGTCAGGTTACGACGGGTTCTAGCGGCCGAAAGAATTTCATCACGTCTCATTTTACGAACAAATTTTACCACTATCGGCCTTGGTCGGGACACTTCTGGAACAGCTGAATTGGGTCGCTTAGGCCCCACTCTTTGAACCTCGTCAAGTTCAGTGACACTCAGATCCACTCAAAACTTCTTAGTTGCTACCAACACCAAGTGGGGTAGGCTTTCATTGTTTTCTTCAGGGATACCAATAATTTCCAGTTCGTTTCTCACATTGTACTGTTCCTGCATATCTATTTGAGACTGCATTTGAGACACGGTGGTTCGCAGACTCAAGATTTCAGAGTCTTTCGCTTCTAGTGCCATATTAAACTTCTCAATTTTTTGCGTAAGTGCAAGCAACTCCATGGAGAACTGGGATTTTAAATCTCTTACCTCCTGTCTCAATAGACGAATTTCATGCAGTATTGTAGAGGAGGGTACCTCTTCTTCATCTCCTTTGGCAAGCGTGAGTTGTTTAGCTCGGGTACCACGACCCATGGTTACATTATCATTTGAGTAAGTATTGTTTAAAACTCGAATTGAAGTACTAGTGGCACCCACCTTAGGTCAACAGCACAAGCATGTCGGACATACCAAGGAGTTCAAATACTGGTCTGTAAATTCCTTGAAGCTTTCGGTAGTGACGTTCAAACAATCAAGGTCATACAGCTCCTTGCAAACCGAGCACTCCATGTAGAAAAGGGTTTGTATGCACTTACCGCATGCGTTGCAGTTGGTTTTCTTGGACGAAGACATCTCCACAACTACCTGCGCTCCGAACTTAAAGCAAAGTAGTCCGTCAGTTCAAACGAGCCTCAACTAGACGATTATTTCGCTTAAACGAGGCACGGCGATGGATACGTTTCACGAGTATCTATGCCTAAATCAGATTATAACCTTTTCACTACAGGGCAAATTCTCTTCTCTACCAATAGAATATCATTTGAGACTTGACTTAGGCCTCTTTTATACTTATGAAACACAAAGACTAAATCAGGATCTTTGAATTTGGTAGAACTAATCTAACCAAACAAAAATGTATCTCAAGAAAAAAAATACTTACATTCATCATCGCATTGCAAGATATTCTAAACAGCGTCGCTCGTTCCGACACTTGTTTCGTTGTATCTGTGGGCGGCGTTTCCAAGTCGACGAGCGATCTCTGCAACGCCGCCCCATGCCTCGCCACCAGCTCGGAACACGTCCTCAGGTCGTGGAACCGCGCGGCAAGCTCGCGGGCGGTTCCCCCCGCGTCTTCGCTCTCACCTTCCCCGCTATTTGCGTTCTGACCCGAAGACATCTGGTCTTCGTCATCGTCAGATTCTTGTGCACGACTGTGAATTGTAAGGTTTTAGTCATTGTGTCTGATACAATTAGTGGTGTTATCCGTTAGTCGGAAAATTTAAAGACATGGTGATTAATTTGCGGTGTTACAGAATATAAAGCACAAATAACATACACACACATCAATGCTTATAGGATTAATTTCCACTAATATTATAAAGAATTAAAGAGCTCAGATTTTGTTCTTTGTTTCACCAGTAGAATGCATGAATGTCATTGTAGCAATTTTATCACTGAATGACATAGGCTGTATAACGGGAAATATTATTCCACGCGAGCGAATCCGCAGTCGGAAAGCTAGTGTAATAAAAAATTAACATATACCGAGTGACGGGCACTAAATAAATAAATATAAATAATAATAATAAATAATAAATATCCCTAGACATTATTCCACACAGCGCCATCTAGCCCCAAAGTAAGCTAATTAAAGCTTGTGTTATGGGATACTAGACAACGGATAAACATACTTAGATACATTTTTCTTTTGTAAATACATACTTATTATACATAGGAGACACCCAGACCAGTACAAACACACATGTTCATGCACACAAATGTTTGTACTGTGCGGGGATCGAACCCGCGACCTCTGGTGTAGTAGCCAACTTCTTAACCATTACACCAAGTCGGTCGTCAATTGTCGGTCGTGATTACTTAGAGCATTGTACCTGTTTAGCTTGGTATGGATAACTTTAGTGGATTGTTAAATACAACCAAGGTAAATACCTTGGGGCAGTTAATTTAAGTGCAAATTACAATTTATCCATGGTTGATATGAGACCTTGAGAGTATTGAAATAAAAGTTTAAGCAGTGTGTTAAGAAGAAGTCAAACAACATCAGCACCAAACCCAGTAAAAACTGGCAACCAACTAACACTAACATCGCTTTCGCCTTGGCAAGCTCGAGTGCAGTCACCCAGCTCTGTCGCTCCACCTCATCGTGGGCTCGTATGTGGAATGTCTGTGTGCCTCCGTTACTGATGACGAAAGTGCACGAGTCGGCCGTGTGGATCAACGCGCCGAGAAGAGATATGGTGCCACGGCATGTGTGGGCCATCTCTGCTTGATTTCTGGAACAAATTTTCATCATATAACTATGTAGGTAGTGGGTATCATGTTCTTCTGTAAGTTAAAACAGGGAAAGAAAATTTTTGGAAAATGCAATTGCGTTAACATGAATTTTGAATATTAAGAAGCTCCATAATTGTAAATGCTTCTTCACGTTGACTCGCGCGGTCACGATGTCAAACACATAGCATAGTATGTTAGTGTTCACGTACGAACCGCAGGTGCGGTTTATGTGGCGACCAAGCTAACGACTGGCGCACGCGGCGCGCTCGCCAGTCAATATCGCCAATATCAGACGTGTGAAGTTAGTTGTGTGTCACGTCGAACTAGCCGCGCAACGCGCGACTTAAGGCCTGTATTCACTCTGATTAGTAGTAAGTGCAAGTGATTAGTGCAGGTGCTTAGTGTTAGTAGAAAACACATGTGGACACCGATAGAAGATTAGTACACGTGATTACTAACCTGCGTAGAAAAGCGATTAGAAGCGTATTCTATTTTTTGCGAGTGGCCTTGTCTCGGGCGCCTCCCATTCCCCTCCCTCACTCGCCGCGTGCCTGCCACTAAACACGTCTGGACAGCAGGTGTAAGTGTTTAGCGTTTTGCAAAACTTGCATAAAATGGCAAAGTAGACGGAAGATTTACCATAAAAATGTGTGCAGGAGTATGTAAAAATGAATGTCTTTTAAATTGTTAAGACCTTAGGTACAAAATTTAGGGTGTCCAAGATAAACTAAACAGCAACTAAACACATCCACTTAACAGAATTGGACACTACTTGCCCTACACACCTGCCCTAATCAATTGCTCCTACTAGTCACCTGCACTCGCACTAAGCAAAGTGAATACCGGCCTTAACGCGCAGTGTCAGGTAAGATCAACCAATTGGAACTTGTCGCACAAAGGTACCTTTTCCCTCATGTTTCTTAGGCTAGAACTCCAATTTGGCAAAGCAAGCACCGTAATCATATGAACAGGAACATTCTTAATAAATAAAATATGGAAAGAAATTTCTGAATTGTGTACTAATATGGAGGGTGAGTAAATAAATGTTTTCAACCACTGGTAGACTGAATACGAGCTCGTTATGGAACCTGAGTACGCGCGCGTGCCAGCGACCCCGTTTTTCAGCGTGAACAAGCACTTACTAAAACTAACAAATAAACAAAATGAATGACAATTGATAAACTGACTGATAGGCCTGTATTTACTTGCAGGTGCGAGTGTTTAGTCCGAGTAGTGTCCAATTCTGTTTAGTGGCTGTGTTTAGTTTATCTCGGACACCTTAAATTTTGTATTTAGAATTTAAAAGACATTCCTATTTTACATACTATTGCACAGATTTATATGGATATCTTCCGTCTACTTCGCCATTTTTTGCAACCCTAACAACTGCTGTCGAGACGTGTTTAGTGACAGGCAAGCTGTGAGTGAGGGGGAAGTGAAGCGCGCGAGACGAGGCTACTCTCAGTCCACTCGCAAAAAAATAAGACATGTTTCTGATCACTTTACTATGTAGGTTACTAATCACTGTGTTCTCCTAATCACTAAGCACCTTTTTTATACCACGTCGGTGACAATCGAGCATGCGGGCCACCTGATGGTAAGCGGTTACCGCAGCCTATGAACACGTGCAACACCAGGGGTATCACTCGCGCGTTGTCGACCCTGCAAAAACCTTTTCAAAGCACTCTTGAAGAACTCCATACTATAACTCACCGGGAAAACCTCGGCAGGAAGTTCAATCCATAATTTAGGCTTTCTCGGAAGGAAACATTACCGAAATCGAACTCTACAAGACTATTGCGGATTCAGAGTGTGAGGATGAACGCCCTGTCGGTGGCTAGCGAGGCGACGCGTCGGTGCGGTGGTAAAAAGTAGCCGTGGGCATCATATCAAACAGTTCTTCAGAACAAAACCCGTTGTACAAGCGGTTAGCGGCGGAACACGTATAGGGAGGCAAAGTCTCTCCTCAGACTTAATGGCTCTAAACCGCTTGTCAGTTTGGTATTGTCGACAATCCGGGTCGCACGCCTCCGGACTGAGTCAAAAGGACTGAGTTGCTATCCAGGCGCTCCTGCCCAAAGGTGGCAACAGTACTACACGTGTGGCCTGACTTGCGCTTAATACAGCAGCAGTCTTTGCCTAGAAGTGAAGTACTGCTTCGCCCTGTTTAGCACATCGAGCTTTTTGAATGCCAACTTCGCCTTTTGTTCCAAATGACTCCGAAACTGTACGTCAATAGATATGTCAACACCAGGGTTCCCAAAACTATTTGTTAAGGTAAAGGTAGTCTTCTGGAACTGAGGAGCTAAAGTGAATGTAGTATTTTTGGCAGTAAACGTGCAAACTTCTGTCTTAGTGGGGTTAAACTAGACTAAATTGTTCTAACCCCAATTGGAGACCCAAGCTATTAGTATTCTCGATTTCAGACACAAGTTTAGTTTGACTTTCCTCCACAAAGGTACGAGGGATATTTGCTCTGCCTGTGTAAAAGGCATCTCCAGTGCTATCATTTGCATAGCAATGAATACCATCATAAGAGAGCATATCATTGATATGCAAGAGGAATAGCATAGGAGATAGCACAGAGCCTTGTGGGCCTTGTGGGACGCGGATGTCCAAGCTATCGGAGCAACTACCATCTACAAAGGCTACGGCACCTGCACTAATAACTCATCGGGCCTATAGGATGTCTTGTTCTTGTTGATCCATATCAAAGTATCCTTCTAAGTAAGAACTCCTATAATGCTCACTTAGTATATATAGATATACCTACCATTAAATCAAAGGGACACAAAGTTGTGTGAAAAATCAGGAGCTATAGAAATCATAATATTTTAGCTACCTATTAGAATATAAATGATTTCAGTTTATTATGAAAATCAATCCACAATATTCACAATTAAAATAAAATGGCTACAAAGGCTACAAAATGCTTACAAAAATATTATTAAACAAATAATGTTCATATGTTTAATATAATGTGGTTTAGATTTACAAAATCTAGATAGTTTAGATTTATTAGTAGATTAAACTTAAAAATAAGTGCTCTGCAGTACCAAATGATAGATAACCTACCAGTACAGTAAATTCACTTGATAAATATCCAAAATGCCAAATCCATAACACCTCGATTAAAATGAACTACAATCAAATGTGTTTATAAAAATACACCAATTAAAGAATTTATTCAGTAAGTAATGGAAGCCCCGTTAAATTGAAAAAAAAGCATCTAGACAGATAACTCCTAGCACTTAACATTTTATAGGTATTTTCTCTTATCTGGAGTAATAGATGGTAATATCCTCACAAAACATAGCTAGAGGATAACAGTGGGACGGAATAGTGTTGGTTCTGCAACATCATACATTTTAAAGTTAATTTGTTAGATAAAAATTTTGACACGAACAGAACTAATTTTAGGACTGGTAAAAAAAATCAAAAACGACACAGAGTAAACAGAAAGTACAAGTTTTATAAGTTAACCTAAATAATCTAATAAGAATCTGATATTTTTTAGTATTTACTTTTCTAGTAAGCTATTAAAGGGTTATTCTGCTTTGTCTAATTAACAAATATATCTGCTAAAAATAGGAAAAGTATCACTGCGTCATTCTACAAAACCCGTCTACACCAGGGCTGTGCATTTCGTTTTAGGGATAACAACAGCAATAAACTTTGACGAAAATTTATACACGTGTTTGTCAACAACAGATAACATCAGAAATTATTCTATAAACGTCTGTATTTACCTGTAATACGATAATAATCCATTGGACAACACGAACCATCTTCGCTGATAACCCTTAAGGTAATTTGTCCATTTGAAAAGCCACCCTTTCTTTTCGGGATCGCCTGGAATGGGCTGACCCTTAGGCACAATCACGTCAGACATTTCGTAAATGTTTTAACACTGTTTATTTGTGAAAAATCAGGAAAAACATAGTACAAAAATCTATCAGCCACGTCCGTTTTCCACCATAATCACAGAACACAGATAAGAAATTATAAAAAGAATTGACAAGCCAGACAAGTCACTGATTAGAAGTTTTTCATATGGAAACAATAGATGGCACTGAAGTCCGCACCTAAACTTAAAATCATAATCAAAGATACTGAATAATTGTGCCTTTAAGAACAAAATTCATGACAACTTTCACAATCAATCTTATTACTGGTTAAAAAACTAGAAATAGGCTATTTTTAAAATAAAATCTGATGAAATGCTCTACTTTCCTGAAAAGCAACCAGTTGTCAAATTCGATTACGTCATTTTGTTGTAATTTTCCGGTTCTGTCAGTCAGACCAGTCGGGTGAGTGAGTGACAACCAAACTGTCAACAACATCTGCGAGTTCGCATCGCATGTTACGGAGTCGGAAAGTGACTGGGCAATGGTTGCGCCGTTCAGTAACAAATCATACGTTTTAGTCAGCAGGGTCGCGAAACGGTTTATAAATCAAGGTGAAACCTTTCCCTTTCGTTTACTGAACTCCAAATAATTGGTTTAACAAAGTTTGTATAATCTACTGCATCATAATTTTATTGCTGGTGTTACACCTACCTGAAGCCCTGTGTTTTATTGATATTTTCATTTTAGGTTTAATCTACACAATGGGGAGTTCATTCTCAAGATCATATTCTCCTAACAGTAGTAACAAGAGTGTTACGGAAAGACGTGAGTATTTTTTAGTCCTATTTAATTGCATAGAATATACCTACCTACGTTGTGTTATAAATAATCTACCGTCTTAGAACGATTATCCTTACAAGCTGTGAATTTACGCGAACATAATTTTTAAAATTAATATATTTCTTTTGCCAATCGTGATGCTTTTATAAAGTACCTAGTTAAAATTGCATACAGTATAATATCATTTTAATTGGCTGGCCCTTACCCTGTGGCTAAAAAGCCGGTACAAGGTCGTGGGTTCCACACTGTGTTAGTCGGACAAGAGCATATCCATGTGGCTAAAAAGCCGGTACAAGGTCGTGGGTTCCCCACTGTGTTAGTCTTGACAAGAGCATATACATTTGTGTTGGTACTGTGTCTGGGTGTTATTATCTGTTTAATCTTGTTATAAGTAGGTACATATGTTTCGTCGAAATACGCACATGGTACGGTACATCCATACAGACGCTCAAAAAATATCGAGATTTTTTTTTTCGTAAATTTTATGTTGCATTTCGAGATCATACTGTGTACCTCATTAATAATTCATTCTCATTTAAGTACCTATAACAACTGGACGAAAACTGTTTTACGTTGAACACTAAATTGTACCTATTGTCTAGTGTCATTTGATCAATCGTTTCAATTTACATCAACTCGAGAAAAAGAGGCGTTCTTAATTTCATGTAAGCACCCAACGCACACAAGGGCGCTGTGTGAAAACTGCTCTTAGAAGCGTCAGAGGCAGTTATGTAGTCGCTCTAGGTGCTAGTAGGTGGCAAATGTGGAAATGGGCGCCCTGAAGCCAAATTCAGAGCAAATTTTGTAAAAAAAGGCGCCTAACGAGAAGTGAAAAGCGCGTTCATAGAAACGCTGGAAAATTGCACTTCCTCATACATGTTCAAAAAAAAGAAAAGGGGTTGAAACCCCAATTAGCTCTACCTGAGCCGCCTTTCCCACTTTTCTTTGATCAAGGGCTTGGGCCGCCACTGAGTAGCTTGTTTATTTTCCCGAATATGTAAGTGTAAAAGTTTTATTCCAATTTTACGGAAAAGAAAATTCTTAACTTAACTAAAGGCCTATTCATTTTGATTAAGGTGTAGGGACAAGGACAATAAATGAAATAAGATTCTGCAATTTTTTTATGGATGTAGCCCAAATTTCCCTAAGTCGTGCGCAGTGCGACCCTGTGCGCCTCGCCGGATGAATGAACGGCTGTCGTTTGACCTCTGTCTAGAGTTTTAGTCTAGACTTAGAGTCCATGACATTGGTGTTGTCGACCACAAATCGACAACCAACAGATGTCACTGCTGAACATACATACCAACCTACATACATTTCCAAACCGCCATACCAGGAATGCCTGTATTCACTGAAATCCTACTATAGTTTTATCACGCCTCGCCGTCGGCCTACCTTGTGGGCTGGGCATAGCATAGCACGCACCGTTAGCTCTCGGATTGTCGCGATGCCAGAAGCCCGGCCACTATAGTTGGGCTAAGTTGGTCACTAACCTATAGTGACCAAAACGCCCGTACCATTTTATCACATAGCGAAATTGCGAGTATAGACTTCTTTATAGTTCGTTGAGAGACCTTGAGCTCGAGGCATATATAACATACTTATGTACGATACGTGTATTCCAGCCCTTTGCATACTTTCCTTTAATTTTCAGCTGGCGGAACTATATCCCGCATGGAGTCTAGCAACAACTATGTAGAATCGGTCGTGTGCAACGAAAATGATCTCAAAGAAAACGAAATGAAAGTATTCGATGTCGGCGAAGAGGGCAGAGTTTTGCTCGTCAAGCAAAAAGGAGAATTCAGCGCCGTCGGGACGAAGTGTACGCATTATGGAGCGCCTCTGGTGAACGGCGCACTGGGCGATGGCAGGGTGCGGTGTCCCTGGCACGGAGCCTGCTTCGACATCAAGACTGGAGACATCGAAGACTTCCCAGGATTCGACTCGCTGCCATGCTACCAAGTTACTGTCACTGAGAAAGGAGAAGTTAAGGTAAGGTTTATTTTTATTCGTTCAAACTCCAGGGTAGCAACGATGTTCTGACACAGACACAGCTACGGTGAAGTGCCAATTCCTAAACCTATCTTAAACATTTTGTATTCGAGAAAATGACTTTTTTATCTCATTGACGTAAAGTAAAAGATGCGGTTCGGTCTTGTCACTTGTGTTAGTTAGTGGCTAGCCAAAGAAGCAGGGGCGAATCGCAGGTTCTCCAGCAGACCACACTACAACGGCTCGTAAATACCTTAGCTGAGTTATCAAATAATCAGTCGAGTTGGTTCACGCTGTGGATAAATGGCAAGTTCGGCGATGGCCGTGTGAGATACTTACTGGCACGCCATGGAGCCTAAACAACTTCGCGTCAGACTTCCCCGACTTGAACTCGATACTAACTTTTTAGGTATTTCTATTAAGTAATAATTAGGGATATTCTAATAAAAATCTCATTCAGTGACCGAACACATTTCTATTCATAAATAAACTATAATTTTCATACGCATTAAGTATATCAAACATTCATTAGTTTATTTATTTCACTAACACGTTCGCCAAGAAGATCTCAAGCTCTCGAGCCTTTTCGAATTTTATAGCATAATGTTGAATATCACATTAGCGGAGGAATATGTGTGCAGGATTCGAAGTGAGTTTTTTCAGTATAGTCTTAGGACTCTCAAGAACTGTAGAGTTCTGACGTTGAAAGTTGCCTTGAGCGACTTCTGTAAAAGGCGCCTCCTTTGCATTGCTAGTGCAAGCCTAGTGGCTTGACATCGACAAATCAATGTTATAAGCTTGGGTATTTTGCAACATATTCAAAACACACTTTGCGCAACCTTTGAATGGGACTCAGGCAGAACCTCCTCCGAATCGAGGAAGAAAGATTTTAGTATCAGCAAAAGCAACTTTATTGTTCAATAAGGGTAATGATGATGATGCCTAACACGTCATGTTGACCTTCGTGTAGTTCATTCGTATTGCTTCGTCACGGTAATAAATAGCGTATACTTACCTACTTAGTTACAACTCAATGGTACCCTATAAATCATGAATTTCATGGGGAATTTGATGCATTGTTTTAAATCTTAGTGAGTGGTTTATGAAATTTATTGAACAGTTTGCTGTCGATCTTAAGGTACAGTGAAAAAGCATAAATAAATATACGTTTCCAAGGCTTCAATAATATTTGTGCAAAAGATAAGCTAGAAATATCTACGAGAGTTATTTCAGACTCTTTGTTTACAAATATAGATACCTATTTATAGCTCTTGTCTTGCTCAGATATTTTTGAAACCTTTGTATTTACGGCAGATATTTACGCTTTTGACTGTACAGTTGACCACATCTAAACCGTAACAAGTTACACACTGAGCTCTCATTCGCAATGAAATTGCTTATTATGCCGGAGACGATGCTGTGGCCTGCATACCACTGGCTGACTGGACAAATGCAATCATAAAATGGATTATATTTTAACGTTTACTAAATCCGTACAAAATAGGCACATGGCCATGACAATGTGTTAACTGTAACTTCAATGAAACTAACGCATTTTCATGGCCATAACATTATATTTGAATAACTTTTTAATATTAGTTGCGTATGCTAAGTGCTATAGATTAAAATATGCTGATGGTGTAGTCCATGAAACTCTTGCAATAACAAATCGACTTAACTTTCGCACAATAGAAAACTCCAAAAAAATGAGAGCGTCATTCCCTAGCCTCTAGCACAGAATAGGTAAAAGTACTCCGTACCTCTGTAATAGTACTCCGTACCTCTAGGGCCTAGGCCTAACACTCCAGCTCTGAACCCGTGTGGTCCCGAGTTCAAATCTGGCCAGAACCATTTTGGAGTCGATTGTTAAATGTGCGACCTACTCTCCGGTGATGGAAGTCATGACAGAAAACCGAAGCTTACCATGGTGCGCATGGTAAGCTTACTATGATACGCATGGTGAACAGTAAGCTTCTGAGTGTTCCGTTCTCCATGCCTTCAACAGTCAACTTGCCTCTGGCTGCCCCGTTTGGGATATAGTCGTGATGGTATGTAAATCTAGAAAACAATGGCTATAACTAGCTGGTACAAAATATGCATCACATTAAGGTTCGTCCGGTCCAGAAACCCACGATCCAGCAAGGTCACACCAACCGAGCTACTCCGCTGCTCAAAGTATGAAATATCCCACGTCCAAATAAAACCATGCAAATTATAAATCGCAATGTTTTGAACTGAGATGTGTATTGTAAAAAGCAGCCGGCCTTGAGTCTTCTGAACAAAGATTAGAAGCGTGCAATTCCTCACCGATGACCTAATTCGCAGCTACACAATCTAGCTTTAAAAATATATGCAGGTGAGTAGGCATGTTACCTTCTTACATTATGCGTAATACTCTGGTAAATACTTATGCGCTAAGGCCCGCAAAGGGGTATTAATTTTAAAAAGCCATTGAAAAACTGACTGACAGGACAGATGACCAAATGCGACGCGGTGAGGCAGGCGCACCATACTCGGATGAGCTTGTTTTTAACTATTTTATTAGAACTCAAGAAACAGTTTGGTGTGATTCATGCATAGAATACAAATAGGTGGCTATAAGCCTGATTATGTAGGTAAAGCTTATCTCTGGCCCACCTCTGGCCATATGTTCAACACTGTTTCTTAGTGTACTTGCGCGTATTATCATGCAATGACTTCACCGAGTTAACTGTTACTCATAGCTTGTTAGACTTCCAAACGAATTCTATTGCTATTTTCCTTAATCTGTTCACTACTATAATTTGTATGGATTCAGGTAGGTTGGGTATCTTGGTTTGTCGTTACATTCCCAGGATTCCAATTTCGAAGCACCAGCTCTTAGTTTTCCAGGTTTTGAGGAGTAAGCACTTAGTTTATTTCTATTTATTGGCCTATTCGAAGTTAGCAGACTATGCAACCACGCGCATAAAAGCAATCTTCTAGATACTGTTGTATTAGGTTGGGGAAAAAGTCTTTTCGCATATAGTATGTACCCGTATGAACTTGTAATAAAATCTTTTTGGCTATACTATTTGTATCTGGCTGGTTTTGGTATCTTTAAAAGTTTAAATTTAAAAGAAGATAATTCCAAATTCAAATTAGGAAAATGTGTGATTTTCATTTGTTTTTCTTACTGTCAAGATGAGTGAATCTAATGAAGAAATTCGATACATTTAAAAATTTTACTACAAAAAAGGTAAAAATGCAACCCTATCCGCGAAAAAAAAATGCGATGTTTATGAACCTAGTGCAGTGTCTGTGAGAGTAGCACAAAGAAGGGCGGCGAAACTCGACTGCATATTTTACAAAAACGTTACCAAACTGACATATGTAAAATAAATAGAATTAAATTTGTTGAATTTATTTCCATAAAATCGGGATTTTTGAAGTAGGCAGGTCAAAGACAAATTATTCCCGATTTCAATAAAACAAAACTTTTCTGTAGTGCAACAAAAAGTGCAAAAACTAAACGGTTTTAATTCCTGTAAGAGTATTCCAATCTACGCAGAAGTTTTCAATTACTGCAATCAATTCTATCTTGAATTTGTGTTATGGTAAGTTATATTTTAACTGTTTTGACCTAATCAATTAAATAATACACTGTATTGAACATTTTAAAGCCATATTACTTGTATTTTGAATGTATTCTAGTGCAAAGTGTAAAAACAAACTGATAAAGAGGCTTTAAGGGCATATACTTCTTTGCCTTCTCATTCTTGTCATCAGTGTCAATGTCAAATCACTCACATTACGTTACGTTTGATTTTTATTATTATAATAATTTTAACATATTTTTATAGTTTTTATCAAATAATCAAACTGTAAGAGCAAGTAGCTTTCCAGAATTACCTGTACCACCTGTTGCAGAAAAACATAATCAAATTGAAACCCAGCAAACAAATAATGAAGCAAACAATCAAATAGCTCTTCCAACAATTTCCAGAGTGTGATGATCTGGAAAAACTTCATGTACCTGAGTCTATACGCAGAAGGGTCCTAGTAGACTATAAGTAGTATCAGAATCAGAATCAGATAATTTATTGCTTATAAACTGTGTCAGTACAGAAGCAGGGATGACATTGCATAGGTGAACGTTACAACAGTTTACCCATATCGGGTATGCAATAATGAAACATAAAAAACTAATGTTTCGCATTAAAATATTCATTTAAATTATAAAAATCATTTTTTGATAACCATTTTTTTAAGTTTAATTGAAATTTTGGCAATTCCATTGATTTTATCTCAGATGGCAAATGATTTAATATTTTAATGCCTGCGCAGAAAGTGCTCTTATAATACATGTAATTATTCATTTGAGGTATACACAAATTGTGTTTATTTTTATTGCGTATAGGATGTGTACTTGTGTTACATTTGGTCTGAAAAAAGTGTCTATGCTGTTTGTTATATACTGAAATTTCTAAAATGTAAATATTTGTAAGAGTAAGAAAGCTTTTTTCTTTAAATATATTTCTTAAGAGTTTCATCTGAGTACATATTGAAAATAATCCGTATACATCGCTTTTGTAAAATAAATGTTGATTGCACATTTGTGGAATTACCCCAAAAAATGACACCGTAAACTAATATAGGATAAACCTGACCGAAATATGCTGCCCTTGGTACATCAACGGAAGTTGTTTCTGCTAATATGGATAATGCGTAACAGTAGCTGGAGTTTTTTTTATTTATTTTTAGTACAAGGGAGTGAAGCCATTTTGGGATATTGTTGTTATTGTGCTGCTGGAAATCACACAGTTGGGTGTTGCTCGCATATTCTGTCCATTTTATGGTAAATGGGGTACGCTTGTCATCAGGATCGTTTCGGAGCTCCTGCTGCATTCTTGAACAACTTGTTAAATATTTAAATAAATGTACATAAATAAGTTAATGTTTTTTATTTCGTAGCTTACATAGCAGTAAAACTTTGATATGCCTCACACTGAGCTGAACTTCTTTTGTTATTTGTCTAGTTTTATAGTTTTGTGATGATGTGATAAGGGCTACAGGTGACAGATCGCTCGTGCTGCGTACCGATGCGGCACGAGCCAGCCGCATAGTAGAAGAAGCACGCGGCCGTACTAACCAAATTCGCAGTGCGCCTTTGCATGGGACGGGTATAGGGTGGTTGAGGCCCATGAGATCCGCTTACGTCGGACCAATTCTGACTGATGTGTCCATGTATTAATTAAAAAATGATTAAAAGCCAACGATTTAAATTATAACCTCACTACCTTCAATAGCTTTAAAATCTTTTTAACCCCAGCTTTAAAAGAGTTAAAACAATTAACTTTTTTGTTAGTCTAGCGTAGTTCTAAAAACATCAACCGATTTCTTTTATGTACGCGGCCCGTAAGTAGAGGTCTGAAATTACGTGGAAGTTCGCCGTCCTTCTTTGGTTTAAGCTTTTTCAATCCGGAAATGTTGATGTCAGAGATGCACGTCGCTCTGCCCCCCGATTCAGAACGAAGTTATCGACCGATTCGGTAAATTTGTTTAAATTATAGTAAATGATCCGCTAAGCGGGCGGTAGCAATCAATATTTTTCAATACTCATACACGGAAAGTACGCTTGAAGTTGCCTGAGCATAGGGTTGAAAGCTTCACCTTTAGCTGTAAAGTTTTTTTCAGCCCTAGGGCTGAAAGTAAATAACTGTCAAATGTCACCTTCTATTTTGACATTCCTTTTGCGGCAAGTCGATGTATTCTATTCAGCCACAGCTGTATTTGAAATTTCTTTATCTTGATTTCAAATGAATATTTAAACAATCGAAGCAGGAATATACTCATTAATGTATTTTTCACTTAATTAGTATTTAATTGAATAAATTTGAGCTAAGCATTTACGATAGAAATGAAAAAAAAAATATTTAAATAAACTAAGGCGGGGGAATTCCATCATCATTGTCTAAGTATGCTTTTTTACAAATATTTAAAAAAAAATGGTTGAATTCCACAGACAAAAAAAAGGCGGGATTGCAACTTCATTCCGTTGTTTCGTAAATCGAGTGAGAAGTTTATTTTCTGCAAAATGAGTTCATCAGACTCAGATATGGATTTGACTCCTGATTTCATTAGAGAAGAAGCTCAAACAGTTGTGGAAAACCTTTTACCGCCGAAATCAAGAGAAGATACTTATGAGCTTATGAAGATTTTATGAAATGGCGCACTTAAAAAAAAGAAGTATTTTTCAGAAAACGTGATATTTAACATATTTCAATCAATTATCCAAAAATTATAAATTTTTAACTCTGTGAAGCGTTTAATCAATGTTAAAGACGACTTTAAATACAAAACACGATATACATTTGAAAAATTTCGCCAAACTATCATCTTTCCTAAAAAGGCAGTCGAGTGGATACATAGCGAAAAAATCCAAAGTTTTCACTGCACAAGAAGTCCAAACCTACCTATAAATCAAGCGCCAGACGACATTTATTAAGCAGTAGGTAAAGGTAACGATTTCTTTTAAATAACATCGCATCCATAAAAAATTGTTTAAAATTATATACAGGAAACCTACCTACAACAAAACCCCATTGAAGATTTGTATTTATTTTTCAGGTCGTGTTGGTAATGGCCTTAAGTGGCGCTTGCAGAACCATTGAACTGGTAAATTTGATGGAACATGACTTAAAGAAACAAGGTGAAATGATGGTAGTCAAGTTAAGAGGTACTAAAACAAAAGTCGACCGAACTTTCGTAGTCAAGAAAGAGTTCGTACAAATAATAGAAAAATACCAAAGACTTCGACCACTTGCTATGGGAACTGATCGTTTTTTCCTCAATTACCAAAAAAGGAAAATGTTTGATGCACGTAATTAGCAAAAACAAATTATCCAGTATCCCGAAGCAGATAGCCACGTATTTTGATTTACCAAATCCAAATTTATACTCTGGTCACTGCTTCCGCAGGACTTCTGCGACTCTTTTAGCTGATTCAGGCGCCAATTTAACTACAGTAAAAAGACATGGTGGATGAAAATCTAGTACAGTAGCTGAAGGCTACATCGAGGAATCGGTCAATAACAAGGCAAACATTTCAAATCAGTTGACTGAAACAATAAATTACCTACTAAGTACTTTAAAAGATGGCCCGGATGAAGAGATTGTTCAATCACCAACATTTACTCAAGATGCTCAAGTTTCACAAAAAATATCAACTATCAACATCCCAGGAAGTAACCTCTCTCTCTCGTTTAACAATTGCTTTAATTTTAATATAAACTTTAAATAGAAATATCATCAACTTTGCTGTAGGTAATGTTTCAATAAAATGTTGTTGGTTGAACTTATGTATCTGATTTTTATTTACTTTCCTTATATTCGTCATGAAAAGCAGAATGTTTACCTCGGAAGAAAGACCTTTTCAATGCCCTCGAACTATTAGCGCTCTCGCTTCGCTCGCGCGCCAAACCATCTCGTGCATTGAAAAGGTAACTTTGTCACCTTGTATAACAATCTACTATTGATATGTTAAAGCCAAAGGCCCTAAGTTTTCATAAACTAAATTAGATAAAACCTAAATAAAAGAAAATAACCGAATCGATCGATGACTTTGTTCTGAATCGGGGGGCAGGTCGCCCTATTACGGATAAAATCGATGCCACTTTTGAAAAAGTGAAGCAAGAACGGCCTATCAGTAGTTACGACGTAGCTGAAGAACTGGGAATTGACCACAAAACAGTTTTGGCGCATTTCAAAAAAAATGGCTATCGATATTTGGGAACCTCACGAGCTCACTGAAAGAAACCTAATGAACCGTCTACTCATTTGTGATTCTTTATTATGCGACGTAATGAAACCGAACCAATTTTGAAGAAGCTGATAAGTGGTGATGAAAAGTGGATCACGTACGACAAGAACGTGCGAGAAAGGTCGTGGTCAAAGGCCGGTCAGGCTTCACAGACTGTGGCGAAACCCGGGTTAACTCTCAACAAGGTGATGCTGTGTGTGGTGGGATTGGAAGGGCATTATTCATTATGAGCTGTTACCACCAGGCAAGATCATCGATTCTGAACTTAGCAGCAAACAACTGATTAAAGCAAGAAGTTGAGAGAAAGTGGTCGGAATTAATCAACAGAAAGGGTGTGGTTTTTTATCATGATAACGCAACGCATGATGCAAAAATTAAGATAGTTTGGCTGGGAGGCATCCGCCATATAGTCATGACCTTGCACCTTCAGATTTCCACCTGTTTCGGTCTCTTCAGATTTTTTTAGGCAGTGTCAGGTTAACATCACGAGAGGACTGCCAAATCCACTTGACGCGGTATTTTGATCAGAAGCCTCAAAATTCCTATAGCAATGGGATCATGTCCCTACCTACAAGATGGCAAAAAGTAATGTAACAAAATGGCACCTACATACATACTTTAGTTAAATGTAAATAAACTATATTAAAAAATGTCGTGAATTTGCTTAAAAAATGCGAAGAAACTTTTTCCCCAACCTATTATTACTTGTTCTTTCAGTGCTTGATACTCGTAAAAGCACATGAATAAATATACAATTTATCTTTACAGTAATTCGATTACCAAAATACACTTGGGTCCAAATACGTCGTGACATTAAAAGACAACATTGCATAGATAAGATAACCATGGAAATATAATCCCTTGCCCAAAAAGGCGACACGCAAGAAATTGGCCACTCTTTAGGGACAATTCACACCGAGACGCGATGCGACGCTGCGCGCAATTTTTAATGGAGCTACTCGAAATTTGACTTATTTACTACACGAAAAGGTACATGAGAATTCAGAATACGTTGCACCAGGCAGCACTACGTCGCGCGCGAGGCAACAAAGTTTTATTTTGAGTATCTCTATGAAAAAGTACACGCAGCGTCGCGTCGCGTCTCGATGTGATTTGAACCTTATTTTCATCTATTTAGCATAATATTATTTTGTAGAGATTGAGTTGAGCTGACATCGTCACGGTTGCGCTGTTGCATTTCTCGCCTTGTCTTATGTAGTGTCCTGGGTTCGATTAATATCTGTCGAGCCAATTTATGAAACATCTTTTCTAAATTGGCTCTGGTTGTTCTGGGTGACGCCTCTGGCTTTATTCATTTTATCGTGCTGACAAAATCGTAGCGAATAAGTACTTAAAATTAAAATAACACCCAGACACAGAACAAACACAATATGTTCGTCACATAATCTTTGTCCTGAGCCAGGAACCCATGTTCTTGTAGTCAAGTATTATATTTTAATCGTTATCGTTAGAGGGTTTTGTTTTGCATGTTCGTTTACTTACACTATACCAAAAAACTACCCAGTACCTACGTGATCTGCGACAGTCAGCATTATCGGTCCTGCTGCACTTCGTCTGTGTTGCGATTTAGCTGGAGCCCCATGTAAAGTAAAGTAAAAGTAAAGTAAAAAAATCATTTATTCATTTAAGCTTGTATAAAGCACTTATGACATGTCAAAAAAAGTATACAGAAATAATAATAATAAACGTAAATAAAATAGTACAATGCTGCTGCATGCTGCGCGAAGGCCACCGCTTTTAGCAAGCACTTATTTCTAAGGCTGTCGCTTTTATAAACATGGTAATTTTAACACTGCGCCGTCCGTACATACTCGTAAAACTAAAAGAGTTAAAATAAAAATGAATGAACTGCGTCGGTCAACGAAGGAGTTTTGCATCACCACTCTGAACCACTGCAGCCCTTACCAAAAAATTTAAACATTTAACAATACGCCTGAAAAAACCTACAAAAAGAATTCACCGGTTTGGACTTCAACGCTGTTCTGAATCATGATACTGCGACTATACCTACTCGGCGGGCTAGTTTCAGATCTTCGTCACGCCTTGCATGCATACAAACGTATCTCTATTGCACACCATGTATCTACTCATACTTCATGCCTATCGGTTATTTTTATCTATCCCAAACATAAAATTAAATTTATCTTTATTGTACTTCCAGGTGCGTGCAAAGATAAGCGATTTGAAGACTAACAAGCGCATCAAGGACATGGGTGTAGCGTCCACCTGCGACGGCGCGGTGGTGGTGATCATCGGCGGCGGGCCCTCCGGCGCCACCTGCGCGGAGACGCTGCGCAGCGAAGGCTTCCCTGGACGCATCACCGTCGTAACCAAGGAAGAGTACCTCCCCTACGACAGAATTAAAGTCTCCAAAATCGGCTCCGTACCACCAATCGAATCACTCCAAGTCAGATCACAGGAATACTACCAAAACGCGAACATTGAATTCATCAAGAATACCGAAGCAACCAAAGTTGAACCGCAAGATCGACTCGTACACTTGAGCGATGGCACCAAACTTCGTTATAGCGCTCTTTACCTAGCTACAGGATCTAAACCTCGTGTACCAGATATACCAGGAATTGCTCTCAAGAACATTTTTACGGTCAGAAACTTTGCAGACTCTGTAAACATTTTAAATACACTTGGTGCCGACAAAGATAAGGACGTGGTCGTTCTCGGTCTGAGCTTTATTGGATTAGAAACTGCCTCCTCTTGTAACGAAAAGGCGAAGTCAATGACGGTAGTAGGCAAGGACTTCGCTCCTTTGGGCCAAATTTTCGGCCGAGAGATCGGACAGAGCCTGCAGAAACTTTTCGAAGATAAGGGTGTCAAATTCCAGTTTGAAACCACAATTACAAAATGCAATGGTGAGAACGGCGTCATAAAATCTGTAGAACTCGAAAATGGAACGACCGTGCCCGCTGATATGCTAATATTGGGCGTGGGAACCACGTTCTACACTGATTTTCTGAATGATAGCGGTATCACTTTCCAGGCCAATGGTGCGGTTATTGTAAACGATAAATTGGAAACAAACGTTAAAAATATCTACGCGGGCGGAGATATAGCGTACGCGCCCGTGTTTGCACACGGCAACAAGCAAATGAGCATCGGGCATGTCGGCTTGGCGCAGTACCACGGTCGGGTCGCTGCTTTGAATATATTGAAGAAAGAGACGAACTTGCGAACGGTCCCTTATTTCTGGACAGCGCTCTTCGGAAAGTCTATTCGGTACGCTGGGTGTGGTAAAGCGGCCAGTACGTTGGTAGATGGAGACGTGCAAGCATTGAAATTTGTTATATTCTTCTTTGATGAATCCGAGAAGGTGATCGCTGTAGCATCTTGCATGAGAGATCCTATAGTCTCGCAGTTCGCTGAGCTGCTTTTCCAGGGTAAAAGTCTTTACAAGAAGGACCTAAAGGACGATCGCTTTGCTTGGACAAAAACGATCAACTAAGAACTAATGTAAATTACAACATAACTTCTGATCTGGCAAGTCTCAAATATCCGAATTAAATAATGGAAATTATATAACTAAGTATATTTGTTTTCTATAGGATGTGATCAAGATACTGTTTTTTATCAGCATTGCATAATAAGTAATTTAACAAAAACTGTTTGCATTTTGAGTTTTGTATTATATATGTATTACTTAAAGAAATCAGTATTTTGATTAACAAGTTTTGAGTAAGGTACTTAATTAATGTTTTTATTTATGACTGATACATGAATTTCTTACATGGGTAAAAAAAAATAGAGGATAAATCTCAAAACGACTCAGACTATTTGAGCATGAGTATAGCAAACTTAATTCGAGCTAAAGTGCGTGCACGCACTTGTTCTTAAATACCTTTTCGAATACTAGTCCTAGCTGTAATAAGTGTGTAACCACAGACCTATACAGGTAACAACCACACGGGACCTTAAAGTAAGTTTTTAAAGTCATTTTCTATTTGTCATAATGCTAAGTCGCACAGTTTTAGGCTGGATGTCGTACAATATCATCACATTGGGGCTTGCAGACATCATTGCTGATTTTGAGATTCCGTAAGAGCGGGTTCAAACTAGCCTTTTCAAACGAGTGTATCAGCACGCTGCTGGAGACGCATGTAGGCGCACGCGTAACTCGTACGAGCATTGACGCGCTTATAAGCTCGTATTATCCATATAAACCTGACTCACTACTCTCGAGCAACACGTAAGATAATAATATTATAAGTATGATGATTATTTAGTTGTGTTATATTGTTAGGAGTAGGTTTTGCTTACTATTGCATAAGCTTACTTACCAGTGCAATGTATGTTCTAAATAAGTAAGAACAAACTTAAGTATTTTTGAGCATTTAACTGTTGTACAATTTTTGGCTTTCCTAGGAAACAGAACCAATTAAGTAACATAATATTGATTATTGTATAGCTATATCACAATTTATGATGTTGTCCATGAAAATGAATAAATAATCCAGTAAATAAGGTACTCACTAAGATTCATAACAGTATTTATTTTCATTGATTTATAATGTTTCAATAAGACTAGATCCCCATTATCCCATAAGATCAGTGTCATAAAAAACAGCAGTTGAATTTGTTTTTAACGTTTTTTACTTTGTTGTTAGGTATTTGATTAATTTCAATAACTACTAAAAAGATAAAGCTAATTTCCTAGGTTTTCACTTTATATAAACTAATGTATGATTTAAAAAATCAGCAGTAGTTAATACAATAAAGGCATTTTATGTCAATGTGTAAGGCAGAATTATTTACCTATGGCAGAATTAAAGGGTACTTACTTACTTATTAAGTTTTGAAATTTGACCATATAGTGGGAATGGTTTTGCATAGCAAACAGTAATGTTACATGTATTATGTTATGATGGTGAATTTCGTTTTGCAGAAAATGTTTCATAGAATATTTAGGCCATATGTTCAGTTCAAATATTATTGTTTCATCAACTATTTACTTCATAGAATGTTCAGTCCATATATTCTCATGTCGAATATTAGTGTTTCAACTACTACACATATTTCACAGAAAAACAGATTTTTCTGTTCATCGCACGAGCCGAGCGATCGTGCCGCGGCAGCGGCCGGTGAGTGCCAGCAGAACCGAATTGTCGGCGAATGAAAATAAGTGGCCTAAAAATGTATTGATATGAAAATAAGTGGCCTAAAAATGTATTGATATTAAGTATACGGTCGAGGGTACATTAATAGATTGTCCCTCCATAGAATATTTTTATTTATAATAAGTTTTACAGAAATAATATATATTTGATTTAAATATTCTTTGCTTAGAATAAACCAAAATAGGAAGATATGTGACTCGCCCCTAGCGTGTGGACCGCTTAAATCAGGTCCCCGTCGCCTAATCTTTGACAGGACTTCACTCTGACGCACGCTTGTCTCGCATAAGCTGAGGTCAAAACAAATAAGTTTGTCTCTGTCCTTCACATCGCACAACGATAACGTAGATGTGCATCATCCCAGTTTTCAGTTGTCAATTTTAAGTAAGTGCCGTACCTTACGCTATTTGATTTAATCTAAGATTCTCTTTAGAAAGAAATTTCTTTTAAGTAACTATTCTGTGTTTATATTTATTTATTATATTAATCTATGAAATGAAAATATGAGAAACAATTTCTGTGAAACAAAATTTTATGCAACTGTTTTCTATAAAACAATGTACACCATCTTGGAATAACGAATAAATGTACAACCATATTATGATATCTGTGGTATTATAATAGTATATTTTAAATAGTATTGAAACTAGTTGAAAGTAATATTTCATATTGTTAAATTATAAAGAAGCTGCTTATAAAATTATGTTTTATTTCAAAGGTATCTGTAGATGTAAATTTGTGATTTCAATAGATTTGATTAGTTGCATATTCAGTTGTTATAATATAATGTACCACCTTTTTATAGACAAAGCATCTGATATACAGAAAACAATAGATTTATAAAATAATTTTCCCTTCTAGATATTGACAATGCATAATGAAAACAGGTGGCATTTCGCCAAAAACTTCAATATTAGGTTAAACTATAATTTGAGTTCAATTTTCTCAACATGCACTTTATAATAAAAAAAATTATTTTTTATTAATACAGTTCAGTTTTGTTCAGATTTTTATTTACTTCATTATATCAATCATTGTTTTCCAAGTGTTTCAATGTTCAGGACAGACAGAACAAGTAATTAAAAACAGATTATTTGCTACTATATTATAATTTATTGATTAACACTAAAATATTACCAGATTTAATATGTATGACTATGCTACTCCCATCCTTCTGTGACACGCAGGTGGCCTAGTCTTTCATAGAGTGTAACATCTGCTTTGAACATTCGCCTTGTTTGATCCTGAAAGTATTTACTTCTCTTTTCGGGTTTTCCTAAAGCTCGAGCATGACCGGAACTCTCAGCCTGTAAAATATAAAAATAAGTTGGCATAAGAAAGTGTGGTTGCCTGTAACACACAGCTTGAGTATTTTGAAGCGTTTCCACCTCATAGCTATAATGGCCGCTTTTAGTAACTGCTTTTTTCAAACAATCAGAGTATTTAAATGTTTTTCAGGCAGCCATTCTGAGGATGGTTGGTAGTCTCCTTTTTCAGCTGAGGATTGTATTATCATTAATTGCTTCCCAATTGCAATTTTTCAGTTTTGGTTTATACATAGTGTAAATAATTATAGGATTGTTAAGAATAGAAAGAAAGAAAACCTCTATTAGCCCAAGCAGAAAAATTATTACGTACAAAAGTTATCAGAAAAGGAAGACACATTGGTAGGTTTAGTAAACGACAATTTGATATTATACAAGATTAAAAGCTATAACCCACCTCTGTTAGATAAGGAAATCTCAAATATAACATATTCTGCTCTTCAATAGCGAAGTCTTCTTGAAGTTTGCGGAGATCCTTTGGAAGAACTTGTTGTACTAAACGATCTTTGCCTCTAAATAAATGACCATTTGGTAGACGATTTCGCCGAAACAGAACCTGACACAGTTTCATGATCACAATATTATTAGCATCAAATAACACACCAAAACTGATAAATTATAGGTTAGATGTAGTTCCTCGGCTAGTAATGTCGCCTTCAAAAATACTAGACGTGGGGGAAAATTATACATGACTTTTACCTCCCCTCCCGCTGCCAAGTCGATTCAACGCCAACTTGGTAAATTTTTTAAAGATTTATTTATGGCTTGGTACCTAGTTTTTTAGGCGAAAGCTACCTTGCTCACAGCACATTTGACGTTGCAAGTGCGTAAGCCGTGCAAACTATAGCAAAAAACTTTTGAGGTTTTAGATTTGACGTCGGTCGGTCCCGCTGTTTCCGCCATTTTTCTGTTTATTTTTTAACTTGACATCGAATGTTTGCTTTGGTTCACTTTGACTAGTTTGATTTATTTCCGTATTTCATCATGTTCTGGTGTTATTTTCAGGTTCCTTCACGACGTATACAATGAAGTATTCCAAGTGCTGTCTGCCGGGTTGCAAAGTATAGTTTATGACAAGAAGATGTTTCTAAAATCCCCAGAAAAGAATCCAGATGTAATAGATTTTTATGAAAAGTGACTCTCTTCGACGTTTAAGTGCTGAAGAAGCTTTTCATTTTGATGGCCACTTACATCGATGTGCATTAGGTATAAACCAGAGAAAATAAAAATCATCAAGGTAATTTTTATGATAACCATGTACGACTATTCTGTTAGCGTTGTGACGATGCCGTTTCGTTTCAGTCTTGTAGACGTTAAAACCTCTACGATGGCTGGAAACTTCATAGTTTAACTTACTGGCCATCAATCGTATTCTGTACCTGTCCTTTCAAAATTTAATTTATCGGTCCATGTTTTCTGTCCAGCATTTTGAATGAGTCCTACCCGTGCCTCGGGTTCTTCTTTCCTACCTAAACTTTTACCCTATTCAATAAACAAGTCACTGGATCAGCTGATCTTTTATTCATTATTCCACAACTACATCTACTCCTAAATGTTGTGTGACGAATCCCGACGCTCCGGCTCCTGTATTGCTAGCCTGCAACGAGGATTTCACCACAGCGTAAAGGGTGGTGGCTTTGTCTATAAAACTCAGGGTCATTGGTTCAGGTAGTCAAGATTAAAAACTAATATAAGAACTTATTTCTAACTGTATGCATAATGGGACATTTCAAATCATCTTTCATATTGTAAAATAGCCTAAAATACACAGTATTTGTTTTATTTACAGATTCAAAACCATCAACAAATTTTTATTAAGTCTGTGGCCTAGGACTGGTCTTACACTGCTGCATTTTGTAAGTATATCTGGTTATTTTTCGTGTATTTATTGTTTTCTAAATTGTTACGTCAACCACAGTACATTTTTTTTACTACTAAATCTTTGGTGGAGTGCAATATCAGTTTTAAGAATTAAATTCACTTACATGAGAATATTAATTAAATTATTAACATAAAAATATACGTAATAAAAATATAAGTTATGCTTTGCGCGAAATTAAAAAGACCACAAACATAGAAACAGCAATAACTACATACTACGTGGGGCAACAGTACAGATGCACCTTCTCTGTTTACCCTTCAAAAAAAGTTGATTATTGTTAACATAGACCAAAGAGAGAGTTGTAAACCGTTTTTTATTAAACATAAAATATTAACCCTGTCCTGCTTGTACATTTTGGAAATGTGCAAATTTGTTCGAAAACACAATCAATTTTATACAAAGCGCGAGGATATGCCATGCAAATACACATCGCGACCGCAACACAAAAATAAACTAGTTCTTCCAGCCTCCCGATTGAATTTAAAATCTTCTAGCACCTTTGGCTCTTCTATCAAGATATATAACAAATTGCCTGTCAATCTAAGAAATGAAAATAATGACAAAATATTTACACGGAAATTAAAGCAGTTCCTAATTAATAAATGCTATTATAATACAAACGAATATTTTAATGATTATACCATAAAATTATAAAATAATGTAATGAGATTGATTATTAAAATTTAGTAAGATAATGAGGTGGAAATGATTATTCAAATTATATTCAGATTAGGATTTTGTGTTTATTTTTAATGTTATTTTTTAAATGATTTTATTTTTTATTTTCTTATTTTGAATTAATCCCATAATAATTGTATAACTTGATAAATGTTATATTTATGTGACGTCTCTTGTCTGTATTTTAATTTAATTAGATTTTAATGTTATTACAAGCACTTCCTCTCTCCTAACCCAAAGTTGCGTGCCCGACAGGGTCCATAACACTGTTCTAAAACACTACTGTAACATCTTATTTTACATTATGGTTTTGCAATAAATAATTGAGTATTGAGTATACAATTGTTGGGCAACCTAATTATAATGTAGTTATGTAGGTAAATCAAAATATTATGACAAATACTCGCTTCGGAACCGTACAACAACAAAAAATAGTGGGCGTACTTAGTAAAAGTCTTAGAGCTTTAAATTTTTGTTTTATCATTTTATTTATTTCTAAATATGATTTAAATTCAATTAATATAATTTTAATGCAATTAACTTATTCATAGGGTTTCAATTTAATTTAGATTTATAATATCAATCATAGTATTTAACATTATCAATTATTATTTTTATTGCATAATTGTTATTTATTTGTTGAATTAATTGAGTTTTATAAATTGTCAAAATATGGATTTTATTATCTGAAATATAGGTACTTATCAAAACTTATGTGCTAAATATGTGATGTTTTAATAGCTTTTTAAAAGATACAAAAGACTTGAATGGCTTAATATGTTTAGGCAGCTGGTTATACATTTTGGATCCTTCATACATCATATTCCTTCTACCGTAATTTGTATGTAGTGTGTATAATTTGTATGTCATTGCAACACCTGATTTTCGTTTTATGTGTTTGTGGTTTTTTTTTGTGAAACTTGTACTTATATGTATTTGTTTATTCAATATTTTACAAACTAGTATGCAGGTACACAGTGCTTGTAGATTTGAGCTATATAGCTCATGAATATTCATGAATATTCATTAAATTGATTTCTTTATAAAGTTTACTAGTTGGTGATAAGTAATCAAAGTTAACAAGTATTTTCAGTAGTTTGTAATATGGATAGATTTGTCTTAGCTGCTGTACCTCATAGTTCTAGTACGTAATCGAAGTGTGGTTTCACTAATGAATTCTAAATTGTATAGCGGACACACCGCAGTAATGATTTTACAATTCCACGTACCCGTTAATGATGATATTTTGCTTTGAATTTTCTGAATAGGGATGTGGACACCAAGTCAATTTAGTATCTAAAATCTAAATATAAATCTAATCTATCTAATTGATTATTAACTTTGTAAAAATAATTTGAAAACATAATTTTCAGCACACTACGCAGAACTAATCCAGTGAGCAGTACTTTGAAAAACATGGCAGAAGTGGTGACTTTCCTGGACAATCTCTTCAGTGGGAAGGGAGCCAGTATCTACAGCAATAAAGGGATACGGAGCTGCAATCATCTGTTACAGCCTCTTCAAAACATGAAATGTTTTTGGAAACAGTAATTGAATGTCTTAGTAAATCGTCGGCTTACTGCAAGAAGTCAGTAACAGCCAAAAGTCATTAAGTGAAGTTGAGACATAATATTTAAGGGAAATAAGACTTGATGATTTTTGCAGTTACTTAATAACTTCCTGCTGTAAGCCGAAGAAATTTAAGTTCCTAAATCCACAGTGGCCAGAAAATACTGTACCCAAAAACTAAACGTTTTTGAAAATGTGTCTTAAAAGTTGTTGAATTTTTTTTAAGGCAATGTCATGAAAGTTATTTCTTTGATCAGGTTTGAGTACACAATTTCAGAAAAACAACCTAAACCTTTTTCAAATACTTTTAAATCACTTCAGGTCATGGGGTTTATTAAATTTCACCATGCTTCACTAAACTGTGAAGAAGATTCTAGTGACCAACTTTAAAAAATAACTTTGTTCAAAAAAATTTCATTTAAATAAAATATTTAAAAACATGGTGAATTCAACATTCAGAAGCCCCTAGCTAGAGTGTGATAATGATCTGGTTGAGGATAATGTTCTGACAGCAGCACCAGCATAGTATGCCGGTGCAGCATAATATCTTTGTTTCAGCCAGAAGTGTATGACGCTTCTGTGACACTTCTGGGTGGAACAAAGATATTTCCAAAACATGACTGCATAAACTGTAAAACTCTTTTGAGATAAGACAAAGATTTAGAAAGCAAAAAGCATTGTAAAATGGGATGATCTAACTAAAATAATAAAAAAATAAAAATCTTTTATTTCAGACCAACAGTGTCCATACGGGTTAGTAACAATAAAATACTTAAAAACTATTTTAGTAGGGTGGTACAATAAAAATTCTTAAATTAAGGCCATGCAGGCAAGATAGGTTCACCGAGTTGCACATTTAGTCACATGCAACTCGATGAACCTAAACGAGCAAATGCTCATTCTATCCCCACTCTTCACATTCTCTTAGTTCTTGTTCGTTAGAATTCTTTTGGTGTGTAAATGATAAAAATAATTATTTAATTACACTAAAAGATCACCAAAGAACATAATTGTTCTAACTCTATGTTCGTTTGGTCTCAACCCACCCTAAGCCGATCAAACAAAATAAACTGACCCAACAGAATGTTCTGTCTGTTACTTTGGCACTATTGTTCAGTAATCTAACAAATGTTTAGTAAGAAATGCTTTTGCAAAAGATATTTGCATTGAGATATTATGAATATAATATGTTTATTTGCTTTAAATGTTGTATGTTTTTGATGTTATTTCTTTATTCAGTTACACAACACAGCACATTTAGTTCATTTACTTAGAAAATTGACTGACATGTTGGTGCAATGGCAGCGGTCCTGCCTTTAGCATCGGAGGTCGTGGGTTCGATCCCCACCCATGACAAACATTTATGCGACAAACATTTGTGTTTTTATCTGTTTAAGTGTGTATTTTAGAAATATTTAAGTTTGTTAATCAGTCTCTGACATTCATAGTACAAGCTCTGCTTAGTTTAGGGTCAGATGATCTCGGTGTAATTTGTCCTGGATATTTATTTATTTAAACAAAATTATAAGTGAAATATTATTAAGACAGTTTAACACAAACATGTCAACATTATTTTATTATAAACTAAAATTGGCAAGCAGCATAATTCGAGAATTAACAAAATAAGATTATAATTATGTAATTACAAGTCAAGTTAATTTACATGAAGAGATGATAAATAAATAAATATCTAGGGCTTTTTCTATGGGTGTCAAAGTCTGATAAACATACTTAAATATTTCTAAATACGTACTTTATTAGATAATAACATACAAACACACAACAAACAAATGTTCGTCACTTATATGTTATTCATGGGTGGGGATCAAACCCACGACCCTCCGACGAAGATAACATGTCAAGATAATCTACATGCTAAGATACTAGTCATATTATCAGCTCTGATATCTAACTAATTATATTTTTTGTCTTAGAGCCATTTGCTAAGTGCCTTTTTGTACTGTAAATATGGTAGACCCTTCATGTGACTTGGTATGGCATTGTAATTTTTATACCCATTGCGCAGCATTGTCTCTTACACATTTGTCTGCGACAAAGTATTAATAACTGCGATAAAAAATAATCTCCAGTAAAATTGTAAATTCATGAGCGGAGCCAAATGCATTAATGTTAAATGCAAGTGGCTTTTATTTTATGTACCCCACTTAATAACCTGTTAACCTTTCAATTGAGTCCTATCTTGCCCCGCATAAAAAAGCTTTAAATGAATTTCGTTTAAAAAAGGTTCACACAAAAATAAATAAGAATTCATCTTAAGTAATTGTGTTTTTTTTTCTTTTCTAGAGTCTTTTCTTTAAATTGTTTCAAACAATTATAAGGAATCAATTTAAGGAAAATGTATGGCTCTAGACATCCTGACCCTTTAACTTTTAAAAAACTTAAATGCCTTAATAAGTGCGTGCTCCATTTTGGCTGCAAATGGAGAATAACTTTGCCTGGCATTTGCCTTCAAGGAAAAAAAAAGTAAAACGTTGTGTATCATTTTCACCCAGCCAATCAGCGATGATCCTATATGTCTTCTCTATTTGTATGGGAGATTGCCGTCTGAACTTGGTGCGGGTGACAGTTGCGTGTTGACGTTGACATCTGTCAGTACCACATGGCTAGGGATGTGACGTTCGTTTTGCAATTCATTTTTATATATTATGTCTGAAAATAAATTATCGACACCGAACAAAAAGCGGACCAAGGTGCAACCAATCACAGATTTAGATAATTTTGCTAAGGATGCGATTAGAAATCATGTTTATGATTATTATAGAAGAATGGAGCTGCCCACATTGCTCAAGCTTCTAAAATCAATAAAAGAAGCTGACTTGTTCAAAGGAGGTATAACTTCATTGCGGCAAATTATGAAAGATATTGGTTTTGTTTACAAAAAAGTTAATAAAAGGAAGATTATTATGGAGAGGACTGACATTTCCCTAGCAAGATATACATTTTTGAGGAAGGCCAAAAACATAAGTGATTGGAGCAAAGTTGTCTTTTTGGATGAAACGTGGCTAAATGCCAACCATTCAGTGGGTAAAAGTTGGACCGACGATACGGCACAACCGTGTACCAAAGTGCCGGAGGGCAAAAGTGAACGCCTTATTATTTGTCACGCTGGCTGGTACAGCAAGTGGATTTGTCCCTAATTGTTTGCTGGCTTTTAAGTCCAAAAAAACTACGGAGTATCATGAGAAGAAGAACTATGAAAAATTTAAAGATTGGTTCATAGTTCTATTAAATAATTTAAAAGAGCCTATGACCATAATAATGGACAACGCGCCCTACCATTCGGTACAAGTTAATAAACCGCCAAACTAATCCAACCGCAAAAGTGAGTTAGTGAAGTGGCTGAATGAAAATGGAGTTACAGCAGATATAAAAATGTTAAAAACGTAGCTTATTGCCTTAGTACGGCGCTCAGATCATAGATGATCTGAGGTACGGCGTCATAAGCCAATAACTCCTACCTATGCTTTGGACGAGATGGCAAAAGAAAGGGGCCATGAGGTTCTTCGACTGCCACCCTACCATTGCCAGTATAATGCCATTGAACTAATTTGGGCACAAGCAAAAGCTATGCTTTTAATTTTAATCCCATTTTGAAATAATCATTTATTTCATAGGTTAAGAAATGATTGATTGAATTAGAATACTTTTTTTTCATGAGTCTGTTTATTTTTAGGTCACGCCGCAAGCAATAATACCTCGCCGCCTTTACAAATAAGATGTTAGTCCTATTGGAAGAGGCAATCAACAACGTTCAGTTCTTGAAGACTGGTCGAAGGTCGTGAACAAAACAAAAAGGGACATGTCTGATTGGGATCGTGACATACATATTGACCACATAATGGAGTCTTCGTTATTAATATTTGTCAAAGATTTAGATGATAAATTTAGTGACAATTCAGATGTTCCTGACTGTGAAATGAGTTCAGACGAATAAAATGTATTTTTTTAGCAACCTTACCCTATAATTATTATATTGCTTCAATAATATGAAAGACTTTTTAGCAATAAAAATTAAAAAACGCACAATATACGTTTTTTTATTACAAAAAACATCGATTATCCATCGTAGCAGTACATCCCATCACTAGATACGTCTATGGCGTCACGTTATACGCATTACAAATTGCTTAAGTTTTCTTTCAATTTGTTTTTTCTTGTAGATTAGAACATTCTGGTTGGGTTTAATTGAATTTACTACAGCTATGAATGATTTACTATATTACGAATGTGGTACAGCTGAAATTCTAAGTCATGATTTGTAAATCGCGGCAACTTTCAAGAGTGAAACGAAACGCTACTGAAACTGTCATCCAGACTGTAGTTAGTCTGTGAGTAGATGGCGAGTAGCAAGAAGGCTAGAGACTAAGGAGAGATAACTCCCGAAGTGGGGGTAAGCTTTCGAGGGCCGAAAGTCGTATACTCTGTGCCGGGCAAAACGCTGTATTGCGCATGTGCAGCGGCAGCTATTTGTCATTTCATGGTCACATGGTTTTGTTTTGAACGGTGTCACGTGCGACAGTTTTTGTTTTTTGTGGGTTGTGTTGACCAATTTTGACACTTCGCGAGGATCGCGGCAAAGAAGCGTAATGCGCATGCGTCACTGTGGGATACGGATTTAGTCCAACCCTTTCCAGGGAGTTATCTCTCCTTAGTTTCTAGCCTTCTTGGCGAGTAGTTCACTTGACACACACTCAGACTAGTTAGCACAGCACAGATTATCAGAAAAAACACTTTTTTTTATGGCATCGCACGGCTTGTGAATTTTGCCAGTTTCAAAGTAAAAACAGGGAAACTGTTTTAAAAAAAAATTATTCGGATTTCGAGGTTTGGAATGAATATGGAAGAAGGGATCAGGAAAGTAACTGTGAAAAAGGATATAAAATTTAATTAAATATGAAAGTATTTTACGAATATTTACAATTATAGTATAAAAATGGATGTCAATATTTAATTAAATGAATATATACAATTTATACTCATTTTTACAACTTTATATTATTATTGGAAATAAATAACGCTAAACATTTATAGATGTCTAGGTCGTTAGTTCCCAATATTAATGTTATACACGTAGAAAAAGGTACACGGAGGGATATAAGGTTGTCAGGAAAGAGGACCGATCATACCGAGGGCATGCAAAAAATATATGATTTAAGTTGCCTGTATCGGCACCACACTCACATTCGGCACTTTCTATAATACGAAGTTTGGCAAGATGTTCCGGAGAGTAGACATGACCGAGTCTCGAGCGTATAATAACAGAAGTTGCTGTCTTGCCAAACCTCGCCTTAAAAAACCATGGCTTGATAGGAAATTTTATCTGAACCGAATCTAAAAGTCGATTGCTCTGATTAGCAAGTTATCGATTATTAGATTCGGCAGTTTTACCGTGTCGTACGATATGGTTCTTTTACCGAACCTGCTCGAATTGGCCTGCTGAATCGGAGGGCTGGCCCCCGACTTTTGAACAGGATTTCATTGGACAAGCATTGCAGAAATGTCAAACAAGAAATTGATGAATTTTATCCCAAAGCATGTGGCCCGTATTCACTTTGATTAGTGCGAGTGCAGGTGCTTACACGTGTAGACAGCGATGGATTATTGCGAGTGATTAGTATCCTGCTCGTGAAGTTATTAGAAGCGTGTTCTTTTCAATCGCACTAATCAATCACAGTCCACACGTGTTTTCTCATAATCACTAAGCACCTGCACTAGTTACCTGCACTTACTACAAGCAAGCAAAATGAATACCGGCCATAACATGAGAAAACACTCACCTAAGATGATTTGTGAGTTGTCTATGCTTCTATTTCATTTTATTTTTACCACTCTGCCTCTGCCTGTAAATTTTAAGCTCTTTGGCTGCCTGTCCGCTACTCCCCCCCCCCCGCTACTCTATGTGTCTATGACAGTATGGCTGTCTGTCTATCGAGCGTAGGGCAGTGGTATTTTTCTGTAAACTAAATAAAATTGGGAAAATCAATTAATCTAATGAAAATTACTAATGATAGTTAGAAGTTACAAAGTATGGAATCATCGGACTAATAAAATATATGTAGTTTGGATCAGTCCTCAATATTGGTAAGATTTGTTGTTTTATAAATTTATGGCTTCTTTTGTAATTAACAATTTGTTTGTAGGAATTTCACTGTTTTTGCAACTGTATTTACGAATTCTACTATTTATAATATAACCAATTGCAAGTCGTTCAATTTCACGTCGTTTCCGCGAATGTTTTCTGTCGCGCGGTGTATTCGTCGGTCCCTTTCACTTTATTGTCTACATTATTTTCGTGCTCTACTTATTTTAACTTGGTTTTTAAAGCTTTTGTTGTATTCCGTGTATAACCGACATTAACAGTTACTTTGTTGTTTTTATCTTATGACTAATTACTAGTGCTTCATTGCAATTGAAAAACTATGACCTAGTTTTTGTACTAATAATATATTTACCAATCAAATGTACTAGGTTGGTATTGCTATACCTTGGGAAAATATAGAAATAGTGTGTTAATTTGATAAAGTAAAATAAACTAAATAAATATATGAAAAGGACACTGAGTTTCCAGTATTGAATGTTTATTTTGTTTTAGTAAGAACTGCTTTTACAACTATATATGTTCGAATTAATCTTAACTGGTGGTAGATTTGTTTGTAAACAAATTTGTGATGAAATGAATTCAAATTTTTTGTTAGTAAATCGTTACATAATTCTTATAATTGTAAATATTTTTTTAATACAATAAGTATTATTATCATGTTATTACTAGCCAAGTGTGGTTTAAATTAGGCTCAGCAAAATGAGAAATTTGATTTAATAATAGGTAGTAAATAAATGAGGAATAATAACTCTCTGTGTAGAAAAACACCTAGGTATATTATTATGTCTATAATTGTGCATTTTATAATGATTTACTGCTTAACTGAATTGCTGAAGCAGTTAGGTTGGATTTAAGTTGGGTATTTACAATGGCAAAAGAAATTTTTATTGAGCTCCGATCCAAATTAAAATTTGTTTAAAATTAGCCAAACACTAGCAATATTGTATTAACTAATGTGTTACAATTATTTTATGATATTAATAGTTATATGAAGTAACAAAATGAAACGCACACAAAACGAAAACGCATTACCCCTTATTGCTATAAAGACAAAAATTAGTTAAAACAATATTTGAATTCATAGTATAATAGTAGTAAATAATTCCTTACCGGCTCAGTGTTTTCGTTTTGGTACAGCCTCTGCATTAAATCAGTACAGATTTTCTGGCGAAAAACATTTCCTGATAGGCTCTGGATGTTTTAGGTACTGTAATGTTCATTGGATGTGACAGGTGTCAGTGAGGCGCGCGGTAGAGCTGGCGCGGGTGAGACGGGGAGGCCGGCCGTTCTGTACAGATTCTATGCAGAGGTGCGTGTATGCGTTCAGTAAAAAACTGCACCGAAACGTGTCGGTCTGAAAACTCTCATTTGATTATATGCACTTGGTAAACAATCTGTACAGATTCGGTGCAGATGCGGTACCGAAACGAAAACGCACCAACCTTCTGGTGAGGAAAAGGCTTAAACTGTCAGATTGTAGACATACATCACTCCTCTCTTATTCAAACCTATCTTGTATGTGAATTTTTTATTAGTTTATTGTATCATGAGTATCTTCTGCAACTTCATGGTATGTATCCCACAGTTCTAATAAATATTTTTATACCAAGTATATCCAGTTACAAGTTTGTTATGACTTGTATAGTGGTGTTGTTGTAAGCCTCACATGACAGCGGTTATTAAATCATCTGTAGAGTTGTTGCCTACAATACCAGTTATAGTGCACAGTGAATTTGTCCATTTTAGTTCTAAAAGTTGGTATATTTAATTTAAAGAATATCAAGTGATAATTTTGCTGGATTTTTTGTGTCAATTACAATTTTCTTTCAAGAATAGTGGAAATTATTAAGTGAATGATGATAGTAGGCGTAATGACACTCGAGTGTATGTATTACTTAAATTAAACACCTGCATTTGACAACCCATTTTGCTCTGTGGTTCAAGCATTGCTTCACACACCCCTGTGTGGGCAGGTTTGATTCCTGTTCCAGCACAAATATTTGTAGATGAAATTGTTGCTTTGGGTCTAGCTGTTTGTGATAACTTTGATGTTTCATGATTCCATAACACATGGAAAAAAAATACTGTGATATAAGGCAAATTATTGTTATCTCATTTTATTTTATATTTTTATTTACTTGATTTGAACCAAGAATTTAATTCAATGTACCTTCTGAATAATAATCACTCTAGAAATCGGTTCCTGTATTATAGATAATCGTGAATTTTTGATCATAAATAGTTTTTTGTATTAATTTAAGATACACATTCACTGCCACTCTGACACGCCTCGCGTGTTCAGGGTAATCTACGTCTCTACGCTAAGAAAACGCCAGACGTGTTTTGAATGTTTCGGTAATATTCCTCAAACTAGGCCAGATTTTCTGTAAACATTTTTAGTAAGTCTTTTTTAAGGGATAGGCATTCTACACGCTACACGCCGCAACGCGCTTCCTTAATTAAACTATTCGTTAAATAAACTAGTGTCTTCTTTGGGCCTTTAATTTGCTCGATAGTAAAACTTATCATCTGAGGTCATCATAGCTTTGTGCCTCCTAAACGTACACGAGTCGTCTTTTCGCCTGGGGAGGTGTGGGGACACATCGCAAGTAAAAATTAAGTCAGGAAATGTACTTGCGCAATAAACAGTTACAATTCACAACAACCCTAAACTTTATTCATTGAGGCATGGAAATTTTAGGAAAACAAGTTTGAGAACCAAATATTACATAATTATAATACATTTACTTACCATAAAATCGATTTTTCGCCACAATTCCAAGTATCAAAACTCACGACACTATTGTAAACACCTTAATTATCGCACAGTACAAAAAATACTAACTGGCAAACATAGTTAAACTTAAAACCGAAAAATAGCTTACGAAGAATTTACCTTTAGTCAGTACCATGGACACGCGCGGCGTGTTCACCATGTTTCCAAATGGCAATGCCGCGAACACGCCTAGCGTGTCCGCAGTTTTATACGGCTGCATCTCAATGAACTTCATGAAAATTGTGGTGGCAGTGAATGTGTTAATAACTATTTTATGTAACGGACCTCGCCTGACTGGGTGTTAAAATGTAGATGTGGTTGCAAAAGCTGTGTATTGTTGTGATCGTGGATATCTTTTTCTTCTTTTGCTAATATGTACTTCGACGTGATGCCTGGCGGCGCTTAAACCCTAACTAAGGCATCATTTTAGACAGTAAATTTTTTTGTAGATGTTCAATTTGTTCCCATGGACAAGTCCACATAATATGAAAAAGTAGCAATGATTTTTGAAGTTTCTGCCAAGAGCACTTTGTTGGTAAATATTAATCTTCTTTTGTTTATTGTGTTGCAGAGCGCCCTAAAGTGCGATCCAGCGTCGCAGTGCGAGCACTCGTCTGACTGGGAATCGAACGTGCGGTCATGGCGCAGGTCGGAGCCAACATGGAGTACCAAGAATACAAATGGGCATACTCAATTATGGACTCTTCCAAGTAATTAACATTTTTATAATTATTTTAGGGTGTATACGTGAGGTCCGAGTACGGCGGGTGTAATGTCACAGATAAACATTTTAAAAAGAAGTATAGAAAAACGCACAATGTTAATTTCTGAGAATTACATTTAAGGCAATGTTTTTTGTTGCGACATTTGATTCTAATGGGCATAGCGTTTCAACACATATTTCAAAAATATGTGTTTCAATAATAATAGTGAGAATCACTGCCATACCAAGCTAGCTAACAACCCAGTAGAACTAAAAATTGTAATTATCATGGAAAAAAAATGTCACTGATTAAGGTCATGGCACACTATCCCGGCACCGCAACAGCACAGCTGCTGCACGGCCTCGTATTTAGGCTACGGCTAGCCGCCAGCGCACCAACTACGCACCGTCCGCGAGGTGCAAGCTATCCGGACACCAGATAGTGATGAGCGCGCTGACCGCCCGCCGCGCCGTCGCGAAAGTTTTTTCAAAGCGAAAAAGCCGTAGTACAATTAATTAGTCGAGAAAGGCTCACGATCGCGAGTACATGCATTTCTCCTTTATTAATGGACCGGTGGACGCCTTTGAAGAGTCAAAGGCGTCCACGGGCT
Organism: Udea olivalis; assembly: GCA_947369235.1. Classification (NCBI taxonomy): domain Eukaryota; kingdom Metazoa; phylum Arthropoda; class Insecta; order Lepidoptera; family Crambidae; genus Udea; species Udea olivalis. Next base: position 5,433,848 of record OX376362.1, on the reverse strand, counting down.
CTAAGCGGTCTAACTTAGATTATATCACAGCCGATTGCAATGAATAGAGAACCGAATCTCTTCCTGTGATTTATGATTATATGAACCGGTATATGTTTAAAAACAATTTAAAGTTTTAGAAAATCGCCCTTTTGCTCTTTTTGGGGCATTCAAAAATAAGCTACTGCGTGTTAAATGGGTCAAAACCCCAGTCTTCGTTCGTTCCAAAATATACAGATTCGTAACGTACACGCACAAATATTATCAGAATGAAGTGATGGTTGAGAACGGGTAAACATTCATTGTGTACATACTTTTTAAGAATTTGTTGAAACCACGTTGAAACAAAAGGTATTCAATAAAATTCAATTCCTGATTGAATTCACACCAAGATCATTCGACCGTATACAAAGTAGAGCTCGTGCTATTAGTGTCTAAATTGACACTACACTGAAATATCTATAATAAACGTAGTATATTATTTAGTTGCGTGCGATATTTCATCATTTTCATCTAAATATAGACCAAGTTGAGTTTTTCTAGTTTCTATCTTTTGAATAAACGTAATGGCCGAAAATCATTGCTGTCTGGGATCCCAATCCCAATTGACATAGGGTCAACACAATTTGAGTCACCTCAATTAAGTACTTTGTTTAATCTAAAATGGAATAAATGGACGCCTGCGCAGACGACGAATTATCCGCTGCGTACTTTTTTCTCCGTCAAAATAGATCCCTTAAAAACGGTATCGAGCAACGCACACGACCGACTAAAAATACGCCGAACCAAAAATCTGCCGAAACACCCCGGATGCGTAGCGCAGCGTAGCGTTGCGGATTAAAGTGCGCGGGCGTCCGCGAAAAAAATAGAACGAACGAACTATGAGCAGTCAACGCACACGGCGGATTTTACTCCTTGTTAAAAACGGATTCGAAATAAAGGGATGGACCCAGTATTCTCTTTTAAAACGTCTTCTCTTTTGTTTAAACTTCATGTAAATAAATAAATATGAATATGCGCCAGACAACACACCTCTTGTCATGGTCTCGAAGTAGGGATAAATATCCCTGTGTTACGAGGTACCAGATAAGGAATTAAGCCAGGGGCGTCTCCCAGCACACCCAGACCCAGGCCAATTTAGAAAATATCATTTTCTGAAATGACCTGACCGGGGATCGAACCCGTGACACTACGGAATTAAAGGCGAGAAACCGTGCTACAGCGCACTACGCCATTCGTGTCGTCAAACGTCAAATGTTAATTACAGCACAACATAACTCAGAATATTTAAATACACTCGGACAAAAAATGATCGCACACCGTGTGCGTTTAGTACGCGGTGAACCCGCGGGAGATTTTGTATTCGCGAAGTGTACTTTTGTATTCGCGGAGCGTACTTTTGTATTCGCGTATCGTACTTTTTTCTCTGCCTACATCGTCTGCGCAGGCCTTCAATTTCTTATTACGTGTGAAAGCACAATGCTTTTCATAGATTAACGCCCAGACAAAGCAAAACCAATGTTCTAATTCAATTTTGCTGTTGCGGCGTTCTCGCTAATTGGGGGTCTGGAGTACTATTGCGTTCCAGGGGTTTAGGGGGGAGGGGTGCGTCTGCTTAATTAGCGGCAGGTCAATAGGCGACACTTCGCGCCTTCAATGACTATTGATTGGGCTTACGGACAGACCGGGCGACATGCTCAAGTGGACATGGACCGTGATAGGGTGCCGGGTGTTTGTTGAAAATTGAACTGTGACTCAAATATCTTTATTTAAATAGACTTAATAAGTACTTTTAAATAGTCAAAAAATATACTAAATTAAAATAGTCTACTTTTAAATAGTCAAAAAATATACTAAATTATAGACATAAATACTATAATAATATGAATATATCATTAAACAGTATACAAACATAATGCGACTCTACCACCGCGTCGGAGAAGTTGATTCTTACTGAGAAGACCCGGCGAGAAACTCAGTAGTTACTCTTTTAAACTTGTTGTGGTTTTACAATGCGAGTTAGTAGAGTACAATTTGTTTGTTAAGAAAAAAAAGACTGTATAAATTCTAACATTAATAAATAGACAGAACAACCTGATTGGGAATTTAAAGCTTTATTATGGCAAATATTTTTCACCAACAACAAATTATTTATTCTTCATTACACAAAATACAAAGTACTGTTGGCGGACTTAATACCAAAAGGCATTATCTACCAGTCAACCTGATAAATTATAAACGGTGCAAAGGATAGAACAGATTAAAAATATGTACAGAGGCGTTCACATCAACCTTTACAAAACCATTGCAAAATGGGTACTATGACTGCACCTTATAGTGCCTCTATGTAAAGGTTGCTATTAACGGCTCTGTACTACGAAAACGACCTACTTCTGGTAATTGTTATAAAATATGGCCGAATTTCTTATTCTTTTATTAGTTTAATATATTACTATTGGCACCAAAATAACTCAAATGCAAGGATTGACGGCCTAGCTAGCCAGAGGAAAACACCATCAAGTTTCAACATATAGGATGTGACCTAGCAATAATTTAATTGAATGTTTGAAATAGTTTTAATCGCAATAAGTGTAAGAATTCGGAGGCGTGTTTTTTCGTCTAGGCATGCTTTATTTAGTTGATATCATATCAATAAGTAACACTTTGACCTAATAATAAATTGGCACTATCAGAGGTTGGACTTGTTGCGATAACATTATAGTACTGACTGATAATATGGACTCTAGTTTCCACTTAAGCCTAAGATCGCCTGACGTTTTTCGTTGCAACGGTAAGGGGTGGATGGCAAAATGGCAAAAGAAGATGATAATTAGGTAGGTATTTTAGGTGCTTTTTCTTTTTGTTAAGACGCAAGAAAATCCTCGTCTAAATTGTGTAGCTAAGATGCGAAACCTTAGCCCGCTGGTTTTCTGGAACATAAAACAGCGACACCACTGCCTCAATTCCTCCCTAAAACTAAATGAACTTCGCCTTTTTGTTTTTCTTTTCGCCCAGAAGCCTACAATTCCATCTGTTTATGCCAATCCTAGAACTGCAAAACATCGACACAGCTGCGTTACAACAACTGCTGTTATTGTCTCAATGCAAATGTTCTCTATTCTTATATATTTAAAACAATATTAAGTTAAAACCATGTCTGCAAGGATAAGCCACCGTAACACAATTTGCTTTTTCCTTAAATATTTTGGATGTACGTGTCTGCAAACTGGCTTAGTTTATTTTTAGCATCATCGAAAAGATGCTATTCCGTTTAACAACATCCTTTGTGAAAATGTTTAGGTAAAGGAAATACAACTGATAACTCGAGGTATTTATGTAAATGCATGTTATTATTTGCGAATCATTTTATTGCTGCCATTGTTTACATGTAATCGATAATAGACTGGTTCGTGAGCGCAACGTGAAGAGGTCCTGTTTATAACATCGATTCACGATCACGACTATCTCTGATCAAGACTATCGGCTTCTAGTTTCTATCTTACGATATAAAATAGAGCATGGAATAGTTGCTAAAAATAAAATTCAAATATCTCTAATCATTGACGTATGATAACATGGTTGTATTGGGTCGATTATACACAAACCATAATATCATAAAAACAAACAAGAAGTCCACTCAGTAAATATTTAAGTACTTTATTTTCTGAATATCCAACAAAAACATTCACATCACTATCATTTAAAAACGTTTTAAACGTTTCGTACTTTAATGATAAAAAAATATGAAAACAGTGGAAAAATAGCAGTTCTTACAGGTGAAGAATGAGGATGCTGGCAAAAAAGTGTATTAGAAACGAAATCTCTTCTAGTGGCTGCCACTACGCGTAAATCCGGACGGTTTTTCTCAGTGCAGCAGCGCAGCAACTATTTGGATTAGGTATCTAAATGTCACGCCCCCTTTTCTTTATTAAACCTATTGACGCCCATTTACAGGTAGCAGTTGGGTGTAAATCTGTTAAATTTACAGACAACGCCAGCGCCACCTAAATTCGAACTCGATTCGATCTAAAAAAAGTGAACCATATTATGATAGAGACAGATAAATATTAATCAAAAGAATACGAAATGTTAAATAGACAAATTCAACTTCAGAACTAGGGATCGTCCTGGCGGCTGCTCTTTCAATTAAGCTACCGAAGCCTCTATGGGACCTGGCGAATCTCTCTAGTGTATTTACGTTGTAACTTTGTGAGCCACTGTGGTCTACCCGGGTTGCTGAATGCGCGGGCTTAAGACCGATCCTAGTCCTAGCGGTAAATTAACCTGCAAATGGTGTTAAAGGCATGAAAATCAGAACGATTGATCTTTAGGCCATACGAATCAATTTGACCCGTAGCACGGAAAAAAAGTAAAAAAGGCTCCCCTAGCCTCCCCTAGTAATTTAATACAAGTGACTAAAATGTAACGATATGATATTTTTTCAGAATTGGCTCAGTAAGCCCTTTCATTAAATACCATCACACACGAAAGGTTTCATAGCAAAAAATTTTTTTTTCGTCAAAGAAAGATGTCGCCATAACTCCACTCCTTTTTTTTCTTTTTTCGTGCTACTGGTCAAATTGATTCGCATGGCCTAAAGGTCAATCGTTCCGATTTTCATGCCCATAACACCATTTGCAGGTTTTGACTGAATTTCGATTTGTACCACTAGCACTGTCCCTAGTTTTTCTAGTTTCCATCTTTAGACGGATTTTTTATTTCCCCTTCCTGATTTTGCCAATAGGATTAACAGTAGTAAGTAGGAGAGTGTCGTTGCCAAGGGGTTAAGCATCCTAACTCGTCAGAGTTCCCGTGGATCGTGTGTTTCCGAGCTTAAATCTGGCCAGAATCATCTTCGTGTTCATTGTTAACTTTCCGATAGAAAACAGTCTCCAGTGATAGAAAACATCGATAAAAAACTAAATCAACCCGGATAAAGGCGGAATGCTCACCACCTGCCACCTAGGGTTTTAATACTATTGGTGAAACGTGGGCTTCCGCTGAGTGTTCCGTTCACCATCACGACAACAGTCACTTGCCTTTGGCTACCCCGTTTGGGATATATTCGTGATGATGTACAGTAACATTTTCATTTCTTCTCTGCAGAGTTTCCGCTTGCCTGATCTCGATGCTGCTCATAGTGTACGGAAGCTTCCGTTCTCTCAACATGGAACGAGAGGCGAGGGAGAGGGCGGAGAAAGAGCGAGAGGCCACGCTGCTCGGCGGGAAGCCAGTCACCTCTTCTTCATCTAATAGTGAGTTGCCAGCTTGAGACCGGTTGATGTGGTGGGCGGCAGGACAAATGATCTCATTGGCATGTTGGTCATATATAAAATGTGAAAATCTGGCTTAGAGATACAGCGATAATTTAAAATAAATATTCATTGAAGAACTATCAGACTTCTTCCTTTTTTATTATTATTTGTGCTACTGTTTTTAAGTTTTTTTTTATCTTAAACGATGATGTGATATTGTTACAGTTTGAATAAACAAGAAATTCCTAATGTCCATTAAAATGAAAAGTAACCATTCATGATCAATTTCATGCGCCATTTGCCGAAGTGAAATCGTGTCAACGGCCCATTGTTATCTGTTAAATGATTTTGCGCGAAATGCTCACGAGAAAGCGCTATCTTGTTTAAGCTAGACCTTTTTTAATTTATAACCGGCTATCTATCTTCGTACCCTCTTCAAATGTTTACGAGAGTCTTATTTCACCACTATTGAGAGTAAAGGCCTTCCATTCATGAAATTGATATGAAGAAGAATATTTGATTTAATTAATATAAATAATAATGTAAGTAGTATCATAATAATGATTAACAATTATTATTAACGATTAGAATTATTACGAAAACGATACAATCGGTATGAATTACTTTGCTGAAAACTGTTAGTTAGAAACGTGTAATTATCTCTAGCTGTATGTTGTGTGCTTCTGTTCACCTCCCTCACTGATAACATGTAAGCATGATATCAGTGAGGGAGGTGAACTGAGCATCACAACGCGCAGCGTGAGAAACAAATGCTCACGAATGAAACATAGGTGTAAGAGCGGTTTTAGACTGGCGTTTTTTTTTGCGCGTCTACGGTCGCGCGTATAGTAACATTTCGCGCTTCAAAAAACTAATCTTGCATAGAAGAGTTTATTGTGGTATTCGCTCGAACCGGTACGCGGTAGTGGTGAGTCATCTTACTAATACTGTATACTGTTTATTTACATATCCATATTATTATGGTATTTATGTCTATTATTTAGTATGTTTTGCCATAAATTTGACGATTTGAAAGTACTGATACAGTCTATTTGAATAAAGTTATTTGTGTTTGAATATTATAAATGCGAAAGTTTGTGAGGATGTATGTATGTATCTTTCACGCAAAAACTACTATACGGATTTGGAAAAAAATCTACAGTAATACAGCTTATACATCCGAATAATACATGGGCTACAATTTATATAGATGTTATGTAATTTGGCCATAATATATAACGAAATGCGTTCGAAGCCGCGGTCGAAAAGCTAGTTATCAATAAGGAAAATACGAGCTTATGAACACGTCAACGCTCATAGGGGTACGCGTTTGGAAATTAGCTCCCCTGTACGCGCCTCCAACTGCTTCCAGAAACGATAGTCTGACACCGCTCTAAAGAGTCGTCTCGTTTCGAGCCACGAGCTGCGGCTGTTGTCTAGCTCAATAACTACTCGGCGGATCTAGTAGCTACGAACACATATTACGCATGCGGCGCGGCTCCCCGGACAGATAGTCCGCTTAGTACAAACCGCCATTATGATCACGCACACATACAGTGAGTTTACAGGCGGTACCGGTGAGAATAGGTCACGCGGCCAGTCGCACTCGAGTGTTTTGGTTTTGGTCGAACTTGGTGCAATTTTATTCACATGATGTATTTTGTTTTTGGCGGGTTATGTTCTGTCAAATCGGGCGCATACCTACCTACTTCAAATTCAGGGCGAATATAAAAGCAACCCTAGGCGGTCAGGCAAGTTTAGGTAACGGTACTGGAGAAAGGCGATAGCGGTCCTTCTGTAAACTCTTTACTTCGTGCTACGACTATTGGCCCAGGGTGCGGCGGCACTCAAACTTGCAATGTATTGCCGGCCATCGGTTTTTCGCCGTCCTCTCCAAATGTTTTAGCGTGTCCCACTTCGCTACCATTAAGAGTGAAGGTTGCCTTCCAGACGTCCAGACGCTGAACACCATGCAGGCGCTGTGCTTCCCGCTCGGCTCGTCGGTGGCGCTGCTCATCATGTTCTTCTTCTTCGACTCCATGCAGACGCTCGTCGCTATTTGTACTGCGAGTAAGTGGACTGTCAGAGTGTGCTTTTCATGTAATGTCAGTTTAGATCTAAATCTCCTTTAAACTGATGGCTTTTGAGCAAGTTTATCTTTTACCTAACATATTATCTGAGTATATTTTAATTAAGTCGATACCCTAGCAGTATTTTCAGACCAACAAAAAAAAGCTAGTAAAATAAAGAGAAGATAATAAAGTCTTTACTGCATATCAAACAAATTATTTTAACCCATGTTTACATCTGTATTTCACATACTCCTTTGTACAGAGGCGTTCATGTCAACCTTCACACAGAGGCACCTTATTCTACTGACATGGGTCATACCCATTTCCCAATGGTTTTGTAAAGGTTGATGTGAACGCATCTGTACATCGTGATATTTGCGCAAGCATCTGAAGATGTAACATTACTGTATCGTAGCGTGCCTCATTTAGATCGTATATCGAAAATTTGATTTTCCAGTTATAGCGTGCGCAGCGCTAGCGTTCCTGCTAACGCCGCTCTGCCAGTACGTGTGCGGCTCCGTGGGCATCGGGACGGCGCGCGCGGTCTGCGGCCGCTACTCGGCGCCCGAGCTCGCCGCCGCGCTGCTGGCCGCCGCCATCGTCGCGGTGTGGGTGCTCACCGGCCACTGGCTGCTGATGGACGGTGAGTGATCACGTGAACAGTTCCCAAAACGGACGGAAAAGTCCGAGAAAGGAGCCCATTTAGGCAGGGCACAAACGTTGACCCTTTTGTGTCTTGTGTTAAATACAAGCTACGGATGAATATTTGATTTCTATAGAACCAGTATGAAATCATCCACTCCCTGCGCATACGTACACTGTATCCGATCACCACTACAGAATACAGCAACCACGGTTCCCTATGATTGTGTGCCATGTCGGCAACCAAAAGTGTCTATGTTTGCGCAACCCTCAAAGGCTGACTAAGTGGGGTAAAAAAAATTGAAATTCTGGACGATGCTGATTGCAAGCCGTTCTGGAAATCTAAAGGATAGGATCTCGACCGGTTCCAGCGGCGGGCTATCCGTATAATCGGAAACCCTGGTCTATTTCAATGTGCATTTGGTAATAACAGAATCTGCCACTCAGAGCGACTCGCTCTCCAAGTGAGACCTCCTATCCCCCCTCCTATCGATCCTCTTTCAAACTATTGTATTTTTGTTCCCAGCAATGGGCATGGGCCTCTGCGTGACGTTCATCGCGCTGATCCGGCTGCCCTCGTTGAAGGTGTCGACGCTGCTGCTGACGGGGCTGCTGCTGTACGACGTGTTCTGGGTCTTCTTCTCCTCATACATCTTTACCACTAATGTGATGGTGAAGGTCGCTACGAGGTGAGTCAAATAATTATAAATTTATTGAATTTGGCCTTTCGTTTACTGTGGTTATTCGCTTGTTTGTGGCTTTGTTTTTGTTGGAATTGCTCAAGTATACTTACTACTCAGAATTTCCAATTCTCAAATTGTTCTACTAGTGCAAAACATACATTTCCCATAATGTGCATATTTATATTGCAGAGGACAACAACAAAGCAACCCTTATACATAACCCATTGCAAACTGGGTCTTTATCAGTTTAATGTGATTACGTTTGTTAATACAGTCAGCATCAGATATATTGTAGCAGACAGGGTGACCAAAGACTTCTGAACTATTTACAATGTCCATAAGTTCTTAACACTACAATCTACCAATTATATCTGAACTGTAAATTATAGGTGGACTGTAATTCGATAAACTAAATATATACGATACGAAACAAAATAACGCAACAATAGTGGGAAGAGAAAATCGTGTGGTTAAAACACTCACCTCAGGCGAATTGTGCTCTTGTAGAACCTCGGTGTTCGGCCGTTGGGTTGGCGCTCCTAAAACTTTCGGGAACTCGAACTCACCTTCAGCGACAGTTACCTTACGCCAAGTACCTATACCGAGCGTGATAAAGCAGTGCTTCCACCAACTGATTTCTCTCTGCTTTGCAATAATAACAAACGCGAACGGCAACGACAAGGGGTTGTGTGCTAAATTACTATATAATAAAACGATAAAATACGAAAAGTGTGCTTGTGCACCGAAAAACAACAACCAAAAACGAAAAACGATAATAATGTGAATGGGGCGACGTTGCAAGTATGTATGGGCTTATGTACTATATTCAAATTGACTGGGGTTGCCAGGCGAAGGACGATCTATGGTTGCGTTCACAAATCGACAATCCTGAACATGAACATTAATAACATCATTATTAACTGCGAAGCAGTTAAATAATAATTTATATACGCACAAATAACCAAAAATATCTGAACACCTAAAATGTCAAGTGTATATAAAACACTAGCAGTTCGCACGCGGCTTCGCCTACGTGGACTATACAAATATGGCTGTTCCGTTTTCTCCCGTTAAAATAATAGGTTGGGTAAAAAGTTTCTTCGCATTTTTGAGAAAATTCATAACATTTTTTAATATAGTTTATTTACATTTAACTACAACTAAAGTATGTAGGTGCTATTTTGTTCGATTACTTTTTGCCATCTTGTAGGTAGGGACATGATCCCATTGCTATAGGAGTTTTGAGGCTTCTGATCTGAGTGGTTTTGGCAGTCCTCTCGTGACGTTAACCTGCGACTGCCTAAAGAATTCCGGAGAGACCGAAATAGATGGAAATCTGAAGGTACAAGGTCAGGACTATACAGCGCCGGATGCATTAACACTGCCCAGCCAAACTCTCTTATTTTTTGCTGAGTGGCTAAAGATGTGTGAGGTAAAGACGTTCTCATGATTAAAAACCACACCCTTTCTGTTGATTAATTCCGGCCGCTTTCTTTCAACTTCTTGCTTTAATCTCATCAATTGTTCGCAGTAGAGTAGTAACAGCTCATAATGAATAATGCCCTTTCAATTCCACCACGCACACAGCATCATCTTTTTGTGAATTAACTCGGGTTTCACCACAGTCTGTGAAGCCTGACCGGCGTTTGACCACGACACACACTTTTCACACGTTCTTGTCATACGTGATCCCCTTTTCATCACCAGTTATCAGCTTCTTCAAAAATAGTTCGGTTTCTTTACGTCCTAATAAAGAATCACAAATGAGTACACGGTTCATTAGGTTGCATTCAGTAAGCTCGTTAGGTACTCAAAAATCGAGCTTTTTTGTGTGTAGTTTTTTTGTAGTAAAATTTCGAAATGTATTTAATTTCTTCATTAGATAAACTCATCTTGACAGTAAGAAAAACAAATGAAAATCACACATTTTCCTAATTTAAATTTGGAATTATCTTCTTTAAAATTTAAACTTTTAATTATACCAAAACCAGCCAAATACAAATTTATAGTACAGCCAAAGAGATTTTATTACAAGTTCATACATACTATATGCGAAAAGACTTTTTCCCAACCTAATATATCCTATGTTACTTGTTTATCCCCACCAATTACAAATATTTATCTGACGAATATTTGTGTTTGTTGTGTGTCTGGGTGTTATTATCTATTTAAGTTATCTATTTAGAAATATATAAGTATCTTTATCAGTCTCTGACGCCCATAGTACAGGCTCTGCCTTGTTTGGCGTCAGATGATCTTTGTGTAAATTGTCCTAGATATTTATTATTTATTTTATTTATTTACAATAAAGTTTTATGCTGAAATAATTTTGTTAATTGGTCCCGTAGTTTTTGATTATTTAATTCCTTACTATACTTCTTTCGCTGTATGATGATATCCCTGACAGTTCATAATTGTCAATTATAGTGACGTAACGAATGTAATTTAATCGAGTTAGTAACGAATGTAATTTAGTCGTACTGATGCGAATGACGTGATTACAAAACACAAAATGGTCGCTCCTATTCATCGATTTTTTGTCGATTCAGTAAGGTCAATACACTATTAAATGGCGTTCCTTTTCACGCATCAGGCGCTGTAAACATATATTAATTTAATTTCATTTATTAACAGTTAATAACAATAACAATAATTTACTTGATAAGGTTCAAATGGACAATAGTTTTTTAATAGTTTATAACATTTTCTTTTGCCAGTTTCTTTTTATTTAGTTTGAAATACACACATCAAAAGTGTCTAGGGATCAAGCATTTTTATGCGGATTTCTTGAGATCGAGATGTGGCTTTGTAATAAATTTATGATTTTATAAATTTATATGGATCCTTTTTAGTGCATTTCATAATTTGAAACAGGAACTGTCAATCAAATTCGAGTAAAAGATGAAAATCAGCTGTCAATATTTTCCCTATAAAAACATACAACGCATTGAAGACATTATTAGTGCTACTGTTTCCCTACTACTGATTAAAACCAACGTTATTATGGAGCGGCGACGTCATTCAAGCAGGGAAGAAATGCTCAGAGCCGTGGGAATGATAGAAGCTGGTTCCCGGCAACGTACTGTGGCTTTAGCTCTGAATACAAGTCAGAGTGTTATCAGTCGACTTTGGACACGTTACCGAAGCACTGGTACCGTGGCTGAGCGCCATGGTTGACGGTATCGCTGCACCACACGGAGACAACACCGATACATTCAAATCACAACTCGAAGAGCTCCAACAATAACCGCCATGATGTTAGCCGTGAGGCTTCATCACTCTTCAGGGAACTTAATTAGCGACCAAACAGTCAGAAACCGCTTGCATGAAGTGAACCTTCATTCCCGAAGACCGCTAAGGGTACCACCTATAGCAATGTACAATCGTAGGATTCGATATCAATGGGCTCTTGAACACAGAAATTGGGCAGAAGAACAATGGCGTTTCGTGTGCTTTTCTGATGAGTCTCGTTTTGGTATGAGACCGGATACAAGACGTATACGACACTGGAGAACCCCTGGACGCCAACAGCGATTAAAATCCTGCCAGGAAGTCCATCCTCATAGTGGTGGAACCATCATGGTATGGGCGGGTATTTGGATCGGCGGAAGAACTGAGTTGATTTGGATCAGAGGCAACCTCAACGCTCAAATTTATGCTGAGACGATTGTATCAGACGTCATCGTTCCTCTACAAGTGCAAATCGGTCCCTTATTTCAGTTAATGCATGATAATGCACGACCGCACACCGCAAGAGTTGTAAGACAGACTCTCGCCGCAGCTAACATCAATGTCCTGCCCTGGCCTGCTCAGTTGCCAGACTTGAACCCGATTGAGCATGCATGGGATATGCTACAGAGAAGAGCTCTGCCGAATATGGAGGGTATCCAGTCGCAAGAAGACCTTTTTTTGTTGTTGCAACGAACATGGGCGGCCATTCCACAGCGTGATTTGGATGAACTCATTTTGAGTATGCCAAACCGATGTTCTTGTGTTGTTAGTGTTCGCGGTAGAAACACGGAGTATAAATTGTTTAAGTTACCCAATAAAATTTTAAAGAAAACTGTTATTTCAGTCTTTTTTTCGAACTTTAATGTTAGTGGTTCAAATGTCAAAAATCCCTTTATTAGGAAAATGGCAAATTTCTTTATTAATGCAAAGGTGACTTGGTTTATCGTTACTGTAGACAAACGAAAACACTTTATTTGATGAATCCTTAAATAAAATTTTAATTAATATCAATCAGGAGAAAAGTTATTCCAAAAATATATGTTGATCCCTAGACACTTTTGATGTGTGTAGTATGTGTTACACGGAACAATAAGAGCTGTCAGGCATATCATCCTACAGTGAAAATAGTTAAGCTGTCGGTCAGCGGCTTCACCCGTGTAGACTATTTCTCCCGTTAAATTATAGCCTAACATTTAGGCCACTCGCTTATAATGAAGCTGTGCGTTGTGTTAGCGCTGGTTTTTTATTGGCAAGGGATACTTAAGTAAAACGATGTGCGGTCGATTGCAATTTTATTTAGCGACTAAATTTGAATGAATAGAAACATCTTTATAAAGCACTGTTATGGATGCATATCTATAGGTATGTGTAGGCACGGTAAGTGATAACTTCGCGCGGTATTAACGCTTGTAACTTAACCGACAATGAAAAAAGGTGAGTATATAAAGGGTTAGCAAAGTTGTGAATGGTGAATATAAAATAACTAATTTTAACACGAACAGTAGCTTTATTTTGGAGAAAGAGTTTTTAAAATCAGCCTATTAGTTTCAGAACCTATTTAATACAAATAAACAAACAATCAACTATTTCCTTTTTATAATACACTCAGCGTCAAAAAAATCGCACCTCTGAGAAAATCTCTTTCAAATGTCATTAACTCCTGATATAAACATGTAGCCGCGCCAATGATGATTTTATTCAAAAGTTTATCGAATTAACTTGATAAAAAACATTACTTTTCATTAAAAACAAAACCTAATGCCACAAACATAGGGTCACAAAAATTTGATGCAATTTTTGCTTCCCGTAAGAGTCGCTATTTGCGCGTCCTTTGTGGGTATAAAAGGGTCAACACGGAGTCAATGTGGGACATTCGCTAATTAACCCTTAAAGAGAACACCCACACAGATTTACCAGCAGAAAAAACACCTCGAAGATGGATACCACAGCTGATGAAGCCGCCCAAGTGGTAGCACTATTGCAATCAGGGATGCGGCAGCGTGATGTCGCCCGGCAAATGAACTTGAGCCGTTTTTCGGTTCGAAGAGTGTACCAGCGCTTCATGGAGACCGGTGGCTACATCCGGAGACATGGGTCCGGTAGACGTCGGTCGCTGCACTTCGGAAAGAGACGACCGGTTCATTGTGTCGAATTCTTTGAGAAATCGTTTCTCCAATGCTGTTGAATTGCAACAGCAGCTCTAGGCAGTGCGCAGACGCACCGTGAGCGTCTCTACGGTTAGAAGAAGACTAAAGGAGAAGAAGATAGCGGCCCAAAGAGCTGCTACGGGTCCTAAATTGACTGCAGCGAATCGACGAGCCCGCTTACAGTTTGCTCGTGACCACGTCGATTGGACCCTTGAGCAGTGGAGTGCAGTTCTCTTCTCAGACGAGACGAGAGTGTGTCTCTTCTGTAATGACCGACGCAGAAGAGTATACCGAAGACAGGGTGAACGTTTCGTCCAAGCTTGCATCCAAGAGACCGTGGAATATGGGGGCGGATCCTGCATGTTCTGGGGCGGCATGTCGGCTGCCGGCAAAACCGACCTTGTCTGCGTCTCCCGGACTGGAGGTGCTCGCGGACAAGGGTCTCTGACTGCTCGCCGCTGTGTCACAGAGATCCTGGAAGTGCATGTGATCCCTTTTGGCGATTATTTTGGCGAGGGGTTAACATTAATGCACGACAACGCTCGCGCTCACACTGCAGCCATCGTGGGCGACTTTTTGCAGAGGTCCCAAATCTCTGTGATGCAGTGGTCAGCGAGAAGTCCGGACCTGAATCCGATAGAGCACCTCTGGGACCATCTTAAACGGTAGGTCCGATCTCGGGATCCTGCTCCTTCGACTCTTCAGGAGCTCCAAGACGCGGTGATTGAAGAATGTTAGCTTATCCCTCAAGAAGAGCTCCTGAAATTGGTGAGGTCCATGAGGGAGCGTATGGAAGCCGTCATCAGGGCAAGGGGGGGGTACACTAGATTTTAAGTTAATTTTAAGCCACTTTTTGTGTCATTTTTTTTGTAAATTATCTGTTGTTAATTAGAACTTAATTAAGGATTTTCGTTATTTTTTTAATTTTGATGTTTTTTATGTAATAACAATTAAACAAAAGTTAAATTCGATTGTTTTTTTGATACTCCTTTTTGTTACCTTTCTGATGATACCCAACACTATCCTCTAAATAAGGTTCAAGTATTTTTATAGAAGATGTAAAATGTGCGATTTTTTTGACGCAGAGTGTATTAGTAAAGATGAAGGATACACTTTCAAATTCAAATAGTTAAAGTTCAGATATGTTTGGTTATTCGTACGTATATAAATGTTAGTAAGTAAGTAAGTCTTTATTGTGTATGGAAAAAGGTATGTACATAGATCTTATAACTAACAAAGTATCACTTGATCCTGCTTCCTGTTCCTGTTTGACAAACTGCTCAGATAATAACGATGTAATGAATGTTTAGATTTTATTGGTAGCTTCTAGTGTAATGAACTAATGGGCTTTTAAATGGTTCAGAAGTTCATGCGCACCCTGTCTACTAAGATATATCTGATGGCTACTGTACAATCTTTAAAAAAATGTGGTTTGGTAAGTAAAACATTGAGACAAAATAATTGCCCACCACTACTTTCTTCTAGGGAGATGAACCGCTAGGTCCAAGTTGATGCCAGTTTTCAAAAAGTCCTCTAAGTGCTAAATGCAATCATTAAGACTCGTCGGAGCAATGATAATTATGGCTCAAAAGTGTTAGGGTTGCCACTTGCCACAAACCATGTTATAGGTTTGTGGGTGCCGCTGACGCAGCACACACATACAACCAGTGTGTAACATAATTCGTAATGTGATAGTGACGGCCGCGTCGGTCTGCGCGTCCTAGCTATTTCATAAATTAGTCCCTTGAACGGAGGCACATTGTAAATTGGTCAACTAAACGACATCGGCAGCTAACTCGGGAGTATCATTTCTACCCTTACACAAGCTAGAGCAGAGCAAAAATATTGACCTCTTCCGGGAATATTGCTAAGAGTAATGATTTGTAGCATTTTTACGTTAGCGCGAAGATTTCAGCTAATTTAAAAACCGTAATTTTCACATTTGAATGAAAATTACCTTAATTAGTAAATGTATCAAAATGACGAATCTTTGAACTCTTAAACTCTTGGCTTGTGGCAACCCTTCGACTTTTGAATCATAATAACTATTACTTCGTATGACTAGTTCTAACTATATGGAGCATTTTTTTCTTGGCCGGCACTTTCAGAAAAGGCCCAAATATGTTTGGAGCCAAAATAATCTCCTTTGTACATTTTTGTGTCTTAGGCCCGCAGAGAACCCCATGAACGTAGTGGCCCGCCGCCTGCAGCTGGGTGGCGCAATGCGCGACGCGCCCAAGCTGTCGCTGCCCGCCAAGCTCGTGTTCCCGTCCATGCACCACCAGGGACACTTCTCCATGCTCGGTCAGTTGTGTTGTAGCCAGCGCACTACACGTAGTGGCCCGCCGCCTGCAGCTGGGCTGCAAGCTGTCGCTGCCCGCCAAGCTCGTGTTCCCGTCCATGCACCACCAGGGACACTTCTCCATGCTCGGTCAGTTGTGTTGTAGCCAGCGCACTACACGTAGTGGCCCGCCGCCTGCAGCTGGGCTGCAAGCTGTCGCTGCCCGCCAAGCTCGTGTTCCCGTCCATGCACCACCAGGGACACTTCTCCATGCTCGGTCAGTTCTGTTGTAGCCAGCGCACTACACGTAGTGGCCCGCCGCCTGCAGCTGGGCTGCAAGCTGTCGCTGCCCGCCAAGCTCGTGTTCCCGTCCATGCACCACCAGGGACACTTCTCCATGCTCGGTCAGTTGTGTTGTAGCCAGCGCACTACACGTAGTGGCCCGCCGCCTGCAGCTGGGCTGCAAGCTGTCGCTGCCCGCCAAGCTCGTGTTCCCGTCCATGCACCACCAGGGACACTTCTCCATGCTCGGTCAGTTGTGTTGTAGCCAGCGCACTACACGTAGTGGCCCGCCGCCTGCAGCTGGGCTGCAAGCTGTCGCTGTATTTGTATGAGGCCTAGACAGAAATTCTGCCTATCAACCTGAAATAGGATTCTGACCTGGTCCATTTGGGTCGATTTTTTTTTCTTTATAATATCTAAATCACAAACTTTACAATAATTTTAATGGACGTGCCCAATTTTGAAAAAAAAACCAATATCAAAACCATTTCGAGGAATAGCATTACTGAACAGTTTTCAGTGATCAGATTTTGTTTTTGTTTCGTATTTTTTGAAAAAAGCTACGTCCTTTGTTTCAGTTTTTTGGGCCTTTTATGAAAGTGTCGACCAACAAGAAAAGTGGTTAATATAGTTAGGACTCGTCGGAGCAATGATAATTATGGCTTAAAAGTGTTAGGGTTGCCACTTGCCACAAACCATGTTATAGGTTTGTGGGTGCCGCTGACGCAGCACACACATACAACCAGTGTGTAACATAATTCGTAATGTGATAGTGACGGCCGCGTCGGTCTGCGCGTCCGAGCTATTTCATAAATTAGTCCCTTGTACGGAGGCACATTGTAAACTGGTCAACTAAACGACATCGGCAGCTAACTCGGGAGTATCATTTCTACTCTTACACAAGCTAGAGCAGAGCAAAAATATTGACCTCTTCCGGGAATATTTGAGCAAAAAGCTACGTCCTTTGTTTGACCTTTATGACGTCAAGTCTTTTCGCCTTTTTATTTTTACAATGGCAACCCTGAAACCAAACGTCAATTGACAGTTGACTCTTGTTGACATAAAAAAGAGAATATAATAACTAGCGTTATAAGAGACGGGACTCCCGAACAAAGAAAAGAATGCAATATGTATGAAACGCATCGAATGCCCAGTGACAACCTTACAAAACTATGACAAGCTATACTGCCAACATCATAACCAACATAATAGGGTTGTGCTAACCAAAGATTCTGTGTATTGGTGGTACCGATAAAATGAGATCGAAGATACCAGTACGAACCTACCTGTTTCACTTAGGATTAAGGGGTAAAATTCAAAATAAAAGGCCTTTATTTTAACTTTTATTTATTGACAAAGGACGTAGGACAAAATGGGCTCACTTGACATAAGCATGTACCTATATAATCACTCAACCCTTTACCTTACCTCCGTTTCATCCAAAAAAATGACCTAATCATCGTTTCCCAAACCATTTTTCGGAAAATTTCATTTCCCAAATTAAGACTTAGCAAATGGACTCTTGGCAAATGATTGTAGACAGCTCTGTAAAGTGTAAAATTCATAATGAATATTTTTTTCTTAGTTTTGAATTTGTGTATGTAGTGAAAAATAGATGAATAAAGAAGAAAAAGTAAACAGAACAACGAACCATTTGAGCATTGAGGTGCCGGAGGCTGATCTTTTACAGCTTTTTTGGCTATATGGAGTGGAAATTAACTCAAAACTTCATCACTTTATGGCTTGGCAGTATTTCAATATATGGGATAGCATTTCTCCGTAGTTTTTTTCTTTTTAGAATCCATAGATCAAAAATGCTTTCCGCAAATATGCTTTAATTGGTGTAGTTATTCTATTGGCTAGCACATATGCTAAATCTCCTTTGCCAGTAACTTTTACCCATTGCCTGCAACTGAAAAGTGTATAAACATTATAGAAAAAATATATTTTGAGGATTAAAAGACGCGGAGGGATGGAGGTATGTAAAAGCTGATAAAATTTACTCTTTGTAATATGACATGAGAGAGCGAATTGTGAAATTTAAAAAGACGACTGTCGATAAAAAATGGCACTGCACTATTTGTTCACATGTAAAACGGTTATGAATTTTTTATACGAAAATTGCACTAAAATCCCAATAAACTACACCATACATGACCTTAAAACAAAAACAAATTATAATAAGTACTAACCGATTTTCATCCAGCGGGAATTGTGCCATAAATGTTCGTTTTTTATTTGCTAGAAGACTCGCTTAAAAACCACATATTTCGCACGTTACTATTGGCATCTTGATTAAACACAAAATACTTGGCAAATAAATCACTGAATTCGTTAGTTTTACTAGCTTTTAAACACTAAAACATAAGTTTTACAGAAACAGTTTTATCACTTGGCGTTAACGACAAACCTACAGATTACGGAAAAGGGAAGCAATAAATTGTCAAATTGCAAGACATGCTGGGGTGGTGACGTATAACACGGCAAAGAAGAGAGTCCGCAACGTCTACAGAATCATGTAGGTTTAGTTAACTTAGAGGGGTTATATCACCATATAAAATTCCATGTGTTTCATACATTTTTCTTTTCCTGTTGAGTTTCGCCAGACTGGTCATAACACGAGTTTCGTTCGAGGTTATTGTTTGTTTGCGTTCATTTGATTTCACCTTCTTTTTAACGACCCCCACGCCTTTGAATTACTGGTTGCCTGCCTTCACATTGACCCTCTGGATTCCCCTGGATTCTGAACTTGACAGCCTACACGCGTTACTGTTGCTTAAACTTCACGGATATCTGATCTGCCTAACGTTTGGAAAATCTTCACAAAATACTTGTTGAAGCTGACTCTCGCAACTTACGTGAAGGCGAAGATTGTGCAAGAACACAGAATCCACAATAAACTGTACACAGTTACAGCCAGAGTTAATGAAACTAATGACATAATCACAGATGCAAATTGTGAGGAGTGTGCAGCATCTGCAGGTAACTTCTTTATTTTCAATGTCTGTTTAGCTCAATGAGCGGCTGTTATGTTCCTTAAAACGTACACTTGCCTTGTAAAGGAAGTAGACAGGAAGAGTGCGATAGGACAGCAGGTTACAATTTTCCAAGTGCCTCATTTTACTTGCTTTGCCACCGAAAATAAAATAAATTTATAACAGCTGTTAATACCTTGCGTTAGACTACATGCATCTGATTCCCTGTAGCTTCCTATTTAATTTGTATGGTATCACGATGGAATGTTGTAATGAACTGCAAAATGACCATATTATGTGAGTTTGCTTTTTATTATTTTGCAGGTGGTTGCAAACACTCTCTGCTCTTGTTGTTTTAAGCCAAGCTAAAACTATCGAGTGCCAGGATTGAGTTATTGAATTCGAAAGATACTTTTAAAAACCCAAAGAAAATGAAATTAGCACCCAAAGACCCACCCGCTCTATTAAAATCCCAGAGTGTGAAAGAAGGTGTTCTAAAGGAATCCCTGATTGCAAATTTCAGCAAAAAGCGCAATGATAATTGCGTTAATATTTTTGATTTTTGAATTGAATTTAATAAAAATGTACAGATGAGAGGTATTGATAAAATAATAATACAATAAATTAAATAAAAAAAAATGCATTTTCTGTATTTTTTTATTATTCTTAACTGAAATAAAAACCTCAAGGAGTAAAAATTCTGTATGCCTACCATTGACAATGTGTTACCAATATCAGGTGATGTTTTCCTGATTATTGTTTCGCAAAACAGCATTTGGCTTGAGTATGGCCTCATCCTTTAACAACTTCCACTTGAAATAGTTTATCAAGTCTTTTGGTAAATAGAGCATTTTCATAATAAATAAGACATGATGGCGAGTCCTTGATAGGTATATTATATAATTATGGAAACAGTACAGTATCGATGACCCACTTCAAGATGATCTTCACAGCAATTATTACGCAATTTTTATAATAAACTGCATTCACTTGTTGGAACCATTTCTTCTTCAAATCTTCTCTTACCCTGACGAAAAGTTTGCTTGGGTTGTTCTTCGTGTCATTTGCGGAATTTGGTACGAAGCATTCCATTTTCTAGCGGTTCAAATTGGTCTGACTGATTGAAAATCGAGAGTCCATGGGCAAGCTATAGTCAACGCACAGATTGATCAAGTCCTGTCAGATTTAAGCCAAATAGGCGTAAGAATGCAATCGAAATCAGAGTCCAGGGGCAAGCTAGGGTTAACGCTCAGGTAATAGATCAGGAAGATTTAAGGCTAATAGTCGTAACAAAACTTAAAATCATTCGATTATCACGATAAGATAAAACACTTGAATAGGTTATGTCAATGTCAATCAATCATTGTTGAAGTTCGCAAGTTTTTTTCGTAGCAAAGTTGCCAGCCATTTTTAAGGCCAAGAAACTGCTCAAGATACAGCCAGCAAATGCGTCACTTCCGGTAAAACTTTAAAAAATCATAACTAATGAAAAAATGAAACAAAAAATTAAATACTCAAATTACTTTCTATAAATGGCCTATATTTTCGAAAAAAAATATCAAATAAATAGCTTCTAAAATTCTGGCATCGCCCATTATCAACCTGCCTACTGTAATCCCATACAGTAGGTTTATGTGTAGGCGGTTTGAGTCTTTACGCACTTACTAGATATTAATATACAATGTAGGTATAAACAATACATGCATTTTTTTAGGAACATACATTTTTATACAGATAATTTAGTAAATTATTACATTGTTTAACATTTTTCTGTGTCATTAATTTCTGAACTAGATCTTTGGGACTATTATTAAAGAATCTACGGTAACATATATTGCCTTGTTCTTTGTCCATATACATAATTATATGTTGGTAGTTTGTATATAGGTAAGTATGTCAAGTTACGCAGGTTACATGGTCTCGAATTTTTGGGTAAAGTAAGATCCGACCCTCATTCCCGCTTAACTTTAAGTTTGCAATCTGTCCATAAAATTCAAGTGCACACCGGCTTTAGTCGCTCCTGACTCGAATATGGAACCTATTCTACATTCAAATGTGATTATAACGGCATTTCTGGTGCAGGTCTCGGCGACATCGTGATGCCGGGCCTGCTGCTGTGCTTCGTGCTGCGCTACGACGCGTACAAGAAAGCCACGCTGGTCTGCCAGATGGGACAGGTTCCCGGACCGCGCTCTATGGTAAGAAGTCATGATTGTAGCAGAGACAATGGAGGAACTGAAGTGATAATCAATTAAGTTACACAGCCAACACCCCAATCAGAGATACCTAATTATTGTCTTAACAATCTCTTTTTGCTATCGTGAACTCTGAAATGGCTATAATTGTCTCTCATTTACGTCCAGGGCTCCCGGCTAACGTACTTCCACTGCTCCCTGCTGGGCTACTTCCTGGGGCTGCTGACGGCGACAGTTTCTGCCGAAGTGTTCAAGGCGGCGCAGCCCGCGCTGCTTTACCTCGTGCCCTTTACGCTGCTGCCGCTGCTGACCATGGCCTACGTCAAGGTGAGCAAGCTGCCTCACTGCCACTGCTCTTGGCTGGGCTACTGACAAGTGTTCAAAGCGGCGCAGCCCGCGCTGCTCTACCTCGTGCCCTTCACGCTGCTGCCGCTGCTGACCATGGCCTACGTCAAGGTGAGCAAGCTGCCTCACTGCCACTGCTCTTGGCTGGGCTACTGACAAGTGTTCAAAGCGGCGCAGCCCGCGCTGCTCTACCTCGTGCCCTTCACGCTGCTGCCGCTGCTGACCATGGTCTACGTCAAGGTGAGCAAGCTGCCTCACTGCCACTGCTCTTGGCTGGGCTACTGACAAGTGTTCAAAGCGGCGCAGCCCGCGCTGCTCTACCTCGTGCCCTTCACGCTGCTGCCGCTGCTGACCATGGCCTACGTCAAGGTGAGCAAGCTGCCTCACTGCCACTGCTCTTGGCTGGGCTACTGACAAGTGTTCAAAGCGGCGCAGCCCGCGCTGCTCTACCTCGTGCCCTTCACGCTGCTGCCGCTGCTGACCATGGTCTACGTCAAGGTGAGCAAGCTGCCTCACTGCCACTGCTCTTGGCTGGGCTACTGACAAGTGTTCAAAGCGGCGCAGCCCGCGCTGCTCTACCTCGTGCCCTTCACGCTGCTGCCGCTGCTGACCATGGTCTACGTCAAGGTGAGCAAGCTGTACTGCCACTGCTTTTGGCTGGGCTACTGACAAGTGTTCAAAGCGGCGCAGCCCGCGCTGCTCTACCTCGTGCCCTTCACGCTGCTGCCGCTGCTGACCATGGTCTACGTCAAGGTGAGCAAGCTGCCTCACTGCCACTGCTCTTGGCTGGGCTACTGACAAGTGTTCAAAGCGGCGCAGCCCGCGCTGCTCTACCTCGTGCCCTTCACGCTGCTGCCTCTGCTGACCATGGTCTACGTCAAGGTGAGCAAGCTGCCTCACTGCCACTGCTCTTGGCTGGGCTACTGACAAGTGTTCAAAGCGGCGCAGCCCGCGCTGCTCTACCTCGTGCCCTTCACGCTGCTGCCGCTGCTGACCATGGTCTACGTCAAGGTGAGCAAGCTGTACTGCCACTGCTTTTGGCTGGGCTACTGACAAGTGTTCAAAGCGGCGCAGCCCGCGCTGCTCTACCTCGTGCCCTTCACGCTGCTGCCGCTGCTGACCATGGTCTACGTCAAGGTGAGCAAGCTGCCTCACTGCCACTGCTCTTGGCTGGGCTACTGACAAGTGTTCAAAGCGGCGCAGCCCGCGCTGCTCTACCTCGTGCCCTTCACGCTGCTGCCGCTGCTGACCATGGTCTACGTCAAGGTGAGCAAGCTGCCTCACTGCCACTGCTCTTGGCTGGGCTACTGACAAGTGTTCAAAGCGGCGCAGCCCGCGCTGCTCTACCTCGTGCCCTTCACGCTGCTGCCGCTGCTGACCATGGTCTACGTCAAGGTGAGCAAGCTGCCTCACTGCCACTGCTCTTTGCTGGGCTACTGACAAGTGTTCAAAGCGGCGCAGCCCGCGCTGCTCTACCTCGTGCCCTTCACGCTGCTGCCGCTGCTGACCATGGTCTACGTCAAGGTGAGCAAGCTGTACTGCCACTGCTTTTGGCTGGG
The DNA here is from genome assembly GCA_947369235.1 of Udea olivalis. NCBI lineage: Eukaryota > Metazoa > Arthropoda > Insecta > Lepidoptera > Crambidae > Udea > Udea olivalis. The sequence continues at coordinate 5,410,202 of OX376362.1, read as the reverse complement.
CTACTGACAAGTGTTCAAAGCGGCGCAGCCCGCGCTGCTCTACCTCGTGCCCTTCACGCTGCTGCCGCTGCTGACCATGGTCTACGTCAAGGTGAGCAAGCTGTACTGCCACTGCTTTTGGCTGGGCTACTGACAAGTGTTCAAAGCGGCGCAGCCCGCGCTGCTCTACCTCGTGCCCTTCACGCTGCTGCCGCTGCTGACCATGGTCTACGTCAAGGTGAGCAAGCTGTACTGCCACTGCTTTTGGCTGGGCTACTGACAAGTGTTCAAGGCGTCGAAAGATCAAAAGTGGGATGTTTGTTTTATGTATTCAGAAATATGATTCTCAGAATCGAGATGAATTTTCTTTACAACTAAGTACATTTTTCAACTTATTTTCATACTTCGTTTTAAGATTGACTAAAAGACTAATATATCTAACAATAGCCATAATCGAGTATTAGAAATCCCTCTGTAAATTAAAAAATCTTGTCTACAGGGTGATCTGAGAAGAATGTGGAGCGAGCCCTTCATAGCGCCCACCGGCGGCAAGCCCGGCGCGGAGTTCGACGTGTGAAGGAACCCTGGAGCTCACCTCCCCACTCTCCCCCACTTGCCACACTGAGCCACTTTTACCACCATGTAAGCATTTGAAGGAACTTTGTACTATTGCAGTGTGACCAACTTTAGGGCCATCTGAGCTAGAGCTACTATTTGCGGTTAAGATTTGACCCACATTTTAATCTACTGTAAAGGGCTGGATGATTTTTAAACCGTAAATTATACAGCTTACTCAGGAAGTTAAATATAACGTTTTATTGTGAACGAATGTTCCTCTAATTTTGTATGGAGTCCTTAAAATTAAATTTAATGAAGAACTAACTTTAAAAATATCTAAAATCATCTGCTGAGTAGCTGATACCTTTCGTGCCGAGTGTGGTGAACCAAACGATTGTGGCCAAGTTTTAATCGTGAGCCAAAATAGGGGCTCTTGCTATTTGTGAGTGGCATTAGTAGCTAGTTCAAAAAAACCTGATCAGAATGCCTATTGCGAGTTGCACAAAGAGATTCGAATGACTTCACCATCGCGTTTTGCGAGCACGTAACGTGAATTTGTAGGCAGTGCCACCTAGCGGCAAAATCGGGCAACAATCAATTCAACTCGCAATAGGCACTCAGTACTTAACACTACTGTAGTGTAGCTAATGCACTGTTTTGTCAGTTTCTCGCTAAAATAAAGAGTGTTAGGACAGACGAAACAGTTCATAAGTTAAGTGGACGACTGAGTTTTTATGAATGAGACAATGTGTGGCGGCGCTAATCCGATTTTACTACTTGAAGAAACTTACTATGGAACCAGAGAAGCAACGCATGGTCACCCATTTGTGGTCTACTATATCTTCTTGTCTATTCTTCCACCCAAAACGTATCTCTGGTTTAGCTAAGCACGCTCAGATGCTCTGCCTTTGAAAATCCACCGATTTCATATTTTAGACTTTTGTAATATTTCTATCTAACTTTACGATATGCGTGTTTGTATGTATTACTGAACTGACCTTTATCTGTTTTGTTTCTGTTTTTATAACGTTATTCCTTGTATGATTTTGGAAAACTAAAACAATGAATCTCGAAGAAATGTGTAAGACGGACTGCTATATTGTATTTGAAATCTCATGGACTTATAAATATCTGACTGGTCATCTACTCGAGTAAATCCTGCTATTCTCTCATCCTGTATGAAATGTCTTCAATGTTTCAAATGTATAACTGTTTTAAGTTAGCGTAGTGAAGTTAATAATGCGAGTGTGTAATTCGCAATTGATTAGCTTTTCGAATTGCTCTTCATATGACAATGTCAAGGAATTATTGATTAATCATATTTTAATAAATTGAATGACTATAGACGTATTAGCAATTGAACTTCTATTGTGTCTGTTAGGTCCTTTTAATTCAATTTTCAATGCAAATGAATTTGCGAATAGGACCCCGTTTCACTAAAGATATTTTTGTAATCTTTGTGAAGCGGAGATAAGGCTAAATTGGAATCTTATGATATTATTTATTAAAAATTCTTATGTCTAACTAATTTCAAATTGTGGATCCAAAGCTATCTTTTTGACACTGCGTAGCACAAGCAGGAACCGATTTAAGAAATATTAAGTAATACTTACAGTGTTCATAAAATGAAATAACCTAGTAGAGCTTGTCTAAGCTGAAATGACGCGCCCCTCCAACGAATTCACGCACGAATATATTTTTTAAATATAAACGTAATGGCAAATACATATAAATGAACATGCCACTATGATTTTGGTCGTTCAGTAGCCGGTTGGACTCGAACCTAGAAGCACGCGTGGTTTGTTCGCAACTAAAAAGTAGTGGTGCGTGTCATTCCAAATTAGACAAGCTCTCGGTCGATTATTCAGCAACAAACTCCAAGATCTCTGGACTATATTACAGATCTTGCGATTTGATGAGATTCAATCATAGTATATTTTATATCGAGGGACTAAAACGAAGCCATAATGAAGTGCGAGGGAGACAATGAAACCGAGGGTATATTAAGTTGGCGTTTAGTCTCGAGGCGCAAACTGTACTTTTCACTTTGAGTGCGAGAAAAATTGACAATTTAGTATTGAAACATTTAATAAATATTACTTAAAATACAAATCACAAAACATTTAAAAGACATGGCGCCACCTTCTTAGCGGACAAACCACGGAACTAAAACTCAACATTTTCGCAATGAAGATGGTCCACACTCCACAGATAATACTCGTAGTATATTTACTGGCTGTTTGAGTTTGTTTCTGTCACATGAAGAAAATTAAAAAACTAAATCACTCCCTGGGGACTAAAGTGGTCACTTTAGTCCCGCTTCGTAGGGCTATATTGGCGTACTTTTAGAGCATGAGAAGTGGTTTTTTTTCACTCATCATGCGGGGCTTCTCGGGAGTCAAACCACCTCTGGTATATTATGGCTTCTTTTAGTCCCTTGATATAAATATACTATGATTTTATCAAACATCATTGACTCTAATTTATACGCATTAGAGATCTTAAATTCAAAATTCATACATTGCACAAGAAATGTAATATATGATGTACTTACTTTATATTCATATCAGAATGCTTGTGACATGTAATGTCGAAAACTTCGTATCCTATTATGAGTTTACTTCAATTTAGTTCTATTTCTACACACGGCACTATACAGAGGCGTTCACATCAACCTTTACAAACCATCGCAAAGTGGGTCTTATATCAGCAGCATAAGGCGCCCCTATGTAAAGGTTGATGTGAACACCTCTGTACATATACCTCTATACTTAACTACTCACGCCAGCGACTACCGCCGTCGTCAACTCATGGTGTGGGTGCCGATTCTCCGTCACACTTAACCCTGCATTGTCTATCCTATGTAAAGGCAATGCCTTGCACTAATATTGTAAAACAGTTTGTATTTCTATACAATTAGAATCTACCTTCTAACTGTAATTAAAGACGTAAGGTGTATGTATAGTTAAGTCGATACGATTTTGTTTCTCTAAGAACAATACTATCAGACGGAAAGTTACATCACAGGGTAACTTTAAGAACTCTATTAGTAAGCTAAGTATCTGGACCACTGCATATAATTCTCGCTTTGAACAGGAATTGGTGCAGACTGCAGCTGTGGTCAAATAAGTTGGATCTAGAATACATTTTAAAAAGCAGAAGCTGAACCATTCATTAATAACCTGGCCTGACTGGCCTGTTGGTGCAATGGCAGCGATCCTGCCTTTAGCAGCGGAGGTCGTGGGTTCGATCCCCACCCATGACAAACATTTATGTGACGAACATTTGTGTTTGTTGTGTGTCTGGGTGTTATTATCTATTTAAGTATGTATTTAGAAATATTTAAATATGTTTATTAGTCTTTGACACCCATAGTACAAGCTCTGCTTAGTTTGGGGTCAGATGATCTTTGTGTAAATTGTCCCAGATATTTATTTTTTATATATGTAAATTATAAAGTATTCTTCAAAATATGGCATGTCATAGCTGGAGTAATCATCAATGTCTACTGCCATTCAATATGCCGTTCCATTTCTATCACTGCGATATACAAAATCTCATACTTCCCAAAACTTTACTACAGACACGTAGACGCTCTTAAATAAGGCCCTATTTACAGTATGATATATCTCTGAGATGAGTCGTTTCCGGGGGCCTACTCGTACTTCCTAACGAAATCTCCGTAGTTTCGGTCAAACTAATATGTCAAAAAAACCTACAACGATATGATATGATATTCTTGATAATTTATTTCTGTATGGTGAATATCATATAATAGAGTACAAAAACACTTGATGGTTGTTTAAATCATTTTCGTTTTTTACTAATTAAGCCCGTGTTAGTTTGCCCGAAAATACGGACATTGTGTTAACGATCTTTGCATTTGAACATGTATAGATCGGACCGAAACGACGGATCTCAAAGTTTAATCGTACCGTATATTGGCCCCTTATTGATTTAGGGGCGTAAAAAATATATATATATAAATGTTGTTTCTTCTGATTGACCACTTCTGCAGATCTCCCAATGCCTGGACGAGGCTCAAACTCTGATAATTTAATCTATGACAGTGATTTTGTTACTATTATTTCAATACTCATTTTGTAGTATTTGCTTATTTTATGTACATTTTTACTATGTCGTAAAAAGTTCTTTCTGTAAAAAAAATATGCCAAAATCTGTGTCCACATTATAAAAAAAGTGATTGCTTTGACCTGCTTGCCATCTATGAAAAATAATCTGGACTGCTTACTTCCTACTTATGAAGTAGCGTGCCTATCTGAATGTATTGCGAAACATAGTACGCTTCTGTGATCAAATGTGTGGAGAAATGCAACATAATTTCCTTATTTAATTTCGGCATGTTGACTTTTATGTAAGAGGATTCTTGGTGCGCCTTCTTGATGATAATAACACGATGAAAACTAGACGCCCTAGCCGAGACGCAAGAGCAACATGCTAATATCGTTTCGACATGTCAGATTCGATACCAGTAGGGTCGATTCAGAAAACATCTTTTATAAAGAAGGGGTCTGGGTGTGTTGGCACTAAATACTTGTCTGGTACGTCCTAACTCAGGGATGTTCATCCTTACTTCGTGACTATACCAATTGGTATGTTTTCTGGCGCATATTTATTTGAAATGTATGACATAAAATGTAATTTTGGTTAATGAGATGCCAAAACGATAGCATCGTGTTGCTCTTAGCTACGGTCTCAGGACTTAGATTCTCGCGCATTCGATATATATTACTAATTTGTTTAGTCTCATAAGTATGATCCCTTCGTATATAGCTACCTATTTCTTCTAAAAGCCATTTGCTTATAAGAAGAACCCCAATAACTGACTTATAGACCTAGCTAAAGACAACCCTGTATCCTGGGAACTGACGAGGTACCACCATATTATTTACGTGATGATGGCGATGATGATACACGAAGTACGCGGGAATCAGAGTCCAGTAAGTGATCGTAACGTTTCAGGAAACTAATTCACGTTAATTGAATTCATAACAGTTTTGAGGAATGGGCTCAGGTCATAACGCGAGTCTCGGGCGAGCAAATGCACGTCGCAAACTGTGACGTAGGTTAAATCTTTCTATGAATCTCATTTGCGTTTATAAATTAATATTTGATATTATTGTAACCTATCGCAAAATGTATGTTGGTGTTATTCACATTTGTTTCAGGCTTAAATTAATAGATAATTCTGTTCAAATGATAATACTTTGTTGTCACTGCCTTAGACTGATGTTTTCAATGAAGATTTTTTCTATATGTTAAATGGAGTATTATAGACAAATATTAGTCTAAAGACCTAGGGTAAGTTAAGTACTAACTATTGTTGTTATTATTATAACAACTTGATTGTTGTTGTAAATTATTTGATTGAATTTAATGAGACATATTTAAGACATTACATCATAAGAGATAGCTATACTTGGTAATGTGTGATTTGATTTTTTTAATAACCTTTTATAACATTTTTTGATTTATTTTAATTAGCTTAATAATTTCACTGCGCAATGATTTACTGATAAGTTTGTTTTTAATGAGTGTAAGTTATGAATAAAAGTGTTGAGCAGTATTTCTAAAAGCAAGTGATATAATTTTATTGAGGCTTAATACCTAGTGGAACATAATGTCTACTTCAGAAAGCATGGTTGAGGTATAGTTGATTCATTCGAGGTATTAGCACTTTGTTTGTATTAAGTTAATAGGAATATCTATAAATATCATATTTTAACGCCTCCGTGGCCGAGTGGTTCCATAGCTCGGTCCGAAACCCGGAGGTCCGGGGTTCAAGTGTGATGAAGTGTTTAAAAGTGATTTTCGGAACATAGCCCGGGTTTGTGATCACTAACCCGCAACTTGGTAAAAGGTGGTGATTAGGCCAATACCCATCCATTGTAGCGATGACTTGATTTCAATGATGGAGGCCTTTGCCCAGCAGTGGGACAGTATAGGCTAATTACTTTACTTTATTTTTTGTTTTTGTAGTTTTCTTACTGCAGATAAAATAAATGCATTGCAAAATGCTAAATAATAATACAGAGCTTTTAGTTGAATGAGTGAACTATACCTCCAGATTTGCGAAGTTGCTTTAAAAATATTATTATGTACTTTCACTCAAAAAATATTCAGTGTTGTAATTGTCAAGGTATCAATCTTTTGAGAACTGTCATTCATTGAAGATAGTTTTGGTGTATTTTTTAGATATTTATATGAATAATCAGTCAGACCCAAGTCTCTATACATGTTGTACATAAAGATTAATTAGCGTAAGGTTGATGTTACATGATTACGTCATCCACGTCAGAAGTATGTAAATATTGCCCACACATGATCATCACCTATCAATAAAACTGGAAATGCATTTAATATTTTTATATGTATCTGTGGGAGTGTATTGCTTGCAATACTTAATAAAAATATTAGATGAACTTACTTTGGTATTTTATTTCTGTTGGTTTTGCAATCACGTACTTTTTCAGGAGTAGGAATAATAATTTTCACGAGGGTCTTAGAATATAATTAAAATAAACATACCTTACCTTTGGTAACGCGGATCCCAGGCCCTCACCACGTTGAGCCGGATTGTAGTAGCGATACGCTCTACAAAGCGGCGTCTAACGTTTCGCGTCTTTCTTCCGTAATCTGTGGTTTTGCGTTATTGTCAGCAAGTAAAATTGGAACGTAAATATAAATTATTATTTATGTTATTTAATAACATAAATAATAATGCTGTTTGATCCATGTAGTTAGTAGCATGCTAAATAAGCAAATCTGTTTACAGGTGCTAAAAGCACGCCCCCTTCCACCTGCGCTGCAGGTAGCATGCTCGAAAATCGCACGGCTGTCGATTTTTGAGCATTCTCGAAAGTAGCATGCTCATAACTAGCAAGGCTTCGACACACGTGCTACTAAGCAGCACTTGCTCAATAGTAGCATGCTTTCGTGCTAGTAATGAGCATGTGTAACTTTAGCTTAACGCGCAACAAGGTGATGCTGTGTGGGTGGTGGGATTGGAAGGGCATTATTCATTATGAGCTGTTACCACCAGGCAGGACCATCGATTCTGAACTCTACTGCGAACAACTGATGCGATTAAAGCAAGTTGAGAGAACGCGGCCGGAATTAATCAACAGAAAGGGTGTGGTTTTTCATCATGATAACGCTAGACCTCACACATCTTTAGCCACTCAGCAAAAATTAAGAGTTTGGCTGGGAGGTGTTTATGCATCCGCCGTATAGTCCTGACCTTGCACCTTCAGATTTCCACCTGTTTTGGTTTCTGCAGAATTCTTTAGGCAGTGTCAGGTTAACATCACGAGAAGACTGCCAAAACAACTTGTTGTGGTATTTTATCAGAAGCCTCAAATTTCTCATAGTAATGGGATCATGTCCCTACCTACAAGATGGCAAAGAGTAATCAAACAAATTGGCACCTACATAATTTAGTTAAATGTAAATAAACTATGTTAAAAAATGTTTAGAATTTTCTTAAAAAATGCAAAGAAACTCTTTCCACAACCTAATAAATGTATGTATTTAGAAATATTCAAGTATGTTTATCAATCTCTGACACCCATAGTACAAGCTCTGCTTAGTTTGGTGTCAGATGATCTTAGTGTAATTAGTCCTAGATAAAAAAAAAATGTTTGTTCAAAATTACATGTAAATAATTACTGACCTGACCAGACCTTGGACCAAACCAGGGACTTGTTTTTTGCAACAATGTGAGAAAGATTTTTGTAGAAGTCTTATTTTGCTAAGTAATAAAGAGCTAGTAGGTATATAATGTTTCAGCTAAAATAAAATGAGTAATAGTAAAACTTTTCAACAGTTAAGTCTATTTATTAGCTTCTATCTCCTTGTTAGTGTCTCTCTTCTGTATAAATCTGAGCTGTTTCTTCTTCATCCTCTTCAGTTTAGCAGTATTGGTGATCACCTGAACCACCTCTGCCTTTTGTCTGTTCTCTTCAGCTTTCTTTAGGTTTTGTCGCCGCCGCTCTTTGCGCTCAACCTCCTTATTTTTTAATTGTTCCTGAACCTGCTTAGAGAGATCCTTTGTTCGTTTAAGCTCCAAGCGAAGCGCTGTCTTTTTTTGGAAGTCCTGTCTTAGTCCTTTAGTTTTATTAATTGATGAAAATCTGAAATTAGGATTGGATTTAGGAAGTAAGCAATTTAAGTTAAATAATAATTTTAACGAATAGTATTACAATTGTATTATGACGATACGTACCTTTCCTTCTTCGACTTCCAAAACCTGCCGGATTTAGGCTTTCCACGAAATTCAGGTTTCAAAGTAGATTTTTCTGTTTCATCCTCTGAGATAACCTTATCTTCGTCTTGTACTTCTTGGCCATTTTTGATATCAGAGAGTATTGATAGCACATCTGCACTACCCTTATCGGTCATTTTAATTTTTGTAAATTAATAGAGGCAATACAAACACGTGTTTTTAAATTAGAAACAAACAATCCCGCACGTTTCTTTTTTCTGAAAGAAATGTCAAGTCAAATGTCCACAACTCCACAGACTAACTAGGGAACTTTGGAAATGTCAATCAAATCCACGTGTCATGTCAAACGCGATCAGCTGTTCGACCACAGATAGAACTATTTCGTATTCCTTGATTGAACGCACAATGTTTCTTCGCCAAGACACAGACTATGAAAAGAAACCCATATAAAAAAAAACACATGTCAATGAGATTGACTGACAGTGACAGTTAAATGTAAATGTTGCAAAAGCGTTGGTAATAAACTTGAAATGAATCATAATTTTATCAATTTTGTTAAAAATTGAATTGATTAATAGTTTACCTTCACACATAATTGGTGAAGAAACATTTTGAGAAGGATTTTACCATCAAAAGTGTGATTATTTGCCAAATTTTAAAACTACAAATGAAATAGTGTTCTGCAGTCCACATCATTTTTCAAACTAGAAAGAAGAATACTTATTAAAAATGCCGGTAATTACTCATAATTTGTACCTCGTATCGATTTTGTACTACAACAGGAATATTCCTAAGAAGGAAGTGTTACTTACTTTTCAGGCTTATCATTCAACATTGACTGACTACTCCCAATCAGTGGGTAATCTGGCGCTGCTCCCAGTCCGCACGACGTTCCGAGGGCCCGCCCCGACCAACCCGAAAATCGAACTTGACATTATCGACGAAGCTCTTAATTATTTCAAGGCAAATGTGTTCTTTAGGTTTTATGAGATAAAGGTATTTTATCAATTTTTTATGCTCTGTGTACTTATTTTTATAACATTTATCCTTTTTGACTACATTGCATGAATATATTACATGGCCATCTCAACCTTCAGATCACTACTATGCATGCAAGAGACTGATTTACATTCCCTCACCCAGACCATAAATAAATAATGCATTCTTTGCCCAGACACAACTGTTCATCACTTAAATGTTTGTCCTAGGTAGGGATTGAACCCACAATCTCTGCTTAGCTAGCGGTAGTGTTAGTAAAATAGCAGTTAGGTTAGGATAGAAGAAATAAAGTAAGAATATGTTTATATTTTTCAGTCTGATGCAGACCGTGTCCTCATATACCTCACTCTGTACATATCGGAGTGCTTAAAGCGGCTTCAGAAGTGCCCCAACAAGAACCAGGGTCAACAAGAGATGTACATGCTGGCTATTTCGAAATTCGACATTCCAGGGGAAGCTGGTTTTCCTCTTAACTCTGTTTATGCTAAACCAGCCAGTCCACAAGATGGTGGTAAGTTTTATAGGAGTCAAAGTGAATGTATCTTAATTTCTTAATGAATCAAAACATAAGTATCAAAAAAAAAATAACTGTACCTAGCCTTGTATCTAGCTAGAGAATAGCCTAGAACATTTACCTAGATAAAAAATAAGCTACATTAAAATTAAGTAACATTGACATCAGTAACATCAGTTTAATAAATTACTATTGTCTATTGCTAATTACAAATATAAATAAAATGTATAGAGGACAACAGGTCAACCTCTACAAAACCATTTAAAAATGGGTGTGATGTTAACACCAGGAATCAATTAGTTAATTAGTTGATCCAGAAAAAAAAATTTAGACAACCAATATCATCTGCCTCTTAGCAAAACTTGTACTATGGCTTGTGACTGGTAAAATACTTTAATACTCCTAAATGCATACATATAATTCGATAAGTTAATACCAACAGAACAAACACAAATGTTTGTTCAAAGATGCGTTTGAACCGCTTTGGCGCTATGGGCAGAATCACTACCATGACGCCAACAGGGTAGTCATCAAACAAAAAGCACAAGAATTAAATAATTATCCATATTTTTCATGCATTTATCCTAGATTGAACACAATTTATTAGTATTTTGAACCATTCAATTAATGACATTTGAATTACAAGGACTTCGCATTGGTAACAAAACATTGTATTTCTAGTTTCTACTCCTTTTAGTCATTTCAGAAAGAGACAAAAGGCATGACATCCCTGTGAAAATCATTGCATTCAAAATATTTTTTTTGTAGGTATTAAAAGTCACGATTTATTTATTCATTATAATAGCGATACATATGACATATGACTTACCAAGTGTAAAAGTTTTTGAGCTTTAGATTATGCGAAACAGCCTGCAGCTCAGGTGCACAGCACAGCCTTTGACCTTGCTGTGGTTACTGATGTAATATAATAGAGTTTACCACCCCCAACGACATACAAATTCGCGTTTACGCGCTCGATGCGTGTGATAAGAGTGAAAATGGCATTATGCACCCTGTACAGGCAGTACATGCACATATATCTAGAGGTCACTCACGGCCACATTCTATCAGCTTGAGAAATCAGTTTTGCAAACAAAAATTATATTGTTTGGGTAAATGAGATGTTTTTTTAAAAATATGAGATACACTCAATTATATCAAAATATATTAAAAAATAGGTCAGTTTGAAAATTATAAGCCTATTATTCATAGTCCTCCTTGTTTTCCTTTTCCTCGAAATATTTTTGTAATAAAAAACTTCTTTTTAGTTACTTTTTGTAATTTGTTTGAAGAAAAAATAATAACACACTGCAGCGCTAATTTGACATCTGCTTACTTCATTTAAAATACAAAAATTTGAATTGCAGATCTGATGAGGCAATACCTGCAGCAGCTGAGGCATGAAACGGGAGCACGAGTTTGTGAAAAGGTCAGATCAATCGCAAACTCTAATACATACATACTCTGCCTTTGACGCCGGAGGTCGTAGGTTCGATCCCCACCCATGACAAACATTTATGTGATGAACATTTGTGTTTGTTGTGTGTCTGGGTGTTATTATCTATTTAAGTATGTATTTAGAAATATTTAAGTATGTTTATCAGTCTCTGACACCCATAATACAAGCTCTGCTTAGTTTGGGGTCAGATGATCTTGATGTGAATTGTCCCAGATATTTATTTATTTATTTATAAAAAAATATGGTTGCCTGTAAAGTCGGTTTTACGGGCGAAGATTTTACGTGACAACGTCTTTTTCTCGGTAGAATATTTATTGATATGAATATAATTAAATTGCACAATAGGAACAAGGAATTGAATGAAAATAAGAATTGCGGCAGACCGATCATAGTTGAGTGGGAGAGAGACGCAAGGCATTCGGCGGGCCTCTCTCTCGTTCGGTGACTCATCGTAACGTTACCGAGCGTTACACTTTTTCATAAGTGACTCCCAGCCGCAACCTAATTTAAGACGTTGTCACGTCAAAAGGCTTAAGCGCCCTATACACCAAAGCCTTCTCACAATGCGACTCAATCCCAGTTGACCACCCTGTTATTTTAATTCAAATTAATACTTTTAGATGAGTCGTGTGTTATCGAAAGTAACTCTTTCTCATCAACTCATCCTGGGGATGCTCCTGATCCAGCTTGAGTCCCTAAAAATCCCCCCCCCCCCCAGGTTGTGATATCATTTATTTATTTATTCTGCATTGCACAAAATTAATTATACAATTGGCGGACTTAATGCCAAAGGGCATTCTCTACCAGTCAACCACATGATTAAACAGATAAATTAAAAAATTAAACACGGTGCACGAGATTAAACTAAATAAATTACTTTTGAAAACAACAACAGATGCTAATTATTATAAAATAACAAAACAACTAAATAAATAATATATAAATTCAATATAAATCGATAAAAATAAACATACATAAATAGAAGTCATAATATAAATAGAACCAACCAAACCAAGAATTGCTTGCCACAAAAAAAAAATTACATAATAATAGCCATATAAACCCCTCAGAATAACCTCGTATTCACTTTGAACCACATTCACCTAACAGTGACTCAAGGACCCATCCCTAATGCATGACCACCGATCCGTAATGCTTTCGAACAGCCACTTTAAACCTGTATTTACTAATAGATTTTCTTATTGGAACAGGAAGTTTGTTCCAAAGACGAATCGCAGATACAGCGAAAGAACTAGACATGAAACCGGAAGAATGAGAGGGCGTAAGAAGGGAAAGAGTATCTTCAGAACGCAACTGACGACAATGTGAAGAATGAGGAAATTGAAATTTACTTTTTAAATATTTTTTATCATTCTGGTTACACAAAGCTCAATTTAATACAGGCAGATCTGAGTTCAAAGTCAAAGTCAAATAAGCACAAGATGTAGATGCGTTGGAATCAATACATTACCTTCTCGTACACTTGCATGAACAGAAGCATGCAATTTCTGTATAGTATCAGAAGAATGTCGATCCTTAAATTTTGCAAATTTGTGTTTGTATGGGATACTTACATATATTTTTTTATAAATTGTAGCCTATGTGTTGTTCTGAGGTATAAAAGGCTTTTATATTCTTCCGCATGTTCTATTTCTTCGGCGTTGCGAACGAGCTTGTTTTTTTCTTTTGAGTGGTCATTTTTTGCAATCGGGGTTTTTTTTAGTAATTAGTTTTTTAATAATAATCAATAAATCATTTATTTGCATTTTATTTCAGACTTTTTAGTTGAATAACCAGTATTTATGGAATCGATATTTCAAGCCCTTCATTTTGATACCCTAAAACCAAAAATCCGCCATTTTTTTATTTTGATATACTTACCCAGTGTCACTCTCACAGTAAATACGTATCTCTCAAGCTAAAATCCATCGAGCCGTTCAAACTGCAGAACTTGCTAAACAATTATACAGTCAAAGGCATAAATATCTATACTTTTTCAAGGCTTCAAAAATATCTGATCAAAACATTAACCACAAATATCTATACGAAAGTTCGTTCAGACTATTCATTGACTTGCGTAGATATTTGTAATGCTTTGCTCAGATATTTTTGAAGCCTTTGAAACGTACAGATACGTATGCTTTTGACTGTACATATAAACCCTCCTTCTAGCGCACTCGGGTAAAAAGCATCTTAATTTGTAAATTTCAATTTAAATCACCTTTTTCATATCGATCTTTACCTTCAAATAACTCGGAAACGTAACACTTTGGGGTAGGTACCATAATCGCATAGTGCGCGGAAAAATCGAGAAATAAACATGGGGCTGGGCGGCTTTGCATGAAGGCATCACTGACACACATACAGGATTAACTTTCGCATTGATAATATCAGTATCTCAGATTTAGCACGTTCGGTACTACATCTTCTCTGATTTTGTTACAGGTTTTCGCAACAGAAGATGGTAAACCAAGCAAGTGGTGGCTGTGCTTTGCTAAGAGGAAATTCATGGATAAATCTCTGTCTGGACCAGGCCAGTAATCAATGTTAGCCAAAAACTTAACTTTATCGCATTTCTTTACTGTTTTATTAATTTAATATCACCCTGCTATGTATTATAATCTAAGCCGGTCCTTTAAGCTAATATAATAAAATATATATCCAAATATCCCAATCTTTTAATTCATATTCAAATTTTGGGGCACTACCGCCTATGATTAAAAAAGCATTTTTGTAACATAACTTTATTATGAAATACATTCATACAAATAAATATGTTTCCAAAAAATAGGTAGATGTATAATAAATTGGCTTATTTGGCAAACACAAAGTTTCAAAAAAGGTAGAATTATCTAAACAAACACATACTTACAAGATTATTCACACTTGGTATAATAAAAAGTTCGATAAACTTGTTCTTAGCTATACAAAATCAAATACTTGACCACTATCAAATTATCACTTAAATTCTACAGTATTATGTCATGTCTAAACCACTCTTAGCAGCACCATGTATTTATTGTACCATCATGTCCTTTCCACGTTCATGGTAGGCATGTACATTGAGCAGCCATAAAATAAAAATACCAGAAACATATACAGTCAACAACATAAGTAGCATAGATCTTAAAAGTTCAGCATCTTTTGTTGCTGATTGTACAGTCCCAAGGCTTTAAACAGTCTGGTAGCGTCAAATAGACGATACAGACATGCTTTTTTTAAGTGTCTCATATTATTAACAATAAATATATGGCATCATCAGTCATCACATGCACTGCTCACTAGGGCTAGCAATGCTAGCATGAACCCTGGCAACTACGTAATCGAATAGTTTACGTTATAATAACCGACCAAATTAAGTGGGCATGTTAAATTCTCAATTTATTTGACACTAGCTTTCCGCCCGCGTGAACTTTATTTTTATGACACGAAAACTAATTACTTCAAAATAAATATATGCCTATAGCAATCAAGGATTATGAGGCTTTTTATTAGTGTAATAATTTTTAAAATCTGTTAGGTAGTTTCGGAGATTACCTACGTCAAACATATAAACTCACAAACGCTTACCTCTTTATAATATGAATGAAGATGGCAACATAATTTATCAGTTTTACGAAAACGATACGATTAAGTAGCTGTCAAATTGTTCGTGCTAGCCCCTCTGTACATTCACCATCAGTTTACACCGAAGACAGTCAAAAGCGTCAGTGTTGTCATTTTGGTACAACGCCTCTAGTGAATAGAAATATAACTGAAATGAAATATAACTTAAATTGCTGTATTAATCTGTAGTAGTTCACGTGACGTAACCTCATGGTAGACGCACTGGTTACTTCGTTATGATGTGAAATATATTTGTGCTGACGCTGGAATCGTTCCCGTAAATGCTTGTTCACCCTCTAACGTTAAGACACATTTATCGGCCTCCTTATTTTCTTTTCTATTAGGCAGTGAATATTAGGAAAACCCCACACTAGCTTTCTTTAAGCGTCGGCGACGTTTCAGCGACCCCCGATAATAGCTTAGACGCATCGCCCAAAAAACGGTCGCCGGCAAAACGCCGTCGCTCAATTAACGCTAGTGTGAGGTCTCTTTAACAGCTGACTGTTGGCCAAGCTGTCGCGGCGGCCGGTCCGATACAGTGTGAACACGCAGTGATCCCAGTCTCAAGATGAGGAGCCTAAAGGGTTAAATTCTTCTGACTTAATCTAGTTGAGTCCATACTCCTTGACGAGCTGGCCGGCTATCACTAGCCTTTGTATCTCGGATGTGCCCTCGTATATCTCCGTAATCCTGGCGTCGCGGTAGTGCCGCTCGGCCGGCATGTCCGATACGTAGCCCATGCCGCCCAGAATCTGCCATACAGTTTTATAATTTAGTTAGACATTATTTTTAAGTAAATATTAACGTGTCTTTTAGTTTATAGAGAAGATCAAATAAAATCTTCGTATATTTTCAGGTATAACTCGCGTCACGTAAAAAGCGCTCTGGGGCTCATCCTGCGCACTAGACGATTCATGGATCTATTTAGTGGTACGAAGCGAGGAGGAGGAGGCGCCGCACGAACGAACCAATGGCGCGAGGGCGGCTGCGGCGAGGCTGTCTTCCAGGGCGCTTTTTACGTGTCGCGAGTTATAAGTATAGTTCGAGTCTAAACTCTAGAGTCCACTCTGAACACGAGAGAGTCCCTCATTCTGGAAACAACGTCAGGGCGTACTAACAGGTTTACTATTGTTTAACATAAACGTATGACAAAAGATCATTTTACAAACAACGTTTGAAAAACTAATCATTTGACAAACTTTCATTTCGCAAACATATTACTTTATACAAATAATTATTTGACATAATACAGGTTTCGCAAATGTTTTACTTGGGAAATATCTCAACCGTTAAAATATTATTTTAATAATGTTCACATGACTAAATAATTCGTTTGCCAAATTGGTGAATTTTAGAAAAAGTTAGTAGATAAATTATTAGTATGGAAAATAACTATTTTCTAACCAATACTTACGCGAAGCCGTACAAAAGGCGGTATTTTAGATAATTTTATTGAGGTACCCACCTATTGCCGTACCATTTCATTTTATTGCACTGTCTTTTTCATTAAATTGCATGGTTGCAATTTTCATCTTGGATAGATTATTTATAGGCAAGAAATAATTTTGTACTTGTACAAATTCCATAGATACTTATAGTCATTTAAAAAAAAATACACACTGCCTTAACTAAGCGAAATAAGTAGAATTCGGTTGTAACCTAACCTAACCAGCCATTGTTTCAGTTGACCCTACACATATTTTATGTTTTCGTGTTTAAGTAAAATATCCTATATGTATACTTAAATATGTTAAATTTAAATTTTCACACTGCCTTAACGAAGCGAAATAAGTAGAATTCGGTTGTGGTCGCAATTCTAACCTAACCTAACCAGCCATTGTTTCAGTTGACCCTACTTGAAATTTGTTATGTTTTTTGTCAAATGATTGGACACCGTACTAACAGTTTGACGCGAACAATAGGTAAGTAGTTAGGCCGAGATCTATAGTCGTTACTTAGCTAGATATATAGTTTAAATATATAATATCTTACTTATTGAGTATTGTTATAATTATTACTAACAATATCTAAGTTGATGTTTAACTAAGACAAAAATAATTTAATATAGATAAGAAGTACCTAACTGTTAATAAAAAGCTGTTCAAATGCTAAGAAAAGTCTGAGTTTAAACTAAGCACTCTATAGATCTCGGCCTTAGTTTTGTACAAATTATAATTCGCGCTTTCAGTGGTTAGCTTGAGCTCTTTGTAATGAATATTGGACTTTGTCATAAGATATTTATTTGCAAAGGTCCGCCGGACTTAGCCGTGATCACATGAAAAAAATTATACAGGGTTACAAGTTCAGTCGAACTAGCTAGATCCTTGAAGGGGTTGAAGTTTACATCAACCGTGACTGATTTGACTATAAAACGTTTACAAGATATTGGACTTTTAAGCTTTTTATAAGAATTGACAAATGTTTTTTACTCTAGCGTCTATTTATTTTGTAATTTGTTGTACAACAATGTGTGTAATGTATTTGTTTTTACAACTTCTTCATCAATTTTTTTTTATGGTTTCTCATAACACCCTTGATTTTTATACCTACCCTGTTGGATAGGTGAAGAAAGAAACACAAATATTTTAGGGCACATCTGCAAAATAACTGTCAATGACTTTTTTTTAATTTTCCAGAAGGAAAAAAATACCATGTGCGGATATATTAACTATTTTTAGTTTTTTGCTATCAATGGTCTACTAAGAACCAGTTTTATTCATTCGCCTGCAAATTTGGTGTGAAAACTAATAAAACCACTTCAATCAGCTACACTAAAATTGTAAAAAAAAAAATGTATTATTAGAGTAAAATGTGTCAATTCTTATTAAAAATCCTAAAAGTCCAATATCTTGAAAACGAGTTTAGGATGAAGTGTATCATGGTCAAATCAGACATTTTCATATTTATTTTATTCATTATTCAAAATATTTCACATAACAATGTGCAACAAAAATTGCTTTTTCACTATTATATTCTGAGCTGAAGGAAAACAAAATGTTTGATTATTATTTAACCTTAAATTGGTATAGAGATTAATAATTGGACTTATGGTAAGTATATATTAATTAAGCTACATAATATGTACACAAATAAAAAAGTCTTTAGTCACAATGTGTAAAGCGCTGATTCAAGTCGCCGGGAATTGCTGGTTTGACATAACTGGTTTCTAGTGTTTTATGTTATTACCAGTTACATTAAAACCTCTCACTCAGTAATTTCAAATGTCTATCAAGTCTCTTATAATCAAGAAGGAAGTATGTTTTTACCTGAATGCACTGGTGTGAGACAAAAGTAGCTGCCTCGGATGCGGCCAGCTTAGCCATCGCGGCTTCCTTGGTGTACGGTGCCTTGCTGTCCTTCAGGAAGGCGGCGCGCCACGTCAGCAGCCGCGCGGACTCAATTTGTAAAGCCATATCTGCCAGTTTGTTCTGGATCGACTGCAGCTTCAATATGGGCTTGCCGAATGCCAGTCTTTTTGATGCATACTCGGCAGCTACGTCTAAGGAAGCCTGTAATGAATTAATGTGAATAAAATAAAAATCTGAGACACTATGGGTGTCAGAGACTGATAACTGATAACCATGCTTGAAGGTATAATTTTTAACAATGATTTTTTCTTATTAAGACAAAGGAAATATGTACCAAAAGAGATCCCTCTCAGACAGACAACTTTGCTTAATATACTGGTTAAAAAATAAATTGAGATGTATTATTATTGGGCCGGGTGATCGGTCCGTTTGTTGCGGGCCATTTCACCCATTGAGATGTAAGAAGCTACCTATTATAAATTCAAATATTCAGAAACATTTCATTGTTTTCCATTGTTCTGTCTACTAACAAAAAAGGTATTTAAATATAAAGACAGTCTAAATCTGCTAATGCTGTGTCTAATGAATAAATTGATGTCATGGTTAATATGAAGAAATTAAAATGTTTTTGTATTATTCTCAGCTCAAATGCTAGTTATTATATATTTGATGTGATCATTACTGATACTTGTTTTTAATTAATATTTTAACCACAGAATGCAAACCGTACCTAACTACTTTTAGAAATACTGTTTTTGTATTCAGTATTTTAGTTATTATGCTATTGCTTTTGATTATGTAAGAGGGCTCTTTTATGCTATCATTGTTCTAGGGGAACTTAAAGGAAATAGATTTATTTAAAAAATAAAATTACCTGAGCAATGCCCAAGGCCTGTGACGCAATACCGATTCTTCCAGCATCTAGAGTCATCATAGCAATTTTGAAGCCATTTCCAGGCTCTCCCAAAATATTCTCCTTTGGTATTTCACAGTCCTCATACATAAGTGAACATGTTGATGAGCCTCTTATACCTAATTTGTCCTCTTTCTTTCCTAATTCTAGACCTTTGATAGGTTTTGGCACAATAAATGCAGATATACCTTTGTGCTTCATGCTCTTATCTGTGGTGGCGAACACTACGGCTGCTTTACTTTCATAACCATTTGTTATCCAACATTTGGTGCCATTGATTACCCATTTGCCTCCTTTATCCTTGGCTGTGGTAGACGCCGCACCAGCATCAGATCCATTGCCAGGTTCAGAGAGAGCAAAACAACCAACTGTTTCTCCTAGAAAGTAAACCCTTTATTATTACACTAGAATGTCAGTAAGATTTTAAACTCTGTGTTTATCCCTAAAGTAATATTAGTATTAGTATTATTTTAACTTTATAATTCAACATTTAAAAGTAGATAGAGATCTGGGGCCTGACTCTTGAACAGAATTTCATTGGACAAGCATTGCAGAAATGTCAAACAAGAAATTTATGAACCATTATTCCAAAGCATTATGGTTCAAAAAAATTTCTTGTGACAGTAAAGTAATGCCAATCTGGCGAAATTTGGTTCGGGAGTCAGGGGCCAGATCCTAGAATGCTGACTTGTTATCATTCAAGATTTATTTGATAACAAAAAGGTACACAGTGCAAGTTTCATCAGTTCTGTGCTATTGTGGAAGAGCCCAAGAAAACTCACCAGAACAAAAAGGGGTGACAAACTCCTGCTTCTGTTTATCTGTTCCCCAATGTGTAACAGGTCCTAAGTACAAGGAGTTGTTGACTGACATTATGACGCCGGCAGAAGCACAGCCTCGAGATATTTCTTCCAGCGCTATGGCGTACGCGAGGTAGTCCAGTCCCGTGCCTCCTAGCTCCTCCGGCACGGCTATAGCCATCAGACCCAGCTCTCCCATCTTTTTAATAGCATCGCCAGGATACAAATGCTCTTTATCGTATTTTGCAGCATTGGGCTTTAATTCTGACTCTGCAAACGACCTGCACGTTTTGTACAGCATTTGATAAGTCTCTGGGAGAGAAGAGAGTGAGGCTATGCATCTTGAATGTCTAACTGCTGCTGGAACTAACAGAAAGTTTGTGATGAACACAAATCATGAACAAAACGTAAGTACTTCAATGTCTTATTTCCTTCAAAAGTTCTCACCAAATATTTGAACTGCTCTTGAACAAGTGTTTAGCATTGTATTAGGGTTTAGGAAATATTTATGCT
Organism: Udea olivalis; assembly: GCA_947369235.1. Classification (NCBI taxonomy): domain Eukaryota; kingdom Metazoa; phylum Arthropoda; class Insecta; order Lepidoptera; family Crambidae; genus Udea; species Udea olivalis. Next base: position 5,389,308 of record OX376362.1, on the reverse strand, counting down.
AATTGCTAATTAATTTATGATTTGTTTTCAGAAGAACAAGAGTACTTTGAACTTTACGTACGTTCGGAAATGGTTCGGAAACAGATGATAGATTTTGACATTATTGACATGACACGATTAAAAGGGTGCTCGATAAATTAAGTAGCAGAATAAATATTACTAATATTAATTTATATTTATATATTAGAATATATTCAAATAATCAGACATACCTAATATATTTGTATTTGAATACTATCCTAAGAAAAATGTTTACTATGATAAGAGAACCAAGGGATAAAAGCGCCATCTATCATAGCTTGCGTAAACTTGTAGCAAAGATGTAATGGCGGGGCGGCAGAACTAGTAAAAAAAAGCATCTCTATGAACTGAACTTGAAGATTCTATTTTGTGATTTAGGGATTTCACAATAGATGTCGTTTCTGTCGTAAAAAGAAATTGTGTTTTATGTTATACACATATGATCCAATTTTATTGTTACGGAAGTTTTAGCTGGATGAAAGAGGTAGGAGCAAGACAGAACCATAATATATTATCGGCGTCTTTCTTTTTCATACAATCTCCAACGCATTAGTAATATTTTTCATAATTCAATTGAAGTTTCGTAACGTTCATTCATGTTACGGCTTTTGTTGGGTTTTCGTGTACTTTTGGATGTAATTTTAATTAAAAAGAAAGTAGAATAGTGATTGTAGTTATTTGTGAATATAGTTCATAGATAGTGTATTATCTATATTTAGTTAGTTTTAAATAATAGGTTAGGAAAGATGCCTTTTTTGGAATTATTTTAGCAATGTGGACGATGTTGCCAAGAAGGCGGAGTGTATATATTGTAAAGTGTCTTTCATTTAAAACGATGCTTTGGCTCTGAAATGGTTTGCTAGCTATCTGTCTGATCGCAAACAATATGTTGAAGTAAGTAATACTAACGGTTCCAATTCTCAATCTAGCATATCGCGTGTAGTTACAGGGGTCCCGCAAGGATCTATATTAGGACCGATTCTTTTCATCCTATACACCGCAGATATCACTAGCATTATATAAAACTGTAGTTATCATTTATACGCAGACGACCTTCAGCTCTACATTCCCTATAAGACGGAAACTATTAACTCATCCGTCGATAAACTAAATGAAGATCTAGACCGTGTTAGCCAATGGAGTGACCGTCATAATTTATCATTGAATGCCACCAAATCTAAATATATGATCCTGGGTTCCAGAAACGCTTTAACTAAGATTGTTCAAAACCCGCATGTTTGTATGAGGGGTACTCGCCTAGAGAATGTGCCACAGGCGCGCAACCTGGGCCTTCTCTTGGATGGTAATCTGCGGTTCGAAGGACACATCCTTGAGATTATGCGTAACTGTTTTTACCGACTTAAAGTTTTGTACCATGTCCGAGAACATATAAGTGTAGAAACGCGGATGACGCTATGTGAATCGCTCATCCTTTCTAAACTGAATTATGCTCATACGGTTTTTGTAGGATGCCTTCTAGGATGCACGAAAAAACTAATTCAGCGTATACAGAATGCGTGTGCCAGATATTGCTTTCCAGTTCCTCGACGCTCACATATCACTCCATTTTTAAACCACAATAATCTGTTAAACATGTCATCTAGAAACACCTTACACTTTGCCTCTTTGCTTTTTGGTGTTATAAGAAAGTACCACCTTATCTGTACAGAAAATTGAACTTTGCTCATTGTAAAATGAGGATTGCTCCACGCCTTATGTATCCACAGCACAGTACGGCTGCTTTTCGTGGCAGCTTCCGCCATGCTGCCACGAAATGCTGGAACAATCTTCCGCCACCGATCAGAAATTCAACATCAGCAGCCTCCTATAAACTACATCTCAGGAAATATCTGATCGATAGCCAAAGGTCTAATTATTAAGTAGTCGTACTGTACCTATTTAAACTCGTATACATGAATTATATACATATTATACTATTACACCTATTACATTATTTATACCTATACATACATATTGTATACTTTCATTTCATCTACCTCAAACACATGCGTGTTTGCAAACATTCATTTACACAAAACAAAAACACATTTTTTCCACATTCCATTCCACCTAACCAGATACACATTCCTACACGAACCATCAAATCTTCACATTAGTTAGGCCGAAAATATTTTCAATTTTTTCATGGACCAGTGACGTCCTTCCTCACACCTCGTGGTTACCACAGAAAACCAGCGTCATGGCTCCGCCATGACATAGCAGCTGAGTAATAACCATTTTGGTAACATCCTCACACATGTTTTATTTGTAGTTATTATTATTTTTTGTTTTTGCCTTTTGCCTATTGTTATTTTGTTGTGTTCTTTTGTTTATTTTTATTAATGTGTGATGATTTACCAAATAAATGCTTATTCTATTCTATTCTATTCTATTCAAAACTACGGTATCTAATTAAAAAATTAAAACAAAAACCCCAATGAGTTTATTTATTTTGGAAAACATAAGCAGTTTCATTTGGCATTCATTCATTTTTATTTAATACCAAACTGTTCAATTCAACTTAGACTCGCTTGCTCGCAACGTTATATTAAGTTATATTAGTCAACAGCTTAGCGTATACCGTAACGAGTCGACGATTATCGTAACTAATGCTCGACGAAGTATATTATGAAATATTAGTAACTAAACTAATATATTATAGCTTAATAAATATTAGGTTTAAAAAAAATAGTTAAATAAAATTACAACGCGTTGGCAATATAAAGTCGTTGTGAACACCCATAGACAGAGGGAGGAGTTTTTTTTTGCATACCCATTTTACGGCTACGGGCATGAACAGGGGCCTGACTTAGACAAGGATTGTCAAACAAGAAGTGAACCTTATTCCAAAGCGTTAAGTTAAGTAAGTTAATTTTTTATTTGCTATAACATGGTGATACATGGATGGAAATTTTGTTTAAGTCCTCATGTTGACTTATAGTCATGCAAAGAATGGTACATTACATGGTTCATGAAATTCACTAGACAATAAAGTAAAACCAATAAATCACAGATATGATAATTGTAATATCGGGCACGTAGGGATGATTCGGGGTAGTACAAGAGGGGTGGTGAAAGACAAGGAAACGCGTGCGTTGCAGAGAGCTATTTATTCTGTACTGACTGCTATTACAAAAAGCCATCTACCTTACCGTTACGTACTAATCATCTGCTAGTAACTACCTACATTACACCTCCACACTTAATTACGTTACTTACATTACTTAAACTAATTTACAAAAAAATTATTTTTTATTATTGCTAAACTTAACTAAAACTTATACTTAGGGACGTTATCTAACCTACACTTTCTTATGAGACGTGTCTGGTGCGGTACTGGGCTGGATGAAGGTATATAAGGAGCTGGTGCGCCTGGTGAGCTCGACTGTTTTTCCGGAGTGGCAAAACAATCCTCATCCTCCGCCTCCCCCTCAGCCACACTGCGCGCCCGCGGCGACAGCGCCGGCTCGGCCGATAACGTGACCTCACTCGACTGCGCCGACTGAGTATCCAATTTTTGTGAAGAATTTATGTTAGGTTCACTTAGGTAAGTATTGTCTAGGTTACTATTTATGGGACAAGCTAAAGATTTTCTAGACCTGCGTCTTAATTGATCGATATGTCGATGGATTACGTTGCCGCTTTTATCAATTACACTATAGTCTGTGCTACCTAAAGAACGACTAACTTCACCTGGCTGCCACTTCTCACCTTTTAAGTACTGTCGATACCAAACTTCGGAGCCTGGCTCTAGTTTCCTATTTGACCCCCCCGCTGCTTCTACCTGACGTGACTGACTTTTTAAAGTCTTATTTTCTCTGTCTGGCTTTAGTAAATCTAATTGTGTACGTAGCCTCCTTCCCATCATTAACATGGCCGGGCTTTCACCCGTAGAACAATGTTCTGTATTCCTGTAATACAGCAAAAAAATATTCAATGATTTTTTTACATCGATTCTCTCAATAACCGACTTTTTAATCACATTTTTTAAAGTTTTTACAGCGTTTTCTGCAGCACCGTTGGATGCTGGGTGATACGGCGCTGTAAAAATGTGATCAATTCCGTCGGCGCTAAGAAAATCATTAAATTCCCTACTCGTGAAAGGCGGACCATTATCACTAACAACCTGTTTTGGTATACCCCATCGAGACCATAACTCCCTTATTTTTCCTATAGTAGAATTAGCTGAAGTGTTCGAAACTTCGAATATTTCCACCCATTTGGACATCGCATCTATCACGACCAGATACAGCTTCCCAAACAAAGGCCCCATGAAGTCCATGTGTATCCTCGACCACGGACGTGCCGGCCAGGGCCAGGGCCGGGGCGTGTGCCGCGGCGGCGCGAGGGCGACGCCCGCGCACACGCTGCACGCGCGGCACGCTGCCTCCACCGCCTCATCCACGCCGGGCCACCACACGTACGACCGCGCCAAAGCCTTTGATTTGACTATACCCATGTGAGGTTCGTGAATGATGTCTAGGACCCCATCACGACATCTTTCCGGTACGATTAACCTGTAACCCCACATCAAACAGCCTAGCTCCTCGTAAATCTCTGATTTTCTATTGAAATATGGTTTTATTCCCCCAATTTCACACTGTTCTGGCTGTTCATTTTCGCACTGTTCACACTGTCACCTCTGCATCCTACTAGCTGTCATCGTTGGTATTCCCTTGTTAGGATTAAAAATCGAAACGAGCGGTTTATGGTCAGTGCGTAACGTAAACCTACGGCCAAATAAATATTGATGAAACTTCTTAATGCAAAATATAATAGCGAGTGCCTCCCTGTGTATCTGAGAGTAATTCTTCTCTGCGTCATTGAGCGTGCGCGAAGCGAATGCGACCGGCCGCTCGCCCCCCGGCCCCCGCTGCGTGAGCACGGCGCCGAGGCCGTACGAGCTCGCGTCGCACGTCGCAATCAGCGGAGCTGTCGGCTCGTAGTGCGCCAGCACACTCGCGCTCGTCAGACAATGTTTTACCTGCGCAAAGGACCGGTCGCACTCGGAGTCCCAATTCCAGTCGACCCCTTTGCGTAATAAATTGTATAACGGAGATAACGTGGTACTAAGATTCCTGATAAACCTACCAAAAAAATTTACTGTTCCCAGAAATGACCTCAACTGGGAAACATTTTCCGGTTGTTTCATTTTAGCTATCGCCTCTATTTTAGACTTGTCAGGTTTAATGCCCTCCCTAGACACTACATAACCGAGGTAAGTAACTTCCTCAGCAAAGAATGTACATTTAGATTTCTTTAATTTCAACCCGTTTGATTGTAAACGTTGGAAAACCGCTTCTAATGTTTGTAAATTTTCCAATTTTGATTTCCCGCCAATAATCACGTCATCAAGGAAAATCTGAACATTAGGGATGTCACCTAGTAAATTTGTCATAATTCTCTGGAAAATACCTACACTGGAAGATAGGCCGTAAACTAGTCTGTTGTAGCGGAATAACCCCCGGTGAGTGTTTTTCACTGTGAATTTTTTTGACTCATCAAGTTCCACCTGATTATACGCTTGTGAAAGGTCAATTTTGCTAAAGTACAAGTAGTAAAGTACGTTTAAATTCACAAGTACATCTTCTATCTTAGGAAGCGGATAACGATCGACCAATAAAGACGGATTTAAAGTAGCTTTGTAATCCGCGCAAATTCTAAGTGAACCGTCCGGTTTATTAATTGGTACCAGTGGTGAGGCCCAGTCGGAACAGTCGACGGGCTCGATGACGCCGGCGCGCAGCATGGCGTCGAGCTCGGCGTCCACGCGCTCGCGCAGAGCGTATGGCAGCGGCCGCGCGCGATGGAACACCGGTGTGGCCCCAGGCCGCACGCGCAGAGTCGCCGCGCCGCCCGTGTACCGACCCAGACCCCCATCAAATAGCTCCTTATACCTATCGAACAATTTTAATATTCCGTTATTTGACGGATCGCCCTTACTTGACATCATGTTACAATTAAACAACGGTACTTTAATTTTTAATTCAGCTAGCCATTGTCTTCCTAGCAAGGAAGTCGTCCCCCCGCTTATTACAAATAATTCCAAATGTTTAGAATAACCTTTGTAGTTGACCAATGGCTTAATAATCCCTAAAGGCTTTATCTTAGAGCCGTCGTAGAACTTTAAAACTGTGTAATCACTTTCAATACTCAAATGTGCAAAATATTTGTCATAGGTAACTTTACTAATACAAGATATTGCTGTACCGGTATCGATTTCCATATTTATGGTAGTCTTATCTATTTGGACTGATACACTTACAGATTTGTAGTTATTCAGACACAAGTGATGCAATTCTTCCTCGAGGTCATCGCCGCACTCCTCGCCACTCCCGCGATCGGCGTCCCCGAAGTGCAGCGCGTTCCGCGAAGGTACCCATGTCACCGCCCGGCTTGGACCCTGGCCTTGGCGCCTATCCGCTCCCCGCGACATGCCCATGGTCTTCCCACCTGGACACACCCGTCGCAAATGGCCTGTCTTATGACACTTGCTGCATACATATTCCCGGAACCGACAGTTTCCTTGGTCGTGGTTCTGTCCTCCGCAAGCTACACAATTATTCGTGCCTGAACTATTATTCATATACGTTCCGTACTGATGCTTAGCGCCAACTCCCGCGCTCCTGTTGCTCGGCCGCCCGCGCCACGATTGCGTAATGGCGTGCACTGAGCCTGTTTCAGTTGCTCCCGCTGATATTACGGATTCTTCTACGATCGCCGCGTTCCTCTCTGCCGCTTCCAATGACGTTGCAAGTTTGAACGCCAATGCGAATGTTATTGTGTCGTCCTCCGCAAAAAGCCGCTGGCGAATAACATCACTGCGTAATCCACATATGAATTGATCCCGTAGATTGTCATTTAAATTGCCGCCAAACTTGCAATGCTTCGATATTTTTTTCAATTCCGCCACGTACGTAGACATATTCTCACCGGCCTTTTGTCTCCTTTGTCTAAAACGGTACCTTTCTGCCAACGCTGAGGGTGTCGGTTGTAGGTAGGATTGCATCATCTCGTCCACGGCGATGAACGTCAACTCTGACGGTTTCTTAGGGCTTGCTAAATTTTCCAGCAACTCGTATGCCTCATCTCCGATGGATGCAATCAAAACAGGCAGTTTCATTTCGTCTTCCGTTTTATTCACTTTGAAATACATATTCAACCGGTCAACGTACGATGACCACGTCCCGCACTTCACATTGAACTCGTTCAATTTTCCCACAGACATCTTATTCCAACCGTTTTCTTCGCAGGTTCGAAGTTAACTCGTCGCCAGTGTAATATCGGGCACGTAGGGATGATTCGGGGTAGTACAAGAGGGGTGGTGAAAGACAAGGAAACGCGTGCGTTGCAGAGAGCTATTTATTCTGTACTGACTGCTATTACAAAAAGCCATCTACCTTACCGTTACGTACTAATCATCTGCTAGTAACTACCTACATTACAATAATGTATGTCATTAAAATATTATTTTTGCAGTTACCATGTCAATAAATCGAATAATTAAATACATTATACATTTTAAATACAAACAAACATAAAAATAATTATACAATCAGATTAATAATTTATTGGTTATCAGAATATTCTTGAATTAAATAAAAACATTTAGTCAAAAGCCAGGCATGCAGTTGCTTCTCAAACTTTAGTATAGGCATATCCTTAAATACTGGTGGCACTTATACATTTAAATAGCCATGCAATAAGGACTGCGCTTAAATAATTCTGATCTTATCTTGGTGAGCAAAATGCTAGAATGATGCCTCGTAGGTATTTGTTTTTGTCCACCTCTTGTGATAAAGTATTGTTACATATGGATACATGGCAATGGCAATGCTTATAATTCCCTGAATAGTGGTTTACAGGGATCTAAGAAATGCACACGGCAAACTGCTCTGACGCACTTCTGCGCTATTTAAGCTCTTTTTACATTGGCTGAGTTACCCCACAACGAGTACCATAGCTAAGCAACGACGATACGTAGCCATGGTACGCGGATGATGCAGTTTCAATGGACGAGACGTTACTAAGTCGCCGTAGTGCGAATAAAAACCTGTCAATTTCCACAATTTTTTTCTACGTGTGTTTTCCAGCTACAATGTTTGTCTACAATGTTGTTCTAAGCCTAGAAAATTTTCCTCATCTACAGTCTCTACAGGGTTACTTTTATTTTTGACTAACAGGTTAGCTGATTTTGCATTTCGTGTAGAAAATTGGATAATCTTGGTCTTGTGAATATTTATGTTAAGATTATTTAAATCTAGCCACTCTCTAATACTCTTTAGAGTGTCATTAATGTCGTTTGTTTATAACAATAGTGGTGTCATCTGCAAACAAGATACACTTGTGTTTTGTTTTATCTGGCAAATCATTGATAAATAACACACCCCTAAAACACTGCCTTGCGGCCGCGGCACTTCACAACTGTTAATCCGATATTTTGACCGGAAGGTGCACCTTTTTGATTGTACAATTGTTGATATTTCAGTACATTGCTGTCTATCAGACAAATAACCAGCACCGAGTGAAGAGCAACGCTACATCGTAGAGCATTTTGTATGCGGATGTGAATCTCCTGTTCTCTGGAGTGAGTATCAGTGATCGTGCAGCCGAGATATTTGAATGATACGACGCCCTTGTATATTGCGGCTCCCACACGTAGGTCTTTCCTCGGTACCCTGTTATTTCAGTACCTCTTCATATGCATGTACTCCGTTTTGGCTTGGTTGATTTTGAGACCCACTTAACCCGCCTCATCTTATAGTACTTTGGCAGCTTTTTGCACTTGTGCCTTTGTTTCTCTCAGTAGTGCCAGGACATTTGTATAGCGAATCACCTTAGGCTACCCTTTCAATTGCACTCCGCCATCGGTCAACAATACTCTACGGATCACCTTTTCCAGCACCAAATTAAACAGCATAGGTGATTATGCATCCCCTTGTTTAAGACCCGTCACCAACTGGCGTCACCATAATGCTTTGGAATAATGGGAACTCAGCAGGCAGAATCAGAATCAGAATCATTTATTTCGCTTGAAAGTGGTACAAAGATGTTAAATATATATATACAAGGTCCTCACAATTAACTATAGCATAGCATGCAAAATTCATTATTATAATTTTAAGTTCACATGGAAATTATTAATAATCATTATATTGTCAGAATGTCACCGAAACACGCTTAAAACATGAAATACAAAATAATTGAGTCACAACAAACGAGACTCAGAGAATTTAAAATATTCATCCATTGAGTAGAAGCATCTTTCTATCAACCGCCGCTTGAGGTTTATCTTAAATCTGTTTAGTGAAAGTACCTTTATTTCGTCATTTAATTTATTATAAACTTTTATAGCCATGCAGTAAGTGCTTCTACTGTAAAGCGTCGTAGAGATTGCGGGTAGAACCAGTTTATTCGGATACCTTGTATTAAATTTACAAACCTCTTTTTTCTTTGTGAATAGATTTGAATTGGTTTTTACAAATATACATATTTCATAGATGTAGATGCATGTTACGGTTAGCAACTTGAGATTTTTAAATAACGGTCTCCAGGATGTCAAACCGTCAACATTACAAATAGCTCGAATACATTGTTTCTGAGCTATTAGTGCCCGGTTTGTGTGGTACGAGTTGCCCCAGAGAAGAATACCATACCTCAGCAGGGAGCATACGTATCCGTGGTAAGCCCGAATAGCGACACTAGTTTCGCTAACTCGTGTTAGTCGCCACAGTGCATATGCAAAAGAATTCATTTTATTGCAAAGTTTATTTATATGCTCTGCCCATGATAATTTATCATCAATTAGTATACCCAAGAACAAAGTAGTCTTGGATTCTCTAATGGGATTTAATCCGGACGAAACATTCAGGAGGCGTTTTTTACCATTTTTGTTGATAAATTGAATATATGTAGTTTTTTCTAAATTTACCATAAGATTATTACTACCTAACCATTTAATTATTTTACTGATAGTTTCATTTATTTCGTCATTATATGTTTCTGAATTGTTGCATGGAATAACAACCGATACATCGTCGGCAAAAAGTATACAATCATGATGAGTTACTTCTGGAAGATCATTTATATAGAGCAAGAATAACAAAGGGCCCAAAATGCTACCCTGCGGCACGCCAACATCGTTTAATTTCATGGATGACCTGTACTTGGTCAATTCCATCCTGGTATTCATGTGTGTTATCTCTACATACTGATTTCGATTGTCGAGGTAACTTTTAAGCCATTCGCTTGTTATTCCTCTTATACCCATAGTGCTACATTTATTTAGTAGTATTTTGTGCGACATGAAATCAAAGGCCTTGCTCATATCGAAAAAGACAACCGTGGCTGGTATACGCTTGTCCAAATAATAAGACACTTTATTAAGTAGCGTAAAAGTAGCTAAAGATGTGGATTTACCTTTTTGGAATCCGTGTTGCTCAGGTTTTATTAATTGAAATGCATTTAAAAAGCTTGTCATACGAACGTGCATAGCTTTCTCAAAAAATTTTGAAATCGTAGGCAGAAGAGATATAGGCCTATAATTCGCTATAAGTTCTTTGCTTCCTTTCTTATGAAGGGGCATGACTACAGAGGTCGCCCTCTACCTTAAACCGGATCCTGCTGACTTCGGTGGCCACCTTAATCATACGAACCAGCTTGTGGGGTATCTTAAACTCACGTAGAATTCGGTAGTGTCTCCCTGTCACCGCTGTCGCATGTTTTGGTGAAATCCAACAAGAGTGTGTGGATATTTTGTGCAAAGATCTGGTCTAAAGTACTCCTATTTCATTGGAAACCGCATTGGTAGTCGCCCAGGATGCCTTTAGCTTATTATTCTAGCTTCGTCAACCAAATATAATAGAGGATTTTGTAAGCCGTTGGTAGCAGTGCTATTCCGCTGTAGTTCACGCACTTTTTCTTGCATCCTTTTTGATGAATAGGGCAGATTACACCAACGTTCCACTCTGATGGCTGCTGTTCCATCTCCCATATCCATAGCATGGGGCTAAAAATTCGTGCTTGTGTGTTTATCCCACACAGCTTCCAAACTTCCCCAGGAATCACAATCAACACTAGGTGATTTGTTATTCCTTAGCCTCATTATACAAATACACCCTTAAACGTCCCATTGCTGGGCACAGGCCTCACCTCAACTATGAAGTGGTATGAGCTGTACTTCAACACGCGGGCTCAGTGCGGATTGTTGGAGAACTGAATGTAAGGCCAGTGATAAACCTTACCGTCAGATGTTATCAAGCCGCCTTTTTAGGCCTCTTACTAGGCTTTACGACTGATTTCTTGCGACGTCAGCCGGGATCAACTGTTTAATGTGCCTTCCGAAGCACGGAGATGCCCGAAAAACACATTACTTAATATCGGTCGGGATGGTCACCCATCCATAACCCGACCTGACTGGCGTTGCTTAACATCGGATCGTTGCCGATCCGCTGCCGTCACTTAGCCACGGGCACCTCTTTATGGCTCATTATGGCTCGCTTCATCTCTAGGTCGCTGGTCGGAGGAACTACCTCGTCGTTTGGTTCCTCAGAGCTAAGATCTATATGATGGACTGTCGGCGGTTAATTGTCCTGAAATAAGTCTTTCCACATTAGTTTTCTTGCTACGTCATCGGTTAATGAATTTCCTTCGTCATTTTGAAGAAACTGCGTCATTGGCTGTTACCCTTTCTCGTGTTGACACAAAGACATCGGTTACAATCGATAATTTTTTATATGATGAACAAAATCTCAGTTTCTTTCGGGCGCGCGCCCCGGTTTAGCATACCTATCTGATGGACGGCAAGCCCTTGGTCGGAGTAGCGCAGGTCAGGGACTTGGGGGTGAACTTTAATAAAGAACTCAACTTCCGAGAATACATCATTAAAACTTGCAAAAAAGCTTACAGGATGTTAGGATTTGTACTGCGGGGGGCTAAGGGTTCTACGAGCATTAGCGTAGTTATCACGCTCTATAACACCCTAGTTAGGAGTCACTTAGAGTTTAACTCAGGCATTTGGGCCCCTCATGAAGATAAGTATACTTTAAAAAAAACTGGGTTCTGATATAAAAAATGCAAAGCTAATCGAAAAGCTTTAATAGAAAAACCCATCATAGCACTTAAAACTTTTAACAAAACAAAACCAACTTAAAAAAAAACTATTCCAAAACAAAGCACTAAAAAGTAAAGAAATAATTGCGTATTCTTCTAAAACTTATACGATAATATAGGTACAATTATTGTTATTGTTGGAGTCGGTGTCAGCCAATGTAGGTTTGTAACTATACATACGTAAACGTGATATGTAAGAATATTGTAGTGTTTCCTTGGCTGACACCGACTCCAACAATAACAATAATTGTACCTACATTATATTATCGTATAAGTTATAGAAGAATACGCAATTATTTCTTTACTTTTTAGTGCTTTGTTCTGGAATAGTTTTTTTTGAAGTTGGTTTTTTTTTGTTAAAAGTTTTGTTTATTTCTTGATTTTCAGTGAATAGTTCTTATTTATTTTAAACATCGAAAAAGTATTCGTCCAATTGCTCTTAAGAATTGAAAAGTAAACTTTGTCACGGATCCCATAATCAGAACTGAACACTCATCGAACTACCCTTGAAGTACGAGTATATCCTTTCCAATAAAAAAAGAAGCATCTAAATCGGTTGGCGTGTTAATGAGTTATTCGTCCATTTGTCGCGCAAATGGTTTATCTAGATCCCTGGACATTATTCCACACAGCGCCATCTAGCCCCAAAGTAAGCTAATTAAAGCTTGTGTTATGGGATACTAGACAACGGATAAACATACTTAAATACATTTTCTTTTGTAAATACATACTTATTATACATAGGAGACACCCAGACCAGTACAAACAGACATGTTCATGCACACAAATGTTTGTACTGTGCGGGGATCGAACCCGCGACCTCTGGTGTAGTAGCCAACTTCTTAACCATTACACCAAGTCGGTCGTCCTAGATTTAAGACTTATATGGATTTCCCATGGATGCCACTGTCAGAACTGGACCAAATAAAAATGGGACCACACGGGCACCATCAGCTGTCAAATAAATAAAAAAATATCAAAATCGGTTCAGCCAGTCGAAAGTTATGAGGTAACAAACATAAAAAAAAAACATACAGTCGAATTGAACACCTCCTCCTATTTTTGAAGTCGGTTGAAAAGGGAATGTTATCTTCATGAAATTATGATTAACCGAATTTTGCTAGAAGAACTTCAAAAAGACATCAAATATCTAGATGAAAGTTATACTCATTCCAGCTATAAACTCAAAAAGTGCTGGAAGGTATTCTTACAGATATCTCAAAGGGAAAGAGGTGGATCATAATACCTAGTGCGCTAACAGTATTTAGCGGAGTAAATAAACAGGAGGATTATCATTCGGAAATGAACCAAAAATATTTCACTAACTGGGTTACAGGAAAACTTGCAGCAGTTAACCATTGAAGGTTAGTATTTTTTTTTTCAGTAAATCAGTATGTACATTCGTTAAAAGTCAGTAATGCGGTTAATAGGGGTCGCAATACCGGTCCCTCTCTCCGATACCGGTATCCTCGGTATTGTGTCAAGGCGAATGCCGGGAACCCGGTGTTTTCGGTATTTTCGATATTTTGGGAAAATGTATTTTTTTTTTCTTAGTTTTTCTTTCTGTCAGTCATTTTAGTCTCGAATTCAAAAGGTATTATACGTTTAAGTATAAAAAGTCAAACAATAAAAGGAATTTAAGGAAAAATCTACTTTTAATCAATTAAAACGAGTAGTAATTGCAACGGTTAGTTACAACTTACTTACATAAAAAAATCAAACAAAATCATATTAAGTAAGAAACAAATGAAATAATCAAGTCTTGGTTTTATTAAATTAAAATGTTTTTATAATCCTTATTCACAGAATATAACAATCGTATCTGTAGTTTGCATTAATAATCAACATCCGTCTTACCCTTAATCATATTAGTTTTCGTCATCAGCATATCAGCCATAGGACGTCCACTGCTGAACATAGGCCTCCCCCAACAATTTCCACCTATCCCGATTAGAAGCAGCCTGCATCCAGCGATTTTACCAGACTTGACCAGATCGTCCGTCCATCTCGCGAGGGGCCGTCCTACGCTGCGCCTGCCGATACGTGGTCTCCACTCGAAGACTTTTCTGCCCCATCGGCCATTAGTCCTTCGAGCAATGTGTCCTGCCGACTAATACTTCAGCTTGCTAACCCATTTGACTATGTCGGTTACCTTAGATCTTCTACGGATCTCCTCATTTCTGATTCGATCTCGCAGCCTATCACCATACCTCAGCAGGGAGCATACGTATCCGTGGTAAGCCCGAATAGCGACACTAGTTTCGCTAAATCGTGTTAGTCGCCACAGTGCATATGCAAAAGAATTTATTTTATTGCAAAGTTTATTTATATGCTCCGCTCATGATAATTTATCATCAATTAGTATACCCAAGAACAAAGTAGTCTTGGATTCTCTAATGGGATTTAATCCGGACGAAACATTCAGGAGGCGTTTTTTACCATTTTTGTTGATAAATTGAATATATGTAGTTTTTTCTAAATTTACCATAAGATTATTACTACCTAACCATTTTATTATTTTACTGATAGTTTCATTTATTTCGTCATTAAATGTTTCTGAATTGTTGCATGGAATAACAACCGATACATCGTCGGCAAAAAGTATGCAATTTTTCTTATACCCATAGTGCTACATTTATTTAGTAGTATTTTGTGCGACACGATATCAAAGGCCTTGCTCATATCGAAGTAGACAACCGTGGCTGGTATACGCTTGTCCAAATAAAGACACTTTAATAAGTAGCGTAAAATTAGCTAAAGATGTGGGTTTACCTTTTTGGAATCCGTGTTGCTCAGGTTTTATTAATTGAAATGCATTTAAAAAGCTTTTCATACGAACGTGCATAGCTTTCTCAAATATATTTATAAAATTTTAATTATTTAAAATCTTAAACACCATTAAATTCCAGGCAGTAAAATCACCTACCTAAAAATCTCACTTATGATACAGATCGCGTCATTTGATTGGTTGATGGTAAGATTATCAACCAATCACGTGAAAGGACGGATAAACGACCCAATGGGTCGTTTTTGATTGTGAGATGTCAATTTGATTACCGTCAAGAGTCCTCTAAAGAACCTCTAGTACTCTTTTTCATACGTTGGCAAACTGGGGTCATATGAATGACTACAGATTGAAAACGTATTTAATTAAAAATATCCTAGATCCTTTACCTTAAAAAATGTTAAATATTAAATATTTAAATATGTAAGGTATGAAATACAAATACCTCGAAATGCTTTTCGATATTTTATTAATACAATTCAGATTTTCAGATACGGCTTTTGGATACGGATTAAAATTGACGATAATAGCATGTGCATGAGCCGAGGGCAAGGTCCGGTGCCAAGAAAAAAAACGCTTCTGTCAAACAAAACAATCTCGATAACACGAAAAAAATAATAATATACAATGATAAAATGGAGATATTACTAAGATTTGTACATGTTAGCCCTTTAAGACTTACAGCTTCTAGAATACTAGCTTCTCAAGTTGCTCACTACACCAGGTATGTCGGTAATATTAATGAAAACTTCTTTCTGTTACGTACATAACCTTAAATTTAAAATAAATTTATTTCAGGTTGGCTGAAGTTGGTAAATTA
The DNA here is from genome assembly GCA_947369235.1 of Udea olivalis. NCBI lineage: Eukaryota > Metazoa > Arthropoda > Insecta > Lepidoptera > Crambidae > Udea > Udea olivalis. The sequence goes on along the minus strand of OX376362.1, from coordinate 5,373,571 downwards.
GAAGCGCCTAAGTCCTCTGGAAAATATGACACAGGGCAGCTCATTTTGCATAAGGTATTCGGTTACAGAGGAGTGATTCTGTTTCCTTGGTTAGCAAGAGTATACGACAGAGATGCAACCAATAAGAAAGAAAATACTGAACCATCGAGCACCACGGACACCTCTGGGGACTCCTTGTCTAACGTGGGCAAGGAGGTTAAGGGCAGAACTCATACATTCTATCAGGTCCTTATTGACACCAGGGATGCTCCATACATAGTAAGTTCTTGACATACATTCCTAGACTGCATGCAATTTCCCACCTAGAGTTAGTCAAAGTCTAACCTGTTCTAAATGGTTCGAAGTACAATATGCTAATGGAGCTGTGTTCCTAGCAGCAGGCAAAATGTTTTGAAACACCAGCGAGCGATTACCAATCTAACAAGATATCTAGTGATAGCTGTAAACAGTTTGGCGGTCATCGTTATTGTGAATGATTAAAAAACCTAATTGCAATGGAAGTGGTGAAATGATCAGAATTTAAGTGATGCAAAATCTGTCTGATTCAAAATGTAGTTTATTATTTTATTTCATTTTGCCAAATCTTTAAAGTGCATTACTCATTGCTGTCCAAAGTTATTTTTCAATAGATTTACTTGAGCCCTAACTTCTGATTTGTGATTTGAGGACGTCAAAATGTATAGTGTGATAAAAAAAAAAAATACAAAACAACTACATTAGTACAAATAAGTAGGTGAACAAATCTCACTGAGAGCAAGAATTGTTTTGAGTGCTATATTGACTAACAATTGAAAATCTATTGTGACCCCGATAGCTATGTGTTAATGTTGATTGGATGGTGTGATATAATTATATTAATTACTCCATGCTTTTTTAGAAAAGAAAGCATATTTCGGTAGATTGTACTCTCATTATTATCTTATTTGTAATAATAAAGGTTATCATCTTGTTTATCAAAACTACCTATATTATTTTTGCATTATTGTTTGTAATTATTTGGAATACCTATCTCATTTGGGTCACTGTAAGTAGTTCACTTGTTTTTGGATTTTATAATTTATTTTTCTATACCTACATTTTATTTTTTTAAGTGACCTGTCCAAATTTTTCACTAAAATAATATCTTATTGCTTACATACGTGATGGGTTTGCTGCAACCAGTGAATTAAATTAAAAGTTTCAATAATTTAATAAAAGTAATTTATTTTTGACTGTGCACACAAACATCGATATGAGACCTGAATGGAAGAAAAAGGTATAATAGCTGAATTTACTTGATGTTTTGTGGATGTGAACTAACAATGCTTGTATTGTAAGTGATCACCAGAAGTAATGTTATACTAATGCATTAAAATTGTTTAACCTAAATTCTAGCATCAGTTCTATTGTATTTTGGCACCATAATGTTTTCATCTTTCATAATATTGTGTCTTATAGAACAGTCAGACAAATCATTTACTAGAAAGTCAAAATAGGTTTTTTTGCAAAATGTTAGTTCTCAAGTAGTGATCATACAGGTAATGAGACACAGTGGAATTACTGTACGGAAAACTGTTGATTAAAATTCAAGGCATTTACATATTTGGGCATTAATATTGTTTCAGCTTATATCTAACAGTGTGCTTTGCTGGTGAGGTTTCTTTAACATAAAATTGTAGCTCATAATTTTTAGAATTTATATTTGAGAATATGGCGGCAGACAAGGTTTTTTTGCAGTCTCGTCTGCGCTCGTATGCGCGATATGCGCATGCAAGTTTGAATTCATTTTGGTATGAAGTCTGAATATATATTCAGGTCAACTTAAATCCCGAAGCTCTAGGAATGACTGCATACCTAGGCCGTCTAGCGCGCGCGCGTTAACTTAGCAGTACCTATTATTTGCAAAATCTCAAAAACCTTCGTTTAATAAATGCTACCTTTATCTGTCCACTTAACTGACCAATTCAATATAAAAATCGTCTATCATAAAGATAAAAAGATTTATTAACAAAAAAAAAAAAATTGACCAAAATAACTAGGACATTCGTTCCTAAATAAACAACCAACGTGTTAAAATTTTAAACCAATCCTGTGGCTGCCCTACCTTTTTTATAGTAAAGCGGGATTGGCTTTCGACATCCTTTCACAGTCGTTTTTTTCAAGCTTTGCTATTCTCGGCTCTTGAAGCCGCCTTCTTACCCATTTTTAGATCTAAATAAGGTGCCTATATCGCTTTTCGCTATTTCTCAGGGCCGCCCCCGAACTTTATTATTGGGCTCCAAAGACAAATGTTTATAGCTTCATTGTAATGACTATAGACGTTCACTGATGTGAACATGAATGAGTACAAAGAGGTAAACACTCGCGGGTTGTCCTTAGCGCGCGCAGACCGAAGCCGTGACCTTCCTCGGCAACCAGGAGTCGAGCCGCAGCCTCTACGCTATCCCCGGGCTGGACTACGTGGCGCACGACGACATCATCCCCTACACGTCCATGGAGCGAGTGCCGCTGCAGCACGAGCTGTTCGACAAGTTTCTCATGCACAACCCTGACAAAGGTATTAAAATATAAAGTCTAAAAGAAAACGAAGGGCTTAACCCTCTATCAGGGGCAATATCAGGGGACCTACTATAATTTGTCTGAAGTTCTGAACACTTAATAATCCTTGAGGGTTCAAAAAATATCCTTTTTATTTATGAGTGTGAAGATATCCACTCCTTACGCATACGTAAACATTTTTTTTGTCCAGTTGCTTTCACTTAACACATACTCAGGACGATCAAAAAGTGTTCGGTGTTGGTAACTGGAAAAGTGGTTTGCGCAGCACCTTACCGAAATTTTATAGGTTTTGCAATGTAGTAGGCCCCTAGCTGTTGTAAACGCCTGTTGTAAACCCAAAACAAGTTTAAAAGAGTAACTGCTGAGTTTCTCGCCGGGTCTTCTCAGCAAGAAACAACTCCGACCCGGTGGTAGAGTCGCATTATGTCTGTATACTTTTTATTTACATATCCATATTATTATGGTATTTATGTCCATTATTTAGTATATTTTGCTGTAAATTTGACGATTTGTAAGTACTGATACAGTCTATTTGAATAAAGTTATTTGAGTTTGAGTTTAGCGATACTTAGGGCCAATGTTCGATCCCACACTACAATTCCCATCGAATGGCTTTCACTCCAGAACTTTATGGCTCTCTCGTTTGGCCGTCAGATCTCTTGTTACATGGTGCTGAATGTTCAGGTCGGCCACGGATATTTTTATTACTGGTCCGTTGCTGTAAAAGATAACAAAACATAGTCCCACTGCACCACAATAGGCAATCAAGACCGCTAAAACATTTCAGACCCACCATTCATAGCCCAAGAGACCCTACGCGCGTGGCAGAAGAAGAACCATCCGTGGCTGGAGCTGAGCGACGTGCACCGGGAGACCACGGAGGGCGTGCGCGTCACCGTCATCCCCTTTTATATGGGCAGCCGAGAATCGCAGAACTCTGCCGTATACTGGGTGAGTCTAGCTGCATACTTCAACTTTTAGAATAATTACACCTAGAAGGATAGTTCTATACCTAAACGCGTCAATTGTGATGACAGAATCAACTGGCACTAAATCCCTATCAGTATTTAACATGAAAGAAAACTTATCGTGTTTCACTGATATGTTGTTACAACAAATAAACATTTTGAAGCTCTTATTACATTGAAAAAATACTGTAAGCACTTATGGTTAGTTTATATTTAGCCAGCTAAATATTTGGGGCCTAAGAGCGGGTCCCCGACTTTCCTTCTGTGTAACTGTCGCGAAACCAGACAGGATATAGAGAATCTATCATTTGTCGGTCACCGGTGACCGACGCTGTGGCGTGCAACCTAGCTATACATTTTTTCCCTCATAAGTGATAAAAAACACTACTTTTCTTTCTTCCCCATGTGAAGTATTAAACACACTCCCCATTAATTTACTCAGTTCATGCTTATCAGATTAATTATCCATTCAATCTGAAAAAACAACCTTTAGTAAAGGTTTGAAAGCCCTGATTTTAACAGTAAACAAACACAAATCTTATTGCTGTCCTTTTTAACAACCCAAGTGTTTGCATCACTACTTCAATTCACTGTCTCTTTTGTTCAGTGGCGGTATTGCATCCGGCTAGAGAACTTGGGCCCGCAAGCGGTCCAGCTTCGCGAGCGTCACTGGCGCATCTTCTCCCTCAGCGGCACGCTCGAGACGGTCCGCGGCCGAGGAGTCGTAGGCCAGGAGCCCGTGCTGGCGCGGCACTCGCCCGCCTTCCAGTACAGCAGCCATGTTAGCCTGCAGGCGCCTAGCGGGCACATGTGGTGAGTAGCCTTACAGGCGTCGTAGCCAGGAGCCGTGCTGGCGCGGCACTCGCCCGCCTTCCAGTACAGCAGCCATGTTAGCCTGCAGGCGCCTAGCGGGCACATGTGGTGAGTAGCCTTACAGGCGTCGTAGCCAGGAGCCGTGCTGGCGCGGCACTCGCCCGCCTTCCAGTACAGCAGCCATGTTAGCCTGCAGGCGCCTAGCGGGCACATGTGGTGAGTAGCCTTACAGGCGTCGTAGCCAGGAGCCGTGCTGGCGCGGCACTCGCCCGCCTTCCAGTACAGCAGCCATGTTAGCCTGCAGGCGCCTAGCGGGCACATGTGGTGAGTAGCCTTACAGGCGTCGTAGCCAGGAGCCGTGCTGGCGCGGCACTCGCCCGCCTTCCAGTACAGCAGCCATGTTAGCCTGCAGGCGCCTAGCGGGCACATGTGGTGAGTAGCCTTACAGGCGTCGTAGCCAGGAGCCGTGCTGGCGCGGCACTCGCCCGCCTTCCAGTACAGCAGCCATGTTAGCCTGCAGGCGCCTAGCGGGCACATGTGGTGAGTAGCCTTACAGGCGTCGTAGCCAGGAGCCGTGCTGGCGCGGCACTCGCCCGCCTTCCAGTACAGCAGCCATGTTAGCCTGCAGGCGCCTAGCGGGCACATGTGGTGAGTAGCCTTACAGGCGTCGTAGCCAGGAGCCGTGCTGGCGCGGCACTCGCCCGCCTTCCAGTACAGCAGCCATGTTAGCCTGCAGGCGCCTAGTGGGCACATGTGGTGAGTAGCCTTACAGGCGTCGTAGCCAGGAGCCGTGCTGGCGCGGCACTCGCCCGCCTTCCAGTACAGCAGCCATGTTAGCCTGCAGGCGCCTAGTGGGCACATGTGGTGAGTAGCCTTACAGGCGTCGTAGCCAGGAGCCGTGCTGGCGCGGCACTCGCCCGCCTTCCAGTACAGCAGTCATGTTAGCCTGCAGGCGCCTAGTGGGCACATGTGGTGAGTAGCCTTACAGGCGTCGTAGCCAGGAGCCGTGCTGGCGCGGCACTCGCCCGCCTTCCAGTACAGCAGCCATGTTAGCCTGCAGGCGCCTAGCGGGCACATGTGGTGAGTAGCCTTACAGGCGTCGTAGCCAGGAGCCGTGCTGGCGCGGCACTCGCCCGCCTTCCAGTACAGCAGCCATGTTAGCCTGCAGGCGCCTAGTGGGCACATGTGGTGAGTAGCCTTACAGGCGTCGTAGCCAGGAGCCGTGCTGGCGCGGCACTCGCCCGCCTTCCAGTACAGCAGCCATGTTAGCCTGCAGGCGCCTAGCGGGCACATGTGGTGAGTAGCCTTACAGGCGTCGTAGCCAGGAGCCGTGCTGGCGCGGCACTCGCCCGCCTTCCAGTACAGCAGCCATGTTAGCCTGCAGGCGCCTAGTGGGCACAAGTGGTGAGTAGCCTTACAGGCGTCGTAGCCAGGAGCCGTGCTGGCGCGGCACTCGCCCGCCTTCCAGTACAGCAGCCATGTTAGCCTGCAGGCGCCTAGCGGGCACATGTGGTGAGTAGCCTTACAGGCGTCGTAGCCAGGAGCCGTGCTGGCGCGGCACTCGCCCGCCTTCCAGTACAGCAGCCATGTTAGCCTGCAGGCGCCTAGTGGGCACATGTGGTGAGTAGCCTTACAGGCGTCGTAGCCAGGAGCCGTGCTGGCGCGGCACTCGCCCGCCTTCCAGTACAGCAGCCATGTTAGCCTGCAGGCGCCTAGCGGGCACATGTGGTGAGTAGCCTTACAGGCGTCGTAGCCAGGAGCCGTGCTGGCGCGGCACTCGCCCGCCTTCCAGTACAGCAGCCATGTTAGCCTGCAGGCGCCTAGCGGGCACATGTGGTGAGTAGCCTTACAGGCGTCGTAGCCAGGAGCCGTGCTGACGCGGCACTCGCCCGCCTTCCAGTACAGCAGCCATGTTAGCCTGCAGGCGCCTAGCGGGCACATGTGGTGAGTAGCCTTACAGGCGTCGTAGCCAGGAGCCGTGCTGGCGCGGCACTCGCCCGCCTTCCAGTACAGCAGCCATGTTAGCCTGCAGGCGCCTAGCGGGCACATGTGGTGAGTAGCCTTACAGGCGTCGTAGCCAGGAGCCGTGCTGGCGCGGCACTCGCCAGTACAGCAGCCATGTTAGCCTGCAGGCGCCTAGCGGGCACATGTGGTGAGTAGCCTTACAGGCGTCGTAGCCAGGAGCTGTGCTGGCGCGGCACTCGCCCGCTTTCCAGTACAGCAGCCATGTTAGCCTGCAGGCGCCTAGCGGGCACATGTGGTGAGTAGCCTTACAGGCGTCGTAGCCAGGAGCCGTGCTGGCGCGGCACTCGCCCGCCTTCCAGTACAGCAGCCATGTTAGCCTGCAGGCGCCTAGCGGGCACATGTGGTAAGTAACCCTACGGTCCCTTGAGGCCATGATTTTAAAACGCTAGCCGAATTTCAAATAACGGATCTCGTAACAGATGACGTCACTTTCGGAAAATTTAAGTTTCTTTCGTCATCCTACATTTGAAAAAAACTACGACAGCAACAGTAAGCTTCCATCTTATAACCGCAAAATACATCAAGACACAGGAATATTAAGTGTTATTTATTGATAATTTTAAAAAAATTGCTACAAGTAAGTAGTCACGCTCGATCTAAGAAATACAAATACAAATACAAATTCATTTATTATTATTAAATCCTTCATTCTTAGAACCAAAATTCTGGGGACAGGGCTACTTACTTAAAATATGATTTATTGTTCCATTCCAGGGGTACATTCCGCATGGAGCGCGAGGACGGCTACACATTCGACTGCCGCATTCCGCCCTTTTCCCTTGAAAGCAAACCCGACGAGGGCGCCCCAGTCGCGCCCACGCCGGCCGCGTGACTACCGCACCCCTACAACGAGATCGCAGCGTTACCGCACCCCTACAGCCAGCCTCCAGTGTGACCGCACCCCTACAGCCAGCCTCCAGTGTGACCGCACCCCTACAGCCAGCCTCCAGTGTGACCGTACCCCTACAGCCAGCCTCCAGTGTGACCGCACCCCTACAGCCAGCCTCCAGTGTGACCGTACCCCTACAGCCAGCCTCCAGTGTGACCGTACCCCTAAAGCCAGCCTCCAGTCTGACCGTACCCCTACAGCCAGCCTCCAGTGTGACCGCACCCCTACAGCCAGCCTCCAGTGTGACCGTACCCCCGCAGTGAGCCTACAGCGTGACCGTGTCGTTGAGCAAAGGCACGTGGTGATTCGACGTACAGCAGTGGATATATTAACAGTGCTAAAATATTAAGCTGCTATTTTTGATGATTTATGACTGAAGCATGTATTCAAGAAGGCAAAAATAAGTAATCTGTGCATGAGTACAGATTTAAATACGTCAGTGCCCTCAACATGAGCTTTACTACTTTCGCCGTATGGTGATATCCCTGAAAGTTCATAATTGTCAATTATAGTGATGTAACGAATGTAATTAAATCGAGCTGGCAAAGAAAATGGAATCGGATTTACCAATTTTTAATTTTTAAATATATTCCTAATCAACGGGTTATGGCTAACAAGTTATAGAATAAAATGCGGTATCTCGAAAATAATAGTTAAAAAATAGCACACAAGGCAGACGCACTCGTACTGATGTGAATGACGTGATTACAAAATGGTCGTTCCTATTTATCGATTTTTTGTCAATTGAGCAGTGTCAATACACTATTGAATGACGTTCCTTTGCACGCTGTAAGGATATAATAATTTACTTCATTTATTAACAGTTAATAATAATAACTTTAATTTACTTGATAATATCCGAAAGGACAATAGTTTTTTAATAGTTTGTAACACATTCTTTTGCCAGTTTCTTTTTATTTTGTTCGAAATAGTATGCGTGACACGGAACAATGAGAGCTGTCAGGCATATCATCCTATAGTGAAAATAGTATAGTGCCGATGATAGTCGCTGGCTCTGAAGTATAGTTCGCGTGAAACTTCTGAAGTTGTTTCGTACATGCTTGATTCTAGTGTCTCAGATCGGACTAGAAGTTGACAAGAAATATAAAGTCTTTGTATTTGATTTCCTACAACTCATCTAGTGAACATAAATGGAAGTTAAACTGGCATACAAATAGCTAACTATACATTTACGTTACGTAAACTATGAGGCAAAAGTACTGTTTACATAAAACGTAGCTTAGATCTCTACCCCGGTATATATTAACAGCTGTGTGATAGTTTGCGTCAAACTTTTAGTCCCCTCTAAAGTTGTTTCGCGCGTTCACAGGGGAGTAGAACTATACTTTCCAGAATACGGACCAGCCCCCGATTCAGAACAAAGTTATCGACCGATTCGGTTATTTTCTTTTTTTAATTAATTATTTGAGTATGGGTAGTTTTTATATAATTTAGTTTTTGAAAACTAAAGGCCTTTGGCTTTAACATATGATAATATCAGCTGCTACCGCTAAGCGGGTAATTTACTATAATTAAAACAAACTTACCGAATCGGTCGATAACTTCGTTCTGAATGGGGGGACTGAAAATGTTAAAACAAAACATTAAGTTCGGGTTGTTTAAACATAGTTATTTATCATCAAGTTTAGCTGTTAATCACTTGAACGCTCAGATAATGTCACCGACTGTGCATCGAGCTATGAAAAGTGACGACACTCGGCACGGATTCGCTGTCGATCTAATGCAACAGACTAGTATTATGTTTACAAATTCTATCTGTGAAATAATTATGTATTAGTTTTCTATCAATTCGGCGATGGCATTTTCCTGTTTGTTTCGTTAAATTCTGTTAAAGGTCGAACATTCTTCGTCGCAATTTCGGATTCTGAAACGAAACTTCAAAGTTGCGAGGCTTCGAAATTGATACTTGTCAGTATGTTATGCAAGGGATTTAAGAGCTGCTCCACTTTGATTGTCGTTAGAACTCGGGCGACAGTGGCGTTGATAAAAACTTAACAATGGAGTTAGGGAGATAACTTAAACGCGAGATTGTTATCTTAATGCGTAAATAAGCCATTGTATTTGCATCTTCGCTGAATGTAACCCTTTACTTTTTTTTTTATAAAATGATGAATTAGGAATAAATCCATTGTATTCCAAAATTTGGAACTCCAGTGTCTCTTAGAAATATATTCATTCAAAAATCTAGATTGTATAACAGTCTTGTTGCCAACCAATCAACAATCGTACCATTTGAGTATAGTATAAGAGCTCCTTGTAATCATACTCGATCAAAGCTTTCGAGTGGCGCCTCTGGTGGCAAATTCAGGCAACCATTTTATTACTTTACAAATACACGTTAGTGCACTCGATGCGTGGGATCGAATGAACTCACACTTGGCCATCAGAGTATATCTCCTCAGTGTTAACACTGGCTGTTGTAATGCATCAACTGTTAGGCCTCCAAGACACGACCAAGACTTAAAGAAGCGTCTAAAAAACGAAAATAAAAGCTAAAACTAGATATTATATCACACATCAGCAACAATATATGTTCTAAGTCATTCTTATTAAACCAAAAATAGCGAAGTGTGTATAAATAAATATTGTTTTAAAAATATGAATTTAAACGTCATGTGCCCAAATCTTAAATTCAATGATTCCAGATAGGATTTTAAAATTGAACTATGCGCCTTGGCAATAGTACTGAATTCACAATGTCTTTCAAAAAAAAAAATTAAATGACATGACACTTGAAAAGATATTTTAATTTTGTCTCGTGATATTCACTAGGCAATTTAAGCAATAAGAACGGCTAGGTACCTACGTTTATTTATTGATCTAGATAGAGCTAAAAGAATGTTTCATTTATTGTTTATACCAATTAATTATTTAGTCATTATTATTATATGATTAGATCTGTAATAAATTACAGTATTCTGTTAAACTGACTTTTATTTTATTACTATTGTCTCTCGCGTAGCGCAGAACTATTTGACACCTAAATTAATCACGATCTCCATTGTAGACGAGTCATCGCTACGAATTTGCTCAGTAACCACTCTTGCCATTAGCGGTTGGTGATGACAATCCCTGGCTATGTTCCTCAAAATTAAAAAAATAAGTTATACCTACTTAACAGAACCGGCCAAAAACAAAATTCATCATGTGAAAAATTGCACCAAGTTCGACAAAAACAAAAACACTCGCGACAGTGCGACTTTCCGACTCACCGAAGCTCACTGACATCGCTTGTAAACTCATGTCTCTGTGTGCGTGCGTCAAAAATGGCGTGTCGTTCTTTGCGGGCTATCTGTCAGAGCGTCACGCATGTCTAATTTGTGTTACGGGCCAATCGCTCTTATAATCCGATTTTTATAAAGGCCTGCGCAGACGAGGGATTATCCGCAGCGTACTTTTTTCTCCGTCCGAATAGATACCTACCTTACAAACTGTATCGAGCAACGCACACGAAGTCACGAACGACTATATGTACGCCGAACCACCACGGATTAAAGTGCGCGGGCGTCCGGGAAAAAAATAGACATAACGAAATATGAGCAGTCAACGCACACGGCGGATTTTACTCCGCGTTATAAATCGATTCGAAATAAAGGGATGGACCCAGTATTCTCTTTAAAAACTTCTTCTCTTTTGCTTAAAACTCCATGTATATTACAGCACAACGTAGGTAATCTTAGAATATTTAAATACTCTCTGACAACAAATGATCGCACATCGTGTGCGTTGAATCCGCGGGGGATTTTGTGTTCGCGGCGCGTACTTTTTTCTCCACATACGACGTCTGCGCAGGCCTGAACCCGCATACTTCCTCACCACTCCCGCCACACCCGCGTCAGCGGAGAAGTGAGGGAGTACACGGGCGGGTGAAATTCAATAATAAGATGAACCCATTGCAAACTAGATTAACTGGTACCAAAAGGCCTCTACGTGTTGGCTTCGGCCCCACGCAAGCCTCAAAGGACCGGGTCCTCATGGGCCCGTGAATTACTTATGTACCAACAAAATAATAATAATAAAGCTTTATTTTCGGATAACATGAAATCCAACATTATAGAATTAAAAAACAATAAAAAGACAGTAAAAACCACAATAACAACTCATAAAATTTTGCTACGAGATGCCTTTTAATAGCAATCGTATTTTTCGGCTATGACCCCCAGAATACTGTTGGTACTGCTCCGCACTCTGCTTAATAGTAAGGCAGCCTTTTTACGCATTATCGCGTCAAACCCGTCCGTGCGAGCCTCGCAGAACATGCCGGACGCGCTGCAGAAACGAGGCAGCCCCAACAGTACCTGAAAGCATTGTTGTATTGCACTTTCAGTGCCTTCAGCGCCCTTTGCGTATAGTTGACCCAGAGGGAACTCGTGTAAAAGGATTGGCAGCATGCCTTAAATAGTGTTATTTTTACTTGACTACTACAACGAGAAAACCTCCGAGCCAACATATTGCTCCGGGCCGCCAAAGCTCTTCGCTCTCTTTCCATGCTGCCAACCTAGCGATTTTGACGGCTTGAAGTGCACAGTTATAAAAATCGGGTTATATACCACTCTGCCACGGACTCTTCATCATCATCCGTGCGGTCTATCCCGGTTGTGAACCCACACTAGTGTGTGGGGTCCCAGGGTTTCTTATTTTCTTGGCCCACTTCGCGCGGTCTTGTGCATCCTCAGTGGTGAGTCTGTTGGCACGCATGTCACCCTTAACGACGTCGAGCCACCGCTTCTTGGGTCGACCTCTTCTACCGGTACCTGGCGGGGGCGGCATGGCCAGACATTTGTTGCCCACGTAGTTTGCCGATCTCCGTGAGACATGACCATACCAACGAAGGCGGCACTCCTGCAGCTTGTCTGCGATGTCACGAACACGAAGAATGTGGGCGTTCCGCACGCGATCTTTGCGTGAGACTCCACACATCCACCGCAGCATCTTCATTTCCGTGACGCGCAGCTCCTGCTTGTGTCGCTCTAGTAACGGCCATGTTTCACTGCCATATAAAAGGACAGGCCTAATGATGGTTTTATAGATTGATCGGCATTTTGGGGTCACAAATGACACCAGTCACCTCACGCCATTTGGCCCAGAAGGATTAAAAATGTGCCTTCCCTGTGCTTCACCTTACTGGTTATTGATGATTACAAACTCAAACTCTGCCTAAGAAGAAAAAGAAATAAAACATCAAAACGAGTTTATGTGATTTTATTCATGATTAAGTAATTTAATGAAAGCTACATTTTAGAATTGCACTAACACACAACTAAAGCTGTACATTTTTTTTCGTTTTGTACAATATATTTAAATAAATCTTTTTAAATACCTAAACCGAAGTCCTATTCTACCCTACGCAATTGTCTATACCCCTACTTCCGTTCAATACTTATTGACAACCTTTACCGTTTAACTTATTGCTACGAAACTTGACTCTTGCTAAGACACGTGGTAGGCAATGAAAGCATTATTATATTGTGTTTCTAGTATTTTACAATTCTATATTTAATGGCTGAGATATAAAACCAGAGGAAAACTCAATTGGCGGATTGGTTGGAAGAGTAGCGCTGGCCCGGTTTGTAGGATGCGCGGGTTCATGAACCGCTCGAAACGTATATTCGGTGGTGGACTTCTGCTCCCCGATGCAGAACGAAGTTAGCGACCGATTCGGTAAATTTGTTTTAATTATAGTAAATCCGATAAGCGGGAGCAATCAATCTTTTGATATATTAAAACCAAAGGCCCTAAGTTTTTATAAACCAAATTACATAAAATCACTACTTAAAAAAATAATTAAAAATAAAAGAAAATAACCGAATCGAATAACTTGGTTCTGAATCGGGGGGCTGGTTTATCTATAGAAATGATTTAAAGCATTATTACATTCAAAATGCAAATAAAGAGCAGATAAGTAGAAATGGATTTTAATAATAGGTCTTGTTTTTTTTCTACTTAGTAGCTAACAAACATGAAAACATACTTTTGCTATTACATTTTGTACTCAGGTGGCGCCTCTAGTAGTATGTGAGCGAACCAGTTCAATGATGAAATTTTACGCCGAGAATCGATAAGTATTTTTAGTATTCAAAAGTATTGTAATAATGTGATGGACGGTACATTCTCCAATTTTATTGAACGATATAGATGTCTTCGTGTAATCCTACCTACCATGAGTCTTAGTCTTATAACATTTTTTTTCATCTGTACGAAATGTAAACTCCCTCACCTGAAGCATTTTCCTGTAATGCAACGTTACAGAGTTGAGAATTAAATTGGTGAGGGAGAGAACCGCGCATTACAGTGCGCAATTTGTTGTTACAATGTCTAATTTTGATACAATTTCCCTGAAGTTTTGTAAGGCAGAATTGTAATGTAATGCTCAAAATCGAATCTGAAATAAACATTACAGGAAAATGTTCCAGGTGAGGGACCACCTAAAAATAAACCATGCATCCGTTACAAAAGCCTTACAACATACAAAAAGGCACTTTAGTTTGCTGATAGTTATCTTTGGTAAATAAACATACACACATGTATTATATGTATACTCGTTTATATCACAATTACGCTGTTCGTGCAATTCGAACTGAAGGTAGACTTTTGATGTCCGCGATCTGTTGCAACTTCGTCAAAACATTATCGCATCTCGTACAGATAATACTATGTTTTTACAGATTTGAAAGCGATCAAACGCAAATATCAGAAGTCTACCTTAACATTGAACTAAATACTGATAATAAAAAAATTACAAAGTAAAATTTGTAAAACTAAAACAACGTTTTAAGTCTCAACCGATGAAATAACAATAAATATTTGCGCCAAAATTGTTAGTGTCAAAGAATTAAAAAAGTTGTCATCTAATCTAACTAAAGACGAGTTTCATCATCTAACTTTAGAAATAACTTTGACAATTGCTAATAACAAATAATAATTTGGGGTTAGCGTCAAAATTATGAGTAAAGTTAGATAGTAAAACTTAACAATAGAAATAATATTAGTACACGCTAGATTCTGTCGTTTTAAGCATCAAACTACACTGGAATTTCTTATTTTTCTTTTTGCACTCTACCTCAGTCATTGCCAGTCCTCAACGCAGAGTTAACCAGACAAAATGTCAATGAGAGGCCTATACAATTAGAAAGCATCCTTTAACTTCGGTAAAACTAATTCGCCAAAAAAATATGAATGTTGACTAGGTACTTGTATGATATTGCTTGCAGGATTTCCGTTCAGAGTTCGGTGATATGATATATCTATTTAAGTATGTTAATACATATTTAGAAATATTTAAGTATGTTTATCAGTCTCTGACGCCCATAATACAAGCTCTGATTAGTTTGGGGTCAGATGATCTTGGTGTGAATTGTCCCAGATATTTATTTATTATTATTTATATGACCAAAAACGAATACAGCAAAGCAAGCGAGACGGATTCAGAAGAGCAGACGCAGGATAAAGGAAAAATCATAAAAAAATCTCAGTAGGTGATTTAGAAACTAAATAAGTTAAAATTAAAAGTTTTTGTTTCATTTTAGGGATTTCAAACATTTTTCTTACTTTACTTTTTTTCCTAAAGGTTAAACAAATGCCCGGTACAATAAAATCGCACAACTGCTGAAACCCCATGAATTTCGATCCCATGAAGCAACCGGTTCGGTTGCCAAGCTAACCGCTTTTATAGAATAATTAAACATATTATCAATTTAGTTTTATGCAACCTACAACTTAAAGTTAAAATTTTAATCTTGATGAATAAGTAAGGGTTAGTTCGTTTTCCTACTGTAGAACACCAATTTAATAACCATTTTTTTCATATACATAGTGGTCTATGCTTGCAGAAGATGATCACAAAAATAATTAGATCAGCTCTCTTAATCGCTCTCTCTCTCTTTGTTTCGTGGGACACTCCGTATTTGGGCGGATTTCCAGCGCGCATATGTATGCTCATTTGATACGCAAATTTTCAGCATCACTGCGCGGAGTAATTTAGGTCAATCAGTAGCAAAATGGTGTACGAGCAGCTACAAGCGTTAGCGTTGTATGCTTGCCTATCCGTCAGTACGAGCTAGTCACGTTTTCATACTAACAAGATTATAAATAAGGAGGTTCTTTTCAAAAGTTGATTAATCCCCTTGGAACCAAAACGTTTTAAGTATTTGATTTGGCTGGTAATATAGAAATCCACACATGACTGGAGCAGAAATATTGCTCAAAATGGCGGATTTCATCAGGATTACTACCTACGTAAAAACAGAATACGTGAAATTATCAAGTTTTTAAAAGAACCTCCTCTAACAATAGCTTTTACCTGATGAAAACAAACCAGCTAATGAAACGCTCACTTCCCGCGGCAGCAAACGCTGAGCACCTATAATTTTGTCCAGTAATATTTAGTAAGTACAATAAACATTTTTTATTCTTATTTCTTATTCTCATAATCTGCACAATATGCTGACCGGTACAATTGTTGCACAATGTATTCTTAGCTCAATAAAATATAAATTTGCTGCAAGCCGTTAACGCTGTTGAAAACTCTAGTGCATCTTTATTTACCGTCACAATTACCTCGCGAGTTGTATGATAAGCGCGGCGCACATCTCGAAGAACTCCATAGTGTGGTGACCTTGAGGTTGTGTCTGCGCGGCGGGGAGCGCCAGGGGGGGCGGCGCGAGGGGGGAGGCGGCCTCCTCGTCCGAGTCCTCCTTCTCTCCGGAAAGAGACTTGAAGTCTAGGAGGTAGGACTTGTAGTCCACTTGGTACAGTTGGAGCGACATTTTTACGTATTTGTCCGTCATTTTGTTTAGGGTCCGTACTCTGTGAAAATAAACAGAATATGAATACGCCATGATAGTAAGTAAGTAAGTAGTTAGCCTATATTATGTCCCACTGCTGGGCAAAGGCCTCCATCATTGAAATCAATTCATCGCTACAGTGGATGGGTATTGGCTTAATCACCACGCTTGCCAAATGCCGGTTAGTGATCACAAACCCGGGCTATGTTCCGAAAAAGACACTTTCCCCGACCTGGGAATTGAACCCGGGGCCTCCGGGTTTTTGGGCCGAGCTCTGGAACCACTCGGCCACGGAAGGGCCATGATATGGGCCTAAAATACAATCTGCGCGGTATAATGAGAGTTAAACGTCACGATTGGCATAGTGCGCTGTAGCACGGTTTCTCGCCTGCATTTCCGTAGTGTCCTTGTTTCGATTCCCGGTCGGGTCAATTCAGGAAACGATCTTTTCTGAATTTACTCAGGTCTGGGTGTGCTGAGAGACGACCCTGGCTTATTTCCTTGTGTGGTACCTCGTAACACAGGGATATTAATCCCTACTTCGGAACCATTAGGTACAAGAGGTGTGTTGTTGGCGCATAATTATATTCATTTATTGATTTACAGAGTATATATTTTGTTACTTTGATAGGTACGTAATTCGTTCTAATTTAGATTTACAATAGTTATGTAATTATTACAACCTTCCGTACCGTAATTACAACAAGCCCCTCTAAATCTAAAAGGTGCTAAAGTGGTTATACAGGTTTTTTTTTATAAAATTCCTAAATTAAACAAATAAATAAATGGAGAACCGGGAATCTTATATTGACTAAAAAAGTGAATATTGTCTATAGTTTGTCCAATTTAGGATGATAAATTTGACAGTTCACGTCTATGAAGTATTTCATTTTATTTTGGTAGTTAGTGAAGTGACTTGAAAACGAATAAAAGAAGACAATATAAAATCGGTTGTGAATAGAAATTAATCTTTAATCTAAAATATAACAGTGAACATCTTTTGTGAACAAGAATCACTACATAGTATGAAACAAAGTCGCTTGCGCTGTCTGTCTCTATGTATGCTTAAATCTTCAAAACTACACAACGGATTTTGATGCGGTTTTTTTAATAGATAGAGTGATTCTTAAGGAAGGTTTATATGTATAATACATGCATATATAGTCCACGCGGGCGAAGCCGCGGGCGGGTCGCTAGTTGATAATAAACTCAAGGGACAGTTCTTCTATTGATTTTTACGACAGTGATTATGTAATGTAATTTAGGGTGCTAAATTTATTTAGTTTGTGTTTATTTATTGAATATAGCTTTGAATCCTAAAACCTACCTTATTTGATTCACTTGAGGGCTTTTGTAGTCGTGATATATTTATTTATTTATCTGTTAAAAAAATTAACGATTCCAAGTTCTATGAAATAATGAATCGATAATCGAATAATAATAATAATATATTCTTTATTGCACACAAAACTTACAGTACAGAAACAATTTACAATAAATGAAAGTACAATTTGGGCGGCTTTATCGCTAAAAAGCGATCTCTGCCAAGCAACCCACAAGCAAAGGAAATTTGGCGAAAAGGGCAAGTAAGTGCACGAAGAAAAATAATAAATAAAATAAGTTTAATTATAAATATCTACACAGTATAGGACTAGGTTTATATATTCACATGACACATACATACTATATATAAAAAGTAGAAACAAATGTGACGTTATTTAAACAGACAATAGCAATCAGCTCAGTTGCAACTAAAATGATCAGGAAATATAAAGGATAAAGAAGAAAAAGGAAGAACAACAAGGACTGATGTCAAAGTGCAAGGAAATGTGCTTTGACCCTTGCTTTAAAGATGGATAAGGATTGGGACTCTCTGATTGATAGGGGTAAGGAGTTCCATAAACGTATGGATTTCACAGTAAATGACTGTGTGTAGGAGTGGGAAGAATGAGGAGGGAATTGAAGGCGGAGTTTCTTGGAAGAACGCATTTCTCGTCCACGGATGGGATACAGAAATTGGAACCGCTCCTTGAGATAACGGGGTGACATTGGGTTGAACAGAATGTTATATAGAAGGAAAAGGACATGAGAATCACGGCGAAGACGAATGGGAAGCCAGTTTAGCTGGGCCCGATACTCGGAAACATGGTCGTACTTGCGAAGTCCAAAAATAATGCGAATGCAAAAATTTTGAAGCCGCTCAAGTTTATTTAGGAGATTCTCATTCAGGTCTAAGTAGCAACAGTCGGCATAATCTAGAATGGGAAAGAGTAAGGCTTGTACAAGAGCAATTTTGGTGGGTATTGGCAGAAAATTACGAAGTCTACTTAGGGAACTAGCAGAAGCAAACATTCTCCTGCTGACCTGACCAACTTGAGTTGTCCAAGCCAACGTACTGTCAATGTGTACTCCTAGGTTTTTCACTTCCTTACTGAACGGAATTTGAACACCATCAAACACAATTGCTGGCAAAACACTCCAATCAATTCTAGCAGTTAGCCACGAACTACCAACAATCAGTGCTTGAGTTTTTGCAGGATTAACTTTAAGCCCGAACGACCTGCTCCAATTAGAGATCTGTTCCAGGTCATCATTTAAGGTCAGAACGACGTTTGGAAGTTCAACAAGGCTGCCTTGGGAGTAGATTTGGAGATCGTCTGCATATAGGTGGTAAAAAGAAGAGATATTATTGGTTATCGAATTAATGAAAGTAGCAAAGAGAAGAGGGGACAAAACGCCACCTTGCGGTACACCGGCACTAACGTCGCACCATGAAGAGAAAGAATCCTCAGCCCTAATGCGTTGCCGGCGCCCATGCAAGTAACTATGAAACCAGTCAATTACCATTGGAGATATATTGAGAGAACGCAACACGCCGAGTAGAATGTCAAGATCAACAGTGTTAAAAGCATTACTGAAATCCAGCAGAATTAATACGGAAAGGCATTTAGAGTCCATGCCAAAGCGAATGTCATCCGTGATCTTGACAAGTGCAGTAGTCGTACTATGACCGGGACGGAAGCCGGATTGGAAATTATTTGGGAGCTGGTTCCTAGTCAAGAAACCACTAAGTTGCTGGTGAACAACGCGCTCTAGTACTTTTGACAGGAACGGTAGGATGGATATTGGAATTGATTCATTAACGACTATAAACTACCCCATCCCTTTGAAAGTTGTCAAAATTATCATCATAAATTGGACCACCTATACTGTTTCTCTATTTAACTACATGAAGTATCTCACCTGACGTGGTACGGGTTGATAACCTTCCACTCGTAATCTAGCGCCTTCATCGCGCGGAACACTTCCAGCATTATGTCGTTGGGCTTGCTCTGGGATCTGATGCCGAGGTGCCATTTCGCTCTGCAATAGTCACAATATATTTTGATGAAGTCAATAATGTGCACTGTAAGGCCTCGTGTACACACACGTATTTTCGCCGTGAAAATCGGCAGTTAATTCGCCGTATGTAGGCAGTGTTGTAGGAATCACTATGGGAGCTAGTTGACATAAATGGCGGCAAAACTTCACGGCGTGATAGCCGTACGGTTAAGAAAACGTGCCATGTACAAGAGGCCTAAAGGTGCTCCCTCACTTGGGAGTATTTGCCTGTAATGTAACGTTACAGAGTCGCGCATTACATCAGTGAGGGCGGAAAACCGAGCATTAGAGTGGGCAAACTGTAATGTTACAGATTCGAGAATTACGTTGGTAAGGGAAAAGCACCGAGCATTACAGTGCGCAACTTGATAATACAATGTGTATTATCTATTTTAATACAACTTGTTACAGTTTTCTAAAATGTACATTATAGGCGAATGTTCATCTCAGGGAGGCAGTTCTGTAATGTAATGCTCAAAATCGAATCTGAAACGTTACATTACAGGAAAATGCTGCAGGTGAGGGAACATTTTTAGATAGTAGAAATTATACTGCTACCAAATACGAGGGGCAGGCCAAAAGAAGTTAGATACTCTTTACTCATTTGATTGAAACTTGCAAGTTATACACCATTTTATAGGCTGGTTGTTTATTGATATATTTGAAAATAGAACACACATTATTAATTTTTTTATTTCAATTAGCATCATTTTTCCGAGAATCTGGCGCGAATTCGCTTGCAGCAATGGAGCTCAGTCGACGTGATTTTTGCGCTATGATTTGTTATGAATATAAAAAAGGGTAAAAGCCTCAAGAATGTTTTGAACTTTTGGCTACTACTTTTGGTGAGTCTGCTTGTTCACGAGCAATAGTATTTAATTGCTATGCTGAATTTGAAAGTGGACCGGGATGTCTCGAAGATGAAGCGAAGGCAGGTCGGCCGCCAACCGCAGTCACACAAGAAAACGTTCGTGCCGTCGAAAAACTTATTCACGAAAACCGACGAATTACGTATGTAAACCATAATTCACGACCACCTTTCTCTCCGTAAACGTTGTTCGAGATGGGTGCCGCACAAACTCACCGATGAGCAGAAAGACCGTCGGCTGGATTGGTGCCTTTTCATGATAGATAAATTCGACGGTGGCGAGAAAAAAAACGTGTACTGTCAGGTGACGAAACATGGCTATATAACTATGACCCCGAAACAAAGCGACAGTCGACTGTATGGTGTTTTAAAGATGAACCAACTCCAACGAAATGTAGCCGTGCACGAAGCACACAGAAACAAATGGGTGACAGTTTGTGCTCCAACAGTAATATCAGCTTGGTGTGACAAGCGAACGAAGACATGAATCCGGCACCTTCTCTGGCACCACGACAATGCGGCGCCGCACACGTCTGCCAGAACTTTGACTTTTACAACTCAAAAAATGTGTCAATCCTTTATCATGCACCATATTCCCCTGACCTAGCGCCTTGGGATTTTTACGTTTCCAAAAATTAAAGAAAAACTAAAGGGGAAGAAGCAAATAAGATGCACTGGCTGCCTATAATTGCGAGATTTCTGAGGTGTCTAGAAGAGTGGTCACAGGTATTTTCCAATTGGTTCAAACGTATGGAAAAGTGTAAACGCGCTCAGGGTGAATACTTCGAAAAGATCGATACTTGTAATAAAGAATAAATTTTATAATTTTTGAGTATCTAATTTCTTTTGGAATGTCCCTCTTAAAGTGCTTTCTATTCTATTCTAAATTGATTCGTGGCGCGGTAAGTGCGCTTCGCTTGTAATCCGGAGGTTTTTCCCGGTTCGAATCTCAGGAAAGGCATTGCCTTCGGATATTGAAATATATTGTCATTCCAATACATTTTAAAATTTTGACATGTTAGCTACGCCTTTGGTACAAGGATGTAGTAGTGGACGAAGATGGATGTAACCTCCAGATGCGGAACTGGCAATAACGAGGATCGAGGTTAATAGCGACCTCTAATATCCGAGGTCAAGCTTCAGGTCGCTGAGCTAATGAGGTAACTACCTCTTAATCTTAACTGAAGTGCCCTTAGCCTTTTAACGAGGCGGCGCGACGGGCTACTTGTCGTGCAAAAGTGAATTTTAAAAAACACCAGATTTCGTATCAATTACTTATGCAAAAAGGTTAAAATTAAGGCGAGATTAAAAATTCCGTCACGGTCAAAGACCTACTCCTTCTAAGCGGATGGGCAAAAAAGTCAAAAAATATATACAATAAACTTAAACATGTTTTTTTCGTTTTGTTATTTTGAATTTGTCGTAGCATAGGAATGAATGTGCTAAAAAACTTCAATTTGCTGAGGCTCCTAAACTACAAGTGTGATCTTTATAGTTTTTACAAGATAATATAGGCCATCAACTTTTGTTTAATATTCTATTAGTTGGGTTTTCAAAAATACCTCCTGTGCCCCAGGAAAATAACATTTTAGTGTTTTGTTGCGAGCGTCCTCGTGCGCGGGTGTCTGCGGGGGCGATGGGCGGCAGTACCGCTTCGGTATATCAGAGAGGCACAGAAAATCGAGGAACACATGGGCCTTAAAGCAATTTTAAGTTTTAGTTTAGTTTTAAAGCCAGGATTTTTGAAACCTCTTGAAGTTGTGCCTCGTCGCGACGCGGGGCTGCCTGTACCTGCGGGGATGCGGCCTTACCTCTTGACTGGCGTGCCCTTGGCCTTGTCTAGCGAGGCGGCGGGCTGCGCGGCCGCCGGGGAGGCTTTGTCGCCGCTGGCCGGCGCGGGGCTGCCTGTACCTGCGGGATGCGGCCTTACCTCTTGACTGGCGTGCCCTTGGCCTTGTCTAGCGAGGCGGCGGGCTGCGCGGCCGCCGGGGAGGCTTTGTCGCCGCTGGCCGGCGCGGGGCTGCCTGTACCTGCGGGATGCGGCCTTACCTCTTGACTGGCGTGCCCTTGGCCTTGTCTAGCGAGGCGGCGGGCTGCGCGGCCGCCGGGGAGGCTTTGTCGCCGCTGGCCGGCGCGGGGCTGCCTGTACCTGCGGGATGCGGCCTTACCTCTTGACTGGCGTGCCCTTGGCCTTGTCTAGCGAGGCGGCGGGCTGCGCGGCCGCCGGGGAGGCTTTGTCGCCGCTGGCCGGCGCGGGGCTGCCTGTACCTGCGGGATGCGGCCTTACCTCTTGACTGGCGTGCCCTTGGCCTTGTCTAGCGAGGCGGCGGGCTGCGCGGCCGCCGGGGAGGCTTTGTCGCCGCTGGCCGGCGCGGGGCTGCCTGTACCTGCGGGATGCGGCCTTACCTCTTGACTGGCGTGCCCTTGGCCTTGTCTAGCGAGGCGGCGGGCTGCGCGGCCGCCGGGGAGGCTTTGTCGCCGCTGGCCGGCGCGGGGCTGCCTGTACCTGCGGGATGCGGCCTTACCTCTTGACTGGCGTGCCCTTGGCCTTGTCTAGCGAGGCGGCGGGCTGCGCGGCCGCCGGGGAGGCTTTGTCGCCGCTGGCCGGCGCGGGGCTGCCTGTACCTGCGGGATGCGGCCTTACCTCTTGACTGGCGTGCCCTTGGCCTTGTCTAGCGAGGCGGCGGGCTGCGCGGCCGCCGGGGAGGCTTTGTCGCCGCTGGCCGGCGCGGGGCTGCCTGTACCTGCGGGATGCGGCCTTACCTCTTGACTGGCGTGCCCTTGGCCTTGTCTAGCGAGGCGGCGGGCTGCGCGGCCGCCGGGGAGGCTTTGTCGCCGCTGGCCGGCGCGGGGCTGCCTGTACCTGCGGGATGCGGCCTTACCTCTTGACTGGCGTGCCCTTGGCCTTGTCTAGCGAGGCGGCGGGCTGCGCGGCCGCCGGGGAGGCTTTGTCGCCGCTGGCCGGCGCGGGGCTGCCTGTACCTGCGGGATGCGGCCTTACCTCTTGACTGGCGTGCCCTTGGCCTTGTCTAGCGAGGCGGCGGGCTGCGCGGCCGCCGGGGAGGCTTTGTCGCCGCTGGCCGGCGCGGGGCTGCCTGTACCTGCGGGATGCGGCCTTACCTCTTGACTGGCGTGCCCTTGGCCTTGTCTAGCGAGGCGGCGGGCTGCGCGGCCGCCGGGGAGGCTTTGTCGCCGCTGGCCGGCGCGGGGCTGCCTGTACCTGCGGGATGCGGCCTTACCTCTTGACTGGCGTGCCCTTGGCCTTGTCTAGCGAGGCGGCGGGCTGCGCGGCCGCCGGGGAGGCTTTGTCGCCGCTGGCCGGCGCGGGGCTGCCTGTACCTGCGGGATGCGGCCTTACCTCTTGACTGGCGTGCCCTTGGCCTTGTCTAGCGAGGCGGCGGGCTGCGCGGCCGCCGGGGAGACCTTGTCGCGCAGCGGGGCGATGCGCTCCGGGTGCTGGCGGGAGCTCTCGGTGCCGGTTGGCGGAGAGCTGCCTGTACCTGGGGAAGGACAAACGTTATTAAGGATTTTTAGCCAAACAAGTTTTATCAAACAATCTGTTTCATCATCATCAGCCTTTGAGAGTCCACTGCTGGACATAGGCCTGTCCCATAAAACGATACATTAAGTTCTGAACCATTCATCTCCAGCAGTCATAAGTTTTGCAACTTCAGTTTGGTTCTTCGAAGAGCTAGATGGTCTACCGAAAACCTACAAACCAAGTTTGTAGGTTTTCGTGCTTTCTCTGGCTCAAATTAAAACATAGAATTTACTTGCAACATAGAAGTCCTTAATCTCAGCCTTGGCGGCTTCATCAGCGATCCGCTTGTTATCTATGATGAGGTGATACGCAATAGCGAGCTGGTCGTGAGGATCGCCACTGAGCAGCGCGTTGTGGACCTCATGCTCCTTGACTCCGAACTTCTCGCACACTTCTGCGATAGCCTCAGTGTCTATCACGCTGCTGTCCTGGGAAAATATAGAGGACAATAAAGATGGCAGTCAGGAATGGATGATGGTTTGACCGTGTCTGTGAAAGCCTGACATACATTGTCGGTTTAGGATTATACCTACTGCACATTATATGCACGGTTCCGGCATAGTACAGAAGACACTTAAATAAAGACTTTAGTGTGATTGCACTAAACTTGAGGGAAAAATTAAATAGTATAAGTGTCATGAGCGTCGTGGCCTAGTGGTTAAGCACTCCAACTCGTTTTCAAATTTGGCCAGAACCAAATCTTTGTGTTCATTGTTTAATTTCCGACTAACTCCCTGGTGATGGAAAACATCGATAATAAACCAAATCAACCCGGATAGCGGCGGAAGGCTCACCACCTAACACGTTTGGTTCTAATACCATTCCGTTCACCATAACGGCAACAGTCACTTGCCTGAGCTGCGCACCTTGGTTCACGAAGAACACTGAAGTACACGAGTACCTAGAAATCCCAACTATCAAGGAGGACGTGGAAAGGTTTTGCGGGACCTACAAAAAAAGACTACAGCGACACAAAAACGAACTCGCTGTGACGTTATTAGACAACAGCCTGACTACATCCAGGTTAAAAAGGAAGCGAATAGCCTCAATCTGACTCACCGAAACCGACATTTGAGTTAAAGAATGCATGAGTTGGCACATCGTTGGGTGTGAACAAACTCAAACTGACCCGACCAGTAACAAACCAATCTGATTAAGGCCGACAGCCTGATCGCAGATGAAAAAAAAAAAAAAAAAAGTCACTCGCCTATGACTACCCCGTTTGGGATAAAGATGTGATGGTATCTTTTCAGCCTATAGCAGTCTACTGCTGGACATAAGCCTCCCCCAGGGCGCGCCACAAAGCCCGATCTCCCGTTTTTGCCATCCAGTCCCTACTAGCCACTTTCTTTAGGTCGTCGGTCCAACGTGCCGGTGGACGTCCAACACTACGCTTGCCGAGTCGTAGTTTACAGAACCCGTCTACTCCACCGACCATCGGTTCTGCGACAGATGTGAACAGCCCACTGCCACTTCAGTTTGCTACACTTCTGGACTACGTCAGTCACTCTGGTTCTTAGCCGGATTATCTCGTTCCGGACCTTGTCCCTTAACGAGATTCCTAGCATGCACCTTTCCATAGCTCTCTGAGTGACGTGTAATGGGTGGGCTAGTTTCACTGTCAGGTTCAACGTCTCGGCTCCGTATGTCGTGACCGGTAGGACGCACTGATCAAACACCTTGGTCTTCAGGCATTGTGGCAAAGGTGACTCGAAGATGTGACGCAACTTTCCAAATGCTGCCCATCCAAGCTGAACTCTTCTGGTGATTTCCCCCTCAAAGTTGTCTCTACCCAGCTGTAACTTTTGACCAAGGTATATGTACTCCTGGACAACTTCAAGGGCTACACCTTCGACGGAAGCGGGTTCAGGAACGATGTGTTCGTTAAACATGACCTTAGTCTTGTCCAAATTCATCCTAAGCCCAACGCGTCTCGAGGCAGCATTGAGACTGGACAGCATTTTCTGCGGGTCTTGCAGCGATTCTGCCATTATCACTATGTCGTCAGCAAAGCGGAGGTGTGTGAGATATTCACCATTGATGTTAATGCCTAGTCCATCCCATTGCAGTGTCTTGAAGACAACCTCCAGTGCGTTAGTGAAGAGTTTCGGGGATATAACGTCACCCTGACTTACACCTCTGAGCAGCTGGATGGGTCTTGTCTGGTGGTTCTGAAATTGGACGGACATTGTCGCCGCTTGGTAAGGATTTCTCAGTGCCTCCACATATCGCCAGTCGACTTGGCATCGCTGCAAAGATTCCAGAACAGCCTAGGTTTCAATGGAGTCGAAGGCCTACTCGTAGTCCACAAAAGCCAGACACAGCGGTTGGTTATACCCTTCAGACTTCTGTATAACCTGCCGAACAGAATGGATGTCGTCCACCGTGCTAAAGCCTTTACGAAACCCAGCCTGTGCCGGTGGCTGAAAGGCGTCAAATCTTGATGCCAGATGATTCGTGACGACTCTCGAGAACAACTTATGTGGCTTAGAAGCGTGATCGGCCTATAGTTTTTAAGAAGAGTTTTGTTACTTTTCTTAAAAAACAATACGACTACACCTCTGCTCCACGCCTTCGGGGTAGTCCCATTGGTAATAACAGAGTTGAATAGCCTCTTCAGCTCCTCAACAACAGGTTTTCCTCCCGCTTTGAGTAGCTCAGAGGTCACTCCGTCCTCACCGGGAGCCTTCCTATAACTAAGCTGCCTGAGAGCCGCCTCGACTTCATCGAGATCAATGTCTGGGAGATCTTCCGTAAAGTGACGAGCAAGTGGGGCTCTGGTGTCGCTCGCGTCAGGTGAAGGCTTCGGTGCATGCGAGGCATACAGACGTCCGTAGGAGTCCACAATTTCAGCGAGTATCCCCGGGGCTGATGTGACGGTTTCACCATTCGAGGTAGTTAACTTTGTCAGATGACTCCTTCCCAGTGTCTTGGTAAAGACTTTCGGGCCCGGCGTCCGTGGGGATGAGTCAATGCTAATGTTTACAGCTAGCCAAGTTCGGAACGTAGTTAAAAGGATGAGCATGCAAATCTCCTGGGCACGACGGGCTCAGTATCGAGCACCTTAAATATGCGGGGGTTCATCTGACGAGGGTCCTGTCCTTGTTCTTTAATATGTGTATTAGACACTCATATTTACCGCCTGATCTGATAAAAACGATTGTGATGCCCGTGGTCAAGAGCGGGACAGGAGACATCTCGGACAGGGAAAACTATCGCCCGATCTCTCTTGCCACAACGATAGCCAAGGTATTGGACAGTCTGCTTGACTCGTGCCTGCAAAAGTATTTAAAATTACACGACGCGCAGTTCGGAATTAGGTCCGGACTATCCACTGAAAGCGCAATACTGAGTGTCAAGCATACTGTCCAATATTATACAAACCGGAGGAATCCGGTGTACGCCTGTTTTCTGGATCTCTCCAAGGCATTTGATCTGGTCTCATACGACGTGCTTTGGGGGAAACTGGAGGACAGGGGTGTGCCGGTGAAAAATACTAAATATCTTTCGGTACTGGTACTCGAATCAAACCAATTTTGTTAAATGGTCCGACCAACTTTCCGAGTCGTACAGGTTGGAGTGTGGCGTGAGACAGGGGGGGCTGTCGGCTCCAAAGCTCTTTAACATCTACATAAATGACCTCATAGTGGAACTCAGCACGATGCGTGTCGGATGCAGTGTGGGTGGTGTCAGTGTTAATAACATTAGCTATGCGGACGACATGGTCCTGCTGAGTTCCACTGCGAACGCATTCGGAAAGATGTTAAACGTGTGTGAGACCTATGCTAAATCGCATGGTCTAGCATATATTGTTAAAAAGAGCGAATATATGGTCTTTGGAGCCGCTGGTAAGCGTCCAGAAACTACACCTCCTATCTGCCTTAGTTGAGTGGAGCTGAACAGAGTCTCTCAATTTAAGTACCTAGGACACATACTTAGCGACGGCCTTAAGGATGATATTGACGTAGAAAGGTAGCGAAGGGCTTTGGCGGTCCGTGGTAACATGCTAGCCCACAGATTCGCTCGTTGTACAGACCAAGTCAAAATTACACTCTTTAAGGCTTACTGTCAGAATCTGTACACGGGCGGTCTGTGGGTGAATTGTGCCAAAAGATCGCTAAATACCCGTCGTATCCAATGCAATAATATCTTTAGGATGATGTTAAGACTTCCTCGCTTTTGCAGTGCTTCCGAAATGTGCGCGCAGGCAAGAACTGACGCCTTTCAAGTCCTCGTTAGTAAAAAAGTGGCGTCACTGATCAATCGAGTGCGAGGGAGTAATAATAGCATCTTAAAGATAGTAGCAGATGATCCGCAGGCACCTATACTCAAGCACTTCGTGCAGACTATGACTGGAGGTTAGAAGCTCCTCCGGGACGAGATCGCAGGGAGTGCCTCTGAGGAAAATGACATATTTTTAAAATAATTGTAATATGAAATAAATAAATAAATTGTTATCCCTAAGAATACTAACTCTAGTCATAAGTCTTACTAACCCATGGACCTATATTGTCTGAAATAAAGAAATTTGAAATTTCGACCCTCGATTTTGCTCAATTGCCTCCTGTATGAGGCGGGAATTCCAGCTGCGAAGGTCGCGTCTTACCAAGCTTCTGATCTTTTTGTGGAGTGACTGGGGATCTGACAAAGCTTCCTCTGGTGTCTCATGTCAAACGCATCAGATCCAGGGTTTCGCTTGAAAGTTTAGACTTCTTATCTGTTCGCCTTTTCCGAAAATGCCTTATTCCCACATCGCGTACAACCCCGATTATGCTATCTAGGTCCTCGCCAACGCTTGCCGGGGTCTGCAGTGAGGCAAATCTGTTAGTCAAATATCCAGCTTGGGGCACAGTTGGACGAAGAACAGACCTCACCATACGACTGCGTTCGAGCTTGAAATTAATATTTAGGGTGCCTCTAACAAGCCGGTGATCGCTACCGGTATTCAACCTGTTGATCACTGAGAAATCCCTAAATATATGCTTCTTGTCGGCTATGATGAAATCAATCTCGTTCCTCGTACTACCGTCAGGGCTCTTCCATGTCCACTTCCTTTGGGGTTTTTTCTGGTAAAAGGTGTTCATACAGAACAACCCCTGCATACTGAGAAAGTTAACCAGCATTTGGCCCCTATGGTTTCTGCGCCCATATCTATGCGGTCCCAAACAAGATTCACCGCACTCTTCTCCAACTTTGGCGTTGAAGTCCCCCATGACAACGGTGTAATGGGTCTTGGTGGTGCGATGTATGGCCTTTGACACATCGTCGTAAACGGCCTCCACTTCTTCGTCTGAGCTACTCGACGTCGGCGCATATATCTGTACGACCTCGAGAGAGTATCTGTCGGTCAGTTTCAGTACAAGGTACGCTACCCGGGTTGAGACGCTGCAGATCTTCATCACATTGTCACGAAGGGCCTTGTTGACGAGGAATCCAACGCCACCCTGGGATTGTCGGCTCCCTTCCCTGAAGTAGAATAGATGGCCTGATTCAAGGGTTACCGTGTCTTCCCCCTCTTTACGAACTTCCGATAACCCGAGAACATGCCACCGTATCTTCTCTAATTCCACTTCAATGATTTAGAGGCTCTCGTCCAGCCGCAGACTGCGTCCATTGTACGTTGCAAGAGTCAATTGTTGGCAGCCGTCTGTAGCCCGGGGATTCCTAGCACTCCCTACCCTACCGTGACCGAGGCCGCTGCCGTGACCTGGAATAGCAGGGCGGCCGGGAACTGGGGGCCGTGTACTTTGGGAACTATCCATGGGGGGTTTTGCCTGTAGTCACCACGCTGGGCAGGCGGGTTGGTGACCGCAGTGTTCTTATTATGGACTATGTGGTCGTCACGAGAGGCGCTGCTGCCCACCTCCCGGTTGATCCCTGGATCGCCTTCTACGATACCCACGGGAATAAATGGGGTGGTGCTATTCTACTCTGCCGGCGCCACACGGCCATGGTATGTTATGTTATAATATAAGTGTCTAACTATCGCGTAAGCTGTGAGCGTAAGATACAGCTTGTGTGGATGCACAATGAGACAAAGTGAGTTCTTTTGAGAATTTTCAGGGTGTAGGTATCGTTTAACGCAAAGTAAGGTGGTATCTATAAGGATTTCAAAATCATCATCGGCTTGTCTTTCGCGCGCTAAGATGACAATGATCCTCAAATAGACCGTTGTCAGACGCTTAGTGTGTGAGATAATAGTCACTATACATACCAAAGATATATTAATACAGCACTAGGAATTTCTACCACTACCTGTTCAACGGGCGACGGGAATAAATATCCCGGCAGATCCTTCTGGAACCAATCATGTTTCTTCACATCTTCAATGGAAGCTCTTTTCATAGGATCCACTTGTAACATCATGCAGAGCAAGCTGACCACACTCTTGGCCAAGTACTCTGGTATCGGGAATATTCCAGACTTGATCTTGCGGAAAAGGGTAGGAACATGTTCATCATCGAAGGGCAGCGTGCCGCAAAGGAGAGCATAGAGGATGACGCCGCATGACCAGACATCAACCTCTGGACCAGCATAAAGTTTCCCTGATATGACCTATGGATTGAATATTCTTTATAATTTTTGTTTAACCTCCTATAAAATGATTTTAGACAATATTCATTTGATCAACATCACAATTTGTAAAACATATATTTGTATTTGGGTCATCTGAAATGCAAAAAACACATGCTTAAACAACAATTTTTAAAAAGCTTGTTTAACTAGCCCAAAATAAAATAAAAAAAACAGTTAGTCAATTAATCACAGCAAACAATCTTGAAAAATAACATCTTGATCTTTCATTTCCCTAGGTTTTGTTCAACAAGTACTTCCTTCATTGTTTGAGAATTTCCAAGGGTTTCATCAATCCATTATTTATTATTCCAACTGGGGACACTGGCATATGGCAGTGGGCCAGGTGATCTCCGCTTGTTGAGGGCCATTTCACCCAATCCATTGTTATTTACAGACAAATCGAAATATTCATTAGTCTAACTTACTTCGGGTGCTGCATAATTTGGAGATCCACACGAGGTCCTCAAAAACTCTCCATCCATCATCATATTGGAGAGGCCGAAGTCAGCAATTTTCACATGCATGTTGTGGTCTAACAAGAGGTTCTCCGGCTTCAGGTCTCTGTGCACAATCATGTGTCGGTGGCAGTAGTCCACACCAGAGATTATTTGTTGGAAGAACCTGCGTGCTTCATGCTCTTGTAACTTTCCACGTTTCACAATGTAGTCAAAGAGCTCACCGCCAGACACATATTCCATAATCATAAAAATGTCCGTTGGTGTTGAGATCACCTAAAAACAAAGAATACTTTTGATTTATTTAGCAGAATCTGAAACACATTCCAATACTTCAAATATGTTTGAGTGTAAAATGAAAAGATGGTGCAACAAAACTTAAGTTATTGCTTAGAACATATTTGTAAATCAATGAAATATTTTTTTTCTTACTCTGCGACTTATTTTTAAATAATGGGTCTGACTAATAAACACTTTTTAATTCTTCATACTAACATACAGACAAAATTGACATTAATGTCCATGAATGGCTTCTGGTTGAAAATCAAACCTATGACATTTAAACACTATTGGCAGGCCCATTACCAATTGTATGGCCCCTATCGGCCGGTCAATGGCAGTCTCTAAGAACATTTGTTAAGTAATTTTTATATTTTGTATTATTGGTAGTTATTAGTACAATTTAGTTTCGGATTTTTGATAATGATGTATATAGGTAGTGAATTTTTAATCAATACACAATTTGAATTGGTATCAAGCTCATTAAAATTTTGGCATACTAAAGAAGAAAACATATTTTTTTCATGTCAATTTCTTATTAGTATTCTAATGTCAACATGTTTTATCACATCTTGGGTACTCATAAGTTGTATTAACAATAGCTAGAAAGGATACTAGCAATAATTTCAAATTCATATAAGAATGAGTGCAAATGAGAGGAAATAAACCATGAACAGAATTCATAATGCTTAATTTGAATGTAACCCATTTGAATGTATTTTAAAAATAGTTCCTATTGAAGCCAAGGTCAACATAATTTGCATGATCACCTGGTACAACTTGATGATGTGAGGGTGCCGAAAGAGCTTCAGGTTCTGGATTTCTCGTCGGATCTTGCCCACCACGTCCAAAGACTTGATCTTCTGTCTATTCAGGATCTTTACGGCCACTTTGTGTTTTGTCAACTGGTGCTCTCCTATTTTCACCTTGCCGAAAGTGCCTACACCCAGAGTGGCTCCAAGGGTGTAGTGGCCGATCTTCACGATGGGCTGGTTGCCACTGGCGACCACAGGCTTCTCAGACATCTTGAGCCAAGCAAGAAGGAACTCAGTGGGTAACAATAACAACACTACAAAATTCACATTAGAACTAAAATATTTTTATCTGGCTAGTGTTAATCATATGAGACGATTGCACAATTTTTACAACTAACACAATTAGCTAATACAATTTTAAAACGTAATTCACAGAAAAACACGAGATAAAACGCCAACTGAAATCGTCGAATGCGACGAGTGCTAGAATCAGAGGAAATTAAATTACAGACAGATCAGATGACAGACAGCTGACAGGCAGTCTAACAGCAGTTTGGCAAAAGTCAAAAAAGTAATGTTTCAACTTTTGTTCAAGTTTATTTTAAACTTCAACAAATATTTTTTTTAATAGCTTTCCGGAACTCCAAAAAAATATGTTAACTTTCTAACACTCATATCTAAACGGTACTAAAAGTTGACTAATTTTAGTAATTAAAGAACAAAACGTTTTTGTCTATGTTACCTCTTACTCCATTGCTCTGCCTGCCCCGCCCTGCACTCCCCTCCTCTGCCCCGCCTGTCTTTTTGGAGCTGTCTGATTTGGAAGTGCGAAAAAATATTTTTTGTGGAGTTTTATGTGTTATTTACGAATACTCTGTGATTTTTTATTAGTTTACAATGGATAAGTGTGGTATATGCAATAAAAATGCAGTTGTAAGTATCTGCGCTCGTTCTAGGGCCCTCCTTTTTGTGTTTTCGACGAAATTACTTTTTGTTTTCTTTAGTTATTGATGTAAAAATAACGCGTCTGGAAGAAATTGTTTTACGAGCCTTTGGAGAACTCTAAAGAATAGTAGACTTGCTATCTCTGTGTGTGATATTCTGTACTACGAAGCGTTTTAAGCTGCAAAAAGATAAAAAAATGTGCATCGGAAACCTGCCCGCGTTTTTTTGTTTGTTGGCCGTCGGGGTTTTTTTATGTCTGGCTCTACTCTGTGCCCGTAAAAAACAAGTGACTTTGTTTTTTATGTACAGTGACCATCATGTAACTCGCATAGTTACCTTGAGTTATTGTGGCTATAAAGATATCAAAAGTTTTCCATTTTCTGTGCCAAATGTTTCATGTTATTGTATTAGAAAGTAGTTTTGTACCAATGTACTAAACATGAATGATTGTAATTTTAAGTTGTGTTCAGATCAGTTTCAAACTTGTTCTAAAGTTATCCAATGTATAGAAAAGTTCCATTTCTTTTTATTAACAAATATCAGGCAAATAATGTGTCGAGATTTCAAGAAAAACTGTTTAATAAAATGCTTTTTTTAGAATATTACTGATACTTGAAACATTCAGTAATTATTCAGAATATTAACCAGATGTTCAACCATATGAACAATTTGAACATTCAGCGCATCTCTACAAGCAATCAAATATAACAGTTTCAGTTATTTTATATTTTTAAAAGGTATTATGGACCACACAATACTATCACTTTGACTCAGCAGTACTGCACATACACTGGGCAATACATTTTTTTTGTTTCTGTTGTGCTTAATGTGGACAGTAAATTTGTCATCGTAGAGCTGGGCTTTTGATCCAATTTTATAATGAAGTTAAGAGTAAGAGAGTTATATTATCATCATCTTTGTTTAAGTTTATTCGAATAGTATATTTGTTATAATACAGGCTATTAATGTTAATATTATATTTATTATAAACTAGCTATGGTATGGTACATGCTAAGGCACTTATCGAAGACTACTCACATAAGTTCACAAAGGCCCTTGGACTAAGAAGGGGACAGAAAATAATCCTTACCAGAACCCTTACGGGGCACTGTAGGCTGAACAAGCTCGGACACAGGATTGGTATCGCTGAGTCACCAACCTGTAGATCCTCGGGTGTGCTGGGAGACGCCCCTGGCTTATTTCCTTGTGTGGTACCTCGTAACACAGGGATATTATCCCCTACTTCGAGACCATTACATTTCGAGAGGTGTGTTGTCTGGCCCATATTTATTTATTTATTCTGTCGCAAAGAGGAAGAGACCCTGGTCCATGTCCTATCCGACTGTGATGCTTTAATACACAGCAGAAGCCGCGTTCTCGGCGTGCACCCGGCACAAGCTTGCCCCTTCGAACGTCATTGACATCACTCCCAGGAAAATAATTCAGTTCATGATGGCTATAGGCCTGGAGAGTGATCTTTTATGGGATGATGACCACAATAGATCAATCCTAGTCGCAGTGGTCAATCGTTTTGCGGACATCCTAATGCTAAACGAATAACGAAGGGGCAGCTACCCCTACTTCGTTCTGTAAAAGTAAAAGTGTTGTTTTCATTACCTTCTGTGTCTTTATAAAAACTTGGAAAAAATTAGCCTATTTTGGGGAGCTGTTCTCTAGTTTAGCATTTAGCAACACATTTTATGGCTAATTTTTATTTATACAATAGACTGGCTTGCTGCTAGCAGCTTTGCCCGCGTGGACTATTTCTGCCATCAAAATATGGCCTAAAAATATAGCCTATGTTACTAGCTGATATTGTAGAACCCGTCCAGTTGTTTTATTGTTAACAAGTATAGTTGCTAACATAAAATTATCCACTTTAAAATGTTAGTATTGATATTCATACAAAAAGATTATAAGCCTTAAACTTTTTCTTACTTATTTCAGCAACTGTTTGAGACAAGTGAAGATGGTGTGTATGCTTGCTTCAAATGCCAGCCACTAGTCCCTGAGGTGACTATCGAGGATAATTCTACTGAGCCACCTGACCCTGTGGAGGGTCAAAGTTCAACCACAGATGAGGTAATAATAATATTTCCTAACATTTATGTTTTCAATTCAAATTAATGATTTAGTGTATTTTTTTGATTTCTTTATAATTTGTGTTACTTTTTAATTGTTTATTGAATAAATAAAGGAAAAGTAACTTGGATTTATTTACATTCGCAGGGTTATTATGACCCTATAATGCAACAATAGGTCATTGCAAAATAATAAAAACCTATGGACTGTTCTCACTTGATTCAAAGCATAAAATGAAAAATATTAAAACATCCATTAAAAGATACCAGACATAAATTTTTAATAATATAAATGATCTAGCTTTCCGCTTGCAGCTTCTCCCGCATGCACTTAATTATTTCCGACTTACCGTATTATGGCCAAATTGCATTAAATCTTTATAAATTGTAGCCCATGTGTTATTCTGATGTATAAGCTGTATTATGTAAATCCTCTTAGTAGTTTTTGCGTGAGAGAGTACAAACATATTACATACATGGCCTAATCACCATGTTTGCTAAATATAGGGCTATATTTTTTAAAACAATCTGAACTGAAAGTTAATTTATTTAATTTATTTATTTAACACAATTAAACGGGATAATCCCAGTTACATAATTATGGAAACTACGAAGTAATACGTTACACCAATTTTTCGACTCTTTAAAAGCGATTGAGGACTGTCAATGAATATATCCAATTCAGGGTTAGCGATCAGTAACATGTTTAGCGCCCTCTGCATACGACACAACGGGGATTGCTCACGCGCTACTGTACGTCACGGTGGAATAGCGAACAGCCGCTGTCTCCGACCGGAGCGAATACGTAAATATTTATCAGGCACATAAAGACGAGACAATTGCTCAACACACTCGGGCGAGTCCATCCAGCCCCGCAAGATTGCTAAGGCAGTTGAAACCGCCAAACGGGCTCTTCTTACTTACTTAAATGAAAGATGGTCAATTGGTTGGAGTATTTAAGAAGAATATAATCCACTTTAAATAAGCAAATGTTCTAGTAAAGATAAGCATAGATGTAATGTACTTGCATCCTTTGGATAGGCAAGCTAGACTGTTTTGCGTTTGCAGGACAGCATTGACAAGTCACTTTACTGTGGCATCTGCCAAAAGTCGTTTCAGAAGACGTTGCAGCTGCAGAACCATTTGCGCAACCATCGAGCCGAGAGGCGCTTCGTCTGCACCTACTGCAATAAAGGTATACATTCTAATGTATGTAATTATACATTTATTGTTGCTCTTAGCAAAATGAAATTCTCTAATTTATAGCCTAGCCTAGGCAAAAGTATGGAAAAACTAAAATTATGGGTTTTATAAAGGGTCACAAATGACCCATAAGATGTAATGATTAGCAAAAATTGGGGCAACTTTGTCGCATTTAAGGCACATTATGGTAAATAATTTTTAATATTTTCAATTTCATTTGTACATGATTTTCTTTTGTTCCCAGCGTTTTCACAGTCCAACAACTTGAGAGCTCATCTTCGCATACACACCAACGAAAGGCCTTTTAAGTGTTCTGAATGTGGGAAGGCATTTACCCAGGTAATTGCACAATAATAAAAAGATAAATGCATGATATATATAAATGAAAAAGCCATTCATCAGTCCTTTTAGCCCAATACTCCTCCAGTAGACTTTTTTTGTGACACTTTTCCAACAAATACACTTGCACTTGTAGCATTTTCAAACGTGTAACCCAAGATATACAAAATATGATGATAATGGAGTAAATTTTGTCGTTTTTTAAATTGCTTCAATAAAGAGAAAACGGGACAGTAGTGCCGTAGCGCAGCTGTATAACGCACATACTGAACTCTTTTTTTTGTGTAACCAGGTGACGAATCTGAACAACCACGTTAGGTTGCACACCGGCGAGCGACCGTTTGTTTGTCCCGAGCCCGGCTGCAACAAGGCGTATGCGCAGGTTTGTAACTGTTTTTGTAAGTTTAATAGAGGACCAGAAATACTGTTGAGTGCTTCAATTAACAAGGTCGAACACATTATGTATTTTTCATAGAGTTTGTAAGGTGGACTCTTCTAACGATTGGTCTATTATCTAAATGTCAAGAAAATAAATGTTAATTATAGTATATTTTATATCGAGGGACTAAACGAAGCCATAATATCCCAGAGGTGGTGGAGTCAATGAAACCGAGGGTATAATAAGTTGGCGTTTAGTCTCGAGGTGCTACTGTACTTTTCACTTTGAGTGCGAGAAAAATAGTCAATTTAGTATAAAAACATTTAAAACGGAACATATTCACACTCGACAAAAGTTCTGAAATTTTCGCGGTCAGTTTTTTCTTTTTAACTGAACCAGTCACAGATTAAGAATTTAAAACACATGGCGCCACCGTCTTTGCGGACAAACCATGGAACTAAAACTCAACATTTTCGCAATGAAAAGAGTTGAGTTTGTCTATGTCACATGAAGGAAGTTAAAAAACTAATTACTTTTTACTCCCTAGGGACTAAAGTGACCACTTTAGTCCTGCTTCGTAGGGCTATATTGGCGTACTTTTAGAGCATGAGAAGTGAAAACAAAATAAATGATATCTAGGTGACGAATCTGAACCAGCACCGCAAGCGGCACCTGAACGGGCGGCCCGTGGAGAGCAGCTACGACTGCACCGTGTGCGGCGAGCAGTTCCAGCAGCGGAACCACATGTACACACACAGGTATACTAACATTATTATAATAAAGCAGCTTCGTATGCCAGTACTCGAATTTCAGAAAATGCTTTCTCAGTGCTCCCTTGCACTCCCTAACCCACATGACAAATTCGATAGCCCAGTAATTTTGACGAATTTTCACGACACGAGTGGCGTAGTGCGCTGTAGCACGGTTTCTCGCCTTTAATTCCGTAGTGTCCCGGGTTCGATCCCCGGTCGGGTCAATTCAGGAAATGATCTTTTCTAAATTGGCCTGGGTCTGGGTGTGCTGGGAGACGCCCCTGGCTTAAGTCCTTGTCTGGTACCTCGTAACACAGGGATATTTATCCCTACTTCGAGACTATGACAAGAAGTGTGTCGTCTGGCGCATATATATATATGTATATATATTTCGGCTGTGGGTTACGGGGTTATGTGGTCAGTCACTAAGACATTTATTAATTTGTGAATAACAGAAGAATTTTATTATGTGTCGTCCAGCATATTCAACCAGTTAAGGTGGCGGTTCGCGCTCGCAACCACAACCGTAGACCGAGACAGGAGATCGCGATTGATACTTGTTATTTAGACTTTCTCGCGTCTCTGTTACTTGTTTGGTCTCCGGTCTCGGTCTACTACTCTACCACCACCTTAAATCTTAATTGAGTGGTTCTAACTGGTTGATTCCTGCTTTTGGTGTGACAGCGTTATAGTTCGACATAAATGCAAAGGGCATAAAAAAATCATACCATAACGAATTTAACAGGGTAGTCAGAAGCAAGTGACTGTTGCCGTCATGGCGAACGGAACACTCAGAAGCCCTTTTTTCACCAATGGTATTAGAACCCAGCGTGGTAGGGGGTGAGAGCTTTCCCCCGTTATCTGGTGGATTTGGTTTTTTATCGATGTTTTCCATCACCGGAGAGGTAGTCGGAAGTTTAACAATGAACACAAAGATTTTGGTTCTGGCCAGATTTGAAATTGGGACCACACGATCCGCGATCCGAGTTGGGGCCACGTTTAATCCCTAGGCCACAACGCTCTCCCGACGCTAAAAGAATCATGGAATTAAAAATATATTTGAATTTTTATTTTTACGGTTATAAATTCTTATTTCTCATTAAGATATAAAAATCACTTACATGAGAAATCAGTTTTAAATATACGATTAGTGAGCCTGCTTAACATTAAAGTTAGTGTGACAAAAAATTACAAATACTTAGGAGGTAGTTCACATTTTACATTACAAAATCTAAGCGCCCGGTTATGTCGCGCGCAGTGGTTAAACTGCCGTTAACTTCTGAGAAGCGGATAGGTTAGGTTAGGTTTAATAAAAAATGTCGCGATTTCAGAAAACATAATTATTGCTTTAACAATGAAATATTTTTGTCATTTACCATAATGTAATATATTAATATTTATTAATTTACATTATTATAACAATTTAATTAAACAATATCAATTCGTTTAAAATTTCATGAAGATTAATTTAAATTACATTTTATTAGGTAGATTTATTTTTATTTTTAGCATCAAACAATGCTCAATTTTTAAACAAAGATAGAAACTAGAAAAAATCGACCTGATACTGGGACTCAAGCCCGCAATATATATTTTTGTTATGAATATAATTTCCTTATTTGGGTGTAGTATTAAGTATCATTAGGGTTTGGCGAGAATCATGGCCCTAGTGTTTTAATTAGCAAATTCGTGCCCAGACGCGAAGCACACCCAGAAGCGCGTCCCGAAGCGCGCAGCCCGCAGCAGCAGCGCTGCGGACTCTGCGACGCGAGCCTGCCCAGCGAGCGGATGCTGCGGCTGCACTTGCTGCAGCACTCGCTGCAGACCGCGCAGACCGCGCAGACCGAGCAGACCGCGCAGACCGAGCAGACCGCGCAGACCGCGCAGAAGCCCGCGCAGCGCGCGACGCGGTTGCAGAGCAAGGGTGAGTGACACGAACACATTTCAATTTATTCTGCCACTAACTTTCCACATTTTTCGCGTCTAGTGTGGGCTGCACGATTTTGGCTGATACGTTTTCGCCCGTCAAAAAATAGCATCCTCAACAGACTCACCACTGAGGCTGCACTAGACCGCGCGAAGTGGGCCAAGAAAATAAGAAAGGACCCTGGGACCCCACACACCGGTGTGGGTTCACAACCGGGATAGACCGCACGGATGATGATGATGATGAAAAAATTGCTTTTGTTGCTCGATGATAATGTAGCTTTAATTTGGTGATAGAATGGTTAAGTTTATCGAAACGACATTTTACGAAATGCTCACTACTTTCAACAGCTGACAGACGGCCATACTGTCAACACACTACATGATAAACGATAATTGCCATTTGACGTCGAATACTGCATGGTCATAGGCTGACATGTCGAAAAAACGCGTTGCGATTCAGAGAATAAGGGGGCGAGTTTAGAGCGAGGCCACACTATTTATAGTATTTTCACTATATGATGATATGCCTGACAGCTCTCATTGTTCCGTGTCACGCATACTATTACAAATGAAATGAAAAGAAACTGGCAAAAAAAAAATTAATAAACTGTCAAAAATCTATTGTCTTTTCGAAATTTATTAAGTAAATTATTGTTATAATTATTAACTGTTAATAAACGAAGTAAATGAAATTAAATGAATATATTTTTACAGCGCCTCATGCGTGAAAAAGAACGCCATTCAATAGTGTATTGACACTACTGAATCGACAAAAAATCTATGAATACACGTCATTCACATCAGATACATAAACAAATAAACTTTATTGTGAATCACAAGTATATCAATAATGTTCAGATCATACATATTTAAGAGTCTCAGTGTGTTCCGCCTCACAGGCATACGATAGATACAATAGTAATCATCTTAATCCGAATGTCCAATACAAAGTAATCAATAAACAAAAAGTACTTATTAAGATAAATCAGTAAGAGTGCGTCTGCCTTGTATGCGGTTTGTGTTTGCGTTACGTCTGAGTTGCGTATTTGTTTGTTTTGACTTTTGTTTGTTTTGCTGTATTTGTTGAGTTTTCTTGTTAAGTTTTTCGTTTTGTTGTTTTTGTTTGGTACGTACGAAAGGTCGTTGAAAAAACTTGCTAAACCATAATGGAGAACTGGGACAAATACATCCACATTGACCGAATAAGAGACCAGCAAATAATAACAGTAGAGTACGATTCCGATTCTGATATCAGTTCACAAGAATCAAGTTCTAGCAGGAAATGATTAATATAGTTAAACTTTTCTTTTCGAAAGACCGCGTTTTATTCTATAACTTATTAACCATAACCCGTTCATTAAGAATTTATTTAAAAATTCAAAATCGGTAAATCCGATTCCATTTCCTTCGCCAACTCATCCGATATTTTGAAACCATCGATTAAATTTCATTCGTTGCATCACTGTAATTGTCAATTATGAACTGTCAGGGATATTATCATACGGCGAAAATAGTATAGTAATGCAACGCCATTCTACATACAAATTACTATACCATGTCACACGATGCGTTAGGCCGCCGTGCGAGACGAGGCGGGGAGGGGTGATGCGCTGCGGCCCCTTAGGCCCTTAGTGACATCTTGCCGCCACACGCCGCCCGTGCGTGGCACTCTATAGCTATCGATATTTGCGATAATAGATAGTTAAAATCACAGTGCGAGTCTCTATAAAGTGCACATATTGAAAAATAGGAAACTATAGTCAATTTTATTGACGGAAATATTATTTAAAAAAATACAGCATCTTTATTTATATCTAAAGATAGAAAAACGGGAAAAAAAAACGATTTTGGACCTTGATGACTGCTCTATACCACTGAGCTACCGAAACCTCAGACGGAAGAACGAATCTTTCCAGTATAGGTATGCTTACGTTGCAAGCCAACGTTAAAGTACCTATAAGTTCGGTAGGTCAGTGGTACAGTCACCCGTATTGTGAAAGACTTGGATTCGATTTCATCAAGGTCCAAAATCGTTTTTTTTCAGTTTTTCTATCCTTAGATATGAAAAACAAGCATCGTAAAATGCTAAAATAGGTTTAGGTTTTAAGACATTTATTCCCACTAAGAATTATTAACAATTCACTCACATGAGAACATAAAAATAAACATTTTGTTTGTTCCGAAAACGTACACAAGAACGGTGGCTTAGATACGAATTTATTACAATATACCGTCAAACAAAGTACAAACACGAACTCGGGCGCCGATGGTCGGCGCAGCCACGGATATACTCGTGAAGTGCGCTCGCTCCCAATGTGACTTGTATTTATTTGCAAATAGCTACATCAAACCATTGGCTTTTTTTTCTTTAAATAATATTTATTCATTGATTTTTTACTGAATAATTTTTTTTTCATATTTTTTTTTCTCTTTTTTTATTTTTTTTATTTATGTACTAGAACATATTTAAATAAAGGTGGTATTTGAAGTTATGTAGTATTTTAGGAGTCTTTCAAATGAGATGAATGATTGTGTTTCTTTAATATCTTTAGGAAGTTTATTGTACAGTTGTGCTTTGAATACTTTTTTTACCGTAATTTGTTCTTGGTGGCTGCAGTACTAAGTCATTTGCGTTTCTTATTCGAATTTTTTGTATTTGTTTCTTTTTTGTGAAGCTTATTTGAGTATGTATATTTTTTGTAATGATTTTACGTATCAGTAAACAAGTAAAGTACATAAAAGTTTTGTTTATATTTCAAATTTTGGTTTCTTTGTATATATTTTTAGTAGGCGTTAGGTAATCGTAGCGAAATAGATCCTTTATTCGTTTATTTTGTGCTCTTTGTATTGAATTTAAGTTAGTTTTTGCCGCCGTGCCACAAATCTCAATCAAATATTCAATATGTGGTTTGACAAGAGAATTATACATAAGATATCGCACTTCACGTGGAAGACAAGTAGTTATGCCTCTCAATGCTCCAGTAAGAGACGATAATCTTGATTTGATTTTTTCAATGTGAGATTTCCACATAAGTTTGCTGTCAACAATGAGTCCCAAATATTTTTCGCACTCTATTCTGTTTATTTTGAGGTTATTTAAAGTTAAGGGTTCATGACCGGGGATTTGTTTGTTTTTGGCCTTAAAAATGATGTAGTTTGTTTTAGATACATTAACAGTTAGTAAATTATATTGAAACCACTCACCGAGTAATTTAAGATCATTTTGTGCATCTGCAACAATTGTTTCTATCGAGCGGCCAAAGTAAAACAGAAAGGTATCATCAGCATAAAGGGTGATGTCACCTTTTAGACCAATTTCATGAATATCGTTTATATAGATTAAAAAATTAATGGTTTTTGGTTGACTTTGATAACTTCCTGCCTTTAAGACCTGCATACGGTTAGATAAGTATGATTTCAACATATCGTAAGCTGTTTCAGTTATGCCAATACTTTTTAGTTTTTCTAGTAGAATTTCGTGACTTACGGTCTCGAACGCTTTTTTGAGATCTATAAATATACCCATAGCTATATTTTTCCCATCCAAGTTAGTTTTTAATTTTGTTATAAGATCTATTGTAGCGCATAAAGTGTTAGACTTTGGTCTGAAACCATACTGTTTTTCGTAGATAAAATTAATTGAAATGAGATATTTT
Source organism: Udea olivalis (assembly GCA_947369235.1). Taxonomy (NCBI): domain Eukaryota; kingdom Metazoa; phylum Arthropoda; class Insecta; order Lepidoptera; family Crambidae; genus Udea; species Udea olivalis. Next base: position 5,330,395 of record OX376362.1, on the reverse strand, counting down.
TCAACTCTATTGTACATAATTTTTCCAAAAACCTTGGACAGGACAGACAGAACTGATATGGGGCGATAGTTTCCAGGATGAGATCTGTAATCAAAGTAATTTTTTTTTTAGTTTTTAAGGAGTAGTGGATTACGTTGTAATTGGGTTACGAACATGGTATTTATTTATAGCATATGAAAGCTAATACGACGTGAATTTACTTAAAATAAAAAAATAATAGGGTAATGGGTGCAATTTTTTTTTTATAACAATTGTAAAAAAATACGAAAAATAAGAATGATTTTCTGCAAGAACTATTTAATTAAAAATCTATGATATTTATTATTTCGTATTTTTTAATTTTATGAGCATGGCCTGTTCTTATTATTAGTTATTATCAGAAACTTTTTTTCATTGCGATAAGGCTTTTAGTTTAAAAGTTATAACATTATATCTGCATAGAGTACTCAACATATGCTTTTTTTAAAATGTTCATTCAAAATCTACTTTTTAATATGTGCACTTTAACACTGTTTATCATTGCTTATCGTTTGACGCACCGCACCGTGTGGCCTTGTTCTTACGATGTTTCTCTCCGTACGCGACGAGGCCGCCGAGTGCTTCCGCGCGCATATATTATAGTAGTTACTTAGTACAGTGCGCTTGTTGAAGCTTTGTCTTCTCCGGTTATTTACTCATGTGCTGTCCACTACCATTAGTACTGAGTGTCTGAGTCTTTCCAGATGAGTCAGAGGGCTCGATGCCGTGCGTGTTCTCGACGTGCAGCGTGGTGGTGCGCACGGCGCGCGAGCACACGGAGCACCTGCTGCGCGCGCACCAGCTGCGCGTGCTGGCCGCGCCCGCGCAGCGCGCGCCGCCCAAGCGCGGCCGCCCGCCCAAGGTACAATATAGGAACAAGGACGTCACTATTTTAGGTTTTGGTTTCTGTTGGGAGCTAGTCTTTGTCTATGATCGGCTAGACGACACGATTGGCGTAGTGCGCTGTAGCACGGTTTCTCGCATCGATTTCCCTAGTGTCCCGGGTTCGATTCCCGGTCGGGTCAATTCAGGAAATTATCTTTTCTGAATTGACTCGGGTCTGGGCGTGCTAGGAGACGCCCCTGGCTTATTTCCTTGTGTGGTACCTCGTAACATAGGGGTATTAATCCCTTCATCGAGACCAACAAGAGGTGTGTTGTCTGGCGCATATTTATATGATATTTTTGTTCCGAATCATTAGGTTTTAGGCGAGGTTTTCCAGCCGCCTCAGCCAAAGAACAATGCGATAGGCGCGACGCTATTACCTGTGCCGTTTTGTAGGTTTTTCGTTATTACGGAAACAACAAATAAATAATAAAAAAACTTACTGCTCAGTAGATATTGACAAGGTGAATACATTGGTAAAAAATGTATGTCATTCAACAGTGTACTTTCTGACCTACACTGTTTTAATCAGTGCAATCTTTATTTTTCTTCTATCGAGCGAAGCATGTCAATCGTGTTTTTATCCTTAGGGCTTAGATAATATTCTCTACTTTTACGCTATCGGCTTCTGTCATTTAGGCTTTGTTTGGGGTACATCAAATGTCTGTGCAGTCTGTGGCGCCAATATAAAACCGGGACAGTCACGGTCTAATGTCTCGTACTCGAGTCGCGGTCGCGATACGAAAAGCCACTTTCAGTGATGTTAAATATTTATGCTAAAATCGTACCACAGCTCTAATTTCATGTTTTTGTTCGCAGATTCTGAAAGATCCACTGGACCTTCAAGACCATACTGAAGAATATAATGATGTGAGTATTTGGTTTATTTTTTATTTAAGCCTTAATTGTGAAATTTAAATGTAAATCGGTTTCCCAAGATACAAGCCTAGCCTAGTTTGGGAACCTCTGCTAATGTAGAGAGTAGTTTTTCACTGTGTTATTATTTTATTGTATTTATTTTGAATTCAATTTTTATTATGTTTTCTTTATTTATTATTAGTTATGTCATCATAGTCCCTTTTAGGCATCACCTCAACGAGCGTTTGCATCGCGGTGATTTTAAAGTCGTGCCACGCATTTATATTACTTATGTCATTCTTTGATTATAAACACCGTAAGTTTATAATTTAACTCGCGAGATTATTAACAATCGAGAAATTGTGAACTGTACCAAGCCATTTACAATTTACATACATACATACATACCATCACGCCTCTTTCCCAACGGGGTAGGCAGAGACCACTTCTTTCCACTTGCTACGATCCTGACATACATCTTGCGCTTCTTCTACTCTCATGAGTCCTTTCATACATGCTCGTCGGTTAAAGGTACTCTTGACCCGACCCTTTCTGAGAACATCTTGAACTTGCCCAAGAAACGTCCTTCTGGGTCTTCCCCTTCCAACAGTCCCATTTACCCTTGCCTCATAAATCCGTTTCGTTAATCGCCTTTCATCCATTCTTTCCATATGACCAAACCACCTCAGCATACCCATCTCAATATCAGTAACCACGTCTTCTTTCACACCACATCGTTCTCTTATTTAACACACAATTTTTCGATAGTTCACGATTTCGCGAGATCGATTGTAAATTCACGGTGTTCACAATCATTCGGCGACATTTACGCTTATTAACGTAACATCGCCTCACCCACGAGACGATGTTATTGCAGCGATATCTACAATAAGTGATTGAATACGATCTAAACGTCATCGTATCGCTGCGGTCATGTCGCTTCTCGCGGCGTGCTCGTAGCGCGATCGCCGCGTAACGTGGCACTCACAGCAGAATCGCGACGAGTAGTTATCTGTCACCTTATGCTGCTTGTCCACCGAAGCGGAGCGAGGCAGCGGAGCGGAGCTTTGGCAATTTTCAACGAATAAGATTGCAAAAACTCTGCTACGCTGCCTCGCTCCGCTTCGGCGAACAGGTAACTAGACTCTTTTAAAAAAAATACCAGTCAACCAGTCTTGGCGACTATGCGGCGATTCTGTAGCGATATTTTGACGCAAGAATCGTCGTCTCGTGTAGAATATATACGCGAACTAGTCATGCACGTGCTCCTAGAGGTGACGCCTGACAATGCGTTATATCGTCGAACCGGTTTGAGTGATTCTGTTTTTTTTTATTCCAGATGAATATAATAAGAAGTGCCGCCCCACATTATCTTCCAAAACTTAAGGTGGAAAGCTTGTTCCAGTAAGATCGCGGTTCTCAAGCGCACAGATTATTATATTGCTAGGGAATAGTGACGTGACAATAGTGTCAGGGCATGGGCAATTTTTTAAAATGGTTTCTGGTTTCTAGGTGAATTTATTAAGCGGTTTACATCCTTCTTTCATTGTTGTATTTTATCTACATTTATTGCGGAAATGGTTTCAAAAAAATTACTATTGCTAGCCGCGAAAATGATTGAAATTAGGCCCGTACTCATATGGTTTCTTGCTAAATTGCAACATTGATTGTTCGAACGAGGAAGTGAAACTTAAATTGTTTTTGTAGTATCAGGAATCCAGGAGCAATTAGCCCGTTAGGCTTCTATTGTCACGCCACTGCCAGAAACTGCAGTGACACTGGTATTGAATGCGAAAGCTTTATTCCAAGTAACGTGCTCCAAAAAGCTACCGTAACTGAAGATGGCAATAAATGACCAAAGCACCAATTCTAATACTAGTATAACGTTACACAGGATAATATATCACAAATATCGTCAAAGTAGCTTATTCTCGTATCAATTGCAGAACAGTACGTCCAACATGAGTTGCTTCTTTAAATATACGTTATCGTTCGCGTAAAATATTTGTATGGGATTTCGTACAGCGCCCCTGTTGGATCCAAATGGAACTGAAAAACGGTACCAAAACGTAACAATAGCATCGTATGGTACCGTTTTTTAGTGCCATTTCGACTCAACAGGGGCATACAAGGCAAAATCCCATACAAATACTTTACGCGCACGAAAACGTAAATTCCAAGTGGCAACTCATGGTAGACGTACACAGGTACACTCGTATCAGGTACAGTCAGCAACAGAAGTAAGTAGCTGATGCACTTTTTTCATTGGTTCTATCTTACTTGCTTTCACGGGTAAGAGTAATAAGATTATGATTATGATTGCACATATGAGCTTCCTGGCAATACCTGAAATGATGTCGAAAAATGAAAAAAAAAATTCTAGAATGCTGAAAGGGAAACAATTCGTTCACAGTGTAACTGCAGTTTGTAAATTAAGTACTTATTTGTTATCGTATCGGTAATCTAGAACGCTTTTTAAATGCTACCTAATTTAAGAAATCTGAATTAACACAAAAGTGACTTGAATAAAAGTAAAAGTTTGAAATTATTGATTGATCTCTAACCATTTTATATACTTAAGCAAGAAATTCTCAATTCCAGTATGTTATGTTTGCAAGAATCTGTATATTCCAGCTCCGATTTCTTTTTAATCTTGCCAGTGACGTTATTTAAGTATTTTTTGTAATGGCAACACAGATCATGGGCTGAATGAATATGATGATATGATATGATTTTACGAAAGGTTTTGCCTTCTCTGGTCTGCTTGCCCATCATGTTGCCGGTTTTAAGACCTACATCATACAGCGATGGCTGCAGATTTGTCAACGAGAGAATTATTGCAATAGTAGACAAATCTACTGTTATTTAGCTATTATGCAACTTAATTTCTATGAGTATTTGAATCGCCGACTGTTTTTTATTTCTGTATCGCTATTGTTATGTATGAGATTTTTATAAGATTTTATGTTTTAATTTTTAAGGGAAGGATTATGACTTTGTATGGTCAAATAGAATCGCATTTTGTCATTGCTTAATCTTGGAAAACATCTTAAACTTTTTTCCACTTAAAGTAAAAATGAAGAATAAATTGATAAATTACACAAATGACAAATTCTTCTTCTGCTATTTTTTGAAGAAATTCTGCTACCCTTATCGTCGGAGAATATAAATAATAAAATTTAAATTTAATTGGCACATTGGGGAGCACAAGACATTGCCACTTTGCTAAAGTTTTTAAATATAAACAATCTTACTGTTATGCGCTGCACTAATTGTAAAAAAACGTATTTTCACACGCAATCGAAAAATCGTACACAAATTGTAAAAATGAATAAAATAATAATAATTAGGATAAATAGCATTATATAAGTGATATTAGTAAGTGCAATTTCATTTAAATACTATGTTAAGTATAATTAGGATTAAGAGAGGTATAAAATATCAGAATATATATTTATTGACACAGATCGGATTGCTTAATACTGATAAATTATGGCTCTTGAATATTTAATTTGATTATACTGGGTGATTATTTGTATGTAAGGTAAAATATATGTCATAGTCAGTAGGTGATGTAGTAACCATCTAAATTATTATTTGTTTTTATTATTCAACTTATTTTTGGTATTCTGTATAAATTAGACTGACATTCGTATTATTTTTATGAAAACAAAATTAATTAATATTATCATATTTTCCCTAAGATTTTACATGAGCTATTAAGTATGCCACATCATTTTCCTAATGGCAATGAATAAACAGCCGGTATGAATAAGATATTTATCTTGTATGTACCTCGGTACAAGGTAGGCTAGGTAGTTGGTTTCGGAATTAACGTTAACAAGATGAGAGTTGACCAATTTTGTCGAGTGTTTGTTGCCACTTGAAGAAGACGGTAGAAAGATCACGAAAACGAAAGGTTCCAGTAGCTCCCTTTTCCCTACTTGGCTGTTCTAAAATATTTTTAACTGCCGCACCCGTTCCCTACCAGGGCTGTGTCACTTCAAAGTTTAGGTACGCTCGGCCGCGCGGCCCCTCTCTGGGGTATCTGACAGTGGGTTGCCGCTCGGCTCGCACACTCGCGCCGCCTAGCGCGTTATTCAATGTTTTGTGTGTGATTTGTTTCAAGTGTAACTTTTAATTATAAGAATAATAATGACTACCTACTACTACTATAGTTTGTCCAATTTAGGATGATAATTTTGACAGTTCACGCCTATGATGTATTGCATTTTTTTTAGGTAAAGTGTACTACAGATAACTTTATTGACGGGTACCGCCCACTTAGTGAAGTGCCTTGCTAACGAATAGCAATAAAAAATAATAATTCGGTTGTGAAATGAAATTAATCTAACATTTAAATTTAAAATAGCACAGCGTTTTATTTCTATACAGTTTAATTTTAATTAGTATTAAAGTTATTTGCAATTATCTATCATACGATTATTCCTATAAAACTGAATAAATATAATGAAGATTTTGAACGTAAATATTATTCGATAGTGCGTTTGTGAACAAGAATTGATAATAAACTTGAGGGACAGTTCTAGTGATAATGACGATAATGATTATGAAAGTGATTTAGGGTGTGCACCATAATATGAGTAATAAATAACTTCAAACGCTAATACCTACCTTATTTAATTCACTTATATATTTTTCTTTATTAAATTATCTCTTTTATGCACGTTAAAATGTTCTAAAAACATTTTCTTTGTTTATCTATATAAATAAACTAACGATTCCAAGTTCTATGAAATAATTGATCGATGATCGAATAGATACACTAACGATTATAAACTACAATATCCCTATTGAAAGCTGTCAAAATTATCATTCTAAATTGGACAAACTACAAACGATGTTATATTAATTTTAGCAATATTTTTTCTTAAGTTAATAATTAAATCAGCGAGTTGCGACCCTGCGCTCTGACAGCTAAATCGATTTCGTTCAGCGGCGCACAGTCGAATATGAACGCTCGCGCTAAGCGATAAGTATCGCTTCCGTATACCGATGACAGCCGCTAGCGTTCGCGTTGACGTTTTTCATGGGTTATCGGTACAGCGCTCGAGATTATAAGCCCTTTAACACATAAACTCATTTGCCGTTGACCTATGCCATCTACGCGTCGACGGCTGCCGACGGCATTTCCCCGTCCCGTATGTAAGAACTCTAAATGAAACCAACAATGAGATAGGTACACAGGATCATGTCCATCAAAGTATAAAGCACGGTACAGAGTGGCATCAAAACCAAAGTCGTTTTAAACGGTACATAAAATTAACCTCTACATTAGTCAGTGGTTATTTCTGGAATCAACACCCGGGTTTTTGATGCTTTTATTGAAAACGTACTAACCTCAAAACAAAGAAAAATACACAAAACAAACCGCAAATGGATCCCCATTGCGCCAGTCACTTCCACTTGCCATTAACAAGCATGTAAGCTAGTGTTCCGTTTTACAGGCATGTGTAACGCCGCTTTAAAGCAAAAGTCAAAGATTAAAAATCAGTATTAAAGATATTGTTACAGAAAAAATATCGATTGTAGTTCTCGATCTATGTAATTTTATCATGGCAACATTTCCCAAAAACCGAAATGAAATCCGGGGTTCATATTAGATCTTAAAAAGATTTCAAATTCCATATTTAATATCTTTTTAAGATTTTAAAATTTTAATAAAATCACCTGTTTGAATCAAAAATGAATTCCAAAGGTACGATGGCTTAAAAAATAAGTATTTTCTTCGAGCTGTAGTGCGGGTCGCTGATGACCTTAATTCATCAATTGGAAGAGCTCAATTAATAGCAAATGGTTATGAATTCGTCTTGCGGCAAATGACTAAGTAGACAAACACCCGACTAATAATCGAATTACCGGTTGGTACTTAATTGGTAATATGCATTAAAAAAGACCCAACGTCTCCAAACAAAATAAATCAGCTACCCTTGCAGGTAGGACCGAAAGAATGTTTCAAAACGACACTGATTTTACGCGTTTAGTATCAGCAGAGTATGTGAGAATAAATTACACTCAGTATCAATTATAGCCAAATTCAACCTGTTAACGCTGCGCTTGTGAAAGCACATTTTTCTGTATTTTTTTTAAATTAAAACTCGTTAAAAAAGTTTGTATGGCCAAGACCGAAATAGGTATACATTTAGTTAGGTACTCTATAAATATTTAGATTCATTTAAAATTGCATGCATATTGGTAATCCTAACTACTGTTGACTTCAGTCAGTGCTATAAAATGAAATAACATTACATATTGTAGATTCGGTCAAAGGCACGTAATTCTCGGTACATTTTATTTTACTTGAAGTCAGGAAATTGTTAAATGAAATTATGCCAAATCATTTTCCTTACGTTTATACTCATCCGGTATATTACACGTTAGATAAATAATGAGCGATGTTTTTTTAAAGTTAGTATAGTACGTCATGGTTAAACGAAAATCTACAAACAGTTTATTTTCACACTTTGAGGCTCGTACAGAGGCGTTCTCATCAACCTTTATATAGGGGCACCATGAACTGCTGACCCATTTTGCAATGGTTTTGTGAAGGTTGATGTGAACGCCTATGTACTCTGGAACGAAGAGAAGATCTTAGTTATATGTCAAGTACATATGATTGTAATAAAGATAAATCAAGTTTTTCAAAATCAGATAATTTTTGAGGTGAGCTTAATGATTGCCGGCCTAAGTTCGTTAATAAGTATGCAAACTCACAAAAAGCAACAGAACAGATTTTTGTGATACACATCTATGTACCTATTCCATACAAACTATGGGCGCACCTAAAGGTGATCAGAAAACAATAATGATTGTCAATAATTATAATGTTGGGAAGTATAAAATACATTGATTCAATATGTATTTAAAACTTATAACAAACTGTACAGATTTTTATGTGTTGTTGTGGAACGATGATGTAATTATGGCAGTATTTTTAAATGAAAATATTACTAAGTAGGTTACAGATTTTTTTAGTTACTAACAAACATAGATTGGGCGTATCGTTTTTGCGATGCGAGTATTGCTCTTACTAGCATTTACAACGGTAAAGGTAAGCGAGTACAAAATTAATTGTATTAGGAAGGATATTAATGTAAATAAAATTGCAATGTCGTTGTTTGTTATAGAATTATACTCTATCAGCACAGAAGTGCTAGCTTTGCCGTTGTAGATGTATTTTAGGTAGCCGAGTACCTAGGAGGGGCTTATCTTATTAAGTTTGTTGAAACTTTTGTCAATTTGTAAAATTGACATCAAAGAATAAACTGAAAATATAGGCGTCGTACATGTAACTAATTTCGGATAATTTTTAATATTGTTTTTAATGGAATATAACTATACATTTAATATTTTACTTTATTCCTCAATTTACTGGTAACACAGTGAGTGACGTCACGGCAGCCCATTTCTTATTTTTACTCTGGAGTGTTTTTTCGCGCAGAAAATAAATGGAGACCATCGCTCCCTCGCTTCTCTTCAAACGAGCTATGGAGAAGGAGTAATGGTCTTGCATTTTCTAGACGCGAGTGAAAATTGGATGTGAGATTGTAAGACCACCCATGTAACCCGCAGCCCCTCTTAGGTAGATCACTCCTTACATTTCAATAAACTAAGCTTGCTGTTAGTTCGTCTAGCGTTACGTAGGCTAAGGTGCAAATGTTCCTATGAGTGTCAGAGATCGCATAGTGTAGTATATGCCGCGTGTTGTATAGTCGACCATTTCAATATTTCTAGCCTTGTTAAGTGTCGTATGTCGGAGATTTTTCTATTAACATACAATTATCATAATAAATATACAATTTTAAATTATTTCATGTGTTTTATTGTTAACTACTTCGCTTCGCATGTGAACCTCTCTAATCTCGTATGTACAATCGACCACACTTACTAAAAAGGTTTTAGATGATATCTGCAGCTGTTGAAGTGTTTTTTCCGCTTGAGCTGTGGAAGATTGTGAGTGTGATTTCTGTCAAAATGAGCACAAAATGTTCTTTTTCTAGACTTGATTGATGAGCGCTTCTTAATAAAATTTTATTGACATTTTAGGCGCTTAGCAGACGGCGGGGCGGGGCGGTCTTTCTGACCGCGAAGGAATAAAGACCGCGTCTGCCCGTCTATGCCCGCGTCTGCCCGTCTATGCCCGCGACTGCCCTCACGGCGAACACAAAGCAAAAAAAATTGACCGGCCCGCTCCGCCCCGCCGTCTGCAAAGCGCCTGAATATCTCTGTGGTCGCTCACAATTAAATACATGACTGCATAGGCCCATATTATTATGCTTATGTGTTTTAGTAAAAACATCAAGACCAGAGTTCAATTAAAAACGTATTTTCTTACCGAAGGCATGAAAGGCGTTTATTTCTTAGGAACCAAGGTCAATATCGGAAAAAACCTTGGTATTGGTAAAGTTTACTTTTAATCTTTTTAACATCTAATAAAAACTTGACAGAAAAAGAGTTCTGCGTTCAATTTATGTACAGTCAAAAGCATAAATATTTATACGTTTCTAAGGCTTCAAAAATATCTTTACTTGTGTTTGACATGCATGGTACATACTTGATAATTTTGTCGTGACTTCTTACGAGCTATTAACTTGGCAATTAATAAACAATTTGAATGAATACCTACCTTCATAGTTGCGCATTTCCCTGTCTCATAAGTTCGTACATGACACAATTACATTGTCCCTCGTGGAACCATTGTATCGAGAGTGAGCGAGCTAACCGGTCTAACTTGCAGCGAAGTGTTTACTACCGTGGCGGCAGTGAAAGTCACGTTGTATATGTAAAAAGTGAGATTGTTGTCGCTATAAGACCGAAAATTGGATGTTATATTTGTTTTCGACGGATCTCGTTGAGTGTCCTACACCTAAAAGGACGTGGGTAAGTTTTTATATATTTTTTCTTGAATATTGCTGCTTGTGTTGTTAAGGAAACATGTTTTGGTGTTTATTTACTATTATTTCTTACTACTTTGATCTTGTCCAGTCAGCAGGTATGTCGTAATGTAATTAGCTATCGTTAATCAATTCACATTTGTTTACATTCTCAATCAATAGATAGATACACTCGAAATAATTTAAAAAAAGTAAAATAAGTTGGTTATTTTACTTCTTTTTAAGCTCTGTATTATTTCGAGTACATATACATTTTCGACATATGTTAAGGCAGTTTTCGAAGCTATGAACAAATTTCGAATGGTAACATTTATTATGAAAAGTTTTTATTTGGAAATTCCTTTGCCAATTGCCAAAATTGAATTTGTTTTTAAATAATTTTCACACCCAAGTGGTTTTATGAACAGCCTTCTAATATCTACTTACCTATACATTTGAGCGGAACTAATGTTTATGACCGATAGGACATTGATAGTAGGGCCCGCTCTTTTCCAGACCAATGTTGAACCAACGTTTTTACATACATATTGAGAGTTTCAATATTAAACCATGTTTTACATTATAAAACTGGCAACCGATTATCTAGCGTAGGCGAGCAGGCTATAGGTCAATTAATGCAATCAAAGTACCCTTCTAAACTGTGCATGCACAATGACCGTATGTCAACTAAAACCGCAACAAGTAACTTAATATTACTATGGTTGCAGTATTGTTTTTTGCGGTTAGTTTTCTTCAGGTTTGTGTTGAGTTGAGATTGTTGTGAGCTTTTGACTGGCCCATTGACTTAATGAATGCCTTCATTCAACCCTCAGGTCCTACTCAAGCTCAACAGGTCATCCATTCGATTTCCACCCAGAACAAACAACTGTGACGCTTTGTTCATTGCTGTGTCTGTGTGTTATCTTTAGACATTGACAAACTTTTGTTAACGTTTTATTGTAAATTATCTCAGGTATTCCTTTATTGCGGTATATTCTCCACAGAACTTAATTTTATGTCATGGAGCGTTGGGTCGGCAAAGTTGCTGTAGTTAGCGGCGCGAGCGCAGGCATCGGCGCCGCGACGTGCGTGCGGCTCGCGGACGCGGGGCTGCGCGTCGTGGGGCTCGCGCGCCGCGTGCAGCTGGTGCAAGTAAGCGCTATCTTAAATCTCTCATGTAGCCTGTAGCTGTGTGCGACGTCATCAAGCGTTGGGTCGACAAAGTTGCTGTAGTTAGCGGCGCGAGCGCAGGCATCGGCGCCGCGACGTGCGTGCGGCTCGCGGACGCGGGGCTGCGCGTCGTGGGGCTCGCGCGCCGCGTGCAGCTGGTGCAAGTAAGCGCTATCTTAAATCTCTCATGTAGCCTGTAGCTGTGTGCGACGTCATCAAGCGTTGGGTCGACAAAGTTGCTGTAGTTAGCGGCGCGAGCGCAGGCATTGGCGCCGCACTGTGGATCGACGTCTTACAAGCAAAGGGACGTGGGCCACTTAAATATACATGTGTCTGTTTCTGAAAAACAAATAATTCCACCGTATACGCCACGCCTACTTATTAGCTGTAAATTCACAAAACTCAAAAATTCTTTTTTCAAGTAGACCACGAATTCAGTTCTTTCAAATCGTCATTTACCATTTTAAATTTAGCTATAGTATAAACATAAAATTAATAGCATAGATCATGTGGACCGAAATATACCTAGAATTATGCAGTGTAACTTGAAACAGTCTATAATCATGTTAATCATATTACCACCAGCCCCCCGATTCAGAACAAAGTTATCGACCGATTCGGTTTTTTTTTTTTTTTAAATTTATGAAAACTTGGGGCCTTTGGCTATCAAAATATTTATTGCTACCGCTTAGCGGATCATTAACTACTTATAATTTAAACAAATTTACCGAATCGGTCGATAACTTCCTTCTGAATCGGGGGGCAGGAACTCTCCTCGCAAGTGCGCGGCAGAGGCAGCATCGAGGCGGTCCAGTGCGACGTTGCCGACCGCCAGGCCGTGGAGCGCGCGTTCCACATCATTGAGGACAAGATCGGAGGCGTGGACGTTATGGTCAACAACGCGGGCATCTTCGTGCCTGGACACATTACCGGTGAGAACAATAATTAAAGGTGGCTCAGAACGAACGAAACAAATGAAAGGGACAGATAACAATCTGTAACAAAAAGCAATCAAAGGTAAAAAACCATCAGATTGTTATCTGTCCCTTTCATTTGTTTCGTTTGTTTCACCAACATTTCAGAATTCGTTGATTAATCCCGATCCTAAAGCAAATACTCTCAGCATCATTTTTCTGTATTGTTTTATTGGTCATTGTATTAACTAATTGATTGTGTTTTTTTATATGGAAACATGATAAATTAATGATTTTCGCATAATGCGACCGCTCTTTTAGATATGAGTGCCGCTCTTTTTGCGTTGATGACTCCTTAGGCGCGTTGGCCACCCCTCTGACATCGCCGCCGCTGAACTCAAAAAGTTAGTGCGCCGCCGCCGAACTTACATACACCCATCGGCGCTCATAATCTACCACTCTTCCGCTGGACATACATATCTACTTACCTATGTTCACATATAAACAGATAAGTAAGATGTACATATTTCTTTACAGATGTAGCCAATCAGCAAATCAGCGACGATCAGCTGAGTTCAGTGATCGACACCAACGTCAAGGGCGTGATGCTGTGCACGCGCTGCGCCATCCACTCCATGAAGGCGCGGGATGTCGACGGACATGTCATCAATATAAACAGGTATTCACATGAACAGGAAGTGTTCTAGACGGTCTTAGAACTCATAAAACATTTTGTTTGGCAGTTTTATTAAATTTTGCGCTGATGAAAATTATGTTTTTTAAATTGCCCTATATTTTGAGGATTATCGAATGGTACCTATATATTTTTATTTTACGCTTTTAAAATGGGTGAGGGGCACCCAACAGCCCTGTTTGAAGGGCCAAAAAATGAAAAAACATGAGCTATAATTTCAAACGTATTGATATATTTTTTAATAATATTCAAAACCCGTTGGCAGAAGCAATACTGCGTAAACGTAACATTCAGAAGCTCACACTATTCATGTTGTACTTTATGTACCTCATATGCGAGTTTATAGTCCCATCCCTTAATAAATAATTACTGTTATATGTCACAGCATCGCAGGCCACTACGTGCCGTTCAGCGACACGTTCAACGTGTACTCGAGCTCCAAGTACGCCGTCACCGCCTTCACTCAGGCGCTGCTCAACGAGCTCGCGCACACCGGCAGCGGCATCAAAGTCACGGTAATTATACTCAGCTTTACCAGCCCCCCATTCAGCGTGCTGAGTGCGAGTTACAGTGAGCGATGCGAATGACTTCACCATCCAGTGTTGCGAGAAAATAAATAAAAATAAATATCTGAGACAATTCACACCAAGATCATCTGACCTCAAACTAAGCAGAGCTTGTACTATGGGCGTCAGAGACTGATAAACATACTTAAATATTTCTAAATACATACTTAAATAGATAATAACACCCAGACACACAACAAATACAAATGTTCGTCACACAAATATTTGTCATGGGTGGGGATCGAACCCACGACCTCCGGCGCTAAAGGCAGGATCGCTGCCATTGCGCCAACAGGCCAGTCAAAACGTGAATAAACGTGAATCTGTATGGCATTGTGTTAGCGCCATCTAGCGGCCTTCATGTGGCCCAAATTTGCCGCTAGATGACGCTGACTCGATTCCATACTAATTGAAATTTAAAACGCGATGACGATGTCATTCACTTCTCTCACTGCAACTTGCACTCAGCACTCTGAACGAAGTTTTCGACCAATTCGGTTTATTTATTTAAACCTGTTCAGTGTTCAGTCATCATCTTTGCCGCACTGGTCTTTGGCATCAGAACCTCTACCATAAGTTTGCCTCAAGTGAACTACGATAGCTTACGAGTATCTTTTCGGCTAACAAATTTATTCTCAAAAAAAGATTTACATCTTGCATGAGAACAATCATTTTCTTAATATTATATAATAATGTGTACTGTCACTCGAACTAAGTACTTACTCATCCGGTGCATTACAATTTTATTTTACCAATTTTACGACTGGGTTTCAGTTACGTACTGCGCGACTTTAAATTTGAATGCACCAAATGAGTTTACATTTTTAATGGCTGAGGGTATTCTGTTATAAAGCCGCACCTTCAAAAGTGATAATTTTTTGGCCATTGTTGGTTCTTACCTTGGGTAATACAAGAAAGCTTGCGCGGCGTGTACTTCGTTTAGCAATTTTTTAACGGTGTTTAGAGCTATTCTAGTATGGAGAGAGTTATTCAAAAAATTTCTAATAAGATGTGAAACGTGACATGCGAAATAATTATACTTATAAATGTTTTATGTTGTTTAATTTGGTAGGTATCTAAATATATTTTTGAAGTTGGTGATAGAAAGTCATATTGGAAAAGTATTTTAACAATATCTACAGTTATACATTGCATTATTTTTATGTTTGATGACACGATTGGCGTAGTGCGCTGTAGCACGGTTTCATGCCTTGACATACTTAGTGTCCCAAGTTCGTTTCCCGGTCGAGTCAACTCAGGAAACCATCTTTCCTAGAAAAACTTGGGTCTGGGTGTGCTGGGAGACGCCCCTGGCTTAACGCTATGCTTTCCCAAGATTGTCAATATACATCGACTTTGTTTGAAGATAACTACTAAATTAAAAGATATTTAAGCAAATGAAAAAATGTACGAGTAGGTCAGTGTCTTTAACTAAGGCGACAACTTTTCCAAAACACGATATAGCATAATTTCACCGATAAAAAAAAACACAAAGAGGTCCGTCGACGATTTTTTTGTTTTAATCTCAAATATTCATTATTAACATTTTGCAATTAAAAAAATATATATAGATAGGTCTTTGTATATTCAAGGTCGACAACTTTTTAAACTTTTTAATTTGACTAATATTATTTCATAATAAATTCATTACACGAAAACAGAAGGAAGCCGCGGCGTTATTCCGTTCACGCAGAACTTATCAGTGGCCCACCGAATGCTCTATCGGAAGGCGCGCTAAATCCCAGCCTTAAGGCCCCTTGTGCCCTGTGCCTTTTTGTGTGCCCCACAAAACTAACACAAGTAGGTATACATTTCCGACATGCCGACAAAAACTTGATGGTAACAGTGCGAGGAGGTGATTTTCATTAGAGTCACACCTAGTATAAAATAACAGGAAAACCTGAGAGATAATAGTTAAAAATTCACGTTAGCTGAACTGGACCCAGGAAACAAAGCACCCGCTAGCCTCAGGAGGCTGAAGTTGCTGCTGCCTCCTGTTAATTCCTTGTCTAGTAACTCGTAACACAGGGATAACAACATACATTGGGAGACATATTATGTCAGCCGGTTGATGTTACCACCATGCAGTTGCGTAAAACCCGCCAAGTGACTCTGACCTATCTCGGTCAGGTCGCGTTCCGGGATCAGCACTGCACTAACCGGTGCCAGGGCAGGCCTTCAAGATGAGTATGGCCAGGTCAGTAATTGCTTTGCATTATTGTGCTTGTCATCCTCATATCTGGACTTCACGACTGCTTTCCATCAGGTGGAGTGAGGTCATCTTGAC
Organism: Udea olivalis; assembly: GCA_947369235.1. Lineage (NCBI taxonomy): Eukaryota > Metazoa > Arthropoda > Insecta > Lepidoptera > Crambidae > Udea > Udea olivalis. The sequence goes on along the minus strand of OX376362.1, from coordinate 5,314,109 downwards.
GGGCACCATAAAAAAAAAGGCTGCAAACTGGATGACCGCGGAGATCGGCAAACTACGTGGGCAACAAATGCTGGCCATGCCGCCCCCGCCAGGTACCGGTAGAAGAGGTCGACCCAAGAAGCGGTGGCTCGACGTCGTTAAGGGTGACATGCGTGCCAACAGACTCACCACTGAGGATGCACAAGACCGCGCGAAGTGGGCCAAGAAAACAAGAAAGGCGGACCCTGGGTCACACACATGAAACTGGATGACCGCGGGTGCGGGCACGGTGAGCGTGGCGACCGCGGTAGTACAAACGATGAACAGTATGTTAACCTCACGACAAGCCCTCATACTTCATAACTTGCATGTCTTGCAACACCACTCGCAAGAAGCAAACGTTAAATCTATATAAAAGCGAAAGGTCACTCATCATGAAATCTCAGAAACCAAAAGTGGAGGAGTCTCAAATATTGCAAAGGAGTTCTTTTTAGGACGTAGGTGCTCACTAAGACGGGATTATGCGAAATTCGACCCCATAGAGGCTGTTTTGGGGTTGATAGTTTTGTTTATATGAAACTTCGTTACTACAAGTGCTAGGAGTCTCAAATTTTGCAAAGAAGTTCTTTTTAGGACGTAGGCGCTAAATGAGACGGGATTTTGTGAATCAAGTATCGTAAGTCGAAAAAATCCTGTATGTCATTAAAATGAAGTTCTTGCGGACGAAGACGCGGGTGGGAAGCTAGTAGCAATATAAGGTCTTCTAAAGTCGTTATTTTCTTGTGATGCGGTGCGGTTGATATTGTTCCAGAGCATCAGCCCGGGCTTGGTGGACACGGCGATGACCAACGCCGTCAAGGAGCTGCAGCTGCCCATGCTGACGCCCGCGCAAGTGGCCGATGCCATTCTCTACGCGCTCTCTACGCCCCCCACAGTCAATGTGAGTTACTATTGCAAATAAGGCATTTTTATGATACACATTTTCAAGTGAAGTTCAAGTTCAGCGTAACATTTTTGTTAAACTTTTGTGAACTTTGTACGCGATACTTTTAAGGCGCTGCTCTACATAAAAAGTTCAGGGCCACTTACTACAAATTGTTGAGCGTATAGTACTTTCGCCGTATGATGATATCCCTGACAGTTCATAATTGTCAATTATAGTGCTGTAACGAATGTAATTTAATTGAGTTGGCAAAGGAAATGAAATCGGATTTACCGATTTAAATTTTTTAAATAAATTCCTAATAAACGGGTTATGGCTAATAAGTTATAGAATAAAACGCGGTATCTCGTAAATAATAGTTACAAAATAGCACACAAGGCAGACGCACTGGTACTGATGCGAAAGACGTGATTACAAATTACAAAATGGTCGCTCCTATTCATCGATTTTTTGTCGATTCAGTAGTGTCAATACACTATTGAATGGCGTTCCTTTTCACGCATCAGGCGCTGTAAAGATATATTAATTCAATTTCAAATACTTCATTTATTAACGGTTAATAATAATTACAATAATTTACTTGATAAGATTCGAAAGAACGATAGTTTTTTAATAGTTTATAACATTTTCTTTTGCTAATTTCTTTTTATTTAGTTTGAAATAGTATGCATGACACGGAACAATAAGAGCTGTCAGGCATATCATCTTACAGTGAAAATAGTATAGTTAGTTGTATGTGTTTGTAGTGAAGTTTCATAGATTTGCTTGTGATTGTAGACTAGTGAGACGAATAATTGTCTAAAATAGTAAAGCTATTACGCAATGTTTTGCAATCCAATTCCAATCAATGTGGAATTAATTTTACCTGACCTTATTCTTTGTTGTTTCAGATCAACGAAATCACAATCACACCGTTACGTGAGAAAAGGCTGTAAGGTTGAGTTTTTTCAAAATAAACAGCAAAAAATTCATTTTCGAATTTTATTTCAACTAAATCTAACATGGCACCATTACATACATGACTATAGTATTTTTAAAGCTTGATAAAAATGTAATCCTTAATTTACAATTGGCATTTAATGACTCGGGAGCTTATGTTATTACAAAACAGTAGACCTCTGTTCATGAAGCTGCAAACAACACATGTTGCATAACTATCCAACCGAATCACAAATAAGTTGAAATTATCTAGAGTAAGTAGTTTTTACTTTGATTCTTTTTATTTTCAAGCATTGTACAATGCTTGTTTTCATATCTAAAGATGGAAAACTAGAAACATTCACATTTCGGACCTCAAGGTTTCAAACCCGCGTCATTCACAATCACCCGCAGTCACCCGGATTGTGAAAGACGCGGGTTCAATTCTCGCTCGAGCTCAGTTGAAAACTGCTTTTATTCGATTCAGGAATACTTTAACTTTAGACACTTTAACCTACCCTTATAAATTGTAATGATCGGAATACTCAATACTCAATTATTTATTGCAAAACCATAATGTAAAATAAGATGTTACAGTAGTGTTTTAGAACAGTGTTATGGACCCTGTCGGGCACGCAACTTTGGGTTAATATTATGAATAAGTATGTAAACTGTTGCATGCTTGGTGGAAAGGGAAAATATGGCTGCACGCTTATAATTTTAAGATCATTTGTACCTGTATTTATGCAATAAAGATTATGATTATGATTATAAGTCCGAAACCCGAATTTTCATAGTTTTCTATCTTTAGATAAGTAATTTTGGCCAGGCGCGTTTTTAATCGATTTACCAGAGATATCTACGCAAGCAAAAGTTCTGTCTCCAAAACAATTCCGGATCTTATCCACTCAGAGCCAGCAAAGTATTACTCGTCACAATCATTGAGTCATAGCATTAGTGGAGGAGGCAGAAGCCATGCCGATGACGCTAGTCCCGAACTGCAGGATGGCGCGGAGGATGTCCATCTTGAAGGTCCAGATGGGAGAAGCCGGCTGCTGCGGCTGGGGCTCCGACGCGCCGTCCTGCTGTGGAGTGGAAGGCACTATTAGATGGGCAATTGTTTATGGGCAAGAAGATTGGGTGCCGTGCGGTAAATTGTGGGTAGGGCAAAAAGTTTGTGAGGGGCGTGCACTGATGAGTCAGGTAGTGGATGTTGCTTTTATTTTTGGTACAAGAGTAAAGTGTGGAATTGTGGAGGGAGGGGTAAGGGAAAGTATTTTAGTTTAACATAAAACAGGGCGATAAAACTTACCAGATATTCGATGTAACTGGTACGATATGTAAATTAACAGTTTGCTACAAGCAGTTATGTGAGCATTTCATATTTTTTATTTTAAATAAAAATAAATTTAAATAGTACAGTTACAGGTACAGTTGAACACCTACATTATCCTTAGATGTATGTTTTATGACACTGGGTAAAACTAAATGAGAATTAATAACGGTTCTAAGATTCAGAGCCATCAGTGAATTCCAAGTGATCCACATTGAATTAATTTACAACATATATCAAATTCTTACAAGGGCGAACGAAACCTTTCCAAAACAAAGAAGAATCACTGGCTAAAACATCTGAAATAGTATCATCGTCGTTCTGCTCTTTCGTTGGCTATTAGCTGTTCATATCTTCGCCACGCAGAGCTTCCCCCCGAGCTGGTCTTGGACATGTCTCCGAGCAGGCCCATGATGAGGCCGCCGAGGAACCCGGCAGAGTCCGTCATCTTCATGCCGCCGCCTTCTTCCTCGGAGCCCGCGTCCTCGTCTGGGTCACCACCCTGGAAATATCATGCTTGTGTGTAGTAGCAAGGCAATATTTTGTTAGATTCAATATTTTTGACCGCCTGTCTTGAGACCAATTTAAATAGAATAGAATAGAAAAATTGTTTATTTGGGACTTAACAAAATACTTACATCACATGAAAATAAATTTTAGATTTGAGTACCAAATGCTCAGCATATTGTCGGGACACTGGTGGATACCACGACGCTGGTTTTCTGCGGATGCCATATAGCACCGCGCCAACAAGTAACCTAAGTTATAGGTACAGTTTTTAACCTATGCTGGCGCATATAGATGTACAAAAATAAAGTAATAACAAATGAAGAATCATACTCGCTACAAAATTATAGTAAAATATGCACTGGAAACTGGACTGAAAACACTACTCATAAAAAAACACGATCACAAGACCATCACAATTATCCAGCAGACCTTCTGTCTATCTATCCGTTGATGCGCTTGATTCCTTTCCAACAGCGATGCATACTCTTATCTTATCGTGTGTCATCATCATTATACTGCCTTTGAAGTTATAAAAGATTTAGCTAGCTTGTACATATTTGATGCAAACTTTTTTACATACCGCGCTGGTGCCTTTAACTAGTTTTGAGACGAAGTTTCCAAAGAAAGCTCCGTTGTTTTTCTGTAAATAATTTAGAGGATTACTTACGACAAATCTTTCTTCATACAAATTTTATTATTCCTGATTTAGTATTCATAGTAAGACAATAAGTAAACGTTGTAAAACATACCGCGCCACCGCCAGTGAGTGTTTCCAATGATGTCAGCAAGTAACTCGCAAGGATAGCACCAGGATTTTCTGCACCTTCAGACTGTAGGATTTAAAAAAATAATTTGTTTTTCTAATAAACTGTATTAGACAGACTACATACCTACACAGTATATGTGTGTCCTGTTGGCGCAATGGCAGCGATCCTGCCTTTAGCGCCAGAGGTCGTGGGTTCGATCCCCACCCATGACAAATTTTTGTGTGACGAACATTTGTATTTATTGTGTGTCTGGGTGTTATTATCTATTTAAGTATGTATTTAGAAATATTTAAGTATGTTTATCAGTCTCTGACGCCCATATTACAAGCTCAGCTTAGTTTGGGGTTAGATGATCTTGGTGTGAATTGTCCCAGATATTTATTTATTTATTTAACTAATAAACAGCATATAAAGTATTGAAACAAGCATTATGATATTTTAGGCTTAAATAAATTTTATTTATTTTTATATATTAACTACGCAATACTTACCAATAACCCTACAAAGAGACCAAGACCAGTCCCAATAAGTGCATTGACATCGACTCCATCGCCCTAAAACAAGCAAAGATGAGGTAATGATAAATGAATGGTAATTATCGAATTCCATGACTGGTATTAGATTATACTATACTTACACTTAGACTGACTACGATACCACTAATAGTCGCTAATAGAGATCCTAAATCAGACTGCCCATCTTCCTGAAAAGTAGTATTTCAGTAAGTAAGTTTTCCAAAATATTAAAATAAGATAAAGCGCGATGCTTTAGATACGAAAATGAATAAGCCTTGTACTTACACCTCCACTCAAACCTGCCAGAATGCCCAAAATGCCCCCTCCCTGGCCATCACCTTCAGGAGGTTCATCATAATCATCATCATCCCCAGTAGAAGCGTTATCATCTTGACCAGACGTCTCACCGCCATCATTGTCGTCACCATTTTCTAAACTTTCCTCAGCCGCATTGTTCTGGTCATCATCATCACCTTCATCACTCTCAGAACTATCGCTCTCGTCTGATTCTTCTTCTTGTCTTTGGAAAGGCGGTGGCTTCAGGTCTTGTACGTAGTCGATGTCAATTTCGTTGTCGCCAACGTCTTGGCGCCGTAAAAGAAAGGGCCCTTGTGGTATACCCTGACTTTGAAATTTTCCAGAGCCCCCTGGGATACCTTGATGTTGGTTAAACGCTAGTAGTTCCTTTATTGCAATCCCAAGCAGTGGCTGCAATTTTAGAAAACAATGATAGATGAAAGCAAGGGTGTTTGTAGCTCGTCATTATTTTAAGACATGCAATGGTCCAATAATCAGTAGGAAATATCAATGACAAATGTAAAAACATCTTTCAAAAACTTACCTCCATGATGACTTTTGAAGTACCCAAGTTATACCTACTTACCAGATAGTCATAAATCACTCAGTGTACGTGCTCACGGTAAAAACACTCAAATAATGTATGTGCGGTAAAACCATATTAGACTTAACTTAAACGAAAAGGAAGTAGTTACATTGGTTAAATAGGTTCAAGTTCAAGAGTTAAGTGCAAGTGCTACAAGTTTAAAGTCTTAGTCTTTTGAAGCACCTACAGTACCTATAGGTAACGCGTCACAAGGTAGCTTGAGTCTTTTTAGTGACTAAGGTCCAACTCAACTTGGATTGCCCGTCACGTGGTGTTTCCGCGAAAACATAGCAATTCCATGCTTATTTGGACTTAACTTCCTGTGCGTCAAGTGCCAAACAACATTTATCTCTACTAATATTACACTCTTAGGTCGTGTCGTCTTTTGTGAGTGTTGAAGGTGCTTTGGGTGTAACAACATCCGTAAAACTCGAAATGTACTTGTGTTAGTTTTGCGGTGTTCTGATCATCATATTTTCTTTTCAAACCAATTACTTAAAAATCAGTAATTTCTAAAAATAGAAAACCGAAACCTCGGTAACCTCGGAGGTTTCGGTAGCTCAGTGGTTCAGAGCGGTCACCCGGATTGTGAAGGACGCGGGTTCAATTCCCGCTCGAGATCATCAAGGTCCGGAATCGTTTTTTTTTTAGTTTTTCTATCTTCAGATATGAAAAACAAGCATTGTAAAATGCTGGAATAATCAAAGTAATAAATCAGTCATTTTCATACAAACTTCTACTACTCGTATCTTTTTATTCAAGTAACCCTTAAGGCTCCTTGTGCCCTGTGCCTTTTTGTGTGCCCCGCAAAACTAACACAAGTAGGTATACATTTCCGACACGCCGACAAAAACGTGATGGTAACAGTGCGAGGAGGTGATTTTTATTTGAGTCACACCTAGTATAAAATAACAGGAATACCTGAGAGAAAATAGTAAAAAACTCACGTTAGCTGAACTGGACCCAGGAAACAAAGCACCCGCTAGCCTCAGGAGGCTGAAGATGCTGCTGCCTCCGGTGGGCGATGTCTGCATGGGCTCGCTGAACACGTCATCATCATCGTCATCGTCCTCGAACGAGTCGAAGCCTACTGTGCTGGTCGGAAATGATGTGGATGCTTCCGATTTCAATGATGATAGCTAGGAAATAAATAATATATTAGCATGGAAGAGTATAATTGTATTGATAGTTTTTAGTATTGGCTTTTGAACTGTTTCCTAAATGCGACTCATGTTCTAAATAACAGGCAAAAATCTAAATGGCCACTTATGGAATAAAAAATAACTACGCTTCCGTGTTCTGCTTTTTACCTTTAACTAGTTGTAATTGGGCAATGAAGTTAATTATTATAGTTTATTTAACAATTTAAGAATTTAAATTTTATTATTAGATTATAAGTACGGCCATTTGCGAGTTCCGCAGTTTCGCAAACGTGGGTAATTATTACCCAGAATAGTGAGTTTACAGCCTTAAATAGAGTAGGTTTACTAACATAGGTCCACATTCCTAAAGAGTGCCACTGCTATTACATATGATAATCATTCCATTTTTGAGACACAAAAATAGTATGTACTTACGTAAAACAAGTTTATAAGCAAGGTAGTACCAAAGAGTGTATTTTTATTTTATCTATAGTAGTACATAAATTCATCTCTACAAATGATTTACCTAATTTATTTCACTGTATTTTGTGGCTTCATGTAATTTTAATTTGTAATTCTTTCGAGAAATAAATATTCTTTAACCATAAATCATATTTAAATGGGCCTACTCCCGTTCGTCGAAGACGTAACGTAAATAAAAAAACACCATAAAAACTCGAGTTCGAAATTAACATTGATTTTCTGGTATTCTTAAAACCATATTTAATAAAAAAACAGGTTATAAACAAAGTAAACATTTCAAAATAAAAGGACAACTAATACATTAAATACACACTTTCTTGTATACGCATAAACACAAATCTCACATACATACATTTACATAGGTACACACGTGCACGCGTGCACACACACATACACGCCCACCCGTGGCATATAATAGTATGTATTACTGTTTTGAATGTACTTAAACCCATTAATTGCTATGCTGTAATTGGAGAGCGGTGCCCCCCCTGTCACAGGCTTTCTTAAGCCTAAAAGGAGGCTCCAGCCTTCACAGTTTCAAGACTATGTAGAAATAAATAATTTTTATTTTTTTTATATTTAATATTTTATTGTACAAAATACAAAAAACCTATTCATAACCGACTACGATAAGTGTCCTTTTTACCCTTTCAAAGTTTAACATAACTCTGTTAATTTGTACCGAGGTGGCCAACAGAACGTAAAACTAAGCCCAGTCTGACAAAACCGGTCGAAGTCTAAAGGCCTAACAATTAAGGACCAGTGTTGTAAGTCAATTATGAACTGCGGCTAGACCATAGAAGACCGTGAACCGTCACGCAAAGCAAAGTGAAAGAAGAAGAAATGAGCTAAGAAGCAGACAAAAGGTTTGTGTTTTTCGCAGTTTCGCACTGCTTATTATTGAAAAGAAAACTATGAAGCTACTCTTAAAACGAGGGCTCTACTATCGGATCCAGCATGGGTACCTAGATGACTTTACCTATTGGCACTGAAAATTAAGTACTTAATTCACTGAAACACTCACCGTCAAAGGCGCAGCAGAGTCCTTGGATTCGTCAAGTTCATTGTCATCGAAGCCTCTCCTCCGTCGCGATAAGTCAGTGGGCAAGCACAGCGCGTTGGCCAGGAGACACGCGGAGAGCACTATCGCAAGGTGTCGTCTGCACGCCATTGTTATCACTACTGGAAACCAGACGAAGAGCGTTTAGACACTAACAACAATTTAAATAGTTATGGCGCACGTTAATGGACTTGCAGAATGCAGTTCTTATGGAGTGATTAGGAAATACGCGGATTTGAGGCGTCTCAAGTTAGTACCTAATTACGAAATTGCATGTGGACTAAGACTGATTGGAACTTCAGGTTGGGTGTTGACACAGTTTTCCATTTGGTGGTTTATTTCTGTCCACTTTTAAATGATTTTAAATTATGCCATTCGTTTTCACTAGTTAATCTAGTAGATCTAAATTTGTTTTAATTTAGAATTCAAATACGAAAGCGATTGAAGCCAATATAGATTTAACTAGAGTACTTACTAGTTCACACAAGTTAAACTGGTTGTCCCACTTCTTTTAGTGAATCGGTCGAACGACCCTATAGAATAAACTTAAAACCGTTTAGGTAACCTGGAGAAAATTTAAACATTAAGATACGATAGGTAGTTACTTACTCGTAAAATAAACTTCAAATGTTTACCCGTAACTACTTTTACTTCAAACTTACATAGGTAGGTAGGTTTAGGACCTCTAAAAGATACAAGTTGTAAAGAGTAAGTTAAAAAAATCACAGGAATCGTTTTTTAATTGAGAAGGTTGATAATTAAACACAATTTCATCACAAATCATTTTAAACTGCACTGCACTATTCGCTGCGTAAGATGAAAAATTTTGGTGGTGACGATGAATTCCCAGAACGTTGAAGAATAAATAAATGTCTCAATGGATGCTCACCTGTGTGACTAGATGCTGCCGTATCAGTCTTTGGACGTTGTTTGGTCCGGTGCGAACCGCAAGGAGTATCTTATAACAAAACCGTGTTCCGTTCGTCGCTACAGGCTGTTCACTGCTGCCTTCACGAATGATCGCGCTCTTTTAATTCAGATGTATGCCTCTAATGCATTAGTTGGCGCTAACTAATTAAGTCACAGAAAAATGTTAATTGACTATTACCAGTTAATAACGATTTCATTGTATAATTACGACAATTTGTGTAAGAGTCCCTGGATTGATTTACTTTAATTACTATTTAATCCCGTTACTTTTGTGTTCGGATCACATTAATGGTGAAATATCCGTTAATAAGTATAAAATAGCCACTTATAATATTTCTACATTATGTATCCACTTGTTGTATTTTTTATGGTGTGAATCATTCATTTTTGTCACCGTTGCGTTTTAGAATTTGCAATAGACATGTCTAAACATTATGATTGTAAGTAGGTAGGTAGTATCATTCGCTTATCCTATGAAGTTTGAGATACCTAATCACACCTAATTCGTCGATGTTAAATCTCATAAAGTTTTTCGTTTTTAGACCGAATGGGTTTGATTTTCGGGGGATGTATCAACGTGATATAGGTAGTACCTAACGCAGTTTAATCACAAAACATTGTTCGACGTACGATGAATTGGTACTGAAAAAGGCTTGTATAGTCATCATATAACGCAAAAAACACAGCCTATAGTTCGAGGCGTGCCCGAGCGAAGGTCCGGCGCAGGTGGACATTACCGCGCTTGCGCCACTCGAGTTACCAAACCGGCGTCTTCCTCCGAAGATTAGCGGCATCGCGGTGATGCTTCCGATCTAGGCCTGCTCGGCCAAGTAAACATAGGCTGGAGCCCAAGACAATGTCTTCTGTTGCCAAACGTGCCCTTGGTCTCTCTTAATGTGTCGAGACGTAATTTCAAGCTAAAAAACTGCTATAGATTTTGGAAAAATAAATAGTGCATGTACAGTCACCATCAGATATATTGTAGCAGACAAGGTGACCAAATACTTCTGAACTATTTAAAATGTTCTTAAGTTTTTAACTAATAAATAATCTACCAATAACATCTGAACCTTAATAACATCATTATTAACTGAGCAGCAGTTAGTCAATAATTTCTTTACGCACAGATAACCAGAAATATCTGAACACCTAAAATGTACACCACCTTCATCTATACTAAATATACTTTCAAATTCAAACAGTTAATGTTCAGATATTTTTGTTTATTCGTACGTCGTGTATAGAAATGTTTGACAAGCTGCTCTTAAATAATGATGTAATGAATGTCCAGATATTAATGGTAGCTTGTAGTGTAAAGAACTTATGGGCTTTTTAAATAGTGCAGAAGTTTTTGAGCACCCCGTCTGCTAAGATATATCTGATGGCGACTGTAGGTACTTTAATAAGTGTCAGATCATAGAAAAGTTTAAGTACGTAACCGGAATTTATAAAATTTGAAGTATCGACTTCGACATTTGTACGTGATAGGTATGACCAGACTACCTACGGTAACTGCTTACCATCAGTAGGAACGCACGCTATTTTGCCTCGTTGTTTAAACCCAGAAAGCCTGCTACTCGGGGCCTCATGAGTGATGATGAGGTGACAATCGATGGCCATTAGGCCTTCCGAAAAGTAGTATCTTGCAAACAAATCGATGATTTGATTGATAGTTACTTCTAAACCCGAGTACCTCGATACCTTTACAAAGTTCTGTCAAAACTAGGTCCAGTAAATGTTGTCATTTAGGGGGGTTAAAGTCTGGTTAAAGTACATACCTATAGGTAATTTTATCTTGTATTGTATGCAAAACCATTATGAATAGGGTCTAATTCTCTTCACAGCCCCAAATTGTCTAATGAGTGACTAATGAAGCAAACGATGCAACGCTTACCGCGTCCTCTCAGAAGTGAATTACCTAAGTGAATTCATTACGGTAATGAAATGAAGCTAGCAGTTGGTACCGCGCGACTCTGCTTTGATTGGGTGTTAAGATTGTGATGAAATATTTAACTAGTACGAGTATACCAATAATTACTCCATGGAACATATTTATTTATAAAGTCTGTTAGTAATCTTCCTAATCTACATGTTGATCCTCTAAAAAGAAAATGCAAAATGATTTTTCTTCAAGTGAACTATACAACGTGTTAATTAAAAAGCGCAAAACCTCAGACACCCCAACTTATTTTTAATAAAAAATAATAATTATTAAATTAAATTTTCGCGTATTATTTACGAACACATTCGTTTTTTTTTGTTTCTTGCTTTGTTGCAAATTAAAAAGTCTATGGTATTAACGCGCGAGCCGTAATAGAGATAAGTAATGATTAAACACGGCGTAATGAAAATATTTTTTTGGGTAAAATTTAATTTTACCCCTATTTTTTATTATTAGTGGAATCGATTCTACTCTCGATTCTGAACAAACTAATTTCAGGTTTTGCGCTTTTTCATTAACACGTTGTATATCTACATAAAATATATTTTTTGTCAGGAAAGATTCATGAAAGTGCTAAGAAAACAAGATTTCTAGCAGAACACATTAATGATTGTTGACGTAAAATTAAAAATCACTCAAGTTTTATAAACGATTTTATTTAAAACATTGCACATGATAATAATTATTTTAATCCGACAAAACATTCTAGCTACTAATTCTAGATTTAACCTAAAAACATACGATCTAACACTAAATGATTAGTTACATACATTTGCATGGCGGAACAAAGTCCCGGAAAACAAAGATAAGTATCGATTTAGTCTCGTCGTCATGAAAAATAATAACTCAAGATTAAAAATGTGTATAGTAGGTAATTTATAAATAAGAGAATTCAATTGATGTAAGCAAGTAACTTTACGTTAGTTTAGTTATGAATAGTATACAAATTATGATTATTCAAAAACCAACCAAGGCGTGGTTCACGAAATCACCCTACTAGTTACGTAGGTACCCATACTAAACTATGGTACTATAACTTTATCTACGTGCTATGGAAACTAAGTAGGTAATTTCCGAAATTTGGGACGTAAGCGTTTGAATTATTCAAAATTATAAAACGTGATATTTATGGTCATGGTCGGTTGACACAACTCAAGGGTAAATGTGGTTTCTTTCTGTGGTTCAATGTATCTAAGTTAACTCGACGGTCGTAAAACATGAACGCGCCGAAAGACCGCGTCGAATAAACCATAACAGTTGAGAACGTATGGTGTTTAAAAAGTTATTAATTTATTAAAAATATTAACTAATGATCGTACGCTATGTAACACTCAAGTCAACTGATACCATTTCCACCAGTTGTCTTATAGATGCATCATATATTATGTATTTTTTTGTCTAGCAAGTCAACCGATTGAATCAATTGTATCTAACTAGTTAAATTGCTTTTAAAATCGGACCTTGATAATAATATTATAGTAGGTACTTCTACTTTACTCGTTTTGTCTAGCAATTACCTGTGGTTAGTGACTACGTCGACATTCCACTTCTATAAAGGGAAATCTATATTTATAAAAGATAGCTGTGTTAGTTACACCACTTTTAGCTCAAGAACGGGTGGACCGACTTTTATGATTCTTGTGTTTTTGAATTTGTCTACATCGGGAATAGAATAATAAGTATTTAAAACATTGGGAACAAAAAAATAGCAAAAACATTTTTCCATACTAAATGTTCACAGCAGTCTTGCCAATAACTTTTGACAGAACGAAGTATTACAGATATGTCGGGGCCGCTGGCCTAAATAATATAATATCTATTTTGGGAGTGTTAAAATTATTTATTTAGCCGTGGTTAAATTCTAAAACTGACTGGTAAATTCTAATTACTTTTGTGGGTTCCTTCTCTTAGTAGGTAACTCTAACACTTAACTCTTTTTCTCTCTCAAATCCTTGGTCCTTGCCAAAACAGGTGTTTTGTCAGCCTACTCATAATGGTGTCTCTATCAATGCTTTGGTTCATCAGTGTCTCATTTTTAAGCATTGGTTTACTAGTCCGTGCCAACAGAAGCATCAGCCCTTGGCGGCCGCAGCCTCTCCAGTAGCGGAATGGCCACCCCCACCAGCTCCTCCCAGGCCGATAGCCGGCTGCACGGACCGCACAAGCACTCGGGCCCTTCCCCGTCTTCGAAGCCCAGGTCCTCACCGGAGCAGGCGTTGTCCTCGTCAGACTGCTCCAAGTTTAGTTCGTCGATGCTGTAAGCTTTTGGGAAGGGCTTGGCAGAGTCAGAGTCTGCGTAGTTGTTGTTGTGCACGTCGAAATGTACCTGCGTAGCAAGAAAATTAGATCAAAGTCGGATAGCGGGTATGTCTTGCTTGACACGGGCCCTAGTAAATGAATATCAATGAATATCAATTATGCGCCAGACAACACACTACGTGTCATGGTCTCGAAGTAGGGATAAATATCACTGTATTACGACTACGAGGTACCAGACAAGGAATTAAGCCAGGGCGTCTTCCAGCACACCCTAGAAACAAAACAAACTAGTTTGTTTTGTTTTGTAATTTTAAATACAGATATATTTATAGTCAGAAGTTTATCTCTTCTAATACTATAATGTTTCACTAAATCGTGAGCCTTACCCCTAGAAAGCCCAATGAAGTTATGGTTTTCAACATGCAGAGCTTCAAACTTTATAATTTACGATCTTTTTATGACAAAGGCAATTACAGGATAACTTTATAGATAGCTTTTTATATAGAATAGCTATTTAAAACGAAAACATCCAATTCATGAACAGTTTTGTTACTTGATAAAATAAATAAATAAATATCCCTGGACATTATTCCACACAGCGCCATCTAGTCCCAAAGTAAGCTAATTAAAGCTTGTGTTATGGGATACTAGACAACGGATAAACATACTTAAATACATTTTCTTTTGTAAATACATACTTATTAAACATAGGAGACGCCCAGACCAGTACAAACAGACATGTTCATGCACACAAATGTTTGTACTGTGCGGGGATCGAACCCGCGACCTCTGGTGTAGTAGCCAACTTCTTAACCATTACACCAAGTCGGTCGTCAACTTGATGACTGGCCAAAAAGCGTTTTTCTGAAAATATGAGCTTGTGTGCCCAGTCGCGTCGCTGTCCATTTTCGTATGCATCCTGTTATCACAGAAACAAGGTCGGGGCCAACCCACAAATGAATGAGTATAGCACGCCTCAGAAAAAAATAATGTCTGCTTTCCCAGTAGCAGGAATCAGCTTATCCGACACGAGTAAAACATGTCACGCATAATCTGGTGCAATTTGTAGACGCAGATTTAGCACTTTCTGTACAGGCCCGTATTTACTTTGTGCGATTGCAGGTGATTAGTAGGACAGATTGATTAGTGCAGGTGTGTAGTGCAAGTAGTGTCAAATTCTCTTTAGTGCCTATTGCAGGTGTGTATTGCGATTAGTGTCCAATTCTGTTAATTGAAAATAAAATCATATTTTACATACTTCCACACAAATTTATAGATAGGTAGGTACCTATATATAGACGGATAGGATGGAAGACATATTATTATATGTCTTCCGTTCACTTAGCCAGTTTTTGCAATTTTTGCTACACAAGCGAACGTCCAACGCACCAAACATGCTGTGCAGACGTGTTTAGTGACAGGCACGCTGCGAGTTAGGGGGAAGGGAGACGCGCGGGACGAGGCACTCGCAGTCCACTCGCAAAAAATAGAACGCGCTTCTATTCACTTTACTGCGCAGTGTACTAATCACTCGCACTAATCAATCGCTGTCCACACGTGTTTTCTACTTACATCAAGCACCTGCACTAATCACCTGCACTTACTACTAATCAAAGTAAATACGGGCGTTAACATCAAGGGGATACAAGTATACTTGCTTTGAGACTGATTTAAGCCATTGTAAAAATTGAGCTGCGCACGCAGATTTTCAATTTTGTCCCTTGTAGAATGTGATATATACCTGCATACTACTTTATTACAAACAAGTGACTCACATGATGTTTGAAGAGTGCAGGGTCGCTGGCGCGCCGGTCGCCGGCCCTGGAAGCCTCGCACGCCGCAAACACTGACTCGTCGTCTGGGCAAACATATTTTAGTTAACTATAATATTTAAAAAAAACAAACTACAGACAAATTTAACCCTAATTACCTTGTGGGAGTCAGACTTACTTATTTTGTTATATTCATTCATTTACTAGCTCTCCGCCCGCGGATTCGCCCGCGTGGAATTAATTTTTGTAACGAACAGATTTTTTTCGAATTTCGCAAAATCCCGTCTTAGAGAGCAGCTACGTCCCTAAAGAACCCCCATGCAAAATTTGAAACTCGTAATAGCACTTGTAGTTTCTGAGATGATAGTAGTGACTGACGAGTGACCTTTCGCTTATGAACAGGGTGTCCCAAAAATAAGGGCAAGTGATTGATTCCTGTGACAGTAAATTAAATTGTGGTTGAAAACAATCATTGC
Organism: Udea olivalis; assembly: GCA_947369235.1. Taxonomy (NCBI): domain Eukaryota; kingdom Metazoa; phylum Arthropoda; class Insecta; order Lepidoptera; family Crambidae; genus Udea; species Udea olivalis. Next base: position 5,298,197 of record OX376362.1, on the reverse strand, counting down.
AAAAACAAAAACATACCATACCATAAAACATTATATACATCAGTATCCGAAAATAATTAGTTTAAGCTTACGAATTGAAAATACCTACCTTTTTTTTGTCAGTCTAAGGAAGTAAACTGCCTAACCATTAAATTAATAAATTAAAATCAAATTTAAGTAGCGCTTAGAATTTAAATGTACTTTTCTGTTTTAGTTTCTTTAGAATTATTAGGGTTCTACTGGGAACATTCCAGAATATTAAATATTATAGCCGATAAACTAATAAAATATTATTGATATAGAATATAACATACTTAACACGAAATAAACATAAAAACAAATAAAACTATAATATAAGTCATAAAAAACAATTCAAAAAAAGAGACATTGACCCCGACGTGATTTGAACACGCAACCTTCTGATCTGGAGTCAGACGCGCTACCGTTGCGCCACGGAGTCGAATGGAAAGAAGTGCGAAATAGAGAAACGCTAAACAATTTATGGCAATTACGTCAGACGTCCATCGAAACAACTGCCGATATAAATAGCAGAAAGTTTGAACAGCTTTGTTTGATACGAATTTAGATAATATATCTTTAGATAATTTGAATGGATTATTTCATTTATATTTACATTAATAAGTTATGTAGGTAGGTGTAGATACCTAAGTATATTTTATCAGATTAATTTTAAAAGTTGGGTTTTTGTAGCTTATAAGGGATCATTTAATTTTTTATTCTTTATTGCACACAAACTAAAAAACAATTGGCGGATTTAACGCCTAGAGGCATTCTCTACCAGTCAACCACACGGCCAGACAGAAATATAATAATTTCGAGTAAAGTAGGTATTAAATGATTTAAAATAAAATTACAAAATAATGATACATATTATATTTTAGTATACACAAAGAGACTAAACGTAAGTATAACATGAGGAAGTTAAACCTACAGTAAAGTTCTTGAAGCGCCATTGTCACCAATCCTTTGAAATGCTCGCTCAAAGCCTTTTTGAATGTATTTATTTACTGCATGCCTTTCTTACCGAGACAGGCAGTTTGTTTCAAAGAGGTTCTTGACTGCTCATAAAAAATATCACATAGTCTGTCGTATGTGCTAGACACAATAGAACAACAATACAATTTACCGTCGGCCGGTGCATCGACAGATGACCGGTAACCCATAGTCTGTCGTATGTGCTAGACACAATAGAAAAACCATACAATTTACCGTCGGCCGGTGCATCGCCAGATGACCGGTAACCCATAGTCTGTCGTATGTGCTAGACACAATAGAAAAAAATACAATTTACCGGCCGGTGCATCGCCAGATGACCGGTACCCCATAGTCTGTCGTATGTGCTAGACACAATAAAAAAACAATACAATTTACCGTCGGCCGGTGCATCGACAGAGAAACATATTGATTATTTACTGATGACAGGACTATTAGTGATTTCCTCATTTCTTATTCGATCACGATGCGAAGTACATACCACGCTAAGTCGACTTCATAGCATGTTGAGGGACCTCGAGTTGAGCTTTCTTTGGATATGGATCGCCACTTATCAGATAGTTACTCTAAAAATCATCAGTTCTCCTCGTGAACTTTCATACATCGAAGAAAAAATTACCGGTAGATAAAATCATTAGCATGTGTGTCAGTGGGACGCTACTTGCTAAGTTATACTTAATAGGTAGTTTCACAATCTTACCTATAAACGCAGCCAGCGCGGCCGCAGCCCTATGCGCGTGTTGGTACGGCAGCGGGCAGTGCGCGTGCGCGTTCCACAGCGCGCGGGACAGCAGCGCGGCGGCGGGCACGTCGGCGGCGGCGGCGGCGGCGGCCAGCGCGCGCGCGGCCAGCTGGCCCGCTTCAGCGCAGCCGCTGCCCGCGCCGCAAACGTTTACTAGAACGCCGGCTGCGGCGCAGCGGACGCTTGTCTCTTCTGTAACAGAGTTCTTTATTTGTCCTCCTAAGCTATTTCTCCAGGTGTCTTCGAACCGGGCTGGTAGATTGGAGGCCCTCCGAAAAAGTAGGAGATAGAGAAATATCAGAGGAACCATGTTGTAGATTTTAGAAATATGAAGAACTGCATTTATCAGAGTCGAATCTCGAAAATATTTGTGGAGTTGTGGACACACTTATGTGGCTTAATCGATGGGTGCTGTTAACTTGAGTCTTATCGTGGCAAGTTACCTAACACCTGACAGCTTCTCACGCGGCAGTTTAACGATTTCAAGAATAGAGCGCGCCATGTAGAAGGAACACGGGTACAAAAAAGGGTGGTCTTATACCGCCCAATTTCCTGTTTTCAAAAATCTGCTGACTACTACTATACTCTAACTAAAAGGTCTTGGCCACCATTATTTTTAGATGACGGGAGTTATATCAGCTGACGAATAAAAATAATATATTTTCACTCACCGTGCTCCAAAAAAGGTACTAGCGAGTCCAAAGCCCCCTCAAGGACGATGAGCTGGGCGGAGCGCGTCCCCCGCGACAGATTACCCAACGCTCTGACGGCTTCACACGCGGCCGGCCCTATGCCCACCAGTCGTCGACAAGTTGCTGTTAGATAAATGTCAATGGGTAGAACGATGCTATCATTCGAATTTGTTATACATATGTATGGGCCGTTAGTTTTTATGAAAAACATTACAGTATAGATAGACGCACGCACCCCATATCTACTAAAAAAAATAACTAAAATAAAATGATCGTTCAGAATCGAGGGGACAAGTTTTATTATAGTGCCCTTCAAGATGACCTCACTCTACCTGATGGAAAGCGGTCGTTAGGTCCAGATATGAGGCTGACCAGCACAGTAATGCAAGAATTCTCTGAGCAGGCCATCCTCATCATGTAGGTCTGCAAAAACGCCCCGCTTGAAGACCCCGACTATATGTGAGGAAGGTAACACATGCGCTGGACGATCTTTGCACGTCTGGATGGTGCCGGAAAGAAACAAATTCACCTTTTCGTGCGGGCCAACAAATCCGGGATTGGGCAGGTCCAATAAACGAATTTTGAAATAAAATTTTACAATTTGAACAAACGGATTTAGATAAATGACGATTGGGTAGAAGAATGAAAAAAAATACACTAAGTAAACACCTTTGCATAGCTGGTCCAGCAGGTTATGCAGGGGGTCTGGTGGATCTGGCGGTTCTCGGTAAAATGTGATGTTGTTGAGGGTAGCTAAAGCTGCTGTCGCTAGCTCCTCATGTCGCTCTTTCCAGCTTGGTGGTTCGCCTTCTGATTCTTGTATCTGAATCAAAATTTATTTCAAATTACGAATGCACTGTATACAGTTAGCCACGTGCTACTTAAGTTACGGTCTATTCCATAGCAATATAACAGCGGTAGTTCGTAATTAAATACCCATATAGCATTGACCAGACTCCAATTGCTCCTAGCTACTAAGTTTTGAAGTTATGATTCACAGCTCGTGCTAAATATCTACTCACCGTATCCTCTGCCGCAGCTTTCTCCGCCAGGTCCAGGCAGGCCAGCAGCGCGTGCACGACGCGGTCGGCGTGCGCGGCCGCGATGTCGCGCCCGGCGCGCTCGCACAAGCAAAGGTTCGCCAGCACGCGGACTGTCTGTTGCCACACCACAGAATGATAATGAATGACAAATATTAATGCCATTAAATTACACACAATATGTATGTGATGACGCAATATGAGATAACGCAATGCTCCTCTTTTATGACGCTATTCGTGATTTCATGGTAGCGTTTTAGCTATATGGATCTGCCATAACCAATATTTATGAGTATTATACAAATAGGAATGGCAAGCTTAAATCTACTCGATTTTGATAACAGTTCCCTTAAAGCGGCGACAAAACCACCATCTCTTATAGCCGGTCAAGTTAATTTCCTAAACTGAGGGTAGCTCTAACAATTTCGTTAGTAAATCACTGGCTTAGAGGATGCATCATAGGTAACCGCTGAATGGCTGTAAATGAAAAAACTCTCAGTTTAGGAAATTAACTTTACTGGCTTTAAGAGATGGTAATAAGGCCCCTGTACTCATTTTTGACTTGCAAAATCCTGACCCTCAAGCCGTATTTAACTTCTGTGCTTGAATTTGTATGAAAGTTACGTAGAGATTTCACTAGCAGGAGTGATCCCGATTATGACGGTATCTACTTCCTAAATTTATTTTGAAATATCGTTCACTATATTCGGCTGTGTTGCGTGTGTGTGTGTGACAGATGGATTCAAACTTGTAGTTTACTTTTTACATTTAGTTTGTTGTGAATTACACATATCTTATTAGTTACCGTTAGCGAAATAGTTAGTCAATAGGAAATATTACCTTGATAAGCACGTCTTCATTTGAGCCGTCGGAACCACCCAAATCCGTACCTGACAAAATTATACATTAGTTACAGGTTTTCACTCAGTTGGGCAATGCAGGATCGAATTTTTACAAATTGTAATAATAAATAAAAATAACTTACCTATCAGGTGCAAATCTGGATCTGTGTCTGGGTCTCTGACATCTTCATTTCGTTTAGTATATAGCTCTAAAATAGTCAATAGGACATCCACGCTGCCTTCCTCGTTATAAATCTGAAGAAATAAAATAGGTAGATTAAGAATATAGAAGTCAGTTAGGTTTAATGAACTATTTATACTAAAATTTTAGAATAAATGTCAATCACATTAATCCTTGTCAGGGAAAATTACCTAATCTTGTTCAAAGCTCAATTAAAGTGAACAAGGCGTGTATTCTACAATGTTATTCATTAGTCAAAACTCAAGTTACCTTAAATGTACAACCTAAATCTTATTTTACTGTACTTTTTTTTTTTTTTTTTTTTTTTTTTTTTGTGGCCTCAACAATCTTGCTTTTCTAGCAGATTGATTTCGCCAATGTCAAGTAGAGTCTAAACTTTTTTAATGATTGGCCAGTAAGATTTTTTTTTTTTCCGTTGCTTCCTTCAAATCTGATGTGTAAAGAGACACAGAAGCGGTTGGCCGGTTAAAATAAAATTGTGTGTTCTGTCTGACTTCTGTGTCTATGCTCAGTGTTAATTGAGTTCTTTACCAGCACCATCTAAAAAAAAATCAACATAGACACGAGACGTCACAATACATTTAAGGGTAGACGCTGGGAAAAAAGGGGAGGTTATTTACAGACGGATGGAATAAGTTTCAATATATTTACATAGATATTTTAAATAGGAGACAGAAGTTAGAAGGAAGTTTAAGTTGAGGGGTCGAGGAATTTTAGGAGGAAGGATATCGTATAGAGAGGTGGGGAATCTTTGACAATTAAAAAATATATGATCCGGAGTACCCTCATCCAAGCCGCATTCACATAGTGAGTTATCTTTCACGCGTATTTTGTTTAAAAAGACAGGGGTGCAAGCGTGACCGAGGCGTAACCGGCACGCTACCGACACTGAAAGTTTATTGGCGGACTTGAGTTTGAAGAACCAAGGTTTGGTGGAAATGTGTGGCTGGATGTTCCAATAGTGGCGACCTTTAAACCTGGAGGATTGGTTCCACAAACTTTGCCAGTTCTTGGTGAGGGTTTTGGCAGCCTGAGGTAAGATATCTACAGCATAAATATCTGTTCTAATGGTACCATTAGTTATAGCCTCTTTAGCCCAGATGTCCACTTGCTCGTTACCAGTAATTCCGCTGTGGCCTGGTATCCAAACCAAAACTACCTCCAGATTTTGCTGATGGCATTGGAAAAGGGAGTTTTTAATTTTCAGAATTACAGGGGAAATGAATTTACTTTTAAAGGGGTTACTAAGAATTGCTTGTAAAGAGCTCTTTGAATCGGAGAAAATTACTGAACGGTTTAGTTTATGGGAAGAAATAAAAAGAAGTGCCTCTAAAATGGCAATTGCTTCTCCAGTAAATGTAGAGGTCTCTGAAGGAGACTTAAAGTTCAATAGGACTTGGAACTTTGGGGTCCAGACTGCGCTACCTACTGAACCATTTTCTGTGAACTTAGAGGCATCTGTGTAGATATGGATCCATCCCTGCCAGTCTCTACCTAGTTCTTCTTGAAACTTAAATGCAGCTTGGGGGTCATTCTTGGTAATACCAAGACTTAAGATGATGTTGGGTTTAAAGATTAAAGCATCAAAGTCCGTTTCAAAGAGTGGGTTTACCTCAAACTGTGTCATTGGGAAAGACAAAGAAGCCAGTTTTCTTTGGCTTTTAATAATTCTGGGTGGGTCCTTGTGAGTCCAGTATTTGTTTGCAGTGTCAGATATTATTTCAGACAGAGACTGAAGTCGGGAAAGAAGTGGGTGACATGCTGTTTGGCTCTTTTTGAAAATAAATCTATCAGATAAATATTGGCGTCGGAGTTCCAGAGGGGGGTCTACTGCTTCTACCTGTAGCGCGTTTGTGGGCGAAGATTTCATAGCACCTAAAACGATTCGGAGGCCTTTCATCTGGACTTTTTCTAATTTGTTTAATGTTTCTTTGCTACAGGGCTCAAGGAGAAATGAAGCATAATCAATATGGCTGCGGATAAGAGCATTATAAAGAAGTTTTTGACTATATGGATGGGAACCCCACCAGACACCAGAAAGGGACCTAATGACATTAATATTACTTTCACACTTTTGAATTACATGGCTGAAATGCGGAGTACATGACATTTTAGAGTCTAGAATAACACCAAGAAATTTAACCTTATTGGTAGAGGGAATAGCTTGTCCATTGTATGTAATTCCCGCATCTGGTATAATACGTTTTCTTGTAAATACCACAACATTACTCTTCGGTGCCGATAGTGACAACCCATGATCTGCTAGCCAATCTGTTAGGTAATGTAAGGCCGAATTCAATCTATAACTGATGTCCTCGATGGATTTGCCTGTTGAGTATAGACATAAGTCGTCGGCATATTGGAGAATGTTACAGAAGCATGAAACGCATTGTTCGAGATCGTATGTGTAAACATTGTACAAGATAGGACTCAGGACTGATCCTTGCGGTAGGCCTTGCCAGACATGTCTAGGTGTTAATATTTTACTGTACTTACGTTTACGCGCGCCTGCTCGTCGGCAGCAGCCATGTTGCCAAGCGTGTAGGCGAGCCGCACGGCGAGCGGCGGTCTCGCAGCACATGCGGCTAAAGCACGAACGCACGCTCTTGCACTGACACTAGAAGCGCACAGCCAAGTGCAACAGGAATCTTCTGCCGATAATACGCTAAAAACACCAAAAGACACGTTACTAGCGCTTGGAGTCTCAGCACTCATTATCATTTGTAGCCATTAGACATCCACAGCTTAACATGGGGCTATGTTACTTAAAGATTTACTTAGCGGCTAGTAACCACAGGCATACTACAACCTTTTTCAGGTCGTTCGTATACGTAAGTGACCCACGTTGCTTTTACAATCAAAAAGTACCTCTCCGGAACATTTCCACCTCATGTTTTTGCGATTTTTAGCCTGTAGACCACGGCCACTTATACGTTTTCCCTAAAAAAATTAAATCGTTTAAGTAATAAGCAAAGAAATGATTTGTCAATTGCTTACCTAAGACACCGAGCTACATTAGTAAGCACATCTCTGTCAGTGTGGTATAACAAAGCGTTCAGAAGCTCTGCAAGAGCACCGCTAGCGACAAAATCCTTTGCACCGTTCTCAGCCCCAGCAAGGTTTCTAAGGGCTCCTGTCAATTGGTATAATGCGTGTGTCGATTGATCCGATACAGCACGAGGATTCTCTGCTTTCTAAAAACGCACAGTGGATAGAGGAAAGAGTTTTCACTAAATACTTATCGGTTTTTGATTGATTAAGTTATATGATAAAAAAATATTTGATAATACTTTTGATAGTTAATCAAACGTCAAACGGGATGCACATTGCAGAACATAGGTTTTGATGAAAACTTTAATGAATTTTCGCAAATGTAAGTTCATTGAAATAACTACAGTAGTGATATGTAGATGATGCTATTTAAGCAAAGGTTTATTTGGATTAAATACGACTAGCGTAATTATTACTAATTAGAGACACATAAGAGACACAGTTTACTTAAATACGAATTAGACTTACGGCATTGTTGAGTATTTTCAAGTGCAATGCGGCAAGGTGTAAGGCACCAGCTTTGTGAGCACTAACACATAGTCGCGGCTCTAGCGCGAGAAATCTGAGTGCGCCCGCGCCATACACGCAGCATTCACCCTCAGTCAACGGATCGGCACGGCCACAACCTTCCACCAATAACTCTATGGAAGGTTACAAGAATGTTTGTAGTGTGTATGTATCAAACACTTTTATTTTGTTAACCTGTGCTTCACAATAAATGATATTCTGATACTGATTCTGAGATTTATCGTTATAAAATAGTTGCTCTAGTTATATTATTAAGTTTATTTTGCTCTGGTAGTTGTAATGTACACAGCACAAGACCAACTTTTTTACGATCTATCCTAATTCTCAGACCATTATCACTTATTTTGACATATAAGTAAGTGAATGTATGTATGTATGTATGTATGTATTTGATGTAGTTAATATTGGTTTGGTGCATGTGCAGGCCGAGCAAGGTTACCAGCGAGCGATAATAAAGTCGATTTCTGCTACCGTTAAAAATAGATGGTTTAAAAAAAACGGTCACCTAATAGCTTTATCCATTACATTAGGAGATTTAATCTAGATTGTTAACATAACAGCGATTATTTGTGCTATGTGCTATCAACCAGGTTAAAAGTTGCTTAAATTATTACGCAGTGGTTCCTTCTTTACCCAATAAATTTGTAGTTCGGAAAAAATGGTCATTCTTGTCATTCCTCGCAATTTTAAAGACTAATTTGCATGCTGCCGCTAAATGTGTTCCCGTGACCCGCATCTAGAAAAATAATCAATAGATATATTTAAAAAAACCTTAGTGCATTTTGCATTTTATTATTATGAGTCTTAATTGCATGTGAAAGGAAATTTATTCAATTGATCACTAAGTTAAAAGTTCTACATGACAAACGGTCACGTGAGTAAATACAACGATAAGACTACGTGAGCGTATTACTTAGTAACGTAAACAAATTTTATCCACTATCTGACATACCGTCAACATTGCTCGAGCAATCGCAACCAGCACTCGTTCATCTTCAGCGTCGATGTGCATGTACATAGACCTGAGCACCAGTTCCCGAAGGCTGCCTGCTGGGGCAGATTTTTCCAGAACATTCTGTAATGCCTCTAAGAGCAAAACTGTTCGTTCCAATGACTGAGTACGTTCGGATAATGCTTCTGCTAGCTCCAAAACGCTTGTGCTGTAAATAATTCAATTTATTGAGCTCTGTTGAACTTGAGAAATGTATGGAAAAACCACCAATCAAACCAGGAACCGATCAAATTGTGTAAAATGTTGTAACTGCAAAGATTCTGCTTTTTTTTTACCCCCTTTTTTACATTTTACACCCTTTGATTGGCTATTTCGGGCTTTACATCTAACATAATATGTTGTTGTACCTGTCTAAAGCACCAGTAGAAGAATTCGGCAGCTGTACAGCTAAGTGCTTAACTGCCAGGTCACTCATAGGATCCTGGCGATGGCTCGGGTCGTACGATACTGATTTGTTCACAGCAAACTGTTTTCTTTTTGCATTGCTTTCAGGGCTAAGAGCTATAATATTTAGGAACCATTAGGACTACAATAAAACAATATAGTAATAACTAAATTATAAATAACTAGCTGTCCGCCAGCGGCTTGACCCCCGCAGACTAATTCCCTCGTCATAATATAGCCTTAATTTAAAAAATAGCCTATGTCACTCGCTGATAATGTAGCTTCCTTAGAATCATAACGTATAGAAGGATAGTCTTCATACAACGGCCCCGTCAGAAATGAAGCACTTATCGTATCCACACATGCGTGACTATTATCTACTTGCTTACGTGCGGCGCGCTTCTACATTGAACATTGTGGAGCTGGAACACTGCAAAGCGGTCTCCAATTAAGGTGCTTTATAATGGCCGCGCGTACTTGGTTTCTATATGTAATTATTCTAAGGTAGCTTTATATTGGTGAAAGAATTTTTAAAACTGGTCCATTAATTTCTGAGCCAAATTCATAACAAATAAAAAAATCGTTTGCTCTTTAAAATATCAATAAAGAAAAGAACAATGACATACTCGTAAGTACGCCCGAATCCACAAACGTCAATCAAAGCTGAGCAGTCCTAAACTAACGTGTAAAGTTGTCGCTTTTATTTCTATTAATATGTGACAGGTCAGTATCAATTTGAGGTGTCCTCAACTTTGATTAGCGTTTGTGGATACGGGGGATATAGTATAGTAAAATTATTCAAGGAAGCTTGCTCACTAACTCACATTTGCTAAAACTATTGTCTAGGGCTACTGAGAAATTGAGATCTCCATCGGTTCCGCCCAACGGTCGAGTAACCGATATCGTTTGTGATAGATCCACTTCAGCTTTTGACTCTGAAACGTTTATAGTCAGACACTTATCTTCATTCAAATAATATTGTTACTCCTGCTTGAAAATTTTTAATTCATTTCAGCCATAAAAGTATGTTTTTTTAAGGACTGCCTGAAAAGCAGAGGGAACCTCCCCATTAAAAATAACCCTAGTAAAACGTCTTCTAAATTAAAAAAAAGACGAGGGCACGAGGCAAACATCTATACTATTAGACCCAAAGTAGGCCACTATCACCACCAGTCTCGGAACTAAATGGCTGAAAGCATTCCTAGCTTGGCCATTTCCACATAAAAGCTTGACCCGGAAGCTGTAGAGATGCAGTATTCTAATAGTATATTTTATATTGAGGGACTAAACGAAGCCATAATATATCAGAGGTGGTTTGACTCCCGAGCGAGCGAAGGAGTCAATGAAGCCGAGGGTATATAAAGTTGGCGTCTCGAGGTGCAAACTGTACTTTTTACTTTGAGTGCGAGAAAAATAGTCAATTTAGTACAAAAACATTTAACCGAAAAAAATTACACTCGACAAAAATTCTGAAATTTTCGCGGTCAGTTTTTTCTTCTGAGCCAGTCACGGATTAACAATTTAAAACACAACACAAACAGCTTCTTTGCGGACAACCCATGGAACAAAAACTCTCAACATTTACGCAATGAAGATGGTCCACACTCCACAGATACCTAGTACCTGTATTTACTGGCTGTTTGAGTTTGTCTATGTCACATGAAGGAAATTATAAAACTAATTACTTTTCAGTCCCTAGAGACTAAAGTGGGTGGTCACTTTAGTCCCGCTTCGTAGGGCTATATTGGCATACTTTTAGAGCATGGGAAGTGAAAAAGTGTAATACTAACCGTCGTTAGTTTGCCCAGTAGTATTCCGTCTATGAAGCGGCTTGCTGCGACCACTGAGGTGAGGCAATCGCGTGAACCCACTCCAACCGTCCCCGGATTTATCCAGTATCTGCTTTGGTAGTGGATTGCGGTGCTAGACGTGCAAATTGGATTAATTATCTAAGTAGTAATATTAACAAAAAATAACAAAGCCAAATGTCAACTTTTGCATAATAAAAGTAGTGGAACCCACACTAAATTTGTAGGCCAAAGGGACATATCGAAAGGCTTACCAAGTTTTTTTTCTTGACGTTGCTTTGTGGTTCCGTAAGTAAGAGGTCATTCAGCCCCTCTTCATCGAGGCTGGCGATGCGAGCTCCCAGCACAGCAGTGGTCATCTCATCGTTGCTCTCCGAAAGGCTCAGGTATTTAAGGCTATGAATAAAAGAAGTAGAAAATTCATACTTAAGTCGATCTCTATTTTCTTTTATGAATGTGCTGCTACTCGTATCTCAAGATGGCAGTCTATCAGTCCTGAAATGGTGGTAGGTACTTTATAATTGGTCTTGCGGCTGTATTGGAAAGAGCAGATTGCCAATAATTATGATACAGACGTGCCCACCTATGGACTCACTAAAATAAACTATTCAGGACCGTCTGCGAAAATGTATAAAAAAAATATTTATTCCCAATGCTACTCAGAAAATAATGTATTTTGTTACTATAGAAACAGAAAAAAGTCTTGTTTGTAAGGCTGTATGAACCCCCATGGGAATTAGAGGCGGAAGTTCTCGCTGCTGTCTACCAGTACCGTACAGCAGCGAGAGCAAGGGAGGCCCGGCGCGTAGGCTGGGCCGACCGCTGGGGCGACGTGGTAATCCGTGAGGCTCCATGTTGCCCTATTCCATAGCGGTGAGAGTATACCCGGGTGTTTTCTAGTGGGTATGCCGCCGGTCTTACTGGCGGATAGCCCCACACTTCCCCACTGCCAACCACCCAAGCAGTGGCAATAGTGCGTAAGGCATTTTCACACCCGGAGAACAAAAAAAAAGGAAGGCTGTATGCAGTAATTAAGCCTCTCTCTCTACTCGAGTCTTTTACTCTGGGAGTTCTACTTTTACTATAAAATAAAACATCTTCTTCGAACAACTCTGATTTCCAGCGCGCGCCCTCAACTGCCAAGAGCCAAACAAGAGTGCTTCACAACACGACCAGTGTGTGATGTATCAAGCTTACGAGCATTTTCACATTTCAATTATGATGCTTAACTAACTACTAGTTATTTACCTAGTAGTCTCAAATGGACTACATTATTCTATCTATCGTCCAAGAAAGCCACGGCAAAAAAACTGTAGTGATATGCTGCAGGCATACACTTAAATTGCTTAACTATTGCATGAAATATAAATCAATTGTCAACCTTGGGTTCAACTTTTATGGATTATTTCTTTCGAAAACACATGGCGTCAATGGAATTCTAAACGAAACATTGGATTTTCAATGTCACCTCAAGGAGGACCAGGTTGCATGTCATTACGATTCGCGATCCATTATCTTACAGAGTTGAAAAAATCTAATTCTAAATCAGGATAATCAGGCTTATCCTTGTTGAGTCAAGAATTCACAGGCTCGCCCGCTACTACAAGACAAAGAGTGTTCTGCCACCTAACTGGAAATTGAGTCTAGCACTGCCTCTGCCTTGGTGGCTTAAGATTTTAAAATAAATATTCTAAATCGAACGTTTTTTCTGTTTATTTAAGTAAGTGCCTTGTGTTGATAAAAATACTAATTGCACTTTTATTTTATGTAACTAACTAACTACTTAAGTATGTGAGTCATGCAAACACTTACTGCTGTCACAAGACCCATTTTGCCATATGCAGTTCTCTATCGTAAAAGCAATAAGTCAACAGTATATGAACATGCTCTGAACCCAATCAGTAGGTACATCATATGGTATCTATACTAGTTATACAAGGAACTGCTGCCGAGCGGCAGATGAGCATATCTGTCCAACAAAACTCACTCGAAGGCACTGGGCGGCCGTGCGTCCTTGTTGCGCGCGCGCTCCGCGAACAGCGTCCGCTGCGGCTCGCGCGGCGTGAACGGGCGACGCGTGCGCAGCGGGCGCAGGGCGCCGCCGGAGCTGCTGCCGCTGCCGCTGCTGCTCACCTCTGGGTACAGTAGATTTTTTTTAATCATGAATGTGAAAGTGTCAATGTTGTTATAGGATGTTTAGCCATTTCAATGTTTGTTTCTCGATACGGCTTGTACCAGCACGCTCTACTTAAGCATCATATTTTAATGACAACGCGCTCTTGCGAACGCTAGCGGTCTTTCTAACAACAAATAAACAAACTCAGCGGTGACGGACACTTTTCAACCGACTTCAAAAAAAAGAGGAGGTTCTCAATTCGACTGTATGTTTTTTTATTTTTATGTTTGTTACCTCATAACTTTCGACTAGGTGAACCGATTTTGATCATTATTTTATTATTGGAAAGGATATACTTCAAGGGTAGTTTGATGAGAGTTTGGTTAGGTTCTGATTATGGGATCCATGAAAAAGTAACGGAACTCTTCAATTCTTAGGAGACGATACTTTTTCGATGTTTAAAATAAATAAGAACTGTTCACTGAAAATCAAGAAATAAACAAAAATTTTAACAAAAAAAACCAACTTCAAAAAAAACTATTCTAAAACAAAGCACTAAAAACTAAAGAAATAATTGCGTATTTATCTAAAACTTATACATTAATATAATGTAGGTACAATTATTGTTATTGTTGGAGTCGGTGTCAGCCAATGTAGGTTTGTAAGTTTTGTAACTGCCTACCTACTTAAGTAAACGTAAATTATGTAAGAAATAGGTACATTGTAGTGTTTCCTTGGCTGACACCGACTCCAACAATAACAATAATTATACCTACATTATATTATCGTATAAGTTTTAGAAGAATACGCAATTATTTCTTTACTTTTTAGTGCTTTGTTTTAGAATAGTTTTTTTTGAAGTTGGTCGGTGTTAAAATTTTATTTAACAACCTGCTCCCGCCGAAAACTTAACCTAACTACGACAACATAACTACAAACATCTACCTGTAAGAACTTACAAACCATACACGGCCTAATAACTGAACTGATTTCAAGGATCTAACATACCTACGAGTAAATGCATATTATTAAGCGCCCATCTGCAACAAACTACATTTTAGACCAATATTTTTTAGTTAATTAAGTCACTGAATGACGATTAGTGGCCTATAAAAAAATAGTCCTTTTCACTTGTTAAAACATTCAATCATTGACAGTTGGTAACGCAATCGATCAACTAAGTCGATCTTAATAAAACTTAATCAATTAACTTTCAGTAGACTGAACTTTATAACGCACGCCAAAAATGTTTTTTCTTTAATCTTTCGATGATTATTTGCTGTAGCGAAAGACGCAATCTTGAGTTACTATGTTCGGTACAAAATCTCGAAATTCTCTCATTAATATATACCTACTTAGTTACGGTTAAATGCAGGCATTGTCGTGTGTAGAGCGCCGTTCACCTTGGCAACCGACCGTAAGCAAGCGGGCCGTTCGACCCCAGGGCAGTCACCTCAAACTTACGGAAATGTATACTTTCAAGAAAACTCGAGTTAAGCTAGATTATTATACCTACCGTAATGAATAATTAAGCTTAAGACACCGGCGTTTTCACACTTAGCTGTTCTTGACAGAATATGGGCTTAAATAACAAACATACGTTTGTTATTTAATTTACCTTCATACATTTGTCTACTTCATAGAGATAAATTAGGTACACAGTTGAAAATTGTCTGTTTAGATCAAACAGACAATTTCAAATGCAGTCTATGCAATATAATATTTTTAGTTTACTAAGTATGTAACGAGTATCGTGACGAAGAATGGGAAATTTATTTTTATAAAAACGTCCTTTCCAGTCTCACCTCGTCTGTCCTCGAACCTCCACATTAAATGACTGTCTTATGTGAAAAATAACATCTTTGAACCTAACCTAACTTATTTTAATGACCTATAAGACTTCAATTACTGATACATTATGAAAGAATTTTCATTGTGCAAAACGGTTTCAACTACTTACCCGAAGTAATTGATTATAGCCTTAAAGAAAAATAAAAGTGAACTATAAAGCGTTTAGTAGCTCATTCTTCGAAGCCACGTCACAACCACCCTTCACCCTACACTATATACACCATATCATCTATCATCAAAGTCAATGAGAAGTTGCGGTTGGGTTTCGCGTGACTACCGCGCGTTCACTGCTTTATGCGATGTCGGCGAGTGCGGGCTCTATCGCGCCGATTATTAAAAACACAGGCGATAAACGAATTCGCTAAATATAGCCGTTATAGCGCCTCGACTTTGTCAGGGTTATCGGTAGTTTTGCGAGCATGAGGCACTTAAGTCAGCGCTTGAATATTTTGAATCTATTACCAAATGGAAGCTTGAAAAGGAAATAGTGCTGCCCGCCCCGTTGCAACTGCGCAAATGCGTAACTAAATGGCAGTTGCAAGATTAGCCAAGTGTTAATGTCATTCCCGTACATTAAACACATTTACATGTCGAAACGAAAGAAGCATGTTGCTCTTGGCAAGAGTCTCTGTTGCCCAAACGATAGAGCGTGGACTAATTGAAGAAACGTCTAAAGAGGGACATCGCACTACTTTTTGACGCGCAAAGTAGATACACTCGTGTCAGTTATTCCGACTTGGCTGTGTGTGTTTTAGAGAATTGCATGGTATGGTGCTGCTCTTACCTCCGTAAACAGCAGCACGCGCTTCGCTGATGATCTCAGCGGAAGTCTTGCGACGCGGCGGCGCGTAGAACGGTGCGCCCGCGCCGCGCCTCGCGCCTCTGTCGCCCATCCTGCCACCTGAGGAGTACAAAGTTTTATTTAAAGTCTCTAGGTGGGACTATAGGCCAAACGGCCAAAGATGTGGCAAGAAAACAACACTCCTATGAGCTGGCACATCAGCGTCTTCTACGCTTGCTTTGACTGATGTCAAACAGATTAACAGACAGCACTAACAATATAGCTAATATTTACCTAAGTAAATACATCTTGACTGCAGACCGGTTACTAGACGAACAAAGTAAAATACTTTTAGCTACAATAACTTTGGCGTAAACCTTGAGCTTTAGAATACGTCGCAACGTCGCCAACTACGCCGATTCACCATGAAACTCACCTTAAATGTTTGTAATTCTTATTCAAAGCCTTTGGAACAATTTTCATTCAACATTAACTACCAATAATAAATAATTAAACTAATTGTTGGAAAATGTAGGTTACACGGAAATCACGAAAAACGAAACAGTGGAGCAATTTAATAAATTGTCTTCAGTAATTGGATTGTTCTAGAAAGCAGGAGCGCTTGAATGAATTTACAATAGCGGCCCGTGTCATGGACTGACACGACACGGCATCCTTGTACACACGAAATTACACCAAGCTTAACAAGCTACGCATACCCTTTATGCTACCGACATAAGACGCATTTTACAATAGTTTTGTGGGTTAGGGTTATGAAGGACCATACTACTTAGCTAAAAATATATGCAATCTCGCCGAAGAGATGGGACGGAGAAGATTGTGCAGGATATTATCACCCTGCTGAGCACATCTTTGCGACGAGCAGGGCTTCCAAAAAGTGGAAAGAAAGAAGAAGAAGCCCGTTCGCCGCAATCTGTGTGGTGTTTTTTTTATTTTTTTATTTTTATATTGCCCGTCAAGATGACCTCACTCCACCTGATGGAAAGCGGTCGTGAGGTCCAGATATGAGGTTGACAAGCCCAGTCATTCAACGAATCACTGGGCTGGCCATCCTCACCTTGAAGGCCTGCAGAAATGCCTTTTCATGCCCCGCTTGAAGAACCCGGGACTATACGAGGAAGGAAACACATGTGCTGGATGGAAGGGCGTTCCACGTCTGGATGGTACGACAAAGAAACGAGTCAGCGAACCTTTTAGTTCGGGCCAACAAATGTTGAATTGTGTGTGGGTGACGCCGTAGTCCAGCACGCGTGGTACGGGAGTGGAAAGGTGAGGGTGGAATAAGCTGGAATAACTTGTCAGAGCATTCCCCATTGTAGAAGCGATAGAGAACACTTAGCCTGGCAATGTCTCTACGCAATTGGAGAGGCTCAAGGGTCAAAGTTGCCTCTAGGTTTCCAATAATACGGATGGCACGCCGCTGCAACCTGTCAAGAGCTTCGAGTAGGTACTTGGCGGAACCGTCCCAGTGATGAGAGCAGTATTCCACACACGAGCGAACTTGTGTCTTATACAAGAGACAGAGCTGCTCAGGCGTGAAGAATCGTCTCACTCTGTTCAGGACTCCGAGTTTACGGGATGCAGTTCTAATGACGCTCTCAATGTAGTCCCGTTGGTTTAGGTTGCTACGAACATCCATGCCAAGGATGTTCAGGCTATCCTGAATCGGTAGCGGGGTGCTCTGAAGAGTGGGATGGGAAAGGAACGGCGACGCCTTTGCTGTGAATGCACACATCTGCGTGTTCTTGGCATTGAACTCGACAAGATTGCATGCACCCCATTCTGAAATGCGGTCCAACACTCCGTCAAGCTCAACAACAAGACTTCGCCTCTTCTCCTCGATGTCAGTCTGCTTTGCCCCAGGGCGCTCGGAATAACGCGCGTGTACCGTGCTATCATTCGCATAGCAATGGATATTACCAAGAGATAACATGTCATTGATATGCAGAAGAAACAACGTCGGCGACAAGGCCCTGCGGCACTCCGGCATTAATCTGGAGAAAGCTTGATTTTCGACTATCGCAAAGGACGTGAATTCTACGTCCAGAAATCCGGCTACCCAGTCGCATAGGCGAGGTGGCAGACCATATGCCGGAAGCTTGAAAAGAAGCGAACGATGCCATACACGGTCGAAAGCTTTGGCAATGTCAAGGCTGACGGCCAAAGATTCCCCATGCTTGTCCATAGCCTCCCCCCAGATGTGTGTTACGTACGCTAGAAGATCACCCGTAGACCGTTTTGGTCGGAAGCCGTACTGACGGTCGTGAATGAGAGAGTGATCCTCTAGGTAGCGGATGAGCTGCGTGTTCATGATCCGCTCGAACACTTTAGCTAAAACTGAGGTTACGGCTATTGGACGGTATTTGGCAGGGTCAGACCGGTCCCCTTTTTTGGGAACTGGTTGAACGTTCGTCTCCTTCCAAGACAGCGGCACAAGACCCGAATTGTAGGAGAGGCGATACAGGCTAGTGATTACTGGAGACAACTCCGCTGCATATTTCTTCAGCACCACAGCTGGAATTCCATCAGGGCCACTGGTTTTCCTGACATCGAGTGACTGCAGTTCGGCACGAACATCACACTGCCTGATACGAATATCAGGCATTGTGGAGCCGCAATGTGGTATTTCAGGCGGCGCAGCACCGCAGTCATCGATGCAAGAGTTTGCGGCAAAGAAGTTAGCCAGTAAATCGGCTTTCTCTTGTGGCTGATGAGCCAACGATCCATCAGGTAATCTCAGTAGCGGCAGCGAAGGCACGCAAAAGTTAGATTGCACGTGTGCAGCCAGTCGCCAGTAGGAGCGGCTACCCGTAGGGTGCGTGATGAGTTCTTGGCCAACACGTGCAATTCGCTGGGCGTTTGCTCTAATGTAAGCCCTCTTCGTGGCCTTGGTGGCCTTAATGGCTTTATTAAAGGCGGATTTCAGGAAGGCAAGGTTTGAATGATCATGCAGTGCCTGCGCCCTAGACCAAGCACGGTACGCCGCCTGTTTTTGTCCAACAGCTGCGGCACACTCGCGATTGAACCTGGGACCAGTTTTGCTAGCACTGACGACATCAGTAAAAGGAATGTAGTATTCAATTCCGGTACTGATCTCGTCCGCGATAGCAGATGCACTCTCTGAAGCGTCCCTTCCTCCAAAACAGCACTGCCGCCAAGGGACGGAGGCCAAGTACTCTCGCAGTCCGTCCCAATCTGCCGACGAGTAGTGCCATAACCGCCGCGCCGCGTCACCTCCACAGGTTGTGGGGGAGCTGCACAAGGCACTGTAGCGCCAACCAGACAGTGAACCAGACGGAGGAGCCCAATGGAGCACCAACCGACACTTTATATCCGGCTGGGTGACTCGTCAGCAGAAGGTCCAATAAGGAGGGTGTATGACCGACAATATCTGGTACCCGGGTGGGCTGGTGTACCAGTAGCGTCAGGTCTTGCGTGAGAGCAAACGCATGGGCAGTTCGGCGTGCATGGTCTGTTTTTGATGAGCCTAACCAGGACTCATGGTGGGCATTGAAGTCTCCCAAAAACACCATTTCGGCATTTAGGAACTGCGCCTGAGCGTTGTGTGCGGCCTGACTCAGATGTTCGAAGAGTCGAGTTGTCTCGGCGTCACCTTTGTGGGAGCGGTATATGCAAACATAGACCCGGCTCGTGGAGCCCAGGTCAACGTGCACCCACAGGGTGGAGAAGGATGGTTCTCTAGGCAGCGGAGACGGCTACAGCAGACGTCCGTCCTGACGAATAGACATACACCGGCTTTAGGTTGGAAGGACTCTTCCAGCACATGGCCGGGGTAGTGCAGGTATGACGTATCGGCAGGGCGGCCTATCTGTGTTTCCGTCAAAAAGAGCATCGCAGGCCTCGCCGTCTAAAGGTGTTAATGGACGGCGTTGAGGTTTGCATGGAGTCCGCGGATGTTAGCGAACTCCACCTCAAACAGCGTGTAGGTGGGGGATGGGGATGCCGCTGTTGGCCGTTTTTTCATGCTTCTGACTGCCATAGAAGTTGGAGGATGTGAGGGGCGTGAAAGGAAGACTGTGATCGAGGCAATGAAAGACAAAGCGTGGTGCCCTGCATTAGTATTAATCGCGTGGAATAGTGTAGGCTGGTCCGCCGGGCGGAAGGGCCCCCGTACCCCCTCGGGTGTGGTCGGGCCCCACCGGAACCGGGCACCACCCGGCACGACGATCCACCCCGAGATTATGCGCGGCCTGGTGGGGCAGCCTCCAGAGGTGGTTAACCCCTTTTGGGCCCCTGTACTATGCCGCGGGCGGCCAGCGGCACCACCGTTTCTACGGGTCTCCCTGGCCGGCGGGCCGATACACACTACACACACAATACCGCCGCTAAGGCTCCCACTGGTCCAACTATTGCCACGATCACAGTCCCCCAGGCACCGGTTAGTGCAGTGCTGATCCCGGAACGCGACCTGACCGATAGGTCAGAATCACTTGGCGGTTTTTACACAACTGCATGGTGGTAACAACAACCGGCCGACATAAGTCTCCCACCTGGAGAGCAGATAGTCTGCTGCAAAAAAACCCTTAGTCGCCTCTTACGACACCCATGGGAAGATATGGGGTTGTGTAAAGTATTCTTTTAAAGTGCCGCCACCAGCACGGCACAAAGGTGTTGCGCCAGCTGGACCGAAGCTGCTGTTGCGTGCTGCAATACCCACGACGCTGATGTACGTTTCCCGCCTTCATTACTCTGCGCAGGCTGAGGAAATCACAGAGTACATAAAGCTCACCACAAAAGCTAACTTCACTCTGAGGGTCGAATGTGAATTTTAATACATTTGTGGTAAGGGTGCCGGCCGAGCGCCGACTGAAAATCTACTTATCGACCTACATGAAGGGGAGTTTTGGCCGAAAGGTGTCATTTACCGGCGCTTTCGAGGTCAGTTACCGGACACTAGATGCGTCGCACGTCGCCGATGGACCTAACGTGTGTTGTAAATAAGTTAATTATATTATGTTATATTTTGTGTCAGTTATTAAGGTATTTATCTATGGGCCGATTATGTTTAATTAAGATCTTTAAATGTCATTTGTTGCCTCAAATAAATGATATTCTATTCTATTCTGAAAACGTAGTAAGTAAATAAAGCTCGTGCAGCATGCGCCTTATGTTTTCAGCTAGCGATGAAGCTAAATTGTTGTATTAGGGTGATTCTAGGGAACTTTTTTTTCTGTAACAACACCGTAATAATAAATATACTATTATACATATATTTCAATAGTAAAATCGTAAATGCTGGTGATCTTCATGCGTATGTCACTCGCTTGGAGGGCGAAGCTATTGAGAAACACAGCGAAGCACTCACCTTCTCTCGACATCTAGAAGGAATTCGGCAGGGTTTGGCACGATAGTCATAAGATCAAGCTTCCTTCACACTCAATCCCCCCCGCACTTATGCCTAGATATCTGTCGATGGATATGCAGATGACAGCACCGTTTTCCCGCGCCAGTTGTGCTGAGACTGAGTCCCTAAGAGAGGCTATGGTTGAGCAGATAATTTAACGTTGAAAGTAGTGTCCGACTAGGGCGAAGCTAACCTTGTTGAGCTCAACGCCAACAAAACCCAGGCTTGTCTGTTTCACGCCAAACGGAGTCCATTTAATCTGACTCCTATTTTACGGAATGCGCGATACTCCACACCGGAACAGCTGCTCCACACATATTAAGCACAGGTACGGTCGTGTATACTGAGTAGTTACGGAGCAGTTCTGCACAAATACGAGCCGAACTCATTGTACTCAGTGGACCGAAGGGCTAAAAGACTCAAACGCGGCGATAAGCTCGTTGGTTGGAAAGTTTCCAGCATTGGCGTAAAGTCGCCTGTCTATCGGTATTTTTAAAGTGTAATTTTGACGAGTAGGTATGCGCAGGAACTAACACAATTTGATACCACTCTCTACTTTTTACCATCGGACCACTAGGCAGACACAGACTACAAATATTTAGTTTTGATTTCAAATGTTATAACGGTAAAACTATTTTTTTGTTTCTGTCATTTTGTTCATTACGTGATTATTTTTAAGAATAGGTAAAGAACTGTAATATTTTTGAATGTCCAACAGTTTGTTTTTTGTAAAAGTTTACCATACGCATACATGTATGTAAACGATATTGTTACTTATTTAATAACATCGTTTTGTAATCGCAAAGAAGCTCAAACCTAAAAAACATGATCTGAAAGTGCGTGAAGCCTTTACTTTGTTTGGTTTTGAATTTTTTGTATGGTTTATTATAATGCGATTCCGTGGCCTTTTAATCAATTCCATGGTTGCAAAAATGTATATATTTTTTTCTGGGCTTTATTAATCCTAGATCCTAGTGCCTTACAGGATTATAAAATAGATTTTGATCATTTACAAGTACGTAATTTTAGATTTTGCCTACGCTGAGAAAAAAATACCATGGAAAATGATGCCTAGAACACTTTTGTGTTACAGGACCAGGACTGAAACTCGAACCAATTTTGCAGTGTTTGGTAGCCGCAAACCCACGAGCCATGCCAGTCATAGGAGCATTATCCTGAGTCTAGAAATGGTTTGCAAAGCCAATTCTAGCAAATAAATTTTCTTTGAAGCTTTTATCTAGTTACCTTTAATCACGTTCTTTACGTGTTGTATCATCGAGAATCAATAAGCAAAAAGTTCTGAACGACCAGCACTGATGATTTTAAAATTAAGAGCGTTAGTTGGAGGTGGATCGAAAACGTTGCATTTTTGTAAGATTTTCGTGATCATTTTATTGATTCAAACTTAAGTTTTTGCTCAATTATGCACACAATAAAAAAAAATTAAGTAAACTATTCAAAAACACACTGAATTGTCTAAAATTAGGTAGTAGCCAATTATTTGCCAAAATAACTCAAAAACCGTTTTTTCTTTAAATTAATAAGACTCTTTAAAATATACTGTACACAGTTAAAGTTTAAATTATGAAATTTAAAGGTGCATTCAATATTAAAGAGATAAATACTTAATTTGAATTCAGCTAAATAATCACGAAAACCTTAAAAAAATGCGAGGGATATGATCTACCCCAAACGCAAAAAGCAAACCCCCAAGTAGTATCCTATAACGTTCGCAGTCAGTAGTTCATATCAGTAAGTCAGTCAGTTTTTATGTTTCTAACTAAACTACGCTGAAACTCTTAATTATAAAATGCAAATAGGTAAGTAGTTCCGAAAATAATAAAGTGAAGTAAATCGGAGTTTTCTAGTAAATATCAAAGCTTTCTCGAAACGAAAATTATAAGATTATTGCGTTGTCAGCTGCCACGTAATCAAGGCGGCTTACTTAACA
Organism: Udea olivalis; assembly: GCA_947369235.1. Taxonomy (NCBI): domain Eukaryota; kingdom Metazoa; phylum Arthropoda; class Insecta; order Lepidoptera; family Crambidae; genus Udea; species Udea olivalis. The sequence continues at coordinate 5,274,818 of OX376362.1, read as the reverse complement.
TGCAAAGGTGAAATTAAGGAAAGTTTAATTGTCAAATTGGTCGAGCTCAAACACGAACCAAATCAATAACAAAGAAATGGATTGTATTGTAAGCTTAATGAAAGTGTTAAATGCCGTTACGTATTTATATAAAGGTGTTCCTCACCTAGAGCATTTTCCTGTAATGCAACGTTACAGAGTCGATGAGAACCGCGCATTCAGTGCGCAAACTGTAATGTTGCAAATTCAAAATTCGAAAAATCTAATCTGAATTCCAAATTACAGGAAAATCTTCGTCATGTCAGTAAGGCAGTACTGTATTGTAAAGGCCTATTCAGACCTGAGCGGTATTCGCTGCCGCTGTGGGTAGCGGTATATTTTGCCGCGGAACTTGATACTACAGCAGCAATATGACCCGTTTTGCAGAAAAACGAGGCGACCATTTCTTCCTGTGTGCTTCGTGCACGGCGACATTTTGTTGGAGTCAGTTCATCTTCAAAACACCGTACAGTCGACTGTCGCTTTGTTTCGGGATCATAGTTATATAGCCATGTTTCGTCACCACTGAGTATATCACACGTTTTATTTTTCGACACCGTCGAATTTATCTATCATGAATAGGCACCAATCCACCCGACGGTCTTTCTGCTCATCGGTAAGTTTGTGCGGCACCCATCTCGAACAACGTTTACGGAGAAAAAGGTGGTCGTGAATTATGGTTTGCATTGCTGCTGATCGAATTCCCAGTTCTCGCTCCAGCTCTACATAGGTACGTAATTCGTCGGTTTTTGCGAATAAGTTTTTCGACTGCACGAACGTTTTCTTGTGTGACCGCGGTTGACGGCCGACCCACCTGTCTTCGCTTCATCTTCGAAGTGCCGTCCTCTTTTATATTCAGCAAACCAATTAAATACTGTTGCTCGTGAACAAGCAGACTCACCAAAAGTAGTAGCCAAAAGTTCAAAACATTCTTGAGGCTTTAAACCTTTTTTATAGTCATAATAAATCATAGCACGAAAATCACGTCGACTGAGCTCCATTGCTGCAAGCGAATGGGTATGGGAACTGTTTTTTTTTTGTATTTTATTATATTTTTATGCAATATCTCTTCATATTTTAAGAAACTGATTTGAATAATTTTTTGATCTAGCTGGTAGTTAATTAATTATAATTTTTTAAACATTGCGAACTCATGACGTGTTCTCACATGTGTTTTTTCCCTGATTCGTGGTAAATAAATAATGATGAGAATATCACTATTATTTTTCACTGAATGTTTTGTTCAAGCATATTAAAATATAGCCTCTGTCACTCCCTGATTATGTAGTTTCATATTGGTGAAATAATTTTGAAAACGGTAAAGTAGTTTAGGAGCCTATTCACTATTCTTTCCTCTTTATAATATTAGTACTTATAGAAAAACAAGTGACTTACTAATCTTTTAAATAAACATTGCAGTTTACGGTTTTTTTATTGTGCTTCTATTACGGTGCACCGAGCGAGCGAATGCTCATTCTATTCTATCCAAACTCATTGAAATTTTCTTTGTCTGTCACTGTATACACAATGAGAATTTGAGAGAGAGGGGATAGTAGAGCATTCGCCCGCTAGGTGTAAACGCACCGTTATGTTACGCTTAATTTAGACACTGCAAGCAGCTGAATTTATAAAATAAAACATCTGAAAACATCGAAAGTATCCTAAGAAACTATCTTCCCTTAAACTCAAACCCACGACTTTACTGGGTAGATAACATTTCTTGAGATTGGGCCTAAGGGAAGTAAGTTCATCCAATGATTTTCTTTAATTAAATCATAACCAAGTTTTTATGAAAATGCACTTGGAAAAAATGTGGTTTTTATTAAAATCATAACATATTTTAATGTAAACTAACTTGAGAAAATAAGTAGGTAATAAATAAATAAATAAGTAGGTAATGTGAGTATCATAACATAGTTATCTAAGTAAAAATAAATATCAACGCATGTATAAACGATCATTATAAATATTTCTACGCCACCAGTGGCAGATTGTGCTGAACTCCACGATTTTTAAGCACCTTTAATACCACTTTCTTTGAAATAAATGTTCTCATTCTCATTCTCTCATTCTCATTCTCATTCTCAAAATTGTGTAAGTACCCAATAAAAGATATCACACACGAGGTACAATTGGCCAAGAAAGTGGTATTTTGGCAAAAGTTTCTGAGAGTTCTAATTTTCACTAAGGTTAACTTTTTAATATGGTGCAAGAGATTAAACTGCTAACATTTTAGTTCTAATACTAACTGATGCAAAACATTTTAAAAAAAACTTGTTACTTGTAACCTACATTTATCCACTTAAAAAGGGATATAATATAAAATGACTCACCTTAAAATAATACTCTGCAATGCCAAAGCAAATATCACATGATGCAATAAATAGTTACCGGGTTAGTTATTGTCAATTAAGTTGAATATCAAACGCATACGCAAAAAAATTGCGCGTTTTGAGATAAATTTAAAGAAGTAAATATACTGTAAGAAGTTCGTAAAGGTTTTCCACGAAAGAAAATGCGGGTGGCGAGGTTCGCCGGTCGCGCGCTACTGAAGCGCCGTAGCAAGTAGCCGTAGCAGCCGTAGCACGCGCGGGTTTTCAGGCAAAGTACGGTTAACAGGATACAGAAGCGCCGTTTTTCCATACAAACTTAGTCCCCTGTTTCCTCCCTGAATGTTGCTGGTAGAGGAATATTTTTTTCCCAAAAAAAAACGATTACCACTATTGGCATGTCTCTATGTTTTCCTTTTATTAATAAATTAATTATTAAAAAAGATATGAACCTTCAAAAATCGAAAAAATGGCCAGATTTTCCGCTATGTTCAAACATCCAGAAAACGAATTTAACTAGTTTATTTTAAAAAAGGAAAACATAGGAACAAGGCAACGTCGGCAACAGTCCTTCTTTAATTTTTAATGAAAAAAGTATGTAACTAAATCGGTCAACTTTTTTAAAAGGGATCAGGGGATTACGAAACGTCAGTTTTGCGTACTTTTGATAGGTAATTTCTGTTCGATTTGCATGTCTCTATCGCACTCTGCGGGGCGCTCGAGGTTTGCAAAAGACAGCAAAAGATTTTACAAATACCTATTTTTCAATTCTCTCGACCGTGCCGTGTCCTCTTAACAAAGTACGAAGAGTTTTAGTCATTAGTCTATGCCGGGTGATCCATGATACTCAGCAAGAGATTTAAAAGCTATCTAAGTGCAATGTGAATCTTCTCATGAACATTTATTTGAACGATTTCATAGTATAAATAAATACAAACGCTTACATTTCGTTTGGGAACCTTATGTAGTTCTATAAAATACTATCAATTTCGCCATGTGGTTACTGAGTACAATGCCCTATGATTTCCTTTTCGGTAACTATAACAGTTCAAAGTTCTAACTTTATTTAGGCATGTTGTTACAAAGAAGTTAAAAATATATAAATGGCCTTAACATTACAATCATACGGTGTATTTAGCAGCAGAGCATATGTTATGTTATGAAGGTCAAGGACCGCTGTACATACTCACATTTCGTGCTTAAATACATGAAAGCATGAAAGCTATACATCTAATCTGTGTATGTATGTGTCAAACACAAAACGTAAACAAAAGGTTCGTCACTGAGTGTTTGTTGGTCGGGATCGAATTCACGGCCCACAGCCCACCGCTCAAGAGGCACAAACACAACCAACAGAGCAACAAATCCGTCCGAATTCCTTTCATGTTCCTTATTTGTTTTTTTATAATAAATATCACAAGAGAGAGAGACTATATCAATTATTATCACAACAAATTTTTCGTTATTAGTCAGTTAGCGAAGTGCTATAAAAAAACACTAATATTTTAACGTTTTAACATTCTGTTGCTGGGTGTTACTATCAAACTCTCCTGTGTAGTTTCTGTTCTTTGGCGTGTCTTCATAAAAATAATGATTAGATTTCGTAATGTTTATGTCAAAAATGTCAAGTGTTATTTTTAAGTTATAGTGAAAGTTAAATTGTATTGTGTTAATCTTAAGTTTAACATAATATGTTTGAAAATATATTTGCATGTCTCTTTTATATTGACTAAGCATGAATGTTCTGTAAACTTTATTTTAAAACCATTTATACAATGTTTTATGTGAATAAATAATTATTATCTTATCTTATCTTGTGATGTGATAGTCATGGGTAGAGCTATCCATCGTTTATTTTTTCTATTACTAAGTAACTATTTCAAAAACATTTTAACGGCTATTCATGTCACAAAAGAGAATATTTATCTATAGCCTCATGCAAATTAATTATTATCACTTATCTACGAGGATATTTGGTAAAAATGGATAAGTTATATCTTTCGCACTCTGTATTGCTAGGATTAGTATCCTTGAAAGCCTATTAAGCCGCTTCACGCAAATAAACGCTTTATATCTTTCACACAAGGTCAAAATTTAAGTCACACGTACTGGTGCTGCTACGGTTGAATCAGTTTTGGAGTGTCGTGTGAGTGACTGATGTGAAGTGACGTGTATAGTTTAATAACCTGGTAGGTAAGTACAGTAAGTACTAGAACAAAATACGTTGAGTACCTTTACGATTGCATCATAGTATTAACACATAAAACCTACTATTAAAGACTTAATCGCCAGACTCATCCTCTCCTCTCCTAAAAACTTAACTACGCTCAAAAAGGTGTTTATATTAGGTACGAGTACGAAATGCGTAGGTACAAGAAACCATAAAATTTAGCAGTTTACGTACGTACGAGTACCAAAGTCAGGTAAGGTAGGTTCCAAAGGTAATTTTTATGAATTCGTTTTTAGGGTTCAGATTTCAAATGCAAATGGTAAGTATGTATATTCGACCGTACCTTATCAAGACTACGGATAACGGAACCCTATATTGCGCACGTTTTGAAGTGGTTGGATTGGATTTGAAATACAGAAATGTAAGTAGGTACTAAGTGATCAGGGAGTGACGAGAAGTATGGCCACTTTACGAGTAAGGGCGTCCTGTGCACGTCGACTTATTTTTTTGGGAGGCCTGTTAGTAACGGCACATTGGCATAGTGATTTAAAACAATGGTGGCTAACGAGAGGTCGTGATCTTTGAAAACACCGAAATTCAACTTTTTCATAAAAATTTTGGAGTTGTCGTCGAAAGCTAATTTCGCCTGACCAAAATCAAGGGCTAGACTTAATTGGCGCTGAGGTATATGTTCAAAGGCTGTGGACTTGTTACGGCTGCGAATAATACCTAATAATGATCCTCCTTGAAGTTTTTTTAAACAATAAGCAGTGAGGGAGGTAAAAACACACGATCATTGTTTGTAGGTATGCTACTGGGGACCTGCCCGATATTCATTCATCGTACTAACTACCTACTAGGGTAGGTATGTCCATACCAATTAAAGAGTAATCTCTAATAGCATTTCTATGCATTAAAGTATTCGAACTTTGTTTGTTTAGCAGTTGTTTCACATGTAGAACATCACCTAAAATCCATCATGTAGGTATAAGGATGTTAGGCAAAAATACTTATAGAAAACAAAATGCTTACAAAACGGAATTCAATATCTATAGCCATTAATCAATTACTATTATTATTAACTCCACTATTATGCATTAATTTATGAACATTTAATCGTGCGACCTGTTTACTTTGAATCTTAATTAGATGTCTTAGCAATCGATTACCGCCGTAGTAGGTATGTTGTGGACGGCGAGTCGCCGAGGCAACCGCTTCGAAACACAACTAGATCTGGGAAAACACTAAATACTATAGACGTTGCCAGTGACTTCGTCCGTGTGGTCGTATTCTAAAACAAAATCTGTACTTGAGTATAGATCTGAGTGACATTTTTTGTATGAACTGACGTTTAGAAATCTCTACTCAAAAACAGATCAGTGCTCGAGTACCTACGATGCTAGAATACGGGCCTTAGTCTGTAAAACTTTTCACCGTTTCAAAATCGAATGAGCTGCTTTTTGTAAAACAATGCTGATGAATAAATGATGGCCGAACATTTAATGCTGAGGATTAGGCTGATTTTCCATTAGAGATGTGCTATGCAGCTATGCTGCGAGGATGTGCAAGCTAAGCTACGAAATTTATTAGACCGTTTCCACTGATGATGATGCTACAAGTATGTGAAGGAGCGAGTAAGATGTGCTACAAAGATGCGCTGCATCATAGTAGCTGTGCGAGGAAGATGCGCAGCTCGAGCTATACGATGTATCGATAAGTAGTAAGGAAGGCACGCAACACAGCACTCATCCATAGCACGCATCCAGAGCACGCACTTTAATGTGTCATATTAAAAAACATAGCTTAGTAGAACCCGTTACCACCAATGCTACGCTGTGTGGACCAATAAATGTGTTCGGTGGATATCAAACACATCCACAGCAGTAGCACCGTATGCTTCCCCCATAGCTAATTGAGCTTTGCCTAGTTTAAGGGCTAGGAATATGTATTTCGTTATTGGGTTTCTGAATTTAAACTTACTTTACGTTACTTAACATCTCTGGTGGAAAATAGGCCTAACGATAAAACCGTTATTTTACCTTCACTCTCCTTTAGTTGGAAGCCATGTCGTTATGAAGCGTTTGTTATCTTTAAATTAGACACCTACTTTTTCAATATTGTCTTCTAAAATGTTTTTATTATTTTTTCTGCACTGTTCTAGATTACATGAATAACTAAAAATTAAGGTAATCAGTTGACAACACACCGTTGACAATGAATGACAATCGAAAGGCATTGATTAACGATGGTTTTGTTTGTGGTTGGCTCTGTATCAGAACATCATATCCAATGTTGACTAAAAAGTTTTAAGTTTTGTTTGTCTTCCTTAACAACAAATGTACGTGATCCCAGATGTTTTATTTTATTTATTCACTTGATTTCAACAAACAACGAAGAGAGCTTAAAAACGGTGCCCAGCCAAACTTAAATGCTTTCAAAGACTGAATGTAGGTACATACTTACCATTCAGTGCAAGGTTTTAACCAATGTTCTATGTTCCAATAGGAACACCCTGAAGGGCTAGCACGAACAATTTGACAGCTACGTTATCGTATCGTTTTCGTAAAACTGACTTGTTGTAAGACTATGTTGACATGTTAAAAAAAATAACATGGATATTTAACATGTCCACTTAATTTGGTCGGTTAGAACGTAAACTATACGATAACGTAGCTGCCAGGGTTAGTAGTGCTAGCCCTGCTGTAATCCCACCTGCGTGATGAAATCCGCACGATATTATAAACACCCTAACATAATAGTACATACAAAACAGTCGATCTGTTTCTGGGTGGGTGGGTCTCTACAACTTTGGAAGAATATTTAGGTAGATTAAAATAGTTTCTTCTCCACTTATTTACGTTTACTGTAACGTAGGTTACTTATACTTAATAATTCTCACCCAAATCTAAATAAAACTAATCTTATAACTATAATACACATAACAATAAAATATATACCTACAGTAAAGTAATAAAATAACTTATCATAATGAATGCTACAAACAAACAGCGAAATATACCTAATAACTAGAATAAGGGCAGCGTAAATCGTATTTGTTGTAGTGAATCTTGTTCCCGAATCGCAAACCAGTTCCAGATTATGTAAGCGTGTGACTATCGAGCCGGGAGCGTAGATCGGTAAGCGACGCAGACGCATTGATTCTTAACCTCAGTGTGCGACAGCTGCGTTAGATACTTTCTTAATAATTGTGAACCAGCAAATCGTTGCTTGATCGATTGCACCTTCATTTAAACGTTTGTTACCTCTGTGTCAATTGAGTGATAATTTTCCCATGCTGGGTGAGTCGTGCACGAATTTATTTATTTAGTTTTAAATTAATGATAGTCTGCCTACGAGTGTTATACCTAATTATGTTACTTAGGGTTTCATTATCTTATTATTAAAGGAGTGTTAAAATTAGAAAGCTGTTAATTAATATTTAAGGGGATTATTATTAAGCTCAGTAATTATGCATCTACTTAATTACTGAAAGACTTACTTACTATTTAAAACGCAATCACCTTCGGAGGTATGGTGTTAAAAAAATGCATAAAGAAATATAGATGGCCACTAGCTTGTTTGTTTTCTGTATCTGCATTAAAGTATAAGTTAATAATATACCTGTAAGTGCCATATCCATCCCTTTAACCAGATTAACGCAGGGAATTAGATGCTTCCCCTTGACTTACTAGTGGTCTCACCCAGCTTTGCCTGCTATATTTGTACGCTTCAAGCTTCTGAAGAAACTAGGGGCTACCCCAGACAGTGTATTAATCGATTGTCCTAATCGACAGGGTCACCCTTGCCCTGACTTTCCGTACCAATCGTCCCGCCGAAGAACGAAAGTCGGACGTTATTGGAAAGTTGGACGGTATTGGAACCAGGGACGTCAGGAATACAGCCAATCTGCGGCAGCTGCTTACCGGCCATTCAAGGGGAGTGCTAATTGGTGTTTCAAGTTGCCGGACTAAGTGAGCTAACACCAGACCCACGCTCTGAGTACTTACCAGTACTTACTCTAAAAACTAATTAAATTATTTTTAATAATAATTATATTTCGTTCGTTTTATTTTTAAACCCTGCAAATAAAACGTGACATTACTTAGTAGCAATCGCATTGGTTGAAAGTTGCTAAAACTCCACTCAGCTGCCTCGCTCCGCTTCGGTGGACAGGCAGCCTCAGCCTTCTACTCTTATTTATACCATACCTAGGATGGCTAGGCCGCTTCTAGGATGATACCATCTACAAATTACATTTTTTTTTTGGAAACAGGCAGGAATTTGACTTAATAGACATATTTAGTTCATAGATGGCGCTACTATAGCACTCAGCGCTGCCCTCTATATTATGCATGAAGATGTTGAAAGGGCAAGCACACCAAGCCGTATTTTTTTTTTAGTCTACTTGTCAATGTCAAATCTGACAAATATTTTATTTTGTCGTGTCGCGCGCGTGTTTGTTTACGTTTACGTTTGTCGTCAATCGTCATTTTAATTTATTTTACGCTTTATTTTATTATCGTGTACAGGAAATGGAATCTTTTATACTATTTTATGAGAAGTGCAGGCTATGTCTTGAACAGCCTGGCACATATAACATGTTCGAGAAAGAGGAACTGCCGCAAGATATTTACATATGCACTGGAGTCAAAGTATGTCATACAAATGATAATATTTATTCCTTTCAGTATGTACTCTTGATGTGAATGTTCTTGCGTTACCTATACTCCATTAATTATAGCATTAGACAGAAGTAAAAAAGGTTCTTGTTAACACACCTGCTTCATATTTCTAATTTTATAATAAATGAAGTATTGTATCCTTATACATATACATTGTAAAAGTCCAGTTTTATATCAGTTAATGTTAGATTTGATACAAATTTAATCCTACAAATTATATTTCCAAATGAGCTTTTACTCAAAAATCCTTCTGTTGATTAAGTAATACTTAATTAAGTTTTAACTTTGTATTTTTTACAGGTTCATCCATCTGACAATCTTCCTCAAAAAATATGTGAAGCATGTTTCAAGACTATCGCAAATGCAAAGAAATTGAGAGAAATTGCAGCCATAAACAATATTCACTTAAGAACTCTATTTGATGGTTGTGATGAACCAGTAAGTGATGCTACTAACCTATCTGATCATCATACAAGCTTCATTTCAGTTCAAGCCAATCCTTCTGAATGTGATTTAATGCTTTAGGTACCTAATTTGTTTCATCATAGTATGGCCTATATTGTAAAACATTCTATCATTACTAGAGCACATAATTAGTTTTAATATTCGAGATTCAGATAATACATTACATAGTTTGTTGTAGTTCATTGAAAAGTCTAGCATTCATTTTATGGGTACCATAAGTGTAACAATATATATATTTAGAAAATTTTCAGTGGCTTCAAATTGATGAAGATACAATATCAAGTAGTCAAGCCAAAAACCAGCAGGATAAAAGCCCTAATGAAAAAGAGAAATGTTTGGAAAATACACAAAATAAATCCTCATCGAACAAATCTGTAAGTAGTCAAGCTGGTCTCCTTAACATAGGAAAAAGTCTGTGGTCCTAATGAGGCAAAAGAAACCACAAAAAGTATAGTTTCCAATAATATTTCCTAGGGTTTTTTAATACAGTTCATAAAGCCTGGAAAATATCATTTTAAGAGAGGATGGACCAATCCTGGTGGCAGTGCCTATTAAAGATCATTGCCTAAACTATTTCTCCCGTCAAAATATAGCCTAAATTGAAAAAAAATAGCCTATGTTTCTCCCTGATAATGTAGCTTTTTATTGGTGATAGAATTTTAAAAATCGGTATAGTAGTTTCAGAGCCTATTCAATACAAACAAACAAGTCTTTCAAAAACAACTTCTTGAGATTAACTCGCGGAATTAAAGGAAACACACACCACAAAGCATATTAACAAAAGCAGGCACAATATATACCACTTGCACACACACACACACACACACGCCTAGGCACACTTACTCCTTGCGAACACAATAAAACCATAAAATTTGTTAATTTATTTAAGTAAGCTTTCTTATTTATAAAGAAACTCTTTGTTATATTAGATACTCAAATCCTAGATTAACACCTGCGGATGAGGAGCGAGGTATTCCCAGTTCAAGTATCTTTGATTACTTACCGGGAAGCCCCGTAAACAAAATTGTAATGGATTTACACGCCAAGGCCAATAATATTTTTTGACAAAAACCTGATTACGCTGACATAACTATCAAAGACTACTTTGAAAATGTTAGATAAATGCATTATTTCTCTAAAATGAATGTTTTTGTTTATGTTTCAGAGCTCAAAAAAAAATAGAATAGCTGTAAGGAAAGATTTATTCGAAACTTCTGCTGTTGTGGTTAGTATTCCATTCAAGAAAAGTCATGTACTTTCAAAAATCTTACTAAAATAATATTTTATATGCGAAAGTGTGTGAGGATGTATGTATGTATGTTTGTTTGGGCTTGTCAACCTCATATCTGGACCTCACGACCGCTTTCCATCAGGTGCAGTAAGGTCATCTTGACGGGCAATATTAAAAAAAAAAAAACTCATACACGTAAAAACTACTCAACGGATTAGGATGAAACTTAACAGTAATACAGCTACAATTTATATAAATTTTATGTAATTTGGTACAATTTATATAAAAGTATGTAGGTGCCATTTTGTTTGATTACTTTTTGCCATCTTGTTTGTAGGTAGGGACATGATCCCATTGTTATAGGAATTTTGAGGCTTCTGATCAATATACCGCGACAAGTGGTTTTGTCAGTCCCCTCGTGATGTTAACCTGACACTGCCTAAAGAATTCTGAAGAGACCAAAACAGGTGGAAATCTGAAGGTGCAAGGTCAGGACTATATGGCGGATGCATTAACACCTCCCAGCCAAACTCGCTTAATTTTTTCTGAGTGGCTAAAGATGTGTGAGGTCTAGCGTTATCATGATGAAAAACCACACCCTTTCTGTTGATTAATTCCGGCCGCTTTCTCTCAACTTCTTGCTTTAATCTCATCAGTTGTTCGCAGTAGAGTTCAGAATCGATGGTCCTGCCTGGTGGTAACAGCTCATAATGAATAATGCGCTTCCAATCCCACCACGCACACAGCATCACCTTGTTGCGAGTTAACCCGGGTTTCGCCACAGTCTGTGAAGCCTGACCGGCCTTTGACCACGACCTTTTTCGCACGTTCTTGTCGTGCGTGATCCACTTTTCATCACCAGTTATCAACTTCTACAAAAATGGTTAGGTTTCCGGGTTAAAACGCTCAAACCAAATTTGTGCTACTCTCACAGACACTGCAGTAGGTTATGGACCATAAACATCGCAATTATTTTTCGCGGCTTGCGTTGCATTTTAACCTTTTTTGTAGTAAAATTTGAATGTGTCGAATTTCTTGATTAGATTCATAGTAAGAAAAACAAATGAAAATCACACATTTTCCTAATTTGAATCTGGAATTATGTTCTTTAAAATTTAAACTTTTAATTATACCAAAACCAGCCAGATACAAATAGCACCTATAGCCAAAGAGATTTTATTACAAGTTCATACATACTTTAAGCGAATAGACTTTTTCCCCAACCTTATATATCGAAACGCGGGCGAAGCCGCAGGCTTAAAATTAGTAAATGAATAAAGCTTTTACATAGTTGAGGATTATATATTTTAAGAGATTCCATAACAATGTTTTTTTATAAAAAGTATTTTTAGTTTAGACCAATATAGCCAGCATGGAGCCAGCCATGTCATCTGTTTGTTGTAGTTAATTATGAAAGCTTAGGTAAACACATAGCCTATGCATGTGTTACCCTCTAGATGTTTTTGTTGTGAAACCAAAAAAATGCAGTAAAAGTAAGTAAAGTCATAGGCTTTGCCAGGCAAGGGGACCTCCAGATTTAGGGCCGAGCTCTATTTCGGGAGGAGACGTTAAAAATACAAGTTCAGAATAATATTAATTTGGGGGAGAATTGAGTTGCTTATAAATAACCACTGATACTTACAATGTTCCTTGTTTTTACAGACATCTTCAACAAAAAGCGAAAATGATTCTGTACAACCTAAGCATATGAAAATTAAAGTGGAAGAACAATCACGTGTTAAAATAGAGTGTGACGTAAGTATCGTACATTATTCATAGGTTTTTATGTGTCAGTAGTAATGAGCAATTGATTCAGTAAATGAGATCCCACCAAAAACATTCTGTAAAAAACTAGCCAAGTCTCGATGGAGCTGCTTGTTTATCTCTAAAAAGTAATGAAATCTAGACAAAGTCGTGCCAAGTCTAAGGTTCCTTACTGCGATTTCTTTATTATTATAGTTAATGTTGTGTGACTTGGCCATTGAAGGGTACATCATCATCATCCGTGCGGTCTATCCCGGTTGTAAACCCATACTTTTGTGTGAGGTCCAAGGGTCCGCCTTTCTTATTTACTTGGCCTACTACGCACGGTCTTGTGCATCCTCAGTGGTTTTCTTATTTTCTTGGCCCACTACGCACGGTCTTGTGCATCCTCAGTGGTGAGTCTGTTGGCACACATCCTACAGACTTGAAATTTTAGATTTTAAGTATGTGATTATAGCTTACTGGATGACGAAAATTTCTGCGTTCTGGTCTTATCCAGAGGTTCTCAATTAGGGGCCTGAAAATGCGGCGAAATGGTTCCAGTAAAGGATGGTACGGCAGTGTTTGTTTCGCGCTCGACTTGGCGGGGGCACTGCCGTGCCCCCCGATAACAGTGCTGACTATGTTTAACTAGGAAACTGTTCTCTTTCATAATTTTAACAGAACTGGGTTGATGTTACCTTGTAAAATTATTGCTAATCATTAGTGATCATATCAGTAAATTAATATTTAATTCTGTTATGTGAGTTTTTTTATCATTCCAAAATACTTTACATAAAATAGTATACTTAAATAATTATTATTGATGCTTTGCTTGGACTCACAATCTATTACTTTCATACTATGTTATTACTGTTCGTTCTTCTGAAAACCCTGTTCAAAAGCAAATAAATTATTCTTATTCAGCTCTTTATCTAAATAATACTAAATACAAATAAAGGAAGGAATTAAGGCCATGGGCTTCTTCCAGCACACCCAGAACCCGAGCCAATTTAAAAAAGATTTTCCTAAATTGACCCGACTGGGAATCGAATCCAGGACACGACGCAAGAAAGAGCGACAAACCGTGCTGTAGGACAATCTCAATACGCCAATCGTGTAGTCTATACTATCATATTATTTCTAGGTATGCGACAAAACATTTGGAACCAAGAAAAAGCTGTATCACCATCAACGTATGCACAACAAATCCGTAGTCTGTCCGCTAGACGCGTGTGGTAAGAAGTTTGCGACGAGGGGCGACCTCGAAAAGCATGTCAGGACTCACACGGGGGAGAAGCCCTTTCATTGCAACTTGTGTAGCAAGTCCTTTGCGCAGAGGGTCACGCTGAAAGCCCACAGACAGATGGTCCATCCGGATCACTGACCTCAAATGGTTATGACACTTGCGATCAAGATAAGACTACGTTTAGTCAAATCTATTATTACCTTTTTCTTACGACTGACCTGTTGGTGCAAAGGCAGCGATCCTGCCTTTAGCACCGGAGGTCGTGGGTTCGATCCCCACCCATGACAAACATTTGTGTTTGTTGTCTGGGTGTAATTACCTATTCAAGTATGTATTTATAAATATTTAAGTATGTTTCTGACACCCATAGTACAAGCTCTGCTTAGTTTGGGGTCGGATGATCTTGGTGTAAGATAAGATATTCTTTATTGCACAAATACAACGTGTTAATGAAAAAGCGCAAAACCTAAAAGTAGTTTGTTTAGAATCGAGAGTAGAATCGATTCCACCAATAAAAAACAGTGGTCAAATTTCAACCAAAAAAATATTTTAATTATGCCGTGTTCAATCATTACTTAACTCTTTTATTGCGGCGGCACGCGAAGCTGCGACGTCGCACTAGATCGCGCGTAATTACTATAGACTTTTCAATTTGCAGACAAACACAAGAAAACAAAAAAGCTAATATCTTCGTAAATAATCCGCGAAAATTAAATTGAATAATTTACTTAATTCTTTTATAATAAAAATAAGTTGGGGTGTCTGAGGTTTTGCGCTTTTCCATTAGCATGTTGTATAACAATTACAAAAATAAGGTTTACATATGTAACTTATTAGTACAATTTAGGCGGCCTTATCGCCAGAAGCGATCTCTTTCAGGCGTAATTTGTCCTGAATAGTTATTTATTTAAAAAATGTACCTGTTCCATTTACAAAAAAACTTTTGTTTTTGCGATGTTGATATGTGTCTAGTGCAATGTCGCACTTAAGATGATATTTGAATGACAAATGAATCAATGATAAGGAGAGTCCCTACTTTATTGTAGTGTGAGCAGGTTATTGCTCGTCTTTACACTAATGTAACGTACAGTGTTACCATAAGGTGGCGGTGCTGGAAACATTAAATTATGTGTTATTTATTGATTTATTAGGTGAAAATACTAAGGGAATGTATTTTAATGCTAAGACAATGGTAACCCATTAACAATGGATCATGGGGAATTTCATATGACCATTTTTGCGAATGTACATCTAGTGATTTAAATGTATGTAGGCATGAATTACTTTAAGGTAAAGATTTTGTTATATTCAAAATTATCTCAATGATTTTTTCGTATTGGTGTTGAAGCGGTTAGAATGCGCTTGGCGCATTTAATGTAGAGATGTGACGGATATCCGGTCACTATCCGGAATCCGACTATCTGTCCAAACCACTATCCGGTATCCGACTATCCGTCCAAACCACTATCCGGTATCCGACTATCCGTCCAAACCACTATCCGGTACATCTCTAATTTAATGATATGAGCCATGTTTGCGTTTTGCGAATCATTATAAAAATATCTAGTCGTACAGTCAACCTACTAGCTATTTTAGCTAGAGATAGAATAAGATATCTCACTGATATCGCTTTAAACTTACTTTTATCGCGGGCAGCATGCATGATGCCCACAATAGTCATTGACTGTACTCTGTCGTAAATGTTTATGTTTTGGCAAGGTTTCTGATTTTAGGTTAATTAATTCTAGTTTTAGACAAAAGTGTTATTTATTAATGTAAGAGATTTAAA
Source organism: Udea olivalis (assembly GCA_947369235.1). NCBI lineage: Eukaryota > Metazoa > Arthropoda > Insecta > Lepidoptera > Crambidae > Udea > Udea olivalis. The sequence continues at coordinate 5,259,141 of OX376362.1, read as the reverse complement.
TTGAGAGTAAATTTTATCATGCACGACGATATTTTCATACGTGATTATGAGGTACGCGACGCCCAATGTTTTTATTAACGCATTATTTATCTCTAATGATCTCAGATTGAATCTTGTCCAAAAACAATTTTAGAAACTGACTCTTCCCTGCATGTTTTTGAATTGGCCAATATGTATGATGAAATTTCAAATGTTCAAAAAATATTATAGGTACTTACATGAAAATATATATTTTGTCATTTCAAAAGATTTGAATAGTGATAATATTAACACTTTCTTCTATTTTTACCTACAATTAGTTTTAGTTATAGTTTGTCCAATTTAAGATGATAATTTTGACAATTGCATTCTTTTTCAGTAAAGTGTACATACTACAGATAATATCCTACTTTATTGACGGGTACCGCCCACTTAGTGAAGTGCCTTGCAAACGGATAGCAATAGAAAATATAAAATCGGTTGTGAAATAAAATTAATCTAATATTTACATTTTAGATAAAGGGCGGGGCGGCTAGCACAACATTTTATTTCAATACAGATTATTTTTATTAGTATCAAAGATATTTGCAATTATCTATTATACGATTATTCTTAAAAAACATTGATTTAATAAAATAAAGATTTTGAACTTAAATATTATTCGATCCTTCTAAGAGTTCGGCAACACTACAGCTAGTCATGAAATTCAAAGTCAAAAATATTTTTATTCGAATAGACCACATAGGTAATTGAGTTCTTTCGAATAGTCTAATCAAATTAACTAGTTAAATTTACATACAATATTTATATGAACGTATTAAATGTCTACCACTGGAGTCGGAAAGGTGTTGCTTCTTGACTGAGAAGACCCGGCGAAAAAATATCAGCAGTCACTCTTTTCCAAAAAATGATTTTTTTTCAATTTATTTTAGTACTTTGTTACAAATTCCGTTGGCACTGCAGCTGAGTCATACGGTATATTACTACCTAAATGCACTAAAGGGCTAAAATTTAGTTGGTGGACGCATGAATTAGAAGACGAGAAATTTATGGTAGAAGGCTCTTAGTATTAGAAGCATTTCTGCGAAGTTTCAACTTTAGGACGTTTATAGTTTTTGAGAAAAAACCCTTAAAGTTTCGTTTTTTTCTATGAAAAAGTAGTGATTATTTGAGGTTATTTCTTAAAAACTATTAAACTCCTAAACTTCTTCTTCACAGAAGGGGTTCCCCTTCCTCCTCCCTCCCCCCCCCCCCCATTCATGCGTCCACCAACAATATTTTTACCCACTAAAGTTAGCAAACCTGAGCAGATGTACTAAAGCTACTGAGAGTAGAAAAAAAACAAATGGTAAGTCATTGAGCTTAACTGTAGGACTCAGTGTATGAAGCTATTTAAAGAAAGGCAAAAGCTATATAAACTTAAGGGTCAGTTCTTCTAGTGATAATGACGATAATGATTATGAAAGTGGTTTAGGGTGTGCACTATAATTTATGTAATAAATAACTTCAAATCCTAATACCTACCTTATTTTATTCACTTATATATTTATATTTATTTAATTATGTCTTTATTGCACATTAAAATATTTGAATAACATTTTCTGTGTTTATCTATATAAACCAACGATTCAAAGTTCTATGAAATAATAAATCGATAATCGAATAGCTACCCCATCCCCAAGAAGGCTAGAGACTAAGGAGAGATAACTCCCTGGAAAGTGTTGGACTAAATCCGTATCCCACAGTGACGCATGCGCATTACGCTTCTTTGCCGCGATCCTCGCGAAGTGTCAAAATTGGTCAACACAACCTCGAAAAACAACAACTGTCGCACGTGACACCGTTCAAAACAAAACCATGTGACCATGAAATGACAAATAGCTGCCGCTGCACATGCGCAATACAGCGTTTTGCCCGGCACAGAGTATACGACTTTCGGCCCTCGAAAGCTTACCCCCACTTCGGGAGTTATCTCTCCTTAGTTTCTAGCCTTCTTGCCCATCCCTATTGAAAGCTGTCAAAATTATCATCCTGAATTGGACACACTATAGATTTAATTCTTTTTAAGATGTATTCTGCACAAAATTTTCGTATATTATATACCTAATAATGAAATAAAGTTAAAAATGTAAATTAAGTAGTTACATTTACCCCTAATTTTTCATCCTTGACGTTACAAATCCAGTTATATTTAGTTATCCGTTATTGAAATCTCCATATAGGTACTTTGTGATTAGTTACAATTGTATTCAGGTCAACCGCAAGATCATGTGACTAACAAAACCTGCGGTACTAAAAATGTTATTTTGTATATTTGTTTGGCATCGAGTCAGCGCCACCTAGTGGCAAAATGTTGCTTGGTTTTGTTGCTAGGTGGCGTTGACTGGATGACAAATAAAAGCGCACGCAAAACGCGATGGTAGTCATTCAAATCTACAGGGTGACTGGGGATTCATTGGCATCCTTTTAAAATAAGAACCTAATCATGATATAGACGACACGGTTGGCGTAGTGCGCTGTAGCACGGTTTTTCGCCTCGATTTCCGTAGTGTCCCGGGTTCGATTCCCGGTCAGATCAATTTAGGAAACGATCTTTTCTGAATTGATTCGGGTCTGGGTGTGCTGGGAGACGCCCCTAGCTTATTTCCTTGTGTGGTACCTCGTAACACAGGGATATTAATCCCTACTTCGAGACCATTACAAGAGGTGTGTTGTCTGGCGCATATTTATTTACTTATTAGTTATTTAATTTATTTATTATTATATATTTTATATTATTTATATATATAGGCTATTTCATATTTACAATTGCATAAACAATTGCTAAGTATTGAACATGATGTTTATAAAGTTAAAAATATGCGATTTTTTACCTATTAAATAGCCTCATACTTGGGTAAAGTACTGTTATATCATGAGTAGGTTCTTATTATAAAAGGATGCCAATGAAACCCCAGTCACCCTGTATTTATGCAACTATCAGTAGGCACTCTGAGGTAGGTACTTGGTAGCCATCGAAAGCACAAGTCTAAAAGCTGTGCTCAGTTTGGTGCAATGTCCCATTATTCGAATTAATGTTTGCCTAATGCTGTTATACACCACAAACCTCTTAAAGGTAATTTCGAAATGAAAGACTGAATAAATAAATAAGATTTTTTATTTTGGTAAATTGCTAAAGATTTACTTGTATTCTATATTTATTTATTATTATATTTACATAAATACAATGATATCATATAAAGAGCGACAGTCATTAAGTTTTATAGTTTATTTGAACCTATCACACATTCCCTTACTAAGTTACTAAGCTAATCTAATAGAACAACTTTTTCATCATCATGACTGTCTCTGCATGTGCCAACTAACAGTACTAGTACATGCAGAGACGTCAAAAACACCGATGTAATCCAATCAAGTTCTACTCAGTGAACAGGTTTATATCCTTAACATAGAAAAATCACGAATGTATTATTATTATTATTCTTGGAACAGGGTCCTCCCTTTCAAGACCTCCTGGTTAATAACATTATTAATGAAGTATTATCTATACTTACATTGCAAGTGACCGACTATTGTCTCTGCCTACTCCTATGAACAGATATAGTATGCATTTTACTGACACAATTTTCAATAACTATTTTGTGTATTTTGAACGCAAATCTATTACAGGAACTCAAACTTGAATTGAGATACCAGGGTGGCCTAAAATCCAAAACAAATGCACTTGGCCTATTCTGGTTCTGGTGGCATCAATTAAAAGTAGATTCTTCCATTACAATTTTCACAACTTAAATCAAAATGTCAGGCGTTTAAACTCCGAACTTCAAAACTTCACTCAAAATTCGGCAACCCCCACTTAAAAGGTAGTATAGTTCGCGTCAAACTTCTAGTCCACTAGAAGTTTGGCCCAACAGCGCGCATGCGCAATACCTATTTTTCATGGGAAAAAATCGGAATGCGTGACGCGGCTCGTGTTCAGAGCGGACTAGCGGTTTGTATAGCTTCTTCAGTTTGTGTTTATTCTCTTTGTCCTTCCTTATTGCTAGAAAATACAGTACAATAGCTGTGGGCGACGTTTCCGGAATCAGCAGCAGTATTAATAGGTAAATACTAATCCCCTTATTCTAAAAAATAACAGGCTTACAACTGTGTTATTATGTGGTAAAGTAGTCTTAAAGCACTGTTTATTTATTATGAATAAGGTGATTATGGCCCGAATATTAAACAGAGTCGGGTTACAATGAAGTCGAAACCAAATAAAAGACCTCCTTATAACTATGGTTTATAAAGCGCACTTAACATACCAATATCTATTATTGGACGTATCGTGATGGGTTGCAAATTACCTTAGGATAGTAAGTTCTTACCTTTCATTCATAAAATATTAATCAGTTTCACTACATTATTGTGTTCAATTTCATTCTTAGCGTTAAAGTAAGTATTGATTAAGTTTTTATGAATAAAGGGAATAAGATAAAAAAATGCATACCTAATATTCTAAAACATCAACAACCTCTTAGCCAAATACGAATATGCAGTGCTTGTGTGCTTACGAGAAATAAAGGTTTCAAACCAAATTACGCTAGGTCATTAGATTCATACAATAAAACCTCACTTCATCAGAAACACCATTCATTTTTCACACACCCATAAACAGCAAACGGTTCAAAACAGAAGGTATCGCCATTTAAGGGGTCGTACTAGGCAGAATTTCACCAAGGTACCTAGAAAGTTTCGATAGCAGATGGTGATAATTGGACAAATACATCAATACCTCTATAAATCCCTCTACATATTTCTCGCCGGGTCTTCTCAGCAAGAAACAACTCCGACGCGGTGGTAGAGTCGCATTATGTCTGTATACTGTGTATTTATATATCTATCTAATTATAATAATTTTGTCTATTATTTAGTATATCTTGCTTTGAATTTGACGATTTGAAAGTAATTACTGTGAAAGTCTATTTGAATAAAGTTATTTGAGTTTGAATCTATTTGCATAAAAAAAATGCAAATGTTTATGAAAATAGATTCACGTAACGTATTAAGTTCGTGTCACCAGTTAAAACAACTAGCAACGAGATGTATTTGTAAACAAATGCCTTTTTCTGTGTAAAGTATAGTTTAAAATAAAAATGTCTGAGATGAAAATTTAAGAGCTGTGGATTTTGTTTTTCAATAAATAAATGAAGACATAATTACAAATTATACACAACTCTTAAGTTAAAAATGAATAAAATTACACATATTCATCACAAAACGTAAAGGTTAATTCGGTTACTGAAAATACTTGGGTATACAGAGCTCGTAATAAAAATAACGTTAGGCGTCGCGCGTCGGGGGGTTTCATACCATCAATTTGCCCTAAATTCGCCTAAAGTAGTTATTTATAACTGTCTCCTTTGATCCGCCTAGTGTCGATATTAGGGCACACAAGCAGTTTGCAACATATTTAGTGGAACGCATAGAGCAGAAGCAGGAAAGTGCAGACTGCGACCACGATGCCGAGGATGAGCGAGTCGCGGCGCTTGCGCGCAGTTATCCGGTACATCAGGCTGTTCAGCATTGGGAACCTGACAGGCAATGGAACTTATAAGTACGGCCACAGATTACTAAATAGTTACTACGTAACAGATAAATCACATGCGTGCTGTCAATGACAGACATATTATATTGCCAGGGCCACCTCTTTCGATATAGGTGTCAGTAGTCGGTGCTTACAGTACGTCATCGCGTCAGTTCAACCGCAAAATTCGCGTAAAAATGCTCTACACGGCTGTTAACAACCGACTGCTCAAATGAGTCATGGAATACCCGGCGGCTGGAAGGGAATTATCGCTCGCAAGTACATGCAGTGACAGAGGCCTGGTACAGCCCTTTTTGCAGCGATACAAACGCTCGTTTGGTTGCATCGCGATTGTATCGCTGCTTTTAGTAAAGGATTTGACTGAATCGCTGCAATAAGTCGCAGTGTATGAAGGGTCTAGCGTTACTTAGGTATTATATATTTTGCCTTCATAATAAAGCAACATGGTAAGTGTTAACTTCTAAAGATAGAAGTAAAAGTTGTAAAGTTATTACCTATATACTGTCCCACAGCTGGGCAAAGGCCTCCATCATTGAAATCAAGTCATCGCTACAATTGATGAGTATTGGCTTAATCACCACGCTTGCCAAATGCGGGTTGGTGATCACAAACCCGGTCTAGGTTCCGAAAAATCCGAAAACACTACCTGGGAATTGAACCAGGGACCTCCGGGTTTCGGGCCGAGCTCTGAAACCACTCGGTCATGGAGGGGTTCTAAACATAGAAAGTAGAAAAAATCGACCTGTTCCTAGGGACACGAACCCACGCCCTCTGCAATGCGAGCGGCTGCTTTTAGGCTTTCTCTTAGGATCAGGTCAAATATTAAATATAAAATAAATAAATATGCGCCAGACAACACCCTTCTTGTAATGGTCTCGAAGTAGGGATTATTAAATCCCTGTGTTACGAGGTACCAGGGGCGTCTCCCAGCACACCCAGACCCGAGTCAATTCAAAAAAGATCGTTTCCTGAATTGACCCGACCGGGAATCGAACCCGGGACACTACGGAAATCGAGGCGAGAAACCGTGCTACAGCACACTACGCCAATCGTGTCGTCAATATTTCTATCATTATATGGTAAATAGAGCAATCTTGCGGATTGTGGAAGATGAAGCTTCAATTCCCACCTGATTCCTTGACCAACTGGACAAAAAATGAACTTCTTTCTGTCGTATTTCGATCTTTAAACATATTGCGTGAATACTAAGAGCAAGATTTCTAATTACGATAGTGATGAACAATATTTCTGTTCCGAGTTCGGATGAAATGAAGAAGGTCTTTTGCACTCGATTGTCTTTCAAGACGCAGACGGTAGATGCGCGGTTCAAGATATGTGGCGAAAATTTCACCATATGAATAGTTATTTCTACTAGTTAAGGCCGGCGCAGACGAAGGACTTTTGTCCGCGGCGGTGATGAAAGTCCGCCGAGGACATGCTACAGACTCAACGCACACGGCGTGCGTACATTAGTTGCCCAGAAATTTAGTGAAGCGCACGTTATGGAGACATGGATATTCGTTGTGCTGTATGTAATTTACATGAAGTTCATCATCAGAAGCGTCATGTTTATCGTCGCATAGGTACGTACATTCCTCTCGAGCGGGCAACGCAGACTTAAGTCCGCCGTGTACGTTGCTGCTCACATTTCCTTATTTCTATTCTTTCGTAGACCCCGCGTATTTTTATGTGCTCCGGTCCGTCGGCGTCCGCGGTTATGCGGCGGTCTTTTTGTACGGCATACTTTTAGTCCGCCGTGTGCGTTGTTTGATACAGTTTGTAAGGGATCTATTTTGAAGGTGAAGAAAGTACGTCGCGCGGATAGTCCCTCGTCTGCGCAGGCCTGACTTAATCAGTCGTAACTTCCAATTTATCCAAAGCCGTTTACCTAATGACGTCAAAACGATGTGTAAAGTTGATTACCTGTTAGTAATATCGTTGAACCTAGTCTGGATGCGCTTGAAGGTCTGCCGCTGCGACGAGAGGTGCTCGCGCGCCTCCATCGCTATGTTGATCTGCTCGTCCACTAAGATGTGAGAACTAGAACAATATTATGAGATAACTCTTAGGGTTGAACTACATCTCGCAGCACTATCACTCAGAACCGTCATTTATAGGAAAAAGTTCGATTTGGTGATGATATAAAATAAATAAATATGCGCCAGACAAAACACCACTTTTCATGGTCTCCAAGTGAGGATGACTATCCTTGTGTTACGAGGAACCAGGCCGGAAATTAGCCAGTGGCGTCTCCCAGCACACCCAGACCCGAGCCAATTTAGAAAACTTCGTTTCCTAAATTGACCCGACCGGGAATCGGACAGTACGGAAATTGAGGCGAGAAACCGTGCTACGCGCACAAAGCCAATCGTGTCGTCTGAATAAATACAGGCCAAAATATCATCAATAGTTCTCAAGTGAAGTTTTCCCTTATTTTATGTACATAAACCAGAAACAACGATTACGAATACCTACCTAGATTCAACACAAATATCTGTTATCAACAGATCTTTGTGCTGGTTTCAGAATCGTACCGCGACAGTTTGCGTCTCAATGAACGCTCCTCACCATTGCGCTGCTCGCAAGAGGTCTCAAAGGCACGATTCCCACCGAACGGCGCGCGTCGGAGCGCATTTCTGAATTGGTATAAAATTAAAGCGTATCAAATCAACAGTATTGGGACGGGACTTCGGAAGCCGATCCGCTCCAGGCGCATTCCGTGGAACGATATTAATTTCAGATTTATTTGCTACAAACACAGTACACAAAATGGTGAAATAATAATATAAGTCCAGTGTTAGCCTGCCCGCAGACGTGCAAAAAAAATTCAAAATAGCAGTACAACAATAAAGATTGAACAATGTCAATAAATACCAATTAAATATGGACAAAATTACATTATGTTAAATTATGTCGATTGCCAATTCCAATATTCTTCAGGACTATAAAAATGCTTATCCATGAGCCATTTCGTCAGTTTATTTTTTAAAAAATCACTTTTTAATATTTTTAAGTCTTCTGGGAGCAAATTATAAATTACTATGCTCATGTTGCACGCATTTCGTTTATAAATATCTCTGTGCTGCTGTCTTAACTGTCTCGTTCATGTAGATTTATACCTTATTTCCTTTGTTGACGCTTCGGTTTTCCTAAATTTATATATTGCGCTCCGACGCACGCCGTTTGGTGGGAACCGTGCCTTTGAGACCTCTTGCGAGCAGCGCAATGGTGAGGAGCGTTCATTGAGACGCAAACTGTCGCGGTACGGTTCTGAAACCAGCACAAAGATCTGTTGATAACAGATATTTGTGTTGAATCTAGGTCGGTCGGTGTGAATCGTACCAAAGACACCAATATTACCTGTGCAGGTGGTTAGCCTCTTTAGCGTACTGGTCGCGGCGGCTGAGGCCGGCGCTGGCGCTGCCGGGCGCGCCGGGCGGCGGGCTGCTCGCGCGCAGCAGCTCCTCGCGCTCGCGGCGGGCGCTGACGCGGGCAGATGTCTTGGAGAACTCTTGCTGGTAGTCCTGCAGTATATTCATTTCTTAACGCCTCAAAATGTCGCAAGATCGCTTAAGGACACAGCATTTTGGTGGGCGATTGCCACCATAACTATTACATTAGACAGGGACAATTTACCAAATGGAGAAGTCAGACCCAAGTCCATTGTTGCCAAATTCCACAAATTTCAGAACTCAGAAGAAATGTGGACTGTACCAATGGTTTAAGAAGTTGCCATGTTTCATTATAACATCATCATCATCATTTCAGCTGAACGACGCCCACTGCTGGGCATAGGCCTCCCCCAAGGATCTCCACAACGATCGGTCCTGCGCTGTCCGCATCCAGCGGCTTCATAACATTTACATTTACAGTTCTAAGAAGAGCATAAATTGCATATGTTGCAAACTCTGTCAACTTTTTAAAATAATTTACAACCAAAATAGTGATCAGGTGAAAAGTTTGCGAGGGACCTTGGCTCAGCACTGAGGTGTTATAGGTCTTTAAAAAAGTATATACTTTTTGTAAATAGGTTTTCTCACTTACCATTAATATTTCTCTGTGTCTCTTTATTGTGTGCATTGTGGCTGCTCCAGGTGGTGCCAGCTCTGCCATTTTATCATTTATTGAAGAAAGCTGAAAAATTACTATGTTTATAAATTAGGTATAAATCATAATCTTTATTGCATAAATACAGATACAAATGATCTCAAAATTATAAACGTCCAGCCATATTTTGCCTTTCTACCTATAAATAAAAATAAAACTAACAATATCTTTTACACCTCAGGGCTTTGAATAACCTGTACCTAGTCCTTAAAAAGACTTAAATATTCCTAAATAAATAGGCATATTGTAATTAGACAATAACGCAGAAAAAACCAATGCTTTTCACATATATGTTCTTTTTAATTGTATTTAATTTGAAATTCAATCTATTGCTGTCTTTTGCAAACCTCGAGCATCATGCAGAGTGCGATAGATAGAGATGCAAATCAGTCCGAAATTACCTATCAAAAGTACACAAAATCGACGTTTCGTAGTCTGATCCCTTTTCGACAAGTTGACCGATTGAGTTCCTTTTTTCATTAAAAATTAAAAAAGGACAGTGGCCGTGATCATATGTAGTGTTATATGTGTATATGGTTATGTGTGTTATTCATACTATTATAGTATTTATGTCTATTCTTTAGTATATTTTTTGACTATTCAAAAGTACTGATTAAGTCTATTTAAATAAAGATATTTGAGTTTGAGTTTGAGTTCAACTGAAAACACAATAGCTTAATGTATTCAATACCTTATTTAAAAGTTGTTGTAACTCCATGGTCATGGTATCATACATATCCTCGCTGCTAATGAGTGGGATCTTTTCAGAGCTGAGTCCTGCACCAGAGCTCATGCCCAACTTGCTGAACCCCACAAGCTTAACGTCAATGTCATTTTCAAGGAGGCGAGCCTGTTTTCTCAGATCTAAATTAAATTAAAAAGACGACTGGTTTGATTATTCCATGTTAACAATAAAAATTATAAAAATAAACAGAAATATAGTTTTAAAAAAATCAAATAGGTACACAAGGCCACAAGATGAATCACTTAAATAAAAAACCATCTGGACAGCCATTGGAATTATTATAGTAAATATAAATTACAGCAATTTAAAGTTTATCTATAAAACCAGGTGAATTTATGTATTAAATTATCTCTCAAGATAAGTACAGTTGAATGTGCAACGTCACAGTATGATGATACCCAGCCGGTACTTCACTACTGTTGGAATAAATGCCACAATACGCACCTTCCCACGAAGCACTTGATAATGAGGACATTTTGATCTCCCTTCAGATTAATTCTGGTACTATTTATTATTGTTTATTTGGCCTTTTGCAAAACAATGCAGCCTACAACATTCCCCTCGAACGTATCAACAATCAAATTGACAGTGACAGGTGTCTTGTTCTGACAACTGACAGTCACAGCTTTTCTAAATTAATTGGGCTTTGGGCAGCCCGCATTGGCGGACGGGCCCTCTCTTGTACACAGTGTCCCAAAAATGAGGACTAACCGAATCACCCCCATGTATAACCCTATTTTTATGACTTTGCACCTCGAGTTGTCACACCCAGTCACACCCGCCCGACCAGCGCGTCAGCAGAGTGGTGAGGTCAGAACGATGTTGACAACTCGTGGTGCACAGTTATAAAAATCGGGTTATATCTTCCGTGATATTTTTTTCGAGTTATGATGATTTACAAATTTTCGTTGTGGTGTTTAGGTTGCGTCACTTTTTTTGCTATTGTGGCGCAAATGGTTGAGGTACACGCTTAATTTTTTTTAATTGTTAGCTGAATACTAGGTCTACTTGAATCAGAAGCATTTACTTAAATAGCACTGAAACACACCCAGTTCGAAAATTCGCTATAGAAATCGTAACTCAAAAACTAAGTAAGTACCAAAAATAGCGAAACATACATAGGGGTGATTCGGGTAGCCCTAGTGATGCTCTGCCACTGGGCTTCCGCTCATCACTCATTTTTGGGACATCCTGTAGACTGACTAGGTACCCTATCCTGCGTTCGTTCTATAACTTTGCACGTTTGTTATTTCTCAACAAAATCGTTTTTCTTCTGTGTTGTTTTAAGTTTAATGAAGTATAAGTTTAAGATTATTACAAATATATTGTATGACTGTGTGAGAATAGAAAGAATACGGGGTTTTTATCATAAGACTTACAAAAACGATTTGGCAAAATACTCAATTATCAAGTGATGTATGAAAATACAGTACGTTGGTAAGTGAAGATATTTTCTATTGACTTTATTTTTAAGGTTTTCTTCATGTTTCATGACTGTTCGAGTGATTTGTATGGTGACCTTGAAATAAAAGTTAGATATATTTAATTTTCACTAAGATCTTTTCTACTGCACCTACTGCGAATGCCATACTCAACATTTTTAAGTCTTTTGATAACTACCCGGTATAACCGTTCCTCGTGATTCACCCTATATTTTAATGAAAATCGCCTTAATACGTTGCGTAGTTTGAAAGATGAATTTGTTTTTGTAGCAACGACGGACAGCGACACGAAGCAACTTTGATAAATACTAAAATGTAAAGATTTATAAAACGTGGTACTTATTTATAACTTCATTTGTTGGTTCGTTTGCTTTACAGATAGGTATGTCCTATATCCGCCGGCCGCTGCCGCGGCTGTGCTCCTGTGTTTGCTTTACATATATAGGACTGAGGACATATCTATAAAGCAAACGAACCAACAAATGAAGTTCTAAATAAGTACCATAATATCACGTTTTATAAATCTTTGGCAAATATTGTTTCAAGAAAAATATTTGCTCAAATTGTCACTTTACACACTTACTCAAATTGCAAATAATTATTTTTGCTTACACAGAAACACAGCCGCGGCAGCGGCCGGCGAGTGCCAGAACCAAATTGTCACTTTGTCAGAATTGTCAGCGAATGAACTTACGTGGCAAAAAGGTGTTGTTAGTTAATAGACCACATCGCATGAGCCGAGCGAGCGTAGCGAGCGTGCCGTGGCAGCGCGGCAGCGGTCGGCGAGTGCCAGAACCGAATTGTCAGCAAAAGAACATAGAGGCAAAAAAGTGTTGATATTATAATATATACCTATTATAAGAAAATATATCTATATCAGAAAATTTAATTATCGTTATTGGTACCATTCAAAATCGAATGCCATACAACATTTTGGCAAGAGTATGTTTTGCCAAATGTACATAACATGACCAATAAATTATTTGTTTTAAATTAATTTTAAACCAAAAAAGAGGTTTTCTAACTAAAAATTTGCGAAAAGTTGTTTTGGGAAATGTTTTTTGCCAAATGAAAATTTACGTATAATAATAAAAAAATAAAGGGCACATTACAACGGTTTGTACAAAGTACTTTCTTATTTTTTTTACAAAGTCTTTATTGCACCATGTTGTAGTTACAAAGATGTTAATAAAATATATTTGGACACAAACATGACCCTGCAAGGGCACAGCAAATACTTTAATCTACTTAAAGTATTTCTTAGTTAAATATTATTAGTGATCACATAATAATTTTTTATTAATTAGATTTGTTTATATTATCATTTTATCCATCTAAAAACTCCTGCAGCGAATATAAACGTTTTTCAATAAGGTACTTCTAAAATAAATTTTTAAATTTATTTATTTTAATCTCATCCTTAATTTTGTCGGGATATCTATTGTAAATTTTCACACGCAACGAGAGAGGACCACTACGAAACATTTCCAAATTGCAGGTAGGTTGGGGGGCTGATTTAATTTTTAGCCTAAGGTTTTGGGGACGCTGGTGGCATGAAAAGAAATGGGGATGCTTTCTTACAAACTCACAAGCAGATTAAGTATAATGATGGTAGGGTCAATATATTCAACTTGGTGAAGTATGGTTTGCTATCCATAACATAACATAACATAACATTTTCCAAAATCCTTACGCATCTTTTTTGCAGTCGGAATAGTTTAGCAACTCCGGTATCTACTATTTCCCCATAACAGTATGCCATAACTCAGCCAATAATGTGTATAGGCAATAGGCATAGTGAGCGCTTTTTGCAGAATCAAAATCTGTTTTTTTTTTAAGTTCTCTGAATGCGTGAGAAAACCTTTAATGACATATGTTTTCTTTCCAATTTGTTTATGAGTCTATTGTTTTTCCTAAGTTAGCGACTAGGTAATTCTATTTTCTCTTGGTTAAACTTGCAAATTAATTCCAGTGGGTTTCTTCGGTGCGGGCGGAATTCAATTAATTTTGTTTTATATAAGTTTATTTCTAAATTATGTTCGTTTAGCCCGATTTTTACTTTAGATAGTGTGCTTTGGATTATGTTATGTACTCGTAAGTACATCATTTTCAACGAGAATTACTATGGATATGTCTCACACCTATACCATGTAATTTAGAGAGCAGTATATCATATTTAACCCTATCATATGCCTTGCTCATATCAAGCTCCATAATAACATGGAGCTTGTAGATTCAACAGTTTTTCTTGGGGTTACACTTGATTCAAAATTACAATGGAACCCTCATATAAATATCGTTTCAGGCAGGCTCAGTTCGGCTGCATTTGCTATTAAAAAAATAAGGTCACTAACAGATGTAGACACTGCTCGTTCTGTTTATTTCAGCTACTTTCATAGAATTATGTCTTACGGCATTGTACTCTGGGGTAAGGCAGCAGATATACAGACGATTTTCATCCTTCAGAAGCGAGCTATTAGATTCATATATAAGCTTCGCGGGCGGGCCTCGCTTAGGGAGGTTTTCAAGGAAATTGGGATCCTTACTGTAGCTTCTCAATACATTTACAGCTGTATTGTTTAGGTAAGGAAAAATATCAGCCTGTATACTAAACACAGTGATATACATGGCAAAAATACCAGGAATAGAGATAAAATTGCGCTCCCATCCTTCAGGTTACAGAAAGTTTTAGGTTCATCTAAGGGGCAAGGTGTACACTTTTACAATAGAGTCCCAAAGGCAAGATGTGAGTTACCACTAAACAAATTTAAAAACCACATTATGACAGTATTTTAATAAAAGGGCTATTACACTACAAATGATTACCTTTTGAATAAAAAGGCCTGGGTTTAAGCTCTTTACTCGGTACATGATTAGTTAACTCTTGTAATATTTATTTAACTAGTTTTAACTGACTAACAAAAATCTAACTTGGCTTGAATTGTATAAACTTTGTACAATGTTTTTGCTTTATATCCGGTAGTTTAGATGTACTTTCAGGTCCATATTTTAAGGAAATGTTAGAACGTAAGCATTTTTTAAATACTCTATGTACTTTACTAACTCTTTTTGTGAAACCGAACCAAGTTTAAAAGAGTAAGTACTGAGTTTCTCGCCGGGGCTCCTCAGTATAAGATCAACTTCCGATGCGGTGTCAGAGTCAAATTATGTTTGTATACAGTGTATTTATGTATTCATATTATTATAGTATTTAAGTCGATTACTAACTTTTTTTTTTCTTGTAATGACGATTTAAAAGTACTTACAGGTCTATTTAAATAAAGTTTTTTTTTTGTTTTGAAGCAATAGGCCTATCGCGCGCTTTTTTCATTAATAATAATAATTGAATAACACTTTGAATGAAATTATAAACAGTAAAAGTCGTCGATTTGTTTTTCCTAAGCCCATTTTGTTTGTAATCTAATATTTTAAATTTTTCGCAGTATGATTATAGACGGTCGGACATTGTAGTTTCAAATATTTTGGAAATGGTAGATAACAACGCTACTAGTATATATCGATGATTATATCGCTATAGGTGTTAGAAAACACAAAACAGGGTCGCAGCAGACATGGCTTTAAAATTATAAGTTACTCCCAAAAAAGAACAGTGATCCAAAAAAAGAATAATCTACCAAATATTCAATACTTTTATCTAAAATAGTAAACAAATAAGACGTAACTTTTATTTGAAAAAGTAATGCGTCAACTGTAAAATGTAACCGTAAGCCTAAATAAGTAAATGTTCACCAAATTGGACATACCCAATTTACGCGGCAACGCTACCCAAATAAAGTACAACGCTTGCATTCAAAGGTTTGTTTTCGAGCCAAATATGTTTATCCTCGCGCAGGTCTGGCCAAAAAATTATCCTATCGCGAATCATCTTCGCAAACACGAATGCCCTTTGCGCCGCTGTAGGTAAATTGCTGAACATCAAAAGAGTTTTGTCGCGACAAAGTTCGTGCGGTTGGCTTCAATTCGCGCGCTTGCGGTTTGAACGTTTTAATAATGGATTGGAGTACATAATGAGAAAATATTAGTATTCATACAAAATTATGAATCTAAACTAGTTTTATGTAACCCCATGTCAAACCACAAGAAAAACTATCTAAATGAATAATCGCGACGTTCGAGATTATCGGGACGTCGCGAAGTTCTTCTTTGATGTGGGCAATCATGAGATCAAAGGACCAATCACTTTGTCATGGAGCGAACACTAAGTTTTATCGCAACAACGCGGACACGAATCTTCACGTTCAAGTCTGGCCGTAGCAATAGAACTTTTTTAGGTTTATATTGGTGCGAAATATACAAAAGTCGAACTCGTAAATATAGCAAAAATATACAAACTCGTAAATATAGCGAATTACGCATATCGGCAGTAATTACGCACGAGTCTCCATATTTTTAGACCCTACATGTTCAATGTATCGCAAAGCTTTAAAAAGGCCCTGTTTAATTACAGGATAGTCCAAATATACACGTCAGTAAATTTTTTTTAGCTTCCTCACATATCCGAAAATACCCCAATATGTTACACGATTTTTTGTAGTTTTCGAGTTATGATTTTTTTACGGTGGTTGGTTGAGTCACTTTCGCGATTTAATGAGATAAATACCTGTTTTTTTATTGATTAGATAAATAATAGCGACATATGATTCTGAAGAATTCACATCCATAACGCTTATCATAACTCAAAAAGAAATTATGAAATTGAAAAAGTTAGAAATTTTTCCACTTAACTTTGAAGGCCGTTTAAAAAAAATAATCTTAAAATGTTTTATCCAAATCTTTTTTAAAAACATTACTACACTCTTAACTTATTACCGTGTAAATTTCAATGAGTTACTTCAACGGTATCATACCTAAATTTTCATTCAAAATATCAAAAATGTAAAAAAGTAATCTGTGTATCAACTAAAATTATAAGAAAATGATTTTAAGAAAACTAAAAACATCATAATGAAAAAAAAGCCAAAAGATTCTTTCAAAATAACTATTTTATTGCTCAACATAGATAATACAATCATCAAAACAAAAAAAAGTTTAGGCTATAAATGCGTCTATTTAGACCTTTTTTGGGATAAAATATATTTTTTTAAACGACGTCAAATCTATGTGAAACTAAAAAGTCACTAATTTGAACACTTATTATGACGTTTTTTTATGAATAAATCCATTTAGTCCACTTGGAATCAAGTTTTAGTTGATACACAAATTAAGCGTTATGGATGTGAATTCTTCAGAATCATCTATCGCTGTTATTCATCTAATAAATAAAAAAAAATCAAGCAATCACAATTGATTTATTATTTTATTTATGTTTCGTTATTTTAGATAATAAGATTAAAGACTTAAATTATAAGATTTAGACTGGCCTGTTGGCGTAATGGCAGCGATCCTGCCTTTAGCGCCGGAGGTCGTGGGTTCGATCCCCACCCATAACAAACATTTATGTGATGAACATTTGTGTTATTTAACATATAACATAAATTAATAAAAACAAAGATTAAACTGATTTATAACCAATATGTTGGCTAATTATTTAAACCCACTCTTGATTCAATTAAGATTGATGTTGACAAAGTTATGTTAAATATTGGACATTGTGCGAACTGGACATTGTGCGAACTGGACATTCTACGAATTGGACAATCTGCGAATTGGACATTCTGCGAATTGGGACATTCTGCGAATTGGACATTCTGCGAACTGGACATCTTGCGAACGTTGGACATTTTGCGAATTGGACATTCTGCGTCTAAACGATCTCAACAGATCGCGCTACACTGACCGCAAAGTGACTTAAGTAACCCAAAATTTTTTAAATATTCGTAAAAAAAATCATAACTCGAAAACTACAAAAAATCGGGTAACATACATAGGGTACCTATTTTCGGATACCCTAAATGTAAGGAAGCTAAAAAAATAATATTGACGTGTATGTTTGGACCACCCTGTATATTATTGTCAGTCAAATATATAAAAGTTATTTCAAATAAATTTTATATATTTGAAACATTTTTATATATTTTACTTTTTTAAAGAAAAGAAAACTTTTTTTAGATAGATACTGGTATTTTATAAGAAAAAATTGGAGTGAACATTTTGATAAACATCAACTAATTGTGTGTTAAAGATATCTATCCAGGTGTTGGTTGCTTTATTTGGCCAACGTTAACTTAAATAAATTAGTACGTTTTAGTATTAATTAGGGTAGCAAAATTTGGTGAACATTTATAAATTTTGGGTAAAAAATAATTTTTTTTGGATGTAACTTTTGATTTAATAAACAGTGAAATATAAGCCATATTAATTTAGGCATTCAGACTTTAAAGGTTTCCTACTAATATATAAGACTTGTGTTTTATTACTTCACTACCTACTTAATATTCATAAATTCGTTCACATTACATAGAATATTATTATCCTCTTACAAAATGATTTTATATATCCTCAGAAAATACCAAAGCGAGTTTGTGTAAAATTATGTACTTCTTAAGTTATAAAAATAAGCTTTAAGTTTGTTTTTATAATACGAATTTTATTGATTGATTGAATAATCGAAGGAATCGGTAAAACTACAGCATTTTTATCGTACCTACCTATTTGTATTCCTAATGCTTCCGTACATACTTACTCTAGCTGGACTCTAGATTTTCCTTTCAGCGCTTTGCATTTTCTTTCCTGACTATTCATTCATCTTGAGAATGTCGTGCCAACTCTTTCATATTTTACAAAGTAATGAACTAACTTGTTATTGAACAGTTATCTGTCTCTTTCTCTCTTGCGGCATTTACAATGTCGGAGCATCGTATTCGCTCACTCGTAGCTTCGCAGCCCGCACCCCACCCATTTCGCATCACATTCTAGCTTGCTTTGGTTTCGTAAGCAGTCGACGACGCGGATAATTTTGTGTTTCTTTACTTGGTAATATTTTTTGTCCGGAAATGGAAAATGAGTGCAAATTGTTTTTAAATTAATTTTGGTGACCAATTACTGGATTGTGAAAACTGTTGAAAAACAAGGACAAAACGAACGAATAAGACAGACAGCTGCCGTTCAAAATGGCTGCTTCTGTAAAAACACAAGTTTTGCAGTTCGACAAAATATGTCGGGCATGTCTGCAGATAAAAAAGGACATGAGACCACTGTTCGAACAGCTCACTGCCACAATGCTGATGGTCATATCGAAAGTTCAGGTAAATATCCAGAATACATACACCTACGTCAATTAAATAATTTTGGAATGTATCGTTGTCTCTTTCGTACCTATAGTGACAGCGCGCGACGCGTGTCGATAGTAGCACTGTCGTATCGCGTCATCTTTGTTTAGAATTCATCGGATTTCGAGATTTCTCGACGCAATGCGTGTTCTCAAAATTGTGAAAACGTCGCTGTCTCTGTCTGCCATGAATAAAATGCTGCAGTGCGAGTGCGATGATGAAATATTAACCACGAACGAATGACGGAGACAGACGAATGATAAAGATTTGTTTTCCTTTATTTTGGCTTCGTTATAATTAAACTTTAAGGAAACTTTTCACACTGGCGGGAAATTTAATAATATAGGTATTATATTTGATGAAGGCTGATATTTTTTATAACGCCACATTTTTATGGCCATGAAACAGCTTCAGGGGGTTTCAGTAGCTCAGTGGTTACAGCAACCACTCGGATTGTGTAAGACGCGGGTTCGATTACCGCTTTGGATAGAAACAAATCTTTGGACATCAAACAGCTGTTTTTATTTATTTTCTTACCAAAATGGAAAGATATCTGTCTGTTTATCTGATTGTAACTATTACCTGTGCTATGCTATGACAGTTTCGCATGTGAGTTGGATGGTGAAGTTAATTTAGAAAGTTGAAAGTTAATGAAAGTTAATTAAATAAATTTCATTTTCTTAGATAGTTTCTACATCACTTAGTGAGTACCTATGCCATATCGTTTTCGAAAGTTATTTAACAATCACTCGGTATATTATAATACTCGTTTAAAATATAAAATCGTAAAATTAGACGAATCCAAAAAATATCACACAAAACTGTATGGAAAAAGACAACAGGTACTGATGTGGCACTGGGCCGGCCACATAGCTAAACTAACAGACAGTGAATGGACTCACAGAATAACATGTTGGAACGGACTGCCACGCGCCGGGCACTAGGAGGAGAGGTAGACCAGCTGCCCGCTGGGCAGATGATATCGTCAAGTGGCTGGCAAACAGTCGATGAAGATAGCGAAAGACAGGGACACTTGGAAATCTCTAGAGGAGGCTTTCACCTTCGAGAACGAGGGGTTCTTACTAGCTTGAAAGTTTAAAAGTTGATATACTTACATATTTTATTATTATTTTCTAAGAATTTAGTTTAGTTTTTAAGTAAAATGCATGTTGTGTTAATTTAGACCTATTTAGTAAGAAATAAAAGGCTTTTTATTTGATTTTTAATATTTAATATATGCGCCAGACAACACACCTCTTGTATCTAATGGTCTCGAAAGTAGGGATTATTATTTCTGTGTTAGGAGGTACCACACAAGCAAATAAGCCAGGGGCGTCTCCCAAAACACCCAGACCCGCGGCGAGTCAATTCAGAAAAGATCGTTTCCTGAATTGACCCGACCGGGAATCGAACCCGGGACACTACGGAAATCGAGGCGAGAAACCGTGCTACAGCGCACTACGCCAATCGTGTCGTCGAAAATGATCTAGTAAATAAATGATCTAAGATTGAAAAAAAAAAAATACCTACCTGCTTGGTTCTTTGGGCTATTCATTCTAACTTACGTAGGTATTTAACTTCATAAAAGTTTGGTATCCCGAATAAAGTTTTTCTAAGGAACTTTTAAAAAAAAAACCGTGGCCTATGTTTTCTTTTCACGTCCGATTTTGTTGTAAAGGTCTCTGTGGGTGACGGTCTACCCTCCCAGCTATGTCTGCAGTGCGTTCACCAGATCTCGCGCTGCCACGCCTTCAAGGAGCTGGTGGAGAGGAATGACGTCACGCTGCACGAGGCTTACACCAAGATGATGGCTGCTGAGGTTCTTATAGAGGAAGTAAGTTGAGTCTATAGTCTTTTAATAGTTATTAAGTATAAGAGAGCCTTAGGGTTAAGCTACATTTGGCCGCACCGCATCGCACTTTCCTAATCTTCTATCCTTTTCTATCACTCAGAACTGTCATTTCCTAGAGCGAGAAAGAGAACTGAATGCGACCGCACGCGGCGGAAACGACGATGCCGACGAGGCGCTTGTTCACTTTCTCGCTTTAGTAAATGACAGTTCTGAGTGATAGAAAAGGATAGAAGCATAGGAAAGTGCGATGCGGTGCGGCCAAATGTAGCTCGCCACTTACTCTCGTTCATAGCGCAGTACACAAGAACGTATTTTTACGACAGATTGTATAATACCGGAGTAGGCCCCCTAATTATTTTTTGTTTTAAATCTACAAGTAGTTCAATCATGTTGCGGTCTGTCTATCTACGTAATGAAAACATAGACCTTACCACAAACACGTAGACCCAACACAAATATCTTTTTCACCAATTGTATTGCTGCGGGAATCGAACCCGTGCGTGACCCAACGGGTCACGTATCAGAACTGGTCAATACTAACACTAAACTTATTATCTCATTGAAAATAATTCATAGGCAATGAGAGAAACTCTAGCAGCCTAGGCAACACGGACGGATCTCGACTCTCGAGAGAGGCAAAAAGACATTCACATGAACTCTACATTTTTGGACTACCTACTGCTAGCAGTACCTACTTACTAACGCAGTACTGTTCCTTCACAGCAGAAAGAGAAAATGCTAAACCTGCAGAGCTGTGGAGACTCGTACATGCAGTATATGGAGCTGCCCATCGCGACCACCACCACGCAGCTGTTGGAGAACTTCTTCGGAGACGAGCCGACGCCGGCGCCGGCGAAGGACGACTTCGTTGTCAAACCGTTCCCGGCCAGTCGGGTAGAAAAGGTGACTATATCTCGATGAGCCATGATTAATGCCTTCCAATCATTTAAAGGCTCTTCAAATCAAGGCACCTGTCCCGGCGACTCAGGCTGCAAGTTGGTTTCGGTGGCATTCTTTGGTGGTCCTCGAAAAAAGCTTGCCAGGTTGTCACTGGGTCAACGGCTTCGGTGTGTAGCTTAGTGCTTCCATTGGAAGCTCTCGCCTGCCTTAAGTTTTGTTTTTTTCGTTATCTGCTTTCGACCCTAGGGCAGAGTACTACTTTCCAGATTTCATCAACGCTTGCAATGTTACCAGGCGGACCAACGCACGACTACTGTAGGCAGCAAAGATGAGGATGCTCTCAACTCCGACGAAGAGTCGTACCTCCAGATGGTGGTCTTCCAGGCGACATCTTCAGTATCTCCGGGAAGGCACGTCTGCAACCTATGCCATAAGGAGTTTAAGCATGCGCGCTGGCTAAAGCAGCACATGAGGTCCCATTCTAACTGGATCAAGGCGAACTGCAAGAAGCCACCGATGTGTCCTATTTGTGAACGGTCATTCAAAGTAAGTGGCTTCTGTTATCCTGCATATTTTAGTTATCATCAGTAATTCGCCCTAACCCAATAATATATAAGCCACCATACTTTGGATGTACCAATGCCACCATCTTACACATATCATCAAATTTTACAATACCTATTTTCATATCTAATGATACTAAAACTAAAAAAATCAACACTGTGCCAGCATGTTTTCGTCGATCGTAATCATTATGAAATTCCTTATAGTGTCAAAGCCACATAAATCTTTTAGTGAATACCGCAGATTAGATATTCAAGGTGTCAACAAAACTGTGCCCCTATACATTGTTACTCAATTTAATCACACATTTTGAACATCCCGTTGTTCCCAATAGGGCCCAGGCATGCTCAAAATGCACATGCGCACCCACGAGCAACGTCCGCCAAAGCAGCCGACCTGCTCCGTCTGCCAGCGCACCTTCGCCACCAAGACGCTGCTGTACCGCCACCGGCAGACTCACTTCGAGCAAAAGACGCATCAATGCACCGTGTGCGAGAAGCGCTTCTTCAGCGGGTACGCGCTGAGGTCGCATATGGCAAGACATCGGGGAGAACGGCCTTATATCTGCTCAATGTGCAACAAGAGCTTCTATAACCCTACGGATCTGAAGGTTAGTGTCCACCAAAGCAACAGATCTGATCTATCTAGTGCACTTTCGCGACCAAGACGCTGCTGTACCGCCAACGGCAGACGCACTTTGAGCAAAAGACGCACCAGTGCACTGTGTGCGATAAGCGCTTCTTCAACGGGTACGCGCTCAGGTCGCATATGGCACGGCATCGGGTAGAGCGGCCTTATATCTGCTTTATGTGTACCTAATAAGAGCTTCTACAACCAACCCGACGGATCTATAGGTTAGTGTCCACCAAAGCAACAGATCTGGTCCATCTGTTAGCGCACCTTTGCGACTAAGACGTTGCTTTTTTTTATACCCGTGGCCTTTTAAAAACTAGTTAAATTGAAACATGAAATCAGTAAAACAAAATTTAATTTTAAATTCCTATAATAAAGTAGGTACGATAAAGTTATTTCCTTTGGACTTTACGTTCTGATCTGATGCCTCCCATGATTGCCACTAATTGTACGAAATCACACTGTCTTTTGTTGACGATACCTAAAGTATTTTAATTTATCCATAAAAAGATGTATCAGACAAAGTCCCACACTTTAACTTATGGAACTTTTCTTCTTCCTCATCCTTAATTCTGAAAGCCTCGCCAAACGCTTTCTTAGCGCGCTTCGACAAATACTCAGGAAATTCTACACGGAACCTTATGATAAGATTGCCTTTCGCTTTATTAGGACACGCGGGAACAGGTAGACCTTCATCTTCAATAATCTTCTCATAAGTTGGAGTAATCACGTCCTCTACTTTGATCCTCAGAATCCTATCGTCTACAGTTCTTAACGTTATCATTATTCCGCACAATGCTTCTTGTAAAGTCACCGTCCTCACCGTCACCAAGTCGCTCAAGCCAGATCGGATGTAGGTCTCGTGTGGACGGTCTTCTGTTATGAAGATTACATCAGCAGGAATCCTCGTAGGGCCTTGATCACCTTCTTCCTTAAAACGAATCTCGGTGTTTGGATAGATTCCTGGCTTGATCGGAATGGACAAAACCTTCTCCCTCAATTTCAACTCGGAACAAGTCTCGTCAGTGAAGACTAAGCGCTGTATCTTCATTTTCTTCAAACCTCCTCTAAATACCTCTTCCAATGACAAAGCGAGAGGTCTTAATATCGTGGCATCCTTTTCTTTATATCCTTTTCCTAGAGGAGAGTCAAACATAGGCGGTGGGTTTTCATAGTAATCGAGCAAGTCTGCGTAAGGATTGGTAGTGCCAAAGAATTCATGGAAGGTCCTTAAGGGCTCGCCATGGTAGGTGTAAGGTTGGATGTATTCAGTCGGGCCTGGCACTCCTTTCTTCAAGCCTTCCTCGCCGTATTGATCGTAGACCGCTCGTCTCCTGAAGTTAGGATAAAATTTATAAGTATCTACTTGTAGGTAAATTATTTTGCAAGTTGTTATGTCGATTTCAAAAGATTTTTCAAACCATTTCTTTCTATACCGAGACATACAGCTATTTCGCTTTCCCCTCATTCTGAT
Organism: Udea olivalis; assembly: GCA_947369235.1. NCBI lineage: Eukaryota > Metazoa > Arthropoda > Insecta > Lepidoptera > Crambidae > Udea > Udea olivalis. Next base: position 5,234,629 of record OX376362.1, on the reverse strand, counting down.
TGAGACACAAGCATACACGTAGATGTATTTGGAGTGGACAAGCAAGGCGTGCCTGTCTTACTCGTATGTCCTCATAGGGTAACAATCATAATGGCAGCCAAGTTCTCTTACCTGTGGTCCACCAGCACCTCGTAGGCCTCTCCTATCAGCGCGAAGATCCTCTTCATATTCTCGTCATTATCGTGCTTCTCGGGGTTGTACTTTAGCGCCAACCTTCGGTAGGCCTTCTTTATTTCGAGCTGGTTGCACGACCGCTTTACGCCTAAGATGCCGTAGTAGTCGAAACCCATTTCTTTTCGTAAGGATTTGTGATTTAACAAAAATACAAAAAAAACTTTATACAAGTGTAAGTGTCAGTCCTTAGTGTTTTGACAAAGACATGTCAAAAAGGAGTCTTATTGACAAAAGGTAGGTATTTTCGAACCTTTTTTAATGGTGGTCTACACCGTTAAATCATTATTGAAAATTTTACTTTACTCATGGTTACATCAAACCTCCCTAGACCGACTAAATATGACTATTTTTAGTTTAGGCTGTTGGCAATCAGGCATAGTAAAAATAAAATACTAAAAAGACTGAGGCAAAGAGAATATAATAACTGTTACTATGACTAGGTATTTGTCTATTTATTTGGGCTACGTTTGCTGTGTAGTAGATTTTAATATTTCCATCGTTGTCCATAGGTCCACTTCCGACTGCACACTGGCGAGAAGCCACTCAAATGTACCGAATGCAACAAGACGTTCAGGCGACACTCGACTCTATGCCAACACATGAAGAAGCACCGCGGCATCCGCAACCATGTGTGCAGCGTCTGCAACAAGGCCTTCTATGAGGTGTCGAAGCTCAACGCGCATATGCGGGTGCACACAGGTAAGAAAACCAACTGGGGGAGTCTGCATTCTTCGACCAGGGCAGCCGTCTTGCATATTCGGTGACAAGGGGCTTTTAATTAAATCGAACAGTACCGGTTAAAAAAAAATCTAGCATCTTTCCTAGGTTCTTAAGCAATAGAGTAATACTAGGAGGTGCCGTTCTTACAAGATCTATTGCCGTCGGCCTGCGTCAATTATTTCCTAATAACCCTACGAGTACCTTTTGCATCTCCTTGCGAAAATCGTGCCAGTTATGAGCAATAATAAATGCGAGTTTAAGGTAAAACATTTTTTGCAGACAATCTTCAGGAGGGGATCGCTTTTTAATGTTAGGATCATCTAACTACAATTTACATCTTATCTTTTTTCCGTTATTATTACCTGAAGTAGTTATTTGAGCAAATAAGGTGTAGCATTTAACCTTTAACAGCAACATTTAAAAAAACTAATTTTCTAAAAGTTTTATTATTTATCGAATTATTTATTTGGACATCAGTGGTTGGATTTAATCTCTTACATCGAAATACATTATTGCAGTAAGATAATGAAACTCACTGTTGTTTCATTTAACCATTAACCGTGTAAAATACGTGTATCCGTTAGTAAATGGTTTAGGAATAGGACGAGTCATGCTCTTGTCGGTGGAGAGGGGCAGACGCTCCCGCAATCTCCCTTCTATTACAATGTTCGGACGATCTATCCCTTGGGAAAAGAAAGTCCATTACTTAGGTATGCGTTCACCTTGATCATGGTTTGACCTTTCGAGCCCACATCAAAATAGTGAGAGAGCGTGCCGCCTTTGTTTTAGGCCGCCTCCACTAGCTCATTAACAAGCGTAGTAAGATGACCCTTAGAAATAAAGTGACTCTACAAGTCTTGCATCCGCCTCATCATGACCTACGCTAGTCCTGTTTTTGCCCATGCTGCCAAACAAGTAATCCATAGGTTACAGGTCCTCCAGAATAGGTATTCATAAATTTTTATTTATTTATTTATTTGTGTGTTTCCTCCCATTATTTCTACTCTACTCAGAATCACCTAAATCCCCTGGTAGGTAGTGGAGGCAGGTGACTATACGCCCGATCCCAACACCATTAGTAAGGCTTGCCGCCCTAGGCACGCACTTACCGAACTGGACGATGTCATTACGCTAGCTCTGGCGCACCGCAGACCACTTGAGCAAAATCAACACTCCACCAGATAGATCTATCGTCCACACCGGCGTGGACTTGCGCTGCGACCCGTCTTATTTAGATTCGCGTAACCGGCACGTGCCGGTTCGCTTTTCTCCTCAAACCTACGTGCGTTTGCCATCTCCCAGTAACGCCCTAAGCCAAGGTTCGTATCTGCCCTTGGGGCGCCCTTAGACACGTTACTTACATTTTTGAGTTGAGAGCCTTTCGCTCACCAACTTTGTCAATCAGCGGCAAACAGCATACGTCATTAAAAATAATCTTTCCGGTGGAGCAACCGCCTTCCTTCCCTGGATTTCGCCAGCATCTTCAACTCTCTATACGAAATGACGTTAACTTTCTCTTTTACTTGTTCCATGTGGTTTCGTCTTGGTCTTCGTCTACAGGGGTAAAAGAAAGAAAAGAAAAGCCTCCCTTCTACTTTTCCTTCCATAATTGTTGTTAAAAGTTCGTCATGTCGTATAATTTGGCCTATCATTTTCCCACGTCTATTCTATATGGTCCTTAGAGTATTTCTGCTCTCCCCAACCATCTCCAACACTATATACAAAAGGACATTATAGCCTATAAAACAGCCTAGGTATCCTTAACTCAGCTAATACATTTCAATTGCACTAGGTGAGCGCCCCTTCGAGTGCCAGTACTGCGAGCGCAAGTTCGCGCAGCAATCCGCGCTGATCTACCACCGGCGCACGCACACCGGCGAGAAGCCCTACAGCTGCAAGATCTGCGCCGCGAGGTTCACCACCTCCTCGGCAAGGAACAACCACATACTCACGCACCAGGGCAACAAGAAGTGAGTTCCATGTCATTTGTTCTCGAGCAAAAGCTGGGAATTGTAACTGCTAATTCGGAAGCTGTGAAGAAAGAGAGATAGTTCAAACTCAGAGAATAGTTAGAAACGATCGCAATCTAAATGGGAGTAGACCTCCAGGTCTAACACTTGGATCTCGGTTGACAGTTTAGGATACTCTTTTTCTGGGGTTAAATTTTCAGAACATAGGTCATCTAAAAATGGCTGGTCAGGACCTAAGCAAATTAGTGGGGCGCGAGTAGGTACAGTACTCGCGCTCCGTGATAGGTGAGGTTGACGGATCGCGTGTACCTTTATTTTAAATAATAGTGTATCGCTGTAACTATTGTTCAATATTGTCTTATATTGTCAATTTGGTATAAAGATGGCAGACAATTAGGAAAACGAAGCGTAATAAATGAAAAATCCCACACATCTCCCAGATTCGTCTGCCACATCTGCTTCAAAGGCTGCACTTCGCGCACAGAACTGCGCGTGCACACCAGCAAGCACACCGGCGAGAAGCTGTTCGCGTGCTCGCTTTGCGCGCAGCGGTTCAGCTCGGCGGCCTACCTCGCCGCGCACCGCCGCCACCACGCCAACAGCAAGTACCAGTGCAACGTCTGCGGCAAAGGTACAAGCTAATAATGTAGTATCACTTTTCTTAGACATGAGCAAGGCTTTCAATTTCGTAAACCACTTAAAGCGTTTTCGCAAATTAGTTTTTTACGGCGTCAGAGGTAATGCATATCATTGGCTGTCAAGTTACCTTAGAAATGGGGAGCAGTACACTGAGGTCTCAAAAATCTCGAGCAATAAGAACCTCATGAAACAAAAATTTCACTCCACACCCCTTTTGAGTAACACTGGCGTCCCTCAAGGCAGCATAATCGGTCCACTGCTCTTTTTGATTTACATCAATGACCCCCCAATAGCCACTTCTCAAAAGTGTATTATAAGAAAAAACTCATGAGTTTATAAATAGAGCCCTATCTAAGGTCACCCACTGGATGGAACTTGTAATTTTTCTGGGAATACCCATGGATAGACACCTAAATTGGAAAACTAATGTTGACGATTTATGTCAGAAACTTGAGCGCTACGCTTTTGCACTGAAAATATACAGACAAACAGTCTCATTTTTTTTTTCATAATTTAATATCTATATTATGATTTATGATATAATAATTGAAATTGGTAATACTAATATAATTCCATTGAATATTTGCAGGATTGCGTGCAGACTGAATATCTACCTACTAATGACATTACCATTATTGTAACTCTACCCGGTGATTATTAAATAACTTACAAAAACGATATGGCATACTCACTAAGTGATGAAGAAACTATATACATAAGTGAAAATATTTTTTTTTGAGATAACTTTCATTTAAAGGTCACAATACAAATCACTCTTACGTTCAGTATTTTTTGTATGAAAACCTTAAAATTAAAGAATTTGAAAAAATCCAATTTTCGCTTACATAGTTACTACATCACTTAATGAGTATGCCATATCGTTTTTGTAAGTCTTTTGTTAATCACCCGGTATATTATTGCAAATAAATGATTGATTGATTGCCGAAACATCGATAATTTTCAACAAAACTATCGAACCTCCGTCTTCCACAATCCGGGTGACTGCTCTGCTAATGGGGAACAATACTGCTTTTTGATCCCGACAGAAGGCGTTAGAAGCGACCTTTCCCAAATTATCTGTCAAAGCTGTCAAATGCCATACAAAATAACATAGAGAAAGTTTTTAAAAATCATTGTGGCTCAATGTGCTGCTTTTGGTTGTAAAAACAAAGGGAATCATCTATTTCCAAAATATACTTAGCTGAGAAAATTGTGGGAACAGTCTCCTAGAAGGGAAAATTGGAAAAGCTTCCGACTCATTGAGGCTATTTTCTGATTAATTTAAATCCGGAGATTATTAAGGTGGAAATACAGTACAAGTACTCACAATACGCCTTATACTCGTTCATTATATTAAATAATGTATCCGCTATCATCACCATTACAATAAAAACTGTAATTTTGGGGCATAAAAATGGCTGTGGCTTGCGTGATTTTGTAGGTTGAAAAATGACAAATTAGAAGTCTCTGGGGACGAATTATTACATGCATATCGAAACTTTATGTATGTATTACATTAAACTATCATTTACAGTAAAATAATATCTTATTTTTAAACTTTAAGCGTCAGTAAAGCCCTTTTTATATTTTTTAGTTGAATTTCATAATCATTTTAGTAATCTACAATCAATAACGCTAGTAAAGGAAAACCGTAAACACATATAATATTTTGGGACACGCGAATGGTTGAGTCGTTGGTGGCGCCATCTATAATTGGCTTTGCGTTTTGTTCCCCATTGTTAATGGCCTCGATAGCTCAATAGGAAGCAGCCACCCGGATTGTGGAATCGGACAGAATCTCTTTTAAGTCCACAAAGCCCCCCTAAATAGTCCTCATTCATTCGCCAGGATACGTTGAAGCAAACTCCTACAAGAAGCACATGAAAACTCACCAAGCCAAAGCTGACTCCGAGTCCTCAAACTCCGAAAACGCAGAAACGGCAGAAGACGACACTAGCAAGAACGACGTTGTAGTTAACGACATTCAAGCGCAAGTGACCGTCGCGACCACTGAGGAGCCGCAGGGCCCGGTACAGAAGCGATATAAATGCGGAGTATGCGTCAAGACTTATATGTACCTGCATAGCCTGAAGAAACATATGATGACGCATGTTCAAGTAAGTGTTTAAAAAATAGGAAAAGTGTTGCTTGTCATTTCCTTTTCAACTTTTTTTAAAAATGGTTCGCCTTCATTAGAAAAAAGCCTAAATAAAAGGGAGGATGGATCATGGATAATAATGATCCCTCCTCCCTTTTATGTAAACTTTTTTTAAGATATAATTTTTCCTGCAAGTTTGCAGTCGCATATAGAATTCTTTAGCTCAACTATTTTGTGAACCTTTATTTTCTCATCTGTGACAAATTACAAAGTGGAGTGAAATTCGTATGAGTAGTGCGTCCGCAAGAGAAATTTAGATCAATAAATGTAACAGTTTAAATTTAAGTCATCATTATATTCCGTTGTTACAGCAGCAACAACAGCAGCAACAACAACAGCAACAACAACAGCAACAACAACAGCAACAACAACAGAAACAACAACAACAGCAACAACAACAGCAACAACAACAACAGCAACAACAACAGCAAGTCCAAACCCAGCAAGCGCAACAACTCCAACAACAACATCAGCAACAACAACAACACCAAGTACAACAACAACAGATGCAGCAACAGGCAGTGTTGCAAGTGGGCGGCGTGCAGCAGCTCGCCGTGCCGATCCACGCGCACCACGTGCAGCAGGGGCTGGTGCAGGTAACAACAACAAAGGTTACCAACAACAACAGCAGCATTAAGAACAACAGATGCGTTGACAACGACTACAGTAGTGCTACAACAACAAAATAACAAGATGCGAATAACTCGCACGAATAATTCGTAGCACATGTCCATCTCTGACAAAAGAGTATGACACAAATATATTAAAACGTTTTATGCTATTTATTAATTGCTGAACACTTCTATCGCTGAGAATCCATTCTTGCACCTTTTAAAATGAACATTACCTGAGAATATAAAATATTGTTAACCATTTCTTTATCTCATGACAGAATAGCCCACACGCGTATCCTGTTATATCGTCGGTGCAGTCGCTTCAGTTGCAACAAACACAGCAGCAGATTAATACGGTAAAGCAAATTGTCCCCAAATAATGAACATACTTTTCTAATTGAAGCAAACAACAATAGTTTTTCGGCAAACAGAGATTTAAAATGAAGCTTATTTTGTTGCAGCAGCAACCGCAACAGCTTCAAGTGCAGGCCATTCAAATTCACCCGCAACACCAGCCCATCCAGATACATGTGAGTAGCGACCACGGTATCACTGTCAATTAACAGAAAATATTTAAAAACGGTGGGGTGTAAGGGGGTCCTCCAACATCTTCGGGCCCCAAGCCAACCTCGCCTGCAAGCTGGTGCACCCTGCTGATCAACGAAGGAGGCTCTGGCGACGGCTCCCTTTTATGGGTTGGGAGGTCAGATGGCAGTCGCTCCCGTAAAGCCAACTCAAGGCAACAAAAAAAAATGGACAGTCAGCTAATAGTACCCGACATGGATAGGGCGTCGCCGGAATTACATGGCCTGCAACACCACAAATCCCCCGTCCGTCCGCATAGGCGTTGACGTGGTCGAGCGCACGGACCGTGACAAATACCTGGGATCTGTGTTAAGCGCGTCCGGGGACATCGACCGCGACGTCAGAGCCCAAATTTCCGCGGCTTGGGCCAAATGGCGTGAGGTGACTGGTGTCATTTGTGACCCCAAAATGCCGATCAAGCTGAAGGGGCAGGTCTATAAAACCACCATTAGGCCTGTCCTTTTATATGGCAGTGAAACATGGCCGTTACTAGAGCGACACAAGCAGGAGCTGAGCGTCATGGAAATGAAGATGCTGCGGTGAATGTGTGAAGTCTCTCGCAAAGATCGCGTGCGTAACACCCACATCCGCGGCAGCCTTCGTGTTCGTGACATCGCAGACATGCTGCAGAAATGCCGCCTTCGTTGGTATGGTCATGTCTCTCGAAGATCGGCAAACTACGTGGGCAACAAATGTCTGGCCATGCTGCCCCCGCCAGGTACCGGGAGAAGAGGTCGACCCAAGAAGCGGTGGCTCGACGTCGTTAAGGGTGACATGCGTGCCAACAAATTCACCACTGAGGATGCACAAGACCGCGCGAAGTGGGCCATGAAAATAAGAAAGGCGGACCCTGGGACCCCACACACTGGTGGGGGTTCACAACCCGGAAAGACCGCACGGATGATGATGATAATAATCTAGTTTCCAATTACCAATCTGCAGGCAGTTTCTTTACGCGGACCATATTTAAATTGGAATTTATGTCTGTTTTTTTTACAAATATGCATGTTCTAGGCGGTGGGCGTGCAGCAGGTGCAGCAGCAGCAGATGCACGTGGCCACGTCGTCGTGCCAGACCATGCTGCCCAACATTCTGCAGGTAACCTTCATAGTTTACAAGTTTTTTCCTTCAAAATAGATCCCTTACAAACTGTATCGTACCACGCACACGGCGGACTAAAAGAACGCCGATTAGCCGCGGACGCTGACGGAGCGTAGCTGGCCAAAAGTACGCGAAAAATAGAACTAACGAACTATGAGCAGTCAACGCACATGGCGAACTTAAGTCCGCGTTAATAATCTATTCGAAATAAAGGGATGGTCCCAGTATTCTCCTTTAATACGTTTTCTCCTTTTCTTAAATTTCATGTAAATTACGGCACAACGTAATCGCAGAATATTTCAATACTCTCGGACAACACATGATCGCACTCCGTTTGTGTTGAGTCCGTAGCAAGTCCGCGGCGGACTTTTAATTCGCGGAGCGGACCTTTTTCTCCGCCGAGGACTAATGTCCGTCGTCTGCGCAGGCCTTAAGATAAGATATCCAGTGGCGGACCTAGGATTTTGGTTTATCCAGGTGACTTTGTTTGATAGGTACAGGACGAGGAGAGGGTGTGCAAAAAAAACAAGAATGTTAGTTTAATTGCTTCTTACGTTGAGATGCAAACGATCGTGGTTTTGATAATGAACGATGTCCTATTGATGAAACAGATATTTTTACTGAGTCTGGGTGTTTGTGGTACCGCCGTAATCTCTGTTCAAGCTGGTACAGATTGATGAAAGGTAACATGCAACGTAACGTGACAGCATTTAAGCTTTAATTAGCTTACTTTGGGGCTAGATGGCGCTGTGTGGAATAATGTCCAGGGATATATATTATTTATTTATTTTATTTATTTAACCAGTGTGGACGCAACATGTTTGCGCGCTTCTCAACCCATAGCCTGTCCACGTTTGGAGCCTAACGCACTCAAATAATCTATCATGGAATGGTCATCTTGATAGGCAATGAAAAAAAAACACAAAGGATAACCTTATTTTGGGACAAAGGCAAATTTATACGTATGATGTAATGGCAAATGATAATAAAATGAGAATATTTAAATAATAGATTCTAATAAAAAGGGGTTTTGCAACGAAACAAAATTACGGTAAATTGTTTTACCTATTTTTCTCGACGTTTCGGTGACACGTGGTCACGAGCGGACACTGACACGGTGACATGCAATTGTCGCCGAAACGTCGAGAAAAATAGGTCAAACAATTACCGTAATTTCGTTTCGTTGCAAAAACCCGTTTTTGTTAGAATTTGGTAAAATGCAACAAGAAAGTTTAAAATGTTATTTAAATATCAGATATCTGGGATAAATTACACCAATATCATCTGACCCCTAACTAAGCAGAGCTTGTACTATGGGTGTCATAGACTGATAAACGTACTTAAATATTTCTAAATACATATTTAGATAGATAATAACACCCAGAAACACAACAAACACAAATGTTCGTCACATAAATGTTTGTCATGGGTGGGGTTGATTTATTTTATTCGTGTTTTTTTGTTTGTTTAGTTGCAGCCGGGCTCAGCGGTGGCGGTGTCGGGCCTGACGGGCGCGGAGCTGGGCGGCGTCGCGCACCGCATCATCCTGCAGCCGCCGCACTCGCACGCGCACCACCCGGCCGTCTACACTATACACCACTGAACTTAGGCCGCAGGGAGGCCAAGATTGGAGGTGGAAAATGACTGAATCTAACCATATGTGATCGGTCACTTATTGTCAAATTGACTCAATGGATTACAAAATGAACAAAGGCACTGAATTTGATTGACTGTCATTTATGGTCAACTTGGTCAAAACTGTAATTTTTGGTCATTGTGAGCTGATGCTCGATTCAATTTGACTGGCTTTGACAATAAATAACCACTGGTTTATGGTCAGATCAAATCATTTTACATCTCTAGTCAGGGTAATGCAATCGTGGCAAGTTTAAAGGAGCGTTAAATCATGCAGCTACAACCTTCCCGTCACCTTACGAAACAAATATTGCTATCGCTGTTTTTTTCCCTTTAAGAAAGATTACTATGTAAACTAATTTGCGTGATACTCATTAGTGGCTTAATACCTTATTTAATGGTCACTTCACTCATAAGCTGTAACTGTCAAAAAGTGAAAAGTCTTGTCTAACTATTAATTAAATTAGGTACTATCAAAAATTTCAGTTTCACGTTAATGATTACACATGAATGGTGTCATCATCTCAATTGTATTGCATCGTATCATCATGATGAATGTTTTGTTACCAGTGTCAGCTGGACCATTTGAGTGTTTGCAGGAATAGTCCTGCATGATTTTTCATTCTCATTTAATTGATGAGGCCTTAAAAAACGTTTAGATTTGGCCACATCAGGCGTAAGAAACTTGCCTCTAGGGCTGAAAAAGTTGGCTACCAATTATTTATAAGTAGATAAGAGTCCCGTTGTTATTTTTGTCATATTAATATAAACCTAGTTGTAGTGGCCTTAATATACCTTTTTCAAATAAGGGTCTGACGCATAATGTGCACTTCGCAAAATGAGCACTCTCCTCAAAATGTACATTTCGCAGAATGTGCATTTCTCACAAGGGGCACTTCTCAAAATGTGCACTTCGCAAAATGTGCACTTTTTTAAGATATGACTAAATGTGCTCTAACAAAGGTTAGTTAATAAAAAAGATATTTTCCTGTATAGGTACTGAGTATTTAAGATAAACCTAATAACCTTAGCTGATATTATTGACACAAATAATAATAACCGCGAGAACCTGTGTCTTACAATAGCTTAGTACGACGATGCATAAAAAGCATCGGTGATATTTTTGCTAAGGCCGTATGCTGGGTCCAGAGGGTACAATACTTGAGCACTAGGAGGATTGATCGTGCGCATGTTCCTATCGTGAATTGCGTACGTAATGGATTTACCCACTTAAAAAATGTTTCGCCTTAAAATTATAAGCTACACCAAAAAAAGAAAAGTGATCCAAAAAAAGAAGTCTACCAAATATTGAATATCTAAAAAAGTAAATTCGCTTATCAAATGAGATGTAACTTGTATCTGAAAAATTGATGCGGCAACTGTGAAATATAACCGTATGCAAAAATTAGTAAATGTTCACCAAATTTGACATACACAATCACAGAAAACTAAATTAAGGAGTGATATAGGCTATGTTTTATTATGATTGCGCAAGAACTTCAGTAATTACTATTACTACTATTATTTTAGTTTATGTAAATCAAGTCGGAGAAAAGCGGGTGAGATATGATAATGGACATCAGCAGTCAAACATTTGACAGAACGAAGTCTGTTGGGTTGGGGCAGCTCGTATTTTATAAGCCTAACAAAATGGTCATATTTTATTTTGATAACAGATTTGTAAAAAATAGAGTTAACATTTTGATAAACATTAACTAAATGTGTGTTATATTTAGGTGTCAATTGCTTTTTTTGGCCAACGTTGACATGAATAATTAACAAAATTTGGTGAACATTCACCAATTTTGGGGTACAAATTAATTTTTTTGGATGTCACTTTTAATCAAATTTGGTGAACAGTTAAACATAAGCCTTAAAAATGTTCTCATTGGTAAGTTAGTCTTATAACTTTGTTTGATTTTCAATAACACAGTCTGAGTAAAATCAGTTTATTTCCCACCTGACGCAGCGTACAGCCTCAATAAGCAGTGACATTTCATGCCCAACCGTTTTGTGTACACGCAATATACACAGTACAATAGATTTTAGAGAATTTTATTTATTTTAGTTCGTAGTTATGTTGTATATTTACAAAGCCAATAAAGTTATTTTATAAAATATCGCCTTTTATTTCTAAATACGACCAGAACATACGAATGGGCCGGGGAAGGTTCCTCTTCGACGCTGACCTCGTCCATTTCCTTCAAAATAAAAGATCCACAAAATCAAAGAACTATCAGCACCAGATTTTTTAGGTATTTGAAGATAAATAAAACAGCAAATCAACTAAAATAATTATCATTATATTTTACAAAATTAAACAAATACCTAATATAAATCGAAACTTAGAAGTTATACATTAAATTCATTGTACCGATAAATCAGATATAAAACGCAGTGATTTGTTGAATGCTTTTAAAGATTACACAAGGACCATCACACAAAGCAGAATACTGTTTCCAGACATGTATTATCCTCGATTACAGGCGCCTACCCCTAAAAGCAGTATTAAAACCGTCTAACTCTGAGATTACGACACAGTAATTTTTTTTGTTCATCATCATTTGTTCCTGGTATCGAGTACCTAAGAATAACGACGAAACTTAAAATTAGTAGGTGGCTTGATATCTTTCCCTTAAGTAGAGTGAAATGTTTGATTGCTATCATCGTTTTAACACTGCTCTAATGGATTGCGAGTTGAGACCATTTTCTTAAAATTATAATAATAATGATAGTGCAATCGTATTGTTGTCAGGTGAGGCCTGTGTTAACATTGAGTTATTAGATTTTTATGCTTTTTTTAATTCAAACAATCAAGCAATTTTTTTATATTTCAGTGATACTATTATTAGTCACATGTAACAGCGATACTTACCGTAAGTATAATCTGTGATTATTTTTGGCACATGCGATTGGACATATATTTACAATTGATCATCCTGCAATCACTGCGTTCGAATAAACTAAAACATCCCGCGTACCAGACGCGAAATAATCCTATCAATTAAATTAAGTTTTACTCATATATAAGCTAAAAAGATAAGACCAGTCAGTTCCACTCAGCGGTAAGTCCCGGATATGTTGTCCAACAGATATGTCAGGTTTCGCGAGTCCTTATTAGCTAAATTATCAGGCACTCAATGCTAAATGGAGCAGACCGGTGAGGCGAGCTAATAGTTACACTATTACGAGCGTTTCGCAAGTACAATTTATATTTTTAAAGTCAACTCGCCAATTTATAAACGTAAATAAATGCTCTCTCCGTTCACATGGACTGTGATGATATGATGCAGTCCCATGCAAGGTCTTTTCGTGAAAGACTAATGCGCAATCAACCACAGATCAAAAATATTCATGGCAATGAGCTTAGCTGTGGTTGACAGTACTCACAATATGACACTTGGGAGAATTTTATGAGAACTTAATTGATGACTAGTCAAACATCATCGTATTAGTGTAAATGCTCTAAATATCTTACGTTTGAGCTACATTTGGCCGCACCACATCGCACTTTCCTATGCTTCTATCCTTTTCTATCACTCAGAACTGTTATTCACTAGAGCGAGAAAGAGAACAGAATGCGACCGCACGCGGCGGAACCGACGAGGCGCTCGGCGCTTGTTCTCTTTCTCGCTCTAGTGAATGACAGTTCTGAGTGATAGAAAAGGATAGAAGGATAGGAAAGTGCGATGCGGTGCGGCCAAATGTAGCTGAACCCTTAGTTTTGTTTGATACTATCATGTCAGTACACAGAGGTGGTTTACCAGACACGCATTATCTGACATTTTAGTCATAAATTACTACAGTGGTGTATTTATCTCTTTTTAACACTGGCAAACCATGTTGTGTTAGAAGAAGGTAATTGTATGTTTAGGTGTAGTTTTGGGGAAAACTAGGAATTTTGAATCATATTCTAAGCTCTCTCAAGATAATGTACTCCAGTTCATCATTATTTTTACAGTCACTTAAAAAAGAAGTTTTAAGTCAGATTAGTCACACAACCAAAATACAATCCTTCATGATAATATCAAACAAATTCTAATCCTACCACAAATACAACCTAAAAGTATTTACAATACAATCATTCAGAAGGCCACGAGTTTCAATACCAATACAATATATCTTAACACTTTCCTAAATAAGTCTTTTTCACCCATAAGGAGTATCATTTTGTTCCGGAATATCCAATTAATCTTAGACTTCTCAAACGTCACTCAAAGTAATCAATCTTTAATTTGAGCGGCGTTTAAAAATTCGTGAGAGACTTGCTTTTAGCACCTATAAGTCATTACATAATTATTACCCTTCATCTAAAATTGCCAATATTACTTGATTTTTCTTTACTTGTCGTGCTTTTTGCAAATCAAGTGAAGTAGGCAAGTATTTAATCAATCACACATAGTCGAGAGATTTTAGAAACAAGTTTGAGATAAAAGTTATAATACTTTTTAATATTTAGTAGAATTCAATAAGATTTGAGACCTTTAACAGCTGGGTATTACTATAGATCATTAACAATACAATCAATCATTAACAAACTATTCCATGACCTAATAAATATGCTTCGTGGCCAATGTCAAAACAACATACAAATAATCAGACTATAAATACAAGAATAAACTAGTCATATATTTCTTTAGCGAGCACTGTTCACTTCAATATGGAATGCCGATTCTTTTTGTTCCAATGAACCCTATAATGGTCCGTCGTTTTATATTTGTTTCGAAATAATTCCGAAAGGCCTTGCACTGCGGCGGATTGGCAACGTCGCAGTTTTGGAAGATATTCGTGATTATTTTATCCAATTGAATTTAAAAGGTTATTTTTTTTCATCTGCTACATTTTTCATAATAAAACATTCAAAGATTAAGTAGGTATAGTTTACGCCTCCGTAGCCGAATCGTTTCAGAGCTCAGCCCAAAACCCGGAGGTCCCGGGTTCAATTCCCAGGTCGGGCAAAGTGTGTTTTGAAACATAGCCCGAGTTTGTGATCACCAACCCGCATTTGGCAAGCGTGGTGATTAAGCCAATATCCATCTATTGTAACGATGACTTTATTTCAATGATGCCCAGCAGTGGGACAGTTTAAAGGCTAATTACTTTATTATTACTAGGTATAGTTCCCGTCAAACTTCTAGTCCACTCTGAATTGGTCTCGCGTCAGGTCTGTGTCACTTCAAAGTTTAGGTACACTCGGCCGCGTGGCCCCTCTCTGGGGTATATAACAGTAGGTTGCCGCTCGAGCGGCAGGCTCGTCGCCTAGCGCGTTATTTATTGGTTTGTTTCTGATTGTAACTTGTAATTATGAGAATACTAATGACTATAACTAATACTAAACGATGTTATATTAATTACAGTAATACTTTTTTTGAAGTCAATAATTAAATCAGCTAGTTGCGACCCTGCGCTCTGACAGCTAAATCGGTATCGTTCAGCGGCGCACAGTGGAATATGAATGCTCGTGCTACACGATAAGTTTCGATTCCGCGTGCAAGCTATCTAAAAATGGCCTAGATGGATAGCACGGACAAATTAAAAAGAAGGTAATAGTGTGACACGAACTTGTAAGATAAAAGAAGACTTTTTGACTTGTCCGCGTTTCTTGAGAGAACCTTCTGTACGGAGTACTATTACCTATTCTGTGCTCGAGTCTCGCATTCCGCATTTCTACACTGTAAATTAGGTACTGCGCATGCGCGTTACAACTCCAGAGTGGACTAGAAGGTTGACGCAAACTATAGTCGCCATTAAACTTAGTAAAAAATAAGTTTTCTCACAACGCAAAACAATATGGTATAAAGGTGCTCACACCTAGAGCATTTTCCTGTAATGCAACGTTACGGAGCCGAGCATTACATCGGTGAGGGAGGAGAACTGAGCATTACAATGCGTAAACTGTAATATTGCGAATTTGAGCATTACATCGATTTCCCTGAAGTTTTGTAAGGTAGAATTGTAATGTAATGCAAATTACAGACAAATGTTTGTTATGTCAGGGAGGCAGTACAGTATTGTATTGCACAAAATCGAATCTGAAATGTTACATAACAGGAAAATGCTCTAAGTGAGGGACCACCTTTATACTTACAGTTATAATAATAAGAACATCGCAGAAGTAAAGAGACACTTCATTGAATTTGCTAAAATTTGACGACACGATAGGCGTAGTGCGCTGTAGTACGGTTTCTCGCCTTGATTTCCGTAGTGTCCCGGGTTCGATTCCCGGTCGGGTCAATTCAGGAAACGATCTTTTCTGAATTGACTCGGGTCTGGGTGTGCTGGGAGACGCCCCTAGCTTATTTCCTTGTGCGGTACCTCGTAACACAGGTATATTAATCACTACTTCGAGGCCATTACAAAGGTTGTGTTGAGAAAAACAGTGATGTTCATAAACTCAATACCAGAAATAAAAATAAGCTCGTAACTCCCAGTCTAAGACTGCATAAGGTAGGGAAATCATTTGTTGGACAATGTGTAAGATATTTTAATTAGATTCCGCAAACTCTTGTTGAACTGCCTCTTCACCAGTTTCAGTCACGAAATAACGAAAATCTGTCAAAAATGATGCCTAACCACTTTTCAAAAGCAAACTGTCAGCACTCACTCTAAACGCTCTGCGCGTGTGCTAGGAGACACCCCTGGCTTATTTCCTTGTGTGGTACCTCGTAACACAGGGATATTAATCCCTACTTCGAGACCATTACAAGAGGTGTGTTGTCTGGCGCATAAAATTTAATAATTGCTAAAATAATCACGAAAATCTGTCCAAAATGATGCCTAACCACTACTCAAAAGCAAACTGCCAGCACTCACCCTAAACGCTCTGCGCGTGTGCTGGGAGACGCCTCTAGCTTATTTCCTTGTGTGGTACCTAGTAACACAGGGATATTAATCCCTACTTCGAGACCATTACAAGAGATGTTGCCTGGCGCATAAAAAAAAAATTGCTAAAATAATCACGAAAATCTGTCAAAAATGATGCCTAACCACTTTTCAAAAGCAAACTGCCTGCACTCACACTAAACGCTCTGCGCAGTCGCGTCCGCGTCGGGCTCCGCGGCGCAGCGGATGTAGGCGGCGTGGCGCGCCAGCCCGGCCGGCAGCTTCACGTCGCGGAAGTAGCGGTGGCGGCGCGCCACCTTCGCCGAGATGCGCTTCACCGGGTCGTACACTAGCATCTTTTGGAGCAGGTCCATGCCCACCTCGTCTAGGTTCTGGACCTGGAAATGATCAAATGAATAAATATCTCGGACACTTATTTATTTTATTTATTTATTGGACTACCAACATAAGAAACAGTATTACATGTACATTTGGGTATTTATATAGCATATCCTAACTGTTCTTAAGATAACAGGTAATCTCAGCATGCAAACAATAAAAAAGTAGATATTTGGTTCGTAAAATTATACAGTAGTTATATTTATACAAAAAAAAAGACAATATTTTAACACTTTACACCATTGGTTCCTAAAGTGGTCCAGGTGGACCCCTAGGGGTCCACGGGAGCCTTGAAGGGGTCTATGTTGGCTTTATTTTTTGTCGAGTTTTGGGAATATGGAAGAGATGTGTAGCTGCAGGGGGTCCACAGGAAACAGCTAAATCTTGAAAGTGGTCTATACGAAAAAAAGTTTGGGAACCTCTGCTTACACATTATCAGAGTGTGAGTTACAGTGAGCGATGCGAATGACTTCATCATCGCGTTTTGCGAAAAAAAACGCGAATTTGTGTGGCATTGAGTCAGCGCCAACTAGCGGCCATAGTTGCCCGAATTAGCCGCTAGATGGCGCTGTCTCGATTTCATACTAATTGACATTTAGGTGCTAGCAAAACGCGATGATTTAGTCAAAGTCATTTACTGCTTTCACTGCAACTCGGTTATGGATGGGTGTCGAACACTGATAAACATACTTTAATATTTTTAAATACATAGATAATGACAACCAGATTATAGTTGGTGGTGGAACAGGTGGTGATTAAACTCACAATCAGTGCTAACAGGATCATTACTAGTGTTGCCCAAAATCGGTCTTGGTCCTGCAGTCTTGGTCTCGTTCTTGCATTTTCGCAAGACCAAGACCGAGAACAAGACCGCCTAATTTTAGCAAGACCAAGACCAAGACAGACAGTGCAAGATTTGAGCAAGAACAAGACTAATCCTGCGAGACTCTTGCGTCTTGCAGTAAGGACTAAGTGTCGTTGTAGGGTGTATTGGAGTTCGGGTATACGGTTAGGGACTCCAAAAAATATTTAAAAAAAAAAATGGAAAATTGGACTGATTAAGATGAACATGAAGACGTAATAGACTTTGAGAAACTGTATGCATGTCCCTCAACGTCATTTGGATCTGGATCTTGTCTTAGATGTTGACGAGTTGGAGGAGTACCTAAGTAAACCCAGAGCAGCCAGCTCGGAAGACATTTTAGAATGTTGTAGGACACATGAGACAGAATATCCGTCTTTATCGAAGATTGCCCGTGATTTTCATTCAATACCTGCACTTCAGTGTCTGTTGAGAGATTAATTTCTAAAGCGTCATTAGTAATTAAAAAACATAGAAATAGGCTGAGTGATGGGTCAGCCAGATGCTTACTTTGTATTAATTCGTGGTCAAAAGAATTAATATAAAGTAACAGTAATGTCAAAGCTATTGTGTACTGTTCTGTAATTTGATTTGTGTTGTATTTTTACTTAAATGAATGTTTAATTCAATAAATACTGTTCTGTAATTTAATTTGTATAGTATTTCATTTTTTATTCAAATGGTATATTGTATAAATTGTGTAACTCTTTTATTCCATTGCATATAAGGTGAGGCCTTGGCTGTCTATCTATCTCTTTCTAGACATTCAAGGGGGTCCAAACATACAAGTCAATATATTTTTTAGCTTCTGTATAATGTATCTAAAATTGTTAAAGTTAAGTTAAAAGTCAAGTTAATATCATTAATTGGTTTTATAATCTGCTTTAAACGTTTATTATGGAACAAACTGACTCCCGTAGGTCACGGTAGATAGCTCAGTTGGTTAGAGCATCGGCACGGATCGCTTAGGTCGTGGGTTCAAACCCCACCCGGTGGCAGATAATTTTTTGAATTTCTCAATAAATGTTTAGACATTTATTAATTTGGTTGGTCTTTACTATGGTTATGTTAATTCAAGCTCAAATGTACCAACTCTGTTACGTTGTTATAAGATATAAATGAACGTTTAATAAATAGCAATAGGCATAAAGGTAATTGCGAGACTAGCGAGACTCTTGCTGCAAGACCAAGACCAAGACCAAGACTGGGAGCGCAATACCAAGACCAGGTGTATTGGCGCAAGACCAAGACCAAGACTGGCTAAGTCTCGTCTTGTTCTTGCATTTGGGCAAAACTAATCATTACCAATGCGATGACAATCTGACTGATCAAGCTAAGCAGAGAATCCACTAAGTTTCTAATTAAAATGGATATACATGCTGGTTCAAACATACGCGTCAATATTTTTTTTTAGCTTACTCACACTCAGGGGTATCCGAAAATACCCCATGTATGTTACCCGATTTTTTGTAGTTTTCGAGTTATTTTTTTCAAGAATTTTTGAAAATTTCTGGGTTGAGTCACTTTTTCGATCACTGTAGCGCGATCTGTTGAGATAAATGCCTTATTTTTTTCTTTATTAGATGAATAATAGCAATAGATGATTCGGAAGAATTCACATCCGTAAAGCTTATCATAACTCTAAATAAAAATATGAAATTGAAAAGTTAAAAAAAAGTTAAAAAGTTAGAAATGCTGTTTTTTTCCTCAACTTTGAAGGCCGTTTTAAAAAATAAAATTACCCAAAATTTTTCATCCATATCTTTTTTAAAAACTTCACTACACTCTTAACTAATTACTATGTAAATTTTATTGAGTTAATTCAATGGTATCATGCCTAAATTTTCATTCAAAATGTCAGAAGTGTAAAATTCAAGTAATCTGTCTATCAACTAAAATTAGATTTTAAGTAAACTAAAAACATCTTAATGAAAAAAAGCCATAAAACGCTTTCAAAATAACCATTTTATTGCTTAACATAGATAATATTCTTCATCAAAACAAAAAAAAAATAAGGCTTTCAATGTGTCTATTTAGACGACTTTTTTTGGATAAAATATTTTATTTTAAACGACGTCAAATCTATGTGAAACTGAAAAGTCACCATCTTGAACACTTATTGTGTCGTTTTTTTTAAATAAATGGATTGTGTCAACTTGTAATCAAGTTTTAGTTAATACACAAATTACTTGAATGTTACACTTCTGACATTTTGAATAAAAATTTAGGTAGGTATACCGTTTAAGTAACTCAATAAAATTTACATGGTGATTAGTTAAATGTGTAGTGAAGTTTTTAAAAAAGATTTAGCTGAAAAATTTAAGATAACTTTTTTTTTTAAACGGCCTTCAGGGAAAAAAACCGCATTTTTAAATTTTTGAATTTTTTATTTTTTTTTTTGAATAAAGCGTCATGGATGTGAATTCTTCCGAATCATCTATCGCAATTATTCATCTAATCAATAAAAAAATGCAGGCATTTATCTCAACTGAACGAACATCATTCGCTTCAGCACTAAAAGGCAATATCAAATCTCACACCGAAAAGCAATATAAACCATTGGTATCCCACACAGTAAAGGAAAATGCCAACAAGGAATCTGCCGAAACCGAACAAACCAACGAAAAAGTTACAGTAGAAAAGCTACTCATCAAGCAAAACGAGAAGTTTGAGCAAATCCTACAACAAATGAGCACACTTATGCAGCTCATAACAACACTGTGCCGTGCTGGTGGCGGCACTTTAAAAGAATACTTTCCACAGCCCCATATCTTCCCATGGGTGTCGTAAGAGGCGACTAAGGGTTTCTTCCAGCAGACCATCTGCTCTTCAGGTGGGAGACTTATGTCGGCCGGTTGTTGTTACCACCATGCAGTTGTGTAAAACCCGCCAAGTGATTCTGACCTATCTCGGTCAGGTCGCGTTCCGGGATCAGCACTGCACAAACCGGTGCCAGGGGGACTGTGATCGTGGCAATTGTTGGACCAGTGGGAGCCCTAGCGGCGGTATTGTGTGTAGTGTGTATCGGCCCGCCGGCCAGGGAGACCCGTAGAAACGGTGGTGCCGCTGGCCGCCCGCGGCATAGTACAGGGGCCCAAAAGGGGTTAACCACCTCTGGAGGCTGCCCCACCAGGTCGCGCATAATCTCGGGGTGACTCGTCGTGCCGGGTGGTGCCCGGTTCCGGTGGGGCCCAGCGACCACACCCGAGGGGGTACGGGGGCCCTTCCGTCCGGCGGACCGGCCTACACTATTCCACGCAATTAATACCAATGCAGGGCACCACGCTTTGTCTTTCATTGCCTCGATCACAGTCGTCCTTTCACGCCCCTCCCATCCTCCAACTTCTATGGCAGTCAGAAGCACGAAAAAACGGCCTACAGCGGCATCCCCATCCCCCACCAACACGCTGTTTGAGGTGGAGTTCGCTAACATCCGCGGACTCCATGCAAACCTCAACGCCGTCCATCAACACCTTGAGACGGCGAGGCCTGCGATGCTCTTTTTGACGGAAACACAGATAGGCCGCCCTGCCGATACGTCATACCTGCACTACCCCGGCTATGTGCTGGAAGAGTCCTTCCAACCTAAAGCCGGTGTATGTCTATTCGTCAGGGCGGACGTCTGCTGTAGCCGTCTCCGCTGCCTAGAAGACCCATCCTTCTCCACTCTCTGGGTGCACGTTGACCTGGGCTCCACAAGCCGGGTCTATGCGTGCATATACCGCTCCCACAAAGGCGACGCCGAGACAACTCGACTCTTCGAGCATCTGAGTCAGGCCGCAGACAACGCTCAGGCGCAGTTCCCAAATGCCGAAATGGTGTTTTTGGGAGACTTCAATGCCCACCATGAGTCCTGGTTAGGCTCATCAAAAACAGACCATGCAGGCCGAACTGCCCATGCGTTTGCTCTCACGCAAGACCTGACGCAACTGGTACACCAGCCCACCCGGGTACCAGATATTGTCGGTCATACTCCCTCTTTATTGGACCTTCTGCTGACGAGTCACCCAGCCGGGTATAAAGTGTCGGTTGGTGCACCATTGGGCTCCTCCGATCACTGTCTGGTTGGCGCTACAGTGCCTTGTGCAGCACCCCCACAACCTGTGGAGGTGACGCGGCGGTTATGGCACTACTCGTCGGCAGATTGGGACGGATTGCGAGAGTATTTTGCCTCCGTCCCTTGGCGGCAGTGCTGCTTTGGAGAAAGGGATGCTTCAGAGAGTGCATCTGCTATGCTGACGAGATCAGTACCGGAATGGAATACTACATTCCTTTTACTGATGTCGTCAGTGCTAGCAAAACTGGTCCCTGGTTCAATCGCGAGTATGCCGCAGCTGTTGAACAAAAACAGGCGGCGTACCGTGCTTGGTCTAGGGCCCAGGCACTCAATGATCATTCAAACCTTGCCTCCCTGAAAGCAGCCTTTAATAAAGCCACCAAGGCCACGGAGAGGGCTTACATTAGAGCAGACGCCCAGCGAATTGCACGTGTTGGCCAAGAACTCATCACGCACCCTACGGGTAGCCGCTCCTACTGGCGACTGGCTAAACACGTGCAATCTAACTTCTGCGTGCCTTCGCTGCCCCCACTGAGATTCCCTGATGGATCGTTGGCTCATCAGCCGCAAGAGAAAGCCGATTTACTGGCTAACCTCTTTGCCGCAAACTCTTGCATCGATGACTGCGGTGCTGCGCCGCCTGATATTCCACATTGCGGCTCCACAATGCCTGATATTCGTATTAGGCAGTGTGATGTTCGTGCCGAACTGCAGTCACTCGATGTCAGGAAAGCCAGTGGCCCTGATGGAATTCCAGCTGTGGTGCTGAAGAAATGTGCAGCGGAGTTGTCTCCAGTGTTTACTAGCCTGTATCGCCTGTCCTACAATTCGGGTCTTGTGCCGCTGTCTTGGAGGGAGGCGAACGTTCAACCAGTTCTCAAAAAAGGGGACCGGTCTGACCCTGCCAATTACCGTCCAATAGCCGTAACCTCAGTTTTAGCTAAAGTGTTTGAGCGGATCATAAACACGCAGCTCATCCGCTACCTAGAGGATCAGTCTCTCATTCACGACCGTCAGTACGGCTTCCGACCAAAACGGTCTACGGGTGATCTTCTAGCGTACGTAACACACATCTGGGGGGAGGCTATGGACAAGCATGGGGAATCTTTGGCCGTCAGCCTTGACATTGCCAAAGCTTTCGACCGTGTATGGCATCGTTCGCTTCTTTCCAAGCTTCCGGCATATGGTCTGCCACCTCGCCTATGCGACTGGGTCGCCGGATTTCTGGAGGGACGTAGAATTCGTGTCCTTTGCGATGGTCAAAAATCACGCTTTCTCCAGATTAATGCCGGAGTGCCGCAGGGCTCCGTCTTGTCGCCGACGTTGTTTCTTCTGCATATCAATGACATGTTATCTCTTGGTAATATTCATTGCTATGCGGATGATAGCACGGTCCACGCGCGATATTTCGAGCGCCCTGGGGCAAAGCAGACTGACATCGAGGAGAAGAGGCGAAGTCTTGTTGTTGAGCTTGACGGAGTGTTGGACCGCATTTCAGAATGGGGTGCATGCAATCTTGTCGAGTTCAATGCCAAGAAAACGCAGGTGTGTGCATTCACAGCAAAGGCGTCGCCTTTCCTTTCCCATCCCACTCTTCAGAGCACCCCACTACCGATTAAGGATAGCCTAAACATCCTTGGCATGGATGTTCGTAGCAACCTAAACCAGCGGGACTACATTGAGAGCGTCATTAGAACTGCATCCCGTAAACTCGGAGTCCTGAACAGAGTGAGACGATTCTTCACGCCTGAGCAGCTCTGTCTCTTGTATAAGACACAAGTTCGCTCGTGTGTGGAATACTGCTCTCATCTCTGGGACGGTTCCGCTAAGTACCTACTCGAAGCTCTTGACAGGTTGCAGCGGCGTGCTATCCGTATTATTGGAAACCCAGAGGCAACTTTGACCCTTGAGCCTCTCCAATTGCGTAGAGACATTGCCAGACTAAGTGTTCTCTATCGCTTCTACAATGGGGAATGCTCTGACGAGTTATTCCAGCTTATCCTACCCTCACCTTTCCACTCCCGTACCACGCGTGCTGGACTACGGCGTCACCCACACACAATCCAACATTTGTTGGCCCGAACTAAAAGGTTCGGTGACTCGTTTCTTTGTCGTACCATCCAGACGTGGAACGCTCTTCCAGCACATGTGTTTCCTTCCTCTTATAGTCCTGGGTTCTTCAAGCGGGGCGTGAAAAGGCATTTCTGCAGGCCTTCAAGGTGAGGATGGCCAGCCCAGTGATTCGTTTGAATGACTGGGCTTGTCAACCTCATATCTGGACCTCACGACCGCTTTCCATCAGGTGGAGTGAGGTCATCTTGACGAGCAATATAACAAAAAAAAAAAAAAAACACTGCTTAGTAAGCTGCCGTAATGGCGTCATTACGGCTAGCAACCTACAACATAAATGGTTTGTCCCCGAACAAAGACGAAGTCGAACTTCTAATGAAACAACACAATCTGGATATTATCCTCATTTCGGAAGCTCATTGAACTAAATCATCAAATGTGAAGCTACGTGGATGTTACACATACATAACAACCCATCCGGATGGAACAGGGCATGCTGGGACGGCAGTCATAGTACGGGACTCAATTAAACACCATCTTCTTCCTGAGTTGAAAACGAATCATATCCAAGTCACTACTATAGCTGTTGAGGATGGTTGTGGGTATCTGAATGTTAGCGCAGTCTACTGCCCTCCAAGACATAAAATATCAGAGGACGAGTTTTCTGACTTCTTTCGCACCCTTGGTAGCCGCTTTGTAGTGGGCGGAGACTGGAACTCTAAGCACACTAGCTGGGGCTCTAGGTTGATCTCACCCAGAGGCAGACAATTATATGCTAGTGTGAACGCGAACAAATTACGCACTGTCTCTGCGCTTGAACCCACTTACTGGCCCACTGACCCGAACAAGATTCCGGATCTCGTGGATTTTTTTATCTGTAAAGGACTGGGGCAACACTATCTCAGACCCGAATCGTGCCTAGACAGCTCATCTGACCATACACCAGTTCTACTCACAATCAGCACGATGCTTATAGAGGTGGATAAACCACCTCAACTATCCAACAACAGGACTGACTGGGATTCATTCCGTGAATATTTAGAAAATAAAATAGATCTAAAAATAGCCCTTAAAACACCAAACGAAATTGAAGAGGCAGCCAAAGACTTTACTGATATAATTCAGGAAGCATGTTGGAGAAACTCACCTGTTCTGGAGCAAAAGAGCTACATTGCGAATATACCACTGGCAATAAAAAAACATGTTCTGGAAAAACGTAGACTGCGCCGTGTTTGGCAACAAAGTAGAAATAGTGAGGATAAAAGGACCCTCAATAAAGCTATCAAAGATCTTAAAAATCTGCTTGGGGAGTGGCAAAGCACTACACTTCAAGCCAAGATCGAATCACTTACACCAACCACTTCTACGAACTACTCCTTGTGGAAATTCACAAAGTCGCTGAACAGACCACAGGAATGCAAACCAGCTCTAAGAAAATGTGATAACAGTTGGGCACGAACTGCACAAGACAAGGCCAACCTATTTGCCGAACATCTGGCAAAAGTATTTTTACCAAATCCCACAAATGACACCGAAGCCGAAAAAAATGTGAGTCGTATATTGAGCCAACCATATCAACTGACACTACCGTTAAAACCAGTCACGGTAAGAGAGGTGTGGAAAACCATCATAACCCTGAAAGATCGTAAGGCTCCAGGATTTGATCTAATAACTAAGGAAGTGTTGAAACAGTTACCAAGAAGAGCAGTTCTTTTTCTAACCATCCTTTATAATGGCATATTAAGAACTCAGCATTTTCCATCTATCTGGAAGGTCTCGCAGATAATTATGATCCACAAGGCTGGCAAACCTTTGAACGAAGTCGGGTCCTATAGGCCTATAAGTCTTCTGCCTATCCTGTCCAAAGTGTTCGAGAAGCTGGTCCTGAAGAGGTTTCTTCCTGCTCTTTCAAAGGACAATATAATACCTAACCACCAGTTCGGGTTTAGACAGAGCCATTCGACGGTCGAACAAGTACACCGGGTAACCAACGAGATTAGAAAAGCTCTGGAAAAAAAGGAATACTGTTCTGCAGCTTTCCTAGACATACAACAGGCTTTTGATAAGGTATGGCACGAGGGCCTACTTTGCAAAATAAAGAACTACCTCCCGCATAATTCCCACCTATTGATGAAATCCTATCTAACAGGTAGAATATTCCAGGTTAAGGAGACAGGAAGCACCTCTAAGTTCTTTGACATCAAAGCGGGCGTACCACAGGGTTCAGTGCTGGGGCCGGTTTTATACACAATTTTTACAGCAGATCTACCCGAAGTGGCAGGAGTTACCACAGCTACCTTCGCTGATGATACTGCGATATTGGCAAATAACAAAAATGCAGATATTGCGTCCCACGCTCTGCAAAAGGGATTAAATGAAATAAGTGCCTGGCTGAAAAAGTGGAAAATTAAAGTGAATACAACCAAATCAGTCCACGTTACGTTCACTCTCAAAAGAGGAGACTGTCCACCTGTACGTCTCGAAGATAACATACTGCCTCATAGCAGTACAGTAAAGTATCTTGGCCTACACCTCGACCGCAGACTCACTTGGAGAAACCATATTCAAGCAAAGCGAGCAGAGCTTAATTTAAAATATAAAACCATGCTGTGGCTTCTGGGACGAAACAGCAAACTCACTGAAGACAATAAGCTCCTGATCTATAAGTCACTTCTCAAGCCAATATGGATGTATGGTATACAGCTCTGGGGTAGCGCCTGCAACTCCAACATTGCCATGATACAAAGGCTCCAAAACGGTATCTTACGCACCATATCCAACGTGCCTTGGTTTGTGACAAACATGGAAATACACCAGAATCTGGAAATGAAAACAGTGAAGGAAGAAATCCGACTAGCCTCTAAATCATACTTAGACCGGCTTTCCTTACACCCTAATGTCCTAGCAGCGCAACTAAGAATACAGAGCCACCCCAATCGTCTGAAAAGACATAGCATTCTGTCGCTACAAGAGCGCGTATAAAAATCCAGCACCAGAAGTAGTGCCCTCGTTGGACGGCGCACTCGACATGTCCACTGACATACAACCCATCCATTCATAGTCTTGAGACTGATTGTGGATTAAAACTAAAAAAAAAAAAAAAAAAAAACAATATCTCAACAGGGGCCCGATTCTGCTAATTAAAAGCCAATGAATCGTGAATGGCGTGAATTTGACAGATTTAGTATGGTCTTAATATCAAAATCGTGTCATTCAATTACGATTCCATTGGATTTTATTTAGCAGAATCAGGCCCCAGTCGCGCTACAGTGACTGAAAAAGTGACTCACCCCAGAAATTATCGAAAATTCGTAAAAAAAAATCATGACCTACAAAAAATCGGGTAACATACATGGGGTATTTTCAGACACCCCTGAGTGTGAGGAAGCTAAAAAAAAATTAAAGACGTGTATGTTTGGACCACCCTGCCTAAGGTGATAATAAATAGGGAATAACATTACTAGTCTGATCAGTGAAAATCAAAATTAAATGACATATTGGTCATACTCATACTTTTTGGAGTTTCTTACATGGAAACCACTAAGTTTTCGTGGCGTTTGTTATAGGCCCTCTAAGTATATAATACAGATGTTTAAGACTAATTCACAGACTTCGATCATTTCAATGAATAGATACTAAGATATTGACACTAGACCAGACTCAGTAAAAATGTTAATCACGGAGATGTTTTTCAAAATAGGGATTGGACTCACCACTCATAAGACAGGATTACCTCCAAAGAAGCCACTGAAGTGGTCAAAATTTGTCAATCACTATTTATAGCAACAATTATAACAATAAGTATAATTGCAGTATGCTATACTTACATGATTGTGCAGGTTGAATGTGTTCCAGTTGGGGAAGGTAGGTTTGTAATCCGGAAGTGACGAGACTCCGGGCCAGAGCTCCTCAGTAGGCGTGCGCAGCATCCTGGGAAATCAACAATGCTTGGTGTGAGAAAAGAGGTCTACAATTAATTGTATAAATGACTTGGTACAGCCTATTGTTTTATATTATGTAGCTTTGCTGTACTTGTTAGGTTGTTCTGTTTATTTTTTAATGTTAGAATTTAAGCAGTTTTTATCAACAAACAAATTGTACTCTACTAACTCGCATTGTAAAACCACAACAAGTTTAAAAGAGTAACTACTGAGTTTCTCGCCGGGTCTTCTCAGAAGAATCAACTTCTCCGACGCGGTGGTAGAGTCGCATTATGTTTGTGTACTGTTTATTTATATATTAATATAGTATTTATGTCTACTATTTAGTATATTTTTTGACTATTTAAAAGTACTGATTAAGTCTATTTAAATAATGATATTTGAGTTTGAGGTGTCATGCGTATTGACGATAGGGCCTTAAAAACATTTTTTTAACAAAGCAAGCAAGCAAAGCAAACATTAGGTAGGATTCACATCGAACAGCGCGCATCGGCGCGCAGCCAGGCGTATGCGACTGCGGCCGACCACGTCCGTTCGGCCAAAAAATGTGGTGAAATAGCGCGCATGCCCGCGTAGTCGGCATCAGCATAGTATACTCTCACTTCACAGTCAGTCTTGTCAAGAACTCCAACCCTGTTGACGTGTCATAATTTTATTTTATAATGGTGAAATGGTAGTTAACCGACCGGCTGCCGCGGCATGCTCGCGTATCCATTCGGGTTGCAAAATGTATTAGTTGGATGCGAATAAGACCTTCGTGAATCGTACCTTAGGCTGGGTTTCCACCAGATGTGCGAGGATGCGTTGCGAGGTATTAAGAGCCAATAGAATCGCGAAGCTGGGTAAATCAAGCTCTTCTATTCTAATGAACTCTGTGACTGTGAAGGTTCCACACAGTTATCATTATTACTGTCGCACGTTGATAAACAGCAGTTTATGAATGATAAATTTTAATATGGTTAAATAAATACTGACGCCCAATCACAAAGCAAAGATCGGAAAGTTTTTGTCCTTGGAGACTCACGAACTTACGCAGGTCCCTACCTACTGCGCCAGACAACACACCACATGTCATAGTCTTGAAGTAAGGATAAATATCCTTGTGTTACGAGGAACCAGACCAGGAATAGGCCAGGGGCGTCTCAGAGCACACCCAGACCAGGGCCAATTTTGGAAAAATGTTTTATATTGTCTTGGTTTTACCTGAAGATGCGGAAGAGCTGGTCAATTTCCGAGTCCCCTCGGAACAGGGCGTTGTTGGTCGACATCTCGGAAAATATGCAGCCGACGGACCACATGTCGATAGGGCATGAGTACCTAAGACAAAAAAATACATTTGATACCAAAGAACTATACATGTAGATCGGCAACTTGGTGAGAGCGTGACCGTCTCTATGGACGACTGACGTAAGCGTATATACAAGTAAAAACATCTGCCTAGTGTATCACGATGATTGTCTGTATACGTTACAACTGTTTGCTGCAGAGCCTGATTGTCAGTTATAGAACTGGACAAGCCGGGTAAAAACAAAAATGTGAGTAACTAAACATCTATAACTTGTTTTGTACTTGTCCATAGGGGCGGTTAGAGGCCAGCGTTTTATACGCGCATATCAACCCGCTTTTGGAAGAGCATGTTGGGTCGGCGCACCTTTTGCCACACGCGTAACTCGTACGAGCGTTGACGCGCCTATAAGCTTGTATTACTCTCTGTCTGTCTCACCACTACTGGGAGCGAACACGCTGCAATAAACCCGTATTCGGGAGTTTGGTTTTATTAACCGCAAAATGTGTAAAGGCCCCCATATACGACAGGATTGATCCTTTCGATCCGTCAGATCGAGCGAATGGCGCCGCGCTGCCCCTTACAGCTTCGCTCCATGATTAGTCACTTGCTCTTACGGCCGCTGCGCGCCACGGCTATTTCAGTGGGAATTGACCCTAACAATTCGTCGTTACGATCGCTCTGAAACGACGGATCGTAAAGATCAATCGTATCGTAAATGGGGCCACCTTAAGCGCGTATGCCAAAGCGACCGCAAACGAATTTGTGGTTTTGAAATCAAACAAAATCAAAAATTGAGAGTTGTCTAAAATCAACTGCCGAATCATGAATGTGTGAGAGGAAAACCAAGATAAAATGTAATAAAGTATAAATTTATTTATTTATTTATTGCAAACCATAATGTAGGTAGGTACACAAGATAGTATTGAAGATAAGTATCAATTATGGACCCTGTAGGGCGCTGCAAATGTAGGAAACATAGAGACAAATATTAAAATTAACCTAATGACTAAATTATCATAGTAACATGCAATAAAGGTTTAAAATGTATAAAGGCTGAAAAAGTAGTTACCTCTGGCTACCTAGCAGGACTTCAGGCGCGCGGTACCACAGCGTGACGACCTCGTGCGTGTACACTCTCACGGGCACCCCAAACGCGCGGCCCAGCCCGAAGTCGGCTACCTAAAAGAGACAATTTACTTATTATTACCATCATCTAGAAATAATGCTGTCCAGTACCTGAAAATCGACCTAAAAGCCTAGGGTTGGAAACTATGACCAAATGATGATTTATATAAAGTTATATAGAAATAACATGATGTACAAAATTACACCCTCCCACTTCCCCTGAGGGGGCTCCGACCACCAGTTAAACCGAAAACTGTTTTATTTTTATTTCTCTAATTCTATGTAACTGAAGGAAATCAAATTTTACATAAATATTGTTAAAGGCCTGCGCAGACGACGTACGCGGAGAAAAAAAGTACGCTCCGCGAATACAAAATCCTCCGCGGATTTAGCGCAGACTCAACGCACACGGTGTGCGATCATTATTCATTTGTTGTCTGAAAGTATTTAAACATTTTGAGATTATGTAGTGCTGTAATTTACATGACGTTTAAGCAAAAGAGAAGACGTTTTAAAAGAGAATACTGGGTCCATCCCTTTATTTCGCGTTTGATACCGTGTGCATCTCCATCCTTGTTAAAAAGCTAAACAACATTGGTCTTAGAGGCACTTAACCTCATCAAGGACTACCTCAGTAAGAGAACCCAGAGGGTTAACGTTGGTGATGTGGTGAGTGATTGTGAGACTGTAGGCTATGGAGTTACTAAGCAACTACTTTGTCAACAACAAGTTTGTTAATAAAATCCTGAAATGAACTGAAAATGAGAAATGAGATGAAAGCTTTAAGGCATCATACCTTTATGATTCCAGATTTGTCAATGAGCAGGTTTTGGGGTTTGAGATCACGGTGCAGGATGCGCCGCTGGTGGCAGTACAGAATGGCACTGTTGATCTGGTAGAGATAGCTCTTCACCACTGCTGGGTCCATGAACTGGAACAAAAAATGCCTTTGATGTAGTACTTAACAAAATTTAAGACAGGTCATCATCATCATCTGTGTAGTCTATCCCGGTTGTGAACCCACACCAGTGTGTGGGGTCCCAGGGTCCGCCTTTCTTAATTTCTTGGCCCACTTTGCGCGGTCTTGTGCATCATTAGTAGTGAGTCTGTTGGCACCGCACGTCACCCTTGACGACGTCGAGCCACTGCTTCTTGGGTCAAACTCTTCTGCCAGTCCCCAGCAGAGCCAGCATGGCCAGACATTTGTTGCCCACGTAACAAGGGTTAAATAAATCACATTATAATATCTACCTTCAGAAGGGGAATATTATATTAACATTAATTAATGTGAATCAAAAAATAGAACACACTTTTTTTAAAATCCATTGTTGCCTTTATCTTTCTGGCTGTTATTCAGTCAGCAAATCTATCATATGTGAATATATCAGTTTATGTAACCTTTCTTCATGTGCAAATAAATGAATTATCTTATCTTATATAGAAATGTTATATGGTTCACTGCCGATAGACATTGCAAAGCCTAATTTCTATTTTGATAGGAGAAATAAAATTTATGTTAATACAAAATCTGGACTGGAGGGAAACTTAAAAGTGTTTTGTTACCATTGCTACAAATACAGTTTTTTTACCATTAACTTGGCAATATATAGTAATTAATGATTATCCACCGAATGCACAGCTGCTGGTTAAAGTTAAACAGAGCTGAATTTAAAAGCAGACGATAGTAAGCAATATAAATTACAGTTTTTTGAGTATGATTTTATTTTTTTGCTATAAACAGGTAGCAAATACATAGGCAAACTCAGCTAGAACTTAAAAATGATTATGGGGGCAGTGTTTTATTTGGCCGTAGCACCCACACTAGACAGTCTGTGTGGCAGGCGCTAGGAGGAGTTACCCATACACACACTTTTGATGATGTTGACAAACAATGGATCAATGGTACTATTTCAAGGGTCTGTCTTAGGTTGTAACTAATATAAATAATACTCACTTTTCCCTTCCCAAGAGAGTCCATATATTTCTTCAGGTCCATTGATAAGAACTCGAAGATGAGATAAAGGCGCGATTCTTCCATCAGGACATCCTCTAGCTTCACTATGTTTGGATGGTTCAACTCCTTCAGTAGCGAAATCTCCCTAAAAACCACGCGTAAACAATGATTTGTGTATAGGTTATAGCATTAACAAAATAACTGAAATGCAATTTATAAATTACGGCAATGAATACTTAGTAAAACGCTGTAAAGTTTATAAAATACTCACCTTATAGCCGTTGACGGGATGCCTTCATCTTCGGACTCCAAGCGAATTTTCTTCATAGCCACAAACTGTCCGGTTGTTTTGTTTTTCCCTTTGTACACAACACCATAGGTGCCCTCACCAATTTTCTCAATTTTGAGAAAGTCATCCATTTTGTAACCCGGAATTTTGCAGCCTTTTAACACGAAATGAGGGAGGAATAAACTAAAGGTCGATCGAACAAGCGTTTGCCTAAACGGCGCGTGCAGCTGCACCTGTTACTGATTGACAGCGAGTAGCATCAAATTATTTCACCAGATTGCAGTAAAAATTTATCCAATTTTAGAAGAACACAATTAATTAAAAAATTATGCTGGCTGGGTTATAAATAAATCGCAAACGTTTTCTATCAGTATTTATCGTAACGACTCAAATTCAAACGCTTATTTTTTTCCAACTGTCAACAAGAACTGTCAAAAACTTGATTGAATCTGTTCCGTTCCGAAACGGCATCAGTCAGCAGTCAGCCAGCACCGTCAGCACTCAGCAGGAGCCACAGTTCGCGAAGAGTTTACGTCAAACTTTAGAGTCCACTCTGAAGTTGTCCCAAGTCCAAGTCCCGCATTCCTATTTTGTTCCAAAAAACTTTATTTTATTTTTCCTATGAAAAATAGGTATTGCGCATGCGCAAAACAACTTCAGATTAGACTATAGTTTGTCCAATTTAGGCATTAATATACAAACAGGACTGAGCACTACATAGTTTATTTGTAAAAGCTGACAGAACAAATAATGTTAGTACATTTATTTATAACTTAAATATCACATGACTAAACAATCTTGTTGAAGTTTCTAAGTCCAATTTACGACTTTAGTTTGATGAAATATTTTTAAATTCAAATAGGAATTGTTCAACGCTTTAACCAATTGTAGTTCGTGTGGCTTTTCATTATTGGTCCATTGTACAGGATGGCGTGGATAAAACAAATGCTTCAATTTAATCAGAAACAGTTGTTTTAACATAGACAAGATAACGTTTTTGCTTGTGTGTTCAAAACCCTTATTTTATTTTTTGTTTTTCTTGCTAATTCAGATGTAAACAACTGTTTGCTTCACCTACCTCAAAAGCAATCATTGTAATTTTCTTCTTTACTATTTTACTTTGTGTATTTCCATGAATTTATGATGATAATTTTGATTTTTGACAGCTTGCAATAGGGATGGGGTAGTTTATAAACGTTAGTCGATTCGTTTATCGATACATTATTTTATAGAACTTGGAATCGTCAGTTTATTTTAATGTGCAATTAAGAGATAATTAAATGAATATATTACGACTATAAAGGCACTCAAGTGGATTCACTTGAGGGCTTTTATGGTAAATTAGTTTGGTATTAGGATTTAAAGTTATTTATTACTAATATAATGGTGCACACACCCTAAATCACATTCATAATCATCACCGTCAACCTTAATAAATGAACTGTACCTTGAGTATATTATCAATTCTTGTTCACAAAGTTTAATGTTAGATTGATTTTGTTTCATAACCGATTATACATATTTTTTGTTATTCGATTGCAAGGCACTTCACTAAGTGGGCGGTACCCGTCAATAAAGTACGATATTATCTGTAGTACACTTTACCGAAAAATAATGCAATACTTCATAGGCATGAGCTGTCAAAATTATGATCCTAAATAAATTGGACAAGGTATAGATGCTAGCCTGTTGGCGAAATGATATGAATGATGAGCCTGCCTTTATTGTCGAAGGTCGTGGGTTCGATCCCAACGGTATGTACTCATGCATATCATGTATTTATGTGAAGAAAATAAATAGTCGTTGAAACAATAATATTCGACATGACATGAAAAAATGTCCACTGCTAAATATTCTATGTTGTAAATAGTCTTGAATGAAACAATAATATTCGAAAAGAAAACCTTTTTTTAAAAAATGAAGCAAAATCTACTGATTACGGTAAAAATACAAACAATAAATTGTTATAATAAGCAAATAATGAAGTATTTATTGAAATACTTCATTATTTGGTTCTTTATTAAAAAATATCCAGTATTCAAGTCCATTTTCTGTCACGGTATTGTATAGTGATCGTATTGTGTTCGTACATATATTATTCAGGCTTTCGATATTGCAATTTGCACAAATATTTGTCCCAGTTCAGCTTTCTTTTTGAGAATTTAGAACTTCTAATGCTATTTAAGCAATTTTATTCACAAAAGTTGTTCGTAACAACTGTTTATACAGGGTGTCACAAAAAGTAGTGACAGGCGGAAGCCCAGTGATATAACATCACTAGGGCTACCCGGATCACGATTTTTCGGTTATATGTTGTTGCGCGGATGTATGTCGGATGTATGTTGCGCGATTTTTGATAGTTTACGAGTTGTAATTCTTTTTTAAGAAGAGCAACACGCCACGACGATTTCTACAATGGAAATCGTTCAAATGTATGGCGATGACATAAACTGTAACTGGTTACATTAACTTTTTTATCCAAATGTTTTTCAAAAACTTGCTCATTAAACTATTTATTACATTATTTTAAAGGAATAATTTCACGGCATCATACTTAAATTTACATTCAATGTATCGGAAGTGTAAAATTCACGATCTAATGGTTGGTAGCGAATAAAACTTAAATTATCAGTAAACAAAATGCATTTTCACAAAAAATATCACAAAAAGTTTTCAAAATAGTGATTTTCTTAGTTAGCGAAGATTCAAGTCTAGATATTAATTTTTTTTGGGATTATGGATTGATTGTTTACATGGATGGATTATTTTTTTTAACAAAAATATTTATATTGCACGAAGTAGAATCAGTTTTAAACAAGAAAACCGCCACTTTAACTTTGCTACCGTGAGGCCTTGAATTTTACACTACCGATACATTGAATGTAAATTTAAGTATGGTGCCGTTGAACTATTCCATTTAAATTATTGTAATAAATAGTTGACCTAATGGGCAAGTTTTTGAAAAGCATTTGAATAAAAAAGAATATGTTACTTTTTTTTAAATGGTTTTTCATGAGTTTCATGACTGATGAAGAAGAACATACGAATGTACATTTAGAGGTAATTAAATGTTGGTTCGTATATTAACGTTACATAGCCATTCACACTTCTTCAAAAATATTGTATGTAATGTACCATGTACAAAACAGTAACCGATTGAATACGGTTATTCAATCGGTTACTGTTTTGTATAAAATGTGCAACTCTAAGCTCTGGTTTCATGAAATACGCTTATTTAAAATGTAAAGCAACATTTAGAATAACCAAATGACCGAATGGAATGGATTTTCGCGTTTGATTAATGCAACAAGTGTTGTCGCTAATTTCTAGAAAGTCACTTCACTTCACTTTACACGTCACTTTTCATAATTCACAACAGCTGATAAATTTAAGTGTCATTCTATAAAATCATCCTATTTTTTACGAACTATACCTCTTTGGGACAGTTTGTAGGGAGCGTTTTGGGCAAATCCCAAAAATATGATTTTAAAAATTGTGTTGTGTACTATCGGAATATATTTTACCAATGTTTCTATTTTTGAGAGCTCTAAAAAATATGGTCAAAAACTCAATTCGGACCGGAGATGGATTGTTTGTTATCTACTGTCACTGTCAAGCACAGTTGTTGAGAATGTTGAGATCATGAGATGTCAATGATGTCATTCATTGATGTCAAATCAAGGTTAAGGCAAAGCAGTGTTTCTCTTACTTTTTATATTCGGTTGCTGTGTATTACGAGGTGAGCTGAGCTAATACGAGTGAGTTAGAATAAAATGAAAACAGATAGGACTATAACACTCAATCTACATACCAAAGTGGCTGGCTTGTTGGCTCAATGGGTAGAGGTCCTGCTTATGGTACCGAAGTTCGTGGGTTCGATTCCTGCGGTCCTACCCAAGACAAACATTAATTTTATGTGACGAACATTTGCCTTTATTCTGCGTCTGGGTGATAAGTAAGTGTTAGATATTTAATGACTGATTTATTTAGTAACATTAATCAGCCTCTTACATCCCACAATAGTTGCGACTGTTTTTTGTTTCATTTGATTTTTATTTTGCAAAACATTGCTTAGAATTTTTTTTCTTTCAGAACTTGTGAAGAATGGTGGCAAAAGTTCCCAGTGTAAAACTTTCGAGTGGCCATGAGATGCCCATCATTGGGCTAGGAACTTATGCTGTAAGTACCATCCAGACGTGGAACGCTCTTCCAGCACATGTGTTTCCTTCCTCTTATAGTCCCGGGTTCTTCAAGCGGGGCATGAAAAGGCATTTCTGCAGGCCTTCAAGGTGAAGATGGCCAGCCCAGTGACTCGTTTGAATGACTGGGCTTGTCAACCTCATATCTGGACCTCACGACCGCTTTCCATCAGGTGGAGTGAGGTCATCTTGACGGGCAATATTAAAAAAAAAAAAAACCCTTTCACTGCCACGGCCTAATATTGCGGGTTTTAAGAATGCTTCCCTCCTGCTGCAAAGTGCAAAAATGCTGGAGAAGGCCCATATTCACTTTGCTTAGTGCGAGTTCAGGTGACTAGTACGAGCGATTGATTAGTGCAGATGTGTAGTGCAAGTAGTGTCCAATTCTGTTTAGTGGATGTGTATAGTTGCTGTGTTTAGTTTATTTATTAATTTATTTAAGTGTCTATTTATTTATGAACACAAAACAGAAAAACATCAAAAAGAAAACTTACATTAGAATATTATAATTATGGTCAAGATATTATTCCTAAACATGTGTTACAGCATGATCATTAATTCCAAGCAGCAATAAAGAAGAATTTATAATATTTCACACTAAGCATACTATAATTCAATAATTCAATTTGATACAATTCAATATAATTTAATCAGTGTACTTTAGTTCAATTCAATATTACAATTCAATGTAATTTAACATAATATAATTTTTATAATTCAGTTCAATTCAATACCTATATATTCAATTCAATTCAAATTAATTAATTACAATTCAGAATAGTTCAATTCATCAAGTATTGAAGTATTCATTTTAGAGAATGTCCATAATTGCCCTCTTGAACCTAGGCAAGTTGTCAATAAATATATTTATGCTTTTGACTGTACTTGTATTAGGAGCCCACTCTTAATATCTAAGTCTTTTAAGTCTTAATATCTAAGACCCCTTTTCAAAGCTTGTAATGTTCTGCCTCTGCCGTGTATCTACTTGAGAGACCTATGTCTGTTCGTGAAAACCTATCCAAACTACTTTACTAAGCGTGATGCGGTCTACACCAGACAAAAAAGAGAAAGGTTCAAGAACTTACTCTATCAAACCCCTGTCCGAAAGTATATTTATGACAAAAATGTTTTTAATATGTGCATAACCATGTATAATTTACTTCCTGATGACCTGAAAATACTCGAAGGTAACAAATTTAAAAACAAATTATGTGACTGGCTCCTAATAAATTGCTTTTATGACATTAAAGAATATACTGACTTCTGCAATAAGTGTAAAAAATGATTCGTATTTTTTGAATAATTAGAATTTCAAAGTATAGGTAGTTTAATAATTGACTTTGAATAATTAATTGCATTGAATTTTAAATTTCATATAACATAATTTAATTTAATATTTGCACGTCTGCTTGCAGACTGAATACTTATGACATACCATTATATTAAGACCTTATTTGTAACTCTGTATTCTTGCAAATAAATTATTGATTTGATTTGATTTGATTTGATTTATTTTTGTGTTAAACAAAGTGAAAGAAAACTGACAAAAATAAAGTGTGGAATGTTCATGTGTTTGATTTGTGTATTTTTTGTAATGTCGCTTGTCGGATGATTGACAGCAAAATCTCCGTAAATGGAAAGTTCTGTAGTTTGAAAGAGCTATAGGTTATCGTCGTGCCGGTAAAACATTCTGTAGCTTCTGACGTCGAAAGTGAGATAGGCGTAAAGTTATGTCGGCAAAATGTCCATAGTTGAAAGATACTGGTGAAATGGCAATAAATGAATCGTCCTGTCGACGAACAGTCCATTGACGAATCGGTCATAGGAGAACGGTTGCGGAATCGTTATGATTTCATCTTAGTGGGCTTTAAATGTTAAATTTTCTTCAAATATGACTCCAAGATCTCGAGCCGCATTCTTCCTGTGAAGGACCTGGCCATTCAGCCTGTAGTCAAACATTACTTTTTTTTTTACTTCCGAAAGTTAATGCGAAACTCTTATCTACATTCAAGTACATACGGTTCTCAACACACCACCTCTGAATTGAGACCAGGTCAGACTGCAATAATAATGAATCACTGGGGCTATTAATGATTGAAAATACTTTGAGGTCATCAGCGTATAGCAAGCAAGGGCTTTTAATATGGGCAACGAGGTCATTAATAAAAGAAATGAAAAATAATGGGCCCAGATGTGAACCTTGCGGCACTCCTGACCTCACAGAAGTAGGCAAAGATGTGAAGGCCTTTATTGCTACAAGCTGGCTTCTATTATGGAGATAAGACTCAACCCAACGCAGTAAGTTGCCATGAAAATCGTAGGAAGCACCTAAAATGCGATGATTTACTTTGTCGAAGGCCTTAGAGAAATCGGTATATATGCTATCCACCTGCGAAGTTCTGGCAAAAGCATTGCACAAATAATTTTTGTATTCAAGCAAATTAGAGGCTGTGGATCGGTTTCTGATAAATCCATGTTGTCGAATGTGTCCATGTCGAATGTGATGATATAATGAGTCGTAAACCAAAGTTTCGAACAGTTTTCCAAGGCAGGACAGGATACTGATTGAACGGTGGTTTTCACACTTTGATTGGTCGGCCAATTTATGAATTGGGATGGTATGGGCCGTTTTCCACTCTAAAGGAAAGACGCCCTTTCGAATTGATGCTTTAAATATTTTACAACGAGGGACACTTAGTTCCTTACCGCATCTTTTGATTAAAAGAGGTGGAATTCCATCAGGCCCAGCACCTTTGCTCAAATCTAGTTTTGCGATAGCTCTCTCAATGCTTTCGCGAGTGTTCACATTATTGCTTAGAACACTATTACTACGATTTGGTATATCATCTAAGCCGCAAGAATTGATTTCTGATTAAAACACGGAGCCAAAAGTACATCGAAAAAAGCTCGCTCACTTCCTTTTGGTCAGACGAGGTAAGATTTTTGTAATTCATCGTTTGAGGGATACTACTAGAGTTCTGTTTCCGGCTGTTAACAAAACGCCAGAAACTTTTCAAGTCCGTTTCCAGAGAGGATTCCACTGACGATGTAAAAACCCTATAGTCGCTTTCTATAAGTTTTTTACAACGAGCACGGAGCAAAGATAATGAAACATAGTGACGTGGGTTCTTAATTTTTTTATAGCGCCGATAGCATATCAGTTTTACTGTGAGGCATCGTTTTAAGGTCGGTGAGAACCATGGGGGATATTTATGACTTTCGTCGCTTGTGGAGGGGTGTGCTTTTGTATGATGCGCCGGAGCTCCATATAATAAACTACGGTATTTATCTCGGGTTTATTACGGGTTTATCTCGGACACCTTTAACTTTGTACCTAAGATCTTTACAATTTAAAAGACATTCATATTTTACATACTCCTGCACCCATTTTTATGGTGAATCTTCCGTCTACTTCGCCATTTTTTTGCAAGTTTTGCAAAACACTAAACACTAACACCTGCTGTCCAGACGTGTTTAGTGGCAAGCAAGCGGCGAGGGAGGGAAATGGGAGGCGCGCGGGACGAGGCCACTCGCAGTCCACGAGTCTACTCGCAAAAAAATAGAACACGCTTCTAATCACTTTACTCCGCTGGTTACTAATCACTTTTTTTTTTTTTTTTTTTTTTATATTTATTATCCAAATCACAAACTTTACAATATTTTAGTATAAACCTACCTACTGTAATCCCATACAGTGGGTTTATGTGTAGGCGGTTTGAGTCTTTACACACAAATTTGAAATAAGTGCTTACAATGTAGGTATTATCAATACAATGCATTTCTGTTTTAAGTATATACGTTTTTATAGTGATAATTTAGTAAATTTTTACATTGTTTAACATTTTTCTGCATCATTAATTTCTGGACTAGATCTTTAGGACTATTATTAAGAATGTACGGTAACATATATTGCCTTGTTCTTTGCCCGTATACATTTTTATATGTTGGTAGTTCGTATGTAGGTAAGTAAGTTAAGGTACGTAGGTTACCTGGTCTCGAATTTTCGGGTAAATTACATAAATTGCTAAATTTATCACATATTATCAGTAGCTTTAGTTTATCAAATACATTAATTATTTTACAATATCCAAAAAGTTTACTGTAATCGTTACAGTGATTATTTTTTATCTTGGAAGGTACAATGATCTTTAATATCGAAAGTTGCAACTTATAAATGTCTTCTAAATAGGTTTTGTAGCTTCTTCCGTAGCTACTTAAACCATATGACACTACGGAATCTGCTAACGCTAGATACATTGTTCGAAGTGTACGGTAGGGGATCTTATGTCTAAGTATAGATAGTTTTGCAGATATCGCCCGTAGCTTATCGCATACTGAGTTAACCTGACTTCGCCAATTAAATTTACTGTCGATAACTAAGCCCAAGTATGTATGTTCAGTGACAAGTTCCAGAGAGTTACACTTACAGACATCAATAATTTTACTTGAATGTAAACATTGGTGTTCGTGTGCTATTATTCGCGGTAAAATAGTCACTTTTTTATGCGTCGATCTTATATGCATCAACTTTGTTTTTCTTGTGTTTATGACAAGGCCAACATCGTGGGCCCATCTACACAGTAGGTCGAAGTTGTTTTGCATGATCTTTTGTGCTGTTAGTAAGTCAGCATGCGCCGCCATCAGGCAGGTGTCGTCGGCAAATTGGTACACTGAACCTACTTCGAATAAGTTACACATTTCATTTACGTAGATTAGATACTCGGATGGTGCGAGATTCGAACCTTGTGCCGTGCCTTGTTCACACATAATCCTATCGCTTACCTCGCCAGCGATGCTAACTGATGCATATCTATTCGTGTGATAGTTTTTAAACCACTGTAGTAAGGGTCCCTGTATCTCATTGTCCTGCAATTTCGACAAAAGTGTATTTATTCCTAAAGTTTCGAAAGCTTTACTAAAATCTATAAATATCGCTATAATATGTTTTACTTTGTCTAAGTACCCATTTATTTCGTCAGTAAAATCAGATAACAGTTGCGAGGTATTGCGTCCTTTTTGGAAACCGTATTGTTTAGAGTTAATGATATTATTAATTCTTAGGTAGTTGTTTAATTCGCTACTGAAGTAAACTTCTATTATTTTGTCGATACATGAGAGTATGGTAATAGGCCTATAGTTATTGATGTCTGTATGTGAAC
The DNA here is from genome assembly GCA_947369235.1 of Udea olivalis. Classification (NCBI taxonomy): domain Eukaryota; kingdom Metazoa; phylum Arthropoda; class Insecta; order Lepidoptera; family Crambidae; genus Udea; species Udea olivalis. Next base: position 5,192,868 of record OX376362.1, on the reverse strand, counting down.
CCTTTTTATATATAGGTCTTATTGTGCCGATTTTATTTTAGACTATCTGGATATGTTTGAGTCGATATGCATGTGTTAATCAAGTGTGTCAATACGGGCGCAATTTCTAATTTAATGTACTTAATGTCTTTTGGGCGAATACTATCAGAACCTGGGCTTTTTTTATCGTTGAGGTTGTTGATTATCTTAAGTACCGCCTCATTTGTTGCTTTGCGCCACCGCATGGACACACCTGACTGAATGCGATATGATTGATCGTTCATTAATGGCACCTCGCAACTAGTACATATATTTTTTACGTTATCCCTAAATTCGTGTGCGAAACTATTCGAGAGCAATTTAATATTCATTTTAAAAAATTTGAGTATTAGATTATCTATTGTTTGAGTTATCTTACCACATAATTTGTTAATTAAAGACCACATTTTCCTTGGGTTCCTAAAATAGGAACATACTTCCTTCTTAATTTTTACATTTTTAACTAAGTTTATATGTTTATGTGTTTTATTTCTATATTTGTTATACACTAAACGATTAAATCTATTGTTTTCGTCTTTTAACCATATATTTAACAAATTATCTTTAGTTTCACACATCTTTTCTATTCTATCTGTCTTCCAATCACACAATCCTCGTTTGTTTTGTTTAATTTTAACCGTACGTACTGCGTTTTTATAAACACAACTAAACTTATGATTTAAAAAGTTAGCGATATCACTCGGATTGTTCATTTTTAACGCAGGACTCCAATCCATTTCACTAAGTTGGCGGTGCACTTTATTATCTATTAATATACTTTTGTATACGCACGGCGATCTTCCGCTTGTTGGCCCTATTGTTGCAAATCCAGTTATGAAGTGATCGGCTATCTCTGTGTGAATCACCGCAGTGTGCGTCGGCCGGCTGTCTGCACAGCGCGCAAAAATATGGTCTATGCATGTTCTTGATATGACGTCACCTCGAGCTTGTATACGTGTGTATTGGGTTATTCCTGCTTCTAATCCCAATTCACTCAGTTTGTTTGTGTAGTATGACACGGTGTTGTTAGCTATTTTTATATCGATATTGCAGTCTCCTATTAATACGTAATCACCCTTTGTTGGGTATATCGCTATGATTCGTGCTATTTCGTCTACAAATCGTATTTTGTCTTTATCGGGTGGTCGGTATACTGCGCACAATCCCAAGCTATAGCCTTCGTTGGTCTGGATCTTGCCTACTATGCATTCGCAGTGGTTAGTGCAGGTGGAATATCTTGTGAATGTTGTGCTATTGTGTGTGTATACAATTACGCCGCCTCCTTTCCTTCGATCTCGTAGTTGGTAGTGCATATTATAGTTATGTAGTAAGAATAGGTTTTTAACTTTCTCTTGAATGTTTGCTTCCGAAATAACAATGCAGTGTATAGTTTGTGGGCTGTTATATATAATGTATTCTAAATGGTTGAAATTCTTTATTAATGAGCGAATGTTTACGTGTAAACATAAGAATTTGTCTTGTTCTGGGATGTGAGTAACAAATAAATTCCAATTTTTATGCTTACTTTCAATTATTCCTTTATGACTATGATTCATTTTTTTATATATTGATATATTAAGCAGTCAAATAATTGGTTAACCTGGTGTGTTTGCTCGCCGTATTCATTTTTTAGGTTGTTTATACTTATCTGCCAGGCACTGTATGTCGTTTTCGATTCTAATCGAATAAATCTTCTCTTTTTCTGCTCTCCGAGCCAGTACGATACCGTTTTGGCACCACACATACTCAAATATACCCGTATTTTTGAGTTCCTTTTTTGCTTTGAATAACAGAAACGCTGTGATTGGGGCCAGTGCCTCACGAATATATTTTTTTGGTTTTTGTGCGCCATGCGTTAATTTTGTGCTGGTAAATTTGGCCTTTGCTGCTGTCAACCAATTTTCCTTGCATCCTTCTTTGAGTGCTACCATGATGACGGGGGGGTCCATACTCTTGTTTTCTCCTGCGGGTGGTCCTGCTTTTTTATTCATTGGCTTACGGTACGCACACAAAACATCACCCTCACTTTGGCCGAGTTCTTCACCTATGTATTCCGCAATCTTTTTTATATCTTCGTTTTTTTCCTTCTCTATCCCACATATTTCTATGTAGTTAGCCCATTTTTCTTGTATTAATGAATTGTATTTTTGTTCCAATACTTCGTAGTGTAGTTGTATACTTTTTTGTTTGTTTTGGGTATCTTTGTTTTGGTTTTCGATTTTCTTTATCTTTTCGTTGAAGTCATGAATCTTGGATTCAAATTCGTCTATTTTATCGGAGAAAAATTTCAATGACTGCTGCAACTCATCGGAGATTACTTTTCTTATTTCTCTTCGCATCTCAGCCATGAATTTTATGAATGCAGGTTGGTTGAAAACGTCTGTTTGGTCTACTTCTTCCTCTATGTCCTCTTCCGGTTCGGGCAATATAAACGAAAGCCGTTTTGGTTTGCTATTGCCGGCTCCATTACATGCCCGGCATTTCCAGTCAGCGGCTTCCGTTTGTTGCAATGTAGTTAATTGGTCCACGGTGATTGATGCACATGTACAATGGTACCACTTGTTACACTTTGTACAAAGTATACCTGGGTTGCTTTTGTTCACTGTTTTAGAGCACTTTGCACATTTCACCATGTTTGTTAAAAGTTATTGCGGGTAAACACGATAAGAAATGCTAGCGATTGCTACTTGCACTAATCAATCGCTGTCCACACGTGTTTTCTATTAACACTAAGCACTTGCACTAATCAATCGCTGTCCACACGTGTTTTCTACTAACACTAAGCACGTCTTGCACTAACTACTAAGCAAAGTGAATACCGGCCTTTAGGCGCCACGAACGTAATGTTTCGTGATGCTACAGTCAAAAAAAAGTTGTTTGACCACAAAGTTATTTTTAATAATACGTAGAAAAATATTTTTCGCCTGGGGAAATTTAAAATCTGCTATCTGGAAACCCCATTAATACCATGCAGTAGAATCACCTAGCTAAAAGTCTCACGTATGATACAAATCGCGTCATTTGATTGGTTGACGGATAGATTATCAACCAATCACGTGAAAGGACGCTTATAAGACCCAATAAGTTTCAATTGTGAGATGTATGTTTAAAGAAATTTATTCTCAAAAAGACATTTACAAGGTCACATGAGAATATAAATATAGTATGGTAACTTATTCTAATTACAGTCAGAGGTCTCTAGAGTACAATAATAAAGGTAATTAGTGTAGGGGTATAACCAATCCAAACCACAACAAAAGCATACGTGCGCAAATAATTAACACTAAATTAAATTAAGCATTCATCCACACAGTTTCATTTCATTACATCTTATCTTACTGATATCTTACTTCATACTTATATTTTAAATACGAAAGTATGTTTGTGGATGTATGTGTGTTTGTTACTCTCTCACGCAAAAACTACTGAACGGATTTAGAAGAGACCCTACACTAAAAGTAAAACAGTTTAGACATCAGAATAACACATGGGTACATTGATTACCGTCAGAAGTCCAATAATAACATTAATGTAATCTTTGCGAACGTTGGCAAACTGGGGTCATTCATTTGACCCCAGATTGCCAACGTATTTAATTAAAAATTTCCTAGATCCTTTGCTTTTAAAAATGTTAAATATTTAAATAAGGTATGAAATACAAATACCCCGAAATGGTTTCGATTTAGGACATGTTTGATTATTGTTCTCATACCCAATTATGGTAGCTAAATAAATGTAATAATAAATGATTCTCAGTTCGTGATACCTCCAAATGTCTGCCTACTTCGCCGATCCCGTGATTTCACGTAGACTAGTGTTGTACCACATAGGAAACTTCTGCCTTTGCGAAATTATTCAAAAAAACATCCTGTGTTTTTACTAAACTATCATCAACCATTCACTAAAATTTATTAGTTTTTTAACGATATAATTATTTATTTCAAACCCAATTAGACTACGTGAAATAATAAAATTCGATCGATCCCAGAACTTCACTAGTGTCCGAGGACGCGCCGTCACTGTAATTTTACGTGCGGCTCAAGGACAATCAGACATATTTTAAATAAACGTCAGTTGCGCTGGCGCCGTCGCCGTGATATCACGTGCACATATTATTATTAATTCTCTGATAATGTCGAGAAGTTATCAAAGATGTTATAAGGAGAAGAATTACCTATTGAATATATTGCAATCAAATAATGGTATTCTTAGTAGTGGGAGTTCAACGGACAGTGCAGTGATAATGATTCGGTATTTTATTTTTAAAGTCCGTTTGTTTAACCTACAGACAAAAACTAGATATCTCCGTAATGAATATTTCGCTGCACTGATAGCTTTTGAAATGGAGTCTGTTCAACTAGAAATCCGGTCACAAGTGTATATGAACATAATACATTTAATGCCTACGTAATGCTTGCGCAGAAGACTTTACAGAAACACAAGGCAGTGCCCGTCTCCAGAGTATTAATTTTTATATGAAGACTCAAGACTGATAAATATTGTTTGAAGACAAATTTAAATACAGTACTAATAAAGAAATAAACATTTGATTAAAACTTTGTAAATTTTATATTTATGTTTATCGATAACTATATTTTACAACATTGTGCAAAATTCTACCTGAAAGTTGCTGGCGCTAGATGCACGCCACTCGTGTTATGACGTGCCGGTTAAAGGGTTAAAATATTAATTATATGCAGATTACCTTGCCTGCCATTTGCCTGTTAACTTTGCAATGCATCCCTAAAGGAGCACGGTAGCAATCACTAAAAATAAATATTTTAATTTGTTTAGGTTAATCCACAACAAAAAATCACAAACAAACTAGACTGAATGTTATTTTAATAATGTTATTATTCTTGTTTATTAGTGTGAATTATTATTGGTTGTTTGTTTGACATGCATAATTTAATGTTATTTTCTTGATTTTAACTCCCTGCTGATTTTTATTTTTGTTTTATTAAAAAAAATTTTTGGATTTTTATTTTTATTGATAATCATATTAGAAATTGAATTTTAAGGACTTTCGTGTGGCATAGATTATGTGTGTTGGATCTAAATAATTAATATGAGTTTGTGTAACTGAATGTGAATTTTAAAGAATGTTGTTTTGTGATTTTATAATATGGATATGGAGCAATCTGAAATAAATTATATTATCATTATTATTATACTACCTACATCCAAACTTACAGAAAGACTACATTAAATAAAAAGCAAAGACCCTAAAATTGATCCTTGAGAAACAACTCGCTCCTGGGGAGATAAAGACGAAGAAAAAAAGTGCCAATTATTTAAAAGTAGGAATAGCGTAAATGTGAAAATTTATCCAGTCAGAAGCTCAAGATAAATCTATTAGAAAAATATTTTTACACATTAAATAAACTCTATTGTGTCTTTATCTGTTGTCATTTTTGCAGAGGAAAGCTGATCCTGGCCAGTTTCGGCAGGCAGTAGAGTGGGGCATAGAGGCAGGCTACCGGCACATTGACACAGCTTCAAGCTACAAAAATGAAGTTGAGGTCGGGGAAGGCATAGCAAACAAAATCAAGCAAGGGTTGGTCACTAGACAGGACTTGTTTGTAACAACTAAGGTTAATAAATCAGGACATAATTTATTAATTATTTTTTTAGGAAAATATTTAATGCACTTAAATGTTTTTTTTCAGCAGTTAGTTTTATGAAAGTTAGTCAAAAATTATAATTGATTCTGAGGGCCTCACCTCATCGGTATACTTAGATAGATCCTTAATACTATTAATTCCACAGCTTTGGAATGATCGGCATGCAGAGGATGATGTGATACCTGCACTCAAGGAATCTTTGGAAAAATTGAAGCTGGAATATGTTGACTTGTACTTGGTACATTGGCCAGTGTCAATAAGCGTGAGTATTTTGTTGTGTTTGTAAGTACTTGCAAGAAGTTCATCAAAAGTATAAGGTCACGGAATTTCAGATGTTGCAAGCGAAAAATTAACCACAATATAACCTTTTTTACAGAGCCAAGGAGAGGATACAGCGATAGACTACTTAGAGACGTGGAAGGGCATGGAGAAGGCGCTGGCCCTCGGCCTCACGCGATCCATAGGAGTGTCCAACTTTAATGAAGAGCAGCTACGCCGACTGCTACAAGGCGCGAAGATAAAACCTGTCGTCAATCAGATTGAGGTTAGTAGGAACAGGGTAACCAAATTAATATGATCTGCTTTGATTTTTTGATTTGTAAGCTCAGTGTTCTCTCCATAACTCAATGAAGGATCTAAATGCCCAGTGTTTTCACTTTTTATCTATTTAATTTGTGTTATGTGTAATGTAATTAAGTATTATTAAACAAAACAGTTCCGTTAATACACAAGGGCGAAACGCTTTCCCATACTGTATATGTCTATATATATGTCCTAAATTTATAGAACTAAAAAATCATACCAAAAGATTTTGACAATATGACAATGAATCGATCCTTGAGAATTAAGGCCCACTCCTTTGCAAAATTTACTAAGTGTCCTAAAACTTGTAACAGACGAAAGCAAACAAATCATAATGTGATGTGTGTATGTGAGGTTTCAAGTATTTTGTACACTTAATGGGATGCTGAGATATATTAACTCCTTCTTTACTGGAGTTTTCTAGAAAAGAGACCTCCTTCTTTGAAAAATAACGGTCAAATGTTAAAAAAAAACCTTTGTTTCACCTGCAGATCAACCCCACCCTTACCCAGCACAAGCTGGTAGACTTCTGCTCGTCCCAATCCATAGTCCCGGCCGCGTACACGCCGCTCGGACTCATATCCGAAGCGAGGCCGGAGTTCATAGGCAAGGACGCCATCAAGACCGACCCGAAGTTGGGCGCGGTAGCTGAAAGGCACGGGAAGACGAGGGCGCAGGTCGCTTTGAGGTATTTGGTAAGTATTCGAGGTATTTTTAAAATAGGTTTTGCTTTTTTTTGCGCGTGGAACAGTTGGCAACATCAGCCGATTACCTTTTCTTGTCTACTTATACTACTACCGCTAGGCGTGAAAACGTAGCAGATACTGACATATTTTCGCATTTGTAATAAGAATATGGATTTAGCCTTAATATTTCTCCAATCAAGTTGTTGTTCTTTTCGATTTGGAAAATTTAACATATCTTAGAAAGGGTTATTGGAGAGGCGTTTATAATGTCTGAAAATAATTTAAACTTTAATAGTTTCGCTTGCAAAATAATGGTCTTCAATGTATTATAATAAATAGGAAAATAGTAGTATAAGTATATAATATATAGGAAAAAGTCGAATTTTCCCCTATAAAGGAATCAGTCGAATTTTCCTTTCACTTTGTATCTAGATTAAAACAAAAAGAAGCGAAATTATATTCTGTAGCTATTTTGAGAGTTTGGGTGACATTTACCTGAGTTTTCGCGGCAGTAGGTTTCAATTATAGTTGTATCAAACCCGTTAGCTACCGTTACTTAACTTTACAAATGTATGGTTAGCCACCAATAAACGGTGGTTATTAACGGTTAATTATCCGACTGCGACCAAGAAAAAGGGTGCAGTTCTTCAAGGTAAATAATGGGCATCGACTAACTTCGTGTTCGCGAAGACGACCGACCGAAACTAGGCAACTGGATGACAGCGCTATAGTAAAATAGCGAGACGGCTATTTTAACGTCAGTAATGTTCTTACTATGAACAGACTTTTTCCGCTTGCACGGCTTTCCACCCACTGATATATAATTGAAATTAGAAATAAATTACTTATTTTTAAATGATTTTTTACATGTTTTGAGATTGTTTCCGAAATGCCAACGTTTTCAATGCCCATTATTTATCTTGAAGTAGGTACTGTAAAGAATCCGTCTTTTTATTGTTTTGTCGACTCCTAGGTGAAGCTTCCTTCTTATCGCACTGTGTGACTGGATATCAGACTTCCTGAGGGAACAGTCAATAATAGTGCCGCCAGCGCCATCTAGCGGTGGTATTTAAGCGTAACAAGCATAAAATGCGGTAAAGAGCGTTAATAACCGGCTTCGCTGTAGTTGCAATACGATAAATAAAAAACTTCTTGTTTACAGACTCAACGCGGCATTCCAGTGCTACCAAAGTCCTTCACAAAATCTCGCATGGAAGAAAACTTGAATATTTTCGATTTCGAGCTGAGCAAGGAAGAAATGGCGGTAGTTAACAGCTTCAACATTGATCATAGGAGCGTCCCGGGAACTGCATTAGCTAAATATAAATATTTTCCCTATTAAATGTTAAATTAGCAAACACGAAAAAAAACAGTTTTATGCCAATGAGCATTCGATTGTTTGCCTAGCAAAACCACCTGCGACGTTCTGAAGCTATACTATTTTCACTGTAAGATGATATGCCTGACAGCTCTTATTGTTACGTGTCACGCATACTATTTTTAATTAGTAAGATAAAAAGAAACAATGTAAAAGAATCTGGCGAAAGAAAATGTTATAAAATGTTAAAAAAACGATTGTTCTTTCGAATCTTATCAAGTAAATAATTGTTATTATTATTAACCATTAATAAATGAAGTATTTGAAATTAAATTATTAGGTATATCTTTACAGCGCCTGATGCGTGAAAAGGAACGCCATTCAATAGTATCAACACTACTGAATCGACGAAAAATCGATGAATAGGAGCGACCATTTTGTAATTTGTAATCACGTCATTCGCATCAGTATCAGTGCGCAATTTTGTAACTAATATTTTCGAGATACCGCGTTTTATTCTATTACTTATTTATTAGCCATAACCCGTTTATTATGATTAAAAAAAAATCTGTAAATCTGATTCCATTTTCTTTGCCAACTCGATTAAATTACATTCTTTACAGCACTATAATTGACAATTATGAACTGTCAGGGATATCATCATACGGCGAAAGTAGTATAGTTAAAAGTAGCTTAAGAGTTAATAAATTGTTTTTAGGATAAAGAAAATATATTTTCAGACATTCCTAAGTAGTGCCGTTTTTATAATGTATAAATAAAATAAATATGCGCCAGACAATACACCTCTTGTAATGGTCTCGAAGTAGGGATTAATATCCCTGTGTTACGAGGTACCACACAAGGAAATAAGCCAGGGGCGTCTCCCAGCACACCCAGACCGGAGTCAATTCAGAAAAGATTGTTGTGATATTCATGTGATAGATTGTTATAAGACTTATTGAATATATATTTTCATTAAAACAAGCTTTCTAATTTACACTAATGATATACCTTTTCAACCAAACACAATATTAATAACCACCATTTTATTTGATCAAAACAATAAATAGAAATCCATGTCAACATTCAATGCAAAACAGAAATATAAAAATAAAATTACAGCAAATAAATGTAACATACAATTTGCAGATTCAGATATACAACTTATGGAATGACAAAACCTCTGTAGGTCAAGGACGTTAAAAATAGGAGTACAAAAGGAAATGCATACAAAAATATTTTATCCCGTTTCAAATGAAATGCATTGAACGAAACGGTACCACATTTGTGACAGATACATTAGCAAAGTATGGTCACAGGCATCGAATGTTGAGCCAACTGACTTTTACCAAATTTGATGTTTAGAAACACATTGCAGGGTTCAAGTGGCGCAACACTCAAAAACATTCACTATAATTTACTAAGATTAATAAAAGGAGTGATGGTACCGTTTCTTTATAAACATACTCAGGCTACGACTGTATTAAACAGATATATATTAGACAACAATTTTATTTCATACTATTTACTGTAAATTTAAAATTATCACAAAATCACACAATAAGATATAAAATATGTGTGACCTTTGTTATTTGGTTCTGCTTCCAGGGTTTACTGCAAACCTCAAAAAGCAGTATAATATTAGCTAACGGTCAATCCTGCCTTGTTAAAAGGTAATGGATTGCGTTGTGGTATCACACATGTGTGAGAACAAAAGTATTTAAAATACAGTAAAATAACCTGATTTTACCAAATTTTCGTTACTTTAGAAACCTAAAAAAAGTGTAACAATATTAGATTCAAATTGTGACCTGACTACCAAATTTTTGTTACTTTATAAACCTATAAAATTGTAACAATACTTGTTTTAAATTGTGACCATGTCAAATAAATTCCCTAGAGCCCTCATACCATAACCGCTTAAGCAATATTAAAACAGCCATACTCTGAAATGACCATTTAACGCCAACCATATCCTTGGTAGTTTTTAATACTGCTGTAAGAGATTACAGTTAGGCTCCAGATCTCTTCTTACACACGTGATAGTTAAATACATTTTATAGTGACAAGACAATTCAAGAAAACTAAGAGCTTAATGCAATTCATTAAATTAATTAACAAATAAAAATAAAACTTTTTCGTGGCAGGTACTGTAAATAAACAACATTTGTGTATGTCGTTATTAATTCTTTAAAAGAATATTAAAAAATGTACTATGTACTGTCGAAATGTATAAGTCCAAATATCATATATTTTGTTAATCTGTTACGGCTCCTAGAAAAATAGTAAAAATGATTAGGAAATACTTTTAAAATCACACTTCCTGCTACAGCGTATTCAAATAAATAAAAACCCTGATAAAAAATAAACACATTTGTAACAACACAAAAACAATTCATTTAGTTTATATTCGCAGAGTCCTACAAAAATATACCTTTCGATGTACCTCATTAACATCATTATGAATCAACAACACTTAAAACAGTTACTACTTACGACTACGCTGACAATGACTGAAGCTTACTTTGTACATTTACATTATATCCTACGGTGTAAATATGTATTAAACAAGTCGGGGGAGAATTTAGGGCCCTTTAAGTCAGGGCCCACTTAAGTGAAATTACACCCAGATTGCCTAAGCCTTGAAGGTTTCACAGCAACAACGCTATTCTACTTACAAAATGTAACTTGCCTTTTAGGCCCTTCAATTACCTAATAACCTTTACCTAGGCATTTTCGCATCTTCCATAGTTCCCGTGGGCCTTCGTAGCTATATGGGCCTGTTTAGGAAAGAGTCTACTTCCATACCAAATTGAATGCGTCCATGATACTGTCGTAGATGGTGAATGTGATCGCGACGTCGAACACGACTCTGCTGAGGCGCGGGACCGTGCCCTTGTAGAAAGCGAGAGGGCCCTCCGCCTTCCAGGTCTTGATGAAGCAGTCCCAAGTACCCTTGTATTTGGCGGCTTCGAGACCTTGCATTCTGGTTTTGACGACGTCGATCGGTGTGTTTCCGAATACAGATGCCGCTCCTGTTGATTGAGTATTTCATAGTTTAATATTTAATGAATAAAAAGAATGTAAATATGTTGGCAAATTATTCAGGTTCCTTTACGATACCGGTCGGTACATATTAGGTTGGGGAAAAAGTCTTTTCGCATAAGTATAGTATGTATGAACTTGTAATAAAATATCTTCGGCTATACTATTTGTATCTGGCTGGTTTTGGTATCATTAAAAGTTTAAATATTAAAGAAGATAATTCCAAATTCAAATTAGGAAAATGTGTGATTTTCATATGTTTTTCTTACTGTCAAGATGAGTGAATCTATTATAGAAATTCAATACATTTTAAAATTTTACTACAAAAAAGGTAAAAATGCAACGCAAGCCGCGAAAAAAATTTGCGATGTTTATGGACCTAGTGTGCAGTGTCTGTGAGAGTAGCACATATTTGGTTTAAGCGTTTTCAATCCGGAAATTTTGATGTCAAAGATGCACGTCGCTCTGCGGGGCTAAGATGCGCGCCCTACGAGAAGAGTAGACAAAAAATACTCCAATCAAATTTCGCCATTTCTCGATTTCTCTATTTCGTCTACGTTCCTAACATGGCAGCAATTGTCGCGACTTAATATTTTGTATGGGAAATTCAATTTTGTCGACAGATCCTAACATGGCGCCATAATCTTGTCGTGGATTAGAAGAGATGTCTCGTGTGTGAACTCGTCGGTCATTTTTGTGGACGACAAACCAATAATGCATTAAAATAACATGAAAACAGGGTGGTCGCGGTACGACAAACAAACAGCGGACATTTTTTAATTGCAGTAATAAAGCTATGCATTTAAGAGCCGTCGCTATGTTAGCAACTCTTATTTATGAGTGAAAATTTACATAAAAATAATATATTTAATTCAAATAAAGTGGACTAATTTTTTATCTCTTTTTGCGATAAAACTTATGCAGGTATAATTTCCAAAAAAAACAAGTGTTATATAAATAGTTTAGGGTATCAATAGTTTCGATAAAATTATTTATTTCGATTATTTTATTTGTTAGAAAACAATCTTAGCTCAAATTTTAGCAGCCCTGAATTTAACCGACCAAAAATGGGTGGTTGTCTTTGAATAGATTGTTATTTTTCAACTAATTAATTAATAAAGTTTTTAACGATTATTATTTCGAATCGATTAATTGAATCGATTCGTTGATTTGATTAGTTGAATCGATCAGTTGAATCGATTAATTGGGTCGATTACTTGAATTGATTGGTTGCATCGCTTAGTTGAATCGATTAATTGAATCAACTACTTGAATCGATTAGTTGCATCGATTAGTTGAATCAATTCAATTCAAATCAACAGAAAGGGTGTGGTTTTTCATCATGATAACGCTAGACATCACACATCTTAAGCCACTCAGCAAAAATTAAGAGAGTGGCTGGGAGGTCTTAATGCATCCGCCGTATAGTTCTGACCTTTTACCTTCAGATTTCCACCTGTTATTACGGTCTCTTCAGAATTTTTTAGGCAGTGTCAGGTTAACATCGCGAGAGGACTGCCAAAACCACTTTTCGCGGTATTTTGATCAGAAGCCTCAAAATTCCTATAGCAATGGGATCATGTCCCTACCTACAAGATGGCAAAGAGTAATCGAACAAAATGGCACCTACCTACTTTAGTTAAATGTAAATAAACTATATTAAAAAATGTTTTGAATTTTCCATAACATGCGAAGAAACTTTTCCCTCACCCTATTATTTACCTCAAAATTAAATTGTACCTACCTATTTGTGAATGGTTCTAGCGACGTTGTCAATTCAGTAAATTCGCTATGGCCGGGCGTCTTTTATTAGTATTTTAGACTATCATACCAGTATGAGAACCTTTATGATTATAAACAACATAAGCGATGAAAAAAAGTACCGATATTCTGAAAGACTAGGTACAGACAGATTACAAAAAACAACAATATTCCAAGTTTTTGCCCAGTGAAACAGTCTTACCTGCAATACCACCGAACAGTCCAACAATGTACTTAGGCACGGGCTTGTCCCGGTCGCCGCCCTTGTACCAGTCCCGGAGCGACTCCACCACGAAGAACCGGATGGCCTGGTTGCTGCCCTGCTTCATCACCGTCGCCGTCACGCCTTTGTAGACTCCGCCGACACCTGGGAGCGAAAGATGAAAATGTTTATATTTCTTTCGCTACTCCGAATAAAGACTTATTGGTTAAAACTCCTGCCCGCACACTGGGCCACTTGTCGCAATCACTGAGAGCCGCCACAATTTGTGGACGAGATTTTTCATCGAATTAGTATGGCATCGGCATAAAACTGAGCATTTGAGTGGCTGCGTCCGAGCCGCAAGCTGATGGGGCCGGCTAAGTGGCCGGCTTCCCGCGCACACAGGCCGCGCCGGGTTCTTGCGTCCCGCGTTTGGGGCGACGTCTAAAGCCGTGTACGCCCGTACGAACACGAACATAGCGAACGCAAACATAAACATGCACATTTAGTCATACGTACATCGTACATTAACATGTACGTATGGACGGCATATTCGAACACGAACGCGAACATAGCTCGAAACGGGTTCGCGCACAACAGTCGTGAACTCTATCTTAATAGCGGCTAAGGTGGTGGTGGTTGTTGTTACGTAAAATTTGTCAAAGCTATGAAACACCGTCCATACAGATCTTACGGATACAAATAAGATCGCCGCAAACACGTTTGACGAAGAGAGTATTTAAATAACATTAAAGGCGCTTGCCTATAACATTGATGAAACAAACGTTGGCTTACAACGTAAAATACACTAGTTAAATTAGCCGGGTCTGTTAACGGCCTCGGTAGCTCAGTTGGAAGAGCAGCCACCCGGATTGTAGAAAGTCGCGGGTTCGAATCCCGCTCGAGTCCCTAGGACCAGGTCGAATTTTTGTAGTTTCTATCTTTGTGTAGTGTTCAATGTTCGTTAGTGGTACGGACAACAGCAAAAGTAAATGATGCTTGAACCAAAGATAAACTATACTGTATGGATGTTCTTTGCTTGAACAAACTTCCAATTGGTTTTTATGAATGAAAACTACGTAAAAAATTTATCACATGCAGCAAATATTCATTATATATATTTTTTTTTGCGCCAGACAACACACCTCTTGTAATGGTCTCGAATAGGGATTATTAAATCCCTGTGTTACGAGGTACCACACAAGGAAATAAGCTAGGGGCGTCTCCCAGCACACCCTCATACCCGAGTCAATTCAGAAAAGATCGTTTCCTGAATTGACCCGACCGGGAATCGAACCCGGGGCACTACGGAAATCGAGGCGAGAAACCGTGCTACAGCACACTACGCCAATCGTGTCGTCTTGATATCATCTCAATAATTGATGAACTATCTCATTTATATTCTTAGTATTTATATAAACTTAATGGTTTATGTAAAATCATCAATTTTGGCACGTGCGAAACAAGTTGCATATCATGCAAAGCAACTGTTCGTACGTGCGTACGCGGCTCAATGGTTTGACCTCAGCTACGCGTATAAAAAGCCAAATCAAGTCAAAGCCTCAAGTGGTAATCATGCATAAATCGCCCGTAACCAGTGCTCCTGTCACAGCGCAGCGCAGTTGAATCTTCGTCTCTTTTTCGTTCAAATACTCATGTGATATCACCTGACATTTTTAATAGCTATACAGACCTTACAACTAACCCGTTAAGTTGCATAGCCGTACCGCCGTGCGCGGGACGCGTGATAGTTCCGACTCTGATATCAGTGTCACGGCCACCTCGAGGCATGACTTTGGTTGAGGTCGCAAGATAGATATACCAGCCATTACTCATATTATCTTTAAATTAGATAAATGCTGCCGAACTTTCTTAGTGCATGGTGAGATGAGTTAAAAATGTAAAGGTTGGTACATACAGAACGAGATTCGGATGATTTCTTCTCTATCTACTTATAAGTATTCTATTTTTTGGTTTAAGCACAGTTGAATTTACTCAATGAAAGTTAATATTAGGATGTAATTTTATTCCAATTTCGCGCACATTTACATGACCCCAATAAATATGTACTAGGCAGGCACAGTGAAGATATGGCCGCAAAGTACTATATGCAAACACAGAATATCTTTACTACGAAATCACGACGCTTGCCAGTGAAATAAAACTGATGACCTTTCTTACTTTCATCCCTAAACACATTTACATGACCCCAATAAATATGTACTAGGCAGGCACAGTGAAGATATGGCCGCAAAGTACTATATGCAAACACAGAATATCTTTACTACGAAATCACGACGCTTGCCAGTGAAATAAAACTGATGACCTTTCTTACTTTCATCCCTAAAACAATTTTATCAGTCTCAGAGGCCATAGGTGTAAAAGTTTAAAAGCAAACATAGATCTCTTCTTTCAAATAGCTAACAGCATCTTACCTTCTTCCCGAACAATAGTCCTGACTCCATGGAAGAATCCCTTGAACCTCGGCTTCTCCATCCTCATGTCATTGATGAACTTGACCTTGACGGTCTCCATGGGCGTCACGGCGAATATCGCCTCCGCCACGCCTGCCGCCAGGCCGCACGTCAGCTTGCCGGTGGTTGATAGCGTTCCATTATCGTTGATCATGTAGAGCTTCGCTTGTTCGAACACGCCGAATCTGGGGAGGAAACAACACAGGATAAGTCTTAAGACATCTTTTGTAAAGAGTTGATGGACAGATAGGTTTAAAAAAATATTCAATATTTTATAATTTTTTTCAAATAAATAACTATAAAATTTATTTATTTAGTTTTATTTTATGGATATATATTTTTTTATAATTATATTATTTTATTTAAATAGCTTATAAATAGAGTATTAAGGCCCAGGCAGACGAAGGACTTTTTGTCTGCAGAGGACTAAAAGTACCCGTACAAACACGTACAAAAACAGGGTGCTTGTAGTCCTTCGTGCGTGTTATTCGATACAGTTTGTGAGGGATGTATATTGATGGACAGAAAAGTACCTCGCGGGACGTCTGCGCAGGCCTTTAATCCTTTATGGTTGCGAATCATGATGTAACTAGGGACGTTTCACAAAGATTATCCCAAAGTTAGCAGTGCTTTTACTCGTACGTCGGAGCACTATATTCTCATACGAGTTTATTTATGGATAATGCTAATCTGTTTTATTAACAAACGTTTGAGCGGGAGTCATACCAGCGGCATTTTACGTCATATTTAACACTCGAAATCATAATTAACAATCGCATTTCTCCATACAACAGTGGAATAAATGAGCCACATTAGGTAGCGTTTACAAAATATTACTAAACACCTACGCACAATACTTAACCAATAGAAGTTGCGTTGGAATATTTTTCCTCTTGGTACGAAATTAACGAATGACGTAGTTACTAGTTTACGTTGTAAACAAATTGTGATCATGACTGGTCGTGAGGTTTGGTTTTAGCGATTGTTTGAGTGTTGCACAAACATCTTAAATCTTACGCTGACTTTTACTGCAATCGTGTTATTAACTTAGTGCTCAATACTCAATAACTTTATTAAAATAATAACTTTATTACAAACAACAACAACAAATACAGCCTCATACGTCCCACTGCTGGGCACAGGCCTCACCTCAACTATGAGGTGGTACGAGCCATACTCCAACACGCGGGCTCAGTGCGGATTGTTGGAGAACATTTCCATAATGTGTAGTAAAAGATGTTACAAAAGTTCTTAGATCATTACAGACCCCGTCGGGCACAGCAAATAGGACAGAGGAGGACGCTTTCATTAACATTAGTTAGTTAATTTCAACGCAAATATTATTTACATTTTAACATTATGTAGTGTAACTCTAGATTATATTTATTTTTCGAAAAGATATCCTTCAATAGTGTAGTAGCTTTTATTTATCAAAAATTGTTTTAATTTTTTGTAAAATAAGTGCTGTTCGGGTTCTGATATCCATCTTAGCTATTTTTCTTTAATAAATAGCGTTAGCCTGATAAAATAATGTGGAGAACGTGTTACTGAATAACTAAATAATAATAACTAAATCCAGATCCTAGGTCAGCACAAGCTGAGCCACCTCCAATTGCTTTCTGTGTTTTATTTTTATGTTCATGGTGATGTTTGTACGATTGAAAGCAATAAACGCATTTTTATTTATTTATTTAAATATCTCTAAGGATACTTAGAAATATTTAGTTATTCAGTTCTTCAGACATGGTCATTTGTCATCTCATTCATTACAATGGTAGAGTGACGCACAAACCTTATTCGATAATTTTATAATGACTTTAAATAAGTAGATAGTTTCTGCTTAGAACAGAACAAGGACATAATGTTTTTTAGTAAATTATGTCCTGGGTGGGGACAGGGTATCCCCACTATTCAGATTTATTGCATTGCTGGTTTAAAAGTGACACGAAACGCAAAATCACAGGATATTCGATGGACTTATTTCCAAAATAATATTTTTGATTAGAAGTAACATAGGCTATATCTAAAATTGGTTATTTACTTAGTAAATGCTCAAATGTAAACACTTTTCTCACCGTTCTTGATCTCGTGGCGTGGCTAGTGGCTTAACCGGTGAATATGATGGCAAGAAAGATCAAGTACCAAAGGGGAAAACAGAGCTTCAAAGAAATTATGAATGTTGTGGTGGAAAGTCTTGGAGTGGACACTACTTAATGGCAAATGCATCTGACGAACGACTGACCGAAGTGGATGCGAGCGGCCCACAATTGGACCCTCTAGTCTAGATATCTATGGAGAAGGAGGAGTTTAGTTCAACGTGAAACGTGACTTGCTGGGGGTTTAGTGGAGGCCTATCATGACCAAATTTTTGAGTTGGCAGGTTTGGCAACGCCTGCCGCCTATGCTCAATATGATATTGAAGATGATTATATCATATATTGTTTTAACTGTTAAAATGTAAAACTGTTTGTGAATCACACTTATTTTTCTGGTTAGTGTAGTTTATTAATGTTGGTGGCCATCATAACGTAGCGGTTATGAACGGTCGATATCATTAATACAGCATAGATACCCGTAACCAAGCGCTACGATGACTGATAAGATATGTTTATTGAAGATAGTTCATTGCTTAGCTAGCACGAGATCCGCTTCGCTACTCAGGTGTTTAGATACTGCTTGTTTGCATTACTTATTTACATCTAAGCTGAATTCGGCCGCGGGCATGATTACTCAATTTATTCTCATGTTTTACGCTGAGTGAATCTTTCGTACGAGTGAAACTTGTTTAAACTAATATTATCAAGAGGAAAGATTTGTTTAATTGTTTGTTTGTATTTGACGACACGATTGGCGTAGTGCGCTGTAACACGGTTTCTCGCCTCGATTACCGTAGTGTTCCGGGTTCAATTTCCGGTCGGGTCAATTCAGGAAACGATTTTTTCTGAATTGACTCGGGTCTGGGTTTGCGTCTCCCAGCCCCTGGCTTATTTTCTTGTGTGGTACCTCGTAACATAGGCATATTAATCCCTACTTCGAGACCATTACAAGAGGTGTGTTGTCTGGCGGATATTTATATTATATATTTATATATTGATTATGCGCCGAAAAAACTAGACCGATTTTGAAAATTCTTTCACCAATATAAAGCTCCATTATCAGGTAGTGACATAGCATAGACATAGCATAGTACAAGCTCTGCTTAGTTTGGGGTCTGATGATCTTGGTGTAAATTCTCCCAGATATTTATTTATTACTTTTTTTTTTAATTCAGACTATATTTTGACGGGAAAGACAAGTCTTAAGTGGGCGTAGTTACAAATAATTATATTGTTGTGAGGTACGCTAAACTGTAAAAAGCACTGAAAATAGTTAGATATAAGTTTGACAGGCTAAGACAGATTGACATCAAGACACGTTCGCAGCTTGGTGGCGCCTAGCCTTGCTACTGTCTCCGAGTGTTCACCTTGTCTTGTCAGCCTTGGTGAGACTTTAGGTATTTTTTTTGTTTATGAGCAGAAGGAAAAATCTTTGTAATAACTTAAAATAAAGATACAAGACAGAAAGAAAGTAAAGTGTGAAAGAGCAAAAAAATTTCAAGTGTGGCCTGTCTATCAGGTTCTGTGTTATTTTCAGCGTCTTGTGGCTACCAATCACATTGTGATAAGTGAAATATCCCAACTCAATGGATCGCTGTTCATACTCGAATAAGGGTGATGACCTAAAGAGGCGGGTGAGTGCTGACATACCCAAAACACGTTTAAAAGAGTAACTGCTGAGTTTCTTGTCCGGTCTTCTCAGCAAGAAACAACTCCGACGCGGTGGTAGAGTCGCATTATGTCTTTATACTGTGTATTTATACATACACATATCCATATTATTAGGGTATTTATGTCTATTATTTAGTATATGTTGCTGTAAATTTGACGATTTGAAAGTACTGATACAGTCTATTTAAATAAAGTTATTTGAGTTAGAGTTTGACAAACCGAAGAAACAGGATAACCTGTTTCTTTATGCGTGAACGCATATTATTACATTGGAATATTTTAGCTGTACGGATCGCTACCTACCCGTATCAGTTTGTCTGCACCAGGAACCCGCCTCTTTATGTCCTCACCCTAACCGTGTTTAATTTAGGTAGGTAGGCAATAGGAAAAAGTTGCACTTTGGACTTAAAACTATTTTTATGTTCATTGGAAATACTGGCAGCTTTGAAAGATTTAAAAATAATACGTTTTGCTCTCACGCAGTACTGAGACCACGCAATCGCTAAATTGTCAACAGACTTTTTATTTGAATGAGCGTTTTTGTGGTTACTTCTTCTTAGTCGGGCACTCTTGGCAGAGTGGTCGTGGCTGCTGATGATCATGGTTGCGGCTCGCCGCCGTTTGTGGTAACATCACTGTCGTATTTTAGGGTTGCGTAGTGTTCCTATTAGGCATATTTCCCCAACAGCGTGGTCCTTGTCCGTATAAATATTTAGTACATATTTTATGCACGCTACTGCACTGTATAATTACAAAAATGGATAGAATGCACTGTATGCTACACAAAAAGATGCCTTTATAAATTGTGTCATTAAATGGTGGAGAAATATAACTCACTATACTAAGGGCTTTCCGACAAAAATAGTTGTAATGTTTTATTGGGAGCAAAAACGTTTTAGAATAATGTATGTTTTTAATTAGTGAGAAAAGCTTACTAACTTTAACGAAGTTAGAACCACAGATCACTATGTTAGAACACATGTGTGTATTGAACACATGTGAACACATGTGTGTATTGAACACATGTGTTCTAACATAGTGATCTGTGGTTCTAACTTCGTTAAAGTTAGTAAGCTTTTCTCACTAATTAAAAACGGTTATGAACTGATACGAATGTCTGTTCACAACTATTGACAGCCAAGAAATCGGACACGGAAATCAATTGTTTGTCGGTCAATAAGATCGGAATGGTGTTTGCAGGTTTATTTTAAAAAAGAATCTTAATATCGATAAAAAAGCTGGTGCTGAAAATCAGACATGTTCCTTCAAATAACATTAAAACGCCGAATTTCTTACTTACCACATCTTTGATGATTGATTTGTCGCTGCTATCTAAATGACGTAACTTGAATATCTCTAGTTATCACTCGACACAGTAAATTACTTAATAAACCAAAATCGATACATCCATCATCCACTAAGGTAAAATAGGTAAATATTTCGAAATGACAATAGAAGCACCGACGAGAATTGAAGTGGTCATCATCACACCCTCATTTAACTAATTGATATTTGAAGGACCAACGCAAAAAAAAGCGTTAAAAACTCACTATGGTTACTTATAGCTAACTCAGTTGTTGATAAATAAGTACATCTTGGTCCGATATTAATTGGAAATGTTACGCTTTTTATTCACCACTATTGGTTGGGTGACGCCTACTGTGTTTTCGAGGCCTAGGCGGTCTAAATCCGTTCATCACACTTTTATCCCTACTGTGTTTTCGAGGCCTAGGCGGTCTAAATCCGTTCATCACACTTTTATCTCTAATAGGTGGGCAGAGATCAGTACTTCTACCGTGAGTTGCCACTCTAAATCTACGTTATCGTCCGCGTAAAAAAAGTTGCTGTTGAGTCGAAATGGAACTAAAAAACGGTACCATAACGTATAGCATCTTACAGTACCGTTTTTTTTGTTCCATTGCGACTCAACAGAGGCAAACAAGGCGAAATCCCATACGAATACTTTACGCGAACGATAATGTAAATATAAAGTGGCATCTCATGGTAGACGTACTATCTTTTTATATATATCTAGATACGGTCTTGCTTGACACACATCCTGCGTTTTTTAAGTTACCACGATTAGGTTAACTAATTTTCGGACATTACGAAACAAAAAACAAAAGCAGTTTTTCTTGATTATCAGTAACCGGGTCAAGTTTCCCCCCTTTCCTGATGGGTGTGGTTATTTTTAGGACAAACGTTACTGACTTCGACATCGATCTATGTGTGTTTCATTTAACGTCCGTCCAATTCACAATGACGCGTGCAAGAATCTCATGAAGTTCGTTATGTGTGCAATATTATATATACGATTATCGTCATTGTAAATGAAAAAGGCACTTATGTTTTTCCACGATATTTCCTAACGATTATCTAAGATCTAATTAGAACCGAACTCTCCGTGCACACTATACATCAACTATCCTTCTATTTAATGTTAGCGGTGTCCTAGTTAATTTTATCTAGCAATCTACGTAAAGCCTTCAGCCGATTGTCATTCAAAATTATACTTTGTGAACATACTTATAAGAGCAGCGCTTTAGTGGGCATTGCGCAACCTTTTGTGACATAATGAACTCAGTTATCGGAGTGACGCTGCCCCACTAGACAGTAACGAGAGACATGCAACTAGATACCGCACTCGTTCGTATGAATAACATCTTTTGCCACGGCTTGACATGACAATTAGTAATGAAACTCAGAATTCACACCGAGAGCATCTACGTATGTACCAAACATAACTATATTACGATCTTTTTTTTTACTAATGTGACCACACCATTTGTAGCCTGTTCACTGCTGGGCTACGTGTCTATTTTGTTGGCATCCGCAGAATACCAGGGGCCCGATTCTGCTAATTGAAAGCCAATGGAATCGTAATTGAATGGCGTGATTTTGACAGTTTTAGTATGGAAAAAATGACAAAATCATGTCATTCAATTACGATTCCATTGGCTTTTAAATTAGCAGAATCGGGCCCCAGTGGGCGTGACGAGCTATCTCGTTACGGCTTATATACTGAGCAGAGACTATTTTGGTACCTTTGTATATTAGATTAAAATTCAGAGTGTATTTTTGTTTTGGTTTTGCTGTCGAATGTATGTATTTTTTGTCTCTTGTATATTCTTGGTACCGAATAAACTTTTTTCTATTTCTATTTCTATTAATATTTCAAAATATTGCTGTAGATGTCTACATTACGAGTATCTATATACTAATAATATTATAAAGAGAAAAGATTTGATTGTTAGTTTGTTTGTATTAAATAGCTCCGAAAGTACTGGACCGATTTAAAAAAATCTTTCACCAAAATAAAGCGACATTATTAGCGAGTAACGTACTCCATGCATTCGAAGTCGCTGGCGCAAAACACCCGCAGGGACTTGTCTGAAAACCATCGCTTGGCTACGTTCGTACCGTATTGAGATTAGTACCTATTTATTGCTGACTTAATAATTGATTATTGAAAATGAGGCCACTTCTCTCGGACTAAGAGTGGCGAAGCAATAAGCAGTTGTAATATTATTAATCATTAGAATAATCTAGATCCAGAACAAGAATCGATCAGGGATTTTTATAACACCAGCAGACGTACGACTATGGCTTTAGTTCTAGCTTCAATGTAACATTCATTATTGATTAACTCAGCCTGTATTATCCCACTGCTGAGCAAAGGCCTCCCCCAAATCCCTCCAGTGATCCCTATCATCAGCTAAGATCTGCCATTCCTGTGAGTACTTATCCAGATCGTCCCGCCATCTTTTTCTTGGTCGACCTCTTTGACGATATCCGTCTTCCGGTTGCCACTGGGTGACGATCCTGGCCCACCTTTCTTCGCCCATTCTGCACACATGACCTGCCCAGTCCCTTTTTAGTTTGGCCGTCTTTTTGCCTACATCTGAAACTCCAGTTCTAGAGCGAATGGCATACTCTATAAACTACGAAATATAATTTCTCACATTGCGAGCGTAGACGCGATCAGTAGGACTACGACTCTGCGATGCGACCCAATTTCTCGCGGCTTGCATGTTACTTCCACATGAGCTCATAAGTAGATAGCCAATTACCTGACAGCTGACTTCGGTATCGATCCATATAGAAGAACGCTTAATCCCCTGTAGAGTCCGAAGAATCCGTGTCCCTTAACAGTCTTCTTTACGCAGTCTACGATGCCCGCGTATTTCTTGGTTCCACCTGCAAACAAGACATCGTTAACAATACGGGCTGAAAACCGTTGTGGTAAGGTGATTGTAATTTCTGATTAAAATATGGGTTGTCCTAGCCAGGGCCGGCTCCAGGGTAGAGGAAAAGGTGTGATCGCTCTAGGCAGGCTTCTCTTTCACATAGGCACTTTGGGCATGCAATTCCGAATTTAAGCATCAAACTTCTAACAAAATTTAGTGAAAAACAGGAGCCTACCAAGGGCATAGATAAGTAAACTACTTTGCCAAGGGTACAGCGTGCAAAGCAAGTACGTCGCAAAATCAGCAACTATTTAAAAAAACTGAAAAGGCGTTGAAAGACAATTTCACTCTACTTTGATCAATAGCTGGGGTCGCCACTATGAAGGTTGTGAATAGAATAGCGCTTGTGTATCCTTTCTAATATCATACATTCGTATGCTTTTCTTGTTCGGCAATCGAAACTGTGGAGTACTAGCTATGTACTATACTTTTTCTGTGCTATTGCGCTAAACAAAGTCGTATAGTCTCCAACTAGCAATGTGACTGAACTGCTGGCCTAGTTGATAACCAATCAGCCAATGAAAACGCAGTGTTAGCACATTGTATTAATTAAATAAGGCTGTGCAAAACCGTAACGTTCTCGCGCGCCGTAATTTGCCATAAGATCGACCGCGGTCTTGTTTTTGAAAGGTTGAGTTTAACGTCATCCATCAGCGTTGATTATTAAAAGGTAATTATGTTCAGAAAAGAGATCAGTGTCGAGAATTTTAGTTCGTTAAAAATTCAGTTAAGTGCAAATGTAATCAATATCGGCCCAAGTGGTTGCATCGTTAATCTTGTACAGTTTCGTGTATATACTTTAATTTTTTTGCAACTATGTACAGCACAATATTTTATAATTCAACCATACAAATTAATTAATTTAAATAAATAAACCTAGATAGAAAAACCGAACAAGTCTATGTAGCCACTTCAAGCAGCAATATAAAATTACATCACATGAGGTTGAAATTGATTCAAATTAATTGAGTTAGGCTTAAACACTTTAAAATGTATTTTTATGTGTGATGTGAAATACAGTACACAATGTATACTGTTGAGAGGCATCTAAAACAGGTTAGTTACTAATTTTGGGTGATTTAAGTTTTATCAGTCACATTGCATACTGAAATACATATTATGTCTTTTTTTTTTTTTTTATGTTATTATGTCATATTATGTATACTATGGTTAGAGTACTATATGTATACAGAAATTTTAAAGAAAGGTCTACTTTATTAGTTTTTACTTATTTTGGCTCTAGGTTCTTTATTGTATGTATTATGTGGTTTGTTTAAGAATAACTCTTAAAATAACACACAACTAACAAAATATTATGATACCCAAAACATTGAGTTAAGCTGTATGTACTTAGTGTTGGCAAGCAAGCAGGGCAAATGATCTCGACCTGATAAGGGTTATCACATTGTTTATCATGATGAGCTCAGGCATATCAAAGATTTAATCTTCTATGATATTGTTAGGCCCTGAATGATTTGACTGAAATAACAGTTAAAATATACATCACAGCCTGTTTTGTGATCTATTGGCTTATCACCTCATTTACAGAAAAAACAAAAATTTTAACAAAAAAAAAAACAAACTTCAAAAAAACTATTCCAAAACAAAGCACTAAAAAGTAAAGAAATAATTGCGTATTCTTCTAAAACTTATACGATAATATAATGTAGGTACAGTTATTGTTATTGTTGGAGTCGGTGTCAGCCAAGGAAACACTACAATATACCTAGCAATATACCTATTTCTTACATATCACGTTTACATATGTATGTAGGTAGTTACAAACCTACATTGGCTGACACCGACTCCAACAATAACAATAACTGTACCTACATTATATTATCGTATAAGTTTTAGAAGAATACGCAATTATTTCTTTACTTTTTAGTGCTTTGTTTCGGAATAGTTTTTTTTGAAGTTGGTTTTTTTTTTGTTAAAATTTTTGTTTATTTCTTGATTTTCAGTGAATAGTTCTTATTTATTTTATACATCGAAAAAGTATCGTCCAATTGCTCCTAAGAATTGAAGAGTCCCGTTACTTTGTCATGGATCCCATAATCAGAACCTAACACTCATCAAACTACCCTTGAAGTATATACTTTCCAATAAAAAAAGAAGCATTCAAATCGGTTGGCGTGTTATTGAGTTATTCGTTCATTTGTCGCGCATGTGGTTTATCTAGATTTAGGACTTATATGAATTTCCCATGGATGCCACTGTCAGAACTTGACCAAATTAAAATGGGACCACACGGGCAGCATCAGCTTTCAAATAAAAAAGAATTATCAAAATCGGTTTGGCGTAATATTGAGTTACCCGTCCATTTGTCGCGCATTTAGTCTATCTAGATTTAAGATTTTATGGATTTCCCATGGATGCCACTGTCAGAACTGGACCAAATTAAAATGGGACTACACGGGCAGCATCAGCTTTCAAATAAATAAAGAATTATCAAAATCGGTTGGCGTAATATTAAGTTATTCGTCCATTTGTCGCGCATTTTGTCTATCTAAATTTAAGACTTATATGGTTTTCTCATGGTTGCCAATGTCAGAACTAGACCAAATTAAAATGGGACCATTCGGGAAGCACCAGCTTTCAAATAAAAAAAGAACGATCAAAATCGGTTCACCCAGTCGAAAGTTATGAGGTAACAAACATTAAAAAAAAACATACAGTCGAATTGAGAACCTCCTCCTTTTTTGAAGTCTGTTGACAATAGATAAAAGTAGATATTGCCAAATGTAAAGACTTCATTTATAACTAACACTAAATCTTTGCCTGAATCACACATGGCATGGCAGAGGCCTCCGTCTTTTCACTATGACCTTAAGCTACTTAATTATCTCAAAAGAAAATAAATGATATTAGCTAAAAAGATTCTTGTTAGAATTATTAACAATATTATTTTAAGCAGGGTGGAACCAGTAAAACAGAATTCAACAAGAAAAGCCAGGGCTGAAATTCATTCTTATGTGTGTAATGATAATACTTCAACAAAAAAAAAACAGGAAAGGCACTGGGTTTTGACCCCATCAAACTGTATGGCAAAAAGGAATACTTATAACAATTTTGGTATGCCAATATAGCAAATATTATGGTGGAATACAATCTTCTTAATATCCTAGACTACAGTACCTACCTATTATCCTGCACTATATTTGCAGAAAATATTTCAAAAATCCTTTACCTAAATGAACTAACCTAAGGACTATGTAATGTAGTACTGTAACATGTTAATACTTTGTACAATTTCTTTACTTACCCTGGACTTCTTAATCGGTTTCTTTAGATCATGAAACACTATACTTCAAGGAAGCAGATTCTTATTAGAAAAAATAAATCATCTAGCGTTTAATGTTTTGTGAGAAATCCATAGCACAACAGCTTGTGTCTGATGTACGCTACAAGAGAGCAAAGTCCATTAGATTTTTATGACCAAACATATTATCACGCATGTTTTGCGACCAAACATTGATTGTCCCTTACAACACGCGCGTAACCTCTACAAACACACTCTAATTAGTAAATAATGCAACCGGAATCAGACCAGTGTGTCTAGAAACCAAATCGATTACGTAGAATCAATGAGAATCCACCAAAATACTGAGAATGACGTAAAAACTCGCAGTATTTTTAGAATAAAATAAAAATAGGCTCATCATGATCAGGGTTACTAGGCGCTTTTATGATTTATATAATAAATGAAAGAGACAACAATTAAATACAGTGAATATTCACTGACCTTTCTCGTCTAATTGAAGTTGTGTTTTCACGTATTCAGTAGGGAATGTGATACAAATTTCAATGCCACCAGTTATGCCGCCGGCAACAACTCCCTTCAAACCCACTGATCCTGTACCACCAGCCGCAGCCGCTGCACCAGTCTCGCTCATCCATGGTCTGGAGAACGGGTTTTTAAAACCTCCTGGTCTCGAAGACATGGTAATTTAGTTATTGGGCACTTGTCGCTTTCAGCAACGACTGCGACAACCTCCTCCCCCGACGGCAAATTTTGAACTGTCAAAAAATGAGTGAAGACTGAAGAAGGAAAGGAACGAAAGTTTAACCAAACTGAATAAGTCATTCATTCAATAAAAATCATACAGTGGCAACCCTTAAATAATGCAACATATATGTGCACGACAAAAAAAGCAGAAAATCTTCAGTCCAAAGCTACAAACGTAGAAAAAAAATTAAATGTGACAAACGACTGACGCCGCCTATTGACAGTTGTTTTCCCCATCATCCATCCATTTCAGTTTTGTGATTTTGTGATGAACTTTAATAAATTTTACTTCTGATTTAGTTGAAAAAGATACAGAAAGCTAACAATATGGCTTTAAGAACTTACGGCGATAAGCCGATTAGTTTCCAAATAGAGGAAGGTGGTGAATTTTACTGTGTTGGATCTGAGGTGATTATGGTTTTGAGTTTGGATTGTGGATGTTTTTTGCGGCAAGTTTTCTCATGGTTTTGCATTTTAGGTTGGTAATTACCTGCGGCTGTTCCGCGGGTCGCTTTACAAGAAGTACCCTGGCATGGTCAGGCGCACCCTGACCAACGAAGAACGTAAGCGCTTGGTTGACAACGGATTGGGCCCCCATGTCCTATCAAGCTCTGTATCATTGCTCAAAGCTACTGAAGTTGAGGATATTATTGAAGGGAATGACGATAGGTATGTACAAACAGTAATGCTCATGTATTTAACAGAAAATATATACAAAACTTAGACTTTATAAATAGGATTTTGTGTTGTTTAGTTCCTGGCTTTGTATACTTTTTTATAAGAACCTTGCAACTTACGTAGATACCTAGTCCTATTATCAATCATATAAAAAATAATATAAAAAACCTTTTATACTATGTAAGGTTTACATAACACATTATAGTGCTGAAAATTTATAACATTTTGTGCACCTCATTATCTACAGCATGTTATGGAATTTCAGTATTGTATAAAATGAACAACTCATGGAGTGATTAAGGTAACCATTCTAAAGTAGAAGAGAAAAGATAATGTTATAATTTCTTTAGATACAAAGCAGTATCAGTGAGCCAGGAGCTGGCCACACCAAGAGAGAGCAAAAGCAAGAAGCCGCACAACCCAGCATGGCTGCCGGTGATGCCCAACTCTTCACATTTGGATGCAGTTCCGCAAGCTACCCCCATCAGCAGGACTAGAGTTCATAACAAGAAGGTAGGCTAATTTAGGAGACTACAATATCAGAACCCTTATGTATCGATTTCTCCATTTACTCACATGATGCTGGACTGGCATAAATGCCTCTGTCATTTGGCTGCAAAAGTACTTTAACATTTGAGCAATGAAGAAAACATTGACACAGTGACTTAATATCATAATCTTCTCATGGGCTTTCTCAAGGAAAAACGTATGTAACATTTAGATGTCGCAACATTTGACTTTGCGATTTTCAATGTCACTCAGGTAACCCTGTAGAACACTACCAGTAAATCTCAATAACTACACACCTTAAACAATTTTTTTTTAGGTTATAGGGAAATGGCACTTCACACTCTAATATGATCAATTTTATTAATCTCAACACAGAAGAAAGCCCAAAGCTTTCTAATTTATACATATTATTATATCTAAGCCAAGAATTTGGCATCCAACCTAATGTTAACATTCCAGGTACGCACATTCCCCCTGTGTTTTGACGACACAGACATGACCGCTATGCTTGAGAACTCTTCTCAAAAACAGATTCTAGTACCCATCAGACTGGACATGGAAATCGAGGGGCAGAAACTTAGAGATACATTCACATGGAATAAGAATGGCAAGTAACTTTAAAACAATTACAAGTGAATTTTAATTTTTTATATCATTTATCAATGCACAATTTTTTACACAAAGATGAAAACTAGAAAAATTCGACCTGATCCTAAATCCTGATCCCGCTTGTCCCTAGGTCATCAGGTCGAATTTTTCCAGTTTCTATCTTTGTGATAAAACAATTAATATAAAATCCAATGAAGTGTTGTAGCAATTTTGATGTATAGGCCAAAATGCTTGTTTTATGTCTGAGCCTTTGCATGTTTAGCATTGCTTGCTACAAGTTTCTTTCAAGGATAAGATGTGTAGTAGTAGTAGTGCCAAACCACTGACAGTTTTTTCAAATGTAGTTGAGATTGATAGCAAAAGTCATTTTCAAAACAATCTTGTTTGTTAACAATTTCGTTAAACTTAAACTTCAGAATCAATAATAACACCAGAGCAGTTCGCCGAGGTCCTCTGCGATGATCTAGAACTGAACACGTCTACTTTCATCCCGGCGATAGCCACGTCCATCCGACAGCAGATTGAGGCGTTCCCGAGCGAGCCACCGGCCATATTGGAGGAGCAGGCTGACCAGAGAGTGGTTATCAAGCTGAATATACATGTTGGGAATACTTCTTTGGTTGATCAAGTAAGTAGTTACAGTTAACGAATTTAAGTAAAAAGCTTCTGAAAGGTTATTTGAATCGAAAATATTTTTTAAATTGCATACAACTATGATTTTCGACAATGATAGCCCTGCATTCTTAATAAAAGAAAAAATAATGCTATACAATGTGTTAATGAAAAAGCGCAAAACCTCAGACACCCCAACTTATTTTTATTATGAAAGAATTAAGTAAATTATTAAATTTAATTTTCGTGGATTATTGAAGAAGATATTAGTTTTTTTTGTTTTCTTGTGTTTGCCTGCAAATTTAAAAGTCTAGAAAAGATAGTGCAACGTCGCCGCTTCGCGTGCCGCCGCAATAAAAGAGTTAAGTGATGATTAAATACGGCGTAATTAAAATGTTCTTTGGTCAAAATTCTACTCTCGATTCTGAACAAACTATTTTCAGGTTTTGCGCTTTGTATTAACACTTTGTATGAATAAAATAACAGCTATACGGGTACACATCATTAATTTTTGCCATGTCAGGTATTACTTGCTTCAACACTTGTGTTGTAAATACGATGCTAAGACTTGTGATTAGAATACTTGACCATTTTATATTATTACACATTTAACTTTCGTTTTATTTAGCAGGATCACCCCTTATTCCAATAAAACACATAAGATGTTCTCACATTTTACATGTGACTACTTTTTTCTCCAGGTCGAGTGGGACATGTCAGAAAAAGAGAATAACCCGGAACAATTTGCTATGAAACTTTGCTCAGAGCTCGGTTTAGGCGGCGAGTTCGTTACTGGCATCGCGTACAGCGTGCGCGGCCAGCTGGGATGGCATCAGCGGACTTACGCGTTTAGTGAGGCACCGCTGCCTGTTATAGAGGTGAGTTTAAACAGATAGAGGTGCAATGACCAGTATAGAGGTGCTCACTGCAATGGTCTAGAATAGAGGTACAGTCCCCAAATAGAGGTACAGTGCCGCAGTATAGAGTTAAAGTGCCACAAAATAGAGATGCAGTGACCATTATAGAGGTGTAGTCTAGACTAGAGGATTAGTGTCTCAGGATAGAAGTATAGTACAGTGCCCCGGAATGTAGGGTAAATTAGCATTTAGGTACTCGTATCCAGCAAAAATGTATAAAAATTTTGTTTTGTTGGATGTTGGACAGCATATCCAAGTCCAGATGTGAACCACTGCTGACTTTTAAAGAACATTGTGAATAAGCATTAAAGTAATGGAGGCATTTGCCCAGCAGTGGTACAGTATATGGGCTAATAACTTTACATTACCTGTTATAGTAAGGGAGCTGGCGAGCATTTCGGTATATGATTTGCACAAGTTTCACATCGAGGTAGATTGCAGTTTGCGTCAGTACTTATTGATTTGGTCCAGTCAATTAAGGTCCTACGTCGCTGCGTTTTCGCTATACAGCAGATTATAGTTGCTTGAAAAAAGGGGGTATCAAATCATTTGCACATGTCTCTGGGGTTGATGGTCACAATCATCCTTAAAACGAAGAAAGTCGAAGAGGCAGACATTTAGAGCTCTGCATTATCATGGGACGGAGTTGTGAAAATGTTTAAAAAAAAGGTCTACTCAGTTTCTTTTCCGAACTGAACCAGTCACAGATTAACAATTAAAACACATGGCGCCACCTTCTTTGCGGACAAACCATGGAACTAAAACTCTCAACATGTTCGCAAAATAGTATATTTTTACTGGCTGTTTGAGTTTGTCTGCGTCACATGAAGGAAATTAAAAAACTAATTACTTTTTACTCCCTAGGGCTGAAAGTGGTCACTTTAGTCCGCTTCGTAGGGCTATATTGGCGTGAAAACAATTTTTTTTATATAATATCGCCCACCTTTTTTTTACATTTTTGAAACGCTGTGAATTGACAATGCAGCGCCACCATGGTGGCAGACTGATGGTATAATTATCGCTATCAATAACGTCTGCCATGTGTGCTGATTATATAGAAATTTTGCTCGCCAGCTCGCTAACTATTAAACAATAAAGTATATTCATGTTTTGTACATCATTTCACAGACGCCGTACCGCCAGCCGTCAGACGCGGAACAATGGGCGCCCCACTTAGAAACCCTCACTAACGCAGAAATGGAGAAGAAGATCCGCGACCAGGACCGCAACACGCGCCGCATGCGCCGCCTCGCCAACACGACGCCCGGTTGGTAAACATCCTATAGGACTGCTCAAACTTAGTACTGTTGGGAGCGGTTTGGCAACGTCGCGTTGATGCAACATTTTTGTTATTATTTTGGCGAGAAGATTGGCGTAGTGCGCTGTTGCGCGGTTACTCGCACTGACTTGCGTGGTGTCCAGGGTTCGATTACCGGTCAGGTCGACCCGGAAAAAACACTAATATATTGGCTCTGGTCTGGGTGTTCTTAGAGACGCCCCTGACACAAATCCTTGTTTGGTACACACGCATTCACATCAAGTTTTAGATAGGAGCAACTTATGCTGCCGACATAAGACCCATAATGCAATGGTTTTATAAAGGTTGATGTGAAAGCGACTGTGTCGGAACACAAGGACATTTTATTTATTATTACTTTGATACCATGAAAATTAGTGTGATGTCTGGCGGATATTTATTTATTTATTTAATTTAAGCAAGAGTATATTATCTCTGCCATGATTTGCATATTACTATACAATAGGAAGTCGAGACGTTGAATATCGGGTAGTTGTTAATATATTGCTCAATAAAGTGAAAACGTTTTTTACTGAATGAATGAATAAAACGCAGAAATTTAACGAATAAAAATTAAAAATTGTTACGAAGACGTTGCATAAATGCGACGTTGCCGATCCGCTACCAGCGCACGCTCCTAACTAACATACACACGAAAAATATTTGATTAGGACACAAGGGACTGATTCACAGACATAAATGAAAAGAGATAATGCAAGGTTTGTATGAAAACTGAACGTGACGCATATTTATTGTATCTGCTATCGTGGCTTTTCTTAGAGATCACACTGGACGAATACGAGTACGATCATTTAATCGCCTAATGAAATGGTCCTGGGAATGATTTGGAATCTTCTAGTCTGGACACTGAAACAGTAGCTATGATCTCTAGCCATGGCTCTTAATGGACTGACATTGTCTTTCCTTTTAGGAAAAGGTATTTGCTTTAGTTAAATTCCTAATAATATTGAATGTTGCCTGTGAACGATGAGTTTTTTTTCCAATTTCGCGAAAATCACTACGTCACAAGATATAACAAATAATGCTTGCGGGACTAGTCTTGTGGTCTTGATTAAAAAGATATTATGAAGCAGGTTAAAAAAATAAGAATACCAATTGGTTCTCAAAAAAAAAATTGGGAATAAGACAATAATTTAGGTAAAAAAAATGCTTTACTTACTAAACTGCCCCCCGATTCAGAACAAAGTTATCGACTGATTCGATTATTTTCTTTTATTTTTAATTCATTTTTACGAAGGGTAGATTTTATGTTATTGATTTTATGAAAACTTAAGGCCTTTGGCATTAACATATAAAAATATTGATAGCTACCGCTAAGCCGATCACTTACTATAATAAAAAAAAAAAACGAATCGGTCGATAACCTCGTTCTGAATCGGGGAGGTGTCCAAAAATAAGCGTACAGTACTTATTTGCTATGATACCAAAACATTACTGTATCACAATTTCAAATATTGTGTTTCGTCAACATAAAAGTCTGAAACCCTTGTTCACTTATTCTAGTCCTCTATAAGAAGTATTTATATGCATGTTTTTACTTGAAGTTGTGGGTAAAATGTTTTTATTCATTATTTATTATAATCATGACAACAGGTGTCACGCATCCGACATGATAACACTTAAAAATCACATGAACTTATAAAACGCTTGATCGAATTATATTTTTAAATTTGTTTATTACCGTTTCATAACCTAACGTATTTTAATGTATTATGATGACGAGTTTCAGCGATACACTCTCCGTATAGGATCATTCTTAGTAAATTAAAAAGGTCTTCCTGCTAAGAAATGTAAAGTGCGTTTCTCAACCTCATTTGTTGGGTCAATCAATAATATTTTATTGATAATTAGATCAAAAAGTTTACACAATTAGGCGATTGCGATGCAAAAGTGAATGAAAAGTTGATCGACCCAAACCTAGCTGTATGATGTTTATTTAACTGTGTAATGGGATATGGTACTGTTTTAATTTATTTAGTATTTTTAATATTATAAGGCAGCGGTACTTTAACTACGAAGTATGTACTTAATCAACATCTTGTACCTATGTACCGTGCAGATTGCGAAATTTGCGAACGACTAACCTCACGGAGTTAGCCTTTGCAGTTTATAGTTAAATCATTATATTACATTTTATTATCATTTTCTAATTCTAAATATTATTTTAACCTATTAAAAAAATCATTAAAACTATTTATTATTGATACTATACTTACGTCATCGTTTCGTACCTATTTGAATTTTTAATGATACCTTGTTCACAATAAAATATGTATTACGAGCAGTACTCAAAAGGTGTCCGGTATATATAAATGTATATCTATTGTAAACAAATGACGTTTACATTAGGTATACATTTGTGAACGTCATTTGTTTATTTTTCAATGACGCATTTACTGTTGTTTTTTATGATAAAATATTTCATGATGATTTACAGATTAAGGTGATCAAATTCATTTGTAGGTTATATTATAATTTATTTTGATACTTTGCCGCTTGAAAAATATCTCATTTTATTTTTTATCATGAAAACCATTAATATTTTTATTGGTATCCTATTATCTGTAAAAACTGTCGGATACTTTTTTGGTTGCCTCGTAAAATTTTACATCAATTAAATGCATCATCTTTTAAGTATTTTAATAAAATATTATGATAAGAATGCCTTCAATAAGTACAATTTCATAATAATTGCAAGTAATGTGTAAGTAAGAAAAATGCCGCAAAAATTGCACGAGATAGTTACCAAGACTAAAAAATTATGGGCGTGTTTGTATGAGGACATATATTTTTTATTTTTTCAATTTATAAGTTGTCCACTTCTAAGTCTTGAGGTTCCGAAAAAAAAAATTCCTCGTTCATTAGTCATTACTCTCCCTTTGGATTTACATATTCGAAGTGAATTTAAAGTACCCCTTTGTGGGTGGGTAACGCCTTCAAATTCAACTTGACACTGCCAAAACTTTTAATTATTCTATGCTTGTTGTAATATTTCTTGAAATTTTTGCGGTCGTACGAAATGTTGTAAAGCGTAAGTGGACTGTTAAAATTCTATCACATTAAAGAGGATTTTTCCTAAAATCTCATTGTTTCATTTAATAATCGTCCATCTAACTAACAGCATACGACTTGCAATGGGTGATTAAATTTACACAATCTGCTTACCATATCCATATTTGGCATTTTGTACAAAGTATTTATAGAATGAAATAAAACATTACTTTAAAAAAATACTTATTGGTCATGCTAGTTATGATAATGTCGTCCAAGTAAATAAAATCGGTCAAAAGTTTTGATTGTCTGTTTTCTGGTAACAGATGCGTCGTTGAGCCGCGCAGTCAACCGGCTCATTCGCGCTGACGAAGCTATCTTCCAAACCACGCCAGAAAAGAGGAGGAAAAAAATTTAATCACCCAACGCGACCTGCCAAGAACCTATAGATATGTCCAGTAGCATTAAAACCTTGAAATCTTAAGATATTGCAAAATTTACGTAATGTTTCAGGATTACTAAAGAGTCTTGGAAACGTACAACATTGGGTTTTCTAGATAGTGGAAACTTGGGTTTACTTATTTTAAAACAGATTTTGTAATAGAACCCTGGGCTAAAGTTAAAAACCATCACCAAGGTAAGTGAACACTCTGACACTGCTGTCAATCGTTATATTTTGTTCCCTTTTTTAATCCGTCTTTTAAGGTTTTGAAGTTTTATTGCAAATGGACACATCTTGAAAAATTTCTGCAATGTTCGTCGTATCTTTCGTATGGAAGAAGCTGGAAGAGATCTATCTACCTAGTGTTTTTATTCCCGAAGTATTTAAGGTTCAATAATTAGTTAAAAACATTAGAAAATATTATTTTTCTTTTTATGGAAAATAGTGTAATAGTGAAATGTTATTGTACCACATAAAATTGCAGAAAAATTAGTTGATTTAAAAATATCAAAACGAGAAAAAATGCTTTTACACAGATTTTTGACTTTCATAATACTGAACCTTTTTTTTCACTTAGAATAAAATTCTGCACATTCCTTTGAAACTGAGATTTCAATTTAGAGTTTTAACTTTTCCTGGCCTAGAGCTCAGTTCCCATTAGTTTTAGTTATGTGTTTTTAAATAAAATATTGTTTGATGTGATTTATGCTCGAGTAGCAAATAAAGAATAATTTTTCTTTCTACCTATGCTCCTTAAAAGGCGGTGGCTATTAGATTTTAGTTAGTTTCATATAAGAACAACTAACTTACTTAAAACAGTTTCGTTTTTTCTATTAGATTAAACTAATGCTATATGATTTGAATTATAGCCATGTTTATCTAAATTAATAACGTTTTTGGCTCTCCATATCAAAACATTGTAAGTTTGCAGGACAAACTTACAAAATTAAATTTAAAAAAATATTCAACTGTAAAGAGCTCTCTTAAAATATTTTTCTGATAAAATCGAACTTGAAGTACCTTTTTCTAATCTAACGTAGGGAGTTCTGAATCATCATACAGTCAATCTTGCGCTGGCCCGTAGTATCTCTAGCATAGATAAAAAAAAAATTGAAAACAAATATTCCCGAAAAGTGTAATAACATCATATTAATAAAATTGTTGTGATTCTTTTACTTAGAAACTATGCTATTATTAAAACGAATAAATGACAATTGGATGTAATATTGGGTGTGGTTTTATTTATTTAAATATTGGCAAATGAACTTTATCAAGTCGGTGAGTATATCTGTAGAGTAAAAACCATATAAGAAGCTATCGGTAAATGGGTGCAAATATTTTGTTATCAAAATAAGTTTTGTGAACCTAATATGTTAACCCCTTAGAATAAATACACGAAAAATTATAAGTTACACTAAAAAAAGAAAAGTTATCTAAAAAAAAGAATAGTCTACCAAATATTGAATATCTAAAAAAGTAAATTCGCACATCTTACTTGCTACACATGCGTCAACTGTAAAATGTAACCGTATGCCAAAATGTTCACCAAAGACATACCCAATTTACACGGCAACGCTACCCAAAGAAAGTACAACGCTTGCATTAAATGTTTGTTTTTTGGATGCTGATATTTTATAAGACTAACAAAATGGTCATATTTAGATAACAGATTTGCAAAAAAATACATTTTGATAAACTTCAACTAAATGTCTGTTTTAGATACTTATTAGGTGTCAGTTGCTTTATTTGGCTAACGTTGACTTAAATAAATGAGTACAGTATTGAATAGGGTAGCAAAATTTATATTATTAGTATTGTAAAATAAATTTAAAATAATTTTGAAAATTACCTAATTTAATTTAAAGCAAATTACATTTATCGTTACCAATTTTGGGTGACGAATATTTTTTTTGGGATAACTCTTTAAATCAAATTTGGTGGACAGTTGAACATAAGCCTCGGTAAATTATCACATATAAAGTAGTTAGTGGCAAGGCTGCTGAGAATTAGTAAAATCAATTACCAACACCACTTTACTGGGATCGTTGCATATGAACAAACTGGCATAATGTACAGAAGGGGGACTATCAAAGAGGTCTAATTTTCTAATTGCTGACCTTGTAAGACACAAGGTCAGCAATATAAGAGCTCGTCTTTTGTGGTAGTAGTAGTAGCCGTACAAAAGCTTGTATACAAACCGGGTGATTATCAAATAACTTACAAAAACGATATGGCATACTCACTGAGTGATGTAGAAACTATCTAAGTGAGAATGAAATTAATTTAACTAACTTTTCATCCCATCTATTCGAAAAGGTGTTCGAAATTGTGCCGTGCTGGTGGCGGCATGTGCCGTGCTGGTGGCGGCACTTTAAAAGAATACTTTCCACAGCCCCATATCTTCCCATGGGTGTCGTAAGAGGCGACTAAGGGTTTCTTCCAGCAGACCATCTGCTCTTCAGGTGGGAGACTTATGTCGGCCGGTTGTTGTTACCACCATGCAGTTGTGTAAAACCCGCCAAGTGATTCTGACCTATCTCGGTCAGGTCGCGTTCCAGGATCAGCACTGCACTAACCGGTGCCAGGGGGACTGTGATCGTGGCACTTGTTGGACCAGTGGGAGCCCTAGCGGCGGTATTGTGTGTGTAGTGTGTATCGGCCCGCCGGCCAGGGAGACCCGTAGAAACGGTGGTGCCGCTGGCCGCCCGCGGCATAGTACAGGGGCCCAAAAGGGGTTAACTACCTCTGGAGGCTGCCCCACCAGGTCGCGCAT
Source organism: Udea olivalis (assembly GCA_947369235.1). Lineage (NCBI taxonomy): Eukaryota > Metazoa > Arthropoda > Insecta > Lepidoptera > Crambidae > Udea > Udea olivalis. The sequence continues at coordinate 5,154,285 of OX376362.1, read as the reverse complement.
AATCTCGGGGTAGATCGTCGTGCCGGGTGGTGCCCGGTTCCGGTGGGGCCCGGCGACCACACCCGAGGGGGTACGGGGGCCCTTCCGTCCGGCAGACCGGCCTACACTATTCCACGCGATTAATACCAATGCAGGGCACCACGCTTTGTCTTTCATTGCCTCGATCACAGTCGTCCTTTCACGCCCCTCCCATCCTCCAACTTCTATGGCAGTCAGAAGCATGAAAAAACGGCTAACAGCGGCATCCCCATCCCCCACCAACACGTTGTTTGAGGTGGAGTTCGCTAACATCCGCGGACTCCATGCAAACCTCAACGCCGTCCATCAACACCTTGAGACGGCGAGGCCTGCGATGCTCTTTTTGACGGATACACAGATAGGCTGCCCTGCCGATACGTCATACCTGCACTACCCCGGCCATGTGCTGGAAGAGTCCTTCCAACCTAAAGCCGGTGTATGTCTATTCGTCAGGGCGGAAGTCTGCTGTAGCCGTCTCCGCTGCCTAGAAGACCAATCCTTCTCCACCCTGTGGGTGCACGTTGAACTGGGCTCCACGAGCCGGGTCTAAGCGTGCATATACCGCTCCCACAAAGGCGACGCCGAGACAACTCGACTCTTCGAACATCTGAGTCAGGCCGCAGACAACGCTCAGGTGCAGTTCCTAAATGCCGAAATGGTGTTTTTGGGAGACTTCAATGCCCACCATGAGTCCTGGTTAGGCTCATCAAAAACAGACCATGCAGGCCGAACTGCCCATGCGTTTGCTCTCACGCAAGACCTGAACCGCAACTGGTACACCAGCCCACCCGGGTACCAGATATTGTCGGTCATACTCCCTCTTTATTGGACCTTCTGCTGACGAGTCACCCAGCCGGGTATAAAGTGTCGGTAGGTGCTCCATTGGGCTCCTCCGATCACTGTCTGGTTGGCGCTACAGTGCCTTGTGCAGCTCCCCCACAACCTGTGGAGGTGACGTGGCGGTTATGGCACTACTCGTCGGCAGATTGGGACGGATTGCGAGAGTATTTTGCCTCCGTCCCTTGGCGGCAGTGCTGCTTTGGAGAAAGGGATGCTTCAGAGAGTGCATCTGCTATCGCTGACGAGATCAGTACCGGAATGGAATACTACATTCCTTTTACTGATGTCGTCAGTGCTAGCAAAACTGGTCCCTGGTTCAATCGCGAGTGTGCCGCAGCTGTTGAACAAAAACAGGCGGCGTACCGTGCTTGGTCTAGGGCCCAGGCACTCAATGATCATTCAAACCTTGCCTCCCTGAAAGCAGCCTTTAATAAAGCCACCAAGGCCACGAAGAGGGCTTACATTAGAGCAGACGCCCAGCGAATTGCACGTGTTGGCCAAGAACTCATCACGCACCCTACGGGTAGCCGCTCCTACTGGCGACTGGCTAAACACGTGCAATCTAACTTCTGCGTGCCTTCGCTGCCCCCACTGAGATTCCCTGATGGATCGTTGGCTCATCAGCCGCAAGAGAAAGCCGATTTACTGGCTAACCTCTTTGCCGCAAACTCTTGCATCAATGACTGCGGTGCTGCGCCGCCTGATATTCCACATTGCGGCTCCACAATGCCTGATATTCGTATCAGGCAGTGTGATGTTCGTGACGAACTGCAGTCACTCGATGTCAGGAAAGCCAGTGGCCCTGATGGAATTCCAGCTGTGGTGCTGAAGAAATGTCCAGCGGAGTTGTCTCCAGTGTTCACTAGCCTGTATCGCCTCTCCTACAATTCGGGTCTTGTGCCGCTGTCTTGGAGGGAGGCGAACGTTCAACCAGTTCCCAAAAAAGGGGACCGGTCTGACCCTGCCAATTACCGTCCAAAGGCCGTAACCTCAGTTTTAGCTAAAGTGTTTGAGCGGATCATAAACACGCAGCTCATCCGCTACCTAGAGGATCACTCTCTCATTCACGACCGTCAGTACGGCTTCCGACCAAAACGGTCTACGGGTGATCTTCTAGCGTACGTAACACACATCTGGGGGGAGGCTATGGACAAGCATGGGGAATCTTTGGCCGTCAGCCTTGACATTGCCAAAGCTTTCGACCATGTATGGCATCGTTCGCTTCTTTCCAAGCTTCCGGCATATGGTCTGCCACCTCGCCTATGCGACTGGGTCGCCGGATTTCTGGAGGGACGTAGAATTCGTGTCCTTTGCGATGGTCAAAAATCACGCTTTCTCCAGATTAATGCCGGAGTGCGGCAGGGCTCCGTCTTGTCGCCGACGTTGTTTCTTCTGCATATCAATGACATGTTATCTCTTGGTAATATTCATTGCTATGCGGATGATAGCACGGTCCACGCGCGATATTTCGAGCGCCCTGGGGCAAAGCAGACTGACATCGGGGAGAAGAGGCGAAGTCTTGTTGTTGAGCTTGACGGAGTGTTGGACCGCATTTCAGAATGGGGTGCATGCAATCTTGTCGAGTTCAATGCCAAGAAAACGCAGGTGTGTGCATTCACAGCAAAGGCGTCGCCTTTCCTTTCCCATCCCACACTTCAGAGCACCCACTACCGATTAAGGATAGCCTAAACATCCTTGGCATGGATGTTCGTAGCAACGTAAACCAGCGGGACTACATTGAGAGCGTCATTAGAACTGCATCCCGTAAACTCGGAGTCCTGAACAGAGTGAGACGATTCTTCACGCCTGAGCAGCTCTGTCTCTTGTATAAGACACAAGTTCACTCGTGTGTGGAATACTGCTCTCATCTCTGGGACGGTTCCGCTAAGTACCTACTCGAAGCTCTTGACAGGTTGCAGCGGCGTGCTATCCGTATTATTGGAAACCCAGAGGCAACTTTGACCCTTGAGCCTCTCCAATTGCGTAGAGACATTGCCAGGCTAAGTGTTCTCTATCGCTTCTACAATGGGGAATGCTCTGACGAGTTATTCCAGCTTATCCCACCATCACCTTTCCACTCACGTACCACGCGTGCTGGACTACGGCGTCACCCACACACAATTCAACATTTGTTGGCCCGAACTAAAAGGTTCGGTGACTCGTTTCTTTGTCGTACCATCCAGACGTGGAACGCTCTTCCAGCAGATGTGTTTCCTTCCTCTTATAGTCCCGGGTTCTTCAAGCGGGGCGTGCCTTCAAGGGGAGGATGGCCAGCCTAGTGATTCGTTTGAATGACTGGGCTTACCTCACGACCGCTTTCCATCAGGTGGAGTGAGGTCATCTTGACGGGCAATATATAAAAAAAAAAAAGGACGACTTGGTTCGCCTTTCAGTGGGCAGTAATGCGTTTTTAATCCTCTTTAAAAGTGCGCCGCAATTATCTTTGCCGCGCACTTTCTGAATTTGGAATATCTTAGTGTTCAGCGCCAAAGAAATCGAACCCAAATATTGTTTGAATCTGATAAAGACTGGCTGGTACGACGGCCCATTAGGCCCATTATTTAGTCGCGCCGGCGGCTGAATAAAAAACAAAAGAAATCAAATCAAAACGCGCGAACTACCCGCGTTTTCATCAATTTTCACGGATTGTTAGAAATTCATAGTACCTACTTAAGTTGTTTTATTATTACTTAGATACTATTTAGTTGTTACTCTATGTTTTATTAAATAATGATATTACAATAAAATATGAGGCACCTTTTATCTATTTTCTCATAGAGGGTGATGAAAAGTAGGGTGTATCACTCGGGAGTGTGTATTTTTGGCTCGGGCACCGTACTTCGAATCCCTCGCTACGTTCAGGATACTACTAAAGAATCCCTCTACACTCTGGATTCTATTCTAGAATCCCTCACTTCGCTCTGGATTCAAAAAAGCGCCCTCGCTGTCAGGCTACATCATGTGGAGTAGGTACCTACTGTTGACACCCTTGGACAGGAGCGCCTGGATATCAACTCAGTCCTTTTGACTGTGTGCGTTACTCTAGCAAAATGATGTCGAAAATCGACATTCTAGTTTATCAGATAATTGTTGGCCAGCTCCTGTAAATTATGCGCGTTCTACCGCTCTTGTACAACGGGTTTTATTCTGAAAAACGGCTTGATATGATGCCCACGGCTATACTTTTTATCACCGCACCGCTCGCTACCGTCCAGGGAGTTCATCCTCACTCTCTGAATCCGCAATGCTCTCGGACAGTTCGGTTTCAGAGATGTTTCCTTCAGAGTACGCTTTAATTGTGGAATGAGCTGCTGCCGAGGTTTTCCCAATGAGTTATAGTATGGAGTTCTTCTAGGAGGGTTTGAAAAGGTTTTTGCAAAGTCAACAACGCGCGAGTGATACCCCTGGTGTTTCACGCGTCCATAGGCTTTTTTTTCATTATCGTGGGGAAATCCTCATGGATACCTCAACGCCCGGGGGAATGACGAGATTATGTCGGATTTCTACTGACTAAAACCCCACGATCATCATCATCATCCGTGCGGTCTATCCCGGTTGTGAACCCACACCAGTGTGTGGGGTCCCAGGGTCCGCCTTTCTTATTTTCTTGGCCCACTGCGCGCGGTCTTGTGCATCCTCAGTGGTGAGTCTGTTGGCACGCATGTCACCCTTGACGACGTCGAGCCACCGCTTCTTGGGTTGACCTCTTCTGCCGGTCAACGGCGGAGGCGGCATGGCCAGACATTTGTTGCCCACGTAGTTTGCCGATCTCCGTGAGTGAGTGACCATACCAACGAACTCCTGCAGCTTGTTTGCGATGTCACGAACGCGAAGGCTGCCCCGGATGTGGGTGTTCCGCACGCGATCTTTTGCGTGAGACTCCACTCATCCACCGCAGCATCTTTATTTCCGTGACGCGCAGCTGCTTGTGTCGCTCTAGTAACGGCCATGTTTCACTGCCATATAGGAGTACGGGCCTAGTGATGGTTTTATAGACCTGCCCCTTCAGCTTGATCGGCATTTTGGGGTCACAAATGACACCAGTGACCTCACGCAATTTGGCCCAAGCCGCGGAAATTTGGGTTTTGATGTCGCTGTCGATGTCCCCGGACGCGCATAACACAGATCCCAGGTAATTGACACGGTCCGTGCGCTCGACCACGTCATCGCCTTTGCGGACGGACTGGGTATTTGTAGTGTTGCAGGCCATGTACTTTGTCTTCGCCACATAAGTTTCAGACCGCCGTTTTCAAGTGAATTCTTCCACTTATTCACGTTGCATCAGCTGTACCCTGTCCGAATCTGCTAGCGCAATATCACCATACATACATGAGCAACCAGGGTGGTTGCTCGTGGTGGTTTCGGATGCTGTTTGACAGAACGTCTAATATTACACTGAACAGAAACGGGCTAAGCACGGAGCCTTGGTGTACTCCAACGGTGATAGGGAAGGGAAGGTAAGGGACTAAAGCTCGACGGTACTCAACATTAACACTTCAGCGACGAGACGGGGTCCCTAAAGATTTCGCAACGCCCCGCTGCCAGTGCTTCCCCGTATTGGGGTCCCCTCCAGCCGCGGATCACTGACTCCATCCAAACTGTTGTACACCGCGGCCCCCACCTCGCACCTTAAGGCGCTGTGCCCGTGGGCACCCCTTTGGGCGGGCAGTGGTAGGCAGGCATGCACCAAACCACCACCACGCCCGGTAGCAGGCAGTGGGTGGGTGGGAAGTCCACCCACCGCCACGCTTAAGCCCTCTTGGCTTGCCGGTGGTTCCCGGCTGCCACCAGTACTAAGCCCCCCCGCCACGACAAGGCGAAGGCTCATGGGGGGGACGCGTCCATAGGCTGCGGCAACCGCTGACCATCTAGCGGTCCGCGTGCTTGAGTGTCACCGACGTAGTTTAAAAAAACAAGAGAAGCACCTATATACGAACAAAAACAGAAGGTCCTCTGGCTACTGAGAACTATTACTTCTGTGCGTAAGTCACTTTAAAAGGGACCAGGGAACAGTGGGTACCCCTACCACGGGTTACACCGATGAATCGAAATGGGACTATTTATTAATTTTATTCAATTATTATTTATTGCACAAAGAGAAGTAAAATTGGCGGACTTAATTCCTAATGGCATTCTCTACCAGTCAATCATTGGGCGAAGCAGAAATCATGTTGGTGGCATATTCTAAAAATGTAAATTGGTAAGGAGAAACAACATACTGAACCAAATTATAAATACTATCAAGTTAAATACCTACATACACATACATATACATACATATATAGATTAATATATACTTAAAATTGTACCTAAGTCTTGAAACAGCAAGAAATGTGAGTAAGCGGTTAAATGAGAGAAGTTAAGGTTTCAGAAAGAGAAGATTGTGGATTGACGTTTTAAAAGACTAATGGCATACCTACAAACTACTGTAGTGCTATCGTGGTTAACGTGACGGAAACTCATGTTAGACGTTCAGTACGTTCCAATTCTTATCACTAGAGGCGGTAGGAACAGCTGTCATTGGTGTAAACTATGGTAGGGGTCAACATCAGAAGTAAGTGATAGTTTAACGTGCCAAAATTGATGATATTACAAAAACTATTAAGCTGATTAAACTATTATGAATGTAAATGAGATATTTCATGTGGCAATGGGCGGGTTACATTGCCTGCAGGACTGATAACCGCTGGGGAGTACCTAAGGGTCCTCGGAAGGCGACCACGAATTGAAAGACGCAGCGTAGGTAGGCCACCCACCCGGTGGACCGATGACTTGGTGCTAGTTGCAGGAAACCGCTGGATGCAATTAACCAAAAGCCGCTCGCTGCGGCGTTCTATGGGGCAGGCCTAAGTCCAGCAGTGGACTTCTAAAGGCTGTTGATGATGATGAATGGATATTTGCTGCTTGTGATCAGTATTTGAGGCAGTTTTCATTCATAAAAACAAATTGGTGGTTTGTTCAATCATCATCTACTTTTGCTGTTGATCGTACAAGACAACCGCTTTATACTTGCATAGAAATGCCTACAGACTGTGGCTAGGTCACCAATTGAAAAACCGATAAAAAAAGATATTGATTTCATAATTGTTGTATTTTAATAAAATACTTACATTAGTAGGTTCACGCAGTACAAAACAGGTCAGTCAGAGTACCAAGTGTAGGTAAGTTTTATTCAAAGTGGCCCTATTACAATCTCTTAAAACTTGTCAAGTTGATTCCCTAAACTACAGAAAATATCTATGCCAAAACTGAGTGTAGCAAGCAATTTCGTATTATAATCTTTCAGTACCAGCCAGTCAGCGGTTACCTAGGAGTAACGCATCTTCTGGACTGACGAAATTGCTCGCTATAAGTAATATATCGCAATATTCGGAATAGAAATCAAGCTCCATCAACTCGTGTTATTAATAATTGGGTACTGAAGTTCGAGAAGACGGGATCCACATTAAATCAACCACGATCCGGCCGACCTAGGACGTCGCGAGAACCCGTAAACAGAGAGCGCGTACGAACATCTGATAAAGATCAACCTGGCCTCTCTACTCGAACTTACCTTGTAACATTGATGGAAAAACGTTGGCTTGCAACGTAAGCATATACTGGCAAGATTATTTCGTTCCTCTGAGGTTTCAGTAACTCAGTAAGTGGTTTAGAGCAGTCACCCGGATTGTGAAAGACGCCGGTTCGATTCCCCGAGATCATCAAGGTCCGAAATAGGTTTTTTCCAGTTTTTCTATCTTTAACTCATCTATGATAATAATTCATAGTTTGACCTGGTTCATAATATTCTTTTATAACATATATGCTCGTAAAGGGTCTCTTATTTCACCAATTTCAATAACGTAATGTATCTCATTACGCACTTGTGCGGTAATGTAATGTAAAACGCACGAGTTTTTTTTATTATGGTAAAACGTACGGTTTAGCAAGATGCTCCGTCTAAAACGAACGGTACTTTCTTAAATTTTAGCAAAGAGTTTTTATGTCAGAAAAGAGGTCAACATTTTATGAATAAAATTAACTTTGGGAGATGAAATATAATAAATAAACATTTAATTCTTTAATTTATTTAATTTTGACAATAAATTACAACTATCTGTAACAAACACACAGAAATATTAATTTACTTTATTAGTAATACTGGCTGTTTTTAATGCCTTTTGCCTTAAAAAAAGCGCTGATGCGCGTGCATCGCTAATTTGTGAACAAGTAAACATTTTCTAACTGCTCTAGCAAGTGATTAAAGATTTTATTTGTTTTAGAAAGTCCGATTTTTATTTATTTCCTCTCAAATATGTTATAAAACGTCGTATGACATACGTGCGCTTTGATAATTACAGCCTCTGCTTTCTTGTAGCCCTCGCTTACGGCTCGGGCTAGCAATATCGCCTCGGCTGTAATTTTCAACTTACCGCACTTATATCATAATGTACTATTTCAATCATCTTGACAGCCCAAAGTAGGTAACTATTACACGCGGACGAGGTCGCGGGCAGAAGCTAGTTATTCAATGGCTTTTAAAAATATTTTATATAAAATAGAATTTAAACTCAAGCTAAAGAACATTTTGCTGGATATATGCTTTCACAGTATTCATGAACTTTAATAATTTAAATTTTGTAAAATTGACTACTAATGTATTAATTGTAATTCTGTTATAACTTATTATTATGTAAGTATCTACATATTTGTTATAATTATTGTACAAAACTTCAAACACAATGCATGTATTGTTATTGAATAAATGTTATTGAATTTACGCACGTAGATCTACACATATGAGCACATCCCACATTCCCAAATCTGGTCGATATGCTCTAGGTACCTACAGAGTATCGAGTACAAAGTCAGTAGACTGTGAATCGCACTTTGTCGATTTTCGGGCCATGCTCATTACTCGCAATCGCAACCCTTTTCGAGGATTGGAATTCGCGCTTATGTAGGTACTTACTTAGTACTCAGTGCTCTACGTGTTTAAAACTAAGGAGATCACTTTCGCATTAAGGCCAATAGTACCTAGGTATAATATAGTGGAGCAGGTTTATTTCATTAGATTGAATTTCAATTTGCTATGTTTTAAGCAAAACTAAACTTACGAGGTTAATTAGCATACCCATTTTGAAAAAAGAAGAAAACGCACTGGAGTGGTATAGGATGATAAATTTGGTAAGAAAATCTAAAAAATGTCTTCTTAAGGACTGGGGATATTATTTCCCTTTGTTCGCAGGCATTAGAGCTGATAAATGAATGTAAAGTAAAGTGAAACATTTCGAAAATCCGCCAGCCGGCTTATGTTGATCATTAGATATGTAAAGTACTAAGTTTATAACATATTTGCTCGTAAAGGTTTTCTTATTTTACCAATTTCAATATCGTATTGTATCTCATTACAAACTTGTGCGTTATTGTAATGTAAAACACACAAGTTTTTTTTATTAAGGTAAAACGCACGGTTTATCAAGATGCTCCGTCTAAAACGAATGGTACTTTTTTAAATTTTAGCAAAGAGTTTTTATGTCAGAAAAGTGGCCAACATTTTATGAATAAAATTAACTTTGGGATATAAAATATAATAAATAAACATTATATTCTTTAATTTAATTAATTTTGACAATTATTCATCTGTATAAAATATAATAAATAAACATTATATTCTTTAATTTAATTAATTTTGACAATTATTCATCTGTAACAAAAACACTAAAATATTAATTTACTTTATTAGTAATACTGGCTGTTTTTTTATGCCTTTGCCTTAAAAAAAAGCGCTGATGCGCGCGCATCACAAATTTGTGAACAAGTAAAATTTTTTATAACATATTTGCTCGTAAAGGGTCGTAAAGGGTTATTTCACCAATTTCAATATCGTAATGTATCTCATTACGCACTTGTGCGATAATGTAATGTAAAACGCACGGTTTATCAAGACGCTCCGTCTAAAACGAACGGTACTTTTTTAAATCTTAGCAAAGAGTTTTTATGTCGGAAAAGAGGTCAACATTTATGAATAAAATTAACTTTGGGAGATAAAATATACAAACATAAACATTTAATTCTTTAATTTAATTAATTTTGACAATAGCTTACAATAAATTACAATAACATCTGTAACAAAAACACAAAAATATTAATTTACTTTTTTAGTAATACTGGCTGGTTTTTATGCCTTTGCCTTAAAAAAACACTGATGCGCGCGATTTATTTGGAAATGTCATCAACTAGTGATGAATTTATTAATTCAACACCGCCAGAAGTCTCAGAGGCAGCGAAAAAGGCTACTCTAAGCCTCTTGCCCGAAAAATCGACCGATAGATACTTACAAGCGTATCAAAATTTCATCATATGGAAAACAAGCAAAGATGCAAATTCATTTTCAGAAAGTGTGTTTTTAGCCTATTTCATGGAACTTTCTCAAAAATATAAGTCAAGCTCATTGTGGTGCTACTATTCAATGCTAAAAAGCACTGTGAAAACAAAACATGGTATTGATATCAAGTCATACTCCAACTTGCTCACATTTCTAAAAAGACGCTCAAGTGGCCATGTGAGTAAAAAATCGAAAGTATTTTCGGCTGACAATGTCGAGAAGTTCCTAAAAGAAGCTCCGGATTCCCAATATTTAGCAACAAAGGTCAGTTGAAACTAAATTATTGTTATTAACTTCTTTCACTTTCGTATGTCTTTACATTATAGGTGTTTTGTACGCTGTTTTTATGTCTTTTCAGGTTGTATTAATATTCGGTATAAATGGTGCATGTAGACGTCAAGAGTTGGCAAGCATCACAACTAATGATGTCGAGAACCATGGGAGGCTTCTTCTTGTCCAGATCAAAAACACAAAAAATAAAATTCCAAGATCGTTCACAATACAAGGTCCTTTTTACGACATAGTGAAGAAATACGAAGCGCTTCGTTCAACAAAAGCGATGTCTAACAGATTTTTTCAAAATTACCAAAATGGAAAATGCACTAGCCAACCCATCGGCATAAATAAATTTGGAGCAATGCCGAAACAAATTGCCACTTTCTTAAACTTGAATGATCCACATGAATACACAGGGCACAGTTTCAGAAGGTCCTCGGCTACATTGCTCGCCGATTCAGGTGCACACTTATTGACACTAAAACGCCATGGAGGGTGGCGGTCGAACAGTGTAGCCGAGGGCTACATAGATGACTCGATGAGAAATAAAGAAGAAATTAGCTCCCGCATCACAAGGAATATAAATTTGGAGCCAAGTGTTGACTCTCGACCATCTACGAGCACACGTGCGTACATTCCACCATCGACGCCGCCGCCGCCGCCGCCACCGACTGCAGAACTCTGTGGTCTCGTTTCTCCTACTTTCACTCAACAGAGTGAGAGAGAGACTGGTGAAATTGTAAATAATAATAATAACTTGACAACATTAAAAATGCCAACGGGCAACGTAATAATCAATTTTACAAATTGTTCAAATTTTTATAACTGCTTTAACAAGTGATTAAAGATTTAATCGTTTAAAAAAGTCCGAGATTTATTTATTTCCTCGCAAATATGTTATAAAACGTCGTATGACATACGTGCGCTTTGATAATTACAGCCTCTGCTTTCTTGTAGCCCTCGCCTACGGCTCGGGCTAGCAATATCGCCTCGGCTGTAATTTTCAACTTACCGCACTTATATCATAATGTACTATTATAACATATTTGCTCGTAAAGAGTCTCTTATTTCACCAATTTCAATAACGTAATGTATCTCATTACGCACTTGTGCGGTAATGTAATGTAAAACGCACGAGTTTTTTTTATTATGGTAAAACGTACGGTTTAGCAAGATGCTCCGTCTAAAACGAACGGTACTTTTTTAAATTTTAGCAAAGAGTTTTTATGTCAGAAAAGAGGTCAACATTTTATGAATAAAATTAACTTTGGGAGATGAAATATAATAAATAAACATTTAATTCTTTAATTTATTTAATTTTGACAATAAATTACAACCATCTGTAACAAAAACACAGAAATATTAATTTACTGTATTAGTAATACTGGCTGTTTTTAATGCCTTTTGCCTTAAAAAAAGCGCTGATGCGCGCGCATCGCTAATTTGTGAACAAGTAAACATTTTCTAACTGCTCTAGCAAGTGATTAAAGATTTTATTTGTTTTAGAAAGTCCGATTTTTATTTATTTCCTCTCAAATATGTTATAAAACGTCGTATGACATACGTGCGCTTTGATAATTACAGCCTCTGCTTTCTTGTAGCCCTCGCCTACGGCTCGGGCTAGCAATATCGCCTCGGCTGTAATTTTCAACTTACCGCACTTATATCATAATGTACTATTATAACTGCTTTAACATTTGGTTTGGTTGGCATTCGATTTGATTTAGAAAGTCCAAGTTTTATTTATTTCCTCCCAAATATGTTATAAAACATCGTATGACATACGTGCGCTTTGATAATTACAGCCTCTGCTTTCTTATAGCCCTCGCCTACGGCTCGGGCTAGCAATGTCGCTTCGGCTTTAATTTTCAACTTACCGCACTTATATCTTAATGTACAAAAACAAAAAAACAAGGACAATTTTGTGCATTTATCGCTAAAAGGCGATCCCTACCAAGCAACCTACATGTAAAAGGAAGTTTACTAGAAGGGCAAGTAAGTGCACTTATACAATGTTACCATAGAAAATATTATATCTACCCACTTAATTTAGAAACTGGACTAAGTTTATATGTCACTATAAATTTAAGTACCTACCTGCAGTACATAAAACATACGTAGGTATCTATGTCCATAATAAGAGGTATCACATATAATAAATACCTACATAATAATAATCAAATAGTAAAATAAAAATTGTGTCGTTAATATATGTAGGTACGAGTACATAGCAATTCGCTAATTTGCAATCAAATAATAGCGCAACCGAACCATAGTCACACTAAAATGCAACACCATTGTGATTATGGTTAATTTTATTTATCCGTAGTAGTTGCACTGGTGTGACTATATATACTCGTAAGTTGATATACTACTTTCGCTGTATGATGATATCCCTGACAGTTCATAATTGTCAATTATAGTGCTGTAACGAATGTAATTCCATCGAGTTGGCAAAAGAAATGGAATCGGATTTACCGATTTTTAATTTTTAAATAAATTCTTATTAAACGGAATAAGGCTAATAAGTTATAGAATTAAACGCGGTATCTCGAAAATAATAGTTAAAAAATAGCACACAAGGCAGACGCACTGGTATTGATGCGAATGACGTGATTACAAATTACAAAATGGTCGCTCCTATTCATCGATTTTTTGTCGATTCATTAGTGTCAATACACTATTAAATGGCGTTCCTTTTCACGCATCAGGCGCTGCAAAGATATATTAATTTAATTTCAAATACTTCATTTATTAGCGGTTAATAATAAAAACAATAATTTACTTGATAAGATTCGAAATAACGATAGTTTTTTAATAGTTTATAACATTTTCTCTATTGCCAGTTTTTTTTATTTAGTTTGAAATAGTATGCATGACACGGAACATTATGAGCTGTCAGGCATATCATCTTACAGTGAAAATAGTATACCTACGTGTTCAAAGATTCGTCAAATTCATACATACAAGTGAAAACTGAAATAAAAATGATTTAGATCATTACTCCTAGCACTACCTATCTATAATTTGAAAATGTTTAAATAAATGGACATATTATGTTGACCTTGCAAAGCATAAAAGTATCATCAATATCATTCGCACCCATAAGACGTCCACCACTGGATTCGTCCAGTCTCTTCAGTTAGGTCACAGAATAGGTAATAGGTGAGGTCGCCCCTATAAGTTTCTAGAGTGGTGAATGCAGCCCATGTAGCCGACACACTGTAGGCCGCATCGAATCGGAATTCTAAGATATAATTAGGTCATCTGTCCGCTTCGAAAGTTGGTTTCTCAGGCTGCTTTTTTCAAAGGTGAAGCAAGAACTGACAGAACTTCTCAGTCTGCTGCTACTTGAACTAAAGTTTAATTTTATGTGTTTGAAGGTGTTCCTAGCCTGTAATGTTGCGTTTCAGATTAGATTTTGAGCATTATTTCATTCTGAACATTATTCAATGCTTTTCCCTCACCAACGTAATGTTCCACTCTGTTTCATTACATTACAGGCAAATGCTTCAAGTGAGGGATCAGCTTTATAGACTGATTGTCCTTGTGGGAAAGAGTCTTGTATAAAAAGACAAGCACACAAAGAATATAACAAGGAAAGATAGCCGAGAGAAAGTTCTCAATTGTAAAAGATTTCGAGCATAATCCTTACCAGATGAGCGATAACCATATCGTACAAACTAGCGAAAAGCGACAGCAGAATGCAACGTGACCAAAATATTGCCGATTCAGCAACTGTCTCCAATGCCATGGAAGTTTTCGAACCTGCGGATCCACACAAATGCGACTGTGTCCTCAACATAAGATTTATAGGCTTAACACAGACGTACGACTTAAGATTTCAACTTCGCTTGTGAAAAACACGTCGCGCGCATGCGTAGCACCGACCAATGTTGTTGGCCGTACGGACGATGCGTGGCGATCTGTGAATAAGGATGTTAGGTGATTTGTAACGATATCGATAGTTTCAGGCAGTTTTTCACTGATAAGGGAAATCTGATTGATCTGTTTTTCTTGTACAGATTTATGAGACACTGGCAGATAGAATAATAATATTTAGACTAAGACAAATCATTAGGAAGTTACCTGCGCTACGGTTTGCAATCAGTCTCCTAATTTACCATTTGACAGATCCTGAGCCAATAATGAAGGATTATTAGTCGTCAATCCGCAAAAAAATCTGATAAAAACGCGATTTTATAGTAACGACTGTGTAACCCTACGTGCGCGTAAATCACTATCAAATACACTAATGAGCGTGTTGTAAAAGTCTTGTTAAGCTATAAATTTCCGAAAAATAAAACGGTTTTTTTACGTGAAAAGAAAGCGATTTTATCCACCAACGAACCACATTGTAGAACACCTGAGCTGCGTAAGCCTTCATCATTATGACTAATGGCTCCGAACAGGTGAGTAGCTCACCTATAATTGTCACGTTTCTCAACTATCAACTTAGGTGCTACTAATTGTAACAATGTTATTTGTATCGAATAGAGAACTACTAACATGAAGAAGCACGTTCGGCCTGCTGTGAAAATAATCTACGAGTACTTAAATTATCAGTTAATCTTCACAGGTTTACTGCTCGTATAAAGTACGAACTAAGGGGAGTGGATTGTCATCTGGTAGTAAATTATTACATAGTAGTAGTGGAGTCGATGTTTGCACGTCACTAATGGTAGATTTCACCACCATTCAGTGTGATAAAATGTTTGAGACAAGCGGAGGGAAGCGCGCGGGCTCTCAGCCCCCTCCCGCCATCGCGGATTTCAAATTTGGAATCAGAAACCGTAGATTAAAAAAATAAAACTTATAACCAGTGTCAACAAATAAAATACATTCTAATGGAAATTTTAATTTAGTTAAGCAGTTTGTATCTGATGTAAATTCTAGTGAAACCAAGTTTGAAGAACGCAAAAACTGTGAAAAATATTAGGATAAAATCCATGTGTGTGTCTGTGTTGCAAAATAAAGTGCATGAAAAAATTTCTGGGGTTGAACAAAAAGGTAAGCAATGATTTTGTATAAAAAAAAACGTATTTCCGAGTTTGGAAACTTTTAAACGTAATGGTTTGTGGTAACTTCCGGTTTTCAAGCATCTTTCATTAATTTAGAATAACGAAACTAAAACTTTTGCTAGAATATAGTAATGTTAGTAACTGCATTTAAGTAAAAGTTACGCACTGGTTAGGATTTTCAAGTAAATGATAGCGTTATTTTTAAATTTGGGTATAAATAGTATTTTTTTTCCTAAATGTTAATTAAGTTAGCTTATTGCTTTCTGCATTGGGTAAGAAAAATAAATCTCTCTCTTCTAGGTCCGACTTCCACCAATTAATTGCATGTAGTTCGTTACGCAACTCTCAGCGGTAACAAACCTTTCCTCAGGTACAGTCGCGTGCATAAATTCGGTGTTTTTTTAAAAATATAAGTCTAAGGCTCAATAATTGCGTAGATCCTGATTGGTTGGTAATATGTCTCGATATTGTAATAACATACTATCTTCCACGCCAGAAGTTATTTTTAAACATACGACTTCTTTGATAGAGTAGTAGGTAAATATTCAAATCCATACCTGTTTAATTTTTAAAACGTTTTTTAAAAATTAATCCATAGCTGTTTAATTTTTATTTTTTTTATTTTTAGCAATAAAATTTGATCATTAAAATATTAAAGGGAGTAGTATTGAAACCCTACTACCTACCTCTCCTACTTTCTATAGTGTCATCTTAACACAGTACATTCTTATTCTTAGTACATTCATTTATCTACAATTTTTCATCTTGCAGTTATTATAATGTGTGAACTTACTGTCAAATATTCTCTTTCGATTTTGTTTTTTATGCCAAATCCATAAGGTTTAAATAAGGGTGTTGCCATTAGACAATCAGTGGTAAGTAACCTTTTGTGTTTGTCTGTACACGTAATTTAAATGAAAATAATTAATTCAATTGGAATTTGATTGTGAACTTTATGAGCCCGTTAAGACGAGCTGCTAGCTAGCTGCAATTTGCATGCAGTTGACTAAACTTCAACGAGAAGTTAAGC
This sequence comes from Udea olivalis, assembly GCA_947369235.1. NCBI lineage: Eukaryota > Metazoa > Arthropoda > Insecta > Lepidoptera > Crambidae > Udea > Udea olivalis. The sequence goes on along the minus strand of OX376362.1, from coordinate 5,137,733 downwards.
ATGAATGGAGAAAATTGTACTGTACGTAAGGCAGTTTAGTTCTTTTTTAGAAAGTTCGTTGGTGGACTCAGATGTTTGAAGGGGTGCCACTTTGGCCCCCACCCTCGCAATTGCTTCTATGCACGTTTTGGATGTAGATATGACGCATTTGGACCGTCTACAACTGAACTGAGGTCGCAGTCGCGTCAATTATTCCTATACTAACTACTTCAACATTGCAGCTCGTTTTGATAGGTCAATTTGAATTGTGTGCCTTTACAGATGGTCGAACTTCGACATCGAATTCGATACCTCAGGTTATGGGAAACTTCGCATAGAAACCGCAACGTATTGAACAGCTTTTGCGTATGGAGCGTCGTCTCGTGGCTAAGCACTTCAAGCCGTGATTAGTATTGCTCAGAACGACCGTTTTAAACAAATTCAACGTTGGGGTCAAAAGTCAACCTGTCTATTGGAAACTCTATTTAAGAACTGCTCAATGGTCATGACCAACCTATATGAGTAAGTAAGTAAAGTAAATCAGCCTAAATACTGTCCCACAGCTGGGCAAAGGCCTCCATCATTGAAATCAAGTTATCGCTACAATTGATGGGTGTTGGCTTAATGACCACGCTTGCTAAATGCGATCACAAACCCGGGCTATGTTCCGAAAAATCCGGAAACACACTTTGCCCGACCTGGGAATTGAAGCCGGGACCTCCGGGTTTCGGGCCGAGCACTCAAACCAAACCACTCAGCAACGGAGGCGTTAAGAGTAACGTTCCTAAAAAACCCTTGTCAGAATGGGAATTGTAAGTTATTCTTCCATTGTCCGTTTGTGGAGAACCTGTAAGGGGCAAGCATTGAAGACAGGCTGCGAAACCTTCCAGGGAATCCCGATTTAACGTTGAATTTCTGAATTTGAAAAAACAAACATGGGAAACAAAAAATTGATATAATCGGTAGACATAACAATATCGTCTTTCCAGGTGGTGACAATGAGTTTAAATACGCTAGTGGATTTCTGAGTGTTAATTAACATAATTATATGGAAAACAGTCCTGAGCAAAACGTTAATATGATTTTATTTTCCATTTTATATGTCAGACTAGCGATAGTTAGCGCGGAATACAACCCAGTGGCATTCTCTAGTGTCGGAGGCCAAGATCCACTTGGGGTCGCTGCGCCAAAGGAAGTAATTAAGTAAGTTTTAAATATGTCATCTTTACTGATATTATAAAGAGGAAAGATTTGATTAATTGTTTGTTTGTAATAAATACGCTCCAAAACTGGACGGATTTTAAAAATCCTACCACCAATATAAAGCTACATTATCAAGGAGTGATATATGCTATATTTCCTTTTTATTTGGGCTATAATATTTCGACGGGAGAAACGTCCACGCGGGCGACTATGTACAAAATAAACCTCTAGACCACCACTGGAACTGTCAGTTAGGATCTGGAGGACTATCCAACTCCTTTATTAGCTCTCTTAAAAAGTAAATCCGTAAGCTTTTTGATGAAATTATTAAACCTTCCCCACCACTCACCAATCAAAAGATTGCTGAAGATGTAGGTGTATATTGTCGCGCAATCGAAGCAATGTGTCTACCTACACCGAGCGCGATCCAATGTCTGGGAGACTTTTGAGTGATGCAGAGAATCCTCTTCTTCTCTGTCGTTTCGCTCTTGGCAGAGCAGTCGTGGTCACGTTGAGGCGTCCACATTAGTTTTAGAGGCGGACACAGCTTTCTTCACGATCTCCTGCCATTTGACTGTCTGGCGCAGTCTGACACACGGTTCCACACTGCGGATTTTATTTGATAAGTCCAGCGCATAGGTGATCTGCCACGCGATCTGGTTCCCTCTACTTTCCCTTGCACAAATTAGATCTGGATATAAAATATGTTCTATTGAATTATGCTGAAATTAGAATTTGTATATTTGCCCAATGACATAAAGGTTTGTACCTTTTTTTCCTTTGGTTAATGCGGTCTCATTTCCACTCAAACAATCTGACCATGTATTAAGTATGGCTAGGTTTCCCGAGGTGCAGTTGCGATAACCGCCCAGTTAGCGGTTCTATGTCAAGATTAAAAGGAACGTCCAACGCCATTTCCTAAACGAACGCTCAACGTAGGTGAATGTGCCTCTTATTACGAGGTGGAGGATCGTATCTGTGAGATGGATATTTATTATCTTTGGGCGTGGGTGGCGGCAAGCACTTTGATCATAAAACTTCAATTTCAGACCCGAAAACTAAGGGACTTTTGCTCATATCAAAATTTCAGCAAAATTGACTGAAACCACATTTTTCAACCATTTTTTCGTGGTCCTTTTTATGAATTCATAAATTCATTACATTTTTAAAAATAATTTCCTAATTTCCTGCCTTATTTCTTCAAGGTCTGAGCTGAGAATTCAAACTTATTTCCACTAGTACACAAAATACAGGACGTAAATATCAAACTTATTGTACAAATATAAGGGGGTAAACGGACATGTATACAAACTTTTAATATGTATCCGGAATAATCAGGGGCCTTATTATAAGCCCTTAAAACTTGTCAAGTTTATTCCCTAAACTGAGCGTAGATAGCAATTTAGTATTTCGTTCTTACATTTCCAGCCAGTCAGTGGTTACCTGGCACTAACGCATCTTCTAAGCTGGATATTTAGTGACGAAATGGCTTACTACCGTCAGTTTAGGGAGTCAACTTGACTGAATCTAAGTGACTGTAATAAGGCGCCAGGATAGAATGACAGAAAGTACCTGAAAGAGGGACAGAAATTAGAAATCGCGTCAAAGAGTAACCACACATACACAGATTTACCCATTGCGCATTTACGAGTAATTGTATAATTAAGTGTTTAGTCGCTGTAAGGCTGTAACTATCTGAGTTTAGTCAGTGTTTTGTGTTTCGACGACACGAATGGCGTAGTGCGCTGTGGCACGGTTTCTCGCCTTTGATTCCGTAGTGTCCCGGGTTCGATCCCCGGTCAGGTCATTTCAGGAAATGATCTTTTCTAAATTGGCCTGGTTCTGGGTGTGCTGAGAGACGCCCCTGACTTAATTCCTTGTCTGGTACCTCGTGACACAGGGATATTTATCCCTACTTCGAGACCATGACAAGAGGATCCTTTCAAGACAATATTTTAAGATTTAGGTACGATATTTAGTGTATGTATCTTTAAATTTATGTATTATGATTATGTATGTGTAATATGTATAATTTTGGTATAAGTATGTTTTTTGTATTAATAGTATATTTTATTTCCGGTTTTATGAGACACCGCCAAGACGATTTCTGCTTCGCCCAGTGGTTGACTGGTAGAGAATGCCATTAGGCATTAAGTCCGCCAATTGTACTTTTTCTTTGTGCAATAAAGAATAAATAAATAAATAAATAGGTGTGTTGTCTGGTGCAAAAAAAAAAACAAAAAAAAGTTAGTTTTCTTTTTTAGCTAGGGCGATTATATTTTTTATTCTGAATGCACTATGCTTTTACCTTCGTGAGTAGAGTTCCACAGATTAAAATACTCTACCATGTTGTGTATGTACCAAAAACCAGCTGTGCACTATACTAGATTGAAAAAAGTGTTTTTGAGGCCCGCTCAACTGCTGGGAATTTAATTTTATGAAATACATTGAAAATTGATGAAATCCTTTTCGCAGCAAGTGATATGAAAGCTTTAAAAATAAAGCCGAGTTTCATGAAAGTAAAATGAGTCCTGCCAATTTATTTAAAATTGGAACTCTTCAACATGTTTTGTTTCCACTCACGGAAGACATTGGTTCAGCCACTCTTCATTATCGACTCGCCCTAGCAGTTTTGCTGCCCCTTCGTAGCTTCATCATAGAACCCATAAGACGTGGACTGCTGGGGTTAAGCTTTCCTCATGTAATAATTATGGTAATTGGGGAAATGGGAGGAATTTGCTGATACTCTGATATGCATTTCAGGCACTTTATCTAGTGCGAAACGCAGTTTTCCTGAAGTCACGCCACGAGTATCTACTTTATTTGGCCCCGTAAAAATTACCAGAAATGATGGCAGTAACCTTCTCAAATTAAACGCCCACACTTGCACGGTGAACTTGAAAGTTGAAGCTATAATTAGTTAAATCTATAAATCGTATCTGGTTGAGTCTAAGGTATAAGTAGATGATAACATTAAAAAAACTAATACGACCGAGACCCGCTGAATGTTGTAAAATTCATCGGCCCTACTTTTGATGTGCAAGCTTCAAGCCATCCATTTGCTTACACTCCATTCATACATCATATCGCTTCGGGATGAATGGCAGTGTGGAGTCTCTTTAAGCGTAACATAGCCATAACCCGACCACGAATACTATCGATCCCAACCGCCTTTTGGTTCTTTGATGTTTAATGGCCCGAATGAACCAGCTTTCATATATCCTCTTTAGAGGTCAGGTACTCCGAGTTACCCAACCACGCGATTTAAAAGCAAGCACCAATAAGCAACGCTGCAAAGAACTCGTTAAACTACTCGTACTTTGGTATTAAGGAGCCATGTCTACTTTCGACACTTTTGTCTTTCATTTCCCTCGTTGTAATTTCCCTGTATGCTTGTCGCTACAATTAATGGGTAGGTATTACCTTAATTAAATAATTATTTTCGGCGTAATTTCACGTTTTCTTTCAGTTTATGCAGTTCTGCCTTCTCCAATAGTTTATTTACGCAAATTTTAGCATGTTGCAGATGCAATTTTTTTGTCACGCTCGACACCTATCTGAATATTGTTTTTTTGGTTGGTCTTCTTTCTCTAAAAGGCTCTTCATCACGGTGGTGGTCATTTTTAAAGGGGCTTGAACCTTTGTGACACACGATGAAAGTGGTATATTTGAAAGGAGGACACATAAAAACAAAAAATGTGTTGTTAAACTAGGGGTGTTCAATAAAAAGTGATAATGAGTATGAAGCAATATATTATTTATTGTTGTTTTATTTTTCGACATAATCACCTTTGAGGCGTTTACACTTGGTATACCAAGTTTTTCTAATCCTTCTAATGGATTAAACAATCATGTACGGCGGCAATCACTTCCTTATCATTGCCATATTTGTGACCTCTCAGTTGTTCTTTTAACCGCGGGAACAGGTAGAAATCACTAGGCGCAAGGTCAGGTGAGTATTGAGGATGTTCCATCAATTCAAATCCAGCATCTTGGATAGCAGTCATCGCAACTCGGGACTTGTGTGCGGGGGCGTTATCTTGGTGAAACAACACAACTTTAGCAAGTTTGCCGCGGCGATTTTCGCGTATTTCCTGATGCAGTTTTTTTATCAAGGGCCGAGTAATAGTGGCTCCATGGTTCAATCAGTCATTATTAAGTATTCAATCATTATTACACCCTGGCTGTCCCAGAAAAGAGAGCCCATAATCGAATGGAAGTGCTTTAAACTTCTTATGCGTTGGAGATGACGGCCTCTTCCAAGTCATGGACAGTTGTTTCGTTTCAGGATCATAATGGTGGACCCATGTTTCATCCGTAGTTACGAGGCGAGCCAAAATCGGTCAGGATCTTGTTGTAACAATTCCAAACTGATTTGAGAAATCTGCAGTCTTGTTTAAAGTAAAGTAAAAGTAAAAAATCATTTATTCACTCAAACTTTTACAAAGAAGCACTTATGAAAGGTCAAAATACACAAAAAAAATATATAAACGATAACAGACGTAAATAAAATAATACAATGATAGTACATATTTTAAATAAACATAATGCGAATCTACCACCGGTTCGGAAGTTGCTTCTTATCGAGAAGACTCCGGCAAGAAACTCGATAGTTACTCTTTTGAACTTTGTTTTGTTTTACAACAAATAAATTCAGAGTACAGTCAAAAGAACAATAAAAATACATTATTTGAGCAGAGGAGCAGATTATTCCTACTATGACCACAAATTCTTGTCGTTCAAGTAATCCTCCACGTTATAATAACCTTGTTTTATCAACTTTGTTTTAATTGTAGACTTGAACTTGTGAAGAGGTAGATCAACAAGACTTTGAGGTATTTTGTTAAAGTACTTTACAGATTGACCCACAAAAGAATTTCCTACCTTATGTAGCCTAAGACTTGGAGTAATAAGTTTGTTTTTATTTCTAGTATTGTGTGTATGAGTATCACTGTTTTTTTTAAAACATATGCAAGTTTTTGCGCACATACATGGTTTGGTTATGCTCGTCTGTAAGCATTCTAGGCACCCAGCACGCTGATACTTTTTTATGCCCAAATGTTCATGTATAATATGTATACTTCCTATCAAAATCTTTAGTTCTTCAGCTACAAAACGAGAATTAACACGACGATCTGCCAAAAAAATTTCATAATTTGTTCGGTAACTGAAGTCGTAGGGCGAGCGCAGGTCGTCTTCACTTAAAGTTCTTCCTCTCTTAAACTCGGCACACCACCGCGCAACCGTAGAATACGGAGGAGCATTAACCGCTAATGTTCCTTTTAAGTCTAGATTTACTTGCTCACTAGTACATTTTTTAAGCAGAGATATTTTATTACGGCGCGAATTTCAATTTTATCCATTTTGCGTACCGTCGAAACGACGAAAACAAATGACTTCTATGTTCAAAATAAGAAAAGAAAATCAATAATTTTCATTTTCTTATTTTATCAAATGTCTGGGCTGTACCTGCCAGTATTTGCTTTTTTGTTGTTCAAGGAGATTAAATGCCATCATTACTTTTAATTGAATACCCCTCGTAGTAGCCACAAAATTTGTTTATCTAAATTATTATCACCATTTTCATATCGATCTTTCAAATAACTCTGAAACGTGACGTTTTAAGGTACCATTTTTTGTTTGTGCGTCATACCAACAAAAACATAAGTAGGTGAATTGAGAGCCAAGTTCAATATCATGTTAACTGCCTTGGTTGTTGACTTGAACAACAAAAGAAGTGAGGTCTAAATGGGTGCCAAGTTCAATGGTCAGTAGGATAATATATTGAAGCCTAAGGTCGACGTGGCTAGATCTCATATCCGAATTATTATTCAGTACCTACTAAAACTGTCATAAAAGAGCCCTATGTTCGATTGCTAGTTTCTGCCAGCAAGCCAAATTTTCGGAAGAATGAAATAAGAACTTACAGCTTTAGAACTTGATAAGGCTATAATATAATTCGTAAATGAAAACTAGCTAAGTCAGACCTTAGGCTTCAATAATTTAAACTACTGACCATTGATCTTGGCACCCATTTAGATCTTACTTCTTTTGTCGTTCAAGTCAACAACCAAATACCAGCAGAATACCAGCGTCGTGGTGCTGCGCCACGCACGACATTATGCTGAGCGGAGACCTTTTTGGTACTGTTGCTATTGTATTAGATGTAAGTTTAAATAAGTTTTTTTATGTGTATGTACCAAATAAACTTTAATTCATTCATTCATCCAAATAAATTAAATTCAAAAGTAAATTAAATGCGGTCTCATTCATTTTTGTCTGTGGAAATTAGTGCGCTTTTCCTAAACCACGGTTGTTGTGGAGCTTCCTCACAAAACTTTCGTACCTTGATGAATACGTATTTCCTAGTACCACGCTCTGGTGGTCTTAGTAAGTAGATTTGCCGGGGTACGCGGTCTAAGCTCACTCGAACTGAGTATTCTCGCTTTGCACTCCCTGTCTTACTAATATTATAAATACGAAAGTTCGTGAGGATGTATGTTTGTAACTCTTTCACGCAAAAACTACTGAACGGATTTGGATGAAACTTTACAGTAATACAGCTTATACATCAAAATTTAACATGGGCTACAATTTATAAAGATTTTTTGTAATTTGGCCTTATATAAACATAACGCGGGCGAAGCCGCGGGCGGAAAGCTACTGTGTCTATAAATGAACGAACTTAGGTAACTTGTTTCTTTCTCATGTGTATACTATACACAAAAACCAAAATCCCATCGGGTTTTGATGACCTGATGAGCTCAGTGGTTCAAGTGGCGGTTGATACGCAAAACCTTCCGCCGCCCTTGCGAGATCCTATGCGTCCCTTAAAATTTAAACAAGCAGTACGATATCATCTCATAGAATCGCAGAGACAATCACAGAATCCAAGAAATGGTCATAGTAAACCTCCTCTTCTGCTAAAATAAACAATGACGGGACGATTTTGATCATATAATTTACATACATTTTTTTTTTCTTCCACAAGATACTACATATTACACATAATATTATATTTACATCCTGTTCGTTCTATCTAACATATTTTTCCTCCATTGCCGACCTGCAATAAGGGCCAGTCTGAAAACCAGCGCTGGGCCTCCGTGCCAAGCATACGCTGAGACTGGTACCTATTGCCGAACCAGCATTTTAATGACTTTTTTTTTTATCTGTTAATTTTTATATTTTGTATCTTGTAGTCATTTATAAATTTTCCGTTTACTGTGCTTTAAATTTGGCAATAAAACTTTTAAGTTTTTTATTTTATTTATTTTAAAAGGCTGCGGGTCCGATTTACGCTTCAATACAACGACTGTTGATAAAAGAGATAATCATTTGCATTCGGTTGAGTTTGACGTACTTTCGCGGTTTCTGCTTTTCATGGTACAAGGGGAAACCTCACTTTGTGACCATGACAATGTATGTGTTGTTATCTTCATCTATTGTTCAAGCTTTTTATCAAATAATATCAATACATATTTGTGTAAAATTGTGTGAACGTTTTCGTTCGTTCTTGGAAAGTGTTAAAATTCTATTGGACAGTTCTATAAGTTCCGAACCTAACCTTGCCATACTAAACAAAATGACGCTAATATGTATTAAGAAACTAAATCCTATAGATATACTCTCACACTAACAAACATTCACCCCATCCTCCAGAAAAATAACCTTGTAAATGGGTTTTCTCGGAATAATCAGTTTACCGGGAACTCATTTGATTACCACAGACGTAAGGTGTCTGAATGAACGAAGTCTGAATGTGAGATTAGAAAAAAAAGTATCGGCACAATATTAAGAAAATATTGACACTTTTTTAATAACTTTTTAAATATTATTTGAGTTTGGTATTTCTTTGGTGAGAGCCGAGCGTCGTGGCCTAGGGCTAATTACCAAAGCACCCCAACTCGGATCGTGAATCGTGTGGTATCGAGTTCAAATCTGGCCAGAACCAATCTTTGTGGTTATTGTTAAATTCGGACTAGCTCTTCGGTGATGTAAAATATCGAGAAAAAACCTTTAGCCGGATAACGGCGGAATTATCACCACCTACCATGTTAAGTTCTAATACCATTGGTAAAAAGTGGGCTTCTGAGTGTTCCTTTCACTATGACGGCAACTGTCACCTGCCTCTGACTACGCCGTTTGGGATAAAGACGTGATGGTATGTTTTGTTAGAGTTTAGTTTAAAATGATTTGGACTCTCTTCTGGTTTTCTAGCGGTTTTTTGTTAATTATCAATGAATTTCGTTTATGATTTTCTTAAATCGTATGCTCAGCTCGAATGAGTATTTAGTATTCCATGTCGCCCTCAATTAACCTGTAATACGATCTAATGATCCCGTTCAAACACTTGTAAAGGACTGTTAATTACCAGCGCGATTCAAAGGGAGCCCCATCAGAGACAGATGTAAACATTTACGTTCAATTAATTATTTTTCAGTGTCTGAATGGGTGTTATTTATTACAATATCAATTGTATTAATACTGGGGTAAAAATTGTGTTTATCTGTTAAACCTACTTTAATCTTCTCCTGTCTGTTTTGATTTGTAACATCATTATGCTATGAAAAACCGGTTGTTTTAGTGGCGCAGTACGGTTAAAGAGACTTCAGACATCAAGGTAACATCCACTGCCCGTTATTGAGCACCTATATAATGCTAAATACTTCCGCTTTTCGGGAAACCACAGGTTAAAAACATTGCTGAGGTAGTGTTGTCTTCCTGCTGGTAAGAAAAATACCGAATTCTCACTGGGGAACTGTAGTTTAGTCACCTGGGGGATGAGGTTTGCTAATCGAGTTTGCTAGTAATTGCTCTTTCACTTTATTTGCATCAATTAAATAATGTTTAAATTAAACATTTTACTAAATATGCGCCACACCAATAACATATGGTCATGGTCTCGAAGTTAAGATAAATATACTTCTATTACTAGGTACCAGACAAGGATTTGAGCTAGGGGCGTCCCAGCACAACCAGAAAAGTTCGTTTTCTTAATTGACACGACCGGGAATCGACCCTGGAACCAAGTCAAGGTGAGAAACCGTGCTAGAGTGTACTATGCTTTTGTGGCGTATATTAAAATCATCCAGAACTAGAGATAAAGAAGACATTCTAGATATTTGTTCTAGTCAACAGATGTTCAGGCGGCGACAGATGTGGCCAGACCGGCAGTCTGCTTCAGCTAACCGGTTAACCAACCGTCGGCAATTTATATTCTGAAGCGCAGTAATTAGTTTCATGCGGTTAGCAAGTTCGATTTTAAGTACTATTTGCTTATTACTTACTGACGAACCCTGTGGGCTTTGAACGATTGGTTTCCATAATTACTACAGCCAAATAAGAAATACCCATAGAATATTAAAAAAGTAAACGTCGTACGAGTATTATACCGGTGAATCTCCGTAGCCTGCGACCACAGTGGACTTCTTTTAACAGCGAATGATGACGATGATCATTGGTATTAGTTTAAGTTCACTGTTTTTTTGGTCGTCGCAGATGTTGTTCCTCTGCACATTATGTGCCCTGCCCTGACTTTCACTACTGTTTAAGTAACTCTTAATTATTGTCACAACATATTTTGTTTTGTTATTTTGCATTGACAGTGCTATATATCATCTTCACCTATAGATTGGAAAAAAAGATTATGCTAGAAATATTATATGGTCAAGCATTTCTTTTTAGCTTAATAGTTAAAGCAGTGTTGCCTGGTTAGCAGATGATGCAGGTTTTATTTCATTTGAGATGGTTTCGTTTGGATGGTGGTTTGCGTTTGACCTTAGTCTCGCCTGATGGTGAGCGATGACGAGGCCGACGGTGGTACACGCTTACCCAGAAAATGCCTATTCACTCTGACCTTGAAGACACCAAGGTTGTAAGTACTCGGAAACACATGCTCTGGGCTCTACCTGCGTCTGTGTTTAGCGGTGCGGAGCAGAAAAGACGCAGCAAATCGTTAGGTGTGGATTGCTGGGAAGTCTTCCATATGGGGGTGGAAGCCCTCTCGGCGCCCTGTGGTCCGGTGGTAGAAAGAAGAGGGCGGTATCAGGTTATGTACTGCGAACATTCTCAGAAATACAACTTATAAAAAACCGATAGACGGCGACTTTACGCCGATGCTCCAAACTCTGGTGTTTGGTTTCCAACGAGCGCATCGTCGCGTATGAGTCTCCTGGGTCTTCTGTCCACTGATTCCAATGTATCCAGCTGATATTTGGCACAGCCATCCCACAGGAGGCAGCAGTAGGTACTCTATTCACAACCGAACTTGTGCTTGATATGTACAAGTGGAGCAGCTTATCTGGTGTGAAGTATCGCCGATTTTTTAAGAGGAGATTCTGGTCTGATAGCTTAAATTTTTATTTTTTGCTAGATAATTGTATTAATTGATTACAGCAAAGCGCTTATGTAGTTAGGGATTATTATTATTTTATTATTATTACCTTGCCTAAAGGGACTTCTTTTAATAATATATTTTAGTTTTAAATTATATTTTTTAAGGTTTTTAGTTTTAGATTCATTTTAATAACTTCAGATGTGTTAGTATTTGTTTTAGTATTTTTAATGTAATTAATATACATTACTTCTGTCTATATAACGGGGTAGGCAATGACATTTTGGAGCCGTGGTTTTAGATAGTTAGGGCTTGCTAATGATAGTCACACTCAAAACAAAGCATTTGACGAGCGGAAATATTCTAGCAATCCATTTGTAATGTTTACCCTTCCTCCCTTTCTTTACTTCAGCGAATGATTGAATCCACTTAGATATACGACTATGACGTCACCGTTCACAGAGTAAAGTAAAGTAAGTAAAAAATCATTTATTCATTTAAGCTTGTATAAAGCACTTATGACATGTCAAAAAAAGTATACAGAAATAATAATAATAAACGTAAATAAAATAGTACAATATTAGTACACATCGTGAATATACATAATGTGAATCTACCACCGGTTCGGACGTTGCTTCTTATCGAGAAGACTCCGGCAAGAAACTCGATAGTTACTCTTTTCAACTTTGTTTGTTTTACAAAAAATAAATTCAGAGTACAGTCAATGCGAGTAGAAAAAAGAACACAATATTGAGCAGAGGAGCAGATTATTCCTACTATGACCACAAACTTTTGTCGTTCAAGTAATCCTCTACATTATAATAACCTTGTTTCATTATCTTTGCTTTAATTGCAGACTTAAACTTGTGAAGAGGTAGATCAACAAGACTTTGAGGTATTTTGTTAAAGTATTTTACAGATTGACCCACAAATGAGTTTCCCACCTTGTGTAGCCTAAGACTGGGAGTTTTCAATTTGTTTTTATTTCTGGTATTATGTTTATGAGTGTCACTGTTTTTTTTGAACAGATGCAAGTTTTTGCGCACATACATTATGTTATCTAAAATATACTGAGCATGCACAGTTAAAATATCGATCTTCTTAAATACTTCCCTAAGCGAGTCGCGTGGTCTAAGTTTGTAAATGGAGCGGATGGCTCTTTTTTGAAGTACAAAAATGGTGTTCAAGTCTGCAGCTGAACCCCACAACAGTAGACCATACGACATAACACTATGAAAGTAGCTAAAATATACTAGTCTTGCTGTTTCAATATCAGTCAAGAGTCGTATTTTTCTAACAGCACAAGCAGCGGAACTGAGTCTCCCTGCCAGGGCCGTTATATGCGGACCCCATTGCAACTTAGAATCTAAAGTTATTCCTAAAAATACAGTAGAATTTGTTAATTCTAATGGCTCGTCATTCATAGTTACAATAGTATCAACCTGTCTCACATTGGGCATAGAGAATTTGATGCACTTTGTTTTTTTTGCATTAAGTAATAAATTATTACTAGTGAACCAACATAGTACTTTTGAGAGAGCATTATTTACATCGTCAAATGCTTGCTTACCTCTGTCGACTTTAAAAATCAACGAGGTATCGTCAGCAAATAATACTATCTCACAAATATCTTTGACATAGGTAGGAAGATCATTTATATAAATAAGAAAAAGCAAAGGTCCTAATATAGATCCCTGGGGCACTCCCATACGTATGGTGGCACCGGAAGATGCAGTTCCGTTGATACTAACTTTTTGAGTTCTATCTGTAAGATAGGATTGTATTAATTGAGATGAGATACCTGAAACACCGTAATGTCTTAGCTTAATCAGTAATATTTCATGATCCACGCAATCAAATGCTTTTGAAAGGTCACAAAATATTCCTACTGCATCTTGCTTGTTTTCCCAAGCATCAAATATGTGTTTGATAAGTGCTACACCTGCATCAGTTGTGCTCTTGTGTTTAGTAAAACCAAATTGTTTCTCATGTAGTAAGTTATTTAAATCAAAGTGTGAAAGCAGCTGGTTCAATATAATTTTTTCAAAGATTTTACTGAGAGCTGGTAGTATAGAAATGGGTCTATAATTAGATGGGTCACTTTTGCTACCAGATTTAAAAAGCGGGATGACCTTACTAAATTTCATCAAGTTGGGAAACTGACCTTGGTCTATGCAATTATTAAAAAGTTTAGCTAAGTGGGGTGATATCGTATTAATGATTGATTTGAGTAGATTAATCGAAATACCCCACAAATCTTCTGTATTTTTCATATTAAGTTCCTTAAATACCTTGAGGATGTCATGAGAATCAACATGATCAAAGCAGAACTGATTTGTGCACCCATCAACACTAGATGTTAGATGTTCAGAGATCCCTTTCACAAGATGAAAACTCATGTCGTAAAGGGACCTATTGCAAGCGGCACCTTAGGGGGTTTCCAAACTCGAACGTCGCTAGTAATAAATTGTTTATTTATTCCACAACTATACTCCATTCAATATAGCATTAGACAGAAGTAAAAAAATGATCTTTTTTGGGGTAAGTACACTTTGTGGTAAAAGTACAATTAATATTAAAACTTTTAAGATTTATGCCGAATTTATTACTACTACTTAAATAGCAGCTGTCACACTTAATTGTTCTCATGTAAAGTAAAGTAACTTCAGAATTTATAAGGCTTTTGCTTAAATAAATTATTTTGTCTAGCTAAAACTATACTGTAGATGTTAAAACGGAACGCATCTTTAACAGTTGATTGGCGGCTTGTGGCGCCAGTTGTTCTTATTTTGAATCTTGTATAACGTGTTCTGTCTGTCGTTCATACTTTTGTTTTACTCACAATAAACTGTTTCACAAGTTCAATCTATTCCGTGGTATTATTTCCACAGAGTATCCAAACACATTTGTAATGTCACTACAACTCTACCAAATCTAAAATGTTACATAACTCCTTCATACTCCGGTATGTCATCCGGCATTCCATTATTTATTTTTCATTTACTGACTTAGTTTATTAAGGATTTCTATTCATTGTTACTAACATCTATGGACAACTGTCTGAAAATGATTGTTTTTTTTTATTGCAACGTCAAATGCAAATTTTAGCACCCCTGCTTCTATGTGCCTCTTATTTCGATGTTATGATGAATGGAGTAGGAGGAATAGCTGTTGTCAGCGAATTTTTCCGCGTAAACATTGCTTTTCAAAATTTTCTTCTGTTTCTCAAGAACCAACGTAAAACTGTAGAGAGTTTCATTAAAATCCTTGACATACGTTTCAAAATGATGTTGGAATATACAAGCAGATTCTTTTGTATTCCAGCAACGCATATTATATTGCCAAGAGATGATGACAGCGATACTAAAAAATAACTTGGATAACTCACACCATGATTATTGGATCCCATACTAACTCACGACCTCTGGTGGTTGAACAGGACCCTTACATATAGCACCAACGGGCCAGACAAACTAGGCTCAGCCCGAATACGCGTGGATGTATGTACTTCTACATATAATGCAGGAAGAACGATATCTATGAACCCTATAGAAGTTAATGATTGCATTGCAATCTCCATGCCTGGTGTGCTGCTCGCACTATACCTATTAACTAAATACATATACAGTAAGTCTAATTAACTCACCATTAATAAGGTTTGTATACAACATTGAAATGTCAGTGTTAATTACAGGTACTGGGAAATGCTGAGACAATAGCATTCCCTTTGCCACGTTCACGTATTGAAGGCGCCCTAACAAATTCTACCTTACGACCCGCCGTGTGGTTACCGTTATCAGATAATCTTGGTTTGATTGATGTGTTTATTTGTATTCAAACCAGGATAATGTTTGCGACGAAATACGATATCTTAGCATAATGTTGATAAACAACATTCGGTGGTAACCTTCGCCATACATAGAGGCGATCGATTATGTTAATTTTCAAATGTAGCCTCCCTTTATCTATGGGGTGAAGTGTGTAAATAAACTATTAGCAGATACGTCCTTAATCACAAACTTAAATTGATAAAGATGATGCGAGTATAAAAAGGTCGCGTTTCACAAAAAGAGTGCCATGCACCTTTTTTGACACGCGAAGCCGACGCTCAAATAAATAGTGTCAAAATCAATACGACTTACAATTATCATTCCACTATCTGTATACTTTAATCTATTGAGAAATAGCAGATTCCTATCAATTAAACGAGGTTGGGTAGTGGTTGACTGGTAGAGAATGCCATTAGGCATTAAGTCCGCCAATTGTACTATCCTTAGTGCAATAAAGAATAAATGAATAAATAAACGGTATCGTGTCGCCACAATAACGCTTGATTTTAAAACGAACGGAGCGACTTGCGTTATCCATTTAGACTTATTTCTGTCTGTGCAGCTGTGGCATTCACATAGGTACTGGCCGATTGGACACAGTCGATAGTGAATCTAATTACTAGGCCCCAGTAGTGCTTTCGATTCCGCTGAAGACCAACATGAATATAAATAACATTTCTGATGGTTCTGTGGCTGCGTCTCATATCATACGCCTGTAGCTAGGCAAGCAAGCTATTGTAGTGTTGTTTCGATAGTTTCGATAGCGACAGTTGACCTTGAAAATCCGTCATACTATCGATACTCCTATCGAAACCATCGACCCGTGACGATACTATCGATAGTGAGAATTAAACGATATTACGATACTATTGATCTTTTTCGATACTATCTATAGTATCGCGCCATTAAAGTCGATACTATCGACTGGGAATAAAATGAAACCTTTTGAAATCTTGCAATAGTTTCGTTAAATGTTCGACTATCGATAGGGCAAAACTATCGATACTATACGACACGATACGGGTCGATAGTTTCGATAGGACTATCGATAGTACAACTGATTTTCGAGGTCACGATAGTATCACGATACTATCGATAGACTATCGCTATCGCAACAACGCTACTATTGATTATTGGCATTTATAGTCCAAGCGTTGTTAATTTGAGGTTAGTTGATCAAGTTATATGTCATGTATTCATTTTTGGTGATCGTCATCAACTCATTTCAATTAGTTTGTTGAATTGTGTTAAGAATCAGTACCCCTGCCACAGATTCCTTAAGGCTGGGATTTAGCGCGCCTACCGATAGAGCATTCGGTGGGCCACTGATTAGTTCACCGCAACTTCCTTTTGTTTTCGTGTAATTAATTTATTATGAAATAACATTAGACAAATTAAAAAGTCTTGAAAGTTGTCGACCTAGAATATAGAAAGACAGTAACTTCAAAATATATATATATATATATATATATTTTAAATGCAAAATGTTAATAATGAGTATTGATAGTAAAACAAAAAAATAATCGATGTACTTCTTTGTGTTTTTTTTTATCGGTGAAATATGCTATATCGTGTTTTGGAAAAGTTGTCGCCTTAGTTAACATGAATTAAAGACACTGACCTACTGGTACAATTTTTTATTTGCTAAAACATCTCTTATTTTAGTAGTTATCTTCAAACAAAGTTGATCAAATATTCACAATCTTGAGAAAGCATGGCCTTATAATTACTACTTAACAGATAAATAATTACAACCACAAAATGTCAATTTCCTAATCCTAAATGCGTGCTGTCATGTGACAGACATATAACTATTGCCAGGGTCACCTCTTTCGATATAGATGTCAGAAGTCAGTGCTTACAGTACGTCATCGCGTCAGTCCAACTGCTTATTTCGCTCTACGCAGCTGTTGACAACCAACTGCCAAATGAGTCATGGAATACCCGGCGGCTGGAAGGTAATTGTCGCGCGCATGTACATGCAGTGACAGAGGCCTGTCTCTGCCATGAGTTCTTCTTCAGTAGTGCCTCTAGTGAACAGAAATGGAACTAAAATGGCATCCAAATTGCTGTAGACATCTATAGTAGTTTAAGTTAAGTTAAGCTCTTCACAGGTTGCAGCGGCGTGCTATCCGTATTTTTGGAAACCCAGAGGCAACTTTGACCCTTGAGCCTCTCCAATTGCGTAGAGACATTGCCAGGCTAAGTGTTCTCTATCGCTTCTACAATGGGGAATGCTCTGACGAGTTATTCCAGCTCATTCCACCCTCACCTTTCCACTCCCGTACCACGCGTGCTGAACTACGGCGTCACCCACACACAATTCAACATTTGTTGGCCCGAACTAAAAGGTTCGGTGACTCGTTTCTTTGTCGCACCATCCAGACGTGGAACGCTCTTCCAGCACCTGTGTTTCCTTCCTCGTATAGTCCCGGGTTCTTCAAGCGGGGCGTGAAAAGGCATTTCTGCAGGCCTTCAAGGTGAGGATGGCCAGCCCAGTGATTCGTTGAATGACTGGGCTTGTCAACCTCATATTTGGACCTCACGACCGCTTTCCATCAGGTGGAGTGAGCAATATATAAAAAAAAAGTGACGGAACTCATGGTAGACGTCTACTATGTAACGTGTACACTGAATAGTGATCAAATTTAGGTGCAAGAAGGATGCGATCATTTAATGAAAAGACCTCGTCCAATAAACATGGCATTAGGCCAGTTCCCTTTTATTGTGGTCATAAAGGGCCAACTAATTGCATACCAGCCAATCACGTCTCGAGCCCTGCTCCGAGTTATCCAATAGGGCTGCTACTAGATTGAGAACGGAACCTTTTTTTAATTGTTACTGCTTACTGTATTTTTGTTAAAAGGTTAAACGTCTTTTTACTCACTTAATTACATGCCGACATAATATACATATAATCTAGTCTCAGTTATTCCACTTCTGGGCAGATGCCTCTCTTCCCACCTTAAGCCCTAAGCATAAATTATGTCCAATTCATTTACTTATTAATAAGTACAACACATTGGGTTTTTTTTGGGTACCTTACCTCAAAATTACTGTCTTTTAATGTGGAAATGTCTTCATACGCTGCGCACCCCACAAATTCACGGCACTACGGATCGCTGCTGTTTGAAGGTGCGTTTAAAATTTGATCAATTTGAAAAAATATACTTGACGTGACATAAAGTCCTATGTCCCCGAGATGGGGCAGAGGGCTACCACAGTATTTCGCCATCTCGTTCGGTCTTGAGCTTCGCGTTTGACTTCACTCCAAGTCTTGCCGATCCCCTCCGCCTCTTCCACTACTGTACGCCGCCAGGTTTGTTTGGGGCGGTCACGTTTGCGTTTTCCTTGGGGATTCCAATCCAGAGCCTGCTCGGAGATGTGATCGGGATCCCTTCGGAGGGTGTGGCCAATCCAATCCAGTTGAAAAAATATACAACGTTCTCAAAATGTGAATGTAGGTCTTAGAAACTCGAAAATGTGTGAGATGTTACATGTTAGCATTTTTTGGCAGTCGCTACATTAGGAAAAACCAGTTTGGAAACACTAGGGTTGAACAAATGGGCAACAGAAATCAAATGGCCGCTAGTTGGAGTTATTCTTTATAAAACTATGATATTTTATGATCCATTCAGAACCACATCAACGAATTTCCAAAATGTAACTAAGAGCTTAAATGTTAAATATTGTACATAATCCAATAAATTATTTTTGTGGAATAAAACCGTTAACCTATAAAGATTTTACAGGTGGCTATATTTTAGCAGTCTTTAACATAAACATATAATAAACACAAAAAAGCTAATAATTCAATTACCATTAGCTTGAGAATAATATCTAAAAAAAAAATAATGTATCTAACCGAGATAGCAGATGTCTGAAGTCAAGCAACGTTAACTGCGATTTGCACTTGGATTGGTGACCTTTTGCGAGGCTCATTAGGAAGAAATTGACGGGTAAGCTAGTATTATACCATCATAGAGTCAGTAGGTACTAATTAACCAAATACATTTCTGGGACAAATTAACACTAAGATCAGCTGACTCCAAACTACCACAAAAAACCAGCGAAAATGTAGAACAACACAACCCTACCGTCTCGAAGAAAGGTAAGGAATGTGAATACTCGTACAATTCACTTAGAGTTGAACGATAGCATAATTGCAAAACTATTTCAATATCAAGGAATGCCTCGAACATTTTTCATTACTTTAGTACAAGCAAGTACTCGTGAGAAATACCTGAAATCATTCGATAGAAGTACCCTAATATTATAACTAGCTGATGCCCGCGACATGCCCGCGACTTTGTACGTGTAACGTATGCCTACGTTACCGTTACCGTGGAAATTTCCGGAACAATACCTCTCTTAGTGCTTCACTACACTCCTCTCCTCAAAAACAGACGTCCAATCCCTTTTTTTACGTGTTTTGTCCCATTCCCGTAGGAATTTCGGGAAATCCTTACATAGAGTACAAACAAACAAACAAAAAATATATTTATTTAAATAGACCTGTAGCAAGTACTTTTGAATCGTCAAATCATTCCAAGAAAAAAAAAAACTTAACAATAGACTTACTCGTATATAGGAATATGTATAGATACATAAATACAATGCCATACCACCACATTGGAAGTTAATCTCATACAGAGAAGACCCGGCGAGAAACTCAGTACTTACTCTTTTAAACTTGGTTGGGTTTTACAAAAAGAGTTAGTAAAGTACAATGAGTATTCAAATAAATGTTTACATTATAACGTTTCCTTAGAATATGAACTTTAAAAGTACATCTAAACTACCGAATATAAAGCAGAAGGATGTACGGACGGAGTAAGGGATTATAGTCCTCAAGGAACTTACAGGCTGGTACGTTGTCTGTCAACACTCAGATATTCAAACCTTGTTAACAACCAATAATGAATAAAAAACAGGCATCCCCGGTAAAAATATATACTTGTATTTTAAATGCGAAAATATCTCTGTCTGTTTCTACCGTTTTTTCGCCTAAACCGCTGACCCAATTTAATAAATTGGGGTACAGGGATAGATTGGATCTTGAGAAAGGACATGAGCTACATTTTGTCGCGAAATTTATACCGTTAGCGGTGGAAAAAAACAGGTCTACGTGGACGAAGTCGCGGGCAGCAGCTACTAGATAATACCACTCAAACAGAAATATACGAGTTGCAGACAACGTGGACGAGATGCACAAGCTGATCCAGCACGGCAACGCCGCCAGGACCTCGGGACAGGTGGGAGCACACTGTTACTGATCATCCTCTGGGTTAAACCAATGGGACTTACAGTGAGCCATATTAGAGACTAAAATGATGATCTCGTACCACAATTGTTTGTCCTCAAAGGGTCTACGATCGTCCAAAGACGTAGCGCGAAATATTAAAATCTTTTTCGCTCGACATCAGGAAATTGACATCAATCTCAAACTGGATCTTTACAGTTCGAGATTGGTGTTGATATCCTGGTATTGCAATCATCATTTTATTCTATATAGTACATGAAATTACTATTTGTGTTTTCAGCCTACCAAAGTTCCACGAGGCTTCATAATTTGTACACCGGAGTAGGACTCGGAGAGTAAAGCTTGAAGATCGAAGCTGTGACCTATGCCCATTTCTACAGGACTCACAGATCTTTCTGATCGGAAGCCATAGCCAAGAGCAATGCGCTACTGAGTTTCGACATGTAGATAACATTTAGGGGATGATAATGAATGCCATTGTGAATATCGACGACTAGCTGCCGTCAGCGGCTTCGCGTAGGCTGTCTTTCCCGTCAAAAAATAGCCTAAAAAACGTAGCTTATGTCACTCCCTGATAATGTAGGTTTATATTGGTGAAATAATTTTTTAAATCGGTTCGGGAGTTTCGGAGATTACCTACCTCAAACATACAAACTCACAAACGCTTACCTCTTTTTTAGTATAGATTGGACGAGTGCTTATGTCAATTCGCCTTACACATTTCAAAGTTTTGTCATGTAGAAACGCTTGAAGCGTTGGCTCTTGACTAGGCCTCCAAGGTACATAACTTTTTCATAAATAAATGTCTGTACCTACCTGATAAAAATATTCATAATTCAGCCTCGTACGTTTTATGAGTTTGGGTTCGGATTTAAATCTGGAAGATTCGGCATAGATGTTTACATAATAGCAATTTATTTTTACGTCTGTTCGCATTTGATACAAGTGATAGGTAACAAAAATGGATGAAACTTTTTTAATATTCTGAGTTCAGAAATGTATTCGTTTCATTTTCAAGACGCTTTGAGTACGATTGAGAGTGAACCAAAGAATAAATATTTCCTTATCTGAACTTTACATGCGTCTATTGCGGAACTTGGTGGATTATACTAATTAATGTTTATATATTTTTTTACCTACTGCCATGTAGCCTAAGTAGAGCTTGAATAACAGTGCATGAGTGATAACATTTCAATTGTGAGAATGCCTGCAGGCATCAAGTCTGCCTTATGTGCTAAAAACATTTAATTCATCTTCACACTCTGGATTCACCATGTTTTCGCACACTTCGGATTCAGCGGCGCTTCCTTCCTACTAACGCATAAATTGTGGAATGAGCTCTCTGCCGAAGTTTACCCAATGAGCTTCAGTAGAGTCAGGTCTGTGTTACTTCACAGTTTAGGCACGCTCGGGCCCCAGCGAGGGGCCATGGGGCCATGACAGTAGTTGCTGATAGTAATTACTACTAGTAAGTACTAAACGATATTATAATCGTTATCAATATTACTTTTTTGACATTAATAATTAAATCAGCGAGTTGCGACCCTGCGCTCTAACGCCTCTAACAGCTAAATCGGCTTCGTTTAGCGGCGCACAGCGGATAATAATAACTTGAGCTTGTTCGAAAGCACGGAAAATTAAAAAGTACTAGTGAGACACGGACTGGTAAAGGTAAAGAAGACTTTTTTACTTGTTCGCGTTTCTCGAGTGAACCTTCTGTACGGTGTACTATTACCAATTACGAGTATGTACAAGTTATTCGATACAGAGAAAATAAATAAATAAATATGCGCCAGACAACACACCTCTTGTAATGGTCTCGAAGTAGGGATTATTAAATCCCTGTGTTACGAGGTACCACACAAGAAAATAAGCTAGGGGCGTCTCCCAGCACACCCAGACCCGAGTCAATTCAGAAAAGATCGTTTCCTGAATTGACCCGACCGGGAATCGAACCCGGGACACTACGGAAAATCGAGGCGAGAAACCGTGCTACAGCACACTTCGCCAATCGTGTCGTCGAAACTATATATAACTAAATATTTTTAAACAGTCGGCAATGTGCGAGTGACCTATCACTCAATACTATACCTACCATCAGGCGGTCCGCTTGTTTGTTTGTCACCAACGTAGTATAAAAAATAAATAATCCAAATCATACATGCATAAGTTTGAAGTAAAGTTTACGGGTTCTGCCCTCATTGGTTTGGTTTTTTTATTCAAAATGGGTTTGCTTTTGGCCTCAGTCTCGCCTGGTGGTAAGCGATGACAAGATGGTACACGCTTACCCGGAAAATGCCCATTCACTCCGGTTTTAAAGACACCAAGGTTGTTTCGGATGACAATGTGTTAATTTAGAAATGATGAGCTAACATCGAAGTGATGCGTGATGGCTATTGGCTACCTTCGTCACTCGCTGAAAATGGGTCAATGCACTAAATAGCCAGACTTATATTCGGTGCAAAGTCTATTTTTATCCAATTGATTCAACAAACATAGCGCCCGTGTGGTAAAAGGATTCTGCAGCCTATGGGAATGAGTAGCATCTAAGGAATCGCACATTGCTCTCTGAACCATCTTTTAGGGCCCTTTTTCTACGGAAAACCTTGGCAGGGCGCATATCTTGTCTTGTCTCCCATAAATCATACGCCTTGCGAGAAAAACATAGTTCTGTCATGTCATCTAGTGCCAATGTAGTTATTTGTTTCATTAGGGAGTATTAGAAACGAGAGTGAACTCGTACCTCTCAGGCAAGCAAGCGTCATCATCGCATTGTCGCTTTCCAACAGGTATGTGATATCGCAGTCATTGTAGTACAGCTATTTTTTAATTTATACAATAACCTCAAGAGACCAGTAGGTCTACCACGAGTGTCCACTTTAAATTTACGTTATCGTTCGCGTCAAAAAATTGTATTGGGATGACACATGACTTGACATGACAATGTCAAAAATCCCAATTCATTGCTGTCACACACGTACAGCTCTCATAAATACAATTTGTACCTATGGGGAGGCGTTACATAAATATTAGCGGTGCTTATAACTAAAAAAAAATCCAAATACAGCCCCTGTTACCAAGAAACCAGTTCCAAACTTACTTCGATAAAAATAGCTCGGAAACTAGGAAATATAATAAGCCGCACAAAAGCCACGAGATAGTTATTAAGAAAACTCGACCAAAGTAACTCAGTAAGTTGATGGAGTCCGGGCTCTTGGGAGCTATGATTCCTCTTGGTAATTTCTTTTATCAACTAACTGCAAGCAGGAAGAATAGTATTATTTAATTTGGATCATCGATGCTGTGGACTACAGTTTCATAGAGCCTTTCGCATCTTTAGCTATACCAATATTATAAAGATGAAAGATTTGATTGTTTGTTTGTTTTTAATGAATAGGCACCGAAACTACTGGACCGATCCTAAAAATTCTTTTACCAATATGAAGTTACATTATCAAAGAGTGACAAAGTCTATATTTTATTATGATTGAACAAAACATTCAGTGAAATCATTCGAAGAAACGTGGCCGAGATGTGCTGCTTTACCGACGCCGCGACGTGCAATTACTTTTGACAGAACGAAGTCTGTCGAGGCAGCTAGTTTAACATTTAATTTGTGGTATGGTAAATCATCAGCATAGGTTCCTTGCTGTGTTTTTTTTCAAAATATTGCTAAAGGTCAAATGGCACTCTGGTTGAGTAGGATCTCAGTCACCTACAGCGGCTGGATTGGCGACAGGTACACCAGATTTCGACACTCTGCTCTATCCTCAGCAGAGTGTCGAAATCTGGTATTGGAGGCCATGATCCATGTCATGTCGCTGAGCCAGCGCAGTAAAGAAGTAAGTACCTTTCCTATTTGCCTTAAAAATATCAAGCTCGCAATTCAATGTTTATAAGTGCCATCAGATCAGTGCAAAAAATGAAAATGGGTCCGGGGGCGACTTGCCGTGCGCTTTCCGGTTAGCCGACCCAGGTATGCTCAGATAGGAAAGGTGATGAGATAAGAATGTTTTTTTAAATTCATCTAGAACCCTCTCACAGCAGTACCATCGGCTTTCAAACTTAAATAGGGAAAAACTGTAAAGTACGTGTGTTGATCGTATATCGGTAAATTATTCGATGTTCGCTTAATACCTTCTATGGTGTCTGATTACACCAGACAGGTACGTAATATACCTATATGAAAGCAGCTAAATCTACTTGCGGCTAACTTCCAAACTCGCGGGGAAGCTTTCTCCTCCTAGTTGTGGAAGTTAACAAATCATTGCAAGGAATAAAGGAACGGATGTTTACCTACGATTTAAAACAATACTTTTATTACCTACGCTTGGGTACTTACGCGCGATGGTTTTAAGGCTTAGCAAGTTTTAATAGTATGTTTTATATCGAGGGACTAAACGAAGCCATAATATACCAGAGGTGGTTTGACTCCGGAGTGTGCGTCAATGAAACCGAGGGTATAAGTTAGGCTAAAGTTGGCGTTTAGTCTCGAGGTGCAAACTGTACTTTGCACTTCGAGTGCGAGAAAAATAGTCAATTTAGTACAAAAAAAATTAAAACCGAACAAATTTACACTCGACAAAAGTTCAGAAATTTCCGCGGTCAGTTTTTTCTTCTAAACCAGTCACAGATTAACAATTTGAAACACATGGTGCCACCTTCTTTGCGAACAAACCATGGAACTAAGACTCTCAACATTTTCGCATAAGGGAAGTTAAAAAACTAATTACTCCCTAGGAACTAAAGTGGTCACTTAAGCCCCGCTTCGTAGGGCTATATTGGCGTACTTTTAGAGCATGAGAAGTGAAGTGTAAGAAAGAAAGTAAGAATGTACTTTTTCACTTCTCATGCTCTTTTTCTCTCTCTCTATTTTTTATTTCCTTCATGTGACAAAGACAAACTCAAACAGCCAGTAAAAATATACTATTATCTGTGGAGTGTGGACCGTCTTCATTGGGAAAATGTTGAGAGTTTTTAGTTCCATGGTTTGTCCGCAAAGAAGGTGGCGCCATGTGTTTAAAATTGTTAATCTGTGGTTCAGTTCAGAAGAAAAAACTGATCACGAAAATTTCAGAACTTGTCAAGTGTAAAGTTCGGTTTTAAATGTTTTGTACTAAATTGATTATTTTTCTCGCACTCGAAGTGAAAAGTACAGTTTGAACCTCGAGACTAAACGCCAACTTAATATACCCTCGGTTTCATTGACTCCCTCGCACGGTCGGGAGTCAAACCACCTCTGGTACGAGTATGTTATGGCTTCGTTTAGTCCCTCGATGTAAAATATACTATAGTGTGTCATCTAAGTTTTAGACCGCTTTCACATTAGGTCGTCAGCAGCGCTGCTGCCGCGCGACAGCACTTGGATTAGTGCGGTGCAATCCACGGAATAATTAACTTTTCGGTGTCGAACTCGCTAATTTTGCTGTCTGTCAACAAACACGTGAACTTACAACACTAGCTCGGCGCCTACTGAATGTAGGCACGCGCCGCTGCCACGCTGTCGTTTATAGTATGAAATTATCTTAAGCTGCTATAGTCGCCTAAATGTGAAACCGCTCTTAAAAGTTTGCATTCGAACATGTTCTTAATAAAGATAGAAACTAGAAAAATTCGACCTGATCCTGGGACTCGAGCGGGATTCGAACCCGCGACTTTTCACAATCCGGGTGACTGCTCTTCCAACTGAGCTACCGAGGCTGGTAACAGACCTGGTGAACTTATCTAGTGTATTTAACGTTGTAAGCCAACGTTGTTTCATTAATGTCAGAAGCAAGCGCCTTTTAACACCCGAAATATATATATATATATATTTTTTATGCGCTTCTGAGTGTTTCGATCACCATGACGGCACAGTCACTTGCCTCTGACTACCCCGCTTGGGATAAAGTCGTGATGGTATGTTATGTTATGTTCTAAATAGTTCACCATTCAGAGTTTATAAATTGATGTATTGGTAAGATCCGTCCAGCGACGGTGAGGGAGCTGATTTACAGAAACATTGGTCATGGAAACCTGTAATCCAGATGATTATTTCTTAAATTTTTATAACCCAGCTTTATTTCAGCTATTTTAGTACATACGTGATTAAGTATTATTTATTTTCTGACATTTAACATCTTAGGGGTAGAAATAGTTTATTTTTATTTTGCATTTATCTGAAATAATAACAACTGATAATGAAATTAAACAACTTTACGAATATCCGTTCTGCTAGGAACATTCCCGGGAATGATAGCGAAAATATATCTCTGTATAACCTTGTGGTTGACTGGTAGAGAATGCCTCTAGGCATTAAGTCCGCCATTTGTACTCTAAATTCTGTGAAATAAAGATTTTTTTTTTTATAAAAATGACGGTTGCTGAGGTAATAATTACTTTCTTGACAAATACACACACACATCTGTATGTGCATTTGTCCCGTGATCACGACTGCTGTAAAGGAGACAAAACGTCGGGTTGGGAATTGTAAAAAATAAAAATACCGCGAGTAATATAAGTAATGTTGTTTTATTCCAATGTGTAGTGTGTTATGAGAAAACAATAACAACTAATAAGTCTCTTGTACAACTGGTATTATGATCTTCCGGAATGCGGGCTCAAAGGAGGTCAACTCAAAGACAATAATGCTCAACCGGTATGGGAAGTTTTTAACTTTTTTGTTTGCAGGCCGCTACGACCGGCCTTAAATAAAACTTTGGAGTATTCTTAGTTCTCACTAAAAACTTGCGTTTTCTCTTTAATTCATTCTCTCACTTCTCGTAAGTTCTAGACTACTTTGAATTGTATTGCAGTTTTCCTATCGATAACAAGAATAACTTTTGTCTCTAAGCTCGTTAAGCAGGGTTCATTAAAAAAGTGTTTTAATTCTTGTGGCAGTTGACTCCGGTATAAATATTCTAAAGGGCAACAAAAAAATAAAACTGCATTTGACATTCCTACATTACCAAAAAATTTAAGTGATACTTTTTAGGCGTTCATGGGGTGGGGATCTTGGGTATAATAATTCAAAAATTGTGAAACACCTAAATAAATATCCCTGGACATTATTCCACACAGCGCCATCTAGCCCCAAAGTAAGCTAATTAAAGCTTGCGTTATGGGATACTAGACAACGGATAAACATACTTAAATACATTTTCTTTTGTAAATACATACTTATTATACATAGGAGACACCCAGACCAGTACAAACAGACATGTTCATGCACACAAATGTTTGTACTGTGCGGGGATCGAACCCGCGACCTCTGGTGTAGTAGCCAACTTCGGTCATTACACCTAAAATAGTATCGTTTTATTATCATTTGATATTTCCTGTTGAAATAGTACCGTAAAGATTTTCTGCTCCAATATTTTCCCCAGTTCAGTTTATAACACCATGGCCAATCAATACGGGATTTAGTTTTATTTCCAGAAGCCGCTCAGAGGGATCGTTTCAGTGAAACAGTTGGCTTTGTTCGATCTATCGCCGGATGTACTGTATTGTTCTGTAGTTGATAATTAAAAACAAATCGTCACTGTACGAGGGGTTCTAGACGAGGGTTTTTGTTCGCTCGTTTGCGATCGAAAGTAATCCAACAAAATTTAGTTAAATGTAAATAAACTATATTAAAAAATGTTTTGAATTTTCTTAAAAAATGCGAAGAAAGTTTTTCCACAACCTATTTTAACAGACCATCACGTCACGTCTATATCCCGAACGGGATAGCCAGACCAATCAAGTGACTGTTGCCGTCATGGTAAACGGTACACTCAGAAGCTCACTTTTCACCAATGGTTTCGAACCCATCGTGGTAGGTGGGAGCCTTCTGCCGTCATCCGGGTTGATTTGGTTTTGTATCAAGTCGTATTGACAATCAACACAAAATGGTTCTGGCGGATTTGAATTCGAGACCAGTAGGGAGTGTACTAGAATGAAACTCAAATAATGAGATTGAGAATTCTAGAATATCTTTGAAATTTATCTTCATATTGAACTCACCATGATGTGTTGAGTCGAAGGAGAACTTGTAACCAACAGAAACTTCGCTACAGAAAATATAAAGAATCTCGTGTATTTTAATTAAGTTCAATGTATAAAGTTATCTTGTTTATCCAATCTGTTTTTACAAAGTTATTTTCCGGCTTACAACACTCACTAACTGCTGTTCAAGAGTTTGCAAGGTAATAAATCTTAGAGAAAGATATGATTTCAACGTATATTTTTGTGATGATTCTGTTTACTTAGACTCAAGTTGAATTCAGCAACCTGAGTAGTTTTGAATTAATATTTAAAATGAACCCGTAAATATTCTTGAATCTTATTGTTGAAATAACTGATAAGATAGGTACCTACGAGTACTTACGTCCTAAGTAGAAGATTTATGTTTTTTTTTCGCCGTTTCACTATTTCACTCAACGGACGAAACATTATATTTATTCATAAAATAACTGTCTAGTTAGGAGTTCAATCATTCCTGAATACTTTAACGTCTTTAAAAAAAGTTAATATCATAGCGTATATCATTCTGGCATCGATTTTAGGAAAACTGGGTTTATAAAAGGGATATTTATAATTGTACCTCTTTTAAGATATTCTGCAAACATATTAATCTCCTCTAATAAACGTATTGCACATCAGAAACATGACTGTTCTACAATCCAATTATCTGATCATCAAAACATGTTCTCTAAAAAATGTTTAAAGTATACCAAACCCAGCTATCTTTTTAAATCTATTCACAACTAAAATCTAGTTCATAGAACAGACTTATTTTTCTTAAAACAAAAATACTAATAGCATATCAAAAGTACTGACTTGCACACTAAATTGTTCAATCGTAAAACAATTTTTCTAAAACTGATCTCTAAAGATGCTTAACCATCTAATACGGTTCCGACAACAAAACGCACTCTACAAATTTACTATTTGTGTGACTGAAATACTTTGCACCGACTATAATACTTTTTATTCTTCTATCTTCATGAAAAGTGTTTTGGCGCGAACTCTCATAACCGCGCTCCCAGCTCGTTCTTTCGCAATCGCAACGACTACGCGTGTGTACAAAGGCACACTCGAAGGGCGCTGAGTAGCGTGCATTTTAGTAATACTGTCACTATGGATAGTATTGCTAGTATGATCAGCAATACTATTAGTAATATACAACCGATAGTATAGATACTAATCACAGTTTGATATAGATTAAAGTGCAATAGTATCAATAATACTATAGTAGTATTGCTAGATTTGAACTATCGATAGGACCCGTAGCATCACTTCTATGCCATATCAGTTTTTCTTAAATAGAGTTCCCACGGTGTTGTGCATATGATTATGCCGATTGATTGATTGTATGTGTGCTCAGTTAGATATACATGACAGATAAAATGATGTTCAATTTAGAATAAAGGATGTTCAATTTAGAATAAATGATGTTCAATTTAGAATAAATGATGTTCAATTTAGAATAAATGATGTTCAATTTAGAACAAATTATGTTCTTTTCAGAATAAGTGATGTTAGACTTTGATTAAATAGATAGACATATTTTGTTATAAAATTATTAGATCTGTATGCCTACCACGAGTTGCCACTTTTAATTTACATTATCGTTCGCGTAAGAAAATGTATGGGGATTTGACATTGTCATGTCATGTCATGTGTCATCTCAATAATTTTTTTTAGGCGAACGATAATGTAAATGTAAAGTGGTAACTCGTGCTAAACGTACTGCATTCCGAACACAGTACGCCTACCATGAGCTGCCACTTTAAATTTACGTTATCGTTCGCGTAAAAAATTGTATTGGGTTTTGACATGACATGACATGACAATGTCAAATCCCAATACAACTTTTTTACGCGAACGATAATGTGAATTTAAAGTGGCAACTCGTGGTAGACGTTGATGAGCATGCAATTCAAATAGTTAGAAATCTGATGCCGAGTTTGAGTTACACACGTTTTTCGTGTTCAAGTCAGTACTTTTGGTGCTATTTTTGATTTCTTTTGTTTGACAAGAGGAAATTATTAGTTAGGCGATTAAATAACAGGTCTTTACCTATGAAATTGCCGTTCTGAAATACTGGCCATTTCAAATCAAAATATTTTATGTTTGGCTAAGAATTCTAATTTCAAATTAATTTTATTTTAAAAACATGGAATTCTTTTTCCAGAAGTAGTCATTTGTTTATTGATTAGTGTAACATTTTCATCGCATTTCAATCTTTTTCGTCATCATGGATACGTTAAAAATTCGAGTAATTATGGAATATGAGTACCGTCGTGGCAGCAACGCGGCACAAGCAGCACGCAACATCAACGACGTTTACGGAGCTAACACTACAAACCAACGCACCACCTGTAATAACAGGTGGTGCGTAACCAACGTACCAATAGGTTTGCTCGCTTCCGTTCTGAAAATTTCGACCTGAAAAATGAACCTCGCGGTCGTCCGAAAACTTTGGTCGACAATGACGAATTAAAGGCGATTGTGGAAGCTGATGATACACAATCTACGGCTGATTAGCAGCAGCTTTCGACGTTAGCGTCAAAACAATATTGGTCCATTTGCGTCAAATTGGCAAGGTGAAAAAGCTTGACAAATGGGTGCCCCACGAACTCAATGATCGCTAGCGCGAAGTACGCGTCGAGACGTGCCTTGCACTGCTCAACAAACACACAAATGAACGTTACCTGCGATGAAAAATGGATTCTGTTTGATAACCGCAAGTGCTCAGCAAGTTGGTTGGATCCTGGTTCAGCACCAAAACAATGCCCTAAACGAAAACTTACCCCTAGAAAAGTGATAGTCACAGTTTGGTGGTCTAGCCCCGGTGTGATGCATCACAGCTTCTTACCCAACGGGGTGAGCATTACTGCAGATGTGTGCTGTGAAGACCTGAACACAATGATGGATAAGCTGGCACTTCTCCAACCAGCATTGGTCAATCGCTCGTCTCCGCTGCTCCTGCACGACAACGCGCGACCTCATTCTGCACAGCAGACGGTCTCCAAGTTGCAAGAACTGGAGTTGGAAGTTGGAACTTGGAGCTGGCCGTCATCCGCCCTACTCACCAGACCTTGCACCTACAGACTACTACTTTTTCCAGAATTTGGATAACTTTTTGGCGGGAAAAAAAACAATACCCGAGAGGCTGTACAAAATGCTATTGCCATGCTAAATTTTTTTTTTTTATACAAAACGGCAATTTCATAGGTAAAGACCTGATACATGCCTTTATAAAAGAACAGATGAAATTACTTTTCTAAGGATTCTTTCATTTAATTGCTATGAATTGTCGAAATAAATTGTCCACAAATACCTAAAAGCTTAAGATGCCTTTTGCCCTCCAATTTGAAAATCAGTTCTAGGTACCAACTTTATATTGTTTCCGAATATAACCCAACCGTGTTAACATTCACACTGATTTATGTGTCAGACTTCGCGCAATATCTCAATACATTAATGCACAAACTTCCTAATTGTTCTGGAAGCCTGTTATTACTGAATGAATGAAATGGGGATGCCGTTCACAATTCACACGTTTGTGAAAGGTAAATGGGACTAAGTGGGAATTCAAACTCGAATTGCAGTCTGTGTGAACATAACAAATAATTGGCTAAAATAAGTAGATCCTACTATCCTTCTAATAATATTATAAATACGAAAGTTTAATACGCAAAGTATTTGATTTTGATTCCATAATTTGTATATTAAACTTGTAAGCACCTTGGACTTAGTCTGTAAGCATGCAAGTGTTTTAAATGAATAAATAAATAAAGTAATGAAACTGGAGCCGCGAGATGTGACGTCACTAACTTGCGTCCGTTTGTAAGTAGCGTTTTGGTAAGTCCAAAAAATAAGATTTTAAACTCTCGGGGTGTTTTAGTGTTATCGGGATATTTTTTTACCAATGTTTCTCTTATTGAGAGCTCTTTCAATACCAACTTAAAAAAAATCACTTATTAACTAGCTCTCTTATATTTCATTTTTCACATTGCTTACAGTCTATGAAGCCATGGAAAATTTAAAAATTAAATACAATATGAGGAAATTACTATTAATAAGCGCATATTTTTGCATGTTATTGTATTGTTAACTGAATAGAGAACTGTAAAATATATTAACAATATTTGTACCTATTCTTAGCAAATAAATAACTCGAACTAACTTGAACTTGAACTTAAATTTAGAAGTTATCCACAGTGTAATTACTTCGTGGTCGAAATTCTATAAATATTAAGGTAGACGCCTCTTTGTCCTTGAATCGTAAATCAATTCACAAGGCCTATAAGAAAGGGAATAACATTCGGTTTAGTCTGTTAGTTAGATCAACAACAAAAGGAATAACACTTCTGTACTGTCGCGGACTAAATATTTTTCTTAAATGTTTATACTTTTGAATATGATAGAGCTAGACTAACAATTTTTCTTTTTTAATTGTTTAAATAACCTTATGTTTATTGTTTTTATGTTTTTTAAAATTATTTTATGTTTTTTTAGACACTCAGTAGGTTTATTTGTATCAAAATGACACATTGTACTTTACTAACGCCTGTTGTAAACCCAAAACAAGTTTAAAAGAGTAACTTCTGAAGAAACAACTCGGACTAAAGTCGCATTATGTCTGTATACTGTGTATTTATATATCTATATTATTATAGTATTTATGTCTATTATTTAGTATGTCTTACTTTAATTTTGTCGATTTAAAAGTACTTACTGTGAAAGTCTATTTGAATAAAGTTATTTGAGTTTGAGCTATTTTTCTGTTTTGACATTTAAGAGTTGTCAATTAGATAAATTTACCGTCTTGGTGTGTTTAAATATGTTATTGAAAAAATCATTATACGCTTTACTTTGTGCTCAAAAACTATAGTCCTTTATTTCCTCTTCCCTACTTTAAAAGTACCTTGTTGTCACATCCACTTTGTTCAAGTTGTCAAAGAAACTATCAGCGGAATGTCAGATCATAATATAATATCACATGTTTTCAGATTGCTGTAATTTTAGAGGTGCAAGGGCTGTACGAATTTGGTAAACGAAAGCATAGTTTGCAAAGCATAAACTGTGACGATAGATTCCGATTTAGTTTATCGAACGACTGGCAGAGCCCCAACTTCTTGTTAATCAGTTTCGCATCTGGTCAGGAATTTGAGCATTAGCTGGTAGCCATTGAATTGGTCTAACCATGGTATATTATTGTATAGTTGTTATAGGCAATCTAGGGTGTAAAAGTGATGTTGTATCGACAAGCAGAGGCATTTTCTATATTGGATATTTGCAGTTCCAATATTGCCGCGACTGCTTCGTACCCTAGATTGCCTCCCTGGGGCAGGTAAATGAGTAGAGTAGTATAAATACTATTATACTCGATCGTA
This sequence comes from Udea olivalis, assembly GCA_947369235.1. NCBI lineage: Eukaryota > Metazoa > Arthropoda > Insecta > Lepidoptera > Crambidae > Udea > Udea olivalis. The sequence goes on along the minus strand of OX376362.1, from coordinate 5,103,758 downwards.
CGCCTTGCTCATGTCTAGGAGTATGGGTATAGTGTTTTTTTAACAACTTCTTTAAACGATTGTATTAAATACTGGGACAGAGAGTGATTCTTTTAAATGTTATATACTTAGTTGACCTAGCATGTGTGCTGTCGTCGGCTTCGCGCCTACCTTTGAAAAGCCTTTACATTGTTAAGTATGTATCTCTACCGTTGCCAGGATTACTCTCAAAACAAGGTTAGGGAAAATAAAATTTCGCTCAGCGTAAAGTGGGAATGAGCAGGAAAAGATAAGGCTGTGGCAAGTCTCGTGACTCCAGCCAGGGTTACCAGTACGCATTTGAAATATTGTAATTTTTGTGATAATTTATTACTATGATGTTAAACTCTTGTGTAATTTCTTTATGAAGCAGAATCAGCGTGCCACATGAACTTATAACGATGCTTGGCTTTACAGTTTTATTTATTTATTTGCTTCTATTTTAGAACTTACTGAACTAAATTATAAATCTACAGACGCATTAGTATAAGACGGTAAGTATTCAACTTATAGGTGTCATTCATTAAATTTGCTTCAGTGTTAACAGTGTGACAACCAGTACTATCAAACACTATTTTAAAGCCACTTTTCCAAATTTTACTGCCTGATATTAATTTGTTTTAAACCTGTATGCAATCAGCGGTGTTCATTATTTGATTCGGAACTCTGATGGTTACATCTTCTGCAGCAATTTATTATTTGCAATTCTAATGCTCTGTACAGGTGGCAATCTTTCATTTTGAAGCCAGTGCATAGTCATGTGGCTGTCATTCATGTTCAAGGCTGAAAAAGCAGCAACAAAACCATTATTTTTATCATCGTCATCAGGCTTCTTATTTCTGAACCAACCTACTTTGTTTAGGTGGCCATACTTATTGCAGCTGAAACACCTTGGCCTTTTGTTATTTTCTGTAGAATGATTATCTCTGTCTTGCTGAGTATTATTCTTAGAATTTGTATGAAAGGCAGTGGACTCGAAAACTTCGACCTCTTGCAGAAGTTTAGTTTTGGTTAGGTCTGCACTAACTTTAATACCGGAGCTCTACATACCCATTATTATAGGTTTATACTCTTCAGGCAAGTCGGCTAACATTAAAGTGCCTAGCCATTCATCGTCTACATTGAAGTCTATGCTCCTGAGTTTATGTGCGGACGTCATTATTTTGTTCACATACCACTCTACACTTCTGTTTGATTCCAGATTAGTATTTACCAGGTCCCGCAAAAGACCAACTTTCCGTAGCAAACCTGAGTCTTCGAATGCTTGAGATAAGTTGTCCCAAACTTGTTTCGCTGTTTTAGCATCTTGTACGTGAACATATATTTGGGGATCTAATGACAAAATTAATTTGGACTTAGCTTTGACATCCTTTTTGCTATCCACTTCGTCGGTTGCCACACAATCCCACAAACCTTCGTGTTACAAGTATGCTTCCATTGCGAATTTCCAGGAGGAATAGTTCTCCCTTCCCATCAATTTATTTATAGATACCATTTCAAGCTGAAAGAGAATTCACGACTCAAGCTTTTTGACGTTACGATTTTTGCAAAACATCTTTCAATTACTTATTGTTTTCTACTTTCGTAGGTCACTCGTAGGTCTGGCTGGGCCCATAACCTGATATAATTAAATAGTGATAATTAGCACGAACTGGAGTTTAGTAATCAATACTATACAGGGTGTAAAAAAACCCTTAACGAAGCCGGCGTCTACGCACTCAGACCATTAAATCAAGTCACAGAAAAAATAAATTATTGATGGTAAACGAAATATTTTTTTAGGTGTCAATTATGAACGTAAAAACAGACTACACAATGTAAGCGTGCAACAGACCGCTCCTGCGCTTTTGTGCGTGGCTGTTACGTATAATCAAGGGGTACGCACAATGTACATTACGAGTTGAACGTTTTGAAGCATTTTTTTGTGGGGAAACACTTGAAAATTTGATAATGTTTCTCACGACAAAAATTAAGTATTAATGATTAGAGTTTATTTTCATCAAAATTTTGAGTTTTTTTTTGACTTTGACCTTCAATAACTTGGTAACTATTGAGTTCCCAGGTATGGTCTAGAAAGAAAAAATGGTCCTGATGATTAGCACAATACGTAGGTGCCGGCTTCATTAAGGGTCTTTTTACACCCTTTATAATATTATAAAGCTGAAGAGTTTGTTTGTATGCTTGAACGCGCTAATCTCAGGAACTACTGATCTGATTTTTAAAAAATCTTTAAATGTTAGATAGCCCATTTATTAAGGAAGGCTAAAGGCTATATATCATCACCCTAAAACTAATAGGAGCGGAGCACCAATGAAGAATGTTTCAAAATCGGGGGTTTTTTTTCTTTTGCGAGCTTCCTCTGCTTCGCAAAAATTACGTATGACAGAAATGTTCTTGTTTAAATGTTCTAAAAAAAAGGCCGCGTCAGCATATGTCTATCTTTTAAGGTTGGCTCACTGTAACCTTTTCTATGCTAACCAAATTTGTACTCAAATAATACATTATTTGGTAAGGAGTTTTTATAAACATGATATTAATCCTTTTTATCCAAATAAATATCGTTATTCTTCACAAGTTTTTAATTTAATACAAAATTGCTCTTACATCATCCAATTTCAATGAATAACTAACTATCTTGGGAGATATCGCAGTTTTAAAATAACATCACAACAAAATAATGATCAAGTACTGCGCGCGAATTTATAATATGCAAGGCCGGCGGGCAGTCATGAGAGGGAAAGGCGGTGGCCCCAGTTAGCTTTGAGGAGTCTTAAATTTTGCAAAGGGATAACCACGCGGACAAAGTTGCGGGCAACAGCTAGTATAATAATAAACGGAGCACATTACATCGTGTACGGAGGATGACAGAAAAAGACAAAGGGAAGAACAAAACATTATTGATATGAAATGAACGACGTTTGCATTCCTTATTGACTGGCCTGTTGGCGCAATGGCAGCGATTCTGCCTTTAGCGCCAGAGGTCGTGGGTTCGATCCCCACCCATGACAAATATTTGTGTGACGAACATTTGTATTTGTATTATCTATTTAAGTATGTATTTAGTAATATTTAAGTATGTTTATCATTCTCTGACGCCCATATTACAAGCTCTGCTTAGTTTGGGGTCAGATGATCTTGGTGTGAATTGTCCCAGATATTTATTTTATTTATTTATTCAAACTCAACACGCAGTTTGCCGGCATTTCGTTTAAGTCTTTATTTATGCCTATCTGTACGTCTATAACGAGTTGCCACTTTAAATTTCCATTATCGTTCGCGTAAAAAAATGCATTGGGATTTGACATTGTCATGTCATGTCATATGTCATCCCAATACAATTTTTTTAAGCGAACGATAACGTAAATTTACAGTGGCAACTCATGGTAGACGTACTGATACACCTCATTATAATACTCAGTGTAATCTCGTCGCGTTGTTCGTTGGTTCTAAAAAAATATTGCGTAACTGTCGTTAACCACTACGGGACTGGTCAGCTTGCTTAAATCCCTTTTGAGATATATCCGTAAGCGTATGTTTTGTAAAATAAACCAAGCTTCACCAGCCCTATTCTTAACCTTCCGAATTTATCCGGATTACCAAAGTTAAGCACGTTAGGAAGAGTGAACGATTTCAACCTTTTCGAGTGCGAGATCTCACTTCCGGAAGCCTCTAAAAGGTCTCAGAGCAAACGCACGTATTTTATCTGACATATACGCGTTTTATTTCAAATAACGCGTTTTATTTGAATTTGATGCTGTATGTTATAGGATTTGTTTGTCTTTCCCGCAAGATTTTGAACAAATAATTACAACGTCACGTCGGAGAGGATTTCATCGTTATTCACGTTTTAACTTTTCGGTATGTTTATGTTACGCTTGTGGGTTGATTTTGGACTTTTGGGTTGGAATACTCAATGAATTGGTTTGTGAAATGAATTATTATGCAGAGAAAAAACAGTTATCAAATGTTTGGTAACCCTACAAAACAAATACAGTAGTTTGCGGTAATATTATTGATTTATTAGTGGTAAGTTATTATTTTGTTTTATTCACGTTGTGTACTGAACTATAGGTTAGCAAACAAGTATTTACCTGGTTGGGTGTGTACTTATGTACATACGTAGTAATTCAATATTATGCCACCGTCTCGTTAATAAAACTACAGAAACACTTTCACTCTGTATATTTGTTAAGATAGTCTCCTCATTACTTTTTTTTACCCCACTACTAATGGCAGCGAACATACTTTTTTATTGAACGTATCACTATTGACAATTGATAGGGTCTGAGAATAACATTTCCTTAGCTTGTCATTTCTTTCCATAACATACATACCATCACGACTTTATCCCAAACGGGGTAGTCAGAGGCAAGTGACTGTTGCCGTCGTGGTGAACGGAACACTCAGAAGCCCACTTTTCACTAATGGTATTGGAACCCAACGTGGCCGGTGGGAGCCGCTATCTGGGTTAATTTGGTTTTTTATCGATGTTTTCCATCACCGGAGAGTTAGTCGGAAATTAAACAATGAACACAAAGATTTTGGCTCTAGCCAGATTTGAACTCGTGACCACACGACACGATCCGCGATCCGAGTTGGAGTGCTTAACCACTAGGCCACGACGCTCTCATCTTCTTTCCATAACTTAGCAATATATTCTCAGATAACTATGTAAGCACGCATATATTGAATAAACCACTCAATACTATTATACAATAACAATTTCACGGATTTTATACGCATTTTGAAACTTTTTTTGTTTTTTTTAAGTCAAACATTTTTTGCTTCACGCCATAAACTATTGCTGGTTTGTTAAATGTTTTATTCAAACAATTGTTAGTAATCTAGGTATTAGAAAAGACACAGTATAACAGTTTTACCAGTTTATTTATAAATCACAGTTAAATTGTATAAATTACGGAATATAATACTTAATCAAACTAAAAGTATACTCTGCTTAAGGCTATTTATGAAATGAAATATTTATGCACAAGTTCTCCATTAAAGCAAGTCTTTTATCTCCAAAAAACATATTCTATTTTATGATTCAATTTAAATTATTATCAACAATATTATTTCATCTTAGTGAAAACCATTTCATCATAAGAACAACGAATCATACTTAAATTTGCGCTAGTCTTAACTCTATCAACTCAAGTTGCAATCTGCCACGTTTTAGCCAATGTGGCTGCTTTTATTATGCTGCTTTAACACCTTTCTGGAAATGACGTAATTATTATTAAAGAATTGATTCAAAATTAATGAGATAAATTTATTAAATATCAATTCAGATTCTAAAATCCTTAAATGAATTTTATGTCAACTAAAAGATAAATTATCTAGCATAGCATTTATCGTACAGTAAATATAGTATGATATTAATTATTAACAATCAATACGGTTTGAAATTATTTTATCACATTAATTTTTATTTTTAAAGCATTATTATCTGAATTACAAAATATAATGAATAAGAATTCTTTTTAAATCATGATTTATTTTTACTAAAATAAATCTGCCGGAAGTTATTCAATGGTGTGTTATTCATTAGTTTATTCTCTTTATCAAGAATAATACAATATAAGTAATTTATGAATTCTGAATATATTATTAACCAAGTTATAACACAAGATTGAAGATTTTCATTATTCAATATCTAGTCAATCAAGTGCAGTGCGATGCGCGTTTGGAAACGGTCGCGTTCCGCAATTCAGCACAGTCTTGAATTATTTGATTAGTTCGCGAACTACGTAGCCGGTTGCGGCTGCCGCCGCTATGGGTTCCAAGCAACTCATAGCCAACGAGCTGTTGGCGTTTATCCTACACGCCATTGACACGATGGACGAGGTTAGCATCATGCAGATCTGCAAATCCAATTTCAAGGAGGAGGAAATTGTCAGTAGCAAGGTGCTGCTCTACCAGACGCTCGGCAAAGCCGACCGAATGCCGTCTCGCAGGAGGGACGAAAAAGGCGAGCGAAGTCTCCAGGACATTATCACGCTGTTGAAGGAGACCGATCCGGACGACGTGCCTGCTTTCGTGGCGAAACAGCTGTTTCGTGAAGGTTGAGAGGAAGAAGAAACCCGCCAGTCGTAACCATCGAGGCTCTGCACTGACTGAACTGGATTGCGCCCTGCGTCCTGAAGTACCGGCCACGCAGCTGTACGTGTCCAGATTACACTGGTCTACGAAAGTCGAGGACTTTGTAGACTATGTGCGAAGAAAGTCCAATTTCACCCTAAGGGTCGAACGGTTGGAGTCTCGCCGCAAAGTGAATTTTAATTCTTTTGTGGTGAGAGTGCCGACCCACCATCTGGCGACCTTCATGAAGGAAGACTTTTGGCCGCAGGGAGTCGTGTTCCGGAAATTCAGAGGACGGCTGCCTGCTGACAACGCGCGATACACGTCGCTGACTCAACGTGTAAATTAGTTTTAGAATTAATTATTATAACTCATATGTATGTTAGTCTGTAAGGTATTTGTCTATGGGCCTCTGTTATATGTAACTTTTGTTATGTATAATATTGCCTGAAATAAATGATTTATTATTATTATAATATCTTTTTTACCACAAAACCAAAAGCAATGACATGTTATCTCATGGTAATATTCATTGCGAAGAGGCGATGTCTTGTAGTTGAGCTTGACGGAGTGTTGGACCGCATTTCAGAATGGGGTGCATACAATCTTATCGAGTTCAATGCCAAGAAAACGCAGGTGTGTGCATTCACAGCAAAGGCGTCGCCGTTCTTTTCCCATCCCACTCTTCACACCCCGCTACCGATAACGGATAGCCTAAACATCCTTGACATGGATGTTCGTTGCAACCTAAACCAGCGGGACTACATTGAGAGCGTTATTAGAACTGCATCACGTAAACTTTGAATCCTGAACAGAGTGAGACGATTTTTCACGCCTGGGCAGCTCTGTCTTTTGTACGAGTATAAGACACAAGCTCGCTCGTGTGTGGAATACTGCTCTCATCTCTGGGACGGTTACACCAAGTACCTACTCGAAGCTCTTTACAGGCTGCAGGGGCGTGCTATCCGTATTATTTGAAACCCAGAGGCAACTTAGACCATTGAGACTCTCCAATTGCGTAGAGACATTGCCAGGCGAAGTGTTCTCTATCGCTTCTACAATGGGAAATGCTCTGACGAGTTATTCCAGCTTATCCCACCCTCACCTTTCCACTCCCGTACCACGCGTGGATTACGGCGTCACCCACACACAATTCAACATTTGTTGGCCCGAACTAAAAGGTTCGGTGACTCGTTTCTTTGTCGTACCATTCAGACGTGGAAGCCCTTCCAGCACATGTGTTTCCTTCCTCTTATAGTACCGGGTTCTTCAAGCGGGGCATGAAAAGGCATTTCTGCAGGCCTTCAAGGTAAGGATGCCCAGTGATTTGTTTGAATGACTGGGCTTGTCAGCCTCATATCTGGACCTCACGACCGCTTTCCATCAGGTGGAGTGAGATCATCTTGACGGGCAATATAAAAAAATCAAACCCAAAAATTCGCTTAGGTATCCTATAGCTAGTTTCAAAAGTTAATTTTTTTCCGGGTGTTAAAAAGGCGCTTGCCTTATAAAATTGATGAGACAACGTTGGCTTACAACGTAAAATGTAGCAGACAAATTCGCTTGGTCTGTTAATGGCCTCCATAGCTCAGTTGGAAGACGCGGGTTCGAATCCCGCTTAAGCCCTATGGTCAGGTCGATTTTTTCTCGTTTTTATCTTCGTGCAGAAGCAATTCCAGCAACAACATCCTTTCGAGCCAGGATGTTTGGTGGTCCCAACAGTATTCTTCAGGTTTTCGCACACAGGTAAGACAGTCCTTTACTAGAACACTGGATTACTGCGGTGAAGAATCCATCTAATTATAATATATTTAAGTTTTTTTTTGATATTATAGTGTTCTTTTTTCTTTTTCTTTTTATTTTGTTATAGTTTTGCACTAACATAGTTTTGTAAGGATTAAATTGTTACTAACAAGATAAATCTATGTTTTCTGAATAAATGCATTTATTATTATTATACTTCTCTTAAAGCAGGCTGACAGTATCTTGGTTAGTCGTTACATCATTTGTGTTAAGTTCTCAAGGATTAAGGAACTTGTGGAGTAATAAACCGCTCTGATTCACCAACTACATCAACGTAGACATCAAATAAAGGCCGGCGCAGACGACAGATTATCCGCGGCGTACTTTTTTGTCCGTCAAAATAGATCCCTTACAAACTGTATCGAGCAACGCACACGAACGACTAAAAGTACGCTGAACCAAAAATCCGCGGAGCGTGGCGGATTTAAGTGCGCGGGCGTTCGCGAAAAAAATAGAACGAACGAACTATGAGCCGACAACGCTCACGGCGGAGTTTAGTACGCGTTAATAATAATAATCGATTCGAAATAAAGGTATGGACCCAGTAATCTCTCTTAAAACATCTTCTCTTTTTTTAAAACTATATGTGAATGACAGCACAACATTATCTCAGAATATTTAAATACTCTCGGACAACAAATGATCGCGCTCCGTGTGCATTGAGTCCGCGGTAAATCCGCGGCGTACGTTTATTTCTCAGAGTGTACTTTTTTCTCCGCCGCAGTCCATTGTCTGCGCGGGCCTTAACAGCACAATAGAACGTGAGTCCTGTAATAAACCCTCGGTAATGTCACAAATATTTAGGATCATTTTCTCAATTTCCAGTTTCCGTGGAAATAATTCTCAACAAATTTGTGTACTTAATGAGTGTAACAAAATTATCAGAAAGGCACGAGTAATATGCATACTTGAAACAATACGGTTACATGCCTAACATGTGCAAAAAACAATTTGGCAGTTGATTTTGACATCACAATTCTAAGAACGTATATGACTGTGGTCGGTGAAGTTCCCTACATGCAGGATTGGTTACTAATTCCTTGCATTACATTCACAGCACGCGAACCACAAAGATAAGTTGAAATAGTTGACGCGAGGGTATGTGCTTTGCGTGTCATAAGTGAGAGCAATGCTCCTCTTTCGTTTCTGCTTAATTTTTCACACATGATTCAACGTTTACATTTATTATAGTATTCTATAGATATTTCTAGGAAGCTGCAATTGAAATGATTGAATGCAAAATTAATCAAATTAGCTAAAGTAAAACATTGCAATAAAATAGAGTGTTCACAAAGAAAACATTACTAACTTCGATGATGTGTATTACACACTATCTTATACAAACACAAGTCACTACCTATTGATATTGCTGTATTACACAAAAGAAGAAATTATCATGTAGCTTTAAGCAATAAATGTAAAACTCATTTCGCAGCAGCAATACTCTTATCAAGCTTCACACATTTACAATCGCATTAATAAAACTCTCAAAATATACACTAGGACAACTTTCGAATGTAAAAAGCTCGTTACTGATTGGCTTAAGGCCTTGGACTATGATGAAACAGAAGACATTATTGTGAATCTGAGTAAATAGAGTAAATAGAACGGTTGATAATACTAAATTTAAATTTAATTTGTTGATTTGTACCTACTTATTCATTAATGAAAAGCATGGCTAACTTGCATAAGTGTGAAACTTTAGAATCTATTTTTAGATTATTATAGTTTAAGATACAGTAGTAGTACATTAGATAAACTAATAAAAACTTATAAGATTCATAAAATTGTAATTAGCCTACTTATGCCACAAATGTACCCGTGATTTGTTATGGGAGAGTGGCTGCTCCTGGCACAGGTGTTTTTACACTTAATAGGAGTATGTCAACCTCTGACTATTGTAAACCCTCTTTGTTTATGCTAATAAATATTTTCTATTTCTATTTTCTATTCGATATAATATGATGTTAATGTTCTTCTTTATTCAGCTTTTACTAATATTTTCAACACACTTGCTCATAAAGTGGCTCTAATTTCACCGCAATAAGGCACAGACACACACCTGTAATCAAACTGTGACTTTTTCATTGCTATTATTCACAAGTGAGATATAGAGTTTATTTTATTGGTTGAGTTGCTTTGTTCTTAAAAAAGTTTCGATACAAAAAAGATCGTGTTGTTTCATAAAAAAAACTTTCAAGATAACTTGAAATTCCCTATTTCGTACGTGGCTAATACGCTATCCGCGGAAAGCAAAAAAAAAAAGAATCCTCATTTCTATGTCTATGGCCGATCGCTATTGTAAGATGCGCGCGCATAGAAAAACTGATTATTATTTCCCGCCATTGCGAAAAAAATTTCACAACTCTATTTCACTGTTGAAATTACAGTTATTTGTAGTAATATTTTCTTCACAAGTGTGTTGAAAACCGTCGTATCATACACGTGTGTATTGATGATTACCATCCTCGGCTCTCATAAGGCCCTCACCTAACGGCTCTGGTCTCAATGGCGCCTCAGCGGTAATCACCAACACCGCACACTTGTACCATAATGTACACATTCACCAAAATGAAAATAAGTAATGCTAGTTCACCACGATTTAGCAATTCATCAAGACTAAGGATAAACCTGAGTAAATCATACAAAAGAAACTCTTGTTACATTTACAGGAAAATGAAACGGTAAGTCCACATCTGTAGCCGTTCGTAGATCTCTACGTGACGAGAGCTACGTGTCTGCAGACTACGAGCCGTAGACTGTACCTCTGACTACGGCAACTACGGCGTAGTACATTACGTATCTCAGTTAGATAATGGCAATTATCTTGTTCGTACTGCGTAAAACGTCTTGAATGCAATTATTTTGTGATGTGTCTTCGCAAAGTGTACATAGGTATAAATCTATATCAGAGTTTTCTATACAATCTGGCAGAACTCCACCTAAATATCGCCTTTTGGCATACATTTTGGCTAACATATTGTAAGTTAGGAATGATATTTGAAAAATATATGTATATTCGTATGTATTATATCAAAATATATTTAGTTTTAAAAATTTCAAAGTATAAAATAGTTATCAAGAGAATGCGGCCTGTTTGGTTAGGCCAAGTGTGTATGTCAAATAAGTAATAATGTTTCGGAGCACCAAGGTTCTGCCAGATAGAGGGAACCGAGCGCGCATTTCCAGCCTTTTTACAGGTATTAAACGAGAAATGGGTCAGGAGGGCTTAAAATCTAATAATAGTCTTCGAGAGTAAAAAAAAGGCAAACGCGATAGTGCTCTTTTGTATGTATCGGTTATGTGGGTGTGCGTGTGTGTGTGTAACAAAACAGAGCTTCAACTAAGTACTGTAACACATATATTATTATACTCGATGATTTACACAAGAGGTAACATGCAATATCATAAGTATTGCCCTTTAAATAAAAAAATATATATGTACATGCAATTAGTAAAACAAAATGGTAAATTTAGGATATGCGCCGGTATAAGTACTTATTAAATATGTATTTAAAATAAATAAATATGAAAATATGCGCCAGACAACATACCACTTGTCATGGTCTCGAAATAGGGATAAATATCCCTGTATTACAAGGTACCAGACAAAGAATAAGCCAGGGGCGTCTCCCAGCACACCCAGACCTGAGCCAACTCAACTCGTTGACCCGACCGGGAACCGATCCCGGGACACTATGTTCGACGACACGATTGGCATAGTGTGCTGTAGCACGGTTTCTCGCCTCGATTTCCGTAGTGTCCCGGGTTCGATTCCCGGTCGGGTCAATTCAGGAAACGATCTTTTCTGAATTGACTCGGGTCTGGGTGTGCTGGGAGACGCCCCTAGCTTATACCTCCTTACCTCGTAACACAGGGATATAATAATCTTACTTCGAGACCATTACAAGAGGTGTGTTGTCTGGCGCATATTTATTTATTTATGTTATTCAAGGCGAGTAACCATGCTGCAGCGCACTACGCCTATCGTGTCGTCAAATGATACAAAAATATAAAATATATTACATTTGGGCTCACAAGTAAAAAAAGTTGTTATGTGTACGACTTAGGTATGTACAGTATTACTATAGGTACTGGTACTGTAGCATTCATGTAAACAAATAAATACTAATAGGAGTACTAATCTGAAGCTTTTTATGATATTTAAATGTAGTTCACGTCCAGTAAAAAGCCGGCCATGTACATTGTGACGGGGTCGATTGGCTGAGATTAACCCTCTTTTGGCGATATGATAACGCCGCGCGCCGAGCCACACGACCGTTCTCAACTTAGATTGTAAAGTGAAATCGTAAACATATCGCGTTTCGTTTACGACATTTTAACACGCAGTTTGCATTGTGACATAAAATACGCGGGACAATGTAAAACAGATTCACTCAAGTTTTTGCTTGAAATGTAACGTTTCGTTATGACATTGCTTAGCGTAAACTAATTTATGGATAACTTTTGTATTTAAAAAGTTTGAGAGTTAACAATGGCATGAATTGTGTCGCGGATGTTATTGTTGAATTGTTCAAAGAATTGTGTGTTTACAGCTGTGCGAATTTTTTGAACAATGTATTTGTAGTTATTCCAAACATGTAAGAACCATAAATCGTTACAGAGACGAGACGTAATTTTATCACTTGCTGCTTCATCTATGTGGAATGAGCCTTTAGAATTGTAATAAAACGAACGAACATATTCCTCCGTGTAAAAATACACCTTGAATTAAATATAAATCAACAAACATAAACCCAGCTTTTATAAAATAACTACATAAGTATAATAAAGTTTCATTATAATTCATTCAGTGCTGACTGACAACTATTCTTAATTTTTTTTTATTTTGTGCAAAAATATTTGATGCACAGATTTCATTTATTGATCACATTTTTAATTTGATGGTGCAAGCACCAGTGTAAGCCGTGTACAACAGTACGTCAAATTTCACATGTCGGCACACTATATTGCCAACCCAGGACCTATTTTGCAATGGTTTTGTAGAGGTGCTGCTATCTTCCGTGCATCGGTTTTTAACACTGGCTATTATGCTGTTTTGTGCATTACGAGTACGTTTTTAAAAACCAATGCCTTCATTCCCATTTAAGTATAAAATATATATATATCCTGTGATTTACCACTTATTTGGTACCATATCTTTTAATCCGGCCGTAATGTAATGTTTGATTTTTTAATTTCGGTTCTATGTCTCATCTACATCTAAGGGTGGTTGGCCCTTTAGGTTTGGTTTCATAAAAACCTGTCTTGATTAAAGAGTGTCATACCTACTCGCAAAATATCTTCACAGCCTACCGCGTGGCGGTACGAGTTATGCATTGATAGATCTTCTGTAACAAAAAAGAAAACTTCGAATCCGCTTCTTCATTTTCTAACTTTTGGACCCAGTCCCGAACTACGCGCAATCGACGCGCGTTTTGTGAAACATCGATCGCTTAGAACTAAGTTAGTTTGTTGATTATGCAATATAAGCAGCGGTGTAACCAACATCGTGCATCAAAACTAACGTCTCCTGACGTGACTCGATTGCTAACCGCTCTTATTTTGACAGCTGGTCAGCCAATGAAGATGCAGTATTTGAAATGATTAAATAAATATTTGGGACAATTTACACCAAGATCATCTGACCCAAACTAAGCAGAGCTTGTACTATGGGTGTCAGAGACTGATAAACATACTTAAATATTTCTAAATACATACTTAAATAGATAATAACACCCAGACACACAACAAACACTAATGTTCGTCACATAAATGTTTGCCATGGGTGGGGATCGAACCCACGACCTTTGCACCAACAGGCCAGTCAATTTTCTATTTGATGTCAAATAGCAATTATTGCTTTCAAAATCAGGATTATCTTGCGATCTAAGTAAGTGGAATACTTAAACAAAAAAAACTATAACAAAGGTAAGATTGGCCAGCGGCAGTGTTCTGGAGGTTGCGGGTGGTTTCGGAATCGTACCTTTCGATGTATTTTGTTATTCTAGGAGCTTCTACGGTCTGTGACGCAAGCAATGGTTCCAATTAAAACGGAATGGCATCAATTAAGGCACAATTTAACCACATTTCCAGTAGTCTACACTCCGTCGTTAATTTTAAAACATATTATTTTATTAAGTACGTACGGTTTGGCACCGCTCGGTTGCGTAATTGACAATTGTTGTGATTCCGCCATTCGTTGCAGCAGTTCAGTAATGAATTCAATTTATTTTTTTAATAAAATACAATGATCCAGTCATCAAAGTGGACTGATTGAATACTTCTAAATAACGTTACGTTTGTTATATTAATTTATTGTAAATTAAGTAAAAGTATCGATTCGATTTATTCTAAACTGAATTTCTCCTCTGAGAAATTCAGTTTAGAATAAATCGAATTCCTTTCGATTCCTTGTGATATGCAAAATAAGTACGAGTACCTACTGTTATAAATATTGTTTATTGATACGCCCGAGTCAGGAAAGCAACTGTCTTTACTGACAAATGACAATGACACATGATAATGACATTATATACAAAGGAGACCCCGCCATATATCCTCCTTACAAAACTTTAACTATAAACAAATAACAAAGGTACCTATCACATCTCCCCCTTAAACTTAAAATGTATAACAACTAACTTAAACTTATAACAAAGTTACCAATCGTGAGTTAGACAACAAGAAAGGAATGCTATAACTATCCTATCTACGCTGTTACACTTATTTGAATGAAAATAAAAATGTTGTTTTTAAGTAAAACATGTGAGGCCATATAAAAATAATATGTCTTTACGATTTCGCGTTTTTACTGCGAGTACAGGTTGGAGAATAATGGTCGTGTTCAGACGCCTTACATCTAGGTAACACATTTTTTTTCTTGCGAACCATAGTTAACGGCCTGTGTTGGCTTTACGGGAGCGACTGCCATCTGACCTTCCAACCCATAACTGGTGTCATTTGTGACCCCAAAATGTCGATCAAGCTGAAGGGGCAGGTCTATAAAACCATCATAAGACCTGTCCTTATAAATGGCAGTGAATCATGGCCGTTACTTAAGCGACACTAGCAGGAGCTGCGCGTCACGGAAATGAAGATATTGCGGTGGATGTGTGGAGTCTCACGTAAAGATCGCGTGCGGAACACCAACATCCGTGGCAGCCTTCGTGTTCGTGACATCGCAGACAAGCTGCAGGAGTGCCGCCTTCGTTGGTATGGTCATGTCTCACAGAGATTGGCAAACTACGTGAGCAACAAATGTCTGGCCATGCCGCCCCCGCCAGGTACCGGTAAAAGAGGTCGACCCAAGAAGCGGTGGCTCGACGTCGTCAAGGATGACATGCGTGCCAACAGACTCAACATTGAGGATGCACAAGACCGCGCGAAGTGGGTCAAGAAAATAAGAAAGGCGGACCCTGGGAGCCCACACACCGGTGTGGGTTCACAACCGGGATAGACCGCACGGATGATGACATCTAGGTAACACATTTATTTATTTATTTTATACTTTAATTATAACGTTATTACAACAATTACAATAATTAAAGATTTATTTTCAGACATACAGTCATGCAAATCTCTCACAGAACATCAAACACACTGACAATATATCTTTTCATTCATCAACAAACAAATCACATTCAGGATTCTCATCCAGCAGGGAGCAGTGGGAGAGCATACAGTTACATATTTACAATAAATTCAAAATGATTGCAGATTCTGATTTACCTACCTACTGGAGCTGCTTGATGATAATAATGGTGATTACCACAAATTTACACTATGTTGCCAAAAACAAACTTCAAACCTCAATATAAACTAAGAACTCTGACTCACACTTGGCCGCCTTTCAAGTGTGCGCCCTAATGACCTTCGATATACAAGGACCTATCATCTGCACGCTGTCATCGGGACAGCAAAAAGTGTGGTTGACGTCTGGAGCATACTTTTTCCCTAGTTACAATGAATTCCTATTCCTTCACTCATACATGTAAGAAAGACGCAGAAGGCATGATGTCACTGATACGCGTGTGCTGTGTTTCAATTTTCAATTGTATGACGAGTTATATCCAGTGTTTGGAAAATCGTTGGTGTGCCCTAACTTTTTAGCGGCATTGCCACAACCGTCGTTCGATCCATATCACTTGTTAGTTTATTGAAAGGGCGTCTGGCCATTACTCGCACGATGGCAGCCTTGTTTGCAGCCATTTGGTATTGTTTCCACTTGTGGCCAGTGATGCGTTGCCAGCTTTTTGAGGTGCCTACAAACTGGGTATCCATAACAAAACATTAGTTTACTTACACAAAGTATGCCACGAATTTAAAAAAAAGCTCTTTACTGGCCGTAATAACTAATCAATATCATACAATCGAATCACGTCACCGAGAAGGCTAGCCAGAATTTGCTTGCGCTGTCCAAACATCTGACCATGGATTACATTATCATCATTATCTTATACAATTCATTTGATCAACATAATATCTGTTTATCGCTTAGATTAAATCAAATAGCTGAAGATACGGCACGTCCCTAAAATTGAAAACTGAAAACGGGAATAAAGCACAACTGCATGCACGCACGTCGCACACTCGCGCTATGATATCTATCGATCTGCCATGTTGAAGGGCAGAGACAAACCTTTTTGTTTTAACGATAGCGTAAGCGAGACAAGCGTGCGTCAGAGTAAAGTCCTGTCAATCGTATATTGCGACTGGGTGAAATTAGGCGACGGGGGCCTGATTTAAGCGATCCACGCGCTAGAGGCGAGTCATCTATCCAAAGATACGAGCAGAGATTCTGCGAGCGTTCTCCGACTGTCGCTTCTCCATTGGACTGATCACCAATAGGGCGTTTCGTTTTTGAGTGATTCATCGTCAGAATGTTTTGCCTATGGACATTTCGTCGACAGAATAGTTCGCATGTGAAACATCTGCAAACAGAAAGTAGTTATTATGTAAAATGGAATTCGTTGTAATAAATTCCGTTAAACTGACTGATTCCCCTATAAACTTGACATTGAAGATTCACAGACTGTAGGGCAAAGTAAAGACCCAGACGGTGACATTTTTAACTTGTATCTTCTTGCCTCCTAAGCGATTTCTTCAAAACCCCGATGTCGTTACAATGCTGCAGGTTTTGAAGTTTTGCAGCATTTTATCGATAGCAGTGTAATCAACTTTGCGTCGAATGTCATTTTTTTATTTTTGCAGCTCGGAATTTTTTCTTTAGTTTAGAATTTCCCACCGAGTTCTTTATTGAAGTTTTTTGTAAAACTTGGAGACATTCTTTTTTCCTGTAAATATACAGCTTCACAATTCATTGCGAAAGGAGGAGACTAAAGTAAAATGGCCGATACAGTCGAGCCACCCACAGCTATAGCGTCACACTGTTAAAGTCGCACTGTCCGCGAATAGTATGCGACTCCATATGAATGAGAGGTCGACTTATCCAACAGGATAACGGTATTTTGGTCGACTGTACATCCTCCCAGCAGTTTTAGAGCTTCCATTTCATTTGTTTGCTTATTGAATGGGTGTCCGAGGAACACCCTTAGCCATAACTTGGGGGGAAATTGCAGTAAAATTATTTATACTAACGAGTATTTACCGTCGCGAATGGTTGCGATATAAAATAACTGCGTTATTCAGTCAATATAAATGAATTCATAATTCATTTATTCGATGCTTCATGTGGTAAGTTACCGGTCTTAAATAAAAATACAGTACCTCCTACATACACATGAACCCTGCTAGGGCACTGCAAGATATTTTTGGAATAATTAGGTAAGTTATTTACAAACTTATGTTTTCATGCACACTTTAACATTTATGATCAATTTAAACACTTTCAAAATACTCCTGCCCAGAATAAAAACAGTTTTATGGCAAAAATCTTTTGACACTAGAACTAAATAAGGACAAACTATTTATACCCTTTATTAAAAGAGGTAATTCATTAAATAACACATTAAACTTGAATAGCACATATTTTGGTTAGAGTATGGAATGAAATAGATTTTTGATTTTGTGATACCTCAAATTATAATACACACTATCTGCATTTGAAATAGTCGTAAAGTAATTAGCCTTTATACTGTCCCACTGCTGGGCAAAGGCCTCCATCATTGAAATTAAGTCATCGCTACAATTGATGGGTATTGGCATAATCACAACGTTTGCCAGATGCGGGTTGGCGATCACAAACCTGGGCTATGTTCTGAAAAATCCAAAAACACACTTTGTCCGACCTGGGAATTGAACCCGGGAAAATAGTATTCAGCAAACCCTGGAAGCACCCCTGGTACAGAACGTAAACACAGTGTTGCTGCATAAGTGGTCCTGTCTGACTCATAAGCGGTGCATGATGACGTCAAAGTCCAGTATTTGTTCCCCACTTTCCCCTACGCCTGTTTGAGTTCGAGTTTCGTCGAGAAACTCACTTGGACTTTAGCGTCTGAACATCTACTGCGAGTAGTCGCACTGCACTTCAGTTCAGATACTGAGAAAGTTTGACGGAGAGGTGAGACAAATATGAAACTTTATTCTGCATTTCTGCATTGAACAGCTAACAAACATTTCTGTTTATGCTTTATTACGTAACACTATTATTTTTAATACTCAACAGGCCCTGCCAGAATACCAGCGTCTCTGCACTTTTGTGCTGCAGAGACACATGCTGAGGCAGTGGCCTGATTAGCCCATTAAACATTTCGTAAAAACGATTGTATCTTGTACTTGTTTACTGTATGATTGTATTTAATTGTACAAACAATTTTACGTTGTTTGTACAATTTTATTGTTTAAGTTGGGTTAATAAATTATTTATCTTTCTTTCTTTCTTTCTATTTTTGACATATTGAGTTTAACGGTTTAACGTTGCGCGCTTGCGCAACTTTCTTAAAAAAAATCTGTGAAAATTTTTTTTGCATTTGGATTTGGAAAAGACAAAAGTATACAAGTATGTAAGTAAGCAGTAAGTGTAAGTACATGCAGATCCGAAAAGTGGACTTTAAACTACGCGTTTGTGTGCCGGCACACTGGGCATGTTCAAGGCTATGGGGCCTTCTGACTATACTGTCAAATATTTGAACTGTTTTTAGCGGGGAACTGGGAACGTGCTCAAAGTGCCAAATGGCCTGTGTCCACCTGAGTTAACCGCTTGCCATGAAGAGGTCCGAATGCTTGCTTACTAGCAATGTATAAAGCTAAAAGTTATTTCAAGTAGGTATTTGTTGCTTTATTTGCTTCTTATTACTAAAGAGGTTGTACGTAAAACTGCGTACGTTTGGCTGAACGTTATTTGGAGATTTCTCCGCCCAGTAGTTTCGGATGTGCGTTGTTTGTCAATCACTCAGTCAGTGACAATTATGTATGTGTCGAAATAATTCGTTAATTTTTTTTTTGTAGCTTTTTATAATTTTTAAAAACACACAGGGGCAGCAAGCCCCTGAAGTCTTATTACAATCGCTCATATCAGGAATTCCCAACTTTAAAAAAAAAAATGATATGATTTTGTTTACCTAATTATTAATTTGGGTTTTAATTTTAATTTTGCTATTTTCTATTTGTGTCTGTTACCTAAAATAAAACTATTTTTTTTGTAAAGTTTATAGGTATAGGTCAAGAAGAGAGCGTATTCCCATCTAAAAGGCAAGCAACGCATCGGTGACACCTCTGGTGTTGCAGTTGTCCATGGGCGGAGGTGATCACTCTCCATCAGGTGACCTTCTAGCTCGTCTGCTCCCTATTCCATAAAAAAAAGGTACCTACTAAAATACTACGCCCCAATGGTTCCCACTCAAGTACGATGGAAATTATAAGTGAATATGTAATCAAATAACTGAAGTACATCATACTATTAAAAATAATTAGTAAGTAATTAGTGAGAACATTTCTGCACTTTATTAACCAATTAATGAATTCTTGGTTTCATATTGGTCAGTGCAGAGCGCAGATCATTTTCGACATGTAGTCTATTTCTTTGCGTCGCCCCCCCTTGGATCACCCTACGCCCTCCAATTAGGGCGCGCCCCACTGGTTGGGAACCCATGGCTTATATCCAGTCAAGTTAATTCCCTAAACTGTTGGTAGCAAGCAATATCGTTTTTTAACCGACTTCAAAAAAAGAGGAGGTTCTCATTTCGACTATATGTTTTTTTTTATGTTTGTAACCTCATAACTTTCGACTGGGTAAACCGATTTCGATCATTCTTTTTTTATTTGAAAGCTAGTGCTTTCCGTGTGGTACCATTTTAATTTAGTCTAGTTCTGACAGTGGCATCCATGAGAAAACCATATAAGTCTTAAAGCTAGATATATAATAATAGTTTTTTTTTAAGTTGTTTGTTTTTTCGTCAGCAAGTTTCCAGCCTAGACGACGTGTAAGTGCCAAGTAGATAACCGCTAACTGGCTGGCATTGCAAGATCATATTACGAATCTGCTCGCTACGATCAGTTTAGAAAACGAACTTGACAAGTTACAAGGTATTGTAATAAGTCTGGACCCTGTGCCACCCAGATACGTCTCTGTTCCAGACGGTGCCCGATAATTGTCACCTTCCTACGGCTTCTGCCGGCGACGTCTAATCGTGTTACTTGCCTCCGAGCGAACAAATTGTTTTATATACTTCTACATTTATAAAAACATTGTTTCTTATTGAAAAGGTTGTAATCAAGTTCAGAAAACGTTCGGTTTGAATCACGATATGAGGCTGCGCGTTATGTTATGCTATGAGTTCATAGGTTTAGTAACAAGAATGAAGAAAAAAATACTAAACATTTATTTACTACTAGTTGTCTGTAAGCGGCTAGAATAAAAAAATAGCCTTATTCATTCCCCGATAATGTAGTTATGTTATATTGGTAAAATATTTTTTACAATCGTTCCAGTAGTTCCGGATTCTATTTAATACAAACAAACAAAAAAACAAACACAAACAAATCTTTCCTCTTTATAGTATTAGTATAGATAGCAGTCCGCCCCGGCTTCGCACGGGTATTAAAATAAACGCAAATTTCGAAAACATCTATCGGCTTTGTTCATCAGGGATAATTTAAAAAGATTCTAATGGTGAATTATTTTTTAAAATCAGTTCCACAGTTTTGGAGCCAATTCAATACAATTAAAGAAAATTTAGACGACCGACTTGGTGTAATGGTTAAGAAGTTGGCTACTACACCAGAGGTCGCGGGTTCGATCCCCGCACAGTACAAACATTTGTGTGCATGAACATGTCTGTTTGTACTGGTCTGGGTGTCTCCTATGTATATTAAGTATGTATTTACAAAAGAAAATGTATTTAAGTATGTTTATCCGTTGTCTAGTATCCCATAACACAAGCTTTAATTAGCTTACTTTGGGGCTAGATGGCGCTGTGTGGAATAATGTCCAGGGATATTAATTATTATTATTTATTATTAAACAATAATTCTTTAGGGCAAAACAGTATTTTTCTTATAAAACAAATACTGTGAGTAATTAAAAATATCCCTATTGGCATGTCAGCGAGTATGTTTAAAGACTAATTTTATATGCTCAATTTAGAGGCTTTACTTGGTCGTCTTTGGCTGTGAAAATAGGATCTTTGTCTTAGAATACGTGATTTTGATATTTGTTTGTGTGCTATGAAAATATGACCGCTTTATATTAGTCAAAGAATTTTTAAAACCGATCCAGTTTCGGAACCTATTTAATTCAAACATACAAATGTTTTGTGAGGAACAATGAACGATTATATTATATTAAAATCTTCCCTCTTCATAATATGAGTAAAGATAGTAAAGAATTCGTTCTCAACACGAATGATAAGTCACAGTACACGAAAAAAATTGCAGATAAACACTGCTCAGTCATTGATATGTTGTGGCAAAATAACTTTAAATAAAGAGTAACTGAATAAAAACCACTGAATTTTAGCTACCAAAAGTTTTTTTATAAACATCATTGCTGTGGTCTACTTAAGCTGGAAAAATAAATAAAACAAAATTTAAAGTGTGATTTACTGCAACAGTTTTAAAATCACATTTAACTTGGCGAGAATACGATACGGCGGCGTCGGTTTTCATCGAAATATAGTTTCGTTCCAATATCGGCTGCGGGCTATAGCTTGTGGATGTGGCCGCAACGAAATTATGGTTTTGAAGTAGTTTTAAAACTTTCGCAAGAGCTTAGTAGTGATGTACAGGGCTCGAGGCTTCCGAGTCCTTTTGTCTAGATCTCGGTGTCGTTTACAGGGCTCGCCTCGTTTGTATGAAGCACGGCGACTCGGGAGTCTTTTCCAGAACTCGAGCCTTCTTGAGAGGTTGAGCGAACTCGAGGCTTTTTGCAGGGCTCGATCGATCTCGAGGCTTTTTATTCATCGTGAAAAATACTATGGTGATAAGGTCTAAGAAGACTCGAGCTCATTTAAGACTCGAGTTCTTCTGAAGGCTCGATCTCTTTTGATACGTTCGAGCTGTTTTGAAGGTTCGAACTCTTTTGAAGCCTCGAAGCATGGCTCAGGTAGCTCGCGGCTCAGCTCGGCTCTGGTCTACGAGCCTTCCGAGCTCACTGCGTCTGGCCAATCCGCCTCGAAGCTTCAAAGGTAGAACTCTACGCCTCGAGGCTTGTACATCACTAGAGCTTAGTGTTAGTAGGGTAGTTGTTATTGCTATTATACATTTCTTGTAGGGTAGATCTATGGTGAGTCATGCTTCTAATGGTCCGATCGTCCAGGTACCATACTTGTTTTAGGCTCTCTAGTTGAGGGATGGTCGGAGTTTGAAGATGTTTTCAAATATGAACGTCTCCAAAACGGCTGCTAACTAAATTGGATTGGGTCTCTTGTGAAAATGTATTTCATAAGTTCAGAAAAACAAAAAAAATAATACGCGCAGAAGAAGACTTTTGCCTGAGATAACACAGAATGTTAAACAACGTAAAACCACCCGTCAGGGTAATGCTGGAGACTAACAATGAAAGTGCATATGTAATGCAGCCTCTGCTACACACAGGGTATGATTAAGACTCACTGTCTTCGGAGGCATAGCTTCAAAGACACGAAACTTGTCATAAAAATTTGTGCATGCTGCTTGTTTACAAATCTACTACACTCTCCTCTATTCTTTATTCTACTACAGCGTCCCTAGATGAAATTTGTATTTAGGCTTTACTTTCCATCACGCTGCTCGCCGCTCGCCAAAGACAGGTAGTTCGTCCTCGCAGTCTGGATCCACCACTGCCTCTTCATTTTGATTTCAATGTGTTAGGGACTTCTTGTGGGGATTTTCAAAATGTGCAATACTATGAAGTTTATTGTTTTAAACTTTTATGGTCACTAACACTAGAATAGTTATTAGTTTTGGGTTTTCTATCATGTACCTCTTTGTTTTCGAGTTTAGAGCAAATCACCCGCAAGATCTTCAGTTACTCTGTGATCATGGCATTTGCAACAGTGCGGAAATATCGGAAAGTCGGGAACAAAAAGGTACATGATAGAAATACCGTAACTGATAACTGTTCTAATGGTGGAGCTCTTCAAGAGTGGTTTGAAAAGGTGCTCACAGGGTCGGCAACGTGCGAGTGATGCCGCTGGTAGCAAACGCGTCCATAGGCTGCAGTAACCGTTTACCATCAGACGGCCGGCATGCTTGTTTGCCATCGACATAGTATACCTAAATAGGCTTGCATCGAGCAAAACTCAAATGAATACGAGTCTATGAAGCTACGCCCACGTAGACAGTGCTGCTTAGTCTGGTATAATTATTCGTAGGCAGTATTAAATGGCATTGGTTACTATGTATTTGCATGTAATTCGCCATTATCCGCATTTATATACTTGGCTATTAACTAACACAATTACTTGTGTCCAATGAGGCTTAAAATCAACAGATCTTCATGCTAAAATGAACTTTATAACAATGTCGTTGTTTGGTATCGCTGGCGCTGGTATGTCGCTATTTACCCTATATGAAGGTAAGTATTGCAGTTGAATTAGGATCACGTATGTAGGGTTTATATATAAAGTGGAAAATAATATGCATAATCGTAGGCTCGTTAGTATAAAGTCCTGTTGGTTCATTAGATTGAACCTCTGCCTATAGCACTGATAGTCATAGTTCCGGTCCCCAGTCAAGACGGACTAATGACAAATTTTGGTGGTTCTTTGTAGGTTATTATCTAAATATTTGAATACTCATAAGAAATGTTTAGGTATGCTTAACAACCTTAGTAATACAAAGAAGCTTTGCTAAGTGAAAACTTTCCTTGATATTTCAAGTCCATCGTTTCAGTATCATCAAATCACTTATTAGGCCAATGTACTCTTGCTCAATGACTAGTGCTAAAAATGTGGTACGTTGTTTATAACTTACCTATTTGTGAACCGGATACTAAATTGTAGATAGTAAAAGTAGGTATAGTAGGTATAGGTCGTATATTTTTTGATTTAATTTTGTTCTAATTTCGGTTCGAGTGCAGTATTTTCAAAATAAGCAATTGGATTGAAAAATGTAGTACAAAAATCCTTGATCAAAACAAACCAACTTAGCGAGAACAAACGACTTCATTTATTTATGTGCATTCAAAACATTTTACTGTTGGTCGCTTCAGACTAATCCGTTTTCGCTATGAATGGTGGTCGTGCGTGACTGTAACGCTTCCGTGGCCGAATGGTTTCAGAGCTCGGCCCGAAACCCGGAGGTTGGGTGAAGTGTGTTTTCGGAACATAGCCCGGATTTGTGATCACCAACCCGCACTTGGCAAGCGTGGTGATTAAAGCCAATAACCATAAAATAACACCGTCTAGCAGTGGGACAGTATATTAGCTAATTACTCCTACTTTACTAAAACAATATACTTAAAACTATTCAAGGTGTCACAATAAGGATGTAAAGCGAAAGATCAGTGGCCGTACACCACTTCCGGGTAACCCGAATCATGAGGGGTTTACCGGTGACTTTGTTTAAAAAACGTGCGCCGTCGTTTACTGGGGGTTCAGCGCCCCAACTCGGATCGTGGCTTGTGATCTCCCGAGTTACAATCTGACAAGTACGTCTACCACGAGTTGCAGTTATCGTTCGCGTATAAAATGTATTGGGATGGGAGAAATGTATTTTGACATTGTCATGCCATGTCATGTGTCACCCCAATACAGTTTTTTTACGCGAACGATAATGTAAATTTAAAGTGGCAACTCGTGGTAGACGTACAGAACCATCTAAGTGTTCATTGTTTTTCCGACTAACTCTTCGGTGATGGAAAACATCCGTAAAAAACATTTTCCCGAATAACGGCGGAATGATCACCACCTACCAAGTTGGGTTCCATTCTGAGTGTAACACTTTCACCACGAGGGCAACAGTCAAATGGCCCCTGACACATCTGGGGAAACGTCGTAAGCGTATATTATGTTAAGGTTATACTTATTTGCTACTTACAGTATGTTGAAATTTAGTGTCATGTTGTTTCTTGGATAGACCCTCTGGCAGGGTTGCCAACCTCACGAAACTAAAAAGCAGCTGTTCTCAAATGAAAAACAGTAGAAAACAGTAAATCTGTTAATTCAAAACGTAAAATTTACTGTATGTGAAAAAAAGGCAGATTTTATAACTTGATAATTTATTCTCAACGGTTGGAGGCATCTTCTATCAGTCAACCGTCTATAATCTAAACACATAATTAGGAATAAAAACGGGTTTTTGCAACGAAACAAAACTACGGTAAATTGTTTTACCTATTATCGACGTTTCGGCGACAATTGCATGTCACCGTAGTCACCAGCGGACTGCTCATGACCACGGTCATTAGAATTAGTTAAAATGCAACAAGAAAGTTTAAAATGTTACATAATTAGGAACTTTTCATCATTTAAACCTAATAAAGTTTGCTCAATGTGACTGAACAAGTATTGATAACAATACGAGAGTTCATTCATTGCGACTTTAGAGGTTAGTTAACACAAAACTTACTTTTTTAGTAATTACAATTTCCATTTAGTTCTACTGCGCAATTTAAGCTAAATGTAGTTGTCAGATATTATTTGCATGGGGTAAAAAAGGAGTTAACAGTAAGTAAAAAAGTAATTAGCCTATATACTGTCCCACTGCTGGGCAAAAACCTCCATCATCGAAATCAAGTAAACAAAAACAGTAGAAATTTGAAATGAAGCAGATAACAGGGATATCATTGGAAAAACAGCAAATCTACTGATAAAACAGTAGGACTGGTACTGTCCTCTGGCAACACTCAGCATAGCTCAGCCTGTATGTGAATAACACAATCCCTTAGCGTGGTCGCGGCTACAAGCGAGACTCTGCGCCTGTTTGCGGGCTTCCTACAATTCAATCAATAGCAAATAATCTATTTGCGGTGCATTCTCCCAGGGGTCGCAGGAAATGTGCTGAGTGAACTATTGACTGTGGTACGTACTAGGTTGCCTTCGTTTTATGTAGTGAAGATTGAACAAGGCTGTTGAATAACTTAGAAGTAATATATATGATGATTAAGATATGTCACAAACACAGAACGAATACAAATGTTCGGCCCATTTAATTAGTATTAACAGGTTTATTAGTGATTTATTTTTGATTATTGATATTATTTGTCTATTGTAATTTGCACGCTTAAACAGCAAAATATGGCTGATCACTTGTAAAAGTTTCAACCTTTGATACCTGTATTTGCAAATAAATGGCATTTTAATTAGAATTAGAATTTTAGAATTCTATTGTTCATTCTTCAGGGCGCAATTAACTATATTAATTTAAAGGAGACCTGGGGCCGTAATACCATCTCTTATAGCCAGTCAAATTAATTTCCTAAACTGAGAGTAGCGAGCATTTCGTCAGTCTCCTGGTACAGTCATCTGGCCTGGATGCATAATTGACAGGTAACCGCTGACAGGCTGAAAATGAAAGATCATGACTGTTAGGAAATCGCTCGCTACGCTTTGTTTAGGAAATTAACTTGACTGGCTATAAGAGATGGTAATACGGCCCCTTCTGATAATTTGGTTGCGATCCTGATTATAGCGCCAAAGGTCTAGTTCTATGCATACCTAGGAAAAAGATGTCTGTGATGAAAAATAATGTTATTACTGTGCACTGTGTGGGAGTGTTATTTAGAAATAGAAATATAAATATTCTACAGGTCAAATTGTAAATTGTTTAGGAATGATGTGTTGATTTATTCCTGGCTCTGTAGTTCAAAGTGTGACTTGACTTACGTAAACGAACAGAAAAGCCTTGAAATGAAACAACAAATGGTCTATTGCATTAGTCGAAGATCTCTGAGGAAATCTGTCGAGCGACCGACTGCTCGCGCTCTCTGCGCTCCTGGTACTGAGCTATTGACACTTACTGCTAAATGTTTAGTTATTATCTTGACTTTAAACACCAACATTAAGTAGGTACCTAATATGATTTATGCACATTTTATCAGGGTCCCCGGAAATGTACTATTGTCACAAACCATCTTGAAGCTTACCAATTTTACATGGTTTAGGAAGTATGATAAACGCCAAAGAAGTCACCAAGCGTTTAGTCTTAGACGGCCATGAAACTAGACGCAATAGAAAATCAATTTGTTTGTCGGCCATCGGTTACTGACGTGGCGTGCAACGTGTATAAGAATGACTTTTAACATGTAAAGTTGAAAGTGTAACTAACGTAAACTGTGAACGCAAACAAACAAAAAGGCTCGGCCTCGAATTGAAATAGCCAAAATCTATCAGATTAGATCTTGGGGGAAGAAATGTGCCAAGCGATGCTCTGCTGCTCTGCTCTGCTCTGCTCGCGCTCTCTACGCGCCTGGTGCTGGGATATTGAGACTTAAATTATCTACTAAATTTTAAACCTTATTATTATTAATTTATTTATTTATTTATTTGGACTCAAAAGCATGCTTACAGTATTATTATTACCAATGCGCATACAAGATCAATTTGCATTGAAACTAAATATCACTCAATTCCAATGTCAACAATTATAGCAATAAACTCCAGTAAATACATTTTCTTAGATACAGTGTCTAGTTGAAAAGAAATACCTAAAATTGATTAGAAACAATGTCAAAACTACAGATAAAATGAAAACAAAAACAAGAATAAAATTAATATAAAGTCACAATAATCTTAGTCAGTCAGCATGTCGTCTATGATTGTTCGGAATCTATTTAGCAGACTTCCCAAACTGTCAGCGAACAAGTCAATTTCATCGTGCCGAGCGAGTATGTCACCCATCAGTCGCAATGTACGATTGGTTGGTGCCTGTGCTGCCCGTTTGGTGCGCGTTCTGGGCAATTATGGGCATTATGGCTAATGCGCTAAATTTTTAACCTTATCAGTGATTGATATTGACCTATTGTCACAAACCATCTTGAACCTCATCACTTTCTTTAAAATTATACGTCGTAATGGTAGTTAATAACTAGTAAAGCTTGTCTAAACTGAAATGACGCGCCTCTCCACCTCATTTACGCACGCATAGAGTAAATAAAAGTAAAGTAATTAGCCAGTTTACTGTCCTAATGCTGGACAAAGGCCTTTATCATTGAAATCAAGTCGCTACAATGAATGGGTATTGGCTTCATTGAAAAATTTAAATATGGCCGCAATAACATTTTGGTGCGGCACTTTAAAATAATACTTTCCACCGCCCCATCTCCTTCCCATAGGTGTCGTAAGAGGCGACTAAGGGAGCCCTGCAGCAGACCATCTGCTCTTCAGGTGGGAGACATGTTGTGTTAGCCGGTTGATGTTACCACCATGCAGGAGCGTAAAACCCGTCAAGTGACTCTGACCTATCTCGGTCAGATCGCGTTTCGGGATCAGCACTGCACTAACCGGTGCCAGGACAGGCTTTCAAGGTGAGTATGGCCAGCTCAGTATTTGCATTGCATTATTGTGCTTGTCATCCTCATATCTGGACCTCACGACTGCTTTCCATCAGGTGGAGTAGTGAGGTCATATTGACGGGCACTATGAAAAAAAACAAGCAGTGGCGTGCGTCATTTCTAGTTCGACAAACTCTACAAATCTATTTACTGGCACTTTTATGAACTAATACTCACATACAGGAAGCATACAAGATATTATGTACCCTTTACTTTCTCTTCCTGAAGGTTTGTTAAACCTCTTAAAAGGTGCTTTTCCTGGGATGCCGCAATTTTCCTTAGTTTCGGGCGGAGTTGAATCCACGACAACTTTGTTACACTCACTCAACCACTCCAGAGTGAACTTAGTTATATGTTACATAAGAACGTTTCTAACTTGGAAGGATTTCACTAACTTTATCAACTCGATTAAGTAATTATCGATACTTTTTAGCAGATATTCCTTGAATCTAATGTATATAATAATATAGTAATACTATCGTCAAATTATTATGCTACCTGTATATTATGTAAAACAATACGTAGTATAGTCGCTGGTGGTGAATAGAACATAATATAATATTAATATTAGGAAATTTCATTCAGTCTGATTGAAATAATAAAAAAAAAACAGGAATCCTCAGTTCAAACGATTTATTATTGATCAATGATAATATAACTGAATATTCTTTACTGCACACCTGAATTAACATTTCATAATTAATAAATAAATATAAATATCCCTGGACATTATTCCACACAGCGCCATCTAGCCCCAAAGTAAGCTAATTAAAGCTTGTGTTATGGGATACTAGACAACGGATAAACATACTTAAATACATTTTCTTTTGTGAATACATACTTATTATACATAGGAGACACCCAGACCAGTACAAACAGACATGTTCATGCACACAAATGTTTGTACTGTGCGGGGATCGAACCCGCGACCACTGGTGTAGTAGCCAACTTCTTAACCATTACACCAAGTCGGTCGTCAAACGGTGTAAAATTAATTAAACGATTTCTCTATATTCTCACATATAATTTACCAATATTCATTGTTATACGGAGCCATTTGTTGCTCACCTTTTATTATAATCAATCCTCATTTATTTTCTGTCGCTACCAATTTATTACGCATCAATTAAGGTTAATTCCGATAATATTATAAGTTTACCGAACCTTGTATGTATGTGCACAGTAATGTGGACATTTGAGGACACTTGTACGGATTCAGGTCAGGTGGCATGCCTTCAGTTCCGCTTCGAATAAAATTGGCTTATGCCGTGTACAACCGGGCATTACATTCACACTTATTTGAATATTGTAATTGGTAGTTGTCAAAGTTAAGCCTCTTTGGCACTCGGCTTGATGTGATCCTTTCAACATAGCTAAACTATTTCCAGGAATGTTGGCATCAGTCTTGAGTTCTTTCATTGCAGATTTTTTTTTTAGTATGTCCTTGTTCTCGCTAGGGAGAGTAGTCCACTACGGACTCAGATGGAGGCCTCTCGTGTCAGAGGCCCAAACGTGTCTTGGACTCAGCTTTGGTTCGCTAAGGCCGAATTTTCTATTAAGTTAGTGCTGCAATGGAGGTTTCTATAACAATAACTAGCTTAAAATCTCATGGATATTGCTTTTTTGGAGGTTAACTTGGTCTGTTACGGGCGTATATCAAATATGTTTTCAGTTACACCGGACTAAATGTCAGCAATTAACTTTTACTAAAAACCTTTATTCCCAGGTGAACATTCTCTAGATTTGAAATGACTAAATGCCATTGCCATTTGACTGGCATCAGGGGTGAAATGCAATAAAGTGGGAAACAATAGGAATGCATTGAGGGCTGCCAAAGAGAATGGCGGAATATTCAAGCGATATGCCCGACCACAGAGCATGCACAGCGGGGTGAAGGGATATGAAAAAGGTAATCTTTGCGTTGGAAATAAAAATAAAAACAATTAATAATGAATTGTGAACGCAAAAAGTCATAATTTGTGATTATGATGTTGTTCTGGAGGATTGGTGGGAATCAGGGATAGGTTTTCAATGAGAAAGTTAACATCCTTAAAGATTGTTTGCAGAACATCATTAAAATGAGCATTATATACTATTTTTAAGACCTCAGATAACCTGTGCAACAAATAAATGATATTTGATTTCATTTTTATCGAAAATATAATAATATATAGAACGGAACTTACTATCAAAATTGTATGGGTTTTGATGAGAAAGTATACTCTCTCCCGGGGTTCGTATTTACTAACAACTTAGTTGATTATTAATATCTACTTCACTGTAACACTCGTTACGTCCGTTCAGATCGACAACCAGAATTAGAATGAAGATTATGAAGAATGATCAATTGTTTCGTCCGGAAATTCTTCACCCATCAACTGACAGATGCGGCGGTACTGTTGCCAGTTAAAAAAAAATTAAAACACGTTCGGATACTTTTTTCAAAGGTCCAAAATACTTTTGATGTCAATAAAAGATAATCTTTTATTTTGTACAACAAAACTATTGTTAAACTAAATTTTTTAGTCAGAATTCAATCTAGATTGAAATTAGCAGAACAAATATTTCAACACTAAAAGTTGCCACGTTCAAAAATTATCTAGACGAAACGCGGGCTGCACCTGCTTCGGTTTCCCGTTTAATATGGAGCTGAAGGAAACGGCGCGCTAAATACAGAAATATTGCTTCCCGCGGATACAATGACTGCGCGTCTGTGCCTACGACACACAGGTTGTTTTTCCTTCACAAACTCTACACATTCACTCAAATAATTTGATATACTTTTGCATACTATGGTGCACAAATGTTATGAATAATGACTGAATGACTTATTTCCTGCTAAACATTAGATGCAACGGTGAATTATATGTAATCATTTTTTAAAGAATTCAGGATCTTTTAAAAATGATTGTGAATGATGATGATTACATATAAAGCTGCAGGAGTGCCGCCTTCGTTGGTATGGTCATGTCTCACGGAGATCGGCAAACTACGTGGGCAACAAATGTGTACTGTTGGTATACCTATAAATAAATAAATGTCTGGCCATGCCGCCCCCGCCAGGTACCGGTAGAAAAGGTAGACCCAAGAAGCGGTGGCTCGACGTCGTTAAGGGTGACATGCGTGCCAATAAACTCACCACTGAGAATGCACAAGACCGCGCGAAGTGAGCCAAGAAAATAAGAAAGGCGGACCCTGGGACCCCACACACCAGTGTGGGTTCACAACCGGGATAGACCGCACGGATGATGATGATGATTTTTACAAGATTTTAGGATGTGATTAATAATGACGAAGATAAATAACACATCCAAAGCGAGTCCAAGATCCTTGGTGATGCCACAAATCATAAGCTAAGTATACCTAATGTAACAAATTGCTTTCAAACATTTGATTGAATACAAATTGTGGAGATCATTGTCCGAGCTCCAGACACAAACAGCTTACAAGTAATTTAAGAGATGAGATTTAACACTCTGCACACATTTCGACCTCAAAGAGATTTCCCAGACGCAACTTGACGTTTGCCAGGCTTGTCATATTTACATAGGATGCTCTCAAGAAGGGGCCATTAAAGTCCACTCGCCGTTGGAGGGTTAAGCACTTAGGTTTGTTAAACAAATTAAGGATAAAGGCTTCTTTAATCATCTGTGGTTAGAAGTAGCGCTTCTATGGATGTTACACAAGCAGCAGGTTAAAAAAAACTCGGGAGGTTGGAAGTAAGAGGTTTATAGAGCGTCCTCAAGTGTTTTATTTGAAATAGTTTTTTTTTGAAGTTTGTTTTTTTTTTGTTAAATTTTTTGTTTTATCTTGATTTTTAGTGAATCGTTCTTGTTTATATTATATATCAAAAAAAATATCCTTCACATGCTCCTAAGAATTAAAGAGTTCCGTTACTTTGTCATGGATCCCATAATCAGAACCTAACCAAACTCTCATCAAACTACCCTTGAAGTATATGTATCCTTTCCAATAAAAAAAGAAGCGAAATCGGTTGGCGTGAAATTGAGTTATTTGTCGCGCATATAGCTTATCTAGATTTGAGACTTATATGGTTTTCTTATGGATGACACTGTCAGAACAGGACCTTTATAAAATAGGATCAGGCATCAGCTTTCAAATAAAGACAGAATTATCAAAATCGGTTTGCGTGATATTGAGTTATTCGTCCATTTGTCGCGCATATAGTTTATCTAGATTTAAGACTTATATGGTTGTCTCATGGATGCCACTGTCAGAACTAGACCAAATGTAAAAGGAACCACACGGTAAACACCAGCTTTCAAATGAAAAAAGAATGATCAATATCGGTTCCCCTAGTCGAAAGTTATGAGGTAACAAACATAAAAAAAACATACAGTCGAATTGAGAACCTCCTCCTTTTTTTTTAAGCCGGTTGAAAAACGGACAGGGTCTGTAATACAATCGCTTAAATCCAGTAAAGTTAATTCTCTTAACTGAGGGTAGCGAGCAATTTCTTTAGTAAATATCTAGCCTGGATGATGCTTTAGTGCCAGGTCACCGCTGACTGGCTGGAAATGAAAGATCACATGACGAAATTGCTCACTACGCTCAGTTTAGAGAATAAACCTGACAAGCTATAAGGGATCGTAATAAGGCCCCAAGTTTTCTAATGTTCTTTTTTGTTTTGGATGGATTTTTAGAATCGATAAATTCATACAAAACAAATTAGTCCATGGAAATTTTCCATTTGTTAAATTTTTTTTTTTTAAAAGATATTTAAGCACATAAAAAAATGTACGAGTAGGTCAGTGTCTTTAACTAAGGGATTAAATAGCTCTATTGTAACAGATGTTTTATTGTAATAGTTAATAGGTTCCTAGTATGTACTGACTAACAATTTTTATTTTTGAATTGTTTAAAAGAACTTTTGTTTTATATTCTTTTAGGTTTATTTGTATCAAAATGACACACTGCTTGTACTTTACTAACGCCTGTTGTAAACCCAAAACAAGTTTAAAAGAGTAACTGCTGAGTTTCTCGCCGGGTCTTCTCAGCAGGAAACAACTCCGACGCGGTGGTAGAGTCGCATTATGTCTGTATACTGTTTATTTACGTATACATATTACTATGGTATTTATGTCTATTATTTAGTACATTTTGCTGTAAATTTGACGATTTGAAAGTACTGATACAGTCTATTTGAATAAAGTTATTTGAGTTTGAGTTTAAAGTCTAAAACACGATATAGCATAATTTCACCGATAAAAAAAAACACAAGGAAGTATGTCGACGATTTTTTTCGTTTTACTCTCAAATATTCATGATTAACATTTTGCACTCAAAAATGTATATGTAGATAGGTTTTTGTATATCTTGGTCGACAACTTTTAAGACTTTTTAATTTGTCTAATCATAATTAATTCATTACACGAAAACAGAGGGAAGCCGCAGCGTTATTCCGTTCGCGCAAAACTAATCAGTGGCCCACCGAATGCTCCAATGGACGGCGCGCTAAATCCGAGCCTTAATGACTTTTTAAAAAGCGCGTACGATGATCCACGCGCATTATGTTGGTTGCATCGACCAAAATCCACCATCGCACAACTACCAACACGGAACTTAAGTTTAATGAAGATAACCCAGCTACTTTCGTCTTGCATTCTGGTGGCTAAGTTCCTTTGTTTAATGTACAATTGATAATATCCATCTACATATTTAGATAATAACTTTATGAAGATATTTTCAAAAGGGAACTGGCAGCGTGAATTTCAAACTGTAGCTAAATATTTTGAAATATTGTTGCCGTTATGGAAAGTTCGCCGCCTGACGCCTCTGAAGATCGTATCTGGCAATGATTGGAAAACTTCTGGCAATATCTGCGATTTAGCGAACAGTTCCAACTGGTTTAAGATCGTGTATTCACTCGTTGCTACCAAGGCACCGGGCAAATTCGTGAAAGTAATCGTACCTAAATATTTTACTCACAGACATCTTAGAATAAATCAAAATAACGAAAGATAGGTGACTCGCCCCTAGCGTGTGGACCGCTTAAATCAGATCCCCGTTGCCTAATTTCACTCAGTTACATTAAACGATTGACAGGACGTCACTGTGACGCACGCTTGTTTCGCTTACGCTTTGTTCAAAACAAATAATCATAATCATAATTCTTTATTTGCATCCAACATGGTATAAAAATATCATCGTTACATTTTGAATCTCATGTAAGGCTACTAGAATCAGCATGCAAATGTTACAAGAAAAATAATCATACAATTAATTCAATAATGAACAAAATGTCCCAATACCATTCTTATAATATAAATAAATAAATAAACAAATATATGCGCCAGACAACACACCTCTTGTAATGGTCTCGAAGTAGGGATTAATATCCCTGTGTCACGAGGTACCACACAAGGAAATAATAATAAATATCCCTGGACATTATTCCACACAGCGCCATCTAGCCCCAAAGTAAGCTACTTAAAGCTTGTGTTATGGGATACTAGACAACGGATAAACATACTTAAATACATTTTCTTTTGTAAATACATACTTATTATACATAGGAGACACCCAGACCAGTACAAACAGACATGTTCATGTACACAAATGTTTGTACTGTGCGGGGATCGAACCCGCGACCTCTGGTGTAGTAGCCAACTTCTTAACCATTACACCAAGTCGGTCGTCAAATCAAATCAGCCAGGGGCGTCTCCTAGCACACCCAGACCAGAGTCAATTCAGAAAGATCGTTTCCTGAATTGACCCGACCGGGAATCGAACCCGGGACACTAAGGGAATCGAGGCGAGAAACCGTGCTACAGCGCACTACGCCCATCGTGTCGTTATAATATAAATATAAATAAATAAATATGCACCAGACAACACACCTCTTGTAATGGTCTCGAAGTAGGGATTATAATCCCTGTGTCACGAGGTACCACACAAGGAAATCAGCCAGGGGCGTCTCCCAGCACACCCAGACCCGAGTCAATTTAGAAAAGATCGTTTCCTAAAATGACCCGACCGGGAATCGAACCCGGGACACTAAGGAAATCGAGGCGACAAACCGTGCTACAGCGCACTACGCCAATCGTGTCGTTATAATATGATTATAAGTCAAGTATTCCATCATTAAATGTCATAATTAGAATGACAAATTAACAGTAAAGTGCAAAAAGTTCTAAATTCCGATTGGGTTACCACATCAAATACCTACTAAAAGCTACTTTATCCAGTCAAAGAAATCCTCAGTAGGTTTGTCTCTGTCCTTCAACATCGCACAACGATAATTAGAATCACAGCGAGCGAGTGTGCGTGCATGTAGTTGTGCATCATCCCCGTTTTTAGTTGTCAATTTCAAGGATGTGCCGTATCTTCCGCTTTTTGATTGAGGCCCGATTTTTCAATTCTCAGTTTAGTCCCTAGATAGCTAACTGAAGTATTAAATTAACTTGCCGTTTATCAAGCGAAGAGATATTTTAAGTTTTTCAATCGTCTTTTATCCAAAGAATAGCTATCTACCGGTTGTCTATGTACTTATATCGCTAACCTTCAAACTGATTATCCACAAGCGAGATGCACTTACAATGTCAGAATCATTGCAATGTCAGAATCATTGCATTGACGTGTAAGAAAATCAAACTTTTTTTCTGTTGCCTAAAGTTGTGGGTATGTTTGCTTCGTGTTTTTAGGGCAAAATCTTTTCCAAAACTCCTTTTCATCCCATGTACTAAAATGTCAGGTCTCTCTTTTACAACTCGATCTTTTTTTTCTACTGGGCTCAGCGTTACTAACTGCGTTAACTAACTTAAAACTGCCTTTGCCCCAAAATCGTTGCGTTGTCGATTTGGTCAAAAATATCCATTAGAATGTGTGTGCGAACAAAACAAAATAAAAGAAATCTCAAATGACACACCACATAACCTCAAAATGTCAAAGAAAACGCATGGATAAAGTCTTATCCAGCAGCAGATAACTTTATTCCTCAGTTATCGGCTTAATTCAACAGATAACATCTATTAACCATTGAAATAAAAAATCTTGTAAAACTTTATTTTACAGATGAATTTCATTACCTGAGGATTGAAAAATCGGCCTTTATTCTAAGACAGAGGTAGGTACATTGAAATAGCTGACGAGAAGTATGTATTGCGCTTGTCAAAAGAAAATGCAATGAACCTCTTTCGATGCTGCTTTACCATCACACTCTACATAGCAAAATAGGTTTCATCATTCCTCTGTCTAAGAACCAAATTCCTTGGATTGGTAAATTCAGAACTCTTATCAATAAAACGCTATCGTGACGTAACAATGAGCGTCAAAAAGTTTTTTTAACACTTATGTTCGTGATCATAAGTTTGTCATAACACAAGGAAAATAGGTGATAATGGCAAAAAACAGGCTCCGAATATTATTAGCTGAAATATACTCGTAATGTTGATTGTGTTGCTAACTTGATTTCATCTTTTTGTTTCAGGTATGGAGATAATTTCATTTTCCTGGTAAGACGTGAATATGATAAGGGAAAATTCCGTTTCCTTGTTTTTTTTACGATTAATTAATTATATTTACTTCATATTTAGCTATGTTTTCGGGAAAAACCCATTAAAGAAAGTTATATAAAACGCTGAGTACATAAGTTAACGTTCTTTAGCTTTACTATCATATTATATTTTCGAAATAAAAACTACTTTTCTTATGCCCCCGCCGTCTGGGTGTGTTGTGTATTTAAAATATCATTTAAAGCCATGTAATGACGGTGATTTATTAGTGTATACCTACAATGAAATAAATACGAGTAGTTAAACTACGATAAGCAATAGTATAATGAATGTATTTATTTGAGTATCCATGTTTGTGAGTGTGTTAATTGTTTACGTGGCTTAAGTTTTCCGTCTTTTATCATCGTAAAATTCGTAAAATACATGCTTTTTGAATAATAAGCTATAAGCCTCGGATGATTACAATTTCATTTTTCAAAGTAGAAATTCAACAGAAAATTTAGCGATTACAAGGAATTCGTATCCGTAATTTTTGAACTGGGAATTTTGTTAATTATGTCGCAAGAACGATATTTAAACAAAAACATCTTGTTATAAGTAAATTTATATTTTTAGCATTATTGCACTATTTTCTACACAATGGTGTTATAAATATAATACAAAGAAAAAATGAATTTTAAAACGAATTAATTTAGGCTTTTATAAGAACGAGGCACATGTAAAAACCACTTCCGCAACGCGAAATGTCCTAGCTAGACGAAAAAATTAGGCTTAAACATTTTCAAACTCCTTTCAAAATGAAAGAAGAATAATATGAAAGCCTTATTGCTTACTTAAGAGCCTTTGCGTTGTTTAGAGCGCATGATCCAAAATTTGAAACGCCTTATGTCCCACCTTTGAAAATAATTTAGTCCGTTTAATATAATATGCAAAATAAGTCCAACCTTTCATTTTGACACGTACTCGTAATGAATCACATTTGTTAAAACAATATTTTTTCTTACTCATCTATAATTATCAATCTCACCACCTCACTTTACGGAAAAGTCTTACCGTGTCAACTTCAAGTGTGTTCAAGTAGCTATATTTCTGATCAAAGCTTGGCACGGAATGAACCAGAATATGCATAATCTATCACAATATCTGTAAAAATAGTTTTATTTTTTTATTTTTCCGAGAAATAGCCTAAGTTTTAAACACACTTTTGTTTTGAAAAGCATAATTACTGTTAACAATAATGTCAATAATGTTACACCTATGATCTTTATTTAATCGAAATATATTTTTTTTATTTACAATCCAATCAGTTAATTATACCTAAAAACGTAATGAGGTTACCCCAAAATTTGCAAAAGGTAAATTACGATGCACAAACGCACGCTATGGCCGCGCGTGCTTTTTGTGAAGGCCTCTTAAGACCTTGTGCTGGCTTGAGAATTCAATACTTCGTCCTAGGTATTTATCTGAAGGTCGCCACAGACATCTACAAGTTTTTAGGGTACGGAGCACCCTATCTGGCACAATCTGTCACGATAGGGACGCCCGCAGAAGTTTTGATTTATGGGCGCGACCTGAGCGCTGTAGGTACACTCAGCCAGACAATTTCATGGGAAGCGCGTTGCCGAATTAGCAAGGAATTTGCAGCTTCTTTACAGTAGGTAATTGAGGCCCGAAAATGTATAAAACTTGGCTAGCCGACAAACTATTGTAGGAAAAAACTACTTATTAGGCGGAGGCGCCTGGTACCATACCTAGCAAGGATTAGGCGGATTACAAACCTGCAACCTTTTGCTATCCGGGCGACTGTTCTTCCATTTGAGCTACCGAAATCCTAATTGAACTGTCGAATTTTCTCACTGCATTAACCCTACCAGCCAGCCATATTTGAGGTAAATACCTAAGCTTCAACATTAAAAAAAAATATTTTAACAAATATTTGGCTTTTGATAAAAACAATTATTTATTATTTATTTCAAAGTTTATTAGATACAAAACTTAGACTTATAAACTAAATGATGTCCCGCAAACTGCACAAAAGTTCGACTGCAAGATCAGCGAGTTCACTTGCTTTTTTTTAACTATTAGGACTATTAATGTTAGTTAATTAACGCGGTGTGGTAAACACGTGATGTAACCTTCAAGCATGCATGCAAGCAAGCATTTGAATTTATTGACTTTGGTTTAATTTTTAATGCCCTCAGGTACTATTGAGTAGGTATGAAAGGCCTTTATTAGGTGTTCTGTCTCCGTAACAATTATTAATTCTAGGAACAACAAACCGTCTCAATGACCTAGTATAATGACAAGCCAGGCTGTGTATTTTTAACGTTTTCTTTAGGTTGTAATTGTCCTAGTTTTGTTTTGAATAATAGCACTCATTAAAGGTGCGCTAGGTTAATTTGATTGGTTTCAATTATTAAAACCTTGACACTTGAAAAAATCAATAACAAACCTGTCTTTTTTATAGTCGTTGAGGTAAACAAAATTGGACTAGTGATTATTTAAAGCAGTCCAAGCAAAGCAGAGAATAGAAATAGTTTCGGATTCAGAAACGATAATTAAAGTTGAGCTTTCCTTATATGTGTAGCTGTCCCTGTCATCTCTATTGACATGTGACAGGTCAGTTTCAATTTGAATGGTGCTCAGCTTTCAGTGTTGTTTATGGATTCGGGGGTTAAACTCATGTTTTTATTATTATTTTCAACTGGGGACGCTGGCAGTGTGCCGGGTGATCGGTCCGCTTGTTGTGGGCCATTTCACCCATTTCCCCGGGCCCTCCTTGCAGGAATTGAATCTTCCTGTTGCTCTGCAGAATCTTGCTATCTGGTCCACCGTCAGTTCTTTCAGATCTTCTTCATCTAACGAGTCTGACCATACGAGTTCCCATCAAATGTGTGAGTACATCGGGCATTCCGCGAGTAGGTGGAAACTCGTTTCTTCGCTGTCCGTGCACTCCGGGCATGTGGGGTCGTCTTTGATGCCTATCACTGTCAGATGCCTGTTAAGTCTAGAGTCCTGTGGCGATTTCTATGACCATACGTGCACTACTCCATGACAACTTCAGTAGTTGACCTGTCTTCTTCATGTTCATGGCGCTGATAAACATTTTGGACTGTTGCATACCTGTTGCTGCCTTCCATCGTCTATTTGTTTTCTATGGTTTTCCTTTTGATTACTCTCTTGGTAACTCGATTTAAAGGGCATTGCTTACGCAAAATAATTTGAACCTGAAACGTCAATCTCTAAATGGTATCTAGTTATATCGTACCTCATAGGCAGTACATTATACAGAACGGGTAATTGAAAAAGTTATCTGTTGGCAGTGCTCTCGACCTGCTGGGCAACTTCTGATCGAATTTTACGACGCAATATGAGATTTCAGTAAACAAGCCGTACTGTCGTGCGCAACTCTGTTAAGCGTGTTGTGTTTGCGCGGCAAATAGTTGGGCTTTTAGGCGCTTTCCAGACATAGTAACTAGTTTTGAAAACTTTTTTTAAAGGAGTTTTTATACACTAGTTCAGCCATATCATGATTCAGAAAACTCTTGGCCAGTGATTCTATTTTTTATGTTTTTAAAATGAGCACTTGAAGTGTTGTTTGGGATAAACATTTTATTTTATTTACACCCAGGTTTAGCTTTGACTTTCTCTGTTCAAGGAAACTGCGAAATGCGCTCATCAAAAAGTAAAACCAATCTCAGATTACGGTTATTAGTTCTGCTAACTTCATCCATACAGCGGTTCTTGCAGCATTTAAAGTCAGCAATACTTTCCGAGTTAAAACCGAGGAAAAGGGTGAAGCTTTCGGCCACTTTTTCTGAATTCATTAGGATGACAGTGGCGAACGAAGATCGATGGCTCCGTCAAAGTCGAATCCGCACCCATGTAGCAGAAAGTGTCAAACAACGTATAAGGATAATTTATACGGTTCTGATAAATTGACTGGAAACGGATTCTTCGCGCCCCCGATCCGAAAGTAGCTATCGTTCGGTTCGGTTAGTTCTCGAATAGATTGTCTTGGAAGTTGTCACGTGTGAATAATTTCCCGGTTAACAGAGGGAAATATATGGATTGGACATCGTATGGATTCAGATGGCTCAATGATCGGAATGTTTTTCACGTAAAGGGATTCCTGCAATTTCAAAACCTATTTTTTGATTGACACAGTGCAGGAATTTACAATCATATTTTTGCAATATTGTGATTATTTTAAATTCACAGGTATTAGTGGCCAATTTGTGACATTTGCTTGTTAATTGTAGCCTAATCGCGAGTGATCTAAAATTGGGTGCGTGATTGGCTTAGCTTTATTCGATGATATATTTTATTATTTTACCATTAAGTTAACTACTGCTACACAACGATTCAGAATTCATTTGTTAAAGGAAATACGTACCAAGTAGAAACACAAAATAAACCTATTACTTAAAATTCATTAATGATCCGAGTCTCTCTGCCGGGCTTTGGGATCTAGAGCACCTGCGCAGCGTTGCTGGCCTGTCGGTGTGCTACAGGCTTGATTTCGGGGAGTGTGCGAGCGAACTGCATGAGTTGGTTCCGCCATCTCCTTTTCACCATCGGAGCACAAGACGCACATCAGCCTTCCACCCGCACGTTGTGGATATCCAGCCATTCGCACAAAACGTTTTGCGGACTCCGTCATAATGCGAACAGTGAAGGAGTGGAACTTGCTGCCCGCGCATGTATTTCCGAACCAATACAATCTGGGTCTCTTCAAGACAAGAGTGAATAGGCATTTACTAGGCAGACATGTACCACCATAGATCGCATCTTCACTTGCTATCATGTGCGATTGCGATCAAATGACTGTCTAGTCCTATGAAAAAAAAATGCCAACACTTAGCTCGACAATATAGCGGGCTGGTTTTTAAAAACCTTTGTAGATATTCCGTTCCAAGCGATGCCTTCCCTTCTCGTCAATTTATTGATCAAACTTTTTTTAAGAAACCCAGATATTTAACTTTTCCTTGTTACAACTTCATTAATTACCGCCCTCCGAACATTCTTATTCGTCTTCATTTTTTGGCGAAAATTATTCAATTAGGTTATTTTATTTTGTAAAAGAATTTATGATGAATTTATTATAAACTGCCCGTTGATTACTCTCAAATACTTTTAATATTTCAAAAGCATGACGAGTCACCATAAGCTCCTTTTCAATGAAAGCACACTTCCGACATTCACGAGGTCAAATGAGGTCACAATTCATATCAGACTCTTCATCATGATCATTCACAGCCTCTACAGTTAAACAGGGACCTTATTACGATCTATTAAAGCTTGATCGCATTCGTATCAATTGAGCGTCCTGTGACACATGACATGACATGACAATGTCAAATCCCAATAAAAAAATTTCGCGAACGATAATGTAATTTTAAAGTGGCAACTCGTGGTAGACGTACTGGCATTATGGCATTATGATCTCTTATTCCCTGTCACGTCACAATTACGTCACGCAAACTCAGCTTCTACAAGGCATTTATATAGAATATATAGAACGATCTCTTATTTGACGATTCATACCATTGTTTATCTGTTAAATAGAACCACTCAAAAAAAAAAAGTGACATCGTAATACCAATAAAAAGGGAGCATTTTTAGAACCCTAAACGGTAATGGTGCGATTGTCCCAGAGGATCGTAATACGGTTGCAGGTATCTTAGAATCTTGGAACGGTCGGTTCCAGGCGG
This sequence comes from Udea olivalis, assembly GCA_947369235.1. NCBI lineage: Eukaryota > Metazoa > Arthropoda > Insecta > Lepidoptera > Crambidae > Udea > Udea olivalis. The sequence continues at coordinate 5,060,796 of OX376362.1, read as the reverse complement.
AATGGCTACACCGTAATACTGCGATCCTGGTCGTCCCTCAACCTTCCAACTAGGTCTCCCATGCTCCTGCGAGTAGTCTCGCCCTCGTTGGGGATCCCGGGTCCCTTACATTCTGCGCCGAAGATGAGCACCGTCAGGTTTTAGTGGGTAGGGGTCTCTGTTTTTCCAGGAGTTACGTGTCGAGTACGATATATTCCTAGGTGTCCCGAACCCAGGGCCTTGGGAATGCCTAAATGCATTTCCTGACGCAAAAAAAAGGTCTCCCATGAGGCGTTGGCTTTCAAAAGGTAAATACAGAACTCTCTGCCCCAACGGGTATCAGATATTCGAAAACTGATTCAAATGTAACAAGTATTCATGAAAATTATATTTTAAAATTATCAAATTAACTTTATCATAATATTACAATTGCAACCCACCCAGGTTGCAATATCATGATAATTTTGTTCTAAAAGCTAAAATTTTTGTTTATTATTTCTATAAAAGCATTCTCTGAGAAATTCATTTATCGCTTTTAGATTTCCAATGTGGGTGGTTGTAGGCGGCTGCTCTTTAGTAATTCCGTCTAGAGCGTCCCACGCTTCCCCAGATTCAAAGAGTTTTTGTTATATCTATGGTGGTCCAAAGATACACGTACAGTTTTTATAATATTCATCAAACTTAGATGTTTTCCGAACTGTTGAAAGAAAGAAAGAAAGAAAATATTTATTACTTTTAAGGAAATCGCTTTACTTATTTATTATTAAGTAGAACATTTTTACATAAACAAAACACAACTAAAAAAATTAAAGAAAATACAATAACAGATAGCGGTGTCGCGGTGTCCGTATTAAATTGGACCGCACTTAGCTAATGCCGGTGCCCAGACGCTGATTTTCAGTTGAGGTAAGTGCCTGCTTTGTTTATTATTATATGAATGACAAGCTGACCCAACAGACTTCGTTCTGTCAAATGTTTGACAGCTGTACGTCTATCACGAGTTGCCACTTTGAATTTATGTATCAGGCCTAGCATCGGAATCCTTGGGGCGTTGACATTTCGAGTGATGTACAGTACAGTACAGTCATTTGGACAGTAAAGCCAAATTGGCTTCGAAAAAACTGGAGTGCTCAACACAGCAAAGCAGAATTTCTTGCCGTTTCAGCGCCTTCAACTTTACACAACTTGCACAAGTGAGGCCTCACATGGAGTAGGTACTGCTCCCATCTTCGGTCTGGAGCCCCCTGGTATCTTCTTCATGACGACACGATTGGCGTAGTGTGCTGTAGCACGGTTTCTCGCCTCGATTTCCGTAGTGTCCCGGGTTCGATTCCCGGTCAGGTCAATTCAGGAAACGATCTTTTCTGAATTGATTCGGGTTTGGGTGTGCTGGGAGACGCCCCTAGCTTATTTCCTTGTGTGGTACCTCGTAATACAGGGATTTAATAATCCCTACTTCGAGACCATTAGAAGAGGTGTGTTGTCTGGTGCATATATATCATCTTCGCCGCATACAGCGGAGAGCCGCTCGAATTGTCGACGACCCTGTGATTTCCGACCGCTTAGGTCCTTTGGCCTTACGGAGACGTTGCATCGCTCAGCGTTTTCTACCGTCATGCAGCTGCATGACCTTATACCTGCCGCTGAATTTACACGCCATAAGTTGAAATTCCATGCTCATCACTAGGATGGCTTGCGCTCAACAACCATGCGTTTTTCGAGTCAGTTTCTTCCGCGTACAACCAAGATATGGAATGATCTTCCTGCGGCGGTATTTCCAAAGAGATATGACATCGGAGCCTTCAAGAAGAGAGCGTTTTTCCATTTAAAAGGCAAGCAACGCATCGGTGACACCTCAGGTGTTGCAGTCGTCCATAGGCGTAGGTGATCACTTTCCATCAGGTGACCTTCCAACTCGTTTGCTACCTATTACCTACCTACCTAGCGTTATCGTTCGCGTAATTTTGTATTGGGATTTGACATTTTTATTTATTTTTTATTTATTTAAACAATAACAACACTGCCATTACAGGTAAGTCCCAATGCGACAGTGAAGTAACTAATTCTAGGTACAACATACAAATTCACAACATTTTAAACTTCATAACTAATTCCTAAAACAGATTACAAATAACGCCACCTTCGTGAATTCACTCAGAGTACACAAAAATAGATCTAGTTCATTACCAATAAGATTGAGAGTAGTAAGCGCGTCTGTTAACGGGGACTTGTTTAGCAAGTTGGTTCTCCCACGCGGCACTGCCAGCAGTGCCGGCCTTCGCCGCCGCCACACGTAACGGTCCGGGACCAGGAGCTCGATCTTACACAATATTTCCGAATTGCATACGTTCCCTCGAAAAACCTTGAAAAATGTACGAAGTCAGCGCGAGTTCCCTCCTTACCCTTAACTCATTATATCCTACCATGCCCAAAACAAATAATGTAGGATACATGAGTGGGTAAAAAGGATACACCCCTTATAGTCTTTTGTATAGGTACCTCGTGAATTTATTTTGTACCCTTTCCAACATGACAATATATTTGGTTTCATGTGGAGACCATATGACCGAGTTAAATTCCAGCTGACTCCTTACTAAAGCGTTATATAGGGCTATAATCGCTGCAATATTCGTAAAGTCTCGAACTCTTCGCAGAATGAAACCCAGATTTCTGAAAGCCTTTTGGCAGATCTTGACCACGTGTTCCCGAAATACCAAACCTGTGTTGAGTCGTATCCCCAAATCCCTAACTTCTGTGACGCGGACTAAGGGCACCCCCTCCACCTCATACCCATGTTGAATCGGGGAACGCGCGCGAGAAAAGGATGACATGACAATGTCAAGTCCCAATACATTTTTTTACGCGAACGATAACGTAAATTTGAAGGGGCAACTCGTAGTAGACGTGGTAGACGGTGTCCATTATCATATCTCGCCCGCTTTTCCCCGACTTGGTTCACATATAACTACTATAATTTTTCACAGCTTTCTGTTAGTGAATGAATTTTCACGATCGGATCAGTCGTTTCGGAGCCTATTCAATACTGACAAAGAAACAAAAAACCAAACAATCAAATCTTTTCTCTTTATAATATTAGTATAGATTACACTTGAACATTTACATCCTTAGTGCTCATTAAAACTGGAAAAATAATATGAAACTGAAAAAGTTAGAAATACGTAGATATTAGTTTTTTCCCTATGTTTTCTAAGCCATTTTAAGAAGCAAGTTACATAAACTTCTATTTCTCTTAAACACTTTACTATCTATCAACATTAATTATGATATACATTTAATGATAGAGATAGTTCGACGGAATAATACTAAAGTTTTCAATTAAAATATCAGAAGTAGAAAACATAGTTTTACAGAATACCAAATGAAACTTGATCTTAAGTTAATTAAAGATTAAGTAAGTTCGATATAGAACAAATTTTGTGTCGTTGCAAAAACCCGCTTTTATTAGAATTACATTATACAATATTCACAAATTCTAATAAAAACGGATTTTTGCAACGAAACAAAATTACGGTAAATTGTTTTACCTATTTTTCTGGACGTTTCGGCGACAATTGCATGTCACCGTGGTCACGAGCGGACTGGTGGTGCGCGGCGTCGTCCAGCTGGGCGCGGCGAACGATCTTCATCCACCCGCACATTTTCAAATATTTTATCCATAGTACAGTCAGGTCGACAAACTACACTCACAGTGTCCGGATTTTTGCGAGACGGTCAAACTCGCTTAATTTTGTTTCGTTGCAAAAACCCGTTTTTATTAGAATTAGTTAAAATGCAACAAGAAAGTTTAAAATATTATTACGTTTAGAGATCTTCAACAGCATAGTGTGATTTTACTTTTGTTTCAACAGAACTCAGGAAACAGCCCCGGAAACTTTGAACCTGTTGTAATTCTGCCCACTTTAAGAAGTTTCAGAGGTAATTTACCAGGAAAAACTTTTCCGTCACTTTGGGCTGAATAAACTATGAGTTGGTATACAATAGGGTTTTAGTAGAGACTTTTCAGAGACTAGTGCATTATTAAAGCTTAAATTTGAGGCCTAAGAGAACTTGCAGGATACAGTTGGTGTATCCTGGGATTTGTCTAGGTCTTCAATTCTAGATCCATAGAATTGAATTCTATGGATCTGTTTCCTAATTCACTATTAAAATTAATTGATCGTGTCTATAAAGATATTTCAGCTCTTACTAACTGCTGGACTTGCTCCTTTTTATCGATTCGATCGCGGCGACTCATATATTTTTTAATCAGTACTCTGCCAAGCGTATTGCATTATTTGTGGTATTGTAAAGGTCCTCCAGTGTGCAGGAGGTAGATCATGCAGGGCACGACAGTAGATGTGCCATTGTCTGTGCAGAGGCCTCACACGGGCAACTTTTCAGAGCTGAATCCCCACCTGGACATGATGTCCTTGCTTTAAGTGTCGATTTAGACTCGGCAGCAGGAAACAACACTACATAATCTGTATCATAAAATTCAATCTAACTGAATGGAGTATAATTTGTTTTTTCCGCTTTAATCGGTTTAATAATACATTGAAACACCAAAAAAAACATACCAAACAGGGTTAAATTTAGTTTCCGTTCAAGTCACGAAGGTGTGAGCCGTAAATCCTGAGATAGCCTCAGCGCCCATGCGTCTCCATTTAGACCAAAGCAATCCCATTGTCCGATAAAAAAGGATAGGTCTGATATCGGGTCAATAGACGAGCGGCTGAACGCGAACGTGACTGTGAACACGTTCGTTCACTTTGGCGTAGCAATGGCATTTGACTAATACCTGCGCGACCGAGCTTTAAACTCCGGTCGTTAGAGAATGAAAGATGAAAAAAGGTTTTTGCCAAATCTGCTCACTAGACCGTAATTGAGGTTGTGTTTCAACTTTTAGGGATTTGCTAAAGGGAGGATGTTACCTACTTTAAAATCTCATACTTTCAGTTTGCCATCAGTAACCCCTGATACTTATATTTTTACGGACACTTAAAAATAAGTAAGTGTTTCTAAATCAGTTCTTTTTTCTTCACCTTAATACTGCGAGCATGTGTCTATTTTTTTAAGTCACCTAAATAATTGAATAACTTTCGATTAAATTAACGTTCTTGATAAAATAAGAAATATTTTTAATCAATCTAACAACGACCTTTCAGTAGACGAAGAAATCATCTTAAGGCTGTTGAGAAGAAATGGTTTAGAGGGTTTCTTTTAGTTGTATCGGAATTGTTTATTGAATGAAAAAGGTTAGAATTATAGCTTTCACAGTTTCATTGCGATGTGAACCTTTAAGGTGCTACCTTAGAGCATTTTCTCCTAATGTAATGTTCAGATTCGATTTTAAGCATTACATTACAGTACTGCCTCCCTGACATGACGCACTTATAAAATAGTCGTCACACCGTATTTACCAAACTCGGTGATACTCGTAGACGTTGAGATGTTGTAGTGAAAACTTTCCGCGTAGAATAAATGTTCAGCGAATAAAAAGAGAAAAAGCATAACAGTTCTATTTATATCTATTTATGTTGTTTTATTTATTAAGTAACAAAGCACTGTTATAGCAGTGTTATTTTACTGTCGTCTCCTGTAAGGTGAAGGTATTTGCTCAAAAACGGGCACCTCAGGACGGGCAAAGGAATCCATTGTGCCTTATCTCTTATTGAACTAATACTACTATAAAACTTTATTTATTGAACTCCAAGTATGTTTTACGTCTTAATAATCACGCTACTATGTGTTCAAACGAATGGGCTATTAAATGGCTCGTAAAAAGTAGACTTGCTGCAAGCTTCCAAATAAATCTAACATTTGCTACATATTTTTGTCAATATGTTTAACGAGGCATGAACTTTTCGAGGTATATCTTGTAGTCAAACGTTACTAGTTTTTTTTTATAATGTTTGTTTGCTCTAACTACACACATCAAAAGTGTCTAGGGATCAAGCATTTTTATGCGGATTTCTTGAGATTAAGATGTGGCTTTGTAATAAATTTATGATTTTATAAATTTATATGGATCCTTTTTGGTGCATTTCATAATTTGAAACAGGAACTGTCAATCAAATTCGAGTAAAAGATGAAAATCAGCTGTCAATATTTTCCCTATAAAAACATACAACGCATTGAAGACATTATTAGTGCTACTGTTTCCCTACTACTGATTAAAACCAACGTTATTATGGAGCGGCGACGTCATTTAAGCAGGGAAAAAATGCTCAGAGCCGTGGGAATGATAGAAGCTGGTTCCCGGCAACGTACTGTGGCTTTAGCTCTGAATACAAGTCAGAGTGTTATCAGTCGACTTTGGACACGTTACCGAAGCACTGGTACCGTGGCTGAGCGCCATGGAGGACGGTATCGCTGCACCACACGGAGACAAGACCGATACATTCAAATCACAACTCGAAGAGCTCCAACAATAACCGCCATGATGTTAGCCGTGAGGCTTCATCACTCTTCAGGGAACTTAATTAGCGACCAAACAGTCAGAAACCGCTTGCATGAAGTGAACCTTCATTCCCGAAGACCGCTAAGGGTACCACCTATAGCAATGCACAATCGTAGGATTCGATATCAATGGGCTCTTGAACACAGAAATTGGGCAGAAGAACAATGGCGTTTCGTGTGCTTTTCTGATGAGTCTCGTTTTGGTATGAGACCGGATACAAGACGTATAAGACACTGGAGAACCCCTGGACGCCAACAGCGATTAAAATCCTGCCAGGAAGTCCATCCTTATAGTGGTGGAGCCATCATGGTATGGGCGGGTATTTGGATCGGCGGAAGAACTGAGTTGATTTGGATCAGAGGCAACCTCAACGCTCAAATTTATGCTGAGACGATTGTATCAGACGTCATCGTTCCTCTACAAGTGCAAATCGGTCCCTTATTTCAGTTACTGCATGATAATGCACGACCGCACACCGCAAGAGTTGTGAGACAGACTCTCGCCGCAGCTAACATCAATGTCCTGCCCTGGCCTGCTCAGTCGCCAGACTTGAACCCGATTGAGCATGCATGGGATATGCTACAGAGAAGAGCTCTGCCGAATATGGAGGGTATCCAGTCGCAAAAAGACCTTTTTTTGTTGTTGCAACGAACATGGGCGGCCATTCGACAGCGTGATTTGGATGAACTCATTTTGAGTATGCCAAACCGATGTTCTTGTGTTGTTAGTGTTCGCGGTAGAAACACGGATTATTAATTGTTTAAGTTACCCAATAAAATTTTAAAGAAAACTGTTATTTCAGTCAATTAATATCAATCAGGAGAAAAGTTATTGCAAAAATATATGTTGATCCCTAGACACTTTTGATGTGTGTATTTGCTTTATTGTTGGGTAGAATGGTTGTTGTCCTGCCTTGAAAGCCGAGAGTCATGGATTCGAAGAACAAAGCAGTTAGGTAATTCTGAAAAACTCACTTCAACTCACGCACACTTGACGCAAAATCCTTAATTTTAACAGAATTCCAATTGCTTATTCTTGGTATTTCTTCCTGAGAACATTTAATAGATTATCATGAGCACGTACAGTCGTACAAAGGTAGAGCGTTAGTTCCGGCATAAGCTGAGCTCCCAATGCTATGGACTCTCATATTTCGTGCGGACGGTACGAAATCCTTCGCGTTATACTTGAGTGGTAGGTTGTACCAGCTATTGTTGTCTTATTTCGTGCTCGTTTTTCTGGAAATTTGAGGTGGTGTTCCTATATTGTACAAGCATGCTTTTCTTTGAAACTGTGTGCTTTCAGGAAAATTAGACTGATACGGAATTGGTCAAGTGGCTTTCAAAATTTAACCAAAATTAGGATCTAACGCAGCTGATTTGAAAAAAAGGGCTTTATGAAGCGTAGTTCGCTATACATAGCTACCTAACATAGCTCTCTAAGATAGCGACCCACATGAATATCTCATATAGTCAAGTTGAATAGGGATGACATATATTTTTCGCTTTATCAAATTAATGAAAAAATACAAAAATGGAGAGCATTCAAGTTCCGGAGTCAGGGCTTGTAACGCCACTTCTAAGTAAAAATTGTACCTAGGTGTGACGTCACGCGAAACTTCAACGCACTGTATCGTCGTCATTTCGTGTCCAGAATTTTTTCCAATCTAACTGACGCACTAAATAGATTTTTTTAGTCGTCTAGCATATTTATTTGCTAGAGGTCATAGTTTGGCTTGGAAGTAACGTGACCGTTTCTACTTATACTTTGTCTCAACTAAAAATTTATATTGATGATACTTTCAGGGGGCCTACTTCGCTGCAAAAATAACGACGTTTCGTGAATCATTGAAAGGCTACATAAAATAGAACTTGAACTCCTACAGTTGCTGAATAGAAATAAAGGGTGATCCAATTGATCTTCCGAACTTTCACTAACAAAAACACATTAACGCGCAATTTCTTTTCAGTTTTTTTTTACATATATTTTTTTAATTTCTAGACATATATTGCAACAAATACTCACAGTCAAATTTTACACCTCTAGACATGCTGGGGGACCAAAAAAAGGTGCGCGTTGGGTGCTTTTTCATAATGAAAGTTTGGAAGTTCAAATTGGAACACCCTTTACAATAAAATATGATGATTGGAAAACCAAAAATCCAACATCAATTTAGAACTATTAAACGAGGGGCATGCCAAAAGAAGTTAGATACTCTTTACTCATTTGATTGACACTGGCAAGTTATACACACCATCATAAAGGCTGGTTGTTTATTGATTTATTTAAAAACAGAACACACATTTTTTTTTATTTGAATGAGTATAATTTTTCCGAGAATCTGGCGGGAATACGCTTGCAGCAATGGAGCTCAGTCGACGTGATTTTCGCGCTATGAATTATTATAATGATAATAATTCATTTATTTTCAGACCATTGATCCATAGGTTAGTAACGATTCCTTAAAATGTATGACTTAATTTTATTTAATATTATGACTATGAAAAAGGTTTAAAGCCTCAAGAATGTTTTGAACTTTTGGCTACTACTTTTGGTGAGTCTGCTTGTTCACGAGCAACAGTATTTAATTGGTTTGCTGAATTTAAAAAAGGACGGGGATCTCTCGAAGATGACGCGAATTCAGGTTGGCCGCCAACCGCGGTCACACAAGAAAACGTTGTTGCAGTCCAAAAACTAATTCGCGAAAACCGACGAATATATCTAACCGACGATACGTAGATCTGAAGCGAGAATTGGGAATGGGATTAGCAGCAATGCAAACTTCACGACCACCTTTCTCCCCGTAAACGTTGTTCGAGATGGGCGCCGCACAAACTGACCGGGTGGATTGATGCCTATTCATGATAGATAAATTCGACGGTGGCGAGAAAAAAAACGTGTATGATATACTGACTGGTGACGAAACATGCCTATATAACTATGACCCCGAAACAAAGCGACAGTCGACTGTATGGTGTTTTGAAGATGAACCAACTCCAACGAAATGTCGCCGTGCATTTAGCACACAGAAACAAATGGTCGCCTCGTTTTTCTGCAAAACGGGTCATATTGCTACTGTAGTGCTAGAGGATCAAAGAACGGTGAACTTTGAATGGTATGTGACAGTTTGTGCTCCAACAGTATTAACAGCTTGGTGTGACAAGCGACGACAAGCGGCGAATCTGGCACCTTTTCTGGCACCACGACAATGCGGCGCCGCACACGTCTGCTATAACACTTGACTTTTTCAACTCAAAAAATGGGTTAATCCTTCCTCACCCACCATATTCCCCTGACCAAATTTAAGAAAAACTAAAGAGGAAGAGGTTTGAAAACAAAGAAGATGCACTGGCTGCCTATAATGTCGAGATTTCTGAGGTGTCTAAAGAAGAGTGGTCACAGGTATTTTCCAATTAGTTCAAACTTATGGAAAAGTGTATACGTGCTCAGGGTAAATATTTCGAAAAGATCGGTACTTATAATAAAGAATAAATTTTATAACTTTTGAGTATCTAATTTCTTTTGGCATGCCCCTCGTTGATTTACGTTACTACGTGTGCGGGCGCACAGAATTAGGCTCCTGGTTCTAATTATATGATTGAACAGCATTTTCCTTTAAAGGTTTTTAGACCCAGAGCGCTAGGCTATTTTGAGGTCATAAGTTTCAAAATTCTAAAGTTGCTTATTTCCTGCCTGTAGATAGAATTGTATTTAAGAAGCTTATTATTGCTTATTCGACTATTTGTATGCCATACTATTAAATCAAAATAAAACTGACAAAATTAATTTAAAGTTAAAAATGTTTATAGTACTTATCATATCTAGTGTAGCCTGCGTAGTGTGCAAACCTAATCTGTGCCGTCTTCGTCCAGCGCAAACTGTCATGAGGTCAGTATGTAACAACAGTTACAACTCTCGCACCGTTTCGTTCGATCAGAGCTGACTTTTTCAAAAAATAAGATTTCGTAGATTATAACCAAATTTGAGCACCGTCATGTCCCTCAATCGGTGGATATTATTTTTAGACCAGTTACTCAGAAACGTATAGAAAAATTTAAACACAACATAAACAGTCAACTTCCTTACTTATCACACCAAGACCAGAACATAAATGATCAGTATGAGGATTTGTTCAATCTGTTAATGTATGAACATAACACCATTTTTTCAAAAAAAAAAGTGACAGTTGATATATTTAAATTTAAATTCAGTGACTGGGCTACTCCAGGTATTCATAAAAGTAGGATTAAATTATACGAATTATATGATTTAAAAGCGAACTTTCATAGTCCCAGACTAGTAGACTATGTTAAATCTTACTCTAAGATATTTAAAAAATCTTGCAATGTTGCCAAGTCCATGTTTTTGCGAGACAAAATAAAACAAGCAAAAAACAAAATCAAAGCGACTTGGAACATTATAAACAAAGAAACTTGTAAGTCCATACCACGCAATAACTCTTTCTCACTTAAAATTAAAGATAATATTATTAAGTCTGACGTTGATATAGCTAATACATTTGAATCATTTTTCTCTGAGATACCTTTTATTACTACCAGTAAACTAAATTCTAGTTCACTGCTAGCTAGTTATCTCCTCACATCAAGTGTTAATGAGTGCGCCACTAGTTTTTGCTTTGATCATATATCTCCTCATACCATCCTCAAATCGTTTAAAGAACTTAACATAAAAAAAACGGAGGATTTATGGGGTATTTCTGTTGATATACTTAAATCAGTCATAGATGCCATCTCCCCTAGTTTAGCGTTACTTTTTAATAACTGTGTAGACAAGGGTCAGTTCCCTAATTTAATGAAATTTAGTAAAGTCATACCCCTTTATAAGTCAGGTGAGAAAAGTGACCCATCCAATTATAGACCTATTTCAATTCTACCAGCTATAAGTAAAATTTTTGAAAAAATAATATTGAATCAATTACATTCTCACTTTGCTTTGAATAAATTATTACATAGTAATCAATTTGGATTCACTAAAAATAGGAATACAACCGATGCAGGTGTTGCGCTCATCAAACACATATTTGATGCGTGGGAAGACAAGCAAGATGCAATAGGAGTTTTTTGTGATTTATCAAAAGCATTTGACTGCGTAGATCATGAAATCTTACTGATTAAGCTGAGGCATTACGGTGTTTCAAATATTTCACTTAGCCTTATAGAATCTTACCTCACTGATAGAATACAAAAAGTGAGTATCAATGGTACGAACTCTTCCGGTGCCACCATACGTATGGGCGTGCCCCAGGGATCAATATTGGGTCCTCTGCTGTTTTTAATCTATATAAATGACCTGCCTTATTTTGTCAAAGACCTATGTGGGATTGTATTATTTGCTGATGACACTTCTCTAATTTTTAACGTAGATAGAAGTAACAAAGCTCTTGACGACGTAAATAATACTCTTTCTAAGGTACTGCATTGGTTCACGAGTAACAATTTACTGCTTAATGCTAAGAAGACCAAATGTATCAAATTTTCTATGCCCAATGTAAGACAGGTCGATACCATTATAAACATGAATAACGAGCCATTAGAGATTGCGAATTCCACTGTATTCCTGGGAATTACTCTCGATTCCAAGTTACAGTGGGGTCCGCATATTTCTGCCCTGGCAGGAAGACTTAGTTCGGCAGCTTATGCTGTTAGAAAAATAAGGCTCCTGACTGATATCGCAACAGCAAGATTAGTGTACTTCAGTTATTTTCACAGTGTTATGTCGTATGGTCTTCAGTTGTGGGGCTCGGCAGCGGATCTCAACACCATCTTTGTTCTTCAAAAAAGAGCCATCCGCTCCATTTACAACCTTAGACCACGCGACTCGCTTCGTGAAGTATTCAAAGAGATAGATATTTTAACTGTGTACTCTCAATTTATTTATGATAATGTAGTATATGTCCGTAAAAACTTGCATCTCTTCAAGAAAAACAGTGATGTTCATAAACTCAATACCAGAAATAAAGATAAGCTCGTAACTCCCAGTCTAAGACTGCATAAGGTAGGGAAATCATTTGTTGGTCAATGTGTAAAATATTTTAATAAGATTCCGCAAACTCTTGTTGAACTGCCTCTTCACAAGTTTAAGTCACAAATTAAAGCTAAGTTAATGAAGCGGGGTTATTATAGTGTTGACGATTTCTTAAATGATAAGAATTTGTGGTCATCTTAGGTATAATCTGCTCCTCTGCACACTTTTTTGTTATGACTTTACTCTGTCAATTCCATTTTTGTGTATAAAAACAAGATTGAAAAGAGTAACCATCGAGTTTCTTGCCGGAGTCTTCTCGATCGGAAACAACCTCCGAACCGGTGGTAGAGTCACATTATATTTAATTATGATATGAACTATCATAGTATTATTTTATGTAAGTTTATTTTTATTCAGTATATTTTTGCTACAATTTTTTTTTTGTTACATGACATGTCATAAGTACTTTTTATAAGTCTATATGAATAAAGATATTTTTTACTTTACTTTACTTTACTTATAGGGGAAAAAAATTTAGTTACACCCACATTCTGAATGTGTTTCTGTCCACCTAGTTAATATAATTACTTTGTTTTTCTGGACTCTCGGCGATGATCGCCAGTGTACGTTCAAACCTAAAATGGTTTTTGTTACACTGTAAGCAGCTTTAGAAACGTATGCTCTTTTTGTAATTGCTAATAAATAATAAATAAATAATGACACAAATTAAGAATTTAGTGTTCTATTAAAACACAATGAATAAAAACACGTAAATTTTAATAGCTTGCATTTTCTTTTGTTGCTTGTACAGAGAGTTGTAATAAAAAATATATATCACCATGGGAATGAAAGAAACTCATTTTAAAAATTTAGTGTATCGAGTTTATTACATAGACCGACTTAAAACACCGTGCTTTATCACGGAAAAATTCAAAAACAGACTAAATAGCGTTAAAACGGGCGGCGCGCTATTTTCCGTCCCTTTCATTTCTGTGCTCCCCGCGCCTCGCGTTATTACATTAGAGACGAGTTCAGTAATGCATCGCGAGGGTTAGTGAGTGAACGTGTGTACGTTAATTGTTAAGAGACATAAAAAGGATTGAGCTGTTTTACGACTGATTGCCGGGTAAGCCACTTACATAATTTTTAGAATGAAAGTGACCTTTTCCGTATTTGAGACGTTTTACAATTGAAATACTGTAATTGTTTGAAGACTCAAAACATAACAAGTCAGTCTATGATTTTTTGATTCTTGATGTTTTATGACAAATCATGTTATATGTCTGTACTTTATTGACGGTTAGATTTATTACTTGTTAATAGTGGTGAATTGGTCTCTCACTGAATTAACCATTTCTACAATTATAAGACTTTGTATTTATTGAGTCTGTTTTTTATTTTTCAGTGAAGTGAAATCAGGATGAAGCGAAGGGCGGATTATATTTTAGAAATGATACAAAATGAAGAAGAGGTAAGAAAACTGTGACTATCATAATAGCTATTGTATGACATACATACATAATACATATACCTAACTACTTTCTTAAATACTTTACTTATTTTTTTTTTTTACAGAAAAGTACTAATTGTGATAAAGAAAATATTTCATTAATATCCAACATAGACAATGTTGCAGAAATGGCCCAATGCGATACCGCCTATGAATTGGAGGTTTGTTTTTTATATTATTAACTATAATTTTTTTTTTAATTTGAATAGTAAGATGTAGAAACATTTAATTTTCGGGTAGCAAAAGCTGTAAATACTATTATTGATCACGACAATAAAGAGGAATTAACATCTAAGCAGACAATGGTTCCCCAGAGATCTAAATCGAATAGTTCTTCAAGCCTTTCTTCCAGATCTTCTTCGTCGTCTGACACTTCCAGCTCTTCTTCGACTTCAACGACTTCTAAAAATGTTATGCCGAGTACCAGTAAGAAATACAAGACCGTAAGACCAAACTATCGTATTACCCCTATTCATACTGATGAGAGTGATGTGGATCTGAGTGACTCTGATCCCACTTTTGAAATAAATACGAGTAAGCCTTCATCGTCTGATTCGCAATCGTCTTCTGATTCACCGCCTCGCTCAGAGGCCCAGAGTCAGAATATGGATGAACCTAAGAAGAAAAGTAGGAAACGTTTAAGAGACCCATCTAAGTGGAAACAAAACATCATAAAAAACCTAAGGAATTCCGGGAAAGCTTACGTATCTTTAACAAAAAAACAAGTTTCTGCTCGTTCCATGAAGAAGCCATGTACAAGTAAATGCAGGCTAAAATGCGTAGAAAAAATATTGGAAAGTGATAGAGTGGTCTTATTTAATAGTTATTATAAACTTAATAGTTTGGAGTTGCAACGTGCCTATATTCGATCATGCTTAATGGAAGTGATGCCAAAATATAAATACACTAATGCTCAGAAGCCCAGATTACCGAACAACGCCTTTTATTTTACCATAAATGACCACCGGATTCGGGTTTGCAAACAGTTTTATATTAACACATTAGACATCAGCGACAGACAAATAAGAACTGTTAAGGCTAAGACAGATAGTCAGGGCTTTCTAGAACAAAAGAAACGGGGAAAACACGATAATAGAAAACGTATCAATTCAGATGTTTTACAAGACATAAAAGACCACATCAACTCAATTCCTCGAATAGAATCTCACTATTTAAGACGCGCGACAGACAAAGAGTATATTTTTGATGGAAAAACAATAAAAGATTTGTGTAATGATTTAAATAAAAAACAAAGAGAGAATAACAGGACTGAATGTGATTATTGGTTGTATATAAAACACTTTTAATAAAGATTTTAACATTGGTTTTTATCAGCCAAAGAAAGACCGATGTGAAACTTGTCTGTCATATGAACTTGCGCCTCCGGATCTAAAAAATAATTTAAAAACTAATTGCGATAGCCATTTAATTGAAAAAGATTTATGCCGTGAAGAAAAAAAGAAAGATAGAGAAAACGTTGACGATAATCACATTTGTGCCATTTACGATTTACAGTCTGTTATGTTATGTCCTAGTCCATCTTATTTTAATTACTCATCAAAAATTAACTGCCTCGATTTCACAATAACCCAGCTGAATGCAAAAGAAACTTCAGACAATAAATCTTATGGTGATGTATTCTGTTATTTCTGGGACGAGACGCAAGGTAACAGAGGGGCAAACGAAATAGGATCTTGCGTATTTGATTATTTAAGAAAAATAAATTCCAGTTACCCAAATGGAAATGTACATGTAACTTTTTATTCCGATAACTGCACAGGGCAAATTATCGCTGGTCTATATTCCATTGCTGTACTCTACTTTGAAAATATTCAGTCAATCACACACAAATATTTGATAAAATGTCATACCCAGAACGAGGCAGACAATGTGCATAGCTTAATTGAAAAAGAAATTAAGAAGAACGAAAAAGGTGGTCCTATTTACGCACCATGTCAGTATGTCACGATTATTAAAAGTGCTAGAAAATCAGGAAAACCCTTTACAGTCCCTTGACTGTAAAGGAGCTCAATTACGATTTTTTTATGAATTTAATACTCAATACTCAATACTCAATACTCAATCATTTATTTGCATTCCATAATGTAGTGAAGATGTTACAAATTTGATGTGTTCATTACAGACCCTTTCGGGCACAGCAAATAGGATAGAGGAGGACGCTTTTAACTTAACACTCGTAATTAACTAACTTTCTTCTATTCAACTAAATATCTACTTAATATAAATTATCCATAAGCCTACATGAATATTCACTTGCCTTACAAATGTTACCTATATCTATTTTTCTGAAAGATATTCCTCGATTGTGTAGTAGCATTTGGCTGATAAATGATTTTTTAATTTATTTAGAAAACGCTTTTCATTTGCTTCCTGTTTGAGGGTTGCTGGCAGTTTGTTATAAATTTTTATGCTCATGACAAACGGGCTAGAAGAGTACAGCGATAATTTTGAAGGCGGTAGTAGCAATTTATTCCTGTGACGTAACTCATATTTCACTTTTAAGTCTTCACGTTTCGTGTACATATATTGATTTTTAAGTGCAAATTTACATATTTCAAATATGTAGAGGCATGGTAAAGTTAGTATATTATTTTTTACAAAAAATGGTTTGCAGCTGTTCGTTTGTTCTAAGTTAAAAATTATTCTTATAAGTTTTTTTTGTTTTATAAATAGGTTAGGTGCTTCTGTAGAGTGTCCCCACAAAATTATACCGTAGCTAAGCCACGCATGGGCGTAGGCATAGTAGGTTACGATTGCAGTTTTCTCGTCGGTGGTTCTCTTTATTTCGCGGAGTGCATACGAAAAGCTGGCCAATTTACTCTTCACTTTCTGTACATGAGGCTTCCAATTTAAATTTGCATCTATTATCAAACCAAGCAATGAGGTTTCTTTGACGTGTTCTAATTTTTGGTTGTTAAATTCTAATTTTAAATCTAGGGGGGCTTTTTGATATGGGTAAAATGTAATTAACTTAGTTTTTTGCACATTTATTTGCAGATTGTGCTCATCCATCCAATCCTGGGTTTTATTTAGGATATTTTTTATTCTTTCATTGAGGTATACTTCGCTTTGGCTTGATATAAGAATGGAGACATCGTCAGCAAACATAACACATGATTGGTTTATTGTTTTGGCTAAGTCATTTATGTATATTATAAATAAAAGGCACCCCAAAAACACTACCTTGGGGTATAGAGCTATTTGTTACTATGAAATCTGATCTATAATTTATTATTTCGTTGTTCCTTAAGTTATCATAGTACTCTATTTCTACGGCTTGCTCTCTATTTGAAAGGTATGATCTAAACCATCTATTACATATTCCGCGAATCCCCATATCATTTAATTTATTTAACAATATATCATGTTGTACCGTATCATAAGCTTTTTTCATGTCTAATAGTATTCCTACAGCATAGTTCTTATTATTTATCATATTATACGCTTCCTGTATGTATTTGTATACTGCAAGCACTGTTGATCGATTTTTTCGAAATCCGTTCTGGCTTTCACTAAATATGTTGTATTTTTCACAGAATGCATATATTCGTTCGCACATGGGCTTTTCATAAATTGAATTTTCAGTGCGATGAAGGACTGGATGAGCGGGAGCCCTGTCAATGTTTTGATTGCTTTTTCCTATTGATACAAAATAATTATTGAAGATTTTGGCCACTTCCTTAGGATTACTTATTTTTAAATTATTTACTTCCAAAGTTATATTCTGCTTGTCTTTAATTGTGTTTTTGTGTGTCCGTTCGTTTATTATATGCCACATTGTTTTTATTTTGTTGTTCGACTTGTTTATTTTGTTTATATATTGTAATTTTTTTGCCTTTACTATACATTGTTTTAAGGTTTTTTCATATTTTTTATAGTGTTCGATAATAATATGGTTACCTGATTTTGTTGCTAGTAATTTTAACAATCTCTTGTTTTTGCAAGAGCGCCTGATGCCTACAGTCAACCAATATTTTTTATAATTAGGCTTGAGTTTAATTTTATTCTTTGGGATACATTTCTCTAAGATTACGTTTAATATTTCATTAAATTTACAATAGTTTTGATTAATGTTATTAGCTGTAGTTAGAACATTAGACCAATTTATCAATTTTAGCTCAGCTTTGAATTTATCTATATTTTTAGTGTTAAAATTACGTTTAGCAGTGTTCCAGCTAATTATGTTTTTTTGTCTAGGTATGTTCATGTGCAGGATTGTTCCAGCGTGGTCCGACAGACCAAAATCCTCTACAGTAGCATGTACATTATAGGTTACAAAATTGGTAAATATCAGATCTAGGCAAGTGGATGTAGTTTTTGTAACATGAGTGGGGTTTTTGACATGCTGGGTTAACCTATATTCCGACATCATATCCAAAAACTGACTAGCTTTAGCATTTTTTGCTCGAATATCGACATTAAAGTCTCCTCCTAATATAATACTATGTTTTGAGTAATTATTGCTTAAGTAGATCAAAATTTTTTTCATTTGCTCATAAAAAACGTCTTCCTCCCTTCTATTCCAGTAAATTACAACTAAAACTATTCTATCCTTAACTAGTTTGACCGCACACGCTTCTAAGACATACTCAATCGACATTTCTGCTATTTCCTTTTCTTCTATGAATTCAATACCATTTTTTATCAAGATACAGACACCTCCTCCAGTACGGTTCTTCCTGCAATACGATGCTGCCATTACATAGGTCGTTAGTTGCACCATACAGAGTTTTTCTTCAGAGAGCCAGGTTTCTGATATGCAAAGGGCTTGATAGTCGGGGTTGTTGTCTATTAAAGCTTCTAATATTTCTAGCTTATTAAATATACTTTGCATATTTTGATACATTATTTTAAAATGTGGTTCTGTTACGAAAGGGCTCTTCACCTTTATCCATAATGGCTGATTGTGATAGACAAGCCCCTTTGCTATTATTACTGTGCATGCTATTTACTATGTTTACTGATTCGGACTGTTTTCCATTTAGGCTACAACTTACTATCTTTCCTTCTATATAGAGTTGGTTATCTCGAATAACAGCGTGTAGTCCCTTTTTTCGGGCGTTTATCATTTCTTCTTTCATCATCCTATTTAGTTTCAGTGCATTTCCATCTAGAACTTCTGACACATATATTCTTGTCCCTTTGAGGTAGTGCTTGTTAGCTAGTATGTATTTCTTCATCCGTTTACTGATTAAATCCACCACCAGCGGTCTAGCTGACCTGTTACTTCTACCTAGTCTATATGTGTCTTCTATGTATCCAGTTAAGTCCACTTGCAGAGTGTCATAAAATATGTCTATTATCCTTCTTTCAAGGTCCCAGTCAGTTTCATTTCCAAACTCTGGCACCCCATAGATCACCAATTTCCTATTGTTGCTCTCCTGCCTCTGGTTACTTCCCGGTTTCAATATTTTGTCCTCTAACTCCTGTATTTTTTCCTTTAATTTTTCTCTTTCTTCTGTTATATTGCTTATCTTACATTGGATTTGTTCTATTTCCTTTTTCCTTAAGTCATTCTGTGTGAACAAGGCCGATGTTTCGTTCTTAAGATCTTCTTTTATTCTACATATTGCTTTCTTAATCTCTTTTTCTATTGTATTCTGTAGCTTCTCTATTATTGTTTCATTATTGTCCTGTAGGCGTTGGTATATTATTTCACTCAAAGTCTGCCTCACGGATTCACTTATACTTGTATGATTAAGTATTTCGCTTTCCGCTCCTTGGGTGTCTCCTAATATGTCAGATACGTCCAGACTGGAGTTGTTATTTATTGGGTTTGGCTTTCTTCTTTTTGTGACATTCATATCCGGGGTTGTCTTTTTTGTAGGCATATTATCTGGCTCACGTGGACGTATTGGTGTATTGGTGTTGTCCTTCTTCGGCATTTTGCATAGACAAGTCTGACATTTCCACAATTTCTTCCTTTCCGGTGACATTGTGTTGTTGAAACGCTGACTAGACACATTGGCGCAATCCAAGTCATATTTTAGTTTGCAATGCATACAGGTAAGGTATTCTCGTTTTGGAAGGTCTTGGTTGCAGCCAGCACATGTATTAGCCATTGTATGTTTTTAATGTATGCTAAACGAGCAAAAAGTAGTATTTATTTAATGATCTATGTTATAGGTAAAACAAAACACAAAAAGGGAAAAAAACAATCTTTCACAACTTCGCTGGCCTTAGTCAGACTCGATCCCTCGTTTTCCGATCGTCACGATTGTTGATCTTGGTAGCGTATCCACTCCGCCACGATGTTCTTGTAGGAGCGTGCCGAATTTACGTATCGGATTCCCTAGTAGAGGCAGTGAATCATCGGCAAGCGGTTCGAGCGGTAGATCTTGTTACCATATAAGGTAATGAATCGAGCTTCGCCCGTTGCGATAATGATTCACGGCACTGAGTTCACTTTGTCACTGTTTAGGTAAATGATTATTTCTCCGTGGTTATCGTCTTTTTCATTTCACTGTTTTCACAAACGTTTAGGCAATACTTCTTCGATTCACTGGGTATAACTTTTTGGAATATTTTTAACTTTTCACATTATTATTTATTTAAACACGCAGGAGTAACTGTTTCGTGGACTGTCGCTTAGCACGCGCGCGCCCTCTCTCTTTAAAGCAGTTGCAAGACCAATGGGGGCCAATGGGACCAATATAATTTTAATGAGAACTGTGAAAAAGAAAAAAATTACTGGACAAACATTACAATCCTAAAATTTGTTAAAAATGAACTATTTTTGTTCCAGTACAAAACTTCGTACCTTCAGTCTGAATTTAAAACCATAAATAAGCGAAATAAAAGGAAGAAAATGTTAGGTGCAGATGAAATTATCCTTGAAAATTTATACGAGCAGCCACTAGCTTTAAAAGAAAATAAAAAGAAAAAGATTTGGTAAAAAAAAAAAAACCCTAGTTATTATGCCGGTTTTTACAATTCTTTGACAGGGTTGCAGAGTCCACGTTGCAGGTTGCACAGGGGTACCACTGCACACACTTGCAGTTGGCAACGTAGCTCAAAAAAATTTGGGTACCTACCTACTGTGATTCAGTTTCTACCAAATTAACTTTCGATTATTATAAGAAATGAATATTTCATTGCAAAGAAGTTTATCTTATGTTGTTTTTGTATAATTTTTATAGTTATTCTTTTATGTTTTCATTTATTTTTTGATCTCAACTTGAGACTGATTAAATGGTAAGAAAGTTATTTAAGAATAATGTTGCCCTGTTTTTGTAACAAATTTATAATTCTTGTTATAGATTACTGTGTTTTTTCCAAGAACATGATTATTAATAACTTTAGGACAGTTGGAAGTGTTAGGAACACATCATACAATAAAATTATTCACAAAATTTTAATCCAGTTTTATTTTCCCTGAAAGAAGTATGAGTTATGAGTAGAATGAAAGTGGTGTTATATTCAATGAGGCTAGAGAATAATTTTAATGATGAGAATGTGAAAGACCTTAATCATAAAAAGTCTTTTTTATATTTATTTGTTTAGTACAAAAGTGACGAAGGTTTTTTTTAAGGACTAATTTTGAATACTTAATTAAATATATATTTGTTAAATTCAATGAATTTCTAAAGTTAACAGTGCAGACAATGTTTTTTGTTAAAAGTTTAGAATAGAAAGATACTATTAAAAAAGTTATATACTGTAAACCAAAACATGCTATTGAGTGCAGATACATTTTGCTCATTATCCAAAAATCTGTCATTTTGGATTGAGTCACTTACATTCTCAGGGTGCGAATAATTTAATGTCTGGATAAATTCGACACAAAATACGTTGTAGGTACAACAGATAGTATTCTGGGAGCCGAATTTTCAATAATTAAAGAATATCAAATTTATCTGTAGAATAAAGTTTATTCGAAGGTTAACAAGATTTTTAGTTTTTCAGTGGTCAGATAGATGTTACCTGTTGATTAAAGCCGCTAACAGAGAAATAAAGTTATCTGCTTCTTGAGCCGCTGGATAAGATTTATTTATGCGTTTTCTTTGAGGTTATGTGGTGTGTTATTTGAGATTATTTTCATTTTGCTAGGGAGTTTTGGAGTGTTATTATAATCAGAAACTTCTTACCACAACTTTAGACATCAAAAAAAGCTGCGGTTGATTTTCTTATACGTCAGTGTCAATTTGTCAAACATTAACTTTTGTCTTGTTTCATTCTAACATTGCAATGATTGTATACATCGGTTACTACTTCGTTATCATCATGAAAGTAAAATTTTCATCTCTAATTATTTTTTCCTCAATACTGACCGAAAATACCTCAATTTCTACCTATGCGACTACCTAAGATGTCACAAATTAATTAGGTTGGACAAAGGATTCCGAAACTACATGCTAAAAAAAAGAACTTTATTATTTTCGAAACCTCAAAACCCAGCGCTACGGGTCTATTTTCCCATTTGAAAACATACTATTCAACAAAAAATTAAGTAAACCCAACACACATAGAGACAAACGTAAAAAAAGAACGTATATTTTAGGATCCCAATCTATTATAATAAAAAAAAACTATATCAGAGAACTGGAGCTTTCCTGGAATCTGGGTTATGTTGTTTTGATTTGGCAATCTGTTTTAGTGTCCAATATTTACAATTTTGTTTCCAGAAATTGTACTGAGCTCTCTTTTATTAGTATTTCTATCTTCATTTATTTGACAGTTATTGAAAATACCATGAAACTGAAAAACTAGCCTTCCCGAGTAGATGGACGTCAAAGTATACCAAAGTATAGTTAGTATAGCTCGAAAAGAAATCAGCTCACCTAAAAGCGTATACCGGGTGATTATTCATACGTCAGGTATTATTTCCGCCCTTGGATATCAAAGCCACAACACAAGGTTAAGGGTGACATGCGTGCCAACAAACTCACCACTGGGGATGCACAAGACCGCGCGAAGTGGGCCAATAAAATGAGAAAGGCGGACCCTGGGAACCCAGACACCAATGTGGGTTCACAACCGGGATAGACCGCACGGATGATGATGAACATAAATTACAATAATATAATAGTAAAATTAGAATTACTAAGACGCCATAAGAGAACGAATCTCAATTTCATCAGATTAGCCTGGCTCTTGACCAAAATCAGATGGGTATTGTATATTTTGTTTGTAAAGTTTAAAAACTTTTTCTTAGATTGTCTCAACATCACTACTAAGTATATTTTATCATTTTTGTAATTCTTTTGGTAATCACCCGGTATGTACTCGTATTTATTAAAATAAGTTGTACATACTATTTACCTAACACTTCTGCCTTACCTGCTTTAATCCCAGCTGTTTTGTGTAAAGTGTCACAAAGTTTTACCGCAAAATTTGTAGTTTCACCGAAATACATAAACTTCGAGGGGCGAAGTTATTTCACTTATGTTATCCCATTTCAGGATGTTTTTATGACTTTGACAGCTCAAGTGAGTGGACCGTGGGAATGAAATATGATAGAAGATAACAAAATATACTTTTTTACTTTGTGTTTTGTGTAAAAGCGAAAAATTCATTTTGAGAATTTGTATATACTCGGCCATACATGCTCCAACCTCACATCAAAGCCACACAATGGGTTTTAATAAACTTTTGTACCCTTATATCATACACACGCTGAATTCAAATATATCTACCTATTTATCATTCATACGAGGATATACTATAAGTTTTTAAATAAAATTTTCAGTCTACGCGAACAATCACGATCGCAACAGTAATTTAGTGATAGTAGCACAATAAATAGTAATAGTTGCACAATGAGTATGTGTTAGTCGTAGATGAGTGGGATAGGTTGCAGGTTGTGGTGAATGGCGGTGAATGCAGTGAAGAGTATGTGCAAGGCCTCAGGCGCATCACTTTGCTGGAGCAAGAACTACAAGAGGCCCACCACCAAATCACAAACATGGAGTCGGAGAAGATTGACACCTTAATCTCCCACAATCAAAGTTTATTCAGCGAGTTAGTCGACAGTGCACCCAGCCTTGTTTCTGCTGCACCTAGTTCAATTCCCACAGTCACCATTGACCTGACTAAAGATGACACTATCAACAACTCTCCAGTTGGTTTGATAAGGTGCAGCAAAAACTAATTTAAAAATTATGTTAGAATAAATAAATTCATTAAAAAAACGCAGAAACTTATTAAAAGGAATAAATGCATGCTTAAGAATGTAAAATACATTAAGGAACGAAGGCGGTTAGGTGATGAATTAGATGTGTATTCCACTATCCTAGAAAATAACTTAAGTGAGCATGACAATGATGTAAAATTATCATAGTCAGAGTTATGTAACCTTAAGTCTAAGCTAAAAAGTGTGTCCGAAAGGTACCACTTTACCAAACTTGAGTATCAGGAACACATTTTGGCCCTGAAAAAGCTAATGGAGAACTCAGATTCTTTGGCTGGTTCTCGGACAGAATGTGAGCTTTGCACTCACAAGAGAACATCTGATAACCAGACTTACAACACCACCACTGAGAGTCCTGTCAGAATGAGATCAAATGAAATCATTTAGTGACGATATTGGGAAAAATATGGGCCAGTTAGTCAGCACATATTTAAACCAACCAGTAACCAATCACTGTTCACCGGGGGCCTGTTACTCTGATATCATGAACAAGATAAGAGGCCATAAGTTCAATGAAAACTCAATTTTAATTATATTTATTGGAAATAGAGGTAGTTTAAACAAAAAACAGCTGTTAGAACATTGTCATAACCTGTGCTTATTAAATGTTAAGAAGATTTATAATGTTTCACTACCTTACAGTAGAGGTTTGCCACAGACAGAAAATGAGATGAGGTACAAAATGAATTTGACATTAGATACTGTGACTTTTCATAACTGTAAATTAATGAATGTAATTGACATCAACAGATTAATTAATATGAATAATTTGCATGTGACATATAATAATTTTTATATTTCTAATTATTTTAAGCGACAAATAGCACATCCGCTATCCTCTTTTTTTATTTCTTCAGCCAATATTTTGGCTACTCAACCTGCTTTTATTGAGCAGACAGATTTGTCGACTTTGGAACATGTTTCAAATCATTTAAATTAGATATTAAGACAACAGAGGAAACCTCTAGCAAACCTCCATCTAAGACAAAAGAAAAGCCCAACAGTAATTACCTCAATTTTGTTCATCAGAATATACAGGGATTTTCTGGCAAAGATTTAGAAGTAGGTTTGTTCCTTGACAGTATGAATATAGATGTTTTATGTTTAACAGAACATTGGCTTAAGGAACACAACTGTCTGTTAAGTTTTGATAATTATAGCGTCGCTAGTATGTTCATGAGAGTTTCAGCTATTCGGGGTGGGTCACTAATATTATTGCACAATAAGTTAAAGTATAAAGAACGCAAAGATGTGGTAGCACTCTCAATTGAGCAAACTATTGAAATTTCATGTGCAGAGTTAGAGCGGATTATTATTGTTTGTGTGTATAAACCACCATCTGCGGATTATTCACTGTTTGAAGAAAAGTTGGAAGAAGTGTTAAAGAGAGTATGTAATTCAAACAATAAGGTGGTTGTTTGTGGTGATTTTAATGTAGATATAGACTCTTCTCAAACCTCACTTAGATTTTTGAATCTTTTTAAATCATTCAATTTATTTAATATTTTTGATCAACCAACTCGAATCACTGCGTCATCAGCTACCTGCTTGGATAATATTTTTTGTGAAATTTTTTATAAAGATAAATCTATAATTAATTATTTAAAATCAGACCATTGTGGTCTGTTAACCAAATTTGAGCACCGTCATGCCCCTCAATCGGTGGATATTATTTTTAGTCCAGTTACTCAGAAACGTATAGATAAATTTTAAAACAATATAAACAATCAACTTCCTTACTTATCACACCAAGACCAGAACATAAATGATCAGTATGAGGATTTGTTCAATCTGATAATGTATGAACATAACACCATTTAAAAAAAAAAAAAAGTGACAGTTGATAAATTTAAATTTAAATTCAGTGAGTGGGTAGTGGGCAGCTACTCCAGGTATTCATAAAAGTAGGATTAAATTATACGAATTATATGATTTTAAAGCGAACTTTCATAGTCCCAAACTAGAAGACTATGTTAAATCTTACTCTAAGATATTTAAAAAATCTTGCAATGTTGCCAAGTCCATGTTTTTGCGAGACAAAATAAAACAAGCAAAAAACAAAATCAAAGCGACTTGGAACATTATAAACAAAGAAACTTGTAAGTCCATACCACGCAATAACTCTTTCTCACTTAAAATTAAAGATAATAGAATATTATTAAGTCTGACGTTGATATAGCTACTACATTTATTTATTTATTTATATTAGGTATGCAAACAGATCACAGCCATTACACAACCAAGAATATATATCAACTTATCATAACTAGACCGTAATCCTTAAATAGCATACACATCATGATTTAACTTTACATCTACAACAAGGGTTAAACAAATTTGATTACTGACTATATTTTAATTATACAATGGGTGTTCTTAATATCATACATTATTTGTGTACAGTCGAGGACTGCTCGGCTATAAGAAATTCAGATACTGCTCTTTTGTACTGGGAAAATCTGTTATTGAATACATCCACGCATCCGCCACTACGGACGACATCATTGTACGTTCTGCACATTGTGACCATGGGATTGAAAAAGGAGGTGTTGTTCTTATACACTTGTATTGCAAAAATGTTCGGGTGACGCGATCTATGCCGAGTATTAAAGTTGAGGGAAGAGAGCAAATCCGGGGCATCAGTAGCTGAATGCACTATCTTGTAAAGACAAAGCAAGTCATATCTTTTACAACGAGTCTGCAAAGGTATCAGGTCAAACTTCAAAAGCCTCTCCCTGTAGTCTCTGAGCGAACGTCCATAATTGAATTTACGTGAAATAAACCTTAAGCACTTCCTCTGCACTCTCTCGATGCTGTCGATATGGACACCATAATATGGGGACCAAATCGGACAACAATACTCTAAAACACTTCTAACCAAGCTAAAATACAGACACAAGATACTAAGGGGCTTTCGAAAAGCCTTGGTTGTTCGCATTATAAAACCCAATAGTTTGTAACTCTTTTTCAGAATATGATCATGATGAGGCCTGAAGGTTAATTGATCATCAAACAAAACACCCAAATCCTTAACAATCTCCTTTCTGCCTAGTATCTTGTCCTGAATAAAATACTGCTAAGCTACTCGGTTCTTTTTCCTGGTGAAAGAAATGACACAGCTTTTGCTTGCGTTAATATTCATTTTGTTTTAAGAACACCAGTCAGAAATAATCTTCAGATCGTTTTGAAGCGCAGCGCTTTGTGTCATATCACTGATATCCGTGTAAATTTTCAAATCGTCGGCATAGAGGAGAGATGGACATGTCAGACGATCAACCAAATCGTTTATAAAAATTACAAATAGAATTTGAATCATTTTTCTCAGAGATACCTTTTATTACTACTAGTAAACTAAATTCTAGTTCACTGCTAGCTAGTTATCTCCTCACATCAAATGTTAATGAGTGCGCCACTAGTTTTTGCTTTGATCATATATCTCCTCATACCATCTTCAAATCGTTTAAAGAACTTAACATAAAAAAAACGGAGGATTTATGGGGTATTTCTGTTGGTATACTTAAATCAGTCATAGATACCATCTCCCCTAGTTTATTGTTACTTTATAATAACTGTGTAGACAAGGGTCAGTTCCCTAATTTAATGAAATTTAGTAAAGTCATACCCCTTTATAAGTCAGGTGAGAAAAGTGACCCATCCAATTATAGACCTATTTCTATTCTACCAGCTATAAGTTAAATTTTTGAAAAGATAATATTGAATCAATTACATTCTCACTTTGCTTTGAATAAATTATTACATAGTAATCAATTTGCATTTACTAAAAATAGGAAAACAACCGATGCAGGTGTTGCGCTCATCAAACACATATTTGATGCGTAGGAAGGTAAGCAAGATGCAATAGGAGGAGTTTTTTGTGATTTATCAAAAGCATTTGACTGCGTAGATCATGAAATCCTACTGATTAAGCCGAGACATTACGGTTTTTCGAATATTTCACTTAACCTTATAGAATCTTACCTCACTGATAGAATACAAAAAGGGAGTATCAATGGTACGAATTCTTCCGGTGCCACCATACGTATAGGCGTGCCCCAGGGATCAATATTAGGTCCTCTGCTGTTTTTGGTCTATATAAATGACCTGCCTTATTTTGTCAAAGACCCATGTGGGATTGTATTATTTGCTGATGACACTTCTCTAATTTTTAACGTAGATAGAAGTAACAAAGCACTTGACGACGTAAATAATACTCTTTCTAAGGTACTGCATTGGTTCACGAGTAACAATTTACTGCTTAATGCTAAGAAGACCAAATGTATCAAATTTTCTATGCCCAATGTAAGACAGGTCGATACCATTATAAACATGAATAACGAGCCATTAGAGATTGCGAATTCCACTGTATTTCTAGGAATTACTCTCGATTCCAAGTTACAGTGGGGTCCGCATATTTTTGCTCTGGCAGGAAGACTTAGTTCGGCAGCTTATGCTGTTAGAAAAAAAGGCTCCTCACTGATATCGCAACAGCAAGATTAGTGTACTTCAGTTATTTTCACAGTGTTATGTCGTATCGTCTACAGTTGTGGGGCTCGGCAGCGGATCTCAACACCATCTTTGTTCTTCAAAAAAGAGCCATCCGCTCCATTTACAGCCACGCGACTCGCTTCGTGAAGTATTCAAAGAGATAGATATTTTATGTGTGTACTCTCAATTTATTTATGATAATGTAGTATATGTCCGTAAGAACTTGCATCTCTTCAAGAAAAACTGTGATGTTCATAAACTCAATACCAGAAATAAAAATAAGCTCGTAACTCCCAGTCTAAGACTGCATAAGGTAGGGAAATCATTTGTTGGTCAATGTGTAAAATATTTTAATAAGATTCCGCAAACTCTTGTTGAACTGCCTCTTCACAAGTTTAAGTCACAAATTGAAGCTAAGTTAATGAAACGAGGTTATTATAGTGTTGAGGATTTCTTAAATGATAAGAATTTGTGGTCATCTTAGGTATAATTTGCTCCTCTGCACACTTTTTTGTTATGACTTTACTTAAATTTCAATTAAATTTTTGTGTATAAAAACAAGATTGAAAAGAGTAACCATCGAGTTTCTTGCCGGAGTCTTCTCGATCGGAAACAACCTCCGAACCGGTGGTAGAGTCACATTATATTTAATTATGATATTAACTATCATAGTATTATTTTATGTAAGTTTATTTTTATTCAGTATATTTTTGCTACAATTTTTTTTTGTATATGACTTGTCAGAAGTACTTTTTATAAGTCTATATGAATAAAGATATTTTTTACTTTACTTTTACTTTTAATACCTTTAAAGAACTGATAGATTACTAACAAATTATTAGGTCTTGCCTAAAAAGGAATATTATTATAAATATTATCATACGTATTGTTTGTCCTATTTAAGTGAGCTTATTAGTATTTTTTTTACAACGATCATATTTGAACTAAAGCTGAGCTTTCCTTACATTGTTTATGATCTGCATCGGAGGAAGGGGCGCACAAGTGACAAGACGAGTAGTCGAATTCGTACTGATTTATTATTCATCGGAGCTGGCGGTGGGCGCAACCATTCATCTGTAACTACCTACATAACAGTTTAGCTGTCCCTTTCATACTCGCATCTACTGGCATGTGACTGGTCAGCATCAATTTGAAAGTTACTTAACTTTGACAGTCGTGTCTGAATTCGGAAGCAAGATGGGTCGGTCGTCTGACGTCTTTATTCTCCCTACTGAACCAACTACAAAACTAGAATGATTTTCCGTTTCTTTTCTCGTCGCTGTTGCCTTTTTAACGTCGGCTTCAAAAGTTCATCATCCTAAATCACTGTTACGAATGAAACACAACACTGAACTTGCAACGCGACCGGCGCACGCCACGTGATACATCGTCCGAGACAAAAAGCGATCGCGGGCGCACGTCATTCATCATGACCAGACCCGCGGTGACGTCACATAATGTTGAAGTGGTCGTTAGGTGCGAGTTTGGCATAGTAAATCAGGCTTATAATAATAATAATATAATAATAATAATAATAATAGCTACAAAAAAACACCACATGTATTGCTCTAAGTCACATAGTTTGGAAGTTATTGTTATTTGAATATGTCCCTTGCGCGAACTCTTAATGTGCATTGTGGGAAATTGATAAGAGTAGTTAAACACAAATCATGCTAAATATTACATTTAATCAAGCTTTACACTATTGAATCTCATTTAAAAATTGTTCGAAATGTCCACCTCTGTTTAGCAGGCATGCTGTTGCTCTAATAGTCACTTGTCCTGTAGCCCTTGATATCATGGCAGTATCACTTCGTAGTTTGTCGTATTTCTTGACTATTAGGGCCTACCTTTTGCTTCATCCATCCCCACAAAAAATAATCAATAATCAATGAAATAGTATATTTTACATCGAGGGACTAAACGAAGCCATAATATACCAGAGGTGGTTTGACTCCCGAGCGTGCGACGGAGTCAATGAAACCGAGGGTATATTATATTATGTTGGCGTTTAGTTTCGAGGTGCAAACTGTACTTTTCACTTTGAGTACGACAAAAATAGTCAATTTAGTACAAAAACATTTAAAACCGAACAAATTTACACTTGACAAAAGTTCTGAAATTGTCGAGGTCAGTTTTTTTCTTCTGAACTGAACCACAGATTAACAATTTATAGCACATGGCGCCGCCTTCTTTGCGGACAAACCATGGAACTAAAACTCTCAACATTTTCGCAATGAAAATGGTCCACACTCCACAGATAATAGTATATTTTTACTGGCTGTTTGAGTTTGTCTATGTCACATGAAGGAAATTAAAAAACGAATTACTTTTTACTACCTAGAGACTAAAGTAGTCACTTTAGCCCCGCTTCGTAGGGCTATATTGGCGTACTTTTAGAGCATGAGAAGTGAAAATATAATATTATTTATACCTTTCCGCCCGTGGCTTCGCCCGCGTGAACTTAATGTTTATGACATAGGGATTTTTTCAGACTTACGATTTATTTATTTGTTTTGTTATTCACAAAATCCCGTCTTAGTATGCACCTACGTCCTAAAAAGAACCCCCATGCAAAATATTGAACTCTGTACTTGTAGTTTCTGAAATTTCATGATAAGTGAACCTTCGCATTCATAAATGAGAGAGGCCACGGACTACCGTCAGAGAGGCCACGGACTACCGTCATGGTGCGATCGTGCTCCGCGCTTAAATTATTTTAAAAATACATTATTTTTTTTTTATAACAAAAAAAAAAGTTTTTTTTTTTTTTTTTAATATTTATTTAACAAAAAGCTTACATAATATTCTTATAATAAAACATCACAAAAACCGTTGATCGGTTTGTACGGATGCTTTGAGCATCTTAGCGCGCGGCCTGTGCCTAAAAACTTAGTTAACAATATTTCAAAGTAAGTAGCAATAGCTTACTGTACCTAAAAAAACAAAAATCCATAGCCATTCACAATTTAAAACAATACGCAGCTAACTGCATATAATGCATAAAAACCACGGCGGCACACGTGTTTACTTGTTGTCGACAATCATCGCTCGCGACGCGCCAGGAAACCAGTTTGGGAAGTCAGGAAACCGGCGTAAACAACAACCAATACAGGGTAAACCATACCATTATAATTGTAAGCTTTGAAGCTGTTCGAGAAAATATTTTTTGAAATTATGTTTATAGTTTTCAATATTAGTTTTTGATATTACTTTTGCTGGTATTTCGTTCATGAGTTTAGGTATTAGAAAGCGATGTGTACGTTGGCCATAGTAATTATTAACTCTAGGTATGTGTAGTTTAATTTGAGTAATTTTTCTAGTAATTATTTTGTGTTTGATTTTGATTTGTACCTGCTCATTTTGAAACTGTTCTATTAATACAAGCATTTTAAACTTTGCGTGAACGGGTAATATTTTACAATATTTAAATATTTCTAGCGAGTTGTTTTCTTTGCATATATTTTTTTTAATTTTATTTGGTATTATTATTTTTAATATTCTTAGCTGTAAGTTATAAATTTTATCTAAGTAGGTTTTAAAAGTTCTTCCGTAGCTAGTTAGTCCATACGATATAATAGACTCAGCTAGAGAGTTATACAAGTTTAATAGGATTCGAGGCGGCACTTTATACTTTAAGATGGCAAATTTAGCCAACATGGCTCTTAATTTGTCACAAATAAGATCGATGTGAAAGCTCCAGTTGAATCTGCTGTCTACAATAAGACCCAAATATTTATAGTGAGTGACCTGTTCTAGCTGATCACATTTACACAATGTATTTGCAAAAGGAGCATTATGCAGACATTCGTGGCTGTGTGATATTACCTTAAGAGGTCTCATCACGTTCAACAGGTAATTTGACCGGACGTGCATTATCTTAGTTTTGCTATTATTTATTACTAGCCCTGGATCATGCGCCCATTTACATAAGTTTGTAAAATCCTTCTGTATGATCAGTTCAGCTTTCGAGATGTCTGTATCCGCTGCTATTAGGCAGGTATCGTCAGCATATTGCAAGACAGAGCAGTTTTCCACGACATTTTCCATGTCATTTACGTAT
Organism: Udea olivalis; assembly: GCA_947369235.1. NCBI lineage: Eukaryota > Metazoa > Arthropoda > Insecta > Lepidoptera > Crambidae > Udea > Udea olivalis. The sequence continues at coordinate 5,028,167 of OX376362.1, read as the reverse complement.
GCCAAGTAGTGCAAAGGGCCCAGGACCGAACCCTGCGCTGTTCCAGCTGTGACAGGTACTTCTTCACTTAGTTCGTCGCCCACTTTTACTCGAAATTTCCTTTCAGTGAGGTAGTTTTCACACCATTTAAGGATAGGCCCTCGAACACCCGTATTACCTAGCTTATTTATTAGTGTTTCGTGTCTGAGTGTGTCGAATGCTTTGCTAAAGTCAATAAATATTATTATTACATGTTTTTTATCATTTAGATAATTGTTAACTTCATCAGAAAATTTCGCGAGCAAAGACGTAGTAGATCGGTTTTTTTGAAAGCCAAACTGAGCACTCGAAAGAACATCATATTCAGTATAATAAGTATGAATTTGGTTGCAAATGAATTTTTCTATGACCTTATCTATTATTGGCAGTATCGAAATTGGTCTATAATTCTCATACTGACCATGGGATCCCTTTTTAAAAATTGGCCTAACAATCCCAGTTTTTAGTTCGGATGGGCCTTACTATAACGTTGGTAATTTTTTCGCATAGCAACTTCACATCTAAGCACCGAATCCCATCAATTCCCGCAGCTTTTTTTATGTTCAAATTTTTTATGATTTTTGATACACAGTCGTTTTGTGCTGCTTTGAAAAATATTGATTTATTTTCCGGGAAAGTATATAGTTTTTCATTTAACATTTTATCATTACAATCTTTCGTTATACTCTTTACATTGTTTTTGAATTCCTCCCCAAAATTGTTAGCTATTTGTTTTAATGTTATTTTATTTTTATTGAATGCTTTAATTATTGCTGCGTCTACCGTTTTGTCAATTCGTCCAGATAATGAGTTTAAGACTTGCCATAGTTTTCTAGGATTGTTTTTATTGCTGTCAATTTCATCGTTAAAATATTTATTTCTCGCTTTTTCGATTGTCTTTCTTGTTTTGTTTCTTTGCCTATTATATTCTAATTGTAATATTTTGTTACTTGAGTCTTTTATCCATTTACTATATAGTGTATCTCTTTTTTTACAATGATTATTTATTTTATTACTAATCCACGGATCTTTATTTCTTTTACTTAATTTATTAACTGCCTGTATGTGCGTGGCTTGCCCGTAACACCTGTCAAAATTTACTTTGATAAAGTTGTATATCTCGTTTGGGCAATGCATTTCCTCTACTGGACACCAATCTATATGTTTTAGCAGTGGTAATAATTTTTCATTACTAATTACGTGTTTGGTAATTGGATCACCCTGTATGTTGCTGCTTGTTCCAACGCACGCCAGTACAGTCATGCGGTGATCCGCCATTACAGTGCCAAGTGTCGCCGAGTAAAGGTCTAACGAACGCGATCTAGCAAAAATGTGATCAATACAAGTGCGCGTTATTTTATCATCCCGTTTCTCGATCCTTGTATAATCAGTTATCGCGTTCGTCAGGCCGGACTCAGCCATACAGCTCAAATAGCGGTCTCGTATGTTATCATGAGATTTTAGGTCTATATTTAAATCACCTAGTAAGTAAAAATCGGTGTTTTTGAAAATACTCTTACACAATAGTTGATTTAACTCAGTTATAAATAAGTGCTTACTTTCTACGGGTGGTCTATATAATGCACAGATGTGTGCCGCGCAACGGTTTGCGGTTTGTATGTAACCAATGATAGATTCACAATGTTTTAGAGACGTGTTTTCAACAAGTTGAAAGCGGTGACATGTTTTAACATACATTATAATGCCACCGCCCCTACGTTTTTCACGGAGCACACTGTACATTTCATAGCCATTTATCAAAAACATCTGCTGAATATTACTGCTATAGGAGATGCCAACTTTGGTTAAAATCATTACATCAATATTATAACTGTTGATAAACTGTACCACCAAACTAAAGTTTTTAATTATGGAACGGATGTTTATGTGAGTAATAGTAAATTGACAATTGTTCTTGGGTAGGTAAGTATTGAAATCGTGAATACTGGAGCAATCACAGATCTCAATTATCCCCTCTATAGTAACTGAACCAAAAACACATAAGAGTAATCCACTATCGCCTATCTTTTTTCGCCATCTCCGTCAGCATTTTCTCCAGATCACCTGTACTTCTGATGATTGCTATTTTTTCGTTATCGGCTTCACGAACCAGAACCCTACCTTCTTGAAACCATATGTACTTATGAGTGTCTTTCAATTGGGATTTAGCTTGCCACAACAGCGTTTTATTGAAGGTAGATAGTGCCCTGCGTATCAGTACCTTTGACTTGGCAAGATTCGGATTTGTTGTATCCGTACTTCCTCTTGAGAATGAGATTACGTCATCGGCAACAATGTCCACTCCTCTTGCGGCTCGTACCCATTGGTTGACCAGTTCTTCACTTGCCAACGTCAGTTGAATCATGCCTTCTTTGCCATTTTTAGCTTTTAGCCTTTTTACTACCTTGACGTCGGTTTGCTCAGTATTAAGTTTAGTCACTATCATACCTGTCAGGGTGTTTAGGTTTTCATTAATTGTTTCTGGTATCCCGGCAATCTCTATAATATTATTTAATTGTTTTTGTTCAACGTTTCTGACGAATTGTTCCATAGCATCAACTTTCAGCTCCAAGTGGGTATTTTGATTCATTAGAAAAGTGTTCTTTTTTTCCAGCTCCTTAATTTTGCCACTAAACTCTTCCAACGTATCCATGACGTCGTCCATCCTTTTGCAGCACGAACTTAACGATTCATTAACTGAAGATATCTCTTTTTTGACTGCTTTTTTAACCTCTACGGCAATATCTCTAATCAGTTTATTTAACGCGTTTGGTCCACCGTTACTTATCAGGTTCAGGTCTAACTCTTCATCCTCTTCTTCATCTTCATCTGGTATAACAAAAGACTTACGTCGAGGTGACTCCTTATGACATTCTTGGCATGTCCACTCCAGATTTTCAGCATTTCGTAGTGCTGAAAGCTGCTTAGAAGATAGACCGGCACATATTTGATTAGCATGAACAATCTTTGAGCACTTATTGCACTCAAGCCCTGGTGATTTTTTTGTTATATTTTTGTCACAACTGTCGCACTTCGGCATTTTTATTTATTTGGAGGTGTTGTTTGATGTAGGTAACGGTAAAATACGGTAACGGTTGAACGTATCGTGTGTGCGGTGCGGCGGCTCGCGTGACACTACATAAACTACGTTTATCTTCATAAAAAGTATTTAAGGAAGTTAAAAGGGGCAAAATGCTGCAGTGAAAGTGTTTTCTCGGGAAAATATATTGTGTAACTTAATAATAAATAAACCAGTGACTCGTCTAAAAAGTGCTTGCGCATGAATGCAAATTAAGAAATAACTTGGCAATAAACAACCCATTTAGTGATTGAACTGAAGAAAAACAATCGATTAATATCGAACGTGTAGTTAATATCGTCGAAATACACCATTAAAACCGAACCAAACATAGCTCCAATAAAATATTCAAAGTACCCAACAGTGAACAATCTTTTACTAGTGCAAACAACTAAACGTATGAATCACACCCAACGAATTTTTAGCAAACTACACCGCATGAACCAACTGAAGGCGTATTTCAACCATTGTAGCAACTGAACGTTTGGCGCAGTAGTTTGAGTAACGTACTATACGTAGCACTGATCAGCGGTGCGCCGGATCGAACCAAGCGGAGAGGTCGCAACTTTTTGTAACACACAAATTGGGTCAGCGTTGATCTTGATTATTCACTAACGTTGGGCTTCAGTTGCTGACCGCAAGATGGCGCTTGTGTGCTCGGGCTGTCACCAGAGGATTCCCGACAGAAGATACTTAACATGCTCTGCGTGCCGCGAAAATTATGATCTTGAATGCGCTAACGTACCAGAAACTCGATTTTACAATACTATGACATCAGATCACAAAAAAACATGGAAATGTGACCTATGCCGCTCAAAGGAGCCTAAAGTAAACAACAACAATACGCCTATTAGATCGCCTCACAATTTCGATGTGCTGCAATCAAATCGAGAAATACCCAGTGCCACACAGGCCTCAACATCAGATGTGAATGTCACCTTTAGGAAAAAGTTACCCAAATTCTGTAGCAACGACACCTTGATAGACAATTGCGATGACTCGATATGCTCTCCTCAAGGGAATACCCAAATCGAAACGCCGTACGAAAAAGGTGAAGAAGAATTTATCTCCCTACAAAATTTCACGTCGATATTACAAAAAAACAACAAAGATATAATATCCGCATTACAAAAATCTTTTCGCAAAGAAATAGAAAACGCTATAGCTGAGCTGAAGACAGACTTTAAACAAAGTATAGAAAAGATATCAGTGGAACAAACAATAATCAAAACGGACTTAACTTCTGTAACTTCTAAGATAGCGTCACTGGACCGAAAATGCAATGCACTTAAAGTTGAAAACGAAAATCTACAAAAAGAGATCCAAAACTTACAAAATCATACGAGTACTCACCATACAAGTAATGAAAACTTTGATAAGACCTTAGTTTTACATGGTTTTGCCGAGAATTACTGGGAAACAGAAGAAGAGCTCTTGGCAAGAGTTAGAAATATGTTCTACGATCTATTGCACGTCAATATATTAGGGTATATAGAAGATGTCACATTCATTGGAAAAAAAAGTCAAAGAAGACCACTAAAGATTGAATTCATTAGTAAAAGAACGAAGAACTACATAATGAAAAACTCGCCGTCTCTCAGGGAGGCTGGAATCAGTGTCACTGATTATTTAAGTGCAGAAATCTTGCAGGAAAGAAGAAAATTATATAGTGCTCTTCTAAAAGCAAGACAGAATGGCCACCACGCAATATTAAGAAATAACAAACTGATCATAAACGGAAAGGAAGCAATTATCTCCACACCGAACAGAAAGACAACAAATGTAGGAGCTCAAAGCCAAGAAAACATGGGAAAACTAACTTTAGATGGACACTTTCAACACTATCCATCACTTTCAACCTTAAAGCCATCCTCTCAAGATGAAATACCAACACCCAACGTACCCAAAAAAGGACCTGGCCTGCCAAATGAGAGTGAAAATATAGCTAAAAATTCTTCCTTTCGTTCTTAACTTAAACATTGTCTACCAAAACATGCAAAGTATTTTTAATAAAACGCATCTTCTAGAATCGCTTTTACAGGAAAAATCCAACTTACATGTCATTTGCATATCAGAATCTTGGTTAAACAAAAATAAGCAAGATTTACTTAAAATAGAAGACTATACTATTGGCTGGTCCTTTTGTCGTGAGCATCGTGAAGGCGGTGGTGTAGTTATATTATTAAAACAGACATTGGAATATTGTGAGCGACCGGATATAGCCGCCATGTCTTCGGAAATGATTTTCGAAGTATGTGCAATAGAGTTACCTAATGAAAACCTGTTAATTGTTAATCTGCCCAATAGTAGGAAAGACATCGAAGTATTTCATGACTGCTTGGAAAAACTATTAAAACTGATTTCGATAAAAAATAAAACGAAAAATATTATAATTGGTGGTGATTTTAATATCGATTTCATGACGAGAAATAGGGAAAGGAATAGACTTTCAAATATTATGATAAGTTTCAATTTCCATCAAAAAGTAAAAGAACCCACAAGAATCACTGCAACTAGCTCCACTTGTATTGATCTAGTTTTCATTAATTTTAAAATAAAGGACACCAAAACCACTACTCATGAATTTGGTTTTTCAGACCACAGGGCTGTTATGTTTTCGGCACCTCTTTTAACACTTAATTTGAAACAATTTCTTATTTACAAACGAATATACAACGATGCAAATATTAGTAGTTTTAAAGACGAACTTTTAAAAGTAAATTGGGACACTATAATTGGATCTGATGCAAGTATAAACGAAAATTACAATAAATTCAACGACATATTACTGAATGCTTTAAATAAATGCATACCAAAAAAACTAATAAGAATAAAAACTAAACATAAAGACAAACAGTATCTAACAGTAGGAATAAAAATATCATGCCGCAGCAAAAGATTTTTAAGATCATTAATATCAAAAACAAAAAATAAACATTTGAAACATTACTATACAACTTATTGTAAAGTACTAAAAAAAGCCATAGATAAATCAAAGAAAATTCGTAACAAACATCAATTTCAAAACTCATATAATAAAATAAAATCTATGTGGCAAATCATAAACAGTGAGACAAATAAAAAAGTACGGAAATACAAGAACATGTGCATTAAAACACCAGACAAAAATACTATTCAAGACCCCAAATTAGTGGCAAACACATTTAATAATTTTTTTGCTTCTGTAGGAAACTCACACACAAATTCTAGTACTAAAACCAGAGAAAACGTAGAAAATACATTCTTCCTAGGTCCCGTAAGCGAAAAAGAAATCAGTACCATTTTAACTAACCTCAAAAATTAAACATCATTTGGCATTGATGAAATTCCTCCTATTCTGATCAAAAAATGTGCTCTTTTGTTAACCTACCCATATACCAAATTAGTGAATCAATCTTTCTCAGAGGGGATTGTACCAGATGCCTTAAAAATATCTAAAATTAAACCTATCCACAAAAAGGGAGAAACTACGGATATAAACAATTACCGACCTATTGCCTTGCTTCCGACGTCATCCAAAATATTGGAGACCGCTATGTCAAATCGTCTCTACACCTTCTATGAAAAATTTAAAATCCTTCACGATAATCAGATGGGGTTTAGAAGGAATCGTTCTACCACACTTGCACTCTATAAATATGTTGGCAATATTTTGAACATAATTAATAACGAACAAATCGCTGTAGGCCTCTTACTCGATATGAGTAAAGCCTATGATAGAGTTTGCCACAAACACCTATTAGAGGAACTATACAGAACAGGAGTCAGAGGAACGGCACATGACTGGTTCAAATCATACCTCAACCGCCGACTCCAATACGTTGAAATCGAAAACACGAACTTTGAAACGGGAGAAATAACACACTGTACTTCGGAAAAAAAAGCAGTTACTGGCTCCATCCCTCAGGGCAGCGTGTTAGGATGTCTTCTGTTCCTAATTTACATTAATAATCTACCCAACATATTGGATGAAAACTGCATTCTTTTTGCCGACGATGTATCCGTCTTGTTTTCCTGCTCCGAAGTTTCTGAATTAAAGTCTAAATTAAATTTAGAACTGGATAAAATTTGTGACTGGCTAAGCTCACATAACTTATTACTCAACCTTCGTAAAACTAAACTCATACAATTTAAACCATATCAGAAAACTGCATTGCAACTATCATACAGCTATAAAAACACAAAATTAGAAACTGTAAGCTCGGCTAGCTTATTAGGAATACATCTGGACATGCATCTGAACTGGAAGCAGCACATCCAAGCACTTTTAGCGAAATTGTCATCCTTCATATACGCTCTCCAGCATCTGAAACGCGTGACAGATTTTAAAACTGCCCTCTCAGCTTATTATGCATATGCTTATTCACGACTATCATATGGTATAATATTGTGGGGAAACTCTTGCGATACAAACAAAGTCTTTATATTACAAAAGAAATGCGTCAGAATTTTAACAAACATAGATCAACTCGAATCCTGCAGACCACACTTCATCAATAACCAAATTCTAACCCTAACGTCTATCTACATTCTTGAGTCATGTAAATTTGTAAAAAAAAACCCTAATCTGTATTCTCCAATAACAATAATGAAAAGAAATAACAGAAATTTAAATAAGCTAAAGACGCCCTTTTCCAAATTAAAATTGGTCACGTCTAGTTCACCCACCATGCTAATCAAAATTTATAATCACTTACCTAATAAAATAAAAAACATACAAAAGCCTTCACTCTTCACTAAAGCATTGAAAACATTTTTAATAGGTAAGGGCTATTATAGCTTAACAGAATTTTTTGATGAAAGTTTCAACAAAGACCTTCGAAACTAAGTTGTCGTAATACTTTGATGTCATTATTATATTCAACAAGGAGTCAACTTAATTATAAATGTATTATTTACTTAGTATAAGTTATGTTTTGCCATGCCCTTACAGGGCGTCACATGTATACCTACCTTAATATATTTAAAATCTTAAAATTGTAATGTGATACGCAATAAACGATTGAATTGAATTGAATTGAATTGAATTAAATTTTATAAATTCTGTGTGCGTATTTTTTTTTACGATATATCAGAATCTATTAATCCAATTTATTTGTTGTAAGGGACAAAACTTATCTTCGTTAATTTTCTTGATGATGATATAACTTTTAATCTTGGATTTATATGTTTGTGTAGTAATAATTCTCAAAACCTACCTTTTAATTTACATTACTTTTTAACACGTAACATACCTACCTACCTTATAGCTACTTATTTATAACTTTTTTATGGATCTACTAAAAATCTATTTACGCACGAAATGATTTACGGTGGCGATTTTTTTTCCGGAATACTTAATAAGTGTTGATTGATCTGGCTGGAAACTAATTATTTCAAAACAAATATTTGCCTTTAGTAATCAAGGATAATGTATCTTTCTAACAGTAAAATAATTTTTCAAATCAATTCGATAGTTTCGGAGATTACCTGTCCCAAACATACAAAATCACAATCTCACAAACACTTACCTCTTTCATAATATTAGTATAGATTGACGTTTGCCTATATCGTTTCTACCAAGGTTTATTAATCCATTCTTCTTTTCTCGTTACTGCCTAATGTTGACATCCCCTTCAAAAGCTCATCATCTTTAATCACTGTTACGAATGAAACACAACACTGAACTTGCAACGCGACCGGCACACGCCGCGTGATACATCATCCAAGACAAAAAGCGATCACGGGCGCACGTCATTCATCATCGCCCGGCCCGCGGTGACGTCACGTAATGTTGAGATGCCGTCAAGAGCGAGTTTCATTGAGTAAATTAGGCTTTGCTGAGGGAAATCTACATGTTCAATGGGAAATTTGAGTATGCACTATATTTATTATGGTAGTTCCTAAACCTATACGGATAATTTTAAGGATTGGATTTTAGGTGGGGAAATTTCAGCTTCTTAGTATTACACTTGCTAATTACCGACCGTTCTTTTATGGTTACTTGAATAGGTTTTCCCCTAACAAAAGCTCTAATAAATAAATAAATCAAAATAATTTTCAGAATAAACATCCATCCAGTATCTATCCATTAAAATTAATATTAGTATTTAAGTATGTTTATCCGTTGTCTAGTATACCATAACACAAGCTTTAATTAGCTTACTATGGGGCTAGATGGCGCTGTGTGGAATAATGTCCAGGGATATTTATTTATTTATTTATTTATTTATTTAAAATCCCAATATAATTATTCTTTTAATGTGTTAGTGTATGTATATTTAGCTTTTAAGGTTTAGTACAAAAATCTGCGTTTCGATAACCAGTTTAATGGATTAAATAACATTATGTATTCATCATTCATTCATTGTTTTACTAACGGAAGCCAATTTGAAAAGTATTTGACTATCGAACGGCATTGAATGTTAAAGAGTGATGGTTATAGATACAAAAAAATATATTTAACCGTGGTATAGTATTCTGTGAATTAAATCACGGGATTTGAAAAATCGGAAATTGGAATTGGTTTTCAAACCATGAATTGTTTGTCATGTAGGCCAACGCCCCATCTTATTGATTTTCACCAGTACTATGAGTTTACGTCGACGAAAGTGGAATAGTGGAAAAACTAGCATACCTACAAGTTGCTGTAGTTCCGTAGTATCGTAGTTAACGTGGGGAAAATTCATGGTAAGTGTCTAATCACAATCTGCCGAAGGTACGCGACCGAAGCTCCGCGGCTGATATTACGTTCCGACGTATTCCGCCGAAATACAGCTACTTTTCATCATCGCACCGCTCGCCATCGACAGGGTGTTCATCCTCATACATTGGAACCCTAGTGGTCGCGCACAGTGCAGGTTCAGAGAAATTTCCTCCCGCGAACAATCCGATTGTGGAATGAACTTTTCCCGACCTTGAACGAAAGGTTTTCCCGGATACGTATGGGGTCCTTCAAGAGGAGAATTAATAGGTATCTCCTAAATGGTCAGCAACGCGCACGTAATGCCTCTGATGTTACAGGCGTCCATAGGTTTCGGTAACTGCTTACCATCTGGCGGACCGTAAGTTTGAACAATGATGACACACCATAAGTGCCAAACTTACGCGGCGGCAGAAATTCAGTTGGTCAACTTTGTGTGTGTATTTACTGCCTCCCGCTGCTCCCCGCCCCTGGATCTTTGTCAGCAATCGAACCGAACTTCGGTCGTGTATAATGTGCACTCTATAAAATAAGTTGCCACTGAACTTACGCCCGACCGAACTTAGGCTGTACGCTATAACACAACGTTATTTCGGCATAATGTGTCATCAGTAATTCAAATAGCATTGCAGGCGTAATCATGCCGAACTCCGGTCGCGTACCTTCGGCATAGTGTGTTTAGACACTGAAGGTACTCGTACTGTCCGCTTTCAGAAACTTGCAGAAGAGTTAGTTTCAGTGCAATCGCGAAACTGTCAGTCACGGTCAAACTTCAGACGATATAATGTCTGCCCCAAATCCTAATAAAACGTAAAATTGCTCTGCAGCCGTTTAAGATCATCCCAAAATACTTTTACCATGAAGTTACAGTAATAGGTCCTCATTACTGGCAGGTAAGAACGGTATATACCATGGGACTCTAAAAGGTCAAGTTGGCAAACATCTCAGAAGACATCGCATCGGTGACCCCTTTGCATTGTACCTAGCTCCTCTATTCAAAACGTCGTTGTTGCACGATTTGGTAAATTTATATTTATTTAAGATACAAATTTACTGAACTTTTCAAACTACAGTTTCCTTTTACAAATGGCCCTAAATTTTAAATACCACAATATTTGTATAGACGCTACTGCCTAATCTAAGAAGTAGTTTCAAAATTAGAAAAAGTTGACCGAATTGGTTCCATTCCAATTCCAAGTTATTTGGGTTCCAAAATGTTATATTAATTAATATGGTGAATAATAATACAATCTTTACATATGTAATATGATCCTGCCTTTAGCGCCGGCGGTCGTGGGTTCGATCCCCACCCATGACAAACATTTGTGTGACGAACATTAGTGTTTGTTGTGAGTCTGGGTGTTATTATCTATTTATAAATGTATTTAGAAATAAGTATTTAAGTATGTTTATCAGTCTCTGACGCCCATAGTACAAACTCTGCTTAGTTTGGTGTCAGATGATCGTAGTGTAAATTGTCCCAGATATTTATTTATTTATTTATTATTATGTATGTATACTTGACATATATTTTTTTATCATTATGTTATCATTAATATGAGGTTCTAAAAAGCGCCTTGTTCTTGAACGGGGAAATGTTTTTACCTTGATCCTCCTCGTTGTTCTGGTGAGGGAGTGTTTACCCATTTTTCTGTTCTTCCGAAAAGTTGATCCATCTCATACTAACAAATAAACAGCTAAAATCCATCGTTTAAAGGCGCCATTTTAAATATGGGTCAGTATATCGAGCAGGAAACGCCCTTTCGCACCCCCGAATAAACCCACTCCAATTTGAATAAGCTGTGGATATACTTGATTTATGTCTAGAGCCTACGAGGACGGATGCTGTGTCTTGGAACGATAAAAAAGTATTTTGGGTAATGAAAAAACAAAATGTCAGGCAGAGAGTAAACAAATGAGATTGAAAGAAAAAAAGAAATTAGCTATTTGGATCGATGTTCATGATATGGTGCTATAATACATGGTGTAATGTAAGAATCCAAACCTGGATTTAAAACTCTAATTCACAAAAAAACCGTATTTGAATACCTAAGGTAAACGCAGGTATTACCGCGGTAGTCAAAAATCTGCAGGTATCATCGAGTTATGTAATATAATTGTAGTTTTAAGCCATTGCAGGCATATTTTACTCAAAAAGTTAAACTTTTATGAAATATCAATTAATATCCGTTTGTATGGATCCGAAGCGCACTGTGCCTAATAAAGCAGAAAAATAAAACACCGATTAGTTTGCTTTAAGCCGGCGCCGGAGCACGACGTCCATATAAACGCGAGTCGCCAAATGTAAGTACTTTCAATATTTTGCTAAGGTTATTGTGTCGTAAAGATACCATTTAAACAGATTCGAAGTAGGTCACAAGGTGGGCTATAGTTTCAGCCATGATTGTAACTATGTAATTTTCGTTTATTTTGCACTATTATAAAACAGTGAATAAAAATAAAATACCGTGGTGATAGCTTCACAATTTTCTTCTCTGAATGTATTGACCGCGGTATACTCGGTAATAGCATAAATCAGTACCAATAGTTTTATTAAATTTTTAAGAAAATGGTATATAACAGTAACCCAAATGATTTGGTAATTCGTTAAGGTGATTATGTATTTATCGTAAAAAACTATTTCCGCGATATGAAAATTTCACTAGATCTCTTATTTTTTTGTCTTAAATTGAGCCATAAAAATTAACTTCGTATGGGAGCACTAAATTCAATACGAGATGAAACTTTATTTTAGTCTGTATTTTAAACCTCAGTACTTAATTCAAATATCATGTATATATTTAGGTAACTTCATTGGCTACCGATTAAACTGTTGTTTTGTTTTAAATTAATCTATTTTTATCCCTTGGAATTAGATTATTTACACTATCGCGGATGAAGCTATAACCGATGGTGAAAACAAGCCATTACTCGGTGATAACTTGTATAAGAAGCTATTACCGAGTGTTATTACTCGATATTAACTTCATCATAGAAATCGAATACCGACTGATAACAGCATTTATTTTTGAGTTTAGGGTTCTCTATATGAAATTCAGAACCCTATTTTTACCTAGACTTAGATACCTTTCTAACTTAGGATTTAATTTTTACGTGGCAATGGTACAGTCGGCGAAACATTCAAGACCTCTTTTCTTTTAAAATAAAATGAGTTTATTTTTTTATTTCTTATTCCCATAGATTAAAAAAAATGGTGGTCAGCTTGATGTAACTTTACGCCAACTTTACCTTTATAGCTTTGGACCATGATCTAGGATTGTACATAATCAGGTAATTACAGTGGAGTGACTGCCGTCTGATCTCCGTGACCTTAATAACAGGGTAACTTGACCAGCTTGGACCATGCTTACACATAAAGTCGCCTGAGTGTGCAGGTTTCCCTAAGATGTTTTCCCTCACCGTAATAGCATCGGTTAGTGTAGGTAACTCAGAAAAAGTCGTTGGTACATGGCGGGCATTGGGATTCGAACTCGGTACCTCATGCTTAATAGGCAGACCAGTCAGCCGCTCGGCCACCGACGCTTTCAAGTACCTACCTACCTATAACTGGCGAATAGTATTGAATTTGTAAATAACCTTACAAAACCTACGTATTTTGCAGCCCCGGGAATGAATAGATCTAGTAAATAGGTACCGATCGGAAAACGTACCGATTTTGCGCCAGAGGTCCAAAAATGTTTCGATAAATCCTTAAAACCTGAAACGATTAAAAATGCCTTCAAATGCTGTGGTATTCATCCATTCAACGTTAGCAACATTGACTATAGCAAACTATTAACAAAGCAAAACAAAAATACTGATGCTGATCATTCCAATTGTGCTAATAATGAAGAAATTGAAAATTACAAACAACAGTTTGAAAGCAGATTATCGCCACTCACATTGAATTCTTTTAAAGAGGCTGTTAATGGTGACCCAAAGTCTGAAAACCTTTTTTTATATTGGCAGAATATTACAACTGAAACCTCAAACAATCAAAAAAATAATAACCTAGAGCTAGGAGATTGTACTCTTGAGAACAATTGTATTGATACCGACAATATATCAGAGATTGTTTTGAACTTTGATGTGGGATCTGACGGTATGATGATACCAAATGAACACGAAGAGTTTGATACTGTAACCAATTTTGTTTCGTTTTCAGTCCCTCAAGAAATCGTAACTCATAAGAATGTTTCTGTAAATCATAATGACGTCGAAATATCAAGTTCTGATATGAATGTAAAAAAAAATACTACACAGAAACCGTTTCAATCTACTTCTTTTCAATTGGTTGGTACATCAGATATTTGCCAAGTCAGACCAGATACTTCACAGATGGATATTCAGGCTGCTATCTTGCCACAAGAGCTAAAAGACCTAAAAGAAAGTATAAGAGCAACTACTCCCGAGTCCATCAATGAATGTTTCAGTCCTCATCTGTCAGTATCAGAAATAGAAAACTCAGAAAACGAAAGTACTTTATGCATATCCAAATCTCTTATTTCCCAGAAAACAAATGTGCCTGAAAACATTTGTAGTGATCTTGATACAAATACACACATCAAAAGTGTCTAGGGATCAAGCATTTTTATGCGGATTTCTTGAGATTGAGATGTGGCTTTATAATAAATTTATGATTTTATAAATTTATATGGATCCTTTTTGGTGCATTTCATAATTTGAAACAGGAACTGTCAATCAAATTCGAGTAAAAGATGAAAATCAGCTGTCAATATTTTCCCTATAAAAACATACAACGCATTGAAGACATTATTAGTGCTACTGTTTTCCTACTACTGATTAAAACCAACGTTATTATGGAGCGGCGACGTCATTTAAGCAGGGAAGAAATGCTCAGAGCCGTGGGAATGATAGAAGCTGGTTCCCGGCAACGTACTGTGGCTTTAGCTCTGAATACAAGTCAGAGTGTTATCAGTCGACTTTGGACACGTTACCGAAGCACTGGTACCGTGGCTGAGCGCCATGGAGGACGGTATCGCTGCACCACACGGAGACAAGACCGATACATTCAAATCACAACTCGAAGAGCTCCAACAATAACCGCCATGATGTTAGCCGTGAGGCTTCATCACTCTTCAGGGAACTTGATTAGCGACCAAACAGTCAGAAACCGCTTGCATGAAGTGAACCTTCATTCCCGAAGACCGCTAAGGGTACCACCTATAGCAATGCACAATCGTAGGATTCGATATCAATGGGCTCTTGAACACAGAAATTGGGCAGAAGAACAATGGCGTTTCGTGTGCTTCTCTGATGAGTTTCGTTTTGGTATGAGACCGGATACAAGACGTATACGACACTGGAGAACCCCTGGACGCCAACAGCGATTAAAATCCTGCCAGGAACTCCAGCCTTATAGTGGTGGAACCATCATGGTATGGGCGGGTATTTGGATCGGCGGAAGAACTGAGTTGATTTGGATCAGAGGCAACCTCAACGCTCAAATTTATGCTGAGACGATTGTATCAGACGTCATCGTTCCTCTACAAGTGCAAATCGGTCCCTTATTTCAGTTAATGCATGTTAATGCACGACCGCACACCGCAAGAGTTGTAAGACAGACTCTCGCCGCAGCTAACATCAATGTCCTGCCCTGGCCTGCTCAGTCGCCAGACTTGAACCCGATTGAGCATGCATGGGATATGCTACAGAGAAGAGCTCTGCCGAATATGGAGGGTATCCAGTCGCAAGAAGACCTTTTTTTGTTGTTGCAACGAACATGGGCGGCCATTCCACAGCGTGATTTGGATGAACTCATTTTGAGTATGCCAAACCGATGTTCTTGTGTTGTTAGTGTTCGCGGTAGAAACATTATTAATTGTTTAAGTTACCCAATAAAATTTTAAAGAAAACTGTTATTTCAGTCTTTTTTTCGAACTTTAATGTTAGTGGTTCAAATGTCAAAAATCCCTTTATTAGGAAAATGGCAAATTTCTTTATTAATGCAAAGGTGACTTGGTTTATCGTTACTGTAGACAAACGGAAACACTTTATTTGATGAATCCTTAGAGAAAATTTTAATTAATATCAATCAGGAGAAAAGTTATTGCAAAAATATATGTTGATCCCTAGACACTTTTGATGTGTGTATATTTACAAACACACGACGAAACCTAGAAGACATGCCAAGTACCAGCACTGGCATCACAAGACCAGAGAAAGATTTTCCAACACCATTCAAACAGATAACAACGCCATTCAAAAATGCGTTCTATTTTCCCAAAAAAATAGAACCAATTAAAAAGAAAATAATAAAAAAGTGACACCAACTGTAGCTATTGCCGAAGAGTTTATGGAACATCAAAGAAGAGCAGAAAAAGAGAAGGAAGAAAAAGAAAAACTGAAAATAAAACGTAAACAAGATGCAATAGAAAAAAAAAACAAGAAGAAAATTACCTCGAAAATTACACAGAAAAATAAAATTAGAAAAAACGACAAGCCAAATGCGATACAGTCACCCATCAGTTGTAATTTTAAACCAACGTTAAATGAACAACGTCAATTTAAATCACCTTCACCACAAACTCCACAAAGGGCAATGGACAGCGAAAACACACATTACTTTGATGCTGTACAAAAAGTCAAGCGTTCTATTTTTGATTCAGATTCAGATGATTCTATTTTTTAAGTACGTATCCTAATATAATCTTTTAGTTATTATTTGATTGTGAAGAGCACATTACAATAAAACAACTTTATTGGATAATTTCGCGTTTATTTTACATTATTTTTAGTCCTAACGTTTTTCGAACCCTTCGCAGGATCCTGACTAAACTTAATGTAAAATAAACGCGTAATAATCCGTTAAAGTTGTTTTAATGTAATGTGTTGTGTTCGCGGAAACTTTATAAAATAATATGTGATGAGCAGTTTATATTCCTCATATTAAGATTATCCTAATTTATTGTTAAAAGCTATTAAAAAGATTTTTATCAAAATAATTATGTTAAATCATACGAACCAAAGTACTTAATAACAAAGGCTATTTTTACTTATTATTCTAGTTTTAAGTTCCTTTTCCAAACTATCCAAGGTGATACATAAATGCCATAGTAATAAGGTAGAGTACTAGGTACTAAGGCGGTTCTGTAATTATTTTGCTAAATAATTTTATCAGAGTTATAGATTGTTGATGAATACATATGATAAGATAAGATAAATAATCTTTATTGCACAAACAAATACTTACAGCACGTAAAAACAAAAAAGTAAATATTAAAGTACAATTTAGGCCCCCACATACATACATACATATTTACATAGAGTAGCCAACAATTTGTTTTTTAATAAAGATTTTGTACGGAACCAAAATGCCAATTTTTTTTCTACCCTCGGTAATAGAATCACGATTCGCGGTATTAGCTGCAGTCACTTTAGCATACCTCGGTAATTAGCTTCATCCGGCTAGTTATTTTTAATTTTTTTTTTTTTTACATATTTACTCAAAACCTGTCTACGTCTTTATAGATTTCTAAAGTCCAGAACTCAAAGTATCAGAAAATATATACTTGTAACTGTTTTTACGATCGGAAATTAATATTTCGAAAGTTTAAACCTTAAAGCCTTGATATTACCTCCGTAATACCTGCGTTTACCTTACTACTTTAAAAAACGTTAAGTTAGGTTACTGTTTGTTAGTTTATTATGAAAAGCGATGCCTTTTAAGATCATATTTATTTTTGTAATATTACCTGTAAAAGCTACGCTTGCTCATTTTTACTGTTTCTTATAAGCAATTGAAAGAATAGAAGGTTTTATTTTATGTTAAGATTGTAATGGACGTTTGCTACTTATATTATTATTATCTATTTAAGTATGTATTTAGAAATATTTAAGTATGTTTATCAGTCTCTGACACCCATAATACAAGCTCTGCTTAGTTTCGGGTCAGATGATCTTGGTGTGAATTGTCCCAGATATTTATTTATTTATTTATTTATATATATTTTTACAATAAACCTACATTATTTTTTTAATATTTAACAAATGAAAATACTGTGATGGTAACGGTGTCATTGCTCAGTAAAATAAAACTGCTGTATCCAACAGCGTCCAACAGAGATGATGGTACTATGTAAGTGCCCAATTCTCGGTCCATTGTCACCAGTTGTGACAGATTAAGCTCACCGATCACAATGGTAACAGTGGGTTTAAATATTGAATATAAAATAAATAAATCCCTGGACATTATTCCACACAGCGCCATCTAGCCCCAAAGTAAGCTAATTAAAGCTTGTGTTATGGGATACTAGACAACGGATAAACATACTTAAATACATTTTCTTTTGTAAATACATACTTATTATACATAGGAGACACCCAGACCAGTACAAACAGACATGTTCATGCACACAAATGTTTGTACTGTGCGGGGATCGAACACGCGACCTCTGGTGTAGTAGCCAACTTCTTAACCATTACACCAAGTCGGTCGTCATTGTCACCATTTGTGACAGATTAAGCTTACCGATCACAATGGTAACAGTGGGTTTAAATATTTAATATAGCCTAAAGGAATAAATATAACCTATGTTACTCGTTGATAATGTAGCTTTATAGTGGTATTTTTTTTTAAATCGGTCCAGTAGCTAAGGAGCCTATTCTTCTTCTTCTTCTTTCGTGTCGGCAAGAACACGGGCTGAATCCGACTTGCCCAGAAAGCGGCTACTGTGGTAGCCCTCTGGTTACTGACAAGTAAGTCCTTACGCGAGCAGGTGGTCGGGCACGCGGGACAGTAGTGAGGTGAGCCATGGTTTGCAGGGGTTCTCCACATTCACAGCTGGCGTCTACGTTGCTTGAGTACCCCCACCTAGGAGCCTAGGAGTAGGAGCCTATTTAATAATAATAATAAATATGCGACAGACACACCTCTTCTCATGGTCTTGAAGTAGGGCTAAATATCCCTGTGTTACGAGGTACCAGACAAGGAACGAAGCCGGGGGCGTCTCCCAGCACACCCAGACCCAAGACAATTTAGAAAATATCTTTTCCTAAATTGACTCGACCGGGAATCGAACCCGGGACACTACGGATATCAAGGTGAAAAACCGTGCAACAGCGCACCATGCCAACCGTAAATGCAAACAAAGAAACAATCAAATCTTACCTGTTTATAATACCTATATAATATGATTTCTCTAAGCTGCGTAAGCGACTCGCACTTTGCTCCTTTTTATTGCTTACATAAATCCTCTTAATGTTTGGCAGGAACTTATTTTTACATCTTATTCCCAGAACATCTCTACAAATGATCAGCGTTCTTACTTTTGGTGTCTGAGACCGATATAGATATTATTTTGATAATTTTAAACCGCACCATATAACCGCCATGATCCCTCACGTCCGGTTTTTAACCAATTAGTTTAAATTGTGAAATGAGCTCGAGGAAACCTGAAATTTGTAAGTTGAGAACCAAAAGTAGAATCTATTTCGTTGTTTCAAAATGTAAACTCGCTGTTGAAGTCGGGAGGTCGTGTAGGCAGACTAGGAAAACTCCATCAAGAATAAAATTCAGAACTATTTATTCCACTTTAAACACTTTAGCACTAAACAACCGGCGCATCCGTCGCCAACCAGAGAATTTCGCAACCGGTCAAAGGCTCAAACCGCCATCTTTTTAAAAATGTTGCCAAGTCGAAATAATTAATAATATTCGATTGTCTCGATTCAAATTAAAAATATTACCACTTGCTCGATACACAATAAATTGTTTATTTTTAATTTGATCAATGCTTTATTTAATGAACCCTAACAAAAAGGGGGTTAAAAGGTTCGCACGTGGTCGAAAACCTCTTACCATACCAATAGACCACAGATAGCTCTGGTGTTACGGGTCCGTCGTGTGTTACCGTTTACCATGAGTCGGTCGGAATGCTTGATTGATATTGACATATTAAACCCACCCATCACGAAGTCAGCATAAAAAGTAGCCAGTAGCAGAAATATGTTTCTTCTGAAATATTATTTCACTTCTGCTACTTAATTATTGAAATTGGATAATGAAACTACAACCGTATCGCTTGTAACGCACGTAACTTTTAAAGAACTCTCTTTTAAATTCTCTTCGGTCTCCAAATAAGTGTGATATTATGTCATTGCTGTGTTCAATGAAGCATATAGGGACCTCGCCATTTTTGGGTCGCGGGAATAAAGCCTACACGCTCATCCCGAGCCGGGCTTACAGTTAACCGACTACATGATGCTGTAAAAGTGGAAAAATATTCACTGGTAAATGTAATAAGTGACCGGTGACCAAAATGTGAATGAAACTTTCATTGAATATAACAAGTATATATTTAAAAATAATTGAATTCTTGCTCACATATATGTCCTTGCTCACTGGTCAACACACATTTTATATTGTATCTTAACAAAAAAAAACATTGTTTTCATGAGGACTCTACTTGAAGGTTGTCATAAAGAGTAAAAGTTGGAGATTCTGTAATAACATACTGTTGTGTCTGTTGTGATAACTTATATTTGATAATTTGTGGAATGAATATAACTATATATCTAATGTATATCATAAAACAATAAAGTTTGGTCAAGGACTGTCTACCTTTTCTGAAAATTATATTCTTGGAAAATTTCAAATTAATTACAGTTAAACCCTTTGAACATTTGCATTTTGACTAATGATATTATGTTCTAATCTAGAAAAGAAGCTCATATTATTTGGATTTGCATCTCATTACACTTTGCATACTTAATCCTAGACTTTAATATTTCGAGCTGACTTTCAAGTGTACCTTTGCCAGTTACATCAATAACAGGCTTTGGCACGTTTGTACGACCAGTTAATTTGGGAATTACCGGTTTCCCCAGTTTGCCGGCAGCACACGTGCAAGTAGAACACATGAGTAGGTACTAGTCCACATTCTCCGCAAGTGATCTATCAAGACTACGTAGCCGCATCCGCGAGTAGGGATGCCACTTTGTGCCACTAAAAACGTATCGATAGATTATACAAAGTTAAATTTAAAGTATCTTTATTTGAATACACTTTAACACATGGGTGTTCAAAACCTGGAATTATTCAACCAAAAATCTAACATCAAAATTAAGTGTGATTATGAATACAATCGGGTACAGTCAGCAACAGAAGTAGCTGAATACCTTACTACTTTGTCATCTGGCATTTCCCGCGTATTCCTATGACACCTTATTTTTTTAAAATATCTTTATTCATATAGACTTATAAAAAGACTAATGACATGTCAAATACTAAACTTAAAAGAAATTTACATAAAATAATACTATGATAGTTAATATCATATTAAACATAATGTGACTCTACCACCGGTTCGGAGGTTGTTTCCGATCGAGAAGGTTCCTCTTTTCAATCTTGTTTTTAAACAAAAAAGTTTATTGACAGAGTAAAGTCATAACAAATAATGTGCAGAGCAGCAGATTAAACCTAAGACGACTACAAATTCTCATCAGTTAAGCAATCCTTTACACTATAATAACCTCGCTTTATTAACTTAGCTTTGATTTGTGTGTTGACTTAAACTTGTGAAGAGGCAGTTCAACAAGAGTTTGCGGAATCTTATTAAAATATTTTACACCAACAAATGATTTCCCTACCCTAAGCAGTCTTAGGCCCGTATTCTGAAACAAAGTCTGCACTTGAGGATAGATCTGAGTGACGTTTTTGTATGAACTGACGTTTTGAAATCTCTACTCAAGTACAGATCAGTGCTTGAGTAGGTACGATTCTAGAATACGGGTCTTAGAGGCGCAGTTACGAGCTTTTCTTTATTTCTAGCTTTGAGTTTATGATCAGTGTTTTTCTTGAAGAGATGCAAGTTCTTACGGACATATACTACATTATCATAAATAAATTGAGAGTACACATATAAAATATATATCTCTTTGAATACTTCACGAAGCGAGTCGCGTGGTCTAAGGTTGTAAATGGAGCGGATGGCTCTTTTTTGAAGAACAAAGATGGTGTTGAGATCCGCTGCCGAGCCCCACAACTGTAGACCATACGACATAACACTGAAAATAACTGAAGTACACTAATCTTGCTGTTGGGATATCAGTTAGGAGCCTTATTTTTCTAACACCATAAGCCGCCGAACTAAGTATTCCTGCCAGGGCTGAAATATGCGGACCCCACTGTAACTTGGAATCGAGAGTAATTCCTAGAAATACAGTGGAATTCGCAAACTCTAATGGCTCGTTATTCATGTTTATATAGTATCGACCTGTCTTTCATTGATTACTTAGACGAAGTTGATGGTAGAAGATACTAAACTGTTAAGCAAATTCTGTTCCTGACCGTACACACGTGTAGTATACCAACCGACGTCGGCATGTATTTCTTAATAGGTCCTAGGAAATAGTTTATGGGCAAATTAAAAGTCATCGAAATAAGGAATTGGAGTTAACAATAAAAAAAGAAGTACCTACATGGATATTTATATCGACATTTAATCCATTTCATCCTTATCGCGGGTCTAATATATAGCGTTTTGTACGACATCTCGGCTTATTGAAGGCTGGGCAACTTCTAAAAAGTTAACAGGGCGGGAGACAGCGCTGCCAACCTCCACATAATTTATTTTGGTGACTTGAAAATGTTAGGGATAAATTGATATAATGGAAGAATCGGGGAAGCCGATGAATTACAAATTAATGGCTATCTATTCTTGTCAGAAATGTTTCATTTTTTATAATACACAATAAACAGACAGAAAAACAAGACTTTTGTTAATGAATAGAAGATTTATCATTTGGTTTTTATTTTACATTGATTTGGTTTTTTTATATTGTTTTTGTGATATTTCAATTTGCATTGCTACTGCATACATGTTTGGAGTTTGTTGTATTGTATTTTTTGATCTGTTTAAAGATCTGTTTTTTTTTTACGAGTTATATTTTTTGTTCAACAAAAATTTTCTCAAAAATTTCTAGCATAAATTTATTACGTATTTTAGGTACATTTAAAAACACCATAGACATAAACATTCAAATCAAATACAAAATCTGCGCTTTCCTAGTGTCTACACATAAAACTCTTCATTATATTCAACTCACGTACAAAAAGACTATCTCGACTGTGAACCTTAATCCGTTGCCATAAGAGCCGTAATGTGCAAGCCTTGTAATGGTGTTCGTGCGTGCTCCTCTCTCACGCCAGTCGTAATGACTTTATTTATTCAAATTACCACCTCGAGCTCTTTTTAAGCTTGTATTTGTACAATCTCTTTGGAGTTGGCCAAACAGAAAAATGTTTATTGTATAGAACTGCAGGACAAACTAGGTTAACCTAGGCCCGTTCCCTGCGGTTAGGGGAAGAGAATACTACCGAGGTATCCCTGCCTGTCGTAAGAGGCGACTAAAAGGGCCTTTGGGGTCGCGAAGCGCACGTGGGGGGCCTACGTGTGTTTCGGTTTGCGATCCCGAGGAAGACGTGAACACGTGTCTTCGGACACAGTGTTATCGTGCACTGGAGTTGAGCTTGCCCCTCCCGAGGCCTGGCGCGCCGAAGGGTCCTGCGAGGAGTCTCTCCCTCGTTTGGGATCCCGGGTCCCTTCCATTCTGCGCCGAAGATGACCACCGTCAGGTTATAATATAAAAGTGCCTTTCAGTTAACACATCTCATAGATGTTATTACATAAAACCAACTCTAAACTAGACGTATCTTGATCATAGAGACGACTACACAATTAAATCATAATAGTATTATTGTTATACTGCTGATTATTATTAAAGTTTACATTTGATTCAACCTAAACTGACTGCACACACAAAATGAAGACATTACAGAAGGACAGCTCACGCCTTTCGCTAAACTTGCGTGACCGCCCAGGGTTAGGTAATAGATACTATATTCGCTCTTAATTTTTAATATTAAGTAGTAGGTTAAACCTACTTAACAGAACCGGCTAAAAACAAATATCATCATGTGAAAAATTGCACAAAGTTCGACAAAAAAAAAACACCCGCGACAGTGCGACTGGCCGCGACACTGATGCCTACCGGTATCGCTTGTAAACTCACTGTGTCTGTGTGCGTGATCAAAATGGCGGGTTTGTTCTAGGCGGACTATCTGTCAGAGGCGCCGCGCCGCATGCGTGATTTGTGCTATACATCAGGCTTAATCTTGAGCCGTGGTTATCTATTGACCTCCGAATCACACACTTTAAATTGATGAAATCCTGTCCGGATCCCTTTCATTAGCATAATGTGTTTTGTCCTAAAATGGTTTGGCATAATGAAATTGGCATAATTTATTTAGCTTATTATTAATTAGACCGAATTTGGTTTTAGCATAATATGTACTGTGGCATAATTATTATTTAGCATAATGCATTTATGCATTATTATTTTTGGCACAATTTTTTTTAGGCATAATGGACCACCCGGAAATCCTTCAAGTGTCAGTAGGTTAGGGTTATTTTTTTTTATGACCACCCAGTAATCCTTCAGGTGTCGGTAGGTTAGGGTTATTTTTTATGACCACCTAGAAATCCTTCTGGTGTCAGTAGGTTAGGGTTATTTTTTTTATGACCACCCGTAAATCCTTCAGGTTTTTAAATTTATGGTTAATTATTTTATGCTTAATCATGTTTATGCTCATTGCATTTATGCTAAAAATGGTATGCTAAAAACTGTTGTGCTTATTAGTATTATGCGAAATTATAATTAGTAGTAATTACAATATGCTAACTTATTTTATGCTCAAAATTTTTATGCTTCTTGACAGTGAACCAATCCTGTCACATGCCAGTAGCAATAATCACTTTGAAATTCGTTTCTGTATGCGGCGTGTTTTATTCAGCGCCTCAGTTAAAATCCATGTTTTTTTCATATTTGAAACAGTTTTCTGAAAAACCGAAATTGAACAAATCGCAAATTACATACGAGTAATATCTTTCGGTCGATCAAATATGGGTCTAATTTAGACCACATTCTTTATCCCGTGGGCATCAACACGATATGGACAATCGCTAGGTATAAATTCACATATAGCAGCTTTTTACATATAATCGTTAACTTGAATATTCATTTACTAATATTAAAAGAAATTGACCATAAAAGCAACGAGTTTGGGGTATGGCGTTGCAGGATAACGTTGTAAACTCAGATCGTTCTTATCTTAACTAATATACTTAAGCTTTCTATAGGCAGTTTTACTGGCTCTTCGAAGTTTCTTTAAACTTCGTTAACCCTATATCGTTCACTGAACAACCAAATGTTTTTGCAGAACCCGCTATAATTCCAAATGGATTTTTATACTGGACGGAACGAAAATTCTTGGTCACTGAATAAGAAACCTTGTAAACAAACAGTTGTTTGGTTTATTTACAATTGTAAATAGAAACAAATCTTTCAAAGAGAGAAAAACTTGGCTTATTTGTATTGAGAGGTGGCTTCCTTACAATTCATAGTAGCATAGCAAAAACAAAAAAAAAAAAGTAATTAATAATAATAAACAAATAAATCTTAATACCATACTTTAACGCCTAATTGTTACATTGTGGAGTAGCAATAAATAAATAAAATAAATAAATAAATAAATATCTGACGGCCATTTTTAGTGCGAGCCAATAGATGCTGGATCGTGCGTGGATGACTACGTAGTCCAGCACTCGTGGTGCGCTAGTGGAAGGGTGAGGAAGGAATAAGCTGGAACAATTCTTCAGAGCATTCGCCATTATAAAAGCGATAAAGAACACTGAATCTGGCAATGTCTCTACGCAATTGGAGAGGCTCAAAAGTCTCAGACGCCTCTGGGTTTCCAATAATACGGATAGCACGCCGCTGCAACCTGTCGAGAGCTTCGAGTAAGTACTTTGCGGAACCGTCCCAGAGATGAGAGCAGTATTCCACACACATGAAATTGTGCCTTAAACAAAAGAAAAATCGTCTCAGTTCTTTGTTCAGGATTCCGAGCTTACGGGATGCTGTTTTAACAACGCTCTTAATGTAGTCCCGTTGGCTCAGGTTACTACGAACATATCCCGAGGATGTTAACCAGTGTATGTGTGTATGTCCACCAGTAACGAGGTGCCCCGAAGAGTGGGATGGAACAGGAATGGCGACGCTTTGGCTGTGAATGCACTGTGTTTTCTTGGGATTGAACTCGACAATATTTCGCGCACCTAATTCTGAAATGCGGTCCAACACTCCGTCAAGCTCAACAATAAGACTTCGCTTCTTCTCCTTGAAAGTACCTACCTTGTCGGTCTGCTCGAAATAGCGCGCCTGGACCGTGAAAACATGTCATTCATTTGCAGAAGAAACAAAGCATAAACCTAATTTTAAATATGATTTTCACTTAAATTGCTTTTACCTCACCTACTAAGTGTGCCATATCACCTTACTGTTTAAAAAATACCAGGTACCTACAGTAAAATTAATTCACGTCGACACTTAATTTTTTTGTTCCTTCATACATATCCGTCGCCCTAGCAAATTCTAACTGAAATTCATAAAAACTTGTATTTGTGTCGTTTTTAACGTTCGCTTCAACTCATTTGTCATCGCGACCGGCGCGCGACGGCCAGTCCTATTGTATTGCAATATGGCGGAATTTAAAACCATTGTTAAAAATATTGCGTCTGACATCTCGCTCAGTTATGAGGAAACGGTCTGTGTGTACAGTCAGCTACAGTTTAAGCGTGACATTGGGTTTACAGCGTCCCGTGTGTAGAAGCCGAATAGAAATGTTGGCACAATTTAAGCTAGCAGTGTTACGCTACATTTTGCTGTTGTGACTGTACTACAGGTGTATTATGATTCCCGTAGTAACAGTTTGTTAAGATGGTTTGCTTTTTGTGTTTGGGGTAGATCGTAAACGTCGCATTTTTTTAAGGTTAAAAATATTATGTAGGTATTAGGATCTCACAGTGCTGGGCAAAATCTCACGTTCTTCTCTAGCATGCTAGTCTCGTCTTGACTCTTTTTGAACTAGTTGCCATCAGTCACCTAAGGCATGATATTTATTGCGTCAACAATGTACGAACACAATAAGCCGATGTATGTAATGCAAATTAAATCTAATGATAAGGAGACCTGAGTTTAAAAACGCTTGAGGTTTTCGAGAGAAAGGTTTTGAATGCGTAGATATTGAACCTTTAGGCCCTGTGTGTCTTAAGCTTTAAGATCTTCACCGCAACCCTCACAAACATCACAAAGGACAACACATTATGTAAGTAACAAATGTGTCTCGATTACACCCACATAAGGGAGAGAATGTGCCATAATGGTGGATTATCAACAATGTTTGTAGACACACCATTTGTCTTACGGCTTCTGTTGCAGCTACTATAGACAGCCAAACAATACCTACTGTAGATACTGGATAGGCTGTTGTGAATAGAAAATTAGTGATGCTTGATTTGATGAAATTGCTTGATCGATTTTAAACCTTCTGGTAATTAGAAAATGTACTACAACGCTTTGAACAATCCTTTTACATGATGATAGTGGCAAGTTTAATCAGCTGTGAAGATGGGAAACTCACATAGATTTGGTACGTCAAATCACTATTATGACGTCACGTGTGCACCAAGACAACAGTATGTCTACCACGAGTTGCCACTTTAAATTTACATTATCGTTCGCGTAAAAAAATGCATTTTTTTTTAGTTTTGGCCCTAGCAATCTTGCAAAAAAAAATGTATTGGGATTTGACATTGTCATCTCATGTCATGTGTCATCCCAATACATTTTTTTACGCGAACGGTAAAGTCAATTTAAAGTGGCAACTGATGGTAGACGTACTGTACGTCTATCACGAGTTGCCACATTGAATTTACATTATTTGAATTTGTATTGGAATTTGACATGACATGTCTTGTCATGTTAAAACCCAATACATTTTTTTTACGCGAACTATAATGTGGATTTAAAGTGGCAACTCGTGGTAGAACGTACGATTGATTATTGTTTGAAAAAATCGATTCTATTAGAATTCACTATTAGATGATAATTCAATAGTATTTAGTCAAACATGCAATTCCCTTAAAACCTGAAGTTCACCAACCCAAAACAAAAAAGAATAGAATCATTAACTTCCTTCCCAAGTTTTAAATAATTATTGAATTGCAAATATCGATAACATGCCTGATCCACGTCTTTACTAAGTGCGGCAAATTTTTCCGCTGTCATCCCAGCACACAACAGGTCATATGAGTTTTTGCACCTTGAGCAATTAATGTAATCATCACGTCCGTCAACAGTTTGATTACACCCGGCACAGACAGCCATCCTCACAAAGTTTGAAGAAAATCGCACAAAAAGACAACTCTTGGTTTTGTACCGGCAGGCGTACCACAGATGCGAACCGTTGTTGTAAGGCCGACCGTTTGCACTGAAGTCCGCTAGTACAGATACTAGGCTATCAAGCCAGTTGTATAGCGCGATGAAATAATTGTTGTGTTTCGGGATTAACACAAGTCATTAGTCGCGAATTTGAAAAATTAGTTGATGAATTAGTTCACTGAGCAATTAACAAAAATACCTTCGGTTCTGTATGTATTTATTCAGGTTAATTATTTCAATAAATTATACTACTGTTGTTACATTGAAATCCCACGCACATCTACTTAGGATTTCATTTCTTACCGCATTTCTATTAATTACGCATGACGTGTTTTCAACGAAGTTCAGGGTTCCCACAATTATAATACGGCTGTTTGTGCAATTTTCCTCATTCCACAGTTTAAACTCCTAAAAAAATTATTGAAGCTTTATATCATTCGCAGTTACGAAACATTCGACTCTCAATCTTAAGCTAGCTTTATCTTCGGTGAAAATTTTTTTTTTTAATTAGTCAAATTATTTTGAAGTTTATCGGGGCAGCAATGTAACTTAAGTAAGAAAACTATCGCAAAAGTAATAAATAACTAGTCAACTGGAGAACTTTTTATCGTGTCGTTTAATGTGAGGTGTTTTTTGTTGAGTTTTCACTCTACAAAAAACAACAATAAAAACTAAAACAAAAATGGTTATTTATATGGGTAATGCAAATTACGAAATAAATATAAGTATTGTCAGTAGGTACAGTGAAACAGAGCAGCTTTTCATTTATTTCCATAATGTCTAAAAATTGTACATGGGTGAATTTAGAATAAAGTGTTCTAGACATAATTTCCCATGGTATTTTTTGTATAAGCGCAGGTAAAATCTAAAATTACGTACTTACAAACGATCAAAAACTACTTGATAATCCTGTAAGGCACTTTTCTAGGATTAATAGATCACCCAGAAAAATTATACATTATTGGAGACACGGATCTAATTTAAGAGACCAGGGAATTGATTGCATTATAAAAAATAAGGGTGGTCTTCTTAGCAGTAATGCACTTTAATTTAAATTCATGCTGCCTAGATACAATATTCATGCGTCTATCTTTTGACAGCGATTTCACTATTAAAATGTAAGTAATATATATTTATTATTGCGGTGTTATACAATACAAACAAGTTCCCTAGAATGACACACCTACTATTTGCAGAGGTGAAGCTACAGAACCGTCGGCTTGCGCAGAAGACTCCCACTTATCCGGTTTTTCCGTCAAGCAGAATACACACTCGTTTCAAATGTACGAATCTAATTTGCATTTAAATAGAAAACGGGCCGTATTTGGAGTTGTATCATACATATGATTTGCTGATGAAAGCTCTAAGTGGCTTCCCTGCAACGTGTCTGTATCGGTGTGTTATAGTTAAGATTCTTTTTTTTTTTTAAATAAGTAGCTTTTTCCCGCGCGATGTTTCATCTAAATTGCATCACGCAACCATTTTTGGAATGTCATTTTCAGTAGGTGCTCATTTAATCAAGATTTATTGGTGTGCTAATCTAAATGTTTTATTTATTTGTTTGTGCATTATTAATTATCTAGTAGTTACGGAAATAAAACAAAATATAGGTAAACATCACAATTCACAATCATTTACATATGTCACTTATAATATTTACATGATCAATATTAATAGACGATGGTCTTAATTTTCAATGTATTTTTTAACAATTGTCTACTCAACCGTACTGATTCGAATATCATGACAAAAAGAGAAACTACGGGGGCAACGCGGCCGGGTGCATACCGGAATAACAACTTTTTAAATGTGGGTGCACACTGGCCGGGGGCAAACCGGACTGGGACCATAACGGTCGGACCCCCTAAGACGCAGAAAATATACGATGAGGACATTATACGTCTTGGAACAAAAACTTCACGCAGAAGAGTGCTTTGAAGGTGTTTTATTTAGCCAATTTTATTCGACTAATTTCTCATGATTCTTCAGAATCGTTAAGCGTCCTTCAGCTAGCTTGATTTTTATCTTAACAAGAAACCACGTTTTTCATACATAGATAATTGTAAAATCAAACACTAACACATAATAATTGATGGCAACCATTGCATGTTTTTTGACCACCTTAAAATAAAAGAAAAAAGCAGACTTCACCAGTGGCATACTCACAAACACATTTGCGAAATATCAAGGTCTCGGCCATCCCCTGCCGATAGTGGGGACGGCTAGTGGTCCTCATTCGTAATGAGCAGCGCCTAATCACTGCCACTTGGCCCGCTTCCTAATAGCATCCCGTTTTTGCTGCTTTCCCTTTAGGGCACTTGCAACGCCTGTGATCTTGGAAGTATCTATTCATTTAGAGGTTTTAAATGGAATAAAAACCAAACTTATTTTTTAATTCTGGATCTTTTAATAACGTTCGAGGTTTGCAGAATGAGAAGTGTAATTTGTATGCATATTTAAATTACTAAGATGTTGGATACATCGTAGAACATGGTTGAACAAAGTCCCTTTTCATCGGTGTGTTCAAGGATTATACAATTACTCCAATTACGTTTCTCCTTAGGGTCTGAAGTAGTTAAGTATTTCGCAAAGTATTCCTAATAGCCACTGTCGTCAAGTCAAATGTACGCAACTAACATTATCTTAACAGGATATTTTATTAGTCCATACATTGTGTTGACAGTGGCATAAACAAACACATCCATCACAGAAAATAAAGCGAGAATTCCAAGACTTAATATCAAAAAACGGCCACTTCCTCAGGGCTGCCAAAAACTGCGGAATTAAAGTAAAAGGAGTTATGGTAAAAATATTTATAGAAAAACATTCTATAAATATTTTAACTTAAAATGTATATACTTTTCCTAAAATAATAATAAATCTCTCTATGAGAGTTCAGGTGCCTGCGTCAGAATAACCGGGGCGTACACTGACTGGTTTAACATCCTTAAAAGGCTGTTAAACCTAATCATGGAAGACTGTTTGACAGATCTGAAAGACAGTGATTATGGACTGAGAATGGATGGGTTGCTTGTTAAATGCCTTCTCTACGCTGATAACCAAGTGATACTGGCGTCGTCGGCCGACGAGTTGCAGGAAATGGTAACAATAATGAATGCGTCGTTAAAAGCGAGAGGTATGAAAGTGAACGTGAGTGAGACTAAAACCTTGGTTTTTGAAAGAGAGGAGGGTATGACAGAATGTCATGTTTTAATTGGAGGTGAAAAGGTAGAACAAGTAAAAGAATTTGTGTGTCTGGGGACTAGGTTCACGAGGGATGGAAGGCAGGAGGGTGATATTGATAGAAGAGTGAATGCAGGGGATATGTTAAATGGACCGCTGCATGCCTTTTTGAACAGTCAGAAGGTGTCAGAGAAGGCGCGACTGGCTGTTTATGCGGGGGTGTTAGTACCGTCGCTTATGTACGGCAGTGAGAGTTGGGTACGGCAAAAGAAGAATGAAAGTAGGATAAATGCAGTGGAAATGAGAGCATTGCGAAGTATGGCCGGAGTGACATTGAGTGATAAAGTGAGGAATAGCATAATTAGAGAGCGTTGTAGTGTGAAAGAGGATGTTGTCACAAAAATTAAGATGGGAATGCTAAGATGGTTTGGACATATGGTAAGGATGGATGAAAGGCGATTAACGTAATAATTTAACAAGGCGAGTGTGGATGGAGCTGTTGGTAGGGGAAGGCCTAGACGGACGTACTTAGGACAAGTCCAAGACGTACTCAGAAAAGGTCAGGTCAGGAGCACCCATAATCGACGAGCATGTATGAAAGGATTAATGAGAGTGGAAGAAGCGCAAAAGGTGTGTCAGGACCGTAGCAAGTGGAAGGATGTGGTCTTTGCCTACCCCGTTGGGAAAAAGGCGTGATGGTATGTATATATGTATGTAATAATGCAAAAAAAGAATCTCTTATAGCCGCAATGTATATAGTGATGGTACTAGCCCAAAAATATATTTCTAGGTATTAATTTTCAGCTCTATTTTCAAAAGAAACAAGCATCGAAATATTGTCATTTTTATCCTACATTTTATTAATTTTCTGTATCGCTCAAAAGTGCTTGATACCGTTATATTTTTAAATTTAGGTGCCATGTTGGTCTTCCTATCTAATGAAGGACACTGTATCTGTATTCGTGTTCCTTGATAGGCCACTAACGTGGATGGTTTTTATGAATCTGAAGATTTTTTCTTGAAATCGATTATTTTCTTGTTCTGATAATACTGAAAACTATTTAAAATCTACCCGTACCATGACTTAACACCGACGATAGTTGCATATTTAGTAAATCAGGAAAGTGATTCGGTACACCGCCTTTATAAACTTTCATGCTATTATTAATCAGTCCTGTGCAAAAACTTGACAACAGACGCTTGTCATTGGTGTAAACATTAGAAAGATGTTCAGTACGTCTACCACGAGTTGCCACTTTAAATTTACGTTATCGTTCGCGTAAAAAAATGTATTGGGATTTCACATTGCCATGTCATGTCATGTCGAATCCCAATACATTTTTTTCTCACACTCGTGGTAGACGTACAGAACACCAATAGCCTCAGCAGGTGACAACCCTGGACATCGGTCGATCGACGAGGTGTCAAGGGCACCCCAGGCCCGGAGGAAGGTATTCCAATCGACACCAGTGTCAGCCTCGCTGCAGACGGGCCAGAATGAGAACTATTTGCAATTTGATGATATCACGTGCCACATATATTGGTAAAGCTGACAACCTATTAGCATTAAGTTAACTTGCACGCTGTTTTTACGACTTTTTTGTTCACAAGCACGATTCTCTGTATAATGAGCTTCATTATTTTCATGCAAGTGTGAATTTTATTTGTATGATATAAAAATTTAACCATAAGGCGGTTAACATTGAGATATTATAGTATTGTGTTGTGAGTATTGTATTGGTTCATAGCAGTTGGTAGATTCCTCCTTTTTAGATAAAGTATTAAGTTTAAGCCTTTTTAATTCCCGTTGCTGAGCAAAGACCTCCAACATTAAAATCTATCATCAATTGTTGGCTTATTCACCACGCTTGCTAAATTCGGGCTGGTGATCACAATACCGGGCTATGCTTAGAAAAAAAAAAAACTTTTGTAATATACAGGATGTCTCGGGTAACCTTACCAGCGAAAGTCTGTGGTCTGGGGCCCCAATGCCTTTCGATTAAGCTCCATTAAGACTATCGCCATTGTCCAAACTTTTTATGATGAATTTGTACAAAAAATGCATCAGGCTTACTTTTAGTTGAGTTCTATTTGCTATTATAAATCGTGAATACTTCAAAAAACTGAACTAACTTTAGAATAAGTATGATGCGCTTGAAGTATCTCATCGAAATTTATATGATGAATAGTTGATAAAACAGTAGTTTTTGAAAAAAGTTTGGAAGAAAATGTTTGTGACTTTTTTTTAAAATGGCTTTCAAAACTTAGTAAAAAAACAGATTTTGCTACATTTTCCGTTTCATTTTTTTTCTGAACTATTATTCAGTGTCATAAATGTAAATGCTTCTGAACCAAGTAGATTAGTGTTCAGCTATCAATGACATAAAAATGAGCATGTGCTATCGAGATCTCTCGCGCCTTACCACTTTGTAGTAATGTTCCTGTAAGCGCATTAGCCCGGGCATTAGCTCCACCTGCCCCTGATTGGTTACGTATTTTTACTACGTTTTACTTTAACCAATTATATTCCTGCGAATTGTCGGTCTCATGGGGAATTATTTTTTTATGGATGCATAATTTGTTAACCAAGGACCGTGTTTTTATTGAATAAGAGTTCATTTTCCCGTGACGCAGACAACTGACACAGTGATCATTTTATTGAAATGATTTTAGAGACAATAGTTGTCTACAAACAAACATGTTTTTTGTATCCGTCCTTGGATCAGTCTGTCATTTCTTCCTACTAACTCATATGCGACGTTGCCAAGCCGTGATAAATGCGCTGCTTGACCCGAAACATGAATGGATGGAGGGCGTGGCTTAAAGTGAGCGGCAACACGGTATGTGCAAACAATTTAGGCCCTTAGACTGGTAAGGCGCGAGAGACCTCGATAGTACCTCAATTATTTGCGACACAGTAACCAAAAAAGCTAACTTTCGAAAATTTGTGAAAAAAACATAAATCGAAAACTACCAAAAATAGCGGAACATACGAGAACATGGGGTTCAATCGATAGATATTGGGGTCCCCTGACCACAGATCTTCGCTGGTACAGGTTACCCGAGACACCCTGTATACCTAAATTTTTTTTTGCATCTTAGGTATCTTCTGTAATAGAATAAATGCTTGTCATTTTTATATATCGAGTTGATTGTCTATATTAATCAATAGGGCTTGAAAATTGCTTACCTAAACAATTTTGATAACATAAGTAATACGTTGAGTTATGATGGCGAGATTCGATGTTTGTCCGTATCTATTGATTCTGGTATGTTGTCGTACTACTTGTACGACAAATGATCTTTCATTTCCAGCCAGTCAGCGGATACCTGGCACTACGCGTTGAGCCATTTGATTGTAATAAGGCTGGCTGTTTTTTTGTTGTTCAGTTCAGTACTAAGACGACACGGTTGGCGTAGTGCGTTGTAGCATTTCCGTAGTATCCCGGGTTCGATTCCCGGTCGGGTCAATTCAGGAAACGATCTTTTCTGAATTGACTCTGGTCTGGGTGCTGGGAGACGCCCCTAACACTGGGATATTAATCCCTACTTCGAGACCATCACAAGAGGTGTATTGTCTGGCGCATATTTATTTATTTATTTTATTAGTGATATTTATTTTTATTGCTAGTATTCTCTGTTTTTTTAGTTAAGAGTACATTGTATGGCGAACGTGATACAAGTGTATTTTATGCGTAAAATATTCTTTCATTACTCTCAAGTTTACCCACGAAACATTCTCAAGTGCAATTGCACGATTTTAACAGTTTTCATTCGAATGTGTATCAAAAATATTGCAATCTGCAAATCACTGACTCATAAATATGTACGAGTATGTCTTCAAGACATACCTACCAAAGGAGGGAAAAGATTCAGGGTTGAATCCGAAAATCCATCACGTCATTCTAGACAAACGATCAGCGATGTTACACCCCCATCCCTCAGGGTTTCTTTGAAAGCTTCGGCGCAAGTAAAAGAACCACTCTCTTTAGGAGTTGTACTCAAATTTCCATCTCATCAATGAATTTTAATAAATACAGTTTTGGCAGATATTTCAAGGGGCAATTGGGAAGCTCTGAATATTTTATTTCGGGAAATTAATCTCTCTAATACCTGCCAAGAATTAATTAGGAAGATTATTATTAGATTGTTCTCGCTCATAAGAATCAAGCATGTTTAAGCTTATAGCTTCAAGAAGATTAATTATTCAGTTTTGCTATGTATTTAAGTGAAGGTATCCTAAGAGCTTAGTGGGTTTGTACTTACTATGGACCGTTTTATCGATCCCCAGATGAACAATCAGATTCAAGCATAGATTTTTTTGGCAGATGGCAATGAATTTTTCAACAGTGGGATAAGACTTTTCTGAGGAATAACTCCACTAAGAGAATTATCTTTATTTAATGGTTCATTTTTTGTTTTTACCCGTTTAGATAATTTCAAGGACCCCTATATTAAAAAAAATAACCATAGCTTTCAACTCTCAAGTGATGCTCGAACATGTTAAAGAGACATAAACATTTAAAAAAAGTGTCATTTGTATTTGAAGTGGTTCATGAAATGCATCGCAATGATTTCTTCCAAAAATATTAAAAGTACAGTTACATAAAATAATTATAGGAAAACTAAAACGGTCAGTAAGTTAGGTATGTTTGTTTTTTTTTAAATTGAGAAAAAGAAAACGCTACCTATCCATTTCTATGCAAAGTTAAAACTATATTTTTTATGTCAATAACATACTCCGTTTTTCTGAGGAGTTTTGCCTGCTTTTTTATCATGTTATACTAATATTATAACAGAGGTAAAGTTTCTAACTTTGTTTGTTTGTGGGGGAAAATGTGAAGTTCGGAAATACTGATCCGATCATGAAAATTCTTTCACTTAGAAGGCTACACTATTCAGGAGTGATATAGGCTATAATATTTTATTATGATTGAACAAAAAATTCAATGAAAAATGATACTACATATATGTAAGTCAAGTCTCAAAAAAGCGGGCGAAATGTGATTCTATAGCTGCGTGCCGACTAAATGAGTATAATAAAAACAACATTTTTACTTTTGACATAACGAAGTCTGTGGGGGCAGCTAGTCTATATCTATATTAATATATAAAGAGGAAAGATTTGTTTGTTTAATAGTTTGTCCCAGCCGTTTAACTTGACTCCTACTTTCCTGAATGCAGCTATACCGATAGACAACCACCTCGAGCTACTAGGTATGGATCTCTCGTCTAATCTCGACTTTGGTAGATCTATTGAGTACTAAGCAAAAACCGCTGCCAAAAAGCTTGGAATCCTCTTTAAGGTTCAGCGATACTTCACACCGGAACAGCTGCTCCACTTGTATCAAGCACAAGTTCGGTCGTGTATGAGCGCTGCCACCTTTGGGATGGCTCTGCCAAATACCACCTGGTAGCATTGGATTAAGTGGACCGAAGAGCCAGGAGACTCATTGACGACGATGCGCTTGTTGGAACCAAACTCCTGAGTTTAAAGCATCGGCGTAAAGTCACTTGTCTGTCGGTTTTTTATAAGATGTATTTCGGAGAGTGTGCTCAGGAAATACATAACCTGATACCGCCCTCTACTTTCTACCACCAGACCACTAGACGCCGAGAGGGCTTCCACCCCCATATGGTTGACCACCCAGCAATCCGCACGTAACGGTTTGCTGCGTCTTTTCTGGTTCGCAACGCTAAAGTGTGGAACGCTCTCCCTGCGTCTGTGTTTCCGGATACTTACAACCTTGGTGTTTTCAAGGCCAAAGTGCATAGGCATATTACGGTAAGCGTGCTTCACCATCGGCCTCGTCATTGCTTACCACCAGGCGAGACAGAGGCCAAACGCAAACCCATCTAAAAAAAATAGGCTCCAAAAGTTCTGGACGGATTTTAAAAATTCTTTCACCAACATACAGCTACATTATCAGGGAGTGACAAAGGCTATATATATATATTTGAATTTAGGCTTTATTTTGACGGGAAGTCTACACGGGCGAAGCCGCTGACGGACCGTTAGTGTTAGATATTTCAGTTCCTTGCTAAATGAAAAGGGGTCGAGTATGTGTCAGTTCAGTACAAAGGCGGGGAGTGCTCTTGAAATGGAGAGGATTAAACCACTCCGACACTTTCAGGGCACAGAGGAAACTGCGAAGTTAATGCCATTCTGGAGCAATAAAAGGGAGGCTTCCTGATCGTGTTACACAACAACAAAAAATAATGTTATCATATTGCAGTGCCATGCAATGCAGGCTTCAAATATTGTGAAAAAATAGTTTTGATTTAACCTGTATTAACATGACACTTCGTGAAACTTTGGAAGGTTACAAAAGGACGCAAAACGTAGTATGTTATGAGTGGGTTTCATGTATTTTGTACAATAAAATACGGTTATTAGAAACCAAAAAAACAATATCAATTTTGCACGGTTTAAGTACATTTTGTTGATGACTGACAATTCACGTAACTACGTGTCTGACGAACGGGAGTAGGGCCTCAGTTCCCTAACCGTATTACGGAACTTTTAACTTTTTATTTTCAATTAAATTATTATTTTATAACTAACCTTAACTTTTGGCCATATACTGTTTCTGAAAGAATATATTTGAACAGAATTAAATACCTTTACTGAATTGACTGACCTGTTGGTCCAATGGCAGCGATCCTGCCTTCAGCACCGGAGGTCGTGGGTTCGATTCCCACCCATGACATACATTTATGTGACGAACAGTTGTGTTTGTTGTGTGTCTGGGTGATATTATCTATTTAAGTATGTACCTATTTATAAATATTCAAGTATATTTATCAGCCTCTGACACCCATAGTACAAGCTTTGCTTAGTTTGGGGTCAGGTGATCTTGGTATAATTTGTCCTGAATATTTATTTATTGTTTATTATTTATTTCAATTGATAACCATTATTAAAAAACTTGTTGTATGTTTGCGTTACTATTTTAAACATCATGTTTATCGTCCATTTTTGTCTCGTTCAAGTTGTCACCCGGTATACCACATGCACAGGCCTTCCTTCGATTCCATTACCCGGACGAGGCGGCAAGTTCCGGAAGGGGGCCCTCTTCATTACGGAATTGTTTCGTCTCCGGTTCCTCTACGGATTGCGGCGTCTTTGTGGCCATTAGGGTTACCAAGTTTAAATGTTTAAAATAAAGGCTAAGATTTTGACCGCCTTTATCTAAACTGGCAGAGATAATGTTTTTTATTTTATTTTACTGCACTTCTACTTTGACTTTTTATGGGATAACCTGAATATAAAGCTCATGGATAATCCAATATTTTTATTTTAATCATTTAAAATAAAATATTTAAAAGACCACAGAAATTTAGGAGAGACAAAAAAAAGAAAGTGCGATATAGTTACTGCAATGATTACCATTTATCTTTAAAGTCTATGATAGCCATTGAAGTGAGAATATGTTGCCGACCTTACATTGAAATAATAATATAGTATGTATTACATGTTACATTACAATACCAAGTTTCCATATAAAATTATAAAGATATACCTGTAGGTAGATCTACCGTGAGTTTCGGTCACGTCAACCGCGATAGTCGAGTTCAGTAATTTGTATGCCAATTTTAGTTCCATTTTTAATAACAGAGCGTATGTACCGTAATCCCATACAAATACGTCAACGCGGATGACGTCATTAATGTAAATTCATGGTAGTGATACTGACGGCTCGCGTACACTTAATCTATTATCGGCCGAACTATGCTCGGCGGTCATCGGCCGTCACCGGCCGATCAAATCAAACCTAAGTAAATGAACGGTAGGTATCCGTACACCAAAACCAATTTTGTCGGCTAATAGCGGACAGTACTACTGCAGAGTTTTGATCGGTCGAGTTCGGCCGATAACGGTCGGGCATAGTTCGGCCGATAACGGCGTGAGAGTTATTAGGAAGCACAACCACAACACGCTCAATAGTTGCCAAATATATTAACCGTTTAGGTACCTCACACGAGATTCGAGCTCCACCGCAACCTGCGTTTCAGCAGACGGTATCGCGGTAGACCGCAATAAGATGGAATTTTCGAAGGCCTGCTCAATCTCGATTCAACATCTTGCCGGTTGTCACTAGAGTTGTAAAGAAGTCGAGTCTTTGAGTCGTACATTTTGAGTTCGGCTTACAAATGGCATGACTCGACTTATCACAATAAGACTCCAAGACTAGAGAAATTTTAAGTCTGTATGAGCTCTTGAGCGCAACATGAAACTCGAAGTCTTTTTTACGTTTTTTACGCGGCGTGTCGCACTCAAGTTCTTTTCTGTTTGGAGTCTTTCTTTTTAAAGCAGGCAATAAAATGTTACTTTTGTAGGTAGCAACCAGAATGGTATTAAAAAAAATGAAAGTGTTAATTAAGAGAAATAAAGCTGGTTTAAGACTCGAGCTCTTTGTAAGACCCGAGCTCTTATTAAGACTCGAGTTCTTTTTAAGACTCGAGTTCTATTTTAGCGCTCGAGCCTTCGTGACTGAAGCTCGGTTCGACTCAAAACTCGAGTTTAATTAGTCCACTGAGTCTTGTAAAATTGAGCTAACGAATTAAGACAAGAGGACTCGAGCTCTTTACAACGCTAGTTATCACTTATTTATGAGTACCTCTGGCGAGGCGAGAAAATTACGGACCTTTGAAGTTAAAGTTGAATTTAAAATAAACATGTTGAGTAAGTGTGACCGATCCAAGCAAACCTCAAGAGGATACAGAAGCGCCGTTTTGGCATACAAACGTAGTCCCCTGTTTCCTCCCTGGATATTGCTAGCAGATAAATATATGTTTATCCAAAAAACCTATTGCCACTATTGGCATGTCCCTATGTTTTCCTTTTTATTATAAATCAATTACTCAAAGAGATATATGACCCTTCGAAAATCGAAATAATTGGCCAGATTTTTCGCTGTGTTCAAAGATCCAGAAAACTAACTTGACTGGTTGATAAAAAAATAGGAAAACATTCGAACACGGCCAAAGTTATTCTTTGATAAAAAAATAACTAAGTACGACATTTTTCGAAAAGGGACCAGGTAACAACGAAACGTCGGTTTTGTGTACTTTTGATAGGTAATTTCGGTCCGTGTTGCAGATGTCTCTGTCGCACTCTGCGGGGGGCTCGAGTTTAGAAACAGACCGCAATAATAAATATCTGGGACAATTCACACCAAGATCATCTGACCCCAAACTAAGCAGAGCTTGTATTATGGGTGTCAGAGACTGATAAACATACTTAAATATTTCTAAATACATACTTAAATAGATAATAACACCCAGACACACAAGTAACACAAATGTTCATCACATAAATGTTTGTCATGGGTGGGGATCGAACCCACGACCTCCGGCGTCAAAGGCAGGATCGCTGCCATTGCGCCAACAGGCCAGTCTAATAGATTGGTCAGCAATAGATTTAACAAATTCCTATTTCTCAATTCTCTTGCCCGTGCTGTGTCTTCTTAACTATTAGGGCGGTAAGACCACTATAGAGCAAAATAAAACAATAATACTCTGATATAACTTCATTTTATTAATTTCCGCCCGCGGCTTCGCCTGCGTGTGCTACACAATTTTAGCTGCTGTGAAGGTGCCAGTCAACTCACCTATTATTCATCAGTACGTCTACTAAGAGTTGCCACTTTAAATTTACGTTAACTTTCGCGTAAAATTTTATTGGGAATTGACATGACATGACATGACAATCCCAATACATTTTTTTTACGCTAAATTATTTTAAAGTGGCAACTCGTGGTAGACGTACTTAACGCAACGATCGCCGTTTACGTGACGGAAACTCCAGATATTTCATTTATTCCCAGATCAGATTTAGTGTCGATCCTATCTGACTTATAATGATTTCTACAAGCAGTACGTCTGCCACGAGTTGCCACTTGAAATTTACATTATCGTTCGCGTAAATAAATGTATTGGGATTTGACATTGTCATGTCATGTCACGTGTCATCCCAATACAATGTTTTTACGTAAATTTAAAGTGGAAGCTCGTGCGTGGTAGACGTACTGAAACTTATTTGTAGGTACTCGTATGTTGCTCTTGGCCGCGGCCTCTTATTTGAATATTCCTAATTTTAACATTATCCTCATATAAATAACACATAAACATGTTAGGCTATGTAAGTTTAATAGAGCTTCAAGATATTGTGGTTACCCGACCCCTGACCGTCCGGTTGCCAACCCTGTACAACCCGTTCCACAGTTTAATTATATCCGGGGGCTATTATATCTGAGGAAGGGTTAAGACGCATTAGGATCGTATCCGGAATACTAATGGCTTGCGGATTTGATTTACTTTTTCTTATGTCCTTTTTCGAAATGGCAATCTGTGTTCTCCTTAACTTGCAAGCAGTTGTTGCGATCGGTTAAATCAAATCAAATCAAATAAGATTTATTTACATGAAATAGAGTAGGTACATTACAGATGGTGGTGATTATCAGTTTGAGCGTCTATTATGTAGAAGTAAAAAAAACATTTATTCACTTAAGCTTTTACAAAGAAGTACTAAAAATATATAAACGATAATAGACGTAAATAAAATAATAACATATTCTAAATAAACATAATGCGAATCTACCACACCGGTTCGGAAGTTGCTTCTTATCGAGAAGACTCCGGCAAGAAACTCGATAGTTACGAGTACTCTTTTGAACTTTGTTTTGTTTTACAACAAATAAATTCAGAGTACAGTCAAAAGAACAATAAAAATACTTTATGCACCGCACAGGGCAATGAATAGGTACTGATTAGGGAAAATTTGCGTCGCAATTAATTATGTTATGTCAATTTTTGAATCTAAATAAATATTCTATGAAAGAGTAAAAACATTTCATAAAAAATCATGTTCGCAATTTTAATTTTGAAAATCGATGATCTAAGCTCTGTTACTTTGGGGGGTAGTACATATACAATTTGGATAGCAGTTTCTGTTGTATTATTGTGTGTACATATTGGGCAATATCAGTCTACCATGGTGTCTCACTAGTTTACACGTATTTGTATTGGCTTGTTATATGTTATGTGTTTTAACGAAGATATAACATTCTGAAATATACATAGAGGGGAGAGTATTACCATTTTTATACTATAAACTATTGGTTTATGGGTAATACTTCTGGTATTGCCGGTTGCGGTTACCGCAGCAAGTAATCAGGCCCCTACTCCCGTTCGTTATACAGGTAGTAACGTGAATTTTCGATCGTTGAAGAAACATACTTAGCGTTTGAAATTGATGTTGATTTTTTGGTATTCTAATAGGCATATTTTATTGCACAAAATACATAAAACCTTAATTATATACCTATTCGTTTTGTGTCCTTTTTACCCCTCCAAAATTTCACGAAGCTTCCTGAATTTGAACCGTAGTAGTAACCGCAGGTCCCACAGCTGATAAGCCCATAGCTACAAACAGATCACAAAAAGGAACAATACAGCTTATGCTTGTGGTCTTCCGTAAGAAGGTACTGGGAAAAAATAATATCCGGGACAAATTCCACTAAGATCATCTGGCCCCAAACTAAGCCGAGCTTGTGAAAGTCAGACTTATAAACATACTTAATTATTTTTTTAAATACATACTTATACATATAGATAATAACACCCAGACACACAACAAACACAAATGTTCGTCACATGAATGTTTGTCATGGGTGGGGATCGAACCCACGACCTCCGGTGCTATAGGCAGAATCGCTGAAATTGCACTAACAGGCCAGTCAAAATACTACCATACTTCTCAAAACAATACAAAGTACTCTACGAAAATAATGCTAAAGGATTTATTAATTCGACTCATCTCTACATATACTCCATTCATCATAGCATTAGACAGAAGTAAAAAAGGTTCTTTTTAGGGTACACTTTGTGGTAGAAGTACAATAAATATAAATAAATAAATATGCGCCAGACAACACACCTCTTGTCATGGTCTCGAAGTAGGGATAAATATCCCTGTGTTATGAGGTACCAGACAAGGAATAAAGCCAGGGGCGTCTCCCAGCACACCCAGACCCAAGCCAATTTAGAAAAGACCGTTTCCTGAATTGACCTGACCGGGGATCGAACCCGGGACACAACGGAATTCAAGGTGAGAAACCGGGTACAGCGCACTACGCCAATCGTGTCGTCAAACGTCACAATAAACATTATTACTTTCAAGATTTATGCCGAATTTATTAAAATCTACTTATATAGCAGCTGTC
The DNA here is from genome assembly GCA_947369235.1 of Udea olivalis. NCBI lineage: Eukaryota > Metazoa > Arthropoda > Insecta > Lepidoptera > Crambidae > Udea > Udea olivalis. Next base: position 4,984,675 of record OX376362.1, on the reverse strand, counting down.
ACATTGAAATGTTCTCATATAAAGGAAAGTAACTTCAGAATTTATAAGGCTTTTGCCTAAATACATTATTTTGTCTTGCATCAAACTATATTGTCGATGTAAAAATCTAAAAGAAGCAGGGGTTTTTATCCGAACACATTTTTACTGTCACTATAACTCTACCAAATCTAAATGTTACATAATCCCTTCATACGTTGTGGCGGAAGGGGTTTTCAATTTGCCACGTTATACTCAGGTATGTCATCGTCATGGCAACGTCAAACATAAATTGTCATTCATTTTAGCACCCCTGTTCCTTATTTCTAATCTTATAATGAATGAAGTATAGTTTACCTAAAGCTAAGTCGCTTCTTGCCATCAACGGTACGCTCAGATCTTTCAAACTGCGCAACGGGGCAATTTTTCTGGGGTGCAATTCGGATGGCCTAAAATGATTGCACCTAATTTCATTTGGCCAAACCTTATTGGCCTGTTACGCAGAATTATTGATTCGCCTAATCGATGTTTTCGCACTATTATAGATTGGCCTAAATATTAAATGCCCTAAATTCAGAAATTCTAATATTCAGCGTCCTAAAATCTATTTGCATACATTACTTTTGGCTAAAAGCTTGACACCAGATTGGTATCTAATCTACGTGGCACCTGTGCGAAGAACCGCGGTTCGCCAGTAAGCATTATAATGGTCAGAAGGTTCTTCTCAAAGTCATCCATTATTTTACTGCACAGCTCTATTTCACCCTTAGGTGGCAGTATTCGTTTGTACCATTCAAAAGAGAACTCACGCTTGACCACCTAAAGCCCACTTCTGTGATGGATCGGGTGGAGACAGCGCCTAGGGGGCTCATTATGGCCATCTGTCAAGTCCGCCCGCCGAGAGTGCGATACGCGTTTTTCGCGATATCAATAAAAGTTGGCTCGTTAATCATTCCGCAGCTATAGCAGACTCAGGGCCATATTTTTGCTTACTATTGTATTCGAGATCTATAAAGCTGCCAGTTTGGAATCTCCAATTTGGATCGACTACGTCACGGTTGAAACATCAGTATTCGCTAGGGCTCTGTAGAAGGCAATTTAACGTTGAATTACGTGATACCTACTCGTATTTTTTAGCGTTCCTCAGACAACATTCTTATTTAATTTTACTTTACTTTTACCTACTGAGTAGTAGTTACTTTTTGTTCTCATTGTTATTCTTTTTTCTTTGTTGTAATCTAATAACACCCATTGTTAAAGAAAAACAAGTTGTAAAGAGTAACTGCTGAGTTCTTATTACGAATAACCTTTCGACGCCGGTGGTAGAGTCACGTTTATTCAAGTACGGCATATGTAGATGTATATATATTATTAATTTATTCATGTGACTTCAATAAATATTGTTTTAAACTTACATGGTCACTAACATTAGAATAAAATAAATAAAAGAGACTGATAAACGTATTAAAATATTTCTAAATACATACTTATATATAGATAATAACACCCGGACCCACAACAAACACTAATGTTCGTCACATAAATGTTTGTCATGGGTGGGGATCGAACCCACGACCTCCGGTGCTTAAGGGTGCGTTTCCACCAGAGATGTGCAAGGATGCGTTACGAGGAATGTAAGAACCAATAGAATTGTTTCATTCACCTAGCTTCGCGATTTTATTGGTTCTTAACAAATACATTCCTCGCAACGCATCCTCGCACATCTCTGGTGGGAACGCACCCTAAGGCAGGATCGCTGCCATTGCACTTACAGGCCAGTCAGATAGAATAGTTATTAGTCACGAGATTTTCCATACGGATCACGGAGTTACTGAAGATCTTGCGAGTAAGTGACAGAAATATCGGATACTCAAAAGCAAAAAATATGGAAAAAATCCCGTAATTACTTAATCACTATTCTAACATTCTAATAGTAACGCCACTATATTTATTTCAATTAAATTAATCAAAAGAATAACTAATTATTTAATATGATAAAAAGTATGAACTAACATATGCTCATCCACGGCTTAGACGCATGATACTTACTTAAAAGCTGTAATTTGGCATGAATATTGAGGTTTACTATTATTATTCTATTGTAATGTACCATAACCGTTCTTCTTATTCTATTATAAGACTTGAGATTTTTTCATATTTTTCATGTTTTAGCTGTCAACCTTAATTAATAAAGCTGAATGAGTCTATTGATTTTCATCGTTAAGGGGAGGTGGTTCACAAAACAGGATTTTAGAATTCATTTTTGAAGTAGTAACAGTGAAATTAAAATCTAGTTAATAAAAATTACTGATATTATTGAGGGGATAATACAGGGAATTCATCGGGTGGAAACATGATTCGATAAAGAAGCCTCGATAGAATCAATTCACATAGTTACCTCTTTTCGTGACATTTTGTCTTCTATTTTTGGTGTTATTCCTAAAATAATTGATCTGATAATATGGGTCCTTTACCAAAACCAAATTCAAAGATAACTGGAGGGATTTCATCCAATGGTTTTTTTATTACATCTATTAATTTTTTAATCGATTATTTTAGTGATTTTCGGTCCGCGTGGCGCTCACCAGTTTCCTTCGGGAAATGTTGTGCAGAACCACCTCGCATTAAACAGGCTAAATCTATACTAATTTTATAAAGAGGAAAGGTTTGACTATTTGTCCACTGTTGATTATACATGCATACAATGTACTACATAAATATAGGTTTTTAGTGGATCCATAAAAAAGTCAGCGCCACAATACATCTATATTATATGAATAAAAGTAGCCCTAAGGTATTTATGTGTTAAAAAATAATATAAATTAAAAGGTAGATTTTAAGAATTATTTAGTAATAATTCTTAAAATCTACTACACTAGCTGCCTTGAAAGACTTCGTTTTGTGATAAGTAATTGCATGTCGCGGCGTCGGTAAAGCAGCACATCTCGCCCGCGTTTCTCCGACTTGATATACATGCACGAGTACTATTATTTTTCATTGAATGTTTTGTTCAATCAAAATAAAATAGCCTATGTAACTCCCTGATAATGTAGCTTCATATTGAGGCCTATTGAATACAAACAAACGAACAAGCAAACAATCAAATCTTTCCCCTTTTTTAATATTAGTATAGACAAGGATATCGATCCTTATGATTAAAAGTTATTTCATCATCAAGAGAATTAATAGATTCTGATATAACGTGAAATTGAAAATACGCAGAAAAATTAGTCGTTGTGGGCGAAGCCACGGGCGGAAAGCTAGTAGAAGGTAATTCCTTTCAACTTTCGCTGGGGTAAGTGAACATTTTTGGCGTTATTTCTCGAAGGGATATTTCACTGAGACACTAATTTAAAAATAACGCATTTTTTTTTTCTTTCGGAATAGTGAGTAGTTAGAAGCTATTAGCTTTTTTAAAGATTTGGACAGCCTGTTTAGTGTTTATCTAGAAAATATCAACCAAAACCTCACCAAGGTTAAGAATAACTTGGTGAGTAAATTAGCGATTAACTTTTTTTATAATTTAACGATGTTAAAATAGAGGAATCGCATGCTATTTATCATACTAAATAAAAAACAAAAATTTCAAATATTGCCATGGAGTTACTGCTGTACTGTACAAATTGATAAAAGTTAAAAAGGCTATACGTAGCTCTCAACGAGTTGTGGTCACAAACACAAGCAAATACGAGTATGTTACAAAGGATGATCGTAATCTTGTAAATACATTTCTCAATTTTCACTTTTGATTGCATTTATCAACCAAGAATCAAAAAAAATATATCGCTCACGTAAATTCCTCACTTATCATCTCCCCGCTCGATTTACATTTGAAATTCTTCCATCATCAAATCTCCTGGCGTCTCGCTGATGTAGAACCCGTTGGATAACGTCGCAGGGCAAGGTTGCTTGCAATTAGGCCGTTATTCGTAAGGCCCTATCTTAATTAACCACTCGAAGGGCATAAACGGGTTGTTTAGTAAACAATCCCTTGGTGTAATATCTCAAACTGACGTTTTGCGGAAGGGATCTTTTAAATTTACAGAGTAGAATGTTTTTAAGGATGGTGGTTGTATTCACTAAGTTCTTCAATTTGATTTAAAGGTTTTGAAGTGTTTATAGGGTTCCGTACTGTTAAAAAGTGTAAATTGCTTTGTTAATGCGCGATTGCAATTACTTATTAATTGAATATTTTAGTTCGAATTATGAAACTTTAATTATTTTAATAATATTGTTATAATCGATAAGAATCAAGTGAATAAACTGGCAATACTAGTCCGGGTCGGGTGGACCTCACTTTTTGCTTATGGCCGCCGACTTTTGACTGGACTCCTATCGGTTACCGGCGAATGCTGTACAGACGATTATAACGAAATATAAGGAATTCTGGATGACAACGGAGTATCATTTTTAACAATTCAGAAGTGGGATTTCACGCTCTAAGGTTTGCAAAAACGGACAAAAAGGTAAATAACATTTGGTAATTATTTTCTTAGCATAAGGTAGTTACAAATTATAAATACGTGGTAACAGTTAGAGCAAATCAATGATTAAAATAAAAGTATTTAAGTAGTATCACTTACTAAACAAATACCCGGTAAGAACTCAGTTTTTATTTTGCAATTTTTAAGAACCAGAAAGTCGTTAAAATGTAAACAAATTACGAATAATGAAGTTGCCGACTTGATTTGCTATATCAAGGATGACGTTGTTATTCGAACATATTTGCAGATGTGAAAATGATTGATAGGTTTTTATGTTAATATGAAAAATCATCTTTTTCATATTGCAAAATAATAGTTTATTAGGTTAATGAAAAACCGTAGTGCAAAAATTTATAAACGTTGTTATCGGATAACTATTCTACGTGGATGTTTAGTGAATAATGGCCGGTTAAGGCTCTATGCTTGTTGGTTCAGTGTTGTGTGTTAAAGAGTCGTGTGGAGACGCGAAAGGCCGCAGGTTCAATCTCTGCACCTATACAGGCGTCTGTTGATTAAAACAAGACAAAAGGTGGAGTGTTACGTGTCTAAGGTTCTTGTATTGCAGACATAATATAACTATGGAGCCGGGTTGGATTGTGTGATATTGTCTCAGGTTGATGTATTTTATTTAGCAAGCCGCTGATCGGATAAGCCTACTTAATATACGTTATTTAGTGGCTTTTAAATTTGTACATCTTTTGTTTACACGCATTTTAAATACGTTATTATGGTCTTCATTATGATTTTAGTTTTATGTGCATGCCCACCTGATTTAGGCCAGAAAATTACTGAATTCTAATAAAATTGCAGGCAATTAATATGAATTTACACGGGTCCTAATAAATAAATTTTATCATTCCATTTAGTTAAATGTTATGTATAGACACTCTGAACAGCAATAATTAGAATTACTTGCCTTAGTAACGGTACCTACGTTAAAACAAACTAACGACATTGTTTTTGTTTTAGCTAAACATTATATAGCAATAGTATCTTAACTACATAACTTACACTTCCTCACTTACCTATCTTTCAAAAGTTTTACTGTGATTTGTGTTTACATTTAAAATGTCTGATCGTTATACGCCACCGCTGCTTTTAACTAGTTCTGCAAAGACCAAAAGCTGTAGAAAAAGTCATAAACGAAAAAGAAGGCGCAACAGCCATATCACTCCCAGCTCAGATAGCGACTCTGCGCGTCCTAAACGAAAATCCAGAAAGAGAAATCGGTATTCGTCTGAGAGTTCTGAAACGGATTCGGAAAAACTACGTAGGCGGAGATATTATTCATCTGATACTAGTGAAGCCAAATCCATATCAAGGAACAGACGCTCGCAGTCTCACACAAAGCGATCTCATAAAAATGATGGTGAGCGGTGTAGGTCTAATTCAAAAAAACGATCCAGGAAAAGTACTCCTTCGAACACGGGTCAGGAGGAATCTTTATTAAAATCGTTAGTGACTGCATTGCAAAGTAGAAATGCACCTAGTACATCGAGTTTACACTCCTCTGTCCATGGGGCTCAAAACGTTATAACAGATTTTGACCCAAGCTCTAAATCTCAGACCATGAAGGATTGGATCTCAAAGATTGATGAAACTGCCGAAATTTATGGTTGGTCGGAAAAGCAAACCACTTTTTACGCTGTACCCAAACTTCAAGGCTTAGCAAAAAAATGGTATGACGGCTTGACCACGGTCAGATACTCTTGGGCAGAATGGCGGGAGAAATTGTTGAAGGCTTTTTTCCGTGCAATCAGAACTATGGTGACTTGTTGACACGAATGCTAAATAGGAGAAGTAGAAGGCACGAAACACTGGTAGAATACTATTATGATAAGATAATGTTAATTAATCGTTGTGAACTAAAAGGTCGTCAGGCAGTAGACTGCATTGCCCATGGGATTTATGATAACAACATTGGAATGAACGTCCAGGGTTGTCAATTTGATGAGCCAGAACAGGTATTAAACTACTTAAGAAACATTTCAAGTAGAAACGAAAGTTCACTTACACCACGTCGATTAGGCATTGGTGAATCAAAAGATTTCATTGATAAAACAATAAGGAACAATACCGACAGTAGTTTTCGTAAAAATAATGTTACTAAATTAAATTGTTTCAACTGTGGAGAACTTGGCCACATCGCTACTAGATGCCCGAAAGAAATATTGAAATGTGTAAAATGTCGACGCTATGGTCATTTAGAGTCAAAATGTACAGCAACTATCAATGAAAATAGACTAGGTAATAGGGATTCAAATACAAATAACGGTTCAAAAAAAGTCTTGACAATTGAATCAACAAAAGATAATAATCAAAAATATTTTAAAAATGTCAGAGTTAATAACATTATAATGGTGGGGTACATAGATTTTGGGAGTGAGTGCACGTTAATAAGTGAGAGCCAGTCAAAACTGTTAGAGCTAAACTTGACTGTGAACGATTTACCTGTCCTAAAAGGTTTTGGTAACAGCGAAGTTACTCCAATAGGAAAGGCTAATGTTCGGATAGTGCTAGATCTTGTAGATGTTTCTATTTGTGTTTACGTTGTACCAGAATATTTACTACCGTCCAATGTACTAATAGGCCAGAGCCTGACTGAACTGCCATCAGTTAGGGCATATAAAACTGACAAGGAGCTAACCCTTTATCAAGTCGTTTCCAAAAACTAATTCAATAGTGATAAAGTTGACCAAAGATGAATGCGTTGGTGGGGGTCAAACGATCCAAGTTGAATCTAAAACTCCGTTTACAGGCCGGATAAGCATTTTGTCGGATGTGAGAACTAATCCAGGCCATGAACATCTTATTTTACCTGGTCTGTATAATTTTGATAATGGATTAGGTCACATTATTGCGATCGCACTGAACAATGCCAATGTACAATTAAAAAAGGGTGACATTGTCGCACGGGGAATAATCGTACCTGATTTGAATTTAAATTCTAAAAACAACGATGAGGTTGAAAGCAATGAGAGCGCATATTTCATGAACGTGCGAAAAATAAGTAGTGTCTCAGAAGACATTCAAGAGCACCATTTAAATATTGATCATGATCTAAATTTAAAAATAAAAAAATATTTGCTTGATTTGTTAAACCGATATAGAGACTGTTTTGCCTTTTCATTAAATGAACTCGGCAAAACCCTTTCAACAGAAATGCATATAAAGCTAAATGATTCAACGCCTGTCACATACCGACCTTACCGTCTGTCGATGTCTGAAAGAGAAAAAGTAAGACGTATCATTGACGATCTGTTGGTAAATGATATCATCCGCGAGTCAGATTCGGAGTATGCTAGCCCAATCATACTGGTAGCAAAGAAGAACGGAGAATCGAGACTTTGCGTTGACTTCCGAGCCTTGAATCGGAAAACTGTGAAGGACAAGTATCCTATGCCGCTAATAGATGACCAAATAGATCGATTGCAGGGTCAATGCTATTTCGTTACATTAGATTTAACTTAAGGTTATCATCAAATCCCAGTATCAGAGGACTCAAAGCATTTGACAGCGTTCGTCACTCCAGACGGCCATTTTGAATATAATCGGATGCCGTTTGGACTGACGAACGCACCTGCAGTTTTCCAAAGAATGGTGCACAACCTATTAAATAAACGCAAAATACCAGGCGTTCTAGCCTACATGGATGACATTGTCATTGGCAGTACAACATTAAATGAGGGTCTTGAAAAGTTAGAGCAGGTTTTAGATTTATTGAGAGAGGCGAATTTAACACTTAATCTCAAGAAATGTCACTTTTTCAAAACCCAAATTGAGTACTTAGGATTTGAAATATCAGCCGGAGGAGTACGACCAGGAACTAAAAAGATAGAAGCTGTAACTGCATTTCCTACTCCGCAAAACGTCCATGAGGTAAGGCAGTTTGTCGGGTTGGCAAGTTTTTTCAGACGCTTCGTCAAAAACTTCGCGACGTTAGCCCGACCAATGACCTCACTGACTAAAACGAATGTAGGCTGGCACTGGGGAGAGGAACAAGACCAGGCCTTCCAACAGATTAAGACTATCCTTACTAGTAGGCCAGTACTTACTATATATAATCCTAATTACCTGACGGAACTACACACTGATGCCAGCCGAGCAGGTATAGGCGGTGTGTTGTTGCAAAGAGAGCATGATAGGGCTCCTCTCCAAGCCGTTGCGTATTTCAGCCGTCTGACAACTGCTGAGGAGCAACATCTACATTCCTTCGAACTCGAAACACTGGCTGTGGTTATGTCTCTAGCTCGTTTCCGCGTATATCTGATAGGAATTCATTTTAAAGTCGTCACAGACTGTAATTCTCTACGAACCACTCTCACAAAGAGGGATCTTGTTCCCAGAATTGCTAGATGGTGGCTTCTTGTTCAAGATTATGATTTTACTATCGAATTTCGCCCGGGCACTCAATTACAGCACGCTGATAGCTTAGGTCGAAACCCTATTCAAACGAATGAAACTGAAAACGTGTTATCTTTACTAAATATTACTTCAGTGGATGAAAATACAATGCTGTCGGTTCAATTGAGCGACCCTCGTCTATTGCACATTAAGTGTATTCTAGATAGGAATTGTGATGAGGCAAAAGATATTCGGAATAACTATGAAATTAAAGATGATAAAATATATAGAAAGATTGGGACAGAACTCAAATGGGCAGTACCACGCGATGCTAGGTGGAAAATTTGTCAGCTGTGTCACGACGAAAGTGGACACTTCTCATTTGATAAGACGATTGAAAAGATGCGTAGAGATTACTGGTTTCCACGTATGACCAATTTTGTTAAGAAGTATGTACGAGCATGTATAAATTGCGCTTATACCAAACAAGTTTCCGGCAAAAAGCAAGGCTATTTACACCCTATTCCCAAACCAGAGATACCCTTTCAGTGTGTCCATATAGACCACTTAGGTCCTTTTGTGCGGAGTAAATCAGGCAATACTTACATTCTAGGCATCATTGATGCTTTCTCAAAATTTATTATGTTAAAAGCTGTACGAAACACAAAAAGCAGAACATCCATCCAGGTACTTCGTGAATTCATAGGGCTGTTTGGAGCTCCTAAGACTATAATCTCAGATCGCGGCACTAGTTTCACCTCAGATGAATTCAGAAGATTTATGGAATCTAACCAAATAAAACACGTGAAAAATGCTGTGGCCACCCCAAGAGCCAATGGCCAAATAGAACGGTATAACCGATCAATTTTGAGTTCACTAATGGCATTGAACCTAAATAAAGATGACCGTGACTGGGATATCAGTTTGAATAAAGTTCAATGGAGTTTGAATAACACGCTCAACAAGGCTATTGGGAGAACTCCGGCTCAAATTGTTTTTGGTAAGCAGACTGTCAATTTGGATGAAGGGCACCTGCATGAAATTGATTATGATAATTTGCCAATTTCTAATAATATAGAAGAAGTGCGTCAGGACGCACTAAACAATATTGCTAAACAGCAAGAGACCATGAAGAAACGGTTTGACAAAGCCAGATGTGCACCGAAAATATATAAAGTGGGCGATCTTGTCATGGTCCTTAAAAATGTGCGTAACGTTGGAGAAAGTAATAAATTAGTGCCCCCATTTAGTGGGCCATATAAAGTTTCTGCAGTACTAGGGAACGACCGGTATGAAGTTAAAAGCATTGATGGTTTTTCAAAAAGGAAGTATAAAAATATTTTTTCGGCAGACAAGATGAAGCCTTGGATAAGATGTCGACCCGACCCGCTATCTGAGAGTGACGATGGGAGTGAAAATGAATATGCTAAAAGTGACGAACCTTAATTAATACGAGTATTACATTATAGATTTCACATGGTCCCTGACCTCCCGCCCTTTCTAAATGTATCATTCTTTCCCTGACCGTTATAATTATTAAGTTATGATACAATTGCTATATTAAGATACGTGGCATCTCCACCTTGCGAGTGGTGTCATCACCACCCTGTGCGTGGCATAATCACCACCCTGTGCGTGGCATCATCACCACCCTGTGCGTGGCATAATCACCACCCTGTGCGTGGCATCATCACCACCCTGTGCGTGGCATAATCACCACCCTGTGCGTGGCATCATCACCACCCTGTGTGTGGCATCATCACCACCCTGTGTGTGGCAACATCACCACCCTGTGCGTGGCATCATAACCACCCTGTGTGTGGCATAATCACCACCCTGTGCGTGGCATAATCACCACCCTGTGCGTGGCATAATCACCACCCTGTGCGTGGCATAATCACCACCCTGTGCGTGGCATAATCACCACCCTGTGCGTGGCATCATCACCATCCTGTGCGTGGCATCATCACCACCCTGTGTGTGGCAACATCACCACCATGTGCGTGGCATCATCACCACCCTGTGCGTGGCATCGTCACCACCCTGTGCGTGGTATCATCACCACCCTGCACGGGATATCATCACTACCTTGTGGGTGGCGTCACCGCGTAGTGCGCGGCACCACCTTCTTGCGTATGGTACTACCGCCCTGCGAATAGCGCCACCACCTGGCGAATGACATAACCTTGCGTGTGGCACAACCACATTACGAGTAGAATACGTTACCTCCGTGCACGTGGCATCATAACAATCCTGGCATGATAGTATTACATATTATTTATGTAACTATTGAGTTTCTTTTCCCAATAATTTAAATATACGTTGTTTTAAATATTTTAGATAAGATTGAAATACTAAGATTGGAATATTAATTTTGAAATGTTTTTAATCGTGTCATACTTTAGGAATGAGGACATTCTACGTTATAGGATGGCCGAAAATTAATGAATATGTTTTTAATAGTACTATTATTTAAACTTAAAACTAATCAATAATAATTATTTGTTTGTTGTTATTCATTTTATGATCTCAGCTACATAATTGAAAACCTAATAGTATGTAATAAAACAGATATTATTAGCGCTTACATGATAATGATCAAGTTTAAGCTATCTATTTAATTATTCGATGTTAAACGTTTGGTTTCTTTATCTGTTACATGGCTTATGGAGCAAAAGTTGTTGTTTTTATAGATTGGTAACAAAATATTGATTTACAAATCTTCTATATTATAAAAAAAAAAAAAATTTTGAGCATCCTCCTTCGTGAATTTGGACTTAGGGACATTAGAACGCCACTAATACTAAATGAAATGTTTCCTTTATTGAAACATTATTTTTGTGTTAAAGTATATTATACAATTTTGATAAATTTTTAAGTCTGAGCGAAGCTGTACAGACGATTATAACGAAATATAAGGAATTCTGGATGACAACGGAGTATCATTTTTAACAGTACCTCGAAAGGAAAAAACGGAACCCCTATAGGATCACTTTGTTGTCCGTCTGTCTGTCTCTCAAGACTCTTTTTCTCAAGAACGCGTGGAGGTATCAAGATGGAATTTATATCAAATACTCAAGTCTACTGTCCCTTGAAGCTGTGAAAGAATCAAACATCTAAGCCAACGCAAAAGACAGCCGTTTTTGACACTTGCAAGGGAATCAAAACCTACAGGGTACTTCCAGTGAACTTAGAATCTTGAAATTTGGTACGAAGCAACGTCTTATAGCACAGATAAATAAAAACCGCGTAAAATTTTAGTTACATCATATAATAAAAATATTTTTAATAAATATACCTGCAGGTTTGTACGGAACCCTGGGTGTGCGAGTCCGACTCGCACTTGGCCGGTTTTTTTTCATGATATATGAATCTTAGAAGGGTACAGTCTGCAACACAGCTCAATCAACTAAAGAAATGAGCTTCAGAAACACGCTTTTGTCAGAAATATTGACTTAAGACACAAAATAAAAAGTTTACAGAAAGACTGCTCGCACCTTATTCCAAAACTTGCGTGAACCGCCTAGGGTTACTACTATATTCACTCTGAATTTTTAAAATAAAGTAAGTAAGTTATACCTACTTGACAGAACCGGCCAAAGCCAAAATTCCTCATGTGAAAAATTGCACCAAGTTCGACAAAAACAAAAACACTCGCGACAGTGCGACTTTCCGACTCACCGAAGCTCACTGACTTCGCTTGTAAACTCATGTCTCTGTGTGCGTGCGTCAAAAATGGCGTGTTGTTCTAAGCGGGCTATCTGTCAGAGCGCCCGCATGTCTAATTTGTGCATAAGATCTACAAAAATTTGCAAATGATGTATTTGCTAGTTATTTAACTATTACAAATGCCTATTGTCTGTTAATAAATGATGAATGAATATTAAAAACATTCCCCGCGACAGTATTACATGCGGACGTGTTCCTTGAAACAATGTTCTTATTCTAAGGTGAAGATCAACGCCCACTCAGAACGGAGAGCCTCTCAAGCAGGCTCCTCGCTAATGAACCCGGCGCTGAGGACGCACGCTTGCACCAACGATCTATACTAATATTACATGCATCACCAATGCTGATACAGTAAGCTTTTGACATAAAGTAAAAGTAAAATTACACACGTCTAATTTACATAAAGGAAAAAATGCATTACAGTTACTGTTTTGCAAAAAAACATTTGAACAATCTATATCTATACTTCTATACTTATATGTAAAGGTTAGAGTATACTTATTTATAAAGAAAATAATATTACTTATGTTAAAAACTGACTTGACTTGACTGGCCTGTTGGCGCAATGGCAGCGATCCTGCCTTTAGCGCCGGAGGTCGTGGGGTCGATCAAATGACAAACCTTTATGTGACGAACATTTGTGTTTGTTGTGTGTCTGGGTGTTATTATATATTTAATTATGTATTTAGAAATATATAAGTATGTTTGTTAGTCTCCGACGCCCATAGTACGAGCTCTGCTTAGTTTGTGGCCAGATCTTGGTGTAAATTGTCCCAGATATTTATTTTATTTAATTTAAAAACGTAGCTCAAACCTGGTCTTTAACAAACGCACAGAAATCCGAACTTAAGGTTTGCCAAAGGGCCATGGAGCATAGTATTTTAGGTGTAAAACTAATCGACCACGTTACAAAACCAAAGAAGTCGATGTAGGACAAACAGCGGCTGCTGCTCCACATATTTTTAGAATGCCGGAGGGTTTGTGGGCAAAATCAGCTACGGAGTGAGCCCCACCGAAGAAACACCGACGACTTGGCAGACCACGACGGAGATGGCGTGACGAACTGGATCCCTTCGCGAGGGACTGCCCTGAAAAGACTAAAGAAAGATCTGTGTGGAAGAGGGGAAGAGAGGCCTATGCCCAGCAGTGGGATCCCAACGGCTAATTAAGATAAGATAAGATTTGGTTGTTGTATTTAAATATTTAATAGGCTCTGTTAATGACTGTCATTCATGTACTTAACGAACAATTCTGTTTATTCTGTATCTATTATCTATGTTCTTTCATCTATTTCAATATTTTAAGAATTATTCAAGCATTTTTATCAATCCCTGGGCCCAAATTCCAATCCCTTATAACCTGTCAATTTCAGTCCCGAAACTTAGCATACAGAGCAAATTTGTAAAATGATCTTTCTTTTCCAGCCAGCCAGCGGTTACCTGGCACCGCATTTTCTAGGCAGGATTATTAACTGACGAAAATGTTCATTACCCTCAGTTCAGGGAATTAACTAGACAGGATGTAAGCGATTGTAATTGCGCCAACGCTTGAAATACAAGCACCTACTTAGTTTTTGTTCAAAAATAACCGACTTCGAATTCCAGACATATTTTAGGTACGTATAAATCCGGTTGTTTAGAATTTTTCTGAATATAGAGTTGCATAATGTATGGAGTTTTATCTAACTCAGTATCTTTCAAATGCATCCTCGAATCGGTGAGAATTATGAATAAATCATTACCTGGTTTTGCCGGTGAAGCATTATAGACTCGTAACCTCAGTTTCAGGTTTTTTAAACATCCGTTAGTTCATTTCATTTTATTTGCTAGGCTACTTATAATGAAACGTATGACTAATGAAGAAACTATGTAGCTAAAAGATTGAAAATATCTGAACTGAGGACGAAACAGTCAGGACACCATCGATGAAACCATATAAATTAAGTTTTGGAAAGGCCTGCAAGACTAGAAGCCAATAAAATCGAGTTTGAGATTTAAATATTTCTTTCCAACGTTAATTTGAACTGTATATTTTTTAACAACGATCATTTTGCGTGACGTTGTGTTCGATTAAACGAGAGTTGGCCCCCTGCAACTCGAGAGAGAAGCGTGACACTCGAAACTTCCTAATGTGACCTTCACGACACTCACTTGAGTGACGGTCCTCGGGGATGGTGTATGATGTAAGTCAACAGATTCACACTGTAAGGGTAGAGCAATGCGATGTCTAAAGTGTCCGCAAACATTCCTGCCTCGGGAAAACGATTTAATGTCGTTCGTCTTGTGATCCTCGTTTATGAGGACATTTCGTAAATAATAAATATTAAATATAAAAATGTGGGTAGATAACGATTAATTTGTCAGATTTTATCGATGTCATTCAACTTATTCAATGCCACACCACGCACCGGTGCGTTTTAACAATCGATTTCCCATTGTTTTTTTTATTGGCAGAGAATGGGTTCAGTGAAATTTATTATGTTTCCATTTTAGAAAACATGTTACTAACAGTGATCTCATAGCCCAGACGTCCTCCCAGATTGATTGGGATATGCCTAATTTTGCCATTTTTATGCAAATTATTTTTAAGTAATTTAATTCTAAACGCAAACTCAAATATCTTTAAAAAATAGACTTAAGCAGTACTTTTAAATAGTTAAAAAATAAACTAACTGATAGACATAAATACTCGTACTACAATAATATGAAAAAAAAACATTATACAATCATAATGCGACTCTACCGCCGCGTCGGAGTTGCTTCTTACTGAGAAGACACAATATTATAACATTATACAGATAAAATCTAAAGACGTCTTCTAGTGCTAGCGGTACGCTAAATTAACCTGCAAATGGTATTAAAGGCATGTTAATCGGAATGATTGATCTTTAGGCCATACGAATCAATTTGACCCGAGCACGGAAAAAATAAAAAAAAAGGGAGGAGTTATAGCCTAATCTTTTTTTGTATAGGAAAATATTTTTATTTTGCTTTAAACCTATCGTGTGTGGTATTTAATTAAAGGGCTTACTGTGCCCATTCTAAAAATATATCACATCTTTACATTTTAGTCACTTGTATTATCAAAACATACCAAGTTTGGGCTCCTCCAGAAGGGATACCGTTGAATGATTATTTGAAAAAAATAAACCCTAAAAGGTTTTTTGAAAATATTTAAATTTAGTAATTTATATAATTTTTCAATTTTACAAAATGTGATAAAATTGAATGTGATAAATGTGTAAAAAAAGTTCAATTTCAGACACTGAGGATGATGATAAATACTATTGCGAGGGATTTTTTTTAATAAGATTTACGGGAAACGGGCGGGATGTCATGCTGGAAAATTGTGGGAAAAAGCTGACAAACTTGAGCAGACGCCACCTAAGAACTGGGGATGGAAGCAGCCACGTGCTAAAATTTGGTAATCAGGACCTCACAAGATACTGGAAAGTTCGTATTTATCAACCTCGGTGTCTAAACATGAACTTTTTATTACATGTTTAAACTAATCGTAATTTTATCACATTTTGTAAAATTTAAAAAAATACTTATTAAAAATATTTCTAAAAAACTTTTTTAGGGTCAGCTAAGATGATAATACGTACCATTTGAAGCTTATTTTACAAAAAAATATTCAACCGTATCATATCTGGAGGAGCCCAGGCTTGGTATGTTTTGAAAATGATTTTAATTTAAATTTATTACAAGTTACTAAAAGGCAATGATGTGATATATTTTTAGAATTGGCTTAGTAAGCCATTTCATCAGATACCAGAAACGATAGGTTTCAGAGCAAAAAAGGTTTTTTTCATACAAAAAAAAGATGACGCCATAATTCCTTCCCTTTTTTTCTTTTTTTTCCGTGCTACGAGTCAAATTGCTCCTCATGGCCTAAATATCAATCTTTCCGATTTTCATGCCTATAACACCATTTGCAGATTTTGACCGAATTTCGGGGCGTACCGTAGCACTATTTGAGATATCACCCACGCCAACTCGATATTCATATGAACGAGTGCTGACTGCATATTTTTGTTGCAAATCCAAACAGTTCCGATTCGGAAAACGGTTTGAGTTAGTAGGAATTTTCATCAATTCGTAAACTCGAAGTAGAACAGGGGATTCAGAAGAAGTAGGTATTAAAAACTTGGATAGCTGCCAACAGCGACGGAATATAATTTATAAAACGGTTCATACCTTTTATGGCTAATACACGAAATCTGGCAGAATCATGAATTTGAAGGCCTGTACCTATCCGTCAGCGGAGATGCATTCGTATTTTGTGCACCCTTTTCTCAATCCTTTTTGACCCTAATTCTCCTGCTTATTTGAAAAATAAATTTCACTTCCTTCATAATTCGCGCAGTTGTCAATTGCGTTCTATAACAACTCTCTCTCTCCTTACACCCGCTCATTCTTCTGGTTTTTTGTCTAGTTCCTTCACTGTTTCCGCAATACGACTTTGGAACAAACAGCCGGTCTTGGTTAGAAAGGCGTGCAGTAAATATGCATTTAAAAAGGCTTTGCGTGCGCACTTTAAAAGATTGATGAAGCCCCAAGAACTATATTTTTGTCATTCTCTTGGATCCACCCACCTGTCATCTGTCTGATATTTTTTTTACTTTTTGTCTATACATATAATGTGTAATTGCTATTATTATGTATATATGTTTATGAAATCTCTTTGAAATCTTCTCATTTTGATTTTAAACCATTTAACCTTCTGTACACCTAATTTAAAACTTTTATCTTTAGCACTGCCTGTAACATCTCTGTCTGACTGTGTGGTTGACTGGTAGAGAATGCCTCTAGGCATTAAGTCCGCCCTTTGTAACATAGACTATGTGCAATAAAGAATAAATGAATAAATAAAATTGGTTAACAGCTGTAGGTAGAAAAAGTAATTTTCAATTCATAAAAAAATAACTTTCGTTTGTTTATTTGTGAATATTGAAAAACGTATATATGTATGTACGAGTACCTACGACAGATTACTCGTGGTTTTCCTGCTGAACGGTGAACGGGAATTATTGGGTAGCTATGTTCTTCGGATCTTAGTAGGAAATTAGGTTCTCTATTTTGTCTCATACATTTTTTATCCATAATCTGACATGCTATAATGTTCTCACCAACTGACATTCGGACTAACATACATTAAACAATTTAACACTCAGGACATGTGACTTTATACCAAGAAAAATTAAGTTATCTAATTATTATAGCACCCGATATTATGACACAAAAGCATTAGAATTAAAGACAATTAGGCGTAATAAAATTTCGTATATTCGAACATTATGGATAGCAAACCCGTTAGGGATTTTGAATTTCGGACTAACAATTTTCGAAGAAGAAAGGGACTACCAGGAAATTAATCTTCAATTACATTATTATCTTTAATACTGTTTTTAATGTTTTTATTACAACGACCAACCAAGCACGCTATTTCATTTCCTTAAAAAACATCCGTTCAATTTGCAGATTTGCCAAAAGTGTGTTTTGAACTTTTCAGATCTTAAGGTTTGCTCAAACCCGTATTTGGCAAGCGTCGTGATTCTCCCAACACCCAATCAATTGTAGCGTTTACTAGTAATGAAGGTCAATTGCCTAGCCAATCGTGTATAATTTACTTTTACTTTTTAAATTATAAATGAAATGAAAATAGCATTAAAGCGTATTTAACTTTATCATGTTATCACAAGAAGCCGAGTATCTTTGCCAATTAAGGTAATGACGATTATTTTAGCTTTTTTTTGATTCATTTTGTTGGTCAGTCTTACTCGAGTCTAGTTTAGGTACTTCCTTCACCCATAGAGTAGTATAATTACATTGTTGACTCACCTTATTTACCTCTAGTAGATTCGACAAAGATGTCCAACCCATCACTTATCTGACATCAGAAGTCCATCCATATAAATCGGATAAATAATTCAGCATTACTTAAACCGTTTTGCGTTACACTGTTTTGGATTTGAAGAGCTCAAAGGGATTTCAGGATTGAACGTGAAAAAGTTGAGAGCCTCAAGATAATGTATCCAGGCAACGTTAAATCCGAGGTTCAGAGGCATATTGATGTAGGCACATTGTCAGGTTTTTGTGAAACAAACCCGGGACGAGATTTGGGGAAGGGTTTTCCTGATTATAAAGTTTACTCAGTCCGCTGGTATAACAAAAAGAAGCCATTACCCGACATTGACAATAAAATAAGTAAGTAAGTAAAAATAGTAAAATGTTATGTTTTGTTTTAAATACATAATAGGTACAATGTAAACTTTATACAGCTTATACCAAGAAAACTTAACTCAATACTAAATAACGGTCTCTACTGATGAACATAGTTATCGAAAGTAAGAAAACTAAACAAAATATGTTTATGTTAGACAGCGCGCATTAAGTTCACTACAAATTCTCCTAATGTCTCATGAAACGGATCTAATAAAAATCTTGGAGATTGTCGTATCGTATCAGTTCAATGTGCACATTTGCCAAATTGCACAGTTAAAATTTAACTTCTAGAAATTGCTGTATTTTTATTTCTTTATTAATTTAAACCAACCAACATCTATCTGCTGGTATTATTTTTTGACTATATATTTTTCTATTTAATATTTTCTTCATTCACTTCAACATTGGACGTCCTTAAGGCTACCAAGTAGGAAATTCACCATCGTTCTCTAGTGTGACGTAAAACAGGTCACGTGATCTGAAAAGATTGTATTGTTAGCAGGTCCGCTTAGCTAGGGTTGGACAACGGTGTAACATGAATTGTCTTTGTCGCTAACAGCAATGATATAAGCATGATTTTACATGAAGTATTCGGTTCACAGTTAGTAAGGACATGTAACCTGATGAAAGAGAAAATTCTTCTTATTTACAGCGTTAGCAGCCTAGTTTGCGTTGTCCTCTGATAGCTCTTAATTTTTTAAATTAAGGGTCCATCTATGCTTAGAAACTGTCTGGTATTCTGCCATCATACAATTTAGGCGCTTATTGCTGCTGAGTATTTTCTAATCTGTAACTCTGGATTGTTTGGTCTTGCCATTCCTATAGAAGATTATGATATTATTATGCCAATGTCAAATTGAATAAATTTGCGGATGTACCCTGCAAAAGTGTAGGCCAGTACCAATCCTACCTTTTTCGCTGGTTTTCTCTTAGTTTTGCTACATACTCCCATTTTTCTGATTCGATTTTGAGAAGACCAGGCGTGACCTTCGTCACAGCAAATAAGATCATCTTGAACTTTTCACGAGGCACCCAATATGATAACACAAATCAAAACTCATTCACTGGATCTCAGAACATTGGTTAAATAGACTTTATTATTTTGTCTGTCTTAAGTAAGCCTACTTGATGTAAAGAAGTATCAACCCTATCGCCCCACGTGTCTTTATTTCCCTGACTGCGAGTCAAAGGGTCCGAGTTTTCCGCTCAGATGCTGATCTCATAGATTGATTATATTATGAACTTTGTATACGGTATGTAGCACCTTTAACAAACAATTTTTGCATGACAGCCAAATATTTTCGTATAAAGTAATAATATCGGCGCATCGGACGTCCATTTTGCGAAATCAGATCAGAATAGGCACGCTACTAAATGATCCACCCGCATCAGTTTTCAATTTACTTTCGCTTTGTTGAATATTTCACATAAAAACAGTTAATGGTCACACTACACATTCGGCACCGTATCTATTGTGTATGTATTGTATTACAATTATTACACTACACAATATATTGAATCACTCACCATTTATTTTTATCTATACTATAGTATTTATGATATTTTATGTATATGCACACACGTATATCCGCCACAAATGTCCGTGCGTCATCTCAGTCTGGGCCTACTGAAAATCAGCGCCTGGGTCCATATGCTGAGTGAGGTCCATTTGTCTTTTTGGGCATCGGGACACTGCTGTCTGATGGTATGATCTTTTTTTCCCTGTTACTTATATGTTTTGTTGTTAATGCCTACTTCTTTTGTGTTTACTTTATAAATGTAACGATGTCCATAAAGTTATTAATTGTTTTCCTATTTCTATTTCTAATACGACCTAATTGTCAGAACGTAATCAAAATCGGTTAGTGAACAATGCGATGGTATTTCTGGTGGTAGTTAACGTTAGTTAGGATGTACCGGGTGATTATAAAAATACTTAAGAAAACGATATGGCAGATTATTGAAAGGTAGTTTCATTGAGTATTGGCCACCCTGGTGTCGTGCTTGACCCTCTTTGCAGTATTAAATCAATCTCCGACACCTCCGTCGATTCATTTAATACTGCAAAGGGGGGCAAGCACGTCACCAGGGTGGCCAGTACTCAATGAAACTACCTTTTAATTTATTTATTTATTTAGCCAAGCTTATATCTACCCTTACAGATACATCATCCAATGCGATAGACAAGCAACTTAACCACTATAACATAGCACATACAGCGTTATACATACTTGTGAATTCGCTCATAGAACAATGGAAAACGTCAATGTTTTCAGCTACTTGATTGAGAGTATGTTGTGTGAGCGTCAGCGGGGACTTGTTCTGATTAATATTTATATTTATTAATAATCATGATGCCCAAATAAATCTAAAACTACCCCAGTTTAATATTCGAATCATGACAATAGGATAAGGAACTCTGTGGTCGTATTATAATATTTATGCAATTGTTTTTTTGTGAAGTAAAGTCATTCGAAGGCAAAATATTTTTATTTAAATAGACGTCCATCTGTCATCCCTTTCGAGTAAGCGTTCGACGAATTTGAAAGGAATACAGCTTTGTGACGTCACCCTGTATGTATTTTAGCCTACGACAAAAAAATAATGTAGTATTCAATGTAGTGTGTGCAAAGACGTCCTGTAAACTTATATTTTGTGTACATTGTACTGTAAGTTTTACCATGAGTCTGTATTACGAGTATAGTAATAGAATTATAAAGCAATCAAAATGCACCACTCCCTATTGCTTTTGAAATAATTTTAAAAGTTTATCTCGGTTTTACAAATAATCAAATAATGAATAAATAATAAATATGCGCCAGACAACACACCTCTTGTAATGGTCTCGAAGTAGGGATTATTAAATCCCTGTGTTACGAGGTACCACACAAGGAAATAAGCTAGGGGCGTCTCCCAGCACACCCAGACCCGAGTCAATTCAGAAAAGATCGTTTCCTGAATTGACCCGACCGGGAATCGAACCCGGGACACTACGGAAATCGAGGCGAGAAACCGTGCTACAGCACACTACGCCAATCGTGTCGTAAATACAGCGCATGACCAAAACAATAAATAAAAATGAACATGTAAATATGAAAAAGAACGTGTTCTTACACGAAATAATTGTGTATTTAATGATGAAAACGTTTACGATGGAGAACATACGCTACATTAAATTCATTTCTTATGAAATCCGTATTTTCCGCCTTTTCCGGGTTTGCCTCGATTCCGGGTGAGCCAGAGCGTAGCGGGAGCAAAGATTACGTGGTTTTCTGATTTTTCTTTTAGCAGTTTATTAGAATTATTTAATAAAATGAAGTGTTCCAAATCAACAAAAAGAGATGTTATTAATCTGTATATGACATTAGTTACATTTCTGTTCAGGTTATTAACTATAATAATTCTCCATTCATATACTCATTAATGCTAGAAGGCTGGGTAGATAATAAAGGACTAAATAATAAAAAATCACATAGAAAACTGAAACAACAATATCCTCTGGCCCCTGACTACCGAATCATATTTCACCGGATTGGCATTACATTACTGTCACCAAAAAATTTTTTGAACCTTATTGCTTGGGAATAAGATTCATAAATTTCTTGTTTGACATTTCTGCAGGGCTTGTCCAATGAAATTCTGTTCAAGAGTCAGGCCCCAGGGGTTGAGCAGTGTAATAAAATTAGCCTTCTAAAAATTTTAACTAAAGTAATTAATTAGGCTATACACTGTTCTAATTCTGGGAAAAAGCTTTCATCGTTGAAATCAAGTCATCGCTACAATTGATGAATATTGTTATTCACCTCGCTGCCAAAAGTGTATGTGTGTGTGATAACAACCCCGGACTATCTTCTGATGAAACCGAAATCACACTTTGCCCGACCAGGGGCCGAATAATAATAATATAATAAGATTAATAATATTTTATTTCTTTCTTTCCTTAAAAAAAACATATAAAATCTTAACCTATCTTAGTGTAAATTATGAATTTAATAATGCACTGGAGGTTAACGTCGGCGGCTGTACTAGTATGAACTGTGTCACAGCTGCCTGCGTCTTCGACCCTGGTATCTGGTCACGGTAACAAGGACAATAACGACCGTTTAGGTTGTTTTGAAGTTATATAAAGAAAAAATAAAAAAAAACTAACAACTAATAAAAAAGATAGATACGAGCAAAAATTAATTATTTATTTGAAAAAAATCAACAAAGTTATACCACCATTATGTATGTGTATTATATAAGTAGTACATGTGTGTAGTGAGTGGAGTGTTGTGTGTGTGTGGGTGAGTGAATGATAATGTTGTATGGATTAAGATTTCTTGCCACTATCGCAGTGTGACCGTTTACGGTTCTAGATACTCACTTTGTATTGGTTTACGTTGTCACGGTCACTTTTTAGAGCTACTTCTGCAACTGAAAAGTTATACTGTACGTCTACCACGAGTATCCACTTTAAATGTACATTATCGTTCGCGTAAAAAATGTATTGAGATTTGACACTGTCATGTCATGTTATGTCAAATCCTAATACAAAATTCTACGCGAACGATAATTTAAAGTTAAAGTGGCAACTCGTGGTAGACGTACAGGTACTATTTGACAGATAACTAGGGTATAATGTTGTTGTTACTTTTTTATATCATTGTCACTCATCCCAATGTACTACACAATGTTAAGCAAATAAACGTTTGAGTTTGAGTTTGAGTTTGATATACCATGTTATGAAACTTCAGTTCGTAATACCAACGCGCCGCGCAGAAGTTGAGTTTGCATGACGTAATGGTCACGTGATTAAGAGATCATAATACCGAATTGCCAGGACGATCAATTCCCGGACAAATTCGAGCAAGCTTTAAGAGATCGTAATAAGCCCCCTGGAATTAGCACCCAAGACTTCGGTATTTCGGACCAATCGCTTTACCAGTCGCCCACCAGGAGCATAACATTTTTTAGACAATGAATTTATTCTATTCTTCAGAATAGAACTTAAAAAATAGTTAAACGTGAAATAAATTAATCTAAACGTTTTTAAAATTTTCCATCCGAATTATTCGAAATCTCCCCTCTAGGCGTCCACGAATGAAACTCGTTTATTCAACTCAACACGCAGCGGAATAAATACAAATAAACTTAGTTTCAACCCGCTCGTTTCGGCCAACAATAACAATAATATTTACAACAAACAATTAAGTGTCCAAGGATAATAAATATGCATAAGGGAAGCAACAAACAAATACGTTACAACACCGCTGTCGGTTGATTAATGTATCCGGAGATGTTCCTGCTGAATATGCACCAGCTAAATTTGGTTTTTAGGGTACCGTACCTTAAAGAAAAAAACGCTATTCGTTGAGTCACTTTGTCCATGTCTGTTAAGGCATGTTTTCAAAGTAACGCATGGAGTTATCAAGTTACAAATAATATCAAATAGGTACTAAATCTGTAATGCCTTGGAGCCTAAATAAACACTTGTGAAGTGAAGAGTGAAGTAATTGAAAGATACGGCTATTTATGCAGCATATTTTGACGCTCGCCTGGGAATCTTTTTGTACTTTACGGGTATTTTACGTTGACCAAGAATCCAGAAATTTGCTACAAAGCAATGTCTTATAGTACACACACATATGCAATCCCACACGCATTTGAACATGAAATACACACATCACATCATAAAAGTTTTTAACTTAAGTAATTTGTTATTTTTATATTTTATTTTGTTTAAACTAAGATTGATAATTTAAGCAGCGTAGGACGCCCTCCCACAAGATGGATGGACGATCTAGTCAAATCCGCGGGGAATCGCTGAATGCATGCCGGCCGCAGTGGACGTCCAATGGCTGATATGATGATGATGATGAAGATTGTTATTTTGTTTGTTTTCTAGATGTTTAATAAATTCTGATTAACCGCGTGCTTTCCCCATAGCATGGGTTTCACCTAGTTTTGGGGCTTGAAATTAAATACATTGTAACAAGTCTAGGAAAATTGCCGAGAACTAAAATTTGTAGTGACATTACAGAGAACCTATGAGTTTGTATGGAACCCCTCAGACACTTGGCTGCTTTTTCCATGGATTTGGCAGCCTACTCGCTATTTTTAATGACTCTTGAGTTGCTAGACAGATTTTCATCTTAGAGAATCCTTATTTCTTTTATTACGCGTTGGAAACGACTAAATTAGTCTTGTTGTGGTTTTTTAATCGATTGAGTTAAACTTATTTAGCGAAATAACTTACAAACCCAACCTTCTTCTTCTCTTCCTTTACCAATCAGGGGCTTTCACTTATTTGGACTTTGTTCATTATTATTTGTAGCTAATTGCAAATGAAAATAATTGACAACATCATCAAATTCTGAAAATTATTTGAATTAGTCGCAATATACAAAAGGGCCCAATGTTTTTTTGGTTTGTTTACTTATCTACAATTCATTTTATGGCCCTTCGAGCTTTAGCGGGAAAATCCATTTTTGAAACTGTTTAGCTAATAAAAGAACTATACCTACCATTCGATAATCTACACAATTTTCAGCAACTTTTGTTTAGAAATCATATTCATAGACGCAAAAAAGCGTTTTAGGCAAGTCCTAAAACATAATTTTTAAATTGCTACACTGTGAATCACTGTTAAACACACTTTCACGATAATATCAGTCAGCAACTGGTCGCTAGGAGCGCCCCTAGTGGCGCCCCTGTTGCGCCCTAGTCACAACCATAAGACGTAGGCCACATAATACTTAATAGTTACTACGTAACAGATAAATCACATCCATAGATTACGATTTTCTTGTTTTTCTTGTGCTGTTGACAACCAACTGCCGAATGGGTCATGGAATACCTGGCGGCTGGAAGGTAATTATCGCGCGCAAGTACAAGCAGTGGCAGTGGCCTGACTAGGCCCACATTCTGCTATCTAAATACTTATGTAATTGTCAGTTTCAATATAGACCAAATGTCAAAATCATGTCATTCAATTACGATTCCATTGGCTTCTAAAAAGCAGAATCAGGCCACTGTATCGCTAATGACAGTCGCTAGCGATCGCATTGACGTTTTTTGTTAAGCTTTCGGTACAGCTCCTGTTGTGATTAGAATTAGAACTATAAATGGCATATAAATCCCAACCGCTCATCCTTCTGGCTTTTTGTCTAGTTCCTTCACTGTTTCGGCAATACGACTTTGGAACAAACTGCCGGTCTTGATTAGAAAGGCGTGCAGTAAATATGCATTTAAAAAGGCTTTGCGTGCGCACTTCAAAAGATTGAAGACGCCCCAAGAACTGTTTTCTTGTCAGTCTCTTGAATCCACCTGTCATCTGTCTAATATATTTTTTTTAACTTTTTGTCTATATAATGTGTAGTTGCTATTATTATGTATATATATGTTCATGAAATCTCTTTGAAATCTTCTTATTTTGATTTAAACCATTTCACCTTCTGTACCTAATATATAACTTTAATCTTTAGCACTGCCTGTAATAAGTAAAGTAAAGTAAAAAAAAAAAAATATCTTTATTCATATAGACTTATAAAAAGTACTTATGACATGTCATGTAACAAAAAAAAATTGTAGCAAAAATATACTGAATAAAAATAAACTTACATAAAATAATACTATGATAGTTCATATCATAATTAAATATAATGTGACTCTACCACCGGTTCAGAGGTTGTTTCCGATCGAGAAGACTCCGGCAAGAAACTCGATGGTTACTCTTTTCAATCTTGTTTTTATACACAAAAATGGAATTGACAGAGTAAAGTCATAACAAAAAAGTGTGCAGAGGAGCAGATTATACCTAAGATGACCACAAATTCTTATCATTTAAGAAATCGTCAACACTATAATAACCCCGCTTCATTAACTTAGCTTTGATTTGTGACTTAAACTTGTGAAGAGGCAGTTCAACAAGAGTTTGCGGAATCTTATTAAAATATTTTACACATTGACCAACAAATGATTTCCCTACCTTATGCAGTCTTAGACTGGGAGTTACGAGCTTATTTTTATTTCTGGTATTGAGTTTATGAACATCCCTGTTTTTCTTGAAGAGATGCAAGTTTTTACGGACATATACTACATTATCATAAATAAATTGAGAGTACACAGTTAAAATATCTATCTCTTTGAATACTTCACGAAGCGAGTCGCGTGGTCTAAGGTTGTAAATGGAGCGGATGGCTCTTTTTTGAAGAACAAAGATGGTGTTGAGATCCGCTGCCGAGCCCCACAACTGAAGACCATACGACATAACACTGTGAAAATAACTGAAGTACACTAATCTTGCTGTTGCGATATCAGTCAGGAGCCTTATTTTTCTAACAGCATAAGCTGCCGAACTAAGTCTTCCTGCCAGGGCAGAAATATGCGGACCCCACTGTAACTTGGAATCGAGAGTAATTCCCAGAAATACAGTGGAATTCGCAATCTCTAATGGCTCGTTATTCATGTTTATAATGGTATCGACCTGTCTTACATTGGGCATAGAAAATTTGATACATTTGGTCTTCTTAGCATTAAGCAGTAAATTGTTACTCGTGAACCAATGCAGTACCTTAGAAAGAGTATTATTTACGTCGTCAAGTGCTTTGTTACTTCTATCTACGTTAAAAATTAGAGAAGTGTCATCAGCAAATAATACAATCCCACATAGGTCTTTGACAAAATAAGGCAGGTCATTTATATAGATTAAAAACAGCAGAGGACCCAATATTGATCCCTGGGGCACGCCCATACGTATGGTGGCACCGGAAGAGTTCGTACCATTGATACTCACTTTTTGTATTCTATCAGTGAGGTAAGATTCTATAAGGCTAAGTGAAATATTTGAAACACCGTAATGCCTCAGCTTAATCAGTAAGATTTCATGATCTACGCAGTCAAATGCTTTTGATAAATCACAAAAAACTCCTATTGCATCTTGCTTGCCTTCCCACGCATCAAATATGTGTTTGATGAGCGCAACACCTGCATCGGTTGTATTCCTATTTTTAGTGAATCCAAATTGATTACTATGTAATAATTTATTCAAAGCAAAGTGAGAATGTAATTGATTCAATATTATTTTTTCAAAAATTTTACTTAAAGCTGGTAGAATAGAGATAGGTCTATAATTGGATGGGTCACTTTTCTCACCTGACTTATAAAGGGGTATGACTTTACTAAATTTCATTAAATTAGGGAACTGACCCTTGTCTACACAGTTATTAAAAAGTAACGCTAAACTAGGGGAGATGGCATCTATGACTGGTTTAAGTATATCAACAGAAATACCCCATAAATCCTCCGTTTTTTTTATGTTAAGTTCTTTAAACGATTTGAGGATGGTATGAGGAGATATATGATCGAAGCAAAAACTAGTGGCGCACTCATTAACACTTGATGTGAGGAGATAACTAGCTAGCAGTGAACTAGAATTTAGTTTACTGGTAGTAATAAAAGGTATCTCAGAGAAAAATGATTCAAATGTATTAGCTATATCAACGTCAGACTTAATAATATTATCTTTAATTTTAAGTGAGAAAGAGTTATTGCGTGGTATGGACTTACAAGTTTCTTTGTTTATAATGTTCCAAGTCGCTTTGATTTTGTTTTTTGCTTGTTTTATTTTGTCTCGCAAAAACATGGACTTGGCAACATTGCAAGATTTTTTAAATATCTTAGAGTAAGATTTAACATAGTCTACTAGTTTGGGACTATGAAAGTTCGCTTTTAAATCATATAATTCGTATAATTTAATCCTACTTTTATGAATACCTGGAGTAGCCCAGTCACTGAATTTAAATTTAAATTTATCAACTGTCACTTTTTTTTTTGAAAAAATGGTGTTATGTTCATACAATAACAGATTGAACAAATCCTCATACTGATCATTTATGTTCTGGTCTTGGTGTGATAAGTAAGGAAGTTGACTGTTTATATTGTGTTTAAATTTTTCTATACGTTTCTGAGTAACTGGTCTGAAAATAATATCCACCGATTGAGGGACATGACGGTGCTCAAATTTGGTTAACAGACCACAATGGTCTGATTTTAAACAATTAATTATTGATTTCTCCTTATAAAAATTTTCACAAAAAATATTATCCAAGCAGGTAGCTGATGACGCAGTGATTCTAGTTGGTTGATCAAAAATATTAAATAAATTAAATGATTTAAAAAGATTCAAAAATCTAAGTGAGGTTTGAGAAGAGTCTAGAATATCTACATTAAAATCACCACAAACAACCACCTTCTTGTTTGATTTACATACTCTCTTTAACACTTCTTCCAAAGTTTCTTCAAACAGTGAATAATCCGCAGATGGTGGTTTATACACACAAACAATAATAATCCGCTCTAACTCTGCACATGAAATTTCAATAGTTTGCTCAATTGAGAGTGCTACCACATCTTTGCGTTCTTTATACTTTAACTTATTGTGCAATAATATTAGTGACCCACCCCGAATAGCAGAAACTCTCATGAACATACTAGCGATGCTATAATTATCAAAACTTAACAGACAGTTGTGTTCCTTAAGCCAGTGTTCTGTTAAACATAAAACATCTATATTCATACTGTCAAGGAACAAACCTACCTCTAAATCTTTGCCAGAAAAGCCCTGTATATTCTGATGAACAAAATTGAGGTAATTACTGTTGGGCTTTTCTTTTGTCATAGATGGAGGTTTGCTAGAGGTTTCCTCTGTTGTCTTAATATCTAATTTAAATGATTTGGAACATGTTCCAAAGTCGACAAGTCTGTCTGCTCAATAAAAGCAGGTTGAGTAGCCAAAATATTGGCTGGAGAAATAAAAAAAGAGGATAGCGAATGTGCTATTTGTCGCTTAAAATAATTAGAAATATAAAAATTATTATATGTCACATGCAAATTATTCATATTAATTAATCTGTTGATGTCAATTACATTCATTAATTTACTGTTATGAAAAGTCACAGTATCTAATGTCAAATTCATTTTGTACCTCATCTCATTTTCTGTCTGTGGCAAACCTCTACTGTAAGGTAGTGTAAACATTATAATCTTCTTAACATTTAATAAACACAGGTTAAAAAATATCTCTGTCTGACTGTGTGGTTGAATGGTAAAGAATGCCTCTAGGCATTAAGTCCGCCCTTTGTAACATAGACTATGTGCATTAAAGAATAAATGAATCTGTGAACTCAGCTATCGCCGTTAACGTGACGAAAACTCATGGTAAACTCATGGAGGCTACTGATTAAGTTTATATGGACTTGTGTGTTTGTGAATGTACACCCGCTTCATTTTTTTTTTTTCTTTACATTTGCTCTCGAGCATTTAATTGTTATTCTATTGTGGGTATAATCTTTTAAAGCTTCATGAGGGTGGATTTGTAAAAATCAGTAAAATTTTAAAATTAAATTATGTGAAAAACGTTTGTGTTTTTGTTTAACTTTGCTTATTACAATCATTTTACGAGCGCGCGTGCAGACGCTCTTAATACCGAACAATAAAGTTTAATTTCGTTAGATTCACGCGCGCTCGTGATTTGCAACAACTTTAACTGTGTGTTGTTATTTATACCGGGTGATTATCAAATAAATTCCGAAAACGATATGACATACTCAATAAGTGATATATTTAGTAACTATATAAGCGAAAATTAGTTCTTTTCAATCAACTTTAATTTTAAGGTTTTTATACAAAAAATACTCACCGTTCAAGTGATTTGTATGGTGACCTTGAAATGAAAGTTACTTAAATAAATTTCATTTTCACTTAGATAGTTTCTACTCACTTAGTGAGTATGCCATATGGTTAACGGAAGTTATTTGATTTTCACCCGGTATAAGTATGTATTTTTAAATATTTCAGCATTTTCATCATTCCTTATAAACATTAGGTATACAAACTCTGCTGTCATTATATTTTTATTTAAATAGACTAAATGATATTTATATACACAGTTCAGTAAAAATTAAAAAGAAAAACCTAAATTTAAATAATAAAACTAAAAACTACTTAGAAAATTTTGCCCCTGCGGTAAGGTGCCCAAGATGCTGGCAGCATTCCCCCGTTGGATGGCTAGGCTCACACGTTGCGCGAGGAATGTGCCAGTTCTTGGGTCACCAGTGAAAGTATTCAGTCTTCTAGACAGTATTTTAATGAGGTTGAGTATTTATTAAGTATTTTTGTTTTTTAGTTTGGGCTAGACTTTAGTGTCAGGTCAAGTATGTAAATAAATAGGTAAAATAAATATGCGTCAGACAACATACCAATTGTCATGTTATTTAAGTAAGGATAAATAAAATTAGATATCCTTTTGTTACGAGCTAGTTGTATCTTCTAGCACACCCATTAAAGTAGGTACGTGTCCTGAATTCACCCGACCGAGAATCGAACCCAAGACACCAACGCAAGACAAGGCGACAAACCATGCTACTCGTACATTGCCTTACCATAGATCACCAGTCTCCACAAACAAGCACTACATATGTAAAAAAACAAATACCTTATTTTCTGTTACTTATACTAGTATTGTAACTACCTACTTGCTTGTTTGTGATGAGAAATACCTAAATGAAAAAAAAAGAAAAATGAATTGCACACCATTCGTGTCGTCAGAAAAGTCACATCATAATTTAATTTATATATAACTTGGTATCATGGTTGTATTCCTGGCCCGCACCTCCCGGTCGTCTCGTTGATGAGATAACGTAAGCACCAGACATGAGATTCCTCGGTGAGGAAGTGGCCGGAATAGTAAACAAAAGAGATGGGAACTTGGCTGTTTATGTGAACTTGTGTGTACGTAAATACACACTTTCTTGATGTAACATGGTTTGCTAAAGAATTAAGATAACGTTATTTTATCATATTAAAAACGTTTTTTTTTGTGGTTTACCGCTGTGACTCTACCACAATAAGTATTATTGTTGGCATTTATCTACACACAACAACATGGTCTAGGGATATATAAAACTTTTTTAAATAACTTAAAAGTACTGGCCTTACAGAAAAACTATTAATGACAGATTATAAAATTACTTTTTTGAAATTATTAAGTTCCTTTTTAAAATTGAAATTTGTATATAAAAGGTTTTGTTTAAAGATGAAATTCGGATTCATTAAATTTCTTTCAAAGAAGTAAATCTTCACGAACTTCTAACTTGATTAAAACTCCATAAATTTCTATAAATCTTTTTTAAACGCATCTCCAGTGTTTATTTAATCTTGCCACGTAAACACTTGACCAGGAACGAAATGTTAAGAGCAGTGGGCATGATTCAAGCTGGCGCTACCCAAATTGCGGTTTCTGAAGCCATGAGGACCAGTCAGAGCGTTATATCCAGGCTTTGGTCACGTCATCGTGTCACGGGGGAAGTGGTGGAACGGCACCGAGGACCTAAACTTATTACAACACATGTACAGGACCGATTCATAGTAAATGCTGCACGAAGTCAACCAAATGTAACGGCGATGCAATTGGTTTTAAAGGCTACAGAGAGAGTATGGTTCGCTGGTAAGCGGTCAAACTTTGAGAAGACGACTGCATGAAATCAACCTACGTGCTCGTAGGCCACTTCGAGTACCAGCGCTAAGGAGAGGCAATCGAGGAAGAAGATTACAATGGGCTTGCACACGAAAACTGGAACCATTCTCAATGGTCACTTGTGCTTTCCACTGATGAATCCAGGTTTGGATTTCATCCTGATTCGCGAAGAGTACGCGTTTGGAAAGAACCTGGACGTTGGAATCGACTGCAGCACCCACAACAAGTTCATGCATATCACGGTGGCACGTGGATACAAGGCAATATGACTGCTCTAAAATACCGAGATGAGGTGCTAGAGCCTGTAATCTTGCCCTACAGACAGCAAATGGGACAAAATTTCCAGCTAATGCACGACAATGCCCGTCCACATACGGCGCGTATCGTTACGAGTTGGTTACAACAGCATGATATCCAAGCTTTAGACTGGCCTGCACAATCCCCTGACTTAAATCCTATTGAGAATGCCTGGGATATGCTTCAGAGAAGAGCTCTTAGGAATTTCCCTGAAGGTATTGTGCATGAAAACCAGTTTGTCTTGCATCTTAGCAGGACTTGGGACAGCATTCCACAACAGGATATTGCCACCCTTGTTTTGAGTATGCAGAACCGCTGCAGATGTGTCAAGAGAGTCTTAGGTGGATCCACGGATTATTAACAATTTTTATAAAAAAATAGTTGTTTTGTTAAGGTTTTGATGTTTCAAAAATAAAGTTAAGATTGAAATTTTGTCTGAGTTTTTCCTCTTCTTCTAAGTTTTTTTCAAATTTAACTTTATCTAAAAGTTTATTTATCAGATTAGATGGCTATTAAACAAGGTTTATTTTAATGTGTAGGTATCTTATCAAAAAGTTAATAGAATTTTAGTTATTTAGGTTTAATTGAAATATCCCTAGACCATGTTGATGTGTGTATTTTAAAATTATATATAAAGATGTTAAATATGATCGTTATGGTATTTAGGGCTAGATGCCCTTTATGAGAGACTCACTACATAAGTACAATAGTAAAAAAAAAAGATAAACGTGACTGACCTGTTGGCGCAATGGTAGAGCTCCTAAAGTCGTGGGTTCGATCTCAACCCAGGACAAACGTTTAGGTGACGAACGCTTGGGTCTGTATTGTGTTCCAGTGTTGTTATCTTTCGTTTTATCTTTTATATATCGTGTTTTGACGACACAATTGGCTTGATGCGCTTTCTTGCCTCGATTTCCGTAGTGTCCCGGGTTCGATTCCTGGTCGGGTCAATTCAGGAAACGATCTTTTCTAAATTTGCTTGGGTCTCGGTGTGCTGGGAGACGCCTTCGGCTTAACCCTGGTCTGGTACCTCGTAACACAAGGATATTTGTCCTTACTTCGAGACCATGACAAGTGACAAGTATTCATATGAATCCAAAAATATTCAAGTATGTTCATCAGTCTCTACGAACCGTCATGATCTTGTTGTCAGCTGTTACAGATTATTATTCATAATTTATTTTATTGAAATCAAGTCATCAGTGGATGAGTATTTATATTGGCTTAATCACCACGCTTGCCAAATACGGGTTGGAAATCACAAACCCGGGCTATGTTCCGAAAAATCCGAAAACACACTTTGCCCGAGCTGGGAATTGAACCCGGGACTATCCGGATTTCGGGCCGAGCTCTGAAACCACTGACTCGATTTCAATGATACCTTGGCCTTTGCCTAGCCAGTGGCAAAGTATATGTATACGCTAATTACTTTACTTTTTTATTTTTTTTATTTTATTGACCTTTACTTAGTGTCCTGGAAATCTCTGTAAATATTCGTTTCATTATTTTCTGCCACGTTCGTTATATTTTACACATTGTATTCCGAACCATTAGTTTGATCAACCTATCTCGGCGCCCTGTTGCCATCTTAACAAAAGCCTCTGACAATAGATGTACTGAAAGTAGTTTTTGCTTCACAAAGGATGTCAGTCACTTACCAATGAGTTATAATAGATACATCATCAGAAAATAACACATAAAACTCTTTTACAAGTGACATTTTTCTTATGAAGAAAGTTTGACTGCTTGAAACTTGAAATTGACTTGAATAGATAGTGCCATGTCAAGCTGGGCATGTCGTTAACTGCGTACCTACAGGCTTTCAATATGGTACGCGTAGCGCGCTCCTGTGTTACGCGTACTCAAGTTCCGCTGTCCACGCGTACAGCTCCTGTACGGACCGCCGTGAACCGACTGCGAGTTGCAGTGAGAGAAGTGAATGACTTCACCATCGCGTTTTGCGAGCACGTAAATGTCAAATAGTATGGAATCGAGTCAGCGCCATCTAGCGGCAAATTGGGGCAACAATACGGCCGCTAAATGGCGTTGACTCAATGCCATACAAATCTCATTTTTCTCGCAAAACGCGATGGTGAAGTCATTCGCATCGCTCACTGTAACTCGCACTCAGCACTCTGAACGCGAGTTGCCAGTCATTTGCAACGAGTCCGAGAAACATAGCGGTTGCATTATTGAAACTCGATGAGCACGCGTGTCTATCCATTTTGCAGTCCAAATATAGCGTACCCGGGTGTGCGAGTCTCACCGAGAGGGAATCCTCTGACGCGCGCCCATACGCGTAGTCAGTCAGATACGTGTGTCACGGTCATGGCGTTCCAGCCCCCCGATTCAGAACAAAGTTATCGACCGATTCGGTTTTTTTCTTTTATATTTATTTAATTTTTTAGTATAGGTAGTTTTTATATGATTTATTTTATGAAAACTTAAGGCCTTCGGCTTTAAAATATAAAAATATTGATTGCTACCGTTATGCGGTTCATTTACTATAATTAAAACAAACTTACCGAATCGGTCGATAACTTCGTTCTGAATCGGGGGGCAGGACACGCATAACTGACTAACTACGCGTTGCAAGTACGTCCGTACGCAGCTTTACATAGTTCAAATATGTGACTGTCACCTGCCACCTTAGGTTTAAACTTAATATTAGGCAATATTATTAGGTTATTTACCCACTTCATAAAACTGATTAGCCCTTTGAATGTCATCCATTGTTAAGTTTTCCTATCTAAAGGTGTCTTCACTAAAGACTGCCTAACCTTTTAGTCATCTAAATGATAATTTTGCGCTTATTTGCTGAAGGATATCATAATATTACGGTATTTTCGGTTGCTAGCCCAACATATGGTATAAAAATGGCGTAAACAGAAGCGACACGACATAGTTTATGAGTTATAAACGTGCTTACGCGAAAAAATATTACAAAATGGTGTAGGCATGTGGGCGTATTTATTTAACACACCATAACACACTGAAATTCTCTTAACATAACAGTTAATATCAATTTTATCGGTGCTTTTGTGAAAAAATATGTTAAATTAAAGTAAAGTTTGTTGACATTTTTTTTACAAGTTTGTGCAAGTATATGAGTTACAGAAATTGTAAGTATATAGTATGTGTCTAGTAATAGTATGTTTTAAAAGCATCTAGATATTAATTTTATATATCAATTCCGCGCTCAACGCCTCCGTGACAGAGTGGTAACAGAGCTCGATTCAAAATCCGGAGGTTCAAATCACAGGCAGAAGTTGGCAACCGTGGTGATTAAGTCAATACCCATGAATTGTAGTGATGAACTGATTCCAATGATGGTAGCCTTTGACCAGTAGTAAGACACTATATTATATAGGCTAATTACTTACTTACTATCGATTGATGCTATGACATGCGTGCCAACAAACTCACCACTGAGGATGCACAAGTAAGCCAAGAAAATAAGAAAGGCGGACCCTGGGACCCCACACACCAGTGTGGGTTCACAACCGGGATAGACCGCAAGGTTATTGATGATGATGACTTACTTACTACCGATTCCTTCCGATAAATTAACTTATGTACAGTGCCTAACAAAATTCAAGCTCAAATGGTACACTGGTTTCATTCATAAATTACCTCAAAGCCTGAAACGTCAAAGGTTACAATGTTATTTAATTTGTTAACTAACTAGCACCGAACTTTACAGGGTTGATTACTTTTGACGACCGTCCGAATCGATTCGTAGGTAATGACATTCGTAGCGTTAATGAATTGAGCATTTTATTGCAATAGAATAGGCTGTAATTTTGATTCATTACTAGCTGTTAACGCCTCCGTGGCAGAGTGGTTTCAGAGCACGGCCCGAAACTCGGAAGTTCCGGGTTCAAACCCTGGTCGGTCAAATGTGTATTCCGATTTTTCGGATTTAGCCAAAACCCATCAATTGTAGCGATGACTTGATTTCTATTATGGACCCCGCTGCTCAGCAGTGGGACAGTACTTAGGCTATTTCAGAAGAAATTCAGGATTGAAGAAAGTGTAATTGCCCCTAATACCTACACATATTCTAAGCTTGCTTAGTTATTGCCTACCAATCTCATTTTAACATGAGAATACATTTTACAATTCATTGTAGCGAATAGCCAAATTAAATTATAGAGGTATTTGCCCTGCAGTAACAGACAGTTGCTGTCTTCTTAAAAAAATACACTGTTCGTATTGTTAAGTATGTATGGCTCTATTTACGAATGTTATTTGATAATAATATTAATAGTTGAGGTGAGGCCTGTGCCCAGCAGTGGGACGTATAAGGCTGTATTTGCTTTTTTGCTTTTGTTGGTCTTTTGCAGTAAACACGATTTATTATGAAGAAAAGATCACGCACTACGGCAATGGTAAATGTTCTTTTCTCGATTTTTCCTGAAAGTTGCTGTTTCGCCCGCATAGACTATTTCTTCCTTAAAAAATTGCCTAAATAAAAAAATAAAGCCCACGTCTTTTGCTGATGATGGAGCTTAATATTGGTGAAATAATTTTTAAAATCGGTCTAGTAGTTTCCGAGCCTATTCATTACGAACAAACAATAAAGATAAGTAATCTTTATTGCACAAACAAACAAACAGGTACAAGTTATATACAGTACACGAAACGGACTCGCGGTCTTATCTCTATAAAGCAATCAAATTTTCCCTCTTTATACTAAGAGTGTAAATATAGATATAGATTTGCTATGACCAACAATGTATTTGACCGCCAAAAGACTATTAATTGCTTTCGGCCAAGTGTTAAATAACCGAACAATAGCTCCATTACTTAGATTATTAATTACAAGTCGTCTGGACTGCGGCCAAATACTGGTTTAATCTAAATGACAAACTGCCCAAGTTATTGACGAATTTATATGGGAAAACTTTTCGGACGGTATTGACACAGAAGAGAGAGAAAGATAGAAATTGTAATAACGGGAGCACCTGTTTTACTGATGTGAGTAAACACTCAATGCAGTCTTTGCATGATTTGACATTTCTGTCATTTTTGTTCCACATAAAACTAAAACTAAGATTACGAAGAGGAGAGAATGTATTGTTTGTTTGTTTGCATTGAATAAGCTCCAAAACTACTGGGCAGATTGAAAAAATTCTTTAACAATATAAAACTACATTATCAGCGAGAAACAATGGCTACTTTTTGGTTTTTCCGGGAGAAATTCCACGTGGGCGAAGCCGCTGTTGGACAGCTAGTAAATTATATTTTTAAGTGCTGCAACACTGGTCGCCACTAGCACAGATTAACTACATAATAGTTATTACGTAAAATGCCGTCCATTAAACATGGGACGCAGCTAGAAGCTGGCGACTGCTGACGGCTCACCCACACCTAATCTGTTATCGGCCGAACTATGCTCGGCCCTCAACGGCCGTCATCGGCAGATCAAATCAAACTTCTAATCGTGCGAGTAGTTCTGTCCGCCATTGGCCGACAAAATCGGTGTTGGTGTACGTGTACCGTTAATTTACATACGTTTGATTTGAACGGATTAGGTGTAGGTACGCGAGCCATAAGCGTCCGCGGAAGGCAAGTACTGAAACTATACCTATAGTCGACGCCATACCACAGATTACTATGTAACAGATAAATCACATAGAAAATTTCAATTTTCTTAATCCTGAATGCGTGCTGTCATGTTACAGTCTTACAGAATATGTCTGTAATATTATCTTTCGATATCATACAACGTGATAATGAAAAAGCTCAAAACCACTGACACCTCAACTCATTTTCATTATAAAAGAAATGTAATTTAAATAATTTATTTTGCGCAGATTATTTACGAAGATATTATCTTTTTTCGTTATCTGGTGTTTGTTGCAAATTAAAGAGTCTATGGTAATTACACGCGATCTAGTGCGACGTTGCCGCCGCAATAATAGAGTTAAGTAATGATTAAACACGGCGTAATTCAAATATTTTTTTGTTTAAAATTAGATCCCTATTTTTTATTATTGTAATCGATTTTACTTTAGATTCTGAACAACCCTTTCAGGTTTTGCGCTTTTGTCATTCACACGTTGTAGATGTCAGTACTCACAGTACGTCATCGCGTCAGTTCAACCGCAAAATTCGCGTACAAAATATGCTCTACGCGGCTGTTGCCAAATGAGTCGTGGAATATCCGGCGGCTGGAAGGTAATTATCGCGCCCAAGTACATGCAGTGAGAAGGGCCTGGCCATACCATTGTATGAAAAACCCGTACGCAGCTTGTGCCGCCAAATAGTGGCCCAATGCTATGCCGCACTTAATATTGTGTAAGTTGGTGAGAACTGGTTCTTAACTCGCCTCTTAATAAGTATAAAGATATGAATTTAATAAGAGAATCCACATCAATATTACTTCTAGGTTTGCACTTTTTCTGTGGCTATTAAGGTGGAGGAGAAATGTTGGAATTTCTCTGGACTAGACGAAATCTTACCAATTTATCTGTCTATGTTGGAATTTCTAAGACGGGGTGGAATTAAATCAATTCATTTTAGTCTTTTGTAGAATTCTTTTGTTAAGTGCCGTACGCTTGAACTAAATCTTATTTGAAAGCCAATTAAATTTATAGACCCTGATAAAAGCAGGTAGTTAGTAAAACCGTTTTTTTGTTCAATTAGTTGAGAATAATTATTATAGTTTTATTGCTCTAATTATTTTTAGGTTAAAGTATGTAATATTCTGCTTATCTAAGGCATGAAACATTATGAAAAAAACTAAGTTGCAACTAATAAGGATGATCCCATGTCAATGGAGAGCGGTCGTGTAGTATATCGTGGTTTAAGATGATTTAATTAAAGCAAACATGGCCTTACCATATTAGGTACCGACTTAAAATATATGATGCTTGGTTAATGTTTCTGGTCGAATGCTTGATCAATTTGATAGTGAACACAGTTTGTGACAGAAAAACAATAATTGCACAAGACCGCGCGAAGTGGGCCAAGAAAACAAGAAAGGCGGACCCTGCAATAGGACCCCACACACCAGTGTGAGTTCACAACCGGGATAGACCGCATGAATGATGATGACAGTTTGTGACAAAATACGTGATTTACCTTTGAAAGTGATGTAATTCACTAAGCCTTGACCTTTTCGCTATTGCAGGGCACATATTAAACCGTCAAGAGT
Organism: Udea olivalis; assembly: GCA_947369235.1. Lineage (NCBI taxonomy): Eukaryota > Metazoa > Arthropoda > Insecta > Lepidoptera > Crambidae > Udea > Udea olivalis. Next base: position 4,944,940 of record OX376362.1, on the reverse strand, counting down.
ATTATGGCCATAGTATTTTTTTCGCCACTGCAATTGTTAAATTTCTGCAGTTCTGCTATGTTGCCATTTTCCTTATTTAAAACCAAAATAAATATTTCCAACTCTTTTCTATCGCTATCCCTTTGAAAATATAACAGCAACTGAACTTCTGAAAAGCTTACCACAAAGTTTCAACTAACAAAGCATTTGTTAAAAATTAATCGTTTTAGTTTGTCCGTAAAAAATCCCGGCCATATTTTACCGGTAGTTTTAACCGGTACACACGTCACAACGCTACCGTTGTTTATTGCGAGAGCGGAGATAACGACCGTGTCGGCAATTTTTCTACAAAAGTACAGAAAATAACGTAGCCATAGATATAAATAAAAATACATATCGCAAGTCTTTATGAAAACTGTGAGCGTCCTTTTTTGTCGCATACTGTGACGTCACGGTATAGATCTAAAGTGCTTAAGTTTTATCACTAAAGTCATAGTCATTATTAATTTCTGAATCAATGTTAAAAATCGAGTTTGCGTTATTTTAGTCCACTTATTTTTAAAGAGTTTATAAAAAAGAAGAATGATAGTGTAAATCGACGTATTTCGGCATTGGTTGTCATTATGGTAAAGCGTGGACTAAGGGTCCTATTTAGGACGAAGGAGGGTGTCTCATCAAGCCTCACCTAGTATCTGCTTGGTTGCCTAGTCAATTTGTTGTTGGCCATAGAATCACCCGTTGGTCGCGCAACCATTTTGTCCTCGGGAAATACTGAATAAAGATGCAGCGTCAAAAGAAATAATTCGCGTAATTCAAGTGTTTTTTTTTGTTTTTAGCATTGAACAATGCACTATTTTCCACACTAAGATACAAACTAGAAAAACTCGACGTGACGCTAGGTCTGGAGCGGGACTCCGCGTCGTCCACAATCTCCAACACTGCTCTTCCAACTGAGCAAGCGAGCCGTTAACAAACGCGGGTGCCGCTTGAGCCATACGATCAGGTCGAATTTTTCTAGTTTCTATATTTGCGTAGTTTATTTAGATTTACATCTGTGAACACAGCAGTGTTCCGTGTAACCGCCGTCGCTCCGTTTTATTTAGTTCTAACAAGAGCGCGAAATTGAACAAGATTTAGTGATCAACTTATCCTGACTGCGCAGGTTTCTTACTTGTACGTAGTCATAATTTGCTTACTTTAAAATTGACTTTGATTATTCAAATATATATTTTTACACAAGAAATTGGGCTCTTTACCAACAATCGTCTTTGATATAAATCACCAAATAAAACGTCTGATGCAAGATTTTTTTTGTCGTATTAACGTATTTTGTTGCTACCCAAATTAACTGGGCCTAGGGCTCTCTGGTGCAAAATAATAACTTTGGAAGGCCAAAAAGCACATACAAAAAACAAACAAATGTTTACAGGTTTCATATTACTTGGTTCAATTAAATGTTAATGCTTTGAATTATAATTATTTAATTTAAAACTAAAGGAGGTACCTAGTGTCTAGAACGTCCAAAGAGTTACGTTAGAACTTATTCAGAAAAACGGGAGCAGTTTAGCCCCTAGTTATCAACCAATAAGGCAATATGATTGGTTACTGTCATTTGTAATGCTTGGTAGTAATACGGTGTTGCTTTCACTTATATCATACAACTAAATCCCACGCCGCCTTTTCACTTCCCTGTATCTTTCTTGAATCACATGAAATCCGTTGCGTGCCAACAAACTCACCACTGAGGATGCACAAGACCGCGCGAAGTGGGCCAAGAAAATAAGAGAGGCGGACCCTGGGACCCCACACACCAGTGTGGGTTCACAACCGGGATAGACAGTATAGATAGTTTAACCTTTCAAACTATGCGTACCGACGACTGGAAGCGACTTTGTGTAATATTACGAACAGGTTTATGTTTTGAAAAGCGTTATGATGCAAGTTGTATGTATTCGAACGTGAGTAAAAAACCTCATAAACTCACGTTTATGTTCAAAGACTTGCGAACGATTTGATTAAACCGGTACTGTTAATTGCAGCGACAATTTGATTTCGATAAGTTCAGTCATGTGAACTGTGCTGTAACGCTACAGTCGGAAAATAGTTCCTTTTTGTAATCACCCCGTGATGATTGGACGATTGCGATGGCTCGTTCTCATCAATGAAAATAGAGTAAAACTATCGAGTTGCTTCCCGGAAGTGTTCACAGCGTTCGAAGCGGTGGTAGACTCCCACACCTCGTCAGTCGACATAGCAGATATATAGGAACAACAATACAATTTACAGCATCTGGTTGTACGACTGACGAGGTGTTATTTTCATTTTTATATTAATTTATTATCGCAGTAACAATTTTTTAATTTTTGTTTATATTTTTTTACTCACATGACTGAAGATTAGCTTTATATAGATAGATACTATAACTGGTTCGTTTGCGAAAGAGTTAGTAATCCTTCCTTCAACGCCAAATGTCTTCGTTTCGATTTCAAACCAAATTCAGGTAAAGAAAACAATTAACAAATATTCATGATTGTGCTTTGAGCCTAGGAGTTAATATCTCTACATGAGTTTGTAATAAAATGATATCGGTTGTAGTTATGAAATTTTTAATACAACTCTGCCCGGTGTGATATCAAAAAATCTGTGGAAGTTTTCCCAGATATTTATTATTGTGAATCTCTCATACAACGAAAAATTTTATGGAACGTAACATACATTACGGCTGTATCTACAAATGTGCGGCGACCACGCTCGCGAATGAGTCATTTGTGTACGAGATGAGTTATGATCGCTATTTCGTGGAGACTACTATCGCTTCTAGTTAGCATTTTTCATAGAAATTATGTATTTTTCCCATTCTATGAGTTAAGGGACCATCATTGATCTCTTGTATTATTAATATAATCATTGCAACAAATCTTGGAATTCTGTTAGTATTCTTGTATGCAAAGCTTTTGCTGAGAGTATCAGTATCAGAAACGATTATAGATATTTGAAAAACATATTATATAAGAAAGGTGGAAAATCACACCCAGTATCAGAACAAATTCAAACGCTCGTCACATCAATTGCTGTCCTATAGGGATGGAACCCAAAAATTTTCGATGCTATACATTGGGTAGAAACCCATGGTACAAACTAGAGATGCCACGAATAGTGATTTGGCCGAATACCGAATATTCGGCAACGCTGACGGCCAAAGCGCCGAATATTCGGCACAAAATACTTGCTTTTCGGGCGCGTAGGTAAACAAGAATAAGACAAGTCGCAACCTGCCTCCCTCGTTGCGGTGCCCCCTCGTCTGTCGGCCCCTTTGAAGGGGGTGTCGGCCATATTATGGCAAAAATGCATGTCTGTCTTGTAATTTGGTGATAAATATATATAATCTTGAGTAATATGACGTGTCTTTTTTTCATGGTTAGGTATTCGATATTCGGCCGAATAGTACGTATTATTCGGCCGAATACCGAATATCAAAAAAAGTGACCGAATAGGCCGAACACCGAATAGTTGCCGAATAATAATAATAATAATAATAAATCCCTGGACATTATTCCACACAGCGCCATCTAGCCCCAAAGTAAGCTAATTAAAGCTTGTGTTATGGGATACTAGACAACGGATAAACATACTTAAATACATTTTCTTTTGTAAATACATACTTATTATACATAGGAGACACCCAGACCAGTACAAACAGACATGTTCATGCACACAAATGTTTGTACTGTGCGGGGATCGAACCCGCGACCTCTGGTGTAGTAGCCAACTTCTTAACCATTACACCAAGTCGGTCGTCAAATATTCGTGACATCTCTAGTCCCAACGGCAACTTAAGTACTAATCGTAATAAAAAAAGCAGATTTAAATCAGTTTAAGCTGTCCTATAAACATGAGATCAGACCAAGATGATACAAGCCTCAAATGACGAATGTAAAATATTCGAGGAAAATTAGACTAAAATTCTCGTTACAACAATGTTTTAGAACACAAAGTAGTCCCTAGCCACGAATAATGCTTATGTGAGATCCGGGAGCCCACATAAAAAGGACAGAGATAGAAAGTATAATGACTTAAATTTTCTAAGGGAACCTGTGTTATCACACATTAGGTACAAACTAATTTAATTACAAGTGGTTATTGAAATAATTATTATAAACATTATGCCACTTTAAACTGAGACGATTTTTTATACTACTTTAACGACAAACAAGCACACGGACCGCCTGTTGGCAAGCGATTGCCTCAGTTTATGGATGCGTCAACCCAGGGGCATCACTCGCGCGTTGCCGACCCTTTTTTTTGCGTTAGGAAATGCATTTAGGCATTCCAAGGGCCCTGGGTTTGGGACACCTGGGATATGTGGGACTCGGAACTCCTGGGAAAACACAGACCCCTACCCACTACAACCTGACGGTGGTCATCTTCGGCGCAGAATGGAAGGGACCCGGGATCTCCAACAAAGGAGAGACTCCTTGCAGGACCCTTCGGCGCGCAAGGCCGCCTGGCAGCCAGCCTCGGGAGGAGTAAGCTCAACTCCAGTGCACGATAACACAGACCACTGTGTCCGAAGACACGCGTTGCCGTCTTCCTTGGGATCGCAAACCGAAACACGCACAGGCCCCTCCGCGAGCGCTTCGTGACCCCAAGGGCCCTTTTCGTCACCTATTACGACAGGCAGGGATACCTCGGTAGTATTCTCTTCCCCTAACCGCAGGGAACACGTTGCCGACCCTTTGATAACCTTATCAAAAACGCCCCTTGAAGAACTCTATTAAAGAACACAAAAGTCAATAGTCAAACCGAACAGAGCGAAACCATGGTGGTTCCAAGCAAAACCAAATACGCTCAAGAAATGTCATCCCGTAAAATGGACGACATTGAGTGACAGCTACACCCACTTACGACTTCTATGTCTCTCTCTTCTGTGCCTAAAATGATCCCCGAACTTACCCGAGGGAGCAAATGCGATCCTTTCTTCGTATTGATGTTTATGTAAAAATTATTACGTTTCAACTTTATCCTTCGTAAGTTACTTATAACAAAGTGAGTGAGTGCCTCATGATTATGCATTATTTATTTACTAACGATACAATGGGATGAGTATTATGACGTACCAACTTGAAAGCGTAGAATCTTTTGTGTTTCCAATACTTTTTAGGCACGAGAGTTCGCTTTAAATAGAGATGTTGACACTATCTTCTGTTTATTTTTAAAAATAAATAAGATCAGCTTACCGAAGTAGCGGTTCATTTGTGTAAATCATACATACTCGTACATACCATCACGCCTTTTTCCCAACGGGGTAGGCTGAGACCACATCTTTCCACTTGCTACGGTCCTGACACACCTCTTGCGCTTCTTCCACTCTCATTAATCATTATACCCTTGGCGAATTTTATTAGCTGCTTTTCAGACAGTTTATTCATTCCGTGAATTGTTATTTTAACTCTGCACTTCAAGTTTACCTTACCCCATTTAATGGAATGAATGAAATGGCAACCGCGAGATCCAAATATAAAATAAATAAATATGCGCCAGACAACACACCTCTTGTAATGGTCTCGAAGTAGGGATTGTAAATCCCTGTGTTACGAGGTACCACACAAGGAAATAAGCTAGGGGCGTCTCCCAGCACACCCAGACCCGAGTCAATTCAGAAAAGATCGTTTCCTGAATTGACCCGACTGGGAATCGAACCCGGGACACTACGGAAATCGAGGCGAGAAACCGTGCTACAGCACACTACGCCAATCGTGTCGTTTGACAAGCACTGCAATGCAGTTCTCACTGAAATGGTCTGTCTCCTCTTGAAGACCTGCATATTTATGCAGGCCTTTCTCGCCTCACCTGAAGAACCTACGAGTAATAACCTATAATTATTATCTTTATTCAGTCATTAAATTCCTGAATGTGTGAAGAAATAATTTAAAATTATGCCTAAAAATATCTACGAGTATTTATAGTATAAAGATATCACTAGGCAAAAGTGTTTACATACCACTTCATATCTCACCTAAATTTAAAACGTTTTCTATAACCATTCAGTTACCATAACGTCTAATAGTTATTAATTCTAAGACAGTAAGATGCAAAACGCTTATTAGATGTGTATCGAAGATATTTATGTCGGTTTGCTCCGGCAAATTAATATCATATGGACCCTTATCCGAAGCAATTGCAGTGATTAAATTTAATAGAGGTATTTTAGTATAGTGCTCAAATCATGAGAGTATTGGAAGCAATATTAACACTATTAGAACAACGGCTGTTATGAGGTTCATTGGTAGAACAAGGGAAGAAAAATGTACCTATTGAAATAAATTGATAAAAATTACTACTTTCCGATGTGAAAACACCAGTAAAATGTAATTTCATGTAAAACCACGTGTCCGATATGGACAGGATTCAAATTTTCATAGTCTGGCTGACTGATTCCATCAATGTTTTAGCCAAAAACCTTTCAACATCTCTTAGTATCTCAACAACTAATGTCTTATGGCTCACCGAATGATGAATAATGACACCAAAAAAAACATTCGATTATAGACAATATTTACTGTGAAGACGGGGTTCTTGCTAACTTCGATAATTAATAAGATATAAATAACACTAGGATAATTCATCTTACAACTAACAAACAAAAAAAAAGTGAAATAAATTAAGGTATATATATATTTCACTTTTTTTTGTTTGTAATACTAGTAGTGTAAAACTATTTTTTATTGGCAAGAAATGAAAGGCTTTTTTTATTTTTATATTATTATGTAATGTTTAATTAGGAACACTAACAGATTAATAAAAGGCAATTCCGTGAGGGAATATATCAGTGTCTTATTTAAGAACGGTATCTCGAAAGACGAGCAAAATACTGGACTCAAGAGTAATCTGCGAGAATCTGAATAGATGACGCTGGGTTACGTTCTTTGTGTATCAAAACCGAGAGCAATGCTCTACTTTTGAAGCTGCTTTATTAAGACCCTCTTCTGTCTTGGCAACGAATGTGACTTGGTGGAATGGTTAAGAAGTTGGCTACTACACCAGAGGTCCCGGGTTCGATCCCCGCACAGTACAAACATTTGTGTGCATGAACATGTCTGTTTGTACTGGTCTGGGTGTCTCCTATGTATAATAAGTATGTATTTACAAAAGAAAAATGTATTTAAGTATGTTTATCCGTTGTCCAGTATCCCATAACACAAGCTTTAATTAGCTTACTTTGGGGCTAGATGGCGCTGTGTGGAATAATGTCCAGGGATATTTATTATTTATTTATTTATTTATCTCTATAAACTCTTTTAAAATTATAGAGAATTCTTCACAAAAGCGCTATTACTCAGCGGTGACGGTGTTGTCACAATAGCGCGACTGTGTAGCTAGCGTCAAAAAAATTGCTGTCGATAGTCGAGGGGGCTGGTGTTATCGTAGACTCAAAATTTCTTCGTTTATATACTTAAGACTTAAGCAGAACGGAGATCTATTTCGAACTATGTCTGTAGTTGTCTAGATTGAGATACAGCTCCCGAGCTTTTGACTGCAGCGAGGGATTTAGGCTCTCCCCAGACAAAGACGGATTTATTTTACCTCATGTGAGATAAGCAAACCAGAAATTGGCAAGAATTGGAAATGCCGAATAATAAAATAAACAAATAAATTGTAAAAAATAAACAAAATCTTAAAAATAAACAATAACAGACTTACAAAAACGAATGAATACTCAGTAAGGGATTTAGTAAATGTGAGTGATTTTTTAATCGGGTTTAATTTTCAGGTTTTCCTACAAAAAATGCTGACTGTTCAACTGATTTTGTTTTGATAGGTTGTGGAATGATCTTTAATTGCCTTTATTAAAGGTTTTTTTTACGCCAAAGGTAGATCGAGGTTAGCCTTTTTCAATAATTCAAAAGATACAAAACGAAATTAAAATCCAATATCTGTAATCTGGTCAATAATGCCATTCCTCGAAATAGATTAGAAAATATTTTTAGAATTAGCAATCGCCCAATACTTGCGGAGGAATCCGCTGTCCCCTACCTCTTGCAGCCTGCCTGTCAATAGGTACATGTGCTAAAATGTCCTGCAATAATTCGGCACACATTAACAGCTGAGCGCGTACATCGCCGCGTTAACCGCTACGCGCCGCATTGACGCAATTTACCTTTCAATTTTCATTTCCCACTTCGCTGGCTCTGCGAATGAAAATGACATCGAATTCCGTCTAGTGATGGGACGGTATCGCTACTTTTTGGTATTTTTCCGATAAGACTTAGCTATCCGTAACGCCTCCGTAACCGATTGTAATTATATAGTGGTACGAGAGCTCTGCCCGAAATCCGGATATTTTATAAATTGACCTCAATATATCAGGACCTAACATCTGTGAGTTGACAACAGGACAGAAAAAAGTGTGTTTGACGTCACACTTAATCCTAAATTAATCAGAAAGAGACAAAAGGCAGGATGTCACTGCCAATGCCGTGTGCAATGTTTAACTAAGACCAACACTGAATCTTCAACAATAAATAGGTACTGAATATAATAAACATGAATGCTCAACACATCAATGTTTTCGTTTGTGGAACCACCCCACAACCCACACCTACCTAATGAGACAGGTCCAATACCAATCGAGCTAACGAGAAAGTGCCTATATTGTTTTATCATATTAAGCCCAAGCTACGAATATAATTCTTACTCTAAATAAACCTTATCCTCTCTACTGCAGAGCAAAGACATTCCCTTCCGATATTCAACCCGTTTGCAAGCTAATGTGAACACCAAACATCCCGCAGTTTGGATGTTTGGTCATCAGCACTAAATTCAAATAGATAACATAAGGCTTTCCGTCTGTATGAATAGTTGCCACTTCTTTGATTTACGCCTACTTTAGTCACCATAGCGTCCTAGTACTATGAATCCGCTAATAATTTCTTAATCAATTTCAATTCAGTTCATAGAGTGTAATGATAGGTGTAAATGTACTTGAATTTAATATCCCTTGGGCGTAGACTTAAAATGGATACAGAAGCGCCGCTCTTGACAATCGTAGTCCCCTGTTTCCTCCCTGAAAATTGCTAGAAGAGGAATGGTTTTTTTTAATGAAAATATTGTCACTATTGGCACGTCTCTGTTTTTTTTATAAATTAATTAAAAGAGATTTGAACCTTCAAAAATCTTTAAAAAATTGGCCAGATTTTCCGCTGGGTTCAAATATCCAGCAAAACGAATTTGAATGGTTTAAATATAAAAAAAGGAAAACATAGAAACACGGCCAAAGTCATTCTCTAATTTTTATTGCAAGGAGTAACTAAATCACACAACTTTTCGAAAAGGGATCTGGGAATTACGAAACGTCGATTTTGTGTTCTTTTAGGTAATTTCGGTTCAAGACTTCGAGTTGCAGTTGTCTCTATCGCACACGCGGCCAGCAACAGACAGCAAGAGATTTTACAAATACCTATTTTTCGATTCTCTCGCCTGTGCTGTGTCCTCTTAGTTAGCATTGCCAAATTAGGTGCACCGCACTGCACTTTTTTCTAACACGAGAGGACTTACACTTGCGCCATCATTTTCTGTTAATGTCTGTGGCAAAGGCATTCCCATTTTCATGGTAACATGAACCCCAAACATCTAAGCTTCTGCATTCTAGGTAGTCTTGTTTGCTCGCGTACTTACGATTTTAAAAATCAACAAACGGAATTCGATTAAAGAATCAATTGATGAAATCACATCACTCACTTACCAACCTACATTGCTGTTAATGTAACGACACGCAATTGAATTGCAACCATAACACTTTCCGAATAATAACGAGAATCGTGGGAACATCACATTTTAACGGTAGGCACAGTACTATTGCAAGTTGTTTAATTCGAATTCCAGGGGTTCAGAAGTACCTTATAAATTTACTTTCACGATTTTAAATAGCAATTTATTCAAGGGTTGTGTTATGGTGTTTAATGTTTGTGTTTACTTATTACTTTGCTTCTAGTGACACCTTTACTTGTAACCAGTTAGAAAAAAACTGTAAACGAAGCGAAGTTTGCCAAGTTGCTAAGGTAGTTGAAATGCTAAAATGCCTTTCGCAGATTCTCATCTAGGCTAGGCTTTATTATGAGTGATTTTTTATTTTTTAGCATTTAACAGTGCACTATTTTCTGAACAAGGATATAAACTAGGGGGATCCAGGGGCGTCTACCACGAGTTGCCAATTTAAATTTAAGTTATCGTTCGCGTAAATGATGACACATGACATGACATGAGTTTAGTAGAGCGGCTGACAGGGAGCTAGTCTATACTAATGTCATAAAGAGGAAAGACTGGTTTGCTTGTATTGAATAGGCTCCGAAACTACTGGACTGATATTAAAAATTCTTTCACCAATATAAAGCTAAATTATCAGGGAGTGACATAGGCTATATATTTTTTTAATTAAGACAGTCTACGCCTACGCCCGTAGCCGCTGACGGACAGCTAGTGTTTCATATTTTTCTATAGTCAAACTGGCTTTGATTTACGTAAATTGTTTTGTAACAACATTTTCTGAAAACCACAATCTAAGAATATCCATTCATGTAACATTTTGAACATATGTCATACGTTTTTTTCGAGATCACAATTAGGGTGCCTTTTGTATGAAACTGTCCCCTAAGTTGTAATTTTTCTAAGGCCCTATCGTCTATAATCTCCATAGTCTTTCACAGAAACAAGGTTACTCTGCGAAATGCCTGATCATAAATTAGTTGTCTAATCTCATATTCATTTCACATGTCGTATACCGATCAGATTGCTAACGTATATGTAAATGAGACACTACGATACGCGAATTGCTGACGATATTACACTTGTGTAAGAGTAAGCATTAGTTAATAGCACAAGTTCAAAAATCAACTATGTAAGGCTTGCTATTAACCAGAGTTATCGAGATATTGCATAGTACCCACTACGTATTCAAATAATAAACTTTATTAGGAAAATATATGACATTTAAAAATAACTTGAACTGCTAAATTATTGCTGGCGAACCTATACTTACAGAAGTAGAAGAAAAAATTACATTTTCATTTACATATCTACCTAGTTACTACATCACTCACTAAGGATGCCATATCGTTTTTGTAAGTGTTTTGATAATCAACCGGTATAAATACACAGTGACAGTACAAACGTTCGTCACATACATAATTATTATATTTTTTCCCTGTACTCTCTGGGCAAAGGGCATATCATTCAAATTGTTATACAAGAAAATAATATCTTGACAGATTAACAGTTAGTTTTTTCTTGTAATGTATGGTAAATGGACCAATAATATTACAAGCGTGATTGCCCCTCGTTTGTCGCTCTCTGTGTCGTTTGTAATATTGACATACTTTGAACTCATATTGTTGCGAACATCTTTCAAAATCTCGAAGACCCCAGGGAAGTCAATTTTCTCAGTGCCGCTTTTCACAAACAACAACAACAACAAATACAGCCTTATACGTCCCACTGCTGGGCACAGGCCTCACCTCAACTATGAGGTGGTACAAGCCATACTCCAACACGCGGGCTCAGTGCGGATTGTTGGAGAGGTGAATGTAAGGCCAGTGATAAACCTTACCGTCAGATGTTATCAAGCCGCCTTTTTAAGCCTCTGACTAGGCTTCACGACTGATATCTTGCGACGTCAGCCGGGACCAACTGTTTAACGTGCCTTCCGAAGCACGGAGATGCCCGAAAAACGCATCACTTAATTTCGGTCGGGATGGTCACCCATCCATAACCCGACCTGTCTGGCGTTGCTTAACATCGGATCGTTGCCGATCCGCTGCCGTCACTTAGCCACGGGCACCTAATCAATGAATATTATATGGATGCTTTCTTTTAACAATCGTAACAGATTGCCTGTTCCTATCATAAACAATATTCGGCATTCAATAGCTACATTATTCCGCTCAATCTGTCCTTATTTTCACAAACCCTACTAAATTGATTCAATCACATCTGAGTCCGATTTGCGAGTTTCGAACGCGATATTCTAGGCAATATCCAAGTGTATAATGTCGTATTTTTATCTTGGTGGAATAGGGTTGTCCAACGTTTTTATGAAAAATATATACAACTGTAACGATGCCGTTTCGTTCCAGTCTCGTGGACGTTAGAACCTCCACGATGGCTGGAAACTTCATAGTTTAACCTACTGGCCATCAATAGTATTCTGTACCTGTCCTTTCAAAATTTAATTTATCGTTCCATGTTCCCTGTTCAGCATTTTGAGTCATTCCTACTAAAACCATCGTACTGAACAGAGCTTGCGAGCATTTTACCGCATTACCAGTTTAATTTAATTACGTGATTACCAATTTAGTTACCTCTTATCAGTTACTATGTTATGGTTTTGGCCTTTGTATATTTTTATATTGTTAGTTTATTATCTGAGGTGTCTAATAAATAAATGGAAAATAATATCGGTAAGGTAGGTATCTATTTTTTGGCAAAAGATTAAAACTCAAAAAAATTAACAGTAACCTAAATAGCCTTACTTCTCACGGCCTACAAACTTAATATATCAGTCTAATTATATCACGGAACTGATAATATTTGAAAGTTTATACATTTATCTTAAAAAAAAAAATGTAAGCGATAAGAGTGGACTGTATTTCGATAAACTAAATATATACGGTACGACAGAAAATAAAACGATAATAGTGGGAAGAGATAATCAAATGGACAAAACACTTACCAATAAAGCTGTGCTCTTGTGTGCCTCGGTCTTCGGCGGTTGGTTGGGGCTCCGATCACCTTTGGGAACTCGAACTCACCTCCAGCAACAGTTACCTTTCTCCAAGTACCTAATACCAGGTGTAGAACAACAGTGTTTCCTCCAGTCGACTTCTCTCTTTCCCTTTGCAGTTACTTACTTTGCAGTTACTTTGCATACACGTGAAGCGACAACGAAAAGGGTTGTGTACTAAATTACAATATTACAAAAAACGATATAATTACGAAAATGTGCTTGTGCACCGACAATGACTACCATGAAACGTCAACGAGAATAATTTGAATGGCGCGCCGTTACAAGTATGTATGGGCTTATATACCATATTTGAACTGACTGGGGTTGCCAGGCGAAAGACGATATATGGTCGCGTTCACACATCGACAATCCTGAACATTCCGCCCACCAAAATACGGCGTATTTTCGAAAGAACTAAACTATATACAACTAAACGTAATTGGCAATAGGTTTCCTAATAAATACACAAAATAAGCGAATTCCAGTTAACCGAATTACGAAACAAATTAAAGTAAAACTTACACGAAGTGACAAATAAAGTTATTAGTACACGAATACACGAAATAAACTATTATACGAACCACAAGGCAGCGAAACGATATTATGCATGATGGTTCATACATACGACAACTAACTAGACGAAATTAAACGAAATGACAATAGTGAATTAGTAAGTAAGCTAAGCAGCGGTATGCGGTTTGACCACTGGCCCTCTGAGTCTACCGGGTGGATAAGTTGAACGTGAGCCGTTCGAATCGAACTGAAGGACACACGATGGGTAAGGTCTAGACCTTGTTCACGCCGGTTTCTGCGGAAATGCGGGCTACCTGGTGGATTGAACATGACTTCAATCAGTTCAGCACGCGAAGCCTGTCTTACTAGGTCTAACAAACCATTAGACTCGCAAACGAAATATCCGCCCGGGTCAGAGACAAACCTCCAGCAATGGCCAAGACGCGAGATAAAACGAATTGAAGCTGCAACACCTGCTACAATCATTGGTTCCAAAACGAGTCCGAATTGCACTGTTTTAGAAGCAGTAACTTTAATGAATACATCAATGCACACTATGAGAATGCGCAATCCACGACCGCTAGCCAGGCAGGCATCGAAAAAACCTGCGCTGTCGACTACAAGCGATAATCGTGATTTCATTTCATTAACGAAAACGAAAACGACAGCGGAGCAATAAAGGGTGTTGCCCGACCTTTAGGTTGAGCTCGAAAGCATTTATCGCAGGTGGATATTCCTGCATATAAACCTCTAATCGACAACAATAACCGAAGAGCGATTAAATTTTGCGAATCTGTTAGTCCAAGGGACGCAGAGTGCTGGTCACAATTTTCGGTGATTAGCTCAGCCACAGCTAACCGGTAACTAAGAGGCAAGAGAAGCAGTTCGCCTACGTCAGACGACAAAATTAAATCTAGCTTAAATAGTAGACCACCCACCCTGAAGTGACTGAGTTCGTCGGAGACAGGAAATAATTTCCACCTAGACTTCGGCAAGAATGTGATTTCTGTTGCGCTAGGAAGAGAAATACCATAATAGATGCGATAGCACGCTCCTCGACACAACTCACGATAAAAACAGAAGAGTGGGTATTCTCTTCACGCGACAAGTCACGATACGAAGGTTTTGAAGTAAGACAGCGCAAGCTACTGATGAGTCGAGAAAAATACCCAAGAAGGCGCAGGATGTACAGCAACGACGACGAAAGATAAAGAATTTCAACGACGATCGAAAATATGTTGCGTGCTGATAATTCATCAAAAACTGCCTGATTAGGCAGCGTCTCCAATGGCTTTAACTCCCAACGAGAGCACGACTTCAGCGATGAAGCTCCAAGTTTTAGTGCGTAAAAACGCCCCGGCTCATGTTCCACGAGGATACGAACAACGTCATGCGACAAATTACGCTGCGACGCAAGATATCGCAGCCTAAAACTCAACCGACAGTAATATGCTCTAGTGCGATGCGGTGACGATGAATATACGAAAATATAAACGGAAGGCAATATATCATCAGAAGCTGCTCCATCGCACAACCCATCCGACTGTGGCCAAGACTCCCAGGGTTCGTGAGGCCAAGGAGGCCCCGTCCACCATTGCACATCCCGGGTTAATCTCGCTTGCAACAACTCACGAGAACTAAGATCAGTCAGGCTTTCAAAAACATCTGTGTGGTTCGACAAATCCACAGAGACAGACCGCAATACCTCACTATGAAGGATGCTATGAAAACGACCATCCGAAGACAAGAGCAACCCAACCCTTGTGTAGCTACACCTTTGGCAGATCTCCATGCCAACAAGACGCTTCTGCGCCATCTCACGACAACGACAAAGTCGAGGCCTATCCTGAGGCCAACCGACCGCAACTGGTATCCCCGCTTCACCATCAGGACCTCGACAATTTACAGCCTTGCTAATAACTACTGACGATAAATCAACCTTGAATGCCACAGCAGCTCTGGGAGATTCCAAATTCTCCAATTCCAGAGAACTACCGTGGTCCGTCCCTAACGACAACTTGGATTTCAATGATGATGCAGCCCTGGGAGAACCGAAGTTCTCCAATTCCAGTCCACAACTGACATTGGCAAACGACAAATACAAAATAAAACAACTACACTGATAACAGTTAAACACAGCATCATACCCCGTAGCTTTCCTACCTAAAACTGTGTAAATAGCAATAGGCTGACCCTGTTTATAAATTGCAAGGCCAGGTTGAGGCACTGGACCAAGAAACCTGCCACCAACCAACATGTCATCAGCTCTGGGTTGAATGCAGGCATTCTCTGCAAAATTCATTTTTCTTATAAATGCCCCCAAAGAAGCATTGACTTTCAAAGTTGGCATATCCAAACTAAATCTTGGCAAAATGAAAGCTTCCAAAGAGAGGCTGTACAAGCACTCAGATGATGGAACCATACAACAAACCTGTAATCTAAGCGTGTCAGCTGATACCTGACCGATACCATGTAACAATGAACTACTACTACACATTATTAGCCCACGCTTCCTAATGCATGCCAATCCTACATGATCAACATCACTGGCACTGTGAAGCAATATGCTAGTAGGCACAAATATCCTATGTTTAATTTTAATAAAAACCTCCGAAGCCAAAAATTGGACCTGAGTGTCATAACCCGATGTAGTGATTGATATACTCCTAAAAGACACTCCTGAGTGCTCTGCATCACCAGCATTACTTAAGTGAAGTATTGTATGCTGCCTGCACTTACGCCTATCACACTGTACCGACAATCGACAATTTTGTACAGTATGTGCATCATGCAGACACCCCATACCCAGCCTCATCTCTTTCACTGGAACAACTTGATTGTAGGGTTTTAACTCTAAAAACTGCGGACACCTATCCCAACTATGGCCCTCAACAGAGCATACAGTACAAATTATTACAGGTGGCACGCTACACAAAGACTGCTGACTAACAGGCTTGCTGGCAATGTTATTTAGCCAGAGGCCAGAACTCTCTAATGTTTCATCGCTTTTAGCACTATAACTATGTGTCTTACTATTACTAGGTACAGAACAATTCAAGCCACGTTGCACCTGTAACGTTTCCTCAGTTGCTGTGTCCCACCTGGATAATGACACATTCTCCATCTTCTCATCGAAGGGCGGCTTATTATATTTGGACAATCCAACACTTGACACTATAGGCTTCTGTTCAGTTACATTTGGTTTCTGGCGCAAACGTAATTTTACGGTCTTTGCTATCAGCTCGAACTGCCGGGTTACCTCCATTACCTTTCGTCTCTCAGAAGGTGCAATAGAACAAAACAAGTCTATTTGAGCCCTATGAAACGCGGCAGAAGTCTCGTCTACATCAGCCATAGCATAACCATGTAAATCCGTACCTACCATCTCCTCCATACGGGCATACTCCATATTACGCACAATACGATAATTGTTCGCGGTGCCCGACATCACACCGCTCTCCATGACTGCTTATCTCAGAGATATTTACGAAAACAACCAAAGAACTACAACGTAAATACGAAAAACCGACAATTTAAATCTCTGAAATAAACAAACCATTGGAAAGACAATATTGTATGACAATCAGACAACCGTGACAAGACGAATTAATCAAGCTCTTTTTTTTATACACCATAGATCCTTCACAGATCCAGTTTATGACTTTGATAATGCCACGGCTAACGCATCAATATGTAAAATAACGGAACGAACGATAATTACACTCAATAGCGACTAAAGTTATAACGGTCACGAAAACCTAATGCCAACTACCCGCGAAATTTTTAACAAATTATTTACCGTTACGGCAATGACAGTACAATGTTTATCAATCGAAAAACCATAGGTCGCCTTCCAATAAATCAGGCTTGACGGCACTTAATAAATAAAAAAAAACACTTTTTTAACGGCATGTGTTGTAAGTCTGTTGAGAACATTGCAAACAAACTGGTTTCTTACAGACTTTGCATAAATATGAGGTTTTCCTATGTTTTTCCTTGAAACATAAAAAACAATTTTTACGGATTTGGAGTTGACTATTTTCAGTTTTTAATTGGGCCTGAGGTGTTGCAGTTATACCAAGAATACAAGTGAGGAGCGCCTTTAGTTCCAAAGAGAAATGCAGA
Source organism: Udea olivalis (assembly GCA_947369235.1). Taxonomy (NCBI): domain Eukaryota; kingdom Metazoa; phylum Arthropoda; class Insecta; order Lepidoptera; family Crambidae; genus Udea; species Udea olivalis. Next base: position 4,927,545 of record OX376362.1, on the reverse strand, counting down.
ATCGTTATACGCCGTTCGAGGTGCGGGCGAACTAAACATTTCGCAACATTTTTCCTAAATAATCGGCCTTCCGGTTTATAATTTGAAAAAAATACCAAAGGCCATCATCTGGAGAGTTTGGAGCAAGAATGCTTAGCACATTTTTCATCTAATGAATCTACGCCACCTTTCGATGAATTATAAAAATGAATTATTTCCGGAATATCTCTTTTTGTATCGGTTGCTACGGAAAGATACATCAAAATATAGAAGATCTGACGCATAGACTGATTCTTCTACCACTGGGATACTTGGAGTTTCTTCAAGATCGAAGTTATCATCCGGAGACGAGTAATTAGCAGGCTCTGGTACTTGCATTTTATGCTTATCAGCTGATGAATCGTCGGACTCCGAAAAAGTTATGTTTTCCATAACAAAACCCTAAAAATTTTCATCATTCACGTTAATTTGGGGTTGCTTACTTGTTGACGAACATCAGCAGTTGAAGGTCGTTTATTTGACGCCGTTAAAACGCTTGTAAGCCCTGAAATAAGAACGGAATCAAACTATAAAAACTTTTTTTTTTTTTTTTAATATTGTCCGTCAAGATGACCTCACTCCACCTGATGGAAAGCGGTCGTGAGGTCCAGATATGAGGTTGACAAGCCCAGTCATTCAAACGAATCACTGGGCTGGCCATCCTCACCTTGAAGGCCTGCAGAAATGCCTTTTCACCTTTTTTTTTCTTACATTAAGTCTGACACTACGTCCCACAGACGTCATTACGTCGATACTTACCTGTTAGAGGCGCACCGCACGTCCGCTGGCCCCCGCTGCGCGCGAGTCACTAGGTCCTAGGAAGGTTCAGGAAGGGGCAAGTCCGTGCGTGAACGACATTAAAAGTTGTGATGGTTATAAGGTTATACCTACGTCTCACGGACGTACGTCAGTGGTTAAGGGTTTAAATTTCAATAACCAATTGTATACAGTTATAATTTAACAGGAACCCGTGTATCGAGGTAAGCAAATCATACCTATTTGCTTACCTATTACTATTAGATAATCTATTACCTAGGACTCTTTGTATTCATTTATTCTTATTTTGTTACAGTTCTTCTTTCCTACCTATACTTTTACCCTATAGGTACAATAAACAAGTCACTGGATTGGCCGATCTTTTATTCACTATTCTATAACTACATCTACTCCTAAATATTGTGTGACGAATCCCGGCGCTCCGGCTCCTGCATTGCTGGCCTGGAACGAGGATTTCGCCATAAGCTATATACTTATGAAAATACAAAGTGTCAATTCATTTGAGGATGAACTTAGTAACCTTGTCCATATTTATAGTCCGTCTTCAAAATATATAATTTGTGATCCTATTTTGTATTGTACAAGAAAATTATCCATTTTTGATAGTCCCTTGAATCACCAATCCATTTAAGATTCCCAGAAGACGGAATGGTTTTGATTGTTAGGAAAGTGTCATTATGTGCTACCCAAATGAAATCCTTTGATTGTCAAATGTAGGAAAATAATATTCTTTATTCAAATAGACTTTTACAGAAAGTTTGCCTAGTATTAAAACAAAAAACATTTACAAATAGTAGGAAAATTGAAAAAGTAACGACTACCAGTTTCTACGAAATAAAAACTACTTGATGGATAAACAGACAGACAGACAATGGAATGATTCTAAAAGGTTCTCTGTTATCTTTTGTGAGATGGAACCCTACAAATACCATCTAGTGTGCCACACTACTGTGTGGCAACCCTATGGCGGAAACCAGAATGTCCGTGACTACACTCCTGATTCAGATCGCCAGCCCACGAGAAAGTATTCGTCGTATTACGAATATAAAAATATGGCTGGGAAAATGAAAGAAATAATTTTGACATTAAGTAAATGGAAACTTATAAATAAAGTTGGAATTTTATCTGCGCACCAAATAAGTTTACTTTGCGCTACGTAAGTACTCGTAAGTAATTTGTGGTTATAGCATTTATTGGAAGTTTGTTTAATTCAGATTTATACTAGCCCGTTTGATCAATGTACGTAGTAGGTTACATTTCTACCTAAGATAACCTTAAAGTGAAATAGTGGGGTGACGTGACCACCCCATGTTCTTGGGTATTGGCGGATTCCGATATGTGGGCGGTACTGATAAATAAGGCGTTTAATCTTTTTTTGGATGGTTTCATTTAATTCAAGCCCAAGATTCACTTAACTTGGGAATGGTATCAAAATATAAATAATAAAAAAAAGCGTCAACACACTGCTTGTCATGGTTCCGAAGTATACATATCTTTGTGTTACGAGGTACCTACCAGAGACAGATTTAAGCATAGACCCGAAAAAATTTAGAAAATATCGTTTAGTAAATTGAGCCGAATAGGAATCGAAACGAGAAACCGCACAACCGTACGCAGCGCACTACGCCAATCATGTCGTCTTCAAAATGATCTCAGTGGAAAATAAAATCAGAAAAAAATAGTTTATTTATATCTACTATTCAAGAATGTATTACAGTTGAACAATGCTGCATCATTAGTGAGAGGTCAGCGGCTTAATTAAAAAAGGTGAAACTTCCCTTTGGAGATAATGATCGGTCCGTGTGGTATCTTCAATCACGGCTCTCGAAAATATATACAGGGATCGAGCGAACGGCCTTTAAGAAAAAACTGCACAACCTTCTTCACTTGTTAGCACAGCCACCCACATCATACACATTCAAAGATACAAATAATCTTATTTTATTTATTATATCTTATTTGATGTATATGACAATTTTGGCTTGCATTACATTTTATTTACAATATTGGTATGCTAAATGCTAAATCTTGAAGCCCACCTATTTAATAAATAATAAATAATAATAAATATCCCTGGACATTATTTCACACAGCGCCATCTAGCCCCAAAGTAAGCTAATTAAAGCTTGTGTTATGGGATACTAGACAACGGATAAACATACTTAAATACATTTTCTTTTGTAAATACATACTTATTATACATAGGAGACACCCAGACCAGTACAAACAGACATGTTCATGCACACAAATGTTTGTACTGTGCGGGGATCGAACCCGCGACCTCTGGTGTAGTAGCCAACTTCTTAACCATTACACCAAGTTGGTCGTCAAACAAAATTTGATGAGAATGAGAAAGGATTTCATTTTTCTCCTTTTAAAACCGCTTCAAGAGTCGTGGAAGACGTCTAAATCAGATAGATCGAATCAACACCACCCTTAACAGACTGCTAGACTGGATGGCGGACCATAATTTGGAACTAAATGTATCAAAAACGAAGCTTAAGCAATTTAAGCCGAGACAAAAAATATGTTTAGACAATAATATAACATTCCAAAACAATAGCTTGGATTTTGTCAATTCAGCCACACTCTTAGGAATAGACATGGATTCAGGCCTAAATTGGAAAGCACACATAGATAAAATAACCGCCAGACTTTCAAAATGTATATACGCTCTCTATGAGCTAAAGAAATGTACGGATTTAAAAACAGCTATAGTTGCTTATTATGCTTATGCGAACGCTTGGCTAGGATATGGGATCATTTTATGGGGAAACATCTCAGGTGCAAATCAATTATTTATATTACAGAAAAGATGTGTACGAATATTGGTAAATATAACAAACGAAGAAAGTTGCAGACCCCATTTTGTTAAACTCAAAATACTGACACTAACTTCATTATATAGGTATATTGGAAATATGTAAATTCATAAGGAAAAACCTGATTTTACAATTACAGGCCAAGGATTTTCACACTAAAAAACGGAACTTAAGATACAAAAATAGAATTTAAATTATTTAACCTTTCACTAAATTGCAATTAGTAAGCTCAGGAACACTCCATATGTCAATAAAAATTTACAACAGGTTACCTAATCATATGAAAGAAATAGACAAAGATGTGGAATTTAATAAAAAGCTAAAAGAATTACTAATAAGTAAATGCTATTATAGCCTAGAAGAGTATTTCTCGAATCCCTAAGGGTTTACATAAATAATAAAGATAATTATTAATTATGCATGTAATGTAAAAAAAATCAATTAATTGGAATTTCAATTTATTAAAATAGATTATACTTAGATTAGATACGATTTAGAATTTAAGCTTTAGTTCTCTTAGACGTAAATTAATTATTGTACGAAATGTTTTTATGTTGCAGTGCCATAACAGGGTCATGTGTGTACTTTTTAGATTTAAGAACTTGTTAAACCACATGAAGCAATAAATATTTATGACTATGACTTATGACTATAATTTAGTATGGTTAAAAAGAAAATTTTTGTCAGTATTGAACCCAGAATGTGTATAAACGTGCAACTTTCAGGGGTTAAGTTGTCGAATAAGGAAATACAAATTCGTGGGTTTCAGTCCCGTTATAGAGTTGCCACCAAATGATTTGTTCAACTATTTTTTGGTTCACTTACACGTGAGTGAGTGAGTGGGCGTACCATAAGTTCATCATCATTAATCATAATTCGCAGCCACAAGACGTCCACTGCTGAACATAGGCCACCGATTTCCAAAGCGAAAGCCGGGGTGGCAGGCGGTCGACATCTACTGGAATACTACCTGCACCTTTACTAGTACGTCTACCACGAGTTGCCACTTTAAATTGACATCATCGTTCGCGTAAAAAAATGTATTGGGATGACACATGACATGACATGACAATGTCAAATCCCGATACATTTTTTTACGCGAACGATAATGTAAATTTAAAGTGGCAACTCGTGGTAGACGAACTGGTCGTCCGTCCACCTTGCAGGCGTGCGTCTCACGCTTCGCTTATTTTGAAAATTTTCCATTCTACCACCGTCCCAAAAGTTAACTCTGCCAATAGTCACTACAGCGTCTATAAGTTAATATGGTGGTATATCCGTACAGTGCCTTTATAGTGATTGATATAAGATACAAAGCTGATAACGGCATAACCCTGTTAGGGTTAGTCTCCTGTATTTTAGCATACAGCACTTTGCGCCGAGTATTACATGATATATTCATGAGCTGAAGCAGTATGATTGATCCAGCAAAATTGAACAGATTTAAAATTGAACGATCCAATAGAGATCTTAGCTCTTTGTGTAGCTATACAATAGTTCAGAAATATCGACATAGACAATGTGACCCATTCATACTGTATCAAACTTAAAGACTGTAAATAAAATAGGATTAAACTTTTCTTCTGCGAGGAACATAAAAAAGGTCCCGCAACCTATTGATATTATATATTAGTTTTCGAAGTGTTAAAATGTAAAAAAAAAGAATCAAGAACTTGTAACGGTTTATTCTTGTTTGTTAGAACCTGTAAATGTCGTATTTTATTTTACACAGTTTTTTAAATAAATTATTAACTTTAAGATCCTTGTTTAGTTCATCGAGGGAGCGTCGTGGCCTAAGAGGTAGCAGCCCAATCCGGGTGGATCGTGTAGTCCCTTGTTCAAATCTGGCCAGAACCAATCTTTGTGTTCATTGTTAAATTTTCGAACAACTCTCCGGTGATGGAAAACATCGATGAAATAACAAATCAACCTAGATAACGTTGGAAGGCTCACCTAAATTGGGTACCATTTAATACCATTATGTATCAAAATGACACATTATACTTTACTAACGCCTGCTGTAAGCCCAAAACAAGTTTAAAAAAGTAACTGCTGAGTGTCTCACCGGGTCTTCTCAGCAAGAAACAACTCCGAAGCTGTGGTAGAATCGCATTATGTCTGTATACTGTTTGTTTTATATCTATATTATTATAGTATTTATGTCTATTATTTAGTATACTTGCTTTAAATTTGTCGATTTAAAATTACTTACTGTGAAAGTCTATTTGAGTTTGAGTTACCATTGATGAAAAGTGGACTTCTGAGTGTTCCATTCACCGTGACGGCCACAGTAACTTGCCTGTTTGGGATATAGTCGAGATGGTATGTTTAATTTATGGGCTTAAAGAAATAAAGATAAACACATTACAATGATGTCAAATTAAAAACGAAAGCCTGTTTCTATTCAAGTAGCTAAAATACGGAAGTTAAAGTAGAAAGAGTTCTAGTAATGGTCAGAAAATGTTACACAAACATTGTGAAAACATCCAAATAGCCCATTGCGACTGAATCCGTTTGTTTACCGCATTATAACATGATAATGAATTATTAATGAATACCTCTGTATAAAGCAGGAAACCTGAGTATAAAACCTCTTTTTTAATACCACAGTCGAGGCTGTGAAGGCTTTGTGGTTTCACCGTTTTACCCCAGGGCATGTTAAAGAAAATTCCCGTGCTAAACAGCGGTATTGCCCAAGAGAAACAGGTTATTATCATATCGTTCGAGAGTTTCCTTTAAAAGTATACTAGGATACAAACAGGTGAAAGAAATTTACCTGCTATTTTACGCGTTAAACAGGTTAGAAAAACCATTTTTACCGAGCACAATGTTACGTGAAAGATACGTACGACGAATTTGAATGTGAAAAGTGTAGTTAAAATGTGAAGACTGTTTCTTGTGGCTAAAATAGAGGCACACGAGCCTCGCCTCCTCGCCCACAAAATGCCTCTTCACGCCTCGTTTGAAATATTTGGGCAAAGACGCAAACCTTACCATTACCCATCTAAAATTAACGGGTCTTTAAGGTCCTTTGAGGCTTGCATAATGCCGAAGCCAATACGAAACCTTTTAATAGTAAATTAGTGAGTGGGTGGAATGTCAACGAACAGCATTAGCATCTTTTTTATTTACTACGTCACAACGGTGACAAGCACGCGGACCGCCTGTACGTACGCGAACGATAATGTAAATTTAAATTGGCAACTCGTGGTTGACGATAGTAAGCAGTTACAGCAGTCTATGGACGCGTGCAACACTGGAGGCACAACTCGTGCGTTGACGAACTTCGCGGTCTCTTCTTCCGCCACGACCAGTGGAGTTATCGTAAGGCTGGCAGGTCAGCCTCCCAGGACGGAGATTAGCGTGGTAGAATCGATATCCAGATGTCTGTGGTCCAGACTTGCTTTTGAGGTCCTTTCAGGCGTGATTAAGGCCGAAGTTGATATACTCGTATACATACATACATACCATCACGCCTTTTTCCCAACGGAGTAGGCAGAGACCACATCTTTCCACTTGCTACGGTCCTGACACACCTTGCGCTTCATCCACTCTCAATAATCCTTTCATACATGCTCGTCGATTATGGGTACACACCTGACCTGACCTTTTCTGAGCACGTCTTGGACTTGTCCTAAGTACGTCCGTCTAGGCCTTCGCCTTTCAACAGCTCCATCCAACCTCGCCTTGTGAATTTGTTTCGTTAATCGCCTTTCATCCATCCTTTCCATATGCCCAAACCATCTTGATATCTAAGGACCTTTAAATATTTATTAAGTAAATTGATGCAACTTCTTGGTGGAAGATCTACACAAAACTGCATTAGGCAAAACCGCAGATCATTCGTTGCTTTTGAAAAGCATTTACAGTAAGTAAGTGCCAGGAAGTAATCGTGCTCTGGCGATAAGGCCGCCTATTTTGTGCAAACTATAATTGTGATAAAATATTATTATTTTTACGTGCAATAAGGAAGGATTTCTTAGATGTCCCAGACATCTGAGAAATCATTTTCTAGCTTATACTTCTTTTTTTTTTATCTTTATCGGACCCAATTATTATATTATTTAAGTCAGATGTTCATGTTAATTAGTTGTGCTCAAATAAACCAGAAATACTCAAGGGTCTACTTAACCGATTTCAAGTTATATTTTATTAGTTCACATAATATCATATAAAAAGACATAGAATTTGGCATTTTATATAACTTAGTTGAATGTGGTTTGCACGGATGGTTTAAAAGCAAAACAATTAAACAGTACAACAGTAGTTTTGCGAGTTTCAAACCCATTTTTAATGGTGTCTGGCCCCGAGCCAATTCCAGTTTCAGTTTGATGACTTTAGTCACTGATGAACAATTGCAGTCAAATTCAGGAAACGGATGTAGCGTCGGTTGCGAGCTTTTAAACTTTTTAAAGCGCCACAGATTACGCTGATTGCGTTTTATTTTTAATCTATATTATCCTTTTGCAATGGAATGGCCTATAAAGACTGCAGCTCTGCTAAGCTTTCTTTTTAAATTTCTTTATGTTCACATTTGAAATAAGTGCCCTTCTATGTTTAGTGAGGGGACCGTTATTTACGAACGCGTCCAATATTCAGCTGATAACGCGCATTTTATATAATGTACCACATGTATTAATTATTTAGGGTTTTATTAATGAATCAAGAATTTGGATTAATGGACTCAATTAATAAACACATCGTTCTCTTTCAGAAAAGCGTGGTAATTCCGTTAATTACTCGTAATTTGTATTTTTAGTTTTAGGAGGACATAAAAAACATACCATCACGACTTTATCCCAAACGGGGTAGTCAAAGGCAAGTGATTGTTGCCGTCATGGTGAACGGAACACTCAGAAGCCCATTTCGATATTAGAACCCAACGTGGTAGGTGGTGAGCCTTCCGGCCGCTATCCGGATTGATTTGGTTTTTTATCGATGTTTTCCATCACCGGAGAGTTAGTGGGAAATTAAACAATGAACACAAAGATTTTGGTTCTGGCCAGATTTGAACTCATGACTACACGATCCGCGATCCGAGTAGGAGTGCGTAACCACTAGGCCACGACGCTTTCAGGAGGAAATTTCAAGATTTATAAGAATTTTCATTTTTTGAGACACTTTTTGAAAATGATGCTGCTATTCAAAGATCAAGTATGACATGTTTTTTTTCTTATTGTTTAGAAATTCCTCCTTCTGTCTTCAATTCAAGTCTGATGTAGAATTGTCAGTCAGTTTTACAGATGAATGCGCAAGGGACTGCGCGTATGCGCAATGATTCAAAAATTTTATGATTATGATTCGAAAGCGCTAGTTGCAAAATATTAAAGTTTTAATGGTTCAGTACTAAGCCATCTGCAGTTAGATAACTTCACACTGACGAACTAAAAGCAATTCCTGTCAATGCGAGAAGCGGACGCACAGACGTATATTGAAATAAAGGAAAAGGCGTGTCAGAAAAAAGTTCAACTGTTTGCTTCATTTAGATGACGCTCAACTACAGTTGTTCGTAAGAAGACAGTCAACTTAGAATAATAACATATAGAAACCAAGTCCGCGCGCCCATTTTGAAGCACCTCAATTGGAGCCATAAATGGCTCCAAACGGACCGCTTTACAGTGTTCATTACAGCTCCGCAATATTCAATGTCAAAGCGCGCCGCACGTAAGCAAGTAATAGTCGCGCATGTGTGGATCGGATTAGTGCTTCATTTCTGACGAGCGGTTGTATGAAGACTATCCTTCTATACGTTATTATTCTATGACAGTCAACCACTTCTAACAGAAGTTAACGCCGATGATAGCTGCTAGCGTCTGTTGTCATATTTTTGTATGGGATTGCAGTACAGTGTCTCTATTAAATAGTAATGATACAAAAATTGCGTAAAAGTTCACCTCAGGTAAACTCATGGTAGGGATGGCAGATGTCGAATTCAAGTGGATTTACACATACTATTCCTTTTTTACTAAATAAACAAAAAATCGGTTGAGAAATACCGGATTTCTATTACTGAAACCTTATCGTGACGTCAAAATGAGCGTTAAGAATCGTCGTCGTGGTGTACGGAATACTAAGAAGCTCACTTTTCAACATTATTAAAACTTAACGTTTTGGTGGTTATAGGAAAGCTATGGTGAAAAATAATGGTTATTTAAAAGCGGGGCGTGCGTTACCTATTTAGTTTTACGTCTGATGACGGCGCTATGGTCGCGAGTTCCCCAACTTTTTAAAGCGCCACGTGTCACGTGCGAAGTAAGATAACGATGTTAGCGTTCTTTTTTAATCTGCTTTATTCTACTGTGGACACTGGTGCTCACAGGAGCAGAAAACTTTTGTCTACATGTATTAGTGCCTGTTGATGCAGAAAACTTCTGAAATTTAGAACATTGAATGAAAACAGTGAAGACCGGGGGTGCTGTCGAGACGACGTGGTAATTTTGGCTCTTTGGCTCCATGTCGCCCTATTCCATAGTGGTGAGGTAAACCCCGGGATTCCCACACTACCCCGCTCCCTATCCCTGGGCATTGGGATAGATAGTCCATAAAGGATTTTTTCCAGGTGTTTACGTTCTTTTTGATAAACCTACTTTTTGTAGATATTTTATGCAAGACACTTATTTAGTAAGGTTAGCATAGTTGGTCACTAGATGGAGTTAAACTTCTTACAATCGCGCAAGAAAACGTTGCTTCTTATCGAGAAGACTCCGGCAAGAAACTCGATAGTTACTCTTTTCAACTTTGTTTGTTTTACAAAAAATAAATTCAGAGTACAGTCAATGCGAGTAGAAAAAAGAACACAACATTGAGCAGAGGAGCAGATTATTCCTACTATGACCACAAACTTTTGTCGTTCAAGTAATCCTCTATATTATAATAACCTTGTTTCATTAACTTTGCTTTAATTGCAGGCTTAAACTTGTGAAGAGGTAGATCAACAAGACTTTGAGGTATTTTGTTAAAGTATTTTACAGATTGACCCACAAATGAGTTTCCCACCTTGTGTAGCCTAAGACTGGGAGTTTTCAATTTGTTTTTATTTCTGGTATTATGTTTATGAGTGTCACTGTTTTTTTTGAACAGATGCAAGTTTTTGCGCACATACATTATGTTATCTAAAATATACTGAGCATGCACAGTTAAAATATCGATCTTCTTAAATACTTCCCTAAGCGAGTCGCGTGGTCTAAGTTTGTAAATGGAGCGGATGGCTCTTTTTTGAAGTACAAAAATGGTGTTCAAGTCTGCAGCTGAACCCCACAACAGTAGACCATACGACATAACACTATGAAAGTAGCTAAAATATACTAGTCTTGCTGTTTCAATATCAGTCAAGAGTCTTATTTTTCTAACAGCACAAGCAGCGGAACTGAGTCTCCCTGCCAGGGCCGTTATATGCGGACCCCATTGTAACTTAGAATCTGAAGTTATTTCTAAAAATATAGTAGAATTTGTTAATTCTAATGGCTCGTCATTCATAGTTACAATAGTATCAACCTGTCTCACATTGGGCATAGAGAATTTGATGCACTTTGTTTTTTTTGCATTAAGTAATAAATGATTACTTGTGAACCAACATAGTACTTTTGAGAGAGTATTATTTACATCGTCAAATGCTTGCTTACCTCTGTCGACTTTAAAAATCAACGAGGTATCGTCAGCGAATAATACTATCTCACAAATATCTTTGACATAGGTAGGAAGATCATTTATATAAATAAGAAAAAGCAAAGGTCCTAATATAGATCCCTGGGGCACTCCCATACGTATGGTGGCACCGGAAGATGCAGTTCCGTTGATACTAACTTTTTGAGTTCTATCTGTAAGATAGGATTGTATTAATTGAGATGAGATACCTGAAACACCGTAATGTCTTAGCTTAATCAGTAATCTTTCATGATCCACGCAATCAAATGCTTTTGAAAGATCACAAAATATTCCTACTGCATCTTGCTTGTTTTCCCAAGCATCAAATATGTGTTTGATAAGTGCTACACCTGCATCAGTTGTGCTCTTGTGTTTAGTAAAACCAAATTGTTTCTCATGTAGTAAGTTATTTAAATCAAAGTGTGAAAGCAGCTGGTTCAATATAATTTTTTCAAAGATTTTACTGAGAGCTGGTAGTATAGAAATGGGTCTATAATTGGATGGGTCACTTTTGCTACCAGATTTAAAAAGCGGGATGACCTTACTAAATTTCATCAAGTTGGGAAACTGACCTTGGTCTATGCAATTATTAAAAAGTTTAGCTAAGTGGGGTGATATCGTATTAATGATTGATTTGAGTAGATTAATCGAAATACCCCACAAATCTTCGATTAAGTTCCTTAAATACCTTGAGGATGTCATGAGAATCAACATGATCAAAGCAGAACTGATTTGTGCACCCATCAACACTAGATGTTAGCAGGGACTCAGCTATATGTGGACTAGAATTTAACGTGCTTGTAGTTACAATAGGTATATTAGAAAAAAAAGTTTCAAATGTATTTGCTATTTCAATCTCAGACTCAATAGCATTATTTTGAATTTTGAGAGAGAATGAGTGATCGCGAGGTTTAGATTTACAGGTTTCTTTATTAATTATGTTCCAAGTGGCTTTGATTTTATTTTTAGCCTGTTTTATTTTGCCTCGCAAAAAAATGGACTTTGCAATATGACATGATTTCTTGAATGTTTGTGAATATAATTTAACATGCTCAACTAGTTTTTGACAGTTTGAGTTAGCTTTTAATCCATATAATTCGTATAATTTATTTCTACTTTTATGGATGCCTGGAGTGGCCCAATCACTAAATTTAAACTTAAAATTATCAACAGTTACTTTCTTCTTAGGAAAAATATGGTTATGTTCATGCAATATTATCTCAAAGAGATGCCTATACTGATCATCTATGTTATGATGACCTTGGGGCAGTAGGTTAGAAGTATTTTTATTTATATTAGTTTGAAACTTTTTTACTCGACTCTTGGTAACTGGTCTTTAACTAATATCCACTGATTGAGAGACATGACGGTGCTCAAATTTGGTCAATAGACCACAGTGATCTGATTTCAAACAGTTTATAATTGATTTCTCAATAGATATATTTTCACAAAAAATATTGTCTAAGCAGGTGGCTGTTAACTCGGTGATCCTGGTTGGTTGATCAAAAAGATTAAGAAAATCAAATGATTTAAAAAGATTTAAAAATCTTACAGAGGTCTGAGAAGAATCTAAAATGTTAACATTAAAATCCCCACATACAACCACCTTCTTGTTTGATTTACAAACCTTTTTCAGTACTTCTTCCATGGTCTCTTCGAACTGACAATAATCAGCAGAAGGGGGTCTATACACACACACAATAATAATCTGCTCTAACTCTGCGCATGCAAGTTCAATAGTTCGCTCAATTGAGAGTGCTACTATGTCTTTACGCTCTCTAGATTTAAACTTATTGTGAATTAATATCAGTGACCCACCGCGAATAGAGGAACTTCTCAAGAACGAACTAATGATACTATAATTATCAATGCTAATCATGCATTCATTTTTTTTCAGCCAGTGTTCAGTTAAACATAAGACATGTATATCCATACAGTCTAAAAATAAACCTACTTCTAATTCTTTGCCAGAGAAGCCTTGCATGTTTTGATGCACAAAGTTTATAAAATTATTTTGGGGCTTCTCTTTTGTCAACGTTTGTTAATAATTAAGATAATAATTTTATTTATTGTGAAAAGTCTGTTTAGCTAAGAGACGACTATAGATCTCGCAAAGAGAAGAGTGGACGCCATTTTGTACACTCGCATATATTTTATAACTATTTGTTGTTAGATAAAGTAATATTGTGTTAATTTGTAAGAGTAATGGGAATTGAAGGAAATTTAATTGAATATTTAATCAGTTTTGTATTTATTTTAAAACGCACCTTATAGTAATTACAAGCTTTTTTCAGGTGATACTGATAATGACCTTAAGTGTTTATATTTAAGTTTTATGTTACTTGGAATCAGACGTTACTCATATAAATTGTAGCTCTTGACAAACGCAGGTAGGAAAAAAATTATCTAGGATTCTTTTGCAAAACATCACATAGGAGTCTCACTCGTTCAGTTTATTAGTGGATGATCTAATAACAATTGGATCCTCCCAAAATCTTTAATGTGTTGGTTTACCTACGTTTCTTGCGTCTTCGGAGTAATTTAGCTAAAATCAGTGTTTCCTCGGTGCAGGAGTGCAGCAATTATCGCGACATAAAGGTGATGTCCACACCATGAAGCTTCTCGAGCGCATTGTGGACTCTCAGATTCGACAGGAGTGTACAATCTCGGAGTGGCAGTATGGGTTTCGACCGGGTTGCGGGACCATGACCCCGTATTTGCCCTAAAAACGCTCATGGAGGGATACAGACTGAAGAATACACCTCTGCATCTCCTTTTCTTAGACATGCAAAAAGGCCTTCGACTGTGTCCCTCGTGAGGTGATTGGCCTGGCGCTGCGCTCCAGGGCCGTTCCCGACGTCTTCATTGACATTATTCGAGACATGTACCAGGAGTCCAGTTCCATAGTTAGGACTGCGTTTTGTGACACGCTTCCTTTCCTTATCACCGTTGGAGTACACCAAGGCTCCGTGCTCAGCCCATTTCTGTTCAGCGTAATATTAGACGATCTGTCAAACAGCATCCAAGACTACGAGCACCCACCCTGGTTGCTCATGTATGCTGATGATATTGCGCTAGCAGTTCGGATAGGGGACGGCTGATACAACGGGTGAATAAGTGGAGGAATTTACTTGAAAACGGCGGTCTGAAACTTAATGTGGCGAAGACGGAGTACATGGCCTGCAACACCACAGATCCCCAGCCCGTCCCATAGGCAATGACGTGGTCGAGCGCATGGACCGTGTCAAATACCAGGGATCTATGTTAAGCGCGTCCGGAGACATCGACCGCGACGTCAGAGCCCGAATTTCCGCGGCTTGGGCAAAATGGCGTGAGGTGACTGGTGTCATTCGTAACCCCAAAATGCCGATAATCTATAAAACCATCATTAGGCCTGTCTTTTTAAATGGCAGTGAAACATAACCGTTACTGGTGCGACACAAGCAGGAGCTGCGCGTCACGGAAATGAAGATGCTGCGGTGGATGTGTGGAGTCTCACGCAAAGATAGCGTGCGGAACACCCACATCCGCGGCAGCCTTCGTGTTCGTGGCATCGCAGACAAGCTGCAGAAGTGGAGCCTTCATTGGTATGGTCATTTCTCTCGGAGATCGGCAAACAACGTAGGCAACAAATGTCTGGCCATGCCGCTCCCACCAGGTACTGGTAGAAGAGGTCGACCTAAGAAACGCTGGTTCGACGTTGTCAAGGGTGACATGCGTGCCAACAGACTGACCACTGAGGATGCACAAGACCGCGTGAACCAACAATGAAATGGCCAAGAAAATAAGAAATGCGGATACTGGGACCCCACACACCAGTGTGAGTTCACAACCAAGATAGACCGCACGGATGATGATGATGATGAGTATTTCCTCGTCGGAATCTATTCTGTTACTGTGTATCGTACGCAGCTTACTGGCAGCGGAAACGTTGCGCAACCGCGACGTGTACGCTGCGTGTCTGCAACGTGTTCGCTGCGCGGCCGCGACGTCTTTGCCGTGCACACGCGGCGTGGCCGTTCCGCTTTGAAAACGCCTACAATCTGCCAGTGTGGCATGGCATGTCTGCGGCGTAAATGCCTATTCATTCTTGTCTTGTTTTGTTTGTGTATCATAATAATACTGATAGTATTACAATTTAAAATGAAAGCTAGAAGAATAATCTGTCACATTCGCTTTTTACCATTAATTTGATATTGAAATGGTTTAAACTAAATAAATCACACGCATTTTTATCGATGCAACTAATTCCAGTATCATACAAATCTTGAACAAAATACGTAAATGCCTCACGATTAGCAGAGTCTTGAAAGAAAAATAAATAAAGACCTAAAAGCACCCTTTTCAGGCGCCGTGATTGAGTAAGAGTAATTGCCATTGGGGGCCATCACTACCGCTCTTACAATACGAAACGGAAGAGATTTGCTATCGGATCCCGAGAAGAGGACAAAATAAACAATGAATATTTAAAAAATTGAGTGATTTCAATTTCACTTTCCTTACACGTTATAGTGATGGTATTCTCTGAATTCTGTCGATGTTTATATTTATTTTTTTGCATCAACGGGTTTGGTTTTTGTTCTGTTTCGGGTTCAAAAATCTTTTTAATATTATACTCGTAAATGCGAAAGTTTGTGAGGATGTATGTTTGTTACTCTTTCACGCAAAAACTACTGAACGGATTTTGATGAAACTTTAAGGTAATACAGCTTATACATCAGAATCACACATAGGCTACAATTAATAAAGATTTTATGTAATTTGGTCATACTATATATCAATTACGCGGGTGAAGCCGCGGGCTGAAAGCCAGTTAGTTCCATAAAACCGCTCACGCCTGTTTCCCAAATGGGGTTGTCAAAAGCAAGTTAACCGTAGCATTCGTGGTGAACGGAACACCCAAAAGATCACTTTTCACGAAGAGTATTCGAACCTGACGTGGTTGGTGGCGAGTCTTCCACCGTTCTAACCTATCATCAGTAACCTATATTATTATTAGAATCTGTCTTGATGTGCATGAAAGAATGCGAAAAATTAATTATTTAATAATACACACAACAACATGGTCTAGGGATATATGAAACTTTTTGAAATATCTTAAAAAGTACTGGCCTTACAAAAAAACTATTAATGACAGATTATAAAACATTATTAGGTACCTTTTTTAAATTCAAAGGACAGTGTCCAAGATGGCCTATGAACCAACAAACATTTGACATTTTTCATAATTCTGGCCATGATTTAAGACATAATTATCACTTATTAGATTGTCACGGACAGTTCTGATGTTTGATATCAAAATAAAAAATACTGACAAGATTTATCGTACGAAAACATTTTTTAATACCATTTATGTTGCGTTCGTCTGTGCTCTCTGTTGTTTAGCCATCGCAACAATATTTTAATTTACTTTGTATAGACAAAAGAAACCTTGTTTGTGCAAGAAAATGTAGTTGTGAACTTACTTAAGGCTCTTAAAAATGAGTAACAATACATTATGTCAATGCGATAAATGTTTAATTAACTTTTCATTTTAAATCAGATTATACATTGGCTTAAATCAGCTTTTTACGAAGCCAAAAAAAAAAAGATAATGACGTTTGGTTGACTTGACACTTCAACGCAAAAAAAATACCAGCATCTGTCTACAAGTAGTGTCTTGTATTTTTCGCTTTCAATTTGCAATGCTGTGTTATTGTTTTTATATTAATCATTTTATTCTTACGGCTCTGCTTAAAAACGGACGTTGATTGCTCACTGAGTGGCCTACCTCCTTTTAGATTAAACCGTTTACAGACTTTGTAACCTGCACATAGCTAACTTAGCAATAATTACGGATTTACGATCATCGCAATGGAATCAACATTTTGTGTGAATTGTGGCTCAGCTAGTGGTTCCATGGTACTGGCAGAAGTGGCAGATCAACAAAATATGTGCTTGAAGAACATTAGTCCCCCCACTCACGTAAATAAAACTTCGCATTATAATATTAAATATAACCTCAATTTTTTTTAGTTTTTTGATATTTAACGAGTTCTCAGAAGTGTCCGTCCATAAACTACGTTTTGACACTAATGTGTATGTATTTATGAACCTTATGAGGTATTTTTCATGACTGTTGGTTCATAGGCGGCAATGTATGGGCGAATGTACACTATCCTTTGTATATAAAAGGTTATGTTATAAGATGAAATTCGCATTCATTGAATTTCTTCCAAAGAAGTAAATCTTCACAAACTTCTAACTTGATTAAAACTTCATAAATTTCTATAAATCTTTGTCAAACGCATCTTCAGTGTTCATTTAATCAAGCCACGTAGACACTTGACCAGGAACGAAATGTTAAGAGCAGTGGGTATGATTCAAGCTGGCGCTACCCAAATTGCGGTTTCTGAAGCCATGAGGACCAGTCAGAGCGGTATATCCAGGCTTTGGTCACGTTATCGAGTCACGGAGTAAATGGTGGAACGGCACCGAGAACCTCAACGCATTACAACACATGTACAGGACCGATTCATAGTTAATGCTGCACGAAGTCAACCAAATGTAACGGCGATGCAATTGGTTCAAAGGCTACAGAGAGAGTATGGTTTGCTGGTAAGCGGTCAAACATTGAGAAGACGACTGCATGAAGTAAACCTACGTGCTCGTAGGCCACTTTGGGTACCAGCGCTAAGGAGAGGCAATCGAGGAAGAAGATTACAATGGGCTATTGCACACGAAAACTGAAACCATTCTTAATAGACAGCAAATGGGACAACATTTTCAGCTAATGCACGACAATGCCTGTCCACATACGGCGAGTATCGTTACAAGTTGGTTACAACAGCATGCTAAGCAAGCTTTAGACTGGCCTGCACAATCCCCTGACTTAAATCCTATTGAGCATGCCTGGGATATGCTTCAGAGAAGAGCTCTTAGGAATTTCCCTGAAGATATTGTGCATGAAAACCAGCTTTTCTTGCATCTTAGCAGGACTTGGGACAGTACTCCACAACAGGATATTGACACCATTGTTTTGAGTATGCAGAACCGCTGCAGATGTGTCAGGAGAGTTTTAGGTGGATCCACGGATTATTAATTTCAAGTTTTCAACAATCTTCATACAAAAAAAAGTTGTTTTGTTTAGGTTTTGATGTTTCAAAAATAAAGTTAAGATTGAAATTTTATCTGAGTTTTTCCTCTTCTTCTAAGTTTTTTTAAATATAACTTTATTTAAAAGTTTATTTATCAGATTAGATTGGCTATTAAACAAGGTTTATTTTAATGTGTAGGTGTCTTAACAAAAAGTTAATATAATTGTAGTTATTCAGGTTAAATTTAAATATCCCTAGACCATGTTGATGTGTGTATTATAAATGCAAAAGATTGTGAAGATGTATGTGTGTATGTATGTTTATTACTTTTTCACGCAAAAACTACTAAACGGATTTAGATGAAACTTTACAGTGATACAGCTTAGACATCAGAATAACACATAGGCTACAATTTATAACGATTTTGTGTAATTTGGCCCTACTAAATAACGATAGTATCGTAAGTCGGAAAAAATTCTTTCACGCGGGCGAAGCCGCAGGCGGAAAGCTAGTGTCACATAAAATGAGATCAGCATATTCTTTTAATTTCATACATCATGCAATATCAACACCATACTTTACAATTCTGATAAATTACAGAAGATGAAATTTTAATTCAGTCTACGTCATGCACCAAATCATTAAAATCAAAATGGCCGGCCACACATTTGCCTGCCCCGTTCTACTATAGGAGATCGCCAAGTGCATACTAAGTGATTCAGAGCCTCGTTATTAATCGATTGTTTTATTGCAATAACTCACTCGTTCCGTGATGGTGTATTCGTAACATTACAAATAGCAAACGAATTTAAATTTGATTCATAAAATAATTACGCATACCTTTCTACTCTATTATTGGGAGGGTTTCAATAGGCGTCATCCTTCTCAGGAGTAGGATTCGAATTCCTATGGATATGATGAAATTAAATTAACACAGATATAAAATGATATTATTTCAAATAAGTCATTGACATAAAATATAAGTCACTGAATGGTTTGAAGATTCAGTAAATGAAGAAGGCATTGCAGTGGTTGAAGGGTAGAATTTTTCATCTTTCTTCAAATTTAGTTTAATTTGAGCAAAAATTCAGCTATCACTTTGAAGGGTTTTGTGTGCTAAATTGGAGTTCGAAAATTTTGGTAAAGTCTTTTATCGACATGTAAAATTGTGAAGGCTCTCCTTGAGTCGAGGCGCCGCTCCGTCGAGTGGAGGAGCCGGCGAGAGGCTCGCAGTAACGACGGCGTACCTACTCTATCGATCCATTTGAGGGGCCTCAAACAATGCTTGTTTGCACTTGGAGATGCGTTTGTTGACATGATTAAGTGATCTGATGTAGATGTGTTTGCCTATTAATATTATTATGAAATAAAAATATAGCCTGAGTAATTCATTAAAATTATCACGATGATTGGTACTCGTATAAAAATAATCGCACAATAGCTCGTGCGTTAGTGATCCTACGTGAAAGGTCCAGGAAAGCATTAACGATATAATTATACGCTCACATAGATTTATTTATTTATTTACTACAAACACATCACACACAGACACAGGTTCCGTTCTGAGAAGCCTATTTAGTTGGATAAGCCATAAGAGGAGAGTGCCTTCGAGTCACAGTTCGCGTCTAGGGCAACGCGAACAATTCATGCCGACGAGCACGCATGTAGTGGTTTGGCACAAAGATTTACACTACTAGCCACAAGATGAGGGCAGTCTGACTCACCACGCAGACTACTACATGTAAATACACTAGCTTTTCGCCCGCGGCTTCGCCCGCGTTATCGTTATAGCCAAATAACATAAAATCTTTATAAATTGTAGCCCATGTGTTATTCTGATGTATAAGCTGTATTACTGTGAAGTTTCATCCAAATCCGTTCAGTAGTTTTTGCGTGAAAGAGTAACAAACATACATCCTCACAAACTTTCGCATTTACTATTAACATTATAAATAAACAAATATAATTAAGTGGGATTTTTGTTAAATACCCGCGCGAAGCCGGGACGGCCCGCTAGTAACTAATATTTATGTCGGGTCTGGGTCTAGTGCCATCATCGTTTCTGGTTTGAGTCCAAAAATGTCCAAAATAAATATTAGTACCAGATTTCGCAATAACAAATACTAATTAAGTAATAAATAACATGTTTACTGATTCTCTGTTGCGGAAAGTTATCCTCATAAATGTAAGTTAACATCGATAAAGTACCATTCAGTTATGAGTGGCCGTGAGCCAGCATCTAACTGAAAATTAGCGAACTTGTCGCATTAGATCAGTGAGCGTTTTTTGTTAGACCGTACTTCCAGTGCAACTGCTGCGATACATGATACTCAAATTGATGGACAGACTACAGTACATCAATGCCAGCCTACAGTGTTATGCTCTATAACATTAGTTCCCAAAGTGGTGTCTCCAGTGGACCCCTTGCGGTCGACGACGCAGGTCTATGTTAGCGTCACATTTTTTGATAAGGATGTAGCTAGAGGGGGTCCAACTGAACCAGCAAAATTTTAGAAGGGTCTAGGCAAAAAAAAAGTCTAGAGACCTCTGCTCTATAATATAGCTTTCTCTGTATAGTTTATTTTTTTATAGCTTTGCATTTGATTTTACTTAAGGTTAAATTACTTAAAGTAATTAGCATTAATACACACTTAGATAGTTTCGAGCCTTTACAAATTACGTTGAACCGTTTAACTCGTATTGGTTTCTAGTGATTGCTTACATTCGCAACTTACTGATTCGTCTATAAATTAGAATCTGATCCTACTCAGTTCTGCAATATCTGAATTATATAAAATAAATATCTTAACTTACAGTTTATTTGTCTATAAGTCATTACAGATAAAATTTATGGTGGACAGAATACAGGTCAGTTTATCACAAGGGATAACTACTTTGCAACACTGGGTTCTGATGAATCTGTGGTTTGATTCCCGCAACAGCACAAATATTACTCGTAGTTGACGTAAGAGTTATTTGTGGTGGATCTGAAGTATCCCTTTTTTTGGGTTTCCATAACATACTATGAGACCGCGGGTATGTAATGTATTCCCATGTTAAATTAACTTATTCATGTGTGATATAATTTCCAGTTTTATAAACAAAATGCTTTGGAGGCACAGCTTGCAGTGAGCGCGAGCCTTACAAGGGTGGAGAGCAAAAACTTTGTCGTATATAAATTGCGCGTCAGCAGTTTTTTGTCATTTGCGTCGTGCTTTGGGCGTGGAAAAGCGAAATATTAAGCTTAAAATGCCACTTTGTTTTTAAGAAGCTTTATCTAAGCTCAGTGTATTTAATGCTGATACAGCTCGGCAAAAAGAGAAGAATAATTTTGATATTGTTTGAAATTATTTTATTAATTTTATTTTGGAGACATATAAAAAAAAAACATATTTTGAAAATAATATTTACTTACTTCACATTACATTCGTAATACCTAAACCAATAAAGCTGTTAGCAGCGTTGACTGTCATCAATGTTTTTGATTAAATTACAAAACAGCCGATGACCTATGATGGGGTAATTTTTCATTTATTATTGTTTTGTATGTAAAAGTTACAACTACCTGCCCCTGGTCTAGAAGAAGAAGCGAAAACAAAAAAAAAATCTTCAGTATTGAAGTAATTGCATCTACTTAAGTTTGTTTAAAAGAAAATTTGAGAAGTAGTTATCGCTTAATTGAACCAACGTTCCTCAAATAAAATTCATTCAGCCGAACAAAGCACTGAACTAAGTAATCTTGTGTATTTTTTAACAGAAGATACTCCGTAGTTTTCAGTGGATCAAAGAAATTCCAAATCGCTTTTCACCCGAAGGGCGCCGTAAATTCCCAGTTTAACCTTCAATTAGGAAAACTCACAGAGTCATTAACCGTTAAAAGTCTATACGTAAATTAAATAGATACTTTGAAGGGTTTATAAGACGTAGATTTTTGCTTTGTTTTTAGAAGCTTTAGAGATAAATAGTGCAGTGCTTTCGCGTTAAATACAACTTAAATAGTTTAAACGGACTGTTATAACGAGCCTCTCCCGTGAGGTTTTGAAAAAAAGGATTAATTAAAACACAGAATTATATTTATGATTTGGAAAGGCAACTGACGTGAACTGGAGTTGGGAGTCCGGAGTAGACTGGCGCGCTCGTGAAGCGGGCGGCTTGATCCTATAATGCTGATGCTGCAGCATCGGTCAGCATCTAAGTGTACATCTAAGGGATGTAACAGGACGATTAAACTCGATTACTTACGCTTTGGTGAAGTATTATTTGTTCTTATCTTAACCTTATTCTGCACCTATGGCATTAGGTTAATAAATTAGAACACACCGTACGCAAAATAATTTAAGGTATTAGGATAATAAAACCAAGTAATTACTTTACGGATTTTGCTCGGAGTGTGTGCGAGTTATTTTTTAAAGAACACTTAATAGTTATTTATTCACCAAAAGGAGTGAGGCCTTGATTACTCAACGAGTGGTCATTTGAGGCCCGACGCTAAGCGTAGGTCCTTAAACAACACGAGTTGAGTAGTCAATACTTACCCTCGAGGGATATATAATATTATACTTTATAGTACTCTTACGAGAAAAAAAAATGTTTATATCGAGGGACTAAACGAAGCCATTATAGTATAACAAAGGTGGTTTGACTCCCGAGCGTGCGAGGGTGTCAATGAAACCGAAGGGTATATTATGTTAGCGTTTAGTCTCGAGGTGCAAACCGTACTTTTCACTTTTGAGTGCGTTTAGTACAAAAACATATAAAGCCGAACAGATTTTCATTCGACAAAAGTTCTGAAATTTTCGCGGTCAGTTTTTTCTACAGAACCAGTCACAGATTATCAATTAAAAACACATGGCGCCACCTTCTTTGCGGACAAACCATGGAGCTAAAACTCTCAATATCTTCGCAATGAAGATGGTCCACACTCCACAGATAATAGTATATTTACTGGCTGTTTGAGTTTGTCTATGTCACATGAAGAAAATTAAAAAACTAATTACTTCTAACTCCCTAGAGACTAAAGTGGTCACTTTAGTCCCGCTTCGTTAGGCTATACTGGCGTACTTTTAGAGCATGAGAAGTGAAAAGGTTTTTTTACATAGAAAAGGTTACGTTAACGTACTATCACGCAGGGGCCACCCTTTCTTCCATACTAGTGTTCTACTCGTAAAGTCGCGATCGAAAACTCGTGAGTGCCAACATTGGTTAGTACTTTGAAGTGCCCCTCGCCAGGCCTTTCTTATTCGAACGACCACCTATGGTCATTGGTCATCAGTGGACTGCTTACGGCTGACGATGATGCAATATCTTTTAGTGAATTTGTATTTTTAACATTTAACAAATTTTTTTCTACACAATGATAGAAACTAGAAAAAAATCGACCTGATCCTAGGGATCCCGTTTGAGTCCCTAGGATCAGGTCGATTTTTTCTAGTTTCTATCATTGTGTAGGAAATATCTTCACATTTAACTTCAGTGTCCATGGCGGCTGCATGGACGTGTACCATGACGGATTCCAGAGACACAAGATTCTGAACCATCATGCCTACAAAAGTTAAAATCAAGTGAATTCAAACTTTACATTCATCTTTATTAAAACTATATCAATATCGATTAGGCAGTAATGGCAGATTCCTATCCCTAGAATGCTATTGCGACGTCAAAAGTGGTACTAGATAACTATCACTTATAAGTACAAAATGCTCTAGTACATCTACCCCGAGTCGCCACTTTAAATTTACGTTAAAATTTGTATTGGGATTTGACATGACATGACAATGTTAAATCCCAATACATTTTATTACGCGAACGATAACGTAAATTTAAAGTGGCAACTCGTGGTAGACGTACCTACAGTTTTGTAAAAACATTTCAATGTGTAACGTTTTTACATCGTTTTTAAAATCAAGTTCATCCAGCGTCACGTTCGAATTACGTCAGCACGATTTATGTCTGTGATCTCAGGGACAGTATCGTTAACTCTTCCCCGTGGCGATAACTCTCAATTCAGCGATACCTTTGCCCTTTGATGTTAACAAGTTATTACACCGCCTAACTTACTTTGTACACCCAAGCCACGCTAACTTAGTTCGCTACTTAAGCGTAAACGATGTGAAAGTTAGCTAACTCACAAATTACGGAAGAATTTAAGCCGCGCTTAATCAACCATCTTAGGGCTATATTTCACCGGGACACCAGGGCGGCGCAGCCAGTCGCCGCAACCAAAAAATATATACAGCGTACAGAGTTACTCAGCTGGTGTCCGTTTAGTTGCGCAACCAATTTTGCGGCGCGACTGTTACTGGTTGCGCCGCCATTCTATTACTGTACATTTTCACACAATGTCAGTAACATGGCTTTTTAGCTTTTGCTTCTTCAGATATCTTCTTAGATCAACGTATAGGTTGACGAAATGTCTTTTTTTACAGCAATCGGCTAAGTAAGGATGAACCTACCGCAGTTTCATTTTACTACATACAGCAGTAGTGCTATCTCTTCGAGGTCCATTTTGATACTGTGTGGCGCGGGTCGGGTGTTGTTGGTGTTCAGTTTGGTAGCTTACGGTGTTGCGACTGGTTGCGCCGCCATGGTGTCTCGGTGAAATATAGCCTTAAGGGCTAAGCTGAAAATTAATTCACGTAATGAAATTTAATCACCTCTGGTAATTAAACAGTTCGTACAAGGATGTGTCCCTGTGTGTCTGGGGATTATGTTATTTTGCTTTAAGGACAATGAAGGACTTTTTTTGAGATGTTTTCTCGTTCACGAATAACATTAATGTTGTCAAGTGTATTTTTGAGATATCATTTTCTTGAATGCCCATTTCTTTTGCATATACCATTCTAAAGGAGGTTTTTCCGTTTAGTAGATAACTTAGTATTACATAGATAACAAAAGTAAGCGAAAAAACTTTTCTTGTACTCGTAAGTGTCATTCTTTACTGACACTTAGGTAGTCAGAGCCTCCAGAGGCACAGAAATGTATCAATGCTAGTGGCAAGTATGACTGTTGGCGTCAAGGTACACTCAGAAGCCAACGTTTTGCCAAGCGAACTCAACGTGACTAACTAATAAATATTTGAATAAGAAAATTTTTACTCGAACTTGTTTTTTTTTTACTTTCAAATTACTTTTCCTCTTTAACGAATGTCTTTCTTTTTTCAGATGAGGGATGCTGAATTCGTGTGGCTGTGAAGTGTTTGTTTTCGAATCATTATGTTTTTTAATGTTGCAAACAGAATAGAGTGAAAAAAATACCAATCACTTATTTCAGATGTTAGGTAATAATGTGATTTTTATTTTACAAATTCTCCTTGTTAAAAAAATAGGTTTAAAAACGTGAAGCGTGACAAATATAAATAAAAAGAACCTTTTCGATGATGGTTCAAAATGAAATAAGAAGTTAATAATGAAGTTGAGCGTGAGCGCGTACCGCGCCCATGCGTCCGCGCACAAGAAGATCCTGACGTCATCGTACCAGCAGCACTACGGCAGCACCGCGGCGCCGCCTGTCTGCAACCCGCTGCAACCTAACTTTACACCTCAGGTGAGTTTATTATAGTAATTACATACTTAAGAATTAAAATCAATTGAAATCAAATCAAATTTTCACTGATACAGTTTACTACCTACATCATTTACTGATTATGCCATATCGTTTTTGAAAGTCTTTTCATAATCACCCTGTATATGCCGCGTCGCAAAGCGTGTTTTTTAAAGTACTATCTTAGTGCTCTGAAAGACACGTTGGCCTGATGGACCTGGCTAACATGACATAACACTACTGATGGTGTTGACCTAAGTACTGTGACTACCCTTGATTGTCTACCTACTGGATTGATTAGCCAATGCCCTTCAACATTAATCCTGCTATCTGTCACCAACCACTAGATTAGTACTACTGACTGGACTGAGGTACTTATCTGAAGTATTAGATCAATAGCTTAAAACTAACACCTTGAGAAATCAGCTTATTTTGTAGGATTATTTCAAATATGGGTATGTTTTATACATTTTAAATATAAAGGGCCCTATTCTTTTGCATCCGAGGATCTTGTGAGGATGCACAAGACCGCGCGAATTGGGCTAAGAAGATAAGAAGGGCGGAGCCTGGGACCCCACACACCGGTGTGGGTTCACAACCGGGATAGACAGCACGGATGGTGATTCTTTTGCATCCGACTTCTTCCAAGGCACAATATTTTGATGTATAGTACGATTTAGCTTTGGGCAATCCTTGTTTTCATATACCAAGAAAAGAAAGAAAGAAAGAAGAACAATGTACTGACCCAAACACAAATTAAAATTAGCTTAAACTAGAGGGTACAAAATAAATACAAATAGGACAAGAAATAAAAACTAACGAAGATGTAGTGGGCCAATCAGGACCCTGCCTCAGCATGTGCCACTGCAGTGCAAGCACGGCAGAGACGCTGGTATTCTGGCAGGGCCTGCTGATGTGGTCGTCCAGCCTTAAAGTATTAAAAACTACTCGTAACTAAACTAGGTAATAAAAACATAGTGTGCAGTGTGCAAAAAAATAATTAAATTCGAGTGTAGTGTAATGTAGTGTGTAATCTGTGGTAAGTCTGCAGCTTTCTGTCACACTGACAGAGTGACAGGACAGATACCAAATCAAATACTAATTACTTTTGTTTGATTGCCACGTTGAATACTAATCGCGTGCGACTACGTAAAAAACAAAATAACAGTTGCAAATCCCTGGCAGAGCTAAAAAAGAAGATGAAAAATAGGAAATAAATAAATACCTGGGACAATTCACACCAAGATCATCTGACCACAAACTAAGCAGAGCTTGTAATATGGGCGTCAGAGACTGATAAACATACTTAAATATTTCTAAATACATACATAAAGAGATAATAACACCCAGACACACAACGCGTCGTCGTCGCGTTTCAGGTCGCGCATTGGTGGGTGGAGGTTATTCCAGCACCGCGAGGCGGCAAATCTGAAAGACCCGCGAAAGGCCGTGGTGCGATGTTTTGTGGTTACAAAGATGTGTTTACACGATCTTCTAAGGCAACCGGCCCGCCCCTGAACCCACACCAGCTTGTCCCACAGGTATTTGGGTTTCCCAGTGCTAACTACTCCAAACAGCATAGTGGCAAGATGAAGCTTTCTGCGGGCCTCCATCTTTAGCATGCTAGCAGAGTTGAGAAAGGGGGTGACATGCATTCTTGGAGGAATGTGGAAACAAAAACGTGTGTCGCTTCACAGTGAGTGCTTAACTGTATGAAACAGGGTTGGTCATTAGTACCTTCAGATAATGACTATTTAAATATTTGGTTTTGAAAAACCTTTTTCTAATTAATAAAAAAGGTTGACCTATCATAAACAAGATTAATTGTTTCCGTATTTTCTTTCAAAAGCGTTTTGCAATTTTTTTTCTTATTTTTCTTAATTTCAATTGATTATGTAAATATGATTGACAAATTCCTCAAATTCTGATTCCTGATTGTTATGTTTTCGAATTGTATAATGTATTTAAAATCTTACTTAACATTTGTCTGAAGCATTAATATGTGATGATTAAATGATCAAAGAAAAACATGTCCTTTGTTAATAAATCAAACTTTTAGGGCGTGCTCTAAAACTCGTGCGCACGTGTGTCTGTATTGAAAAATAGTATGAGGATTTGAGCAAGCCTTAAAGCAACCCGTCTCTCGCGCGCCCTCAATAGTGCGCGTCTCATACACAAGTACTTATTATGTGTCTTCTAAAACACAGTGTTGGCTGTGAAGAAAGCAGTCCTGACATTTGTCATAAATAATGAAAACTTACCAAATTTTTCGTTGTTTATTTACTTTGTGGCTTGACACCTGAGGGCCGAGTGCGTAACTTACTCGGCTTTGCAACTGTCAAGGCTGTCAAATTCAATAGCGTTTTGATATTTGTCGGTTATACGTCAAATTTTTTCATTAAATTTAAAAGTGTATAAAAACATGAAAATACAGTGTTAACTTGGAAATAGCTAAGCAAGATTCGTGTTACCCCTGATGGGGAACGTGTGGAATTGAACCGAATTGTTCGGATTCCTTTGCATCTTCGGAGGATGAAAACTTTTCTTAATTTTCATTTATAGCTATTTCCACCGAATACGAATCGATTCAACATTGGTGAGTCTTTTAATTTATTAACAATTTATCTCTCTCGCATAGGCAACAATGCTTGAACAGACATTATCTTGACTTAGTAGGTACCTAGTCAAACAGAGTGTTAGCGTACCTACCTATCCAATTTCGAGTGTAACAAAGGCTTTATTAAGCTGTGTCTGTAATTGGGCTTAGCGTCAACTATGACGGAAATAAAATTACACATCCTGTGAATCCAAACGATATAATTTACAATAGTTTGACTCTCACCTACAAAAAGGCTTTTGATACAAGTTCCAATGCAATATTGAATGGTTAGCTCACAAGCTTTAAAAGGTCAGTGTGACTTTTATTAAAATGATTGCGCTAAGGAGAAGCCCCTCTTACCACCAATGCAGCGGATGCAAGGTTGTGCGCACAATTGAATATGACTTACATCATATAGCCTTTTCTGAGACCCATATGGTCTGGCCTGCCTTATAGTTTATCTTAAGCCATTTAGAACAGAAACATCTTATTCAACAACAATGGCGAGATGTTTTGAAGATGTTTTCTGCCAACCCAGCAGAGTGACTTAAATGTGATCAATTTGGCCCTTTCTTTTTTGTCCAGATTCTGCTTTCCCTTAAGATGCAGAAGTGACCCTGCAAATTTTGGGGAATAAGCAAGTAAGAGTGTATAAAATTATTAGGGGGCAGTAGAATGTACAGTCAGTACTCTCTGATAAAATATCAATGTACCGCTGAGCTTAGAATATGTTTTATTCATAAAGCTTTGTCACTTAATTTTTAAAACTCTATAGTATGCAAGAGTGGTTGTTGGATGTGGTTAAATACTGCTAAATGGTTTTAATAGAGAGAACCTTCAACTAATTTAAAATTAATGGTTTAACTGCATAGCAGACATAATAAAATGTATTACCCGTTCTCCATTGTTATTTTTAATGTCACAGGTAAAGACTTAAGTACTTATCTAATACTTACCAGGAGTAACGTAGGTGCTAAATAATATGCAATTTATTTGTACATAATTATTATTACAAGTTTTAATTGTATTACAATGCATTTATCAAAATTGGCTCCAAACACGCCTTTTGATCTCAATAACCATATTAAAAATTCTCAGAATGAACTATAGTGGATGTCTCAAGGACAATGTTTCAAATCAGTACTATTTAAAATGTGTTGTAATTGTAGAGTTCCATTTAAATCTCCCCCATTGCAGTTTCCTTACAAAAATCTTAAAAAAGATGTTTTTACCAACCAAAAAACAAGATTGAATTGAGGCCAATGATTCTATGATAATTCAACTTAAAGACTGCGGAAGTCAAGTCAAGTCTAGATGCACATGTGTGGCAATAAAACACTTTCATCTAGTTTTTCATTCAGATCTAGTGAACTTTTGCACAACCAGGACTGGTGTGTGAAAATCAACCTCCAAATACCTTTTCTGAACTACCATTAGCAGAGCCACGCTGATGGTTGATTTACAACTATTGTTATCATCTGGCATCTCTTCAACACTACAGATTTTCTCAGCAGTGTTGAATTAGGTTGCGGAAACCCTCTATGCCACAGGTGTTGAATGACAGGGTAATGAAAATACAAGCGTCTCGTCCATTGTGACAGGTCAATTCTAGTCACTCAGATTGCGGAAATACTGAGATGCTAGAGACTTGTGGAAATCATAATAATTATCCAAAGTCTATTTTATGGCTCACACAGGAGCAGGTATACAGTAGAATACTCTTAGAAACACAGACCAGTATGAATACATCAATAATAATATAAAAAAAAAATGAAGCAAATAAAGTAATTTCAAAGCCTATTTGCCTTTTGAGTCTTGCAACATTGACCGTTCCCGGAGGACATTTTCAAAGTTGCAAAATGCGATTGTTTCTGAGAGGATTTTAGGGAGGACATCTCAGAGAGTGAAAAGAGTCCTGTCTAACACTGTTCACCACTGAATTTGTGGCTAAGTGCAGTATACTCCGCTGAGCGCAGTGCGCTACAAAGAAGTCAGACACTTCCTTACCACCAACGCAGCGGATGCAGGGTGGGGAGCTTGATTGAACGACAT
Organism: Udea olivalis; assembly: GCA_947369235.1. Lineage (NCBI taxonomy): Eukaryota > Metazoa > Arthropoda > Insecta > Lepidoptera > Crambidae > Udea > Udea olivalis. The sequence continues at coordinate 4,897,018 of OX376362.1, read as the reverse complement.
GTGCTTATAAGCTTAAGACATTAGGTTCAACTCACATTTAATATGGCACTCCTATGTCAAGGAGTTGTATGCAGTGTATGGTACGATCCTATACCAACACAATGCATTAAAGTTAGCTCACATTCTGGAACAACTGAACCGCAAAACTGGTAGTATGCCATGACATTAAGACATAAACAGTGGAGGCGCTCAGATCTCTGGCACTCCTAAATTTGGCCACCAAACTTCTGAAGCAAAATTGTTGACCACCTGTCCAAGGTGCGGTGGCTCGCGACTGGCGTCTATTGCCCCTGGCCGCGGAGGCCATGTTCAATTTAAGGGGATCCAGAAAATTATTTGTTTTAAATGCCACAGCAGCTGTTCCAGGCGATGTCGCTTTAGACACAACTGATGAGTACCTAATTTTTATTATGCGACGCCTTTTGTCGTCCCTGAGACTATCTACTGATATGAGGGCTTTCAAATCCTAACCTGATACTGCTAGTTTTAGCACACTTTACTAATGTAAAGTGCATATTACATGATGTAATAAAAGAGTCTGTCATCATAGTGGTTCCCCAGTGGCCCTTCTTTTTCTTCTGGCTTCCCCGAACCAGATAACTATAAGACCCATCACCTACAAAGGATCTGCGGAAGACCTTGGTAGATTGAACAGTTCCAAGGCCCTTCTCATGTGAACAAATGGTCCTCCTGCTATGGAAGATCGGGCGTGTATAGAGCGAATCTCCCACATAGTTTCTGTGAGAGAACTCCATCTTCATAATGTGCCCCCATATAGGTACTATGATTATCTATAACAATTTATTGTTGCAGCTGTCACAATATTATAATAAATCTACTGACAGGCAATAAAAAAGTAGCTATATTCTTGGGAATACTATTTTTTGAGGATAAAATAGCCTCAGTGAACTAAAGGCCTATGTGTATAGTGTAACTACTAGTTGTGTGCCACATCAGTAGTTGAAACAATTTTTTCTTGCCAAGCGAGATATTTAAAAGACTCTGGTTTTAATATTCAACTAACATTTTGAATGAGTCTTGAAGGACTATTCAGATTCTCTGTCTTGCTTTATGGAATAGAATGCATGACTGCTATATTGGACTCATACAAGACATGCTTATTTGAAAATCAGTTGAAGTCTAGTCTAGAATAGGCTACAGTGCTACAAGGCCATCTGGATGGACCGTAATTATGCATACCTGTCAAATATAGGTAGTAAAGGGTGAATTTGTGCCTCTGGGAAGATAAAATCTCAGAATTAAATTTAACGGTGCATGCATTCTAATAATCCTTCCTGAAACTTTATCCATAATTATGTGACATAGTTGACATCAGGTCCATAACTCAAGAAAAACTGCAAAATGCACTGCCCTCTAAAATGATGAAAATGTTTAATAAAATCAACCCTGCATTTTGCAAATTAGGCACAGCCATTTTTTAAGATTGATTTATTCTACTCACAGAGGTTTAATTGGTCTGCAGTAGCAACCCTTTGGACTTGAAAGGAAGACCATGGCTTATTATCCTTGAGTAAACTAAGGGTTTTTGGTAACATTACTGCCTGAAAAATAGAAGTGCACTTCTCAAAGCAATTATTGTGTTGATTAATATGTGACATTTTTTGGAGTACTTACCTAGTCAGATTATTTGAGAATGTTTAAATCTGCTCAATTTTCTTTTAAAACTTAAAAAGAAGATCAACTTTATTTGGTTATTTAATTTGTGAGAAGTTCATATTACAAATATCTTTAAGTACCTACTTACCTAGATTGTTTGGTAAGTTAGATTAATTGATATAGATCAACTTAACTGAAAGGAAAGGATGCATGACTATCTCTACACACATAAGGTTTCTAAGTTTGGTTAGAAATTGTTTTGTCGATATTTTTCTAATAGATAATAGCCTCAAGATCAAGAAAGCCGACCCCGCGTAACGGGATAAGGTGAGGGTGAGGAAAGAAGAAGATATTTTTCTAATAGATCCATAAATAGAGAGAATCGTATAAAATAATAAAATATTTTTATTTTTAATCATATTTTTGTAGTCAACAATATTTATTTTTTATTCAACAATAGCGTTTTGCTTGACACCAGCAGATAACAAACAGGTCTTCACAGCCAACACTGTGTTTTAGAAGACACATAATATAACTGTTTTGCATTACAACAAAACAACTATTATGTGTTGGAGAAAACACAGTGTTGAGGCAAGGCCTTGCTGGTGAGAAGACTATTGAATTTGACAGCCTTGACAGGTTGCAAAGCCGAGTAAGTTACGCACTCGGCCCTCAGGTGTCAAGCCACAAAGTAAATAAACAACGAAAAATTTGGTAAGTTTTCATTATTTATGACAAATGTCAGGACTGCTTTCTTCACAGCCAACACTGTGTTTTCTCCAACACATAATAGTTGTTTTGTTGTAATGCAAAACAGTTATATTATCGATACAAATACGCGTGTTTGGCGTTACAACTAAGAAAAATAAATGTGAGACGCTCCTAAGATAAAATTAACTCGAAAGTTTAAACTTAATGAGATTATTATTTTAATCATTGTTACCGCTTACAAGCGAAGTTGGCGACGTTTAATATAATTAGTTTAAGTTCTTGTACTTCTTGTTAGGAGGGTTTGCTTTTTGCGTTTGGGGTAGATCGTAAGCGTCGCATTTTTTTAAGATTTTCGTGAGTATTTAGCTGAATTCAAATTAAGTATGAACTATCTCTCTATTATTGAATGCACCTTTTAATTTCATAATTATAACTTTAACTGTGTACAGTGATGTTTTTAAGTGTCTTATCAAATTAAAAAAAACGGTTATTTATTTAATTTAGCAAATAATTGGCGACTACCTAATTTCAAACAATCCAATGTGTTTTTAAATAGTATTATGCACACAATACTACATCAAAAATTTAAGTTTGTTTCAATTCAATGAAATAATTACGAAAATCTTACAAAAATGCAACGTTTTTGATCCACCCCAGCTAACGATCTTGTGTGAAATCAGCTTTGGAAAATAATATTGACTTGTATTTTAGGATTCTAGCATTAGATTTGAATTGTGAAGCCATGTCACCTTTATTTTTACCCCTCTTTTTGTGACATCATTTTAACTACATGAAGTACTACTTTTCATATCTTTCAGCGATGACAAAAAAAGTTAATAATGTAAAAAAAGCAAGATAATTCGTGTAACAAATAATGAATAAACAGATAATTTTATTTCTTACTACAAAAATGTGCTACGAAACATTCTAGTGAGTTTATTTTGTGTATTTTTTTCACTTTGCCAAGCCAGGATGATTATATGATTTGCAATGTGACTCAAAGTTTTCATATTCTTATCCGGGCCTCTATCACAGCATTTGTTAAACCAAGCAGCAAAATTTAAAAAAAAACCTCAGGCCATTCCGGCTATATCTGAACTTGACATTTTCAAATCTAGTGTCTCTAGGGTCTAGACTACTGATAAGCTCCGTCTAAACCTTTCTCAACTGCAGTCTAGGCCATTCATCATCTTTACGCGTCTAGTGGTGGATGCACAAAGGCGTGTGCACAATGCACGGTAGCGGTAACAAGGCGTGTGCACAATGCACGGTAGCGGTAACAAGGCGTGTGCACAATGCACGGTAGCGGTAACAAGGCGGGTGCACATTGTTAGCAGAGACGCGTGATATGTGAGAGGGCGCTCTTGCGACAAACAGTGAGGTTTTCTTTCAAAATTTATAGGGTGAAGTTTTATCTATTAAACGCACCGCATTCAATCTAATAATGTTTTGATATAAAGAAAGTCTACCTAATGTGGTAAGTCGCTCAGAAATCTACAAATGATTCGTTTTTGCACTCATGAACTGCTATGGGTGCAGATTAGATAGGTATACCTTATCGTACAAAAATAACAATAATCATATTTATTAGTCATGTAAATTTTTTGTTATTGTAGCTTTACCTTTTGAATGTAGGTACTACACTGAATTTTAAGATGTTTTTCATACTAATAAAGCCAAATGCTGTTAATAGCCCCGCTATCGACAAATGGTTCATCCTCACATCTAAAACTACCTTGTGTAATGTGCGAGTTCAGGGTTGTTTGTACGAATAATTTGCACGCCCGCCTGCAGGCCGAATACACCGTCCAGACATTGTTTTACCATCTTTTTTTCTCAAATGTATTCTTAGCAAATAGATGATTTACTTACTTACTGTTCTTTTAAATGAAGTTTTTATAATAGCACGTAAATAGCTAGGTACTGAATGTAATTTTGAGATTCAATGTGATGAAGGTTAGAATATGAAATAAAAACAAATTAAAGTGGGGATCACATTAATTCAGCTGAAACATTTTTGTTCATTCACATCTGGTTTTACGAGAAGTAACAAAATGTATTAGTAGGTATGTCAAAGCTTGATTAAAATTCAATTAAATCGAAATACACTATGCATTCCAAAAACCAACAAATGCTTAGGTACCTAATTCAAAAACGGGTGGAACCGTGGAAAGCATTCTAGTGGGTATTTGTGTTGTGGCGAAATCCTCGTTGCAGGCCAGTAATACAGGTGCCGGAGCGCCGGGATTCTTCACACAATATTTGGGAGTAGATGTAGTTGTGGAATAGTTCATAAAAGATCAGCCAATCCAGTGACTTGTTTATTGAATAGTGTAAAAGTATAGGTAGGAAAGAAAAACTGTAACAAAATAACAATAAATTAATACAAAGAGTCCTAGGTAATAGGTATGAATACACGGGTTCCTGTTGCTTATAACTGTTTACAATAATTGGTTATTTCAAGTATTTAAAAATACACCATCACGTAAGTTAAACTAAAACTGGTAATCTGATAAAATGCTCGCAAGCTCTGTTCAGTACGATGGTTTTGGTAGGACTGACTCAAAATGCTGAACAGCGAACGAGGAACGATAAATTAAATTTTGAAAGGACAGGTACAGAATACTATAATTGATGTCCAGTAAGTTAAATTATGAAGTTTTCATCGTGGAGGTTCTAACGTCCACGAGACTGGAACGAAACGGCAACGTTACAGTGTCATTCTTATTTTTTATTGAATGACGCTTGATCTTCTATTTCCGTGTCTTACAGTCACTGTCAGTTTGTAAGCTCGTCAATCTCAGTAACGTATCAAATAATAACATCGGGTTCTTCAATACACTTAATAAGGACTTCCGTGGTCATTGGGTCCTTGGGAAAGTTTTCCTCGTTCATTCAGTTAAATATAGTAGGCTATCATTTTCCCATTACGCAACCTATTGCGTTCCCTCGGACGTTAGGGATAGGGATCGCAACATTCGCAGTTGTTGGCTGCGAATGTTGCGATCCCTATTATTGTGTTGCTACCTCATTTGGTCCGTACTGTGGATTTTCGATTTTGATATTTAGGGGATATTATCAAAATTAACTTTTTTTTCAAACTTTATTCTGAAAATGTGTCTAACAGTTGGAGTGCTCTGCATATTTCTAACCAAGGGACTACTAGCTATCCCTTAGAGTGGTTTCATATATTTTTTTGAGTGTTTTTAGTGATGTTTGGGTTCAAAAGGTCTAAGTTTGCCCGACGCTTGTCACGTATTTGTATATTGCGCAAAATGTGTACGGTGTGAGAGTTTTTCGTGAATGTTCGTGTCTGTCATGTAAAACATAGGTCCCACAGGTGAGTATCTTAAAAAATAGTAATGTGACTTGTTTTAGCTGCAGATAAGGGGTTGTGCCTGATACACCGCACTTACTGATTGGTTTGTGATCATAAACCCGGGCTTCTGATTCGGAAAGACCCAAAACACTCTGTACCCGATCTAGTTTCAACCCAGGCATTTCGATATCAGGCTGAACGCTCTTTCCAATATCTTGCGTACAGAGATGTGTCACCGTAGTACGGGTGAAAAAAATAATGGCCAAGAAAATTCAATAATAGCCGCACGTAATGTCTCTGGAACTCTCTAAAGCGTGACGTGTACAGAGAGCATAAAAAGTTGACAAAGTATCTAAACATGCCTTTAAAATCGCCTTCACAATCGCTAATATAAAGTCCAATTGCGTAGAGACATTGCCAGGCTAATTGTTCTCTATCGCTTCTACAATGGTTATTCCAGCTTATTCCACTCTCACCTTTCCACTCCCGTACCACGCGTGCTGGACTACAACGTCATCCACACACAATTCAGCATTTGTTGGCCCGAACTAAAAGGTTCGGTGACTCGTTTCTTTGTCGTACCATTCAGAAGTAGAACGCTCTTCCAGCACATGTGTTTCCTTCCTCTTATAGTCCCGGATTCTTCAAGCGGGGCGTGAAAAGGCATTTCTGAAGGCCTTCATGACTGGGCTTGTCAACCTCATATCTGGACCTCACGACCGCTTCCATCAGGTAGAGTGAGGTCATCTTAAATAAAATAAATAAATAAATATCCCTGGACATTATTCCACACAGCGCCATCTAGCCCCAAAGTAAGCTAATTAAAGCTTGTGTTATGGGATACTAGACAACGGATAAACATACTTAAATACATTTTCTTTTGTAAATACATAGTTATTATACATAGACATCTACATCTTGACGGGCAATATAAAAAAAATAGAATCAAGTTGATCCCCTAAATTGCGGGTAGCAAGCAATTACATCAGTAAATAAGTAGCCAAGAAACTGCGTTAGAGCCAGGTGGGTACCTGGCCCGGCTGACTGGGTGGAAATGAAAGATCATTTAATGAATAGCTCGCTACGCTCAGTTTAGGGAATGAACTTGACAAGTTTTAAGGGATTGTAATCAGGCCCATGGTAACGTTTACCCATCACCAGCATGTTTAGATACTTTGTCAAATTTGTGTACTGCAATAAATAGGAGTGTGTGCCGCCCCATTAATGGAATTGAATTTAAAATATAGCATTTTCAATTCACCAAGATCATCTGTATCCGAACTAAGAAAAGCTAGGGTTGGCTAATGGGTGTCAGCATAACATACACAAAAATGTTCAACGACCACGACCTTTGGCGCCAAAGGCAGGATCGCGTCAACAAGCCAGTCAAAAATTGGTAAAGAAAAACCTACTAAAATAAGTGCCAAGGAGGCATCAATAAAAAAATCTACATATTGCAGGACGCGGTGCAGGTCATGGGTTCAAGATCAGCCTAGTAAGTATTAGGATCTAGTTGAATTTTAGTTTTTTACATCTAAAAAAACACAAGCATTGTAAAATGCTAGTTAACGCAATATACCAACTTCGCAATGGGTTTGTGAAGTAAAAATACATTCACCCCGTAGGGCTTTTCTAAAGAAAACCGTAACTACTTAACTATAGCAAAATATTACACAAGAGCCGTTGTTATAAAACAAGAAGAAACTGAATAGTAAAAAATACGCTAGTTATGCAGAAACAACAAACAAAGAAAACAATACCTATCGGATCAAGTTTCTCGTAACTCGGGGCTTTGTATAGCAAATATCGGATATCTTTTTCTTACGACATAATGGTCTAACTAGGTGTAACCGATTGTTGACTGTGCGTTATTGATATTATCAAATCAAAGCTCTAGGATACGAGCACCGGTCTACGCGGGTGTAACATCTTCGGAATTATATGTTTAAACGACTATTCAACTCTGCAGTGACGGAAACCACCGTAGAACAACCACGTAGGGTACTAATACACCTGGCGAAACGTGGGATCTAAGTGTTCCGTCCACCAGGGAGGCATAAGTCAACTTGTCTCTGAACACCTCGTTTCACGCATGCGAAGCGGCCCCCCGTACCGATAGCCCGCTTGGAAAAAACTGCAATTTTGATCACGCACTCAGACAATGGGTTTACAGGCGGTACCGGTGAGAATCGGTCACGCGGCGAGTCGCACTGTCGCGAGTGTGTTTAGTTTTTGTCAAACGTTTTTAAAGATGAAAATTTGTTTATGGCGCGTTCTGTCAAGTAGGTTTAACCAACCTACTTCATTTTTAAAATTCAGAGCGAATATAGTAGTAACCCTTGGCGGTCAGGCAAGTTTAGGTAATTATACTAGAAAAAGGCGGGAGCGGTCTTTCTGTACGTTTTTTTTTGTGACAATGCTAATGCTGCTAAGCTACAAGCACAGTATTACTATGCCCTAAGTGTGATTTTAGTAGTTTTCCCAGGAAAATATGGGAACGCGAGCAAAATCATTATATCTTGAGGCAAATTGTAGCAAAATGTTACTGCTACAATTTGCCTCAAACTTACATTTAAGGGCTCTCTGCTTAATTTTGTTAGCACTTGCTAACCCGCCCAGAGCTCGACCCTAACTAAGATTACCTGACCGTATAAAACATAAAGGGGACTAGAAGACTCGTCTGGCCGAAATTGTTTGTTTTACTGTCTTGTTTACGGGTAGTAAACATTTCCTTTTTTTCTTCATTGTTTTCGCTAACTTGAAGTAATTGTTGTTGATAGAGTTTCGAATATAACTTCTTGAAGTTGGACTAATAATTTTACAATTTGAACGCACTTTTGACAACCTCGGTGGTGCAATAGATATAAATCTTAGATTACTATCTAAGACCTTCGTTCCTAAAAAACTACCGAGACAGAAAAAAACACACAAATAAAGAGCATTAGTAATGTTTTTTTCGGACGTAGGGAATTCAAATACAGAAATTGTATTCATAAATGATCTGAATATCTAACTGGAACATGGCACAGCCAATTTTGAATCAAAGATTACAATTCTGCCACAATCATTTTAATTAAAACCTGCACAATGTGAAACATTTAAAAGTAAATCAATTTTCTGTTGTTCGGGGTCCAAATCCAATATATTTAGGCACAAAGAGGAGCTCCGTGAGACATCCGGTGGGACCGTACGGGAAATCCGATCAATTCTTACAAGGGACCAATCTGTATCCGCTGGCGAGGTGACTACACATCACATTTTGACTAGGATCGGACATTTCTGAGAATGAAAAAGAGATAAAGTGATTAGCCTATATACTGTTCCACTGCTAGACATAGGCCTTTATTATTGAAATCAAGTCATCGCTACAATCGATGGCTACAATCGATGCCAAATGCAGGTTGGTGATCACAAACCCGGCCATGTCGCTACATAATAATCTAAAAACTCACTTTGCCCGACTTGGGTTTGAACCCAGGTTCTCTACATTTCGGACCGAGCTCTGCACCAGGATGTGGGTAAAAAATAACACTAAAGAAATACATATCTGGTTCATCTGACTGACTGACCTGTTGGCACAAAGGTGGCGGTCATCCTTTTCTCCCCGAAGACCATCCATACCCAACGAGAATAAACATTTATGTGTGTTTGTGTGTTTAGGTATTCTGTGTCTGAGTGCTATTATCTATTTAAGTATATATTTGGAAATATTGAGGTATGTTTATTATGCCTTTTACCCGTAGCACATCCCTTGCTTAGTTTGGTTTAAAATTTCCTAGATATTAAATCGTTTGTTACTGAATTAATACGCAATATTAATTATACGTATAGTGTATATTTATTTATTTATGTAAGTACAACAACAGCAAGACGTATACATAATATGTTAAACAAAACATTCATTGAGGATAGTTCTTATAAATTACATAGATATGCAAAACTATTCCATAACGAGAATGGAGAAGAATGAGAATGAATGAGTGAACCATAATCTATAATCGTAAGTTAGGTTAGACACGCAAAAAGCAACCATGATACGGTGGGGGTACTCTTTCATTCTCAATGCAAGCACTTGGTTTATATTTTATTGTGTTTGAGTGCAAAATTTTGGTTTTAGCACTCTTATCCAGAGACACTTTTCTGGCGTACATGGTATCTTGGGTATATACTCGTAATGATCGAAGGTTACAAAACACTGCCTAAGATGGTCTCCGATGAGGTGGAGGTCTTTGCACGCATTCACGAGAGAGGAATTTACCGGTACCAAAAATTAGATGACTCGTCTTTTTTTGTTTATTTTTATTTCCACCAAATCAGGTAATCAAATTGACCTTGCCAAATACCGAGAACCGTAGTTATGATTGCAGACGTTTCTCGCAAATTTCATTAATATCTGGTCATATCCTGAGGGAAATCAAAATGTTTATTTACTGGTATTTGCTGTATTTGTGTGCAATCGGCAAAATTTGATCCCAAACTAAGCAGATCCGAAGCTGCTTTTCCACCAGAGATGTGCTGTGCAGCTATGCTGCGAGAATGGGCAAGCTAAGCTGCTAAACTTTAAGTCCGTTCCGACTGATGCTTCGGTGAATAACGGAGCGAGGAAGATGTGCTACGAAGATGCGTCGCCGCAAGGTAGCTGTGCGAGGAAGATGCGCAGCTCGAGCTATGCGATGTTTCGACAGTAATAAAGGCGCGCATACTCCTCCATAGCATACATCCACAGCACGCATCCATGTCACAAAATAAAGAGTTTACAGAAGGACCGCTCGCACCTTTTTCCAAAACTTGCGTGAACCGCCTAGGGTTACTACTATATTCGCTCTGAATTTTTAAAATGAAGTAAGTAAGTTATACCTACTTGACAGAACCGATCAAAAACAAAATTCATCATGTGAAAAATTGCACCAAGTTCGACAAAAACACTCGCGACAGTGCGACTTTCCGACTCACCGAAGCTCACTGATTTCGCTTGTAAACTCATGTCTCTGTGTGTGTGCATCAAAAATGGCGTGTTGTTTTAGGCGGGCTATCTGTCAGAGCGCCGCGCATGTCTAATTTCTGTCCATGTCATGTGTCATGTTAAGAGGACACAGCAGGTTCGAGAGAATTGAAAAATAGGTATTTGTAAAATCTACTGCTGTCTTTTACAAACCTTGAGCCGCCCGTAGAGTGAGACATCTGTCTCTATCGCACTCGAGGTGCTCGAGGTGAGGTGTGGTGAGGCGGCGGGGTGGAGGTATTTTTTGCATCTGCAAATCAGACCGAAATTACCTATCAAAAGTACACAAAATCGACGTTTCGTAGTCCCCTGATCCCTTTTCGAAAAGTTGACCGATTGAGTTACTTTTTTCATTAAAAATAAAGAAGGACTGTGGCCGTGTTCCTATGTTTTCCTTTTTTTTTAAATAAACTAGTCAAATTACAAAGCGGAAAATCTGGCCAATTTTTTCGACTTTCGAAGGTCCTTATCTCTTTTAGTAATGAATTTATTAAAAATAAAAAAAACATAGGGACATGTTATTAATGGCCATAGATTTTTTGGGAACAAATTATTCCTCTACTAGCAATATCCAGGGAGGAAACAGGGGACTACGTTTGTATGGAAAAACGGCGCTTCTGTATCCTCTTAAGTCGTAGCTCAGTAGAACCCGTTTCTACCAGTGATATGCTCTGTGGACCAATGAATGTGATTGGTGGATATCAAACGCATCCACAGCAACGTAGCATAGCACATCTGTGGTAGAATAGCAGCCTATACTCAGAGCCCGAAGAATAAATATATCTTACTTGGACAATATTTAATTTGTATTTTTAGCATTTAACTATTTTCTACACGAAAAAAAAGAAAAAAAATGTGTAGAAAGTAGTGCATTATTAAAGGCTAAAAATACAAATTCATTTAACCTATAGCTAGTTTTCTATAGCTATAGCTATATCTTTCGGGTGTTAAGGGCGCTTGCCTTTATCATTGATGGAAGAAACGCTGGCTTACAACGTAAAATACACTAGATAAATTCGCTGGGACTGTCAACGGCCTCGGTAGCTCAGTTGGAAGAGCAGCCACCCGGATTTTGGAAGGTCGCCGGTTCAAATCCCGCTTGAGTCCCTAGGATCAGGTAGATTTTTTTAGTTTCTTTCTTGGTATATGAATCATGTCGTTTGCATAAAAGAAACACCAATGTTTGAACGCACAACCAACAGCTTCCTGAACTGACTTTTAGGAATTTAGCCGGTTAAAATTATTGTACCAACAACATATCAACAAAATCTACTAAGCACGCCCATAGTCTCGTACTCTCCTAACCAATCCGCATGTTATCTGTGGCTATCTCCACCGAACATGTAACCAAACTTGTTCACTTAAATTAAACTATGGAATACCGAAATAGGAACAATGAAATCTTCTCGACTTGGCATAGTCACCTATTGTATCCGAATCCGTTTAATGAAACGGTTAATTGGATCATTATGGTCCACTCTACCTTAACTACAACTAAGAAGGCAGTAAACTAAAACATATTAAGGGTTAAGTTGCTGATTTTAGATTGTTTGCGGAAGTTGCTATTTTATTTGGGATGTGGGTGGATAATAATAATGTTATTTAGTTAGATTCAAATCTTTTATTCTTTGTGACACTCCGGCTACATAAGTTAAAAGAATACACTTATAGGCAAAAAACAAGAAAGTCGCTAACAATTATGTACTTTATGAACCTTGTTGTGGATGGCCAAAACAAAAGTAAAACCCTGGGTATCGTAAGTTACCGGCTTATCTGTTTATTTATTTTTGGCTACAAAAATAAATAAATAGAAGTCATAAATCGTAATAGAAGTACAAACAAGGGGTGCAGGTGGGCAACAAACCTATTTCAAGCAGTGAGTGTACTGTACCAACCAACCACAGCAGAGCGCTAGTTCACATGGTCAATGGTCGAATAAATAATACGTCAAAGTAGTTTCAAAAGAGCGACAATTATTACAAGTTCCTAGATACTTATATAATAACACAGAAAAGTCGTAACACCGCCTTCTAGGGTAATAAAATTGCTAATTTGCACGACGCCATCTATTGGCAGCCTGACATAACTATTGATGTACAGAAATGGACTGTACAAGCAGCTTAGTTTGTTAGTCAAGCTATTTTTCAGTTTTTTACTTGATTATTCACCTTTTTTCGCTTCTCAGTGTACCTATTTAAGCTCCATCCACAAAGTCAGTATGCTCAACTTAGTTTTGACTTCTGCTGGGATTGAGACTGCAGTTTCCAACACCAGTCCAATGTCTATCAGGTTTAGGTTTGATATTAAGACGTCATTCTAGATTATGGCGGTTTAAACATTATTATAACAGGTTGTTTGGGGCAAGGCCCTCGGTGGCAGGAACTTTCAGACGACGCACGTATGAAAGCAAATGGTTATTTATGTTAGAGCGCTAGAATGACTTGCTAAACTTTGGCCACACATATCACTACAAGTACTTAGTATGGCAAACCACCTAAACGTAGTGAACATCATACCAAATAGCAAAAAAAAAACATTTACAGTTAATTTATCTCACTAATCTTACTGATATTATAAATGCGAGACTTCGTGAGTATTTATGTGTCTCGCGAAAACTGCTGAACGGATTAAGATGAAACTTTACAGTAATACAGCTTATACATCAGTATAGCATATAGGTTATAATTTAAAGAGATTTAATGTAATTTGGCTAGAGAAATAAACGCGGTGAACGTGGGTGAAGCGCGGGAAAGTTAATAAGGCTATAAATTACTAGATTCCAACAACTAACAGGCAGTCGGCATGCTAAGGGCTCTTCCTTACCGCATCCGGGCGTTTTCGTTTCGGTACCACCTGGACCTAATCTGTACAGAATGTTTAACGAGCGCATATGCGCGCCTCTGCATAGAATCTGTACAGAGCGGCCGGCCTCCCTCGTCTCACCCCCACCAGCTCCGCCGCGCGCCTCACTCACACCTGTCTTATCGAATGAACATTACCGTACCGAAAACATCCAGAGTCTATCAGAAAATGTCTGCTGTACAGATTCGGTGCAGAGGCTGGACCGAAACGAAAATGCACCGAGCCGGCGAGGAAGAGGTTTTATTTGCATAATCCGTTGTTTGAAAACTACATTGTATTGTCACCTTCGTAGTTTTCTGAGTTAACTGTCTTTTAGTGCACGGACTCGGGCGGCAGAACTGTATGATTACTAGGTCTACACCCCATTCCACTGTACAGCTAACACCTTCCACACTTACCCTAATAACTGCTTTGTACGAATATTACACGGATTTTGCACTTTTGTAACTCAGTCAAAGGCATAAAGCTTGTAAAACGGGACCCTAATTGTGTAATTGAACGTTTATAACTGGGCCTTTAGTGGTCGAGTCGGGCCACTAGATACTGTCGCAAACTGAAACCGCTAGAGCAGTTTCAGATCAGCGTTTTCTTTGTGCGTAAACGGTCTCTTTGGCATATGCGCACGTGCGCTACATTTCGCGCTTCAAAAAATCAAACTCGCGTACACGGGTTTATTACGGCGAGTTCGCTTAGCTGGTAGTGGTGAGTCAGCATGTCATAGATAATACGAGCTTTTAAGACCGTCAACGCTCGTACGAGTTACTCGTGTGGCAAAAGGCGCGCTCTTACGCGCTAACATGCGCTTTCAAAAACAAGCCCTTATGCACGTATAAAACGCTCGTCTGACGCTCGAACGACGTTATTCCTTGGATCAATTTATGAAAGTACGAGTATTTCACGTTTCAGACTTCTCTAATCATCAACCTCTGCATCACTTGTAGCCGCACAGCCACTACTGAACATAGGGCTTCCCCCACCGATTTCCAAAGCGACCGGTTGCAGGCGTTTTGCATGTGCCCTGCCCACCACTGCCACTTCAACAACTTACTTACTTGCTGGGCTTCGTTGATCACTATCGTTCTTCTACGGGTTTCCTTATTTTTTAATTCGATCACGTAGCGAAGCACTTATTCTTGTTACACAATTATTTTTCGGACAATTAGTACAGTTAAAAGTGCAAAAAGAAAACAACCGAACAGTACCAGTGACATCAAAACATCGTCTATGCGAACGAAGTCAGAGGTAGGAGCCAGTTAATCATAATTTAACCAGTCTTTTCGTCAGCGTTGTACAAGTGCTCTTTATAATTACGTACCGTAATGCTTCGCTCAGTAGAAATTGAGGTAGACAAGAAGACAATAAAATTATTGCCTTACAAAGGCAAACTCCGAAACCACTCACAATTCATTCAGTTTATAAGATTTCAATTAACGCTGATAGAGCTTTTAGGGGCCATTGTCGAAGCTAAATTAATTCAGAGACATTTTAGATAACCGATTTATCTGTATTTTTTCATACAATGTCGGTTGCAAGGAAACAGGTGGACCACAGGCATCGAAATAAATAATGCAAGTCTCTGATTTTGTTTTGGTTTTCTTTTGTAATATTCACTACAAAAAAACAAATCTTCAAAACTACTGGCACGATTTTATGAAAAAAATTACTTAAATGTAAAAGCTAAAGTTGTAGATTAATTTATCAGCTTTCGTTAAGTGGTAGGTACCTACGAGTATAACAAAATTTCGTTTAACGCACCGTTTTCGAGCTGTTAGGAAAAGAACAAATAACAGGACCTTCTATGTGCCTCCCTCGGGCTCCCCTCGGAGGGGTAAGGACTTTTAGTATGTAACAAACATACTATACTATAATGTTAATGAAAAACATTTACAAAGAAGTTATAGAGGAATAATGTTATCTTTCTGCCTTGTTTAAATTAAGTACCTAACTGTTGAGTTTATTTTGTTACTTTGAATTAAAGAGTTTTCACTTATTACATTTGGTTTTATTATATACTTTTAGGTTTACAATAGAAAGCTTAATGCGTTAGACGAAAGATCCAAGGCGAGAGGGAAGGTGACAGATGTTTTTTTTTTAATTTTGTAAACTATGGTAGTGTTCTAGCATTGGCAAACTCCATAATATTCTCAACACTCCTCCTCAAGTTGAATTTTAATCTAAGTAAATTGAAGTTGCAACATTAGAACACTGTCATTTACAATTTCATTTTTAACTTTACATAACTTTACTTTACCCTTTTTTTATTATTATTTGATACTTGCTTTTAGTTCTAGCATAACTTAAATCTACATAACTAAATCTTTTAGATAACTGTTCAATACATGAAATTAAAAAGAATATCACTGGACTTTTGAAAACTTAAACTTTTTGTGAAAAGGTCAGCTAAATTATTTTGGGAACTTACATATTTCACACATATAATGTTTTTATCAATTAAATCTTTTAAGAAATGATATTTTATGTCAATATGCTTTGCCCTTTTGGAATTTTCAAAACTCTTTGCCATGCAAATGGCTCCTTGGTTGTCCACTAGCAGCGTTGCTTTTGCTTTGTTGTTCATGTGCTCACTGATACCTCTCAAGTTCACCAGTTCTTGAGTAGTCATAGCTGCAGCAATGTATTCAGCTTCTGCTGTAGATAATGCAACGCAATTTTGCTTTTTTGAGAACCATGCTACAGGGTTTTTTCCATGCAGTACTATAGCTCCGCTAACACTTTTTCTGTCTGATTTGTCATTAGCCCAATCTGCATCTGAGTAGGCATGTAATTCTTGACTGTTTCCTTTCTTAAATACTAGTCCTTTATTCTTTGTTTCTTTTAAATATCTTAGGATTCTTTTCCCTGCTTTCCATGTTTGGTTATTTGATTTGTCCAAATAGCGGCTTAAATACGCAACTGAGTATGTCAAATCTGGTCTTGAAGTAATTGTCAGGTACAATAAACTTCCTATTAACTCTCTGTATCTTTCTTTATTTTCTTGTTCTTCTTCTTCTTCTTCTTCTGTCTGTTCAGTAGTAATATTAAAGTTTATCTCCATTGGTGTTTTTATTCCTTTACAGTCTGTCATATCAAATTTATTAAGTATTTTCTCAATTAAGTTAGTTTGTTTTAGTATTATTGTGTCTCCTTTTCTCTCTATATCCATTCCCAAGAATTTATTCGCTTCTCCTAAATCTTTAGCTTTGAACTCCTTTTTCATTTCTTCTATAATTTGATTACAGTTTCCAATCAATAAAATGTCATCTACATAAATGATCATCCAGCAGTCTTCTTTATAGTAAAAACAAAAATCATATTCGGATCTACTAAAACCTTTCTTTTTGGCGAATTGATCTATTGTTTCATTCCAGCATTTTGGAGATTCATCCAGTCCATAAAGAGCTCTCTTTAGTTTTAAAGTTTTTCCATTTGACAGTCCTTGTGGTGGATTAATGTATATCTCTGATTTAATTTTTCCGTTCAGGAATGCTGTTGGAACATCTAGTTGTCTGATAGGTAAGTCTTCATTGACAGCTTTTGATATTAACATCCTAATTGTCGGTGCTCTTGCAACAGGTGAGTAAAAAATATCACTATTTTCATTTCTTTTCAGTTGGAATCCTCTGACTACGAGTCTTGCTTTCTTTGTTCCATCTTCTTTGACTTTAAAAATCCATTTTGTATCTATGGCTTTCATATCTTTTGGTGGGATAGCTACAACCCATGTTTCTAAATCTTGTAATGCTGTTAATTCTTTATTCATTGCTAGCTTCCATTCTTCATTTTTAATAGCATCTTCATATGTTTTAGGCACATTGTCTTGACTTATGAGGCAGTAAACAATATTAGTCACATAGTCTTTTAGGTATTCAGGTTTCTTTATTTTTCGTCCATATCTTGATCGAGTTTCTGTATTTTCACTTCTACCTTCTATATTTTCTATGTTTCCATTAATTTCCTCTATGTTTTCATTTATTTCCTCTATGTTTTCATTCGTTTCCTCTATGTTTTCATTTATTTCCTCTATGTTTTCATTCGTTTCCTCTATGTTTTCATTTATTTTCTTTATGTTTTCATTTATTTCCTCATCTCCTGTATTATATTCATCATCAGAAACGTTTTCCTCCTGTATTGGTATATTCTGTTTCTCGTGTTCAATTACTACTCTACAATAATTATCTTCATTGTTTCTTTCTTTACTTGGTTTTTTATTTAAAAATATTACATCTCTTCGTTCGAAAACCTTTCGTTGTTCTTTGTCCCACAGCTTGTAGCCAGTTGGTGTATATCCAATCATTATATATTTGTTACTGCGTTTGTCTAGTTTGTGTAGGTACTTTAAGTTTTTAGTATATACTTCACTTCCAAAAATTTGTATGTTTTTAAAGTTAGGTTTTCTTCCTGTCCATTTCTCTGTTGGTGTAATGTTTTGTCCTTCTACAGGTATGCGGTTAAGTATGTATGTGGCAGTTTTTGCAGCTTCCCCCCATAGTTCTCCTTCAACATTGGTCTCATACATCATAGCTCTTACTTTTTCCATTAGTGTGCGATTGTATCTTTCAGATTTACCATTAAGTTGAGGGCTATATGGGGTTGTGTAATCCAACAATATTCCATTTTCCTTACAGTAGCAGTTCATAACTTTGCTAGAGTATTCTCCACCGCAGTCACATCTTATGGTTTTTACTCTTAGATTTTGTTGTCTCTCTACTTCATTTATGTAATGTTTCAGGTTTTCAAAGGCTTCACTCTTGTTGGTGAGTAAGTATATTTTAGTATAATTTGTGTATTCATCTATACATGTGAGTATATATCTTTTATTATCCCATGTAGTTGGTGTTATTGGACCACAAATATCTGTATGAATGATCTCTAATGGTCTTTTAGCTTTGTATCTATTTGTATTAAAAGGAAATCTTGTTTGTTTTGCTTGGATACATATCTCACATTCTGTCATGTTATTTATATCTTCTTTACTTATCTGCATTCCTTCCACAATGTCTAACATTTTCTTCATTTTATCTTTTCCTGGGTGTCCTAACTTTATGTGCCACTCCATCGCATTATTTTTCTTATATGTTACATAAGACAATTCATCATCACTTACTTGTAATTGGATGGTGTACAGGCCATTGTCAGTTTTGTTACCTTCTATTACCTTTTTATTGTTCTTTTCAATGATTACCTTATTTTTGGTAAATATTACCTTTGCATCTTTTTCTGTTAGTGCATTTACGGAAAGTAAATTTTTCTGTAGATGTGGTACATAAAGCACATTATTTATATAATAGGTCTCAGTTTCAATTTTTCCTATCTTTTCTGCTACTAACTTTTCATTTTTCTTCGCTGTATATATTTCCGTGTTACTTATTTTTGTATCTATTAGTAAATCTTCATCTTTTGTCATATGTGTAGTACAACCGGAGTCGATTATAAACTCTGTTGTGGTGTTACTTTTCGTTACTTTTTCATTCATTAGAAAAGCTAACTTTTTATTTTCACTTTCTTTTTTAAAGTAGCAATCTTTTTCAGAATGATTATATTTCTTACAAATTTTACACTGTTTCTTGAAGTAGCAATCTTTTTCTTCATGATTAGATTTTTTACAGATTTTACAGAACTTAGATTTATTAAGTGTCTTATTACTTTTATTATAGTCACTCTTTTTCACACAATGTTTGTTATAATAGGCTTCTTTAGTGTGATACATACTACTTAGTCTTTTTTCTTCAGATAAAAGGCGTGCAGCCAGATTACTTAATGTTCTCTCTACTAATGGTGCCGATTCCCATGCTGTTACAAAGTTGTGGTATGTGTCAGGTAAAGTCGACAATATTTTTGACATAAGCATGTTATCATTCACTTTTTCATGTATGCACTTTAATTTAAAGGCCAAATTTTCAATTGCACTGATATGATGCGTCATGTCCTTGTTTGTGTTGAAACTGTATTGAAACAATTCTTGCATCAACTCACATTTTTGTTGTTCTGTATTTTTTTCAAACAATCGACATATTCTGGAATACATTTGTTCAGCATTTTCGCAACTCATTATCAGTGGTATATATTTTTTGTTTATAGTACACATTATTACTTTCTGCACTTGTGCATCTTTCTGTAAATTGAGTTTTACGTCACCTCCGAGTGGTATTGCTGCATCATCATGCTGCACAATTTCAAAAAGTCCTTGGCTCTTTAAGAGTATCTGGATCTGGAATTTCCACATGGCGAAATCTTGTTCCGACGATAATTTCTGGATTTCACTGTATTCATTTTTCGAATCCATCTTACACTTTTTTTACTAGTTACTTTTTAGGTTAGTTTTATGTTTTTTAGGTTTAATCACGTCTTCCGTCTGAACTCTGGGCCCATAACCTGTTGAGTTTATTTTGTTACTTTGAATTAAAGAGTTTTCACTTATTACATTTGGTTTTATTATATACTTTTAGGTTTACAATAGAAAGCTTAATGCGTTAGACGAAAGATCCAAGGCGAGAGGGAAGGTGACAGATGTTTTTTTTTTAATTTTGTAAACTATGGTAGTGTTCTAGCATTGGCAAACTCCATAATATTCTCAACACTAACTGCCTTAAATATGATTTAATTGTAAGAAATACAATTTATGAATTAATAAGAACTTTGGAGAATTTATTTTTAATGGCTTTTGATAAAAAGTATTTTTTTGTTATGAATATTTATTATTTTAATTAAATGCGTAATGAACAAAGTTAAATATTATTTTATGTCATTGGGATCACCGATTAGGTCACAGGTTTTTCTAATGATATATGCAATAACTACATCAGTTATCGTATTTATCGTTAGAAAATATTGATATTATTTATGTAAGTGTTTGCAATATGTAGGTTTGCTAAAGATGAATACAATAAGTATTATAGTTTTTGTATTTATGACTAGTGATGATGGGTTGATCATTCAAACATTCCTAATGATGAACATTATTTTCACGATTCCAGGCCATAAGCTTCATATATTCACTCAAAATATATGTTGAACTGGCTCTGCATCTATTGATCTTTCAATTGGTACAAGTTTCATGTAGATACCTCCAGTAGTTCATGAGATACAAGAAAAACAAAGTTCACAACTTTGAGCGCGTTTTTATCAGTATTAGCAAAATCGTGTTGTTGTACCTACTCTTCGTTAGCGGGGCAGAATAACGTAATCAAAACAGCATCCAAATCCCGTAAACTTGTAATGCTGAACAGAGTGAGACGATTCTTCACGCCTGAGCAGCTCTGTCTTCTGTTTAAGGCTCAAATTCACTCGAGTGTGGAATACTGCTCTCATTTCAGGGACCGTCTACCAAGTACTTGCTCGAGGTTCTTGACAGGTTGCAGCGGCGTGCTATCCGTTTCATCAGAAACCCAGAGGCATCTTTGACCCTTGAGCCTCTCCAATTGAAGAGAGACATTGTCAGGTCTCAACCTGACAATGTCTCTAACCTGTTCTCTATTGCTTCTAAAATGGGGAATGGTCGTCAGAGTTATACAACTTGTTACATCCTCACCCTTCCACTCCCGTTCCGGCGTGCTGGATTACGGCGTCATCAACACTCAATCCTGCATTTTTTGGCCCGCACGATTAGGTTCGGTAACTCGTTTCTTTGTAGTTCCAGCCAGACGTGGAACGATCTTCCAGCGCATGTGTTTCCTTCCTCTTAGTCTAGGAGTCTTCAAACGAGGCGTGAAAAGCCATTTATGCAGGCTTCAAGGTGAGGATGGCCAGCTCAGTGAATGCTTTGCATTACTGTGCTTGTCAGCCTCATAATTCTTGACCTAATGACCGCTTTATATCGGGTAGAGTGAGGTCTACTTGACGGGTAATACACACATCAAAAGTGTCTAGGGATCAACATATAATTTTGCAATAACTTTTCTGTTGATTGATATTAATTAAAATTTTCTTTAAGGATTCATCAAATAAAGTGTTTTCGTTTGTCTACAGTAACGATAAACCAAGTCACCTTTGCATTAATAAAGAAATTTGCCATTTTCCTAATAAAGGGATTTTTGACATTTGAACCACTAACATTAAAGTTCGAAAAAAAGACTGAAATAACAGTTTTCTTTAAAATTTTATTGGGTAACCTAAACAATTAATAATCCGTGTTTCTACCGCGAACAGTAACAACACAAGAACATCGGTTTGGCATACTCAAAATGAGTTCATCCAAATCACGCTGTGGAATGGCCGCCCATGTTCGTTGCAACAACAAAAAAAGGTCTTCTTGCGACTGGATACCCTCCATATTCGGCAGAGCTCTTCTCTGTAGCATATCCCATGCATGCTCAATCGGGTTCAAGTCTGGCGACTGAGCAGGCCAGGGCAGGACATTGATGTTAGCTGCGGCGAGAGTCTGTCTTACAACTCTTGCGGTGTGCGGTCGTGTATTATCATGCATTAACTGAAATAAGGGACCGATTTGCACTTGTAGAGGAACGATGACGTCTGATACAATCGTCTCAGCATAAATTTGAGCGTTGAGGTTGCCTCTGATCCAAATCAACTCAGTTCTTCGGCCGATCCAAATACCCGCCCATACCATGATGGTTCCACCACTATAAGGATGGACTTCCTGGCAGGATTTTAATCGCTGTTGGCGTCCAGGGGTTCTCCAGTGTCGTATACGTCTTGTATCCGGTCTCATACCAAAACGAGACTCATCAGAAAAGCACACGAAACGCCATTGATCTTCTGCCCAATTTCTGTGTTCAAGAGCCCATTGATATCGAATCCTACGATTGTGCATTGCTATAGGTGGTACCCTTAGCGGTCTTCGGGAATGAAGGTTCACTTCATGCAAGCGGTTTCTGACTGTTTGGTCGCTAATTAAGTTCCCTGAAGAGTGATGAAGCCTCACGGCTAACACCATGGCGGTTATTGTTGGAGCTCTTCGAGTTGTGATTTGAATGTATCGGTCTTGTCTCCGTGTGGTGCAGCGATACCGTCCTCCATGGCGCTCAGGCACGGTACCAGTGCTTCGGTAACGTGTCCAAAGTCGACTGATAACACTCTGACTTGTATTCAGAGCTAAAGCCACAGTACGTTGCCGGGAACAAGCTTCTATCATTCCCACGGCTCTGAGCATTTCTTCCCTGCTTAAATGACGTCGCCGCTCCATACTAACGTTGTTTTTAATCAGTAGTAGGGAAACAGTGGCACTAATAATGTCTTCAATGCGTTGTATGTTTTTATAGGGAAAATATTGACAGCTGATTTTCATCTTTTACTCGAATTTGATTGACAGTTCCTTTTTAAAATAAAAAATGCACCTAAAAGGATCCATATAAATTTATAAAATCATAAATTTATTACAAAGCCACAAGAAATCTCAAGAAATCCGCATAAAAATGCTTGATCCCTAGACACTTTTGATGTGTGTATTATGGAAAATAAATAGAATAGCTTTGCTTCCTTCAGCATCAGCCACGTCGATCACAGGTAGCTCTTCGGATGAGGACTTACCATGTTTTTACAATAATGAATATTACATTTTTGAAAGAAGAACATTGTTAGTCGATTTGCAATGCTATTTTCACTTTTTTGATTTTCGAAGTCAGATTCACAACCCATTGTACTTAAAAATATTATACTTTACGCCTGAATCTCCTTAATTTTCACTGAGATTACAATACAATTCACTTTTTTAAAAAAGCACTTATTTATCGTAGAAATACGTTTCCTGGACCAAAAAAATTGTAATTTTTCACAGGTGCCTAATATGTAATAGTTGGATATCATTGTAACTTTCAGTTACAATTTTTTTCTATTCGGGTGTCGTGTGTCGTTCAGTTCTATAAGTTGTATTACTGTAAAGTTTCATCCGTTTAGTAGTTTTTGCGTGAAAGACAAACATACGACCGACTTGGTGTAATGGTTAAGAAGTTGGCTACTACACCAGAGGTCGCGGGTTCGATCACCGCACAGTACAAACATTTGTGTGCATGAACATGTCTGTTTGTACTGGTCTGGGTGTCTCCTATGTATAATAAGTATGTATTTACAAAAGAAAATGTATTTAAGTATGTTTATCCGTCGTCTAGTATCCCATAACACAAGCTTTAATTAGCTTACTTTGGGGCTAGATGGCGCTGTGTGGAATAATGTCCAGGGATATTTATACATATCTACTCACAAACTTTCGCATTAAGATTACAGAAATTAGTTGTAATTGCACTTCTATTGTACTGAAGATTTTGTAATGTGTAATGAATGTCTTGTACATTCCCATTCGATCCTTCCCGTTTTCGTTAAAATGCCTCCAGGCTTGCCTTTAGCTGTTACAGGCATAAAACTGTTCACAAAACGACAATTCTTCTGTTGAAACTTCGAGAGACATAAAAACTGAAATTTGTCTCGACACATTCATTCAGAATCTCATCAGCGACGCGTACGGTCACAATACCACTGGGTAGGGGGTTAAGGCTGAACCTCCCTCCCTTTATCCCCCTTTCCTGCAATTTGTCACTTCCGTTCGCGCTCTCACTTCGTCTCTTTTATAATTGGATGAATTTAAATGAAATTTCGAACTAGTAACTAGATTGCTTTACGAATATCGTTGAGCTCACATGTTTCTGGAGGGAATTTACTTTTTGAATAAAGGGTTTAGATGCACTCGCTATTGCTGCTTGCAATTCTGTAAGTACGAGTATTTTACGTCTTTATGGACTGACAAGATTAACTTTCGTACGACAGCGTGCAGGTTGGCACCGTATTGAGTGCTCACATGTAAAGGGTACATGTAGCAGCTTATTCTGGGTCTCCCGAAACAGAACGTCAAGCTCAAGGTAAAACTATACAGTAAATTCAACTTTATTTGCACAAATATAATTTTTCCTTATTTTTTTACCTTCAGCACTACGTACGGACTCTACATTCCCTCCGAAAAGATGAACTAAAAATAAATGATCATTTCTAAGTGTTCGATCACCCCAAATTTACTCAAATCTTCGACATTAAAGATAGTTTTGACAGGTTGACGTAATCTTTTTAAACATTGCAAACGTTCTGTAAAGCCGTGTACGCACGTACGAACCCGAACATAGCGAACACAAACATCAAACATGAACATTTGGTTTGTACGTATGGACGGCATTTTCGAACACGATCGCGAACAGAGTTAGTTCGCGCACAACAATAGTGAACTCTCTATCTTAATAGCCATGGCGGCGGCGGTGGTCCGTCTAGCGGTAGCTTTAACAAATGTTACGTAACAACCACCACCACTGCACCGGACCGTCTATACAGATCTTACAAATTAGATCGCCGCAAACACGTTTGACGAACAGAGTGTTCAATGTCCGTTAGTGAGAACCAAGTTGTTGCGTATCATGCAACGCAACAAATTTGTTTGTACGTACGTACGCGGCTTAAGGCCCTTGTATTCGTCGATTTACTGTCTCCCTTCGCAGACACCCACGCGCGAGGACGCTCGCAACAGAACACTAAAAATGATATTTTCTTGGGGCACAGGAGATATTTCTGAAAACCCAACGTACAGATTAAAGAAGACTTGATAAATCACACTTATAATTTAGGAGCCCCATAGCATGACGTATGTGATAGACGAAATAGAAAAAAAAAAAAAACCGTCGGACGGTGCACCGACAGACGACCGCCTGAAGGAGCCTTAGCTAATTGAAGTTTTACTAAGACCCTTTTTCAAGATTTTTTAATTATATAATTTTTTATCCTACGACAATTTCAAACGTTCTGAATGAAGATAACATGACTTAATTTATTAAATTTTTTTTTTAGATTTTTTGGTCCATCCGTTAAGGAGGAGTATGCGTTTGACCACGACAGAATTTATGATTTTGGCGTGAGTTCGCGCCTTAAGAAGCACTCAATTAAGTGCTTTTCACTGGATTTTGCTTGCAAATTCCCTTGGGAAGATAGGTGAACCCACAAGGTTTTAATCTAAGGTGTTTTTGTCTTAATTTGTTATCATGATAATGAACGTAAATACGCATATTAATCCTAAGATCACCGCTTTAGAATTAATTATTGCAGTTTTAAGATCTGGAATAATGTAGCTTTCAGTTTTGGGTGTATGTAATGGACTTAGTTCTTTGAAAAACAGAGATCTGATATAACATTATTATTTAAAAAATTGTGTACAAAGTAATTCCCTTCAGAAATAAAAAGGCATATTATAAATGTAATATTGCTTCAGACTGCTCACAAAGAAAGAACGGCGTTTATTCCAGTTACATATTTCATATTTATCTGGAAGCAGAGCAAGCTCCATTCACATTTATTTCCCGGATGCCTTTTATCAGTCATCCCTTACAAAAGATTGACTTTCCTGGTGTGACATGTTTCTCTCAATGATTTTTATTTTCCAATCCATCGACATACATACATTGGTCCAATGGACTATTATTGAACCAAATTAGTCAATTATTTGTTGTTGTTGTATTCTAGCCTGTAGTGGTCAGACCTTAAAAATTAGATCACCATTTACGTTTAAGTAACACTTCGTGTAGAACAGGAATCACCAGTAACAAAATTCTTTGAATTCTCTCAGTGAATACTTTATAACTAGCCAAGAATTTTCTAGCAAATATCTTTCAAGTACCTACTTCTACACCCGTATCTTACGAAGCTGCTCGAGAGGCCATACGGATTTGTGCTTAGCCCTGATTAGCAAATTATACGAAGGGGACGAAGGCGGGAGCGGCGGCAGACGAGTGATCGAGATGCCCGGATTAAGACATCTTGACGCCGCTTCATTGTTTTTGACGGCAAAAACCTACGATTTGGGAGATTTCTGTCATAAAAATTTCACTTCACGGGTTTTATGAGAGCAGAATATATCATAATCGTTCTTTTTCGACAAGATTCATTAGTAAATTTGTTGTTTAAAATAGTTTAAAGTTTAACCATTTCAAATAAAGTTCATGGGACGAGAGTTTATTATTAAAAACTTCTCGCAATAGCATCATTTAGTTGCTTAGGTATCATAATTTGTATGACTGGCATATCCTATCGGACATTTCTACATATGAAATCATTACACTAGATGGTTTATTTGAAGGCAAGTGGTAGCAATAGATTTTACAAATACCTATTTTTTAAATATCTCGCTGGACCTTTATACATAGGAAAAAATTTACAAAGACATTGAACCACTCTCGTTTTTTGGACAACGACGAAACCTTAAATCGTGGATTGCTCGATTTCTTTGTTCTCATTTATTAAACCTTGCCATCGAGCTTTGATGTAAAGCTGAAGAACCGATTGACTCGAAAATGAAGATATACTTACTAAAAAACCCAAAAATAAAAGAATATATCAACAAACAATATTTACAATTATCTTTCTTTCTATTTCAAATGTATTTAGATCCATGGATAGCAATATTTATTATTAAGATACAGGTTCTACTTGAATAATGTTGATTTTACACATAAACTATAGGTAAAACTGTATGATTTTTGTGTATAACTTACCCACAAGCCGCTCGTGTACAGGGATTGACAGAAAGACTTAAACAGTGATACTTTAACCTCACCTGTACAGTGCGCGAACCTGCGGGCCAGCATATTTCCTCGCACAGCCAGCGCCCTACGCTCCCTGTCTATGTCACAATCGTCCCTCACGTCATCAGTGATCACGTGACCCAAGTATTTAAACACAGGCACAATGTTCAATGCCTCTCCATTCAGCCTAATTGGTGGTACGTGACTTGAAGATAACCCACGCGCCCCAAACACTACGACTTCGCTTTTTTTACAGTTGTATCTTAGCCCATGATTAGAGACGTATTGTTCGCAGACGCGCAGCATCCTCCTCAACGAGTTGACCGACGGACTCAGAAGCGCCATCAATCTTAAAAACTTTGTGCGTAAATATGATTATTGTACTTAATATTAGTGTCTTTGGGCAAGTTGAACCAGAGTCCAGTGTCGCATAATGACACTGTCCGTGTCCAGCCTCGCCGCAACCACCCTCGGGAGGCTGTTGGAGCCGCTCCGTACCCGCCACACCAGAGACGCAATGCGTTTCCTAATGATAGCTGAGAGGCTGTGCACTGGGCTGCAGCTAGCAACCCCGACGTACTGCAGTGACGGGGCAGCCCCATCAGTCCCCTGAAAGCATTATTATACTGAGTGCGCAGGGTGCTATACGCTCGTTGAGTGTAATTTGGTCCCAGGCTACACGTGTAAAGTGAGTTACAAAATGCTTTAAAAAGCGTACGCTTAAAAAAGTTAACAACCTGCGTGATCAATGTTAAAGGCATACCTAAGTTTTGTTCAGGCCAAAGACAGAAAACCTCAAAACAGTCAAAAGATAAATCTCTTGAATGCTCTTTTCAATTTCTGCAATCCTTCAAATGAGATAAAGGTTTTTTGCTGCATGGACAGCCACCTAACCGCCCTACGATGTCCGTTCACAAAAACTTCAGCTTAAAAAACTATCTATCGCCTTCGCTCTCGAAGGGCTGCGTCAGACAATGACAGATGACAAGACTTTATCAAGCTAGGTAAAAGCTAGGGTTTCAATTTTATTGTTCTTCGATTAGTTACAATAAAGTCAAGATCTTGAGTGATGTTCGCTAGTTCGAAGGAAAGAACTTCATGAGTTCATCAGAAAAGCTAAATGTTAGGGAAATAAAGGCTTCAAGTGGCCATTATTGTTGTACTGATGCTCAGTTAGCTAAAATAAATACGCTTTTTTTGAAATTCTTCAGTATCATTCAAAGTATGTTTATATATCATTATATTATCAGTATTTTAGTAAAAATAATCTTACTAATATTATAAATGCGAAAGTTTGTGAGGATGTATGTGTGATACTCTTTCACGCGAAAACAACTGAACGGATTTAGATGAAACTTTACAGTAATATACACACAACAACATGGTCTAGGGATATATAAAACTTTTTTAAATAACTTAAAAAGTACTGGCCTGACAAAAAAACTATTAATGACAGATTATAAAAACATTATTGAGTTCCTTTTTTAAATTCAAATTTGTATATAAACGGTTTAGTTTTAAGATGAAATTCGCATTCATTGAATTTCTACCAAAGAAGTAAATCTTCACGAACTTCTAACTTGATTAAAACTCCATAAATTTCTATAAATCTTTGTCAAACGCATCTCCGGTGTTCATTTAATCATGCCACGTAGACACTTGACCAGGAACGAAATGTTAAGAGCAGTGATGATTCAAGCTGGCGCTACCAAAATTGCGGTTTCTGAAGCCATGAGGACCAGTCAGAGCGTTATATCCAGGCTTTGGTCACGTTATCGTGTCACGGGGGAAGTGGTGGAACGGCACCGAGGACCTCAACGCATTACAACACATGTACAGGACCGATTCATAGTAAATGCTGCACGAAGTCAACCAAACGTAACGGCGATGCAATTGGTTCGAAGGCTACAGAGAGAGTATGGTTTGCTGGTAAGCGGTCAAACTTTGAGAAGACGACTTCATAAAGTCAACCTACGTGCTCGTAGGCCACTTCGGGTACCAGCGCTAAGGAGAGGCAATCGAGGAAGAAGATTACAATGGGCTATTGCACACGAAAACTGGAACCATTCTCAATGGTCACTTGTGCCTTTCACTGATGAATCCAGGTTTGGATTTCATCCTGATTCCCGAAGAGTACGCGTTTGGAGAGAACCTGGACGTTGGAATCGACTGCAGCACCCACAACAAGTTCATGCATATCAAGGTAGTTTTCATGCAATATTGTGCATGAAAACCAGCTCTTCTTGCATCTTAGCAGGACTTGGGACAGTATTCCACAACAGGATATTGACACCATTGTTTTGAGTATGCAGAACCGCTGCAGATGTGTCAGGAGAGTCTTAGGTTGATCCACGGATTAATAATTTTAAGTTTTCAACAATTTTTATAAAAAAAATAGTTGTTTTGTTTAGGTTTTGATGTTTCAAAAATAAAGTTAAGATTGAAATTTTGTCTGAGTTTTTCCTCTTCTTCTAAGTTTTTTTTTGAATTTAACTTTATCTAAAAGTTTATTTACGAGATTAGATTAAACAAGGTTTATTTTAATGCGTAGGTGTCTTAACAAAAAGTGAATAGAATTATAGTTATTTAGGTTGATTTGAAATATCCCTAGACCATGTTGATGTGTGTAGCTTATACATTAGAATAACACATAGGCTAAATTTTATAAAAAAATATGTATATTTGTTACAGAAATGAAGTTTACGCGGGCGAAGCCGCGGGTGGAAAGCTAGTACTTTAATACTTGAATCTCAGTACCTACTTCTTGAAATTAATTAAGCAATAAAATTACTTTATGCTACTACAGCGGGGTCACTTTTTCATTGCATACAGTGAGCAGGGAAATGGTCCATAAAATAATCAATGGGCTTAAATCTAATTCTCAGGGGAATGATGGTTTGTCTTTAGACATGCTGTTGTTGACATTGCCGCACTCGCTCGATGCCATCACTGCTATAGTTAACCGGTCAATAACAGAAAGCACATTTCCCGAAACTTGGAAAACAGCTATTGTCAGGCCTCTGCCAAAGGTCAGTCAGCCCACAACTGCGCAATATCTTCGCTCCATCCGTTTGCTTCCCTGTATCTCAAAGATCCTTGAACGTATTCTGTGTGATCAACTCACAAAATACCCTAAGGATCACAGCATTTTACCTTACAATCAGTCCGGCTTTCTTAAAGGCTATGGGACAGCAACTGCTCTGGCGGAAGTTGTCGATAGTCTGCACACTGCCCAGGATCGGGGAAAGCTGAATATACTCCTCCTGCTGGATTTCTCCCGCGCTTTTGACTCCATAAATACAGATCTTCTTTTAGCTAATCTGGCTTATTATGGTCTAGCTCTAGATGGTCGGGCGGTCAGATGGTTCAGTAGCTACTTGGAGAATAGGCATTAGTATGTGGAATTAAAGAAACAGATGGGTCCAAACTTGAATCTGCAGTCAGGCCTGTACTGCGTGGGGTACAGCAAGGCTCTATACTTGGCCCCATTTTGTACATACTATACAGTGCGGACGTAGCAAATAGCATTAAGCATTGTTGCTATCACATATATGCTGATGATTTGCAGCTGTACTTGCCTTTATCACTTGGGGATCTATCGCAGGCGTGCTCCATGATGAATGAAGATTTGGCAAGTATATCATCCTGGTGTAAAGATAATTGCCTCATCCTCAACCCAAAGAAGTCAAAGCTGATGATCACTGGCTCGAAGGCGAACACTGAAAATATAGAAACATATAAGCCATTCAATATTTCCGTCAATGGAGAACCCGTCGAGCAGGTTGACAAGGCCAAGAACCTAGCGCTGACCTTTGACTGTCGGTTCAACTTTGAAGATCATATAGCTGAGTGTGTTAGGAATTGCTTTTACAGGCTGAGGCTGCTGTATAAGATAAGACCTTATCTGTCCGTTGAGCTGCGGATTAAATTATGCGAGTCTTTGGTACTATCAAAGCTTAATTACCGTGACACTGTTTACGGACCATGCTTGCTGGCAAGAACTGTAAAACTCGCGCAACAGGTACAGAATGCTTGTGCGTGGTTCTGTTTTAATATCCCACTAAGGACCCATGTAACCCCTTTTCTCAACTCCGCAAATATGCTTAAAATGGAAGCTCGAAGGAGGATGCATCTCGCTGTCTTGCTATTTGGGGTGATTGCCACAATGAAGCCCAAATACCTCTGGGAGAAACTAGTATGGGCTCAGGAGCGCAAAGGGTGCCCCAGAAGACGGTGCACTTACATTTTTTCAACCCCGAGGCATCGCACTGCGGCATTCCGTGGCTCTATAAGGTTTGCTGCTACTCGGTGCTGGAACGATCGCCCTCGTTGCGCGACGTTAAAAAGTTGAGAACGTTTAAAAACACCCTTAAAAAGCACCTTATGTCCAACCAAAAGTCAAAACAACATAATTCAAACGCCATCACTCACCCTAGGTTTAGTCGCTACGCGATTGCCGGGAGATTCGTCACAGAGCCCACAAAACGGGTGCACCTCGCACAGCCGGCCTGGCCGGTGACTCACTTTTGAAATGATTAACTGTGATTCGTCGTCTGATTTTCACTTTGTTTTTTCGCACTTTTATCAACACAAAATCTAGCAACATTTATCATTTAACAAATTCACAGACAAATTAGTAAATTATTACGTGACATGATGGAGGTTTGACTAAATGAATATAATAAATATAATAACATAGAACGAGGTAGTACCTACCTAATCGTGGCAATTTGACGTGGCATATGGTGGTATTTCCGCCTGAACAGTGAACATAGGCATAGCTACGAGTCGCGTTTCGTTTCACGAAATGCTAAAATAGCACACATGCATGGCGCATGAACGAACTCAATACCATGTTTTCACACTTTTTCTCTTCCTTCGTCATTATTTTTTATTTACTTCCCTTATTATTCCTATATCTTTTCTATCTGACAAATAAAAATTTACTGTCAACATGCAGCTGGACGAGTTCACCCATCGAGGCCCTGTCAGAATACCAGCGCTGCTGCAGCTTTTTAGTTGCAGCGGCATATGCTGAGACAGGGTCCTCGTTGGCCCCACATTGAGGCGTTATTGTTTGTTTACTCTTCTGTATTTGTTTCTGTTTCTTTTTTTTCCTTTTAATATGTAGTGTACCAAATTGTGTGTAGGCCAATTTTTACTTACACTTTACTTCTAAAAAATCTTTGCAACGAACCTGAAAATGAGCTAGTATTTTTATAAATTCTCTTAAAATGTAAGAAAATAACCACCCCAACTTTGTATAAAAGGTTACAATATTATAACTATTAACCACTTGCATAAAGTTGGATGAATAGTTGGATGCTTCAATCTGAAAAAGAGGGTGGTAGCCTAGTATGGACTGATGATGATGATGACACTTACCTAGCCGTACACATCATATGGCAATAAGAATATTTAGTAAAATTCCTAAGGATATCCAGGATATAAAAAGTAAAAAAATGTTTCTAAGTAAATTAAAGAACTTTTCAATTTTAGGATGTTTCTACGATCTAGAAGATTTTTTTAAGACAAAGTGACTTATTCATGAAAATTGTACTTGAGTTCTTGTTATGTTTTGATAACTTCATGTTTTATTTTGCAATGTTTCAATTATTATTTTAGTTATTTTCGTTTATAATTTTGAAAATGTAATAGTTCTTAATAATGCAATGTTTAATTATTTTATATTTTATTCTATGTTAAGTGAATTGTGTGTTTTATATAATTTATTATTTTTCAACTTAGTTTAGGCTGATTGTATTAGTATATTGCAGTATTTGCAGTGCCCTAGCAGGGCTCATGTTCTGGACTATTTTGTATTTTACCAACTTTTATACTTGACATGAAGCATTTATTGCTTTATTATTATATTTTATTTTTATGATTATGATAAGTTCGGTGTCTTCAGATTTTAATATTATTAAATGTTTGCTTTTACCCAAAAGCTTTAAGCGTCTAATCTATTTTTATATTAGAAAAGATTAGACGCGACAAAATATTAATATTAAAAAGAGGAAAGATTTGTTTTTTTGTTTGTTTTGAATAGGCTCCGAAACTACTGGACCGATTTTAAAAAATATTTCACCAGTATTAAGCTATTAAGTATTATCAGGGAGTGACAAGGCTATTTTTTTCTATTGAGGCTATATTTTGACGGGAAGCCGCTGACGGACAGCTAGTGTATAATATGTTCACTACGCCTGTTACTGCAACATAATTACACAGGCTTTATTTCATTTAAAGTAGTTTATACATTGGAATGTCAATTAAGGTCTTCATTTATGTATGTTCTTTGACTTTCCAAGAAGATAACAGAAGAAAGAAGCTGTAGCAGCGATGCCCTGCTCCTGAGGTGATGCAGGCGAAGGAATATGTGCAACCCATCCGTGTACTCTCTCGCCTCCATGACCTGAGGAACTGGGCAAAGACAACTGAACAAGAAGACAGAAGAAAGAAGATTTTTTGCCTCATCATTATTTGTTTATTCATAATATAATACAAACTTAAGAGGGTTTGCTTTTTGCGTTTGGGGTAGATCGTAATCGTCGCATTTTTGAAGGTTTTCTTGATTTATTTAACTGAATTCAAATTATTATTTTTATTTAATTTAGCAAATAATTGGCGGCTACCTAATTTTAGACAATTTAATGTGTTTTTAAATAGTATTATGCACACAATAATAAAGCAAAACTTTAAGTTTGATTCAATTCAATGAAATAATCCCGAAAATCTTACAAAAATGTCACATTTTCGATCCACCCCCAGCTTACGTTCTTAATATTTATCTCGAAAACAATTAAAATTCAGATACTGCGCACCGCAAGTTTGGAGACTGCTGGCTTCAAGCAAACGTCCAGCGATGCGAGCTGTTTGACGCTCTCAGCGCGCTATTGGCTTTTTAATATTGCACTACGAAAACTATCACATGCCATGAGATTTAAAGCAACAGTTTGGAATTGAATTTATTTGCTGGGTAGGATCGGTGTCGTTGCCATTCGTGATATTGTGCGATGACCTTCATTACTTGCCACCTTAGAATAATTACATATAGAAACCGAGTCCGCGCGCCCATTTCCGAGCACCTCAATGATCGAATGTTCAATGTCAAAGCGCGCCGCACGTAAGCAAGTAATAGTCACGCATGTGTGGATCGGATTAGTGCTTCATTTTTGACAGGGCGGTTGTATGAAGACTATCCTTCTATACGTTATTATTCTAAGCTTGCCACTCTGTCTGTAAATCTGCACTTATCTCTATTATGTTCTTGATAGAGGCCGCAAGTACCAGCCTGTCGGGTTGTTAACTAACTAAAATGAGCACTATGAGCTGTAAAATTATCATTAACAATCACAATTCTAGTGCCGAACTCCTGTATTTGTGAATAACGAGCTGTTCTGATATGGCTTTTTTCAGATTAGCTTGACTTCTGTAATCATTCGCCAAATAAGTTGGTAAGTTTAGGTCCTATTTTGCGAAATGTAATCTGATTAGGAATAAGGAAATGAATCTTACAGTTTTATTTCAGCTTGCTGAAACGGATTTAATTCTTTAGCAGCTGCCACTTTATGTGGAGTAAAATTTGACAGTTGCTTAGTATGGAAAGTAATTACATTAAAAGAAAGTTTAGATTTACCCTCTTATTCATAAATACAATATCAGTCTCACAACCCTTTACCTACTATTAGTGTTTTATGCTTAAGGCTTCAAGTATCTACTTACACTTCAATCTCTGAACAAAGTAACTAAAGATAATAAAATGCAATTTCTCATATCCGTCAAAGCGCAGGAGGATTCAACTCGTAAAAATAGTACGAAGAAGCAGTCATAAAATAATATTTTTATTTCTCCTCGTTCTAAAACACAAGTGATAGCGGTTCTTTCG
This sequence comes from Udea olivalis, assembly GCA_947369235.1. NCBI lineage: Eukaryota > Metazoa > Arthropoda > Insecta > Lepidoptera > Crambidae > Udea > Udea olivalis. The sequence continues at coordinate 4,862,117 of OX376362.1, read as the reverse complement.
GGTGCTTGCCTTTTAACATCCGAATTTATATAGTTTATTTTAAGACCTTTGGCTTGAACATATAATAATACTGATTGCTAACGATAAGCCGGTCATTTATTATAATTAAAACAAATCATTTTAATAAATATATTATATATATTTATTATTATTACATCTGTTAATACCATGTTCTTATGCAAATAAAGTTTATGAATTATGAATATACCGAATCGGTCGATAAATTCTTTCTGAATCGGGGGGCAGGTCTGTTAACGTCCTCGATCCTCGACAACAATCTTTGTGTCGAAAATAGTGCATTGTTAAATGCAAATATAAAAAATCACTTCATCATAATAGCTAGTTTCATTTTAATCGAAAATAAAATTTTGCATAAATATTTATTTCAGGTGTTAAAAGGCGCTTACCCTATACTCGTAACATTGGCTTACAACGTAAAATACACTAGACAAATTCACTAGGTCTGTTAATGACCTCGATAGCTCAGTTGAAAGAGCAGCCACTCGGACTGTGGAAGGTCGCGGATTCGAATAGTCCATTGGTAAATGCTCAAAAATAACAACTCATTTGCCGATTTAGTCAATAAGCCATCAACTGGTTAACATATGCCTCCTCTTTAGATTTCAATACGGTGCGTGGTAGGCAGCCTCTAGTCACCATATCCTTCGTCGTCTGAAGGATATAGCGACTGGCATTGCTTGTGGGCTTGCAAAAGGTTAAACGATAATAATTTGTTGCGTGTTCTATAGACAATAGCAATGTATTTTCTAAGTAACTGTCCGTCAGCGGCTTCGCCCGCGTAGACTTTCTCGTCTAAATAAAAAAAATATAGCCTGAATAAAAAAAAATATAGCCCTTGTCACTCTCTAATAATGTAGCTTTATATTGGTGGAAGAATTTTTAAAATCGTTTCAGTAGTTTCGGAGCCTGTTCAAAACAAAGAAACAATGAAATCTTTCCTCTTTATAATATTAGTATAGCTATAGATTAGCATAATATATAGATTACAATGTGCTCTAATGTCCAATAAATATATATATATATATATATAATTTATACTACGTCGGGGACAATCAAGCATGCGGACCACCTGATGGTAAGCGGTTACTATGGGCACGTGCAACACCAGGGGTATCACTCGCGCGTTGTCGACCCTGCAAAAACCTTTTCAAACCCCTCTTGAAGAACTCCATACTATAACTCATCGAGAAAACCTCGGCAGGGAGTTCATTCCAAAATTTAAGCGTCCTCGGAAAGAAACATCTTTGAAACCGAACTGTACGAGACCATTGCGGGTTCAGAGTGTGAGGATGAACGCCCTGTCGGTGGCGAGTGGTGCGGTGGTAAAAAGTAGCCGTGGGCATCACATCAAACAGTTCTTCAGAACAAAACCCGTTGTACCATCGGTAGTACACGCATTAGGAGGCGTAGTCTCTCCTCAGACTTAACGGCTCTGGCTCTTAAATAAACTTAATCCACCCCTAGTCGCTCGAGTCCTATCAATTGCGCCGCCCCTCAGACATCCGGTGCCGTTTCATACGTAACTTTTAACATTGCTTTATTGTTTTTCCTTTCTCGCCTCCACGTGGCGCCGAGTATTGAAGTTTCTGCCGGCAGCCGTGCATCTCTGTCACGTTTAGTGTGAACTATGATCACTTTTTTGCAGATTTATCTTTTTTTATAACTGTAAAAATGAAAAATGAAAAATAAAAAATTGTTCGCTCCCAATTTGTTTTGTTTGTGTAGTTTTTGCAGTTATTAATATAAGCCTTTTTTACTATTTAGGAAAAATGGATGGATTAAACTGGTGGTATGAAATATAGTGCTGCTGTCGACACGACAAGAAGAAGAAGAAAGAATGGAAAATGCATACTACTAGAAGGCTCAGTAGTGATCTGATGAAGAATTAGTTAATTCCTTGGGAAGGCTATCTTGTAATCCACGGCAAACACAAGCTGCCAGAGTCTAGACTAGGTGCATAGTTATACCGTAAGCTAAATGATCCGTACGTCTTCCACGAGTTGCCACTTTAAATTTACGATATCGTTCGCGTAAAAAATTGTATTGTGATTTGACATGACATGACATGACAATGTCAAATCCCAATACATTTTTTTACGTGAACGATAACGTAAATTTAAAGTGGCAACTCGTGGTAGACGTACTGGTATACTCAGCCGGTGGAGTATCACTCCAACCAGCATATTAATCCCTAAAATCGAAGAGCATAATCATAGATTTATCTAAATGGAACTAGAATGAATGTGGTAAAACGATTGATATCCCCAATGCAATAATATACCATAGGATTGTGAATTTTGTTGTAATGGTGTTATATTTTACTGTAATGCTGTTGAAATATATTCCAGGCTTCTCGCTAGAGTCAGATCATTGCCGTTAAATAAATTTAGATATACCTTAAATAACTGTCTTATGCAAAAGTATTCCTATTCCATTATAGAATACCTTGACATAAAATTAGATGAAACAATGTTCAACTATTAGCTGATGGATGACTCTGGAGGGAAATATGTGATATGACGATTATTAATTTTGATTTTACTTAATTGGGTATGTTGCACTGTATTATTGAATTGTGACCTAATAATTAACCTATAATCGAATTATTGAAATTGTGTGTGTTGGTGACCTAATAATTTAAACTGAATTCTAGTTATTATATTTCTACGCCAACAAACGGTGGCAGAATATGTGGGACTTTTCATAGCTGCTAAGATAATTATAACCATATTTATGGAAAAAAATGATATCTTATCTCATCTTATCTTTGTTCATGAACCGAAATAAATTGTATTTTGATTTATTAAAATTCACCTAAACGTTACTTCCCATATCTTGAATCAACAACATTGCTTCAGGCGTATTATATCATTTTTCAATGGCAACAGCAAATAATACTAACTGAATTAACATAATTTAATATCGTAACTTACAAATTCATTAATTTAACAATATTTATACCCAGACTTCTCTTATCTTCAAGCAACAACAGTGCTTTAAGCTTATTATTATGTTTTGCAACGGCAAATATTTACAGTAAGTAATTTTCAAGTCGCGTCTACTTTGGCCAACATCTTAGTAGTAATAAAGTGTCCAGTGCAAACACTGAGCTGAGTTTATTTTAGAAAAGCGAGTTAATGCAGTTAAATTATGCAGCGGATTTTAGAATGCGCTGTGATTTAGTACGAAATGTCTGACTTTTATGAAAACACTCTAAAATGAATTGAGCACGATATTAACATACACAATTTATTTATTAGAGGCGAAAGTAACAAGAGGGCTTAAAATGCACGTTTTAAAAGACTTTGGTTTCATCGTGATTGCGAGGTCGCGAGTTCAATTCTGGACAGAAGCATCTTTAGGTTCACTCTACGGTGATGGAAAAATTCAATAAAATACCAAATAAACCCGTAAACGGCGGCACCTACCACGATTCCAATACCATTGGTGAAAAGTGAGCTTACGAGTGTTCCGCTCACCATGAAGGCAACAGTCACTAGGCTGTAACTAACCCGTTTTGGATGTACCATGTATTTCATCGTGTTTCTGAAGACTTCACTTTTCGTAGAAAAACAACAAAAACGAAACTGACAGTAAGTCGAGTACCTTGTGACACTAGGCCTGCGGTCCCGATTTCCAACTATAGTAAAAAATCTGCCAGTGGTACAATTTGTCCTAAAATATTCACATTTCTCCAACTGCTTGCTGTTTTCAAAACTTAACATGGAATGAAATAATAATCATAATCGCGCTACGAAATAGCCAAAAACGATATTAACAAAATAGCCAATTTAACATCAAATCTGTTTGCAAATTATGAGTGAAAAAGCTAATACAATTTACAAAAGTACCTGCAGGTGAGAGGCGGGGGCTTGACGTAATTTATTAAAATTGTCCGCTGAATGCTGGTAAATTGCCCTCCGTCAGGCGTAGCCTCTTATAAATGCAAATACGCTATCCGATAACCAAGAGATGAAATTACGCAGCCAAAATGCGGAATTACGTTGTCTGAATGTATATTTCGGCACCTTCCAAAACTGTTGGAATTATTAAAAGCCGAGTAGTTGTGAAGTCACAGTGCTGACAGTTCAAAGCTGACTGTTTGCCGTAGTGGTGAACGGAACGCTTCCAAGCTCTCTTTCTACCAAGCGATTAGAACCCAACGTGGTAGGTGGTGTGCCTCCCTCCCTAAAACAATTTTTATAAATTAGATTATACAATATTCACGAGAATACAACTCGAACATATCAAGTGGTGGACCCGCCACCGGGGAACACCAGATTTTTATTTTTTATTCGAAGTGTCAATGTGATTTTACTTCTAAGATTCCTTCTGGCCAATGACCTCCCAAGAATTCGAAGCATTGAAATTTACCAGACCGGTTGACAACGACTGAATCAGCCCCACCGATTTAGATTTATATTATTGTGTGTATATTACACAATATTATTATTTATTTTACAGTTAATAGAAACCAACGACAGATGGATTTAAATAAAACAATGAAACGAGACCATTGAACAGTACGTCTACCAGGAGTTGCCACTTTAAATTTACATTATCGTTCACGTAAAAAAATGTATTGGGATGACACATGACATGACATGACATGACAATGTCAAATCCTAATACATTTTTTTACGCGAACTGATAATGTAAATTTAAAGTGGCAACTGGTGGCAGTGGTAGACGTACGGGATATTGAATTAAACAAAAAATAATAATGGTTAACCACGGATCAATCGACGCGTTGTTATACGCAGTTATGTTGTTATACGATTGAAAAATTAATGTAAGTATATCAAAATTGCATAACCTTTTATTTAGGATCATAAGAATACTGAATAGTGTTAAATTCAAACATAAGTTTTTTGTTATTAAGGTACTTTTATACAGCAAGAAAGCAGAATGAAGTATTGTAATTTCTAAGATTTTACAAATTCTGATATAAATTTGGGTATCACAGTTTTAACTCAACTATAGGAAATAACAGAAATACGTCGAAGTTTTTTTAATCATAATAATAGCCTAGACTAAATGAAATTATGTTTAATACAATATTGTTTTCCTTGAATCAAGTCTACTAAATCAACTTAGTGGCCTAGTTGACCTACTCCCAGTTCCGATAAAAAATTGGGTCAATCTTGAGGGTTCTACATTTGAATGGTTCATCAATTTTATTGTGCTGATGACTTGATTTAAACGATGGAAGACCTTCGTCTCAAGGCTTCGTTCGGCGTAGCAGTGAGATAGTAACACACACTCACACCACTCATTATAATTTCCAACTTAATTGCTTGTTTTTTAAATGTGTTATATAATAATTATTATTATGGGCCAGACAACACACCACTTAACATGGTCTTTAGGGATTTATACCTCGGTGTTATGAGGTACCAAACAAAAATGAAAACAGGGGCGTCTCCCAGCACACCCAGACCAGGCCCAATTTAGAAAAGCTCCTTCCCAGAATTGACCCGCCCGCGAATCAAACCCGGGTCACCACGCAAGAAACAGGCGAGAAACCGTGCTTTGGCACAGAACGCCAATCGTGTCGTCAATATTTATTGTCTGAATATTCGTCCGAACACACCATTTTTTGTGCACCTACTCACTGGACCCGCTAAAAATCAATCTTTTTTAAACCTAAAATCAGTGTCTGGGTCTATCAGATTGCATTACCTGAGTGACAAATTCTCCAAATTATTTTTTGGACATAGTGACACGAGAACACTTTAGTTTATTTTGATCTTATGTTATTTCTTTTTTCCTATTTTAATTATTATAGGTTTTACATTTAATAATGAAATGTCCTTGAAAACTAGCAATGTTTTTTTTTCTCTCTTCATAGATATATGCATCAGTTTACTTTAATTTACTTTGCTTAAATAACAAGATCTCAGAGCTTCAAAGCAACCAACTACGTGAATTATCAGTGTCTGGTACGTTCATTATTTTTTGAGTAACAAAATGTGTGGGATGCAGTGTGTGTTCCTATGTACTGCGAACGTCTGTTATCCCTGAGTGAGAGTGCGATTCCACCAGAGATGCTGAACCAATAGAATTGTTTCATTCACGTAGCTTCGCGATTATATTAGTTCTTAACAATTACATTCCTCGCAACGCATCCTTGCACATTTCTGGTTTAAACGCATCCGAAAGGTCACAGAACACTATCCTGGCACCGCAACAGCACCGCTCCAACCCGGCACTTAACTTGCCATTCAAATTAGAGCCTTGAATTTAGAGTGCTATAGTATATTCAGAGGTAGTATTTAGTGTTTGTTTTAGTAGATCGCTCTATAGCGATAAGACCGCCTAAATTGTACGTTATTTTTGTTTCTTTCTTTATTTACCTGTTGTATTTTAACGACACGATTGGCGCAGTGCGCTGTAGCACGGTTTCTTGCCTAGATTTCCGTAGTGTCCCGGGTTCGATTCCCGGTCGGGTCAATTCAGGAAACGATCTTTTCTGAATTGACTCTGGCCTAGGTGTGCTGGGAGACGCCCCTGGCTTATTTCCTTGTGTGGTACCTCGTAACACAGGGATATTATTCCCTACTTCGAGACCATTACAAGAGGTGTGTTGTCTGGCGCATATTTATATTTATTTATTTGTTTGTGCAATAAAGTTTATTTATCTTATATTTTACACTATCTATACAAGGTTGTCTAACTAACTACATTTTTTTTTAGAGTTTTGATAAGCGTTATGGATGTACATTCTTCAGAATCGTCTAGCGCTATTATTCATTATTTTAACTTTATTTTGCAACGCGATCTATCCTATGATATTAAGCGATGGGTTGTGAGAGTGGTGTTAAGGCTTGCATGGCATGAATCCAGTGACTTATCCATCTAAGATAAATAAGAAGGTCCCGTGGACTCCTTCTCTTCAGTCTGTCAAAAGTTGGAGCACTGTTGAATAACTCCACCATCTCCATTATTCATTTAATAAACAAAAAAAAAAACAGGCATTTACTCTTAACTCAACAGATCGCGGTAAAGTGGCCGAAAAACTGACTCAACCCAGAAATTTTCAAAAACTCGTAACTCCAAAACTACAAAAATCGGGTAACATACATTGGTTATTTGATACCCCTGATGGATACCCCGAGTGTGAAGAAGCTAAAAAAATTTATTGACATGTACGAGTATGTTTGGACCACCCTGTATAAAGCGGGCGGCGTGCGGGCGGCGGGCGATGCGGTTGCTACGCCATGATAATATGCTGTGGCCTAATATCCACCAATCATATCCGTCGATCCACAAAGAACAGCACTGGTGGAAACAGGTTCTACTAAGTTATGTTTTATATATGAATGGATGCTGTGGTTGCATGCTGTAGATTTTTGGTATGAATGTGTGCTGTGGATTTAGGCTATGGATGCGAGCAGTGGATGCGCGCTGTGTATGGTCGCGAGAGGTGTACGTGTAGTAGACGCTCTCCGTGTCTTTCCTACTGTCGATACACCGCATGGAGCATCTTCCTCGCACGGCTACCTTGCGGCGGCGCATCTCCTAAATTAATATCCAGGACAACTTTCACTAAGATCATCTAACCCCAAACTAAGCAGAGCTTGTACTATGCTATGGGTGTCAGAGACTGATAAACATGGTTTAATATTTCTAAAGAGTTTCTTAGGTAGATAATAACACCCAGACACACAACAAACACAAATGTTCGTCACATTCGAACCCACGACATCCGGTGCCAAAGGCAGGATCGCTGCCATTGCAGCAACATGCCAGTCAAATAGTTTCGTAACTTAGCTTTACATCCTCGCAGCATTTCTGCAGAGCACGTATTTGGTGCAAAAGCATCCACACTACATATTAGAATTCTTCTATCCCTTTAATTTTTGTAACTCAGCAACGAGACGAGCGTTGATGAGAGCATCGTGCCCTAAGGTATAAGCACCCCAAATTGGACCGTGGATCGTGTGGTCCCGAGTTCAAATCTGGCCAGAACCATCTTTGTGTTGACTGTTAAATTTCCGACTAACTCTTCAGTGATGGAAATCCTAGTTAAAGAACAAAATCAACCCGGATAACGACGGAAGCTCACCTCACCACCTATCACGTTGGGATCTAATACCATTGGTGGCTTCTGGGTGTTCCTTTCACAATGACGGCAACAGTCACATGCCTCTAAGTACCCGTTTGGGATACAGTCGTGATGACATGTCTGTATGTAGACTTCTAGGTAAGAAACCTAAGCGTGGCGAGTTCCAGCAAGATCCCTACTACGCAATTGTAATACTGCTATCACAAATTACTCTACTTGTGGATAGGACAATAAACCTAAGGATTACCAGTTTCCATAAAAGTTACGATCTTAAGAGCGCGCGAGCGTTTGCTGGGGGTAGATCGTAAACGTCGCATTTTTTAAAGATTTTCATGATTATATAAGTGAATTCAAATTTAAGTACATGTTTTCTCTCTATCATCGTCTGTACGTTTTAATTTTATAATTATAACTTTACCTGTGTACAGTGAATTTTTACGTTTCTAATAATTATTAAAAAACGGTGTTTTATTTAATTTAGCAAATAGTTTGCGACTACCTAATTTTAGACGATTCAATGTGTTTTTATATATTATTATGCAGACGATATTAAAGAGATAAATTATAGTTTATATTTAATTCAAAAAAATAATCACAAAAATGTTACAAAAATGCAACGTTTTCGATCCACCCCCAGCAAACGCTCTTAAATAGCACACAGAGGAATAACCATCAGACTAGATCGAGATGAGATGAATTTTGAGCAGTTAAGGATGGCAAAGCTTTGCTTGCTGTTTTTTACATTCTTGAAAAATATTATGTTTATTTGATTGAATAGAAGTGCTTTGCTTTTTTCTTGTTAAATAATAATTGAGGCCAAGTTTCTGCTTTGAAAGTCATAAAATAAAATAATAAATAATAATATAAAGCATGAAAATTTGCAACTAACTAAATAAATAATGAAATAACCATATAGGAGTGATGCTCACCACCGATGTCGCTTAGGTGAACATAATTTTAGTAAAATAGTGAAAAGCTTACAAAATGTTGTGTTATTATATGCAATGGGATTTGTGCTTCATCATTGTTGCCGACTAAATACTTTCTTGTAGTTTTTGTACCTTTTTCAATGTGAATCTTTTTCTGTTCTTGACATACTCGTAAGTCCTGTCATATTTTGGGTTCTGTTCTACGTCTTGGTTTGTATAGTTGATTATTTAAATTATTTCCTGTTTTTTATTATATTTTATCAATACACGCTTTACTTTTCACCCAATATACAGTCCAGATCATTTCCTCTCCCCTCCTTTACAATCATATTTAGCTTTCACTACGAAGAAAGGAATTTACCATGTTTAGGCAGGAAGTCTATACCTAAGAATGTTTTCGTTTGCCACCCCTGCTGAACGGCTACATAATATTATGACATAACCGTACAAAATTTGCCGTTAAGCAACCCTGCGGTGCATTTTCAGGAGATTACATGGAAATGGAATTGGTATCCACTGCCTCATTTCATGGCCCAGCGCACTTCTTGCATGGGTTTAAATGTGATTATTATCTTTAATTACAGCTACTATAGCAGTTGCTATGAACGTTGTTCCAATTTACAATGTAGAGTGTTTTCCTGGTCGTGAATTTTCATGATAGTTTCAAAAGCGGTGCATGATAGGGTCTGGTTATACTGGAAACATTTGGGAGTTTAACAAGTATAATGTACATTTGAGCTGAAACAGGAGCTTCTTTGTATTCATCGACTCAAAAGACAAATTAGCGAGGTGTAAGACAAAAAATTAATGAATCCTAATTTATATCAAGATAACGTTGTGGTGTGGAAGAGGATGTAGTTACTATAAATAAATATCCCTGGACATTAAATATCCCTGGACATTATTCCACACAGCGCCATCTAGCCCCAAAGTAAGCTAATTAAAGCTTGTGTTATGGGATACTACACAACGGATAAACATACTTAAATACATTTTCTTTTGTAAATACATACTTATTATACATAGGAGACACCCAGACCAGTACAAACAGACATGTTCATGCACACAAATGTTTGTACTGTGCGGGGATCGAACCCGCGACCTCTGGTGTAGTAGCCAACTTCTTAACCATTACACCAAGTCGGTCGTCAAGAAGAAGTTACTAAAATTTGGTGGGGATGCTTAGATGGTGAGGTAAATGTCAATGAAGATAAAGTATTAAAGGCGATTAACGAAACCAATTTATAAGGTAAAAGTGTAGGCCTAACGACGTTGCTAGATAAAGTTCAAGACCTTTATTAGCAAGGGTCAGGTCACAGGTACCCATAATCGACGAGCATGCATTTGACGACCGACTTGGTGTAATGGTTAAGAAGTTGGCTACTACACCAGAGGTCGCGGGTTCGATCCCCGCACAGTACAAACATTTGTGTGCATGAACATGTCTGTTTGTACTGGTCTGGGTGTCTCCTATGTATAATAAGTATGTATTTACAAAAGAAAATGTATTTAAGTATGTTTATCCGTTGTCTAGTATCCCATAACACAAGCTTTAATTAGCTTACTTTGGGGCTAGATGGCGCTGTGTGGAATAATGTCCAGGGATATTTATTTATTTATTTTATTTATTTATGCATGGACGGATTGTTGAGAGTGAAAGAAGCGCAAGGTGTGGGTGGTCTCTGCCCACCCCATCAAGAGAAAATCGTGACGGTGTGCTGTATGTAAAGTCAATATTTAAAAATTCGCTTTGATAATTGCCCCATCACCTATCACTATCTACCTAAGTATACCAAATCGTTTTCAAAAAATTCTAAAGAAACATCCTCGGTATTTCATCGTATAATTTTGAATGATCAGTGTCCCGACCTTTCTTGTGAGGTAAGATAGCAATCTCTAACCTCTATAAATATCCGTAATTTATTATTTTTATTATTTATTTTTATTTGTGCAAAAAAGAAAAAACATGCGTAACAGAGTTAAACACAATTCACTAGTTTAGTTAAACTACATAACAAAATGAAATAAACAGGTTATGTAAACATTAAAATTGTGTTTGAAGCAAACCCCTACCCGCAGCACCGAGAACATACATTTTTAAATAAGCAAATGTATTACTTTTAGTGTTCTAAGACTACATTTTTTGCCACAATGATACTTCACACTGATAATCACAAACTGCTTGCTTATTAATAGGCGCGTATGGGTCATAGTGCTTTGCAGGTAATGAATAGGTAGCAGTGCAGCAAATACAATGTTATCTCTGCTGAGCATGTTATCTCTGCTGAGCGCTCGACAACTATACGGCTTAATGGGCTCTAGTTTGTCACTTCTTACGACATTGTTTTAGGGGCTAATTTCCTTTACAGTAACTGCTAGTACAAACTTGTATTTGAACTTTTGTTCATAATTAATATTATATTTTGTGCTAAAGCTAAAGGTTTGACTACCAAAACTATGAACATTGTTTCTTATTACTATAACTTACATTACAATTTACATGCATTTTTTTTCTACTTATTAGCATTGGTACTAGCATTCAAACTAGGCATAGCCTGTATCTCAAATGCTAGTCTCTTCAGGATGTGAAAACAAATGACAGGATATTTGAACACACGATATGACACACTTTATGCGTTGTAGATTTATTTATTTATTAAATTATTATTTTTAGTTTATGTTTACTTAACTTTAAAAAATATATCTTTATATAAATACCAGAAATCTTAACATCAAATCTCATTACTGAACAAGCGCAAAAAACCTGGATTGTTTTAAATAACAGTAGCAAAGATATCCTCTATCTTATCATATGGCTGCGCCTTTAGCCAGTCAACTATCTTCTTCTTACAATTATAAAGATTGGAGGGGTAATCAAACGATCAAAGGCTTCTTGCAAACTATCTCTTTACTTCGTGCGCCACGTCAACTAAACCATACTAATATTATAAAGAGGAATGATTTGACTGTTGGTTTGTATTGAATAGGGTCCGAAACTACTACCCTGATGAACAGGCGCTAGAACTTATGAATATTTAGACATTTTTGGAAAATATCCGTGCGAAGCCGAGGCGGGGCCGCCAGTTATAAATCAAATGGTAATGCATGAATTAAATCAGTTTATTTAAGTTATATACTTGCCAGAATTAAATAAAATCTTTTGATATAAATAAATACAATTTAGCTTTCTCAATGACTTTTAGCAAGGATTTCTCCAAGAGGCGGGTTTGAAAAGTTTTTCCTGGCAACACCGCGTACGCAACCCGCGTGACGCCCCAAGAGTTGCGTGCGTTCATGAGCTGACTATAGGAAGACTGTGTTGCTTGTCACCTACGTCCAATTTAGTAAATGGTTTAAAAAACCAGTTTTAGTAAATGGTTCTGCGAATTTTTCTTACTCAAAAAATAGTCTAAATGAGAACTTCTTCTTTAAATGTTTCCTTTAACTAAGTTTTAATGAAAACCAGTCTTAAAATGGAATGATTAATTATGGTAAGTCGGCATTATCGCAATCGCGTCTACATAGATACAATCATAACAAATTATCCGAAATTGAGCAACTTTGGGCCCATTCGGAAGAGAGGATAAAAACAAAAGCATTAACTTCTGCTCCAAGTTTCGTAAGCCGGATAAATATCCGGTTTCATGTATATAACTAAATAGTTAGTTAGTATAGCAAACCACAGTTCAAGAGTAACATTTTCAGCGAATGCTTTTACTGCTATGGACTGACATATTTCACGACGGTAAAGTCCAAAGTCTACGGCTAAAGGTCATTGCACATTAATCGTAAGCCATGTAATAAATTTGGTAATGCTGATGTCAAGTAGCCGACGGCACGCTAACAGAGCGTGCTTACCGCTGTATAACAACTCTGATGGCTGCCAGCTCGACTGATGCGAGCGGTCTCCGTGTTTATGGTTTGACGGCACTATTAGCGTGTCCTGGGATCGGTCCCCGGTTGAATAAAATCAGAAAACGTGCAGGGAGACGCCGTTGGCTGAAGTCCTTACTTCGAGACCAGGACTATTAGTGTTTTGTGTCGCGTATATTTATTCACATCATACCCGTATTTATACCGGGTGATTATCAAAAGACTTACAAATTAATACTTTCAGTTACATATTTAATTAAATTGGAGCAACAAACTCTCCGAGTGAAAAGCCCAAATTTTCAATTGTCTTTAATTTTAAGGTTTTCACAAAAAATAGCGACTGATGGACTGATTTGTATGGTGACCTTGAAATGAAAGTTAATTTAACAAATTTCATTTTCAGTTAGATAGTTTCTACACCACCTTGTGGGTATGCCATATCATTTTTATAAGTCTATTTTTTCACATGGTACATAGTTAAGAGTATAGTAAAGTTTAAAAAAAAGATTTAGATAAAAAAATTAAGGTAACTTTTTTTTAAAACGTACTTCAAAGTTCAGGGACAAAACAGCATTTCCAACTTTTTCAATTTCATATTTTTTTTTAGAGTTATGATAAGGGTTGTGGGTGTCAATTTTTCAGAATTATTTAGCGCTATTATTCATCTAATAAAGAACAAAAAAGCGGGCTTTTTTTTTTTTTTTATAAAGAAATTTCCAAAAATTCCTAATAAAAATCATAACCAGCCAGTCGCGCGCGCGTACCGACAAGCGGCGGGCGTGTTGATATCGGTGACGAAATAGTTTATCGTTAAAACTCGCGAAAATGACGTGTACAGTAAAATGTAATAGCTGTAATATTGTGATTGACGAACTATTATCTTATGTGCAGAATAAGGTATCGATTGCAGATGAAGAGAGTTTAGTGAGAATTTGTGTATCGGCTTTCACAAACGATCAAATAGAAAAATCAAACAAACTATTGTTTGAATCTGTGTCTACCGAACTACGGAGAACTATACGCAAGGGAAAAGGAAAGGACCAACGTTCTTTGTCCGATATCATAAATTTTTTCAAGGTAACGGACCCAGATGCGATACTAATATTTGTGGCCCGGGACCTGCACAGACTACCACCTATTACGTTTGATCACCTTGATGTCTCCAAGCTGCTAAAGGATCTGGTTTTATTGCAAACAGAAGTGAATATAATCAAATCATCATATGTTACGAATGAACAACTAGATAAAGTCAAGCATGAATATCTTATGTCCAAGCCCAATTCGTCATCGTCACCCCCTTTTTCTGCAGCAAAAATAAATATGAAAAGGGGAGCGTATTGTGATAGTGGTCCAATAGGACTATCGCTTATGGAAGAGTCTTTGTGTGGGAGTCACCCAGGAAACCAATCAGTAACAACGGGAACAGAGAATAACTATCGATTCAGAAGTATTATTGATAAAAACCACTGCGAGGGTAGTGATATGGAAGATATTCAAACGAACAACTCAAGCGACGGGGACCGGCCAGCTGAGCGCGATGATTCATCTGTGCCCGTTATTATCGCCAGTCAAGTAAATAAGCAGTGCGGATCGACCGGTAACAGCGCAGTGGAAAAGGAATCGTATGCTCAGGTTGTAAAGTCGTCGGACAACTGGACTGTTGTACGGAAGAAAGGGCGCCGAACAAGAAATGTTTTTGAAGGAAAATCCGGTACAGTTGCAGTGGACTTACATGAAAAGTTTAGAGCAGCTGATAGAAATATACCGATGTTTATTACAAATGTCAACAAAAACACCTCGGAGGCTGATATCGTTGATTACATTCATCGAAAAACGCTATAAACAGTTGAGCTTGAAAAAATATCGATAAAACGCCAGTGTGACTACAATGCATTTAAGTTCCTGATATCACAGTCTAAAATACACTTATTTTTGTATGAAAAAATATGGCCAAAAGGTGTTATCTTTCGACGTTTTATAAATATTAAGAAGAAGCGGACTTACGAAACCACCAGGGTGGTAAACGGATCGGAAAACAATAAATAATATGGGAGATAAGAACGTCTATAAATTCGTCACTTTTAACTGTAAGAACGTTAAACGGTCTATAGACGCGATACGCGACCTGTGTGGGACCGCTGATTTGATAGCACTGCAGGAAACATGGTTGTTGCCGGAAGAGTTATCCTTTCTGAATACCATAAGCTACGACTTTGGCTGCACTGGTGTATCTGCAGTGGATACGACGGCAGGTATGTTGCGGGGTAGGCCTCACGGAGGAGTCGCATTACTGTGGAGACGTAGTGTTTTCCAGGAAGTGGCTGTCGTTCAGTGTAATAATTCTCGAATTTGTGCTACAAAAATTGTGCTAAATGATAAAGCGTTTCTGGTGTTTAGTGTATACATGCCAACGGATGCAGTGGTAAACCTTACGGATTTTACAGATGTACTTAGCGCGGTGAGTGCTATTATTGATAGTTGTAGTGTAGAATGTGTCTATATCCTGGGAGACTTTAATGCGCATCCGGCAGAGTTATTCTATAATGAGTTAATCGAATTTTGCGTAGATCAAGAATGGCGTTGTATGGATGTCGAATTGTTAGGGTTATCGTCAGATACACATACTTTTATTAGTGATGCGCATGGGTCTAAAAGGTGGCTCGACCACTGTATAACTACTAAGGCGGCGGCATACTCTGTAACGAGATCTTACGTTGAATACAATGTGTTGTGGTCGGATCACTTTCCCCTTGTAATCGAAATCGGTTTAGATGCTGTGTTACCCGGGAAATTGACCAAACAAAATGTGAAAGAAAATTATATTTTATGGGGAGAGAGAAACCCTCAGGAAATCGATATGTATAAAAATGAATGTAGTAGTAGGTTAAGTTTAATTGATTTTCCTATTGAACTTCGTGACTGCTGTGACAATATGTGTAACGATCTTGGTCATAAAATTGTAATTGACAGGTTATATAACGACATTGTAAATGCTTTAAGTAAGTCAGCTATCTTGTGTTGTGAACGCAAAAGGCGTGTAAATAAAACAAGACGCATTGTTGGGTGGAATAAGCACGTAGCCGAGGTTCACGAGGAGGCCAGGCTGAAGTTTCGTCTTTGGGTGTGGTATGGCAAACCCACGTCCGGTAGGGTATGCGATGATATGTGTGATGCTAGGCGACGTTTTAAGTCACGACTAAAATGGTGCCAGAATAATGAAGCACAAATAAAAATGGATAAACTAGCAATCCATCACGCTAAAACCGACTTTAAATCATTCTGGAAACATACAAATTGATTGCAAAGTAGGCCTGGGCTCCCTGTGAGTGTTGGAGGGAAAACTGATCCTAAGGATATTGCTAACATGTTTAGGGATGGCTTTATGGTCGAGTCCCCCTTGGGGCCCTCTCGCTCAGTGCTGGATACTGAGTCTATCGTGGATAGGAAAACCCTAATTACTGCTAAGGATATTGCAATGACTATTAAATCCATGTCAAAGGGAAAATCGCCTGGACACGATGGGCTCAGTATAGAACATCTCAAATATGCAGGACCGCATTTGCCTAGGGTGCTATTTATGTTGTTCAACTTTTGTCTGGGTCATGGCCACTTGCCGGATAAGATGTTACAAACAGTGGTCGTGCCAATTGTGAAAAACAAAACAGGAGATCTTTCGGATGCAACTAACTATAGACCCATCTCTCTGGCAACTTTTGTGTCCAAGGTGTTTGATAGCGTGCTTAATACTCAATTGAACAAGTATATTGAACACCATGATAACCAGTTTGGGTTCCGACAGGGCCTGTCAACTGAGGTAGCTGTTTTGAGTGTTAAGCATGCTGTCACTTACTACACTAAGCGTAGCACACCTGTAGTCGCTTGTTTCCTCGACCTTTCGCGGGCCTTTGACCTGGTTTCGTATGACTTGCTGTGGCAGAAGCTCGAGAAGTCTCAATTACATAAAGAGCTTCTGAATATATTCAAATATTGGTATAGGAACCAG
Source organism: Udea olivalis (assembly GCA_947369235.1). NCBI lineage: Eukaryota > Metazoa > Arthropoda > Insecta > Lepidoptera > Crambidae > Udea > Udea olivalis. The sequence continues at coordinate 4,845,223 of OX376362.1, read as the reverse complement.
GTCAACAGTGTGCGTTGGGACGGGTGTTTGTCTGATTCATACAGGTTGGAATGCGGTGTGAGGCAGGGGGGATTGAGCTCGCCAACGCTCTTCAACCTGTATGTTGGTGCGCTAATAGAGGAGCTCAGCAGCACTAGAAGCGGATGTTATATTGATGGCATTTGCATGAACAATATTAGTTATGCGGATGATATGGTGCTGCTGAGTGCCTCAGTATGTGGATTGAGAAAGCTCATTGCAATTTGCAAAGCATATGCCGAGTCCCATGGTTTAGCATACAATGTAAATAAGAGCCAGGTTATGGTCTTTGGGGAAGGGCGCAAGAAAATTGAGATGCCCAGCGTATTTTTAAAGGGTAGCGCGCTGCGCCGCGTGAATAAGTTTAAGTATTTGGGCCACTTGTTGACACATGACCTTAATGATGGCGATGATGTTGAGAGAGAACGCAGGGCGCTTTCAGTTAGAGCGAACATATTGGCTCGCAGGTTCTCGCGTTGCTCAAAAAAGGTGAAAGTAACCCTCTTCAGAGCTTATTGTACAAATTTTTACACGTGCAGCCTGTGGGCCAACTGTCCGCGTGCGTTGTATAGCGCTTTGCGAGTGCAGTTTAATAACGCATTCAGGGTGCTGATGGGGTTGCCCAGGTATTGCAGTGCATCAGGGATGTTTGCAGAAGCGCGGGTGGACTGCTTCTACGCAACTATGCGAAAGCGGTGCGCTTCCCTGGTGCGCAGGGTACGGGGCAGCTCTAACACCATCCTATCAATGATAGCGAGTAGACTGGATTGCCGCTATATTAACCGTTGCAGTGCAATTTCTGCTGGAATTGCTCAGAAAAAATAATTTTAAGTAAAATAGAGTGTACTACTAACATAGAATAAGTCTTTTATAACTAACAAAAGTGAGTCATTGTAACTTTAATGAATAAATTTATTATTATTATTATAACTCGTAAACTACAAAAAATCGGGTAACATACATGGGGTATTTTCGGATACCCCTGAGCATGAGGAAGCTAAAAAAAAATAGCGTGTATGTTTGGACCACCTCGTAATATTCAATTTTTTATTTATTTATTTATTATATAATTGCACGTCGTGTTGTGGCTGTTCCTTACAGTCATTCCACACAAAGGAACATGATGGTTTACACCGGATACATTGAAATGTATATTGACATAAAACTGACGACGCAACGCAACGGTGCAATGTGGCATTGCAAAAGCAAAAAAAAAAAAAAAAAAAATTGCAAAAGCAAAGCGAGGTGCTCATAAAAATGAGCACCTCGCGGCACGACCGCGGTGGTACAGATCTTAGTGACGTTTTTGTATGGCTGAAGCTGTCACATCTGTAAAAATTGTATTGGGATTTAACATGACATAACATGACGATGTCAAATCCCAATACATTTTTTTACGCGACTGAAAACGTAAAGGGGTTTGAGTAACTTTATATGGACCCGTAGCGTCATTTTTCTTATTCGCGGCCAGCAATAATTTTACCACTGTTTTATAGCACACTAAGAAAGAAACATATCTGAGTGATCAGAATTGTTCTAAGTGATATCGGAACCGAGATATAATTTTTTTAAAGTATTTTTTTTGCCTTATTTTCACTAAAATAATAGTTATGAAATGTTATTTTATGGAGCTAATCTCACTTAACCCTTAATAAGGCATTGCATTGTAAAAAAAATCATAGGTTTTCGCCTGTAAGCCCAATTACTAAGGTTCAAATTCGGGTGGTAACTATTTTACCTCTGCCTTTTTAAGGGTTAACAGCTGTTAAAAAGGCTGCAGAAATAAGAGAGGAAGATTTTCTTTCCAAGATGTACCTATTGAGTATATTTTTTAATAAGAGTACATCCAGGAATACGTCAAGTTAGATATCCATAGTAGTAATGTTGTCTATATAGCAGTAAATGTTAAGTATTTGTCATTAGGAAGTGGAACACAAGATATCATGAAAAACGACCTCAACGTCAATGACATCAAAAAGACATTTTCTAATAGTCAATATGTAAATAGGAGGTATTAGTTCCTAACTGTCGACATTAGAGACATTACATGGGAAAAACCCCTAAAACGAAAACTGCACGTTAATCGGTCCATCGGTCACTAGGCCGGCGTAAGTAGGTTGCTAGACTGCTGACGGCTGTGGAATGTGCGACGTAGCTCGTACAATCTTTTTGGCCATTGAAAAACTAGCTTTCTTAAATATTTATTGCGTCGCATGTTTATAAGGATTATAAATAATGCCGCTTTTTTACCTTTTCCTTGGAATGGATCAAATTCGATTGAGTAGTTAGTTAAAAATACAATACCTAATATCTCAGCTCCGATGTACTTTAGCTGTATGTGCTCCATATGAAGTTTGTTCCCCTCAATATGTTCTTTCATAATAATAAGGTTTGGTGAGTGGCCGCGAAATTTCAAAAATGACGTCATCGTTACCCATACCCCTTGAAAGTGGTAACTTGTGGTAGACGTAGTTTTTAAGGAGATATCGCTGCTTGAGATAGTATCTTGAATATAAGAATTGAAATGGCAGTTTTATTCTGTTTAACTTGAATCGAGTTAGATTAAACTGAAGATATTTTTTCTAAAGACTACGTATTAATTGGAAAATATTCTTCAACAAAACGCTATCACTAACACTTGATAAAAGGCTTGATAAATGTGACGGGGCGAGCCGTTTCAGAATAAAGTTATCGACCGATTCGGTTATTTTCTTTAATTTTTTAATTCAATTTGAATGAGAAAGCTTGAATAAATTTTTAAATAGGACAAGAACCCCACAATTTGGTTAATTTATGCTTTTTATAAGAAAACATATTTGTTTATTTCTGTTCTTTTATCCTCTTGTTCAGCATAAAAACCACAGGTGTCCAAACCAAATAGGGGACTATTAGGCGCGTTGCCATCCCGACAGGTACCTATAAAAGCAAACCGAGAAGGTAAAATGTTCGTAACTTAAAATATTATACGTATACCTCTGTGTTTATTTTCATTTTTCTCAAGCATTTTTTTTTATATATAGGCCCGTCAAGATGACCTCACTCCACCTGATGGAAAGCGGTCGTGAGTCGGTCATTCAAACGAATCACTGGGCTGGCCATCCTCACCTTGAAGGCCTGCAGAAATGCCTTTTCACGCCCCGCTTGAAGAACCCGGGACTATACGAGGAAGGAAACACATGTGCTGGATGAGCGTTCCACGCCTGGATGGTACGACAAAGAAACGAGTCACCGAACCTTTTAGTTCGGGCCAACAAATGTTGAATTGTGTGTGGATGACGCCGTACGCAAAAAATTAAACACATTTACCTAAAATCTTGGAATTAACAAAAACACTTCTTGGCATTCTCCATGCTTAAATGTCATTGTGGTTGATGCTGGTTGTGATTATTCAAGAATAACAATTTATGAAAATGTTATAATTTTTTTTTTTATTTAGAAGCAAAATCAGCGAGCCTAGGCTCTATTATTACTATTTCCGACTCTAGAGTCGGCAATGTGGTCGTTGAAAATTGAGTTCTTTTAAATTATTATTATTGATTTTATTATTGTGTTTAAAATTTTACAGAATCACCCAGATTCTGTAAAATTTCTTTATGCTTGTCTCTATGACGAAATCGCGTTGAACGTGGTTTAAGTCATTCATGAAGACATTCATCAGTAAGGCGTCATGTCGTCGTTATCCTGTTTTACAGGGTGGGACAACAGCTGAATTACTATACGAGGTTGGAAGTAAATGATTACCCTAGAGGCAGTATTTTTCATTGTTTTGAGTTGAATAAGTAAGTATAAATATATAGAATATAAAGAAAGATAATTATCCTTTTGTTATGAGTTACCAGACAATGTTAATCATGGGCCAGGGGCGTGGAAGAAATTTATTGGTGCTTTTTTTGAATTTTTTTTACTTATGTTTTCAAAGAAGCTACAAGTTTGTTGTGTTCCAGTGGTTTGTAGCCATAAAAGTGTAGTTTTGCATTGTATTCTAAAATATGTAGGTTTACGACCTAGTTTAGAAGAAAAATCTAATATATAATATTATGTGAAAAAAAATGTCATTTTTTTTTAAACTTTAACTGTTTTTTTTTTCTCAAACAAAGCAGATATTGGTAGCCAGTTTATTTGCAAATAAAAGCATATTAATTCAAATATTTATTATAAAATAATCATAGCTAGAACTTACAATCACAAAATTACAAGTGATTAAACAAATGTTAAATTTTTTAAAACCCCAGTATTAACAATAATGAGTTACGGGCTCTTAATTCATGTTTTTTGTTGATGAATTTAATCTTGGTGTACAGCCTTAAAGTTTTTTAACACTACAAACGGGTCCAATTGAATATACAGATATTTTATTAACATTTATGATAATTAATTTAGGCGCTTTGCCCTCCCGTTGTACCATTTCTTGTATGTTGCACAGCCCAAACTACCATCATTCTCTGTTTAACCCTGCAGTTGACTAGTAGAGATTGCCTACGGGCATTAAGTCCGTTATTTGTACTTGGTTTCATATGCAATAAAGAATGAATAAATAAATGTCGTCTATAATAGCACATGTCTGTCCAGTAAATTTTATTTATAATGTTAACATAAATAAGATTAACTCACCCCTTGGTTTGAAATCAATTAATGTCATTCTTTTAAAAGCTCTTGGTGTTGCATAAACAGGTATTGTCAGACTAGGCAAATAAACCCATAGATAAATTATCAAGTTTACGAAGTTCTTTCCGTGTCCGACTGCTTAGGCCTTAGCGCGCCTTTCGTTCGTTAATTGAGAGAATTTCATTTCATTTCGTGAAAATTTCGCTACGAAATTCAGTCTGTAAACTTTTTGGGCGAAACTAGACTACAGTTTGGTCAAAATATTATGACACGCATTTCAATGTATAGTTGGAACTCTTCCATCTATATTAATATTATAAAGATAAAGAATTGGTTCGTTTGTTTGTTTGTTGGTTTTCTCGTTGTTGTGGACCGATTTTTAAAATTCTTTCACCAATTTAGAGCTACATTATCAGAGAGTGACAAAGGCTACAGTTTTTTTAAATTTAAACTTAACTTAATTTTGACGACACGATTGGCGTAGCACGGTTTCTCGCCTTTAATTCCGTAGTGTCCCGGGTTCGATCCCCGGTCAGGTCAATTCAGGAAACGATCTTTTCTAAATTGGCTTGGGTCTGGGTGTGCTGGGAGACGCCCCTGGCTTAATTCCTTGTCTGGTATCTTGTAACACAGGGATATTTATCCCCACTTCGAGACCATGACAAGAGGTGTGTTGTCTGGCGCATATTTATTTATTTATTTATTTATTATTATTTAAACTATATTTTAACGGGTAAGACAGTCTAAGCGGACGGAGCCGCTGACAGTTATCTTAAATAAGAAACGAAGCAGAGCTTGTTAGTGTATGATAATAATATAATAAAATAATTAGCCTCTTTATTTCCATGACACTTTAGCAATATACAGAGTTAGAAATTAAATTTGATAAATATACAATAAATAAATATCTCTGTGCCTCCATCTGTTCCTGTCCTTCGCGATCTCCATCCAGTCTCTTTCTACTAATTTTACTATTTCGTCGTTCCAGCGAGCTCTTGGTCTGCCTTGCTGTCTTTTACCGCCTGGACCGTGCCGTTTGGTGACGCGATTAGGCCATCTGTCTCCGGAGTAGCAGGCCATATGCTTGTTAGTATAGAAAAGGAGAAACACAATTTTAAATCTTACTTAAGGAAGAGAAGAAAGAGAAAGTTTGTAAGTTTGTATGTACGTTGGTTACGCTTTCACGCAAAAACCACTGAACGGATTTCTATGAAACTTTACAGTAAGTAATACAGCATATACATCAGAATAACACAAAGGCTACAATTCATAAAAGTTTTATGTAATTTGGCCATAATAATAAGGTTCAAGCGGGCGAAGCCACGGGCGGAAAGCTAGCATTATATCATAAACGAAAGTTTGTGAGGATGTATGTGTGTATGTTTGTGACTCTTTAACGCAAAAACTACTGAACGGATTTAGAAGAAACTTCACAGTAATACAGCTTAGACATCAGAATAACTACACCTAACATAGCCTAGCACCTAAATATGAAGTAACACCTAGACACAGAATCTAATCAATATGTGTTTGAGTTAGAAAACGTTCCTCAGATGGTTCTTTATTACTGAAGGTAAGCAAACCCACGAGGGTCAGCCGCTGGGTAGGGTAGCTGTTATTATTCAAGTGGACTTATGAAAATCTAGAGACAAAACAATTAATACAAATGCACTAGGTGAAGTTAGACAGAGTTGAGCAACCTGTCTGTGATGTTTCACGAAACAGTGACAAAGCAAAGTTATTGAGAGGTTGTAGTCTAATTATAGGACGAGTGTACCATTGCACATCGTGGAGCAGTAGAGTCTGTGGACAGGACGCTTCGTGACATTCGGAAGAGTGATCGGCTTATGGGGTCATAAGCCGATCACAGTCCAGCGTTATCACACATAAGCGTTATCACAGTCCAGTTTTGTGGTGATTCTAGGTTCACTGCGTTGATCTAAACTGGGCTTTACCTTTATTAATGATGTCGTTCACTCTCTTTGCGGGTTTATTGAGTACCTTTTTGCTCAAACATTATTAGGTTTTGTTTATTAAAATTTTACTGAAATGTTGTTACATTTCTGTTGAAGTTTTTTAATTGATTTACAATTGTACATAATTCTGATATTTTTCATTCGATTGATATTCTCCATTACAAATTCATGCAAAGAATCTTTCAGCCGGGTACAAATACAAAACTGCTTTATTCGTATACGTTCATTGAGCACACCTTATACATACAATTATATAATTATACAGAAATAATGTTTACGAGCTCAGCGAATACAATCACCTGTTTTTCAAATAAACATCCATATTTTAACAGTTAAGCCCTCACCTCCCCAGTCACCCTGTATAAGCCGATAAATAAAACACCGACCACGACCCATTCACACATTTCGCATTCACGCAATTTTGTCGTCGATACAACCTTCATCATTATGTGCGTCCCTTTGAAAATAATTTCAGCCCCGTTACCTGACCGTTGGGAAGTGGTTACGAAGTGAGCGTGCAAAGTGAGCGGGTGGAGCGGAGCGAGCGGTACAAAGGCGCTCAAAAGCTACGGATTGTTAACTGCAGTGTAAACGATGAATGTGGATTTTCAAAGTCTACTGTAGTAGTAACAATCAATGGTAATCAAAAAAACAGTAGATCTATGAAAAACTCGGACAGTGTACGAGGAGGGTCATTCAATTAATACTTAGCCTACAAAAAGTAAACGAAAATTTTGGAATAGTGGCAGTTTATTTTTCAACATAGTCTCCTTTTAGTTCGATACACTTAGCCCAGCGATGCTCCAACTTTTTTAACCCGTCCGAAAAATAGTTTTTGTCAAACTCTGCAAAATAGGCCTCCGTGGCGGCGATGACCTCCTCATTTGATCCATATCTATTCCCGGCGAGTGATTTTTTCAGATTAGGAAACAGAAAGAAGTCACAAGGGGCCAAATCTGGAGAATACGGTGGATGGGGCAGCAATTCGTAGCGTAATTCGACCAATTTGGCCATGGCAACGGCAGACGTGTGAACCGGTGCGTTGTCGTGGTGAAACAGCACTTTTTTCTTCACCAGATGGGGTCGTTTTTTCTTTAATTCGGCGTCGAATCGGCCCAATAAATCGGCATAGTAAAGCCTTTACCCTTCTCGAGGTAATCGATGTAGATCACACCTTGTGAATCCCAGAAAACGGTGGCCATAACTTTTCCGGCCGATTTTACAGTTTTCGCCATCTTTGGAGCACGTTCCCCGGTCTGGATCCATTGTTTTGATTGCTCTTTGGTCTCTGGTGTGTACCAGTGGATCCAGGTTTCATCGACGGTCACAAAACGACGCAAAAACTCCGCTGGATTCCGCTTAAACAGCGCCAAACACGTCTCCGATGTGGTCTCACGGTTGCGCTTGTTTTCCGGTGTGAGTAAACGCGGCACCCATCGCGCCGACAGCTTTCTCATGCCGAGTTCCTCGTGAAGAATATGATGCACTGTTCCTTCTAAATGGCTACAGTCTCAGCTAGCTCCCGAACCTTCAATCGGCGATCTGCCAATACGAGATCGATATGAGAGATTTCCTCCGTAGCAGCTGTTTCCGGTGCACCTGGACGTGGTTCATCAAAAACCGACGTACGGCCACGTGCAAACTCGTTGAACCAATTCTTGACGGTGGCCATCGATGGAGAAGAGTCACCGTACACAGCATCCAAGCGCTCTTTGATTTCGATGCGCGTTTTCCCTTCCAAAAATAGGAATCGAATCACCGAACGATATTGCTCTTTTTCCATTTTTGTAAAACCGATCGACACGTTCGCTTCCATAAGTTGTCAAATTAAAACAAATGAAGGGATTGGAATGAAAATTTGAAAAAAGAATTAAAAAAGAATGTGCTACACTGTGGTAAAACTCTTTTGAAACTACAGCGCCCTCTGGCGATGAGGCTAGGTACTTATTGAATGCACCTCGTATGTTCCTGTAGTGGGTTTTTTTGCTGTGAAACACGATAACATCGGGTACTGATAAGAAGAGTAGTGAAATAACCTATGTAATTTAGTTTTGTATGTCTGCTATGACTATGTAACTATGAAAATGGATGAGTTTGGACAGCTACAAAGCTTCCTTTATTAGTCCAGCAACAGCTGGACTAAAATAACGGGCACTTTCAAATTCATAGCGTGAAAAGTTTTAAAAACTCAGTTCAAACGGATGCAGTAGCCGGCCATAGCTAGTGAATAAATAAATAACAAATGACGTCACTATCCCATCTCGCTCGCTGCATAACCGCCGCCTTCGGAGCCGCATTTGCATACTTATTTAGCTTTCAAATCGACAAGGGAAAGGGTCATTCTATTCAAACGTAAATTGAATAAGTCGCCACAAAAACCTAATTGAAGTCTGAAAGAAACATTAGAGAAAAGGTAATTCGTTTAGCGGAGTTTGTCTTTGGCGAGCGAAGGGAGAAGTCGTGATGGTAATTTTATTTTTTCTTCTTAGTTTTGCCCGGGAAAAAGGAGCTCTATTTTATGAATATTTTATTTATTTGGAAAATTTAAACAAATGTTTCAATTAGGAAAATACTAAGTTTGCATAGCTCACCTGGTTTCTACACGAAGTTAGTACCTGTTAACACTACTTATTCCAGTGAATCTGTTACCTTACCAAACTTATTTGTCTTTTTTAATTTACTTTTCTGATTTTCTCTTACTCGTGCGAAGCAAGAGGCAATAACGAATAGAAACATCACAATATTGCACAGTGAACCACGTATTGTGATTCAATTCCGCGTATTCAAAGAGACACATTGAAAACAGCTTGGGGCGTTTTCAGCATCAAAAATACCGTTGCATTTTTCATTCTGGCAGCGAAATTTTCCAGATTTTACCGTTCAAGTTCGTCAGAGTTGTTTTTTTACTTTTCAAGTCTGGCTTCGATCCAGAAATTTCATATTTAATCATACGTTTTAATGGTAACGCCCAAGACAACTGGTATCGAAACAAAAATTATAAGATAATCAATTTATAGGTTAAATTCGATTACTTATAATTTTATGGCTGACTGGCCTGTTAGCGCAATGGCAGCGATCCTGCCCTTAGCGCCGGAGGTCGTGGGTTCGATCCCCACCCATGACAAACATTTATAAAATAAATAAATAAAATAAATATCCCTGGACATTATTATTTATGTGACGAACATTTGTGTTTGTTGTGTCTGGGTGTTATCATCTATTTAAGTATGTATTTAGAATTATCTAAGTATGTTTACCAGTCTTTGACGCCCATAGTACAAGCTCTGCTTAGTTTGGGGTCAGATGATCTTGGTGTAATTGTCCTAGATATTTATTTATTTAAGTATTATTATTTTAGATGCTACAGTCATGGCTGTTGTTAGAAGTTGGAGGTACAACCATGGTGATCCACTGCTGAACACGGCTTCTATCGATCAAAATTCTTCGGAATGTAAACCTTCCATGGCTGGCACCGAAGGTTGAGTTTGCTTGTAAAACGTGTACTGCCCACTGCCACTTCAAATTAATAAGCTACTGGGTTACGTCGGTCACTTTATTTCTTTAATGAGTTTCTAATAATAGTACATTATGGTACAAGTGTGTAATGTTGGTGATTACCGCTGAGGCGCCATTGAGACCCGAGCCGTGAGGTGAGGGCCTTAACAGAGCCGAGGAAGGTAATCATCAATACACGTGTATCATACGACGTTTTTCAACACACTCGTGAAGAAAATATACTAAATAATAATTTTATATAGTAGATAAAAATTAATTTGTACCTACTATTGAACACGATCTTTTCTGTATCGAAACTTTTTTAAGAACAAAGCAACTCAACCAATAAAATAAAAACAAACTCTATAACTCACTTGTGAATAATAGCAATGAAAAAGTCGCAGTTTGATTACAGGGGGTCTAGCCAAGAGCAACACGCAGCTTATGTCATCCCCATACATTTGAACGATTTCTATTGTAGAAATCGTCGTGGTGAATTGCTCTAAAGCCCGTCATTATGTGCTTAATTGCGGTGAAATTAGAGCCACTTTATGCGCAACTGTGTTAAACATTTTTTTTTTTGTTAATGTATTTTAAAAATGTCCTACTACACGGCACAGGGCTTCCCATAGTATACTATAAAAGAAACATACTTTTTTTTACTTTAAGATAATAAATAAGTAAATCGCTGACAGCTAAATGTTCAGAATGTTTAATGGTTAAAATCTCACTCATCAATTATTGACATGTGCCTCCGGCTCACCGCTTGAAAAGCCATCGTTAACTTTTGCCAATTCGGACAGAATTTTAATGATGTCATTGAATGTTTCATTGTTTTCGGTCGGACACCTTTCATGGTGCTTCCCGGGTTTAATAGCTGAGATTTATCTGACACACAGATTTTTGCAGTAAAATAAATTAGGTTGAGAATAAAAAAATAATTCAACTCTTGCTTTTTTGTTGTACCACTGTTTCAATAAATCAACTATACGGATTTAACTTGTGGTTTATCATAGTTTCAAACTGACTTTTAATAGTTTTCGCGAACACTACGCATTGAATAAAACCCATCATGTTTTAATTCTGTTTTTGAATAAAAAAACTACTGACATCTTTAATGTACTAACCTATACTGATATTAAAAAAGGAATGATTTGATTGTTTGTTTGTTTATTTGTATTAAATAGGCTCCGAAACTACTGATCCGATCGTGAAAATTCTTTCACTAACAGAAAGTAAAACTATTCAGGAGTGATAGGCTATATTTTATTTTGATTGAACAAAAAATTTAGGGCAAAAGAATAGCATAATTAAATCAAGTCAGAGAAAAGCGGGTGAGATATGATAATGGACACCAGCTATCAAACATTTGACAGAACGAAGTCTGTTGGGGCAGCTCGTTTAATTATAAAGTAATAGTAGTAAACCAGTATGTTCTGAAGATTATAATAGTGATATTATAAGAACGATCATCAATTTGTGTTGCTCTGCATATCTTATATTTAAAGGGCTGCCCTCCGCCCGACAGACTTCGTTCTGTCAAAAGTTATTGGCAAATGTCAGCTGTCAACAGCTTAAATTGTCGGTTTTTTTTCTATAACTTTTTATTTATGCGCCTTTCCGATAACCTTCATGAACTTCCACAAATATTTCAAGATCAAAATTAGCCAAATCGCTCCAGCCATTCTCGAGTTTTAGCGAGACAAACGAACAACCGCTAGTTATTTTCAACCGACTTCAAAAAAAGGAGGAGGTTCTCAATTCGACTGTATGTTTTTTTTAATTTTTTTTATGTTTATTACCTCATAACTTTCGACTGCTTTTTATTTGAAAGCTGGTGCTTCCCGAATGGTCCCATTTTGATTTGGTCTAGTTCTGACAGTGGCATCCATGGGAAATCCATAGTCTTAAATCTAGATGAACCAAATGCGCGACAAATGGACGAATAACTCATTATCACGCCAACCGATTTCGATGCTACTTTTTTTTTATTGGAAAGGATATACTTCAAGGGTAGTTTGATGAAAGTTTGGTTAGGTTCTGATTATGGGATCCATGAAAAAGTAACGGAACTCTTCAATTCTTCGTAGCAATTGGAAGATTCTTTTTCGATGTATAAAATTAATAAGAACTATTCACTGAAAATCAAGAAATAAACAAAAATTTTAACAAAAAAAAACCAACTCCAAAAAAAACTATTCTAAAACAGAGCACTAAAAATAAAGAAATAATTGCGTATTCTTCTAAAACTTATACGATAATATAATGTAGGTACAATTATTGTTATTGTTGGAGTCGGTGTCAGCCAATGTAGGTTTGTAACTACCTACCTACATACGTAAACGTAATATGTAAGAAATAGGTATATCGCTAGGTATATTGTAGTGTTTCCCTTGGCTGACACCGACTCCAACTTTGTTTTAGAATAGTTTTTTTTGAAGTTGTTTTTTTTTTTAATTTTTTATATATACGGCTCCACTTTATAGCTTAGACCCACCTTAATATTTATACAGGCTGACTTAATACTTGACTCATAGACGACCTGCAACTCTACATCCACTTCAAACCTGACGATGTTGAATTGGCCATATCTGTTATGAATATAAATCTAGATCGGATTTGCACCTGGCCTGAATCTTATGGCCTTCTTGTTAATCCTGTCAAATCTCAGGCCATTATCATTGGTAGTAAAGCTATGCACAAAAGGGCCTGTGCATCACCCCTGTCACCGTTGGTGTACAATGGGACAATAATTGATTACGCTGTTTCCGTTAAGAACCTGGGAGTCTATTTTGACTGTTACCTTGCATGGGGCCACCATGTCAATCAGGTAGGCCGAAAAGTTTTTGCAGCTTTCCACTCACTGAAGCGTCTACAGAATTTCCTCCCCATTCGAACCAAGATAACACTAGCTCAATCACTTAAGCTTCCTATTATTGATTATGGTGATAGTTGTTATCTTGACGCTACGGAGGAACTTTTAAATAGGCTCGAACGTCTTCAAAATGTTTGCATTCGCTTCATATACGGCCTCCGTAAGTATGATCATTTATCTGAGTACAGAAAACAATTGAAATGGCTTCCTAAACGTTTGCAGCGGAATTATCATATACTGGTCATCCTCTTCAATGTACTGTTTAATCCCGCTTCTCCAAGCTATCTCCGTGAACGTTTCTCCGTGAGCCGAGCTCATCGCTCAGCCTTTAACTTTTATTTAACTACTCCTCCCTGTAACACGTGCATGTATGGTGAATCTTTTACTGTTCATGCTGTTCAACTGTGGAACAAGTTGCCCGTATCCCTTCGCGAATGCGGCACTGTAGGTTCTCTCAAAAGACTGCTAAAAGAACATCTTTTGAGTTTTACTTAAATTACATTGGATCATTATGTTTACATGTATACTTAAATTTATTTATATTTTATTTATTGTATGTATTATTATGTTTATCTATATGTTTATGGATTTATTGTAGAATATTAATTTACTTGTTCGTAAGTAAAACATGTAGGTACTTAGGGGTTTTTAGTTTGTGACGATTTTTGAATATGTAACTCTCATTTACGTTCTCATTTGTACACGTTTGTCTATCCATAACAATTTTGAATGAGTTTTTCCTGTCGCCATGGTCTGCTGGAAGAAATCTCTTTCTAGAGATAAGCTAACCTGTACTTTTGTACTCCTTATTGTTTTCTCTGTAATTTGTCTCTTTGTGTACGAAATAATAAATAAATAGATAGTTAGATAATATTCAGAAGAACAATTTTTTCTGTCCTCAGAACCACTTCAAGAATATCATCAGTTGGTTTCTGACGATATTCCCTCGGTATTTACTGTATTTCCCATCAATTTGTATCCAGCATCCTATTCAATGCTAATCAAAGTCGAAGCGATCGAAGTTTAGAGTATGTACCTAATTGGTATGCGTGGCCATGCTTCCACTGACCTTAAGTACAAGTAGATGGGTATATAGGGTCAATGAGGGGACAAGGTCGAAGATAAATGTTTGCAATATTCTCGCTCATGTCTAGTCAAGAACTACTTACTACGAACCGATCACGGAGCTTAGCTACTTGACTCAAATACAGTGCGGCGAGCTTAATACAATATTATGATAGTTTTCTTTCCGTAAGCCATTCGCACCGGCAGGGTTACTCACTAACCTATCGTGAGAAAATCTCGATCACGTTACGACAGCAATTATGGCTAATTCTGCATCGTCATTGGCTGTCTAACGTAACATTACAGTGTAGGAAATGCTCTAACAACAGCACTAGTCTATAACCACTTTAAGAGAATCGGAGGATGAATTAAATGACAACGTCGTAATGTTCATTCTTCTGTCTCAAATTATGTAAACTTGGGTTTGTTTGATTGATTACCCACATTAATATCGTTCTCTTTTGTCATTTTATTACCATGATGGATTTGTCTTTAGGGGTCTTTCTATTTTATATTTATGCCTATGAAATTTTAAGGGTTTAACCAAAATGAGAAGCCGGATGTTGCCAACTTTAATTTCGAAATTATAAATTAGTGTCTGTGTCTATGGTGGTTTTTAACCGACTTCAAAAAAAGGTTCTCAATTTTACTGTATGTTTTTTTCATGTTTGTTAACGAAACATGAAAAAAACATACATTAGTATGAAAGAGCATAAGTTATGAAACTTTCGACTGGGTGAACCAGTTTGATCATAATTTTTTATTTGAAAGCTGGTGCTTCCCGTGTGGTCCCATTTTAATTTGATCTAGTTCTGACAGTGGCATCCATTAGATAACCATATCATATAAGTCTTAAATCTAGATAAACAAAATGCGCGACAAATGGAAGAATAACTCAATTACACGCCAACCGAATTCGATACTTCTTTTTTTATTGGAAAGGATAGTTAGTTCAAGGGTAGTTTAATGAGAGTTTGGTTAGGTTCTGATTATGGGATCCATGATAAAGTAACGGAACTCTTCAATTCTTAGGAGCAAATGAACGATACTTTTTCGACGTATAAAATAAACAACAACAATTCACTAAAAATCGAGAAATAAACAAAAATTTAAACAAAAATAAACTTAAATAGGTAAAACTGTTCCGAAACAAAACACTAAAAAGTAAAAAAATAATTGCGTATTCTTGTAAAATTTATGCGATAATATAATGTAGGTACAGTTATTGTTATTGTTGGAGTCGGTGTTAGCCAATGTAGGTTTGTAACTACCTACATACATACTTAAACGTGAGATGTAAAAAATAGGTAAGTATATTGCTAGGTATATTGTAGTGTTTCCTTGGCTCCGACTCCAACAATAACAATAATTGTACCTAAGTTATATTATCGTATAAGTTTTACAAGAATACGTAATTATTATTTAACTTTCTAGTTTTTTGTTTTGGAATAGTTTTATTTGTAGACGAGTTTTTTTTTAAATAACAACATCTTATCTAAGAGGATCGTAGGTAAAAGAAATGCATCTTGGTAATTATACTTGTATGTACCACTGCTGAGCCAAGGTCATTAAAATCAAGTAATCGTTACAATTGATGGGTTTTTGCTAAATCACCACGCTTTGAATGATTCAATATTATGAATGAATTAATAATGCAGTGACCATTATACTCGTTTACAGTACGATTAAATGCAGCTACTAATTCTCAACTTAGTTAAATTGTGTGTTGTGAAATGACCCGAAAGTATAGGACCAAACTTTGTTAGATATCACACTTTGAAAGTCCTAACCTAAGAGAACATTTCCCAAGAAATGCTGATTCTGCACGAGCCATAAACCTCGCGAGAGATCTCTACGCTCTAAATTTAAACATTTTTGTCGTAAACTGATAAAATAAAGCAGTTTCGAAAGTATTCTTACAGCAAACATACACACGTACCATCACGATTAATATCCCAAACGGGGTAGTCAGAGACAAGTGACGGTTGGCATCATGGTAAACGAAAAACCTATGAGCCCACTTCTCACCAATGGTATTAGAAGCCAACGTGGTAGGTGGTAAGCTTTCCGTCGCTATCCGGGTTGATTTGGTTTTTTATTGATGGTTTCCATCACCGGAGAGCTAGTTGGAAATTTAATAATGAACACAAATATGGTTCCGGTTAGATTTAAACGGGTATCATTTAAGCTTTCGCCAATTTAATTGGTTTTGTATTTCTTTAATAACAGGGTTTTCCCGCAAAATAGTAGCTTTGTCGCCAAAATGTAGTCGCGAAACAATATAAAATCAATTCCACAATAAATCACCTGAAATCATCGAGATATAATGATCTAGTGCCAAATAAATGTTTCTGTATTTATTATGATAGGTTTGTCCTAATAACTGTATAGTCAAACTAATTTATAAAGATCATTAAAATTATGGTCAGGGATGCTAATCCTTACTACCTTTCCGGTAGTTATGGCAAGGTATACGGGTATGCGACCCCGGCCTCCCGAGCTTTTACTGTCTCACCCCAATCCTTTCGAGACATTAATATCCTTTGTTTCCCACTTCCTACCCCGGTCTTTATGTCCTTTCTCAGTTACCAATCCCCTTCCTTTTCCTAACTATCCTATCCCTTCCGCCAATCCAAGGCCTGCCGTACCGATGGATGCGTGGCTAGGGGCAAGCCTAGTCACAAGCGGCCAAACTGCCCTGGGACCAGGCGAACCCAGATCAAGGCTAGCCTTATCCTGGCATGCGGGGCTCTGCTGGGAACGACAAATTATTTCCCTTGCTACTCGTGGGAACGCAATGAATAGTAACAAACCAATTCATGACGGCGGCGGTGTGGTTCGCAACCCATCACGTCTCGTTCCACACGGGAGCGAAAAGCGGCCCACGGAGAGCCGCTTCGCTACGTTGAATGTGAGAGGAGGAATGAGTGATAAAATAGATGAGGTATGTCAGTTGATGGGTGAAAGGCATATTGATGTTCTGTGTGTGAATGAGACTAAGCGGAAGGGGTGTGACATCTCGATCCATGAACCCTACACGGCGTACTGGTCTGGCGTGCCAGCCAATAACCGAGGTTGTCAAGGGGTAGGCCTTATTTTCTCCGCGCGAATGACTGAATATGTAAGTGAGTATGAGTGCGTCAGCCCGAGACTTCTCTGGGTACGGCTAAAAGTTGGACTGACTCGAATTTTTATCCTTGGTGTATATGCACCGACAGATAGGAGTGCTAGTCGGTGTTCAAAAGCCCAAAGAGAAGTAGAGGAGTTTTGGGAGAGTATGAGAGAAACCCTACGCAAATGCAAGCAGAATGAACGAGTAATTATGTTATGTGACTTCAATGGGTGGGTAGGTAGAAAACGAGAAGGATATGAAAGGGTTCTTGGCCTGTATGGTGACGATAGAGTGAATGAGAATGGGAAAAGTTTGTTAGAGATCTGCGTGGAGTGCAATCTATGTGTAACAAATACAATGTTTGAACACAAAAAGATTCACATGTATACAAGGGAAGAGGGTGTGTCGAGAAGTATGATTGACTTTGTGATAGTGGACGAACGACTGAGAAGGAATATTGTGGACACCCGAGCATACCGCGGGGCTGGTATCGACACAGACCACTTCCTGGTGTTAACCCGAATAAGTGGTCTCTTCAATAGGTGGCGACACAGAGCTCCGGTGGGTACAGGTATTCTGGAACAAGTGAAAGTGGAGAAATTGCAAGAAAGGGATGTTGAAGACGAATATGTGAATGAGTTGCGTAAGAAGTTTGAAGATTCAGAAGAGGTGTGCGAGATTGAGGGGCTATGGGAGACTTTTAAGGAAGGATTAGTAAGTGTGGCTGTAAATATATGTGGAACTACAAGGAGAAGGAAAGGAAGCAAGAAGAAGAATGTATGGATGGACAAAAGTGTGCAGACAGCTGTAAATGAAAAGAAGAAAGCATGGGTAGACTGGTTAGCAATAAAAGCTAGTCAAAGAGTACACGAGGCAACGGATGGTGATGTGATGGAAGCTAAAACAAAATATAAAAGGTTGAAAGGTATAGTAAAGGAGGTCGTAAATAAAAAGAAAGAAGAACAAAAGGACGAATTTGACAGGAAGCTTACTGAAGACTTCCAGTCAAACATAAAGTTTTTCTGGAAGTCCGTACGAACTGCTAGGGGAGCATCTACAACATCAGATCTAGCAAAAATCAGATGCAAGGATGGAAGTAGTTTGAAAGGTGAAGAATGTGTTTTAAGAAGATGGAAGGAGTATTTTGAAAGTTTGTTTGAAAGAGATGATGCATTGGCAGAAACAGCTGATGTCGTAATGGAAGTGAATGAAGAGGATAACCAGATTAGCATGGATGAGATTATGATAGCGATGAAAAGTATGAGAGCTGGTAAGGCTGCAGGGTACGATAGAGTGTCTGTCGAGATGCTGAAGGCAGGGCGAGGCATAGCGGCTAGTCAGTTGTACCGCCTTTTCAATATGTGTTGGAGGACCGGCCGAGTCCCGGGAGACTGGTGCAAAGCCGTGATCGTGCCGTTGTTCAAAAGGAAAGGGTCACAACAGGACTGCAAAAATTACCGCGGAATTAGCCTGCTCAGCGTTGTCGGCAAATTGTATGCAAAAGTGCTGATTAATAGGGTAGTGAATGAAACTGAGCACAAGATATGGGATGCACAAGCGGGATTCAGAAGGGGAATAGGATGTACGGATCAGGTTTTTTCCTTACGGTGCATAGCTGAAAAGTTTTTGGCCAAAAGTCAAAAAGTCTACTGCATATTCGTGGATCTGGAAAAAGCCTATGATCGAGTGAGGAGGAATGAATTGTGGTCGACATTATCTGCGTATGGAGTGAGCAGTTGCCTGATACGAGCGCTGAAATCTCTCTACGAGGGTTCCAGTGCTTGTGTCAGAGTAGACGGGATGTACACTGACTGGTTTAAGATCCATAAAGGTGTTAGACAGGGCTGTGTAGCGTCACCGTGGCTGTTCAACCTATTCATGGATAATTGTTTGACGGGTTTGAAAGATAGGAATTATGGTTTGAGAATGGATGGGTTACTCGTGAAATGTCTTCTCTACGCCGATGATCAGGTAATACTTGCATCGTCGGCCGACGAGTTACAGGATATGGTAACGACAATAAATGCGTCACTGGAAGAGAGAGGTATGAAAGTGAATGTGAGTAAAACCAAGACAATGGTGTTTGAAAGAGATGATAGTGTGACAGAATGTAAGATTTTTATTGGGGGTGAAAAGGTAGAGCAAGTGAAAGAATTTGTGTATCTGGGTACTATGTTTACGAGAGATGGAAGATATGAGGGTGACATTGAAAGGAGAGTGAATGCAGGTAATAGAGTGAACGGGGCGCTGCATGCCTTTATGAGCAGTCACAGAGTGTCGGAGAAAGCCCGACTGGCAGTTCACGGGGGCGTGCTGGTACCGACATTAATGTATGGTAGTGAAAGTTGGGTATGGCAGAAGAAGGATGAAAGTAAAATAAATGCAGTGCAAATGAGAGCATTAAGAAGCATGGCTGGGGTAAAACTGAGTGATAGAATTATAAACTGTGTAATAAGAGAACGATGTGGTGTGAAAGAAGACGTGGTTACTAAAATTGAGATGGGAATGCTGAGGTGGTTTGGTCATATGGAAAGAATGGATGAAAGGCGATTAACGAAACGGATTTATGAGGCAAGGGTAAATGGGACTGTTGGAAGGGGAAGACCCAGAAGAACGTTTCTTGGGCAAGTTCAAGATGTTCTCAGAAAGGGTCGGGTCAAGAGTACCTTTAACCGACGAGCATGTATGAAAGGACTCATGAGAGTAGAAGAAGCGCAAGATGTATGTCAGGATCGTAGCAAGTGGAAAGAAGTGGTCTCTGCCTACCCCGTTGGGAAAGAGGCGTGATGGTATGTATGTATGTATGTATTAAAATTATATATAATGACACTTGAAAAACTTCATAAAACTCCAAAAAATTTAGGCTCGTCGTCGTCATCGTTTTAACTAAAAGACGTCCACTGCTGGACATAGGCCTCCCCCAAGGATCCTAATTTATATTTGAATAATAATTTCTAATATAACAGTAAATGAAGCACATAATTAAATTCTAGTCACAATAACCAATATTTATTGTTAAAAATAACATAAAACAATCTTATCATTGAATAATCAGCGCTGATTTTGATTTCGAAGGGCGCCCCCTTTTCCTTTTTTAGCCGATAAGCACGATTTTTGCTTATGGTGGGGGCTTTAGGCTTTTGGCTAATCCAATAATATGTTTGCACAAATATTTTTTGTAAAATGCAGGGCAGTTGCATTTCCCATGCATCCAGTCAATATTGTGCGGCAGGTCCACTTTCAATTTGCTGAACCATTGGACTTTGTGATCATCAAAATCAGTCCATGCATTCTCAAAGTTTTGTTCATAGTTCTTTATTGCTTCATGATGGTACATAAGATCTTAAAACTAAAATGGAACCTGTAACATGAGCCCTGCTAGGGCATTGTTTTTTTGTCAGCCTTACCAGTCCATACTTCGTAGTGTTTAAAAGTAAACGGATCTAATAAATTGGTAACGAATAGTATTATTTTAATAACTAAACGAAATAAAATGTAACCACTGTACCAATGACAACATAACCAAAAACCATTTAAATAAAAGAAGTCGCAATCAGGGACCGATAATCGATTTATTTGGCGCCAGATCTACCATTCTGAGCACGAAGCTATTATTTCAGGAATAAAACTATTATTATAAGAACGAAGTTTATATTCATATAATGAACTACGATTTTATTGGTAATCCATCTCTGATATTAAATATACATATATTGACATTAATTTGATATTTCATACCTGGGGACACTTTTTGTTTAACTGAGACCGAAAAAAATTCATGGCGATAGATCTATTGATTAAATGATACAAGTTGATGACACATGTAAACTTTGGTGACAAGAAATATAGTTTCCGATTCAAACTGAGCGCCATACGATCCACGATCCAAGTTGGGGTGCTTAAACCCTAAACCTTGATGTTCTCAGCGAAGAATACTGACAAATTGCAGCTGACTGCTCGATAAACCCTGCGCTTTTGGCTAACTCTCATGGCCATAAAACATGGCAGCAATAGTGACTTGTCTCTGACCGTCCCCGTTCAGGAGGTGATGGTATGTTCTTCGTTTGTACTATGAGAAGAATCCTACCAGCCTTAGTAGATCCTGTTGCTAAGAACGTGTTCATGATGCCTGCTATTGTAGAGGTTTTAAACAAAACAGAACACGTATAAATATGACTCACATGCCGCCCCAGCAAATGCCTATTCAATTACTCCTGAAAGAGGCCAATGCTGTAATGCTCTGCAAACACCAAAGGAAGCCATTTTAATTTTTTTTGCAGTTCTTCCATTCTGTTCAATATGTGTCTAAACACACTATGCCGAAGGTGCGCGACCGAAGTTCCGCGGCTGATTTTACGTTCCGACGTATTCGGCTGATATGACACATCATAAGTGCCGAACTTACGCGGCAGAAATTCAGTAGCACAACTTTGTGTATGTATTCAGTGTATAATGTGTGCTCTACAAAATAAGTTGCCGCTGAACTTACGCCCGACCGAAGTTAGTCTGTACGCTATTTAACGCAACGTAATTTCGGCATATTGTGTCATCAGTAATTCAAATAGCATTGCAGATGTAATCATGCCGAACTTCGGTCGCGTACCTGCGGCATAGTGTGTTTAGACATTTAAAGCAATTTTTCTAAAAATCATAAATAATAAATATCTGGTACAAATAACACCAAGATCATCTGACCCCAAACTGAGCAGAGCTTGTGCTGTGGGTGTCAGAGACTGATAAACATACTTAAATATTTCTAAAAACATACTCGTATATAGATAGATAGACAATAACACCTTGACTCACAACAAATACAAATTTTCATCACATAAATGTTTGTCATAGGTGGGGATCGAACCCACGACCTCCGGTACTCAAGGCAGGATCGCTGCCATTGCACCCACCAGGCCAGTCCCTTATCATCACGCAATGCCTCTTTAGCTACGATCGACGGACTTTCATAACTTTGTAGTTTCAGTAAATGATTTACGTAGCATTGCTTATTTTGATCCGCGACTAAGAAGATATTCAAAGGAAGGGATTTTCTCGTCTGCAATGCCTTTTTACCCCACAAGGCAAAATTTTACGAGTAGTTCTTCACGCTGTGTCTAATTGTTTATTCATATTTCATCGCCAATGTTGCATTCAAGCATGAAACACTGCAAAATGCAAATTTTTGGTTAAATTATTTCTAGTAAAAATGTGAAAGTTGTTTTTTTTTAGAAATATGGTTCCAACGAGTACAATTTTACTTAGTACTGTGGCGAAATCCTTGTTGCAGGCCAGCAATACAGGAGCCGGAGCGCCGGGATTCGTCACACCATATTTAGGAGTAGATGTACCTAGTTAGGGAGTAGAGAATAAAAGATCGGCCAATCCAGTGACTTGTTTATTGAATAGGGTAAAAGTATAGGTAGTAAATAGGTATGATATACTTACACCGATAGACAGGTTCCTGTTACATTATATATAACTATTTACAATTGGTTTTTTAAAGCATTTAAAAATACACCATCACGTAATTTAAGCTTAAACTGGTAATCTGGTAAAATGCTTGCAAGCTCTGTTCAGTACGATGGTTATGGTAGGACTGACTTTAAATGCTGAACAGGGAACGTGGAACGATAAATTAAATTTTGAAAGGACAGGTACATAATACTTTTGATGGCCAGTAATATAAATATTTCCAGCCATTGTGGAGGTTCTAACGTCTATGAGACTGAAACGAAACGGCATCGTTACAGTACGGTGAGGTAGGTCATTGGTGGGAATGCCCACCAAATATGGCTGTCTTTAATATATCTTAATCATCATCTATCTTTATGTATAAGTACATACGAGTATACTAAAACAGTAACTGACTTAAATGTCTACTACGTTTAATATTTTTGGTAAAATCACTGGTAATGTATAATATCAACGATTCTGAATACGATAAACACATTTTCAATATCCGTGTTAATCTGTTTATATTATATGTTACAGCATCACGTGGAAATTACCAGATGGATTTTAATGAAATTTACTGCTGGATTAAAACCTAGTAGAAGAGATTTTAACCCTAGAGTGGTCGCGCGGATTACATATGTAATCCACGCGTACTAATTTGTTAATTTCTTAAAAAACCGCCAGCTTAATTACGATTGCGTCTGGGTACTCTATGATAAGATATTGAATAACGCTCTCAGCACTGCACGAGCATCGATCGTGCGAGGTCATGTCACTGTAGGTCCGTTAAGTTCTTGGAATGCAAGGGTACGCCGTGCGACCAATTACGAAGGTAGTTTGAACATTTGAAGTTTACAATTGATTGTGAGTTTATTTATTTATATTTAATGTATTGTTAAGTGCTGAAGTTACTTAGATTGCAAAAAATATGTATTTTTTGGAAAAAAACAATGTATAATCGGGTTGTTTACTAAAAGGAGCGTTTCTCTATTCAATCTGGGATCTAGTTTGAGGAGTATTGAACATTAGTCGTAGTCTTAACAAGGTGGAGAATTACCAGGTACTGGTTTGGAAATTCGTTCAAAATCTGATTATGATGAGCCAAATCGCTGAATTCAACGGGCTGACTTTTAAACCGGTGTTGATAACACAATATGGTCAAAAACTTCTTTTTTGAATAGAAGAAGAACTCTGCGATTTGGAGTCAAAAAGACGGCCTAGACCGTCTTTTTTTGATTGCCCAATCTTAGCGTCCTAATCGCAGTATGTTTTTTTTTGCAAATAAAGATTTTGAACACGTTCGTTAATGTGACTGCATTATCAATCTGTCTACGGCTTTAATTAAACCAAATGTCACCAAAGATTGGCAAGTAGGACCATACCAACAAATCCAACAATACAAGCAAGTAAAATCAAGAACTTTCCGCGTCTGGTTCAAACCGAAAATGAAAAACAAATACTAAGTCCTTCCATGGGTTGCTGCCATGACTGCAGAATAAGCCGCCATAAAAGCACCTGAAAACTATGTAACACGTGCAAAAAGCTTATCTGTGTCGATTATTTAAGGATTGTCTGTCTATCTAGTATACAAAATATAAACTAGAATCATGATTTTGAGATTAGTATATTTGTGTAGAAAATAGTACATTGTTAAATGCTAAAATTAAAATTTCACTTAGTATTTTTGTGATCTCAATTACACCAATTTATGTGGTTTTTAGTGCCATTGTGGATGGTTTTCAAGTTTTTGATGAATTTACTTATCGCATAGATTGTATCTAATGTCTCATGATTACTTTCAAAAGGAACAATTTAATTATAATACTGATAAACAAATAACACAAATTTGAGCTCAGATATTATATATATTTTTATTTTAAGTTATTTGTGACATACACATGTACTCCACGCGACCAATGAGGTAAGTTTTTAAGACGCGACCTACGTAGGGTTAAAGACAAATCCAAGGAAAAATCCACGTGGCCACAACTATTGAAAAAGAATAACTTTTTCGATGCTAGGTAAATAGGTGTTATCATTCCAATTGCCGCCAAAACCCTAACCTAGCTGACATTTCGATGATTGAGCTGCCGTCAAAAACAACGCGTTCCGTTGCACGTCATTACGCTCGGATCGCGTTTCCCGCGCCATTACTCGCGCCGTAATGAGAGGAACGGAACGTCATTAGCATCATGAATTGGCACTGCAGTTAGGTTTAGAAAAATATAATGCCACGCTAAATGTCGGTCTGTGGTAGGTCACTTTATTTTAGGGTTAAACTTCTATTTTCATTGTTGTCTTTATCTTTTCCTCAAACGGGTTGAAGACCTTCTTAGGAAGGTTCAAATCACTAATAACATCTATAACTGACGAGATACAATAACATCGATTTATAGATAGAATATATATATAGATATATATAATTATAGATACAATATTATAGCACACCAAAAAAATATAACATACCCAATCTTAGCAAGTGGAACGATGGGAACATTCGTAATGAGATATGCTTTGCCGGTTGGCAAACTTCCCACCTGGTTGGGTAGAGACCTATCGCAGGTAACGTGCTGGCATAGGGAATTCAATACGTACTTTCTAAAATGAATTTAGTCACATACTGTCTACTTCATGTTGAATTCTTCCTAACCAAACCCAGTTACTGTAAAACAGGACAGAGTGACAGTAACCAATAATTCTTAACCCTCCCTCGCATGGCGCGGACGGCCATTTTCCCGCGTCGTTGGTCGTCGATCACGCGGAAGCCCGGACGCCATTTTAATCGCGTTCCATTCTCATTTTTTAAAATGAGAAGCAAGAAGCCGATTCGAATTTATTATTCGTAATTAGTGGACTGTGAGCTTCCGGTACTTTTTTTTTTCACTGGAAGCATTTCGAAACTAATTGATCCTACACAGCTCCTTGAATGGCTCTGGCTATCGTACTCACCAGCTGGAATACAATCCAATGTTATTTAGCTGCGGTTCTAGTTTTAAGAACGTCTATAAAGGAGAAGGGTCACTCACTCACTCATCACGAAATCTCAGCAACTACAAGTGCTAGGAGGTTTAAAACGGTTCGGTTTAAAAAATAAATAAATAAAAATAAATTAATATCCCTGGACATTATTCCACACAGCGCCATCTAGCCCCAAAGTAAGCTAATTAAAGCTTGTGTTATGGGATACTAGACAACGGATAAACATACTTAAATACATTTTCATTTGTAAATACATACTTATTATACATAGGAGACACCCAGACCAGTACAAACAGACATGTTCATGCACACAAATGTTTGTACTGTGCGGGGATCGAACCCGTGACCTCTGGTGTAGTAGCCATTTCTTAACCATTACACCAAGTCGGTCGTCAAAAACCTTTAACCGTTTTAAATCGGTTTTTTAGGACGTAGGTGGTCACTAAGACGGGATTTTGCGAAATACGACCCCTTTGAAGTTGTTTTTAGGCTTTTGTATGAAACTTGCTAACTAGAAGTCTCAAATTTTGCATAGGGCTTCTTTTTAGGACGTAGGTCCTACTTAGACGGGATTTTGCGAATAATATATGACGACAAGTATCGTAGGTCGGAAAAAATCCTGTATGTTATAAAAATGAAGTCAAACGCGGGTGGAAAGCTATTCTCTTGAAAGACATGCCATCCCACTTGATTTTTTGAATAGGTGGAAATTATTTACATCCAGCTGAGCACCTCAAATACGAATTAATTTGCTCAATACACCAAAACACTTGCGAAATTCAGACGACTTCGAGGTTACGTTTAAAATTCAGCAGGTCAGCCAATTTGCGAGCTGTTTGTCATGCAGCCGGCGCGGCGCAATGAAATTAAGATAATCTAGAAAACAATACAACACTGACTCAGAAGTTAACGTGATACAGACTGCTAAGGACTGTATTGTTCTGAATACGCCAAGAATAGTATTCATCATACGCTAATTTTGTGGGAGAAAATGTATTTTAATGAAAGTGGAACGTCGTGACTGATATTTAACACTATTTGACTAATGAAGGGTTCGTCTCTTTCAGTTTTGTAGTGTCAACTTTTAGAGTATTATTATTATTTCAACTGGGAACGCTGGCAGTGGGCCGGGTGATCGGTCCGCTTGTTATGGGCCATTTCACCCACTTTCAACTTTTAGAGTAACAGTACCTACGACTACCCTACCATGAGTACGGCATCGGCATGACGAGTTTACATACCCGTTTACATACTCGAGCTGCCCAATTCCAAGCCCAACTCAATTCAATTCAATCCAATCAGTTTCTTGCACTCCATAAGTATAATCTATACTCCATGCCCACTTCCTTGCTCCATGCCACAAAATGAAGAGTTTACAGAAGGACTGCTCGCGCCTTTTCCTAAACCTGCCTGACCGCCTAGGGTTACTACTATATTCACTCTGAATTTTTAAAATGAAGTAGGTTTGTTATACCTACTTGACAGAACCTGCCAAGAAGAATATACATCATGTGAAAAATTGCACCAAGTTCGACAAAAGCAGAAACACTCGCGAAGCGCATGTAGAGTAGGCGCGTACAGGCGCGCCTTTTGCCATACACATGCTAAACTCGTGCGAGCGTTAACGCGCGTATAAACTCGTCTAATCCATGTACATACGAGTACTGACTCGCTACTACCTGTTCGAACGTAGGTACACGCCGCAATAAGCTCTGGTAATAGAGTTTGGTTTTTTGAAGAGTGAAATGTAAGCGTGTATGCCAAAGCGACCGGATACGCGCGAAAAAAATCCCTATTCTGGAAGCACTCTTACGGGAGGTTTCCATATTAATATTGATTGCACCAATACATATAGGTTAATAAAGTATGAATAAACTAAGTATCTAGTCGTCTGACCTCAACTTACTCTGCGTTGCAGTAACCAAATCTCACCACTTAACTTTAATTGCAGAGCGCAATCTGCTGGCCATTCGAAACTTGATGCAGCTATTACAATGCGATTACCTCTATTATCTTGATTCGCTTTGGGTCTGAAGTTTTATGGAGATAAAATTATTCTTGCTAGTACTTAAAACCATTTACCCTTTAAGGTACTCGTATAACCTAACCATTTGAAATATGTAAGGTGGTCTCTCATCTGGAGCATTTTCCTGTAGAAAATGTAACTTTTCAGATTCGATTTCGAGTATTACATTACAGAACTGCCTTTCTGACACGACGAACATTCGCCTGTAATGTACATTTCGGATTCGATTTTGAGCAATACATAACAATACTGCCTTACAAAACTTCAAGGAATGCACTGTTATGCTCGGTGCTTTGCCTCACGAACCTAATGCTCGAATTCATAACATTACTCCCTCACTGATGTAATGCTCGACTCTGTAACGTTACATTACAGGAAAATGCTCCAGGTTAGGAGGCACCTTTAGGCCATCAAGTTGGAACGTGTTAACAAACATTATATAATTAAAACTGAAAGATAGCAAAATCAGATTCACAATAAAAAAAGAACCATAATCGAAGCTTTAGAACTTCTATTTGAAATAAAATGCGCAATTTCTTTTAGCTTTTGATTTACTGATTTAATCTTCAGTGTTTAACATAAATGAATGTTTAAAAATTGAGATGGGAATGCTAAGATGGTTAGGGCATATGGAAAGGATGGATGAAAGGCGATTAACGAAACAAATTTACAAGGCGAGGGTGGATGGAGCTGTTGAAAGGGGAAGGCCTAGACGGACGTACTTAGGACAAGTCCAAGAAGTGCTCAGAAAAGGTCTGGTCAGGGTTACCCATAATCGACGAGCATGTATGAAAGGATTAATGAGAGTGGAAGAAGCGCAAGAGGTGTGTCAGGACCGTAGCAAGTGGAAAGATTTGGTCTCTGCCTACCCCGTTGCGAAAAAAGCGTGATGGTATGTATGTTTAACATTAATTTCGAAAAATTACCACATGTTTCCACCTCAGGAGATTCTGCAGCAGCGAATTCGTTCGTAATTTTTGAAGCCATTTCAAAGAAAAAACACTTAACAGCTTAAACATTTTAGCCCTTATTCACTAAAACTTATATTGTGCTTAAATACTTACAGTTCGAAATAAGTTGGCTTTTTGGTATTCCATTCCAATCATCATAATATTTTATTATACAAAACATAATTCTTTTGAGCCTTCCAAAAATTCATGATACTCCGTTTTGATCATTACCCTAAAATGCCACAATTACATTAAGATTTCTCCCACGACAAATCACTATGGTCACGCTTATGCTGCGGTCGACTGTACAGACACAATCACATCAATCTTCAAAATGGGTCTTACGTCAGGAGCATAAGGTACCGCTATGTAAAGCTGGTCGTGAACGCGTGTGTACGAACGCTGCTTGCAATTTAGCTGACTCGTGCAAAACGGTGCCATTGCATCTCAAACTTCAAAATTGTATCTAGTAGGGCAACACACTTTCTGCTGCATAACGTTAATAATTACTGCCCATCATAGGCTCGAAATTGTAATTTCGAAATGAAATTTCGAAATAAAAGGGGTTAGACGGGTTCGAATCCCGCTTGAGTTCCTAGGATTAGGTCGATTTTTTCTAGTTTCTATCTTTGTGTAGAAAATTGTGCATTGATAAACCACTTATGTAAAACACCACTTAAGTAATTGATATAGTGTAAATATGATCACAACCTATACAATTTTTACCGCACAGAAAAACCCTTGGAAGACGCAAAACCAAAATAACCTTTCAAAAATACATAAAACAATATTAAAAAACTAATAAAGTACCTGAAAATTGATTGTTCTTAGTAAAGATTAAAAATAAATATGATTAACATAGAAAAAGTAAACTTTACACTGCGAGCCAATGCGCCCTCCACAACCTTCTGAGGTTCTCCCAACTAAAGTTGAGAAACGGTGTACTACGTACGCCCCGTAACAATTTAGTTCCAATTTTCGCCGCTATTTTCTTGCTACGAACACTACGAGCGAGTTTGTCCGGTGATTCCAAAGTCAACGTGTAGATGGCGTTACTTCAGAGCGCGATTTTCATTTTGCTTGAAGCTAAACAAACTGAGATGAAAACAAATATTAATTTTTGTGTTTTTTTAAATAAGATAAGATAAATAATCTTTATTGTACAAACAAACAATGCCAACAAGTTATACAGTAAGTAGATATAAAATGTACAATTAAGGTGGTCTAAATAAAATAACGCGGATAAAGCGATCTCTTTTAGAATACCTTCTGAAGAGAGACTTGTTTATTAATATAGGACGGGTAAGGCTGTGCAAAACAAAGAATAAGTATGAGATATTAAAAAAATAAACTAAATAAATTGTGCTAAATTGAATACAAATAAGGTTTATTCAAACACAAAACCAGCAAGACAACCTTCTATTAGGTTTGTAAAATAGAAAGGTAATTCTAAAGGTTTCTGGAAGGTAATAATAAAAGGTTCAAAGCTACTAGCAATAACATTATTGACATTGTTTTTTTTATATTTCTCTTGATTTGATATTGACATTTAGTTTTATACCATATTTAAGCCTTGTTTTTTTATTTTTAATGGGATTTTTTGGGTTTAATTTTATTTTTTGCGTTATTTTTCCTCATTTTGTTTTATTTCGTTCTATTTCATTATTATTGACGATCCATTAATTGACCAATGTAATTTATTATGTATTTTTGTAATAAGAAATAAATAATGTAATCTAATTGGACTTCTTTTATTAATATATTTTAGTTATTAAATTATATTTTTTAAGGTTTTTAGTTTTAGGTTCATTTTAATAACTTCAGAGGCGTTAGTATTTGTTTTAGTATTTTGAATGTAATAAATTACAACATGTTATTTTCAGAACTTGACCTGGACCAAAATTTAATTTTTTTTTTTTTAATTTAGTTTTTTTTTTTTAATAATTTTAAATGTAATTGAAATAAGATGATAAGTTAGGTTACAA
This sequence comes from Udea olivalis, assembly GCA_947369235.1. Taxonomy (NCBI): domain Eukaryota; kingdom Metazoa; phylum Arthropoda; class Insecta; order Lepidoptera; family Crambidae; genus Udea; species Udea olivalis. Next base: position 4,814,689 of record OX376362.1, on the reverse strand, counting down.
ACCTAAATGTAGCTGTTGTTTTCATTATAGTTGTTCTGTTCTGTACGTCTATCACGAGTTGCCACTTTGAATTTACGTTATCGTTATATTTGACCATGACATGACAATGTCAAATCCCAATACAATTTTTTTACGTGAACGATAACGTTGAAATATTTATATTGGGATTGCGTAGGTACAGCGCTTAAGTTGAGTTGAAGTAAAACTAAAAAACGATACCTTGATGCTATTGTTACGTTATGGTACCGTTTTTTAGTTCCATTTAGGCTCATCAGAGGCGCTGTACGAAATCCCAATACAAATATTTTACGCAAACGATAACGTAAATATAGAGTGGCAACTCGTGGTAGACCTACTGAAGAACCCCTCAGTGTGGTGATACACGTTGGTGGTGACAAGTGAACAATGCACTAACGAAAAGTAAGAGATGAATATTAGCCTAATTACCACTTAGACCAAATACATAATCCATCCAACATGCACTTTGCCTGCCCTAGATTTTAAACATAAGAACTTCTGATCAGAATTCCAGCACTTTTAATGCTTGGCTATCTAGGTATAATGATTAAAATGATTTTACAAGGAATTAAACACCAATAAAGTAGCATCTGTGCCGATATTGCCTAAGAGCGAATGAAATGTAACGTTCCTTTTCAAGTAAGTCGCATTTCCATAATAAAACCATTCCCCCGTATTATGTCTTTGTTTACACGTGAATGTGTAAAATTAGGCTCCTGCGAGTTTCTAATAAAATGGAACGTGCTCACCTGCGACGCTGAACTTTAAATCTTATCCAAGCTGAAATACAGTTGTATTTGCACTGTGCTGATGCTGTATGATAATTTTTACGGCCTATTCGGGAGTGTAGGATGCAATTGATTTAATTTTAGTGGATCTGTTTTTGTTTAGTTCACGTAGTGTTCATTGATATTGTTTGTTTATTTTTCTTATCAGTACGTAGGAAAAATGTGAATTACGATAGAAAGCATTCAGTACCTACGTCTACCATGAGTTGCCGCTTTAAATTTACGTTAACGTTTGCGTAAAATATTTGCATTGGGATTTCGTACAGCGCCTCTGATGAGGCGAAATGGAACTAACTTTCTATACAGCCGCGATGTAAAATTGAAATAACTTAAAGTTAAGTATTGACTAAAGAATATATATTTTTTAAATAACTTTATTATAATTTAGTTTCAACAATTTCTTTAAAATAACTTAGATTTGGGAAAAATATTTACTATTTTTCCAATGATGAAAATAAAAAATAATGGCTGAATAGCTGGCCGGCCACAGAAAAAGAAACAAACAAAATAGGCGGGAAAGCGGCAATTCGATCTTCATTTATTTTTTCGATTTGAAGACTTTTGTTTATACGTATAGCAGAGATTTGTACCTATAAAATGAGTTCATCTGATTCTGATATGAATTTAACGCCTGATTTTATAAGAGAAGAGGCTAAAGCGGTAGTGGAAAATAAAATTTACTCATTTTTTCTTTAGCTAATTCATGTTTTTATTTTTACTTTCCTTGTATTTGTAATGAAAAGCACAGTGTTTACCTCGGGTTAAAGACTTATTTAGTCCCTCGAACTATTGGCGCCCTCACTTCGTTCCGGGCGCCAAACCCCGTCTCGGGACTAAATAAGTTACTTTTACCCCTAGGGTAACAATGTATTATTTCAACACACTTGCTCATAAAGTGGCTCTATTTTCACCGCAATTAGGCACATAATGGCACCTGTAATCAAACTGTGACTTTTTCATTGCTATTATTCACAAGTGAGTTATTATAGAGTTTTTTTTGTTTTTTATTGGTTGAATTGCTTTGTTCTTAAAAAAGTTTCGATACAAAAAAGATCGTGTTCAATAGTACAAATAAATTTTTATCTACTAAATAAAATGATTTTTTAGTATTATTTTCTTCGCAAGTGTGTTGAAAAACGTCGTATGATACACGTGTGTATTAATGATTACCGTTCTCTGCTCTCTTAAGACCCTCACCTCACGGCTCGGGTCTCAATGGCGCCTCAGCGGTAATCACCAACATAACACACTTGTACCATAATGTACTATTTAGTCATTTATTAGAGTGGCTTCAGATCAGCGTATACGGTCGCTTCGGCAAACGGGTACACGGACTTATTGCGGCGTGTGCGCTCGTACCGGTAGTGATCATTCAGTATCTTATAGATAAACAAGCTTATAAACGTTTCAACGCTGTTACGAGTTACGTAATCCCCACCAGAGTGGAGGACACTCTTGTGGGGATGCACTCACCCATGTTTGGCAGTCGTAACTAATAACAATTGTTTTGTTTCAGGTAAATACATCAAAAAACTAATTGAGCGTATGTATTAAGTTTTACTCCCAATACTTAGTCATTGTGCCTTCCTTATACTGTAGATGCATCGCATAGGTCCAGCTGCGCATCTTCCTGCCACAGCCTTGCAGCGGCACATCTTCGTAGCACATCTTACTCGCTCCGTTACATAGCATAGCATCAGTGGAAACGGTCTTATAGTTTGTAGCTCAGCTGGCACATCCTCGCAGCATAGCTCTGGTGGAAAAGCAGCATAGAGATGCAGCTGTAAAATCGTTTCATATTGCTGCAGTCACGCTTTGCGAACCGCGTGGTGATAAGATATTCTTTATTGCACAAATATAACAATTACAAAAATTTCGTTTACACAAATTATGAGTAAAATTTAGGCGGCCTTATCGCTAGAAGCTCTTCCTGGCAAACTTCGGGTAGAGAAACTAAAAAGTGTAACAGTTGCGGTGGTGCAAGATGACGGCAATCACTTACCAACGAAGGATTAATTTCGATCGGCCAATGACTTTCAAACGGCTTGTAGCTGGAATGCGACCAATCGTTAAGTGAGACAAAAATCACGCGCTGATTCTGCTATGTTTTTTTTTTGTGGCTTCAACAATCTTGCTTTTCTAGCAGATTGATTTCGCCAATGTCAAGTAGAGTCAAAAGAGAAAAACTTTTTAATTGATTGGCCAGTGAGACTATATTGTTTTCGGCTCTTCCGTCAAATCGAATGTTTAAAGATACACAGAAGCGGTTGGCCGGTTAAAATGCAATTGCGAGTTCTGTCTGACTTCTGTGTCCCGCTCAATGTTATTTGAGTTCGTTACCAGCACCATCTAAAAGAAAGCAACATAGAGACGTCACAATCATTAATAACACAGTTTTTCAAGGGGAGACACTGGGAATAAAAAGGGGGGAGGCTATTTACAGGCGGCTGGAATAAGTGTCAATATATTTACATAGATATTTTAAATAGGAGACAGAAGTTGGAAGGAAGTTTAAGTTGAGAGGTCGAGGAATTTTAGGAGGAAGGGTATCATAAAGAGAGGTGGGGAATCTTTATTCTGCTATGTAATTGAACGGCGTGTTATTGTCACTTTTAGTCACGAAAAACGTCAACATCATGAAATTAAATTGCAGTTCCATTAGCTTTTAAATAGCAGAATCGGACCCCAGAGCTAAAATTCTTTAGTCAACTGGTAAACTTATTTTTTATGTTGACTAAACATAAATAAATTCCCGATTGCCTCACAGGTTTAGCAACAAGCTGGGAATTACGATAAGGTGGTGGTGGTGGCATACTGGTGGACCCCTGACGTTATGTATTATAGTCAAAATGTATTTGTTACCACCATGCATGGTGGGTTAACTATATCTGATTTTGTCCTATTTTAAGCTAGAGCGTTGTAGCCTTGGGGTTAAGCACCCCAACTCGGATCGTGGATCGTGAGGTACCGAGTTCATCTCGGCCAGCATCATCTGAACCATATTTGGGTTCATTATTCCAACTAACTCTCTGGTGATGGAGAACATCGATCCAAAAACGAATCAACCCGGACAACGGTGGAAGGCTCACCACCTACCACGTTGGGTTCTAGTATCATTGGTGAAAAGTGGGCTTCTGAGTGTTCCGTTGACCATGATTGCAACAGTCACTTGCCTATGACTACCCCGTTTTGGATACAGTCGTGATGGTATGTAGTGTTATGTTAAGCTAGACTCAATTATCAGTGAATAGGCTTTGTTCAGCAGTGCTTAACTATAACATAGTATCCGAAAATAGCCAGTACCACAATACGCTTAGTGCTAATCGGCAGCAAAGGCCTGGATTAAGGCTAAAGCTCTAAAATTCGGACCATGTTGGTGTGAATTTGAAACACCTAGCATTTCCAGTCTCGCTCGAAATAGAGTCCGTCTCTGTCCGAGTGGAAATAATCCTCCGCATGAACAAGTAATTGCCATTATGTCTGGTTTCGGATCTCTATAATTCAAGTTAGAAGAAGGTAGTTAGTTACATTAATTAAATAAATAAATATGTGACGGACAACAAACCAGTCATGGTCTCGAAGTACGGATAAATATCCTTGTGTTGCGAGGTGCAAGACAAGGATTTAGCAAGGGCGTCTCCCAACGCAACCAGACTCGAGCCAATTTAGAAAATATCGTTTCCTGAATCGACCTGACCGGTAATCGAACCCGGGACACCACGCAAGTAAAGACGAAATCGTTTTACAGCGCACTACGCCAATCGTGTCGTCGAATTATATTGATTAACATAGAATGAAAAATACAATATCTAATGTCATTAGTTAAAATGTAATATGAGCCAAATACTAATTAATTTATCTCAATCATCTCAAACTTCATGTGCTTCAGTGTCAGTGTTTTGATTTCACACAATATGATGGCTAAAGTCGTATTTTTAATTAGACGGAGTAAACTGACGTTTTCTAGGTTGTCAGGTGTTGGTAAAAAAAAGAAACTGTCAAGCAAAAAATAGAACAATCATTATTATAATTCTTTATCTTATTTAGCACCTAAAATACCTATAAATAATAAGCTAGCCTAGTGAGTGTCTAGAACACCGGATTGCCGATTGCCGATATCAGTACGTCTACCACGAGTTGCTAATTATAATTTACGTTATCGTTAGCGTAAAAAAATGGTATTGGGATGACACATGACATGACATGATAACGTCAACTCCCAATACATTTTTTTACGCGAACAATAATGTAAATTTAAAGTGGCAACTCGTGGTAGACGTACTGGTCCTGGGTTTTGGCTAAATTGTTCCAGAAAGTAACTTATTAGCAGCTGTCAGTTTACTCCATCTAATAAAAACTAGACTTTAGAAGTGATTGTGGACTTGCGGAAAACATCTCTGTTTCAAAGAACTGACCTGAATTTATAAAAATACAAAATGTACATGTATTTTAACACAGTTCTGAGTTGTATATGGCCGCACGTGACGGATTAATGCCAATCATGAAATTGTGAATTCTGTTAGGGCGGGCGTGATTGCGAAATTACACGGAGTAAAATATTTTAGAACATTTTGTTATGATAGCTATTCTATATAGATGTATGAAAAAGGTATTTGACAGAATGCCAATGTAAAAAAAACTAATTTTCACTTAAATAGTGTCCAAGTACTGAACGTATAAATCACCCGGTAGATATAAATAAAACATGACGCGCAAATTCCTTTTTTTTTTATATTGCCCGTCAAGATGACCTCACTCCACCTGATGGGAAGCGGTCGTGAGGTCCAGATATGAGGTTGACAAGCCCAGTCATTCAACGAATCACTGGCTGGCCATCCTCACCTTGAAGGCCTGCAGAAATGTCTTTTCACGCCCCGCTTGAAGAACCCGGGACTATACGAGGAAGGAAACACATGTGCTGGAAGAGCGTTCCACGTCTGGATGGTACGACAAAGAAACGAGTCACCGAACCTTTTAGTTCGGGCCAACAAATGTTGAATTGTGCCAACAATTGTGAATTCCTAAAAATGTACTCATATTTTGACTACCCTGATCCTGCTCTTTGCGCCGAAGGTCGTGGGTTCGATCCCCACCTATGACACACATTCATGTCACTAAAATTTGTGTTTGGTGTTGTTTTCTATTTAAGTATGTGTTTAGAAATATTTGAGTATGTTTCTCAGTCTCCGACACCCATAGTACAAGCTCTGCTTAGCTGTGGGTCAAAATGACCTTGGTGTGATTTTTCCCCCATATTAATTTGTTTGTTAAAATAGAACCCGAATGAAGAACGTCAACAATGCAAGTATTTGTCACATAAACGTTTAACTTTTTCCAGGAACTGTGCCTACACATCATGAATTTTTATCAAAAATTATCAGTTTACTAAATCTAACAATGTACTCGTAAATGTATAATACACCACTAACCAATTTTATGGTGTGCACAGAAGGGGTAAACACAATTTTTCAGCAATTACCCCACTAGCTACACCAGCAGGCGATGATGCATAATTTAAATTTACAATATGCTATAATTGAGTTTGTTTAACAGTTAAGGCATCGTGTGGTTCAGGGTGATTAATGGTATGTGGTCGCTGCAACTAATAACTATTATATTCATTACTAAGTTGATGTAATTCATTACGTTACGCCAGAAGTTGAGTGTACGAGCTACGTCGCACATTCCACAGTCGTCAGCAGCCTAGCAGCCTACTTACGCCGGCCTAGTGACCGATGGACCAATTAACGTGCAGCGTCGGCACTCTACACCGACGTCTCACAAACAATTACCTTTAGTAGTGTACATTGCCTAAATTATCTACATAAACAAATACTTTTTACAAATAAACTAGATTTCAACCGAGCGTGTTGACTTCTCATTTCCCACCGCTGCGGCCAAGACACCTTTCGCCGTCAGTAACATGATCAATAGCGTGAGCCTGCGCTATTGGCAGCAGTTCCAACACCCCTACCTACTACCCTAACTATCCCCACTGGTCCCGGGCACCCCGGTAGCAAGCTCCCTGTACGGCCGAGATGCGGTGCCTTACAACCTTTGCTTCCTGAACGTACATTTACAACTCTTCCCGCTTGCACCCGGGCAGCCCGGGAGCAAGCTTCCCCCTTATTATCTATTTATTTATATATCGTTAGGTAGGGCTAGGGCTCTAGTGACCTAGCGTCTCGGCGCGAAGGGACTCTAGGCTTACTAGGGAGTCAGGTTCCCCTCCTGACGCTTTATTCTTAATATGAGCATTGACGATAAAATGGCACCTACCTGCACTATTGCATCTTCTAGGCTGGATATTTAGTGCCGATATTCCTCGATACCCTAGGGAATCAACTTGACTGGATATGAGCGATTGTAATAAGGCCCCACATGATGAACTTGTGTTAAGTTAAGAACATTCCAGAAATAATCTTCATCCATTCAAATCACCATATCCATTAAGGTGGTCCCTCACCTGGAGCATTTTCCTGTAATGTAACATTTCAGATTCGATTTTAGCATTACATTACAACTCTGCCTTACAAAACTTCAGTGAAATTGTATCAAAATATTACACATTGTAACAACAAATTGCGCACTGTAATGCGCTTTTCCCCTTATTCACCGATGTAATGCTCGACTCTGTAACGTTACATTACAGGAAAATGCTCTAGGTGAGGGAGCACCTTTAGGGGCATGAATTCATAATGTTATTTTAAATAAAACTAAATGGCAACTCGTGGTGGACGTACAGAACTGCTACAAGTATTTTTTTAATACGAATCTTCGTAGTTTTAAGACTACCAAAGTTGCTTTAAATGTACCAAAGTGATACAAATTTCGTAGCAATTAACAATACACGATTGCTTATTAAATTCAGCCGTTTGAGGCAATTTCACCGAGCAGGCTATATCGGGGTTAGACTTTACAACCCCCAACCTTCGATAAATCCGATCGAAAGCGTCTTTATTAGGAATCTGGCGTTTTGCCAACTCCAATATTAACTTGGCGACCGATATTTATTCGTTAGTAATGCATTTTAGAGGCTATCATGCGATGGGTTTGTAGGTTTGAAACTATGCAGCGTCAGGCGATGGGTTTTTTGAATAGAATAGCGTGATTTTGAAAGTATGTACGTTGTTCGCTCTATGGTGGTCACTCGCCTAGAGACCTTGAGACAGCGAGGCCTGCGATGCTCTTTTTGCCGGAATCACAGATAGGCCGCCCTGCCGATACATCATACCTGCACTACCCCGGCTATGTGCTGGGAGAGTCCTTCCAAACTAAAGCCGGTGTATGTCTATTCGTCAGGGCGGACGTCTGCTGTAGCCGTCTCCGCTGCCTAGAAGGCCCATCCTTCTCCACCCTCTGGGTGCACGTTGACCTGGGCTCCACAATCCGGGTCTATGCGTGCATATACCGCTCCCACAAAGGCGACGCCGAGACAACATGACTCTTCGAGCATCTGAGACAGGCCGCAGACAACGCTCAGGCGCAGTTCCTAAATGCCGAAATGGTGTTTTTGGGAGACTTCAATGCCCACCATGAGTCCTGGTTAGGCTCATCAAAAACAGACCATGCAGGCCGAACTGCCCATGCGTTTGCTCTCACGCAAGACCTGACGCAACTGGTACACCAGCCCACCCGGGTACCAGATATTGTCGGTCATACACCCTCCTTATTGTACCTTCTGCTGACGAGTCACCTAGCCGGGTATAAAGTGTCGGTTGGTGCTCCATTGGGCTCGTCCGATCACTGTCTGGTTGGCGTTACAGTGCCTTGTGCAGCTCCCCTACAACCTGTGGAGGTGACGCGGCGGTTATGGCACTACTCGTCGGCAGATTGGGACGGATTGCGAGAATATTTTGCCTCCGTCCCTTGGTGGCAGTGCTGTTTTGGAGAAAGGGATGCTTCAGAGAGTGCATCTGCTATCGCTGACGAGATCGGCACCGGAATGGAATACTACATTCCTTTTACTGATGTCGTCAGTGCTAGCAAAACTGGTCCCTGGTTCAATCGCGAGTGTGCCACAGCTGTTGAACAAAAACAGGCGGCGTACCGTGCTTGGTCTAGTCAAGCTAGGTCAATTTTTGTAAGCTTTTAAACTGAAACTTCACGATTTTCGAATTCAAAAAATTAACGTTATTGGGAACAAAATACTGAATCTTATCTCAAAGGCTTTATTTACACAACCAGCTCAAATATTGTGTAGTACCTAACTGAACGTATTACTGAAGAAAAAATGTAACAAAAATGTAACCTTTAATTTATGTTAAAACATTGCACAATTGCACATGTCCTCCTCCCATCTAATTTGCTGTGCCCGACTAGGTCCATGATGATCTAGATACCACACTTTGTCTTACACCCAAATTTTAATTACATTCTGGAATAGCAATAAATAAATAAAATAAACTATGTTCCGTACTATGAGGGGCAGGTCAAGGTTTTACAAGAAGAATGAAATGTACATACCAACTAATGCTACTAGATTCGTAAGACGCGAGACCGGAGAACTCGGTGACAAATTCTAATCAAGACAATAGTTACAGCTACTGTTTCTAGGTATTCTAAACATTGAGGATTTTCCTGGTGTTGATTCAGAAGTTGAAGGTTCGTTGATTCGGTGTTCATTAAATAGCGTAAGCCTCCGAAGGTGATTCAGTTTAAATCAAAGGTGACGGCAGTGTGCATATTTTGCCGCCTTTTCGGACTATCTGACAGAGGGGTAGAGATTTTAATCAAGTTAAACAAGGAGCACTCAGGTGTGGCGATGCCATAAAATTTTCACTCACTCACTGCCTGACTCACTGTAAGACCTTCATTGTGAATGAGGTCTTCATTGTAAAATTCGCCGCTAGCTCTCCGGTGATTAAAAGCACCGAAACCAAAGTAGGGCTTACCGCCTCTTATAACGTTAGTGTCTAATCTGCTTTGCAAAATATGGGCTTTTGGGGTGTTCCGTTCACCAAGATAGCAACAGTCAACTTCCCCTTGACTACTCCATAATACCAGCGCCTTTTAGTGCTTGCGCTACAGCCACACATGCTGAGGCAGGGACCTAATTGGCACACTGTTTACGTCATTGTTATAGTTTTAAGATAAGTTATTTGTATGTTTTAATTTAGCGTCAATTTCTGTATGTCATGCCTGGGCTAATAAATAATTTATCGTCTTCTTCCTTTTCTACTCCACTTCAGAAGTCGTGGTCGTATGTTTTATTTTAATTTCATTGCTAGGTTTGGTCACACTAGCAGGAATTGTCTTTAGAACGGATGGCTGCAAGGATCTGTTCGCCTCCCGAAGATTTATAGTGATTACTAAGAGCCGGTGCAATTTCCGAATGTTTTTGCTTCAAAGACTCAACGAGCTTAGAAGTAATTCGCCCATTCTTCACGGTTGCCAAATATGGAACGGGATCAGTAGTGGTAGGCAAGAAACCCGTTGGAATGCCTGTGTAATGAATACCGGGTGTAAAAGAGTGAATTTCAATTGACGTTGATTTTAAGTATAAATAAACAGTAAATAAATATGCGCCAGACAAACACACCTCTTGTAATGGTCTCGAAGTAGGGATTAATATCCCTGTGTTACGAAGTACCACACAAGGAAGTAAGCCAGGGGCGTCTCTGCACACCCGTAGACCAGAGTCAATTCAGAAAAGATCGTTTCTTGAATTGACCCGACCGGAAATCGAACCCGAGACACTACGGAGATCGAAGCGAGAAACCGTGCTACAGCGCAATACGCCAATCGTGTCGTCAACTTTATGAGTACTGACTGTTGGATTGATTTGTATGGTGACCTTGAAGGTTGATTAAATAAATTTAATTTTCACTTAGATAGTTCCCACATAACTTACTGAGTTTGACATATCGTTTTTCTAAGTCTCTTTATAATCACCTTATGTCAGAACGCCATTTCCAGGTTTTATCTGTTTTATCTGGTTACGATTCTTCATAGGTCACAGATTTCAACGCAAAAATACTTCAGAAAATGTAAAATCACGATTGTACTACATTATTTCTTATTTCTTGCTTCTATTACAAGGTCATTAAAACTAGATGACCCTTTAAACAGTAAAACTATGGTATAGTTACTCCTAAGTTATGCGGGTTTGATAAGGAACTTGAGGTTTGAGTTATTTGAAACCAAGGATAGGAAGGAACCATACTTCTTTCCTCCAAAGAAAGACAACTAGAAAAATTCGGATTTCGGACCTTGATGATCTTGTGACTGCTCTTCTCTCCTCAAGTTTGTGACATATCCTTGGTTTTCCAAACCAAGCAGTCAGTAGCAGCAAAATCTGTTGCTAAAAAAATAAAGAATAGAAAAAAGTAAATCTACTCGACATATGATGATATGATTAATTCCCTAAATTACAAGCATGTTAAATACATTTTAAAAAGTTGGTATCAGTTCCTGACTCTAATGCTCTGCCTATTTTAAGATCACTTGATCTTATTTAACTATCTCAAATATTTCGATTTAGTTTAATAGGGGATTGAGATATGTAATGCAAATTCTATGCTGGATATTTTTTGATATAAAAATAACACATAAAACTAGACATTTTTTCTGACAAAAAAATCTAGATGTAAAGATTTCGGACCTTGAAGAAATCAGGCAGGATTCAAACCCGCGTCTTCCACAATCCGGGTGGCTGCTCTAAGCACTGAGCTACCGAAATCTTACTGGCCTGAACGAATCGAAATGAAAAACAAGCATTATAAAATGCTAAAATAAACAAAGTATGTAATAAATCTAAATGTATATTATTTACTCGCAATGGTGAGTTCGATGAACATGTGTGAAATTCTGTGTCTTTCTTCTTTTTTTATTTGAAGCTTAAGCAGTCATTTGATCACAATCGCACCTGGGGATAAGAGACGAATGGTAGATGGTATGGTCATGTCTGCCCAGTAAATGGCTTTTCATCCAACCTTATCTTAAAGACACCCAGGTTGTATTGTTTAGAGAAGTAAGAGCGAGCAGCGAGTTCCACTCCTTTGCTGTTCGCATTATAATAGAATTTTATTGTTGAAGAGCCTGATTGCGGATACCTGGAATATCCACAACGTGAAGGTGGGAAGCTAATGTGCGTTTTGGTACAATTCTTGCTCCGATGGTGAAAAGATGCAGGCGAAACCAACTCGTGTTATAACATATTTATGTATGATTTTGGACTATTTCAGAATATTGTTTTTTTATATTTTGCGTCTAATTATCTTGGTGTGAAATATCTCAGCTTTTCATTCATTTGTTGGAAATTAATGATATAAACATGAATCATGGGTATCAAGGGCCTGGTAACAATTGATGGTAAATTGCCCTAGCCAGCTTCAAAACAAGTAAAATTCATGGCTTCAAAAGCAATGGTCAATCAACCAACTTTTAGTAAAAGGGTTTTGTTATTCAAAGTTTTACGAGTAGCTCTGGGAGCCAGCAAACCCTTACTATTAAGGCCTGGGGCCTTATTACAATCGCTTTCATCACGTCAAGTTAATTCCCTAAACCGAGGGTAGAGAGCAGTTCCGTCAGGAAAAGTCCAGCCTAGCCTAACTTCCTTCGCACTAACGCATCTTGTTACGAAGTTACCGCGGACTATTTTTCATTCTAGGTTAGGTATTTCATTAAGAGCGCTCGAACTTTGAAATGGAATAAAACAACCTGGAATAAGTGATATTGCCACAATTTTTATTTTATTTTAATGAGCATTTGGTGACATTATTGATGGAATATAATTTCAGCCAAATGACAACCGCGATTCCGCTGAAGGTGGTGTATCCTGGTGGACCAATTTTGGACGACCCAGCTCTTGCGCACGCCGTGGAATGGACTCTCTGGGGTTTTCTCGCACACTATCCCGAACGGCAACTATATTTTCTGACGATCTTGCGTTCCTTTGACGTACAGGTACTGCTTTGTCCAAAGTAGACCCGGTTGTCTCGAATTTATTCATTCAACGTCGGATTGTAGACTCTGAAGGACGACCATGAGTACCATAAGTTGGACGCCACGCACGGAACGTTAGGCGGACAGAGCACTGATTTTGATAATAAATTATAACGCGTTGTTGAAGTGTGTAGCGTTCCATGGTGTAATGTCACGAATAAATATGTATTCCCGCCAAATTTGACAGCTATCGCTTTTCCAAGATGGCCGCTATCAACTTTCAAAGTTCGAGTGTCCCCATTGAAAAGCCCTTTAAGTACTTGATGTTCGGAATTTGGGTCAAATATTTATTTATGTGATAACCTAAACTATACCTATTTGCTAATACTAATGAGACACTAGATCTCATGTCTGCAAGATTCGTGCCAAGAACTTTTATCATCAGAAGCGCTCTTTGGAAAAAAACACTTCACATCTCACATATTTATTGATCCTTTTTGAGATTCCATCTTCATATGGTATAAAAATCAAAAACGAGGAGTTGAGGCCTTCCTGGCAAACGAAGTAACATGTATTTTATTCAATGCTTCTTATCATGCAAATGGTTTTTATGTGGCTAGAAGTGTGTTCGGTCACCTGAGTGAATTCGACTTTGAATTTTATCAGAATAACCCTGCTGTCCCCAAGCTAGGTACACATACCTAGGTGAATTAATTGATTGCATACGTGGACGTGTCTTAGCACAATAAATGACTCCACCTACGCATAGCTTTATTATTGTTCACGGCGAGTACCAATATACTGAATTCCTCGGGTTCATTGTCCCCCTTATGAAGCTCGAGCGGATTCCGACGGCGACTCACTATTCACTCTGATTAAGACTTGTTGTTATATTACTTTTTTCTTTATCACTATCAGTGAACCTCTTTTGAATAGATTGATAAAAACAAAATGACATTGACAACATTGATGCGTTACAATTAGGTGGATTACTCTACAATAATTATGAATGTTATGAAGTTAGATCCAATTTTATACTTATGAAGTTTTAAAAAACTTTGTTACGCAAAAAGGCAATAAAAACGAGTGTGCAGTGTATGGGAGTTATTTATTTTCTAAATAGAATAAGATACAACAAAACTTCAAATAACAATTTTAGTGCTTATAAAACCAAAAACCAAGATACATTTCAAACGGTATGTACCTACCTATGGTTTTTTTACGCCACAATATTTCGTGATCGGACGAACTAGAGCATACCTAGAGGTCCACTTATTTATGACAAACTAAAATAAAGTAATCTAATTTTAAACATAAACAGCGTACTGGCCTATGGGTTAAGCACCCCAACTCCAATCGTGGATCGTGTGGTCCCGAGTTTATATCTGAACCGAAGCATCGTTGTGTTCATTGATTAAATTTCCGACTAACTCTCTGGTGATGGAATACACCGATAAAAAACCAAATCAACCCGGATAATGGCGGAAAGCTCACCACGTTGGGTTCTAATGCCATTGGTGAAACGTAAGCTTCTGATTGTTCCGTTCACGGAGACGGCAACAGTCACTTGCCTCTTACGACGAATAATTAGCATGGCAAGTCCATTTAGATACAAGCTGTGGCTTTCAATGACATGACATCGCGTCCGCAAATGAGGTTCATCCCGCCTGTGGTTCGGAGCTCCTGATTGGACGTCTGACCGCATTGTTACCTGCGTGCTTCAGAATTCTTGTGGCTTTTGACTTACTTCAGGATATTCATCTTTCAGGTGGTGCTGATTCGCCAGTGGCTTACATACTGGGTAACATTTTATACTTTCTTGTCGCATTTTAACTACAAAACTTTTTCACTAGGTTCCTACCGGGTTTTTCAACGACAACAAATAAACCGTACATTACGGTTATTTATACTACAAGTGAATGATGCAATGAGGCACATTGTTTTAAAAAAAAACATTTCACTAGCCTAACGGGGCTTTTTATACCTATTGGGCTAATAAAGGCCTTTAAACCGTATTGACCCCCCCCCCCCCTTTTAAAAGAAAAGAAACTCGGTTGCAACAGCCGTCAACTGTAGGCGGTTTCGGAATCATACCTCAAACCTGAATTATTCAAAATCCACTCCAAACAAAATGCAGCTGCATCCACAAAATTTATATCACGGACGGCAAACATAAAATATTCTAACGAAGGAGCCGACAGAGGTCTGAGCGACTCAGCATGACAGAATAAGGCTCTCTCCAGGCAGGTGTATAACCGTCGCGTATTAAATCGATTAGGTAAACTGTCTGCTGGGTATGCGTCTAGACTGAATATGATAGATTCACTTTAATTTTGTGATCTTTTTTATAGAATAAGCCGAAAAATTGGGGACTAAAAATGGTGAAAGTGGTTCAAATGTTGAGAATTGCATATCTGGAACTGACAAGGTGTGTTTAAGGATTTAGGTCTCGGGCCTGTGATCATCAATTTGGTAAGAGTAGTGAATAAGCTAAGCCAGGAGAAAACAAGAGAGATCAAGAGATTTGTATATAAATAAATATCCCTGGACATTATTCCACACAGCGCCATCTAGCCCCAAAGTAAGCTAATTAAAGCTTGTGTTATGGGATACTAGACAACGGATAAACATACTTAAATACATTTTCTTTTGTAAATACATACTTATTATACATAGGAGACACCCAGACCAGTACAAACAGACATGTTCATGCACACAAATGTTTGTACTGTGCGGGGATCGAACTCGCGACCTCTGGTGTAGTAGCCAACTTCTTAACCATTACACCAAGTCGGTCGTCAAAAGAAGAATAAAGAAGAACCTTGTTGTGAACGCGTCTCAAAATACTGGTAGCGAAACCTTTTTGTAGGGCTAGACAAAAAACTGAATGCAGGGGTCGACGATCGTCAGCGTTATAGAAATGATTGTTATTTAATAAGCTAAAGCAAAAAAATAATTTATTCATTTAGGCTTGTACAATGTACTTATGACATGTCAAAAAACTATTTTATTTTTATATAATCATCATCATCATTAAACTTCGGTTGTTTTACAACAAATACCTTCTGAGTACAGTCAAAGAGAGAAAACTGAGCAGAGGAGCAGATTAATTCTACTATGACCACAAACAAAAGAACCACAAAAACACAAATTCTATTCCGCCAGCTGCCAGAGGATCAATTTTTGTAGCAAAAATGCATGAAATTTTATCAAAACAGCTAAACAAAGAAGTTTGTCCGATTTGTCTGTCTAAGTTAGCCAAGCGCTACAAATGGCTACGTTTACTCAAACCGTGTTAGCCGATAGATTTCATTCCCTTGAGTAGCGAATGGCGTCTTACCAAGTTCAGCCGAATGTCTGCAGTGGATCTATTGAGGCTGTGTCTAGACTAGCCTGAATGCGTGTTTGAATTGACTTGTATACTCCGATAATCATTATGTGTATCCTTTGATCCCCAATCCTCAATATGCCAATTGCCTTTCGTTTGCAAAATCCAAATTAAAAGTTGTTTGATTGAAACTGAACAAACCCACACATAACACATTAGAACATAATTGTTTATTGTAATTCTATTGTTTTTAGAAGTGTTATTGATTTTATTATGAATAACTGCTAGAAACAGGTCGCCGAACTGAAGATTGAGGTTAAAAACCGAGGCGCAAAAGCCACTGGTACTAAGGAAAAGCTCAATGAAAGGTAACATTATGTACTAGTATTCGCTTATATAATTTGATTTGGTTTTTTACTTACTAAATTTCAGTTAAATGTGTGTAATTTCTTCCTACTAACTCATAATATGCGACGTTGCCAAACCGTGGTCGATGCGCCGCTTGACCCGAAACATGAATGGATGGAAGTACACAGTATGTGCAAACAATTTCAGCACTTAGACTGGTAAGGCGCTGAGAGACCTCGATAGTACGTACCTACATAAATATTGAAAATTACAAATATTGTGTGTTTATTTGAAAGTTGATTCGACCTGACGCTATACAGTGCTGCCATCTCACACAGACCTTATCAGAAAAAAATCGAATAAATGCTAAAATACTCATTTAACCGAAGAAAAATCGTAAAACCGCGATTCGGTAATATTAAATTGCTAATTAGCACAGCGCCATCTATTGGTACACAAACAAGCTAACCTAATTCGATAATGGACTATACAAAAAAAAAACTTATTAAGGCCCTCCTCCTCGGAGTTCAGGCAGGGGTTCAGGCATACCCAGAGTAATCATAATACATTAGCAGTGATCACTGAATAGGCGTAATATTCAAATTAGACGCAATCCAATACCGTGTAACGAACACTAATTAAATAAATGTCTGCCATATTGCTCACCGCATTAGTCCCTGGGGCCATTTTCCCAATTACGTTCATACTTACTTTGTGTTTCACATGAGTGGAATGTGAAAATCCTTGAATCACGTGTCACGTTTACGTTATTAATTAAGTTATTAGTTATAAACAACGATTTAGCCTTAAATACAGAGATTTGTGAGTGTGTTTTTTGATTTTTCAGTAGTTAACTAGATTAGACTTTCAAACATCCACCCTCTGATCACAAGCCTCGAAGCCCAAGTTTCGAAAGAGGCACTTTTGTCCAACCTTGGTTTCCAAGCTATAATCTCTGAATTTCAGACCTAGCGCTCATACACGGGCGCAGATATACATTGCTTGGTCAGGGTGTCGCAAAGGGGGTGCACTAGGTACTTTATTTTTAAAAATCTTCTTTCCTGACACTCGCCGGCCGCTGCCGCGGCACACTCGCTTTGCTCACTCAGCTCGTGCGTTTTTTGGTCGCAGTTTTAACCTAACCTAACAGAATTTATGTCTTTACTAAGCTGAGCAATTTTTCTAAGTCCCTGCTCCATATAAAATACTTTCAAACATTCGCATCCCCTTTCCTAGCCCATTGCTTTAGTGAGTAATATTATCGTACAGCTTATCGATACAGTGAGTTAACGTCAATGACAGTCGCTAGCGTGCATCCGCGTGAATAGCGGTGGCATTTTTGTATGGGATTCGGTACAACGCCCTTGTACAAGCAAGCACGTACATTGCTCACATCAGCATTATTTCGACCTAGTTTCGTAAACGCGCTTTAGTTATTTTACCAAATGTTCAAGTCAGTTCGTTCGTATCCGCCAATCAATTAAGTCGCGCGTTCTCACCTTACCATCAAAATCCATCTAGCTTAAACAAATTCATATTACAAGTTTATCTTATTTACAAACAATTTCTATCATTTTACATCAACCTTATCATATAGTTGCGGCATCCCCGTACATGGTCCTTCGAGCTGCCGTAGCGGGACCTCTTGAACGCGTCGTCAGTGACCTGATTGCGTGTCAGTGTTTCCGTTCAGCGGCCTATTGTGACATTGTGCACTAAGTGACGTGTCCAAAAACTTCGCTACTGTGCTACCAAGTGCGCAGTGACGTATCATCAAAATCTGTGTTATCAAGAAGCACAGGTAACCTGGGAACCCGATAATCAAGTTTCGGAGAACCAGGACTAAGCAGACGAGGCGTAACGTACCAAGAAACGTTCGCCAAGTAGCAGCAATTTCAGCGCTTCAGTAGGAGCATCAGCACCTCCACTGCAGTTCCAGCCGCGTGAGCATCGGCACATCAGCACCTTCAGCAGGAAGAACAGGCAGTATCTTCAGATCAAGTAAGATCAGTCCTTTTTATTTTCTACAATGTCCATCCAAGATATTATCGCTACACAGCAACAGCTGGCGCAGGCGATCGAAAACGTCTACACTAATTTTAAGAAGGATGGGTCTGAGAGAAAGTCAGGAGATTATTTCAAGCGAAGGCTGGATACTCTGGACAGCTATTGGTTCGAGTATGACAGTAACTGCAAACAAATATCGCAGCTAGAGATGGATATTTCAAACAGGGATAGGAGTAATCAAGAATATGAACGTGTGAAGGAGAGGTTCGATAATATTAGAGCTCATATTCAGAATTATCAGCCGTTAACAGAGGACAGGCCTCTGTTAAAACCTCCGACATTTGTCTCGAACTCTGTTTCGATATTAGTCCAATTTACTTACCGATACAAAAGCAACATCAAGTAGAACAGAAGAAATGTTGAAGAAACAGCAAAGCAATTTCAAGGCATTTCAAAGAACAGCTGCAAAAATAAATTTAGAATCGATTGAGCAGAAATGGGAGTTTGAAGACCTTTTACGTACCCTTCATTCTCGCTGGGCCGTCATCGACGCTCTGCATTGGGAACTAGATAGCACCCTTGACGGTTCGAATAAGGCGTATGAAGAGGCTTTTTCGAGGTATGAGAAGGAATACGACACCATCAAAAAAGCGATTAACAATAAAATGTGGTCTAAAGCGCATCAAGAACAATGCACTCCGCGAATGGAGGTCCCGACCTTCAGCGGCAATTATCACGGTTGGATTTCGTTTAAAGATCTTTTCACCGAAACGGTTCATAACAATCCTTCCATGTCAGACGCCCAAAAGATGCAGTATATAAAGACGAAGGTGAATGGAGAAGCAGAGAGACTAATTCAGCACCTACATGTCAGCTCAGATAATTACAAGGTCTGTTGGGAAATTCTTAACCAGAGATTTAACAACAAGAAGCTGATATTTACATCGCATATAAGCATATTAATGAATATTCCTGGTACACAGCAGCAATCAGCTTCCCATCTCAAACGCATTCATGACACGACCCTGGAATGTCTTAACGCCATAAAGAACCTAGGTGTGGACACTGGCTCTTGGGATCCTCTTCTTGTTTACATCCTGACCCAGAAACTGGACACAGCATCCTACACAGATTACGTAGAGTCTGTGAAAGACCCAAGAGAATTACCAGTACTTCAAGAATTACTTCACTTCTTAGAAAGCAAATTCACTATTTTAGAATCAGCCCGTAGAAAACAAGATAATCTTTCGCAAAAACAAAACGGAAATCAGGGGTCAAAGTATCAAAGTAATAATCATAAAATCAGTCAATTTAAACATTCATTTTCAAGCAGTAGCAAAATTTCATCGCAACCTACTTACAACAGCAGAGTAAGCGCAGCAAAAAATGGCAAGTGTTCGTTGTGCAATCTAGGCGAACACGGCATTTACTTTTGTCCGAGGTTCATAGAAATGTCGCCCCAGGACAAACTTAGAACCGTCAATAGTTTCAATTTATGCCATAGTCTCCATCATCACCCAGGGAAATCATGCTTGTCAGAAAGACTTTGTCGCTAATGCAATAAGGATCACAATAGCTTATTACACGCGGCATTTTCGCAATCGCCCCGCGGGGCAGTGGACAACGGAAAAGGGGCAGTGGTTGCGCGCGGGGGGAGCACAAACAAGAGTGCTAACGCAGGAATTCAAGTCTGCGATGACCTACAAGTGACGCACGCGCTGGTCAATGAACCTGTCCAAGTCCTACTTCCAACTGCTTTAATCAAGGTACAAGTAGTAGATGGCACGAATTATGTCATGCGTGCCCTCCTGGACCAAGGGTCACAAACGTCCCTTATAACCGAGCATGCAGTACAACTTTTGAAAATACCCAGGAAGAAGTGCAAAGGAATTATTTCAGGTATCGGAGACAAGGAGAGCAATTGCAAAGGCATCATCAGTATCAAATGCCTTTCAATGATTAGCGATTTTACCTTTGAAACAGACGCTTTAATAATGAAGCAACTCATAAAAAACCTACCTAGCCAGTCGTTTTCCAAACCAGACTGGTCGTACTTGGATCATATTCAATTAGCTGATCCTGAATTCTATCACAGCCACCCCGTAGATATTTTACTCGGGGCTGATGTCTACTCAAACATTTTAATGGATGGCATCTGCAGATCAAACAAAATCCTTCCGATCGCCCAACAGACACAGCTCGGCTGGATTCTGAGTGGGAATGCAAAAACCTGCACGCTTAAAACCCTGCTCCTTAAAATGCTTTCAAACATTCGCACCTCCTTTCCTAGCCCATTGCTTTAGTTAGTGATATTATCGTGCAGCTCATCGATACAGTGAGTTAACATAAATGATAGTCGCTAGCGTGCGTCCGCGTTGAACCGCGGCGGCGTTTTTGTATTGGATTCGGTACAACACCACTACTGATTTCAGAACGCAACGATCGCCTGAAGACATACAGATATCCCTATTCGAGATTATATAGGGTTACGCTTTAACACCCCCATCATTTTCATTTTGACAGGTCACTGCATCCCGTCAAGTGTAAGGCTGCTGCTCATCCATCAACATGAGCGCTCACGGTGGGAACTGTCTGGCGTAAATCAATCCGATGGTGTTCGATAATTCCTGCGAGGAGACGCTTCATGAATTAAGGCGCTACTCTGAACATCACAGGGGGTTCGGCTACGAAAATGTACTGAATGTCTTTAAAGTCGCTAATTCACTGCGCAAGGTAGAAATTACAAAATTTCGTAATCTCGCCATATTATGCCGTTTTTTTCTGAAATTATTAAGATTTAAGGCTTAACCATTTTTTTAAAACATTTGCGCTAGGTATATTTATAAAGCTTATTTAGAAAACTTACTAGCTATAACATACTATCTAACAAGTATCAGTTAAGTGCACAGACTTCATTAGTTCTTTTAAAAAGTTTGGTTTTCGGAAACAAGTCTGAAACTTTAGAAAAAATATTAAAATGTCAATGTCTCGTTAACTATTAATTTTGGACCCCAAGTTCATGGGGCTTGATTTGTTGCAAATAACGTCTACAAATTACGCTCTTCAAGAAATCGGTCTGTTTACCCTGTCACTGTGTATAGTGTATGTTGATTACAACACCTATAGTAAGGACTGATTACGACTAGAAAGGAACCATTGATATCTATACTATTACTTGTTGTGTGCTGAAGTTTGACGGCCGCGGCCTGCTGATTTTTTTTCCGAAAAAGAGGCTTATTCATGCGACGATAACGTGAACTTAAAGTGGCATCTCGTGGTTGACGTACTGGCAAACAATTCCAGTTTCATCAAGGAATATTCATGCCAGCGCGGAAATTGAATTCATGACTTACCCCCAAAAAGGATCGTGTTGGTACAGTATGAGATTGGAAACTGATATTTCGAATAATAGTTTGCTTAGAGGTGAATCCCGGTATTATATTTTGTTATACTGTTACAACTTAGAATAATAACCTATTCTTCATACAACCGCCCCGACAAAAATGAAGCACTAATCCGATCCACACATGCGTGACTATTACTTGCTTACGTGCGGCGCGCTTTGACATTGAACATTGCTGTAATGAACACTGCAAAGCGGTCCGTTTGGAGCCATTTATGGCTTCAATTTAGTTGCTTCAAAATGGGCGCGTGGACTTGGTTTCTATATTTATTTATTCTAAGTATTACAAGTTGATTTTTACAGACATTACTTTGATTATTTTAGCATTTTACAATGCTTGTAAATCTAAAGAAAGAAAAGTAAAAAAAAAATTACCTTGAAGGTCCAACTCGATATCTAAGGTTCGAAATTCTATTTTTTTACGGACATATTTACGAGTATCATTTGTTAAAGAGCTTCGTGAATGTTGAAATACAAAAAAGAAGCTAGTTTTTTTTACAGTTTTTTATACGTTGAAGTGGATCCTGGGCCTTATTACAATCGCTAATATGCAGTCAAGTTAATTCCCTAAACTGAGGGTAGCAAGAAATTCTTCAGTAAATATCCAGCCTAGAAGATTGGTTATGCCAGGTGACCGCTGACTAGTTGGAAATTAAAGATAATATTACAACATTGCTCACTACGATCAGTAACTAATAGAATGAACTTACACATTATAAGGGATTGCAAAAAGGCCCCTGTTTGGTTACAACTTTCATAGAACAACTCTGGCTCAGCTCAAAATTCACGAGCCCTTTGACCTTGAAAACACCAACGGACACGAGATTTTCTTGAACTTTTGAAACAACTTTTAGAATTAGTTTTATTCCGACCTTTTTATGCTCAAGTGACTACATTCTATTACGTGAAGGATGATAGAAATTATAGTTCTCTTGATCTGGGGATGATTAATAGTTTATTTAGCATGCTTGTGATTGAACGCTATCAATTATGGAGGCTTAGCATCATTTATCCAAAAATCATAACTTTTTATTAGGAATGTTTAGAAAAGTTCTTCGATATGCCACTCGATCGATCATGTCGTCCCTTCAACGAACAAATGTGGCAGTAGGAAATCCTATATTGAAAAAAAGGAAGGGAAGGGAGGATACTTATATTGGAAAACTTTAGCCGCCGAAAATAGTGAATAGTCGTATCCACGAGGACATTGCTTTTGACAAATGATATTACAAATACGACGTATAAAAACATTCGCAATTTTGATTGGGTTCCTTAACAGTATTAGATGACGTGTACATCCGTTGACATTTAAATGACTTAAAAAGTAAAATTTGTAAACAACGACACTTAAAAGTGCCAGTTCTTTTAATTGTCCATTGATTAGCAAAAACAAAAATTGCCCCTGCCCCCACAGACTTCGTTCTGTCAAAAACCATTCTAGAATTTTAGCGAGACAAACGTAAAGCTATTTATCAAATAGACTGGCTGTCCGTCAGCTGCTTCGCCTGCGTAGACTGTCTTGCCAAAATATAGCCTAAAAAAAAAGTCTGTCACTCCCTTATAATGTAGTTATATATTAGTGAAAGATTTTTTTAAAACGGTCTTGCAGTTTCGGAGTCTATTTCATACAAACAAACCAACAAATATTTCCTATTTATACTAGATAATAGTATAGATATCACGCTAGGTTTAAAGTAAGGGACTTTTATCAAATTGTTATAAAATACTGAAATGACGGGCTGGAACTGCCAATTATTGAATTGCTGAATAACACAATACCATCTAAATTGGCACACTGATGTACTAGCCTTATTTGCAGAAATGGGATATACGACTTGGTTGTAGATCGGTTTTTTATTAGCAATTCAATTTATAAAAATATTTTTCACTTCTCATGCTTTAAAAGTACGCCAATATAGGCCTACGAAGCGGGGCTAAAGTGACCACTTTAGTCCCTAGGAAGTAAAAAGTAATTAGTTTTTTTATTTCCTTCATGAGACAAAGACAAACTCTAACAGCCAGTAAAAATATACTATTATCTGTGGAGTGTGGACTGTCTTCATTGGGATAATGTTGAGAGTTTTTTAGTTCCATAGTTTGTCCGCAAAGAAGGTGGCGCCATATGTTTTAAATTGTTAATCTGTGGTTCAGTTCAGAAGAAAAAACTGATCACGAAAATTTCAGAACTTTTGTCAAGTGTAAAGTTCGGATTTAAATCTTTTTGTACTAAATTGACTAATTTTCTCGCACTGGAAGTGAAAAGTACAGTTTGCACCTCGAGACTAAACGCCAATGTAATATAGTACCCTCGGTTTCATTGACTCCCTCGCACGCTCGGCAGTCAAACCACCTCTGGTATATTATGGCTTCGTTTAGTCCCTCGATGAACATATACTATTTACGTCAAAATAAAGATGCAGGCAACGTGGGAATGATCCTTGTGTTTACTTACTTTTGTTATAAAGAAGACAACAAAACCGGAATCCGGACCGGACCGGACTTTGGCATTTTGCAACTAAATCGAATGACATTAAATGTAATTAAGATGAAGCAAGTGCCAACATCAAATGACATTAAATGTAATTAAGATGAAGCAAGTGCCAACATCATTCCCATTTTTAAGTATTTTGAGAGTTCATGTACACACAAAAGAGCCAGAAAAAAAAAGTCTCATGTAAAAACTATATCAACGTGTTGCTTCCGGATACGGCTATCAGAAGCCGCCTTCAGGTTTTAAGCACAAAGAAATGCTTCTTCGAAAGACGGATTATACTAAATTGATCTGGAACCTATAAGCAGGAGAAGATTTCGAGTGCTTATAATTTATTTACATCCGCACCCTCAATGCGAATCAAATCCTCAAAATCAAAGGAAATCTTCAACCAAAAAGTTCAGCAAGCCTGAATAGCTAACAATCAAAAAGTTTGCTATTCAACTTACTAATTATAATTATTCTCAAATTTAAAACCAACTTTGTTGAATTCCTTGAGTAAGTTTACGGTGAGTGAGAAGTATTCATTTGTTTGTAACGCGCAAGTGACTTGAGAGCGTTAACTTTACATTTTGTTTCTGATCTTTTTGTTTAAATTTAATTAAAATTAACAGTATTCAATTACTCCACACTTTCCCAAGGCCTCTTCTATCACTAGAGTTATCGCCGTGGAACCTCTTCTTGCAATTAAAGAGATTTACGCCTCCAGGGCGAAGGTCACCTCCTCGCAGGCCTCGGCCTGGAATTCGGAGGTCCTGATTCAAATCTTAGGTCAAACTAAAGGTTTTTTCGGATTTTTCGTAACATATTTCGGGATTATGATCATTATAAAGCGGTAATGAAGCCATCCTAACCCATCAATTGTAACGCTGAGTTAATTTCAATGATAGAGGCCTTTACCTGGCAGTGGTATAGTGTCCCATGGACTAAATAACTTAATTTATTTCAATTTATGTTTGTTCAAGATTTATACAGATTAACATCAATACATATTACTTTATAATATGTATTTATAAACCTAATAACTAGATTTTCGAATAGTGTCTTTGATTTGTAAATATACATACGGCAAACAAGCGAGCAAGTTTTAATTTATGAATAGCAATCCTATCTAATATTAATATCATAGGGCATCCCCTACACACAAAAACAAAAAATCAAAAAAACAAACAAAACAAACAAATACAAAAAGCTTCGCAGCCTTCACATTACTGAGATGTTGGTAAGTACTAGGTATATGAAATGCTAGATTAGTCAGGTCAACCAGATTGATAAATTCCTATAAAACCTTCAACGAATTCTCAATTCCGTCAGAACGCCAATTTCATTTCCGTTATCGATTTTGTGTCTGACTCTTTGATAGTAGAAGTCGCCAAAGACATGGGTTGAAATATGTAAACCAGCCAAGCAAGCCGCTTTACGCTTATGGTGACCTCAAGATAGCCTTCCATTGATAGTAATTTGCCATTTCTCAATTGATTGAAATTTTATTTAGTTCGTAGACAGAGTATACAGGTAGAGTAGACAGGTATGATAAAGGCTAATTTAATTAATTTTGAATTCTGTTGCCATAACAGTAGAGCGTGAAATAAATGATTCAGCGTTGAACGAAGAACATCGCACTCCCTTTTTCCACGTGAAGTAAAGTGTAGTAAAGTTCAGCATAGCAAAATTGGGTCATCGAATTCCAATTATGTCTGTGATATTTTTATCGCAACCTACCTTTTGCAAAATCTTAAGAATATCTAGACTAAAAGAATAATTTATTAAGAATACTCAAAATTACTTTTCTCGTTACACAAAGGCGCAATAATGTGGACTCAGGTGTACGAACGTGGGTTCTCTCTGAAATAAACTCAAATGTTTTATTAAAATTAACCGAGCGAAGATTGTTCATAAAACATTCGTCTTCAAATCTTTGATCTAAAATGGTTTGTATTTTCACAAGCTCTTAATATACTTTCGCATATAAATTAACTTAGTTTTTCAACACGGGCATTTGGTATCTTATACCCTTTCCAATCGTTTATTTTCCACAGTTCGAAATTAGTGACTTCTTATCTTGCTAGCCACTCTCTTATCGTATACTGCATGACACGATTTAACCCAATTAAGGTTTAAATAAATAAATATCCCTGGACATTATTCCACACAGTGCCATCTAGCCCCAAAGTAAGCTAATTAAAGCTTGTGTTATGGGATACTAGACAACGGATAAACATACTTAAATACATTTTCTTTTGTAAATACATACTTATTATACATAGGAGACACCCAGACCAGTACAAACAGACATGTTCATGCACACAAATGTTTGTACTGTGCGGGGATCGAACCCGCGACCTCTGGTGTAGTAGCCAACTTCTTAACCATTACACCAAGTCGGTCGTCTTAAGGTTTTGCAAGATTAATGGTCGTTTTATCGTAGAATTGCATGGAAGGCGAGCCCGATTTTGTTATTCTTATTTTAATCCGTTTTGATGCCACAAATGTTTAAATGTCACGGCTAAATCTGAACTTACCGATGTCAATTTCTCGAGGTAAGACTTTCTTCAAAATATTTATCTGTGCAAGTAAAGTATTTATACATGTTAAATACTCATTGTGCTTCGCTGTTATGTTGTGAGTGTTGTGACAATCTGTTCAATTTATAATAATAATAATTATTTATTTATTTTCAGACCATTGATCCATAGGTTAGTAACAATTCCTTACAAATTATAATGTTAGTGAAACAAAATGAAATAAAATGGAGGGGTACCACAGGGGCTACCTCCCATGATATGTACTAACGAATTATTCTTTTGACAATTGATTTTGGCATCACCAATGGCGCCTGTTTTTTGTATGGAACTTAAACCTTAAACCTTTGTACTTCTAGGTGTAATCAAATTATTATAAGCGTAAAATGTTTAAGAAAACTTCATTATTTACATACCACAGTTAATATTTTTTTCTTGTTTGATACAAATCCATCCCGTTCTATATTTACTTATTCAACACGATACGATAGACAACCATTTACGTCTATTTGTTGACTTAAGTGTTGGCGGCTTCCCTTTTGGGGTCATCCAGAAATACTCCAGTGGTTACGGCCTGGCCTTCGCCTATAGCCTTTATACGGAAATAGAACGGCAAACCCAGATCTGTGCAGATAAATATCACCTGACTTTAGAGTCACTAAGCATTATAATTTTTGAACTATCAGATGTGGATATTTGTGAAGATAATTTTAAAGGAATAATTAGATAGATGAAAATAAAACGTTTATTAGCTTCTTCAACACACGTACATAATCATCTTAAAACCAGTGACGCATCGCGACAAATGCGCATGAACTGATTTTCAGCCATCGCCCTAGAAGGTGCAGGAACATCGGTAAATAAAAATACATTTTACATGACGTGTACAGCACAAGGTTTTTGTCCAAAAAATAACAAATAAGGAAATTAATGGTGACCAAAATGGAAAATAAAATATAAACAAAACAATGAGAACTAAAAATACAATAGGACTAAATGTAAAATATGCGAAATCGACACAACGTTACGTTACTTGGTGAGTGAAA
The DNA here is from genome assembly GCA_947369235.1 of Udea olivalis. Lineage (NCBI taxonomy): Eukaryota > Metazoa > Arthropoda > Insecta > Lepidoptera > Crambidae > Udea > Udea olivalis. The sequence goes on along the minus strand of OX376362.1, from coordinate 4,786,852 downwards.
ATTAGCCCCTCCCCATACGAGTTATGTAAACCTGACGAGACACGACTTGAATAGATAATGATGCCGATTAGTTATCATTATTGATGATAATCTGCGTTTGACTAATGAGGCCGAAGTATTAGATAGGCGAAGTCCCTTTTTTTGACATCATGCATTTGCACCCTGGGGTATGATTCTGCTATTTGGATGCCAATTATAATAAAGTTCTCTATGAATGCCACTGAAATCGTATTTAAATGACGTGACTTTGTCAGTTTTAGTATGGGCCAAACGTCTAAATCATGCAATTCGACTACGATTCCATTGGCATTTAAAATGCAGAATCAGGCCCCAGTTCGATAGTTTTCATGATAATTCATTTGATGTTATGCTTGTCTTTGCTGCTTATGTATTATTGTTTTTTTTGTATGTTGCCATGTCGTTAAATTAACAAAAAAAAACTTATTCATTGAAAAATTCAATTGCTAATTTAAAAAAAAAGAATTATCTTAAAACGTCCGAAGAAACTTTTTTGAAGTCAGTAGAAATAAATATTCAAGTTTAGCCTGCCTGAATGACTTCCTGTTAGCACCTTCTTGTAAGTAAATAAAGGAGTGGGTAGGTACATACTTTCGAAATATTCGTATTGTGACAGAAATATCCAGCTGTAAAAATATCAACAGAGTACCTACTTAGTCGAGTTCCATTATGTAGTTGAGTGCCGGCTTCAAATCTTGATTGAAGTCTTTGATTCGGATTCCGAATTTCTATTAATATGGCTTAAAATCTCTGAATCTTGAACATTGCCCTGGTAGTCGAGTTGATAAAATACTACATCTGAAATTTAAAGACAGGGTGTCAGAACTTGTTCACTTGTTGTGCAGATTCATTAAATAGTTAATATTAAAAAAATAAAGGAGAGCGTCGTGGCCTAGACCCTAAAGGTTAAGCACCCCAACACAGATCGTGGATCCTGTGATCCCGAGTTCAAAACTGGCCAGAACCCTCTTTGTGTTCAACGTAAAATTTCCGACTATCTCTCCGGTGATGGAAAACATCGATAAAAATGGTTGCCTGTAAAGTCGGTTTTACGGGCGAAGATTTTACGTGACAACGTCTTTTTCTCGGTAGAATATTTATTGATATGAATATAATTAAATTGCACAATAGGAACAAGGAATTGAATGAAAATAAGAATTGCGGCAGACCGATCATAGTTGAGTGGGAGAGAGACGCAAGGCATTCGGCGGGCCTCTCTCTCGTTCGGTGACTCATCGTAACGTTACCGAGCGTTACACTTTTTCATAAGTGACTCCCAGCCGCAACCTAATTTAAGACGTTGTCACGTCAAAAACCAAATCAACCCGGATAACGGCGGAAGGCCTCACCACACTACCACCATCACGTTGGGTTCTAATACCAGTGGTGAAAATTGGGCTTCTTCTGAGTGTTCCGTTCACCATGACGGCAACAGTCACTTGCCTCTGACTACCCCTTTTGGGATACGAATAATAGTCGTGATGGTATGTTTATGTTTGAAAACCTTAGTTACGTGGGATCCAAACCACCACCACCAGATCAGGAACTCCTGGTCAGAGCATGTGTTTAACTTGACATGTCTATGCAATGTTGCAAAACTCCGACGCGTAAAGATTGGTGCAAAGTGTTTTAAAATTAGAAAATTGGTTTTAATACGAGTATCATTTGGTCAAAAGATGTGAAAACTGTTAAATTTATATACCATTATGGGGACTAATATGAAATAGAAAAAAAGAGGCCGTTGTTATATATTTTATTCAATTTGTTGAAATAACATTTTAGATTGGGTCATTTACAAAATAATAATAGGTTGGGGAAAAAGTTTTTTAATATAGTTGTCTTTAGTACATTTACATTTAACTAAAGTATGTAGGTGCCATTTTGATCGATTATTCTTTGCCATCTTGTAGGTAGGGACGTGATCCCATTGCTTTAGGAATTTTGAGGCTTATGATCAAAATAACGCGACAAGTGGTTTTGGCAGTCCTCCGTGATGTTAACCTGACACTGCCTAAAGAATTCTGAGGAGACCGAAACAGGTGTAAATCTGAAGGTGCAAGGTCAGGACTATACGGCGGATGCATTAACACCTCCCAGCCAAACTCTCTTAATTTTTGCTGAGTGGTGGCTGAGTTTTGTAAAGATGTGTGAGGTCTAGCGTTATCATGATGAAAAACCACACCCTTTCTGTTGATTAATTCCGGCCGCTTTCTCTTAACTTCTTGTTGTTCTCAGTAGAGTTCTGAATCAATAGTCCTTCCTGGTGGTAACAGCTCATAATGAATAATGCCCTTCGAATCCCACAACACACACAGCATCACCTTGCTGCGAGTTAACCCGGGTTTTGCCACAGTCTGTGAAGCTTGACCGGCCTTTGACCACGACCTTTTTCGCACGTGCTTGTCGTACGTGATCCACTTTTCATCACCAGTTATCAGCCAGCTTCTTCAAAAATAGTTTAGTTTCATTACGTCGTAATAAAGAATCACAAATTAGTAGACGGTTCATTAGGTTTTTTTAGTGAGCTCGTGAGGTACCCAAATACTCATATCGAGCTTTTTTGAGTACCCAGTTTTTTTTAAAATGTACCAAAACTGTTTTGTGGTCAATTCCCAGTTCTTTAGCTACGTCGTAACTACTGATATGCCGATCTTGCTCCACTTTTTCAAAAATGGCATTACATTTTATCCGTAATAGGGTGATCAGAGTGACGTGCATCTTTGACATCAAAATTTCCGGATTGAAAACGTTCAAACCAAATTTGTGCTTCTCTCACAGACACTGCACTAGGTCCAAAAACATCGCAATTATTTTTCGCGTCTTGCGTTGCATTTTTACATTTTTTATAGTAAAATTTAAAATGTATCGAATTTCTTCATCAGATTCACTCATCTTGACAGTAAGAAAAAAAAATTAATTTCACACATTTTCCTAATTTGAATTTGGAATTATCTTCTTCGAAATTTAAACTTTTAAAGATACCAAAACCGGCCAGATACAAATAGTATAGCCAAGGAGATTTTATTACAAGTTCATACATACGAGTACTATATGCGAAAAGACTTTTTCCTCAACCTAATAAATGCTGTCATAAATAATATCAACCCTGTAAAATAAGGATGTATATTCTCCATATATTAAATAAACTCCAGCTGAGTTTATTTACTTTTAAAAAAAGGTTAAAACATAAACATTCAACCACTCACTGCACTTTATTACATCTCAAGCTTTCTAGTGAAATCAAGCAGAACCTGAAGAGTAGTTTTTTCAAGTTGTCTCATAATATTCATGCAACTTTCAACTTTAACACCTAGACATTAGAGATAAGTGTTTAGTGCGTGAAGACCGGACACTTGGAAGCAATTTACGATCTACTGCAAACACAACGCGGGGCAATTACTCATCCTATTGGCAAATGCTAGGGTGTAGTTAGATTTATGCGGAGAAAGGACAAATGAATAAAAAAGCTCGACCATTCTTATTCACACATACATTTAGATCGATATTAATGTATCCTTTATTTATTTATTTATTCTTCATTGAACATACAAATAAAGTACAATTAACGGACCTAATGCCTAGAGGCATTATGAAGAAGTCAACCGCAAGGTTTAACAAAAAAATAGGTTGGTATTTTGGGCTGTGCAACGTAATAGTAATTGAAGCAAGAAAAGACACGCAATAAATTTTATACGTACTTAAATCTGAAACTCGGTACTGACCAACGTGACGGGGCGTAACCCAACAGCCTAAGATAACATCCACACAGAGAGCGTCGTAACCTAGTGGTCCTGCACTCGAACTCAGATCGTGGATCGTGTGGTCCTGAGTACAAATCTGATCAGAAACAAAATCTTTGAGTTCTTTGTTAAATATCCGACTAACCCTGTGGAGGTGACGGAAAACATCGACACCTACCACGTTGAGTTCTAATTGGTGAAATTGGGCTTCTGAGTGTTTCGTTCACCATGACCGCACAGTCATTTGCCTCTGACTACCCTGCTTGGGATAGTCAGAGGCAAGATAATATGTAGCTACAGTTTGAGGGAGTGATATAGGCTATATTTATTTTTAAATGTTGACGGGAGAAATAGTCTATGTGGGTGAAGCTGCTGACGGACAGCTGGACAGCTGGACGGCTGGTTTATATATTGTGGCATTGATATGGTGTTTAAGCATTTCAACGATTCAGAGACCCATTTTTGTTGTAGATGTGGGCAGCCGCGGTGACCATTTTCTGTTCCATCATTAGGACTGACAGTTTTTCGCATTAAAAAACTCAATTTAAAAATTTTACACAAAAATAATTTGCCATTTCCACATTGATTGACTGAATTTATTTTTGTTTCTTTCTATTTAGATACAACGCAAATTTACATCTTGAAAAAAGCTGACCTAAGAAAATTTAGCCTGAGCACTGCAATACACTATAAGCCACAGTTTAATTGGTTACCCAAAATGTGTCTTGATTTTTACTTTAATAATGTACATAGTTCATTATTTTATGTTTTATTTATGAAAAACGTCGTGGCCTAGGGGTTAAGCAAGCCAACTCGGATCGTTAATCGTATAGTCTCGAGTTCAAATCTGGCCAGAACCAAAATCTTTGTGTTCATTGTTTAATTTCCAGTGAAAGTAAACATCGATAAAAAACCAAATCAACCCGGATAGCGGCGGAAGGCTCACAACCTACCACGTTGAGTTCAATTACCATTGGTGAAAAATAGGCTTTTGAGTGTTCCGTTCACCATGATGGCAACAGTCACTTGCTTCTGACTACCCCGTTTGGGATAAAGTTGGGTTGGTATTTTATGTTATGTTATCAGTTTCATATTGACTTACTTGACTTAATTTACTATGTCCCTGAGATGGGGTAGATGGCGTTCACACTATTTCTTCATCTCGTTCGGTCTTAGCTTTGCGCTTGACTTCACCCCATTTATTAAAACATACGCCCATGTAACTGTTAATGTACCTCTCTATAAAATGTAATCTTTTTAGAATTTAAAAAGACCAGTTAAGTTTCTTCAATGGAACAATCACATTTTTAAACTTTAAATCAACTTAAATTTCGGTAAAATAATATTCTTAAATTAAGTAGAAAAGAGGACAGCTAGTACTTAATAAAGTTAGATTATTATTGATTTGTAGTCAAAAGTAAACGAGCTCAAACATATCCCAACAAAGTCCATTCAATGGCCACCCCACAACAATATTAGAGTTTTATGTGAACAAATCGGTAATAGCGCTCGTGTCATCCGGGCTTTATGTGCCTGTGTTATATACAAACATATTACGTATACTATAATACTACCAGTCATAATAAACTATTGAGTGACCCACCGTTACGAGGGCGTAAAACTGAGATAAGACGGGAAATAATTATTACTGCTTTGTCCCGTTTATGGTTTTTGTGACCTGGAGCTGAAGAGGTATTGTAGACAGATTCCTCATGATAACCAGCTATCTACAAGTCTGGCGAGGCATCTTTTGCTTGTGTCAGCTTAAGATTTTAATTTTTTCACACCTCTAAGCTTTTTACTGCAGATCTAAGTACTTAATGGATATCAATTTCACCTGTAGATATACCTAAACGCGATCTCGCAAAATAGAGTCTTGAAAGACAGACAGACAACTCGATCTTTACTCGACCGGGAATCAAACCCGGGATACTCCGTGAGCCAAGGCCAGAAACCGTGCTACAGCGCACTACGACAAGTGTGTAGTCGAATAGTCGTAGGCGTATACGTATTCGTTTTCTCAGTATTGTTCCGAATGATATACAATAGGTTCAACAAAAGGTTTTGAATACCTTACAGATTTTATCGATGGAGACCTTTTATCCCATTCACTTAGAGCCAAGTATAGACGTGAGCCCCTTCACAATACGTCAAAAAATGAGGCTTAAGAGCGTAAAGCACACGGGAATGAAGTAGTAATCACGGCATTTACACGAATCGATTTGAGATTATAAATACGATTATAAATCCTAGGCACTTAAAGCCAAAAACTGATTAAATTTTTAAGACTATAAAGTAGTTCGTTTTGGCTACTCACTTCTGTTTTCCTAATCCCCTTTCCGACAAAGGTGTAGCTCTTGAAGTTGTCCAGGGTGACTTATACCTGGGTCAAAAATTACAGCTGTTTAGAGACAACTTCGAGGGTGAAATCACCAGAAGAGTGCAGCTTGGATGAGCAGCATTTGGAAAGATGCATCACATCTTAGAGTCACCCTTGCCATAATGCCTGAAGACCAAGGTGTTTGATCAGTGCGTCCTACCGGTCATGACCTACTGAGCCGAGGCATTGAACCTGACAGTGAAACTGACTCACCGATTACACGTCACTCAGAGAGAAATGGAAAGGTGCATGCTAAGAATGTCGTTATGGGACAAGGTCCGAAACGAGATAATCCGCCTTAGAACCAAAATAACTGACGCAGTTCAGAAGTGTAGCAAACTGAAGTTACAGTGGGCTGGTCACATGTGTCGCAGAATTCATGGTCGGTGGAGTAGACGGGTTCTCGAGTGTAGACCTCAACTTGGCAATCATAGTGTTGGACGTCCACCCGGCACGTTGGACCGACGACCTAAGGAAAGTTAAAGTTAATTAATGTGAAACGGACGAATAAACCTAACTAAGCCAAAAGGTGAAATATAAATTAGGTAATTAAATTTTCAAATATTTTGCAACGAGAATCTTTTTTTAAAAACAATTTCCTTGTAGTGTTGCCACTGGAAATCCGCATTATTAATATTATTATGCGAACTACATGACCTAACAAGCACGCGGACCGCCTTATGGTAAGCGGTTATCGCAGCCTATGGACGAGCGCACCAGGGGCATGTCTTACATAAACTATGTGGCAGCCGTTTTAGATGCATCATCCTCATATTTTTTCGAAGTTATTGATGTGGTTTAATTGTATAAGTTTTTTTATTACATAACACTTACAATCATTTTCACCCTTTTTCTTTCACCTACAATTGTTTTTTTTTGCAGATGAGAGTATCTTCTGCTAAAAGTCGTGCCATGTAAATGCCACTCGTCTTTTGTCTGATGTCCCATTTCAGTATTAGGTGAGCGGTATTCTCACTGCGTTCAGGATTACCTTCGCGACAAAGAAATATAGCCCTGGGTTCCAAGAAAACATTATGTGTACGAACTCGTGCTATCGTTTAGGCGTGTGTCTTTCAGGATATTTTTCTGAGAACACTTCACTGCTCTTAACCCAATTTTGGTTAATTTTAAATTAACGAAGCTCTAGGTTAAGTTAATTACTTAACTTAAAGTAAATGTAAAACATAACTAATTGTTATTGTTAAATAATATGATGACTGCTACAAACTGATATGTTTTTCTAAATAATGTAGGCCATTCCTACACTGTAGAAGCAAATAGAGTAATTGCTATTTTTTTTTTGTTTAAGAACCATATATTTGGTAGAACCTACAGAGTGGGCTTTATTATTTGGTTAAATTAATGTTATTCGACGTGGGACGAACAAAGGTTATAAATAAATATATAAGTATCTGGATTATATTTACATCAAGATCATCTGATCCCTAACTAAGCAGAGCTTGTACTATGGGTGTCAGAGACTGATAAACAAACATAGGTACTTAAATATTTCTAAATGCATACTTAATAGGCCAGTCAATATAATTACAGTCAAAACTCATTACAAGTCAAAACCACTATTGACCTCAAAAATCAGTCAAAAATGGTTTTGACTGATGTCCTCAAAAACAGTTTTGACTGATTTTTGTGGTCAAAAGTGGTTTTGACCAACGTTCTTAGCCAAAAGTGGTTTTGCCTCACTTAAAGTTCAGCCTATCGGTCAAAACCTTTAAAAAGTTAAGAATCATATAAAAAATCATCTTATAAGTTTAAATTCAACTATTATATGAAAACCAAAACCTAGATCCTGCTATGACTTAGGGAAAGGCTTTTTTTTTAATTCTTATAAACGTTATCAGTCCTAAAAATGCTTTCATATGTTGCATTTTTATCGCTGTCAATATTTGGGCATAAAAAACGTAACAGTTCATAAGATAAAGAACTTACTGAATGTTTTGCTTAATTAGTTACTTGACATATCATTTAGTAAAAAGGAGGTATAACAAAATTTGTTGAACATAATAAAACGTGAAGCAAAATATACGAGCTACTAACTCAAAAAGAGGTTGTATAACCTATATATAACATCCCAGTCATTTGTTCCTGAAGTTAACGACCAGGCTACACGCTGGGAGCGCTGAGGAAGCTCGCTGCTGAGAACATCAATATGAACACATATTTCTCTCTCGATATATTTCGGGTTTAGCATGAATACAGGCAAAATCAAGCTCAATAATTATGAGACTCTGGTGAATTGGTCAATATAGGTTCTCTATTTTTTTTTTTATCTATGGATAATCGAACGTGTTTTTATATTTGGAATCTTAAGGTGGGTATAGACTAGAGCATTCGCTAGAGCTTTCCATTGTAATGTAACGTTTTTTGAAAGGCACAATATAGGCAAAATAGTCAGTTTCTATATTCATAAGCGTCGATTGTTCGATGTTCTGATACAAGTGAATGCTCAAATCTAGCAGCACCTTACGTCGAATTTACAAACACAAGACTTGCGATATGACGACGAGTTGATTCTCTGATTCTAATAATTTTATTTCATTCAGCTTTGCAATAGCTATATAAGGCTGCTTAAATAATGTATTCCTTAAGTGATATTCAGTTGTATTTAGAAACATGATTTATCTATCTATCTCAAGTCGCTCATGTCGCCTAGGCCGCCCACGACGAGAGTGCGGACGTCCTGTGGAGGGAAATCTAATTACACCCGTCTGAACACAACCTCATTAACTACATCTGCTGGTAATAGCCTGCTTTGAACATAAAACGCAGTCTGGGAAACTGCAGACAACTATCGTAAATTATTTGTCTGCAGAAGTATCTTTGTTTGTGTATAAATGTGCAGTACATCATTCATACGTTTAATTTAGCGTCTGAGTAATGAAGTTGTTCTTGAATGCATCCAACATCACGTTCAGAAGACTAATTTGAAACGAGAGAAGAAATATTTGGCTGCTTAGCAAAACGCTTGGCATAGCGAAATGCATGATCTTTATATGAAACAGTACATGTAAACTGTACATTTAATACTGTTTGGTTTTTAAACAATGTTAAGATTTAGATTTTAATTATTTTCTCATACATCTAAAGTTGATATGAAGAAAACCTGGGAGGAGAGGTATGGGTGACCAGTTGACCACCCCAACCGAACTTTGTGATGTTTGTTTCTGTCATGTCCTTGCTTCTGTATGTCTACCACTTGCTTCGGGCACTTAAACTACGATAGTTGACTTCAGAAGTATGCCATTTGTGGTTCCATTAAAATCACTAGGCTGTACCAAAATTCTATGTATATTTTACAAGCCACTTAGTAGGTCCGGACACTATTAATAATGACCGGTTTGTATGCATAATTCCCTTGTCAAATGGGCAATGTGAGTAAAACGGCCTGATTTATCACTTTCACGGTCAATATGAATAATGACCACCTCGTCTTGACATGAACCAGCCGCGCAAGCCGGAAACGAACTGGCTTCATTTAAAATAATTGCCAAAGGACAATTCTAACAGTGAAATTATTCATAATGGTCAAATTGATGAATTCAAGCTATTTCAAACGTTAATTTATTAAACTATAACAGTAAAGAGTGCAATAGTTATATTAATAATTAACGTATAGAATTAGATAAAATTGCAACGCCCTAGTACAGGGCGTCACATGTACTGTAGTCCTTATATTGTCATCTTATTCCATAAGACGTGCAATAAATGAATGAATTAATAAATAAATGAATAAAACTGCCCACGAGTATTTAGTCATTATTAATATGGACCGGCCAAAGTAATGAATTTATCAAATTGATCGATGCGCTTGGACATTATTCAAAAGGACCGGTCAGTATTAATACAGCGCAGTTAATCAAGTAGCCCGTAACATATACAAGAACCTCAACGTGGTCACCGTGAACTCTATTGGCTGTCATTGGTGTAAACTCATGGTAGAAATAAAAAAGGCACAGGAAGTAACCTGTGTCTAGCAGTTTGGCGTATAAGAACGAGGCCACATAAAGTGATAGCGGTGCGGTGCACCGTCGTAACGTTGCCGCAATCATCGTACATACAAAGTTCGCACCGCGAGTGCGCCGGACTTGTGGCCTGCGAGACGAGGCGGCGAAGGGTGACGCGGTGCGGCGCCGGAGTGGCAACGTGCCGTCACCAGCCGCCGTGTGTGGCACCCTTTAGTTCGAAATAATTGCGGTGCGGCTTCGCACCGCACCGTTACGGCCTCATGTGGCCTCGCTTTAAAGATGTGTATTATTGTGGTTGTTGTTCTACTATCAAAGCTGAAGCTAAATAAAGGGTACTTTAGAAGATTATTGGTACAAAGTAAAGCTAACCATAATCCATGGACTGACGAAGTGGCTAGCAGTATCTAGTAGAAATAGCGTTTATTTATTGTATTGAATCAGACAACATTACCGCCAATCAATTATCAATTCTTTTTTTAAACTTAAAGGGGGAACGTTTCTGATTCTAATTTGAACATCACATTACAGTACTGCCTCCTTGACATGACGAACGTTCGCCTGTAATGTACATTTCAGATTTAATTTTGAATATTACATTACAATGCCTCCCAGAAGTTGTACACTGTTATGCTCGGTGCTTTCCCCTCACCAACGTAATGCTCGAATCAGTAACTATACAGTTTGCGCACTTTAATGGTCGGTTTTCATTCCTCACTGATGTATCTAATGCTCGACTATGTACCGATACACTACAGGCGAATGCTCCAAGTGAGAGAGCTCCTTAAGATCGAATGTAAGATACTTCTCAGAACAGACATTCCCAAAGCTTTCCTTAATGGATTGTACACTCACATACTATTTATATTAAATGCCATTACCCTTGGCACCAAATTGCTGAGATTCACCCAGTATAGAGCGTTTAACCCATGCTAACAACTTTATTCAGTTAAGTGCGGTTGCAGACTAGCGTAATATAAGCGCATATAAGCTTATTTTTGGAAGCGCATGTAGGCGCGTACATGTACGGCTTTTGCCAAACACGTAACTCGTACGAGCGTTGCCGCATTATAAACTCGTATAATCCATATCAATACTGATTCACCACTATTGGTTCGAACGAACACGCCGCAATGAGCAAGTGTACGCGCGTTTTTTGTAGCGCTAGCATGTACGCGAGAACACAAATTACGCATGCGGCGCGGCAGCCCGGATAGAAGATAGACCGCTTAGAACAAACCGCCGTTTTGATCACGCACACAGACAAAGTGAGTTTACAGGCGATACCGGTGAGAATAGGTCACGCGGCGAGTCGCACTGTCGCGATTGTTTTTATTTTTGTCGAACGTTGCATTTCACGTCATGATGAATTTTGTTTTTGGCCGGTTCTGTCAAGTAGGTATAACCTACCTACTTCATTTTAAGAATTCAGAGCGAATATAGTAGTAACCCTAGGCGCTAGCGGTCCTTCTATAACCCTCTATTTTGTGGCGCGAATGCCAAAGAGACCGTTTAGGTACGCGCGAAAAAAAAACGCTGGTCTGTAACCACTCCTAGCGTCGCACGGAAGATAAGAGTTGTTAAGTATTTACGATCCAACCCGAGACTCATTTTAGAGCCAATATTGTTTATAGAGTTTTTCAGTACTTTTCCGAAAACATACTAACAGTATTTATCTAAGGCAACATAAAATATATGAAGACGCAGATGACTAAACTATATTTAGTTAGCATAGTTATTAGTTACGGGATTCTAACTATGTTTTTTGTTTTCGATCTGTGAGCATGGCACTTGCACTAGTGCCCAAATAGCGAAACTCGAAAACTAAAAACATGGCAAAAATCCCTAATACTTTGAAAGCTTAAAACAATGTATTTAAATTCTAAGGCCCGTATTCTAGAATCGAACTCAAGCACTGACCTGTACTTGAGTAGAGATTTCAAAACGTCAGTTCATACAAAAACGTCACTCAGATCTATCCTCATCTCGCCACGACGCCAGTGACAGCTTATGTCATCCCCATACATTTGAACGATTTCTATTGTAGAAATCGTGGTGGCGTGTTGCTCTTGGCTAGGCCCCCCGATTTTGTTTTAGAATACGGGCCTAAATGGATAAATATCTTTAAGAAATCTTTACACATGACCACATAATTCACTAGCAGAGATTGTACTACGTATCGACATACTCGTAGATCGGTCTTTAAGACACACACTGTATTTTAGTGTTTCACGACTGGACTGATAACTTATTTGTACTTTGAAGGGGGTATTTTTTTTGCAGACAAACACAGCATGCAATGTGTATAGATTAGAGCATTTGCTAGGGTACTACATTGTATTGTAACGCATTACGAATGGTACAATACAGTCAACTGCTCAGTTTTCTAAAAACATTTCTATGTAATGTAATTTTTGCTAGGTTTTTAAAATTAAGTTGTAACAAACCATAGAGCACCGTGGTTTCAAATTTAAAAACGACGACTGCTCTGATATAATTGAATGTTCAAATCTATCAGGATCTTTAACCTACTTTAACAGACTTACAACAAACTCAAATTACATTACATTACCTTGGACCTATGATATAGGCAAGACCCCTTATTTTCTTATTTCTTACAGTATATGTTATTTTTCTTAATGAAACAAGGCTGAAGTATTTTTTTTAATAATAGGTTTGGGAAAAAGTTTCTTCGCAATTTAAAAAAAAAATCAAAATATTTTTACTTTTATTTACATTTAACTAAAGTATGTAGGTGCCATTTTGTTCAATTACTCTTGGCATCTTGTAGGTAGGGACATGATCCCATTGCTAATTTTGAGGCTTCTGATCAAAATACCGCGACAAGGGGTTTTGCGAGTCCTCCCGTGATGTTAACCTGACACTGCCTAAAGTATTCTGAAGACACCGAAACAGGTGGAAATCTGAAGGAGCAAGGTCAGGACTATACGGCGGATGCATTAACACCTCCCAGCCAAACTCTCTTAATTTTTGCTGAGTGGTGGCTGAGTTTTGTAAAGATGTGTGAGGTCTAGCGTTATCGTGATGAAAAATCACACCCTTTCTGTTGATTAATTCCGGCCGCTTTCTCTCAACTTCTTGTTTTAATCTCATCAGTTGTTCGCAGTAGAGTTCAAATCGATGGTCCTGCCTGGTGGTAACAGCTCATAATGAATAATGTCCTTCCAATCCCACCACACACACAGCATCACCTTGTTGCGAGTTTAAACCAGCCCGATACAAATAGTATAGCTAAAGAGATTTTATTACAAGTTTATACACACTATGTGCGAAAAGACGTTTTCCCCAACCTAATATAACGTCGGTCGCAAAACCAAATATACGGACCGACTGATCTAAGCGGTTAACGAAGCCTATGAATGAATACAATTACATTGCGTAAAACTAAGTAACTTATTATGGAGTCCATCAATATTAAGTTTAGCGTTAACAATAATTATAGTCATCAAAGAACCTCATAAAAATTATTGGTAACTGCTGGCATCTGCAGGTTAAAACTCCTGCCTCCTGCTCCTGAAAAAAAATACATTTCACTAACGTCTTGTCACAATTCCCGCTTTGATTAATGAAGGTAATTAACTGAATGAAAATTGAAAAGACTGTAATTAAGTGGGTCAGTTACCAGATAAAAGGCGTTTCTGGCAGTGATTAACCATTTCCTATTCCAAATGAGCCCAAAAATACTAACAAACCCCTACCACAAATAAAGAGCTTACAGAAAGCCCGTTCTCACCTTTTTCCTGTTTAATTACCTGAACTTGCCTGACCGCCTAGGGTTGCTACTATATTCGCTCTGAATTTTAAAAACGTATTGGTTAAGACAGAACCCGCCAAAAACAAAGTTCGACAAAAACAAAAACACTCGCGACAGTGCGACTGGCCGTTACACCGATTCTGACCGGTGTCGCCTGTAAACTCACTGCGTCTGTGTGCGTGATCAAAATGGTGGTTTCTTCTAAACGGAGCATCTGTCCGGTGCGCCACGCCGCATGCGTTATTTTTGCCCGTACATTGAAAATTATTTATAGCATTTTTACAATTCTCATTTTTCATCTAGATTCTGATTGTATCGATGCTAGATGTATAAGATTACATTTTAGATATAAAATTCGTCAGGTCCATAAGTAACTTGATTAATATATCAACCAGGATTGCAGAAGGCGTGTGCTCGAGTCCCACTTAGCTACCCAGAACCCAAGTTGTTTTTTTATTAGTTTATAATCTTTTAACTCGTAATAAATGCCTAACAGACTGCAGTAGAAAGCCTAATAACCAAGTTTTTTCTTTTCAATAATAATAAAAATACATTCTACTTGATAAAAAAAAAAATTACCACTTCTCCTTTACCAAAATTTTTTCGACTACTTCATTTTAGGCAAAAAATATTCTTTTTGAAAATAAAAAGGTCTGGGTGAAATTTATTACTTCGCCTGGCCAGGCTATGCATAAAATTAATTTGTTACCGGACCTGGCCGCCGGCATTATGATGTTATACACTGCCTTTGACAATTGAGGTAGCACAATATGAGTCGTACGACATTATAATTGATGGGAGGGTTTTTAAATACCTTGTTAGATAAGATATGCTTTAACCAAACTCTGAAATGTATAACAGAGAGTGTTAAAAGAAACTTGCCTTACCTATAACATTGATGAAACAGCTGTTAGCGATATCCATTAAAGACAATGAGTAAATAATCTTTAGACATCCTTTTTACAATTATTCTTCTAATTACTGTCAACTCAGATATTAAAATCCGTACAGAAAAAGTACACCTGCCCCACCTTGCTAAAAAGTGGGTACAGGAAAAGTACTGGAGAGTCAGTCGTCGGCATCATCGGCATTCTGTTCGTAGCCTCCGCAACAAGCGGTCTAATTAATCAGTGTATCAGTGCTAGCTATGAGAGAGAAATCTAGAATCTAGAAATAAATTATTTTCTTAAAAAAATGTGGTTTACCTTCTGGAAATCCTTATACAATGTTGGCTTACAATGTAAAATACACTATACAACTTTGTCAGATCTTTTAAATGGCCTCGATTGCTCAGTTGGAAGAGCAGCCACTCGGATGGGGGAAAACGCGGTTTTGAGTCCCGCGTGAGTCTAGGACCAAGTCAAATAATTCTAGTTTCTATAGTGCGAGTGACATGCTTTTGCAACTCCCACAATTAACTGGCCTGGGGCCAGTCGTGTATAAAATTTCATGAACTAAAAGCTAAGCCTAGTAGTTCCTTAGTTTTTAAAATCTAAAAACACGTGATGGCTCGTTAATTGCAAGGACGGTCCATATAATTATTTAAATAATTTGAAATGTTCTATAGATGTAACATTGTACCATTATTGTATGTAACTAAATATAATGCAAAGAAGTATCAAATAAAATTGATGTGGTAAATATGAATATTATTATAAATAAATAAATATCCCTGGACATTATTCCACACAACGCCATCTAGCCCCAAAGTAAGCTAATTAAAGCTTGTGTTATGGGATACTAGACAACGGATAAAATTATGTATGTGAAAGTCACGTCATTTTTCATCATCAAAGGTAGATTGTAAAAGATTTTATGATTATAGTTTTCTCAATTGTCAATTATTTCATTTGAGTGTCAAATTCCATCCGCTGCTTTCCTTGTGTTATGCGGTCCCAAGTAAGAAAAATTCGTTTCCAGAATTGACCTGACCAGGAATCGACCCCGAGACACTACGGAAATCAAGGCGAGAAACCGTCTTACAGCGCACTACGAAAATCGTGTCGTCCAAATATTGATAAAATAAAATCTGTACGTCATATTACAGTTTTAGAAATGTATTTCCTTGGTGCTTACAAAC
Organism: Udea olivalis; assembly: GCA_947369235.1. Lineage (NCBI taxonomy): Eukaryota > Metazoa > Arthropoda > Insecta > Lepidoptera > Crambidae > Udea > Udea olivalis. Next base: position 4,770,879 of record OX376362.1, on the reverse strand, counting down.
ATTATAAAAGAGAGCTAGCTGTGTAAATTTTTATATTTCTGTACGTCTACCACGAGTTGCCACGTTAAATTTACATTATCAGTCGCGTAAAAAAGTTGTATTGGGGTTACAAATCTCAATACATTTTTTTACGCAAACAATAATGTAAATTTAAAGTGGCAACTCGTGGTAGACCTACTAGCTCTAGTAGATATGGCTGTGCGCTGATATGTTAGTCAGTTTGACACTTTGACACCTCTTTTATTTTAATCGAAAATGTTACTCATTTAAGTTAGCCAATTTAGCCTTATTACAATTCTTTACAACTTGTCAATTTCATTTGGTAAACTGAGCGTAGCGAACAATTTCGTAATATGATTTTTCATTTTCGGCCAGTGAGCGGTTACCTGGCACACTATTTTCTAGGCTGGATATTTGCTGAAGAAATTGCTCGCTCCCCTCAGTTCAGGGAATTAACTAAACTGGATGTAAGCGATTGTAATAACGCCCCAGGAGCCGTATTACAATATTTTGACATTATCGCAGCGTTTACGGTTCTAAAAATGCTCACTTTGTACTTCTAAAACTGAAAAGTTTCAGACTGGTACTATTTGACAGGTAAACAACAGTATGAAATGTCAAATACGCCACGCAGAAGTTGAGTTTGCATGACGTAATGGTCATGTGACTTGGATTATGAGAACATAATACCGTATTGCCAGGACGCTCAATTCACAGATAAATGCGAGGAAGCTTTCAGAGGTCGTAATAAGGCCCCAAGTCAAATATTTTAAGCATAAAACAATGCGTCGCGTAATAATAAGTCTACCTTATAGTATGCATTACCTGCGGCCTTCAAATTATTATCAACGCATAGTTTAATCGGATTCGAGCTGCTCTGTCGCACAATATGTAAATTTACATAGGGTGCAATCGCATCGCTCACGCATAGCGCTATCTTATTATAGAACTAATGATTTTCCATACACTGGATAAAGCATGTCATACAATTGCTTAAACATCACACGTGGCAAAGACATCCTGCCTTCTGTTTCTTCTGACATGTGTGAGTGAAAGAAGTATGTGAGGGAGAAGAGTAGGAATATATTGTAACTAAAGGTGCATTTAGATCAAACTAGCGAATGTTTTTCTTTCCCAACTCTATTAAGGTGTAAGACAGGGTGACGTTATATCCCCGAAACTCTTCACCAACGCACTGGAGGATGTCTTCAAGACACTGCAATGGGATGATCTTTCTGTAAACAGAGACAGAGCATGCTTTTGTTGTTCTATCTTTGTTCGCGGATAGCACAAGCTAGAATGCTCGTTCTTGATTCGTCGACCTTTTTCATTAGAATTCTTTTAGTGTAAATGTAAAACGAATTATCATAGACGTAAAAGATCACGAAAGAACATTTTTACTCTAGCTCTAACTCTATGTTCGTTTGGTCAAAATGCACCTTAAGAGAAAAGTGTGCTTAAAATGACGCAAGCACACATTTTGCTGTATAGTTGACAGCGCGCAAATGCTAGTTCCTTGAATGTTGAAGGTCATTGTACTCGGCCTATTAATCTGTTGACATAAAGGCTTGCAAATCGTGACATTCATCAGCTGATTGAAGTAACCCTGTCTTGTTTGCTGCGAATGATGATCTAGAAATGGCTTATTAACCTTAGTAAGTACGTAAGTCTTTAGTGTGTATGGAAAAAGGGGAATACATAGATTTCAAAGCTAACCTTTTCAAGCGCATACACATATTTTTAGTAATTACTTAAAACATTTATCCGAAACCTAATTACCTCTTACATTTTAGACATTTTACAAACTTATATAGAAATCCGCCAGTAGCTTTACATACAACTTGACAGATAGTTACAAATTCTAATTATAATTCTCTATTTCGTATTTAGGATCGAACATAAAAATACCGTACATTTTATTAAATATGTAAAAAAACAGTTTTAACTTAACATGTAATAAGTTATTTAAAACTTTAAAAGCCTTATCAGTAATAACTTTATAACTATGTAGAATTCACCCCTTCATAGATGAAAATACTCCGACGACCGTTCATAGTCACAAATCCCTATGGGTGAAATCTTCCCTGATATTTGTGGGTAAAATATTTTTGAGAGCTTCGTGAAAATATTTTCTTGTAAGTGACAGGCTGTCGGCGCAATAGTGCCTGGGTAATTGACAACCGCGTTTTGGCGGCGTGACAGCCTGGGAATGTAACTAAACGAGTATCCTTGTGACGTAAGTGTACAGAGCTGGTAGTCACAGAGGCTACTACGTGAAAATATATTTTTTATCGCTACTGTATCGAAAAAAAATCATTCGAAAATTGTTTTATTACTATTCTGACATATTTTGTTCGCATGTAGATGAATTAATTTAGTTTTTGGACGATCTTATTATAAATTCTAATATTTGAAATATAATGTTTTATATGTCACCATATGATTGTGAACACAGTTAGTTTATAATCTATCTCGCGAAGTTTCAAACTGGCGAAAAAATGTGAAACTGTACTACAATGCTTACAATACGAGTACAACGTAGATATTAATGTTCGATAGTTTTAAATCTACCCATGGCAAACCGTCAAATTGTGAACGAACCTGCACTTACCCACAGGGTTCACAATCTATCACATTTTCTCACCTGTACGTCTACCACGAGTTGCCACTTTAAATTTACGTTATCGTTCGCGTAAAAAATTGTGTTGATAATTTTTTTTTATATAATGCTGTAGGCCTATGCCCAGCAGTGGGATTACCAGGGGGGACCGTGCATCTCCGAAACACTTTTGAGACGATCAATTGACAACTGTCCAGCTTAAGCTGAACCTTATTGAATATGGTTCATCATATAATTCTGAACTCAACGTACACTGGAAATATCAACATTTCTGAAACATTTTTTTTTTACTTAATTGATAAAAATTTATTGATTTCAGATTTTTCCCTTTGTATTTACTCAACCACCTATCTAGATGCTAAATTTGAACTTTCTAGGTGGGCTTTCTTTTTGATCTATAGGTCAGTCAGTCACAAAAATGACGATTTGTGGACGTTAATATCTATATAACCGTTTGAGTGGTATTTATGAAATTTGGAGTACATGTCTAACTCGCGAGTCTCAATAGATAAGCCATGTTTACGTGAAATAGTTTTGGAGTTATAAGGGGGTCAAAAGTGGCTCCAAATGTTCGTGTAATATTACACACGGTGCTGCTCGTCAGTTCTGTTAGCTTGAACTTGGCTTTGACACGCTACCGCGTGTCTAGATTCGAAAACAATTATAAATAATTAAAATATCTGTTTATTTATGTCCAGCGAATAACGTATGTGACAACCCAAGATGGCGGCGGGAGGCACATGGCGTTCAACCAATCAGCGCGTTTCGTTTACAATTTGACAGTTTCCCATCTATAAAGGTTATAAACTACCTAAAAATTATGCGATAAATTGTAAATGGTTTGTTAGAGTTCACAATTTTTCGATAGTTTATGATTTCGCGAGATAAATTACAATGACATAAGTACATGAAATGTAGTAACAAAAATAAATGATTCTGATCTTATTTATTAAACAAATTCCGATTCTAACTCGCAACATCGATTTTAGCATAAAATATTATCATACAAGTCAAGAGCTATCCACAGTATCGACTAATGAAGTCTTTTTCTTTCCAGGTACCTACCTCTAAATTTTTTGGTTTAACAGGCAAGTACCTTAGTAGTACGTATTATTATAATTATTATTGTTCATTACTCACAGTAAGCTGCTCGCTCATTGCATTTGTTCCAGTCTTGATTGCACAAAAACCAGGAAAGTTTTTTTTTAACTTGGTAAAAAAACAAACCAAAGCCTAATAATACCCAGTAACCTCTTTAAAAAATGATTATGGCCGTGTCTTTACATAATGAACTGGAGACGGCCAAGAAAGGCGTCATTTGTTTTGCCTTGGCGTTTATTTTTAAGAAATAATAGCTAGACCGATGGTCCGTCCAAAATGCCACTATAACGAGCCCGAAGAAATATTGTTTGAGTAATAAGATTTATTCGTATTATCATTTTGAGAGAATTTCTTGGAAGTATCTTTATGAATTCAGAAAATACAGTTAATAGTTTCTTAGCAGAACATGGTGATAAGACAAAATAAAACTGTGTATTCAGTTCAAATATTTTTATTTCTTTATTCTCATAAAGACATTTTGCTACTTACATGAGAACTTATTACTATTTAAAATACAAATGTTAGGTACAGTATTCGGCTTAGGAATTCAGTGTGCGAGATCCAACGGTTTATAGTATCCAATAAAAGATTATTTTTTATACATTTCAGTAGTTTTGATTTAAAAATACTAAAGGATTGGGCATTTTTTATGTCTGAAGGTAGTTTGTTGTAAATTTGGACTACTCCTTAAGTGATTGACTTATTGCCATAAGTTATTTGTTTTTTTTTGTAAATGATATATGTGTTGAATATTCTTATGTAATATTTTTCTAATGCATATCAAATGCATTTCGTGTAGTTATATAGTTGCTTGATGTTCATTAGGGATGTTTCTTTAAAGAACGTTACTGTAGGTGTCAAATGTGGATAGTTCAATAGAGGTTTAACTACTTTGTTTTGTGAAATGTGTAGTTCTTTGATTTTAAATTTAGATGCGGTCCCCTATATTTCTATGAGATATAAAAATTAACTTTAAGGCACCCAAATTTGTTGTAAGTTTCCAAACTGCATCCTACAGTTATGACGTACGGCTATACTTTAACACACACAAAAAGCTGTTAGTCAGGTAGGCGTTCTTGCTAGAAGCTGCGTTTTTACAAACTGTAATGACTGATGAAAGTGGCAGGAATTTCATGGATAATACTAAAAGCAGTCACCCTTTCAGCGGAAGATTCAGATTAAATTTCGGCCTGATGTTTTTTCATTTAATTTTTCATCTTTAAATGAAAATAATATCATTTTGAACGTAAAATAACAAAACCTGTCTATGTGATTGGTTAAATTATTAAATATAGAATATGTGCGAAGTCGTAAAAACCATTTCAATTGAAGTCACTTTTAAAGCTTAACGAATGGCCCGGCCGTAGCATCTGCTACGCGCCATTGTCTACAAAATGCGCTACGTCTAGTCGTAGCGCAATTGATTGTCTTCAAGACAACTTGCCCTTTGTTCCAAGTTGTATGAGTTTGTATTAAGAGGTGCAACTTTTTTCTTACTTTATTGTGCCCTATTAATGTTCGTAACTGAAATAATAATACTTTCTTTTTTTAAGGCGTTTTGACTGTGCAGCGCGAGAAAATATTGAGTAAATAATTTCCTTCGGAAGTGGAAACAACATATAACACGTTTTTACCTTCCGCTGAAAAAATATATTCTTATCCGTTACTTCGTCTGCCACAGCAAATGCTGTAAGTTTAGAGTTCCAGATTACAAAACAATCAACACGATTTTAAAAATCTTTCTGTGTTCGTTTTATTTTCAAAGCTTCCAAATGAAAAGTCCCTTTTACAAGGTGATTTTTTTCTTTCTACATTTAGACTTAAAAGTAATATAACAGTCCCATCTGATTAATCTCAAGTAACCGTAGCAGCGTCTACAAGCCATCGCCTACTAATGCTACGTCGTAGCACCGTAGCTTACCGTAGCTTTCAACGATTTATCGGTAGAGAACACGATCTATCTTAGAAGACTCAAGTTCCTCGTCGTGCTTTCATCGATTTGTTTACATAATGTCCGTGTTTACTCTGACTTCCCGGAGGCGTAGTTTGGTTGCCGTATTTAGTGAAACGCTGAAATATGCATGCATTTATAGTGCTGTTGCATGTTGTTCTATATGAATACAATGGCGTGCAGCGTACCTACTCGTAGATGGAATTTGATTTTAGACCAGTCATAGAACATAATTTTTATTCTTGTATATTTTAAGTGTTCCTTGTTGAATGTAAATTTTACCTAAACCTAGATTTTGTTTTGGACCGTTTTGCTATGTGTAAAACTATAAGTTCCCCAAAATTTAAGTTGCATACGTAGCCATCAACTTCAGTTGTAAATATTTTTAGTCGTTTTATCCTGTCAGGCACTGGACCCTAGTGAAGTAAACTTGATCGATATATTTATTTTCATGATAGCTACGGGAAGTTGGACGGAAGAAAATGAGCAGCAATGGTTGGCTGATGAAAAATGGACGACTTGGTGACCAACCTGACGTCAGGATGGCCAGTCACTCTTAAATGTTTTGTTTTATCTGAAATGAGATGGCAGCAATTGTCTACTTGTAACAGACGGCAGCAATAATTAGTCACAATTTCAACGATAAATCGTCTTTAATATTAGAGTGACCGGCCATTCTGACGGTAACTAAACGTCTGGTATTTTATTTGTCATAATCTGTAATAACCGTTTACCATCGGATAATACAAAATGATAGAGAACTTGGAATCAACATTATTCACGCTTTCTATAAGTTTGTAAAGCACTCCGTAATCGCAAATACTGTTTTAGAAGCAATGTCACCTTAGAATACGCTAAAGAAAATACGCTTCCCTTCTTCTCAGAAAACGTTTGTCCTAGAATTATGCGCTGGATAAGAAATAGGTACATTACACAAGACATGTTTTTTTAAGCCTGTAATTTTAGTAGTTACTTGCTTTATACCTGTAGTAATAATATCAGTAGCTCTTGTTTTTTTTACTCCCTTTGACTCAATCTTCATCTTACATCTTTTAGTTTTACAGGTACCACACAAGTTATTGCTTTTCGTATCATGTTTCTCTATTGTGCGATGGCTTACCACCTACTACGGTAGGTTCAATTACCATTGGGGAAAAGTGAGCTTCTGAGTGTTCCGTGCACTATGACGGCAACAGTCACTTGCCTCTGACTTCCCCGATTGGAATATAGTCTTGATGGTAGTTATGTTACTCTATTGTTTTTTTTTTAGTTCCTCTCATTGCTCATCTTACTTTACCACATTTTTTTCTTAAATTGCATATTGCCTACTTTTACATATGTAGTTCAATGTGATAAGTTATTTATATCCTGCGTTATTTAATTAAAACCTAATAAAGGTTTTTATCATATGGATTTAGGTGATTTATCATTAGGATAATCCTCCTACCTACTTAATAACTTTACCTAAGCATTTTGTAAAACCTTTACACTTGTAGATGTAAGCATTATTAGACAGGTACATTGTAAAACCAGCAACTTAAGCTAGTCGGTATTTTCGAGAAAACTGCACCAAGATAAACAAATAGATAAATTTAATTGGCAGGTGTTTTTTTAGCTTTTACCAATGCTCTACCCAAATATACTTTGAAACTAGAAAAGTTCGACCAACCCCTCGAGTCCTTCTCGAGCTCGATTTTTTCTAGTTTCTAGCTTTATAACATTGACTACTTACACCAAGATCATCTCACCCGAACTTAGCAGAGCTTGTATTACAACAAAAGTGATTTGTCAAAAATTTCTCTCTGTATTTAATTGAAATTAAAATAAATAAAATAAATTTTAAAAACACTTACATGTGGTAAACTAAAGCCCATATACCTGCCAGGCATTCCTTTATAAAATTCAATGATTTATTTATTTTCAGTTGATTTATTTTCAAAGCTTCAACTACTTTTTTTTTTGTAAACTAACTTGTTTTGTATAAGTAAGTGCGATTATTTCTTCCGGATTGCTGGCACGTGGAGGCTTTAGTGTTTTTATTTGGTCTTGTTCATTTGTACGCAAGTACAATTTTAAAAGTGTAATTTGAGTCTGATATTTATTTATTCATTATTATTGTATTGATATGGTTTCGCCAAAAAGTACCAGTAACCAAAGCGAGCATTTCCTTTCCTTTTCTTCTTCTTCCTTAGACGATGAAAGTTTCCACTCCACATCTGCACCTCTCCTTGATGTCCTACATTCTGTTTTTGCAGATGTCCCCAAAAACTTCAACGTGGTTCACTTCAACGCTCAAAGCATCCCAGCCCACCACACTGACATGTTGACAGCTTTTGACAACAAGAACATTCATGCAGTTCTCGTGTCTTAAACTTGGCTGAATCCTAATACTCCATCCACATCCTTCTCCTTACCCGGTTTCGTCCTTGTCCGGAATGACCGCATTGTCAGAACTGGCGGTGGCGTAGCCATATATATTCGATCTCACATTCCTTTCACTATTGTAAATAATTCTCCACCGTCATCGTCCTCTGAGCTAGCCCAGCACTTATTTCTTGAATTATCACTGTCTCATACCAAAGTACTACTCGGTGTTGTCTATAGTCCATCTAAGGGTGTGGATTATTTCTCTTCCTTCGAAAAGACTTTGGAAGAATTGACCACGTTATATAGCCATACTATAATAATGGGCGATTTCAATACCTGCCTTCTCAGGAATGACGCCCGTTCCCATCGTCTTAAATCTCTCGTAAATGCAAGTGATATGCATGTGCTCCCTCTTAACGCTACTCACTTCTTCCCAAACTCCGCTCCATCTCTTTTAGACCTTATCTTGGTCTCAATACTCAATACTCAATCATTTATTTGCATTCCATAATGTAGTGAAGATGTTACAAATTTGATGTGTTCATTACAGACCCTTTCGGGCACAGCAAATAGGATAGAGGAGGACGCTTTTAACTTAACACTCGTAATTAACTAGCTTTCTTCTATTCAACTAAATATCTACTTAATATAAATTATCCATAAGCCTACATGAATATTCACTTGCCTTACAAATGTTACCTATATCTATTTTTCTGAAAGATATTCCTCGATTATGTAGTAGCATTTGGCTGTTAAATGATTTTTTAATTTATTTAGAAAACGCTTTTCATTTGCTTCCTGTTTGAGGGTTGCTGGCAGTTTGTTATAAATTTTTATGCTCATGACAAACGGGCTAGAAGAGTACAGCGATAATTTTGAAGGCGGTAGTAGCAATTTATTCCTGTGGCGTAACTCATATTTCACTTTTAAGTCTTCACGTTTCGTGTACATATGTTGATTTTTACGTGCAAATTTACATATTTCAAATATGTAGAGGCATGGTAAAGTTAGTGTATTATTTTTTACAAAAAATGGTTTGCAGCTGTTCGTTTGTTCTAAGTTAAAAATTATTCTTATAAGTTTTTTTTGTTTTATAAATAGGCTAGGTGCATCTGTAGAGTGTCCCCACAAAATTATACCGTAGCTAAGCCACGCATGGGCGTAGGCATAGTAGGTTACGATTGCAGTTTTCTCGTCGGTGGTTCTCTTTATTTCGCGGAGTGCATACGAAAAGCTGGCCAATTTACTCTTCACTTTCTGTACATGAGGCTTCCAATTTAAATTTGCATCTATTATCAAACCATGCAATGAGGTTTCTTTAACGTGTTCTAATTTTTGGTTGTTAAATTCTAATTTTAATTCTAGTGGGGAAACAAGAAAAATGCTGCAAAATCAAAGTTCAAGATGGAGCCATCGCACAAAAACCGCGAAAAATACAAAATGATAAGAAACCGCTACAATAGGTTGTGTAGAGACGCTCAACGGCGCCATATTCACGAATCTGTTGAGAACGGTAACCCTACAAAAGTATGGAAATTCTTGAGATCGCTAGGAGTTGGAAGATAACGTAGTGAATCCGCCCCCCAAGATATTAATATTGACCTCTTAAATTCCCACTTCTGCTCATCTACCTTCATTGATGATACTAGAAAGCGTGACACTTTAAATAAACTGTCTTGTCTTCCAACTCCTGATTTTTCTCCTTTTGTCTTCAGTCAAGTTACTGACTGTGATGTTTTGAAGAACGTTGAGGCTATTTCATCTGATGCCGTCGGTAACGATAGTGTTAGTCGTAAGATGATCGTACCCCTCCTCAAGGTCCTAAATCCTGTCATTACCCACATCCTGAACTACTCTCCCCTTTCGAGCACCCTCACACTTATATGGAAAGATGCACAGGTAATTCCTCTCCCAAAAAAGTCCAACCCTGAATCATTCTCCGATTACCGCACTATTTCCATTTTGCCGTTTCTGTCCAAAGTCTTGGAGCGTGTTGTACATGATCAGCTTAGTCACTTCCTTTCCAAATACAACCTTTTAAATCCCTTCCAATCTGGATTTCGTCCCGGTCATAGTACAACTACAGCCTTAGTAAAGATTACTGACGACATTCGGCGTGGCATGGACTGCCGGAGCCTGACTGTGTTGACGTTGCTTGACTTCAGTAACGCTTCTTCTTCTTAGCGTGTCGATGGAACCCGAGAATTAATTACATCGTAGCAGCCCAGAATTCAGCCACTTGTATTGCGGATTGACTGCCGTCCATTAAATCCGCTGGCGTGCAGGTGTTGGGGCACGCCGGGCACGATGTTTAGTGTGCCATAGTTTGCACTGCACCGCAAACACAGTCCACATCGGAGCTTACCGAAAATCCCCACCTGACCAAGTTATCCTTACTTCGGCCAACCTGAGTCCGAAGCCTGTTTAAGGACTTCCAGATCGGCCATGGTAAATCATGTCCAGGAGGGAGGTTCTCGGCAAGCGGGACAAAAGGAGTAGGCAGAGAGGCTTTTTTGCGCCAAAGTTCACATCTGGCCTGTGCGGGTTCAGTAGAAAGTGGGGCGACACACTTAATAAAACTGCGACGACTTTTTAGCCTTTGCGGCACTGAGACGTTGCCGTGCATAGGATGCCGTGAGTCGCGATCTGCGTTTGCCCTTTCAGTAGAGCTAGAAATACGGTTATAATACGGTTGACTTCGACATCCTTCTTGGCATTTTGCGTTCTCTTAACATATCTCCGGCGGTGCTTGAATGGTTTCATAGTTACTTGCATGGGCGCCGGCAACGCATTCGTGCTGAAGACTCGTTTTCTGCATGGCGCGATATTTCTGCTGGCGTACCGCAAGGTGGTGTCCTGTCTCCTCTTCTTTTTTCTGTTTTCATAAATTCTATTGCTCATAATCTCTCTTCTTCTCACCACCTTTATGCAGATGATCTCCAAATATATTCGCAGGGTAGCCTTGAAAACCTTCATGGGGTAGTCGGAACTATTAATGCTGATCTGGCACGTATTCTGGACTGGAGCATGGCCTTCGGTCTTAAGGTGAACCCGAACAAAACACAAGTTATTGTCATTGGCAGCTCGTGGTTGATATCAAGGATCGAATGGGAGTCGATGCCGCCTATTGTAATTGATGGGATCCAGATCTCCTATAGCAGCATAGTGAAAAACTTAGGTGTCTTTCTTGACAGTTCGTTGAGCTGGGAGAAACAGATTGGTGAGGTGAGCAGGAGAATGTTCGCATCAGCAAGTTCTCTCAGTAGACTCCGCCACTTCTTACCTATACCCACCAAAATTGCACTTGTGCAGGCCTTGCTGCTGCCAATTCTTGACTATGCCGATTGTGCCTATTTAGACATCACTGAAAATTTTCTGAATAAACTCGAGCGCCTTCAAAACTTCTGCATACGCATTATCTTCGGGTTACGTAAATTTGATCACGTTTCTCAATTCCGCGCTCAGTTAAACTGGCTAACCATGCGACATCGCCGTGATCTTCATATTTTGGCCCTATTGTATACTACTTTGTTTAATCCCCGTTCGCCTCCTTACCTTAAGACGCTGTTTCAATTCATGCAGCCTACCAAAAGTGAAGGCATGCGGTCTTGCCGGAAACTCTACCTGACAGTCCCTCCGCACTCTTCTTCAGCTATTATTCTCAATCCTTTGTTGTTCGCTCAATTCGTCTGTGGAATTCCTTGCCTTTAACCATTCGTCAATCTCAATCCTTACCTATTTTCGAATCTCAGGTAAAGTCGTATTTCCTCTCTCTCTGACTTCGTGTTTTGTTTTTTTTTTCTTTGTTTACGTTCCTCTTACATATGTTTCTCTCCTAATTTAGTTCGTTACACAAGGAAACTGGTGCTAGGTAATCTAAAACAATATATGTGTGTATACATAGATGTATTTATTTATTTATTTTTATATTAGCATAATATTCAAGTGTAATTACTATTTTTTTTTTCCATAGCTTTTGCGCAGCCTAACTCGTCCTCTGTTTTAAATCTCTCTGCCGAAGGTTGTCTGGAAGAGATCGCTCTGTAGCGATAAGACCGCCTCAATTGTACTTTAATATTTACTTTTTTGTTTTTACGTGCTGTAAGTATTTGTTTGTGCAATAAAGATTATCTTATCTTATCTTAAGTGTCAGAAACTGATTAATATATTTTTTTTATTTTTTTAAAAAAAATATTTCTTTAAATAAATAAATAAATATCTGGGACAATTCACACCAAGATCATCTGACCCCAAACTAAGCTGAGCTTGTAATATGGGCGTCAGAGACTGATAAACATACTAAAATATTTCTAAATACATACCTAAATAGATAATAACACCCAGACACACAACAAATACAAATGTTCGTCACACAAATATTTGTCATGGGTGGGGATCGAACCCACGACCTCTGGCGCTAAAGGCAGGATCCAACGGGCCAGTCAATGAAATATTTCTGAATACAAATTTGAATAGGTAATACCAACCAGACCCAGAACAAACACAAAATGTTTATTAAACTAATGTTTGACTTTGGTGATGGAACCCAAGACCTCCGGAGTTAAAGGCAGGATCACTACCATTACACACAGGCCAGTGAAAAAATCATGTGACATCAATTATCATAAATACAGTCAGTCAAAAAGGTTGTCAAAGATTTTGTAGAGGTTTAGGTTGATTTATACGTCAAGACATAAAAAGTTCGATTTCCCCTTGCAATATTATTAAAAAGTCAACCTTATTAACAATGAGATCCCACAGAAACTTTTGTCGAAATCAGTAGACAACTTTTTGGGCAGGTTGTGACCCTTCAGCGACTCAAGTTGCTGACAAAGGCAGGCTCAAATGCAAGCAGAACCGAGGTTTTGCATAGATGATGATTCGGTTAATGAACATTTGTGAACTCTTTCACATAGATAAAAGCAGAACCTGATGCGTACAAGCCAAATAGCGGTTAGCCACATGACTGACCACTATTTCATCCCGCGTTATTGAAAAGTTATTGAAACGAGTTAACGTTATGATACCGAAACTGACTGCGGTCTACAGCCTCACAACGACTCCAACAATAACAATAAATAAATAAATAAATATCCCTGGACATTATTCCACACAGCGCCATCTAGCCCCAAAGTAAGCTAATTAAAGCTTGTGTTATGGGATACTAGACAACGGATAAACATACTTAAATACATTTTCTTTTGTAAATACATACTTATTATACATAGGAGACACCCAGACCAGTACAAACAGACATGTTCATGCACACAAATGTTTGTACTGTGCGGGGATCGAACCCGCGACCTCTGGTGTAGTAGCCAACTTCTTAACCATTACACCAAGTCGGTCGTCGAAACAATAATTGTACCTACATTATATCATCGTATAGTTTTAGAAGAATACGCAATTATATTTTTACTTTTTAGTGTTTTGTTTTAGAATAGTTTTTTTTTTGAAGTTCTTGTTAATTTTAAACATAGAAAAAGTATCGTTCATTTGCTCCTAAGAATTGAAGAATTTCATTACCTTGTCATAAATCCCATAATTAGAACCTAACCAAACTCTCATCAAACATCATCTAAGGTTTTATTTTGTTAATTTTTTTGTTTTTTAATGAATAAACACAACTTATTGGCACACTTGTACCGTGTTAGGTCACATAGGCCTCTTCCTCACCAGATCGGTGCGTTTTCGTTTCGTAACCGATTCTGCACTGAATCTGTACAGAATTTCGGATTTAGAATTTCTAAAAAACATTTTCTGACAGGCTCTGGATGTTTTCGGTAGGGTATTGTACTGGTGTTGTAATTGATGTGAGTGAGGCGCGTTGCGGATTATACGCAGAGGCGCGCGTATTCGCTTGGTAAAATATCTGTACCGAAACGAGTCGGTCTGAATAATCTCTTTGGAATACATGCGCTCTGTGAAAAATCTGTACAGATTCGGTACATACCCAAAAAGAAACAATTTGCTCTTGGGAATAGGATTTTGCTTATAATGCTATAAGTCTTACACATGTCACAGAAAAGTTATATAAAATGTATGCCGGCTTGTATATGCACTGCTAAAAGCAAAGTAATGCCAACACTAATAATCTTTTAAAAACAGTCTAGAAAACGCATTAGAGATTAAAATATATGATGTATTGAGGTACTAGTTCTATGGTAGTAAGATATGGGACTTTCACTCTACGCTAAATACTTTAATGTTAATAAAGTCATAACCAAGTCTAACTCTTCTCTATGAAAATGCGTTATTAGGACACAAGTAATACTAGTAGTCTCAGGAACGCCGTTTATTTTGGTAGCTATGTTAGAAATTCTGTATAAGAAAGAATCTCGGCTCTTACAAGAGTATGAGCATCGAATGAGAGCTTATTGGTCATATATTTGACTAGAAATCCTAAACTATTTTTTTTAGCTCTTTTAAAACCTCTACACCTTAGTGTTAATAAAACTAGAAAATGTAACTAGTGGTTCTGTACAGGATTTTGTTATTGAATCCGTCAACGTATTGAATCAAGATCAGCTAAGTCCATTTTCTGATATTAAAAACGAAAATGGGTCATGTCATTCTAGCTCTTTCAGACCGGCGCCTAAACCAGATATAAATTTATCTGGTTTTCTGGAAAAAAGTCAATTAGCAGCTCATTCGCATAAAATGAGCTGCTAATTGCAAATCTGAGGTCGTTTTTACATTTTCCGGACACCATCTCAGAAAATTTCAGCCCATAAAATTATATGATTATATTATTATTATATTTTTTTTAATATAAACATATACAGTCAATGAAAAATGAAGAAATTAAAGTAAAGTAACTGACCTACGCACTGTTCCACTGCAGGGCAAAGGACTACATCATTGATATCAGCTACGATTGATAGGTATATTTGCTTAATCACCACGCGTGCTTACTGGGGTTGGTGACTATGATTGGTTTGTAGCGATGACAATCAATGAAAATTAGTGGTGCCATCGATTTGCTTGTCAATGGATGATACAAAAGCTGTGAAAGATATCTTGCAGACCTTGGTATTTCTGCAAACTCTGGTTCAGGATTCACTCCAACAGTCCACAGTGAACTTGCTAAAAAGTATTCACTGATACCTGATTGAAAAGTCCATATCTTGGGACGAAATTTTGTTTACCCGTCAATTAAAAAAAACGCGGTATTCTTTCGATAGAAATATGTGTATATCTAGAATAGCAACCATTTATAATTTTTGTTTATTCAAAAAGGCACTGAAAAGAAAAAGTCAACATATTATACGTCATTAAAAACGTTTCCAGAATCACAACTTCTTTATGAAGGAACCCTAACAGTTTTCCAATATGTCTGACTAGAAGCACACGATACCCCTTGCATGAAGTACTGAAGACTCATAACAGCACTTGCTCAGCTGTTAGGTCTACGAACAGTTTTAATCAAAACGACTAGTGAAAATCATAACACTTTTAAAATCTGAATTTATCAAAACTTAAAGGGGCATTAAAAATTTGACACAAATACCTGTGCCCGTCAAAATGGCGGGATCAAACATGGAATCCAGACAATTTTGATTCTCATATATACTACCTAATTTCTACTATTTCCTACCTTCGGAGAAATAATTGCTATCTTGATATTTGTAAAGTTATAAGCTAAATGATCTGGTCTCGCCATCTTGATATCAAAATAGCGGGACCAAACTAAACCATTCGCTTTTATTAGGCACATAATTATGATTTCAATATTTACTTCCTCTTTCTTACCTACACTTAAACATACTACAAAGTTACTGTTGCAATAATTTTAAAGTAATGAAATTTAAATTGATTTATTAAAAGAACAATTTAGTTAATATATATTCTAATAGTATAATATACTACCGAATTTATATTTTACCGTATAATAATTTTATTATTAAATTAAAATTAATTTATTTCGAGAAGTTTTGAATAAAATAAAATATACTTGTTACCACTTTTTTATTCGATTGTCTATATTCCTATAATGTTTGACATAATTATATACATTATATAAAAATCCTATATTATCTTCGTTATGCAGAGGGAAAATAAAAACTCAAATAATTCTGATGTACCATTTAATTATCTATAGTGTTAACAAGTAAATTTCGAAGATGTTTAATGCAGTGTGGGATCACATAAGTGCTACTTTTGGTGACCCTTTTCTTTAAATCGTCATAACATTCCCAATTCCCAAAAAATCTAGTACAATTCGATTTATAATGGCCTATACCACCTTCTATGGCTGGCAAAATAAATTCGATGACTGAGACAATTCGATAAGATGCATCATCTAATGTCAAATGCGTTGGAATTTCATATATGTTGACTGCTTCATTATCTGTCATCGCTTCACTGTGATTATCAGACTCGCCAACTCCTAGAATCATGGTCCGCGAACCCTGGAATCCCAAAGTGAAACCTTTGGGATACGACCAGGATACTCGCTAAGATGAGGGAAAGACAATAGAATAAAAAAAGTAGTGACAAGTATATTTTTTTATTTTATTCAAAACTTCTCGAATATATTAATTTTAATTATTATACGGTAAAGTAGAAATTCGGTAGTATATTATACTATTATATATTAACTAATTGTTCTTTTAATAAAATCAGATCGTCAAAATGGCGAGACCATAATTTACATTTCATAACTTTAAAATTATTGCAACAGTAACTTTGTAGTATGTATATGTGTAGGTAGGAAAGAGGAAGTAAATATTGGTCCCGCTATTTTGATATCAAGATGGCGAGACCAGATAATTTAGCTTATAACTTTACAAATATCAAGATAGCAATTAGTTCACCGAAGGTAGGAAATTGTAGAAATTAGGGAGTATATATAATTATCAAAATTATTTGGATTCCATGTTTGATCCCGCCATTTTGACGGACTCATTCCTGGTCTACCTATATTAACGGAAAAGTTACCTTTGCATCAACAATGAGCCGTTGTTATCTTGATGATAAACACCTCAGTCCACCAAACCATTCCTGTCACTTAAAATGTTACACAATTAAGTTTACTTACTCGAATTCAAATAAATATTCTGTAATAACATTATAACTGACATCAAAACTTGATTTTGTTCTCAATTTTCACAGTAAGTATAAGATTTACAGCATGAAATTAGGCGTTCTCAAGATTATATCAAGAATAAATAGCATTTTCAACGGCGTTTGCAGAACCAAAGCAGGATTAAAGGTCTCGAGTTGTATGCCCAAAACGGGACTTGTAGTAGACTACAAAACTATTCTAAGACTATTAAAAATGCATTTAGCAAGCCAAAACGCATTCATGACTAAAACAAGACCAAATTTTGCTAGTTAGGTAGGCGGCACCGAAACGAAAACGCCCAATCTCAACGCAATCGCGGCGGGCGCGGGAGAAAATCGCTCCGACAGTTCTTAGCCTCACTACATATTACTTAATAGTTAGCCTTACCAGCAGGTATATTTATGATCAAATGACGGCCTATTCACATTCAAATATAGTACAAGTGTCGTTTTCTAATATTTTGGTACACAAAAGAAAATTACCTTTACAAATCTACGAATATCTGTTTTCAAATAAAACTTTCCCTGAATTTCCGTCCGGCTTCGTTAATAAGTTGTGTCGTTCAGTATGCGGGCCTATTATCCTTATTAGTCCGGGAAAATTAATCACCTACCGAAAACAATGTATTTCGAGCCATAGTCACTAGTTGGTCATTTATCTTCGCGAATACAAATGAACCGTAGCTTTCTTACGAATAACGAATTACAACCAAAAAAAATACATTATTTTGGAATGTATGAGTAAGTATATGCTACTTATCTGAAACATACTTAAATGTCAGACCGCAGAGATTTCATTTTGCTTAAAAATATGTAGATTTACGACCTAGTTTTTAAGAAAAATCAGGGAAGTTTGACTCACAAAAAATATTTTTCTTAAATGAAGAAGTCATGGGAGTTAAAAAAAAATTCGCTGTAGAATTTATAATCACAAAATTGCAAATAAATTGAAACCTATCCATTTATCATTTATTCTTTATCACAGTAGTACAAGATGGTATGGTGATAAATTAATTAAAAAAACTCCATAATGTTTTGTAATGTTCTTATCAATTTTATTCAAGATTGCGGGCTTTTATGTTTTTTTTTTATTGATGAATATTATCCTAGTGCCTTGATACACACACACACACACACACATCAAGTTTGATACACTACGAACGGGTCACATTGTATATAATTCTTCTATACTTGTGTTTGTTAAACTCCCTAACTTAGTGTGTATATCACTATATAATAGGTGCCTGGATGGTTTGAAAACCCAATCAACCGGTTGAAGGTTGTCTGGAAGAGATCGCTCTGTAGCGATAAGACCGCCTAAATTGTAGTTTTTTTTGTGTTCTTTCGTTATTTACCTGTCGTATTTCTTTGTGCAATAACTATTATGTATCTTATTTTATCTTATCAAACCTAGGTCCTAAGACAGACTTCTTAAATTCTTATGATGTATTTTTTTCAATAAACCTTAATTGAATGTTATTTTTAATGAATAAATGCTCAAACAATATTTTTTATTTACATGAAAAATTACAGGTGGCCGTAACAAATAAAGCTGTTGAAGATTTAAAACGTTTAATCTCATGTTAAATAAAAGCCGCAAAGTAAGAAAGTAAAGTGCCATTTGTAACAAAATACAATGCCTAGTCAGAAGAGAATACAATTCGTTTTCCTTATTGTTAATTAAGTGAGAATGCCAGCCTCTTAATTACTAAAACAGCGGGTTTCTATTAAACTAATTCGTTTACGTTTCCCTGAGAGCATCCTAAACCTCACTCAGAAAAGATATGTCTAAAAAGTAAATTTATTTTCGAACCTGTCTTGTTACATTACGAAACTGCTAATGCGGCTAACACATAGTGTTGCAAAACTATCGATAGTTTCACTATCGAGAATAAGGTAGTGGACCCTTATTATTTTGTTACCAAAACAGTGTAAGGAAAAGCTACGGTGATAAATGTTGTTTCTGAACCTTTTTATTATGACGAATTAAAAATTGCAAACTGCGACGCACACGAAATTACCCCTTAAACGAGTAAAACAGCATCTTATTCATGATACGCCACATATCTTGTTTTTTTTTATGAAATAATGCATTCATAATCATACTTATGAGCTTCAAAATTCAATTTAATTCATTATTGAACCATAGAAATTGAGTGTACAAACAAAAATATAAATCGTTCGACTGTTTCGACTTCATCTTTGTACGTGTAAAGTGTGAGATTTTTTAAATGTTTTATAATCTATGTTACAAATGGCTATGGCATTTTCACAATTAATAACACATCATCATTTGACTGACATCATTATATGTATAGAGGGTTATGCAACAAACCGATAGTTTCACCATCGATAGGAAACCTTATTTATCTGTTCAGCGTGAACAAGTGAACAAGGGCTGGTTGTAGCGATGAGGGTCCCGAGATAGATTCCCGCACCAGCCCAAAATTGTATGGAACATATATTTGTCTCCGGTATGTGCGTTGTGGTATTACCTTCGTTGGTTCTGGTTTGCATAACCCAATTGGAAATGCTACTTTGGTTGTTGTTATGTTTCTTTATTATATTCATCTTCTTACAAATCAGTTTATGCACCTAACTAAAAAACATTAAAACTCAAAATATTACATGTTTGTCTGCTCTTTTAATATGTGAACTTTATATTTTTATAAAACATGTATTGTATTGTTAATTATATTGATTAACTTCGAACCTAAAAGAATTGTTAAATACAACTTTTTTTTCCTCATTAAAAACCTTTCATCTTCTATGGCAAATATATCGACATAATTATACGCAATTTGTTGCCACGTCAGCACTACTGTAGTATTCACTTTACTAAAACTTTCACTCTTCCTGTTTTGGGGGAAAAGAATGTTCGCAAAAGCTATTTTTAAGGGTCCCTGAGTAGAAGGGTCTTCTCTTCTGTGTATAAATAGGTTTTCTTTTAAAGTTATCAACAGAGCAAATTTAAAATGCTTACCATTTCTACCCTTAAGTATTTAGTCAACTGTTCATGTCAGTTCAAAAAGTTGAACTTAAGTTTGTATTAGAAAAAACATAAACAACCCTATAAAAACAAGCCCAGCAAACAAAACGATAACAGAAGCAGTGACAACCCTGTGCTCGAGAATTCCCGCGTAAAACTCAAGTTTAGAAACTGCAATGGGAATCAAAGGAGGTGCCTCTTATAAAATCAATTCAATTCGGTGTCAAAGCCAATATAATATTTTATTTATTGGTATTTAATAGTAAGTAATAAGCCTATATACTGTCCCACTGCTGTACAAAGGCCTCCATCATTGAAATCAAGTCTTCGCTACAATGGATGGGTATTGGCTTAATCACCACGCTTGCCAAATACGGGTTGGTGATCACAAACCCGCATGTTTCGAAATATCCGAAAACACACTTTGCCCAACCTGGGACTTTAACCGGGCCGAGCTCTGAAACCACTCTGCCACGGAGGTGGTATTTAATAAATCAAAGGTATTTAATAGTCTTTTATAAAGATAAAATTAGACTCAGAGATACGAAATGAAGAGCCTTGTAGACTAATATAAGTGCACTTTTTTCAGGTTAGGAAATAATAGCAAACAAATTGACAATGGTTAATGATGATCCTGAAATGTTAACAGCAGCTCGCTGCAAGTAGTATTAATTGGTTCAATTCTCGGTCGGTCAATTCAGGAAACGATCTTTTCTAAATTGACTCGGGTCTGGGTGTGCTGGGAGATGCCTGGCTTAGTTTCTTGTCTGGTACCTCGTAATACAGGGATATTTATCCCTACTTCGAGACCATAACAAGAGGTGTGTTGTCTGGCGCATTTAAAAAAAGGTCTTTCAAAAACAAAATTTAAAAAAACGTTCATTAAAATTAGTGAGTAACTAGGCTAAGTTAGAAGAAAACAAAAGTTTCCAATTAGCTGACAAAAGACAACCAAAAAGTCTAACAAAATAAGCATCCTCGTCCATCAATGACAGAATGTCCAATTAAAAACAAATATTGAGTTTTTTGACACCATAAACCCAAAACCCTAAGATAAAACACTCGGTCGCTACGCGGAGAGTTTGTACAGGCGACTGAAAAAGTCATAATGGGAAAAACAGATTATAGCAAGAAATATAATTTACTCAATAAAAACTTTTGTGGACCGAAGTATGTGATATTAGTAGCGCATTGCGAATTCAGAACGTGTCTGTGACTATGGACCGAAAGAAAGAGCTTAAGATTGCTGAGGAATTGCAATTCCTTTACGTGAACGTGAAAATAAGAATAATGAGGATTTTCTTAGAAAAATAAACTCCATGAGACGCAAGTAACTTTATTCATAGGAATCAGGAATATATTAATGCGACTTCTTTAACGGGGGCCTATGTTCTGCATTGGACGGTTTTGGCTGCCAATGATGATGGTGATAGAAGTTTTGCACTAATTTATTAAGCAATAATAAGCAAGACCCAAAAATTCAAAAGCACACACACACCAGAAAGCTAAATTAATAAATTATGTTAACGTTAATTTTCCGCATAACATCAAATATGCGATTTGGGCATAAATAAGATTTTTCCTTGCCAAAGTAGCCACTAAAGTGAAAGATTCAGTATCAGGATGTCCGTTAAACGTATTAAAAGAACGTTACCTTATGAAAAGGCTAAAGCGAAAAATTTCACACGTGCGCCTGCCAACTTCCAAACCTTGCACTCGTAATGTTTCATCCATAATATAATTTCTGAAATGCAAATGAGGCGTTAAATTGGTAAAACCTATAGAGCTAATTAAATAGACGTCGTCAGAAACTTCTGCCCGCGACAGTACAGTTTTATAAGTAGATCCGTTCAGTAGTACGTCGACCACGGCACGGGGCGGGCTTCCGCGCGTCGAGGAAATCGCGACATAAACAACCCTATAAAAACAAGCCCAGCAAACAAAACGATAACAGAAGCAGTGACAACCCTGTGCTCGAGAATTCCCGCGTAAATCTGGCGTAATTTTTTTTCTAAATAAAAAGTGACAGTGAAAATATGCGTAAAAAACTTGCCAGTATCAAATGGCAACCAAAAAAAATAACATAGTGCGTTTGCCGTCAGTGGTAAGAAAGGAATGCGTATGCAGGATGCACCAAGATGTTTTAAAAAGATGATTTTTTAGTGGCATGTTTACAGGTTTTTACATATTGCAACGTAGTTTGTGCATTCAAATTTTCTATCACCTTGCTAGTTCGTTCACCCTGTTGATGCAAACAAGCAATGTATCCCAGCTTTTGTAATCCTGGATTTAATGTTAGTATGACTGTAAACTGAGTAATTCACTTGCGCACTCAAAACGATAAAAACACTTATTTTTCTTAACAAATTATTTTTGACTTTTTGCACTATTTTATTACTTATTTCTTTGAATTATCTGAGTATTGTATAAATAAAGCAAAAAGTGTAAACTTGATAACAAGAAAACTTGTCAAGGAATATTTTTGTAAACAAAGTCTGTCATTCCAAATGTTTATGTAAACGAAATCGTTGTTGTTGGTGAGAATTATTCAGCGTTCCCTGTTTACGACTGACCTTGGAACTTTTATGGTGTCGCCTCAATTGTCCATAGAAAGTTGTGCGTATCTCTATCATTGGGAGAACATTGATCTCTCAATAGAATCCAATAATCCCTAGATTAAGTTTGTGTACCGATATGATCGTTCTTATTAATCTTCAACAAACTTGGTTACAAATTGATTCGACAGAAACATTTATTTATTTATTTATTTATTTTGCATACCAACACACTACACAACATATGCAATTATAAAAATAAAAACTTAAAACAAGACATGCAGTGCTACAGTAGCAAAAATGTTTCCATCTCAGCATGTGTTACGACACGGTGGCCGAGCCGTAACGCTGATTTTCAGACGGAGGCTCACAAAGGAGGGAAGCTGTCAAGAAAAATTTGCTCTAAAAGATCCACGTGTAGTAAGTTTTTTTTTTCTTTGCTTCGATCTGGACTTGAACATGAACTGATTTGCCGTTATTCTCAAGAATTGACTGTCAGAATTCGATTTTTCTGCCGTTTTGTTCCAACTTAATACATTAAAAAGTCAGGTGAGAAATAATGAAACTGCCATAACATCACAAACATTTTACTCGTCCCAAAAAGTTATATTTCAATGTGCCACATGATACGGAAACAACCACCCCAAGAAAACAGCTTCCAGAGCCAATGCTCACCTCGATATTGACAGGAGTATCTTGTCTTAGTGAAGGAATCAAAGTGCCACTCATCACACTAAAACCGGTGCTTTAAAGCACAACTTTAAACACAAGCCAGCAAGGGTGCGAGAGAAGGCATTTAAGTAGGACTTCAAGATAAGCTTGAACACCTCAGTTGAAACTGCATATCTGTTTTTGTCAAACTCTTTAGTCCCCACGACCACTTTCCATCAGGCCGAGTGATCCCAACTTTAAGAGCAAAAAAAAAAGACTGCTACTTCTAAATACAGAGAAAGCGTTCAATGATTTATTTTTGCTAATGAGGTAATAAACGCTCTATTATCTCATAGGTTCAGGACCCTACATCCCTTAGAGGTTTGAATTTGTACAAGACAGAACGGTTTAGTACCAATAAATAATATAAAGTTTTCCAGTACCGGCCTAATACCCAATGCCTCAAAGACTGAAGTTCCACGAACTACTTACAAGGACTGAATGATCAAAAAGTATCTTCTTTCAAAGAACTCAGTTTCAGTCTTTACGTTGCTAAGCACTCTTGATACTTTTACGGAGCAGTCAAATCAGTTTTCATGAAGCCTCCTTAAGAATCTCATCATTTATTTACAATTTTGCTATAAGCAGTACTTAGATGCTTGTCTTTTAGCTTACAGGTGACATGGTCTTGCGAGTGTTTATAAAATTAGTTTTAAACAAAAAACAAATGTTCAATTTAATGCATGTTTATCTAGTCATAGTCGGATTCTAGGGTTGTTACCCTAAATACATTTTTTTTTTTTTAATGATTAATTAATTAGGATGTCCACTATAACACCAACCATGTTAAAAGTTAACTCGAATTCTTCGCTCATAAAGCCTTCAAATAGGGAATGACTGAAAGCTTTTGAGTGTCATTTTAATAAGATCTTATGTTATACCTAAATAAGAAAGAGGCTTACACTCCAGTTGGCTCTACTACATGGGGTCCGTGTAATTACATCTTTGTTTACTGTGTATTTATGCATTGACGATTTAACCGATCTACATTGATATTTAGAACGCTAGTACAGTGGGAAAGCCCAGACTTTGTATCTGGTATCATGGTTATTCGTTCCTTTTAGCATTGGCAATCTTTTATAAATCGGCCTGGTATATAGTGAAGCGCCTTCGTTTTTTTGATAGACCTGGTTTTTCGCTATATGGGCTGCTATGATTTTTTTATGATTTTATTGTATGTACACACAACATCAGATCAAGCTTTGAATAGGGACATCTTAAGCCGCTGCCATAAGATTTTTGCAATAATTTTGTAAAGTTTGACCTGTCGTCTCGTACAATGTATTTAGTATACTATAGTTACTGTGTATTGCTGAACTTGTGCAATAAATATTATAAAGACAGTGTTCTGCAATAGAAAATATATTAAATATAAAATGACATAAGTAAATATAAAAAATATTTGGAAAAAAAGGTAAAAGACATAAGCCCTCAGAGCAAAATTTGCCTGACCTGGGAATTGAACCCGGGACATCCGGGTTTTGGGCCGAGCTCTGAAAACACTCGGTCACGGAGGCGTCATCATTTATAAATAGAGTTATTATAATATTGCCCGTTGAGTGTTTATCGAACATACGGGTGTACATCGAAACGTATGGCACGCTAAATAAAAAAAACCGATTGTACTGGTGGCGCCGGCGCGGTACGGGTTAAGACGTCATGGTTCGGAGGCAGTTTATGAGGAATTATATAAAAAAAACTAGTTTATTTAGTTACTATGCTTTTGAATTGTCTTTACCTTCTTTAGTAAATTAACTAGACTTCAATAGTCTCAATTAAGAAACCGCATAGGTGAATAAAAAAACCATCTGATCGAACTCCCAAGCACCGCCACATTATTGCACGGCTATAAACTTCCTAACAATGTACGAGTACACAAAATGATACGGAACCCAGTGCACGCTCGTAATAATAACAGTAAAGGAGTCAACGGGAATCGCACAAACTTCCCTCCGGATATCCGCACTGAGGCGCTATAGATAAATGACGTCACAGGTCAGTGCCGTAAGCTTTATAGGTTGCTACGAAGTTATGGGATTACCACATATACATGTGCTCACGACTACCTATACATATATTTTGTTTATTAACCATTAAAAAGTGAAATAACGTCGTTATTATAACTCACATACGTCACAACCACCAAGGCAGAACGATACAATTCAATGGCAGTCTGAAGCACCTACGCAGATGACGGAATATACACGAAGTACTGTTTTGTTCATCAAAGAATATGCCTTAACTGTACTGAACAACGCTCACAGAGGACTGAAAGTACCCCTTACATAAAGTCTCTCGAATAACCGAGGACGCCGAGAGACCGGGTTGGTCAAAAATACGGGGGTGTCCCCGAAAGAGCTTTGTGGCCTAGGGGTTAAGCACCCAAACTCACTCCTTGGATCGTGAGGCCCAGAGTTCAAATCTGGCCACAACCAAACCAAAATCTTTTTGTTCATTGTTTTTACGACCAACTTTCCGGTGATGAAAAACATCGATAAAAAATCAAATCAACCGGATAGCGGCGGAACACCACCACGTTGGGTTCTGATACCATTGGTTAAAAGTGGGCTACTGGAGTATTCCGATAACCATGACTACCTCGGATATAGTCGTGTTGGTATGTAATGAATGAGTCTCCAAAAAAATAGAACTGACCTAACTATGAGCAGCACACAGCGGACTAAAATCTGCGTTGAGCGCAGAATATTTGCCTCCTTAACGTGCGCTTTACTAAATTTCTGGACAAAAATGATCTCACGACGTGTGCGCTGAGTCCGTGGCACGTTTTCAGCGGACTTTTTTGTCGTGTTTCTGAGATTTTGTCCTCTGTGGCGTAAGTCCTACGTCTTCGCAGGCCTTCAGATGCTGCCGGATAATTATTCAATGGAGTTGTACACTGTTTTATAGAAAAGCAATTCATAGAATTTTGCTTCACATAAATTGTTCCTCAAATTATCATTTCATTTCGAATAATCAATACGCAGAATAGTTACTTCAAAGAAATTTAATTCATAGATTTTTGTTACAAATGAAATTCATTTCTTAGCATATTCATATCATAGAATATCAGATCAAGTATTATTATTGCTCATAATGTTTGGCTTTTGTAAGAAGTATGCTCAAGAACATTTTTTTTGCGACTTATTCGCCGAAAATTCGCTTCTGGCACTCTGCCGCAGCACGCTTGCTACGCTCGCTCGGCTCGAGCGAAGTGGTCACAGTTCTAACCTAACCTAACCAACAGAGGCTTTTTAAACTAATGCCTGTTATTAAATTAATTTAATTTCTGCGAGGTTTGTTCCTATGAAGTAAATTGTCATTGAAATAATAATATTTGACATGAAAATATTTGAACCGAATATTCTATGAAACATCTTCTGTGAACCGATGTTCTTTGAAAATTCTGTTTGTGAAACAAGGGATCACCATTCAATGGGTTTACTGTTATTGTCAAAAATCATAAACGTAGGAGTTGGGTGGATTTAAGTATCTTTAATTCACTATTGGTATAGTTATATTATGTATATCCCAAACAAAACTTTCTGAAGCAAGCCATGGTGAAATTGAAATTCGGAAGCTCACACTCCATCGAGCGAATAAAAACACTTTACAAAACATTTTAAGAAGTCACTCTCGTGAAATGCTTAAAAATTATAGTGTTTTTAAGTTTTTAATTTTTCTTGTTTCATATTAAATTATCCTACCCAACATGATTTGTTAAGTTTAATTTAAATCAGAATCCCTTTGATATTTTCCCGTCGTACAATTTTGCTGACATATTTATGACTGGGTCAAATTCATTTCTAATAACAACTACATCAAAATAAAAACTAAAAAACCAAAATAACGTTTTCACATGTTCTGTACGTAGGTACACACACGTAAATACTGTGAAGAAGGTGCTTGAGATAACCCACCTAAGTATACATTATGAATGTAAATTGTAGCAAAAAAAACTTATGTACTTCCTAGCATCAGAATGGAAATTAAAAACCAAGGGAATATCTTTAGATGTTATTTTTACGATGCAAATACTATGTCAGTGCCATAACCTTACTAAATTTTAAGAAAAGACAACTACACTGAAAATTGTTTACTTGCACTTCCTATTCATTGTGTTATGTAACCCAGAAAGAAAGTTAGGGCTCCTATTTATAGCAAAGGCCGATCCCAGGCTGTCTGATTCAGACAGATACTATTAATAATGTAATTGTAGGTATAAATCAGGACTACTAGAGAGAGACAATGGCTTCATAAAATCAAGGTGTTTTTTGAATGTTGAGTTAGCCTAACAACCAATCATTACAAAATGAAGGTACTATCGCTTCAATCAGCAACTCATCGTCGTTTGTAGCCACTGAAGCCTAACGTATAAATTTTCAGGGGACTTGCATTTACCTTCATAAGGCCAGCGATCTACCTTGTTGGGTGACACATTCTGCGATTACCTTTTAATTAATGGTCTCATTTTCATAACTCAATGCTTTACTTTATGTCATTGTGACCTGCTAACTGCCACTCTTACTTCTTAACCCATGAGCTACGTCGTAGCACTCGTTTTTCTACGGATTTCCTCATCATTAATTTTCGTAGCGAAATACCGAACATTACCCTCACCGTAGCTCGGTGAGTAACCTTAGGCTTTATTAAGAGGCCCATAAAACTTTTGATTCTCTGTCAATAGCATTGTCTGTTAGCTTACGTAACAACTCAACGGTGACGTCACAGTTTTATCGGCACCTATGAGATAACGCCAGTTACTTATTGTGATTGCGTATAGATAACTTTCGGCACTTTTACGAGGAATGTTACTTTATATAAGAAAATAAGAAGCTGCAAATATATGTTACTGACCTAGTTTGAACGTATACATTGACATTATAAAATTATAAAATTGTTTGAACCATAACCTAACGTACAGTAATCATTTTAATAAAAAATACTGACAAAGCTGAAAGAAACACACATACATACATTTTCTTCAAATCAATTTAAATGTATAAACAAAGCATATGTAAATAAATTGTTTAAATGATAAATTCAATGTTGAATGAAATGCCAGCTGGCTTAGTCCGTAAAATGACAAAGCTACTAAAAAGGCACAAAAAGGAGGCTTTGGAGGATTTAGGGCGATATATCACATCGCTTCCGATTCATTTGCGTTCGCATATATCTAAACATGTATCTCATTTTAACTCGATGGAATACATAATGGAGTTGTCTTTAGGAAGAAGGAGCTTAAAGCTTTTTAAAGTATTTATGTTATAAAATAAACTGATTTCTCCGAACAAAACAATCTTAATTAATTAAATTTAAATAAAAACATGCGCCAGACAACACAACACTTGTCATGGTCACGAGGTAATGTTAAATATCCTTGTGTAACGAGGTACCAGACAAGGATTATGTAAGCCAGGGGCGTCTCCCTGCACACCCAGGCTCGTGTAGAAAAGAGCGTCTCCTGAATTGACCCAAACGGGAAAGGGACCCGGGACACTAAGGGAATTGAGACGGGAAATCGTGCTACAGCGCACAACGCCAATCGTGTTGTCAAATGTCAGTAATATGAACTGATTTTTTGAAACAAAACAATCATGCTTCTACGATCATGTCAAGGAACTGTACGTCTACCACGAGTCACCACTTTAAATGACACAATGTCAAATCCGAATACAATTTTTCACGCGAACGATGACGTAAATTTAAAGCGGCAACTCCTGGTAGACGTACTGAAAGCAATTAAAGTTTTGGATGTGGACTATGTAATAAGCCTAAACTGTCTCTTAATGCTGAGTAAACCCTAAAAGTAAGTTATCCGCACACTTAAATAGTCTTAGCTCTTAAATATACCTGGTTATCAGAAGACTTAGAAGAACGATATGGTATACTTGGTAACTGTTGTAGAAACTATCAAAGTTAAAATGCAAATTATTTATTAACTTTCATTTTAAGTCACTATTTTTTGTACGAAATGCTTAAAATTGAAGTCAATTTAAAAAAATAAAAAAATAGTACATAGTTACTACATCGCTTTTATCTGGTGGAAAAGCAGCCTTATTCTGCATTAGTCTAAACGTCTACCGGTAACGGCGGTTGTTGTGGGTTCGATTGCAAGGATAAACACTTTTTAACCTACCATCTTCATAACATTACATTTGTGTATTTTTCAGTAATTTCAAGCAGAAAATTCAAAGCAATATTATGTACTTACGATTTTCTTTCATTCCATAATTGAATTACTTCAACAAAGCACCCGGTTTTCCCGTAATAAGAGTACCTGTAGGTACTTCATACAACATCCCGTAATCAGATTATTTCTTTAATTTCTGCTGCGTTGAGTCCAAAATTGTGTACAAATAAACTGTTTATACAACCCTTCTGGGCGAAAACAATTAGGGTCTGAAACAACAAATTCAGAAAATTTACACATTTTCAATGAGATTGTTTTGGTCGGAGAGCTCCTTTGTTTATTTAAACGTCATAATATTATAATTTAATACTTGCTGTTGGTTAATTCTTGAAGGTTCAAGTCAAGATAATCAAAAATGGCATTTGGCATGGCAAAGTATGGAAAAATTAAGGGATTCACACAACATTTCTTTATAAACTACATTAAAATCGATTGAGAAATGACGGAATCCTATTCTTAAGATGCTATCGTGACGTCACAATGCGTTTAGAAAGTGGCACACTTGGTTTTCATACTACCGATGCACCTTGGTTTTTTATTTATTTAGATAATAAATAAATATCCCTGGACATTATTCCACACAGCGCCATCTAGCCCCAAAGTAAGCTAATTAAAGCTTGTGTTTTGGGATACTAGACAACGGATAAACATACTTAAATACATTTTCTTTTGTAAATACATACTTATTATACATAGGAGACACCCAGACTAGTACAAACAGACATGTTCATGCACACAAATGTTTGTACTGTGCGGGGATCTAACCCGCGACCTCTGGTGTAGTAGCCAACTTCTTAACCATTACACCAAGTCGGTCGTCTATATATAAGCCGAATCATAATAACAACTTCTAAAAGCTACGTTTTTTTTCGCTACATTAAGACGCTTGTCTCAACCATATGACCTATTTACAGACCATACAGGTAACTCAAATATCAATGTGGTACCGTATTAGGTAGTATTGAATAAAACCCCTCTCTACTCATGCTATTGCCTCTTTTAAGTAAAAGAGGAGACCACCTCTTTAGTATGCGACCAAACCTTTCTACACCAAAGTATGTCGGATGCGGTGAAAAATTAATAAACTGAGGTTTCCAACCCTTTTATTTGCAGATAGCGGTTTCGGGTGTCAAAAAGGCTTTTGGATGTCTATTATTAAAAGTTTATAAATTTAGTAAAAAGTAGATCCGAACTTTGTTTTTTTATTTTAACAAAAATACTGGTAACAAAAACGATTGGATTACAAAATGATTTAAAATCTTCACTATTAATGATAGAAATACTAAAGTAAAATAAGTTAGATAATATGTTTGTGGCCTGGTTCATCAAAAGCTAATTATTTGAATTTTAAAACAACTGACTAGGAACTTGCGATAGCTCTCAAAAATCTCACAGTCCTTAAGCAAAACGTCGTAGTTTGAAATATTTCATTTCAAGCTATTTAAATGACTCTAGCGGTGTGGATGGGCTAGAATTACCATCAAGCCGAAAACCTTTAATCAAAAACGTTTATAACTCTGTAATTAAAAGTTGCCAGGTCCAGAACCCCGCAGGTGGGTGACGTGGCACGAAACAGTTAAATTATTATTTTTACGGGACACTGATTCCTGGATTATCGGCGTTCCCTTTTTTGAGGGAAAATTTCAGCCAATTAGGTAGATATAATTGAAGGATTGGCTACTTTGATTACGTTGCTGGGTTATTTTGTTAAATAATCTCACAACAAAGGATTTATGCTCCAGCTTTATTTTAAAAATATATTTCTATTAATCCTCTAGATTACCGGATAATATTGCCTTGTGTTCTTGCTGAATCTGAAAGGCCCTTAAGAAGGTAAGGAATAGGATTATTTACCCATAATTTGAGGTCAGATGATCTTGGTGTAATTTGTCCCAGATATTTATTTTAGGCTTATTTTGAGTAAGCTTGATCCACCTCCATTGACCACATTTCTTCCCTTAGTAAAGAATGTTGAACACGAGCATGCTACTGAAAAGGATGAAATGTTAAAAAATATATTATATTCGTATGTGCATGTTGCTTAGGATTCTCAAGGTGCTTTCGATCACTGAGAGATAGGTCCTAATCTATATATATAAAAGAAAGTCGTGTTAGTTATACTATTTATAACCTAAGAACGGCTGAACTGATTTGCCTAGTGGGGAGGTAGGTGGCTTAGAACCAGGAGACGGACATAGGATTTTGACGACACGAATGGCGTAGTGCGCTGTAGCACGGTTTCTCGCCTTTAATTCCGTAGTGTCCCGGGTTCGATCCCCGGTCAGGTCAATTCAGGAAATGATCTTTTCTAAATTGGCCAGGGTCTGGGTGGGCTGGGAGACGCCCCTGGCTTAATTCCTTGTCTGGTACCTCGTAACACAGGGAAATTTATCCCTACTTCGAGACCATGACAACAGGTGTGTTGTCTGGCGCATATTTATTTATTTATTTATTATAGGATACTTTTTATAAAAAAAAAACATTTTCCCATCTTCACAGCTGGCATTTGCCAATAACTTTTGACAGAACGAAGTTTGCCGCGGCCGCTAGATTTGTATAAAACAACACGTAAGTGAACCGGCAAGAACAGCTTTTTTTCGAATACCAGGGCCTTATTGCAATCCCTTATCCCGTCATTTCCTAAACTAAAGCGACCGCTTTCGTAAATCAAACTCTCATTTCCAGCATAACAGCGGTTTCCTGGCACTAACACATCTTCCAGGCTGGATATTTACTGACGGAATTGCTTGCTTGCCTTAGTTTAGGGAATTAACTTGTTTGGATATAAGCGATCCTGATATGGCTCTGTATTTCCTTGGTAGTTAGCGAACAATCCTGTTGGATGGAGTTCCGACGCGATAGCTTAGTCCTATCAACTGCATATTCAAGCATATTTCGTTTATTGTAAGTGTCGTGCATGTCTCACAATCATATTTTTTTTATTTATTTATTCAGGACAACTTAAAAAACATACACCAAGTAAAACAATAGTACACCTGTATACAACATTCCCGCTTTAGTGTTGTTTCTATTCCAAGTTGCCACGGCATGCATTAAACAGTCCAGAAACTTTTACACTTGTAAAAGTATTGTTAATATCAAGATAAAAAGCTATTACAGATCTAAGTAATCTAAAATCTATGAAATAAGTGATGTGTTAGGTTTGTGAGAGATAATGTGTGTGTTTGTATGTATTTAAATACATATATATAAATGTGCGCATGTGTGTGTATATATGCTAGCCTGTGTCTATGCGTGTATTTGTATGCATGTGGGGGTGGTGTGTGTGGTTGTGTGTATGTTTGCCTGTGTGTATATTTCTTGCTTAAGAATCAATTTAGATTTTATCTTCTATAAAGGGAATACCTACTTACTTTTACGTGGCAATTTCATAGGAATATTGAAGTTTAGTTTTCCCAAAAGCTGAGTACAATCAATAAGTCTGTTAGCAATCTTGTACAGAAAAATTTGGTCCAGATATTGTATACGCTATTTAAGACTTTTCCGGTTAAAGTACTTTAAACGGTCTGCATAACCGTGAAATTGTTTTTTGCTTTCCCACAATGGTACGCCAAATGATACAAGAAATGTTTTTGTAACGTTCAATTGTGTTACTTTTTTTTATATTGCCCGTCAAAATGATCTCATTCCACCTGATGGAAAGCGGTCTTGAGGTCCAAAACCTCCCATGACAGCAGTAAAACGTCGAAGTCGATGTTCACTGGTAATCTAGTGTGTCTAGTGTGTGTAATATTGTCTTGAAACCATAAGACTGTCCAATTGGATTACGACTGGCGACACACGCCCGGTGCCGACGACAGATGTGAATCGAAGTAGTAAACGCGCGTGTGTGCTTGACGGGTTTTGGCGACACGTTTGAGTGTGGCCCGCGATTTCTCACCTTGACTTGCGTGGTGTCCTGGGTTCAATTCCCGGTTTAGTCAGTTCAGAAAACGTTTTTTTTAATTGGCTCAGGTTTGTGTGTGCTGGTTAATGGCGCCCTGGGTTAAATCCTTGTCTGGCAACTTGTAAAAGAAGGACATTTATCCTTACTCGCGGTCATGACAATTTAATATTATAGGCTATTGTACTATTTTTTTTGTAAAGGTGTTAACGAAAGACCTCTCAAAAATATAAATATTGGTAATTTTTTTTTTAAATTTGCTTTTACACTTTCTAACATGGATTTTCCCACCCGACTTTGAAGTGCCATACAATGAATTGTATAGAAGTAAGCTAACTAAAACTTTTAATATTAAATCTTTTAGAATCTGATGTTGTTAGCAAATGCCCTATTGAGGTGTCGTCGTCTGGTACATTTTTATTTTTAGTCATGTTATTTAAGTAATTCACGCTCAACCCTTATGGCAATATTCGCTTATTATTCCTACTTTTTGTAAACTTAATTAAAATCGACTGAGATTAGGTGGATTCCCATTGCTAACACGCTACCGTGACGTTAATTGAGCGTCAAATAAGTGACACGCTTGGTTCTCTAACAAACGGAGCGCATTCCTTTATCTGTTTAGATTTATGTCTGTTCATTCGACATAGCTTAGCCGCACTCGATACCGCATGGTGTTACTTCTCAGTGAATATTACTAATTTACTCTTTCTGACTGGCACGTTGGAGCAATGGCTGCATAAGGCGCCGAAGGCCGTAGGTTGTATCCCTACCTTGGACTGACATTCATTTGACGAACATTATACAATGTCAAAACTGTTTTTATTCAAATAGACCACAACTAATTTTACTATGAAAGTTCTTTCTTTCAGATCTCATTAACAAGTAAATATAAGTTTACATACAATAGTACCCCTTGGGAAGAGTCAGAAAGGTGTTGCTTCTTGATTGAGAGGACGCGGCGGGAGAAACTCAGCAGTTACTCTTCTTAAAGATTTTTTTTAAATAAATTGTAGTACTTTGTTACAAATTCTGTTGGCTTCCAACTGAGTCATACAGTGTGTTTGATTTGTAAACACAAACTGATTAGTGTTTATGAATGCTACTTTTTTCTGTAAAGATGGTTTTGATAGCTGTCTTACGCTGTAGCTTGTAATGGTCGTTGTTTTGATAAAATATATTTCAATTTACTAACTCAATCCTTGCTTTTCTGTCCATCAACACAATTTGTTTTAATGGATGCTTTTGCTCTGAAGTACGATAGAGTAACATTTGCTTATTTTTTTTTTGATTTCTACAAATTTCATAACTAAAATACCATTATGACGTCGATTTATATGGCGAGTCATTAATTATTTATGACAAAGAAATACTGTAATAAAATGACTAAGAATTCACTTCAAAAATAACTTTAGTGATAACCTTTTTTTAAATCTCAAGATGTACACTAATATTTAATATCCTAGCAGATTAGTTTAACAAAAGAACTTGTTCTGCGGACTAACCCTCTAAAAATAAATATATATTATTTGTTGAATATGCAAAGACCAAAATGGAATTGGCCTGGACAGATCTAGAGAATGCTGAAATATATAAACATTGCATTCCACATCAAGATTAGTTAAGAAATATAAAATCGAAGTTATAATAAAATAGCTATCATAGTTTTAGGTAAACCGTACAAACTAAAGCTTAATTTCTAGCCAGAGTAAAGAAAAAGTTGGAAGCTTTGTTTTTCCTAATAGATTCCTAATGCTGTTTTATAGTTTATCCCCAATATTAATTCTGCTAGCAGACAACCCTAAGGCCACGGTTACGTAGTCAGCGTTTGCGGGGCGGGAGCGGTGGCTGCGCGGCAACACAGACCCGAGTCAGGCCTCTGTCACTGCTTGTACTTGCGTGCGACAATTACCTTCCAGCCGACGGGTATTCCATGACCCATTTGGCAGTTGGTTGTCAACAGCCGCATTTGTACGCGAATTGCGGTTGAACTGACTGATGACGTACTGTAAGTACTGACTGCTGACATCTATATCGAAAGAGGTGGCCCTTGCAATATATGTCTGTCACATGGCAGCACGCAATTAGGATTAAGAAAATTGTAATCTATGGATGTGATTTATCTGTTACGTAGTAACTATTAAATAAACTGTGCCCGAGTGCGAAGTGCGATCATACGCACCGAGAAATAAAACAAGGATTTGTATAAAAAAAGGTGGCATTAACGTGCAACCAGAGGACCTTTAATAATTTCATGCCACAGAAATCTATTTAATCGAATAGTGAACGAAACTCGTACTAGTCAATCGCCGCTGCCTTCGAGCCCAGTCCCAAATCTACGAGTACGTGTCGCAATAAGATGAAAGGCCGTGATAGTCGTATAATCATATCCCGGATATAGTTACGTACCGGTAGATGGTAATACGAAAGCGATTCATAGCCATCTTACTAGGATCGTAATTATAACATGGCTTCAGTCTCTTAATATAATAAAATAATATCAATAGAATAAGGTAGTTAATGCAGTTTTCGAAGTGCAATGCGAGTCAGTGCATGGCGTGAAAGTAATAAAAAACTAAGCCAGTGATTCGAAACGCGTCGATTGCGCCACTTAAAGCGGTTTCAGACTACGAGTTACGCGTTTAACAAAAGCGCCTGTACGCGCCTACATGCGCTTCCAAAACGAGTCTACAACCGCTCTAATGAAACAGGGACTACCGCCGCTCACGCACCGCAAACGCTGACTTTGTGCCCGCGACCTAATATGTAAGCTTTTGCCGGCTAAGTACTTGAAAGGCGGATGCCCAATCAAATATTCATGAAATATGTATCCGCCTACCCTTTGATTAATGTCCAAACATTTCGCTTCGGCTAGTTACAAAACTGAGATTGGTAGGTAAGGCAGTCAATTTAGACATGAATGATTGATAAGTTTGCTTAGTAACAAATAACTAAATACTGTTATAAATAATTTATCTGATTTACTTTTTTTGTAGGGTAACTATGATGAAAAGAGGATTCGATTTGTTTGCAATATTCACTCAAATTACCTTCCTCATTATAAGATGATGAAACAGGTGACGTAAACTCAAATAAAATGAAACCTAGGTTACTATTGTTGAGTCACTACAACCTCTTTTTGATCAAACACCTATAACAAAACACTGGTACAATAGAAATGATATTTATCGATCAATAGTTTCATGTTAATAATCCTCATTCAATAAAATAGATGCTCTTTGCATGGGTGCAAAATTGGTTACCTTGGTCCCATTTTTAAAATATGCTACCGATATGAGCAGTTCCAAAATAATCATAATCATAATCATAAACATTTATTTGATCTTCTTGTTGTACAAATATCTTAAAGACGAATATGTAGTTTCAAACAAGAACCCTGCAAGGGCACCACAAATATAATTATACATTTTATTTTTACACTTCAATTTTATTTTATTACTTAGCATTAAATTAAAATATACCTTAATAAATTAACATTAAATTAATAACAATATTATTTTTAATCCTGCCACTGCCATACAAATTAGAATAAACAAATATTGCCTGATTTCTAACTAATTTTCCCTATCAAAGAACTCCTGCAGTGAGTAAAAACAATTCTGAGCCAGGTATTTAGTAAGTTCTTTAATAACATATTTATAAAGCAGCACGATATCTTCATATCATAGAGCGAGAGCCTTTTTATAACAGTGGTGTGCTATGCTTTGAAATCCACCAATCACATTCATTGGTCCACAAAGCATAGCACTGGTGGAAAAGGGTTCTACTAAGCTACACACATCAAAAGTGTCTAGGGATCAACATATATTTTTGCAATAACTTTTCTCCTGATTGATATTAATTAAAATTTTCTTTAAGGATTCATCAAATAAAGTGTTTTCGTTTGTCTACAGTAACGATAAACCAAGTCACCTTTGCATTAATAAAGAAATTTGCCATTTTCCTAATAAAGGGGTTTTTGACATTTGAACCACTAACATTAAAGTTCGAAAAAAAGACTGAAATAACAGTTTTCTTTAAAATTTTATTGGGTAACTTAAACAATTAATAATCCGTGTTTCTACCGCGAACACTAACAACACAAGAACATCGGTTTGGCATACTCAAAATGAGTTCATCCAAATCACGCTGTGGAATGGCCGCCCATGTTCGTTGCAACAACAAAAAAAGGTCTTCTTGCGACTGGATACCCTCCATATTCGGCAGAGCTCTTCTCTGTAGCATATCCCATGCATGCTCAATCGGGTTCAAGTCTGGCGACTTAGCAGGCCAGGGCAGGACATTGATGTTAGCTGCGGCGAGAGTCTGTCTTACAACTCTTGCGGTGTGCGGTCGTGCATTATCATGCATTAACTGAAATAAGGGACCGATTTGCACTTGTAGAGGAACGATGACGTCTGATACAATCGTCTCAGCATACATTTGAGCGTTGAGGTTGCCTCTGATCCAAATCAACTCAGTTCTTCCGCCGATCCAAATACCCGCCCATACCATGATGGTTCCACCACTATAAGGATGGACTTCCTGGCAGGATTTTAATCGCTGTTGGCGTCCAGGGGTTCTCCAGTATCGTATACGTCTTGTATCCGGTCTCATACCAAAACGAGACTCATCAGAAAAGCACACGAAACGCAATTGTTTTTCTGCCCAATTTCTGTGTTCAAGAGCCCATTGATATCGAATCCTACGATTGTGCATTGCTATAGGTGGTACCCTTAGCGGTCTTCGGGAATGAAGGTTCACTTCATGCAAGCGGTTTCTGACTGTTTGGTCGCTAATTAAGTTCCCTGAAGAGTGATGAAGCCTCACGGCTAACATCATGGCGGTTATTGTTGGAGCTCTTCGAGTTGTGATTTGAATGTATCGGTCTTGTCTCCGTGTGGTGCAGCGATACCGTCCTCCATGGCGCTCAGCCACGGTACCAGTGCTACGGTAACGTGTCCAAAGTCGACTGATAACACTCTGACTTGTATTCAGAGCTAAAGCCACAGTACGTTGCCGGGAACCAGCTTCTATCATTCCCACGGCTCTGAACATTTCTTCCCTGCTTAAATGACGTCGCCGCTCCATAATAACGTTGGTTTTAATCAGTAGTAGGGAAACAGTGGCACTAATAATGTCTTCAATGCGTTGTATGTTTTTATAGGGAAAATATTGACAGCTGATTTTCATCTTTTACTCGAATTTGATTGACAGTTCCTGTTTCAAATTATGAAATGCACCAAAAAGGATCCATATAAATTTATAAAATCATAAATTTATTACAAAGCCACATCTCAATCTCAAGAAATCCGCATAAAAATGCTTGATCCCTAGACACTTTTGATGTGTGTATGTTTTCAAATATGTTACATAACATGACACATTATGGATGCGCCTACGTCGTATTCCGTAGCGCCCATTCCGTAGTACGTCTACATAGTACGGATCTCCGTAGCACATCTAAATCGCTCCGATACATTATTACGAGTAGCATCAGTGGAAACAGTCTAACAGCGTTTCCTGGGGGTGGATCGATTACGTTGAATTTTTGAAATATTTTCGTGATTATTTCATTGCATTGAAATAAAACTTAAAGTTTTGCTATAATGTGTGCATAATACTATTCAAAAACACATTGAATTGTCTCAATTTAGGTAGTCGCCAATTATTTGCTAAATTAAAAAAAAAAATTGATAAAACACGTACAAATTCACTGTACACAATTAAAGTTATAATTATAAAATTAAAAGGTGCATTCAATAATAGAGAGATAATTTTTACTTAATTTGTAATTCAGCTAAATAATCACGAAACCCTTAAAACGACGTGTACGATCTACCCCAAACGCAAAAAGCAAACCCTAGTAATAGTTCTTTGTACCCTTGTACATCCTTGCAGCATAGCTACATAGCACATCTCTGGTGAAAACCGCCTTTGGATAAGATATTATTGCACTCTTTTCACTATGGTCGTGACTAATATTTTCTATTAATGAATGATTCCTAAACTAGGACAGTATAAGTAAAAGTAAAGGCCCATCTCAGCAAAGTGTGTTAGCGGGCAAAACGAATCATAAGTCAGCATTAATTAGCCGGAATCCTTCGTGATTTGTTCGTATATTAGTTAGGCTTACAACGTGAGGCTAACGAACCTTTGGGGAGTAGGGGGGGGGGGAGCAATAAATCTGTCAGTGGTTTTTGTATGGATAACAAATAGCAATATAAATGGGGTGTAGAAATTTAAAGGCGATATTTTTATGATTGGTTTCCACTTGTTACTGAAATGGTTGTTATGCAGGTAACTCTTCTGCATTTTAAATTTTAAGGACCATCGTTCCTTATTTTACAAAATATACCAGGTATTTACCAATAGACTTAGAAAAACGATATGGCATACTCAGTACCTTAGTGATGTGAAAACTAAAAAAAAAATGATGTTTTAATTTCAAAATTCTCTTACTATAATACTGACTGTTCGACTTATTTGCATGGTGACCTTTAAATGTAAGTTAATTAAATAAAATTTATTTTTACTAACATAGTTACTATATCACTTACCGATGACATAACGTTTTTGTAAGTCTTAAGTACCAGTTATTTTTAACAAGCACCTTAAGCAGTTTGTGTTGGCTGACGTCTCTAAATGTCAGTCGTTAGTTCTAGTCAGGCACCTTAGGGCGGCTTGATAACACCTGAAGGTTTATCACCGGCTATTGTTTATTTATTCATTCAGAACTAATAAATAATTAATATATACAGTACGGTAAAAATAAAATAAAGCTTAAAATAAACATAACTAAAAACTACTAAAAAAAATTTGCACTAACTGGCTTGAATCACCTCTCCAACAATTTATATTGAGCTCGCGTGTTGGAGAATCTCATAGGGATTCAAAAACTGAAAAATTTATAGTTTCTTATTTTGTCAAAGTTATCCAACTTTGAAAAGATCACAGTTCTGGAGTTCAAATACTTAATTGTAAATAATATGATATATATTTATCTCTGATCATTGACATATTCAATAATAACTAACTTAATTAAAACAAACTTAAATAACTAGAATAACTGGAAAAATTAAACTTACTATAAATTGCTTAGTCATGGTTTTCAGAATAGTCTACAACATCCACGATCTTGCTCTTCATTTATCCCGACAAATATCACCTGACATAATGGAGCGATATCATCGGCGAACTTTCTCGACTTTATCATCTAACTTTTTTATCGGTTATTGACTCTAAGCCAATTAAAATTCTTTTCACGTTTTCTGCTCGAATACTCTCCAAATTGTCAAAAGTTTGCGAACTTAATATGTCATGTAGATAAAACTTTCTTTCTTAACTTTTTTTTAATGCCCGACAAGATGACCTCACTCCACCCGATGGAAAGTGGTCGTGAGTTCCAGATATGAGGCTGACAAGCCCAGTCATTCAAACGAATCACTGGGCTGGCCATCCTCACCTTGAAGGCCTGCAGAAATGCCTTTTCACGCCCTGCTTGAAGACTATAAGAGGAAGGAAACACCTGCGCTGGCAGAGCATTCCACGTCTGGATGGTACGATAAAGGAACGATTCACCGAACCTTTTAGAGCGAGCCAACAAATGCTGGATTGTGTGTGGGTGACTACGTAGTCCAGCACGCGTGTTGCAGGAGTGGAAGGGTGAGGAATGGATAAGCTGGAATAACTCTTCAGTGCATTCCCCATTGTAAAAGCGATAGAGAACTCTTAACCTGGCAATGTTTATTTCCTATAATTTATTTAATCTTTGAATGGTAAAATAAATGGTAGGCATTTTTGTAACTTCAATTTTGTAGGTGGGTATTTCTATGATTTCGTGTAATTCGGGTAAATTAGTGAGAAAATTTTCAATGCTGTTTTTCCAACTTTCACAAGAATTGGTATCAAGAACGTAAACTAATTATGTAATTCATACAACATTATACGCATTAGTTAAGTAGATATTGACCAATGTAATTCTATACTGCTTATGGTAATGAAAACTGTGAAGTTGGTAATGAAATTGGAGACTAAGGTAATGAAAAAATATTGCTGGTAATGAAATTAGAGTCTAAGGTTATGAAACAATTTTGCTGGTGATGATGATGTAAATAAAATCTCCTAAGTTTTATATAAACAGAGTTTAATTTAAAAAAACATATCAAAACGTACGTAATTCTAAAATGAAAAATTTTCATCAGAATCATCAAAAAATGAGGTAATGCGTGATTTTTTTGTCACAATTCTGACGCCATCACTTATTTCTCCTCCACTGCTACTTTCATCCAAATGGTGAAAAAACTTTTTCTTCGCATTTCTATCCTTTTTGTGTATTTTTCTTACACTGTCACTGTCTGAAATATGAACAAAATTATTTAGTTCTTTTTCCTGTTCTTTTTTCGGAACTGTGCCTACATTTCCAGAAATAAACTTTTGGAAATCATGTTGAAAATTTGTATTTTCTGTTTTCTTTATTTTATTGTTAATAAAGGAAGTGTTGGCCCAATGTACTTTTACATCAGAGAGTATGTTGATTTTGTTATTATTGTTGACTCTACTTGATGAAGTCTTCATATTTTGTAATGTAGCAGGGAATTGATTGGCAGGAGTAGGAGTTCGAGGAATTGACACTTCTGGAAGGGCATCGTTGGTCAAGTTGTCATTTAAGAAATCATGTAGATGTTCAGCATCAACGTTTTCAGGAAGATAAGGTAAGTTCATAAATCCAAGATGGTATTTATGTGAACATATTTCACCGTTTTCACACAAGAAACAACTTAGTTTTCGGAAGGTTATACGAAGCCTGTCGAATGACCAAAGCACTTGATGCACAGACATCGTTCCACGAAACCCTTCAACAGACGAGGGAAACTTTCTCTCTTCAATATCTTTCTCTGAGACAGAAAGAAGTTTGACATTCTTCACATTGGCTTGAATAAGCACCCAAAATTCTTCCATCGTGCCAATATCATCACCAAACCGTACAATTTGATCTGCGGTTCTCTTTAAGACAGCACCAACTCCATCAGGCGCTCCTTTGCCGTGTCCGGCCTCTGAGTAATTCCAGGTTATGAAGTTTAACTCTGGAAAATCCTGTTGCAGTTGACTAATAACGAAGAAAATGTAACGATTCCTATATTGGCTTGAAGGGCTGTCAGATACAAAATGTACTGTATCAATTAGAGGTGATAATTCTCTCACATAGGCAAGTAGTGGTATGAGATGTGCCCATATGGCACTTGCGTCATGTCTATTGCATTTGCTGATACTGCAAACGCTGTAGGTCTTCATGATTCCAGTTTCTGGATCAATTAAATATGCAACTGCAGTATGCAACGTTATTTGCAATCGACTGCCGCCGAAATGATAGCTTTGTATCTCCTCATTAAATTTGACAGAGTAATTTTCTGAAAAATCGATGTGTAGCATAACCTCCTTGGTAGTCATTGTCGCTTTCAGAGATTTAATGTTCTTGTACTGGACCACAATGTTAGTACAATGTTTAAAGTATGAATTCAGAGAATCTTCCAATTTTTTGATAACGTTCCTTGGGTAATCTTGTAATCGAGTTTTTACGGTAGCAATTTTCGTTTTCTCTTGTCCTTTTACATTGTAGTTTTCTTTTTTTGCGCACCACTGATAAAAGTTTATTTTCTCTTCATTACTAAATTCTTCATAGTTAATTACTCTGTTTTGACATACCACACATGTTCGATTTAAGCATTCTTCGTTGTGTATGTCACAGCACAAGCTTTCCAATATAGCAGTTCCATTGGCCTCTTTAGTTATTCTTTTCTTGTTAAGACTTTTGACTAGCAAATCAAAATTTACGTGTATTTTACATGCACATGTGTTACGATCAGATTCTTTTGGATAGAGAACCCA
This sequence comes from Udea olivalis, assembly GCA_947369235.1. Lineage (NCBI taxonomy): Eukaryota > Metazoa > Arthropoda > Insecta > Lepidoptera > Crambidae > Udea > Udea olivalis. The sequence goes on along the minus strand of OX376362.1, from coordinate 4,727,537 downwards.
AAATGGTCGATATTTGCAAAACGTAGAATATCCAATATTACTGTTTTGGACGTGCATGAATTTTTTATGGAGGTTCGTCAATGTGTCAAATAAATAGCGTTTTTGTTTTCTTAGTCCATTTCGTGTGATAAATTCTTTTTTATCAGGAGAGATTTTAGTATTGCAGTCTTCTTCAAAAAATTCTTCTACGTCTTGTTTTATTTTACTCTCTGTATCCATGTTTGATTTATCGCTATAACATATGTTATTTTTATCTCGGACTGTAAATTTCGAGGCTTTACCTAGAACCTTGTGCTTCTTAAAACGGTCTTTGTCCCTCATGACTATATCGCTAAACTTTCGTTTCTCTTTCTTGCCTAAAACTTTGAATCCATCTCTTAGATTGTTAGATATGATTTCTCCAAATAATATTTTTTTCTTTACTTCTTCACGTTTGTCTTCGTCTATTGATTTTATCAAATTATTCACTTTCTCGCCTGTTGATGGTACTATTGCTTGTATTTCTCGGTTTTTTTTTATTTGCCTCATCAACATTTTTTTAATTGCCTCCTTTTCTTTAATAACTTTCTCTTTCTCCTGTTTCAGTTTACCAATCTCTCTTTTGTAACCATAACGAAGTCTTCTTATTAACTTATCCTTTTTCTGACACTTGTTGCAGTTATTGTTAGGCACCTCTATTGATTGGTGTGACGGCCCTTCTAATGGGTCTTGTTCAGCATCCTCATTTTCTTCTCTATCACTTGTTGGAGGTGAATTATCAATCAGCATCTTTTGTATTACCCTATCCTTTTTCTTTTTTTCTAAATAACGCTTACTATTTTCGTTCCATTTTTTTCTTTGAATCCTCTTTTCCCTTGGTGTCATTTTAGCAACAGGCTTTATTTTGTTTTGTTCTTTTCGTCTTAGGTATCTCTGTCTCTCTTTTTCTTTTTGAATTGCATATTTGCCGGGATCGTTTTTAATTTCTTCGTATTTTTTCCTTTTATGCAGCCTTGCTTGAGCAGCCTTTTCTTCGCGAGTTTTTTTAGTTTTCGGTTTAGCCATATTTGTACCTGAAAACGAAAATATTTTTAGATAATATTAAGGTGATGATAGAGGCTAACTCACGCCGCCAATTGATTTATTAATTAATATTATTAACAACTTCTAAATTAGATCATTCTTAAAAACAGATAATATCCTAAATTACGTCTTCTAAATATTGAATGCCTGTCCACAACTTTTCATTATATCTTTTAGTTTTAGATAGCATTTTTAACAAAAAATTTTTTTAGAGAAAACGCCAACGAAAACTAAGACAAAATGAAACGTCGTGGAAAGTTGTTAAATATTTGAAAGAAGTATTTAAGGGCCTCAAATAAAAGAGAAAAAAAAAGTTTTTTATTAGCCCAACATACAGAAGAAAGCTTATTATACAATAACACAAAGAAATACAAAAAGAAAAACAATACAATTAACCGTCATGTATAAAAATAATCCTCAATGCAGGGCCAACCAGGTCCCTGTCATCCGTTACTTAAACTATATATACTAGTGTTACAAAAACTAAATTAACTCTGTATGTCTGTCTGTAAAATTATCACGGTTGAACCGCTAAAACAATAATAATTATATACCCTAAAGAACATATTATTAGGGTAAGAGATGATATCACATAGAAATATACATGTGAAATTCATTACCTTCATTTTAGTCTCATTACCATCACCTTCACAGCTGAAGGAAATCGACGGTAATGAAAGTGATGGTAATGAATTTTTCAAACTGTTTTTTTTTTCACTCGGAAAATAATCGATTACCGTACATAAAAATAACACTAAACATGAACAAACATATAACAAGTGCTTCACGACACAAAGTATGAAAAAACCTCAAATACTTACATGAAAAATTCGCTGTAGGTAATGAAATCGAACTTGGTTGAAGCGCCTAGTTGACGATCTTTTTTCACTGTGGCGAAAAAATGGCGCGCGTCCTGCCTCGTTCGTTGTTGCTGGCCGACTGAGCGGCAAAGTGAGATGCGGGAGGGGGTGCTCGATCCAGGTACGGTGAATATACAGCATGGTTTTTTTATATTTCAAGCCATGCTGAAGGCAATGAAATATTATTCGTGACAAATTGTTTTTATCACAGTGTATTTATATAATAATAAGTATACAACTTGCAAATTTATAATTCAATGCCTTATTCTGTACTTGATGTTCCTCAAGTAACAAAACAAAGCATACACCTCTACGTATATTTTATATGTTTATTTTTTTCTGACTCGTCACCAAAAAGACACTGAAGGTAATGGAATTTAAGCAACCAAAATATTATTTTCAGTCAGTAACTCGTCATGATTAATTTTAATTTCACGAGGCAGTGATAGTTAAGCAACCCAATTATTAATTTAAAAAAATTGTGAGCTTTTAGGACGTTTGGATTCGTCAAAAAATTCACAGACATGTGATTTGCACGAAATCGAAATAACCACCAGGTAGGCCTGTTGTAACTGTTCCTGTTTTACTGTGATGTTTTTTTTGATGCAAAGTTGTTGTCTTCGAAATCAAAACTGCATTTCATATTCTGGGTTCTATCTCTGTCGGGCCTACTACATTGTCTACACAAAGATATAACTAGAAAAATTCGACCTAATCCTAGGGACTCAAGCGGGGTTCGAACCCGTGACCTTCCACAATCCACCGGGTCTGTTACCGGCCTCGGTAGCACAGTTGGAAGTTCGAATCCCGCTTGAGTCCCTAGGATCAGGTCGAATTTTTCTTGTTTCTATGTTTGTGTAGAAAATAGTGCATTGTTAAATGCTAAAAATAAAAGTTCACTTATCAACTACATGGTGTTCTTTACAAAAAAATGGTTTCACCCTTGAAAATAATGATCAGTGCAGAAGATCCTCACCTATTTATTATATTGACTGTGGATTATTTCGTAGTCTCTTACTACGGCTACATGAAAAAGCTCTTGAACACTCCTTGAACTATTTAGAGAATAATGCTCGGGATTTCGCCATGAGGTCAAATCAAAATAAGAAAATGCTTAGAGGAGCTAAAGTCGTCGACGTAGCCCAAAGGGTAAGCAATTAGAAGTGGAGAATTTAGCGCCTATTACGCGGAGAACTGATGGTCGTTTGGACATAAATGTTCTAGAATTGCAACCATTTAATAGTTAATGTGGTGTCGGTGGGCGTCAGGTGGACGGACGATTTGATAAAGGTACTTACTTATCAGAATAAGGGTGAATGTAGATTGCCTATCACCAGCCACACTGGAAATTATTATGTAATTAATCGTTATAAAAACTAAGCGTCATTAGGTCCTAGGGATTAAGCTTTCCAGTTCAGAAGACCGGCAGTCTCGAATTCAAATCTGGCTAGAACCATCTTCGAGTTCACTGTAAAATTAGAAGCTAACTCTCCGGCGATGGAAAACACCGTTATGAAACCAAGATCCGGATAACGGCTGAAAACTCGACATCCTACCATGTACGTATGTACGTGGCCCTCTGAGTGTTTTGTTCGCCAAGATGGCAACAGTCAACTTCATTACTATTGCTACCCCTTTGGGATATGAGTAGTCGTAAGCGTACTCGTATGTTATGTTGTAATATGACCAATATACACGGTGTCGGGTTTCATGTGGTCCAAACGAAAACCATCGATAGAGGGGTCCAGGGGCTACTCTAAGGACCCCCATGATAATGTATGTTCCGCGAAAATTTATAGTTTTCGAGAAAACAGCATTTTTCTAATTTTTTTCTTAGTACCCAAAATGACGCATTTTTTAATGATTTCTCATAAAGTATTATTACTAGAACCTTGATTTTTTTTGTGAATGTGAACAATTAATATGCCTTTTATTACACCACTACAGTTGTAACTCAAGCTAATTATTTTCTGCAAAAAAAAAAAAAACAGTGAACTTTTTTTATTTGGATGATTTTTTACTTCTTTCTTTAGGGTGGTGTAACTCCAAAAAAGCAAATAACAAAAAACTTCAGGACCCATTTCAAAAACTTGCCTACTATGTGGACCCACTACTTGTAAAATTTCAATCAGCTACTGCAAGGGCTTAAGTCTCAAATGACCTTCAATAATTGATAGATTCATTACAGAAAATTAGAGGATAACATGAAATAAAGTAGAAACATATCAACGATTTTACAAAAATACTTTATTATGTATTTTTTACTTTAATAAATGTTCAAAGTGACGTCCACCTTCAGCTATGCACATACGACAACGTTTATTAAACTGTCTTCTTAGACGTTGAAAGGAGTCGTCTTTTTGTCTTATTGTCTCTTGTGCTTCTCTTAGTTTAGTGTTTAATTCTTCGATAGTATTGTATTCTTTGTAATACACTAACTCTTTGTAGAATCCCCAGAAAAAAAAATCGATAGGGTTTAAGTCGGGGGACCTTGGTGGCCAGGCGATGGGTCCACCGCGTCCGATCCATCTGTCTAGGTATGTTTGGTACAAATGATTTCTAACTACTCTAGCGAAATGGCACGGAGCTCCATCATTATGGAAAAATACTCGCTAGCGCAACTCCAAATTAACATCGAGCGGAGCATCCAGCATAAGGTCGGGCAGATTCTCCCTCAAAAAACTGAGGTATGTGGCACCATTTAATCTTTCTGGTAGGGCCAATTAGTTGTCGGTTGAAAAAAATCCAGTCCACAAATTAACAGAAAATTGGTGCTGGAAGCTGTGGCGGCGCACCAGCCTTGGATTTGTTCGCGACCATACGTGAGTGTTATGCATATTAAAAACACCACTCCTAGTGAATTTTGATTCGTCAGTCCACAAAATCGAGTCAAAAAAAACCTGGATCATTGCTATCTCTCCGAATCATCTTTTGACAGAAAGCCACACGTCGGTCATAGTCTGTAGGTCAAGGCAAGTCTTGGACTTTTCGTAGGAGGAATGGATGGTAGCTTTCCTTGCGCAAAATTCTGTGAACTCTTTGATGGGGAACACCGAGACGCCGACCGATTGACCGCGTACTAGCTGCATGAATTTTGAATTATGAATATGAATATTTTTGTGATAATGAATTTAATTTAAAATTATTAATGAATATTTTTATGATAATGAATTTTGAATGATTAATAATGTAAGGATAATTAATTTAAAAAAAAAAAAAATTCATTAATGTAATTTTGTAAGCTTTTTTAATTTTTATATTACCGTTTATTGACATTAATTAATGAGTTTTAATATAAAATAATTTTCGTATGCCATTCAAGGCACATCATGGAGAGACTGCATATGCCTATACCTGTCAACTTTTTACCACCTATGATGACGAATAAATGAATTTGCATTTTTGTATTTATTTGTAGGTTCCCTAGAAATTTCTTCCAAAACGTTTTCCACCAAAAAGGGATCTTCTCTTAAAACACCTTCATTAAACGGTGCTCCTGGACGGTAGCCTTCAATGAATGCATTATGCACACGGATGAAAACACGATGATCTGGATATGTTTCAGGTTGTGGTCCACCTCGTTGTAACAGCCGCTGTTGATACAGACGTGCCGCAAGTCGAGCGTTTTCTCTGGCATATCCATAATAATAATGCATTTCTGCATATTCTCGTGCCGTGTAAGGCATTATGCTTTGAACGGACCCACAAACAAAAACACACAGTACGTATTAAGGGCAAAATCTAGTCCAGTAATCGTTCCGTTTTTTTGCAGAAAATAAGTAGCCTGAGTTACAACTCTAGTGGTGTAATGAAAGGCCTATTGATTGTTCACATTCACAAAAAAATCAAGGTTCTAGTAATAATACTTTAGGAGAAATCATTGAAAAAATGCGTTATTTTGGGTACTAAGAAAAAATTTAGAAAAATGCTGTTTTCTCGAAAACTATAAATTTTCGCGGAACATACATGGACCCCTGGACCCCTCTATCGATGGTTTTTGTTTGGACCACATGAAACCCGACACCGTGTATATATATATAAATAAATATGCGCCAGACAACACATAACTTGTAATGGTCTCGAAATAGGGATAAATATTCCTGTGTTACAAGGTACCACACAAGAAAATAAGCTAGGGGCGTCTCCCAGCACACACAGACCCGAGTCAATTCAGAAAATTTCGTTTCCTGAATTGACCCGACCGGGAATCGAACCCGGGACGCTACGGAAATCGAGGCGAGAAACCGTGCTACAGCGCACTACGCCAATCATGTCGTCAAAAAATATGTCAATTCGAATAGCACGAGTAATATTTATATGTAAGAAAGCAATTTTGTGGTAAAACGAATGTGTAATATTAAGATGTAAATAAAAAGTCCCAAATATACGAGGGTTCATTTACGATCAAAGGCTACCTTTCCAAATATTACTTTCCATCGGATTGTCGGTAAAGAAATTCACCTTTTTATGGTGTGTGTCAGCAAATAACTCGTTTACCGACGATAGACATAATATCTTGGTATGCTCTGGATTATTAGTTTGCGTGGTTGAAAATATTTCAGAAACCTAATTAACTGATTAGTATTATTGACGCCAGAGAGCCTAGACAAGTACAGTTAGGTCAGAAAATGATTTGTTTTCAAATTATGTATTAATTATCCCATTGACAGTTTCAATTCTCTAATTTCAGTTTTGAAGCCCTTAGTCCACGAGTGGGACGGTTTATGCGTACAAAATAATCTGCAAAACTGTTATCCATTTTAAGGTAAGTTTCTTCTTTTCTCTCAGATAAGTTTTCGAGGCCGAGATTACGTCACGGTCACCCGGCAACCACCCGGTTTTCATCAATTATTCAGGAATTACGAGATATATGAATGCACAACCTTTAGTAAAAATAATTCTAGAGCTAAATATGCATTTTTGTAATTTAGGCGATAGGGTTGAGATGGGAATCCAACTCATTCAGAAGTGAAAAATTGTGAAAAATTTAAACTGCAGAAGCAATCAATAAACAAATCATTTTTTGTCACTCAAAAGTAAAATAGGTTTGTTTCGTTAATAAAAAATACCAACATAATGGAAGAATCAGTGATAAATTGATATGTTGCAGCAAATTGAATTACTGATGCAAGGTAACAGATGTGACACAAACGAAGCACTCACTAAAACTTTTCTCTCAGTTAAGTTTTCGAGGCCAACATTACGTCACCCCCTCCCGGCAACTATCAATCATGCAGAGACGCCGCCGACGACGAATCGTCGCTGAGTGCGGCAGCGATTGAAATTTTACCGGAATTCGCGCGTTAAGCCTTTTACGACTCTACTTCAGAGTTCTTGATTTACTGTGGGGCGAAAATAATTTGACTTTAAAAATTGTATATACCCAAAAAGGTGAACTATATGTAATAATCATCAGTGCAAAGCCTAAAATATCAGAAATTTCAGAACTAACGTTAGATTGCAATGAAGTTACGTAAAATTCGCTTGATGCTCAAATTAATTAATGATTTAGTCCATTAATAGGAAAAAAATTACATCCTTTTTCCCTATTAATCTTTATAGGGGTTATAATGAGTTGTAAAGTGTTTATGAAACATTAGAATCTGCACCCCTAGCCAAGTGGCAAACGCTCGGAAACGAATCGAACTTCGCCTTCGCTAACGCTTTGTCGCAAACGCTAATAGATTGGTAGCCAAGATGAACGGAACGCGGCGAACGCTAGTTCTCTTCTAACTTTCGTTAAAAATAAGAATATACAAACTATGGAATATACAAACTATGGAATAGACAAACTATGGTTTCGCACGACGCCAGCCAGACGCAATCTCAAAGTCGAAGAGTTTGACGTGACGTATGTTTGAAGTTGTTGTTATTGAAATATTTTCAGTGTTTTTAAATCACTCTAAAGTGTATTTGTATTTGTGAAGTTAATAGGTGTGCAGCCCACAATATTTTTAGAGCATGTATTGTAATAAAAAACTCACAAAATACTCAATTTCAAACAAAGACAACACCAGCTGATTGAAAAATCGCCACTTTGTTACGTTGGCGTCAAGGGGCCGGCGTTCGCTAACTATCGTAGCGTTGAAACGCTCATGGGGCGTAGTCGCTTGTCAAAAAGTGCCACTTGGCTGTATTTAGCAAACGACTAATGTTTCGTTTTATCTATTAGAAAAAAAGTATACACTTGGCTACCAATCTATGATTCGTTACGATTAAGTCACGTGACATGTCGATCGACGATTATTTTCCATACAAATCTTTGAGCGTTTTCGTTCAACGTTTGACACTTGGCTAGACCAGCAGATGCTTTGAACATGTGTAACATAATACATACTATTGCCATTATCAAAAAAAACTTTTCTCTCAAATAAGTTTTCGAGGCCGACATTACGCCACTGTTCCCGTCAACCGCGGGTTATCATCAATCACGAGTTCGATTGAAATAGTACCGGAGTTTACACGTCAAGCCCCTTACGATTCAACATCCGATGTCTTAGGAGGGCAGGCGATTTCGATAAATTATTTAATGGGGAAGATGAGTTATGCTTGAATCTTTATTGTTAATTGCACCCTTTTGTTTTATTCAAACAGACAAAAGGAGAAACTGATCGATATACTTATTCGGTAGTTTGAGAACTAACAAAATACAATATTGCACGAAGCTTCTGTCTAAATTATAGGTAGCAATGAGAAGATGAGTTTGTACTTGTTACTCTACGGGTACTCTAAAACCAGTCAGATGTTACGGAAAATAACACTGCACGAAAATAAAAGAATTACGGTGCAAAACCCTGAAAAAATTAACAAAGCGCCAACATTGCAATCGAAAATTTTAGTTATTTTTAATTGATTTACTTCTTACTAAAGTCAGTCAAGGTCGGTTTCGAAGACTTGATTACTTTCATAATTTTCTCAGATTTTATGAATTTAATCATTTTAAATCTCTTACTTTCTACTGATTAAAAGGTATCATGGAATTAAAATAAACACCCTATTAAGTATTAACAAGCAGATAAAGTTGTATCCAAACAGACCACTAATTCGCTCTGCCCACAAGATCCCTTAATTGAGGGTAATTTTGTTAATTAACCTTTGATCGTAGTTGTTCCCGATTAGCAACCCTGTATAAGTTAATAGAAGGGAGGTGCTGAGATACGCTGAAAATAAAATTGAAGATAATCTTTATTCATGTAAGAGCACTACAAGTACTTATGACACGAATAAAAACAAAAGGGTGTCGTGGCCTAGGGGTTAAGCAACCTAAATCTGATCGTAGACAGTGTGGTCACGAGTTCAAATCTGGCCAGAACCATCTTTGTATTCATTATTTCCGACTACTCTCCAGTGATTGAAAACATCGATAAGAACCAGATCAATCCGGATAACGGCGGAAGGCTCACAACCTGCCACGTTGGGTTCTAATACCATTGGTGAAAAGTAGGCTTTTGAGTGTTCCGTTTACCATGTAGGCAACAGTCACTTGCCTCTGTTTGGGATATAGTCGTGATGGTATGTATGTACCTATGTAAAAACAAAATAACCCCAAGTAAGTATACCAGTAACTAGTAGTTTGCGTAAAAAAGTATTGAACAAAAAACGGTTTAACTAGTATATAGTACTTTTTAACAAAATTATTTATTTAATTCCATTTAATAGTTTTAACATTACATCATGATCTTGGTTGTCTATGTTGGCATATTCAAATAAACATACCAATATACATTTAAAAGAAATCCTATTCGGCATACTGTTCATTTAAAAATATTGCAATAGGTTTTACAGTTTTTCATTTCGTTGATATTCTCACAATGCTTTTATGTTTGTTTTTTCCGTTGTTGTATATTCTTTAGTTAAGATGCTCATCAGGTTTATTTGTATCAAAATGACAGATTGTACTTTACTAACGCCTATTATTTAGTATATTCTGTTTAAATTTGACGATATTAAAGTCCTATCTGTGAAAGTCTATTTAAATAAAGTTATTTGAGTTTGATGCCCTAACTGTCAGTCTGCAACTAACATCTTCTATCATGCCAGCCTTTTGCAATGTGCTATCTATGTATATCGTACTAATTTTCTGCGACTCGAGCATATACCAGCCGGGAGATAGCAAACACTCAGCTCCGATATATTTAGCCTATCGCCAGGAATTAGGTCAACGTCGGAAGGGGAACAAGCAATAAGATATTCCATTCGTTCAAGTTCTGAGGTGTTAATACTTAAAGCATAAAATCAGTGATTTATCGTCTTGTCTCGAAGATAAAAACATAAATACTTTGTTGAATTTGTATATTAAAAATGTTGCATGTATTTGAGAGTATCATTACATGTACTTAAGTATTGTTTCCTTTTGCCTACAACAATGTATGCCTATATGTATTGCCTATGCCAGAATACCTATGTAACTTATCTAAATAACCTAATGATTTTCCATACACTGGATGAAGCACGTCATAAAATTTAAAAGCTTGACATGCCACACGCGTGGCTTTGACATCTGGCTTCTGTCTCTTTCTGACATTTACCAATGAAAGGAGTAGAAATACATGGTTAACTATTAAGGAACTGAAATTAAACTTTAAATATGTAACTATCTTTTAATGTAGTAATACTCTTCTATGCATATACACAAAACTATATTCTAGCACGGTGTTCTCACTGCGACGAACCGACGACGAATCAACCCCAGCTGCCGTTGTCTAACCGTATTATCCAGCGACAAGCACGATACCAGAGTGTGACCAGTACTTAATTAAACTCCCTTTTATTAATAATGTTAAAATCATTTGTAAACAACCCCAATTTTGTGAAAATACATCATAAGATTTATAAATCACACTAAAAAGAAAGTGTGCTTAGAATGACGTTAAGCAAACTTTCTGTTATTGTGACCGAGCGCAGGTGCGGAGTCCTTGTGATTCAAAGGTCATCCATTGGTCATGGGATGTGCCTGTTTGGACCAATAACCCCTCTGATGCCGTCGCCACACATTTAGCATATTGGGTCCAAGTTATAGTCTTGGATCCCAATACACCAATGTGTAGATCGGTCTTGGTCAGTTATGGTACTTAGCCAATGTCGACCCGTGATGTGTCGGTTTTTGTACACCAACAAAGGCGAGGGGAGTGAGGGGGGTTGGCGGGCGGGCAACTTGGGTCCAACGTTGTTTCACGATTTGTACATTGGTTGTATCAGTACGCGCTATGCGGAGTGCGAATTGGACATGGACTCTCCGAATGCCCAACCTTCCAATGCTCTTGGCTAGTAAGTTTTCCAAAAATGCCAAAAGGTGTTGGAGTTAAGGCCGCAATAACTTGGACACAATAATTTGAATCCAATGTGTGGCGCCGGCGTAAAAGGCGTCTAGCTATTTCTCTACTAGTCAGAGGCTAGTAATTGTTGCCTTCATGGGGAACGTAACATTTAGAAGCCCACTTTTCACCAATGGTATTAGAACTCAGCGTCGTAGGTGGTGAGCTTTCTGTCGGTATCCAGGTTATTTAGGTTTTTTAACGATGTTCTCCATCACCGGAGAGTTAGTTGGAAATTTAACAATCAACACAATGATGGTTTTGGCCAGATTTGAACTCGTGATCCACGATCTGAGTTGGGGTGCTTAACCCCTAGGCCAAGACGCTTCACTCAAACTGATTATTAGAAAAAATGCCTCTTTTTTTGATCAATTTCATTATTATTAATCTAAATTAGCCGTTAGGATCCCACTGCTATGCAAACGCCTGTATTCCCCTCTTCTGGTTTGTTCTGTTGTTGAAATATTCAACTCAGTGGAGTATAGCCAAACTGCATCCAAAGTTTTTATAGTAAGATGACCTTTGTATGTGGCTTCTTAACTTCAGCAAATACGTTATGTTCATACATAATCCGACTTCAACGTACAAATCCACTTAAGGAATATTTCAAACTTATAAGATTAACAATATGGTAAACCATAGCCTTTTTATTCCAGTTTTCGACACTGGCGTTCCGATAAGATGTCGTATATTGACGTGGTACTTAACTCGTGTTCGGAACATCGCCTCCTATCTATCGTAGCGCACCTTTTTCGAAAATCTGAATAGACTAAATTGTGAAATAATACATTTCTTAGTAATAAAACGACTAATCCTTCAACCGTTGTATTTAGATGGTAATAAAATTCAAACCAATGACTGGCCATTACTGCACTGCTCGAGCGGTAAGTAAATTGATTTATTTTTTCTCATATTACGTCATTATTAGACATCATAACAAAGTTTATTACGGTTTTTTTGCAAACGCCAATTAGTGTTTCTCTATGATCTTCTTTTGCCTACATCTAAATAAATATCCGGACGTTATACTTCCAAAACGTAGATGATCTCATATTTTAGTCAGATAATGAATTCTAATTTGACTCACTTTACGCTGAACAGGAAATTATTAGGCACACTCTCGTATGCCTGCTCAACTGGATCACACGTCTATCTCATATTCTCATTCAGGGAGTATTTGAGCGCGGGGTAAGTTCGAGCACTGTCCGGATTAGTGCGACGATGTAACAATGGTCTATAATGCTCTGCCGTATCTTTGATTAATTGAATGGGCAATTTTCTGATTGCTGAACTGTTTTAGGCACGATTAGGACACATTATAATGATCATAAATTCAAAATTTAACTGATTTAATTAATTAATTTCGTTTTTGAAATTCAAAATAAACATAATTTGAGTAAAATTGTAAGGCGACAACAAACTCACCACTGAGCATGCACAAGACCGCGTGAAGTGGGCCAAGAAAATAAGATAGACGGACCCCTGGGACCCCACACTGGTGTGGGTCCACAACCGGGATAGACCGCACGGATGATGATGATGATGTAAGGCGCTGCGGAATCGTTTAGATGGGAAGTCGCTAACTTGGTTAGAATTAGTAATCTCTTCGATCCTTCGAGGCTTCGTGTTTACAATTTATTATTGGTCAGAAGTAAAATATTGGGACTATTTTACCTTCTGGCCCGGCGCAATATAGTAGTGCTATAACATAATTTGACTCACCCGTTTCTCTGATTAGTGAACATTTAAGTAGGCACAAATTTGACGACCGACTTGGTGTAATGGTTAAGAAGTTGGCTACTACACCAGAGGTCGCGGGTTCGATCCCCGCACAGTACAAACATTTGTGTGCATGAACATGTCTGTTTGTACTGGTCTGGGTGTCTCCTATGTATAATAAGTATGTATTTACAAAAGAAAATGTATTTAAGTATGTTTATCCGTTGTCTAGTATCCCATAACACAAGCTTTAATTAGCTTACTTTGGGGCTAGATGGCGCTGTGTAGAATAATGTCCAGGGATATTTATTTATTTATTTAAATTTGAATGCCTGGCATGGCATACATGTCTATCTCATTCAGCGAGTATTTGAGCGCGGGGTAAGTTAGTATTGTCCGGAGTAGTTCGAAACAGGCGAAGGCCATTAATACGGTCACAGAGTCTCTGCGATGACGTCACAATGGTTCGTAATGTGGTGCTACCGTATTTAACTGTGATTAATTGGTGTGGGGAATTTTTGAATTGCTTGGTGCCCTTTTGGACACGAAAAAGACATTTTCGTTTTGATTTATTTCTCTCTCTTTTTATGTTTACGATAATTTAACAGTTGTCTGTAATTTGGTGCTGTATTTATCTTCAATATATTGATGTAGGTCATTCAAATGTTGTTAGGACTACTATTTAGACACGATACAGGAAAGATAAGATATAAACATTTTTGACTTTACTGACTCATTTCATGATAATCGTTATAATAGCTTATTTTTTTTCTAATTAAATTCTCAATCGGTTACTTGTCTTTGCTGACACGCCTGCCACATATCGCAGCTTTCATACTATAGGGGCACAATTCGAAAAACATGATTGTTGGGAACACGCGTTTAAAGATTTTTGAGCCCCTGTATTTTCACAATATCGGTCATAAATAAATTAAACTATTCATAGCGAAATCATAAACGGCTGCGCGAGCGGTCCTCCTTCCTCAACTACAGGCACGACACTAAATTGCTCCTTGTATCGCGGAAACTGAGACGCTTCACTCGGAAATGTGAAAGAGACACAAATAGTTTTCGCGGCTCAACAGTATGCTCTGACTATTTTTGTCAAGAGAATCGTGTAGACGTGTTAATTTTGTGCCCATATATTATTAAAACTCGAAATCTCAAAAATTTGAGATGTACCCCTATAGTACCTAGGAAAGATATGCTTGGAGATTTTTTTCGCCAAAAGGAGATTTCCTGTCTCAGTTTTGGGCCATGCGCTCTTACCATATGTAAGTCTCTTCCTTATTTATAGTAGTAGTGTTCAAGATTAATGTTTTAATGCAAGCTCATTTAATAATAATTACGTGATTACCATTCAGCCCTACCATGAGTAATACATCGAAGGCAGTCGCTAGCGTCCGCATTGACGTTTTTAAGTTTTACTTGCCTGAAATAAATGATTTTTTTTTTATTTTTTTTTTATTGTATTTGGTACAGCGCCTCTAGTGAATAGAAATGGAACTAAAAATGGCATATAAATTTCTGAACTCAACTATCGCCGTTAACGTGACGGAAACTCGTGTTAGACCTACAGACGATATTAAACTTATTAATAAATACTTTTTGTATTTTTGTTGTCTGTGTATACATATTTTAAGTGTCAAAATAAATTCATTTCTATTCAGAATCAGAATCAGAATCAGAATCATTTATTTCGCTTGAAAGTGGTACAAAGATGTTAAATATATACAAGGTCCTCACAATTCACTATAGCATAGCATGCAAAATTCATTATTATAATTTTAAGTTCACATGGAAATTATTAATAATCATTATATTATTTTTGACGACACGATTGGCGTTGTGCGCTGTAGCACGGTTTCTCGCCTCGATTTCCTTAGTGTCCCGGGTTCGATTCCCGGTCGGGTCAATTCAGGAAACGATCTTTTCTGAATTGACTCGGGTCTGGGTGTGCTGGGAGACGCCCCTGGCTTATTTCCTTGTGTGGTACCTCGTAACACAGGAATATTAATCCCTACTTCGAGACCATTACAAGAGGTGTGTTGTCTGGCGCATATTTATTTATTTATTTTATTTATTTATATTGTCAGAATGTCACCGAAACATGCTTAAAACATGAAATACAAAATAATTGAGTCACAACAAACGAGACTCAGAGAATTTAAAATATTCATCCATTGAGTAGAAGCATCTTTCTATCAACCACCGCTTGAGTTTTATCTTAAATCTGTTTAGTGAAAGTACCTTTATTTCGTCATTTAATTTATTATAAACTTTTATAGCCATGCAGTAAGTGCTTCTACTATAAAGCGTCGTAGAGACAGCGGGTAGAACCAGTTTATTCGGATACCTTGTATTAAATTTACAAACCTCTTTTTTCTTTGTGAATAGATTTGAATTGGTTTTTACAAATATACATATTTCATAGATGTAGATGCATGTTACGGTTAGCAACTTGAGATTTTTAAATAACGGTCTGCAGGATGTCAAACCGTCAACATTACAAATAGCTCGAATACATTGTTTCTGAGCTATTAGTGCCCGGTTTGTGTGGTACGAGTTGCCCCAAAGAAGAATACCATACCTCAGCAGGGAGCATACGTATCCGTGGTAAGCCCGAATAGCGACACTAGTTTCGCTAACTCGTGTTAGTCGCCACAGTGCATATGCAAAAGAATTTATTTTATTGCAAAGTTTATTTATATGCTCTGCCCATGATAATTTATCATCAATTAGTATACCCAAGAACAAAGTAGTCTTGGATTCTCTAATGGGATTTAATCCGGACGAAACATTCAGGAGGCGTTTTTTACCATTTTTGTTGATAAATTGAATATATGTAGTTTTTTCTAAATTTACCATAAGATTATTACTACCTAACCATTTTATTATTTTACTGATAGTTTCATTTATTTCGTCATTATATGTTTCCGAATTGTTGCATGGAATAACAACCGATACATCGTCGGCAAAAAGTATACAATCATGATGAGTTACTTCAGGAAGATCATTTATATAGAGCAAGAATAACAAAGGGCCCAAAATGCTACCCTGCGGCACGCCAACATCGTTTAATTTCATGGATGACCTGTACTTGGTCAATTCCATCCTGGTATTCGTGTGTGTTATCTCTACATACTGATTGCGATTGTCGAGGTAACTTTTAAGCCATTCGCTTGTTATTCCTCTTATACCCATAGTGCTACATTTATTTAGTAGTATTTTGTGCGACACGAAATCAAAGGCCTTGCTCATATCGAAGAAGACAACCGTGGCTGGTATACGCTTGTCCAAATAATAAGACACTTTATTAAGTAGCGTAAAAGTAGCTAAAGATGTGGATTTACCTTTTTGGAATCCGTGTTGCTCAGGTTTTATTAATTGAAATGCATTTAAAAAGCTTGTCATACGAACGTGCATAGCTTTCTCAAAAATTTTTGAAATCGTAGGCAGAAGAGATATAGGCCTATAATTCGCTATAAGTTCTTTGCTTCCTTTCTTATGAAGGGGCATGACTACAGAGGTCTTGAGGATTTCGGGGAAGACACCAGTTGAAAATGACAAATTAATCAGGTAACTCAATGCAGGTGCAATTTCCATAACACAAGATTTTAATATTTTGGTTTGTATCTCATCAAATCCAGTGGAATTCGTAGAATTCAAACCCTTTATTATTTTAACGACTTCCTGTTCGTCGATTGGGTATAAAAATAAGCTTTCATGACTATAATGTACATTTTCGTAGCTGCCCGATGCGCAATTTGGATTCGATTTAGTCAGATTAATGTAATAATCGTTAAAATTATTTGCAATGTCAGTAGGATTTTTAATTTCAATTATCAATTCTTTTATTATTTATAATTAATTTGTCAATGTTTTTATTTATTAGATCATTTACCGTCTTACCTTTAATTACATCCCATGCTGCTTTACAAAGGTTTTTTGATTTTTGTATATATTTTGAATTAGTCAGTTTTTGAGCCTGGTTGATGCAGCGTCTGAGAAGTTTTGAATAGCTATTGTATTCTGTTTTGGAGTTTTCATTTGGAGTCTTATAGTAAGAGAAACGCAGTCGTCTTTTCGTCATCGTTGATCTTCTTAAGCCTTTTGTTAACCAATTCGAACTTTTTGCTTGAGGTTTCACCGCTATCCTCTGAATTGGAAAGCATAAATCATAAAATAGTTTTACACTATTGAAAAAATTGTTAAATGCGGTTTGCATATCAGATTCTCCATAAACATCTGACCATAAGAGACTGCCTAAACATTTGCAGAACTTAAACAAATTATCTGAGTTATAGTCTCTTTTCTTATAGAACCATCGTTTAAGTGGTGGTATTTTCGGCAACGATTGGAATTTTATAAATTGTGCAGTATCGTGGTCAGATAAACCAAGGCTAAGGGTTTCACTTTGACTTTCAGGGATATTACTGATTATTTGATCTAGGCATGCGTTTTTGCGTGTCGGTGTAGTAATATTCAAGGAAAAATTATGGTTCATTACTATTCTTCTTAGTTCATCTGCCTCATTTGTGTTTTTTAATATGTCTATATTAAGGTCTCCAGTTAAAATAATTTTATGTTTTGTTTTTAATTTAAGCTTCGCGAAAAGTAGTACCAGTTTTTGAAAAAACGAAGATAGACTTGAAGACGGGGTTCGATAAATACATATAACTATACATTTAATTGCAGGTATCTCTATCCCACAACATTCAAAAACATAATCATGCGCCATTTCCTTGAGGTATGGTAGCTCTTTGGCTTGAATATCCTTGGAACATAGGATACAAACACCACCTCGTCTCTGATGAGATCTCAGGTATGATGCTGTTAATTCGTACCCTGCTATGTTTATATTATTCTCACTACCTGCTTTTACGAACGTTTCACTAAAACAAACCACGTCAAACGTTTTACCATCACTTGAAAGCTCTTCCAGAGTGAGCTCTATTAATTCCTTTTTACTCAGTATTCCCGCTATGTTTTGATGAAATACCGAAAAAATATTTTTTTTGTTTTTACAGTTACTGCAGTTCCATTTGGTTTTACTTTCCTTTTTCATTATGTCAAAGAACTTAGTGGTTATGTTTGCGCAATCCAAGTCGAAGATGTGTTTACAAACATTGCATATAAGATAGTCTCTGTTGGTTATTTTTCTTTGGCATTTCGCGCAAGTGACTATCTCTTTTGGTGCCATTTTTAAACTTTTTCTTTTCTCCCTGGTTCAATTTACCTAGATAGCCGTACTCTTTTGCATCGCAGCTCGTAAATAAAATATTATAATATACAAAATGACGTGACCACCCCGTAGGATTGAACTGTCACCCTCCGCAATTGGGATGTTCCGATTTGGCTGTGCGCACCACTACGCCAACTGTTCAGTTGACAAATTGTTTGAAATTAATCATTAGTTGGGTAGTGCAGTACAATTTCAATACAAAAGTTCGTTTTTGTGTGATTCACACACTTAGCTTTTTGCACTAAACACAATTCACTATAGGGTACTTTTATAATTTCTGTTGTAGAATTGTTTAGGTTCTCAATTATTAGGACACTTGTGTTTTCATTTTCTCTGTCAAATATAATCAATTCCTAATATAAAATTGATTTGCACATTATTTTTGTTTACACTTTTGAGCAAAACACTTTTTAGTTAAGTCACTAATATTTCTAATTACTTTACTTAAATTATTTCTCCACCACACCATACGATACAGTAAAGCATTGATTGAAGAATGGCAGTCTACCTACACACAATCATGCTCCTGAAGGGTGCTCCAAATTCGGAAGACAGCAGTTATCAGAAAACGTGACTTAGAAATAAGTGGCTCTTTACTTTGTGTAAATGAGACTGAGAATGGGCATTAAAGCTTTTGCTCCATTTTTAACGTTTATAAGGGTCGTCTTCTGAACGTCGGTTTGCATAGCAAATATAAATTGGGTCCAGGAAAAATCCTCGAGAAGTTGTTAATTGGTTACATTATTTTCGACTTACAATAAGTCTCAAGTCGCAACCAAGTACTAATAAGTAGGATGTAAGTTGGAGTGGTTGGGAGCAGAGCACATTCAACGCGAATCATTGAAGCTGATAAATTCAATAATTAATGAAATGCGAGCAGCAAACATACATACATACCGTCACGACTTTATCCCAAACGGGGTAGTCAGAGGCAAGTGACTGTGTCGTCATGGTGAACGAAACACTCAGAAGCCCACTTTTATCAATGGTATTAGAACCCAACGTGGTAGGTGGTGAGCCTCACGCCGTTGTCCGGGTTATTTGGTTTTTTATCGACGTTTTCCGTCACCGGAGAGTAAGTCGGATATTTAACAATGAACACTAAAGTTTTGGTTTTGGCCAGATTTGAACTCGGGACCACACGATCCACGATCTGAGTTCGGGTGCTGTACCACTAGGGCACGTTGTTTCTGTTGCTGGTTTTGCTGCTTGCAAAACCAGCAACAAAAACAACAATTGAAAAAAAACATTTTGATGTTTTACAATCAACGATCCAAATCCACCTCGTCAAATGAATATGAAATACAATTGTCTGCCTTTGTGTTTGAAACGAATTCCTCTTCGTTAATTTTCTATATTTGTAACCTTACAGAGGTAGCCCTAAATAATTGAATTATTTGAACCAATTGCCAGCTTTGGCGCCGTTTTTACAGGTTTGCTTTTAGAGGTAAATTGTCAAAGTTCATTAGGGGAAATATACAAATAGATAGATAGATATATTCTTTATTGTACAATAACAAAAAGAGACATTTAAAACAATACACAATTTAGTCGGCCTTATCGCTAATAGTGATCTCTTCCAGGCAACCTACGGGTAGAGGAAAAATGGTAAACGAGAGGCAAGTATGTGCACAAATACAACAGAAACTATTTAGGTGGAGAAATATGTAAATTTTACTTATATACTTTATATTTGAAGATATTTAGATACATTAACTATTATACATAGTATTAATATTAACCAGCAGATACCGGAGAAATTATTTTGACCCTACATTAAACTAATTATACATTATTGAAACAGGACCAGTGACAGACAGATATCACAAGTAAATGCAACAAAAGTTAACCAAAAAAAAAGGAAAAATATGATTAGGGATAATCAAAGCGCAAGATGATGCGATTTGAGTTTTGCCTTGTAGATAGGAATAATAATGGCAAAGAACACGTAATTATACGTCTTTCGTTACGTGACTGTGCGTGTCAAATAAGGGTTAAACCGAGGGAATTGATTGATATTCCTCAATGTCGTATGTGCGTCATCCCGCGGGCAAAAAAGGGTTGAAATCAAATAAAGGGCAGCACACAAAAACAAGGAACGTGCCTGCCAAATGCGAAACGCTTGTTCCCTTTTTTAATGTGGTTGTAGGGCAAATACATACACACATACCATCACGACTTTATCCCAAACGGGGTAGTCAGAGGCAGGTGACTATGTCGTCATGATGAACGAAAAACTCATATCCCACTTTCACTTATGGTATTAGAACCCAACGTAGTGAGCCTTCCGCCGTTATCCGGGTTGATTTGGTTCTTTATCGATGTTTTCCATCACCGGAGAGTAAGACGGATATTTCACAATGGACACAAAGATTTTGGTTCTGGCCAGATTTGAACTCAGGACCACACGATCCACAATGTGAATCCGGGTGCTGAGCCTAGTGGCCACGACACTAAACTACAAAAAATCTTACTCCTAGCGAAAAGTCCACATAATTGTACTAAAGTCATGCTTAGTTTAATTTCAACGCCTTCATGGCAGACTGGTTTCAGAGCGCGGCCGGGTTCATTGCCAGGTTGGGAAAAGTGTGTTTTTGGAACATAGTCCGGGTTTGTGATCACCAACCCGCATTTGGCAAGCGTGGTGATTAAGCCAATACCCATCTATTGTAGCGAGGACTTGATTTAAATGATGAAGGATATAGGCTCATTTCTTTTACTTATCTAGCCTGATGGGTACTGATCGTCCTGCTTTTGATCATCACATAAGACAAAATGTATATTATGATGAAATAATGCCTTTTTCTGTGTCCTAGACAGACTTTCTACATTGTGTAGTCAAAGTTGTCATAGTACATTCAACGTGTTTAGATTATTTTACATTGTTATTGCTATTTCGTTAGTATAATGTATTCATGATTTCTCCAGGTGAAGACATAAATTTAAATAAGACAATTTCAGAGGCTACTGGCGTGTCTATGACAACCATCAAAAAGTAAAGTAAAAGCGGCCGTATTTAGTCCAACGTCTAATAAATAATTGATATTTAATTAGTTTATTTTTATTCATAACACTAAAACAAATACTAACACATCTGAAGTTATAAATTTCCTAAATAACAATTTTACCAATCATGGTGTTGAGATATCTCGCCGCGGCGTAAGGCCGTGTGTACCCGTGCTACCCCCCGCCCCGCGCTCCGCGGGCCATCAGGAGGGTCGACTTTCCGGCGGTCAACCTATAGTAGTAGTACTCATTACTATTTGTAAAAATATTCTCAGAACAGCGTTTTACCTATTTAAACGTCACATCTGAGCAATTAATTTTTTTTTTATCCTTTTCGCTAATGATTGCGGCAGAATATAGCATCAAGTGCTTGATTGTGGCCTCATACATTATTCAGATAGCCATGGAGCCGAGCCTCGTGTCTTTCATCCAAGAATTGACTTTTCGTAATTTCTTTATACGCATTGACGCCTCGGTGTATAGTGCCAGGTTATATTTATTTTAGTAACAACCTAAGCAAATGTGGTGAAATATCATATCACATAGTATAAATGTGAGCCTGTCGCGTAAACTGCTAGTTTCGGTACTTAACTGCGTTACGTACGACAACATACGCTCACTACAAGTATATCCCCAACGCGATAGTCAGAGATAAACATAAATAATAAAAACAAATATGCGCCAACCAACACATCAGACAAAGCCTTGTGTTAGCAAAATAAGCCAAGGGCGTCTCTCAGACCCGAGCCAAATTAGAAAAAATCGTTTCCTGAATTGACCCGACCGGGAATCGAACCTGGGACAGTACGGAAATCGAGACAAGAAACTGTGCTACACTTTAATTCACTTTAATTCTATTCAGACAAAGTCCATAGTGTTAGTAACAATAACTGCTACAGCGCACTACGCCAATCGTGTCGTCAAAAGTTGAATTTTTCTTCTTGGTGAAAGGAAAACTCAAAAGCCCACTTTTGTTTTTAATTGTGGCCTCATACATTATTTAAAAAAGCCATGGAGACTAGACTTCAGATATATTTTCTCTGTGAGCATTGCCGCCTTGGCTAGTTTGGTCTAGGACCAGTTACCACCTAATAAGAAACAACAGTCTAACAGTAGCGTCATGTCATTATAGGGAGGTCTAACATAGCCGCCATACATAAAAATGGTAGACAAATTAAAAAGTTTTAAAAGTGGTCGACCTAGAATTTACAAAGACCTATCTATTTATACATTTTTAAGTGCAAAATGTTAATAATGAATATTTCAGAATAAAACAAAAAAATCATCGACGTACTTCTGTGTTTTTTTAATCGGTGAAATTATGCTATATCGTGTTTTGGAAAAGTTGTCGCCCTAGTTAAAGACCCTGACCTATTCGTACAAATTTTTATTTGCTAAAATATCTTTTAATTTAGTAGTTATATTCAAACAAAGTCGATCAAATATTGACAATCTTGGGAAAGCGCTATACTCTAATTGAAATAAGTGATCAGTATTTAAGTGATAAGTAAATTCCATTCATCATCAATACTTACAATATCGTTATCGCAAACTTAAAAAAAAAGAGGCAGAGTTAATTTATTTTTAACTAGGTTTTCGAATTTTTTATTGATGTAAACACTCGAACCTCTATCACAGAAAAAGTACGATATTCATTTAAAGTAGTGTCTCTATAGGAATTCTCTATAAAGTCCTAACTGAACTGCTGTCATTTCACCAAAGAGAAACAACCATCCCAATTCGGACCACAACACGGTGACTACGGAACATCCTAACTATGTACATCAAACAGCTGTGAACCATGCCGACCGCATTGATTCTGGTGGAGACAAGTACAGCTAGCGGATACAAGTGAACCGTTTACATACGTGAAATCTTGTAGGTTTTGCACTAAGATATTTTGACCCTAAACTGAACAGAGCTTGAAGGTACTATAGGTGTCTGAGACAAAGCATATATCTAAGTAATATGGTTCTCATTTTACGTGTGCGTGACGAACCGTAGATGTAACTGTTCCCTGATCGATAAGGGTCTCTATACAAGTACACGCATGAGTCTTATATTTTTTATTTGGTTTAAAATTAAATTTCAGTTTATAATTATTTTTCGTATTACTTTACATAACATATCCCTTAATTGGTATTCAAACACCAGCTAACCATTGCCATTTTGGTAAAAAGAAGCCAACATTTCGCACCGCTGAACCTAAGTGCCCCAGAAATCGAGCCTTCTTCTATTCGGTTTCTGGTTTTAAGCGGTGTTTTATCACCAAATTCAAACTTTAATGAACAAAAGAAGCAATTAATAAGAGGGACTGCTACTCAGAATCTATATTTATGAAGTTCATTTAATGCGAACATATCTCTTAGAATGCCCGCTCATGATGTCCTCATTTCACCAGATAAGAGGTTGACAAGATAAGTAATGCAAAGCAACTACTGAGCTAGTCAGCTTCAACTTGAAGAGCAAACATCCCTTTCCACGCTCCGCTTGAAAAAATCCTGACAATAAGAGAACCAGCATACCACTATACTAAAAGGTTAAAAGTAGCTTTAAAATTACATTCTCATTGTTGTCTGCACTGCACTCGTGTCACTGCTAAACAAAGTTGCGACTAGTTTATATTCAGAGTTCAACTCATGTCTGTTCAGTTGGTACTGTGGAAATGTCTGTAGTAACCAACGGCGGGTATTTAACTAAGTACAGTCAGCCACCACAGGAACGTGAACTGCGCGTAAACTAAGCTCTCATGCACAGACATCATTGAAATAGAAGCCGCAAGTGTGCGTACTTCGCGTGACAATGAGAACAATGAATCACTTCCGACTTTCATTTATTCCACGATTAATCGTTACGGCAACGGATGGCATTAGATTTAGACTCATCATTTTTTTTCCACAAATTAGATTAAAATCAACTGAGAAATGGCAGTTTACCATCACTAAAACGCCGTAAAAACTTCAAAAAACTGGAACGCTGGCACTTCATTATGGTTCGCGTAAAAAAATGTATTGGGATTTGACATTGTCATGTCATGTGTCATCCCAATACATTTTTTTTACGCGAACGATAACGTAAATTTAAAGTAGCAACTCGTGGTAGACGTACAGTATGGAGTTCATTGCAATAAGAATACAGATATAAATCCAAAATAGATAGCGCATGGTACTCTGATTTATTTGGAAACAAAGCGTGCCAGTTTTTTGAAGTTCTACAGCGTTTTAGTGCTGGGAAACTGCCATTTCTCAATTAATTTTAATCTAATTGTAGGAAAAAAAATTATAGGTGTAAATCTATTGATGACATTGTCATGTCGTGTGTCATCCCAATACATTTTTTTGACGCGAACGATAACGTAAATTTAAATTGGCAACTCGTAGTAGACGTTCTGAGAACGGGTCAAAATATAGTGTAAATTAATGAACAATAATAACCACCTAGGTCGCTTCCAAACAAAGTGTCAATAGGATTTACAGGGTAGACAAATGTACAGTCAAAAGCATAAATGTCTATACGTTTCCAAGGGTTCAAAAGTATCTGAGAAAAATATTAGCCAAAAATGTCTTTTAAAGTCAACGAAGAGTCTGAACAAACTTTCGTTTAGATTTATCTATAATATTATGAATAGGAAAGATTTGTTTGTTTTTTTGTTTGTTTGTGCTAAATAGGGTCCGAAACTAATGGACCGATTTTAAAAATAATTTCACCAATATATAGCTATATTGTCAGGGAGTGACATAGGCTATTTTTTTAATTTAGCCTATAATTTGGCGGAAAAGACAGTCTACGCGGGCGAAACCACTGGCGGACAAACTTACAAATATTTATGCTTTTGACTGTACCACAGACCACATCATCGTTTCAGCGTAACCACCAGGTTTCATTGTGATCAAATAATTTCCTACCCAGTCTTGTCTACTATGAAATAAAATAAAATTACTGTGTCTTCAACAAACTTCAATTTGCCTTTTTAGCCTTACAAAATGTTACATATACTTCCTGTACGAGCCACCTCAAGGCCGTATTACCATCTCATAAAGCCAGTCAAGTTACTTTTCAAAACTGAGCGTAGCGAGCTATTTCCCAATATGAGGTATCATTCATTTTCAGCCAATCAGCGGCTACCTGTCAATAATGCATCCTCTAGGCCAGATATTTACTGACGAAATTGCTCGCTACCCTCAGTTTAGGAAATTAAATTGACTGGCTATAAGAAATGGTAATACGGCCCTTAGCCGGAGGTTGTCAGTGTGTTACATATTCCCCGATTGCCACTTCAGTACGTCTACCACGAGTTGCCACTTTAAATTTACAATATCGTTCGCGTAAAAAAAAATATTGGGATTTGAAATTGTCATGTCATGTCATGTCATGTGTCATCCTTAAGCGTTGGCTAATCCCAAAAGCTCTTTTGATAACGTCAGTTTTCTCTTTTGACTTAAAGAGTTTTTTTAACCTTTCAAAGTACATAAACTAAAGCTTAAACCACAGACAATCCAAATCTGTGCCGTGGCTGAAACGAAAATCGGTCTATGAAGCACCAAATCATGATAGTCGGAATTGAATATTTTGAAATTGCAATGAATTTTTTGCTAGTACGGATTTTATACCATGCTTTATTTTTTTTTTACCGTTCATTCAAATGCACTCATACCGACTATGGTAATCATAATTCACGAGTAAATGGGCTAACCTATAGTAAAGTGAAAATATCCTGGATTGCGCATCAAAAACAACATTATTGGTTGGGTATACATAAAAACTTTTTTGTACTTTATTAATTGTCTAGAACTTTTTTCATATTTTGCAATACGCTCAGCTCGAGATTGGCACATTGATTGTAAAATATGAAAAAAAGATTGTCTAGTTTAATCATTTTATCGCTTTTATTAAGAGATTTTCAAGATAAGAGTTTCAAGAGTAAAACTATCAAGTCTTTTCCTTGCCAACTTACCTCATTTTAGACCTCATCTCTTGGGAAAGATCAAATCAAGAGAAACCAATAAAATTGAATAAATTAGTGGAACGGGAGTATTATCAGTGAAAATGGTTTCAGAACCATTTTTTTTTGCACATCAGAAACAACATTAGGTACTGGTTGTCATTGCACAAATTATTATTCGTTATATTTGTTCAGTTTTTGGGTTGGTTTTCTCAGAACACTTTAAAGCTCTGGTCATATTAAGACTGTGTTTCGGTCTATACTTTAGTTTGTACTCCTAGGTGAGAAAGCCAAGGATAGACGTCAACGATCGGATTACGTTCGTGGAGCCGATAGGTTAATCCGTTGTAGCTCGTAGCTTCGCATTTATTTGCCAACATTCTGTCGCTTTTTTTAATTTTTAAGGCTGGCATAATTGAATTACACATTTGAAAAAATATTACAAAGCCTTAGGGTCCGTTTAGTTAGACCAAACGAGCGAAAGTTTTTTTAGTGTTGACAGAGACAATAGAATTCTCGTTTAACCAAAGAGTATTTTATTGAGTGGGGATAAAATGAGCATACTTGACCAAATCAAGCACAAAATAAAGAGTTTACAGAAGGACCGCTCGCACCTTTTTCAAAAACTTGCGTGAACGGCCTAGGGTTACTACTATATTCGCTCTGAATTTTTAAAATGAAGTAAGTAAGTTATACCTACTTGACAGAACCAGCCAAAAACAAAATTCATCATGTAGAAAATTGCACCAAGTTCGACAAAAACAAAAACACTCGCGACAGTGCTACTTTCCGACTCACCAAAGCTCACTGACTTCGCTTGTAAACTCATGTCTCTGTGTGCGTGCGTCAAAAATGGCGTGCTGTTCTATCTGTCAGAGCGCCGCGCAGGTCTAATTTGTGGGTCAAGTGACCTTTTGAGGTATTCGGGCTATGACTGAATGTTTCATTTATTTCAAAGAACACACAATTAAATATGTAAAGTAATATTTGTGGTAGTAAACTATTCCATGAATAGTACGAGTATGGTAACCTCAAAAAAAACAGTAATATTTTTAATGTTAAACTTATAAAAGAAGCAACGTCCGAACCGGTGGTTGATTCACATTATGTATATTCACGATACGTACTATTATTGTACTATTTTATTTATGTTTATTATTATTATTTCTATATACTTTTCTTTTGACATGTCATAAGTGCTTTGTACAAGCTTAAATGAATAAATGTTTTTTTACTTTACTTTACTTTACTATACATTTAAGTTGAACTAGAAATGAGTCGTCAGAAAGATTTTTTGTCAAACATTGAAAAATAAAAGCAAAAATCATAAAAGGTGAATTAGGCACGTGGCTCAGCTCACAAATTCGAACATTACGTTGGTGAGGGAAAGGCACCGAGCAACTTGATGATACAATGTGTAATATTGTGATACGACTTCTCTGAAGTTTTGTAAGGCAGTATTGTAATGTATTACTCAAAATCGAATCTGAAATGTACATTACAGGCGAATGTTCGTCATCTCGGGGAGGCAGTACTGTAAAGTAATGCTCATAATCGAATCTGAAACGTTACATTACATGAAAATGCTTCAGGTGAGGGGGCCACCTCTAGGTTAAAATAAAATCATATCGTTTGAAATTCGCCAGTATCTCCTGTGAGAAAATGTCGGCTCGTGCCACCCCCATTCATCGGATTTTATTCTGCTGACAGTTTTGCGGCCCTGTGTGATAATCTGCCCTGTCGCTAACCTCGTGGTCGCGATATGTCATTTTGGCAGTTAGTGCGGTAAAATGCAAGTTTGCTGCTAAACCATGCAACGTTTGGATATATTTTCTTTATATTTGTAATGCAATACTCGCAATGTTAATAGGGATAAGCAAAACCTGAATACCAACGATAGCAGTTAGGGTGTAATGCAGCGGTTTTTATTATAACAAATATCGGTTATTATAATATTTTTAAACCAATTTATAAAGTCAATTAATTACAACAGACAATTACTGTACAGATATAAGTGATAGTTGACATTAAGTATAGTTACAACGAGGAAAAAATAAGATAGAGATAAGAGAATTCTGGGTAAACATTTTATTGCCAGTCTTCATTCTACATAGTTTCACGTGAAGAGACTTTCCAACGATAAATAATTTTAAGGGTTCCAAGTAAAGGCAGACCTTTTAAGAATTCTTCCTTTTTACCCGTCAAATGTTATTTTGGGATGAACATACCAGAAATGTTGATCGTGACTAATAAAAACAGATTTTCTGTAGATTTTTAAAAGAGGATTGCTCTATCTACTATGCATCTTTACTATGTAAACAGGATAATATCTAAGAGTTCATTGCCGTGAGGACATACAATTTCTAGAATTATAACTCATTATGACGGACTACCTGTTAAGGATACTTACTTTAGATGAAGACTGCTTATAACCAGCAACTGAGAATATTTATGTTACGAAAATTTAAAGTTGATTATACCTTACCTACCGCCGGCGTGAAGTCCCTTTGGGTTAGGTTACAAACCCAAACCTAACTTTCCCGCGTTGCCGATCCCGTAAAAACCTCTATCGTATTGATTTTCCAGCAAACCATTTAAGAAACTGAAAACAATTATACTTTTTTAGGAAGGCCATAACACCAGGTAGTTTTCCTAATATTTTTACGCTTGCTTTCATACATTTTTTTAGAGCAATTGATGTAGTTTTCAGGCAGAAATTACGAAATTTCGTAATTTTCGTCATGTAATGCTGTTTATTTCTTAAACTATTAAGATTTGAGGCTTGATCTTTTTTTAAAACATTTTCTTGTCAATTAGCTTTTTAAAAAGTATCAGTTAGGTGCCTAAACTTCATTAGTTTTTTTAAAGCAATTTGTTTTCGGAGACAAGTCGGAAACTTTAGCAAAAATATTAAAACGCCAATATCTCGTTAACTATTAACTGACCCCAAGTTAATGGGGGTCAATTTATTGGAAATGACGTCATCACCCATTTCAAGGAATAGGTCTCTTTATATACCCTGTCACGCTGTACATTCATTTTATTATTATAGTATTTATGACTGTTATTTAGCGGTGCAGCGCCCACCTATATACATAACTATTACAAGCTGTTAGCTTGTGCTCAAATCCCGAGGCAATTATATCCCGTTAATGTTGTGGTGAGTGTCGCCCTGATCCCAGGAGTTCCTAATCCTCACCGTTTGTTTAACATAGCCTGTCAAATAATCCCCTTCGAGCCCTCTTAATGAGAGAAACAATTCGAAAACAATATTACGTGAGCTGGGTTACTGGGTCATTGGTCCGAATTTTACATTTTCCTGTCACCAAAATTACCTTCATTATTTCCAATGTTCATAGTCCGTTTAAGAGTACGTTTATTGATTGATCCGACAATTATTATCTAATACAAGCCTATTGTGAACATTATTATAATGATTAATGTCGTACTTTACGAATATTATTCTTGATTAGCAATGATGCCGATATTTGTTTATTTTTTTTAATTATTTGTACAAAACCTGTTTTATTTTTTACAAACAAAAAGCAACAAATCAGTAAATGATGATTATATTGTTATATAGAATAGTAGTGAAACATTTTGGGATGTACTAATATACTGAATACGTAAAAGACCCCTTTTAAACCTTTATTTAGACATCAGAACACATCGTTTCTTTTTATAAAATAAAGCTAACCGGAAGTCAACCCTGAAACCTTTCAACCCCTTGAGTCCAAAGTATCGATGTCATGACAGCGATACAGTACACTCGTATTTTCATTGCGTCTGGCTTCAGACGCAGTGGCGTGTGCCCTCTTTACACTATTTAAACAAATCACTGATTTTAGTAGTCAGTATGTGATTTAAATTAGGCTGGTCCATTACCACGGTGATGCTAACAGCACCGAGGGCTGTGGACCCAGGACGAACATACATTTGTGACTAACATTTGCAAACCCTGTTTGTACGAGGTATAGATGCAAGGATATAACAATCGCAGTTTTTGATTAGAACGCAATGTACAAAAAGGTTACAGAGATGTTAGTAATGTAAAGCGATGATGTTTCTTTTGAAATTCCCTATAGCTCTAGCAAAGGCTTTGTCCACTAAAATGAAGTCCAAAAATCAAAAGGCGTTACCTTTAATCACCTGGTTTGTCAAATGTAGGATTGTTAACATATATTATGAACCAAAACCAAAAATCTGTGAACCTACTATTCCCTTAGGATTTGAACTCAGGACTTTTGAATTTCTGGTGTTTTACCTTTTAGGCATTCCTAACATTTAGCCATGGAGACGCTAGGCTAGTTATATCTATTCATTGTTAAATACAGAACATTAATTAATTCATAACTTATTAAGTAAACAAGTGATTGATGATATTCACAAAGGCAATTCTTTAGTCCAACGTAGAATAAACAAGGACATTAGATATAATATCAAAACCGCATCTCTGGAGGGACGAGCCAATTTATGGGACCGTTCAACTCTCATATCTAATTTATTTTTCTCGCTTCGCTTATCCCTTTCTCCCTACTGGGTTTTCATAAAAGTAACACATTAGGCGATTCAAATCTCTGAAAACAGTCATGAATTATCTTAATTACTAATCTGTGTCTAGAATACATTATAACAAGAGGTTTATTTAATTACTGTCATTCAACCGGAATGTTTTAAACATTACTTTACTTGGCTCTAAATTATTATCCCCACCAAATCTTACTTAGTCTATCGAAAGTGTTTTTAACTCACAATCTGTCTGAATTTATGTTCCCTTTTGGACGCTCAAATTTTGGAGAGAGCTCTCTGCCAATTTTTTTCCAATGAATTAGCAACAACGAGCAATTTATACCTTCGGTTATAAACGCGTTCATAGGCCGCAGTAAGCACCTAATTATTATCATGCTTCTTCCTTAACTGAAACCAAGATCTGCAATTCTTGTAGGTATTTGTCCAAGTCATCCCGCCATATTTTTTCGGTAATAAAAAATCCATCTTCAATGCAATTTACTGATGCAAAGACCTGGGGCCGTATTCATTTCATAAACTGAGGGTAACGAGCAATTTCGCCAGTAAATATCTGGCCTAGAGTATGCATTATTGACAGGTAACCGCTGACTGGCTGAAAATTAAAAATCAATAAGGAAATCGCTCGCTGAAAACTGAGTGAGTTTAGGAAATTAACTTGACTGGCTATAAGAGATGGTAATACGGCCCTATTCACAATTGCACCCCAATTGTAAACACAACCCTCATAAAAAGAGTCGAAATAATAAGCGGCTGTGAAGCCTCTTTGTCTGCGAGTGCTGAGGCGGCGAGTATCGGATCGCTGTTATGAGTCCAGTAACCACGCGTTCAGATCTTGCCACTTTTTAGTCGTATGGCAAAATAAGACACAACAAAAGACAGCATATTTTCCTGATTTTGGCTAATTCGGGAGAAAAGTACGTACCCCAAGTGTTCTCAAAGTAAAAACGGCGCTGTAATTCGGAGTAGATCTTACTTGAAGGTAGCATTTTACTAGGGAGAAATTAGTGTTATTATTGTTAAACGGAACTGAATATAAGACCACGACAGTCGACTGTGTGGGATTCGATAATTCTTACGAGGTATTATGGTAACCTGTTTTCAAAAAGGACCTATCGTTATCGTTATAGTTCGTTATAGCCCATGGTCGCTATGAGCGCTTGGTGAAGCGATCACAAAGAATTAAAACATTCCCTTTTCAACTATTTCATAGGGTTTAGAATCCAGAAGTAATTTTCGAGAAAAAACCCTTGCTGTAACTTCCGTACAAAAAAGTGGTTACCATCATGACCCAGTTACATGTTGTGTTCTACTCACGGCCTCAAAGGCCTCCCAGACGTAATCCGATAGTTTTACAGTCGTCAAGCAAAACTCCAGCTTCCTTATTACGATAGCCGTAAAACTGAAAATTGAACAGTTGCTGCGCAGTTTTATGACTTCAGAATATAGAAACGACTTTTAGGAGGTGTTGGTATGCCAATTTATTGCGGGAAAGGTGTGATCGAATGGATTTAGAATCTTTACTTTCAAAAACAAGTGACATCCAATATTTATGGTGACAATTCTTTTTCCACACGTTCCTAAGTTATTTACGATCTTTTATTTTTATGTTATTTACGCTCTTTTATAGTTTTTTTGCCAGCTGAGAGAGCGTCTTAATCTCTGAGGCCGGTTTTCATGGGTTAACTGTGGAAAGTTATTAGTTAATTAAAAATTAAGTTGGTGGATAACGTATAGTTCACTTATTTCATATTACTTACGTAAAATTATTTTTAAAACAGTTCCAGGAGCCTGTGTATGCTTTGTTATTAGGTAAACTATGTGATGGAATAATTAAATGAACCATTACTTCTTAAAAGTATTCTTTTTCTGGGTAACTTATCAAAAAACTCAATATTCAAAGTCACTGTTCGTAGCCCAACGGATGAGAAAGTTGAAGTGACAACTGGCAGGGTGCATAGCGCGGGAAACTGATGGCCGTTGGGACAAAATGTTTTGAAATATTTCTTAATTATAAACGATTTGTAGGTAAAATGAGCAGGGAACACCATAATGGATGGAGCACCAAGATATCGGATAAACTGACAGAGATACGGGTGATTTAGGTCGCCAAAAAAAGTTTAAAAACAGCAGTTATGATGACAACGCGTAAATCACCCAATCACTGGGCCCGCTGAAAGTCGGCGACTGGGCCAATCGGACAAAGGCATTAGCTGGGCGCTGGAAGCGATCGAATTATTTTTTTGACGTGAAATTGCTGCCTTTTTACTTTATATTTTAGGTTTTTAATATTTTTATTTCCTTTCATTTGTCGGTTAAAAATTTATAAGTAATGTCCTTTGACATAATAAACGTTTCATTTCATTCTTTCTGAAGAGCTGTTTCTTAGAATGTCACAGTTGTGAAATGGCTTAGGATTTCACTACTACAAACCCTAACAACAATGGAGGTTCCTGATATTGTATATGATAGCTTATTCAACCAGAACATGGTCATGTCATGTCCCACTAGGCCTACGGCTTATCACGTCTCGAATTATATCCATATTTATTATGTTGCTGGCAACACAGTAGAGGGGAACTAAAACAAACTACTAGGAGTTAACAAACTTGGTGGAATTATTTATAACCTAACTTCATCCGAAATGGTCGACTTTTACTTTTAATGTACCATTTAAATAGGAATAGATTTGTTTTCATGGGTACCTAGTTAACCACTCCGACAAAGTTATTGAGTAATAAAATTTGAGGTACCTTTTTTTAATTTTTTTATGAATGAAACCCAAGGAAAACATCCTAGTCTTAAGCTAAGATCTATAGTCGTTACTTAGCGAGCACAGACTTATCACATTAATTGTCTTCTTACTAATTGAGTATTGTTGTAATTAGTACTAACGAATAGTTAAGTTGATGTTTAACGAAGACAAAAATAATTGAATTTCGACAAAAGTAACTAATATTATACTCGTACGGGTAGATGTATCAAAGTCTAAGGCCCGTATTGTAAAACAAAATCTGTACTTGAGTATAGATCTGAGTGACGTTTTTGTATGAACTGACGTTTTGAAATCTCTACTCAGTACAGATCAGTGCTTTATTACGATTTTGGAATACGGGCCTGAGATAAATTTAAGTTTAAGCTAAGCACGCTCTGTAGATCTCGGGGTCCGGGTGTCGCAAAGGGGGTGCACTAAAAACGACACTTATTTTTTTTTACACGAAATGGTGAAAAACAAACAAATCTAACAAAAAGATCTGGACGAAATTGTATTTTTTTTAAGTGTTTTATAAGGAGCAGGGACTGAAAAAAATGTTGAGTAATTTTATATGGAAAAAAGTTTTTTTATGAAAATGGAACTTGTAAAATTTTTCTCTTTTTCCAACCTTATGTTGCAAAGGG
This sequence comes from Udea olivalis, assembly GCA_947369235.1. Lineage (NCBI taxonomy): Eukaryota > Metazoa > Arthropoda > Insecta > Lepidoptera > Crambidae > Udea > Udea olivalis. Next base: position 4,693,463 of record OX376362.1, on the reverse strand, counting down.
GGCGCAGGTACATAGTCAAATTATCGTGAGCGTTTTGTATGGACTAGCTCCATTACTTAGAAAAATGTCTACTGCTGAATGTAGACTAGGGACTTTTATTTTTTTTCCGGAATTAGACAGAAGTAAAAAAGGTTCTTTTTAGGGTACACTTTGTGGTAAAAGTACAGTAAACATTATTACTTTTAAGATTCATGCTGACTTCATTAAAATCTACTTATATAGCAGCTGACACACTCAATTGTTCTCATTTAAAGTAAAGTTACTTCAGAATTTATGAGGCTTTTGCTTAATTAAATTATTTTGTCTTGCATAAATCTATTTGTCGTTGTTAAAAACCTAAAAAAGCAGGGGTTGAGTATCCGAACACATGTAACTGTCACTATAACTCTACCAAATATAAAATTATACATAATCCCTTTATAAGTTGTGGAGGAAGGTGTTTTCAATTTTGCCAGGTTATACTCAGGTATATCATCCGGCATAGCATCTTCAAATGCACATTTTTATTCATTTTAGCACCCCTGCTTCTATGAGCCTCTTATTTCTAATGCTATAATGAATGGAGCATAGACTCAGCAGATTAAACCTAGCGTGTACGACATTGTCCCGTTTACCATAATGCTGTGGTAATCATAGGTTACCGAGTTCGATGTAGACCGGTTCGGTTCATAGACATAAATCGAATTAGACGACGCAAGTAGGTATTATGTAAGTCGAATGTCAAAAAAAATATATCTTCCTTCGACGCTGATTTATTTATCTCATGAAGACAAATTTAATGAAAAAAAGTTTTTTTTTCATTTTGTGGTTTTAAACCTCATTCTGATTGGATTGAAGCTGCTTTTAAAGAGATTCGAAATCTTGTCCTCGAAAAAAACATTATTCGTAACTCAGTATTAGTAACGCAACATTTTTATGACAATGAATACCTTACTGAACGCTGCAGTACTTTGTTCTCATTATGCACCATTTTTTAGGTAAAATCATTTCTTGATGAGCAGCCACTTTTTTGGCGTGGACGAGTAAAACAATCGGTCTGTCCCTTAATTTATTAAATTTTATCAGAGTAACAACGGCCTTCAAAACAAATAATTTTGCTTTGTGTATTAAATTATCCAACATTTCGTTTTTTTGCCGGTAAAACATTTAATTGTGGATTATCTGCAAGCAAAGTTTTTACAAAAAGTTTCAGATATTAGAATTTCCCAGAAAATTTTAGAGGCAGTAGTATGTAGTTTTTATCAGTTTCGTAACGAATCCTATTAGGTTGCATTTTCCATGGGTCAACTCACCATACATTATAATGATTGAATTTTTCATTCTTCTATCTCGAAAAAAACATTTTATGTATAGATAATAGGGATGTAGACTACATTACAAAAAATGGCATTTTGTTTAGTCCGTTCGTTAGACCGTCCAAAAATACTGGACATATGTTTTTCGCTTTATCAAATTAATTAAAAAATACAAAGATAAAGAGCATTTAAGTTCTGGAGTAGGGGCTTGTAACGTCACTTCTAAGTAAAAATTGTACCTAGGCGTGACGTCACGCTGAACTTTAACGCACGTATCGTCGTCAATTTTCGTTTACGAGAAAAAAAGAAAAAATATGTGTCCAGAATTTTTAGATAATCTAACTGACGGACTAAATAGTTTTTTTAGTTGTCTGGCGTATTGCTATCACTAAAACGCTACCTACCGTGACGTCACATGAAGAGTTAAAAAAGTGACACGCAGAGGGAGGGGCATGCGATAACAAATTTGACTTATGTGTGTGGTTGTGGTCGGATTGCGATTCAGTCGGAGCTAATTCAAATGGAAATTGGCTTTGAAGTTTTAGCTATCCAACAGACATGTTCCGTTCACTGTCTTCTTTGGAAAAGCGTCTGCAAAACGATTTACTCACAGGCTCGCGTCTCAGTTCTGTCTGTTGTATGTATGTACTCGTAAATTTTGTGCTATCTTCAGAAACCACCGAAGTACCTACGTTTCTCTTTGAAACATACCACAGCTATTTGTATGCGACAAGCAAATGTTTAATAATACTCACTTTTATTGGAAAACAAATACCCGTAGTAGATAAAAAGCAATCTTTTTTGATGTACTATATCTGCCACTTTGTCATTGACTTCAGCCGCAACGACTTAGCTTTTAAACCTTTTCACTCTTAGTAAAAATCTAAAATATCCAAGTTTATAAATTCCATACCAACAGAAAACAGATGTTTTTAAATGTTCATTCAGCATCTTTATACACACATTCATCGATAACGGCTCGCCTTTCTCCCCATGGGAATAATAGTATCGATCAAATCAAACTACAATAGGTTTTCTTACAAAATATTCAAGACTAACTTTGTCAAGTTTTGCGCCGGTACTGTTTCTATGTAAATATATTTTTAGCTTGTACTTGTCCTCCTAAATTACAATCATTAAAGTTACACATACGATTCAAAATGTTTAAACTCACAGTAAACGGCGCTCATTCGACAATACATTGTTGGGATATGTAGTGAATTTGTATTTCTCTCATAAAACTGAACTGATTCAATCTTACAGAACACTCAGAGCTATCAATCGCTGATTATTATGAGTAGTATATTTCAATGAAATATTACGTGTAAGTACTAACAAGCTTACTAGGAACGTAGAGAAGGGAAGTTTTTTAAATAAACACAAGTTTTGACAATACTGATCTTATTTTTTAACCATGCTTATGCCATAGACAGAAAAAAATATTAGTTATATGCATATCCCAAGCCTTTCACTTGATACGCATCTTGCGTATCTTTGAATCTTAGTATTCCTTTCAGACATGCTCGTCGGTTAAAGGAACTGCTGACCTGAACTTTTAAAGGCCTTTGAAATCATTATTGGGGCCACATTTTCATGAATACGTTGCCTCCTCGCGAATAAAGAGGTTATGTAGACTCTCTTGTTGACTAAAACTCCTAGCTACTCGATCTTGTTGGGACTTCAGCGGTAACTCAGGGTTTAAAAAAAGGAAACGAACCAGGCTAGTACTTGCACTTTACGGGCTCCAGTGATCAGTAGGCAGCCCGTGGAGAACCCTGGCACTTCCTGGTTAAATAATTGTAATTCCGGAAAGAGCACTTTCACCCAATTTGGCAGGAGCCACCCAGAAGGGAGGAATTAGCTGCAATATACTAGCTGCCAGTGTGAACCAGCACCACCGCCACATCGCACATACAGTAGGTAGGCAAAGAGCTGGTTATGGCCCCGCCAGCGTGCTTGGAAGGTTAATCGCTCCAATTATTATATGTTCAATAAAATAGTATTTACTGCAAGGTTACAGAGCTCCTATCTTTTTTAATTTATAGTAGTGTAGTTAGTAGGCATGGTTTTGACAGCCTTAAGTATTATAACAAACGCAATTCGACGTGACACGCTCTTCCAGCAGATGTGTTTCCTTTGTCTTTAAGTCCCAAGTTTTAAAGCGGAGCATGAAAAGGCATTTTTTGCAGGGCTTCAAGATGGGATTGATCAACTCAGCTTATTGCTTTGCATTATTGTGCTTGTTGACCTCATGTTTGACCTTACAGCCACTTTTCATAAGGTGGTGTCAGGTTTTTCGGACAAGCAACAAAAAATTCGACTACTACTATATTGGGAGTTAAATAGCGTACTAAAGGCCCTGTTATGACATGGGCAAAATCTTTGAGTAGTTACTCGACATGTTTTTGAGCAGAACTTAACAGCGCTCCTTTCGTACTGATATGGAATGCTTTTCTTGTCTACGTTTCCCAGTAATTGCTAGTTGAGAGTCTTCAAATCTAGAGTCAACATAGGCGTAGTCAAGTTAAACACGCTGTTAGGTTTCTTTTTGTAGAAACTCTAAAGTGTATGGAATGGAAGTGACATTTTGATTGTTGACGTCTGTTTGAAGAGAAAGTCGTCTATGTTTACCAAAAATTTTCTTTTCTCAGGTATATTCTTGACAAACAGACTCAATATTCTGTTAGCACTGACCATCCATAGCAGGAGAGAACGTAATCTTTAGCATATATAAATAAACTATACAAGATTGATCATCCCGAACAAAAAACGAAACCACCCGAAAGCCCGCCGGTACCTCCTGATTTTACTTTTTATCTTAAGGTGGCGCTGTCATGCTTGTGGCATAGATAATTAATATTCTTTGTCTTTACTAACAATTTGTTTTGTAAGTAAATAAACAAAGTGAAACTTTTAATCCATAAACTTTCATAGCCTAAAGATTTTCGAAACTAAGGATGAGTTACAAACAGACTGGGACACAATAACTTAACTCGTAAACAACCTCCATTGCACTAACAAATAAATACAACAGGTAACACATATAGTAGACAGAAGAAAATTATTAAATATACATAATACATACTCTACCATTGGTACCTAGAATTTGTAAAATTGATTAACAGCCACTAAAAATCAACATTGTTCATTAACCGGGGGTGACACAAATAATATGATGTATGTCCAAGAAGTATTTTATAAATAATTGATAAAACCTAAATACATCTTATTTATGTAAACCTACCTTAGTTTTATATAGCCTTAAAGGCGTCACTCACTACACTGAACCAGTTTCAGCATAATTTATTTTTGTACGAATAAACGCGACAATTTCATTCTACTTGGTTGTTTTAATGTCAAGCAATTCAGATGTAGCGGGCGGAGGTAGCTAGGTCGTCGAGGGTCATCAGCATGCTGCTGAACCAGTGTTTGGGGTTTCTGTAGGTTTTTGAAATTAATGAAGTGCTCAAAATTTCGCTGAATACGTACTTGATGTTTCGAGGCATCCTCTCATATCTTCGTTGACAAGCGTATCGTGTACATGCCAAGGACAGCTCGAGTCTACTGGAGAGTTACAACGTCACATTTTTTTTCACGTGATTAAAGCACTATAAGTATAATTCTAATTGGAAATGCTTGATTATGATAAACTATAGGTACCGAATTTTTGTAATTTAAGATACCTAACTACGTATTTTAACATAAAACATACCATCACGACTATATCCTAAACAAGGCAGTCAGATACAAGTGGCTGTTCCCGTCATGTTGAACGGAACGCAACACTCAGAAGCCCACTTTTCACCAAGCGTGATAGAACTCAACGTTTCCTTTCCATCACCGGAGATTAGTCCATAATTCAACAATTACAATAAAAATGGTTCTGGATAGATTTAAACTCGGGACCACACGATCCTAAATCCGAGTTGGGGTGCCTAACCCCCGGGCCACGACGCTCTTATTTATTTACTAAAATGTACACGACAGCAATTCATTGTGACAAAATAGGCACTTTCTCGTAAATGTACCAGTATGTGGTGGTTTGCTGGCTAACCCGACTGCCCAGCTCTCGACTAGTTTGTGTAAATTGGTTGTGTCAAACAATTACACGCGCGGTCGTCTGCACAAACTGTTCGCGTTGGCCGACCGATCAGCCCCTACCATGAGATGAGGCAAAGATGAAATCGCAATAGCCAAAATCAAGATCGGGTGCATCTTACACATAGATTGGACTATGGCGTGAATAGACTAATAAACATACTTAAATAATTATGTAAAGTTTCTTGTAAATGTAAAACAGTATACTTACTGCGGTTGCGGGGCAATTGTTTGTACCGAACAACTACACGCGCGGTCGTCCACGCAAACTGTTTATGTTGGCCGACCGATTTAAGATAAGGCAAGATAAGATTAAACTCTCATTACACAAATACTCGTAAATTTGATCACTTTATCGACTCAACTAATGTAACAAGCACCCATCAACTGGTTTCAAACAAACCTAAGCTCATCCAAAATAATTCCTCATTAATATTTTTAAACCCTACCGATGAAAATAAAATAGTAAAAATCATAAAATCCCTCAATATTACCAGTTCAACAGGTTATGATGCGATGTGTACCAGAACAGTTAAGGCATGTGCATATGAGATTGCACCTATGCTGGCATTTTTTGTGAATCGCTGCTTTGTGGATGGTAAATTTCCTAGCAGTCTAAAAATATCTATTGTTAAACCCCTATTTAAACGCGGAGAGAGGGACAATTTATACAACTACAGACCTATTTCCCTCATCCCAGTTTTCGGAAAGATATTTGGAAAGGCCATACAAACTAGGTTATCTTCATTCTTCTCAAAACATAATATAATTAGTGAAAAACAATTTGGTTTTCGTAAGGGAAGATCTACAGCACTGGCATGTTACTCCCTCATTAATAATATATCTATCCATATGGACAAAAGGATTCCCGTATCTGTTCGACATGAGTAAAGCCTTTGACTTTGTCAATCATAAAATACTCCTGAATAAGCTCGAACAGTATGGTGTGCGTGGACCAGCTTATGGTTGGATAAGGACCTATTTAAGTTATCACTTAAATAGGTCCTTATCCAACGATGTTCCTATCGGACACAGTGTGTGGAAATACCAAAACTAGATGATAGGTCTCAAAATGTGGTGTACAGATCTGAAAATAGGTTGAATGGCTCAGGTGTTCCCCAGGGCAGTATACTGGGACCTTTGCTATTCATTCTATACGTTAACGACCTTCCCAAATGCATGCATTATCCAGTTACACTCTTTGCCGACGATATCTATCTGACAATACACAAAAAACCGAACAGTGACTATAATAATGACATTAATAATGAAATAAGAAATATAACAAACTGGCTCCAACATAATGACTTAAAAGTTAATACTAGCAAAACGAAATACATACAATTTCATAGTAAAAATGGAAAATCCCAGGAATTGCTTGTACATCATCACGGCGACCCTATTGCCATGACTGCCTCAGCAACCTTTCTTGGTATTGTGATCGACCCCAAACTCACATGGCATAGTCATGTCCACATGGTATGCCAAAAAATAAATAGGTTTGTCTTCGCTCTGTATCGTCTCACTAAATTAGCTAACGTTAAGACAGCTCTGATGGCATACCATGGCTACGTTGGCTCGGTGTTGAGGTATGGGCTAGTTTTATGGGGAAACTCGACACACATTAATCGCGTCTTTATATTACAAAAGAGATGTATACAATCCATTTGCGGTGTCGGACAGATGGAATCGTGCAGGCCTCTCTTCAAAAAGTTAAAAATTCTTTCTTTACCATCCCTATACATATTTGAAATTTTAATTTTTACGAAGAAAAATCCTAACCTTTTTATAAAAGAAAGTGTTGTTTGGAATCGTGGTGATACAATTAGGTACCCGTGGAAGCTCAGTGTGCCCTCAGCAACCACAACTTGCTTTTCTAGAAATAGTTATAGTATGTGTGTTCGACTATTTCATTTACTTCCAAACCAAATTCAAAATTTACAATATAATGCTTTTAAAAAGATTATCCTCGGTATTTTAATTGACAACTGTTTCTATAATATAAATGAATTTATGAATTTCTGCCGGGCTAGTCATCTCAAGCGAACTTTCATTGATATCTGACATGTTTTTTATGTTTAATTTATTCAATTCTAAATTATTTGTGGGTATTTTTTTCTGTTGACATTTTTATAATGAATTTATGACCATATTTGTATAATTATATGACATTCTTTCGTTTTTATTGACGTATTATGACTGACTACCTGTTCTATAATATTTATTGTACATCTAAATTGTAATTTATGTGGACTTTAATTTAAAATTATAATGTGTAATACTTAATTTAAATATGTAATTAATTGCACGACGATCAAATTTGCATATCGGCTGTCGATAAAACATGCTTGCTCACTCTTTATCATAAGATCTGTAAAATGCACTTACCATGTTTTATGCAAATAAAAATTTATTCAATTTATAATATATCGGAGACATTTAACACTATTATCTGACTCCAAACTAAGTAGAGCTTGTACTATGGGCTTCATAGACTGAATAAACATAGATACTCAATTTATTTTTAATTGAATACGTCCTTGAATCACTCTACATAGAACAAGCACATGAGTTCATTACATAAATGTTGGTCTTGGGTATAAGCAGAACTTCTACATGGGCCTGTTATTACATCAGAGACAGCAGCTAAGAGCGAAGAATATTGTTTCAACATATCAAATTTATAAAATATATGTGAATAAAATAGCACTTGTCTAAATGAAATGACGTATTATGTCATTCCCATACACTTAAAAGTTTGACATGTAGAAACGATTATGGCGTACTATCGTTTTGCATGTCAAACGAAATCTGCCCCAGCATGCACCAACTAATGTCATTTATTGTAATTTTTCTATTATCAACTACTAATAGTAAACGGACATTCTGTGTTAGAAAAGAAAAAATATTGTTCTGTAACTACTACACCATTAATCAAAAGCTTCATCGAGAGTCAGCGCGCTGTTTTCACTGGGATCCCTTTCATTGGCATAATGTGTTTTGTCCTAAAATGGTTTGGCATAATGAAATTGGCATAATTTATTTAGCATAATATTAATTAGACCGAATTTGGTTTTAGAATAATATGTACTGCGGCATAATTATTATTTAGCATAATGCATTTATGCATTATTATTTTTGGCACAATTTTTTCAGGCATAATGGACCACCCGGAAATCCTTCAAGTGTCAGTAGGTTAGGGTTATTTTTTTTTATGAACACCCAGAAATCCTTCAGGTGTCGGTAGGTTAGGGTTATTTTTTATGACTACCCAGAAATCCTTCTGGTGTCAGTAGGTTAGGGTTATTTTTTTTATGACCACCCGGAAATCCTTCATGTTTTTAAATTTATGGTTAATTATTTTATGCTTAATCATGTTTATGCTCATTGCATTTATGCTAAAAATGGTATGCTAAAAACTGTTGTGCTTATTAGTATTATGCGAAATTATAATTAGTAGTAATTACAATATGCTAACTTATTTTATGCTTAAAATTTTTATGCTTCTTGACAGTGAACCGTTTTCACTACACAATTTATCGCACGTTCGAGCACGCCAACTGTCATAGTAAAAGGGAAGGAAATAAGCCTCTAAAGTCCTTTTCAACCTATAACATCTGTTTATTTTTTTTAAAAAAATTACGATATATCAGATAGGTACATCAATAATAAAATATAGAAACAGTTAATTGGAAAGCCATTAAATATTTCATTTTGAGAAATCTTTTATTAAAGTAGGTATGTTTAGGTTTAACACATTTAATCAAACATAGAAGTTCACTTAGAATGAGACAATAATAGACTTAATATTAATTAAAATCAGGCACAGCGCAACTGCATGCTACGAGTAGATGTTAAATTAGCTTAATATAAAACTAAAGGTTGGTAGCTTATATCCGTGCCCGTACGCACACAGGCGCACACACACAGCGGAAAGTTTTTTTTACAAATTCACAGCTCATACTTACCGGTCTAGGGTCTGGCACGGCTGCCGCACAATACAATAGACGCGGTCAAGTCATTAAGACTTTTAGACTAAGAAATACATCGAGTGGATGATGTTAAACATTATTTTACAATGGACAGTGTTCGAAATAATCTTAACTTTTAAGGTTTCATAGGTGCCAACTGCCAAAACACTCATAAATCAATATGAATATAGCAACAGCAGTCTAATTGCATTTCATGTTCATAAAATAAATCTTTTCAGAACATAATAAAAAGTGTAAATCGTGTTTAACCTCAAAATCGAATACATTCTATACTACTTAGGCCACGTTTCCTCAAGCTGTCCGTGTTTCAACAAATGGCTGATGAGAATTTGTGAATGATTCTGAACACAAATAGCATTTTCATATTGCTGTGCGTTCTGGGGCATTCAATGTATTGGGAACGAGCGATGTCCTATAAATTAATTGGAACTGACATCGAATGTCACCTCGATTGGACGAGTGCTTATGTCATTCCCGTGCATTTTTCACATATGACACACGAAAGTAGCGTGATTCTCTTAGCTAGGGCCCCAGGTAAATACATGAAGTACAAGGACACAGCTGTCGTACAATTTAGACGTCTGCCCATACGTAAGCGTATATCAGTTAACTTCGGCAACTACACCGTTTTTGGTTCCATTTCTATTCACTAGGGGTACTGTTACAAAATCTTATTCAAATACTTCACTACAGACGCAAGCCACCATTGTCTGCGTAACCTTAGGGTAGGGGTACAGACCCCCGCCCCCCCCCCATGAGCCTTCGCCTTGTCGTGGCGGGGACGCTTTTTACTGGTGGCAGGTGGGACCACCGGGTAGCTAAGAGGGTTCAGGCATGACTGTGCGGTGGACTTCCCACCCACTGCCTGCCGCCGGGCGTGGTGGTGGTATGGTGCCTACCACTGCCCGCCCAATGGGGCGCTTACAGGCGCAGCGTCTTAGGCCAGGAGGTGGGGGCCGCGGTGCAAAACCATTTGAAGGGGTCAGTGATCCGCGGCTGGCCCCCCCTGTGCACTGCGGCTCGGTGGGGCCGCACCGCCAGATGCGGTCGTGGTTGCGGACCTAGTAGAGTCCGCGTACGGCGGGAGCCAGCGGGCTTGAGTACGGGGGTGCTTTCGCCGCAGAAGTATTGAGGTCGAGTACCATGGGGTTTTAGTCGGTAGAAATCCGACATAACCTTGTCGTTCCCCCCGGCGGCGAAGTATCCATGAGGATTTCCCCACGATAATAATAAAAAAGGGGTACAGACCGCACTGGCTGAACTTTACAGGCTGTAGCATTAAACCTATTCTTTGTTTGTGTTCAGCAGATACGCTTTTTAGATTGATGAATGAGGAGTGAAGTATGAATTTGTGGTTCATAAGTTGCGCGAACATTCACTGTTTTCGGCTGCAACGCGGTCTCTTCGACTATGCTTACCTCATGATTATCTGTTCCGTATGCCGGCATATGCCATTTTTGAAAGCTTCCGAGAGCTTTATCGAACTGCCCGAAAATATAAAGACCTCACGGCAGACCTAGAAAGTAATGTCAGGATGAGTTGGACTTTGCAAATTGTAACACTGGTCAGCTCAGGGGCCTTATCACAATCAATTATAACCTGTCAACTTAATTGCATAAGCAATTTCGTAATATTATGAGCTTTCATTTCCAGCTAGTTAGCGGTTACCTGGCACTATTGCATCTTCTAGGCTGTATATTTACCGACATAACCACTACCCCCAGTTTAAAGAATTTACTTGACTGATTATAAGCGATTGTAATAAAACCCCCGATTCGTAAAGAATGGAGAAATGGTAGGGACGCCTTCGCTCATTGGGAAATTGCTTGCAGAAAACCAGCTTCAAAAAGTCTATTCCAAAACAAAGCACTGAAAAGTAAAGAAATAATTGCGTATTCTTCTAAAACTTATACGATAATATAGTGTAGGTACAATTATTGTTACTGTTGGAGTCGGTGTCAGCCGAGGAAACACCACCATATGCCTATTTTTTACATCTCACGTTTACGTTTGTATGTAGGTAGTTGAAAACCTAAATTGGCTGACACCGACTTCAACAATAACAATAATTGTACCTATATTATATTATCGCATAAGTTTTAGAAGATTACGCAATTATTTATTTACTTTTTATTGCTTTGTTTTGGAATAGTATTTTTGAAGTTGCTCTTTTTTGTTAATATTTTTGTTTATTTCCTGATTTTCCGTGAATAGTTCTTATTTATTTTATACGTCAATAAAGTATTACCAATTGCTCCTAAGAATCGAAGAGTTCCGTTACTTTGTCATGGATCCCATAATCAGAACCTAACCAAACTCTCATCAAACTACCCTTGAAGTATATCCTTTCCAATAAAAAAAAGAACATCGAAATCGGTTGGCGTGAAATTGAGTTATTCATCCATTTGTCGCGCATATGGTTTATCTAGATTTAGGACTTATATGGATTTCCCATGGATGCCACTGTCAAAACTTGACCAAATTAAAATAGGACCACACGGGAAGCACCAGCTTTCAAATAAACAAAGAATGATCAAAATCGGTTCACCCAGTCGAAAGTTATGAGGTAACAAACATATGAAAAAACATAAAAGAAAAACATATTGTCGAATTAAGAACCTCCTCCTTTTTTTCAAGTCGGTTAAAAACGGAATGAAACAAAATTTAATTTTGTTTTTAGCATTTATACCATACGCTCATTTTGAATTAAGAAAACTAGAGATCATTCCAATTTTATTGAACATTGTTCCAATCCGTGGTTGCATAATTTAAGAAAATCTCGGCTCTGATCAATCTCAGACCGTGCAGTCGACGGATGCAGATTGCAGACGGTGTAATTTGTCATTGGCAGATTACACTCAGAACTACTTGCATTTCTCGTTCTTATTGAAGTACCTCTATTTTATACATCCGATGTATTAATATACATCTAATCGGTTGCAATGTACAAAGGATTATAATATAAAAAAACATAATTAGTATATGTTAATATATAGTGGCTTGGATGAGAGTCGTTCTTTTGGCAAAGTTATTTTTTCGTGAGTTCGGTTACATGTGATTGTGGGGGTGTTCTACACGTCAATTTCAACTGTTTTTGGTTGTTAATACGAGTACATTCAATCCTTTCGATAAAATAAGTCAATAAATAAATTACATTGTGTTACGGTAAGCTTGATCAACGGTGCGTCGGTTCCATAGTTGAACAGCCTGATCCTTGTTGTATCGTTTTCCTTTGAAGCCCTTCCTATTACCGGCCAATCACACTCTCGGATGGACCTGTCGTACGTAGCCCACGTACCCGCCGAGCCGCAAGTTTTCAAACGTTCAATTTGCTGTGTTGTGTGTGGTCGAATGAAGGTTAGGAATGACGTTTAATTAAGATAAAGTGGAGCTGACTGCTTGTAGGAGTAGCCTCTCGATATCTTGTCGATTTCCTACACTTGTAGGCGTGATTTGTTAATCCCTGAACCTACTGTGTTCTTTTTACTATGTTTCCGCCAGTGGCTTCTTTTACTAGTATCAATATAGCCTATGTACATCCAGAGTGAAACCCAGAGGTCCCAGGTCAGGCAAGATGTGTTTTCGGGTTTTTTGAAACATATCCTGGAATTGTGATCACCAATGCGTATTTGTCAAGTGTGGTGATTAAGCTTTTAGCTCACAGTTTTGTATGTAGCTAGCTAACTGCGTGGTTAAATAAATTTTAAGTTACGATAAAGTGACTTCCATGCAATTATGTAATTTTAATCGCACCAGAGTTGTATCTCAACTCTGTTGCTAAAATATCTGAAAAAACAATTTTTCGTAAGTTCATCGTGACCATCGATATTAGAAAAAACAGACCTTTGTTTACAAAAAATCGATTTGCTTCTTCTCTCTTGTAGACCATAAATTCGTTTTTTCGAGATTACTGGATATTGAGCCCTTTAATTACCATTTTGTTATATTTTAACCAGCCATTCCGTCGCAATGGATATTTATAATGTTCAGTACGTCTACCACGAGCCGCCACTTTAAATTTACGTTATGGTCCGCGTAAAAAAAATGTATTGGGATTTGACATGTCATGTCGTGTGGTCATGACATGTCAAATCCCAATACATTTTCACTAATGGCAACTCGTGGTAGACGTATTGGCAATCTAGACATAGACCTAATGTTTTCACTTTACATTCCAATAAATCTAAAATAAAAACTATGTAGGTATGTCAATATTATATAAGTACTCGTATCATGTAAGAATTTTTATCATAATATTTTTTATAGGAAACATTTTATTTTTACATTTATGGGAAGTCAAAAATTCAACTAGAGCCTGCCTATGGAATCCATTGTCTTAGATCCATTAAAGTCTTATCAGGCCCTATTTTTGTTTTCGCTGATTTGGACCCCTTGCAGATCGGGTTGACCCCTACGGGACAATACAGATCACTTTGAAGAGACATTACTACAATTCTCTTGTACGAATCTAAATTAAATTGAATCTTTTTTTCTGTGTTCACATTATTAAAGTCATAATTGTCTTCATTATTTAGAATGGACATTTTCCTATTTTTACTTCATTTTTATCATTTTGGCATTTTCGATGGGTCTTAAGTCAGTAGCATAAGGTGCCTATAGAGGCACCAGATACATATAGGTGCATATAGATAAAGGATGATGTGAACGCCTCAGTACTGGAAAACTACAAAACTGGGCAATACTCTAAAAATAAGCATTACAATATTTCAGCAACAAAAGACTGTTCAGTTAGTAGGCCGTAGCAAATGCGTAGCGAGTTGTAAACTCGTAGTCCGTAGCAAATGCGTAGCGAGTTGTAAACTCGTAGTCCGTAGCAATCGTCGTCGCATTCAGCAATTAACGAACGGAACATTGTACGAGAAATAAGGAAATGAGGCTGCATATAGTATAATGACGTCATTTAAATTCTGTATGTTGTTCGCATGGTGGTTGTTAAAGCTTTTTATTTGTACTACATTTGACGTTACTTTTCTTCGATAGTAAATGATAGATAAAATTAGGAAAAGCCATTAGGAACCCTGCTTTCACTGTAGTACCTCCTAAGATATAAACGCTTTAATGACATTTATTGTCATTATATGTAAATTCCTGTAAAATCCAGAGAGAGAGTGTATATTAACTTTGATTTACAAAAGTGTTATTAATGATTTACAAAAGTGTTATGAAAAATAAACACTTTTAATATTATGTACAAAAATATTGAAGAAACTATTCCACTTATAAGAATACAGGTAAGCATTGTGAATTAAATAAATAACCTTTTAGTTACTTCCTTCCGTATTAACCTAACAATGTGATTATTTTGTAAGAAATGATGTCAAAGTAAATTTTGCGGATAGGCCTAGGATAAAAAAGTATCATACTTAAGCAACGCACATATTATACTGTCAATGCATGCTGCCAAAAACACAGACCAACAATCCTTATCTATTCTTGCACTAGCATGGTTTTTAATTTATAATATGGTATGGTATGGTATGGTATTCCATTAACAACTTTGTAAGCAAATGTATAGCACTGTACTTTTTATTTACAACTTCATTTTTGTGTAACCTTTGTTGATGTTTACATCTATCTTTCAAGTAATCAGGAACGTATTTGAATTGCTAATATATATTTTCTGTAAGTCATTTCAAACAAAACATACAAATCGTGCTACGTGCATTAATCGCAGTAATAATTGCAGCAGATAGGAGCAATAATTACATTACAGTACGCACTAATGATGTCCATTAGGAATAATTGAACTTGTCATTTTAAATGTAAGTGTGCTGAGAACAATTATCTAGTTCGCTTTCACACTAAGCGACTTAGCCTTCGAGTTTAGCTACGTCTGGCTGGATCGAATTACACTCTGCTGTGCATATATTCTTTTCTATTACTCAGAATTGATACGTCGTATTATAATTGTAAATTTTGATTGCATTATATATGCTATACCAATGTCGCATAAAACCAAAATATTGAAGACACTGCTGCAGCTCGACAGCAGCTTGATTGCTGCCATGCTAATATAATATCACCTAATGTGACAGCGAAATTAACAAAACAATCAAAAAACAAAAGCATTCTTGGGAACAATACAATAGGCGCCAGCATTTTTTTTAAATAAGAACATATTTGTCAAACAGCTGGCCACTTAGAAAAAAAGGATTAAAAAGTCAAGTTTGATAAAAATCACTAATTGAGTTCGAAATTTAAAAAAACTACGAATATTTATAAATCCTTCAAGTGTATTATTTTTTTTCCGCAGGCAGAAGAAGGCACAAGTCGTCGCAACTCCGAGATCGAAGATAACGATGGAAGCGAGGTCAACGCTGGTTCCTCTAGGGTCCTGTCAGCAGCCACGTCCAGGGAAGATGATGAGGACTCCAGCAACAACGCCAGCAGTGAAAGCAAAAGCCCAGGCCAGAGGTGAGAGTTCAGTCTTTGAATTTTAGTTGTAGGCTAAGATTAAGAATATTAAAAATACGTCGCTACCCCAAAAAGTGAGTGTCACGTAGCAGGCAAACTATCTTGACACTGGTAACCTCAATTTGAGTGCGTTGTAAAACCTTTTATAAAAATTGTGTCCTATTCATAATTCTTAAACGGACTGATCCTAAAGATATTTTTATGAATACAGTTTTTGAAGTACTTGGTTCAATTCTCTTTTTAGGGTTAAGTGCCGTATTTTTTTAATATTTGGGTATTATCAATTAGTGACTACTACAGACAAGTAGGTTGATTAGTGTGTCAACACTAATTAAGGCACTAATGGAATTATATTTAAGTCACAGCTAGATCGTGTTACTGCCTGGTAATTGTATGAACCTACAGACATGAGGCGTACAGTACGAAGTCCTGGGTTACTTTAGGCTTGAGATGTGTGAATTTTAACATCTTAAATTTTTGCTGCTTAATGAACAGACTTAATATTAAAAAAAATAGCTTATTAATTGACCAATAAGCTAGTTGCTAAAACTTCTGCATACGCCTGCTTGAAAGACTATACTTATCCATAAGTCCAATAAAAAGTGCACCTTTAAAAAAACTGGGACAGAACATACAGTCCATCTTACTGGGAGTTATAACTACTAAAGTATAAATTATTATTATTAGATTAAGTCACGAGTTCGAATGGGAATTGACTCGCAGCTCCTGCAACCAGCAATTCAGTAGGCCTCTACTACGCCGTTTAATTTTGACAATGCAACGTTTAAACGATCTAAAAATTGTAACAAAAAGAAATGTTTTATCACTTCCCTAAAAAAGAAAAAAACACTGACATGAAAAAAATAATAATGTTTATTTGAATGATAATGCTCTTTGAACTAGTCAAGAAGTGAAGTGAAAGGTTATCTATTATTATTAAAATGTTTTCAACTGGCAAGTAATTATGTACCGTCCTAAACGATATCATATAAGGTTTTATTTCTGAATATATATTTTCTTGCCTAGTTCAGAAAACAGTAAAATATTTAAAATAGACCTAATTTAAATTATTATTTAAATACCAGAAGAAAACATGTATAAATTGGTTTTTTTTCTGTATGTTGGTTATATGTATAATATAGTATATACAGGGTGGCCCAAAAGGTGACACTAAAAATTTATTTTTGGATTCCTGACATCTAGGGGTACTTGGAAATACCCCATGTATGTTCCGCGATTTTTAGTAGTTTTCGAGTTCTGATTTTTTCTTTTAATTTTGAGAATTTTAGACTTTACCTACTTGAATATTTTTTTTCTCGGAAATTATACATCTTTTTTTAATTTTTTTTTTGTAGCATAGTCCTCATGCCTTGCACTTTCACACATAAAATACCGAGCTTCCTGCCATTAATGTAAGTTACAAAACTATCAATCGAAACTAAAAAAATAAGGTGAAAGCGAGTCACAGTTAAATTTTCAACTTAAAATAAAAAATATAAAAAAGAAGTGAAACAAACACCGCAGCAGAGCCGCGAGAAAAACTGAGACAAGCAGAAATTAAAATTAAAGAAAATACTGGTGCTTTCCAAAATTTAAAACAATTTTTTTTAAGGCGTTGTAGGTTATGCATTACTGCGGGAGGGAGACATTTCGAGAACTTATTGTGAAATAAATTTAATAGTTAAATTTGTAGTATTGTTTTATTCATTGTCAATAATTAATGATCCCTGAAATAACCAAAATAACTATTAACAAAATCGATGTTACCACTGTGTAATAACATAATAAAAATATTGTTTTAATTATTTATTTAATAGACGGTATCATTGTAATGTTAATTTTGGTCAGAATAATCTTGCGGTTGACAAAATAGCCAATAGAAAAACTTAGAAAATTCCACCTTTGTACATTTAAAGGCAGATTTCTGCTAAAAAAAGCCTATTGAGCACCCCTTATTTTTTATTATAATTGAAGCTTAGGGTCTTGCAATGTTTTTAAAATTACTGAGAAGTCATGGAACTTCTTTTTTTTATTTTTTATTTTAAGTTGAAAATTTAACTGTGACTCGCTTTCACCTTATTTTTTTAGTTTCGATCGATAGTTTTGTAACTTACATTAATGGCAGGAAGCTCGGTATTTTATGTGTGAAAGTGCAAGGCATGAGGACTATGCTACAAAAAAAAATTAAAAAAAGATGCATAATTTCCAAGAAAAAAAATATTCAAGTAGGTAAAGTCTAAAATTCTCAAAATTAAAAGAAAAAATCAGAACTCGAAAACTACTAAAAATCGCGGAACATACATGGGGTATTTCCAAGTACCCCTAGATGTCAGGAATCCAAAAATAAATTTTTAGTGCCACCCTGTATAGACCACACAGAGTAAATATTTTATACTAACACTGTACTTACAATAGCAAGCACACCCAGTAAAAGACACACTCTAGATTATGGTAATTTAATACGGATGTATAAAGGAATTTTAATATTATACACCTGTCACCCATTGTATGTAACTACCCCTAACGTAATGAGTAAATAAGCGTATCCATGAGTTAACCTTATATTTTATATTGCCCCATGTAATATGTACATATTCAAATATTAATTCATCTGCATAACTGAAACTATAAGCCTACATTAAACTCACAGTGATTATAATATATTTTACATTAAACATAAAACAATAATATATCCGGTGATCTAATCCACACATGACCATCTCCCGATACAAATAAGAGATTTAACAAAGGCTGAATTTTCAATTTTAAATTAAGACAGTTATTTATATTTATATAGATACCCATAAATAAATTTAACCAATGAAACAAACCTAAATGTTTGTTAGTTGAATTTTCATCTTCGTGCTCCGCCGCTGCACCCTTATTATTTGATGATTTATCGGATCTACCAATAACTTTTGACTGATACTCGTAGATAGGTATTGTTTACCAAGAACCAAGGTTAGCACTTATAATAATTCTATTCTAAAATTCGGAGACAAGTCTTTCCGTTGTCTATTTATTCGATAAGGCACATAAACTCAAGTTCAAACGGCGGTCTTGAACCCTGAAGGCATTATGTACCAGTCAGTTCTTGTTGAACAAGATCTGGTAAAACCGGCAATATAATTTTATGAACAATAATTCAGCATTCGATTACGAGCGCCATTGCGCACTAACATAACCTAACTATCAAATTTGCCACCAAATCTTGGCTGACAACGGAGACAAAAACTTGAACCTTAAACAGTTCAGTTGGGAAGGGTCGGGTACAGGTCGATAAGCGGCATCTGCCGTTCACATGACTCCGTACTTGCGAACTGGGGATCGATACACCTACCTTTAATTTTAGATTTGTCTATTTCTAACCCAAGCTAGTGTTCTATGTAGAATGTGCTCAAACCGAAGAAGTAATCACGGGGCACTAAATACTTGCTTTCAAGACACGAGACACCAGCCAAAATCTACACATCATGCAGTGAAATCTTTTTTGATTTACTCTTTGATGACCAGCCTAAACTCGCGAGGGTACCTATTGGGTAACTAGTCATTATCAGATCAAAATTGAAAACATGGCAAACAAATAAATGAGTATCTATTTGCTTAGTCGATAGGGAAAAAAGTTAGAACTCTTTGAATCGGTTTTGCACACCGTAGTCGTCATATCCGAATATGATTTTTTAAATATTGGTATAAGGTGAAGTGTACACCACTTCACCTCATTAAGGCCAATTTCCGCAAGCTTCATTTTTTTCATGGTCAGCATGATCTACCAAACTAAAAATAAGCTTAATTGAGGTGGATGAAGTTGATGTGTTTCTATTTTCCAGTAAATACTTAATAGCAGTGCAATCCTATTTCATTTGCTGAGCAGTTTCTCACGTATACGTACCCATAGGTATACAATAGTTTTTCCTTAGCCGTGAATTCGGGTTCATTAACATAGAACAGAATCTGGCGATGTTGAGTGGTTCCGTCTAGATACATTATTCATTTCCTTTCTGCACCAGGCAGCAATAATAGTGAAATATCATAGAACAGTGAAAAACGTGAAATTTCTGTGACTGCATAGACTTTTAAAACATCTCCCATGATTTTAAATCTGAACTCAAATTTACCGCGCGAAACAATGCAGTGTCGGTGAACTGAGAGTGCGAATTATTTTAACCTGCCCCCCGATTCAGAACAAAGTTATCGACCGATTCGGTTATTTTATTTTATTTTTAATTCATCTTTTTAGTATATGGTGTATGTCTGAATTATTTAATTCACACAAACTGAAGGCCTCTGGCTTCTACATATAAAAATATTGGATGCAACCGCTAAGCGGGTAATTTATCATACCTAAAACAAATTTACCGAATCGGTCGATAACTTCGTTCTGAATCGGGGGGCTGGTGTCAAAGCCCTGAGTGCGACCAAAGTCACCAAATCCCACCGCGAGCGCCGCCCGCTTCGCTTTTGATTTGGTTGAATTATTTAGTAATAAAATTATTTCGAGAATCGGGCCTTCTCGTCGAAAATGCGAACCAAATATATAAATGTTCCGTTGGTTTCAGAAATATAAAAGTATTGCTATTTCCAAGGAGCATTTTGTCCAGTTGGTGGAACCCCTTCAACACTCAAAAGACGGTAACACTGCAACCAGAAAATCTGCTTTTTAGCAGCATTGCGCAGCTACAAGTTCGGAATTAATTGTTAGTGTTTGCCTCATAGCAAAATATTCTGCACTTTTGCAACCGGTAGTTGGTCACTTCATGATGTAATTGATCTGGACTAATCAGCGTAGATGTTTTATTGGTTAAACTTATAAGGAGCGCATCTGTAGTGACATGATCTTGAAGATTATGACCAACACTTAAATCTGCTAAGACAGGAATATTTAGACTTGACAAATGAGCTGCTGGCCCTATGCCAGATAACATTAACAATTTTGGAGAATTTACTGAACCACCGCTTGATATGACTTCTTTAATGCAGATCGAAAAGTATAGGTTTGCTTCAGGAAGAATACCGGACACCTTGAGAAAACACCGAGAAACTGCCGATGTTCAAAGCGAAAGTTTGATAGCCGAAGCAAAGTCAATCGCTGACGATCTTGAAACAGATTTGAGAATGGCACGGATTACAAATCGGCAGACACATCGTGCAAATCCTTCGGGCCAGACTCCTGGCGAGTTTTGGAAGAGATCATTAATGATTCCCTAGCTTGATTCTTTAGTTATGTATCTAGAGTTCTAGACTTCTAGAGCAACATTTTTCCGAGGACAATTTACAGTGCGTACTCACTGCTTACATTGCACCCTCACTTAATGTTTCAAATGTCATAGCAAGACTTTATGAACAAAAACAGAACCCTTTTGTAGTTATTACAATTTAAGCGGTTTTCTCGGTGGAGCAGAACTGTGGTATAATATTATATGAGAACAAATATGGCACAGAGAAACTAACTAGAAGAAATGGAGTTAGTTGCGCTAGTTATGGGAACACAGCTGTTTTATCCAGCCATAAAACAAGCGCTTCATATTACACTCGCACAACCCTGCACAACGTGCACTATCGAAAGGTCGTTCAGCACTTTGCGCAGAGTGAAAACTTGGTTAAGGTCAACTATGACAGAAAATCGGCTTGTCGGCCTCTGCATGATGAGTGTGCATAGGAAGCGGGGTTTTGGAAGCACAAAATAAGTTTAGAACCGAAATTTTGAACAGATTTTGCCAGAAACCTGGCAGGTCATTATTGAAATAGGGTTATCAATAAAAAGTATTTTAAATTCCTAATATTTCTCGAGTTTCCTTACTTTTGCCCTTAAGTAAGGTACGCCCATGTAAACATCCAGTTAGGTCACGGCGTAACAATATAGGTTGCACTGACTATGGGCCCCACACCAGGAGAAACCTGTTCTGTGGGCACCCAATTATGACGAACAGGAGGGGGAATCATCACTAATAACTTAGGAATAAAAATATTCAGGACGGTACCTAATGAATGGAAGCGTGTGTTGTGTGTGTGTGTATGTTGGGCTATTTTAAAATGCTTGAATTGCATGAGTAAAATCATACTTTTCTCTATGTGATATTTATTGTTTATAACATTATCTCGGAGTTATTTAAATTAGATAAACACTTTCAAAGGTCGTTGCCCTATCATGTCTCAGCAATTGACAGTCGTTAACTTACTTTCATCTATCAGACAGGCATCACGTTAACGACAGTAATAATTTATCGGTTTTTACTTACGCCTTCCGTCCACGTCAACCCTGATAGGGTTGCCAAGCATAAAAAAAGATGAAGTTGGTTTTACAATTGCAGTGATTTAAGATCTTTACTTGGCACTTTTAGCTCTGTTCACAGTGAAGCCACGTTCATCGCGGCTATACAGGTAGGATCTCCATTACCCAGTGGAGTGACTCAATGGCTATCAAACCAGCTTTTATCAAGCTCTTGAAAGAAATTCCACGGTTGTACTTAATAAGTATAATACACATCGTGATGGTATCGATATGGAGAAGAATAAGTACCTATAGATACTGTTTTAAGAGTATGAGGAATTATTCAAGCTACTCAATAAGTGTATTTTTATCTGTAAATATACCTCTCACAAACAGTCAAGCAAAGTTGGTGTTGCCTTTAATATGAAAATTAGGGCTCCGATTTGTCTACAATAAACGTCAATTTATCTAAAATATGATCCACATTGCTGTGAAGTCTCATCCATCACGCTCTGGAGCAGAATGTTGACGTCAACAGCGAAAGTATTCGAGCGAAAGTCAGTATACCTACTTAGAATGTATATGACGCTTGTAGTCAGAATCGGGGTCGTTGGTCTCATCTACCTTGTTTTTATTTTAATTATTCAATTGACATGCATGAACAAAACTTCACCTCCTACACTGAGCTGAATTAGTGAAGTTGTCCCCTGATCGAACTGCATTTCCGAGAGAAAAATGTTTCAAATTTTGTTAACTAAGTACTAGCTGCACCAGCAGACTAAGTTAAGTCAAAACTCACTGGCCTGGGAACAGTGGTTTGTTTGGGAAAAGATTTTACGTTTTTTCTCTTCTTAAGAACCTTACTTTTTTTTTATATTGCCCGTCAAGATGACCTCACTCCACCTGATGGAAAGCGGTCGTGAGGTCCAGATACGAGGTTGACAAGCCCAGTCATTCAAACGAATCACTGGGCTGGCCATCCTCACCTTGAAGGCCTGCAGAAATGCCTTTTCACGCCCCGCTTAAAGAACCCGGGACTATAAGAGGAAGGAAACACATGTGCTGGAAGAGCGTTCCACGTCTGGATGGTACGACAAAGACTTGTGCCTTAACAATAATATGAATGAATATCCCAATTGGTCCAGCCCCTCTCGAGTTTTGCGCTTAGCAACACATTTGGCTTTTTTTTATTTAGATAGAATGCTTGAACCCTTCGATTATTCTTCCGAATTAGAAAATGTATTGCTTTGTTTATAAAACAATCAATAGTTGTAACTCAGCAATCACTGACACGCGAGATTTGAGTTCTAATAAATGACTCCTTTTCTACGAAATATTTGAACAATCGGATTTTGATTGTGAAATCCATTATGATAGAAGCGTAAAAAGTATAAAATCATCAGGAATTAAGATAATGAGGGGTTGCAATACTAACTATAATATGCAATCCAAATTAAGCACAGCTCGTTATAGAAATATTAAAAACCGGCCAGCACGTTCGGATCTTGACCGACATAACTATTGGCTCGGCCCGAGATGCTTTATATCAACTCATTGGCTATATCGATCGTTGTATTCTTGGTAAGGGGTGAATGACGACATTTAATATTGCTTGTTATATGTCAGGGCAACGATTATAAAATCATGGCTGAAATCGATAATTTGTCTAACTGTGTGTTGAATTCAACAGTGGACTAAATCCAGTTATCTGTGTGTCCCGAAAATTTAAGATTTAAGTAAATAATTTTCACACATGTGTGTGAACTCCCACATACTCTTGTTTTGTGAACAAACTAGCAAAAAATCAAGGTTTTCCTTATAAAATCTTTACCTATAAAAATGTTGTGCCACTGAAACTGGGCCACTCTGTCTAGGGTTGCGGCCTCTGGAATCCTGTAAACTTTATCAGGTCGCCAGTCCACTTTAAGGTGGGCGTCGTACCCTGCATTGTCTGTGTTTCTCGCAAAAGTATAGCCAAAATTTAAAAAACATAGCATAAATCACTCCCTGGTACATTATCACTAGTAGCTTTGTATTGGTATAAGAATTTTTCAAATCGGTCCAGTAGTTTCGAAACTTATTCAACACAAACAAACGAAACCTTTCCTCTTTACAATATTGGCATAGATATCCAATTTAACAGTTCAAACATTTATTCAAGGTGTTTAAATGATTGCAAGTGTTCATAGGCTGCTGTAATCCCTTTCCATGGAGTGGTCCGCATGTTTGTATGCACATCGTTATAAGGCAGAGAGCATACGAAGTAATCCCATGTCACTCGCCCTTGAGTATTATCTTTAAATGAAGTATAAAGGAATTTATGTAGCCATTGCTTTAAGATTTACTGCATATGGGGCATTGCAAGTTTTATCGTCTGTACGGGCCTTAATACACCCTTCAGTAGGATATTGCCGAGATATACTCCAGTTTAATCTTTTTCTTGAAGTTTCACTACGAGAAGAGTGGGAGATGTTATTTACCTTAACAAAAGATCACACACCCATTGTCTAACAGCTATTGAACAAACATTTTTTTCCTCTTAATAATCTTCACAAAATTTTAACATCCATCAGCAATCTGATAATCTAGTATCATTTGTTTGTAAAACTTTTATACAATGCTCTTAGGATTCATTATGTATTATATAACTACGACAACACAACATAAAACATATTTAAAACTTAATACTTCTACGAGTAACTTTGAAATCGGTTTCTGTCTTATAGGGAATATAACCAACAGCTAGAGCTAAAGTAAATTTAATTAAACAAATAAATCAGCATCAAATAAATAATAATGCTCATCTTTATCAAAAACAAGACAGTCATTATAATAATACTTTTCCTCGATTTAAATTTATAAACGTTTAGTTAACCAAAATTTTCAGACCAAAAACTAGTTAATTACTTCAGGTAATTCAATTAACTAAACTGTTCGATTGTGTTTATTTAGGGTGAGATGGGTTACATTACAGAGATTTAACACAACATAAGGGTCGCTTTATAAAGGTGGATATAGACTCGAGCTTTTGCTTGAGTATTAATATACATTGTAATGTAACATTTTTACGAATGGTACAATATACTCGTAGGCAAATGGTCAGTTGAATAAAATGCATGTAATGTAACGTTTTTGCTTGGTTTTTGGATTAGAGTGTATCAGAACATACAGCATTCGTCGGTTTTAAATTTACTCGTACCACAATGCGAACATGATGCTTTATGTTTTGTTATAACTTGATTTTAAAAAACAAGCTAGTACTTTACATAGGCATTTTTTTAGAAAACTGAGCATTTGCCTGTATCATTAGATATATACCATTCGTAAAAACGTTGTATTGAAATTTTTCTTATTTATGTATTTAAGTATTATGTATGTATTTAGAAATATTTAAGTATGTTTATGCAGTCGCTGACACCCATAGTACAAGCTCTGCTTAGTTTTGGGTCAGATATTGGTGTTTTTCAAAAAAAGAAGAATGTAATATAAAAGCTATACCACTAACCTATGTAAGCTAAACTACCAACATTCTGATTCAGAACCTCTCATAGTTTTTAATAAGTACATTATGTATATTTCTAACAACAACGCAAAGGGTGTACATACAGAACAAATGCATGCAATATTATTTACTGTTGTAAGACATTATATAGGCAGGATGTAACATATACCTTCAAAATTGCACCTGGCAGATATGCAACAGATATGAAATACACTGAGATGGCATCTCAGTTATAGTATATTATCTTAACTAAGTGAACTTAACGATATTAATTTAAGAAACTCCACTGAATTTCCCGATATTATTAAAGGTAACACAGGAAAATATCCCCTAGTAAACATTTGAGTTTATTCATTTACTGTTAATAAAGAAACTAAAATGTTTACCGATTAGGTTGAACTTTTTAATAATATCAAAGGAATCTCAAGTCAATTTTCCCGAATTGTCTAGATTGTTGAGCAAGTTGTCACCATTCTCAACAAATGCGAAGCCAGACGATATGTAAGTGCCCTCAGGCGTAGCTTGGATGCTTAGCTGCCACCACGCACGAACCTATGGCACTGCTCAAGTGACGTATGGAATGGCTACTGCTGTGTTATGAAGGAAATTAGTGAAGGTAGAATTATCTGTAGTCAAATAATGCGTATATTCATCAGTGAGTAAAATAACAGTTTCATTACTTGTATCCTCATCGCTATTCATAACTGTCCTTTTAAAATAGGTAGGATTAATTCAGTAATATAGTATACGTCACAATGCATAACAATGATTGGAATACAACATTGCATTAATCATAGCATCATATTATTCAAAATTGCAGGATTATATTTTAGGTTAATTCAGACTTTGACATACCATAATACTCAAATGACAAAACACGACTTTTATACTTGTATTTTTCGTTGTTTATAATTTTCAATGCAAACATGTCTGCACTGAGTAGTTAAACTTATGCTCTTTTTAAAAGTTTCCCCTTTGAAGGTTCGCAAACAAAACATAGCCATTGATATGAAATAAAACCCAATAATAGAAAATGTAACTAAACTCCTATCAATATCGTTCACAAGTGTTAATCCAATAAACACGAAAGTTGGCACGGATACAGCTTTCCGCTAATAAAACAGGACACAAAACCTACAAGTTATTTCCAACCAATGTTTAAGGTTTAGTGACTTTTAATTACGTTTACTTTACTAACACTGATTTTCGATATTTCCCACTTTTCGCCATTCTTTACGCAACTTGATCGTTCTAGCATTCGCAAATACGTTACTGCAACAATATTGTGCATATTATATAGTACTGCAACTAGATCACGTCCTTGCACTGCCTGACGAATAGACGTCACAGTATGCTAAAGAAACACGTTACTGTACTGTCAATGAACGAATCTAGAGAATACTGGTTACTTTGTTATGCATGCTGTTCTTTTGAGGAGTCTCACGAATGTATTTTGATGCTGAGAGTTTGGATTTGATCGAAATGGTCATGATGTTAAAATTAAATTCAGTTGTCATTATTTTTGTAACAAAAAAAGGCAACGTTTAGAAAAGTAGATCGCTGCTTTCTATAATGTACTTATGAGTCAATTTTGATGAAATTAAACGTTTTTTGCTATCTCATCCACCACTACTGAGATCAATAATGGATAGAACCTGAGTTCGCTAAACTTCATGAAACTTTATTACAAAGACTTCATATTCAAAATTATTTTAACGATATCAAGATATTAACTTATCCAGTTTAAAGTTCTAGTTCCTACTTCATTTATCAGACAACTTCGAATCACTTTGTTTGAAAAAACCCGTGAAAATGACATAATTTGACCAAGCGATCAAAGAAACTCTCGACGCCGAGGCTTCCACCAGCAAACCACAGTACACTTTACACGGCTTCATGTAACACGAGCATCCCTTTGTAGGCGAGCGATCATTGCATCGAGCTCGTCAAGTTCTCGCAGGTCCGTCCAGGACCCTGAGGTACCAGGATCAGACACAGACAAATGCGGCCGTAAATGGAGACACGTTCAAGCAGTCATGGCATACTACCAAGCCCTAAGGAAAATCAAAAGGTTCGATCCAATCGGGATGGTACATCCGCTATCGTTGTCGATTGTTTTCTCATTATTTGTTTATGATTTACCACTAATGTGCTACCTTCGTCTGTGTATAGGTCTTCGGGAATGGTACTTACTCACTGGATTTTGTGTGTTTTTCTTGTCAATATTGTGTCTTTATAGTTCACCTTGAAGAAATTCTACTTTCCTACTATCACTTGGGAGATCACGTGTTTGATGTTATTGGTTACTTGCATTTGTATGGACGTTTACATTTTTGATAGATTATGAACTATTTAGTATTTGACTCTTGACTTTAGATTCAGTTTAGTAAATTAGATTTAGATGCGTTAGTTATTCGACTCACTGATATCTTACTCTACAAATATACTTTTATACTATGTAAATGACTCTTTAGTTTTATATTATAGTAAAAATAGTATAAATTGCCATGTCGCATGTAGATAAAGGTAGATATTTGTTTGCACGTTAAAACATTTAAGTTCACGATAAAGCGTGTGAGAAGCACTGGATTTATAGATAGCATACTGAAAATAAATTACTTTGCCTTTTCTAGTTTCTTAAAAATACTTTTTTCGTACTTCTAAATAAATGACTGAATAAAATCTATGACTTTCAAGTAAAACCTTCCTACAATGAAACATTACCTCGATTAAATTAACTTTTCAAGGCCCTTCATCTACCTTTAAAACGTAACTTTCTGGAAGCATGGCTCCTTTCGCTTATGATTTCCCTTCAACGGCCGATTACTTTGGCTAAATATTAACTAAATTCTTGGATGTGCAGAACAAAATCGAACCAAAGATGGATGAAGCTCCGGACCACAGTGCAGCTAAGTTCAGCGATACAGAAGAAACCACCGTTGAAGAGAGAAGATTCCTTTCTAAAGAGGTTCTCGACTAGGCAGACGACGACCCAGGATACTGTGAGATTTTAACATTATACATGTTGCTTTACCGTACCCCCGTGTGTGAACATAATCTTTTTATGGCGATGCATGCAATATCACTCAGATAGCCAGAACAGTTTCTTTTTAGGATTTGTGTTGGAATATTTTTTTAAAAAATTAAACAGCTAGTTTTTTAACTGATCTCTGCTAGGCATATTTTTGGTCTGTAAAATCCACTTTCTTATATTATTTTTAATATTAAGCATGATTCACTTTTTTGCTAAGCCTCTGAAACCTTTTAAAACCAATCGTAGACTATACCTCATTGAATTTCAAATGTATTCAAATTATTTCCGAACCTATAAAATAAAATTTCCTGGCATTAATCGGTAGATACCTATAACTTTTTGTTAAGGCAATTTATACGCAAGAAAAGTATTTATTTCTTGACCTTTGAGCAAAATAAAGTAAAATAATAGGCGCTAAAAGTAGCTGTTTTGTTCAAAAATGTTAAACTTTAGAAAATGTTATGACAAATGAACAAATGGAGATTAACATTTTTAACTTTGTTGTTTGTATTGCAACGGATCAATTGGAATTCATTTTGTTGCAAAAACCCGATAGTGTTTAAATAAAGATTAAATATTGATCGATGTTGTTTTCCCACATTCCACTTTATAGCAACAAATAATTATTCTGGATATTAAATTAGATGCATTTACTCGTATGAATAGGGTGGAAATAATGAACACCTTGAAATATCTTAATGGACAAAATATTTATTTATTTATTTATTAGTTTGTACACAAATTACAGTTTTTTACATAGAAAAATAAGGATAGCTAAAGTACAGGTGAGCTTATCTCTAAAGAGAGATTTCCTCCAGCAGACCATGATGCAAAATACTCGTATTAGCTGTTCGACATGTGTCTAAAATTTGTATGTCTGGGTGTTATATCTACTTATGTATCAGTCTCAGACACCCATAGTACAAGCTCTGTTTAGTTTTGGGGGACAGATATTCTTGGTGTAATTCGTCCGAGATATTTATTTATTTAAGTATTTTGTGGCTGAACGTTCAGCCATAAGTTATTTCAAGGTCATTTATTTATGTGTCATTCAAATGGATTGCCAGAAACTAACTGATTAATACTTTGAAACCTGAGCAGTTACCAAAGTCTTCCGCTTGTTAGAGATAGGTCCGCAGAAGCAGCGGCGTTCATTTTAGAAACAATTTTTTTCATATTACAATACTAATGCATGCATCTTCCTTTTTACCCGCCTTCACTGAGAATAGTAACAACCATCCACTCCGCAGGTAGAAGACACCGGGTCCGAAGGTGCAACCGGCGACCACAGGCACAGCAACAGGACCAGAAGACGGAAGGTTCGCGTGCCGAGGACCGTGGTCAACCCTGACGAGAACTTCTACTTCTACTGGCTGTGGGTGATCACCTTGTGCGTGCTTTACAATCTGTGGACGCTGATCGTGAGGCAGAGCTTTCCTGAACTACAGGTGAGAATAATCAAGACATAAATATGCACCACACAACACCACATGTTTTCTTAAAGTAGCTGACAAGGAATGAAGTCAGGGGCGTCTCCCTGCACACCCAGACCCGAGACAATTGAGAAGAGATCGTTTCCTGCATTCACGCACACATAAGGAAAAGTAGTATACACTGTCCCACTGCTGGACAAAGGCCTGCATCATTGAAATCAAGTCATCGCTACAATGGATGGGTATTGGCTGTAAATATATACACCTCGTCTTGGATGGGGATGTAATTCACGAAATTTGGTGCCACACGCAGAACTTCTACTCATTGCGCATACGTTCCGTCAACTTCCTGTAGCTTCCATAACTATGTAACTGGGATTATCCCCTTTAATTGTGTTAAATAAATAAATAAACTTCCGGTGAAGGCAGTACTTCGTAATGAAGTCGTGTAAAATCTTGACTATACACTTTAGATTGCCGTTGTCACAAGAAAAATAAGAATATACATTTTAATGTGAAAGGAATGTTTTTCCTTAAAAAATGACATCCTGACAGATCAACCCTTAAATTAAGTCCCAAGAGGAAAATGTTTCACATCACGTAGATAACAGCAGCCGTAAAAATATATTTTATGTTAACCACATAAAGGCATATATAACGGTAAAATGGAGCTCCAAAATAGACACCCACCGTGGTTGAAAATGAGTAATGGATGTATTGATGAAAGTGAGATAAAAATCCAGTCTGAATATTTTGGCATTAACTGTAGATTTTTGTAGGTTTGTTTGCTAGATAAAAATAGTATTTAAGTTACTCCATTGAAATCATTTGTGGTAGAAAGAATGATATTGAAAAGTGTAAATAAATACTTACTACATTGTTACTTACAACAGTTACTGATGTTAAATCTTTTGCATTTTAGCACGCTTTTAATCGTTTTTTTTTGTTTTAGGCGTTATCACTATCATCATTTAATTTCTTAAGAAAGTGACCGAACATCGAAGTAACTGTGTTTTAAATTCAGTTTTTGTTAAAATCAATAATTTATAATTGAAATAAAAATATGTACACATTTTTCGAATTTGTGTCTTCCACGAAAGTATGGATTGTAAAAGTAGGAACCCTTTTTAGGACACGAAAAATGTACAAATTGGCCATTAAATGATCATAATTGAAATGGAGTTCTCATAATCGCAAAATACATTTCTGTGAATTATACATTCTTTTAGGAGGCTTCTAGTATTATTGTTGAAACATTTTTTTCAATAGAATAACATCCACCATGACTTTAATCGTGTTAAGAAAGAAGACTCCATGAGAGGCTTTGGTTTTCATTCATAGATATTAAATAATGCTAATCTCGAAAAGTCCAGACATCATTTGCAAAAATCCTCCAGACTTATGCAGCTATTACTTATATGGCTTTAGAAGAACCCCAAAAAGGTACACATATACGACGACTACTATATAATACGACTGAACATTCGGATCCGACTTCAATCTTCGAAGCTCTCTCCGTACTATATTCAATAGATCAAATAGATTATTATCTTAATCAATGAACTGTCTAAGCTTGTTATCTGAATATGCATGAGTTCACATAGCTCAATTAATTATGGCATAAGTTGGTGCTATCTCATAATAAAGTAAGATTTTGTTGGCTTTAATTAGCTTATATCCGAAAGGATCGGATATTTTTCAATGCACCTTTTGCCTTTTTAGGCACAAAACAACACTCTCACTGACTAAGCAGTGTAATCAGTTTGTATAAGATAAAGGTATTTGCATCCAGGCTCAATAACCGGTTGGCATGTGCCTTCAATTTATTTTGTCTTAAAAATATACCGTTAGCCTCACCGTTAGCGGTACTGTTATCTTCAGAAAATTTAGCTTTCAAACCAAATGTTTCTCACATCTCTCTCAATTAAGCTCTTTCTTTTCCCTGCCTCATGAAACATGAGCAATTCATTTAAAAAGAAAATACTGATCCATTTTTATACAGCCACCTTAATTGCTTAGATTCCTTACCAGCTGCTAATGCCACCTTAATGGCTCCTAATTCCTTTCTTCTGCAACCGAGAGATCTACTTCCATTACAAAGATAAACAAGTCTCAACAGCTCGGAGAATCCTGTGGTACTAGTACACTTGGCTCATGCTTTAAAAATACAACCGAAGTTTATTTAGTGTGAAATGACTGCACCAGCCTGCATTACTTGAACCTTTTGTATTTCTCTGAGGGCTTAGACTAAGTGAATGTAAAAAGAAAGGATAGGGTCTAGAGCGCTCCCTTGGGCGACCCCTGAAATTTTATCGAGTGCGTGAGGCCGTATTCGGAATAGGTATCAATTTGGAATTGGATTTTAATCGTGTGTATCTAATCTAAACTCAAACCAAGCAATGACTTCATTGTGGTTATGTTATACCGGGTGATTCTCAAAAGGCTATTAAAAAAAACAAAATGGCAGATTCAGTAAGTGATTAAGTAACTGTGTGAGTGAAAATGTGATTTTTATCGACGTTGATTTTAAGGTTTTCTTACAAAAATACTGACTGTTTGGTGACCTTGAAGGTAAAGTTAAGGTGATTATCAAAAGACTTACAAGAACTGATATTCAAATTAACTTTTACCTTTTGCTTCTGCTTTCATAAAAGGTGAGTTTTATTTCACAATTAAATTAATAAGCAGTTAGCGATTCAATTACAATTATAATTTAAATTTAAGGAAAGATATCGTTTTAACATTGAGGGTAACTTGAGGCATGAGTAATAATAAATAAATTGAAAAAAACTAACCTTCACCCGCGATTTTGTGGGGTCAATTGTTATATCAAAGCATAGTGGCCTGTTGGTGCAATGGCAGCAATCTTGCCTTTAGTACCGGAGGTCGTGGTTTCGATCCCCACCCATGACAAACATTTATGTGATGAACATTTGTGCTGTGGGTGTTATTATCTATTTATGTATCTATTCAGAAATATTTAAGTATGTTTATCAGTCTCTGACACCCATAGTAAAAGCTCTGCTTAGTTTGGGGTCAGGTGATCTTGGTGTAAAATTATCCCAGATAATTATTTACTAAAGTTTTTAATAAGCAATGAATTTGATCACATTCAGGTCGGTAAGTCATATAAAATTTGGCGTATACTAACTTTTTCTCATAACACTCATATAAATAAGTGCGAAAGCGAATATTCAAAAATCGATGACTTTATTTTCATTTTAGCACTTGACCTTAAGTGGAGATATGATGAAGTTGGAGGCTTATAGTATCCTAACTTCATAATATATTCTATTTACTATCAATTTTTTAAGAAAACGTTCGATGTAATGTCATGTTTATTTAGTTTTAGCTTAGGAATATCAAGTTACAATCTGAATAATGTGGTGGTATGTACGATATCCGATATACGACAGGTCGTAGTCCCCTGTGTTATTGCTTAGGGATGGGTGATATTGGATTTTACCTACATAAAAGGTTATTGATTCTAATATCCCTTTTGACGTGTATTGCTTCGAGCAATCGTTCATTTAAACAGGATTAGTTTAACTGACTCTCACCAACCCCTAGTTTTCGAAAATAATTTGGAAATAAGGACACTCACGACTCTCTGGTTGAGAGTTATGACAAATAGCAGAAGTGTTTGTGACAATTACACGTGACATGATCTAAATGAAAATATTGAGTATCAAAAAACTCTGCCTGAGTGATTAACTGACGGCCCGGCACTACGAGCACTGGGAGCAGAAAGTTAAAATTAGTCATTTAGGGTCATATGCGCCTGACAACACACCTCTTGTCATGGTCTCGAAGTAGGGATAAATATCCATGTATTACGAGGTACTAGACAAGGAGTTAAGCCAGGGGCCTCTTCCAGCACACCCAGACCCAAGCCAATTTAGAAAAGATCGTTTCCTGTATTGACCTGACCGGGGTTCGAACCCGGGACACTACGGATTTCACGGCGAGAATCCGTGCTACAGCGCACTACGCCAATCGTGTCGTCAAGGGATGTTATTTCTAGGTTCTTTTTCACTTGAGATGTACGAGTACGAGTACGTTGCTGTGGATGCGTTTGATATCCACCAATCACATTCATTGGTCCACATAGCATTGCACTGGTGCAAACGGGTTCTACTCAGTTATATTTTCTATATGAATGAATGCGTACTGAGCGTGCCTTCCCTACTGTATATATCTGTATATACAGTAGGGAATTTAAACAGAACTCAGTAAGAGAGGTTAAATCCATGATCAAAGCTTTGCTTCTTTGGTCGTACTTGGAAGTCGATACTTTGATTAAAGTTTTAAAATAAATATATAGATGCATACTCCTATATACACCCACTATCGCACACTCAAACACACAATACACTCACACTTCCACACATACACACACACACATACACCCACACAAATGCACACATTATTTATCTTAGAGAAATCTGATTATGTCCACTTTTTTATTTTCTTTCGCATTTTTGTTAGTTATCTCTTACTTGTAATGTACTGTACCGAACTTCATGTTGTGAATCGTAATTTGTCCTCCACAGGACAGGCAATGCGCTTAGTGTGAGGGGCCAGTTAATTATGTTTCGTGAAATATTTTGGTAATAAAACATTATTTTTTTTTATATACATCGCATAGCTCGAGCTGCGCATCTTCCTCGCACAGATACCTTGCGGAGGCGTATTTTTGTAGCATATCTCGCTCGCGCCGTTACATACCTGTCTATTAAATTTATTAATATATTAATAGCACATCTCTGGTGGAAACGAAGCCTTAGATTCCTTAGAGCGTGTGGGGGAGCACCAAAAGACGATTTCCTGAAATTCCCATGGGTACGGGGTAAACAGGCTACGGGCGTGTGAATTGGCAGGCAAAGCCTTTATCATTGAAATCAAGTATTTGCTACAATGTATAGCAAAGTGTAATGTGAGCACTCCCTTCCAGTTGGAAAATATCTCAGTAGTTACTGAGATTTATTTTAGTGGCCCCCCAGACCAACCTCTCGGTTATGCAGAAGTGCACACTATTCCTAGCACACAGCGAAGTGTACCAGGGACCATCTGCGGTAGGTCCTGCCGCCACCAAGCACAATGCACAATGAATTACACATTAAGGTACTCATAGGCGAGTAGCCCGTGGCATAACTCCCATTTATCCAGAATGGTACCGGAGCAGTTATAGTCGCTCACCACGCGCATCCCAAAGAACACTAGCGGCTTCAATCCTCGCTGGGGACGTCAGAGAAGCCAACTACCATTTCTCCAAAATGGTGCCGGAGCTGTATAGCACGCTCACATCTCGATGCACTGCCGTACATCTACCCTTAACTACAGCAGGGTGGCCGGATAGGCAATCTAGCGGATACCCATCTCCTTGCTATCCAGGCAAGTACCGGAGGAGCGGCAAGCCGCTATAAGGGTTCCTAACTAACCCTACATCTAAACACTTAGCAGCCCAACGCCCTAGACCAGTGAATTTAGATACTCGTTGCGCGCGAGAAGGAACGCTCGGTACGCACACTACCGAGCAAACGAACATTCCCCACCTCTGCAACTAACCACATGCCACCACGAATCCAACTCCGAGGTAGGGCCTGGGACCCCCAACCCCCGTGGTACCCTGATCCTAATAGCCAGACGAACAGCCTGCGAAAACCCTACCTACCCGGGTGGAGTAGATAGTGGCAATGTAATGTAAGCAGCCGTAAACGATAAAAGCCACTCAGAAAGTATCTACGAGGCTGACTAAGTATGCTATGACACTTTCTTTATCATAAAAATAATCCCCCGGAATATGTATATTATTTTGTTGACATATTCCTGTAATTTGTTGACAGATAATGGCCCACTACTTCTGGCTGGCGTGCGACGGCCTCAGTGACTTGGTGTTCGCTCTGGACCTGGTGGTACAGCTGAGAACCGGCTACCTGGAGCAGGGACTGATGGTAAGAAAAGCAACACTTTACTGTACATTAAAAAAAAGTATAAAATAAATACAGTTATGTTAGAAATTTAAGCGTTCATGTCCTCAACCGGTTCCAGTGCTTAAAAGAATCTCTGCCGAGCAGGAGAGCAGAATAGGTTCTACAAGCTAAAATATTTTAAAAATTAGTTCATTTTAGTTTATGCAGCCTATTCATAAAATTACCTTACATCGCTTGAAGTTGAAATAAACCCTAATACTGTCAGTATATAAAAATGCCTTTCATTAAAATGACGTATTTTAAAAACAAATTTGTAATCCATTTTAAGCTCTTGGTAAAGTAAGTAATTAATTATGTAACAGTTGTCTAAAGCTGTGAGTTTCTGACGATTTTTAAGGAAAGTTCGAAACACAGTTTGCCATGAATTACGGGATTAACACCCTTTCGGATTAATAACGATTCCGGGAAAGGCGTCGCTTGTTGTACAGACCAACTCAGCTCAAGTGGTTTCATTGCATTTCAAACAGTAGTTTGCGGTACATTGTTAGGCTGCTTTACACCAGAGATGTGCTATGCTACGTTGCTGTGGGTGCGTTTGTTATCCACCAATCACATTCATATTGGATTCTGTTGGAAAGGGGTTAAGGTACTTAGCTAGGTTTTTAATCTGACACTCGCTCTATAACATAGCATGGCATCAGTGAAAACGGTCTCATAGTTTCGTAGCTTAGCTCTAATGGAAAAGCAGCATTACACTGGAAGTCTCGTCACGTACGAGGCCAGTGGTCGAGCTTAGCGCTTACGTACACACGTGTAGCAGTGTAGAGCTTGTCTTATCTGAAATGACGCTCCCCTCCACCGTATTCACGCAAAGTAAATTGAAGTAAAGTAATTAGCCTACATACAGTTCTGTTGCTGGGCAAAGGCCTCCATCTGTAGTCATGTACAAACCTCGAGGCGTCGAGTTCTACTTTTGAACCATCGCGGCGGATTTGCCGCACTCAGTGAGCTCGGTAGGCTCCTAGGCCCGAACCCAGCCGAGACGCAAACTCCCTGAGCCGCGACTCAAGGCTCCAAAAGAGTTCAAGCCTTTAAAAGAGCTCGAACCTATCAAAAGATCTCGAGCCTTCAAAAGAACTCTATATAGTCTCAATATAATATTTTTAATGATGGTTAAAATGTCTTTTTCTTGTTAATAAAACCTCTATTTTTTGAAAATACCCTTCTGGTTAAGTTATATCCCACAAACACATATTTTATTGCCTGCTTTGAAAAGGTATATTAAAAAACGGGAATTAACTTGAGCGTGACTCGCCATTTAAAATCGTCTTGAGCTTTAAAAAAGACTCGAGCCCTGTAAAAGCCTCGAGATTGATCAAGCTCTCCAAGAGGCTCGATTCCTGAAAAAGATTCCCAAGTCGTCGAGCTTCATACAAACGATGCGATGTAAACGACACCGAGCTCTACACAAAAGGACTCTGAAGCCTCAAACCTTATACATTACTACCTCCATCATTGAAATTAAGTCATAAAAATCTTAAATACGCCATAAAAAAAAATGTGTTGCGCGTCATTGCGGGTTAGACAAGCTCTACCTGTCACAATGCGGTTGTTTGAAACTTCATCTCTCTTCCGTTTATTTTCGCATAAGCTATGTATCATCCGCGCATAAAAAAAAATATAAATGCCCCAGACAACACACCACTTGTCATGGTCTCGAAGCCTACTTCGAATCCCTAGATTAATATGCCTGTATTACGAGGTGCCAGACAAGGAATTAAGCCAGGCACACTCACATCGAGTCAATTCAGAAAAGATCGTTTCCTGAATTGACCCGACCGGGAATCGAACCCGGGACACTACGGAAATCAAGGCGAGAAACCTTGCTACAGCGCACTACGCCAATCGTGTCGTCATAGTAAGCGACTTGAAGCTTAGCTTATGCTGGTAGTGTTACACAACAGCTGTGGTTGACGTTCACCAAAGTGTTTGTACATTACTCTGTGCCACCGGTCTAATCTCGGGCGTAACTTAGTTTGGCCTAAACCCGTCAGTTACCGCATTTATATTCAAAGTTTTAATCGCACTGTTTACCTTGAGTATCTCTTTTCGTTTAAGAACCTTAATCCAAATAAACCTTAAAGAGTATTTTGAATCCCCATTTTTTTTACACTGCGGCAAGTTATACAGAAGACCGAAGAGTATAACTTGCCACTTTGCTTAGCGTTCGTGGACTACGAGAAAGCCTTTGATTCGATTGAGACCTGGGCAGTACTGCAGTCTCTCCAAAGGTGCCAAATAGACTACAGGTACATTGAGGTGCTAAGGTACTTATACCAGAACGCCACCATGTCGGTCCGATTACAGAACCAGAGCTCTAATCCGATCCAACTACAGCGAGGCGTGAGACAAGGAGACGTTATTTCTCCGAAACTGTTCACGGCTGCGTTGGAGGATATTTTCAAGCTTCTGGACTGGAAAGGACGCGGCATCAACATCAATGGCGAGTACCTAACACACCTGCGATTTGCCGATGATGTAGTTCTTATGGCTGAGACCTTGGAAGACCTAAACATAATGCTCGAAGATCTCGGTAATGCTTCTCAAAGAGTGGGTCTTAAGATGAACATGGACAAAACGAAAATCATGTTAAATGCCCATATTGCACCCGCTCCAGTTAACGTTGGGAACATTACACTCGAAGTTGTTGACCACTATGTTTACCTGGGACAGACAGTCCAGCTAGGTAAGTCCAACTTCGAGAAAGAGATCTCTCGTCGAATCCAGCTCGGATGGGCAGCGTTTGGGAAGCTCCGGCATATATTTGCGTCCGAAATACCTCAGTGTCTCAAGACAAAAGTCTTTGACCAGTGTGTGTTGCCAGTAATGACCTATGGGAGTGAGACGTGGTCCCTTACTATGGGGCTCATAAGAAGGCTCAAGATCACCCAGCGAGCAATGGAGAGAGCGATGCTTGGTATTTCCCTGCTCGATCGAATCAGAAATGATGAGATCCGCAGGAGAACAAAAACAACCGACATCGCTCGAAGGATTGCATCGCTGAAGTGGCAGTGGGCGGGACACATAGCGTGGAGAACCGATGGCCGTTGGGGCGGAAAGGTTCTCGAATGGCGACCGCGTACCGGACGACGTTCCGTGGGCAGGCCCTCTACAAGGTGGACCGACGATCTGGTCAAGGTCGCGGGAAGCCGCTGGATGCGGACAG
The DNA here is from genome assembly GCA_947369235.1 of Udea olivalis. Lineage (NCBI taxonomy): Eukaryota > Metazoa > Arthropoda > Insecta > Lepidoptera > Crambidae > Udea > Udea olivalis. The sequence goes on along the minus strand of OX376362.1, from coordinate 4,654,304 downwards.
CGCAGGACCGATCGTTGTGGAGATCCTTGGGGGAGGCCTATGCCCAGCAGTGGGCGTCGTACGGCTGAAATGATGATGATGATGATTTTTTTTACTTCAAACTTAATAAATAAATAAAATAAATATCCCTGGACATTATTCCACACAGCGCCATCTAGCCCCAAAGTAAGCTAATTAAAGCTTGTGTTATGGGATACTAGACAACGGATAAACATACTTAAATAACATTTTCTTTTGTAAATACATACTTATTATACATAGGAGACACCCAGACCAGTACAAACAGACATGTTCATGCACACAAATGTTTGTACTGTCCGGGGATCGAACCCGCGACCTCTGGTGTAGTAGCCAACTTCTTAACCATTACACCAAGTCGGTCGTAATAAAATGTTTTCAATGCATTCGAATTGTAATAAACTAATATATCAAGTCAATACGTGACTCTACTTTACTAATCGGTGTGATAAGGCTGGAATATGAGCAGGTAAAGGAACTTATTCATGAAACTAAAAATCGTTCTAAAATTAAACACTCATTAATATCCCTGGACATTAATATCATGAAAAAACATAAGGCTTCTTGGGGTAATGATGCTACGAAAGCATCTTATTTTATATCTAAATATGATATACTCGTAGTGTGAATATTAATGCTACATTATCTCTATAAGGGGGTCGCTCTCTCATAATGATTTCTCATACTAGACCAACCGGTTGGAACTCTTCCAATGTTGGTCCATTGCCAAGAAACTGTTCAAATGTAAAAGTTACAACTGTAACGTTAACGCTTTCATTTTCTTTCGTAGCACTTATTGTAACATACCATCACGGCTTTATCCCAAACGAGGTAGGCAGAGGCTAGTGACTGTTGCCGTCATGGTGAACGGAACACTCAGAAGCCCACTTTTCACCAATGGTATTAGAACCCAACGTGGTAGGTGGTGAGCCTTTTGCCGCTATCCGGGTTGATTTGGTTTTTTATCGATGTTTTACATCACCGGAGAGTAAGTCGGAAATTAAACAATGAACACAAAGATTTTGGTTCTGTCCAGATTTGAACTATGGGCCACACGATCCGCGATCCAGTGAATTAAAATCCAAGTTACATATATTGTAACTTTGATTTCTGTTAGTAAGTAAGTAAGTAAGTCTTTATTGTGTTCACCTCTAGTGTCTCTCAAAAAATGGGCTAACTACATAGAAATATGTGGGATAGAGAAGGAAAAAAACGAAGATACAAAAAAGATTGCGGAAAACATAGGTGAAGAACTCGGCCAAAGTGAGGGTGATGTTTTGTGTGCGTACCGTAAGCCAATGAATAAAAAAGCAGGACCACCCGCAGGAGAAAACAAGAGTATGGACCCCCCCGTCATCATGGTAGCACTCAAAGAAGGATGCAAGGAAAATTGGTTGACAGCAGCAAAGGCCAAATTTACCAGCACAAAATTAACGCATGGCGCACAAAAACCAAAAAAATATATTCGTGAGGCACTGGCCCCAATCACAGCGTTTCTGTTATTCAAAGCAAAAAAGGAACTCAAAAATACGGGTATATTTGAGTATGTGTGGTGCCAAAACGGTATCGTACTGGCTCGGAGAGCAGAAAAAGAGAAGATTTATTCGATTAGAATCGAAAACGACATACAGTGCCTGGCAGATAAGTATAAACAACCTAAAAAATGAATACGGCGAGCAAACACACCAGGTTAACCAATTATTTGACTGCTTAATATATCAATATATAAAAAAATGAATCATAGTCATAAAGGAATAATTGAAAGTAAGCATAAAAATTGGAATTTATTTGTTACTCACATCCCAGAACAAGACAAATTCTTATGTTTACACGTAAACATTCGCTCATTAATAAAGAATTTCAACCATTTAGAATACATTATATATAACAGCCCACAAACTATACACTGCATTGTTATTTCGGAAGCAAACATTCAAGAGAAAGTTAAAAACCTATTCTTACTACATAACTATAATATGCACTACCAACTACGAGATCGAAGGAAAGGAGGCGGCGTAATTGTATACACACACAATAGCACAACATTCACAAGATATTCCACCTGCACTAACCACTGCGAATGCATAGTAGGCAAGATCCAGACCAACGAAGGCTATAGCTTGGGATTGTGCGCAGTATACCGACCACCCGATAAAGACAAAATACGATTTGTAGACGAAATAGCACGAATCATAGCGATATACCCAACAAAGGGTGATTACGTATTAATAGGAGACTGCAATATCGATATAAAAATAGCTAACAACACCGTGTCATACTACACAAACAAACTGAGTGAATTGGGATTAGAAGCAGGAATAACCCAATACACACGTATACAAGCTCGAGGTGACGTCATATCAAGAACATGCATAGACCATATTTTTGCGCGCTGTGCAGACAGCCGGCCGACGCACACTGCGGTGATTCACACAGAGATAGCCGATCACTTCATAACTGGATTTGCAACAATAGGGCCAACAAGCGGAAGATCGCCGTGCGTATACAAAAGTATATTAATAGATAATAAAGTGCACCGCCAACTTAGTGAAATGGATTGGAGTCCTGCGTTAAAAATGAACAATCCGAGTGATATCGCTAACTTTTTAAATCATAAGTTTAGTTGTGTTTATAAAAACGCAGTACGTACGGTTAAAATTAAACAAAACAAACGAGGATTGTGTGATTGGAAGACAGATAGAATAGAAAAGATGTGTGAAACTAAAGATAATTTGTTAAATATATGGTTAAAAGACGAAAACAATAGATTAAATCGTTTAGTGTATAACAAATATAGAAATAAAACACATAAACATATAAACTTAGTTAAAAATGTAAAAATTAAGAAGGAAGTATGTTCCTATTTTAGGAACCCAAGGAAAATGTGGTCTTTAATTAACAAATTATGTGGTAAGATAACTCAAACAATAGATAATCTAATACTCAATTTTTTTAAAATGAATATTAAATTGCTCTCGAATAGTTTCGCACACGAATTTAGGGATAACGAAAAAAATATATGTACTAGTTGCGAGGTGCCATTAATGAACGATCAATCATATCGCATTCAGTCAGGTGTGTCCATGCGGTGGCGCAAAGCAACAAATGAGGCGGTACTTAAGATAATCAACAACCTCAACGATAAAAAAAGCCCAGGTTCTGATAGTATTCGCCCAAAAGACATTAAGTACATTAAATTAGAAATTGCGCCCGTATTGACACACTTGATTAACACATGCATATCGACTCAAACATATCCAGATAGTCTTAAAATCGGCACAATAAGACCTATATATAAAAAGGGTTCACATACAGACATCAATAACTATAGGCCTATTACCATACTCTCATGTATCGACAAAATAATAGAAGTTTACTTCAGTAGCGAATTAAACAACTACCTAAGAATTAATAATATCATTAACTCTAAACAATACGGTTTCCAAAAAGGACGCAATACCTCGCAACTGTTATCTGATTTTACTGACGAAATAAATGGGTACTTAGACAAAGGAAAACATATTATAGCGATATTTATAGATTTTAGTAAAGCTTTCGAAACTTTAGGAATAAATACACTTTTGTCGAAATTGCAGGACAATGGGATACAGGGACCCTTACTACAGTGGTTTAAAAACTATCACACGAATAGATATGCATCAGTTAGCATCGCTGGCGAGGTAAGCGATAGGATTATGTGTGAACAAGGCACGGCACAAGGTTCGAATCTCGCACCATCCGAGTATCTAATCTACGTAAATGAAATGTGTAACTTATTCGAAGTAGGTTCAGTGTACCAATTTGCCGACGACACCTGCCTGATGGCGGCGCATGCTGACTTACTAACAGCACAAAAGATCATGCAAAACAACTTCGACCTACTGTGTAGATGGGCCCACGATGTTGGCCTTGTCATAAACGCAAGAAAAACAAAGTTGATGCATATGTTTGCGCACAGGAATGTAATTTCAAAGAAACTCATAAAAAAACTCTTCAAATAATTTGTATTATGTGACTTGCATCTATACAGGACTGATGTCTTATCGAAAAAAAGTGAATAAAAAAAGATTGTCTTCTACCCCAACTTGACATTACGAAATCACAAATATTATTTACTTAGAACATTCAATAGCAAGATTCATTATCATGCGTCTTTGCTAACAAAATTTACCTAGGCTCCAACATAAACTCCCCCCTTTGAAATACGTAGGATTTCAAACACGTAGATCATCAGCAGTGGGAAGCCGGCAAAGACGAACCACAGCTCGACGTACGCAGCCTGTTGATGTATTGACGTCGGCAACACGAGTGATCCCATCCGAGCCAGGAATCAGGCGAGCAACACGGCCCAATCTCCAGCATAAAGGAGGTGTATTGACTTCTTGCAATAACACCATGTCTCCGATATTCAACTTGGCAGAATTCGTCTTCCACTTTGTTCGGTGTTGAAGTTCTGATAAATATTCTCTCTCCCATCTTTTCCAAAAATGTTGCCTTAACCTTTCAAGGCGTGCATATCTTTGAAGGTTGCTTTCTTTGGCTTCAGTCAGATCTGGCGCAGGCAATGCGTTCAAAGCTCGTCCAATGATGAAGTGCCCTGGAGAAAGGGAAAGGAGATCAGTAGGGGATGAGGACATTGGACACAAGGGACGACTATTTAGAATCGCCTCCACTTGTGTGAATAAAGTACTAATCTCTTCAAATGTTAAATGGGTGTTACCCATAACACGCTTTATGTGATATTTTGCTGATTTGATTCCTGCCTCCCAGATTCCACCAAAATGGGGAGCATAAGCAGGAATGAAATTGAATCTTATTCCCTCCATGGCTGCATATTCTGATAAAGAACTGTTGTTGTACTTTATGAAATTACCTATGTCCTTTGCAGCAGCCACAAAGTTACTACCATTGTCTGAGAATATTTCACGTGGTTTGCCACGACGAGCTATAAATCTCCGCAATGTCATTTTAAATGCTTCACCTGTAAGATCACTTACAGGCTCCAAATGAATGCATTTAAAACGTAAACATATGAAGAGGCACAAATAGCATTTTATACACTTAGCGCCACGTCCTTTACGATTTAGTATAAAAAAGGGGCCTCCGTAATCAAGGCCAACAGACATAAATGGGAAATCTATAGAAACACGATTAGTAGGTAAATTACCCATTTTAGGCATAATTGTTTGTCCACGAACACGAGTACAAGTAACGCACTGCTTAAAGACACGTCTGGCAAGTTTACGTCCATTGATAGGCCACACAGTCTCACGGATAGTAGACAGCAGTGACTGTGGGCCTGCATGCAAGTTAGTCAAATGTACATGTTCAAAGTATATTTTTGTTAAATGATGGGAAGAATCGAGTAAAATAGGGTGGCGTTTATCATATGCATAATTAGAAGTACCTATCCTACCACCGACCCTAATTAAATTACTGGTTGAATCGAAAAACGGAGATAAACTCAATAATTTTGATTTTGGTTCTAATTGTTTATTTTGCTTCATATTTTTGTATTCATGTGGAAATGATTGACTTTGTGATAATCGGCAAATGAAGTTAAAAGAGTTGTTTAACTCGTCCACGCTTAAAATACCTGTATTTTTGTTAAGTCTATTTTTTGATTTACAGTTATGCAAGAAACGCAAAACATAAGAAAACATTCTCTGTAATCTCACGAAATTAGAGTATTTTGTAAAATCAAACAAAGACTGTAGAATTGTAGCAACAGAACTAACCCTGAGTTCTGGTAACATGACATTTTGATTAATTTTTAGTACAGGCCATTGCTCCTCATTTTTATAAAGAAATGAAGGTCCATTCCACCACAAGTCATTCTCGACTAACTGACTAGCTAGGACTCCTCTTGAAATTAAATCAGCTGGATTTAACTCGGTAGGTACATAGCGCCAAGATTTAGGACCAGTTAAATCTAATATTTCACCTACCCTGTTGGCCACGAATGTTTTGAGCCTACTTGGTTCATTTTTGATCCAGCACAAAACAATGTTTGAGTCGCACCAGTGTACTATGCGAGTGGGGGTGTACCTTATAGAGTCAAGGGTCGCCCTGCACAGCCTTGCTGATAATAAAGCAGCACAAAGCTCCAGGCGAGGAATTGTACTAACTTTCAAGGGCGTGACCTTTGATTTGGCACAGAGTAGCCTAACTGTAACTTGACCATCTGCACTTATTGAACGTAAGTAGATACAGGCACCGTAGGCACACTGTGATGCATCACTGAACGTATGTAGTTCTATGGACATAGGTGTATCACACAGGACTAGCCGTGGGATGTGAAGGTCTGAAATCAGAGGTAAGTCATGACATATTTGCAGCCATTTTTCTTTAATTTCATTGGACACGGGTTGATCCCAATCTATCCCTTTAAGCCACAGCTTTTGAAGAAGCATTTTAGATAAAATTATGAATGGACTTAAAAGACCTAATGGGTCAAAGATTTTAAATGAATTTGACATTATTATGCGTTTTGTGATTTGTGCATTTTGAACATAGTTTTTTAAAGGAAAATAAAATGTGTCTGAAGCTGGATCCCACCCCAATCCGAGAGTGCTTGACGATTCGCTAAAAGTTAATTTTTCCTTCGAATTTAGGTTAGGATCGTTAAATAAATTTGCTGAATTTGTTTTGAATTTTCTTAGAGGAAAACAAGCGGAATTTAGAGCATTGCATACAGATTCATATATATATTTTAACTGTGTTTCGTGATCACATCCAGTTATCAGATCATCGACATAAAAGTCTCTTTGAATGATAGTTTTTATTAGATTATCATCGCACTCTTCTCCAACCTGCCAAAGACATCTAGTGCTAAGATAGCTCGCACTGCCTGTTCCATAAGTGAGAGTACCTAACTGCAAAATTCTGATAGGCTGTGACTCATCTTCTCTCCATAGTATTAACTGCAAATTACAGTCATTTTGGTCAACAGCAACTTGACGATACATCTTAGCGATGTCACCTGTTAGAATGTATTTATGTTGACGGGCTCTTAATAAAATGGAGAAAAGAGTGTCTTGCATAGTTGGGCCTACCATTAAAATGTCGTTGACAGAGTAGCCAGATGAGGTTGGAGTCGAGCCGTCAAACACCACTCGAATTTTGGTTGATTCGCTGTCTGGCTTGAAAACAGCGTGATGGCATAAAAAATATGAAATATCAGGCACATTGCTTAATTCAGACAAGTGCCCCAACTGTGCATATTCGTGAATGAATTCTGTATATTGGTTTTTAAGTTCTGGATTATTTTGGAAACGTCTTTCTAGATTTCTAAATCGTTTCTTGGCAACGCTATAGGAGTCCCCAAGGCAGTCTGGTGAGTCTCTTAGTGGCAATCTCACACAAAACCTACCATCACTCATACGTGCTGTGTTTTTAAGAAAATGAGTTTCGCATTCTCTTTCTTTTGAGTTCATAAAACTCTTTTGGGGAAGCTCTTCGTTTTCCCAAAACTTAGTAAGCATTTGATCGATATTTGAATTAGAAATAGAGGCATGATTGCATTGAATGTTTTTGCTATTATGTTTTGCATTTAATGTACTTAATGGACCGGCAATAACCCAGCCTAATTTTGAATTGTGTAATTTTGGTTTATTGGGCCCTAAAGAGTGTTGTTCACTCGCTAGGATGTCCCAGAAAATATCAGCCCCAATCAATACCTCGACTTGTGCGGGTTGATCGAAATGGGGGTCAGCAAGTAAGAATCCTGTAGGTAAATTCAGATTGCTGATGTCTATGGGAGCCTTTGGTAGGTCTCCTGTAAGATCATTGAGAATGTATGTACTGAATGTGATTTGAAAATTAGAATGTATGGACTTTAGGTTGGTAACACAGCTTTCGACCACTGTATTTGAACAATTGTTACCAATTCCAATGACATTTATGCTTTCAAGAGAGTTGCATTTAAGATTCAATCTCGTTTGTAATGATTTTGTAATAAATGAGGACTGACTGCCGCTATCTAGAAGCGCTCGCACACGTTCAGTCTTGTTGTTGTTCGGATTTTGTACTTCTACCATTGCTGTAGATAAAACAATTTGTTGAGTATTTTGCTGTGAGAATGCCACCAATGACTCACCACTAACCTGGTTTTTGTTTATTGAAATCCTGGGGTCGTGTAGCAATGTGTTATGTCGCTGATTGCACTGACGACATGACCCCATACGACACTCTGAAACAGGATGACCCTGTCTAAGACAATTTTGACATAATTTGAATTGAGAAACAATTGCTAGCCGTTCCTGTACGGATTTAGCATTGAAATTAGGGCAAAAATATATTCTGTGATTTTCGTTACAAACAACACAAAGAAAAGCCTTAGTCTGTGAGGGATTATGTGAGACAGCAAACGTATTAGTATGATTATTAAATTGTCTACCTTGTTTGTAGGATTGTGATTGTGATTGTGAGTGACGCGGAGCACATTGTGACTTAAAATTTGACAAGTTGTTATTTGCACTCGTATTCGTAGATCTGCCTTTATTGACTGACTCTAAAACGTCAGCACGATCAGTTAAGAATTTATTAAATTGATTCAAGCTTGGAATATCCTCAATCGTGTTTCGGTACTCCTCCCATTTCATGATGGTATGACTATCGAGCTTTGAAGACAACATGTGTATTATCATCATATCCCAATGAGTAGTGGGAAGGCCTAAAGTGGCCAGAGCACGTAGGTTCTTAGTGACGTGGTCGACCAAGAATCGTAAAGACTTCTCAGACTCGCGGGTTATAGTCTGAATGTTTAATAACGAATCTAAGTGATTGCTAATTAGAATTCTTTTATTGTTGTACCGATTACAAAGGAGACTCCATGCTTCTTCGTAATTTTTAGAGGTGATCTCAAGATTAGAAATGATACGAGCTGCGTCACCTTCTAGGTATGATAATAAATAATGAAATTTATGAATGTCGGCAATACGTTCGTTCTTATGTACTAAGCTTACGAAAGTATCACGAAATTCTAACCACTTGAAGAGGGTTCCGTCGAATTTTGAAACCTGGATCTGAGGAAGTTTGTAATTCAGAGCTTGAGGTTCGGGAAGACAATGAATAGTTGACGTTCGCCTTTGCAATTCACTTTCGTTAAGATTACTGTTGTTAAAAGTTTGTATTAGAGTATTAGCTAAAGCTATGTTCTTGATGATGCTGTTTTCAATGTTTTCCCGTTCCTCGAGTTCAACCTCCATGCTTATTTCATTTAAAACCTCGATCTCAGTTTGCACAATATCAAACCTCGACGAAACACACTCAAATTTACTTAATTTTACATTTAATTCAGCAATTTGCATGTTAGATATATCTATTGACTGACTTATACGATCTAAATAATTTTTGAATTTGGTTATTTGTCCCTTTATAGAACTTCTCTTTACAATTAATTCCTTTAATTTAGTCTCTGCCATTGTGTAGTGAATTTAAAATAAAGTACAACAACGTTAAAGTAAAAAATGGAAATTGTATGCTATTAAACTATGAATAATGAAAAGAAGATCTCAAAAATAGTTATGAGGGAATAAAATAAAAAATCTCACGCTCCTCGTTCTCCGGAATCTGCAGCAGGAACCAGTCAACAAGCCACTCAACACACGCCGCACCACAGCTTTATTGTTATTCAGCAAGTAGGTAGGTATTTGGCTGGTCGACGCAGCGAGCCTGGAATGTTCGGCAATCACGGTCAAGGACGCGTATTTATAAATAGATTATTTTATCGTACGATTGATGATCACACGAGAAATCAATTGAATGACTTATTTATTCCTGATTTGTCAAAATAAGGTTCGAACTTGACAAAATCCTTAATAATTGATGTTAAAATGTGGCCAATTATCATGAAATAATGAAATTTATTGCCTTTATTCACTTTGCTATAACGATATTTAGAGATTATTTACTGTTAATTTTAAGAAATATCGAGAATTTACGTTGTAGGTATGAATTGTATGAGGTAAGTTTTGATTACGTAATCAAACACGTTTTCTTTAAAATATTCAAAAAAAAACACAAGCAGAGGTTGCTAATATAGTGACTAAAGGATAGGAATGGAATATTTTGAGGAATAAACGGGAATTATGTAAGATGTATGTGGATTGAGGTTAAGATGTGGGATGAAAGGAGTGGCACTTATCTGTTGTAAATTGATGAAACTGCATGTATTTCCAGTGCGATCTTTTGTGAATCGCTGCCCAGATTGGTTTTGTTGACTTCCGATCCAGTCCTGATAGAAATCCTTGCCTTTCCTTGATATTTGGTCCAGATAGAAAATCGTCCTTGTGGTGTGTTATAATTTGCTGCTGAAATTTGTAAATTCCTGGAAAATAACTGTGATACTGTCCTGTCACGGTCGCCAATATTTCCTGTTTGCGCACAGGAATGTAATTTCAAAGAAACTCATAAAAAAACTCTTCAAATAATTTGTATTATGTGACTTGCATCTATACAGGACTGATGTCTTATCGAAAAAAAGTGAATAAAAAAAGATTGTCTTCTACCCCAACTTGACATTACGAAATCACAAATATTATTTACTTAGAACATTCAATAGCAAGATTCATTATCATGCGTCTTTGCTAACAAAATTTACCTAGGCTCCAACAGCATATAAGATCGACGCATAAAAAAGTGACTATTTTACCGCGAATAATAGCACACGAACACCAATGTTTACATTCAAGTAAAATTATTGATGTCTGTAAGTGTAACTCTCTGGAACTTGTCACTGAACATACATACTTGGGCTTAGTTATCGACAGTAAATTTAATTGGCGAAGTCAGGTTAACTCAGTATGCGATAAGCTACGGGCGATATCTGCAAAACTATCTATACTTAGACATAAGATCCCCTACCGTACACTTCGAACAATGTATCTAGCGTTAGCAGATTCCGTAGTGTCATATGGTTTAAGTAGCTACGGAAGAAGCTACAAAACCTATTTAGAAGACATTTATAAGTTGCAACTTTCGATATTAAAGATCATTGTACCTTCCAAGATAAAAAATAATCACTGTAACGATTACAGTAAACTATTTGGATATTGTAAAATAATTAATGTATTTGATAAACTAAAGCTACTGATAATATGTGAAAAATTTAGCAATTTATGTAATTTACCCGAAAATTCGAGACCAGGTAACCTACGTACCTTAGCTTACTTACCTACATACGAACTACCAACATATAAAAATGTATACGGGCAAAGAACAAGGCAATATATGTTACCGTACATTCTTAATAATAGTCCTAAAGATCTAGTCCAGAAATTAATGATGCAGAAAAATGTTAAACAATGTAAAAATTTACTAAATTATCACTATAAAAACGTATATACTTAAAACAAAAATGCATTGTATTGATAATACCTACATTGTAAGCACTTATTTCAAATTTGTGTGTAAAGACTCAAACCGCCTACACATAAACCCACTGTATGGGATTACAGTAGGTAGGTTTATACTAAAATATTATAAAGTTTGTGATTTGGATAATAAATATAAAAAAAAAAAAAAAAAAAAGGTTCGGATATATTATGATGAACCTAAATAATCTTTATGGAAATAGGCCTCTATTATCAAAATCATGCATCGTTGCAAGTAATAGGTCATGGCTTGATCACCGTGCCCTTCAAGATTGTGATCACAAACCCGGCTATGTTCTTGAAAGTATGAAAATACACTTTGCAATAAATTGACGGAAGACAGCAGATCTGGTCCCCACAGACACATTGTGATTACCTGGGGCCCTATCCAAGAGCAACACAATTCTTGATATTTTTATCTTCATCGAAATACTGACGCACTACTACTCGGTCTATTTATATGATCTATTAACTCTCCCCCGGGGCCGCGATTTGCCATGGCTTACTTGGAAAGCTCTGAACAGGCTGAGGACCCGGGTTGGCAGATGCAGGGAGAGTCTGTGCAGATGGGGTTACACAGATGGCGACAATGCGTGCGAGTGTGGTGCCTCCCCACAAACTATGGACCACCTCATATCATGCCCCTCGTGTCCGGACAGCTGTACGCGTGAGGGACTTATGTGTGCCAACGACCATGCTGTTAGGGTGGCGGAGTTTTGGTCAAAAAGGATATAGCCATCGACACGATAAGAAGAAGAAGATCTATTAACTAACATTCGTAAGATGCAACTGAAGGAATTTTCAGTATATGAAAAATGGTAAGCTCACGCATCTAGTAGATCGCCTCAATGCGGTCCTTCGTCGCATGGCTCTTGCAGAGAAGAACCCACGAGTTATTGGCCCCACCTACTACAACCATCTGCCCCTAGCGTTAAAAGACGTACAATCTGACGAAACATTCCGACGTCAGCAGACAAAACTTTTGTTGGAAAAAGCGTATTATTGTATTGAAGAATTTTCGAATGATGACTTCGGATGACTTATTAATTATTTATTTTCATCTTTGATTGAATTATTTTATTTTTATTATATTATTTGACATGTGAATTTTTGACGTGACAACGTCTTAAATTAGGTTGCGGCTGGGAGTCACTTATGAAAAAGTGTAACGCTCGGTAACGTTACGATGAGTCACCGAACGAGAGAGAGGCCCGCCGAATGCCTTGCGTCTCTCTCCCACTCAACTATGATCGGTCTGCCGCAATTCTTATTTTCATTCAATTCCTTGTTCCTATTGTGCAATTTAATTATATTCATATCAATAAATATTCTACCGAGAAAAAGACGTTGTCACGTAAAATCTTCGCCCGTAAAACCGACTTTTTTTTAATCTAATATTTATTTTTTAATTTGTTATTTTTATTCGGTTTTGACATTCTGTTTATTGTATTAATTATAATTTTTATAATAATTTTGACAATCATAATGCAAATTTTTATGTGACATCAAATGTACTGTATATTGTAATGTTGTATTTCGAAATAAATTAATCTAATCTAATGACATCACATGTCATTTCTATTAGACGAGTGCTCATGTCATTCTCGTACATTTTTCATTTTTCAATTCAATTTGTTATTTCGAAACAAAAATAGCGTGTTGCTCTTGGCTAGGGCCTCTGATCTATATTGTCTTAACCTACGTTGAAAACGAAAAAAACACCAAACTGTGAAACACCAAAATTGAAATAAAAACCACAAACTAAAGCCGATTCTTTCCAGGTGTACGACTCCAAGAAGCTGGCGCATCACTACCTGTCCTCCCGGTCCTTCCTGCTGGACATCGCCTCGCTCACGCCCCTGGACCTCATCCAGCTGAAGATCGGCACCAACCCCATCATCCGCTTTCCTAGGTTTTTTAAAGTAAGTATACTGCTGGTCTCCTTAAGGTTTTTGTTCGATATTGCTCGTCAAGATGCCCTCACTCCACCTGATGGAAAGTGAACGTGAGGTCCAGATATGAGGCTGACAAGCCCAGTCATGCAAACGAATCACTGGGCTGGCCATCCTCACCTTGAAGGCCTGCAGAAATGCCTTTTCACGCCCCGCTCGGGATTATAAGAGGAAGGAAACACATGCTGCACAGTTAGATAACAGCGCTGGCTGCAAAAAAGAACGAAAGAAGTTCTTCTTGCATCTAGGTGGCAAAAAAAGCCAGACAAGCTAAGCGCAAAAGACCTACAGATCGTTCAAAGTGGCGCCGACATAGCAAACAACCCAATTGAACGTCAAAGCTCTACCTGAATCAATCGAGGAATCCAGGGAATACATAATAATACAATCTTCATTCCTACTATTAGTTTATTGCATGACATAGGCCTTCATGTGATAGGTACGAGCCAGAGTCCAATAAGCAAGTTCAGTGCAGGTTTTAGGGTTAAAGCTTTTGAGCAGCCACTACCAGATGTTTTAAGATACTAAAGGTCCAGTGCATCACATATTATCGTACATTGTATTGTAGTTTCTATTCTGTTGACTATGTGGACAGCCAACGTATTAGGCCTCATTTACGGAGACGCGGGCCGTCGCGCGTTGCGTTGGGCGGCGCGGCAGCACTCATACAACGCCATGTTAGTACTCAGTGTGGGCCGCGCCGCCACGCGACCCGCAACGCTCCGCATCTCCGTAAATGAGGCCTTATGCCGCCAAGGTCTGCGACTAAGCTTATCACATCTAGAGACGTCAGATGCGACCAACTGCTTAACATGCTTTCCGAAGCAGTAGAGAAGGGTGCCCAAAAAAATGCGTCATTAAATTTTGTTTGAAGTCACCCACCCAAAAATAACGTGGAATGACGCGATGTGGCGTTTGAGGCTCAACATTGGCATCCATTATCCACGGGCACCTCTAGACAGATGATGTTCATTTGCAATTTACAATTTTATATTCGATTCTGATACAATTTAATTTTAGAAATACATCGACTTCTGCACTAAGCTGGAAAGGTTGTAGGTATAAATCACTATGTTTAATTTATGTATGTAATCAGGGCGTCCTATCACACGGCCTCTCAACCATTAGTTCCATTTAGTTATCTGCATTTGACAGGGTAAGATTTATTCAAAAAGATAACAGACCGGGAGAATTCATCGAAGAAGTTGTGAGCTTTTAGTAAAACAATTATCTATGACAAAATTGTGGACAGGGTACACTGTATATACAGGGTATATTGTTTCTTCCGTAATACTCGTAATTGTGCACAACTCCTAACTGTAAATAAACTAGAAATATATAAATATAAATAAATGTGTGACCTTGAAAGGCTGAAACAAAACAAAACAAAAGCGAACCTCACGTCGCAAGCTAACTGGGGCCTTATTACAATTTCTTATATCCAGTCAAGTTAATTCCCTAAAAAGGGGGTAGCCAGCCACTTCGTCAGTTAAAAACTAGCTTTTCGCCCGCGGCTTCGCCCGCGTCATCGTTGTATATTATGGCCAAATTACATAAAATCTTTATAAATTGTAGCCCATGTGTTATTCTGATGTATACGCTCTATTACTGTAAAGTTTCATCTGAATCAGTTCAGTAAGTTTTGCGTGAAAGAGTACCTAACAAACATACATCCTCACAAACTTTCGCATTCTTAATATTAGTAAAATAACCGCTGATGCTGACTGGCTGAAAATGAAAGACCATTTACGAAATTGCTCGCTACGCTCAGTTAAGGGAAATAAGTTGACAAGTTATAAGGTGTTGGAATGAGCCCCTAACCACACAACAGCTCCTCGATGAGCCCTTACCCACTTATAAGTGAAACACAACACTTTTTGGCTGTAATTTTCAGTACGTGGTACTTGGGATTTGTCATGTCATGTCATGACAAATCCGAATACAATTTTTTACGCGAACGATAATGTAAATTTAAAGTGGCAACTCGTGGTAGACCTACTAAAGGTTGTTTCACGTTTAAAATGAAATAATATGTTTTTTAATAGTTTGTCTTAACCGGCTTATGCCAATGTTTTGAACTGTAGCCATGGTTCATTATACAAAAACAGTTTCACCTACACATTAAACAATCGTAGTGAACCAACAAATCTAAGTGCGAATCGGATTAATTTCCCAGACTCCATGTTTTTGTACTTTATCTTTCTCCCTATTATTCTTTCGCACATAAAAACAGAAAGACAGAACGTTTCACATATCTGGACATGACAGTTGAAATATATCACTAGATAAAAGAAGGTTTGGCAAGTGATATATACGAGTACCTTTTGAATTATCATTTTTGCTTTGAAAATCACAAACTCAGCGCTCAATGCTGTTACGGATTTAGATAAAGTTAAATTGGTAATAATGTACAGCCTCAAATGTGGGTCCTTACACATTGACTATTTTTAATAATAGTATGTGCCGAAATAAACGAAAACGTAGAAGAATGTAAAATAAATATTACCAGCTCAACGGCGAATATTGCTTTCATCTTGCCATATAGCGTAAAATAAACTATTTCGCTCTGTTCTGACTGTACGAGTCTAAAACTGTTGCATAGCTCACACTCTTAGTAATTTCGGCTGCTTTTTTTTCTCCCTAACTTAATAATCTTAATATTAATAATCTGCCATATTCAGACACTTTTTCTTTATTGTAATTTTAATAGGCGTCTGTCCTACTGCTGAGCTAAATGTATAAAATCAGGACATTATTATAAGCTAATGCAATGCAATAAAATAAAAATATTTCAGTTTTTTAAGCATCTTGCTAGAATGCCTTTTGTAGGTATTATATGTCATAGAATTCTTAAAATTCATGCGTAATAACTGTTAATTTGTATACGTATTTGTTAACTGCATGTAATTTATTAACACATACATATTAATTTGAAGACAACACAGAAGGTGGCAGTAATTATGAACAGTCAAAATTTTACCAGTAGCAGAGTTAGAACGATATTGAACAAACAATTAAGAAAATGTGAAATGAAAGTAAGAAAATGATCAAATTCAATTCATTATACATTTATATTGCTTCTTAGAAGGCTTGCTTTATTGTGTAAGGTACTTATTTGACGTCTGTGATTAATAATGGGAATAGTATTTGATTAATGGTTTCTTTTTGCCGACGAAAAAGAATAGTATTACAAATTTTTGTAAGTGGTTATTACTGGCTTTCTCTTATTCTCTCCTCTCTTATTCTCTCCTCTCTTCTGCTAAACTAAACAATGACATACATTTTGATCATATCATTTGCAATGAAATGACAAACACTAATTGAACAGACATACACACACATACTTCATTTTTTTTCATAATAACTATATAGCCTTAACACATAATATTATATTTAGGTACACCCTGTGCTTCCTAACATGTTTTTCCTCCATTGTGACCTGCCATAAGGACCAGCGCTAGGCCTCCGGGCCAAGCATACGCTGAGACTGGTACCTATCGCCGAACCAGCATTTCAATGTTTTTTGTTTTTTTTTATATTTTGTACCTTTTTAGAATTTATTATTTTTTGTTTACTGTTTTTAAATTTGGCAATTATTATTTTTATTATTTATTTATAATATTTAACATTAGAAATACTACAAGTAATATGGAGTTCTGAATGAAAGCATAGAAAGGGGTAATTGCAGGGTTTGCAATAAACAAATAATACTCCACAACAACCGTCGCGGTAACCACTTCGTAAATAGCAGCTCATTTGCTTGATGTTGCCAATTTTAACAATAACAAATTTAAAACATTAGGTATAGTAAATGTGTAATCAACTACCGTATTCTTCGCATTCGCAAAAGTCACAGACATGAAATAAAGAAGATGACGCGAGTGTTTGTACATTGCACGTCAGCAAAGTGCGTTGCATCATTTTGACGCTTTTAGGCTGAGAACTCACGAGACGGGAGTTTTTTGCACTGTTCGACCATTTTATATGGTGTACTTGAAATTACAGTCATTTGAAAAAATAAAATTTTCACTTATATAGTTACTAGAAAGAAAGAAAAACCATTTATTGACCCAAAACACAATTTTAGCTTAGACTAGAGGGTACATTATGCAAAGAAACAATACAGGGAATACAAACTAACAATGAAGTAGTGGGCCAATCAGGACCCTGCCTCAGCATGTGCCACTGCAGTGCAAGCACGGCAGAGACGCTGGTATTCTGGCAGGGCCTGCTGATGTGGTCGTCCGTCCTTAAGATAATTTAATAAATAAAATTGTATGTACTTAATAATAGTGCAAGAAGAACATAGAATGAAGTGTGAGCATACATTTTTGACTGAGTTATGATACAGTGCGAAGTGAAGTAATATTACTATGATAATCGGATATTTTTACATGTTTATTTTACTGAATGGAGAACTACCTATTCTTAGCAAATAAATATCTTGAAACTAATGAACACATATGAGTTATTCGTGGCCAGTATCGTCTTACTACATCGCTCTACTATGATAATGTATGCCAAATCGTTTTTGTAATTCCTTTGATACCCGTTACTCAGTCCACGCTCAAACGTTATGGCAAAGGATGTGAAAATCATGTAGATTTACACTAACATTCCTCTTTCTAATAATTAATAATAAAAAAAAAACATACAGTAGATTCCTATCACTAAAACGCTTTACTGACGTCACAAAAAGCGTCAAAAAACACCCTAAACAGAGCCCCCTGCGTTATCAATATAGAATAATGCCTGTGTAAAAAGCACTTGCCTAATTCCCTAAATGAGCAATTCAACCTCTTCCTGAAGTAGAATGGACTTTAAGTGGTTGTCCACGGAAGGCCTTGCTTGAATAACTAATATAAGTGGCCCCAGAGGGTCACTAGGCTTTTAGTGGCAGTGTAATACGTGTGGTTATACACGAGAATTACCGTAATTGTTGTTTAGGGTTTTTGTGATTTTGCCCTGTTACCCTAATATGACGTGATTATCTGTTGTAGTTAAGGCAAATATAAATGTGACCCGATTTTTCTTTTAATTCTTTTTGCAAATTCAAATTCATTTATTCGTCATCACAGGTGATCAAGCTGACTAGTTAAAAAAAATTAAAAAACATTAAAAGAGAACTCCATGATGCGTCTTCGCGGCATACGAAATACATAACACAATTGAAATTAATACAGTATTTTTTACATGGGATTAGAATTACAAATTAAAATAATAATAATAAAAAAATTAAAAAATGACATTAATGATTCAAAATAAGTAATTAGGTCAAATTAATGTTCACTTAATTACAAATAGCGTCAATACAGGATTATTCTTAAACAAATCACAAAGAATAACAATAAATTAAATGTCTATAATTTAAAATTAATATCCATAAAGTAGTCATTCAAATCATAATAACATTTTTCCACTAACAATCTCGACAGTACACATTTAAATCTATTAACATTGTAGTATTTTAGTGGTTCAAAAAGTTTATTGAACACTTTATGGGCCATTGTGAGTATACTTTTTCGCATTAATGCAATTTTACAAGGTTTGGTACGAAGTTTGGAATTTCTCGGTCGAAGATTAGGTACATGCATTATTTTTTTTTCAAATAAATGAGGATTCAGCTTAACGAAAATACACAATTCTAAAATATACAAAGAACGCAATATTAACAATTTTAGAGTTCTAAAATATGGTCGACAGCTTTCTGTAGGCTTCAGACCGCAAATAGCTCTAATGCAACGTTTTTGGGCTCTAATTAGCAACTCCCTGTAAGTCCAGTTACCCCAAAATATCACACCATAGCGTAAATTTGAGGCAACGAAACCATGGTATGCAGCTAAAACTGTTTTTCGGTCAGCTGTCTTAGGGGAAGGGTGTGCGACTGATCCAAACGCACTCACTGCTTGGACTCGCTAAACTTTGGACCGGAGCATACTAAATACTTATTGTTCCCATCTAAAAATCTGCCTAAGTCATTGTGCCCTAAGTATTATTTCTATAATAATAAAAACAGAAATTATAAGTTTATAGTGAAGTTACGTATAATACGGAGGTGTAACCCCATATTGGGTGAGTGTTGTATTTCCATTTTTATGCTTTAACGCTTAAGTAGGTTGTTAATTGTTCTAAGTGTATCTAAGTTAATAAGTAGTTACTAGCCTAAGCTTTTCCTAATTCCCCTGCTTTTCTACATAATTCCTGCTATTGTTAATATGAATAAGCAATAACATAATATTTTATAAAGTAGTCTTGTGATTCTACCTTCATACATTTTTGTAAGGAGCGTATTTTTTAGTAAGTATTTTCAGAAGTATATATAAATAGTTCAAATGATATAAGTATCAATGTACAATAGCACTACACCTTTTATGTCAATGGGTTTCGTTCTACACGAAAACTATTACCTATCTTGACATTTGTGTTAGACTTAATTTAATTTAGGTTATGAACTTATTTTAATACTGCTAAGACTGCAACTACTTCGATCACAAAACCATAATGCTTTTACGCCTTTCCCTACGCATGCGTTTGCGCATTTGGTCTGCATGCATCGAAATGTTGCAGATCGTAACGGAAGACCGGACATTTTCTGAAATGGCTAATATCGAATTTCAGGGTTCTTCCGTACTGCTACTAAACTATGCAATCCAACTACGGCTGCTGATACCTGCTACCTGCTGCTGTTCACGCTTTGGTCGGGGCCTGCTCAAGACCTGAATTCGCTGAGCACTACGCTGCGTCAGGGAAGTGGCACTCTTAGGGCATATCTGTTTCGCGGTTTAGTGCTATTATTAAGAACTCTGACCCTGAGACCTTCATTAAATTTTTAATAATTGAAATCTCGTTTCATTTCTCCTACCTAAGTAGGGAAATGTCACAGTGGCTAAAGCTTGTAAAGTGCTTGAGAGAATATGTACAGTTTTTTACAGATTTCTATTGAATGGGATTCCCATGACATATTACTATCTATAAATATACCGAGAAATTTAGTAACTTTAGTGTCATTTATTATGCTGCCCTCTATCTTAAAATTAGGACTTGCTCGTCTTTGGGTAAAATATTTGGGGAGTGTGAGGAACAGGGTGTTAAGTTCCTCATCCACCATTGAAAAGAGAGGATCCTCCGACCAGACGGGTGTTGTGTCTGGTGGGCTACTGCCCGACGGTTGTTGTCGGGTTCTTGTATTTAGGTTCGATCGCTCGGATAACTTTGATATCGATGCAGGGTACGATAGTTCTTAGTTCGTATGTGGCGAGATAGATGTCGCTACATCACTCCCCTCCGAGACCGGAGGTCGATAGTGGAACGTTCCAGTGAGAGTCAGAGCCAGATGCCGCATAGTTCACGGTGAGTTGGAACTGTCTACGGTGATGCCCCAGTGAGTCGGGGTGATGCTGTGAATGCTCCAGTGAGTAGGAGTGGTGCAGTGCTGTGTAGTGGCTGGCTGCTGCGTCGACCAGGAGAGAAATGTGTCTCTGCTTGCTGACCGGCCGAAGTGCAGTGTGCTGTGCCAAGGTCGCTGAGAAGGCTGGCTGTACGACTCGCTGCTCGAAAGCTCGAGGAAGTGATGATCACGTCGGGGTCACCAGTGTGAGGAACAAGGTGTAGAGTTCCTCATCCACCATTGAAAAGGGAGGATCCTCCGACCAGACGGGTGTTGTGTCTGGTGGGCTACTGCCCGACGGTTGTTGTCGGGTTCTTGTATTTAGGTTCGATCGCTCGGATAACTTTGATATCGATGCAGGGTACGATAGTTCTTAGTTCGTATGTGGCGAGATAGATGTCGCTACAAATACATTAAATTAGTTTTCCCCAAGTTAATTTTTTAATTATTAGATTCCAGCCATTCAATGATATCCCTTATTGTATTCCTTATGTCATCTTCAAAATTACCATAATTGTCAACGTCTGATTGTATAAATACAGTGCTATCGTCCGCAAACAATATCATGGGATGCTTGGTAGCCTTAATATTGTCATTAATATAAATTATAAATAACAATGGACCGAACACACTGCCCTGTGGCACTCCAAACTCGATTTGTTTACTTTCAGATGTAAATATTTTTTCTGCCTTGCTAGACACGCAAACTTGAGTGAGTTCAGTACGTTGGCTTCTATCGCGTAGGTAAGATGATATCAGATCCAGAGCATTGCCACGAATACCACAACAACTTAGCTTTTCGAAAAGGCAATTTGTTCAATTTAAAAATTAAATATGTAAAAAAAGATCTGCAATTTTCCAAATGCAGAAGAATTTAGTAACCTTTTATTTTCAAATTAAAGCAAATTAATTCAAATATTTTTAAAAAAATATGATAGCTTTAGAACGTACAATCACAAAATGACAAGTAATTGAACAAATTATGAAATTTACAATAATAAGTCGGAGGCTCTTATTTTGTTTTTTGTCGATGAATTTAATTCTAGTTTAGAGCCTTAAAGTTTGTTACACTACGAACGGGTTACATTGTACATACGCGCAATAGTAGATACTCGTTTGCGTAACGGTGTTACCTATTAAGTGGAGGTGGTTCACAAAACACATTTTTAGAATACAGTTTTTAAGTAGTAAACAGTGAAATTAAAACCTAAAAAAAATCGGTGGTAACATGATTTGATAAAGTTGGCTCGATAGAATAAATTCATAAAGTTACCTCTTTTCGTGACATTTTGTCTTCTATTATTGTTTTTATTCCTAAAATAATTGATCTGATAATATGGGTCCTTTACCAGAACAAAGTTTAAAGATAACTGGTGATGATTGAATTGAACTGATTTCAACCGATGGTTTTTTTTATTACATCTATTAATTTTTTCATCGATTACTTTAGTTATTTTTGGTCCGCGTGGCGCTCACCAGTTCCTTCGGGTAATGTTGTGCAGAACCACCTCGCCTTAAAGATACCGATACATTATTACGAACATGAATATTTTTAGTACACATCGACCGTTAAGCCTTCATCGTTCCAATCTTAGACCGTTCAAGGTTTTTCAAACAGCGATCTGTATCACTGTGTAATCTTCTTGTAAGTATTTTAGGGCTAAAATAAAACCTAAAAATAAAAAAAACAACTTCGACCCTAGCTATTCACCGGATCCAGATTGGGTTTTTTTAAGGGTCTATCTTTGTATTGTTTCAAAATTCAAATGTGCCAGACAACACGCCACTTGTCATGATCTCGAAGTAAGGATAAATATCCTTGTGTTACGAAGTACCAGACAAGGAATTAAGGGCGTCTCCCAGCACACCCAGACCCAAGCCAATTCAGAAAAGATGATTTCCTAAATTGCCCGACCGGGAGTCGAACCCGGGACACTACATACGAGTCAGTCAAGGCGAGAAACCGTGCTATAAAGCACTACGCCAATCGTGTAGTCAGACGTACTTTATATGGGAGCTTTGTTTGTATTTGTTTTTGGTAAGCATTACAAAACGCTTAAAAATACAATTAAATTGTATTTTTAGCACTGTCCAATAACGTGATAGTTTCAGATCATGTCTCATTTCCTGGATAAAAAAGCAAAAAAACTGCTTAAATAATTCCTCATCCCACACTAAAATTTCCCCAACTGACTGCCCAATGGTCAATCACAATAAAATCCTTTTCAATCGTCATAAGTAACTCACCCATTTATCAAATTATACTTACCTACCAAAACGTAATTCATATTGAATTGTATTATCAAAAGTTGATCAGCGTAAAAGGCGAAAATTGGGAAAAAGGCAATAATTCGCTTCTTGCAAGGACCATTCATCGAAGAAAACTACCGTGAGAAGCACAGACTTGAATTAAAATAGATGACATTTAACTGACAACTTGGCGGGTGTGAGCGGAGTAGCGAGGAAGTTTGCGGGCGGGTGAAATGCTATGCTCCCAACCTAACGATTTTGACAACTCGAGATGCACAGTTATAATAATTGGGTTACAAGTCTTAATGTCAGTATGAAAACTTAGCGTGCCACTTTTTCACGCTAACGTGACGTCACTAGCTCTTTTTCTTCATTACTTAAAGTCGATTTCAATGAGTTTACAGACAGTGTTGTCACAGTAATGAAACAGGGTTACAGGTTAAGTCGACCTAGAGCTGTCAAGGTGTTTGTAGTTTTTCATCATTCCCGACTGATTTGACATTAATAACTCAAAAATTATGGGAAAGGGAATAAATCAGTCAAAATTATTGAAGATGCAACCCCTTAAAGGATCTAGGTCGACTTACCCTGTCAACCCTGTATAAATATACTTGATATCATCTACTGCCTTAAAGGTAGAACGCGCACAAGAGAAGAGCAATGCACTTCCTTTTGGCACGCGTAGCACATACACTCGCGTTATCTGTTTCGATTGATGGCTGTTGTAAAAGCAATAAATCCACCGTTTGCCTATTTTCCGAATGGAAACGTTCACGGCGATCGTTTAATCTACTTTCGTTGTATTGTAGGCCGGACGAATAAACAACGTCCACAATCCAGTATAAATAAAGAATTTACCAAAACCTCAGACGGAGTAAGGAAAGTTTTTTCATCTGCAGAAAGTAGGTAATGATAGATTTGGTATTTGGGGACTAGGGTTTGCTTAGAAACCAAATTACACATTTGATACTGAATGACGTTGCTTATACTCGTATCTGTTTAGAACAAGATTATTACTTAGGCAAATTATATGCAATGTTCTACTTGACGAAAAAAGACAGACGTAATAGTATAATAATTAAGTATTTATAAAGGAAACCAGTTTTGCCTACGCCATACAACACAAAAATTGTCATAAATAAGGTCTTGAAACGAGGATAATTATCCGGGTTTTATGTTGTACCAGACGAGGATTAAAGCCAAGAATACCTCCAGGCACTCTAATAATATCAACATTACACTGAGTACGGGATGGACGAGACATTTAAAATCGTAGAACAGACTGCAAATTAGTTTTTACTCATATCAGTTACTCGTGGTTCCCACCAAATTACGACTTCTATCTCGGTTTTTAACATCCATCACAAGACATTTCTTAAATAAGCTCTAATCTTCACAGGTTTACAGAGCAGTAAGTTGCTACTACATAGTGGAGTCCAGGACGGTGTACCCCAACTTCTGGCGAGTGATCAACCTCATCCACATTCTGCTGATCCTCGCGCACTGGTTCGGCTGCTTCTACTTCTTGCTGTCAGAAGCTGAGGGGTTCCAGGTTTGTTTATTTTTATCTACTCCAATTTTTATACTGGCAAGCAAGTATATGGGCGACTGATGGTTTCCGCAGTATATGGACGCGTGCAACACCAAGGCCATCACACACGTTTAGCCGACCATGTAAAAACTTTTATAAACCACTCTTGAAGAACTCTATTATGAAGATCATTATTAAACACCATTAGCTTTTACCCGCGACTTTTTTCGCGTGGACAACTCTATTCCATCCTGATAAGAGTTAATTTTATATATATTTTTAAAAGTGCACTTTTAATGGATAAAACTCAAATTATTATCATGATAAAGACGGAAAACCCAAAGACTGTAAATAGACCAAAAAAAACAAGCAGCCCTCCGACAAAAGCTTACAATTGTTGCTGGGAGCTTAGATTCGTGTTCAATTAATGTGCAATAGAGAGAGAAAGAAATAAGTTATTGTACACCTAGCTTAAATTATCACAAATCAAACTTAAACCAATCTTACATTCAAATCGCTCTACGTCTTTGTTCCGTGAACCCAAAACGGGAATTTGGTTCCAAAAATATACCTGCCCATCTTAGGTGTTTTAGAAGCGATAAACCTCGTTTCTCTTTTTAAGCAACATGTTATCAACATCATTTCTCATCTTAAGCACCGAAGAAATCAGATCTCTGCGATCTCTTTACTTATGATCGATACTTAGATAATTCTAAATAGATTTAATTGTAGCTTCGTGGGCGCGTGGTGAGAGCGCTTGGCCCGAAATCTTGAGGTATTTTGGATTTTAAATTTCATATTAGAGCCCCTGGCCTGCAGTTAAACACTCGGCAACTCTCAACCCGAATAACGACGGTAGGCTCGCAATAACGTTGGGTTATACCCGCTTGGCGAAATGTGGTCTTTTTGATGTTCCTTTCACCATGACGGCAAAAGTCAACTTGCCTCTGACTTCTCCGTTCGGGCTATAATTGTGAGCTTTATGTTACGTATTACATTACTTCCTATACGCAGACTTTGGCAATCCAAAAATAGAAACACAGGAGTGGGTTTAATCGAGCGGGGGCAGATTTAAAGCAAGCAATTGGTTTTAACGGTATTCTTTACTCGAAAACAGAAAATAATAACCATAAAACCTAGGTAACCATAAATGGTACTGCGCATTTTAAGTATAACATTATTTCTGAAAATTTCATCTGAAATCTGCTTGTGATATTTGTTGTACGACAAAAAATATCTGTATTCCACATTAGCTCAGGGCCATCTGACCCGAAACTAAGCAGAGATTCTTCTTACTCAAATTGTTAGGAACACCCAGAACCAGAACGAACACTAAAGTTCGTCACATGAACGTCGGTCCTGGGTAAGGATTGATCGATTGCCTGACAATGCCGAAAATTAAAGTTAGGCCTTTTAGGCCCGTATTCTAAAACCATACCTCAAGCATTGATCTATGCCTAAGTAGAGATTTGAAAACGTCAGTTTTTTTTTTATTCAAAATGGGTGTGCGTTTGGCCTCAGTCTCGCCTGGTGGTAAGCGATAACGAGGCCGACGGTGGCACACGCTTACCGAGAAAATGCCTATTCACTCTGGCCTTGAGGATACCAAGGTTGTAAGTATCCAGAAACACAGACGCAGGGAGAGTTCATACATGAACATCACTCAGATCTGTATATACTCAAGTACAGATTTTGTTTTAGAATACGGGCCTTAAGGTGCGTTTCCACCAGAGATGTGCGAGGATGCTTTGCGAGGAATGTGTGTGTTAGGAACCAATAGAAATTAAATTTGTTAAATTTACCTAGCTTCGCGATTCTTATTCGATTGGTTCTTCCCGTTCGTAAGAGTGACGTAGTGTGGTGCGTAGTGACGGGTACTTACTGTGTATTCAACATCAGAATCTCCTAATCCTAATAAAAAAGAGCTGTTTCTGACATAAATGTTAAAATTTATAATCTATTTGTGCACCGCACCTAATTGAATTAAATAATACGTAAAGAGACAAAATTTCATATCAGTAAAACCTTTGTTGTCAGATTGATTGAGTTTTCATAAAGAAACGAACTGTCAGCGGCCATTTTGGGGACTAACCAATCTTCAAAATGGTCGCTCACAGTCCACTAGTAGAAAACGAATCGCCTTCATTTCCGGACCGTAGTTACGCGGCGTCCATTACGCCAAGTCCTCAAGAACTAATTAATTATAGCTGTAATTCCCAACTTTATCGCCAGTAAACGGTAACTCAATTATTGCAAGTCTTTCAGTGTAGTCGTTTGAGAAAATTAAATTAACTTTCAATGCATAAGCTGTAATTAAACACTAACTTAGGTCGTTAAGGTTCTTTAAGCGTCGGAATAGTATCTTTTACTACCCTTTAAGAGTAGCCTTGCACACGATTTGTCGTACTTTTACGCCATGATGTGTTTTTGTGGCATAATATACCTACCTAGTCTAAAGTCTAATATAGCTCTTTAAAAAGAAAATCAAAATTGGTTAAACGGTGTCGGTGTAAAAATGTGGAAAACAAACTAGTTACAAGTACTCTCGCATTTATATTGTTACTTAAAATATAAATAGTTTTATTAAAAATCGATTGCATCATCGAAGTTATTATTTAAAAACTTTACGATTATTTAGCTACTTTTAAAAATAATATGGTCAAGACATCAAAACACATCGAGGGCAAAGAGGATAATTTTGAAATTGAAATATGAATAGTAAAATCCACCTTTGCCATATCCGGACTTCACGGACGCCACCTTTGGCAATAGAATAAAAAAAGTAAGAAGGCACCAACTGCAGTCATTTCGTATGCTTGCTTGCAACCGACTTTAAAAAAACTTCTTTCAATGTATTTCGTAATAATGTTTTTAATCCTTTTTCATAGGGTGACTGGGCCTACCCCCACCGTCCAGGCGACTACGCCACGCTGACGAGGAAGTACCTGGGCTCCCTTTACTGGTCTACCTTGACGCTGACCACCATCGGGGACCTGCCCACTCCTGAGACCAACGCGGAGTAAGTATCTTTTGTTGTAAACTATATGGTGTTGTAGGATTACTTGAAAAGAAACGCACCTTAGGTTGGCTCACTGTAACGCTCAATTACGTGTGTATGGAGAATTGTTGAATTAAGAGCATTTTAATAATCCTTAAGTATTCTAAAGTGGCAGTATTAAGCGCCATTTACTTACTGGTTGATTCTTAAATCACTATGCACATAAACACCTAATTTGAGCAGTTATTTGAGCAAGCCTTCAGTGGTATGACAGCGGGCACAGATTAAAAATTAAGACAAAATACATTTGTCTATGCCCTTTTTGACGTTTTGCGTATTTTGACGCCTAAGCATCTGAGCTGTTATGTAATATGAATCATGCACCGTTTAAAAACCATGCAGGAAGTTGAAACGGTTTTAACATTCTTGTTGAAACAAAAAATATATATCAATGAAAGTGTTCGCGTAAAACTCGACAAGTAAAACTAAATATCCATAGACATCAAAAATATAATCTATGGAAAAATTAAACAAGATGAAACATCATATCTAATATTTAGTCTCTAGCCTTCTTGCTAATATTGATGACGCTTTCTGGCGACTTCAAAATATCTTGATTCAAGAAAACCTTTTCATGACCTCATTATTTTAACCTTTTTATTAGTTAGATAATTAATTACTAAATTATCTTCAAACCTGAACAGATTTCAGAATTACATCACTGAGCTGTAATTTTGAGACGTTCTCGTTTGCAATTCAACATTCAAATGTATCGGAAATCGGAAGCAACCTTCGACCGAATTCTATTTCAAAATCACTTGAATTAGTTAGCATCCGTGATTAGAAACTGTTCATTAGAACATTCGCTTCTCCTTTTTTTCTGTAACTAATTCAAAAAGCCCGATTTACGAAACTAAAATTTCAAGACATTTTGAAAAATCAGCTATCTTACTTGCGTGCCTTTACTTTTGGCTTCATTAAGCAAGGTTTTTATTTTATTCCTCCAACCGAACGCGCGTTTCATTAACACTTACACAGTAATTATCGATCTAATAGGATGTATTACAGAACATCAGAAGTAAATTGAAAGACCATAAAATTAAGAAAAGATAACTGTAAAATGTTACTTCCCTGAAATGTAAAAACTTTTTCGAGTAATGGAAAGGAACGATTCAAAAACTAATTTAGCAAAGTGATGCATAACACCACACATTTTCTGTTAGATTAAAAAAATGATTTTTTAAAAGAATGATTAATAGGACTGGAATAATGTTCAACTCTAGCGCAAAGAGGTTCATAACTAATATTAAAAATGAACTTTCCAGAGCAAGTTTTCATTACTTTCCATTCAAAACTTTAAGTAGGAATATTTGTATTAGAGCTAATGGATTGAAATACTAAGATTTCCGTTAATAATTTCAGTGAATTAAATGTGTTTTACAGCCTCTACAAAAACGCGTTTCACTGAGAATCAAATGACATCTTTTATATCTTTCATTTAACTACAATGATTGCATAGAGGAGGATAATCCATTCAGGGGCTTATATAAAAAACTAATTAAAAGTTTTCAGCTTCTTATCTATCCCAGACGAACTAAAGTATCACTTTAGTTAATGTTCGTTGTCTGAGCACCATTTAGTATTAAAAAATAATTGCTTTAGTCAGAGAACTGTCCAGCCTTTTCAATTGGATAAGGTTCCATTCTTATTGTTTTGTTTTATTTCTAAAGTTAAATTACATTCATGACCATTTCAATAACCTTTTTAATTATAAATATTTGAGTCATCTAAAACAATAGAATGACATCAAGACTAACTAATTGACATTTACAACAATTGCAAAAATAACTACTATTGAGATAATCAAACGGTTAATAATTTAAAAAACACTAAAATAGACATCGTCCAAAATGGCTGATGATAAGGAATGACTTTCTGTCAAAGTTCTTGCAACTCACGAGCACGACTTAGTGTCTTTTATTTACAAACAAAATAAAGTTTAATTTTATTTCAAGTCAAACGCGATAATGAATTACAAATACTACGAGTACCTCCTGACTACAATTTCAACCGAATGGAACAAAAATATTTTCTTCAAAATCTAAACTTTTTTTATTAGTGGCCAGACGCATGTGAAAAGTTTTAAAACACCTCGTCGCTACACTACTTTAAATGGCAAAGAGTTTTTATTCCGTTAGGTTTTAGTACGATTTCTGCGAAGGTTTTAATGAGAAATAGTCTCATTAAGTTCCGTGCGAAGTTCCGATTGGTATTTCCTAATGATTAATAAGAATCAGAGATCATTAAAACTCTGAATACAGAAGTTGTTAACGACTTGTGATTAATAAAGGCTTAACTGGGAACGGTCCTAGCAATGGTGACGGTACCTAGCACAGTATTCTGGAACATTCGGTTAAAATTTTACTAAGGTAGAACCAGTTGTTATTTATGAGCGCGGGCTACTTTAAAATAAATTTAGGTAACAACTACGAGTCATTTAACAATCAAATTATTGCGAAGAAGTTTCAAGTTTAGCTATGAATTCAATAAAAGCTCAATTATGTTTGTAACTTTTTTCGACTTTTTGAATTTTACTTCACGTTTAGATATAAAACAACAATGAGGCGAAACTAATTATAAATTAATCAGATCGAACGCCAACCTACAAGTTTCTATTTTTTTATCAGTGTAAAAATTGGATGCAATAATTTTAAAACACTTGACAAAATGGATCATAGAAAAGGTATCTTAACAAAAACAGCAAAAAATGTTGTTGATAAGGGCTCGAGTGGAGATAATAAAAAAGTCTAGAGTAAAGAAAAGCCGAAGAAAAATATTTGTTCATACTTCCCCTTGTAACCAAAGTTACATAATTTTCCTGTTTTACACAGGAATTACTTCTCATTATAAAACAATAATAGCATATTCCGCTAAAAGTAATACTTAAATACATTTATTAATAACATGAAAAAGATACATACTTAGTCTACAAATTAAAATAAATGCAAAGGTTGGTTTTGTTATGCGAGTGATAAAAAACCAAATGTCCAAACAATGTACTGTGAGGATTAACCTCGGCTATTTAATCTGACAATCAATTATTTTTATGCAATATGGCGGACGCGGATTCGGGTAATTTACCGTAGTATATAATAGTAATTTGCAGTAGTTACCGAATAATTACCATCATTCATTTGCAAATAAGACACTGTGTAAGCGATTATTTTAGAAATAAGAACAGATGTTTTCTTTTTATACTTAAAAAAATACGTTGTAACAATATGAGAGCGTATGTGAAAATTAGATCAGAATTTTTTGGTGTTTACTACGACAGATATTTTTTTATAATTTTAAAATTGAACATAATATCCCATATGATCAAATCTTAAATACAGTATATTAAAGATAAATATTTTTAACGTACAAATATTTAGTCTGACTTCACTAAATAAAAAGCATAATTTACTAAAATAATATTGCTGAGAAACTGAATGTCAGAAACGCTTTGAACTTTGAAGGTATGATTTCGAAACCAACACCATACCTAACTAGACAGTATACTGTCAGACTGTCAGATCTACTCGTATACAAACCAGTAAGTTTGCTGTCAGTTCCGGAATCATACCTTAATGCGTAGGTAACATTGAATAACGTTCCAAAATAGTGGGGATGATGGAGACAAAAAGTAATTTTCAGTTGTTTAAAACAAATTAAGTCATTGAATTCATCTGCTGTATTACATATAAATTGTTGATCTACTGCACATTTATCAAAGTATTTTACATATACTTCACTAAATTACTTATTATT
The DNA here is from genome assembly GCA_947369235.1 of Udea olivalis. Taxonomy (NCBI): domain Eukaryota; kingdom Metazoa; phylum Arthropoda; class Insecta; order Lepidoptera; family Crambidae; genus Udea; species Udea olivalis. The sequence continues at coordinate 4,622,983 of OX376362.1, read as the reverse complement.
TCAACAGTTTCCTTTAGAGTATTGAAGCTTAGATGAAAAATAACTTTTGAGTATTCGAATGTAAACCTCAGAAAAACTTAGTTTTGCGAAATTTTGATGGTTGACTGAAATAACTTAGCACTGAAGGATAAATGACGTGCATGTAATTACATTACATGCAATTTGAATTCCGTAAAAAAGGTTGTTTTAAACTCATGTTGTCTGTCTTGAAAATTTTACTAAAGAGACTTACAGCACTAGTTTAAGACCACATTTTTATGTATACCACATTCAGTTTGCTTAGGGGCATAATTTCCGTCATATAAAAAGAACGCTGGCGAAGACCTGCGCAGCTAGTTAATTTAGGGCCAAATTGGTGGTATGAAACCCCCCCTTCATACCCGTGCGCATAACCATCCTCTCCACTGTCGCCCAGCGTTCATTTTACGTGACGGGACCTAACTAGTACTAACACGAAGGTTGTTGTTAGCACCCATGGAGGCCCCAAATTTCTGCCGCGTCGCGGGCTCAAGTCCCGCCTCCTGCAGTTCAAATCCAACCGAGGGTACGTCACATCGCGATTGGTCAGATCACTTGAATATGAAACCGCATACACACATTACAATAGCGCAAGAAAGAAGTGAATAGTCATGCAAGTTCTATGCAATTAAAATCCGCAAGATTTACTTTTTATCTTAGAATAATTACCTAAAGAAATCAAGTCCGCGCGCCCATTTTGAAGCACCTTAATTGGAGCCATAAATGGCTCCAAACGCACCGCTTTGCAGTGTTCATTACAGCTCTGCAATGTTCAATGTCGAACGCGCCGCACGTAAGCAAGTAATAGTCACGCATGTGTGGATCGGATTAGTGCTTCATTTTTGACGGGGCGGTTGTATGAAGACTATCCTTCTATACGTTATTATTCTAAGCTTTTTATCAAAAGTAAAGGACACAACCAAACAGTGATGCAACCAAACACTCCAATGTCATTAAACCTTTAGTAAGATTTTCCTGCCTTCAAACTAAGACCAGACGTTAATTCCCAAAACTTAGGGTTGCAAGGTACGAGTATTTCGTCAGTAAATTTTAATATCCAGCCTCGAAAATGCGTAAGTGTCAGGTAACCGCTGACTGGCTGGAATAAAAATATCATATTACGAAATTGCTCGTTAGGCGCAGTTTAGAGAATGAACCTGACAAGTTATAAAGGTTTGTAATAAGGCCCAAGCAAGGGAAATTGCCTTATGAACGTCTGAAAAGTCATTTGTTGCTTAAAATTGTAACATTCGTTTAATCCAACTAAGTGCGGATTTATTTAGAAACCTGTTAAATTATTCGAAAATATTTTTATCCATGAGCAGAAACTAAAACAAAACTTGATCCGCAATCAATCATCATATATGTCGTAGGTACACTCAGTAATAGATAGGACTGGACATTTTACTACACCCCTTGGTGTTTGATTCCAAACTCAGTAGAGGTATCAGAGACTAACAGAACGCCTTTATACCGGTAAATAAAATAATTTCATGATTACTTAATGTTTTTTTACTTACTTCTACACTAACAAGAAACACATCATTTCTGGTCGGCCCCGTAAATTGGGGAATAAAACATTCTGCCTGAACGTTCAATTATCTTGCAAACATTTTTTACCCAAGAGGGTTTGAATAAAGAGGCTATGGATATGGGTTAATGGTCCCTTTTCTTTCCCTATTTTTTGAGTTTATGGTCAAGAATGTGAAATGGAAGGACATATTTTCCGCTGGGATGTGCCTCACCATCATGTTAGCCGTCATAATGTCACCCATAGTTATGTGTGATGAACGAAAGCAAAAAAGATAAACGCTTATTTAAAAAAGAAAAAAACCTTGCAGCATCAAATTAAGTAGGTATATTATTATTCCCAATATAGATACTTACTTAAAAGCATTGCTTAATGCATGAACGCATCTATCTTTCTCTATATTTACAATCAAACAGTACCTAACCAATGAACAACTGCACATTTGATATTTTTTCGATAAATCAATTGCTGTTTATATTATTGCTGTTATCATACAATATTTTTTTTCATCTAAAATGGGTTTACTACTAAACCCAAAAAAACTGTTTGTAAATTCCAGCATCACGTGAAATCGTAATAAATGTTTAATAAAACCTTGTACACTTATTTAATTATTGGATTTAGATAAAGTGAAAAGAAAAGGTTCATAAACAGGTTAAGTTAAGTGCTAGCAAAGCCACACGACCGATGTTCCTAGCAACAGCTGATCAACAATAATACTAGTTTCGATTCTTTTTTTCTAATCAGGGTGAGCGATCGGGGACGCAGCAGAGCATCATTTAAAATCTCATTTCATTGGACTCGCAAATCCGCCCGCGTAGAAACAGTCCGTCGACATTATGATCACAGAATTCACAGATAAAACGCGGTAATCTCCACTGAATTGTATACGAAAGCTGCTTTAATTAAATGGGGAGTGAGATTTATACGGTTATACGGTGGCAGTTCACAGGAAACAACGCCGCGGTCGAGGTTATTGGGTTTTCGAGTTTTCGAGTTTTGAGGGAAAAAATATGGATCAAAGGGCCCGGCACAGCACTACTTTGTTCCCTTATAGTGGCGGGTATTGGCTTAAATGCACGCGTGTCAAATGAAAGGGTTTTAAAATGTAAAACCACTTTATTATTAACCATTTTTGCTTCTACTTCTGTCGTCCTCTTCAACTATATTGTTACTAAAAAATAACGATTAGATTCTTAATAAATGAGGAAAAAACATATGAGTGATGAACAAACAATCTAAGTGGATATCAGAATAATTAATAATCTCTAATTAGAGGTCTTTGTACGGAAAATCTGTATCTCTGTTTAATTTGTTAGAAAAAGTTGTTGAAAAGTTCAGATTTCCACTTAGATAGTTTCACGTAGACACCTACTGAGTACCTATGCCCGTTTTCCTCACGTTATAAATAATCACCCTCTGTATATGATAATTATCTACCTAATGCCGCAAGTATTAACATGATTGTTGGCTTTGGCTTAGCTGTGAACACTTTTTCAGCTTATTTAATACCCAGTTATGTTAATAATTGCTGAATGATTCCATCAAAAAATTTAAAAAACTAATCACACTTGCCTCCGTGAGAGTTAAACCGGCGAATTTTTGATTTTTCTTTCATTCATAAGACAGACACTGGGGACCGATTGCCTTAACACAATTTTTTACAACCTTATATGAGTCCAACTCGTATCGCGGATCGAGTGGACCCGAGTTCAAATATGGCCAGAACCAAATATTTGTGTGCATTGTTTAAGTTAGATAGATAAATAATAATAAATAAATAAATATCTGGGACAATTCACACCAGATCATCTGACCCCAAACTAAGCAGAGCTTGTATTAAGGGCGTCAGAGACTGATAAACATACTTAAATATTTCTAAATACATACTTAAATAGATAATAACACCCAGACACACAACAAATACAAATGTTCGTCACACAAATATTTGTCATGGGTGGGGATCGAACCCACGACCTCTGGCGCTAAAGGCAGGATCGCTGCCATTGCGCCAACAGGCCAGTCATACTATACTTTATTGCACAAAATAGAAATAAAAACAGTTGTATTACATAAAACAAGCAATTTGTACAATGTAGGCGGCCTAATCGCTAGTGAGCTATTTCTTCCAGGCAACCTTTGGGTAGAGGAACTTTTTAAAGCTTGAGCTTTGTGTGGAGTGAAAAAAAACTATGAGAAAAACAACAACAATTATATATATATATATTAATACTTCAATAAATCAATATTAAATACCTACAAATAATATATAATATAATATGTGAATGTGTGTGAGGTGCCCGTGGCTAAGTAACGGCAGCGGATCGGCAACGATCCGATGTTAATGTTAAGCAACGCCAGTCAGGTCGGGTTATGGATGGGTGACCATCCCGACCGAAATTAAGTGATGTGTTTTTCGGGCATCTCCATGCTTCGGAAAGCACGTTAAACAATTGGTCCCGGCTGACATCGCAAGATATCAGTCGTAAAGCCTAGTCAGAGGCCTAAAAAGGCGGCTTGATAACATCTGACGGTAGGGTTTATCACTGGCCTTACATTCACCTCTCCAACAATCCGCACTGAGCCCGCGTGTTGGAGTATGGCTCGTACCACCTCATAGTTGAGGTGAGGCCTGTGCCCAGCAGTGGGACGTATAAGGTTGTACTTATCTGTATCTGAATCCGTTCCGACTAACTCTCCGGTGATGGAAAACATCGATAAAAAACCAAATCAACCCAGATAACGGCGGAAGGCTCACCACCTACCACGTTGGGTTCTAATACCATTGGTGAAAAGTGGGCTTCTGAGTGTTCCGTTCACCATGACAGCAACAGTCACTTGCCTCTGACTATCCCGTTTATGATAAAGCCGTGATGGTATGTATGTTATATGAGTTGTCTTTGTGCTTCATATAGTTTCCATAACTTCAACTTTTTCTAGAACTTTTTGCCCTAACGGCCTCTGCTAGGTGCAGTATGCAGGGCGCATACCTCCCTGGACTTCGAATCCCATTACGGAGGGAGATTATAATACTATAAATCTCTTTAATTTGCATCTCGATCTGAAATCAATACTCATCTCATATAATAATGATGCGCGCGAATGCACTCACACCGTTCAAAAGCGATCGAGTATTTAAATTAATGAAAATTGAAATCTGATCAGCGGTATTACTTTTGAAGCGCAAATTCAAATATTTTTCCTTTGTTATTTTCACAGTACGGTTTTACTCAACGTCTGTGGTAAATCAGCTCTGACAGCTGATGATAAGCGACTACCAAAGCTTACACACTATTTTAGTCACTCGTAAGGCTCAGAACTGACGTCCGGAGGTTTTTAACAAAAACTCACGAGGCTGAAGTTTTCCGCTGTCTCATATCTCTCTTATTTTATCATCACTCTACTGATAACTCTATTCAGAATGCTTCGCACACTGAATGTTCAGTCAAACGAACTTATTCGCGCAAATGCTTCCAATGCTTTACATAATAAGACAATGTGTCTGATCAATAAGAAAAATTTCCGCTCAATCTCGTTCATTAAAAGTACAGTGGAAGCAATAGGTGAACGGGTCAGGAGAAAAGGACTGCTGAGTTCAGATAAGGAAGAGTAAATGAATTAGAATAGTTATTAATCACGGGTTTTTTACCATGTTTTTTGTTTTCGAGTTTTAAATATTTCGGAACTGTTGCAAGTGCCATGATCACGGATTATGATGAAGTAATCATGAAGTTTAAGCATCGCAGCGCTGTGCACAGAGGAGAATGTGCATACATGCGTATGATTGAGCTATTCTACACAAAGATAGAAACTAGAAAAATTAGACCTGATCCTAGGACAATAAAATAATATATGTTTAAAAACTAACATCATATTAAATAACAGTTCTTGTAAATACGAGCGTAGGGTGACTCCTCCCCTGTCTTATCTTTGCCGTGCCCGACAGGGTCCATAATGTCCTGTATTATGTTTTTTACCAACTTTGTAACTTATGGAGTGCAATAAAGAATATGAATATAATGTTAATGGCGCTTGCCTTTAACATTGCTGAAACTAACGTTGGCTTACAACGTAAAATACACTAGGTAGATAAATTAGCCGGGTCTCTTAACGGCCTCGGTAGCTCAGTTGGAAGAGCAGCTCCCGATTGTGGAAGGTCGCGGGTTTGAATGCCGCTCGAGTCCTAGGATCGGGTCGAATTTTTCTAGTTTCTATCTTCGTGTAGAAAATACTTCATTGTTAAATGCTAAAAATTAAAATTCACTTAATGAGTTATGTTATCAATTTAATTTGTACTACAGCAAATAAAGACCACCACATGGTCTCTAAGTAAGGATTGATATCCTTGTATTGCACTACAAGTGACTATCTTAATGTCAAGTTTCATGTTCAGATTCAGCTTCTATTCATTTATTTGCTTGAAAAGCGGTACACAGGCGATCACAAATCAACCTTTACAAAACCATTGCCAAATAGCTTATGTCAGCAGCATGTTAAGATTGATGTGAACGCCTACAATAGGTAGTATAAACCAAAACTAGCATCAAATGTTACAAAACTCACATTAAATTCTTATAAAATACAACATAATCTTGTGTGTCATAATCACAAAAATTAGGACCTACTTCAATCAGCATACCTACATGTTTGTTCGATATAGTTTCACGAATCCAGCTTCAGACTTGTTTACAATTTCACGCATAAATAGACACGCTCCAAACAAACATCATATATAGACAGCCGTGAAGTTATCTCCTATGAATACCCTTCTCAACGTCTCTCACGTGTTTTTCTTTCCGCTTGTCGTATTTTTGTATTCATTCCTTAATTCACTTCTTGCAAAACTTCTTGCATCAAGCGAGTATTAAATATGAAGTTCAATATCGATTTGGTGTCCTATTAACCTAGCTTTGAAAGACCATTGGAAAATAGTTTATAATGCAGGCCGAACTTGTCGTGTTCGAATGAATTTGCTATCAATACTTATTAAATCTCATACATTAATATAGTAACCGATGTCGAAATTGGATCAATGAATTGCCATGTACCTACATATTATTATAAATAAATAAATATGCGCCAGACAACACTCCACTTGTCATGGTCTCGAAGTAAGGATAAATATCTTTGTGTTACGAGGTACCAGACAGGGAAATAAGCCAGGGGCGTCTCCCAGCACACCCAGACCCGAGCCAATTTAGAAAAAGTCATTTTTCTGAATTGACCCGACCGGGAATCGAACCCGGGACACCACGGAAGCCAAGGCGAGAAACCGTGCTACAGCACACTGCGCCAATCGTGTCGTTATTATATTATGAAACATAAGCGTTTATATTATGTAAACCGGGGTTACACATTTCAAAGCTAAGTTTTCGAATACGAGGTTGCTGACGTCGGCTAGTGCGTTTTTAATTTGAATTATAGGTACCTCGTGAATTATAAACAATCGTGTGAGTGTTCGATAAAGTTTTGTAAGACTACTGTCGCGCGTCGCATCTTTCCGACTGTCTTTTTCCATGTATAATTTCCCACGTTAGTTGAAATACGTTTTAAGCTTTCATAAAACCTCTTTACCCTGAGTGTCCTGAGTTCTCTGCTGTTCTAATACTTTAAAAGGAAAATACTTTCGAGTAGCTGTTACCAAAATGGGAAAAAATAACCACTATTTTTATTAAATAATACAAATTGGACGCCACATAAACTCTCTCAGCAATATATAAGGCCATTGTTAATACAGGCGAAATCTGTTTGGGCGATAAATAACATTTGACCCGCAGAGTGGGCCGGACTGTCCGCTCTGCTGCCATGTCTGTGAGTTATGGGCCGGGCCCTTGTGTCGTCATAAAGTATCAGCCAGGGCAATACGGTCCTGGTTCACACGGATATGCCAAGGGCAGTACACTGCAGTGAAAAGTGGTTACTTTAGCGAACTCAAAGTATACTGTCTTTCTACGCCGAGTATTACGCTTTATTTAGCTCATTTAGATTCCTCCCAAGAAAAACTTCAAAGTGACGTATAAAGTGCTATGTTTGGTCTATACATATCTTAGTGTGAATATTGTGTACACTGTAATTAGATAAGGTACCTACCGGCTGGGAGACCAACTCTCTTAGCCATTCTTTCAGAACGTTTCTGACCCAACATCAACCACTTCCCTCTATGTACTGTAGCTATTCTTGACACATCTTACAGGCTGTGTTTACGAGTAACTCAAGAGTCTTGCCCCCTTTTTTCATAAAAACTTAAACAGTGCTTTAAGAATACTATACCATAGTGAAAACAGGCTTATAAAACTGTTTTATCTTTTATGAATAAGGGGGTTGGTGTGTGACATCCTAAAATTCTTTTTTTAAATGTACTTTACATACATCCCATCACGCCTTTTCCCCAACGGGGTAGGCAGAGGCAGAGACCACATCTTTCCACTTACTACGGTCCTGACACACCTTGCGCTTATTCCACTCTCATTAATCCTTTTTCATACATGCTCGTCGATTATGGGTACTCCTGACCTGCCCTTTTCTGAGAACGTCTTGGACTTGTCCTAAGTACGTCCATCTAGGCTTTCCCCTTCCAACAGCTCCATCCACCCTCGCCTTGTAAATTTGTTTCGTTAATCGCCTTTTATCCATCCTTTCCATATGCCCAAACATCTTAGCATTCCCATCTCAATTTTAACTAATAAATGCAATATCTGACGACTGGCGTAGTGCGCTGTAGCACGGTTTCTCGCCTCGATTTCCTTAGTGCCCCGGGTTCGATTCCCGGTCGGGTCAATTCAGGAAACGATCTTTTCTGAATTGAGTCGGGTCTGGGTGTGCTGGGAGACGCCCCTGGCTGATTTCCTTGTGTGGTACCTCGTGACACAGGGATATTAATCCCTACTTCAAGACCATTACAAGAGGTGTGTATTGTCTGGCGCATATTTATATTTATTTATTTATTTTATCTTAAAAGTACTCAAGCCAAACGTGCTTTGAATACCCACCAGGTGAGAATACGGTTCTCCAGTTCTCAACCTGCTTAAGTATTATTGCATTATATCATTCTGACATCGTGCACGATTCTTCGCTTAACTTAAGTCGATAAGCCGAGGATTGCAGCTGCAACTATCCTTCCAGCTTCAAGTGATCAGTAAAAGCATCTTAAGTATGAAGTACCTTAACTCTTTGCGTGCCACGGAAAAATGATAACTATGAAATTACGTTCACGTTCACGTTTGGGCACTTGAGGAAATATAAAACAACGATATGAATTGAGTTAAAAAGTAGCTAAAAAGCAAAAAAATTGGGCGATAATATTAACCTCTGCAATTGTGGTAGGCTCCTCTATATCATTTACAATAAATATTAAGCCCAAAAATTTTTCCACTGCTGCGCAAAACCTCCATCATTCAAATGATATCGCTAACATTGATGGGTTATGACTGCGTCTAAGGAGTCAAATGCAAGTTGATGATAAGTATCGAAATCTGATGTTCATGGTTAGATAGTTTAAAAATTATACTTTAACTAGCTGTCTATCAGCGGCTTCGCCCGCGTATATTGTTTGTTTCATCTAAATATAACCTAAAAAATATAGCCCATGTCACTCCTTAGTAATGTATCATATTGTTGGTGAAAGTATTTTTAAAATCGGTCCAGTAGTTTAGGAGCTTATTCACTATAAACAAACAAACATCCTAATCCTTATAATATTAGTATCTCCTTCTTCTTCTTAGTCGTTTACTCTTGGCAGAGTAGTCGTGGTCATGGTCATGGGAGGTGCAGATAGCGTGGCTCGTCATACTACCTCTCTCTCCCCGAGGCAGTGCGGACACAATGGTTGAGTGACAATTCAGTGAGTGTTCTTATTTGGTCTGTCCAACGTAGCGGGGAGCGACCTCTGGTTCTGGAGCCGTTCACTCGTCCCTGGACAACAAATCTCTCCGTGCTGTTGCCTTATTTGCGGCTGACGGCTGAATATTAGTATATATATTGATAAATGCGAACGTTCATTTAATGAATTAATTCGTATTCATTTGTTAATTCTTGGGTGGTGACAAAACATCCAATTTTCAGTCAAGCCAGTCTATCATGTTTTAAATGAACTTTAAGAATAGGTTGTGGCCATATTTTAACTGAGACCACACAGGGCCCTTACTAAGTAGTGTGCTGAACCCTTAGGCCACGGCACATTCTAAATGAAAATCAATCTTCCTGAAAGCTAAATGCTCAGACAAACCGCGTGAACCGGGCTGAAGCTGTAAATCTCAAACCCTGGATGGTCTCAACAGTGAAAAAACTAAGTTAAGTACCGCGAAAACAACACTCAAATTGAGCTAAGCCAGGCTCGCCGCGACCGGAAGTGTGGAGGAATTTTATCGCACGCTTAATGCTCTTAAAATATGTGAGCCAAGAGACATCCGGCTCTTGCCAAGCTTAATACGGCGTTCAATATCGTTCTTTGTTGGAAAAAAAGAATAAAATGACAGCAGGGTAAGGTAGATATATGGATTCTTCGTATATGGTTGTCTAGGACATACTGTCTTTTAAAAAAATGCAAGAATTTATCTGCTACAAATACAAATAAAAAGAATACTTCTTTATTTCAGACAACATACAGTCCATGGGTTAGTAAAAATACAAAATTAAATATAAAATTAAAATTAAAATTAAAAATTATTGTTAGTAAAAGAAAAGAAAAGTAATTAACAAAAATAACATTTTACTGTATCATGTACCTTGGGCACCTGCCGCGAACTCGACCCGGAGGAGGTGCCGGTTCCAACTTCAGTGATCGTTCGCACAAAGTGCCTTACCACGGGTGCATGCGGATCATTTGCCACTATTCCCAGGATACCGTTGCCACTTCCACGCACTCGGCTTAATAGTGACGCCACTTTCTTTCTCACAAGAGCCTGAAAACCATCTATTCCAGCTTGCGCAAACATTTCAGACGCACTGCAGTAGCGAGGAAGTCCCAACAGCAACAAGTTTGAGATCTTCCCAGGGTCACCCCGCCCATCCACACTCACCGGCAGGCCAGGCCCAAAATCCAGCTTTCCGGTGGCTTTCCAAAACTTTCCAAAATTATTATCGGCTCGTAAACTAGCTATCTTGTCCATTTTTATTTGGTCCTGGTTATTTATGCACCACTTCAAGCGACTCTTAAATATCCTGCGTGAGTCACACATACGCTCGTGTATTTCGCCAGTTACTGGTCTATTATGAGTAACCCACTCCTGGAATCTGAACCTGGCTTCTCGGTGAGCATCCCTCACATGCTCATTCCACCCACACAATCTCTTCTTTACGACACGCTTATCGCTATTCTTAAGACTAGTTGTGATAGCAGCTCTACTTAGCGTATTTACAATTTGTTTATAGAAATTGTCTAATATTCGTTTATGACAAATCGGATCGCATAACCCGTGACTACGATCGGTTAATTCAGGAGGGAAATCGATGTTGCGCAGCTCATAGTGACACAATTCATGATATTTTCTTATCTGTGATCCATCCCTTTCCCCCCATAACACCTCATTACGTTGTATATCACATACAGTCCGCTTAGGTCTGACAATTTTCAAATTACTTACTATATAAATTGGCAAATGATCCGAGGCAAATACATCCTCCACAACACCAACACTAGTGACAGTTTGCCACGCTGATAGGGAGACCACACAATGGTCCAGCCAGCTCCTACTACCCCAATGCTGGTCCATAAAAGTATATGTGTAAGATTGCAACAATTCAACATCTGCACATACCCAAGACCGGTCCTTACAGAAACTATTTAATTCCGAGTAGAAAAATTCATTGGGGTGTGCATTAAAATCCCATAACACAAACATATTTTCTACACTATTACCAGCTTCTATTGCACTAATTTCACCCAGTATCTCAGTGAAGATGGGCAGGTTATCGTACGATTTTGTCGGCATATACACAGAAATGACCAAGATAGATCTATCCCCTACCGAACATTTAATAGCCACCAATCGTTTACTACAACATTCAATAACCGACACATTGTCAAAAATACCCTTTCTCCAAAGGATAGCCACACCACCATATGGTCTCCCCCTCAGTATGCCGGCAGAAGTGTCCACAGCAGACTTGCCTGTGTATTCGAAGTCGTCCGAGATAGTCCCCAGTAGCGGGATGTCATGATCTAATCATAAAAGCCAATAGGATCATAAAAGCCATGTCTCCTGTAGACACACTATATTGCCCGAGTTACATAATTTACGAATTTCCTCAATAGATGTCTTAACGTTCTTACAATTAAAGCTATAAAATTTACAATAATTTATTATATCTTTATTATCCACAAATGGCTGAGGTTTACAAGTTAAAATAATACTCTGTTAGGAAAGTTTTTTGTCACCATCTTAAGAGGTTTGCTTTTTGCGATTGGGGTAGATCTTTGAACGCACCTTTTAATTTCATAATTATAACTTTAACCGTGTACAGTAAATTTCAAGTGACTTATAATTTTAAAGAAAAAATGTTTTTTTATTTAATTTAGCAATGAATTGGCGGCTACCTAATTTTAGACAATTCAATGTGTTTTTAATTAGTACTATGCACACAATAATAGAGCAAAATTTTAAGTTTTATTTTAATTCAATGCAATAATCAAGAAAATCTTATAAAAATGTAACGTTTTCGATCCAGCTAACGCTCTTAAGGTACGTTTATGTTTTTTTTTCTTCCCAACGAGCGTATGTGTAACTGAAAATATTATTTATTGGTTAAAATAAACTTTTTTTTACCGGTTAAGCCTAATAAAAAAGGCTTTAGTAGAACCCGCGTCCTGCACAATCTGGGTGGCTGCTCTTCCAACTGAGCTGTGGAGGCAATTTTTCTAGTTTCAATCTTTGTGTGGTAAATAGTCATCATCATCATCCGTGCGGTCTATCCCGGTTGTGAACTCACACTGGTGGTCGGGGTCCCAGAGTCCGCCTTTCTTATTTTCGTGGCCCACTTCGCGCGGTCTTGTGCATCCTCAGTGGTGAGTCTGTTGGCACGCATGTCACTCTTGACAACGTCGAGCCAGCGCTTCTTGAGTCGACCTCTTCTACCAGTACCTGGCGGGGGCAGTATGGCCAGACATTTGTTGCCCACGTAGTTTGCGGATCTCCGTGAAACATGACCATACCAACGAAGGCGGCACTCCTGCAGCTTGTCTGCGATGTCACGAACACGAAGGCTGCCGCGGATGTGGGTGTTCCGCACGCGATCTTTGCGTGAGACTCCACACATCCACCGCAGCATCTTCATTTCCCTGACGCGCAGCTCCTGCTTGTGTCGCTCTGTAACGGCCATGTTTCACTGCCATATAAAAGGACAGGCCTAATGATGGTTTTATAGACCTGCCCCTTCAGCTTGATCGGCATTTTGGGGTCACAAATGACACCAGTCACCTCACGCCATTTGGACCAAGCCAAGTTTGTGTGGTAAATAGTGCATTGTTTAATGCAAAAAAACACCTAACCAGTTCCAATCTCCTATTTGCATAACAAGAACACTGAACTCTGAATGGTACGTGACAGTTTGTGCTCCAACAGTAATATCAGCTTGGTGTGACAAGCGCCCGAAGTCAGGAATCCGGCATCTTCTCTGGCACCACGACAATGCGGCGCCGCACACGTCTGCCAGAACATTTGACATTGTAGTTGTGCAGACGTTTTAACTGTCCAACGAAACAATTTTCCACGAGAACGGATTGCGAAATGTTTTAATTAGATGTTGTTCCGTCAACTCTGTCGCAGTTCATACAGGTGTACTCTAGAAGTTTCAAACTATCGAGGCGGTGCTTAGCTTCGGATGGCAACCAAACGAAGAACTAATAAACGTCTATAAAATTGTCAAGCGTGAGTTTCAATCGCTTCAATGCCTTTACAACATTTTAAGAATCAATGACTTTTCTTTAAATTTAATTTAAAATTAATTTCTTAGCCATCTCACCGTTCTATTGAGCACGCTGTGAAATTAATGTAATCTCACTGCGAACCAGCCAACTGAGGAAGCCTATCATTTGGCGTTCTTTAAACCTGGTTATTGGCAGTTTCAAATTTCGACTGTGATTGAATTCGTACAGCCAACAATGATCACGGCTAATGTAATTTTTTAGAGGTTTAGTAACTAATATTCGATTCAATTTACTATTTATGCCAACAACAAAACGGCCAAATATGTGTCTTTTAATTAATATTATGATAAATAACAAACATCAAAGTCGCCTTAATTATCTGTAGCTCTTTTATACAATTTTATTGTAACTTTGAAGCCTTCATACAATGTTCTGTTTGTACATTGTTTTGTTAGAAAGTATAGGTATTCAACAAATAGGTCATACAAGCAAAAATATAAATACAATTGCCTTATATTACAATTTTATCCTAAACATACCTAATAAAGAATATTATTTATATAATTTGAAGCATCCCAGTTTACAAGACAAACCCCAAGCAAAATGAGTTTCAGAAGCGCGATTAACTTTGGTTACCACGTTAGAAACTTCCTACAAAATTTGAATTTAAAATATCACTGATTGTTTCCATCGAGAAGTTTAGATGGATGGCATGATTTCGGCAATCTTGTTACGAAGTTGTGTTTGCAGAAGCGTGCAAATGTTGTTTACAAACATTTGATCGACTAATTAATGAACAGTGTATTCAACGTCATAACTCTCACTTGGGGTCTTAGAGAAATGCTCTAAGCTTGGGGTACAATCTATACGAGGGGCATGCCAAAAGAAGTTAGATACTCTTTACTCGTTTGATTGACACTGGCAAGTTATACACCCTCTTATATGCTGGTTGATTATTGATATATTTGAAATTAGAACACATTTTTAATTTTTATTTGAATGGGCATCATTTTTCCGAGAATTGACGGGAATTCGCTAGCAGCAATGGAGCTCAGTCGACGTGATTTTCGCGCTATGATTTATTATGACTATAAAAAACGTTTAAAGCCTCAAGACTCAAGAATGTTTTGAACTTTTGGCTACTACTTTTGGTGAGTCTGCTTGTTCACGAGCAACAGTATTTAATTGGTTTGCTAAATTTAAAAGAGGACGGGGATGTCTCGAAGATGAAGTGAAGACAGGTCGGCCGCCAACCGCGGTCACACAAGAAAACGTTCGTGCAGTCGAAACACTTATTCGCGAAAACCGACGAATTACGTATGTAGACCTGGGGCGAGAACTGGGAATTGGCTCAGCAGCAATGCAAACCATAATTCACGACCTTTCTCTCCGTAAACGTTGGTCGAAATGCGTGCCGCACAAACTTATCGATGAGCAGAAAGACCGTCGGGTGGATTGGTGCCTATTCATGATAGATAAATTCGACGGTGGCCAGAAAAAAAACGTGTATGATATACTGACTGGTGACGAAACATGACTGTATAACTATGATCCCGAAACAAAGCGACAGTCGACTGTATGGTGTTTTGAAGATGAACCAACTTCAACCAAATGTCGCCGTGCACGAAGCACACAGAAACGAATGGTCGCCTCGTTTTTCTGCAAAACGGGTCATATTGCTACTTTAGTGCTAGAGGATCAAAGAACACTGAACTCTGAATGGTACGTGACAGTTTGTGCTCCAACAATAATATCAGCTTGGTGTGACAAGCGCCCGAAGTCAGGAATCCGGCATCTTCTCTGGCACCACGACAATGCGGCGCCGCACACGTCTGCCAGAACATTTGACTTTTTCAATTCAAAAAATGTGTCAATCCTTCCTCACCCACTATATTCCCCTGACCTAGCACCTTGTGATTTTTACCTGTTTTCAAAAATTATGGAAAAACTAAAGGGGAAGGGGTTTGAAAGCAAAGATGCACTGGCTGCCTATAATTTCGAGATTTCTGAAGTGTCTAAAGAATAGTGGTCACAGGTATTTTCCAATTGGTTCGAAAAGATCGATACTTGTAATAAAGAATGAATTTCATAATGTTTGCTTATCTAATTTCTTTTGGTATGCCCCTCGTATCTATATTATACTAATATTGTAAAGTGGTAAGCGTTTGTGAGATTGTGAGTTTGTATGTTTGGGACAGGTAATCTCCGAAACTACCGAACCGATTTAAAAATTATTTCACTGTTACATTATGTCTGATTGCTATAGGCATATATTTGTTTTGAAATAATTAGTTTTCAGCCAGATCAATTAACAGTTATAAAGTAATCCGGGAAAAAAGCGCTACCGAAAATATTTTCACGCGTGCGCTGGTCCCACTGTTGATTTATACATGTATACAATGTACTACAAAAATATAGGTTTTTAGTAGATCCTTAAAGTCCGGGACACAATACATCTATCTTTTGTAAATAAATAGCTTTAAGGTATGTCATGTGTTGAAAAATTAAAAAAACACGGACGCAAAATATTCATAGCACGGCACGGCTCTATCGTCGCTCGGGGTGAGACGCGGCGCGCGCTTAAACGTTGCCACGCGGACGAAGCTACCCGTAGTTGTAAATAAAAATAGGGACAAAGCTTCCACGTGCTTGACCACTGGCCAAGTCAGTAAAAAGGCTGCTTTTCCAAAAGAGATAAATAAATAAATATATAAATATGCGCCAGACAACACACCTCTTGTAATGGTCTCGAAGTAGGGATTAATATCCCTGTGTTACGAGATACCACACAAGGAAATAAGCTAGGGGCGTCTCCCAGCACACCCAGACCCGAGTCAATTCAGAAAAGATCGTTTCCTAAATTGACCCGACCGGGAATCGAACCCGGGACACTACGAGGCGCACAAATCGAGGCGAGAAACCGTGCTAAAGCGCACTACGCCAACCGTGTCGTCAGATGTGCTACATTGCTGTGGATGCGTTCGATAACCACCAATCACGTTCATTGGTCCACATAGCATGGCACTGGTTCTACTAAGCTATGTTTTAGTGTGATATATGACATCACACATGGGTGCGTGCTGTGGATGCGTGCTATGAAGGCGTGCTATGGATGTGTGTGCGTGCCTTCCCTACTGTCGATACATCGCAAAGCTCGAGCTGCGCATCTTCCTCACACAGCTACCTTGCGGATCTTCGTAGCACATGTTACTCGCTCCGTTACATAGCATAGCATCAGTGGGAACGTTCCCATCGTTTCGTAGCTTAGCTTGTACATCCTTGCAGCTCATCTTTGGCGGAAAAATATCCTGAACCATTTTCTCTCCGTACACTACTAGTGCTTACGCCTACACGTGTAGTAGTGTCACTTATCAGAGCGCGTTGTTGAAGTGAAGTCTCTGTTCTGTT
The DNA here is from genome assembly GCA_947369235.1 of Udea olivalis. Classification (NCBI taxonomy): domain Eukaryota; kingdom Metazoa; phylum Arthropoda; class Insecta; order Lepidoptera; family Crambidae; genus Udea; species Udea olivalis. The sequence continues at coordinate 4,606,163 of OX376362.1, read as the reverse complement.
TATTTACCCACTAGCTGTCCGTCAAAATATAGCCAAATTTGAAAAAAATATAGCCTATGCCACTCCCTGATAATGTAGCTTCATATCAGTGAAAAAAAATCAAAAAACCGGTTCAGTAGTTTCGGAGCATATTCAATACAAACAAACAAACAAATCCTTACTCTTTATAATATTAGTATAGATGTACTTGGGGTGCTCACAGGTTCTTTACCGATTCCTGTTTAATAACCCTTAATAAGGCATTGCATTGTAAAAAAAATCATAGGTGCTTGGGCCTTTATGCCCAAGTATTAAGGTTCAAATTCGGGTGGTAACTATTTTACCTCTGCCTTTTAAAGGGTTAAATCACTGATAGAACTGCCATGGGAGATTCATATGGGAGGTTTGGGCTTTTGAGTATTCCGTTACGCGTCATGGCAAACAGTCGGCTTGCCTCTGAGTGGGATCTGGTCGGGAACTTGTGAATTAAACGATTTCCGCATACTTAAGATTTAAATACTGAACCTAAACTCAAAATGGGCTTTCGCTTTCGGTATTTTAATGTTTAAAATAATTGATAGACCCCAAAAGTAAACCTATCGGCCTATTACTGAACTGCTGTGGCTGCGAGTCTGATTCCAATACATCATTCGCGGAATAATAACTAGCAATAATAAAAATTATAGGCAAGCACTAATCATTTCCAAAGAGCTAGTTCATAAAATAGTTGTTAAATAAACTTATAAGGTACTTTATAGGTAAAGGAATACAACTTTTATCTGTTTGAAACATTGAACTTGATTTGACCTAGTGCCTTTTAACCTTGACGCGAGAGTTATACTCATTGGTTTGTCGTAAACTTTAGGAAATATTGTCATTCAAGTCTGCTTATCAGCGCAGTAACTGCTTTTAGTATACCGCACCATACATGTAGGGGTATACCGGTCTTATGTGTCTGAACGGGAGCTCGGGCGGACAGATCTATGCGTATATAGCGTGCATGGAAGGCAAGGATCTTGGCGGGCAAAGACTCACCTGATAGATCCGTGCCTTTTCTTGTTCTAGATTTGTGCTACACATTCACGGATCTAGCCTGGTTCCGACTCATTTAAAGGCATTGGTATTCCTGTACGTGTACGGCCCGCTTTTGTTTGACTGGTGTGAATTGTGGGGTGACACCTTTAACTACTTGTAGATCACTACCTAACAAAAATCCTTTGTTATGAGTATATTATTATCTAGTATTAACGCAAGTGTAACTCATTCAGCCGATAAAAAATACTTTTAATGCGGAAAACGAAGTGATCTGACCAATCGCATAACAATTTTAAAATATTTTTAATAGACCATGCACACTGTTTTCTTTCCACACATATTCACCATATTATGCATCTGAATCTGTAAATGTAAAAAAACTAAGAGTATTGCTTGTTAATTCGTGATTTTGTGGTGCATCCATATACTTACCAGTGACAAGATGACGATGTTAGTGGCATAGGTACCTAAATTTTACAACACTTAAAATGTAAGCAAACTCTAAAACTTCCTTTCATTTCAGACTAATTTCTTACTTTTATTTTTCACTACTTTTTTTGAGAACCCTCTTAATAGCGCAAAGCATGAGTATCATTTCGAGTAGATCCACATCGGCTTTCAATTTTTCTACGTGCGTTCATCGGATAAGTCTAGCCAACTAGAACAGACCAAGGGGATGTAAACACGACAGCACTTCAAGCTTTACCCCTTATGCAGTGAACGTAAGAACTGTTTTGCAATGATTTTGTAAACGCTGACCTACTGTTGACCCTACAGCGTAAAGAGGGTTAGATGTTATGAATCATATATTGCACTGTACTTGCCTGCATACACAAGCGTAATTGTATCGGTAACTTGATTTTAATGATGGATGCTTCCCGCTTCAGAAAGCTTTTGAGCCTCGTTGGCACAAATAAGCCATGCTTCATGCCTAATAACTCTTAGAGTTCACCTCGTGTTTTACTACACATAAGTTCCTATCTAGTAATTGTAGGCAGCTGCTAAAGCGATGTTGCTACGAGCGATAATGTTAAGCTGTAACTGCTACAAGTGCTACGACTATGTCTAAAGAAATGCTTTGAATCGAGTGATTTAGACCTCATGGACCTACTTATAAAAGATTTTACGTTGTTTTTTCTTGGATGCACCCATAATCACACGTTCCAATTTACAAAGAATCCACTTCACATAAACCACTTTGATATTTGTCGAAAGAAAACAGCCGGTGTTGTAAAATTGGCGGCAGAAATTTGGAGGCTGTTCGTTCAGCGACTAACGGGTAACAATAGTGAATCAACAAAGTTTTTGACCATGAAACTGTTTTTTTATTTGTTCATTTTATTTGTTACTCATCGATGTCGGCTTACGACTGGAGTTTCTAAAGTTTTCGAACAGCCTTCATTGTTGAAACCGCCATTTTGTCAGTCGCTCATCGTATAATTTTGTTTTGGGTGTTTTCTATTACCGCAACTGTTCGAAAACTTTGCACCTTTTATTATTTTATTCTTTATTGTTTGTAAACACACCCGTGCTTTTTAAAAATGTGTTTAATTGTTATTACTTATTTGCAACTCATTTAATTCAATATTTTCAGGACGATATAATATTTAAGTAAGCTTCTCAAATGAGTGCTTACACTTATTTTAGCATTACCTACTGATATTTGATACCCTTTCATTTGTTTACGTGAGATCTGTAATCGGATGCATTCTTTTTGATTTTGATTACATACCTACATATCGCAAGCTGAAAACAAAAGAGATTTTTGTCAATTTATGGAAATCAAGTAATCGCTAAAGTAATTTCATCATTCACATAAACTGTAGAAATAAAAAATATGTGTAAACATTAAAAATATACACTATCCCTGGCCCATCTTTTTCATTTTTTCAATACGAATGAAACAATTTGTATCAGGTTATTATTGTTTTCAGCATGCGAATTTTACAGCCGGAGGTAATCCTACTGCTCCGTAAATTTTAACCAGCCAAAAAATAAAAGTGAAAATATAACTGTACACACTTTTACTACAATAATATGCTTTTCAACAGGTACGTGTTCACAATAGTGAGCTATTTAATTGGCGTGTTCATTTTCGCCACTATAGTGGGGCAGGTTGGCAACGTCATCACCAACAGGAATGCCAATCGGCTCGAATTCGAGAGACTTCTGGATGGCGCTAAGACTTACATGAGACATCATAAGGTAAATATTAGTATTTGTACAGTCAATAGTCAGAACGTAATGGAATATATAGAGCCTTCATTGCCCCAAATTCTAATATTTGACATAAAGGGAATGACATCCTAGGTGGTAACGTTAGATCCACAGATTGATGATTGCCTGGTGGACTTCTAAAAACTACTTTTTTTGAGTTATTGTGAAAAATCCTACAATTTTACATTTTTTTTGACTGTGCGCTTCAAGGTGACCCTTATTCCACTTGATGGAAAGCGGCAGTGAGGTCCAGTAATGAGGTTGACAAGTATAGTAATGAAGTAACCACTGAGCTGGTCAACGTTATCACGAATACCAGCATAAATGCCTTGTACAGACGCGTTCACATCAAGCTTTACATAGGGCCACCTTATGCTGCTAAAATAAAACCCATTTTGCAATGTATTTGCAGTTTTGTAAAGGTTGATGTAATCGCCACTGTACTTGTGGTTTTGTTGTTACTTTGGAATGTCAACTTTTTTCAAAAAAGCAAAGTGAATTTGCTCCAGTCAGTTGGTTCACCTTATGTTCCTCTGCATTGTTGCATCACCAAATCACCCTAATAAATAATACACAGGTCCCCGGGGGTATGAAGCGGCGAGTCCTGCGATGGTACGACTACTCCTGGTCTCGTGGGAGAATACAGGGAGGGGGTGACATCAACACGGCTTTGGGTCTCCTTCCGGACAAATTGAAGACTGAACTAGCTTTGCACGTAAACTTGAGCGTGCTGAAGAAGGTAAAGAAAGATAAAATCCATTACAAATAATTGGACGTCTGAGAACATGGTTTTCCTGAAACTAAAACATGAGCGGAGCTAATCAAGACTTTACGTAATTTATTGAAGATGGTTGTGAAGGTTTTATTGCAAGACAATAAAATTATTACACTTAAAGCAATTAACTACTAATTTTTAAAAATATTACTGTTTTATTTCTTATACAGGTAACGATTTTCCAAGAGTGCCAACCAGAATTTTTACATGATCTCGTTCTTAAAATGAAAGCTTATATATTCACACCCGGTGACTCCATATGCAGAAAAGGTAAATTTTATTGCCAGTAACTTTAATGAAGCTTTATATCGCCTCTCACTTTAAAGGAAAATTTGCTGAATGTTTATTGTTATAGCTTTGCTAAGTACCTTGTAGTGTTCAAATGTACGTAGGTACATTTAAAATGAGATACACCTTCATTCAAATGTTTAATCTTTCTGTGTTAATTTGAAAGGTGTCCGCCAAGATGTATTATTGGGCCAGTGATAGTTAGGTTTTGATTTTAAATTATTTGTTCAGTATATTAGTGTACAGAGTAGAAATCATTGTCAATCGTTAAAGTGGTTATGAAAATATAATTTCAGGTGAAGTCGCAAGGGAAATGTTTATCATTGCCGATGGTATATTAGAAGTCATATCAGAAACTGGCAGGGTGTTAACGACTATGAAAGCTGGCGACTTTTTTGGTGAAATTGGAATTCTGAACCTGGATGGACTCAACAAGTAATATATTTTAATGATTTGCCCAAATATTTGCCTTTTTACCTTTAAAGTTTGCTCTTCTAATTTTAATATAATCGTGAGTTAGGGCAAAGTCTATAATTATAAAGAGGATAGAATTTTTGAACGTAAACAAAATGATGACAAATAATATTTTCCTACATAAACAGACGAACAGCAGACGTTAGATCAGTTGGCTACTCCGAGTTGTTCTCATTGTCCAGAGAAGATGTCTTAGCGGCCATGAAAGACTATCCAGAAGCGAACGATATTCTTCAAACACTTGGCAGGAAGCGCTTGCAGGAAGCCAAGAATATGTCCCGGAAGTATAAAGGTCCATCATCTGTTATTCCATTTTAACCAAATGAATGTTATAATAATACAAAATAATCAGTTAACTGCGCAATAATGTATTTGCTACTTGAATAACAAATTTTTTGCTGTTGTAGAATTAAGTCCAGATGACAAAGGTGACGAGAAAGGTCCAAAACGGATTGTACATAAGATACGAAGTGATGTTAAGGTAATATTGCTTTAAATATACTGACCAATGACGTTCCTAAAAAACCCCAATGACATAGGTACAAAGCCAAAAATGTAAAAAATAAGTATAGGAGATTTAGGTTTTGATCATACTAAACTGTTCTTTTAGGGAATCCGCAATGCAATCAGAAGCAGATCACGAGCCACCCGTCGCTCTGGAGACTCTTTGGAACTGCAAGCTTTGGCTGGAGCTGAAAGAGCTGCTACAACAGATGGCAAAGTGCTGAGGAGAATGCCGAGAGTAAATAGTGACGACTCACAACCACACCATCAAGACGTTAGTAATTACTGAAATACAAAAAAGTCATTATGTTATCACAATTCATTAACCAAAAATATTCAAATAATTATTTTTACAGGATATCAATGGTGAGACTACGTCGTGCGCTAATAAAGAAGAAAAATGCATATCACCGATTGGAGCTGGCTTACCCCTTTTATCAAGATTAAAACTGCTCAAAGAAAAACAGGTATATTACCTAAAATACATAAATTAAATACTTTTCGTCGTAAACAAACAAAAACACCTTTGCACCCATGTGATTAGTATGAATTTATCAATAATAAATTATTGCAAATGTAAAAAATACATTTAAAAAAGAACACTTATGAGATTTCTAATTCACAGGATCGTGAGGAAAAAGTGGCAAAGCAAAGGCATTCAACATCATCCGTTATTTCTATACCCCCACCACAACCCACGCCATCTACGAGCTCTGCCCCCGATGCTGAACCTGAAGTAATTGGAGCTGGACTTCCATTACTACAAAGGTTACTCCTTCTTAAAGCTAAAGAAGAGCGAGAAAAAAACCAACTGACTCCAGCGACAAGCAACCAACCTTCGAGCTCAGACACGATCAGCCCAAGTTCAATTAAGAGTCCCCTAAGCCCTACAATAAAAACCCTTAGTCCCATAAGGAAAGGATCTGAATCGGGTAGCCCAGGAAAACTACAAAGTCCTACAACCAAAACTTCCAGGAAAAACTCATCAGGATCTAGTGATGGTAATACTCGACCTAAGGTTAGCTTTAAAGATAAAATACTGCAAGTGCAAAGTGATGGCACTGCAGTTTGCTCCCCTTTGAGCAAAGATGTCAGTGAAAAACCAGCAGCTGTTGTTGAACCGACACCAAAAACGGAAAGCAATTTAATTTCTATTCCACATTCGGTTGTTAGTAAAATTAAATCACCAGCTAAAGCTGTAGGATCTACGTTTCGAGATAAGTTAAAATTACTTCAGAGTGGAGGAGCGCCAAAGGAAGCTGAGAGCTCTGTGATAGAAAAAAGCAAACCACCGCCAATAGAAAAAGCTTCTGGCGAAGTTATATCCGTTCAAGCTACAGATTCTAAAGAAGAACCAAAAATAAAAAAGCCCTGGACAAAACTAAAGAAAGCCTCAATTTTAGGTGAATCTAAAAGCCAAAGCAAATCTAGTTTAGAAGAAAAAAAAGATACGGATGTGCTAACCAAAGAAGTTAAAGAAGAGAGTAAAAGTGGAGCGCTTGTAAATATTAGTGTGCCTATAGTTACTACGGCAGAGCTTGTAAGAATAGACAATAATAATCTCGAAGGTGATAGTAGTAACGTTAAGCAAGACACGCCTAAAATTTGCTTAACAGGCCCTTTGGAACCCGTCCAAGAAAAATCTTTAGATTTATTAACTTTGTCTCCAAAAAAGAACAATGTGCCAAAAACAACTGACTCTAAACCCACTTCAAGTGGAATGTTGTTACCAAGGGTGAAAAAATATAGGTCTATTGATGACTTATCTCCTGAATATGGAGGACTACCGTTCGTGAAAAAACTTAAAATTTTAAATGAGAGACAAAAATTGGCTGAACTAGAACAGGTCGTGAAATTTCGAAGTTCAAGTCTGGACTGTACAGGTTCTACAGAAGATTTATTATGTGACACGTTAACAAGGAGTCATTCTGAGGGCAGCACAATGGATAAACGGAAATATAAAAGGAAATCAATAGACTCTATTAGTAGTCACGGGTCAAACGAAACATTAGAAAGGCGTACGCTCAAATCAATTTTGAAAAAACTGTCTGAAGATGTAACTCCTGAGAGCCCTGAAAGAAGTAACGAATTAAAGAGATTGATACGAGCACCTACGCTGGAAGGCTACGCTGCAAGGCATTCTAAGTTTGCTAAGAGTGTAACTTTTCACCGCCATACCTTACCTTCACCTCCAGGAAGTGCGCCGGCTGATGCCAAATGTGATATGTTCAAAATGCCAGAAGAATATATGCGAGTCTTGCCACAGATATCACCCTCAGCGACGATAGACCCGGACCACGATTCTGTTTTTATAGAAAGTCAACCAACAAAATCTGCCATTGATAGCGTAGTTAGTACACAACAAGAGAATGGCTCACATGAATTACCACAAAATGCAGAACCACTGTGTGATTTTAAAAAATTGAGGCCAGAAGAAATCAAAGTGCCTTCAGAAAAACCAAAGCTTACTATAATATCAGCTGTTGCCAATCAAAGAAAATTATTAAGAGGTAAGATTTTTTTAATTTTTTTTTTTTTAAATACGCATATATCTTTTGAATGGAATGAGTTTTACATTATAGGGTCACTTGAAGAACAAGAGTACTTCGGAGAAGTATTACTTGGGATTAAACAAGTTATACAGGGTCATCTTCATGACGTTCAAGGAAAATTTCAAGAAAGGTATTTATATTGATCAATTAGTCAAAATGTGTGTAATTTTGTTAAGAAATTCACTAAATTTTGACTTCCCAGATTTAACAGCCTAGAAAACGAAGTTAGAAAACGTGATGAAATAATAAGCCAGCTGCAGAAACGAATTCAAGAGCTTGAAAGGTTAGGGCTTCCTGGCACTCCCACAACACCGCGTGTGGAAGCAGAGGTGCCATTCGAAACCACACCAGACAGTATAGAGAGCAAACCGCTGTCTAAGAATGGAAGCTCGGGTAGTGAGGATATTTCAGGAACCGAAGAAGGATTTATGGTGAGTTTCTACCAAAAAACGAGTGCCAAGGCTATATCGTGGGTATATTACAGTCTGCTTTAAGATACCTCACCTTTTTTAACTGTAGCGAAGTCAAAGTTTGTCGAACGCCCAAAAGAAACGAACATGGTTCTACAGCCATTTAGTTTTATTAGATCATCTGACGTTAAACCAAATTATTAAATTTTATATTATAAAGTGTAAAATAATTCGATACCAAAAAAATAGTTCAGTTCAATTCTATCGACATTGTCTTTTTATTAATTAGGTCCTCAAGAAATAATAATAAGTTTGCAGTGTTTTATCAATTTAAAGTGAATGCCATACATTATAAAAGAAAAATACCTCACTAAAGAATTACTTTTACAGAGAGGAGATTCCCTCGATACTGTTTTCGCAACATCCCCACCAATAGCAAGTGCAGACGAAGAAGATAAAGACAAAGTCGAAGAAAAACAATCTCCAGTAAAAGGCAAGATAGCCCCAGATGATCTTACAGACGAAAAACTAGCAGAAATGACTGGGGGCATAGAATTAGGAAAGCTTTCGTATGCAGAACTTCAGAGTTTAGCAGAATCTTTATCGAGTAGATCTCATAGGACCTCATCTAGTAAAGAAGAGTGGACTCTAAGTAAAGCGAAACGATTGGACCTGAATCTGGATGGGAAGGCTGGCACGTATTCGAGGAAAAGGGCAGCAAAACTAAGGCAGAGAAAGTCTTGGGAAGACCAGAGTGACCGAGAAAGTATGGAGATGCAGGACCTCACAAGGTACACTCACTGTGCTGCAGCTCCTAAAAAGCTAAAAATTAGGTAAAAATGTTTGCCAGAACTTTCGTATGCAATTTTCCTGTATAAAGTGTCAACATAGCATATTCCTTGCTTACGCATATATTGCACGTCTATTCCCTAGTAAATAATATTTTAGCACAAAACTTATAAGCATGTTCCTGTATCCTTGAAATGAGTTTTACGACATAAAAGGTCCCATGTATTTATTTTACAATTATTACTATGCATGAAATTTATTTTCATATTACGAGCTAACTGTCATGTGTTATCAATAAACATAACTATTAAATAAATTATGACGATGATGAAGGCCACTTTACTAACCTATAACCGTTTTTGAGCGCCTTTGATCAAATGTTCCGTTTGTTTTACAGGCCAATGTCACCACATACGACATCCGAAGACCGATCGCTCCTGAGTCCAGACCAGTCCAGTCTACGAAGCAGCAGACGCGGAATCCACCCGTTCCATTTCTTCGGCACCCACCTCGACACCACCAAGTCCAAAATTAAAAAGACGCTTTCAGTTGATACTGGAATGCATCATACGGGAAGGACTGAGAAAAGTGAGAATTTTAATGCGCTTCATCTTCTTAAATATTATAATTCTATTTGTGATAATTGATTAACTTAAGAGAGACTATTCGTCCTGCAAACTAAGTACTTAGTTCAAATTAGATAATCTGAAAAAGATTCATTTCATGTGACAGAAATTTGTTTTATTACTCGTATTATATCTGAGAAGTAAAATTTCTTCATACTCGTACCTGCTTAGTTAATAATATCTAAATTGGATGGCATGCTAATTATTGAGAGTCATATTACAGTGTGATTATTTTAGTACCTCTCTCTAACTTGTGGTGATCTGTGCCTCAGTGGCATAGCAAATCTGGCAGGTGAAGGATTTGTTTTTGACATATTCACTTCTTTTTTAGAGTCATCGTCGCACAGGCATCAGCGCAAATTCAGCTTAGGATCGTTATTTGGGTACCGTGGCCCTTCGCACAAACCAGCTGCTGACTGCAACGACGTTGTCCTGGACATGGGCAGTGACTACAGCTGGAGTGACACGTAAGAAGCTAATTCGTTCAGAAACGAGTGAAAACAGTTTGTTTGATTAAATTTAAAAAAATAATTTACTTAACGTATCTACGCCCAATGAAAAACATATCATTGAAAAAATTATATTGATAGACAGCTATAGTGATAAGACAGACCGAGACAGGAGGCTAAGAAAAGGGAAATGATTTGTTACGGTGGTTTTACGGAGACACACCGAAAAAATACCGGAGACAGAGATCGAAACAAAACTCAAACTCAAATAACTTTATTCAATTAGACTTTCACAGTAAGTACATTGAAATCGTCAAATTTCAAGCAAGATATACTAAATAATAGACATAAATACTACAAAAATATAGATATGTAAATACACAGTATACAGACATAATGCGATTCTACCGCGCCGCATCGTAGTTGTTTCTTGCGTAGAAGACCCGGCGAGAAACGAGAACGACTCGGTCTCCGCACCAATCGGCACTTTTATACTCAAGTCTACCCGAATATGTACGAATAATAAAGGAGTATCTCAGGGAAGAAATTTGGGCTCCATTCTATTCCATAGACACACACAACAATACACACAAAACAATATCAAATGCCTTGGAGGGGTATTTCAAATCCAAGTTTAAAATCTACCATCTTCACTAGCTATTTTGTCTATAATTACAGAACGTCGACATCATCGAGTAGTGACTCCGAGTCGCTGCCCCGTACGCCCATGTTTGAGGAGTTTATCGAGAACAACTCACGAAGATTACGAGGTGCCAGCAGTTCTAGCCACAGCAGCGTTTCTCCTATCAGGGGTAAGCGTAAAAATAGTTTTTCTGCAGACATAGTGCTATATCACTATATACTTCCTTCTTAGGTGGTTCCTCACTTGAAATTAAAATGAAACAACTTTACAGATTCTCCTCGCTGAGTTTATATTTTTTACATTTTCTAACCCGACGTTTCGACTCCATCCTCACCTATTGAGGATCGTGATGTGACTCTTGCAAAGGATTCCTACAATAATATGTGCTCTCCAACGGCAGCAATTTCATGGGGACTCCCTAAATGTTCGCTTTACACTTAATTTTTTACACAGCTATATTATTTACTTTTATATCCTAGTTTCGAGATAGAATAGATTCAAAAACAATATAGTACTATTAGGCATCAAATTTTTCAGGAAGTGGGGCGGACTGGGAAGTAATGATGCTTGCTGACGAGCTTGAAAAGAGGGAGAGAGAAAAGGAACGAGAGGAAGTGAGAAGACATCACTACCCAACCACTCTTCGAGATTTAGAAGAGGTCAGGTTTTATTTTTGTAATAAGTTTTCAAAACGTTTATAAATATAACATCACACCTTTTTGCAATAGGCGTAGGTAGAGGTTCATTCACAATTCACAACCTGTACATAATTTTAGTATCATTGTCGTTAATCGTTTTTATTAGCAATGTGCACGTATCAAAGCACACCATCTTAATTCTAGGGTTTATATCATTCAAACTTAACAAATTTTATTCGTTCTTTGCAGGAATCGGACACGCTTCAAAGAGAAGACAGCCCAGACGATTTCTCTAACATTGAAGACTCCAACTCCTCCTCCACTACGCACTTACTGTCCCAGTCTATCAGCGATCCCTCACAAAAGTCCTTCGAGACATCTTTTGCAGACACCAGCAACAAGTCTGGAAGAGAAATGAGGCCACAGCGAGTGGGATCGCTTGTAGAACAGGTTTTGTGCGACTTTCATTACATTTCTGCGATCTATCGTCTAAGTATTGACTAACTTTAGGGTACAGTTTATATCTCATTAGAAAACAAAAACACTTTTTACGAACACTTAACAGGTAATTCGATGTTAAATGTTATGAATGACTTTACGATATTCAGTCAATAGCATTCTAAGAATTTAAGTATTCTATTACCCAAAATCAAAAAATGAATTCTTGTTTATAAGTCCTTTCTTAAATTACAGAGCTTCCCCGACCCGTCTCTTCAGCCATCCCGAGGGCTCATTCTGCGCGCGGCCAGCCTCGACCGAGCCACGGCCACCGCAGCTGCTGCACAGCCACGACGCTTCGGATCCCTCAAGAGCACTAGCATTGACTCACACAAGAGACTCTGATCCGCTCGCAGCACCGGACCAAGTACATCCGAAGAATCTTCTGGAAGAAGATTTTTAGAAAGGAGTACCGGTTCTGGAAATAGAGCCAAAGGTAATCTTACTGCAGAAGGAGGGTTATCGCCTAGATGTGCCAGACTAGGTGTCGAAGGTAAACGCACGGTTGACAGTAAATTTTCCGCTATGACTTCCGGAACTTCTAGAAATTTCTCTACCAGCATTACGAGAACTGATGCAGACCTAAAGCCCAGTGGACTTCGTGCTGATAGAGCAAGATTTTCTCCGGATGACCACCAAAGTGTTCTTCGACGTATCCGAGAAGAGAATTTAATTAAAAGCACAGGATCGGGATTATCTCATCGCGGTTCCGAAATAAATAAAAGATCCAATGAATATTCTAATATTGATGGAACTAGAACGGATGCAACTAACAGCAAGAACTCGCAAGATTATCAGACTAGTGAAAACCCAGCAAACAGCACAAGTTTGCCACAGGACAGCAAAAATCGTATACATAAACCAAAAACTTATAGCTTACGTGACACTGATCAAATCGCTGTCCGTGAAATAGAAATAACTAAACTTTCATCACGTAATAATGAAAGTGGAAAAAATAAAGAAGTAAAAGCTGAAAAAATAACTGCTGCACATGAAAATATTGCGTTATTGAAACCACCCTCAAGCTATTCTGAAAATAACAATGATACTAAGGCTTGTATTGCACGTAAATCTATGGATATTAAATCTGTAAACAAACAATCTAAAAAAAGTGGGTTAGCTTATGTAAATAATGAAACCAAAGATTTTAAGAACAGGAAAGATAAAAAAGAAAGTCAAACGAATAAACTTAAAATCAAAAGCGATAGTGAACATGCAAGAATGGTAATTAGTGAGCGTGAAACCAAAGGTAATATAAGAGTACAACCGCCAATCACGAGAGAAATAAATCAACAGAAGATAGCCTTGCTTAGTCCAAATAGAAAAGCTCATAATCTTGAAAATGAAATAACAATTCAACATAAAAACGGACCTATAAAGAATACTGGGCAAAAAAGTAGCGTCGAAGGCACATCTAATAATAACATTGTTAGAAATATTGAAAGAAAACATAACAAAGAGGGAACTGATTTAGCAACGGCTGAAAATAATGATGAAGAAAGAAATGAGAGCGTTATAAGGGTTGTACGAAACGAACGAGAGAATGTTCCTTCTATCCAAGGTGAGGGTGTGGGTCAATTATTGGTGATCATCCTATTCTATGAGGACAATGATTATTTGATATTTTTGTTCGTAGAATAATCATAACAATGAAAAAAAGTGAAGCTGTTTTATATAGAGGTTCAATTTTAACCTTTGCTGACAAAAAATAAACGAAAAACAAGGCACCTTCAAAATATAATTTTTTTAATGAAAAATAGTATGGAATTGTGTAAATATTAATTTATGCGAGTGAACACTGAGCAAAGCACGATATGAAATACCATAAAATTAGAATCTTCTGTAGTGTTTTCCTTACCATTAAAAGGGAATTAAAATATTCAACTGTTCTATAATTTTAGCGAACGAATTGAATTATCGAATATAATGAAGATATTAGCTAAATTGTATGGTTAGTTTATTTTAGAAAATGTATTTGGTGGTTTGCCTTCATCATTTTTGCCTAACATTCTAAGAATATTTGCGTCTAAACACTTTTCTGGGCGAATATGCACAAAAACAGTCTGTGTTCCTGCTCCCGAATCACTTTAAAATTTTATAACATCAAATTGTAAACTTAAAGGATAAAAATATAAAGATAATTTTATTATTTATTTCGAATTCTGTTTTTTTTATTAAATTTTAATATTTCATTTTAGTTTAAATTTTATGTAATTTGAATAGTAACAATTGTTAAATTCTAAGAGTCGGTGGATAGCCTGTTTTCTCATGCATGCTCTTGCTCATATCTATCTATACTGTCTTTATTTTTAAATAAATTATAGTTATTTTCATAGGTGCACTAAATTCCTTCTGTAATTTTCAGAAAATTATTTTGTTATAATTATGATAATAAATACAAAGGTTATTGTTGTTAATAAATTATCGGTTTATGTCACATCACATGATGGCTTCAATTTGGCTGTTTTTTTTTCTATTAAATTGGTTTAAAATTATATTATTAAAGTAAGATTAATCAGGGCAATAGTTACTTGTTTTTCATAGTTTCTTTAATAGGCTTTATAATCATTACTATAACAACAACCACATAATTACAAACTTGATATTACTTTAAGAAAATAGTTAATTTAAATATTTTATTATAGATATAATTAGGTAACAAAACACCCCTACATATTTTATTTTAAAACATTACGTAATGTTTAATAGGCGTAGCAGTTGTTTTTTTTTACTAACCTACAAAGCCAACCATTGGTTATGATAATAATACTTGTCAATCTATCTTACCATTATTTGTCGAAAACATTAGGTAGGTACTCGAAAGATAATTTTTTCATTTAAATAATTATGTAAGTAGGTAGCCATGTTTTTAGGAAAACCACATATTAAGTAAAAATAATTAAACAGCATTTCTTGTTTCGTTGTACATAATTGTTGTAAAAAGCACAATACACATCAAAAAGGGGGTTAACCTTAACCCTTTTGTTTTATTAAAATTAATTTCATACCTTTGTTCCGTACTCTCTGGATTAAGTCATTCCTTAAGTAAGTTAAAGTAGTTAGGTATTTCTATTAAAAAAACCTTAGGTACAGCATTTAATGTCCATTTTAATGAAAATAATTGCCAAATAAGTAGATATTCTGTAGACAAATTTCAAATTCTAATAGATGTTAAGAAATACAATGTTACCATGACGATGTACATAGTTATTATAAGTCACATAAAGTAATTTAAAAAATAAAAAGTGACTATTATACACTAGTGAGATATAATTATATTAAAAAGTGGATATAATTGTGTAATACAGTAGTAATACGCAGAACGATTTAAATAACTATTTTGCAAAAAAAACTTCATATTATTTGTTAGATAATATTCAAAGTTCTATCATTAAATACTTGAAATTTATTTACTGATTGTAACTAAAAGTAATTAATTAAGTTACGTCGACTGTTATTTTTATTTTAGGAACTAATCTTAAGCATAGATTTAGCCAATGATGCAAAGCATTAACATTTGAATTCGATATTCAAGAACGTCATCTATCTACACAAACAAATAGTAAAGCGTCTGCTACACAAGACCACAAACAGAGGTCACCTCGGTCGGGCCGACCGTCGATTCATTGTTATTTGGTTGCCAACGGCCGTCCACACTGTGGCTCCGACCAAGGTCACCTCTGTTGGTAGTCTTGTTGACGTCGAAGTTTGGCAGCCCTTTCGGCATCGATTATGAAACGGACTGACATACTCGTATTACGGAGTGGCGTCATGTTACATTTTAAATTCATAAGTAAGCCTGAAATAAATTTTATTATTACAAGAAGAGCACCGGGGACTTACTACCTATCTAGTTCTTTAAATATGACCCGTGCACCTACCGGCAAGAGAAACTCAGGTGGAGCATGGGCCACAGAGCTGCAACACTATTGAACAGCCGCGATGCCATTTCGAAAAATATTTTCTCTTCAAACACTTTGGACCTTGCCTGATTATCTTAGTTATTGGTTCTGATTGGAAAGCAATTTTAGTTGATTAAATGTGAAGTATTATTTTTTGACGACATGATTGGCGTAGTGCGCTGTAGCACGGTTTCTCGCCTCGATTTCCTTAGTGTCCCGGGTTCGATCCCCGGTCAGGTCAATTCAGGAAACGATCATTTCTGAATTGATTAGAGTCTGGGTGTGGTGGGAGAAGCCAGTGGCTGATCTCCTTGTGTGGCACCTCGTAATACAGGGATGTTAATCCCTACTCCGAGACCATTACAAGAGGTGTGTTGTCTGGCGCATATTTATTTATTATTTATGATTTTAATGTTCGGTCTGGTTTATTTAACTAGACACATATTTACATAGAGTTTTGTTAACTAGATACACTAATTAGATACAACCCTTACAAGGCTGAACAAATTATTATTCTTTTTTTGATTTTTTTCGTCAGTTATTTTATTAAGGAAGCCGGTGCGTAGCCCAAGGAAGCAAAGATTTAAAGTTACAATTTAAACTTTCCAATTATTTTCAGTATCCAACCACTTAGGCCGAGATCAATAGTCGTTACTCAGCTAAGCACAGACTTATCACATTATGTTACTGATTGAGTATTGTTATAATTATTTAAGTTGATGTTTAACTAAGGCAAAAATAATTTATTAACGTTTAGAAGTAACTTATATAGATAGATACAGCTGTCCAAAGTCTAAGACTAAGTCTAAGTTCAAGCTAAGCACGCTCTATAGATCTCGGCCTCAGTAGTCATCTCATACCTTTTTCCGATATCGCAAGGAAACCGAATTTGAATAACAATCATAATCTAAAAATAGTAATGACTGGGTACAATTTTAAATTTTATAAAAATATAGCTACGTACATAAAACCTACATGTAATTTAGCACAAGGTACTTATTAAATAATATAATATATAATATTATGATGATATGATAATTATATTATTATAATGTCAAATATAATTTATAATGATTTTGAAAGTAATGAAATTTAATGAAGCCCAATTAATGTAAGGCATGGATAATTAGGTTTAACGTAATGAGAGCACTCTAGTGAGATAGATACTTATTATGTCAAATGTAACATTTTTAATTATCAAATTTTAGTTATAGGTGTAAAACTCATGAGACGAGAATGGAAAATAAATGACATTAAAAACAAATTTATTGTTTAATTTAAGTAGGTACCTAATTAAAATACTTATTAATCACTTTTGTGTGCTCGCAGCAAATCTGTGTGTGTCCGAACTGCATCAAAAAGTCAACAAATGGTTTTATGCTCTTATGCATGAGAGAAATATACTATACCAATGCAATGTAGGCACTGAATGTACCTACATGTTTTTTAATAAATGTACCTACTATGTTAGAACAATAGTTTTTTCAGGATTGTAAAACATGTGGTCGCTGCTAGCCTGATCAGTACGGCTTCCACGAGTTGCCAATTTTAATTAAATATAAATAAATAAAAAATATCTGGGACTATTCACACCAAGATCATCTGACCCCAAACTAAGCAGAGCTTGTATTATGGGTGTCAGAGACTGATAAACATACTTAAATATTTCTAAATACATACTTAAATAGATAATAACACCCAGACGCACAACAAACACGAATGTTCATCTCATAAATGTTTGTCATGGGTGGGGATCGAACCCACTACCTCCGGCGTCAAAGGCAGGATCGCTGCCATTTGCCAGACCGTTCGCGTAAAAAATGTATTGAGATTTGAAATTGTCATGTGTCATCCCGATACAATTTTTTTACGCGAACGATAATGTAAATTTAAAGTGGCAACTCGTGGTAGACGTACAGAGGCATTCACATCAATCTTTACATAACCATTGCAAAATGGCTCTTATGTCAGCAGCATTAGGTGCCCCTATGTAAAGGTTGATGTGAACGCCTATGTACGAGCCCCCCGATTCAGAACAAGTTTAACGACCGATTCGGTTATTTTCTGTTATTTTTAATCTTTTTTTTTAAGTAGGGTAGGTTGTATGTGACAGGCCCCTGACTCTTGAAACTAATTTCGCCGGGTTGGCATTACATTACTGCCACCAATTTTTTTTTAACCTTAACGCTTTGGAATAAGATTCATAAATTTCTATAATTCTTGTCCAATGAAATTCTGTTCAAGAGTCAGGCTCCAAAAGCTCAGAAGGGAAATCTGACATTCCCTTGATGATAAATAACCATATGAAAAAGTAATGGGACTAGTTATCAGTAGGCCTAATTTACTTACAAAAACGCAAAAAATATTATACGTCTGTGAGTTTATTTGAACAACGACAAATAAAAACGATTTAAATAAAACTATAATAATAAACTGGACCATTTTTTTTAATTAAGACGGTAATTTGTGATGCAAATATTATATTATTCTACAATGCCTCCTCAAAATTTTTGAGGATTTCCGTGTGGCTGTTTACATATTCAAACATATTGTGAAACTATTGAACGGAAATACTTTAATAAAACTTCGGATTTATATCATATCTACTAGCTTCGCCCGCGTTATAGTTATATATCATAGCCAAATTACATAAAATCTTAATAAATTGTGTCCTATATGTAACAGACGTCAGTCTGTTGCAAGAAGGCTAGAAACTAAGGAGAGATAACTCCCTGGAAAGGGTTGGACTAAATCCGTATCCCACAGTGACGCATGCGCATTACGCTTCTTTGCCGCGATCCTCGCGAAGTGTCAAAATGATCCTCGCGAAGTGTCAAAATTGGTCAACACAACCTCGAAAAACAACAACTGTCGCACGTGACACCGTTCAAAACAAAACCATGTGACCATGAAATGACAAATAGCTGCCGCTGCACATGCGCAATACAGCGTTTTGCCCGGCACAGAGTATACGACTTTCGGCCCTCGAAAGCTTACCCCCACTTCGGGAGTTATCTCTCCTTAGTCTCTAGCCTTCTTGGTCTGTTGTAACAGAGCTAGCAGAGTCAAAGAGTCCGTAACAACTACTGAAAAAGTTTCATCCAAATCCGTTCAGTAGTTGTTACGGACTCTATATCTCTGCTAGCTGACTGGCCAGACTGACAAACGCGACTGAGACAAGACAGATACGATATACAGGGTGTCCCAAAAAGTAGTGTCAAGCGGAAGCCCACAGAAAGAGCACCCTTGGGGTACCCGAATCACCCCCATGTATGTTCCGCGATTGTTCATAGTTTTCGAGTTATGATTTTTTTCTGAATTTCTGAGAATTTCGGACCTAAAAGTTTAAATTTTTTATTTTTTAAAAAGTAGAAGACTTTTCAAATGTTTTCTTTGCCCAACTGAATCATCCCTAATTGTACTTTGATGCATAAAATAATCAGTTTCATAACTTTGACCAAAATGATGAAAATGTTGGTATAAAACCAAAAATGTACGGTTGATGAATAAAGACTTAAATTTTCAACTTTAAATTAAAAATCTAAGCGGGTGACTGTATGGTTTCTAAGTAAAGCTCAAAAATGCTCCAGAATCTCAGCTTTCTTAATCATTACAAAACAGAAGTACTTAATGGGCTACTTTGACTAAAATCAACCTTCAAAGACAGCAAGGTGGAAAATTCTTGAAATTAGCCATCAGATTAATAAATGTTTTTTGGCCATTTTATCATTCCTGAAGTTCATGAATTTGTTATCTAACCAAAAATTACTGCAGGAAAGTTAATTAAAACCTTTTCTCGCAGATAATCACTGTTACTTTGAAGCAAGGTGTCAGAACCCCTATCAGATTCAGTCTTGATAAATTTTGACAGCGGCGCCTGGTAAGGGGTTATGGACTTTGAGTGCGATTACGATTTAGTTTTGTGTGGATACTAGACTTCGACTAATTTGGCTTTCTCAACGAACTTTCGAGCCCATTCGTTTGGTGAGATGCCTTTCACATCACGTGATTATGCTCTTATGCATTACTTTTATGGCTTTGCAAGAGGAAATGCTTCTGCAGCAGCCAGATTGTACAGGGAGCAAGTACAAAATGGAGGTGGACCTCAACCCGAAACTTGGCCTGATCATCGCATGATTTTAAGAGTGCATAACTCTTACATGGGAGGACATCCACCAGGTAGAAGACCAGGCCGTGTATCTCAAATGCATGACCCAGATAGTGTCGAATCAGTGCTCGAAGAAGTGGCAAGAGATTCATCAGTAAGTGTGAGAACAATACAACGTCGAACCGGAATTCCAAAATCACTGGCACATCGCATACTCCAACAAGAGTGTTTTCACCCATATCATATTCAAAAAGTTCAGCAGCTTAAGCCCGCAGACTATCCGAGAGAGTAGCCTTTTGTCAGGAAATGTTGCGGCGTCAAGCTGAAAACGATTTTTTTTAAATATTTTATGGACCTATGAGTCACATTTTAAGAGATGTAGAATTTTCAACATACACAACTATCATTCTTGGAACATTGAAAATCCACACTTGACCCGGGAATCTATTATTATTATTATTATTATTATATTATTATTAAAACGGACAGCTGATTGGTCCGTTCGAACTACCTGACCGACTAAACGGCGAGGCCTATTTGCATTTTCTACAACATAATCTCACCGACTTGTTAGGAGATGTTGACGTGTTAACGCTTTATAGGAATATGATTTTTCAAAACGACGGCGCCCCATGCCATTTTGCGAGAATCGTCAGACAATATTTGTCTGAAAGATTACCAGACAGGTGGATCGGCCGTGGAGGGCCCATTGCGTGGCCGCCACGGTCCCCCGACTTGAACCCAATTGATTTCTTCGTCTGGGGATATTACAAGGAATTGGTTTAGGTACGCCAAGGACATCAGCAACGTAGCCGAATTACGAATAAAATTGAGGCAAGCAGAAGAGACGATAAAAAACAACAGAATTGCTTTTATAAAACTAAAAGACAACTTTTTTAGACGATGTAGAATATGTATCGAGAACGAAGGTAGACATTTTGAACATTTCTTGTAAATAAATAATAAATAATTAATAACTATTTCTTTTTGTTCTATTAATTAAACTTTCAAATGTTTATTCTTTCTATTATTTCTTTAGCCTTCCTGCAGTAATTTTTGGTTAGATAACAAATTCATGAACTTCAGGAATGATAAAATGGCCAAAAAACAGTTATTAATCTGATGGCTAATTTCAAGAATTTTCCACCTCGCTGTCTTTGAAGGCTGATTTTAGCCAAAGTAGCCCATTAAGTACTTCTTTTTTGTAATGATTAAGAAAGCTGAGATTCTGGAGCATTTTTGAGCTTTACTTAGAAACCATACAGTCACCCGCTTAGATTTTTAATTTAAAGTTGAAAATTTAAGTCTTTATTCATCAACTGTACATTTTTGGTTTTATACCAACATTTTCATCATTTTGGTCAAAGTTATGAAACTGATTATTTTATGCATCAAAGTAAAATTAAGGATGATTCAGTTGGGCAAAGAAAAAATTTGAAAAATCTTCTACTTTTTAAAAAATAAAAAATTTAAACTTTTAGGTCCGAAATTCTCAGAAATTCGGAAAAAAAACCATAACTCGAAAACTATGAACAATCGCGGAACACACATGGGAGTGATTCGGGTACCCCAAGGGGTGCTCTTTCTGTGAGCTTCCACTTAACACTTCTTTTTGGGACCTAATATACCATTACTAACCATAATACATAATATAATACCTAAGTGAGGGCGGTTTTATTTTGCTTTAAATAAATAATTATTTTTTCAATTCAGTTAAACTTCTGTTCTTTATTATCTTCCCTTCCTCTGCTCTTTTCTTCTTTGTACTTCGAGCCAGAACGAACCAAGATAATACGTGTCCACTCCGACAGACGACATGTTGACACGAAGAAAAAGTGTGCAGACAGTAATGAACGACGACATTGCTGACCTGCCACATCTGTCTCCAGCACCATCGCGAGCTTTGATAGCCAGTACCGTCGTCACACCGACATCTGACCGGGTACGCAGACAGCGCGTCCTAGACATCAAACGCAGAGCTGTGGAGGAACTCGCAGCAGTCGATATAAAACTGACCAAAGAGCGATTGACTCTAGACCTTGAAGCCTTGAAGTTAGACAAAGATCATGGCGGTCAAAAGAAGACAGCGACCGGTAAAGATCTGCCCATTTTCTCCGAAGTGCCAGGAGTTTTGTTAGCGGGAGATATGACGACTTGGAGATCTCGGTACTCTCTGACATAGGAGCGTCGATGACCCTCCGGGACAAATCGACATAGCTTTGACAAGACATAACCTGACATAAGCGGCCTGACACTAGCCTGACATGGTTAGTAATGGTGACTCTTCATGTCCTGACCAGACTTACCCGACCTGACATGGTGACTTGACTTGACTTGTCCTGACCGGACTAGATCTGAAAATGCATTTCCTGACTTGACCTGACTTTCTGACTTGACTTAACTTCTTGACCTGATCCCAGACCTGACCTGACTTGACTGAGTATTAATTGCAGTAGTGGAGGTGAGAATGTTACGGACTCTTTCGCTCTGCTAGCAGAATGGCCAGCAGACTGACTGACGCGACTAAGACAAAGACTGATGACAGACCCGAGTATTACTTTCAAGAAGGCTAGAAACTAAGGAGAGATAACTCCCTGGAAAGGGTTGGACTAAATCCGTATCCCACAGTGACGCATGCGCATTACGCTTCTTTGCCGCGATCCTCGCGAAGTGTCAAAATGATCCTCGCGAAGTGTCAAAATTGGTCAACACAACCTCGAAAAACAACAACTGTCGCACGTGACACCGTTCAAAACAAAACCATGTGACCATGAAATGACAAATAGCTGCCGCTGCACATGCGCAATACAGCGTTTTGCCCGGCACAGAGTATACGACTTTCGGCCCTCGAAAGCTTACCCCCACTTCGGGAGTTATCTCTCCTTAGTCTCTAGCCTTCTTGATTACTTTTCTCTATGTGACGGACGAATACGACATGAGTGACGGCGGCTGGTTTGCTTTGAATAAGTAATTATATTTTTAATTCAGTTTAACTTCAGTTCTCTTCCCTTCTTCTCCTCTCTTCTTCATGGTCCTTTTTGAGCACCAATCGACCCAGTCCAAGGTAAAAAGTCCACTCCGACCGACGACATGTTGACACGAAGAAAAAGTGTGCAGACAATGAACGACGACATGGCTGACCTGCCACATCTGTCTGCAGCACCATCGCAAGCTTCGATAGACAGTACCGCCGTCTCACCGACATCTGGCCGGGCGCGCCGACAGCGCGTCTTAGACATCAAACGCAGAGGAACTCGCAGCAGATAAGATTAAATTGGTAAAAGAGCGATTGGCATTAGAGCTCGAAGCGCTGCAATAAGACGAAGATGAGACTAATGACCAAAATAACACAGCTGGACAATGTGATCCACCCCTAAATGCGCAAAACGTTGTGCAGGGTTCTCCGTCCTGCGCACACACCTGACCGACAAAGCTGTACCTGTATGTAATCGGTATATTTCTACGACGCATAAAAAAATCTTAGAAAGAAAAACAATTTGTGCCAAGTAATATAACTGAGGCTTGTAAACCCATTTTGAGTTTTTTTCGTGATTACTGCTTTTAACAAAGTGAACCGAAGTGTTCATTCATTATTTTATTGGGACAAGAGATAGGACTGGTGTTACTACTTCTTACACGATTGAATTTGTTCAGATTGACTTGAGTATAAGAATATAGGAAGAATCATATAAATATACACTAGAAAAATTGTGTTAAGTAGGTTGGTGAAAAATAATGTAATTTAATTTACATCATAAAAAGTAAAAACTAAATTTTATTCATTTTGTGTTTAATGGTCTATTTATACTAATATCGTTAACCACAAAATGTTCGTACATGTGTACGATATAAGTTACTTAGATCAAAAATATTGAATATCACTACAAACATTGTGGTTAAGTAATTAGTGAAAAGTGATATAACTTAGCCCGAACGTCTCCCGCGCTTAGTGAGAGAGACAAAAATAAGAATTCACGAACGTGTGGGTGGAAGGGCAGCTCAACATAGCCGTTCTAGAGCTTCACTTGTTAGTACCGCGCCAAAACATCGGTGTTACGGTCGCGTCCCGCTTCAGACAAGATGCCGCAATACGTAAGTTATATCAGTTTACACAAATTTAACGAAACATGTTAAACTTATTTAACGTTTCATCCTAAAAGTGTGATTGCTTTGACATTCTATTTATTTTGGGACTTTTTGTATTTAATTTGATTTTTTGTGTTATTTTTCCATATTTTGTTATATTTTTTTATCTTTGACGATCTCATTGTGAAAATCCTTTTATTGACCATGAACAAATGTAACTTAATTTGTATTTTTGTAATGATAAATAAATAATCGATCTATCTAAATGTCTAAAGAAAAGCGCTTTATGTACATAAATAAATAAATAATAATAAATAAATATCCCTGGACATTATTCCACACAGCGCCATCTAGCCCCAAAGTAAGCTAATTAAAGCTTGTGTTATGGGATACTAGACAACGGATAAACATACTTAAATACATTTTCTTTTGTAAATACATACTTATTATACATAGGAGACACCCAGACCAGTACAAACAGACATGTTCATGCACACAAATGTTTGTACTGTGCGGGGATCGAACCCGCGACCTCTGGTGTAGTAGCCAACTTCTTAACCATTACACCAAGTCGGTCAAATAAATCACGCGGTGATACGGCACAACAGAGTATAACAATGATTTGTAACTAACTGAAACAATAACAAATCAAGTTCCTACTGTACTTTGAATGAAAATAAGTTTTTATTAAATAAAATGTGAATACTGCTGTTCTTTGAACGCATCCACCTAAAAATAATAAGTTCATTCAAAATGTAGACTAAGTTGCACGAGATCCAAAATTGCAATGGAACCCTCATATATACAGGCCCTCTCAGGCAAGCTTAGTTCAGTGAGATTTGATGTCAATGAAATAAGTAAGAAGCTTATATGGATCTGATTGCTTGCTTCTGAAAGATAAAGATAGATTCTACAGATATAGCCACCGCTTATAGAATTCCGTTGGGTATAATACAGTGGCAAAAGCTGAAATAAACCGAACGAGCAGTGTCGACATATGCTAATAACCTTATTTTACTGACAGCAAATGTCGCTGAACTAGCTAGCTTGACTTGCCTGAGAGCGCCTGTATATGAAGGTTCCATTGCAATTTTGGATCTTGTGCAACCAGTCCACTTTTTAAACGAGCTTATTCTTTTAAGGTGGTTGCGTTCAAACAACAGCAGTATTCACATTTTATCTAATAAAAACTTATTTTCATTCAAAGTCTTCTTCTTAGTCGGGCACTCTTGGCAAAGTGGTCGTGGCTGCTGATGGACAGGGTTGCTGCTCGCCTTCGCCACTGGCTTCTATGGCAGCCGCACGTAGCGCGATGTCTCTCCACTTTTGTCGACTTGGTGCGTTGCGAGTACACTGTACTGCGGTAGACTGCGTCGATTTCCTAATCAGGTCGATCCAGCGAGTTGGAAACCAGCCTCGTGCTCTCTTCCCCTCAGTGTGGCTACTACAATCCTCCCCATCGAGTCCTCGTTTCTGGAGATATGCCCAAAGAACTTCAGTATTCGTAGCTGCACAATCGACGATAACCTGTCTCGAATATGAAGTTCTTTGAGGATGGAAACATTGGTGCGAAACGCCATCCAGGGTATTTTTAACAGACGTCTCCAACACCACATCTCCACATCTCCAGTGCGTCGATTTTTCGGCGATATTGCTGTCTTAGTGACCAAGTTTCGGCTCCATACAGAAAGATTGGAAAAACGAGGCACTTCATTAGGCGATCTTTTGTGTTTTTGGTTATTCTCCTTTCTTTCCAAATCTTTCCTAGTCGCTCTACTGCCGATCTGGTGATGGCGCAACGACGCTTGATTTCATCTTCGCATCCTCCAGAGTTTGAGATAATAGAACCGAGGTAGATGTAGCGTTCCACAACTTCGCAGTTGGCTATTTGTAGTATTCTTGTAGTAATATGTTCAGCTCGATCTACTATCATAACCTTCGTCTTGTCTCTATTTAGAGTCAGACCGAATTGGAGACTAGTGGTTTCCAGACGCTCTTCCAAATCTTCTTTCGAACGGGCAAGAAGAGTGGTGTCATCAGCGTATCGCAAGTTGTTTATCACGCGACCACCGACTGAGATACCGTTGTTCCATCCGTCCAACACGATGCGCATGATATATTCAGTGTAGGTGTTAAATAGCAGCGGCGACAGAATACATCCCTGACGAACACCAGATTCCGTCTTGAAAGTATCCGAGAGTACGTCATCAACTCGTACTGCTGCTGAACCATCTTCATAAAAAATAGAGTAGGAACTTGATTTGTTATTGTTTCAGTTAGTTACAAATCATTGTTATACTCTGTTCAAATGTTTTTGATTTAACTAACTTATACCGTTGTTCACATGTACGATCATTTTGTGGTTAACGATATAATTATAAGAAGATCATTAAATTCAAAATAAATAAAATATAGTTTTTTACTTTTGATGCTGTAAATTAATTTACATTCCTTTTCACCAATCTACAATTCATAATTTTTCTTGTGTATATTCATATACGACCGACTTGGTGTAATGGTTAAGAAGTTGGCTACTACACCAGAGGTCGCGGGTTCGATCCCCGCACAGTACAAACATTTGTGTGCATGAACATGTCTGTTTGTCCTGGTCTGAGTGTCTCCTATGTATAATAAGTATGTATTTACAAAAGAAAATGTATTTAAGTATGTTTATCCGTTGTCTGGTATCCCATAACACAAGCTTTAATTAGCTTACTTTGAGGCTAGATGGCGCTGTGTGGAATAATGTCACGGGATATTTATTTATTTATTTATATAGGTATCTATTCTTGCATTCATAAACACAAAGTCAATCTGAACAAATTCAATCGTGTAAGAAGTAGTAACACGAATCATAACCTCTTGTCACGATAAAATAAT
The DNA here is from genome assembly GCA_947369235.1 of Udea olivalis. Taxonomy (NCBI): domain Eukaryota; kingdom Metazoa; phylum Arthropoda; class Insecta; order Lepidoptera; family Crambidae; genus Udea; species Udea olivalis. Next base: position 4,579,310 of record OX376362.1, on the reverse strand, counting down.
GAATGAACACTTCGGTTCACTTTGTTAAAAGTAGAAATGTATCAATAATCACGAAAAAAATTCTAATTGTTTTCACAAAGCCTCAGTTATATTACTTAACACAAAATTATTTTTTCTATGCGTCGTAGAAATATACCGATTTCATACAAAAATAGCGAATTTTTGAGGGATTCATAATAACTAATAAAATCAATTTCGATCTAAGTCGAGTTGGATCTCTTTTTACTGAAGGTACAGAATTAGGTTTAGTCGATCAACTAAAGAATGGCCAAAAGTTTTATCGGTCTTTTGCTAAGCGGTCTGATGAATTTCGCATCCAATGGTAAACTCAAAAGCGAGTAAGTAATAAGTACCGGCGGACGAAGTCTCTGTGTAAGACCAGTATGTAATTCAAAGCCAAACTATTTATTTGCAATTGAATAGGTACTTACCTTGACCTACTATAATTTAAAACTCAACATACCTTAAATTAGTAGGATTCTTCTAAAGTTATAAGTAAAAGCAATAAGTACACGCGGACGAAGTCTTTGTGCAAGACCAGTATGTAAGTCAAAGCCAAAAGTTGCAATTAAATAGGTAGTACCTAGGTACTATAATTCAAAACATTAATTTTATTGATAACATTCATATCATTCAATACGCTAGTGTCCACAGGCAGTCAGTATTTAAGGAATATTTCTACCTATTCAATCCCATGGATAGGTATTATAATTTCACAGCGATTAAAGACAACGATCCTCGAAGTATCAATTAATATTAATAATTAAGCTATGCCAAAACTTTTTATTTTCCAAGAAAGTTTAGTATACATAGCGTCATCTGTTGTTAGTTTATCATAGCGCAATGAACTTTAAAGCCAGCAATAGCTAAGATCGATAGATGTCGCTACCATACTCAGCAAAAATGTATCATCATTGCTTCAAATGACCTACGAGAGAGAATTAGGTTCGCGATCGCGATTTCCATATCATATTCCTAGGTTAAGTAAATAAATACAATATAAAATTCCCAGCTTAATTTTTTCATCTTGCAACCTCTTGCTTTACTGTCTGCTGGCTGAGTTAAATTTAAAAAAAAGAACGTCAATCAATTTGAGAATTTGACATTTCCACGAAAGTTGAAAGAAAGGAAAACGCGATCAATGGAAATCAAAACATAATAAAAAACGATTTCGCGAAGAAAATGTAACAAATATAATTTTATCATCCAACTGAAACCAATACAACTTTATAATAATAATTAAGTTATTGTCAATTCCCCTGTAGTGTCCTAATTAATTTCAAAATGTCGCCTCGTAAAGAACCCTGTAGTTTGTTCAAACTGTGCATCAAAAGTTGCATTAACATGATAAATTCTGCTTGTTATGTTATTGAAAAGAGTAGTCCTGAGAATATGTTTCCCGAATGTGAAAGGCAAGCGTTTGAACTCAAGTGCCATTTAATGTCGATGCTACCAGTAAGGTAAAGTTATTTATTTGTTTACTATTACACAATCAAAATAAAGAACAAAGATCGTTCATTAGGCATTCCCTATGTTGAACTGTAGCAAAGTGTGCAAGCCATTTAGGATGAATATTCATCAAGAATAATGTCTACAGGACCCCTTTCATATTTGATTGTATTTATCTACTCACATAATGAAAACAGTACAACTCAAAATTTAATAAATAGTTAAGTGTACACTGTTGCATAGCACACATTTTTAATCAAATTATTATTATGCACACAATAAGCAAATATACTTAAATCATTGACATGTAAGCTGCATTTTCTAAGAAATCACAGATGACTGAATTTCACTGCACAGCAATAAACAGACCAAACAATTACATAAGGACAAGTATACATGGCTGAACATTAAATAAAATGCAATATATACTGGAAGGTGTTTCTAACGGGTTTCCTATTTGAAATCGAGTGCCCTTAGCTCAAAAACTTTTCCTCAAAGACTCATAAGATCACCAAATCATGAGCTTGACAGTGCACTACATTGATGCATCAAAATCTCGAATGATGTGAGCTCGAAAGATCGTATGCATGGAAACGTTATCTCGAAGCTTAATTTCTCGAAAGATCATAAGAACGAATAACAATATGCTAACTTAAATAATAATTTTAACAATAATTAATATTATTTAATAAGAGAAGGGTGGTCCGGGAAATGATGCTTCGAGATAACATCTTCATGCATATGATCATTCAAGCTCACGTCATTCGAGATTTTGATGCATCGATGTAGCGAACTGTCAAGCTTATGATTTTTCGGTGTTATGAGCTTTAGAGTATTTAAAATTCGAACAAAGGACATTCGATTTCAAGTAGGAAACACCGTTTCTAACACTTTGGCCACTATGGGGATGAAGCATGGGTTTCCCTCAAAAGGTTTTAGTCTGACACAGAAATCTTTGAACTAGACCGTGTTAAACTACCTAGTCGAACAAATAAAAATATAATATATATATTCCTTTTTTTTAGATCTAACCTATGCCATTACCATTTCTCATTACTATACTAGCCAACAATGAACAAATATTGGACAGCCTTGCTTCTTCACTTTGTCGGTCTTGCAATGATTTTGGATAAAACCAGTCATGATAAATGCACACCAATACAAACTTCTTTTACTCTATCACAAAATAATACTAACACCAAATTCTATGACATGAAGGCACGGCTAGAGCAGAATTTAATTTTAAAAACTAGTGAGGGGTTTAGTAATGTCCGCGCCCCTTTGGATGTAAAGCATCATTTCATTAATTTAATGCTCTGAATTTTTCAACATTTTGGAATTGCCTGTCATTTTTAAGGTTGTCTGAAAGAGATTACTTTCTAGCGTCAAGACTGGCTTAGGTGTAATTTTCTAGGCTACTCACTGTACAACAACCTGTTGTATTGGGTTTGTTTGTGCAATCATATCATTTAGAATGCTCCGATTGTGTATCACCCTATACGCAAACGCGCCTGTTAAATATACTAATGTGTTCTTTGAATTTTTCAGGTTATTTGATGTCCTCTGTTCAGAACGAACATGCTGCCAATACCGTGGCGACCCTCGAGTTCAACTCCACGTACTCACGCACCCCAACATGACAGTCTTCCGCAAATGCGACCTTGACAATGGCATCCCGCTGCGATTCTGGGTCGATACCCTTTCCAACTTCAGCCGATTGGTCGTCCTCGATCTCAAATTAATTTGCACTGACGAAATACTCCAAGTCGTAGGCCTCAGCTGCCCTCTCCTGGAAGAGATCAACATTGTCTCAAGAGTAGACATTTGCAAATACCTCTTTAATGCTTCCGTTTTAGTAAGAAATGTCTCAGATGCTGGTCTTTGCTCAATCGCCAACTTGAAGCAACTGAGAGTCCTAGCAATGGATCCGCCGAGGAACGAACGAGCGAATCGCGTAGGTCGTTGTGTGTCCAGGGCAGGTATTATCATGCTTGTAAGTGAGCTTCCGTATTTAGAAGAGTTGAGGATAGAGTCTTGTGATATTGGTTCTACGTTGATCAGCCCTGTTATGGAAATTGGTCCTTTGAGTCTAAGAAAAATTAGCAGTCACTTTGCCTCAGCAGAAGGAATTAGGAAATTGATTAAAATTTGTCCTTTTCTCAGAGAATTATCAGTTACACATCTATCTGAACATAATAAAGATGCAATTTTAGATCAAATATCATCTAGTGATTTGCGGTTGAACAGGCTGGATTTGTCTTTCTTTTCCTATACGGATTCTATTCAGCAGCTTTTAGCCGTTAAAGGTAACTATTTAACTCATTTTTCCCTATTGGAAATTGACCATTCTTTAACTCTAGACGCTGTGTTGTGTATCGGCAAGTTCTGTCCGAACCTCAACTCATTATGTCTAATGACGCAGTCCAAATGCCTTAACATACCTAGATATTTCAAACGACCAGGGAATATATTTTCAGAACTCAGAAGTTTAACGATCGGCAACGAAAATTTTAACATCGATCAAATATTGACTTTCTTCCTCGATTGTACTAAGAATCTAGAAAAGCTAGTTTTAAAATATCAAACAATTACTAATTTGGACCAGACACTTTTGCATTTACTAGAAAAAGAAAGCTTTAGAAATGTGAACTATTTGTGGTTAGATTGTACTCTGGAAGTATCAAAGGAAGTTGTGAAGCAAGTTATTCAACGGTGTGATAATTTGCAAATGTTTACAGTAGACTTCACTGAAGAAATGAATGATGTACATAAGTATATTCATGATAATAATTTGGATTTAAAGTTAGGTTTTGGTTACTAACTCTCAATTAATTACTCTTTGTATTTATTGATAGTTTATTTTAGGAATAAATATTTTACTATTTTTATTCAGTGGTATTATTTATTTACCTTCAAATCAAATTCCTAATAAAAAATACGTAAAACATGCCTAATGGCCCAAATGGCATAATCAGAAGCAAGTGACTGTCGCTGTCCTGTACCCTACAAGGAGTTTACACGGGGTGATTCTGTGGTTTACACCGATGACAGTCGCTAGCGTCTGCGCTGCGGTGATGATTTTTATGGGATTTAGGTACAGCACCACTCTTGAATACAAATTGAACCAAAAATTGCATACAAGTTGCTGTAGTTATCAACCGTCATTTATGTGAGGCAAACTCCTGGTCAGTTCTGTACATTCATTTTCGACTCAACAGAGGCGCTGTACGAAATCCCATACAAATACTTTACGCGAACGATAACGTAAATTTAAAATGGTAACTCATGGTAGACGTACTGGTTGAATCAACGCTGCCCGCGTTAGGTCCAATATACCTGTCTTAAAACTAACTACTTATACGATCAGTGCTGTGTTACCAGTGATTACTTACGGAGCTGAACCGTGGTTGACTCATCATCATCCGTGCGGTCTATCCCGCTTGTGAACCCACACCAGTGTGTGGAGTCCCAGGGTCCGTCTTTCTTATTTTCTTGGCCCACTTCGCGCGGTTTTGTGCATCCTCAGTGGTAAGTCTGTTGGCACGCATGTCACCCTTGACGACGTCGAGCCACCGCTTCTTGGGTCGACCTCTTCTGCCGGTCTCCGGCGGAGGCGGGATGGCCAGACATTTGTTGCCCACGTAGTTTGCCGATCTCCGTGAGACATGACCATACCAACGAAGGCAGCACTCCAGCTCATCTGCGATGTCACGAACACGATGGCTGCCCCGGATGTGGGTTTGCCGCACGCGATCTTTGCGTGAGATTCCACACATCCACCGCAGCATCTTCATTTCCGTGACGCGCAGCTCCTGCTTGTGTCGCTCTAGTAACGGCCATATAGGACAGGCCTAATGATAGATTTATAGACCTAGGCTGCCCCTTCAGCTTGATCGGCATTTTGGGATCACAAATGACACCAAAAATTCAGGCTCTGATGTCGCTGTAATGTCCCCGGACGCGCATAACACATATCCCAGGTATTGGACACGGTGCGTGCGCTCGACCACGTCGTCGCCTATACGGAAAGACTGGGGATTTGCGGTGTTGCAGGCCATGTACTCCGTCTTCGCCACATTAAGTTTCAGACTGCCGTTTTCAAGTGAATTCTTTCACTTATTTACCCGTTGTACCAGCCACTCCTGTCCGAATCTGCTAGCGCAATATCATCAGCATACATGAGCAACCAGGGTGGTTGCTCGTGGTGGTCTCGGATGCTGTTTGACAGAACGTCTAATATTACGCTGAACATAAACGGGCTAAGCACGGAGCCTTGGTGTACTCCAACGGTGATGACGGCCAGCAGTGCGAGTGTGACGACTAGGTATAGAGGCATTAGTGTTGGTTAATGTAGTAATTACCCATTATGACTTCAAAGAAGTAAACTAGTTGTCTAGGTAAAGTCAGGTCTGTATTACATAATCTTGTAGTAGAATAACGTCTGTGTTTCATTTCGTAGTAAAATACTGTAGGAGTGAGGTCATGTTGGTATCACCGTACTGTCGAATAAGGGTGCACACCCACGTCAGACTTTTTGTCGGACCGATAATCGGGCCGATTTTGTATTTCATATTATTTCTGACCTACTTTTTGTACGTTCTATTTTTCTCCTAAGGTACCTGCGGGTAACAAGGGCCGCAGTCTATCAAGGGCCACTATTACAATAATGTACTTCTAACGGTTTGATTTTATTTTGGTTACGCACACATGTAAAGGACCAATAGGAAGTCTAATAAACGCCAGCGCAGTCTCGTGCGATCGACCATCTTGTCAGTAGCCACGTTGCAGTTCAGAGAGTTGGTCTGCGTCCCTCAATAGTATTTTTTTCTCTTGATAGTAACAAAATTTTGCTTGAAATATAGTATTGCTTATAAAACTTGGTATTGCAAAGTGAACCTTACAGTTTAATTGATGCTAAAACAAGGTAAGTTCAAAAGATTTGGTTGATTTAGTGTATTTTATATCGGGTCGAGTAGTATGAGTACCAAAGTCTAATAAGGGCCAGATGAATGGCGGGTTAAGGGGCCGGCCCTTATTAAACCTTTGCTTGTGTACTTTTATTAGGTAATCAAAGTTTATTTAATTTATAACTTTTATGAAATTCGAACATTAACTCTGCTACGACCTAGCAGAGTCAATGTTTAAATTGCTTGAATGTTGTTCAATCATTTGATCGACTTTTTTAAACGTTTTTAGATTGCACTCATGGAGCCTCCAGCCAAGAAAGCTCGAGGACTTTGGTCCTTGCATCAATTAGAAGCTGCAATGGCAGCTGTTAATGAGGGGCGGTTGTCACAACGGGCAGCGGCAGCACGTTATTCTATTCCCAGAAGAACTTTGGTGAACCATCTAAAATCAGGTAAAATAGAAAAAGAAATAGGCCTGAGTCGGATAATTCTATTATTGATAATGATGAAGAAGAAGCATTTATTTTGCATCATCGATCTCGACTACAACGTGTTGCAGAACAGGCTTTAAATGTATACAGCTCATCTGAAGATGAAAATACACTGTCAGTGCCACAAGAACAAGGTACTCCCATCAAACAAATTAGTACTTCGTGTCACTATAATATTAATGCAAAAATGCATGGTTCTGAAACAAGTGACGATGATTCGGAATACAATATTCCACTAGCAAGACTGAGACTCAAAAAGAGTTCTAAATCTCCTTTTCAAAAATTATTGCCAACACCGAATTATGCTGTGATCAAACAAAAACCTCGACGTAAAGCAATCAATTACAAAGCTCAAATAATTACCAAGGATATATTTACAGATAGAGAAAATAAAAAAGAACAACGCCAAAGGAACCAAAGAGAATCTACGAGAATTAAGAAGAAACAACAGAAAAAGAAGGTGAATGATAAAAAAACAAAAGAAAAACACAACACTGTAGATGCCGAAGACAAATGGTACTGCTACGCGTGTAGCGAAGAGCGTTTTTTAGCCATGAGAAAGTGCTTTTCGTGCAACAGATGGTTTCATGAAGAATGCTTGGGCTTAACGAAAGAAGATTTAGATTTTGAATGTCCAGTGTGCCTGTCTTTATTTTTTTTTAAGTCAAAGGTTTATTTGCAGGAAAAGAAACTTTGTTGAGAGATATGATAATTCTGTTAATATGTTGTTGGGAAATATGGTTTTTCTCATTTTTTATGTTTCTTTATTTTAATAAGGTCCATTACTATTTTTCTCGTTGATTTATGTGTATTCATGGATGTGATCTCATGCCAAATTATACTTTATGCTATAGGGAGCTAAAAATATTGTGTTCATTTTGATTATGCCATTATGTATCGACTCAAGGTTATGGTCCCTATTAAACTACGTATGTTAATAAGGGCCATAGAAAGGGTTTTAAAAGTGTTTATTTTGAAGCGAAATATGACAGGTTAGGGCAAAAAGTGTACTTAGTTACGTTGCTTAAAGAATAAACGTTCTCCTGATTATGAATTTTTCATTATTACCAATTATTTAACCTTAATATTTATTTCTGAAGTTAGGTGGCCCTTGTTTACCGCAAGTACCTTACAAAAAATCGGTCACCGATTATCGGACGTGGGCGAGCAGCCTAAACGTAGTGTCTGAGTATTGTCGGTTCAACATAGAGTGTCGGAGTTGCGTATTGACAAAGAAACGTTTGTCGGAATTCGCTATTTGAGTCAAAAAAAACATACATTCGACAACAAAAATACACTCTGAATCTTAATATAATAGACAAAGGTACCAAAATGGTCTCCGCTCAGTATAATAAGCCGTAACGAGATAGCTCGTCACGGCCACTGGTATTCTGCGGATGCCAACAAAATAGACACTTGGCCCACCCAGCAGTAGGTAAACAGGATGCAAAAGGTGTAGTCACATTAGTAAAAAAAATATATAAATATGTTTTTTAGCCATGAGAAAGTGCTTTTCGTGCAACAGATGGTTTCATGAAGAATGCTTGGGCTTAACGAAAGAAGATTTAGATTTTGAATGTCCAGTGTGCAATTAAAGGATCAAAACATAAATTGAAATTGAAAAAAAGGCGGCATAAGTCGATAGGTTACTTTGATATTTAAGAAATTTGTTCCTATTTGAAGACTGATTAACATTTATACGTATTTTTACCGAGACTTACTAGAAGAATATTTTTATTTAGAAGTAGTTTTTATTGAGGTTCACTAGTTTGTCGATTACGACATTGTATCAATTAATGATAAAACACGTGTTAAGTGAAACAAGTTACAATTTTCCTAAGTTTAATAAGGGCCTCAGAATTTATCGATCTTTTTTTAATGTCTTTATTTTTTTTTAAGTCAAAGGTTTATTTGCAGGAAAAGAAACTTTGTTGAGAGATATGATAATTCTGTTAATATGTTGTTGGGAAATATGGTTTTTCTAATTTTTTATGTTTCTTTATTTTAATAAGGTCCATTACTATTTTTCTCGTTGATTTATGTGTATTCATGGATGTGATCTCATGCCAAATTATACTTTATGCTATAGGGAGCTAAAAATATTGTGTTCATTTTGATTATGCCATTATGTATCGACTCAAGGTTATGGTCCCTATTAAACTACGTATGTTAATAAGGGCCATAGAAAGGGTTTTAAAAGTGTTTATTTTGAAGCGAAATATGACAGGTTAGGGCAAAAAGTGTACTTAGTTACGTTGCTTAAAGAATAAACGTTCTCCTGATTATGAATTTTTCATTATTACCAATTATTTAACCTTAATATTTATTTCTGAAGTTAGGTGGCCCTTGTTTACCGCAAGTACCTTACAAAAAATCGGTCACCGATTATCGGACGTGGGCGAGCAGCCTAAACGTAGTGTCTGAGTATTGTCGGTTCAACATAGAGTGTCGGAGTTGCGTATTGACAAAGAAACGTTTGTCGGAATTCGCTATTTGAGTCAAAAAAAACATACATTCGACAACAAAAATACACTCTGAATCTTAATATAATAGACAAAGGTACCAAAATGGTCTCCGCTCAGTATAATAAGCTGTAACGAGATAGCTCGTCACGGCCACTGGTATTCTGCGGATGCCAACAAAATAGACACTTGGCCCACCCAGCAGTAGGTAAACAGGATGCAAAAGGTGTAGTCACATTAGTAAAAAAAATATATAAATATGTTTTTTAGCCATGAGAAAGTGCTTTTCGTGCAACAGATGGTTTCATGAAGAATGCTTGGGCTTAACGAAAGAAGATTTAGATTTTGAATGTCCAGTGTGCAATTAAAGGATCAAAACATAAATTGAAATTGAAAAAAAGGCGGCATAAGTCGATAGGTTACTTTGATATTTAAGAAATTTGTTCCTATTTGAAGACTGATTAACATTTATACGTATTTTTACCGAGACTTACTAGAAGAATATTTTTATTTAGAAGTAGTTTTTATTGAGGTTCACTAGTTTGTCGATTACGACATTGTATCAATTAATGATAAAACACGTGTTAAGTGAAACAAGTTACAATTTTCCTAAGTTTAATAAGGGCCTCAGAATTTATCGATCTTTTTTTAATGTCTTTATTTTTTTTTAAGTCAAAGGTTTATTTGCAGGAAAAGAAACTTTGTTGAGAGATATGATAATTCTGTTAATATGTTGTTGGGAAATATGGTTTTTCTCATTTTTTATGTTTCTTTATTTTAATAAGGTCCATTACTATTTTTCTCGTTGATTTATGTGTATTCATGGATGTGATCTCATGCCAAATTATACTTTATGCTATAGGGAGCTAAAAATATTGTGTTCATTTTGATTATGCCATTATGTATCGACTCAAGGTTATGGTCCCTATTAAACTACGTATGTTAATAAGGGCCATAGAAAGGGTTTTAAAAGTGTTTATTTTGAAGCGAAATATGACAGGTTAGGGCAAAAAGTGTACTTAGTTACGTTGCTTAAAGAATAAACGTTCTCCTGATTATGAATTTTTCATTATTACCAATTATTTAACCTTAATATTTATTTCTGAAGTTAGGTGGCCCTTGTTTACCGCAAGTACCTTACAAAAAATCGGTCACCGATTATCGGACGTGGGCGAGCAGCCTAAACGTAGTGTCTGAGTATTGTCGGTTCAACATAGAGTGTCGGAGTTGCGTATTGACAAAGAAACGTTTGTCGGAATTCGCTATTTGAGTCAAAAAAAACATACATTCGACAACAAAAATACACTCTGAATCTTAATATAATAGACAAAGGTACCAAAATGGTCTCCGCTCAGTATAATAAGCCGTAACGAGATAGCTCGTCACGGCCACTGGTATTCTGCGGATGCCAACAAAATAGACACTTGGCCCACCCAGCAGTAGGTAAACAGGATGCAAAAGGTGTAGTCACATTAGTAAAAAAAATATATAAATATGTTTTTTAGCCATGAGAAAGTGCTTTTCGTGCAACAGATGGTTTCATGAAGAATGCTTGGGCTTAACGAAAGAAGATTTAGATTTTGAATGTCCAGTGTGCAATTAAAGGATCAAAACATAAATTGAAATTGAAAAAAAGGCGGCATAAGTCGATAGGTTACTTTGATATTTAAGAAATTTGTTCCTATTTGAAGACTGATTAACATTTATACGTATTTTTACCGAGACTTACTAGAAGAATATTTTTATTTAGAAGTAGTTTTTATTGAGGTTCACTAGTTTGTCGATTACGACATTGTATCAATTAATGATAAAACACGTGTTAAGTGAAACAAGTTACAATTTTCCTAAGTTTAATAAGGGCCTCAGAATTTATCGATCTTTTTTTAATGTCTTTATTTTTTTTTAAGTCAAAGGTTTATTTGCAGGAAAAGAAACTTTGTTGAGAGATATGATAATTCTGTTAATATGTTGTTGGGAAATATGGTTTTTCTCATTTTTTATGTTTCTTTATTTTAATAAGGTCCATTACTATTTTTCTCGTTGATTTATGTGTATTCATGGATGTGATCTCATGCCAAATTATACTTTATGCTATAGGGAGCTAAAAATATTGTGTTCATTTTGATTATGCCATTATGTATCGACTCAAGGTTATGGTCCCTATTAAACTACGTATGTTAATAAGGGCCATAGAAAGGGTTTTAAAAGTGTTTATTTTGAAGCGAAATATGACAGGTTAGGGCAAAAAGTGTACTTAGTTACGTTGCTTAAAGAATAAACGTTCTCCTGATTATGAATTTTTCATTATTACCAATTATTTAACCTTAATATTTATTTCTGAAGTTAGGTGGCCCTTGTTTACCGCAAGTACCTTACAAAAAATCGGTCACCGATTATCGGACGTGGGCGAGCAGCCTAAACGTAGTGTCTGAGTATTGTCGGTTCAACATAGAGTGTCGGAGTTGCGTATTGACAAAGAAACGTTTGTCGGAATTCGCTATTTGAGTCAAAAAAAACATACATTCGACAACAAAAATACACTCTGAATCTTAATATAATAGACAAAGGTACCAAAATGGTCTCCGCTCAGTATAATAAGCCGTAACGAGATAGCTCGTCACGGCCACTGGTATTCTGCGGATGCCAACAAAATAGACACTTGGCCCACCCAGCAGTAGGTAAACAGGATGCAAAAGGTGTAGTCACATTAGTAAAAAAAATATAGATAAAAATACACAAATAACTACAAATACGATATATTTAATGAAATTTCATATATTTATATTTTTTCTATTATCTCATGATGACAGGGGACAAAAGGTAATGCGAGTGGGTACTGCTTGGTTTTACATTTTCAATAAATGTTTCCTGTAATTTAACCTTAACTTTAGGACTGGCCTGTTAGTGCAATGGCATCGATCCTGCCTTTAGCACCGGAGGTCGTGGGTTCGATCCCCACCCATGACAAACATTTTATGTGACGAACATTTGTGTTTGTAGTGTGTCTGGGTGTTATTATGTATTTATGTATGTAGGTATTTAGAAATATTTAAGTAAGTTTATCAGTCTCTGACACTCATAGTACAAGCTTTGCTTAGTTATTTGGGGTCAGATGATCTTGGCGTAAATTGGAGGAATATGGTACATAGGTTCTTATACTAAAATCAAGTTCGACATATTCTGCCATTGTTTGTTGGCGTAGAAATAACCCACTGCTGCTTGTTTATCTCTAAAAAGTAATGAAATCTAGACAAAGTCGTGCCAAGTCTAAGGTTCCTTACTGCGATTTCTTTATTATTATAGTTAATGTTGTGTGACTTGGCCGTTGAAGGGTACACAAGGGTACAAAACCAGGTGCTCCATGACACCATTGCACCAATCTGTCGCCAGAACCGCTACCCATTGACGATGGAAAACGTGGATTGATTATCCAGTCAATTGTAGGCTTGATAAAGCTGCGTTTACACGTAATGTTATATCTGTTGTAACTACCTAGTTATGTTTGTTAAGCGAGATAATAGCCCATACTGGTATTGGTAATGCCAAGGCCAATGGCCATGCCGCCCCCGCCAGGTACCGGTAGAAGAGGTCGACCAAAGAAGCGGTGGCTCGACGTCGTCAAAGGTGACATGCGTGCCAACAGACTCACCACTGAGGATGCACAAGACCGTGCGTAGTGGGCCAAGAAAATAAGAAAGGCGGACCCTGGGACCTCACACAAAAGTATGGGTTTACAACCCGGATAGACCGCACAGATGATGATGATGATGATGTTCCCTTCAACGGCCAAGTCATACAACATTAACTATAATAATAAAGAAATCGCAGTAAGGATCCTTAGACTTGGCACGACTTTGTCTAGATTTCATTACTTTTTAGAGATAAACAAGCAGCTCCATCAAGACTTGGCTAGTTTTTTACAGAATGTTTTTGGTGGGATTTCACTTCTTTTTGTAGAAACGTGGGCATATTGATTTATTATATAAAGCTGCGTACGGATAGCGCGTACCCGGGCACGCGTAGCCGGTTTGTGTTTTCTAATCAGGGTCACCAGGTACTCCAGATCTTCGATTATCCTAGTTTTTATAGTTTTTCCTTTATGTGGCTATTAAACCCTAACTCTGTACCAAATTTCAGCTCTCTGAGTTTATCAGAAGTACTAGTTCTATTTTGATGATCATGAGTGAGTGAGTGTCATAAATGCGAAACTTTGCTTTCGCTTAACTTCGGAACTAAATGACCTACAAGACTTGAAATTTTAGATTTTGAGTATGTGATTATAGCTTACTAGATGACGGAAATTTCTGCGTTCTGGTCTTATCCAGAGGTTCTCAAATAGGGGCCTGAAAATGGGCGAAATGGTTCCAATAAAGGATGGTACGGCAGTGTTTGCTTCGCGCTCGACTTGGCGGGGGCACTGCCGTGCCCCCCGATAAACAGTGAAATATAATTACAAATTAAATTAAATTACAAATTGAAAATTATCGCATAGGTACTAAAATAGTTACTTAGTCAAAATATTTAAAAACAAACATGGATTCATTCATTTTTATCTCTATATATTTCTTATTGGTGTAGAAGCCCTCTTGTGAAAGCCAATTATTTTATATATTTCAATTTGTTTACTGGCATTGCTCTAACTCTAGCAGGAAGCTAATGGCATTGCAGTACACATTGTTAGAGTACATTTTTAATTTTTGGGGTGGTACATATAGTTTGCACGTGTCCCTGCTTCTGGTATTTCCAAGCACCTTGTCATGTAAAGGAAAGAGATGTGGATGATTTTTGACAAACATGCAGAGTTCCAGAATGTACTGACTGGGTAAATATTTTTAAGCGTTTGAATATAGGTTTACAGTGATCTAGGTAATAAACACCGCCTAGGGCTCTAATACATTTTTTTTGCACTTTTAATGCCCTGTCTATATCCACTGAGTGCTCCCCTATAATTAATACCGTACCGTACCGCAAGACTGAAGAGACATAGCCGTGATAAGCCGATAAGGCAGTCTCCTCAGAGGCTACTAATCGCAAGCGACGGAGGGCAAACACAAATTTGTCCAATTTCATACAAACTTTGTCAACATGTTCCTTCCAGTTCAAATTGCTATCTATAGTTATGCCCAGAAATGTAGAAGAGCTGGTATTGTGTATGGGCATGTTGTTGTAGTTGATATTGATACACGAATCTGTCTGATTGTTGCCCTAAAGTGTATGGCGGTTGTTTTATCAAGATTTACTTACCTTCAATTTATTTTGTTCTAGTCACCCTATAACCCTTCTGAGCTCTTCGTTGGCTGAGGTTTCTAGGGTATTTTTGTCTTTACACTTGATAATTAGTGTCGTATCATCCGCGAATTAAATAATTCATATTTGAGTGCTTTAGGCAAGTCGTTAATACACGTTAAAAAGAGTAAGGGTCCAAGGATGCTTCCCTGTGGTACGCCTGACTCAATAATTTTTAGGGAAGATTGTGTGATGATTTTCTAACCGTCAATAAATTTAGATATTTCCGTCAAATGGTATCGCTCGGATAAATAACTTTGTAGCCATTCGTTGGCTTTGCCTCTCATACCATATCTATGGAGTTTCTGGAGCAGCTGGGAATAGCAAACGTAGTCGAATGCTTTGCTCATGTTGAGAAAAATACCCTAAGATCTAAGATCTCTATAATATCTAAGATTCTCCTGAGCCATGAATGGGGCACCGAATCATGGGCCTTCTTATAGTCAATCCAGGTAGTTGAAGAGCTTTCCGATTTCGCCGGACTTGTTGGCAAATAGTCGTGTCTATGAGGAGGAGGTCTTTAGTACCTCGGGACCCAACCCTACATCCATTCTGAGCAGGGGCCAAAACATTATTCGCAACGATATGCGAGTTAATTTGTTTTGTTAGAATGGACGTAAGGAGCTTGTAGATGGTAGGTAAGCACGTGATGGGTCTATAGTTTTTTGCTTCCGAGGTACTACCTGCCTTGTATAAAAGGAAAGTGACACCAGAAGTCAGGAAGCTAGGGAGAGAACCAACCTCGAGGGATTCCTGGAACTGCACTGCCAAGCATGAATGCGAGCATCGAAACCACTTGATCCAGAAGTTGTGCAATCCATCCGGGCCAGGACTTTTCCAGTTCTGAGCCGTCTGAATTGCACAACTAACGTCTTCGGAGTCAATAGTTACTGACTTCATGGTTTCGATAGATTCGCATTCATGCTCGACAGTACGCATCCAGTCACCCTCCATGTGCTCGACAGGCATCGACCAGATGCTGCGCCAGAAGTCAATCATGACACTTGCATCCGGTCGCTGACTGTCGTTCACACGTTGGTTAGTCTCTTCCCAGTTTCGGTACACCTTCCTTCGGTCACTTTGGAAAAGGCGATTTTGTTAAGATCTGTCCACACGTTCTCTGTAGCGACGGATAAGGTTTGCCCATGCATAGACCTTCTGCTTCAAAAAGTCAATGCGTTCCGTGACACAAGCCATATACTGTTCGTGCCTAATACCCGGTTGGGTATTAGGCACGAACACTATATGGTATAACAGTATGTGGTTCACGTAAAGCATGACCCGAGGGCGATGGTTCCGCCGGCTGAAGCAGACCAGCTTTGCAATGAGGGTCCTAAACGTGTTGATACGCCGCTCGATTCGCATTTGCCATGCGGGTACATTTGCGGCAGGTCGCACTGCACGGTCAGAGTCCGGAAACTTGACACGAGTAACACGCAGTGAGTATCAACTAAATCTTCACTAGTCCGTATGAACGGAGCTAGTAAAGCGTTTAACGCTAGGTTGCGTCTATTAGTGGGCATACGCGGTAACCGCGGCCTAGAGACTCGTGTGGAGCGATATTCTGAAATCGCATCCTCCAAAGCCCTCAGTTGCTATTTGGCCTGGGTACCTACGCTTGCGTTCGCACTGGCCTCTCCATCGGCATCTGGATCTATCCGAGGCGCTACCGGAACCGAGTCGGTAACCGGACTCGAATGTGACAGCGAGCCGGACGGGTCCCGTGTCGAGGAAGAAGTCGCGCGAACTGGAAGCGCCTCCAGGCGAAGCCGATCCAGCATCTGTAGACGCTGAATCGCCCGGGCTTGATCCGACAGACGTTGGGCGGAAACAGCCAGCGTTGGGTCAAGGGCCTGAAACAGAGGCATCATCCGGTCACGACACGCAGACAGGTTGGTTCCTCCCTTTGTAGCCCCGTAATAGGCGTGCATGCAGTTGACATTCATGTAGTATGTCCATCGCATGCGGCGCACTACACCACCGGTAGCGGGGGCCCCGCGCTGGGCAGATTGCCCCACAGGCCCCAAGCGTGCCGGCAGCGGTTGTCGTCCACGTCACGCCGGTGGTAGCGGCGGTCGTGGCGGCGGTGGCCCACTCTCATCGCTCGAAGTTGAGCTTGCTGCGGTCTCAGGAGGAGTAACAAACTCCTCCACCGACGACGAGCTGGGCGACTGAGCGGGCGGTGGTGGTGGTTGTGCGTTCGCTCTTGCTTTCGCTCTTGTGATCATAACATTTGATGTTTAAATTTAAATTGCACTATTGTTGTAGTAGGCGTTCTGACGTTTGTCACAGTTGACAAATCCATTTTAATATCGATTTTCTGAATTTCTGTAGAATGGCAAAATTGTATTGCAAATTATCTGAATATATTTTGCGTTAGCTTGTTGTTGTTATATTATCGGATAAACTAAAATGGGACTGAAACATAAACTAAAAAATTAAAAGTTTAAATATGAACACAAAAAGACGTCTGCTGTCATAGAGCGTTTTTATTAGTAGATATTATTGAGTGTTAAATAACTGTAAACTGTAAGATTTTCTTAATAGTGGTGGAATACTATTCCAACACTTTGTTGCGGTGTACCGGAAACTACCACGAAACTTAGCAGTTCTGAATGGAGGACAAATGAGACGATCAGTGATTCGGGATTTACGTTGAGTAAAATTAAGTTTTTTGAAAAGATAAGGCGGACTTTGATTTTTAATAACTCCGAATAACAGTGTTGCATAATGCAATGAGCGACAGGACTCCATGTTTAAGAGACCGCCTCTGTTTAGATGCGGGAGTCACGTGAGATCTACGAGGAATATTGAAGCATTATCTGGCACAGGAATTCGACTGTGCCCGCATAGTTCAATTTGGAAAGAATGAAGGCCTCACACAGATGTTTTTGCACTTCCTCGCTTGAATATTTTCATATTTGATATTTTCTCTTCCTTTTGTTCCTGATTCTCTACCTGAAGGTTGCCTGGAAGAAATTGCGGCCTTATCGCTACTAGCGATAAGGCTGCCTATATTGTACACCTAATTTATTCAAATGAAACTGTAATATTTTGTTTGTGCAATAAAGTTTATCGCATCGAATATGATGGTGCCAATAAAAAGTCAGTAATACATAAAAAATATTTTATTTCTGTTCACCGATTTTATATTTACAATTAATACAATGCATAATGGTAAGGAAACTAAGTGGAGCTTTCTGGATTTTATAATAACCCTGAGCGGGTAGAGCATGTTGATATTTTTAATTAGTTTTCGGCCTTGTGAAAATCGAAGAAATAAAGTGAGACGCAGCCATTTGCTTAAATACTTGAATGCTTAAATTGGGTATGAGAACATTTTTTTTTTATATATTTTAAAAATACTTTAACTGATACGTAACTGATTTAAATATTTTGTTGATCTGGCCGGTAGTTGATTTTATAATATTTTTTAGACATTGCGAACTCATGACGTCAGAAATTCGCTTAGTGTTCCTACATGTGTTTTTTCCCCGATTCGTGGTAAATAAATAATGAAAAGAAAATTATTATTTACTGATTTACAGCACTTAAGGCTGAAACAGAGCTCGCCATTCAGCATGTAGCATCACACGAGAATGTGAAAAGTAGACTTCAGATACAATTTATTTTGCCAAGTTAGCTAAGCCCTACCTCAAAGGGTTGGGATTATAGCGAATGGAAGTCCTACCTACCCGTCTGGGCAATTAGCGTAAATTAATGTACGTATTATTAAAAACAACTTTGTGGAAAAATATTTTTCATCTGGGGTAATTTAAAATCTGCTATCTGGAAACACCATTAATACCATGCAGTAGAATCACCTAGCTAAAAATCTCAAGTATGATACAGATCGCTTCATTTGATTGGTTGATGGATAGATTATCAACCAATCACGTGAAGGGACGTGTATACGACCCAATAGGTTTCAATTGTGAGATGTCAATTTCATTACCGTCCATTAAGAACCCTCCTAGATCCTTTTTTGCCTTTAAAAATGTTAATATTTAAATAAGGTATACAATACAAATGTCTCCCTCGAAATGGTTTTCGATTTAGGACAATTGATTTTTTTTCCCATACACAATTCAAAAACGACAATTTAACAACCCTCTTAAGTATAGCTATCTCTTTCACATCTATTTGCATTTGCCATAACTGCATCAATTTAAAGGATGTTCAAATTCGATTGTCGTTTCAGAGTTCGATAGTGAGACTTCAAAACACGAAAAAAACTTGTCTGATAAAGTTTTTAGACCTAACAGAAATAAAGTCAATTCTCGCTATTCGGCTCTATTTGTTTCTTAATATGAAACTTCACCTCAAAGCCTCAACTTGACTTCTAATTTAAGCATAGGTAAGGAAATATTGTGCCTGTTTTCTGCGAGATACATCTCTCCAGGACTTGTTATCTTAAAAAGATTTAACAATACACTATAAAGTATTTAAATATGAATGGACATTTTTGAGTGCGCCGAAGGCTATGCGTTACAAGAGGTATGACTTCAGATAAGCAAAAAGGGATTGAAATTTCATCTATACTCCATTCATGTTAACATTAGAAATAAGAGGCTCATCGAAGCAGGGGTGCTAAAATGAATGACAATTTACATTAGACGTTACAGTGTCGGATGAATACCAGAGTATAACCTAGCAAAATTGAAAAGCCCTTCCGCCATAACGTATGGAGGGATTATGTAACATTTTAGATTTGGTAGAGTTATAGTGACAGTAAAAATGTGTTCGGATATCAACCCCTGCTTTTAGGTTTTTTAACATCGACAAAATAGTTTTATGCAAGAAACAATAATGTATTTAAAGCCTCATAAATTCTGAAGTTATTTAACTTTAAATGATAACTATTTATGTAGATTTTAATAAATTCGGCATAAATCTTAAAAGTAATAAATTTATGTTCATTGTACCACAAAGTTAACCCTAAAAATAAAACTTTTTTTACTTCTGTCTAATGCTTTAATGAATGGAGTATAATGGTGCGTTCCCACAAGAGATGTGCGTGCGAGGAATGTGTGTGTTAAGAATTGTTTCATTCACCTAGCTTCGCGATTCCATTGGTTCTTCAAACACATTCCTCGCAACGCAACGCATCCTCGCACATCTCTGGTGAAACGCACCCTAAGTCAGAAACCTATCAACAAATTTGACATTTCTGTCAACACATGACAAATTCTACAAAATTGCCATTGTAGGTAGCTTGTCTAATCTGAAATGACGCGCCCCTCCCTCCACCGCATTCACACACATAAAGTGAAGAAAAGTAAAGTAATTATCCTATTACTGTTTAGGGGAGCTGGGCAAAGGCCTTCGTCATTGGTGAAATCAAATCATCGCTAGAATGGGTGGGTCCAATCCAATACCCATATAAAAAAAAAATATGGACGCAATAAGAAAGTAGTGGGGCGCGTCATTTCTGGTTCTATTAGACAAGCTCTACTTATATCCATTTTACATTTTCTAAACAGCCTTAAGTGGGGGTTTTGGTGCAATCAAACCTAAAACCCCTTACTATCATGGTATGTACACAATACCTACCTCCCGAAATTCGCCTACCTAGCTATTTATAACTAAGAAATCATAATAAATATTTATACCATGATACAAATCTAACGTAGTTAAAAGCACACTAGCAAATTGTACCACAGCCAGAGGTTAATACAAAAGCTATTACTATAGAAAAATATAATTCATTAAAATGTTTTTCTCGAACACTTCCAGTGTGTCTCCTATGAGTTGCCGTCAAGTAATCTGAGATCGTTGCGTTCAGAAATTTGTATGTAATTTTTGGTTTCATTTTATATCACTAGGGGCGCTGTAGCGAAATCTTGTCATGCATTGGTGTAAACTCTTGGTAGACATACTCAGTGTTGCAAACTCAGTACTTTCGGTGCAAGATCTGGCACTATTTTCATGTCTCTAGCACTGAAATTTTATAAATTTTATAACACTCAATCTAGCACTAAATAGCCAGCCATCTTTCATACTAATTTAAAATAAAAAGGTCAGCTTAAGCGAGGGCTGTGTTCCAAAACGAGTGGAAAAGTGAAAATCACTCCAACCCATTCCAAATAAATTGACCCCGGGTGAAACCGAGGTTGACCGAGCTGTCACCTGACATTTTCCTAGTTGTTTCGGAACGGGTTCGGGTGACGTTTATCACTCTGACAAGTGCGAATTCTATCGGTGCCTGGAGCCTGATGAAATTCACCTGACAGCTGTCAGACGCAGATTTTGCTCGTTTTGTCTCTATTCGACGAGGGTAACTCAGCGAATAGCGATTTGGAACGGGCCCTAGATATAGCGAAGTGTAAGTGAGCCACAGTCATCCAAACAACAGCAGTGCAAGGTAGATGATAGGAAAACTATGATTCAAAGCTAATTTTTATATACCTAATATCTCAAATTGTAAATTTTAATCAATAATTGTGATAGTTTTACTTTTAAACTCGCGCCTCGGATGATATGAAGACTTTGCAGACTTCGCAACATTGTTGTTACACTTGAGCTGTGGTGCAATCGGCTTTGAGAAAACAACCAAAAAATATTAATGCTAACCCCCGAATCCAGAAAGAATAATCTAAGTTAAGCTCACTTCAAATTGATGCTGTCCTGTCACATGTCTGTAGAAATAAAACAGCTATAATACATGTGTTGTCTGCTCAACTTTGATCATTGTTTTTGGATTCAGGCGTAAGTCTATTTAAGTAGCAATTAGCGTACAAACTGGGGACCCGATTCTGCTATTAAAATTCCAATCTGCCAATGGAAGCGTATTGAATTGCAGGATTTTGACGTTTAGTCCATACGAAAACAGTCAAAATCAGGTCATTCAATTAAGATTAAATTGGCATTAAAATAGCAGAATCTGAGCCTCGTCACACTGTTAGGCAGAGGTTTTCGATCATTACGATGACAATATATTTAACGTTATAATAACATACTTTATTCGTTTAATTCAACATAAGTCTTTTCGACAGTTCATGGCTTAATCACCCTTGCCAAATAGGTTAGTGGTTACACAAACCTTTATGTTCTGAAAGAATTTGAAGAGGTCCTTACTCTGACCAGTCTCCATTATATCTATGAGCTATTAATTAACAATTCTTCAAGACCAGCTTGAATGTCTTATCCTAAACTTATTTTTAATATTTATTTCACATTTCATAAGATAGATAAGGTTAGCAAAGGTGAGTGGCGTATTTACTATAGGTTGAAATGGGCAGCTTCCGACTTGTATTTATTAATTAAAATAAAATAAACATTACGCTTACGAATATGTGGGTGGTTAGAATGTTGACTTTTACCTTCATGATCAACAAGACTCAGAAGCCCACACTATGCCATTTGGACTGAACTGGCTCCGGGCTAACGCTTGAAACACTATTTTTTTTTACGAATTAACCTAAGTTTTAACGCAGTTGGTTAATTTTAAGGACATAGGACTCTTGTAATAGTTAAATACGCCACTGATAGAGATATTGGAAGCACTAACTAGCTTATTTTAGAAACGATTTATGATAGAAATCACTTTATGCTATGAAGACAATAGGAAGCGCTTTCCGTACTTGCACATGTCTTAACTTTTAACAAAGAATTAGACAAAGGAAGCTATATTTTCTTAGAGAAGTTATGCTTCATATCTACTTCACTACAAAGGCTCTGTAGAACAAAAAACACCTTCACGTTTCTTGAAGCCTCTATGGAGCCATCTTTCTATTTATCTTGCATTACATACACTACTTGTATGATGTGGTGTATTTAATGTGATTTCCTCATATTTTGCTAGTGAATAAACTCCTATTTTATTTTTTCTT
The DNA here is from genome assembly GCA_947369235.1 of Udea olivalis. Taxonomy (NCBI): domain Eukaryota; kingdom Metazoa; phylum Arthropoda; class Insecta; order Lepidoptera; family Crambidae; genus Udea; species Udea olivalis. Next base: position 4,556,883 of record OX376362.1, on the reverse strand, counting down.
CAAAGTCCATTGTTACGATTTCACAAATTCACTACTTTTTGACACAAAGTAAAAAGCTCCGTAGAGCAAGCACTTCATAGAGTTAAAATAAGGAAGGTTTTATATGGTATTTAGGTCTATGAAGTAAATTTATCATGCATATCAAGCGCATCAGCCACCAAACAATGATCTGTGTTTCCTACGCAAATTAAACTCTTATTTAGTCCACAGTCACTTTTTCACTGGCTCACTACGCACCACGTGAATACAGTATAAATAGTCAAAGGCTCCATAGAGCAAGCAAAAACATGTTTCTTTATGTTTCTGTGCTCTATGCAGCCAATTTTCCCTACTTATCTTGCGTTTCAAGCGCATCAAACAATCATGTCCGTGTATTTATTGCTAATCAAACTCTTATTTCCTTAATCACAAAGACCACTGTCACTAGTTCACTACGCGCCACGTTCCAGACAGTATAAATAGTCAAAGGCTCCATAGAACGAAAAACATCTTCATGTTTCTTGGCTCTATGAAACCATTTCTTTCTATTTATCCTGCGTATTAGGAGCATTGGCAATGATGTATCAATGCTAGTTAAACTCTTATTTTCTTCATCACAAAGTCCACTGTCACTTTTTCACTAGTTCACTACGCGCCACGTTCCAGACACAGTATAAATAGTCAAAGGCTCCATAGCACAAAAAACATATTTATGTTTCTTGGACATATGGAGCCAGCTCTTCCTATTTATCTTGCGGTTCAGGCGCGTCGGCCAACTGCTATGGTTCCTTGACCTCTATCGGCGACTCCTTGTCGTTGTCGCGTTCGTCTTCGTAGAACTCGTTCTTGGGCTCGACAAGTTTGTCGGCCTCTTCTGGAGTCAACTTCACGTCTGGGTCGGGTTCATCTTTGATTCTGTACTCTTCGGGGAAGAAGTCGCCTGGAAAATAAAATAAATAATAATAATAAATAAATAAATATCTGGGACAATTCACACCAAGATCATCTGACACCAAACTAAGCAGAGCTTGTACTATAGGCGTCAGACACTGATAAACATACTTAAATATTTCTAAATACATACTTAAATAGATAATAACACCCAGACACACAACAAACACAAATGTTCGTCACATAAATGTTTGTCATGGGTGGGGATCGAACCCACGACCTCCGGCGCTAAAGGCAAGATCGCTGCCATTGTACACACTTCAGGCGTCAAAGACTGATACCTACTAAACTGTTAATTAAAAAGAAAAGCATAGTTTTTGAGAAAACAGACAAACTTATGAACAATAAGGTGATAAGGATTCTGATTTTTCTTTTGAGGTACTTAACTACAATCTAGCTAAGTTCTCATAGGATTGGTTGTTATCAAAATATTGACTCCAACTGTTGTGTATGTTTCCAAATGTATTTAGAGACTAGCTTCTGCCCGCGACTTCGTCGGCGTGGAATGATGATATATAGCCTATAGCCTTCCTCGATAAGTGGGCTATCTAACACTGAAATAATTTTTCAAATCGGACCAGTGTAGTTCCTGAGATTAGCGCGTCCAAGCAAACAAACAAACAAATAAACTCTTCAGCCTTATAATATTAGTATAGATTGCATCAGAGATACTAGGGTGGGATAGTACCTATATGCTGAGTAAAACAAAGTTAGCTATAATGTTACCTGGAACGTGCGTCATTTGTACGGCAGGCGAGTGTTGACACATCTTGAGGTTGTCGTAAACATGCTTTGAAATCGCTTCTAAGTATTGCTTGCTGTTCGCGTTGTTTGTGCTGAAAACAGAAATACATTTATTTATACACTTAAAATACAACAATAGTACATTATTGCAAAGGCAGCGAAATAGGCAATTGCAGGTCGAGTATGAGTTTGAAGGCCGAGCCGCAGGCGAGGACTTCAATGATACGAGACAGGCAATTGCCATTTCGGCCGAGGCATATATAGTGCTTTTCTTAAAAAAATGCAAGGAAATAAAAAGGGCCTTTTACATAATCAATTTAATTAATATTATTAACAAAATAACAACTCCGCTTTACCGCCAATTTGTTTTTTTTTATTTTACAATTTGTGCCGAAAGGTAAACGCATCTGTGGCTATACAGCCACGAGAACGCAATGTGTACGATAGATGAAAGAGTTCTAAATTCAAACAGCACACCGTTTCATACAACATTGCCGGCGCGCTCTTCGTTCGAAATTCAAAGAACGCGCCGGGAAGTGATTTTGGGTTTTCAGTCTACGTAAATATGATACTTCGCGTGTTCTTTATTCAAAAGTAATGACAATATTTCCGAGCATGTTTAAGAAAAAGTACATTTAAGAGCAACATTGTTATTATAGAAATAAATAAATACAAGTACTGTGAACTGATTGACCTCATAGAGTAAAGACGTCGACGGGGCCAAACAGTGGAAGGAAGGTTTCCTTAAAGAGCTAAAAGCTGTGTTCTATCCTCGCCCAGGAAAAAGTTCAACTGACAAATCATTAGTGTTCATTCATTCATTCATTGCTAGTCACAGTACAGAAAAGTTGTTACAAAAAATTTGTAATCAGTGTGACACCCCGTAAGGGCACTGCAACTTAAAATCTAATCTCATCATTAGTAAGCCTTATTTACCAAAAACTTTTTGAGCTCACTTTCAAATACATCAATATTTTCAAGACACTTAATACTATTTGGAATGCTGTTATATACTTTAATTGCCATTAAATGTGGGCTTGTTTTGTACAAACTTAAGGTAGTGAATGGAATATTTAACTTATATAAATCTCTGTTGTTTCTTTTAATTGTAGTTTTTGGTGAATAAAGGTATATAGGGAGTGTGAGGAACAGGGTGTATAGTTCCTCGTCCACCATTGAAAAGGGAGGATCCTCCGACCAGACGGGTGTTGTGTCTGGTGGGCTACTGCCCGACGGTTGTTGTCGGGTTCTTGTATCTATGTTCAATCGCTCGGAGAACTTTAATATCGCGATGTAGGATACGTCAGTTTGTAGTTCGTATGTGGCGAGATAGATGTCGCTACAGGTACATATTTTTCTTTACAAATTTACTAATTTCAGTTATATATAGTGATGTTATTGTTAATACTTTGAATTTAATGATTGGTGTTTGTTCTGGGTCTAAATATTATTACCAATTTAGGTACAATAGAAAAACTGGTCGCGTCACATATAAAGCGCCCTGAAAGACAGTGGAGGGGTGTTTGCGCATGGTTCGACTAACGAACCAATGGCGCGCGGCCCGTGCCCTTGCGTCATTGGTCCGTTCGTGCGGCGCCTCCCCCTCCTCGCTTCGTACCACCAATTAGATCCATAAATCGTCTAGTGCGCAGGATGCGCCCCAGAGCGCTTTTTACCTGTACCCATGTTTATTAGCCACTCTGAAGAAGAAGCCACTGAAAACCGAAGGGTAAGGGTTTCTGATTCTGAAAGGTATGTGTTTGTTTTTAATTTATTATTCATCTCAAAAAAAACTCAAATGGACTGTATCAGTACTTTCAAATCGTCAAATTTACAGCAAATATACAAAATAGTAGACATAAATACCATAATATTAAGGATATATAAATACACAGTATACAGACATAATGCGACTCTACCACCGCATCGGAGTTGTTTCTTGCTGAGAAGACCCGGCCAGAAACTCAGCAGTTACTCTTTTGAACTTGTTTTGGGTTTACAACAGGCCACATCCGACCACATTGTGGGCCCAAGCTGTGTTTTGTTCCTTCGTGGTCTCTGTGGTCTGGACGGACATTTATTTATTTATTTTTCGTTTAATGAACTGACATTTTATTTTTGTAAAAAAGGCTTGGAATTGAATTAAAATTGCTCTAAATGTACTTACTTCAATCGCATATTAAGTGTTTAATGTTTTTATTATTTTTTTAGTCAACTAGTTACGCATGACGACATCATACCATTTGTATATCAATAGATCGATTAAACATGTATGCTAGATACCTAAAAATAAGAACCAAAAATGTACCATGCTTATACAAATAAATATTTTATCTTTATCTTATCTTATCTTATCTTCATACGACGTTATAAATAAGTAAATAAATATCTGGGAAAATTTACACCAAAATCATCTGAATCCAAACTAAGCAGAGCTTGTGCTATGGGGGTCAGAGACTGATAAACATACTTAAATATTACTAAATATATACCTAAATAGATAAAAACACCCAAACACACAACAAACACAAATGTTCGTCACATAAATGTTTGTCATGGGTCATCGAACCCACGACCTCGCTGCCATTGCACCAACAGGCTAGTATGAATCAGTCGCATTTGAAAAAAAACCTCAGGAACACAGTTATACGTCTATTCGTACATACTTGCTAACATCAGGATGCAGCTGGAAGTCCGGCGCGAAGAACTCGAGGTACTCGGTGTAGGGCAGCTCGTTGGAGATGTTCTCGTCCACTAGAAGGGAGGTCTCGTACGTCCAGCAACGAGCCACGTTTCGGAGAGTATAGCTGTGAAATTACATTATAAAGGTTAACAATTTCAACTGGTTAACATAACACTTTGAAACACCTTTCTAAGTCGCGTTGGCGCGACGCTCGCGGAGCGTTTTTTTGTCAACAGTACAATGAACAACATAACTGCTTAGCTTTGCCGTTAGCATACATTCTACAAATTTTACTTTTCGTTTAGAAGGCTACTCCTATGTGCGAATGTGTAATTTTACCATTTTACGTAAGCTTTTAGAACTTAACATTTAAAATTATGTAATTAAGAACACGACGCAAAAATATCTCAAATAGTGATATTATGAACAAAAACTATAAAATGCTCTTTTGATGCTGGTTATACCTAGTTTCTTTTTCGTTTGAGTAATTTTCGTTTCAGCAGCAATGCTATCAGTAGTGTTTCTTCGTCGGAATCCCTTTTCTCACTGACTGTATAAGCCGTCTGCGAGGCACGACAGCGCCTGCGCAGCGGCGGGGCCGCTGCTGACCTAGCGGCGCCGGCGGTGCGCGGGCGCCGAGACGGCGCAACGTCCAAATTACGCTAAAGCGGGGGGGGCGCCAGCTTGACGCTGACGCTCATAGAACGCTTGTGTGGGGTGGCTCTAAAGTCTTTTCCAACGTGGGCGATAACGCCCCCTTGTGGGCGCTGCAGGCCTAAAGGGATGGAGGCCTAAAGGGCGGTAAGAGACCCAGAAAAAAAAGGGGGCATTGTGTAGGGCTTTGGGGTCGATTTATAATTTCATCTACCTAGCTAGGAAGACTCTTAGACACCGACTGAGCTCTCGACTCTCGACTACATCTTGTGAACATCAACTAATATTAATTAAGATATAGCTCAAACTCGGTTCGATATAAAAGACCGCGGGCAATCATGTTTTAACAAGTTTTTGTTAAATAATCCGAATTGTACATTCCTATACCAATCGGCTGGTTCTATAATACTTGTTCCTGCTTGTCGAGTTCGATTGGGCGTCGAATGAGATAAACGAGTTTATGCACGTTTGTCTTATTCCTGTTGGTGCGTGCTGCTTATGCAATCCTATATAAGCGACGTAAATTTATTTTATTTTCATTTGCGGTTTCGCGCATAATAGATAAGCAGTACTTGATTTCAACACTTACGTATTTCTTAAAACAAAACAATGTCGGAAGTAAAATAGAAGAGACGGCAATACTCTGCGGAATATATTAAATTCTGATTTATTGAAAATCCCACAAACCCGTCGTCGCCTTTGTGTCTTCTATGTCTAAAAACATTTTCGAACGAAGCAATGAAGCCTTCAAGACTGCAAGATCATTTGAATAAAATGCATCCAGATAAGACAGAAAATAATGTAGCATATTTTCAAGACCTAGAGAAGAAGCATAATACTCAGCCAAGTGTATCAAAACTATTTTCGGCGGCTGCTAAGCAAGATAACGACGGACTTCGAGCTTCGTACAATATCTCTTTGTTAATTGCTCAAAAAGGCAAACCACACAACATCGGAGAAGAGTTAATTTTGCCAGCAATAAAGGAAGTAATAACTACTGTGCTTCATAAACCGGCCGCAGATATTATCCGAAAAATTCCTTTGAGTAATAATTCTGTGCAAAGACGAATTGATGAAATGGCTGAAAACATTGAAGAATCATTGTGCAATCATCTGAGGACTAGTCAATTCTCAATTCAGCTCGATGAGTCCACTTTACCAACTAATGAAGCGTTGTTGCTATCTTACGTGAGGTTTAATAATGATGAGAAAATACGTGAAGAACTATTGTTTGCCAGAAATTTGGAGACAGATACAAAAGGCGTAACCATATTCAATACATTGGAAAAGTTTTGTGAAGATAAAGAGATTCCTTTGAAAAATATTATATCAGTTGCTACGGATGGCGCTCCGCCTATGACAGGGCGCCATAAAGGCTTCATAGCATACTTAAAGAATAAAATTCCAGATGTCCTTGCTATACATTGCGTTATTCATAGACAACATTTGGTTGCTAGAAACTTAAGTAAACGACTATTTCAATCACTGCAATATGTCATCAAAGCAGTCAATAAAATCCATAGCAGCTCTTTGAATGATAGATTATTTCATCAGCTTTGTGTTACTAATGACGAAGATTTCAACCGTTTGTTGCTTCATACTGTAATGTTATTAATTTTAGCCTCCTTAGGGGAGGGAAAGTAAGATAGTTTTGCTAAAAGGTGAAAGAGAATGAAAGTAAATAAGGTAACTGATGAAATTTAAGTAAGCAAATCAGAATGAAAAGTAATTAAATATGAGTATGCAAGCTAGGCATAGGGCGTTATCCCAGAGGGGGAGTAACCTAAGTTATGTAAGGGTTATCTTAAAAAGAAACAAATATTTTAAAGTAAAAACAGGAAATAAATTTATTTGGATATTATCCTTATAATCTAAAATAATTTAGGTGGTACTACAGGAAACCATGTGGCCTGAATTCAGGCCTGGGGTTTGATACCCCGGCCGAGTATGGAACTTCAGTTGAGCCAAGATCACAAGTTAGTAGGATTAAATATAAATTAGTAAATTGAATGTCCTACGGGGTTTAGTATGGTTAATATTGTTAATAAATTATTCCCTAAAGGCTCCCTGGTATGAAAATAAATTCCGACCACACGGCTTCTACAAAGAGATGCCCTAAGGCTTTAAAAATACACTTTTGTACTTTGGACTTAGCTCTCCGAGGAGCAGTCCAGGGTTCGGGCTGGCTTGGTCGGTAACAATATATACTATTAAATTAAAGTTACTACTGTGAGGCTTTGAATTTAAACTAAATGGAAGTCTTTGTACTACAGAGGCTTTGATAATACAGGGATCAGCACGTGGTGTAGTACGTGGTGTAGTACGTGGGGTAGCACGTGGGGTAGCACGTGGTGTAGCACGTGGGGTAGCACGTGGGAGGTCCACGCGGTGTCCACGCGGTCCTGGGACGGCCTGCGGCGACCCTCGGTTCTCCCTCGGGGTGCACCACCGATGGGGAACCGGCGCTCGCCACTTCTTGAGCCGCCACGTTAAACCTCCTGTCGGAGGACAATGGTGTCGCGTAGGCTGTCTATGCCAATTTCAACTCCTGGGCACGTGGCGGGTCAGGAGCACTTTTGCAGGAAAACTGGCCTACAGACTTTTGTCTGCCTGATGTCAACTGCGGTGCTGGCCTGCTGGGGCGCGTCGGCGACGGAGTCTGCTGCTCTTTACTTTCGGGTGACTGGCTGAGGTATGGCTGGCGTCCGGCCTCCGCTGAATTTATCACCTCACCGACCCAAGCGTCTCGGAAGTCGCACCATAGACAATCGAATAATCAAGCCAGTTGTCCACCCGACACGTTCCAAAACTCGATGCGATGCGTTCGAAAACGCATAAACAATACAGGGCGAGTACACACCCTTTGCTAGAAAGTAGTATAAAAACACATCCACTGATGTGCGTGAAAATTACAACGTTACAATACTGAAGTTCGTTGGCTGTCAAGAGGCAATTGTCTGATTCGATTTTACAACCTGTTTGACTCTATGATAGAGTTCTTGGAAACTAAAGATACAGAACTGCGCAACAAGCTCATAACATCAAAGAATGATATAGCTTACATGACAGACCTGTATAAAATGTTCAACGATATGAACCTACAACTGCAAGGCGATGAACTAAATTTAATTAAAACAAAAAATGTCCTTGCTGCTTTCGCAGCCAAACTGCTTCTGCACAAAAAGAATATGGGCAGACGTGAGTTTCACAATTTTCCGAATTTATCAGTATACTGCAGTAACGACGACTTGTTTGCAACCTCCACATTGACTTCACCGAACGATACCAGGACATTTTAAACTTGGAAATACCAGACTGGGTGTTGGATCCGTTTTCAAATGTCAACACAGCAATGTCACCTCAGCTGGAAGAAGAACTTATAGAATTCACAACAAACGAAGAAATAAAAATCAAGTTCAAAAATGGATATCAAGAATTTTGGCTACAAAAACCGATCCTGCAATTGTACCCTGGATTGTGGTCAATTGTTCAACGATTTTTGATAGCATTCCCATCGTCATATTTGTGTGAACGTGGATTTAGTGTTGTGGCAACGCTGCTTACTAAAAAGAGAAATCGTTTGCGTGTTACCGAACGTGGCGACTTGCGGCTATTTTTGAGTAAATTGTAACCTGATATCAACAAACTTATTGAACAGCATCAGATTCAACCTTCACACTAGCTTTTATATAAGAATTGATTATGTTTGTTTTATTTTCAATAAAAGATACTCTGTCCGAATACTATAAATTTGCGTTTCAATAATCAGTTATAAGTACTTAGCGGTTTTTAAGTATGTTTAAAAAGGAGGGCGTTAAAAAATAATTTATTCTTAAGGTGGGCAGTAGACAAAAAAAGGTTGGGAACCCCTGCTCTAAGGGAACCAACAAATGTACCGACATCACTCACAATCGCGAACTTGCGGAATTTAGTTCCGATAAATCTAATGTGTCGAAAAAACCCACCTACAATGTACTTTGGGCGCGAATCGAACCTTTAATAAAATTAAACCGTGCATTCTTATTAACAAATAACGAAGTAATACTAATGGTAAAGTTACTAGATCTACCACTCACCCCCCACCGCCAACAACAAGCGTAGGCACGTTAAGGTTTTTAACAAACTTAACGCACTCCCCGTGGCCGCGCGTCGACAACGCGAAGCAGCCGAGCCGGTCGCCGGCCAGCGAGTCCGCGCCGCATTGCAGCACGATCGCTGTCGGCCGGTAGAACTCCATCACGTTTTGTATCACTGGCTTGAAGACCTGGAAATAAACATAAATAATATGTGACCAATCAAATTCGATATACAGTGATGGCCACATCATTAGAGAGACCCCACACTAGCGTTCTTTGAGCGTCAGCGTCGTGTCGGCGACCCGTCTTCCCGACTTTAGGGACACCAGTCGATTTTCATACAAAAGAAGTAACTTTGAAGCCTTGATGCTCCATCAAGGATTGACTGACCTGTGATCTGATGATAGCCATCCATGGACTGAATGGAAAAGATCGCCATACACACACACCTTCAGACCTGATCAGTATTTTAATAGGTGTTAAGGATATGTTTAAAAAAATCGCGTAAATAGTATTAAAATGTATGGAAATCCTAAATCAGAGAACTCTGACCCTTGAAGCTTGTAGTCTTAGAATAAAATGCTGATCAAATATGTTGACTGTGTATGGCGATCTCCTCCGTTCACTCCCTAGATGGCTATCATCAGATCACAGCTCAGTCAATCCTTGGCGGAGAAACAAGGCTTCAAAGTTACTTCTTTAGTATGAAAATCGACTGGTGTCATAAGTGGCCACCACTGTAAGAGAAAGATGTCTCCTTCTCACTTAAAACCTTTTCTGTGTGAAAATTTGCAAATGCAATTATAGTAACATGCTAAATACCCTGCTTTAAAATATATGGCCTATTGCACAATCTAAAAAATTCAGATATCAAATTGTCCGGGCATCTGCCTCAATTTCAAGACATGGGTTTGATTACAACTTGAGGCCATAACTTTTTTCAGCATGTTATTTTCTTAGCACCTAAATACCATCGAAAATTCAAAACTAACATATTCTGCGATGGAAGATGATATTGACAAATTAATAGAATTACAATCAGAACATTACCTGAACATAACTCTGATCATCAATGCCCTCCTTCAACGGCACATTAACTGAGTAGTACCTGCCACTCTCAGCGCCAATCTCATACATATCCCCCGTCCCAGGGAAGAAGTAGTTACCGTACTTGTGGAAGCTCACAGTCATAACTCTGTCAGTCAGATAGAATGCTTCCTGCACACCATCCCCGTGGTGTACATCAATGTCTATGTAGAGTACTCGAGGGTGGTATTTTAGAAGTTCTAAGATTGCTATGACAATATCATTGACATAGCAGAATCCTGTAAACAAATATATATATTTTATTTTTGTTATATTTTAATATTCATGCATTTGCCTTTGGTTGGTGGGACCACTAAAGTGGTTTTATTTACTGGTTTCCATGAATAAGAATATAATATAACACTGTAAAATGTTTTGTTTAAAAGTGATTGGTTTTCCTTTCTTTAGGGATCTTGTCATAGCAATGCATGGCATCTAAAAGGGTGCTTAAGGTTCAAATTGGTGTGAAAATTTAAGTGTCACATGGGCTAAGATTATGTCTGTGTCCTTCTGCTATTTTTAGTCAAAGCATCACAGTTACAGAGGACATGGATCAGAGCATCCTCCTCAGCCCAAGACTACAGATTTACTTGACTTGAAAGACTAATACTTGTTTTGTGATCAAATAAAAAGTAGATTTCATAGGTGCAAAAATATTCCCATGAACTATTTCAATAAACCTTTGTCCAACTTACCTGATGGCTCAAACTTCTTAGCATGATGTAGCCCTCCAGACCAATTGATGGCTATGTCACATGCATTGTTGTTTAGCTTCATGGCACCCTCTAAGGAAGCTCCCGTGTACATTGAGCAGAAGTCGAAGAGGCCCTCAAACACCGGGCAGTCGTCTCCAACATTATAGTGCAGTAAATCTTTTGAGTAACCTGGAATTTCAATAAAGAATAAAAGTTCTTTTTCTCCATTTAACAGCCAATGCTGAAAGTATGGCAAATCTTAAAATTGACAGGCGCATTTAACACGATAAAGCCTAAATGGGATAGATTCTTAGCTCACTCAATAATACAGCCATAGCCTTACAATGGATTGCATGGTAATCAAGAAATAAAAGTGGGCCTTATTGAACAAGCTCCAATTTCCAACATCACACAAATTATACAAATAAACTACATTTGGTCACCCAGGAGTTCTGTAATTTATCTTTGTAATATTGGTTGTATTCCCACTAAAATATTTAATCTCATTAAAAGCATGTTCATCCATAGTATTTAGTAGTGGTACTAGTAATCAGCCAATCTATAATACTGCTTAGGGTTGAGAGCCTTCTGCGCTTACCCTACAGACCAGTGAAGCTGCTAAGGCCATCGAGGCCAAGCAGCAGTGTCCTTGTCAAAAAAATATATATCTATATACTGTCCCACGGCTGGGCAAAGCCCCCATCATTGTAATCAAGTATTCGCTACAATTTGACAGTTTGTTTTCGGATTTTTTGGAACATAGCCCTGGTTTGTAATCTATAGTATTGTCAGTAAAAAAAACTTACTCTGAATATTCTGTGGCGTTACATTCTGCAAAAACTCAATATAATCCTCACTGTGGAAACGACACATGTCATGGGCACTGGCCCTGTAAGGCTTATAGATCTGCATTTTCTTGTGGAGGCCATAATTCAACACGAGACTGTGGGTCACTGACAAACGGTGCGGCTTCATAGGATGCCCTGGCCCGTAATGAAAGTTACCAACGTCGGCATTGTAAAAGTATGCAACCCTATGCTGACTCATATTGGATACACAAATACGTATTCTTTCAGAATGTAAATAATACCAAGAACCAAAGCAATGGCTACCAAACGCTTGGTAAGTCGGATGTCGTTAATCATAATGCTTCTGACTCCATTTTTACTCGTACTGTTAAATAAAATCTGTAAACTGGTAAGTCATTAAGCTATGTTCAGTGATAACAGCACTTTACAAGGTATTCCTCAGGTTTACAGTTTAAAAACGCATTAACAAACTCGCGAGACACCACAACACAATGCACAACAAAATGACGTAAAAATGACATTGCGGATGCGGATTGCGGACGCGGTACATATCTAAACCAAAGTAACTCATATTTAGGAGTCTTCCAGGAAACCATCAACACAAATCTTTGAGAAATATAAATATCTACAATGAGTGAGTTTTTATTTTTCTATCACAGATAGGTTATTGAAAACTCCTCTACTAATATTTGTTTTTTTTTTCATCATTACCATATTCAATTAATTGTTCTTCTGTTCGTCGTTGGAACGTCGTGCGTGGCCTAGGGTTTAAGCACCCAACTCGGATAGCGGATCGTGTGGTCCCCATTTCAAAACTGGCCAGAACCAAAATCTTTGTGTTCATTGTTTTTCCGACCAACTCTCCGGTAGTGGGAAACATCGCTAAAAAACCAAATCAGGCTCGGATAACGGCGTGGCGGTAGGTTCACCACCCACCAAGTTGGGTTCTAATACCATTACAAATAGTGGGCAAGGGACATTTTTAAAGTGAGCCTTCTGAGTGTTTTGTTCACCATGACGGCAACGGCAGGGCAAACAATCTCAGAACAAAATGTTAGGAAATGGGTTCTTTATATCCTTACTATATTGAGAAAGTAACTTACATTACGCAACCTTCTAACGTGAAAGGGATTTTTTATTTTGTCGGTTTATATTTGAATTAGTTACAAAACAACTTTCTAGGTGGCATTTCTTAACAACTTAGTATTATAAATCTAACGTAAGATAGCGCACGATGCAATGGAAATTCATTTGCTTAAACCATAGCAGGCAAAAAAGAAACACTTGTTATACTAATGTTTTTTTGCCTTGGACTTTCAAGATATTTACTGCTAAAATCAGTGATCAAAACACAATAATTTCATATCATAACACCTTTTTCCCAATGGGGTAGGCAGAGCAGAGACCAAATCTTTCCACATGCTACGGTCCTGACACTCATCGTGCGCTTCTTGCACTCTCATTAACCTTTTCTAAGAATGACCTGGACTTGTCTTAAGTGCGTCCGTCAAGGTCTTTCCCTTCCAATGGCTCCACCTGCCCTAAAAATATGAAATTTGTAAGTAAATCTCAAAAAAAAGAGTATGTTCCTACTTTGAATAACTGGGTGTGGACAATAGAAGGCATTCAACATTTAAAACAAAATTAAAGAAAGATATGATGTTAATTCTATTTGGTTGCGGCATCTGAACCAAGACCCAATAGAAAATTTCATTGGGTCTGTACGAAGCCATGGATGCCGTAACGTGAGAATTTTGAGTCAGCATATACAACTCTTCTTATAAACATCTTATCTGGTGTCCACGCCCCAGGAGCAAATTGTGAGTCAGAGTGTAAAGCACTTACCAATATCATTGTCGCAGATAATGACTGCAGAGCCAATACTGTTTGTGAATCTGATACCATCCCTGAAATAATAGTACCCCACTTAAGGGCCCACGAAAACTGGGAGGTCTACAATATGTGAGTGGATATTTTTTTAAAAACGCAAAAACTAAAGTATTTAAGGGATGTGTGATTCAATGCAAAACTGATTTGTTCACCGATGAGGAAATAGAATACATAAAATATAGGGAGTAGTCTAAACAAAAGTCTTGGCTTTGCAGTCCAAGTCACGCTCTCTCAAAATGTGTATCAAGTCTGCAAGATGTCACGTATTGTATCCTAAAAGGAAATTTTGAAAAAAATAATTTAAAGAAACTAATTAAAACAATGATATTATTACATATTGATTTTGATTTTATAAATTGTAGCACACACAAAGGTAACATAATTAACTTTTTAATAAATATATCTTGCAGATTCTTTATCTTTAATTATTGTAAAATGTATGAAGCAGTAGGCTAGCTAGTATATACTAGCTATATGTATACATACGATGATATCAGTTCCAAAACACCATAACAGATGGCGCTGCTTTTGTGTTGCCTTTTTTTCGGGCAGAGATAAGTCTCTATTCCCTAATAATATAATTATACTCTATAGGCAACAGTCACTTGCCTCTGTCTACTGCGTTTGGGAGGAAGTCGCGGTTGTATGTACAAAATTGTATGTATGTGTTGTAAACAGTTTTACTCATATTTTGAAAACCTAATTGATGAAGAAACAAAACCAAAACCATGCAACAGTTTTCTTTTAATTAGCAACATAACATTATGATACAATCTTCTTCTGTCTGTCTGTATCCCTATTTTGAGTAAACCTTATATTCAAATTTCGACTTTTCTATTCTAAAAAAAACTATTTCAGGCAAACAAAGTTACTTATTTTCTCAAAAGTCACTAAAACTATTTTTTACTTTCTAAAAAAGGATTGGCCACAATAAGTTGGATGTAGTTTTTCAGAATCTGAATTTTGGTATATTGTGACTTAGGCGATATTAAAATGCGGATGGTGCACGACATCTTGACAGACGTTTGACAGTATTTGTTTACTTTTAGCAGTAAGCAAAGGTATCAGAGGTTAAACAGCCAACGGTAAACATGAAATCCTTGAGAAATGTCAAATCCTTGAAAATTGACATTTCCTAAAAATCGGAATTTCGGAAACCGGTGGCTCCTACAATAATTCCAAATTAAGTTATTTTTATAGTGATTTGCTAGATCAAGCTCGTGTATAAGTTTAATCTTCTAATCCAGGTATGATCCTCGTATTTATCATCATATTTTGATCAAGTTTGTTGAAGTCCAAATAAGGATTATGGACTGATTAATTCGTTTTTATTGCCCGATTTTCCAGATGCACATGTTTTTGCTGCATAATCTCTTTCAATGCTGTTACGTAATAGTCAGAGCTTATCTAATTCTGGCAGCCGCAAAAATAAATTGCGCTTAGGTTTTAGCGTCAATATAATCTTAATAGTACTTACCTGACGCTTTCAGTGGCCTAGGAAAAAATATAGGTATATAGGTATATATAGGTATATAACCTGTATTTTTAATGAATGAAAATTTCTCATGCCATTTGTTGTTTCATAAGGTTACTTAAATATTTTAGATAAAGATGTAAAATATAAATAGGGGTCCAAAGCCCATAAACAAATTGCAGCTTTCTCTATGGTGATAGAAATTAAGCGTACCTTTAGAAACCCAATCAACACATAAAATACCGTTGGTGTGCTAAGCTAGCTTTAGCACGAGTATGTGCCTTGTGATGTTTGGGTCTAAAGGTTTCTTTCTTCTCTAAACTAATCAACCCATAGTATCTGCGATAAGCGATTTGGAACGGGCCCTAGATGTCATTTTATCTATGATGTCATCTAGCAAAGAAGAGTGGTTTAATATTTTTGCTCTCAAGTGTACATCAAGTGAAAGTTTAACAGATAATGTCAAACTGCATTTCTGAAGTTTTAACCACATAAATGTAGATGAAGGATTACATTATTATTATGTATTGTTATGCTACGACTAGTTTAGATGGTTATTTAAGCTATTTTCACTATAGGATGATATGCCTGACAGCTCTTAATGTTCCGTGTCATGCATACTATTTCAAACTAAATAAAAAGAAACTGGCAAAAGAAAATGTTATAAACTATTAAAAAAACTATTGATCTTTCGAATCTTATCAAGTAAATTATTGTTTTTATTTTTTATATGTTAATAAATGAAGTATTTGAAATTAAATTAATATATATTTGCAGCGCCTGATGGGTGAAATGAATGGCGTTCTGCCATTCAATAGTGTATTGACACTACTGAATCGAGAAAAAATCGATGAATAGGAGCGACCATTTTGTAATTTGTAATCACGTCTTTCGCATCAGTACCAGTGCGTCTGCCTTGTGTGCAATTTTTTAAGTTTTATTTTCGAGATATCATGTTTTATTCTATAACATAATAGCCATAACCCATTTATTAGGAATTTATTTAAAAAATTAAAAATCGGTAAATCCGATTCCATTTCCTTTGCCAACTCGATTAAATTACATTCGTTCAGCACTTTAATTGACAATTATGAACTGCCAGGGATATCATCATACGGCGAAAGTAGTATAGTTTACAGTATCTCCAAAATGTCCATTCAAATTGAACCATTAACTTGATAAATAGAATCTATGTAACAAGATAATGGTTCAACAAATTATTTGTATTTGTATTTATTTTCACATTGGTTGTCAGAATGATTACTTACTGATACTCATACATTACATACACTCAGTTGCATCCACGTAGCACAGTCCTATTCTGAACTACAGATTGAACTGATTGCTAAGAGTATCATATCAACATAGGTACGCTCCAAGAGGTTAACATGGTCAAATCATGACTGTTTTATAACAACAGTACTGTTGTGTATAGAAGTGTTAAACATTTATTGAAGCTTTGATTGTTGAGTTTATTCAATTATTTTGGCAGATATGCATTGTGGTTTTATGTAATGAATATTAATACCTAAATAATTAAATCAACTTTTTGCAAAAGTCAATATTAAGTTATGGTCATTGTTTATTTTAAAATATTATCTTCTTTTTACGTAAAGTGCCTTAGTTTACATTTAAAGATTTACAGCACACCATCGTAGGTATACATTTTTTAACAATTAAAAATGACTTAGCGAAAAGTGATTTGGAACTGGCCCTTATTATATCACTGAAAACAACCCTACCACAGTAGTAGTTAGTAAACATTAACATTTTAGGTGTGAAGGTGTATTGTATTCAAATATGTATGTCTAATCCAAAGTAGGTAATGTTAAAACAATGATCTATTTGTAAAAAAACTTTTAATTTTGTTTGTCATTCAAAACCAGGGGGGCTAGCCAAGAGCAACACGCTACACGCCACGACAATTTCTACAACAGAAATCTTTCAAATGTATGGGGATGACATAAGCGCCAGCGACCGCCAGTAGGATAGTTTAAAATGAAAAAAAAATTTTTTTTTCAAAGAGAAAGCTTGTTTTCCTGACAGTACTTATTGACATTGATACCGTGAAACCGGTCGCGCGCAGCTTATATAACGAAACGTATGACACCCGCTCTAGTGGCAGTATATTTGCTGTCTACATCACACGCGTTTTTGTCCACATTCTTTATTTAAACTTTAAATTTTCTAGCCATTGTTTACCAACACCATGGGCAGGATACCGCCAATATTGAAATGTGCGTTCATTTTGATTGTAGCAGGCTGCTTTATGATCCCACGCGTGATGGCTGCGGTTCAAGCATTCGCCACTCATGGGGTGGTCCCTGATGTCGTGTCGAAGGCTCCGGCTGTTCTTGCCAAGGTGAGATTTTTAATTAATTTTAGGCAACTGTATTTTTTCTAATTTTCGTAAGCCGCTGATAGCTTTCGTAGCCCCACCAGAAGCTTACAATGCAACAGGTGAAGGTGTCTAAGGGCCACTAAGATTCGGCCATGATTGTCGGCTCATGTCATGATGTTACTGCTAGGGCGAAGGCTAAATCTAAACAAATTACGTTAGTTGAAGTTAGCGTTTTACTCTTTTAAATACTGCCTTCCAATACTCTGGCCCGTTGGTGCCATGGCTGATCTTGCCACCAAGCCGGAGTTCAATCGCAATCTAGAACAATCATTTATGTGATATACATTTCTAAATAGGTGGCAATTCATTTTAAATCCGATAACCGTTTTCTTATAATAATAGGTTGCGGAAAAAGTTTCTTTGCATTTTTCAAGAAAATTCAAAACATTTTTTAAAATAGTTTATTTACATTTAACCAGAGTATGTAGGTGTCATTTTGTTCGATTACTTTTTGCTATCTTGTAGGTAGGGACATAATCCCATTGCTATAGGAATTTTGAGGCTTCTGATCAAAGTATCGCGAAAAGTGGTTTTGGCAGTCCTCTCGTGCTGTTAACCTGACACTGCCCAAAGAATTCTGAAGAGAACGGAACAGGTGGAAATCGGAAGGTGCAAGGTCAGGACCATGCGGCGGATGCATTAACAGCTCCTAGCCAAACTCTCTTAATTTTTGCTGAGTGGCTAAAGATGTGTGAGGTTATCATGATGAAAAACCACACCCTTTCTGTTCATTAATTCCGGCCGCTTTCTCTCAACTTCTTGCTTTAATCTCATCAGTTGTTCGCAATACAGTTCAGAATCGATGGTCCTGCCTGGTGGTAACAGCTCATAATGAATAATGCCCTTCCAATCCCTCCACACACACAGCATCACCTTGTTGCGAGTTAACCCGGGTTTTGCCACAGTCTGTGAAGCCTGACCGGCCTTTGACCACGACCTTTTTCACACGTTCTTGTCGTACGTGATCCACTTTTCATCACCAGTTATCAGCTTCTTCAAAAATGGTTCGGTTTCATTACGTCGTAATAAAGAATCACAAATGAGTACACGGTTCATTAGGTTCCTTCCAGTGAGCTCGTGAGGTACCCAAATATATGAGATAAATTGCTGTCCAAGCTATCTAAAACAATAAATACTTTGACAGATATCGCGACTTATCTTGAGTGATTTGTAACAGCCTTGCGGTAGACGCGAGCTCGAATATCGCTTGACATTTACAGCCTAAATACCTATCTTGAGTGCCTGAATCAGATAAAACGAACAAGATGCTGTTACCATCGCGCTGGGTTCATACAACTATAAAAGTGTCAAGTACGAGTATTATTCGATCACACTCTACAAGCCCATAACGTGGATTAGCTTATTAAAAGAAATTACGGTGATGCCACTCCACTATCAGCAAATAGTCCTTTTTATGCGCGTACAACACTTTTGCACACAATATTGAACAAATTAAACATTCTGTAATGAAATACTGTTACATATTTCTGTGCAATAATTTATATATTGTTATTGTACAATAAAGTATCTAAATCTACTTATCTATCTATATTTGCCTCACTTTCTGCAGCTTAGTACTATTCAAAAAAACGTCTAGACAATCTTTGCATAGGCATTTTGTTGAGACTTGAATGACTGCTTGTTATAACTCCCACTGCCCAGTGTCTACAAAAAAACTATCAATAAGGATTTGCAATTGTAGATTTGTAGCTGGCCTTCATGCTCAAAGCTGCTTGCCCGCAAAAACTCTCGATGTTGGCTTTGTAATGACTATTGAACAGAAGCTGCTTCGTAACTTAAATGAAAAAAGACGGAATTCGCAAAATATCGTCTTAGGGCTCATTCCCACGGGATACGTCATTGACGAATCGTCTAAAAATATGGAATCATTTTTTTCACGATTCGGCAAAATATAAAGCATTTTAAAAAGCACGAATCGTGTCCTCGTGTTAATAGGCACTCACCTAATATGACTTGAAATGTTCGCATTAAACTTTCTAGAAAAAAAGTTCAACGCGCGATTCCCGCAGAAAAATCGCTGTTGGATGCTCATTACTCAGGTTATAATACTATACTAATGCATGAATGATACATAATTATTAACTGGCGTCAAATAGTACCTACCTACCACGTCAGTCAGAATGCGACTGATTGTAGCTTACGTTAATTTGCTATGATCACACAAATGAACGCTTGCGCTGACGTCGCAAGATATCAGTCGTAAAACCCAGTCAGAGGCTAAAAAGGCAGCTTGATAACGTCTGACGGTAAGGTTTATCACTGGCCTTACATTCACCTCTCCAACAATCCGCACTGAGCCCGCGTGTTGGAGTATGGCTCGTACCACCTCATAGTTGAGGTGAGGCCTGTGCCCAGCAGTGGGACGTATAAGGCTGTATCTATATCTATCTATACACAAATGAACATCAATTTCACGTGTCGTCTTGCTATAGATACTAATGATATTACTGCATGACAGCAGACCATTACACTGATTGTATAAATCACACAGTAATTCCAGTACTTAATAATAATCTTATTATAACACCATATTGTGGGCCCCAATCTCATGTATTACACGCCATAATTGTGTAGGTACATATGCGTAACGCTTTGTTGCATTTTTTATGAGTAAAAATAGTTTATGAATGGGTGTCCTTCTTCGCGCACGGGCGAGATGTGCAATGATCATTCGCAATGGGTAAGGGGCCGTATTACCATCTCTTATAGCCAGTCAAGTTAATTTACTAAACAGAGGGTAGCGAGCAATTTCTTCAGTAAATACACACATCAAAAGTGTCTAGGGATCAAGCATTTTTATGCGGATTTCTTGAGATTGAGATGTGGCTTTGTAATAAATTTATGATTTTATAAATTTATATGGATCCTTTTTGGTGCATTTCATAATTTGAAACAGGAACTGTCAATCAAATTCGAGTAAAAGATGAAAATCAGCTGTCAATATTTTCCCTATAAAAACATACAACGCATTGAAGACATTATTAGTGCTACTGTTTCCCTACTACTGATTAAAACCAACGTTATTATGGAGCGGCGACGTCATTTAAGCAGGGAAGAAATGCTCAGAGCCGTGGGAATGATAGAAGCTGGTTCCCGGCAACGTACTGTGGCTTTAGCTCTGAATACAAGTCAGAGTGTTATCAGTCGACTTTGGACACGTTACCGAAGCACTGGTACCGTGGCTGAGCGCCATGGAGGACGGTATCGCTGCACCACACGGAGACAAGACCGATACATTCAAATCACAACTCGAAGAGCTCCAACAATAACCGCCATGATGTTAGCCGTGAGGCTTCATCACTCTTCAGGGAACTTAATTAGCGACCAAACAGTCAGAAACCGCTTGCATGAAGTGAACCTTCATTCCCGAAGACCGCTAAGGGTACCACCTATAGCAATGCACAATCGTAGGATTCGATATGAATGGGCTCTTGAACACAGAAATTGGGCAGAAGAACAATGGCGTTTCGTGTGCTTTTCTGATGAGTCTCGTTTAGGTATGAGACCGGATACAAGACGTATACGACACTGGAGAACCCCTGGACGCCAACAGCGATTAAAATCCTGCCAGGAAGTCCATCCTTATAGTGGTGGAACCATCATGGTATGGGCGGGTATTTGGATCGGCGGAAGAACTGAGTTGATTTGGATCAGAGGCAACCTCAACGCTCAAATTGCCCTCTACAAGTGCAAATCGGTCCCTTATTTCAGTTAATGCATGATAATGCACGACCGCACACCGCAAGAGTTGTAAGACAGACTCTCGCCGCAGCTAACATCAATGTCCTGCCCTGGCCTGCTCAGTCGCCAGACTTGAACCCGATTGAGCATGCATGGGATATGCTACAGAGAAGAGCTCTGAATATGGAGGGTATCCAATCGCAAGAAGACCTTTTTTTGTTGTTGCAACGAACATGGGCGGCCATTCCACAGCGTGATTTGGATGAACTCATTTTGAGTATGCCAAACCGATGTTCTTGTGTTGTTAGTGTTCGCGGTAGAAACACGGATTATTAATTGTTTAAACAATTTTATTGGGTAACTTAAGTTACCCAATAAAATTTTAAAGAAAACTGTTATTTCAGTCTTTTTTTCGAACTTTAATGTTAGTGGTTCAAATGTCAAAAATCCCTTTATTAGGAAAATGGCAAATTCTTTATTAATGCAAAGGTGACTTGGTTTATCGTTACTGTAGACAAACGAAAACACTTTATTTGATGAATCCTTAAAGAAAATTTTAATTAATATCAATCAGGAGAAAAGTTATTGCAAAAATATATGTTGATCCCTAGACACTTTTGATGTGTGTATTTGGCCTAGAGTGCCCTAGAGGATAGGATGCATTATTGACAGGTAACCGCTGACTGGCTGAAAATTAAAGATCATCCTAGTAAATCGCTCGCCACGCTCAGTTTAGGAAATTAACTTGACTGGCTATAAGAGATGGTAATACGGCCCCAGGCATCTTCAAGCGTTGAGTAGGTTTCTTAAAAGGCAGGCAACGCATCAGTGACTTAGACTACCTACCGCTAGCCTAACCTTCAAATAACAGGCGTGAAGAACGCTTCGGTGTCGGTGTTCGCCACTGTCGTGCGGTAGCTGCCACTGCTAATTTGTGATACAATAAAAATGACCAATTATTGTATGGAAGTTAGCAGGTGCTGCAGTGTTTCTTCGCGTCACTTTTTGAAGCGCCTGTAATGTTGAAGATGTCTGTCAGACGTATTCACTGCAATGGCTCCTTAGATTGGTTGATAGTGACCCTGCCTGCTAGTCCTCATGCCGTGTGCTTTATCCCCACCCTGAGCAATAAGTCATTTAGAGTCAATTACATCACATACACACGACATGATTGGTGTAGTGTGCACGGTTTCTCGCCGTGACTTACGTAGTGACCTGGGTTCGATTCTCATTCGAGTCACTCTAGGAAACTATCTTTCCTAAATTGGCTACGGTCTGGGTGTGCTGGGAGACCCTGGCTTAATTCCTTGTCCATTACCTCGTAACACAGCGATATTTATCCCTATTTCGAGACCATGTCAAGTGGTGTGTGGGGTGTTGTCTTGCGCATTTTATTTAACGTGCTCCCTCACCTGGAGCATTTCACTGTAATGTAACGTTACAGAGTCGAGCATTACATCAGTGAGGGAGGAGAACCGCGCATTACAGTGCGCAAATTGATGTTAAAATGTACAATATTTTGATACAACTTCCCTGAAGTATTGTGAGGCAGTATTGTAACGTAATGCGCAAAACCGAATCTGAACTGTACGTTACAGGCGAATGTTCGTCATGTCAGGGAGGCAGTACCTACTATAATGCTCAAAAGCGAATCTCAAACGTTGCATTACCGGAAAACGCTTGAGGCGAGGGACTTCCTTTACATAGCTCATCATAATCACAGTCGTACAAACTTAACCTACCACAAGTACTAGGAGATGGGGTTAGGAACTCTGACTTTTCTTTTGAAGAAAGATTTCAAACCTTACATGCTGAAAAATCTACATCTAAATTCATAATTTCTCTGTTCGCCAGGTGTTGTACCCAAGCGGGGTGGAAGTAAAGGAAGGTAACGTGCTGACTCCGACGCAAGTGAAGGACGTGCCCACCGTGTCCTGGGACGCGAAACCTGACCAGTTCTACACAGTCTGCATGACAGGTACGAAGGAAGACAGGTCAACCGTAACAAAACCATTGCATAATGGTTCATAAATGTCAGCAGCATAAGGCGTGAGCGTGAACGCGTGTGTACAATCCGTATTTTTATGTAAAATGTATCTCCCAATGGCTAGGTGAGACTGCTTGTTCCAATGCAGAGACCTGTGTTCAAGTCCCAGGTCGGACAGGTGTGTTTCGGACGATTTTCTACGACGACAAATTAGTATGATGATGGTCATAGCACACTATCCCGACACAACAGAAAACCTATTGACGACGCGATTGGCGTAGTGCGCCGTAGCACGGTTTCTCGCCTCGATTTCTGTAGTGTCTCGGGTTCGATTCCCGGTCGAGTTAATTCAGGAAACGATCTTTTCTGCATTGACTCGGGTCTGGGTGTGCTGGAGACGCCCCTGGCTTATTTCCTTGTGTGGTACCTCGTAACACAGGGATAGTAATCCCTACTTAGAGACCATTTCAAGAGGTGTAATGTCTGGCGCATATTCAGAAATAGAAATAGAAATTTATTTACAAAACCAAGTGTTTTAATAATAATCTCATAATCATTGTTGTTATAACTTTAAGCTTAGGTTTTATAATTGTGATTATTTAGTTTTTATAATTATAATTCATAAGTTGTTTTTATTGTTGTAAATCTTTGTTTTTCTAAGAATACTGTACAAATTTTATACCTAAGTTTTATGTTAAATAAGGAAAATAATAATAATTTCTATTTCTATTTCTATTTATTCATTGTTTGTTGACGTGATATCGTGTAACTGAGAGTACTGGGTCATCAAAGGTCAAGGCTTAATTGTGTGACCACTCCTATCCCTGTCGTCCAGCGTTCTTCTAACGTGAGGGAATCTGTTCTAACTTTGGTAAATTATTCGTCTGCTTATCCCTGCTTATTCGTTTCTAGACCCCGACGCGCCTTCCCGCAAAGAGCCAACCTACCGCGAGTGGCATCACTGGTTAGTCGGCAACATTCCCGGAGGGAACATCGCGGGCGGAGAGACGCTCTCCGCGTACGTGGGCTCCGGACCGCCGCCGGGCTCCGGGTTGCATCGCTACGTGTTCCTGGTTTACCAGCAACCCGGGAAGATCACGTTTGACGAGCCTAGGCTTACTAACACGTAAGTCATTTAATAGCAAGAATATGTCTGTACTTAATATAAACAGATGGCAGAGCGGTAGCGAAGCAGGAAGAAGTGCGTTCATTGACCCCTACACTATCTCATTATCTCTCTCTCTGTCTGTCACTCCTTCGTACAACAGACACTGATCTGCTTGGCCCTTATGTTATATTCGAGCAAAAGTTCTTTAAAAACGTAGGCTCAAATGATCAGAATTCCGTACTTACTCTTTTTAATTTTCCCCTACCTAGGGTAGTTTTGAAGATATTGATTTAGTGAAGTTGCTTAAATTGTATATTGTGACATGTTATTATAATTCCTGTAGGATCTTGTGCAAAAAATAATTATTAAATTATTTCTTCAAAATTTCACGTTAGAATAGTTCAAAACGAGATTGTACCTTATTTATTATGAGTTTCCGATATTACGGCGTTCTTTCGAACTGATCTAAGGGTTATGACTGTCAATCCAGTGATACCATAAATGTCTGCTAATAATAGCTCACCCGTAAGATCTTCCGTCCCTCCTTGATCATAACACTTGCAACAGTGCCCAAATATCGGAAACTCATAATAAGTGAGGTTTTTTGCAATATTCTATTATTCAAATTATCGTATGTTGTCCTCAGGTCTCAGGATCATCGCGCCAATTTCTCCATCGCCAAGTTCGCGACCAAATACAACCTCGGCGACCCGGTTGCCGGCAACCTGTACCAGGCTGAATACGACGACTACGTGCCTCTTCTCTACAAGCAACTCGGCAATTAGGTACTTGATGTTTTGTTAGAGCGGAAAACCGTACAAAACCGGGTGATTATTTAAAAATCACAAAGATATAAACTAGAAAAATTTGCCCTGATCCGATCGGGACTCAAACCCGCATCTTCCACAATCCGGATGGCTGATCTTCCAATTGAGCTAGTGAACTAACGTTGTTTCATCAATGTTACAAGGTAAGCGCCTTTTAACACCCAAAATAATTATTTTGCAAATATTTAGCATAAGATTAAACTATCTATAGGAGAAGTTAATGTTTCTAGTGTCTATATTTAATTTAATGTGGAAAATAGTGCATTGTTAAATGCTGAAAATAAGAATTCAATTAATAAGAAATCTTATGACATCCTTAATAGGTGATGTGTAAATAATCACCTGGTATGTTATTTTCGCTGCTTTTTTTTATTAGACTCACGGACGGAGCGTCCTTAAAGTGTAGCAATATACATATCTGCTTTGGAAAAGTGTCATCCATCTAGGCTGCTAAGTAAGCTACTGCTGTTTAAGCCGTTTAAAAAATATATAACTGGGGTTCTTTGCATTTAAGCTCAGATTCAGAACATCCTTTTGATAATTGTGACCAACACACATACGTATGACGCTTGTATCGTATGGCCAGACATAAAAAAAAAACAATTTCAAATATACATTTGAAAACTACATTTTACATATAAGAGCATTTAATAAGTTTTATCTCCTACATTATATTTTTGGCATAAAGACTGGCGATCGTATGAAGGAGGGAACCGAACCTAATGTCTACTTCCAGATAATAATTAGATTTTAAAAACGGTGTGAGCCTCTGTTTTGAACAGTGAGTAAAACCAATTAGAAGTAAGCCAAAACTGTCTGAAATAAATAAAGTGTGTTATATATAAAAATAATGGTTTTATTTAGATGATTTATAGCCCATTTTGTAGTACCCGCGACTACCGTGAGGTACCGCTGGCGATAGTCACTAGCGTCTGTAGCAGTATTTGTATGGGATTACGGTACAATGGCACCGTACAATGAAAAACAGCATACAAGCACAAAATACGCGCCTTTTTCAAGTAAAATTACCGAAACTTGCCTGACCTCCTAGGGTTACTATATTCCTCTGAACTTTTAAAATGAAGAAGGTTATAGGTTATACCTACTTGACAGAACCCGCCAAAAACAACGTACATCATGTGAGAAATTGCACCAAGTTCGACATAACACGACAGTGCGACTTGCCGCGAGACCCATTCTTACCGGTATCGCCTGTAAATTTACTTTGTCTGTGTGCGTGATCAAAATGAGGCGGTTTGTTCTAAGCGGACTATCTGTCCGAGCGGAGCAGCGCCGCTTGTGTAATTTGTGATACAAGTTGCTATAGCAACCATTGTTTACGTGACGTAAACGCATAGTAAGAGTACAGTCAACAGCAGAAGTAAGTGATACTTTAACTTGCCAAAATTTACAAAATCTATAAAGCTTATTAAACTACTAGGAATATAACTGGGATATTCAATTCATTATAATGGATATATGCTGCTTGTGATCAGTTTTTTACGTAGTTTTCATTCATTTAAACAAATTGGAAGTTAGTTCAATAATCATCTATTTTTGCTGTTGACTGTACACTACCCTTACCATGAGTTTACGCTGATAACCGTCGCTATAATATAGACTATAAACTAATTAGTTTGTGTATTGAATTTCGGTACAGCTGGCTGGTGTCATTTGTGACCCCAAAATGCCGATCAAGCTGAAGGGGCAGGTCTATAAAACCATCATTAGGCCTGTCCTTCTTTATGGCAGTGAAACATGGCCGTTACTAGAGCGACACAAGCAGGAGCTGCGCGTCACGGAAATGAAGATGCTGCGGTGGATGTGTGGAGTCTCACGCAAAGATCGCGTGCGGAACACCCACATCCGCGGCAGCCTTCGTGTTCGTGACATCGCAGACAAGCTGCAGGAGTGCCGCCTTCGTTGGTATGGTCATGTCTCACGGAGATCGGCAAACAAATGTCTGGCCATGCCGCCCCCGCCGGGTACCGGTAGGAGAGGTCGACCCAAGAAGCGGTGGCTCGACGTCGTTAAGGGTGACATGCGTGCCAACAGACTCACCACTGAGGATGCACAAGACCGCGCGAAGTGGGTCAAGAATGTAAGAATGGCGGACTCTGGGACCCCACACTCTAGTGTGGGTTCACAAGTTCCACAACCGGAATAGACCGCAAGGATGATGATGATGATTGCATTTCAGTACATCAACAAATTGAAAACTCCCAGTCTTAGGCTACACAAGGTGGGAAACTCATTGTGGGTCAATCTGTGAAATACTTTAACAAAATACCTCAAAGTCTTGTTGATCTAAATCTTCACAAGTTTAAGTCTGCAATTAAAGCAAAGTTAATGAAACAAGGTTATTATAATGAAGAGGATTACTAGAACGACAAAAGTTTGTGGTCATAGTAGGAATAATCTGCTCCTCTGCTCAATGTTGTGTTCTTTTTTCTACTCTCATAAATAAATAAATAAATAAATATCCCTGGACATTATTCCACACAGCGCCATCTAGCCCCAAAGTAAGCTAATTGAAGCTTGTGTTATGGGATACTAAACAACGGATAAACATACTTAAACACATTTTTCTTTTGTAAATACATACCTACTTATTATACATAGGAGACACCCAGACCAGTACAAACAGACATGTTCATGCACACAAATGTTTGTTCTGTGCGGGGATCGAACCCGCGACCTCTGGTGTAGTAGCCAACTTCTTAACAATAAGCTAGGGGCGTCTCCCAGCACACCCAGACCCGAGTCAATTCAGAAAAGATCGTTTCCTGAATTGACCCGACCGGGAATCGAACCCGGGACACTACGGAAATCGAGGCGAGAAACGTGCTACAGCACATTACGCCAATCGTGTCGTCAAAAATAAGAACTTTCGTGAAACTTCGGGAAGCTGAAAAATACAGAAAGAGTGGAATAGGTTCCATGTATTTACAAGAAACCTATTCATATCGTGTGATATGAATAGGTTTTCATTCCTACCTATTCATATATGTGTATACAGCGCCTATTCGTATCACTACTACTTCCCTACATAAAATAATGCGCTATACAACACACAATTGCCATGGTCTTGAAAAACTGCTTAAGTCCTATTTTTCTATATAAATGGGAGAAATATGAAAGAGAATAATAATAATAATATTAATTTATTTCAGACTATGTCCATAATTCTTGTTAGTAACAGAAAAAATACGCTTAAAAACTATGTTAGTAAGTAGTACATTATTTAATTAATGAAAAAAAAATTTTTGGATCCCTGTGCGTGCAGGTGCATCCAGTGCTCTAATAAGGAGCATGACGACCTATCCCTCATAGCCATCAGGGTGCTGTTGGCGCTCTGCCTGACTCTGCTGAGCATTGAAGATCGCAAAAAGTCATCCACACGCGCCTCTGCGAACATTAATGACGCGCTGCAGAATCTAGGGAGCTCCATCAGCACCCTGAAGGCGTTATAGTATTGAACGCGGAGAGCGTTATATGTCTTTTGAGTATAATTACACCACTGGCTGCAAGTGTAGAAAGTTTGACAGAACGCCTTAAAAAGGGTGACTTTGACCTCTTGTGTACACTTCCCTCCCTACATCCCTACATTATTTAGCATACCTGAGTCAGTGTTTCTGTAAAATTATAAAGGAAGAGTAGGTATGCAATCATTTTTATTTTTTTTATTTGTATTATTTTTAGGTCTAGACGTATGTACTTAGGACAAGTCCAAGACGTTCTTAGAAAAGGTCAGGTCAGGAGTACCTACCTATAATCGACGAGCATGTATGAAAGGAATAAGGAGAGTGGAAGAAGCTCAAAAGGTGTGTCAGGACCGGGTCCCCTACTGGAGATCGAATTTCGTTTGCTCGAATATCAAAAGCCCGAAAACGTTTAATCGAATGTCGTCAAATCGACAAGTTACATGCTCGATGCTTTATTACTCCGATCGTTCAAAATGTCGAAAATGCTTTACGTCGAATGGTCAAATTCGCGAACGCCATTACCTACATCGAAAAACTATCTAACGTTCATAAGACCTAATTTGGAACAAAAATTAAACCCATATAAGTGCCTATCTGTATAATATTTTCTATTGATAAGGTATTAAAAATGTTGTAAATGGAAAAATTACAATTTAGGCTTAGAATTCATTAATCTTCCACAGCCGTAAGAAAAGTGGATTGTCGAACATATTATGGGCCTCTCCGTAGATTTTATCGGCTGGTTGTAGACGGATATTTCTCCCATTAATGAGATGTAGGACTTATCCAGTATTTTGAGACCATGGTAATTGGTACGTTGTATCTATAGCAATATTTATTTCTCACTAGCTGTCCGTCCAGCGGCTTCGCTCGCGTAGACTGTCTTCCCCGTCAAAATACAGCCTAAATTAAAAAAAATATAGCTTAGGTCAGTTCGCTCTCTGTTAATTTACTTTCATATTAGTGGAAGAATTTTTAAAATCTGTCTGGTAGTTTCGGACTCCATTCAATACAAACAAACGGACAAATCTTTCCTCTCTATAAAATTTGTATAGATTAATATTTATCAACTAACCTACATCATTTTCCATTGATAACCTTAGCATTTCTTCACTTTCTAATGCTACTCCAGTTAAACTCAAGTAGGTATGTACTTACTGAGGCAGATAATTCGGTCTCTTACGAATAATTTGTTAACTTATGATACCAGCGATTAAGTTTATTACGTATCCATCTTATAACATTGCAGTTGATGTTTTTTTAATATGTCGTAAAAAATATATATTCTGGGACTAACTTTTTGTTGGGCTAATCCGTTAGAGGGCTCAGGGAAGTGGGCCCGCTCGAATCTGACCCCGCGGGGCCAGTTATGGGGAGGTGGTCCACAAAACACATTTTTAGAATTCATTATTGAAGTAGTAAACAGTGAAATCAAAATCGAATAAAAAAAAAAAAAAAAATACTGATACATATTGTTGAGGGGATAATACAGGGAATTCATCCGGTGAAAACATGATTTGATAAAGTTGGCTCGATAGAATAAATTCACAAAGTTACCTCTTTTCGTGACATTTTGTCTTCTATTTTTGGTTTTATTCCTAAAATAATTGATCTGATAATATGGGTCCTTTACCAAAACAAAGTTTTAAGTTAGCTGGAGGAATTTCATCCGAGGGTTTTTAATTATTAGATCTATTAAGTTTGTAAACGATTATTTTAGTGATTTTCGGTCCGCGTGGCGCTCACCAAGTTTCCTTTGGGAAATGTGGTGCAGAACCACCTCACTTTAACCAATGCCATTTTATACCATTTCTGAATTGGTCAACTGGCCCCACAGCTGAAATCTGTACAGTCACCAGAAAAATTGAACAAATCACCGTTAGGGGGCCTATTAGTATGATGGGGTCAAGACATGCTCTATATTCCGTATTAAAACTACCAGGACAGCAGAAATTAACTGGAACTAGGTGCTAAAGCAACTTACTACTTAGCTCACTAACGGTGAAGTTAAACGATTTATTATTTTACCATCAAGCTATTTGACTTTAGTACCAGGGCGTCAGAAAATAACAGAAAAAAGTACCGGTATAATTCCAGGCACAGTAATGAGTGTAATTTAATTAAATAATTTGTTACAAAACTAGGTTAATGTAACTTAATTTTACCTATGTATATTGTTTAGCTATGAGCACTTAGTTCCAGTTAATTTCTGCTTTCCTGGTACTTTTAATACCCCTGGTACTGTTGACCCGTTCAGACATTAACATTGACTCGTTAAATTTTTCTGGTGACTGTACAGATTTCAGTTGTGGCGCCAGTTGACCAATTCAAAAATGGTATAAAATGGCATTGGTTAACTGGCCCCGTGGGGTCAGGTTCGAGCGGGCCCACTTCCCTGAGCCCTCGGTCAGACGGAATCGAACCCTCGCGTCCCTTTTAACTTCTACGCTCAACAATTTTGTTACAAAACTAGATAAACTGGCCCGTTGGCGCAATGTCAGCGTTCCTGCCTTTAGCGTCAAAATAGTACTAGCTTTGCTTAGTTTGGGGTCAGACGATCTTGGTGTTAATTGTCCCAGGTATTTATTAATTATTTATTTAAATGTTACTTGATTTTACAACAGACATTGAGTACTAGGTGCACTAAACATACTTAACTAGTTAATGCAGGTGTAATATAATTTATTTGATGAGTAAACATATAACAACCAAACTTCTAACTAAACTAAACCATCAAGATAAATATAAATTTGTGATCATAGGAGGTGACTTTAACATTGACTTGCTAAAAAAAGATAAAAAGAAAAGACAGAAATTTATCGATTTTATGCGTTCATTTAATCTGCAACAATTAATAAAAGAATACACTCGAGTAACAAAAAAAACAGCAACTTCCATTGATCTAATATTTACAAACTACAAACCCTTTGTCAATAAAGCCTACGTGAAAGATCACGGCCTGTCTGACCACAAATCAGTAAATATACAATTACGTGTAGGAAATATACCACAACATAATAAAAAACCGTGGAAAGTAAAAAAGAGAATATTTACAAACAAAAAAATACTATGCTTAAAAAATTCATTAAATAAAGTTGACTGGAATATTATTACTAACAACTCCAAAGATATGAACACGAACTATACATCATTCCATTTAATAATCCAAAAGCTTCTTGATAAATATATACCAAAGGAGAACATTAAACTAAGTAACAAACCAATTAAGGGATGGCTTACAAAATGTTTGAGAGTATCCTGCAAACATAAAAGAGTTTTAAGAATATTACTTAATGAATCAAACTGTAATGTACTAAGAAATTATTATAAAAAATATAGTAAAATATTAAAAAAGTGTATAAAAATATCAAAGAAACTACAATATAGTAAACAAATACATCAGTCAGATAATAAATATAAAACCATGTGGAAAATAATAAATACTAAGACTGGAAAACCCAATAATAAGCCATTTAAGAACATAAAATTAAAAGTAAATAACAAAATAACTGAATGCCCAAAAACAGTATGTGAAGTATTCAATGAGACATTTTCAAACACAGTAAAAAACAATAGTAATCCAAATACTCACCCCCATAAAGTTTTAAATTCACCTTTAAGCAGTATGTATTTATATCCCGTAAATCAAAAAGAAATAATAAAAATTATTAAATCTATTAAAAATTAAAAAAGCTGTGGCGTGGACGATATTCCACCCATACTTATCAAACAATGTGCAAGAGAACTGTCTGAACCACTTACACATCTTATCAATCAGAGTTTTCATGAAGGTGCTTTTCCAGACTTATTAAAAATATCATTAATTAAGCCCATTCACAAAAAAGATGATACTACTTCGCCCAACAACTATAGGCCCATAGCACTGTTGCCTAGTTTTTCAAAAATATTTGAAAAAGCCATGTGCAATAGGTTGTATGCATTTCTGGAAAAGTTTGATATACTCGATGAACATCAAAACGGTTTTAGAAAGTCTAAATCAACAACAATGGCCGTGTACAAATTTATACAAACAGCTCTAGAACATATAGACAATAAAAACTACGGAGTAGGCTTATTACTTGATATGTCAAAGGCATACGAAAATGTTGATTATAACATCCTATTGTCAAAATTATATGGTTCGGGTATACGAGGTCCAAGTTATCACTGGTTTAAATCCTACTTAGAAAACAGGAAACAACAAGTACAAATAGAAAGTTATGACATACAAAATAATCAAATTACGACTACAAAATCTCATGTCAAATATCTTACTTGCTCAATACCTCAAGGAAGTGTTCTTGGCTGTGTTCTCTTTCTTTTATATATAAATGATCTTCCAAAAATAATTCAGAATAAAACCACCTTACCAGTTCTTTTTGCAGACGATATATCCATTTTAATAGAATCTGATAACTCTTACACCGCTAATACCAGGCTGAATGATACAATGGAAAAAATAATAAGTTGGCTCAAAGACCATAACCTTTTAATAAATTTTAGTAAAACAAAAATCATACAATTTAGATCTCACAATAAAACCCCCTTAACCATTAATAAAACTTTTGCAGGTAAAGAAATAGAATTAGTTGATTCATTTAATCTTCTCGGTATTATTATTGATTCAAACTTAAACTGGAAGAAACATATAGAACACGTCATATCAAAATTATCAAAATTTACCTATGCCCTTTTTGAAATAGTACATAGCACCACCATAGAAGCAGCCTTAGCAGCTTATTACGCCTATGCATACTCTCAACTAAAATATGGAATAATACTTTGGGGAAATAGTACAGACATTGATGAACTTTTTATAAAGCAGAAAAAATGTGTCAGGATTTTAGCTAAAATTGACAACTCTCAATCGTGCAAACCCTTTTTTATAAAATTTAATCTACTTACCTTGCCCTCTATTTACATCTACGAAATATGCCTCTTTACTTTTAAAAATATGGAAAAATTTACTAAAGTTAAAGATACACATAGCATCAACACTCGACATAAAAATAGACTCTACTTACCTCCTTCTAGAATTAAAATGTTGAATACGAGTCCATATTACATGGCAGTAAAAATATTTAATAAATTGCCACTTCATATAAAAAACGAACCTAATTTAAAATCATTTTCACGAAGTTTACGCCCTTACCTCATATCAAGATGCTACTACTCATTGACTGAATATTTAAATACCCAATAACAAAATATCATATCTGTAATCTAGTCTGCTCTATATACCTAAGTACATAAATATTACAAAGATTTCTATTTAGATTTAGTTATGATAGTTACATTAAGCTGCCCTCAAATTTGCTATACCTTCTGGGTAACTAGGTTCTAAGTTCTTTCTATAGTTATATCTACCACCTGTATAATGTAATACACCTAGTAAGCAAATGTGAATAAATAAATAAATAAATAAATAAATAAACACATAATAATATGTAGCTTACCTACCTGCTGAGTACACTCGGCCAGAATTTGACATTGTTTTCAACAGTTACTGTTCGCTGCGCTAAGAACCAACTGAGCATTTGTCTGAGAACTATAGCCAGCCTGTTGGCTTACTATTTAATATTTCGCATCGTGGCTGCAAAGGTCTGAAGGCTTGGCTGCGTCATCAAGCCGCAATCATTTCGTGCCTGCACAATGTCAACAACAGAGGGCGAGTGTTTGGAATGTTCCACACGTCAATCGAGACGCGACAGTGTCCCCTGCTGCTGATACTGTTTCCCCAGCAGGATACGTGGAGTTATAATCAGTAATTTCAAGCGTAAATAATATATGTGAGTAAAAAGCAAAGTACAGTGAAGTGCTACAGTGTTAGATAAAGAAGGTAAAATTATAGTGTTTTTTTAAGTAGTTATATTTTAATAAACCAATTGATTGTTAGGTACATTCACTTTTTCTCAGGTTGAGATCAGCTTATGAAATGTTCGCAATTAAAACAACTTCTGCAGAATGTAATTTGATATACCTACTTGTTTACAATAACGTTCGTTCCAGTGGTTCCAGGTGAGCGTCTCGAATGCTTACATACTAGAGATTAGAAATTGTACCTAACTGTATTCTATTCTTAAGGGTTTTAAAATGTTACTGTTTCAAAATATACTTAATTTTTTTGTAAATTTTGTAAATACACCCCGTATTGTAGGGTGCATAGCTGCAAAATGCAGCGCACACAGTTTGTGCTTCTAAAAGCCGGTATTCACTTTGCTTACTAGTTAGTGCAGGTGCTTAGTGTTAGTAGAAAACACGTGTGGACACCGATTGATTACTACAGAAGTGATTAGAAGCGTGTTCTATTTTTTTGCAAGTGGACTGCGAGTGGCCTCTTCCCGCGCGCCTTCCATTCCCCTCACTCGCCGCGTGCCTGCCATTAAACACGTCTGGACTGCAGGTATTAATTAGTGTTTAGCGTTTTGCAAAACTTGCAAAAAATGGCGAAGTAGAGTGAAGATTTACCATAAAAATGTGTGCAGGAGTATGTAAAATATGAATGTCTTTTAAATTGCCTGCCAACGCATGGGGTCTGCTTAGACCCCGCCCGTGATGTTCAAGGTTAAAAAACAATATGCAGAGCAAGTCTTGACCCTTCATACTAATAAGCTCCTTAACGGTGATTTGTTCAATTTTTCTGCTGATTGTACAAATTTCAGGTGTGGGACCAGTTGACTAATTCGAAAATGGTATGAAATGGCATTGGTTAACTAGCCCCGCGGGGTCAGATTCGAGCGGGGCTTCTACTGAATTTCTGGAAATGATAAACTAACAAAAATCCGAAATAAAAAGTGAAACTTTTTCGAGTTGGAGTGATTCGGGTACCTACCCAGTAAAATTTTTTTTAACATGTAGGGATGTTAAAAAAAATGGACTAGACTCCATAAAACATTTTTCGCTTTATGACGTGAATTTCCTAGCTGTGTTGTGAAAATCGTCTTGGAATCACTTAATTTTTTGATTATTAAATCCTTCACTTGTTTTCTGTACGACAGTACTGAATTAAACTATTACCTACGTAATAGGGTGCTTTAAATAACGACACTCTTTCCAGTCAGACTCAATTTGTTGTCAACTTTAGACACATCTGCATCAGTCCTTATCAGATACCTTCACCAGGGTCATCTCACCATTCGCCATGGGCCAGATACCTGTAATACTGAGAGGTGCGCGCGTTTTGACAATAATGATGGTGCTCATTTTCACTGTAGCAGATGGCAGGTCTAAGTTGCACTCCTTTGAAGATCATGAGGTGGTTCCCGATGTGGTGAAGAAAGCACCAGCTGCTCTTGCGAAGGTGAGTATCATTAAATGTGAATGTATATGCCGGTATAAACTAATACTAAATATCCATCTCGGTAGGTCCATCTTCCACGATCCGCTCGAGGATCAAGTACCTACAGACGTGACGTGGCCCTCAACAGATATTATGCTTTTAAATAAGCACTGAGTTACTCAGTATGTTAGTAATACTTAGAGCTGAGTTTGATGTGTCTTTGCGTGATAGTATCCGGAAAAGTATCAAAACCACCCACATAGCTTTCCGGATAAACAAGATAAGAGAACTGGAGATTGGTATATTGCACAAATCGCTTGCAAAACTGATGAAAACTTATAGAAGGAAGATTCTAAAGTGGTGACCTAGAAATAGAATTCGCAACATTCGGAGCCTTGTCCCCTGGTTAACCGATGACCAGAAAAAGCATTTCATTAAAGACAATTGTAAATTGGCGTGCAACCACAGGATAAGTGATAGTAGGTAAGAATGTATCAAGAATTCGAGATTAGGTGTATGTAGTTCAGTAATCTTTATTGCAAGAAATACAAATATCGGTTAGTTATAACAATTAGACATATAAGTATATCATTTGTTTTATTTAGATGATCATTTTATGTAGATTTTATTTAGGAGAGCGACGTGGCCTACGGGTTAGTAAGCAGCCCAACTTAGATCGTGTGGTACCGACATCCAATCTGGCCAGAACCACAATCTTTGTGTTCATTGTTAAATTTCCGACTAACTCTCCGGTGATGTAAAACGTCGATAAAAACCAAATCAACCAAGAAAACGGCGGAAGGCTCACCACCTACCAAGTTGGGTTCTAATACCATTGTACCATTCAACAGTCCCTTGCCTCTGGCAACCCCGTTTGGGATGAAGTCGTGACTGTCGTGATGGTAGGTATGCTATGCAATTTCACATATTTAAAATTGACATCTCTTAACACTTATTAAGCTTATTAGCAAGTTTTACGAAGGCAAATACTTCCATATTATTTCAGCTGTGTCGGTCTACAGTCTACACCCCGGGCTGTGTGATGTCCATGAGGATTCTGGCTGTGAAAAAAAGCTGTGTCTACATTCATTTCTTAATAATTAAATACCTACTAGGATAATAGTTTGAGAAGGACGAAAAGAACTGTAGGTAGCATACCCAGTAATTACTTAGGTATACCATATGGAAAATGATAAGGCATAGGTACAATACAACTAAGCCACAGATTACTTAATAGTTACTACGCAACAGATAAATCACTTCATAGGAAATTGCCAATTTTGTCATTTGTAAATGCATGCTGTTAAGTGACAGGTGTATATTGCCAGGGCTCCCTCTCTCGATATAGATGTCAGCTAATCAGTACTACCAGTACCGCAGTCAGTACATCTATGGGATGTTTCACGCGGCTGTTGACAATCTACTGCCAAATGAGTCTTGGAAGACCCGGCGGCTGGTAGGTAATTATGGCGCGCAAGTACATGGAGTGACAGAGGCCTGACCAAGCTATGAATGTTGTTGCTCTACTGTTTGTAAAGTTATTGAGTTCACGAATATTCTGCCAGGTGGTGTACCTGGCGGAGTGGAGGTGAAGGAAGGCAACGAGCTGACTCCGACGCAAGTGAAGGACGAGCCTACAGTCACGTGGAACGCGAACCCTGACGAGTTTTACACACTTTGCATGACAGGTATAACTATTTTGAAAGAAAGAAAGAAAATATTGATTATTTTTAAGGACATCGCAATTTTACAAAGTACCTACCTAAAACAATCCCTAATTACAAGAACAAAAACAAAATAAAAGAAATATAAAGAAAATAATATAACAGACAGTTAGGCCATGTCCATAAAATTATAATTGGACCGCTCTCAGCTAAGAAGCCTATTCATTGAGGCTTATTGAGTGGGCACACGGACAGTTGTACCTATGTACTTCTGTACATACACACATCAAAAGTGTCTAGGGATCAACATATATTTTTGCAATAACTTTTCTCCTGATTGATATTAATTAAAATTTTCTTTAAGGATTCATCGAATAAAGTGTTTTCGTTTGTCTACAGTAACGATAAACCAAGTCACCTTTGCATTAATAAATAAATTTGCCATTTTCCTAATAAAGGGATTTTTGACATTTGAACCACTAACATTAAAGTTCAAAAAAAAGACTGAAATAACAGTTTTCTCTAAAATTTTATTGGGTAACTTAAACAATTAATAATCCGTGTTTCTACCGCGAACACTAACAACACAAGAACATCGGTTTGGCATACTCAAAATGAGTTCATCCAAATCACGCTGTGGAATGGCCGCCCATGTTCGTTGCAACAACAAAAAAAGGTCTTCTTGCGACTGGATACCCTCCATATTCGGCAGAGCTCTTCTCTGTAGCATATCCCATGCATGCTCAATCGGGTTCAAGTCTGGCGACTGAGCAGGCCAGGGCAGGACATTGATGTTAGCTGCGGCGAGAGTCTGTCTTACAACTCTTGCGGTGTGCGGTCGTGCATTATCATGCATTAACTGAAATAAGGGACCGATTTGCACTTGTAGAGGAACGATGACGTCTGATACAATCGTCTCAGCATAAATTTGAGCGTTGAGGTTGCCTCTGATCCAAATCAACTCAGTTCTTCCGCCGATCCAAATACCCGCCCATACCATGATGGTTCCACCACTATAAGGATGGACTTCCTGGCAGGATTTTAATCGCTGTTGGCGTCCAGGGGTTCTCCAGTGTCGTATACGTCTTGTATCCGGTCTCATACCAAAACGAGACTCATCAGAAAAGCACACGAAACGCCATTGTTCTTCTGCCCAATTTCTGTGTTCAAGAGCCCATTGATATCGAATCCTACGATTGTGCATTGCTATAGGTGGTGCCGTGTAGTGCCGGCACATAAAAAAGAATAGCACTACCCCCTCTCTTCCCGTGGGTGTCGTAAGAGCCGACCGAGGGAAAATTGCCATAAGGAGATGGGCAGCAGCGTCTCCGGATAACAGCAGGCCATACTGCGATCGCCAACCCGCCTGCCAAGCGTGGCGATTATGGCAAACCCCCCCCCAAAATGGCTGCACAACCAGGAAATCGGCCCCCAGTCCCCGGCGGCCCTGCTATTCCTAGCTACGGCAGCGGCTATGGTAACGGCAGGGCAGGGGGTGCTAGGAATCCCCGGGTAAGATCCGGCTGCCAACAACGACGACTCGACCTGGCAACATATAACACGCGCACACTGAGGCTCGACGCGAAGCTCATAGAGTTGGAAGAGGTAATTAGTAAGTTACATTGGGATATCATTGGGTTATCTGAAGTCCGAAGAGAGGGGGAGGACTCGATAATCCTGCAATCCGGTAACTTACTATACCACCGGGAGGGCGACCAACAGTCCCTAGGTGGTGTCGGGTTCATCGTCCACAAATCCCTTGTCAACAACGTGATTACTATCGGAAGTGTTTCGAGCAGGGTAGCGTACCTGATACTCAGAATATCGAAACGATATTCGCTGAATGTCATTCAGGTCTACGCTCCGACCTCAAAGCACGACGATGTCGAAGTGGAGGCTATGTATGAGGAGATCTCTAAAGCCATGCATAGCTATAAAACCCACTACACGGTTGTGATGGGGGATTTTAATGCAAAGTTGGGGCAACGTTGCGGTGATGAGTTGAGAGTGGGGCAATTTGGATTTGGGCAACGGAACAACAGGGGCCAGATGCTGGCAGACTTCATGGAGAGGGAGAACCTCTTTATGATGAACTCCTTCTTCAAGAAGCCCGTAAGCCGCAAATGGACCTGGATCAGTCCGGACGGTAGAGTCAAAAACGAGATCGATTTTATCATGTCGACGAAGAAGCATATATTCAATGATGTCACTGTGATCAACGCTGTTAAGACAGGAAGCGATCACCGCATGGTCAGAGGCACATTGAATATCGACCTAAAGCTTGAGAGAGCGCGACTGATAAAATCCACGCTCCGACCAATACCGGCTCAAATTCAAAACCCCGAGTGCTTTCAGCTCGAGCTTCAAAACCGCTTCGAAGCCCTTGAGAACAGCATCGATGTGGACGATCTGTACAACATGGTGGTGGATACTGTCCGTACGGTAGGGTCCAAGCACTTTAAAACCCGCCGTCCCAAATCAAAGAAACTCTCCAGTCAGACTCTCCTACTCATGGATCAGAGAAACGAAATGAAGCTACAGAACTCAGCGGATGCCCATCGTTATCGGCAACTCAATAGACAGATATCTAAGTCTTTGACGAGCGACCTTCGCCAATTTAATACCCAGCGTATTAAAGAGGCAATTGAGCGGAATAAAGGCTCCAAAGTGTTCGCCAGAGATCTGTCTATTGGGCAAAGCCAATTGACGAGGCTGAAAACTGAGGCAGGTAGCATCATTTCGTCAACACCTGAAATCCTGAGGGAGATTGAGAGTTTCTATGGACAGTTATATTCCACGCAAACACCTGTTGAAAGCAAGGCTAAAGATCCTAGAGCCAAGCTTACCCGACACTATACCGAAGATATCCCGGACGTCAGCCTGTACGAGATTAGGATGGCTCTCAAGCAGCTTAAAAACAACAAGGCGGCGGGTGGTGACGGAATCACAACCGAGCTCCTGAGAGCGGGCGGTAAGCCGATACTTAAGGTCCTCCAGACGCTCTTCAGTTCTGTCATCCTCGAGGGAAAAACGCCAAAGGCATGGGGCAGAGGCGATGTGATGCTGTTCTTCAAGAAGGGTGACAAAACTCTCTTGAAGAACTACAGACCCATCTCGCTTCTGAGCCATATCTATAAGCTGTTTTCGAGAGTCATTACGAATCGTCTCGCTCGCAGGTTTGACGACTTCCAACCTCCCGAACAAGCAGGGTTCCGAAAAGGCTATAGTACCGTAGACCACATTCATACGCTGCGGCAAGTTATACAGAAGACCGAAGAGTATAACTTGCCACTTTGCTTAGCGTTCGTGGACTACGAGAAAGCCTTTGATTCGATTGAGACCTGGGCAGTACTGCAGTCTCTCCAAAGGTGCCAAATAGACTACAGGTACATTGAGGTGCTAAGGTACTTATACCAGAACGCCACCATGTCGGTCCGATTACAGAACCAGAGCTCTAATCCGATCCAACTACAGCGAGGCGTGAGACAAGGAGACGTTATTTCTCCGAAACTGTTCACGGCTGCGTTGGAGGATATTTTCAAGCTTCTGGACTGGAAAGGACGCGGCATCAACATCAATGGCGAATACCTAACACACCTGCGATTTGCCGATGATGTAGTTCTTATGGCTGAGACCTTGGAAGACCTGAACATAATGCTCGAAGATCTCGGTAATGCTTCTCAAAGAGTGGGTCTTAAGATGAACATGGACAAAACAAAACTCATGTTGAATGCCCATATTGCACCCGCTCCAGTTAACGTTGGGAACATTACACTCGAAGTTGTTGACCACTATGTTTACCTGGGACAGACAGTCCAGCTAGGTAAGTCCAACTTCGAGAAAGAGATCTCTCGTCGAATCCAGCTCGGATGGGCAGCGTTCGGGAAGCTCCGGCATATATTTGCGTCCGAAATACCTCAGTGTCTCAAGACAAAAGTCTTTGACCAGTGTGTGTTGCCAGTAATGACCTATGGGAGCGAGACGTGGTCCCTTACTATGGGTCTCATAAGAAGGCTCAAGATCACCCAGCGAGCAATGGAGAGAGCGATGCTTGGTATTTCCCTGCTCGATCGAATCAGAAATGATGAGATCCGCAGGAGAACAAAAACAACCGACATCGCTCGAAGGATTGCATCGCTGAAGTGGCAGTGGGCGGGACACATAGCGCGGAGAACCGATGGCCGTTGGGGCGGAAAGGTTCTCGAATGGCGACCGCGTACCGGACGACGTTCCGTGGGCAGGCCCTCTACAAGGTGGACCGACGATCTGGTCAAGGTCGCGGGAAGCCGCTGGATGCGGACAGCGCAGGACCGATCGTTGTGGAGATCCTTGGGGGAGGCCTATGCCCAGCAGTGGGCGTCGTTCGGCTGAAATGATGATGATAGGTGGTACCCTTAGCGGTCTTCGGGAATGAAGGTTCACTTCATGCAAGCGGTTTCTGACTGTTTGGTCGCTAATTAAGTTCCCTGAAGAGTGATGAAGCCTCACGGCTAACATCATGGCGGTTATTGTTGGAGCCCTTCGAGTTGTGATTTGAATGTATCGGTCTTGTCTCCGTGTGGTGCAGCGATACCGTCCTCCATGGCGCTCAGCCACGGTACCAGTGCTTCGGTAACGTGTCCAAAGTCGACTGATAACACTCTGACTTGTATTCAGAGCTAAAGCCACAGTACGTTGCCAGGAACCAGCTTCTATCATTCCCACGGCTCTGAGCATTTCTTCCCTGCTTAAATGACGTCGCCGCTCCATAATAACGTTGGTTTTAATCAGTAGTAGGGAAACAGTAGCACTAATCTTGTCTTCAATGCGTTGTATGTTTTTATAGGGAAAATATGGACAGCTGATTTTCATCTTTTACTCGAATTTGATTGACAGTTCCTGTTTCAAATTATGAAATGCACCAAAAAGGATCCATATAAATTTATAAAATCATAAATTTATTACAAAGCCACATCTCAATCTCAAGAAATCCGCATAAAAATGCTTGATCCCTAGACACTTTTGATGTGTGTAGATCTCAAGGACACTGACAGTTTCAGAAACAATCTGCACTGCACACTGCAGGTCTGGTATTAAAACGAATTTATTTGATTATTGTTGCAACGATCAGCTTAGTTTTTAAATTGTATCGCGACACAATGACACAACCAGCCTACCGACAGATATTTATTTTTATTTATTTATAGAAAAGGTACACCAACAGTACATATCTACATAAACAAATTATAAAACAATATTTGAAATACATTTCCATGCAAGTGTAGG
The DNA here is from genome assembly GCA_947369235.1 of Udea olivalis. NCBI lineage: Eukaryota > Metazoa > Arthropoda > Insecta > Lepidoptera > Crambidae > Udea > Udea olivalis. Next base: position 4,514,124 of record OX376362.1, on the reverse strand, counting down.
TACATAGGACAGGTGTAGGTACACAACATATTTTATATTATCAACAAAAATATTAAAGTACCTAACTAATGAACAAAATAGTACATTGTTACTAACTGAAAAGTAACTTATTTAGTCCCGAGACGGGGTTTGGCGCCCGGAACGAAGTGAGCGCGCCAATAGTTCGAGGGACTAAATAAGTCTTTAACCCGAGGTAAACACTGTGCTTTTCATTACAAATACAAGGAAAGTAAAAATAAAAACATGAATTAGCTAAAGAAAAAATGAGTAAATTTTATTTTCCACTACCGCTTAAGCCTCTTATCTCATAAAATCAGGCGTTTAATTCATATCAGAATCAGATGAACTCATTTTAAAGGTACAAATCTCTGCTATACGTATAAAAAAAGTCTTCAAATCGAAAAAATAAATGAAGATCAAATTGCCGCTTTCCCGCCTATTTTGTTTGTTTTTTTTTCTGTGGCCGGCCAGCTATTCAGCCACTATTTTTTATTTTCATCATTGGAAAAATGGTAAATATTTTGCCCAAATCTAAGTTATTTTAAAGAAATTGTTGAAACTAAAATAAAATGAAGATATTTAAAAAATATATATTCTTTAATCAATACTTAACTTTAAGTTATTTCAATTTTACATCGTGGCTGTATAGAAAGTTGGAACATGGTTCAATAGATATGTGAAAAAGAACTAGTTTTTTTTTTTAAATAATTTGACAGCTGTCAGTTGAAAGTGATTCTCCTTATGGATGAAAAGTATTACTTTCATCCCGCTCCTCAGGCAACCTCAGACCTACTTTCAGAGTATGAGTAATGAAAAATATATTTTATTAGTTATTATGCAATTTTTTCACCCGGTATAGCAATGGTTCCATATCTATCATTTAACTCATTGTTCCCGGCACATCTGGTCACAGGAGCGTTCCTGCCCACATCAGTGTTAGAAAATGGCAGCGCAAAAGTCTTTTCTAGAGAATGACGGGGAATACGCGATGGAACCGAAAGCAAGACATCCTTTAGAAGTTCGTTACATTTCAGTGATCCAATGAGAAATCTGTGCAAAAACGTCAAATCATGAATTTAGCACTGAGCGCGATCCAATTCTTTGGACATAGACAGACACCGCTGTCTTTTTATTTGTTGCCATGCTATTTTGTCTATTTCTTCCCTTTCAATTATTTGTTTGCAATATTTTGTAATGTGTACGATGTTCATGAAAATAATATCTGTTTTCTTCTTCGCAAGCGAGTAGCTTCTTTGTGGGAGCGAGTGCGGGGCAGCACCAACACACTCCTGAAGGTGATTGCAGAGAGGATAGACGGTCCGATCCTCGCGCACTGGTCGTCCGTACACGTGCGGTCTAATCCTAACTTTAAGTTCTACTAGTAGATCTTGAGGTTGGGATTAGACTGAACTACGTAGTTTATTTTCAATTATTCTATTTGTTTCACTATGTAGGTATATAACATATGGAAACTATGTAACCGCATCTGTTTCTGAAATAAAAAAATCATTTCATTTTAATTTCTTCTTCTACTTCAAATTTCAAAATGAAGTTGCATGATGATTTACCTTATTTATCTCACAGAACCCGACGCGCCTTCCCGCGAAGAGCCCAAATTCCGCGAATGGCACCACTGGCTTGTCGGCAACATTCCCGGCGAGAACATTGTCTGCGGCGAGACTCTATCAGAGTACATAGGCGCTGGTCCCCCGAAGGACACCGGCCTGCATCGCTACGTGTTCCTGGTGTACCAGCAGCCTGGCAAGCTTGCGTTTGACGAGCCGAGACTTACAAACACGTGAGTAGCCACGGTCAAGGCACTATTAGGTATACGTTCATTATAATTAACTAGCTAGTTGATGAAACTAAACTGAATTGAAGGATGGACTGGAAGGAACCGCTGAATATCAGAGTTACGGCCATTTTGAAAATCTGAGGGAATCCTTTTTCAGCAGTAAGTACTTAAACGTCTATTGGAGCTGCTAGTACTATAGTGATGATGACATAATTGTTGATAGGTGCATAGAATAATAAGACATATAAAGCGAGAGCGGTAGGGCTATTCACTAACTTCGATCGCAAAAGCAGTGTTGCCAGATGACCGTCGCGCGTTCTCCCCAAATTTGACCTGAAATCCCCCTAAAACTTAGGTTTTGAAAAAATCATCCCTCCAAAAGCAAAATTATTTATTAAATGAATACAAATAAATTTAAAATTAAATAAACACCGAAATTCGAACTAAAATCCCCCCAAAAGAGCGACCATTGTTATTTGACGTCGTATACTGTATCGTCATTGGCTAACAGGCTGTCAAAATGCGAGTGACTAGCAAAGAGGGGGGGTAATCGTATAGTAATGCTACAAATATTTTTCACGAGCTCGCGGTGCTTAATTACAAGGTCCTGGGTACCCAGCAACAAGACTAATTGCCATTTTTATAAGTATAGGTGGAATAAAAATCTACTTGCGTAAATATTCAAAATGACAAATATTCTTCCCAGGTCTGACGAGAATCGCCCTAATTTCTCCATAAACAAGTTCTCGAGCAAGTACAAGCTTGGTCATCCGATCGCCGGGAACTTCTTCCAGGCAGAGTACGACGAGTAGGTACGTGCCTGTTCTTCATAAGCAACTCGAGTGAAGATAGCTAAAGACGAATTCAATTATATGTTGCCAAATAAAAATAAAGAGAACACCCAAAAAAATATAATTGGGTAAATTTTCTACCTACTGAGTAGGTATGCCATAATCCTTTCCCTTACGGTACTAATAATCATCCGGAATAGGCATGCTATGAGAATATACATTCACCTCTTCTTACCTGACTACATGACTATAGTGACACCCGTTTAATGTAGTCTAGTAACAAACTGTTGCGGACCCCGACGTGACATCCCGTCGGGGTCCACCACTGTTGCAGTGCTGTCGAGGAGACGCAATAAGACACAGTTGGACCTTAAGAATTACTATATAACCACAGACGGAATGGCAGTGAAATGAGACAACAGTTGGTAATAGTCTGGTTTATTATAATTCTACTAAAGCTTATATACGAACTCATACACGTACACTGTGTGTGCCTAATTGACCATCCGGCACACAAACCTTTCCTAGGTACTGTCTGTACTAATCTAGGGCCTCCAAACGACTGCCATCTAATGACTCTCAAATTGTAAATGTATCTACCTATAGGTACTGATTTAAATACTAACACCCAGCTGCAGAACAACAAGCCATCACTCCAGTGCAGTTTCTACCTTCTCCAAATCATTGAATTGTCGAATGATTATTATCATCTCAGAATCACCCTAGCTGCAACCGACATATATAGCATCTCCGCCTGTCAGTTATCATTACTAAATACTTCGCCGTGTACTACGTTTAACCCATTACGTGAACGGGAAGTGCAAATAGATAGCATTTATCCTTGAGTGACATCTCCAGGTATACTGTCTACAGTGGCGTTAAACTAATGTCTGCAAGCTACAAATTGAAGACTGGTGTATTCTTGCCTGACCTGTTTGCGTAATGTTAGCTTCGAATCATGGTTGATCGAAGAATGGCGCGCAGGTACGCGCCTACATCTTCTTAGTCGTTTACTCTTGGCAGAGTAGTAGTGGGCATGGGAGGTGCAGATTGCGTGGCTCGTCGTAATACCACTCGCCACCTCTCTCTCCCCGAGGCAGTGCGGACACATTGGTTAAGTGACAAATCAGTACGTCTACCACGAGTTGCCACTTTAAATTTACGTTATCGTTCGCGTAAAGAAATTGTATTGGGATGGCACATGACATGACATGACAATGTCAAATTACATACATTTTATTACTCGAACGATAATGTTAAAGTTACAACTCGTGGAAGACGTACAGTTAGTTTTATTTGGTCTGTCCGTCGAAGCGGGAAGCGACCTGGTTCTGGAGCCGTTCACTCGTCCCTGGAAAACAAGTCTCTTCATGCTGTCGCCTTCTTTGCGGCTGACGTGTCCAAAATATTTTAATATTCGGGTGGACACTAGTGTCGAAAGCCTCTCCTTCACTTTCAAGCTATTGGAGGATGGAAACGTTCGTGCGTCCATGAAATGCGCAACATCTTTCTCCAGCACCACATCTCCAAGGCGTGTCGCGAAGATCGCGAGTTACAACACTCTGGTAAGTAAGAACATACAAGTTACATTATTATTGTCTGTGGAAACAGACTTGCTACAATTATCTTCAGGTTGGTAACAAGGTTGAGAATGACGTATTGACGTGAAAAAATAGGAAGTTCGTAAAATAAAAGTTTTGTGATAAACTTTAACCTTATGAATTCGCTATGATAAGTTACCCACCATGTTTGACAAAGATATAGAGGACATGAGAATGATAGAAATATCATCTCATAGGTAGTGTTCTGTAACAAAAACAGGAAATAATGAGGATGAATGGTGATGATGACACAAGTGTCATCACATTCACAAGGATATTGTATACAATAAGATAAATGAGCCTTCGGTGGTAAAGGGTAAAGCTTTATGGGGTTTTGTGGAGGCTTTACAAGAGGCAAGGAGCCTGGCTCATAGAGAGGACTAAACGTGGGATGTGCCCTCGTCCCACAGTTAACTGGCTCTCAGTTGTATGTATGTATAAGAAGGTATAAAATTGCTATTATGTGAAAGAAAGAGATTTAATACCATTGTTTAGTAATTTATACAATAATTATGGTCACAGGTTCTTGTCGCGGATAAAATGTTTATTGTAGAATTCTGAGCGAAGCAGATAAGATATTGTAAGGAACTAGATATTATAGCTAGCCAGTAACCGCTCTTAGGATTATTGCTTACGATGACAGAAAAAAAGTATTAAAACAAAATAAGAACAAGTATTAAATGTATATTAAAAAGGAGTAACGTAATAATCTAAATAACATCTTACATCTAAGCGCCGAGGCTCTTGTATAGCAGAGGCACGTAGTCGTCAAACTGCGCGCGGTAGAAGTTGCCGGCGACTGGAGCGCCTAGGTTGTATTTCTCAGCAAACTTCTTCGTAGAGAACGCAGCGCGGCCGTTGATCGATCTGAGGCAAAAATGGAGTAAGGTTTAGCTACAAATCAAGTAGTACATAGTCTTTATCCATTCTAAGTTTCCATCATTCATTCCAAAGGTGGTTAACATCAAGACGCTTTAAGTAAATTGAAGTTCACGTTCCTGCTGTTGCAGATGTGATACTTTGCTAAAAAAAATCACAAAGGCGTTGTTTAAGTAAAGTTGTTGTCACTATTTCGATACGTGTAGAAAAAATAAACTGATAAGGTATGTAAATCAAAGGTGCAATGAGATTAAAGGACACAAATGATGATGATGGCAAATGCTGCATAGAACACTGGGTAGGCGGATGAGCCGATAAAGGTCCATATTGTGGGAAAAGGGATGGGTAATTGTTCAGGGCAACAGCCCTTGTCTGGGCCCTAATTTTCTAGCAAGGGTACTTTGAAATTCCCCAAATCAAGGATCTTCAGAATCTGCATCATCGTATTAATAGTTTCTAACTTCGACTTACTTGTTGTCAAGCTTAACTTCGTCAAAGTTGATCTTGCCGGGTTGCTTGAACAGGATGTAGACGTAGCGGTGGATGCCGGTGCCTTCCGGTGGGCCGGAGCCGATGTAGCCGGAGAGGACCTCGCCTTGAGCCACCTTGTTGCCGGGGATGTTGCCGACCAGCCAGTGGTGCCACTCGCGGTAGACCTTCTCTGGGCCGTCGTAGTTGTCAGGGTCTGAAAAAAAAGAATTTATTAAATCTGGGACCGCTAACAGATACCGTAACGTGAAAAGAAGGCTAGGCGACAGTGAGGGTATGATGCTGCGCACGGGTACAGCATGAAGAGGGGTTTTATTACACACTTTTGACTGTAAATTCGCTCACTGCGCTGGTCCTGTCCTATATATAACTATGCCGCAGGATTTTCGGACCCCGAACTAAGTCCTGTTTAACTGGCGTCCAACGTGGGGCATGATTCTTCTAGTAAACAGAAAACAAAGTAAACGATGAATTATATGGTTATTCGTTAATATTGTGTTTTTTTATTTACTTAAAGTAAAGCAGTCTTTATAATTTTGTCTGACGTAACATATTTATCGGGACTGATTAATCAATGATTACAGACGCATAAATTGTCAATTTGAAATTATTTAGGTACGAATAATTTTTACTTATGACATTTGTTGTTTGTATTTACAAATATGGGTAGGTAGATTTAATGAATTTACTCAAAGTTTAGTGGCTACAAGCCAAGTTGAAACAACTATTAATCACAATAAATAGGTATGATAAATGCGCCAGACAACACATAACTTGTCATGGTCTCGAAGTAGGGATAAATATCCCTGTGCTAAGAGGTACCAGACAAGGAATTCAGGGGCGACACCCAGCACACCCAGACCCGAGCCAATTTAGAAAAGATCGTTTCCTGAATTGACTCAACCGGGAATCGAACTACGTTATTCAAGGCGAGAAACCGTGCTATAGCGCACTACGCCAATCGTGTCGTCGAATTCGATCATGGATAGATACTATTTTCATTGAAAAATTACCTGTGAACACGAGACTGTAGTAGGCGTTGGGGTCAGCCTCGTAGGAGACGGTGGGCTGGTCCTTCACTTGGGTCGGAGTCAACTCATTGCCTTGGGATGCAACTGCTCCGCTCGGGTATTTCAGCTTCAAATAACATAATTAAAAGATTAAAATTAAAACCATACTCACAATCAGAACACCATTCTCTGACTCCGTATTGTATTTTGTTTGGTGAAGAAACAGACTCGCAATCAACAAAGGGTGCCTTTCTAAGGTCTAAAATAGGTACTATGCTCGTGCACTGGGTTCTAAGATGATTGTTGCCAGCGGCTGGGATTTAGCGCGCCTTCCGATAGAGCATTCGGTGGGCACTGATTAGTTCTGCCCGAACGGAATAACGCCGGGGATCCTTCTGTTTTCGTGTGAATTAATTTATTATGAAATAACATTAGACAAATTAAAAAGTTTTAAAATTGTCGACCTAGAATATACAAAGACCTATCTGTTTATATATTTGTTAAGTGCAAAATGTTTATAATGAATATTTGAGAGTGAAACAAAGAAATCTTCGACGTATTTCTTTGTGCTGTTTTATCGGTGGAATTATGCTATATCGCGCTTTGGAAAAGTTGTCGCCTTAGTTAAAGACACTTACCTAATTGTACAATTTTTTATTTGGTAAAATATCTTTTAATTTAGTAGTTATCTTCAAACAAAGTCGATCAAATATTGACAATCTTGGGAAAGCATAGCCCTAACAGTAAACTACAGTATGCCATTTTTGTTTTCATTTCGAATCGCTAGGGGTGCTGTACTGAATTCCCTTACAAAAACGTCAACGAGAGAACGCTGTCAATTTGGTGTAACCTCAAGGAAGACTACAGAATTAATTATTTTTAACAAGCATAATTAACTAGCAGAATCTGCCGGCTTTCTCTAACATACTTATTACGAGACACATCTATTTCAATGTTACTTGACATAAGAATACTGCTTAGAATAATTACATCTAATTACATGAAGAATACTGCTTTTAAACGGTGGCTCGACATCGTTAAGGATGACATGCGTGCCAACAAACTCACCACTGAGGATGCACAAGACCGCGCGAAGTGGGCCAAGAAAATAAGAAAGGCGGACCCTGGGACCCCACACACCAGTGTGGGTTCACAGCCGGGATAGACCGCACGGATGATGATGACATGAAGAATACTGTATATAATAATTACATGTAATTATTCTAAGCAGTATTCTTATATAATAATAATGAAGATAATTATGTATTATGTATGTAATGTAATAAATTTTCAATTAATTGTAATTTCTATTTATTGAAATAGATTATACTTAGATTAGATACGATTTAGAATTTAAGCTTTAGATCTCTTAGATGTAAATTAATTATTGTACGAAATGTTTTAATGTTGCAGTGCCCTAACAGGGTCATGTGTGTACATTTTAGATTTAAGAACTTGTTAAACCACATGAAGCAATAAATATTTATGACTATAATAACGTTTATCTGCAAATTGGTAAGATACAAAATAAGTTACAGTGACTTCTGCACTAGGCTCGCAGGCCTGTATAGCAGCAGCCAGTGAGTGAGTTACAAAATAAAGATTTAACAAATTTAGAATAGCTCCGGTTCCAATAAATGTTGGGTATTAAAGTAGGGTACATGATATCACAATATTCCCGTACTCGTGGGATGTGAAAAGTTGTTGTGTGGGTGTGTGTGTGTGTGTGTGAGTGTGCGCGCATTTGTTTGTGACGGATGTGGTAGGTGCCTAAGCATGTCAGTTCATAGATGGAAGGATTTCTTCAATTTCAGCGTAATTAAGGTCCAACAACCAACTTTTAACGGCGTGTTTGGCTTTCATAACGCTTAAGTCTTTGATAGAGCATTTGTGATTGATATTGTTATATATAAAAGGGTGAGAAAAATGTGGAAGCAAGCAAGTAATAGTCACGCATGTGTGGATCGGATTAGTGCTTCATTTCTGACGGGGCGGTTGTATGAAGACTATCTTTCTATACGTTATTATTCTAAGGAATACTGTATGTAGATTTGCTAGCGGAATCCGATCCACCAAACGTAATCTGTCAGTTTAACCATTAGTTTGTTGGATGACACTGTCTGATTTAAAGGCCAGTACCTATTCACTTTGATTGGTGTGAGTGCAGGTAATTAGAAGGTGTTTAGTGTAAGTGTTTAGTGCGAGTAGTGAATTATGTTTAGTGGTCGTGTTTATTTGTTAGCCGTGTCGACCAGCAAGTATGGCCGAAGTGGACGAACCTCAAAGGGCGCGCTTGCCATTGCAAGAAATACTGAGAGCTATTAAACGCGGTGGTGACTAAAACCGTAAATTTTTTGGAACCTGAACGTGCAACACCAAAAAAGGTTTTAGAGTCTTTACAATTCAAAAGACGTTCATATTTAACATACTCCTGCACTTTATAGGCTATGTCTGCCGTCTGCTTCGCCATTTTTTGCAAGTTTTACAACACAAGCGAGCGTCGGACGCGCGACGCTAATCACTAAACGCTAACAACTGCTCTCCAGACGTGTTTAGTTGCAGGCACGGGCTGCGACTCTACCACCGGACCACTAGACGCTAGGTGGGCGTCCACCCCCCATGTGGTTGACTTTCCAACAATCCGCACTCAACGGTTTGCTGCGTCTCTTCTGTTTTGCACCACTAGGCAGTGGAACGCTCTCCATGCGTCTGCGTTTCCGGATACTTACAACCTTGGTATCTACAAGAACAGAGTGAATAGGCATTTTCTGGATAAGCGTGTACCACCATAGGCCTCGTCATCGCCCACCACCAGGTGAGACTGAGGCCAAACGCAAAAAAAAAGAGTGAGGGGAAGAGAGGCGCGCGGGATGAGGCTACTCGTAGTCCATCCGCAATAAAATAGAACACGCTTCTAGTCACTTTACTACGCAGGTTACTAATCACTCGCACTAATCAATGACTGTCCACACGTGTTTTCTCCAGATCACTAAGCACCTGCACTGATCACCTGCACTTATCACTAATCAAAGTGAATACAGGCCTTTATGCTGAGTTTCAAAGCCTTAGCCCAAGGCAGCACAGTGGCGTCTGTAGCTTGCTATGCATACGGTACGGCCCACACAGAAGATTTGTATAGGTGGGACTCAGATTGGTAGGTATAGTGTATTTCTTATGTAGATATTATTTACCTCATAATTTTATCTCAATACAGACCTTGACTTTGCGAATTCGGCCCATCTTAGTAAGTTTATTTTATTTTGGAAGGTTATCGGAACATTATCTATTTGCACTCGTTTTGGCGATAGCCCAAACATTACATAATTGCAATTATGATGATGATAACGGAAGATAGTAAAACTTAAAAATCATATATTTGTTATCTTTGTGTCAAACATTCAATTTGTAATTTCCATTTGATGTATTTTTAGTTAATAATTTATTGCCAGCGACTTGAATACCGCGGATTAGGCTTTTTTCAGCCTGAAATAACAAAATTTTACAATTTCGATATAAATGTCACGTGATAGATAAAAAAAGACCTTTACATGTGATTTTTTACAGTAAATTGAATGGTAAGTAACATTATTATTTTCAAATTAAAGCATATTAAATCAAGTTTTTATAACTAAAAATAATCATAGAGCTAGAGATTACAATCACAAAATTACGAGTAAAATAAACAAATTGGAAGATGAAATTAAAAAAAAATCATTTTTGTAAGATTTTCGTGATTATTTCATTGAATTGAATCAAACTTACATTCTGCTCTATTATTAAGTGCATAATAGGTACTATTTATAAACACATTGAATTGTCTAAAATTAGGTAGTCGCCAATTATTTACTGAATTAAATAAAAAACCGATTTTTTGAAAAATAGTTTAGACATAAAAATATACTGTAGGTAGGTACACAGTTAAAGTTGTAATTATGAAATTAAAAGGTGCATTCAATAATGGAGAGATAATTTATACTTAATTTGAATTCAGCTAAATAATCACGAGAACCTTAAAAAATGCGACGTTTACGATCTACCCCAAACGCAAAAAGCAAACACTCATAAGTTTGTTACACTACGAACGGGTCACATTGTATTAAGACAAAAAAGCAAATCAGAGTTGCTCGAAGTTTTTTCGATTTGGTATTTTAGGAGCTTAATCATGATCACGATTAGGTAACTAAACTTGAGTTACCCGTGTGAAGAGGTTTGGTCTGAGAGAGATGGATTTTGTTGGGAAAATACTACTTGATACTTGATGATAATTTGAAAACACTCGGATGGCAGCTAAATCCAACTTGCATAGGTATGTATTTGTGTTAAGCGGTTTTCGCCGGCCGGCGACTTACGTAATTTTACGTCTACGTTATCAAGCTGTGGTTTTTTACTAGTTAGGTAAACACAATATTGAATAGTAGATACCGATTGTTTTATTTGATTAAAAGGCATTTGAGTCATGTTGAATGCCATAAAAAAAATTTTTTTTTTCTTTTAAGTCATTCATGCTGTTAGATTTTTCGTTTTATCGATATAATGTACATTCACATCTTATTTTTTTTGGATTTCTCAGTTCCCAGGTAGAGAATTAGGTAGATATTTTCTATTTATGAACACAAATAGATGACCCTTCTTTGAACCATTTTTCAACTCATTACATTTCGGACTAGAAATCCCCATCTCTTTTGAGACTCCTAGCTTCATTCATTGTATGAAACTTCATTACAAGTGTAATGAAGTTTATACAAACAAACTATCAACCCCAAAAACAACCCCTTAGGAGTCGAATTTCGCAAAATCCCGTCTAAGTGAGCATTTACGTCCTAAAAGGAGCCCACATGCAAAATTTTAAACTCCTAGCTAACTCCACTTGTAGTTTCAGAGATTTCATGATGAGTGGCCTTTCGCTTTCATACATACATTAATTGATTATCACTATACAAAACTAACTACTGAAGTCTAGCGTAACCTGTGTAATTGGTACTATGTCTGTGTTTGTTTAGTAATTTTAGCCTACACAATGCCAATGTTATTGTAGAGTCGATCACATTAGGATCGCTACAATGTCGGCTTATACCGACGTTGTAGCGCTCGTAATGTGATCGACTCGCTCGACTCGATCGCTAAGCTTATGCTTAGCTATTTATTAGGTATTGATAATGAACTCGCGTTCTTATACTAATGTTATCTTAGAACCTTGTCACGTTAACTTAGTTGAAATTATCCCAGAGTGTCGGGGGGATGTTAGAAAAACTACTTTGACAAAGTCTGACTGTTCAGCCTATGTTGCTGACCATTCAAATTCAACGTTTGAAAATTCCAATTGTAACAATCTTGAAAAAGTAAAAATAGGATTCTGAAACTTCTAAGATATTTTACAGCAAGACCTATTTTAGACAAAACTACTTGCGTTTTAGTTTCAATAGAAAATCACCTGGCTGATATTTAGCTATAGTTGTTTAAAAAATATGAATTTTGCGTACTGTAATAAATACCAACGTAAGATAATAACTTAACAGTTCAAATTAGTCACTTAACTTTATCTATCTCATATTTTATTTAAAAAAAAACAATACTTACATCAACGGTAGCCGCTGGTGCCGAGTCCACGACATCAGGGAAGATCTTGGCAGCGGTGAATGCTTTGGCGACCAGAGACATGACTGCTTCCATCGAGGGTACAGGCTGGAGTGACATCCGTCGGTCAGAGATTTAGGTACGCTAGGTGATAATATTGTTAGTGATGCCGAGCTGTCGATAGTTAAGTCATCGATACTTTACACCAAAATTGTTCAAACTTCTCTTTGACATGGTGGTTTACTAAATAATTTTATCTATATGTAAAATATGGACCAAATCTAACTCTTTATCAAAATATTTACTAAACAACAAGGTACTTTGAAGTAAACGTATAATAGTAAAGATAAAGTAAACGTGAGTAGTAAGTAACGTATAAATTGAGATAAATAACGTAATTGGGTCCATCACTATGCAGCGAGCTATTGCCACGATGATAGGAACCTCTACTAGCAAAATCAACACGGTCATAGCCTTTAAATAATATCTATTTCTTTATTTATTCGATGTTTAGTAACAGAGCAGAGTGCCGAGTGCGAGTTGCAGTGAGAGAAGTGAATGACTTCACCATCGCGTTTTGCGAGCACGTAAATGTCAAATAGTATGGAATCGAGTCAGCGCCGTCTAGCGGCGAATTCGGGCAACATTCAGGCCGCTAGATGGCGCTCACTCGATGCCATACAAATTCGCGTTTTGTTTCTCGCAAACGCGATGGTGAAGTTGTTCACTTCTCTCATTGCAACTCGCTTCGGCACTCTGGCAGAGTGAATTCATACTCAAAGACTAAAGACGGAAAACTTTACCATTAATCAGTCGTCCTATTGTCTGCCTGTCGATAAACGCTATTGCTATCGATATTGAGTAGGATCGGTCCTTATCCAGCTCTAGTTATTAGCGAATTAGTGATAATGTTATTTTAAAATACCAAGCAGTCTCACAGCTAAATCATCAGAAAAAAAAAGGGTTGTAATAAAACTGAATTTATGTTCAGTTATGAAGTTCCTATTTATTATAGATATTAATATTATAGATTACTAAAGACGACACGATTGGCGTTGTGCGCAGTAGCACGGTTTCTCGCCTCGATTTCCTTAGTGTCTCGGGTTCGATTCCCGGTCGGGTCAATTCAGGAAACGATCTTTTCTGAATTGACTCGGGTCTGGGTGTGCTGGGAGACGCCCCTGGCTGATATCCTTGTGTGGTACCTCGTAACACAGGGATATTAATCTCTACTTCGAGACCATTACAAGAGGTGTGTTGTCTGGCGCATATTATTATTATTATATTATATTATAATTCCTTCTCGGCCCCACATTCTGCTATATACCACTTTTTTTTTTATACAGTGGCAAGTATACTTACATGCGGGCCGCTTGATGGTAAGCGATTACCGAATCATATACGTGTAACACCAACAACGGCATCTCTCGCGCGTTTTTCTAAACCCTCTTCACTCCTTGATAGCTCTTGGGAATCTTCACCAATATTTAAGCGTCCCATAAAGAAAGCATCTCTGGAACCAAACTGTACCTAGTCTACGAGATCACGAAGGATTCATAGTGTGTGGGTGAATTAACTGTCATGAATCATTGTGTAGAGCGAAGAAACATTGGTCCATTATGTTGCGGTGCTTATTTTGACGACCGACTTGGTGTAATGGTTAAGAAGTTGGCTACTACACCAGAGGTCGCGGGTTCGATCCCCGCACAGTACAAACATTTGTGTGCATGAACATGTCTGTTTGTACTGGTCTGGGTGTCTCCTATGTATAATAAGTATGTATTTACAAAAGAAAATGTATTTAAGTATGTTTATCCGTTGTCTAGTATCCCATAACACAAGCTTTAATTAGCTTACTTTGGGCTAGATGGCGCTGTGTGGAATAATGTCCAGGGATATTTATTTTAATGTATTTATCGCAAACCATAATGTAGTACATTTGATAGTAGATTTAATGTTGGTACTTTTAAATATTTTAGTATGAGGTCGCACCGCACGCGTGGAATACAGTGTTTTATTGCGATAAGACAACGCATCGCAACGGAGATGTGGCTTCGCTCTTTAGTCGTATATTCATATATAGCTAACGTCAAGAATAAAAGAAACAAATAAATAAATAAATATCCCTGGACATTAAATATCCCTGGACATTATTCCACACAGCGCCATCTAGCCCCAAAGTAAGCTAATTAAAGCTTGTGTTATGGGATACTAGACAACGGATAAACATACTTAAATACATTTTCTTTTGTAAATACATACTTATTATACATAGGAGACACCCAGACCAGTACAAACAGACATGTTCATGCACACAAATGTTTGTACTGTGCGGGGATCGAACCCGCGACCTCTGGTGTAGTAGCCAATTTCTTAACCATTACACCAAGTCGGTCGTAAATAATACCTTCATACGAATGTTGCAAACAAGAATGAGGATCTTATCCTTAACGGGTACTAAGAATTGTCACAAATAAAACTAAGAATTATACTAACAAACATTTTATTATTTTTTAAACAATTCTAGCGCGAAACAAGGAATTAAGTAACAACGAAATAAATCATCAAACAATTAGGTACATTTATATTTAATTATAATACATCAATACTCTATTGAATTAACTACTTTCTAATGCAATGACAAAATATGACTTCTTTTCGTCTTACTACTTAATTACTACAACAGTTAGGAGAAAATAACTTAGGGTTCCTACGTTTTGTAAAATGAAGGAATTATTCAAAATATATAAAATTATAGTGACAGTAATTATTTCACATGTTAATTTGTGCAAATTATCAAAAAAATACCTGTCATACTTATATACTACAAGTTGAAAATATGTAATGTATTGTAATGATATTAAATTTATTAAGAATGTCAATCACAAAGAATGAACATACAGGAAGTTGGAGCGAAATGTTAATTTCAACAAAAACGTTTAAAAGTAGGGGTCTTCAGGAAAAGACCACAAAGAAATTAGTTAGTCGACTAGAAAACGAGGAGAGGAATTCATAAATCGACTTATTTCCATAAATCCTATCATTTATTATGCCTATATTTAGTTTATCATTGCCTATAAATAAATATTTTCATAAAATTAGTAAATTAAATATATATTAATTTCTTGTAACTGAAACTGTCCGACAGCAATCTCGGTCTAAGATTGGTGGCATTTCACGACATATCACCCTGTCAAAATATTCCACATATTTATATAAGTTCTACTGCAAATGTGCCATGGGCCAGTATCTGAATTTCATTGATGATTACCTCTCGAATGATGATTCTTTCAACACCAAGCAAAATGATTCAATTCCTTTCACGCTGCAAAAGTTTTGTATCTGCACTGTATTTTGTCTCATTCTGAATCGGTGGTAAAAAAATTATCGATGTTACTTTCGAAATAGCAATCAATTCATAATGTTACTTTTGTGAAATGAATTTCAAAACTTGAGCCCATGAAATGGAACGCTTTTTAAGGGATACAAATTCTGTAACAGAGCTTGCACGAGCACCAAACATTACCTGGTCAGTTAGCGCATTTCGGAACTGCAAATACCATAATTAAGAATGCGCTAGCAACGAGTAAGTATATCAGAAATAAGTGTTGGCTGCCTTTCCACCAGAGATGTGCAAGCTGAGGTACGAAATTATTAGACAGCTTTCACTGAGGCTATGCTATGTAACGGAGCGAGTAAGATGTGCTGCGAAAATACTCCACCGCTATCTGTGCAAGGAAGATTCGCAGCGCGAGCTATGCGATGCGATGTAGCGACTGTAGGGAAGGCACGCACAGCACGCACCATAACACGCATCCATTTGTTACGTTATGTTTCATATTATAAAAATAGCTTAGCAGTACCTGTTTTCACCAGTGCTATGCTATGTGGACCTATGAATGTGATTGGTGGATATCAAACGTATCCACAGCAACGTAGCATAGCACATCTCTGGTGGAAGCTCAGCCTGATTATACTGAGGACATGCTAGGGCTGGCTTTGTAAGGTTAGACTTAGCTTTAAAACTGTCAGACCAGAATCAAAAATAACAGAAATTACAATATTTAATATTATTACAAATAAATATGACGTGTGCCATATTTTGTGCTTTAATGTGCTTCAAGTATTTATTAAGATCAGCCTAAGATAAAAATGCGTGTAAGTAGTGCTCATTATTTGTGGTAAAAATAAGATGTGATAAAACAATTATTATTAAAAATCCTTAGTAGGTAGATATAGAATATAGTTTGTGTCATGCACAAAACTTTAAAAAGTAAATTAATATTTATATTTACACTGAAATCCCGGCCTACTTCCAACTTACTTTACAACCCTAATTAATACAATTATATCTTTTATATATGCTTTTATGTCTAATGTTAGTATTCCAGTCAAAAAATGTTAAACCTATAAAGATAATGTAAATTTTCTTCACATTTTTTATAATTTTCATGTTACACAGCAATCAAAAAGATATCTAATACTAATGTAACACGTAATATCGATAATAGCGCATAGTTATTTAATCTACTAAACCATCAATCAAACTTATCGCATCGCCGTTCATTTCGGATAATTTCGACAATGTATAAATGTATCGTTTTAAAACTCATATAAAAAAAAAAAACCAAATTGCGCGAAATTTTATGTTCACATAGATTCAGCCATAATGACTGACTGGCTTTAATTTCTATTAAACATACCTACAGGTCATTTATTTTCATCGTAGTTGATGTAAATAAATCGTAATTCTTTTAAACTGTGGGTTTAACAAGACCTTAATAAACATAGCTCGTGACATAGGATCGTGAGGTCCCGAGTTCAAATCTGGCCAGAACCAAAATCTTTGTGTTCATTGTTAAATTTCAACAATGAAACCAAACCAAATCAACCTGGATAACGGCGAAAGGCTCACCACCCACCACGTTGGGTTCTATTACAATTGGTGAAAAGTGGACTGCCGAGTGTTCCGTTCACCATGACGGCTACAGTCACTGGCATCTGACTACCCGGTTTGGGATATAGTCGTGATGAAATGTAAACTTAGCTCAAGTAAATTAAATTTTTCAGGTTTAAGTCGATCCACCACACTAGTTTTTGCAACTTCACTCACTCACTCAATCACTTCAGACCACTTGTACAGTGGCGAACGCACTGAACGTAACTTTCTTTGGCGGTTCCGCACTACAAGTCCTCACTACAGATCTCTTCGCACCATCCTGAGCGTTGCTCTTCAACACAGGCTTCAGATTCGCCACATCACCATGCGATTGGGCTTTAAACCTCCCAATAGTATTACTGGGATTACCCAAATCACGCAATTTGTTAGTCAAACCAGTTATCCTGTTAGATAAGTTAGAATAATTAGTCTTCTTCACATCATTCTGCTTTTTAGGCTCACTCAGCTTCTTCGGTATCTCAAGACTTTGCAGCGATGCGAATTTCCTATGATCCGTATTGAGATAGTTTCTCTTCATTTCTGTATTGGGCCGTGGAAGTCTTGGTGGCCGTTGCAAGTAGTTGTTCGGTCTGAACTGTACTGGGGCTAGTTTGGGCTTGGGGTCGCTGGGGAGGCGGTAGTATTGAGGCACTGGTTCGAGACGGGGAGGTTTCCTGAGGGTCAGAGCCATGGCGATCTTAGTAGGCCTCGCGAGGCTGTCGAAGGCCGTGGTGGAGAATTGGGAGCGGCTCGTCTTCCATTCTTCGCGATCTGATTCGTAGCCGGCGGTCACTGAAATGAGAGGAAGGAATGGATTAATTTGGTTGGATTTTTATATTTGTTTCAGATTTCTAAAATCTTGCAATGATTAAATACAATGTGATAGAACACGAATAGTGAGTGGTGATCGTAGCCCATGGAAACTTATAGATAACCTACTTGCACTCTTTACCTCATGCTATTGAAAAACCATCGCTATTGAAGAAGTTGGAGCAAATATCAAGACACAAGTCACAAATTCGATATACCTACAAGTCTTATGGATAAAAAAATTCAGGAACTGAAAAAGGAAAAACAAGTTCTAAAATGAGACTGGTAGAGTATTTCATTCCCTTGTAACTTTAAATGCCGTCTATTTATTTATACCGGGTGACCATAACAGCTTGATCAAAATATAGAGTAGGTACTTTCAAGAATACAGGGAGAAAAGTTTTAAAAGCTAAATCACACCGACGAATCGGTGGTACGGTGGACGTAAGGACGACAGGAAAAACCAAAGTATTGCAAAATGGGTTTTGTGGAAGCAGCATAGGTTGCATTTATGTAAAGATTGATGTGATTTCGTGTCCAGCTACTAGTTTCAAAATAGAAGTATAAATACTTCAGTGTTTTGCTGGTTTGCTAAAAATGCGCTCCATTACTCCCATCATACTTTAAAATCAGCAATTAACATAACGAAACAATTAAAATCTATTGTTATTTGCGTACTCAGCAGTTTGAAATTTAAATGACCAAATTAAGAGGCTTACATAAGTTTTGCGATGCAAATACTGGTCATTTCCGCGGTTCCATACATACAAATTACGTCTGAATTAAAGAGCTGTCCTGATGACCTAGTGGGCTTTAATATAAAGTTTTTGTCTCTGTTACGGCATAATATTGCAATGACAGGAAATTATCTTACCCCCAAATTCAGAATCATCAACCAATGTTAGCCCATGCAGCCAGCAACTATGCTTGTTAGCCGATACAAAAGAGTAGTATCTACTGAGTTTCTTGCCAGGTCTCCTCAGTGGAATCAGCGTTTCGGTGAGATTTTGTGAATGTAATGTAACTAATAAGTATATTCAGTATGTACGAGTAGATTGTATTCATATAATGTATGTTTATACTATAGCTAAAGTAACAATATTTAATGACGATTCGAACGAACTGGTAGGGGAAAGTGGGGGAAATACGAACACCTAAGGGAAAACTTAGATAAAACAGTGGAATTTGATCACAGTTTCTTTATTTTTTAAATTATAATGTTTACTTATCTGTCTAACGAATGGACTTATCAACATTTATATTTTTTGAATTAATTGCAACATTACGAAAGAAAAACAAAACCCTTAGTGTTCGGCTTTACCCGACATTAGTCGGGTAAATACGAACACCAAGTGGGGTAATTACGAACTAACATTATTAACGACAGATATTAGGTCATTATAGAGTTTACTGCATTTTATGATATAATCGTCAAATTGCGTTTCCTGATCGTCTGTAAATAAAGGTTTTTGTCCAGACCTTGGCTGTTTCATCACTTCTTCCTTTAGGTGGTCAAAAATTGTTGTTTTTGGAACATTATAAGTTTCTGCTGCTTTTTGAGATCTTCTAAACTATACTTTGTAAGTACTGGCGCTAGTGGTGGCGTGATCTCCGAAATGGCGGCAAGCAAACTATGGCTATCTCTTTCTAACATATTAAAACCATTGAATTCGGCATTACCCCGCGTTCGCGTTTCCCCCACTCTCCCCTATATGGTCAACTTGAAAGTATTTTTGAATTTTGAAAACCATTGCAAAATGGGTATAATGTTGTCAACGCAACCGTTTACGTGATGTCGTGTGTATGTCTGCCTGATGCCAAGAGGATTTCGGTATCAGTCAAACAGATAAATTACAGCAAAAAAAAAATAAGATAGTCAACGATATAGGCGTACGTCTGAGACTCTTTAAACGTGGTAGATAATTTTAAAAATAAGTATAAAATGATTGCATAGTAATCATTCATATAGCTGACCATTCTAAATACATTAACGTATCACCTAAAACAAAACCTATTTTTAAAAGGTATTTCATCAGATGACCCAAGTCAGCAGCCTCTTCCGTCACAACTGGCATACAAATTGGTAGTTCTAGACAGTTCAGATGACCTGGTAGATTAGCTGCAGAATTTGTGCAACACAGATGCTCTGAAGAATCTTAATCAGGCGTCCAAGTTTCCTTGACATTCAAGAGGCTTTAAAACCGGTGTGTTCAATGCATTGTCTAATTTAGACAGTTGACATTACCATAAGCAGAAAACAGTAATGGTGAACGTATTTAAATGTGTATTTTGCAAAGAAATTGTCGAATTATGAAAAATGATCTTTAGAACGACATTCTTGCTGTTTGTCATTGTTTTATCGTTAATCTGGTTTCACCCACTTTGTGTTCCAAGATTATTTTAGATCTCAATTTTTTACTTAAGCGTTTTTTTTAAGTTTATTGGTATTCATGTTGTATTGTAGGTATATAATCCCTGTTATATTATATACCTACAATACAATACACATGCATTAATAAAATAATAACAGAGTAACAATAGTCCAAGGGTCGGAGATTCACCTTGAAGCCCGGTTTTCACCCTAAAAATACTACTTTATTAGCAACTAATGAAAACAAGCATAGGCATTGTGAAGGAAGAAAAACTGAATAAAAATGAGTTGATATTCTTAAATGTATGACATAGGTACATACCTGATTTATTAAAAGATTAAGTATGCGTTGTTGCTTGAACGAAAAAGACGAGTGAGTTTCTGTACTCTCGTGTATGATAGCAAATTCTATAAAGTAGGAATTAAATAATAAGGACTGGCCACTCTCATTGAGCTGACCAATTACCATCGAGCATGATCTTTGTCACCCATTTATATCCGATTCCGAAGCAGAAGTTGATTTATTGAACAGATAATGAAGACAATGCTTATTTTACCCTTTTGAATTAATTAACGGAAGAAAGTGCATTCATTCGTGCTGTGAGTGAAGACGGTTACTGAGTGAATCCTATACTTGAGCCACTCGGGTGGCCCAGAAGTAAAGAAGTGAATGGTAGGTTAGAGATATAACCTGGACACATTTATGACGGACCGACTGACGCGGACGTCCAACCAACGCCAACGCATTCACACTAAACCGTCAGCACGTATTTATGTATTTTAGAGCACCCATTGTGCATTCAGCGGGCCTACTGAAAATCAGCGCCTGAGCCTATCGAGCCCAAGCAATCGCTGAGTGAAATTAATTTGCCCCCAGGCTTAGCATACTGGATTTAAAAAATTAAGCCTTAGTGAGATAAGTAGGCACACACCTTGATGAAGAATGTTTTCTGTAGTAAGTTTTGAAAAGATTTTCCCACTCGAACTCACGTCGTCCACAATCCGAGGGGCTACTCTGACTACTGAGTTGAGTGATTTCGGTACCTCAGGGGTCAGAGCAGCCACCAGGATTCTGGAAGCTTTGACTAAATGGTTGACCTAAAACTTTTCTTGTTAGAGGCCTAAGCTCTCATGACGAATAATATCTGTGCCTGACACAAATGACCAATCACCAGATTGCGGAAGAGGCAAGTGTAAGACGAGCCCCGCGAGAGAACGCTGCCCTTCACGGCCGGGTAGTGTCACACACACGAGATCTGTTACAAGTGTCGCAGTGTGCCAACCTCGCTACCTATGCAGTCCACTAGATTGGGTGCAGTCAACAGCTCATGCGGAACAAAGTCTACTGTAGAATACTAACACAATTGCTGAGGATTATTCTGTTGGATTTGAGGCTAAAGATACTAGGATTCAGTATTTTAGACGAGTATTAGGGCGCCGCCATCGCCGTTTGGCAACGACTACATTATGGGGGATAGTTTACTATATTACAATTACCAATTGACATTGTGGAAAGTACTAAGAAGTAGGTATGTTTTTTTTAAAAAACCCCGTAACTCAAAAACATTTGAGATCTTGAAGAATGATTAAAGTCAAATTTATTCATGTAAAACTGGATTAGCAATATTAAAATGAGTACGAGTGGGTAATATTGTTATGTTAAGATAATGTCATGTTTAAATCTTGCTACTTACAAATATAGACCTATTATAAAGGCTTTGAAAGTCTAGTTCTATTCAAAAAATTGAAAATAATTTTATATTGGTATCCTTGGCACATATTGAACTGCGTAATACAGCAGGTGGTGTAGAGCACTTTAAATTCAGAGAAAAAAAATGTCTAGAATACAGACGAATGTTGACTTCATTGTTTGCATATCAATGTTACTGATTGAGCAAAGATGTTAAAATCTTTTTTTTGAGCAAAAAACCTGTGTTTTTTGCTTATCCTTGTCAATGTTATAAGGATTTATATTATTTCAATACTCGTGATTTAACTGGTAAAAAATGCAGCCACGTAAATACATGAATATAACATTTACAAGCTATATTTCCTGAACCAGCCTTCTAATGGAATTGTCATTTCGTGAACAAACTAATATTATTAACGAAACCATATTCAAAAATTTAAAGTTTCTTGTAGTAATACTTCTTTGCAACTAAAGCGATTTACTAATTTCAGAAAAATATCCTCATTAATGACGTGACTACATACTCGTACATATTAAGGACCAAGTTCTTCTTTTCAAAATCATTAATAACGTAGTCGACTCTCCATATTTGTTGAGTAAAGTTTTTTATAAATGTCCTAGGCCTAGCGCACGGCACGGTAACGCTTTCAGTACACCGTCTTACAAGTCCAATTATAGGAAAAATTGTTTATAATAGGAGTCTGCAACAAGTACAACAGCACTTACAGTAACCTCGACAGATTTTATGAAAAAATTGAATTTAAAAAATTGAAGAGGCCAGCGGATCTTATCTAGTAAATCTTGCTTCACTAGTTATAGCAAGCAAACAAACCTACTTAGTTCATATCTTTATGTATTGTTTTGATAACCTTTTTTTGATCGCAATGTTGTCTAGATCATTACTTTATGTATTGCCCAACAGTGAGAACATTAAAAGCTAATGTACTATTTTAGTTAAATTGAGCAAATGTATTAGTAATAGCTGTTTGTTTTCCTTAAGAAATAAAAAAAAATAAAAAAATTTTTGCCACTCCATAGCGTTGCTAAATCTATAGTGTATCCCTTGCTTGTCACGTATGTCCTAAAAAGCCCCAGCGGCGAAATTAAGCAATTTTTGTTTACATATCCACTTAACATTAGCTGGCGTGTAGTAGGGCTGCCACAGGTGCGTTTTTAGCCTATATTCTGTTCCACTGCTGGGCGAAAGCCTCTAGCATTGAAATCCAAACAGCGTCATAATTGATGAAATTAGCTTATACACCACGCTTGCCAAATGCGGATCGGTCAATCTAATTGGAGCTATGATTCAAAATCACCTTTTACAGGCCCTTACACGGAGGTGAAAGAACAGATTGACTGACTGCAACTGCTCACAAATAAAAGGTCCACTTCACTGGATTGTAAGTTGACTTATAAAATTGAAGTTAATTATAAAAGTGATGTAAAGTGCCCCTGATATTTATATTATGTTTATTAAAATAAAACTTCAAAACAATAGTGTAAACCCTACTTCAAGGCCGACTAAAGAGGTTCTCTCGTTTGTCTTACGCTAACCAAATATAGTTATTAGATGAAGAGTTGGCTTCCCCTCGTGCGCTTCATTAAAACGAGATTTGAGAACACAATTAGCCTCGAAATAAAGAAGACTTTTGACACACACTCTCTATCTCTCTCTCACACACACACACAGACTTACAGACTCACTCGCATACAAACACTCGCATTTCACGGGCTTTCTGAATTGTTAAATATTGTTCTTTATGTATTATTTTTGTTCATACATTACCTTATAAGTATGTCATTTAAATCACTTGTTGGGAGAGGGCGCTCTCACTGCGCTACAGTTTATAACTTTTGCAGTTGAGAACACCACATTTGTAATAAAATAATAAGTTTATGATAAATAAAGAATTTGAATTTGAAATAATTGGCATTTTTGTAGGTAAATTTTGAATACATTGAGTGTTGAATGTAATCTTTGTAATTTGCATCAATGGTTCCATTAAAAAGCTTGCCATCGCCCATCACGCGGCTCTACAACAGTCGTGGTCAGAGTCTGATAGATATATTGAAGTAGGTACGAGTATTCTTAATTGTATACTTGCTTTTAATTAGTCTGAATATTACCAGATCAAGAACAGTCATTTATTACATAAATTGTTAATTATATTTTGCGCAATAAAGGTAACTTGTATTTTGTGTTTTAAAGACAAAAATGTTCTTTGAAGAACTCATGGCAGATACTCGTAGTTCCATATTTGAATATGGAACTACGAGTATCTGCCATGGCAGTTTGGTCAAAGCGAACGTCTCTGCATAGAAGAAATCAATGTTTTATCTATGGTACCTATCAGTGACGAATCTCGGTGCAAATTTATGATGGTTTGTGAAACTTTGGAAGGCTTAAAAATAAAGTAGAGTAGTGTAAAGTGCACATAAAGGGAAATGTTTCATGTATTGTGTAGAATAAAATATGAAATTTGGAATACCGAAGAATCATAATTAATTTCGAATTTCAACCCCTAAACATTTACGCTAATACCCTTCTGGGGTGACGCAGTGGTCACAAGCGCTTCCATCGGGATAAACATAAATAGGTACGATTATTTCCTTTTTTATAGAATAAAAGCAAAATAGTCATAAATACATATTTAAATAATAAATAATTATTTCTTCACGGACATCTTAATGCAAACAAAACAAAGTGCATCAAAATCTCTATGCCCAATGTGAGACAGGTTGATACTATTGTAACTATGAATGACGAGCCATTAGAATTAACAAATTCTACTGTATTTTTAGGAATAACTTTAGATTCTAAGTTACAATGGGGTCCGCATATAACGGTTCTGGCAGGGAGACTCAGTTCCGCTGCTTGTGCTGTTAGAAAAATAAGACTCTTGACTGATATTGAAACAGCAAGACTAGTATATTTTAGCCACTTTCATAGTGTTATGTCGTATGGTCTACTGTTGTGGGGTTCAGCTGCAGACTTGAACACCATTTTTGTACTTCAAAAAAGAGCTATCCGCTCCATTTACAAACTTAGATCACGCGACTCGCCTAGGGAAGTATTTAAGAAGATCGATATTTTAACTGTGCATGCTCAGTATATTTTAGATAACATAATGTACTTTTGTGCGCAAAAACTTGCATCTGTTCAAAAAAAACAGTGATACTCATAAACATAATACCAGAAATAAAAACAAATTGAAAACTCCCAGTCTTAGGCTACACAAGGTGGGAAACTCATTTGTGGGTCAATCTGTGAAATACTTTAACAAAATACCTCAAAGTCTTGTTGATCTACCTCTTCACAAGTTTAAGTCTGCAATTAAAGCAAAGTAAATGAAACAAGGTTATTATAATGTAGAGGATTACTTGAACGACAAAAGTTTGTGGTCATAGTAGGAATAATCTGCTCCTCTGCTCAATGTTGTGTTCTTTTTTCTACTCTCATTGGCTGTAGGTACTCTGAATTTATTTTTTGTAAAACAAACAAAGTTCAAAAGAGTAACTATCGAGTTTCTTTCCGGAGTCTTCTCGATAAGAAGCAACGTCCGAACCGGTGGTAGATTCACATTATGTATATTCACGATATTTACTAATATTGTACTATTTTATTTACGTTTATTATTTCAATATACTTTTTTTTGACATGTCATAAGTGCTTTGTACAAGCTTAAATGAATAAATGATTTTTTACTTTACTCTACTTTACTTTTACATCGTACGAAATTATTCAAAACAGAGGCACACAACAGCAAAAATTAATAAAAAAAGAACATGATATAATAAATATCATCAGAGAACATTGCAGTCCCGATGTCGATAAATAGAAAGGACCTCACTTAGCATTAAGGGTATGAAAACACATTGATGTAACAGCAAACAGGCTAACTCAAAAAAATATGGCCACAACTTGTGTGTAAACATAGTTACAGGTCTCTCTTCAGCGATTCGCACCTGCAACATTGTTGCGCGCGACCATTCAGTGGCGTCAAAGTGGTCGTCAACAGAACGTCATCAACATAAAATGCAAGCAACGATTTTCCGGTCATTCACGAGCTCAGCCAACGTCCATACTATGTGTCAATACTGTCAATAGGTCATTGTAATGCATGTTTGCCGGTGGCTCTCAAACTGTGGTAGAAAACAGGTAAAACTTTATTAAGACTGTGGGATGTCCATGCATGCGGAAACATCTATTCACAAAATTGTGATAAAAGATTAAATCCTAAAATGTACATTCTTGGTCTACTAACTGTGTAACCAGTTGTACATATTAGTTTGTTTTTGTGCAATATCTTTATATTTTTTGTCTCATCTTATCTATTTAATTTTCGTTACTCTATTCGAATCAAATACATTATCAATTACACTAGATGTAAAATTAAAAGAGTTTGTCAAAGAAATTCGAGTATTGGGATCTATTTTGCCAATGTTGCTAGATTTGTGTTGATAATGGTGACGTCACGTGTCTAGCATACCTTAACTGCAACACTATTATCTATCATCTAAGGCAAACATGAGTCAGTAACTTATTTTAATTCAAGCTGGGCGGGGGGGCTACCCTATCAGCACCCTAACCTGACTTTAATTTGTTGTAGTCGAAACCGCTCGTAGATCTTTCACGTTATGTTCAACACGTCATCTCGCAGAGGATACTGCTAGCGATGAGATTGTGTGCAATGCCGTAAAGTATCTACGTTTAGTTGGCAAACAGCCTTAAAGTTAATATGCGGTTACAGTACAATAAAGCCTGGTCACAAAAACGGTGTTACTGGTCCCATTTACAGGAATGAACATTTTACACTATGCTTCCCAATAACATTTGAGAGCCGATGAGAATTCTAAATTGAGTTTAGTTTAAGCGTAGGTGAGTATAGTTTGAGACTTCGCTTAGTAATTTGTCAGAATTCATTCATACACAACATTCTTCCAGTGTTTTCCTGACCAAAGTTTATGCAAGCTTTTCCGTCAGAGGACGACGCTCTAGCTGTGGTTAGCTCTTTTGTGTAATAAAAATATACTTTTTCGACAACTCGACAAGCAAACTGTGTCATATGATTCTCTTACGGATAGGTTTCAAAAACATACCTAGGAATCGATTCTAAGAAAACTTTCTCTATTGGGGTTACCGAGCGATTGCCAAAATTATGAGCGGACATAAAGAGTGAGTGATTCATGAACGGATAAGAAAGGGATGTCCGGTAAAAACCACAAATATGATGAATATCTTTTTTTTTTTTTTTTTTTTTTCATATCTGGTACAAGTACAACCTACACCAAATTCAACTGAGGCTGTCAATAAATGAATGGCACCAAGATTTTTACCAGCATCTAAGATTTACTTTTACTCCCAACCCATTGTACAATGTTATGTACTCGTAAAATTGGTTACCCTTCAACTTCATGCTCTTGTAGCTTGCCAGTAGAAATGAAAAAGGTATTTCTTAGAAAGAGATAAACATCGATATTTCTTAACAATGTATGAATGTGGAAAAAAGACGCACTAATCTAAGCAATCGCCTACACAAGGGATGCTGTCTCGATTCAATTTTGGCAACGAACCGATTTTGGTCAGGACAATTAATTAAGAATCCTCTTGACCCCTCTTTTCAACACACACAAATTAGACAGGCATGAGTCTGAATGATTTCAGCGTCGATAATTTCGATTTTACGGAACATTATCACTGATTCAAACTGACAATGCAAAAAGCGATGCATGATATTGCGGATTTACAACGGAAATATATGTATACGAAACACCAAATACGTAGTCATAAAATACATTTTTTAGTATCATTATTTCGTTGAGATCGTCGTGGCATAATGGTTCAGCACCCGAACTCAGATCGTGGATCGTGTGGTCCCGAGTTAAAATCTGGCGAGAACCAAAATCTTTGTGTTCATTGTTAATAGTCAATAGTCATTTATTGGTAACAATCCAACTACAGGTCAAAAACATAAAAAATGTAAGAGTAAAATAAAATCTAATGAAAAAGTTGTTTATAAAAAACAATTAGAGTCGGTACAATGTACACCATAATGACACAAAAAATGAATATGATTAAATGTCCAAAATAATGATGTTATTGAGATTAGAATAAATGTAATATGATAATAAACATGACATTAGATTTATGTAAGATGATTCAATGTCAAAAGGAAAAATAATAAAAAAGCCTTTTGAATATCAGACATGTCAGCGTAAAATGTCAAAATTAAATGAAAATTATAAAGAAAGAAAATTACAATATCCTATCTAACTAAATTTTATGAATTCGTCGTAACTGTAAAATGCCTTTTGAATGAGCCAGTGCTTCAGTCTAGCTTTGAAAAAGTTCAAGCTAGTGGAGCTAGTGACGTTGTCCGCCAATCTGTTGTAAACAGTCGGACCCATGACATGCGTAGTTCTACATCATTTAATTTTTAATTTATTTTTAACTCTCCGGTGACGGAAAACATCGATAACAAACCTAATTAACCCGGATAACGGCGGAAGGGTCACCACCTACCACGTTGGGTTCTAATACCATTGGTGAAAAGTGGGCTTCTGAGTGTTTCGTTCACTCACTTGAATCTGACTACCCCGCTTGGGATAAAGTCGTGATGGTATGGTATTATTTAGTTGCAATTTTTTAATGACGTTCTACCGAATCCATAAGTGAAAATCAAAGTAGAGTAGCCCTCACATGTAGGTATATCTGCCCCTTTAATCATTATCGACATGTGTCAGGGCACCATTACTTTGAAGTGTGCTCAGCTTTGATTAAGGTTCATAGATTCGAGGGTAAGAGCTTTTGTGAGGTAAGTCTATCTATCCTTGGGAGTTAGGAAAGATAAGTTGTATGTTCTTCAGGGTCACGAAGGATTAATATTGCTAAAAGCCTTGCCACCTAGCAAGGGTCTGCACAATTTATTAATAAAAGAGAGCAAAGTAAACTGAACGAAGTAACTAATAAAACCAACAGAAAATCACAAATAATCCAAACAAATGGATATCAAAACATACGAGTATGGACAGATCAAGAAATCACTTTCACCGACAGTCTAGACCAAGTTGAATGACCGACACACATTGCGCAAGCGGCCTTGAGGCAATTACTAACTTCACCACCGTTGCCATATCCCAAATTAGCTGGAACATCGATTTTGCCGAAAACAAGCATTATTCTGCAATGCTTTGCATGAAATTGTAGCAAAGATGTCCCACTATTACCGAAATGAGATCAAGCAAGCAGCATATTTTATTGCACTAACATTCGTTTATTACTTTTTCATCCATTAAACCTATTACTTTTTGACTTGCCAAATCAAATTCAAACATAATGATATCGGGATAAGACTCTTGCGTTAATGTAAACACTTTTTGCAGAAATCAAGACGTGGAAGTTAGGTGAATTCAGCGGCAGTGCGGATACAGAAAATATACATTCTTCATTGAACTTAGAAGATAGAATACTCGTATCATCAATAATAAATAAATATCCCTGGACATTATTCCACACAGCGCCATCTAGCCCCAAAGTAAGCTAATTAAAGCTTGTGTTATGGGATACTAGACAACGGATAAACATACTTAAATACATTTTCTTTTGTAAATACATACTTATTATACATAGGAGACACCCAGACCAGTACAAACAGACATGTTCATGCACACAAATGTTTGTACTGTGCGGCGATCGAACCCGCGACCTCTGGTGTAGTAGCCAACTTCTTAACCATTACACCAAGTCGGTCGTCAAGACCCGCTGCGGTAAACGTTGACGGAAGCCTTAGCTAAGAGCAACACGCCAGTACGTTTCTACATGTTTATTAAATAAATAAATATCCAGGATAAATTACACCAAGATCATCTGACAAACTAAGCAGAGCTTGTACTATGGGTGTCAGAGACTGATAAACGTTACTTAAACATTTCTAAATACATACTTATAAAGATTATAATACCCAAACACCACAAACACAAATGTTCATCACGTGAATGTTTGTCATGGGTGGGGATAGAACCCACGACCTCCAGTGGTGCTAAAGGTAGGGTCGCTGCCATTGCACCAACAGGCCAGTCATCATCTCATCATCAGTCATCTCATTGACAGGATTGAGTGACGTAACTCAGTGACATGTTGCTGTTGGATATGGCCTCAGGATCAAGCAGTGGTAACCAAAAGTCCAAAACCAAACATTTAACGAAACTGGTAGGATGTATTTCCATGTTACCAACTTAAAGACTGCTAAAGAACAGGAATTAAGTAAATGACAATTAAATACACACCTCAAAAGTGTCTAGGGATCAACATATATTTTTGCAATAACTTTTCTCCTGATTGATATTAATTGAAATGTTCTTTAAGGATTCATCAAATAAAGTGTTTTCGTTTGTCTACAGTAACGATAAACCAAGTCACCTTTGCATAAATATAATAAAGAAATTTGCCATTTTCCTAATAAAGGGATTTTTGACATTTGAACCACTAACATTAAAGTTCGAAAAAAAGACTGAAATAACAGTTTTCTTTAAAATGTTATTGGGTAACTTAAACAATGAATAATCCGTGTTTCTACCGCAAACACTAACAACACAAGAACATCGGTTTGGCATACTCAAAATGAGTTCATCCAAATCACGCTGTGGAATGGCCGCCCATGTTCGTTGCAACAACAAAAAAAGGTCTTCTTGCGACTGGATACCCTCCATATTCGGCAGAGCTCTTCTCTGTAGCATATCCCATGCATGCTCAATCGGGTTTAAGTCTGGCGACTGAGCAGGCCAGGGCAGGACATTGATGTTAGCTGCGGCGAGAGTCTGTCTTACAACTCTTGCGGTGTGCGGTCGTGCATTATCATGCATTAACTGAAATAAGGGACCGATTTGCACTTGTAGAGGAACGATGACGTCTGATACAATCGTCTCAGCATAAATTTGAGCGTTGAGGTTGCCTCTGATCCAAATCAACTTAGTTCTTCCGCCGATCCAAATACCCGCCCATACCATGATGGTTCCACCACTATAAGGATGGACTTCCTGGCAGGATTTTAATCGCTGTTGGCGTCCAGGGGTTCTCCAGTGTCGTATACCTCTTGTATCCGGTCTCATACCAAAACGAGACTCACCAGAAAAGCACACGAAACGCCATTGTTCTTCTGCCCAATTTCTGTGTTCAAGAGCCCATTGATATCGAATCCTACGATTGTGCATTGCTATAGGTGGTACCCTTAGCGGTCTTCGGGAATGAAGGTTCACTTCATGCAAGCGGTTTCTGACTGTTTGGTCGCTAATTAAGTTCCCTGAAGAGTGATGAAGCCTCACGGCTAACATCATGGCGGTTATTGTTGGAGCTCTTCGAGTTGTGATTTGAATGTATCCGTCTTGTCTCCGTGTGGTGCAGCGATACCGTCCTCCATGGCGCTCAGCCACGTTACCAGTGCTTCGGTAACGTGTCCAAAGTCGACTGATAACACTCTGACTTGTATTCAGAGCTAAAGCCACAGTACGTTGCCGGGAACCAGCTTCTATCATTCCCACGGCTCTGAGCATTTCTTCCCTGCTTAAATGACGTCGCCGCTCCATGATAACGTTGGTTTTAATCAGTAGTAGGGAAACAGTAGCACTAATAATGTCTTCAATGCGTTGTATGTTTTTATAGGGAAAATATTGACAGATGATTTTCATCTTTTACTCGAATTTGATTGACAGTTCCTGTTTCAAATTATGAAATGCACCAAAAAGGATCCTAATAAATTTATAAAATCATAAATTTATTACAAAGCCACATCTCAATCTCAAGAAATCCGCATAAAAATGCTTGATCCCTAGACACTTTTGATGTGTGTATTTGGAAGACGAACATGCTGTTAAACAGTGATAATTCGACTATCATACATTTCGTTTTGTATTTTTTTGCATATGATGTATTTTTTCTCATAAATTCTTATCTACATGACTTGACTTTTAACTAGACTGGCGACATTTTTGTCGTTAAATAAGAGATAGGTCAATAAGTCATCACTGTGTAATCAAATTTCTTTTTCAAAGACTAGAGGTAGGTGATTAGTATGTTTCTTATCGTATTTTGACGACCGTAGTGTTCTCCTGTTTCACGACACATTTTTACACGTGTTCAATTGAGATTAAGTTTTAAAAAATGTTGCGCTCCTGTGTATGTAAATAAATGATTGAATTGTATTGTATGTTTTTCGTTTTGTTTTGCAAAGTTACCAATTGCCCCACCATTTTTACGCAGATGATCTACAGATCTACAAGCAGGGAAAGACTGTTGAGATTAACAGCGCTATTGGACAAGTTAACCGCGATCTGGAGTGCGTTGTTGAGTGGTCTGCCAAATTCGGAGTCAAGGTTAATCCTATCAAATGCCAAGCCATAATCATCGGTGGCTCACGACAACTGGTGAAGCTTGATATGAGTGCAGTTTCACCTATTGTAATGGACGGGATCGTTGTTCCTTACTCCCCTTGTGTGAAAAATCTTGGCATTCATATGGACTGCTCTCTTAGCTGGACCAAGCATATTAGTGAAGTGAGCAGGAAAGTAACTGGGACTCTTCGCGCTCTCTATCGCCTGAAGAACTTTCTGCCGTCATCTACAAAGACACTGCTAGTGCAAGCCCTTATCTTGCCGTTGATTGATTATGGTGATGTCTGTCTCAGTAACGTTTCACAGGAGCTTTTGAACAAAATGGATCGACTTCTAAATAATTGTATACGTTTCATTTTCGGACTGCGCAAATATGACCACGTCTCCATTTTCCGCTCTAAACTTAACTGGATGCCTATCCGGCAGCGTAGGTCCATTCGAATTGTAAATGTTCTCTTTTCCATGCTTTTTGATCCTAATTCTCCATCTTATTTAAAAAGTAAATTTCAGTTTCTTCATTCTTCACATTGTCGTCAGTTGCGTTCTGAAGATACTCTTTCCCTTCTTACGCCCTCTCATTCTTCCGGTTTCATGTCTAGTTCTTTCGCTGTATCTGCGATTCGTCTTTGGAACAAACTTCCTGTTCCAATAAGAAAATCTATTAGTAAATACAGGTTTAAAGTGGCTGTTCGAAAGCATTACGGATCGGTGGTCACGCATTAGGGATGGGTCCTTGAGTCACTGTTAGGTGAATGTGGTTCAAAGTTAATACGAGGTTATTCTGAGGGGTTTATATGGCTATTATTATGTAATTTTTTTTTTTGTGGCTAGCAATTCTTGGTTTGGTTGGTTCTATTTATATTATGACTTCTATTTATGTATGTTTATTTTTATCGATTTATATTGAATTTATATATTATTTATTTTGTTGTTTTGTTATTTTATAATAATTAGCATCTGTTGTTGTTTTCAAAAGTAATTTATTTAGTTTAATCTCGTGCACCGTGTTTAATTTACCTGTTTAATCGTGTGGTTGACTGGTAGAGAATGCCCTTTGGCATTAAGTCCGCCAATTGTATCATTAATTTTGTGCAATGAAGAATAAATAAATAAATAAAATTGCGCTAGCAAGTACCGTATGTCAAACTCTTGTAAACATTGTAATAGCCAATTGTTGGAGCCTTACTAATACTAAAATAACCTATGAACATGTGCAGGCATCACTCGAACTACACATTGTGTAGCTAAACTGCTGTGTACAATAGATTTCTTGCTAATTTATGCTTCAAATATGCAATTTTTAGACACTTACTGCAGTCATAGTATGACTCTTTTAGTCGTAGTTTCTGCAAACCATGGCTCACCTCACTAACTGTCCCGCGTGCCCGACCACCTGCTCGCGTAAGGACTTACTTGTCAGTAACCAGAGGGCTACTACAGTAGCCGCTTTCTGGGCAAGTCGGATTTAGCCCGTGTTCTTGCCGACACGAAAGAAGAAGAGAAGAAGAAGTCGTAGTTTTGTGTAAATTATGATTGTTTTGACAATATTGCAATTGGAAAACAGGTTATTTACTGCAAATCTGTGTATTGTTTTTTGATTTACAAATTGTTTGACCATGAATCTGTTGCATAAGCGAATTGAGATTAGTTCAGTAGTTTTTTGTACCAAAAAAATGGCCACTGAGATTTCATGATTCATCATCTCGACTTAAAAGCCAAATTTGGATATCTCCGAGTTCTTAGGTAAGTAATTTTAGTCGACGCCAGTCTTCACTTACGTTGTTTTAATTAAAATAACATTAACTATTGCTGTACTAAATGACCGATCTTCGTAGCACACGTAACATATTTCTGCTGTACATAACCGTTTCCGTGTTGCATAGGTGCATTACATAATCTTAGCAAAACAACCAATAAACAATGAAATAATCGTTAATACTAACCTTTATTGGTCGTGGACCAAAGATTACTGGGTGGACTGTTCCTCTTGGTTTTGCCGTCTTTAAACATTAATATATCCGGGACTTTATTTGTCTTATTGTCTCTAGGAACCACATCTGGGGTTCTGTCTACGTTGACTCGAACAAACTCTCCTTTCAACACTTTGTTTTGATTTTCTTTTGTAGTCGATGGAGGTGGTGGTGCTTTAGTTTTCTTGTGAAACAGTCTTTTCCTCTCTGGTTTAGCAGGAATATCTATATCAGTGTATATTATGCTATCTATCTCTCCAATATCGCCCATATCTGTTCTAATACCGATCAAACTTAACGGCTGATCGAATCTAGAATTTAAACTTTTCTGATGAACAGATATATGCGTCACTCCATCGTTATCAGTCGTCTGCATCAAATCGAACTCCGACCGTCCTTTGTCATAAATATTGTAATCATCCATACTGTTCTTCCTATTTTTACTGAATAACTCATATGTTTTCTTCTTGGAAAACAAATTATCGCTGCTCGCATAGTTATTCGAGTTCTTCGTGAGCCGATTCCGCATTTTGAAGTATTTATATGTGAAGTATATCCTTTTGAAGTCCTGTTCATTTTCGAATTTGACCGCTATCGCTTCTTTATTAAGGTTTTTGGTTACGTAGAAGACTAGAGTTTTGTCGCAGTTAGGATAGTTTTCGATATTTACACAATTGGCTATGTCGTCTATGGCTATATTTTCATACTTGTTGTTTTTTAGTTCTGTGTAGTCTTTAAGCTTTTTGTCTTCGTCGTTGTTTTCTTTGGTGAGTAGTTGGAGCTGGTCTTTTTCGTTGAATCCCACGATGATGTTGTAGTTGTGTGTGGCCTTCGCGATGTCCATGATGTCCAGCTGCTGGGAGGCATTGTGGAGTTTCTGGCGCGCCACCACCGAGGCGAGGCCGCCACTGCGAGCCTTCTTAACAGTCATCGTTTATCTGTAACAAGTAGAAATAATCAGTTAGAGGTATATTCAAATATAGAGAAAAAGATATGAGGTAAAATATTTAAAAAAAAGACAGCTTAGATGTTTTACTAGGATTGAAACTGCAAAGGCATCTTCATTAATGATACATCAGGCGAATAATATAAATACAACTCAAAGAAATAAACCTTATGACCTCTGATAATAGCTATAAAATTAAATATAAAACGAACATGTCTCAAGCTCTGACAAAAAACGAAGTCTGTAATAAAATATAAAATCTTTGAGTTAAATCGCCTCACTGGCAAGTAATAAAACTTTACAATATCAAATTGACACCGTTCCAAATCGATATTCCCAATCGAAAGATTCGATTCAATTATCAACTGACTTAAAAACACCTATAACGTAAGGTATTAGCCGACTTCACTCGCAAAGGCAATATTTGCTAAGTGTGAAAGGAACAAAGAATGGAAGCTTTTTTCTCTTTATTGGTAAAGGTACTAAGTAAATGAGACAAATTGGGTAAAAGCAAATTCGGCTAAGTGTTCGATTAATATTGAGACGATGTCTTTCGTTGTACTTTCACGTGCTTTCTTTTTAAATCTTTCGCACTTAGCACTAAAGGATAATTGGGTGATAACGATCAACTTAAAACACGAACCAATCGATCGATAAATTTAGGGTCAGCACTGTTTTTGACATTAAATGCTTTAAGTTATCTTAATGTGAGTCCGTGAAGTTTAGTTAAGATAACTTCGTTTTATCAATACGGTGTACGGTGTAAGGTTCACAGATAATTACAGTTTAAATTTGGGCAGTTCAATTCACATATCTTAAAAGTATTTTGTATGGGGGCAACAAGATGACATTGGGCAAATTGTTCATCTTTAAGCTCAAATGATGGGAAAAGTAAATCCTCTTGTTTATGTGAATCGCATCAGGTGATATGCTTTTAAACACTAATTGGCTAATTATTGTGCTGACAAGCCTTGCAGAAACCCTATGCGTATGGTGACGACAACTATTATGTAGGTACTCGCATTTAAGTGACAACACGATCTAACTAAACGAAAAGGCATCATAGGGTGTGGGTGGCTAGTCTGAATCTAACCCAAAAGAAAACTAAACAGAAACATATGTCCTACAGTATGTGTACATAAATAGATAGATAGATACACTATATTTCTACACACAAAAACTTAAAATAACTTCACTAAGTAAACAAAAAATAATAATAAAATAAACAAAATAATAATATTAATGATATTTACAATTTAAAAAAGGTATGGGCCGTGAGGCAAGGAACCCAGAACGCTGGCTGCGTTTCCTCGCTGAATGGCTATACTGAGCCTTTGAGCGAGGAAGGAGCCAGCTCTTCTGTCCTTGCTGGTGGCCGCAAGTTTTGTGGCTAGTATCCTGAAGAACTTTTTAGCATGCGAACCCCACGGACCAAATGTCTCAACGCCAAACGGCACAAATATGTAGTCAGATAAAATTGACTCATATTTGCGCTGCTTGGCGTTTTCAGCTGCATCAGCAGCTGCCCCGGCCCTTGACGCTGACCCGGTAACATGGGAGGGAGCCAAAGTGTCCACGCATGTAGCGTCCCACACTAAGGCCCGCCCCCTCTCCCAAGGGATCAGCGACATACCATCAGGTCTCTTGCCATCATCACGCACCACGCCTCGAGGCTCTAAAGAGGCGGGAATGTTGATGCTGGCAAGAGCTCTCCTGATGATATCGTTTAGGGCTGCGTGGCGAGACAGCCGCCCCGCACTCGTTTGGCAAGCAAGCCCGTGGAGTCCGAGTTTGTCCACATCCTTGCCGCACGGACACAAGTGGGGCTCACAAATCGGTGCTCCCAGCCGAAGCCCAACACAAATGCGAAAACTTTCACTGTCGAGGAAAGTGCCCAAGTTTATGGATGGTAATGCATGTAGCCAGTGGCCAGAATCTTTTGTAGAGACAGCAAGGAGCCTAGCGCGGTCTCGTTCACTGATTGAATTTTGTATTAAGTTTTTTAAACAGGTCTGTGCTAGCGGAGAATCCCAAAGTTTTTGATGGTTCATTTCCTTTGGGGTATCAGCACCAGCACAGACAAGTTTCCAGGCCTCCAATGCTTCTAAAAATTCAAGATGAATGCCGTTATTATTACTTAAAATTTTGTTGGTTAAATCTAGAGTGCTATGGATAGATGACAGGAAAGCAGGGAGGGAAACACTTGTGGTTTTTCTTATTCCAATGCCACCAAATTTAATAGGTAAAGTCGCTTGAGACCATGAAGAATGATTAAGCGGTAAATTTAGAATTTTTTCTAAAGTTGTTTTCAGGGTGGCATCGATTTGGTTTATTATTTCTGAATGTTTCCAGATTGGACAAGCTCTTAACACATAGGTAAATTTTGGGACGAAAAGGCAATATTTTAGAATGGTGAAAGCAACATGGGAGTTAAGGGATTCCAATCTAGATGCCGATTCCAAAAACATTTTAATTTTTTTGTCAAGAAGAGGTTTAACACTGTTATCTAGAAGAGGGGCACCCAGTAGGCAAAGAGACTCGCTGTTTAAAATTTTGATGTTCGGAGCGTAGCTATTAAATAGGTTCTTGATGTATGATTTACGGGAAAGGGAAACATTTTCAGTAATAAATAATTCGCATTTAGAAACATTTAAATCTAAACCAATTTTTTTGAAGTTATCTATAATGATAAGGAGGTCTTGAGAGACAGAGTCTGCTTTGCCACCTAAAGTTCCGTCGTCTAAATACCAGACATTTAATTTAGAATTTAGAGTAGTTATAATAGGATGGATGCCGAGACTAAAAAGAGCGGGACCTAAAGGATCACCCTGTTGGACTCCTACTGCTGACGATAAGGATTGGTCATTATAAAGTAAGTGTGAGGGATTAAAATATGATTGGTGAATGTAGGGAAAAAGTTCTGGAACGTGGGAGTAAACTTCGTGCAACAGGGTGGTCCTGTCGATAGAATTAAAAGCGTTTCTTACGTCCACTTTTAAAATCACTTCAGTGTCTGGGTCGGACAGGAAATTTCGAACGGAATGGACTGCGGCTTCGCATCCTCCTTTAGAACTAAACCCGAGTTGGATTGGTACGAAAATATCGTGGAGAGATGACGCTATGTGTGAGCAGGCTAGTTTTGATGCAAGGCGGCGAAACGTACTACCGATTGCGATGGGCCGAACACTGTTGTCATTTTTCTTAAATGCACATAGGCGTGCCCCATAAAGCTGCAGTGGACTAATCTGGAAGTGTCATCTCGCTGTGTGAAGAGAAAGCTTATCGTGGCTAAGCAATTAAAACAATAAGGCCTAAATGCAAGCGTGCGACACCCGGCGAAAAGTAGCGCTTCCCTGACGATGAGTAATTGTGTCTGTGGTTCAATTTATAAACTGTAAGCACACTAGCATATTAAAAAGTTAGCACATTTGATAATGTGTTTGACGAGATGTAAAAGTGTCGCAGACTTGATCCCTGAACAGCACAAATGTCTATCGATGATACAGATATTAATTGTGTTCCAGATTTATAATGCAAGTGAAAACCCTTACTTTGTCCCTAAAGCAATTTAGGCAAAGTGGATTTTCAAAATGAGCTATATAACTGTATAGTGAAGAGTTCTTGAAGAGGGGTTCAAGAAGGTTGTTGCAATGCGGTAAGCTGCGGTAACCGCTTACCATCAGGCAGTCCACGTGCTTGATTGTCACCGACGTTGTGTAAAAAATGTCATTTCTTATTCTTATTTGATATTTATCTGTCAATTTTGAGCCGACGCCGGGGATGGTGGTATTTATTTTGTATTGTCTTTTCCACCATCCATTAAACAAAGAGAAAATACTTGTAACATTATAAAGAAGACGTATGAACTACGAATGTACATGCAGTTTTATATAGCGTTTTAATAATAATAATAATAATATCATTTACTTTCAGGCATCTAAATTACATTCAAGATCTTAAAAAACATGATTGGCCCATAGATAAATACCTTTAGTTTAGTTTTAGTCACTTCTCTAATTTTCAGCTGTCTCTTGTAATTATTTAAATAGAAAAAAAAATAACAGGTTAGTCAAACGAAGTGAGCTAGCCTTTTCCGATATCGCTGTTTACTCTTGACCTGTCCCAAAAAAAATTAACAATAGAAGCACGCGTGAGAGCTTGCTTTACATAATATTTGGTGCATTTCCGACCAAAACTGTGTCAACTGATGAAACTGCGAGAATTAATGTCGATTCTGATTATGCAGGGGTGCTCTCCTTCTATCAGATTAGGAACAAAATTAGGCGTGAGATTGCCAGCGCAGATCACAATTACAACATCTGGAGTAAGTATGCAGATTTCAGTAATTGTTGATGACGAAATCTTACGTTGACGACATACTTATGTCAACCTCTAACGATGGGATTTTGTAGCTTCAGAAAAATACACAAAATTCATGTGATAGGATTATGGGGAGGTTATTTTGAGACATGAAATCAGCATTATAATATCTACATAAATGTTATGAAGAAGGATATTATAGTAGAAACCGCTTTTTGTGATGAGATTATCTCACTGAACGACTAGATCAACTAAAAAAACAATAAAGGAGCAATACCTAGTTTTGTATAGCTAACGTTGCGATACGCTAACAACAACTTGACACATTGAACAATCCTCCTACATTTGATATATTTCACTTCAAAATTATGGTACCATGTCCAGATGCTACGTCATCTCACATATCCTTTTTCGCTAGGCTAATAGGCAAAAATAGGGTGAGGAACCATCAAGTGTACTTGGTACTGTTAAGTTTAATGCTAAAAAGATCCTGTTAGAATCAGTTCACGCGATGTCTTTGCATTAACAAACTTTAGAAAACATAATTTAAGAAAGAGAAGTGCACAATTGCAGAACACGGAAACATCCCGATGCTATCTTGGACGCAGGTTCCCAGCGACATTGTCCTCCGTTTTCACTGTGACAATAGTTTTTTCACATAATTACACAGTTTAATGTGCCCGTAGGCTTAATTGTTGACTCACATCAACTTTCTTGTGTGTTTTAAGTTATATTGAAAGTTGGAGTTCCGGGTAATCTTTGAATGGACCAACAATTGCAGCATTTTCTGTAATGGCTTCTAGTGCAATTAGTTCGGCATCAATTTCGACTACAGCTAGAAATACAAAATTACGTATTTTTGAGTTTTCTACTGTACATCGTGTAAAAAACATGAGCACTAATACTTAAAGGGCTTATACTATCACTGATGCTTGATTTTATGAGCTACAACTGATAACTTATATAATTATTGTTTTGAAATAAATTGAAGTGGAAATTCGTGTCAAAACTTTCAAGTTTCAACTTAACACTCTCTAGAATCTCCGAAACATAGAATAAATGATTAAACAGGCGTGACGAAATCATTGACATTGCTCTTGCTACGCTAAATATCCTAGGGTTGCCAAAAATTCTAACATTACATTAATATAATATTTTTTTGCGAAAACTAAATGAAACTGATAGCTTCAATATTTTTACAGTTAAGTCTACACATGTATGCTAACCCTTTAGTATTAGTGCTCATGTTTTTTACACGATGTATAAATCCTTGCAACTTAATAAATGTTTCGTGAAACAACTTATCATTAGATAGTACGAGTTAATATCTCTATATTTTTTCTGTAAGATAAGGTTACACTTAGAATAAAATATTTGACGTCTTCCGTGATTTTGTGGTTTCTTAAAGATTTCACGGAATCAACCTTCTTTTTTCCGGTAGGTGCTCATCGACCCTTGCTGGCTACATTTGTATATGCGCAATACAAACATTTTCCTGAAAAGTTATCTTGGGTGGTCGTCAGTTTTGGTTTTCCTCGAGTAGTGTATTAATTTAAAATTATACAGATTGACAACTGCATCTCAGAAATCCGACATAAATGCAAAATAAGTTCAAAGTCATATATGACGCGTATGAGGTGAGTCTATAAATAAGTCGAGGTTTCTTGCCAACTTGCACCTTTTATGGACAGTTATAATTTAATGACCACCATCCTTTACTAGGTCATGTTTGTGTCTGGAAAGTGGAAGGTGAGCTTGTCATTGCTTCCGAAATGATACAGAATATCCTAGATT
This sequence comes from Udea olivalis, assembly GCA_947369235.1. Classification (NCBI taxonomy): domain Eukaryota; kingdom Metazoa; phylum Arthropoda; class Insecta; order Lepidoptera; family Crambidae; genus Udea; species Udea olivalis. The sequence continues at coordinate 4,472,759 of OX376362.1, read as the reverse complement.
TTGTGGTTCCGTAGAACTTAATTTGGCCGGTTCGTTTATCATGTCAGTAATTGTATTTTTCAATACCACGTCAATGGCAAAAAGCGTAGCCTTTGAATACAGGCAACACTGAAGGTAAATAGCGCGTTTTTGACCCTGGATGGGTAAGGGAAACTTTGGTATTGCTGACTAAACTAATAAGCCTACCTTACTCACTAGCTTTAACAAAACACCAAATCTCAAATCTGTGTTATGAATGAAGCTTTGGTTTTCTGTGAGGTTTGCATCCAGACAGGCAGCTCAAGTAAACCGCTGTGGCCTGCCTCTAAGCGATGGTAGATGAAACTTATGATCAATATTAAAAAAAAATTGCTTGAAACATGGTATTTGTAGGTGGTACAGTAATATAAGTGTTCGCAATTTTAAGTTTTTGTTACGTACATTTCAGAAAAAAAACGAAATGTCGAATACAGGTCAGAATAAAAAATATATCAAATATAATTTAGTAGTCATCTGTCACCATTTTACTAGGTAACGTAATAGGAGCGGAATCCTCCCCTGCCTGTCGTTCAAGGCAAATACTGGGACCATGAGAGTCGTGGGGTTTCGCTGGTACTCATCAGATCATCGTGCGCAGACAGGACAGTTATAGTTTGCAACCCAAATCATAAATAACTTTAAACCTTATTATCCTTGCTGAACTCCAAAAAATACGGAAGTAGAGAGCCTCAATAAGGGCAGACGGAACCATTCGCTTGACATTGAAAATGGATAAATTGGATACATTTATTGAAATAACAGTTAATTTTAACTGCTAAACAGGTAAAATAGGGGTTAATGATCCCTGGCTCGTTAAGGACGTGTGCTGAGAGGATTAGCTGGAGTAACTGTCTTTTAGAGCGTATATAATGCCTTTATTGGCAAAGGGCGAGGCATCGATTCCGTCTTTAACCTATGTATTTGGGGCCCGGACATATTAGGATTATGAGGCCTTTTTGACTTAAGGTGACAAATACGAGTACTCGTATTTTATTGAACTGATTTTAGGGGAGGGGATTGCGGGGCCCTGGGCGCGTGCCCAAAGTTCCAAATGAAAAAGAGTAGAGCGTTCGGTAACATGTGTGTAGTGCACTTAATGTTTGCTCTGTGTCCTATTGTAAGTATTTACCTCTACCTTATAGCCCCAGCTCTTAGTATGTGATCAGGGGGGCTAGTCAAAACCAAGACGCTACTTTCGTTTCGGCATTTCAAATTTAAAAATATATGGAACTGTCATCAAAGGTCATTTCGATTAGACGAGTGCTAACGTCATTCCTGTATATTTTGCAATTCTAATCTCTTGGCTAGGGCCTCAGGTGGTCTTGGTGTAACATGTGCCAGATTATCTCATTAACTTATCAGTTCAAGCCGCTCTTGTATCATACTGATTATACCAATAAAGCGTTTACTCCACAAACACCATTACAAATACGCCAAGCACAAAACCTCAAGCTAACGAGAAAAGGCACTTTCTCGTAGAAACTGATCTGCCCTGGGAATAGAACACAATGTGTATTGTCTGCACATCACATGTGTGGCGGAGGTGGCGAGTAAGATGAATTGGCGATTGTTTACCACCTGCTTGCCGTTAGCACACTTTCATTAAAATATAAACAGTGGTTGTAATATTCGCACAAGGCGTGGAAATAGTTCAATACTTCACAAGACATTGCAAATCATTCAAAATGTTGGCCATTGATTCGAGTGACTGGCCTGTTGGCGCAATGGCTGCAACGATCTTGCCCACAGATTTGAATGTCTGTGATCCTGTCTTTAGCGCCGGAGTTCGAGGGTTGGATCCCCATTTGTGTTTGTTTTGGTGCTGATATCATGTATTTAAGTATGTTTTTAAAAATATTCAAGAATGTTCATCAGTCTCTGACACCAATAGTACAAGCTCTGCTTAGTTTGGGGTCGATGATCTTGGTGTAGTTCATCCTAGATATTTATATATATTTTTTTATATTTCCCGTCAAGATGACTTCACTTCACCTGATAGAAAGCGGTCGTGAGGTCCAGATATGAGGTTGACAAGCCCAGTCATTCAAACGAATCATTGGGCTGGCCATCCTAAATTTATTTATTGAATAAAGTTGTAACCAGACTGCTTGCTTCGGAGATATTCCAAAAACTGACGGTTACAACAGTATATTTTTAAAATGTAACTATGTATGTTGTAAAATGTAGACTATTCGCTGGAAACTAAATGAAAGTCTTATCATATCTTAAGGAAACGTCTGCTGTCGGTTACTCTTAAAAATATGTGGAAAGCCGAAGGTCAGCTATTGGACGCCTTGTAACTGCGACTATCTAATAAAGGATGATGAAGAAACAGTCAAAACAAGAAGGGTTGCCCAAGTTATGTTCTGCCACTGAGTTTCTGGTTGGCACTACTTTTTGGGATACCCTGTATAAGTTAATCTGATTTGGAGCCCGGTATTTCAAATTTTCGCCCGGCGCCTGCACATACTGATGAGTGGGCGATTGTTCAAAAGAATAACTATTATCCCACCATGTTAAAAAGAGTACAGTCAACCTCATCATGGAGTTTGTACCGTCCGAGAGCAGAATGTGAGTTCATAGCCAATAACTTAACTCATACTGTCCGTGTCACGATTTTTCAAATGTACAATCAGCAACAAAAGAAGCAGTTCATTTTAGTACATTGGCATCGTTATGACCACCGTAACTTCCTTTAAATTTGCTATGGTGACAAGTAATGTGACAAGGCCTGAGTACCTTGTTAAGCTACTTCTGTTGCTGACTGTACCTCCCTTTTAATTTGAATGTGGTACAGGTAATGACCATCGCTGACACCAAACCTATACTTAAATATAATGGCTTCATTCAATGATTGAGGCTTTCGTCCTGTAGTGGGAAGTTGTTAATATACCTACCTGTTATTTTGTAAACAATTCCGTTAAGAAATTCAGCAATTTAATGATGTCTGTCAACATAACTGTGTACATTTATCACTAAAAATATGAATTAGCGATTTTGACTCTACTTCGCAGGTAGCTATTACTGAAATTATCTACCTACGCACTAATATGATAATTATAGCTAAGCATGTACGAGTATATGTAGGAGCAGTCATTTTACACGTAGATTCTAATCACAACCTGTTTTATTATTGAAACTGATTCTTAAAACTTGTTTCCCATTTTGCAGAGAATAATCGAGGCTTTAACTCAAGAGTGTGATGAACTGATGCATGACTTTTTTATACTATGTCAGTGACAAATAAGCACGCGGACCGAATAATGGCATGCGGCGCGACGCCTCTGACAGTTAGTCCGCTTAGAACAAACCCGCCATTTTGATCACGCACACAGACACAGTGAATTAACAGGCGATACCGGTGAGCATCAGTGTCGCGGCCAGTCGCGCTGTCGCGAGTGTTTTTGTTTTTGTCGAACTTGGTGCAATTTTTCTCATGATGAATTTTGTTTTTCGCCGGTTCTGTCATGTAGGTATAACCTACCAACTTTATTTTAAAAATTCAGAGCGAATATAGTAGTTACCCTAGGCGGTCACGCAAGTTTAGGAAAAAGGCGCGAGTGTTCCTTCTGCAAACTCTTCATTTTGTGCCGCAGCCTATGGACACACATGCAAAGCACTCGCACCTTCCTGACCTGTAAAAATGATTTTTAATCCCCTTAAAGGGCTCCATCCATAAGCTCATTGGCAAACCTTGGCAGGAAGCTCATTCCACAATTAGGTACAGGTCTGCCATGAGTGATAAGAGTGTATTCTTAATAATATACAATGTGACCCATTCGTAATCGTAGGTGACGTATTAAACTAGGATTATACTTACTCATCATTAAAAAACTTAGAATAAGAACCCGCAAGTTAGGAGTTTTTGAAGTCAGTCATGTAACGTATTTTATTTGATGTCATTATAACATCATTTTGAAATGACTGGTTATTTGTAACGATTTGTATTCAAACGAAAAATAATCAATCAGTGTGGTGTAGATTTTAACTCTTGTATTTTTGGCTACATAACCAAAGTCAAATTATATTTATTGCACCAATACCAAAAAGGTTTTATTAAAATAACGTTAGTCACTAGTTATTTCGACACAGGTGGTGTTATACACGAGAGGTAAGTATACATGCGAACATTTATCACCCACTGCTACTTTCTCGCGGTATAAAGTAAAAGTTGACGAACTAGCCGGTGGCTTTGTGGCTGCGTATTACACCGTTCATTAACACATACGGCTGACATTGTAGTAAATTTAAAAATACATTGTATCTACGATTTAGTTATCTATCAAAGGAAAAAAGCTACGGACATAAAAATAATTCTAATTTGATAATACATACTTACCCAAAAAATTACTTAAGTATCTAAACCATTAATAATTCAATGGAACCAAGCTCAACGTAGATACATTTATCTGATATGCTGTTGGTGGTACAAAATAGTTTCATATGAATAAAAAACATTGCACCAATTCAATAAAATATAAATTTTAATGTATCGATTTGAATTCACTTTATTTTATAAGCAATATCTAGCTTTTGTAATGTTTCGTGACGATTGCAAACATCACCAAACTTCGTTTTCATTCTTTTTTTATATGACTGTGAAATGTTATATTGGTAAAAGACACCAGACTGAAGAGTAAAAGTTCAATACATGAATTCGTTTGAACCTGTAAAATCCTGTCACCCTACCGAGGCCACCATAATCGAAAGACTGATATCGCTTTATCTCAATTTAAATGATTTTTTTAAAAGCTTCATTTGAGTGTCGTATTAAGTATTATTTAATTACTTTATTTAATAAATACGGTGTGACATAAGGACGCGCAAATTGAGCGTTAACAAGACTGCCGCGCACCCATGTGTATTGCCGAATCAAGACGCTTGCTACAAACTAAATGTTAGTGTTTGAAATCGTACGAAATAGTAGTATCTACCTATTTTTATTTAATAATTATATATTTTCTGATGAAAAGTAAGATATCATTATAATTAAGCCACTTTTATAATTTTTTATCAGAGCAGGTAAAAATAGGAATTTAACTTTGCCAAATTAAAAAGTAGGTATCATGTTTTCTTGTTCGATTGATTCAATACAACGTTTGAAGAAGTGTTTACCAAACTGAACATTGCCTTTCCTAAGGATAAAATTATAATTATTTGCAGACTCAAGCAAATATAGGAACCGAACTTTGTGTCAATTCTTCACACTTTTTAAATCTCACTTTATTTACTGGGGTGTTTTGTAAAAAAATAGCTCAAGAGATCTTCTACTTATCTCTGGTACTTTTGTTGTTGAATTTTATCTTATCTGAGCGTTGTATATAAGAAACAGAAACAAAAACGAATGACAGTTTTGTTGAAAATGAACACATGAGCACATAGCGGCACTAATGATCCCTTTTTCAACACTGAAACATTGCCAGTTAAGTACAAGTAGACACAATAATACACATATAAGAATCATTGAAAGTTTGAAAATGAAGTCATGATTTTAAACAAAAATTTTAAATTAACTAAAAATACTTTCTACAGTATTATTAAACTGGTTTGTCCAAAAACTTGTATTCAATGACACAACGTGCGTAAATTAGCAAAAATCAAAAACCGGTAAAATTACCATTTTACAAAAATCATAAATGTAAACACAACAGAATTTGAGTTACGTCTTAATGTTGATTCGGGATTATTTCAAAACTGGCACAAATTCGCAATTAGTATTCATATTCAAAGGTACCTACGTCGCAACTTTTCGATTGTCAGTGGCGCCGGGGTCGTAGGTTCAATTATTGCCTAGGAACCATACTATAATCAAGCGGAAAATTTGTGACATGTCTTGACGAATATAAATAAATAAATATAAATATGCGCCAGACAACACACCTCTTGTAATGGTCTCGAAGTAGGGATTATTAAATCCCTGTGTTACGAGGTACCACAGAAGGAAATAAGCTAATGGTCTGGGTGTGCTGGGCGTCTCCCAGCACACCCAGACCCGAGTCAATTCAGAAAAGATCGTTTCCTGAATTGACCCGACCGGGAATCGAACCCGGGTCACTACGGAAATCGAGGCGAGAAACCGTGCTACAGCACACTACGCTAATCGTGCCGTCAAATAATACTCGTGTGTTTCGTCTCTGATACCCATAGTTCATGCTCTGCTAGTTTTGGGATCTAGCTCCTGCTCTAGGGTCTCCGCGAAAATAGATAGAACAACGAAAGAGTGCTCTGTCTCCGTTTACACAAAGAAAATTTGGTGTGAACGACCGGTGACCATAGACCTCTCTTATAAATTTCCATAGCCTGCATTCTTCAGATTCCGGTGACATTAATACGTCTACCCCGAGTTGCCACTTTAAATTGACGTTATCGTTCGCGTAAAAAATGATAAAATGTGTATTTCTTGTTATTTTGTTTATTTTAGCATTTTACAATGCTTGTTTTTCATATCTAAAGATAGAAAAACTAGAAAAAATCGAATTTCGGAACTTGAAGAAATCAGGCATGATCAGGTATTTTTTTACTTAATTGCACTGTTAAAACTCCTTTTAAGACTACTTAATCAGCTACCTACTGAATTTCTTGTCGGGACGTCTCAAAAAAATCAATCTCCAGCAGTCGGTGGTAGAGTCATATTAAAATAATTAAGTGAATTATGTACACTTGTACAGTGTATTTACAGCGTCATTACGGCTACTCAAATTAATATTATTGATTTGGATTGTAGCTGTTAGCCTACAACAGATACCTTTATATCCAAGCTCTAGCCGATACTAATACTCGATACCTAGGTCCTAAGTAATGCAGCTTTCGATACTTCAATCGATATCCCAGACTGTAAATCAGCTACCGAGGCAGGAAGACAAAAGGCTACGCGGTTCCCGCACCGTTCAGCCGTTGCGTGAGATTGCGCGGGTGCACTAGTGATGGGACACAGACAAATAATAGGTCACAAATAACTTAAAAATATATATTTTAATAAAAGTGTATGCTGTGTTGTGTAGTTATTGAGACTCACTTGCACAAGAAACTTGAGTGTAATTTTTGAGTTCTATGTTTAAAATGAAAGTTTGTCAATGACATAAAATAAATTTTATTATTTTATCAAGTTTGCATCACTCAAAATGGCTAGTAAATTTTCGTAACGACCAGCTCCAGGGCAGTGTTCATCTGATTGTTACGTTACGTCTTAAGATGAAGTTCCTGACCTCTATCTGCAGCTTACCAGCATGAGTAATTTAGAAGATCCTTCAAAAAATAAACTTAAAGTTAAAATTGTAGATAATTTGCCCTCGTGCCACTGAGACCTATGATTCGTAAAAGTCTCAAATGCATAATCAAATCAATGGTCTTGACTCAACAAGATTATAAGCAGATTAAGTCTAATTTATATACTGCGAAACTTTACCGATTATGAAATATGAAGGAAACCGGTAGGAAATAAAACCTGAAAAGTAACAAAATATCCCTAAAACCTACGTAGTATCACGCAAATGTATACATTTATATGTCTAATTATCATTTTGGAACTCTAATAAATGAATTTAACTAAATTAATTATCGTAAACATAGCTAATGATATGGTAATCAAATCATCAGTATTCAATTAAACAATATTTTCACATAAATTATCAATAACCGAGTAGTATGGTCTCTTAAAGAGGATTCTTTTAAAACATGAATGGTTGTTTTTAACATGTGCGTGGGCAATTCCTTCATCGGTAGTATGTTAGGTAAGTATTAGATGTATTTTGAGTGTAGTTGTTCTTGGTGTCTAAAGATGAGGTTAGTATTAACCTAAGTTTAATACCTATTTTAACAGACCTATAAGCTTATTTGCCCTTCTGCCTTTAGCGCCAAGGGTAGAAATTATTTTTCTTCTGATTTTGTGATGCAATAAGTATATTTATCGGAATATATCACCTATATTCTGAAACACAACTAATTGGTTAGCACATTAAACTTTTGCATCGGCCAATATTTCATTAACATATGTACGGCCTATCGATATGACGTAAGGTTCTAGTTCTATTTCCCATCTCTAACCGGAGGTTCTCCCACGGGTTTGCGATGGCCCTGTCGATGCGCCCGTTTATTTACGAGTGAACCCGTTCGGAATTCGCGCGTAAACGCGTTTCAATTCAAGTAGCTATAACGAAAGCGGGAAAATTATTTGAATTTGGAATTAAGTTGACGGGAATTTTTGGTAGTAAGGCGCCATGTTATTGGAAGGCTGATGATAGCTCAACTTACCCATTAGGCTAGATTCTTTTTTATCTAATCATTACGAAAGGCCGCAGGATTAATTAATATTATGTAATAGGCAGCAGGTAAAGATACATAATGTTTACCTGCTATCTCCCTATAGCTTCTCAACTTGCTTTTGCGAAAGTGGTTTACGTAAAAACATGAAGGCTATATTCAAAAATATTACAAAATATTTTCTCGGTTTATACTTTTAGAGCAGCAGATTATGACGCCCATCGGACATCTTCAGTGGTCAGGAAACGTAAAACCACTTGCAAATGAGCTAAAATGGTGTCCGCGTGTGGTCCCTTCCCACCGTAATGCGATGATGACCAGGATACGTTCTGGTGTCGTAATAGCGTTTGACTTTACGCTTTCCACCGAGGAATAGAATAACGAGTTTCCGTGTGACGTAACAGGAGTTTATGCGAGTTTGATGGTGGTAGGTGAAGCTTTTGATGACATCTGTTAATAGTTGTTTTAGCTGGTGAACCCCTACCATGAGTTCACACCAACGACAGTCGCTAGCGTCCGCGTTAACGTTTTTGTATGTAGTACAGCGCCTCTAGTGATTAAAACTGGAACTAAAAATGGCATACAAATTTCTGAACTGAACCGTTAACTCAAACTTAAATATCTTTATTTGAATAGACTTAATCAGTACTTTTAAATAGTCAAAAATATACTAAATAATAGACATAAATACTAAAATAATATAAATAAATAAACAGTATACAAACATACCTAATGCGACTCTACCACCGCGTCGGAGAAGTTGACTCTTACTGAGAAGACCCTGCGAGAAACTCAGTAGTTACTCTTTTAAACTTGTTGTGGTTTTACAACGCGAGTTAGTAGAGTACCATTTGTATGTTGATAAAAAAAAAACTCAAATTCTAACATTAAAAAATAAACAGAACAACCTAACAAGTACAGCAAAGCTACATAATATAAAACAATAGGCTGTACTAAGTCATTTATACAATTCCAAAAATAAAAAATGTTAGTCAATAATACACTTAAGTCCGGTATTTAATTAATAAGTATTACAAGAGGTAACTGATCCCGCACGAAACAGAGAGATTCAATCCCAGGCTTTTTTAACCCCCGACGAAAAAAGAGGGGTGTTATAAGTTTAACGTGTCTGTGTATCTGTGTATCTGTGTATCTGTGTATCTGTCTGTGGTATCGTAGCTCCCAAACGGATGAACCGATTTTCGTTTAGTTTTTTTTGTGTCATAGATAATTTTATCCTGAGTGTTCTTAGCCATGTTTCATGAAAATCTGTTCAGCCGTTTGAAGATCATCAGGTCTTTTCTAGTTGATGGCGGGATATGACTAACTTCCATAAGCCCGATCAATTCGAAATTTGGTACCGTGTTACTTCAATGATATTGAAAGTATATGGTAAGGTAACCATGACCTGATCAGCCGTTTGAAGATCATCAGGTCTTTAAGGGATCCGACTACCTTTCATATGTCCAAAATGATTTGAAATTTGCTACTGTGTTACTTCAATTATAATGAAAGTATATGGTAAGGTGAGCATGACTTTAAATATGACATATTAGAGTAAGGTTTCGATTTCGATGGTGGGTAATTAAATGGGTTCAATTAGGCTTCCTAATATTTTACCTATTTTAAAAAGGATAAAAGTAAAATTAAAAATTTTAAAAACCCCCGACACAAAAAATAAACTTCAAAAAATAACAAATAATATTTTAAACTCACATGCATAAGGTAAGTTCAAATATTTTTATTTTCCAAGCGTCGCGTCGCGTCTGGGAGCGCTCAAGTTTATGAAGTATTTTTCCAACAACAGCTAATTAATTATTACGAATTACATGTAGTGTACCTACAAGCGATCCTAAGTTTCATGCATAGTCTTCTTCGTAATGCCGCGTGCTGCGAGCTCGGTGTGCGGTATGCGGCGCGGGGGTGAGCGCTACCAAGTGCGGCGACCCGAACGGGCAGACACGTGAGGGCAGACTACGTTGACGGTTGTGTCGATTTTTCGGAGTAAATTCTTTTCTTGCAATCTGCGCCTACACCTGTTTTTCTGACTTAGCGGTCCCCCGACGCCACGCGACGCTTGGAAAATAAAAATATTTGAACTTACCTTATGCATGTGAATTTAAAATATTATTTGTTATTTTTTGAAGTTTATTTTTTGTGTCGGGGGTTTTTAAATTTTTTTTATTTAAAAGGTAATCATTGGTAGTATAATACCCCTTTTTTTAATAAAACAGATTTTATGTGGTTTTTGACACTGTGCAGCGGTAACATACAAATTGCCTGAGGAACTTTGTTGTAGTAGTGTACACCTTGCCCCATAAAGGATCCCAAAACTTTTCGTAATCTAAACAATGGAAGCGCAATTTTATCTTTATTCCTAGTATTTTTGGCGTGACGGAAGCTCATGGCAGACCTACTACTTATAAAACGCGTTTATTAAAACCGTTCCAGCGTACAACTGAATTTTATAAAGGTCTCATAGCGTTGTGATGGATGACTCATAGTAAATTAATAAACAAATATCTCTTATCATATCTCTTTTAGAGTTATTATAAGCGTTATGGATGTAAATTCTTTAGAATCATCTAGCGCTATTATTCATCTAATAAGGAAAAAAAAATTAGGCAGTTATCTTAACAGATTGCGCCTCAGTGATCGAAAAAGTGGCTCAACCAAGATATTTAAGCTCAAGCTCTAAAAAGTTCCTCTACCCAAAGGTTGCCTGGAAGAAATCGCTCTCTAGCGATAAAGCCGCCTAAATTGTACAAATTGCGTGTTTTATGTAATACAACTGTTTTTATTCCTATTTTGTGCAATAAAGTGCATCTATCTATCTATATTTTCCAAAATTCGTAAAAAAATCATAACTCGAAAACTACATAAAAACGGGTAACATATATGGTATTTTTGGAGAGTAAGGGAGCTAAAAAAAATTATTGACGTGTATGCTTGGACCAGCCTGTATTGTACATAGAATTTTAGATAACGACAATAGAATGTATTGTCGTTATCTTAAATTAAAGGTAAAAATATATTGAATCCAAAAATGACTATTTGTAGAAAGAGGTTGAGGTACGAGTAGATACTGTTTTAAACTCGTAGTATCGCGTCGTACATACTCGTATCGTTTTGACGATTTGCTGGCTTTTCCTTAAGAAAACCCACCACTCAAAGCATGCAACATGATAAACGGCAATAATTTGATAAACCATTAAAAGTGCTAATCTTATTTACATTTACAAATTATGCCCCCGGTCAGCGACTTCAGCAAAAAGGTGAGCGTTCACGAGCTGACGACCACAATACGCGCGCAAAAACATCGCATTGTTCAAATGGGAAGAGACGATGCGATGCGACATCTTTATCTTGGTCAAGGGAACCTTACTTTGAACTGACGATAAGTTCCTGGTTGAAAAGGTTAAAAAGTTCTGCTGTAGCTGGATAACCATAATGAATGTTATAACCATACGCATGCTATTTTGAGCCTTCACTTAAAAACGCTAGATGGACGCAGCCACCACGCCAAAAAAAAGAAAATCAATTCTGCGTCCCCGCGCAAACATTAGTGAAGTACTAGCTATGTTAATTATGAGTTTGAGATTACCTTATTTTTCTATAAGCATAAATTCATATGTAAATTATCTTCCTACATAGATCATAGATAGATATAGATCGGGAAAAGAAAAATCGCACATCAATAATCCTTCAAGTAGACCATCGATGGTTACAGTTCTCTCGAGTGGTACTTAACATTTTAACATAACTTAAGGATGTTATAGACACACATAATATGAATATGATCTATATTCTAAATGTAAAACACACATTATGTGACGCTCTACCACCGGCGTCGTTAAGCTGATTCCACTGAGAAGACCCGGCAAGAAACTCAGTAGGTAAGTAAGTAGTTACTCTTTTTAAAAAAGGTTTAATGCAGATTATTTATTCACTTACAGATTTTTGCAATTCTAACCAGAGTCTGAGTATAAACATAACTTAATTAAAGTTTAACATCACGGAACCCAAATGGCAGTGAACTTGAGCAGACCAGTTCCCCAACCGAAAATTGCACCTGGGTACCTACTCACCAACGCAATGCCCGTAGTTTCGGGCAAATTAACATGGTCTTAATTGATATCAAAACGAAAATGATTTGAACAACTGTCATATATTTTTGTACTCCTAAATATGATATTTAGCATACACAAGTAAATATACAAGAATATCCTAATGTTGTGGGTTCTTTTGACACATTAGTTTGAACGAAACTACTGCCATTGAGTTAGGCACCCTGTTCGCAAGCCATCGTCCATCTCATCTATATTTTGAGTATGAAAAGACCCGAATAATAAATGTAAACTTAACTACTCTATAAAATCGGTAAATAGATATTTTTTGTGGAATGTAAATCCTTTATTCGGTTGCAAACTTCGTAAACTTAGAGCGGTGAATGTTGTAACCAGTAAAAGAAGTCCTGTTTTTTTTTCAGAATAGTCATCGCTACGGACCACGACTCCTCTCTCGCTCGGCCACTTTTTTCGCAACGCAGTTCAAACAATAAGGTGAAAAGGAACGCTTCGATTGCTTTTGCTGCGTTTCACTTTCTGTAGTGCCATCGGTAATGTGTTTGCCGGCTTTGCCGCCATAAAGCTCGTATATTGCCTTGTGACAGCCAAGACACTTTTGATCGACGTATCTATTTATTAGTCAATTGCATTTACTAGTTTCTCTCGATAACAGATTTCGTATATTTGTTGTTGTGTAAAGTAAAAGTGAAAATCTTTAATCATTCGGATTCAACAAACGCTTATGACAAGTCATTTATAAAAATAACAGTTGATAAAAAAATCGCCGGATTGGGATTACATTAATCTCACCAAAAATTTTTTTTGAATCTTGATGCTTTCGAATAATGTTCTGGTTTAACATTTCTGCAAATGCTCGTCCAATGAAATTCTGTTCAAGAGTCAGGCCCCGACATTGTTTCTCGGGATACCAAGAAACTCGTTACTTATTCTTCTTCACATTGTATATTAACAATAATTGAAATAAAACAGAAAGAATGTAGAGATTTCAATATTAAAAATATTTTTGCATTGTTCTTGATTTAAGGTAGAACTCTGTTATTTCAATTATTGTTAATAAACAATGTGCAGAAGAATAAGTTACGAGTTTCTTGGTAGCCCGAGAAACTATGTCGGGGCCTGACTCTTGAAAAGAATTTCATTGGACGAGCATTTGCAGAAATGTCAAACCAGAACATTATTCGAAAGCATAAATTATTTATAATACGTTTAGACATTTTATAAAATACCACTTGATTATGTTAGATAGCGATGTTTAGTGGTGATTGTGAAATGGCGCTTCCTGATTCTAACTGGTTTTATTTATTTATAACTAGCGGCCCAGGCTTCGCACGGGTATTTAACGAAAATTTCACAACCTTGTTTTTATTATTTTCCTCGTACATGTACATACCTATTTTACGTATTTTCTGTTCAAAAGAACCTTCTTCGTGCCTTAACAAAAATATGTAATTTATTAGCCCAATTGGTCGAGCCGTGTTCTCGAGTTTTGCGCTCAGCAACACATTTGGCGATTCATGGTTTGTTGACAAACCATTTTACGAAGAGGACGAGAGTTTAAAGTTTTTATAAACCTATCGCAGAGTAATCAATTAAACAAAGATAAAAATCCCCAACAGATTGCAAAGTAGGTGGACTCAGGAGTTATATATTAAATAGTAAGATACAGTACATGATTGTCGACCAAAATTATGAAAAATTGGTAGTTTAATTATCAACAGTCTTCACATAATATTTAGCTCAACTTCTCATAGCAGCTGTACTTAATAAAAATAACAGTAACTACTTAATAACTTTTTTTTTTTAAATGGGTTTGCGTTTGGCCTCAGTCTCGCCTGGTGGTAAGCGATGACGAGGCCGATGGTGGTACACGCTTACCCAGAAAATGCCTATTCACTCTGGCCTTGAAGACACCAAGGCTGTATGTATCCGGAAACACAGACGCAGGGAGAGCGTTCCACTCCCTAGCGGTGCGTACCAGAAAAGACGCAACAAACCGTTGGGTACGTTGGTTTTATATTTTATTACTGCTATTACTAATTACTAGTACGCAAATATAATACGCAATTACAGAAACCGTTACCGCTCTATAGCATGGCATTTGACCGGTTAACATACTTAACAATTCATAACCCTTCACAGCCAGGTCCCTTTGACCCTCACGTGGACATTCGCACGTATGACTTTATAGCGGACGTGACTTTGAGGGTTAACAAGCAGCAAGGTCTGGATAGTGAGGAAAGTAATAGAGAATTACTGTAACGATATTTAGTTTTTAAGACTACTATAATAACCTCAAAGAGATTTTTTTGTGAAACGATTTTTAAAAAAAAAACTATTCTGCTGTTATCTGCTGATAGCTTTCACAGCTTCACCGGACAATAACCGGACAATAGAGTGTGGGGAAGGATCTCAATCAAATAATTCAAGGGGGGACACGGACTTCAGTTTAAGGCGTTACTGGGAGAAGGCAAACGTAGTTAACCTCTTTGTTTTCGCCTGGGTGCTATTGCCTAGTTAAATAGGCGCCAGACAACACACCCCTTGTAATGGTCTCGAAGTAATTATCCTTGTGTTACAATCCCGGAGGTCCCGGGTTGAAATTCCCAAGTCGGGCAAAGTGTGTTTTCGTATTTTTCGAAACATAACCCGGGTTTGTGATCACCAACCCGCATTTGGCAAGCGTGGTGATTAAGCCAATACCCATCCACTGTAGCGATGACTTGATTTCAATGATGGAAGCCTTTGCCCAGCTGTGAGACAGTATATAGGCTAGGAAATAAGCCAGGGGCGTTCCCAGCACACTCAGACCCGAGTCGATTCAGAAAAGTTTCCTGAATTGAACCGACCGGGAATCGAACCCGTGAGACTACGGAAATCGAGGCGAAACCGTGCTACAGCGCACTACGCCAATCGTGTCGTTATTGTAATGTAAGACGTCGGTAATGTAATGTAATACGTCTGTTTATCTGTCGCCGACACCCACAGTACCTCCGATAAGATTGTAGTCATTTGTGGTGTTCAGTTGTCCGAAATAATAAAATTATTTACTCATCAACTCAATTATGAGGTACCTTAGTAGTGATGTAGAAGTTTCATCCTGTACCATTATTGTCAGATGATCCCACTGTACCCTACTCGTACCTCTCATACCTCTTCCGTCCCAATAAACATAATCTCCATTATATTATGACGGATTCGCAATTCAATACTCCAAGTATCGGAAGCCAGCTATGTCCCAGAACAATGGTGCAACGCTGCAGTGCCATAAACAGCGAGATGCATGGTGTATTGTCTGCGCTTGCGCACGTCACGTCAAGACCGACTCAGGGTCAGTTACGATTGTTTGTTGGATGCTT
Source organism: Udea olivalis (assembly GCA_947369235.1). Classification (NCBI taxonomy): domain Eukaryota; kingdom Metazoa; phylum Arthropoda; class Insecta; order Lepidoptera; family Crambidae; genus Udea; species Udea olivalis. The sequence goes on along the minus strand of OX376362.1, from coordinate 4,457,038 downwards.
TTTGCACGTGTCTACGGTTTGTTCACTTAAGCTTGATATGTTTTCTGTCAGTTGAGGAGGATAATCTCTTTGAGATGACTGAGGCCAAACGCAATCCAACTATTACATTTTTATTTTAAAAAAATCACTGAATAACATAACATAACATAACATACCATCACGATTTTATACCTAACGGGGTAGTCAGAGTCAAGCGACTGTTGCTGACTGTTATTGTTGTAATTAGCTATTTAGTTTATCCATACTTTACTACTTTTTACCTTGATTGGATAATTGAATTAAGAAAGTGTGAGAGGAACGTTTGAAAAAAGACTAGGTATCTAATTATAAACTTACATTCCAATTAAGATTTTATAACAAGGCAATAAAGTACATAATTGAGTTAGTTTGCCAGCTTGTGTAGTGCCGCGGGAAGAAACCGTTCAAGTGTGAGAATCACTTTTATTTTAAACAAAACAAACTTAAACTTTCTTTTTAAAGGCTATTTTTATTTTATTGTTGGGTATTTATTTTTATTACGTGATTGACTTTTTGTCAGTTTAATTGAGATTAATTGGTTAAATGAAAGGTGACAACTGCGTTAGAGTTTTAAATGTTTACCGTGACTTAGGCCGAGATATATTGTCGTTACTTAGTTAAGCAAAGACTTAATATATTCATTTTTATTGAGTGTAAATATTACTACCTAACTAATAGGTAACTAATTTGATGTTTATCAATAGGCCGATTTTTCATTGCTTAGTTTAGTCCAGCTAACTGAAGTATGTATAAAATTAAGGTTTTAATTTTGTTCATTATCTTGTAGTTTAGTTCTTTGTAGAACATATTCGTAGAAATACACCCAGTCAGAATCCTACACTTGAACTGAGCGTATTAGGCCGCAATAGATTTCAACCCCACCGCTGTTAAGTAAGGTGTTAACTGGCTGTTTATCAGGCGAATAGATATTTTAAAATTTTCAATCGTCTTTTATCCAAAGAATAGCTATCTATCGGTTGTCTATGTACTTATATCAATAACTTCACACTGATTATGCACAAGCGAGATGCATTGTATGCATTGTATAAACAATCGTTGCAATGTTAGAATGAAACACGACAAAAGTTTATGTTTGACAAATTAACACTGACGTATAAAAAAAAAGAATAATAAGAAAGAATAACAAGAAAAACCACCAACAAACAACAAACAACAACAACTTTTTTCATTGTCTGAAGTTGTGGTAAAAAGGTTGTGATTGTAGATAATAACACTCCAAAACTCCTGTAATCCCATGTACTAAAATTATTAGGTCTCTCTTTTACAACTCGATCTTTTCTATTGGGCTCAGCGTTTATAAAGCAAAGTATCTGCCTTTCCTCCTCAATCTAATCTCAAATAGTCGATTTGGTCAAAAATATCCATTCTTATGGATATTTTTGTGTGTGCGTGAGAATCACAATAATAATATAGGCACAAATCAAAATGAAAATAATCTCAAATGACACACCACATAACCTCAAAATGTCAAGGTAAACGCATAGATGAATCTTATCCAGCTCCTCAAGAAGCAGATAACTTTATCTCTCAGTTATCGGCTTTATTCAACAGACAACATCTATCTGGCCATTGAAAAATTAAAAATCTTGTTAACCCTCGAATAAACTTTATTCTACAGATAAATTTAATTATCTGAGGATTGAAAAATCGGCCCTAAGACAAAAATAATTTCATATCGATGAGAAGTAACTGTTTTAGATAGATACAAATGTTTAAATTCTAAGATAAGTCTAAGTTTAAGCTAAGCACGCTCTACAGATCTCAGCCTTAGTTTGCTTGGTAATTATAAACATTTAATCAAAATATTTCTAGTAACGTACTATAGCTATGGTAGGAGAATTCTTTCTCTGTATATAATAATGTTAAAGTGGAAGTCCTTGTTCTCAGTATCTGGAATGACTTACATTAGGATCATCTGCCCCCCCCCATACAGTACAGGTGATAGAATGATAAATACATTATTTCCTAATACATAATTCAGTAGTAAATTACTCATGGACGGAAAATAAATATGTTTACACTTAATCAGCTGCTAGCGTCTTCGTACACCGCTCAGACGTTTTTGTATAGAACTTAGGTATAACGCGTCTAGTAATTGAAAATGGAGGCTCAAATGGCATCTAATTTTTACAGTCAATTATCTTAAACTTTACGTGTCGAAAACTGCAGCAGCAGTCATACATATTTCTGAAGGCCCTCTGCCAGCATTAAAACAGAATATAGGAATACTTAAAAAAATATTTAGGACAATATACACCAAAATTATGTGACCCCAAACTAAGCACTAAGCAGAGCTTGTACTATGGGCGTCAGAGACTGATAACCATACTTGAATATTTCTTAATCCATACTTAAATAAATAATAACACCCAGACACACAACGAACACAATGTTCGTCACATAAGTGTTTGTCATGGGTGGGAAACGCACCCACGACCTCTGGACCCAAAGGCAAGATCGCTATCTTTGCACTAATAGGCCACTATAGGAATACTTGATGAATAAGTAGCCGAAATAATGCGATACAACTCCAAATTAACTCCAGCATCGCTTTCTTCAGCAATCGTTACAAACTCTTCACTTTTTACACCAATCCCCGCACGGAACATCGTCCGTTTGTGTAATTCATAGCAATTACCGACTAATTGAAGTGAGTAAGTAGTCAGTTGCAACCAGTTGCATGCCTCACGAACTGGGGAACAGTGGGATGTGGAAAACGAAAGCAGATTCCAGAGCTGAAACGGAATTTGCGGGCTGAAGAAATTGACGCGTTACGGTGCCAAATTTAGGGCACACATCACGGCTTTTTGCAGTGATACAAACGGGCGTTTGTATCGTGTCGTACCGTTGTTGTCAATGTCGGAATGCAACGTTGGTTTTTACTTATTATATTCAATAATCTTTATACACTATTCATAAATTTTCTCTTTAATCTCACTTTTTACTCCCTTGCAGTATTTATTTTATTTATTTTTCCATATATGATCTATATTTTATGTGTTCACGCTATGACGGGCGACACCATCGGGGCCCTGTCAGAATACCAGCGTTGGTGTAGCTTTAGAGCTGCACCGGCAAATGCTGCGACAGGGACCTAGTTGGCTGACACATTGAGGCTTTCTTTCTCTGTTCTGTACTTTTTTTAAATTATTATTTTGACAACGTGTTGTTGTGTTGGCGTGATAAACCACTACGCTCACTCAGATTGACAGAATATTTGGATTATATAACAGAGATTTTTGGTCTCAAATCTTGGTCTCAAATGATAGAGTTTTCGTAACGATTGGACTGAAAAAAATCTTTTTTTTTTGCCCGTTAAGATTACCTCATTCCACTTGATCTAAAGCAATCGCGGGGTCCAAATATGAGGCTGACAAGCACAGTAATGCAAAGGAATCACTGAGCTGGCCATCCTCATCGTGAAGGCCTGCAGAAATGCCTTTTCACGCCCCGCCTGAAGAACCAAAGACGTTATTAAATGAAGCTTATGAAATAAGTGACCTTGAGCTTCAACACCAGTTATGATCCTTAGTGGATGTTCATATAATGTTGGTTGCTGGATTTCAAAATTAGAAAAAAAAACTGTAAGTAAACTCTGCTGTCAATCTACGAGTATATTTTATGTGTATACGCTATCAAGGACGACACCATCGAGGCCCTGTCAGAATACCAGCGTTGGTGCAGCTTTAGAACTGCACCGGCAAATGCTGAGACAGGGTTCTTTTTTTTCTGACAGTTGGCTGACACATTGCGGCTTTTTTTTCTTTGTTCTGTACTTTTTTTTAAATTATTGTTTCTTTCTCCCAATTTTGTATGCTTCTTTGTGTTTGTTCAGTAAATAACTTTTTACTTTTACGTTTTTTTACTTTATTGGTTTTCGATTTTATTCTAAAAAAGATTTAATCATTTACGAACATTTTTGAACAACTTTTGTAACTAGACGATACATTCTTTAAATGCGTACGATAGGTATGAAATTTAAATTAAGGACATACGTTAGTTGTGCAATAACAAAATAGCTTAATTGCAATAGGTAATAGCCTGTTTTGTTTCGCTACACAGTACCAATGAAATTGGCTGCCCTTACTTGTACGAATAATTATCTAGAAGTTGACCAATCCATTTTATTCATTTAGTCATCTCCTTATTAACTTACACAACATAGAAATTTAAGTTATGTAATATAAACTACAAATATTTAGCAATAAATATACAATAGGCTTCGTGGCCTACTCAGCTGTTCTTATGAATAATACCTAAAAATTTCGTTTGTGGTCCTGTAAGGATGCACTGAAGTCACCTGATTGTAATGAATGCAGGCTATGAAAATTTATTAGGAAGACCTATAATCACCGGACGTTTCAGTATAGGTGCATTTAGACCAAACGAGCGAATAAATAAATAAATATGCGCCAGACAACACACCTCTTGAAAATGGTCTCGAAGTAGGGATTAATATCCCTGTGTTACGAGGTACAACACAAGAAAATAAGCTAGTAGCGTCTCCTAGCACACCCAGACCCGAGACAATTCAGAAAAGAATTGACCCGACCGGGAATCGAACCCGGGACACTACGGAAATCGAGGCGAGAAACCGTGCCACAGCGCACTACGCCAATCGTGTCGAATGCTCATTCTATCCCCACTCCATCAAATTCTCTTTGTGTAAAGAGAATGAGAATGAGAGAATGAGAACATTTATTTCAAAGTAAGTGGTATTACAGGTTCTTAAATATTATGGAGTTCAGCACAGTCTGCCACTGGTGGCGTAGAAATATTTATAATGATCGTTTAAACATGCTTTGATATTTATTTTTACTTAGATAACTATAATATGATACTCACATTACCTACTTATTTCACTAACAAAAAAAAAACAATAAAAAAAAATACACAGGACAATAAAAACTTAATAAATTCAATTCAAATATTATAATATTCCTCCCAGTCGTCAATTAGTAATTATCTATAATATTCATATCCACATAGTCATTAATAGTTTATAAACCTTCTTCAATTAGCCAATTTTTCAGATCGTATTTAAAATTAGATGATGTCATCTTCCTGATAGACGGAGGAAGCTGTTGTATATTCTTATTGCACAAGGTAAACATTATTAGAACATAGTTTTAGCCTCGTCAGTGATAAATACAGTTAACTTGTATCTCTCCTTCCTCTGCTGTTTCCAAGCACCTCGCCAATTAGGGGGAAGAGGTGTGGGTGCATTTTTACAAATAAGCATATATCAAATATATATTGACATGCTAGAGGTAAGATTTTATGTTTTTTAAATAGTGGCGTACAATAGTATAAGTACTCGGCACCGCACAGTGCCCGAAAACATTTCTTTTGTACCCTGAAAACTTTTATAACAGAGTATTATTTCGTTGTTCTATCTATTTCCACTGTGACCCTAGAGCACGAGCTAGATACTCGTGCTTTTGCGTGATAATTCTTTTGGTGTACCTACTTAAATTAAAAACTACTTAATTATCATTGAAATAACATTCTTGCTCTAGTTCTAGGTCTGTGTTCGTCTGGTCTGAATGCACCTTAACGCAACGTCAGCAGTTTAACAAGTGAAGCTTGTGATTTGATAACTTTGCTGAGAAATTAGGACAATGCACTTGGATACTGTAATTCTTTTTCAGGAAGAGTTATCATTTTAGTAGGTTTTGTAGTTAACGTATGTTCTTACGTTTATTCTAGCAGGATCAAAAATAAGGTGATTTTGATGAATGGAAGAAAGAAATATACATGTATCACGACTATAGTTGCAAAACTTCTGAATAATTCTTTTCTTTAAATCAGTATTATTTAAAATAATTTTGATTAAGATTTTTATTTATTTTGCAAAAAAATCGTATTTTGCTTCGATCGTCGATCGATCATTGTGTTGTGTATGCGTGGTTGATGCCGCTTACGCTGGCTGGAAGCAACCACTCAGCATAGTGGGCGGTACGAAGTCCGAACGGATTGGGCTTCTACGCTAAAGTCTGTTTCAATGGACCTTGAAAAAAATGAAAACAATATTTTTATTAAAATTAAGGTTATCTAATAGTTTCACTAAATACAATGAAAATGAGTAAATGAACAAGATGTGAATTGAAATGCGACAAACACAGGAGATCCTTTTAAAAGTAAATTTTAAAGGAGTCTGGAGGAATCTGATGGACCATCGAGTGAAAGTGCTTTATCTTATCTAATTGAATTTATAAGTTTAGATTTCATGGTTTTCCTTGGGTTTTATTTACCATGTTTGTTGGAGAGATTTGATCCTTATTATTGTCCAGGGTGTAAAAGTACAGGGTGGTATTTTTTCGGATTTTACCCGGTTCGATTCCCGGGTGTGGCGAGCGAATTTTCGAAAAACTGTGAATGCAGTTCTGTTTCTTTTTTAAAAAAAAGGAATGTTTCCTCAAAGTAAAATTGTCCATCCCAGTATGTACAGTACTTTCCCTCCAGGTGGCGTTAAAAAATTCCACCCTCCTACACAGTTTTGAGCAAATAAATTATTTCTATTTCATGTCTTTCTGAACTATTTTCACCTACGACTTCTCGTTTTGTAAGCTTCCAAGTTTTCCACACAGGCGCGGAAAACCGCAATATAAATCTTGCCTTGTTCCTTCGGTACACGATATCATGACGCTCTCTGGCAACAATGTATTGGAATTGTTTCCCGCGAGTATAGAAAATATTTTTTAAAATTCGTGTCAAAAGATATTTTGAAACAATGTTATTTATTTATTCTGTTTCGATTTAGTTTAAAATGGTTTTGTGGCTTTTTCATCCACGGGAGTATTTTCAATCTCAATGCAAATAATGCTTCTCTATTATATTTCTTAACTTAGTAAGTTAAAGTTGTTCAAAAACCCTTACCATGATTTTCCCAAGATTAATTATCCCCGAATTAAGAAGCGTAACTTAAAATTGAGCACCTTTTCAATTACTCGTAATAGAATAAATTGAATTCAATTTAATGACAGTAGAAATGAAAGGCTTACAAAAGATGCTGGACTTTGCCTGTCTTTTGAGAATTCGGACATTAGCCAAATCTGAACTTATCGTGATTGTGCAAGTGGACCTAAAAAAAGGAACGTGCGTTCCGAAACAGTAATCTTATGATTTTAAAGTTCGGTAATCGCAGTATCGATTTTACTAATCGCAATAAAACGTGATGATAACAGCGAGCAAAAGAATCACGCACATCGATAATATTAGGATAATATCGTAATCGATAATCGAGAAATAGACTATTTCGACATCCTTGTGCTATTTGTGTGTGTACAATAGATATGGTATAATGACCACTTTTTGGTAATACATGCAATTTCGTAAATAATTATTACTATCGTGACTTCTTTCGAGACACACGTATGTATTAGGTATAATAACCATTATTGGTTATTAAGCAAACATTAAAAATAATGTCGTGTCGCATGTTGAATCGTTGTTATTAAGGAACAGACCAATTAGATATACGAGCTTTGGCAATAAAATAATAATGAGAATGTTGATCTTTATTTGGCTTGGAGGATTTTCCCCACAACTTGAATATCTCGGCTTAAAAAAATCGCCATCATTCGCATTCATCAGATGTGCGTCCATTGAATTAAAGCCATTTTTTTATAAGTGGCTAACAATCACCAAAATCCTGTGACTTATATCAATCGATCGATTCATATTCTATCTTACGATTCAACATCCATTTCAGAACCTCACACGGAGAAAAAAAAAACATTAGCAAAAGGATCAGCATAGGTAAATGATCACCAAATAAAAGGTTGTGACAATGGAGACTTAGGCCCGTATTCTAAAACAAAATCTGTACTTGAGTAAAGATCTGAGTGTCGTTTTTGTATTAACTGACGTTTTGAAATCTCTACTCAAGTACAAATCAGTGCTTGAGTACGATTCTAGAATACGGGCCTTAGTTATTATTATACCTTCGCTGCTGATGGTAACACTAACAGTGTGACTGTACCGTAGGACCGACGAACACCCGATCCCTACCTGAAGCAAGATCATTTCATCTTCGATAACATTATTCTCAAACCTAAAAAACAGATGAACTCCACATTCCTGTACAATAACATCATTACCTCACCATACTTCTCATTCCGCATCATCGTAGCCTATTTACATTCCACGTGTTTGCTTATGAAAAACTATACAGTTGAAACTTTACACCGAGATGAGGTGATGTAAAAACGATTTGGTAACGGAGATGGCAGTTTGTGCAAGCCTGAGACAGCCTATTATTGATAGCTGTTAAAGAACTTGCCACAAGACAATCTACCTAACTATTTTTTAAATATTGCTGTTTAGCAGCTCCTCCGAAAGCATAACCGTAGGGAGAGCGTAAAATGTAACTTCTTCAACTGTTAGAACGTCGATAACCTAAGAATGGTAATTGTCAGGAAAAAACAATTGGACCTATTTTTGTAGATGAGACTTCTTGCGTGGGCTATATTTTTTATGAAACTTATTGTTTTCGTGATAAATCCAAAGAACCGAATATGTGGACCCTTTTTTTATTCTTTATTTATTTAGGGGCTTTTGTCTCTTTTGCTAAACTTTGACCTTTGACCTCTTATATTTTTTTCACCACACATGGGATGAATGTGTACTTATGGCACTTTATTCCTACAGTCTTTAGCAAAATTAAGCTCTGTCGGAGTTTATTGAAATTATTTGTGTAAAATTTGACCGGATTAAAAAAAGGAAATTTGTCTTAAATCACTGTTTTCATTATCTATTGTTTTGCAGAATCAAAGAACTGTTAAGTTTATATGATTAAGGCTGCAAATCTAAATGACTACATGAAGCAGCGTTAAGAGTGTAGCGCACCCCGTACCGAATACACTATTTTTTGAAACGCCAAATAAAAATATATATAGATATGCGCCAGATCACACAACACTTGTCATTGTCTCGAAGGGATAATTATCCCTGTGTTATGAGGTATCTGACAATTTAATTACGCCAGGCGCGTCTCCCAGCAGACCCAGTCCTGAGCCAATATAGAAAAGAACGTATCCGGATTGACCTGACTGGGAATCGAACCCGGGACACTTCGGAAGTCAAGGCGAGGAACCGTGCTACACACACCACGGGTATCGTGTCGTCGTTGTCACGTCCACTCGCCTCATCTATTTTACGAGTAATTCAAGTCTGTTTTGGGAATGCTAAGTGATTTCAATCGATAGCCACATCTCGGCTACGACGTCTGCGCAAGCCAACCTCGTCACTTGACACCGGCCATTGTGAAATGCATTCTCAGTATTTCTCAGTCTTTATTTTCCGTGAATGTCTTCGTAAACAATACCTATCCGCTGTTGGGCAATCATAAACATAATCCGTGGCTATACGATATCTGCAGTCATTAACTTGTTTATGAAATGATTCGTTTTATTTACAAACAACGCCTCAATTAAAATACAGCTTAAATAACACTTTACACAACGTGTGTTAGATAATAAAAGCCTCGGCCTCTTCGTCGGCCAAGTAGTGGATTTATTTTACTCGTATTTTCTCAGTTTAAACAGTAACAGTAGCATTAAGTTAGAAAAAAGTAAAAACGGTCGGGGTATCTTGATGGTCGGGGTACTCACGCTAAGTGTAAAACTTCATGTAAACGTTTTCTGAACTTCAAAATTACCTGCAACAATAAAAAAACATATTAGTTTTGTGTGCAATTTTGAGCATAGACATTTTTTAATAATGTAAATAAATTTATCTGTGACTGCTTTGCAAATGGTATCCTGGAACAAGCATAGCACGTACCTAAAAGCCAGAGAACCACAACGTAAATTAAATAATTAAAAGAAAAGTCTTCATTTCACTTGTAAGTTGGTTGCCGTGACGCGTTAGCGCAAGAATATATTTCATCAGGAGCAAAAGATAAACATTATCTAAAATATCCCCTACAGTAAAATATTCGCATGCCTAGGTAACTCTAATGCTGATTTTGAAGCATCACTGTTTCAAGATTCACATACCATCACGACTTAATCCCAAACGGGGTAGTCAGAGGCAAGAGACTGTATCGTCATGGTGAACCAAACACTCAGAAGCCCACTTTTCACCAATGGTATTAGAACCCAACGTGGTAGGTGATGAGCCTTTCGCTGTTATCCGGGTTGATTTGGTTTTTTATCAATGTTTTTCATCACTAGAGAGTAAGTCGAATATTTAACAGAGAAAACAAAGATTTTTTGGTTCTGGCCAGATTTAAAATCGGGACCACACGATCCACGATCTGAGTTCGGGTGCTGAACCACTAGGCCACGACGCTCTTTGACGCTCGCGTTTGGTTCAAGATTAATTAACAAACACTTTAACGGCATGCAGTCAGACTAACTAGAATGATCAAGTACAACAGCATCATGTTTTGAGAAAGAAAGTAAGTATAATAAATCGAGTATGGGTTACATCAGAGTTGCATAAGTAAGGCATAACAGACGAGCTAACAAACAACGGAAGTGGTAGCATGTGTATTAATACGGCTAGGGCTGGCACTTCTGTATTAAACATACTAATTACACAAAAATGCACACATTTCTACAGATTTACACCTCCGAATCCACGAACGATAATCAAAAGTTAAGCACACTTCAAATGGATGCTGCCAAGTATGAGATGCTGAAGGAGTATTCTAACTCTAAATACCATGCTCATCTGCCATCACCGGGAAGAGATGTATTAGAGAATCGCGAGGCAGGCCTATTCACTGGGTTCTACCTGTGGCTACCAGTGTTCTAGGAACTTCTAGGGCAGTTTAACTTCGTCCCAACCTTCTCCCCTAATCTTCATGATTACTCTTTTGCAATCGCACCAAAACCATGTACCGTGACGTATCCTCAATATCCTTCAGTCTGAATGCGCTAAAATGTAGAGGGCGCTAATGAGTCCGACGCTCTGCTACCCTCATCCTTAGGCATAAGGGGTCTATATTTTTAAAGCTGAACATTATGCAATATTAAAGACTTAATTATGTAATAACGGCTTAAGCTATAACAAACTATTTTAGGAGTTATTTCAACAAACTAATTACATTTCGCGAGTAATAGTCTATGATTATGAATATATAAATATATTTTTTTATTTTCATTTTCAATAGGCAGCCCTATCTAACGTCGATCTATCTACTGTACAGTTGAGTGCGCGTGCGTGGTACAATTTGCTTTTTACTCCGTTTTTGAAAGCAAAGAATTCCTCTTCTTCATTCCTTAATACTATTCCAATCATGTAACCAATTCTGACTATTATCTTGCATGTGGCTCTATTATGTGCATTTCAGTTCTAGTGGCTAAAATTGGTGACGGAAATGGTTTAAAATTAACAAATAAGTGGGACATTTAACACCAAGATTAAGTGACCCAAAATTTGTGGTCTTACAACAATGCATATCAAATCTGGCACTGTACTGATGTCTTTGTGGACCAAAGATTTGCAGAATAATTAGTTGTAGGTATTCTAAGCGGTTGTACCTATTTAAAAACTATGCTTACAAGATCAAATTTGAACACACGGGCTCTGACATAGAAGACCTCGTCGTGTTACTGGAGCTTTGGATCGCCATCAACCACGCTAGGTTTAAAACGCTTGTGTATGCTTCAAAATGGGTTCCCAAACCATGACAACTGGGTTCTTTCAAGACATTGCGTATAGGCATTTACTAGGAAGGCACGTTCCGTCATATTCCACATCGTCACTTACCACCAGGTGCGATTGTGATCGGATGACTGCTTAGTCAAAAAATAAAAGTTTTGTTCACTATGATACCTAACGGCATAGCTCTTTGTAATCTATTTGGGATTTACACTTGCTCATATATTATGTTCCTTTAATTACTGCTCTAATGAACTTTTCTTAGCCACTGAGCATGCATTGATGCATTGTAGCGTTGTTTTCTTTTGCATGATCAAGCGCAGAGCTTCCGGCTTCCGCAGGTCTCGCCTCACTGGCTCCCTCTATCTATCGGGTGTGGTAAGTACTGAGTATAGCAAAGGCTATGGAAGGTGTTCCTACTTTTATTTCTCTTTAATTATACAGGTACGAGTATGGTTAGGAAAAAGTTCCTGATTGGTAGGTATTAAATCAATTATAGGTTTATCAATTAGCATTAATTAATTATGGAGCCCATTTCACTTCTTGGTTGGTCACTTACCTGAGGTCTCCATTTGAAACTTAAACAACATTGAAATTATTTTATTGGATTGAATAAGTCGAAAGAAGACGTATGTGGAAGTTGGGAAGAGAGGCCTTTGCCCAGCAGTGGGAGCCTAACGCAATATAGATTTAGCTTTAGAATAAGTCGAAAATGGTGTCTTTTTCTTAATAAGTTATTCTAAAATCATGGTTGAACAAGAGTTTTTATATTCTATATTTACTTAGGCAGATAACATCTTTTACTTTTTTTTATAAAACTATTATTTAAAATTCAAATTAATAATTACGTCGCATAGTGAAAATTATTAGGATAATTTAAATAAGATGGGTTTACAGTCCACTCACTCAAGTTTACACTTTAAAAACACTTTAAATGTTATAAATTTTACACAGTTCTATATGTTGTCGTTATTTTTCCTTTTTAATAGAGTTTAGATGCGTACTGGCAAATAGCAAGCTATTTTCCACAATACGAATAAAGTGTAGTAATAAATCGAACATATTTTTTGCATTCGATGCATATAATTATAAGGTGTTGCTTATTTCGGTTATACTAGGTTTTATGTAAGAATTGATATTAGCAACTACTAATAAATATTAATCATTGTCTTTGGTTGCTACACAAACGCTCTCTACATTCATTAATAACGGTCATAATTAAACCATTCATTTGTAATTTTAAAACCATCATACAACGACTTCATTAGTCAAATAAAGTGAGTATTCGTAATATGATTCATAACTTAAGGCTGTGATTTAGCGCGCCGACCGATAGAGCATTCGGTGGGCCACTGATTAGTTCTGCGCGAACGGAATAACGTCGCGGCTTCCTTCTATTATGAAATAACATTAGACACATTAATAAGTCTTAAAAGTTTTCGACCTAGATTAAACAAAGACCTATCTATATATATATTTTTTAAGTGCAAGATGTTTATAATGAATATCTGAGATTAAAATAAAAAATTTCGACGTACTTCTTTGTGTTTTTTTTATTGGTGAAATTATGATATATTGTGTTTTGGAAAAGTTGTCGCCTTATTTAAAGACACTGATCTACTCGTAAATTTTTTTGTTTGCTTAAATATCTTGTAATTTAGTAGTTATTTTCAAACAAAGTCGACAATCAACAATCTTCGGAAAGCATAGCCTTAAAGAGATGATTTTTTTTATTTAATTTCTTTCAACTACTATGTTGAATGCCCAAATTCAAAAGATAAGTACACAATTATTTTTTGGAAATTAATTAATTTAGCGCTTCATTTAATTTATTATTAATTAACTACGTCGTCATCTTCACACGATCTAGCATCGATTGACCCGCACTAAAAGGTTGGGTGACTCGTTTCTTTGTCGGACCATCCGGAAATAGAATTCTTACAGCCCATGTGTTTCTTTCCTTTAAAGGCCTGTTCAGACCTGAGCGGTATTCGCTGCCGCTGTGGGTAGCGGTACATTTGGCCGCGGAACTTGATACTGAATACCTGAGCGAAACCCGCGCGGTATTGTACCGCTACCCACAGCGGCAGCGAGTACCGCTCAGGTTTGAACAGGCCTTTACAGTCCCGGTGCCTTCAAGCGGGGCGACAAAAGGTATTTCAGGCAATATAAAAATAGGAATAGAAATAGAATTACATTTTTCTTTCCTTTAAAGGCCTATTCAGACCTGAGCGGTATTCGCTGCCGCTGTGGGTAGCGGTACATTTTGCTGCGGAACTTGATACTAAATACATGAGCGAAACCCGCGCGGTATTGTACCGCTACCCACAGCGGCAGCGAGTACCGCTCAGGTTTGAACAGGCCTTTACAGTCCCGGTGTCTTCAAGCGGGGCGATAAAAGGTATTTCTGCAGGCATTCAAGATGAAGATGGCCAGCTCAGTTATTAATTTGCATGACTCATATCTGGACCTCACGACCACTTTCCAACAGGTGGAGCGAGGCAATATAAAAATATAAATAGAAAAACATTTATTAAGTAAACTATATCACACATAACATAATAAAAAAATACAAAAAAAACACAACAAAAGAACACAAAAACGAACAAAAAAAAACACAAAAAATAACATACATAACATCGAAATAATATATGCGTGACATAGCTACCAAAATGGTTACCACTCTGCTGCTATGTCATGATGGCCATGAGCCATGACGCTGGTTTTCAGTGGTAACCACGAAACAACAAAGTAGAGTTACTTTCGTATTTATATAATGAAATAGACATAGTCACATCTATTCTATCAGACTGCAGCATTATTAACTTATAGACAACTTCACAACAAAACTAATGAAGATGTCTTACTTTATGATAACACTTAGAAATAAGGTAAGCGTGTCAAATACCACTTCAAAATTCTTTATCGTCAGTGAAAAAGTAATAACTAAGCTCTTTTATTGTTCAAAACTTCATATCTTCATCTAATTTTAATTTAATAACGTAGTTTCCGCATATCTTACAGTTTGGGTTAATGAGGAGTCCCAGTGACATGGTTCCGTAGATGCATTGTTTTTGGAAGTGTAAGTCTGGTAAATGTTACGTGACTTTATTAATGAATTGCTGAAGAAAATTAGGCTAACGTGCATACAATAGAGGTTTGTGTAGATCAGATAAAATAAAATAATGATAGTAAGTAAGATAAATGATCTTGGGACTTCCAGGTCCACCTTACTACCGCTTCATACATACAAGTTTGCAGCCTCTTTTGAAGTCGTTATCCTCATAGGCATTAGCGAGTCTACTGGTAGATGGTAGACAATCTGGTCATAAGCCGCCTATCGCTCTTCACCAAGGCCTATTCTCTTCATGACCCTCGTCAATAATACAAATATTGATAAAGAGACATCAGTAAATAGATAGATAATATTCTTTTCACACCACATGCTCGACAATGCCGAATTATATGTCATGTAAACCTTACCGAAAGCAAGACATTATATCTCTTGGCTTTAGCCGGGTTATAATGTTCTATTATAACCCGCTGGTCCATAATGTGGTTTTCACTTTCATAATTCTTATTGCTATGTCCATAAAGTCTAATTTCACTAAACAGAATGTGTCCTCAGCGGGCGCGGCCAACTCGATTTTCGAAGACCGAGGCCGTGGCCCACTAGATTCGCACTGAGACGAACTTCATTTGTTTGTCAAATCGAGTAGGCGACGCCAGCTGAAAGAAGTTGCTATAGCCGTAGCTAGTAGTACTACTAGCTTTAGAAGATTTTTTAATATGCTGTAATAAACACTATCTACTAAGCCTGGTTTTTTATTGTCTCGCATAAAGTGAGAAAAGTAGACTATACACCACCGGGATAAAACTGTTTTTTTCTTGGGCGCTTGAATCCCTCACTGCACTCAGGACTCAATCTTAATTTCCTCGCTTTGCTCGGGAATTAACTTATAACACCCTCGCTGTGCTTGGGAATTAAATTTGGAGTCCTTCGTTACGTTCAGGATTCAATGTAGCGCCCGTGACATAAAACAGTGCTTTATCCCCTTGGTGTATAATCTACTATTAAAGTAAATTTTACAAAAGGAACTTAATGTTAAGTATTACATTAAAACAATGCACAATAGGCCTTAACGCTAATAGCGACCAGATACATCTCTACCAGGCAACCTAAAGGTAGAGGAAATATAATATAAAATGGCAACCTACGTGGATAAATACGTAAACTGAAGATATTTAAATAGATACATAATATAGTATGAATGCGAAAAAACAATTTATACATAGATGACACAGAAACAGATAATGAGTACCTACACCAAAACTAACTAGAAAATTAGAAAAAGATAAATATGAATATGCGATTTGACCTGCGATTTAGATGAAATCTCAAAATTAAATAAACCATTACATCACATTCGGAAGTGCCACTCAGCGGACGCTAAAATATAGATTATTATATACATTATACTTAGAACTCTACTCTAGTGGTCGAGTGTTTAGCAGACAATTAATCAACAGTCTAGTCTATGCTATACAAATTGCCTTGGAAAAAGTATATCTAGTTATGTAGATAGGTAACATACGGTGTAGCACCCTTTAAAATCTACTTTAGATAATTAAGCCCCATTAAGAAGGGTCCCATTACATCGTCACATTTTGACACCAACGTAATATTTTAGTCTTCACTTTCCGTTCGATCATTACGCTGTTCACAAATTGTTTACAGAACAGTAGCAGTTTTTTATTTTGTTTCCTTATCGCCCTCAGGGACCCAGAATCGTGAGAACACATCCTTAACGATTACATGACGTTGTCGTTACATAACGTCAATTAACGGACACTTTCACGTTGAAAGTGCGCCCGCGCATTGATATGTTATTGAAAATATACATAATAATTGTAGGACGCGGCTGACAGGAAGCGGTGCTTTTTGACCACAGGGGAATTTATCGTTATGTCATACATACCTGCTTTTAACCTGCCTTACCTTTTTAATACTCCTTCGATTACTCAACGTTCTTTTCTGGTTTGCGTCATTGCGATGTCATCTAGCTAGTCAATTACTACTATCAAAAGCCTAAAATTACACTGCTGAAGTACGCAGGTTAGGCTTAACTTACTTAAAGTTTATGGAGAGCAAAAAATATGATGTATTAAAACGTACGTGAATTTTATAAGCACATTACAATTTCTTTGATAATCCAGACCTGTGGCGAAAATTACTAAAACAAGTTAGGTGGGTACTTGATCGAAGCAAACCGCTAGCTACGAACCACGGCCTTAAAATTTAGCTGATAAATAATTTGTTTGTGTACCCAGCAATATGCACAATGCAATTGATTTTGGCGAACCGATTTGTTTGAACTAGACACTTATGTAATCTTATCTTATGATGATAATCACTCCTTTCATTCACGCCTCTGATCCAGACACTTATAAATCGTGTAGAGATGAAAACGATTTGCAAAATATTCAGGCTAATAATTATGTAATTTAATCCCTCAATTCTCAAAAAAGGGAGCATGTTACCTGGATTATTATATATTTGGTAAATGTATACAGAAAATAGTAATATACTGAGACTCTAAGTTAGGAAAGAGCCAGTTGTTCTGTCCGTGCTCGTTGCCACAAGCTTTATTCTTAAAAGCTTAGAATAATTACATATAGAAACCAAGTCCGCGCGCCCATTTTGAAGCACCCTTAATTGGAGCCATAAATGGCTCCAAACGCATCGCTTTGCAGAGTGTTCATTACAGCTCCGCAATGTTCAATATCAAAGCGCGCCGCACGAAAGCAAGTAATAGTGCTTCGGATTAGTGCTTCAGTTTTGACGGGGCGGTTGTATGAAGACTATCCTTCTATACGTTATTATTCTAAGATTCCTGTTGATTTTAATGTTTTAAAGATGCCTTTAAAAATTATACAGCATACGAACGCATTATAACATACGGTTGCAACAACCTTTCAGTGTACATGTATCGCTGTAAGTTAAGATTAAGTTCCTACTTTGTTTAAGTGTACGTGTGCAATGTTCAATAAATAAATAAAATGTTGCAATAAAAAAAATGCTCGTTTTTGCCCCTAAAATTCAATAATAAAACCGGGACCTTGTTGGTTTAAAAACTACAAGATACTGACAAGCAGCTGATAAGTACATACTCAGACGGCGATCGATCAAGAATATTGTCCGTCGCAGGCGCAGCCGAACCGGTCCGCTTTCCTCGCGCATCCATCCTGCCGGCACCACTGATCCATTTAGCCAGGGTTGTGCCATTGTGTAGGTATTGTGAAGAACATTATTTTACGGTGCCCTTTACATAACACGCAGTATTCATATTCTTATCTACACATCCTGTCTTTACAGCTCCTGGATATGCTTGTAGAACAGATATAGGCTTTATGAACCCTGCATCTGCTTGGTGTCAATCCTTTTTTCAAAGATTCCATTAAAATTTATAAACCATTTAAATGTCTATTTACTATTTGAAACGATTTCTCTCGAAACAAAATGCAAAAAGGGTTTTTTTTTTATGTAATAGGGAAGCAAACGAGCAGGAAGGTCACCTGATGGAAAGTGATCACCTCCGCCCATGGACAACTGCAACACCAGAGGTGTCACCGATGCGTTGCTTGCCTTTTAAATGTATTACCATTTCTCTCTTCTTGGAGGCTCCGATCATATTCCTTTGGAAATACCGACGCAGGAAGATCATTCCATATCTTGGATGTACGCGGAAGAAATTGACGCGAAAAACGTACGGTGTTTCAAAGCCCTGTATTCAAAATCTGTGTCCAACACTTTTTTATAAGTAAGCGATAGCGCTTAAAAAAATACAAGTGTCAGTAGCAAGTGAACTGGGCATGGTTGCAGCAGAAGCTACATTTAAAACTGTTTCACTGGCGCTTCCACGATATACTTTCCACTGTTTTTTTTTGCCTGACGTTATTTGTTTGTAGAGTAATTTTTTTTAGTTTAAAAGTATAGTGCGTTCCAATTAGAGAGGATACCTGTGGAACATCGTTCACGACATATCAACAAAACAGGTGAGCGTATACCAGAAATGTTGCTAGTGTTAACCTGCCAACCCTACCAATAATGTGTTTCGATACCCCACAACAAGTCCAGCTTACGAGGGCGGGCATCGAAGTTAATGTGAAGGAAAGCACGACCACCGGAAAGCTGTCACTTTCATACCGGAGGCTGCTTTGCGGGTGGGGCGTATGCAGACCACACATGAGGGGAATTAATCTTAAAACAGGTGTCTGGGCCGCACACTTTGTTGGACAAATGAGGTTTTGTTGCTAGCTCGTTAGCTAATCTGGTATAATCTATTGGTGGATGGATGGCCTAATGTTTGAAAGCAGGTGTCTGCTATGTAACATTTAATGTTAAAGAGCTTCTTAGTCTATCAACAATGATAAGAGTTACAGAGGATGAATGGAAAATGTGTGGGTGGCTTATGCCAATTGAAAAATCTATAAGTTTACTTTTATTTATATTCAACAGTAGACGCTATCGGACAACGAATGATACATATTTAGTTAATAGAGTTCATCTGTTTATTCAACTAGATGTAGTGTGTACAGACTTTGACGAACTATGAGGCATTCTGATAGCTCCAATATCGTGAGAAGAAAAGGCATTAGATCCTTTCTTTGGAATTGATATTCCAAGTGCTACACACTTAAGCTCACCCAAGGATTTGTATGGCTAGGTTGTCTTACCGGCTAAACTTGACAGGGGCTTAGCATCTACTATGCGCTTGAACCTAGTCTCCCTGTGACTGACACTAAACGAAACATGCCAGGCAGCTGTTTCAGCCAAGCAGTTACGTCCAGCTTTAAATAGCGACACCATATACTGCTTATATAAGACCCATTTTGCAAAGGTTTTGTAAAGGGTGACGATAATGCGGCTGTTCATAAACCAGACAACTTACTTCCGCGTTTACAATCTAGGAAACGTATAGTATCCTGTCAGGATTGCCCATTCTCCAACGGTAGCCTGGCACGGGCGCAGGCGCAGCGGCGCAGGTGTCTGCTTTCATTTCTGCGAAGAGCCCGCGGCGCAAAAACTCACTCAACGAGCGTGGACCGCCTCCGACTCTTCACGAACTGTGCCCATTGCACTGGCGGGAAGTTGGTATGTGACGATGACGTAATATTCATTGGTTTCCTCATTTTTTTTTGGAATTACGTCTTTGCACTTAGATATGTCTTCCTTCATACTTAAGCTATAGTTGATGGTGGCCATTGCGGTTCAGAGTTAGAAAAGAGCTCTATTTGAATTAAATGATGGATGACTCACAGTATTTTACCCAAAAAATACTGGATTCTTTTATGTGTTGTTCGGTATTAGTGTTCTGTAATTTTCAGTTAAAAGTTTAAAGACACTCCTTAATGTGCCAGTGGAAAAGCTAGGGTCACACTTGCTAGTAAGTGAGTGGATATTTTTTAATCACAAAGTAAACATGTAGGTACCTAGTCTAAGCTTTTCAAGGTTTTGTCTTAAAAAAAATTATAGGTATAAGTATATGTCTCAATTGTGGAATGATTTAAACGTTTAGCACTGAACCTTACCACATGTAACTTCACATCATCATCAAAATATTTTTTCATAAATCGTGAGACAATGCGCCCACACACGCATCGGAAAGTGAAAGGGCGAAAGATTCACCGGAGTCGCGGGGCCTTTGATCGCGGCGTGTGAACTCCGCAGGCAAACCCGTTTCTGCATGTGAGATGAAATGGAAACTGGAAAGATTTATGCATAAACAGTCAATATTTTAAAGGACTGACTTTGTCTGTTGCTAAAAATAATTAACTGCCAATTTGCAATCTGTTATTTTTGTAGCCTGCCCCATTGTAAAGGGTTTGGTTGTTGATTTTATCGAATTGTTGAACAGGTATGGTCTGAGATTTAATCGTGTAAATTTATAGTGTGTTATTGTACAAAAAACATGCTTTTAAATTACAGCATGACAAAAATATTGATATATTTATTTGAATACGCTTCCATTATTTCAGTAGAACTAGAACCACAAACGAAGTTGTAATATACGCCTTTGAAACGCTTACTATTTTAATCAAAAGGTTATAAATAATGATATTTCTCGATAAAAAATATTCCAACCATTTACTATGATTGGAAAGTTAGCTAAACAAATAGGAAAATTCGGCAAAAGAAAGTATTGAAGTGTCAATTTAAAGACTAGGAAATGTTTTTATTTTAACAAAACTATGTTCCAACCAAACATAATTTTAATGTATATCCATAAACCATATCTCTTTTGAGACTTTTTTAAGACTTTTGCTCTGCCATTTTCAAGGACAAATGTGGGCAGAAATGCTACTTTAACCAGATGTTGTGCACGGTACTGTTAAATGAAAGCATTTGATGAAGGAAATGGCACCGTTGGTATAGACATCTTTCACAGAAGGCTGCCAAGGTTTAAACACGCTATCCACATTATAAATGTTGTGTACACCTGCAATAGGTAGGTACTTTCATATATGATCGCCTTATTTCAAGTTTTGTAAACGTTTTCATTGTAAATAATAAATCCTAGTTCCTTTGTTAAAAGTCCCTGATTTACCCTTGATTTATCTACACAAATAGAAAGTTAGGAGGAGTCTCAGTTAGTCACATAATCCTAAGCAGAAATGCTGAACCCGCAAACATTGGTAGGTGTACCTACTTTTATCAAAAAAAAAATTGTTAGTTTTAAACTGTGTAATTTAGGTATGTGTACCTTGTCTATTAATATTTTTTTCTAAAGGTACAATTTGTATGATAAAAAGCCCTTCTACACTCTGACCATTATGGAATGTATTGTTTGAACTGCCAAGTTACGCCTCAACAAAAAACTCTGGCAACAAATTTAATCGCAAAACAAGATAGTATGTATTTGTTACATATAGTCGTTGTTTACCTACCCGTCGCATGTGGGCGGAGTACTGGATGCCTTTCGTTAGCCAAGGCTGAGCAAGTGGGGCGCGAATAGGTTTACGCCAATTTTAATAACTTAACTATACTATCGTTTGAACGAAGTAACACTGACCAAGAGCCAAAAATTCAGGAGATATTGAAGAGTTATTGGTAGCATTGGAAATCAAGGAGTAACCAAATCTTCAAACAAATACTACCTAACATTGTCAATTCGCTAATAAGGCTCCCGGTTTGTTACGTTCTACGCGTATATAGAGATAGATTGAACCTTCGATATTACCTTTATATTATTATTTTCTAGTTTGGCTTAACATATTCTATAGTAGGTACAATTATATCGTTTCATGCCGAACTCCAAACCAGTGGTAGATTCGCATTTTTTTTATTTATGATGTGTAGGAATGTAGTGTTATTACATTTATTTGTCGTAAGCTCGTAAGTGTTTTCTACAAAATTAAAAAAAATATATAAATTTCTTTCTTTCTTACGTAAATAAATCACTAATGATTTGCTTGCTATTGTAAAATGGCAAAACATTTCTACATCTTTCCCAGATATGGTTAAAGAATAAAAATATTGCAATATTGATACAATAAAAAGATGAGTCGACATCGCGTGCAGAACTTAACTCGTTGGGACACTTGCCAGCACCTTGAGGATCGAAACAATGATATAATGATACGGCCCTCGACTCAAAGATGAGTAAAGGCTTCGCTTCCTACTTCGTAAACCTTGAGGCTATGCTAAAACAACTTGAGGAACTGTGCGAAATTGGCACGTATTTTCCTTTATATCTTTCGCGCTGATAACACTTTTCCTTATTCTCAAAAATTAAACTTTCGAGGCCGTAGCCAAGAGCAACAAACGAATAAGTTATCTCCATCTCATTCCCATACATTTTCTAGTTCTTGACTTGTAGAAAATAATTGATTTCTTGCTCTTGGCAACAGCATTCTGATGTGTTTTTATCAATTATCAGATATTTTTTTCCAGCGGCAAGAGTATTGGATTCATTTTTAATTCTTCATGAAAGCAAAACAAGTTATTTTATTATCTATTAGTCTTTCACAGTACAGGGGAAATTGTAGCTTCATATCATCACAGCCAGTATTCATTGTAACTATTAGTTCTGTGACAAACGGGACCTTAAAATATTATTTTTGTAACAGCATTAAACCGCTGTTTCTTTTCGTATGTTCCGCAACAGAATCATTCAAACCTGCTGTTTATGTTCCTAACTGGTGGATTGTAATTATCATGGTAGGGGCTGGGGAGTGTGAGGGTAGATATGGAGACTAATTGATGATGAAAACTCGGGAGCACTTTTTGATAAACTATTTCACAGAGAAAAGGCACGGCACGACTGACAAATAAACAAAGGAACCGAAATAAAATACTAGGTCTACTGAGGAGGCTACGCCGCCAGCCAGTTTCCAACACCTGCTGTTATTCAAACCTCGGGATATAAATATATATCACGAGCACCGTGTGCCAACATATTCACCTGAAGTATACAAATTAGTTATCTAACTGTAAATAACTGTTGATTATACTTAGTATCACATTGAGCCCAACAAACAAATGGTTGTTTGTTGCCAATAATTTATGGCTATAGTGATTTACGTGAACATAGAAACTCTGTTTTATTTATGTGAAGTGATTTGTTTATTATTCTAAATCTATTTTTAGGTTAAATGTACTCGGCCTAATGAGAAACCCGCTGCAACCAACCAAATTAGTTAAAATTTTCATTAACGGTTTTCATTTTCATATTAGATTCAATCAGCGGTTTTCCGTTAAGTTTCAATCACTGATGAACATTTTACTAAGATAATATTTAACATAAACACCTACTGTTAAATATCAACATGCCAATGAACGTAGACACAGGATTAGGACAAATGTGCCTATTACAATGGTGGTAGGTAATCTGAGGTAGGTATTCAATGTGCGAATTTTAACACCAAAAGGCATTTTGTTCTAATGTTTGTGTTATCACGCCAAAACTGAAAAATAAAACAAAAACAAGGATGCCACATAAGAATGACAATGCATTTCTATATTTTTCAACCGTAAATAAAAATACGCCTCAACATAACCTTACCTACATGTAAAGTCTCTCTTGCAATCTAATCTAGACAGGTGTTTAAAATTAGCCCTAAAGCTTGCGTGTGAACAATATTTAAGTGTTATGCGGTAAGTTAGCAGCCAAGTCACCTTGACTCTTCACCACGTGTTGTGTAACTGTCTGACAAGTTATGCCTATGGGGCCATGCCATTAACTTGGCTAAGTTAATAGGCTTTAGGGGCCAATAAAAAATAGTTGGAAAACTAATTATAAAGGAAGAAAGTTGATCATGGATACCTATCATTTTATTTAGTTATTTATTCATTTTATTTAGGAAACAAACAATTTTATTCTACCTTAAGATTACATAAAATAATTAACACTAAAATCAGTTAAGTTCCCACTGATGTTTGACACAAATCATCGAACAATCAACGTTATCAATGCTAAGACTCTGAATTACAAACAGAAAATGAAAAATAATAATAGGAACTCAAAATGCTCACAAATACACGGGTCATCCTAAATTGTTACTCCTTAAGATTTTACATACATCGTTTCTGAACTTAGGGGCGCTACTACTATTGATATCTAAATTTAAAAATTTCTTATTAAAGTTATCAGTCGATCTAAACAAAAAGGCGTTGCTTGCATAATTTGTTTTAGTGGATGGCATCCCGAATGCGTAACTGCAGCGAGAACCTGTCCGAGGGCATCTGAATCGTATATTTTCTAACAGAAAAGTGGTATCTACTAGATTTTTGATAATCTTATACAGAAAAATTGGGTCTCTCTCCGTACGGCGCTCTAATAAAGAAGGCATTCAAGGAACAGATAGCTCGCATTGTGCAGCTTAATATTCAGATGTCTTGCCATTTTTTTTATTAATTCTCTCGATGCTGTCGGCATAAATGTTATATTGCGGGTTCCAAACTGTAGATGCGTACTGCAGAATAGATCTTACATAGGCAATATACAGAAGCAATAGAGTAGAACAAAGTTTGACATCTCTACCAGTCCTCATCACAAACCCCAGCATACGATAACCTTTATTTGCGATTTGAGTAACATGTAAATTGAAAGTCAACTTACTATCTAAGTAAACACCAAAGTCTCTCACCTCGGTCACTCTCTTAATTTTTACGTTATCTAAGTAATAATCATAGAAAATTGGTTTTGGTTTACGGGTGAATGATATGATGTTAATTTTTTTAAATTAAGAGAAAGATAGTAGTTATTACAATAAGCAGAAAATTTGTTCAGGTCTTCCTGGAATTTTAGGCAATCGCAAATTCAAGTTATTTTCTTGAAAATTTTGATGTCGTTGGCATAAATCAAAACATGGGAGTTTTTAATGACAGAGTACTACGTCATTAATAAATATAATTAATAAAACAGGACCAAGATGCGAGCCCTGCGGTACACCTGAAGTAGCTGGAACAAATAAAGAACAGAATCCCTTCACTGTTACAGCCTGACTTCCATTCCTGAGGTAAGATTCGAGCCATCGTGGGTATTCATCGTGTAGGTCACGATGAATACCCACAGCACTAAGCTTTCGCAACATCAGCGAGTGCGGGACCTTATCCGAGGCTTTGGAAAAATCTGTATAAATGGCGTCCACCTGACAACCCTTATCCATTGCGTTTGTTAATCGATGCACATATTCAACAAGATTGGTCTCACAATTATGGGCCTCAAAAAAGGGAAAAATGATATCGTAAATGATCTTTTCAAAAAATTTGGGAATAACACTGATTAAAGATGGCCTATAGTTTTCAATGTTATGTTTATCACCAGACTTAAATACGGGAATTACATGACACTGCTTCCAAGTAACAGGCATTCTACCGGTCGCAATAGATAAATTGAATAACAGATAAAGGAAAAACTAGGGAATTATCTTTATTAAAATGTCATAATTCCCTAGCTTCAAACACTACCAGAAATACTATTAAGAAATACTAACTATCTTTTTAATACTATCTTTTTTTTATCAAATGATCTTAAATTTTCAACTTACTTTATACATTTTCATCTGCTACTTTAACAGTTATACCAGCTTTTGCAGAACTGCAATGTATCAGTTAATTGTTTACCTCTTTTTGCATGCGGTTTGGCATGTCGCCCTTGTCGTCGCAAGTGTTGTTGTGGTGTTGTAAATTAAGGATTCTTCTTGCGGTTTGATATTAACTACTTGCATGGCACATTGAGGTACTTAAGTCATTTTTTTCACTAGGCATGTTGATAAGAAGTTATCATTTGAAAGTTAAATATAAAAGTTCATAGATGGCGATAACACTAACATTGTAAAGGCTATAAAAAACTTTTTCATTCCGATTGTAATAGTGGCTAACTAATAGTGGTAACTAATTTACAATATCCAAAGTAATTCACAACTAGTAGCTGATAACATCAGGGACGGCTAACGCACTACAGTAAGTATAGAGACATACAAAATATGTTTACAAGCATGACATAGGTACTATGACTAACTATCGAAGAATATTACGTTAGCGTTCAACTGTCTCGATAACATAACTTTCAACTGTCTCCGAAACGATAATCAAAGCTATTTGTAATTATAACGTGCTTATCTACTTTAAGGAGACTTCATAGAAAATCTTGTTTTATGCCTATAATGTGATCACAATCTTACATAATCTTGAGTGATCATCTGGAATGAGCTGTATTCTCGAAAAGGCCTAAGTTGTAAAGCCCTGCAAACAACTAAAGCTTATGTCGATGTCTAGATTATGAATCAATGAGCGGAAAAGTTCGTATGAATGACTGGAAACTGGAATGTCGACAACAGGAAGAGGAGGTGGCAATATGAAACGAGTGTGCATCACAGGAAATGGACCTGCGTCGACGATGATTCCGATGCTGTCCACTCCTAAAGATTTATTTATTTATTCACAAGAAAGAAAATCGCACAACAAAACAGTAGGTAAATACTAAAGCATCGTATAATTTAGTTTAGGTACATACACAGATTTATAAATTAAGTGAGCGCAATAAACGCTCACAAAACGTTATGCAAACTTTGACAATATCGCGGGAGATATAGGCGGGTTGATGCGCGCAAGACGCACCATTTCGGGACTTGACGCTGCTGTTCGTCAGTACTGTGCTTTTAGGTCTTAGAGAATTAGTTATCCCACTATCGATTGGTTTGATCCCCCGCTATCGGAGCCTCGTCTCTTGAAGGTGAGGATGTCTTGGGATTTTGAGCCTTTAAATAAAGCTGTCCAACGCTTGTCAGGAAGATGTTTGCCCAAAAGAACTACATTGAAGCCCTGTGGTTCCTAATTTGCAGCTAGCGCAATTCTGCATGAACGTAAGGTCCAAGCTGTTGTGACCAACATTTGCAAAATTTTTGTAGTAAGTTTTTATAAATGAAAGAAGGTTTTACTTAGAAAAAAAAGTGAATGACGATTCGTTGTTTTTAATAACAAAAGTTTAAAAGTATTTTCTCAAAAGAGCTCTGTTGCTGTCTGCAACACAACCTTTGTCAGCTGGTCACGTAGCACAGACATCACGACCCGAGATCACCCTTCTGTCATCATAACCGATTTGATAACAATAACTTTTACAAAAGAGAATGAAATAATCGAGATTGAACACCACTTTGTAGTTACGTCATTGTAGCAGACCTATAATTTTAACGCAATTTGACGTGTTGTGACGTCCAAATTAATATTGTGCTTAATTTATATAATGTTGTCCTTTTTTTACTTTTATAACCTTTTGCTACTGTAGTCTAAGTCATCTTAAATTTTAAGCAAACTTCTAATGACTTTAAAAAATTTAAATGTTTCGACTTTTGGATAATTCGGAGCTAACTTACAAAAATGGACTGATAAGTTCTGCCGTTAATTATCGTTGAACACAAATGTCAAGACTTCTTTAATGGTTTATTTTATTGTTCATCTAAAGGTATTAGGTAGGTAATTACTTATTTCAATTGATTGTGTATAGTTGTATACTTGAAAACGTAAATAGTAGACACCATAAACGGCCCATATCCAATTCGTTTCTAACGCGTTCGCCGAACTCTATTGACGTAACACCTTGTAGAATGGAATCGACGGTGAGGTCACTGACCCACCATGCACCCATCTACAACCTGCCTAGCATATACCATCTGTAATCGGCCTAATAGTGCGTATTTAATTGAATGTGTAGTCTGTGGCGGGCACAGAGTAGGTATTTAACTTTTGGCGCCAAGTTATGTAATTCCTATTGAAAGTAAATACACCAAAATTTGGTATTTTTCTAGACTATCTATTAAATCGTGCCTAAATGTAATAATATTAGCAATTTATGCCATATTGTTTGAATTTATTTGTAAGATAGTATATAAGTGATCAATAACATGAATAACTTCATAAGCGTAAGATTTCCATTTCAATTAATAAATTACCTTCGATTTACTTAATAGGGTAAAAAACATGAGAACACACGTTTCTCAATAAATTTCTTGAATGATTTCTTTAAAGCGTTGTTACTTCAAACCTCCGGCATCTATCAACTGCTTTTGTTACTTTTTGCATCAATCTTATGTCATTCTAATTTACGATGCAATTTATGCTTAGTGTGTTAACCAATTAAGTGTTTAGATTGACGTTACATTGTAATCAAAGGCAGCCAATGAAATGTTCAATTTAGGTGCAGTATTTACCTATTAATCGTAGACACGCTTTTTTACATCATTTGCTTTTTATACTAGCCGTGTACTATCAGCAGCATACATAACTAGCTTATAAAAAGGCGCTGCTTTTGCTTCTTTCTAACTGGTTATAAAACAAAAATGAAAATTTGTTAGAATGCGCAGATTTTTTTTACAAAAATGTTTGTTAGTTGACAAAAATTTGTGGATCCTTTCTAGATTATCCAGGCTTGATTCTCGGTCCCATAACTCATATGAGGCAGTAAGAGGCCCATGAATCAGCAACTCCTTTAGGTTCTGATATATGCACGACTACATAAAATAAAATACCACAACTTTAATCCGCAGAATGTCACTACTGGCAGTGGTGAACCCTTTTCCATCTGATGTATAGAATGCATAGTTTTTCCTGTTGCTCATATTTTAAAAAATGTGAATAGAAAAATCAAAGTCGAAAGCCAAGTGGACAAACATTCTAACACGCATCGACTGCTCCTAAAAACCTACACCGGATGTCTCAGCAAACAGTATGTACAGATAAATAAATAAAAAGTTAACGCTTTCTCTATGGTTCCGTCTTGAACCTGTTTGGCGGGAAGCGTGCGGTAACTCGGGATGTTAAATTGTTATGTTAAGGTAGGTTATGTGGGCCACGGGAACTATAAACTGGAGGATTGGTGTTAAAAGCTACTATTCTTGAAACTAGGATAGCTTTTGAATTGCGGAATTTCGTAAATAACTGAAAATAGGATTGTTTTCCCTGAAATTTTACAGTTAAACGAAGTGCGATCTATCTTCATTGTAGTCTCTGAAACTACTGTTCCATAGTCGAACATTTTAAAAATCAGCTATAGCCATAAAATAACCTTTTTAGTACTTACTTCTTTATTTCTTTCTACGATTAACTAGTTAAGGAATTCCTTCGTAAAGGAGGAGGTCATTCTTTAGAAGAATGAACATTACTCGTGGATCTCTACTATTTTCTAATCACAATTTAATCATAACGTTCCGTTCCGCAGATTGCAAATGTCCAACGTTGACACCAGACATCTCATTTCACACACATGCGAAATTGCTCAAAAAGGAACGGAGCCTGCACGATTGCAATAGACTTTAAACGGTTTGCGAATTCAGCCTCTATTAAAACCAGGATAAGGTCGTTTCCTGATATGGTGGGGAGAGTAGGGCGTCGTGAAAATGTCTAGTTCTCTCTAGACGTTTTGCAAACGGGACGGAAACTGGTCGAGGCGTTTCTAACACCACATATGATGCGGGCTAAAGGCACGTTCAGATGCGGATTTAACACAAGCTTATGTGAAAATTCTCCGAGACGAGTATATCAGTTTCTTCGTTTTATCACTTCTATAGTAAAATTAAGGGTAAAAACTTCTTATTTTGAGTTTCCTTAATATCTTTGCGAAACTTGACATGTTTGTGAAAAAAAAACGATGACAGAATTTGTAAGATAAACTGCAAAGTCCGACAAAAAGAAGCGGTCAATAATTAAACTATTCAACGGAAAGTCGCTTTGTCATAAAAACCTTGAACAAAGTGCAACGATCCCTTGCACGACATGGAGACACTAATAAGTTGCAAATTGCAACGTTGCAATATGTAAACGTGTCCGAAACCATAACAAGCAATACTTTGACCGCTGACATGTTACTTCTAAGGGTAGGGTTGCCTCGTGTTAAATTGAAAGTTAACATGATCAATCTTAAATCAGTTTTCCTAATTAAATGTTAAATTCTTCATACCATTGTGGATTTGATACTCCTGATGATAACGGAAACACAGCTTATGAGTAAGTGAAATACTAGAGGTATAACTCGTGCCTTGCCGATCCTGTTAGATCCGAGGCCTTAGCCTTTTTTAGGGAAACTTTGAACAGTCAGCAAGAAAAATATAACAGCGCCCCGATGAGCTAGAGACACAGCAGGGTTCCATAGGTGGGGAGAGGTAGGAAATACACTGCCTCTCTCAAAAATATTAAATTCTGCAGTTCCGTTTAAACATATAAAGTGTGGTCTACCACAACGGCACATTGCATTGCGATCATCCATAAATCAACTGTCAAACCCAGACGTCAGTTTTGGCAGTAAAGTTTACCGAACTGCATGCTGCGACAAAATACAACGTGTCACGCATTAACGAACAACTGTGGGGCGTGGCAATGACATTTGTTTTTTCTTTGGAAGAAGAAAGCTCTCTTGATTTTTGTAGTCACGGTGTCTTTGTGGACCCACCCCTTATTATAGTCACTCATACATTCTTACGTTAGCTGCATTTAAATGTATTCATAAAGAAGTGTCTTCGTCGCTATTGTACTTACGTATTATTATAGCCATCGAAAACAAAAATTCAGTATGGTGCATTTATTATAGGTGACCACGCATTATTCTCGTGTTTTGTAAAAAGACATCTATGGTTCATCTAATTTTATTATTTATCACAAGATAAGAAAGCCACGCATCATCATGGATCGAAGAAGCTGACCCCACTGCAGAACATCCATTTAATGACCATAGTTCTAAACCCTTAAAAAAATATTTAATATGGTCAAAGTGCTAGTTGCCAACCCTAGTCTTCTACAGGTCGTTGGTTTCTTTTAGCTCTACAAAGTCGCACAAAAGCCATTCAATTACTTAACCGACCACAAATGCTTTGACAACAATCTACGCTAATTTAACAGTGTTGGGTTGCACTTAGCTGGAAAAAACAGCGTAAACGACAAAAGTTGAATGACAACGTAAAACATTGGTTAGTTAGAAATAACTTTACTAAGCGAATATTTTTTTTTACTTGATTGCAAGTAAAAACAAGTAGTAATCAGCAGTCATCATTTCACAAGATACCATTACCTATTTATAGGACAAGTTAAATCTTAGTTTTGTGTACCCTGCTCTCTGTCAACTCACATAAACTTCATTCATTATAACATTAGAAATAAGAAGCAGGGGGGCTAAAATGAATGACAATTTGCATTTGACGTTGCCATGACGATAACATACCTGAGTATAACCTGGCAAAATTGAAAACTTCTTCCGCCACAACGTATGAAGGGATTATGTAACATTTTAGATTTGGTAGAGTTATAGTGACAGTAAAAATGAAAACCCCTGCCTGTTTTAGGTTTTTGCATCGACAATATAGTTTGATGCAAGACAAAATATTTTTTTAACCAAAAGTTTCATAAATTCTGAAGTTCCTTTATTTTAAATGATAACAATTAAGTAAGACAGCTGCTATTTATGTGGATTTTAATAAATTCGGCATAAATCTTAACAGCAATAATGTTTATTGTACTTTTACCACCAAGTGTACCTTAGATAGAACCTTTTTACTTCTATCTAATGCTGTAATGAATGGAGTATAGGTTTGTTGAATTACGTCGGTGACTTAAAATCATCAAAGTATCTTCTTATTTCTGATTTGATCTCCTTATGTGACCTAGCTATTTAAGCTGGCCCATGGTGAGTGACCTCATTTCAGATCCATAGGTACCTCATTGCTGATAACTGGCATATACACTGGGAACTTTTAGCTAGCTATTTTAATTTCACGTTTGTTCGTACATATGCACGCAGCCTAACGATATCTTCCATGAACTCATCTGCTTTCCCCTGTGAGAACTAAGCACAATAAGAGAGAAACGGGCCGCGATGTCGCAGAGATAATTAATTATAATTAATCTTCATTGTTCCGACGCAATACTAGGCTAGCAATTTAACAATAAATGAACTTTACTTTGCGAAAGGAACTATGCTTGACCAAACGAAAGCAGGGAAAAGCCACACCTAGGAAGCATTCTTATTCAGTATTGCGAATTTTTTAAACTTCATGTTAGCAGAATTTGTTTAATGTTCGCACAGCCTACGAGTATTATATCTGTTCAAACGTGAGATTGACTTTTTTGTTGAATCATCTGTGTACCTATTATTTGTCTGATCGTCTGGGTGTTACTTTCTTTTAGGCATGTATTAGGATTTAGGAAGTATCTAAGTAAATATTTATCAGTCTCTGAAATCGACAGTACCGATGAATGAGTGTAAAGATATCCAGAAGTAAGTATTTTTTCTACAGTTGCCAATATTTTCTGCTGATATTCGGCATTACATTTTTTTCTAATTCCCTAGTTCAGAATCCAGATCTATGATATCTATATTTGATGGAATACTGAAAGATATGTTACAAAAAAGATCACGATATTCTTGAAAAGTCACGATTTCTTCGGGCATTTACTACTTTCCCCGTAGGCCTTTAGAACTAGAAATTTATTATTCATAGGCACCATTCACGGAACTCATCGTGAGGTTAAAATGCCTCATTTTAACCTTTTACGAGATAAATAGCGAAGTGCCGAGAGGAGTCACTTCCACGTTTAAAGCGCATTAAGTATATTATCATTTCTTTGCACAATGCAATGGACGTAATCACATTCACGAGCAATCATTGGAGCATATGAAATTACAAACTTACTTTCATACGCAAGTTGTAGGGTTGGAAACAGTTAGCAAGAAAACCAACTGTTGACTCCAAAAAAATTTTTGTTGGAGTCGGTGTCAGCCAAGGAAACACTACAATATACCTAACAATATACCTATTTCTTACATATCACGTTTACGTATGTATGTAGGTAGTTACAAACACCGACTCCAACAATAACAATAATTGTACCTACATTATATTATCGTATAAGTTTTAGAAGAATACGCAATTATTTCTTTACTTTTTAGTGCTTTGTTTTGGAATAGTTTTTTTTGAAGTTGGTTTTTTTTTGTTCAAATTTGTGTTTATTTCTTGATTTTTAGTGAAGAGTTCTTATTTATTTTATACATTGTAAAAGTATCGTCCAATTGCTCCTAAGAATTGAAGAGTTCCGTTACTTTGTCATGGATCCCATAATCAGAACCTAACCAAACACTCATCAAACTACCCTTGAAGTACCTATGTCCTTTCCAATAAAAAAAGAAGCATCGAAATCGGTTGGCGTGATAATGAGTTATTCGTCCATTTTTCGCGCATATGGTATATCTAGATTTAAGACTTATATGGTTTTCTCATGGATGCCACCGTCAGAACTAGACCAAATTAAAATGGGAGCATTCGGGAAGCACCAGCTTTCGAATAAAAAAATAATGATCAAATTCGGTTCACCCAGTCAAAAGTTATGGGGTAACAAACATTTAAAAAAAAACATACAGTCGAATTGAGAACGTCCCCCTTTTTTTGAAGTCGGTTGAAAACAGTGCATTAACCCCCTTAGTCATAAAAAATAAACAGTCTTACAAGAATTTTCCATGGTGATGTGGTCTTAAGTTAGTAAATGAATAAGGGTGTCAAACGCGCGATTGACTGTCGCGATGCAGTCCATCGCGATTGTATCGCTGCTTTTTGTGTGTTAGGGTAGATGTCTTGCGACTGTATCGATACTGAATAGCGTTTGTATCGCTGTAAAAAGTCGCAATGTGTAAGGGCTCTAAGGGGGTTGAACTGCAAAAAAATGGATTAAATATAGGAAAAATACTTTGATAAATACATAGGATGAAAGGTATTAAAGTCCTTAGTTACATCTCACGTCTGAAAGCAACGTTGCTTATATTTTAACAGAATTTTTATGTGTATTACTTAAAAATGAGTTGTAAAACTAAGAAAAAACATTTCTAATTATGTAGTTAAAACAGTATCAATATTTGAATAGTTGAAAATGATAACCCTATATTTATTGAAATATGATTCGTTTCCATTCCTATTCCTATTGCAACAGAGGTGGTTTTTGTATACTACATAAACTAATTGATCAGATAGTATGCACTGATTATGAACATTCTCCCTCATTTATGCGTTTTCACGCCTTTTTCCCACACATTGTTTAAATTCACTTCATCATACTATCTAAAGATTTATCATTCGCATCCTTTATTGTTTTTTAATAAAGTTACCTTTGATATGCCGCTTCATAGCTTTTAATTGCAGTAATACGCCTTGTTTGTGCAAATAAGTGCTTTTATAATGTTTTTGTTTTTTTTAAACTTGCTTCGCTTATGAAATACGTACTTAAATTACTATAATATTCCTATCGCCTTATAAATACTTCATACCGATATGTAAACTTATTTGCTTAAAATAATTTCACCTAGAAGGATAGTTCCATACAAAAAGCGCGCCATTTGTGATGCCAAAAACAACTGTCAAATACTACTTATAACAATTCGTAACACATTTAATCACAATTTTCAGTATATAACATGTATGAATGCTTCTTTCTTGTGCTTCTCTGTTATGTTGTTGCAACCAAATGGTTGCACAAATAGACATTTTGAAGAAGCTCTTACCTCGAGAAATTTAACATCGGTAATTTCAGATCCAGACGTCACGTCCTGATATTTGTGGCATCAAAACGGGTGCCCCGACTCTCCTATCCTTCTATGCGTAATTATTCTAAGCTTATTTGTAAGTCCAAATCAAGTTTAAAAGAGTAACTGTTGAGTTTCTCGCCGGGTCTTCTCAGACAGAAACAACTCCGACGCAGTGGTAGAGTCTTATTATGTTTCTATACTGTGTATTTATGTATTCATATTATAATAGTATTTATGTCTATTATTTATTAGGTATATACTTTCTTTTATTGACAATTCTTAAGTACTGTACAAGTCTAATTGATTAAAGTTATTTTGAGTTTGAGTTAGTTGGTAAATTATTGTCATTTTGTATACTAGACCATATACATAGTGATATTTTCTTACTAATACTAGTATTTTCGCGACACGATTGGCGTAGTGAGCTGCAGCACGGTTTCTCGCCTCGATTACCGTAGAGTCCCGGGTTCGATTCCCGGTCGGGTCAATTCAGGGCACGATCTTTTCTGAATTGACTCGGGTCTGGGTGTGCTGGGAGACGCCCCTGGCTTGATTCCTTGTCTGGTACCTCGAAACACAGGGATATTTATCCCTAGTTCGGGACCATGACAAGTGGTGTGTTGTCTGGCGCATATTTATTTATTTTATTTATTTATTTACTTTTGTTCAGTGTCTGTGGTGTTCACCAAAGAAAACCTGCGTCATGACTCGGCCATGATGACAAAGCAGATGCATGGTTAACCGTTTTGGTATTATATCACACATTTCATTTGTATTACATGATTCTTGTTTTTCTTCATTTTGCTTACTTTATTGCTTATCGACAACTTTATTTTATTTTGCTGTAAAAAAACAATAGTTATATTATTACATTTTAGTGCACCTGGAAATAATAAAATAAATATACTTAGGCCCGTATTCTAAAACAAATCTGTACTTGAGTATAGATCTGAGTGACGTTTTTGTATTAACTGACGTTTTGAAATGTCTACTCAAGTACAGATTAGTGCTTGAGTACGATTCTAGAATACGGGCCTTAATTTCAGGCAACTCACGCGAAGATTTAAGATCATGATAAACACCACAAAAACATCAGAGAACGTATTTAAGAGCAACATGCTACTTACGTTTCTACATGGAAAACCATTAATTATATGAGAACGATATTAAATCACATTTTAATTAGGAGAGTCTCTTTTAAGTATTTTCCAAAGTATTACATGTAGGAAATTCAGTAGCATGATGCACTTGGCTACGGATCCAGCCCCTACAAACTGACACTTTTCACTTTGAACGTAGAAAAATGATCTTATCTTTGACGACAGACTTGGTGTAATGGTTAAGAAGTTGGCTACTACACCAGAGGTCGCGGGTTCGATCCCCGCACAGTACAAACATTTGTGTGCATGAACATGTCTGTTTGTACTGGTCTGGGTGTCTCCTATGTATAATAAGTATGTATTTACAAAAGAAAATGTATTTAAGTATGTTTATCCGTTGTCTAGTATCCCATAACACAAGCTTTAATTAGCTTACTTTGGGGCTAGATGGCGCTGTGTGGAATAATGTCCAGGGATATTTATTTATTTATTTATTTTATTATTCTACCAAAGATTTAACCTAACACCGTAGAGTACCTACTTGAAGCTATGTGTACCACATCTATAGGATTCCTATGGGCACTGATATAGTCAGCGAGTGATCATCGGCAAGGATCGGACCCTTGCTTAATCCGTAAACGCTCTCTAGAATCGCTCACTTCACCTGACCCCATTCCTTGGAAATGCCCGCCGCTATGACGACTGTGTTGCAGACTTAAATTGGGACTAAAATTCTTACTTAATCTTAATAATTTATAAATTGAATGTTTGTTACTCTTTCACGCAAAAACTACTAAACGGATTAAGATGAAACTTTACAGTAATACATACATAAGAATAACACATTTTAAATATAAAATGTATATATAATATGTATGTCACAATTTATATACGAAAATAAATTTCACGCGTGCGAAAATGAAGCTTAAAATTGAGCTATACTGTACATGCAGCAAAGTTACCGGGAACCTTGTGCTTCCAATAATTTGATTTTCCCTCAAATAATAATAATTAAATAAATAATTGGGGATTGTCAGTTTTAAGTGTATGTGTGGATTTAGTAGATTGTTACACAAGGTGAGAAAGTTACCTTTTCAATGCACGAGATGGTTTGGCGCGCGAGCGTAGCGAGAGCGCTAATAGTTCGAGGGCATTGAAAAGGTCTTTCTTCCGAGGTAAACACTCTGCTTTTCATTACGAATATAAGGAAAGTAAATAAAAATCAGATATATAAGTTCAACCAACAAAATTTTATTGAAACATTACCTACAACGAAGTTGATGATATTTCTATTTTTTCATTTCTATCGTAAATGCTTAGCTCAAATTTATTCAATTAAATACTAATTAAGTGAAACCTACATAAATGAGTATATTCCTGCTTCGATTGTTCAAATATTCATTTGAAATCAAGATAAAGAAGTTTCAAATACAGCTGTGGCTGAATAGAATACATCGACTTGCCGCAAAAGGAATGTCAAAATAGAAGGTGACATTTGACAGTTATTTACTTTCAGCCCTAGGGCTGAAAAAAACTTCACAGCCCTAGGGCTGAACGTGAAGCTTTGAACCCTATGCTCAGGCAACTTCAAGCGTACTTTCCGTGTATGAGTAATGAAAAAGTTATTTACGAGTATTTGATAGAGACAAGATGACACATCTTTTTACTGTGCAAATGTGAACTAAAAGTCACCTAAACGTCTTTATTAAAAATAGAGTACAAGTACTTTCAAATCGTCAAAATTGTGATGTGATGAGATCTGAATGTATTTGCACAAGGTTTATTTGACCAAAGACATTTGTAACAATCGGCATACTCAATGCCTAATGCCTGAAGGCAGTCGGTTGACATTTAAGAGCGAACTAAGTTAGTCTGACAGAAACAAGGAGAACAATTCGGTCAGTAGGATTTCTTTAGATGCAAGCTGTGTGTGGGTGGTGTGATTTTGGTCCTAAAGTGTTTCCGCTAAAGTCTGAATGCGTGGTCACTCGTTGGCTAAATAGCGTTTAGATTCTTGTAATGGAGTGCATTAGGAAACGCGGCTGTCTCGCTTCCTCTGCGCTGTTTTAGCACAGGTGCATTCATAGGGTTGTAAAGTTTTGGACATGCATTACTGTTAAAAAAGTTATTAGTCTATATACTGTCCCACTGCATGGCAAAGGCCTCCTGTATTGAAAGGCAATACTCTCCTTCTTTAAGCCTTGATAAAAACATCAAAACAGTGAGACTAAAGACATGTAAATATCATGAGGAGACAAGCTGCTTGCTTTCTCGAAGGACCTGAGACCTGACCTGAGCTCAATACAAAATAAATTAATTCTTCTAGTGTATTCTATTCTCCAAGAGAACGTTATTTAATATTAATGTTTGGGGCAAACACAATCGGTATACTACACCCTAAATGTCTGCTTAGGTCTTCTTCTTTCTTCTTTTCAGCCTATAGCAGTCCACTGCTGGATATAAGCCTCCCCCAGGGCGCGCCACAAAGCCCGAACTACCGTTTCTGCCATCCAGTCCCTACCAGCCACTTTCTTTAGGTCGTCGGTCCAACGTGCCGGTGGGTGCTTAGGTCTGAGACACTTCAATTGGTTTGAGTCACCCGCTTAGCTTGTTCAATCCCCGACTAACATCTCAGTCAAGACAAAGTTAGTATTAACAGGATAATTGCATCCAGAGCACGCAATTTAACGAAAAATTTGATAATATAATTTTGTGAAAACCAAGACGGTTCACATACTCACAAGAATGTGAAAATGTGAACCATGATAGTAAGTGGCCCTAATTTCGAATGGAATACCTACCTATTGGTAATAAACTATTTAGATAGCTGTGCAGTACCGGTATGGGTGTTTGGACATTCACGCTTTTGGAACACCATTCCGTTAGCGTTGAATAAACATACTTCACAGAGTTAATTAGATTATTCAAAAGGAAATTCCACAGGTCTGCGGTAGTTGGGACTGGGAAATCATTGGACACACGTGACGCAACGAATATTTAAAAATAGAAACTGGTTAAGGGAGGTGGTTCACAAAACAAGTTTTTGCTATTCATTTTTGAAGTAGTAAACAATGAAATTAAAATCTAATAAAATTTACTAATATTGTTGAGGGAATAATACAGGGAATTCATCCAGTGGAAACATGATTTGAAAAAGTTTGTTCGATAGAATAAACTCACAAAGTTACCTCTTTTCGTGACATTTTGTCTTCTATTTTTGGTTTTATTCCTAAAATAATTGATCTGATACTAAGGGTCCTTTACCAAAACAACGTTTAAAGATAACTGGAGGGATTTCATCCGATGGTTTTTTTTATTACATCTATGAATTTTTTAATCGATTATTTTAGTGATTTTCGGTCCGCGTGGCGCTCACCAGTTTCCTTCGGGAGATGTTGTGCAGAACCACCTCGCCTTAAGCAAATTGTAAGTTAACATCGTTCATGCTTGTGGAGCTTTCGAAACTCTTAGTTTGATAATGATGCAGCCTACTGACCCTTCTTTTCTGGCAAAATTAAACGCAATGACACATTTTAAAATTTTTTACTCAGAACAAGAAGAATTTTGTTATAAAGGGAGTTGAATAATTAATATATTGGCTTGTTTTCTTATTTCGCTGTTGCCTGCGACTTTGTTCGCGTGGTCAAATCTTTTGAAACTTCTCATTTAGTATGAATCTAAAGCCCCCTACATTTTAATCAGCTCATAATGAAATCCACTAAGTAGTTTTCAAATTGAGTCCATCTTGCGTTTAATGTGCATTGATATTAATTTATCCTAAAAGTAAATTGAACAGTCGCACCCAGCACTGTATTTTGTATGCTATTTTCACCTGTATAAATAGGTTTACTTCTTTCATCGAACAGAAACAAACAAACGTCAATACTCCCGGAATCATAAATCGAATCGAGAACGTTTTCGACTTGTGTTTACACAAACTAGTCCACGTCGGTTTCCGCCATTCCGAGACAACTCGTTTGCTATCGATTAGTGCATCGAGACGTCACGATTAATCGGTGCGTGTGTTTAGTTTTGCTTGAGTTACATTTCTGTTGGAGGAGCTTAAAAAAAGGCCTTCTTAATTTTTATTATCTTGAGATCTTTAAGACTTCTTGTTTATGCAAATTCAATGTTTTTAATTATTTTTCTATGAAAGAGAAGGTATATTTTAGTCTTCAAATGTTTTGTCTATGCATAATTTTGCGGCAGATTATGTTCCACTGTTAATTTATTTCGGTGAAAAGACACGGTTTTCATTTTACATACATTATGAGATCAGCTTTTTTTCACAAAAAACAAAGAAAAAAATTATAATTTTGCATTTATAGGTTTATGTGTTCTCAAGATCTATTTCTACACCAAATGTCATAAGGATTGGTTAGCGATTTAGGCGTAAAATTTAACATGCATAGTTACTTTCGCATTCATTTAAATATTTGTATGGACTAAATAAGGAAAGAAGAACTTATTTCATTAGGTTAGGTACCCACTGTGACCAAGAATAGTTGACGTATGAAAATATCAATGTGTATTTGAACAGTTGCTAGCCTAGGTAGATTATGACGTACTTTTTTTATTAATAACGGTTACGAAAAATATTTTGTTTCTATGTGCTATCATTGTGGTGAGTATGGTAAAAACACAAAAAATGTGTGCAATGGTTGTTCGACTTTCTCCCCAACATAAGTAAATATTTGCCCTCCCGCAGAAACGCCCAAAGTCAAGATAAATGACTCACTTTAGGAGCCACCTAAAACACGTTTGTGAAGAATCTGTCAAAAGCATGTCATTGTGTAGCCCTACAGCAAGAGTCATTTCAGTTATTTCTAAAAGACTACTGAAATAAGAAAGAGCTGTTCTTACAACCTTACTTAATTTGCAATCTGTGTTAAGCTGCCAAACGTCTCTGGATAATTACCTGAAAAAAAAACCATTATTAAAAAGGTACATAAAATTACTACTACAGTAACTTCACTTTAATAATTGACATAAAAACAACGGACTCCTTTTTTTTGGGTAATCCTATTCCTATTTGCAGGTTGAATGTTTCTTTCGACACTCCACATGTAAAGTGTAACATTGCATGGGATCAGCTATTTGCTATAAACTCGACTAATGCCTCTTCCTCACCGGATCGGTGCATTTTCGTTTCGGCATCTGCATCGGATTCTTTACCGAGCGCATGTAATCGAAGATGAGTTTTCAGACCGACTCGTTTCGGTACAAGTTTTCACCGGGCTCATACCCTCGCCTCTGCATAGAATATGTACAGCGCGGCCGGCCTACCCCGTCTCACCCCCGCCAGCTCCGCCGCGCGCCTCACTGACACCTGTCACATCGAATGACCATTACCGTACAATAAACATCCAGAGCCTGTCAGGAATGTTTTTTAGTAGACAATCTGTACAGATTCGGTGCAGAGGTTGTACCGAAACGAAAACGCACCGAGCTGGTGAGGAAGAGGCCTATCACGCAAGAACAGTACGAATATAACACAACTCTCGGCCTTGGAAGAACTTTGGAAGGCCAGAAAACACACAGAAAGAGGGCGATGATAAGTTTTATGTTTTTCGTGCAATAAATTACGAAGTTTGCATTCCAAAAAAGAACTTTTTTAAACGCCCTTTAATTTAAGACGTGTTCAGACAAACCCGATGGTATTTATTTATCTTTGCTCGTACTACTTACCTAGTGTGAACCTTCAGGGAGGGTAGTACGTTAGGCCATGGCTGTTTGTATTGAAGTAAAGAACAGAGCAATTATTTCAAAATCATAATGAATGTATCGAATTTACGGTAAAAGTATCATTTAACGCCAAACGACTTCCAAAAGCCTGCAATTCTCATGTATCGCATACTCATTCGGTGTCCAATTTCTTTTTCCATTACGTCCTTACTGAAGTCGGAAATTACCTAAATTAAAATGCTCTGCCATAATCAAATTTCGCTTTTGTTGCGTAAGCTACTGGCAACAATGGGTTACGTCATATGGCAACATCGTTTGTT
This sequence comes from Udea olivalis, assembly GCA_947369235.1. Taxonomy (NCBI): domain Eukaryota; kingdom Metazoa; phylum Arthropoda; class Insecta; order Lepidoptera; family Crambidae; genus Udea; species Udea olivalis. The sequence goes on along the minus strand of OX376362.1, from coordinate 4,415,221 downwards.
TATTTAGCGGTTTGTGGGGGGCAATGGTGCCGCCTCTCTGTGGTACTGTAATGAAGGGTTTCTATCGTTCGATGAGCAGTGAACACCATACAACGCGATGACTTGCAAAACTATAATGTAATATGAAATATGCATGTTTTTGTAAACGAAATAACGCATGTAACATGTGATGTTGCAAAGGAAATATTTTGTCAAATTTTTAAAAAATCTGTGCCAAACTTGCTGTAGATATTTTGGAGTTCTTTGCTCAACAGTGGGACGAAATACCTTAGCTACTAACTGTACTTTAGCACTTCACATTGATGTAACAAGATTACAGCTTTTAAAGGTCTGTACGATCCTGTCACTTTTGCGTAAATGTTGTTAGCGCTAAGAATTAAAGAAATATTTTATTTCTTTAATTCTTAGCGCTAACCATCCGTCAGTTAAACAATGTATCGGACCGATTCAGTTTTTTCATGAATAAGGAATATAAGATGATTTCAGGTTGCTTGTAAATTGGTGATGATGTATTCGAGATGCACCAAATCCAGGAGCTAAACATTTTAAGCCGAGCGTCCATAAATGGGCCCTCCACCTGCAAGATGGTTTGTAGGAATTCAATGCATGCCAGACCCTTTAATCGGCCACACTAGAAGCCTATATCAGCAGTGGGCACATTGTGTTGATAATACTTTATTCTTCTAACCAGACCACAAAGTAAAACACGAATAACACGAAACACTTCGTTTGTGTAAACTTTCGTCAGTCAATACATCGATTCGATTGTCAATGCGTCATGTCAACCTGCGCTCACGGCGGTTGATTGTTTATTCAGCTGTTTGTTACGATGAATGGAAGTACAAATTTATTGATTCAACATTTTATGAAAAGCGATTACGCAAAAGAATTGTTTTTGGTAACTGCGTCATGTTTGCTTTATGTTTTCAAGCTGAAACTAATTGCTGAATCGTACTGTGTCTTAAGTTGGTGTGATCTACTCATTTCTTATTTATTATGCCTTTTCGCTAACTATGTTGCTAGTGACTTTTTCACTCTGTATTTTAAATGAACCCCTAAACAGGGCTGGCTCCGAGGTGAGAGGAGCCTCATGGCGCAACGTGTATATTTTTTAAATTGGTGGCCATTAATTCACTCTGATCGTCCATCTCGGCACTGGCATAGCAAAATACAGCAACGCCCTAGTAAAAAATCTTAAAATTCACGTTTAAAGGCGTCGAAGGGAATCCCGCTCAACCCTGATCAAGGACAACCTTCTGAGTGTATGTTCTTCAACAGGCCCCAGAATAACAGCGTCTCTGCAGTGCTTGCACTACAGCGGCACATGCTGAGGCAGGGTCCTGATTGGCCCACTATTTCTTTGTTTAGTTATTAATTTGAGTTTTTTGTTTTTATATTTTTGTACTCTTTAGCTTAAGTGAATTATTACGCTATTCTATGTATTGTATATATGAGTCAATAGAATACTTTTTCTTTCTTTCTTTCTGCTTTCTTTCTTTCTTCTTCCTTTCTTTGAATGAGCTAACGTGGCTCTTAAAACAGCTCTTGGTATGTTTTCTATACTAATATTATATTATATTATAAAGAGGAAAGATTTGTTTTTTTTTTGTTTGTTTATGTTTGTATTGAATAGGCTCCGAAACTACTGGACCGATTTTAAAAATTCTTCAAACAATATCAAGCTACATTCTCAGGGAGTGACATAGGCTATATTTTTTTATAATTCAGGCTACATTTTGACGGGAAAGAGTATACGCGGGCGAAGCCGCTGACTGACCGCTAGTATTGAATATTTTTGTTGGCATTCAATACATTGACTTGCTATTTGTTACCAAACCTTTAATTTTGCAACAGAAACTAACTTTACTAACCCAGTTTCGTTCGCCGATAGCGCACGTAGAATGTGTCGTCCCAGACGTGTTGGTGCTTTGCAATTGCATTGTTGCACATTGTGCATTGCCGTCTAGCACTTGCATTTGCATACACTGCGTTATTTAGTTCATTGGTATATTGGTGTAATTACTATCCAACTAATTAAATAAGGGGTGAAGGTATTACCTGTAGATACATTAAAAAAACGTACAGAAAAAGAGATGAACGTGCAGGATCTTCATCATTGCACAAACAGGCAAAGTTATTGAATTATACCACCCTGAAATTCGGCCCTCATTTGAATCATCATCACTCAACATCACTCTCAAGATAATAATATAAGAAATAATTCAGCACACTGCCTGACTTAGCAGTGGAACAGCTCACTGATTAATAACCAATAGTTAAGATTTATTAAAGCACTTAAGTCCTTATATTTAGTAGACTATCCAACATTTACACGGTGTTAAGAAACTCTAATTTATAAAACGATGGTTATTTTGGCACCGAAGAGAACCAAGATTCCAGTAAATGTATCGCTACTAACTTACCCATAATCTTCTATAAACATCGTAAAATTTTGGTATTCATTTTATTCGTTCGTATTTCGCAAAAAAAAAAAAAAACATTACCTACTTAACCCACATTTCCTTCACCGAGACATCACGTAAAATGTGTTGTCTCAGATTACTTTACATTACATTGTTACGAACATGCGCATGCGCTGCGAACTGCCAATCACACACATTTACATTTGAAATACACGTTGCTGTTGTGTTATTGTTATGTTGGTACTAATTGGATTGCCCGTCGATTAACCAATTAATGGGGTATTTGGGTCTCTTTGAAATAATTAAGCATGAATGATGTTTCCGCTAGACAATGAAGAGGTTTGAAAATATTGGCATAAGTAATTGGTGATTAGTAAACATGACCTTAAGCTTACTTCTGGGCCGTTCAAGACAACAGCTGGTTTCTCAATGAGCTACAGAGAGGATGATGATTGGTATTTAACGAGTTGGAATTAAAATCTCAACAAACGAAATCTGACAAAGAAAAAGTATTCGATACCTCTCTTGCAGCAGATAATTTAATTGAAGTGGCAGCAGACAGGGCAAGTGATGATTTAGGCAGAAAAAATCTGGAAGCGATCATTAGAAAGCAAGTCTAGGGGTGTAAAAGCGATTTAACTGATGATGGGTCGAAGCAGGGTGGGTGACTACAACTGAGGCCCTGGAGAGAACATTTCGCACTCTACGGTGCTCTTCCTCTAGTAAATCGGATAAAGACTAGGGATATCACAACTTTTAAAGTTTGCATCGAGTGCAACGTATTTAATTTCGCACCCCGAAACTCGCTGCGTTGCATGCCAACCGCTGGCGCGTGGTGGCGTGCGCAGGAGTTGCGTCGCGTGCTGTCAAGAATTATATTTATTCGTTTGTTTGATTGAGAAAAAAAACGTCATCCGGCGGATAAAGTAGTTACCTATAGTTTTTTTTATAGTGTACAACTGCAGGATTAGTTTAGTTCTGTTTTCTATTTTGGGAATATTTTTTTGCAAGGGATGTTCAATGGCGATCAGACTCAAAGATGATTACGGATGTAAAGTTGGCTTCCGACAGACGCTGTTATATACTCTACAGTCTATCTAAAAAAACTTTGAAGTGACCAATCTTATTTCACTCGGCAGATCGCTAACCTTAACCCAGTGGTCTAATAAGTTTAAGAAATATTTCATTTCTGTAAAAAATTATTAACCAAGCAAGTAGGTACCTAGTTGGACGTTTCGCCCGCACTGAATAGAAAATTTCTTTTTGTCTCCGATGTCCCTCAACGTATCAGACAATTTTCACTCTGGCTGCTACAATAATTATACTCACTGCATTAATGAACACGAAATATACGTGAGATGAATGTATATACGATAACTATGTGAATTATTTTATCCATGTCTGAATACTGCATGAAATAAAAGAGAAATGTACAGATTAATTACCCTTTGGGCAAAAGCCGCCATCATTTAAATCGAGCCGACACTGATTTTGAAAAATCTGTATCTTATTTCGCCAATCCCAGGAATCGACGTTCTCTTTTTAAAATTCATTAATAAATAATTACACTGACAATTTTATAAATTTTGTACCTACTAAAATGCGAAAATACAGTCATTAACAAAATTGCCAGGCATATACATATACTCGTAAACGAGTAAAATGTACCTACCCCAGTTTTGCCCAAGTCACTTACGAATTACTGATTGACGATACAGAATTTGGGTGTAAAAAGATACTTAGATACTCCGTTCCTTGGTTTTATAACCAAAAGACAAAATATGATGGATGACCATTACATAAAAATCTAAAACAATTTACCTAGATACAATATCTATTAAGCATAAGCCTCATAAATTCTGTAGTTACTTTACTTTAAATGAGAACAACTAAGTGTGACAGCAGCTATATACTTAAGTAGACTTTCATAAATTCAGCATAAATCTTAAAAGTAATAATGAAAAAAGAACCTTATTCACTTCTGTCAATAATTAGACAGAAGTAAAAAAGGTTCTTTTCGAGGGTACACTTTTAGGAAAAAGTACAATAAACATTATTACTTTTAAGATGTATGCCGAATTGATTAAAATCTACTTAAAGATATAGCAGCAGGTCACACTTAATTGTTCTCATTTAAAGTAAAGTAACTTCAGAATTTATGAGGCTTTTGCTTAAATAAATTATTTTGTCTTGCATCAAACTACATTTATAAACCTAAAAGAAGCAGGGATTTTTATCCTAACATGTTTTAACAGCCACTATAACTCCACCAAATCTAAAATGTTACTTAATCCCGTCCTACGTAGTGGCGGAAGGGGTTTTCAATTTTGCCAGGTTATTTTCAGGTATCTCATCGTCACAGCAACGTCAAATGCAAATTGTCATTCATTTTAGCACCCCTGTTTCTTATTTCTAATGTTATAATGAATGAAGTATAATGATATTTTGAATGGAGTATAAGGCGTATATATATCTGTTACTGTAGTGATATACCTAATACTTAATAACATAGAGAAAGTAGCCTCATAAAAAGCAGCCCAGACACCGGTTTCATACCAATATGGGGCAGTTACAATTGTTGGTTTACCTGATAACATGATTTGCGGTCGCGGTATTACACGGAGTATTACCTATTCTGTGGTATTACTATGGGATTAAAGAAAAGGAATGATTGCAATTACGCGGTCTAGGCTGTGAAGGAGCTTATAATGTAAAAGTGAATGAGGAAATCCGTAGAAAAAATAATGTGGCAGGGCATAACGCGCGAAAATCTGGGGCAGGAAAGTTCTGGAAGGAAGACCCTTTGAAAGCAAATGCAGCATGAGTCGCCCGCTCGTAAGGTGGACTGGTCCTGACCTCATTCACTGGAATCACCGGACCTTTATAAGGTTTCGGTAATTCCGGTGAATTCCGGAAACGGCCGCTCTGATTATCTATGGGGGAGGCCTATGTCCACTTTCAGGGGTGGACATCTTATGACTGATGTTCAACGGTGGCATGTAGTTGTGCATGTGCATATTGAAGAAAATGCACGCACGCACTTATTTTAACCTACAAGCTGTCAATAATCCTTACAAGATGGCTTCTACGAAATAAAAAAACAAACTGTCATTTATGTTAAGCATTAAATAAATAAAATAAATATCTGGGACATTTCACACCAAGATCATCTGACCCCAAACTAAGCAGAGCTTGTAATAAGGGCGTCAGAGACTGATAAACATACTTAAATATTTCTAAATACATACTTAAATAGATAATAACACCCAGACACACAACAAATACACATGTTCGTCACACAAATATTAGTAAAGTAAAGTTCTAGTTAAGACATACTTATTTACATATGTACCTGCATACCTACTATTAATATACCTACAACGCATAACATGCAATATAAGTTAAGGCAGGCTCATTAATTTCGTGGCATTATGGCGTAAATAAAAAGTTTCTAACAATGCTGACTTCGAATATATCATGTAATCAACAAAATCAAAGTCGAGAGTAATACATTAAAACACACTTATTATATAGTAAGTATGAGAAATACTATGCTCTTGATAGTTTTTAGATGATTTACCAAAAAAATATAAATAGCAACAAATAGTTATAGACGACTATGCGAGACAAGAGAATTTTTTTTATGGCAAACCATAGGTACTTGAAGAATATTAATCACAACATTTTTTTTAAGTTTTATTAACGTAGGTACTATATCTAATATGTATACACATTAACATTAACGTTTAAACGATATCTATTTACATGTAAAAATTGTTGTTGTAAATACAACTCAAGTAACTAGATACCTAACTAACTAACCATAACTCGGGTTAGGTGTCACTACTCATAAAATTTAAAGACCAAGTTTATAATGCTGTAAACATTATTTCAGTGCTTACATTTACAAATGAACATAAAATATAGGCACAAATAATTCACTAGGTAACGCAATATTCAGTTGTTGACGACTGTAAACATTACATTGATTGTAATTCAATCAAATAATGACGAAATACTATGTACGTACCTAACTAATACTTGGTTACGACCAAGTATTGGTCAGTAATTACGACCTTTAACCAATAGATAGGTAGGTACTTCATTGTAATCACAACACGCCATCTTTTTCTTCTAGAGCTGTCAAATTTAGGGTAAAGGTTAATAATTTATTGGCCAAAGCGGTTTCGATTTTCTATACTTACACAGTATTCACTTTCATTAAATCTTAAAGTATTTTAAGGATATGGAAGACCATTCGGTGGAGGTATCCAGAAATACTTACTTACTCCGATAGCCAAAGTGTGTCTTGGCCTCCGATACAATATTCCGCCACTTGCCACGATCCCGCGCAGTTGCCCGCCACTCGTTGGCTTTCAACTCGCAGAGATCCGCCTGCACAACATCAGCCCAGCGATATCGGGGCCGGCCGACAGGGCGCCTTCCAGTTGGTCGGCCCAGATAAGCTTTCTTCACACTACGGTCTTCTCCCATTCTCCCCATATGGCCAAGCCATCGGAGTCTGTGTGCTTTTGTCTCGCCTATAATGTTGGGCTCAGCCACGAGCTTTTCAATTTCGGCATTTTTTGAGATCCTCATGCTTCCATCGGTTCTTGGTACTAAACCAAGGATTTTCCGGGGGATCTTTCTCTCAGTGGTCAGGAGCCTGTCTTCTTCTTTGAGTGTTAGAGTCCCTCACATTATATCCAGAAATACAATTCGGTAAATTAAAAAGTTCAGTGTGCTAATTTTCAGTAGTTATTGCTCATATATTTATTTAGTTAATCGATCACACAGTGAAAAGAGTCCCAGGTAGTGACACGCAATATTAGTCTCGGGGTGTTATTGTGTTTTTAGTATACGTACATTTTGAAAAAAGTAAGTATTTTTATCAGTGTAAGATAGAAATTAGAAGTGGGACCACGATCTTTCGCCTATGAGTTGGTGTAAGTTATCCCAGATATTTTAATTCGTAAATTGACTGCTGATGGCACAGATTCAAAAGGACCTGTAATGATTTCAACTAAGATGCAAAAGCAACAAAAACACATGGGAAAACGTAAGAACCGTCAAATTCACAATCAGAAGCGCTGTCATTACCGCCACTCATGTTTATTCATTCAACTAATTAGATAGGAAATTATTCGATTATTAATCGACGCAACCACTCGATACGTTCCCAATGCGTCTCGGTTTGCGTGCAATCGATTGATTCGTAGATAACTTATAGAATTGATTACGGAACTCGCGTTTTCGTGTGCGTAAGCGCATTACGAAGTACTGTTTTGTATTCATCTTGTGTTGAGACATCTGCCTATAGTGATCAGCGTTAGTCAACTACAGATTCAAGCTGACAGTTTGAATCGCGTTATCGTCATGACACAAAGATCATTTCCAAACTGTCGAGTGTACAATAGTGTACTTAAACACCGTTTAATACCCGCCCAAGGTTTTACGTTGGGTGAGGCACAGGACATTTGCTAAAAGCAAGATATCTCCACAAAGATATATGAAATGCACAGTACCACTCACCCTCATTATTACTGACAATAGTGAAAAGGTTTAGGTATATTCCTTTACTCTGTAGTCTGGTGTAATAAAGGACGTCCAATTTGCGGAAAACGCTTCGAAGTTTTTCTAGACAACTACAGCAGTTATCTAACACCTTTAGGATAGAATAGAATAGGATAGAATCTTTGCAGAAATATGGTGGATTACATGATGTTCTTAAAGATAGTTGTACACATATTTTATCTATTTATGAAGACGTGCAAACATAAAAATTATAACAGATTAAACAATTAATAATTTCATTTTAAAAAATAACACAAAAAAAAGTCTAGTGAGAAACATATAAAATTCATTCAAATTGTCAGTTTATGGTCCAATTACTCAGACACAGAGATGATGTTATCCTGGCGACTCCACTAACATAATATTGTTTTTTTCCAATTAGGAAGGATTTATTCATGTTAAACTTAGATGTCATATCTATTAAAGTAACTAGGTCATGGCAATGTGTAATTAATTTCCTTCCGGAAACTCATCCGGTATACAATATAACTATAATACCTATATAAGTAGATTAATGATACTTTGCTGAGCAATCCAATTTACTGGTATCAATGAAATAAAAATAATCTGTACAATATATTTTAAAGAAAGTCGTGTTAGTTACGTTACTTCTAACTCAAGAACGGGTAGACCGATTTTTATAATTTTTGTGTTTTTGGATTTGTCTACATCGGGAATAGGATAATAAGTATTAAAAACATTGGGAAATTGACGAAAAAAAAAGTAAAAACATTTTTCCATACTAAATGTTCACAGCTGTCAAGCATTTGTCAATAACTTTTGATAGAACGAAGTTGGTCGGAGCCGCTAGTTATGAAATAAATAATGACGGCTAACATCAAAATCATCTCACATACCTAGATGTCGGAGTGAACGAATATAGGTACTTTGTTTCTTTCAATACTCAATATTTCATTTGCAACCCATATGTACAGAAGATGGTAAATTATTGAAGTATGATACATGACCAATATGGCCATATGTCGGGCACGCAAAAATTTATTGAAAGAGAGGAAACGCTTTAGTTACAGAGATAAGATATTATAAGATAAGTCTACAAATTAGAAATTAAAAATTAACAAAAAAAACATAACATATGCACGACGTTTTAATAATTATTGGATTTATTTATTGCTAACTCTATTAATTAAATATTCATTTATACTATAATAACATTTAGTAAGTTTCTTTAATTTGTTCATGAATGTGGGGTATTTGTTTTCACTTATTATGGATTCTGGTAATTTGTTATAAATTTTAATCGAATAATGGAATGTACTATTAGATGTTAATTTAAGCCTGGAACTTGGAACTATTCATTTGTTTTTGCAATGTGTTCTTTATAAATAATCAAACAGATCATGACACCCAATCACAAAACGAACAGAAATATTCGTCACATGAATATTTGACCTGGGAGGTCAACGAACCCACGCCCTTAATAAAGCCACTGCTACAACAATGGTTAAATGTCAGATCTAGAATGCATGCTAAACACGATTGGCGATCGGAAAGTTTCGTGTAGTACACGAAATCACATCAAGCTTTACATGGGCAATTTTGCGATAATTAAGGTTGACCTGTTGTCCACCGTACTGACAAAAAAACGTTTAGACCAAACCTACAGTTACACATGCTCATCTCTAGCACCATTAGCTAGAAATAATAAAAAATAAAAATCATCTATTTTCAGACAGTTGTCCATAGCTATGTTACTAACAATGAGTAGAAATTCTTAATAAACTGGGTTAGTAAATGAAATTTAAATAATGGGTATCTTTAAGACTAGAGTATTGTAGCAGGATGAAAAAAAAGCAAAAATATGCTCAGCAGGCTCATCGAGTCTTTATTGCATGCAGCTAAAACTCAAACTCAAATATCTTTATTTAAATAGACTTAATCAGTACTTTTAAATAGTCAAAAATATACTAAATAATAGACATAAATACTTTAACAGTATACAAACATAATGTGACTACCACCGCGTCGGATTCTTACTGAGAAGACCCGGCGACAAACTCAGTAGTAACTCTCTTAAACTTGTTGTGGTTTTACAATGTATTCGGTAAACCTACCAAGCAAACTCGAGTCCATCCTGTCACCCACCATCCTCAAAACCCTGTTGGAGCTCCCTCGCACCCTATTCATTAGCGACCCAATAATAATGCTACCATCGAGCAATTGCTACTTATTCGCATGTGTGTCGCAGCATTGCTAATAAATGAGCATGCTCATTTCAGTGAAAAGTGAGCATGCTAATTAGCATGCTCTTTTAGAGCATGTGTAACTGTAGCTTCTCTTTACCCTATTTCCCCCTATTTTGAACCTTCACCTTGCAGCGGAGTTGTTAGTGACGTTCTTGACGATCTTTAATGTTGTGGATAGGATTCCATTGCACAAATTCGATTTTTCAATTATTAGGTACTAAGAGCTAAGAACTAACGTTTTTGATTTCATAGAAAGTACTCCTATGTAATTACATGTTTAAAATAATTAACATCTTAATAATATTATAAATGCGAGAGTTTGTGAGTATGTTTGTTACTCCTTCACGCAAAAACTACTGAACTGATTTAGATGAAACTTTACAGTAATACAGCTTAAACATCAGAATAACACATGAGCTACAATTTATGAAGATTTATGTAATTTAGCCGTAGTATATAACGATAACGCGGGCGAAGCCGCGGGCGGAAAGCTAGTACATCATAAAACTAACATCAACACTATTTCAATTACATCATTTCGAATTGTGGTACCTGTTTGACCTTTTTGTTACGTCCCTGGTTTAATCTATTTGTTTTTCTATATATCCGTCCGGAAGTGCTTCCGGAAATCACTATTTTCATGGGAACTGATGACACGCCCTTGATCTGAATTGATCAATAGTATCGATTTAATGGGAACCAATCGGAACACTTAGTCACTGTCATTTGTGTGCGGTTTGGACAATGGTAAAATTCTGAAAATGCGTAGTTAGAAATATCATCGGTTGTTACAGTTCTACTAAAAAAAATTGCATGTCGTAGCTAAAATCAATCATATTAACGACACGATTAGCGTAGTGCGCTGTAGCACGGTTTCTAGTCTTGGCATGCTTGGTGTACCGGGTTCGATTCCTTTATTTAAAAAAAAACCGGCCAAGTGCGAGTCGGACTCGCGCACCGAGGGATCCGTACAAACCTGTAGGTATATTTATTAAAAAAAAAATTATTATATGATGTAACTAAAAAATTACGGTTTTCAAAATTTTTTCATCATCTGTGCTATAAGACGTTGCTTCGTACCAAATTTCAAGATTCTGAGTTCACGGGAAGTACTTCCTGTAGGTTTTGATTCCCTTGCGTGTGTCGAAAATTTGCAGAAATTTGCGGCATAAACAGCTGTATCTTTTGATTGCGTTCGCTTAGAAGTTTGATTTATTCACAGCTCCAAGTGACAGTAGACTTGAGTATTTGATATAAATTACAGCTTGATACCTTCACACGTTCCTGGGGAAAAGGGTCTTGGCAGACAGACAGACGGACGGACGGACAACAAAGAGATCCTATAAAGGTTCCGTTTTTTCCTTTCGAGGTACGTAACCCCTTAAAAGTAGCTGAATATAAACATAAGAGTCTCTTAGACCCAACATTGGCCTGCATTTGTCAATATTGTCATCATAAGGTATTCCGTTTGATCGCTTAACTTTGCAAACTTTGCAAATGTTTGTCCAAATAAAACACTTCAGCTTTATTGGTCAGTGCGACTGCAATATTTGCAAATTATTACAGCTAGGTGAGGACCCTAGAACTTAAAATGTATTTAGGCGCATTTAACAAACAAATATACCACTCAATAACAGACCATAACATTCACGATTTAAAGTTCACATTACTTCTGATTGTCGTTATGATCATATTCACAGATGTGATAAAAAGCTCAAACAATATTAGGTTTAATGTAGTTGGAATAAGAGTGCGTAGAAAAGTGAGATTTTTCTAAATGTCAAGTGTTTATTAGATTCTGTCGTCTGCTTGTAACATTATGTCATCATCGTCGCACCTTGATGCGTTGCTTATTTGGTAATGGTATATTTATAATTTGATAGGCTAATATACTTGACTAAAAACTGTGTTTTTAAGTTCAATCTTCACTGTTATTGCAGGGATAACCACGTTATGCAAAACTTAACCTTAATTACGTGTAATTTCCAGTTTTAATGTTTTGATATTTACACCGATTACTTTATGAATTTATAGACAAATTTTGGATTAAAGATTTTTGTCACTGTAAAACCGACGTAAAATTAGAACTTTTTCTTTGAAAAATCAGATAAGTAAGTACACGGGTCAAAGTCACTCTTACTATCCACCGCACGCAGATATTTCAATAAGAGAAGCTAGCGTAAATTGTATCTGTCGTTTTTAAATATTGTATCTGTCGTTTTTAAATATTGTATCTGTCGTTTTTAAAAAATTATAAAATCTTTGTATTCATTTCCTTTTCTAAATTAACATTTTGCGCCGCCAACAGCATTTCTGTCTCACCCGATGGTTGACTGGTAGAAAACGCTTTAAGCTTTAATGTAAATTTTTGCATTAAAGATAAAATAAATAAATAAATTAGAAAAACAATGTAGGTTTCTTTCATTTCAAGATAAGTCTTAAGAATAACTCATTTAGTAGAATACCTTTACTTTTTATAAGGAAATGAGAATCCAGCAGTGTAATTTAGTTTTTAATAATAATTTAATATAAATTAGTTTGATTTCCAAATTCAAGGTGAATGAATTGGGGAAGAATCATTCAAAACTGAGTTAAGTACATAATTATTTAAAGTGTTTTTGCGCACGAACAAAATGCGGAAGAATTTTGCAAGGAAATGTATTTGTACTCGTTTTGAATATACTTATGTAAGTAAGTACATACAACTTACATTCTCTATGATTAAAAGTGCATAAAAATTAATAATACTTAGAACATTTTAATAAGACAAAATCTCTATCATCTATCGCGAATTGCAACCAAAAATAAGACTTCGCTAACATATAAAATGGACCTAATAGGAATGCTTGCAATAATTAGACAGCCCAAATTAACTTATCTGTAATTTTCAAATCAAAAAGTTTTTATCCGGCAAAAGATTCCGACACCACCCTAAAATTGCCACATAATGTGAAAATCGAAGGGGTGCCCGATAAAGCACATCATTTAATATTATGGAAGTATTAAGATATGGATTGGATCCGCTTTTATAAGCAGATGGCCTCGGGACTGAAAAGTTCTGGAACAGAGACCGTTTAAAGGCGAACGCATAGTCGGACCTGCAAGGTGCAAGGCGGATGTGCGTTATGATAAAGGCCATAGGATTGCAGTGGATGCAGGCAGGCCGATTTTTATACAACTTCGGTGGCAATCAAGCATACTAGCCGCCTAATGGTAAATGGTTACCACAGTCTAAGGACGCGTTGCGACGCCAGGGGCATCCATCAACCTTTTCAAACCTCTCTTAGAAAGAACTATGCTGAATGGTAGAGCTTCATGGATCGCTCACTGGAAACACCTCGGTAGGAATTTGGGAGAGGCCTCTGTGTTTAGCAGAGTGCCGAGTGCTAGTTTTTTTTTTATAAATATGCGCCAGACAACACACCTCTTGTAATGGTCTCGAAGTAGGGATTAATATCCATGTGTTACGAGGTATCACACAAGGAATTAAGCCAGGGGCGTCTTCCAGCACACCCAGACCCGAGTCAATTCAGAAAAGATCGTTTCCTGAATTGACCCGACCGGGTCAATTCAGCAAACAAATAATCGAACCCGGGACACTACGGAAATCGAGGCGAGAAATCGTGCTACAGCGCACTACGCCAACCGTGTCGTAATCGTTGCAGTGAGAGATGAGAAATGACTTCACCATCGCAAATTCGGGCAATATTAAAGCCTCTGGATGGCGCTGAGTCGAAGTCATACAAATTCGCGTTTTTTTTCTCGCAAAACGCGTTGGTGAAGTCATTTGCATCGCTCACTGTAACTCGCACTCGACACTCAATTAAAATATCTTGAAGATGCGACTGATTATGTTTATTACAGTGTTACTTTTCGCCTGATGGTATTTGATATTGTCTTCTCTTCATTTTATTGGTATATAATGTAATTTGAAATTCGAATAAGAACGAGACATGCATTTGAACCAGAATGACCGTGCTTCGCAAATTAATTTTTTTTATTTTCCTTCATCTTATGCGGTTGTCAACCGCAATAGAACGCGCTATTCGAATGTTTAAATAATACATTCGCAAGCTGACCTTACGTGGCATTTGTGAGTGGCCAGTGACGACAGTCTTATCCAGTAGTTGACTATCATAGATATTTTTGTTTTGTTTTTAAATACTATTGACATAATATACTCGTAGGAGATACATTCGAAAAAAGTTAGCACGACAAGTCTTTTTTTGGTAACTTAGCTTAGCGTAATTTTGTGCCTTTTACCTATGGGACCTACTTTTTCGTTAAAGCAGATTATTCAAACTAAGCAAAGAACGCATCTTAAGGTGCCCGAATGCTATATCTTAGAGCAGTATTAAAACTTCCATAGTCCAATTGTCTCAAATATTAAGAGCCATCCGACCGTAGCGTAGAATTTAAACACAAGAGAAGAGAATGAGCAGGACGTTTGACTCCATTTTAGTGTTGCATTCGTAACGACTGCGTTCTCGAGGCGTATGTTGAAACTTAAAACCTGTCAAACGTGTCAAATTTGCGAGCCTCCGCGTGATCTACCGGGTTTTCCGAGCTCTAATTGGATAATCAAATAGGCTATGCATATGTTAAGCTATGACATAATGAATCGTCAGCAATATAACACTTTTGTTATGTAAAACACGTGACCTACTGCGTCAACGATGAGCGTATGAAGCGTCCGTTGGACAACATTTTCCTGACTTGTCCTATAACCTAAACGTTAACGAGCATAACAACGCAATAACACAAATATTTAAGAACTTACAAAAAAAACTAACAAGTTTGTGACGGGCCAAGCTAACAATAAAATGTATTTATTCATTTTGAGATTGTACTTAAATTAGTTTCTGGCTACGTTACATTAGCTCAGGAAATATATTTTTGTGTTTCTTTTTGCTTATCGTGATAAAATAAGGCATCAAATCCATTGCAAATATAGCGATATAATTCAGAAAAATTGCAGTAATCTCTCTACTACAAAACTCTGATGAAAACTCCAGGAGTCTAAATTTACACACACCCAAGTGGCCATAACTCGTGATGGATACAAAAAACTTTATAATTTAATAAAAAAATCCGTAAACGTCACGTCCAGTACATACTCACATAGCGTAAAACATTTAATATTGGTCCAGTGCACTCATCCTAGAATCTAGAAAATAACAAAATTAAAGTTGCAAGAGACGGTCCTTTAAATTATAACACTTATTCTTTCTTTTGCAAAACAACCCAACACTTTTATTCGCACTCATTCTACTCGTATGTATTTGCTTATTCTTCTTGTTATCTGAATTATCTACAGTAAAATAAAACTAGAAATTTTTTAATTAAATTGGCAACAACAGCTATGCCAAAAGGCTGATACCTACATATTTTGAGCATTACCTTGTATCAGAACATTCGTTGTTTTTAAATTTACTCGAACCACATTGCGAACATGACGCACAATGTTTTGTTCTTTGCAACTTGTTTTAAAAACCAAGCAAAAACGTTTCATCACATGGAAAAGTTTTAGGATTACTAATAATTTATCTCTTGGTAATATTCATTGCTATGCGGATGATAGCACGGTCCACGCGCGATATTTCGAGCGCCCTGGGGCAAAGCAGACTGACATCGAGGAGAAGAGGCGAAGTCTTGTTGTTGAGCTTGACGGAGTGTTGGACCGCATTTCAGAATGGGGTGCATGCAATCTTGTCGAGTTCAATGCCAAGAAATCGCAGGTGTGTGCATTCACAGCAAAGGCGTCGCCTTTCCTTTCCCATCCCACTCTTCAGAGCACCCCACTACCGATTAAGGATAGCCTAAACATCCTTGGCATGGATGTTCGTAGCAACCTAAACCAGCGGGACTGAGAGCGTCATTAGAACTGCATCCCGTAAACTCGGAGTCCTGAACAGAGTGAGACGATTCTTCACGCCTGAGCAGCTCTGTCTCTTGTATAAGACACAAGTTCGCTCGTGTGTGGAATACTGCTCTCATCTCTGGGACGGTTCCGCTAAGTACCTACTCGAAGCTCTTGACAGGTTGCAGCGGCGTGCTATCCGTATTATTGGAAACCCAGAGGCAACTTTGACCCTTGAGCCTCTCCAATTGCGTAGAGACATTGCCAGGCTAAGTGTTCTCTATCGCTTCTACAATGGGGAATGCTCTGACGAGTTATTCCAGCTTATCCCACCCTCACCTTTCCACTCCCGTACCACGCGTGCTGGACTACGGCGTCACCCACACACAATTCAACATTTGTTGGCCCGAACTAAAAGGTTCGGTGACTCGTTTCTTTGTCGTACCATCCAGACGTGGAACGCTCTTCCAGCACATGTGTTTCCTTCTTCTTATAGTCCCGGGTTCTTCAAGCGGGGCGTGAAAAGGCATTTCTGCAGGCCTTCAAGGTGAGGATGGTCAGCCCAGTGATTCGTTTGAATGACTGGGCTTGTCAACCTCATATCTGGACCTCACGACCGCTTTCCATCAGGTGGAGTGAGGTCATCTTGACGGGCAATATAAAAAAAATATATATATATTGTAATGTACAGAGGCTTTCACATAAACCTTTACATAGGGGCACCTTGTGCTGCTGATGTAAGACCCATTTTGCAATGTTTTTGTAAAGGTCTACCATTCGTAAAAACGTTACATTGTGGGGTCCTAGCGCTATAAGGCTTTTTAAGGAAATAACAAAAGGTTAGTCGACATCACAGGAGACCGAAGAGCTGGCAGCTACCTCGGACAAAGAATTAGTCTAGCTATTCAAAGAGGGAACGCTGCCAGTATTTTCGAAACCTTGCCTAAAGGGACTTCTTTTAATAATATATTTTAGTTATTAAATTATATTTTTTAAGGTTTTCAGTTTTAGGTTCATTTTAATAACTTCAGATGTGTTAATATGTTAAATCAATGTACTTAATAACTTAACTTAATAAATATAAATAAATGACTATTGTAACTACATTCTTTTCATTCTACATTCATTTTGACGACACGGTTGGCGTAGTGCGCTGTAGCACGGTTTCTCGCCTCGATTTCCGTAGTGTCCCGGGTTCGATTCCCGGTCGGGTCAATTTAGGAAACGATCTTTTCTGAATTGACTCGGGTCTGGGTGTGCTGGGAGACGCCCCTAGCTTATTTCCTTGTGTGGTACCTCGTAACACAGGGATATTAATCCCTACTTCGAGACCATTACAAGAGGTGTGTTGTCTGGCGCATATATATTTTTTTATTTTTATTCTCTAGCTATACCAACAGCAAAATAACAGTAAAGTGAACATGAAGTATAGTGGTTCTCTTCGCAGACCATTAGTGTAACTGAAACTGACCTTACAAAGCATAGCGCACAGTCCTGCGACACAAATCACGCTAACAGGATTTGAGCAATCGCCACCTTTACTATTATTGCCACCATTGTTAGGGCAAGCGTCCATTGACACGAGTACAGGGCAGTGCGGAAGCGGTCGACTTTGTTATTTATGGCGTTGGAACCAGCGCTATTGTTTTAGCGTTTGTTGAACTAGGGAATAATGGGAATACTAGGCACAATACCGTTATGACTAAAGCCTGTGTTTGTTAGATCTGGAAGTTCATCGGTTTGTCAATGATCAATGATACTCATTAAAAAGGCTTCCAGTTTATCGAATTTTATCGAAAGCCACATAGTATGAATTAATTAAACAGTCGAAAAATATAAAGGATACATTAAGTCAAAGTTATTATAACTTTCAAATTTTTTTTATAATCTAAATTAAGTATTTACCATTTAGTGTTTTATTGTAAGTATCTTAATACTCTTGTACACAGAAATAAATGTATCTATGATTATAAGTTGTTAACCCAGTTACAAATAAAAGCAACATTGTACGCGTTTAAATTTTGGTCATATTTAAATATGCTATATCTTAATAACACTTTAGATACTAATGTAAACATAAAATGCGTATTAATTTTATCACGATTATTAAAGACCCTAATAAACAGTGTTCTTAACTTGACCTTCCTTATAGTTAACGGGTCCGATCTGAACATTAGCGCGTTGTATCTAACAAAAAGAAAAAGATTTTATTTTTTTATTTTGTTAAATGTGTCCATTGGACTCCTAACCTTACCCGTGTGTGCAATAACGGCGTCTCACACGTACTGGCATTTAATAGTAAAAATCTAGATTTTTGTTCCGAATTTCACGGTCGGCTCCGAAGATACGCATCGTGTCGTGACCGCCTTCGGACAGATTAAAAACATATTTACTCGGAAAACGCGTGAAATGGAATTTGTCAATTGGTGACAGAACACTGTTCTAACAAATAGTGGATTACTTGTATCTAGTAATGATAAACTGCGCTCAAGATGTCATATCCATCTCTATGCTCAAAATATGAGGTTTTTAAGTTTTTTTTGAAGCGGCCTCTTTAGGGTCGTAATTGGGCACTGTCATCCATCTTGGCACTTTGGATTGAAGTCCTATTTTAGCACACATACGTACATGTAGTCTAATTTTCATTGTATAAATATTAAGATCACAATCTCATCAAATACTTCTAGTAAAATAAACATAACAATTAGAGGTACACAATGATACACATGAAGAAATACGACTCTACGGTTGAATATGTACTGACAAAAACCTCCAAAAACTCAGATTTCATGTTTTTCTATACAACATGACGACTTAACGTACAAGGTATTTCACACTTTGCGAATGTAATCAAAATTAACCGCTATTATTGATTAGTTTCATTTTCAATTTGCGGTTTTCGATAAGATTTTCCATATCAAATAGCATTCCAACTAAAATAAAGGGCTATGATGTTGATCTTAATGATTTAAGTCGTTATAATTCAATTAACTTAGTTGTTATTTATTTGAGGCAATATGCAAAAAATATATCAATCAGTTTGTCTATAATGCAAACAATTTACGAAAACTTGAATTGATAAATAATACTTACGCGACTTAGGAAGACCTATAACGGTATCTTTAACGTGAATTATCAGTGAAACTTTTTGGACCCCCAATTCTGAAGCGACCCTAAAGGTTTAGCAGCCCTTATAGGTAGTTATAAATAAATAAATAAATATGCGCCAGACAACACACCTCTTGTCATGGTCTCGAAGTAGGGATAGATATCCCTGTGTTACGAGGTACCAGACAAGGAATTAAGCCAGGGGCGTCTGCCAGCACACTCAGACCTATTTAGCCTATTTAGAAAAGATCTTTTCCTGAATTGACCTGACCGGGATCGAACCCGGGACACTACGGAATTCAAGGCGCGAAACCGTGCTACAGCGCACTACGCCAATCGTGTCGCCAAAAGTTATAGTGGCTCAGTTTGAAAGGTTTTTTTATAATTTGGCTGAAAGTGAAACCCACTTCCACTGACTGCCTGAATCGAAATTTGACCTACAGACAGGCACGACAGATGTACGAAAAATGGCGGGGTAACCAAGTAACTACTATAAGGAAAAATAGTGCTTGCTCGTAAAGACATTTTCGCTTACCATTCCTTCTCAAGATCAAAATTCAATTCGGACCATAAAATTAATGGAAATCCCGTAACAGTTGCAAAATAAATATACCAAATTGCATATGTTATTGGTTTCCATGTCTTGTAATGCACACAATCGACTGTTGTTTGCTGTCAATTCGTAATCGACAAATCATAGGTTCCCATGAGATTTGATATGATGCAATCCGAATGCGATTTAGCGAAACGGTTATGTTATCCCTGAAGATAAGTGTAGGGACTCACTTTGTTTTAAGTTCTTGATCTTTGATTTTGAATTCAGATAAAAGAGCCGGTGAGGTTAAATTCTGATTTAAATTATATAATAAGGATATTTTAATACAAATTTTGTTAGAAAACATAATGTCGATTAAAAAGTTAATGTGGTATTAGAGTTAGGCCCGAAACCCAGACGTCCTATGTTTATACCAATCGTGTCGCCGTTTGACGACACGATTGGCGCAGTGTGCTGTAGCACGGTTTCTCGCCTTGGCTTCCGTGGTGTCCCGGTTTCGATGCCCGGTCGGGTCAATTCAGAAAAATGATCTTTTCTAAATTGGCTCGGGTCTAGGTGTGCTGGGAGACGCCCCTGGCTTATCTCCCTGTCTGGTACCTCGTAACACAAATATATTTATCCTTACTTCGAGACCATGACAAGTAGTGTGTTGTCTGGCGCATATTTATATTTATTTATACCGGGTGATTATCCAATAACTTCCGAAAACGATATAGCATATCTAACTTAATTTTTTTGTATGAAAACCTTAGAATAAACTGGTCGTCTGTCGATGCACCGGCCGACGATAAATAAGTTTTGTTGTTCTATTGTGTCTAACACATACGAAAGACTACGGGTTAAAGTGCTCACTGAGTGTGCCATATCGTTTTCGGAAGTTATTTGATAATCACCTGCTATATAAGGTCGTGCAGCAAAGTGTGTTTTTCGATTTTTAGGAACATGGCCCTGGTTAACCTGGTTTTGTGATAACCAACCTGCATAAGCCAAGCGTGGTGATAGAGAATTAGAGACGCAACAAATTGTAGCCGATGACATTGATGATAACCCACCAGCTATACACATAAATAGGCCAATTGCTTTGTTTACTTCTTCAAATAAATCTAAGGTTTGTAACAATGTGATCAAACTAAGAGTTTTTTTAAATTTCGTTAAAACTTCTCTCAAATAAGATTTAAATTTGAACTCTTTTTGTGAAAGGAAAAGCCGTCGTTAATAATATCTGCTCGTTGAAACAAGTAAATATGTTGCGGGGTTCGTAAACCACCTGCGATTGGTTAATCACATACTCCATAGTAATTTTAACATAGTGTAAGAAGCAACAATAGTGGACGGCGGATTTAACCTTATTAGTATCGTGTGTAACATTGGCTCAAAGTTTAATTTGATTCTATCACTTAACTATAACCACGAGGAGTTATCGTAACATAATGTATTATAGCAAATATACCAGTAGATACCAGTGACATAATGCATTTTTTTGGTATCAATCTCAATGTAATTTATTTTTTACCAGTGGTTTCCATGCATATTTAATAACTTCCATAACGATGTATGCGGTACATAATGTGTTGTTTTAATTAAAAAGAGCGTTGCTTCCTTAATTATACGTAGGTAGGTAATTATTTATCTGTGTTATGTTTAAATCTTGTGCGGAGAAAAATCAAACAATTTGAAATAAAGACACAACCATTTTGAAAAACAATGAAAACTGAAGACTGTGACATTACTACGATTCGAAAAGTTAGGATTAACGAAAAATTAACGCTGCCTGCTTTCAAATAAAGTCTGTAGCATTATTAAAAAAAGTTAATAAGCACACTGCGACGTATCACACTGACACAATCGTTACCGTCGAGATGAAAGTGAAATGGAACGACCGAGTTTTTTGTTTAGTTTTTTTTTTATTTCACCGGTCGGCTGCGTTAGCGGCCTGACCCACATGTCGATTGTTCTTGTTAATTAAAAATAATAAGCTTGTTATGCTCCTACTATTCGATTTCCAAGTCTTATTGAGTTGAGTTGTTTTTATTGCTCTGACTATGTAGACCTTTGTTTCTTTTTGCCTCCAACGAATATTTCTGCTATTACAAAATAAACGCAAACCCATTTTAAATAAAAAAAAAGTTGCAAGTCTATTTTTAAATTAAAGCCCTTTGAACTACCATTTAGTTCACCTAACAATGATTTCAAATTATGTTATGGTAGAAATCTCTGTGTTTCGAAAGGCGGCTGAAATGCAAACAGTAAATCAACAACAGTACATCAATCGAGATGTATTAGAGCCTCAATTTAACAGATGATATGACACTCTAAAGTTGTTACCCATACCAGTGTGCCAATACGGCGATAATTACTTTACTTTTGCCGGAAAAGATCACGTAGTCAACTACCAACGCAGTAATGTGATCATCTCGCTTTTAAAAAATGCTAAATACACACCCGTCCTTGCATAAAAATCAGATGTTTAATTTCCGTTATGGTAACACACAAGGTCTTTTTTATTCTAATCAGGACGTTGCTATTTATAGGGACTGTCTTTAAAAGTTTTTTACCGAATGCTTTATTTGGTAAAGTAAAAGTTCTTCTATTTGAAATAAATCCAAATACCAATGGAAACTATCCACTTAAGGTTTTAAATTAAATTAAATTATACCTTTCACCCGAGTATTGTACTTAGTTCCTAACTCATGTTTAGGAAACTACAATTCACTGGGCAACGCAATACATAAACATCGAAGAATTTATATCTTAAATCTCGATCTATTGGCGTATTTGGTTTTATAAGTCAACTGATTGCACAAGTGATGTAGGTTTATGTTTGTTAGAGAGCACGACAGGAATTTATAACCAAGCATTGTTTTTATTGTAGGTTTAAACCAAATACCAGTCAGTTTTGTTCATTGTTTATTGCAGGCCACTTCTTAGTGAAGTGCCTTTGAATTGCATGTAATGATGGGTTTTGGTAGCAAATTTGGAAGAGGTGGACCGTTTACTTGTTTGTTGTTTTTTTTTATGAAATGCAATGACTTTTAAATTTTATATTGACGAGCTGCTCAGCGCCTTTCAAGACCAAAGGCTTAACGGTTGACGTTTGACTATTGTAACTAGTTTTATGTGATAACTGGGTTACACTGTTATACCTTTATCACCCATTCTTTGCTGATGGCCCGTTTAGCGCAAAATCTTGCTGTTTCAATTAACTCACCAGCACATAGATATCATGGATACCATAATGTCGGGTCTGGATGTTTGTAAAACTGTCATTGTTTCTGTTTATATTTACTTAAGGGAACCTTGCATTGGGACTCTATTGGAAAGTAAGTGATGTTGTTTTAATAAAATGATTTATGCTGATATCAAAAATGTGAGCCTAAACTTCAGAAATGTGTAAACCTATTCTGCGACCATTCGAAATGATCAACGAACGTGCGCTATGAATCTCCTACTCGTTACTGGAGCGAGCAGTCAGCAGACCCATTGCGACATCACAAATATTTCCTAGGCTAAATCTCTCGTTTAGGATCTATATTGCCCAATGCACCAGCTATTTGCTTATTCGTAATGTGCAAATCTAACTAGTGTTGTTTATAAATCGATTTATTCGGGTGGGAACACGGATGGTGACATTTACTTCTATGATTCTGAGCGTTTCAAAATATTAGGGCCTAGACAAGTCGTGTTCGCGTTTGCGACAACCGTTTTAGAACAGAAAGTTAATGAAATGCCTATCAACACTGCTCGATGTCATTTTTGTAATAGATTACTTACTTACCTTATTTCTATTGTTCTCCCGATTTCATATTTTGTGATAATTCAGCGTTACATATTGTAAAGTTAGGTCGTTACTTCGAAAGTAATTATCTTACCTAAAACGCCATCATCTTTGTCCATCAAAAATTTAAAAGACACCACTGTATGAACGGCATGCGTTAAAAAGTTTTTTAACCATTAATATACATTTAAGTAACTATCTCCTAATAAGCGAAAGCGTCAATGAACCCGAATACCTTGCGACAGAACACACAATATTCTTATTTGCAAAAGAATTACCTAAACCCATTAATGTTCGGGAGTTTTGCCATACGAGTACTTCACTCTTTTTAAATATTTGTGTTCCATTACTTTGATTATTCCAAAATGTTGTAATGAATGTCACTTAGGCCATTGATTTAACTTGATTTGAAGCTAAGTTTTTTGTAGGTTGGTCTAGGTAATTAAAAAGATCCCCCCCATGAGCCTTCGCCTTGTCGTGGCGGGGGGGCTTAGTACTGGTGGCAGGTGGAACCACCGGGAAGCTAAGAGGGCTCAGGCATGGCAGTGCGGTGGACTTCCCACCCACCCATTGCCTGCCGCCGGGCGTGGTGGTGGTATGGTGCCTACCACTGCCCGCCTAAAGGGGCGCCCACGGGCGCAGCGCCTTAGGGCGCGAGGTGGGAGCCGCGGTGCACAACCGTTTGGAGGGGGTCAGTGATCCGCGGCTGGCCCCCCCTGTGCACTGCGGCTCGGCGGGGCCGCACTGCCAGATGCGGCAGCGGATCCACCTTTAAGGTGGATCGTGGTTGCGGACCTAGTAGGGTCCGCGTACGGTGAGAGCCAGCGGGCTTGAGTACGGGGGTGCTTTTGCCCGCAATGCACGGCTTTCACCGCGACGGCGGAAGTACCTGTGTGCTCCAGGTACTTCCGTGGCCTCCCCCCTTCATTGGGGGGTCGGCTGGAGGGGGCCCCAATGGGGGAAGCACTGGCGGCGGGGCGTTGCGAAACTTTTTAGGGACCCCGTCTCGCCGCTGAAGTGTTGAGGTCGAGTACCGTGGGGTTTTAGTCGGTAGAAGTCCGACATAACCTCGTCGTTCCCCCGGGCGGCGAGGTATCCATGAGGATTTCCCCACGTTAATAAAAAAAAAAAAAGGTAATTAAAAAGATAGGTACACCTGACAACTTGCTTTTCAGTAGTTCGTAAGTTTGTGCATTGAATTTTGTTACTGCATTTTTGTATCTAGAAAATGGATCAACTATTGGATATCCTTATAAAGAAATAAATAAAAAGTACGTTGAATTTTGTGAAAATGTGATTCTGTTTCAGTACCAGTGCCAAATTATAGCTTGAATATCTAGTTCAGAAATAAAAAGTGTGCCACCACTGGCCGAAATTGCTTAGCAGATTGAAAGCTTATTAACGATAGACAAAACAATTGGAGCTATCAAATCTGCCTTTCTTTTGATTATTATAAGTCGCTGCCTGATAACAATATAAAAGCGTCGTTCCAGCTAGCTGCTTTTATTTCTATAGGTACATGTACCCACTTCTGTAAAAAAATATCGTTGCGTAATATTGTTTTTTTTTCTATTAGAATACCTACTAGCCTATATAGTAGACACTTTTTCTAGCAGTGACCTGAAGACTTATAAAGCTATGTTACAATTTTCAACTCATCAACCAATCTTTACCCAAATCTACTCACAAACTTAGCCCATTAAGCTCATAATTGCCAAAGGAAACTAATCAACGTAACGTCTGTTCAGTCTGAAGACGTAAAGTTTGGCTGCCGAATAACACTTACCGAAACACCTAGCACCGAAATTGCGCGCCACACGCCATGGTGCCGATTTTGAATCGTGCGATAGTAAGAAACAATATTTAGACGACCGACTTGGTGTAATGGTTAAGAAGTTGTCTACTACACCAGAGGTCGCGGGTTCGATCCCCGCACAGTACAAACATTTGTGTGCATGAACATGTCTGTTTGTACTGGTCTGGGTGTCTCCTATGTATAATAAGTATGTATTTACAAAAGAAAATATTATGTATTTAAGTATGTTTATCCGTTGTCTAGTATCCCATAACACAAGCTTTAATTAGCTTACTTTGGGGCTAGATGGCGCTGTGTGGAATGATGTCCAGGGATATTTATTTAAGAAGTGTTGTAAATTGTAGGTGTTATGTTGTTACACCGCATATTTAAATGGAAAAAAAATATAGCATTAAGTTTGATTATTATTCCTACAAAACAAACACATATCATACTTGCATTTGAGTGAAGATCTACTAAATATAACTAAGTCGAATAGAGTCCCTGAGGCGGACTATCCATAAATATCATTGGCCTAGGACAGGAATTCTGAACCCGGGGACCAAAAACCCATGTGGGTTTTTATTTGTAGCTGCTGCATTTGCTGCTATCAACTGTCACACTTTAGGATTTGAACTGAAGATATTTTTACTTTCTATTATTTGGGGGTTAGAAAATATTCTCAAAAACACTTGTTTTCTTCGCTACAAAGTATTCCTGGGATAAAAAAGGAAGTTTCTTTTTTCATTAAAGTTCGACCATTTCAACTTTTAGTCGCATACGAGATTTTTCGAGCGGTACCAATCCTGCATAGTCATCCCGTGTGAACCTCAACTAAAGCAATTCAAGCGTTTGTTTGGCCATTATGCTTTATTACTCTATTTGTGATGCAACGAACCTTGAACTTTGCACCAAACGTGCACAATGCACATCAGACATCATGTCTGCAGTGTAAAAATAAATAAACAACTGTAATGTTTGGATACTTTCTTTTTAGGTTACCTATCTATACCTATAATGGAACGTCATACTTACCTATTCCTAAACAGAACAGTGATTTTAAATGTTCAAAATTAGGATCATACCTAGATTAATTGAAACTTAAAATGATATATATAGGAAGAGTGGGTTAAGTCAACTCCCAAATCTAAAAGAAGTAACATTTTCGAATTCGGAGGTAAAAGCAGAAAATTTTGCAATCTGTCCACGATAAATAATAATTGCTCAAAATCAACTTATTTTGTTATAGGCTGATGTAAATTAGCAAAGCAAACAGCCATTGCAAAGTATAAGCACATATACAAATCAAAAGAAGATCCGCGGCCGCACATCGGACCGCAAATGTCAAGGTGAGCGCGGGATGGCGCTGCTAAAATTAAAATGGCGCGTAAATATTGGCGCGAAACTGGTACCTACTGCAAATTTAAGGTTGGCTCACCTTTGTTTTTAAATACTGACCACAAACCGTTTTGAATTAGAATAAACAGCCTAAATAACACTATTGGTAGGTTTTTAAAGTTAAATTAAACAACTAGCTTTCCGCCCGCGGCTTCGCCCGCGTTATCGTTTTAAATAATGGCCAAATTAAATGCAATCTTTATAAATCGTAGCCCAGTTGCTACTCTGATGAGTAAACTGTATTACCGTAGGTAAAGTTTTATCCAAATCCGTTCAGTAGTTTTTGCGTGAAAAAGTAACAAACATTCATCCTCCCAAACTTATTAGTAAACACAATATTAGGAAGATTAGCATCAAAATAGAAGATTCTAAACCACATTTATAGTACTTCATGACTGAACTTAGAAATTTTTAACTATATACTTACTCGCTACTACATTTTTGAATTTGATGTGTGTTGGTTGAATGTACTAAACACCGGTTACGTAACTTTGAAAACATAAGCGAAGGCAACTCTATTCATATATATCTATCGAAAAAAGGTAATAATAGTTATTTATTGCCTTTTCTGAACGGGTTAACCTTTTTGGAATAAGAGCACCTTATTTACGTTGCATTTTCTAAAGGCTAGGTATTATTTATTTGGCATTTTAGATTTTATGAATATTCCAAAGTAAAAACTGTAGATAAAGAGGATAACATTTAATGTGTCATTTTAACATAGAAAGTGCTAAATGTCTCAGAGATTTCAAAGTTTGTTTCGTAAGGTTCTGTTGGCCAGGACCTACCAAAACCCACTGAGAATCCCATCAAGTTCTCCTCAAATTGACGCTTAAACTAGTTTTTCAGCCGTTAAAAGTACCTGGTACTTATATGCTTATCTCTCTGTTAATCTGGTGTTTCAACCCTAACCTAAAAAGGCTAACCGGACATTTTCATTTAAAGCGCCCCGGGAATTCAATTTAAATCTTTTGCAAGTGTTACTTATCATTGATGGGTTGATTTGCTCCGATGCAATCTATGATTCTTTCTTTGTTTCTCTAATTGTAGTTCCGAACAGGCCTACAACTATAAACCGTAGTTAATTAAATTAAAGCTTACAGTCAGATTGTATTCGTAATGTAAGTAGTTTTGCGATAAACGGATGCTAGCGAAGTGCAATTTGCGTAATTCTAAATTCAAATTGATTGTAATGGACCGACGCGCTTTAACAGATTCCGATTCGTCTCTAAACTATTTTTATCAGAACTTAATTGCATACTTGATTGCGGAGACATAATTATTTGTTATTGTAATTGTATATGTTTCTGTTCTCATCATTTTATGTCAGTCTGAAGTGATGAATGATGAGTTGAAGTGGAAGCGAGCTTAGTGGGTATGGTACGTAGACCTAGCGAAGATTGCCGTGGGAGCCGTTTTTCAGAGTGAAAACCTTTTGAAGACTTACGATGAAGGAGGTTCTGGCGAAGGCAGGTTACGGAATGCAATTTTATGTTATTGTGAGTTTACTCCGTCAATTCAATTTTTGTGTCAACAAACAAGGTTGAAAAGAGTACGGTCTAACCATCGAGTTTATTGCCCGGATCTTCTCGATCGGAAACAACCTCCGAACCGGTGGTAGAGTCACATTATGTTTATTTATGAAATTTAATATCATAGATTTGTTTTATTTACTGTTATTTTTTTAGTGTAATTTATAGTACCTACTTTTAAGGCTTTATGAATAAATTACTCTAAGCTGATTAACCTCGTCTTGCAGGTCTGATTGGGATTGCACCTAGGGCCTCTAGGTTTATTCATAATATTGCCTCATAAGTTAAAATCTGCTTAGCTACATCCGTTACTAGTGGTCACAACACAAGGCGATCTCGGCTAATATTTCATTTAAATTATATCGTCGAAACTGGAAATTCGAGGTTTGACTTCTCGCATTCGTAGGTATATATAATTAACATACACCTGAGGTCACTGTGAAGGCAGACAAACCCACGTTGGTTGTTTTAGTTATAGATAAAATTGCTTGCGGCACATTTGCGCTTGGTGGCGGTCCGGCTTTTAGCACCAAATACTAAACTATCAATTCGATCCCCTCACAGAACAAACAATAATTAAGTCTTTCAATCAGTATTTGACACCCGCAGTAAGATGTAGGTACAAGCTCTGCTTAGTTTGGGATTAGCTGATCATAAGGCTCGTATTCACTTTGATTAGTAGTTAGTGCAGGTGATTAGTGCAGTGCATAGTAATTAGGAGTAAACACGTGTGACGGCGATTGGTTAGTAACCAGCGTAGTAAAGTGATAGAAGTGTGTTCTATTTTTTAGCGAGTGGACTGCAAGTAGCCTGGTCCCGCGCGTCTCCATGCCCCTTCACTCGCCACGTGCCTGCCACTAAACACGCCTGGACAGCTGTTGTTAGTGTTTAGCGTTTTGCACAACTTGAAAAAAATGGCGAAGTAGACGGAAGATATATCTACCATAAAAATGTGTGCAGGAGTATGTAAAATATGAATGTCTTTTA
The DNA here is from genome assembly GCA_947369235.1 of Udea olivalis. Taxonomy (NCBI): domain Eukaryota; kingdom Metazoa; phylum Arthropoda; class Insecta; order Lepidoptera; family Crambidae; genus Udea; species Udea olivalis. The sequence continues at coordinate 4,386,006 of OX376362.1, read as the reverse complement.
AATAGTAAAGACCTTAGGTACAAAATTAAAGTTGTACGAGAGAAAATAAACACAGCAACTAAACACATCCACTAAACAGAATTGGACACTACTTGCACTACACACCTGCACTCGCTCATCAATCACTCCTACTAATCACCTGCTCTCACACTAAGCAAAGTGAATACAGGCCTTTAGTGAAAGAAATCCAAATGCACGGAATTTTAGTACGTAAAAACCTTGTTGAGTTGCTTGCTTGGTATAAATATTTCTTCAAACCCTTTACTGGGTATGTTCCTACCACGTGGCAGGGATTTCCGAGGGGCTAAATTGCGCACTAAGAGAAAACACTTTTCTCGAGCAATTCGTATGGCTAGAAAAGTCTGTCGCGATGCGCATCTTGGCCCTCCATGGGTCTTATTACAATCGCATACATTCAGTAAAGTTGATTTCCTAAATTGAGCGTATTGAGCAATTAAGCCTGTAAGATGCGTTCTTTTCTTTTTCTGTCGTCCTCTTCAGCATATGAAGGTCGTGTCTAACTACTTCTTTGGTAAGCTTCGGTGGCGGTCTTGAATACCTAGACTTCTCCATTCGTCTCGGTCTTCAGATTTTCGGAGAGCAGTGGTGATGGACATTTTTAGCACCGATTTTATTGGATCAGACCAGCGATGGGGTGCTCTACCACGAGACCTTTTCCCTTCCACTCTGCCTAGCATTATAAGCTTCTCCAGATTATTGGTGGCCTCTTCTAGCCACGTGACCAAAATATTTATCAAGCTCGTCGAGAATCGACTTATTGGTCATCTTTGCAGTCCATGCGATCCGTAACATGCGTCGCCAACACCACATTCAAAAGCGTCTATCTTCTTTCGTTCAGATGCACGAAGTATCCAGGATTCTGAGCCGTAATGAAAAATGGGGGAGTTAGATGCGTTAGTGCCAGGTAAAACCGCTGACTAGCGGAAAATAAAAGCTTATATTACGAAATTGCTCGCTACGCTCAGTTTAGGGAATGAACTTGACAAGTTATGAGGGGTAGTAATAAGCCCCCAGCAAAAAATACTCGTACTAAACATAGCTAACGCTTCTACCTGGGCACCTAGTTCACAAGATGACGGACACTCGCGGTAACTCAGCTTGGGAGACTGCAGACGCAGCCGGTTTCTCGGGTCAGCACTTTCACGAATCACGAAGACTTGTTTTTTCCTATTTCGTACACACGTAATACATTTTATTTGTGATAACACTTCTCACGAACGAGTAAAAATTGTCAACAAAAAATATTTTTATAAGTACAGAGCGTGAACAAAAAGAGGAATAGGCGTGTAGAAAGTTGTTAACCATAGATTTTTTAAAGGAATGTTTAACAACATTAATAATCTTAATAAACAGTAATTTAATATATGCAAAATGCAAGTATTTACAAGTAATATAACGCGATTGAAAGTAGTTCTAGGTATTAGGCAGTGTTCAAGCTGCAGGTTTTTTTTTTATTTATTGTTTTTACATCATTTTTAAGCTTATGGTCACCTGGATGTGCTATTCTGTATGTAGTATGCTATTCTGTAATGTAGAGACACATTGGTTATTCAGATGGTGCCATCATGTTTCGGGTTACGGTTAGCTAACATTGGATTAGCATATTCCCATAAAGTCACGTTCCAAACTATTCCGAATTATTGTTGTTTACTAATCTTATGCTTATAAAATTAAAGGTAGATTGGCACCAAGTTTTATCGCGGAAAAATATACTGCCTACGTCCAATTACCCGCGCAAATTATTAGCGTTTTAGCAAAATTGACATATTATTTAAATGAGTGCAAATAAAACAAAAGACTTCGATAAGACCTAGCTTTATTTAATTCTATAAGTGGATACAATAGCCACAATGTAGATCTATGCCTTAATATTACAATTAAATAGTGCTGTTAGGGCCATGTGTCCAATTTCTGGAAAGTTCAGGAGCGGTAAAATTTGTTTGCGTTAAGTAAATAGTTTTAATTAGTTGTCTAAAAATTTCTCTTTTTATCCATTACATTTTAGAATTTGGGTAGCATTACAGTTATTTGTTAGTTAAATCATTAAAGGACTTCGGCTTTTGTAAACAGAACAAGTAATCCTTGTCGTTTAGGTACTGAGCGATTTATTAAAATTAAAAGGAAATGGCCACATCGGCAGAATAACGAAGCTAGTGCTTCGACGATGTAGACATTAGTGGGAAGTAGCGTTGCCAGGCGTCCGGATAAAGTCGGACATAGGTAGGCTTTTTGATTGCGTGTCCGGCCTGAGACACAAAATCCTCAATAATGTCGGGTGTCCGGCCTTTCTACCCAAATGTCGGGCCAAACTGACTGGTCTGTCCGGCTATTAGGTTTGGCGACCTGGCAACCCTAATGGGAGGGATGGTTTATTTTTCAAAGGTTCGGTTTAGTTTCAAAATTCTGTATAGCATACATAACATTACACACCACGACGACTAAATCCCAAACGGGGTAGTCAGAGGCAAGTGACTGTTGCCGTCATGGTAAACGGGACACTACGAAGCCCACTACTCACCAATGGTATTAGAACCCAAAGGTTGTGAGCCTTTTGCCGTTATACGGGTTGGCTTTTTAAGAACTCGAACATGAGTCAAATCTTTTTTACTAGTGATTTCCCCATCACACGGTCATCCGTGTTGTTACATGGTAGGTAATGGTAGTGACTATTCGATTAAAAAAGTATTCCTTAAAATAAGGAACATAAGAGATATAAGAAAACCCTTGTAATTTCTCAGTATGACCATACAGATTCAGATAGTACCTATCGCCCGAATACGCGAACGTCAATCAAAGCTGAGCAGTCCTTTCATATAGCAGTCCCTTTCATTTCTGTTGACATGTGACAGGGCAGCATCAATTTAGGGTGTCCTCAACTTTTGATTAGCGTTTGTGGAAATGGGGGTAAGTCAATCAAATTACCCACCATAGAGAATGCCTCTGGACATATTATTATTTTAAAACCGCAATTATATAGCAGCTCCTCCTTCATTAAATTTAATAGGTGAAATTAGTTTAATTAATAGATTATTAAATTAATATTAAAATTATGAAATCATTTAATTATTCAATTGTACTCATCCTGGGGGCCTAGCCAAGAGCAACACGCCACGACGATTTCTACAATAGAAATCGTTCAAATGTATGGGGATGACATAAGCTGTCACTGGCGCTCATGTCATCCCCATACATTTGAACAATTTCTATTGTAGAAATCTTCGTGGCGTGTTGCTCTTGGCTAGGCCCCCTGAGATACGTGATACTGTAACTAATTATAAAGGACCAACTAATCAATATCGACAGCGTTATGTCATACTCTGATTAGTGGTTTCGGTATCATTATGTGTGTTAATAAATGGTTCTGTGGCCTAGACTAGACCAGCTACCTGTCGCCGGCCGGCATTCCAATCGAATCAATTTACCGGCTGGTAATTAAAACATTACAATTTGTAGGTCCTGTTATTAAGTAAGTTTTTCTATTGTGTGCCTAGTTACAGTTACAAGAAAACTATTACAATCTATAAAAACTGTTAACTACTTAACTGTTATAATAACAGGGTTAAAAAATAGCTACCATTTTAAAAAAATACATCAATAATGTACCACATTTAAAAAAATAAACATACCTTTTCTATTATTTTCTAAAAAAAAACATATTTTGTTTTTAAATTCGAAAAATTATTGCAGTACTCATTATTGAATAACTCAATCTTACTAATATTATAAATGTGAAAGTTTTTGAGGATGGATGTAGGTATGTTTGTTAATCTTTCACGCAAAAACTATTAAACGAATTTGGATGAAACTCTACAGCAATACAGCTTATACATCAGGATAACACATGGCCTACCAATTTATAAAGATTTGATGTAATTTGGCCGTATTATATAACAATATCGCGGGTGAAGCCTGGGCTATCCATTTTAACCCCTTGAGTGTCAGTCAGCCGAACACACGGGTGTTCGTAAGAAACCCCTAAGAAAAAAGTGGCAAACAATGACTCACAATAGAAACACGAGACGGGTTATTAAAACAACATAACATGATCAAAATGGCTGCAGATAGTCGTGGTGCTTTCTTGGTCAAAATAAATCAACCAATCTTACGGAATTATTGTTACTATTGGATATTATAGTATTGTGGCATTACTTAAGTTTTTATGAACAAGGTGGTAGATACCTTAATGAGGAATATCTTAGGATAGATGATCTAAGTGTAATTAAATAAATAAATAAATAACCAGGACAAATTACACCAAGATCATCTGACCCCAAACTAAGCAGAGCTTGTACTGTGGCTGTCTGAGACTGATAAACATACTTGAATATTTCTAAATACATACTTAAATAGATAGTAACACCCAGACACATAACAAACACAAATGTTCATCACATAAATTTTTGTCATGGGTGGGGATCGAACCCACGGCCTCCGTTGCTAAAGCCAGGATCGCTGCCATTGCACCAACAGGACAGTCAATTAATATAACATTGCATGGTACACGAAAGCAGCAACATAATTCCCGCTACCTATCCCAAAACCCATGATGTAGGCTTGTAATGGTAACCGGAACACTTAGACGAGTGTTTTCGAACCCAACATGGTTGGCGGTGAGCCTACCACCTATCCGGGGTGCTTGCGTTTTTGAAGCCGTAAAGTTAGCATTATTTGTGTAATTTGCCCACGACATTTATCTATTTATATTATTTACAGATCTCCCGTAATAGTTAACTTCTTGCACAAGAGAAATGGTGCATAAAATAACTAATGAATCTCTTAATGCATCGCAAGATTATACTTTAACTACTTACTATCGCGGCTAGAAACGGCATTAATGAGGGCTTTCATTTACTTTCATCTCATAACGAATGAATTCTTAATACCTATCTCATTGGTATGCAAAGATTCATATTTCAAATGCCTGTTTATGTTTAGACTTTAAGAAATTACATTTATTGCAAATTGTAGTTACTTATTGCTATAAATTATTGTTTTTTTATGTTTCATAACATTTTCTTGATGAAAATATCTAAGCATACGGCAAAATTTTAAGAATTTTATTTTTAAATCTAATCGAAGCAGTAAATATACCGGTTTTATGTAATTATAGGTAATCGTTCAATTAATTCTCTTTATTCCATTGCTCATTGATAACAAATATAAAATAATGAATTTTAGGAATAAGCTGAAAGTTAAGACTAAGTATTAGAAAATACAATGTTTACAGCGAGCGAGCTGAAAACATATAAAAACATTTTAACAACTTATCGGCGAATTTTCTGTTTCTTTGGTTTCAATTTTCATATTTATTCTTCATATACATAAGTTTGAAATCTACGACTTTCGAGTATATTTTTGGTGCAATTTCACCATTACCTACAAAACAAGCAAACATACCTTTCGCGGAAGCGGTAAGGGAGAGTCAACCCGTTCTTCCGGGCGGTTTCCACTTTTCACATCCAATACCCTTTCCGAATAAAAACTCCTTTCAAATTAAAAAGAAAGCACTAAAACTCCTAACGAAACAGTTGTTTCTGGTCCATGATTGCACTTAAAAAAACAAAATAGTTCGAATTCGAAAACAATTTGAAACTTTGAAAATCGAGTGGCACGTTACGTTCCGGAATGGGCGCGTCGACGCGCGTAGCCGCGGCGTTGGTCGGTTATCAACTGCTGGCGAGAGGCTGGGTGGCGGGTGCGCCGCGTGAAGGTTTCCGAACGTACCGGTGCGGTGGCATCTTCGGATGCCGCCGGTAAATGTGTTGCAGACAAACAAGGGGTGGCGGGCTTAGTGACGCGGTGCCTTTAGCGCGTCTGGGTTCAATTCTCGCTCATAGAACTACCTGGTTCACGGTCACCACAAATTGATGTTTTTCTGTTCCTGAAGAAGTGACTCTAACTCTAATAGAGTTTTTTGTTTACTTTGAAACTAACTAACTTTTACTATAAATGGTTTTCAGTTAAGTAACCGTTTATAGTATACTAGCTTTCCGCCCGCGGCTTCGCCCGCGTTATCGTGATCTATTATGGCCAAATTACATAAAATGTTTATTTGTATTGTAGCCCATGTGTTATTCTGATGTATAAGCTGTATTACTGTAAAATTTCATCCAAATCCGTTCTGTAGTTTTTGCGTGAAAGAGTAACAAACTTAAATACATACATACATCCTCACAAACTTTCGCATTTATAATATTAGTAAGAAGTAAGATTATTAGTACTTATGTAATAATCAAAAGAAATTCAATTTCTCTATTTAAGAAAACTCCAAACTTCGAAACATATTTATATCTACTTAACCTTTTACACTCCTTTGTAATACCTTCCGCGGTCGATCGATATCCATAGTCGATTTGCAGCTACAATTCAGTGATTATCACTAAAAAAGGAAATTTAAGCTTAAAAGTGTACCTAGTCAAACAGCCTAAATTTATAATATTTTTCGGTCAGCACAGAGACGCAGGCCTAAAATCTACAACGCAAAAGATCGCAGGTTCTATACACGACACGATTGGCGTAGTGCGCTGTAGCACAGTTTCTTTCCTTGAATTCCGTAGTGTCTCGGGTTCGATCCCCGGTCAGGTCAATTCAGGAAACGATTTTTTCTAAATTGGCTTGCATCTGGGTGTGCTGGGAGACGCCCCTGGCTTACTTAATTCCTTGTCTGGTATCTTGTAACACAGGGATATTTATCCCTACTTTGAGACCGTGACGAGAGGTCTGTTGTCTGGCGCATATGTATCTATATACACACATCAAAAGTGTCTAGTGATCAAGCATTTTTATGCGGATTTCTTAAGATTGAGATGTGGCTTTGTAATAAATTTATGATTTTATAAATTTATATGGATCCTTTTTGATGCATTTCATAATTTGAAACAGGAACTGTCAATCAAATTCGAGTAAAAGATGAAATCAGCTGTCAATATTTTCCCTATAAAAACATACAACGCATTGAAGACATTATTAGTGCTACTGTTTCCCTACTACTGATTAAAACCAACGTTATTATGGAGCGGCGACGTCATTTAAGCAGGGAAGAAATGCTCAGAGCCGTGGGAATGATAGAAGCTGGTTCCCGGCAACGTACTGTGGCTATAGCTCTAAATACAATTCAGAGTGTTATCAGTCGACTTTGGACACGTTACCGAAGCACTGGTACCGTGGCTAAGCGCCATGGAGGACGGTATCGCTGCACCACACGGAGACAAGACCGATACATTCAAATCACAACTCGAAGAGCTCCAACAATAACCGCCATGATGTTAGCCGTGAGGCTTCATCACTCTCCAGGGAACTTAATTAGCGACCAAACAGTCAGAAACCGCTTGCATGAAGTGAACCTTCATTCCCGAAGACCGCTAAGGGTACCACCTATAGCAATGCACAATCGTAGGATTCGATATCAATGGGCTCTTGAACACAGAAATTGGGCAGAAGAACAATGGCGTTTCGTGTGCTTTTCTGATGAGTCTCGTTTTGGTATGAGACCGGATACAAGACGTATACGACACTGGAGAACCCCTGGACGCCAACAGCGATTAAAATCCTGCCAGGAAGTCCATCCTTATAGTGGTGGAACCATCATGGTATGGGCGGGTATTTGGATTGGCGGAAGAACTGAGTTGATTTGGATCAGAGGCAAACTCAACGCTCAAATTTATGCTGAGACGATTGTATCAGACGTCCTCGTTTCTCTACAAGTGCAAATCGGTCCCTTATTTCAGTTAATGCATGATAATGCACGACCGCACACCGCAAGAGTTGTAAGACAGACTCTCGCCGCAGCTAACATCAATGTCCTGCCCTGGCCTGCTCAGTCGCCAGACTTGAACCCGATTGAGCATGCATGGGATATGCTACAGAGAAGAGCTCTGCCGAATATGGAGGGTATCCAGTCGCAAGAAGACCTTTTTTTGTTGTTGCAACGAACATGGGCGGCCATTCCACAGCGTGATTTGGATGAACTCATTTTGAGTATGCCAAACTGATGTTCTTGTGTTGTTAGTGTTCGCGGTAGAAACACGGATTATTAATTGTTTAAGTTACCCAATAACATTTTAAAGAAAACTGTTATTTCAGTCTTTTTTCGAACTTTAATGTTAGTGGTTCAAATGTCAGAAATCCCTTTATTAGGAAAATGGCAAATTTCTTTATTAATGCAAAGGTGACTTGGTTTATCGTTACTGTAGACAAACGAAAACACTTTATTTGATGAATCCTTAAAGAAAATTTTAATTAATATCGATCAGGAGAAAAGTTATGTGTATATTCCCACCCGGGGATTTTTTTTATTGTGCCCGTCAAAATGACCTCACTCACCTGATGAAAAGCGGTTGTGAGGTCCAGACATGAGGCTGACAAGCACAGTAATGCAAAGATATCACTGAGCTGGTCACACTCATCTTGAAGGCCTGCAAAAATGCCTTTTCACGCCCCGCTTGAAGACCCCGGGACTTTATCAGGAAGGAAACACGCGCTCGTTCTGGAGTGTTTGATGATGCAAAACTTAGAATAAAAGCAGAACAGAAATTAAACATCAGGTTTAAAAAAAAAGATAGAAATGACTGTTTTGTTTGGTACAGCTCTTACGAGCTTAAAATAGATTAACAACCATCTCTTAATAAATGCGCTGGGAGAGCGTTCCACGTCTCGATGGTTCGACAAAGAAAGGAGTCACCGAATCTTTTTGTGAGTGGGAACAAATGCTGGACTGAGTGTGGATGGATAAATTGATCTGTGTCGCGACAATTATCAAAATTAATTCATTAATCGTAATACTTAAACGACGCGACGTCCACTACAGACTGAACGAAGGCTGCCACGTGGATTTCAGTGTAAAAATTTGTATTGGGATTTGATATGACATGACATGACAATGACAAATCCCAATACATTTTTTTACGCGAACGATAACGTAAATTTAAAGTGGCAACTAGTGGTAGACGTACTGCCGTTCAACTTACGGGCGAAGTTTCGTTCGCTTTCCTGCTCTCGCATACCTGTGCAATCTGTAGTGAAAACGGAATAGCAAATAAGTAAAGTAAAAATTAATATCTTTATTCTTAAGGACTTATAAAAAGTACTTATGACAAGTCATATACAAAAATTAAAATTATAGCGAAAATATACTAAAAATAAACTTACATAAAATGATACTATGATAGTAAATATCATAATTAAACATAATGTGACTCTACCACCGGTTCGTAGGTTGTTTCCGATCGAGAAGATTCCGGCATGAAACTCGATGGTTACTCTTTTCAATCTTGTTTTAATACACAAAAATTGAATTGTCAGAGTAAAGTCATAAAAAAATGTGCAGAGGAGCAGATTATACCTAAGATGACCACAATTTCTTATCATTTAGGAAATCCGCAACACTATAATAACCTCGCTTCATTAACTTAGCTTTAATTTGTGACTTAAACAGGTGAAGAGGCAGTTCAACAAGAGATTGCGGAATCTTATTAAAATATTTTACACATTGACCAACAAATGATTTCCCTACTGCTGCTGTCTTAGACTGGGACTTACGAGCTTATTTTTATTTCTAGTATAAAAAGTTATAGTTAAGTTGAAGTTTATGAACATCACTGTTTTTCTTGAAAAGATGCAAGTTTTTACGGACTTAAAGTACATTATCATAAATAAATTGAGAGTACTTACACCGTTAAAATATCTATCTTTGAATACTTCCACGAAGCGAGTCGCGTGGTCTAAGGTTGTAAATGGAGCGGATGGCTCTTCTTTAAGAACAAAGATGGTATTGAGATCCGCTGCCGAGACTGTAGACCATACGACACAACACTGTGACAAAACGGAATAGCGCACGAAACTTCGGCCGTAAGTTGAACGAGTAGGCCCTCTGGTCATACGTGCACCTTGTGATTGGTCGGTCGGCACACGCTGTATTTGCAATCAAAATGGTCTCCGTTCTTGATGTTTTCTATCCCATCGAACCCGAGCACAGATAAGTAGAATAGAATTCAATTTTGTAGAGCTGTGTGAAATGACGCGCCCCCCACTGCATTCACGCACACATAAAGTGAAGAAAAGTAAAGTAGTTAATTATTTATATTTCTCCCACTGCTGGCTGGGCCAAAGCCTCTATCATTGAAATCAAGTCATCGCTACATGGATGGGTAGGTATTAGCTGCATATACATTTTAATCATTTGGATGGATGTAAGTAGTAAGTATAGAGCCGCTGAACCGCAATCCCGTATGGGATACAAAACAGACGCCAGCGACTGTCATCGGTGTAAGTTTACTCATTGCGGGAGTACTGATAATATGGGACCCAAACTTACTGATGCAGTAAAAAGTATGTACTCATGGCGAGCAGGCAAGAAAGAATTTAGCGTGAGGAGGCTCGGCACTTAGGCCGGGCCTTTCGCTCACGTGGCAATCCGCAAGGCTCCATGTCGGTGATGTCGTCCTATTCCAAAGCGGTGGGGGTATACCCAGGTGTTTTTAGTCGGTATGCCAGCTTCACCGGCGGAGAGTTCCACACTCCCCCGCTTCCCAGGCAGTAGTGTAGTGCGTAAGGCATTTTTCAACCCAGAGAACAAAAAAAAAGCATGAAAGTTTTAATAACTATGGACGAAGCGAAAAATGTGTCAGGATTGTAGCAAATTAATAAATGAGGTCTTTACCCCAGAACCTCCCCTTATTAGAAAGAAAAGCATGATGGTATGTATGTAACAAGGGAGCATGTGTGTCAGAATAGTAGCAAGTGAACACGAGTAGTGCCTATGCCCGAGCCAAGTAGGTACCTCTCAGACATAAATCAAAGTGGATGATATTAGACTATGCAGGTACTCCGCATGACAAAAGAAAGGGCAATGCTCTTTCTTCAACACAGCTTTATTAAGCTATGCTATGCAGTTTTTCATGCAAGAACAGGAGACCATTCTAGACGTTACATACGATTATGTGTCACACACCAGTCAACACAAGAGATATGGCCAACCAAAGCAGGAAAGATTTCATTTACTCTCAGGTATTATAATTATTGTCTGAGTGGGATTTCATGAAGACTTATTTGTCAGTTAATAAAATCTAACAGATGATGTTTAAAATGTTTAATATTCTTATAATTAACTTAATTTCTTAAACCTAGCACATAAGACTATCCCCACAACAGACTTTTTACAGATCATCTCAGATATAATCCACAGTAACTCTTTAGGTCCTATAACTGAGGCTTCACATCTTTGAGGATCTGAGCGGGATTCTGCATGTCAAGCTGGGATTGAGCAATGTCACTTAGCGCTCCTTGGATCTTCTCTAGCAAAATTTCACCTTGGCGGACCACCTGGAATTGTAAAATAATTAAGACTATTTATTTAAATCAATAAAATTCAATTTACACATTTTGGATCACTTAACCACTTCCCTGCAGAGCATCTGCTAGCATAACCTAGGAGTACATAGCCTAGGTGGTTAATTATTTGGTTATACTTATAAATCATCCACTTCGTTATTTAGTTAAACATTGAAAGTAAGCATATACATTACAACAATTGATATGTGTGCCTATTTTCAACTTTTAACTATGAATTATAGAGTAAGAGCTCCTCTAATTGCATCCGAAATAGCTGCATATTCAACGTCTGAAGCCTTAGTTGTTGATTTGTCAATTGAATCAAGACTTACTTCTTCCAATTGCTCAGCTGCTTCCTTATTCTCAGCTTCAAGGCGCCTTAAGCTTTGCACCTGCAGCTCAGCAGAGCTCTCTTCACTCGGCAGTGACTCAATCAGGGTATCTATATCCTTGGCACACCGGGATATCAGAGATGCGAACAACACAGCATAATCTTCCTGATTCTGTTGTTGTTGTGGCGTCTGAGACCCACTGCGGTCGAAACCAGGAAACTTGCTAGGTGTAGAAAACTGCTGCAATATACCGATGCTGTTGCAAAAGTGTTCAGCTTGCTGAAAATTAAACAAGAAAGTCAGAGAACGCAACAAGAAGAGTGGATAGTTTAGTTGCAAAAACATTAGACCTGGTTGATGGTGTCTTGAAGTTGTGTTAGGCGATCGGCCATTTTAACGTTTGCGGAACCTATTGAAGTAAATTTTATTAGGACTTACGGATTATTTTCGAAAGTAAAAAAAAATATATAAAACCGTACAAATAGCCAAGTAAAGAAAGAAAGAAACGTCAATAAAGAAAATTACCACCACTAGCCAATAGAATCACACCTAATCCGCCCTCGACCAATAGCCGAAAAGCTCACTTCTTTTGACATGTATGGGGTTTTTTTTTATAATACTACTGGCTTCGCACGTTTTGTTCGACGACTTCGTTTCGTTTTCTATTTTGATTTGTCAACCAAAATCCTGGGTGTTCGAACAATTTTTTTTCATTTTTTTTATAAATACCTTTTACTATTTTAAGTAACTAACTTGAATATTTCGTTGATCTAGCCGGTAGTTAATTTTTTACTAATTTTTAAATATTGCGATTTACATGTGTTTTTTCCCTGATTCGTGGTAAATAAAAAATGAGGATAAAATTACTGATTTACAGCACTTACAGCTGAAACAGAGCTTGCCGTTCATCATGTAGCATCTCACTCACGAGAATGTGAGAAGTAGACTTCAGATACAATTTATTTTATTAGGTTCTGAAACCAAACCCTACCTGAAAGGGTTGGGATTATAGCGAATGGCTATTATAAGTCCTACTTACCTGTCTGGACAATGGGTGTAAATTAATGAACGTATTATTAAAAATAACTTTGTGCAAAATATTTTTCACTTGGGGGAATTTAAAATCTGCTATCTGACAACACCATTAATACCATGCAGTAGAATCACCTAGCTAAAAATCTCACTTAAGATACAGATCGCGTCATTTGATTAGTTGATGGAAAGATTATCAACCAATCACGTGAAAGGACGGTTATCTACCCAATGGGTTTCATTGTGAGATGTCAATTTGATTACCGTCAAGAGTCATCTAAGAACCTCAAAGTACTCTTTTCGTACGATCGGCAAACTGGGGTCAAATAATGACCCCAGATTGCTAACGTATTTAATCAAGAATATCCTAGCTCCTTTGCCTTTTTAAACATTTAAATAAGGTTTTTAATACAAATACCTCGTAATGGTTTTCGATTTAGGCCATGTTTGTTTTTTTCCCCATACCCAATTCGTTAAATAAGTCGGTATTTGATTTTTTCCGTTTCCATGATGGCATATTATCGCTAGAAAAGGATTTATTAGTAATTTTTGGCATTTACTTTGGTAGATTTTTTCCGTTTTTATTAAAACATAACTATCGATAGTTTCGATAGTCATAAATAGTTTCGATAGTATCGACTTTAATGGCGCGATACTATCGATAGTATCGAAAAAGGCCAATCAATAGCATCGCTTAATCACTATCGATACTATCTATAATATCGATAGTATCGTCACGGGTCGATAGTTTCGATAGTACTATCGAGAGTGTGACTGATTTTCAAGGTCAACTATCGCTATCGCAAGAACACTTTTTCGAACCCGTGCATATTGTTTTGATGGGTATCAAGTTTAGTGACTGCGTATTACAGAACGAACGATGTAAGGATAAATTTGACATATAACAAAATATTCATTCTACTAAATTAAACCATTTCAATTTTAAAATTTGATTCTGTAAGTCGGTAACACAATACCGATATTAGTTATTAATTTCATGTACAAACAATGACACAATTAACAAAAAGGCGTTCAAAGCTGATACTTTTATTTTCCTCAGCAGTCACGGATTAGAAAAAGCAGTCCAGAAACACAGCCCACAAACAGAAAAACAATATCGCACCTACCATAGACAAATTACATAAGCAGACTAACAAACAACCAAACACAAAACGATATTTAATGTTGTATTCCCGAACGAGTTTCTGCACATTATTTTTCTCACTCACACCTGCATAAATAGCAAGTAGTCTCGCTCGCACTGCACTTCTAAAACACATCTTTGGTGCTTGGGAGAATTCACTGAACGCTCTTGACGTCTTCTGTGACTTGTCCAAGGCTTTTGATTGCGTTGATCACGATACACTTATACGCAAGCTTGATTTTTACGGGGTAAGGGATAATGCTTCAGTTAGATAATTTCGAACCTTAGTTCGAGAACTCAAAAAGTGGATGTTATCAGTGTTCTGTCTACAGGATAACAAGTTAAAATGGGGGTACCACAAGGATCTATTCTGGGTCCATTCCTATTTCGATATATATAAATGATTTACCTTTTTACTTAAAGGATATTTGTGATGTCGTATTGTTTGCATTACGTCTTTAGTTTTTAAAACTGACAGAAATAAAAACCTTTTTGATGATGTAAATGACGCACTTCAAAAGGTTTTACAATGGTTCCCAGTAAATAATCTACAGCTTAATGCAAAAAAGACTAAATGTATTAATTTTAAGTTGCCTAATGTTAAAGATAACCACATTGACCTAAAAATAGACAGCAATACTATGAAGCTTGTTGATTCTACAGTTTTTCTTGGAATCACATTAGATTCAAAACTCCAATGGAACCCTCATATAACAGCCCTCTCGGGCAGACTAAGTTCGGCTGCATTTGCAGTGAGAAAAATAAGGTTATTAGCAGATGTTGATACTGCTCGTTCGGTTTATTTTAGTTATTTCCCTAATGTTATGTCTCACGGCATTGTACTTTGGGGTAAAGCCGCGGATATACAAACCATCTTTGTCCTCCAGAAGCAAGCGATCAGATCCATCTATAGGCTTCGTGCACGGGCTTCACTTAGAGAGGAAATTGGTATCCTTACTGTAGCTTCACAATATATTTACAACTGGATTGTTTTAAAAAGAAAAAATATTGGTCTCTATACTAAACACAGTGATATACATTGCAAAAATACTAGGAATAAGGATAAAATTGCACTTCCACTCTTTAGGCTACAAAAAGTTTTAGGATCCTTTATGGGGCAAGGTATATAATATTACAACAAGATCCCAAAAGCCATTTGTGAGTTACCACTACATAAATTCAAAAATCACATCAAAACAGCTTTATTGAAAAAGGGCTATTATACTACAAAATACTACCTTATAGATAAAAATGCCTGGGTGTATGCTCTCTGCTCGATGCGGGGTCGATTAGATAACTCTATTGTAACAGATATTTCATTGTAATACCTAGTTTACTTAAAATTTTATTTCTTAGTTATTTAAATGGCCTTAAGTTTAAATTCTTTTATGTTTGATTATTTTCCATTGTTTTTTATTCTTTAGATTAGACACTCAGTAGGTTTATTTGTATCAAAATGACACACTGTACTTTACTAACGCCTGTTGTAAACCCAAAACCAGTTTAGAAGAGTAACTGCTGAGTTTCTCGCCGGGTCTTCTCAGCAAGAAACAACTTAGACGCGGTGGTAGAGTCGCATTATGTCTGTATACTGTGTATTTATATATCTTTATTATTATAGTAATTATGTCTATTATTTAGTATATCTTGCTTTAAATATGACGATTTGAAAGTACTTACTGTGAAAGTCTATTTGAATAAAGTTATTTGAGTTTTAATTTTGAGTTTTCACCGCCATAACTTGAAAGACAATGGGCGAGGGACCGTTAGAACTGCTACCTGCCACGGATAAGGAATTTCAATGTTTTTTTATGTAAGGCCCTAGAAATTATTACATCGATAGATAGCTGATGAAACGTAGATATTTTAAGGCATATCTTCACAACAGGTCATAAATATTTTTTTAGATATCTATAGAGGATAGAAAAATAAACCTTACATTTTTTTATTTACTTTCTTCACTTTTAAGCGTCTAAACGACCTGTTTCCTTACCTTACGTACAATTTTCGTTATTGAGGTCATTATGCATCTTATTGTTCATGTAAAAATTCAATAAAAATAACAATAAGACTTACATATTGACAAATATCTTATATAATAGTCGAAAAATCAGCAATTTAAATAAAAACTATCTCGAAAATGGTTAAGTTTAGGGTAGTGTGTTTCATAGTCAAATCATTCAGAAACGATAGGAACTACACACCCTTATCGGATCTAGGTTGACTTTTCCTGTAACCCTGTTATTAACACGCACACTTGTTAACACGCAAGGATGGTTTCTATAATCAAAACCAGATTCAATTCGTTTTAAATAAAATATAATTAATAAACAAACATTTTCCATTCTAATCCTGAGTTTTATTATGTATTTATAAAATCTCAGCTTGAGGAATGTATAACTGGAAGCTGTTTAAAGTCTAGATAGCAAAGTTGTTCATTACTGGTTATTAAAGTAAATAGTAGATTATAACTTCATAATAAAATACAGCTTCCACATGTATCGACCATTTGAGTATCTGATAACGATGTTTACAGGATCATGTGAGTTTACTTTAACTTATTTATGTAGAAGTTAGGTATTTGTCGATCCAGTATGACCTAGAGTCAGGGCTTAGCTAAGTTTACTAGGTATTACAGGGTTCGAGACAGGAGCTGAGCGTCGGAGACGAGTTTTTTTCTATTGAACGAAGGTGACGGGAGTAGTACTGGGTAACAGACTAGCTAGGTTGCAGTTTAGGTCTTGTAGTGTTGAGATAATCTAGTATTTGGAGGCAAATAGTATAATTTGTAGTAGAGTCAGGAGAACTGCTCCATAAGGATGCTGACGTTAAGCTCGGGTAGCTGCAGACTTGTATCCTTTTTAGGACACATTAAAGTGGAGCGGCTGGCAGATCGATCCTTGACCTCACGAGGTCATCAGTGCATGGTCGGCGGCAGGGTTGCAACGATACTGGGCACCCAATACATGTCATGTCTTGCGATTGACCTTCGACCTTAGTTTGGCCAAACTAAACTCATACAATGATTGAAACAATACAATGAACCCATGGTTCTTAGGGCAGGCTGCTTATAGCGCCTAAATAATTTCAAGTCTTTGGACGTGTTGAAATTAACGCTTAGAATAGAAGCTCAGCGATAGAAGGTCAATACGCGCCCCTATAAAAGCTGACTACAGCGCCATACGTGCGTAGGGATTCCCCATGTCAGAGTGATCTGAGTGATATCGATAACTGACTGGCGAACTGTATTCGCACACTTTCCAAACGCTTTATTTCAAGCCAACTGATTCACTTACTCAGTACCACTATGGTCTATCTAAATCAAGTACTCGAAAGCACAAATCTGAAACCATCTTAAATATAAACCAAAAGCAGTATATGAAATACTCAACGAGTAAGCCCGGTGGCATGGTGTAGTGTCTGAAAGTGATCCATAGGATCTATGCACTGACGAAAATAACCAGTTTTGAATGTGAAAACTTGACTGTCCGCACGAACGATGTCTCTCTTACTACAGGATCTCTGATCTAGCAAAACATACTTGATATGACTAATTTTATAGTAAGGAATGGAGACTAGACGATCGCGTACCATCACAGAAAATGGATGTTTTTTTGGCTGGTTGTTGTATGTAATACAGCTTTAATTTGCAATTTAAATTCATTATCTTTTCAATTTAAAAATATATAAGTATCAAGACTGGTTGCAACGAATTGTGCCATACACGGAAGTGTGGGTGGCCACAGTTGAAAATAAATGAGGGCGCTACCATGATGGTGGCGCCCTCATTAATTTTCAACTCAATAATGTCGAGCTGTAGCATAACTTGTTGTAGTTGTTGTTACTATTTTCTAACATGGCAACAAAACTTGTTTTCGCGAGAAAACCGTGTGAAGCATCGTGAATTTTATTTTGATTGCAAAATTGCTATGAGAACGCTAGTGAAGTGTTTGTTACTGTGTTTTTAGTGTAATGTACTTCGTTATATACTACGTATGAACCGGCTTTCCAAGTGGAGCTGCTAAGGAGACTACTGGCCATGGCGGGGCCGTCGGATGGCGAGCCCGATGGATGGCCCGAGTTTTGCGAGCGTCAGGCCAAAGTCGCCGCTCAAGACTTCGCCAAGGCTTGGCTGCAGTACATACATCCTGGAAACGACCCCGCCAGCCGCCCCCAAGTCACCAATAAGGAGCTAGTTAAAAAATTCTGTGACTGTTTTTCGGAACAGCTCGAGCTTGAGATCGTGAAGTTAAAAACATTGCACAAAGTTCCCAACGGAACCCACACGGGTCATGATGAGAGCGACTACTCAGAGGACACAGATTCTCCTAAAACGCAGCATAAACCATTCTTTAGAAGGTTATCTTTCAAATTGCGACGCGGTAAAGGTTTGTTTCACAAACAGCACTCAGATGAAGTGGAATTGTCGTCGAATCTGAACAAACATAACAAGACTAAGTTAGCTAAGATAGTTGTAGAGTGTAGGAAAGAAGGTCTGGTAAATTATTTGACTCCAGAAAGCTTAGAGCAACCTGGAGGTCCTCAGAAATGGGAGAGATGTAGACTGGCTTTAGTGAAGACTGTGGGCGGGTATATGCTGGAGTTCTATTCACCACCTAAGGCCCAGAAACCAAGGAGCGGAGTGTTTTGCTTTTTAATATCAGAAGCAAGAGAAACAACAGCTTTAGAAATGCCAGATCATGAGAACACTTTTGTTTTAAAGGTCAGTAGCTCATAAGTATTAATATTATTGTAGAATCCTGTAGAAGTAGATTCTTTACATTATTTAGTAAAGCTTAGGATAATTAATGTTGTTACTTTATTGTGCCAATGATTTGGGTTGTGAAGGTTTTAGGTACCTACTGGGTATTTCTGATAATATCTACCTGTCGGAGTCTAATGTGTTTATTTACATTGTATGTGAAACAATTTCAATGGTAATACTATTAAGACCAGAATTAAAAACTAGGTCTTCTAGGAACAGCCCTTCCTACCCGCTGTATTAAATGTACTAAATTATGCATAGGAAAACTATGCAAATGGTGGGCAAACTCTTTCCTTGATTATTTTCACAACATATTTAATACAGGTGGCACTAACGGTCAATTATTTATCTATTTAGTTAGCTTAATACATGTTAATAGATTCAGGAAGGTTTTTTGTAGTTAGTAGTAATGATGATGGAGTACAAACTTGGGAAGCACACTGACTTAATAAAACAGGCAACAATTAAACAGTTTTGACTGGAAAGCAGTTGACCAGGCACAGTATAAAGTAAATAATTGACAAGCCACATACTATTGGTCGGTGAATTATAGCCAGAAGCCAAAAACGCAAAAATTATAGCCAGCTAACCAAAATATAAGTTGAATTCAAATACATTAATTTACTCCTCATAGAGCAATGTGTAATTTAGATTACACCCATTGCATGTTATATTGTTAGTTAGTTAGCTGCTTGTCTATCGCATTGGGTCATGTATCTGTAAGGGTAGATATAAGCTTGGCTAAATAAATATGAATCTTAAATTAAAGGGAAAAAGCTCAAACTAACATAGTGGTCAGTATTGGTTATTAATTAGTAGGTATTCATTAGGGCCACTATGATATTCACACCACACTCAAATAGTGTTTCTTTTTGTAAAAAAGCATTTGATCATGTTATAATAATATGTTGAAAATAAAGCTTATAGTAGCAGCAGTTGTACATAAGTACAGTCAATTTCAGAAGTATTTTTTTTAACATTTAAATTTTGAATAATGTCAAATCATTCTATTAAGAACAATGGTTAAGTTTACTCTGCATTTTAACTCTTTTAATTAACCTACCTGGTTAGTGGTTATCCTCAATAGATGCTTGCATTGTGTAGAAACAGTTACATATCAATACAAATTTGTGTTTTTACATTATGTCATTTGTAAGTTTAACACTACAGTACACGCCCGGCCTACTATGGTAGACCATAGTAACATAATTGTTTATAACCTAATAGTTTGCATGTAAAAATGGTAATCTAAGTAATCCTCAATTATGAAATTCGCTAACAAATCATTACTTCAGCTGACCTCATCACCTGCAAAGCTTTTTTAAATATGGCTCTTAAGTCTTGTGCTTCTATAGTAGTTCGTGTGGGTTTTAGTGTACCAGATTTATTTAAAGATTATTAGTACACTTCCAGTATGGAAAAATTTAAACTTGCGGTAAGCGGATTTCTCCTAATAACCAGGCAGGTCAATGTTTAGAATGATATGAAAATATATATATTTGAATTATAAATTTAAATATTAAAAAGAAATGAAGGTTATTCACAGAAGTAAAATTTCTTTAATTTTTTTATATAGGTATATTTTTTAAATTGCTCATAGTTCATGTTTCTTACGAGTTACATAAGAGTGTTACGTATAAGTAAGTAAGTCTTGGGCCTCTATAGTAGTTCGTGCGGGTTTTGGTGTAGTTAATTTATTTAAAGATTATTAGTATGTTTCCAGTATGGGAAAATTGAAACTTGTAAGGGGATTTCTCCTAATCACCAGGCAGGTCAATGTTTAGAATAATATGAAACATATATATTTGAATTATAAATTTACATATTTGAAAAAAATAATGAAGGGTATTCACAGAAGTAAATTTTTTTAAATTGCTCATAGTTCATGTTTCTTACGAGTTACATAAGAATGTTAAGTATATAATTAAAGATATATAAATGTCTGTCCTCTTTTCTTAATTTATTAATAGTACCAATGTTTTGGTAGTTAATGATACTATGAATGTACAATAAATAAAATAACTAAACTATACTATTAATATACCATAAATAAATGTCATTTTTTTACGCCAGTACATGTGTGTCTACTATAGAAGGCTAATTTTAAAAATTTAAAGTTAAAAAAAATGATTGCATGTACTCTAGTGTTCAAACCAAAACAAGCTTAGAAGAGGAGCTGCTAAGTTGCTCATTGGTTCTTCTCAGTGAAGAAAATAATCTGATATGGTAGTGTTGCTAGAGTCACATTATTTTTGTAAACTGTGTGTTAGATAGTTATTTTATTTATTGTATATTCAAAGTATCCATTATTATGGACATATTTTCTTTTGTTTAACTTATCTATTTGTAGTTTTTAAAATATTTGCAACCTAAGTCCTGTGGACTCCGCCTGTTTCTCATTGCATAAAAAAAATTGAGTTCAAGTTAATTAAATGAAGTTTTTTGAAACTAATATCACAAAGGAGACAATAATATGTTTGTTTATATGAATAACCTCAAAAATTCTAAAATACTTTACTGATATAAAACTATTAGAGGGTAACACAAACTATATTTCTATTTATAGACAACAGTTCCATAAAATAAAAGTCTGTGGTATCCGCTGACGGAAAACTAGATCCAAATAAACATTTTTAATTCCAGGCTGACAACAACATGGAGTACGTAATAGAGGCAGCTGACGTAGACGACATGAAGTCCTGGTTAGCCACGATCAAATACTGCATGCGGTCGCCTCCGACGACGCAGCCGCCGCCAGACGCGTTGCCCGGACTGCCGGAGCCGGCGCCGCCGGACCTGCCGCCAAGAAGGGACCTGCCTACTAGTTCTAGTAATGCTGACCTTGCAGAGGATTTACCACCTGATGCGGATTTAGGTCAGTCACAGAACATTTTATCTGTTTTTTTTACAAAACTGATATTCAGCACAATTCAGCATTTGTTGGCCCGCACTAAAAGATTCGGTGACTTGTTTCTTTGTCGTACCATCCAGACGTGGAACGCCCTTCCAGCACATGTGTTTCTTTCCTCTTATAGTCCCAGGTTCTTCAAGCGGGGCGTGAAAAGGCATTTCTGCAGGCCTTCAAGGTGAGGATGGCCAGCCCAGTGATTCGTTTGAATGACTGGACTTGTCAGCCTCATTATTGGACCTCACGACCACTTTCCATCAGGTGGAGTGAGGTCGTTTTTTTCGTCTTCCAGTTATGCCCAAAGCGGCGAGCCATGCATAGGGGACTTTGGGGTGCCTTTTTAGGCACATATGTAAATTTAGGTTAGAAACGTCAGTTTCCTCTACTGATAATTAATTAAAAAACAAACAAGAATACCCGAGTATTTTGTTTTATTCACAACCCACAGTGCAAGCTTCAATTTGTTATCAGATGGCCATAATATGTAAAGCTGTCCAAAGATATTCACTTGTTTGGCAAGAGAACGTGTCGCTAGGACAATGGCCGTTGTTCTACGCCACTTAAGCGTTGGCGTACCGCGTCCCTTAGTCTATGTCATCATCTTCATACCATTGTCACCAGGTTCAATAGCATCAGTCATCATCTTCATACCATTGTCAACAGGTTCAATAGCAGAAGAAGCTTGCGAGTCAACCAGAGTATCCCTAGCAGAATGGCCCTGGTTCCACGGCACGTTAGCGCGCTCGGCCGCGGCGGCGTGCGTGCTCGCGGGCGGCGCGTCGGCGCACGGCTGCTACCTCGTGCGGCAGAGCGAGACGAGGAGGGGGGAATATGTGCTTACCTTCAACTTTCAGGTTAGTCACTAATCTTGCAGGTTCAATAGAAGCTTGCGGCTACTTTCAGGAGTTTCAGGTTTGTAACTTCTAGATCCACAGGTTCAAAAGCAGAAACTTGCAGGTTAGTAATTTATCATATCAACAGGATCAATTCGCTATTCGACTGTTTCTCGAAAAGTGGTTTGATGTTGGTAAAAAATGTTATTGCCCCTCACAATAGATTTTTCTAAAAAAAAATGTAGTTTCGGAGGAAATTAGTTTTTTCGGTGTGGATTGAATTTATATATACAGTCCAAACATACACAGGTAAATCAATTTTTTTTTTAGCTTCCTCACCGTTATGAGCGTAAATGCTTTAAAAACCACTAAAATTAACATTCATCTAATAATGAAAAAAAAACAGGCAACCTAGAAATTTTTAAAAATTCGTTAAAAAAAAACATAACTCGAAAACTATAGTAAAATCGAGTAACATACATGGGGTATTTTCGGATACCCCTGAGTGTAAGAAAGCTAAAAATTATTGACGTGTATGTTTGGACCCCCCTGGACAGCATAATAGCCGTGTTTCCACGGCTTTTTAGCCTTCCCCCCAATTATCTAACTTGTAATGTGTTGCAATGCAATTTCTGTTTGATAGCTCCTCATCCAATTTGACGTCAATTCCTAGCAATAAACGCTGTCTGGTCAGTGGCAGCGGCAGCAGGGTGCAGAATATGAAAAGGACGATCCTTAAAAAGAGAAGATCAAAAAAGATGTTTACTTTGTCGCTTCGATGACAGTGAGAAATGTTGTTTTTTTCATTCCAGGGCCGCGCCAAGCACCTCCGCATGACGCTAAGCGAGGCCGGCCAATGCCGCGTGCAGCACCTCTGGTTCCCGAACGTGCACGACATGCTCGAGCACTTCCGAGCGCACCCGATCCCGCTCGAGTCGGGCGGCGCGGCCGACGTCACGCTCACCGAGTACGTCGTCTGCCAGGAACCGAGGCAGCAAGTGAGCGCGAGGGACTAGTGCGTTGCGGACTGAGTGGGGGGGACTGCTGAAACTGTTAACCTGAGAAATTTAAAGGAACTAAAGATTGATTTTAGGGCATTGTAACTTAGAAATCGTCTAAGACAATAGCAAATGCAGAAATATACCCTACCTTATTCTGATAAATAAAAAAGCATATTGACAGATTTTAGGGCTCCATAACTGATTGTACATCGCCCAAAAACAAGTAGCGTTGTCACATTATCCAAAAATACAAAATAGTTTTTTATAGAATTTACGAAAGAAAGAGAAAACACCGATAAAGGTGCCAGATATAACATTAAACTAAAACCCAGTTTTTCCTAGAAACTTGAAAGAATAAAAACCATTTTTGGGACCTTGTAATTTGCACTTTGAAAAAAAAGTACCAAAAACCACCACTCAGCAATGGCACAATTTCCTATATATTAAAAAAATACTAAATAAAACAACATCAAACCTGTATCAAATTTACACCAATGAATAATGATATGCAGGCGAAATTGTTAAACAAGAAGGCAAAACCTTTTATTATTTTTATGACATTGTAGAAAAATAATTATAACAACAAAGGGGAAAGAAATAAAAAACACTAGACGGCTATGCCTGCCCTTTGTGTGTGAATAAAAGAAGAATAACAAATAATAATATTTTGATACAAGGTAAACAAAAATAAAATAAACCTAAAATTTAAGTTTACAAAAAATCATAAGCCACAAGAATTTGAAAAAAGGCAAGCACTGTTCATTTTAGTTTCTGTAGATTTAGCAAGGATGTTAGTACGTTTCACAAGCAGAAGGCACTCTTAACTCAGTCTGTAGCGCTTTGACGAGCGATCTAAAGACACTGTTAATTCTCAGTTGTTCTGTTTTCATACACTTAAGATTCATTGTTGAATTTTTTTTATTGTAAGCGTTTTTTTCGACGTTATAACCTCTTTTAAGTTTCAGGAAAAACATTCAAGTTTTTATCGTTCATACCAAATTGGTATCTGTTGGCTATTATATTTTTTTGTAATAAACAGGATTGTACAGAAAACAAAGCCAGAATAACTGCAATGTCTTTAGGAATATCGCTCGTATAACGAGATTTGATTATGTTTATGTACTTTTTATTTATTGCTCAAGCCTTACTTTAAATAGTAGTTTGTAACGATATTCTGATATTTTATTATACATATTGCGGAGAATATATATATTGAAATTTTATGAGAATCTTGAGATAAGATTAGCAAGTCTTTAAAAAATACTGTGAAATTTTATGTTATTGCATAAATTTTGAATCACTGATAAAAATGAGCATTCCATATGGAACTCTAAAATACAGTCAGTCAAATTTATTTACAAAAATATAATCGCGATTTTTATAGAGTATGCTTTAATTCAATAAAATTCTATCTCACTAATGATTCGCTTGTAAGGTTAAATGTTTTTTAAATAATTTGTAAAGTTATAAAACTTTCCTAATACAGAGTTACTTCAGAGAGGCATTATGTCCCACCGATTGTTACTAACAAATCTCTACATATAATGAAATAAATTGTTTCTTTGCATAGTTCTACTAGACTAAAAACGTATTTTGCGTCAGTTTTCAGCAACATTAACCAATTTTCGGAGAAGCTATCAACTTTCAATACCCGTATTTGTAAATATGGCTAACATGTAGCTGAACATCCCGTCAAATATCTAGCAATCGCAAGTGAATGTGCATTGTATTTGTTTTTTTGTTGTCGTAGCTAGTGGTAGCTTTAATAGTATTGCTCAAGGTCACTTTTTGTTTGCGCTTTATACTTTGAGTAGCAATAGTTGCTGTATAATTGTGACACTTGTAGTATTTAATTTAAATATCAAACTGAAAATTAACAACACAATGCAGCTGACGCTCGAACTGCTTTTTTACAATCCAGCTAAAGCGGTCCGCTGGAATACAAATCGGCTCTATCTTTAAACTGTCTAGCAGTAAGGTGTAATTGACCTTAATCTTTTCTTAAAAAAATATGTTTTTTTTAATTGTTTAAAATCTGATTCAGTTGTTATATCTTTTATTAAATTGTTTGTTTTCGGATTGATTTTTATCTTACGTGTCCCTAGATTTCGTTTGATAAAGTGATGAATGACTATGACGCTTAAACGATTTCCAGTGTCCTTCATTTTGACTTAAATTAAAGTCATTGTTTTATGAAACGAAGTACCTAATGTATTTTGTACTGTTTCGCAAAGACACTTCGTAAGTAATTTAATATTAATTATATTTAAAAGCCATGATCTTACCGCAAACAGGCTACTATTAATTAGGTTAATTTGGTATAATTTTTACTGCCAATAGTTTATTTAAGTCTACAAAAAGCTGATTATTGATTATTTAACTAATAAGGCCCGATTTTTCAATTCTTAGTTTAGTCCCTAGCTAGATAGCCAACTGAAGTATAAAATCAACAAAGCGAATAGATATTTTAAATTTTTCAAAGCTATCTATCGGTTGTCTATGTACATAAATCGCTAACTCCACACTGATTATGCAATCATTGCAATGTTAGGGTGAAACCAGACAAAAGTTGATGTTTGACAAATTGACACTGACGTATAGGAAAAACAACCTCGGCTTTTTTGTTGTCTAAAGTTGTGGTAAAAAAGTTGTGATTATAATAACACTCCTTTTCATCCCATGAACTAACATTTTTAGGTCTCTCTTTTACAACTCGATCTTATATAATGGGCTTAGCGTTTTATATAGTTAAGTATCTGCCTTTCCTCCTCAATCTTTACGTCGTCGATTTGGTCAAAAATATCCATCAGAATGTGAGCGTGAGAATTCCAATAATATAGGCACCAAACAAAATGAAAATAAGCTCAAATGTCACAACACATTACCTCCTGTCGAAGAAAACGCATAGATAAATCATATCCAGCCCCTCAAAACTTTATTCCTCAGTTAGCGGCTTTATTCAACAGATAACATCTATCTCACCATTGAAAAATTAAATTATTATTCAACAGATAACATCTATCTGACCATTGAAAAAGTAAAAATGCTTCAGATCATTACTTCTAGCAATATCTATTATTATATTGTTTCCATGCACTTTCAAAAATCAATAAATGTATGAAAATTACGAATACTTAAACGAGTGTATAGCTTGGCTTGTGACAGGCCTACGACTTTTGTGCCATAATAACTATTGCACCGTATGACTAGTTCTAACTATACGTACCACTTTTTTTTGTTGGCCGGCACTTTAAGAAAGGCGCAAAAATGTATGGAGCCTGAATGATCTCCTTTCATTATCTGAGGATTGAAAAATCGGGCCTAAGTTAAATTATTTTTTGCAATTTGACCTTACGATGTGTCTAAATCATAGTTGAGTGTTAGTTTTGCATTTAAACATATTACTTATAGTGATTTCTTTTTACCTATTTATGATAAAAGACCGATAGACAATAAGATAATATGAATTTACGCTGAACCGTGAACTTTTATTATCTAAATTTCTTGTATATATACAAGTAGCGGCATGCAAGTTTAGGTCTGAACGAAATGTGGAGGGGATAGCTGCGCATGGGTACTGTCGCGCACGAAATACTTAATTATTAATATCTAAATAATGTTAATGATATTCCTTTAATGGAATGGCGAATAGTCTAATCTATAGCAAAAATGTAACGTTTCAAATAGTGATTGTCTCTTATTAGGGTATTCTATATTGCTAATAAGACACCAAAAAAACTCAAAAATTTTATTCCATCGAAAATTAACCGTGGCAATGGACGTCTTTGTAGACTCTGCTGTCTTTTTTTGGATTTTGCCAAAATCACATCAATTTGCCATAATATCTTTTACCGATTGTTTCACCTGGCTTAAATTCAGTGCTGCTTACCGAATGATACAGTAAAATATTCGTGACTTCGCTGATTTCACTTTTGATTTGTTTTACAGAATCAATTAACTCATTAGATTCTCTTTTTAAAAAGCAATGTACGTCATACACCATTTTTCGTGCCTGACTTCTTAGAACAGTATTTCGTCTAGACATATTCACTGTTTAAAGTCACAGATTAACAATAATAAAACAACAAATTACAAACAAACTCAAACTTAACACAAAACTAAAACAAAAATGAACAGCAAATAACAACGCAATTCGGAACGCGACTGTACACTAGGAGTGCGCGGGACGTGGCATCAGTGCGGGGGACGGAATGCGACTGGAGAGCCAATCGGCGCTACGAACGCCCACCCTTTGTCCCTCGAGCCCCCTGTGACACCTTACTTTTGACGGACAGCGCTAGAGTTTCGTGCCGCTACTTGTACCAACATTATTTCATGATTTGAGAATATGAAATATGAAGAATCTTTTTCAATCATAGAAAAAAATCACACGTTGATTTTATTAAAAGTTAAAGCTACATATTGATATGAACTAGTTAATTTATTTAATTACAGTGACATTGAAGTTGATAAAAATATCAATGTGAAGAAAAATTGCAATAAAAATTGTCCTTGAAATTTGTATGCAGGGAACGTATATGATTTATTTATTGATGACAATTATTGTAAATTATTTATATCTTGTTTTTAAGATTGAATCTGTGGCGTAGCACAGGGGTGATTTATTAGTTTTAAATACTTAATTAACATTACTTTTACCAGAACTTCGGTAAGGTCTATCAGTCCTCAGTTTGTTAACATGATAATTTTAAGTAGATGTAGTTTCTTCAATAAATTTTCCTGCCTTTTTATTACGATCAACGTTGAAATATTGGATTTTAGATTTAAATTACTGTGGACATTCACAAATATAGAGCAAACGATGAAATCGCTTAAAAACATTCAATTCTTTTGACAAAATTTTCACCTGTTTAATTGTTTTTACTAACTGTATGTGTATGTATTTGATTAGTATTTTAGTTCTTTTCAAATAGATTGATGCTTGATCTATTAGAAAGACGCCGACGGCTCTTAACCTAAAACTTGTGTGCCTCAGAAACTCAGATGCCTCATGAAATATGAACTCAGATTTTTAGCATCGTTCTATTGAAACAGTTAGTTTCTATGTTTGTACAAATCGAAATCATTGTTCTTCCGAGCTTTAAACATAATACTTTGGTTGTAAATTTTATTACATTATTAAACTTATAATCGTATGGAATGGCTTGTTTATCATTTTATGTTGTTTTTTGTTTCTATTTTGCCTGTTTTGAATGTGCACATTGGTAAGTTTCATTTTGTTTTTGTTTTTAGTTTTAGTGAGATGTAATTTTTGATGTTGTTCTTTTTTGCTTGATTTTGTTCAAATGCTGCGACGGTTTGGATATTGGAACGTAATAATAACATCTTCTTATTGTTTTATAGTCACTTTTATTAAATAAATAACGCTGTAGAAGGCAGGCTCATGATTGTCACGTGATGCCTTTCTTGTTCGTTTCATATTATTGAAAAACTTAGAAAAATATTCTTTGGGTTAATTTTGAACCCTCTGACCGCGTATACTGCTAAACACCTTGATTCAAACCGGATATCCGGGAAAGCGACGGCCAAAGCATTCAGGGCAGGGTTGAGTAAAAACGTAGAACCATTTTATGCTCCCTTTAATTGATAGATAATTAAAGCTACCTATTCCTAGTAGTTCTATAGATAAGATCTTGTCATTAATTATCACTAAATTAAAAGATATGGAGCATACGGAAAGAAATGCAATATTCTGTTATAAATACTCTTACTAGGTACTGAAATTTGCTAGAAACCGTCACTTTGCCGGCCATTTTTTGCCTTTAACATTACAACTTCCAAATACTCAACCGTTTATTTTTAACAGCTCGGCGTCTCTCACGGCAGCGACGTGCGCATGCGCCGAGCCGAGCTGGAGGCGCTGTTCGTGGCGAGCGGCGCGCACCACGACATCCGCGCCGTCGACAACCAATACAGCTTCGTCTAGACAAGTTTAGTCTATGGCCAGAGGCAGCTTCGTCCAGAGATCGGCAATCTACGGCCCGCGGGCGATCTGCGACCCTTCAATGGTTGGAATACGACCCGCGACCAAAAGCCAAAAACTTCGCTTATTATGTATGTGTAATCAATCTTAGGTGCATCCCGTACTTCACATAAATGGCTGTCCCGGGTGAGAATCTAAGCAACATACCCAAAAATTCCAATCCCGACTAGTCATATGGTTTGATAGTAAATATTGGCTAAAGAGGGGAAAAGTTTGCGCATCCCAGATCTAGACTACACTATGGCTCAGGACGCAGGAGTTGACAACCTTTGGAGGGGATGGTAAGTTTGATAGTTTAACTGTGGTGTTATCATTAAACTTTGGTTTTAAACGCCTGCAGGGTTATTTGCTGACTGTTTTCAACGTAATATTGATGACGTATCAAACATTCAAAGTCACGTTAGTGCCAATAATATACTTCCGCCAGTGTTACGTTTTAAATGTAAAGGATCTAAGTCTAAGAAGTAATATTCGCTAAAATTCTGTTAACATTATTCACACAATTTATGATCATCAAAGTTAGCAAATAGCCTAGCAGGGCCTTGACTTGAATACAAGCAGATTACATTTTGATATAGTCCATTTCACGAGTGATGGTTACTGTGACACGGAGGTTATTCATTTCACGCACGATGTATTCGAAGAGATTACAAACTGAAAATTTATCGAGCAGACTTAAAACCAAATACATATTCAAAATATGTTTTTATTTACATCTTAAATAAAATACTGCTTTACAGTATCCGAAATGATTGAAATTGATATACGAGGGTCATTCAATAAATACTTAGCCTACAAAAAGTAAACGAAAATTTTGGAATAGTGGCAATTTATTTTTCAACATAGTCTCCTTTTAGTTCGATACACTTAGCCCAGCGATGCTCCAACTTTTTTAACCCGTCCGAAAAATAGTTTTTGTCAAACTCTGCAAAATAGGCCTCCGTGGCGGCGATGACCTCCTCATTTGATCCATATCTATTCCCGGCGAGTGATTTTTTCAGATAAGGAAACAGAAAGAAGTCAAAAGGGGCCAAATCTGGAGAATACGGTGGATGGGGCAGCAATTCGTAGCGTAATTCGACCAATTTGGCCATGGCAACGGCAGACGTGTGAACCGGTGCGTTGTCGTGGTGAAACTGCACTTTTTTCTTCGCCAGATGGGGTCGTTTTTTCTTTAATTCGGCGTCGAATCGGCCCAATAAATCGGCATAGTAAAGCCCTGTAATTGTTTTACCTTTCTCGAGGTAATCGATGTAGATCACACCTTGTGAATCCCAGAAAACGGTGGCCATAACTTTTCCGGCCGATTTTACAGTTTTCGCCTTCTTTGGAGCACGTTCCCCGGTCTGGATCCATTGTTTTGATTGCTCCTTGGTCTCTGGTGTGTACCAGTGGATCCAGGTTTCATCGACGGTCACAAAACGACGCAAAAACTCCGCTGGATTCCGCTTAAACAGCGCCAAACACGTCTCCGATGTGGTCTCACGGTTGCGCTTGTTTTCCGGTGTGAGTAAACGCGGCACCCATCGCGCCGACAGCTTTCTCATGCCGAGTTCCTCGTGAAGAATATGATGCACTGTTCCTTCTAAAATGTCTACAGTCTTAGCTAGCTCCCGAACCTTCAATCGGCGATCTGCCAATACGAGATCATGGATTTTTTTAATGTTTTCCTCCGTAGCAGCTGTTTTCGGTGCACCTGGACGTGGTTCATCAAAAACCGACGTACGGCCACGTGCAAACTCGTTGAACCAATTCTTGACGGTGCCTATCGATGGAGAAGAGTCACCGTACACAGCATCCAAGCGCTCTTTGATTTCGATGCGCGTTTTCCCTTCCAAAAATAGGAATCGAATCACCGAACGATATTGCTCTTTTTCCATTTTTGTAAAACCGATCGATAAGTTGTCAAATTAAAACAAATGAAGGGATTGGAATGAAATTTTTAAAAAAGAATTAAAAAAGAATGTGCTACACTGTGGTAAAACTCTTTTGAAACTACAGCGCCCTCTGGCGATGAGGCTGGGTACTTATTGAATGCACCTCGTACATAAATCGTCATTTTTTATAAAACTACTAAACCCGTAAATTGGAACGGTTTCGTGGTAGAGATTGACACAAAGGAATCGGTTACAATACAATCGATACATTTTTCATATGATACACGAAATCTTTTCTTGATTCGTTAACTCTTTGTGTTAAAGACAAACTAGAAAAGCCAGGGTATTAATTTATTATTTACGGGTGATACAAATATAATATTTCCAATTATAGTTTTTAGAAGACGCGAGGCCCCGTTGCCTGGAGAAGAACCATAACAACCCTTAGCAACCGGGGTTGCCACATCTGTCGCCAACATCCTCCCCCCTGGTAAGAGCTCGCTCTTACCAAGAAGTGTTATGGCGACAGGGTTAACTTAATTAATTTTCGCGCAGGGCGACGCAAAATTCCTGCGCGAGTTTCTACGTCCGCCACTCGCACAACCCCATCCCTACCAGGGTATACCTTCACAACCCTGCCACGAGGCCACAGTCCACGTGGCAAGTTTCTATCACAGATAAGTACTAATTCGCCCTCGAGAAGGTTGCGATGTCCTTCTGACGCTGGGCCTCGTGGCAGAAGGTTGGGCAGATATTCCTTAACCCAGCGGGCCCAGAAAATGTCGGCGAGATGTAGGGCCTTCTTCCACTCCTGTCGTCCAATGAGGTCTGCTTCCGAAGTTGGTGGCGATGGTAGGCATGACGCAAACCCAAGTAGAAAATGGTTGGGAGTTAAAGCCGGCTCATCTGCATGCGCAACCGACACGTGTGTCAGCGGTCTTGAATTAATTACTGATTCTGCTTCTGCTAGTAGCGTGATGAGAATCTCCTCTTTGGGTGCTCTCTCTTTGAGTGTTACGGAGAGGGCGCGTTTCACAGATCTGACTAAGCGCTCCCAGGCTCCTCCCATAAAGGGGGAGGCAGGTGGGATAAACCCCATTCAATGTTGTTAGAAGCAGCAAAATCTAAGATTTGGGCTTGGTTTATTGCGGCCCAAGCTTCTTTTAACAGTCTGCTCGCGCCGGTGAATGCTGTGCCGTTGTCGGATAAAATCTTCACAGGGCATCCACGGCGAGCTATCAACCGACGTAAGGCCATAATGGCACTACCAGCGGTAAGGCTTCCAACCACTTCGAGGTGTACTGCTCTGGTAACAAGACACGTAAATAGTGCAACGTATCTCTTTTCTCGTGAGCGCTTGACTGTGACCTCCAAGGGCCCAAAGTAGTCCAATCCGGTAAATGAAAATGGGCGATGGTGATGCTGCAGCCTTTCCACGGGAAGGTCACCTGTAGGCGGGACTGTGGGTCGCGCTCTTCGTAGACGACAAAGGTGGCACTTGGCGGCGATAGCTCTAACTGTTGGTCTCAGATGAAGTATAAGGTACTTTTGTCTTAACTCATTTACAACGGTTTCGTTGTTCCCATGCATGGCCCACACATGATATCGAGAGATCAGCAATTTTACTATGGGGTGCCGGCCATCCAAAATTACTGGCTCACGCATTTCGTGAGGCACTCCTGGTGCTAGGACGATCCGCCCCTGTGCTCTAAGCAGACCATCTTCACCCATTACAGGGCTGAACTTTTGCAAACGGCTTCTTCGCGTGTTCTTGAGGTCCTCAGTGAAGGATTCTTTCTGGGCCTGCCTTAATAAGTATCCTTCAGCTCTCTTGACATCTTGTGCGAGTAGCGGACGCAGATTACCACTTCCGAATAAAACAGCGTCGCGCGTTTCTTTTGCTCTCAAAATCCGCGCGAACTGATAGCATCGCGCGGTGACGCGTAGTAAGCGCCGCCAATCGGAATATTTATCTGCAGACAAAAGCGAAGTGCAGTTAATAATTGCTGTAACTACTGTGGGTCTCAATTCAACATTGCACTCTGGAGAGATTGGCTGGTCCGTTTCCTTAGGCCAATCTTCCTCCCGAGAGTTCAAAAAGGAGGGGCCCTGCCACCACCTCTGCAGGTCAACAGAATTACAACGTGTAGCGTCATCAGCCACGTTTGAAGCTGTCGGAACCCACCGCCATTCATCAACTTGGGTGAGTTCTGAAATTTCACCCAGGCGAAAGCTGACAAACGGTTTATAAGCACGAGCATCGCTTCTTATCCACGATAGTACAGTTTTAGAATCACACCAAAACACCCTCCGAGATGCTTGAAGCCTATGCTCGGAAGCAATTGTCTGGGCTAGCCTAACTCCCAATAAAGCTGCCTGAAGCTCCAAACGTGGTACGCTCACCGGTTTTAAGGGAGCCACTCTAGATTTGCTTGCAATCAAGGCGAGATTGCAGTTGCCATCTTCGAATGAGAAGCGCCAGTAGGCGACGCAAGCATATGCAAGCTCGCTAGCATCTGTAAATGTATGGAGTTCAATCTTGACGTATGTAGAAACATATTTATATGCCCGAGGTATTTGGGCTTCAGTTATCTCATGGTACCACTCCTCCCACAGCACGCATTCGGCAGGCGGAAGAGCAGCATCCCACGAGTTAACTAGCCGCCAAGTTCTCTGGAATAGAATTTTTCCTTTAGTGATCTTGGGTTGTAAAAGTCCTAGTGGATCATAGATACGCATTAAATCCCTGAGTACTTGGCGTTTAGTAAGCCTGATACGTGGGGGAACGTCAATCTTGATTTTAAAGTTAAATGTATCGCCAAGGGGATCCCAGTGCATCCCAAGAACCCGAATATCAGGCTGCGCTGGGGTCTCACATAAATTGAGATTGACATCACCCGGGTCCTCTTTGAGAAGATGTGGAGGAATCAGTCTTAAGGCATCGGGTTTGTTCGACACCCAGGATCGCATTTCGAAGCCACACTGTGCATGTACATGTAAAATATCAGCCGCGAGGTGAACTGCGCTGTCTAGATCATCACATGAACCAAGATAATCATCCATGTAATGGTCTCGTATAATAGACTGGGTGGCCTCGGGATATTGATCCTGAAAGTCACTGGCGTTCCTATTTTTGACATACATCGCGGTAAAGGGTGACGCAGAGGCGCCAAAAATCAGAGATGACATCCTAAATTCCTTCACATGTCCCTGGGCGGATTGCCAAAGGTAACGCTGACAATCTCTATCCTCGTCTCTAATCTTTATTTGGGGAAACATTTCGCGAATGTCCCCATTCAAGGCGATCTGACCCTCACGAAATCTCATTAAAATTCCGAGCAAAGATTGAAGTTCGTCAGGTCCCTGTAGGATTAACGAATTAAGACTTACGCCTGACGTTTTGGCGGACGCGTCGTGAACAATCCTAAGCTTCCCTGGTTTGTTCGGGTTAGTCACCCCAAAATGAGGTAAGTACCATCGGCGTGACGACGAACTCGCGTGGCTATGACTATCTAAGCATTCTTCAGCGTAGCCTTTTTCTACATATGCTTCAATGTTGGCTTTGTATAATTTTGCGTATGCGCCATCTTTATTAAAATGTTTTTGCAAACTCCGAAATCGGGACAGGGCCAGCTTGTAGCTATCTGGAATACTGGGTTCGTCTTCACGCCAAGGTATCCCTACCTCAAACCGGCCATTTTCTAAACGGCGAGTTGTAAGTTTTAGAATCTTTAGGGCACGGTCGTCTTCTGAATTAACTTTTTCGTCATGTTTAATGCCAATCGAGTCTAGGCGGTAGTAATTTCTTATAAGGTTATCTAACTCGTTCTCAACCGTTGTTGAATGGTTGATGAAACAGTTGTTGACTGTGTGCACAGAGGGATACAAAGGGGCTTGACCAAATAAAACCCACCCTAAAGCAGTGTTTATAGCAGCAGGTTGAGGCAAGGTCCCCGTTCTATTTTCATGGCTCACAAAAAGATGCCAGTCTGACGTTCCTATTAAAACTTTTGGGGTAGCCTTGCTAAAAACTAGCTCCGAGGAGATATCATGTAGGTGTGGAAAGCTCGTATCCCTAATCGTGACTTCTTGAGGCCTCAGTTTCAAATCAGGGACAGCGCGAGCCTTATGTATAGTGAATTGTTCGCGACGGTATTTACCGCAAATCTTAAAATCGAACAGTTTAACTGAAGTACTAACTCTAATACCTGCGATGGTTTCAATACGTATAGCTTCTGCTGCCCCCGAAAGACCTAGTTTTTGTGCCAACTCCGAATCCAGAAGGGTTACGGTGGAACCGTCATCTAAAAGAGCGTATGTCTCTACTTGTCCATTTGGGCCAGAAAGGATCACCGGTAAAACTTTCAGAAGTATGCCATTCTCTTTTTCGGGAACGCAGGAATATGCGGTATCGGCGATTTCATCGCAAGGTAAAATCTCTATGGGTAGTATTAAATTCTCTTTTGATGAATTTATGTTAGTCGTTTCTTTTGCAGCAATCAAATTGTCAATGATGTCAGATGTGACAAGGGATGTCGATGGCACTAGAGTGACGGTTGACATGACGTTATTTACATTTGGTTGAAATGAAAATGAAGATGTTTTTTGGAAATGTAAAATTTTGTTGTGCATTTCATTACACCCTTCTACGTCACAGGCCTTCGCTCTACACTGCTTGTAGTAGTGTTTGCCCTTGCGTAGACATACCTTGCAGATTTTATTGTCTCCGACCCAAGTAATGCGGTCGGCTACTTTTAACGCCATAAACATGGGGCAAGCTTTAATATTATGATCATCGGCCGAACAGTACAAGCATGTAAGCAAAGACGCGTTGACACTTTCAGGCATATTCAAAGGTGTGGTGGAATTGGGTGATGAAGATGAAATTGTGTGATGAGCTTGTGCGCTACGGAATGGGGCATGATGGGTGCGCTGAGCCTGTGCGAACTGCTGCACCGCCGCTGTTTTTGGCTTGTCGGGGTGTAGAAAGGCGTTGAAAACTCCACAAGGGCCAAATTGGGCTTGTTTATTGGCCTCCGCTTCAAGAAAGTTTGCGAAGAATTCGATCTGCGGGCGTTCAGAGACACAACGCTCCGCCGCGTAGTCGCACCACTTGTTTTGCAGCAGCGGGCTCAGCTTCGACACTAAAACATCAATAAGTTCCGGTGAATGTATATAGGGTGAATGATTTAATAAACTGACTACACTAACGCAGTTTTTTACTTTGCTTGCAAAAGTAGCTAGAGAGTTAAGGTCTGCCCCAACTTTAGCCATGTTTCTAATTGAAGCCAGCTCATTGAGAACTAGTTGCTTAGGGCGAGCAAAACGTGTCTCAAGTGAACTCATGACAGTTTCAGGGTCAGTGGAACATAGCAGTAGAGAAAAAACAGCTTCTTTAGCCTCCCCTTGTACGGCATTTCGTAGCCTAGCTAGATTCTCACCTGCTGAGAAATAAGGTTTGGTTTCATCGAAAGTACGTTTGAATAGTAACCAGTTTGATAAGTTTCCGTCAAAACAAGGCAATTCGACGTAAGGCTTAGTCTTTTGACTAGATGAGGCTAAGGAGGTAATGGCGTTAGTGAGTTTTTGGATATCACTTACTGGGTGTGTGGTACAATTACCAGTCGCTAAAGGTTGTGGAGGCGAACCGTCCTTGGCCAGACGACGCGGCGGTAAATAAACTTCTGCTACAGCATCAGCCTTCGGCGAGGGGAGTGCGGTGTCACACACGTGGTTCGCCTCTGGGGCGTCGTGCGTCAAAACAGCCGCCATACTCGGCTCACGCGGAAGAATATCCGCTGCAGGAGCTGCCACGTCAACTGCAAATTCCCTTTTTGCTACCCAGTTTGCGGTGCGATTGATCCGTGCACTTGATATTTCGCTCCTCGCACTGACAATGTCATCCATCTCCAGTTCAGCGATAGTTGCCTCGAAAGCAGCTTCGGCCACCTTGCGTCGAGCTGCTGCTGCCGCTTCAACTTCTTCCTGATCGATCTCAGCGAGCCTTCTTTTATGATACGCTTCTGCAGCTTTAATACGCGCGGCTTTCGAAGTGCTTGAAGTAGATGATGTTGCTCGGGGCTCCCCCATGTCCTGGGCGCTTCTGGCTTTCCGGTTTTGCGAACGTGTGAACATAGTGTTACACGGAAGATGAAACTAATTTTGAAAAAAATTAAAGCTGAATTCTTTTTATTATTACTCGAAGGACCAAATGTTAAAGACAAACTAGAAAAGCCAGGGTATTAATTTATTATTTACGGGTGATACAAATATAATATTAAGAAGACGCGAGGCCCCGTTGCCTGGAGAAGAACCATAACAACCCTTAGCAACCGGGGTTGCCACATCTGTCGCCAACACTTTGGTTTTAATTTTATTTATCAATATAAATATGACAGCTAAAATACAAAACTAAAAAGAGAATTATTAAGAAAATCTTACTAATCGTGATCAACAATTAATTTTTAAACAATTTTTAATCCACAGTTAATAAATTAGAAGCTAAAATTTGTTACGGAGTGTCGCCGTAAAGCATGAGTTGGTCGGTCATTAGCAGTGTTGCCATAGGTTACGACATTTACGGCTTTCAGGTCGAAAAATAATAAGGCGTCAAACTCGTGGCCGTAGTTATTAATTGTTTATAGGTTTTTACGTCATTGACTTTACTATAATTTTAGTTGAACCTTCTAAAAGGTTCTTTTCAAATTCTGTGCTGGCAACACTGGTTGGTCGCTGTCTTATCGAATCAAGTTAGAATCATCACATCAATACTCACGTGACTAGGAAAGAGATGTTAACTATAGATTCTTAATCGGTAATAAATGGTAATGATGAATCAAGTGATTCTTTGGGAAATGTATCTGTGGAAGAAATGGAGTAAGAATAAATGATAAAATCCCACGTGTCTTTTCTATTCCCAAAATCATTGTTGCTGAAATCGATTCTCTCTATAGGAAACTTTACCTCGATAAATATTTTAATCGACTTATAATCATACGATATTAACGCCACTAGTAACTTCAAATCCCAAACGCCACCGTACCCATCACTTGTGAAATGGACTTTAGTGCATTAACAGTGTTGTAATAGTCGAATTTGTATCTTTTGATCAATTTCCATGTGGCTCAATAGTCATTTATTGGTAACAATACAATTACAGCTCGTAGGCTAATTTAAAAACCGTCTCGAAAATTACCAAACAACCATTTGCCTCTAACTGCCCCATGCGCAAACATGAGTTTTCCCTTTCATTCATTGAGGCTATCAATATACCAACATTGGACGAATATGTAAATCTACTAATATTATTTTAAGATTACTTGTAGCTAATTTTATTTTGTGCAATACTGCGGTTATTTATTACTTACTCAATTAAATAAGATACGTGTATTATACCGGATGGTTATCAAATACCTTACAAAAACGATCTTTATTTTAAGGTTTTCATACAAAAAATACTGACCGTTCCAGTGATTTGTATGGTGACTTGAAATGAAAGTTGAATAAATTTCATTTTCACTTAGATAGTTTCTACATCACTTACAGAGTTCTCCATATCGATTTTGTAAGTGATTTGATAATCACCCGGTATGGTGTTTAGAGCATAAGGCTTAGCCAATTTTGTTTTAGCTTAATACTTATTTATACCTTATTAATTTCGACTGTACGGGAAATTTAATTATCTAAATATTACACTAACTAATTATGTAGCTAAATTCACACCGCGCCTCTTCAGTTAATATCATAATAACTGAAGTTACAGTAAATATTTAACAGTTATTATTACCATAACTGAAGAGGCCAAAAAACGAAAAATATTTAAATGAATGAATTCTCATATTTTTCTTTGTTTTTTTATTTTACCTTAATAGATAAAACCACATGTTAACAAGAAGTATTAAGTTTACCCAATATCTGATTATTATTAATATTGACAGAGATTGATAGATTTGTTGCGTAGGGTAAGTCACTGTCATTATCATCTATAAGTATCTAAGCGTGATCCCCATCGTTTCTAGCTCTACTAATAATTTTCAACAATATTACAAATACTAGCTTTCCGCCCGCTTGAACTTCATTTCTGTTAACATGTATAAATTAAATCTTTATAAAATGTAGCCTATGTGTTATTCTGATGTATAAGCTGCATTACTGTAAAGTTTCATCCAAATCCGTTCAGTAGTTTTTGGGTGAAAGAGTAACAGACATACATCCTCACAAACGTTCGCATTTATAATATTAGTAAGAAGTAAGAAGATTATTATAAACGTAATCATTTTTAAAATTTATCCGCTATAATTTTTATTCCACATTTTAGGATGGCCCTATTATTTCTGTAAATAGAAGCTGTTGCTTTGGTTGTATATCTATTGGCATTTCATTTATTCATAATGCTATGGAAAGTAGCTTAACTGGCGACTGTTAGATTCAGATATTAATGAAAAGTTTGTGGTAGGTGCCTTCGTGGTTTTTAAGTTACCATATCACAGGAGCAAACCTCACTTTACTACAATCTTTTGTCATTTTCGCAGCGTGACCGTTTACGGTACTAAAATGCTCACTTTTAGTTTTAAGTTGGCGTTTAGTCTCGAGGTGCAAACTGTACTTTTCACTTTGAGTGCGAGAAAAATAGTCAATTCAGTACAAAAACATTTATAACCAAACAAATTTACACTCGACAAAAGATCTGAAATTTACGTGATCAGTTTTTTCTTCTGAACTGAACCACACATTAACAATTTAAAACCCATGGCGCCACCTTCTTTGCGGACAAACCATGGAACTAAAACTCCCAACATTTTCGCAATGAAGACGGTCCACACTCCACAGATAATAGTATATTTTTACTGGCTGTTTGAGTTTGTCTATGTCACATGAAGGAAATTAAAATACGAATTACTTTTTACTCCCTAGGGACTAAAGTGGTCACTTTAGTCCCGCTTCGTAGGGCTCTATTGGCGTACTTTTAGAGCATGAGAAGTGAAAAAACCGTAAACGGTCACGCTGCGATAGTGGCAAAAGATTGCGGCCCCAGGGCCTTACTAAAATCCCTTATAACTTGTCAAGTTCATCCCCCAGTTTCGTAAATTATGATCTTTAATTTCCAGCCAGTCAACGGTTACCTGGCAGTAATGCATGGCTGGATATTTAGTGGGGACCCTTAGTGGGAATTAACTCTACTGAATTTAAGCGATTGTAATAATAAGGCTCCAGGACAGTGTTTGTGATGTTTCAATTCATTTATAATTTACATTCATGAAACTTCCTTTAATTAGTATAGAACAATAGACAACCTTAAAATTTTTAATCGAGAACAATAATAATATGATAGAAAGATATGAGCTCGGTGATTAAAACTATAACTCATTTTAATTAATTTAAGCTAATTGAAAAGTGGAATCACGCTATATTTAAATATTGGCATATAATAATTTCTTAATAAATAAGAAAAATATACACTTAATATAATTGTAACAAAGGAATGTATCCTATTAACCCTGAAAGGGAAAATGTAGAAATGTATGTACTTAGGTAAATAAATAAATAAATGTCAATATAAAAAAATAGGTACACTTAACTCAATACTACACAAAAAAGATAACATTCTCAATGTATGGATGACAATATATAAGCAGATTTTGTATTTAAAAGCCTCATGTCACGAACGATAAATTGTGATAAAGCAAATTGATATAACTATTTAGGATTTGGTATTAATTAGTCGACCGACTTGGTGTAATGGGTAAGAAGTCGGCTACTACACCAGAGGTCGCGGGTTCGATCCCCGCACAGTACAAACATTTGTGTGCATGAACATGTCTGTTTGTACTGGTCTGGGTGTCTCCTATGTATAATAAGGATGTATTTACAAAAGAAAATGTATTTAAGTATGTTTATCCGTTGTCTAGTATCCCATAACACAAGCTTTAATTAGCTTACTTTGGGGCTAGATGCCGCTGTGTGGAATAATGTCCAGGGATATTTATTTATTTATTAATATGTTTTTAAAACGAATATTGTTAGGAACAAAAGTCAGTAATAAAACACAAACCTCTTGCAGTTATTAAAAGCCGAAGCAATTGAGAAAATAATTTATCGTTCGTTGTATTATGCTTAAAATCTAGTCATAATGTACCTAACTTTACTTAGTAATACAGGGGCTAGATATATATCAATTTAATGTTGTGTGCTACCTTTATAATATGTATTGGTATTTTAAGGACATAACCAATAGAAAGGTGACCTTTTTCAATACTTAGAAAAAATTGATTGAATATTTGGATTTAAAGTTAATTTAAATGACTGGCTGGCTTGGTTGGTAGCGTACAAGCGATCATGCTGACTACGCCGTGGGATCGATTTCTAACCGGAACCCACATTAACCAACCAACCAACTTGTTAATCAGCCTCTGGAACTTATTGTATAAGCTTTGCATAGTTCGGTATCAGATATCCTTGCTAAAAATGTCCCAGAGATCTTGAATTAACTAATTATTAAATAACGAAAATCACATTGCCACAATGTAGGTATTGATGTTTATGATATGGCCACTTTCTTGTGAACTATTTTATATATGTTAGGCTAGATAGATAAAGTACGAATGCAAATTGATAGACTGTTATCAAGATGAAAATAAAAGATAAAACATTTCATGTTGCATCAAAAGTTAGAAAAATGTTTACGAAAATATATTGGTCCTTCGAGCCGGATAACCATAATTTAGACTTAAAATTATAATAATATATTGTATCTATAAATGAATATGTAAATGTTGTTGGAATTGATAAATTGGAAGTTAAAAAATGTGTAGGATTGCGTTAACATTATTGTTAAAATGTGAAATAAATAAGTGTTTGTACTTTTATGTGAAATGTCTTCTTTGCTTATCTTTCTATGTAGTTATATTTCATTGTCGTGCGTATTTTATACTGGATTATTGACAGTTTGTATTTGAGCTACTGAGTAACTAGCCAATGTCCAAATCTCGCCTAATTTTACCACAATTTCCCAACGCCAAGCAAAAAAAAAACTAATTGTTTTTCTTATGAAATACGCCGACTTATAAGAGTTCAGTTTTCATATTCAGTTATATGTACTACTTTATCATAGCCAACCGCTCAAGCGTTACATTAGACTTTTTACTGACCGCACGTTTATAGAAACTATGCAGGTTTATATAAATAACAGCTCATCTTATGCCGGTTTTGTCCGTTCTGGCTGTGGTTGACTGTATAGCCTAATCGCTTACAACAGTAATTTTACTTACACTGTGCAAGTTTCATTTGATCAATCGCATGGAGACCGCAAACTCATTTGTATGGCTTGCGTAGTGGCGCCTCTGTTGGCACGTTCACTTAACCATTCTTTCTCCATACAAATCCGTGTCGATCTCGATCCATGTAATCAAATAATTCTGCACTTGGTCTTCTGATGTTACTTGTTTAATTTGTGTTGTTTACTGAAGGTCTCGCAACTAGACTTAATTTCCGCTAATAACTAAGGTCCACTTTCACAACATGCAAATCTAGATTTTATTTGAATAAGCAAAGTTTTGCACCCTGAAACGTGACACAATACCCGAAAGGTGGACGGACTACTGGTTATCCTTCTCAACGGACAACTTTCTAAGAATCTTTTGGATTATTTCAGTTCAAGCAGGTAAACTTACACAAATATAAATAAACACAGATACAAGTGAAAAAAATGTTCGTAAACTGACTATAACTTCGCAGATTATTCTGCTAATGGCGAGTAGGCACTCATTCATAAAGAATTACAAAAACTGTGATTGAATATTAAGTTCAATCAAGATTTTCGGTTTTGCAAATGGACCTTAACGTTTTTTACTGATAAGAACAGGAACATTCCTTGTATTATTGATT
Source organism: Udea olivalis (assembly GCA_947369235.1). Taxonomy (NCBI): domain Eukaryota; kingdom Metazoa; phylum Arthropoda; class Insecta; order Lepidoptera; family Crambidae; genus Udea; species Udea olivalis. Next base: position 4,342,878 of record OX376362.1, on the reverse strand, counting down.
TATTGTGTATGTAATTTTGGTACGTGAAATAAAATATATATTTTGTAAGATTTTCGTTTTATTAACACTAATTTATAAAAATATTAATACAACTAACATCACACTAAACTAAAAACTGAATGTTTCATTCTCTTATTAATATTCAACGAGACTATAAGATGTTTTTTCTCTCTTTCTTGCGCTGTAAAAATATTTGCGAAAGTGACAGCGCATTATACAAAGTAGATATGTAGGTACCTACTTATTGAGTTATTATGATTAAGGGGTTGATCTGATCAATCGTCCAGTAATGGCACAATGTAGAACTCTGAGAACATCTGCCGCTGGTCTTCTTTCTCTAACTTTAACTGAAGCAGCAACAGTCCGTTCGCACTACACCTCAACACCACCTGTGAATTAACAATTGAGACCCAAGTGGGATCATGGGAAGATGAAGTGGGATTCACCCAAATGACATTTGGGTGGATCCCACTTCAACACACGACGAAAAGAGGTTCTTCTTAATGTCAAACTTTATCCACTGATGACAAATAATCGCAAATGGAACAAGATTTAGAATTTTCAGAAATAGATACTGCAATATCCCACCTCATCTGTTCACAAGGTACTGGCAGGTGACGAAGGAAATCAAAAAACTAAATGAATCAGAATAACAAGACATGGATTCAATTAGCGTCAGTGAATGTCCCTATTGATAGAAAGTGATTTTATACATTAAAACATAGCCAGTATGACGTTTTTGTATTTCGATTAGTTGGGAGTGAATGAAGTGGGATACACCCATGAAGATAAGGTTACGAGACAGTGGTTCAGAAGAAACATAGTTCACAATCACATAATACGCATGCGGCGCGGAACCTCTGACAGATAGTCCGCTTAAAACAAACCCGCCATTTTGATCACGCACACAGACACAGTGAGTTTACACGCGATACCGGTGAGCATCAGTGTTGCGGGGCGGCCAGTCGCGCTGTCGCGAGTGTTTTTGTTTTTGTCGAACTTGGTGCAAATTTTCACACGATGAATTTTGTTTTTGGCCAGTTCTTCTGTCAAGTAGGTATAACCTACCTTCTTCATTTTAAAAATTCAGAGCGAATATAGTAGTAACACTGGGCGGTCAGGCAAGTTTAGGAAAAAGGCACGAGCGGTCCTTTCTGTAAACTACTAGTTCTCCGCCCGCGGCTCCGCTCGCGTTGTCGTTATAATATAATAGGTTGGGGAAAAGTTTCTTCGCATTTTTTAAGAAAATTCCAACCATTTGTTAAAATAGTTTATTTACATTTAACTAAAGTATGTAGGTGCCATTTTGTTGGCTTACTTTTTGCCATCTTGTAGGTAGGGACATGATCCCATTGCTATAAGAATTCTCCCATTGCTTCTGATCAAAATAACGCGACAAGTGGTTTTGGCAGTCCTCTCGTGATGTTAACCTGACACTGTCTAAAGAATTCTGAAGAGACCGAAACAGGTGGTGGTTATCATAATGAAAAATCACACCCTTTCTGTTGATTAAGTCCGGCCGCTTTATCTCAACTTCTTGCTTTTAATCTCATCAGTTGTTCGCAGTTCAGAATCGATGGTCCTGCCTAGTGGTAACAGCTGCATCGGAAACACGAAATGGATCGAGTTAGGTTAGGTTCTTATTCGCTTGCCGATTGTTACTGCCGCACGAACATCGCACATGGCGGTGTTGCACTATATACACGCGACGGTATAAAATATAGGCAGCGTAAGGACCTACAGGCCTTGTCCATTCAATGCCACTGTGAATTTGCGGCTATTGAAATAAGTGTTTACAAATTGTTCATAATTGCATTGTATCGGACCGGTAAGGGAGACATGGAAGTGTATTTGCATAATTTAGAACTGTTACTTATTAAGCTAATTGACGAAAACAAAAGATTTCTTATAGTTGGCGATCAGAATGTGGATTTTCTATCTCATAACAATAGTAAACGGCGTGTCAATGACCTGCTCAGTAGCTACGGTTGTTGCAACATAGTAACATTCCCCACTCGCACGGAAGATGGCAGCGCGACATCCATCGACTGCGGTATAGCAAACTACGCGCGTGATTGCCTCACTGTATCACCACTGGAAACAGTAGTGAGCGACCACAACGCACAAAGGTATGAGTTCGTAGTGGAGCAAAAACACCAAAACTATGGTGATAGTGATTTTGTTCGACGTCGGCTATTTAATAATAACGATTCTATTAATTCATTTTATTCTGACATTTTTAATTATGATTTTGACTTTATTTTTAATAACAATATCTATTGACATTAATGACAAGTTTACTAAATTATTTAATATTCTGACCAAGAAGGCTAGAGACTAAGGAGAGATAACTCCCGAAGTGGGGGTAAGCTTTCGAGGGCCGAAAGTCGTATACTCTGTGCCGGGCAAAACGCTGTATTGCGCATGTGCAGCGGCAGCTATTTGTCATTTCATGGTCACATGGTTTTGTTTTGAACGGTGTCACGTGCGACAGTTGTTGTTTTTTGTTGTTTCCCAAGTGAAGAAAGATAAGATACAGAATTAATTCATTTGATGGCAATGTTGTTGATTTTATCTCCAGAGTAATTGCTAATTTCAATTAATCGCCATGGGGCGAAGAATTTGTTATAACAAAACGTTTCAGTTCTAATTCGTCATAATTTATCAGTATTCCCGTACGAAAAAACAAAGTGCCTTCGATTCTATTCCGAACTAATATTTTTGATAATTATTGATTGCCAAAACAATGAATTTCCAATTGAATTGCATTTTACATCAATTCGAAACACAACGTCCGATATGTTTTGTTTTTGACATTTTCGAGGTTGTGTTGACCAATTTTGACACTTCGCGAGGATCGCGGCAAAGAAGCGTAATGCGCATGCGTCACTGTGGGATACGGATTTAGTCCAACCCTTTCCAGGGAGTTATCTCTCCTTAGTCTCTAGCCTTCTTGATTCTGACATACTACATTGACATACATTTCCCAATTAAAAAAATATAATTAAATAATAGACATCTTGTTCCGTGGTTAACTGACGAAATGTTTGAATACATGCTCAAACATAGCGACTTACACGAAATGAAACAGCAATACCCCCACGAACAAGTCTTCTCAGACCGTATAAACCATTACTCAAGCTTAATCAAATCGGAAACGTTGCGCGCCCGTCAAATATATGTTGAAAAAAGACTGTCAGAGGCAAAAAACCCGGCAAAAGAAATATGGGAAATTCTTAATGACGAAATAGGTACAAAACCCAGGTCCCAAGACATCCATTTGGAAACTCCGAATGGGGATATACCGTGGAGTGAAATTCCTAACACTTTCAATTCTCATTTCATAAACGTCGCCTCTAAATATGCTTTAACGAGTGATCAACTAAGGACGGCACAATATTTAAATAATTACCTTAGCCATGCCGACGTACCTGTATTCACACTGCCCCAAGTCACCCGCGATTGCTTGGACAAAGAGCTCCAGCACATGTTGAAAACGCGTACAACATTGGATGTATATGACATATCACTTAATCTAATTATTATAATTTGGCCAATCATTTCAATGATTTTGGTAGCTTTAATAAATGAAATGTTCTAAGTAGGTGCGTACCCTGACGTGTTAAAGAGCACACGGGTGTGATGTTAATAATTACCGCACAATAACCATTGCTCCCACTATTTCTAAAATGGTTGAGTCTTTGCTGTCATCTTTCGTCATGCGTCACCTCGAGGACAATGACCTACTGACTGACAGACAATTTGCTTAAACACATCGACCACTACTGCAGCTCATAGAATCTCTGATTGCATTATTACGGGCCTAGACGATAAGCTCAAAATGGCTGGTATACTGTGCGACTTGTCTAAGGCCTTTGATGTGGTAGACCACCAGATCCTATTAGACAAATTACTGAGCTATGGCATCAAAGATAGCGCCCATCAGCTATTTGCGTCCTTTTTATCTGACCGCAGGTATAGGCGGTAGGAGAGTGACGTCTGACCCGGGCAACGTTAGCTTAGGCATACCTCAGGGATCTTCGCTGGGGAATACTTTTTTTCTATTGTTTATTAATGACTTGCCCGCTTCAGTAGCTACTGGCCTTACTGTGTTGTTTGCCGATGACACAACTGTGGTAGTCGGTGCTCGCACATACGAGCAACTACGCGTGAAAATCCACGAAACTCGCAAACAGTTGCAGTTCCCATCTCGTTGCCTGCATGTTTGAAAGATTGCCCAATGCCGGTGTGTAGTGAGAGTAGGTTCCTAGGCTTCAAAATAGACTGCAACCTGAACTCTGAAGTGCCATGTCGACAAGCTTTGTGACAGACTGAGTCGTACAGTCTTAGCTTTACGAAAACTTATCTCTGCGGATGCTCTGAGGCAAGTCTATTATGCCCACTTTCATTCCCTGATGTCGTACGGCACTTTTATCTGGGGTAACTCAACGGATGCCAGCAGGGTGTTTGTTTTGCAAAAGCGCGCTTTACGTACACTTGTCGGGGTGAAAGCTAGACACTCGTGCAGGGATTATTTTGTGAAGCAGCGTATACTGACGCACTACTCAGTCTATCTTTATGAACTGTTGACGTTCATAAGATCCACCATTTCGGATTATCAGTGCATGAGTGTAAGCGATCTCATCTAGTAGGCCGGCTTAATGCAGTCCCTCGTCGCATGGCGCTTGCAGAAAAGAACCCACGTATAATCGGTCCAACATACTACAACCACCTGCCCACTGCGCTAAAAAATGCATAATCCGACGAAGCATTCCGACGCCAACTGAGAAACCTTTTGTTGGAAAAGTCTGAAAAATAGAATAGCCATTGACCAATATTTAAATTGTGTATTTTAATTTTAGTTGACATTTGTTTTTATTTTAATGGTATTTGATTGTATAATTTTGAATTTGTAATTTGATTTTTTTATAACCTTGACATTTCTATGCATGCTATCATTATTACTATATTGTTGGCGATCTTAATACAAATTCTTATATCTGACATTCAATGTAAAATATATTGTAATTTTGTACTAAGAGAGAAATAAATCTAATCTAATCTATTACAAGTTCATACATACTATAAGCGAAAATACTTTTTCCTCAACCTAATATTATGGTTAAATTACATAAAATCTTTATAAATTGTAGCCCATGTGTAATTCTGATGTATAAGCTATTTTACTGTAAAGTTTCATCCATATCTGTTCAATAGTTTTTGCGTGAAAGAGTAACAAACAAACATTCATACAGCCTCAAAAACTTTCGCATTTATAATATTAGTTCTTATTAAGTAGGACTAACTAGTAAGATTAGTAAAAAAAAAAATCTTACCTTCGTCGATATAGCTAGCGCCTTCATAATGAGCCGTATGTGGTGCAGCTGGTACTTGAGAGTGACGGCTTCCTCGCAGCTGAAGCTCTGCACCATGTCCGAGGTCTTCGGCATGTCGATGCATGACCTGTCCTGGAGTAGTAAATTTGAAATTACAATCGGCCGGCCATACAGTGTGAAGGTCTGATCAATTTATTTATTAATCAAACAAAAACATTAAATAAATAAATATCAGACAGCACACCACTTGTCCTCGAAGTAGGGATAAACATCTTTGTTGTAAGAGGTACCAGACAAGTAATCAAGCCCGGGGCGTCTCCCAGCACACCCAGACCCGAGCCAATTTAAAAAAGATCGTTCCCTGAATTGACGCGACCGGTAATCGTACCCGGGACACGTAAGTCAAAGCGAGAAACCGTGCTAGAGCGCAGTACGCTAATCGTGTCGTCAAATTTATTTCAACATTACATTGTCATAGTGAAATACATACCTACTGGCGACGTGAGCCTTTATAAAGCAACTTTATAATCCCATCTGAAATCTTTTTTCTTTTTGACCGTAAGAGACTAATGAATTACCTACCTGCCCCCGCTTCAGAACAAAATTATCGACCGATTCGGTTAATTCCTCTTATTTTTAATTCAGTTTTTAAGATCGGTAGTTTTTATATTATTCTTTATCTAGGAAGGAAGAAAGAAAATAAAGAACATATATTTATTTGGTGACTAAACAAAAAAAAAATTAACATTAAAGTGAACATTTAAAATGGGGTGACACGTTTTGGCACCAAAAAGGCATGTACTCAGCATATGCCGGGGTATCTTAAAGACACCGCGACGCTGGTCTTCCGTACCTAGATGCCTTAGAGGAGAAACTATGCGCGAGAAATAACAAAATGCAAAAAACAGAAACCATCCCAATTCACAACATATAAGTACACACAGTTTCTCAGTTTGCAATATTTTTGACAGAAGTATATAAATGTACTAAATGTGTAATACTACATCAGTATAATATTGAGGTTTAAGAATCTTTATTTTCTCATAAGAATTACTCGTAAATTCACTTACATGAGAACATTACATAAATTATTAACTTAAAAATATACAATTTGTCGGGCAACATAATTATAATGTAGCTATGTGGGTAAATTTAAATATTGTCACAAATACTCGCTCCGGAACAGTACAACAACAAAAAAAAGTGGCACGGAATAGGCACCAATGGAAGCGGCTCACTACCAGTGCGCGTACTTGGTTAAAGTCTTAGAGCTTTAAGTTATTGTTTTATCGCTTTTTTTACTTCTAATAACGATTTCAATTCAATTTATATAATTTTAATGCAATTAACTTATTCGTAGTATTTCAATTTAATTTAGATGTATAATTTCAATCGTAGTATTTAACATTATCAAATAATATTCTTATTATGCACGGTGTCGGGTTTCATGTGGTACAAACGAAAACCATCGATAGAGGGGTCCAGGGGCTACTCTAAGGACCTCCATGTATGTTCCGCGAAAATTTATAGTTTTCGAGAAAACAGCATTTTTCAAAATTTTTTCTTAGTACCCAAAATGACACATTTTTTAATGATTTCTCCTAAAGTATTATTACTAGAACCTTGTTTTTTTTTGTGAATGTGAACAATTGATAGGCCTTTCATTACACCACTACAGTTGTAACTCAGCCTAATTATTTTCTGCAAAAAAAAATAAACAGTGAACGATTTTTTACTTCTTTCTTTAGGGTGGTGTAGCTCCAAAAAAGCACATAACATAAAACTTCAGGACCCATTTCAAAAACTTGCCTACTATGTGGACCTACTACTTCAGGTCAAAAAAGAATAATTCTGAAATGGGAGGATTTTAATATTAAATTAAATTTCGTCAGTCATGAACTCAATTGATTTCCAATGGCATTAAAAAAGTTTACTTTGAGATAATCTGTCTTAAGACATCAGACGTCATTATAGACAGATACCAGTTTTGATCCCTTTGTTCAAGTTTACAAACTGTTTTGTTAGTCTTTCCTTGGATGCTCTCGCGTTCGTACATTGTTTATACTATCCCTTTTTAACTATTGGCGTGTTAACGGACTTTTCGATTGCTTATTTACTTTTATTTTGACGACTCTGGAACGAAGACTTGGCACGATTACTGGACTAGATTTAGCCCTAATACGTACTGTGTGTTTGTGGGTTCGTTCGAAGCATAATACCTTACACGGCACGAGAATATGCAGAAATGCATTATTATTATGGATATGCCAGAGGAAACGCTCGACTTGCGGCACGTCTGTATCAACAGCGGCTGTTACAACGAGGTGGACCACAACCTGAAACATATCCAGATCATCGTGTTTTCATCCGTGTTTCCGCCGCCGTCCAGGAGCACCGTATAATGAAGGTGTTTTAAGAGAAGACCCCTATTTGGTGGAAAACGTTTTGGAAGAAATTGCTAGGGAACCTGCAGCTAGTACGCGGTCAATCGGTCGGCGTCTCGGTGTTCCCCATCAAAGAGTTCACAGAATTTTGCGCAAGGAAAGCTACCATCCATTCCACCTACAAAAAGTCCAAGACCTGCTACCTACAGACTATGACCGACGTGTGGCTTTCTGTCAAGAGATGATTAGGAGAGATAGCAATGATCCAGGTTTTTTGACTCGATTTTGTGGACTGACGAATCAAAATTCACTAGGAGTGGTGGTTTTAACATGCATAACACTCACGTATGGTCGCGAACAAATCCAAGGCTGGTGCGCCGCCACAGCTTCCAGCACCAATTTTCTGTTAATTTGTGGACTGGAGTTTTTAACCGACAACTAATCGGCCCATTTGTTCTACCAGAAAGATTAAATGGTGCCACATACCTCAGTTTTTTGAGGAAGAATCTGCCCGACCTTATGCTGGATGCTCTGCTCGATGTTAATTTGGAGTTGCGCCAGCGAGTATTTTTCCAAAATGATGGAGCTCCGTGCCATTTCGCTAGAGTAGTTAGAAATCATTTGGACCAAACATACCCAGACAGATGGATCGGACGCGGTGGACCCATCCCCCGACTTAAACCCTGTAATTTTTTTTATCTGGGGATTCTACAAAGAGTTAGTGTATTACAAAGAATACAATACTATCGAAGAATTAGACACTAAACTAAGAGAAGCACAAGAGACAATAAGACAAAAAGACGACTCCATTCAACGTTTAAGAAGACAGTTTATTAAACGTTGTCGTATGTGCATAGCTGAAGGTGGACGTCACTTCGAACATTTTTTATAGTAAAAAATACTTAATAAAGTATTTTTGTAAAATCGTTGATATGTTTCTACTTTATTTCATGTTATCCTAATTTTCTGTAATCTATCAATTATTGAAGGTGCCAAGTCTTCGTTCCAGAGTCGTCAAAATAAAAGTAAATAAGCAATCGAAAAGTCCGTTAACACGCCAGTAGTTAAAAAGTGATTGTATGAACAATGTACGAACGCGAGAGCAGTCAAGGGAAGACTAACGAAACAGTTTGTAAACTTGAACAAAGGGATCAAAACTGGTATCTGAAATGACGTCTGATGTCTTAAGACAGATTATCTCAAAGTAAACTTTTTTAATGCCATTGGAAATCAATTGAGTTCATGACTGACGAAATTTAATTTAATATTAAAATCCTCCCATTTCAGTTTTTTTTTTGACATGAAGCTCATGCCGTAGCCGATTAAAATTTTACAAGTAGTGGGTCCACATAGTAGGCAAGTTTTTAAAATGGGTCCTGAAGTTTTATGTTATGTGCTTTTTTGGAGTTACACTACCCTAAAGAAAGAAGTAAAAAATCATCCGAATAAAAAAGTTCACTGTTTTTTTTTTTGCAGAAAATAATTAGCCGTTCACATTCACAAAAAAAAATCAAGGTTCTAGTAATAATACTTTAGGAGAAATCATTTAAAAATGCGTCATTTTGGGTACTAAGAAAAAATTTAGAAAAATGCTGTTTTCACGAAAACTATAAATTTTCGCGGAACATACATGGGGGTCCTTAGAGTAGCCACTGGACCCCTCTATCGATGGTTTTCGTTTGGACCACATGAAACCCGACACCGTGTATAGTTGGTATTTATTTGTTGAATAGTGTTTTATAATTTGTCAAAATATGGATTTTAATATCTGATATATGAATTTCAATTATACTTAAGTGCTAAATATGTGATGTTTTAAAAGTTTTTTTAAAAGTTACAAAAGATTTTGATATTTAGGCAGTTGGTTATACATTTTGGATCCTTCATACATTATATTTCTTTTACCGTCATTTGTACGTGGTGTGTATAATTGTATGTCATCGCAACCTCTGAGTTTCATTTTATGTGTTAGGGTTTTTTTTGTGAAACTTGTATTTATATGTATTTGTTTATTCAATATTTCACGAACTATTAGGCACGTACTTATAGATTTGAGCTATATTCATTAAATTGATTTCTTTATAAAGTTTACAAGTTGGTGTTAGGTAATCAAGTTAAAAAGTACTTTCAGTAGTTTTTTTTGAGCAGTTTGTAATATGGATAAATTTGTCTTAGCTGCTGTGCCCCAAAGTTCTATTAAGTAATCAAAGTGTGGTTTCACCAATGAATTATAAATTGTATAACGGACAGACCGCGGTAATGATTTTACAATTCCACGTACCATACCCGTTAATGATGTTATTTTACTTTTAAGTTTATGAATATGTGGACGCCAAGTCAATTTACTATCCAAAATCAAGCCTAAATATTTTTCTTGGTCCACTTTATTTATTACTTCCCCATTTATCATTAAGGGCGGGTAGTTAATTTTACTTAGGTTTTACGGGGTGAATATCATGTAGTGTGTTTTGGATGTATTTATTGTCAGTAAATTTTGTTGAAACCACTCATTCAGCACATGTAAATCCCCTTGAGCCTCCGCCATCAAGTCACTTGTGGATTGTCCAGCGTAGAACAAACAAGTGTCGTCAGCATATAAAGTTATGTCTATGTCTATATAGTATGTGCATTTAAGTAGATTATGAACAGTAAAGGACCCAAGATTGATCCTTGGGGCACCCCATAGGTTATTGATTTTGAAGCCCCATTAGCTTTGAGTTTTACCTATTTTTACCACCTGCATACGATTGGATAGATAGGATTTAAGCATTGCCAACGCAGTTTCAGCCATCCCAATATCAGCATGTTTCCTTAGTAGTATCTTATGGCTCACCGCATCGAAGGCCTTTTTCAGGTCTATAAAGACTCCAAGAACTTTTTGTTTTTGGTCTATATTCCATAAAGCTACATCATCAGCGAGATTTATTAGGTTATTTTTAAATTATACAACTACGGACAGAACTGAACACAGCTAATTAATTATTTAATTTTTGAATGCGTAACAAATATTTTTTAAATTGAAAACGAAAGGATCCTAATGTTGAACATGATGAGATTATAAAAACGAAAGGCCTTTGGCTTTAACATATAAAAATATTGATTGCTACCGTCAAGCGGGTCATTTACTATAATTAAAACAACCTTTCCGAATCGGTCGATAACTACGTTCGGAATCGGGAGGCTGCTACGGATATTTTAACTAGGCTGATGGTCTTGACCTGAATTGTTCTAGATATTTATTTATTTAACCTTGATTGCACAAAACCAGTATCCTTCACCAGTCAAATTCAATATGACAATACTAACTTGCATGCCGTAAGTGACAATGCTGACATTAGGGTGTTCTGGCGACAGATTTATCTGAATAACATCACAGGAGCGCTCCAAATCTGCCAACAGGCCCAAGAATGCCGGAGCCTTTAGGACTAGCTTGGCAACTTCAGTGGTGTCTTCGTCGCGAAGTTCTAGAACCGAGTCAGCTGTTTGGGTGGCTATCTCGCAGTCTGTCATTACGTTGTGAACTGATTGGGGCTGTAGGCTGAAAGTTTGGGAAACAGCTGTTATGAATAAATAAATAACGAACCAAAAGGTCATAAATTTTAGCAAATGTATACCACCATGAAAACTTAAACGAGAACATGGGGATAGAAACTACAGGGTCTTACCCGGTTTCTCAAAAGTCAGAAAGGTGAGTTTGAAACATTATTCTACAAACAAACTATATGTATATTTCACGACACGATTGGCGTAGTGCTCTGTAGCACGGTTTTTGGCCTTGTCTTACGTAGTGTTTCGGGTTCGATACCCGGTCAAGTCAATCCAGGAAACGATCTTTACTTAATTGGCTTGGGTCTGGGTAATTCCTTGTCTGGTACCTCGTAACACAGGGATATTCATTCCTACTTCGAGACCATGACAAGAGGTGTGTTGTCTGGCGCATATTTATATATGAAATGTATTTTTTTGATAAGCAGCAAACAAAAAAATTTGGAGATACTGAAACCTTAAATTGGGATTTTTTTATGAACTATGAAATACTTAGTCATAAAAATGGATAATATTATATCTTACACCAACAGCAGAGGCGATCCCTCGCTGCGGTAGTACATCTTCAGGCTAGATTCTTCTCCTGATCCAAATATATTGAGGCATTCTGCCAACACTGCTATGCTAATCTGAAAATGTGAACCAACTGTTTGCAAAACTATGAGAGCAACTACTATAGAGCAACTATTAGGTCACTTATAGATAGTAGTTTTCCTCTTAGCAATAGGACCGCAATTATAATTTTTAACTTATTCTATTACAGAATAAACCACTTATTCAAAAAACAAACAGTATTAAAAATTCAAAAATTGTAAGTACCCAGTAACTTACTACTTATTTTTTCTCTTATTGCTAAAAAAGATTTGCTAGATTTTCTAGAGTAGTCAATATATAAAAACGTATCAATATATATATGACACGAATGGCGTAGTGCGCTGTAGCGCATTGTCTCGCCTTGACTTACGTGATGTCCTGGGTCCGATTCCCACTGTGTCTGGTGTTTTTTTTTATAACTCACTATTCATACATACCTTAAACATAACATCAACATCATCCCTGACATGGTACTCAGTAAAGTTATCAGATGGCACATAAGCGGAGGCCTGCACACACTTGCCTTCTTCCACTGTCAGCTTCAAACCTTCTGGAAGCGCGCAGAATACTGCTGACTGTAATCATACCAAAATGAGTAAACATTTTTTATGGGTGCTTTAAACTGTGGTAATTCACTAATATAAAAAAAAACTAATATAAAGTGTATCGTAGTGAATAATGATGGAATGATATATTTCAAAAAGCTATCTTTACGAATTTGCCCAAATATAGTCAGTTACTTAACATGACGACACGGTTGGCGTATTACGCTGTAGCACGGTTTCTCGCCTCGATTTCCGTAGTGTCCTGGGTTCGATTCCCGGTCGGGTCAATTCAGGAAACTATCTTTTCTGAATTGACTCGGGTCTGGGTGTGCTGGGAGACGCCCCTGGCTTATTTCCTTGTGTGGTACCTCGTAACACAGGGATATTAATCCCTACTTCAAGACCATTACAAGAGGTGTGTTGTCTGGCGCATATTGCTGTTAAATATTATTTGATAACCAGTTTGGTTTAAATTGAACTCTTTATCGTCAGTACTTTACAATAAGCAACTTACTCACTGCTACTCTTAATTGACTTCTCAAAATTGCCAACTTTAGTATTAATTTAATTGCAAAGCAAAACACCAAGCATTGTGACCTGCCATGCTGATCCTATGAATAAACGATAACATAAATGAATCACCTCTTGAAACTGTATTGCCTTTAACAAACTGCACAGCGTTTTGCCAGAGTCCATAGATGCAGTGAAGTAATATTCCGATATGCCCTCATCCATTTTGCTCACTCAGATGAAACATGGAACGGACCAACATTAAATACTGATCTGCGGTCACCTCATGTGGAACAGTTTTGCCTAGGATTTGGGCTAAACGTGCAGCTAAAATGTGCTTACATAGTACTTCGGTTTTCCTCTCCAGAACCTTAAATAAATCATTTAAAGATTTGCAGACAGATTATTATTATATACAAGCTGTCAGTCAGCTGCTTTGCCCGCGAAGACTGTCTTTCCCATCAAAATATAGGCTAAATTAAAAAAAAAATATAGTCCATGTCACTTCCCTTTTACCCAAGGGGGGCCACACAACAAAGGAAGAATAAATAAACAGAAAAATTAAATGACTTTAAGAACTAAAAAAAATGAAATTGTTATGCGTATAAATGAAGCTATAATAATAATGTCACTCCCTCCCTGATAATGTAGTTTCATGTTGGTGAAAGAGTTTTTAAAATGAGTCCAGTTGTTTTGTAGCTTATTCAATTCAAAAAAACAAATCTTTCCACTTTATAATATTAGTATAAGTTTGTGTTTAAATAGAGTGAATGAATATCACTAGATCCACAGGTAAAAAAAAAGGAAAGTAGTATGAAGAGAATGCAATTCTTTAATTTTTATGCTTTAACCCGTACCGTGTAACTAGTACAACCAGTTTTTGCATAGCACGCCATACGTTGTCACGGAACACCCATATGTTGGACTAACACTCAGCAGGTTAAAATGCTTTCCACACCTTTGCTACACTCCAATCAAAGAAAGCGTGACCGAATGTTTATTCGGAAATCATGAAAATGTTTTTTTTAGTTTTTATTTATGTTATGCTTGCTTGATCTAACACTATTTTGCATTAAAAAAAAAAGAGTTACCTGATGCAGAAACGCCTGACAAGGACAGTAGTTGATCTTCGGAAATACTCTGTAACATCTATCGTTATCACCTTTGATCTCTATCAAACTTCTAGCATTATTTGAGGTCCTGTATTCGACTAGAGTTGCTTGTTTCTCTAGAATGTCGAATGCTCTTTGTAAAACTGTCCCAAAAACTGAATAGAGCGACAAAATATCTTCATCTGAAACTAATAATGTAAGTAATAACGAACAGGAGTAGTACAACCATTTATATAGTCAAATCTTCACGTTTACTTACAATGTTTAGAATCAGTAGAGTTAATGCGTGTTTCTAAATCATTTAGAACATGCTCTGCAACGGTATGCACTTGAGAGTGACCTGCATTATTCATAATTTCATGGAGAATTTATTTAAATGTCTAAGTTTTTAGTAAACATTTTATTTTTACGTTTTAATGTCTTTACCCGCGAAATCAAAACAAAATTCACCTCTTTTCCTTCGTGGACGTCAAACGTCAATGTCAGACCAGTCAAAGACAGCCAATCAAATCAAACAAACGTCAAATTGATCTTCAGTCCGAATTTAAATTTCAGCAACTTTATGGTCTGTGCGATACTTGAGGTTTGTAAAGGCCGGCACTTTTAGAAAAGGCCCAAAAATGTATGGAGACAAAATGGTCTCCTTTTTAGGCTGACATATGAGTATTTTCTGCAATGCTTGTCCAATGAAATTCTGTTTAATCGTCTGGCCACTGGTAATACTTTCTTTTTGGACCGGATGGAAAGTGATTTTAGCACTTTCAGTGAAAATTCCCAAATCGGACAGCAGCAGGCTCGGTCGAACTATCCTGCCTGTCACTGTCAGTGTCACTGTCTTAAAAAAAGACAACAAGTTTAGTGTTTTTTGTGGTTCTGGTTAATTACCGAATTACAAACAAAAACAGGAGATTCAGCTATAAATTCTAATAATTGAGGTAGCAAAAATGAATAACTACATTTAGTTTGACTAATATAACAACAACCTTTTCTAAAAGAGGGTCGAGGTATGTACAGCTCGAAATAGAAATTATTGATATTAATTTATAGTTTCTATATTCTACAGTGTATTATATTTGTGTTTTAGGAACACCAGATGCAATGCCGGAACATCTCGAGCTTCAGCACCTCGTGGATTTATCTGCAGGAAGTGGGGACGAGACTATTCCTAACCTGTTGGAAAATAAGCGGCCACTCATAAAGCGATGTCCTTACCTCGGCCTGATTCTTGCGACGCTATCGTCTTTGTTTTTCTCACTGTGCTCGGTCATCGTTAAGAGCCTCGTGAACATCGACCCAATGCAACTGGCCATGTTCCGGTTCATAGGAGTGCTTTTACCTACTATACCAATAGTTATTTACACTGAACAACCTGTGTTCCCGCCCGGCAAGCGTTTGCTGCTCGCTTGTCGCTCCATAGTGGGTACAATAGGTTTGACATTAAGTTTTTACGCCTTTCGGAACATGCCCTTAGCAGATGCATCAGTTATAGTATTCTCTGTTCCTGTATTTGTTGCATTGTTTGCAAGAGTATTTTTGAAGGAACCCTGCGGCGTATGGAACACAATTTCGATCATATTGACTTTGATTGGAGTGATATTAATAACTCACCCGCCATTTTTGTTTGGCAGTGATTTGACCACTGAGCATAATCAGAATTACAACACCCTTAGAGGGGCTATAGCAGCATTTGTGTCTACAATATTTGGTGCAAATGCTTATGTCTTACTACGAGTCCTTAAAGGCTTGCATTTCTCTGTAATCATGACAAACTTCGGTGCTATTGCTATTTTGCAGACACTATTATACTCGTTTATTTTTGGTATCCTCTGTATGCCAAACTGTGGCACGGAAAGATTTCTTGTTGTGTGTTTAGCTTTGTTTAGCTATTTAGGTCAGATTCTGTTAACTATGTCCCTTCAAATGGAGCAGGCCGGCCCTGTGGCCATTGCTCGTTCAGCAGACATTGTTTTTGCTTTCCTTTGGCAAGTGATGTTCTTTAATGAGATTCCAAGTAAATTTTCTGTCTGTGGAGCTGTTTTAGTACTGAGTTCTGTACTACTAGTAGGTCTACGTAAATGGGCACTTGCCTTGCCAGCAGATTCTCACTTGAGAAGTAAATTGGGAGTTTTAGCACAATAATTAAGAAACACTTATTTAGTCATAGCGTATTGAATCTCACTGCATATTATCACCCAATGTACCTTATTATTTTTCAAATATTGTGGTATTTTTTACCATAGCTCTGGAGGCTGGTTTTATTGCCACTTGAAGTACTTATGTAGTATAAACTTATTTTACTGGTTCTGAAACTCATTCATTGATGGGCCTGTAAAACCAGCTGAACATTGTGAATGTTCTTTTGTTAGCTAATAATGTTGTAGCCTGTTAAGTTTTAATCAATCGAGTGTTTAGGAGCCAATAGATCTTTTTGTAAGGCAGCTTCGATTATTATCTATTAGGTATGATCATAAACAGATACAATGACTATTGTAGTGTATCCTAAGTGTAATTTTCACCCTGAAGACTGTTAATTAAGTCTACTCTAACCTGTGTTGTGTGTTTTGGTCTGTATTAGTACTTTGCCTCTTGGGCAGATCCAGGTTATATATTAAGATTGAGACGACGATTGGCGTAGTGCGCTGTAGCATGGTCTCTCACCTCGATTTCTGTGGTGTCCCGGGTGCGATTCCTGGTCGGGCTAATTCATGCAATGATCTATTCTTAATTGGCTTGGGTTTGGCTTACTTCGAGACCATGACAAGTGTGCGCCAGACGCGCATAATTATATTTATATATATAATTAATTTATATTTATTATTTACAACAGCACATTCTGGGCAACGTATGTTTGGATTGCATAATTTACTGTAGTTGTAAGGAATGCATTATTGAAATCGTGTGACATCACGGGGAAAGTAAAGAACGAACAAGCAATGTTTTTTGTAATTGAAAATAAATCATCATTATTAATTAAGGCACTATGCTGAATTTGTACACGCTTGTTAGGCCACAAGCGCGACGGTTATTGACACTACGCAAGGAGGGGCCGTATGTTCCATTTTACATGTCCTGGATCTGCCTATCTAAAAATAGCTTGTGTTCCTCTCGGCTTTAATTTTGCTAGTTTATAGAGCATAAAAACTGTTTTTAAACTGTTATGTCTTTTATGCATTGACTATAATTAATTTACTGTTTAATTTGAATGCCTTAGGGCTTAGGATTTGAATTCGGTGAAAAAGATAATTTCATTTGATCATTTATCCTAAATCTTGAATATCTTTGTCTGGCTAAGTAGCCGTTAAAAATATTGATCAAGCCACCGTGATTGGTGGATCACCCTAGGCGCTGCGCAAACGTAGACACTTTTTGTTGCCGACGATGCAAACTATCACAGGGAATAGTTGTTGTGTCCTGTAGCGGTGATCGGACACAGTTTATGTATGCGCAGGGAGCGGATGATTTCATACTGGTTCTATAGAAACCAAATATTCATCGGTGGCTTGTATCTGACACAAGACACAAAAGTGTCCTGCCTTATACTAATGGAATAAGGCTCTTTTTCTATCTGTAATGTTACTAGGCTGTCTGGCTTTTTATACGCGCGTATACGCTCGTTCTGAAAGCTAATGTAGGCGCGAACAATCGCGTAACTCGTACGGCCGTCGACGCGCTTATAAGCTCGTAAATCCATGACGATACTGACTCACCACAACCGGTTCGAGCGATTGCCGAAATAAGCCAGTGTACGCGCGTTTGGTTTTTTGAAGCGCGAAATGTAGTGTAAGCGCGCTATGGCAAAGCAACCGTATTTGCCCGAAAAAAACCCAAGTTTGAAACTGCTCTTTGGATCGCAGATATGTTATTGTTAAGGTAATCCCTCACCTAGAGAATCGCCGCCGCCTCTGCTGAAAAACAGAAGCAGGAATCAGACAGGAGGCACCTGCTCTCTACATTCACGCCTTATAATCCCCCTCGCCTTAAAAGTCGTAATAGCTTTCTCCGCGGAACCTCCTCTTTAAAGTGCACCCCAGGTGAGGGACGAAGTAAATTGTGGCGTGAGACTCACCCTCCACCACCAGAGTATATGGCGCCCCTTGAACATCTTCCTGCCGGATGTGAACTGCCGTGGCCCACATGGAAGTCGCTTAACCGTCTCCGAACCCAAGTGGGCCGCTGCAGGAGTAACCTTTTTAAATGGGGGTACATCAGTGCGGACAGGGTACAATGCGACTGCGGAACCTCGGACCAAACAATGCAGCACCTGCTGGTTTGCCCCCAGTGCCCTACCAGCTGCTCAATTAAGGGTCTATATGAGGCCTCCCCCACTGGGGTGGCGATGGCGGAGCACTGGGCTGCTGTTATTTAGTATTGGCGATGGGATCATCGACACGAAGATGAAGAAGACCTAGAGAATTTTTCTGTAATGCATCGTTTCAGATTCGCTTTTGAGCATTAAATTACAGTACTGTCGGGAGACCGGGATGCCAGGGATGACATGACGAACATTCGCCTGTAATGTACATTTCAGATTCGATTTTGCGCATTACATCACAATACTGCCTTACAAAACTTCAGGGAAGTTGTATCAAAATATTACACATTGTAACATCAAGTTGCGCATTGTAATGCGCGGGTCTCCTCGCTCACTGATGTAATGCTCGACTCTGGAACGTTACATTACAGGGAAATGCTCCAGGTGAGGGAACACCTTTATATCATCACGTAAACTATAGGTACTTAAAGTTTATGTTGATGTGATTTTTAGTACCTCACCACCACACAAAAGCCACTAGAGTGCGGCCTGAATGTTGCCCGAATTAGCTGTTAGATGGCGCTGACTCGATATCATACAAATATGCTTTTTTTTTCTGGCAAAACGCGATGATGAAGTCAACCACTCGGTGGCAAATGTTAGCGGGTTGGTGTCGGCGGCATTATTCAAAAGATATAACCGCCAAATACCAAGTGTGGTTCTTTCTTTGTCTGCAGTGTATTTTGATGGCTCTTAAAGTTTTAACCCTGACTGTATAAACTTTTATGTGTGTGTAAATGTTTTTTATCAACTAAGTTGTTCAAATAATCGTTTAGACTTTAGTGTATTATAAATTAAATAGCAGACAACGGCTACCTAATGAGGTTACTACAAACGGTCAAATATCCTCTATAGATAGTGATTTTTATTACAAAGTGATAATGCTTAAGTTAAATTGTGGAAATTTGACAGTTAATGGTAACTTCAGGTCGTGTTGTATGTACCTTGCACATCACTTAACACACATTTATTCCTTGCATAGGTATTCATTGTATGTGTTAGATTTGCAAGCTTTTTGTTATTTATCTAGTCAATTTTTTTAGTGGCCAAAAAATGTTAGATACACCTACTTATAATTAATCTATTTTTGAAAGCACAACTAGAGCGTTCCCTAGTCGGGCTCTTGTGAAATATTTTTTGCAGGTCTTAAAAAAAGGTTGACAAGCTCAGCTGTCGCTTTCAATTCAATTCAATTCAATTTATTTTTATTTCAGACAAAGTCCATTGTGTTAGTAACAATAATCTTTGCATTACTTGACTGTGCTTGTCAACCTTATATCAAGACCCCCAGGCCGATATATCCATCTGGTGGAGTAAAAAAACACCCTTCTACTGCGTGCGAACGCAGTTGATATGCAGCACACAGTGTCAGGCACCACTTCGCAATTGGGCACTTGGGCACGTGCCTAGGGCCCCGCGATCCTGAGGGCCCTCCCATATTTAAAGTATTGACTTTTACTCAGAATAGACTGGCACAATAAAATATTCAACACTTGAAGTTAAAAGGCCCTATTATCCTAAAGTGCGCAGGGCCTCAAATAGGTTACACACGGTCCTGCACAGTGTTACGCTCGAGCTGTGGAACAATAGACAAACAGCAGCCAAGCCAGCAGGGGCGCTAGCCAAGATCAACACGATACTTTCGTTATGACATGTCAAATGTAAAAATGTACGGGAATGACTTGAGCACTAGTCTAATCGGAATGACATCTGATGTCAGATCCATACATTTTCAAATGTCGAAACGAAAGAAGCATGTTGCTCTTGGCTAGCCCTCCAGGTTACCACACACTTCAAATGTCTTGATAGGTTTTTTAAGACCAGTTAACATATCGCTCCTGCATCCGTTACAATTAATGTGACTTGCAATTTTTTCACTCCTTTTTTTTTGAAAACGAGAACTTAACTCGCTATTGGTGATTTTTTTTTCGTATTTCCCTATTGGTTTTATCAAGCGCGATACATCAAAAAATTTTGAAGTTTGTTGGCAACTGAATGTGTTTTTTCTAATACTTACTGTACCAGGAGTTTATTTATTTCGTAAGAAAAATGAGATGGCATACTCAGTAAGTAGAATGTAGAAACGATCCTGGTAAACATTCGATATTTTTTTTATGGATTAACTAAAATAAATATTTCAATGTATGAAAACCTTAACCAATTTTATTTTCACTACGAAAGTTTTTACTTCACCTACTGACTATACCATATCATTAACGGTAAATGCTCACCCGGTATAGGTACGAGTACGTATAAACAACCTGTATTTTAAATATCAGTCCTTATTAGTAATTACATGGCGTTGCTGGCTCACATTTTCATCACTGCTAATTATATTTTGTTTTATGTGTAAATATAACGTAATGTTATAAATTGTGATATTTTTACTTCTAGTCCTACATTATAATAATGATAGATTACCGCTTAAATAAATAAAGACATTATGTTAATTTGGTGCATTTTTGTTAAGGTGGTCCCTCACCTTCCTGTAATTTAACGTTTCAGATTCAATTTTGAGCACTGTTACGTTTGGTGCTTTTACCATCTTAGTGCAGTCATTGAAGCATTATTGCTCCGAATTTTTTTACTGTGAACCGAATTGCATACAATTTTGGAATTAGGTTCATCTTACCCTTAACTTCAAAAGTGAAAATGATTTGAACTCCGCAACCACCCTGGGGGTGGTTGCCACCTCTTCTCGGGGGTGAATTTTTTTTTGCAAAATAACCTCGGATATCGATAGAAGGCCTAATTTTAAGCAAAAAATCATCTCTAAAGTTTTTCAAAAAATCCAATACTTTTCAAGTTATTGGAAATTGAAAATTCGCAATTTTTTCACGTTTTTCATCGGTTTTTTGCAAATATCTCCAAAAATATACGTTTTATCGAAAATTTTACGAAGAACAAAATTGTAGCAGGTAAAACAATGAACAATTTCGTTTTTTATAAAGTACCTATTCTAAGTGCAATATTAAGCTAGATATTAAAGATCAAAGCCGTGTTTTATTTTGTCTGAAATTTAATCGATGTGGTCAATGCCATCTAGCGGCGAGCAGATGCATTTTATGCATTCTAATACAAAAGGGTTTTGTAGTGCTTGAAATAAGCTTTAAAATGAGCACTATTAAAAGTCTTTTGCACGTAAAATAAGTGAGCTGTATTGCAAATAAGGGGAGCATCTAATGTTTTTTCTTTTAAATCAATGGGTTTCATAAGTGCCATTTCCACCAAAATTAAAATTAATCGTATTCCGCCTAGAATTAACTTTATTATGAAGAGTTTGATAGATAGTATCAGTTTGGCTGCTTCAGGACACATATTTTTCAAAAAAGTCACGATTAAAAAAAAAAAATCAAATTTTTAAAAAACCCCACTTTTTTCATAATATCTCAAAAATGACGACAGATACGTATAAAAGTGTACGGATTAAAAATTTAGGTATTTTTCTGACAAACAATTTGGTTTTTTTGTTCTTTCTGTCAAACAAAAATTGACGGAGATATGATTGTTTAAAGAGCGCGTGGCAGCGCAATCACAGCCTCTCTTAAGCCCTTTAACCCTTCACCGTTTTAGAAAAAGGTTTTTTACTATATATTGCAATGAAGGATGTTGTAGCTCTCTTAATTACCTTTACAATGGTTTTTTATAAATTGTGATAGCATGAAAATTGAAGGAGCTATGGTCCAAAAACTTATCATATTTTTTTTCTACTTAGTAACTGAAAATTTCGGAGTGTGAATATTTGGAGCAATGTGAAAGTACGCAGTATAATAGAGACCCACAACTATTGTAATGTGTGTATTTAAATAATAATTTTAATTAACAATTTTTTTTTAACAATTTTTTATCAAGGGGTAGTTTTCAAGGGTTGAAAGGGGGTTAAAAATTTGATAATTATTATAGAGAATATAAAATATTACTTACTCTATACTTACATCTTTTTATGTCATACCAAAGTATTATTTTGTGATTTTTTCAATTTATGGGTGCAAACATGCAAGGGTTGTAAGATTTTCAAGGGGTTGAAAATGATTTTAATATGAGGTAATTATGTTAGAAAATACTTTACAATTTCACCACTTACTATTAGACATGTTTTCTAGCGATAAAATAGCTCAATGTCAATTTTTCCATTAAGGGGTTGTGTAAACAACCGTGTGTAAAAAACCCCTTAAAAATAATAGGCGGAGTTCAGATCATTTTCACTTTTGAAGTTAAGGGTAAGATGAGCCTAATTCCAAAATTTCATGCAAATCGGTTCACAGTTAAAAAATTCGGAGGTAAGACCGTATTTTTCGCTTCAATGACTGCACTATCTGTATAACATTACAG
This sequence comes from Udea olivalis, assembly GCA_947369235.1. Taxonomy (NCBI): domain Eukaryota; kingdom Metazoa; phylum Arthropoda; class Insecta; order Lepidoptera; family Crambidae; genus Udea; species Udea olivalis. Next base: position 4,320,207 of record OX376362.1, on the reverse strand, counting down.
TTTGCGCACTGGAATGCTCGGTTTTCCTCCCTGACCTCCATCACTGATGTAATGCTCGATACTTTGTAACGTAACATTACAGGCGAATGATCACAAGTGAGGGAGCACCTTTATGTTGAAAATTAAGTGTAGTGCTGTACCAGTTACATTGATTCCGCAGTTCTTTAACTTTTAGAGAGTCAGACTCCGTACAAAGCCAAGGAACCCCGTATAGGTACAGCAGGCTGTCCCAAAAAGTAGTGTCAAGCGGAAACCTATAGGCAGAGCATCCACTAGGGCAACCCGAATCAACCCTATGTATGTTTTTAAGAATATGACAGAATTTATGAGACGTTATCTACTAGCGCGCTGCCGTTACGGCTGCAATGTGATTATGCTTAATTACTATAATAAAATAACAAACGGGGCTTTTAAATTAACATTCTTTAATGTTTATTTCATCACATTCCCTTAAAAATAAATCGAATTGGATTTGCTAACGAAAGTTTATTTACACAACACAGGTTTAAAATGGCATCATTAAATAAGTTATTTCCCCATCATTATGAAGTAATATTGCAATTGCCAAGAAAAAAATACTATCTATTAGGTAAAACAATAAACAGATTTTAAGATGACATTAAATACTTATAGTCAACATTATCATTCACATCAAAAAGAAATAGTATTGCATTTGCTGAGGTAAGTTTTCGATTTCTGGCTTCTTGAAATGTGACTTTTCTGATAAAGTGTAAGTCATCACGTGATTGACCGTCGCTGACCCTGGCTCATCACCGCGTTCCACGATCATTTTAGATGAGACTGTTTCTTCGAACTCTTCACCAACCAGTTCCGGTTCAGGTTCGACGGGTTCTTCTATAGGCAATACAAAAGTTGTAGTGGTTGTGATAGGTTCTGGGTTGAAAGGAGGGTAGTACTCAGGGGCCGGAGTGAAGGCTACATGCTCGAAGAAGTTTGGCATATGGGTGACGGGAGGACCTCTGTGGTACTGAGGAGGAGGCGCTACCATTTGAGTTTCGAGGGGATGGCTGAAATGAGGATTGTAATGAGGGTGTTGTTCGTAGTGGATATGGTTCACTACTGGTCGTGGCTGCTGCACAAACTCTGGAACGTTCTCGTAACTGGGCAGAGAATTTTGATGAGCAACAATGTCTTCCGGCTGTACTGTGTACACAAAGTATGTATCATTATCCTTCGAGTTCACCACAGATTCTTCGTTGACTGGGATAAATTCAATTTCTTTAGTCACATTTTTCATATCAGATGTGTCTTTCAGAATAGAAGCTAATTCTTCGGCTTGCTTGTTAGAGGCTACAGCAAAATCGGTCAGGACTTCTGGATCGGGGTTGAATTCAATGCCGAATTTGTCAGCGATTTCTTGGGCAGACATCATCTTTTCTATGGCAATGTTTTGGTATTCATTGTTCGACTTGATATGTTTCAGTAACCTCATAACCATCTGAGAGCTATCCATAGGTGATTCTACCGATCTTTTCTTCCTTAGGGTATTTTCGTCACCTTCTTTTTCGCAGTCGACTAAGGCGTAGGAAAGTAAGTTCGCCATTTCGCTTTGAATGGCGAGGCTTATTTGATTTGCAATTTCCTTTATCTCTTGTAATTGTTCGTCTGATGGTTTGTCGGAGGTGGTGACTTGAGCCATCTTAGCAGATGCTGAGGACGGATGCAGATTGCCCTTAGGCAGCGAGAAAAGATCTATCCAGTCTGTATCAGTGGCTTGGAATTCTTTGATATCTATTTCTTCCGGAGCTTTTGACAATATTTCCCGACTGGTGTTTTCATTTTCTTCTTCGTCGACGTTTGCGTATATAAACGAACTCTGAAATAAGTAAGATAGTAGGTAAATTATGAGTAGGGTCACCGGGTAAACGGTGGGTCACTTTTTTTTTAATACTCACATCTCTCAACCTACCATTCAGATTGGCTTGAAATTAAGTTTGATGGATTGTGTATTTCATTAACTTTCAGAATATGCCTAAATCATTATTCTCCAATAGAGGACAGTAGAGTAATCAGGGTTTTTTTTAAAAGGCAGAATTGACTCACTGTGTACACCGGGTGGTGAACAATGAATCACCCCCTGGTACACAATGGGTCTAGGGGTTTGACTAGTAAATTATATATTTAATAAAAAAACTAAATCGGCATTATGCTTTAGGCACCTTGAATCTTAAAACTTGTACAGATAATATTTTATTTAGTTTTCACTAGCATGAAATTATTATTTTTTTGTTAAGGCTCTGCACTTCTCATAAAACATTAAAAATAATATGAAATTGCGAATATATGGATTATCACGTATTACAATTTTAACAATTCTACATAGTTTAAGTTCGACGTATTAGTTGATTGTCGTTGTTTATATAAGACGCTTCGAGCGCGGTTTTTGTATGCGAGTGCGCCTGTTCTATGTCCGTACCTACGCGCGTCGCACGCACACACTAACAAAGTTTAGGGTAGCTCGTGGGGCGACAGTCGTGGCTGCGCCGTGCGTAAATTTTTATTTAGTGTGCCTGTACAAGTACGTCCTATATTCAAGCTCAAAAATTGCTACAAATAGTATGCGTAAATATTTCAGTGATTGAATATGGATGTCTTATTAGGAACTCATCAAATCCAGAATTGTCTTTTATTTTCCTATGATTTCTTCACATTACATTATGTGTAATCGGATACGATTTGTAGGTCAGATCACTACTCACTACGCCCCCTACCATTAAAATTAGGGTTTAACATTTTTTTTTAACTAAACTAAAGGCTATGATTAAACTTAGCAGTTGTATATAGGTAGTAGTTTTGGTATGTTAAAAATTGGTCATAAATAAATTGAAAGGGATCATTGAATAAATATTGAGCAGTGAAATAACTAAAAAGGGCAGTTATGTTACGTGTGGGCATTTAACAAATCGGAATTAGCTGGCAGGCTATAGCAATCTAAGCAATTCAGTGTGTAACGAGAAAAATAAACAAAAAAATAGTGTGTTTTATGATTTAGCTGGATTCAGCAAGTTTAATTTTGATAAAGGAAATTATATTAACGCTGCATTTTTGACGATTGTATAAACTACATGCAAGAGCCCTACGTGTTTAGGAAACTATCGCACGGTAGGGGCCCGACTTGGCTTACTTCTATCCTTTTATTATGGTATAACCAAACAATAACAATAAACAAATGTTATCATTTATTAGCAGAACCATGCACATCGCCTTAACAAAAAGTACACAGTGATTCGCGACCCACTATGTACACAGTGAATCAGACCCACTCTTGACCATAGGACCATTTTTAATACAAACAAGAAATAACATGCTAAGAACGAAGAGCTAGTTAATTTTAATTGTGCTATACTATAGCATACTAACAAGGCATTGGTGCTATAGTAAAATTTTATCGATATCTATAATAAGTTAGGAATTATAAACAAAATACCAACTCAAATTTTAAAAACTTTTAGTCGTGTCTCAGCAAAATCAAGCGCCAAACGTCTTACGATGAACGCAGCGGCACGGTAACTGGGCGAGAGTGTATCGCGTGCGGGGGAGCTCCCTTGAGCGGACAAGCGGCGGCGGTACCTATAGCGGTTTCGTCAATACGTGCCTGACCCACTGTACCCAACTGACCCACCGTTTACCCGGTGACCCTACTTACTTGTCTCTAAGTTAAGTTATTTTAAAGAATATTAAACTAAAAAAAATTTTATCGACAAATAAATATGGAAGTTCATAATGTATAAAGATATTTTACCTGAATAATTAAAGCCAGTATTAAGAATAAGGGCGCCATGGTGAATGCACTATCAAATTATAACACGTGCGGCTTTTATATACGGGACATTATCTTTTTATTATGAAATTAGTGTTTCGACAATCTATACATTTATAGTTATCAATTTTCGTATAACCTACTGCCTGTAATGCAGTTGCAAAGTTTAGGTTTGGCAATCAATTGCTTTTATGAATATGATGTCATGATTGTTTTTAGCAGGGGATTGATGTCGATAATTAAAACCATTGAATACAATGATAATTTTATGTCCATTAATACTAGGTACAAAAAATAAATTAGCGTACAATTTCACACTTAAATTAAATATATCTAATAGCACATTCATTTATCTACTTATCAGAAATAGAGGATCTGTCTAAAGATATTTTTGAATTAGTTCTTTATTATTTAGGTACATTTCTCAGAGAATACTCTTCTTAGTAAAAGAGTATTTGAAAACGCGCCGTGAATTTGTTCCTAGTTTGAATTAATATTTCAATGTTGAGAGTAGTAAGGTGGAGGCTGTTGAGGATGGTCTGAGTAAGGTACTGGAGGGTAAGAGGGTATCATACTGTTTGGGGAGGGGTAAGGTGAGTTAGGATTTGGTGGTGGATTGTACGAGACTGGCGACGTTGGGCACACTGGGGCAGGCCCTTGTGGATAGTGTGGTCTTTCAGAACAAGGAGGGTAGTTAGGGTAGTTGCTGCAAGAGCAGGACTGTGGGGGATAACTGGGCGGATAGGAGTTTTGTGGATATGAGTTCGGAGGATATGATTGTGTGTTTGGTAAAGGATTTGATTGGTAGGATGGCTGAGGGCCTGGACCAGAGCTATAGGAGTTTGGTGGATATTGTGGCTGATTACTGTATGAATTATCTGGATACTGTGGTGGAGCACTAGAGCTGTACTGGTTTGGTGAATATTGCGGTGTACTATTAGGCTCGTACGAGCTTGGAGGATATTGTGGGGGGTACGAAGGTTGCTGGGGCGGATATGGTGGAGGTGGGTATGAAGGTGGCTGAGAAGGGTAAGAAGGTTGCTCAGAGGTTGAGTATGGTTGTTGCTGTGAAGGTGGGAACGAAGATTGCTGGGGAGATGGATACGATGGTTGCTGAGGAGGCCCATAAGACGCAGGCGGGTAGTACTGGTCGTAGTAATTTGTTGGTGGATATTGCGCTGACCGTGTAGCTTGGTTAGAAACTCCTTGATAGTAATCAGTCGATTGATTTGGATCTAATGTGTAGTAAGGAGGAGGATTCTGGAATTTAGTCGAAGAAATAGTCACTGTTGGATTTCCTGGTGAAGGAGGAGAAATAGCTACAGTTGTAGGGCTGGCAGACTGTGGGGGTGACACATAAATATATTGAGGAGACGACGTTTGAGCTGATGAAGAGTAAGGGTACGTGTATGAAGTCTCGAATGAAGTCGCGGTGTTGCCAGTGTAGTCAGGTGTGGTTGCAGCGCTGGAGTACGATGATGGCGTCGTGTTAGTGCTTTGCGATGATGTTTTCGTTAAGAATGCTGAAAAAGAAACAGATAAAAAAAACTTAGACTTGAACTTAAACTTATTAGTACTAAAAATAGTGTTTCACTATTGAAATTCTGTCACGTTTTGCCATAGGTATATCTTCCAAATTAGTAAAATTATAATTTTGCCACATGAATGACTTTATTATAGGATGACCATTAAAAAATCACTGAACTGAAACCAATTACTTATCTAGTATTAGACATATTTTTCTGCAGTGCTAGCGATAACAGTTAGGTCTGTCTGCGATGTATGAGTTCGTGCGACCAAATAATTAGAAATGATGTCAAATTTGTAAACCTTGTGTTAGGTACTTGTATCATCATAAGATGTTCACTGATTTTTCAGATATTTGAAATAATATTTTTTCTTTCGAATTGAGCTAATACTACATCAAGATTTACCAACAGAAACAATGTTCAGCATACGCAATAGTAAAAATATAAAATCAGCTAGAATTGCGTAACATAGGAATGTGTAACCTGCGTATAACGCAGCAGTAGGCATGTTTTGTTTACAAATATCACAATTAATAGCACTTACGTGATGAGTAGAGCGCGCTGATCATCTGGTTCATTCTCTCATGTAGCGATGCCATCTGAAATTGTCAATTAGTTATTTAAAAACGCTTGAACATCTAGCGAACAGCACTGCCGCGGCAACAATCTTTCGCATTTGACTGAATACCTCCTTTAATGAATCTAAAATTTCTACCATATCAGGATCTTATGGCCAAGTTTTTGATAGATTACTAATACAGGCAGCGAGTGTGGTGGATACCACGCTCGCTGCCAGAATTTAACTTTTTTTGGGTTAGGTATAACTTCCTCATTTGAGGAGGACGGTGCTGGTATAGCCAGACAATGGTCTGCCAAAAAAGACGCCTGCCGACCCAGGATGGGCTGGAATGAACTGGGACCCGGGATGAGCTCAGGCTCGGAGGGGTCGATGTGGTAGCCGAGCCGCTTTCTGTACGTTGGCGGTGGTGCTACAAACCACGACCAGCTTAGAGGGGAGCCTATAGGCGCGGCTTTTAAAGCTTTGGTCTCTTGATCGTAACGCTGCGGTATAGGTACAGCATGCGGTGACGGACACATATCGTATGGAACCGCTGACGCATACTGCGACAGAGCAAGAGACTATCCTAGGCGTTTTTCATACGTGTATGTGTCTGGCACCGCATATCGCAGCGTTGTGCGTTACGATCGAAAGACCAAAGTTTAAGGGGTGGAGGCGGCAGTCCAAAACCGTTTAGAAGGGATAGTCAGTACTCAGATCATGCTGCGATGTTTTGGTCGGCAATAGTGCGACATAACCCTGTGGTAGTCCCGGGTGAAGGTACATTTCGGGATCTGCTTATGTACATTTTCTTTCCAAGCACTTACTTGCGATTGTTGCAATTGATGACAGCCCGGACAGCTCGGTGCGGTTGCATGACTCAGCCCTATCGATAGCGCACTTAGTTTTATGAGCAAAGTCAGCATTTTGCTCGATTTACAATAACTACTTTTTAATAAATAAAACTAATTTCATTTGATCATTGATCCGCTCTATTCTATACTCCTCTGATGGGTAACAAACGAGATCTTGATATTTAAGCTTTTAGTATTTTAGAAACGTGATGAGATGAATACGATAGGATACAGATTTGATGATAGCGTTCTCTGTGATAAGGTTGTCCGGAAGATAGTGATTTGTAGATTAACGGTAAGGTGCAATTATCAATGAGAGATAAAAGTTAGAAGATAATTATATTTTGTCTCCATTACACGGCTGCGTAATGTTTCGCAATTGATGGTGACTCTTTCACAGTAAGTAGTCGTGGAAGGTGCCGGTTGAGATAAATAAAATATGGTGGGTCGTGGATTCGATTCCTATACTAACAAAAGTCTATTTTTCATCAACTCATGTCCATCTACGAGTATATCTGATAGTTCGATTTAAATTAAGATAGTGAAAGTCTGCACAATATTGAGGTTAAGTCCCTAAAATCTGATACTCGTAGTAACCTACGTAGTGGCCTACTGGACAAGCATTCCAACTCGGATCGCGGATCGTGTGGTCCTGAGTTCAAATCTGGCCAGAACCAAAATCTTTGTGTTCATTGTTTGATTGCCGACTAACTCTCCGGTGATGGAAAACAATGATATGAAACCAAATAAACCCGGATAGCGGCGGAAGGCTCACAACCTACCACGTTGAGTCCTAATACCATTGGTGAAAAGTGGGCTGAGTGTTTCGTTCACCATAACGGCAACAGTCACTTGCCTCTGACTACCTCCTTTGGAATAAATAAAGTAACTTTAAGTTAAAGATAATAAGATGACCCAAGTTTAAGGCCATGGTCACGAAGTTAGCAGGAGCGGGGGCGTGAGTGGCGGGCGCGGCAGGCCCTTATTATCTCGCTCGCGCCGCGCCGCAGCCTTTGAGTCCAGCAGACAGTCCCATATCTATGCATTGATTGAAACGCGCCGCTCCCGCAAACGCTAACTTTGTGCCAGCGGCCTGACACCCTTCAATCTTATGCAGTGGGGTGGAGCAAACTGTCGATAGAAGCGAAATAGCGAGCTATACATGTAAAGGTTACTTCACTTTGAGTCACGTGTAATAATAAATAATAATATGCGCCAGACAACACACCTCTTGTAATGGTCTCGAAGTAGGGATTATTAAATCCCTGTGTTACGAGGTACCACACAAGGAAATAAGCTAGGGGCGTCTCCCAGCACACCCAGACCCGAGTCAATTCAGAAAAGATCGTTTCCTGAATTGACCCGACCGGGAATCGAACCCGGGACACTACGGAAATCGAGGCGAGAAACCGTGCTAGAGCACAATACGCCAATCGTGTCGTCAAAGACGTAAGATAGAGAGACGTAAGAAGTGTAAGATTTCAAACTACATCTAGCTACAGTAGAATGGAAATAAAATAATAGTTGAATTAAGAGTAGGTAGGCTGTGTATTTATTTTAAACTAAACTTATGTGCTGAACTAAAACTTTGTTAATGTGCACTAATGGTCGCTTATAACAATTGACGACGTCGAATCAGCTTCACCGATGGACTCAGTCCTTAAATTCCTCGTATGAGTTCCGATGTATTTAGCAAACAGGATCTCCAGTCCCAGCAACCCCATGGACGTGATCGCTCCAAGGGTGGTCAGGCCAAGCAGAGGAGCCACATCCCAGAAGGTTACTCTCTCGGCTATTAATGAAACTCTGGAAGGAAAAAACGATGAAAGGAAAACGTTAGGGCATCATCTGACTCCTGGAATTATTCAGAGCTTCTGTACCAATCAGTGTACCCTTCATGTTTACATTCAGCTTACTTATTGTGGAACAGTTAGTAGTACCTACCTAGGTATTTTTTTATCTGTATCTTTCATTTATTTAAGTACCACCTTGTTTTGTTTGTTTTAATTATTAGTAAGGTCATCCCGCTTTTTAAATCTGGTAGCAAAAGTGACCCATCTAATTAAAGACCCATTTCTATACTACCAGCTCTCAGTAAAATCTTTGAAAAAATTATATTGAACCAGCTGCTTTCACACTTTGATTTAAATAACTTACTACATGAGAAACAATTTGGTTTTACTAAACACAAGAGCACAACTGATGCAGGTGTAGCACTTATCAAACACATATTTGATGCTTGGGAAAACAAGCAAGATGCAGTAGGAATATTTTGTGATCTTTCAAAAGCATTTGATTGCGTGGATCATGAAATATTACTGATTAAGCTAAGACATTACGGTGTTTCAGGTATCTCATCTCAATTAATACAATCCTATCTTACAGATAGAACTCAAAAAGTTAGTATCAACGGAACTGCATCTTCCGGTGCCACCATACGTATGGGAGTGCCCCAGGGATCTATATTAGGACCTTTGCTTTTTCTTATTTATATAAATGATCTTCCTACCTATGTCAAAGATATTTGTGAGATAGTATTATTTGCTGACGATACCTCGTTGATTTTTAAAGTCGACAGAGGTAAGCAAGCATTTGACGATGTAAATAATACTCTCTCAAAAGTACTATGTTGGTTCACTAGTAATAATTTATTACTTAATGCAAAAAAAACAAAGTGCATCAAATTCTCTATGCCCAATGTGAGACAGGTTGATACTATTGTAACTATGAATGACGAGCCATTAGAATTAACAAATTCTACTGTATTTTTAGGAATAACTTTAGATTCTAAGTTGCAATGGGGTCCGCATATAACGGCCCTGGCAGGGAGACTCAGTTCCGCTGCTTGTGCTGTTAGAAAAATACGACTCTTGACTGATATTGAAACAGCAAGACTAGTATATTTTAGCTACTTTCATAGTGTTATGTCGTATGGTCTACTGTTGTGGGGTTCAGCTGCAGACTTGAACACCATTTTTGTACTTCAAAAAAGAGCCATCCGCTCCATTTACAAACTTAGACCACGCGACTCGCTTAGGGAAGTATTTAAGAAGATCGATATTTTAACTGTGCATGCTCAGTATATTTTAGATAACATAATGTATGTGCGCAAAAACTTGCATCTGTTCAAAAAAAACAGTGACACTCATAAACATAATACCAGAAATAAAAACAAATTGAAAACTCCCAGTCTTAGGCTACACAAGGTGGGAAACTCATTTGTTGGTCAATCTGTAAAATACTTTAACAAAATACCTCAAAGTCTTGTTGATCTACCTCTTCACAAGTTTAAGTCTGCAATTAAAGCAAAGTTAATGAAACAAGGTTATTATAATGTAGAGGATTACTTGAACGACAAAAGTTTGTGGTCATAGTAGGAATAATCTGCTCCTCTGCTCAATATTGTGTTCTTTTTTCTACTCGCATTGACTGTACTCTGAATTTTTTTTTTGTAAAACAAACAAAGTTGAAAAGAGTAACTATCGAGTTTCTTGCCGGAGTCTTCTCGATAAGAAGCAACGTCCGAACCGGTGGTAGATTCACATTATGTATATTCACGATGTGTACTAATATTGTACTATTTTATTTACGTTTATTATTATTATTTCTGTATACTTTTTTTGACATGTCATAAGTGCTTTGTACAAGCTTAAATGAATAAATGATTTTTTACTTTTACTTTTACTTTTAATAAAAAAGCTTTTTATGCATGATATATCGTCCATTACATATTGCAAGTCATCACATCATCGTGGGTACAGTTTTAAATTGAATTTACTTAGCAGCCTGTTTATGGGCTAAGCGCCTGTTCTCTTTATATCTTGGCATCCGCAGAATACCAGTGGTCGTGACGAGCTCTCTTGTGGTACCCATCAATTTTTAGATAAATTTTAAGCTGTTTTAATGATTAAGTGTTTTTGTTTCTTGCCTTAAATCGTTTTTTGTTTTGTTTTTTGTGTATACTGGTACCAAATAAAGTGTTTTTCTATTTCTATTTTCTATTATATATCATAAAATATGGACCACTGGCCACTACGGTCTCTACAAAAGGATAAATTAATATTCTTGTGGGACAATTAGGATCGAAGCCAGGGGGATTAACCAATATCGAACCGTGTATGTTTCCTGCAAAAAGTAACTCTTATCGACAGTAATCACAATTGGTAATACCTGCATGGAGGTGGATGAAGTTGCAAGCGAGAGATGAGCCTCCTGGCCAGGCCGGTCTCGTACAACCAGGCGCTAGCAGACCTGAAAATCTCAGTGTACTGGCCTCGTGCTGTACTGGTCACCCAAGTCATAGCCTAAAAAGGGTTTTATAGGCTTTAAAATAAACTCTGTTATTCATTTGATATCGCGGGTTATTTTCTACGAGTTTACCGTAAGATAATGATATGGCATTGTTAGTTGGTCATGTGTGAACTATGTAAGGGAAAATTTTAAGTTTTTGGGTTTCCAATGCATAAAAGCGAAGTTAGTATTTATTGGTAAGTTATGTATCTAGTAATTACCTATGTATGAACAAATAAATATAAAGATAGAAAAACTGAAAAAAAACGATTTCGGACCTTGATCTCGAGCGGGAATCGAACCCGCGTCTATCACAATCCGGGTGACTGCTCTAAATCACTGAGCTACCGAAACCTCAGAGGGACGAACGAATCTACATAACTTCAAATACTAACTTTATTTAAATATGTTCTAGTACGTAAAAAATTTCCTCAGTAAAAAACGAATGAATAAATATTAACTGAAAAAGAAAACGAATGTTTTGATGTAGCTATTTGCAAATACAAATCACATCTACCAATCGGAGCGAGCGCACATCACGAGTATATCCGTGGCTGCGCCGACGCCGCCGACCATCAGCGCCTGAGTTCGTGTTTGTACTTTTTTTGACGGTAGATATATTGTAATAAATTCGTATTTAAGCTACCGTTCTTGTGTACGTTTTCGGAACAAACGAAATGTTTATTTTTATATTCTCATTCGAGTGAATTGTTAATAATTCTTAGTGAGAATAAATATCTTAAAACCTATATTATGTCATGTATATTTTGCTCTGAATTTGACGATTTGAAAGTATGTTTAAAAGTCTATTTGAAAAAAGTGGTTTGAGTTTGAGTTTACTATTGATCAAATTCAAAGGGTGCCTTCACCAAAAGCAAGCTAACCTCAGGTATGGTGTCAACATGCTGTATTTTACAAAGTTCATTGTCGCTGAAGTTGTCCAGGTATTGATATATCTGGTGGTACTCCGCGTGGTATGCAGTAGTACCCTGCTGCACCAGTTGAACGCCGTTCTGGATGTCTTGGTAGAACTTCGATGTCATTTTTTTCGATTTCAAGTACTCTAGGTCTTGCCAGTTGGTCTCTACCTGCGATATTTAAATAACATCAGAGTAATGACTAGAATGTAAATCCGCCGGAGGATCCCACTGCCGGGCAAAGGCTCTCCCCCGTTTCCGTCCCAGTAACTCTAGATTCTAGAGCATTTTCTGGCCTGTACGTCTACCACGAGCTGCCACTTTAAATTTGCGTTATCGTTCGCGTAAATTTGAATTGGCATCTCATGGTAGACGTACTGTTATAGGCATCCGATTCATTGCGTCGTGGTCTGCCGAGATGTTGTTGCTTCCTAACTACGGCCACTCTGTAGCTGATATTGGCTAAAAGTCAACTGGCATTCAAGTGACGTGTCCAGCTGAGTCTTATTTCTACCTAGCTGCAGCTCGTCCCGCATCTGCTACTTTGGTTTTGGAGCGTTTCTAGCAATGAGACCATCTAAACTGGAAGAAAGTCATGTACAATGAATTATTCGAGCATAATAAAATACTGCATCTATCTGAGACTAATTTTGTTGCTGTCTGTTCAAGTCGTTAACGCATATATCCTAAAATACCTACATTAAACATGGAGTCCCTGATAAAGTCGTGATCTTCTGACGCAATAGCGTATCTGGAGTCGGCAAGAGCTCTCAGGGTCTTGGGGCCTCCTCTGCCAGTGCTCATAAGCGCAGACACGATGGCAGAAGTGTAGTATGCATGAACGAGCATCGAGCAACCAGATAGCACTGTGAAGGTCCAGCGACCGGTGATGCCCTCAGGGACTGCGCTTGCGTCTGTCAATAGATACAGGTTCCATTACGTTGAGAGAACGCTAAGTGACATTGTAGGGGATGGTTCCGCGTTCTTGTAATGAATGAATAATTTCCTATAATAATCCCTAATAATTCCACTATTTTTTTCCTAAATTCGCTTACTGAACTAAATAATTCCCACTACGTCAATAACCATTTTAAGGAGTCTAGAACTTTAACAAATAGTTGACATTTTTGTATGAACTGCCGAGGTCAAATCTCTATTCAAGAACTAGTTAAACGCTTGTAAGTACTTGGAGCTTGCAGTTTTATTCTTGAATAAAGGGTATCTAATTGAGCGCTTTGTAAATTCAAGCGATGTTTCGAAATTCTAGGCTGCCAGTTAAATGTTGATGGTGGTACCATAAAATGAAGGTATCACAACACACCTTGCTGCATCCATGTGGCCAAAACAGTAAAGTACGCTCCGTCCTTCTCCTCCAGTTTCCTGGACGCCACTCTCTGAGCCACGGCCAGGATCAGCCCCACCAGTAGGCAGGTCCACCACACCACGGCTGTAAACGGCTCCACGTACATGTTGCTGCTGCTCTCCCGCTCAGCTAAGTATGTGAAGCCAACGCTGAAAAAAAGTGGTTTGAATGACAGAGAAAATATTCCTATTGCTATTAAAGTTGAAAACGAACAGTAAGATTATTTCATGCGCTACTAAAATACCAGCACAGACAGGTACAGACGTTGACCTCATCATAATCTGTGCCGTACTCTCTGAGATTAAATGGCAGACAGCAAATCAGCAATAGAAGCAGTCAAAATCATCAAAAACTGTAACATTGCTGTTCCTAGAAATGGTCAGGTCAAAAGTCATAACCATGACAAGAATTTATGAAGCAGAAGAAGCGTAAAATGAGGTTCGTAGCAAGTGCATGTTTTGCAGGCCTTCGAGATGAGGTTGAAAAGCTCTGTGGTGGATTTGCATTAGATAAAGATAAAAGGGAGTGACGTGCATTATAAAAACAATGGGGGAAGTGGTTATCGACTACCCTGTAGAGAGAAAACATGATAGATTGTATTTATCTAAGAAATCCATTCGAATAACTCAAGGACCTACCTGAACAGCCATATCGGCATGACGTAGTCGAGGTGCTCCAACCGCTGTTTGAGGACACGAAGCACACCAGCGCTTAGGTCAGCGGAACCGGTGCCGAGCGTCAGGATCGTGCCGTTCTTCTCTGTGTTTGATACCCAGTATTGGATTGGCAGTAATACTTCCCTAATTAGGAAGCAGATCATTATTAAAACCTCCCTTTTTTACAAATGTGTTAAATACTTTGAACTATTCATCATTGTCAACTGCCTACTGCCTACCCCAATACGCGTCACCATGCCGTCATATTCTCAGCATGTTGCATCCAGTTTCTGGCAGCACCCCTTCGCAAGTCATCGCTACTCCTGGCCAGAGGGCGCCCCACACGCTACGTTTACTGATACGCGATCTGTTGTTACACGTATATTTTATGGCCTAAATAGTGGTGCATGAATTTTTCCCCACGAAAAATAAAAATAATCACGGAAGCACTCTTGCTTCCGTGATCATTTTGCCACAATGAGACCTCCTACAGATCCTGGTAGACGTGATGAGTACCTAACATATGATTGCTTTTTTTGACTAATCAATATTAAAAGGGACGTTATGCTTTATAAAAAACAGAATGCAAAATTATGACGCACGTGGCATTGGAAGCCTCTATGAGGAGAGCAGAGGCGGCGTATCCACACCGCAGGCCTGCATCAGGCACGGTCGGGTCCAGCAGGTACTCCGCAAACGATCCCTTGTAGCTATCTCCGGAAAAGTGAGCCACCTGTATTATTCAATTTTTAGAAAAAAAGTGAAATGTTTGCAAAAATATTCCTATCATTATGACTCTCTCATTAACTGCGCACGGTTTCTCGCCTTGACTTGCGTGGTGGCCAGGGTTCGATTCCCGGTCGGATCTTTTCTAAATGGTGCTGCTTCCTGTCTGGTACCTAGTAACACAAGGATAATTTATCCTTACTTCGTGACCATGACAAGTGGTGTGTCTTCTGGCGCATATTTATTTATTTATGATTTCTACAACAGTTTTTACCGGGGCAGCAATCCTGAAAGGGTACTTGTCAAGGCTTCGCAATCTTTTGATTCTTCTCCAATCTTGTGTCACCTGCAGCCCGTTTCTGTTCCAGTACCCCCATTCGTGTATTGATGCCCCCTTTTCCGGATGAATGTAAATATTTTCAAAGACATAGTTAGGTTTTGCTGATGAGGATGTTCCTGAAATAATTAATTTGAATGTAGTCACTTTATTACTTTATTTATTCTTCATTGCACATAAAAACGAAGTACAATTGGCGGAGGCGTTCTCGTCCAGTCAACCACAAGGATTATATTGCAGGGTACATACTCGTAGGATAACCAACAAATGGCACAAATTTGCCAAATGGCACCCGAGCCAATTTAGAAACAATTGATTTCACTTCTTATGCCCTAAAAGTACGCCAATATAGCCCTACGAAGCGGGACTAAAGTGACCACTTTAGTCTCTAGGGAGTAAAAAGTAATTAGTTTTTTAATTTCCTTCATGTGACATAGACAAACTCAAACAGCTAGTAAATATACTATTATCTGTGGAGTGTGGACCATCTTCATTGCGAAAATGTTGAGAGTTTTAGGTCCATGGTTTGTCCGCAAAGAAGGTGTCGCTATGTGTTTTAAATTATTTAACTATGACTGGTTCAGAAGAAAGAACTGACCGCGAAAAATGTTTTTGTACTAAATTGACTATTTTTCTCGCACTCAAAGTGAAAAGTACAGTTTGCACCTCGAGACTAAACGCCAACTTAATATACCCTCGGTTTCATTGACTCCCTCGCACGCTCGGGTGTCAAACCACCTCTGGTATATTATGGCTTCGTTTAGTCCCTCGATATTATTATACTATTACTGAATTGGCTCAGCTGAATCGAACTATTATTCTACGTAAAAAGACGAGAAACCAAACCATGCTACAGCTAAGCCAATCGTGTCGTCAAAATATAATTTATTTAATATCTTTATTTTATTTTAGTATGGTGACCTTATGATTATGATATAACGATATTTATTAGTTGTATGAATCATGCATGGGAATATTTAGTATTGCTCTACTATGTGATTGCGGACTCGTGACCGCTGGAATCTGTTCTTATGCTAGAACAGATTTGCAAATAATTTGTTCTCTAAATTTTTCCAATAATAAGTGAATTTTAATTTTAAGCATTTTACAATGCACTATTTTCCACACAAAGATAGATACTAGAAAAATCTACCTGTTCCTAGGGCAGAAGCGGGACACGCACCCGCGTATTCCACAATCCGGGTGCTCTTGCAACTGAGCTATCAAGGCCAATAACAGACCTGGCGAATTTGTCTAATGTATTTTACCTTGTAAGCCAACGTTTCAGCCCTAGGATCAGGTAAAATGTTTCTAGTTTCCACCTTTCTGTTATCAAAAAGTTACCATTAATCTCTTGTAGGTTCATTACAGCTGCCTTTTCTTCTCTAAGTAATGTTACATCTGCGTCATATCTTACTTTGCTGATAGCATTTGGTATACTTTCACCAATTACTAGCCATTTATACCAATGAGAGAAATAGCTTCGATTGATCTAAAATAATATTTGTAATATGTTACAAATTAGCAGAGGAGAATTTTAGAAACATGGATGTGTCCCTTTTTATTGTTTTTAGTTTTATCTATGATTCGAACTAAGTACCTATATCGATCCTAGAGACTCAACGGTGATAGGCAAGACGGTATTTTTTTCAAACGATTAATCAGTAGATTTTATTATTTTAAAAAACGCTGTCTATGGTTATCAAGGCTCACATGTTTGTCCTCATGGATTAAGTCACAAGTGAAAAATAAAGTGAGTGAGCTTGCTTAGCCGTAAGCAAATCTATATAAATGACTAGCACCCCGCCCGCGGCTTTGCCCGCGTTTCGATAAATATTATGGCCAAATTACATAAAATCTATATAAATTGTAGCCCATGTGCTTTCATCCAAATCCGTTGAGTAATTTATGCGTGAAAGAGTAACAATGATCCTCACAAACTTTTGGATTTTATAATATTAGTAAGATTTATTGGTATGTATTATCAAATTATGTTTGAATGCAATTTCGCCATCAACATATTTATTCATTGATGAATTCATTCATTAGATTAACACTTTAATCTCTTAATAAGGTTTCAATTCACCAACCTTTTCCAGTATGTTGTCATGTTCCTGCTTTATGTAGATAACTCCTTGAAAGTGGTGGTTTTGGGTGTCAACGAGAAACTTCGGGTCACATACAAACTTTAACCTTAACCCATAATGAGAGAACTGCTTCACGAAGGCAATTTGGTCTGTGGCGAAAGAACAGTTTTAACCTTTAAAATGTCTGGTACTTTTAGTGTATAATTTTATCCTCTTATTTATAAAACAAAATGACAAATATACGCTGGAATCCAGAAACGTCAATCAAAGCTGAGCAGTCCTTACAAGTAAAGCTGTCCCTTCCATTTCTATTGACATGTGACAGGGCAGCATCAATTGAGGTGGATATAGAAAGGATGGATGAAAGGCGATTACCGAAACAAACTTACAAGGCGAGTGTGGATGAGGCTGTTGGAAGGGGAAGGCCTAGACGGACGTACTTGTAGGACAAGTCCAAGACGTGCTGAGAAAATGTCAGGTCAGGAGTACCCTTAATCGACTAGCATGTATGAAAGGATTAATGAGAGTGGAAGAAGCGCAAGAGATGTGTCAGGGCCGTAGCAAGTGGAATGATTTAGTAGTCTCTGCCTACCCCGTTGGGAAAAAGGCGTGATGGTATGTTATCTTTCCCGTAAAAAAATGTATTGAGATTTGACATTGTCATGCCATGTCATGTGTCATCCCAATACATTTTTTTTACGCGAACGATAACGCAAATTTCAAGTGCCAACTCGTGGTAGACGTAACGATTACCGTTTGTGGATACGGGGGATAATCTTATTAGACTGTTTTCACTATGGCAAAATTGTCTATAGACTCTGTTTAAATTTTTATTAATAAGGGGGACAGACGGTGTGGTTTGTGAAGTGATGGGACCCGCTTTATAATAAATGCACCCGCCCGCAATAACACAATACGGACTATGTTTGAAAAAAAAGGCTATTCGCCGCAACCCACAGCCCTTTGACTGTTAACCGAGCGCTCTACCCACCGAGAAACTAAACCCTTACTACAACAATAAAACGTATCGTTGTTATTTTAATTCACCATACCGTAAGTAGACCAGCAAACCAGAATGAAAATATTTCCCACGATTTTGTATTTAAAAAACTCGAAAACCGCTGGAATAAGCATTTTGACACAAAACGAAACGCCTTACAAATCAGTTTACGTGTTGGGAATAGGAGAATATTCACCAAATTAAATGCCTACTTAGATAGATACTTACTCACAGAAAGCAGTACTGGTTGGTACAGATAGCCAATAAATAAACAAAACCAAATTAGATTATCTACTTACTTAATTTTTTTTTTTTTTTTAAATCTGGGTTATTTTGGATTTTGTAATGATTACTATTTATTTATTCATTTTCTAAATTAGTTCATTAATATTTATAATCGGAAGCATCATGTCCAAAATAAATATAAGTTTCCAGTTAGGCTAACACGAATGACTTGCATGAGGATTTTGCATAGTCAGCAAGATGAAATAATGCCCCCAGTCTTACCAGCAAGAGATCTGTTGATAGCCTCGGTAGCTCAGTTGTGAGAGCAGTCACCCCGATTGTGGAAGGCGCGGTTTAAGTCCCGCTCGACCTAGTATTAGGCCATACTTTTCTAGTTTCTATTTATAGATAGAAAATAGAGCATTGTTAAGATGATACCTAAAATAAAAAATCACACAGTGTTATCTGGCTGTGGTTTTCTGTAAAGAAGAGTATGGAGGTATAAAATTTGCATCCAGCGGGCATGGCAGCTGAATACGAGCGGATGAATCCGCTATACCTGCCTACAATAGAGTATTTCACATTTCTTTTGTTGAGTTGTTCTTGAAAGCCCTCTCAAAATCGACACATTGCATCGAGACAAAGCACTGAATAGCCTCGCCGATTTTCGAAATTGCTACATCTGTTTTAACAAATTTTTGGACTTGCTCAAAACTTTTCCTACAAACTGTCGCTAACTTGTGACGTCCCAAGCTATCTAGTTATCCGTTTTTACGTGTTCGCGTTGTATTAAATTTTGCGTTTGTAAAATATGGGTTCATAATGAAAGTTGCTATTAAATTGTATAGATTATGGAATGGTAATTATTTTGAATGTAATTAACACTTTCAAAAATGGCTTCGCCTACTTAAGTTTAAAAGCCATAAAATTAATTGTACGTAGGTACATTATTAAATAAATTATAATGTATTTTTTTTGATAATATTTAATTATTTTTAGTATCAGATGATGTTGTCAGAAACCCTATTTATAACTGACATCGAACATGCCTTGTCTGCTGACTGTACCTGATAATGGTTGCATGGGTAAATAATGTGGACTTGACAATTTAGGCGGATCCAAGCAAATTGCAGGTTAGTGAAATGTCGTTCAACAATAGCTAGGGAAAACCATTTATATTTCAAACCACAGAAGTCATAATTTATCATTTATTTCTACATAAAACCTTACTTTGTTATTAATGCATTTAAGTTTATAAATTATTTTTTTCTTACTGCTACATTTGTTAGTGAAAATTTACTAAAAATATTCAGAAACATTGTACATAATGTCAACAACCCTTAGTGATAATAGGGATATGAGGGGGGTGGTGGTGGAGCCCCGCGACCACAAGAAGGTTTGTGTTCAAACTTTTCTTTAAGAGGCTTGGCTTCCAAAGAGCACGGGCAGCCTCCAGGCGTAAATGCACTCATGGGAAGAGGTGGACTTGGTGGGGGGTATGAGGGAGGAGGTGCGTACTGCGGGGGAGGAGGGCTGTACTGCGGATAAGGCAAGTACGAAGGGGGTGGCTTGTATGATGGTGGGGGCGCTCCGTAAGGAGGAGGAGGTGATTGAGGAGGCACAAGTGAGATCACTACAGGTGCCGCTGGGGGAACTACAGGCGGCAACGCCGGAGGTAAGTATGGCGGGGGAGCTGGGTAGACCAAGGGCTGCGGCGGTGGAGCCGGCAGGACGAAAGGCGGTTGAGGCGCTGGTAAATACATAGGAGGTGGAGGAGCTGGGAGCACGAGTGGCTGTGGAAGGGGCTTCGGAGCCTGACACGGAGAAGCAGGCAAAGCTACTGGGGGAGGTGGCGGCGCCGGCAGGTACATTTGCGGGGGTGGTGGCGGCAAGAAGACTGGGGCGGGTTGGGGCGCTGGCAAAAATACTGGGGCTGGCGGAGGCGGAGGCAAAAAGACTGGGGCTGGCTGTGGTGTTGGCAAGAACACTGGCGCTGGCTGAGGGGTTGGGTGAGGCGCTGGCAGCATTAAGGGTGGCGGCGGAGGCGCTGATAACATGTATTGTGGTGGCGGAGGGGCCGGCAGGTAGAACTGTGGAGCTGGGAGAACTGGCGGTGGCGGCAAGGGAGCAGGCAGAAACATTGGCGGTGGTAAGTACGGAGGAGGCCCTGGCAGCATCAGTGGAGGAGGTGGCAGGAAGAACGGCGGCGGCGGCGGAGGACCGGCTGGCATGAGAACTATTGATGAAACTGGTGTTGATTCCTTGTCACATAGTAGTAACTTCTCTTTTTCTGTAAATAATAGTTTATGATTAACCACAAGGAACGTGATAGCCGGCTCCAGAAAAATGGTAAAAGACGCTTGCGGATGATGATGATGACGATTTAAATACAGTCAACCAAAGCTCAACCATTTGGACTTGGCTCTTTTTAGGAATTTATAACATTGTTAGCAGTTCATAGCAGAGAGAATCCGGAGTAGTGAGTATTTTGAGTTATGTACCTACAGTATATTTACAAAAACAAACGTACCAGCTAGTTTTGTAGATAGAAGGGGTTTCAGCAGACTGAAATATACAAATACAAAATTAATCTCAGAAATTATCTTTAGAAGTACAAATTATGAGTAAATGCATTATGTACTTACGATGAAAGAACTGTCTTTTTACATTCTTTCATTTCTTTCAGCGCCTCTAACTGTAAAATAAATGAATCAATAAGTTAACAATTTCTCAAATAGACTCAATGAAATGGATCGTTTTAAGAATTTCCGTAATAAGTAGAAATATTTATTTTGATTTAGTTATATTTTTATTTCAATTGTTTTGCAAAATTAAATCGAATAATATAACGGTTCTTTTTTGTGCTTAAAATAAATAATATCTATCAACTTATTCAATGATGAAAATACCAAAAAAATAAAAATTATCGTACCAGACATAAACTTTTGTCGTCGCACGCTGAAATATAAGGGGATGATAACAAAATGAACCCTAAGCAGGGCAAGAAGAGTCTGAAAACCCCCATTCCCTTGATATCAACTATCACTATGTTAAAAATCTACTTTTCCATCACTTATAAGCGTTTATCCATACTATTTATATGCCTTACGTGATTCTCGTAGCCATTATTTATCTATGAAGCAATGATTTCAGAATAAAAATCTGGTTAAAAATTGATAGTAGATTGGACGTGCTGATATGGCCGCTTGGGTTACGAAATTTATGTAATGTGGATGGTTTCAAAATAGTGAGCACCCTGGCCTACGGGTGATCGGGCTTTCGAGTATTATAATCCCTTATAAATTGTCAAGTTCACACCCTCAACTGAGCGCAGCGCGCAATTTCGTAATACGATCTTTCATTATTAGCCTGTCAGCGGGTTATGTGGCACCAACGCATATTCCAGGCTATTTACTGACGAAATTTTATTGCTGGCTACCCTCATTTTAGGGTATTAACTTGATGAATATGGTGATTTTAATAAGGCCTTAGCTCAGGGTTCGCGTGGACCCGGGTTCGACGGGCCTGTTTGTCCAAGTAAGATCTGGGGACACTTTACACCAAGCCTATCTGACCCCAAACTAAGCAACGCTTGTCCTTTGACCATGGGTGTCAGAGACTGAAAAAAAATCTTAAATCTCGATGAAGCTTACATAACCACTATAACTTAATTACCATCACCCAGATACAATAAAAGCCGTTGACACGTTAATGTTTGCCCTAGGTGGTGTAAGAAATCAAATTCAGGATATGCTGACGTTGTAAGCCAACGTTATTCCATCAATGTTTCAGGCAAGTACCTATAAACATCCGAAAGCAATATTTTTACAAATATTTAAACTTTTGGTAAAGATGAAATATGCTATTTGAATATTTCAGCATTTTACAATGAGCATTTTAGTATTTTTTAAAGAGGTTATATAGCCGAATTGTGAAAGACGCGGATTCGATTCCAGCTCGAGATCATTAAGGTCCGAAATCGATTCTTTCCAGTTTTTCTATTTTTAGATATGCAAAACAATCATTGTGAAATGCTAAAATAATCAATGTATTAATCGAATCCAGGACTTTCAGCGCTTTAGGTGGGATCTCTATCCATTGGCTAGGACAGGCCCGTTGGCGCGACGGCGTTCTGTGTCTGGCCGTTACTTATCTTTTATGTATGTATTCGGCACCATTTGTACAAGCTTTGTTTGGTTAGAGGTCAGTCAGCTTGTTTATTTATTTGATCCTGGCCAAAAGTCAAAGTCAAAATATCGTTATATAAACAGAGGGTCCAGACTGATCTATCGTACACGCCGGCGAGGACGCGCGCCGCGACAAGTCCTATTTAGATCGGCACGTGCCGGGTCGCTTCTCTCCTCAAACCTACGTCCGTTTGCCATCTCCCAGTAACGCCCTAAGCCGAGCCGAGGTTCGTGACCCCCTTGGGGCGCCCTTAGGCACGTTACTTAAATCTTAGGGTAGACTGCCTTCCGCTCACCCACTTGTCCGGTGAAATTGTGAAAGCCATCAGCGGCTAACAATGCATGTCACGTAGAAAAAAAATATATAAACAGATCTGTATGTCTACCACGAGTTGACACCAACGACAGCCGCTAGCGTTCGCGTTAACCGTGTTGACGTATTTATATGGACTTTCGGTACAGGCGCCCCTAGTGATTAAAAAAGTAACCAAAAAAGGCATAGCAACTGAACGCAACGATCGCCTTAAACGTGTTGGCAACTCATGATAGACATAAGTTCTGTAAGGAAAATCTGTAACACGAGGAACGCCCTGAGGAGTACTTAAGCTAACACGTAGTTAATGCCGAGGTGCCCGTGGCTAAGTGAAGGCGGATCGGCAACGGTCCGATGTCAAGCAACGCCAGTCAGGTCGGGTTATGGATGGGTGACCATCCCGACCGAAATTAAGTGATGTGTTTTTCGGGAATATCCGTGCTTCGAAAGGCACGTTAAACAGTTGGTCCCCGCTGACGTCGCAAGATATCAGTCGTAAAGCCTAGTCAGAGGCCTAAAAGGCTGCTTTTAACATATGACGGTAAGGTTTATCACTGGCCTTACATTCACCTCTCCAACAATCCGCACTAAGCCTGCGTGTGGGAGTGTGGCTCGTACCACCTCATAGTTGAGTGTATTTGTTGTTTTTGTTTGTTTGTAATTAATGCAGCCTTTAAAATATATAAATAAGACATCACTTTAAAATGTATCCTAAAACATATGTAGCTATGCCGATGTATTAAGTGACTGTTTTGTTGGTTGTCCTGAATAAATAAATAAATGAATGATACAACAATATCTACGCATCTACATATAGACCACCTAACTAAACGTGACTTTACCACCGGCGATGTAAGGCTGATTCTGTATTAAGAAGACCCGGTAAGAAACTCAGCAGTTACTCTTTACAACTTGTTTTCCTTCTACAATGGGTGTTAGTAACATCAAAGCATTCCTTCCTATATGCTCGCCACCTACCACGTTTGGCTCATATTCGCATTCGCAAGGCTAAAGGCTTCTTGGCAGTTCTTGGTATTCCGATAACCATGAATGCTACATCCATGCCCCATTTGAATTTCAGTCTTTTGAGTTGAGACATTACACCTACTTCATCTATCTCACTCTAACGTTCTCGGATATCAATTTTTTCTCCCTCCCGCACTCTTTTCTTTATGGCTGGGCCACGCTGAATTTGTCCAGACCAGAGCAAACCAGAAGACAATTTTATTTTACTACTAGTTGCCCGTAAGCGGCTTCGCCCGCGTAGACTGTCTTTCCCGTCAAAATATAGCCTAAATGAAAAACAAAATATAGCCTATGTCACTCCCTGAGAATGTAACTTTATATCGGTGAATGAATTTTCAAATTTTCAAATCAGTCCAATGGATTCGGAGCTTATTCAATACAAACAAACACACAAATCTTTCCTCTTTATAATTTTAGTAGAGATGACTGACTTAATTGGACTTTCCCGCGAATTTATTAATAAAGTCATGAGTTTTATTAAAAGTGCTAGTAGTGCATTTATCGGTGTTTGGGTGAGTGTAGAGCTCGTAGTCTTGTTATTTACTGTTGTAGGTACGAGTATATGTGTCGAATTAACCTATATCAGATCATCAGAATGTTAATGTAGGTGCTATCCTAAGTATGTGAACCGCTATGTGGTTAATGATTAATGAAAAGATAAAAGTACAGAACTGCAGCGTGAGGTCATATTGTGTCTTGTTCTCGACTGCTAGGCAGCGTAACAATGGAGCCTAAAGGATTACCACGTCGGCCCAGCTTATGCGCCGGGCCTTCTCACGCTACGGGGGCATCCCGGTATACTTTGACACCCCCAGATGCGAGCCCCTTGGAATAGGATATAAGACCTATTCCAAGCCCGGCTTACACCCCAGTGCTACCCATGTCGCGCTATTCCATAGCGGTGAGGTATACCGGGGTGTTTTTTAATGGGTTTGCCGCCGGCTTCACCGGCGGAGAGTCACACACTAGGGAGCATTACGCACTATCCACTGCCCGACCCAGGCAGTTGGACTATTACTTGTGTTTTTACTTGAAAGTCATATTATTATTACAAATGACAGACATACGACACGATGTTGTGTGAATCTCAACCAGCGGTATTATACTCGTGTTTATGGCGTGTAAAACTCCTTCTGAAGGTGCAGGTCCTTCCGGAGGAAGTTGATAGCAACATTTCCATACTTTTTTTCAAAATGAAGGTGGATGCTATTACTGCTATTATCTATTTAAATATCTATTTAGAATTATTTAAGTATGTTTATCAGTGTCTGACATCCATAGTACGAGCTCTGCTCAGTTTGGGGTCAGATGATGTTGATGTAAGTGTGATAGATATTTATTTAATTAACTGTGCCGTCAACAAGAGGTCGCACGTAACCACATTCATAAATTAAAGCAGATGACGCGAGTATGCACTGAATACATCCGTATGTATGTACCTCGCGTGTCAAAAAGGAGAGCAATGCACCTCTTTTGGCGCTAATCAAGTACTAAAACCCTCAAACCAAATTTTTTTAAGTTAAGGAAGCCGATCACAACCGATATAAAATGCGTCTTTATAGCCATTGTTTGCAAAACCACATTGTTTATTCAACGTTATCAGATGGTATTGTTTATTATCATTACCTTTATGTAACACTGTCAAGTAATGCAACCTTCAAACGGCAATAAATGAGCTGATACTATATAAAGCTAACGAAATTAATTATTCGGTTTAATTGAAAGGAAAGACGATTATAATAATGTGGATATTAATTAAGTTCATAAAAACACAAAGAATGGGAACCGTATATAAGTGCATAGTTATACTAGTAAGTATTGTATTCTATTAATGTTATTTATGACTAGATTTATACAAATATGATGAAATCTGTATAAGAGTTATAGTTGCTAATACGAGTTAGTAAATGTTAAGGCGGCAGTAAAGATCTGGAAGGAAGACCAAAGAAAAATGGAGAGCAACGCAATTCGTTGATATTGATTGATGCTTCACTTCATTGATGCACTGGCACATATTTATTTACTTATTATCAAATCAATAAATAAATATCCGCTAGACAACACACCAATTGTCATGGTCTCGACTCGAAGTCAGGATAAAACCCTTGTGTTGTGTTTTGTGTTACCTAAGCGTTTTGTTAAGTGGACGTATGTAACCACTCAACAAAACATTTAGGTAATCTATATCTTATTTTCATGTTTTTATGGGTTTCCTCCCCTGAATTCAAATAATTAGGGCACTTAAAGTTTAGGTGTCTTTAAATTAATACCGTAAACCGCAATTAAACTTTCATCTACGCTTGTGGACTGCGTGACTTTGCTCGACGTTTAAGAATTTAAGAACTTTACGTCTACCACGAGTTGCCACTTTAAATTTACATTATTGTAAGCGTAAAAAGTTGTATTGGGACTTGACATTGTAATGTCATGTCCAATCCCAATACAAAATTTTACGCGAGTCTACCACGAGTTGCCACTTTAAATTTACATTATCATTCGCATAAATTTTTGTATTGGGATTTGACATGACATGACATTACAATGTTTCACGCGAACAATAATGTAATTTTATAGTGGCAACTCGTAGTAGACGTACTTGTTTGTCCTTTACTGTACTGCCTGGGATAGTAGGTAAACGTGTGCAGTCGGCTTCAAAGGACGTCGTTAACTATGGTGTTATTCTCATAATAACTAACGCTAAGTTAAGTAGAAGTTGTACTATGAGAGAGAGACTGATGATATAGTAGATATACTCATATCGACTAAAATTTTTAGTCTCACATAGATTATACAACCGGACGCAGATCAAACAAAAAGGTTTTGAAATGTATTTTTTCCCAGGGTGAAAGAAGACTTTCTGTTAGTAAATCAATTAAACTAACGTTACCCTTTTGTATTTCAGATCTTCACATCACACAGCATTCACTGCGGCCTACTGACAGGAGACCTTAAATTGAAATCGAGACCTTTCAGCATTCATCACAACTCTCCCGTCAACATCAACATTAACTCTGATAAACTGAAAATTCCTTTGCCTTCATTGTCTTTACCGAAGCCAGCGAAGCCTCCTCCCAAATTGTCTGATATTTTAAACCCATCCATCTTCTCAAAGTCAGTTATTCCATCCTTGCCTTCAACGAAATCGAAGCTATCTAATTCGGTATTACCTTTGCGTAAAATATCATCACTATCAAGATTATCTTCTCCAATATTACCACCAATACTTCCTCCCCTGATACCTAAGATTCCTTTGTTACCTTTACCATTGCTACCGTTGCTACCCCTGCCATTGCTGCCTCTTATACCTCCGATAATACCTAAACTACCTCTGATCTCTTCCCTAAGGCCTATAAAAGTTCCAATATTGGGGAAAAGATCACCATTACAGCAAGCTCTAGGGCCATCATTAAGTCCTGTGGCTGTGGCTATATCAAATGGAAAGAAGAATCTGATTCTTGAAAAACTTAAAAATCTTTTGAAGAAAGGTTCGCTGACAACTTTCGAATTTAATAGATTTCGTAAATTATTGTTAGATTGACAATAATGAGATATTAATTTATTAATAGAAATTAAGAAATTTATTAAATGTGTGGCATTCAAAAATATTGTTTAAGTGTTATAGTCAAAGGTCCGACTAGTTAATCCTCAACATTCTGTTAAACCTTACCTACCTTACTCAAACTAATACATTTTGATTCAATGGTAGAAGAGCCTGATTTTTAACTGAATTATCATACGCCTTTCATAGTTGAGTGGCATTCAAAACAGAATCATCATTGACTTTTACTGACAACTGGATAGCATTTGTTCGAGGTTGACGGTTCTATACTTTGATGGACGTTTGAGAATCAACGGGTTGGTGAGGTAAAAGGAAAACCCTTGTTTAATAAAAACGACACTTGACTTACCTAACTAAATGATGATGCAGGGAATGTGTTCAGAAATAAAAACAATCAACTTTTTATTTATTTATTCATGTTACATAATATCATGTTTTATTATCTAGCTAACCTTTATTTTGTACCTTCGTTTTCGATGACATCATTGCGAGAACTTTTTGGATTTGTACGGGGCCTCTGATGAAGGAACTGCAAGACGTTTTCGGGTTCATAAAGTGGCTGAGTGATCGGAATTGTAATGCAAGTAACATTTTATTTGAAAATAGTATAATTTTAGGTATACAAAAATAAATAATAAGTAGTAACTAGACGAGTCCTTTTCACTTTAATGAACAGGTTGCATTTCGATTTCATGTTATGGCCTCATTGCCAGCTCCTTTGAGTAGCAGGAGGCTAAAACCTTTTATAGCAATATTAAAACAGCAATGCTTAGAATAAGATATAGACAGCTTAATTCAAATAAGATGTACTCAGACGTACGATTGTTTTAATATTGCTCTAAGATACGAAGGGTCTCTGTTCTAAGTCATCTGGAAGACCTAAAGTTCTGACTTCTGGCTACACTAAAGATTCGAAAGACACCCCCTTTAGGACTGCACGTGTTCATAGGCTGTTGTAACCACTTTCCATGCTCGTACATTTGAAAGCCAGACGGTGGTCACTTGCTACTTAAAGGATTATAGGCACCTAAGTATCCGATGATCAGCGATTTGACAAGAATCATGACGGCGACATGCGCGTGCTATCCGGCGACTCGTGGCAAATTTTGGCGGCATGTCTGCGACTTGCGTACGCGTCACTAACTGGCAAAAAAGTTGCTGATTATTTTCCAACATCGACGAGCCATGAAGCCACCCCCAATCTACCTGCCGTATAGCTTAAGTATGTAGAGTCGTTTAACATCATCTACCGTGAGTCATGATCTCTAGCACTAGCCATAATGTTCTTGAAGATGTTCACGAACAAGTCCTTGATCTTGCCGATCTGCGCGATGAGCGGATACGCTAGCGGGCGTTCGCGCGTGCGGCACGAGAAGCAGTCGGAGGTGCGCGGGCGCAGAAGAGACTCGCGGAGGAGAATACTACCCTGGAATGAAAAAGAAGGTTATTAATTATGATACCAAAATAAGAGAGCCTAGGTTGGCCAACCGGGAAGCTGGCCGGAAGGTGGCGATAGATAGAGTGCGACTGAGGATAGAGCAGAGTGGCGAAATCTCGTGTCGTAGGAAATAACGAATTATGATTCGAGTAGCTTATTGGCGCAATGGCAGAGATTCTGCCTTTGGCATCGATGATCCCCAACCAAGACAAACATTCGTGCGATGAACACTTGGTTGTTCTGTGTCTGGGTGTTATGGTAAATTAAGTAGATATGTGCTTAGAAATATTTAAGAAGGTTTATTCGTGTCTGACACTGTAATATAGACTTTGCTTATCTTGGGACAAACAATCTTGGTGTAAGGTGTCCAAGATATGTTCATTTTTCATAATGTTTTTCGTACAATGACTTATTCCTACTGTGTTTTGGATATCTGTATCCTCTGATGAAAAAAAATGTTGACTATGCAAATTAAGAAATTTGCATGTGTTTACACATTGTAGGTTGAAGATCATAGTGAATGAAGTAGTTTTCGTAACTTATGAGAAATAGGTAGGTGTCATGTTTTCCCTACTGTTAGCGGTGTTTGCTAAGAAACTACCTGGTAATGCCTCTTGATATTGTTTGGAGGCCTTTTCCACCGTACTCTTAAAAACACTTTAACTCTAAAAACTCCAAAATAATCTCCCGTATCTCCCATAAATTATGTTCTTTTTTCTATGTCAATCGAAAAGCTTTTAACCATTCAAAAATTTAAGAATAGGGATAGAAGTGACAGCATTTGTAAGCGCTGTTTAACTTTCAGAGGTGGGAAAATGAAAGGCCATTTCAGATATTTAAAACAAATTGCAGAAGTTAAGTTATTGACGAAGATTTTTATGATTTTTTTATTTTGTTCGTTACCTATTTTTTATTATATTAGCTTTTTACGTGTTCATAAATATTTGTACACTCGTAAACTGTTTAACAATATTGTCAAAAATATGTGTAACTTAAATATATCAAAACAGTTTGGTCCTTATCATATTTTTGAATGATCAGTTTCTTTAGTTTTATCAGCATTAAGATGTGCTACGATTACAAAATTCATAACCACAAGAGTGTTCATTAAAAATCCAGTGACAATGCTTCTCAAATAGATATGAGGTTAACGAATACTACAATCTTTGAGATGATCTCATATTTAACGAAATCTCTAGGTACCTTATTCTTCAGTGCTTTGAGTGAATTTGCAAGGATAGCGTTACGTATAACCATATTTTGATAGTAATTTAGAAAAATACTTCTGAGAAGGAAAGTCCCTTGTTTGCCTACAGACGTATCACGTTCATTACAACAGTCGCATGAATCTTGCTAAATAAATTAATAAATTGTTGTCAAGTACGAACCTCTACAGTAATGGCAATCACAAGCAGTAGAATCCACAGCTGCCCTTTTAACTTCATTCTCGTAATACACCTTCACACATAAATAAAGCAACAGACTGCTGGCATAACACGTCTTTATTAACCACTCCATACTATTTCACACAGCCTATTACGAAAACTTCGAAACGATACACGCTAAAATTAACAATAAGAGACAGGACTACGTAATTTACAACAAGAAAAAGATATGCAACACGTTTATCGATAAGCTACCGGAATCGATGGTACTGTGTGCATTGACCTTGGAGAGTCTCATTCAGTTGTATTTGCTGCATCAGCACTTTTGTCGGAGCGATGTCAATACGTGCGATTGCGCACATCGAGTTGGACGCAAGAAAATGGAACTGTGATGATCGGACAACATGTATCGATTAGTGGTGTTGAGTTTACTGGTTAGTACGCAAATGTTAAGTTGAATTTGTTTAAAAAAATAACCTTGAGTGTCTATATGTTCTCCCAAGCGGATGTGACACTAAATATTTTAGGTTTCTTACGTGTTTAGTGTATGTGTTTATCATTCTAAGAGTTTGACCTAATTAAATTTAAATATCGCAGTGATTGGTGCCTCAATGAATAGTTAGTGTTGTTTTAATTATTTAATGTTCTCTCTCCAGCAGATGTTAATGAGATTTTTAGATGGATACGTATCGTGTTTTTTGTTAGTGCAACTGTCGATGATTTTATCTGCAGGAATGATGCACCAATACGAGTAAATTATGTGGTTTTAACTGTTATGTCAAGTGTTTACTCATAAGGAAATGTTACAATTAGTCTTAAATCACGTTTTGTGTCGATCTGTTTGTGAACTTCTCAATTCATTTGACCTGATTAAACGAAAATATGTGCAGTGAATTATCCAGCAATGTTAATTTTTAATGAGTTTTTGTTTCAGATGATATCTGATAATGTGAAGGCACCTCCTCCTTTCCGTTTGACTATTGACTGTGGATCACAAGAAAGGGTGAGTTGCATAAGTGTATAATTTCTAAGCTTTGCCCACATGCTCGTCGTTTTGAAGTGAAGAATTCCTATTTTGAGCTCTTCAGCGAAAAGTTACGCGAAATCCCGTCTTAATAGATGTCTACAACTGTCCAAAAGCTGTAATATTCTAGCTCATAAACAATAGTATCGGTGACGATTCCGACTTGACGGCACGTATTTATCTATCAAAGAAATTCAAGTGAAATAATGAACGGTTTTGTTTATTGCAATAGTTTTAAGATACGTGGGTTTTTCAGAGGCTCATAGATGCAATAATAACCAACACGAATAAGTGCGTGTCACGCACTGCGTGATAATAAAGGAACTCCCAATTGTCTATGAAAATTAATGAGGAATTATTTGTTCATTAGGGAACTACAACACAGTGGGCTCCCAGCAATTATCTTAATATGGCTGCTAGGAATAAAACAATTAAAACTGAAACTTTGATACATCAAGGCAGAATTGGATTCAGACACACATAGTTATTTCAATAGTGCCTGTGATATTAATCATAACTGAAGATTAAAATGATTAATGTAACTTTATTATACCTTAGTGAGATTTCCATTGGTCCCCTGTAGTATGCGTTCATGCTCAAAATACTCTCATGTAAGTAATTACTTTTTATATTTTATTCCAGGATTCAGGATATGACGACTGGGACGAAAGTGCCAAGTCAGCAACAGGAAGCTTCGACGTCGGCTCCTTTTGTAACTTGATCCAGAAAGCCATCCCCAAGGCTGTCAAAGATGGCAGGTTCGTACTCATGAACGGAGAGCCTGATCAATCTGGATTTGGTAATACTATAGTACCGCTATCAGTAGCTCCACCAAATGGCTTCATACCTAAATTCCCTAAACTGAAAGCACCTAAATTGAAAATACCACGAATAAACGTTCCTAGATTAGCAAACCCTGGCCTTGACAGATCTTTATCAGCCCCAAGAGTCGGATCCCCAATGAGTTTCTCAAAATACAGAGAGCCTGAAGAAGAATCTAGTGCGGAAAAGATGGAGAAATTCAAGAAAGGTGTTCAGAAGATGCTGCATGTCGTCAAAGTTTTGGGGCAAATTGATCAATATTTGTCAGAACGGACTCGAATAATTATTGATAAGCTGACTAAAACCTTTGCTGAATAGGTTTGAATAACAATAGTTAATTAAATAATTTTATTTATTGGTTTGCAGTATTTTATTTGCTATAATTTTAATTGGCCATTCAGATATCTGATTCATTCTTTTCGTTCAAATGGAACAGCATTAAGCCTTTTCTACTGCTTGGTAATGAAACTAAGTTTATAATCATAAAACAGTGATATACAGGGTGTCCCAAAAAGAAGTGTCAAGCGTAAGCCCACAGAAAGAGCACCCCTTGGGGTACCCGAAAAAGATCATTTCCTAAATTGACTCGACTGGGGAATCGAACCCGGGACACTACGGAAGTCTGGGCGAGAAACCGCGCTACAGCACACTATGCCAATTGTGTCGTCTTGGTGGACTTTTAATAATGAACGTAAATAGACCTATTCCATGAAAAGCGTAATAGTAGACGTTATTTGATCTACCACTGGTTCGGACGTTGCTTCTTGTGTACCCGAATCACCCCCATGTATGTTCCGCGATTGTTCATAGTTTTCGAGTTATGATTTTTTTTCTGAATTTCTGAGAATTTCGGACCTAGAAGTTTAAATTTTTTATTTTTTTAAAAGTCTTTTCAAATTTTTTCTTTGCCCAACTGAATCATCCTTAATTGTACTTTGATGCATAAAATAATCTCATATCATATCATAAAACTTTCAAATGTTTATTCTTTCTATTATTTCCTTAGCCTTCCTGCAGTAATTTTTGGTTAGATAACAAATTCATGAACTTCAGGAATGATAAAATGGCCAAAAAACAGTTATTAATCTGATATTCAAATATATTCCATGTTTGCAAATTTCTGTTTGTGAACTGTATGGCTGCGTCAATGTCATGGTATTCCATTGTATGGTAATGTGAGTGCTTCATTATTCATATAAATTATGATACTATGGACTTGTTCACCTTTGGGATATGGGGTTATTCACCCAAGAAGAGTACGCCTTTATTTTTAGGGTTGCAAACTAAATTCCGTGAAGAACGCGAGTAGGTAATGTACTGTAGGGTATCATCCGGCCAGTGGTATGAAGAAAGAGTAGAAGTGAGGGTGTCAGGCGGAAAAGGGCACAATAGTGAGGTTTTCTGAAGTCCAGCGGTTGACTATAAATGACAGATAATAATAATTCACAATACAAGACTTAATAATTGACGTCGTTGTCTTGGGAAAAAAAAAATTGAACGTCGAACTTGCAATTATTTTATAATAGACAGTTCGAAGCTAATCAATAAAAGGAGGTAAGTAGTCCTTATTTTTGACGACACGATTGGCGTAGTGTCCCGGGTTCGATTCCCGGTCGGGTCAATTCAGGAAACGATCTTTTCTGAATTGACTTGGCTCTGGGTGTGCTGGGAGACGCCCCTGGCTTATTTCCTTGTTTGGTACCTCGTAACTCGGGGATATTAATCCCTACTTCGATACCATTACAAGAGGTGTGTTGTATGGCGCATATTTATTTATTTTATTGGTACAAGATTTTATAGAAAATGTATGTCTTGACAGACTAGGATTAAGGTAGAACAGTAGGTAGGTAGCAAGTACGTATACCACGAGTAGCTACTTTAAATCTACGTTATAGTTTGCGTAAAATGTATCGGGATTTGACATTGTCATGTTATGTCATGTCGACTCGTGGTATACGTACTGTACCCCTACCATGAGTTTACCTCAAATAAACTACGAAGAACTAGAATTGATTCTGAATGTTGCTATTTTAATACATTGGACAATAAAAAGTACGTTTTCGTCTTTAAAAGTTAAAAGGTTGTATAATACAACCGTATTGCTGTTTTTTCATTGGTTCTTAAAGGCCACCTGACCTGACATGTAGCGCACAAATTGACATCAAAGAGTTCGTTGGCGAAACGTATAAAACTCAGAGACATCCACAGCTCAGGCACGGTGTAGAAACTTTTGTCACTCTTAGCTCCAATGAACTTTTTGGCGGCAAATCGTTTTGTCAGCAGAAAGTAAGGCATTCAATGATTATAACTATATTATCTATATTTTACCCATATTTTAAGATGCTCAAGATACTGGCAGCATTGCCTCTTTGTATTGCAATACTCACACGCTGTGCATGGATTTACCAGCTCTTAGGTCGCCGGTAATACTTGTCTGTTGAATTTTTGGGCGTTGGAGTAGCGTCAAATTGTGGGCACTAGGACACCTCAGAACCAGAATTTCGACTCCGAAAAGAACGAAGGTTTATTCGTATACGATGCTCGTGGTTTTTATCCCTTAGGTATAACACGTCTTATTGTGCCAAATTGTGACAACGACATGTGACCCACCTACTGATGCTTTTACTTTTAATATGTGCATTGATTCATGTGCAAATGAGCGCACTTATATAAACGATTAACTACACCTCTGTTCCATTGATATAATTAATTGGTTGGTAACTAATAAATTGTTTAAGATCTGTCGGACTTGTCGTAGTTCTTCATTACTGTGTGTATTTATTCCCCGGATCAGTTGAGCACAGGTAGGGCTGTGGTGTACTGCCACCAAAACTTAAGAGGCATATGTTTTTAGGAAAAGATAAATTATAGTTTATGAACCACAAGATGTGTGTCAGGATTGTAGCAAATGTAAGGGATGTGTTCTCTTCTTTACGCCTTGGAGTGGCGTGATGGCTTGTATTGGGTACTAGAAAGAACAAGAAAACAGCAACTAAATAAACGCCTAGGTACGTATTGATGTTATTTACTAAGCCTTTTTAATCAAGATCTTCTTGAACCACCTGAGGAAGAAGCAGACGAAGAAGCAGAACACCGCTATTTGTTCTACATCATATCCACTTTTCGATGAAGATCAACCTCTATTGAAGATGCTATTGTTAGCCTATTTTGCATTTCGTGGAATACCATAAATAAATATACACCAGACAACACACCACATGTCATGGTCTCAAAGTAGGGATAAAATATTCCTGTGTTGCGAGGTACACCACACACCAGACAAGGAATTAAGCCAGGGGGGATCATGCACTGATAATAAATAAAGTGCTTGCGAATTTCTGGTGCAATATAGGTACATAATGATACGAGAAAACCCGCGGTATGCATACAGTTCAGCAATTTAACCGCATACAAACTGAAATGTTAATTAATAATTGCATACATATTGTTATGCGTAATTATATAAACGCGATTGTTGCAAACTACTTTCAGTGCCATCCGGTGCAGTTTGGAGTTCAACTTGTTTGGATACGTGTGAGTTTTATTTTATTTTTGGCTTTTGTACCTACCTAATTTATACTCCGCAAGTTGATTTATATTTTTAAATCTCTTAAATCCATAACAAACCGCCAGGTGATGCGAACCGTCTACTTTGCATTGTGCCAGTCTCTTGTAGAATACTGCATTACAACATGGGGAGGAGCGGCTAAAACGCACTTGCTAGCCGTCGAAAGGGCCCAGCGTATTGTCTTATAGGTTGGGGCAGGTCTCCCTTATCGCTTCCCCTCATCTGACCTCTACAAACGTTGGGATGTCCTTACAGTGCGTCAGAGTTTCATACTGCAAACCATCCTCAATTTATTTTATTATTTTTGTCATTTATTTTTAGTTGACTTGCTATGCAAATTATGATTCTAAAATTTTAACCCTCAGATATTTTGCTTATCTACAAATTCACACACACACTCAACATTCAACAACAACTTCTCTTACATGCACTTCCCACATTCCTCATACCTATACATTCACTACACTCACGAAAAAACACTCACTCATCACACTCAACACAAATTACACGTCTTATGTCCTGCGGTACTGTTTTATTTTAAGTTAAGATTAGTTTTTTTGTAACCATCTTGTGCTTTTATTAAATGCTCTGTGCAGACCTTCCCGGCTAGTGGGGCCCTGGTGACCTGTAACACAGGATCATGATATGAAACTACATCAGGCACCAGTCTCTCACTATTGTGAGAGACTGGTGCCTGATGTAGTTTCATATGTAGTTATGTTATGTAGTTTCATATGAATATAGCACGATTCCAATATAATCGTACACCTAGATTATAATTAGAATAAGTTGTTGTATTGTGGAGAAAATAAATTTATATTTATTATTTATTATTATTAATTTACAAAAAAACGATTTCCAAAAAAAAAATAACATAATTTCAGCAAAGTCAGTGACCTTGCCTTTATCTCAGAAATTTGAATATGTTATAGCAACAGAAACAAAGGCCATATTTTATCCTATTTTATTTTATGGTTCAATTTGAG
Organism: Udea olivalis; assembly: GCA_947369235.1. Classification (NCBI taxonomy): domain Eukaryota; kingdom Metazoa; phylum Arthropoda; class Insecta; order Lepidoptera; family Crambidae; genus Udea; species Udea olivalis. Next base: position 4,283,575 of record OX376362.1, on the reverse strand, counting down.
CGATATTCATAACTCAAAGTTAATTCAGCTTTATTTATTTGTTAATAAAGTAAAATAAAAAGCTGAAAAGCCCAAAAAGAAAGGGAGGAGTTTTGGGATAGTGTGAGAGAGACGTTACAAAAATGTTCGCAAAATGAGAGAGTGATTATGTGAGGAGACTTTAATGGGTGGGTAGGTAGAAAGCGAGATGGGTATGAAAAGGTTCTTGGTGTACATGGTGACGATAGAGTAAATGCCAATGGTAGGAGTTTATTAGAGATTTGCATGGAATAGAATTTGTGTGTGTGATGAATACCATGTTTGAGCATAAAAAGATTCATATGTACACAAGAGAAGAAGGTGTGTCGAGGAGCATGATTGACTATGTGATTGTGGACGAACGATTGAGGAAGAATGTTCTGGACACTGGTGTATCGCGGGGTTGGCGTCGACACAGACCACTTCCTGGTGCTAGCACGAATGAGTGGTCTCTTTGATAAGTGGCGTCATAGAGCACCAGTGAGTACGGGGGTTCTGGAACGTGTAAAGGTGGAGAAGCTGCAGGAGAAGGGTGTGGAAGACGAGTATGTGAATTGGTTAATAAAGCGATTTGAAGTTTCGGAAAAGCTGCAAGAGATTGAAAATCTGTGGGATTGTGTTAAAGATGGATTAGTGAGTACGGCTGTGAGTATTTGTGGAACTACGAGAAGAAGGAAAGGTGGTAAGAAAAAGAGTAGATGGATGAACAAGAGTGTGCAGGTGGCAGTAGATGAAAAGAAGAAAGCGTGGTTGGATTGGTTAGCTATAAGAGCTGATCAAATGATGCAAAAAGCGAAAGATGGAGATGTGGTTGAAGCGAAAAAGAAGTATAAAAGATTGAAAGGAATTGTGAAGGATGTAGTGAACAAACGTAAGGAAGAACGAAAGGATGAGTTTGATAAGAGGCTTACTGAAGACTTTCGGACAAATGTCAAGTTTCTCTGGAAGTACGTTCTGCTAGGGGAGCATCGACCGTAGCAGAGCTTACGAAAATCAGAGGCGATCATGAAAAGATTTCAAAAGAGTTCACCTTAGGGAGATGGAAAGAGTATTTTGAAAGTTTGTTTGATTGAGGTGATGCTTTGACAGAAATAGCTGAGCCGTACATGGAAGGAAATGGGGGTGAGGGTGAGATTTGTATGGATGAGATAGTGACTTAAAAAGTATGAAAGCTGGTTAAGGCTGCAGGGTATGAAAGAGTGTCTGTTGAGATGCTGAGGGCCGGGCGAGGCATAGCTGCTAGTCAGTTGTAGCGCCTGTACCACCTGGGATGCGCAAGCGGGATTCAGAAAGGGAATGGGATGTACGGATCAGGTTTTTACCCTGCGTTGCGCAGCGGAAAAATGTTTGGCCAAAAAACAAAAAGTCTATTGCATTTTCTTGGACCTGGAAAAAGCCTATGATCGGGTGAAAAGGAATGAGTTGTGGTTGTCTTTATGCGCGCATGGGGTGAGCAGCTGTCTGATACGAGCGCTGAGATCTCTCTATGAGTGTTCCAGTCGCAAGCCGTCAGATTAAACGGGGCGTACACTGACTGGTTTGACATCCATAAAGGGGTTAGACAGGGTTGTGTAGTGTCCCCATAGCTGTTCAACCTATTCATGGATGACTGTTTGACAGATCAGAAAAACAGATATTATGGACTGAGAATGGATGGGTTGCTTGTTAAATGCCTTCTCTACGCTGATGACTAAGTCATACTGGCGTCGTCGGCCGACGAGTTGCAGGTAATGGTAACATTAATGAATGCTTCTTTAGAAGCGAGAGGTATGAAGGTGAACGTAATTAAGACAAAAACCATGGTTTTTGAAAGAGAGGAGGATATGACAGGATGTGATGTTTTAATTGGAGGTGTAAAAGGTAGAAAAAGAGAAAGAATTTGTGTATCTGGGGACTAGGTTCACGAGGGATGGAAGGCATGAGTGTGATATTGATATAAGAGTGAATGCAGGGAATATGTTAAATGGAGCGCTGCATGCCTTTATGAACAGCCAGAAGGTGTCAGAAAAGGCGAGACTAGCTGTTCATGCGGGGGTGTTAGTGCCGACGCTTGTGTACGGAAGTGAGAGTTGGGTATGGCAAAAGAAGGATGAAAGTAGGATAAATGCAGTGGAAATGAGAGCATTGCGAAGTTTGGCAGGAGTGACATTGAGTGATAAAGTAAGGAATAGCATAATAAGAGAGCGTTGTGGTGTGAAAGAGGATGTGGTCACAAAAATTGAGATGGGAATGCTAAGATGGTTTGGGCATATGGAAAGGATGGATGAAAGGCGATTAACGAAACAAATTTACAAGGCGAGGGCAGATGGAGTTGTTGAAAGGGGAAGGCCTAGACGGACGTACTTAAGACAAGTCCAAGACGTGCTCAGAAAAGGTCAGGTCAGGAGTACCCATAATCGACGAGCATGTATGAAAGGATTAATGAGAGAGGAAGAAGCGCAAGAGGTGTGTCAGGACCGTAGCAACTGGAAAGATGTGGTCTCTGCCTACCCCGTTGGGAAAAAGGCGTGATGGTATGTATGTATGTATGTTTTATTTGTTAATTTCTTTATCCTGAAATGTAGTCACAGTTAATTTGACGTCCTGTGCGAAAAAAAGTCCACACTTGCCGAGCGTAATTGAACAAAACGTGGCGATGGTGAACCTGACACCTTTATCTTGGCACTTACATTTTTTGGTATTTAACTTTATAATGTACACAAAGTAAGTTATCTGGTGAAGATTGAGCCCAACAATGATCCTTCCTCGCCCTTTGTGATTCCTGACTTGATTTTTCAGTGCATAAGCCATGGCACCAGCACCAAAAGAACATCCTCAGCAGGCTGCCCCTGGAAAACCGGCCATGGAAGCCGTGTCAGACGATGAGATCGTCATATCAGGAGTATCAGGACTTCTGCCCAACTGCGATAGCTTTCAAGAATTTTCCGAGAAACTTTACAATAAGGTAAGGCTGAGGTTTTATTTAGGAGGTTGTGTTCAACTTCTCAAGATGACATATTGATTAAACCCTGAATTTCTACGACTACTCCAATTTTTTAATACGTGCCTTTATTAGAAGCTCGAGTTCTCAAATTTTAACTCGACAGCTTGAGTATTTTCCAGAGTATGCTGGAGTAACAGATAGAAAAAGGTTTCCGTAGATACCATTTGGTACAGAACCTTATAAATGAAATTAAAGAGAGTGAACTAGTTTACTTTTCACCTGACACTTCGCTCTCCTCCTTGGAAGAATTTAGTATGGCACTCTGCAGTCAGACGCTGTCTAACAAATGCCTCCCTGTCTTGTAGGAGAACATGGTAACGAAACACAACGCCCGCTGGAAGGAGCTGCGTCACCCAGAGCTGTCTCCATACGCTGGCATGGTCCGCGGCCTCGCCGAGTTTGATGCACAGTTCTTCACGGTCTTCTATACTCTGGCACACTCCTGCGAGCCCGTGGCCAGGTTGCTGTTCGAACAGACTTACCAGGCTATCTTTGACGCTGGTAAGTGCGCCTGTTGCTATTTGCGTGGTGTTTTGGCCGATAACTTGCGTTGGTAGCCATAATTTGATATTATTAAATGGCGTTGTAAAACCTTACTCAGGGAACCATACATAAATAGCCTAATCTCTCCTGACTGCAAAACTCGTGAGAGAGGACTCTTTAAGCTAAGAATCTTAGCTTAGGGAGTAAATCTCTCAGAAATTTTGATTCCGGAGTGTTTTTAAAGCGTTGCAACTTGCAGTGACAGAAATGAGCACTATTTAAAACAGTCCTGAAAAAGTTGACCAAAGCTAATCAAACACCATTAAATTGCGTATGTACCTACTTCATAGATTTTGTATGTAAAAGTTTAATCGTAACATACACACTGAAAATACGTTCCAGGAATCTGTCCTAGCGAGATTTACGGGCAGCGCATTGGCGTCTTCATGGCGGCATCTCTTAGTGAATCAGAAAAAATGTGCTCCATCGCATCAGTCCCTCTTGGAATTATTGGGTAACTGACAGCTTGTTCAATACAAATTTAACTATATTTACCATACGAGTTTACTGAGACGCCCAGCGATACGAGGCGAGAAGAATTTAAAAACGTGAAGTCTGATAAAAGATTTAAATGAGTAATACTAATGTACATAAATACAATAAAATGAATGTTTACTAAGTAAGTTACTAATAGGCCAGTTCTTTTGCCATTTGGTATCCTTCTTGATCAAAACTTCAGTGTACTCGTACTTCGTTGGGTTCACATTGGCAGTCGTCAGGTGCGACTGTGAAGTTTTTGGTGTGTCTGTTCGTTTGTTTGCTCCCCTCTTTAGTCTTTAGTTTATTTTCGGACTAGATAAATTTATGATATAATTTATGCTGTTGTATCAAATTTGCTCTTGCCCTTGAATTAAACCATTGAGTTATTATTTGTCACTGCCTACAGAGTCAGCAGAACAATGTTCTCCAACCGCATCTCCTACTGGCTGAACCTGAAGGGTCCGTCCATGACAGTGGACGGAGACGCGTGCGGCACCATCGTGGCACTGGAGAACGCCTATCACGCCATGATGAGCGGGTACTGCGACGCGGCCATCGTGGGAAGTGGGAAGCTGATTCTTCATCCGCAAACGCCGATCATATACAACAGGTAGTACAGAAGAGAATCACCACTGAGGAAGACTCAAAAGTTCTTTTTTATGCACAAAGTCAGTGGGGTTCTTATCTAGGGGTGGGACGATATAAAGTCTAATTAGTTACTTAGGTACGTAACAATAATCGTAAACATAATATGACATCTCACCATAAATGATATGACAGCTCTCAGTTATAAAAGTTGTTCCTAAAATAAGATGGTGCAAATGACTCTTAGGCCGTGTCACCATTAGGCTCACAGTGAGCGGTTAACTATTTGCCTCTAGCTCGCCTTCCTATATATTTTAAATAGAGCGTCCAAACAGCGCGTATTGTACCCATTTTGCAGCGTTTACCTTGCCGACCCTTTCAGTGAGCAGCTGAATCGCAGCGAACGATGCTCGCGGCACGCTACAGTTCGCCCCTCTCTCAAAATTGAGTTAGCGAGCGGACAGTCAAAGGCTCATTGTGAGCCTAATAGGGACACGGCCTTAGACAGCATAGCAATAAAAATTGGTACCAACTGCACTTAAACTATGTTATCGTTTCAGATCATCTCCGCTAAATCCGGATGGTAAGACGAAATGTTATGATGCCGGTGCCGATGGTCAATCTCTATCCGAAGCTATCAACGTGTTCTTCTTACAGAAATACAAGGATGCTAAAAGGTATATTAGGAAGAAAATGTTATTATATTATAGCTTTGTAAAGTCAATCATAGCTAGAGTATAAATTAAATGAATATTTAAAAATAAAAATCGAACAAAAGAGTACCTATTTAAGTAGAAGAATTAAAAAAATATTAAAACGTCTTTCTGGTTTTCTTATAAATGGTAGCTACTGTGATTCATAGGCAAATCAGCTTTAATAAATTGTAATATCTATTTGAATTTAGGTCACCGTAACTAGTTAGTTAAAATTATAATAATTTATAGATTAGGTTGGTGAAAAAGTCTTTTCGCATCTATTATGTATGAACTTGTTATAAAATCTCTTTGGCTATACCATTTGTATCTGGCTGGTTTTGGTATCATTAAAAGTTTAGTTTTTAAGAAACATAATTCCAAATTCAAATTAGGAAAATGTGTGATTTTTATTTGTTTTTCTTACTGTCAAGATGAGTAAATCTAATGAATAAATTTGGTACATTTTTTAAAGTTTGCGATGTTTATGGACCTAGTGCAGTAAGAGTAGCACAAATTTGGTTTAAGCGTTTTCAATCTGGAGATTTTGATGTCAAAGATGCACGTCACTCTGGTCGCCCTATTACGGATAAAATGGATGCTATTTTGAAAAAGTGGAGCAAGATCGGCATATCAGTAGGTACGACGTAACTGAAAAAATGAGAATTGACCACAAAACAGTTTTGGCGCATTTGAAAAAACTGGGTTCACAAAAAAGCTAGCTATTTGGGTACCTCACGAGGTCACTGAAAGAAACCTAATAAACCGTGTACTCATTTGTGATTCTTGATTACGACGTAATGTAACCGAACCATTTTTAAAGATGCTGATAACTGGTGATGAAAAATGGATCACGCACGACAAGAACGTGCGAAAAAGGTCGTGGTCAAAGGCCGTTCAGGCTTCACAGACTGGCGAAACCCGGGTTAACTCGCAAGAAGGTGATGATGTGTGTGTGGTGGGATTGGAAGGGCATTATTCATTATGAGCTGTTACCACCAGGCAGGACCATCGATTCTGAACTCAACTGCGAACAACTGATGAGATTAAAGCAAGAAGTTGAGAGAAAGTCATCAACAGAAAGGGTGTGGTTTTTCATCATGATAACGCTAGACCTCACACATCTTTAGCCACTCAGCAAAAATCAAGAGCGTTGGGCTGGGAGGTGTTTGCATCCACCGTATAGTCCTGACCTTGCACCTCCAGCTTTCCACCTGTTTCGGTCTCTTTAGAATTCTTTAGGCAGTGTCAGGTTAACATCACGAGAGGACTGCCAAAACCACTTGTCGTGGTATTTTGATCAGAAGCCTCAAAATATCATATCCCTACCTTTAAGATGGCAAAAAGTGATCGAACAAAACAGCACCTACATATTTTAGTTAAATGTAAATAAACTATATTAAAAATGTTTTGAATTTTCTTAAAAAATGAGAAGAAACTTTTTCTCCAACTTATTATATTAGATTATAAACATTTAATTTCAGAGTGTATGCCTTTGTTGAGCATGCGAAGTCTATGTTCGGTACATCGTCGAACAACGTATATTCGGAGCAACTGAAGATGCCCCGAGACGTGGCCTTGCTGTCCAACTTCTTCCGAGACTTCTACAACGAAGCTGGGGTCTCACCATCAGCTGTGGAGTACATTGAAGGATTCGGAGCAGGTAAATGTGACACTGATAACCCTGATCACCTACAGGCCTGTGGCCTTAGTGGCCTAAGAGGTCTATGCAAGAGCATAAATAAGATCAGCTGCTGGGGCATTTACGCAGAGATTGTTGGATTTTGATGGTCGTACCGTTAGATAATGCTTATATGGGGTCTACTAGAGATCTTAGGTCCGCCATTTTTCATCTGGTTCATATTCATAATATGATCAGATAAGGCAATCGAAGTGTTAGCTCTGGTGTTGCATGTCTCCGTCTGTAGGCTGCGGTAACAGCTGACCATGAGGTATTCCGAACGCTTGCTTGTCACTGATGGTGTAAAATATTATACACTAGGATAGTGGTATTTTGGTGGTAGGTATATTGGTTTCGCGGGTGGGCCTTTCGATCAGTACATCCCTCACTGTTTTCTCTGAAAAGAAGTGTTTCTTTAATTGCTATGGTCTTACGAAGCATTCTAGGAAAATGTTCAAGGAAGGATGAGACATTATTGTAGATTTCACGTTATTTGTAATATAATAATATTTTGCCTCTCTTGATTCCAGCGGATCTGGAGCTAGACAAATTGGAACTTCAGGCAATAGATCAGGTGTTCTGCAAGGAACGAAAGGAGCCACTCCTGGTAGGCAGTGTTGCCTCTAATATTGGCTTCACTGAAGCATCTGCTGCGTCGTGCGCCATTTTTAAGGTAGGTTACAATTTTTGCAAACAATATTTCATCAGAAATCTTTATAAAGCAGCTAAATTGCATATATTATAGTTTATAATCAAGCAATAGCATTTATACAATTCAATTGTCACAATAGCTAATTAGAAAACCACTTGCAAATATATTCATGATCTTCATGTATCAAGTTATTGTTCTGAAATGCCTCTCATTTTTGCAATTGAGTAAAATAAAAGAGTCGTCTGCATTTTGTGCAATAATCTTATTTCTTTCCTCCTCCCTTCCTTATCTTAAACCCGGCAGATTAGTAGTTGCTGAAACGAATATTTAACCAACATTAATTGACTTCTTCAAATCATAAGTTCCGGAACACCGATGCAAGCTACCTGTAACTAATTGTTCTGACTGAACATTTGAAGTGCTTAACGCCTCAATATGCAAAGACAATGAACCCGAACGACATTCGCCACAGGTCAACATAGAACTTATAATTTAAAATTCTAAACATTTGAAGAAAAATAAAAGTTTAAATTTTTATGTGACTGAGTTTTAACAGAGCTTGGCCCGAAATCCCGAGGTACTGTTCAAGTCCCTGGTCAAGCAAAGTATGTTTTCGGTTTTATCGCTACCTAAATCGGATTTGTGATAACCAACCAGCATTTGACATGTAAAGACTTGATTTCAATGATGGTGGACCTTTCAATTCAATTAAATTTTTATTTATTAAGATTTCAAAATCCATGGGCTAGTAATAACCCTTGCTCAGCACTGGGACATTATGGGCTAATTACTTCACATAATTTTCAGTTGCTTCTGGCGTACCAACGCGGCGAGCTAGCATCGAACCTCCACTGCGAGAACCCTAGACAAGACGTGGATGCGATACGCGATGGACGCATGCGCATCGTGACGGAGCACGCGCCCTTTGGGAAGTCGTACGCGGCGCTCAACGCACTGTCCATCACTGGGATCAACGCCCACGCGCTGCTGCAAGGGTTTCGTAAGGAAAAGGTAAAAGTACTAGGGCGTGGACTTTGGAATGGGTAAAAAATCGACACATATTTGGTGCAGATGTTAAAAACGAGAGAGTGACCATGGAGAACACAGGGGCCGTATTTCCATCTCTTATAGCCAGTCAAGTTACTTTTCTAAACAGAGGGTACCGAGCAATTCCGGCAGTAAATTTATTTATTTATTTCAAAACCTTACACTTTTCTTACAAATATTCTTAAATATCTGGCCTAACGGATGCATTATTGACAGGTAACCGCTGACTGGCTGCAAATGATCATTAGGCAATCGCTCGCTACACTCAGTTTAAGAAATTGACTAGCTATGAGAGATGTTATTACGGCCCTTCTTGACGACGGCAGAACTAAACATAAGAATTTATACCTACTTGTCGAAAGCCCCAGAAATCGGGGACTGATTACGGATCGGAGAACTGGGTTTACTACAAATAACTTAAGGCAGTAGTGAGGTAGTAAGTGTGTGTGTGTGTGTGTAAGTTCTGTATTGCCTAGCCCGGCTTTAACCTATTTGGGGGCCTGGGCGCTTTAGGATGATGGGACCTTTTTATTCTTAGTCACCCTGGTTTTTATGTTCTAAAATCTAAAACAAAACTGATTTTAGGGGCATTGATTTTTTCGGGATCAGTGGCCCTAGGTGCCCAAAGTGTCAAGAAGGAAACATTAGCCTGAGTATGACCTCACTACAGTTAAGGAAGAGGTATGGCATTCTCCAGGGATTGAGAACGGTAATGCAAGTGACAACAGAACCATTCCTTCATCCATTCCACGAAGCCTTTTGAGTTCAAGCGTATGCCAGATGATTACCTAAGAATTTAGACGAGGATAGTTCATTGCCATTCAAAACCGACAAAAACGAGATACTAAGTCACTTAAGTTAAACCTTCTTCATCGGTTCTAGGACTTAACGTTCATTTTCTTTACAGGACTGGTCAAAATACCAATCGACAATTCCCTATCTGGTGATGGCATCTGGAAGACAGGAGTCAGCTGTACAAAAGATCTTGGACGATATTGAATCACGTCGCTTAGATCCTGAAGAGATCGCTTTGATTCACAACATATATAAAACTCGCATTTCTAAGCATTTGTCCAGAGGATACGCGATATATTGTAAGTTAACTTCTGTACCTATTATAATGGATAGCTTGTGGCCAAAGCCTTTGAAACAGCTTCGAACTATCTTTTGAGTGGCAGAACGTAGCTATACTGATGCATTCTCGACGGGAATCTCTCTTATATTTGTTCAATACTAGTGTGCGATTATCTTGCCTCAATATTTATGCATTACCTTTACACTGAGAGCACTGTTTTCAGAAGTCATGAAATTTTGTCCTCAACAGAAATCTATATGGCAATACAGGCTTTCATATGTTTTTTCTTAAATTACAGCTACAAAAGAAAACAAGACCATAACTCATAACCAGAAGGTAGACTACTACGACGACGCCAAGCGCCCCCTGTGGTTCGTGTACAGCGGCATGGGCTCGCAGTGGGTCGGTATGGGCACACAACTCATGCGCATACCCATATTTGCGGCTTCAATTGCTAGGTGAGTCTTATCGGTTGATAAATAGCACTGAATGAACACCGTTGAGTGAAAACTGCCTTAATTCGGCTACACTACTCTTTAAATTTTTGTCTATTTTTAGCCGAATTAAAGCAAGTCTAGTATTTAAGAGTGAACTTCTTGTGACTGCGATCATGGATGATAAAATAGACAAGAGTTCAAAAAAGTCACATTCATAGTCGAATCCTGCGTTGTTATTAGTTTCATCAGCTTGCTACACTAAATATAAATTCTGAATTATCTTTGCTGAACTTGATCAATACTATTGAGGAGCAACAAAAACGCTAATTGATGAAAATGTTTTTAGGTGTCAACGAGTGCTAGAATCTAAAGGTGTTGATCTGGTAAAAATCATAACGTCGGAAGACGAAAGCACCTTCGACAACATCCTGCACTCGTTCGTTGGCATCTCCGCTATTCAAGTTGCCCTCACTGACCTCCTTACCGCCATAGGCTTGGTACCGGACAAAATCATTGGTAAGTCTTCTAATAATGATCATTGACCTCTGGGATTTTACTGTGGGGTTATGTGACATTTTTTCTGAGAGATAAACTTGTGCAGAAAATCAGCGGTTTTCACCTAACTATCACCTGAGAGGCACGTGCCCGAATTTTTTATATTATAATTAGTTTATGCAACAAATGAAGTGATATTTTGACGTATCAAAACTGATGATTTTACGTAGAAAATAAAAATAATAATGCATTCATTTTCATGGGTATTTGAACAGGTGATAAATATTTATCCTGATATTTTTTTGAATTAAAACCAATTTAGGAGTTTCATCGTTTCATTCAATCATCATTTACCGGTACTGGTAATAGTACCTTGCTTTTTCAAAAAGGGCAATCGTTTTTCTGTAGCCTCTGTACGAGTTCCCTATTGTATTTTTATTTGACCAGGTCACAGTCTAGGAGAAGCAGGCTGCGCATACGCAGATGGATGCTTCTCGACTGAGGAAGTAATGATGCTCTCCTACATTCGAGGATTGGTTTCCATATCGACTGAGTTGACTCGTGGAGCTATGGCTGCTATAGGATTAGGCTCAAAACAAGTGAGTTGAAGTTACTTATGACAAGCTGAAATTTCTAGATTCCAAATATTTGAAAAAAAACCATCTGGCATTTGAAACTTCGTTGTATAAATAATAAATAAATAATAAATAAATATCCCTGGACATTATTCCACACAGCGCCATCTAGCCCCAAAGTAAGCTAATTAAAGCTTGTGTTATGGGATACTAGACAACGGATAAACATACTTAAATACATTTTCTTTTGTAAATAGATACATATTATACATAGGAGACACCCAGACCAGTACAAACAGACATGTTCATGCACACAAATGTTTGTACTGTGCGGGGATCGAACCCGCGACCTCTGGTGTAGTAGCCAACTTCTTAACCATTACACCAAGTCGGTCGTGTATAGTTTTCGTACAATTGAAATTCGAACTACGAGTAAACATTTTCGAAGGTAAGATAGGTTACCATTATAAAGTTACACTTTCAAGAAATATCCAACAACCTGATTTAGTGTCTTTCACTTTACTTAGGTGATAGGTATTAGGTCTCTCAAGTCCAAATGCCTTTGACTTTAGGAGATTAACTTGATCTATATATTTAACATCTATCAGATCTCGAAAATCTGTCCCCCGGAGATCGACGTGGCCTGCCACAACAATTCCACTTCCAGCACCATCTCCGGCCCCATCGAGGTCGTTCAGAAATTCGTCGAGCAGCTGACAGCTGAAGGAGCTTTTGCTAAGGAAGTGCAGTGTTCTAACATTGCTTACCATTCTCGTTACGTCGCTAAACTTGGTAAGCTGTCAGCAATTTAAGATAAATATACACGTCCAAATGCCGAATTATGGTAGGGTTGGGCTTCTGTTTAGGCAAAATTCGGCAAAAAAATACATTTGCTCGGGCTTTGATTTACTTTGACTTGATAAGCTATGTGGATTACTAATTTAACTTTCTCTTTAGGCCCTGACTTTCTAAGAATGGCGAAGGAAGTGGTAAAAACACCAAAGGTCCGTAGTCCACGGTGGATCTCGTCTTCCATACCAGCTGAGAAGTGGGATGATCCAGTTTCAAATCTATCATCTGCCGAGTATCACACAAACAATCTCTTGGTAAGTTTAATTCCATGCTTACTCATCTTAAACAGGGTGATGCTGACGTTATAGCAAGGTCTTTCAGATTTTTTCTTAAATTTTAAATAAACGTTGTTTTTATTCATTAATCTTTTTTCAACATAAAATTAAATACCGTTAGATAGGTATACATCTAGTTTATTTTAAAGAAGAAGATAAAATTATGCAAAGCAACAAAAAATGCCGTGACCAAAGAACTCACGCCATTGCTACATGTTTTTCAGAACTCAGTCCTGTTCGAAGAAGCCCTCCGTTTCGTCCCTTCCAACGCAGTGCTCGTGGAGATAGCCCCTCACGGGCTTTTGCAGGCGATCCTGAAGAGAGCATTACCAGTGGACTGTCGCACCATACCGCTGACTCGACGCGGACACCCTGATAATGCTTTGTTCTTCTTGGAAGCTATCGGCAAGTGAGTGAAGAACTTATACTCATTACGACAATTATTTCTTACGAGTGTCTTAAGATAAGTGAGTTTTTCTATCTTTAGATATGAGAAACAAGCATTGTACAAAGCTAAACCGAAAGTTAAAATATTTGTAAAAATATTGCTTTCGGATGTTTAAAGGTACTTAGCTTGAAACATTGATGGATTAACGTTTACTTGCAACGTAAGCATATACTGGCAAGATTCGCTCGTTCGCTTGAGGTTTTGGTAGCCCAGTGGTTTAGAGCAGTCACCCGGGTTGTGAAAGACGCGGGTTCAATTCCCGCTCGAGATCATCAAGGTCCGAAATCGATTTTTTCCAATTGTTCTATCTTGAGTTTACAAATTTGAATAGTGATGACTTTTGGCGCCCAACGTGGGGCTAGATATATTTTTGAATAGAATTTTTTAATAGATTTTTCCCTTTTCAGTCTATACATGCAAGGGTATGACCCGGATATTAGCGCATTGTACCCAAAAATTGAGTTTCCTGTGTCATCATCTACTCGGCCACTATCGCACTTAGTGGAATGGGTTCATGGAGAAAAATGGTAAGTTTCAAAAACACATTTAATTTACGACAGTTTTGATCAACAAAATGCCGTATATCTAATTTTTATTCTAAATTTTTTTGCATTTTTTGTAATTTTCAGGAAGTTATGTCGCTACATCAACCCCGAAAGGGCATCATGTGCTGTGTTCAAACAAATCGTGACCGTGGCAGACGATGAGTTTCAGTATCTCAAAGAACATCATATTGAAGGTAAACAGCCAAATACTTTTAAAACCATGGTTGTTGTTAACTGTGTGGGATTAAATAAAAGTATCGTTTAAAGTCAGTTTTTAAACGTGGCACGTTGGGCGCCAGGGTTTAATAACTGTCAGAATCATTTGGTGGAGTATCATTGTACACAGTTCACAATGATAAAGGTTATTCGTTAGCTACAAATTGCATGTTGATGTTTAGCTTAAATTCCACTGGTGAGACTCGGGCATTACGTACCCAACCCCCCCCCCCCCCCCCCTCTCAGGCGACTGACCATGTTTTTTGCGTAACATCAGGTGATACCATAGAGTTCGACCACGATTATGTAGCTATTAACACCTGTTTTCTATTCTAAGGTATCCGAGTTCTCCCATTTGCCGCTTGCCTCGTAGCCGTATGGGACACCCTCGCCATGACCCTCGGCAAGGAGCGCCGGAAGGTGTCAGTCCAGTTCACTGACGTGAAGTTCCATTCGCAACCGCCTCTGTTCGACGAACAGCTGCACAATATTGTGACTACCGTGCAGCGAGGGTCTGGACAGTTTGAGGTTTGTAAAAGAAACTCGAGCTTGTATTTATTAATTCAAATTCGAAAATACACGCTTCAGTTGGCAAAGCGGTATGAAAAATACAAAAATCTTGATGTTTTATCGTTCTGTTAGCTGCAGTAAAATAAGAGTACCTAGAGGAACCCATTCCATTCCATTTTGTCCATGTAATTACATCGAAAATGCATTTCAAATTTGACAGTAGGTAACCTAAATCTTAGTTTATCTGGCTCTATTTGATGTTGTTATAAATTATCGAATAAAATTGTTATTTAGTTTGCTGGAAGATCGAAGTAGTATTTCTCAAGTGAACAGTCCGTTAGTGTAGATGAAATATAAGAATTTTAATTCAAAATTATCTAAGCTATTTATATCTCATAGTTACGCCAAATTTAACAGTAAACCTTTGCAGGTATATGACGGCAAAGTAATCATTGTTGAGGGAGTAATCTCTGTGACTGCCCTAAAAAGCAACGCCGTCCCACCAACGGAAGATGACGTTTCGATGTGCCTCTCCAAAGAAGATATTTACAAAATGTTCTATGAGAGAGGATACGAATACAAGTAAGTTAGAATAATGAACGTCATTATACAGGTTATGGTAAAAACTGTGGACGACACTGGAGGGTACAGTCACACAGGTTCACACAACCAATTTGGAGTAAATGTGTTCACTGAGCAAGTAACGTTCTTCTTATTTAATAGGAACAGTTACATAAGTAACATGGATTACCTAAGGAATGTCACAATAAATACCTTAACGTCTGCTTCTAGGGACCAGTTCCGCAGTATCCACAGCATGAACACTTCAATGACTGAAGCTGAAATTAAATGGCAGGATAACTGGGTGACGTTCATTGACGGTATACTGCAAATGCACGCGTTGAGATGCCAACATATCGGAGTCTCCCAGCCTAGTCAGATCAAACGCCTGTTGATAGATGTCAAGGAAAACAGGCAGGAACGTAACAATTCTAGGGGCTTCCTGAGAGCCAGTTACGACCACATACAGAATAAGACCAGGTAAGTAAGTCGAAATATAAATAATCTCAGAAATTGACTGGATCTGAAAAAGTGAGCACGGAATTTTCTAAAGTTGTAGACTAGTCAATCTTTTATGATTCTTAATTATATATTATTTTATGGAAACAAAAGATCAACTATAACCATTAAAAGGATGATTTCGTAAAATAGTTAGTAAAAAAGTAATTATTTAATGGTTTTAGTTGCGGTGGCGTGACGACTGAACATATCTTCTTTATGAATAAACCTCCAGTTAGAAGACAGTCGGTGCAACTACAGACGCTGAAGTTTGTGCCTTACGAGTGCAAAGAAATCACCGATGTGAGTCAAAGATGAAATTTTATACTATTGTAAAATTTCATGTGTTGTAAGTATTGGTACTAAATAAACTTCTGGTCTTTTTTAAATTAAGCAAATTTTGCCAACAGATTGGGACATCAATCGGTATCATGCTGCAAATTGTAGCTGAAAATGTGAACAAGAGTAAGATAACTGTCTTCGCAGTAAATGTCTCGAACAAGCCGTTTTTCGTTAATCACCTGAACAAAATAAAGCACGTGTTGCCTGAAATTAACTTAGACATTGTATTTATAAGGAAAGAAGATATTTTACAATCTAAAACTGTTATTGGGCAACCTGATGTAGTGTTTTTACATGATATTCTTTCGGACAAAAAGGTATGTATTCACTCAGATTGTAGGGAACGTAGTAAAACTTATCTGCAGTCATGATAATAATTCCGTGAATGTTTCAGATATTTGAATCTCTTCACTCTGCCATTCCTCCCAATACATTCGTCAGCAGCGTAGGAGTGGACACGGCTAATTTGTACCCAACTACCGTCTACAACCAAGTTGCTGCCATAGGCAATGGAAGGAGTAGAGTGGAACTGGCCCGATTCAGACCTACTCCAGCACCTTCTAACACCACAGCTATCACCGTACGAACCATGTCAGATTTACACCAACTCAAAAACATCTGCGAACAAATGCCAATAGAACACAAAATTCTAGTGCTGTCTCCACATCCTGTTCCACCAAATTTGAAAGACCAAGTCAAATTCTGGAGGAGGACCTGCCAAAATAATATTTCTATGGCTATGTTTGACCAAAAGAATTCTATGGATAAAAAAATGGAGAGCATTCCTGATATGGCGTTTACAGTTTTGCACGATGTAAGTTCAATAAATTATGTAACTAAACTATTATCTCTACAAAAAAAACCTCAATACCACCATCACCCACACCTTTATTATGTACACCATCTTTGAGTATTTCAACTTTGATTATGGGCATAATAAGTACTACAGTTGAAATAAGTTAAACTGAAGTGTCCATAGTTGTAGTATTTTTCTTTCTTATAGAACAATTGGGGTGGCGATTACTATGTGCCTACAAGGGTTGATAAAGCTCCTTCAAAAAGCGTCATCTCATTGACGTGCACGTGGCCCGGTGACCTCAGTTCTCTCGGTTGGGTAGAAAGGGATGCACCAAACCCAAAACAGGGTATCGAAGTTACTGTGAGTACTGTTGTTCTTACTAGAGGCTGGAAAATTGTAAGAAGGTGCCATGAGTAACGGTTTCGTAAATTCATGTTGCAGGTTCATTATTCTGGGCTTGTAGTCAACGACGCTAGACGAGCTCTGGCAGAAATCTCCGTAGATCCATCAGCAGAAGGATTCGGCATGGATTTAAGCGGAGTTACGGCTAGGTTTGTACAAAACTTTAGAATGTAGTCGCGAAGCTGGAGGAAGTAGGTAATTCAATGTACCTACCCTTAGGAAATATATCTCGCGGGTATAAAGCCTTGTTCTGTGTTGGAAATGTGTACCGGAGAACACATTTCCAATTACATAATTATGTTTTTTGTATAATTCAAGAATATGTAGTGGTCGAAATATTGTTAAAAATGAACAGATTATCAGTCTTCCTTTTTTTCGCTGAAACAACTATTGAATCCAGAAGTGTTGATACAAAGTGAGTAAATTTATTGTTTGGGGCATCAAAAAATTAACAAATAAACAATAAAACTCCAAAAGGTGTCACATTTACCAAACTGGCTAGCCAATCCAAGGTGCCCTTTGTTGTGACTCTTATGAGTATCGGTCTTCTGTTGTGCTCTAGCGGAGAACGAGTCATGGGTCTGATGATGAGAGGATCAGCAGCTAGCAAGGTGCGCGCAGACCCCAGACTGCTGTGGCCTGTGCCCAAACACTGGTCCTTGGAGGACGCCGCCACCGTGCCGTATGCGTATTGCCATGCCTTGTACCTAATGGTAAGAACTTTTAGAGCTGGAATAAATCGCAGCTGTATGCTAATTTCCCCAATGAATTAGTTGAAAATGATAAATGAAGATTTAGTTACCTATTCAGTATTTACTATGGCGCCAACGGACGGACGGACGCAGTTCGGAACATTACCTTCCTTCGGCTAGACCTTTTGAAATCGGGAGTCGTAGGTACGTCATCACCGCTTACATTGCGCTTTCACAAAACACAATCACACTATACAACCGCACTGTATCTGTTATTTACTCGTATGTATTACACTTATTTACACTTTACGATATATTTCATTACTCACCATACTTTTACCTATATATTCACAAATATTTATTATATTCATATGTAAGGCACATACGTAGGTATGTCCACCGCAGATGTCCGTGCGTTTACGCAGTTCGGGCCAGCTGAAAATCAGCGCCTGGCTGAATGCTGAGTGAGGTCCTTTTATTTTTTGCGCATCGGAACATCGCTGTCTGATGGTAATTGTTTGTCTGGTTATCTTGTTTTGTTGTTGTATGCCTACTACCTATGTGTTTTTGTTGAATGTACCGATGTCCTTAAATTAAATAAATGTCTTTCTATTTCTATTTCTATCTATTTAAATTTACCCAACATTTTTACAACTGGAATATATTATATTCCGTTACATCCGTTTATCAGACATCTGAAGTATGAATTTTTTAAGTCTTTTTTATAAGTATTAGCTGTTGGTGACCAAGGAACACCCGGTCCGGCTGATAGTAAGTGGCTATGCAGCGTACAGTACCAGGGCATCACTCGGTAGTAGTGGACCTTCCTTGTCCTCGTACGTTACACATATGGATGTTTATAGAATAAGAATAAGAATAATTTATTTGCTTTTGAACAGGGTTTACAGAAGAACGAACAGTAATAACATAGCACGATCACCTATCCAGCCATTACAATAGCATGCAAATACATTAAACAATTATAAAATGGTTAGCACAACATTCACCACAGAACTCAAACTTTAATTTCATCTCCTGCATCTCTGATTGACTCTGACTATACATTTGAGAGTCAATATGGTTACATTAATGAGTTACAGATTGCTGACTCTCCTTGTTATTTAAAAAGTATTTGAGAGAATAATATAAATGCGCTACAAGCCACTCTCGTAATGACTTCTTAAATTGATTAAATTACTTGTCTTTTATATATTGCGGAATCTTATTATAAATTAATACACACATGCAAAAAATGTTATATTGAATACGAGTACTTTTTGGGATGAACCCAAGCTGCTTCGAGACCATTACAAGTGTTGTGTAGTCTGTCGCATATTAATTATATTTATTTATCATCATTAAGGGCAAGGATATCCTCATTTCCCCAATGACGACTGTGCTAGTCCACGGCGGCGCCGGCGCACTGGGCCAGGCGCTCATCACACTCTCGTTGGCGAGAGGATGCCGCGTATTCGTCACAGTCAGCGATGTGAGGAAGAAGCATTTCCTTAGGAAACTGTTCCCGGAATTAAAAGGTTTCTTTATTATTTTATACGCATTCAATTTTGTTAGCTTTCTAAATGCTTTATGCCTGTAGTTATTTTTGAATGAATATAGATAGCTGTGTTGATAATGTTTTTTTCTTACTCAAACAATACAGTTTGAAATATAAAGCCACAGTACGCTACTTTAAAACTTTTATTGAGACCTTATAGCTAATCGCTCGCTTTTGCATTCTAAATTACCCAGAAAATCCAGATATATTCCAGTATTACCAACGGCTCTATGTGTGTCTTGCTATGCTTGCTTCTCAGTGTATTTAAAGTAGAAACTATTACACGAACTAAACTATTCGCAAATTAAAAATTTGAACAAAAAATCACGAAGTCAGGTTCTACGAGTAGCAACAACAAATTCAGTAAGTAAAGGTATTCTTTTAGAAATATAAGGTACAGATTTTTACAATAAATATTTCTGTAACTTCACTTAAATTTATGAAGCCCTAAGATCTGGCCTCCTGTCCCATAATAAGCTAGTCATAGCACTTGAAAGACTAGACTTTGGTATTTGGATTTTGGTATCGGGTAACCAATACCACATTTCAGATGAGGACATTGGCAATTCTCGTGATAACAGTTTCAAAGACATGATCATGAGAGCCACGAACGGAGAAGGTGTCCTCCACGTCTTCAGTTGTGTTAAAGGAGATCTGAGAAACGTAAGTATGAAAAATAGCTTGATATTTGAAACATTAGGCTATTTGAGAGTGGAAAACTTGAGGTAAAAAGTACAATATGTTGGTATTTGGGGTGCAATAAAGAGTACCTTTTCTAATCTTATTTGGACCAAATCTAAGCGATGATGTCACCAAATATCAATTGGTTAATTAAATAATACTGACCTTAAGGAAGTAAAAACTTTTTAAATAAAGAAATTATGGCAAAGCTCAAATCATATTCGCGAGAATCTTAAACTCTCAATAGCATTTTACTTCCGCGTTGAAATCCGACTTTATATCTTCCATTTGTTTTCAGCCTTCAATCGCTTGCTGCGCCATGAATGGTTGCGTAAAAGACACAACACTGATTGGCACCACTAGGGAAGACTTTGAATTTGGGTTGAATCATCTAAATAAATTACATAACTACTATGCAACTGATTTCTCTTCAATATTCACAAACGAGAACCGTGTTCTTGAATTGAGAGTAAGTAACATGTATACTAAATTTTGCGATTCTTAATTTCATTTTATCTTGCTTATACCTACCTGAAGTTTAAAAAGTAGGTACCTAGGTATTTGAATAATGAATAATTATGTTGGATGAAACTTAAATAGGAACATTTATCTCGCCGTGTTCTTTGAGCATTTCTTTTAAAAAACAATCTGTATCAGCAGTTGTTTTTCTAACTATGACAGTGATTATCCCTGTCGTAAAAATAGATGGTTATAATAAGGCGGTACTCTTGGACACGGCACGTATTGTCAGGAGTTTCCTGTCTCTGCAGCCCTAACCACCGGTAGTCTGGGCTAACCTGCCCCGCTGCCGGCGGCACCCAAGGTTAAGATTTTATGGTATTTTTATAAATCATTGTTTTTATAACTTTAATCTTAAGTTTTATAATTGTAATTATTTCGTTTTTATAATTGTAATTCATAAGTTGTTTTTAATCTTATAAATCTCTGTTTTTGTAGGAATACTATCCAAATTTTATATCTAAGATTTATAAAAAGATTACTGTTAAAGTTAAAGCCCTATTTTACATTTCCTCCTAATTTGATAGTGTTTATTTATTTATTCATGTTTATAACTAAACCACAATGTCCCTTACCAAAATCAAGTACGGAAGCAGTCATTGATCACAATCAACCTGGACGTGGTCGCCTATGATGGTAAATGTCTGTCCAGTAAAGGCCCATTCACTCTTGACGTGAAAAAACCCAGGTACCTAGTATTGCTCCGATAAAACACTCAACTCTATCTTCAGAAACTCCAGCTGCTGCTCAGCGACTTCATCATCAAAGGCGTGGTGCGTCCTCTCTCCCGCGTGACGTACTCCCCGCGCGAGGTGCCGCGCGCCTTCCGCCTGCTGGCCGCTAGCCGGCACCGCGGCCGCGTTCTGCTTGCCATGCGGGAGCCCGCGCCGCTTGCTTTGCCTAAGTAAGTACAATGACAAACTTTATACAATGTGTTAATGAAAAAGCGCAAAACCTCAGACACCCCAACTTATTTTTATTATAAAAGAAATAAGTAAATTATTAAATTTAATTTTCGCAGATTATTTACGAGGATATTAGCTTTTTTGTTTTCTTGTGTTTGTCTGCAAATTAAAAAGTCTATGGTGATTACGCGCGATCTAGTGCGACGTCACCGCTTCGCGTGCTGCCGCAATAAAAGAGTTAAGAATGTAATGATTAAACAAGGCATAATTATAATATTTTTTTGGTTAAAATTTGACCCCTGTTTTTTATTGGTGGAATCGATTCTACTCTCGATTCTGAGCAATCTACTCTCAAGTTTTGCGCTTTTTCATTAACACGTTGTATATTTGAACGCCATGTAGGTCATTGCATGAATTACGAACAGTTTACTTTGTGTCTGGTTGCTAACTCGTCAAAGGCTCAGGCAGCTCTTACAAATTAAGTTATTAAGTTAAGTTATGAATGATACATAATTCTTCGGCATGTTTAAATAAATAAATAAATATCCGAGACAAATTAGACCAAGGTCATGTGACCCCAAAGTAAGCAGAGCTTGTATGGGTGTCAGAGACTGATGAACATACTTAAATATTTCTAAATACATACTTATATAGATAAAAACACCTAAACACACAAGGAACACAAATGTTCATCGCACGAATGTTTGTCAGGTATGAGGATCGAACCCATGACCTCCGGTGCTGAATGTGAGATCGCTGCCATTGCACCAACAGGCCAGTATAATGCTCTGTTCACACTATTCCAGTCCAGCGCTCAATCAATGTGGATTTTCCAGTGCCGGTTTACATTATTCCAGTGGTATTCCAGCGCTGGACTGAAATGCTGCTACTGGAATAACTTGAACTGGGCTTAAGTCTACAAATGTATGCTAAGTAAATCAGACAGATTGAAAGGTAATGCAAAATAAAGTCTCATATTCGTTTTTATTTTCAGGATTTCTTGTCAACCTAAAAACAGTTATTTGGTGCTTTACGATGACGAAGATTTCGGACTTCAAATGGCTGATTTGCTGGTTAAGCGAGGAGCTATGAAAATTTACCTACATGCGAACCAAACATCTTACCTTAAATATAGAATACGGTAAGTACTATAAACCTATTATCAACGCCAATCTGTTATTACAATACTAGGACGCCAAAATTATATTTACTCGTACAGTCAAAAGCATAAATATCTGTACGTTTCAAAGGCTCCAAAAATATCTGAGCAAAACATTGGTCAGAAATATCCAGACAAGTTAACAAAGAGTCTGAAAACACTTTCGTATTGATATTCAAACTCAAACTCAAACTCACTTCTTCACTTCGGCTACTTTATTCAAACAGACTTTCACAGTAAGTAGGTACTTATAAATCGACAAATTTATATTTGTGGCTAATACTTTGCTCAGATATTTTTGAAGGCTTGGAAACGTATATACTCGTATTTATGCTTTTGACTGTACATTAGCGCCCGATCATTTGCTATTTTTCGTATAATCTAAAGTGCTGACGGAATCCAAAGAATAATGGTGGTTCAATCAACTTGATAATGCCGTCTCCCCAATTTTCCGTGATGATGTGGCGAGTTTATTCAACGCTTACTGCTAAAGGCCATTCTTCATAATACTACAGACTAATTTCATTTGTTATTACAGATCTTGGGAAGAGCTCAAAGTTGATGTGAAAGTTTCGTCATCTGGATTATCGAAGAAAGAAGAAATATTAGCTCTGCTTAAAAACGTCAATAATATGGGAGTCTTGAGTGGCATCTACTTGGTGGCAACGAGTGCGACACCGAGGACAGAATATACGTCTTCAGTTTTGTCTAACTTAGATTCTGCTTCAAGAAAAATGTGCCCTAATCTTTGGTACGCCCCAAACAATTGACTACTAATAAAATAACTCTCGAGTATTGACTGTAATGTGTTGACATATGACACAAAATTGTTTACGATTACCAATAGAGCGTTTCAAGTTTTCCTTTATTTAAGAAAAATGTTCATTCAGTATAAAAAATAATATTATTTGCAGCCACTTTGCTGTTATAAGTGAAGATGACAAGCCTTGGAGAGGAATCATAAACGAAAGAGTTCGTAACGGTCTTCCTGCTCTGTCACTTCAACTTGCAAAACTAGAAAGGGTGAGTGAAACTTGCTATTTTGAAGATTTACAGATACAGCCTTATACGTCCCACTGCTGGGCACAGGCCTCACCTCAACTACGAGGTGGTACGAGCCATACTCCAACACGCGGACTCAGTGCGGATTGTTGGAGAGGTGAATGTGAGACCAGTGATAAACCTTACCGTCAGATGTTATCAAGCCGCCTTTTTAGGCCTCTGACTAGGCTTTACGACTGATATCTTGCGACGTCAGCCGTCCCCAACTGTTTAACGTGCCTTCCGAAGCACGGAGATGCCCGAAAAACACATCACTTAATTTCGGTCGGGATGGTCACCCATCCATAACCCGACCTGACTGGCGTTGCTTAGCATCGGATCGTTGCCGAACTGCTGCCGTCACTTAGCCTCGGGCACCTTGAAGATTTATTATGATTCAAAAACAGAACATTGTTATGTAGTCAAAACAACACATTGTCCAAGACAGAATATATTTTATACTTTGAAGTAAGGCAAATTATTGCAAATCCAGTTAAGTTAGTTCTCTAAACTTGTGTGGCGATCAATTTCGTCAGTAGGTAAATATCCAGCCTGGAAATGCGTAGGTGCTAGGTAACCGCTGACTGGCTGGAAATGAAACATCTGACGACCGACTTGGTGTAATGGTTAAGAAGTTGGCTACTACACCAGAGGTCGCGGGTTCGATCCCCGCACAGTACAAACATTTGTGTGCATGAACATGTCTGTTTGTACTGGTCTGGGTGTCTCCTATGTATAATAAGTATGTATTTACAAAAGAAAATGTATTTAAGTATGTTTATCCGTTGTCTAGTATCCCATAACACAAGCTTTAATTAGCTTACTTTGGGGCTAGATGGCGCTGTGTGGAATAATGTCCAGGGATATTTATTATTTATTATTATTTATTTATTTATATTACGAAATTGCTCGCTGAGCTCAGTTTAGGAAATGAACTTAGCATGTTATAAAGGATTGTTATAAGGCCCCTGGTCTGTATACTGAATGGATACATGGAAGAACATAAGGTAACTATTTTCAATCTACTTACAGTTTGACAGTTCTGGAGGTGCCAGTAATGAAGCTAAATCCAGTAACTTGAGACTTCTGCCCTCCGCTGCTATCCAGGCAGTGGAGGAAGCACTTTACAGTGGAAACAACGTTATCCAGGCTAACGTTCAACCGATCGTACCGCGGACTATATTGGAAGAAGTAGCTCAAATACCAGGTATGATGATTAACGCCCAGTCAGTTGCTCGTAGGGCTAACACCCAAATACACCCGTTTACGCGCATGCACCCTAAGCCATTACAAACTAGTATATATTCCATACGAAGTAATGTAATGATGAGTTAATGTAAAACAATATGTTATGGTATGAACACTGCTTTTGAATGAACATATTATGTAAGTAAGTACACCTACCTAGAGGTCTTTTACCAAATCACTTATTTTCTACTGGACAAATATGTCCCACACTTGTGAATTTCTCATGTAAGTAACTACATGGTTTATAATGAGGAAATGAATATTATTTAAACATAACGTTTCATATAATTCTGTGTTTTTTTGAAAGTTACCTCTGTTTTGTTGACATTCTTTTCGGGTTAAAAATATTAGGCTTGTCCAATAACTTTTTTTTGCAGCTGCTTGCAAAAACTATGGATAACGGCTGATACCGTTATCCATAGTTTTTGTTTAACTTTAAAAATATTCGATTTGTGTTCAATACAAATTCAACATGCCATTTCGTATTTTTTTAAATAATAACGATTAACGATGATGAGCCAACCTTAGATAGGTACCTTTGTGTGAACTTTCATAATAGTTATCATCACATCTAGCTATGACGTGCATTGAGCTACATTTGAATTGAACCCTTCTACTTATATTTAAAGCAGGACAGATTACCGCGTCAGGTTTAAATCCTCGGCAAAGTCAGCGATCCTCAGACATTATCTGTATCATTCCAGGAGTGAACATAACCAACGCGACAGTGGACAGGACTCCCTTGGAGGTGGTCGGCGTCGACCACGGCCGGGTCCGGGAGCTGTGCACTCTTCTGCAGGAGAAGTTCAACATCACCATATCACCGGATGTTGTTCCTAGAATGACCATTGGCCAGTATGTTTCACAAGACTTCACATTTTGCTTAACTGCGTCTGTATGTGGCATCATAGCTACCAGTGCTACCAGTCGGATGAAGAGATTTTTATTAGTAGGTTTTTGTTCGACAGATAGAAATCTGTCAGAAGGCCCTATTACGCTCTCTTGATCCAGCTTCGCTCCTATCGCAAGTCCCCACTTAGGCACACTTTAATTATTTATTATGGACAACCAATAAAACAGCCACTTAATACATCGGCATAGCTTTATACATTTGAAGATACATTTTGGAGGTGATCACTTTGCATCAGGTGACCTTTCAGCTCGTTGGCTCTCCCTATTACGAGTACATAAAAAAAGAAAGTGATGTCTTAATAGGGTAAATTATAATTATCATACTAGTAATAATATCAAATTATTTTAAGTATCTGATGATGTTGTCAAAAACCTAGGCTGCCTCGGCATGCATTAATAACGTGTCAGCTTAAAGTACTCCTCAGGGCGGACTTCGATTACTGATTTTAGCTGCTAAATGACTATACGTGTAATATTCTCTATACAACATCAGGGGGGCTAGCCAAGAGCAACACGCCACAACGATTTCTACAATAGAAAGCGTTCAAATGTATTCCCATACATTTAAACGCCCCCCAGGGATATTTTGAATTTGTAAAGTAAACCTGTTTGTATTGGGATCTAGGAAATTGGAAAACCCGTATTTCTAACAAGCACTGTCTGTACTGAATGTTATATTTTATTTTATTTATTTATTTAGGAAACAAACAATTTTTATTCTACCTTAAGATTACTTAAAATAAATAACACTAAAATCAGTTTAATTCCCACTGATGTTTGACACAAATCATCGAACAATCAACGTTAGCTAAGACTCTGAATTACAAACAAAATGAAAAATAATAATAGGAACTTAAAATGCTCATGAATACAATTGGTAGCTCTTCTTCTTGCATTGGGGCTGTAATAACTCAGGAAGTATGCCAATTGTAAATGTATGGTCCCAGTTAGCAGCTTCTTCTTTTTACAGGCTAAAGCAACTGAAGAAACCAGTCTTGGATGTCGAGGCAGAGGTGGACGGGTTCGGCGCGTACATCAACACAGTCGACCGGGATGAGATGATGGCCACCAACGAGTTGATGCTGATGCCAACCCTAGTGCATAACTCAGAATTGGTCAGTAGGGGATTGGACACTATCACGTGGCAACGGCACCGCTCCTAACTGTCATCGCCTCGTATTAAAAAGGCAGCGCGGCCACTCGCCGTCCGCTTTTTCATAATGATAGTGTAAAATATACTATAGTCCACACAATTTATTGCTCTAATTTAAATGGCAAGTTAATTGTGATAGTGTGCTGTGACCTTAAGTCTGCATTCTATTTTTTGACAAACCCAGGAAATTTTCAGTTTTTTTTGTGTAAGTTACTTACTCAGTGGTAAAAACTGTAAACTAGTAAAATCTGTCTTATGACTTCTTGACATAGGCAGGCCTCATATAGGAAAACTTCGTGTCCTATGGGGTAGGCACGGGTCCTCGCACTCCCCTCCCATGAGCCTTCGCCTTGTCGTGGCGGGGGGGCTTATTACTGGTGGCAGGTGGAACTACAAGGAAGCTAAGAGGGCTCGAGCATGGATTTCATTGGGAGGTCGGCTGGAGGGGCCCCAATACGGGGAAGCACTGGCGGCGGGGCGTTGCGAAACTTTTTAGGGACCCCGCCTCGCCGCTGAAGTGTTGAGGTCGAGTACCGTGGGGTTTTAGTCGGTAGAAGTCCGACATAACCTCGGCGTTCCCCCAGGCGGCGAGGTATCCATGAGGATTTCCCCACGATAATAAAAAAAAGGGTCCTCGCACTTCAGTTCGAAACCCGTGCGGGCTCGAGTTTAAATCTGACCAGATCACCAATGTTTTGCAACTAACATTCCACTGATAAAAAACCCAAGCCAACCTGGACACCGGCAGCCCACCACCTACCACGTTGGGTTGGGTTAAGTGTGCTTCTGAGTTTTCCATTCAACTTGTCGGCAACAGTCAATTTGCCTCTATCTCATTTGACGACACGATTGGCATAGTGCGCTTTAGCACGGTTTCTCGCCTCGATTTCCGTAGTGTCCCGGGTTCGATTCCCGGTCGGGTCAATTCAGGAAACTATCTTTTCTGAATTGACCCGGGTCTGGGTGTGCTTGGAGACGCCCCTGGCTCAATTCCTTGTCTGGTACCTCGTAATACAGGGATATCAATCCCTACTTCGAGACCATGACAAGTGGGGTGTTGTCTGGCGCATATTTGTTTATTTACTAGCAGCCCCGACAAACTTCGTTCTGTCGAAAGTAATTGGATAATGCTTGATGGCTGTGAACATTTAGTATGGAAAAATATTTTTGCTTTTTTTGTCGTCAATTTTCCAATTTTTTAATACTTCTTCCTATTCCCGATGTAGAAAATCCAAAAACACAAAAATTATAAAAATGTTCTGGTAGGCGTGTGCGGCGCCGCATTGTCGTGGTGCCAGAGAAGGTGCCGGATTCCTGACTTCGGCTGTCACATACCATTCAGAGTTCTTTGATCCTCTAGCACTACAGTAGCAATATGACCCGTTTTGCAGAAAAACGAGGCGACCATTTGTTTCTGTGTGCTTCGTGCACGGCGACATTTCGTTCGAGAGTTGGTTCATCTTTAAAACACCATACAGTTGACTGTCGCTTTGTTTCGAGATCATAGTTATGAAGCCATGTTTCGTCACCAGTCAGTATATCATACACGTTTTTTTTCTGGCCACCGTCGAATTTATCTATCATGAATAGGCACCAATCCACCCGGCGGTCTTTCTGCTGATCGGTAAGTTTGTGCGGCACCCATCTCGAACAACGTTTACGGAGAGAAAGGTGGTTGAGAATTATGGTTTGCATTGCTGCGGATCCAATTCCAAGTTCTTGCTCAAGCTCTACATACATAATTCATCGGTTTTCGCGAATAAGTTTTTCGACTGCACGAACGTTTTCTTGTGTGACCGCGGTTAGCGGCTGACCTGTCTTCGCTTCATCTTCGAGACATCCCCGTCCTCTTTTAAATTAAGCAAACTAATTAAATACTGTTGCTCGTGAACAAGCAGACTCACCAAAAGTAGTAGCCAAAAGTTCAAAACATGAGGCTTAAACCATTTTTATAGTCGTAATAAATCATAGCGCGAAAATCACGTCGACTGAGCTCCATTGCTGCAAGCGAATCCCCGCCAGGTTCTCGAAAAAATGATGCTCATTCAAAGAAAAATAACAAAAAATATGTGAGTTCTATTTTTAAATATATCAATTATCAACCGGCCTATGAGATGGTGCCAGTGTCAATAAAAAGAGTAAAGAGTATTTAACTCTTTTGGCATGCCCCTCGTGATTTACTTATACCAATACTTACTTCTTAAAAAAAAGGCATTTTCATTTGTAACAGAACTAATGGCTGGACTAGATATGAATGAATAAAGGCAAGAATTGAATAAAAATTATTCCCGGTTCATGTTTCAGAGGGCAGACGAGTTCGACATCGACCACGACTACCTCTGCATCATCCCAGGACTGGAGGGCCACCACGCGCGCTTCGGCTCGCTGTGCGAGCGGCTGAAGCTGCCAGCAGTCGTGCTGCAGCTTGGCCACAACCATCTTCAGGATTCTCTTGAAGAAATCGCTCAGAGATGCGTTGACGTGAGTATCCTTTAAAGGAGTAGGTAACACCTTTTCTACCCATTCTTCAATTGCGAGATTACATTGCTGCAAGACACTGAACTATGGCAAGGCGTAACCGAAGCAGACCAGGTATGTCCACCATGTAAACATACTGGTCTGTTGGCGGAATGGCAGTAATCCTCCCTTTAGCGCCGGTGGTCGTGGGTTCGATCCCCACCCATGACAAACATTTATGTGGCGAACATTTGTGTTTGTCTCTGACACCCATAGTACAAGCTTTGCTTAGTTTGGGGTCAGATGATCTTGGTGTAGATATTTATTTATCTAATTTACACCAATGACAGCCGCTATCGTCCGCGTAAACCGTGTTGACGTTTTTGTATGGGATTTCGGTACAGAGCGCCCCTAGTGATTATAAATGGAACCGAAAATGCCGTACGCAAAAATCGCCGTCTATGTGACGGACACTCACTTAGTACGTTTACCGTCCGGAAACATGTTGCTGCAGTTATAATGGGAGTAATGTTTATATTTTTCAGGAGGTTGTTTTTTTTTCATTCCAGATCATTTTGAAAAACTTAAAGCCCCAAAAGAAGTTCTTTGTGCTTGGATACGAATTTGGAGTGCTGATTGCCTTGGAAGTGGCAGCTATTCTGGAAAGTTATGGTAAGACCCTCTTGCCCGAATCCTGAAATGACAGGATCACACTGATTAGATGAATGTAGATAATCATTAAAAATATTTTCATTTTCACCAGGTATGACAGGCACAGTGTACATGCTCGGTGGAACCCCACAAGACATCCGTTCCTCCTTCGCTGCCCGCTGGAACAACTCCAACGAAGGCGCCATGGAAGACGCCCTAGTAAAACACCTGCACCACCTCATTACCCACTCAACCTCCTCCCAACTTGCAGAGGATCTGCGCTCATCGGCCTCCTGGCAGGACAAAGTGGAAGCCTTGATCAGGGCTTCGCGAAAGAAAGTGGCCCATTCAAGCCAGTATATCAGAGGAATCACCGAAGGGATATATTCTAGAATCAAGCTGCTTCAAGCGTATAGAGGCCAGCAGCATAAACTGCAATCAAAGATTGTCCTCATGCAAGCGAAATCTCATACATCTCCAATACATACTCTTAAGTCGTTTACTAATCAAGAACCGGTAGTTAAGAGTTTATTGGCTACTCTTCCGTTTGCTCATAAGGATCTAAACGTTCCCAATATTATTAATTCTAATATGGACCCGGATATCCTGGAAGCCTTCAGCAAAAGTAACCAGTGTATCACCGCTCTTATCAATGATGATGAATACTTAAAACTTCAAGTAGTGCAGGATTGGTAGTTTGATTGTTTGTTCACAATTTACTTGTTCTGTTTTTTGTAATAAAAAGTGCCCGGCTTTTTCACGGTAGTTGTTGTGTGTTTTTATTTATTGGAATAGTTTTGTTGAATAAACTATATAACTCATCTTCTCTTTTTATTGGTTCTATTCAAAATTTTCGTACTCATTAGATTCGCAATACTGACATTGCAACTATGTTGACCTTGAAAGGAAACAAAATGTAGTTACTACTACATTGTACTAACTACAATACTACAACTAAATGTAGTGACGGCACGATTGGCGTAGTGCGCTGTAGCACGGTTTCTCGTCTCGATTTCCTTAGTGTCCCGGGTTCGATTCCCGGTCGGGTCAATTCAGGAAACGATATTTTCTGAATTGACTCTGGTCCGGGTGTGCTGGGAGACGCCCCTGACTTATTTGTTCGTGTGGTACCTTGTAATACAGGGATGTTAATCTTTATTTCGAGACCAATACAAGAGGTGTCTTGTATGGCGCATATTTATTCATTTATTTATTTACTGACAGTCAAAATGTAATTTACATTACGTTTTAAAAAGACATGTAGTTACAAATAACAATAGTAGCGAGTTACTCTAGCTAAGTGGCTTAGATTAAATTATGGATAGGCAGAGACATTTTAGGACAAGGTAGGCCTTTTAAAAAACTTGCAAAGGTTGCATTTGATTTTGGAAGTATTCCAAGGTAATGTTAATTAGGTAACCAGTATTATTTTCCCGTTTGAAGTAAAAGTAAAGTAAAAAATGTCTCAATTCATATAATAATATGCTTACTTATAAAAAGTACGAAAAGTCAAACAAAATGATCACTAGCAAAAATTTACTAAATAAAAACAAACTTACATAAAATAATACTATGATAGTAAATATCATGAATAAACATAATGTGACTCTACCACCGGTTCGGAGGTTGTTTCCGATCGAGAAGACTTCGGCAAGAAACTCGATGGTTACTCTTTTCAATCTTGTTTGTTTACACAAAAAATTAATTGACAGAGTAAAGTCATAACAAAAATTGCTTGCTTTCCGGCAATGCTATACTTTGCCGAAAAGCAACGTTTGGTATTTAAAATAATGTTTTTGGCACAAGTCATTGGAATCATCCCGTTATGGTCCAGTCTCCAAATGGTTATCTGGGACAATTCACACCAAGATCATCTGACCCCAAACTAAGCAGAGCTTGTATTATGGGCGTCAGAGACTGATAAACATACTTAAATATTTCTAAATACATACTTAAATAGATAATCAACCAATGATGGAGTCTACACCAAGACTAGCTTGGGGTCTTATTACTATCGCTTATATCTAGTCAATTTAATTAGGTACCTAAAGTGAGGGTAGCAAGAAATTTTGTCAGCAAAAATCCAGCCTAGAATAAATAAATAAATATGCGCCAGACAACACACCTCTTGTAATGGTCTCGAAGTAGGGATTAATATCCCTGTGTTACGAAGTACCACACAAGGAAATAAGCCAGGGGGTCTCCCAGCACACCCAGACACGAGTCAATTCAGAAAAGATCGTTTCCTGAATTGACCCGACCGGGAATCGAATCCGGGACACTACGCATATCGAGGCGATAAACCGTGCTACAGCGCACTACGACAATCGTGTCGTCACAACAATACACACACAGGATTCGTTAGTGCCAGGTAACCACTGACTGGCTGGAAAGGAAAGATCTTATTACGGAATTGCTCGCTACGCTCACTTTAGGGAAAGAACTTGACAAGTTTTATGGGATTGTTTTAAGGCCCCTGATGGCACAACAGATTCTCCCTTTAAGGAACACAGTCATAGATTCAATCACAAAGATTATTTTTGATGTTTTTTGCAAGTATTCTATCAAACCGATCCCCTGCTAATGATAGAGACGTACGAACTAAATCACAGACATGAATTGAAATTGATGACGCGAGTGAAAGTATTTAACTTGTCAAAATTTGTGCTGTGCTCCTCTCTACCCGATACTTTGTTAAGACAAATCAAGTAGATAGTGGAACAAACTCATTATTATTAGATGGAACGTTTCAAAACTTGGCTTCACAAAACTTATTATTGTGGACGTAGAGAAAGTTAAGGGAAACGCGGTAAGCTTGTTGAAATAAATAATTAATAATAAGTAATCCAAAGCAAATGTGAAACGTAAAGGGTATTTTTGACAGCACAAAACTACTCAGTTAAACAAGTAATAATACTTTTTCTAATGAGTCCGGTTTGCCACACTTATCATGCCTGTTTTAATTAACTGAATTAAAATCTATTGAGAAATGGCGGATTTCTATCACTAAAACCACAAATTACGCGGCGGCCCAGACAGATAGTCCGCTCAGAACAAACCGCCATTTTGATCACGCACACAAACACAGTGAATTTACAGGCGATACCGGTGAGAATCGGCGACGCGACTAGTCGCGCTGTCGCGAGTGTTTTTGTTTAAGTCTTATTTGGTGTAATTTTTCACATGATGAATTTTGTTTTTGGCGGGTTCTGTCAAGTAGGTATAACCTACTTCATTTCAAAAATTCATTGCGAATATTGTAGTAACCCTAAGCAGTCAGGCAAGTTTAGGTGATAATACTGGAAAAAGGCGAAAGCGGTCCTTCTGTTAGATCTTTATTTTGTGCTAATACTCTATCGTGTCGTCCGTCGCAATAAGGGTCAAATAAGTTCGACAAACGGTGCGCCTTGCGTTATCCATTTAGAATTACGTCTGTGATCACTACCGACCGAGCTATATGTTAGCTGTTGACATAGGAAGCACAGTAACAACAGTTCAATTTATGCATAGTACCTTGATAGTATTTAAATTATATGACATGCAAGTTCAATAAGTTACACGTGTTTAACTGACTGAAACTCCTTTTGTTTGTATTATATCTAATTAGGAATTGATATTACGCAAATGAGTACTCACGCTTGCAGTTTATTCAAATGCAATGACCTTATTGTGGCGTTGTAAGAATGCACTTTAATACAGTCGGTACCAAAAGTAGTAGATAGGTATCTGTTTTTCGATTATTGTTCATGCCTGAAGTTGATAAATAAGCTATTCAAACTTTTGATGTTGACTGTACCAAATTTTTCCTCTTGATTCTCTCTTGTAGGTTGTACATTCTACTCGTATGATTATTGATCTCATACTCGGAGACGTTCGCCTTCTGCTGAAGATAAGTCACAGATGGAGGTAATCTATGACATAAGTTCAATTATCAAGCCCAGAATGCTACTCTCTAACGCAACGTCCGTAGTTTCGGGTAAATTAACATGGTCTTAATTGGTATAAAAACTAAGACGATTTCAACAAACGTCATGTATTTTTGTGCTCCTGTATATGATATTTAGCATACACAAATGAATATACTAGAATATCATATTGTTGTGGTTTCTTTGACACAGTAGTTTGACCGAAACTGCGGACAGTGAGTAGGCACCCAGTCCAGTAATGACCTCCATCCAACAAAATCCCGTATAATTTTTAAGGTTGTCCGTCCACCTAAGGGATGGTGTTCCACACCAAGGTACAGGTAGGGCCGATGGTTGATGACGAGCCCGATGGTGGTACACGTTTACCTAAAAATGCCCATTCTACATTCTGGCTTGGTGTCTCCAAAGACACCAAGGTTATGAATATTTGCAAACACAGACGCAGGCGTTACACTCTCTAGCCGTGCAACTAGGGAAGACCCAGCGAACCGCTGAGTGTGGATTCCTAAAAAGTCAACCACATGGGGGTGGAAGCCCTTCTGGCGTATAGTGGTCCAGTGGTAGAAAGAAGAGGGATGGTATCAAGTTGTGTAGTTCCTGTGCACTCTCTCCGAAATACACCTCATATCAAGCCGAAAGACAGGCGACTTAACGCCGATGCTCCAAATTCTGGAGTTTGGTTCCAACGAGCGTATCGTCGCCTATGAGTCTCCTGGCCCTTCGGTCCACTGAGTCCAATGCATCCATCTGGTATTTGGCAGAGCCATCCCACAGGTGGAGTACTCCATACACGACCAAAATTGTGCTTGATACAAGTGGAGCAGCTGTTCCGATGTGAAGTATCGCTGAAGGTTTTTGCTTTAGACTCAATAGAACTACCGAAGTTGAGGTTAGACGAGAGATCCATACCTAGGAGTTCGAGGTGGTTGTTATACACACATTCGGCTCCTGCCCGGATCAATGAAAGCCAGCTATTGATGTATTTAATTGTGATACCTTTGCCGACGTCTTACCGCACCGCGGGCGCAAATACGGTGAATTCGACCCACTTTTGGCAGCGTTTAGCTCTAGGTGGCTTGAGTGTAACCACCAGTTTTCACGTTTGGTGGCCATTTCCAATGGGCCAGTTCAACCACTATTCGTCACGTTTATAGGCGCCACAAGTGGCCCAGTGGTCGGTTGCACTTCATTATAAATCTCATATCTTGTATTTATCATTTTGGAAATCACAAATACCTAGGCCCTGGGTAGAAATGCTTAAGTTCCAGGCCACGACGGTCTCGTGATTGTTTATACAAAGAATACAAAGTAAGTAATAAAAGTTTTGTTATTGTCATTTTACTTATCTATATCGAAACAAGCTAATAACATGCATGTATCTAAGGACCTTTTATAAAACTCGTCGTGCTATAATTAAATCAAATATTATGCGTTCTTCACTTTAAGTGAAAGTGCTAATCGTTAATTTCCTATAAATATCTAGACTTGTAAGGATTGTTATTACTTGAAGTGTCACTGGGACGGCGTAATAACTTGAAGTAATATCGGTAAAAAAATATTATTATTTTCTTAATAGTGTCAAAAAGTTCTCTCTATACTAATATAATAAAGTTTGTTTGTTCGTTTGCTTGAACGCGCTTATCTCAGGAACTGTAGGTCCGATTTGATAAATTATTCCAGTGTTAGATAGCCCATTTATCGAGGAAGGCTATAGGCTATATATCATAATTCCACGCAGACGAAATACCAAAAGATCGATCTTCTTGTGAGTGACCTGTACGTCTAACACGAGTTGCCAATATAAATTTACGTCATCGTTCGCGTAAAAAAATGTTTTGGGATTTGACATGTCATGTCATGTCGAATCCCAATACATTTTTTCACGCGAACGATAACGTAAATTTAAAGTGGCAACTCGTGGTAGTCGTACCATGTCATGTCAAATCCTATCACATTTTTTTACGCGAACGATAACGTAAATTCAAAGTGGCCACTCGTGGTAGACGTACTGAGTGCCGAGTGCGAGTTGCAGTGAGAGAAGTGAATGACTTCACCATCGCGTTTAGCGAGCACGTAAATGTCAATTAGTATGAAATCGAGTCAACACTTCTCTCACTGCAACTCGCACTCAGCACTCTGGTCATGCTTGTGTAGGATTGTAGGTCGCCGTTGGCCGGTCGTATCGTAGGACGGTTTCCAAGATTATTTTTCTGGTGCTTTTTATGTTGCTGGAATAACACTTTAATACTTTCAAATGTTTATAAATACTGACTAAACTTGTATTAATCTCACCTGACATTCATAGCAATGAATTTATACAATGAATAAAAATTTAATGTCATGTATGTTTTCACTCACGTCAAAATGTGTTTAGTTGCCAAATATTAATACAGTGTTAC
Organism: Udea olivalis; assembly: GCA_947369235.1. Classification (NCBI taxonomy): domain Eukaryota; kingdom Metazoa; phylum Arthropoda; class Insecta; order Lepidoptera; family Crambidae; genus Udea; species Udea olivalis. Next base: position 4,247,566 of record OX376362.1, on the reverse strand, counting down.
TTATTGCCAGACTGCCCGAAACGGAGAAATAGCACTTAATTTGAAATGTTTACAATTTACAGGAATTTTCAAAATGGCGCCGACACCGCAAGAGCCAATGGGAGGGTACAGGTCCTCGGAGCGGATTGGTCGGGACAGAATAGTGATTGCGGGAATGTCGGGCACCTACCCTCAGTGCAACAATGTCAAAGAGTTTGAGGATTTACTTTACAATAAGGTAAATATTCAAACATCATCATCAGCTGTAAGACTTCCACTGCCTAATTCCACTGGCTATTTTAGGGGGGCGGGCGGCTCGGCTTTTTTTGTCAGGTCACTTTGGGGGCACTTATTAGGATTAGGATTTACGCATCACACAACCTTAATACCATTCCAAAGGAAGCAAAATAGCGGAGTGGGAAAAATGTGTCTTGGCATCTCCTAGAGCATGTCATAACAAGTAGTGGTGTTTTCAAATTGCCCTACCGTAAATCACTAATTGAAATACTAATCAACAAAAAAACATGCTAGTCAAACACTTTACACGTCGAATTCCAGCCAAGATATTAGATATTACAAGATTGGAAAGTGGTACATGTATCGACAACATAGCTCATAATAGTAGAGGTTGCAAAAGTATCATATTACATCTAGGACTGTCAGACCACTCAGCGCAGTTATTGAGATATCCCATAAAACAACATATCATTTACAACACTGGTTTAAAAAAATACGTGATTACAGCTTAGAAAACTTAAAAAAATGTAGGTACTGCTTAGGAAGGTTATCATTTCTAGAGGTACATCAGAATGATGATGTTAATAAGTCATACAATTTGTTTTACGATACTTTCAAACTCTTTTATGATCTTTGTTTCCCGATAAAAATAATTAAAATTTCAGCTAAAGTTAATCCCACTTGGATTACTCAAGGAATCAAAAAATCCTGTAAATGTAAGACAACTCTATTTGCGCACGAAAACAAAAGCAAATAAGGTTAAGTATAAAACGTATACAAACTTATTAAAAAAAGTGATTGATAGGTCGCATCGCATACAAAATCATAAATACATAACTCAAGCTGAGAATAGTACCAAGGCTACTTGGAAAATTATCAATTAAAGTAGATATACACAACCTAAAGAAACTGTACAAGAATTAAAGTTTATTAATCAGTCTGTTGTAGAACCAAGTAATATAGCAAATATTTGTAACGACTTATTTCTAGACTTAGTAGATATACATAATACAAATAAAGTAAAAATTAGTAGCAATACACCATATAAAAATCAGGTAAATATAAATACACATTCTATTTATATAAACCCGATAACGCCTCAAGTAGTAATACGAATTATAAAACAGTTAAAAAACAAAACTAGCGTATTATACGATGGGATATGCACAAACGTTTTAAAATATTGCTCCAATGAATTAGCTGAACCTCTAAGTCATATTATCAACACATGCATTAGCAGGGGAATTTTTCCTGATAAACTTAAAGTAACTGTTATTAAACCATTATATAGAAAGGGTGACAAAGATGACTGTCATAACTATCGACCTTTCGCTCTTATTCCTGTAATTTCTAAGATAGTCGAAAGCTACATAAATGAATCACTCTTAATTTTTTTTCAAAAGTTTGGTATTTTAAGTCAGGAGCAATATGGTTTTCGAAAGGGAAAGTCCACTTACTTGGCAATATATCTCCTTATGCAAACTGTATCTGAATGCCTAAATGACGGAATACCAATAACAACTATCTTCATGGACATGTCAAAGGCATTCGATTTTGTCAGTCACCCAAAAATTGTTAGATAAACTGTTTCATTATGGCATAAGAGGTCCAGTCCATGAACTAATTGCTTCTTATCTCGAAGGCCGTGTACAATTTACCGAGATAACGAAAATAGACGGTAAGAAAAATGAGATCCATTTCAAATCTAATCGTAGAACGGTAAAATACGGGATACCACAAGGAAGCGTACTAGGTCCGCTATTATTTCTCGTTTACATCAACGACCTCCCTCGAAGTGTCCAGCACCAGATGTTTTTATTTGCTGATGATTCCACATTAATTGTCAAAGGCACTGACAGAGATACTTACGAACGATCTCTAAATGAAGCTCTCTCTAATGTAATTTCTTGGATGGAGACCAATAATTTAGCAATCAATTTAGAAAAAACAAAATACATACAATTTAGTCTCAAGCAAAATAAAAAAGAAAGCATCGAAATACAATGTAACGGGCAGTTAATAGAACAGGTTGAACAAATACGTTTTTTAGGTGTAATTCTGGACAGCGGCGTGAGCTGGAAATACATACTACCGCATTGTGTCAGAGAATTAGTAAATTTGTATTTCCGCTAAAGAAGCTGACTCTGACAGTATCTCAAAAAGCGGCGATAACAGCTTACCATGGATACGTCGCCTCAAATTTGCGCTATGGCATTAAACATTGGGGAAACGCTGCTGAAAAACACTTATTACCTTTATGCCGTGCCCAAAAAAAGTGTATAAGAGCATTGTTTGGTGCCAACTAGAGAGAAAGCTGCAAACCATTACTAACTCAACTCCAGGTTCTTAGTCTTCTATCTTTGTTCATCTTTCTTACATGTATATTTGTCAAAACCAACGAGCATTATTTCAAATTAAGAATCACAAAGTATACACGCCAAACTAGAAATAAAATAGATATACTCACACACCATCCATCTCGTACAACATTTTTTTCAAAAAGTATATATAACAGAGGACCCAAAATTTTTAACCACCTCCCTGATTATTTAAAAGAAATGTCATTACAAATATTTAAAAAAACATGATGCAATGCAACAATATATATACACACAACAACATGGTCTAGCTAGGGATATATGTATAAAACTTTTTTAAATAACTTACAAAAAAACTATTAATGCCACATTATTAAGTTCTTTGGCTTTGGCCACGTTATCGTGTCACGGGGGAAGTGGTGGGACGGCACCGAGGACCTCAACGTATTACAACACATGTACAGGACCGATTCATAGTAAATGCTGCACGAAGTCAACCAAATGTAACGGCGATGCAACTGGTTCGAAGGCTACAGAGAGAGTATGGTTTGCTGGTAAGCGGTTAAACTTTGAGAAGACGACTGCATGAAGTCAACCTACGTGCTCGTAGTCGGGTACCAGCGCTAAGGAGAGGCAATCGAGGAAGAAGATTACAATGGGCTATTGCACACGAAAACTGGAACCATTCTCAATGGTCACTTATGCTTTTCACTGATGAATCCAGGTTTGGATTTTATCCTGATTCGTGAAGAGAGAACCTGGACGTTGGAATCGACTGCAGCACCCACAACAAGTTCATGCATATCAAGGTGGCACGACTATGGTTTGGGCAGGATTTCGTCTCGGCGGTAGAACGGACCTCGTTTGGATACAACGCAATATGACTGCTCTAAAATACCGAGATGAGGTGCTAGAGCCTGCCATCTTGCCCCACATGCAGCAAATAGGACAAAATTTCCAGCTAATGCACGACAATGCCCGTCCACATACGGCGCGTATCGTTACAAGTTGGTTACAACAGCATGATATCCAAGCTTTAGAATGGCCTGCACAATCCCCTGACTTAAATCCTATTAAGCATGCCTGGGATATGCTTCAGAGAAGAGCTCTGAGGAATTTGATTGTGAGGATTGACCTGTTGAAACCACAATTTTGGCTAAAACTATAGTGTATTTGTACAAAATAAGTATAACTATTATATGTTGCCGGTTCTTAATACAGTAACGATGTGGCCTTGGATATAAGATTAACCCCATCCTTATCTCCGTTTTGCACACTATTTCCAGGTGAACCCAATAGTCCATGCCAACCCACGCTGGAAATACAACCACCCAGAAGTGGCTCAGTTCACCGGGAACATTCCTAACCTGGACCGCTTCGACTCGCAGTTCTTCGCGGTTCACTCCAGGCTGGGGAACCACTTGGACGCCATGTCGAGGAAGATGCTGGAGCACACCTACCAGGCAGTATACGACGCAGGTAACGAACTAACTGGCTCAGCAAGGATATACCGGGTGATAATCAAATGACTAACAAAAACAATATGGCATACCTACTCAGGAAGTGATGTGGTAAGTATCTATGTTAGTAAAAAAAATATTTCAGTCAATAGGTTTTCATACAAAAAATACTAACCTTTCGTCTGATTTGTATGGTGACCTTGAAATGAAAGTTGATTTTATACATTGCATTTTCACTTAAATAGTTACTCCATCACCTACTGAAAGTCAGATCGTTTTTGAAAGTATTTTGTTAATCACCCGGTATAAATACAGGTGGATTACTCTGGTCATGATTGCATTTAGGTAATTCAGGATATAAACTCTTCATACCTCACGGTAAACCACGGCCATCCTGTGTTCATTGTAACATTTTTAGATGATCTGTTAATGAAAACACAAATAAAATCTCTGGAAATAGGCGGCCGAAACTTCGGATAAGCATAGTAAAAAAATAAAATGGCAAGGTAAAGTGTCGCAGTCAAAGTGAACAGAACGTTCTGTACGTAAAGTGTAAGTGTATGTAAAGTGGCAACTCGTGGTAGACATACTGTTCACTTTGACTGCAATTACACTTTACTTGCCTTTTTATTTTCAGCGTATATTTGGTAAACATCTGTCTTAGAATCTGCATCTTTGTTAATAGAGTTTTATAACAACTTTATAACTATTTACATGATTCATTTTCAGGTCTCAGTCCTGAGCACTTGTCGGGAAAAAATGTCGGAGTATTTGTTGGGGCTTGCTTCTCTGAATCAGAAAAAGTGTCTTCGTACGAAACCAGTACCAGTTCTGGATTTGGAATAGTAGGGTTTGTACCACTCTTTTTGTAATTCTGGTGAACGTCCAAGATCTAAAAATAAAGAGTATCCCCAGAAATCTTAACCAGAACGGGTGAACGTGTGTATGAGTGCCTTGCTGAGATTTTCTCTCAGTGCAGTATTCTAGGCTGAGCGCAAACCTTAAAGCTACCCATTATCATGGTTTAATTTACTGCATAAACCTAATTATTATTCCACAGAAGTAGCAAGGCCATGTTTGCTAACCGCATCTCGTTCTGGCTGAACGCGAAGGGCCCTTCAGTGGTAATTGACATGGCCTGCTGCAGTTCCATTACCGCGCTCGAGCAGGCGTATGAGGCCATCGCCCGCGGTGAATGCGAAGCCGCCGTGGTTGGATCAGCTAACTTGTCTATTCATCCGCATTCTACGTTGCACTACTCCAGGTAAATACCAGTGATTATCAAAAGACTTATATAACAATGATATGGCTGATGTAGAAACTATCTAAGTGAAAACTCGATAATCACCTGGAATAACATGTAAATGCTTACCATCTTTTTCGGAAAAGAAGTAGAAAACGTGATCGAGAGCCACCTCATGAAGGAGGTTCAAGAGCTTTTCGAAGGCTCCAATGTCAGTCCTTTGAAAATTGCCAATAGAAGACTTTCGGTTCATTCTATGATCATCACCACCCACACTCGGTGGTGATGATCATAGAATTTTATCTTAACATTTCATGCCATGATAAACGTGGGCAAGCTGGTACCTACTTATTACCTTTTCGGTTTCTGGGACTACCATCATTCTTTCCGTAACCGTCCTGAGGTGAAACATTTGGCATTTGACTTCTGCGAAGGGATTCACGATTCTTCTAAATTCACTTTCTTTTACAAGTTGTAACTTTTTATTATCCTATTTAGGGATGCTTTGAGATTCTATAATCAGTTTTTCTTTTTCAGAATTATTAAGACTAGTACAGACGGTAACACTAAGTCTTTCGACAATAACTCTGATGGGTGTGTGAAATCGGAAGCTATCAATATACTTTTTCTGCAGAAGGCTAAACATGCACTGAGGTAAGTAAAATAGATTTCTGATTTTTAATGAACCTCTTTAAATATATCTCGCCATCATTCTTTCCTTATTTGGCTATACATAGCTAGTTCTCATCCAATTACTAAATGGATATTATTTTGAAATGAATTTGAAATCTTTCAGATCATATGCAGATGTTTTGCATGTAAAAAGTTTATTTTTATCTTTGGATGGCGAAACCGAACTACATTATGGGTTTTATCGAGATCCAATTATAGCCAGAAACTTCATAAAAACATTTTATGATGAATCTGGTGTTTCACCTAAAGAGGTTGAATATGTTGAAGCTTTTGGTTCAGGTATGTCTTATTCACGTGTGGTGCACTATTGCACTCTGACAAGTATTTGCTATTTTTGCATAAGTTTGATGCAATGAAGGTGACTACAGAAAAGTCCGACTAGCTTAAATGTCTCTTCAGATGACTCTGGATAACTTGGCAGATTATTTAAAATTAAAAAAAGACGAAAATGACTAAACCTATTCTTGAAAACTATCAGTAATTTAATTATGAAATAAATCGCAAATACCAGTATTACATAAAAAATAACCAATACAATAACCCAACATTGATTTAGTTAAAGAATAACTACGAAAATTTTTCACAGCCACACCAGATGCAGATAGATCGGAATTGCAGGCCATCAGTGATGTATTCTGTGGAGACAGGAAGGCTCCGTTGCTGGTGGGCAGCGTGATGTCTAACATTGGGTACTCTGAGGCAGCTTCGGGAACATCTTCTATTACCAAGGTATTTCTGGCCCAGTAATATTGACAGGGCAGGGAACTTAGGTTTAATATTGATGTTCGCTGAGACAGAAAACCTCTGGATTCAATTTTCCAGGACTCTTTAATAAACCAGCAAATATTTTATGAAATGATAGCTTCTGCAAGCGAATTGTACGCGCTTTAGCCTTTCTTTCCGAATTTCGGGAAATCCTCTCTTATTGCCCCTCGATATTCCTTAAAGAACTTATAATGCCCAATTTTAGCTATCTACGCAGAATAGTTTTGACTGCACAGTTAAAACTACTGTGTAGTTGTTTGTCAGTCACTCAGTGAATAAGAGAAGAGTTTTGTATAATATTAAGGTCCTACGAGTACTTCAATTTGTCAAAATACAGAAAAACCAGTCAAGTAAAATGGCAAATTAAAAAAGGAATTATTTGAAAACCATTATTCGCAGGTGCTACTAGGCTACCGCCACGGCGAGCTAGCAGCAAATCTAAACTGCCAAACTCCTCGCAAGGACGTTCCTGCGCTGCAAGATGGCCGCATACGTATCGTGACAGACCATCAGCCTTTCAAGCGTACTTACACCGCTGTCAATAGCATTTCTATTACTGGATGCAATGCTCATGTATTGTTACACGGTCGATTCAAACCTAAGGTATGGATTTTCCTGTCCATCTTTGTGTTTAAAACTGCTTATTTTCAACACGAAAATCAAAATATTCATGATTTCGATTAGCCAAAACAACAAACAAATGATGAATTTTGACAAATGATTCAAATGCAAATCCAGTCAAAACATCTAAACTTCCTGGCTGCAGAGTCTAAGATCACAACTCATAGATAAAAATCCTAACCTAATACATATTGCTAAAAGAGCATCAACAATTCCGGAGGACTATACTCTTGGCTTTAGAAAGTACATTTGAGCTGTTGAAACCGCTCACATGAGCAGTCCTTATATTTAACCACACTGTAGCAAGATATAATCACATAAAAGTTTCGTTATGCTCATTTGTTTCACCTTTTATACTGTTTTAGGATCATAGTCGGTACAAGTCAAGTATTCCTCATCTTGTTACTATTTCCGGAAGACAAGAGTCTGCTGTTAAAAAGATTATAGACGATTTGAAGTCTCGCCCCATTGATCCTGAAGAACTGGCTCTTTTACACAACATTCATAGCGTGAGCATTACTGGACATATGGGTCGAGGATTCGCTGTTCTTGGTAAGTTGGTAAAATAGAGATATTATAAGGATAAGATATCACTGATGAAGAAGTATCTTCACCTTGAAATAATTGGTGACGTCAGCAGTCAGCGTTATTACTGTTGAAAATACGGAAGACCTTCTTCGGGGCCTTCATGATGGTGATACATAATGCCTTATTATATACCATGTAACTGAATAGGGACCACCTCAATAGGAGGTGATAGTCGCGTTAACCAAGTGGAGTAAAGTCGCCAGTCTAATCTGTCCATGGGGTAGTCATGGACTCAGCACGTGCAGCTTTCAGCCTTTTAAAGTTAGCAATGCTTTGATATTAAACTGACCTTATCGAACTATCCTCTTTCAAGATTCAAATGCAGAGCACAAGACAGTAAGTCTGATGGAAAAGTGCAAATACTTCGACGACGCCAGGCGTCCCCTATGGTTCGTGTACAGCGGGATGGGGTCGCAGTGGCCAGAAATGGGCACGCAATTGATGCGCATACCCATATTCAAAGCAGCTATCGATAAGTAAGTGAGAATGAAAGATAATTCATCATTAAGTCTTGGACAATACTTAAAAATAAGCAAAATAATAAAAACGACACTTACCTGTGAGAAATAGTAGTAATATTAAATCGTCAATGTGCCCTAAGATTGCCTCCTTGTAAATAATTATCATGCTAATATTATTAAAAAAGGAAGCACGAAATGATATTTAACTGATAAATTATTTATCTTCTTCCAGGTGTCAACAAATCTTACAGCAAAAGGGGATTGATTTAGTCCACATAATCACCTCTTCTGACAAGAACATGTTCGATAACGTCCTTAATTCGTTCGTTGGGATTGCAGCTATCCAGATAGGGCTAACAGATGTTCTGAGACATTTGGGCCTAGTTCCTGACAAAATAATAGGTAATTGAATTTTTGGTGACTTTTGCAATATTATGTCGCATTGGTCGACAGCATGATCAATATTAAATCAAATGGCAGGATGGCAGGTGCTGATCTATATAAATGATATGCTGATAAATATTTTCAATTTTGTAAATTTATTGGAATATACAGTGCCTACACACAGTACAACTACAACTGCTTAACTTGCCCACAGAGCACGTAAATATGCCCGAAAAAGATTTCAATAATTTCGGTGGGAGTCTCCCCCTATCTGACTATCTATCCAACAACGAGTCTTGAAATAATGCAGATGATGTCCTAGCTGAAAAATATATTACCATTCGAATAAACTATTCCAGGGCACAGCGTTGGTGAACTGGGTTGCGCCTACGCAGACGGCTGTTTCACTGCCGAAGAGATGATACTCGCAGCCTACAGCCGTGGTCTGGTTTCCACGCAGACTTCCATGATCCGTGGATCTATGGCTGCTGTAGGCTTGGGATATGATCAGGTGAATTCGATTGTTTAGGATTCCCACCAAATTCTGCTGCTATGATGTAAGGTTTCGGTTGCCGAGTGAGATAACTATTTCTAAACCAGAGTTTTGTTCCAAAAAGATCGACAGCACTTTGCTCGCCCTGGGAATGTAATTCATTACCTTTACAACATAAGAAAGTACCACTCTGTTACTTTGGCGATCGAGGTTTAATAATATGACCACAGCAATCAAAAACTTTTTTTATATAGACCAAAAATCCTAATAAGTAGTTGCTTTGTACATTCAACCAACAATCGCAGTTTGAAAATTTTGCTAACCCAAACAGTAATTATTAATAGACACGTTCTGTGTTTTTTGAAGATTGTGAACATGATACCGCCCGAAATCGAAGTGGCATGCCACAATTCAAGCGAGTCCTGCACCATCTCTGGTCCATCAGAAAAGTTGAAGGAGTTCGTGGTGAAGCTCAGCTCGAAGGGCATTTTTGCTAAGGAGGTGCCGTGCTCCAACATAGCGTACCACTCGCGGTATATTGCTGACGCTGGTAAGATGTTGATTATGAAACAGATTATATTTTCCATTAAAGGAACCTATCATACTTAAATCAAAAAGATGGAACGAGTTTAATTACTTCGCGATATACTGTTTTGGCAACGGATTCTATTCTTTATTCATTTCCATATTTAGATTTAGAAATGGAGGATTTCTTTCACACAAACGCTATCGTGACATCATAGCAAGCGTCAATGACGATGATGATTTATTTCTAGGGTTTCTTCACATAGGTACTTTTCTTTTTTCACCGTAGGACCCGGCCTATTAAAATACTTATCTGAAGTGATCAAGAACCCGAAACCACGCAGCCAGAAATGGTTGTCAACTTCAATACCCCAGGACCGTTGGAACGAACCAATCGCGAAATTCTCATCTGCTGAATACCACACTAACAATTTACTGGTGAATATGATCATGGTATTTTTCTATGTTAAGTTCTAAACTAAAACCAATCATATCAGGGAAAGATATCCTAGAACTGGGGCCTTACTAGCGCCAACCAAATTTGCCCTACTCTTGACAACAATGTAAGTATCGATCCAGAAACCAATATTAGGGCCGAAAATAGAAAGAAATAAACGATCATAGCTTTCTAGGAGTTGTTCCTTAAATATTACGAAATCACGACCTCAACACTGACGAATACGATGCGCGCAAGAAAGAGGGACTTAATATAAATCCAACCAAATTGTTGTTACTGTTTAGCTAATAAGAAATTAGTTTTATTTTCAAATAAAACTAATTTCTTGTTTTATAGCACGACCTCGGTCCCTATTTTTTAACTGTATCTATATCAGTCAATTGTCAACTGATTTCAACGATCCAAGCAGCTTGCTTAGTGTAGAAGTCGCTAAATACTGTATTATTATAACTGTGTATTTTGGAAATAAAGATTGATTATTATATAATATACATATTATTATATACAACTGTTGCAGCGAAAGCTTTTATAGAAATAATAGTTATGATGGTAACTGAATTTTATGACCAAAGTTTTTCATACTCAGTACATGTAGTTTGGACTTTTGCAGCTTCCTGTCCCTCTGTCAGTTAACCTTGTCCATTTTTTGTCCACCATAGAACCCCGTACTTTTCGAGGAAATGTCACGTCTGATTCCACCCAACGCTGTGTTGGTGGAAATAGCTCCTCACGGGTTGCTTCAAGCAATTCTCAAGAGATCATTACCACCAACCTGTAGCAATATCCCTCTAACTCGCCGTGGTCACCCGGATAACCCCCTACTTCTCATAGAAGCGGTTGGCAAGTACGTATTTTTAAATTGGTACCAGTCATTTCTTGACTACGGGTGATTTTGTAAGAAGTTTGTAAGAAGTCAGCCATGTTTGAATTTTCAGATTGTTTATGGAAGGATACAATCCAATAGTTAGTGCACTTTATCCACAAGTGGAATTTCCAGTATCTACTGAAACGCCGCTTCTCTCGCATTTAGTCGAATGGAATCATACAGAAAAATGGTAAGTAAAAGTTTTCTTGAGACTGAATACTCGAAGAAAGAAAATACTCAATGTAATAATTTTATTTTTCTTTTAAGGAACTTACCTCTCTTCTTAGCTGCTCTTAACAAAACAGCAGCTGCAAGCAACTTTATAATTTCAACTCATGATCAAGAACACAGCTATTTGCGTGGTAATGTCGTGAGAGGTAAGTTGTTGTTAATTCGTTCTAGAAAAAATCTATTATTATTTTTTGTTTCCCAGCATTTTTAGAAATCAAAAACTGTATGAAATTACTAATTATCGAACTTGAAGAGCTTGGCTTAGATCCATTCTACAAATTTTGTGCCACACACAATACCTACTCCATTAATATAACTAATTCTGACGACACGTACGTTTCATTGGCCAGCACGTTAAAAAAAGTTCCAAGAATGTGTAGAACCAGATAATCTCCATTGGTATTAAGTAATTCAGGGCATATTTTCAGCAGTTAATGACTTGAGAATAAGAATGCAAATGGAAATAATACTATTAATAAATTGGCCTTCGCACAATGTATACAGTCAATCAATTTTAATATTTTGGATGATAAGGTAGGTATGTATACCCACTGCACTTGGCTTCAACGTATACGTCCTTCTGCTTTTTAGGAAAAAATACTTATCCTTATGCTGCATCCCTCGTGGCTGCTTGGGACTCAGTGGCCATGTCGATCGGAGTGCAAAAAAAGAAGATCTCTGTGGAGTTCCGCGATATCCATTTATTTGCACAGCCAGTTCTACATGATCAACGTCAACTGACACTAAGCGTGGCAATCCATCGTGGTTCTGGACATTTCGAGGTTAAGTTACCTACTTACGTGTATGTGAAAGAACCAAGTTAAGATTAATTAATCAAGAACTGTCATAGAAATTATTTCATTATGAATGTTCATCTGCTGGTTACAAAAATAAACAGCCAACCTAATAAAGACCCTTATAATTAAATAATTGTATAATCCTAATTTAGGTGTACTTGCTTCATGATGTCAGCAGCATCAGCATTCCTAAAACAGGATTTAGAAGTGTTAAAATTAAACTGTTTAAGCTATGAACGTGCACGGGGCCCAGGAAGTTAAGTATTTCAACCAATAAATGTATGTCGGTTTTAGATCATGGATGAAAACTCTAAAGTCGCAAGTGGGTTTATAGTAGCCATAGCACATCCTCTAAAAAAGATCTCTACAGGCATGGGAGAGAGTTCTGATGTCGTTTTAAACTCATCAGATGTTTACCGAATGTTTTACGACCGAGAATACGCGTATACGTAAGTTTGTCGCAAATTAATTTCATGAGTGTTACTATTTAATTTAAAAGACTTTAAGTCAATTACTATATTTTGTAACATTTCCTGAATTTTTTGATGAAAATGCACTCGTTCTTTCTAGTGGGGATTTTCAAAGTATCCACTGTGCGAATATGTCTCTGACCGAAGCCTATATACACTGGAAACAAAACTGGGTGACTCTCATCGATGGCATGCTCCAGCTGAATGCCCTGAAGCAAAAGCACGATTCGGTGTCACAGCCAGCCTACATTCGTAGATTGAGTGTTGACATTAAGGAACACTTCTACGCAGATCTTTTCGACGTAGATGGAAAACGAGTAATGAAAGCCAACGTTCTGGAACAATTAGATCATACAAGGTAGTTTCCTTTGTAAAATATGTTATCTACTGAAAATTTTACAAAGTCAATCTTTGAAGTTATATATTTTTATGAAAGTACCTACATAGTTATCTAAATATAAGTACACTATTAAAAATATTTTACTTTATACATGAGTAATTTTTTGTTTCAGATGCGGAGGGATCCTCATAGAGAATATCAGGTTCCATGATTTACCAATTTTGAATTCAGAAAAACTTTTAATCAACTCTCTGAAAATTGTACCTCGTATCCAATTTGACAAGACAAACGATGTGAGTTTTTTCACTGAATAGTATTCCTTACAGAACCTAACTTTGCAATAACCTAAATTAGATTCAATTAACTTCTTATTAATGTTTTGAATTTCTTGTAACAATTATAACATACCTATTATCAGGTAAAAACAACACTCGAAGTTTATTTACAAATAGTTGCTGAAAGTTTAAACAAAGATTCTATACAAGTGGTACAAGTAATGGAAACACAAACTCAATGTTATGAAATAACGGATGTTAATGCTGATATATTAAAGGCTGTTGCTGGTGTGAAAGTCAATTTCAAAAGAGTTCAGACTGAAACTAATATATCAGAAAAAGCACATTTGCTGGCACATGCTGATTTAGTACTGGTTTCTAATATCTCTAAAGACGAAAGGGTAAGTTAAATAAACTCATTATAACTAATTTAATTTGCTCACATAGCACTTCGAGAAGTTGTTAATAGTACTCGTATATAAACATAGTCTTAAAAAAAGCTAAAAATTACTAAGAAATTGAAATGGCTGCATTTTAATTTGCTCTCATTTTCAGCTGTTCCAGTTACTACATAGAATTTTAAAACAAGATGTATTCGTAATCAGTGTTGAAGATAATACCTTTATTCGCACAAGACCTCACGTCATATACCGAGTTGTATCGTCTCAAAAAACAAGCAAAGTAACTTTAAACTTAGGGAAATGGAGACCTACTCCTTTACCTTCATTCACAACATCATTTACAGTTCGTTCTATAAAAGATTTAGCTCTATTGTGTTCAACTAGAGATAACTTACCTAAAGATCACAAACTTGTTGTTCTCACTTCATACCCACCTATTGATGGAGTCAAGGATTTAGTAGCTAAGTGGAGAAAAGATTCAGAGCGTAAACATGTATTTTTGCTAATGATTAACTACAAAACTATAGAAGACAAAAGCTTGGATCAGCTGCCTGATTTGGATTTGCCATTTAACATTCTTGATCAGGTAAGTGCATGAAAGAACTTGTCATAAATTTTACGCTGTAACGTCGCTTCAATATTTCTGAACTAACCAATGATTTTTCAGAATTCATGGGGAGGAGAATATTACTTGCCACTAACCGAGAAACAACAACAAGCTTCGATGGGCAATGTAACTCTCCAAATTGAAGAAGTCGGTAATCTGAATACTTTGAGATGGGTTGCAATACCTGAACCAAGAGGACCTGGATTGTTTGTAGATGTAAGTTAATCACTCATTAAATATTATAAAGCAGCAGTCACCAAATTTAAAATATACCAACTTCATTAATACCCATTTTACAGATTCATTACGCTGGCCTCAATACCCTCGATACCAAAAGAGCAACTGGGGAATTTCAAATGAATAATTCTTGTGAGAATTATTTTGGCATGGATTATAGCGGGATTACATCAAGGTAAGGTGTTTAAGCAGTGTGAATTAATTTAGTAGCTAAGTACATAGTGATCATAAAAATGCTTTTGTTTGCTTTAGTGGAGTTCGCGTGATGGGACTAGTTGGTAACGGAGCCTGCAGCAAGAAAATCAAAGCGATCCCGGAGTTGATGTGGCCAGTGCCACGCCATTGGAGTATGGAAGAGGCTGCTTCAGTTCCATTGCCTTACGTACACGCCTTTTACTGCCTCGTGAGTACCAAGTTAAATCAGGTACCTCTTCTCAGAAGAAAGTTGCTGTACTGGTTGCAAATGTTTTCTTATAATGATTTTACAGGCATGAGCTCATCTTGTTTGTGGTTGGCTGTAGCTTGGGAAGAGCTTGTATACATTGGATGTTTTTTTTAATTGGCAACTGATGCGCTGAAGGGCTTACTTACTTACTTATCCTAGCGCAGCAACCCAAAATGAGTATCTGCCCCCGACACAAGAAGACGCCTCGCTTTTCTGTCCTGCACGATCTCTTGCCAAGGTTGCGCTTGGAGAGCCAGCAGGTCCCGCTCCGCCTCGTCCTTCCAGCGGTACCTGGGCCGACAGACCGGTCGACGACCGCTTTGTCGTCCCAGGTACGCTCTCTTCACTGCACGGTCCTCGCCCATCATCCCTACGTGGCCAAATCGGCAGAGTCGATGCGATTTTCGCCGAATTGCTGCTCTGTCATAATTAGCCTTTTCCTAGACACACATTACTTAAGATAAGAAAGTAAACTTTTTGAAACACTGCAGCTGCACCACAGTTTAACTGTTGTTTTATTTATTGGAAAGTGAAAACAAATATGTAGACGATAACACATTTGTGTCCAGGCCATAAAAACCCAGCTGGTGTGTAACCGCAGCATCCTGGTGCACGGTGGCGCGGGCGCACTTGGGCAAGCGGCCATCGCGATTTCATTGGCTCATGGACTTCGCGTCTTTGCTACCGTCAGCGACACTAGAAAGAAGCACTTCCTAAGGAAGCTGTTCCCTGGACTAAAAGGTATCCAAATCGATTACGATCTTCTTCCAAGCAATTGTTTGTCGCCTTAGTACCTGGTCTAATAACCTCTTTCATTATTTGAAAATTTTGATTGATCATATCTTTTCATAAAATGAATGAATTGTTGTGTTGGTTAAACAAATGACCTTCATGAATATGTTAAAACACTAATATTTTTTATTCCAGAGGAGCAGATTGGCAATTCTCGAGACAACAGTTTTGGGGACATGGTATTAGGTCTAACAAAAGGTGCTGGAGTAGACTACGTGATCAACTGTGTTAAAGGAGAACTGAAAAATGTAAATATAATTTGAATCTTTCATTTTTAAAATCCCACTCCCAACAGTAAACTCGATTTGGCGACTCGATTAGAGCTCATGTGTACAATGCAGTGGTAAGACAGTGTGACATTAAAAAGTGCTCAGTTTCTGCAGCAAAATCTGTTTTAACTAGGTTGCTTCTTTCTTTAGATTATTTAAGTACTGAATGAACTGATGTTTTTTGGGTTTTTGAGTCTTTCATTTTTGTGAAACTTCTAATTTCATGTTATATCCCTTCCAAATTTTAAAAAAAAATGTTTCGTTTGTAATTTAAAATTCATTGTAAACACAGGTTAATTATTTCTTTACTGGTTCCCCAAGATACAGGCCCAGCCTAGTTTGGGGTCCTCTGTAAAATGCTCATCTGCCTCAACCTGTAATGCATTGTATTTGATTTAATTTAATTATGTTTGATTAACTGTTATTTTGTGCAATAAAGAAAATATTATATTATATTATTATATTATATTACTGCTACATAAACATGTTACTAATGTACATTTCAGGCTAATAACACAAAATAAAGAGTTTACAGTAGGACCGCTCGCACCTTTTTCCAAAACTTGCGTGAACCGCCTAGGGTTACTACTATATTCGCTCTGAATTTTTAAAATGAAGTAAGTTATACCTACTTGACAGAACCGACCAAAAACAAAATTCATCATGTGAAAAATTACACCAAGTTCGACAAAAACAAAAACACTCGCGACAGTGCGACTTTCCGACTCACCAAAGCTCACTGACTTCGCTCGTAAACTCATGTCTCTGTGTGCGTGCGTCAAAAATGGCGTGTTGTTCTAAGCGCGCTATCTGTCACAGCGCCACGCATGTCTAATTTGTGGCTATAACTTATTTAAACTTACTTTCAGACTTCACTCAAAGCATGCGGCGCTTTTGCTGTCATTTTGGACACTCAAATCAGAGAGAACTTTTTGTTCGGAATGGACCACCTTAGTAATGAGAAGAATTACATTGCAGTCGATTTTTCATCAATCTTCACTGAGCGGAATGACACTGATATGAGAGTAAGAGACAAAATCTCCTTGAAGAAAACATACTTCACAAAATGAAGTTAAAAACATGAAACCTCAAACGGTCGTTCAATTAAACTAAAGCATGACAATGTGAATTTGAATGTGCCCGTTTTCAAGTTATCAACGACTTTAGCTGTTTGATTGTTCGCATCTTATTTTAGCGATTCAATCGCTTACTTGTTCAAACGATCACGAAGTTATCATGGTAACAACAATAATCAATTTACTAATTTTACCTGCAACTGAAAACGAGTTTTGTATAAGTTTATTTGTTACATCTGTAGTAGTTTATTCAATGTTAGAAGGATCACACGTTTCATGCCACCTGTTGCGTTTCATGACCCATATTTTAAAAGGTTATTTTTTTCTTAAAGAAGTTGCAGCTACTACTAAGCGAAGGAATTTCCCGCGGGTACGTCCGGCCACTGTCGCTAGTGACGTACGGCGCGGACGACACTGACGTTGTGCGTGCGATTCGCTTGCTTGAAGCGAGTCGGCATCGCGGCCGCGTACTGCTGCGGCTTGTTAAGACTCCGCCTAAGACGCACCCCAGGTGTGTGTGTAACTTCTTCTTTGCTTCTTGTTGTATCAAGAAAACACAATACCAAGTCTATACACCCTATTTTTCCTTATGTCATTCTTGCTGGCACTTTTCAAGATATCGCAGAATAGGAGGTGACTCATGGTTTGTGGCCTTAACGCTCAAATCTAGAAACGGCAATCAAAGTGGAGCAGCTTTTAAATTGTTGCTGTCCTGTCACATGTCAGTAAATGTGAAATGGACAGGTATACCTTTGAGGATTGCTCAACTTTGATTGATCAGGAATGCATGTTTGAGGTAGGTAATCTCTGAAACTACCGAACTGATTTCAAAAATTCTTTCAGAAATAAAAATCTACATTATTAAGGATTGAGTAAAATAAGCTATATTTTTTATTTAGGCTATATTTAGATGGGAAAGAAAGTCTACGCGGGCCGTTGACGGACAGCTTGTCACTCATGAAATTTTGACGTTACAAGTCCCTGGAATTAATGAAAGAATCCTCATTTTGGCCGAAAACAAACTTTTAGATTTACTCGTATCGTATATGACAAAATTTGAATTTGGAATTCAATAATAACTCATTGTACATTTCTAAGGTTGCAATTTATTCTGCGTACTCTGTTGTACAGAGAAGTCTCTTCATCCAAGTTGAATTGTAACTACTTTTTACAGGCTTACCTGTAAGCCGAGTCATTGTCATCTCATCATTAGCGATGATCCAATTGACGGCTTGCAGCTAGCTGAGAGGCTAGTAGCTCGAGGAGCGAAAAAATTGCATCTACATCTTCCAAAAGCACATCCTCAGATCCTCCTCGAAAGGCAGTAAGTATTTTACTATTGTTTTCTATGGCACCAATAAAATTTATCCAATATCTTATCAACCTCGTCTGATTGGTAAATATGGATCCTCTCCACGACATCGCAGAAAGTGAATCCAAATCCACTCAGGTATAACAAGCGTCAACAGTTGTGTTTATTTTATTCATCAGTTTTTATTCTGGATTCTGCAACGTTATTTATGTGTTTTCAGTTCCACTTACCAATAAAGTAAAATAACGCTTGAAGCTATGAGTTGTTTGATTAGTTAGAGAATCAGATAGCACTGCCTAAAAATGTTCCAGAAGTATTTGTATATTTTTCAGAATTTGGGTAAATAATGGCGTGGATATGAAAATCTCTTCAAATGACTTAAGTGGCTCCAACAATGTGCTATCCCTGATAAATGATAGCATCAACATGGGTCCTGTTGAGGGGATCTACTATGTAAACGCAAGTGCAAGTAATGCAAGAATGAACCAAGCAGTTTTGACTGCTTTGGATGCCGTCTCAAGAAAAAACTGTCCATCGTTAAAGTAAGCTATATCAGATAACGTTACAATGAGAACTATAAGTAATTTAGGGATAGTACTTAAGAAAGAAGAGAAAAAACATGGTAAGAAGTGGTCTTAGATCAATCATGAACTCAGGACAAAGCGAATCAGTATGTTTTGAAACGTAGTAGAATAAACCTGATAAAAAAGTTCAAGTTGTATTCAGCGAGCGACACTGGCACAAAAAGACAGAAAATTTGGACATATATTTGCAAACAGGAACCAACCCACATCTTGGTCAAAAATAAGTTAGATACACAGTTGTCATTTTTATTACGTTATTGTTGTCCTCAAAAAAAATCATAGACCTACACCTACTCTTTGTAATAAAAAAAAGGGGTCACCTTGGGAACCAACCCCCAATAGCAAATTAAATTAAAATCAAACAAGAACCATGCAGCTCAGTTCCAAATTAACTGCAGTTTTGATTTGTTAAAAGGAACCATGATGCATGGTTTCTTCCAAACTTTTGTATTTCTATTACGCAAACAGGAACCATGCAGCTCTGTTCCAAATTAGCTTTAATTTCGATTTGTAAAACAGAACCATGATGTATGGTTCCTATTAAACTTTTGTATTTCTATTACGCAAACAGGAACCATGCAGCTCTGTTCCAGATTAGCTTCAATTTCGATTTGTAAAACAGAACCATGATGTATGGTTCCTATTAAACTTTTGTATTTCTATTACGCAAACAGGAACCATGCAGCTCTGTTCCAGATTAGCTTCAATTTCGATTTGTAAAACAGAACCATGATGCATGGTTCCTTTCAAACTTTTGTGTTTTCATTACGCAAACAGGAACCACCACGTTTAGTCACTTTTAACACAACAGATTTTTACATTTTGCCAGAACTATGCCGCTTGCCCTTATAATATTAAGCATATTAAAAACTGTCAATCGTAAAAAAACATTTTTAAAAACAAGCTTTTATTAAAGTGCTCTAAAAATATAAAATAAGCTTTTTTTATTTATCACATCAAAAAACCATTGATGTGAAAGCTTGTCGCGTGATATTGTGATTGACTATGTAAAATACGAGAATTTCTAAGCTCTCGAGTAAATTATAATACTTAATTGAGTCATATACTATATTATTTACGTATTTAATGTGTAGTATTTTTAAAGGAATATTTTTCAAATTTACTTTCTAAAAACTACCATTTTTATGATTACCACACAAAAAGTTATTATACTGGCAATACTATTATACGTTAGATTTAAAAAAATTAACTACTGTGTGAGTTGAGTTTCGGTTTTCGAAAATTAAAAATGTTTAAAAAAGTTGTGAGCAGCCGTACGAATCTGATATCAACAATGACGGTAAGTAATATTCATTATTTTAGTAATTAAGTCGTTATTATAACCTCAAAAGTTGTGAATATGTTTGTTTTTCTAAAACTAGAATAGCCTAATGCATTAATAATAGATACCTATTCACCAATAATTTAATGTTATTTTAGCCAGTTGCATGAACTAGGTTACAGGTATTTTGGTAACCATTAAATGGTAGGTTGCGGCTAGAGTCCGGTCATAGCTTCCTCCCGAATGACACAGACTTTGGAAGAATTGAATGCGCATTGAAATTACAACAACGATTGTACACTGCAAAGGACTACATGGAAATAATGAAGAATTGTAAGAAAAACAAAACGATGATAGTGAATAGAATTCTAAAAGGAGATTTTCTGTCATCTGGTAATTTGGAGAAATGAATGGTAAACAGAAAGAAGGCAATTGATGGATCAAAAGTATCTTGGCTAAATACTAAGTAAATGATGTTGAAAAAAGAAGATTTTTTTACGATTTATATGAGAGGTAACCTGGACGAAGAATATATGGAAGTGAATTTGAAAAAAAATATACGGAACAGTACTGACTCTCCATTAACCATAAAGTCAATGAATCCTCTGTGGCCGAATGGGAAGCCTATTGCGGAAGCCAAATTCGACGACCTAAAAAGTTAAATGCACTTAATAGCAAAAGATCCTCAAAGTTTTTACCAAAAGATAATAGGCAGTGAAGACGTCACCGATGATATTGACGGATTTTCTGGTAATGTTGATTTCCAAATAGACGTAGAAGGCGCAGAATGAAAAAAATGTTAACAAACAATTATCTTGATTTAATAAAATTGTCGTTCGTAATCGTTACAACAACGATTTTATCGTAATAAAATCGTTGTTGTAATTTCAATGCGCATTAAATTCTTCCAAAGTCTGTGTCATTCGGGAGGAAGCTATGACCGGACTCTAGCCGCAACCTACCATTTAATGGTTACCAAAATACCTGTAACCTAGTTCATGCAACTGGCTAAAATAACATTAAATTATTGGTGAATAGGTATCTATTATTAATGCATTAGGCTATTCTAGTTTTAGAAAAACAAACATATTCACAACTTTTGAGGTTATAATAACGACTTAATTACTAAAATAATGAATATTACTTACCGTCATTGTTGATATCAGATTCGTACGGCTGCTCACAACTTTTTTAAACATTTTTAATTTTCGAAAACCGAAACTCAACTCACACAGTAGTTAATTTTTTTAAATCTAACGTATAATAGTATTGCCAGTATAATAACTTTTTGTGTGGTAATCATAAAAATGGTAGTTTTTAGAAAGTAAATTTGAAAAATATTCCTTTAAAAATACTACACATTAAATACGTAAATAATATAGTATATGACTCAATTAAGTATTATAATTTACTCGAGAGCTTAGAAATTCTCGTATTTTACATAGTCAATCACAATATCACGCGACAAGCTTTCACATCAATGGTTTTTTGATGTGATAAATAAAAAAAGCTTATTTTATATTTTTAGAGCACTTTAATAAAAGCTTGTTTTTAAAAATGTTTTTTTACGATTGACAGTTTTTAATATGCTTAATATTATAAGGGCAAGCGGCATAGTGCTTAGCCCGTTTCTGTTCAGCGTGATATTAGACGTTCTGTCAAACAGTATCCGAGACCACCACGAGCAACCACCCTGGTTGCTCATGTATGCTGATGATATTGCGCTAGCTGATTCGGACAGGGGACGGCTGGTACAACGGGTGAATAAGTTCAATAATGCACTTGAAAACGGTGGTCTGAAACTTAATGTGGCGAAGATGGAGTACATTGCCTGCAACACCACAAATCCCCAGTCCGTCCGCATAGGCGTTGACGTGGTCGAGCGCACGGACCGTGTAAAATACCTGGGATCTGTGTTAAGCGCGTCCGGGGACATCGACAGCGACGCCAGAGCCCGAATTTCCGCGGCTTGGGCCAAATGGCGTGAGGTGACTGGTGTCATTTGTGACCCTAAAATGCCGATCAAGCTGAAGGGGCAAGTCTATAAAACCATCATTAGGCCTGTCCTTTTATATGGCAGTGAAACATGGCCGTTACTAGAGCGACACAAGCAGGAGCTGCACGTCACGGAAATGAAGATGCTGCGGTGGATGTGTGGAGTCTCACGCAAAGATCGCGTGCGCAACACCCACATCCGCGGCAGCCTTCGTGTTCGAGACATCGCAGATAAGCTGCAGGAGTGCCGCCTTCGTTGGTATGGTCATGTCTCACAGAGACCGGCAAACTACGTGGGCAACAAATGTCTGGCCATGCCGCCCCCGCCAGGTACCGGTAAAAGAGGCCGACCCAAGAAGCGGTGGCTCGACGTCGTTAAGGGTGACATGCGTGCCAACAAACTCACCACTGAGGATGCACAAGACCGCGTGAAGTTGGCCAAGAAAATAAGAAAGGCGGACCCTGGGACCCCGCACACCAGTGTGGGTTCACAACCGGGATAGACCACACGGATGATGATGATGAAACAGTCAAAGTAACTGACTATGCAATTACTGTGGGTTGGTTCCTTCTGGCATAAAGCACCAACCTACAGAAATTAGATTTTTGCAACAAGGAACTACAGGTTAATTAACAAAAAAACATATTTAAATTAAGAATAATCAAAACTTTATAGTTGCTTTACATTACTCTCTCCACCCATTACTCTGTAAAGTTATTTTCTTTGAATATAATATTTTACAGTAGTTTCTGCAACCGATAACGACAAAAATGTAAATATCTCGAAATTAACATTTTGTGGGTTGGTTCCTGTTTGCAAATATATGTCCATTTAATGTACGTTAAAAGATTGTAGACTGCCTAAAACAAGCTCCTTGAAATCTATGATGGACACCTATGTTTAGCGGTGGACAACTTAATTCTGCTAATGTTGAAAACATTACTAGTGGTAAGCTTGACGCTCGCTGGTATCAAGTTACACCAATGCAATGAAGGTCAAATTCCGCCTCGTATGTTACGTTGCATGGGTGGCCGTTTGTATAACAAGGAACAATTAATCAATAAAGAGTGTATTTTATGTTATTCAAACAAACAAGTTTTATACTTCTTTTTTGTACTTTTTCGTACTTCAACCGTTTCATTCTCATTTTTCCCAGATACTTTGCAGTGGTCAGTGTTGACAATATTTTTGGCAACCACACCGTTATTTCAAGAGCCCAAGATGGGCTTTGTGGTACAAAATTGCAAATATCTGAAATAAGAAGGGTATGTACGTTGTTAAAACATTTTTTATTTATTTCGTAATTAGAAGACCTAAGTAAAAAGTAACGAAATTATAAGAGCACTATGTTAGTTGTAATTAGAAGGAGATCTCTAGATGAGCTGAAGTTGTCGATAAGTTAGCGAAAAAGATGGCTGCTGGAACATAGATATCCATCCATTCTAAAATGGCAACGAATAGATGGATAACTATGGGTTTTTTAGCTGTTAACAAAACTATTACATAGATGATCTGTCGGAAAGTAGGACTTTGTGGATGCAGATTTTAGAATTCTTCTTACGGGACTGCAGCTCCCGTGCGATATTTTGGTCCACTCGGAATGCTGGCTTTCTTCTGTCCACAACTTGCCACGCATTACAGGTTACTCCAGCTTGTGCTCTACAGACGCGTTTAATCAAAATGATGGTCTGACTGTATTCATTAATAACAACATTGATTTCAGTATTGAAGAACCAGATGTTTCTGAGGCTATTGATTAAAATAAAAAATGAGACCGCTGTTCTTGCAATTAACAGACCACCAAGATATACAAACTTGGATAGCTTTCAAGATTCACTGAATGACTACGGGAACTCACTTCTTTCAAAAATGAAATTTTAGTAACTAAATAAATATTAATTTAATAGAACAGAGTCAGAACACATCTAGTAACTCAGATTATCTAGCTTTATGCGGTATGACACCAACATACTATAATCCAACAAAAGTAGAGAGCTGCCTCGATCATGTAATTCTTAAGACTAAACTACCTTTAGTAACCTTAATTTTAGAATCCTCTATTACAGATCATTTACCAGTTATGTTCTGCTTAAAATATAAAGTAAATACTGGACATAAGACACATTAAATAATAAAATTAATTTCAATAAATTACACGAAGAATGTTAAAAACTTAATTTTCAACCCATTTATAACAGCATACTACTTTCGCCGTATAATGATATCCCTGACAGTTCATAATTGTCAATTATAGTGATGTAACGAATGTAATTTAATCGAGTTGGCAAAGGAAATGGAATCGGATTTACCGATTATAATTTTTTAAATAAATTCCTAATAAACGGGTTATGGCTAATAAGTTGTAGAATAAAACGCGGTCTCTTGAAAATAATAGTTAAAAAATAGCACACAAGGCAGAAGCACTCGTACGGATGCGAATGACGTGATTACAAAATGGTCGCTCCTATTCATCGATTTTTGTCGATTTACTAGTGTCAATACACTATTGAATGGCGTTCCTTTTCACCCATCCGGCGCTGTAAAGATATATTAATTTAATTTAATTAACTTAATTTATGAACAGTTAATAATAATAACATAAATTTACTTAATAAGATTCGAAAAGACAATAGCTTTTTAATTAACATTAACATTTTCTTTTGCCAGTTTCTTTTTATTTAGTTTGAAATAGTATGCGTGCCACGTAACAATGAGACCTGTCAGGCATATCATCGTATAGTGAAAATAGTATAGTGATCCAAATGTGTCAATGAATATTTTAATTCAGTCCCTACAAAGAATAATTTATAATAGCATCTCAAATATTAGTTAGGATATCTCGTAATAGAACTTGAAGCAGCTAGCAAAATAATAAAAAAATATGGACAAGTTTCAGAAACATTGCAAAGTTATACAGGGTGTTCCAAAAATAAGTGTCAAGCAGAAGTCCACAGATAGAGCACGTATATATACGTACTCCCATGTATGTTTCGCGATTTTTGGTAGTTTTCGAGTTATGTTTTTTTTTACAAGTTTTCGATAATCTCTGGGTTGAGTCACTTTTTTTTCATTGTTAGCTAAATACTAGGCCTAAATCAAGTTTAGAAGCATCTACAATTATAACACTGATAATTAATTTAGAAAAAAAATATGAAACTGAAAAAGTGGTAAACACTGTTTTTACCCAAAGTTTTGAAGGCCATTTAGAAAAAAAGTTACAATAACTTTTTTATTCAAATATTTTCGATAACTTGCCTATTATGTCATCTATTCGACACATAAATTATAATGAGATAAGTCAACGGCATCATACTTCAATTTACATTCAATGTATCAGAAGTGTAAAATTCAAGATCTTAAGGAAGCAAATAAAAATTTATGTTTAAGTAAACCAAACACATTTTTTTCACAATACATCACAAAAAGTGATTCGGGTACTCCAAGGGGTGCTCTATCTGTGCTTGACACTTATTTTTGGTACACTCTGTATAAACATAAAGAAACTCTTCTTGATCTCATAAAGTTACATACAAATCCCCTTATTTCCGCTAATTTAATCAACGATTTCTTCGTTATTGCTGAGCTTGCCGCTAAAATCCCACTTAACGCTACACCTTTGCCATCCTGTATCAGGAATTAATCCTCAAACCCCGACTCATTTGGTCTTTTGTATACAGATGAAAAAGAAGTCGACAGTCAAGATCTGAAAAGTAGTAACTGTGCTGGTTGGGATAGTATTTCTCCTATGGTGCTTAAATCAGTTAAGAGGTTGATTGACCCACCACTTACGTTTATTTTTAATCAGTGCCTCTCCCTCGGTATGTTTCCTGTTTCTCTACAGAAATCAGTAGTGATTCCCGTATTTAAAAAGGGCAGGCGGGCCGTTATTGCCAATGATTGACTAATCATACTCCAACCTTCATTATCAAAGATATTGGAGGGAATCATCAATAACAGGCTTACCCAATTCTTAGAGTATAAAAACAGCTGTCTGTGAGTCAATATGGATTTCGGAGAGGTAGATCTGTTGAGTTTATTTTGTTACTTTGAATTAAAGAGTTTTCACTTATTACATTTGGTTTTATTATATACTTTTAGGTTTACAATAGAAAGCTTAATGCGTTAGACGAAAGATCCAAGGCGAGAGGGAAGGTGACAGATGTTTTTTTTTTAATTTTGTAAACTATGGTAGTGTTCTAGCATTGGCAAACTCCATAATATTCTCAACACTCCTCCTCAAGTTGAATTTTAATCTAAGTAAATTGAAGTTGCAACATTAGAACACTGTCATTTACAATTTCATTTTTAACTTTACATAACTTTACTTTACCCTTTTTTTATTATTATTTGATACTTGCTTTTAGTTCTAGCATAACTTAAATCTACATAACTAAATCTTTTAGATAACTGTTCAATACATGAAATTAAAAAGAATATCACTGGACTTTTGAAAACTTAAACTTTTTGTGAAAAGGTCAGCTAAATTATTTTGGGAACTTACATATTTCACACATATAATGTTTTTATCAATTAAATCTTTTAAGAAATGATATTTTATGTCAATATGCTTTGCCCTTTTGGAATTTTCAAAACTCTTTGCCATGCAAATGGCTCCTTGGTTGTCCACTAGCAGCGTTGCTTTTGCTTTGTTGTTCATGTGCTCACTGATACCTCTCAAGTTCACCAGTTCTTGAGTAGTCATAGCTGCAGCAATGTATTCAGCTTCTGCTGTAGATAATGCAACGCAATTTTGCTTTTTTGAGAACCATGCTACAGGGTTTTTTCCATGCAGTACTATAGCTCCGCTAACACTTTTTCTGTCTGATTTGTCATTAGCCCAATCTGCATCTGAGTAGGCATGTAATTCTTGACTGTTTCCTTTCTTAAATACTAGTCCTTTATTCTTTGTTTCTTTTAAATATCTTAGGATTCTTTTCCCTGCTTTCCATGTTTGGTTATTTGATTTGTCCAAATAGCGGCTTAAATACGCAACTGAGTATGTCAAATCTGGTCTTGAAGTAATTGTCAGGTACAATAAACTTCCTATTAACTCTCTGTATCTTTCTTTATTTTCTTGTTCTTCTTCTTCTTCTTCTTCTGTCTGTTCAGTAGTAATATTAAAGTTTATCTCCATTGGTGTTTTTATTCCTTTACAGTCTGTCATATCAAATTTATTAAGTATTTTCTCAATTAAGTTAGTTTGTTTTAGTATTATTGTGTCTCCTTTTCTCTCTATATCCATTCCCAAGAATTTATTCGCTTCTCCTAAATCTTTAGCTTTGAACTCCTTTTTCATTTCTTCTATAATTTGATTACAGTTTCCAATCAATAAAATGTCATCTACATAAATGATCATCCAGCAGTCTTCTTTATAGTAAAAACAAAAATCATATTCGGATCTACTAAAACCTTTCTTTTTGGCGAATTGATCTATTGTTTCATTCCAGCATTTTGGAGATTCATCCAGTCCATAAAGAGCTCTCTTTAGTTTTAAAGTTTTTCCATTTGACAGTCCTTGTGGTGGATTAATGTATATCTCTGATTTAATTTTTCCGTTCAGGAATGCTGTTGGAACATCTAGTTGTCTGATAGGTAAGTCTTCATTGACAGCTTTTGATATTAACATCCTAATTGTCGGTGCTCTTGCAACAGGTGAGTAAAAAATATCACTATTTTCATTTCTTTTCAGTTGGAATCCTCTGACTACGAGTCTTGCTTTCTTTGTTCCATCTTCTTTGACTTTAAAAATCCATTTTGTATCTATGGCTTTCATATCTTTTGGTGGGATAGCTACAACCCATGTTTCTAAATCTTGTAATGCTGTTAATTCTTTATTCATTGCTAGCTTCCATTCTTCATTTTTAATAGCATCTTCATATGTTTTAGGCACATTGTCTTGACTTATGAGGCAGTAAACAATATTAGTCACATAGTCTTTTAGGTATTCAGGTTTCTTTATTTTTCGTCCATATCTTGATCGAGTTTCTGTATTTTCACTTCTACCTTCTATATTTTCTATGTTTCCATTAATTTCCTCTATGTTTTCATTTATTTCCTCTATGTTTTCATTCGTTTCCTCTATGTTTTCATTTATTTCCTCTATGTTTTCATTCGTTTCCTCTATGTTTTCATTTATTTTCTTTATGTTTTCATTTATTTCCTCATCTCCTGTATTATATTCATCATCAGAAACGTTTTCCTCCTGTATTGGTATATTCTGTTTCTCGTGTTCAATTACTACTCTACAATAATTATCTTCATTGTTTCTTTCTTTACTTGGTTTTTTATTTAAAAATATTACATCTCTTCGTTCGAAAACCTTTCGTTGTTCTTTGTCCCACAGCTTGTAGCCAGTTGGTGTATATCCAATCATTATATATTTGTTACTGCGTTTGTCTAGTTTGTGTAGGTACTTTAAGTTTTTAGTATATACTTCACTTCCAAAAATTTGTATGTTTTTAAAGTTAGGTTTTCTTCCTGTCCATTTCTCTGTTGGTGTAATGTTTTGTCCTTCTACAGGTATGCGGTTAAGTATGTATGTGGCAGTTTTTGCAGCTTCCCCCCATAGTTCTCCTTCAACATTGGTCTCATACATCATAGCTCTTACTTTTTCCATTAGTGTGCGATTGTATCTTTCAGATTTACCATTAAGTTGAGGGCTATATGGGGTTGTGTAATCCAACAATATTCCATTTTCCTTACAGTAGCAGTTCATAACTTTGCTAGAGTATTCTCCACCGCAGTCACATCTTATGGTTTTTACTCTTAGATTTTGTTGTCTCTCTACTTCATTTATGTAATGTTTCAGGTTTTCAAAGGCTTCACTCTTGTTGGTGAGTAAGTATATTTTAGTATAATTTGTGTATTCATCTATACATGTGAGTATATATCTTTTATTATCCCATGTAGTTGGTGTTATTGGACCACAAATATCTGTATGAATGATCTCTAATGGTCTTTTAGCTTTGTATCTATTTGTATTAAAAGGAAATCTTGTTTGTTTTGCTTGGATACATATCTCACATTCTGTCATGTTATTTATATCTTCTTTACTTATCTGCATTCCTTCCACAATGTCTAACATTTTCTTCATTTTATCTTTTCCTGGGTGTCCTAACTTTATGTGCCACTCCATCGCATTATTTTTCTTATATGTTACATAAGACAATTCATCATCACTTACTTGTAATTGGATGGTGTACAGGCCATTGTCAGTTTTGTTACCTTCTATTACCTTTTTATTGTTCTTTTCAATGATTACCTTATTTTTGGTAAATATTACCTTTGCATCTTTTTCTGTTAGTGCATTTACGGAAAGTAAATTTTTCTGTAGATGTGGTACATAAAGCACATTATTTATATAATAGGTCTCAGTTTCAATTTTTCCTATCTTTTCTGCTACTAACTTTTCATTTTTCTTCGCTGTATATATTTCCGTGTTACTTATTTTTGTATCTATTAGTAAATCTTCATCTTTTGTCATATGTGTAGTACAACCGGAGTCGATTATAAACTCTGTTGTGGTGTTACTTTTCGTTACTTTTTCATTCATTAGAAAAGCTAACTTTTTATTTTCACTTTCTTTTTTAAAGTAGCAATCTTTTTCAGAATGATTATATTTCTTACAAATTTTACACTGTTTCTTGAAGTAGCAATCTTTTTCTTCATGATTAGATTTTTTACAGATTTTACAGAACTTAGATTTATTAAGTGTCTTATTACTTTTATTATAGTCACTCTTTTTCACACAATGTTTGTTATAATAGGCTTCTTTAGTGTGATACATACTACTTAGTCTTTTTTCTTCAGATAAAAGGCGTGCAGCCAGATTACTTAATGTTCTCTCTACTAATGGTGCCGATTCCCATGCTGTTACAAAGTTGTGGTATGTGTCAGGTAAAGTCGACAATATTTTTGACATAAGCATGTTATCATTCACTTTTTCATGTATGCACTTTAATTTAAAGGCCAAATTTTCAATTGCACTGATATGATGCGTCATGTCCTTGTTTGTGTTGAAACTGTATTGAAACAATTCTTGCATCAACTCACATTTTTGTTGTTCTGTATTTTTTTCAAACAATCGACATATTCTGGAATACATTTGTTCAGCATTTTCGCAACTCATTATCAGTGGTATATATTTTTTGTTTATAGTACACATTATTACTTTCTGCACTTGTGCATCTTTCTGTAAATTGAGTTTTACGTCACCTCCGAGTGGTATTGCTGCATCATCATGCTGCACAATTTCAAAAAGTCCTTGGCTCTTTAAGAGTATCTGGATCTGGAATTTCCACATGGCGAAATCTTGTTCCGACGATAATTTCTGGATTTCACTGTATTCATTTTTCGAATCCATCTTACACTTTTTTTTACTAGTTACTTTTTAGGTTAGTTTTATGTTTTTTAGGTTTAATCACGTCTTCCGTCTGAACTCTGGGCCCATAACCTGTTGAGTTTATTTTGTTACTTTGAATTAAAGAGTTTTCACTTATTACATTTGGTTTTATTATATACTTTTAGGTTTACAATAGAAAGCTTAATGCGTTAGACGAAAGATCCAAGGCGAGAGGGAAGGTGACAGATGTTTTTTTTTTAATTTTGTAAACTATGGTAGTGTTCTAGCATTGGCAAACTCCATAATATTCTCAACAAGATCAACCACTGAAGCGGTGCAATGTTTACAAACTCCATTGCCCGTCATCTCGACAACGGTAAAAAATCCCCTACTATATTTATTGACCTGGCCAAGGCATTTGATACTGTCAATATTATTGCTTCAGGACTACTTGATAACCGTGAACAATAGGTGAAGGTGGGTGACTATTTGAGTGAGCTAAAACCCATCAATGTTGGGGTCACACAAGGTAGCATACTCGGACCTACACTTTTTCTGTGCTATATAAACGGTTTTTGTGACTTGAACCTTACAAATTGCAAGATAACATCTTATGCTGATGACACCACACTCACTTTTCACAGCAACACTTGGGAAGAGGTCATGAAGTATGTACAGGAGGGCTTTGATGTGGTCTGCAGATGACTAGCACATAACTCTTTAACCCTAAATGCGCAAAAAACCGAATGTATCATGTTTTCAATCCGTAACTTAACTTATGATTGTAACTGGTACAAATTCATTTCTCATTCTTGTAACCCTCAGGATATTATCGTTTGTGCGTGTCCTGTTATAGATAGAACTAACTCCATCGGGTATTTGGAAGTCACTATCGATAGGAACCTTAACTTCAAAAAGCACATCCACAACCTATCTCAGAAGACGAGAAAACTTGTGTATGTTTTCAGATATTTAAGGCATGCTACTGACTGGAAACTGTTGAAAACTATTTGCCAATCCCTCTGTAAATCCATCTTACCTTTTGTATTTTATCTTGGGTGGCACTGGTAAAATTTCGATGATCGTTATCGAGAGGGCACAGCACAGCGACATGTTTTAAAGGTTTGCTTATCGAAGCCATACCTTTTTACCAACTGCTGATCTTTATGGAGGGGCATCTGTACTAACGGTCCGTAAATTGTACATTTTAGCTGCCATATTACAACAGCATACAGTTACTGTTATATCTGAAGGTGAACACTCTAGCTCAAAGAAGAGGAATAATTACAAAGTCTGCACAACCAAGGCCACTAGAACCACATTTGCACAAAACTTCTTCTCTTCCGCAGCTATACAATACGGCAAATATTTTTTTATCCATTCTTAAGCTTTCCAAACTAGAATGCAACAGCAAGGTAGTTGACTGGCTAAGATAGTTGGATTATGACCAAACAGAACAATTATTGTCTGTTCTTGTGTAAGGGCAAAACTTTATAATGTAATCAACGCTTAATCTCTTTTCGAGGTAAACGTGACGCAACGCTGCAAGATAATTCCTGTTTTTTTATTCCTGTGTGTATGTGTGTTCCTGTATTTACTTTTGTTTTGTAATTTCATACGATTTTGTTTTACTTTTATTTTCAAATCTTTATAGAACTGAATTATTTATATTTCTAAGAGGTCTGGGCCAGATAACCCATAGCACATTGCAACCTAGTTTGGGTGACCTGTCTCCTACTATTTGCAGGCTTAGTGGGAAATACTCAATGTTAAATAATAGTTACTAGTTTTAATTAGTTATAAAAAAGCACCTTGATGTTATTTTAAATATTTATGATGTGGGATTTATAATTGTTATGTGGGAAAAAACAATAAATTATTTATTATTCATCATGATTAAAAAAGCTGCACTGAAAATCTTTTGGGGCATATAATGCTTAGCAGTGGAAGTTGATTTAGTTATAAAAAAAAAATATTAAAGTCTTAATTGATTTCAGATGGACGGGAAGCCTGCTGATGCTACGATGTCATGGCGTAACATATTAAATGCTTTAGATAGTGCCTTACATAATGGTGACCCTATAAACCATGCAAGCACAAAACTTAGGTCAAGGAAGACATTGTGGCAGAATATAGAAGATATTTTGGGTAAAATTACGATAGTTATATTACGAATTCACCAAAGAAAAGAGAACATCGTTTTAAATTTTTACAAATCTTCAGGTAAGCGGATTCCTAAAAATGCCAATGATGAAACTACTTTAGGAGAAATAGGAGTAAGCCAACATAAGCAGCTAGCAATATATCATTGCTTGCGTAACGAATACAATACCGTGCTGGATGACGATGACATTTTATCGCTTACTATGCAACAGTAAGTAGACATTTGGAATAGGTTTTCAGTTGAAAAGGTACTTATTTAAATATTGTTATATTGGGTACCCACAATTAACTTACACTTAACCGGAATGCTGAAACCTTACTCAAAGTTTAGCAATGGCTTCACCCGGATCTGGTTCCTCTTTTTAATTTATAACTTTGTGTTTTGTTTCGGCGTTACTTTGTTGGTCCTTCATTCCCTTTTTTCACCTTATTATCCAATTTCCTTCATTCCTACTAAAAAAAATCTATATTAATAATTTTCTTGCAGAATTAAAAAGATAGATCAAAACAGAAATGGGAATAAGTACGAAGAAGTTAACGGTTTAGGAGTGTTCTTCTCTCATATAGACGCCGACGAGCTTATGGCTACCACAGAAATGGTGTTCCTTCCTACGTTGACGAGTGCAACTGTTGTAAGTTTGTATTTCGATTCGTTATTGATATACCTTAGCCCTATGGATATTGACGAAGCAGCACGCAGGTAACAGATAAAGGTGGTGACCATTTGATGACAAACGCTGCAATGCCGGAAGTTGGGTTGCCGGATTATTCGATAAGAGATCGAAGAGGCACTTTGAACTAGCCATTTCGGAAATCCATTTGGGGTCATGCCTTTGTTCAGCAGTGGGCGTGTTATAGCTTCGAATGATAGCCACAAGGATAGTGATGAAAAGTCTAACTGGTAGCTACCTAAAGAAGGTCCCCAAATTGATACTCGTATTTTCATTATTTAATGAACAATAAAAATTATAATTATGATAAAATCTAAGAAATATACCTCCAAATATAACATTCTTCATAATGTTGCAGAAGGGTGATGAATTCGACGCATCACAAGCTTATTTGTGCATAGTACCAGGTTTGGAAGATCATCACGAACGTTTCAGAGCACTAAGCCAGAGGATGAAAATACCAACGGTTGTGTTACAGTCTGGACTAGATTTTCCTAATGAAAGCGTCAAGCAAATGGCGCACAGACATTCTGAGGTAAGAAAAAGCTTTCGAGGGCAAATTAATTGCACTACCATTTCAAAACAAAAAAACTTTGAACAGCATTCTGTGCTTTTGGAGACTGTTAATAATCGAGGTCAACATAGTAAGCAGTTTTAATTTTGGGCAACGAGTTTCTGACTGGGCCGAGAATTGAAATGATATGCATATTCAAATACAATCGCACTCATATGTTTAAGTTTTGTACTGACGAACAAAAATCTAACAATTTCGATGCTTGAATTGTATTTTTTACTTTGTACATGCTTTTGCTTTATATTCGGTAGTTTAGATGTACTTTTAAGGTTCATATTTTAAGGAAATTTTAGAACGTATGCATTTTTTTTTTAAATACTCATTGTACTTTACTAATTCTTTTTGTACAACTGAACCAAGTTTAAAAGAGTAAGTACTGAGTTTCTCGCCGGGTCTTCTCAGTTTAAGATCAACTTCCGATGCGGTGGTAGAGTCACATTATGTTTCTATATAGTGTATTTATGTATTCATATTTTTACAGTATTTAAGTCTATTACTAAGCATATTTTTTTTCTTCTAATGACGATTTAAAAGTACTTGTTACAGGTCTATTTAAATAAAGATATTTTTTGGACGTTTCTTTGTTAGTCAAAATAATAAAATTGAGCTGAACTTTTTAATTGCAGTCATCAAATTTCGTTCATTTTGCAGATACTCCTGAGAAGAGCTAATCTGAAAAATCACTTCTATTTAGCTGGCTATGAAAGTGGAGTGTTGGTAGCTCTGGAAATAGCAAAAATTTTGGAGAAGCACGGTAAATGCATTATTTTAAACGTGGTGATAGTTCTCCTATTTTATCAAACGCTTACAAAACTATACTACTCAGCCATATTAAAGCCCATAAGCAAGTCCCTGTTTACAAAAAACTGTCAAACGCATCGATCAGGTTTATTAATTTGGAACGAGGTATAAGCTTAACAGAAATTTAGAATCTCCTAGAGATTCAGCTTTTTAGATGTGTAGCGTATTATGGAAGATAACTTGAATTGATGCTTATTGCACAGCTGTTTTTTTAAAAGGCTGGATCTTTCCACGTATTTATTAATTAATGTAAGTTTTTACTTCTAGGATTAAGTGGAACCATATATTGTATTGGAGCTCTTCCAGAACAGTTTAAAACTATACTGCAAGAAGAATTACAAGAATACAGAACTGATGAAGATTTACAGAAAGCGGTCATTTGCCACATGTTCAGCTTGATGAAACATGAGCCTTGCGAATTAAAACTGGAGGAACTCACATGGCAAGAAAAGGTAATTTATCTAAAGTCCGTTATTTCAAGGTCATATTACTTGTATCAGTGTTGCATCGGAGAGTGTTATAGACTATGGTTAACACTAAGGAAACTGTGTGGTTCAATCTTTCAGTGACCACATTTGTCTTCATTATAAAATTGATTAAAATGGATCATTATGGATAGCCCGAGCAATCCATGATGACAGCGCGGATTGAATGATGATGGTGCGTTTGTGGCGGAGGCCTGAATTTACATTAAAGGAGGTGCTGAGTTGCGACAACTCTGACGCATAATTTTGTAGTTTACCAGACAAGAAGATAATGTCGATAATCTAAGTTTCTTTATGATTTGAAGAAGTAATTTGCCTTTTCTGGCCCACTGCTGGGCCTCCATCATTAAAGTATTGGCTTGATCGCTTGCCAAATGCAGGTTGATGATGATCACACATCGATGTACTTGAAATCCGAAAAGACACTTTTTATGTACTGGGATTTGAACACCTCTGGATGTCATGCTGAGGTTCTATTACCACTCGGCGATGGAAACGTCTTCAATTTTTTTTCGTTGATAGTGCAATATTCTCTCACAGGTAAACTCGAGTGTGCGCGCGCTGAAGGATCACGTGACGCTGTCAGCGCAGTATGTGCGTGCTCTCTTCGATTGCGCTTATGGCCGTCTTGTTCAGGTCAGTAGGTATACTATATACATCCAACTATCCAGTCTAAATGGTAATTTAGACTGGATAGTTGGATGTATATAGTACAAAGCTACGACATAAAGTCCTGGAAATAATTGTTTATTTGTCGTGATGCAACCTGCTTGTATAGAGATAGAAGAGCTAATAATATGACATATAACTTTGTTCCGAAGATGTGTTTTCTACAATGGTTGCTGCTGAAATTAATATTTTTAATATAACTTCAATATCTATTTAACGCTAAATCTTTTGAAGTTTTTTATTCCTTAATAACATTTCTGGTATTAAAAAATTATAAAATACTTCTTCAAAAAACTAGTCCTCTAGATCTGTCCATGCAATCTTTTTTCTTTTACAAATGCGTGCATGCTAACGGCCTGCGATAACTTAGTAAAGAAAACTTTAATCTATAGGCACGGCGGTACGAGACCCAGCCACAACAACTGCTCTCAAAGATCGTGCTTCTGCGCACCGCCGACAACACATCCCGAGCAATCACAGACGCTGAGCTCCAGCAGTACTCTCGCCAGCCAATTACAGTGCATAACCTGCAGCTTCCATTGGCTCACGCGCTAAAGGATCTTCGCTGCGCTGCTATCATTAACCAGCACTTACATCCCGATATACTGCAGGAGTTTGACGAGAAGAACCTTTGCGAGACCTATTTGTTGAAGGCAGAGTCTTTCATGACTTCGGGGGCCAATCAAGAAGACAAATAGTAAATTTCCGTGGTTTTTGGTTCTGGTTATTCTTTAATAAAGGGGTTTTACATCATCGAACTTGTTCATTTTAACTTAAAAAATGCCCTATTCCATCGAGAACAACGTGGTACAAAACAAACAACGTACAACAAAAGAAGTAGTGACACTCTTTTGGGTGCCCTATGGTGGTCGCTGTGGACTATGACAGGCTGATGATGATAATAATCTCTTAGCTTTTGATGTCCTTACGGAATTTTGTTCTATATTGACACAGAATTAAGCGTGCAAACAAAACTGTTCACATTAGTAGTCGAGTAAAATTGTAAACTCATAGAAAAGGTAGTCTAAGAACGTTTGGACCAGCCCCCCGATTCAGAACAAAGTTATCGACCGCTTCGGTAAATTTGTTTTAATTTTAGTAAATGACCCGCTAAACCATAGCAATAAATATTGTTATATGGTAAAGCCAAAGGCCTTAAGTTTTCATAAACTAAATTATAATTTAAATTTGATATATCAAAACTACCTATCTTAAAAAAAATATTAAAAATAAAAGAAAATAACCGAATCGGTCAATAACTTTGTTCTGAATCGGGTGGCAGTTAATGAATAGAGGTTCGCATATACAATCAACTAGTAATATAATTATGGTAACTACTAAAATGAAAACTATTTAACACTCTTGAAAATTACCTTACTACTCGTAATAAATAATCCATGAGCTTAAAAAATATCAAAGATTATTAGCACGGAGGGTCGCGTTACTCTTATAATTTACAAGCTGCCCAGATAGACTTCGTTCTGTCAAATGTTTTAGAGCTGTGTCTACCACGAGTTGCCAATTTAAATTTACGCTATCGTTCGCGTAAAAAAATTGTATTGGGATGACACATGACATGACAATGTCAAATCCCAATACGGGCAAAATGGAATGAAAAATAATAGTAAATGTAAATCAAGTCCTCTGACTTGATTAAGATTAACTATATTTTTTGTTTATTCATAATAAAATATACAAAAAGCTTTAATCACTCCTGAATAATTTAGCTTTCTGTTAGTAAAATGATAATAATAATAAGTGGGGAGATCGAGATGATACACAAATCTTAGATCATACTACGTATTGAAACGAGAGGCTGAAACGGATAGACTTTCCATCTGTATTATCTAAATGTGCCGATATAATGTGTAATGACCTGAACACAAAAAAGTACTGTCTGATTTGTATGACCAATTCAATAATATTTTAAGGGAAGCCTCAGTTTATAGCAGTAAGAAGAGAAAGCTTAAATTGTAAAAATAAGTATATTTGTGGCTGGAATAAACATGTCAAAGCCGCTCATAATGAAGCTCGGCTGTGGTTTCACTATTGGGTCTTATACAACAGACCTCGGGAGGGGTATGTTTATAGTAAGATGTGTGTTTCCAGAAATGTTTTTAAAGCCAAGCTAAAATGGTGTCAAAGTAATCAGCAACAGATTAAAATGGATATTTTAGGTATGAGTCATACAAAAAAGAGTTTTGCTTGCTTCTGGAAACACACAAGAAACCTAAGTCCAAAACCAAGTGCGCCAGTGAGTGTAGAAGGGTTAAATGAGCCCTCGCAAATAGCTGAATTGTTTATAGAGCATTTTAGGGTACCACCTACTGAGGGCTTCTCTGGGGGTGAGGATGTTTGGTGTGGTTATATTAGTGGCTGTAAAGGGAAAGAGTCAGTTCTGATTAGGGTATCGGATGTTAGATATGTGTTGAGTAAAATTACAAGAGGCAAGTCACCCGGCCATGACCACTTGAG
Source organism: Udea olivalis (assembly GCA_947369235.1). Taxonomy (NCBI): domain Eukaryota; kingdom Metazoa; phylum Arthropoda; class Insecta; order Lepidoptera; family Crambidae; genus Udea; species Udea olivalis. The sequence continues at coordinate 4,209,184 of OX376362.1, read as the reverse complement.
TGTTGAGCACCTTTAATATGCAGGTGTTCACCTACCACGAGTGCTGGCAATGTTTTTCTCTCTTTGCCTGAGTCACAGCTACTTACCAAATAATATGCTAAAAACTATAGTTATACCGACTACTAAAAATAAAACATGCAGTGCTAGTGACAAGTCCAATTACAGACCTATTTCGTTAGCGACTGTTGTGGCAAAAGTATTGGACAGACTGCTTGACTTACAGCTGGGTAAGCGTGTCAAACTCCATGATGCACAATTTGGCTTCAGACCTGGCCTATCTACTGAAGCTGCTGCCTTGTGCCTCAAGCAGACTGTCCAGTATTACACTGCAAGAGAGACCCCAGTCTATGCCGTGTTCTTGGACTTTTCAAAAGCATTCGACCTGGTTCAGTATGAGGTCCTGTGGAAAAAGCTAGCTGAAGACACTGATTTACCACATGAATACATTTCAATCTTGAAATACTGGTACTCTCATCAAGAGAACTTTGTGAAATGATCCGAAGAGCTATCAAGCATGTACAGGTTGGGAAGCGGGGTGAGACAAGGTGGGGTGAGTTCACCAACGCTTTTAAGCCGTGATCGAGGAGCTCAGCAGCACTGGAGTTGGCTGTTCTGTGGACGGAACCTCTGTCAATAATATAAGTTATTCCGACGATATGGTGCTGCTGTGCCTATCGGTCAAGGCTCTTAACAGGTGGATAGCCATCTGTGAGAGGTATGCGGTGTCCCATGATCTTAGGTACAACTGTACTAAAAGTGAACTGATGGTTTTTAAAGCTAAGAGTAAGACATATAAGGTTCCGCCTGTCACGCTTGATGGCATTCCGCTAAGACAAGTACAGAGATTCAAGTACCTGGGACATTGGGTCACTGAGTCATTGAAGGATGATCTGGATATGGAGCGTAGGGCACTGTGCGTTAGGGCTAATATGCTTTCCTGCAGGTTTGCTGGTTGCACCAAAAATGTAAAAATAACACTGTTTAAGGCATTTTGCCACTCACTGTACAAGTGCAGCCTGTGGATGAACTACACCCAAGTTGCGTACAGAGCCCTGCGCACTTAATACAACAACGCATTTAGGTGGCTGATGGGGCTGCCGTGGCAGTGCAGTGCATCGGCTATGATAGCCGTAGCTGAAGTCGATAGTCTTTTGGCTATCATCAGAAAGCACATTGCATCGCTGATGCATCGGGTCCGGGGCAGCGCCAACAGCCTTTTAAAAACTGTGGCGGCGAGACTGGACGTGGACAGTGTCAATATGCAGCACTAGACCCGCGTCCAGCTCGCCAAAGAGACAAAAATTAATTATAATTTCAATTTAATGTACTAACATAGTTTATAAGATTAATTGTCACTAACACTATATGGACTTTGTCTGAAATAAAAAGATTTTATTTTATTTTTATTTATTTTAATAATAATAGTGCTGGATGCCACAGTATACGGTCCATCGGCGATGAGGAGTTGAGCAGGCTCAACTCTCAGTAGTCTGTAGTAATCTAAAGCCGACCAATTTTCCCGTTCACCATCAGTAGAATCTCTTTTACCCTCATTACCGTCAACTCCATTATCTTATAAGCAAACAGACTTAAACTCATCACCGTCTTCTCTAAGAACCCAGTCATCTCTAAACCCATCTGTGGATGTTGTGCAGGAGGCATCTGTCGCCACTAACCCTGCACCCGTCACAGCTGGCCACCGTGCTCGCAAGAAATGGTCTGAAGATATGAACATTTTTATCTTGCGCACGTACTTTTTAATTATTAATTTAGAATCAGATACGAACACCTACCTCACAGAACTACACGCTAAATTTACGGAAAGATTTCCAGAAATGCAGGCTAGTAAGCAACGGGTAGGATGTCAACGTAGAGCGATAGTCAACAATAAGCTTTTGAGTAGCGATAAAATAACTAAGATCCGAGCAGAAGTATAAACAGAACTCAACACAGAGAGCAGGACAACAACAACCACATCATTTATTCAAACTTCCAACCAAAGAATGAGATGGGGTAACACAATAAACGAAACCATATTCCGCGGTTTCTCAATTATTACGGAAATGGAGACCAATCTTACAGCTTACAGACCACGACTACATGAATATGTCATTGCACAACACCCGGAATTATCTCATGTTTCCGAACAACGAATATCTGATCAGCGTCGAGTTATCATTAACAATAAGATGCTCACAGAGGAACGCATGCAGCAAATTCGCGACGAAGTAGTTCAACAGCTACAGTCTTCAGTAAGGTCTTTATCTTCACAAATTATACCCTCCGCAGATACTGATACGCCTCAGATCTTTACTTTAGATCCCGATCAACCTACACAAATCAATGATTATCTACTTTCAAGAGATAGCATTGATCCTGATGAAAACATGATTGATAATACGCAACATAAACAGATCGAAAACACCTTCCAGGATGCACTGGAAAAGTTTATGCACACAGAACCAACCTCAAAGCCTTGCATACCTAAACAAAAGTCATTAAAGAAATTTTCACTAATCGTACAGTTCGTCAATTCTGCAATACTTCCAAAACATTTACACAAAAGCGATGACTTCCACACATTACACAGCAAAATTTACTGCGCAGCATATACTGCTGCAATTCACAACAGAGCTCACATGCACGAAACATATAATACACATAAAACATTACCACTCATAGTTATACCACGATGGCAAAAACGACTACAAATCAGAATAGATGACCTAAGAAGAAAAATATCAAGGCTTACAGAATACATTAAAGGAAACATCAGTAAAACTCTCAAGAAACACGTAGATTCAATCAAAAGGAACTATGAAATACACGCAAAACATGAAGCAGAAAATACTGAATTATCACATTTTCTGGTCTAGGTTGAAAAGATATAAGCAGACTACTCAGCGAAAGTCACACAATAAGATGTTCAGTTCGAACGAAAAATCGTTTTATCGTAGCCTTAATAATAATTCTAGTAACACAAATACAAACTCAACCGCATCAGTAACGCCGGAGAACAGAGAACTATACGAATTTTGGTCAAACATATGGTCGAAGCCCGTTGAGCATAAGACAGCTGAATGGATAGAAAGAGACAGAGACGACTGGCACCCATACCAGAAATGCATTTTGAAGAGATTAGCTTAGACCTTCTTCAGGCGATCATAGCAAAAACATTACAAAATCCATCCTACTCTAATACAATTTCTACGTCATGTTATGAAATACTGGTCTACCATACTGAAATTAAATAACTTAGAAACTGAAAATAAAATTAACAGGGGTATTTTCCAGGGTGATTCTTTAAGCCCATTATCTATGGTTTTGCTTAGCCTTAAATCCGCTTTTAAATCTTCTCGATAATAGCAGTAATGGTTTTAAACTACAACACGACGATACTCATTTTACAGTCTCCCACTTGATGTACATGGACGATATCAAGTTCTAAGGTAGCAGTCTATTAGAAATTCACAATTTAGCTGACATCACCGAGTCATTTTTATCAGACATTCAAATGTCTTTTGGGATCGACAAGTGTAAAATACAATCGGTAGAGAACGGAAAAATCATTCAAAACACGCATTTGTTAAATTCAGGACAACGAATAGAACCAGTAGACGACATTAACGGTCACAAGTACCTGGGATATTACCAAACACGCCAAATACATCAGAAGACAGTTAAAGCTGAAATTACAGAAAAATTTAAATCTAGATTTCACGAAATCCTAAACACTTATTTGAACTCCAAAAACACCGTCAAAGCAATAAACACATACGCCATACCCGTCCTCACATATTCGTTTGGCATAATCCGTTGGTCACAGTCAGATCTCAAAAAATTTCAACGCACCTTTCTACTTCTACAAAAAGCCGCTATTTTTAACACCTGCCGAATCCTGCCACGCAAATGTTCATCACTAGAATAAAAAAAAAGGATTTTCTCGACGGGTCCTAAGAACAAAGTCGTAACTACAAAAAAAAAATATATTCAAAAAGTTGCAGTACGTCACATTTAAGTTATGTTTGTCAATAACTAACTCAGAAAACTACGATTTGTAGAAAAATTACTGAAATGTATTTGTTTAATACGTTTACTTGATTTGGCTACCTAAAGATTTTTATAAATTATCTAAGTTATTTAAAATTGATTCTTAAGTAACGGTACGACTTTGTTTTCTGGAATAAACTCAGACCTAACTACATAATATGCGACTTTAATAAGACATAAGCTCAATATTTACGAAAAGAAGTATGTGTATAAGGGACGATGTACATCGATATTTGGCTAAGTAATAAAGTTGTATGTGATAAATGTAGGTATGTACCTATATTTGTATCTAAATGTTGATGGTGAAAAAAAAACATTTTGTACGACATTTTTTATTATTTAAATTGACCAGTCTCTCTAATGAATCATATTCCGCCAATTAAACATTAAAAACAAAATTATTTTGAGCTCAAAAAGAAATAAATGTAACAAAATTCTAAACAATTAAAAAAATATTCAAAAACAAACTATTAACTTATTATTTTTAAATATATTAATAAGAAATAACATTCGGAAGAAATATATTTATATCTCTTAAAAAACCTAAACAAAGATATTTCTTTATTTTTAAACTTCAATGTCATAAAAAAAAATTATAAAAACAAAAATATTACATAGGTATTCCACCAATTCACTTATCTCTAGAAGTAATCAACACAATGTACTATTATTTGTAATTTACGACGGATGGTACATTTAACATTATTTCTAAAATCAACCAGTCTTAATCTCGTTTATTAAAATAACATAAAGAATTTACTCATACATTTCACCACTTGAGTCGTCATCATCATCATTTAAATTGCTAGATTTGTAGGGTAAAAATTTAAAAAATACTGCATCAGTTGCATTTATGACACCTGTTTTGCACATGCTTTCTAAATCATTATATTTCGCTTTTATTAATTTAAGCGGTGAAGAAAATGCACGCTCCAAAGAGGTATTATAGATGAGTTTCTTGTATCGTTTCGCAATACTAAGCATCCGTAAGATTCCTCATTTAAATCATATTTAAAATACAATTTATTTGGTTCAGATTTATCAACGAAAACTTCTTTAATTTTTGTCCATAATATCTTTTGTTTATCTGTATTTTTGTTCCATTGTTTGTCATTTACATGGGTTTTGAAGATAAAGAAGTTTTCCTGCAACATATTTTTAACTAAATATGGTTCTCCTTGTGTTTTTGCCCATCGTACAAGCAGGCGCCATTCATCGGGTGTATAAATTGTTTTGGATTGAGACGAGCGCTCAATGAGGGCGTGGACACTATCTCCCTCGTTTTGTGTATGTCCTTTTTCTAGAAAACGATGTCTGATAGATATCTTATATTTCTTAGCTGCAAACAAGTAAACAGAAAACACAAATCTGTTCCAATTTTGGCCCGCGCAATTATCGGACCAAAAACGAAATTCTTGTGTACCTTCTGTACAATTATCTTCTATGTAATCTAACAAACAACTTCCAACTTCGTTAGCTCCTCGTTTAGCAACTGTTTCGTCCCACATATAACATACTGCCTTCTTTTGGCCCATATTGAAAACTTTTTCTGTTTAAAGACTGTTGAAGACCTATATTTTTCAGCTTTCTGTCCAATCTTTTATTCCATTGACGACCAGCCTGCTTTAAACCATATAACGATCTTTTTAGCCGGCATACATCGCCTCCAGCTTCCAGATCCTGTAACATCTTCTTAGCTCGTTTTAAAACTTCGCAATCATTTTCCATTTCTATTAATTTACGCAAATTTTGTTTCAATAATTGTGGGACTTGCATAAAGACTTCTTCTTCCAAATAGCCATATAAATACGCTGTATTTATATCCAACTGTTGAAGACCTATATTTTTCAGCTTTCTGTCCAATCTTTTATTCCATTGACGACCAGCCTGCTTTAAACCATATAACGATCTTTTTAGCCGGCATACATCGCCTCCAGCTTCCAGATCCTGTAACATCTTCTTAGCTCGTTTTAAAACTTCGCAATCATTTTCCATTTCTATTAATTTACGCAAATTTTGTTTCAATAATTGTGGGACTTGCATAAAGACTTCTTCTTCCAAATAGCCATATAAATACGCTGTATTTATATCCAACTGGTGTATCTCCATGTCTAACTCAACTGAAAGAGCAGCTAAAAGCCTGACTGTTTCTAATCTTGCTACAGGAGCAAATGTATCTTGATAGTCAATACCATAGCGTTGATTATATCCCTTCGCAACTAGTCGAGCTTTTTTCTTTTCAGTCTTATCAACATTTAGTTTCGTTGTCAACACGTAACGACAACCAACTACGTCACGTCCTTCTGGCTTCTTGACAATATCCCACGTATCGTTCTTTATCAAGCTCCTTATTTCGGATAAAATAGCTTCTTCCCATCCATAATTTTCATTACTGGTTAAGGCATCCTTCAAGCTTATTTCTGCAGCTCCAAGAAACTCATAAGTATCAAAGTATACTTCCGAAGATTTATCTTCCACTTGCTCTGAAATGCCCATGATACCATCTGAAGATTGTGCCTCTGCTGGCTGTTCAATCGGTATATCTTGAGGTTTTGTTTCTGATTCCGGAACCACCTCAACCATACGATAAATTTTCTTTGGACGGCCTACATGACCCTTCTCCAGTCGTGGTCTACCAGCAGCTCTTTTTAACAATCTCTCTCCGATTTCAGGAGTTTCCTCTTGTGTATCATCTGGCTCCGGTTGTACATCTATGTCAGATTGAGCAGTGACCGGTACATCAGTTATGCAAGTATCCATCGTAGGTTTCTTATTAATCTCTACTTCTACAAACCTCGGTTTGTGTACTTCTTCTTTCTTTTCTAACTCAAAAGGATCGTTGTTCAAGCTTTCTTCTTTACAGTCATTTTTTACTTTTGAGCTTTCATGAAATTTGACATCTCTGGCCACAATGACTTTTCTTTCCTGAGTCAACCAAATTCTATAACCTTTTGTATTCCTTGGATATCCAACAAAGACTCCTTCAACACTTCTAGCCGCAAATTTATCCTTGCCTTCTTGCTTATTCAACACATGGACTTTGCATCCAAATGTCTGTAAATAACTCAGCTTGACAGGCATTTCATACCACTTTTCAAACGGTATTCCTCCTTCAAGGCTACTAGTTGGGCATCGGTTTCTTACATGACATGCCGTCACGATAGCATCAGCCCAGAAACCTGAAGATAATCCTGAAGCAAGAAGCATGCATCTCGCCATTTCTACGAGCGTCCTGTTCATCCTTTCTGCCACTCCGTTCATTTGTGGAGTATGAGGAATCGTAAGCCTTCTCACTATACCCTCCTCCTGCAAAAATGAATCAAATTCCCGGTTACAGTATTCTCCTCCGTTATCCGTTTGTAGGTATTTAATTTTCTTACCTGTTAAATTTTCCACATAACTCTTGTAAATTTTAAAAAAAGTAAGAACCTCGCTCTTCTTACTTAATAAGTAAACTTCACACCATCGCGTACTACAGTCAATAAATGTAACAAAATATTTCGCGCCACCTATCGCTGTATTTTGCATTGGTCCAACCACATCGGAATAAACGATCTTAAGTTTCTCGTCACACGGTCCACTAGATTTAGAAAATGAAAGAGCAGTCATTTTCCCTCTCGCACAAACATCGCAATTATACAAGTTGCTCATATCTGATAATTTTAAATTCTTACCAGAATTATTTAAAATTTTCATAAGATCGTTGGCATTTAAATGACCTAAACGTTCGTGCCAAGACCACACTTCAGCATTCAGTTCAGAAGAAATCACTGAAGCTCGCGCGCATTGTTCTTGAAGATAATATAAATTACCCCTACGTTTTGCTGTCAACTTGATTTTGCCGTAACTGTCAGTGACTAAGGCTAAATTACTTTTAAACGTAACATCATAGCCTTTATCAGTTATCTTAGCTACTGAAATCAGATTACTTCGCAAGTCAGGAACAAATAACGCATCTGGCAAATTAATCACAGTTTGAGAATCATCATTACATGTCAATAACCTTACAGTGCCCTTACCTTGTATATTTGTGCTCGAATTAGTCGCTAAATTCAATTTACCGTTCGCAGGCGATAAAGTGTCAATAAATTTACGTGCATCATTACATAAATGAGATGTGCATCCGCTGTCAATGATCCAATCCCCACTCTCTGTGCAAACAGCATTACATGCATCTGAAACACAATTGAAAGTTATAAAATTGCTATCAAAACTATCTACATCATCATTTTTATGTACACACTTTACACTTTCTTGACATTTCTTCTTAGCCTTGGTACATTCGGAAGCTTTGTGACCAAACTGATGGCATTTAAAACATTTGAACTTGAACTGCGACTTGGATTCCTTATTATCCATGCTAATATTCTTTTTCCAATAAGGCTTTCCTTTTACTAGCAGGACTTCCGATTTCTGATGTCTAGAAGTGTACTCTTCTAAAATCTTAACTTTGAGTACGTCTGGTTCAGGCAATTCGTCTCTCGATTCGATCGCACAACGAAAATTTTCAAAACTCGCAGGAAGACTGTACAACAACATGATCGAAAGCAAATCCTTGTGAATTTCCACTTCCATCTCATTCAGTTTGTCTTTAGCTTCAAAAAATTTAGTTAAGTGCTCTCCGACATCATCACCTTCGCTCATCTTTTGTAACGTCAACTGTTTAAGCAACGTGGCTTTCCTAGCAGGTCCCTTTGATGCATAAATTGAGTTCAACTTAAGCCATACATCTCTCGAAGTAAGACAACCTCTTACATGTCTCAGCTCACTTGGACTTATAGAGAGGATAAGATCGGCTTTTGCTTTTGAATCAGCAGCCTCCCAAAGTATAGCCTCAGCTGCCTCTGCCGGTTTGATCTTCTTCCCGTTTACGTAGTCCCAAGCATCATTTCTTATAAGCAATGCTTCCGCCTGCAGTCGCCAGCTTTCGTAATTGTCTTTAGTAAGTGATTCAATACGTACGGAACCCATATTCATTCCCCTTTTGTGCTTTCTACGCCTTTTTCTACGTACAACACTTTTACACTGAATCTATACTAAATCGCTTTACTTTCGCTTGGCGCTTCTGGGCCCATAACCATTGTTAGGAGGCGCATAAAAGAATACACGCAGATAAAATAAATAATAAAATATAATTCATAGATCGACAAACAGAAAAGAATGGAGGATAACAAACACAAGACATTGACATATAATTTTTTTAAATAATTCTAGATACAAATTAATACCTGTAAGTACCATGGAGGCTCTCTATTTTACACCCCTCGACTCTATAGCATCACGTTTGTCTTTTTCTTTCATCGCACGTGCAGTTTTATTTGCCTTTTTATGTGCTTCATATTTTTGTATGTCTTCATTTGTAGGTGTTGGATTTGTTCGAAAAACATGACAAACTTCACACTGGTCTTTCTTTGGTATATGAAAGCCCAGATTAAAGTTTTTATTGACGATATCCCTATACTGGCGTTCTGTAGTTGCTTTAGTTGAGTATACGTCATGATCAAACCATTCGTTATATAATTTATGCATTTGGCTTATGCTGAGACTTCCATCTAGATACAACTTAGTCGTATCCTTTCGAACATAGTGAGACTCAACGGGGACAAACGAATTGACGTGGTCACACACACTCTTTATCATGTCATTATTAATGACAGATTTGTGATGATCATGTTTTCCTCGGCGATCTTCCTCAAAATCAGACACACCATCGTATTTTTTAAATGTTGTTTTAATTATGCTTTCACTTATGGCAAGTGTATTCAAAAACATGGTCTTACAGACATTTACAGTGCTAGCTTCAACATCGGAAGACTTAATTGGCAAGAAATATTTGAATGTATTTTGACGGTTTCTTATAGGAATACTGCGATTTAGACATCTATGCTTTGGAGTTTTTACTACATATTTTGCAACATATCTCCACTGTTTTTCTGGACTGCCTAGTTTCCAAAACCTAGTAAAGCATTCTAATCTTTGCTCTTGGGTAATTTTTTCCTCACATTTGTACTGACAAGTGCAAGCTTTTCCCATTACTTTATCTTCAATTAACTTGCCTCTTTTTGATACGTATTTTTTACCGACATTTTTCAAATATTTCCTTTTTACGTCTGACCAATTTTTCTTGTTTACCAATCGCTTTTTAGACTTTCTTTTTTTTTGTGGAGTTGATGTCAAATTATTATTAGTAACAAACTGAACAGAATCTATCCATGAACTATGGTCGGGACAAAAGTTGTCATCGCATTTCCTGTGTTTATTTAATGGAGATGGCATTGGTGTTGCAAGTGTCATATGTGAAGTGGTAGGAGTAGCAACAGGCGGTTCTTCAAATTCTTCCAAGTATATCGCTGGTGAATTATTAAAACTAGATGTAACCTCTATATTTAAAGGAGTAAGTACTTCTTCTGGAAGCAGATCTCGTGACATGTGAACAGATGGCGTAGTTACTTGCTGACAGATAACAGACGTAATATTTTCAGTAACTTCATGCTGCTCTTGCGATACGGTTGTATCAATGTCCCCATTAATAATACTTGTGGTAGCATCAACTTGAAGAACTGGTGCTGCTGTATGATTAGTGTCATCAAATACGTCCTGATATACATCTGCCATTTCTACGACAATGTTGTAGGCTTCTGACGCCACCGGGGAGCTAGTACGACTGTCACGTTCAAATACTTCTGGCATTTCGACGAGAATATTTTGGGCTTCTGGCGGTAACGGAGAGTTAGTGTGGGCCTCATATTCGTAAGTAGGTTCTGTAATTAAGTCAAGTGATCAACAATGTAGCTACTAAATTTTATTACCCTACTTATACACTAGCCTAACACGAGTTGGAAACAGTCATTTAAATTAAAAAAGTGTTTGATGATGTAGTTTCGTTTAGAACAAAGTCTCATGTGCAAGTTTGTGCAAAGAACAAAATTATATTATCACATACGACTCTATTTTTGTATTAAATTTGCGTAGAACAAAATGTATTTGCGCATACGTTTGAAAGTTATAGGAGGACATTGGCCGAACAACGTCGTATGTGGAAATAACGTTCTAAATAATAAATATTATTAATTTAATTTTTTTTTTGCAAGGTTTCTTAACAAACAACAACAACAACAAATACAGCCTTATACGTCCCACTGCTGGGCACAGGCCTCACCTCAACTATGAGGTGGTACGAGCCATACTCCAACACGCAGGCTCAGTGCGGATTGTTGGAGAGGTGAATGTAAGGCCAGTGATAAACCTTACCGTCAGATGTTATCAAGCCGCCTTTTTAGGCCTCTGACTAGGCTTCACGACTGATATCTTGTACCGGGACCAACTGTTTAACGTGCCTTCCGAAGCACGGAGATGCCCGAAAAACACATCACTTAATTTCGGTCGGGATGGTCACCCATCCATAACCCGACCTGACTGGCGTTGCTTAGCATCGGATCGTTGCCGATCAGCTGCCGTCACTTAGCCACGGGCACTGTCTTAACAAAAACATCTAATCAAATCATGAAGAATCATATTATTATTTATGATTTATCGTAGAACAAAATATTTTAGCACATACGTTGGCAACTCCAATATTTTTCTTATTTTTCTTTAAATATTGACTAAAATTAAAAAAACACCAAAGCTATCTAGTAAATACGTAGGACTTGAAAATATTAAACGAGTACTTACCTGGATTATTAAGTTCTACATTGTTATTTTTGTGTGAATTGGAATCGGAACAATTTTTATTATCCATTTGCAGAGCTAAATCTAAAATTCTTCTCTTTCTTGATGGGGCAGACATATTTAAACAAACACTGTGACACTGTAGTTACACCTTTTATCATTAATTTGACTCAAAACGAAATATTAGTTTTAACCTCCAAAATCGACCGTTACTGAGCAGTACAAACTCGTGTCTGACGTTAGAGCGCGGTAGCTATTTGTGATTCTTAACACATTTAATAAATATTTAAAAAATCGTCGTATGTTTTCATACGTTTTTGTTCTTAGGACCCGTCGTTCTGTTCTGGCCACAAGCCCGCGGAAATGGTATAACCTCAGAAATGAGAGATTTTTTAGTTAAATTGAAAATAAAAATAATAATAATAAGAAGAAATGTATTTCAAACAATTGTTAACAGTTCAATTGGTTAGTAATACAAATAATCTTTTTTTTTGACACTTTTGATAGGCATGCTCCTGTTCGACGTGTCAGGGTGAAACATCTACCTGCCCCTTGGCTGACCCCTGATATTAGGCAGACTATGCTGTTGCGTGATAAAGCCAAACGTAAATATAGCAAATTTCAGACTGAGCTTAATTCCTATCGATACAAAAAGTTGCGGAATCGTTGCAATAGGATGTGTAGGGACGCAAAAAGGCGCCACATTCACTCTACTGTTCAGGATTCCAACCCTGCTAACGTGTGGAAGTTTTTAAGATCGCTGGGTATTGGTAAGTCTACTGAATCTTCTCCTATCTTAACTGATCTTCAATCGTTAAATTCTTATTTTACTGTGCCCCCCGTTTGTTTAGATGCACATTTAAAATCAATTACCCTTGAACAGCTTCGTAGCTTCCCTAGACCTGTTTGCGATCCTTTAGTTTTCAATTCTATTGCAATGTGTGATGTTAAAAAGGCTATCCTTTCTATTTCCTCCAATGCGGTGGGTGATGATGCTATCTGTCTCAAGATGGTCAAGCTAATCCTTGATATCGTTCTTCCTGTCATTACTCACATCCTAAACTTTTCCATTTCTTCTAATGTCTTTCCTACAGCCTGGAAGAAAGCCATAGTTATCCCTTTGCCAAAAACATTAAATCCTAACACTCCTTCTCAGTATCGTCCCATTTCCATCCTGCCTGTTCTTTCCAAAGCCCTAGAAAGCATTATTCATGGCCAACTGACTGCGTTTCTGAACCGTAACAATCTCTTGAATCCTTTCCAATCTGGTTTTCGTTCTGGACACAGTACTGTTACTGCACTGCTGAAAGTTACTGACGACATAAGATATGCTATGGAGCATAAGCATCTCACGCTTTTAACTCTGTTGGATTTTAGCAGTGCATTTAACTCGGTTGACTTTGACGTGCTCCTAGGCATCCTACAGTCGCTTAACATATCTCCTCATGCAATAGAATGGTTCAATTCTTATCTGAGAGGCCGCCTTCAGTGCGTTCGCGCTAACGATGTTTCATCGAACTGGTGTGAGCTTACTGCTGGTGTTCCTCAGGGTGGCGTCCTTTCTCCCTTGCTCTTTTCGATCTTTATCAATGCAATCACTTCAGTTTTGTCTGCTAACTACCACCTTTATGCTGATGATCTGCAACTTTACGTTCACTTCAAACTTGATGATATTGATTCAGCAATAGTGGAAATGAATCAAAATCTAGAACGCATTAGTGGGTGGGCTGAATCGTATGGTCTGCTCGTGAATCCGCAGAAATCTCAAGCCATTATCATCGGTAGTAGGTCTATGTACAATAGGGTTGGCGCATTGACTTTGTCACCGCTGGTGTATAACGGAACGACCATAGACTATGCTGTTTCGGTCAAGAACTTGGGTGTCTACCTTGACTGTAACCTTGCGTGGGACTATCATGTTAGTCAAGTCGCCCGAAAAGTTTTTGCAGCCTTCTACTCCCTGAAGCGTCTCCAGAATTTTCTGCCCATTCACACTAAAATCACTCTAGCTCAGACACTTATGCTTCCGATTATTGATTACGCGGATAGTTGCTATCCTGACCTTACTGAGCAACTCCTCGATAAGCTAGAACGTATTCAAAATGTCTGTATTCGCTTCATATTTGGCCTTCGTAAGTATGATCATGTTTCTGAGTACAGAAAGCAGTTGAAATGGTTGCCTATTCCATTGCGGCGTGATTATCACATGATGGTTCTTGTTTACAACATCCTCTTCAACCCTTCATCTCCACGCTATCTCTGTGAGCGCTTCTCCTATCTTTCATCGTCCGGCAGAACTCATCGTTCAGCCTATAATTTACAGCTGACTGCCCCTATCTGTAGAACGAGCATGTATGGTGACTCTTTTACTGTTCAGGCTGTAAAACTGTGGAACAAGCTGCCAGTTTCTATTCGAGAGTGTCGCACTGTGGGTTCCTTCAAAAGATTGTTAAAAGAACATCTTTTAAAAAATGTTTGAATTGTGTTGGATCATAATAATAATAATTTTTCTTTCTCTTCATGGTGCGACGTTAGTGCCGGTGTACCGCAAGGTGGCGTTTTGTCCCCTCTTCTCTTTGCTACTTTCATTAATTCGATAACCAATAATATCTCTTCTTTTTACCACCTATATGCAGACGATCTCCAAATCTACTCCCAAGGCAGCCTTGTTGAACTTCCAAACGTCGTTCTGACCTTAAATGATGACCTGGAACAGATCTCTAATTGGAGCAGGTCGTTCGGGCTTAAAGTTAATCCTGCAAAAACTCAAGCACTGATTGTTGGTAGTTCGTGGCTAACTGCTAGAATTGATTGGAGTGTTTTGCCAGCAATTGTGTTTGATGGTGTTCAAATTCCGTTCAGTAAGGAAGTGAAAAACCTAGGAGTACACATTGACAGTACGTTGGCTTGGACAACTCAAGTTGGTCAGGTCAGCAGGAGAATGTTTGCTTCTGCTAGTTCCCTAAGTAGACTTCGTAATTTTCTGCCAATACCCACCAAAATTGCTCTTGTACAAGCCTTACTCTTTCCCATTCTAGATTATGCCGACTGTTGCTACTTAGACCTTAATGAGAATCTCCTAAATAAACTTGAGCGGCTTCAGAATTTTTGCATTCGCATTATTTTTGGACTTCGCAAGTACGACCATGTTTCCGAGTATCGGGCCCAGCTAAACTGGCTTCCCATTCGTCTTCGCCGTGATTCTCATGTCCTTTTCCTTCTATATAACATTCTGTTCAACCCAATGTCACCCCGTTATCTCAAGGAGCGGTTCCAATTTCTGTATCCCATCCGTGGACGAGAAATGCGTTCTTCCAAGAAACTCCGCCTTCAATTCCCTCCTCATTCTTCCCACTCCTACACACAGTCATTTACTGTGAAATCCATACGTTTATGGAACTCCTTACCCCTATCAATCAGAGAGTCCCAATCCTTATCTATCTTTAAAGCAAGGGTCAAAGCACATTTCCTTGCACTTTGACATCAGTCCTTGTTGTTCTTCCTTTTTCTTCTTTATCCTTTATATTTCCTGATCATTTTAGTTGCAACTGAGCTGATTGCTATTGTCTGTTTAAATAACGTCACATTTGTTTCTACTTTTTATATATAGTATGTATGTGTCATGTGAATATATAAACCTAGTCCTATACTGTGTAGATATTTATAATTAAACTTATTTTATTTATTATTTTTCTTGGTGCACTTACTTGCCCTTTTCGCCAAATTTCCTTTGCTTGTGGGTTGCTTGGCAGAGATCGCTTTTTAGCGATAAAGCCGCCCAAATTGTACTTTCATTTATTGTAAATTGTTTCTGTACTGTAAGTTTTGTGTGCAATAAAGAATATATTATTATTATTATTATTTTATTTATTTTTAAATATGTATAATTATTTTAGTTAGGTACTTATATATTTTATTTTTGTAATAATATATGTCTATTTGTAAGTAAGCTGGTCTATTTATAGAAATTTTGATCTTTAAAATGATGTACACAGTTTTGTCTATCCCTCACTGTTTGTTTCATGCTTTTCCTTGCATCATGGTCTGCTGGAAGAAATCTCTCTTTAGAGATAAGCTCACCTGTACTTTAGCTATCCTTATTTTTCTATGTAAAAAACTGTAATTTGTGTACAAACTAATAAATAAATAAATAAATAATCTTAGAAATAATGTTAGTTAAGAACGTACATAGGTGTTGTATGTTTCGTCGAAGTGTGATTATGTCAGAAGTGTCTTCTCACATAATCACCCTTCGCACCCAACATCTCCAAATAGGTGATGTGTACCTGTCATCCACCGTCTTGAGAATGCTGTTGCGGCTGCCACGCAGTCTGTTCATCAGAGATGTTGTCTTCTTACGGATGACGGCGTGAAAGCCATCAGTGTAATGTAGGGCAAACATCCCCGATGCGCTGCAGTGGCGTGGCAGCCGCAACAACATCCTGAAGATGTTATTGTACAGGACACGTAGGACATCTAGAGATCTCTTGGTATGGCAGACCCACAGACCTCCCGTGTAAAAACTCTGACAATATGCTTCAAAAAGCGTGATTTTAACTTGGTCAGTACAACGGGAAAATCTGCGAGCCAGCATGTTACCACGGACTGCTAGTGACCTACGCTCCCTTTCAATGTCAACATCGTCCTTAAGGTCGTCGGTAAGAAAGTGTCCTAGGTATTTGAATTTATTTACGCGGTTAATGTACAAGCCATTTATGGTAAATAGATGCGCATAACAGGACATTTACCGGCGTCCTTAAAGACCATGTATTCACTTTTCTTAGTATTATAACTGAGTCCGTGTGCAGCCGCATAATTCTAACAGACTCGCAACATTTTCACAAACATTTTCAAAAGATTGTTTAAAGAAATTTTCGTTAAGAAATTGTTTCATCCACTATTCTCTTCAAAGAATATTCAGTCCATACATTTTTATGTCGAATATTATTGTTTTAACGACTGTATTTACTTCATCGAAACATTTTTCACAGAAAAGAAAAGTGACCACATCACCAGAACCGAATAGTCAGCGAATGAGCATAAGTGGCAAAAAAATATATTGATATTAAGTTTACAATAAGAGGATGTATGTATGTATGTATGTTTGTTACTCTTTCACGCAAAAACTACTAAACGGATTTGGCTGTAGGTAACTTTACAGATATAGCTTAAACATCAGAATAATACATGTACTACAAATTATATAGATTTTATGTAATTGGCCAAAATTTATGATATTTACACTGGCCTGTTGGCGCAATAGCAGAGATCCTGCCTTAGCGCCGAAGGTCGTGGGTTCGATCCCCAAACAAACATTTGTGTGATGAACATTAGTGTTTGCTGTGTGTCTGGGTGTTACTATCTATTTAAGAATGTAATTAGAAATATTTAAGTATGTTTATCAGTCTCTGACGTCCATAGTACCTACAAGCTCTGCTTAATTGGTTCAGATGATCTTGGTGTAAATTGTCCCAGATATTTATTTATTATTATTTATTTAAATAACAAAACGCGGGCGAAGCCGCGGGCGGAAAGCTAGTGTAATAATAAATTGTCTCTCGCTAGAATATTTTCCTTAAGGTGCAATTAGACCAAACGAACATAGAGTTAGCAAGAACGTTAGTTCGTGATCTTTTAGTGTGAATGATAATTCGTTTCTCATTTACACCAAAATAAATCTATCGGAAAAGTACGAAGAATGAAGAACGAGCATTCTCGTGGTCTAGGGCCTCCGTGAACATAAATAGAACAACGAAAGAATACTCTGTCTCTGTTTGCATAAAGAGAATTTTATAGAGTGGGGATAGAATGAGCATCGCTCGTTTGGTCTAAATGCACCTTAATAGTTCGCATTTTTCTCTAGGTAATGAGACGGGTAAAGAAAAGCTAACTTGCTTAAAAATTATATTGAAGATGATAATCTTTTTTTTTTTAATATGCGCCGGACAACACACCTCTTTTAATGGTCTCGAAGTAGGGATTAATATCCCTGTTATACGAGGTACCACACAAGGAAATAAGCCAGGGGTTTCTCCCAGCACACCTAGACCCGAGTCAATTCAGAAAAGATCGTTTTCTGAATTGACCCGACCGGGAATCGAACCCGGGACACTAAGGAAATCGAGGCGACAAACCGTGCTACAGCGCACAACGCCAATCGTGTCTTCAAAATCTGCTTGATCATTGACATGATTCATAAAGTTATCTAACTTATAAACATGCACAATGAAAGATAACATTTACTAACAAAACATACTTTTTATTTGAATCCACAACGGAAAATAATAATAATTTAAGTAAGTATTACAAAACACATTTATCCAAGTACATAGTTTTAATAAAATTCAACTTGACTAGGAGTCATCATCCAAATCTTGTGCCTGCATGAAAGTATCAGCGTTAACTAAATAAGTTTCACAGAGATTTTTGCTCTGGAACTCCTGTAAGATATCCGGATGCAAGTATTGGTTGATTACTGCAGCGCAGCGCAGATCCTTGAGCGAATGCGCCAATGGCAGGTCGAGGTCGTGTACCGCTATTGGCTGGAGAGAATGTTGCTGTAGCAGTTCGGATTCTTTCATTGGTCGAGATGCACTGTTGGCTCGTAGCACCACAATTTTGGAGCGGAACTGTACCGGCCGTGGTTTGTACTGCCTCGCCTGAAAAACACAACAGTAACAATTTTATTTATGTATTCAGCCAGAAGGCGTTCACAAGTAAATATGACTCAGAATTATGTTACTTTCACAGGCACATTCTCGGAACGTAATGCTATAGGTACTACCTGTTACGTCATGTGCACTTAAGATAATATCATTTTAGATAATCGCTTTTGCTGTTACCTGTACGTCTACCACGAGTTGCCAATTTAAATTTACGTTATCTATATTACGTTCGTGTAAAAAATTGAATTGGAATGACACCTGACATGACATGACATGACAATGTCAAATCCCAAAAAAAAATGTATGCCAACGATTTATACATTTAAAGTGGCAACTCGTGGTAGACGTAATGGACGACTTAAAAACTGCCAGAGAAGCTACCTATATATCGGTCACGTAAAAATAACGATAGGTGAAAGTGGAGGGTATGGTTCTGAGCACGGGTGCAGTATGAAGGGGGGAGCCCCAATGTCTAAAAAGCAAATGAAACCTACCTGCGCCAGGCGTCCATAGGCACTGTCGAACAGCGCTCGCACGTACTGCGCCGACAGCGGCACGCGCCCTGCCAAAGCGCGGACGCACTTACCCACCTGCATCAAAACATTGACACAGAGTATAAAAACAACACATTCCTTTCATTAACTGATACGTCAACAATAATAACATTACTTATTCGAAAGCTTAGATATTTTTTTGGTAATAGTTACCTCAATCTAAAAAATATCCTAAGGGGGCATACTCGTATACAAATAGAAAAGGAACCGCCATAAATCGGTCGAACAAAACTGTCACAAGTCCTCATTTATTGATCAGAATACAGTGTGAAGGTCAGGTTGGCATGAAATTCTAGGCTCGTTTCTAAATATTATAACTATGGCGAACCAAAAAAAACAATGCATTTCATCATATAGCTAAAAGTTGCAATAGCAGTTCTACAAGGGTTCTTGACATACCTTTTCCTCCCACGTGGAGTCTTCAAACGCCAGCTCACAGGGACTGCCCAATATCAAACTGAACACGTGGCGTATGACTGCTTCTTGTAACAATTCCTCTGATTTGAATTCCCCAAGTTCGTTTTCTAATAGTTTTTGGAACTGGTCCCAAGCAGTTCCAATACAGTAGATCGTCCCGGTCAATCCTGAAAACTCAGTGAAAGGGTGTTGTAGCAAGGTTTAGAAATACCTTTAGATAATTCTCAACTAATCTAAATTGAATACTCATCAAGGAAAAGCTCTTGCTATCATTGAGTAGGTTGGCGTAGTGCGCTGTAGCACGGTTTCTCGCCTCGATTTTCGTAGTGTCCCGGGTTCGATTCCCGGTCGGGTCAATTCAGGAAACGATCTTTTCTGAATTGACTCGGGTCTGGGTGTGCTGGGAGACGCCCCTGGCTTATTTCCTTGTGTGATACCTCGTAACACAGAGATATTAATCCCTACTTCGAGACCATTACAAGAGGTGTGTTGTCTGGCGCAAATTTATATATTTATATTAATTTATTTATATTTTCCAAATTTTCAGCTTCGTCCTCCTGAGCCGAATTGTATAAAAACCAGCTAGAAAAAACATTATTATTAGGTACCACATAAAAGTCAACTAGCCTTGGTCCTCGAAAATTGATGCGATTTCCATAGCAATCAGAACTCCGACTTCATATCCCAAGAGATAGAAGTCCTTATCCAAATTCGTTTTTTTCAAGAGAGTCTGAAAGTAAATAGTTTGAATATTTCTAGAGACTTAACAATAAAATCTATACAAGAGCTAAGATTGGTTCATCTAAATAGATATCAATTGAAAATTATTGGTTTAACTAAAGATGAATCATATCAGGTAAGAAATAGGAGTTCAATAGAGTTGTAAAGGGTATATAAGTGTAGAAGATACCGGTTTTATGTGTATTCCGAAGAGAAAGTTCTAACTTTAGGTGGCTTCAATTCTCAATCATTTATTCGCATCCGTAATGTAGGAACAGATATATAATGTAGGTTACCTCAATCTAAAAATATCTTATGGAGGCATACTCTTAGATTACTTAGGTGGCTTCAATTCTCAATCATTTATTCGCAATCCGTAATGTAGGAACAGATGTTATAACTTTCGGTTTTGTTGGTATAATATTACAAATGATACTAGTCATAGATACAGATCAAGCAAACGCATAAGTGGGTCTTTTCGACCCCTGCAAATTTTGCGAGCTTATGAATAAGAAGAACGAATATCGAACTAGACAGTAGCATAATTACAGTTGAATGAAGGTAACTTGTACCTACTTACTTACCTTAGCATATCTGTTAGCTAAATCCTTTATAGGTTCATTAGGTAAATCCAGCCCAGGTTGCAACACTAGTGCAGGAATCTTGATTTGCTCGCACAATGATCTAAACCGTTCAAAATGACCTTCCAAACCTGGCACTATACATAAGTTTGTTTGGCTCATGTCCACTTCATCATCTCTCTAGAAGAAAGAATATAAGGTACAGAGTATAAAGCAAAGAAAATAAGGTTACTTTTCAACAACAACACATAAAATATTTAATATTGCAATATAAATATTGGCACAATCATAATATTTAACTAACCAGCAACTAGCATACATTTCGACACTATTTTCTAGATATTTTTGTTATTTGTTTCCTTAAAATGAAAGAATTTAAAAAAACAAATCTAACAAGTTCATGATGATTTAAATTCAGAAGACGTGTATAAATGAAGATACTCAATTCACATACCATTCCCGCACTACTTGTCAGCGTAGGCAGGAACACGATTTCGGTGGAAGCCATCAGTTCATCAGCGTCTACGTGCGAGTAGAATACTCCCAAGCCTTTCATTTCTTCGTATTTGATGCCATTTTTAATTTGATCTATTTCAGTGATGCTGTAAGATGAGTATGAATGTTGGATTACACTCTGATACCTTAAGGCCTTCCAAAAAAGGCAGAAAGATGCGCGCCCTACGAGAAGAGTTGACAAAAAATCCTTCAATCAAATTTCGCCATTTCTCGATTTCTCTATTTTGTCTACCGTTTCTAACATGGCAGCAATTGTCGTGACTTAATATTTTGTATGGGAATTTCAATTTTGTCGACAGATCCTAACATGGTACCTTATTTTTGTCGTGGTTTAGAAGAGATATCTCGTGTATGAACTCGTCGGTAATTTTTGTGACGACAAACCAATTATGCACTAAAATAGGATGAAACAGGCGTAGCGGTGCGTCAAAATGCTGTCATTTTTTTAAAGTGCAGTAATAAAGCGATTCATTTCTGAGCCGTCGCTATTTTAGCAATTATTGAGGGTAAATTTTACATAAAAATATTAAATTCAAATAAAGCAGACTATTTTTTTTTCGCTTTTTCCATAAAAACAAGTGTTATATACCTATACAGTTTGGGATAGATAAAGGGTTAGATAAAGTTATTTATCTCGATTATTGGCTTCTTTTAAATCGTTTTTTTGTATTGATTATTTGAATATTCGTTTCAATATCGATTGTTATTTATCAATTAATTAAGTATTTAACGATTTTTATTTTGAATTGATTAATTGAATCGATTAGTTGAATCGATTAGTCAAATCTATTAGTTGAATCGATTAGTTGAACCGATTAGTCGAATCAATTAGTTGAATTGATTAGTCGAATTGATAAGTTAAATCGATTAGTTGAATCGATTAGTTGATTCGAGTAGTTGAATCGATTAGTTGAATCGACTCGTTTAATCGATCATTTCGATTCTTCGTATCGTTTAGCAGCATCGATTACATCGATTATTTAAATCGATTAGTTTACTCGATTATTTGTATCGATTGTCTATATCGATAATATCGTGTCTTCAAATGAGTACTATTGATATTATCGATTATAATATTAATAAATCTGTGTTAAACATGTCTACACCCCTTTGTCATCCGAGGAAACTCGTCTTGTTTACCTCTTTTGTCGACTCTCAGAGACGAGAAACGAGAAATTACCTTATGTTGCGCATCTTAGCCAGGCAGATGATTTTTCTTATTCGTATACTAGATATCTAGGGTCGGCAGTGCAACGACTAGTAGAGATTTGGAAAGACAGGAGAATAACCAAAAACACAAAGGTTCGCCTAATGAAGTGCCTCGTTTTTCCAATCTTTCTGTATGGAGCCGAAACCTGGTCACTAAGACTGCAAGACCGCCGAAAAATCGATGCACTGGAGATGTGGTGTTGGAGACGTCTGTTAAAAATACCCTAGACGGCGTTTCGCGTCAATTGTATAATGCTGTTTTTCTAAAAAAAATAAGTAGTTACTAACCTTTGTACACTTAGTGCAATAATATCTTCATAAGTAAGTGAGATGTTGTACTCATCTCGTAACAAAACTGCTATTGGTGGAATTTTCTCTTGTGTGACACCAATCTCATTTAAGGTCAATGTAATAGGTGTGGTTTCAGAGATATCCATACCTATGTGAAATAAAAAAACTGTGTATGATAACGCCTAGAAGCATTGTGTTAAACAAAAAAATATTTTTGGTGCAGTATTTCATTATCTAAACACAATGACATAAAAGATATAAAAATTTATAATATTCCTTACCAGTCAGTCCAGCAATTTGCTGCAGCAAAGTTTTGTGATTTCCAGTCTCTGAAATGGCATACGTTATTGGCTGACAAGACCTTACTGCACTTTCTAACGTATTTAGTGCCGTAGTCCAGTTAATGGCTCCTTCAACTGAGGTACCTGTCTGTGCAAAATAAGATAAAATTAGACTATATTATTGACTATATTTTTAGAAAATCATGTTGCACCTTTTTTCATATATTACCTTCTTTGTCAATGGTAATGTCAATTTTGTGCCTGGTAGTTGATCTTGCACTCTAGCAATGCATGTCCGATTTCCGAAGTTCTTATCGGTGCTTATTACAGCAAAATATCTGGAAACAACTTAACCAGTAAGTAATTTGTTTATCGAAGATGAATGTAATAATGGACTAAGTTGAAGAACTTTAGTGTGTTTTAGTGTAGTTTTATATAAAGATATAAAACTACACTAAAACTATACATACTTCATAGATGTGCACAGCTTCCTTGACAAAATTTCTAATCCACTCAAAACCTCCCTGTTGACTTTGTTGTTAACTGTTGATACAAAATATATTCCTTCCACTAAGGCCATATCATTGGCCTCCTTCAGTAGAGTGTGCATATTCTGAACAGCACTGAGATTGTCTGTCGTAACTTTTGCTTTAACGCCTTGTTTGTGCCAATAGCTAAAAAACAGTAAGGTTTTATAAACAAAATTGTAGATTTCATATTTATCTAAATATTTAAGTCTATGTAACTCAACTTACCGTTCCTTTATGAAAAAGGAGTTAGGAATCCTAGGCATATGTAAAAAAATTTTTTTAGCCCCGCGAGCTATGAGCCTATCTGCCAGCTGTAAGCCTGAAAACTCTTCATCACACAGCACCAGTTGACAATGGTTGGGTGAACAAGTAAGCCTAAAAATATATTATAAATTACGGAATGTATCACCAGTTTTGTCATCAAATTTCACGTCTAAATATGGATCTTTTGGAGCGAGGGTATTTTTTCTACATCTACACATCATCTACACATCTACATCGATCTCCCAGATTACGTACGCTTTAGTTAGGTTTATCTTTATGTATTTAATTTTAATAAGACCTTGATAAATGCAATTAAAGGAAAATTCACCACCAAAATCAGTTCATGTGGTTTTCAGACGCAAGTACAAAACGCGTTCACGTCAAAATTTACATAGTGGCATATGCTTCTGACGTAAGCCCTTTTTGCAATGGTTTTGTTAAAGTTGACCTCCGTACATACCTAGGTTGGGCACACGGCAAAGCATCAGAGAGCTTCAGCAGAACACGGCCACGGTGCCGGCTTGCCTCAAGCATGCAAAGCGCCCGAGCAGCATCCGTGTCGTTTGGCTCGTACGTAACGAACGACAGCGGTCTCACGTATCCGCGAGAAATTCCTTCGTTCACGAGCAGCTGCAACTTCTACAGCAACATCAAAGTTAACATTATCACCATTATCATCAGGGATGATACCAAATATTAACAAGGAGAAGTCAAACTTACTTTCATAACTTCAGCGTCTGAGAAAATAGACGAAAAGTCTACTGTAACATAATTTCTTTCACGATTCAGATGGTTCATGCCCAGGGAAAATAGCTCCTGGCTAGTTATTTGGTTTGTGTCCATGAAAATCCCTAAATGGGCACAACACTGAATTGACCCCTGAAAAGACCAAAACACATGAATACTCTCATATTTTGAATGTAATTTAGCATATTAGACGTCCAATCTAGCAATTTTTACATACATTTTTAAGCTCGCCTTTAAGACAATTTAGAACATAGTCAACGCCGTAGCCTTTTGTGACTCTCTTCACCATGTCCACAAAGCTTAGGTCCCTAGAATTTCCTATGTGATCCTCTGCAAGCAAGCAAAAACAAATAAATTCACTAACACACCTGAAAAAAGGAAAAATCACTTCAAATATAGACTGGCCTGTTGGTGCAATTGTAGCGATCCTGCCTTTAGCACCGGAGGTCGTGGCTTCGATCCCCACCCATGACAAATATTCCTGTGACGAGCATTTTTGTTTGTTGTGGGTCTGGGTTTTATTATCGATTTTAGTTATTAACACATTGGTCGCCAAATGACCGGTAAACAATAGAAAATCTATTGTGTCTCGTTCCGCGGCGATGCATGAGTTAAATATTTAAGTTTGATTATCAGTCTCTGACACCCATAGTACAAGTTCTACTTCGTTTGGGGTCAGATGATCTCTATGTAATTTGTCTTGGATATTTATTTATTTTCACAAACTCTCTAGCCAATACAAGCAACATGAAAAATGTATTGGTAAATGTTCACTATAACGTTATTTAGGGAAAACCTCTCCAAAGTCACCTTTAAAAAATGCATCGTATTATGCCTTTATGTACCCCACCAATTGTTTGCTGGGAATGTTGCAGATGAACTCTTTACAAGTAAGAAGAGCCCGTTTCTCAACTGCCTTAGCAATATTGCGGGGGTGGATGGACCCGCCCGAGTGTGTTGATCAATTGTCTTGTCTATATGTGCCTGATAAATATTTACGTATTCGTTCCGGTTGGAGATGTCGGCTGTTTGCTATTATACCGTGTCGTACAGTGGCGCGTGAGCAATCCCCGCTGGGGCACTGAACATTAAATGGTCTCTAACCCTGAATTGGATGTGTTCATTGACAGTCCTCAAATGTTTTTAAATGAAAAAATTAGTGTAATGTATTCCTCCCTGTAGCTTCCATAATTACGTAACTGCCACTGAGTTTATCTCGTTTAATTGTGTTAAATAAATAAATCATTAATAAATACCTTTCAACTCAGGGAAGAGTTTTCTGAGGAAGTGTTTCTTTCTCGTGTCACTGACGGTGGTGAAGACGCGGAGGCCACACCCAAGTGCAATGGAGATGGCAGCTTGACCGAGTGCGCCGGTGCCACCGTGAACGAGGATGCTGCGGTTTGGTATCAGCTGGCTCTTAATGGCCTAAATAGATTTTTTATGGGTTTACTTAATGGTACGACAGAACAGAACATTACTAAGTACCGTATTCTAGAACAAAATGTGGACTTGATTATATATCTGAGTGACGACGTTTTCAAATCTCTCCCCAAACAGATCATTGCTTGAGTATGATTCTAGAATGCGGGCTTAAAGTATTTGAAATGAAGAAAATGCAGTGAAAAACGATTTCGGAAATCCTAATCTATATTATTACTATTAATGAATATTAATATCCCATGAAAGTTTTTGTGAATAAGTGTCAGGCAAATTCCAGCAGAGGTATAGGCATCAAATACACATACACACGCTCGGCTAATAATTATTAATACAATTCAAGCGGGCAGTTCAATTAAGATGTATTATGTCATGGTTTTCATAAATCCATGTCGCTGGTACTCACAAGACAGTATAAGGCGTGTGCATACGGCAGAGGAACTGTAGCAGCCTCCTCCATACTCCAGTGTTGTGGCACCGGCCATATCAGCTTTGGTAAGGCCTTTACTTTTCTGCTGCAAGCTCCATTAGGCACAATGCCCATAACGCGGACTCCGCTAATAGCAAAAGATAAAGCATATTTTTAAGTACGTTTAAAGTAATATACATACCATCACGCCTTTTTCCCAACGGGGTAGGCAGAGACCACATCTTGCCACTTGCTACAGTCCTGACACACCTCTTGCGCTTCTTCCACTCTCATTAATCCTTTCATACATGCTCGTCGGTTATGGGTACTCCTGACCTGACCTTTTCTGAGCACGTCTTGGCCTAAGTACGTAAATCTAGGCCTTCCTCTTCAGACAGCTCCATCCACCCTCGTCTTGTAAATTTGTTTCGTTAATCGCCTTTCACCCAACCTTTCCATATGCCCAAACCATCTTCGCATTCCCATCTCAATTGTTGTGACAACATCCTCTTTCACACCACAACGCCCTCTAATTATGCTATTCCTCACTTTATCAATGTCACTCCTGCCATACTTCGCAATGCTCTTATTGCCACTGCATTTATCCTACTTTCATCCTTCTTTTGCCATTCCCAACTCTCACTTCCATACATAAGCATCGGCACTAACACCCCCCCATGAACAGCCAATCGCGCCTTCTCTGACACCTTCTGACTGTTCATAAAGGCATGCAGCGGTCCATTTAACATATTCCCTGCATTCACTCTTATATCAATATCACCCTCATGCCTTCCATCCCTCGTGAACCTAGTCCCCAGTTCTTTTTCACTTCCAATTAAAACATCACATTCCGTCCTATCCTCCTCTTTTTCAAAAACCATGATTTTTGTCTTACTCACGTTCACTTTTATACCTCTCGCTTCTAACGACGCATTAATGTTACCATCCTGCAACTCGTCAGCCGACGTCGCCAGTATGACTTGGTCATCAGCGTAGAGAAGGCATTTAACAAGCAACCCATCCATTCTGAGTCCTTAATCATTGTCTTTCAGATCTTTCAAATGTGTGATCTGTCCATGAATAGGTTGAACAACCATGGGGACGCTACACAATCCTGTCTAACCCCTTTATGGATGTCAAACCAGTCAGTGTACGTCCCGTTTATTCTGACGCAAGCACTGGAACACTCATAGAGAGATTTCAGCGCTCGTAATAGACAGCTGCTAACCCCATGCGTGCCCCCATAAAGACAACCACAACTCATTCCAATTCACCCAAACATTGGCTTTTTCCACGAAAATGCAATAGACTTTTTGGTTTTTGACCAAAAATGTTTGCGTTACGCAAAAGGTCTCTTTCACAACGCTAATAATCAACACCTAAGCATGCAGTTTGCCAACAACACTGAGAAGGCTGATAAAAATAGGTAATGTAGAAAGTAAGTGAGTCGTCTTGTGTTTTTTTTATTCAAGACCCCATATAGCACTTTTCGTCTTGGTTGCCACGTCTTTTTGCCCTAGGGAAGTTTTTCCAAATCCACCTAAGTTTATTCTAAACCCTCTTTATTTTTATCAACGAGTAGGTTCTACACTTGTTTAAGTTTATTGAAATACAAAGACATTGCTTGTTTGAAATCACCTTTCAGTTTCACCACTGAAGTCCATACCGTATGAATTGCTACTCTGTCCATTTCTCACTGCATACACGCCTGTAGCTCGTTTGGCATCAGTACTATTGAGAGCAGCGTACTGAACCTAAAAATTAAACTCTTTAGACCTTCCTCTGAGAAAGTAATTACTTCCCTTAAATATTATGACGTTTCATTCATAACATTATGCTTACCGTAACTGTGAGCTCATCAGTGGATGGTTTAGGAACTTCAGCCCAGTATAAAGAACTGAGGTCCCCAATTTTTCCAATTTGAAGTGATATGTTACGAGGAATTTCACCAGGCATTTCTTTTTCCAAGGGGACATAGTACACACCTCCCCATGAACCCTGCAAAAAGATTTGTGTTCATAAATTATTAAATTATAAGTGAGAGCACGGTATCATTTCCAAAAATGTCACAAAATCTTTAAAACTTACATGTTCAAGAACATTCACTGTCAAATCCAAATCAGGCACCTGACCAGCACTTTGTTCGTCTGCTATTTTATGGTTCACCATCACTAAATAAACGTGGTTACGGCGAGATAGTCTCCATTGCAATATAAGGTCTTTCATTCCATCTATTGGTGGATAACTTGTCACAACTAGAAGCTTTTGATCTGGAGACAAACTCTCTCTCTTTGATAAAAGCAAAGCTAAGTCTGTGTTACTAAGAACTGTAACAGTTCTTGTTGACGTAGGTATTGGAGCTGGCTTCCACCGAGCTAGACTCAGACGTACATCTCCTGTATTGTATGACGAAACAACTCGATATAGAGAGGATACGTGTATGAGTTGTGCATCCGAAGTTTTTTCAGCAATCACTACAAATGCATCTGGTGGTAAAATATTGGTGAAAAACTGTAAAATCTGAAACCATCACCTATTGTTGTAAATTTATATTCAGAATTTTAACCGTACCTACCATGAAAATATTAAGATAACATTTTAATGAAAACAAACTTCTTTAGCAACTTACTTTTTTATCAGTGATTAAATTTCTGATTAGCAATAAATCTGTATTTTTTAGATCTTGCTTTTGTACTTCTTCTTTAGTAAGATGTGTGTACTTCACTTTAAGTCCGGGTATGTTTTTCAATTCGTCAATTACTGTATGATTTTTAGAATAACAGTCAATGTCTAGGACATTCAGTTCATTTTTGTTAGCATTTTCAGCTATAATTTGTAAAAATATTTGGAGAGCTGTCTTAATCTGGTGAAATTTGAAATAATTGTTAGCATAAAGTGATATTGAACAAATTCAAGAACAATCATTTAAGTGGACAGTCCTTACATCTATTTTGCTCGACATAAAACGAGGAATGAACTTCAAAGTTTTCAGGGGCATTACATTTGTTTTGCACTGCGGTTCATTGTTAAATTTTATACCATGAAATACAATTCCCCCGCACCTGTAATCACATTAACTGTTTTATTTACATTGCAAATAAAAATTATTGAATTACGTCTCTGGAACTAGTGAGATTACCTTGTATGATCATACAAATCGGACACTTTAACGCTCATTGTGGGTTTGCTATCAATAGTAACGAGATCATTTGAGAGGTGCTCGTTAACATTAATGATTAGACTTCTAATCTGAGCAGGAACGGAAATTCCATTATGTTCTTGTCTGAGAGCGTTCAGTTGTATTATACCATCAATAATGGTAACCCAGTTATTATTCCATTCAATATTGGCCTTCGTAAGCGATTTGTTCGCGGCTTTAAGACTTTGAAATTCTCCTCTGAAATTAAGATGAGTAATTATTTATAGTAATTTGTACAGTGTAACACGTGAACATTTAGTAAAGGAGTATGGGTAATGTTAGCGTCATTTTTGAAAATCGCGACCACTCACCTAACCTAATAAGGTTATATATGTTCTTTCATAATAATGAAAAAAAGTGAGTATGTAAATAAGTGATTTAGGGGAACGAACTTTTTAAGGAGCACATATAGCTGAAGTATATCGGAGCTGAGATATTAGGTATTGTGTTTTTAACTAACTACTTAATTGAACTTGATCCATACCAAGGAAAAGGTAAAAAAGCGGCATTACGTATAACCCTTAATACTGGTTATAAACATGCGACGCAATTAGGATTTCAGAAGGCTAGTTTTTAATGGCCAGGTGCAATATTAGGCCATTGCATATTGCACCTGGCCATATAAAAAAAAGGGCTTTTATGTGTATTTCCCATGAAATGTGTTTTAACAAATTGACTATTAGAAAATGTTTTTGATGTCATTGACGTTAAGGTTGTTTTTCGTGATAGCTAGTGTTTCACTTCATAATGCCAAGAACTTAACATCAACTGCTTTGTAAACAATACTCTCATTCAAGATATCTAACTTGACGAATTGCTGGATGTACTTCTATTAGAAAAATATACCCAACAGGTACATCTACTGTTAGGTGAGATTAGCTCCATAAAGTAACATTTTAGAACTATTATTTCAGTGGAACTATGGCAAAAAATAATAATTTAAGAAATCATATCTCGGCTCCGATATATCACTTGGTACTTCTGACCATTCATTTATGTTTTTTTTATTATGGTGCTATAAAACAGTAATAAAATTATTGCTGGCCACTACTAAAAAAAAGACGCCACGGGTCCATACAAAGTTACTCATACCCCTTCTCGAATAATACAAAATTATTAATATCCCTAATGTGTACTTACTTATAGGAGTATTCTCGCTCATAAAATATCTGATAGATGTCTTCTGATGACAATATTTTCTCTTCATCATTTTTATCGTCTTCTTTGTTGTTTTCAATAAATTTATTAGAATGAGCGACTACTAAACCTGTAGCTACTTTTGAATTGCCATCCATTATCTAAAAATGTACGTTATGGATAATACTTTGAACTACTTAACAGGGATTTCATAAACAGCAAACATTATTTACCTCAAAGCGACCTGTTCCTCTATGAAGAACAACACTAAGATTCAATGCCAGTCGATCGTTTAATAGTGGTTGAACAAACAAATGGATATCATGAAATGATACTGATAGTTTCTTCTTTTCTGCTCCACTAGTCATGGCCAAAGTATCCCATGCAGCAACTAGGCACGCCGCATAAGGATATACATTTTTACCTTGAAAAACATATCACATTGATATTATTTATGGCCCCTACAATCTATTGAATGTATTAATTTGAAAAAAAAATGTGTACCACAAGACTTCAAATTAAAGGAAATCTCCTACGGGGCGGATGTGAGAGACTTATATACATACTTTAATCATTTAAACACACAACACAATTTTGTAGGAGGATAAAACCCACGACTTGACACGACACGACACGATTGAAAACCAAAATTTAGTTAATGCTAATAAAACTGAACGGTGCTTTGGCTCGGTTAGCATTATCACGTATATGGTTTCAGAATTCACAAACTTCGTTCAGAAGAGGTTTCTTTTATTTCTTTCATGTAGCTTAAGAAATGATGTTCTAATTACGTCCTTCTAATTGGCGACATATCTTACCTCTGACGACGTTACCACGCAAATATTTATGCTCATCTTCGTGTAGATTTATGATAAATTTGCAAGCAGCTGCTATTTTTCTGCATGCTGTCGTATACAATGGAAGACCCCTAAAATAAAAGAATGTGTGAGTGGAGATTTAGAATCAAAATCACTATTTTAGACTTTTTGAGAAAGTTTAATGTTACCATTTTTCATTGTGAGCCCACTGCACCAAATGAGAAAGGAAAGGAGTTCCTGTTGATACTGGAAATTCTACTTTGGGATATAGAATTTCTACCTTAGGATTATATCCTTCCAAGTATAACCTGTAATATGAAAACACCCAACTATTGGTTTCTTTCAGTACGAACGTCATGTCTAGACCTGTGCACACAAAATTTCATTCATCCAAATCTTGTAACTTAGAAGACAAATAACCTGAGAAGCAAGTCATTTTAGAAAAGTTTGCGTAGCAAAGGCAACGTGCTTTAATTTCTAACAAATCCTAAGCAAGTTGGCATTTACTCAGTAAGCACCAAGTCATCCTAGTAAGTCCCAGTAATCTGGCACCAATGTCCGTGCTTTTTTATTTAGCTGATTAAAACAACAATTTCCGCCGATGCTGACGCAAAAGTTTCTTGCTGTATGGTAGGTACGAGATTCGATCTTGAAGTTAAATTTAGTTCAAAGAATTTTTTTTTTTTTTAACACGAACTTGCCAACAGCTTCGAGCACCAATAACGCATTGTCCGGATGCCCTCGACGTGTTAGGGGTACGTGTTTGCAGGTCACCGGCAGCGAACGCTTGAGAATTGCTTGCAACAGTCCGTGAGGTGCTATTTCTACCAACATCGCATTGGACGGAATCAATCTTGATGTCTCTTCGAACAGGACTGGATTCTACAAAAAAAAAACTCGTTCTGTTTTATATTCTTAACTACATATTCCTTTAACTTCTAATATTTGATTTTGGAAGTTAAATCATGAAAAAATTCAAAATCTATTCTAAATCTTAGTAGTTAGCAAAAATTTTCCATAACAACTTACCAACAAATTATTAGTATGATATTCAGCGGAGGAGTACTTGGCAGAAGGTTCATTCCATTTATCTTGTGGCACTGACGTGGATAACCATTTTTCACTACGTGGCTTCGGATTTTTGATTACTTCGGACAGATAGCTGAGTAGCCCTGGACCTGTTATTTTAGACAAAAATAATGAATTGGTTTAATAACTACCTAATTACAAACCAAAGCAATAAATATAAAACAAAATCACAGTGTACATTCAACCAAAACCTGGACATAACACTAAAGATTTTGTTCTGTATGCAGGTGGTTAGCAAGTACGTAGCTATTAAAATCAACTTTTTGTGTCTGTAATAACGATGTTCCAGTGAAGGTTTTTTATTTTTAACATATTTTCTCAATTCAAAAGGAAATCAACATCCTAAATCTCACCAGCATCAGCAATATACCGCGAATGGTACGCTATGTTGGAGCAAGGCACTTCTTTTGCAAAGATACCCTTCGCTGTAAGTGTTGTCACGAACTCCCTCATAACATCAGCAGGACCAGAAATGGTACTGGAATCGGCGGAGTTGTGGCATGCCACTTCAATTTGAGGGGGAACCATGCTTATTATCTGCAAAAATGAACATATATATAAAATGATATTGACTAATGTAATAAGAACGATAGGTGACAAAAAGTAAGCAACTTAAGAAGTACTGTTTTCTTTAGCCTGGGATGCCTTTTTTGATCAAAGAAACAATGGTGTGTATAAAGAGCTTTACGATAGGTTTTTTGTTTATATTGCCCGTCAAGATGACCTCACTCCACCTGATGGAAAGCGGTCGGGAGGTCCAAATATGAGGTTGACAAGCCCAGTCATTCAAACGCATCACTGGGCTGGCCATCCTCACCTTGAAGGCCTGCAGAAATGCCTTTTCACGCCCTGCTTGAAGAACCCGGGACTATACGAGGAAGGAAACACACACAGGTGCTATACGGTAGCCATAGTCTAGTATATTTTCCTGAATAAACCATGTAACAATATATATTACTTGGTGATAGCCAATGCCCACAGCAGCCATGGATCCATGGATGAAGGGAGTTTGTACAGAGACCAGACCGCGGTGGTACGCCGACAAGATCATCTCCTCGGCGGTGAAGCATCCATCTGCGTAAGCGCATCCCAGCTCACCGACACTGTGACCTGAATAAGAAGATCAGAATAAGATTAGATAATTCTTTATTTATTATTCTTTTCAGAAAAATAATTACTTTTTAGAAAAAAGTATCACAATTTACTTGTGTATTGATTTTGGTGTAAATTATCCAAGATATTTATTATGTTAAGGTTTATAAGAGTGCTATGATGACACACACGTGTTAAAGCTGTTTGCCTAGATGAAATACCATTTTTTGGAGTTAACTTGCTGGTGAGAAAGGTAGCCAGAGATACTCAGGGATTATTTTAATACTAACACTATAAGAGTCATTGTTGAAACTCGAAATACATTATTTGATTGATTGATTGATTAATAACGTGGCCAGCTGAGGGACCAATACCCTACGGCTCGCGTAGATACACCTAATCCGTTATCGGCCGTCAACGACCGTCGTCGGCCGATCAAATCAAACGTGTAATCGTACAAGTAGTTTTGTCCTCCATTGGCCGACAAAATCGGTTTTGGTGTACGTGTACCGTTCATTTACTTACGTTTGAGTTGATCGGCCGACGATGGCCGTTGACGGCCGAGCATAGTTCGGCCGATAACGGATTAGGTGTGCGCGAGCCGTTATGGGTAAGTAGCGGGCGAATGTTCATTCTGGTGTTGTATTTGTCCCAGTTAATTGTTGTATAGTGTTGTTGTAGCTGCCTAACATCAGGTGCATGTTTGTTGACCCTTATCAAAGTTATTAAAGTAGAAAGTAAGGTAATGCCTTACCAATAATTTTATCTGGTACTAGCCCTAGCTCGCGTAGTATGTCAGTTAATCCTATTTGGACAGCAGCAATACCAACAAAGGAATGGAGGATGTTGTCAAAGATAGTTTTGTCTGGTGATGTTATTATATGGACTATATCAATCCCCTTTGGTTGCAGCACACGATGACATCTGAAAAAACAAGTAGGTAGTCAAAATAACTATCATAAATGTCGACTTTTTTATATGTGTGCGTGCGTTCACGTGTGTGCATGTGCTGTGAACATTATAATTGTTTATTATGAACACCACCAGAACTTCTGGATAGCCAAGGTCCTAACTCTACAAGCCCTACACTTTAGGCGGTTTCGTAAGTTTCGTTACCACTTAAACTAATGTCTGACTGTAATCCTTAAAGTGTATTCGTGACTCTTACAAAACGGAATGATGATGTTGATTATGATTTGAAATAATTACAAGTTTACAAAAATCGGCTTCTGAGCAACTTGCGTCGGTTAGTTAATTGTAAACCTGCCATTGGATGTAGCTGCATCTTCGTAGGGGTAGTATACGAATAATTGCATCGACATGAACCGAATAACCAGCGACATATGGTAGCTCAAGCTAAGTGAACGCTATCAGAATTAAAACAACTATGTTTAGTAAAGTTTAGGAACTCAAATTCACCTTTCAATTGCAGCCGTGAAGACTGGTATGCGCATGAGTTGCGCGCCCATGCCCGCCCACTGCGACCCCATCCCGCTGTACACGAACCAGAGGGGGCGCCTTGCATTGTCAAAGTACTCGCTCGCTTCGGCCAAACTGACCGTTTTTTGTTCGGCATTCGTGTCTGAAAATAAAATCTAACTTGCTACAGTATCAGCTTTCATTCTCTCAATATAAAACACTGTCCTTAACGTAAATTTACGTTAACGTTCGCGTAAAAATTTGTATTGAGATTTGACATGACATGTCAAATCCCAATTAAATTTAAAGTGGCAACTCGTGGTAGACGTACAAAACTTCCTTCGACTAACTTTACAATACAACGATCGCTGAAAACTAAGCTAGTTAGTTGATTAAGCAATATAAGCAGCGGTGTAACCAATTTAATGCATCAATTGCTCGTAAAACGCGTCATCTATTTAAGCTCTATGAATAACAACGAGAAAACTAGTGGTAAGTTAACAATAAATTATAAAACTATTATATTATTAAACCCAATTTTAAATACCTAATATAGTGAATCCTCTGCCTAGATGTCCCGAGATGTTTTTGGCATGAATGTTGTGCAGTAGCGCCAACTCTTCAGGGTCTATTGGACGAGACTTCAAATCATCTAAAATTAACTTAAC
Organism: Udea olivalis; assembly: GCA_947369235.1. Lineage (NCBI taxonomy): Eukaryota > Metazoa > Arthropoda > Insecta > Lepidoptera > Crambidae > Udea > Udea olivalis. The sequence goes on along the minus strand of OX376362.1, from coordinate 4,173,417 downwards.
GGCTGTTTCTTGTCTTCCTGATATAGTAACTAAGCATGGGATACTAGTTTTATACTTGCTCGGGTCCTGAAATTAAACCATTTTTACTAATAATACCAAAATTGTCGATTGTTGCTGCAAAGGAAATCAAAAATACGAGTCGAGAACAGAAGGAGCATTAAGAACTACAGTAATCAGAAAATTGTGTTATCTAGCATTCGACAATGCCATAATTTTCATCTGAAGATAGAATCTAGAAAATTTAACAGTGTCTTGTCTCACCTGATACCTGAGACAGAGTTGTTTTATTGTGGTTTCTATTTTAAAGCAGCTGGAAGATGTACCTTGAATGTTAGTTTAAAAATGAAGATACCTTAGGCTTATAGTGCCCGTGCAACAGAACGTGCGCATTACAACCAGTCACAGAAATGCTGTTGACAGCAGTATATCCTCGTTGGCAGGGCTGATGATCAGTTACAATTTGAATTCTTCCATCCTGCAGAGCTGGAACATCCTTACGAGGATTGGTACAGTGAAGGTTTGCAGCCATCCTGCCTTCATGATAGCCAAGGAGGACCTAAAGAAAACAAACGAAGGGTTGATTTTAGTGTCCGTGTGGCCTTGCATTCAAATCTGGCCAGAACCTTATTTGTGTTCATAATATAGTTTGCGAATAAACCTCCGCTATTGAAAAACACCGTTCGAAACCAAAGCAACCCTGATAAAGGCAGAAGGCTGGCCATCTACCACGTTGAGCGTTGATATGCTTAGCGAAAATGTGGGATTATAAATGAACCATTTTGGCTGCGGTCAAAGATATTGTTTGTAGCTTAAGGTTAGGAACAAACCTTTGTTACAGCTGATATTCCGGAAGCAGCTTCAGCGTATCCGATGTTAGATAACACACTGCCGACTAACAACGGATCTTTTCTATTCTGGCAAAAAACATCGCTTATAGCTTCCAATTCAGCCTTGTCTGACTCAGGTGATGCTGCAAATATAAAAATTAAATATATAAAACTACCATTTTGAACTACACACATCAAAAGTGTCTAGGGATCAAGCATTTTTATGCGGATTTCTTGAGATTGAGATGTGGCTTTGTAATAAATTTATGATTTTATACATTTATATGGATCCTTTTTGGTGCATTTCATAATTTGAAACAGGAACTGTCAATCAAATTCGAGTAAAAGATGAAAATCAGCTGTCAATATTTTCCCTATAAAAACATACAACGCATTGAAGACATTATTAGTGCTACTGTTTCCCTACTACTGATTAAAACCAACGTTATTATGGAGCGGCGACGTCATTTAAGCAGGGAAGAAATGCTCAGAGCCGTGGGAATGATAGAAGCTGGTTCCCGGCAACGTACTGTGGCTTTAGCTCTGAATACAAGTCAGAGTGTTATCAGTCGACTTTGGACACGTTACCGAAGCACTGGTACCGTGGCTGAGCGCCATGGAGGACGGTATCGCTGCACCACACGGAGACAAGACCGATACATTCAAATCACAACTAGAAGAGCTCCAACAATAACCGCCATGATGTTAGCCGTGAGGCTTCATCACTCTTCAGGGAACTTAATTAGCGACCAAACAGTCAGAAACCGCTTGCATGAAGTGAACCTTCATTCCCGAAGACCGCTAAGGGTACCACCTATAGCAATGCACAATCGTAGGATTCGATATCAATGGGCTCTTGAACACAGAAATTGGGCAGAAGAACAATGGCGTTTCGTGTGCTTTTCTGATGAGTCTTGTTTTGGTATGAGACCGGATACAAGACGTATACGACACTGGAGAACCCCTGGAAGCCAACAGCGATTATAATCCTGCCAGGAAGTCCATCCTTATAGTGGTGGAACCATCATGGTATGAGCGGGTATTTGGATCGACGGAAGAACTGAGTTGATTTGGATCAGAGGCAACCTCAACGCTCAAATTTATGCTGAGACGATTGTATCAGACGTCATCGTTCCTCTACAAGTGCAAATCGGTCCCTTATTTCAGTTAATGCATGATAATGCACGACCGCACACCGCAAGAGTTGTAAGACAGACTCTCGCCGCAGCTAACATCAATGTCCTGCCCTGGCCTGCTCAGTCTCCAGACTTGAACCCGATTGAGCATGCATGGGATATGCTACAGAGAAGAGCTCTGCCGAATATGGAGGGTATCCAGTCGCAAGAAGACCTTTTTTTGTTGTTGCAACGAACATGGGCGGCCATTCTACAGCGTGATTTGGATGAACTCATTTTGAGTATGCCAAACCGATGTTCTTGTGTTGTTAGTGTTCGCGGTAGAAACACGGATTATTAATTGTTTAAGTTACCCAATAACATTTTAAAGAACTGTTATTTCAGTCTTTTTTTCGAACTTTAATGTTAGTGGTTCAAATGTCAAAAATCCCTTTATTAGGAAAATGGCAAATTTCTTTATTCATGCAAAGGTGACTTAGTTTATCGTTACTGTAGACAAAGGAAACACTTTATTTGATGAATCCTTAAAGAAAATTTTAATTAATATCAATCAGGAGAAAAGTTATTGCAAAAATATATGTTGATCCCTAGACACTTTTGATGTGTGTATTATTACTCTCTTTATCTTTTGATTATTTTTCGCATAGTAGAAATAATGCTGAAAGAAAGTATGTTTATTGTCTGACCTGAACCAAAAGCCTCTACATATTCCACCGCGTCCGGCGAAACTCCCGCTTCATTATAGAAGTTTTTCAAAAAGTTTCCCAAAACTAGTGGGTTTCGATAAAATCCAAAGCGCGGTCCAGAATCCCCTTCCAAGGACAAGAATTCGCTTTTCACGTGCAAAACATCTGCGTAAATTCTAAAAACAAAATATTAAGTATTATCAGCATCAGAAAAGGCGACCTAATTCAATTTTACCTGAACCAAACGGATATCAGAAAAATGAAGAGTAAAGATAAATCCATCCAATTTGGACTGATTTGCAAGTGGGTCTTAGCTTCCTTTCTCTTGTTTACATACCTTAGTGCATCTTTTGCTTTCTGCAAAAATAATACGTTGATGGCTTCAGATTTTGCGCACCCGTCAGCATTTTCATCAAAAGATTTTGTCTTGCCATCCATACACAGCTTCAAGATTCTGCGAATATAAGAAGAGTGTGTAGATTACCAAATAAGATTATTTTGAACTTTGATATAAGAAGTTTGCAGATGATGGTAATGTGCTAAATAATTAATGCTAATTGAATGTTAACAACGCTAACGGCAGATCTAGTTGACTAACATGAACCTGTACATCTACCACGAGTAGCCATTTTAAATTTACATGATCATTCGCGTAAAAAAATTATAGGTATTTGACATTGTCATGTCGTGTCATATCAAATCCCAATACATTTTTTTACGCGTACGATAACGTAAATTTAAATTGGCAACTCGTGGTAGACGTACTGTTAATGGATTGAATCGCGTAAAGGTTACGTAGGTTTATTTATAGGTTAGTTATAGATTAAACTGACAGAAGTTCTGATGTTGTTTTATAAATTAAGTTTAGTAGAGATTTCGGTAGCTCAGTGGTTAAAGTAGCCACCCGTGAGACACGGGATATCTTCAAGGTCCGTAATTCGATTTTTTCGTAATCTGACCCGGTTTGTGAAAAATTGCGTACAAGAACCAAAAAAGATTTTAATTATTAAGGTGGTTCGTTTTCCATACAAAAATCAAGCGTCATTAACGCGCTAGTGCGCTTGCGTGGTCACTTAAATGTATACTCACTTTCGAAAAACCAATAAAAAATTACATTTATGTCGGTAATCTTATATCTCACGATTTAAGATTACATTGGAATACTGCTTACCTTTCTTTGAATTAATTACCTTCCATAGTGCACCGATGATTGTGGATGCAATGACAAGTTAGCGCCCCCCACGATGGCGGCTTCGCATTCTCCTCTAGACATGGCCAAGAACGCCTGCTCCAGGGCAGCCGTCGAGCTGCAGCAGGCCTCGTCGATGGCCACCGATGGACCCTTTGCGTTTAACCAGTAGGAGATCCGGTTCGCGAACATGGCCTTACTGCATCTATACAGGAAATAAATAATAAACAATTATTGCTTGAGTTGACTAATGGTGGAAATGCAGTACCTATAATATACGCTGAAGGCACTCTGATCCATCATGTGACGTCATGGGACGTCTTTTAGGTTTTGTTAGGAACTGCATAGGCTCTGCCAGCTTCGTATTTGTTTAATCAGACATTTTTCCGACATTTAATAGGTACGACAGCAATCATCAACATTATGGGAAAAGTGGTTGAATATAACATAGGTAAGTTTGATTATGGTACGAACCCAACTATACCAAATCCAGTCCTCGAGCTGGCCACATAGAATGACGCTTTCTCTGTCTCCGAGAAACACGTCCCGACGTACACGCCGACTTTCTTCCCGGAGAGGTGCTCTGGACTTAGACCTGTGGCAAATAAAAAAAATATATGAAGCACTGCATAAAAATCATCCACTGAGTAGGTGTGGTTGTAATTAATCTCCGAAAAAATATATAACAATAATATTATATTTATTTATTCAGATAACAATGATCCGTTGGTTAGTAACAAAAAACTTAAAGCTATATTAGTGGGTATCGATTGAAATTAAACATAAATTAGGTATTAGGTAGTAGTAACATTAATTGACAATATAAATACTTTCCGCGTTTAGGTTTATAGTGGTGAGTATCCAGTGCCTCAGTAGATTACTGTCCCACCTTGTAGCCAAAACCTTTATAAGACTGTTAGGACTACCCAGCATTTTGGTTTCTAAGGATGCAGCTTTTTTACGCAACACAGCGTGATAACCGTCTACACGCGCGTCCGCAAACATGCTAGACGCACTGCAGAATCTTGGCAGTCCCATCAGCACACGGAACATATTATTATTGTTTCTATCTCGATGTTGCAGGATGATATACTAGATAATTTTCATAAATAAAATTGTCCTTTTCTTTAGTTTTGAGTAATAATTAAAAATAGATCAGAATTACATTCGCCTCATATCGAACTTGAACAATGCAATCTCTCGTTTTCGCACCGAACACAGATTAAATAAAAAAAATACATAGGAAGGAGTTCTGTTACTTCAACAATTATTAATTGACCAGCTCGTTTGCGCAATGAGTAGAGGTACCTGTCCTGTCAATTCTAATTATTTTCTAATTTTCATGTTCCTCCATGCATAGATTTACATTTTGACCACAACGCAACGCATTCGTGCTGAAGACTCGATCTCCGCATGGCGCGATATCTCTGCCGGCATACCGCCAGGTGCTGTCCTGTCTCCACTTCTTTTCTCTGTTTTTATAAATTCTATTGCTCATAATTTATCTTCTTTTCACCACCTATATGCAGATCTTCAAATATATTCGCAAGATAGCCTTCAGAACCTTCATGGAGTATTTGGGACTGTTAATGCTGATCTAACGCGTATTCTGGACAAGAGCAAGGGATTCGGTCTTAAGATGAACCCGAACAAAACTCAGGTCATTGTCATGGGCAGCTCGTGGTTGGTATCGAGGATCGAATAGGACTCGATGCTACCGATTGTATTTGACGGAGTCCAGATCTCTTACAGTAATGTTGTAAAAAACCTGGGTATGTATCTTGACAGTTCATTGAGCTGGGAAAAACAGATTGGTGAGGTGAGCAGGAAAATGTTCACATCAGCAAGTTCTCTCAGTAGACTCCGTCACTTCTTACCTATACCCACCAAAATTGCTCTTGTGCAGGCCTTACTACTGCCAATTCTCGACTATGCCAATTGTGTTTATTTAGATATTACTTAAAATTTCCTTAATAAACTCGAGTGCCTTCAATACTTCTGCATACGCATCATCTTCGGGCTACGTAAATTTGATCATGACTGTGTCTCAATTCCGCGCTCAGTTAAACTGGCTAACAATACGCTTCCGCCGCGATCTTCATATTTTGTCCTTGTTGTACACCATTTTATTTAATTCTCGTTCGCCTCCTTACCTCAAGTCACTGTTTCAATTTATGCAATCTACCAAAAGTGAAGGCATGCGGTTTTACTAGAAACTCCATCTGACGGTCCCTCCGCATTCCTCTAGATATTATTCTCAATCCTTTGATGTCCGCCCCATTCGTCTGTGGAATTCCTTGCCGCTGCCCATTCGTCAATCTCAATCCCTACCTATTTGTAAGTCCCAGATTAAATCGTACTTCCTTTCTCTCTGACTTTACGTTAACGTTGTTCTCTTTTTCTATCAATTTTGTTTATCTCTTCCGTAGCTTGTTACTTATGGAAACTGGTACTAGGCAATCCTTCTTCAGGATTATAAATTGTATGTTATTTGTATATTAATATATTTTTTAGAATATTCATCTTTTCACTATTGTACAGCCTTACTCAATCCCTTTAGATCTCTCTACCGAAGGTTGTCTGGAGTTTTATTGTGTTTATTTATTTATTTGCCTGTGTTATTTTTGTTTGTGCAATAAAGTTTATTTATCTTATCTTATCTTACCATATACATAGTTAAGTTAAAAGGTCTTTACTCAAACAGTCTTCGTGATAAGTTACCTGCATCATAGATAGCCTGGTAGGTCTGCTCCATCATCTTCTTAGACATGGCGTCCATGGAGTTCGCAAGCCGGAAATGCACTCCGAAGAACTGCGCATCGAACCGATCCAGCTGAGGCACGCTTCCTGTGAACTGAGGGACTTCTGGATGGTTGTACTTCCAGTGCTTGCCCTCTGACGAGACTGGGTTCACCTGGTGGAAAGAGGTTATAGTCATTCATTGCCACTGCTGAATATAGATAAAATTAAATCTCTTTTCATACGCGAACTTAACAGGACGTGCATACACTCAATACAATAGCAGTGGAAGATTACTTACTTTGAACCCTAAGAACCTTAGGCAAATACAAAATCTGGGCAAAGAGATTCGTCACTGGCATCAAGCTATTGCTATTGATGTTAATGACTTTACAAGTCCTATTTCTTACCTTATTGTAAAGTATATTATATAAGTCCTTGACATGATGAGATTGTGGAAAGAGACCAGACATCCCAGAAATGACGACTCTTTCGCCATCCATCCCAGAAGACCGAGGTCCTTTACTTCCTGCGTCAGTTGACGCCATTACCGCTTATGCTCCTGTCGGTCGATTAGCAGTAACTACCTCTAAAATTTCGATGAAAATGAAAGAATTTGTTTTGTCTAATCACCCATAGCAATGATATACAATTGCTACTAAATGTGCATAATAGTTACAACAGTCTTTTTATAATGATTAGGTACATTTATTAGCACCTTAATTAGAATTGGGGTTCTTTAGTCGATTTTTAGAGTTCAAAAGTAGACAAAGAACTTGTATAGTTCACAATTTCCAAAATAATGGAAATAACATTATATAGATTAGATTATTTTATTATATAGATGTATATGGTAGGATATTGGCAAGTTCTCAATCTTATTAATCTTACTTCTTACTAATATTGAAAAGCTCGTGTTTTATAAAACAAAACTATAAATAAAAAGCCTGAAGTTTTGTTTCTTGTTGAAGCAAATGAACCAATTTATCCAACTGTTATATTATGATCCTGCAAGTGGATGACTGGTAGCCGCTGATGAAGAATTAAGTCACATACTTATTACAAGTATGTCATCGGTCAGAGGAAGATCTATTTATTGTGACTCGAGTAAAGTAGAGTTTGGTTGAAAATATCGTCTCATGTGCAAAGCATGTCCATAATCACAATGATTAAATAAATAAATCTTGCACAAAGAAGTTCAGCTCATCTGAAAGAGCAGAAATTAAGTAATTAGTAGATCAAATCCACTTGAATTATGTCCAATTTCTTAATACATTTTACAGTGCTTGATAACCCTAGAGTTCTGTAACTCATGACTGTTATTTTTAAATTTTTAAAAAGTAATTAATGTGTTCGGGAATCGGGACTGCCAGTTATTTTTGTGCAAAACCTGTTTTAGTCAACATAGTATTATAATTGAAATAAAAATGATCAAGTAAGGTAAATAATGATAGTACGATACTTCAAAATTAGGAATCGTTTGTAGAATGGGCTTATAAACCCTTCGAAAAGACCTTGAGATCTTTTGTACGTGCCCTTAATGTTAAAAATATGTTGTATAGTATTACGAGTTTCTGTGTCTAATAGTCGTAAGTCCGCTATAACTTAGATATAGGTAACTTTATGGTAAAAATTGCTATTGTTAGCGCTTCCATTTTTTTTTATTGTGACCTAATATTTTAACTTACATAAAAATAAGTCTTATATTAAATCCCTTAGGAGATTTCTTGTTTATTCTATGTGTTTATGTAACCACGTTTCGTCTCATACGTATACGTTTTTGTTCAATTTGTTGCACCTGTCATCATGATTAACTTTTGCAGCCCTAATCGAACCGAATCGAAAATCGGTCTTTGGAAATTTTCAGAGCCTGATATCACAGCGCTGCTTATATAAGTACAGATTATCTTGGTAACACGTTGTTTAGGGTATTCTATTATTTGCAAATATTGCAGGGGGTGCTAGGAATCCCCGGGTAAGATCCGGCTGCCAACAACGACGACTCGACCTGGCAACATATAACACGCGCACACTGAGGCTCGACGCGAAGCTCATAGAGTTGGAAGAGGTAATTAGTAAGTTACATTGGGATATCATTGGGTTATCTGAAGTCCGAAGAGAGGGGGAGGACTCGATAATCCTGCAATCCGGTAACTTACTATACCACCGGGAGGGCGACCAACAGTCCCTAGGTGGTGTCGGGTTCATCGTCCACAAATCCCTTGTCAACAACGTGATTACTATCGGAAGTGTTTCGAGCAGGGTAGCGTACCTGATACTCAGAATATCGAAACGATATTCGCTGAATGTTATTCAGGTCTACGCTCCGACCTCAAAGCACGACGATGTCGAAGTGGAGGCTATGTATGAGGAGATCTCTAAAGCCATGCATAGCTATAAAACCCACTACACGGTTGTGATGGGGGATTTTAATGCAAAGTTGGGGCAACGTTGCGGTGATGAGTTGAGAGTGGGGCAATTTGGATTTGGGCAACGGAACAACAGGGGCCAGATGCTGGCAGACTTCATGGAGAGGGAGAACCTCTTTATGATGAACTCCTTCTTCAAGAAGCCCGTAAGCCGCAAATGGACCTTGATCAGTCCGGACGGTAGAGTCAAAAACGAGATCGATTTTATCATGTCGACGAAGAAGCATATATTCAATGATGTCACTGTGATCAACGCTGTTAAGACAGGAAGCGATCACCGCATGGTCAGAGGCACATTGAATATCGACCTAAAGCTTGAGAGAGCGCGACTGATAAAATCCACGCTCCGACCAATACCGGCTCAAATTCAAAACCCCGAGTGCTTTCAGCTCGAGCTTCAAAACCGCTTCGAAGCCCTTGAGAACAGCATCGATTTGGACGATCTGTACAACATGTAAGTAAAGTAAAGTAAAAAATCATTTATTCACTTAAGCTTTTACAAAGAAGCACTTATGAAAGCCACCATGGTGGTGGATACTGTCCGTACGGTAGGGTCCAAGCACTTTAAAACCCGCCGTCCCAAATCAAAGAAACTCTCCAGCCAGACTCTCCTACTCATGGATCAGAGAAACGAAATGAGGCTACAGAACTCAGCGGATGCCCATCGTTATCGGCAACTCAATAGACAGATATCTAAGTCTTTGACGAGCGACCTTCGCCAATTTAATACCCAGCGTATTAAAGAGGCAATTGAGCGGAATAAAGGCTCCAAAGTGTTCGCCAGAGATCTGTCTATTGGGCAAAGCCAATTGACGGGGCTGAAAACTGAGGCAGGTAGCATCATTTCGTCAACACCTGAAATCCTGAGGGAGATTGAGAGTTTCTATGGACAGTTATATTCCACGCAAACACCTGTTGAAAGCAAGGCTAAAGATCCTAGAGCCAAGCTTACCCGACACTATACCGAAGATATCCCGGAAGTCAGCCTGTACGAGATTAGGATGGCTCTCAAGCAGCTTAAAAACAACAAGGCGGCGGGTGGTGACGGAATCACAACCGAGCTCCTGAGAGCGGGCGGTAAGCCGATACTTAAGGTCCTCCAGACGCTCTTCAGTTCTGTCATCCTCGAGGGAAAAACGCCAAAGGCATGGGGCAGAGGCGATGTGATGCTGTTCTTCAAGAAGGGTGACAAAACTCTCTTGAAGAACTACAGACCCATCTCGCTTCTGAGCCATATCTATAAGCTGTTTTCGAGAGTCATTACGAATCGTCTCGCTCGCAGGTTTGACGACTTCCAACCTCCCGAACAAGCAGGGTTCCGAAAAGGCTATAGTACCGTAGACCACATTCATACGCTGCGGCAAGTTATACAGAAGACCGAAGAGTATAACTTGCCACTTTGCTTAGCGTTCGTGGACTACGAGAAAGCCTTTGATTCGATTGAGACCTGGGCAGTACTGCAGTCTCTCCAAAGGTGCCAAATAGACTACAGGTACATTGAGGTGCTAAGGTACTTATACCAGAACGCCACCATGTCGGTCCGATTACAGAACCAGAGCTCTAATCCGATCCAACTACAGCGAGGCGTGAGACAAGGAGACGTTATTTCTCCGAAACTGTTCACGGCTGCGTTGGAGGATATTTTCAAGCTTCTGGACTGGAAAGGACGCGGCATCAACATCAATGGCGAGTACCTAACACACCTGCGATTTGCCGATGATGTAGTTCTTATGGCTGAGACCTTGGAAGACCTGAACATAATGCTCGAAGATCTCGGTAATGCTTCTCAAAGAGTGGGTCTTAAGATGAACATGGACAAAACAAAAATCATGTTGAATGCCCATATTGCACCCGCTCCAGTTAACGTTGGGAACATTACACTCGAAGTTGTTGACCACTATGTTTACCTGGGACAGACAGTCCAGCTAGGTAAGTCCAACTTCGAGAAAGAGATCTCTCGTCGAATCCAGCTCGGATGGGCAGCGTTCGGGAAGCTCCGGCATATATTTGCGTCCGAAATACCTCAGTGTCTCAAGACAAAAGTCTTTGACCAGTGTGTGTTGCCAGTAATGACCTATGGGAGTGAGACGTGGTCCCTTACTATGGGTCTCATAAGAAGGCTCAAGATCACCCAGCGAGCAATGGAGAGAGCGATGCTTGGTATTTCCCTGCTCGATCGAATCAGAAATGATGAGATCCGCAGGAGAACAAAAACAACCGACATCGCTCGAAGGATTGCATCGCTGAAGTGGCAGTGGGCGGGACACATAGCGCGGAGAACCGATGGCCGTTGGGGCGGAAAGGTTCTCGAATGGCGACCGCGTACCGGACGACGTTCCGTGGGCAGGCCCTCTACAAGGTGGACCGACGATCTGGTCAAGGTCGCGGGAAGCCGCTGGATGCGGACAGCGCAGGACCGATCGTTGTGGAGATCCTTGGGGGAGGCCTATGCCCAGCAGTGGGCGTCGTTCGGCTGAAATGATGATTATTTGCAAACAATTGAAATATCAATATGTTATTTGTAAGCTATAGGTACAGAACCTTTAGTTAAAAATCATGTCACAATTCCCTCCTTTCTTTGATTTTAATTGATATTTACTTAACGCATGTGTTTCTGGGGTCGCATCGTAAAGTTCTAGGTCAATTAGGTAGGTATCGGAAAAGAAACTAAGTGTCATTTTCGTGGCATACATTATGCTTTACTTTTGTTATTTATTTCCTTAACATGTGAATAGAACAGAGTGAATACTTAAGTAGCTGTTTATTTTAAAAGTCAAATCACTCTTTGGCCTTCCACCAAATACTTTAGTTTCCTACACCAGGCGAGTCTGAGGCCAAACGCAAACCCATTTTAAATAAATAAATCATTACAATTGGTAAGTGTCTGCTCAATCACCCTAGCCAAATGCGGTTTGGTAATCACACTTTTACGACACGATTGGCGTAGTGCGCTGTAGCACGGTTTCTCGCCTTGATTTCCGAAGTGTCCCGGGTTCGATTCCCGGTCGGGTCAATTCAGGAAACAATCTTTTCTGAATTGACTCGGGTCTGGGTGTGCTGGGAGACGCCTCTGGATTATTTCCTTGTGTGGTACCTCGTAACACAGGGATATTAATTCCTACTTCGAAATCATTACAAGAGGTACACACCTACAAGACAACACTGTCTGGCGGTTATTTATATTTATTTATTTGGTGAGTTAAATTGAGTTGGTTCAAGATACGAACCTACAGTCGTCGAAATATGATAGGCCCGTTTTGACATCTGTCAACGCGGCGTAAGTGACCCCACCGGCGTCGGTAACCTGATTACCGATTCCCGGACAGGCTTGCTGTAGATTTCTGTTCTAAGGCCTCAATATACCAAAAAAATTGCTATAGCATGTGTAAAATAAGGTCTACAACAAAATTCCAAATAAGTACATGATCGTACTTGGGTCTTAAGTACGTAATGATGCGTAAACTGCGTGAATGGTTGGTGGATTGTTGTATCTATAGAGTTAATGATTTCTTAACTCATATTATATGCAGATTAGACAGTGTTTATTAAGTTAAATTAATATTTTTGATTAGAAGTGATTCGTACCGGTGAACATAAAAAAGCATAATATACGGTCGAATTGAGAACCTCCTGGTTTTTTGAAGTCGGTTAAAAATAGGACTGAGAACTTAACTGTTGTTGTGTCGTTTCGTTTCGAAATGATCCTAAGTATCATAATTTTACGAATGACCTAAAATATTTAAAAAATAAATCCTATCACTTACACGTTCTGCAAAATAAGTGTTTTATTTCAACGGATAAATGAAATAGTTGTTATTTATTTATTCGAAATTCTTAAGCTGAGTATTGCAGAGTTACATTCTACGGTCTTTGCTAGCTGTCAAAACGGGCCTATTAGATTTCGACGACTGTAGTGTACTACCTACCATCATACACAACAACATTTGATTTATTACTTTTAATGATTTGACACATTTTACTTTCATACAAAAAGAAATATCAATTTAATTTTACGTCTGATTGTTCTTAGCTCTGTGCGCATGGCATCGCCAAATAAGGTAAACAAACCCTTCCGAATCACGGGGTGTGAATCCGAATCACTTACTATGCACTTCATATTAGGTACTATCAGCAGAAAAGCGCGTCTCTCGCGCGCGTCGCTTTTTTGTATGTGAATGTAACATAGACCTACAAATGTCACGACAGTCAAAAAAGCTTGGAAAAACATTTTTAATTAATGTATTGAGTTATGATATAACTCGTAGAACCTAATGTTGTTGTGTATGATGGTAGCTACCCAGTCTTGCGAGGTTGTTGATGTTTTTTCAAGAGCCCTGTATACTCTTTGGGAGCCAGAGGGCCTACTCTCGTTCGTCGAACTCGTGATTTTCAGTCTTTTAAGCAAACATCAATGAATAAATCTTTATTTTTGGCATTCTAATAACCATATTTTGCAGTACAAAATAAATGAAACCTTTAAATAACACACCACGTTTTGTGTCCTTTTTATCCTTCCAAAGATTCACAAAACTTCGTAAAGATGTACTAGAGTAGGCCTCCTGCCCCCCGATTCAGAACGAAGTTATCGACCGATTCCCTATTTATGTATAATGGACGGACATTTATTTATTTATTTTTTGTTGAATGAACTGACATTTTATTTTTGTATAATAAGCTTGAAATTGAATTGTAATTGAATTGAAAATTATTCTAAATGTACTTACTTCAATCGCATATTAAGTGTTTGTTTTTTTTACTTTTTAGTCAGCTACAGTCTGTGCGCTGTAGCATGGTGCGGGTGACAGTTGCGTGTTGACGTTGACATCTGTCAGTACCACATGACTAGGGATGTGACGTTCGTTTTGCAATTCATTTTTATCGCTAGCGATACTCGCAACATAAATCTAGTTCTATTTATAAATGTTACGAAAATAATTTTAAAACGAAAATTATTATTTAATTGGTATTTATAAGACCCCGTTATCGCGGATGCACGAATGCGTAGTTTCTAGGGATTGAACATTTATCGACTAGGTATGGTCTATACGATATTTCAAACCTACTTATAATATTGTGTCTGATCTAAATAAAAATATTTTATGGCTTTTATGTCAATTTAAATATTTCATGGTTCCATATCTTTGTACTCATATAAATAATAAAAAATAATAAAAATAAAATAATAAAAATCGGGTTTATGATTTTTTTTTCGTGGCAACATTTTTGCTCTAACTATAGCGCATCGGCGGCGCGGCCATTTTGTTTAACTGTGCGATGCTGTCAGTACGAGTGCTAGCACCTTGTATGTGACACGTATTTCGATTTCATTGTTTGTTTTCATTTTCGTTAAATTGTTATTTGTTAAAGTTTCTTGTTTCATTTGTTAAAGTTTGTTGTTTCGTTTGTTAAAGTTTGTTGAGTAGGTTGTTATTAGTTACCATGCCTAAGCATACAAAAAAAACTGTTTTAGGTAGTCAGGCCAGGGAGCTTGTAGTTCGCCTCCGAGACTACTTTGAGAGAGAAAAATAGTGGACCATTGTTACCATTAAATCGAATTGTAGAACGAGTAGCCGAAGCTCTTGATACTGTTTCGCGTATAACACGTGAGAAAGTTGGCCAAGATGGGATGTCTGAAAATAAATTGTCGACACCGAACAAAAAACGGACCAAGGTGCAACCAATCACAGATTTAGATAATTTTGCTAAGGATGCTATAAGAAATTATATTTATGATTATTATAGAAGAATGGAGCTGCCCACCTTGCTCAAGCTTCTAAAATCATTAAAAGAAGCTGACTTGTTCAAAGGGAGTATAACTTCATTGCGGCAAGTTATAAAAGATATTGGTTTTGTTTACAAAAAAGTTAACAAAAGGAAGATTATTATGAAGAGGACTGACATTGCCCTAGCAAAATGTACATTTTTGAGGAAGGCCAAAAACATAAATGATTGGAACAAAGTTGTCTTTTTGGATGAAACGTGGCTAAACGCCAACCATTTAGTGGGTAAAAGTTGGACCGACGATACGGCACAATCGTGTACCAAAGTGCCGGAGGGCAAAGGTGAACGCCCTATTATTTGTCACGCCGGTACAGCAAATGGATTTGTCCCTAATTGTTTGCCGGCTTTTAAGTCCAAAAAAACTACGGAGTATCATGAGGAGATGAACTATGAAAAATTTAAAGATTGGTTCATAGTTCTATTAAATAATTTAAAAGAGCCTATGACCATAATAACGGACAACGCGCCCTACCATTCGGTAAAAGTTAATAAACCGCCAAACCAATCCAACCGCAAAAGTGAGTTAGTGAAGTGGCTGAATGAAATCGGAGTTACAGCAGATATAAAAATGTTAAAAACGGAGCTTATTGCCTTAGTACGGCGTCATAAGCCAATAACTCCTACCTATGCTCTGGACGAGATGGCAAAAGAAAGAGGCCACGAGGTTCTTCGACTGCCACCCTACCATTGCCAGTATAACGCCATTGAACTAATTTGGGCACAAGCAAAAGGTATGCTTTTAATTTCAATCCCATTTTGAAATAATCAATTATTTCATAACCTATTTAAATAATCATTCATTTCATAGGTTAAGAAATGATTGATTGAATTAAAATACTTTTTTTTCATGAGTCTGTTTATTTTTAGGGCACGCCGCAAGAAATAATACCTCGCCGCCATTTACGGAAAATAAGATGTTAGTCCTATTAGAAGAGGCAATCAACAACGTTCAACCTGAAGACTGGTCGAAGGTCGTGAACAAAACAAAAAGGGGCATTATGTCTGATTGGGATCGTGACATACATATTGACCACATAATGGAGTCATCGTTATTAATATTTGTCACAGATTCAGATGATGAATTTAGTGACAATTCAGATGTTCCTGACTGTGATATGAGTTCAGACGAATAAAATGTATTTTTTTTAGCAACCTTACCCTATATATATATTATGTTGTTTCAATAATATAATTATAGACTTTTTAACAATAAAAATTAAAATACGCACAATATACGTTTTTTTATTACAAAAAACATCGATTATCCATCGTAGCAGTACATCCCATCACTAGATACGTCTATGGCGTTACGTTTTACACTGTAACACATTGCTTACCTATGTTTTCTTTCAATTTGTTTTAGCTTGTAGACTTGAACATTCTGGTTGGGTTTAATTGAATTTACTACAGCTATGAATGATTTACTATATTACGAATGTGGTACAGCTGAAATACTAAGTCATAATTTGTAAATCGCGGCAACTTTCAAGCGTGAAACGAAACGTTACTGAAACTGTCACCCGCACCATGCTACAGCGCACAGACTGTAGTTACGCATGACAATATCATATCATTTGTATATCGATAGATCGATTAAACATGTATGCTAGATACCTAAAAATAAGAACCAAAAATGTACCATATTTATACAAATAAATATGTTATCTTATTAATCTCATCTTTATTCCATTGGTGCCTATTCCGTGTCACTTTTTTTCTTGTTGTACTTACAGGAGCAAGTATTTGAGACAATATTTTAATTTACCCACATAGCTACATTATAATTACGTTGCCCGACAATTGTATATTTTTAAGTTAATAATTTATGTAATGTTCTCATGTAAGTAAATTTAATTCTTATGAGAAAATAAAAATTCTTAAACCTCAAAATCGGTCGGACACTCGCTTTTTGTAAACCAAAATTAAAAATCTCATTTTCAATTATGTAGTTTCTACCAGTACTTACATCACCTTCTGTTCACTGTCTAGTGTCTATGCTATATCATTAACCTAATTATGGGATATATCACCTGATAAAAACATCTGCTCGGCCAGGGTCTGAGTCTCTTGCCAAACGAAATTCTTCGATATTCTATAGCCAAGTACATGAAGAACTCACAAAATCGCTAATCTTGAGGTGTAAGTTACTGCTTTTGTTACTTTAAAGCAACCAAAAACCTCACGTGAATGTGGTTGTAATAAAAAACATTTAAGGCTTAATCGCACTTTAATAGGTCTAAATAAATATATCAACATATTTACTTTATCTTAAATATTAACCTAAAACTATTGGTTTATATTTTTTGGTTCTATTACATTGGAGGCCAGTTTTCATTGGGTGGATCCCACCTTTTCCATGGATATAGGTTCACAATTAATTAATTATTCGACTTATTAACCGTGCAAATGGTTTTGCGAGTGTTTATGTAAATTTTAGATATAAGAAGTGAATAAATAAATAAATAATAAAACTGCTTTGAAATTTCTCTTGTCCCCCCACTAAAGCAATTGTGCATATCCGTGGATAAAGTGGGATTCACCCTTTTCAATCACACAATATTTTCGCTTTTCTAATAAAAAACAGAATATACTGACAAGAAAAAATAAGTAAGTAGTCACCCCACATAGTTTTTTTTTGAGAAAGACTGGACACTAGATGTGACGACTTATTATTTTGCTGGTCAGTTTGCTTACTTATAGGTAATATTTGGTAACGTTTTATGGTTTCATCTTATAAATAATCTCAAACAATGTCATTGATCTCATGGTGATTTTATTTTTAAAGTAACATTATTTTATATGGTTCATTATAAATCGATACCTTCGATCTTAAGGCTGGGATTTAGCGCGCCGTCCGATAGAGCATTCGGTGGGCCACTGATTAGTTCTGCGCGAACGAAATAACGCCGCGGCTTCCTTCTGTTTTCGTTAATTAATTATGAAACAACATTAGACAAATTAAATAGTTTTAAAAGTTGTTAACTAGAATATACAAAGACCTATCTATAATTTTTTTTAAAGTGCAAAATGTTAATATTGAATATTTGATAGTAAAAAAAAATCGTCGACGTACTTCTTTGTGTTCTTTTTTATCGGTGAATTTATGCTATATCGTGTTTTGGAAAAGTTGTCGCCTTAGCTTACACTGACCTACTCGTACAATTTCTTATTTGCTAAAATATCTTTCAATTTAGTAGTTATCTTCAAACAAAGTCGCTCAAATATTGACAATCTTGGGATAGCATAGCCTTAAGTTAGAAACAAGAAAAATACGAACTGATCCTGCCCAGGGCTCAATCGAGACTCAGTAAATCGTCACTTTTGAACATAGTATTTTAATTTGAAACCTCTTATCAGCAGTAGGACTTACAAAAGGCACTATTTCTCCCTTCCGACGACCCCTAAATCTATTACTTAAACATAACATTTTATACATAAATAACTTATAAATAAAATCTAAACCATATAATCTAAACTAAATACAATTCATATAATATTTTAAACAGTTCACATACTGTTCCCTGCGCACAGAATAAGCCCCTAATTATCTTTGGTAAAATTAATACAATAAGTATCCAGTTTGTAGTTAAACAAATAAACTGTTTTCACTGGTGTAAATGTTGTGTCTAGAAAATTTTTTTGTTCATTACGTGGTACGAAATATTATCTAAATTAGAACTACATTCATATCTAAATATTTACCAAGTGTAAAATTACCAGAGTTTTTAATTATAGCACAATAACTTCTTTGTATACATCGACTAGCAAGAACATAATGAGTTCAATATTTTTTTGGAAATAATCTTTGGCGTATTTGCTGTTTCAATGGAGAGATATTCAGATATTACTAGAAGTAACACTGATTTTACTCTGCAAGCAAGTAGGAATAAGTTGTGTTACCTAAGATATTAACATTCACGTCACTTCTGACTCTTAATGATAGCAAAATGAATATTTGCCGAATTTCAACAATTTTCAATTATTTATATTTTTGTATTGCTTGACCCATCGACCATCTTTGAAGTAAACCAATACAAAAAATAAATAGGGAAATGTCTAAGCATCACCTCCTGTTAGCGTCTTCAAAAGCACACAAAACAGAAATATTAACCCTTTTTCACAATGGACGACATGATTGGCGTAGTGTCCCAGGTCAATTCAGGAAACGATATTTTCTGAATTGACTCGGGTTTGGGTGTGCTGGGAGAGGCCCTTGGCGTATTTCCTTGTATGGTTCCTCGTACCACAGGGACATTAATCACTACTTCGAGACCATTAGGTACGAGAGGTGTCTTGTCTGGCGCATATTACTAAATTGGCAAATAATTCACGGACTTTTGTTCTTCTCAAGCTTTCTTCTCCACGATCTACCTTCAAGTTGTCTTTGCTCTCGAACTATCACATAACTAAGGTCCCAATCCTACGGCTACCTGTGTGCGTAGTACGCATTGTAGGCGCCGTTGTGGCCAGCATGCGGCTGGTACCTGAAACACCAAAAAAGATAAATTTTTTAATCAAATAAACGTCGAAAATACAAAGAGCACCAGTAAACTGAGGCCTTTCTCTTCATGAAGGTATTTCATCAGGCTCATGAATCCAATCAGAATGCCGTATTAGTTTGGAAAGATAATCCTTAGCCAGCTTCTCTCGGCCCATGGTCTATACGCCCATCATCTTCCTTTTCCCTGAATTACATAAAGTCTGAGGACTTTACCTTCGTGAGTAAGCCCGCTGATACCTTATGGTGAGCTGCTAAGACAAGCCTAATGTCATCCAGATTATACCGAAAGAGGTACACTAAGCTCTTCTTCACTAATACGTTACAGTACTCATCACACTAACCAAGTGCGAGATAGGGTTGGTTCAGCTTCATTTTAGGGCTTCATACCAATGTGACGCGTTTTATACAGGGATGCCTGACTACTGGTAGTGAAGAACATAGTCAAACTCATCATCTAACTAGGTGTGCATTCCATGCGTATAGACATGCCGCATTTATGACTGGATCAACTGCGAAAAGAGCTCGGGGGCTACCGTGTCGCACATTCTCGGGTTGCCTTACTGCTGGTTCTATGAACTATGGAACATTGATCCTTCTTTAGTACGGAACATTTTCTAGCTTGTCTAACCTCACTGGGTGTGCATGTGCAGCATATAGAGGTCCACACGCGCTCGGCTCCGCAGCGTATGGCTGGTTCAGCTGCGGGCAGGGCTCCGGGGCAACTGTGTCGCGTCGCCTGGGAGTGCCTCGCTGCTGGTTTTGCTCTGGTGGGCTGGAGAATTATATAATGTATGATAAAGAGCTACATTTAAAACCAATGGTTTAAGTTATTAAAAATTGTGTGCTTTTCGCGACCCTAGGTTAAAGAGGAGGTTTGCACATAGAAAAATTCACCAACACGTTAAACTCCATCTAGCACTTGGCACCATCCTCAAAACACAGGATTGGATAACAGTTAGGGTCTCTGTGAAACACATGATAAAAACCCGATACCTACCTACCAAACCTCGGACAAATTTTATTGTACTATGTATTTACTTAAGTTTTAGGTTTTTAACATTGAATTCCTGAATTGATAAAAACAGTATCGTATGGCTCAAAAGAGCAATGGTTAAATTACCGCTTAGGATAAACCTTGTTTATTACTCAATCAAAATGAAAGTGATTTACAAAAACGAAATTTTCACCCAAAAAGTACACTATAACTATTACCTACCGGAGGCTAGTATTGTCTTAGTTCTGTGTTTGGTCTTTAAACATTACAAAGTATCTTATGTTATCTTTAATTACAATGTAACGAAAGATAATTAGTGAGAATTATTAATTGATCGACGAAGCCCGCCCAGTAGAAGGCGGAGTCGTATTTCGGTCGCCGTGTTGAGTCCTTATTTTGACAGCCCACGACAAATGGCTATCATACGCGACATCCCAACATTATTAATCTGTCCATACCAGGAAGACTCGATCGACTAATTTCACATTTTTTCTCTCGCTCTGCAGACGTTTTTTGTCCCGTTCCAATGTTTGTGCATGTGGCGATTAGTTTTTTCTGACTTCGCAGGCGACGTAATAAATGGCAGTGTTTATTTTTGTAAGACTTATCTAGCTTGGCTCTAGTCATTACCGGAGCCCCATTCATCAGTTTTTAGAAACTTTTTCGGAGAATCTGCTGATTGATTGGTATTTATTTTTATGATGACTCCTTTTGGGGCAGAATACTTTTACTCTTTTTAGAGTAAAACTATCGCTGTGTCTGTTATGAACGAATTGTAAAAGAATTATTTGAATTTTATTTAAGACCACCATAACACGTCGTCAGTCGACATAGTAGACACAACAGAAACAACAAAACAATTATGACATTTCCACATACCTATCGTTGAATCGCCTGACGACGAGGTGATAAGAGCATCACCATTAACAAAATATGTATAAGTTCTAGTATAGGTAAGGCGTGCGTGTGCCCAGGAACAAATAGTTAAGGCTGTACTCGTATTTGTTGTTGTTGTTGTATGAGCCTTATGACGTATACCTTAGATAACGTTGAATTTAGCACTAACGATACTTTCAGACAAACATAACAATCCTCCCACAAGCTTTTAATTCGAATCTTCGTCTGACAAAACAAGCGCTGTGATTGGTCCATCAGCTTGGCTATAAAGTATACTTACTGTACCTATAAAAACGGTGCAACGTCTGGCGTGAGAATAACCGCTGGCGGTGGATGATTTATTTGAAAAGAGCAGCCAATGCAGCGGCCAGAACGGCAGTAACTCTTTGCGTAAACAAACGGAGTTGTTTGTTTATACTTTCACGAGATCCAATGGAGCACTTATATTTTTGGTTGTTTTATTCAAACCGAAGCTAAGTCTTCAACAAAAAAAAGTCGACTTGAAGTAACCTAAACCAAATATATCAAATCGCATCGTAAAACTCTTTTATGACGGAATAAACGAAACCACATTTCTCTTACATCCCCTTGTCACAACAACGCTAATGAATCAGCCAGCTACATCAATGAAATGTTTCATTTGAAACACAAAGTCTTCAGGCGACGAGCAAAGGACAGACATTTCAACAGGCGGTGGCAATTTAGTTTTACGACCCAGCCATAGAGTAAAGAGTTACGCGACAGTAATGGCGGACACGCCACGTTTCCTTCGGCCAAAAAAAAACGCTAAGTTTAAAATTAATGGTTCCTAAAATTGTTAGTTTCCTCTAAATTGTTTTAGGGTTTCAGCCTAATAATATAGAGCGTATGCCATTTGATTTGATTTTGTGGGCGAGCTTTTGGTATT
Source organism: Udea olivalis (assembly GCA_947369235.1). Taxonomy (NCBI): domain Eukaryota; kingdom Metazoa; phylum Arthropoda; class Insecta; order Lepidoptera; family Crambidae; genus Udea; species Udea olivalis. The sequence continues at coordinate 4,151,331 of OX376362.1, read as the reverse complement.
GTTAAAGGAAGTTACGTTAATGGAAGTTCTCCGTTCGCTCGATTTGCCTTCCAAAGAATATCAAAATTTGCAAGAATTTTGGTCATGGATGTAAAACTAATGTATGGACACAAATTAGGCATGCGCGGCGCTCTGACCAAGAGAGATAGCCCGCTTAGAACATCACACCATTTTTGACACACACAGACGTGAGTTTACAGGCGAAGTCAGTCAGTTTCAGTCACGCGGTCAGTCGCACTGTCAAAAACATTGAGAAATTATTTGTGCGTCAGATTTATAGTTTAGTGGTCAAAAATGGCTTCGCGAAAATATCATTTGTGTTGCAGTGTATTTGGACACCACACAAAATTGTAATTACACGTTTTTTTCGTTATCAAATGATGAAGAAAGGTAAGTAAAACTCAATTAACTTTTACAAGTAAGTAGGTAGTATAAATAGATAGGTAGGTAAACCATTTCCGTAACTTATCTCATCATGAATTTGTAAAACACTAGTATTTAAGATATATTCTGTTGTCGAGGCACGCGCGGCTGCCGCCGCCGAAGCGTTATACTGTTTACTTGCCTACTAGGTAGGTATAAGGACTGCATGATCAAGCCCATTATGCTAGCAAGTTGCACCGGGAGCCCGGTTTATTGAGCGGACCCCTTCTGTAGGTAAATGACTTCTTATAATCTGGCGCAAAGGTTCATGAATTTAAAGACGTCGCTAGATTATCCTTTACCCGTTAGGAATATTCAGTCAGAACATTATTATTCGGTCGAATATAGTAGCAACCCTAGGCGATCAGGCAAATTTAGGAAAAAGACGAGAGCGGTCGTTCTGTAAACTGTTTATTTTAGAATGTGGATGGACCTCCATACCACGGAGGTCCATCCACGTTCAGCAGTGACTGTCCTATACTTAGGTGCAATGATGATGAGGAAGGTTTCAACACTTACCAGTCTTCTGGATCGCAATCTCTGAAGCCTTTCGCAAATGGATTACTCGCAATTTTTAATTGTGTTATCTGTAACAATCATGAAAGAATATTCTCAAAAAAATAACCCCTATTGAATTTTTTTATCAAAACTTTCTAAGAACCGCTTTTTTCATTGATCCATTCTTCTACGAGTATTAGGTTTTTCCAAGAAAAAACAGAATGCAAAATAAAAACTATGATAAAATGTTCATATCTTACCCTATGGTTCTGGTAGGCGGTGACAGCCGTGAAGCCAGTCTCCGGGAACACAAAGGTCCTGAAGGGCACCACGCCAGGCGCCGTGCTCTGACCCTCGGCGGGCAGGTACACCACGTGCAGCCGGGGCTGGTACCGGTGCATCGAGTTTAGGATTATCTGAGGAGCAGCGGTCAGATTATGAGGAACTGTGCTTTGATGACTCCAGATGAGTCTTAGCTGTATATGCCTTACGCCGTAGCTGTATGCTTTTCGCACATTCAACCACATCCTAAGAGTCACAGTGTAGATTTTTTTCAATCCGCACACAGTATGCAAATTGTTGATTGTACCTACATACAAAATACTTTCTACTTCATGCGTGTATCTGAATAAGACCACTTTAGCCTATTCTAATTATACTGTAATCAAATGGAGGTAATTTAAAAAGAGTTTAGAAAAAATGCAATCTAATCACTGATTTCTCATGGAAACTGTTCCTTCATTAAGAGAAGCATAAGTAATAATCATGGTTCATAGAAAAACCCTTCATTTAGCAGTGATTTAAACTCCAAATTCCCAATAACATGGACCATTCGTCCCAAAATTTAACTAAATAACTAACTAAATAAATAAGGCTAGAACGTTAGCACTCAACCAAAAAGACAAAATCAACTCACATGTCCATTATCGTCAAGCTGGTTATTGGTGAGCTTGAGCTTGTCGAAGGAGACCAGCTGGCGCATCCAGTGCGCTCCCGGCGCGGGGGAGTCGGGGTGCACGTGGATCCGCGGCGGGGACACCGGGTCCGCCTTGCCCGCTACCACCCAACTCGAGCTATACAATAAATGATAAATAATAAAAAGCTAGGAATAGCGAAATTAGCGTAGTAAGACAGTATTGATGAAGGTTTTGAATCTCACATTAAGTACCAGTTGGATGCAATGAACTCAGTAGACCGAAGGGCTAGGAGACTCATAGGCGACGATGCGCTCGTTGGAACCAAACTTCAGAGTTTGGAGCATCGGCGTAAAGTCGCCTGTCTATCGGTTTTTTATAAGGTGTATTTTGGAGAGTGTGCGCAGGAGCTACACAACCACCGTCTACTTTCTACCACCGGACCACTAGACGGGAGGGCTTCCACCCCCATGTGGTTGACTTTCCGACAGTCCGTACCCAACGGTTTGTTGCGTCTTTTCTGGTACGCACCGCTAGGGAGTGGAACGCTCTCCCTACGTCTGTGTTTCCGGATACTTACAACCTTGGTGTCTTCAAGGCCAGAGTGAATAGGCATTTTCTGGGTAAGCGTGTACCACCATCGGCCTCGTCATCGCTTACCACCAGGTGAGACTGAGGCCAAACGCAAACCCATTTTAAATAAAAAAAAACATTAACTTGCCTAATTTGCATATTATTATGCACTGCAGTAACTAAGCATGTAGAATTGGCGATCCTATATTTTTACCAACTGAAAATCCCCTATGAATATTTAGCTCTATATACTAATCTACCCTATAAGTTGTATCGTAATGTGCCAGTAAAACTAACAGAGTCTGTTAACTTTCCGCAGGGTTCAAGAATTTGGATATCAGAAGTAAAATAACTGTTAAAATACAGTCTAGCGTAAAACTGACTTTCGCACCATCGCCATAAGAGTTTTTTCATCCGTCGTCAAGATAAGTGAACAAACCTGTGAAACGCGTATCGATACCGCTTGTCATCTAACGGCACAAAGTCCACCAGGAGCAGATAATCGGCATTCGGCAGGAGCCCCGCTAGCCTGGCCTGCAGAGCTGGGAACATCCTCCTGCCAGCCTTGGTGACTATCATCTCCGTGCCGAGCTCGTGGAAGCTCCGCCAGAGGGCAGCGAGTTCGAGGGTCGCTGTGCAGCGAGCGACGGCTGAGTGTAGAGTCACGTTTTGCGAGGACACCTGCAGAGAGAACTGATGATGAGGCTTAGATTGACTGCCCCGTACTTTCCTGTATATGGAACCGCTAACTTAAAGCATCTAAGCAACAAGCTATTAGCTAAACCGTTTTTTAAAATGATATACTTAGTTATAATCAATTACAATAATGGATTGAAAACTACATATCCAAATGATAGTGGCATCGGAATATAGGTCAAAATACTGTAGAGCATTGCGAATTATATCATTGCCACATACTCGTAGAAAACACGTTTGCTTTAAATAAAAACCGAAGATGACGTCAGTGTCTAAAGGGTGGATAGATTTAAGTTTAAAATTGGTAAGGTTTGTTGCTGATGCCAACTGGTATGACGGTTGATTTCGAGAAAAGACTTTTTCCATGCTTCGTGCTCTTACACTTTAAAACTTGTAAGTTCCATTTGTGACATGTTTAATTTATTTTTTATTTATTTATTTATTTATTTATTTAACACAATTAAACGGGAAACGGGATGTTTAATGTATTTTAAATCCAGGCATGGATGCTGAGGTTGTTCTCAAGGAGCAATGAAGTTCTTCTAGAGTAGTTCGACCCGGTTCTTCTTGTGTTGTCTTGAATACAAACCTGTACCCTAGGAGGCTGCGGCGGTGGCGGTGCTGACTGCGCGCCGTGGTCCCGGCAAGTACTCTCACTGAGTGCTTGTAGGGGGGAGTAGGTGCTGCGCCCACAGAGGGAACCCTAATAGGGTGAAGAATAAGTATATTTTAAGTAGGTTGAATAATGCAGAGGTAAAATAACTATCCAGATACCTCAACACATCAAGAAAAATCACAAAAAAAAAAAATAGACGTTAAAGCCAACTTTTATTAGTAAATCTAAATAAATGACCAAAATAGAAAATAACTAAAACCTATTAAATGTATAAAAAAGGATACAAGAAAAGTTTGTGTGTAATGGCGACATTAGTTCATAAAGCGTATGAGTTATTTATATTCGAAGGTATAAATGGCGTACTAAACGCCAAAAGGCATTTTCTACCAGAAAAATGTAGGTCAGACAGAAATATTAGAGGCGATTCTCAGGTTGATAATCGCGATTTGGTCTTCCTGAATATTTGTTCAACCTCGGCGGCTGAGTTGTTTTTTTTTATTGTTAAGCAGCCTGAAATCTACTGGGTTTATAGCCAGCTTGCAAACATCATAATATTATGTCAAGCGTACGTAAGCGCTCTTCCCATCAATGACATTCCTCGATGACTTTACGATCCATAGTGAACACTACCTTCGGGTTGATTCATTTAAGGATTCGCAATTGCCTATGAGTATAAGTTGAGTTCAAGTAAGTTCATTGTAAATGACAATCGACTAATTTAATAACAATTTATGGGATAATTAAACCTTACTGCATAAAATACTTACATCTCTAATAGTATGGTGCAGAGGAGGTAAGACTGCCTGGTCGTGTTCCCGTCGGCCCGTCTGCGGCAAAGAGAAGCCACGAGGACACTGACTGGTCGACAAGATACCTGCAGCCAAAACAATAGTGTGAAAAAAGCTCTGCCAGAAATACAGTCAAAGTCAAAAATATTTTTATTCAAATAGACCACAATATGAGTACTCTCGAATAGTCTAAGCCAGAGGTTCCCAAACATTTTTTTTCGCATAGACCACTTTCTACCGTTTTCTACCGTTGTCCCAAAACTCGACAAAAAATGTGACGCCAGCATAGACCCCCGCCGAATCAAATACAAATAAACTTTATTGTGAATCACAGGTATAACAATAATGTTCAGATCATACATATTTAAGAGTCTCACTGTGTTCCGCCTCACAGGCATACAATAGGAACAATCTTAATCCGAATGTCACAATTTATTACAAAGTCGTCAATTAAAAATAATAATAATAAAGTAATTAGATAGGTATGTCAAGAAGTAAATAGAACAAATTTAAACTAAGTTAATTGAAACAAATTGTCAACAAATCGGACTACAATCTGTATCGTAGCAAGCTGCCGTCGAACAAAAATTCAGTGATAGCGTAAAGCACTTTAGAATGAGAAGATCATGGAGTTCCGTTTTAAATATGGTTAAATCATTAATATTGCGAATACAGTCTGGAAGTTTATTATAAATACGAGGAGCATTACACCTGGACCACTTTGGAAACCAATGAGTCTAATCTAATTAACTAGAAAATATTTAACATGCAATAATACTATGAACATTTATATTGAACAATACATAAGTATAATGTAAATCTACCTCCGGAGTCGGAAAGGTTTACTTCTTGACTGAGAAGACCCAGCGAAAGAAACTCAGCAGTTACTCTTTTTCAAATGATGTTTTTTTTACAATGTATTTTATTACTCTGTTACAAGTGCTGCTGGCATTGCAACATAACAGTCAGTCATTGTCAGTTCAGTAAATGCAGTAAAGTTAGTACATCTAAGCAGATGTGCTTAAGAGCGTTAGCTGCGGGTGGATCGAAAACGTTGCATTTTTTAAAGATTTTCATGATTATTTCATTGAATTGAATCAGATTTAAATGTTTGCTCTATTATTATGTGCATAATACTATTTCAAAACACATTGATTTGTCTAAAATTAGGTAGTCGCCAATTATTTGCTAAATTAAATAAAAAACCGTATTTTTATTGATAAGATTTACTGTACATAAAAATTTACTGTACACAGTTAAAGTTTAGTTATGATATTAAAAGGTGCATTCAATAATAGAGAGATAATTTATACTTAATTTGAATTCAGCTAAATAATCACGAAAACTTTAAAAAAGGCGACGTTTACGATCTACCCTAAACGCAAAAAACAAACCCTCTTAAGCTACTGCCGTGGCTACTGAGAGGAGAAAAAAACAAATGTTAAGTTATTGAGCTTAACTTTGGGACTTAATGTGTACTACTTTTCTAGCGTAACGCAGAGTTATTTGTAACTCCGCATTGTATGCGAGCTAAACAATACGCCGATATAAATAAATAAATACCTCTTGTCATTCTCGAAGTAGGAATTAATATCCCTATGTTACAAGGTACCAGACAAGGAATTAAGCCAGGGGCACACCCAGACCCAGGCCAATTTAGAAAAGATCATTTCCTGAATTGACCTGACCGGGGATCGAACCCGGGACACTATGGAATTAAAGGCGAGAAACCGTGCTACAGCGCACTACGCCAATCGTGTCGTGATATGAGTCATGCTTTGCTTTTAGTTAACTAACCCTACATAAAACATCTATGATTCTGAACGAAATCATTCGAAAATAAAATAATAATTATATCAAGATTATTGTAGACGGCCGATAGGAAAGTGTAAAAAAAAATTGTAAACGGGACACTATATACTCTACAAACACAACATACAAATGATTTAAAAGTACAATAAAACATAGTAAATATTAAACTAGAGAATAAACCTTAACTATCACGAATTAAAATCAATCTTTAAAGTGGCACGGCTCACTTGGAGCATTTGCCTGTAATGTAACGTTACAGAGTCTAGCATTTCATCATTGTATAAATCTCCAAATCTTTTTTTTTTTTACTTAGGCTCCTCTTTTGAAAGTGACCATGTTTAAAAAAGCCATTTCGGATGTCTACAGCAAACGATGATGCGTTTTGAAAAAATCAAACCACGCTGATGGGCTCTCACAGTGCTATTAATTGGGCGAATTAATAATACGAGTATTTACAAGGCAGCATGAACAACTATCTTAAACGTACATGATGAATAAACAAAAAAATACAAAACATCAAAGTACCTACCTATGTTATTTAATATCAGTACCTACAAAAGTGCTTAAAACTATACATTGTTTTGCAATTAACTATACAGCACTTTGGGAAAGATAGGAAGGTAATTAGCATGCTTACTTGACATAAAATAGCCATTATGTTACGTCATCATATTTCGATTAGTTTAATAATATTGAGGTCAAGTCGGCAATATTTACGGCACGGCTTTGCACGGATGTAATGTAGGTACTAGTGTCATCTCTACTTTAATATGGATGAATTATAATTTTGTTGTAAACCTTCTTTTTGAATCACTCTGACTTCGGATGAAATCCACATTAAAATCCGTTGCGTAGCTAGAAAGATTTAGCATACGGACACGGCGGGAAGCGACTTTGTTAAGAGGACACAGCACGGTCGAGAGAATTTGAAAATAGGTATTTGTAAAATCTATTGCCGTCTTTTGCAAACCTCGAGCCCGCCGTAGAGTGCGATAGAGACCTGCAAATCGGTCCGGAATTACCTATCAAAAGTACAAAATCGACGCTTCGTAGTCCCTTTTCTACAACTTGGCCGATTGAATTACTTTTTTTTTAGTAATAATTAGAAAAAAGCTTTGGCCGTGTTCCTATGTTTTCCTTTTCTATATAATCTAATCAAAATAATTTTATGGATGTTCGAACACAGCGGAAAATCTGGCCATTCTTTTAGACTTTCGAAGGATCATAACTCTTTTGATAATTCGTTTATCGAAAAAAGGAAAACATAGGGACATGCTAATCGTGGCCATAGATTTTTTGGGAAATAATGATTCCTCTACTAGCAATATCCAGGAAGGGAACAGGGGACTACGTTTGTATGCCAAAACGGCGCTTCTTTATCCTCTTAAGTACTACATAGATTGAGAATAGTTTACCCCTAGAAAGATAATATGCGTAATGTGTTGTAGAAATATTACTCTCTCTTCTTAAGTAGCGTGAATCTGTTGCTGTGCGCCTAGGACATGTCCTTTGGCACCAGGAGCTACCGTTAGCCGTACGTGTCCTTGAGCTAGGTTTCACTGATTTTGAAATATGGTGTCTAATGCCCTTAATATAAAACAAAATCTGTACTTGAGTATAGATCTGACGTTTTTGTATGAACTGACGTTTTTAAATCTCTACTCAAGTACAGATCAGTGCTTGAGTACGATTCTAGAATACGGGCCTAAGTAAGTCAAATTGACGCATAACCATTTTTCACGTGACTTCTAGAATGTTCATTCACACGTTGATTATTTTGTTTCGTCGTCTTTTTATACTTGATATCTTATTTGATATTATTGTTTTTTTTATAGATATCGATACTAAAATCTACTAAGTAATATATATGATGAGATTGTCGTTAGCGTTTATGCACACAAGCGTCTAGAAGCTCCTACTTTGAAGTGATATTTTCGCAACATCTCGAATTATGTTGCCAAAAGAGATGCCCGGTCCATCAGAAGACAATACCGAAGAGCCAGTAGCGAAGATATGTACTTAGTATACTTTTTGTCCCTCCAAATCAAGGCGAAAGTCAAACGCATCATGCTAAAAAGAGAGCATAACTTTTAAATTTGCCAAAGCTGTTTCTGACCGACTTATAAGTAACTTTTATGTTCCTAACATAATGTCAGATATCCTAATTTTCTTTTCTTAATATAAAAGTTTGATTCTTACTAATAAGTAGGTTTATGATGAAAAAATTGAATGATCACATGTTTTGTTAATATATAGAAGAGGTTTACGTTTAGTTTTTTTTATTCAAATAAATAACATAACATACCATCACGTCTTTATTCCAAACGGGGTATTCAGAGGCAATTGACTGTGTCGTCATGGTGAACGAAACGCTCAGAAGCCCACTTTTCACCAGTGGTATTAGAACCCAACGTGGTAGGTGGTGAGCCCACCGCCGTTATCCGGTTGATTTGGTTTTTATCGATGTTTTCCATCACCGGAAAGTAAGTCGGATATTTAATAATGAACACCAAGATTTTGGTTCCGGCCAGATTTGAACTCGGGACCACACGATCCACGATCTGAGTTCGGCTGCTGAACCACTAGGCCACGAGGCTCTCGCTCCTGAATAAATAAATATGAATAATTGTATTTTCTTTTAATTGGATATGTGTGTTCATGAATAATAAAGGATATTCTATTCAATATGTTTAATATTACCCGACATACAGCCAGAAAAAAAATTATGCGTCAATTTTACATCAAAACATTATCTTTCTAGGGTAAAGAAAAGAAAATTAATACCTACGTTTTAATTCTCTGTTAAAGCTATCATATCATGGGGATGTTTCATTGCGGTTCAACTCAGTGGTCCGTTGTCAAGTTGTAAATAAATCGTGTTCTCTCTCACTACTAAAAAGACTCAGTTATAATTTTCACATTCGAGCGCTACCACAGAGTTGGTCCAGCATTATTCACGTTAATTCCTTACCAAAGTAATTAATATTGAATCCAACGTTTGTGGTACTCTGTACCTAAGGACTGGATACTGGATGATTGATTGATCAATATGATTAAAATTCAAAACTAAAGAACAAAACCGTTCAGATTACGATTGCATTAAAAAGTAACTAATCTAAAATCAGCCGTTAGGATCTCAATGCTGGGCACAACTCAGCAATCAGTTTTCCGATGAAAGATAAATCTTCTGCAAATCTCAAGCTGCCTTATGATCTCCACCAATGAATTCTCCGTATAAAGCAGGACTTCAATTTAAGCTCTATTATCTTACCGGCATATTTCCTCGAGGAATATCTGCAAGTACTTCAACCAAGTGAACACAAATATCGCAAACAAAGAACGACAAAGAAAAACTGTCTTAAGCAGAGATTTCCATCACAAAAGTGGTTTCAAGCAGACAAACAAAAATAACGGATTCTGACACAATAAACCGCACATCACGAGTTATCCCAGTCACTATCTCACTAAAAAAAAACAAATAGCCTCATAAAACCCAGCGTGCGTCCACGGACGGACATCTCAGTCAACTAATTGGTGTAATGGCGGGAAACCCGAAGCGACCAAAACTGTTGCAATAATTTCATCGGGCGATGTCAGACGTGATATAAATAAGGGAGGTGCTGAAAACTATATTCGCGTAGAGGCGACAATGATCTTCGTTTTATTTTAGATGCGGCTTATTTTTGAGCATCGATGTTGAGTGTTATTGTAGAAGTGATTGAAAAATTCTTGCAAAGCTGAAAAATATCACTAGCTATTTAGTTAAGAGGGACAAATGCACTTTTAATGAAACTGTGTCGACAGTGTATTATGTAATTTATTACGAAGAAAATACAGGTGTTTTTAGTTAAAACCTTAGAATAATTACGCAAAGAAGGCGAGTCGGGGCACCCGTTTTGATGCCACAAATATCAGGAATTCACGTCTGGATCTGAACTTACCGATTTTAATTTCTGGAGGTAAGAGCTTCTTCAAAATGTTTATTTGTGCAGTAAATGGTTGCGACAACCTAACATAGAAGCACAAGTAGTATTCAGACATGTTAAATACTGAAAATTTGATTACATGTGTCACGAATTGCTATTTTGACAGTTGATTTTGGCATCACAAATGGCGCGACTTTTTGTATGGAACTATCCTACTAGGTGTAATTATTCTAAGGTTAAAGCGAATAAAATTCAAACTACATTGGTAGAGACGGTAACATGTGACTGGCCTGGTGTTGCCTAAACTTCTTGTTTTTCCACCAATCACATCAAATTATGCCCTCCAAAAAAAACAATACCTCCATATTTTTTGGAAAAAATAAATTATGGCAATGGAAACACCGAGTCAATATGCTTATGATATATTTTTTTATTTTTTTCGTTTTTCTTTATGTGTTTATAAAAGCATCATGAGCTAAATCAAAACGCAGAACTACGTAGGTATAACAAAATTGCTATAAAGCGAAGTTAAATTGTGCAAGTCAGTTAAATATGAATAAGTGAATGTGAAAGCATGACAAAACAAATAAATAAGCTGAAATTTCGAAACGTTTCTCACCATTTCGTCACATTACGAGCTCGGGTCTTGTAGTCGGAAGTGATAAATTTTTCGCATACCCGTTGAGTATGGCATAATTGTCAGTTTATGAGTTATTTGTGTGGTGTCACAGCAACAAATGCGATTTGCTAAATTAAATGAGGTATTTTGGGCGGAATCTTATAACCAGCATGATCAGCCACGAGACCATTGTGCCTGGATATTAAAATCTATTAAAAAAATGATGTTTATCAGTCTCTCACCTATCCTTAGCACAATCTGTGCTATTAAGACGATTGTATCATCTGTGTGTAAGTTAAGAACAACTTGCACTAAGATAATAAAACATATCTAGGAATATATGATATATTTTTTGCCCTGTCCCAGCCCTAAGCCGACGTCCATGCCACATTACAGAATGATGCAGTCCATACTCCTGATGGTGAAGCCGTTATCCAGCCTAATGTCGCCCCCTTGTCGTTGTCCTTTTAGTGGATACTTTTGCTCCAGTCAGCGTACGCTCTTCGATGAGCTCTGATAGCTGAATAAGGCTCATCAACAGAGCCAACTCTGCCCACGCAAGGTTATTAAGAGGTACTTTTTCAAAGATTATTCGCATCTAGACGGGATATTACTGGGAAATAGTGAGCAGGAAAATCTTTTTGGCTCTGCTCTATGTCTCTTTAAATGTGAAATGGTACTTCTATTTTGGCTTTTCTTGCCTTGAAGTCCGTAATGCCAAAGCCATCTGCGTCTAAGCAGCAGCAGTATATTCCAGTTTTCTTCCAGAATGGCATTACTGATGACCATAAATCGCAAAGGCACTGACAGACGGCGCGTGCGACGCGCGGTCACACTCCACTTGCCTTCGAGACCGCTGAACATGTCCTTGATTGCCGATTAAAGAATAGCTGGCATAACGTCCAGTCATTAGCGGTATCAGTCTTCAAACTAACTGCTGGTGTCATGATCTTTTTGCACATTGCGACACCATTCACCATTTATTTATGCTCCTGATAGTGCTTCACAGAATAAAGCACAAAGAGGATGGAAAAGGTTCAAAAGAGCATTTTTTAAGAAAAGTAACGATCTTATATCGAACCATTTATGATAAGCGGTTACAACAGATATCACTCACAGACATAAAGCTAAATAGATAATGCAAGACGCTGAGGTTTTATGAATAATTAACAACCAAGCGTACCACTTTTCGAAGTATATTGTTTGATCACGTGTATGAGTGATTAAAATCTGTAATTTCACAATCGATTATAATAAAGTTCATGAAAAGGAATGATAATTTTGTAAAGTGTAAAACTGTAAATTTTTAGACATCCGATTCCGTTGCCGTCACGGCTGAGCGTGAACTTTTTGAAGCAGCATCAAAACAGAGGGCCTAAGGAGGTATAAATTAACAATTTTTTGTGAAACTTTGGGAGGGTAAAACGGATCCAAAAACTAGTGTATTATTGATGGGTTACTTACATGTATTTTTATAAAATACTAGCTTCTGCCCACGACTTCGTCCGCGTGGAATGATGATATATTCTCTATAGCCTTCCTCGATAAATGGGCTTTATAACACTGAAAGAATTTTTCAAAGAAAGTGACGTGTATCTTATACTAGATACCCTACTTTGTCTACATGCACTTCAGCTCTATTTCAAAGCATATTTAATCTAAGAGGTTGGGGGAAAAGTATCTTCGCATTTTTTAAGAAAATTCAAAACATTTTTAATATAGTTTATTTACATTTAACTAAAGTATGTAGGTCTCATTTTGTTCGATTACTTTTTGCCATCTTGTAGGTAGGGACATGATCCCATTGCTATAGGAATGTTGAGGCTTCTGATCAAAATACCGCGACAGTGGTTTGGGCAGTCCTCTCGCGATGTTAACCTGACACTGCCTAAAGAATTCTGAAGAGACCGAAACAGGTGGAAATCTGAAGGTGAAAGGTCAGGACTATACGGCGGATGCATTAACACCTCCCAGACAAACTCTCTTAATTTTTGCTGAGTGGCTAAAGATGTGTGAGGTCTAGCGTTATCATGATGAAAAACCACACCCTTTCTGTTGATTAATTCCGGCCGCTATCTCTCAACTTTTTGCTCTAATCTCATCAGTTGTTCGCAGTAGAGTTCAGAATCGATGGTCCTGCCTGGTAGTAACAGCTCATAATGAATAATGCCCTTCCAATCCCACCACACACACAGCATCACCTTGTTGCGAGTTAACCCGGGTTTCGCCAGTCTGTGAAGCCTGACCGGCCTTTGACCACGACCTTTTTCGCACGTTCTTGTCGTACGTGATCCACTTTTCATCACCAGTTATCAGCTTCTTCAAAAAGGGTTCGGTTTCATTACGTCGTCGTAATAAAGAATCACAAATGAGTACACGGTTCATTAGGTTTCTTTCAGTGAGGTCGTGAGGTATCCTAATATCAAACTTTTTTGTGTACCCAGTTTTTTTTCAAATGCGGCAATACGGTTTTGTAGTCAGTTCCCAGGCATCCATTTTATCCGTAATAGCCAGAGCGACGTGCATCTTTGACATCAAAATTTCCGGATTGAAAACGCTTAAACCAAATTTGTGCTACTCTCACAGACACAGCACTAGGTCCATAAACATCGCAAATTTTTTTCGCGGCTTGTGTTGCATTTTTACCTTTTTTGCAGTAACATTTTTAAATGTATCGAATTTCTTCATTAGATTCACTCATCTCGACAGTGTAGAAAAACAAATTAAAATCACACATTTTCCTAATTTAAATTTGGAATTATCTTCTTCAAAATTTAAACATTAAATGATACCAAAACCAGCCAGATACAAATATTATAGCCAAAGAGATTTTATTACAAGTTCATACATACGCTATGCGAAAAGACTTTTTCCCCAACCTAATATACCGTTGCTTATTTCTGTAACAACTTGCATAAAGTCACACTATCTGAAGATCTACTACGTAGCGGCTCAGGTGGTGTTCAGCCAATTATAATGGCATTTGTTCTATATTAAGCGCACTAACAAAAGGAGAGAGTCGCTTCCTCAGCAATAAATCCGCATTGATTGAGCGCTATAAATTTAGTGGTGCGCGGGCGCCGCTCCGGTTGCAATTGCAGGGTTGACACTCGAGATAAAGTAAGAAGGTACGAGTACCTAATAATCAAACATACATATTTACGTCATATATTTAGTATAAACACTGTATTGCATTATGTACGTTCGTTGTTATGTTTATACTATTGCTAAAGTTAAGACATTAACTGACTTTAATAAGTATGATAGGTATTGATGTTTGTGCCACCAAGTGCATTTCAAAGAATAATATCAGTGAATTTGTTTTTAGCGATTTAACAATACACTATTTTTCATCTACATAGAGCCTGCTTATGCCCTAGGATGGGATAGTTTTTCTAGTTTATATCTTTTTAAAGTGGGTTCAGCTTTCAATTTAAAGATATTTTTTATGATCTTCGGAGCATAATACATTCAGAACTTCAGTGGCCCGCCAAACTAAAATAACTATTTGAAACAAATAATGATCTTATATACTAACCCGTGATGCGTTTACGCATCAGAAGTTTGTGGTAAAATTATGTTCTGTACTTAGTTCTGAACGTAATTGGGCTTTAAGGCTTATTTTTAAATTTGAGAAAGTATTTGCATTTACGTAGGTAATTATATGATCATTTATGTGAATAACTGTTATTGCAACCAAAATAAATACAACAAAAACTCCCGTTAGTAGATCAGTTGTCGAACGAATTATTGTGCAGTGGTTGGCAGCCCTGCACACACGTGCGCAAACGCGACGTCGTGTGATTTACGCGCTCTGTACAAATTGCCCGTCCGTATGCAAACAAAGCCACGTTACACTTTAGCATAAATTATGGCTTATTAATCGCCTATAGGTCACTAAAATAAAACTTTTTTTAAGACAAAAAGAAAAAGAAGAGCCTTTTGGGTCCATAAATCACTTGCCCCAGAAGCAAATTGTATTATAAGAACCAAAATAAATGTATTTCTAATCTAATTAAGACAAACGCCAGTGGCTGGTGTAAAAAAACTTAAGGCGGTTATGTGCGAGATTTCAAATTTAATTTCTGTCAAAGTCTGTCAAAGGGGACATACCCCTCTGAAGAATTGCCGCCATTTATTTCATAATAGTTTCTCCTTAGTCGTTACCTCATTGCAGTTACAGCTATTTTTTAATGTTTGGTCTTAATTAATCTAGTCAACAATAGATGGCTCACGTAGTAATATGCCAAAAATCTTTGACTTCCGTTAACACCTGTTGAATCGTTAGCATTTGATTTAATTGAAACAGGGCAGATCCAGACAATGACATTTGAATTATAAGGATTTCGAAAGAAAGAACAAATATCATTTTTAATTATTTAAGCTTGTAGAGAGCACTTAGGACACGTTAGAGAGTTAGGGTCATGGGCCGTTTTACAAAATTTTGCCACTGTCGCGGCGTGGCTGTTTACGGTACTAAACCGAGATTTATAGAGCGTGCTTGGCTTAAACTTAGCCTAATCTCAGACTTTGAAAAGCTGTATTCATCTATATGTCTTAGTTATACATAAACCTAGGTATTCGTTATTAATAATTATTGCAATAATCAATAAGTAAGACAATAATTAAACTCAAACTCAAAAATGCTTTATTCAAGTAGACCATGAATTTACAGTTCTTTTGAGTCGTCATTTAACATTTTAAGTTCAGCTATAATAGTATAAACATAAATAATATGAATACAATCCATTTACTAAATAAAATACATACTTACATATAATGTGACTACCACCGGCGTCGGAAGTCTGATTCCACTGAGAAGACCCGGCATGAAATTTAGTAGTTGCTTTTTTAATGTGATGAGTCTGCGCTTAGCTAAGTAACGACTATAGATATACGCTCACTTTGTATAGAATAAAACTTAAAGTGAGCATTTATTTAGTACCGTAAACGGTCGCGCTGCCAGGGTGGCGGGGGATTGTAAGTAATATGGCCCCAGGTATCTTATACAACCCGATTATTCACATCTTTTTGTTATGACCAACAGTTCTTTCAATTCTTAACTTTTCGATGTGTTTAGCCATGTTATTCACGCACGCACTATACAAAATATCTATAACCTAAGTAATAATGCTGTTTAGTTATTGATGATTAGTTAGTTGTTGATTATTTTTGTTGAGTTTCTAAAAAAAATATTGTCAGATGTTCTTAAAATATTGACAATGAAATACAGCCAATTAATAGCACATAAAATTGTCATAATTTTTTTCAGTATTGCCATTAACTTAATTGAAAATTCCAGTAATAAGTTAGGAACAGTTCTTGAACTAAGCCAACGATTGAATTCTTTCGCAGATCACATGGAAGGTAACATTATGCGATACCCTAGGCGTATAAAAATAGTTTTGCGGTTTACGTATACGGAAGAAATAATTGTCAAGTATCATACATAAGGTAAATATCTAATACAGGCCGCAGTTACACTTACGAAACAGCAAACGTCCTCACACGATACCAATTAAAGTACCCCATGAATCATGCTCGCCGACGGTTAACAAAACGACTAGGCCTGATAGACTGTCCTGGTACGAAGCCGCTTCTTTGATCACGCTCTGACAGCATACTTCGCGCTTCAGACTAACGAGCCATCGACACATGCGCGTTCGACGAAGATATTTTGTTGGACACAATGAGACAAGGAGTGGAAAAAAACCATCAGAGAAAAAAAAGGTAGATTAGTATAATAGTTTACAGGACCAGCTCTGCCACATTTGGGGTGAGGCGATCCTGGTGTTCCAGATATTTATACTATAGTTATTGCACATAAAGTGAAGGATATAAGAACATAAATTAACAACTGGAATAAGGATCAAAGTGAGCATTTACCAAAGGAGGTGAAGTTGGAAAGTTTGTTAGGGGTCGCATTGTAAATAATGGTGTCTAGGAAATCTACCAGCTGCTTGACTGGTTTTGATGAGCAAGTACGAGTAGACTTTTTATCAAGACAGTTCATACAAAGATATATGTATTTTGAATGAAACGCATGGAAGTAAATGCGATTACCACAATAATACTACCTTCATAAATTCCAAAATATAAACATTTCAATTTTCCAAGATACTGACGCAAAAGTGATTCATTCCGTAAGATGCATTGATCGCAGACCCATATCAAATACAGCCTCGTATCAATTCCTTTAAACAAACTGCATCAGATTCTCGTCCAGGAATAGCTCATCTCGGCAGCATCAGTCAATCAGCAGTCAAAACATCGCCAGCCACGACACCTCTGCTTCCCTTCCTTGAACAGGAACGTTTTTGCTTGATTTGGTCCATCAGATGCTAGCCATAACTTCCTCGTTTGTAAATTAGGACGGGAACATGTAACTGCTAAAACTGGATTTGAAGATTGTTGTTGGTCGTTCGAATTTCCTTTTTTTGCCCCCTTTCATGGCTTCAGGGTAAATATTTCAGCGAAGGTTCGCGCATTTGTCTAAATGGAGCCAAGTAAGCTGGTTTTTAGGCCCTATTTACTGGAAACATGTAGAGCTACCAAAGCTCGCTTTTTAAGTCGAGACGCCATGTACGCGTGGATCAGAAAGGTTGAAGCCATCCCTATCTCTGACTAAATTTCCGGTTTGACTTACTCATTGTGTAGGATGAAACTTGAAACTATGCTATGAGATTTGATAACTAGGTAGGTAAATTGACCGGCCTTTCATCAAAACAGGAACTGCACATAACAGTCTGTAATATACCTAGGTATTTTTTTCACTTTTGGAGAGCAAACTATGATCAGGTTACCCAACAGTGTGTACGTAACAAATAATGATCGGCATTGAACTGTTTGGAAGCAGATCAATCGGCGTTATAGTGTTGTGGGTGGTGATTGACCAGTGCCAACTCCTGGCTATTCTTGCTTGCGCCGCCTATCGGGTGCCGAACTATGGCCGAAGATTTAGAAATAACCTCCCTTGGATTCTGAAACGATACTCATTTATAAAAACCCTTAAGTTGTTTCGAAAGAAGCCTATTCTTCCAAAGTATTAGGTATACCTTAGAAGAATAGGCTCTCTTTGACTTTGACTTACGTTTATGCATTCAAGAGTTTAAGGTCTACATGTATATTCACCCCTAATGCCAGAATTTGGGTTTTCGAAACTAAGTCAGTTTAAAGTGTAGAGGTACCAATAAAGTCGCTTGCCCTAAAATAGGAATACAAAAACATTCTAAGGAATTACAGGTAGAATCAGCTCGATGAGCCCAAATGAATGATAAAACCTACTTTCTAGAATATTTCTAATCTCTTGTTAACTTGTTATAAGAAATCATTCTAATTTCGATATGTTCAGTGCGCCTATCATAAAAAATTGTAGCAATAGTTAGAAAATTATTTTTACTGAAGTTTCCAAAAAAATATTAGTGAATCCGCCGTGATGTGCCATTCAATCTATGGTATACTCGGTTCAAGTCGGGTGTCAGAATAGCAGCAACCGGCGCGCGCGCACGGTCCGTCGCTACCGCTAATGGTGATTTGTGAGCCGAGTCTCGTTAGGTACCACCCGACCGAACACGGTATGCTCAGTTTACGCAGTTAGGTGATCGCTTCAATTGGCATGAGGGCTTCAGACTGATGGGACACGTTACAGATCGCGTCGCGTCACGTAAAACGAAGGTAGGCGACAGCAGGGGTTGGTTCTGCGCACGCGTTTAAAAACAGGGGGTTCATACCACCAATTTACCCAAAGCTCACTGCGCAGGTCCTAACAGGCGTTCTTTATAGATGATGGGAGCTATACTTAGGCCAAGCCGCTTGCGATAGTCATATAGTTACGCTGAATCAGTGTAACATTTAATTTTCTTGCAAGGGCAGGACTTTTACGTAGCTGTTATGATATTAAAAATTACAAGCAATTAAGTATAGGTGATGATTTATTCTACAACAATAATATTTGATGATTTCTCCTTCTTATTAATGAATCATATGTATATGTATGAGTATTAGAAAAAAAGGAAGAGTTCCTCAATTCGGTTTTATTTTTGTTTTGTATTTCCAATTCTATTAATTAGTTGGCAAATTATTTTTTTTCAATTATCTAAATATACCTACTCAAATTGAAATGCATACTTTATTTTTCAATTAAAGGACACTGAACATTCAACGTAATTAATTGCAATAAAACAAAGTCCCATTAAAAGT
Organism: Udea olivalis; assembly: GCA_947369235.1. Classification (NCBI taxonomy): domain Eukaryota; kingdom Metazoa; phylum Arthropoda; class Insecta; order Lepidoptera; family Crambidae; genus Udea; species Udea olivalis. Next base: position 4,132,267 of record OX376362.1, on the reverse strand, counting down.
AATATGAGGAAAAAGTAACTCGAGCAACTGGTTATTTATTTCCAAATATATTTATTCTGTGGAATTCCACTAAATGTCAAACGAATAAATCGTACGTTACGCGCCACACAAAAAATATAGCTTTAGGAACTCTTAATTACAACTGATAAGTTAGTATGGAGAATGATTGTGTGACATGAAACAGAACAGTAAGTCTATCATGAGTTGCCGTCACGTAAACTATAGTTGACTTTAGACATTTGTAATAATAATAATTATAATAATAAATCATTTATTTGACAAAGAAACATGCTTGGGTACATACATTGCAAAGGATTATAAAATGCATGCAGATGATAGAATATAGGGTATGTCTAACATGTTCTGCCTAAATAGGAGTTCAAATTTCGAGGGAAGTCGTTGAGTCTTTATTAAATACATTATAACCATAAAAAAAAATAGTCCTAAATTACATAATGTCAAATTGACTCAAAATACAAAATGTCAAATTTTTTTAAGCTGAGTCACATAGCCTAGAACTGTCGAATATTTTATCTTTAAAAAAATCGTCTACACTATAGTAACATTTAAAAGCCAACAACTGTTTTAATTTGGTTTTGAATTGATTAACATTAAGGTTCTTTAAATCTTCAGGTAATTTGTTAAAAATTGCAGGACCCATGCAGAAAATGCTCTTAAGCTTAAGAGTCTTCTTGGCGATTGGAAACCTGAGTCTGTTTTTATGTTGTGGGCGTCTATTACGAGGTACTGAATCTGACAGGCGTGGAAACAGATGTGGATTAGTTTTTACAAATATTGCTACTTCTAAGATATATAGTGACGGCAGTGTCAAAATTTTGTATTTTACAAATACGGGTTTACAGCTATCAGAACATTTTAAACCGAACATTGACCTAATACAGCGCTTTTGCGCCTTAAAAACTTGTATTTTATTAGTTGAGTTACCCCAAAAGACTAAACCGTACCTTAACAACGAGGCCGCTAATCCATAGTACACAGTCAACAGCGCATCTATGTTAACTATGTGAGATAGCTTATAAAGAGCGTAAGCCGAGTTACTTAATCTCTTACATAGTTCCTCGGTATGAGCTTTCCAGTCTTACTTACATACAAGTCTCTATTTTTACACGCAATTGTCACAGTGCTATCGTCAGCAAACAATGTTATTGGGTGCTTAATTATTTTTGGTAAGTCATTTATATACACTATAAAAAGAAGAGGACCTAGCACACTTCCTTGAGGAACCCCAAATTTAACAGTCCTTTCACTAGAGGTGTAGACCTCTTCCTTTTTAGTTTTATGATTGATTTTTGTAATCTGAGTAACTTGTTTTCTATTTGATAAATATGATCTGATTAAATTAAGAATGTTTCCTCTTACACCATATGCGTTAAGTTTGTTTATAAGGATGTCATGTTTTACGTAATCGAACGCTCGGGTCATGTCACAAAAAATGGAGCTAACAGCGTTATTTTTATCCACATTGTCCATGACTAATTTAAGGGAATCGTAGACTGCCATGTTAATCGTTTTATTTTTCCGAAAACCTTTTTGTTCACCACAAAATATATTACATTTTTCAAAATAGTTATTTAACTGACTATAGATATATTGTTCTAAAATTTTTGATGTTATGGGTAATAAGGCGATTGGCCTGTAGTATTCCATCAACTCCCTATTGTTTTTCTTAAATAAAGGTTTTATAATAGATTTTTTAAGATCTTCCGGAAATACACCAGATTCTATACATAAATTAACTATGTAGCTGAGATGACCACATATATATTTATATACTACTTTGAGAATCTTTGTAGTTATACCATCATAACCTACACAATTTGTATTCTTGAGGGATTTTATAATTTGGAATATGTCATAGGGTAAGCAGGGAGCCATAAACATAGAATTATTTATATTGGAAATATGTTGAGACGTATTTTTTGTTGTTGTTGAGGGAGGTGTTATTTTATCAATAAAATAATCATTAAAGGCATTTGCTATGCTTTCTGGATTAGTAATTATGTGGTCGCTAACTTTTATTTTATCGATTGGATGAACAGGTAAGTTATGTCTACTTTTATTAATAATTTGCCATGTTGTTTTACTTGTATTAACAGAAGTATTAATTGTGTAATTATTTTGAGCTTTTTGTGTGAGTTTATTAATTTTTTAAAGATTTTAGAGTATGCAACATAGTTAGCTTTATTACTTTTTGTCGGCTTTGCCCTAGACACATTCAGCAGTGACCCTTTCTTCTTACTACATAATTTTATACCCTTTGAGATCCATTTTGGTTTTCTTTCTACTCTAATTGTCACAAATTTAAAGGGGAAGCATAAATCATAGAATAACATGAAGGTATCAATAAATGATTTATAGGCCAGGTTAGGGTCGTGTAAGTCGTACAGTTTTCTAAAAGATATCTCTCTTAAACAATTTTGAATTTTTTTTATGTTTTCTGTGCTGTAATCCCGACATTTCTTACGCCAAAATTTAAATGTACAGACTCTTTTAACAGGGCAACAAAGCACTTGTGCTGTGTGGTCTGACAAAGCAAGTTCTAACACTTCCGTCTTACACTTCTTTTCAAAGTTATGAGCGAAATTGTCAATACACGTTTGACTTTTGAGTCTAGTTGGCTGTCTCAATGCTAAGATCAGATTATAATTTAACAAGAGACATTCAAAATCCAATGTAGTAAGTAAGTATGTCAATATTGAAGTCACCTGCAAATACAATGGTATTATTATTATTTTTACATAAGAAAGCCAATATGCCCTCTAGCTTAGAAAGAAACACGTGTAAGTTGCTAATTTTTGGTACTCTGTAAATAGATAAAATAACTATTTCATGTCGAATGAGTTCTACAGCACATGCCATTTGCCATTGTATGCCATTTATGATTGCATTCCTAACCACTAGAGGCGCTGTATCGAAATCACATACAAAAACGCCAACGTGGTCAACTGTCATTGGTGTTAGTAAACTAATTGCAGACGTACAGGTAGTTGCAATCTAAAGTAGCCTGAACCCACAGACCATGTGGGTGATAAAACCATCAAAATTAGACCTATAAGTCACTATGCTTCATTTCTGATTGGATGATGTACCTATACTATTTATTGTCATTGCGAAGCTCTCGTGTAACAAGCGTGTGACGGTCTGAAGTACATAGGTACTTTGTTTGTTTTGCGGTGCCCTTACGGGGTGTCACGTGTGCAAAACTCCAACTCAAATAGACTGTATGAGTACTTTCAAATCGTCAAATTTACATCAAAATATACTAACTAATAGACATAAATACCATATCCTAGCGCTATAAGGCTTTCTGCAAAAAGGTTAGTCGACATCACAGGAGACCGAAGAGCTTGCAGCTACCTCGGACAAAGAATTAGTCTAGCTATTCAAAGGGGGAACGCTGCCAGTATCTTCGGAACCTTGCCTAAAGGGACTCCTTTCAATAATATATTTTAGTTATTATACTATGTTTTTTAAGGCTTTTAGTTTTAGGTTAATTTTAATAATTAATAATTGTTGCTGTGTGATGTTCAATGTAATACCATAATAATATGGAAATATAAATACACAGTATAAAGACATAATGCGACTCTACCACCGCGTCGGAGTTGTTTCATGCTGAGAAGACCCGGCGAGAAACTCAGCAGTTACTCTTTTAAACTTGTTTTGTGCAATGTACTTATATTGTAATATTCGTAACACCTGTAACTACTTTCTGACTAGCAAATAAATGTTATGATTCTGATGAAAAGGAGATATAATCTTGAAATCGAAAATACTTTAGTTCAAAAAAATGATCATACAGTTTGAACTCTAAGGTGTAATTTAAATCAGATGCCATCATAAGTTGTAACTTCGTCGCTCATCTATTTATATGGGGGATTTTATGTTCTTAGGTAAGTATTAGGGTTTAGAATTTAAGTACTTTTGCAGGCTGATGGGTATCAGTCTCTGAAACCCATCGTACATGTTCTACCAAATTTTAATTCATTGGAGTCGTGTATATTTTAATTTGTGCAGTGCATGTACAAAATTTTTACTTTTTTCATTAGTTGGTCTCCATACAACTGCGCCCTTGCATTTTACGTTACAAATGTGTAAAGTTATGACTAAGGGCGGGAAGTGACGACCGGGCCAAGGAGTAAATCACGCTGAGAACACGTCTTGGCCCATTGTCTTGGAAATAAAACAATGCATTTGGTGGCAGGGTTGCTACTCCAAATATAAGCCCTAATATTCCGAAGTCAGAAACTTGGCCTTTTTCATACATTACCGGCGACAAGATTGTCTTTCAGAACAAAGAGTGAAATCTTCAATCTTCATAAGTCATATGCGTAAGAGTTTCGAAAATGTATCGATTCAACGCCCTTTTCAATTTAGGTAACCTTAACCTAGCTGTACCAACCCTATCCCAAAACCCTACAAACGCTGCGCGCACGCACGACGCGACACTTCAACTAATTGGGCTAATTTATCCCGGATACCGACCGAGGCATGCGCAGTTTGGGGTTACATTGATCGGTGATTTGTATGGGTGGCTTGGGTTGCCGCTGCTATAGATAAATGTTTATTGCACATCTTATGAACAGAAATAAGGAGAGCTTCAAGGAAGTCCCTCACGTAGAGCATTTTCCTGTAAGGCCTCAGCCTCGAATTTTGCAGGTAATAATGTAATGTTTCAGATTTGATTTTGAGCATTACATTGCAGTACTGCCTCCCTGATATGACAAACATTTTCCTGTAAAATACATTACAGATTAGATTTTGAGCATTACATTATAATACTGCCTTACAAAACTTCAGGGAAGTTCAATGAAAATATCACACATTGTAACAACAAGCCGGAGGTCGTGGGTTCGATCCCCACCCATGACAAACATTTATGTGATGAACATTTGTGTTTGTTGTGTGTCTAGGTGTTATTATTTATTTAATTATGTATTTGGAAATATTTAAGTATCTTTATCACTCTCTGACACCCATAATACAAGCTCTGCTTAGAGTTTGGGGTCAGATGATCTTGGTGTGAATTGTCCCAGATATTTATTTATTTAAGTTGCGCACTGTAATGTTCGGTGCTTTTCCCTCACCAACGTAATGCTGTAACATTACAGTTTACGCATTGTAATATTTGGTTCTACTCCCTCAATGATGTAATGCTCGACTCTGTAACGTTACATTAAGACTTAGAGGTAGGGGTTTCGATCCTTTCCTTCCTTAATGTTTTACATTAAGTTTAGGAAAATTTGGTAATTTGTGTTAGTTCTGACTTCTGTGTCTGGGTGTGTTCTATTTATTTAAGTTTTAAAAACGTAAGCCTCTATCATTGAAATTACTTATCACTATAGTTACCAACTCATTAAGTCTACCAGGAACCACTTTAAATTTACATTATCGTTCGCGTAAAAAAATGTATTGGGATTTGACATTGTCATGTCATGTCATGTGTCATCCCAATACAATTTTTTCACGCGAACGATAACGTTGATTCAAAGTGGCAACTCGTGGTAGACGGACACATGTGTTTTTTACGTACAATTTTTCAAGTACGTTCTTCTTCTTAGCGTGTCGATGGAACACGAGAATCAATTACATCGTAGCAGCCCAGAATTCAGCCACTTGTATTGCGGATCGACTGCCGTCCATTAAATCCGCTGGCGTGCAGGTGTTGGGGCACGCCGGGCACGATGTTAAGTACGTTTATCAGTCTCCTCTACCCCTGGTAGTCAGAACCAATAATCGTCCTAGGAGGGAATCAAACCCTAGCTATTCGTGGCTAAAACAGGACATCTCCTACCATTGCGCGAATAGGCCAGTCAAATAAAGTAGATATAAACTTTATATCTTAAAGTTTATATCTCTTTCTTTATATTATAAAGTAAAGTAATAAAACAACACAAGGATAGACGACACGATTGGCGTAGTGCGCTGCAGCACGGTTTCCGGCCTTGACTTGCGCGGTATCCTGGGCTTTATTCCCGGTCGGGTCAATTTAAGAAACGAACTTTCCTCAATAGGGTCGCGTCTGTGTATGTTAGGAGCTCTGGCTTAAATCCTTGTCTCGTACCTCGTAATACAAGGATATTTATCCTTACTACGAGACTATGATATTCGGTGTGTTTTCTAGAGCATGTTTTATTTAATAGGTTTTTATTTATTTATTAATACTTACAGGCAGTGACTGAATTCAAAATAGTTTAGAATATTTCTTAGCCTATTTTGCAAACTTTTTGTTTACGTCAAGCTCACAGTAGAATTCAACCATCTGTCCACGTTTGGGTCCGCTCTAGCGCCACATATTTTGCCGAAAGATCGTATATTTTTATTAAAATAAAGAAAACAATCTGCTACTCCTAATTCTGATACAAAGGCCGAGATCCATCTGGTACCGTTTCTTACGCTATGCGCTATTCAAACACTATTCTCACAATAAAATTTAAAGTTTGCGTAAACATTAGCAAATGTTTTAAATAAACAAAGTGCGTGACTAACATACTTTTTAAATCATGATGGGATTTGCTTCATCACCATCTTATTAACGGTTGCAGGTGGCCTCGATCCACCTAAAACTACTCGTACCTCAACCACCACAATGGTTGTCATAGTAATACCACCTGCAAGCTACCTAAACTTGACCTTGTTCGATAACACGGACAAATATAAAAGTACTAGTGAGACACGGACTTGGAAGAGTAAAGAAGACTTTTTTACTTGTCCGCGTTTCTTGAGTGGAACTTCTGTACAGAGTAACAGGTACCTATAGGTAGTAACCTATTCTATGGTACTACCTAGGAAGTTTATACTTCGGCTCGGAACAAGAAGAGGTCCTTTCTGTTTAAATGCATTTCGTGGATTGCACATATTTTGTTGATCTTCCAGTACCATGTAACCACTAGCAGCCACAATTCACACAAAATGTTGATTGCATTGCGATGATAGTAAATCCGTTATTATTGCCGAGTTAGCGTGCGTATGTGCAGGTTGCAAAGTCCGTAAATCTAGCCAGGTGGGTCACTATATAGAGCTATCAATTATATAGAGCTGTCCATTTTATTATTTTTTAAGCTGAGTCGTAAGAATATCATTATAAAAACAATAGATTGCAATTAGAAAGCGAAAAATACAAGTGATGCCGGTGTATTTTTTTTTAAGTGTTAACGTCAACCAAACGACATTAACAGTCCTTTTTTTGGCTTCGCATAAAGCTGATTTAAGCCAATGTTTAAGCGAACTTGAAATAAAGAAGTCGATTAAACATCTATCGCATTGACACTAATGTATTGTTACTCATTTTTAAGAGCCTTTAGTAAGGTTACAACTACATTTTCTTGCACATACAAGGTTTCTTTTGTCAAAACGAAGTAAATTAAAATATTGTTTCGATGGCTAAACAACAGGGGGCACAGACGAAGCAACATAATGGTATAAAAAATATGTTTTCGTACGACAAATGTTTTAAGTAGTTTTTTAATTTTCATATCAAAAATCAGAAGTGTCCGTGACAATCCAATATGTGATAATTATATCTTAAATCATGCCCAGAATTATGATAAATGTCAAATGTTTGTTGGTTCATAGGCCAACTTGGCCATTGTCCTTTGTTTTCTGCTCTCACTAATAGCAGTATTTTCGTGCTATAAACCTCGCCCATTGCGCTTTGACGTATGTGCCTAGTTAAAAAAACAAATGAATAAGAAATATCGCACCTAACCAGCCCCTCACCGAACCACGGCGATAACTCCTGACGACGTCAAACAATCCGGCAAAGCAATCCCGACCCTCTCATGGCTTCAAAGACCGTCGTTATTACAAACACGCTCAAAATTAAATATTAAAACCAATAAACAAAGATTCTACCAAAGTTTATTTTGCTTAACGAATATCGTCCTACGCCGAAGACGCACAGTATCATTATTTAATATCAATACCACACTCTTATGCTCTTTGCAATAAAGTTGAATTTAGATCGGGACTTTAAAGCGGGATCGTAACAGGATCATCAGAAATAGACGCTACACATTTCAATTCCATTATGAATTTATTCTATGGATAGCTACCGTCGGATCGCCAGTTAAAACAAATAAATGTGAAACGTAATTTTCATCATTGGCAATTGGGAAATATTAATTTAGGAATTCTAATTGAGATCGATAATTTTAATGTTAGAATCTAGATCTCTAGAATTTCATTTGCGTATCAGATAATAATGATGATGCTGTGTTGTATCGCGAATGACAGTTAAGAAGGCTTTAACTGATGGAACGTTCGGAATAGTGACCACAAAACCACTTGATGGCCAAGCCTGGCAGAAGGATGCGTGCCTTTAGTGTGAATCGTACCTTTTTCAATATTCAATTCGCATTTTTGACACCGCAGCGTTCGAAGTCAAATACTGCATCTTCATTGGCTGAATAGTTGTCAAATGCCGAGTAATTTGAATCCCATTGCAAACGAGATGGACTCGAAAACTGTCGTAGTTTGCGTAATCAATCAGCTGTTTATGCACGATTGCAGAGGCCACATTTAAAAAAAACTGTCGTAGGATTGTGTTGAATGCATCCCACTTTGCACGGTAATAATCAATACCAAATGAAAAAGGCCTTTGTCAGGTCATCATTATCATCCGTGCGGTCTATCCCGGTTGTGAACCCACCCCAGGGTCCGCCTTTTCTTATTTGCTTGGTCCACTTCGCGCGGTCTTGTGCATCCTCAGTGGTGAGTCTGTTGGCACGCATGTCACCCTTATCGATGTCGAGCCACCGCCGCAAACGTTTTAAGGCGGATGGAATACCCTGTATTATATTTTTATTTAAACAAAATAAATTAATAAAAGAATCCTCCCATAACTTTGCAAAAAAACAGAGCTTTAATTAATTTTATTCATCATCGCTTATTGAAAGTGAAGTACAGTTAATAATTCAAAAACTTAAATTAGACCACCTACGAAATATCAATTGCTAAGCCCTCGTTGACATTCCCTTTCAAATTCTCACGCCTCACAAATAAACCTATTTCAAGTGTTTAGAAAAAAATAAACAAAAAAACATCGGGCTTCAAACTGGCGAAAGAAAACAAACAATTGAGGTTGTAACTCATAAGCGTAAGTTAGGCTAGATCTACACGAACACAGAAATCGCATATTCCTTTTAATTAGGTAATAGACAACATCATCGTATTCTAATCATCTATCGATGTTATAAAAAAGGGCAACATGAAAACTTTTAGTTTGATAGCTGTTGTATAATTATTTTTGTGGGTTTTCTCACTTAGCTGTTTTTTTTTCACAAGTGATATACTTTGTAAAGAAAAGTACTAGTTATAACTACTTTTGTTTGCAGAGGGACTGTTCCCACTGCCTGAGCAAAGGTCTCCAGCATTGAAATCAAGTCATTGATTGGTATTGCATTACACTACGCTTGCCAAATGAGGGTTACCAACACGGGCTATGTTCTGTAAATCCGAAAAACACTGCAGGTCCTGGGATTTGAACCTAGTACTACTCGGTTTTTATTTAAATAAAGACAGATAGACAAAATAACCCTTCAACGCAGCGCAACCCACGATATTGTTCTGCAGAATTTAACGTATTAGGTATTTTATGGTGTCAGCGTTAATTTTAAAGAATAAAATTATAAAGCGGGTTTTTGTTGTGTACTCTCCGCCTAACATCCCATCCAGGGCGGTCACGCAAATATAGATCTCAGTGTCTTGCGCCTGCGCCGATGATTTACACAAAGCCGTTAAATCGGCTTAACCCAGCTTAGTTTTGTTTGGAGAAGCTTAATTTTAATGAGCGTTTTTGATATCCATAATGTACATGTTCGAGCGGTACTTCATTTTTGCCATGGGTTCATATTTGCATTCAAATAAGCGATGCTCATCTATTGAAAAACTGTATGACTCAGATGCAATGTTGTCGTACATCCCGATGACTAACGCTCGTAGGTGCGAGTTCCATGTTTTTTGGCATTGGCAGTATGTAAAAGTTACGATAAACATTTAATATACATAAAAGTTAGTAAATCAATAGTATCTATCTATTCGGAAAATACACAGAGACCAAAAAACAGGAACACATTAAAAGTATAATGTTGTTCCGTCATACTGTCGTCTCTGTTGCAGTGTGGTGACTGACATATCCGCCTAATCGATCTTTTTATGAGTGAGCAAATAGGATTTTCCGAAAATATCAAGTTTTCGACACAATTTTAAATAGTTTATTCTCTAAGAAGTTGATTGTTTATAAATACGTATTTTAAAATAGATAAAATTGTTATCTTAACGTTTCTTAGGTATCTATAATATATTTTATACATATTTTTCTCTTGGGAAGAAATCTTCATCTGAATCAAAGACCAAAACTTTGACAAGGTTTTGTTAAAAAACTATAGTGATTATTAGTATAATTAGTCAGATGTCTTATCAGCAATCATTTTTAATAATGCTCAGTTTGCACACATTGCATTTTTAAATACTTCCTGTGTACATAGAAAGTATTTTTTCATAACCTTCCAAACCTCTGCTGACCACCACCTCAGAATAATTACACCTAGAAGGATATTTCCATACAAAAAAGCGCGCCATTTGTGATGCCAAAAACAACTGTCAAATAACAATTCGTTACACATGTAGGTAATCACAATTTTCAGTATTTAACATGTATGAACACTACTTGTGCTTCTCTGTTATGTTGTTGCAACCATTTACTGCACAAATAAACATTTTGAAGTAGCTCTTACCTCGAGAAAATAACATCGGTAAGTTCAGATCCAGACGTGACCTGATATTTGTGGCATCAAAACGGGTACCTCGACTCGCCTTCTATGCGTAATTATTATAAGACCACCACCAAATTTTCAAAGCAGGTGCATGTGTTTAGATACTTTGGTGAAATACACTTTATTTTCTTACAAGTCTCAGTTTTACTTCTTCCCTCAATCTAACATATCAGTTAAGTACTGTAACCATAAAAAATATGCTAAATTACTTTTGCGAGCCATGTGAACATGAGGGTTATGAGGTCATAACGAGGGGTTGTAAAACAAATGCCCACGATAAGATAACCGCCACGTGCAAAGTAACTCTGCAACTCGTAACTTTCAGAAAGGAGTTATAAGATGTTTTTTGGGTCTTTCAAGTATATGCTTAAAACATGATTCTTTAAACTTTTACATAAAAGTGTGCGATGCTAAAGTTCTCCCGAGCTCCTGAGAGCGGGCGGTAAGCCGATACTTAAGGTCCTCCAGACGCTCTTCAGTTCTGTCATCCTCGAGGGAAAAACGCCAAAGGCATGGGGCAGAGGCGATGTGATGCTGTTCTTCAAGAAGGGTGACAAAACTCTCTTGAAGAACTACAGACCCATCTCGCTTCTGAGCCATATCTATAAGCTGTTTTCGAGAGTCATTACGAATCGTCTCGCTCGCAGGTTTGACGACTTCCAACCTCCCGAACAAGCAGGGTTCCGAAAAGGCTATAGTACCGTAGACCACATTCATACGCTGCGGCAAGTTATACAGAAGACCGAAGAGTATAACTTGCCACTTTGCTTAGCGTTCGTGGACTACGAGAAAGCCTTTGATTCGATTGAGACCTGGGCAGTACTGCAGTCTCTCCAAAGGTGCCAAATAGACTACAGGTACATTGAGGTGCTAAGGTACTTATACCAGAACGCCACCATGTCGGTCCGATTACAGAACCGGAGCTCTAATCCGATCCAACTACAGCGAGGCGTGAGACAAGGAGACGTTATTTCTCCGAAACTGTTCACGGCTGCGTTGGAGGATATTTTCAAGCTTCTGGACTGGAAAGGACGCGGCATCAACATCAATGGCGAGTACCTAACACACCTGCGATTTGCCGATGATGTAGTTCTTATGGCTGAGACCTTGGAAGACCTGAACATAATGCTCGAAGATCTCGGTAATGCTTCTCAAAGAGTGGGTCTTAAGATGAACATGGACAAAACAAAAATCATGTTGAATGCCCATATTGCACCCGCTCCAGTTAACGTTGGGAACATTACACTCGAAGTTGTTGACCACTATGTTTACCTGGGACAGACAGTCCAGCTAGGTAAGTCCAACTTCGAGAAAGAGATCTCTCGTCGAATCCAGCTCGGATGGGCAGCGTTCGGGAAGCTCCGGCATATATTTGCGTCCGAAATACCTCAGTGTCTCAAGACAAAAGTCTTTGACCAGTGTGTGTTGCCAGTAATGACCTATGGGAGCGAGACGTGGTCCCTTACTATGGGTCTCATAAGAAGGCTCAAGATCACCCAGCGAGCAATGGAGAGAGCGATGCTTGGTATTTCCCTGCTCGATCGAATCAGAAATGATGAGATCCGCAGGAGAACAAAAACAACCGACATCGCTCGAAGGATTGCATCGCTGAAGTGGCAGTGGGCGGGACACATAGCGCGGAGAACCGATGGCCGTTGGGGCGGAAAGGTTCTCGAATGGCGATCGCGTACCGGACGACGTTCCGTGGGCAGGCCCTCTACAAGGTGGACCGACGATCTGGTCAAGGTCGCGGGAAGCCGCTGGATGCGGACAGCGCAGGACCGATCGTTGTGGAGATCCTTGGGGGAGGCCTATGCCCAGCAGTGGGCGTCGTTCGGCTGAAAAGATGAGATGAAGATGATGCTAAAGTTGGGTAGGTATCCACTATTTTCGCGCAACGCAAATCCAGCCCGTTGGCACAATAGGTTGATAGGCTGATGTTAACCCATAAGTGCAGACGCCATTTTAAATGCCTTACTTTTCTACACACAATTCGTCGCTGACGCCGCAAAAAGGGGCAAACCTCATTTTTTAAAAATAAAATTTGATTGTTTTAAAATTGTGAGAGAAACTTTTGCAAGCGTAATTTAGTAGAAATGATTGAATATTTTATCAAGAGCTTGAAAAAAATATCCGGCGTGTGCAACGAGTCCAGTCCACTAGCCCTGAGAAAGATAGCAAGCGGCCATTTTGGAAAAAATGGTTAAGGCCTATGTTGAAAAGGTGACGTCTTGTGGCTTATTTACATTTTTTACCAAGGGATTCTAATCCCAATCTGAATTTATTTAATAACTGATTACATACCTAACCAAAAAATTTTGCGTATTAAGTAGCTATAGAATTATGAAACTGTTATTTTTGTCTTGTAGATATCTAAAGAACATCAAACTTCACTTCCTATATTATAAGTAGGTATCCATTCATAGCGACTGAAGACCGCCTCGGTTGTGTGGCCTTGCGATGACTCAGCATTTCAGCACGTGTGAACTTCGTCCTACATTTTTTTTAAATGCAGACTGTTTGACATGCAATACTCACACCAGCAATGGCCAGCGATATTGCTCGCGTAAACTTAACATATACGAGTAAAACCACAAAACAGCGTCGTTCGGCAGAAGTTACCGTTATGCGTCAAACATTTTTTTTTTTGCTATAGGTATTAATGTTTTATGGTATCCGCGCAATGCTGCGTCACGCACGGCTTTTTGGTAGAATTGTAGGCTAAGATGTTAGGTTAAACAAGTTCCTTTTATGTTTGCACCAAATATTTTTTTATTATTTCATTACATAAAACCAGTCCTATGTCTAACTCTGTATATTATTTATTTCCTTTTATTTCATGCATTACCTATGTTTTAATTCAAATTATAAAGTTAAAAGGTATTTTTTATGTGATGCTGAAAAAAAAAAGACTGACACAAATCCTAAAAATGTTTTTTTTTTGTATTCATATAGATTTATGCAATAAATGTAAAGTTTTACCTTAACTTATTGTTTAGATTTTCAGTTTTGAAATTCGTTCATAAATGTTTATTAGACGCCTCGACGAGGAACACCCTTGAGTGGAGCATAAATCACGTTTTTTAACCCACTGCACTATCTTGCTTGCCATCACCTATAATGGTTCGAACACACATATGGCAAACTGAAAAGAGATAAACGCATTGCAAATGGATTGCCAGGAAACGATTAAGAACACGTTTCAATTTTAGGAAAAAAATCGATAGGAATCTGATACTTAATACTTAATAACATATTTTCTCGTTTGCTGAATAGGTGTTCCGTGATTCTTCAACTTGGGCTGATAAGAAAAACGAAAAACTCGCATTACTAGGTATTGTGCAGGTTAAAGAAGGTTTTACACTTAAAATAGCAACCGAACCTATGTTTTTTATAGTACATGGCAGCTACAGCTCGAAAAAAGTATTTAAGAAGAAATGTAGTTTTTTTTTCGCTGCTATAGCTTGGGCAGTAACTTTCCGGTCAGCAGTTTGCATACTTGTTTGCCATCGACGTTGTAAAAAATAAAGCTTACGTTCCTTTACGAATGCAATCTCGAGCTCGAATCGTTCGAGCTAGCTATGCTCGTTAAGTGGCCGACACGTCAATAGGTGCATATAAATCATAAAAACAAATGTAAGTAGCTACTTTTAAATCGATGCGAACTAGGTACTTATTGAATTATTATAACTGTATGAAATACTTAAAATTCCCAAGCAGTTCAAGTGGGCGACATTCTCCATCTGACAGACGTTCAGCTAATCACCACAAAAAATGCCGCCACCCTGGTTGCCTCATTAATTTGAATTGACATGTTATGTTTCGTTAGAATTTACAAATGTTGCAGCCTAGAACAAAAGGATTGTTTGAATGTTGTCTCATTTTAAAACTGTTTTGTTAATATGTCTTTTTTGAAAATTACTGTAATTATTAGATAAGAACATTATCCTCCCTATGGGTAGGATTTGCTAGAGCAAACGTTGATCATCAAATTGTCATTTAGCTTTGCCTAAAATGTCCGTTTAAGTGACTGTCCGACATTTAGGTATATTGTATCTTTAAAATAATTATAACATATATTATGCAGATAACAATGATCCATTGGTTAGTAACAAAAAACTTACAGTTATATTAGTGGGTATCTATAGACATTAAACATAAAGTAGGTTAGTACATTTATTCACAAAATAAAATACTTTCCGCGTTCGTGTTTCTAATGGTGAGTATCCAGTGCCTCAGTAGACAGTCCCACCTTGTAGCTAGAACCTTTATAAGACTATTATTAGGACTACCCAGCAGCATTCTGGTTTTACGGATGCATCTATATTTCGACAATCAGTTTTTTGTATGGTAATACATATCACTATTGACACTTTATTTTTATTTTGTCGAGTTAGACTATGAAAACGTTACGTCTTACGTTTGCAAGATTTGCTTTTTTGGGTATTTTGTTAATAAACTTTAAGTTTGCTAATATTAATTTTTAAGTGTTAAAGTAGATAAATATACTTATGTATTATTCAATTATGAATAAAGTCACATTAATGGCAATTTAGAACGCTAAGAACGATGTTTTCGCTTGTCAATTTACACGTTTGTAAAAAAACATAAATGTTATTTTCTCTTGTTACAAAACCAAGTATGGTTGGTGCTATCGATTTTTAGTTAAGTATGTATGTTACAAAAAAGAGGTAATTACTTGTTTTCTGTGCAGTATGATTACTTTCATATCGAAAAGAGTCGAAGCTTGAATTTATGTATACGAGTTTAAGAGGGAGAGTGATGTTGTGAATTGTATAGGTATTATATCAGGGAAGTTGTGGTTACAAATGGTAGGGCAAAATGCCGGTTCGGAATGGAATACCAAATAAGTTTGCCTATTATTATAGTAAAAGGGGTTGCGATCAGTACGTCTACCTAGAGTTGCCATTACGTTAACGGCGATCGTTGCGTTCAGAAATTTGTATGCTATTTTTGGTTCCTTCTTTTTTATATCACTTGGGGCGCCCTTACTGAAATCCTAGATGAATTACATTATTTATTTATTTATTTATTAAAGAAATCAATCTTACATAAAAATACACACTGTCCCACAAAACTGTTTAAACAGTTTGTCTGTGGGATCAGGAGTCTCACTAACATAATATTTTCATAAAACTAATGTTACATAAACTTATGGACTAACATAGCGATAAAAGGTAACTTTGTAGCATCCTTTTAAACGTCTTTTTATTCGTCTCCTGACGGATAACCCTAGGCAGACAATTTAATATGTAGGAGAGTACGGCGAAGGCTAGAGGCTGTCATTGGTGTCAACGAATGGTAGACATACAGATGATTATTCCGCTAATAGCTTATAACACAGTTCATCAATAGTCTTCCACTTCACTTAACCCCTTGAGTGTCAGCGGAACACAGGGGTGTTCCTAAGAAAACCCTAAGAAAAAAATGGCAAACAATGGCACACAATGCAAAAACCTGAACAATAGAACCTGGTCGATTTTCTGTATCTGTTAAACCGGAGCGGTAGGCACTACCGCCCGTCTCGCCCCCGCAGACATAAAATGTTATTTTCTTGGAGCACAGGAGCTATTTTCGAAAACCCAACGTACAGATTAAAGAAGACTTGATGGCCTATATTTACCTGTAAAAACTATACAATTCACACTTATAGTTTAGGAGCCTTAGCCAATTGAAGCTAAGACCCTTTTTCTAGTTTTTTTTTAGTATAGAAATTTATATACCACGACAATTTTAAACGTACAGATTGAAGAAAATATGTCTAAGTTTGTTTTTTTTTCAGATTTTTACTCATTTGTTTAGAAGTAGGCCTTTAAACACAGCGGAATTTAGGATTTTGGCGTGAGTTCGCGCCTTAACAAAATGCGGCAGACAATGTGACATCCGCAGTAAAAACTCGTCGCGTCGCGTCGCGCGTCTGTCGTCGGCGCACACGACGCGCGTCGCGCGACGACGGATAGATGAATGAACGCTATCAGTGACGCTCGCGAGGAATCCGGCACGCAGGACCAGAGAATGCAGTCCGCTAATGTAAAATAGATTAGAAGAAAACTAATAAAACTTAGCATTACTAAATGCCTAGCTGTCTTTGACAAAGTTAGGCAGATAAATAAATAAATAAATAAATAAATAAATATGCGCCATACAACACACCTCTTGCAATGGTCTCGAAGTAGGGATTAATATCCCTGTGTTACGAGGTACCACACAAGAAAATCAGCCAGGGGCGTCTCCCAGGACACCCAGACCCGATTCAATTCAGAAAAGATCGTTTCCTGAATTGACCCGACCGGGAATCGAACCCGGGACACTAAGGAAATCGAGGCGAGAAACCGTACTGCAGCGCACTACGCCAATCGTGTCGTCATAGCAGCGGAACAACTTAAAAGCGTTAGCCGGGGGTGGATCGAAAACGTTGCATTTTTGTAAGATTTTCGTGATTATTTCATTGAATTAAAATATAACCTAAATTTTCCTATTGTGTGCTTAATACTATTTAAAAACACATTGAATTGTCTAAAATTAGGTAGTCGCTAAATTACTTAAATAAAAAACTGTTTCTTTTTAAATAAGTAGATAAGACACGTAAAAATTCACTGTACACAGTAAATTATGAAATTAAAAGGTGCATTGAATAATAGACAGATAATTCATACTTTATTTGAATTCAGCTAAATAATCACCTAATAAATACCTAACTAATTGTTACCGACTAGTGGTTTATCGGTGGAATAGAATGGACATTACACAAAAAAGTTGAATCCGCACTGTTTCCAGGGGCTGGGAAAAATGGTAATCCAGCAAAAAACCGCCGTTATTTTCAAGGGTGACCTTCATCAAGGGTGAATCATGGTTCCTCCTGGTGTCAACGATGTAGTCAATAATGTTAACATGTGTGATGTTTAGACGGAAAAGTAACATTGTTCTTAGAACAAATATGAAAAAGTATCAAGATCTCACAGATATCATACTCTCCTAGCTCAAAGCTGAGTTGTGAGCTATGATCATGGGTCTGCGACACGGACAGGTGGACTGGAGGTCTACTTTAATTTGTCCAAACACGAAATATCGGTTATATTTACATACACACATACACGCCATTCCATCACGACTATATCCCAAAGAGGGGTAAGAGGCGAGTGGACTGACCGTGGTAGGTGGTGAACCTTCCGCCGTTCTCCGGGTTGCTTTGATTTTTATCAGTGTTTTCCATCAATCGGAAACGAATTTAACCAATTGTGATAAATTTGTTCGCTTGTTTTTCTTCTATCCCCAGGCCCAAAAGGATATGGAACCAGAAGAGTGGTCATCATACTACCAAAATTCCTATGAACGCAAAGTTCTAATCACTTTCTTTGACAATCCATACACAAAAACTAGGATATTCGGCAAAGAGCTGATGAGAATGATACCTAACTCCATATCTAGAGATATAGACAGAGGTAATTATACTTTTAATTCAAATTTTCTTATTATTTGCAGTACCATAAGTTCTAATACGTATATTTTTTTCATAGATCATCAGTAAAACGCCTATTACAGTCATCAATAAGGGAAGGTGTAACAGACGTAGTAATAATAAATTAAAATCAGAAGCAACCTAATGGATTCCTATTGGTTTTTTCGCAGATTTAACAATGAACACAAAGATGGATCTAGCCAGATTTGAACTGGGGACCACGCAGGTTCCGAGCCGGCAAATCTTTTGGCGTTAAAAAAAACAAACACTTAACTATAGTTCGAAATAAAATTCACCTCGAGTTTTTGGTATTATCAAGCATCACATTTTTAATTTTGCCTACAAAATACATGAATTTCATAAACAACACATTTTTTTATAGACTTTTAGTCTTTTTCAATTCAGATTAATACCTAAATATAAGTATTAACGTAAAAGCCTGGCTGAAAGAATGGCATACTGTTTTTTTTATGAGAAACCTAACGCGGGCGAAGACTATATAAAAGGAGATGTTAATTTATTTGTAGTGTACGACCAAACAAAAACAATTGGTTTTAAGCGTTCCAGCTAAATTTCGGAGCATATGGACCCTATTCCACTTGATTTATCCTTATTCTTTTATGTTATGAATATTATTTTAATTCAAATAGTATGACCAGGCTCAGCGATTGCTTTGGAATACTGTGCTTGTCAGTCGCATATCTGGATCTCACGACCGCTTTCCATCAAAAGGAGTGAGGTCATCTTGACGGGCATTATTATAAAAATAGTTAAGTAGTGTTACAATTTTCCGTAATCTAAGTATCTTATTAATATTAGTAGGTATAAAACTAGATTTGTTTATATTTAGACGTTTAGGGTTCTTACAAGCTACACAGTCCTAATGCGATTTCACTGTGCGTAGGCTCAACATAGATCTTTTTATTTATCTATTTATAAGCTAGGCTAAACCGACCCTCAAAATTCTCAAGGTGATTCGAAAATATACACTATTTAAGCTACTTAAAGCTGGCAAACTTAACTTTGAGTGGCAATTGTATATTTGCTTTTCGTTAATTTAATCTTTTTCTCTTTCTTGTATAAGGAAAAGCTTCAGTTATCAAGAAAGGCAGATTTTAGAGTGACCATCAAGCCGATAGTACTCGTACTGCCGGACCTTGATTCTCTCTTCACGACCACTTATTTTGTCAACGTGACACTATTAGTTTGTCAGTTTTCTCCGCGTTTATCAACTCACGCGCAGACGATAATCATTTAGTGCCTTACAGCGCACAACTTTGAGGTAGAAATAGGAGCAGCTGTTATTGACAAAACGCATTAAAGATTTTTATGTGGGTAATATCTTTCTAGAAATTAGCGTTACTTACGTTTAAACTTGGTTTTGGTAATTTTTCTAACCTGTCAATTTTCCCTAAAATTCAAAATCTAAAACCTATCTAAACCTAAGACAAATCAATGCATCCCAATATTAAGTAGCACTAAATAAACTAGTAGAACTTAACTTTGCACAGCCACACTTGTAAAAACCGCTTACCTTCAGAGTAATTTCGAAATTCGAGGGTGAAGCTAAGCATGCCAACACGAACGAGATCGCCTTAGAAAATAGCTAAAAAGACAGATGTTGGACTGACCGTCAAACCGCTGGTGCTGCCAGTCCGCGCGCCACTCCTGGCCCTCCATGGCATCACCAACACCACTTATTTTTTCAACGCGACACTATAAATCAGTTTTCTCCGTGTTAATCAACTCGCGCGCAGACCGCGGCGCGATGCGAAGCTCTCTGTCGTCGGGACGCGTCGACGGCGCGAACCGCCCAGACACGCCTCCCGCCCAATCCTGCGCAGCCCATGCCTATGTACTTAGTTGGGGGGTTTATATGGGAAGATTTTTGGATATGACAAAAATCTACCATGTAAACTTTCAGGTTCATATAAAGAAAGAAAGAAAGAAAGAAAGAAGAAAATATATTTATTTGGTGACAAACCGAAAAATTAAAATAACATTTAAGTGCACATTTAAAATGGGGTGACACGTTTTGGCCCCAAAAAGGCATGTAGGTACTCAGCATATGCCGGGGTATCTTAAAGACACCGCGACGCTGGTCTTCCGTAGATGTCTTAGAGGAGAAACTATGCGCGATGAAATAAAATCAGCAAAAAACGGAAATCATCCCAATTCACAACATATACAAATACTTAAACGATACAACATAATTATGTGTTTGTAGTACTAATACCATTTTTGAATAGATTTTTATATTGGACATTGGAGGAGGTTCACCGTCAGTTGGAGCGACGACTTGCGAACAGGTAACTATGACGTGCATTGGAAGGCCTTTGCTCCTTACCGTACCTTTGCAGCATTCGCATTTCCATTTGCAAATGAGTCTTGTGCATAATGTGTCACTATATGAAGCGAGGTTATTATAGTGTTGAGGATTTCTTAAATGAAAAGAATTTGTGGTTATCTTAGGTATAATCTGCTCCTCTGTACATTTTTTTTTGTTATGACTTTACTCTGTCAATTAAATTTTTGTGTTTAAAAACAAGATTGAAAAGAGTAACCATCGAGTTTCTTGCCGGAGTCTTCTCGATCGGAAACAACCTCCGAACCGGTGGTAGAGTCACATTATGTTTAATTATGATATTTACTATCATAGTATTATTTTATGTAAGTTTATTTTAGTATATTTTTGCTATTTTTTTTTTGTAACTATATTTTTTGACTTGTCATAAGTACTTTTTATAAGTCTAAATGAATAAAGATATTTTTTACTTTACTTACTTTACTTTATCCCGCCTCCTCTCACAATTTCAAATGTTGAAAATAATTAAGCGTTGACTGCTAGAGGCATTAATAATGCTAGAGACATTCACTGTAAATCATTATAAAATACTCATACCCTACGTTTATATTAAAATGAATGGAGTTTGTTCAACACACTACCAACATCTCAAGAAAACGACTAGACCGTGTGATCTGTATGGCTAGTCGAATCGGTAAAATCGACTTATGTAAACCCTACCTTAGCCATCTATCCCAGTAAACCAACAGCATATGTATAAAAATTATTTATCTCGCTGTTTTGTGCAAAGGTGAGTCAAGATTGGTTTCTCAATGTATTTTTAGATGAAACTGTTTTAAAGTGCAGTTGTGCGTTGTATAACATAAATATTAATGGCGTTTCATGTAAATTAATCGGTTGCAGAAAGGTTTTATTAGTAAATAGCAGTTTCGTGGTTGAATTGTAGAACATTATGATTTATGCACATGGAGGAGTACATTTCATTTTTAAAAGCTCTACTCTCAGTCTTTGCAGGAAACTATTATCTTCCAAATTCCCGACTAAACATGTCTTCAGAGGCCAAGAGGTCTCCATATCAGAACTGTTCTACCCCTGCAGCCATTGTTCCTGCCAACTGCCACGTCAACAGAACTCACTTAACTACAAAGCTCAATACTCAATGTTTTATTTGCAAGCCATATGTAACAGAAGATGGTAAATTATTATAATATAATACATGACCAATATGGACCCTGTCGGGCACGCAAAAGGGTAATGAAAGAGAGGAAACGCTTCAATTAAAGAGATAAGATAAGATAAGTCTACAAATGCTGCGCAAACGCAGCGTGGGATGCCCACACTTAAGGTAGACAGACAAATTGATTAACGTCATGGGGTTCTGGTGGTAACAGCACGGCTGCTATCTCTAATTCCTGGTTTACATTATACCATAATCACCAATGATTCACGCGCTGATGAAATTATTTCCCAGAAAATTTCCTCGGCAACATCGACAGCAATTAGTTACATTGTCTCTTCATTATTTTTACTCCCGCTCGAAAACACGCCAACGTGCAGCGGCAATAGCATGGGCAACAGCATTACGAGTGACCTGTTTACCTACTACGTAGCACTGCCCAATTCCATGCCCCCTTTCCTGCTCCATGCAGTGTATTGTGGACGTTCAAAGCTATGGGGAATGATGACGCTGAATCTTGCACAGGTGAATAGACCTTTACCTTAATTCAGTGTTATTCCGTCTGATATTTATAGACAGGTCTGCTAAAGAGGCTCGTCACTCGCCGCTTGCTGGGCAATGTGAACCAAGCATAAACACCTTGAGTACTGCATTTACGAACCAAAGTGGGCAGTGTCTTAGTAATTCACCGGATTGTAAACAAGGGCGGTTAACAAAAGCTGGAGTAAGAGGGTAATACCAACGAATGTTCATAATATTTATAAAAGGATACAGACGGGCGCTGGATGCCCAATGTTACAAGAAAGTATAACCGGCTGCACTATTCACGGATGATGGTAATGTTCAGGTGGATGTTCTTTTTTTTAGATATTTTTTTTTTAGATTCAAAAATCACATCAAACCAGCTTTATTAAAAAAGGGCTATTATACTACAAAAGACTACCCTATAGATAAAAATGCCTGGGTATAAAGCTCTCTGCTCAATGCGGGATTTAATAGCTCTATTGTAACAGATGTTTTATTGTAATAGTTAATACCTAGCCTACCTAACTTTTGTTTTAGATTCTTGTATGGTTGGTTGTTTTTTTTTTCTCTTTTTTTATATTCTTTTAGGTTTATTTGTATCAAAAGGATACACTGCTTGTACTTTACTAACGCCTGTTGTAAACCCAAAACAAGTTTAAAAGAGTAAGTAACTGCTGAGTTTCTCGCCGGGTCTTCTCAGCAAGAAAGTGGTAGAGTCGCATTATGTCTGTATACTGTGTATTTATATATCCATATTATTATGGTGTTTATGTCTATTATTTAGTATATTTTGCTGTAAATTTGACGATTTGAAAGTACTGATAAGTATACAGTCTATTTTAATAAAGTTATTTGAGTTTGAGTTTTGAGTTTGTAGGTAGTCGTAAGTAATCCGCTGCGCCACACTCTGACTTAAGGTGACTTAAGACTTTTAATGAGGATGTTGATGACGAATATCATAGGTAGGTGACGAAAGTACGACTTTGTAAAATTAACGCGAAAGATATACTTAGGTAAGATTGTAGTCATTCTTACAGCCTCGAGTGTAACACTCCTTCACCGTTCGCGCGTAGTATGTCCTTCAGTTCTAGTACCTACGGTCGAAAGCATAAATCTTTTTTTTCTCAGATATTTTTAAAGCCTCGGAAATGTATAGATAATATTATGTATGCTTTTGATTGTACCTACGTAACGTTTTAATTATTTTGTCTTATATTAAACATGTTAGTAAAACCTTGAGCAATATTTGATATCAAATGATGTAAAACTAAGGTTTATAAATCGCAAACATTTTATTCTCAAAAATCATTCTCTATTATGTATAACATTCATCTGTCCTGCAGTCAACCCACAGAAACATTAAAAACCTTTAGGAAATTGTTTATTATTTATACCTACATTAAAATAATTTGTATTTTGGTAATAGATTTGTAAAGCATACAAACAAAATATTCCTGAAACCACAAAAACATTTCACTTTGACATGCGTAGCTTTCTTGTGGCTAGCGCAAGCGGAAAAATTGCGCTGTCTCGCTCTTACGTAAGTTGATTGAGCTTTTAGAAAGAAACAGGTGCTCAGAGGGCGGTGCGTCCGCGCAAGCTCGCTCGGCCCACCCGAATAAAGCGAGAAATAAGAAAATTGTTACAAATAAACTGATAATAGATATTTAATTAATCACACGGAATGTTAAGGCACTAAACAGAGAGTCATTTTGTGTTTTAGTAATTTATCTTTGTAAATACCAGTAATGGTCGGTCTTTTGAGACACGTTATTTGTTATTGTAAATGTAGATTTGCGTGAATTATTAAGTCCTACGTGTTACAATTGATATTGTCGTTATTTAAACGCCTGTTAATAGATTTACAATCTTTTGAGAATTTATTGACATATTTAGTGGCAGTTGCGGTGGTTTGGTGGATACCATTTTGATCAGTTAAGTCTAGAATG
Source organism: Udea olivalis (assembly GCA_947369235.1). Taxonomy (NCBI): domain Eukaryota; kingdom Metazoa; phylum Arthropoda; class Insecta; order Lepidoptera; family Crambidae; genus Udea; species Udea olivalis. The sequence continues at coordinate 4,108,035 of OX376362.1, read as the reverse complement.
CTGAGAGGTTCGTCAGGTAGGTGAAGCACGAGCTCTCTAATTCACGACGGAACCAAACCATCATCTAAGTTCATGTCGTGGTGGGCAGGGAATAGATGGACGAATAGCTTTTCAGATTGCTACAAACAGTATAATTTTACAATAATTCTTGAATCTTTTATCGTCAAATATCAACATTTACACATAATATTACTGATAGCGCGTAGAATAGACGGCTTTTGATACAATTCAATTTTGCATTCATGAATGTTACAAATTGGATGGAAGTTGTGATGGTTTCCAGTACATTGCCAGAATGGTGCTGTAATGGAGATCATTTGAGGACAGACGTAGCGGGAGCGACGGGATAATATTATTCTCTTAGAATAATTACATAATATAGTAACCAAGTCCGCGCGCCCATATTGAAGCACCTTATTTGGAGCCATCTTTGCAGTGTTCATTACAGCTTCGCAATATTCAATGTCAAAGCTCGCCGCACGTGAGCAAGTGATAGTCACGCATGTGTGGATCGGACTAGTGCTTCATTTCTGACGGGGCGGTTGCATGAAGACTATCCTTCTATCTATACGTTATTATTCTAAGATCATTCTAAAGTGTGTAAAAGCTTCTGCTTCTCAGTTTAAACTGTTTTGAATATTACAATTTTTACCTGCTTTCCAAACTAGCGATGCATTTCCAAAAGTAGGTAGGTACTCGTAGAATCCTCGATTTAGGTAAATTTTTTGCTTACTTTTATATTGAAGATTAAAATAAGCCTAGGACCAGGCCGAATTTTGCTAGTATCTACGAGTATATTAACATGCTTAAACTTAATCACACCTACATTCGGTAAATCTTTTGATTCTACATTGAGTCTTCCTATTTTGAAAAATTCAAAATTCCACGTGCATTCTAAAACGGGTACTGCATTTCCGAGAGAAAAATCGTCGGTCCTCGCTGTTTACTGCGCGGGCGACGACAGCGCGCCTTCCTGCGCGCATTTGTCTCTCAACGCACACTCGCACGCCGGATGCGCTTGAAAAAGTTATGGGTGCTAGGGTGGCTGTCAATCATGAACATTATTAGGATGGAGTCTGAAAAATTCAGACGCTCTGCGAAGTGTCATCCGTTGCCGACATCCCTGCTACTCGGACAATTCGCTAATCTTCCACTTGCAGGTATAATTTGCACAGCGAAAGAATTGAATAGTCTGCCTGATTAGGTGTTTCCAGTCAACAGTTGCCGGAAAAAGGGAGATGAAACCTTTTGCTTTAAATGCTTTTGCTGCTTGTTATAAATGAGAGGATGTAACGCTATGATAGGACGCTAAATTCACAATTCATGAAAAACGTTATTCTTATTTTAGCTCTAGTTGAACGCTTTTTTAGAAATGTAGTCAGCGCTAAAAATAAAAACACCAAAACGGGTAAGTAACCCTAAAAAAAATAAGTTAAGTACCTTATTAGTTACTTTTTTTCTATAACGCTGTTGATTAGTAACTTACACAACTTTAACTGGCATTCCTTATGCCAGACATCTGTGAATTCACAAAACTGTCGGGTAAAGTAATATTTCTTAAGTTCTCCTACTACCAACCAAATGTATGGTTCCCCTACCACGAACTAACTTTCACTGTAAACATTAGCGCTTTGTTTACCGGGTGAGATCGTAAACTACTGTGCGCCGCCTGGGAAATATTTATTTGACTGCTGCGCTCGAGTGGGCTTCAAAGAGCTTCGACGAAAAAAATGTGGGCGATACACAAGCCTCAAGTGGCTGAGGCGAATTTCAGGTAACGCCAACTCTTTTAAGGGTTAGGTACCGTGTTGTGTGTCTGACTAAGCTTTATTTTTGCAAGATTAGGCTGAGCTGTTTCATTTGCAAGACGGTATAGTCATAGTATCCTCAATTGATTTTTTTGAAAAGGTCAAATTAAATTGATAGTAGGTATATTTTATATCGAGGGACTAAACGAAGCCATAATATACCAGAGGTGGTTTGACTCCCGAGCGTGCGATGGGAGCCAATTAAACCGAGGGTATATTAAGTTGGCGTTCAGTCTCGAGGTGCAAACTGTACGTTTCACTTTGAGTGCGAGAAAACTAGTCAATTTAGTAAATAAATATTACTTAATAAAATTAAAATCACAAATGATTCTTATTCCCCCAGTCCATAAAACTTTCGTAAGTTTTTAGGTAAATCCTTTGCTCGACGTCAAACTCTTCACTACTGCGGGAGTAGGCCTGGTGACCTGAAACACAGGTTTGGTTTGAACCTATTTCAGGCACCAGCCTCTCACACCTTAGGATTATTCTTTTAATTTGTTATATAGTACATAACTCACGTAATAAACTCAAACTCAAATAACTTTATTCAAATAGACTGTATCAGTACTTTCAAATCGTCAAATTTACAGCAAAATATACTAAATAATAGACATAAATACCATAATTATATGGATATGTAAATAAACAGTATACAGACATAATGCGACTCTACCACCGCGTCGGAGTTGTTTCTTGCTGAGAAGACCCGGCGAGAAACTCAGCAGTTACTCTTTTAAACTTGTTTTGGGTTTACAACAGGCGTTAGTAAAGTACAAGCAGAGTGTCATTTTGATACAAATAAACCTAAAAGAATATAAAACAAAGAGAAAAAACCAACCTTATAAGAATATTATAACAAAAATTCATTTAAACAATTCAAAAAGAAAAATTGTTAGTCAGTACATACTAGGTACCTATTAACTATTACAATAAAACATCTGATACAATAGAGCTATTTAATCCCGCATCGAGCAGAGCGCTTACACCCAGGCATTTATATCTATAAGGTAGTCTTTTGTAGTATAATAGCCCTTTTGTAATAAAGCTGTTGATTGATGTGATTTTTGAATCTATGTAAAGGTAACAAATGGTTTTTGGAATTTTGTTGTAATAATGTTTACCTTAAAATATACCTAAGTGCTATATTTAAGATCCTATTGTGAAGAGGAAATAAATATTTCATTCATTCATTCGTTCATTCATTCACTGTCACAGGACATTCCTAGTAAATTTATTTAAAACCGAACAAATTTACACTTGACAAAAATTCTGAAACTGAACTTTTTATGGTGTTGGAGACAGAAACTTATAGATATAGGTACTTGAAAATGAGACGTCTTACGTCAGAAGGGTGATGACGATTATGTGTCAAATCCCAGTCGCAAAACGTTCTACGTGTTTGGCCTATAAATTTTTCACATGTAAATGTGTAAGCCTGTATGGACCCTGTTGTTGTCTGAAATAAAAAATAAAAATAATTTATTTCGGGAACATGAGTCCATAGTGTTAGTAAAAGTCAATTTTAAAAACTATGTTAGTAAATATAGTGATTGTTCTTAATATTAGTGTCTTTGGCGAGTTGGACCCGAGTCCACTGTCCGTGTCCAGCCTCGCCGCAACCACCCTAAGGAGGCTGTTGGAGCCGCCCCGTACCCGCCGCACCAGCGACACAATGCGTTTCCTAATGATACCCATGAGGCTGTCCACTACGGCTGCAGCTAGCATCCCAGACGACCTGCAGTGACGGGGCAGCCCCCATCAGTCCCCTGAAAGCGTTATTATACTGAGTGACTAACGCTCGTTGGGTGTAATTTGTCCACAGGCTACAAGTGTAAAGTGAGTTACAAAATGCTTTAAAAAGCGTACCTACGCTTTACCTCTCTAGTGCAACGCAAAAACCTGCGGGACAATATATTAGCCCTAATAAACTTATTTTGTTTTATTCATTTATTTTATAATTAAAGAAAAAATCCAACAAAGTGAGTAACTATCTAAGGAAAGAGAAACGCTGAATATATTTTATCAGAATCACGTGCGCTCAAAGGAGTTCCAGTCTTCTTTACCTATTTTTAAAGACTTGCGTCGACTTCTGATTACCAAAAACTCCGAAGAAAATGATCACCTCCTGTTTCCTGTAGGTCAGCTGGTCAGTCGTAATGGTAGCAGTAGATGCGTCATTGCTATCAATTCAACTACAAGAAAAAGTTTACACACAAAACTACCCGCATTCTCTGGTCATTCTTATACCACTTCTATTATTCTCTCAGCATAAAATCTGTGGTCAAGGTGTGATCTCCATTATTTTTATCATCGCAAATGCTATCATAAACCCATCGTCGCGGTTCAGGTGAACGGCCGCACCGCGCGTCGTTCGCAAGATGGCGTCCATATTTCTGTCATCGATGCGTCTGATGCGCGCCAAAATAAGATTATTGGAAATTTGACACAGAGAAGAGCGTAGTTTACGATCGTAGACGCTTTGCGAGAGATAGTGATGACGCATGTAAGTGGTCCTTGGGTATTTCGGGAGGGACTATTCTCGTTAACCACCAAGATGTTTACCACTTAACGTGACCCTTTGAAAGATTTGGTTTGGTTACAATTAGGTACTTGCATATAACTGTTTGAGTTTCCTTACAATTACTAACTGTAACTGTAGGTTAATTAACTCTTAATTAAAGCACAAGTTGAAGTGAAAACAATCTGATTAATCAGCTTTCCCATTGGTTCGAAAACGTAAAAGGAATAAGAGCTATACCTAAGCCTAAGCCTACATAACTATACCTACCGAACTAAAAAACCTACTGAGCGTAATTTGTCAAACCAACAAAATTTGTCAAATATGTAAGTAGATATTAATATTAGTAGGCAGTAAGTAACCAAATGAAAGAAAATGGTAGTTTATTACATAATTACCTAGATACAAGAAAAAAGTAAAGCCATTCAAGTGCCTACTATTTATTTCATAGCAAACTGCTGCTATTGAGTTAGTTACTAAGAAGACAATAGAGGCCCGTTAGACCGCATTTTTCCAGGCACGTACTAAACACACTTAAAGATCGTTTTGCCTTGTTTTATGAAGTTATAGTTCCCGTCAAACTTCCAGTCCACTTTGAAGTTGTCCCGATTCCCGCATACCATTTTTTTCTTACGCTTGTGCGAAACAACTTCAGAGTGGACTGGTTTGACGCGAACTTACACAACCTCTACAGTAGCTGTGGTCCACCATACAACAGAAATAAGTGTGGCCCTGCTGTGAGCTGCTCACACGCTGCGCTGCTCACGTTTTGTCTCATGTTGCAATTTTTGCAAAGGGTACGACTACCAGTATAATCATCGTCAACGTATGGCCAAAAAACATTTTCTGTTCTATGGTGGACGACAGGTCAACCTACACAAAATGGATTTTGGGTAAGAAAGGTATGTATTGTGATTTCGTGTATACAAAATAAAACACAATATTGGACTCTCTAGTCATATAATTTTTTAAGAACTTTTTTCCACTGGGCTTATTTGATTTTTTCGGTCTCAGTATGTCTAGCATGAGCTTATATAAATGACAGAAGCTAGCGTCCGCGTAAACCGCGTTGACGTTTTTGTGTAGAACTTCGGTAGGCGCGGAACCAAAAATGGCATACACATTTCTGAACGCAACGATCGCCGTTTACGTGACGGAAACTCATGGTAGACCTACAGATTACAAGTGAGGCCGAATTCATAAAGTCGAACTTGCGTTGGTCTATCTAGCTATAAAAACCATCAGGTAGGTACAATTTTATCAGTGTTTCCACCAGTTTAACTATGGTTCCCTACTAAATAGGTCATTCATGATAAAAACTTTCGTTATTCTTCTGTAATCAAACATTAGTCTTCAAAATCATAACCGCCTATGAGAACGTCGTCAAGGTAGACAAATGAAAAACAATTTTGATTATAGCCATTTATTTTTCATCGTTCAGGGCGTGCCACGAAGGAAGCGCGGGTACAGGCAGACCTCCCTGATGTGGTATCTGTCGGGCAGCCATCACAGGAAGCGTTCGAGGCACAGTCCTTGGCCGTCGAGCAGGGTTGAACTGAACTTGCACTGGTCATTGGCTATAAAAACCATCAGGTAGGTACATATTTATCAGTGTTTTCGGTGTTGTACCAATAATTTCGTTTTCATCATAACCGCTAATGAGAACATCATCAACGTAGCAAAATCAAACATAAAATGATATCTATTTATGGCTGTCTTCGAAGTCTATGAACAATTTCGTTTCTATGGATACACATTTTATAAAACTAATACAGTCTCGGTGAGATGAGAATTGAAACATTTTGAGGTTCCCCAATGTAAAAATTAACATATTAGTTAAGACCACAAGTGAAAACGTCGTCAACGTAGCAAAATAAAACAGAAAATGATATTATAGCCATTTATTGTTGATGATTTCAGGGCGTGCAACGGTCAAGGAAGCGCGGGTACAGGCAGACCTCCCTGATGTGGTATCTGTCGAGCAGCCAGCAAAGGAAGCGCTCGAGGCCGAGTCCGTAGCCGCCGTGCGGGATGGAGCCGAACTTGCGCTGGTCCGTGTACCAGTAGTAAGGGGAGGGGTCGATGCCTTCGCGCCTGTAGCCTGGAATCAAAAGTGGATTTTGAATCTTCAGCCGTAGTACGTAGGGTAGGTTTTTCGACTGGGCGTGAAAATACCTTTACATTAAGATTGAGCATCTTAAGGATATAGTGCTAGTGCATAAGAATATTCCACTCATTTTTCTCTATGTTTAATAAGCTTAGCTACAAGGCATTTGCATCGTTTGATAGGTCCTTCCTCCTTCCTGCTTCCGAGAGTGAACGCACAAGGCAGACAAAGAGCATACGGCAAAATAATTCTCTTTTTTCTTGAAATCCTTATGTGTGAGTTGTGACTAATCGTCTACGAGCGATAAGTGCCGTAACCGCTCTTCTCCCCGCGAGGAAACAATACGGGCTCATTATTTTTCATCCTGCTCACGCATAGCAGTGCACTCCATAACTACGTAAGTAACTAAAACCACGGATATACAATGAGCGTTCGCGTCGCGGAAGATCTGCAACGGAACGCTAAAACAGGCATATAAATTACAAATAGCGGGCAGCCTTAGCGGAGCCCGCTATTTGTAATGTGCAATAACCTGTATTGGCGTTCCGTCAAGTTTAGCCCGGACCTAAGAGTCCTCGAACTGAAGGAGCCGCTGGACCGATGACTTGGTGCAAGCTGCAGGAAGCCGCTCGCTGTGGCGTTCTATGGAGGAGACCTATGTCCAGCAGTGGACTTTTAAAGGCTGTTGATGATGATGAATCCATTAATTCCACCCACCTTCCATCAGCTCCTCATGATCCCATATCCTCATGGACCCGCCCACAATCTCCCCCACGCCCGGCATCAGCACGTCCACGGACTCGGTCAGGCGGCGGTCGTCCGCGCAGCGCGACATGTAGAACGACTTGATCTCTACGGGGAACTTGCAGAGCAGGATCGGCACGCCGATCGCGTCCGTCATCTTGCGTTCTGGCATCTCAGGTATGTCCTGGAACGAAGATTAGGTACCACTTAGATACTGAGTGCCAATTGCGAGTTGCAGTGAGAAATGTGAATGACTTCAGCATCGCGTTTTGCGAGCACGTAAATGTCATTAGTATGGAATCGAGTCAGCGCCATCTAGCGGCTTATTCGGGCAACATTCAGGACGCTAGATGGCGCTGACTGGATGCCATACAAATTCGCGTATTATGCTCGCATAACAAGACGGTGAAACATTCACTTCTCTCACTGATACTCTCATTCGGCACTAAATACTATAGTCTTTATTGCAAAATGTATAATGTATGGAAATCAATTGCTCTTTGTTTGTCTCGCTTAAAATCGAGAATGGCTCTACCGATTTAGCTAATTTTGATCATGAAAAATTTGTGGACGTTCAGAGAAGGTTTAAACGGTGAGAAACATAAATAATAAGTAACGGAGAATACTAAAAACGGCAATTTAATTTTCCAATACAAAATGTTCCCAGCTGTCAAACATTTGCCAATAACTTTTGCAGGACAGCTAGTCATAAAATAAAATTATCTGTTATGAATTAATCGAGTTTCATGGGTTTACACCGATGACAGTCGCTAGCGTCGGTGATGGTTTTACCGATTTGTTAATAATTACCGATTGCGATTTTATGAATAAAATCAAGCAAAATATATTAGGTATTTTTAGGTGCTCTGTGGTTATCAAGCCACGTAGACCATATAGTACTTTTCATTGGCTACGAAACATATCCTGTTTGGACAGAACTCTGCGTGTGTGTTACACGAATGTTTGTCCTGAGTAGCAATCGGACCTACTGCCTTGTACAGAGGATTGCACTAATGTGCCAATCAGTAATAAAATGTACCTCTCCAAACTCGTAGAAAGATCCGTCCTCCTTTGTGATGTTGTTTTCACGAAGATAGTCGATCGCCTCCGAGTACGCCATCCGTTTGAACGGCTTTTGTGGTTTCTAAAAAAAGGGATAAGTTAGTTAGCTACCAAAATAATATCGTAAACATTACTCTAAGAAGAAACATAGTATTATCTCTTTTGCATTTACTAGCTATACTTGTAGTTGTTTTTATAATCTTTGCAATCTTCAGTACTGCTAGCGACATCTATCCGATCTTTTCCGAAACCTTGTATCTGGATATCTTTTGAAACACTAAAGCCGCCTAGCGAGATTTTGGCTTTTTTAACAAATTGTAACAAAAGTTATAAATTGTTAAGAATGTTGTGTAACTAATTACAACATGATAAAACAAACTGCTGTAAAACATTGCCTCACTTTACCTAATGCCTAGAATTTTCTTAACCTAATACTTTCAGGTCTTCATTTCTTTACCTTGAAGTTAGGGTTGAGTTCATAGACCAGCTGCCCCTCGGGAGAAGCCAGCACGCGGTCAACCACATCAACCACAAGATCTTCAAGCCGGTCTAACAGCTCGTCGAACGTTATGAAAGCACATTCGGCTTCTACGTGACCGTATCTGAAAATGTAGAGGGAACTAATTAGCCTCAATATTATCCCACTGAAATTCAGAGATGCTTTTATGATTTTTCTTTGCTTTTTTTCTGCTTTCGAAACAGAAATGACTTCATACAATTATTTGACTAAATTTTGATTCTCAGTGATAAGCCGTATTAAACTAATGTTGTATAGCGTCAAAAATGTCACCTACATCTATATATATATTTTTTTGTTTCTGGGTGTATCTATTTTATATTTATCTGAGTATGTTAATCTATCTCTATCACCCATAAACTTAGCTTAGCTGTGGGTCAGACGGATATTATAAAGAGGAAAGATTTGTTTGTTTTGAATAGGCTCCGAAACTAGCGGACCGATTTCAAAAATTCTTTCACCAATATAAAGCTACATTTTCAGGGAGTAACATAGACTTTATTTTTTTAATTTAGGCTTCATTTTGACGGGAAAGACGAAAGAAGTCGCTGACGGACAGCTAGTGAGAGGTAAAGATGAAAAAAAGATTTACATTTAGTCAAAATGAATTTAAGCCTAACTTACAGGTAATTGCAGTGAAAGGGTCACATTGTACATTATACTATTTTCACTGTAAGATGATATGCCTGACAGCTCTTATTGTTCCGTTTTATGCATACTATTTCAGACTAAATAAAAAGAAACTGGCAAAAGAAAATGTTATAAACTATTAAAAAACTATTGTTCCTACGAATCTTATCAAGTAAATTAATGTTATTATTATTAACTGTTAATAAATAAAGTATTTGAAATGAAATTAAAAAGTTAATAAATGTTTTTCTATTTCTATTTCTAAATTGATATATCTTTACAGCGCCTGATGCGTGAAAAGGAACGCCATTCAATAGTGTATAGACACTACTGAATCGACAAAACATCGATGAATAGGAGCGACCATTTTGTAATTTATAACCACCTCAATCGCATCAGTACCAGTGCGTCTGCCTTGTGTGCAATTTTTAAACTATTTATTTTCGAGATACCGTTTTATTCTATTACTTATTAGCTATAACCCGTTTATAAAGAATTTATTTAAAAATAAAAAATCGGTAAATCTGATTCCATTTCCTTTGCCAACTCGATTAAATTACATTCGTTACATCACTATAATTGACAATTATGAACGGTCAGGGATATCATCATATGGCGAAAGTAGTTTAATATGTTTACTCACTCGGCCAGGTGGCGCCTCGTGCGCGACTGCTCGGCGCGGTAGGACTGCGCGATGCAGTAGACATCCCCGAGGGACGGCAGGCACGTCTCCAGGTACAGCTGAGAACTCTGCGTGAGGTACGCTTGATCCCTGCAGGCAAGCACCACATAATAAGATATAGTTATACATACAGGATGCTCCAAACATACACGTCAATAACTTTTTTTTAGCTTCCTCACACTCAGTGGGAGTACGAAAATACCCCATGTATGTTACCCCATGTGTTGATGTTTTTAAAAAAGACTTCGATGAAACATGTTAGGTCACTTTTTTTTTAAAACGGTATCAGAGTTGAGGGCAAAAACAGCATTTCTAACTTTTTCAATTTTATATTTTTTTTAGAGTTATGATAAGCGTTATGGACGTGAATTCTTCAGAATCATCTAGCGCTATTATTCATCTAATAATGGAAAAAAAATCAGGCATTTATTTCAACAGATCGCGCTACAGTAACTGAAAAAGTGAAACAACCCAGAAATTTTCAAAAATTCGTAAAAAAATCATTACTCGGAAACTACAAAAAATCGGGTAACATACATGGGGTATTTTCGGATACCCCTGAATGTGAGGAAGCTAAAAAAAATATTGACGTGTATGTTTAGACCACCCTGTATACTGATATCTTAGATTAAATCAAATAGCGGAAGAAACGTGCCGTCTTTAAAATTGTCGACTGAAAACGGGGATGATGCACAACTACATGCACGCACACTCACACCGCTGTGATTCTATTTATCGTTGTGCGATGTTGAAGGACAGAGACAAATCTATTTGTTCTGACCATAGCGTAAACGAGACAAGCGTGCATCAGAGTAAAGTCCTGTCAATCGTATATTGCGACTGAGTAAAATTAGGCGACGGGGGCTTGATTCAAGCGGTCCACGCGCTAGAGGCGAGTCACCTATCTTCCATTTTGATTTAATCTAAGACTGATCTAGATATACTGACTACTTTAATGCCATTATGCGTAAAACAACCGCGTCAGTAATTCAAAGAGTGAGATTGAGCCGAACGGAATCCTGGAAATGATAGCGGAGAGGCTGGACTCAGCAGTCTTTTGTCGTTTCATTGATTTACACGTTAAACGTGTGAATCAGTGAGTCACCTTTTGGCTGTGTTAATTTAATACTTGTACTTTTAAGATGTATGTAATCACACGTTTCAAAATGTCTATCACTCTCCTGGCACTTGTTTTGTTACAAACATACTATATTAAGATCATTGTTAATAACCCTACTAACATAGGGCCATGTTGTCTGAAAATGAATGATTTTTATTTATTTATTTAAAGTACTACCGAACAGAAGGATCACTCTCGAACCAAAGTCAAGTTTAAGTTAAAGAGACTTGCACGTGAAATAGAAACATATCGCGACGCACGAGCGTTTATATTTGCCGCTGATAAAAATGATTATAGTTGCAACAAATCAGTCACAAAACATGATTAAGTGTTATTAGGCTTTGCGCCTTGCTAACACGACAGTTAGGTTTAGCTACGTGTTCCGTGCAGCTGATAAATGTGTATCGCAATAATGTAATTTCTGCTACACATGTGTTTGGAACCTACTCCTCCTAAACGGCAGGACCGATTTGGATGAAATTTTGTGTGAATATTTCAATGGGTTCCTGGATGGTTTGAAAACACAACTATACCCGCTATTTGTGTTGCCTGTAAATGTTATTTAACTCACCCAAAGAAGCTAAACTCGAACAGCGTGCTGCCCCCTTCGCACTGCGTTTGTACCAGCGTAGGTGGCGCCACCTCTGTGTAGTGGCGCGCGGCGAAGTGGTCGCGGAAAGCGCGGGTAACAGCGGCGCGCGCGCGTAAAACTTTGGATGTGTTCTCGCCGCGAATCATTATGTGCCTTGGTAAGATAAATAATATTAGATTATTGATCTTAATTGCACAAACAAATGAATCCAAGGGATAATTACTGTAGGACGACATTTTAATGTATAATTAGGGCGGACAATCAATCTCTTCCAAACGGACGATTAATATAGGAAAAGAGTTAGGCTGTGCAAAAATCTAGAAAAATTAGAAAATATTAACAATATTATCTATACTAATATCATAAAGACGAAAAATTTCATTTTTTGTTTGTTTGTTTGTATTAAATAGGCTCCGAAACTACTGTACCGATTTTGAAAATTCTTTCACCAATATGAAGCTACCTTATCAGGGAGTGACATAGGCAATTTTTTATTATGATTAAACAAAACATTCAGTGAAAATAATAGTATGTATATGTAAATCGAGTCACGAGAAACGCAGGCGAGATTTGCTGCGTTACCGCTGCTGTGACGTGCAATCACTTTTGACAGAACGAAGTCTGTTGAGGCAGCTAGTTTAAAATAAAATTCATTTTATAATAAGTACTTGTTTTCTACCATTTCAATTTCAAGGAAGTAGCAATAATCAATTAAGTCAAATAGTTTTGCTAAAAATGAAATCAGATAACACTAGAAGGGCTAAGATAACCTATTTTGAATGGCAAAAAAATATATTAAAGTACTCTGGTTAATTCTTTACTAGCTTTGCTTGTTATTATTGACTTTGAACTTGGCAAAGATGCAGTTATTGATTAACAGTAATGACTCAATTGGTATCTAGGACCAACCTGTTGTCCAACTGTACATCGGGCAGTGCTTCTTCGTTGAGTATGGCATCGGCACCACCAGGGGGGGCAAGCCCCACCAGCTCCCAATAGTCAACTGACAACTCATGGCCTCCTGGTGCCTACAAAACCAGCAAGAAACAATTTATAAGGTATTCAGATGCTCATTGTGACAGCAGCTTAGTAGCGTAGCGTAGATAGGAATTAGCTATTTCTCAATTGATTTCAAACTTTACTAAAAAGTTTTGATAACTTACAGATTTTCCTTCAGGCACAGCCTCCAGTTTCCCATACAATATCACTGAAGACTCCGTGGACAGAACAAGAGCATCGTGCGTCTGGCAGAGAATTCCGTGAAGAACGCACTGAAGGTAGCCTGAGCCATCCCGGAGAGTGAGAAACGCCAGAGATTTGCCCTGCCGTCTGAGGCGGTGGACCCAACCGCGGACTCGTATCCTTTCGCCTCTGTGCTCCCCAGCTGAAACCAATTAGATATTTATCGAACAAATTCATACATCCCACTACAAGAAAGAAGCTTCCATACTTCAATATTAAACACTGAACAATATATAGCTGTTTGTCAGAAAATGATAAAAAAAAAACCTGTAAACACTGTTTCAATTAATTCTAATGAAAACGGGTTTTTGCAACTTAACAAAACTACGGTGAATTGTTTCACCTATTTTCTTAACTATAGTCGTGACCACGGTGCCATGCAATTTATTGTCGCCGAAACGTCGAGAAAATAGGCAAAACAATTTACCGTAGTTTTGTTTCGTTGCAAAAACCCGATTTTATTAGAATTAGTTAAAATGCAACAAGAAAGTTTAAAACTGTTTCAATTGCAGGCAATAACTATATAAACCACAGAAGAATTTTAAATAAAAAATAAAAGTGTTTTTTTATTTATTTGTTACATACCATTATTTTAATCACACAACAAGTGAAAATTAACAAATGTGAAAAAAACAAAACCACAAGTACAATCATTAAGATAAAATATTTCATGATCTTGTAAATATCAGAAAACAATATGCATTTATGTTTCATACAGGAATAAATCATAGTATGATGCAATTATACTAATATTACATCAACATTTTCATAAGAAACAGTTGCTCAAACTACCTATTTGCTATGCTATTGGATAGCAGCAAGAGCATGACTCACCTAGACTATGCAGATACTGAGTAAATATCATGTAATTCAGATATTGTGTATTGCATTGAATTAGATGCAATTTAAGCATTTTTAAAGGAATTAATTAAATAAAACATTATTGCATTAAAAACAGATAATTATAGCATCAGACACTTAAATGTACAACTAAGGCAACTAAATGCTGCTCCACCGTTGGATCTGCTTGAATTAAAAAAACATTCTGAGAAAAAATTAAATAAATCAGTAGTAGTATAAGTATTCAATTGTTAATAACAACTATTAACCAATCTATGGATAATTATGTCTGAAAATAAATGTTTTTATTATTATTATTAAATAAATCAAACAATCATTGTACCTATTATGTTTTTATGGGGAATTAGTGAAATGTTTTTAAACATTTTGCAATGTTATTTAAATTTATACCTAACTTATGGTGCACAAATGTGGCCAATGACCGAAAATCAGAAGTCCAAACACAAGGTTTGCCAAACAAGCTATGGAAAGGAGTATACTTCTATTAAAAGGATCGACAAAGTGCGAAACACCACCATTCTCTCTAGAACTGAAGTTGCAGATGTAGGCAAAAAGACGGCCAAACTAAAGTGGGACTTGGCAGGTCATGTGTGCAGAATGGGCAAAGAAAGGTGGGCCAGGATCGTCACCCAGTGGCAACCGGAAGACTGATATTGTCAAAGAGGTCAACCAAGAAAAGATTGTGGGACGATCTGGATATGTACTCACAGGAATGGCAGATCTTAGCTGATTATAGGGATCACTGGAGGGATTTGGGGAAGGCCTTTGCTCAGCAGTGGGACAATACAGGCTAAGTTAAAAAAAAAATAGCTATCCTTAGCTATATATTGCTATATAGCTAAGGATAGGAAACTAGAAAGTAACCTTTGGTCCTATTTGTGTTGCTTTCTAAATTCCCTATTTTTGGGTATTTTATTAATTTCTCTGACAGAACAAAACAAATCTAAAAAGTCAAATTTATAAAAGTTATTGGTATTAATGGTGACTATTCTCAAGGATTGAATAGGATGTGTGACTAGAGAACAGATTTTAGTTGAAGATATAATGCAAGCAATAATATTGAGTTGGGTGATGAAAATTACAAAAACTTATTTGTTTTTTAAGTTTGAGCAAATACATTTTATTTCCATTGCTTTATTAAACAAATAGAAATAAGAAATGAAATATATCAAAAAAATGTTTCAAACACCTTCTAAATCAGCCTTCAAACTGAACAGCGGCCACACCTATCCTTACAAAATCAATAAAACGCAGTGCATTGCACTTTCCTCAAATACCTTTTTGTTCCATAACATTTAAAACTTCCATAACATTTTTAAAATAAAATAAGATTATTATCATTAATAAATATGTAACAATCAACTTACCCTGGAATATCCTTAGAGGCTTAGCCTTAGGCAGACTTGGATCCTCTTTGATAACAATTTTCTTTGCATCTTCCAAGTTCGTCGGTCGTTTGTCACCACCCTCCTCTTCGGCCTTCGCTTTATCCGCTGCCTTGTGGTTCTCTCTTACCCAGATCTTTTGGATCTTCTTCAGTTGAGATTTCGCAACCACATCATATGTTTTCTGATCGTCTTTCGAATCTACGTAAATTGTAGGAAATGGCTCTTTACCCGCACGTCGCATGGCCTGAAGAACAGTCTTGTAGGGCTTTTCAGCTGTTCCATCCCCTGTCTCGTCGCTCCCATTCTTATCCGACGTGTAAATCTCACCTAAAATACGAAATCAATTCCCTCATCAAAACCAATGCATACGTGTAGTAGGTCAGGTTATAAATTTGTTAAACTAGGGTACTCACTGAGAGATAATTTCTCTATGTCCGGCATTGTTTTTTCTTATATAATAACAATAAATAAAAGTTATATCAGCAGGTAACGTAAATAAATTACTTTTTCAACAAAAAATGCTGCAATCCGCTATCCGCATTGCACTATGTTTTTTTATCTGTCGGTGGTGGGTGAAGGAGTTGCAGTAAGGATGTAGTCCGAATTTCGAGTGTTTTGTTAAAAAAAATTACACCACGTTCAGGCGCGTTGATTTTGTAATTTTTTTAAACTGATACTCGTTCTAAATATATTCTCTCGTAAGAACACGTTAAAATCAAAGAATGACTGTATCGCACAATGGCAATTTACTGATTGAGTAAATCAAATAATACGTATTTTAAAGAAATTAAATCACCTTTGCCCAATTCGGACAGCAGCCACAGTTTCGTGTGGCACTGCGAAAGATGACGTTGACACTTGACTGATGGTTTTTACCGTTATCATGACACTGGCAGTAGTTCACGGTTCACCACTGGCACCATAGAGGATAGTAATACTGACTGGCAGTCTGGCACACAATGAAACTGCTGGACGGGCTGGACTTGGGCTTTCAATTTTTGCTTCGGTAGGTAATAGTAGCCTAACTAAACGATTAGCGAAAAAAGTTAGTTAACATGTTTTTACATAGTACAGTCAAAAGCAATAATATCAATACGTTTCCAAGCCTTCAAAAATATCTGAGCAAAACATCAGCCTCAAATATCTATTCGAGAGTTAGTTCAGAGACATGAGCACGTAACTGTCTACAAATATCTGTGCAAATGGAAACCATAAATATTTACGCAACTAGACGCCACAAACACTTGCTTGTCACATTTATGTGAACAAAAATGAGGCCAAATTTATCTATACACTCTTGTGTCATAAATATATGTGCAAAATGGAGATCTTATTTAAATAATCTTTCTAAAAATTACAATAATGACTTTGGAGGGTCAACTTCACGACGCACAGTTTGGCTTCAGACGAGTGCGTTACTTCAGCAGGAAAGTAGCTTCTAGAGTGATTTGAGTGGAATGTAAAATTAGTGAGATATATGCTGTGGATGTGCGCGGCATAAAAAATTAGTGGGCGGTGTGGTTTTGGAAAAAAATGAAAAAAACGATTCCTGCTGCAGTAACGTTGTTCTAGCAGGAAAATTCTAAACGAATGATCGAAGAGAAAAATGTTGTACGTTGGCAGATAGCTTACTTCTGGGGAAACATGTACGTCAAAAATATAATATGTGGGGCTTCAGGTTTTCGAAATATTGCGTTTCCTGCTGGGGTAACGTTTTGCGGAATCGTGTTTCTCTCAAACCATGGCATGTGCGTCTCTTTAATAAACATTCACTTGTAGCTCTTAATTTGTGCTTGCGGCACATATAATAAGATTTTGAAAATTATTCTTACATTTTCAGTAATTAAGGTGTCTCTAAAATCTGAAAAAAAAAACACAGCGCCTAAATGAGAAACTGTATCAACTCGCTGAAAACTGCATTCGATTTCGCTTTACACATCTAATGGTCAGAAAATGTTTCAAAAGTTTACATACATGCTTTATCGAATAAGAGATCGAAATAACAAAACCACCGGTACATAACTTTGACGTCAAAATATAAGAAATCAGTTCATCCTGAGATAAGTGAGTGTTAACCAAAAAACAGTGAGTTTCATAAAATAACACTGTGAAAATTTTCAGCCTCCAATGTTTCGTATTTATAGAGAAATAAACAAAAATCAAAACCTTTCAACAACGACTGATTATCCGACCAAATTCGAATGACTACGAAAAAGCGACGGCTTCATACATATGGATGACCTTCTTTACTGGACGTATTACACTAAACTCTTGCCCGTACAATCGCGTTCAATCGGTTTTTGGCAATAATTAGAACCTCATCTTAGATTAGAGTAAAATTTAAAAATATGAATGAAAGCTTATACCTATGAGCCTATATGAAAGAGCTTAATTTTAAATTGAAATTCTCATTTTATCCTCTTAATTTATGTTCTTAAAGTAAGTATGGCTTCGCCGGCCAGCTTATAGTATCAGCACCAAACCCGTAAAGACACCTTAAAGTATCGATATTAGATATCAGTATTTGGTTCCCTTTATTTCTCATGTAGTCATTTATGTCCGAATAGGGTATTTTGACAACATCGTCAGATGCTCAAAAATTATTTAATGAATGTAATCAAAAATACATTAAAAAGGGGTCTTTAAGGGCCTTTTGTTTACTCATGTACAGATCATTTTATAGCCCTTTAAACTTGGTTAGGAAATTTATAGAAACATTTGTTAAGAAACCACATTTCTAAACGCAAAATTTAATATAGCTGCCGAACGAATGTTGTGCAGAACGCAAGGAAATAGACAGCAAATGACGTCATTTGACGGCAGCAGTTTGTAGCTAGCGTTTTGGGCAAGTCCAAAAATATGTTTTGTTGCGATTGAAATATATTTTTTATCAATGTTTCTATAAGACCTCAAAAAAAAGTCAAATCTCCTATTCTCTTATTGCATAATAATCGTTTGTAATTAAATCAGGTTTCAGTGACAGAAAATAATCACCGGAAAACCTACTTCACATAGTTTTGTTTGCCCTACCCCAAAAGTGTAATTTATAGCCGCGTAGCTAGGCGCGTAGGGACGACGCGGCTTGCGAGCTGAAGCTGGCCGCGTAGGGACGACGCGGCTTGCGAGCTGAAGCTGGCCGCCGGCCAGCAAGAGGAAGCTGTGGAGATGACTGAAAGCCGTCTGCGACGATTGGCACGCGCGGAGTCCTGCAGCGCCGGAGGCATCAAAGCCACGGATTTACTTGCCTGCGCAAGGAACTTATTTCCTTTCAATACTTACCTACATTAAGCACCAAGTTGGATTTTGGTAGAAATGAAACAATTGTAAGATAAAATCAGATAATATTTATTAAAACATTACTCAAAGGTCATTTTACAATTTGAACAGAACACTAAGCTAATTTCGTACTAGCTGCTTTTTGTAGATCAGCGCGTTCAGGCAAACAAAGACAAACAAACTCTTCAGCTTCAAGATATTAATAGTAATTTGACATATCCAGTTCGGGCAAGTTATCATTCGGAGAAATTATGTTTATGGTAAAAAACATCATGAGATGTTATATAACGAATAAAAATATTTTAAGACAACCTTTATATCGATATTTAGAAATATGGGTAGGAACTTATAATATTCGGACTATTCGGAGTAGGTATAAACTTTCTGTTTAATAAGGGTAACCCTTTATTATATTGGGAATTAAACTCATACGTGATATATTTAGAATTTTAAACTGTTGATAACCTGTAAATGATTTTCATGTAAGGAACTGCTTATAATTAGATTCTTAAACTGCACTCGTTCTTCAGACAAAAACAACCCATGAAAAGTCTTTGTCAGTTAGCGATAGAGTTGATGTGCCCGTACGCCAATAATTTCCCTTTAATTTGGTCGAATTGAGTTTTTCTACTTCAGTGTACTTAGCCAAAACTATCTTGTGAGTAAGTTAAGAAGGTCATCGATATGTATGAAACCGTTACTTTTTCGTAGTCGTTCGAATTTGGTCGGATAATCAGTCGTTGTTGAAAGGTTTTGATTTTTGTTTATTTCTCTATAAATACGAAACATTGGAGGCTGAAAATTTTCACAGTGTTATTTTATGAAACTCACTGTTTTTTGGTTAACACTCACTTATCTCAGGATGAACTGATTTCTTATATTTTGACGTCAAAGTTATGTACCGGTGGTTTTGTTATTTCGATCTCTTATTCGATAAAGCATGTATGTAAACTTTTGAAACATTTTCTGACCATTAAATGTGTAAAGCGAAATCGAATGCAGTTTTCAGCGAGTTGATACAGTTTCTCATTTAGGCGCTGTGTTTTTTTTTTCAGATTTTAGAGACACCTTAATTACTGAAAATGTAAGAATAATTTTCAAAATCTTATTATATGTGCCGCAAGCACAAATCAAGAGCTACAAGTGAATGTTTATTAAAGAGACGCACATGCCATGGTTTGAGAGAAACACGATTCCGCAAAACGTTACCCCAGCAGGAAACGCAGTATTTCGAAAACCTGAAGCCCCACATATTATATTTTTGGCGCACATGTTTCCCCAGAAGTAAGCTATCTGCCAATGTACAACATTTTTCTCTTCGATCATTCGTTTAGAATTTTCCTGCTAGAACAACGTTACTGCAGCAGGAATCGTTTTTTTCATTTTTTTCCAAAACCACAACGCCCACTAATTTTTTATGCCGCGCACATCCACAGCATATATCTCACTAATTTTACGTTCCACTCAAATCACTCTAGAAGCTACTTTCCTGCTGAAGTAACGCACTCGCTTCAGACCAGGTTTGTCTACTGAAGCCTCTGTCCTGTGCCCCAAGCAGACTGTCCAGTACTATACTGCCAGGGACACGCCTGTTTAGGCTGTGTTCTTGGACATGTCCAAAGCTTTTGATTTGGTTCAATACGACATCCTCTGAAAAAAACTGTTGCGGTTGTGCACCGCGGCTCTCACCTCGTGCCCTAAGGCGCTGCGCCCGTGGGCGCCCCTTTAGGTGGGCAGTGGTAGGCACCATACCACCACCACGCCCGACGGCAGGCAATGGGTGGGTGGGAATTCCACCGCACTGCCATGCCTGAGCCCTCTTAGCTTCCCGGTGGTTCCACCTGCCACCAGTACTAAGCCCCCCCGCCACGACAAGGCGAAGGCTCATGGGGGGGACTTTGTCTAACCTTTTTTTTTTTTTTATTAGCGTGGGGAAATCCTCATGGATACCTCGTCGCTCGGGGGAACGACGAGGTTATGTCGGACTTCTACCGACTAAAACCCCACGGTACTCGACCTCAACACTTCAGCGGCGAGGCGGGGTCCCTAAAAAGTTTCACAACGCCCCGCCGCCAGTGTTTCCCCGTATTGGGGCCCCCTCCAGCCGACCCCCCAATGAAGGGGGGAGGCCACGGAAGTACCTGGAGCACGCAAGTACTTCCGCCGTCGGGGTGAAAGCCGTGCATTGCGGGCAAAAGCACCCCCGTACTCAAGCCCGCTGGCTCCCACCGTACGCGGACCCTACTAGGTCCGCAACCACGATCCACCTAAAAGGTGGATCCGCTGCCACATCTGGCGGTGCGGCCCCGCCGAGCCGCAGTGCACAGGGGGGGCCAGCCGCGGATCACTGACCCTCTCCAAACGGTTGTGCACCGCGGCTCCCACCTCGCGCCCTAAGGCGCTGCGCCCGTGGGCGCCCCTTTGGGCGGGCAGTGGTAGCACCATACCACCACCACGCCCGGCGGCAGGCAATGGGTGGGTGGGAAGTCCACCGCATTGCCATGCCTGAGCCCTCTTAGCTTCCCGGTGGTTCCACCTACCACCAGTACTAAGCTCCCCCGCCACGACAAGGCGAAGGCTCATGGGGGGGGACTTTGTCTAACCTAACCTAACTAAACTTTCAATAAACTACCCTTGAAGAATATTCTTTACCAAAAAAAAAAAAAAAGAATCCTCGGGATCTGTTGAAGTGATATTGAGTTATTCGTCCTTTTCTAGCGCATATAATTTATCTAGATTTAAGACTTATATGGTTTTCTCATGGATGCCCCTCAGAACTAATGCAAATTAAAATGAGACCACACAGGAAGCACCAACTTTCAAATAAAAAAAAATATCAAAATAGGTTCACCCAGTCACAAGTTCTGAGGTAACAAACATATAAAAACATACAGTCGATTTGAGAACCTCCTCCTTTTTCGAAGTTGGTTAAAAAAATACCAAAGCGACCCACAAATAGAAAATAAATGATGAATATGCGCCAGACATCACTCTTCTCGTCACGGTCTCGAAGTTTATCACGATTTTTATAAACCCTGCACTTCACCTTGTCAAAGTCGTTAGGTTGGCAGCATTGAATTTCACCCGCCCGCAACCTTCCTCACCACTCCGGTCGCACCCAAAAGCGCGTCGATTTTGACAAGCCGAGGTGTACAGTTATAAAAAGCGGGTTAAATGTATAAATACTATTCATTTTTGTGTTATGACTACGAGGTACATACCAGACAAGGATTTAAGCTAGTGGCGTCACGCAGCTCACCCAGACACGAGTCAATTTAGAAATGTTCGTTACCTAAATGGACCCGACTGGGAATCGAACCCGCGATAGCACGTAAATGGTGAAAAACCGTACTTTAGCGCACTACACCAACCGTGTCGTCAAATAATAAATGTTAATTTTGATTAATTCCATCACGGTAATATAAATTCCTGTTTTTTTAGTGGTTGCTGCTGTTTTTAGAGTAGATTCAACTGTTCGATAATGCATAGTTTAAAAAAATAGAAAAAAATAGGAATATATTACTATGGAAGGAAATTGTTGAGGGTTTTTTTGGAGGTATTTATTTACGTTTGTTTTCAGCTCTGTAATGTTCCCGTGATATTTAACATTAAAAGAGTTTTTTTTTTTATTTATTAATAAATGTAGGTACACACGGCCTAGTTTTCAACTGAAAATCTAAAAACATTTTAACGTTTCGGGGACAATTCCATGTCACCGTGGTCACCGTGGTTTAATCGTATTGTTTCGCTCATATATTCATGTCACACGAGTGTATAGGTATTTATGGTCTAATTTTTGCTCACATAACCTGTGACTTGCAGGTGTTTATATGTTTGAGGCGTCTATTTGCATACATAAATATCCATTTGTACAGATATTTATGGACATTGAAGTGCTCATACATTTATGAATCCATGAGTGCTCTCATATTTCTTAACGAATTCTCGTATAGTTATTTGTGGCAAATAATTTGCTCAGATATTTTTGAAGCCTTAGAAATGTATAGATATCAATGCTTTACAGAAATAAACTTCCTTCCGTTAATATATTAACCTTTCTTAAGAAAAGTGGATGTATGTTTACCTACTGCCTACCCCGAGTGGTTAAGACGTGATGATAGGAAATAGGTACTCAAATAAATGATTAGGTAAGTTATGTTTTATTTCCTTACAAAACTAAATAAAACATTAATTTAAAGAAACAAACGGTGGTGGCTTAATAATAAACGTTTAGTCCAGGATTCGACGTTCAGTGGTGCTTGTGCTCTTCGACGTGCTTGGTGGTGTGCTTTACTTCGGCGTGGAATCTAAAACAACACAAAAACCATAAGTTTTTATTTTCACCTTTCAGAAAAGGAAGTGGACTCTGCGGGGGGGTATCACTAACTTCGATCGTTATTATTGCTATAATAATCGATAAAATAATAAGTGTGTTAAATCGATTAAAAGTTCTTTATGAATAAAATCGATTGATAAAAGAAATCGAATCGGTAACGGGTCAGGGATAACGGCTATTTGATTAAGTATTAGAGCTGTCAAAAGTTGAATAAACGATTGGAAAGGGTATAGTTGGAGACAAATATTGCATCGTCACTGAGATAAAGAATATTTTTTTTGATTTCCACGCTTGCCCAAACTTTAATGATACTGTAGCGACATCTATCTCGCCACATACCAACTAAAAACCGGAGGTGTCCTACATCGCGATAATAAAGTTATCTGAGCGATCGAACATAGATACAAGAACCCGACAACATCCGTTGGGCAGTAGCCCACCAGACAGAACACCCGTCTGGTCGGAGGATCCTCCCTTTTCAATGGTGGATGAGGAACTTCACACCCTGTTCCTCACACCCCCCAAACTGGTGACCCCGACGTGATATCACTTCCTCAAGCTTTCGAGCAGCGAGTTATACAGCCAGCCTTCTCAGCGACCTTGGCACAGCACACTGCACTTCGGCCGGTCAGCAAGCAGAGACACATTTCTCTCCTGGTCGACGCAGCAGCCAACCACTACGCAGCAGTGCACCACTCCGAGTCACTGGAGCATTTGCAGCATTACCCCGACTCACTGGGGCATCACCGCAGACAGTTCCGACTCACCGTGAACTATGCGGCATCTGGTTCCGACTCCCTGTAACATTCCACTGGCCCGGCAAGCATCACAAGATGTATGGACGACTCAACCTGCTATCGACCTCCGGTCTGGGAGTGGAGTGATGTAGCGACATTTATCTCGCCACATACCAACTAAAAACCGGACGTGTCCTACATCACGATATTAAAGTTACTCGAGCGATCGAACATATATACAAGAACCCGACAACAACCGTTCGGCAGTAGCCCACCAGACAGAACACCCGTCTGGTCGGAGGATCCTCCCTTTTCAATGGTGGATGAGGAACTTCACACCCTGTTCCTCACATCCCAAAAATACAAATAGATATTTGTTCTGGGTCGGGCTATTCAGGTTTGATATGGATTATAGTTTTATTCGCTCTTCTACACAATGGATTTGGAACTGCAACTGCTCGAAACAATCCAACAGCAGCAACAACGCAGTTCAGTTAGCTCCCTCAGGCAGCAGGCCTTACGATTTCACATTTAAATAAATAAACATTTATTTGAATTTAAATCTAATTTAACTGTTTCCATTGATGAAATCCCATCTTCCACAGCTCTAAACTTACCCAGTCTTCTTGTCAGCGTGGTACTTGACGGTGCGGACGGAGCCGTCGTGCTCATGGAGGCTGTACACTCCCTCGACCTTGTGGCCGTCACGGGATTCGTGCTGGTGCTTCTGGTCTCCGGTGTGAGGGTCGTGTACTTTGTACTCGAACTCGTATTTTGCGTGGCCCTGTAAAATGAACTTTAGATAATTTCGACGAACATGGACACACTCCCTTAGTACTTGTGTACCTAGTCCTTATAATTTACTGAGATTTGAAACGTATAAAAAAAATGCCAATGACGAATTGGGAAAAACGGAGATCTGCGGACTTTCGCTGCAGTCTAGATCGTTCTTGGCTTACGTAACGCCTGTTAATAATCAATAGCAAATCAGACCAGACGATCATCCTGTTGCAGAGGGTACAGCACGCCGTAGCAAAAACTTTTGTTAATTTCGATTCCCAAGTAAATTCAGGGAACGCTCTTTTCTATATGTGCTCGGGTCTGGGTGTACGAAAGACGCCGCTGGCTTAATTACTTGTCCGTTACCTAGTAACACAGGGATAATAAAATTATCCCTGCTTCGAGACCATGTCAAGCCGTGTGTTATCTGCCCTCCGATTCAGAACAAAGTTATCGACCGATTCGATTATTTTCTTTTATTTTTAATATATTTTTAAGTATGGGTAGTTTTAATATTATTGAGTTTATGAAAACTAAAGCCCTTTGGCTTTAACATATAAAAATATAGATTACTACCGTTAAGAGGCATTTACCATAATTAAAACAAAATGACCGAATCGGTCGATAACTTCGTTCTGAATCGGGGGGCTGGTGCAAAAAAAAATGTTCAGCATTAGTGCATAAGACTTGCTTAGTGCATGAGATTTGACGACCGACTTGGTGTAATGGTTAAGAAGTTGGCTACTACACCAGAGGTCGCGGGTTCGATCCCCGCACAGTACAAACATTTGTGTGCATGAACATGTCTGTTTGTACTGGTCTGGGTGTCTCCTATGTATAATAAGTATGTATTTACAAAAGAAAATGTATTTAAGTATGTTTATCCGTTGTCTAGTATCCCATAACACAAGCTTTAATTAGCTTACTTTGGGGCTAGATGGCGCTGTGTGGAATAATGTCCAGGGATATTTATGTCCAGGGATATTTATAAGAAGTGCAACTTTTGACGCTCTCTATACTCAGAGCTGGCCACTTACGTCGTATTTGTGGAAGTCCTTGGGAGGATGAGCGGGAACGTCATGACGCTCGATGTGCTGGGAGGAGGTGGCGACGGGCTTGTGGTCGTGCTCTGCGGCTTGGATCGCCATGATCACGGCTGCGATGGCAACAACCTGCAAAAGTTATATAAATACATGAGTTTTCGGTTACAATATTTTCCGGAGAAATAGAAGCAGTAGACTGAACTAAGTACTTAGACTTAAACTTTTAAAAACATAAAAATAAAAATCTGACATCAATTTTCAGCACATTGTCACTATTTGAATGAATAAAGGGATAGGATATGGCGTTGTTCACCATTCAGTAATCATAATCTTTTATTGTTTTAGTTAGGTATTGTAAAGAATTATTATATATATATATATGGCTCGGCTTACAAATAGTATCGTCAATATATTGCAGAAACTAAATTTTAAATACTTACTTTGACGAACATTTTGAGTACTGGTTTATTGAACTGTGTGTGAATACAGGTACTCGCCTGAACTGATGTTATATCACAATTGCCGGTCGAATTTATACTGTTAAACTTTTTGGCTCCTTCGGCCGGCTCAGGTTACTTTTACTCCAAAATCAGGTACTTACAAAAGGTCAGTTACTTTCATCTTTGCGTAAACTCTTCTGAATTATTGGGACACAGAATATAAATTAGGTCATGATTTGATACGTGTGGCCGAGTGGTTAGAGGCTCAGATTGTATTATTATGAAAGTTGTGGTGTGAAAGAGGATGTTGTCTCAAAAATGGGATGGAAGGAGATGGGAATGCTAAGATGGTTAGATGGAAAGGATGGATGAAAGGCGATTAAAGAAACAAATTTACAAGGCGAGGGTAGATCGAGCTATTGGAAGGGGGAGGCCTAGACGGACGTACTTAGGACAAGTCCGAGACGTGCTCAGAAAAGGTCAGGTCAGGAGTACCCATAATCGACGAGCATGTATGAAAGGATTAATGAAAGTGGAAGAAGCGCAACAGGTGTGTCAGGACCGTAGCAAGTGGAAAGATGTAGTCTCTGCCTACCCCCTTGGGAAAAGGCGTGATGGTATGTATGTATGTATGAGACAGAGAAAAACACCGTAAGTAATCCTACCACGATGATGGGTTGAAATTTTAAAATCCACTGTACAGGGCAGGTAGAGCTTGTCTAACCAGCCCCACTACTTATTTTTTTTAATTGTCTATATTTCATATTTTCATATGAAGCCAATATCCATCCATTGTAGCGATGACTTGATTTCAATGATAGAGACGTTTACATGGCAGTGGGATAGGTTATAGGCTAATTACGAGTAAGTACTTTACTATAAGTGTGCGTGTATGTGGTAGAGGGGCGCGTCATTTTTTGTCAACAAAGTTCAACAAATGGCACGATGTAACTAGATTATTGTAGATCAAAAATTTTACACTTCTGATTATATTATTAGATTATATTTAAAAAAAAACACATTTAAAAACTACAAGCAGAATTTGACTGTGTGGATTTCAAAATGGTCTAAATTTCTGCTTATTTGTAGGTACTAGGTACCGAATTCATAAAAAAACAATTAAAAACACTTCAATATGAATTGCTCATTCGGTAATCTTCAGACTCGAGCGCGACTCGTTACTCGTTATTTCTGGTTATCATAACATAAGGGAGAACCTTAATGTAGGAGCAGAGCAATGTTTGTGGTATTTTGTCAATTTAATTGTTTTTATTTAAATCATTCAATAAATAATTCTTATCTCTCTCTCATTTTCTTTTTTTTTGTGATGACATACATTTGGGATCGAAACTTGTGAAAGCTTTTGTTAAAAATGATTGTAATTTTTACTTCTTTTTTTAAAGCTTATAGCTGAGGCGGCTGCAGGAAGCACCCGAGGTTCATTATTGATGTTCTTGCTAACTACGCACCACTTCCCCCAAGGGACCAAGGGAAAAATAGAGGCAGCACGAATTTAAGACTTGAACTTGTGGTTACAGTGACACCACTCCCAAAGAAGTAGTTTATCAATAAATTATTGGTCATGTTAGTTATGGAGAAATTTGTTTTTGCGGGAAATAAAAGCAAACCAACCGTAAAATATAGTTAAAATATTTATTGCACTTTCACACATTGCATTGCAAAATATTAATTATTTTCTTAGTCACTTGAAAAGTCATCAATCTTCGTAAAATATATTTTACCTACTAACTAGCTTGAAAATATATATCCTTATAAATTATGGCAATAATCGCAAACTCTTATCTCACCCTTATGAGCTCACAATGTGATTAGTCGCTAGTCGCTACAGTACACGAGTAAATTAATGGAGCTTGACCACTGGTCGAGCCGGTATTAACTGGTTCCACTCCGAATGGGGCGAAGCCGCCAGTGCTCACGCGCTCACATGTTAGTAGTGTCACCTGTCACAGCGCAGTGGTTTAAGTTTCGACTCAAGCGTCTGCTACCCGGTCGGCAACAAGACCACCAACAGAGGTCACCTTGGTCGGGCCGACCGTCGATCCATTGTTATTTCGTTGCCGTCCACACGTTCGCTCTGACCAAGGTCGCCTCTGTTGGTGGTCTTGTTGGCGACCGTGTAGCACCCACTTCATTCATGTGCTACAGTATACATTACCGCTGAGTATTTGGTTATGGACTCTACAAAATTGTTTTGTTAAACAATTCTTGTTTATTTATAATCTAATCACAGTTTTTAGCACGTTATGTACGTAACTAAAGCAGCAAAACCCGAATCTTAAGTTAGTGCATGGTAGACATTTACAACAGTCTTAAACATGTGGGAAGAAATGTAGAGACAAGTGCAAAATACTATCATTTGGCTATTTTGCTTGTTACTTGAATATTGTTATTCTGTCAAATTATTCCAAACTGGGTTCGGTTGCCTAGCTCGGAGGCTGGGCGATAAGTTATTCAGCCTACTAAGCCACGGTCGTAAATTCGATTGCCACTGGGCAAACATTTATGTGATGAACATTTTTATATTTTAAAATATCTAAGTTTGTGTATTTGTGATACCTATAGGTCTGCATTGCTTGGGATAAGCCCTTTATTGTAATAAAATTACTAACGCCCGAATCCAGAAACGTCAATCAAAGCTGAGCAGTCCTTAAATGTATGGCTGTCCTTTTCATTTCTATTGACATGTGACAGGGCAGCATCAATTTTTGAGGTGTCCTCAACTTTTGATTAGCGTTTGTGGATACGGGGGTTAGAAATATTATATCTGCTGTGATTATATTCATCTTAGCAACAATCAAAGCTTAATAATATTTGCCTAATGATAGTTAAGAGTTACTTCAGTTACGCCCACAACTAGCTACTATCCTATCCTTGAGATTATTTTTTCCATCCTCGCTCAAGGCAGCCACTCGGCGTCTGAGTCGAGGCTCCTCTCCGCGCCTTGTGAGGGCGTCTCCGTCAGGTCCTCCTTGCTACTGGCCACCTTGTGGTAGACCTTCTTGCCGGCTTCTACCACGTATTCAACGCCATCAGCTGGAAATAAATAAAATAAATCAGGTTGTTTAGGTACTCTCTAACTTCACTGAGGCCGAGGGTAAGTTTCAAATTTTTTTTTGATAAACCGTTAATTAGTTGTCAGGATTTATAGTTTTATGCCATTTTTAGTCCATTGATTCATTTTTTTAAGTAAGTACCTATATTAAAGTACTTATCATGAATAAATATCTAGGTGAGTAAATGCCACTTATTTAGTTTCAGCTGTAACTCAACGTGTGTCTATTCAATTAAGGTGTCATTAATTTATTTTTTCTCTAACGAAAATAAATAAATAAAGCAATGATCCTTTGTTTTTGTTATTTTTATTATCGTGAATACATTCTATTGGGTTCGCGTAGAGCTGTCTCATTCAAGAGAAAATGCATGACTACCGTTTATCTTTTATAGAATAACTGATTAAGTACTAAAATAAAAGGATACATACCAATATGTCCACCGGTCTTCCTCACAGCCTCTCCGATGTTATGCGATGAGAAGGTTTCAGGGTCTATGTTGATGTTCACACCCTCAGTGGAGCCATTGGGGTGCGCGGGGCAGCCGGTCTGCGTGATGATGGACAGGTCGTAGGGGTCCACACCGAAGGATGACAGCTTGGATCGCATCTGGAAGAATAATTACATTATCACCTGATAGGTAACGATTTCCTCCCTCCAACCTACAAGGTACCGATGCTAAGAACACTTCAAGTTGCCTTAAAGCTTCTGACTGACATTACTAATCTGTTATGAATAGTTCCTTCATCAGCTCACCCGTCTATATACGGATGAACGTACCACGCTTTTTCCCTTCAAATGGTCCCTTTTCTAGGACTTTTCTGACCAAACGGCCATCAGTACTTCATGCTATTTGACCTGACCTTCAAGCTCTACAACTTACTGGGCAGTTAGGCTGACATAGACACTTGAATATTGGCTAACTTTAGGGTATATACCCTATACTGAAGTGATACTAAAGTCGTTCAAATGTTTTTTGGAAGGTTGGTTCCTGTGTTCCCTGTTCCTGGGGTATGTATGTGGTCCCTTAAAGTTATCTCTCTGGTTTATTGTGAAATATTGAACAACCTTACTAACCGTACAGTCTGATAACTGTTGTCAAACTTACCTTCTCTAAGTACATTCTGTCAAGTTCCTTTGATCTGGATAAGATAGTGGCTGAGCGCCTATGAGCGAACGCCAGCTTTTGGCAGGTGAAGATGGCGGCGTAGGTCGAGTAGTCCGTTGCTAGAACTGTGTACTGGGCTGAGCCGGCTACACCTGGAAATCAAGATGGTAAAGAAAAAGTTAAAACCTGGTTTCGCAATATTACCTACAGCAATAAATCAATGAGAGTTACAAAGGTTAAGCATTTATCATCAGCATCCTTAGCAGGCATTGGATGTGCACTAATAACCAAATTATTCCTTATCATGTCGGGGGATGTATGGGAAACAGCTAATCACCGCGCTTGGCAAGAAGGGTTGGCCAAATGGCCACGCAACATGCAAGGTGTATTTATTCTAATAAAATTCTCAAGGATATCCAGGATATAAAAAGTTAGAAAATGTTGCTAAGTAAATTAAAGAACTTCTTAATTTTAGGATGTTTCTATGATATAGAAGATTTTTTAAAGACAAAGTGACCTCTTCATGTAAATTGTACTTGTGTTCTTGTTATGTTTTGATAAGTAATTTTATGTTTTATTTTGCAATGTTTCAATTACATATTATTTTAGTTATTTCTTTTTTAATTTTGAAAATGTAATAGTTTTTAATAATGCAATGTAGATACATAATTATTTTATATTTTATTTCATGTGTGTGTTTTATATAATTTATTCTTTTTAACTTAGTTTAGGCTTATTGTATAAGTATATTGCAGTGCCCTAGCAGGGCTCATGTTCTGGACTATTTTATATTTTACCAACTTTTATACTTGACATGAAGCAATAAAGATTATGATTATGATATTATACTCATTAACGCCTCGTCTGATATGACTATGTAGTTTATGCACTAAACACATCTTGAACACGGCTTTAAAGAAAAAAAATAAAACTTTTAACACAGCCATACCCTTACGTAGGTTGTGGCAACCCTGCCTACTTATGTCATTATGACTTTTCGTGTCTTGAAAAAACGGCGTAATTTCTTGCATTTCTCTGTACAAAATGGATAATAACAAGAAAAGCGAAAGGATTTTAAGCAGAAATTGCTGGAATTGCTCGAGTCTTCGTCGGAAGGTATGTATACGTATAAAATCACACTTGTTCGTGGTGGATGTTAGTTCGTCGAATCGATCTTTTGCGATAGGACCGGGCGCCTATACAAAACTTAAATCTCAAATAATTTCTATCCCTTGCGATATTACGAGCGAATATACGGGGAAATATGACCGTAGCGATAGGACGAGCGCCTATACGTCTGGTCAATAAACCAACAAAAATCTTGTCGTAAGTTAGGTTAGACTACAAGATTTTTTTTTCGGACACATGTCCATCTTCTGTCTGATACTAATCATACGGTACTACGAGCGAGTACATATGATTATGAATCATTTTATTTACATGATTTCAGACGAAACCGAAATTCCGCCCCCAGTCAAGCGGCGCCGAATTATCAATGATGATAGCGATGAAGAAAACTCGCCACCTACTCCTCCACAGTCTTTAATTACACCCAATTTATTAGAAAAAATTGGTTTTGTTCCTAAGCAAGAAAATAGTTTCTTTTTACACAAGGATGTAAAATCTATTTGGGACGATGTGCTCAAAAGGGGTCTGAATAAAGAAACCGTGGACTCTTTACTAAAAAAGATTCCTGAAAGAAAAGACTGCTATACATCTGCACCTTTATTAAATCAAGAAATAAAGGTGACTTTATCTCCACAGGCCATTAAAAGGGACGAGCACCTGTGCGAGAAACAGACTATAATTGGGGCATCGATATGTGGTCTGAGCGAATTGCTTCAAGACATGTTAGATGGGAAAGATACCATTAATGTGGATAATATTATTGAAAAATTATCAAACTATATCCGTCTGCTATGCAATGTCCACTATATGGAGTCACAAACAAGACGAGCAGTCATACTGCCTGGTCTAAACAAGAACTTAAAAGATTCATTGGAAAAGACAGATATTAACCAAAACCTCTTTGGCAAAAATTTATCAGAAATAATCCGTGATGCCAGATCGTTGGAACAATCCAAGAAAGACCTTGCCCGACCTTTAAACAATTGGGGCCCATCCGGTGTGAGGAAACAGGGTGGGCAAACCAACTACAAGCGCCCATACCAGTATCCTCCAGCCAAGCAACCCACCTTCAACCGTCCACGTCAGCAGCGACCTCAGTTTCGTGCCATGATAAAACCCAAGGACAAGGAAGTTCCACGTCGTGCTCCGTTGGACAATCGACGACGTCGAGACTAGAGGTACTAGCGGGTAGAATATCTAAATATTTTGGAAATTGGTCTTTTACCAAAAATTCCCAAGTTTTACAATGGGTAGAAAAAGGACTTTCCACATTCTATTCCCCTTATTAAAAAGGTTATACAGTCAAATATTCCTTCTAATAATAACTTCTCAAGTATAGAAAGATCAAGAATTCATACTTGTATAGCTAACTTGTTAGAATCAAAAGCTATAACTGAATGTGCTCCTTGTGAAGATCAGTATTTATCTAATATTTTCATTATTCCCAAACATGATGAAACATTTAGGTTTATTTTAAATTTAAAAAAGTTTAATAGATTTGTTCAGAGCACCCACTTTAAAATGGAGGACATTCGGACTGCAGTAAAATTAATTGAATCTGATTACTATATGGGCACAATAGATCTAAAAGATGCTTATTTCTTAGTCAACATAAATAAACAATCTCAGAAGTACCTTAGGTTCAGTTTTGACAAAAAATTATATCAGTTTAATGTTCTACCATTCGGACTGTCAACGGCACCTTATGTTTTTTCAAAAATTATGAGGCAAGTCACTACTTACTTGAGGTCTCAAGGTATCACTATAGTGAATTACCTTGATGATTTTTTGATAATTGCACCCACATTGAAACAATGTAAACAACATATTGTTTTTGTATGTCAGTTTGTTCAATCTTTAGGATTTATTATAAATTTTAATAAAGATCAATTACATCCTCGCAAACAATGTAAATTCTTGGGGTTTGAGCTAGACTCAAATAATTTCACAATTAATATTCCTGAAAATAAAAGACACACTATTTTGATTATGCTTAATTTTTTTTGTAAGATAAGGATGTGTACTGTTAGAGAATTTCCATCTTTACTAGGTACTCTAACTTCAATTTGCCCAGCAGTCCCATATGGGTGGATGTACACAAAGTTATTAGAAAGATCCAAATATATTGCTCTCCTTAATTCTAATGAAAATTATGAGGCAAAAATGAAAATAACCCCTGATATTATCCAAGAATTAAGCTGGTGGATAAAAACTATACCGGCATGTGCTGCTCCTATTAGGCGAGAAAACTATAAGCTTGAGTTATTTTCAGATGCTTCTAGAACAGGTTGGGGAATTGTATGCGGTCAACAAAAGTTTCATGGCAACTGGACCATTGAGGAAACCAATTTTCACATTAATTACCTCGAATTGCTTGCTGCTTACTTTGCAATTAAATGCTTTGCGAAAGATAAATTTAATTGCGAAATTCTAATACGCACAGATAATACAACAGTTGTCTGTTACATTAACCGAATGGGCGGCATACAATTCCCTCATCTAAATGAACTGGCCAGAAAAATATGGCAATTTTGTGAAAAACGGAAGTTATATATATTTGCATCTTATATACCCTCTAATGAAAACACAGAAGCTGACACACAGTCTCGTATAGTTAACTTAGAGACTGAATGGGAGCTAGCACCATATGCTTTTCACATGATTACCTCAAAACTGGGTATTCCACAGATTGACTTATTCGCATCTAGAGCTAATGCAAAGTGCAAAAGATTTATCTCTTGGCATGTTGAACCAAACTGTTGGTCTGTTGATGCCTTTACTATCTCATGGAAAGCCTTAAAATTCTACGCCTTCCCCCCCCTTCGCATTAGTTCTAAGATGTTTAAATAAGATTCAACAAGATGGCGCTGAAGGAATACTAGTTGTACCAAACTGGCCTTCACAAGCCTGGTATCCTCTTTTTATGTCTATGTTGAAATCAAAAATTGTTTACTTAAAACCAAACCCAAGACTCCTCTCTTCTCATTTCAGAATTCAACATCCTCTCTGCCAGAGCCTTACACTGATTGCTGGAATATTATCAGCAAAGTGTTCTTAAAAAAAGGATATACCAGGGATAGTGTTTCTATTATTTTAAATTCATTGTCAAAAAATACCATGCATCAGTATAATTCATGTTATAAACAATGGTGGAAGTTTTGTGAACAAAATAACTTTGATCCTATATGTAATTGCACATCAAATATATTACATTTTTTGACTGAAAAGTACCATAGTGGTGCAGCATATGGTACCCTAAACAGCACCAGGTCAGCTCTATCTCTTTTGTTGGGTAGTGAGTTAGGAATTAACAAAGATATAAGTAGATTCTTCAAAGGCATCTACAGGTCAAGGCCAAATAGACCAAAATATAAAGAAACTTGGGACCCAAGTGTGATATTAGATTATGTAACTAATTTTTATCCAAATTTGGAACTTAGTTTACAAATTATTTCAAAAAAGTTGTTGATTTTACTGGCCTTGACTACTGCTCAGAGATTGCAAACTTTCTCACTAATCACCATAGATAATATTAGTAAGAATGATTCTGGAGTTAAAATTAAGGTGCCACAGTTGATTAAAACCTCTAAAATTAACAGACTTCAACCTTTACTTAATTTACCGTTTTATAAAGAAAACGAAAGTATCTGCCCAGCCAAAACATTGTGTGATTATCTTATTATTACAGAATCTTTACGCTCAGACCATAACAGTCTATTCATAACACTTAAAAAACCACATTCACCCGCTTCTACATATACTCTCAGTAGATGGGTAAAGGATGTGTTACTTGAAGCTGGTATTGATACCGAGATCTTTAGTGCCCATAGTACTCGACACGCAGCCACTTCATGTGCAAATAGAAAGGGTCTAAATATTGATACCATAAAAGTTACTGCTGGGTGGACACAAAAATCTAACAGTTTTGCTAAATTTTATAATCTCCCTCTACAAGAGGAAACAAGCTTTGCCAACTGTATACTAGATTCGTAAAAATATGTAAATCTTTTTAAGATACTTATATGTAAATTTGTATGATTATAGAATTATTTTCATTATTTTCGCTTTATTTACTTTCAACATCTACATAGTCATATCAGACGAGGCGTTAATGAGTATAATAGAATGATCAAAGTAACTTACCTGTAAGTGAACTTCGATCATTATTATACAAAGTTAACGCCTCGTCTGAGTACAACCCTCCTCAAAATTCTTTCTGTCCCACCCTGCTCAATAATGAAATAAATCATCTTCTGGATGTAATACTGAATTCATGTACACAACCAGCACTAGATGTACATGATCATGTTGGTTTATAGGTACCTCCTTTAACTTTAAACTAAATGACATAAGTAGGCAGGGTTGCCACAACCTACGTAAGGGTATGGCTGTGTTAAAAGTTTTATTTTTTTTCTTTAAAGCCGTGTTCAAGATGTGTTTAGTGCATAAACTACATAGTCATATCAGACGAGGCGTTAACTTTGTATAATAATGATCGAAGTTCACTTACAGGTAAGTTACTTTGATCATTCTATTATGTACATCGTTGAATGGATGTTTTGCCTGCATCCGGCTAGCTCAGCTTGACTTAAAATGATCTATGCTGATAATGTGGAAAAGCTTCTGAAGTTACAACCGTAAAATTAAATACGCCAATCAATGAGGGCTTTTTATTTCTCAAACTTTATTTTTCAATCCAACAATTTTAAATAAGAAATAAATGATGTAGAATTAAACACTTACTGAGTGGGAAGCGCACTTTCATTCTCGCAGGGATAGATGGGTCAGGGACAGTGAGGACTCCAGTGTATCTGAAAAATTATAAAACAATAATGTTATAGTTTATTGCAAGTAATGCCAACAAATCCCTGCAGTTGCATAGTTGTGCAAACAGCAACATATCCAATTTAGTGTCCCATTAGTTCGTTAATCGTTCATTGTCAGCTGTACAATTCCCCAGACCTTTACTCTTATAGCTATAACGATCACTCTCGTCATCTAAAATTAGCTCTGGCTACTGGCTAGGTGTTGAAGTATAGAACCTTCTTTACTGTAACCAGAGACACCTTAGCTGTCTATCGTTTGTTGTCTGGTAGTCATGGTGATGTGATTATTTTTAGCAAATCATGAAAAATACAATCTACCAATAATAATCACATCACCATGACTACTCGACAACAAACGATAGACAGCTAAGGTGTCTCTGGTTACAGAAAAGAAGGTTCTATACTTCAACACTAGGACCTACGCAGTGATCGAATTTAGGGGGCCAAATTGGTGGCATGAATCAAACGTTCATCTGATTCGTGGGCAGAACCAATCCCCTCCACTGTCTCGGCCGCCTAGTTCTTTTTACGTGACATGGTCTATTAGGTCTGTTAGGTACGTTACCTGTAGTCATGCTTCAGTGGAGTCAGCCCCAGGATGAAATGCTGCGACACCTGCTCCAGCTCATAGGTGTAGGGCTCATCAGTCTTGGTGAAGTTGTAGGTTATGCAGTGCGAAGCGGTAGACGTCTTTTGCATGACGTACCAGATGCCGAGGAACTGGAAAAGAACGAGAGTTGTATAGACTTAATATGTAAATGATTGCTTAGGCAGTGGAGTGCATTGTATGTCCTACGCCAACACTTATTTAGTCCAATTTGGTGAAAAACATCAGTATGCATCAGCATGAAAGGGTAAAAAGCTAGATATAAACAAGTAACTAGGCGCCAATATAATTTCCATTAAACACTCAACAAGATAAACATTTCAAAACATTTTCGCTGTGCGTAGGTACGTAGTCCCGGGTTAATATAAGTGCTAGGAGACGCCACTATCTCAAATTCTTGTCTGGTAAGATTGTCTGGTGAATACGATTATAACATTGTTTCGACACGATTGGCGTAGTGCGCTGTAGCACGGTTTTTCGCCTCGATTTCCGTAGTGTCCCGGGTTCGATTCCCGGTCGGGTCACTTCAGGAAACGATCTTTTCTGAATTGACTCGGGTCTGGGTGCTGGGAGACGCTGGCTTATTTCCTTGTGTGGTAACTCGTAACACGGGGATATCAATCCCTACTTCGAGACCATTACAAGAGGTGTGTTGTCTG
Source organism: Udea olivalis (assembly GCA_947369235.1). NCBI lineage: Eukaryota > Metazoa > Arthropoda > Insecta > Lepidoptera > Crambidae > Udea > Udea olivalis. The sequence goes on along the minus strand of OX376362.1, from coordinate 4,070,753 downwards.
GCGCTTATTTATATTTATTTATTTTATTTATTGCATTGCTGGAAACTCTGGAAAGAGCACATTTTTATTGTGAATGGTTGGCTTATCGCTCCTTTAGCAGGTTTCTTATGCCTCAAAAGCATACGTCAAATAAAGTCATATACACACATCAAAAGTGTCTAGGGATCAACATATATTTTTGCAATAACTTTTCTCTTGATTGATATTAATTAAAATTTTCGTTAAGGATTCATCAAATAAAGTGTTTTCGTTTGTCTACAGTAACGATAAACCAAGTCACCTTTGCATTAATTAAGAAATTTGCCATTTTCCTAATAAAGGGATTTTTGACATTTGAACCACTAACATTAAAGTTCGAAAAAAAGACTGAAATAACAGTTTTCTTTAAAATTTTATTGGGTAACTTAAACAATTAATAATCTGTGTTTCTACCGCGAACACTAACAACACAAGAACATCGGTTTGGCATACTCAAAATGAGTTCATCCAAATCACGCTGTGGAATGGCCGCCCATGTTCGTTGCAACAACAAAAAAAGGTCTTCTTGCGACTGGATACCCTCCATATTCGGCAGAGCTCTTCTCTGTAGCATATCCCATGCATGCTCAATCGGGTTCAAGTCTGGCGACTGAGCAGGCCAGGGCAGGACATTGATGTTAGCTGCGGCGAGAGTCTGTCTTACAACTCTTGCGGTGTGCGGTCGTGCATTATCATGCATTAACTGAAATAAGGGACCGATTTGCACTTGTAGAGGAACGATGACGTCTGATACAATCGTCTCAGCATAAATTTGAGCGTTGAGGTTGCCTCTGATCCAAATCAACTCAGTTCTTCCGCCGATCCAAATACCCGCTCATACCATGATGGTTCCACCACTATAAGGATGGACTTCCTGGCAGGATTTTAATCGCTGTTGGCGTCCAGGGGTTCTCCAGTGTCGTATACGTCTTGTATCCGGTCTCATACCAAAACGAGACTCATCAGAAAAGCACACGAAACGCCATTGTTCTTTTGCCCAATTTCTGTGTTCAAGAGCCCATTGATATCGAATCCTACGATTGTGCATTGCTATAGGTGGTACCCTTAGCGGTCTTCGGGAACGTCATCGTTCCTCTACAAGTGCAAATCGGTCCCTTATTTCAGTTAATGCATGATAATGCACGACCGCACACCGCAAGAGTTGTAAGACAGACTCTCGCCGCAGCTAACATCAATGTCCTGCCCTGGCCTGCTCAGTCGCCAGACTTGAACCCGATTGAGCACGCATGGGATATGCTACAGAGAAGAGCTCTGCCGAATATGGAGGGTATCCAGTCGCAAGAAGACCTTTTTTTGTTGTTGCAACGAACATGGGCGGCCATTCCACAGCGTGATTTGGATGAACTCATTTTGAGTATGCCAAACCGATGTTCTTGTGTTGTTAGTGTTCGCGGTAGAAACACGGATTATTAATTGTTTAAGTTACCCAATAAAATTTTAAAGAAAACTGTTATTTCAGTCTTTTTTTCGAACTTTAATGTTAGTGGTTCAAATGTCAAAAATCCCTTTATTAGGAAAATGGCAAATTTCTTTATTAATGCAAAGGTGACTTGGTTTATCGTTACTGTAGACAAACGAAAACACTTTATTTGATGAATCCTTAAAGAAAATTTTAATTAATATCAATCAGGAGAAAAGTTATTGCAAAAATATATGTTGATCCCTAGACACTTTTGATGTGTGTAAATGCAACAGAGACACGTGAGGGCGATATCATACTAGCAGTATGCGAGCGTTTTCTAAGCGGAGCGGGTGCGCAGCGATCACGGACGACGGTAATGGTACGAGTATATCCATTACCGTGACCGAAGACGGCGCGGGTCGGCAGCGAAATTGCTGCAAATAGCGGCTTATATCGCACAGGCGTCGACGACGTTTTCACTACGCGTCCGCGAAGTCTTAGTTCTTTACCGGCGCAACCTCCCCACTTTGAAAGAGCTCCCATACCGCTAGTGTGTTAAGGCCTTAACTACAAAGTGAATTCGCTTCGAGCGACATTCGTAGCCCTGGGGTTAATAAACTTATGACGAGCAGAGTAAACATAGTTTCTATTTGTGTAAATCAGCTGATCAAGAAGGCTGCCAAAATTGCTGTCGTAATGAAATTACTACGAGTACCTACTGAGACTGCTGATATAGACAAACAACATCGACATCATAAAGTTTTATCAATTTCAGTAGGTAAATGTGGTGGTGGCTTTCTTCGTTTAATTAGGACAAATTAACTCTCACTTGATTTTATCGCACGTAGGTAAAGTGTCTGTGTGTGTGATGTATACATCTGCACCCACAAAATAGGTAAAAAACAAAAACATATTCTCGAAGAGGTCATTTTTTTGTCCCATTAATAAATATAAATAAATATGCGCCAGACAACACACCTCTAGTAATGGTCTCGAAGTAGGGATTAATATCTCTGTGTCACGAGGTACCACACAAGAGAACAAGCCAGCAGCGTCTCCCAGCACACCTAGACCCGAGTCAATTCAGAAAAGATCGCTTCCTGAATTGACTCGACCGGGAATCGAACCCGGGTCACAACGGAAATCGAGGCGAGAAACCGTGCTACAGCGCACTACGCCAATCGTGTCCATTATAAGTGAGCGGTCCAATTTCAATTTCATTGGAATAACACCTGCGGGCTAAATAGGTAGGAACGGTGTTTTCATTAAATTATATTTACATAAATAGTTTAAAAGTAATCAGATTACAACAACATCCACGTGTATTTGCTAAAATAAGTATGTTATAAGCATTACTTGTTGTGTAGAATCAAATATCAAAAGCCAGCATCGAATTTGCTCTATTGTTCGGAAAATACCAAAGCTATAACTATTGTTATCGAATCGGGTACACAATAGTACCTACGTTGAAGGTTTATTGAAAAAGTGCATGGACTAAGTATTTTCTTTTTGAAAATTGCTTTTCGCTAATCAGTCATTCACTTATATACTCACATACAATTAAATTAAGTAGTTTAATTGCTAACTTTAATTAATTTTTGAATAGTCTTGCTGAAGTACCTGTTTGTTTTATCACTGAAAAATACGTGTTTTGATATTAAAAAACACCAGCCTAATGTTAAACGATTACCGAAGTTAACAATGCTTTACGTAGCGCCAGAGATAAACCACGATTTGTAAACCCTAAAATAACATTTTTCGAACGAAGAAGAAGAATCTCTCACGCTTAAACATATTAGGGTTAGTAGCCTTGAAGTAACGTCTAACATGATTAATATCAAAGCCAGTAGTTTTTTCTTCAATTGTTTTCTAATGCATATCGAAATTGGATAAATAATAGGACCAGCACGTCTACCACGAGTTGCCTCTTTAAATTTACGTTATCGTTCGCGTATTAAATTGTATTGGGATGACACATGACATGACATGACCATGTCAAATACCAATACATTTTTTTACGCAAACGATAATGTAAATTCAAAGTGGCAACTCCAAAAAAATGAGAGCGTCATTCCCTAGCCTCTAGCACAGAATAGGTAAAAGTAGGCCTAACACCAGCTCTGAACCCGTGTGGTCCCGAGTTCAAATCTGGCCAGAACCATTTTGGAGTTGATTGTTAAATGTGCGACCTACTCTCCGGTGATGGAAGTCATTACCAAAAACCAAAGTTTACACGGATAACGGCGGCTCACCATCAACCAAGTTGGGTTCTAATACGCATGGTGAACAGTAAGCTTCTGAGTGTTCCGTTCTCCATGCCTTCACCAGTCAACTTGCCTCTGGCTGCCCCGTTTGGGATATAGTCGTGATGGTATCTAAATCTAAAAACAATGGCTATAACTAGCTAGTACAAAATATGCATCACATTAAGGTTCGTCCGGTCCAGAAACCCACGATCCAGCAAGGTCACACCAACCGAGCTACTCCGCTGCTCAAAGTATGAAATATCCCACGTCCAAATAAAACCATGCAAATTATAAATCGCAATGTTTTGAACTGAGATGTGTATTGTAAAAAGCAGCCGGCCTTGAGTCTTCTGAACAAAGATTAGAAGCGTGCAATTCCTCACCGATGAACTAATTCGCAGCTACGCAATGTGGTAGACGTACAGGCCCCTACCATAACCTGAGTGTTCTAGCATAGAAACGCATGAGGAACTAGGTAGAACCCTGGTCTGAAAGAGGGCACGGCGCGGCAGTAGAGTGTGGTGTGATAAGAACCTCTGGGATTCAGAAAGATCATACTCGTATTTCAGCATCGGATACATTCAGTGTGAACAGCTCTGTCGAACAAGACCCATTGTACGAACAACAAAACAGTTCACCATAAATTCCTCTTATCAATTTCAACACAAGCCGTGATCAATAATAACAAGAAGGTTCCTTGTCACAATCATCTCAATGTGATCCAATGTTATCGGCAGGGGTCGAGCGTATTTGTATAGGTCGGTACTTGATATCAATTCCAATAGGTACTAACTATACATTGCTACACAAAAGCCATGATGTACATAACCGTTATCTATTCAGAGTCATGTCTGACACGGTCAATATCCCAGCGTTTTGAAGTTTCTTCATTCACCTTCACTGTAAGTAATTTCAAAGTTAGACGATGAAACCAATCCACACCATAAGACGCTGACCTTAAAAATCTAGTCCCTTTATTCAGAACCTCGTTGATCACTTTAAATTCTCTCAAATCTATTTATTAATATGAGCAGCGTCTAATTCTTTGTCAATAAATACAAAAGACCTTGGGTTTTATTAAAGATTTGATTTGAACTTTTATTTTGCCGTCTTTCAGTTCTACCAGACTGAATCATTATTTAAATTCAATAAAATCATTAAATAAATCAAACTCAAACTCAAACTCAAACTCAAATAACTTTATTCAAATAGACTGTATCAGTACTTTCAAATCGTCAAATTTACAGCAAAATATACTAAATAATAGACATAAATACCATAATAATATGGATATGTAAATAAACAGTATACAGACATAATGCGACTCTACCACCGCGTCGGAGTTGTTTCTTGCTGAGAAGACCCGGCGAGAAACTCAGCAGTTACTCTTTTAAACTTGTTTTGGGTTTACAACAGGGGTTAGTAAAGTACAAGCAGTGTGCCATTTTGATACCTAAAAGAATATAAAACAAAGAGAAAAAACCAACCATAAAAGAATATAATAACAAGAATTCATTTAAACAATTCAAAAACAAAAATTGTTAGTCAGTACATACAAACTAGGTACCTATTAACTCTTACAATAAAACATCTGTTACAATAGAGCTATTTAATCCCGCATCGAGAAGAGCGCTTATACCCAGGCATTTTTATCTATAAGGTAGTCTTTTGTAGTATAATAGCCCTTTTTTAATAAAGCTGTTTTGATGTGATGTTTGAATCTATGTAAAGGTAACTCACAAATGGTTTTTGGAATTTTGTTGTAATAATGTATACCTTGCCCCATAAAGGATCCTAAAACTTTTTGTAACCTAAAGAGTGGAAGTGCAATTTTATCCTTATTCCTAGTATTTCTGCAATGTATGTCACTGTGTTTAGCATAGAGACCAATATTTTTTCTGACCAAAACAATGCAATTGTAAATGTATTGTGACGAACGAAAATAAATAAATAAATATGCGCCGGACAATACACCTCTTGTAATGGTCTCGAAGTAGGGATTAATATCCCTGTATCACGAGGTACCACACAAGGAAACAAGCTAGGGGCGTCTCCCAGCACACCCAGACCCGAGTCAATTCAGAAAAGATCGTTTCCTGAATTGACCCGACCGGGAATCGAACCCGAGACACTACGGAAATCGAGGCGAGAAACCGTGATACAGCGCACTACGCCAATCGTGTCGTCAAATCATTCATAGCTTTTACGCCTAAACGTTAAGAACTGACTACTTATTATTAAACACTGTGGTGTTATTTAGTATGAGTGCTAATCACTAAAGATTGAGGATAATCTTACATCAGAGATGAGCTAGATTCGTGCAGAAACAGCAGAATCTAAAAAGCAATATATTTTTAAGATTCTGCTGTTTCTCCGGCAAAACGTTTTGCAGTGATCTTATTAATAGGTTTTTATCAGGTAGGTACGTAATGTATTTACACCGAAGTACCTACTTTATCTTGTTATGCTCATACTAAATGGCCTCAATCTTTCTTATGCTTAAGGACTGAACACAGAATCGTGATCTTTACTCTAACTAAGGCTACTCGTAATTACACGCGGCGCGCTTCAAATGATCGCAGAAAAATATCGAACATTAGTGTGAGAAACCCTAGATTTGTTTTCGAATTTCTTTTCGAATTGACGACCAGTGTTCATGGCATTTCGGTAGGAACGCAACGTCGTGAATGTGGTTCAACAATTTCCTCACATTATAAATTAGAGGTCTGCTAGGCGATCGTATCTTGGCTAAGTCCCAGGGTCCCATATTCTGATATCTACATTTTTTCTGAATTTATTTGGTTTCATTCTATTAGATTATCACAACTGAGTAATGTAACAACGACTCTACAATTGTGGGTTTAGAACCTCAGTCTGTTGGTATAGTTAGAATTCTAATTCAAAGCCAATTAATTCTGTTATCTTTTCCTTAGTTAACAACAACCGAATATAATTAGCAGCGTGTATTTCTTTTGTTAGTTTCGTTAGAAAAATTTTGACGGTAATGAACTTACTAAAGGTATCATTTAAATTAAGTCATGACGACAAGCAGGTTAAAAATGGCTTACTCGTCACCATTGCCAGAAACGGGTTGTTGATCTGGATCAGTACCCGTGCTTTGGTTCAAAAGATCAGAAATCGTTACGCATGATTTTGGGATTACTACCCATGGTTCCTGAAATCCGGGCTAAGCGCTCTTACCACTGACCCACCAGTGCAGGTAAACAGCTACTTACTAGTTTTATGGAAGTTAAGTAACTACCTTGTTCATCTCAAATCCTGGCATCGGTTCCGTCACAGGACACGCTCCTAGATGGTATGTGTGCGATAGTGCTCTCCCAACGACCGCCAGCAACACACCAAACACGGGAAACTTATGCATTTTTACTCTTCAAGCCAACTAGTTCTCAAAATATGACTAGTTTTACTACTAGTTCGCGTAATAACAACTAGTTTACTACGTTCACGTTCACGCACAACCAAAGACTGAGCCAGACTGAGCGTAGCTAGAATGACCCATTCATAATAAACAAGGCTTTGGGCGTTCAATACGACGAATACGCGATACGGGTTCTCGGAAATGTTTGTGGACTGCTCATTCACTCTCGTTTGTTTTAATGTGAATAAGTTATGCAAAACAATCACTAAGGGGCTATGACCTGTCGTCACATCTTTAAGGAAAAATGTAAAAGCCCAATAAGTCAAAAAGATTAAAGAAATAGTCGAGTACATAAGTAATGAATTCGCGAACAACTTCTAATGCAATGTTCTGTATGAATGAGTAAGATAGCCAAGTATTGAAATACTGAAAACTAGTGATGAAGATCTTCTTGCTGATTATAAAATAGAAACATGAGTGCCTACATATCAGAAACATGTGGTGCTCGCCATTTTCAGACAATAAATATGACGTGCGTCTTCTGAGTCTGGGTATCCATAAAAAACTATGATAAATATAAAAAAACTTATGTATTTATAAATATAAGCAGATATTTGACGACACGATTGGCGTAGTGTGCTGTAGCACGGTTTCTCGCCTCGATTTCCGTAGTGTCCCGGGTTCGATTCCCGGTCGGATCAATTCAGGAAACGATCTTTTCTGAATTGACTCGGGTCTGGGTGTGCTGGGAGACGCCCCTAGCTTATTTCCTTGTGTGGTACCTCGTAACATAGGGATTTAATAATCCCTACTTCGAGACCATTACAAGAGGTGTGTTGTCTGGCGCATATTTATTTATTTATTTATATTTAGATAAATAAGTATATTTTTTAACATAATATAACATAAGCAGATGTTTTACAGCCTCTAGCACAAGTGTAAGTCCCGCTTAGTTCGGCGATAGACAACACTGGTCATCCCACATTCTTACGTAATTTGTACCGAATTTATTTGTAATTTGTACCGAAGGGACTACCAACAATGCTAAACATTATTTCAAATTTTGACAGCATAAATACCGTAATTTCAGTCTGATGCCCTAAAATAGGACAAAAATGACAGCTCGTCCGGAAAGGGATCTCAACAATATCAATGACACCTGGTTGTCAACCAAGCCCTTTTGTGACAGATGGGTGATTGACGTAAAGTGTAGTTATGGATTTTGTTTAAAAAAAACTAAAAAAATAAGCCACGCAATACTGTTTACAAAGTGTTGGTGTCGGGGCTTCTCAGCAGGCGCACTAAAATTCGCGTTTATAAAAGTCAGCCGACCTATTCTAATGTATGGCTGCGAGGCTTGGACACTGGAGTGATTAGTTATAAGAAGAGAGCATGGGTGGATCATGGTCCCATGGAATAGTTGAGCTCTTTACCAGATACGATCACGACTATATCCCAAACAGGGTAGTCAGAGACATCCTGCCTTTTCAAAGGAACTTAACACCCTGTTCCTCATTCCCCAACTCTCACAGAAAAACAAAAACTGATAACTAGTAACAGAGAGAAAAGTGCTGCGAAAGATTCTCTCTCTCACTATCCCGATACCAGTAAAGACAAGGGCATAAGTGTCTCTCTCCAAAGAGATGCCAGCCATTAGGTCCTCCTACTGTTTTCTGCAGCCAAGACCCAAAAATTACATAAGTGCAAAAACATTTTGATCTAATTATTTTTAGATTGTAACCATATTAAAGACCACATGGTCGTGACCTTAAATAAGTTTCCTGTCTATTGCGGAATGAAAAACTAAACTAACTGACAGTTCATTGTTTTGTAAATTAATTCTCATAATTGCTGAATCACAAAAAGCAGACGAATCAGTTGCTTCGACTAAATTTCCTCTTTTGAAACAAAAACAATATTCACACAAACAATGATGACCTACAAATTGCTTTTATACAGTGTGATTTATGCGGTTATAAACTTTTTATGCGGTAGTTTGATTTTATGCATGAACTGTGAAAAATCAACTGTAGGTTACTTGAAGTTATTTTTGCGTATGAGCAATATGATCAAGCTCGAATAAATCACGACTTAACCTCACATTTGTTCCTAATGAGCAGGTACAAGTCAGAGACTGGTTGATTGTTGCCGTGCTGGTAAAGGGAACACTCAGAAGTCGGAAGCGCACATTTCGCCGAAGCCTTACACCTTACAATCTGAATACAATAATTTCACTCTCAAATCAAAGACTTTTCGTCTCTGTAATAAGCAAACTCTTACTCATAGTAAACATAATTAGATTTCCGTTAGCGCTAAAGGTTAGAGATCCTGCCTTTAATGCTGAAAGTTCGATTCCCTTTCTGAACCATATTTTGTGATTGTCAATACCTATCAGTCTACTACTAGCCTATTGGCTGCTTATTGATTTTGGTGTAAGATATTCCCTATTTTAAATTATATACCTAATGATTCATTTGAAGTGGATATACTACTACGCGGCAATTGCAATTCCTTTTTAAAATACGTTAAAATAATGGCAAATACCTGATCGAAACTCCACCCATAATATTAAAAAGAAAGAAAAACCATTGGTTGTGTTTTTTTATAGGCAGCATATCCTTATCTGACAGCGTCCTGTAGAACCGGTAACACATTCGTGTTCTTGCACGCCCGCCTCGTAACCGCTAGAGCGAAGTCCATTACGCAGTGAGTCACCGAAGCCGTAGTAATACGATGAGACGAGATGACTCAGGCCTTAGCATAATGAAACCAAGTGACACCTTTCTTTTTTCCGTTCCGTTGTTCGTGGTCAGCAACGAAAGAAAGTGGATCACTTAGGTTATTTATTGCTGAGGCCGCTATTATCAGCATCGCAGCTTTAAGACGTCCATTAATGAATATAGGCCTCCCTGGTAGTAGAGGCGGCCGGTTGCTGGCAACCTGCATCCCGCAGAAAACCTGAGTTTTTTTACGAGTACCTAGTTCATTTTTACATGAGAACACCAATTAGTTAATTGAGCAAATGCATCAATAACTAAGCACTCATATGTATGTGAGAAATATCAGTTCAAATCTGACGAAAAAACTTGTGTTAAAGCGTTTACAAAAACAAAGTTATTTCCAGAAATTTCCAACAAAAACCAAGGCTAAAATAGAAAGATAAATCTTAACACTTGCGGGCGAAACTGCGTAAAACTTAAGTTACCTACTTAGGATTGCGTACCACACCTGACGAGGGAATAAAGGCAAACTCTGTAGTTATGCTCATTATGAGTAGTTTACTTACATGACGTAATTGTGACTTCTTTATCGCTTCACGATGGTACTTAAGATCTTAAAATTAAATTTGAACCCGTAACATGAGCCCTGCTAGGGCATTGCAACACAAGTCACAAAGAAATACCTAACTTACAAACTAAAATGCACATTATTTAATGTTAATTCTTCTATTAATTTAACTAATACTTCTTCTTTTAGTAAAATATCGTACTCGTAGGTGGATGATTTTACGAATTATAATTTTTCATTTAAAAACTCAGTAACAGAGTAAAAATATTTCCCAATCAGCTACTCCTATAAGTTCTTACAAAAAAAATTTTTTGTGTCTATGTTCTGAATTTCAAGTGGCAGTTTGTTAAATATTTTCACGGACTTTTTTTTTTTTCCTCTTGATATGGCTCGCACGGCTTGTGCATTTGCCAGTTTCAAAGTTAGGGAAACATATTTACAAAAGGATATCGGATACGGATAGGTACGGAAGGATCAGGAGAGCAGAGGATATAATTTTGTATGAGAAAATATATATATATATATATATATATGTATGTACTTTCACGGACTTATGGTATCTACTTGAACAATCATATGTAATTTGTTTTTTTTTGTTTTTTTTTAAAAAAGGTAAAAGGTTGCACTAGCCTATTTTTCTGCATTAGGCTATGCTTTCCCAAGATTGTGAATATTTGATCGACTTTGTTTGAAGATAACTGCTAAATTAAAAGATATTTTAGCAAACAAAAAATTGTGCGAGTAGGTTAGTGTCTTTAACTAAGGCGACAACTTTTCCAAACACGATATAGCATCACCGATTAAAAAAAACTCAAAGAGTACGTCGACGATATTTTTGTTTTACTCTCAAATACTCATTATTAACATTTTGCACTTAAAGAATATATATGTAGATAGGTCTTTGTATATTCTAGGTCGACCACTTTTAAAACTTTTTAATTTGTCTAATGTTATTTCATAATAAATTAATTACACGAAAACAGAAGGAAACCGCGGCGTTATTCCGTTCGCGCTGAACTAATCACTGGCCCACCGAATGCTCTATCGAACGGCGCGCTAAATCCCAGCCTTCTTGACGAATTTACTTTTTTCAAAGTTATACATTGAAGCAAGTGTAAGGATTGTTAGTTTTGTAAAATGTGGTCTACAGCTTACCATAATATCTGTTATATTTACCAGTATCCTTACATATCTCTTCTGCAATACAAATAATTGTCCTACATCTGAAACCCCAGAGAATGATTCCGTAGCTCAACCAAGCGTTAGCATAGGCGTAGTATGCACTAGTAGCTGTTTTTAAGACAGTGCATTTTTTAAGTTCATAAAGTGCGTACGAGAATTTGGAGAGCTTAGGAGTAATTTTTTCGATATGAGGATTTTGCTCGTCCTACGGTGAGTTTATTACCAAATCCCACACTAAGAATCAACGCGGGCTGTTTATGTTCAACAATGGACTTATGGTAATGATAATAATTTAATGAAGACTCTAGTTTGTACAATAGTAAATACATATACTTAATTAAAACTAATTAAGAGAGATAAGTATTCCATTTTGAATGAAACGCATAAAAAAATGTTTCAATACATTGTACTAGTATACTAAAATTATAAATGTAAAAATAAGCTACGTAAGAGTGGCTCCGTCTGACACAGGTGCTACTGCGCTTACTGGAAGGAGTCCACCCATAATTGTTAAAACTGCCTTGTTATATGAATAAACATTTTTCATTTTCATTTTCTAGTCTTCAGTCTTCCTAGGTCTTTAGTCAGCTATCTAGATGTCTTACGAAGAATCACCCGTAATATCAACTGAGCTGTTGATACGGCTGACGCATACGCCAATTGACGGTTTCCTGACTTCTGATTACACGTAATACGAGGCAATGAAGCTATTGTAGGATTTATTGTGATGAGGTAGAGTTGAATTTTAGATGATTCTTTATGTTGTATCAGTGCCCGCGCACTTTTTATAATAAAACCTTCCTCTGCTTGTTTTGAAGCTATACGATACGAGTGTACATGAGCAAAGTCAATTGTAATAAGCAAAAACTTACTTGTTGTTGAGCTCGACGGAGTGTTAGACCGCATTTCAGAATGGGGTGCATGCCATCTCGTCGAGTTCAACGCCAAGAAAACGCAGGTGTGTGCTTTTATGGCCAAGGCGTCACCATACCTTCTCACTCTTAAGGTTCAGGGCACCTCACTACCGGTAAAGGATAGCCTAAACATCGTCGGCATGGATGCTCGTAGCAATCTAAGCCTCCGGGACTACATTGAGAGCGTCATCAAAACAGCATCCCGTAAACTCGGAATCCTGAACAGAGTGAGACGATTCTTCACGCCTGGTCAGTTCTGTCTCTTGTATAAGACACAAGTTCGCTCTTGTGTGGAATACGCTCTCATATCTGGGACGGTTCCGCCAAGTTTTAGCTAAAGTGTTTGAGCGGATCATAAACTCACAGCTCATCCGCTACCTAGAGGATCACTTTCTTATTCACGACCGTCAGTACGGCTTCCGACCAAAACGGTCTACGGGTGATCTTCTAGCGTACGTAACACACATCTGGGGGGAGGCTATAGACAAGCATGGGGAATCTTTGGCATATGGTCTGCCACCTCGCCTATGCGACTGGGTCGCCGGATTTCTGGAGGGACGTAGAATTCGCGTCCTTTGCGATGGTCGAAAATCACGCTTTCTCCAGATTAATGCCGGAGTGCCGCAGGGCTCCGTCTTGTTGCCGACGTTGTTTCTTCTGCATATCGATGACATGTTATCTCTTAGTAATATTCTTTGCTATGCGGATGCTAGCACGGTCCACGCGCGTTATTTCGAGCGCCCTGGGGCAAAGCAGACTGACATCGAGGAGAAGAGACGAAGTCTTGTTGTTGAGCTTGACGGAGTGTTGGACCGCATTTCAGAATGGGGTGCATGCAATCTTGTCGAGTTCAATGCCAAGAAAACGCAGGTGTGTGCATTCACCGTCAAGGCGTCGCCGTTCCTTACCCATCCCACTCTTCAGAGCACCCCGCTACCGATTAAGGATAGCCTGAACATCCTTGGCATGGATGTTCGTAGCAACCTAAACCAGCGGGACTACATTGAGAGCGTCATTAGAACTGCATCCCGTAAACTCGGAGTCCTGAACAGAGTGAGACGATTCTTCACGCCTGAGCAGCTCTGTCTTTTGTATAAGACACAAGTTCAGTCGTGTGATTACTGCTCTCATCTCTGGGACGGTTCCGCCAATTACCTACTCGAAGCTCTTGACAGGTTGCAGCGGCGTGCTATCCGTATTATTGGAAACCCAGAGGCAACTTTGACCCTTGAGCCTCTCCAATTGCGTAAAGACATTAATATATAAATATAAATATGCGCCAGACAACACACCTCTTGTAATGGTCTCGAAGTAGGGATTATTATATCCCTGTGTTACGAGGTACCACACAAGGAAATAAGCTAGGGGCGTCTCCTAGCACACCCAGACCCGAGTCAATTCAGAAAAGATCGTTTCCTGAATTGACCCGACGGGGAATCGAACCCGGGACACTACGGAAGTCGAGGCGAGAAACCGTGCTACAGCACACTACGCCAATCGTGTCGTCAAGGCTAAGTGTTCTAACATTGCCAAACTAAGTGTTCTCTATCGCTTCTACAATGAGGAAGGCTCTGACGAGTTATTCCAGCTTATTCCACCCTCACCTTTCCACTCCCGTAACACGCGTGCCGGACTACGGCGTCACCCACACACAATTCAACATTTGTTGGCCCGAACTAAAAGGTGCAATGACTCGTTTCTTTGTCGTACCATCCAGACGTGGAACGCTCTTCCAGCACATGTGTTTCCTTCCTCGTATAGTCCCGGGTTCTTCAAGCGGGCCGTGAAAAGGCATTTCTGCAGGCCTTCAAGGTGAGGATGGCCAGCCCAGTAATTCGTTGAATGACTGGGCTTGTCAACCTCATATCTGGACCTCACGACCGCTTTCCATCAGGTGGAGTGAGGTCATCTTGACCGGCAATAGAAAAAAAAAGGACTTGCTCGAGGCTCTCGACAGGTTGCAGCGGCGTGCTATCCGCATTATCGGAAACCCAGTGGCATCTATAACCCTTGATCCTCTTCAATTGCGTAGAGACATATTGCCGGGTTGAGTGCTCTCTATCGCTTCTACAATGGGGAATGCTCTGAAGATTTATTTCAACTTGTCCCATCCTCATCCTTCCATTCGCGTACTACGCGTGCTGGATTGCGGCGTAATCCACACACTCCAGCATTTGTTGCCACACACAAAAAGGTTCGGTGACTCCTTTCTTTATCGAACCATCAAGACGTGGAACACTCTCCCAGCCCATGTGTTTCCTTCCTCTTATAGTACCGGGGTCTTCAAGCGGGGCGTGAAAAGGCATTTTTGCAGGCCTTCAAGATGAGTTATGCCCAGCTCAGTGATTGCTTTGCATTACTATGCTTGTCAGCCTCATATCTGGAATTGGCGTGGAATTTCATAAGGAATAGCTGGCTTTAAGTATTTAAATCTAATACCTTACTAAGCAGCGTAAGTATACACATGTAAGTGAAACACATGATACTAGAAAACATCAATTGTTCAACAGTCATACATACTTACTTGAAATATGTGATTTACGTCTCTGAACAATCAAATAGTTAAAAAATAAAGAACGAGTGTAATTTTACGCAGTAAATAACAAGCAGACCATTATTAAAAACTCTTTTAATTTTTTGTTATCAAATTACTTAAGATATACTTAAAATATTACGCTTAAAAATCATATATTCTTGGATTATTCTTCGTAAGGCAACTCTACGGTAACCGCAGATTTTCCCCCTAACACTATTGTGGCACTCTTTTTGTTCAACTTCAAGCAAACTCTTCTTGGACCACCACTGAAAAATAGAATGAAATAAAAATAAAGTAATTTATCATATCTCACTGTGGTGATCAAGGAAATAAATGTGTCTTTCAAATAATATTGAAAATATACGCTTAAGTATCATTATTACATAGACAGACATCATTATATAGCGCGCACAGTCTTTCTCTGACTGCTATTGTAAGTATACTTACTAATTATATAGCACCACAACCACAGTATTGAAAGGTTGTGGCGTAAGAAACGCCACATGCTCCACCGAGGAAGTCCAGAACGACTTCTTCTCCGACACTTCTATCCTCCTCGAGCCTCTCGGCAGGAACTTGGAGAAGTGCCCCAGGCCATAGTACATTGGCTGCTTCACAAACTCCTTCTTCTCAGGGAACACTATGATGGGAGAGTCGACGAAGTTCCTAACCCAGTTTGGCCCACCTTGAGAGTTCAGACAGAGGTTCCAGTCTATCCAACCGACAACGTTGTTGTTGAGATCCTGAAATTTGAACATTTCTCAGTGTTGCCACCATCACAAAAAAGAGACAGTGGACTTATATGGATCAGCAAGGCGTATTACATATTACGGAGTATCGGACTAAACTTACTGCAATTATATCAACTATGTAACTTTTCGCCCTCTCCCAAGATCCTAAAAGGACCTTCTCTTTCTGCCAAGGCGCAGACCCTGTAATGATAAAGAGACTCTCAATTCTGACACAAAAGTTTCTGAATTGATTTAAAGTGGAAGGCATTACTTGAGTTTAGATATGTTCTTACCTTCACAGGCCTCCGTACCTAGTATAATCTTGTCAGGATAGGCCTTCGAGATGAGAGACAGCATGGAAGCTGGTATGATCTTGTCTGTGTAGTAGTGCACTGCCACACCATCTATGTAATCCAGAACTTTGGGGTGTTCCTTTATCATCTAAAGCAAGTAAGTTTTCTCTTTTGTAAAAAAATCAATAATTAATAAATAAATAAAATCTTTTGCTTTCAGCATTGAGCCCGTTTACTACTATTTTGTGTTTTAAATCTTATCTTACTCTTACTTCTTAATAATATATAAAATGCGTAAGTTTGTGAGGATGTATGTATGTGTGTGTGTATGTTTGTTACTTTTTCACGCGAAAACTACTGAACGGGTTCGGATGAAACTTCACAGTTCTACAGCTTATACATCAGAATAACACATGGGCTACAATTTATAAAGATTTTATGTAGTTTGGTCGTAATAAGGCGGGCGGAAAGTTAGTAACACACATAAGACACAATGAGTACTGACATAGGGCGTTGCATGAGTGCCGCGCCGCCCAACGCAATACGCAACGCCCCGCGTTTCCGTAAATGAGGCCTACGTGTTTCTATTCACAACGCTAAAAGCGTCGGCGTCATCAGTCGTCGTTATCACCAATCAGTCTTAAAATAAAACTACGGACTAGTTATTTATAAGGTACCACGCGTGCTGGACTACGGCGTCATCCTCACACAATTCAACATTTGTTGGCCCGAACTAAAAGGTTCGGTGACTCGTTTCTTTGTCGTTCCATCCAGACGTGGAACGCTCTTCCAGCACATGTGTTTCCTTCCTCGTATAGTCCCGGGTTCTTCAAGCGGGGCGTGAAAAGGCATTTCTGCAGGCCTTCGAGGTGAGAATGGCCAGCCCAGTGATTCGTTTGAATGACTGGGCTTGTCAACCTCATATCTGGACCTCACGACCGCTTTCCATGAGGTGGAGTGAGGTCATCTTGACGGGAAATATATAAAAAAAAAAGGTAAAAGGATTAAAAATAAACTTACCAAGTTGAACCAAAATGGTATAGTGAGCCGCTGATCATCTAAAGTAAGTATTTTCAGGTTCTTGAATGAAGAGTTGCGTATAGTAGGCCCCAAGTTATTTTCAATCCACCGTCCCTGAAAACGTATTTTTTATATAGGTACATTCACTAAGTTACTACGAATCTTTTAGAGAAAAAAAACCGCTATAATTCCTTTAGTTAGTATTATTTGTTGTTATTTTACCATGTGATCTGGTGTCCAACCTAGAGTGTTAAAAGTGGCCAGATTGAACACCCCATTTATGGGTTCATTGGTGGTGGTAATGCCCCAAATTGGTATTCCTTCTGCTGCATACTTCTCCAAAAACCTGGAATTAAAGTAATTTTACTATCACGTCGGCAGTCGACATAGGAGATAATAGAAACAACAATACAATGTACAGCATCTGGCGCATCGACTGACGAGGAGTTATAGAATGTGTCTTTTAAACAAAAAACTACTGGCAAACATGACAATGGCGGAAGCCGCAGCTAGGTTTTAGTTTCTACACAAAGATAGAAACTAGAAAAAATCAACATGGTCCTAGGGATTCAAGTGGGATCCGAACCCGCGAACTTCCACAGTTCGGGTGGCCGCTCTGACCAACTGAGCTACCTAGGCCGTTGACAAACCTGGTGAATTTGTCTTGTGTATTTTACGTTTTAAGCTAACGTTGTTTCATCAATGTTAAGGCAAGCGCCTTTTCACATCCGAAAGATCTCGCTTGAGTTCCTAGGATCAGGACGAATTTCACTAGTTTTTTATGTTATTGTAGAAAAAAGTACATTGGATAAATGCTAAAAATACCAATTCTCTTAAGTTTTACTTTGTTACTTTTTATAGAAAATTATGAAAACAATCTGGCTTCGACAAAAAAATAACTTTGAAGAGATGTCTGGTGATTTCACAAATACTCTTGTGCCTACTTTACTACTTGGGCCTGCTTGCAAGCCTTGCCTGAAACATTCCGGAACGCCCAAAAGAAAGATTGACCAATTTTATTCTGATTGCTCTGACCATAGTTTCAGTTTTGTCTATTCTATGACTTATCATATTATATCCACGCCGTGTTCGGCGACGGCGACTCTTTATTATCAAATATTTGGTGGTGTTATTAAGATGGAATGCTCTGAGATGGCTAGCAAAACCGAACTTCGTCTTGAAGACTCATACATACCTCTTTGCTGAAGCATCAAAAAAAACTTACTTATAATGGTAATCAGCGTAGGTCTGGAAGTACTCAGGCTTTAGGCGGCTGAACCCTGAGAACTTGTCGTTGGTCTTCATCCACGGAGGAGGTGACCAGGTAGTAGCCACGATGTGGATTGGAGCCCCGGACGCTGCCGAGATTGCCTTGAGCATTGGGATCTGGGAATTGTGGAATGAAATAGTAAATTGGGGAACGCCTTTAAAATTCAGAACGTCCTGACGACGCGGAGACCGAGACAGAAGATCGAAACAAGTGTCTCGTTCCGGGTGAGCTATGCATGGGGTGTCTCGAGCGTCGGTCTCCGCCCTGGATTGCGCGCTCAAACCGGCGCCCATACAAAGCCATAGTGACAAGTAGGTAGTGCCTCCTGTCTCGATCGCAGCGCCAAATGCTTGTTTAGTGTTTAGCTCCCGATTCTAGGGGCCCTAGCGGAGAGCAACACGCTACTTTCATGTTTCAAAATGTACGGGAATGACATAAGCACTTGTCTGATCGAGATGAGATTTGATGTCCGATTCACCAATTTTGATAAGGACCACTTAGGAGGTCCTGGCACAAGGCCAGAGAAAATTGGAAAGAACTTTTGCTTGACGGTAGTTAACTACTTGAGTGATGATAATTAACTGAATAAAACTAAATGGTAGAATATGAAATAGTAGTGGTAAGTTTAAATTGAGGGGAAATTAGTTAAATCTTTGATTCGACCGATCTTTTGTGTGATTAAGGTCTCGCGACGCGAGTGTGTTTAACCTTACGCATGAACTTCTATAAAAACATTATTATTAGGTTCAACAAAACCCATACTATTTACATTGTACCTTGTACTCATAATCTTCGTAAGCCAAGGAGAAGTTTGTGAGCTTAGCATCGTTTTTCGGAAGCTCATTGTAGGCGTATGGGTGAGTTGAGAAATCAGTGCCGCCGATTGGCAGACGAACCATGTTGTACTGGAGACCATTCTCTCCAAAGTATGAACTGGAAGAACAGAATGAAGAAACTTATTAGAATGGAGTCACTCATTCCCATTTTTCTACAAGGGTTCATGTTGTTATCTGTTTAAATCCGAAATCAGTGCTGTAGACTCATTTTGGCTTTTTTTACTGGTCTAGCTTCTCGCCTCTTTCTTTTGGGAGATAGAGAAAATATCATAACTCATCTGAATGTTTTGTATAACCCGTTTTAATTAAGCAAATGATGATTCGGCGAAAGCAATTTTAGTTTAGTTTTTAGTTTTAGTTTAGTTACCCAAAACTTTATTTCAAATCATCTTGGAAAATGTGACGGTATAGATAGATAGATTTATAGATTATTTATTTTACAAAAATATAGAAACCTAAAGCTAAGTATTACATATAAAACAATGAACAATTTAGGCCTTATCGCTAATCGATATCTCTTTTCACATTCGCCTTTTTAGGTTCTAGTCCCTTTTTTGCACCAAACAAGAAATGTTATTCTGCGTAACAGAAATGACGTTCATACTTTATAAGTTTTTCCTGCAAGTCAGCATCAGAGAGATTCTTCCAATTGATGCCGGCTGCATCAGTTACAGCGCCACCGAAACCCTCGATGGCTTGGAAAGTCCTCCCAGGATTCAAAGTCAGTGATATTGTACAGCTGCCTATAATCAGTTAAAAATTATTTTTATTTATATTTGTTTAGATGTCCGTGTATGTACTTAGTACTTTATCAATTGATAAAATAATTAAATACCTGCACTTTCATCATCCGCCTGAAGCTCTCCAACGACTTTATTAAATCTGAAACCAGACTGTTTAGGAAAGAAGATATAATTAGCATTATTTTTGATCAAGTAGCCTCGATGTTAGTGCCAATTTGTTCTATCTGTCAATGCGCATGTCCTCCCATAGGGACTAGGTGGGCAAGCTCGCTCATAGCCCTAATTCAGGACACGACAAGTTCTTGACTGTGTTTCATACAGGATATTGTCAGCACGTGGCCGAGTTTCGGACGGCCGTGCCCACTACCACAGAATAAAATAAAAACTGCGTGCGTGACACTCGACTAAATTTTCCACGCGCATGGACCGAACGTGTGGGTGAATAAGTCGACCGGATTACGTATGACACAGGCCTGCCGCTACCCACAACCTATTATCAAGGATTGGATGCGCGCTTGCTTGCTTGCATTGAACTCCATGTTCTGTGACGATACCCACCTCAGACGACGTGTACATCACATATTTGCCAGAAGCAGGCGCCTCTCTCGTGACGTCATCGCAGTAACTGGCATTGCACACACAAACGACAGACTGGCCCGGGATCTGCCGCGCTGCACATGTTTTATCTGGAAAGGTACAGACGCAAGAGTTGGTTTCATTAGCACATAGAATATAGCATCAGTCAGCAGCTCAATATATTTCTTTAATAAAATAATATGGGTCATAGTTTTGTCGACACGACTAGCGTAGTGTGTAGCACGGTTTCTCGAAGTGGCTTGTGTGGTGTCCCAGGTTCGATATCCGTCGCGCCAATTCAGGAAACGATCTTTTCTAAATTGGCTCGGGTCTGGGTGATTAGATTAGATTAGATTAGATTTATTTCTCTCTTAAGTAGTACATAATTACAATATATTTTACATTGAATGTCAGATATAAGAATTTGTATTAAGATCGTCAACAATATAGTAATAATAATAGCATGCAGAGAAATGTCAAGGTTAAAAAAATAGAAAAATAAATACAAATTACAAATTCAAAATCATACAATCAAATACCATTAATATAAATACAAATGTCAACTAAAATTAAAATACACAATGTAAATATTGGTCAATGGAATAGATAGACTTTTCCAACAAAAGGTTTCTCAGTTGGCGTCGGAATGCTTCGTCGGATTTTGCATTCTTCAGCGCAGTGGGTAGGTGGTTGTAGTATGTTGGACCGATTATACGTGGGTTCTTTTCTGCAAGCGCCATGCGACGAGCCCACTAGATGAGATCGCTTACTCGCACTCATGCACTGATAATCCGAAATGGTGGATCTTATAAACGTCAATAGTTCATAAAGATAGACTGAGTAGTGCGTCAGTATACGCTGCTTCACAAACAAATCCCTGCACGAGTGTCTAGGTTTCACCCCGACAAGTGTACGTCAAGCGCGCTTTTGCAAAACGAACACCCTGCTGGCATCCGTTGAGTTACCCCAGATTAGAGTGCCGTACGACATCAGGGAATGAAAGTGGGCATAATAGGCTTGCCTCAGAGCATCCGCAGAGATAAGTGGTCTTAGTTTTCGTAAAGCAAAGACTGCACCACTCAGTCTGTCACAAAGCTTGTCGACATGGCACTTCCAGTTCAGGTTGCAGTCTATTGTGAAGCCCAGCTGAGAGACAGGTGTGCTGGAAGACGCCTCCAGCTTATTTCCCTGTGTGGTACTTCGTAAAACAAGGATATTTATTTATCCTTACTTCGAGACCAAGAAAAGTGGTGTGTTTAAAAAAATGATTGTTGGTTACTATAGTAACCGTCACAAGTAACAGCGTTCTTAAAGATATATCTTTAAGAACGCTGTTACTTGTGACGGTTATCATGTAAGTAGTTAGTGAAATACATTTCACAATTTCATACTACATAAGCAAACCTAGACCTATCAGAGAGTCAGAATCATTGTCTATTTTTGAAACTAGGGTCAAAGCACACTTCCTCGCCCTTTAACGCTCCTGCTTAGTCTCCTAATCTCTTTCCTTCTTTTTACTTCTCCTTTTCTGTTTACTTATATTCTTATTAGCTTTCTCTGATCACTTTTTGTTATTGGTGGGCTGTTAGTTACGGATTCTATATTTTATTGTTATTTATTTGTCTTTTTATTGTTATTTTTTAAGTGAATCAATTTTTTTTAGTTTTTTGTGCACTTGCTTACCCTTCTTACCATTTTCCTTTACTTGGTTTGTCTACAAGAGATTGCTTTTAAGCAATAAGACCGCCTAATTTCTTCATCATAATCTTGTAATACCAACCTGCAATGTTTTATTTGATGTGCAATAAAGAATATTTATCTTATCTTATCTTTATCTAGCGAAATCTACTCTAGGCCCAGTATTAAGTAACAGCTGGTGTGTTTTCGTATCGTCCGCGACGAGCATGCTAATCTGCAGCAATGAGCGAACTTATAACGAAGATGCGTCTGCGCAGTCTCGCTTTTGGAGAGTGATACTATTATCTATCAGTACCGTGACTATATTAGAAAACTCAGTCACTAAAAGTTAGCAGCAACAAATAAATATTCATACATTTTGCTATGATAACGAATACTAACTCTTAACTAATTGATAATTCGACACATTTCCTTAGCTAAGAAAAACAGTAAATATACTTATGGGTGATATTCAAGTGATTCGACTCATTCGAAGTGTGGTCACAGACAACACTTAACGTACGTACTGTATGATTCCTTTAACATCTGTTTCAATTATTCAGCAAGCGTTTTACGCATAGAAATATATATGTATATATTTATTTATTTTTGCGTTAGGAAATGCATAATAGGCATTCCCAAGGCCCTGGGTTCGGGACACCTGGGATATGTGGGACTCTGAACTCCTGGGAAAACAGAGACCCCTACCCACTAAAACCTGACGGTGGTCACCTTCGGCGCAAAATGGAAGGGACCCAGGATCCCCAGCGAGGGAGAGACTCCTCGCAGGACCCTTCGGCGCGCAAGGCCGCCTGGCGGCCCACCTCGGGAGGAGCAAGCTCAACTCCAGTGCACGATAACACAGACCACTGTGTCCGAAGACACGCGTTACCGTCTTTCTCGGGATCGCAAACCGAAACACACGCAGGCCTCCCCCGCGTGCGCTTCGCGAACCCAAGGGCCCTTTTAGTCGCCTCTAGACAGGCAGGGATATCTCGGTAGTATTCTCTTCCCCTAACCGCAGGGAACATAGAAATATATCTGCATCAAGTATTTAATAAAAAGTATACATTACTGAAAATCTCTGCTTGAACCATTAAAACAAAACAAACCTTATTAAATAAAATAGAAATCATAATTGTTTGTAGATATTTGCAATCACAATAAAGTCTAGATATCAATCAATTGGCATGTAGTGCGTATTTAAGTACTCGTTTTATCCTGTATAGTCATAAAATCTCGAACTCTCAAACTCAAACAAAAATAATGTAATGTAATAATAATGTTGGAAATAAATAAATAAACACAAAATAATTCCAGTTAAATCATCTCTCTCATTATAAATTAGACCATGAGATTTATAAAACTCTATTATTAACTTGCAAAACAGGAAACGCAAACATTTTTATCAAAACAAACAAGATAAGTACTTACCGGCTCTCACTGCGGTCACATAAGCCAAGCACAACAAAATAGCATAGAGCTCCATGGTTTCTCAGAATATCTTATGGGTTATATTGAACATATATCATTTTACGGTTTTGCAACTTCACCTCACGGAGTATCGTTTTATTTGAATGAGAAAGAAAATAACACGTGTGGTTATGTACTCTAGCTGTGGGCGACTGAGACTCTGAGAGTTGTCCTGAATTAAAATTCCTGATGTAGTGTTGTCAATGTATGCTTACACCTTAAATGTTCTTTAACCCAGTGACACTGTACAATTTAAATTGGAATCTTTCAATCAGCTGCAATGTTTATTTTTTTTACGTCGAATGTGTTTTAGTATTATATCAAAATAGGAATAGCAGCAAATGAACAAAAATAAGTGGATAGAGACACATCTCATTTTTATCTGTTCACTCTTTCTTCCATAACCTCCTGAACTTTTTCTTTCATAAATGATTAAAGTTAAGGATGAAAGTTTTTTGTGCGTATAAAAAACACATAGGGAAAAAGTAAATAAACAAACTTTTACATAAAAATGAACTGCTGCACCAAATTTAAACCCAAAATGGCAGTGTCTTGTACACATAGTAGGTACATAATTTCTAAAAACTTAAACAAGGGTTTACACTAAACAATACCATAGTGGACACAGTGTTTAGGACCGATCGACTGTCGCGCATATAGTTTATCTATCTCATCTATCTATCTCAGTAAGAAACAACTCCGACGCGGTGGTAGAGTCGCATTATGTCTGTATACTGTTTATTTACATATCCATATTATTATGGTATTTAAGTCTATTATTTAGTATATTTTGCTGTAAATTTGACGATTTGAAAGTACTGATACAGTCTATTTGAATAAAGTTATTTGAGTTTGAGTTTGAGTTTAGATAAAATAAATAAATATCCCTGGACATTATTCCACACAGCGCCATCTAGCCCCAAAGTAAGCTAATTAAAGCCTGTGTTATGGGATACTAGACAACGGATAAACATACTTAAATACATTTTCTTTTGTAAATACATACTTATTATACATAGGAGACACCCAGACCAGTACAAACAGACATGTTCATGCACACAAATGTTTGTACTGTGCGGGGATCGTGTAGATTTAAGACCTATATGGTTTTCTAATGGATGCCACTGTCAGAACTGAACCAAATTAAAATAGGACCACACCGGCAGCATCAGCTTCCAAATAAATAAATAAAATATCAAAATCGGTTCACCCAGTCGAAAGTTATGAGGTAACAAACATAAAAATAAAACATACGGTTGAATTAAGAAACCTCCTCCTTTCTTTGAACTCGGTTAAAAACGATCCCACATTTCACCTGGCAGAGTGGGGCTGCGCTTGCTGTGGTTTGAGCGCGCCGCGTTCCTCATTGGCTTAAAATTTCCCGTTGAGTAAACTTGTGCTCCAAAAGTGCTAACACTTTTAAGTAAAAATATTTAATTTTAGTGTGAAGTCAAAGTGCCCAAACAAGCACGTAAGTTGCACAATCTTATTTCAAATTCCTGTGTGATAAAATAACGGTGATACCGTTCGAACATTTAAAGTAATTCTACCCGCAAAGTTGAGGTTTTTTCATTAAGTCTTAATTATTTGTGTTCTATTATATTTTAGGACTGTGAATTTAGTAATAACGAACAACAGATTCCTTCCTACTTTGTGATGGAAAGTGATAACGAAACTCCGAATATTCCTGTCACCGCTGGTACTTCCAACGCAAAATCGCGTAAAAAATCGCTACGTCGGTCTACATCGAGTAGCAGTAGCAATAATAGAAGATCGACTTCGTCTTCAAGTTCTACGGAATCATCGCAAGATGGAAAAAAAAAGAAGTGTACCTACTAGGAAACATCGATAACGTCGTTCTAAAAAACATAAACGCGAAAGTCACCTTTTAGAAAAGTTGCCAAAGGAAGTAGGTGAATTAAGACAAAATATGTTTAGGTACGACAATAACTACCTCGATGACGAATCATTTTTATCAGATGCTAGTCGAGAGCTTTACAATGATTGTCCTTCTCAATCATTTCCTTCCCCGGCTGATGTAAATCCTGAATTTGAACCTGGGTTGACATTCAACATCGAGACTAGAATTAACGATCTTGTAGTACCCTCAACTCCACCAGAATATTTGAAAAAGTTAAGCGAGGTTCAATGGTTTTGTAGTGATTAATGCTCAGACGTACGATGGACGTACGTTATACTGAGACACAAAAACTGTACAACATTTACTGAGCTCGGAACAAAAGAAGAGGTAAAAGCATATGATAATACCCGCCATCTAGCATACTCTGAAAAATAAATATTTCTATATTGTTGCTGTATATTATTAGCCTGGTCTAAATCATCAGCTGCTGCGCTAACTAATCTAAACTAAAAAAAAATGAAATTTTTCTAAAAGGTGACTTTCATAAAGTTTCCTCAGACTTATTACAAATAGCGTGCGGGCACAGGGCAGAAGCTATAGAGATGAGAAGGGACAGTATCTTGAAATGTGTTCGCGACCCATTGGTTAAGAGTAGATTGAATAAAATACCTCCATCTAACACTCACATTTTCCACGCTGAAACCCTTTTAGCAGCGTTGGAGAGCGCAGGTGAGGTACGTAAAGTATTCTGGCCAGGAAACCAGTCCAGCAAAGAGAACACCTGCGAGCAAAACCCAACAATAATAAAAAGCTCCCCTCGCAGGGGCATGTCCACATTGACGTACTCGTACCATCACGTGGTACTTCTGGCCACTTTTGTGATGCTATTCCAAACAGTTATTTTGCCAGTTCCCATCATAATCAACTCTCGCAGGGTGGGTTTCCCGCTTATCACCTCTCAAATGGACATAACAATAAGCCCGCAGGGCAGTTCTATGAGCTGTTGGTGAGTAGCGACACCACGGGCTACCACCATCCCGACGCTAACCCGCAGGGCAGCTTGTGGCGAGCTGTTGGTGTGTAGCGACACCACGGACCTGAGTTCCCCCGAGAGTCGGTCAGGCCCTTCGCCTCCGCTTGCCTTCATTGGCTGGCTGGAGTGGACTCCAAGGGGGGCCGCAGGACTCTCACCTCTGGCTTGCCTTCACTGGCCGTCCAGAGTGGGGCGGTAGAGCTGAATGCTCGCAGGGTGGAAGTGAAACATGCATAAGTCGCGAGTTGGTGGGGTGGTTCATCCACCCAGTAGAAAGCGGTGGACACCTCTCGACACCCTGAGCTCTCACAACCATGTTGCTGCCTTTGCTGACCTTATGCGTCGGCACCTTCGGGTGGCCCATTTAGTGAGTGGCTAGTCACCGTCTGCCAGGAGAAACAAAACATATGAGACATTTTGCATGGCAGACGTCCGTTGTTTCAGGCAATAGCCCGGTTTCAGTCCACTGAAAATTTCACCCCCATAGCCCGGTTGTAGTTCTTTTTTTATTCATGATTCCATAGTTCATACATGTGCCGGGTGTTGTCTTTAGGTAAATATTCAATTTTTATCTAGAGACAAAACTCGGCAGATGTACATATTGCAAAGTAGATTAAATGGTACCAAAAGGCCTCTACGTGTTGGCTTCGGCCCCACGCAAGTCTCAAAGGGCCCGTGAATTTCCAATGGCTATGAACATTATACTAATTCCAATTATAGAGGTGTGTCCTTTCGATCTCGCGGATCGAGACCAAGGACCCACAGAGGACAAAAACGTCGGTTTTCTCCCTCTGACCACAAAAGTGGTAAAAGACAGATACAATGAATCGGAACTTCTCCAAGCCGGTCGCTTAGCACAATATGTCAGCAATTGGAGGACAATGGGAGCCCCAAACTTTGTTTCGCGGGTAATTTCAGGGTATCGCATACCGTTTCAACCCAAGCCTCCTCTAAGAACATCAGACCTCAAAAAAGAGTGTCGCCGAACTGTAGAATCGGGGCAATGACCACAGTCGTTCTGCAAATGAAAAAACAAGGTGTTTTGAAAGTGGCAGCCCACACAGCGAGCTTTATTTCACCACTATTTCTTAAACCTCTCTCGCACCGTCCCATTTTCAATCTGAAACTCCTGAACCAATATTGTGCTAACCGATCCCTTCCAGCTTGTGAACATGCATGGTATCCCGGACTTTCTTCAACCTCAGGATTGGATGTGCAAGGTAGATTTGTCACTAGCATACTTCAATTTGCCAATAAGCCCATCTCACAGACGTTTTCTGCGGTTGATTTACAAAAACGAGTAGCTAGAAATGAACTGC
Organism: Udea olivalis; assembly: GCA_947369235.1. NCBI lineage: Eukaryota > Metazoa > Arthropoda > Insecta > Lepidoptera > Crambidae > Udea > Udea olivalis. Next base: position 4,042,935 of record OX376362.1, on the reverse strand, counting down.
CTCCCTCTCGGTCTAAGCACAGTACCAAAGGTTTTCGCGTGCTTAACGAACTGGATAGCTCAGACGCTCAGCGAAAGTAAGGCTTCCGGTTTACATAAACGATTACCTCCTGGTTCACCAAAATCCGAGAATTTTGGCCGAGCACGTAACAACACTGGAATTTCTATTTTCCAAATCAATTAAAAGTACCTTCCGAAAAAAGAACTGCTGCTGTAGTCAAAAAAGACAGCTATGTCTTGGAGATGGGCAAGGTATCATTGAAGGAACTACAGAGTCTGATAGGTCTGTTAAATTTTGGCAGCTTTGTGGTTCGACGTGGCCGATTCAATCACCGAGCTGCTGAGCTTCTAAATACGAGTACGTTACCGGATCACAGCAGTTCGAGATAATACACCCTTCCTTTCCAAGTGAGAGAAGAAATGGTGACTTCGTAATTCCCAGTACCCGACTATAATACATGTGCCACCTCCGACTCAATATCTGGCGACAGATGCCTCGGATATAGCGTGGGGGGTACAACTAAACGGCCTTACAATGGCTGGTTGCTGAAACCCAGAGGAGGCACTGCTACACAGCAACTAGAAAAAGCTACTTGCCATTCGGAAAGTCTTAGAGTACCAGGCAGGGAGTATGGCACAAAGTTCGATACTAGTTCAGTCAGACAATCGATGGCCAGAGGAAATTGTAAATCAGTCCAAACATTTCAAAAGTTCTATTGTCGTCTGAGAGAAGCCAGCTCAGTAGTTGAGCTTGACGGGGTGTTGGACCGCATTTCAGAATGGGGTGCATGCAATCTTGTCGAGTTCAACGCCAAAAAATCGCAGGTGTGTGGATTCACAGCAAAGGCGTCGCCGTTCCTTTCCCATCCCACTCTTCAGAGCACTCCGCTACCGATAAAGGATAGCCTAATCATCTTTGGTATGGATGTTCGTAGCAACCTAAACCAGCGGGATTACATCAATGTAGTTTACGGGATGCATCCCGTAAACTCGGAATCCTGCCTGGCTAAGATGCGCCACATAAGGTAATTTCTCGTTCCTCGTCTCTGAGAGTTGACAAAAGAGGGAGACAAGACAAGTTTCCTCAGATGACAGAGGGGTGTAGACATGTTTAACACAGATTTATTAATATTATAATCGATATTATCTATAGTACTGATTTGAAGACAAGATAGTATCGATATAAACAATCGATACAAATAATCAATTAAACTAATCGATTTAAATAATCCATGTAATCGATGCAGCTAAACGATACAAAGAATCGAAATGATTGATTAAACTAGTCGATTCAACTAATCGATTTAACAAATCGGTACAACTAATCGATGCAACTAAACGATTCGAGTAATCGATTCAACTAATCGATTCGACTAATCGATTCGACTAATCGATTTGACTAAACGATTCAACTAATCGGTATGACTAAACGATTCAACTAATCGATACAATAAACCGATTCAACTAATCGATACGATTAACCGATTCAAAATAATAATCGTTAAATACTTAATTAATCGATAAATAACAATCGATTTATTGAAACGAATATTCAATTAATCGATACAAGTAAATAATTGATTTAAAAGAAACCAATAATCGAGATAAATAATTTTATTGAAATTATACCTAAATAAGTTTTTTCGCAAAAAGCGAAAAAAAAATTCCGCTTTATTTGAATTTAATATTTTTATTTAAAATTTAAACTTATTAATAGCTAAAATAGCGACGGCTCATAAATGCATCGCTTTATTACTGCACTTAAAAAAATGACAGCATTTTGACGCACCGCAACGCCTGTTTTCATGCTATTTTGATGCATAATTGGTTTGTCGTCCACAAAAATGACCGACGAGTTCACACACGAGATATCTCTTCTAAACCACGACAAAAATAAGGCGCCATGTTAGGATCTGTCGACAAAATTGAATTTCTCATGCAAAATATTAAGTCACGACAATTGCTGCCATAAGGTAGGAACGGTAGACAAAATAGAGCTCTGTCTTTTGTACAAGACACAGTTCGCTCGTGTGTGGAATACTGCTGTAGATTGACAGCAGTCAAGCAGCTGATTTTATTTATCTAAGTTAAATTAGATTAAAAGGTAAAATTTTGAGCAAGAATAGGATAGTAACGGTGTAATTCATAATTATGTTAATTGAATTCGTAAAAATCTAGTGTTGTTTTTGCCATTTTTGTGAATAGAAACATGTCAAACGAAAACATCACTCTCCGTACTCATCCCTAGATGCCCTAGTCGCCGAAATAAGATCTCTTCGCGATGACATGGTGACGATGCAAGCTAATTTCACTAGTCGCTTCGATGACCTATTATCACGGTTCAGCGACTACGATGCGCGTATTCCTAAGGAGACCGCTCTGCTCAAGGCGCAGGTAGAAAGACTTGAGGATCAACTGCAAAAACAAGCTAATTATTCTCTTCAGTCTCAAATAGTAATTCTTGGCATTTCTGAAACGCCCGGAGAAAATCCCTATCATCTTGTTTTAACAACAGCGACAAAGATAGGGCTTAATCTCGATCAGATCTCTAAAGACATAGTTGAGATCGACCACTCTAGAGTGGGTCCCATGGATAGTAACCCTTCTCAAGAAGTGAGCCGTCTTCCACGCCCTCTTGTGGTGTCTTTTACTAGGAAGTCAAAAAGGGATGACTTTCTCAAAGTTGCAAAGGGCCATCGTTCGATCGACAGCTTTGACATCGTTGGCTCAGGAGTCAGGACATGAACGGCTCACAAAAGAGTGCCGACAGCTTTTTCGTGCGGCTCGTAACTGGAAAAAAGAAAATGGTTACAAGTATTGCTGGGTGCGAAACACAGTGGTGTACATTAGGAAACGTGAAGGACGGGAAGGAAGCCCACAAATTCGAATCCGCTCCATAGAAGACCTGCAAAGGCTGTCAGGTGGGGACAAAGAACAGCTGTTTGATGAGCGGAGGCGCTCTAACTCTAACTCTTTCTCTCATTCGTAATATTGTTGCAGTCCTTTCCTCTCTTATATTTCTTATTTTATTTTTAGATTTCACTTACCCATTAATTCACAAACTCTCTTTTTCACACAAATTTTCACTTGCTAATAACACGTCTCTCCTGCATTGTTTAATTAACCTCTTTGATCTGCAGTTCAACTTATTCCTACATCGCTCTATCAGTAAAAGTGTAGCATTCTTGAATCTTCCTTGAATATTATCTTTTTTTATACATTTGAGAACAAATGACCACCCTAGATCTCTTAACAGATATGGATAATTCGCTAAATGTTGTATGGCATACTGTATCATTTCATGAGGAGTGCGATAGATTTCTTAGTAAACACAATTTAAAAGCGCTTTACGTTAACATTCGGAGCATGCAAAAAAACTTCGACAGTTTCCTATTGATTTTAGCAAGATTGAATATCACCTTTGATGTTATTGTGTTCAGCGAGTGCTGGTTAAATGAAAATTCTATAATCAAACAGATTGATGGTTTTAAAAGTTACAGCACAAGTAAATATATAAATAAATCTGGTGGAGTCATTGTATACGTAAATAATAAATGGTCTGATTATACGGAAGAAATTACTCTACATGACGCGAACGCCTTGTTAGTCGAGGTTCCTAAAGTTTTCACTTTACTTGGCATTTACAGATCGCATTCTTTCACTCACTCTTCGAACTTTGGTACTTCTTTGGAAAATAATCTAAACACGTTTAAACGAAGCCCATGTCTCATAATTATCGGTGACATAAACATTAATATTATAGGACTACCCGCTATTGGCGAAAATAATTCGACGTATTTAACTCTTTTAGCCAAGTATGGCCTAACCTCTTGCATAAACTCACCAACCCACTTCGACTCATGCATCGACCGCATTTTTGCTTCTGCAAATTTGATAGCGGAATCAGTCGTATGTCCTAATGACCTCACTGACCATAGCATAGTTATGGTTGGGGTCTCTACCTCGAGAGCTGAATTTGCTCTTAAACAAAGATCAAAAATTAAAGTAGATTTTCATGCCCTCAAAACGGAAATTTCCCTAACATGTTGGTCAGACATTACAAAAGGCACATCTCAAAATGAAGTGGTTTCTAGTTTTTCATCGATCCTTAATAACGCTTTAGCAAAACATTCTAAAGTCTGCCGCGTCAGTCACGCTAGATTTAAAATTCAACCCTGGATCACTCCCGGCCTAATTCGTTGCTCTAAGCATAGAGATAAACTTCACTCCAGACTCTCGGAGGGAACCACTGAATGACACAAAAAGGCTAATTTATTGCAGGTACAGACATTTTTACAAGAGATTACTTCGCAATTTAAAAACTGAATACCTACGAAAGCAGCGAGATTAACATGAGTAAAAAGGTACCAAAAAAACTTTGGAAAACAATCAACCAAATCGCACATAGGCCTGCAAAAAAATCACCGTCCTCGTTACAAGACATTTCAAATCTATCTGGGTCACCAAAGGAGTCACTAACTAGAGTTATTTAATGCGCACTTTGCAACAATGGGTCAATGTCTAGCAGACAACATCTTGGCAAAATCCATCGAGACTCAAGAATCTCTCTGTGCTAAAGTAGCTATTGAAAAATTACATCAAAATTATCGTTTCATCACGCCTACTGATCCACAGGAGATTTTATCTCTTAAGAAGAACTTGAGCTTAGATGGTTCTCCGGGCCTGGACAATATTTCTAACAAGACCCTTAAAATTATTGGTCCAGCGTTAGCTGAACCTCTTACTTCTATTTTTAATATGAGTATTGAGACAGGCACTTTCCCCCATTCCTGGAAGATCGCAGCTGTGGTCCCTAATCATAAAGGTGGAACTAAACTTGAATTGAGCAACTATCGCCCAATATCACTTCTTGGGACTATTTCTAAACTGCTAGAACGAATAATTCACAAGAGAGTGGTATCATTCTTGGAGGAAAACGGTTTAATTTCAGATCGTCAGTTCGGCTTCAAGCAGGGTAGATCTACGGAGGATGCTATTTCCCTCCTCTCCAATATTGTAGTATCTCTCCTAGACAAGGGCTCGAAATGCATTGCTGTCTTTCTGGATCTAGCAAAAGCCTTTGATTCACAATCGATCCCGATACTTTAAAAAAAATGGAGGCATATGGAATCAGAGGTAATGCTCTGAAATGGTGTACAAGTTATCTGTCTGATCGTCAACAGTGCGTTAAGTTTTCCGACCATATAAGTAGTCTGAGGCCTGTATTGTTTGGTGTCCCGCAGGGCAGCATCCTCGGTCCTACTCTTTTTCTATTATATATATACGATATTGCCTCAATCCGTTTACATGATGCTGAGCTCTTCTGTTATGCAGACGATACTGCCATCATCTTTCATGGCCGTACTTGGTCTGAAGTTCATCAAAAAGCAGAGGATAATTTGGTACTAGTTTTGAGCTAGCTCAATCGCAACATTCTATCTTTGAATACAGCAAAAACAATTTTTTTGTGTTTCCACAAAACTGCAGCTTCTTCTCCTCTCTCATTAATCTCCCTGAAAATTCATTCTAACTGTTGCACTTCCACTTCTGCCAATGCGTTTGCACCCGACTTATGCCAATTGAGTTAAAGATTCTTGCGTTTGTATTGCTCGGTCTGACTCCATAAAATACCTTGGCATAATCTTAGATGAAACACTTACGTTCCAAGCGCACATCTTCGCAATGGCAAAGCGAGTGAGGAAATTCATTTTCATCATGACAAAACTGCGCGACGCAGTTTTTGGAAGAACTTTAAAAACGGTCTATTATGCTCTATGCCAAACTTTAATCAACTATTGTATCCTGGCTTGGGGTGGTTCGGCTTTGTCAATGCTCTTGCCTCTTGAAAGAGCTCCAAAGGGTCTGGGAAATAAAATAAATGCGAATATTGGTCATGCGAATGTGCGAATGCGAATGCGAATACGAATATTCAGGTAAATCATTAAAATAACAAATAATACTAAAGAAAACTACGTCATCACAATATTTATTAATAATTATGCATATAAATTGTAATAAAGGTAAGGTAAGTAGTTAGGTGAACATATCAAATCAAATCATACATAAAATAATCTTTAGTAGTCAAATTTTAATAATGGTAAATTATATTTAACGAAAAGTAATTTGGCAGGAGACTCCGCCCACTTCGAGCATGCACCGACTTGCACAGATTCGTATTCGCAAAACATTCGTATCGTTCGATGCGAATGCAAATATTGACGCGAATTTTCAAAATGATGCGAAGCATTCGCTAATGCGAATGCGAATACAAATATTCGTAACATCCCTAATTCACACATAGATTACACTCTCATCCATTTCATCCATTTGCATTCTCCCACACACACACTTTCTCTCTCCACTCACACACTCACGCATACATACACACAAACACACACACGCAGAGACACACACATTCGTATTTGCATCTTATTTTTTGTCAATACTTTAATTTATGACATTTAAATTAGCTTGTTATTTTGTTTGCAGCCTAAAGGCTGTTTTTATGTAAACTTTATATTTAGTTATCTTCCCCCATAGGACGGGCTCTGCCTAGTTTGGGGGCCAGATATGTTCATAGTCGTTACTGGGTTTAATAGACTGTCACTACAAATATCCTCAATCCTATTTCGGGGGGAGGCGCGAGCTGGTTGGCCTTCATCGGTCTGGAGCGGGGTGGAGCTAAATATTTACTTTACTTTTACTTTACTTTATCTCCAGGACGGTTTCGCCAAGTACCTACTCGGAGCTCTTGACAGTTTGCAGCGGCCTGCTATTGAAAGGCATATATGAAAAGGCATTTCTGCAGGCCTTCAAGGTGAGGACGGCCAGCCCAGTGATTCGATTCAATAACTGGGCTTGTCAGCCTCATATCTGGACCTCACGACCGCTTTAAAAATAAACAATAAATATAAAAAAAGGACCGTAAGGGTTGTATTGATATGTTTTTAGTTATTACACGTTTTATAACAGTAATTAAAACAATTTATATACTTAATTCATATTTAATTTTTCATTCCTTTGCACAATAGCTATATTATTATGAATATTATAATCACATTAGCGTTGGTATTTTTAAACCAGGCGATAACAAAAACGTCTCATTATTTTAAGTTTCTAATAACGGGTCAATTGGTTTAATAGACGCGTTTTACCTGAAATAAAACGCATATTAAACTATAAGTAGTTTAAAGGTAAGCCTTTATTTCATTTCATTTCATTTATTCAAATACAACATACATTGTGTGTGAATGCACATAAAAAAACAATGATATCATTAACAATAGAACAATTATTAATTATAAGGTTAGTAGTCAACGGCTTAGAATTAGATTAAATTGGGATAAAACTAAAAAAAACTAAACTTTTGTTATGTATAATATTGCCTGAAATAAATGATTTATTTATTTATTTATTTATTTATTTATAAAAAGCAATATCAAAAAAAAAAAATTACAAAAATAAAACAATAATAACAATAACAATAGCCTACAACTCCGCCACGCTATAAAAACACTTTTTCAAAAAAAACGACTTGAGGGTATTTCTAAAACTTGAATGGTAAACTGAACTTTTTATGTCAACTGAATCTGATAAACAGTTTGATCGCCTGATACTGCGCGCAATCTTCAACTATGTCAAAATTAGGCCTTAACACACTTTGGAAGTCTTCTCGTCACGTATTCTCTCTTTTCTGTCTCTCGTTCTCTGTCTCATACTGACTAATGTGTTTGACTAATGACTAATTACATAAGACTACAAGAACGTATAACGTACCCTTATCAGAAGCTTAGTTTCTAATTCTGCCTGGTGTTCACAATTTCGACACAATGAAGAACGGGGCGCGCTCGACCCACCGCGAGCGCAGGCCCCACTCTGCCAGGTGAAATGTGGGATGTGCAAAAGGAATGGATGTATATGGTAGAAAGAGAGGGATATACAACGGGAAACGATAGTGCTTATCTCATTATTCTAAGCTTCTAATAAAGGTAAGTCTATAGTTATGCGTTTTATGTCAGGTAAAACGCGTCTATTTTGTTCCTAACAATTATTCATTTAATGACAGTACTCGTTGACAAGTTCGACTGTTGCGATGGAGTTCTTCTCCATGGGGACCACAGCAATGCGGTTGCAGGTCACCAGGTGGACGTCAGTTGCTTCTCCGCTGGAAAGGAAAACAAATATAAATGATGAGTTTGTAAACAACAGCTTTAGATCACAAATTATTATTTTTTAACTAGACACAAGCGAGATCGCAACGCAAAGATTTTCGTCTCAACTCGCATACCGGTACCTATACAGTTCGGATTCAGAGATGCTTCCTTCCGAGGACACTTAAATTGTGGAATGAGCTACCTGCCGAGTTTCACGCCGACAATAGTCGCTAGCGTCTGTAGTAATTTTATGCGACTTCGCATTTACAATGCAACTTTAAAAAAATAAAAGTTGCTGTAGTTATGGACAGACGTGTGTCCGTAGGACGCTCGACGGGTTAAATGGGCTGGGCAAGTCTGAGCTCTGGGCGAGGACAGCAACGGAATAGCATCCCAACGGCCAACACCTACGAGGGAGGCCCGGAAGAAGGTGGCGAGACGAACTAGATGTGCATCGATAGAATCGTGTGGTATGGAGATTGGGAGGGGAGGCCTTTGCCCTGCAGTGTTACGGAAGGGCTGATTTAGATTAAATTAGTTATCTAGGTATCTTACGAGTAGTTTACGTGACGTAAACTCGTGGTACTCGTAACTCGTGACGGAAATCTTTTAATTGTAACAACAAATGAATAAGACAACACAAGACTGCCACTGATGCAGAATTACCATATTTGTTTTTATGTTAATAGAAATTCACTATCTTCTTTAAACATTCCTGTAAATATTGACTTTGCGTGTTTAATGTAGGAAGTAATAGTAACCTGTCTGTATATTGTAATCCTTTAACAAAAACAATTAACAAATTGTGTACCTACTGATGTGCTGAATATTAGGTAGTATGCCAAATTATAACTTGTCAAGTTCACTCCCTTAACTGAGCGTAGCGAGCAATTTCGTAAAACGATCTTTCATTTCCTGGCATCGAATCTTCTAGGCTGGATATTTACTGACGAATTTGCCAGCTTCCTTAGGCATTAACTTAACATAAGCGATTGTGATGAGGCCCCTGAACAGCTACAGATGCCGTCACGTCAAAAAACCCTTGGCAACTGCTTAACTGAGGGGGGGTGTTTGTGCGCACGGGTACAGTATCTATGGGTTCATACCGCCATTTTGGCCCTAAATTCGCTCACTGCGCGAGCCTTGACTAGCGTTACTTTTAATGACGGGAACTTTACCTGTGTTCCTTACTGATGAGGTGTATGGGACCTCCGTGTGCCATTTAAATATATTCTATCTAATGTCGTGGTTACTAGGTAACGTTTTATTTGAGAACCATGAGTACAAATAAATAATTGTATTTTTAACTACCTATCATCATAACCAACTATAGTTTCCTGCTCCCTTTTTGCAAAACTCTAGACTTACAACAACTGACCTGAGTAAGTTACCTACCCCCCACCCACAGCTTGCTTCAACTTATTAAAGAAATTATCTATTCTAATATTATAAAGAGGAAAGATTTGTTTGTTTGTATTGAATAGGCTCCGAAACTACTGGACCGATTTTAAAAATTATTTCACCAAGTATAGCACAACAACATGGTCTAGGTAGATTTAAATAACTTAAAAAGTACTGGCCTTACAAAAAAACTAATGACAGATTATAAAAACATTATTAAGTGCCTTTTTTTAAATTAAAATTTGTATATAAAAGGTTTTGTTTTAAGATGAAATTCGCATTCATTGAATTTCTTTCAAGGAATATACCTTCACGAACTTCTAACTTGATTATTCCTTAAATTTCTATAAATATTTGTCAAACGCATCTCCGGTGTTCATTTAATCATGCCACGTAGACACTTGACCAGGAACGAAATGTTAAGAGCAGTGGGCATGATTCAAGTTGGCGCTACCCAAATTGCAGTTTCCAAAGCCATGAGGACCAGTCAGAGCGTTATATCCAGGCTTTGGTCACGTTATCGTGTCACGGGGGAAGTGGTGGAACGGCACCGAGGACCTCAACGCATTACAACACAAGACCGATTCATAGTAAATGCTGCACGAAGTCAACCAAATGTATCGGCGATGCAATTGGTTCAAAGGGTACAGAGAGAGTATGGTTTGCTGGTAAGTGGTCAAACTTTGAGAAGACGACTGCATGAAGTCAACCTACGTGCTCGTAGGCCACTTCGGGTACCAGCGCTAAGGAGAGGCAATCGAGGAAGAAGATTACAATGGGCTATTGCACACGAAAACTGGAACCATTCTCAATGGTCCTTGTGCTTTTCACTGATGAATTCAGGTTGGATTTCATCCTGATTCACGAAGAGTACGCGTTTGGAGAGAACCTGGACGTTGGAATCGACTACAGCACCCACAACAAGTTCATGCATATCAAGGTGGCACGATTATGGTTTGGGCAGGAATTCGTCTCGGCGGTAGAACGGACCTCGTTTGGATACAATATGACTGCTCTAAAATACCGAGATGAGGTGCTAGAGCCTGTAATCTTGCCCCACAGACAGTAAATGGGACAAAATGTCCAGCTAATGCACGACAATGCCCGTCCACATACGGCGCGTATCGTTACAAGTTGGTTACAACAGCATGATATCCAAGCTTTAGACTGGCCTGCACAATCCCCTGACTTACATCCTATTGAGTAGGTATGCCTGGGATATGCTTCAGAGAAGAGCTCTTAGGAATTTCCCTGAAGATATTGTGCATGAAAACCAGCTTTTCTTGCATCTTAGCAGGACTTGGGACAGTATTCCACAACAGGATATCGACACCCTTGTTTTGAGTATGCAGAACCGCTGCAGATGTGTCAGGAGAGTCTTAGGTGGATCCACGAACTATTAATTTTAAGTTTTCAACAATTTCTATAAATGGAATAGTTGTTTTGTTTAGGTTTTGATGTTTCAAAAATGAAGTTAAGATTGAAATATTGTCTGAGTTTTTACTTTTCTTCTAAGTTTTTTTAAATTTAACTTTATCTTAAAGTTTATTTATCAGATTAGATAGGCTATTAAACAAGGTTTATTTTAATGTGTAGGTGTCTTAACAAAAAGTTAATAGAATTTTAGTTATTTAGGTTTAATTGAAATATCCCTAGACCATGTTGATGTGTGTACATTATCAGGGAGTGACATAAGCTATATTTTTTTGACTTAGGCTACATTTTGACGGGAAAGACTCTACGCGGGCGAAGCCGCTGAAGGACAGCGGATATTTAATAAATGTCTTAAGAATTGACTATACTCACTCATTATGCAGCAGAGTAACCACAGTATTGTCTGGAGTCAAGAAAGCCACATGATCGACGGAGTTTTGGCATAGCTGGTCCACCTGGATTCTCCTGGATCCTCTAGGCAAGAACTTAGCAGCATGCCCTAGCGCATACCACATCGGCTGCTTATAAAACACCTTCTTGTCAGCTGCCACTATGATTGGAGAGTCTACAAGGTTTCCGTTCCAGTTCGGGCCTCCTTCTTTGTTAAGGCACATGTTCCAGTCGATCCAACCGGTCGAGTTGAAGTTGAGATCCTGTAAAAAAAGTAATCCTGTAATCTGAATATATAAAAGGTCACCACTCTCTTATTACGAATTTTTAAAAACTACAAGTGCAAGGAGTCTTAAATTTATGCATAGGGGTTCTGTTTAGGACGCAGGTGCTAACTAAGGTTCTGGACACAGATAGGCCCGTATTCACTTTGCTTAGTGTGAGTGCAGGTGACTAGTAGGAGCAATTGATTAGTGCAGGTGTGTATTGCAAGTAGTGTCTGATTCTGTTCAGTGGATGTGTTTAGTTGCTGTGTTTGGTTTATCTCGGACACCTTAATTTTGTACCTAAGGTCTTTACAATTTAAAAGACATTTGTATTTTACATCCTCCTGCTCACATTTTTGTAGTAAATCTTCCGTCTACTTCGCCATTTTTTGCAAGTTTTGCAAAACACTAAACACTAACAGCTGTCCAGACGTGTTTAGTGGCAGGCACGCGGCGAGTGAGGGGAATGGGAGGCGCGCGGGACGAGGCCACTCGCAGTCCACTCGCAAAGAAATAGAACACGCTTCTAATCACTTTACTAAGCAAAGTGAATACTAGCCTTAAGACGGGGTTTTGCGAATAATATATGTAGAACGACAAGTATCGTTAGTCGATAAAAACCTGTATGTCGTAAAAATTAAGTTCACGGGGGCGAAGCCGCGGGGGTAAGCTAGTCTTTTTATAAAACTAAAAACGATTAGAACTCAACAATGGGTAGGAGCTCTACCACTGCGCTAATTGGTCAACAACACTACATTTTAATTACATTTGGGTGTCCACGATACAGGAGTCCCTATCATAGGGACCCTATCAAGGTCAATGCATGAATGCAGTGTTGTTACGCTACGACCTTACTCAAATTTTAACTTAACATATAACGTTGTCCATTCGGCATGCAATTCTTAATGTATCATCGAAATATGCCTTATGTACAATTTACAACACATCTTCATAAAATGAAATTATTGGTATTTGTTGTTGTATAAAACAAACTGTACCCTGAATCCGCAATGGTCTTGTACAGTTCGATTTCAGAGATGTTTCATTCCGAGGACGCTTAACTTGTGGAATGAACTCCCTGCCGAGGTTTTCCCGATGAGTTATAGTATGGAGTTCTTCAAGAGGGGTTTGAAAAGGTTTTTGCAGGGTCAACGACGCGCGAGTGATACCCCTGGCGTTGCACGTGTCCATAGGCTGCGGTTACCGCATACCATTAGGTGGTCCGCATGCTTGATTGTCACCGACGTGGTATGAAAAAAAATTGCTTTCTGCTGTTCTGTACGCTTAGATCTTTCAAACTTCGCAACGGCTTGTAATGTTGTTCTCATCGATAGACAGAGTGAATCAAGAGGAAGTTTTTAATTAAGCCTGAAATCACACTACATTGCACCAATTTGAAGCTTATACGGGTCGCTAGTAATAGTACCTAATATTAAAAAATAACATAGCTTTGATGATAAACAAATAATAATCACAGTCAAAGGATGATACAGCCTATGTGCAACACTTGTTTTTTCAAGTAAGAGTAATTTCGAAAAATTCGTAACTTATGCAGCAAATTTCGAGAATACTTACTTCAATAATATTTTTTATGTACAGCTCAGCTCTTTCCCAAGACCCGAGGTCTACTTTAGGAGAATCAGATCCAAAAGCACCTGAAAAAAAAGACGAATTCTATTGTGAGGTAATTTAAAAAAAATTATGAGCTTAAAAAGTAAGGCTTAAGTTACCACGACTCTGTAAGCGATTTTAAATCGAACTAAATTATTTCAGAAACTTCAATGTAGACTACAGAAAAAGAAACATTACAAACATTAACAAAATCAACATTATGTTATAATTACATAGGGCCCTACAATTTTTCTGTAGGTGAGTGAACCAAGGTCAGTATTGTTTAAAGGCTTTATTTACATTATTTAACAATTTTTTGTATTTTTTTTTGAAGTTAAGTATTTTATTTTTTATTTATCTTTGTTTTAAGTTGCAGGACACCACACCCACCATTGTTTCTGCCAATAAAGCAAAGTCTATTTGCAAAAGCTCAAGTCGAGCTTATGTTACATAAGGTATACAAACATAGGTACTGAAATGCGCCCCAGAATTTCTATGTTGGCGTCAAAACAAAGACGCCACTCATAGTATTTTTGGTGGTTAGGTTAGTATATCAGGTTGGGGAAAAAGTCTTTTCACTGATAGTGTATTTAGCTATACTATTTGTACCTATCTGGCTGTTTTTGGTATCATCAAAAGTTAAAATTTTAGGGAAGATAACTCCAACTTCAAATTAGGAAAATGTGTGATTTTCATTTGTTTTTCTTACTGTCAAGACGAGTGAATCTAATGAAGAAATTCGATAAATCCTAAAATTTTACTACAAAAAAGGTAAAAATTCAACGCAAGCGGCTAAAAAAAAATTGCGATGTTTATGGACCTAGTGCAGGGTCTGTGAGAGTAGCACAAATTTGAGCGTTTTCACTCCGGAAATTTTGATTAGGCAGTGTTAACATCAGGCCTGCCAAAACCACTTGTCGCTAAATTTTGATCTGAAGCCTCAAAATTCCTATAGCAATGGAATCATGTCCCTACCTACAAGATGGAAAAAAGTAATCGAACAAAATGGCACCTACATACTTTAGTTGTAAATAAAGTACATTAAAAAATGTTTTGAATTTTCTTGAAAAATGCGAAGAAACTTTTTCCCCAACCTATTATTATGTCGCTCAATTATAACAAGGTACCTACTATCCGTTACTTGAAATATGTTTTTTTAAAACTATTTTGCTTTCTCCAATGCCTGTTCTGTGGTGCACACACGTTCACGTCAAGCTTCACAAATTCTGCTTATACAAGAGCCGTTTTGCAATGGTTTTGTAAAGGTTGACGGAACTGTACGTGTATACCCTCGTAGTATTGAAAGATCTACCTGCACACGCCTCAGTGTTGAGAATGAACACGTCAGGATGGTCCCTCATGGCGTAAGAGAGAGTTTCCGGCGGTGACAGCGAGTTCAAGTAGAAATGGACGCCCACACCGTCTATGTATTTTAGCGCCTCTGGTACATGCATAGCCAACTGTGGACAAATTAATGTATAGTATATTATTATAGTATTCATGTTTTTAATGTTTTTTTCGATTTATCAGACTTCACGTAAGTAAAACAAGTTAGTTTTTGTAAATGTAGACGGTTCACTTTATGATGCTATGTTCTTCTTTGCATTACATTTAATAATCTGACTTCCAGCTATGTTCCGATTACATAATATGAATTCATAAAAGCTTAACAATCCAATGAGATACACAACATTATTATTAGTTTAGTTAGACACCATGAGCCGCATGAATCATGAATTCATGGCTTTTTAGGTAAAAAGATTTTTATTTCTTTAAGAATTTACAAATTTACTTATTGAGAAATATTACATACATACATACCATCACGACTTTATCGCAAACGGGGGAGTCAGAGGCAAGTGACTGTGTCGTCATGGAGAACGGAACACTCAGAAGCCCACTTTTCACCAATGGTATTAGAACCCAACGTGGTAGGTGGTGAGCCTTCCGCCGTTATCCGGGTTGATTTGGTTTTTTATCGATGTTTTCCATCACCGGAGAGTAAGTCGGATATTTAACAATGGACACAAAGATTTCGGTTCTGCCAGATTTGAACTCTGGACCACACGATCCACGATTAGAGTTCGGGTGCTGAACCACTATGCCACGACGCTCTCATATTACAATAGTTATAAATTAAATTATACAATATATTAGTTAGATGGTCGCCGCTGATAGGCCAACATTTATAGAACATAATCTTGAATATTGTGGTCCCTAGGCTTCTTTTAAAAGTGTACAATGAATCAGAGCTTTTAATTACTTCAGGTTAGGCATTGTACAACTTTATTTCTTCATATTTCAGGCTTTTTCATAGTGAATATCCAAAGATGGCCGCTGAATGAAAACAAAATTGCTTGCAACGCTAACTCCGAATATCGAATGAACCAATGGAGATGGGGATAAGGCTTTAGATTAATTTCAACTCAGACATTCTTGCTTTGTTTGTTTACCATATTGAAGTAGTAGGGCACAAAAGGCCGCTGGTCGTCCACCGTGATGATCTTCACGTCGCTGAACGAGGAGTTGCGGATCGTTGGCCCCAAGTTGTTCGCTATCCACTCACCCTGAGAACATGAACGAAAGGAATGAACGGAGGACGACAGGTCAATCTTCAGGAGTCTTATGTCAGCAGCAGAATAATGTAAGTATGTAAACTTAGAATAATAACTTATAGAAGGATAGTCTTCATACAACCGCCCCGTCAAAAATGAAGCACTAATGCGTGACTATTGCTTGCTTACGTGCGGCGCGCTTTGACATTGAACATTGCGGAGCTAAATGGCTCCAATTAAGGTGCTTCAAAATGGGCGCGCGGACTTGGTTTCTATATATACGTATACTGAATAATTATTTATTCTAAGTATGTAAAGCTCAATGTGATTTCGTGTGAACTACTTTAGTCGTCACTGACAGTGCAGGAGGCCTACTTTCGGGCGCCCAAGAATCCGAATACGATTTTCTATTGATATATTCCATCAGAGTCCCAACATGTTTGTGAAAAAACAATAAAGGGTTGTCAGCCTCATATCTGGACCCCAAGGGCGCTTTCCATCAGGTGAAGCGAGGTCATCTTGACAGGCAATATAAAAAACGTTGAACGTGGAGATAACTAAGCCCATGGCGTTCATGTTCCGATTTTGCGTCTGTCTTATTAGTTTGATAGCCATTATTCTAAATAGTTATTACATAATTTACGTGTTGTGCGCGGTTGTAATAGAGGAATAAACTCTTTCGAATGTTATATACATAAGCACTGTATGATTTCTTTGTAACTGTGCCAAAAAAAAAAAAATTAAACATTAAAAACAATTTCAAAAAAACAATTTTTCAATTACATAGATATTTCATAAAAGGCTGAGTATGCAAAGAAGTGAGTTATAATACAACAAAAGTTTAGTTACCTGCGGAGTGACAAGCCAACCCAAACTGTTGAAAGTGATGGCTGTGTCCATAACCGCGTTGGTGGGCTCGTTGGTCGTGGTGATGCCCCAAACTGTGACGCCCTCCTTGGCGTACTCTTTGATGAACCTGAACAATATTTTTGCAAGATATTTATGTGCCTCCAACCATATCGACAGGCACCAAAATAAGGCCGAACGCCGATTAGTTTCTGTATGAAAGTAGTTAGTTTATATTCAATTTACAATCAAAAACAAAGTAACTGACTGTTCGGCAATTAAATATCCTGCACTCTGTGATAGAAAAACATAAAATTCTTCCAGTTGATAGCACTGTGTTAGCGAGAAGACGTAATGATATTGTAGCCGAAACCCAAAAATGTGAGACCTACTGTGCTAGACGCCAATAACCACCTTTTTACTCCCAGTCTTAAGAATGTATTCTGGGATCACACCTCACAAATACTGCAAGTTATTAAAAGCATCCAAATGCCCTTAACTCTACAAATAGTGCCAACACTTTACTAACGAATTAGTTTTATGATTATCATATCAGTCATCTTATCTTTGTAATTCTGTTAATAAATTCTTAAATAATATACAAAATCTAGCTTTGAATGCAAAAAACTGGCTAAACAGACAGACAGACTGGCTAAAATGCTTAAATCATGAGGAAACAGAACATGTTACAGTACATATTATAAAGTAGTAGGTATTTGTACAAGAACTATGGTTTATACATTTCTAATAGGTATGTACACACACTCACTCACACACACACATACCCGCGCACACACGCGCACGTACACAACACGCTTCAACTTCATTATTACTTGCTTAACTACTTTTAATAATGTAAACTGAACTTAAATAATTTAATAAAATTAAGTTATGTATTAGCTATTATGCAATTGGCAAATTGTATTCTGCTATGACTGCTTCTCCTGTCACAGGTGTTTTTACACATAAAAGGAGAAGTCAACCTTAACTTATGTGGAACCTACTTATTATCAATAATAAACAATTTTTCATTTTTCATTTTCGAAAACAGTAGAGCATATTCGAAGAAATATATCTTAGTTGATAGCAGGAGTTCACTATACTATAGGATAGTCGACTGTTTAAGATCAAAGCCACATTTTTCGGGACGTAGCGTTGCGTAGTCACTTCTCTCATGTTTTTATTGCTAAATATAATGATTTGTTTAGAAACCGCGTTTATCGAGAGAATTTCTTAGAGAATCGTACGGCAGCAATCGTTTTGTAAGACCGCCAAGTCGATGATCACCTCAAATGGTAGTCGGCATAAGTCTGGTAGTACTCCTTCTTCAGTTCACTGCGGCCGGTCATCTGCCCACTGGTCTTCATCCACGCTGGGGGTGACCATGCGGAAGCCAGGACATGCACATCGTCGGTTGCCGCGTCCAAGGCTCTCTTTATCATTGGCAGCTGGGAAAAATGATGTCTAGGAATTATTACAACAAAAGTGCAGGCTTCATAAAGAACAAATACATTTAAGTATTATATTGAGGACATTGTTACGTTAACAAACAAAACAAAAGTGGATGGACAAACAATAACTAAATGTAATACGAGGAAGCAAAAAATACCACCAGCAGAGGCGTCCTGATGCATGCCCACAAATGAAAGAGCGTTGATCTTCAGTGGGCCCAGCTGAGTATACATTATAATGAGTACAAAATAAAAATTAAACGTACAGCGTGTACTGCAGATTGGTGATCTTTCGCGCGCGTCTCCTACCACTGTACTGACCCTTCAGCAATTATACTGTTTTGTTTAACTGCAATCGCCTACACTGCAGTCGGCTTCAGTACAAGTGTTTCACTTGCAGCGTCCAGACGTACCTTGTATTCAAAATCCTCAAAAGATAGGGTGAAGTTGGAGAGATCAGGGTCGTTGATCGGGGATTCGTTGTAGGCGTAGATTCGAGTCGAGAAATCGGACCCGCCGATGGGAACACGTATCATGTTGTACTGCAGACCTCTTTTACTGAAGTATGAGCTGAAAGATGAGTGAAGTTAGTACTGATGTAGAGCCTGTTCGTCTACCACGAGTTAAAGTGGCAACTCGTGGTAGACGTACTGATACCAGTAGACTCGCGGTGGAACAAGCCGATGATATAGTCATGAGCATCAGTTTTGTGGTCGAACATAAAATTACTAAACCATTAAGGAGGTTTACACGCTGGACACCAGTCTCAGAGTCACAGGCTGCTGACAAATTTTTCGACGAGCGAACGTTCGATTCGATTTGAACTTCCTAGTCACAAGCCGCCAGGTGAGGATGATAAAATATACTCATTCGTTGCACCGCGTTTGACCTCAGTTTCCGCGTCTAGTTGTCCTGCTCTACTACTAATCGCCAGGTTTAGACACGTGGCCCAGTGTACGGCAGAAGTAAATTTGCTCTTTGATCTCATAAGAATATCTAGTGCTAAGAAAAGCCTCAGAGTACTTTCACTCGCCTGACATTTCCAATTATAAATTGATTAATAGCAGTTGCAGCTTTATAAATTACTAGCTGTCCTTCAGCGGAATTGCCACTGCCTCGTCACTGCCTGATAATAAATCTTTATAATTTAACGACCGACTTGGTGTAATGGTTAAGAAGTTGGCTACTACACCAGAGGTCGCGGGTTCGATCCCCGCACAGTACAAACATTTGTGTGCATGAACATGTCTGTTTGTACTGGTCTGGGTGTCTCCTATGTATAATAAGTAGGTATTTACAAAAGAAAATGTATTTAAGTATGTTTATCCGTTGTCTAGTATCCCATAACACAAGCTTTAATTAGCTTACTTTGGGGCTAGATGGCGCTGTGTGGAATAATGTCCAGGGATTTATTTATTTATTTATTTATTTATTTATAATAGTGCAATATTTTTTGAATGACGATCGAATCTTTACTCTTTATAACATACGTATAGATTATAGATAATCATGGTCATGATAATGGAAAATGAGGGGCCAAGTCTCTCTATTAAGAGAGACTTGGCCTTACATGGTTTTCATTATAAAACCATGAAATTTTTCATGCAGGAGCGGAATTAAAGTAACAACAAACGGCAAATACAGCCTTATACGTCCCACTGCTGGGAACAGGCCTGGGTAAGGCCAGCGATAAACCTTCCCGTCAGATGTTATCAAGCCGCCTTTTAGGGCTCTGACTGATACCTTGCGACGTCAGCCGGGACCAACCGAAGCCGTGCCTTCCGAAGCACGGAGGTGCCCGAAAAACACATCACTTAATTTCGGTCGGGATGGTCACCCAGCCCTAACCCGACCTGACTGGTGTTGCTTAACCCTCTGCAACTGATGTGGTAGTCTGACAGACACCGCAAAATGAAAAACCGTTAAGAGTGTCGTTATTTTTCAAATTGTGCCTACCGCGTTCCCAGTACCTTACCAGCGCAGGCTCAGACGTTCGTCAGTCAGTCGCGCGCGGCCGTGAAGTGCGTACGCGTCGCTGTGTGAAGGAAGGTGTCTACGAGTCAACCACGTCAACGTTAAGGTCAGTGTCTGTTAATCAACCACCTCAGTATTATTGTTATATTCTCATAGTGTTTCCTAGACAACTACGTCAGTATATTTGTACTCAATCCCAGTTTTTGCTGTTGTACTCGACTTATTTCATACGAAATAGCCTAGAATAGCCTAGATCTTTTATTACACGACTGCTTCGAGGCTTTAGGAGGGTTATGTATGTGTTTGTTCTGTATGTATATATACGTTTATGTTATGTATCTATTCTGTGTGCTCGTAGCTCAACCGATTTTGATAAATGCTACGCCATTCGATTTATCTGGATAACACAAGTGACACTGGGTACATACAATCTTTGAATAAAGTAAAAATGGCGGTTTTTACTTATATCAAGTATATAAGCTAAGGTATTTTTACACCACCGTCGGGTTTTTTCAGTAGTAATTAGGTCGTTTTTATTTAGAGCAGTTTTCATGCAAGCCCTCTTAGATATTTATCTGTTTTTTCTTTCAGATGGCTCAGTCAAGTACCTCTCGTAGTTCTAAAAGATCGGTGACCGGTGCTTTTAAAAGCCATGACGAGCAAATAGAAGCATGGTTGAATGAAGAGAGCGAACACGATTTCAGCGATGTTGATGATGAAGGCGATGACCCTGATTTCTTTCCAGAAACAGTATGTTTAGAAGATGATGAAGTTTCAGTCACTCCTCTAGAAGAAATATCTCAAGACTTTATTCAAGAAGAACTACTACCTCAGGACATTGTTCAAGAAGATCTACTTCAGGACATTGTTCACGAAGAAGTTGAGGAGGATAATGAACCTGCTGAAGAACAATCAAGTGTAGAGACACCGGGCGAGACACCTGAACATTATAAAGGTAAAAACGGTTTCATTTGGAGTAGTCAAGAATGTCCAAGAACATCACGTACTGCTGCTCACAACATAATAAGATTACCACAGCGTTCGAATACTAATAACTTTGAGGGATATTTTGAACTTTGGTCAAAGTTTATTGATCATTCAATGTTAGCAAGTTTAGTGGTTCTTACAAACCAAAAACTGAGTGCCTATCGTGCCAAGTTCAAACAAAGTACCAAGATAGAACTTACAGATACAAATATCACAGAAATGAAAGCATTTATAGGCCTTATGTACTACTCGTCAGTATTCAAGTGCAATGATTCTGATCTTAATTTCATATTTGCCACTGATGGTACTGGCCGTGAAATATTCCGATGTGTGTTATCCAAATATCGATTTTCGTGTTTGTTCAACTGTCTAAGATTTGATGATTCTACTGCCAGAGAGGAACGTCTGAAAGAAGATCGACTTGCTGCCATTTCGAATCTATTCAATGCGTTTATTTCAAACTGCCAGTCTCAATATATTCCTGGACCATACCTCTGCATCGATGAAATGTTGCTGGCGTATAGAGGTCGTTGTAAATTCATCATTTACATGCCGCAAAAGCCAGCAAAATATGGCATTAAAATTATGGTGTTGAGTGACGCGCGTACATACTACATTTATAATGCCTACATATACTGTGGCAAAAATTCTGATGGCTTGGGTTTGACTGATCAGGAGAAAAAAATGGCAGTACCAACTCAGTCGGTTTTGAGACTTTGTAAGGTCGTTGAAAATTCAAATCGAAACGTAACGGCTGACAATTATTTCAGCTCCATTCCACTTGTGGAAATATTACTAAAAAGGAGCCTTACATACTTAGGAACGTTGAAAAAGAATAAGGCAGAGATTCCACCTTGCTTCTTACCTACCAAAGAAAGGGAAATAGAAAGTTCGCTTTATGGATTCACAAAAGACTGCACACTACTTTCCTATGTACCAAAAAAAAACAAAGCAGTACTGCTGATTTCTTCTTCTCATCATAACCGAGCGACAGATACTGAAACGATGAAACCAGTTATGATTGCGGACTACAATCATACTAAAGGGGGGGTTGACGAAATTGACAAGAAATGCTCAATTTATTCGTGCAGCCGCAAAACTCGTCGTTGGCCTATGGCAATTTTTCAGCGTATTCTAGATATGGCAGGAGTAAATAGCTTTGTCCTATATCAAGCATGTGAAGACAGTGACAATAAAATGAGAAGAGGCACTTTTATTTTGAATGTGGCAAGGGTATTAGTCCTTGATCACATGAAAAGCCGCGTATACAACGAAAGATTGCCAAGGGAACTACGGATGACGATAAGTCGAGTTTTGAATAAGGATCTCCCCACTCCACCTGCTAAAACCAGGCCAGATCCAGCAAGTGGAAGAAAATTATGTCACCTTTGTCCTAATAAAATAAAAAGAGTGAGCAAATACCGTTGCTGCGACTGTCAAAAGCCAATATGTCTCCAATGCTCGAAACCACTATGTGATGATTGCCAAAAAAAATTGTAAAAGTTTAAGGTGATATTATTTTTTATTGAACCAATGAATGTTACTATTATTTTCAAGTCTGATAAACCTAAGTGTTGTAGTTGAAAAATGTTTAAAATTTCTCTAAGAAGTATACATGTTATTATTTTTTTTAAATTTTTGGTAGTGTCTAAGTTGTTCGACTGATTTAAGCATACTCAATAAATATTAATATATAGTAGTGCTTTGTTTTTATTTAATAAATATAATTATGATTTAAAATAATAAAAATCACTCTAAACATTAGATTTAATTCATAATTTTCATTATTAACAAAAATGGTTTAAAATAAATAGCCGTTAAAATGGTGTCTGGTGTACTACCACATCAGGAGAATTGTAAAAAATTGTCCACGTCAGTTGCAGAGGGTTAACACCGGATCGTTGCCGATCCGCTGCCGTCACTTAGCCACGGGCACCTCCAATCAAAGTAACGTTTGTAACTTACTCAATCAAATTCTGTTTAAGCCTCTCATCGTGCAGGCTGTCCCAGTTGATGCCAGCCGCGTCCGTGACGGCGCCGCCGAAGCCTTCGATCGTCTGATACAGTTTAGTCGCATCAAGGTACAGCGCTGGTAGGCAGGGGAGAGGAGCTGGGCATGACCTGTCTGTGAATGAAAAAACTTCTTGTAGATAAAGTTAGGTACTTTTACGATTCGAAAGAACTGTAATTATGGTATTCTTGAATAAAGTTTAATTTATTTTTGATTTTTATTTTGAAAACTTATAAGTATCAATCCTCACCTGGGAGATCATAGTAGAATGTTTCGAGGTTGGAAACATTTCTTTTAAATCGCTGACCATCCTAAAAACAGACCAGTTTAAATTATAATTCCTAAGTTGGTTTCTGAAATAAAATTAGAAAATAAATATCTTTGGGAGTCCCTACAAACGATCAATTATCCATAGTAGTTATTTAACAGGGTGGATTTTTTTAACGCCACCTGGAGGGAAAGTACTGTACATACTGGAACTGGATATAGACAATTTTACTCAAAGGAAACATTCCTTTATTATTAAAAAGGAACAGAACGGCATTCACAGGTTTCGCTTGCCACACCCGGGAATCGACCCGGGTAAAATCCGAAAAAAAAACACCCTGTACTTTTACGGCATCGATCGATAGGGTCAATCATAAGGATCAAATCTCTCTAACAAACGTGGTAAATTAAACACAAGGAAATCAGATAGACCATTCAGTAAAAGTGCTTTATTTTATCCCATTGAATTTATAAGTTTAGATTTCATGGCTTTCAAGGAATGTTTCCTTTGAGTAAAATTGTTTACCTCCAGTATGTACAGTACTTTCCCTCCAGGTGACGTTAA
This sequence comes from Udea olivalis, assembly GCA_947369235.1. Taxonomy (NCBI): domain Eukaryota; kingdom Metazoa; phylum Arthropoda; class Insecta; order Lepidoptera; family Crambidae; genus Udea; species Udea olivalis. The sequence goes on along the minus strand of OX376362.1, from coordinate 4,019,025 downwards.
AAATTCCAGGCTGTAAGTATATAGATATTAATCTTTAACTCGCAGTGATAGGTTTTCAGACAGCATTTAAAATGTGTTAATCTGTTAATAACTTACTTATCTGCTTTTCTATCAAACCATTCTATCAACCAACCAACTTACTTCGGTAGTTTTGTACGTGACGAAGGTCCCGAAAGCCGGTTCCTCCCTGATGATCTCGTCACAGTAGTCAGCTGTGCACATGCACACTGAAGACCTATTGTTGTTCAGGAACACCGTCCAACACGACTTGTCTGAAATACCAATCCAAAAATAGTCTGAAAGAGATTTCATTTGAAAAGACTATACAGATGTTGATGGAATATGAAGTAAAAGTAAAGTAAATATGCGCCAGACAACACACCTCTTGTAATGGTCTCGAAGTAGGGATTATTAAATCCCTGTGTTACGAGGTACCACACAAGGAAATAAGCTAGGGGCGTCTCCCAGCACACCCAGACCCGAGTCAATTCAGAAAAGATCGTTTCCTGAATTGACCCGACCGGGAATCGAACCCGGGAGACTACGGAAATCGAGGCGAGAAACCGTGCTACAGCACACTACGCCAATCGTGTCGTCGTAAAGTAAAAAATATCTTTATTCATATAGACTTATGAAAAGTACCTATGACAAGTCAAATACTAAAAAAAATAGCAAAAACATACTAAATAAAAATAAACTTACATAAAATAATACTATGACAGTAGTAGTAGTAGTCATAATTAAACATAATGTGACTCTACCACCGGTTCGGAGGTTGTTTCCGATCGAGAAGAATCCGGCAAGAAACTCGATGGTACCCTTATTCCCATATGATTTAAGGCCCCCTTTTCCGTCCCAGCTGGAAAGTACTGGAAACTGGCGGCACTGTACGTCTACCACGAGTTGCCTTTGAATTTACATTATCGTTCGCGTAAAAAAATGTATTAGGATTTGACATTATCATGTCATGTCATGTCAAATCCCAATACAAATCTTTACGCGAAGGATAACGTAAATTTAAAGTGGCAAAACTGGCAACTCGTGGTAGCCGTTGATATTTTATATGAAAAAAAATAAGTGCCATATTATAAATAAATAAATCTATTTAATAATATGCCTCTCAAACCCGTTTAGTGAATGAAATGTTATATTTTCATAAAATTTGCGTTCCCCCATCTCAAAATAGTTTCAAAATCAACGTTACTTCTGATTTTTTTTATCGCGCAAAATGTAAAATATTGTTTTTTTATTCAAAAAAGTCACTAGATCAAACGTGTATTTGTATATTTTATTACGATTTGAAATGCTTAATTTCTCTGAACAAAACTCTATCTAGAACGGAAGAAGGATCTAGTAGTTGCCCTAAGAGATGATGAAGTCGCACAGGTAGAACACTAGCACCACGTTGCTAATTAATATAACTTGACAACAGGATAGTTTCCATTCCCTGGTCATTACTAGTCGACTATCGATCAAAAGAAAGGCTTCATTTTAATAAAAGAAGATTGCTTACTTCATACATTACTTTAGTAATCACTAAGATGTGTTTATATTTTATTAAAAACAAAATTTAAGAGATTGGCAAAAATACACACCTGTCTACTAACTAACGAAAGCACTCATGTAATAATATAACAAAAGACAAATAAATAATTAGCAACTGACAGTTGACGCATGCGCAGTAAAGTAAATTTGCTTTGTATTTTAATAGGGTTAAAAATATATTATTATCTTACCAGCAGAAACTCCAGACAGTTGTACAAACAGTCCCAGGGCTGCCAAAAACAAAGATTTTTTCTGATTCGCCATGGTTTGAAAGTCTCGTCCACAAAGAACTGCAAATTATGTTTTTATGTTTTACAAGCATTCATGAAATCTTTAATTCACAAATTCCCTCTTATCTTATAGTAATAATAGTACAAACAAATATTATGTTCTAGCGTGTTTGTAATTTAAACCTGTGTGAGGATGAAAAATAAATATTCGGCTTAAAATAACTATAGGTACTACGAGTATACGTGACGCAAATGTTTGTCCTGAGTGGATATCGAACCCACGAATTTTTCGCTATTGGCAGGATGATGAGAAATGGTGAAGCATTGAGCTTAGGGGCCAGTCAATTTAGAGGACTAAATATAAATAAATGAAAATACATACATTTCAGATATGCATCCATAGTACAATTAGTATATTAGTGACAATTTTTACTTATTATAAGTTAGTTTTGTTAGTAGTAGTAGTACAATTACAATATTACATTATTTTGTCGCTATTATTTTTATTCAGTAAATTATTTAATCATTCTATTTCTTATTTTTAATATTAATTAGTTTATTGAATATCGAGCGTATAGAGGATACGAAGCTTCTTAGTAGAAAAAATACTCCGACGCGTCGGTGGACCCATATTATTCATTCAACAATCTAATTCGTAGAAAATAGTGCCTTAAGTACGATTCTGAAGCTATTTCGTATATTCTGAAAAACTACCCTGTGTAACCCTTTTATTTTTTCCTTACATAACTTCAAAACAACCTAAACAGTCGTTATTGTCCTTGTTACCGTGACCAGATACCAGGGTCGAAGACGCAGGCAGCTGTGACACAGTTCATACTAGTACAGCCGCCGACGTTAACCTCCAGTGCATTATTAAATTCATAATTTGCAATAAGATAGGTTAAGATTTTATATGTTTTTTAAGAAAAGAAAGAAATAAAATATTATTACTATAATTATTAGATTGACATACTCGAAAATATATGGGTCATGATGACGTGACTCATGGCTTAAGCAACACGCTTACATTGGCTGCTTGTTTACCAGAGATGTGCTATGCAGATGCTGCGAGAACGTGAAAACTTAGCTACGTAACTATAAGACCGTTTTCACTGATGCTATGCTATGTAATGAAGCTAGTAAGATGTGCTACGAAGATGCGCAGCTCGAGCTATGCGATGTATCGAGGGAAAGCACGCGCAACATGCATCCACAGCACGCATCCATAATACGGCCAAAACACGCATTCTTTCATATATATAATATATAAGACTGGCCTGTTGGTGCAATGGCAGCGATCCTGCCTTTAGCACTGGAGGTCGTGGGTTCATTCCCCACCCATGACAAACATTTATGTGACGAACATTTGTGTTTGTTGTGTTTCTGGGTGTTATTATCTATTTAAGTATGTATTTAGAAATATTTAAGTAAGTTTATCAGTTTTGATACCCATACTACAAGCTCTGCTTAGTTTGGGGTCAGATGATCTTGGTGTAAATTGTCCCAGATATATATATATTTATATAAAGCTTAGCCTAGTAGAACCCGTTTCTACCAGTGCTATGCTACGTGAGGGGTGCCCCAAACTCCGAAAATGTTCTTCCTAATTTTTTTTATCCTAACTACCGATGTTCATAACGATGATGATGTTTCAGGATGCTGCTGAGGTTGCCTCGCTTCTGTAGAGCATCGGGGATTTTTGCAGAAGCGCGAGTAGACTGCTTTTATGCGACCATGCGGAAGCGGTGCGCGTCCCTGGTGCGCAGGGTGCACCAGCAGCGTCTTGGAAATGATGCAAGTGGGCTAGACTGCCGGTATATAGTTCATAGCTGCACGACATCTGCCGGGGTGGTGAGGTAGAGGTGCTGACAGTTAAATATTAGATATTACTTTCTTTTTTTATTCTTTTATGATTGCTACTAACATAGGTGTAAGTAAAATTGTCACTAACTAATGAAATGAGTTGTGTTACTTGAAATAAATATTATATTATTATTGTAACACTCATGTTTTCGAAAATTGGAATGAATAATATCACTAATGTATGTTCATAACGAGTTCACATTGGCTCACCTAAAGTTCTTTAACCTAAATTGTTATTTGAAATCCGAACACATCTAACTCAACAACTTAGCGTTAAGGTCAACCTAACCCGCTCTTGGTAAACCAAAGCGAGTGCCAGGAGCGACTTTAGGGCGTTTCTAACATTAACATAGTCCACGAGGGATGGAAGGGATGAGGGTGATATTGATGGAAGAGTGAATGCAGGGTATATGTAAATGGACCGCTGCATAACTTTATGAACAGTCATTCGAGCAACCGATTTAAGTAACAAAATTGTAGTATAGTTTAGTAAATACGAATAAAGAGATAAGTTTATCAATAAATATCTTAGAGGCGCTAACGCCATAACCATCGGGTGCGACTCTCTGTGACAAGACAAGTGTGACATAACCAGGCGGCAAAACAAAGAAAATTTCTGGCAAACACTTCAGATTTATACCGTTCAAAATGAAGAGAACTAATTATAATACGAAATCATGGTGTATGAAGGGCCTCTTTAACGTAGGTTGTTATTAATTGCGTTGTTCGTCGTAAACTCGTACATCACTTTACTTTCCGAATATGAGTATTATGGAAATACGTTTAGGGATAAAAAGCGTCATGAAAAACAACAGTAGGATTTAAAATAATATTAATTCCAATTTGCGGAAACATGAGTGTTTTGAACATCGTCGGTAGTTACTACAAATTGTATGATTAAAAACTTTAGGAAGAAACATTTTAAGGAAGAGTGGTAATTCGGTTTACAAATCGGTAGGAAGAACAATTTCGGGTAAAGAACTTTAGATGAGCCAATATGGACCCCTACGTGAGCCTACGTGGAGCAATGAATATGATTGGATATCAAACGCATTCACAGCAACATAGCAGAGAACTCTGGTCAAAAGCAGCTCTATGGGGTTGGGGTACAGTAAGGTCAGTATAAGTACACATATACCCGGGCTACGTTCCAAAAAATCTAAAAACGAACTTCCCTCGACATGGCGTTTAAAATTCAAACGAGGAACCGTTGGATTTCAAGACGCAAGCACTTTAGCACTCGGCCAGACGCGTTCGTCATATTATTATAAACATCAGATTAGATTTAATACAAAAATACACTTGCCTCTTTGACTATTCACCATGTGTACACGAGCAACGAGTACCAGCAATGTATTGCGAATGCCAAAATATACGTTTACTTGCGAAAGATATAATTAATTCTAGGCCTTATTCAAACAAATTTAATAGTGTGTACATAAGTGTTTCATATCCTTTTATTTCTACTAAAATGTTTATTGATAATAATGTTCAGACGTCTATCAATCGATAACATTCATCTATATCTATACATAATAAAACTGTAGAAGAGGTGAATTCTGTACTTACATAGTTTTTTTTTTTTAATTGCTTTCTGTGTACTTCATACACGTACCAAGTAGAAGCTAAATAAGTCGGTTTTGAAATTTTTGTCTGTCTGTCTGTTGTTCGCGAATCACGCAAAAACCGCTGGACGTATTTAAATAAATATTTTTGCATTTATGTAGCCTTTGACCTCTTCAACATCTATAATACATTTCATCCCGATAGGGACTACCCTAGAGGGACTCAGCAGGGAGCAAATGAAGTTTGTATGGAAAAGTGCTCATGGCCTACAGCAGCGCCACCTAACAGGTCTAATCGTTTTTTCAAACCAACCAGGAGCCCGATGAAATATACACACAATATTTCATCCAAATCGGTTCAGCCATATAAGAGGAGTTAGGTGCAAGAGACACACACGTAGGCTGCGTTCCAAATCGAGTGGTAATTACACTCGAGGAGTGAAAATCATTGGAACCCGTTCCAAATTGACCCCGAGTGAAAATGAAGATATCCAAGCTGTCACCTGACATTTTCCCTGTTGTTTCGGAACAGGTTCGGGCGACGTTTATCACTCTGACGAGTGCGAATTCTACCGGTGTCTGGAGCGCGATGGAATTCACCTGACAGCTGTCAGACGAAGGTTGTCTCCCTTTGTCTGTTTCTTTTCGACGAGGGTGAAAATCACTCTGCAAAAAGCGATTTGGACCGGGCCCCTAATAGTTTTAATAGTGGTCACAGTAGTAGGTAGGTGGTAGTAGTAGTAGTAGTAGGTATTATAATCTCACTAATCTTACTATAATTATATATGCGAAAGTTTGTGAGTATGTATGAAATGTATGAATGTGTGTATGTTTGTTATTTTTTCACGCAAAAACTACTGAACGCATTTAGATGAAACTTTGCAGTAAGTAATACAGCATTAACGTATTTTTTTTTATGTCATGGTCTCGAAGTAGGGATAAATATCCCTGTATTACGAGGTATCAGACAAGGAATTAAGCCTGGGGCGTCTCCCAGCACACCCAGACCCAGGCCAATTTAGAAAAGATCATTTCCTGAATTGACCTGACCGGGGATCGAACCCGGGACACTACGGAATTAAAGGCGAGAAACCGTGCTGCAGCGCACTATGGTATTCGTGTCGTCATTCTTATTCTGACACTTAAGCTAGAATTTACGAAAATTTTATGTAATTTGGCCGTAATATATAACGATAACGCATGCGAAGCCGCGGGCGGAAAGCTAGTATTACTTATTGTTTTTCTTTAAAGTATTTGCGTCAGTCATTGCTATGGAGTAATGTAAACATAATAAGTAGTTTTAAACCGCATCAAATCAAGAAATTTACCGTCACCGTCGCGACGGATTGCGACGTTCACTGCCGATGTTTTCATCGGTAGCAATCCAACATAATATCTTCGCCCTGAGTCTTTTATCTATGAGGATAAACCAGTTTTATAAAAAAAGAAATTACTTCCAACAAAATAACAGGCTACGCATGGCAAATTTTTACACAATTTCTAAAGTTAGTAAAGTAATAAATTAACATTATTTTACCTTGAGTCAAAAGGATCAACGTGATTAGTTTGAATATACTCGTAGCAAGACATCGCTGACCTTGCGCGCACGTCGGTGTGAGTGCAATTTACTCATTTACCTAAACTCGATGCAACGCATTTGGCGTTAACGCTCGTAAAGTATGGAATTCTCTCTTGTTTCCTTTCGTCATGCCACCTCAATTGTGAGGTCGATTTAAAAAGCATTAAGAAAGATGTTATTCTCACAACTAGAAAAAAATATTTTGTCACCTTTACGCATGCGATATGTACAATAAAATAATAAAAATAGTTTTTGATAATCACATATCTTATTTTATCATACTTGGTTAAGTTCTTTATTTTAGACAATAAAGTAATCATACAAATTGTTTGTGAGTTATAAGGGGCACGTATAGACCATTAGAAATTAGTGATGTACAGGGCTCGAGGCTTCCGAGTCCTTTTGTCTAGAGCTCTGTGTCGTTTACTGGGCTCGCCTAGTTTGTATGAAGCTCGATGACTCGGGAGTCTTTTCCAGAACTCGAGCCGTCTTGATAGCTCGATCGAGGCTCAAGCTTTTTCAGGGCTCGACCGACCTCGAGGCTTTTTCAGGGCTAGAGTCTTTTTTAGCGCTCGAGACGTAGCGAGTCGTGATCAAGGTAGTTTCCGTTTGAAGTCTTCCTTTTCAAAGCAGGCAATAAAATATGTTTGTGGGATAACATTTATGTCACCAGAAGGGTATTTTGAAAAATAGAGGTTTAATTATAAGAAAAAGACATTTTAATCATCATGAAAAATATTAAAGTGAAGGGTTTAAGAAGACTAGAGCTCTTTTAATACTCAAGTTTATTTGAAGGCTCGAGCTCTTTTGATAGGTTCGAGCTCTTTTTATAGTTCGAACTCTCTGAAGCCTCGAGGTGTGGCTCAGGGAGCTCACGTTTCGGCTGGTCTCGGCTGGAACTCACTCGAAGCTTCAAAAGTAGAACTTGACGCCTCGAAGTTTATACATCACTAATTTAGAAAGTCTTGACTGAAGTTTTAAAAGAACTTTCGATACTAGAGACATTTTGTTTGTAAATATGCAGTGTTAAAGTTAGCGAGCAAATATTTACTTTGACTATTTAAATAAGCTTGTTCTCATATCTAAAGATATGAAAAAATATATCTTCAAGATCCACATACATACTATCACGACTTTGTTGCAACCAGGGTAGTAAGAGGCAAGTGACTGTTGCCGTCATGGTGAACGGAACACTCAGAAGCTCACTTTTCACCAATGGTATTAGAATCCAACGTGGTAGGTAGTGAGCCTTCCGCCTCTATCCGGGTTGTTTTGGTTTTTTATTGATGTTTTCCATCACCGGAGAGTTAGTCGGAAATTAAACAATAAACACAAAGATTTTGGTTCTGGCCAGATTTGAACTCGGGACCACACGATCCGCGATCCGAGTTGGAGTGCTTAGCCACTAGGCCATGACACTCTCTTCCAGGTACGAAATTTGTTTTTTTTATTAAATCCAGCCAACTTCTTCATTTTTACTAAATCCGTCACTTTACGTTACGTTTATCAGGGCAGGGATTACGTTACAAAAAAACACACAATTTCACAATATTAAATAGTTAAAATGAAATTCGTTATCACATCACCAATCTGTGGTAAAGGATGTCAAATTTAAACATTTTGGAAATATGACTATTTGTTACTACATTCCAACTATTCTAAAATATAATTTTTGACGATCCATGGTTGTCAAAGTGAAATCACATCGTACTAGCGTATTCACAAAACTTTACACATTCATTATCGTAATACCTACACGTGAATCATGTTCATGAGGTTTTACTCAATTCACTACAAATGGTTCGAAACTATGATCACAAAAAACAATTTTGTTGCTCAGAAATGTGGCAAACCATGAATAAATTAACAAAAAAGTTTATTCTTGACGTCGTACACATGTTGTGGCGTTAGGAGGTACTTTACCATAGTGTTGGGACATTTTAAATTCATACATACCAATTATCTTCGCAAATTCACGAATAATCGAACAATTCATTTTATAAACATACAATTTAGTAGCTTTCTTGGTAGATAAATAATATAATAGGGATTGTAAACTATCAATTAGTACAACGTAGGGCGCCAACTGTTTTTTTAAGATATCGTAACGTTGATATTTATGGTAATAAATATCCCATGTGTAATAAGGGCCAATGCAAAAAAAAAACAGCCCTTAGATTATCTATGGACGTGCAGTCCTTTTCGGTAGGGCAGTATTTGTCTCTGGTGCAGCAGTTGGTTGTTGATATTGGAATTACTGAATTTATTAAAGGAACATGAACCGGTAAAACCCCAAAAGATTATTGATGAATTAGCAAAGGAACATGGTCATAAAGTTATCATGCTGCCTCCCTATCACTGCCAATATAATGCCATTGAATTGATTTGGGCCCAAGTCGAAGGTGGGTTATTTTATGAAAGGGTTTAAGTGCAATTTAATTTATTTTTTACTCGGACAAGAAAATAAATATAGTGTTTTTCTACAGGCTATGCAGCAAGAGAAAATACGAAGCCACCACAAGTGTGAAAAAAATTAAGACTTTATTAAAGGAAGCATGTGCCCAGCCCGCCCACGTCACAAAGGATGACTTGGCCAAAGTAGTCGAAAAAACTAAAAAAATCATGAGATGTTGATATTGTTAGAATAATTGAAAACGAAATAATCATTTATGTTAATAGTGACAGCTCCAGTAGCTGTCATGACAGTACTGATTAAACTTTTTTTAAGTAGTCCTGGCTTTTATTATCCCTTTTTTTATCCTCTGAAATTGAATATCTTCGTTTAAATAAATCTTTTTTTTTTATATTGCCCGTCAAGATGACCTCACTCCACCTGACGGAAAGCGGTCGTGAGGTCCAGATATGAGGTTGACAAGCCCAGTCATTTAAACGAATCACTGGGCTGGCCATCCTCACCTTGAAGGCCTGCAGAAATGCCTTTTCACGCCCCGCTTGAAGAACCCGGGACTAGACGAGGAAGGAAACACATGTGCTGGAAGAGCGTTACACGTCCGGATGGTAAGACAGAGAAACGAGTCACCGAACCTTTTAGTTCGGGCCAACAAACGCTGAATTGTGTGTAGATGACGCCGTAGTCCAGCACGCGTGGTACGGGAGTGGAAAAGTGAAGGTGGAATAAGCTGGAATAACTCGTCAGGGCATTCCCCATTGTAGAAGCGATAGAGAACACTTAGCCAGGCAATGTCTCTACGCAATTGGAGAGGCTCAAGGGTCAAAGTTGCCTCTAGGTTTCCAATAATATTATGTGTATATTATGTTATTTGCACCTTTATTATGTGCAGGAAGGTACTGCGGTGGAGCAGGTGAGTGCTCATCTTCACTCTATTTGTGGCAACAACGACGGCACAGTTGAAGAGTTGAAATCGAGAGGGCGTTACTCTTCGTTCAAGCTGGGAGTCCCATCGAAATTAGCTGAAAGTGTTATGTCACCTGACAAATGGCCTGAAGATGTCTGTATAAAATCGTGGCGCCAGAACTTTCGTGCCAAAGAAAAAGAGATGTAACCTTGTTTTTTGTTATCAAAACGTCAGAGGCTTACGTTCCAAAACGCATACTTTCAAGAATAACGTGAGCCAATGTAATTTTGATGTGATAGCTCTGACGGAAACTTTTCTGACCAGTTCCTTGTTGGATGGGGAATTATTTACTTCCGAGTACGTAGTGCTGCGGAAAGATCGCCCAAATGACGTCGGTTGGGGTGGAGTCCTTTTGGCTGTGCGTAACTGCTATACGCTACAACCAGTGAATAATGTGGATGCTCTTACTTCCGATATGGAACTTATATTCGCTATTATCGGTGGTAAAAGCATTGACAAGTTTTTATGTTGTGTTGTTTATCTGCCTCCAAATTATAATGACGATCAATATCTTAATATCTTGACATGTATTGAAAATGCTATCATATCATTTTCCCCTCTTAATGTCTTAGTACTGGGAGACTTTAATTTGAATTCTTGTAGTGCTAAAGTTAAGTCTGATTTTGTTTTTTTTTGTGATTATTGTGGACTACAACAATGTAACAATGTGTATAACTGTCGTGGCGGAATGTTGGATCTCGTTTTGAGCGATTTTCATTCGGAGCAGATCGTAGTGTCCGCGGGATCCGAACCCTTAGTACCTATAGATGAATACCATCCCCCACTTGAGGTTGCTATCAGGTTCCATTGCAGTGCGGCCGCCCCATCGCCGTCCTCATCACCGCCGTATCAGAACCCAGATTTAAGCCCGAATTGGGATTGGCGCAAGGCTGATTTTCAGGGCTTGTATATGGCTTTGCGTAGCTTAGATTGGCGCGATATATATGTAGTTGAGGATGTCAATGCTGCTGTTGCATTATTTGATGATCGACTCTACGTTTGTATCAGTCAATACGTTCCTACAAAACCAAGTTTTCGGCCGCCGCACAAGTATGTGTATCCAAAATGGTTTAATGCTGACATCATTGATAACATTCACAAAAAGTATTATCACCTGAAGCGGTACAAGGCGGAAGGCAATGAATTCAACAAAGAACTATTCAAATATTATAGGTGGCACGTCAAAAACTTGATTGACAATGCATATAAGCAGCATTTAAATTTGACTCAAAAGAATATAGTTGACGATCCAGCCAAATTCTGGGGATACATTAAAGATAAGAAATATGACAGGCAACGTACGAACGTCTATAGGGCAGGCGATGTCGAAGTTGTTGAACAAGCAGCAGCCGATGCTTTCGCCGATTATTTCAGCTCAGTGTATCTCGATGAGGTGCCTTCATTGGACCCTATGGATGCGCTACGAGCCGCTGATAGCCAATGTCACGCTACTTGTATCACTGTGGGTACAGTTGATTTGTCTGACTTGAGAGAAGCTGTTAGGCGTCTGAAGACCAGATCTGCGGGTGGGCCAGATGGCATCCCTGTTTTTTTGGCAAAGGACTGCATATCTGCTTTTGAGGGTCCAGTTTTATACCTCCTTAACCTCGCTTTGTCTCACTCTAAGTACCCTGAAATTTGGAAAATTTCTAGAGTCACCCCAGTACCAAAAGCTGATGGTGGAAACGACGTATCTTCCTTCAGGCCGATTGCAGTTTTGTCAGTCTTTGCTAAGTTGTTTGAGATTGTGTTATGCCAGCAAATTAGTAAGCAAACTGCCAATTTATTACAGGATTGTCAACACGGTTTTCGCAGTGCTCGGTCCACTACCACCAATCTTGTGGCCCATTTGGACTTCACGTATGCACAGTTGGATGCTGGTAGACAAGTAGATGCCGCCTACTTTGATTTTCAGAAGGCATTTGACTTGGTCCATAATGACATCCTATTGCGTAAGTTGGCGTTGCTGGGGTTTGCACCGAAACTCGTTGAGTTTTTTTGCAATTACCTACGTGACCGCCGTCAATACGTTAAGGTCGGTAAATTTATATCTGGAGAATACTTCACTAGATCAGGAGTGAGTCAGGGGAGTACGCTGGGACCACTTTTATTCTTGATTTTTATCAATGATTTGCCGGAAAGCGTTACTGCTTCCAATTGCTTGCTGTTTGCAGACGACCTCAAGCTGAGTCTGGGTATAAATGTCATATCTGACACTGAAGCGTTGCAACGGGATATCAATGCGGTATTGGACTGGAGCATTCTGAACCAGCTACCATTTAACATCAATAAATGTAAGACTATCACATTTACGCGTAAACGTTGCCAACAGAGTGTCATTTATAAACTAGCTGACGCGCCCTTGGAAAGGGTAAGCGAAATTCGTGACTTAGGACTGATATTAGACTCTCGACTGGATTTTCACAGTCATATGACTTCTGTATGTAAAAAGGCCAGTAAGATGCTAGGTTTTGTCATACGTACCTCATCACAGTTCGACTGGTTGGAAGTAGCTATGGTACTTTACAACGCATATATTCGAAGTAAACTCGAATATGGTGCTATCGTGTGGAGTCCGTACGAGGAGAAATATGCTCTCATGTTGGAGAGGGTACAGCGCAAATTTGCACGTTGGCTATATAAGAGGAAATACGGTTATTATCCTTACTTATATCCGTCACTATTTGTATCTGGCATGGTGGGATTAGATACCCTTAAACTTAGAAGGACTATGCAGATAATATTGCACTATCTGTCAATAATCCATGGCAGGATTGATAGTCCTGCCATAATAGGTAAAGTGGGTCTACTGGTTCCCAAGCTCATGAGTTGGAATGAGGAGGGGACAGTGGCGCCGCGAAGGCGGGGGCGCCTGCTGTGGCAGCCGCCGACGCGCACCAGGTACGCCGCACACGCTCCCACCACTCGCGCTCTACGACTGCTCAGTGATATACTCGCTCACGATTTTGAAACTGACATATTTGCTGACAGTTTTGCACAATTTTGCAATAAAGCTCTCATATTTATTAATAGCATGTGACATAATTGTAATTTTGTACACTTAATGTGTAATTTTGACGTATAATTTGACAATTTGTTTTTATTTTATTTTATTTCATTTTATTCTATGATGTTGTTATTTTTTAATGTGTTGTAATTTTTTAATGTGTTTGAATTTTTTAATTTGTTTTAATCTGTTAAATGACATTTCTAGGTTTAAGTTTATTGACACTTTGTATTTTTTTTATTACTATTATTTTTGTTTTGTTTGATTTTAATGTTATTTGGCATGTGAATTATGAAACAAGAATGCATGTACCATAATTAGCGTGCTGGCATTTTGGGCAACTGTAAGTCAGCATGTTACACTGATAATAAATAAATAAATAAATAAATAAATAAATACGGATAGCACGCCGCTGCAACCTGTCAAGAGCTTCGAGTAGGTACTTGGCGGAACCGTCCCAGAGACGAGAGCAGTATTCCACACACGAACGAAATTGTGTCTTATACAAGAGACAGAGCTGCCCAGGCGTGAAGAATCGTCTCACTCTGTTCAGGATTCCGAGTTTACGGGATGCAGTTCTAATGACGCTCTCAATGTAGTCCCGCTGGTTTCGGTTGCTACGAACATCCATGCCAAGGATGTTTAGGCTAAATCTGGTACAGAGGCTAGATGACTCGGTGAACTTCGCATCACCTACTTAATATAATAAAACGCACGTCGTCTTAATACCAAATTAATTGAGCTGTAAGAAAGTATATACTTTAGATGAATAATACAACGTTAATCACATTTAACTGTAAAAATATCAAGCGGTCAATTGAGGACATCCGACAGCTGTGTGGCTTTGCTGATATAATCGCACTACAAGAGACGTGGCTGTTGCGGGACGACCTTCCGTACCTGGCAAACCTGCATGCAGATTTCGGGAGCACGGGGACCTCGGCTGTGGACGCGGCCGCGGGTATCCTGAAGGGACGACCCTTTGGCGGAGTCGCGCTGTTGTGGCGTAAGGAGATGTTTCCCGGTGTGTCACTGATTCAGTGCGAGAACCTACGTATTGCGGCTATACGTATCACGACGGGTAATAGATCGGTGCTAGTGTTCAGTGTATACCAACATGCCCACGGGCTGCGTAGATAACGTACCGGAACTCACGGACTGCTTAGGTTCAATCAGTGCCTTAATCGAGGAGAGTGGAATATAGCCTGTGTTCATATTGGGCGATTTTAATGCTCACCCCGGAGAGCGTTTTTATCATCAACTCGTAAGTTTTTCCGCAGATCAAGATTGGACTTGTGTGGACACTGCGAAATTGCCAACAGGTACTTTTACTTTTATAAGTGACGCTCACGGGTGCAAACGCTGGCTGGACCATGCCGTTGTGACTAGTTGTGCCTTAAGCTGTGTAGTGGACGTGTATGTGACGTACGATGTTTTCTGGTCGGACCACTTATGTACCTAGTTGTAATTTTGATATTGCTAGGCAGAAAAAGTGTATTGAACAATCGGGCTGTAATAGAATACTATGGGGAGAGAGGAATAAGATTCAATGTAATGCTTATGAAAAATTGTGTAATTCTAAGCTAAAGCAAATTGATTTACCTAACGATATGCAAATACGAGTATGTTGTGGTAAATAGTGTAGTAACCAGTGTCATAAAAAGCTTATAAATAACATGTATAGTGGACGTTTTATCCAGTGGTGCTTTCGAAACGTTCTGTAATAGGCCAGGGAAGGGAAAGAAGCCGTTGGCGGGTTGGTATAAACACGTGAGCGAGGCCCACGGGTGTGCTAGACTGGAATTCGAAAATTGGTTATGGTATGGAAAGCCGACAAGTGGTGCCATTTTTAAGGCAATGATAAACACGCGAAAGATCTTTAAAAGTAAACTCAAGTGGTGTCAAAAAAATCAACAGCAAATAATTATGGACACCTTAGCCAAATATCATTTCGACGCTAATTTTAAAAACTTTTGGAAAAACACTAACCGATTAAATTCCAGGGCTGGTGTTCCAGTGAGCGTTGACGAAGTGCCCGATTCCAAGGATATCGCTGACGGTTTTAGGGTGCGATTTTCAGTTAGGTCACCATTTGGGCCTTCATGCCAGAAGTTCAATACTGGCGAAGGATATCCGGCTCATATTAAGTAAGATGACCAGAGGCAAATCTCCCGGTCACAATGAGCTCAGCATCGAGCAACTGAAATATGCTGGACCCCACCTGCACCGCGTACTCGCTCTTCTTTATAACTTGTGTATTGGCCATTCGTTACTGCCGTTAACCTCGCCCGTACTCTTCAGCCTGTATCTGAACGCGCTAATCGAGCTGCTCAGTGGTACGCGTGTTGGGTGTTTCGTTGACGGAGTGTGTTTCAACAACATAAGTTACGCGGATGATTTAGTGCTACTGGCCCCCTCGGTTGGTGCACTCCGTAAGCTGCTTGGGGTGTGTGAGTTGTATGCTGCATCACATGGCCTAATTTATAATGTTATGAAAACTGCGTACATGGAAAAATGGAGATTCAGCTAAAGTCTGGAGGTTTCTTATGTCTCTTGGAATTGGAAAAACACGTAAAGAATCTATCTCACATGATGTAAATATTGACCTTTTGAATAGGCACTCCTCTTCGTCTACTCCTGCTAATAGTACACTTAAATCTGACACACTTCGTCGTCTTTTATCACTTCCAATTCCTGACTACACCCCTTTTAATTTTAGTCAGATTTATGATTGTGATGTTGAGAAGTACGTTCGCTCCATCGCATCTAATGCGGGGGGTAGTGATTGCATTAGTCGTAATATGATCATTCCTATTCACCTATTCACGATATCCTTTCACCTGTCATTACCCGAAACCTCAATCATTCTCTCCTGTCTGGAGCTTTTTTTTTTTTTTTTTTTTTTTATATTGCCCGTCAAGATGACCTCACTCCACCTGATGGAAAGCGGTCGTGAGGTCCAGATATGAGGTTGACAAGCCCAGTCATTCAAACGAATCACTGGGCTGGCCATCCTCACCTTGAAGGCCTGCAGAAATGCCTTTTCACGCCCCGCTTGAAGAACCCGGGACTATACGAGGAAGGAAACACATGTGCTGGAAGAGCGTTCCACGTCTGGATGGTACGACAAAGAAACGAGTCACCGAACCTTTTGGTTCGGGCCAACAAATGTTGAATTGTGTGTGGGTGACGCCGTAGTCCAGCACGCGTGGTACGGGAGTGGAAAGGTGAGGGTGGGATAAGCTGGAATAACTCGTCAGAGCATTCCCCATTGTAGAAGCGATAGAGAACACTTAGCCTGGCAATGTCTCTACGCAATTGGAGAGGCTCAAGGGTCAAAGTTGCCTCTGGGTTACCAATAATACGGATAGCACGCCGCTGCAACCTGTCAAGAGCTTCGAGTAGGTACTTAGCGGAACCGTCCCAGAGATGAGAGCAGTATTCCACACACGAGCGAACTTGTGTCTTATACAAGAGACAGAGCTGCTCAGGCGTGAAGAATCGTCTCACTCTGTTCAGGACTCCGAGTTTACGGGATGCAGTTCTAATGACGCTCTCAATGTAGTCCCGCTGGTTTAGGTTGCTACGAACATCCATGCCAAGGATGTTTAGGCTATCCTTAATCGGTAGTGGGGAGCTCTGAAGAGTGGGATGGGAAAGGAAAGGCGACGCCTTTGCTGTGAATGCACACACCTGCGTTTTCTTGGCATTGAACTCGACAAGATTGCATGCACCCCATTCTGAAATGCGGTCCAACACTCCGTCAAGCTCAACAACAAGACTTCGCCTCTTCTCCTCGATGTCAGTCTGCTTTGCCCCAGGGCGCTCGAAATATCGCGCGTGGACCGTGCTATCATCCGCATAGCAATGAATATTACCAAGAGATAACATGTCATTGATATGCAGAAGAAACAACGTCGGCGACAAGACGGAGCCCTGCGGCACTCCGGCATTAATCTGGAGAAAGCGTGATTTTTGACCATCGCAAAGGACACGAATTCTATGTCCCTCCAGAAATCCGGCGACCCAGTCGCATAGGCGAGGTGGCAGACCATATGCCGGAAGCTTGGAAAGAAGCGAACGATGCCATACACGGTCGAAAGCTTTGGCAATGTCAAGGCTGACGGCCAAAGATTCCCCATGCTTGTCCATAGCCTCCCCCCAGATGTGTGTTACGTACGCTAGAAGATCACCCGTAGACCGTTTTGGTCGGAAGCCGTACTGACGGTCGTGATTGAGAGAGAGTTCCTCTAGGTAGCGGATGAGCTGCGTGTTTATGATCCGCTCAAACACTTTAGCTAAAACTGAGGTTACGGCTATTGGACGGTAATTGGCAGGGTCAGACCGGTCCCCTTTTTTGGGAACTGGTTGAACGTTCGCCTCCCTCCAAGACAGCGGCACAAGACCCGAATTGTAGGAGAGGCGATACAGGCTAGTGAGCACTGGAGACAACTCCGCTGCACATTTCTTCAGCACCACAGCTGGAATTCCATCAGGGCCACTGGCTTTCCTGACATCGAGTGACTGCAGTTCGGCACGAACATCACATTGCCTGATACGAATATCAGGCATTGTGGAGCCGCAATGTGGAATATCAGGCGGCGCAGCACCGCAGTCATCGATGCAAGAGTTTGCGGCAAAGAGGTTAGCCAGTAAATCGGCTTTCTCTTGCGGCTGATGAGCCAACGATCCATCAGGGAATCTCAGTGGGGGCAGCGAAGGCACGCAGAAGTTAGATTGCACGTGTTTAGCCAGTCGCCAGTAGGAGCGGCTACCCGTAGGGTGCGTGATGAGTTCTTGGCCAACACGTGCAATTCGCTGGGCGTCTGCTCTAATGTAAGCCCTCTTCGTAGCCTTGGTGGCTTTATTAAAGGCTGCTTTCAGGGAGGCAAGGTTTGAATGATCATTGAGTGCCTGGGCCCTAGACCAAGCACGGTACGCCGCCTGTTTTTGTTCAACAGCTGCGGCACACTCGCGATTGAACCAGGGACCAGTTTTGCTAGCACTGACGACATCAGTAAAAGGAATGTAGTATTCCATTCCGGTACTGATCTCGTCAGCGATAGCAGATGCACTCTCTGAAGCATCCCTTTCTCCAAAGCAGCACTGCCGCCAAGGGACGGAGGCAAAATACTCTCGCAATCCGTCCCAATCTGCCGACGAGTAGTGCCATAACCGCCGCGTCACCTCCACAGGTTGTGGGGGAGCTGCACAAGGCACTGTAGCGCCAACCAGACAGTGATCGGAGGAGCCCAATGGGGCACCAACCGACACTTTATACCCGGCTGGGTGACTCGTCAGCAGAAGGTCCAATAAAGAGGGAGTATGACCGACAATATCTGGTACCCGGGTGGGCTGGTGTACCAGTTGCGTCAGGTCTTGCGTGAGAGCAAACGCATGGGCAGTTCGGCCTGCATGGTCTGTTTTTGATGAGCCTAACCAGGACTCATGGTGGGCATTGAAGTCTCCCAAAAACACCATTTCGGCATTTGGGAACTGCGCCTGAGCGTTGTCTGCGGCCTGACTCAGATGCTCGAAGAGTCTAGTTGTCTCGGCGTCGCCTTTGTGGGAGCGGTATATGCAAGCATAGACCCGGCTTGTGGAGCCCAGGTCAACGTGCACCCAGAGAGTGGAGAAGGATGGGTCTTCTAGGCAGCGGAGACGGCTACAGCAGACGTCCGCCCTGACGAATAGACATACACCGGCTTTAGATTGGAAGGACTCTTCCAGCACATAGCCGGGGTAGTGCAGGTATGACGTATCGGCAGGGCGGCCTATCTGTGTTTCCGTCAAAAAGAGCATCGCAGGCCTCGCCGTCTCAAGGTGTTGATGGACGGCGTTGAGGTTTGCATGGAGTCCGCGGATGTTAGCGAACTCCACCTCAAACAGCGTGATGGTGGGGGATGGGGATGCCACTGTAGGCCGTTTTTTTGTGAAAGCTTTTCCTAAAGCGTGGAAAGAAGCTCAAATAGTTCCTCTCCCTAAGAAAGCAAATCCTTCTGTATACTCAGATTACCGTCCTATATCCATTTTACCTTTCCTATCAAAAGTACTTGAGCGTATTGTCCATCAACAGCTCAGTGCTTTCCTTGCCAAAAACCAACTCCTCAATAACTTCCAATCCGGTTTCCGTCCTGGTCATAGTACGACTACTGCACTTGTCAAAATTACAGATGACATTCGCCTTGGCATGGACCAGAAATGTCTCTCGGTATTGGCACTTCTGGATTTCAGCAATGCCTTCAACACTGTTGATTTTGACATCCTACTTGGCGTGTTGCGTTCTCTCAACATATCTCCAATCATAATTAACTGGTTTCATAGCTACTTACATGGGCGCCGGCAATGCATTCGTGCTGAGAATGCCTCCTCGTCATGGTGCGACCTCAATGCCGGTGTACCGCAAGGTGGCGTCTTGTCTCCTCTTCTCTTTGCTACTTTTATTAATTCTATTACCCAAAATCTATCTTCTTCTTATCACCTATATGCAGACGATCTTCACATTTACTCTCAAGGTAGTCTTGTTGTCCTGCCTAGTGTTATTCAAACCATAAATACTGACTTGAATCTAATTTCAGACTGGAGCAAGTCGTTTGGGTTAGCAGTTAACCCCGGTAAAACTCAAGTAATAATTGTGGGTGGTTCATGGCTGATTTCCAGGGTGGACTGGGACGTTCTGCCTTCAGTTGTATTTGATGGCGTTGTAGTTCCTTTTAGTAAAACTGTCAAGAATTTAGGTGTTTATATTGACAATACACTAACTTGGACAACTCAGGTTGGTCAGGTTAGCCGGAAAATGTTTGCTGCTGCAGGTTCTTTAAGTAGGCTTCGAAATTTTTTGCCAATACCCACCAAAATTGCGCTTGTTGAGGCATTACTCTTTCCTATTCTTGACTACGCAGATTGCTGCTTTTTAGATCTTACTGAGAATCTACTTGACAAACTTGAGCGGCTCCAGAATTTTTGCATTCGCATTATTTTTGGACTGCGCAAGTATGATCATGTCTCAGAGTACAGATCTCAGCTCAACTGGCTTCCCATCCGTTATCGTCGAGATTCCCATGTTCTTTTTCTTCTTTATAACATCTTATTTAACCCTTTGTCGCCACGTTACCTCAAGGAGCGTTTCAAATTTCTGCAGCCAGTACGAGGTCAGGCGATGCGGTCATCTAAGAAGCTTCGCTTTCAATTCCCTCCTCATTTCTCACACTCCTACACACAGTCGTTTACGGTTAAATCTGTACGACTTTGGAACTCCTTACCCTTATTTATTAGGGAGCCAGAGTCTCCATCTATTTTTAAGAAGAGGATTAAAGCACATTTCCTCGGCCTTTAACACTCTACTTTTTCTCCTAATTACTTTCCTCCTTTCACTTCTCCCCGTCCGTTTATTTAACTCATTTTCCTTTTCTGATCTCTTTGGTTATTGGTGGGCTAATTAGTACATATCCTGTATTATTATTTTGTTATTTAAATTTACATTTGACTATTATTGTGCACATACTTACCCTTTTTTTAACATTTTCCTCTACTTGGGTTGTCTGGAAGAGATTGCTTTTTAGCAATAAGACCGCCTAATTGTGTCATCTTACTTTTTCGTGTAATACAAACCTTCATTGTTATTTTTTTTTTTGATGTGCAATAAATAATATTTATTATTATTATTATTACATGGTCTTCAGGGCGGGTACCAAGTGCCCTCATAGTACACAACCATTATTTTTGAACAACAAACCCATACGCAGAGTTCACACTGTTAAATACCTGGGGCACTTGTTAACAGATGACCTGAAAGATGATGTAGATATGGAGAGGGAACGCAGAGCATTGTCAGTCCGGGTGAACATGCTGATCCATAGGTTCTCACGATGCACGGCAGCTGTCAAAATAACGCTGTTCAAAGCTTACTGTACCTTGTTGTGTTCGGGGGCCCTGTGGTTCAGATATACTCAAAGGTCTCACAATGATCTGCGGGTCCAATACAACAACGCATTCAGGGCGTTGTTGCGGCTGCCGCGCTTTTGCAGCGCATCCTCAATGTTCGCTGAGGCTCACACGGACGGTTTTGACGCCACCTGGTGTAAAAAATCTGGCTCACTTTTGCGCAGGCTGCGCGGCAGCCCCAACACCATACTGCGTGCGATAGCTGACCGGCTAGACAGCTATCTGAGCATAGCTAACCGTACCAAATCATTGTTTGAAATTAAGTACTAACATAAGGTGCCACCTGGCGTAAAATATCTGGCTCACTTTTGCGCAGGCTGCGCGGCAGCCCCAACACCATACTGCGTGCGATAGCTGACCGGCTAGACAGCTATCTGAGCATAGCTAACCGTACCAAATCATTGTTTGAAATTAAGTACTAACATAAGGTGCCACCTGGCGTAAAATATCTGGCTCACTTTTGCGCAGGCTGCGCGGCAACCCCAACACCATACTGCGTGCGATAGCTGACCGGCTAGACAGCTATCTGAGCATAGCTAACCGTACCAAATCATTGTTTGAAATTAAGTACTAACATGAGGTGCCACCTGGCGTAAAATATCTGGCTCACTTTTGCGCAGGCTGCGCGGCAGCCCCAACACCATACTGCGTGCGATAGCTGACCGGCTAGACAGCTATCTGAGCATAGCTAACCGTACCAAATCATTGTTTGAAATTAAGTACTAACATAAGGTGCCACCTGGCGTAAAATATCTGGCTCACTTTTGCGCAGGCTGCGCGGCAACCCCAACACCATACTGCGTGCGATAGCTGACCGGCTAGACAGCTATCTGAGCATAGCTAACCGTACCAAATCATTGTTTGAAATTAAGTACTAACATGAGGTGCCACCTGGCGTAAAATATCTGGCTCACTTTTGCGCAGGCTGCGCGGCAGCCCCAACACCATACTGCGTGCGATAGCTGACCGGCTAGACAGCTATCTGAGCATAGCTAACCGTACCAAATCATTGTTTGAAATTAAGTACTAACATGAGGTGCCACCTGGCGTAAAATATCTGGCTCACTTTTGCGCAGGCTGCGCGGCAGCCCCAACACCATACTGCGTGCGATAGCTGACCGGCTAGACAGCTATCTGAGCATAGCTAACCGTACCAAATCATTGTTTGAAATTAAGTACTAACATAAGGTGCCACCTGGCGTAAAATATCTGGCTCACTTTTGCGCAGGCTGCGCAGCAACCCCAACACCATACTGCGTGCGATAGCTGACCGGCTAGACAGCTATCTGAGCATAGCTAAGCGTACCAAATCATTGTTTGAAATTAAGTACTAACATAGGGTTTAAGTCATTGTCTACTAACAAAATGGGCCTTGTAGTCTGAAATAAATGAATGAATTGAATTGAATATAACCAACTGACACTTTTACTTTATTTTATTTCTGAAACATAACTCTTTTGTATTCCAACAAAACAGCCTAAAGAGATCGGACAGGACACGCTAGAGCTGTGAAACGGACAAATTTCTAAACGCACCTATAAATATTTAACAACCAAGTGACAATTTTTCATTTATAAAAAGACAACATGGCATTAAAATTCATTAGATGGTTCACAGCTAAAAAAATACAATTACTCTTTAGCAATAAAAACCCATAAACTTGTTCATTAGGTGTTCTATTTCAATTTATTCTAAAAATAATTCAGCAAAGCTATAATCGATTACCATACCTTACGAATGTAAATCGATATCTCGAATCGCAAATTTTTGGAACCGATTTTTTTGACCACATGCCAAGTCCACTCAGTATGATATCTATTAAAACTTTTATCTTAAAAATAGTTGGGACTGTAATGACACCTATCTAAGTATCCTTGTTTTTTTTCAGAACTGGTATAAAAGCTGAAGTTTCACGGCCACCCATGCCCGCTTGACACAGAATTCCGGGACGACCTTTAGTAGGTACCTATCGGAAGTGAATCTGTTCCATTTAGGTAAAACAATCTTCTTAAAAATAATACAAATAGTAATAAAACATAATTACTTTATTTGTTATTTATTTACTTAAATGGACTCTGAGATTATGATGAATTAAAAAAACAAATATTTAAAAAGTCGGTCGGTGATAATGATATGCTGCCAACGACTTCTTTCTATCAGCTTATTTAAATGTTGAAAAGTACTTTCCTCAAAACATTGATGGAATAACGTTGGCATGCAACATTAGGCATGATTTACGTTGCAAGCCAGCGGTTAGAACTACAAATCTCCACACTCTAACGAAAATACACAACACTTCTCATAACATACCATCACGACTTTATCCCAAACGCGGTAGTCAGAGGCTAGTGACTGTGTCGTCATGGTGAACGAAACACTCAGAAGCTCACTTTTCACCAATGGTAAAAGAACCCAACGTGGTAGCCTCCCGCCGCTATCCGGGTTGATTTGGTTTTTTATCGATGTTTTCCATCACCGGAGAGTAAGTCGAATATTTAACAATGAACACAGAGATTTTGGTTCTGGCCAGATTTGAACTCGGGACCACACGATCCACGATCTGAATAACAAAAATACAAAATTACCGAAATCATTATTGGATAATGATTTTGGTAATCTCGTGCAGACGCACGGTTTGCGAAAGACGCAGGTGTACGAATCCCGCTCAACATCTACGAGTATTTATTATAAGCGGTAATAGAAATCCAACTGATAATCTGCTTCAAATTCAACCAAATCTGGTGACAACTGAAGATAAATTGGATAGATGCTTTGAGTATAATTAATAAATAATAAATATCCCTGGACATTATTCCACACAGCGCCATCTAGCCCCAAAGTAAGCTAATTAAAGCTTGTGTTATGGGATACTAGACAACGGATAAACATACTTAAATACATTTTCTTTTGTAAATACATACTTATTATACATAGGAGACACCCAGACCAGTACAAACAGACATGTTCATGCACACAAATGTTTGTAATGTGCGGGGATCGAACCCGCGACCTCTGGTGTAGTAGCCAACTTCTTAACCATTACACCAAGTCGGTCGTCAAATAATTAAAAAAATATAGTAAACAAATCTATAGTAGAAGGTCTATCTGGTTAAACAACTGGTCAAATTACTTTTATCGTGTCCGTAGGAAAATATCTGCAATAGAGAATCAAGCGATACCTTTCGTATCCGCAACAAGCGAAGTATACAAATTGAAAAGTAAGAAAATAAAATACGTTATTACTGGTTTAAACAATATTTATTAGCAATTGAAATAACAATGAACACATTTTATTTAAATATATTTTAACCTTAGAATAATTACATATAGAAAGAAAGTCCGCGCGCCCATTTTGAAGCACCTTAATTGGAGCCATAAATTTCTCCAGAAGGACCGCTTTGCAGGGTTCATTACAGCTCCGTAATGTTTACTGTCAAAGCGCGCCGCACGTAAGCAAGTAATCGTCACGCATGCGAGGATCGGATTAGTGCTTCATTTTTGACAGGACGGTTGTATGAAGACTATTCTTCTATACGTTATTATTCTAAGATTTTACACCAAAATCAAAAATTTAATTTTTATTCACTCAGAACCACATTGGGGATTGATTCTTTATATTTTAACCATTTCTCAGTATAAAGAGTTTCTCATTTCTTTTATTCGTAAGCAGTCAAATAATTGATCTGTTCGTCTACCACGAGTGGCCACTTTAAGTTTACGTTGACACGTTTACGTTGTACTGACATCCTTACCTTAAGGCGTCGCGTACGCTAAAACTCGCGCGGGTCGCACGCACGCGGGAAGCGCACTGAGGTGCGGGCGCGTGAGACGGGATGCTCATACTACAATATTGTTAAGGTGAATGTAGAACAAAAATACTTAAATATTCATTCAATCAATTCAAAATAGGTCTTAGCATTATGTCAGAAGCGTAAGGTGGCATTTTAAAGACTTTTAGTAATGTATTTTGAAGAAATGCTGTTTGTTTACTTTTAATCAAGCTTTATATTACTTTCCTATTTTATGTATCCACGTAGGTACTATTATGTTCGTATGTACTTTTATATTTTATGGTAGGAGATAAAGCTTGATTTAAAGCAAACAAAATGTTTTTTTTTAAAATACCTCACTAAAAGTTTTTAAAAAGCCATTTGCAATATTTCCTTTCCTCCGCGCAGCAGTAGCAAGTTCGGCGCTCACATCTCGCGTTTCGGCTCGTTTGACCAAACGGTCGGGGGGATCATGGGTTTGTCGTCCTCCATACTGCCATCTAGGCAGATGTCAGTGACTTCACAGTTATTTTTTTATTAATACTGCCCGTCAAGATGACCTCACTTCACCTGATGGAAAGCGGTCGTGAGGTCCAGATATGACAAGCAGAGTAATGCAAAGGAATCACTGAGTTGACCATCCTCATCTTGAAGGCCTGCAGGAATGCCTTTTCACGTCCCGCTTGAAGAACCCGGGACTATAAGCGGAAGGAAACACGTGTGCTGGAAGAGCGTTCCACGTCTGGATGGTACGACAAAGAAACGAGTCACAAAACCTTTTATTTCGGGCCAACAAATGCTGAATTGTGTGTGGATGACGCCGTAGTCCAGCACGCAGTTAATGCAGAATGTTGAGTACACCACCCACAGCCCCGGCTATAGCATTCAGGGCGCCCTGAAAACGAACAATTAAATGGGTAGAGTTTGTTCTGTTATTGAAAGTCAAGTTTACTGGGTGTTCAGTACATATCATTTTCAGTATCTACTTCACTTAAGTGATTATACGGGTATATTCAATGAGAACCAATTATATCTGTTACAGATACTTTCTTTACACTGGTGATATTACTGTGACATATTAATATCGATGCTTACGATTTCCCAATTACCCCACATTTATTATAATTTTATTTTCTGGCAAGACTTGTCAGTGTCATTGTCAAGATAGGCATAAAAGGTCGGCCATTCGGCTCGAACGGGGCACTCATCGTCGAAGCAGCATTAGAGTCACTTAGTAAGGAGAAACTCTGTCTGTTTGAGTAATAAACCTGGCTGGAAGTGTATCTAATTAAGTGTGTTGGCAAAGTGAATGTAAAGTGTTTTGAGTAAAAATATTCTGAGACAATTTAGATCTTTTATTAGTGTAAAGATTCCCTCTGAAGGTTTCAAATCTTTCAAAATAATATATTGCAATTAAATTACCTTTCCTTTTCGCGGTTTCTCTACCTTCTCGTCTTTTTCGTCGGTAGATCTGTACTGACCTGGCTGGAAGTGTATCTAATTAAGTGTGTTTGCAAAGTGAATGGAAAGTGTTTTGAGTAAAAATATACTGAGACAATTTAGATATTTTATTAGTGTAAAGATTCCCTCTGAAGGTTTCATATCTTTCAAAATAATATATTGCAATTAAATTACCTTTCCTTTATGCGGTTTCTCTACCTTCTCGTCTTTTTCGTCGGTAGATCTGTACGAAAGAAAAATGTCCCATTTATCTAGTTTCAGCGAGTGACATAGGCTAAATATTTTTTAGGCTATGCTTTAATTGATACAACTAATTTATAATTGGACGGGCGTTGCTTAGTGAAAATTTACTTCACTTAGGACCCTAATTTGTCACTGACACTGCAGACAGACCTATCTCATAAATCATTAAAAATGAGTTAAGTATACAGAATTATTTCTCTAAAAATGATCTAGGTCGCTGCAGAAGGAAAGATCTCTAACTGAAGAAATTAGCGAGATATACTTCAGGCCTATATCTAATAACGTCTAAAAGTGTCGTTACAAAAAGGCCAAGCTCGAATTAGGCCTCTCCGTACTTTAAAACGTTTCAGAAATTGGCGGTGCAAAAAACCCCTTTCTCAGTCATGCAAGTTCAATCAGACATGTATGTGTTTGTTTTGTTTACGTCCGGCCGCCGTTGCCACGCAGCGTCACGCTCAATTAAAGTCTTCTTCTTCTTTAGCCATTTTCAACCGCTCAGGTGCAGGCCTCCTTCAGTTTATGCCATCTTTTACGGTCTTGAGCAGTTTCCAACCACTTTGTTCCCGCTAGTCTTTTAATGTCGTCACACCAACGCATCTGCGGTCTTCCACGTGGACGTTTCTCACCCCACGGCCTTCATTCCACCACCGCCTTGCACCAAGAGCCTTGCTTACGGGCGACATGGCCAGCCCACTCCCATTTCAATTTCGCAACCCGTTTAGTAACGTCGCTCACTTTACTACGCTCTCTAACCCACTCATTTCTTTTATATAGATTTACGATCGTTCAGCGTAACTCCAACCAGTTTTCTCTCAATTGCTCTCTGAGCCACCTGAAGGACTTCCCTAGTAAAAACCCAGGGCTCAGCCCCACATGTGAGCACCGGTAATATGCACTGGTCATGAATTCGAGGTTTTTGTTCGGCGTTGATTTTCATTTTGAACGCGAATTCGAGCTCGGAGTAAGCTGCCCATACTAGTCTTACGCGCCTGTCGCTTTCTTTAACCTGGTTGTCCTTTCCCATTACGACCTCTTGACCAATATACACATACTTGTCTAATCTCTCTATGACAGTAGAATTTACGCAGATGTTCGAGGTACTATTAACATTGTTGGTCATAACCTTGGTTTTGTCATGGTTCATTTTTAAGTCACGCTGTTCAGAGGCTTGATTGAGTTCCTGTAGATCATTCGGGTTATCCGAGAACAATGCAATGTCATCTGCAAATCATAGGTTATTCAGTCTATTGCCCTCTATATTAATCTCTCTAGCTCTTCCCAATCCAACTTCTTGAAAATTTCTTCCAGTACGAGGGTGAACTGAAAAAGTCTCCTTGTCTAACTCCACTTTGAATCTTGACTGATTGGTTAATCCTTTAAAGTTGCATTGTGGTATACTCGTATATTTAGAATGAGGTTAGTGTAGCGGTGATCAATACGAGCATTCTGAAGGGACTGAATTACTGCCCAGGTTTCGATACTATCAAAGGCCTTCTTTTTGTCTAGAAATGCGACACAGAGTGGTGGTTGATATTCAGTGGTTTTTTCGATGATGATTCTCATGGCTAATATATGATCCAAAGTGCTAAAACCACCTCTAAATCCTGTTTGTTCGGCTGGCTGATAAAATTCAAGTTCTTTTGTTAGACAAGTGGTGATAATTTTCGTAAACAGTTAGTTTACGAAGTAGTTTATACAGCTGTGAAAATAAACTGATGGGGCGGTAGTTATTCACGTCTGGTTTATTCCCCTTTTTGAACAATAAGCTGACTATAGCCCTTTGCCACTTTTCTGGTACTTGACATTCTTCTAGACACTTATTAAAGAGATCACTGAGAAGATGCAACACTGGTCCCCACCTTCTTTGACCATTACTATGATGATCCCAGCTTCACCCGGGACTTTGCCGTTTGACATTGTACATAGGGCGGCACTGATTTTGGCCTCTGTTATCTCCGGTACATCTTCAGATCCAACATTCGTTACTTTTCGGATCGCTACATTTGGTGGTTTAGGATTCCTAGAACTATAAAGTAACTGATAGTACTCTTCTACGACTTTCAGCAATTTGTTCTGTTCAGTAACTAGGATTCCATGTTGGTCACAAAGCTTTGTGATTTGTTGAGTACCGGGTTTTATAAATACTTTTAAATCTTTATGCTTCTTGATGATATTTGGCACTGTGTTTTCGCGGTACGCATCAATATCTCTCTCGACGTGTTGTCGTGTCTCCCTACAAACTATTTTAAACTCGGTAGTATTGCTTTTCCCTTGGTTGATTAAGGTACTTCTTTTTTCGAGTAATGCCTTTGTATCTCCCTGTAGTTTTTGTGCTCAATAGGAGATGTTTTTTGATGCAACCACTTTAGGTGCCTTACAAAGTGAATTGCTAAGATGTTCTAGAAGTTCATTCATATTAGATGTATCAGTGCTGTAGGAAATTAACTGATTTTTCACTTCTTTATGATACTTTACAAAATTAGATAACTGTTTTTTTAGTAAAAAAATGGTATTAACTGATGATTAACTTAAATATAACTGATTCTCTAGTGAAAAATGTAAAACTGGTTTTCTAATAAAAAATTGGAACTGTTTTTCTAATAAAAATGATTTCATTTGATGATTCTTATATTATATATTCTTATTTAAAAAGGGCGTTTCAAAACCATTTTATTTTTTTACTTTAGTTTGGGACATTGCCAAACGGCCAATCTAATTTATTTATTTTTTAATTATGGAAATGGTGAAAAATTTAGTAGGTTTTTGGTATAACATTGTACATTTATACGTTAGGAATACGTTTCAGTTTAGTTCTCCTACATCCCTAGGTTTTTTTTTAAGTTACTAAATAACCTTAATAATTTGGAGTTCAAATGGTTATTGACATTTAGCAAAACTGAGTGTCTGCAGTGTCAGCGACGAATTATTACTCTAAGTACTCAACATACTCCCTTACAAAGATATCTCCACAGTGACAATGGACTGCATCGGTGACTTCACTATCGCTGCTTTACCCCCCACCTTGATGGATATTGTGCTATCAACAAATATAGACCTGCGAAAAATAATCAATTCATTTTAATCATCGTGATTTAAATCTAACTCGTTTTTTTGACCTAATAATTCTTATATTTTACTGTTCTTTAGTTTTTTTTTTTTTTATATTGCCCGTCAAGGTGACCTCACTCCACCTGATGGAAAGCGGTCGTGAGGTCCAGATATGAGGTTGACAAGCCCAGTCATTCAAACGAATCACTGGGCTGGCCATCCTCACCTTGAAGGCCTGCAGAAATGCCTTTTCACGCCCCGCTTGAAGAACCCGGGACTATACGTGGAAGGAAACACATGTGCTGGAAGAGCGTTCCACGTCTGGATGGTACGATAAAGAAACGAGTCACCGAACCTTTTAGTTCGGGCCAACAAATGTTGAATTGTGTGTGGGTGACGCCGTAGTCCAGCACGCGTGGTACGGGAGTGGAAAGGTGAGGGTGGGATAAGCTGGAATAACTCGTCAGAGCATTCCCCATTGTAGAAGCGATAGAGAACACTTAGCCTGGCAATGTCTCTACGCAATTAGAGAGGCTCAAGGGTCAAAGTTGCCTCTGGGTTTCCAATAATACGGATAGCACGCCGCTGCAACCTGTCAAGAGCTTCGAGTAGGCGTGAAGAATCGTCTCACTCTGTTCAGGACTCCGAGTTTACGGGATGCAGTTCTAATGACGCTCTCAATGTAGTCCCGCTGGTTTAGGTTGCTACGAACATCCATGCCAAGGATGTTTAGGCTATCCTTAATCGGTAGTGGGGTGCTCTGAAGAGTGGGATGGGAAAGGAAAGGCGACGCCTTTGCTGTGAATGCACACACCTGCGTTTTCTTGGCATTGAACTCGACAAGATTGCATGCACCCCATTCTGAAATGCGGTCCAACACTCCGTCAAGCTCAACAACAAGACTTCGCCTCTTCTCCTCGATGTCAGTCGGCTTTGCCCCAGGGCGCTCGAAATATATAATATAATAGTTTCTGATTCTGAGATTATATTCAATTTGTTGCAGGTTCAAAACCCGTTTGATTCCTTAGGATTATATCGTTTTTTTCTGGTTTCTATTACCTTTAATCCTAAAGTAATAAGTAATCAAATTAAGACAAATAATGTGTTAAGTATATCACAAGAATTTAATTTTATTTAGTAGACATTTTGTTATAACAATAATGCTTTACCAATGTCTTCATGTAAACGGTAAAACCGTAGATGCCCCGTAACTTGATGTTATTCTACCGTCAAAGTAATTAAGTATACCGTGACCATGTGTACCATGTCAAAAAAGGAACAAACTTTTAATCAAAACAATAAGGGGAAGTTCTAACCAGGGGGGCTAGCCCAGAGCAACACGCCACGACGATTTCTACATCGCCATACATTTGAACGATTTCTATTATAGAATTCGTCGTGCCGTGTTGCTCTTGGCTAGCCCCCCAGAGGGGCCCGGTTCTTCTATTTGGATGCCAATGGAATCGTAATTGGATTGCATACTTTTGACGTTTGGTCTATACTAAATCTGTCAAAATCACGCCATTCCATTGCCATATAAATAGCAGAATCGGGACCCAATCAATCAAGAGAAGTTTCTAAAACTGTGTTAATTTCAGACCTACTACCGACATGTTGATTGAAATGAATAAATACATTTACGAAAAATATATTTTATTGCAATGATAGTCCGATTCTGAATAATATTGTGCTAATTCTTTATATTTTAAATGTTTATGACAAAAATTCTTGATTTGGTTTTTATTGTTGTTTTTTTTTCTTTGTAAAATAACACGGTACACTTTTAGCTAATGCATCGCAATTTCGTCTAAAAACACGGTATCACTCGATTTACCGTGCTTTAACAATGTGAAAAAACTTACGGATTGTACAGCACAACAACCGCCGTGTTCCTCGGCGTCAAGAACGCCACACTTTGCAGCAAAACATCCTGTGATATCTTATCTTCAGTTACTTTGACCCTCTTCGATCCTCTAGGGATGAATTTGGAGAAGTGCCCCATGGCGTAGTACATGGGCTGTTTCACAAACTCGTTCTTCTCCGGGTAGACTATGATTGGGGAGTCCACGAAGTTCAATGCCCAGTTTGGGCCACCATTTTCGTTGAGACAGAGATTCCAATCGATGTAGCCTGCTGCGTTGTGATTCAAATTCTAGGAAAAAGGCCATGATTATATTAAAAATGTCATAACAGTACGTCGACCATGAGTTTCTGTATCGTAAACTATGATAGTTGACTTCAGGAATTTGTATGACATTTTTGGTTGCATTTATAATCACCAGGGGAGCTGTACCGAAATCATATCATTCCATTGGTGTGAACTTGTGGTAGACATAGGTACAGGTTACCTGTCCAGTATGCAGACACAATAGAAAGAACAATAGGTTGTATCACATATGCTAAATGAGACAGGGAAAAGGTTAAAGTTATTGTACTGATAAAAAATAGCGGTGTTTACATTTTCCCACAACAGGGCAAAAACTCCATTTAAAAATGAAGTCATAGCTATATTTTAGCATTGACTTGTATCAGAATATCGTGCATTCGTCGTTTCTAAATTTTCTCGAACCACATTGCAGAAATGACCTGTCTATGGACTTGCTTTTAAAAACCAAACAAAAACGTTACATTACATAACTGAGCATTTGCCTGCCATTCGTAAAATCGTTACATGACAGTGTGATGCTCTAGCAAAAGCTCTAGTCATAACCTACCCACCTTTAGACGCCACGGCACACAATATGTTGGAATAGTAATAAACTATACACACTAAATGACAATAAATACTAAATATAGTTGAAAACTTACTTCAATGATGCTAGTTATATAAGATGTGGCCCTAGTCCAAGATCCAAGGTCTACTTTCTCTAGTTCAGTGGGAATGTAACCTGCAAAAAGATTATAAATTGAGCTATCCAATACACTGTGACACTATTCCAGCTTCAAATGCAAAAAAAAAACGTATTTTTGTCATTCTGCATAATTTCCGAGAACCTTACCTTCGCAGAACTCCGTCACAAGTATCGTCTTGTCAGGATATGGCTTGGAGATGGCCTGGATCATGGACGGGTCGATCACCCGGTCTGCGTACGCGTGTAATGCCGCGCCGTCTATGAAGTCCATCACGCGGGGATGGGAGGCCGCTAGCTGTGGACAACACCAGCAGAAGAGGGTTGAGCTACCATTCAGCACCGCATCGCTCTTACGCATGCTTCTATCTTTTCTATCAGTCAGACCCGTCATTTACCAGAGCGAGAAGAAAGCGGGAGGCGGAATCGAGTCGGCAGTCGCAAAACCGCTCTAAGAAGCGTGGTAATGTGCAATTCGGTGCTGCCAGCCAGATGTCTCAACCCTAACGATCTCCCCGTCACATGTTGAGAAGTTTTAGTGGAACCTCTGCATCCCTTGGTACCTGTTGTGTACTCTGCACTTGCTCGTTCTCGGGTCATATTAGGACCATCTGTTTCTGCTAAGACTTTGAGCAAGATATAGTGAGAGAGCATTCAAGCAGGAATTCATCGACGAATCTCACTATTTGATCATGTACTGAAGATGAACTGTATCCAGGTTAATAACTATGTAATATTAGAGACACAAGCAGAGTGCTAATCAAATAGTCAGCCAGCCAATATTCGTATGCTGGCGAAATATCCTCAGCTTGATACATCCACGACCTGCCAGCAGACCTGGCAGGGATGTCCCTCCTGCGTTTGCTGAGATCCACCCAAGTTGGACAAATGACCTGATTACGGCCAGGTCTAGTCAAAATAAGCCGTCCAAATCGAATTTAGGACGTCCTATGAATGCGAATGATGATGAAGAACGTGGCACCTTACCTTAAGACGAGCTGTGCTTTGGTAACGTCAAATTTTAAGCAAAGTAAGTTTACTAGACACTTAAATTCTTAACACCAATTAATTCTGATGCGTCTGTACGTACCTCATTCCACATGAAACCTATGTTAAACCGTTGGTCGTCTAGAGCGAATATCTTAGTGTAATTGTGCTTGGACTTGCGTAACGAAGGGCCCAAAAATTTCTGAATCCATTCGGCCTGGAAAAAAACAGATATCAAACGCAAATATAGTAATGTAATGTGCTTATGCTACCAGTATGTCTACCATGAGTTTACGCCAATGACAGTCGCTAGCGTCCGCGTTTGCGTTTTTGTATGGCATTTCGGTACAGCGCCCCTGTGATTAAAAAAGGAACTAAAGGTGGTATACTTTCTGAACCTAACTATCGCCGTTCACGCCACATAAAGTCATGGTAGACATACTGCTATGAGATTTTTGAAAGGTACATAGGGGGTCCGTAACACCTCTGGCCCCTGACTCTTGAATCTAATTTCACCGCATAAAATACTGTCACCAAAAACAATTTGAACCTTAGAATAGAATAGAATAGAATATATTTTGTTACACAGAATACAGGTGTCACTGGTAATCAGAGTAGTGATAAAGTACATTGCTATATTCTGCCTATCTAAGGCATGCAATAATAAGTGTTGTTTTTATTCTTAAGTATAAATCATGCAGGTACACATACAAAATAAATTAAAAAAAACATATAGTAATTTACAGTAGATAATTAGGAACTCTTGAATTGTATAGTAGCATTTATTTATTAACATGTTTTTTAAGTTTAGATTTAAATAAATTCACATTAAACTGTTTGAGTTCGTTTGGTATTTTATTGTAGATTATAGGGCCCATGCAGACTGTACTATTCCGTAACAGTGATGTTTTAGAAGGGAACAGACGAAGTCGATTTATATCACGTCTGTTCCTTACAACTTGGTCTGAAAGGCGTGGAAACAAATCAGGGTTATTTAAAAAAAAATGGGGCTATCTCAATTATGTACTGAGATGGAAGTGTTAAGAGTTGATGCTGCAAAAATAGGGGCTGACAACTATCGGTACTTTGCAGTCCGAATATGGCTCGAATACAACGTTTCTGACATTTAAAAGCCACATCTTTATCAGAGGAGTTTCCCCAAAAGATTATACCATATCTGAGCACAGACTCTACAGGCCCGTACTAAGCTGTGAGTAGTGCATCAGTGTTAACTGTGGATGAAAGTCACAGCAAAAGCCAAACTACTGGTTTTATTACTTATGTGGTCTATGTGATTTTTCCAGTTTAATCTTTTATCAATTGTTAATCCAAGAAACCGTGCAGAATCAACCTGTTGAATATTGATGTCATGATAATTCACTATTATGTCAGAAGGATTGGGAGATCTTTGATTAAAATGTATTATGTTCGTTTTATTAAAATTGATTTTCAGATTATCATTATTAAGCCAATTAATTATTAATGTCAAGGGTTCATTGATGTCCGATTTATAAGAATTAATATCATTACATTTTATTGTTACTGTGCTATCGTCGGCAAATAATGTCATTGGTTGATTAGTTACACTCGGCAAGTCATTAATATAAATTATGAATAAAAGCGGCCCCAGGACACTACCTTGAAGACACTACCTTTAAGTCCTCAGGGACTACATCGCGAGACAGCTGGCTTTCACCAACGGAGCAAACTATCACAGGTGACAAGCAATATGATCACAAACGGAACGGCGGCTAACAATATCTTCATAAATGAGGATTTAACTAAAAGTACGCGATCACTCTTATGGAATACAAAAAAACAACTAAAGGGACTTTACAAATATATATGGATACCCAACGGGAAAGTATTGGTCAGGAAGGCGGAAGGTGAAAAAGTGATATGTGTACGAGCTGAGAGCGAAATAAGTGATCTGCTTAATAAGAAATAAAAATATACATTATTAGGACGGTATTAACATATTTAACAAGGACTTTAAAATTCACAGATATAAATAACATCGATTCCATAACAGATGGATCAGTGAAATACATGTGTAGATACTAACAACTTAAATACTTGGTTCGGAACATTACATAGCAGATCGGATTTATGTTTATTACACGTCAATATCCGCTCAATTAAAAAACATTTTAGTGAATTTTTGATTACACTCGGAAACGAAATAGATCGATTAGATGTCATAGTCATTACTGAGCCAAACATAAATTACTCTTTGTTATCTTTCAAAAATTCCGGGATTTAATGTAAATGTTTTCACCCGTCAAGGTCGTAATGGGGGAGGAGTGCTGGTCTATTCGCGAACGGAGCTCGCTGCGCGTGTGAGCGAGACAGCTGCGGTCGCGTTTACTGGCGGATTGTACTCGGCGGAATGCGTTTCCATTACACTTAATAATAATGACGAACAAATATACCTATTATCAGTGTACAGACCACCAAGATATTTTAAACAAAATAAGATTAATGAGTTCCTTCAGGAACTGCGTACTTTATTAGAAGGCTTACCCAAAAACCAAAATGTTATTTATTGTGGTGATATAAACATAGATCTATTAAATTCGCGAAATAACCATGTTCTAACATACGAAAATATCATGTCGGAATACGGATTTACCAAATGTATATCGGCTGTAACTCGAAAGGAGATAGTAATGGGAAATATAGTTAAATCATGTTTAGACCATATTTATATTAGGGCGCCTCAAGCGCCAATATATTCAGCTGTAATAAAACACAAAGTATCTGACCACTATTTCGGCAGCTATCCAATGGAAACGCAGACCGGCCGGAGAGCGCGGTGACACCGACTCAGGTCGTGTGCCACCGCGGCCCACCGCGCGACGTACCTTAGCTTAGATAACAGATTAGTGAGAGAAAAATTGTTAGCTACTAATTTTAATAGGTTACTTAATATCGATTGTCCAGTTAAATTGTATAACTCCTTGTCTAGTCTTTTCACAGATATATATAATGAATGTTACAAAACGCAATATGTGTATGCAAATAAAAGTAATAGAAATAATAAGAAGTGGATAAGTATTAACCTCAAGAAGATGTTGTTAAAAAGAGATAGATTGTTTGATTTATGGTCAAACGACCCTAAAAATATGCTTAAAAGATTAAATTATACTAAATATAGAAACAAGTGTAAAGACTGCCTGTCTTTAAAAGTAAAGTTGAGTATGATAAAAAATGTATACTAGATTGTAATAATAACATTAAGAAAATATGGAATAAGATAAATAGTTTATTAGGTAATGAGAAACAATCGTTAGATAGTTTAATAATAAACAATATGGGTAGTCAATGTACTGTTAAAGATATCTGTAACAATTTTGCCAATTGTTTTTCAAGTGAAATTGATCAAATTAAACATATATGTACGGAAAAATGGTTAAAACGGGAAAGCTATGTAAATAAGGCAAATGTGTGTATGAGATGGCAACCAGTTACCAGTAGAGATGTTAGTAGTGTCATTAAGCGCTTAGATATAAATAAATCGCCTGGAAGTGATCTCGTACGGATGGCCGACTTAAAGTTGGTGGTTGACAAATTAAGTCCAGTCATAGCTAATTTAATAAACCTGTCAATTAACCATCATATATTTCCGTTTAAATTAAAAGAAGCGATAATTCGTCCAATCCATAAAAAAGGTGACCACAAACAATATTCTAATTACAGACCAATAGCAATATTATCAAGTATAGACAAAGTAATAGAGAAATGTATAGTAAATAAACTGGGGACATTTTTACAGGAGAATAATATAATAAATGAATGTCAGCATGGGTTTCAGAAGGGCAAAAGTACAAGTACATTATTATCTAAGTTCACAGATGAAATTAACACGTATTTAGAGAATAAAAAATTTGTTGTAGCTATCTTTTACGATTTCAAAAGGGCGTTTGATACATTGGAAACTAATACACTTTTAAAGGGAATGGACGAGTGTGGCGTGGGGCAGCCGCTGAACCAGTGGTTTCGCGACTATCTCACGTCACGCTCTTATCAGGTTAAAGTAGGCGACGTGCTCAGCGAGAAGAGTAGGGTGACGTGCGGCGTGCCCCAGGGCTCAGGGTGCGGGCCGGTGTGCTACCTGATGCACGTCAACAGCCTGTGCGGGGTGCTGCGCCACTGCTCAGCGCACATGTTCGCCGACGACCTGTGCACGCTGCGAGCCGGCACTGACCTTGCGGAGACTTGTCGCTTGGTCCAGCAAGATATAGATGCAGTAGTCAAATGGTCTCACGATAACGGCATAGTTTTAAATTCTGACAAAACCAAGTTTCTTCTCATTCACTCACCTTACTTAGCTCCTACAGATGTATCCCCTGATATGTATACCCATAGTTTCTCATGTTTTCATAATGACTTCATTAATTGTAAGTGCAAACCAATCAAAAAGGTTGACTCTGTTACCTACCTTGGTGTTAAGATTGATGAACATTTTTCCTGGTCTTGTCATATAGATTATTTATGTAACAAGTTAAGATTGTTATTGGGTAAATTTTATCATTTAAGTATGAAAGTTCCTATTAGTATATTACGATGCTTGTATTTTAGTTTAGTTGACTCGATACTGGGCTACGCTCTGGACTGTTATGGTCTTACTTTTAAAACATACATCGACAAACTTGAAACACTACAAATGAGATTCCTTAAGCTACTAGTAAATAAGAAGACTAAAAGTAAATGCAAAGGTAATTATACAATGTTATACAAAATATGTAAAGTACTACCAGTCAGTATAAAACATAAATATATATTAGCCGTAAATAACCATAGCATTTCGGAGCGTGTCCTAGAGTTGGTCAAAAATAGTCATGGCACCCGGTCGGTGTCTGCGGGAAAATTCGAAGTTCCTAGAGTGAAAAATTACTTTGAGGACAGGACTTTAAAAAAGAGATTACCCTACCTTATAAATAGCTTTCCCGAGGATATACGACGGGAGCCATGTAAGTTGAAATTTAAAAAGAGACTTAAGAGATATCTACTGTCATCAATTATTTAGTTGGCAGTAGATATCTCTTATTGTGTGAACTCAGTATCAATTCCATATTTTTTTTTTTCGTAATGTATAAAAAATTGAGACTCCTGATCCCACAGACAAACTGTGTCAACAGTTTTGTGGGACATTTTTCTATTAATTGTTATTTTTTGTATGGTTTAATAATATAAAATAATAATATAATATAAAACACTTTAGAGTAAGGTTCATAAATTTCTTGTTTGGCATTTCTGAAATGATTGTCTAATGATGAGGCTTCAAGTTAGAAGAGTTCCCGTCATTTAAAAATAGCGCTAGTGCATGCGCGCGCAGTGAGCCATTAATTTAGGGCCAAATTGCTAGTATGAAACCCCCACTTCGCACTGTACCCGTGAGCAGAACCATCCGCACTGTCGCCTAACGTTTTTTTACGTGATTAAATACAGGGGCCCCCGTTCGACGAACACATAGTACCTAATGTGAATTTTCAGTCGTTAAAAAAACGTACTGTACGAAATTGATGTTATTGTCTTGGTATTCTAAGAACCAAATTTTATACTCGAAATATTATACATGAAACCCATTCATCACAAAATACTGGGTTTTATGTCCTTTTACGAATAGGTAAGGAGTTAAATGTATTATTTAGGCCTGCCGAATTATTTGTTTGATGTGCAAGCAAAATGTTTCTTATTTCAAAATTAAATACTGTTTTGGCCCATAATAATAATAATATAAAAATATTTATTTTAGACATTACATCCTTAAATCAATTAAACACAAATTTACTCACAAATACTAACTTACAACATACATAATAACACAAATATAAATAGAAAGTGAACTTAAGTCACTAAGCCTGTAACTACACCTTCCCAGTGATTTTGAATAGGGCAGTCAAAGCGAGCTGCTATTGTCATTAGGAACTGTTTTGACCACCGCGCACTCTTTGGAAGACGCTTCCAAACTCCTGGAATGGCAAGGACTCGGAATCAAAATTAATGGCCAGTATATCAATCACCTTCGAATTGCCGACGATAAAGTGGTCATGGCAGAATCGCTGGAGGAGCTCGGCAATGTGCTTGAGCACCTCAATCATCGTGTTTCCCAACAAGTGGGCCTAAAAATGAACATGGACAAGACGAAGGTCATGTCAAACGCCCATGTTACGCCCACTCTAATATCCGTAGGGAACTCGATGCTCGAAGTTGTCGATCACTACGTCTACCTGGGGCAAGTGATCCAACTAGGTAGGTCCAACTTCGAGAAAGAGGTAAACCGCCGAATCCTACTCGGTTGGGCAACGTTCGGGAAGTTGCGCTACATTTTCTCGTCCAACATACCTCAGTGCCTTAAAAAAAAACTCTACGATCAGTGTGTGTTACCAGTGATAACTTACGGAGCTGAAACGTGGTCTATGACTATGGGCCTCATAAAAAAGCTCAAAGACATCCAGCGAGCTATGGAGAGGGCTAGCCTCGGTGTTTCGCTACGTGATCGAATCCGTAGAAGAACGAAAGTGACCGACGTAGACTAGCGGGTAAGTAAGCTGAAGTAGCAGTAGGCAGGGCACATAGCACGCAGAACTGATGGCCGTTGGAGCAGGAAAGTTCTGCTCTGGATAGGGGAGGCCTATGTTCAGCAGTGAACGTCTTGTGCTGCGAATGATGATGATACACTCTTTGCAGAAGTGAAGCAACCCTCTTACGCATTATAGCGTGAAACCTGTCCACACTCACTTGCGCGAACATGTTAGATTCGCTGCAAAACCGCGGCCGTCCCAACAGCATCCCAAGCGAGTTATCGTATTGGACGCGTAAGACATTGAAAGCTCGTTCAGTATATTGAACCCACAGGCCACTGGAGTTAAAAGACTGGCAGAAAGCTCTAAACAAAGTGGTTTTTACTGCTTCAGTAAACCTGCGAGCCATCATGTTACTCCTTACTGCCAATGCCCTACGCTCCCTCTCAACGTCGCTGTCATCTTTTAAGTCGTCTGTAATGAAATGTCCTAGATATTTGACACTATTTACGATTTTCAACTGAGAACCACTAGGAAACACGGGATGAACAGCTTCAGGTTTGAGTCTACCTAACTTAAAAACTATAGCTCGCTCTTCTTAGTATTGTACTTTAGTCCGAGTATGCTCGCAAATTTTTCACAGATCTTGCACAGATAAGCTCCCTGATTCCTTTTATCGACGGGCTCAGCAATACCATGTCGTCAGCATAACTAATATTATTGACACAAGTGCCATCAATGAAGCATCCGACATGTATATTGCTGAGCTCGCCGATGAGGTCATTTATATTCATGTGCGTTAACCCTCCTTGCCATACCATATACATACGAGTAACATGCCATCACGCCTTTTTCACAACGGGGTAGGCAGAGACCACATCTTTCCACTTGCTACGGTCCTGACTTCACATTATAACTTGTATTCGTCTGACAAAGTTTCAATGCACACATACGGCACATACCATGTTAAAAGCGGACCAGCCCAAGCAGTTGAAGATCATTTTCCCGTAGAAAGCGTTGGCCGGCTCGTTGGTGGTCGTGATCGCCCACACGTCAATGCCTTGCTTTTTGTATTCTTCGATAAATCTACAAACACATTCGGTAAAGGTATTGGTCATATCTTATGCAATGTGACCCATACGCATGGGAATGGGTCGCATTGTATAATAATTAAAATACAGTTTTTATTGACATGCATATTAAATAGGTAGGTAACTACTTTTTTAATTGGGTACCTACTGAGGGTTTGGTTTATTTTTTTTTGTTTATTAAGGAAACAAACATTTCTAATACATTTGCCTAAACTTCATAGTATACTATATGTACTCCACAACCTTGCCTTTAGTAGATACAATTTCCATCACATTCATAACTGGATCTATTTTAAATAAGTTTTTTAAGCTCTTCGAGTTCTTACTTACATATTCACTCCTTTTAAAAAAACTCACTTGATGTGGTAATCAGCATAAGTCTGGTAGTATTTGGGGTTCAGAACACCACACACGGAGATATTGTTTCCGACCTTCATCCAGTCAGGAGGCGACCACGTTGTAGCGATCACATTGATTGTCTGATCATCTTCGCATGAACGTAGAGCCGCTTTGAACATGGGAATCTAAAAATAAATGCTTAAGATGAAAGTATGGCAAGGGAAACTAAAGGTTCGAATCAAAGGACGGGCAAAGTGTATCCTCCAAGCATAGCCTAGAGTGCCGAGTGCGAGATGCAGTGAGAGAAGTGAATGACTTCAACATCGCGTTTTGCGAGCACGTAAATGTTAATTAGTATGGAATCGAGTCACCGCCACCTAGCGGCAAATTCAGGTAACATTAAGGCCGCTAGATGGCGCTGACTCGGTGGCATACAAATCCGCATTTGTGTAATCGCAAAACGCGATGGTGAAGTCATTCGCATCGCTCACTGTAACTCGCACTCGGCACTCTGGTCTATGATCAGATACCCAACTCACATCTTATAAACTGTAGACATGACTTGATTTTACTGAGCAAAGGTGTCCATCATGTCCTACTGGACATTTGATAAGCTAATTAGATACTATCAAAAAAGTCAATCAAGGTTATAAACGTTACCTTATAAAAGTGGTCCTCTTCAGCCAGGCTGAAGTTCCTGAGCTGGGCGTCATGAATCGGGAACTCGTTCAGTGCATACCGATGCGTCGAGCAGTCACTGCCACCTATAGGCGTTCTGATCATATTGTACTCCAAGCCAGATTTGCTAAAATACGAGCTGGAAAAAAGAACATTTAAGTTTTTTTCTGCACTCCAATTTGACCGCCCGCACCATGGAATCATGGTAAGTGCTTGTCAGGTCCAAATGCGATTTTTATGTACAGTAATGCAACTACTGAGCTGGTCCACCTCATCATGAAGGCCTGTTAAATGTAATGTGAAGTATTTTATGTGCTGGGAGCTTTACAAATCTGAATGGTGCTTCTTTACAAGCTGCAATCAACAAGCTGCTTTACAGATGACCTGATAAATATAAGGATAAGGATCAAAAAATAAATGCTATGTCAAGGAAAACAATTGTCACAAAATTAAATAATAAGTAAAATGTAAATGTTCAATAAAATTACTTGTAATTTTAAGATTATAAGTTCTAGACTCTGAAAAATCATAGCCTTAGAATCAGAGCAATGATTTTTTTTATTATGTACTCCAGATCTGTGAGAATTTCGAATTGTGGAGTGGACTGCACAAATCAGCCCACTTACGCCTTCAACCTCACTCTCTCTATCTTTTCGGTGGCTTTAGAAAAGAACTGGTCAAACAGACTTACTCTATTAAATACTTCTGCAGCTTGCGGTCTTTCAGGCTGACCCAGTTGATGGCAGCAGCATCCGTGATGGAGCCACCGAACCCGACAATCGTCTGGTAGGTTTTAGTGGTGTCCACATTCAACTTCGTCATGCTATGCGACACTGGGAAACAATAGATGGTGAGCAATGAGCAACACATGAAAAAATATGGCGCGTTACCAAATCACTCCATTAAGTGTAGTTTTACCGGATTTTAGGTCGACCACACACCCACATGTGAACTGTTTTGCGGGACTTTGTTTTTTTTTATTATTATACAATAAATAAATAGAAAAGGGTTCAAAATCTTAGTGGGTGCCTTGTCCATATTAGACTTCCAAGCCCCTGAAATACTTCTAGGCCGTGATGTTGATTCAACCCATCGTCATATCGAGCAGTCAGCATAATATGGAGTATCTATGACATATATTAAAATGGATTCCTTGGTCAAAACTTACTACTCTAACACAAGACTTACATCTGCCGGTTTCTTGCAATATAAAACCGCTTTTCTCGAAACGCTGCCCCCTCTGTAATAAAAAAAAACCTTTTTAGAAAAAAGAAATAGCTGACCCTCGGCTCAGCGGAACTCAACAATTTATAATTTCTTTAACGATATAAGCGCTATGGTTAACTTACCCACCCGCAGGGACACACCTATCTGTGGTTTGCTGTGTATGTGTGTGTTGTGTATGTTTCATCTTGTTTGTTATTTTATTACATACCTTAGACACAAATTACGAATACCGCGCCGCGCCCCGGACAGATGGTCCCCTTAAAACAAACCGCCGTTTTGATCACGCACACAGTCACAGTAGGCACCTAAAAGCGATACTGGTCAAAATCGGTGTCGCGGCCAGTCGCACTGTTGCGAGTGTTCTTGTTTTTGTCGAACTTGGTGCAATTTTTCACATGATGTATTATATTTTTGGCGGTATCTGACTAATCGCACTTAGCTGGCGAATATAGTAGCAACCCTAGGCGATCAGGCTAGTTGAGAGAAAAAGGCGAGAGCGGTCCTTTTGTTAACTCTTTATTTTGTGGACACAGAAAAACACAGGAGGCGTACCGTGTTTGGTCTAGGGCCCAGGCACTCAATGATCATTCAAACCTTGCCTCCCTGAAAGCAGCCTTTAATAAAGCCACCAAGGCCACAAAGAGGGCTTACATTAGAGCAGACGCCCAGCGAATTGCACGTGTTGGCCAAGAACTCATCACGCACCCTACGGGTAGCCACTCCTACTGGCGACTGGCTTAACACGTGCAATCTAACTTCTGCGTGGCTTCGCTGCCCCCACTGAGATTCCCTGATGGATCGTTGGCTCATCAACCGCAAGAGAAAGCCGATTTACTGGCTAACCTCTATGTCGCAAACTCTTGCATCGATGACTGCGGTGCTGCGCCGATTGAAATTCCACATTGCGGCTCCACAATGCCTGATATTCGTATCAGGCAGTGTGATTTTCGTGCCGAACTGCAGTCACTCGATGTCAGGAAAGCCAGTGGCCCAGATGAAATTCCAGCTGTGGTGCTGAAGAAATGTGAAGCGGAGTTGTCTCCAGTGT
This sequence comes from Udea olivalis, assembly GCA_947369235.1. Taxonomy (NCBI): domain Eukaryota; kingdom Metazoa; phylum Arthropoda; class Insecta; order Lepidoptera; family Crambidae; genus Udea; species Udea olivalis. The sequence continues at coordinate 3,974,647 of OX376362.1, read as the reverse complement.
TCACTAGCCTGTATCGCCTCTCCTACAATTCGGGTCTTGTGCCGCTGTCTTGGAGGGAGGCTAACGTTCAACCAGTTCCCAAAAAAGAGGACCGGTCTGACCCTGCCAATTACCGTCCAATATCCGTAACCTTAGTTTAAGCTAAAGAGTTTAAGCGGATCATAAACACGCAGCTCTTCCGCTACCTAGAGGATCACTCTCTCATTCACGACCGTCAGTACGGCTTCCGACCAAAACGGTCTACGGGTGATCTTCTAGCGTACGTTACACACATCTGGGCGGAGGCTATGGACAAGCATGGGGAATCTTTGGCCGTCAACCTTGACATTGCCAAAGCTTTCGACCGTGTATGGCATCGTTCGCTTCTTTCCAAGCTTCCGGCATATGGTCTGCCACCTCGCCTATGCGACTGGGTCGCCGGATTTCTAGAGGGACGTAGAATTCGTGTCCTTTGCGATGGTCGAAAATCACGCTTTCTCCAGATTAATGCCGGAGTGCCGCAGGGCTCCGTCTTGTCGCCGACGATGTTTCTTCTGCATATCAATGACATGTTATCTCTTGGTAATATTCATTGCTGTGCGGATGATAGCACGGTCCACGCGCGTTATTTCGAGCGCCCTGGGGCAAAGCAGACTGATATCGAGAAGAAGAGGTGAAGTCTTGTTGTTGAGCTTGACGGAGTGTTGGACCGCATTTCAGAATGGGGTGCATGCAATCTTGTCGAGTTCAATGCCAAGAAAACGCAGGTGTGTGCATTCACAGCAAAGGCGTCGCCGTTCCTTTCCATCCCACTCTTCAGAGCACCCCGCTACCGATTAAGGATAGCCTAAACATCCTTGGCAAGGATGTTCGTAGCAACCTAAACCAGCGGGACTACATTGAGAGCGTCATTAGAACTGCATACCGTAAACTCGGAGTCCTGAACAGAGTGAGACGATTCTTCACGCCTGAGCAGCTCTTATAAGACACAAGTTCGCTCGTGTGTGGAATACTGCTCTCATCTCTGGGACGGTTCCGCTAAGTACCTACTCGAAGCTCTTGACAGGTTACAGCGGCGTGCTATCCGTATTATTGGAAACCCAGAGGCAACTTGAGCCCCTCCAATTTTTTTTTTTTTTCACAATTCACACCAAGATCATCTGACCCCAAACTAAGCAGAGCTTGTAATATGGGCGTCAGAGACTGATAAACATACTTAAATATTTCTAAATACATACTTAAATAGATAATAACACCCAGACACACAACAAATACAAATGTTCGTCAAATATTTGTCATGGGTGGGGATCGAACCCACGACCTCTGGCGCTAAAGGCAGGATCGCTGCCATTGCGCCAACAGGCCAGTCGATTGCGTAGAGACATTGCCAGGCTAAGTGTTCTCTATCACTTCTACAATGGGGAATGCTCTGACGAGTTATTCCAGCTTATCCCCCCTCACCTTTCCACTCCCGTACCAGTGCTGGACTACGGCGTTACCCACACATAATTCAACAATTGTTGGCCTGAACTAAAAGGTTCGGTGACTCGTTTCTTCGTCGTACCATCCAGACGTGGAACGCTCTTCCAGCACATGTGTTTCCTTCCTCGTATAGTCCCGGGTTCTTCAAGCGGGGCGTGAAAAGGTATTTCTGCAGGCCTTCAAGGTCAGGATGGCCAGCCCACTGATTCGTTTGAATGACTGGGCTTGTCAACCTCACATCTGGACCTCACGACCGCTTTCCATTAGGTGGAGTGAGGTCATCTTGACGGGCAATATAAAAAAAAAACACGAAGTCGCGCAAGGTCGACGCTTTCCGAGCGTCGACACGCGACATGTTCCGCGACACGTAGATGTCGCTTGTGAAGTCGTGCGACGTCGCGGTACACGTAGAATTCGTGTCGAGCGACAAGGTCGCGGAAGAAAAGTCCCCTAGTGAATACATGGCTTTACTGTAAACTCTTGATTTTGTACCTTAGAGGTGGTGTAGGAAACGAAATTGTAGTGTGTGTGATGTGTTTGTTTCTTCTTGTTTGTTATTTTATTACATACCTCAGAGGTAGTGTAAGAAACGAAACTGTTCGGTTTGGGATGCTCCCTGACTAGTTCATCGCAGTGGTCGGCGTTGCACACGCACACTATCGACTCTCCGACTATAGGCCGGGGCAGGCATTTTTCATCTGAAATGACATCAAGTAGGTAAAGTAATTTTGTTAACTGGGCAATAGTGGGCAAAGGCCTTCTCCTGCATTTCCACCAAAGAGTGTGCTGTGGATGCGTTTGATATCCACCAATCACATTCATTGGTCCTCTAGCATAGCACTGGTGGAAACGGGTTCTACTAAGCTATGTTTTTAATTTGACACATAACGTAACAAATGGATGCGTGCTATGGTTGCGTGCTGTGCGTGCCTTCCCTACTGTCGATACATCTCATAGCTCCAGCTGCGCATCCTACTCGTACATCTACTTCTCGACGGAGCATCTTTGTAGCACATCTTACTTGCCCCGTTACATAGCATAGCCTCAGTGGAAACGGTCTAATAGTTTCGTAGCTTAGCTTGCACATCCTCGCAGAATAGTTGCATAGCAAAAATCTGGTGGAAAAGCAGCCCTAATCATTGAAATCAAGCCATCGCTACAGTAAATGGGTATTGGCTTATCAGTATCACTAGTATCACTACGCTTCCCATGGCGGGTTGGTGATCGATCACAATCCCGGGCAATGTTTTGACAAATTTTAGTGTTATGCTTTTGAACCTTATACAACTAGTCTAGCTGTCCGCCCGCGGCTTTGCCCGCGCGGACTATTTTTTCTCACACGTTGGGTTACATTTCAAAGGGTTCATAAGGAACATTTTTGAAAATAATAAATTATGCTTATAGCAATCAGGGATAATGTAGCTTTTTAACAGTAAAATAATTTTGGAAATCGGTTCGGTATCGTTAAAGATTACCTGTCCCAAACATACAAATCACAAACGCTTACCTCTTTATAATACATATTATAAGTGTGAAAGAATTGTAAAAAAGGATCAGGTTGATTTTTTGTAGATTATATCCTTAGGAGCTTTGCTCAGTTTGCGGTTAGAAGGTTGCACGAAAGAAGTTCCACTCCAATTCGTATGACCATATAACTTACTAACCTACCTGGTGATTATTTATATTGTAAGGAATAACATATCATTATACATTATAACTTAAATAGAAACTATCTTCCTAATTTCAAATTAGAAATAATTAAGAGGCCGTCAAAGTTACGCGCGGCCAAAGCGCGTGTGTGCATCGTGATTCAATGCAAATTTTGGGGAATTTGCATTTACGTTACATATTTAAGTTTCTTAGGTCTAATTTACTGATGGAATTGTAAATAAAACTTTACATTTTGATTAAATCAATATCATAGGTGTATTTACATATTTTTTTTACAGCAATAATGCTTTATTCAAACCAAAAATCTGTCGTAAACTTTGACTTTTTTTCGGGAAAATTGAGAAATTAAATGTAGGATTTAATTTTAAACTTAACATGCATCCAAAAAACAGGAATATTGTTCTGATTTTGTGTGAAAACCTTGAGATATACTCGTACGTTTTTTGAAAAAAGATTCACTACATACTGAATGCTATTTATTTATGCATTTTCTTTATCCACTTCATTTTCCGGACGCTATAAATCAATCACTTTTAGATGTAGGTATATAATATATGTTTATTTAAGTTTAAACTCTTAAAATAACTGACTTAAGGTCTCAAGAGTCTCTACCTACATATTCCTATATCATTATTTTTAAATACCTACTTATTAAAATTTATTACCTGCTCCAATTGTTATGGCTCCCCATATTAGAACTGCACTGATTGCTAAGATACTGCTATTTCTTATCATTTTATATTATTTACATTACACTTATATTGCATAAATCGATAAGAAACTCAAATTTTGAAGCCTTCAGCGTGAACTATTATTTATTATTATGAATCGGTTAAACGAACAGAAAACAAACGAACACACTCTAACTAAACCGTTGCAATATTTCGTTTTATATTTATATTAATTATTATCTAGAAAACACGTGTTAAGGAGTAAACTTGCGAGTTTGCCAAGTAAAATTAGATAGAGCATGTACGTACGAACGTCGTTTCAGTTATCATACGCATTTTGTAAAAATTGCTTTAGAAAGTCGGTCATACGGTCATTGCGAAATCGAAAGATTACTAGGCAAATAATTATTAACGTGAAAATGGGAAAAAGAAGTACCTACTATTTGACCACAGTTTATTATTGTCTTATTACAAGTGTTAATGAATAAAATGAAACTAACTGACCGAAGTACAAACGAGATCACGTCAAGTTTTCAAACAATGTAACGCTTGACGTTTTCTCGAGTGCTCGGCACCTTGTGCAGCTGAAATTACTGTGCTGCACTGTACCACAAAATAAAGAGTTTACAGAAGGACCGCTCTCGCCTTTTTCTATCAACTTGCCTGATCGCCTAGGGTTGCTACTATATTCGCCAGACAAACGCGATTTGACAACTACCGCCAAAAATAAAATACACCAAGTTCAAAATTGCACCTAGTTCTAGTAGTAAGCAGTTCTAGTAGTAATTAGATTGAAAGGAGTTGAGATGGGTGAATACGTATAAAAGTATTATATTATAAGCAGTCATTTACCGGGGTCCAGGTGCAGCCTGCTAGCCTAATGGCTTGATCATACAGTCCTACCTACCTATAGGCTGTCGATAACACCATGAGCCACCGCCTCGGCGGTCACCTGTCGGCGGCGCGGCGCGGATGTAGTAGCCGCGCGTGCCAATAAAAGGATAGGTATACCAAAAATACTGGTGTTTTACCAATGCATGATAAGATAAGTTACGGAAAAAGTAAAAGCCCATTTGTACTGGGTTTGAATGTGTTACGAAATATAATGGTTTACCTACCTATATACTTATAATACTCGTAAATAGTACTACTAACTTGCAAACGTTATCTGAGTTTTACTTACCTTTCAACATCATTTGGTAACATAAAAAACGTAGGTATAATCACAATTTCGTGTGGTGTTCATACATCCAAATACACTGCAACAGAAATATCTGCGCGAAACCATTTTTGACCATTGAACTATTATGTAAGTATCTCAATGTTTCTGACAGTGCGACTGACCGCGACACTGAAACTCACTGACCTCGCCTGTAAACTCACGTTTTAGTGTGCGTGTGTCAAAAATGGCGTGTTGTTCTAAGCGGGCTATCTGTCAGAGCGCCGCGCATGCCTAATTTGTGACTGTACCGAGGACGACAAGTCAATCTTCAATTATAGTCAAGAAAGGACAGTCAGTATATAAAATCTTTATGAATTGTAGCCTATGTGTTATTCTGATTGTCCGCGCGAGCGGACCGCGAAGCGCGACGGCCGGCGACGGGAGCGACGCGGGACGAGAGGGCGGAGGGGACGGCAGCCATCTTCAGACAGACACTTTCTTCACATTCGCACCGCGACGCGACACCGGTCGCGTCTCTCATCAATTCACATATATATTTTAAACGCAAACTTCATGTTATCGTTATACTTAAAATAAACGACAATTGCATTAAAAATAAAACAAGTCATTGAAATCGACCCTGCTTGCCCTGTAGACGACGACAAGTAAAAACACTGATGTATATTCTGTATTACTGTAAAGTTTCATCTAAATCCGTTCAGTAGTTTTTGTGTGAAAGCGTAACAAACGTACATATTCACAAACTTTCGCATTTATATAATAAGTAAGAAGTAAGATTAAGTAAGATATTTATTTTCGTGACCTATACAACTCGAGAGACGTGTTGCTTTTGAATACAGCCACAAAGCTATTCGGCGCACTTTTAAATTTCTGAATTAAATAAACCTAACAACATATTTTAAAAGAAATTTTTTAATCTTATTGCTGGTCAAATCGTTGAAATTGAGTCAGCGCTACGGTTTGATGGGTATAGGTAATAGGGGGAAGTAGGTGGGACTTAACGGACTTGTAAGCTGAACCACTCCCACTTAAACCAACGAGCTAATCTACTCAAAATAACTACGTTACAATTTGACGACACGATTGGCGTAGTGCGCTGTAGTGTAGTACGGTTTCTTGCCTTGATTATCGTAGTGTCCCGGGTCGATTCCCGGTCGAGTCAATTCAGGCAATGATCTTTTCTAAATTGGCTCAGGTCTGGGTGTGCTAGAAGACGCCCCTGGGTTAATTCCTTGCCTGTTACCTCGTAACACAGGGATATCATCCCTACTTCGAGACCATGACAAGTGGTGTGTTGTCTGGCGCATATTTATTTATTTATATTTAATCAAGTCAAAGGAAAACTATTTATCTTTGCTAGGGAGCAAATTAATTAAGTTCTTTTTAGGTTTCGTCGCTATTAATGCATATTAATATTGTTAAGAACGACGAACCCTACACATCGAAGGTGACTCAAATCATTACTTCATAAAGTGTAGTTCACAAAAATACTTATTTGATTAGTTGCTGTTAAATAAAAGATTAAAACAATTTCATAATATTTTATTTTTCCAGTAAAAAAGTATAAAATATTCCTATAATACCTACATTAAAAAGCTATAACTCTAAAAATGTAAGCTAAGTTTTTCTTGAAAAACACTTCTAGTTATCCTGCTTCGGCACTATCCTAACATCCTGGATATTCTTGTGATGGTAAATTAGAATTTATAACAAATACAAATTCAACATTATCGATAAAACTTACGATAGCTTTTTACGTCGCTCTGTTATCAGGTCGTGATTTTATTACACATCATCTTACAAGAATACGAAGTGTTTTCTTTCAATGCTTCTGGTCCTGACACCGCAACAGCAACATTATCTGAAGCCGATCTCTCCATATCAGCTGGAAGGTTATATAATTCAGATAATCTAGAATTAGCAGATGGCTTCAACCCCTGACCGAGTCCTGCAAGTCGGGCGCTTAAGGCTCCTCTTACTTTTGCCAAAAACTCATTGTCAACCGATTTAGGCCAAGCCAAGGGTGTCAATTTTGATGACTGACTTCGAAAAGGTATATCTTTGTCTCTTCTTATACCAAATGCTGTTTTTGGGGTTAATTTACTTACAGGCTTCGGTCTTGTAATTGATAAAGTCAAAGGACGAATCGTTGTTGAAACTGACAAAGCGTTATTACCCTGACTTTCCATTATAACTTTCGGGGTTGACGTTCTTGAAGAGTCTTGTGTAGTTTTCGTTTCTAAGCCCGAAGGCATAACTTTTATTGGTACATGCTCACTTGCAAAAGCATCGGAATCCCTCAGCGATTTCAACCTTGATCCTATTCTGTCCCTTGAGGAACTTTTTGGTAAAGAAAGAGTATCTTTAATTGTTGTTGGTTTAGTTATTGTCAGCTCATTCAATCCAGGCAATGGTCGTTTTCGCAGAGATGGTCGTGGAGTCGTCGTCGAAAATGATATCTTTACCTTACTTTTAGTCAATTTCGGTAAATTTGATGTTTTACTGTTCATTTTTGACAAAAGCCCCAATGATGGCCTTTCTCTAGGAAATACTGTTGGCTTACGGAAAGTGGATTCCTTCTGAAGTGATTTTAAAACTGGTGTTTCTTTTCTCCGCTTCGGACTTTCTACAGTCTTTGTTATGGCAAGGCTTGAAGCTGTAGGCATTTTAAAATCATTTTTATTTTGAGATGCTCGTGCTGAAGTAAATCTTCTTTTTGTGTCTGCATTAGATCCTAGAACTACCTTTCCTTTTCTTTTATTTGAACTTGAAGGCTTATTCTTCGTCATAAGCAAACTACTTTGTCTAAACATTGGCGATCCCAGTGATGTCACGTCAAAAAAACGTGAGCCAAGAGATGGCATTCTGTATTCGTCAAAAATATTTTTTCGTAGCGTCTCAAGATGATCATTAAAATCAGTATGTATACCTTTGAGTTTGTCATTGAAATCAATGCTAGAATCAAGCGAAGGTATTCTGTATTCATCAAGTACATTACTACGCAGGGACGCGATTCGATCATTGAAATCGTGTTGTATACCTTTAAGTTTGTCATTGACATCATCATGGCTTCTTGATATTTCATCTAAAAGATCTTTAGGGCTCCTCATCGAACTACCTAGCGACAAACCTTGGTTTCCCAGGCTTACATCTTTGAAATTCGATTTTATATTTTTTTGAATATTTTTTACTGCATTTTCAGCTTCTACTCTGAGATTTTCTGAAAGAACTTGGCCGGATCTTAAAGTGTCTTCAACGGCATTTCTACTGGTTGTCTCTAATGGAGTACTAAGCAAGTTTTGTGCATTTTCCAACATTGTGTCACGAAGGTCATCTAGGCTTGGTAACGATCCCAGGGGTCGCCCTAATATATTCGGCCTTTTCAAACTAGCTTGCTGCAGCATATTTGAATGCTTAATACCATTATTGTTTTTGCCTAGAGATATAGTAGCTCCAACTACACCTTTTTTGCTTCCAAGTGATGATTCTAATATTACCGGTCTCAGTTGCATAGATTCTGGTAGGGCCAATCTACTTTTAAAAGAGTTCAAATTCAGCCTAGGCAAAGTCGGCAATCCCGATGTTATAGGCTTTAGTTGTAAAATGTTTAAATTAATATCCTCTAGTGGCTGTAGAGGTGGAAGAGCTGACCTGAAGCTAGAAGTACTTGGTGACATCAATTCCTGTTTTGTACTTATGTCGTCAACATCATTATCGTTAGTAGAAGATAAATCATGAACTCTTTCATTGAACATATTTGGATTGAACAACGGATTTAAATTCAACACGTCTTTTACATCTAGAGTTGGAAGAGTTAGGTCACTTATGGATGTAGGTTGCAATATAGCTTGTTTTAGCGTCGATTGAAGTTTTGTGTCCGGCTTAATGGCGCTTAGAACTGGTTCACTAGCTTCCAATTTCATTTCATTGTTATCAGTATCGATTTCCGAGGTAATAACTTTACTTGTGCTAGCAGCTTTAACTAGGCATGCGTCTTTCGGGTCATCACTTACACTTACAGGATTTAAGTTATTTTCTTCTACGGTATTGTCACTTATTCTAAAATCATCTGCTTCATTCGAATTATTGTCCAAATCTTCATGCTGCAAATCCACTATTAAAGAAACTTCACCTTCAATGTCGGGTCTAATATTTTGGATGAGGCCGGTTTCATTCTTTACAAATTTAGATTCATTGCGCTTTATCTCCGTATCAAGTAAAGAATCAGACATTTGTTGTAAATCATCGATGTCGACATTTGATTCATTTGCTGTAACATCCATGTTAATTTTAACAGATTTTCCGTTATCATCGTCGAATGTAGATTGTTCTGTAATTATTTCTCCAGACTCATCAAACTCTTCCAATTTTGAGTTAGTGAAAGCTTTTTTGGGCGGCTTCTTCAAAGATTCCAGCGTATTACGAATACGTTCTCTAAGAGGCGGAAGAGGATCTGTTACTCTATTTTTAATCAAACTATTATCATTCTCATTAGATTCATTTACATTTTCCATGACCGGACTATCCGTTATCACTTCTATCACCTCAGCATCGTCTAACTCTGTTTGTGATGGATCTATATTGAACATTTTATTACTAGAATCAGTTTCTGAATCTTCAACGCTGTTCACATTTTCCGAGTTATTTTCAAAATCTCTTGCAATATTTATTGAATCATCTATTGCCTCATTATTTAATTCATCGTTTATCAATTCCATGTCATTATCCAGTTCTGAATTTCCTTCTTTAGCAAAATTTACCAGTTTTTCATGAATATCATCTGTTGATCCATCTGTGCTTATATGTTTCACATCACAGCCATCACCTAGTGTGTTGTTTGAATTATTTTTTAGCAGTGCTTCGCCATCTGAGAAATTAGGAATACTATCAAGAATTTCAGTTTTTATAGGATTTTCATCGATAGCTTTTTGTGCGCTGATATCTTCGGCATTTAAGTTATTATTGAGGCCACTTTCTCGATTAACTTCTTCAAAGCTAACGTGATCTGATTTAATTTCGGAGGGGCTTGGAACTGCATCAAGTATTTCAGTAGCGAACGATTCATCATTGGAAGATACTTCCTTATCTTTTAGTTCAATAGGTACACTAGCTTTGTCATTATTTCTAGTTTTGAACAAATCTGGGGGGGTTAAGGTATTGAGACTAGGGATTTCTAAACCCTTAAGAATACCATTTAAAAAATCGGTAGCTGCATCACGGCCTTTAGGTGGTGTTATAATTTTTGTAGGTGAGTTAAATTTGAGAGGTCTCGTAGTTATAGTTAATTCATTTTTACCTTTAAATGGTGTCGATTTTATATTATTTGCTCTAGCATTCATTCTTTCAAAACCCGAAAAGCGTTCATGAATCATACTTGGCGCATTTTGACTATCCAAATTGACACCATTGCTACTAAGATCGCTGTTGTCCTTCTGTCTTAAAAGGTTAGGCGTGTTAAGCCTGGGAATCAATTTCGAAAGGTTGGTTATCTCAAGTTTCCTAGGTTTCACATGATCACTTAGTTCTGGCACTTCAATACCCGAGCGTTCGCGATTTTCACTTAAAATGAAAGAACTAGGTGGTTTATTTTTAGTTGAGAAACTAAGTACCGATGGAAAATTAGACTTTACTTCATTTTCGTTAAATGAGGTATCTGCTATACGCTCGTTAACACTGCTTGCTCCAACGCCGCTGTCCATGTCGAATAAATTCCAAGATTGTTTTCTAGGCAGGTTTAAAATATCAGTCAGTCGTAACGAGGGCTTGAATGTTTGTGATCTAAGGCTAGATCTACCGAGTGGATGTATACAACGAGCTTCGTGAGTATGAGAGGCTTCACCTATAGGGTCTTCGTCACTGATAGCCTCTTTAGGGTCGACAACTACTGTTACCAGATTCCTGTTGCTTTCGGCAGCGATTTCATCCGATGCTATCGGAATGGCGCTCCGCTCAGCGTCTCTTGCCAAGGCGTCTCTATATTCTTCATCAGTAGCTTGGCGAAGCGTTTCCAATACCGAGGAAGCAAGATTAACCTCTGGGTGGAGAATTGGGTCTGGATTTTCTTTCGGGTCTTCCAAACTGCGAACAAGGATAGGAATATTGATGAGTAACAAAATTGAAGTTATTTTTAACCATTAAAAAATACCTGCTTTTTATAGCAGCAGGTGAATTGCAATAAATAAGCTATTCGTTACCCAGTTACTTATGTTGTAATATATTTGGAACGAATTCAAAAACCATAAATATGATCCCAAGAGTCGGGAACTTTTTTTTTTTTGCGTCAGGAAATGCATTTAGGCATTTTCAAGGCCCTGGATTGGGGACACCTGGGATATGTGGGACTCGGAACTCCTGGGAAAACAGAGACCCCTACCCACTAAAACCTGACGGTGGTCATCTTCGGCGCAGAATGGAAGGGACCCGGGATCCCCAACGAGGAAGAGACTCCTCGCAGGACCCTTCGGCGCGCAAGGCCCCCTGGCAGCCAGCCTCGGGAGGAGCAAGCTCAACTCCAGTGCGCGATAACACAGACCATGCACTGTGCCCGAAGACACGCGTTACCGTTTTCCTCAGGATCGCGAACCGAAACACACGCAGGCTACCCCGCGTGCGCTTCGCGACCCAAAGGGCCCTTTTAGTCGCCTCTTACGACAGGCAGGGATACCTCGGTAGTTTTCTCTTCCCCTAACCGCAGGGAACCGCCGGGATTACGCACCACCACCCCGGCGGCCTCGCCTCCGACGTCGGGCGGGATTGACGTTCGCCCAAGCTGGGCACACCTCCAGCGTGTGCTGAGTCGTGTCCTCACAAGAGTCGGGAACTATACAAACTCCTAAACCCCTAATAAACGTATTTTTACTTCAAATTAGACTACTAAAACAATAAATATTTTATTTTACCTATCTCTCTTATAGCGCCTGATGTGGCGGTCTTTGCAATTACACAAAGCGGATGGGTCATTGTAGAAAATTTGTCTTGGTCCCAAAGTAAGTTAACCGAGTCTGTAGCTCTTATACTGCTAAGAATGCAGTTGAAATGTCAAACTATTTATGGTTAAGGAGACCAAGACCGGTACTTATACAGGGTTACTTTATGAACACCATCCAAATTTAAATATAAGGATATCTGAAGAAAATGGCAAAATACCTTATTTTCTGTTTGATAACCTACAGTACTAAAATTATAATAACTACTAAAAGGTTAAAAAAAACACTAGTTACGTTGACACTGCGCGACGTGAGTTGCGGTGGGCTCGCAGCCTCTTAACTGCCTTTCAACTCCCCGCCCGCGCTTTATTCGGAAGGTGAAATTTAATTTTTAATAAGTAACCACGCCGCGCGAATAATCCGAGCGAAAAAAATATTGTTACGAGTACCTATGTCAAAGTTAGAAACACCTATCTACTTATTTTCTCAAAAAAAGCTGTCTTCGATTGATGCCTCATAAATTCTGGATGGTGTTTAAAATATAACCATGTTTAGTGTCTGTATCTGTCTCCTGTCTCAGTAGCGCGCGCGAACTTGCACATAAGTATACAAAGCCGGAATGACAAGTGCTTGTCGTGGTCTCCTGTCTGTCTTCTATCACAATAATACTTCAGATGCATACCTCACAAACGGCCTCTCAGCCCGCGCCTCTGGGTAAAACATCGAAGACGCCCCCATGGAGTCAGCATCTCTCTGGCACGGACACCCCCCCGCGCGTACGCTGTCGCTGCTGGAGCCAGCAGCTGCTAGGTCTGCTGCCTCATAAGCAGGTGTCACGGATCTGCCAGACGCGTCTTTTGGGCAGGGACAGCATTCGGTAAGCTGAGCATTGTTGGATTCTCTCGTTGGATGTAACGATGCCTAGAAAAAAACACAAATACTTTACTATCCTTTTACTTGTCCAAATGACCAGCTCAAAGTAGTAGTACAGACTAAGTTAAGAATGTATTCTCAACATTAAGTCCGCCTTATGTATAATTTCAGTGATAAACTTTAAATAAAAAATAAATAGAACTATTGTCATGCGTCCACTTTCTTCAGTTTTCCGGATTTCGGGAAAAACCGAACGTAGACATTTTTGTATGAACTCAAAACCATAAATCTGGTTTCAACCAATGAATATGCATTTTTACATTTTTTTGAAAACTTCACATGTAAAAGTTTTTAGAAAGGAAAAAAACGCCGCCTAAATATTTAAGGGGCTAGTTAAATTTTTCTAGTCTTTTCATCATTGAATATAAATAAACAAATAAATATCTGGGACAAATTACACCAATTCATCTAACCCCAAACTAAGCAGAGCTTGTATTATGGGTAGTATAGACTGAAAATCATACTTAAATAAATAATAACACCCAGACACACAACAAACACAAATGTTCGTCTCATGAATGTTTGTCAAAGGGATTGAACCCATGACCTCCGGTGCTATGGGCAGGATCGCTGCAATGCCATTGCGCCAATAGGCCAGGATGAAAATTAAGCATTAATATAATAATATTATTTAATATGCGCCACAACACACCTCTTGTCATGGTCTCGAAGTAGGGATAAATATCCCTGTGTTACGAGGTACCAGACAAGGAACGTCTCCCAGCACACCCAGACCCAGGCTAATTTAGAAAAGATCATTTCCTGAATTGACCTGACCGGGGATCGCACCCGGGACACGGCGGAATTAAAGGCGAGAAACCGTGCTACAGCGCACTACGCCATTCGTGTCGTCAAATGCTAGTACTTGTAAATGTAGTAAAATGCCACTTTGACTGCCAGAACGACACAATAGAAAATTCATTTGTGTATCAAAATGATACACGGGTGCTGAACGTGTTAAAATACAAGTACCTAATTCGTAAAAGGTACTTGTACTGAAAACCTAGAATATTTTAATTTATACTAAATGAACAGATAAAAATGCGACCCCTACATTCAACCACAATTACTTTCAGTGGAAGCTTATCCCTCTATTTATAAAACCTTAAGAGTGCTTTAAGACTATATAACCATATCGTGATCTATGTTAATGATAATAATGATACCATCTCACATACCTACTACGCGCGGACGGTAAACAGTCCACAAATTCCACAATGTTATGGTTGATCTTTGATTGACTACTTTAAACCCAAAAAACACACTGAATTTTTAAGACTTTAGGAATGAAATAATAAGGTGAGTAATTGATTATTTTACTTACAGTATCCCAGAGCACTGACACGCACAATAACAACCACACACGCATTTTTAACCTAACATCTATTTAAAAAAAAGTATAAAAAAAAAATCTAAAGCACCTATTATCTATCAGTCTCTCCAGTAATGTGTTTCAAATCTGTGATAATCTGTGTTATTTAAAATATTCGTCCAGATCCATGAGATAAGGATCTGGTAGGGTTGTCACTTATGAATAATACAATTTAAATCTATCGTTGGACTTACAAATATACTAAGCATGCCAGCATGGAAATTACCTCTCATAAGTTGTTTGAAGGCTAGAGGGTGACACCTTCATCACCCAGAATCAATATTAAATTAGTAAAGGTTTTCAATCAATACTTATTAGTAAATTCTGAGAACAGAAAGCGGTGATAGCTATCCATTTGTCACTAATTCCCTACCTTCATTCCGCAGTCAATGACGAACCTGCATTTGACTTCAAATAGCATAAATCCTGACCAAATATCAATTTTCTTAAGTACATATTGCTAAATTAGCACAAGCTATGATTCCCGTCATTTAAAACAACCCTGGCCATGACCTGCGCAGTGAGCAAATTTAGGGCCAAATTGGTGGTATGAAACCCCCCCCCCTTCGCACTGTACCCATGCGCAGAACCATCCACTCCACTGTCGCCAGAGCTCTTTTTACATAACGCGATCTGTAAACACTGTTGAAAATGTTATCAACCAACTTAACATCTTGAAAGTTCAATCTGACCTATAATTTAAATAGGCTAGGTACTATAAAACAGCGTTTTTTAAATATATTTTAAAAGTAAGACATATCTCATTAACATTTAACTTAGTTGAATTATTTTCTAGCCGCTTACTTTCTCATGTCGGTTTTCTTAATCTATTAACTTCTCCCGTTCTCGCCAACCCTACTCGGAAGAAACATAAGATGTGACCGCGCGCGCATACGTGCCCGTGCGCGCTCGGTCAGCGAAATACACGACATGCGATAACGACCGTGAACTCACAGTATGTGCCCTATTTGTATGCATTTTGATAACGAACGTACGGCTCGCTGAATGATAAGATAAGACTAGGTCTGTGCCAGGGGCGGCCCAGGGGTGAAGCGAGAGTGCAGCATTTGCTCTAGTCGCCAGGTGGCAAGAGGCGCCGAAAAATCAAATACCAAGAATGAAGACGCCAAATTAAATTTACGTAGTGTTAGGCTTAGGGCCGTTCAACTCTCCCCGTGAAGATGGTTTTTACTCCTACCATAGATAAATAAACTATGTATGAATATTCTTTGCTCCTACTTATCCACACACAATCTCTTCAGTACGTCCACCACGAGTTGCCACTTTAAATTTACGTTATCGTTCGCGTAAAATATTTGTACTGGGATTTCGTACAGCGTTTCTGTTGGGTCGAAATGGATTGGATAGCAATTAGCAATTATCGCGGCATAAAGGTTATGTCCCACACCATGAAGCTCCTCGAGCGCATTGTAGACTCTCGGATCCGACGAGAGTGTACAATCTCGGAGTGTCAGTATGGGTTTCGACCGGGTTGCGGGACCATGGAGCCTTGAGAACGCTCATGGAGGGATACAGACTGAAGAATACACCTCTGCATCTACTTTTCTTAGACATGCAGAAGGCCTTCGACTGTGTCCTTCGTGAGATGATCGGCAGGCGCTGCGGTCCAGGGCCGTTCCCGAAGTCTTTATTGACATTACCCGGGACATGTACCACGATTCCAGTTCCATAGTTAGGACTGCGGTTGGTGACACGCTTCCTTTCCCTATCACCGTTGGAGTACACCAAGGCTCCGTGCTTAGCCCGTTTCTGTTCCATGCCGCCCCCGCCAGGTACCGGTAGAAGAGGTCGACCCAAGAAGCGGTGGCTCGACGTCGTTAAGGGTGACATGCGTGCCAACAGACTCACCACTGAGGATGCACAAGATCGCGCGAAGTGGGCCAAGAAAATAAGAAAGGTGGACCCTGGGAGCCCCCACACCAGTGTGGGTTCACAACCGGGATAGACCGCACGGATGATGATGATGATATCAGTATCTGACACCTATAGTACAAGCTCTACTTAGTTTGGGGTCAGATGATCTTGGTGTAAATTGACCCAGATATTTATTTTTTCATTTAATTCAGTTATTTGACACAATATATTGTGTAGTCACAATAGTGTTTTAGTGATTGGAATCAATTAAGCAAACAATTTTAATTAAGTTCATAGAAAGAGAAATAAATTAGTGAAAAGCTACCTGATTTTGACATTCATTGCCACTGAGGTTAAACAAGTAGCATCAAAAGAAGTACAATGGTACAACACACAAAGTATTACCCTTACATCATATTTCAATTGAAATATTTTATATCTGCGATTCTAATGCATAAAGCTAGTATTAATTAATGCTGGTGTTTATTTCTGATAGGTAATTGGATTGGATAAGCAGTGGGAAATCTTTGTTGGGCTTGGATGCTGCAAATGACATATGTTTTGTTGGTTTTGTAATATTTAATATCATAAATCAGGCAGTGAAAGGGTTTTAAATTTCTTAGTAGATCGCTCTGCTGGCCGCACACACAAATGTTTACCAAAAAGTGTCACTTTAATTGTTTTCATGTACATATCAAACACACTTTCTCGTTTAGGTATAGTTGTTACGATATCATCTTTTGAAACTATTTTAAAGGTGTTTCTAGTGTCCATTATACAAATACCCTTTTTACCAACATAGCTCGGGCATTTTGACCTAACCACTTCTAAAACACTGCCATGGAAATCAGCTTTATACAGCGTTTGTGTAAAGCTCTCCCAGCTTTTGCTGTTACACTCAGGAATTTGCTTGTTCAACTCTAACATATTGGTGATATATTCTAACCAAATGGCATTCATAGGTAAAACATCTGCATACTTGACACCCTGTCTAGGTATCCCGTAGAAACCAAGGGATTTCTTCTCTTTTCTTGTAAGGTTCCGGGTCTTTTTCTTCCTAGCTTTCAGTTTATGAGATTTGCTTTTACGCTTTGCTAGAACGAAGTCCTTTTTGAGCTCGTTCTCCACGTTAGGTACATCCGATCTACCAACGTTAGATTTAACAAAGTTAATTATAGCTTGTGCCGATTCTTTATCAATTTTTTCCTCAGATGACATAGTGCTTTTTTCTTTAATAAATAAAGCAAATTACACCTTTTATTTTATTGTAAACAAATCAGTGCTGAGGTTAGAACGAAATCTCTCATTCACAGTCACAGCACAGCTGACAGCTGTAGCTGAACGTCACATTGACATGTAATATTTTTTTTTTGTAATGTAATGTTATTTTATTGTCCATTTGTTTTCAAGATGATAAAATCACCATGCTCATAACTAGTTCCTATTAAAAAACAAGTAAAAATCAGCATTAGTACATACATATACCAAA
The DNA here is from genome assembly GCA_947369235.1 of Udea olivalis. NCBI lineage: Eukaryota > Metazoa > Arthropoda > Insecta > Lepidoptera > Crambidae > Udea > Udea olivalis. Next base: position 3,957,066 of record OX376362.1, on the reverse strand, counting down.
GTCAAATTTATAAGTGTGGAGGAACTGGAACATTCCTTGTCATTTAATTTTTAATCTGTCCCAAACGAAAAACGAAACAAACTGTCAAATAGCGAACAAATTAAAAATAATTTCCGCTTCGTTTTTTGGTTTATTTATTTATATTTCATTTGATTCTAGTTGGGAATTGAATTTCAAAACCTATGTAAAATGGCTAATCAAAAAGAACGTGACGAACCTGTGGTTTTAGCGCATCAGTGCTTTGTGAAAAAAGACTACACTTCGGCGCTTCAACATCTGACGGAGCTGGATAGTCTGGTGGGTCCGACCAACAAGAAAGTGCATCACAACAAGGCTGTTGTTGAATTCATGGCTAGTGACATGAAAAACGTGGACAAGTTCAAAAAAGCAATAAGCCAATTGACGGGACAAACTTTCCCTGATGTTGATTTGAAGGATCAGAGTGCTCCATTTTTATTTTACAACTACGCAGTGCTTTTGTATCATTCCCGCTACTACTACCAATGTACCGTTGTCTTGGAGAAGTTACTTACATCAAAAACCAGTATTAAAGATCCCAAACTGTTTCAGCAAATTGTCCTTTTGTTGCTAGAAGCAACTCTATGTAGGCGTACTTATGATAAAACTTTGGAACTAGCTAATAAGCATGGAGAGCCCCTAAAGGGAAGCGTTGAAGTGGGTGACTTGTTTGAGAGACTTGTCAGCCGAGCACAGCTCTTGCTTGGACAAAAAGTGAAATTAACCTTGAAATCAGATTCAATTGAAAACATTTTCATAATAGCACAACAGCAATATATCAATGGCGAAGTCAAAGAATCAGCCAGCACACTAGGCCAGTACAAAACATTGAAATACAATTACGATTTGAGATCACAGGGTGAAGACATTTGGGCAGCTATTAATAATAATTTGGGAGTCATATACTTATCAATTAAAAAACCATTTCTGGCAGCAAAGTATTTCCAGCATGCTGTCAAAGAACATTTCAAAGCAATGGAAAGTGAAGACAGTGAAAGGTTGATAGCTTGCAGAGACAGACCCCACTATGTCTACAATTTAGGCTTAGCATTACTGGCCACAAACAATTCTGCAGGTGCTTTTGAATGTCTAGTAGAGGCTGCCCGTCACTACCCTAATAACCCTCGTATCTGGTTACACTTAGCAGAGTGTTGTGTCAAGAAATGCTGCAGTGAAGAAGCTCTACAGTACACAGTCAAGAAACTAGGAAGTGGCCCTCATACAAGAATACTATTAGCGAAAGAAACTAAAGAAAAGTATTCAACATCTGGAGAATCTTTTGCAATACCATCACTCTCATTAGAATTTGCAGCTCTCTGTCTTAAAAATGCTGTAACCTTACTACCAAATCAGGAATCACCTAGTGATATTAGTGCTCCACTGATACAAGCACCACCAGGACCTCCCATCAACTGGAAGCTACGGTGCGAGTTGAAAAACTCAACCCTTGTTCTCCAGAGTTACGTATTGCTGAATTTGCAAGATCCTCTTTCAGCACTGAGGAGTGCAAAAGAATTGCTTGGTCAAACAGAAGTCTCCAACAGCCACAAAGCCTGGGCACATATTTACGCTGCTGAAGCTCTTATAAACTTAGACCGAATAACAGATGCAGTAGAACATCTGCATCCGCCAATGATACATGAACTGGTGTCTGTTCTTCCTTACCAAATGAGGGACATGATAGCAGTGTCTGTGTGGGCAAAAGCAGCAGTTTGTCACATCCTTAGAGGCGACCTCATCACTGCACGGAAAATACTAATGCAAATAAATTCCCCAAGAGTATTGCCCTTGCAAATGTATTTGGAAATATGCACAGGGAATATTGAAAACTGCCACACAATACTAAGAAAACTACGGCTCACTAATTTATCACAATAAAAAACAGTGCAATTTTATAGTTCTTTTGTTTTATTTAGATCTGAATTAAAGGTTCTCTATTTTGTCTTATAATTTTTTTATTCATAATCTTATATCTGTTTTTTTACCACAATCATCATTTCTCCCTCAGAGAATGTAATGAATGCTTAAAAAAACAAAATAGAAGCTGGTGGCTTATGCCACAAAGGTTCAAACCCAACTTGGTTCCAACTATAGTTGTAACCCGTTAGCTACCGTTACTTAAGCAGATTTAGGGTTAACTACCGATAAAATGCGGTTATTATCGGTTAATTATCCGACTGCGACCGAGAAAAAGAGTAGGTACAGTGCTTCAAGGTAAAATAATGGCCATCGACTAACTTCGTGTTCTCGAAGATGACCGACCGAAACTAGAGTTCACGCCACCAAAGAAGTCCCAGTAGTCCCATGGCGAATAAATGAACTAAATTTGACAGATCGGCCAGTGTTTGCACGAGTAAGGAGAGTTGTCAAAATTAGCTAAAATAACCACGCATAAACTAGGTATTGTTTAAATATGCCTTATGTATTGAAAAGTGCGGCTCGAGAAGTGATTCTCACAGTGAAGCAGTTTTGAGAAGCGGAAAAGAATAACAAAGGCGTTCTGATCCCAGTAAATAATGTTCGAGCTCGAGTTGCCGCCATGACAGGTAATAATTTTGGGTTGCCATTAAATAAAGAATTACCCGTATGTTGAAACTAATAGAATGTGATCTCTCAATCGTATTTTTTATACAGCTGTTTCTGAAAAAACTGTGTCTAGGATTACCAAGGAAGGCAAAGTAGCAACCAGTTCATCGAGTAAAATTATTACTCCTGGCAAGAGTCGACCACATTCGAAAAAAAATTAACTTGATATTTGTGCTATTTGTCACAAAATACATCAATTTTACACTGATAAAAAAGAATTACCAACCATCAACAAACTGCGGCTAGAGATACGAGAGGATATAAATTTTCTAGGAAGTAACACAACACTGCGAAGAATATTAAAAGAAATGGGATTTAGTTACAAACGCTGCCAATCAAAACGGAAACTATTAATGGAACGCTATGATATTACTGCGTGGCGTGCTAGATACATTGAGAGGATGAGGAAGAATAGACTAGTGGACAAGCGGCCTGTGATCTTCTTGGATGAAACATATATTCATCCCACTTATCACGCAAAAAGTTGCTGGCCGAGTCCGTAGGTGGAAGTCGATACATAATCGGCCACCCTGGATCTGAAAATGGCTTTGTAGATAAAGCACTTTTAATTTTCAAATCACAATTAAAATCTTCAGACTATCACGATGATATGAACGCGACGAATTTTTTAAAATGGATGACTGAAAAAGTTGTACCAAACTTGCCTGAAAAGTCGATAGTTGTAATGGACAATGCTCCTTACCACTGCACGCAAATTAATAAGGCACCAACAATATCCAGGCTTAAATCAGACATGCAAAAATGGTTGCATGAAAAGAGATTTTTTTATGAAGAACGTTGGACGAAGCCAGTACTGTATAAAAAAATAAAAAAAAATAAAGAGCCACCAGTCTATGCTATTGACAATTTACTTGCCAAAAATGGTCACGAGGTTGTAAAGTTACCTCCGTATCACTGTGACTTAAACCCAATTGAAAAAATATGGGCCCTCGGGAAAGGAAGGGTTGCAGAAAAAAATGTAGCTCAAGACACAAATCAAATTGTTTGAAGTTTGAAGCTGCTTTTGCAACCATTACACCAGATGACTGGCGTAAACAGTGCGTACACGTACAGCATCTGGAAGACAATTACTTTAAAGCTGATGGGTTACTCGATGTCGAAATGGAAAGATTCATTATTTCGACAGAAAACGACAGTTACACAAATTCGGACTCTTCTTGCAGTGGTGACAGCGAAAGTGATTGCATTATGTCGGGTATTACACCATTAACTGACCATAATTATAATAAATTATTGTAAAATGGTTTTATTAGTAATAAATAAATAAATTATAGTAAATGTTTGTTTATTTTACAAAAGATGCTTACAAGTTAGGTATGGACTTCCTCTATTAATTATTGCACCTGTTACAGAAGAGAACGTCAATCTACCTAATTAACTGGTTTCTGTTAACTAATGTCTAACCCTTGGTCCGTGGGGTCCTAGCGCTATAAGGCTTTTTAAGGAAATAACAAAAAGGTTAGTCGACATCACAGGAGACCGAAGAGCTGGCAGCTACCTCGGACAAAGAATTAGTTTAGCTATTCAAAGAGGGAACGCTGCCAGTATCTTCGGAACCTTGCCTAAAGGGACTTCTTTTAATAATATATTTTAGTTATTAAATTATATTTTTTAAGGTTTTTAGTTTTAGGTTCATTTTAATAACTTCAGATGTGTTAGTATTTGTTTTAGTATTTTTAATGTAATAAATTATATATTTGAATTTTTACTAATGTCTTAATTAGATTCTTTATGCTATTACATGGTTTAGTAGAAAGTAGTTATAATATATTAATATATAGATAAAATAGATATTTTTATGGGTCTATTTGTAATATATTGTATCAGCCTATTTTAAATCTGTTTGCCCACTTCTCGTGGTAAGTGAATTAAATGATGATGGCAACATTTTTTCATACGTTGACAGCGCCGCGTCTGCGGGACTTCTTTCGTGGCGCGGACTCTAGGCAACTGGATGACAGCGCTATAGTAAATAACAAGAAGGCTAGAAACTAAGGAGAGATAACTCCCTGGAAAGGGTTGGACTAAATCCGTATCCCACAGTGACGCATGCGCATTACGCTTCTTTGCCGCGATCCTCGCGAAGTGTCAAAATTGGTCAACACAACCTCGAAAATGTCAAAAACAAAACATATCGGACGTTGTGTTTCGAATTGATGTAAAATGTAAAATGTAAATAAAATCAACAACATTGCCATCATATGAATTAATTCTGTATCTTATCTTTCTTCACTTGGGAAACAACAAAAAACAACAACTGTCGCACGTGACACCGTTCAAAACAAAACCATGTGACCATGAAATGACAAATAGCTGCCGCTGCACATGCGCAATACAGCGTTTTGCCCGGCACAGAGTATACGACTTTCGGCCCTCGAAAGCTTACCCCCACTTCGGGAGTTATCTCTCCTCAGTCTCTAGCCTTCTTGGTAAATAAGCGAGACGGCTATGACATTGTCATTTATTTGAATGCGAAAAAGTTGAACTTAGTGTTTTTTAAAAATATTTACTTTCTTTAAATTGTTTTACGATTGTTTCCCTTAGGAGTTCAAGCGGCAAGATATTTTCCAGCCACAAATAGTGTATCAAGTTGACGGCGTCGTCCGCGGGACGTTTTATACGACCCGGACGACCCTATCACCTTAACTATCGCCAATCACCACTGACCGCGCATTCCACACGCATACAACCGAGCTTCCGTCCGCGCCGCGTCCCCCTTTGAATTCCTATTGTAGATACCGGCAAGTGTTGGGTAGATTCTATCCCTTTGGGGATTGGGATGTCAGATCATCCTCAAGTAACGCTCTGAGTCGAGGTTCTACCCCACAAGGGGGCCCTTAGAGTGCTACTTTAAATATTAGGGTTGAGAGACTTCTGCGCTCACCCCGGTGAAGCTGCTAAAAAAAAACCTTATTTCGAGACCTTGACTATTATGGAGCACATCCATGCATCTGTCTGGCCGATATTTATTATCCATATTCATTTTTATTTTTATAATTATTCCGATTCGTCAGTTTGTGTTTACAGAACTGCTAAGTGCAGCTAAATTCGCTTCGCAATTCAGATTCGGACTGTGTGGAAGTTGGAAGGGCTGTCTGTCACTGTCAGCCTGCCAGCTGTCAAAACACGAAATGGAGTGGAATGGGAAATACCTGCAGTGGTCCTCGTTTAAATTAAAATCAAAACATTTGTGGCCTAAAGTTACTAGTAAATCGTAAAATGAGGAGACCCTTTATGAATAACAGACCTACTAATTAAAAATAATTACTCTTCCCGTCACTGTTATAAAACTCGCAGTAATAAAGTGTGTCGCAAAGCAACATTCGCGTGTTTCATCAAATCATGAATCAAATGTTTGTTTAGATAGTTTGTTTGCAAACGGGGCTAGCTAGATAGTCATGCCTCGTAGACTGCTGTTGCTGCTCGCGGTGGCTATAGTGATGTTGTATTTCATGTTAATCATCTTTATGCTAAGTCCGCTGAGTGGTTCGAAGGGTGTTTACGGGCACGGCTATATGAACCACTTCTCGTATCGGCAGCTGCCGGTTGTGGAGTGGTGCAAGGAGCTACAGTGGCGCTCGCCGCCGGCCGCTCACGTCCCCGCGCTCGTGTCCTACCCTGGCAGTGGGAATACTTGGCTGCGGTATTTACTGCAGCAAGCCACTGGTGTGTTGGTATTTAAATAAATAAAAAGGGCCTAGATGTCTCTTGAAAATCTTTACTTACTCATGCAAGCTGAGCCTGAACTAGGAAAGCTTTAATTAGATGGTTTATCTTCAAGTTTAAAGCATCACCCAGACACAGAGCCAACACATAAATAAATAACATTAATGTGTACCCTACATGGAGCAATAAATGATATGACTATGACTATGACTATGACCCTGGTTGGAGATCAAACACACAGCCAGTTTGTAGGATATTCACTAAGCAAGCCAAGAAACCAAAATTAATAAAAGTTTTTTTGTGTATTGAAAATCTTAAAACTTGTGTTATTATTATTATAAAATAATTTTAGGTTTAGTGTCTTTTGAGTGTTTTTTTTTATTTCAGGTATTGTTACAGGTTCCATATACATGGACTATGGCCTGCGTGTGCATGGGTTCCCAGCCGAGAATGTAACTGACGGCTCTGTGCTGGTGGTTAAGACACATGAGGCACCTCCACTTCACACAGACAAGTTTAAGTCTGCTATTCTGCTCATAAGAAGCCCAAGGGATGCTATATTGGTAAGCCTTTCAGACTGGAATATGCCCAAAAAAACATGTGTGATGCGAGTGAAATCTATTTAACTTGCGATTAAAATCTATTTAACTCAATCAAATTAAAACAACTTAGAAAACTTTTTGAATAATGTCAAAGTCAAGTTTCATCTAAGTTATTGATATAATTATAGACACAGTTCCTACTTATGGTGCAGAATCTATAACAAAAATTGTGGTGCAATATTTTCTGTTATTCATCAAAACAGCATTTTATCATAAGTTTAACACATTGACAATGTAAATGGTTCCATCCAGCTCTAAAAGCTGATAATTATGCAAATGCTGATAATAAGCAAGTTGATGATTATGTTTGTTAGTTGTTATACTTTATTTGTTTGTTATGCTTTAGATTGTGTTTATGAGTTTTTAATACATTAAACTGACGGTTGATTATTTTAAACATTTGCATTGATCTAACTCATTAACTTGCTAAATTTAAATTAATCCAAATGTTATAAGTTCATGATTTCATTAGGCTGCATTTCAGAAATTGAGAAATCATGTTTTAACTCAAATATGTATGATTGATTTGTTGGTGTGGAATCCTTTCGTAAATATGAATTACTTGAAACTGTTTCAAAAATTATGATCTTGAGTTCTATGGTTTTGGAATGCAGCCCTTCGTTAATCTCTCTCAAAACATGAGGCACTGATTCATTAACTGATTTTATTTTGTATATAGATGTGTTAATAGTCTTTCTTTATTCATATCTGTGTAGATTTTGCTGTACAGCAGACCGCCATGTTTGTTTTACGACCAGTTCAGGACATGATCATTTGGTACATAATTATTTTTTGTTATAATACTTCTTTTGCTCTCTACCATAATTTTTTTGATAATATTGATTTGTATATATTTATTCAACAATGTTGTATTTTTAATTTATAATTTCACTATTAATTACCTCAACAACCTTAAACCTTCAAATATATTTTGCCTAGTTTCCCTTAGAGACCAATTAAAACATACGTATTTTGCATTTTAGCATTTTTCCTGTAACTATTATTCTTTTGTATTTCATTCATATGAAGGGTGGACAGCTGGCAATATTTTATGTTAAAACTTTACCTAAACACAGAAATGTTAAAGCATGCTTCGGTAGATACAGCTGCATGTTGCATGTGAGCATAATTTATTCATTCCTTTCAATTAGATTCAAAATTATTATTTAAAAATAATGGTTTAAAAGTATAATTTCTAATAATTGTTTATATTCTGCAGGCTGATTTTAACAGACTTCATAAAGGGCACATTGGCACGGCCCCGATATCAGCATTCATAAAGAAATCACATGAGCAAAGAAAGTCAGGTAAGAATAATCATTTTTCCGCTGAAATCAATGTTTAATATATTTATGCTCTCCAGCAGTTGCAGAGCGGTCGGCGAAGCGCCAGAAAACTCGCTATTTAGTATTATGCATAATATGAGATTTTTGGGATACATGGAATTTTATCAGTTGAGCTTATTTTTCATGTTTGCTTTTTGAATAGTACCTATGTCTTTTTGATATTATCCGCTTTCTCTGATTATGTTTTAAAAAAATCGACCTTTAGATGGTATGCGTGATGAAGTTATGCTATAAAGGCTTATTGCAAATGGCTATTATGGCCATTAACATTATGCGTTGTCAGTTAATGGCAAAAAACGTTATGCATTTCAATAGGTAACCTGTTAAAACCGCCTTATCACTTGCGTTTCTCATTTTATGCGTTAGAATATTATGCTAAGTTATCTTTATGCCATATCTGATTATGCTAAAAAAAATACGCAAATAAAATTATGCTTACAGTTGTTATTCCATAATATCATTAATTATCCCTAAAAACACTATGCCTGAATAAATTATGACAAAAGTTTTTTGCGAGTAAATATCCCCCCTTTGTGTAATCAGCAGAATAAATAATGGCGAACCTGAATTCTCTATGCCCACATAACAGCTTCTAGCACCATGAGGGAAATGCGGTTGCTGGCAATGACTAACAATAAGATATTGGGTCTAGTTTTTTGGCAATCGAATATTAGGTGTTTCATCATAAATCGATTGCTTTTATAAGTTTTCCAATGTTTTTTTTGCTGTCCAGACTGGACAACATACGTATCAACCCAACTCACAGTGTGGGAGTCGCTGCACAGACTGTGGCTGACGCGGTTCACGGGGCCGGTTCACGTCGTCTTCTACGAGATCCTCGTCAACGATACAAGAAGAACTCTTCAGGGAATCCTAGACTTCCTTAACCAGACCATAACAGAGGTAAAGTAGGCACTACTTAAGGGCTTGCATGAATGGAGGCAAGGAGATTTAAATGAAGGTGTTTTGTTTATTGGGATTCTAATATGTACCCAGAATTTTGATAACGCGCAAAAAATGTACACCTTTTTAACTCGGCTCCAAGGACCATATTAGGGAAACGGGGATTGATGAGGCTGGTTAAATAAAAGAGATATTCACTTTCATGCTCTGACTATTGGTAATACTCATAATAATACTTATCTCAATTCTCTGTGATTTAAACGTCAAGACGACTGTTTGGATAGTGTAAAATTTGTTTTAAACTTAAACCTTTACACCACTAAAGATTAGATTTTTTGTTTGTAGTTGATAAACTTAAAAACTAATGGACTGATTTTTATAATTCTGTCACCATTATGAAAATACATCATCATCAACGAAACCCATTTTCAAATACCTATCATACCTATGTTGCCGAAACGTTCAACTGGTTTAATCCATTTTTCCATCTTCATTTCCAGGGTGAAATGAATTGTGCAATATCGCACAAAGAAGGCATTTACAAACGCAAGAAGAAACAAGAGTTTGACCCTTTCACCATTGAAATGTACAACGCGCTCGACAGTGTACGCAATAGAGTACTCCACCTGGTGACTGACTACCACAGAAGACATAATGAGACCGTCAGTAGAGACAACGTCTTTAAGCATTAAGAAGAACATTTAAAACTAAACGGCGTGTGTAAAGCGTAATATTAATTGGGAAAGGTCCATCATTATCATTCACACACTATTGTTTATTATTTTTTCAGTTATATTTTTACATTTTGGCTGAATGTAATTTATTATTCCATACCCAATTTGGTTCAACTGTGGATGATTGTGCCCAATTGACTTAAAATAACAGTTATTTTTTCACTTAATGCATTTCTCAGACAACATGTGACATTTCCCATCTTCAGTGACAATTGTCAGATAAAGTATTATTACTTAAGTTAAGTTGAAAATAGCCTTAAGTGTTTTGATAAAACAAACATAGCCAAAGACTAACTAAAGATATAGAATCATTTTATGCTTAGTAGGATAATCTAGTCCAAAGATAAAAATTTAGATCACAGAATATTTATTATTAAATTGAGATCACTTGGCTAATTTTTAAATAATAGCTGCGAACTTAACAATTATTATTGCACTTTTGGGCCTACAGTGTAAAATTACACAAAATCGATACATAAATGTGTTTTGTGTTCCAGTACAAAATATGTATATCACCCACACACAATTCAACATTTGTTGGCCCGAACTAAAAGGTTCGGTGACTCGTTTCTTTGTCGTACCATCCAGACGTGGAACGCTCTTCCAGCACATGTGTTTCCTTCCTCGTATAGTCCCGGGTTCTTCAAGCGGGGCGTGAAAAGGCATTTCGGCAGGCCTTCAAGGTGAGGATGGCCAGCCCAGTGATTCGTTTGAATGACTGGGCTTGTCAACCTCATATCTGGACCTCACGACCGCTCTCCATGAGGTGGAGTGAGGTCATCTTGACTGGCAATATAAAAAAAAATGCAATTGATCAGTGAATGCGTGTGAATCTTCGTTTAAACATATACGTAATATGGACAAAGAATATATTTTGTTATCAATTACAAAGTAGTTCTTCGGTATAAGCAATTAATAGTTAATTTATTAACGTAAGTAATAAATAAAAATATGTTCCTACAGTATTTTTTTAACAAGAAGTATTAAAAAAATAGGTATTTAGCTTAGATTAAATCAAATAGCGAAAGATACGGCACGTGTCCGTCCTTAAAATTGTCAACTGAAACCGGGGATGACGCACACTCACACCGCTGTGATTCTATTTATTGTTGTGCGATGTTGAAGGACAGAGACAAACCTATTTGTTTTGACCAGAGCCTAAGCGAGACAAGTGTGCGTCAGAGTAAGTCCTGTCAATCTTATATTGCGACTGAGCGAAATTGGGCGACGGGGACCTGTTTTAAGCGGTCCACGCGCTAAAGTTACCTATCTTCCGCTATTTTGATTTAATCTAAGATATTTCGTAAATATGTTGTTCTGTAGATTCTTATCAGATACATCCATTTGTAGTTTATTAAGCTTTGACAAATGTAGAAACAACAGCAATCAAATCATACCACAAACTGTCAAATAGAATACAATAGAATATGACGTCAATATAGGTGATCTTTTTTCCAAAGTGATAATTTTTATGGCAGATAGCGAAAATGTTAACTTGTGGAAACCTATGATGCTCTGTGCATCTACCACGAGTTGGCCTCATTATAGTGAACTACGTTTTTTATGGAATTTTAATTCCGAAACTGCTCACTAGAGGCGCTGTACCGAAAACTGCGTCTGTCATCGGTGTACACTCGTCGTTGGGGTACTGAACGGCAAATTCTTGTTATACCTGTAGCATAATCTTGTAAGTGTTATATTTTTACTATTGCTAATGTGAAAAATCAACGAAAATCAATCTCCTAGTTCAAAAAGCCTAAACGCACTTGGTTTACGTTAGCACAAAAATAAAGTTATTTATAATGTAGTTACATATTAAAATTGTTTTAGATGGTACACAATTTTTTATGCCTAGCAAATTAACCGATTTAAATTTTATCAACTATTGATGAATTTTAAAAGTTTGCATTTAATTTCAATATGTGCAATATAAAATAAATATTGTGGAAACCTATTACTGGTTTAAACTATTAACTAGAACGAATAAATCCTGGGCTGGTTCAAAGTTCGATAAGTACTTTGTTTTGTGCATTTTGTATGTACTTATTTATTAGGTTATAATTGTTATAGCTTTAATTTTTGTAACAACTTTTACTTAAGTGAAATCTTTCAAATACAGCTCTCTTAACAAACTAATAGCGTAATACATGGTGATGTAAATAAAAGTTTAATTATAGATTGTAGATTGTATACAGCGTGTGTGGCACAAAAGAGATCATTCAACCGTCATGAGTCTTTGCTTTGGGCTTGAGACCAGAGGGCCTACTACCGTTCGGCTAAAACGTAGCGTAGTGACGTATTTTCAGTCGTTAATAAAACATTTTTACCCTTCGAAATCGATGTTGGTTTTTTGGTATTCTTTGAAACATACTTACTTTATTGTACAAATACATATTTTATTCATAACAGGCCACGTTTTGTGTTCTTTTTGACCTTCTAAATTTCACGAAACTAAATTTGTACCGGAGAAGGCCCCCATAATGAAGGTGCTCTTATTGTTAAAGCAGCTTGTTTTAGCTTTAGATATCAATTTGACAATTCATAGCTTTTCTCAACTGGCACATTCATGATGAGAACAATGTGAATGATCTCCAATTTCAAACTTAGTGGTGTTTGTTAGATTTGAATGTGAATGGACAAGATAATATATTCTGGATGCAATAATTATGAGAAATATACCAAGTTTTATATGTACAAAAATATAAAGAGGGGGCCCTCAGAATCGTGGGGCCCTGGGCAGGTGTAAAAAGGTAATAATTAATAAAATGTAAAAAGGCCTGGATGCGGAGGGTACGAAGCTAGAGATGTTACGCTTGATCTGTTTTGACCTGCCTGCCACGCCGATGGAATAAAACTATTTTCTGAAATACCTACCATGTTACGCCTGAGATTCTATTTAGCGTGAACTTGCAACACCTTTTTTTATTTCAATTGTTCGCTAAATTCACTTTACTAGTCGAACGTGCTCGTGCTTCGCCCCACTGGTCGCCTAGTCGACAAATAGTTATCGACCTGCCGGATTATTAGTATTAGAATCTCCCAACTTTATTGTTAAAAAATTTAAAGAAGATTGTGTTATGGAAATATGATCAATATTGAAAATAAAGTGTTTTTAAAAGGTCATCTTTTATTTTATGCCTAGTCGTATTTTACTTGGACTTTAGCTGAATCAAAATCAGAATCAGATAATTTATTGCTAATAAACTGCATTCCATTCCAATATTCATTCATATTATGAAACACATTTCGCTATAACCATTTCTTCAAGTTTAATTTAAATTTTGGCAAGTTTGGCAAAATTGAAATTTCTGAATAAAATTTCTTAATAAAATATCTAAATTGAAATTTCTTATCAAATTTCTAAATTGAAATTTCTAAATAAAATTTCTAAATTGAAATTTCTAAATAAAATTTCTAAATTGAAATTTCTAAATAGGTTGTAGAGCATTCTGCATTATTTATACTAAAGGCATCAGTCAAACGTCTAAGTTCATTTTTAAAAGTAAGAAATTCATTCTAAGAAAATATAGGCTAAGTATAGTGTATTTTACATTGTGCAGCATTCTAAAGCTGATTGCAAGTAGAGTTACTAACGAATCTTTTGAGAAAGTAAAACATTTTCGAATGGTATATATTATATTAGTACTGTGCCTAAGATGGTGCTTTTTAATTTGGGCCGGCACTTCCCACTGGTTTTACCACTTAGAACCGTAATATACTAGAACGAGAAAGATAGACGCTGACCCCGCGGCGGAATCGACGAGCCGCTCGGCAACAATAATCTTTCACTTCTCATAGTAAGTCTTCTAAAAGTACCTATATAGCCCTACGAAGGGAGTAAAAAGTAATTAATTTTTTAATTTAGCTTCATGTGACATAGACAAACTCAAACAGCCATTAAAAATATACTATTATCTGTGGAGCGTGGACCGTCTTCATTGCGAAAATGTTGAGTTTCAGTTTCATGGTTTGTCCGCAAAGAAGGTGGCGCCATGTGTTTTAAATTGTTAATCTGTGGTTCAGTTCAGAAGAAAAAACTGACCACGAAAATTTCCGATCTTTTGTCAAGTGTAAAGTTCGGTTTTAAATGTTTTTGTAGTAAATTGACTATTTTTCTCGCACTCAAAGTGAAAAGTACAGTTTGCACCTCGAGACTAAACGCCACCTTAATATACCCTCGGTTTCATTGACCCCTCGCACGCTCGGGAGTCCAACCACCTCTGGTATATTATGGCTTCCTTTAGTCCCTTGATATAAAATATATTATCCTCGCTCGACACGCCAATCGGACCGTAATGATTTGCTTAATTTTTCGTGTATTGGTAAGGAAAAATAAATTAAAGAGACATATTCATAAAACTAAATATGCTTTATTTCACATCGTGTCAATATTCATTGGTCACAAACAAGTTTTCACTTCGACAATGGAACTTACCGTTTCTCCGTACGTCGTTACATTTACAATATAAAATATATGCAGTTAACAACAATCCCCTCAAGTTCACTAATAAATTACAAAATCATTTTACACGGAGCAGTCGACTTCAGTCGCACGCGCATCGCCAAAGTTGAACCTAAGACTAAATATTCATATGGACGCAATAGTTTTGTATTACTTGAACACTCGACAACCGTAACAGTATAAATAATAGACGAAGTTTATGACACTGGAAGTGATCTGAAGTTAATTATTATTAATTTATGTAGGCAAAGTTAAGCCCCGCAACGGCACATTGAACGGCGCAAAAAATTGTTGGCAAAAGGGAATATTATTTTTGAACATGTTCGTTCGTTTTAATCACAGTCCCTAACATAATCTGAATATTAAAGACTAGCTTCTGCCCACGACTTCGTCCGCGTGGAATGATGATAATATAGCGTATAGCCTTCCTCGATAAATAGGCTATCTAACACTAAAATAATTTTTCAAATCGGATCAGTAGTTCTTGAGATTAGCGCGTTCAAGCAAACAAACTCTTCAGCTTTATAATATTAGTATAGATGCCAATACCCTCGCCGACATAAAATGCTACTCTGGCAGGAAATAAATAATTAAGAACATAAAATGAAATTGAAAATCATTTAACTTATTGAGAAAAGAGCAACTCCCTTATTTATGAATACTTATGGGGCACTTTAACACTGCTTTAGCTAATTTACTGTTCTGGCAGTTACTGTCAAATTTTGACGGCGCTTGCCATTAAAATGTCAATCCAGGCCAGTCAACTAGTTAAGAGTTACCAGTCTCATTGTTTTTATAAACAAGCAAGGGGATTAGATATAAATAGTAATCTAAAGAGGTTTGTTGACCAAGTTGTCGAGTTCCTAACAGCACCATCCAGTCTTGGCACTTGCGTAGCAGTTAATTCCAACATTTGGTTTTGCGCTAGCGACTTACCTTATTCCAATAGCTTTTCTAACCGAAATAAAACTGCCATTTAATTAGACGATTTTAGTTTCGGTAGGAATACTTTCAGAACATGGGTGTAATGTAATATATTCATACACTAATGTTATTGAGTCGATGCAACGAATTCCGCTTCTAATGCATTCGGCCGCCGTCTAGCGACAATATATTAAAACCATTATTAGCACTTCATTGGATATATGATTCTATCAGACTAAATTCTAGCTGCACTAATAAGTTATTTGACAACTGCTACGTAGTGTATCTTAAGGAGTATGTAATCTTGTATATGTTAATTATGTATTTCGAAAATTAAGCACTAGTATTCATACCGGGTGATCAGAAACGTCAGACAAAGCTGAAACTGTTTTACAAACCACATGAAAAAAGTTGTTAAAATTACATTGTCATATGTAAAAATATCAGATTTCAAAAGCATATATCAGAGTGGACGACGCGTATAGGTAGTCTCAAGAGTCGGAAGATGTAGCTTTGTCGTTATCTCGCTAGACCGCAGCTAAGCCAACAACACAAATCAACGCACCGCGAGGGTTATATTAAAATAATCACCAGTAAAATTTAACGTCTAATAACATGTTATTAAACTCTTAACTATTATACAAAATTATCATCAATATCACAAATAAAATACAGAGCTCGGTAATAGTCGCAAGTTGTAGGAAGTCTGTGGCGATGTTAGTTCAGTGCTTATTGCATATTAAATTAAGGTACAATTTATTGGAATAAGGAGATTATCACTTAATGAAGCGTACAGTCAACCACGGCTTGAGTGTAACACTGCCGGCACTAGAGCCACATAAGTAAATGAAAGAAACAGAAATAAGGCTTCAACAGGCGCGCTGTGACATGTAGGTACGTCAACTACGTACAGTCAAAAGCATTAAATATCTGTACGTTTCAAAGGCTCCAAAAATATCTGAGCAAAACATTAGTCATAAATATCTATACAAGTCAAAGAGTCTGATCGAACTTTTGTATAGATATTTGTGGCTAATATTTTGCTCAGATATTTTTGAAGCTACATAAACGTATATACTTATAATTATGTTTTTGACTATGCACTGTGTGTGCGTGATCTCTTGCTTGACCACTGGCCGAGCCGGTTAAACCAGTTTCTCTCTGTAAGTGACGAAACCGCTAGTACTCAACAAGCACGCATGTGTAGAAGTGTACCTGTCACAATGGAGCTGTTGGAGCTTTGTCTGTTGCGTATATTAACTCGTGTGTTAGAACTATCATTCATTACTATGAACTCACATACATACTACGGGCGATCAATAAAAATTCCAGTGGTACCCTTGAGCAATGGTTGACTGTGCAATCGAGAAAACCATTAGTTACAAATTTTGTAAAATAGAAAATAAGTGTTTTCACACTTGCTTTGAAATCAGTCAGATATTATAATGAATTGCTTTGATTATTACGCTTTTGTTAGTTGTCAGCTGTATTTCATACATAACCGACCTGCATGTTTAACAATAAACCCGATATTTTCAAGATGGAATAATGGTTCAGAACCGATTGTCATCTTTTTGCAAGAACTCCCCCTACTATCCGAGCCCCGTCAACTGACAACCATCTATCATCTCCCTCGCACGCGTTGACACACTATATTATCTGTCTCTTTCCAATCAGCGCGCGCCGACCGCTTGACCGTGTGTGAAACAAAACTTTACTGTACAAAAATAATTATAGAACAAATGAAACACTATAATACAAAATAAAAATAAACAAAAAAACATTAATTTATACAAAGTCGTCACATCGTAGAGAGGTATCAACCATCACGTTGAATCTTCGGCCGGCAATACGTGTTCATTCCAATCTAGAAAGCGAACCATTGGCAATGAAATTCACAAAATTCTGGTTATTCAAGAAAGTTTCAACGGCAATTACTAACACTTAAAACCCATGTGGTACTTAGAAATTATAACAGATGGCGCAAATGCTGGTCTTAAATATTAGTATTTTAATCGAAACTTTGTATTTTTAATTCGTATTTAACAATCACACATATTGCCGGCCTTAGTAATTGGCGTGTTAACACAATTGAGAGACAGTAATATTTAACATAAATTGAACATTAGTGTACAAAATCAGCCTTCGTAACATTCATTCACTATACCTTTCTAATTAGGTCGCTTCCGGTCCCGCATTTGCCTTCAGACTAGATGCTACAACCCTTCCCATAAACTATCTAATGCCTCTTGATTTACCTGGATGACGTACGTATTTATAGTTTTTATTTACTCCTGCATACATCTGATTAGTCTTATAGGTATTACAAGTCAAAACCAGGTGAATCAAGCGGTATATCCAATTCTTAAGCTCTCATGCTGTTAATATTAGGTACAGCGGTCCAATTACGAGTATCCACCAGTCGTCACATGTCAATTAGTACATAGTGTACTTTAAATAAAACTTCATATCGTTATAAGATATTATTTGATTCAAGGCTAAGATACACATGCGCAGTGCGTTTAGTTTCAACTCCATTACTACAAACATTTTCTTAAAAGTTTCAGTACCATTTTCAGGCCCCTCAAAGCGGAACTAAGAAATCATAAAAAAGAATCATAGTAGAATTATATTATGCTAAATTATTTATTTTATAGGTCTTAAAGAGGCAAGATTAATCCATTTTGCAATTTGTTTTTTAAGATTAATGGAACCCGATATAATTCATCTATAATGCCGCTTTTAAGGGAAAGAACAAGAGTATTCATTTATTTAATCGACTACATAGGAAGACTTCACATTTACATTGCTGAGTGAAAAACACGAAGACAGTGTTTTTACAAAAAAATGTTGCTAAATTGTGATATGAATTAATGTAAACCTTGACCTGTCAAGTTCATCGTTCCTGTTTTAAACTTTGTCAAAATTTTTTTGTGAACACGTGTGTGCTTGCGGTTCAAATCGTTACTCTAAAGATAACAAGTCTGTGTATCCCAGCCTTGCAGGACACGTCGGTTAAATCAAGTGACTATTTCATGTAAATAAATTTCACGTTTGTTTCCCGCCAAAGCATTTGACTAGTATCTGGCCGCGAATGATTCTGGCGTGAATTATATGCTTTTAAACAATGTTTAAATTGCGCATCCCGTTGTCAGATATCGTTGAGTAATTGGTTATACAATTTATACATTGTATAAAATTAACAAGTGTCAATGGTCGAATCTAACAAATGAAGGCATACATTAAAAAGGCAATGTGAAGATTTCTCACGGATATTTTCTGTATTTTCAGGTTCAATAAATACACAACAGTATTTATTTGTTGGAGATAATCTAAAAGAGGTAGATTTATATGCGAGATATCTTATATTTAACAAGCGCGTTAGAAATCTTCGTGATACCAATTTAGGAAATATTCGAGATCTACACAGTAGTCCGAAGTATTATATTGATGTATGTTCCCTCGAAGTGACCGCTTGAATTCTCTTATTTATTATTATCAGCCTTCTAATTAATCTGATATTATCGATAATGTAGAGGTACTTCGTATTTTAAATATTACAAAATTTTCCTTTAAGCACCTTTAAACCAATGAAGCTATATGTTGTAATAATTATGAAAGTTCAACTAGGTCCTTACCTAAGAAATTAATCACCACTTTTTGAAACAAATATGTTAACTGAAATGTGGGCTTCTGAGTGTTCTGGTGTCCAAAGTATTAACAGTCAAACTTTTTGCTTTAAAACAGCAGTAACTTCAATACCATACAAATAAAATAAACAAAAAAGTTTTAACAATACACTGAATACTTTATCCTTTCAAATAAATTTTAACAATGAATTACCGTACCTTATATTTAAGCAAATTTTAAAATATCTCATGGAACAAATTCATTTCGAAAAATCTACGTCTCCTCGTGCTGTCATTTACTATGTCATAAGAACTGAAACTGACAGCAAATTATTCTAAGGGGAGACGTTTGAGAATTTAAGGGTATGAATCACAACATTAAAATAACCAAACAACAGTATTTTCATAAAATTTCATACAATTAACAGCAAAACTTCGTACCAAGTACCAGGACATCATAAGTTAGCAAGAGGTGTATCGTAAATAAGAGAATGTCTCACGGGTCAGTAGAAGGTGTGCTTGAGTATCGCCGCGACGTCGGCGCGGAGGAATGCGGGCGATGCGGGCGATGAGGGCGATGCGGGCGATGCAGGCGATGAGGGCAATGAAGGCGATCGCTCGCGTCACCGCAGCGCGCGGCAGCGCCTGCAGACGCGGACCGAGCCGCAGTCGCCCCACGAACTCATCTCGGAACATGATCCGCAGAATATGCCGCCGCAGCGTCTGGGGACAACAGAAATTAAATAAATAAGTACTTACTACTAATTAAGTACTTACGTACTACTTTGTAGTTAAGGAAACTACAAAGAAGTTGCCTAAGCGAAATATACAGAACATTAAACTAACGGAAAATAACAAACAAATAGATAATCCACACACTGTAGCCAACCTGTTTAATGATTATTTCACAACAGTAGGTAACGATAGCTCAATTTCGAACTCAAACTCAAAACCGTCGGGCCGCCCTGTTATATCGCCTGCTAACAACTCAATATACCTACGGCCAGTGGACGAAAAGGAGGTTAAAGATATCTTGCGCAACCTCAAAAACAAAAGAAGTTTTGGGTATGACGAATTGCCGCCACTCTTAATTAAAAAATGCTCTGACGAGTTGTTTGTACCCCTAACCCTTTTGATTAATCAATCTTTTGCCGAAGGTTCAGTTCCCGACCCTCTTAAAATAGCAATCATCAAGCCCATATACAAAAAAGACAACCCAACTGATAAATCTAACTACCGCCCTATAGCCCTGCTGCCTACTTTCTCTAAGGTGTTTGAAATGGCAATGACTAAACGGCTCTACTCTTACTGCGAAAAATTTAACATCCTGGATGAAAACCAAAATGGATTCCGGAAAAACAAGTCGACAACAACTGCAGTCTTCAAGTATATATCAGAAATTCTTAACACAATAAATGATAAAAAATATGCGATAGGTGTGTTGCTTGATATGAGCAAAGCCTATGACCGCGTTTCGCATTCCATATTATTGAGAAAACTGTATGACATAGGCGTAAGGGGGATAGCACACGACTGGTTTACGTCCTATCTTAAAAACCGTGTTCAATTCGTTGAAATAGAGCATTTCAACCCTGTTTTGCAATTAGTGTCAAATGTCAGATCACATAAAAAAAATGTCACTGCATCCATTCCTCAGGGCAGTGTGACTGGGTGTATACTGTTTTTGATCTATATAAACGACCTGCCTAAGATACTAGACTCAACGGGAGTTCTATTCGCAGACGATCTTTCTGTGACGTTCCCGTGCCAGGACAGTGTTGAACTAAAGAAGCGTTTAAGTCATACACTCTCAAGTATAGAGTCATGGTTAAATGACCATAATTTACTTTTAAATTTAAAGAAAACAAAAATAATGCAGTTCCGACCCTATCAAAAAACAGCGCTTAATATTGATTATTCCTTTGGTATCCACAAAATCGAAACGGTTGAGAACTTCTCGCTGCTAGGAATTGCCATTGACACTCATGTGAATTGGAAAAGCCACATTTCAGATATCTCCAGTAAACTAGCTAGATTCACATACGCTCTATACAACCTTAAAAAAGTTACTGACCTAAATACAGCAAAAATGGCATACTATGCACATGCTCACTCTTGGCTTTCATATGGAATAGTACTATGGGGAAACAGCACCGAAGTACATACCTTGTTTACAAAACAAAAAAGCTGCATTAGAATACTAGCTAACATGGATAATATGACTAGTTGCAGGCCTCATTTCATTGCTTTAAATATCCTAACGCTCACAGCAATTTATGTGCTTGAGATTTGCAAATTTGTCAGAAAGAACATACATATTTTCCCTACTTACACAAGACCATCGAACTTAAGACAGAAACAAAAGCTAGCTTCCCTAAATTCTAAATTAAAAATACATAAATCAGGACCCCACTCAAGTGCCATAAAAATATATAATAAAATTCCTGATAGCATAAAGGAAGAAGGTAACAGTAGAAAATTTCAAAACAAATTAAAAAAGCATTTGATAAAAAAATGTTATTATGATCTGCAGGAGTTTTTCACTGATGTTTGCACCTAAATGTATAATTTTTAATTTATTAATTTCGTAAAATTTTATGACATGATAAATTGCACATATTATTACCATTATTTTATTCATTTTGATAAGGTATAAGCTATCCCCTATTTTTATTTTTTATTTTGGTTTTAATGTTTTTAATTTTTAATTTTAATTGAAATTTTATAGTTATGTTTGATAATTTTGTATTGTACTTATTTCTAATCTTATTTCATTTTGGTGATGTGATTTTTCTATATTTAATCTAAATTAATTTTGAATATTGCTACACCCTAGCAGGGTTCATGTAATACCTGGACACCATAATGTACCATCTTATAAAAGTGTAACAACATGAATGCAATGAATAAATGAATAATGAATAATGAAAAGTATATTTAGATATTTTTACATAATAATATAGCCACCGTGCTTTTTTGGGTACCGGAGAATTTGGTGAGAGTTTAAGGGTCCCGGTTTCATTTTGAGCGGATCTTTTTACCTAAGTCAATGTAGAGTGAAAACAGCGTGCTAATCTGACAAAAAAAATGAGTAATTCGTTTAAAATAAAAGATTTATGATTTCAAGATAATTTTGTCACATTTTATGAAAATTTATTGTCAAATTCAGCTGTTTTAAATTAATCAATTACGCTATAAGCTTGATTTGTGGAATTTAGGATCACTTCACCGAACCAGTTTTTTTTAATTTTCTAATCAAAGTATCCAGAAATGGGTTCCACGGTGTAGATTTTCAACATTTTCCAATTTATAATTCATTGACGTTCCGATTTAAAACAATTTGTTTAAAGGAAAAAAGTTAAGCAAGTAAGCATGGTGGCAGTAAATACGTAGCTGTGACGTCACACCTACCTACAGTGGTGGCGCCGCCTCGCGAGCCAGAAGTGGTTCCGGCAGTGTTGGCAGCGCGGCGCCGCGCTGTCCGGCACCCACACCACGCCGCGAGCCTCCTCGCCGACTTCCACTTCGGACGCGGAGCCGCTGCTGCCGCCGCTGCTGCCCGACGCACTGCCGGACAAGCTGCGCCCTCTCTGTAATGAACACAAAACATTTTTTCACTTCTATAGCCCTACGAAGCGGGACTAAAGTGACCACTTTAGTCTCTAGGAAGTGAAAAGCAATTAGTTTTTTAATTTCCTTCATGTGACATAGACAAACTCAAACAGCCAGTAAAAAATTACCAAGAACTGTGGAGTGTGGACCGTCTTCATGGCGAGAATGTTGAGAGTTTTAGTTCCATGGTTTGTCCGCAAAGAAGGTGGCGCCATGTGTTTTAAATCTTTTGTGATTTTTATTTTATCAAGTAATATTTATTAAATGTTTTTGTACTAAATTGACTATTTTTCTAGCACTCAAAGTGAAAAGTACAGTTTGCACCTCGAGACTAAACGCTAACTTATTATACCTTCCGTTTCATTGAATCTCTCGCACGCTTGGGAGTCAAACCATCTCTGGTATATTATGGCTTCGTTTAGTCCCTCGATAAAATATATACTATTATTGCTCGTACAGATGACGTCACTCGACCTCATGGATAGCGGTCGTAAAGACCAGATATAAGGCGGACAAGCTGAATGATGCAAAGCATATGCATCAATCTCATTTTGAAGGCCTTAAGACCTTGGGACTATAAGAGGAAGGAAATACGTGTAAATGTAGAATTAGTCTTCTCGCACCGCAAATTGCCACGCAATAGTGACATTCGGACATCGAAGTTTACCTGTCGAAATGCAGCGTACTTTCGCGGTTTCGCGGATGTTTGTCAGTTTAAAGTTTTTAATTATGTAAGTTTGTTATCTTAATTCAAATTAGACGTATTTAAAGTAGGTTTTTTTAAGACTAGCCGTCTGGCAGCAGCTAGACCGGTGTAAACTATTTCTCCCGGTAAAATGTCCCATGTTATTCGCTGTTAATGTAGCTTCATATTGGTGAAGGAATTGTTAAAATCGGTCCAGTAGTTTCTTAGCCTATTCAATACAAATAAACAAACAATTAAGTCGTTCCTCTATAATTAGTACAGATTCCACCTCCTAAAAAGGAATAAAATAAACGAGTTGCTGGCAACGACCTCAAGTAAATCCCCTTGAGCTATTCTTTTACAATTTAGTGTTCATTAGGTACATTTACCGGCGGCTGGTCGAGCGCGCGCGGCGCGCGGGCGGCGGGCGGCGACGCGGACTTGCGGCGCAGCAGCTCGCGCGCTGAGCGGAGTTGCTCGCTCAGCTCTTCTACCACTTTCTGTAACAACATTATATAGATCAGCATACTGCTCTATATTCAACACACAATTCAACATTTGTTGCCCCGAACTAAAAGGTTCGGTGACTCGTTTCTTTGTCGTACCATCCAGACGTGGAACGCTCTTCCAGCACATGTGTTTCCTTCCTCGTATAGTCCCGGGTTCTTCAAGCGGGGCGTGAAAAGGCATTTCTGCAGGCCTTCAAGGTGAGGATGGCTAGCCCAGTGATTCGTTGAATGACTGGGCTTGTCAACCTCATATTTGGACCTCACGACCGCTTTCCATCAGGTGGAGTGAGGTCATCTTGACGGGCAATATAAAAAAAAAAACAGGGCGCACGGATAAAGATTTATATGAAACTAGATGGCCCTGCGGATTTTAAAATTAATATCCCTGGACTAATATCCCTGGACATTATTCCACACAGCGCCATCTAGCCCCAAAGTAAGCTAATTAAAGCTTGTGTTATGGGATACTAGACAACGGATAAACATACTTAAATACATTTTCTTTTGTAAATACATACTTATTGTACATAGGAGACACCCAGACCAGTACAAACAGACATGTTCATGCACACAAATGTTTGTACTGTGCGGGGATCGAACCCGCGACCTCTGGTGTAGTAGCCAACTTCTTAACCATTACACCAAGTCGGTCGTCGTAAATGTATAGAAAATTACTTATCAAGTTATTTTATTACTTTATTATCCTATTCCGCTAAGATGAACACAAAGATCATAAAGATTGCTCCAGCCTCTCTGAGTTTTGAGTGGTGGTACTTAAGATATGCACCAAACAACAAACAGATTAACACGGTTTCGAAGTATGCGAAAAAGCACCTAAAACTAACGTCAATAAAAACCTATTTAATATATATAACCATAATATTCCTTATATCAAGCTGATTAGTTTTTATTTGTAAAAACGTTTTCTGGTTCTGGTTTTCCAGCTGAAATTCAACCCAGATTTCCAAAACCATAGCCGAACGCAAAAAAAAACAGTTGAAATGAAGTCATGTGTTAAATTGGCAACTCTGGTACTTGAGCCTAGCCTATAATAATATGCAAATCAGTACAGTCAATAGCAAAAATATCTACACGTTTCAAAGGCTTCAAAGATAACTGCGCAAAACATTAGTAAATATTTATACAAGTCAACAAAGAGTCTGAACGAACTATCATACAGATATTTTTGGCTCATGTTTTGCTCAGATATTTTTGAAGCCTTTGCAACGAGTAGATATTTTTGCTATTGACTGTACATACAAACAAATCATCAAAACAAAACTCCACCCACCTTCTGATACAATATAATCTGATGCAGCCTAGCCTGCGTGGCGTCCGGCTTCGGCGGCAGTCCGTCCAGCGCGTCGGGCGCGGGGCCCTCCGCCGCCCCCGGGGCCCCCGCGGCCCCGCAGCCCCCGCACACGCAGCGCGCGCCCGAGGGCCCGCACCAACAGGTTGTGTCTGTTTCTGCGATGGCTGAGTCGGCTGAGGGTTCTTTGCCATCTGGAATAGAGATTGGTATTAGATATTTATGTTTTTTTTAAAAAAAAAACATTTATATTAAATAAACTAGCTGTCTCGACAGACTTCACTCGGTCAAAAGTAATTGCACGTCGAGGCGTCGGTAAAGCAGCACATCTCGCCCGCGTTTGTCTGACTTGATTTAAACATACTATTGTTTTTCACTGACGGTTTTGTTCCATCATAATAAAATATAGCCTATGTCACTCCCTGATAATGTAGCCTCATATTATACCATTTTCACTGTAAAATGATATGCTTGACAGCTCTTATTGTTCCGTGTCACGCGTACTATTTCTAACTAAATAAAAAGTAACTGGCAAAATAAAATGTTATAAACCAATAAAATACTATTGTTCTTTCAAATCTTATCAAGTAAATTATTGTTATTAATATTAACCGTTAATAAATGAAGTATTTGAAATTAAATTAATATATCTTTACAGCGCCTGATGCGTAAAAAGGAACGCCATTCAATAGTGTATTGACACTACTGAATCGACAAAAAATCGATGAATAGGAGCGACCTTTGTAATTTGTAATCACGTCATTCGCATCAGTACCAGTGCGTCTGCCTTGTGTGCTATTTTTAACTATCATTTTCGAGATACCGTGTTTTAGTCTAAAACTTATTAGCCATAACCCGTTTATTAGGAATTTATTTAAAAATTTAAAATCGGTAAATTCGATTTCATTTCCTTTGCCAACTCGATTTAATTACATTCGTTACAGCACTATAATTGACAATTATGAACTGTCAGGGATATCATCATACGGCGAAAGTAGTAGTGAAAGAATTTTTCAAATCAGGCCAGTAGTTAGTTAGTTTCGGAGCCTATTCAATACAAACAAAACAATAAAATATTTCCTCTTTAGAAAATTATTAGTATAGATGTCAACAACAAAACAAATACAGCCTTATAAGGCTGTATTTGTACTTGTGGGACGTATACGTCCCACTGCTGGGCACAGGCCTCACCTCAACTATGAGGTGGTACGAGCCATACTCCAACACGCGGGCTCAGTGCGGATTGTTAGAGAGGTGAATGTAAGGACAGTGATAAACCTTACCGTCAGATGTTATCAAGCCGCCTTTTAGGCCTCTGACTAGACTTAACGACTGATATCTTGCGACGTCAGCCGGGACCAACTGTTTAACGAGCCTTCCGAAGCACGGAGATGCCCGAAAAACACATCACATGATTTCGGTCGGGATGGTCACCCATCCATAACCCGACCTGACTGGCGTTGCTTAACATCGGATCGTTGCCGATCCACTGCCGTCACTTAGCCACGGGCACCTCACCGCAGTATAGATGTATACCCCAATGACAATAAAATTAATTAAACACAAATTCTTTATTGACAACACATTCAAAATAAATACAATAAAATAATAACACAGTGAAAAACTACTCTCTACATTAGCAGAGGTTCCCAAACTAGGCTAGGCCTGTATCTTGGGACCGATTTAATTAACATTTAAATTACACAGTTAAGGCCTAAATAAAAAATAAAAACAGTAACATATTCATAAATAAGTTTATGAGTTTTTGTGTGTGTGAGAGAGAATGTATGTGTTATATAATGTATTCATAATGATTCGGTACTACGGTATTGCTCCAAAGACTAGAATATTGCACCAGAGTCTTCTATTACCGTTTGTACATTACTGTTTGTTTTATGTCTGAGTGTAAATTATCTATTTAAGTATTTATCCATAAATATTTAAATAGCTATGTTATTACGATTTTGGTGTAAGATATCTCCGAAAATGATTTATTTTTATTGTTAATTTCAAACGTTTATCCACAAACTTTATCCTATTTGATCTAAGTACCAGGACATCAGAAGTACGTATGTCAGTGAATAAGTAGTAGTAGCATTGCCAGCTGTTACATCGCGTTTTCCAATAAGGATCAGCGCGTAAAAACACATCGACGGTGTGTAAAAATTCTGAGTCAAACCATAGGAATGTGTTTTACTTTTTAGGAGCACATATCTTCTAATTGCCTGGCTAGAACCAATCCTTGTGGACATGTTGAATTCTCTCCGATGATGGAAAACACCGATAAAAAAACCAAAATCAACTGGGATAACGGCGGAAGGCTCACCACCTACCACGTTAAGATTTGAAAAGTTCCCCCCATTGGTGAAAAGTGTGCTTCTGAGTGTTCCGTTCACCGTGACGGCAATAGTCACTTGCCTCTGAGTACACCGTTTAGGATATAGTCGTAATGGTATGCGGCATACATACAGTATGCCGCCCGCGGCTTCGCCCGCGTGAAAGGATTACTTGTCGCGATATGTTATGGTCAAAATACATGAAATCTTTATAAATTGTAGCCTATGTGTTATTCTGATGTATAAGCTGTACTATTGTAAAGTTTCATCTAATTCCGTTCAGTAGTTTTCGCACGAAAGAGAACATACATACATCCTCACAAACTTTTGCATTTATAATATTACTAACACTAAGTTAAGAAAGTAAGTTGTATGTATGTATGTATGTGTGTGTATGATGATGAAACCTACTTCTCGCGGCGCAGTGGCAGCGCGGCTGGCGGCGCGGCGAGGCGGGGCACAGCGTGAGCTGGCTGGCGTGCCTCGCGCGCGCCGTGCCGCGTCGCGCCGCGAATACTGCCGCTTCGCCTTCGCTTTCTGATGATACGCTGCTTGAGGTGCCGCCACCTAAGACAACCATTATAGACGTTACACGACAACACTTAGCTGCGTATCGACTGTTCGCCAGATGATCCAGCTGTCAGTTTTTGCCAAGCCTCAATGTTTAGTAGGCAGCGTGTGAACCATTAGGACCGACGGCATACACGCACAGTTCTGCC
Source organism: Udea olivalis (assembly GCA_947369235.1). Taxonomy (NCBI): domain Eukaryota; kingdom Metazoa; phylum Arthropoda; class Insecta; order Lepidoptera; family Crambidae; genus Udea; species Udea olivalis. The sequence goes on along the minus strand of OX376362.1, from coordinate 3,929,005 downwards.
TGCCAGGCACAATCTGACGCATTCAACGGGTGTACCCGTGCGTAAATGGTATGCTTCTGTCGAGTATGTGCATGCGTGTTTGTGGTTCGAATGTGTTATTTGCCCTTCCGAGAGCCATGTTTAGAAAAATGACATCTCAGTAAAAGAAGTCATCTCAGTATCGATCATTATTTTTTGGTAAAATTATTTCATCCATCAATTCACATTTCGTTCCTATTTTTTATGTGAACAATACTATGTACGATAATAAAACGGTCGCCGCACCTGTAGAAGGGACTTCTACTTGAAGTGGTGCTGGTTTAGCTGATAATTGGAAAAGATATTGCCTAAAATTAGATTTACTAGTGATAAGTCAAGTCACTCACCATTCAACTCAACTTCCAAGAACTTCGCAGTCACTTCACTAACACCGTTAACTGTCCCATTCACACCGTTATGATTAGTCACATTGTGGTTGACCTCATCGCCGTCCGTCGAGTTGTGGTTGTCCTCCGGCGAGGTCTCGTGCGAGTCGAGCGCTGTGATTGGCTCGCGCGCCGGGGGCGTGTCCGCGATGTCGAAGCCGGTCGATGATTGGTTGCTGGATTCTGAGATGGAACGCCATGTTATGCTGACGTTTCGTGTCCGGCCGGATTCTCTTGGGACCTAGAGAACATAATTATAAAGGTTATCGTTATTTAGGGTGTTGATATACGCAAATTATATTAGAGAGTAGTTTCATCTTGCCTCAAAATTTCCACACTATATTAAACACACCTTTAGGGCTGTTTTTATATCATGTGCACATGAAACCGGATCTAGGAATAAAAACCGAAGGACTTTATTTGCTTCGAACAAACACAATTAATAGCTCCGGTCATTTCGCCAGGTTTAGTGCGCCTTCACGTCGTATGTTTTTACTAGGGGACATTTTTTCCGTGACCATGTCGCTCGACACGTACTCTACGTGTCGGGCGACGTCGCGCGTGACATCTACGTGTCACGGGACATGTCGCGTGTCGACGTTCGGAAAGCGTTAAGCCACTTATTCACTAGGAGACAATGTCGCACGACATGTGTTTTTCTTTTTTATTATTGCATTTCATGTCGCGAGCAGTCGCGGGATATGTTTTCTTTTTTGTGGTCGCGATGTCACCCGAAATACTATACACTACTGCCATAGTCGCGGATGTTGAGACACACAGAGCGACAGGCGTCCTCACTGCTCAGATGCCGTCGGGCGACCGTCGAGGGAAACGAAGTCGCGCAAGGTCGACGCTTTCGGAGCGTCGACGGGCGACATATTCCGCGACACGTAGATGTCGCCTGCGAAGTCGGGCGACGTCTACCGCGACGTCGCCCGACACGTAGAATTCGTGTCGGGCGACAAGGTTGCGGAAGAAATGTCCCCTCGTGAATGGCTTGGCTTTACACGACAGCGCGGCAGCGGCGCGGGGGCGGCGCGCGGCAGTTGCTACATTCAGTAGGCGCGGCGCTGAGCTAATGTGTAAGCGCACGTGTTTGTTGACAGACAGCAAAATGAGCGAGTTTGATACCGATAGATTATTGCGTGGATTGCACCGCACTAATCCATGTGCTGTGCATGTGCAGCGCCGCTGTTTTCATATTTTGAAGGCATCCGCTGCTGCCGCGCTGCTGACGCCCTAATCTGAAAGCAGTTTTACCGGCCGAGCACAGTTGGACAATGTCTTTCCTCACCGCAAACGCGTCGGCCAGCAGCGCCGCCGGCTCCGCGGGCGAGAGCTGCGCGCCGCCCGCCAGCGCCGCGATCTGCTCCACCACCGCGTCCGCTTCGTCTGTGGGTTCGGTGTGCTCTATGACCTGGGGAACCAAACACATATTGATGAGAAAAATGCGAATGTAACTATCTGTTTTTAAGTATTTACATCATCATCATCATCCGTGCGGTCTATCCCGATTGTGAACCCACACTAGTGTGTGGGGTCCCTGGGACCGCCTTTCTGATTTTCTTGGCCCACTTCGCGCAGTCTTGTGCATTCTCAGTGGTGAGACTGTTGGCACGCATGTCACCCTTGCCACCTCGAGCCAGCGCTTCTTGGGTCGACCTGGCCCAAGGGCCCCTGGAGGCGGCATGGCCAGACATTTGTTGCCCACGTAGTTTGCCGATCTCCGTGAGACATGACCATACCAACGAAGGCGGCACTCCTGCAGCTTGTCTGCGATGTCACGAACACGAAGGCTGCCGCGGATGTGGGTGTTCCGCACGCGATCTTTGCGTGAGACTCCACACATCCACCGCAGCATCTTCCTTTTTACGCCTGAACTAATTTTGGTTGAAAGATAAATTGGATTTTAAGGATACGTTTCATCAAGGAAATCGAACCCTTAAAAACATACATCCATTCATTTGAAGTCGAGGGCAAAAGCTATACAAAACTATACTACTTTCGCCGTATGATGATATCCATGACAGTTCTTAATTGTCAATTATAGTGCTGTAACGAATGTATATCAATCGAGTTGGCAAAGGAAATGGAATCGGATTTACCAATTTTTAATTTTTAAATAAATTCTTAATAAACGGGTTATGGCTACTAAGTTATAGAATAAAACACGGTATCTCGAAAATAATAGTTAAAAAATAGCACACAAGGCAGACGCACTGGTACTGATGCGAAAGACGTGATAACAAATTACAAAATGGTCGCTCCTATTTATCGATTTTTTGTCGATTCAGTAGTGTCAATACACTATTGAATGGCGTTCCTTTTCACGCATCGAGACGCTGCAAAAATATATTAATTTAATTTCGAATACTTCATTTATTAATGGTTAATAATAAAAACAATAATTTACTTGATAAGATTCGAAAGAACAATAGTTTTTTAATAGTTTAAAACATTTTATTTTTATTTAGTTTAAAATAGTATGCATGACACGGAACAATAAGAGCTGTCAGGCATATCATCTTACAGTGAAAATAGTATACAACATAACTTATAAGCAAAAAGACGGCAAAATTACAAACTGATTCCACCAAACTTTAGACGATAACTCTTAATAATTAAGATAACCCATAATTACTATGGTATTGTCTTGATTTATAATAGTGATGATTTAGCTAAAAATGCTCAAAATGTTTATTTTATTATTTAACAAAAACTAAATCATTTTTAACACTCTTGAAATAACTAAATAACGTTTGTTAGACACAGTGCTTACCTAAAGTTGGCTTAGACTAACTTTATTTGATACTAGCTGCCTCGACAGACTTTAATCTGTCAAAAGTAATTGAACGTCACGGCGTCGGTAAAGCAGCACGTCTCGCCTGCGTTTCTCCAACTTGATTTACATATACATACAATTATTTTTCACTGAATTTTTTGTTCAAACATACTAAAATAAAGCCTCTATCACTCCTGAATTAGCTTTCTGTTAGTGAATGAATTTTCACGATCGGATCTGTAGCCTATTCAATACAATCAAACAAACAATCAATCAAATCTTTCCTCTTTATAATATTAGTTATAGATGAATAAAAAACATTACCTTATCTTGAATATCGTTGGTCTCAGCCGCGCCGCCTAGCTCCCGTTCTAGCGATGAAGAGCCGCTGGCGAGGTCACGCGGTGCGTTGCTGTTTTCGAAATGGTCGGAGTGGAGACCGTCAACCTACAAAGATAAGACTATATTACAACTAATCCGAAATCCAATCTACAATTATAATCGTGCTTCGTACAATTATAATTTCGTTCAACCGCTCAAGAGCGGTTGAACGAAATTTAACTCTACGGTTTAGTTATAAGAGTTAGCGTACGGATCCGAAATGTGGTCTCTTAACAATGGACTTTATGGAGGACACTCTATGTATTATGGAGAGATATTTAAGTATGTTTACGCGATCGAATTAAAAACGAGAAAATACATGTAGGATTTGAATGCTGAATGGCACGGAACGACAGCGTGACGTATGAAGGAGTGAAGGAGAAAGACTGATCTGAGGTCTGTACGGGAGTGAAAGAGTAAGAACGATTGAGAAAAGATTGTACAAGAAGGAGGGAAAAGACGGTTAGTGCAAAAGAAGTCGTAGGTAGTTGCTCATTATCTCTGTTGTAATAAGTAAAAAAAAATTGGGACGGAAATAAAAGTGTGTTTGTCCGTAATCCTCGAGTCTCAATCAAGAAACCATCCCACATACGTAGTAGAGCTAAAATATTTAAAGGCAAATGCATCAATTTTAGCGAAGACATAATTTCAAAACTAAAGTAAGGATTCCAGATCTCAGCTTCAGTAGCCTGTTGCTTTTAGCTTCTCTGCATGTTCAGACGTAGGTATTTAGGCTGCGGTAACCGCTACGCACCTGGTCTGCGGGCGCCGGCGGCAGCGGCAGCGCGGGCAGCTCGTCCACGCAGCTGTCCGTGAGCGCGCGGCAACCGCGCCGCGAGGAGCATGGAGAGCCGTCCATCATTGTCATTTTCCTATAAACAATACATTAGAATATCGTTAAGACAGAAATACTACACGTTTCAGCATAATAACGATTACAATATACCAAGGATAATAACAACAAAAGCTAAAAAAGCTGGATTTTGGGCTCCAATTGGAACAATTGGACTAGTTATGCAGTAAAAAAACAATCTCCCTCATCGTCGAATTTTACTAAGTACACCATTGCCTCCTTGACCAGAAATTAAATATTAGTTAACAAACAATTAAAGGCTCGACCTATATCAGAATTATTTATAAACAACTAGCTTTCCGCCCGCGGCTTCGCCCGCGTGAACTTCATTTTTCTATCCCGCTTTTCTGTTGAAATTTTTTCTGAATTTTTTTTGCTATAAACCTCACGGAGCCCGAGACCTTTCCAACGAATGCAAAACCGTGGAAATCGGTTCGTGCGTTCTGGAGTTATAGCGTCAGGAAGGAAAACCTTATGTACTTGAAATTAGGTCAATTTCAAGTACATAAGGTTTTCCTTCCTCTCTCTCTCTCTCTCTCTCTCATAAAAATAAAGAAAGTTTTCAGTTATTGTCACAAAATCGAACGAAACGTTTATGTTGAACCGTTATGTATGATGTTATGGCCAGAGGTCAGAATTAGGTAGAGTTATTTATGTACTTACACTGATTTCATATAGCGAAACAATAAAGTGGATATGCCTTAAATTCCGAGATTAATTTTAAAGAGCAGGAAAAATCCCGTGAAAAAAAAGTTATTTACTTTGACACAATTTAAACCACTGCACGCGCGACGTTGCCAAACTTACATCAACGACAAATGGATTTTGAACGTTTAGAGAAATTCATTAAAGCCAGCAAATATTGAAAAGCTAATGGTTATTAAAAAAATAATTAAATCATTTATTTCAACCGACTAAGGTCATATTATTATTAGTATTACACAATAACTTAACCTAATGTTAGTCAAAGATAATAATTCAAAATATCTATTTTCATTAAGAAATAAAAGTAAAAATCATCAGGTTGCGATGTGTCCATCAGATTGAATTGAAGAAAATTAATTAAATTAAATTGAGTTAAATTGAACCAAATTAAATGAAATTGAACTGAATTAAATCAAATTGAATTAAATTAAATTGAGCATTAATAAAATACAATTAAAATTTGCACACATTGACGCCTCTAAGAGCTACCGCCCAGTGCTGCAGAGACAGAGACTCGGCTTTATGAGACAATACCTACCGCCCAGTGCTGCAGAGACAGAGACTCGGCTTTATGAGACAATACCTTCAGAATGACATTGGAACTCCCCAGCATTCGACTTCTGACGGACGCCATCTTTTTGCGCTATATACTTCAATTCTCATAAAAGTTAAACTCGTACAGTAATGTCGGAAGCGAACTCTTTAGTGGTACTTTGAAAGTATAAGTATTAGAAGTTGCTCAAGACTGTATGAATATTTTGTATTGTGAATTAATGTAAATACTAATAAAATTGTGTGTTAATTATCTTTGCTTTATTTGTCTTGTCTATCTCTGGGGTTTTCATTATTATTTATTTGTATATTGTTGGCCATACGGGATTGTCCATTAAAAATCCCGGGAAGATCCATATTATTATCAACATTTCGATGAAGTACATAAATAACTCTACCTCATTCCGACCTCTGGAGTTATGCCACTTGCCTTGAAAACTTTGCATAATAGTAATTACCTAAACTACAACTTGAAAATGACAAATACTCACATAACATCGGGCGCTATGCTGGGGTCGCTGCATCTTCTCTGAGTCATTCTTTTCTCGCCTTCATTCAAGAGATTGTCACAAGATCTTGTTTTCGTCATTAACCCTGTAACAATTAGGAAAAACCTTATTTTTTATTTGTATTGTCATTGTAACACTGCTTCAAGTTTGTTTAAAATGGCATCCATCAACAAAGTAATAAGGTAAAATCCTTTATTGTCAGAAGACAAACCCCTCCCGAATTTAAAACTATTAATACACAAAAGCAAAAACATAACTAGCTTTCCCCTATACTTCATTCATTATAACATTACAAATAAGAAGCAGGGGGCTAAAATAATGAATGGCAACTTGCATTTGATGTTGCCATGATGATAACATACCTGAGTATAACCTGGCAAAATTGAAAATTCTTTCCGCCACAACGTATGAAGGCATTATGTAACATTTTAGATTTAGTGGAGTTATAGTGACCGTAAAAATGAAAACCCCTGCCTGTTTTAGGTTTTTACATCGACAATATAGTTTGATGCAAGATAAAATAATTTATTTTGGCAAAAGCCTCCTAAATTCTGAAGTTCCTTTACTTTAGATGAGAACAATTTTGACAGCTGCTATAACAGTAGATTTTAATAAATTCGGCATAAATGTTAAAAGTAATAATGTTTATTGTACTTTGACCACAAAGTGTACCTTATAAAAAACCTTTTTTACTTATGTCTAATGCTATAATGAATGGAGTATAAGTGATGTAGTGACCGCAATGAAACAATAGATGTAAAAAAAGTGGCACGCTTGGTTTTCAAATAAACGGTGGAACTTGCTTCAATTATTTTTTGTTTATGAAAAAAAATTAAATACATAATTTTATTTCAATTATGATTAATTTTTCTCTTTTAATGAAAATAGGATCAGCCCATAGCAATTTCGAGGTAGAGAACCAAGAACTCAAATAAAAATAAAACAAAATCTTAATTTAAAATGAAAACAAACAATACATTACAAGTGGTAGCATTTAGGAGAGGAAAAGTACAGGCTAGCTTATCTCTAAAAATATATTTCTACCAGCCGATCATAGATCGATATCGATCATACAACAGGATACAATCAGGATCAGGATACAGGATCACCGGAGAGTAAGTCGGATATTTAACAATGAACACAAAGATTTTGGTTCTGGCCAGATTTGAACTCGGGACCACACGATCCACGAACTGAGTTCAAATACGTATGTTCGTCACATCAATGTTTGCCATAGGTGGGGATTGATTTCACAACCTCCGGCGCCAAAGGCAGGATCGCTGCCATTGTGGCAACAGGGCAGTTTATCTGTTTGCAAAGGCAGCGTATGAATGAATATAAATATGCGCCAGACAACACACCACTTGTCATGCTCTCGAAGTAGGGATAAATATTCTCGTGTTGCGAGGTACCAGGGGCCATATTACAATCACTTATAGCCAGCAAGGATTGACCCGAGCCAACTGCGCACGCTGCGCTCCGGCCACAGCACCTGGGGCGCACTAGGACACTGTACCGTTATGCGCGGCGTGCTGGTGCGGGCTGGGCACGCGCCGCGCGGGCTCGCCGTCGGGCTCGTCGCGCTCGCCGCAGAACATGCCCGTCCACACGGAGATGCTGCGCACGCTGCGCTCCGGCCACAGCACCTGGGGCGCACTAGGACACTGTACCGTTATGCGCGGCGTGCTGGTGCGGGCTGGGCACGCGCCGCGCGGGCTCGCCGTCGGGCTCGTCGCGCTCGCCGCAGAACATGCCCGTCCACACGGAGATGCTGCGCACGCTGCGCTCCGGCCACAGCACCTGGGGCGCACTAGGACACTGTACCGTTATGCGCGGCGTGCTGGTGCGGGCTGGGCACGCGCCGCGCGGGCTCGCCGTCGGGCTCGTCGCGCTCGCCGCAGAACATGCCCGTCCACACGGAGATGCTGCGCACGCTGCGCTCCGGCCACAGCACCTGGGGCGCACTAGGACACTGTACCGTTATGCGCGGCGTGCTGGTGCGGGCTGGGCACGCGCCGCGCGGGCTCGCCGTCGGGCTCGTCGCGCTCGCCGCAGAACATGCCCGTCCACACGGAGATGCTGCGCACGCTGCACTCCGGCCACAGCACCTGGGGCGCACTAGGACACTGTACCGTTATGCGCGGCGTGCTGGTGCGGGCTGGGCACGCGCCGCGCGGGCTCGCCGTCGGGCTCGTCGCGCTCGCCGCAGAACATGCCCGTCCACACGGAGATGCTGCGCACGCTGCACTCCGGCCACAGCACCTGGGGCGCACTAGGACACTGTACCGTTATGCGCGGCGTGCTGGTGCGGGCTGGGCACGCGCCGCGCGGGCTCGCCGTCGGGCTCGTCGCGCTCGCCGCAGAACATGCCCGTCCACACGGAGATGCTGCGCACGCTGCACTCCGGCCACAGCACCTGGGGCGCACTAGGACACTGTACCGTTATGCGCGGCGTGCTGGTGCGGGCTGGGCACGCGCCGCGCGGGCTCGCCGTCGGGCTCGTCGCGCTCGCCGCAGAACATGCCCGTCCACACGGAGATGCTGCGCACGCTGCACTCCGGCCATAACACCTGTGACAAACGATTACAATTCAGAATGTATCTTACTTCTTACTAATATTATAAATGCGAAAGTTTATGAGGATGTTTGTTACTCTTCCACGCAAAAACTACTGAACGGATTTGGTTGAAACTTTACAGTAATACAGCTTATACTTAAGAATAACACATGGGCTACATTTATAAAGAGTTTATGTAATTTTATGAAATGTATGCGGACGGAATGCTAGTTATGTATTAAATTATTCAGTTAATGACTAACTAATGACGGCACAGCCCAACTACTTCAAGTAGAAAATCTATATTTGGCATGTAGGTTCCTTGATCTAAGGGAGTACTCAAAAAGATTTTTTTTAAATTCCCGCGAGAACGTACAGCGAATGGTAGTGGATTATACAAATACTGGATAAAAGCTACAGTTTATAAATTTGGAGAGCTATGATATGGGGTTCGTTATTTTTTAGTGGGTTTGCGTTTGGCCTCGGTCTCGCCTGGTGGTAAGCGATGACGAGGACGATGGTGGTACACGCTTACCCAGAAAATACCCAGTCACTCTAGCCTTGAAGATACCAAGGTTGTAAGTATCCGGAAACACAGACGCAGAGAGAGCGTTCTACTCCCTAGCGGCAGCAAACCGTTGAATGCGGATTGCTGGAATGTCAAGCACATGGGGTAGGAAGCTCTCATCTCTGTCTCTCTGTTCTTTAGGGGGCTCAAAAAAGAGACTATACCTGTTGTCGGTGCGGATGGTAGAGATGGTTCCTGTAGGCGGGCTGCGGCAGCAGGTGCCACACGGCCGCCGTGGTGTCGGCCACGCGGGCGTCCGCGCGCTCCACCTGAGTGTTGCACAGGAACGTGCCGAACATGCACGAGTGCACGTGCGTGGCCAGCTTTATCTGTAAACAATCAATAAACAAACTTAGATCTCATCCCATACTCTAATCACAAAGTAAGACACTATAATATCGAGTCGATATACAAAGCGGGTAGGACACGTCAGGCCTGATACGTAATAATATATTTTATATCGAGGGACTGAACGAAGCCATAATATACCAGAGGTGTCAATGAAACCGAGGGTATATTAAGTTGGCGTTTAGTCTCGAGGTGCAAACTGTACTTTTAACAAAATAGTCAATTTGGTACAAAAAACATTTAAAACCGAACAAATTTACACTCGACAAAAATTCTGCAATTTTTTATTTTTCCAGTCATAGATTAACAATTTGAAACACATGGCGCCACCTTCTTTGCAGATAAACCATGGAACTAAAACTCTCAACATTTTCGCAATGAAAATACACACTCCACGAAGACAGTAGGTATATTTACCGGCTGTTTGAGTTTGTCTATGTCACATGAAGGAAAATAAAAAACTAAAGTGGTCACTTTAGTTTCGCGTCGCAAGGCTATATCGGCGTCCTTTTAGGGCAGGGCATAAGAAGTAAAAATCTGAATTATTTTTAGAAGCTTAGTATTACATCGGGTGAAGTACCAGGATCGCATACATTGTTGTTGTTATTTGCCGCCTGCATTACACTTGCCATCAGTATAGCAAATAATGTGGAATCTACCGTAGTCAAAAAAAAATCAACTGAAACTCTTCGAAAGCAATATTAAAGTATTATTATTGTTTTTTAACTCTTTTACTCTACGGCATATTCACGGCAATATGAAAATGAAGTACCAGGGCATAATAACTTAGTGGGGGTTATTTTCATATTAAGATAAGATAAATAAACTTTATTGTACAAACAAATACAACAGGTAATTAAAGAAAGAAACACAATAACGTACAATTAACGTACACATTTAGTACGAAAGTTAAACAGTCGTGCTAGAACTTACCAGGTAAGCCTCATTGAACTCGAAGCTGCAAGGATACTGCAGCTGCAGTTGATGCACCACATCCAGCCACTGCAGGAAGATGGGTGACCGCTCGTTGGGTTCTTCAGCAGCGAACTGGTGGCCGCACCGGTCCGCGAACTTGTGACCAAAGTCTAGCCATTCGCGTTCCACAAGAACTCGGAAGCCCTGAGAACAATCAACATTTGAGGTTAGTAAAGGTTCGCTGGTCTTCCAACAATAAGGGACAAAAAAAAAATCATGGATAAGACAAAAGGTATGTTAAATATGAGCTACGCTTACCACATTTTTTTTGGGGATCTTAAGTCCCAAAGTTGTCTACCTAGACGAGATCTAATGAGGCAGAGTTTTCTTCGAGAAAAAGGTAAAACTGTTGAATTCAACGGAGAGAAAGCATTCAGAAAACTGTACTATTTTTTTTCATCCAACATACTTTAGTGACTACGGAAACAAAAATCTACAACAGTGATGAGGAACGTTGGTTGATGGTTGGAACTCTTACTATGGGCCTCACAAGGACGTACAAATAAGAGAATCAAAAACTGCCAAAATAAGGACGACTTGAAGGCAAACGCGGGGTACGATAACTCTAAATCATTTTATTAATTAGCAACGCGACTCGATTGCTGGTCGCTCGCATTTTGGCAGCTTATGAGCCAGTGACGATACAATATGCGACGTCAGATAGCAAATATCACTCTCTAAATGAGTTTGAAGCTAGTGAACAGCTCAGGAGAATCACTCTTAATTTTTTTACCTAGGTTTATCTTTTAACACATTTAGTGCGATACCGGACATATAATAAATAAATATGCGCCAGACAACACACCTCTTGTAATGGTCTCGAAGTAGGGATTAATAAATCCCCGTGTTACGAGGTACCACACAAGGAAATAAGCTAGGAGCGTCTCCCAGCACACCCAGACCCGAGTCAATTCAGAAAAGATCGTTTCCTGAATTGACCCGACCGGGAATCGAACCCGGGACACTACGGAAATCGAGGCGAGAAACCGTGCTACAGCGCACTACGCCAATCGTGCCGGTGCATATATATAGCCGGTAAACAAGACATTTTCTATTGTGTCTGGTTTTAAAGCACTAAATGTGTTAAGTGCATTTATCTTATATGTCCCAGCCGTCCGAGCAGTGCACCGCGCCACTACTGTTGCTGTGTGTGCCAGCTGCTACATACCTCCAGCGTGCGGTAGTGCGGGTCCAGCAGCAGCTGCGCGGTGGCGACTATCTGCGGCGTGCGGTCCCAGCCGTCCGAGCAGTGCACCGCGCCACTACTGTTGCTGTGTGTGCCAGCTGCTACATACCTCCAGCGTGCGGTAGTGCGGGTCCAGCAGCAGCTGCGCGGTGGCGACTATCTGCGGCGTGCGGTCCCAGCCGTCCGAGCAGTGCACCGCGCCACTACTGTTGCTGTGTGTGCCAGCTGCTACATACCTCCAGCGTGCGGTAGTGCGGGTCCAGCAGCAGCTGCGCGGTGGCGACTATCTGCGGCGTGCGGTCCCAGCCGTCCGAGCAGTGCACCGCGCCACTACTGTTGCTGTGTGTGCCAGCTGCTACATACCTCCAGCGTGCGGTAGTGCGGGTCCAGCAGCAGCTGCGCGGTGGCGACTATCTGCGGCGTGCGGTCCCAGCCGTCCGAGCAGTGCACCGCGCCACTACTGTTGCTGTGTGTGCCAGCTGCTACATACCTCCAGCGTGCGGTAGTGCGGGTCCAGCAGCAGCTGCGCGGTGGCGACTATCTGCGGCGTGCGGTCCCAGCCGTCCGAGCAGTGCACCGCGCCACTACTGTTGCTGTGTGTGCCAGCTGCTACATACCTCCAGCGTGCGGTAGTGCGGGTCCAGCAGCAGCTGCGCGGTGGCGACTATCTGCGGCGTGCGGTCCCAGCCGTCCGAGCAGTGCACCGCGCCACTACTGTTGCTGTGTGTGCCAGCTGCTACATACCTCCAGCGTGCGGTAGTGCGGGTCCAGCAGCAGCTGCGCGGTGGCGACTATCTGCGGCGTGCGGTCCCAGCCGTCCGAGCAGTGCACCGCGCCACTACTGTTGCTGTGTGTGCCAGCTGCTACATACCTCCAGCGTGCGGTAGTGCGGGTCCAGCAGCAGCTGCGCGGTGGCGACTATCTGCGGCGTGCGGTCCCAGCCGTCCGAGCAGTGCACCGCGCCACTACTGTTGCTGTGTGTGCCAGCTGCTACATACCTCCAGCGTGCGGTAGTGCGGGTCCAGCAGCAGCTGCGCGGTGGCGACTATCTGCGGCGTGCGGTCCCAGCCGTCCGAGCAGTGCACCGCGCCACTACTGTTGCTGTGTGTGCCAGCTGCTACATACCTCCAGCGTGCGGTAGTGCGGGTCCAGCAGCAGCTGCGCGGTGGCGACTATCTGCGGCGTGCGGTCCCAGCCGTCTGAGCAGTGCACCGCGCCACTACTGTTGCTGTGTGTGCCAGCTGCTACATACCTCCAGCGTGCGGTAGTGCGGGTCCAGCAGCAGCTGCGCGGTGGCGACTATCTGCGGCGTGCGGTCCCAGCCGTCCGAGCAGTGCACCGCGCCACTACTGTTGCTGTGTGTGCCAGCTGCTACATACCTCCAGCGTGCGGTAGTGCGGGTCCAGCAGCAGCTGCGCGGTGGCGACTATCTGCGGCGTGCGGTCCCAGCCGTCCGAGCAGTGCACCGCGCCACTACTGTTGCTGTGTGTGCCAGCTGCTACATACCTCCAGCGTGCGGTAGTGCGGGTCCAGCAGCAGCTGCGCGGTGGCGACTATCTGCGGCGTGCGGTCCCAGCCGTCCGAGCAGTGCACCGCGCCACTACTGTTGCTGTGTGTGCCAGCTGCTACATACCTCCAGCGTGCGGTAGTGCGGGTCCAGCAGCAGCTGCGCGGTGGCGACTATCTGCGGCGTGCGGTCCCAGCCGTCTGAGCAGTGCACCGCGCCACTACTGTTGCTGTGTGTGCCAGCTGCTACATACCTCCAGCGTGCGGTAGTGCGGGTCCAGCAGCAGCTGCGCGGTGGCGACTATCTGCGGCGTGCGGTCCCAGCCGTCCGAGCAGTGCACCGCGCCACTACTGTTGCTGTGTGTGCCAGCTGCTACATACCTCCAGCGTGCGGTAGTGCGGGTCCAGCAGCAGCTGCGCGGTGGCGACTATCTGCGGCGTGCGGTCCCAGCCGTCCGAGCAGTGCACCGCGCCACTACTGTTGCTGTGTGTGCCAGCTGCTACATACCTCCAGCGTGCGGTAGTGCGGGTCCAGCAGCAGCTGCGCGGTGGCGACTATCTGCGGCGTGCGGTCCCAGCCGTCCGAGCAGTGCACCGCGCCACTACTGTTGCTGTGTGTGCCAGCTGCTACATACCTCCAGCGTGCGGTAGTGCGGGTCCAGCAGCAGCTGCGCGGTGGCGACTATCTGCGGCGTGCGGTCCCAGCCGTCCGAGCAGTGCACCGCGCCACTACTGTTGCTGTGTGTGCCAACTGCTACATACCTCCAGCGTGCGGTAGTGCGGGTCCAGCAGCAGCTGCGCGGTGGCGACTATCTGCGGCGTGCGGTCCCAGCCGTCCGAGCAGTGCACCGCGCCACTACTGTTGCTGTGTGTGCCAGCTGCTACATACCTCCAGCGTGCGGTAGTGCGGGTCCAGCAGCAGCTGCGCGGTGGCGACTATCTGCGGCGTGCGGTCCCAGCCGTCCGAGCAGTGCACCGCGCCACTACTGTTGCTGTGTGTGCCAGCTGCTACATACCTCCAGCGTGCGGTAGTGCGGGTCCAGCAGCAGCTGCGCGGTGGCGACTATCTGCGGCGTGCGGTCCCAGCCGTCCGAGCAGTGCACCGCGCCACTACTGTTGCTGTGTGTGCCAGCTGCTACATACCTCCAGCGTGCGGTAGTGCGGGTCCAGCAGCAGCTGCGCGGTGGCGACTATCTGCGGCGTGCGGTCCCAGCCGTCCGAGCAGTGCACCGCGCCACTACTGTTGCTGTGTGTGCCAGCTGCTACATACCTCCAGCGTGCGGTAGTGCGGGTCCAGCAGCAGCTGCGCGGTGGCGACTATCTGCGGCGTGCGGTCCCAGCCGTCCGAGCAGTGCACCGCGCCACTACTGTTGCTGTGTGTGCCAACTGCTACATACCTCCAGCGTGCGGTAGTGCGGGTCCAGCAGCAGCTGCGCGGTGGCGACTATCTGCGGCGTGCGGTCCCAGCCGTCCGAGCAGTGCACCGCGCCACTACTGTTGCTGTGTGTGCCAACTGCTACATACCTCCAGCGTGCGGTAGTGCGGGTCCAGCAGCAGCTGCGCGGTGGCGACTATCTGCGGCGTGCGGTCCCAGCCGTCCGAGCAGTGCACCGCGCCACTACTGTTGCTGTGTGTGCCAGCTGCTACATACCTCCAGCGTGCGGTAGTGCGGGTCCAGCAGCAGCTGCGCGGTGGCGACTATCTGCGGCGTGCGGTCCCAGCCGTCCGAGCAGTGCACCGCGCCACTACTGTTGCTGTGTGTGCCAGCTGCTACATACCTCCAGCGTGCGGTAGTGCGGGTCCAGCAGCAGCTGCGCGGTGGCGACTATCTGCGGCGTGCGGTCCCAGCCGTCCGAGCAGTGCACCGCGCCACTACTGTTGCTGTGTGTGCCAGCTGCTACATACCTCCAGCGTGCGGTAGTGCGGGTCCAGCAGCAGCTGCGCGGTGGCGACTATCTGCGGCGTGCGGTCCCAGCCGTCCGAGCAGTGCACCGCGCCACTACTGTTGCTGTGTGTGCCAGCTGCTACATACCTCCAGCGTGCGGTAGTGCGGGTCCAGCAGCAGCTGCGCGGTGGCGACTATCTGCGGCGTGCGGTCCCAGCCGTCCGAGCAGTGCACCGCGCCACTACTGTTGCTGTGTGTGCCAGCTGCTACATACCTCCAGCGTGCGGTAGTGCGGGTCCAGCAGCAGCTGCGCGGTGGCGACTATCTGCGGCGTGCGGTCCCAGCCGTCCGAGCAGTGCACCGCGCCACTACTGTTGCTGTGTGTGCCAGCTGCTACATACCTCCAGCGTGCGGTAGTGCGGGTCCAGCAGCAGCTGCGCGGTGGCGACTATCTGCGGCGTGCGGTCCCAGCCGTCCGAGCAGTGCACCAGCGCCGGCCGCCCGCCCAGCACGGCGCGCGCCACTACTCCCGCGGCGCGGATCACGCCGGACACGTATTGTGGCCAGAGCGTGCGTTCTAGGTTGCTGTGCCAGCTGGAAAAAAAAATATTATCAGATTGATTGCAAAATGTTGAACTATTACAAACAAACTGAAGTCATTACCATAGTTACATAAATAAGATTGATCTTATCGAAAATCATCAAGATCCGTTTTTTTTTTTTTTATCTTTCGATATGAAAACAAGCATTGTAAAATGCTAAAATAAACAAAGCACCTAACAAGATTGATCTTCATTACACCTGGGGTCTGCCCCCCGATTCAGAATGAAGTTATCGACCGATTCGGTAAATTTGTTTTAATTACAGTAAATGATCCGCTAAGCGGTAGAGGGCAGTACTTCATGTGGACACTCACTTAGCGTGGTCGCTGGGCTCGGCGGCTGAAGAGCGCATCTGCTGGAAGCTTTTCCGCACGTGGTGGATGTTGGGGAGACACATGAACTGGATGTCGGCTAGAGGGCAGTACTGCTGGCACTACTCCATGTGGACACTCACTTGGCCTGGTCGCTGGGCTCGGCGGCGAGCGAGCGCATCTGCTGGAAGCTTCTCCGCACGTGGTGGATGTTGGGGAGACACATGAACTGGATGTCGGCTAGAGGGCAGTACTGCTGGCACTACTCCATGTGGACACTCACTTGGCCTGGTCGCTGGGCTCGGCGGCGAGCGAGCGCATTTGCTGGAAGATTCTCCGCACGTGGTGGATGTTGGGGAGACACATGAACTGGATGTCGGCTAGAGGGCAATACTGCTGGCACTACTCCATGTGGACACTCACTTGGCCTGGTCGCTGGGCTCGGCGGCGAGCGAGCGCATTTGCTGGAAGATTCTCCGCACGTGGTGGATGTTGGGGAGACACATGAACTGGATGTCGGCTAGAGGGCAGTACTGCTGGCACTACTCCATGTGGACACTCACTTGGCCTGGTCGCTGGGCTCGGCGGCGAGCGAGCGCATTTGCTGGAAGATTCTCCGCACGTGGTGGATGTTGGGGAGACACATGAACTGGATGTCGGCTAGAGGGCAGTACTGCTGGCACTACTCCATGTGGACACTCACTTGGCCTGGTCGCTGGGCTCGGCGGCGAGCGAGCGCATCTGCTGGAAGCTTCTCCGCACGTGGTGGATGTTGGGGAGACACATGAACTGGATGTCGGCTAGAGGGCAGTACTGCTGGCACTACTCCATGTGGACACTCACTTGGCCTGGTCGCTGGGCTCGGCGGCGAGCGAGCGCATCTGCTGGAAGCTTCTCCGCACGTGGTGGATGTTGGGGAGACACATGAACTGAATGTCGGCTAGAGGGCAGTACTGCTGGCACTACTCCATGTGGACACTCACTTGGCCTGGTCGCTGGGCTCGGCGGCGAGCGAGCGCATCTGCTGGAAGCTTCTCCGCACGTGGTGGATGTTGGGGAGACACATGAACTGGATGTCGGCTAGAGGGCAGTACTGCTGGCACTACTCCATGTGGACACTCACTTGGCCTGGTCGCTGGGCTCGGCGGCGAGCGAGCGCATCTGCTGGAAGCTTCTCCGCACGTGGTGGATGTTGGGGAGACACATGAACTGGATGTCGGCTAGAGGGCAGTACTGCTGGCACTACTCCATGTGGACACTCACTTGGCCTGGTCGCTGGGCTCGGCGGCGAGCGAGCGCATCTGCTGGAAGCTTCTCCGCACGTGGTGGATGTTGGGGAGACACATGAACTGGATGTCGGCTAGAGGGCAGTACTGCTGGCACTACTCCATGTGGACACTCACTTGGCCTGGTCGCTGGGCTCGGCGGCGAGCGAGCGCATCTGCTGGAAGCTTCTCCGCACGTGGTGGATGTTGGGGAGACACATGAACTGAATGTCAGCTAGGGGGTAGTACTGCTGGCATTCGCAGCCGCCCCCGCGGGCGCGGTTCGTTACTGCCGATGCGTAGGAACGCGCGTCTACTATTAGTAGCTTTATATTCTGGAATGAAAGAAATAAGGATTAGGGTTGGGCTACATCTAGAAGCACCGAATCGCATTTTCCTTTGCTTTTATCTCTTTCTATCACTCAGAACCGTCATTTTCTAGAGCGAGAAAGAGAGCGGAAGTGCGATCACTTCGTCGATTCCGAAATTAGTGCAGTACACGCTACTGCAAAAAACGCGATGTAACTATAAATACACCTTTTGGCATTGATAACTATTGGATGGAATGATTAGGGCACACTACGAATAATCAAATGTAACCCAGCGCGTCGTTTCTGTTTAGGGGGTACATGGATATTTTTTTGAATCAACATTTAGCAAGCTCAGAGTTTAACCTTTTCAATATAGTTTTCATCATACGCAGGTAAAGCACGTCAACAAGGTTTCGATAGTAGACCCTAGCAATTTCAGATGTTATGCAGAAAGCTTCAAAATTAATAAGGCAAGCAAACAGGCTTACAGTTAATTCGAGCAGCACCTCTGACGGCACGTAAAGGAACTAGGTAATTTCATAAAGAATTTTGAGCGGAACTAACTAGGTACTAACTAGGTAACATTATTAACTATCAGATTAGATGATAGATAAAATTTTATTTTATCCACTCTCCCCCACGCGACTTCGTTTCCGTTTTTTATCTGTTTTTCCCGTTTTCGTAGGTATATCGGTAACTCTTTAAATCTTGGAATTTTATTTTATTATTTATTGCGACAGACAACACACCACTTGTCATGGTCCCGTAAGTAGGTATAAATATCCCTCTTATTAAGTACCAGACAAGGAATTAAGCCAAGGGTGTCTCCCAGCACACCCAGATCAGTCAGTTGAGGAAATATAGTTTCTTGAATTGACCCGACCGGGAATCGAACCCGGTCACAACACAAGACTAGGCGAGAAACCGTGCTACAGCGCACTACGCCAACTGTCTCATCAATTTGAATTATAATAAACACACGATTGCAAGAATGAAGTACCAGGGCAGCATACCTTAATGCTGGTATTCGCCGGCTGCAACCCCCTGTCAGTACTGCAGGCGGTCACAAATGCAGCGAGCAGTCTTTCATCTTCGCTCGACCGCCAGCCGAGCCATCCCACTTCGGGTTGCGACGACCGTGCGATTACCGCACCGTTGCCGCGGTGTCTCCACACTACTGCTGGTATGCGCCGCATGGCGCGAAACCTGGAATACAATAAACAAGTTGAATTTCCGACCCACTTTTTACAAAAGTACCTAATTCAAAAAAATCCACATATAGCTAGTAGTTTGGGATGGGCGCTTTAGCCAGACTTTTAAGAGATTCCACTGGGTGGGTATATCCTATAAATTTCGGGATAAGATACGCTTAAAGGACGAAGCGCAATTAGGCGAATAAGTAGATTATCAGAAAAGGTTGACAAAGTTTTATTGGATTTAATGGAATTGATTATTAAATAAATAATAAATATATTTGGGACAATTCACACCAAGATCATCTGACCCCAAACTAAGCAGAGCTTGTAATATGGGCGTCAGAGACTGATAAACATACTTAATTATTTCTAAATACATACTTAAATAGATAATAACACCCAGACACACAACAAATATAAATGTTTGTTGTATTAACTTGATATTACTTAATTTAAAATATATATGTCTATCATTATCTAACTCCCATCCTAAAAACTCTGCATGTTATGCGTTTCCGTTCATTGATCGATCGCTAAAATAAGTCATTGTTGTTCGCGTTTATTTTTTTGCGAAACTATATGAGCATGGTTAGTCATAGGGCCATTCGATAAAATGCACGTACAATACAAAGATGTGTTCATTTGCCCTCATTGTCAATGCATCAAGTCAGAATTGAGTGTCTATACCTACTATCGCCACCTAAGGAATTCATTCTTATCCACATGTAAATAAGGTTCAACAAGTGTTTGTAAAAAAAGGAACATTTTTTAGATACCCAGCTGTGCGCAGGGCGTAGAAAGAATAAACAATGAACCATAGATTGATATGATTGGCATTCATAAATGAGATACGTTGTGTTGTCTTATTGACAATCGTCCCAGTCATTCTACGGACACATTTTCTTTATACTTCTTTACGTATACGTACTAGGCATTGGGCGATTCACACAATAATAGAAATTAATTAACATTTATCATTTAGAATTACTGCTACAGCCAGAAGGTGTCAGAGAAGGCGCGACTGGCTGTTCATGCGGGGGTGTTAGTGCCGACGCTTATGTACGGAAGTGAGACTTGGGTATGGCAAAAGAAGGATGAAAGTAGGATAAATGCAGTGGAAATGAGAGCATTGCGAGTTTGGCAGGAGTGACATTGAGTGATAAAGTAAGGAATAGCATAATAAGAGAGCGATGTGGTGTGAAAGAGGATGTTCAATGTTGTCACAAAAATTGAGATGGAAATGCTAAGATGGTTTGGGCATATGGAGAGGATGGATGAACGGTGATTAACGAAACAAATTTACAAAGCGAGGGTGGATGGAGCTGTTGAAAGGGGAAGGCCTAGACGGACGTACTTAGGACAAGTCCAAGACGTGCTCAGAAAAGGTCAGGTCAGGAGTACCCATAATCGACGAGCATGTATGAAGGATTAATGAGAGTGCAAGAAGCGCAAGAGGTGTGTCAGGACCGTAGCAAGTGGAAAGATGTGGTCTCTGCCTACCCCGCTGGGAAAAAGGCGTGATGGTATGTATGTATGTATGTAATTACTGCTACAGTAATAGTTTATAAAGGACGAGTGCTTGATGAACGAAATTGATTCTGGCACAGATAAAGCAAGTTTGTTTGAACATCCAGTGTGGCGCAGGGAAATTAGACCTATTCCTTGAAAGTGTTGATAGAAGACGTTATTTGCAACATATTAATATAACTAGGGTTTCAAAGTGTACAGTTGACTAGTTATTAGCGTTTTAATATCTTTCCTGAAGTTTCAGACTTTCCTCCGAAATAAAAAGTAAGTATTTATTCGAATTTATTTATGGCATTTTACAAAGCTTTATTCTGATTTTCAAACGACTTCAAAAAAAGGAGAAGGTTCTTAATTCGACTATATGTTTTTTTTTAAATGTAGGTTTGTAACTACCTACATACATACGTAAACGTGATATGTAAGAAATAGATATATTGTAGTGTTTCCTTGGCTGACACCGACTCCATCAATAACAATAATTGTACCTACATCATATTATCGTATAAGTTTTAGAAGAATACGCAATTATTTCTTTACTTTTTAGTGCTTTGTTTTGGAATAGTTTTTTTTGAAGTTGTTTTTTTTGTTATAATTTTGAAGATACGTTTTACGTCCATAGTTGGGTTTTTCTAGTTTTTATTGATATAAATACTAAAATAGACCACACTTAGACATGGCAAATAGAGTCCTTCCGTCAGACATATAAAGGCGATTTTAAGAGACCGCTCTACCGGTCTTTTATATGACTGACCTCGCAACCGAGTCCAGGTCCTCGTCTCCTATAGACGCGGGAACGACCAGGAGCGGCGGGTATGACGGACACAACTTGTAGTCGGCGTTGGCCGCGGTCACCCGCCATGCTCCTTTCAATGTGAAACCGAGTCGTTCCACCTGTGGACAAATATCGTAATTAAGATAGGATAAAAAACCAGAATACACCAGGTTTTACAACAGAGAGGGACCAGACAACCATCAGTAGGGAATTTGCTACAGGAGATAGAGGTAGGCTGTGCAAAAGCGAAAAAAGAAAAAGAGATGAGAATTAATTAATTGCAATACGTCGATTGATGATGTGATTTGGTTTCATTACGTTTTTATACATGAGGAAAAATTATTGAATGAAAGGGTAAGCTTATGCCTCTTCAGTTAGAGCATTTTTTTTTTGTACTACATTCGTCTATGAAAGCTGTGGCAGTGGTCTCAGCAACATGAACCGAAGTGTATGTGAACGTAATAAAACAAATTATATGCTTTTTGTTCCGTCTAGCGTAATACTTGCTGTCTAATATGTTGCAAATAGCAGCTCTTAATAGTACAGTTGTTACCGTACGCTTTCGTTATTGTAGTCGTACTAGCTGTGTTATCAGTAATACCATGGCAATGCTATCGGGAGCAGATCTCAACCAGCCGAATTACATTACAACATACGAAAGGGCTGCATAAGTGTTAATACAGATTTCAGAGGTTATCGTATCCGAATTATTCTGTATGAGTCTTCTAGGTACTAGGCTTGCATAAACTGCATGGAGTACGTACCTCAGGACCGAACCAGTGTCTCTGCGGGGAGTGAGACGCCCTCATTAGTGCTCTGTGTACAGACGCAGGCGGTTGCTCCTTCGCCCACGCGGCGTACGCGGCCGCAAACGTCTCTTGAACCGATCCCATTGGCGCCAGTGCTGTGTTCAGTCTTCGCCACCACTCCACACATTGGTCTCCTGTGCTGAATGATGCCCTGGTAACAAGCAATTACGATTTTGAGTAAAATTGTTAAATACACACATCAAAAGTGTCTAGGGATCAAGCATTTTTATGCGGGTTTCTTGAGATTGAGATGTGGCTTTGTAATAAATTTATGATTTTATAAATTTATATGGATCCTTTTTGGTGCATTTCATAATTTGAAACAGGAACTGTCAATCAAATTCGAGTAAAAGATGAAAATCTGCTGTCAATATTTTCCCTATAAAAACATACAACGCATTGAAGACATTATTAGTGCTACTGTTTCCCTACTACTGATTAAAACCAACGTTATTATGGAGCGGCGACGTCATTTAAGCAGGGAAGAAATGCTCAGAGCCGTGGGAATGATAGAAGCTGGTTCCCGGCAACGTACTGTGGCTTTAGCTCTAAATACAAGTCAGAGTGTTATCAGTCGACTTTGGACACGTTACCGAAGCACTGGTACCGTGGCTGAGCGCCATGGAGGACGGTATCGCTGCACCACACGGAGACAAGACCGATACATTCAAATCACAACTCGAAGAGCTCCAACAATAACCGCCATGATGTTAGCCGTGAGGCTTCATCACTCTTCAGGGAACTTAATTAGCAACCAAACAGTCAGAAACCGCTTGCATGAAGTGAACCTTCATTCCCGAAGACCGCTAAGGGTACCACCTATAGCAATGCACAATCGTAGGATTCCATATCAATGGGCTCTTGAACACAGAAATTGGGCAGAAGAACAATGGCGTTTCGTGTGCTTTTCTGATGAGTCTCGTTTTGGTATGAGACCGGATACAAGACGTATACGACACTGGAGAACCCCTGGACGCCAACAGCGATTAAAATCCTGCCAGGAAGTCCATCCTTATAGTGGTGGAACCATCATGGTATGGGCGGGTATTTGGATCGGCGAAAGAACTGAGTTGATTTGGATCAGAGGCAACCTCAACGCTCAAATTTATGCTGAGACGATTGTATCAGACGTCATCGTTCCTCTACAAGTGCAAATCGGTCCCTTATTTCAGTTAATGCATGTTAATGCATGATAATGCACGACCGCACACCGCAAGAGTTGTAAGACAGACTCTCGCCGCAGCTAAAATCAATGTTCTGCCCTGGCCTGCTCAGTCGCCAGACTTGAACCCGATTGAGCATGCATGGGATATGCTACAGAGAAGAGCTCTGCCGAATATGGAGGGTATCCAGTCGCAAGAAGACCTTTTTTTGTTGTTGCAACGAACATGGGCGGCCATTCCACAGCGTGATTTGGATGAACTCATTTTGAGTATGCCAAACCGATGTTCTTGTGTTGTTAGTGTTCGCGGTAGAAACACGGATTATTAATTGTTTAAGTTACCCAATAAAATTTTAAAGAAAACTGTTATTTCAGTCTTTTTTTCGAACTGTAATGTTAGTGGTTCAAATGTCAAAAATCCCTTTATTAGGAAAATGGCAAATTTCTTTATTCATGCAAAGGTGACTTGGTTTATCGTTACTGTAGACAAACGAAAACACTTTATTTGATGAATCCTTAAAGAAAATTTTAATTAATATCAATCAGGAGAAAAGTTATTGCAAAAATATATGTTGATCCCTAGACACTTTTGATGTGTGTATTTTGGGTAAATTCCTAATGCTGGACCGTTAGCGAAATGGGTCCTGCAATGTTATCTAGTATATTATACAAATACGTTTTTATGATTTTTTTTCGCACCTGTGGTAAATGATCTATATATAATATAATATATAATATGCGCCAGACAACACACCTCTTGTAATGGTCTCGAAGTAGGGATTATTAAATCACTGTGTTACGAGGTACCACACAAGGAAATAGGCTAGGGGCGTCTCCCAGCACACCCAGACCCGAGTCAATTCAGAAAAGATCGTTTCCTGAATTGACCCGACCGGGAATCGAACCCGGGACACTACGGAAATCGAGGCGAGAAACCGTGCTACAGCACACTACGCCAATCGTGTCGTCAATGAAACATGTCTGCCTAGTAAATGCTTATTCAGTCTTGTCTGTCACACATGCGCGAGCAGCGAGCTTCACTCCTTTGCTGTTCGCATTAAGAAGGAGTCCGCAAAACGTTTTGTGCGAATGGCTGGAATATCCACAACGTGAGATTGGTGGAAGGCGTTTTGCGTCTTGTGCTCCGTTGGTGAGATTTAGTCTTTGAATCACAAAGTACAAGCCAGGTATATCTACATCCCTGGTGTATATTTATCGTCTGTTCCAGGTATATATTTATCGTCCTTGTCTTTGTTAAGCAATGTTCCGTAGTGATGACTTTGATAAGCTCTTTGGTAATACGATATTTGATTTTCTAGAGTACATGTAATTGAAAGAACAATGTGTATACAAACATAATTTGTCAAATAACACTCAGATAACATAATTATTTTGACAAGCGAGTTATAAAATCGCATAACACTTTATCATGTTATTGAAGGAAAATTTTAGGTGTCGACTTCCTCGCGTTGCTATGCGTATTATCATATCAAAAATGACCCCGATTTGGGTATTTATATGACCTGACATTCCGAACATTTTCCACAAACACAATATTAATTATTATGTTATGATAAATATTGTCTTACATGTTCTTAACATCAACACAAAATCTTCTCAATCAATATCCATATTATTGTCTATCTTAAGTTTGTAACTATCGCTATTTTTATCCTAGTGTAATATTTACTTAACATTGGCTTTTTTCAACTATAGCACGTACAAATTACGTTAAGGTGTAAAACATAGCAAGTACAGTCATTTAGCATGTTATCATCAAGCATTCAACAATTACAACTTTTGGCACATCTTTGTTATGTTTGAATAAGGGCACACCCTTTATAAAATCAAAAGATTGTGCGTAAAAATACCCGACGTCTCTTAAATAAACAAGGCTTATGTTTGAACAGATTAACGCCTCACATAATTATCATCATCTTCGAAAAAAGCCACATTGCAACTCGTTTAGATAAGATTCGTATGTTAAGTAGAAACGATGATTCCCTGGTAGTCGCGGTTAGCAGAGCGTCCTAAGATGCGTTGGTCATTAAATGGTCTCTATTACAAAAGGCTTTGCAGTCCCAATAAATACGCCGTTTTAATTAGGGCGTTTTGAACAATGCACCCATTTAGCAAAATTCAGCGAGGTTTAATACCTAAAATAGTAGCTGCATATGCACAGGTTGTTCGGAGGACGACAGGTTAACCTTTATGAAACTATTGCGAAAATGGGTCTTATGTCAGTGATTTCTGAGTACCAGGAGAGCACAACAAACCACGTTAAGGTACACCTAAGTGCAGTAAGTCTCCTTATTCGAAACAGCTGCAAAGGCGTTAGCTAACTACCAGGAGTACAGAACAAACCAAGAGTTACGTGCCGTCGATTCCACGCCATCTGCGTCCCAGGGGTGTCAGCGAACTACCAGGAGTACAAAACAAACGGAGAATTACCTGAGCTGTCGGCCGTGTTTGCAAAGCACGATCAGATGCAGCAGGTCGCGTATCTCGACAGCGTCGATGAGCCGCAGAGGCAGCGAGGAGCCGGGCCCGTTGCGTCGACGGGGCTGCATGTGCAGCCGGTAGTTCGACATCGCTATGGTGCCGCCGTCCGCCATGCGGCCGACCCACTGTGAACAAAAGGTATGAATTAGTTAATATAATACGATTCATCCAAAGGCAGAAAATCTGTCCTTAGTCCTTAACTTAATTTGTTCATTGAACATTCGCCCACATCATTAAATATTTCAAATACCTATGTATTTTGATTGTTTACATTTTTTTTATAAATGATTCGTGTTCTGTTCATCAAATTGAATATTTGAATGTGATACTAATAAAGGTTAGAATTGTGATTATTCCAGGTTTATTCAGATTTCAAAGTTCAGCAGATGCAGTAAATAAAAAAAGTGCTTAATACTAGAAGGTCCTAAAGAATGATTCTAGTTGACTATGAATGTTCATTTTATCTAAAGCTACATCAATCAATAGTCAAAAGCGTCTGGAACACCTAATTATTTTTGCTGCACTCGTGATTACATTAAGCTATTACACAACAAATAAATATCCTAAAAAGATAGTAAGATATAATCTACAATTATTTCACAGTCCACGTGCTCAGCATGCAGATAGCCAGTTCGTACACAGTGACCAGTGTATTACGTTCAGATAACCTATGCGTCCTTAGTACTTTTCATCTGACACTATATCTGGCATGCGTCAGTCAGTACATAACAATGTTACAGCGCATATGTGAAGTCACATGGGACGGAATGTTGACAACATTGTGAGACTTACTCAATTCATTGTTCATCTCCAGTATCAAAGTGCTATTGATATATTTTTTGCAATATTACTCTTACATTCGACTGCGACTCGCTTCGTGAAGTATTCAAAGAGATAGATATTTTAACTGTGTACTCTCAATTTATTTATGATAATGTAGTATAAGTCCGTAAAAACTTGCATCTCTTCAAGAAAAACAGTGATGTTCATAAACTCGATACCAGAAATACAAAAAAGCTCGTAACTCCCAGTCTAAGACTGCATAAGGTAGGGAAATCATTTGTTGGTCAATGTGTAAAATATTTTAATAAGATATTTTAAGTCACAAAATAAAGCTAAGTTAATGAAACGAGGTTATTAGTGTTGAGGATTTCTTAAATGATAAGAATTTGTGGTCATCTTAGGTATAATCTGCTCCTCTGCACACTTTTTTGTTATGACTTTACTCTAATTCAATTTCTGTATATAAAACAAGATTGAAAAGAGTAACCATCGAGTTTCTTGCCGGAGTCTTCTCGATCGGAAACAACCTCCGAACCGGTGGTAGAGTCACATTATGTTTAATTATGATAATAACTATCATAGTATTATTTTATGTAAGTTTATTTTTATTCAGTATTTTTTGTATATGACTTGTCATAAGTACTTTTTATAAGTCTATATGAATAAAGATATTTTTTACTTTACATGAAATATGGTTGAGAAAAACCCAGCAATAAGTATCAATGAGATAGCCTAATTCGACTGTTTTTTTTTGCGCCAGACAACACACCTCTTGTAATGGTCTCGAAGTAGGGATTAAATGTCACGAGTTACCACACAAGGAAATAAGCCAGGGGCATCTCCCAGCACACCCAGACCCGAGTCTAAATTGACCCGACCGGCGATCGAACCCGGGACACAACGGAAATCGAGGCGAGAAACCGTGCTACAGCGCACTACGCCAATTGTGTCAAAAACTGACTCGACTATCGTGACTATTCGTGACTGTTCGATAAATGATATGAATAACATTGCCGTTATTCGCTGTATAGCAAAATTTGATTTAGTCCTTAATCAATGAAACTTTATTCGAGTAACAATCTGCTATCAGTTCCTATTTTTTGTTCTAAAAAAAACAAACACAAAGGTAAGTCTTGTTGAAAAGTCCAGAATATTCCAGAAGATACCAGTAAACTCAATCTAGCAGCAGCAGGACTGCACTAGAACTAGCTAGTTTCTGGCGCCATGTTTTGCAGCATTACCTACTCATACATGTTATGCAAAGAGCACTGATCAACGTCCGCATGAGCAAGCATGAGGCAAAGCAAATGATCCATTCGCCATAATTGTCCGTTCACCTTTTAATAACCTATGAATGCCTGGTACATTACTGCAGAATTATTACTACAGGGCATCTTGGTATTCTGCAGAATAAACTATTTAGTCAAAAAAAATATTGTTAGCTGACAAACGAGGCTTTTAAATATACATATACTTCTCACTGTAATTTATTTACTTTTAACTCTAACTATTTACTGCAAAGAAGATGCTTAAAAGAGTAACAGGCGAGTTTGTTGCCGGCCCTTCACATGATGTTTACAAGTTTACAACACATAATTGCCAGTAATTTAATTTTATTCTCCACCTGTCGGTTGCCTGGAAGAGATCGCTATTAGCGATAAGGCCGCTTCAATTGTGCATTGTTTGAAATTAAATACTCAGCTGTAAATCATTAAAATTTGTTGATTTGCAACAAATAATAATATCTATGTTTGAATACTGTATGAGGATTCATTTGTTTAATACCAGTTCATTGCCTCTAGATAGGTTAGATGCCTCGCATTACATCCGCCTATTGTATCTATTTTTTTAAATGTGCAATAAAGAATAAATAAATAAATAATTCGGTAAACGGAATTTGACGATGTTAAAACATGCATGACTCTATAGCTTCGACCCTTCATCCATTAACGTGATTAGTATTAGTTTTAACACAAAATAGATAAACCAGATTCATTTGTTGAATAGTAAGATGGTAAATACTCTTCCATTCATGAGGTAAAGCCAGCCGTGCTGCGTAGGCGGTGCATTGAACCTATCTTTGCACATACGAGTAGGAACGATATTCAGCTCACAATATACGAAACGAAACCATTGTAAAATGAGTCTTATAATAGCCAAATAAAGTCTTATAAAGCTTGATGTGCTGTACTGTGGTCATGTCAAAACCACAATGACCCTTCGATAGGGCTGCCTTATAGACCTTATAGTAGGAAACTTTCCTAGCAAAAACCCTTACAAATATTAAATTTATCTGGGACCTTCTGCTCATATGACCAACTCATTCTAAAACAGAAACTACACTACTGATTGAACAAATAAAAAAAATCATTACAAGAATTGAGATTAAGTATTCATTTAAATTGAAAATATGTTAAAACTATGTTACTCGTTGAAAATAATATAGCTTTACATTAGTGCCATAATTTGAAAGGCAGACCCTGGGACCCCACACACCAGTGGGGTGGGAGTTCACAACCGGGATAGACCGCACGGATGATGACATTAGTGCCATATTTTCTTATAATCAGTCCAGTTTTTTAATTAATCTATTACAAACGCAAAACAAAATTAGTAATCTTTACTAATGCAACGTGGAACAATAACTATCGTTAAAAATAAAAATAAAGTAGCTACAATAGGTAACCCTAATAATATGCACCAATGCGCAAGTAAGTTGTTTAACTGTAGCAATAAAATTATTCTCATAATTATTCTGCCTAACTTCTAAACTTAAAATTCACGTGTTCGTAAATTACCGAGATATCTTTGTGTGCAACCCATTCTTACAGTTTTTATAGCCCGAGAGAGGAAGTCATTACTTTTGGTTTACTTTTTTAGATTAAGTGACGAGCTATAAAACTAATTAAAGAATGTCTTACGCCTGAATTATGAAACGCTAATCAAAGTTGAGCAACGCTTACATGTATAGCTTTCCCTTTCATTCCTACTGACTTGACATAATTAATTTGAAGAGCAGCAGTTATACTGGGGCTATAGTTTTAGGAACTTAATCGCAGCGCTGCGCTGTCAATTTTGAAGCAAGAAAGGGGTAGAAAAAAGCATTAGCTAAATTATAGTTAAATTACCAATTGAATTAATTGTGTCTATACGCCGATCTTTGAGTAACATTTATATTAGGTTGGGGAAAAAGTCTTTTCGCATATAGTATGAATGAACTTGTAATAAAATCTCTTTGGCTATACTATTTGTATCTGGCTGGTTTTGGTATCATTAAAAGTTAAAATTTTAAAGAAAATAATTCCAAATTCAAATTAGGAAAAAGTGTGATTTTCATTTGTTTTTCTTACTGTCAAGATAAGTGGATCTAATGAAGAAATTCGATACATTTTAAAATTGTACTACTAAGAAGGTAAAATGCAACGCAAGCCGTGAAAAAAATTTGCGATGTTTATGGACCTAGTGCAGCGTCTGTGAGAGTAGCACGAATTTGGTTTAAGCGTTTTGAATCCGGAAATTTTGATATCAAAGATGCACGTCGCTCTGGTCGCCGTATTACGGATACAATGGATGGTAAAGTGGAGCAAGATCGGCATATAAGTAGTTACTACGTAGCTGAAGAACTGGGAATTGACCACAAAACAACGTTGCGTGGGACTTTCACGTTAATCAAGTCGCCCGAAAAGTTTTTGCAGCCTTCTACTCCCTGAAGCGTCTTCAGAATTTCCTTCTGATTCATACTAAAATCACTCTAGCTCAGACACTTATGCTTCCGATTATTGATAACGCGGATAGTTGCTATCCTGACGCTACTGAGCAATTCCTCGATAAGCTAGAACATATTCAAATTGTCTGTATTCGCTTCATATTCGGCCTTCGTAAGTATGATCATGTTTCTGAGTACAGAAAGCAATTTATTGAAATGGCTGCCTCTTCGTTTGCGGCGTGATTATCACATGATGGTTCTTGTTTACAACATCCTCTTCAACCCTTCTTCTCCACGCTATCTCTGTGAGCGCTTCTCCTATCTTTCATCGTCCGGCAGAACTCTTCGTTCAGCCTATAATTTACAGCTGACTGCCCCTACCTGTAGCACGAGCATGTATGGTGACTCTTTTACTGTTCAGGCTGTGAAACTGTGGAACAAGCTGCCCGTTTCTATTCGAGAGTTTCGTACTGTGGGTTCCTTCAAAAGATTGTTAAAAGAACATCTTTTTTAAAAAAGGTTTGAATTATGTTGGATCATAATAATAATAATTATTATTTTATTTATTTTTTAATATGTATGTATACTTATTTTAGTTAGGTACTTATATATTTTATATTTGTAATAATATATGTCTATTTTGTAAGTAAGCTGGTCTATTTATAGAAATTTTGACCTTTAAAATGATGTACACAGTTTTGTCTATCCATCACTGTTTGTTTTATGCTTTTCCTTGCATCATGGTCTGCTGGAAGAAATCTCTCTTTAGAGATAAGCTCACCTGTACACTAGCTATCCTTATTTTTCTATTTAAAAAACTGTAATTTGTATACAAACGAATAAATAAATAATAAATAAAACGGTTTTGGCGCATTTGAAAAAAACTGGGTACACAAAAAAGCTCGATATTTGGGTACCTCACGAGCTCACTGAAAGAAACTGAACCGTGTACCCAATTGTGATTCTTTATTACGACGTAATGAAATCGAACCATTTTTGAAGAAGCTGATAACTGGTGATGAAAAGTGGATCACGTACGACAAGAACGTGCGAAAAAGGTTGTGGTCAAAGGCCGGTCAGGCTTCACAGACTGTGGCGAAACCCGGGTTAACTCGCAACAAGGTGATGCTGTGTGTGTGGTGGGATTGGAAGGGCATTATTCATTATGAGCTGTTACTACCAGGCAGGACCATCGATTCTGAACTCTACTGCGAACAACTGATGAGATTAAAGCAAGAAGATGAGAGAAAGAGCCGGAATCAATAAACAGAAAGGGTGTGGTTTGTCATCATGATAACGCTAGACCTCACACATCTTTAGCCACTCAGTAAAAAATTAAGAGAGTTTGGCTGGGAAGTTTTAATGCATCCGCCGTTATAGTCCTCCTGACCTTGCACCTTCAGATTTCCACCTGTTTCGGTCTCTTCAGAATTATTTAGGCAGTGTCAGGTTAACATCACAAGAGGACTGCCAAAACCACTTGTCGCGGTATTTTGATCAAAAGCCTCAAAATTCCTATAGCAATGAGATCATGTCCCTACCTACAAAATGGCAAAAAGAAATCGAACAAAATGACACCTACATACTTCAGTGAAATGTAAATAAACTATATTAAAAAGTTTCGAATTTTCTTAAAAAAGGCGAAGAAACTTTTTCCCCAACCTATAACTAACATTTGTGTTTATAGTTTTCCCATAGATGATATACAAGCTCTGTTGAGAGCTGAGCTCTCTTTGGGACAGATTAAATCGGTGTAGAATGTCCAAAAAGAACTTACTTCTTTTGTAGTTACGGTCATAGTATCAGTTAAAGCATGGTAGGCAGCAGAAGCAGTTGGCAGTACCTGCACGAACTCGCCGCATATCGGCGTGAAGCCGGCGTCGAGGCCGGGCTCGTCGAAGTGCGTGCGCAGGCGCGGGTACAGGTCGGCGGCGCGCACGCGGTGCGGCGGCGGCTCCGGCTGCGGCGGCGCGCGGTACCGCTCGCTCGAGCTCATCTCGCCAGATGTCGCTGACACCTGGGCGGCAAAGAGGGACAAAAGGTTAGGAAGAAAGAAAAATCATAGTGATTTAGCTAAACAATGAAACAATGGGGGTCAATCAGGACCCTGCCTCAGAATGTGATGGCTGCTTAGATAAGAGCCATATACACGACTATATTACTGTATGGCAATTATCAACGAAGGCACTTTCCATTTGCAATTTCTAAATGAATGTATATATCAAGTGACACTCCAAAGTGGCTTCTCTATGAATTCTTACTATCATAATAGCGGGTACACTACATAATTCCGAAAAACTTAACTCCGAAAGTCACAATCACGAATTTCAAAATTCCGAAATATCCGAATTCAAATTCTTAAATCAAAATTCCGATGTATTATTCCGAAATTTCCGAATTAAAGTTCTGAAAATCAAAATTCCGATGTATTACAAGTCCGATTATTAAAAAACCGAAATTTCAAAACTACGATTATTCATAAGTGCGAAAGTCAACATTCCGAATTTCATAAAACCGAATCATCTAAATGCCGAATCAACAATAATCCGAAATTCAAATTATCATAAAAATACGAAGAAAGCGAATAATGTGAAATAAATACTCATAAAATGTTTCATAAATTTACTAAGCATGAATGCTTTCTGGCGCTTTGGTCACAGTCCCAACCTAACCTAGCTTTTAATCTTAATAATAAAGTTATTCAGCTTAATTTATACAAGTATGATATTTTTGGTAACAATACCTTTTTAATTTTAGCTAAGAATTTTTGGAATTTTTAAATTCATAATATTGTTTTTCGTGCCAGGTCTTTTAATGCTTCGTGCTAATGAAAGTCGGAAATTTGAAAATTAGGATTTGGGACTTTCCCAAAAATTTTCGGGTTTTGAATATTCGGAATTATGAAATTCGGATTTTTGAAAATCGGAATAAGTGTATCGGATTTTTTGGGTGTTCCCTAATATAACATATTATGCTCATTCTCATGAAGCAATAATAGGCTGAGACACGGCCTTGTTTGGTAGGTTCTTCAAATAACGGCACGCTATCGAATAAAGATCGATAAATTTGACTAAAACGGTACATCAAAGCGATTTGGTAAAATTGCAAATAAAAAAATTCCACACAAAGTGAAAGGCGGATCTTTATCATTTGTAACTAGAGTCCTACGCTATAACGAGATCGTTGAGTTCGCATCAACGAAACAGGTGTATTACGTACAAAAGGGAAAAACTGAAAGGCTGCATTGTATTTTCATCCACAAGTATTTCCTTATTTAAAAAGCAAGTGAACCACCTGAATCGATATAAAGACAAAAATCATCATTCTAACACACCAGGTTACAGGTCACGTTAATTTATATCCTTCCTTATCAACTGACAATTGTCACATTTCCAAAGTTTGTACACCACTTACAAGATTGAATAATGAATAATTAAATTAAAGAGAATGGCTTCCGGTTCCGAAACTCACATGTCAATTTATTAAACGATTCTATAGGTTATTTTCAGCACTTATTTTGAGTACAGACAAATACACATTAATTTAATCATACATCAGACGGAAAACACCACGTTAATCAAATATTTGACTCATGCGCAATAAAGTTATAAATAGATAACTAAAAATAACGCACAATTCACACATCAAATTAATGAGTAAATAAATACCATTTAGTCTGAAAAAGATAACATGGTAATTAACACAACAGAACGTTCGCTTTCGATACGTAATACTACATATTCATATTATTTAATACAAGTCTGCCAAAGGAAACACAAAACGTGAAACAACAAAGGCAGTTCAAGCTAATTTACAATTAGTGTATCAGCTGGCGCACGAATTAAATGTCTTATATTCATAAATTTACAACATTCATTTTTAGTGATTTCTGAGGAGCCCTTTAACCGATTTTGGCTCTTGTGTATACGATGTTTCCGGGAAAGTCGGGCTCGAGGTGAAATCTTGACGCCTTGGAGTATCAAAATCAGTCCTCAACTCTTTATCGTATGATAACTTGCTATTTTGTAAACATTCCAATTGTAATCGTATTCATTTATAATGTCATTACGATAACTCATAATCACAAAGGGTGCATGCACAGATCAACGAATTCTATTTATAAAAAGGCTACAAACTAACAAATACTTTACTCTCAATCCACATAGTATATCGTAAATACAGGATAGTTTCAGACACGTCACTTTTGCTATTGGCACGTACATAATTAACCAAAACAGATTCAAAAACCAGGAATAGTCTTCACAACGGAACGGGAGATTGTCAATTGCTACGAAGTCAAAGTTTAAGTATAGCGAGACCTGGAATGTATTAGCTTTCTCTTTCTGTTCGTGTGTTATCAAAGAGGCAAAGGTTACCAGAGGCCCTAACAGGACTATTGTTTTGATATGTCTAAATAATAACGGCTCTATTCGATATAAATTTTCTAGAAAGATAAACACAGTAAACATATTACACTGCAACACAACACTGCTACTAGTCAATATTCAATTTAATTACAGCCCGAAACCATTTCAACTTTGAGATCAAGTAGAATCCAATCAAGTTTCTTGTAATTAAAAACTACTGAAGAATTCAAAAAGTCATAAACATCACCTAGCTAGCTGCCTATAAACTCTCACGTCTCGATAAAACATGCTTACATAAGAATAAGCTATAAAACCTAGGGCATTTTAATCAGTCGTAACGTTGTTAGTGATATCTTGATAATCACATTCCAGTCGCTAAGCGGTGGATTATTCTCGCCGAAGCATAAAAGATCCTATAAAATAATTCTCATAGTCAGCTGCCAAGTGCCAACACGTCCTTAAACACAAAAGAATATTGTAGATGGACTTAAAATTCTTAGTGGCGAGAAATCCAGCTCCGTACGTATTTTTAAGTACATGTACATATGCAGGAATGAGTAACATTTTATTTTGTTCTATTAAAAATCTTAGTGGCGAGAAATCCAGCTTCGTACGTATTTTTAAGTACATAATATGCAGGAATGAGTAACATTTTATTTTGTTCGTGAAGGACTTCTAACACAGAATAATAAAGGACCTAGGTTTCCTCCCTGAAGAACCCCCATTAAATTATATGCTGCCCTGGCCGGTTTAATTAGGAACAGTGGTTCCATTAGCCATTCACCAACTAGTAAAACTGAGTACCTCAGTCACGTGATCGACGTCACAATGGCTGTAGGTCGTTACTGTGTCGTCAGCGCTATCAAGTTCGACGCATACAGTAAATTTCTGCAAACCAATTTGACCATTAAACGTGACTGGTGAGCACTCGAGGGACACACGAAAGCGACCTTGCGTTAGCCAACATCCTTGTCTAGTCTAACCGACATCACGCCATTCACGACTTGATGCTCTCGCAAAACGTTACAACACTGATGTTGGCTTAGTAATTTTAAGCATTTATTTATATCTAACAGCGATGTTTATATTGGCGTTTGTTTGTTGAAGTAGTAAGATTAAACTAGCTTGATAGGAATAATTTTATTTCTTTTGTGAAGTAAAGTGGAGATTCCAGCTGGAATTTAAATTCATGTTGAATACATACCGTGCCGATTGGAAAGCTTGCAGTGAACAAACAGTCAATAAATATTTTGTTTTATGTTTACCTGTCGCATCGTTTGGAATTTCATGGCAGAGCCAATATATGCACTATAATGTACCTTTAAGATCCTAAAGTTTAACCCAGGTTACCATTAGGTCGATTAATATTTCAGTTAAGCTAATGTCTTTATTACTGACTTGCATCTTACAGTGGAGTAATAGAGTTGCATAATAATCGCTTGTTTCATAACTTTTTCCCGCAAGAACATCTGAGACAACGGTTTTTAGTTCCACTGCACTAACGAAAAAGTACTTTCAGAACAAGTTCCTGATTTTCCACTTAACGACCACAAGTTAGGCCCGTTAATGGCTTTCACGACACTGTCTGAATATTTACTGATATGATAATATCGTACGACTCAAGTGAAGGAGAATTATGTGTTTGTATTGAACATGCTATCTGTCGTGATCATAAAAACTTTTCTTATTTTACTTGGATCTTAATGACAATAATAAGTTGATAATAAACGTTTCCCTAGAATAATACTTGCGTTAAATTTTGACCTGTGTTATTATAACCTTCCATTTTTAAAATTGCTACAGACGTACCACTTACGATCAAGCAGTACGTTCAATTCAAGCAGTATAACTCTCATTTAGAAATACTCTTCCACAATGTTTTATCCTATAACGTCCATGTCAGTTAACCAACATTGGAACATAATTATTTTAAATGTTGTGAAGTTCGAAACTGGTATGTGAATGTGTTTGTTTATGGGTAACAGTGTGTTGAACCGGTGAATGCCAAGTGAGTATTTGTTCGTTGCATCAATCGTAAGAACTTACACACATATTTATTGTCGTTATGGTAAACGTTTTATGGTCGTTGGCTAGCATTGTGCCACCAGTTGTACAAACATGGACAAAAATTCTAATTACTGTAGGTTCTGCTCGCGACTTTGTTCGTGTGGACTGGTCACTGGTTGGTTCAAAGATTGATTATGGCAATTTGTAATATTTTTTTTCTTTGTTATATTTTTTACAGAGTAACAAAACACTGTTTAGCCTTGCCTAACTAACAAGGGTCGCAATATACTTCTGACAATACCCCTTGAAAAAAGGACCTTTTCAAGACCTTTCCTCTCTAAACTAACTAAACAGAGTAGATTTTTATCGTTATCTTACAACTGACATCCAAATTATTAAGAATTCTGCGTTGCTTTTAATTCGTAAAGGCTGATAGATTTCAATATAACACTGTCAACGTACCAGGAAAGCATCACTGCGTTGACGGTGCAAGTGATGCAATCCGGAGGTGGACTCTGCGCTTGGATGTGCTCAGCTTGTTGCAACTCTTGCAACATTACATTACACTTGTCCTAGATGCTCTTAACAACTTTAGCATTCATTGGTTGTTATTGACATATTAGTTCGAGAAGTTATAGAGGACGCACATGTTCAGCTGGTGAATACTGAAAAATAATGTATTCAACTAAGTGTAAGACTGCATCGTCGCTTTCTGTAAGTTGAAATGGCAGTCATCTTTTCCATAATTAGATCTCTGCACTGTTCTGATACTTCTTGCACAAAGCAAAGCGTTTAAAATACAAGAGACTAATCAATCATAGTATTAATATGAAACAGATGGCACCTATATCAATAAGAGAGTAACGATTTGAGCAGCACTTCTAATGAAAGTTGTGCTTCATTCTGATTACATATTGAAATTTGAGAGATGTTTGCCTATCAAACTAAAGGCGACCTAACTTCGAGTGAGTTTCCGAAATTCGTTAGTGAACAATTTTAAGATTTACACAGGTATTTTAAGAGAAAGGTACACAATTCAACATTTGTTGGCCCGAACTAAAAGGTTCGGTGACTCGTTTCTTTGTCGTACCATCCAGCCAGACGTGGAACGCTCTTCCAGCACATGTGTTTCCTTCCTCGTATAGTCCCGGGTTCATCAAGCGGGCCGTGAAAAGGCATTTCTGCAGGCCTTCAAGGTGAGGATGGCCAGCCCAGTGATTCGTTTGAATGACTGGGCTTGTCAACCTCATATCTGGACCTCACGACCGCTTTCCATCAGGTGGAGTGAGGTCATCTTGACGGGCAATATAAAAAAAAGAGAAATAAATAACACAAAGCCTTTCCTATTAATTCTTGTTATATTATTTCAGCCTTTCTAATGGAAAAATAAAACTTAACAGTATCTAATTTATTTTCCCTATTAACTCTTTCATAATTTCCTTCTATGCTTTAAACATGTCTAGGCATGCGTAAGTACTAAATTAAATCCAGACTGTGCTCGAACATGCCTAGTTTGTCACAGCAATTAACGAGCTAATGGACACAGGTAGGCCGCATGGGTTTAGTCATGGTGAAACTTGTCACTTCGCATTTGCATAGGCCTTATTTGTATAGAAACTTTGCTCATACTTACAAATAAGCATGAAAAGATACAGTCAACATCTCAAGCGCAACACTGCTGGTCGAACTGTTATTGAAGACGCTGTTTGCTTGACGAATCAGGAATATCATCAGACTTGACCTTATAATGCTTGTCAAGATGACCTCAATCCACCTGATGGAAAACGGTCGTGAGGTTCAGATATGAGGCTGACAAGCACAGCAATGCAATGTAATCGCTGAGCTGGCCATCCATCTTTAATGCCTGCAAAACATGTGCTAATTTTCAGGTCTTAGTGACTAGTTAAAACCTTGCAACAGCATCTAGCATCCTCAACCTCTCATTGGTTGTTCTCAGAACCTCAGAGTATATTTAAACCTCGGACAATAAACGGAGAACCCTAATTGATGTTGCATTCCATCGTAATGATGTAACGCGGCTAACTGCTTGAGTATCCTCAATAACTGAACATTAAATAGAAAATAACTTCGCTCTTAAAAGTAAGAATTTAAGGGCCAGTTTTGAACGGATAACATGCGCAGGCAACACCTTAACCATGATATAAGAAAGTACAGAAGGTTTTCAAATGAATAACAAGGCCATTTCAAGGGTCTTTCAAGTACCCACAATAGAACAACACGGTCAGAGCGATCTAAAAAATCCGAACTGGAATTCAATCAGGTGACGAATCTATCTATTGACACAATTTCAATACATGTACTGTGTCAAAGAAGCCATCCAACTTAGATGTCTTCACTACTACATTCGTCAGGAAGGTCTTCGTTTTTGAGTTTTTTTCAAATTCGATAACCTCAGATACGACGATAGTGACCTAGGTGAGAAGTGAGTTCTTCAGAATACTTAGCCCTACAATCTTGTAGCAGAAAGTTACAGAATAAATCGTTTCGTTGCACGAGCATTGACGTATAAATAAAATCTTATGACTTTTATGACTGTTGTGAGACATCCACTACTCTGTGCCGGCAACCCGTACTTAGCCGGCAATGAATCAAGCCCAGGTGCTTATTAGCCTGGGCTATCATTCGATAGGATGTTTATAGGCCTTTATGCAAACCTGTTACGTAGAGATTCATGATCGCTTTAATTGGCATTGGTGGCTGAACTAGTTCGCTGTGATCTGTTTTATATATGTTAATGTAATGTAATTTTGTGATGAAATAGGATTAAAAAGCATACTGAAGAACGTATACGAACGAAAGTACGTCTACCGTGAGTTGCCACTTTAAATGTACGTTATCGTTCGCGTAAAATATTTGTATGTTATTTCGTACAGCGCCTATGTGGAGTCGAAGTAGAACTAAAAAACGGTTCCATAACGTAACAATAGCATCTTATGGTACCGTTTTTTAGTTTCAATTCGACTCAACAGAGGCATACAATACAAGGCAAAAATCCCATACAAATACTTTACGCGAAAGATAAAACTTAATTTGGGGCTAATCACTTCCCTCTTAAGGCAATATTAACCGCCAGATTCTTAAAGGCTAATTTAACACAATAATTAGTTAATCCTAGAAAAAGGTTTAAAAACTAAACTGAACTACTTTTCTGAGGAAAACTGAAGATTGACCTCACATTACTTTACGTTTGATAACGATGGTTTTATTAATGGGATCGTAATTAAATGGCATGATTTTGACATTTGGTCCATACTAAAACTACTGCTCTGCTCAACTGTTTCAGTTAGGTCCCAGTTAACTTTTTTAGTTAAATATGACTTTAACCAGAATTCTAGCAACGGCCATCGCGCAAAAAACTGTTTAACTGTTTTTGACAACTGCTCCATGGATTAGAACATCAACAAATAAATGTCATGTCATGTGACAGACAAAATGACAAAGCACGATGCTTGTAAACTGCTAACGCCAGTTCATCATGGGAAAAACCGTCAAGAACAAAGCGTTTTGTGCACGTGCTTGAATGCGAATTGCGAGCGAAGGTTGAGTTGGGGGTACTGCGGGATTTCAACACTGTGATCCGAGTACCTGAACACGATTCTCACGCATTCGATGTAACATATTATATCATATTAATAATATACTTTACCTAAAATAAGGTTTTAAATTGAAGCTCAGGTATAAAATTGACAATAAAATAAATAAAATTCCATAGGAGCAGCAACAAAATTTAAAAAAAGAACACCAACATTGAGAAAAAACTCTGTGATTAGGGTACTTTCAATTCATGGATATTAAATTTCTACGTTTTTCACTCAGTAATGAATAATATTACCCCTAGAACCCTAGAAACTACATGCAAAACATATTATTTGTCATACACAACCTATGGTTATATTATAAGTACATATTTGTTTTTGCTTATTTCATAAAGAGACAAAAAGTCGAACAAATTAAGGGCAAAGCGCTCATAAGTACAGGAGCCGTAAATAGAACTACCGTTTGGCAATAACGCAAATTGTTAATAAACATACTCCAATTTACTCCCTTTGTACCAGGGCAGCATATCTCGCGAGAGTTATTCATAAGACTGTAATGAAAAATGTCAACGATAAAGTATGGGCAGGCTGTTAGCGTAGGCGTCACGCCCACCGTTCGTTTTGCGCATTCACCCTGAGTAAACCTCAGGGCAACGAACAGAATACCACGTTTTGCGGCCTAAAAAGGAGACGGGGAATCAACAATATCAAGTTTTTGTTACATCATTCCGTCGTAATAAGTCGGTGAGCAAAAAACAAGATTAGATCAGTTGAAAGAGTTTGTCTGTCGGGTTCTATTACATTTTGTGGACAAAAAAACTTGCGTGATTCTGTATCGGATGACATAACATAATAAACGTAACAGTTCTTTTGTTGCAGGTATGTACACTGCGCTGTAACCCACGTCATTAACGACAGAAAATGTTGAAGAAGCCCTTAACAATCTTTTTTGTCCTTCATATTGAAAGGTCGTCATATTAGTGTAGTTCATTCTGTGATATTAATAAGGAAGGATTTACTAAACTCGTAGGTCGCACAAGTAACAAACAAAGAACCACTTTTTGGGTAGCAGAATTAACTACTTGCTTTAAAATAAAATACATTAACTGATTTATTTTAAAACTTTTTCAAAGTAAACAGAAGAACAAAGCTTTTAGTTTTAAACAGAACGAAATGTGTACTAAACTCTGCACCATTAAAAAGACCGTCAGGCCGCGCGGGTGGCCGGTTAGTATCTAGGCACAAACCGACCGAGTTGAAGAGGACAGCTACTTGTTATATGACTGACTAAGGATAACATAGCTAGTGAACTTGATAGCTTTATAGATGAATTTTGGGCGCAGTTCGTTCACCTCTTATACGGATAGATGGATGATGGACGTAAAAAACCACTGAGCTTTACGTAGGAAGGGTACGATGCACTCGCACGCTTAATTCATACAGATTAACTATT
The DNA here is from genome assembly GCA_947369235.1 of Udea olivalis. Classification (NCBI taxonomy): domain Eukaryota; kingdom Metazoa; phylum Arthropoda; class Insecta; order Lepidoptera; family Crambidae; genus Udea; species Udea olivalis. Next base: position 3,887,464 of record OX376362.1, on the reverse strand, counting down.
TAAAGTGGCGTTTGTTTTGTGTACCAATTTGATCCTTCGGCTCTTGATTTAAGAACAGAGAACATTAATTATGTATGCTCTTGGGAGCATGGAATATTGGAATCTTTTAAATGCTGATATGCTTAAGACGCGTAATGTATTCTGGACTTGAGATTTAAATAGCCACCAATCGAACATGTTGGGATAAAAGTGGAATATTAAATTGAAAAAAACATTCTTTTACAATAATATCTTACGAAAAACTTTAATACTTACTTATAATAAAACGACAGAACTAAATATCAACAAACCCATGCACAGTATTTATATGAATGGGCACCGTACAACGAACAGAAGTAAATTACCCTCTGCCGGTACCAGGAAAACATGAGTTGAGTGGAGGGCTTGCAACGATTTCCACGAATTCGCATCTGAAGGTAACTTTCGAACGAACCGTTGAGAGCGAAAGTTGTTATGACGAGCCAACGAAATAGATCTAGATATGAAAATGTGTTTTAGATAGTAAACAAACACCACCCCCGGCCCCGGGTGTACGAAGATAATTGATTCAAGGTAACGAGCTTTTATCGAACAAACTTCAACAAGAGAAGTAAGATATTGTTAAATTTGTTGGTGTTAAAAAACAATTCTAGTGTAATTATAAAGTTCTTTTCAAAAAACAGTTACAACTGACAATCAAGACAACGATGACAGAGAATACTTCGCTGGTATCGTTTCAGGTATTACTGCTAAAAGGGATATTAATGAAAAGTCTGAACAACAGCCCTGCAAGGGCACGCAGCGGTTTTGGGAGTTGCAAAGCAAACATTGAGAACGCGCCAAAAACAAACGCTCTACCATTGATGAAAATGTAAGACCGTTCTCCGGCGAGGCTATCGACAAATCGGTCTATTAACCAACGTCGGATACACGTTTAGAGGGGCAAGTCCGCTTGCATAACCTCACGCATGACTAATCTCGCGTTGGTAGGTATGCGTAGGATAGGATATTGAGGTCGTTTGAGGTCGCCATATGGGTACGAGCACGGTCGCCGTACGCACATCCGCACATTTCCAAATCGAATGCATGTTGGCTAATAAGGCCTCATATCATCAGCGTTATTGTTTGTAACTATTTCATACGCCGTTACTACTAACAACGTTTTGTCAATAGCGTTTCCTGTTTTTATAGCAACATCGTTAACATCGATCAATTGTAATTTCTGTAGGTCTGACACTACCAGTCACTCTGTAATGTCTCTATTATAAATAAGTCGATTAATGTCGGCGGATGATTTACATATCAGATGCCTTATATCAAAATCGAATAGTAAGTTTTAACAATTGGTCCGGACTTAGTAGGTTTTATAGTTATGTTACAGAATCTGCTTTGAATGAACTGGAGTATTCATTCATCAATTGTGGCGTTGTCATTCAAGCACTCGTGCAGCCCACAAAGAACCATTCAAACCTTGCCAAAGAACTACTTGTTTTAAGCTCCGTCCGTTTTGTTACTTCTTAACGAGACAGAGATGATCTTGTGAGCCTGTTCCTCTCCCGCTCCCACACGTCCGTCTTCATTGTAGACAACAATGGCTTGAGAAACTTCCGGTGCATCCACTCCGGGGACTATCAGATTGTATCCTGATAGTCATGATCATAATCAAATAAATATAATCGTGGGATAATGCTTTTATCGTTTTAGATAAGTTTTATCTTTGAAAGTTATGTTAGCGCCGTTGTAAACTTATATTTTACCATTAATCATTTATCAACGCACATAAGTCTCTGCAGAAAAACGTATTCTGCTTTTCTATTTGCGTGACCGTACCGTGTTGTTTTATAAACCAGCATTCAATGAAACGTCAGTTAATTCCAAAACATAGTTTTGAATAGTTCTCAACACAATTGTTATTTGAAAGCAGCTGAGTAATGTTGCCCAAACATGCCACAGCCATGACTCACTGCACCGTACACCAGACAGACATTACGGACTCTACAATGAACCGGTGATTATCGTTAATGTTGTCCCCTCTGCCTGTAAATTGAACGTAAGAATGAACATTGATTGGATTAACTCTTGACGGGTGAAAAACGTCGGACAAAAGAAATGGCGGCCATTCAATTAACCCCCCTTTTATTCAGCAGGTCAAGAGAATTTTAATTATGTTTTGTCACATTATAAATTTATTGATGATTATGACATTAAATCTTTTTCATGTTGTATATATCGTAGGTTAATAGGAAGAGCTGATTTTAGCGAAAATCCTAGTACGATCGCGAAACACCGGAAAAAGGAATATCGCTATCATCCCGTTTATTTTCACAATGATCGCGCTAATCCGGCTCCTCCTAGGATGATCCAAGACTTGGGCGCTGATCGCCTAATCAAAGAGTCGACTGTTTGAAATCTCCGGTCGAAAAATTACCTTTTATATGGGTCTACTTCAATCTTTGCTCTTACATGATCATCTTCAAATCCCGAGTTAAAGCTTACAGAAGGTAAGTCACTTTGACCCAATCGCCCTCTTTCCAGTTTACTTTCACCTACAAGTTAATCCATATCTTATTTATATGAATGATAAGTATATGTTAGTTTATTATTTTGACTTTGTATTGTATGTATGTCTATTTTTGTGTTTTAGTAATTTAGTTACTGTATCTCTTAATTATCATCTTGCACCACCACTTAATTTTCTTCCTGATTCTCTACCTGAAGGTTGCCTGGTAGAGATCGCTACTAGCGACAAGGCCGACTATATGGTACACCTAATTTATTTAAATGAAACTGTAATATTTTGTTTGTGCAACAAAGTTTATCTTATCTTATCTTATGATGAGCAAAGATTGTGAATTTCACGTTCAGTACTCCGTAGATACACAATAACAGAAAATACATACAAGTAAAAGCAAGATGCTTGTGTTCAAGTATCTGTACAGTTTCAAAAGACAAAAGAGAAACATAATTATATGCGGAAGCCACATGACACAATGAAGGGATATAAATAAGTACAGATGTTGAATCTCTTAAGTACTGAAGGTAAATAAGGAAGTGCCAACAGATGTGGGGTTCTCAATAACAAGATCAATGTAGGCGTTGACTGCGTGGAACTATAATAGAACATAGGACTGCATGCGTGCGCAGGCGCTGCGTCACCTTCCAGCAATATTGCTACTCAAGGTAAAGGATCTTGACTGTTAACTTTTTGATGAAGATGAATATCATGATAATACCACCTGAATCCCTAAACCTAAAGGAGTGACGTCACCATCAAGGAATCATCCAGGGAGGGTGAAGTAGGGAAATGAATTGTTGTAAATACCGCCGGCGTTATAATATGAAAGGTAATCAGACCTGGAAAAAGTGTTAGATTAGTGGCAATTACCAAAAAATAAACGGTCAGCTCCGTTATCGCATTACATCTATCTAACAAACAAACTGCTGACTTCTAAAATCATTCGACTTAATAAGCCTCAAACTCTACACATTATATATCATTACTTCAGGCTGACTGAGGATTCATTGGCATCCTTTCAAAATAAGAACCTCCTCATGATAGATACAGTACTTTACCTAAGTATGAGGCTATTTAAAAGGTACAAAACTGCATATTTTTAACCTTATAAACCTCATGTTTAATACTTGGCCATTGTTTATAAGGTTTAAAAATATGCAATTTGGTACCCATTTAATAACCTCATGTATAAGATACAACATTGCATATTTTTAATACATGGCAAATAATTTATAAGGTTTAAAAATATGCAATTGTATTCCTATAAAATAGCCTCATATTAGGGAAAATACTGTACTTATCATGAGTAGGTTCTTATTTTAAAAGGATGCCAATGAATTCTCAGTCACTCTGTATAGTCTCTTCGAGGGTATATTAGTCAGATGGCTGCAAAACAATTAAACATCCGGGAATCAACCATCGGGATGTAGTGTAGGTCTAAGTAAGAATCTAATCGGAGCGGTCTCTAGGTCAAGACATTGTTTTCGTACTCTCGGTTCATTCCGTCAGCGAGCAAACCTCAAGGCCATCATTTGAACATTTTGTTTGTAAATAGTGTTTAACTACAAGGTCACTTCTTTCCAAGAATCATGACATAATACCTACTCCTCCAATTTAAATAAATATTGGTACCGTGTTTAGGGAGGGTTGAGCAACTTGTGCAATTGAACGAGAATAAGAGTTAGCACGAAGGCTTCGTTTCAAATGTTACAAACGACACTACCCGCCTCACCGACTTTGGTTTTGGATGGCGATTTCATTCAATTCATCATAAAAATATGTCTTATATTTTAAATCCGTTCAATTTAGGACACGGGTCAGCGCAAAATTTGTCATTCAAAAAGTCTTCGCAGGTTTCACTACATACACAGTGAATTTGTACAATTGATAACTATGAATACGAAATCAAGGACTCGTTCTTTCGTTATTTTTCATTGCATAAATGAGGTTCTGAAAAAACAAAAATGGATGATCTTAACAAACCTGAGTGTAGTCCGGAGACGGAGGCCTGGCCGGGTACTTGGACGCCATGCGCGCGCCCGCCCCACAGCCCTGCGCGGACGCCGGCGGCTCATCCTCAGGGTAATACAGGTGCACGAAATCCTCCGTGTCCAAGAACGTATTAATCAGCATACTCCACAAGATAATAACACTAACTAATAAATAACTTAACAGTCTAACAGATCAGACTTTGGGAGCACTATTCACTAGTTAAACATTAAGGAAGCACGCCACCGAAACTCTTTGTGTCGTTCCATTTTGTTTATTCTTCACTTATGTTGTTATAACTATTATAATAAATAAGTTAATATGAATCACTACACTTGTATAAAATCACATTTGCCTGGCGACACGGCCACACAGTTATCTACTGGGAATTAAAAATATTAGTTACGTCATGTGCGGCGATGACAAATAATACTCGTACTAGCCAGTATGGCTGGGACTAGACGACCTTATTTGTGAGTCTTTTTCACTTAATGTATAATCAGTGAGGATGACATTTTACGGATATTGTGAATGTTGAGATTATCATTAAATAAATAAATAAATAAATATCCCTGGACATTATTCCACACAGCGCCATCTAGCCCCAAAGTAAGCTAATTAAAGCTTGTGTTATGGGATACTAGACAACGGATAAACATACTTAAATACATTTTCTTTTGTAAATACATACTTATTATACATAGGACACACCCAGACCAGTACAAACAGACATGTTCATGCACACAAATGTTTGTACTGTGCGGGGATCGAACCCGCGACCTCTGGTGTAGTAGCCAACTTCTTAACCATTACACCAAGTCGGTCGTTAAAAGTGTTAATTGTCTAATCCGAACGATTAACATCAACTTAGTTGTTCAAGTCAGTTAGAAATAGTCATAATGCATGTTTTGTACAAACAGTATGTAAAAAATTCATTGTAGGTTGCTTTTTGCGACGTCGAAAGGTAACTGACACGAGCCTTGACTATATAATAGTGAAACATGTTTCGATATCGGCAATAAGGAAGCGAATCCCTAATCTAAGAATCGCCATTTTAGCTTCTTCGCGTCATCTGCCATCGCCACTTGAATATGAATGCAATAACGTACTTGACGTCATAATAATACGGTGTCATTGAAATAGCAGTCGAAAATTATACGAAATGTCGAGAGAGAGAAGATAAAAGGGAGAGAGATAAGAAAGAGAGAGAGAGAGAAAAATCCTGAGTCATGGTTTTAAAAAATATGCGGTTATTGTTCGTTAACTTGGTCATGGTGACAGTGGTAGATCTAGTGCCTTTTACAATCCCTTATAAATTGTCACGTTTATTTTCGAAAACTGAGCGAAGCCAGCAATTTCGTAATAAGATCTTGCATTTCCAGCCAGGCAGTGTGGGTTCACAACCGGGATAGACCGCACGGATGATGATGATGATGACTGCTTGACTGGAAGAAGGCGATTGTAATTAGGCCCCTGATAGTGTGTGTTTTACGTTTACACGATTTTTTTCATACTTTTTTGAAGAGGTCTAAATACACTGCAGCGTTAAAGGTTATGTTGATAGTAAAGCCTTGAATTCTTCTATTACTTGGGCATCTTGCTATTAAAGTCAATAATATTAATAATCGATAATATTTATAAGTGCTATAATAACAACTGTTCCTTATCACTTTAAATTCATTATTATTAGAACATAACATTTAAATCGGTCAACGCAATTTAAAAGAACATTATTAACATCCGAATACTAGGCAGACTCGGCCGACTTAACAACCAATAGGAAATAAATAATATAATTGTAGCAACCAATGACCCGTTTATTACTTAATAATATTTGTCATCGTCACCGCAGCGTTTATCCGCGTGGACAACAAATGCATTATTTGCAAGACAAAGTGTACAAAGTTCATTGACCTCGACGGATTTGTGCACCATTCACTCGCGTGTTAAACCACTTTTAGAACTGCAGGAATTCCAGTAATGTACTATTGACGCGACAGTATCCATAAGGAAGCAAATTGCTTAACCACACCGTTAAAGGCGTGTTAAGCATTATATCATAAACAATGTAACGTTATTGTCAGCATTTGCACGTATAACATATTCTTAGATTAATATTCTTTCATTAGAAATAAGAATGAGATAATGCCTCAAACAACTCTGAACACTTCATAAAGCAGTAGGTTTATTTTTCCTGTTTACTAGTTAAATTCTAAGGTTATGAAGATTAATACTTATATTCTCTTAGCATGTAGGTATATCTGCACCAGACGTAATGATAAAATTTGTATACCTCCTAATAGAACTACGCTCCTTAACAGCGCATTTTGTAAAGCACCGGTAATATACAATAAACTTCCTTCTGATGTACTAGACACCAACAATGGTCACATTTTTAGCAAAAAATTGAAGTTGCTGTTAATTAAAAACGCTGTCTATAGTTTAAGGGAATATCTCGACAGCACATTGTGATAAAATCTTTAATTACTATATAACCATTATCTTTGTGACCTATTAATCTTTTTTTTTCTTTCTTTGACATAATAATCGATATTTTTTGTGTATGTTATAATTATGAACTAGGTAATTAGTTTTTTATTTTTGTTTATTGATATTATTACTCTATTGTAATTTGCACGCTTAAACAGCAAAACATGGCTGATCACTTGTAAAAGTTTGAACCTTTGATCCCTGTATTTGCAAATAAATGGCATTTGAATTTGAATTATAACATTGGATTAGATCTTCGATAAGACAGAAATAAAATAAACTTCTCGTTTGGTGAGCATTCTACAGTTGAAGAACATAAAACAATTTCCAAGAAGATATTCTGCAATTTAACGAAAAGAAGAATGAAATAGGAAAATAGGTGACACTAGATCACTCATGACGACTGTCATGAGGTTACGACTACTTTGATTGAACAATAGCTTCATCATTACTCGCAATGATTTATTCACTTCATTCCAACTATAGAAACCGCCAATATTCAATCTTGCTTAAAAACGCACAATGTATGCAAATGATCATTAGGTTTCCATCAGATAAAACAAAAAGAACATCTACTTTCCATCCTCAGAGATTGCTTTTAAAAAAGAAATAAATCTCACTCTGAAATATTTTGTATAATAAATAAACTTTTAACAATTAGAGGCAATAAACAAAAGAACAGAGAGTACAGAAGTGACTTTAAATAAAGTTTCATAAATCGAAATCAAAAGCAGTAAATGCTATTTATACAACATCACTACTATGGATTGCCATAAATATTGTAGTAAACGTCTATATGACCGCAGGTATGAATCACATGATTTTCCGTCTGCTCCTTTTAGTACACCATCTTAATGTCTGTATATGACGAGAACTGCACTAGAGATGACTCAGATCGATCCCTGTCGGAATGAAAACAAATCTTGGAACACAAAGAACTATTCGGTATTAAAATCCAAAAGCACGATAAATGTGACAATGTGTAACATATAACTCTTGATATTGCGATTAAGGAGCCTTTTTTAGTGTTTCTTTATCAAAGATTCTGATCTTATCTCGTAAATAAAGAAGCTCGCATGCGTTGTCATAGAAAAATATGAAATGTATTTCTCAGTGCATAACTTGAAACATCTCCAGCGCTAAACATGCATGCATGATCAAGCAGATTTTACTTTTCCAGCGGAAGACAATAAAGAGATCTTTGTCCCAACCCCAATTCAACAGCGCAATTAAACGAACGAAACGAACATTTCGAAGACATCTTGAATTGGCTGGCTTTGTTTAGAAGTTTTTCTTAAGGTTACTTGATTGGATGCTATTTTTATTTATTTCATCACAAATTATAATGCGCCTGCTATTTTTCATTAAAATACGACATTTGATTAAGTTGTGTTACTTAATAATGCAAAAAGCAACTTTAAGCAGATGATCTACACACGATGAATACTAATGAAATCGATAAAGTCAATAAGAGATAAAAGCAACAATTATCACTATAATGGATGAACCTTTGATATGTTGACTGTATAATCGCCTTTCCGTTGACCTATGCTATGCGCATTATGCAACTGGGGCCCGTTCGGCGTATCAGTATGAATACGATGGTACAATGAATATTTCCATTCATGTATTCAAATTTCGTTAAGTGAGTATTATTCTATTGGTCCATTGCGATCAATGACTCGCCGTCCTAATTATTTCGGAATAATTCGAAATCATTTACTGTTTTCAGTTGACTAAACAACATTACATTCAAATGTAAAAGGAACGAACGTTGAACCGACTTTTTTGCAAGGTACAATGGGATTACTGCGTCTTCATTCAATTCACAATGTAGTACTAGGATCCAAGAGGGTTGCAAGAGATATCACATTGTAGATCTAGTAGGCGCTCAGCGGATGCTTGCTCCACTTTCTGAACAGTAGGCACCAAAGAATGCGGCCACGGCGCCTGAGACTATTACATACCAACCCACTTGCCATGTTGTCCTAGTAATGTGAAACGCTGACACACCAAATAATTTTAGCTTGTAATGCTAAAAGATGGCAGTTTAAAAATGGCAGCAAATTCCTATAACACACTAAAAAAATGACGAGAACAGTTTGATATAAGCAGTACTGTGTACTCAACTAAGAACTGAAAATAAATTACTAATAAAATTCAAGAAAGCTAAGTACTTACTGGTTTTTTTTTACAAATAAACTACTAAATATGCTGGTAAAAAAAAAAAATTAACAAAATTATGACGGCACGGTTGGCGTAGTGCGCTGTAGCACGGTTTCTCGCCTCGATTTCCGTAGTGTCCCGGGTTCGATTCCCGGTCGGGTCAATTCAGGAAACGATATTTTCTGAATTGACTCGGGTCTGGGTGTGCTGGGAGTCACCCCTGGCTTAGTTCCTTGTGTGGTACCTCGTAACACAGGGATATTAATCCCTACTTCGAGACCATTACAAGAGGTGTGTTGTCTGGCGCATATTTATTTATTTATATTTATATACTGGCGATTAGTATCATATTGTGCATATTTGCTCAAACACAGATAGATCGCGTGTTTCAAATCATGCAACAGGTTATTTTTGTTGCATTATGAGGTTATTACAAAACTGAAATTAGGATCAGTAAAAAATCTGCTTCCCCGTTTGGCTATTGAAATTTCGTGTTAAACGATTAAGCTGTTTATTTTTCCAGAAATCCGTTTCTAATTAATTGCCAACACGTCAAACGCTAGTATGACGACAGAATTGAATGTTTATGCTGCGTGTATGTAGGTTTATTCTATCACTCCGTCTATGTGTTCAAGGAAAACAAGTTTTTGTTGCAGGCTACTTGCACTATTAGCATGTTTCATTAGTCTATTTTCTTATTCTGATCCGTACGCATCCAGAAATAAGTACATTTTCCTGCAATATTCACAAATTTAGAGTTTTGAATTTGGTACCAAAAGTACTAAAAACACTCACTTTTATTATTTTTTTTTGGTTATTTGGGAATCTAAGAGAAACGTTGATAATATGTGTGAAATATTGTCATAAAATTCACAGAAACCTATTCCATTATTAGAAAGACAAGCAAAAGAGGTCGAATATCATATTCCAGAACCGCAACTGCGTTCGCAGTTCACGTGCGGCGCGGTGTCGCGTTACTTGTCGCAGGCGCTGCACCCGACGCGTGCGCGCGCGCACAAAACGCGCTCTTGGGCACCCGCCTTACGGAATACGGACATTTCGACTGGGGATTTTACCCGAACGACATTGCACAATTGCGTTGTGGTCTCTTTACGGTTGCTGGTAAGGCGATACAGCGGATCGGCATCAGCTCTATTCTGCGCACGTAGAATGTTACGGCTTAGTTGAAATAACAGCTGGTGAAGTTAAGAAAGTTACGTAGGAAAGGACTACACAGATGTGAAGTCTTTTGATCAAATGAATAACTTTCTAGTAAGTATAATAAATCCCGTGGAAACGACTAAAGATTAAGAGTTTGTATAGGATCTAAGGTAGCATGATAATTTTTAACACAGAGATATCAAAACGACAAAATACATACTAGACTACAATAGGTACCTAAAACAAACATTGAGATTCAGATCACTGAACTCATTTATCAGTTACCCGTGTAAATGATTGCAAAAAATGTTATCTATACCAAATTCAGCTGCGCCAACAGGAACTTGTCATTTCCACAAATTCGCTATCAGACCTCCCCTAGAGGCAAATACGATAAAAACTTGTGAAATGTTAAACAACAATGACGTCAAAGAATTCAGTGTGCCAAGGTTCCAGCTGACGTCACTAGTCGTGTCTCAAATCACGATGCCCATCCGTTACCGACAGCAAGTGTGTGTGGCTGGTCGACCTTCTACGAGTACTATACCTGATGCTCGTCGACATCCGAAAAGCTTAGCTATAACTCCATAAGAACAATATTATCCAGTAACGACATCATAACCTACATGCGACTTCTACTTCAAAAATCTAGGTAAATTATTTGGATTGGAAATAAGAATATTTTACTTCTCTTTAACCGTTAGCAATAATCGAAAATAGTTTCAGAAAAAGAGCAAGGTAAGACAAAAACTTATTTCAGTAGAGCATGTGCGATCGTAAAACTCAAACACGTAATGGTTTTAAAAGCTGAGCCGGATTTGTTCCGAAGTAGACTTATTGCTGCAGTGGCAGTGAAGAAAAAAAGAGTCGTTAAAGATAATACTATACCACAGAGCGCTAGTACGCAATGCGGGGGCCAGGGTCGTGTAATAAAAACGATCCACCACTCAACGGCGACGTAATCCCACTTAACGATGAAAGAAAACCAAATCAGCCATGGAAGTACATACCATGTGAAGCTACGAGTTTAACTCACATGTTAAGTTAAATCATAATTGCTGTAGACTAATTAAAGACTACTGAAACAGATGTTACTACAGCCACTTTCAAGATTTCGACGGGATCGATTGAAAAAATGGTGCTTTTAATGTTACCTTCTTGTTCAAGGTAATGTCCTACTCATTGGAATGCAATGTGTGTAGAGCAAATTAGGAATTTCTCTGTATATGTAGGCAGTAGGTATAATGTGCAATTTAACACTGATTTAGATACGGTTCTGGGTAAGCAACGAATGCCTACTGCACGACTAAAACAAAAAGGCTCAATTGCAAGGTTTTTTAATAAAGTTGAGTGCATAGTAGTTTTGGTCTTGTTGTAGATAAAGCGACCTTGCCGTACGTTCACAAGGACTACTGGACTGCCAAATTGATTGTTGCTTTAATTTAGGCGCGTGAGAACGCACGACTTGTGCTTCATCGAGATCATATATCGCGACTAGGATAACTGAATCAGAGCTCTATTTATTCGACCATATTAAGTGTCTATTTACAATGTAAAGTGAGATTCTCATATTTAATGTTGACAAATATACTCGACTGGACTCACGAACACCAAAGTTGAAACAATTGCAAAATACGATAGCGTACCGGACGTAACAAAGCAGTTTGCTGAATCAACTTTAATGAGGACAGATGTTTTTTCAGTTGATTTTATCGTTATATAACAAATGCGGGAAGGTCAGCGAGAAATTATAGTGAATATGTCTGGAAATACCGAATCACCACAGAACATTAATGAGTCAATGAAATAAGAACAGACATCGTCGATAGTCATTTAATGATCATTGACAATATTTTATTTAACTTATTTTCAGATAGCAGGGTAAAGGACAGCATTGACGCAAATACATTAGATTTATCTAGACCACTGAAAGAGTAATAAAATGCAGAAACTTTAGTATCATTATTATTAAAATAATAGTGCATGGCTGTAACTTATTGGGATTCTTCACGTTTATATGTGCTGATAGAGGCAATATTATTGCAACACAAACATGAATTATTACAATACGCATCATTAAAGCAAATCATTATACCAGATTAATGCAACATTAATATGCAACTGATATTTATTACATTGGAGGCAATGGATGCAATAACTCCATTGGTAATTAACAACAAGAGCTTGAATAGTAAAAACAAACTTGTTAAAAAACATTAGCAGTTAGCACACCTGATTAAGAGTCACAATAATATTAAAATAAAGCTTGTAATAAATTTAAGTCATTAAATCATACAATACGCACGACAATAGCGCAGTAAAAATAAATGAAACTACAAGATATAGTGAATTTGATTAACGTGCTTTTTAAAAGATCACCTTAAAGCATATGAACATTATAAAATATGCATACATGCAAGCAGCAATTCATTGCAGAGTTAACCAAAAGTACAATTACCTAACAATATATTTTTTGAATGTTTTAAACAGAATACCTCCGCCGCCGACAGTAAAGATCCTTTATCACCACCAACATCGGCTCTGTTTACATTTTATTGATTTAATAAACCATCATTAACCTTTCTCCAAGCTGCGGGCTAGAAATCTCGTCATGTTACATTACTGCAGTAGTTGTTTCTTGAAATAGACAGTTGTATCAACTGTTTATGTCAGAAAACAAGGCCCCATAAATTTCACTTAAAAGCAAAACTGGTCGTTAAGGCAACAAGCAGTTTGATTCCACAAAAGTGAGTTGATAAAATAATCAGGGCTGGAAAATGTAAAGAAGAAACCCAAATTTTTTTTTCGTGGATGATCAAAGATTAGAATTTGTGGACATCAAAAGTTAAACTTCCAACAAACAAATTTAAACAGCAATTTGTTTGGAAAATTGGAGTAAAATGCACGATAACAGCCGTGGTTTTTCCCACGGCGGGACAGGAAATAGATGATTGACTACACATTAACATAGAAGAGCAAGGCCAATCTTCGAGCTATATGAGCTAGTGCTAGCGAAATAGCCTCGGAAGCGCTTGTTATGTCACTAGTCCTCGCTAGGACATACCACAATATTTGCATTTGAATTCTCCATTCGTAGTACAAGGTTGCGAGATTTTAAGGAGTAAACAAGATGAATGTGTTACCTAATGATATAGAACACACTTAGTTTGCTACATATGAACAAATATAATAATAAAGTTACTGTTTATTAATTCCCAAGTTTAGCGAAACTACACAATTAATTGGAAGCATTTGTCGCAAAGGTATGTTGCTTTCGAAAGGTTTATATCGAGTAGGAAGAAAGTCATGCAAAGCCGCTGGTTAAACAAATAAATTATGTTTCTTTTCCAAAACAACCAACGATCCTTTCATTATGACATAACCGAACTGTTTACAAACGACGCATTCGCTTGAAACGTTTTCAATTAAAAGCTGCACATGTGAGTGAATAGAACGATTACAATAACTAGCTGCGTGTAACGGACAGCCAGTCAATGCGGGCGTTGCCATGTAATTGAGTGGAATGAATGCATTGGAAACACAACACCTCATGGCTTCGATTGACCAATAACGTGAGCACACGCTTCTGGACAGACCAGTCATGTGAGCGTGCCATCCAGGCGCCGCGCGACGCGGGAACGACCATGACCTTCACCTGTACGGCCGAGGAATTGCAGTAAACAAACCGAATACTATAGCGGACAGTGCAGCACCGTCTATAAATAAGCCAAGGGAATAATCGACGGCGATTGAGAAACAAAAGAACACACGCCATCGAAAGGAAGCCGGCGACTATTGTTTGAGATGAATGGTGTAACGGTATTATAAATTTGTAAGAGAGGATGTGATTTGACATGAAGTTAATTGAGCAATGCAGACTTTTCACAGCTCGTAATTTGAGATATTTAAACGACAGAAGACAACTAAATATCTTTTGAAGGATCTTTTAGAGACAGACAACATAGTCTATTCATTTTGAAGAAAACAAAGGAAGAGTGAAAATTAATGTACGAGCACTTATACGCTTACTTAGGCCAGAGTCTTCCGTGTTGAAGCCGAAACTGCCGTGTACCAAGCAAGTCTAAAGTGCTCATTAGACTAACAGCAACTGTGAAAGTTGTCTCAAAGTGCTGTCTTGCAAATGTCAAATGTCTCATATCTAAAGTTTTAATTCAAGCGGACGTAGAACTAACATTTTCCGTTCACAAGTCTTTTGGACACGGCAATTAGATCGCTCCTTTTTAAAATGCATCTAAAACAATATTTAGAATCGAAAGATCAATAGCTATTGACCATATTATATCCAATAGATGCAATAAAAGAATCGTAAATCACACAATTTCCCATTTACTATTATTAAACACCGCCATCGTACATCCCGTTGCTTTTAACTCATGACCACAATTGATTTATATGATACTCGTTTCAGATTTATTGGGACCGACGTCGATGCAAGAGGAGAGAAAGTTGAATTGGCACAGTCTCACAATACGATCACAAGTGAAAACCATATCTATAGGGAGCGTACCTATGAACTGAAAACATAAGTCTCGTGAAGAAGGTAGCAAAGGTCATGTTAAATATACCTTGGCATAAGATTCATGTCACAATGATTAATACTATTCTAAAACGTAACAAGAATATGCAACAAAGAAATTCAAATGCCATGCTGAGAGAGAAATTAAAAGCTATAGAGCATTAAGTTGATGAAGTTAACGAAATTGGTATTAAATAAATTAAACAACACTTTGAAGTAGACACGCGAACTGTTTATGAACGACCGCGACCTAAATACATGATGATAAAAAGCTGAACTGTGTGACTTCTGTGTAAGGAAGAAGGATCACAGAAGGTAAATTTATTACTTAACGATAATTTGATCGATCATGTGGCTTGACAATGATGTAATCAATGAGATAGAAATACATTATGCATTTATAAAACAAGGATAATTTAAAATCAAAAAGGAAAAAAGTGAAAATCTGAGAACAAATGCAATTACTAACATGTTTTTCATCTCAAAACTAATTAAGGCGGTAACATAATATATTGGCGTATCGCGTGCCAAAATCATAATAGCTTACAAATGCATTGACGAATTCGTTATCAGCGTAGGTAGGCATTGTTTTGTTAGACTATCTACAGCTGTAGCTTTAAACTAGGGCGAATATAAAGGAATATTAATAATTATAATTTCTTAATCTAACAATCGGTAAAACATAATTGGTGTGATGATGATAATGATAATAACGCTTACCGGACTAAAATAGGCAATATTTTTTATGACCTCCAGATATAAACTTAGCAGTCAATAAAAGGGTACTGAATATAAATATGCTAATTTGAAACAAGTTTTTTTTTGAATTTCTTCCCTTATTTATTTTCATAAAATATCCGAATCATCAACATGATTAACAGGTAAATGGAATATTTTATGGTGCTGGCGCTGTTAATTGTAGATTTTACATCGAGTCTGTAATAAAATGGATTCTACAATTACTGTAGGATTCAAGTTTGAGGGAGCACGTGATTTAAAATGTATGGTACAGGGGACGGTAACGATTTTCTCAGATCACAGCTGAGACGAGGAGGAGCATGCGCAGAGCGCTTCAGAACCAGCCACGTGGTCCAACTACATCGAGTAACTTTTAATTGAATAACGTCTAACGGCCACTTTCTAATGGGAAAGTGAATTTCCATTTAACGTTACACCCTACGAGCTTGTTTATTCAATACTATCTAGTGATTTATCGGTTTCAAATACTTCAGCTTCTACATCGTCTCTAATATTTCCCTTTCCAGCTCTACTATAACAGGGGATTATTTATACGTTAAGGAAAACGAAATGGATAACTCAGCCTGCGATGAGAAAAAGTCTATGCGAAAATTAGATATTTTCAATCCAGTTTTATCGGTCGGTTTTCAAATAAGATCAGACGGATATTCGATTTTTTTCAATGAAAACCCTAAAATCAAAACAAACTATTTGTGCTAAATTTGCACATAGGTTATTTCACTTGAGGTTGATCATATCTTGATATGATATGATATACCTTTCTTTAATTTGAGAGCGTGAGCGGAGCCATGGATCTATTGTCCTGACATGCGCATAAGAGAGAATCGTGCCACGTGGCGCTATCCCGTTGCATAACCTTCTAAAGTAACGCTATTGAAATTCTCCTTGGATTTTCAATTACCTCAGCACCTCAGTAAAGAAAACAAGCTCAGGAGTTAGAAGTTAATTTTACAGCACTTGGATTAATTAAAGATATTGTTGAAGCGCTTCAAGTTTAGAGTTGGAAAATGAATATTGCATGTTACTGATTGATCGATGAGGTAGAATCTGATTAAAATGATAATGTTGGATAAATAACAACAAAAATTCGACGTTCTCTTTGTAACAACGAGATACTATTAGTGAATTGATGAGTATAATAGGTCCAAACAAAAAATCTACAGTTTGGATTAATATAATAATGAAATTCTTACACCAAGTTTAAATCTAGATGAAGATTTAACTGCAAATAATGCAAGAATAGTTTATTTCGTAAATTTGTTAGTTTCTAAACATTTTGCAAAGTAGGTACCAGGAAATAAGAAGTGGAAGAATGTTTCCGACCACGCCTACAGAGCCTAGTACTACAGCATGCCGCAGTCACGTTGCACTATGACAACGCGCACACATGCACAGCGGCACACGAACAAGCTATGCAGAATGGCGGCAGACTCGCCATTTTCCGCATGGCTATTACCACATTCGCAAACCACTTAATTATGTATTTTTTATGACCGAATCACAAAAAAAACTCAGTAAACTAAAGGCAGTCAAAACAAACGAGTTATTGGACTTTGATCATGGTATTGAAATAAGCAATTCATTCAGCAGTGCGAAGTGATTAACCAACGTTTTGTTGAGCCAGTGAGGTGACCTCGGACGAAATCGTTGTCTGAACAAAGCAACAATGATCCAGTTGAAGAATTCAAAACAACGACTGCAAAACCAGACTTGTGAAAACATGCAAGCAGTTTATCAAAACATTTTTTAATTCGTCGCATTGGAGCAGTAGGTATGTTTTCAAACATTTACATACTTCACATATCAGTCGTGTGGTAAATTTTACGTTAGTGGTATATTGTTGGTAATTTTTATTTTTCACTTGAGTACGATGCCGTAGAGGAACAAAAAACCCGCCACAATGTAGCGTAGACGTGGACGCCACGAGCGCTCGGCATTCATGCCGCGGCACAAAATATTTCAACCAAAATAACGAAACATATAAAACTCCTGATATAATAAAAGACTCAATATTTACACTCGCGCTTTACTTTGCAACTGATAGTAGTATTTCATGACGTAATTTCCGCGAACACCATATTATTATGAAGCCATGTGCCGAACACGTCGGCGCGCCATGGATTGGCCATATTAGAAATTCCAATGCGGACCTTATAAAACTAGATGTTCCATGAAGCACTTTACAATATAATCCATTTATACTTGTCGAACACTTCGCAAAACCACAGATATGAGAACTGGATGTTGATAAGAGCGCGGATGTGCTGTATATCCATATTATGGAAGAGGGATAGCGGAGTCGCATGAAGTATGCGACGTTCGCGCGCGGCAGCTGCGTGGCAACTGACGGCGGCGAGCGGGTGTGTCGCGGGGGGGTGGAGGGAGGGGAGGAGAGGGCGCCGGCAAAGGGGGGCGGGCCATCGGCGTCTGAACCGCGTCTTGCTCACTACTAGAGGCCCGCGTGAATTGTACAACGTCAGCGGGCGCGTGCGTACTCGTATTCCCATTCGCCTCATGGCGCCCAACCGATCTCGGACCGCAGACGGACGCCGCAAAAAAACCTCTGCGACTCACTGGCATCGGTCACGCACGGACGATGGGTTTCCTCACAGAACTCATCATCGCCGTCTGTAAAAATTTTAATTGTTAGCTCTTAGCTTCGAGTACGGAGTTTTTAGTCGTGTATTGAACTTTTTCAGTCAAGGCTACGCTTGTTTTTACTGATTCCATGAATAAGTAACAAACGCTCATAGACGCTTCAACGATTTGTAAAAACAAATTGTGTTTAGATAACCACTTGAAATGTAGACACAAAAACTTAAAAATGTGCACTGTACTCATTTTTATACAAATTGATTGACCATGGTCAAACTTAAGAGTTTGAGGAACAGTTTTTTGTTTATATTCATTGATGCAAAAGTTCTTATTAGATTCTGAAAAAGTACCTATTCAAATGGTCAATTTATTTTCATTTCAAACTACAGTAGAACCATTTATTTTAAATTGGCACAATTGTAATTTAAATTAGATTAGAAACTAAATCGAATCAGGAAATATAAGCTGTAGACATGGATATATTTTCAAACTACGAGTATTTATCAAGACGAGAAGTTTTTTTTTCATTAGATTCTGCCGGAACTTTTTTAATGTATTCTGCTGACGAATCAATTTCAGTTTAATAAAGTAATCAGTTCAGAAAAAGGACTCAGAATGAAGCAACTTAAACATCACCATTAATCGTTTTATTATGATTTATGACGAAACATATAACTCAAGTAAGTTGCGCATATAGGTCAACATAATCATGTTGACCTATATGGCCAATTGACCATCTTCGCTTATGAAGGTTTATAAGTCGTATCTATTATAATTCAATAAGATATTTAGTCAGACGATTACTCGGTGGCAATGATTCGGCCTTGCAGCAGACCGCAAAATAATGTCATTTATTAAGTAGTAATCGACTGAGGTAGGCTGCAAATGAATTAAATGAGAAGCATGGTAGAACGATACGGTACAGTTGGCTGGCAGAAAAATACTAGCTACTTACTATGTCCGGGGAAGAAAGACCGAAGAAAAAGTAAAACACGCAAACCCATCCCATACATAATTCTGGTACATGTTGCCTTGTTAGATGTACTAATTTTGACAAAATGATGATCCTACCATTCCTCACGATGTTTAGTGGGTTTGATTTGACTTCTCACACAACACAACTCATTCTCCATACTTCGATACTGAAATCTCAGAATTAATTCCGAGTTGTCTGGAATGTTTTAATTCAATTGTTCGAAATGCAATTGTTTTCTGCTTTCAGACGCCGTTATCGGTGCGATATCAAGCAGCGTAACACACTTGATCAAGTCACCATGGTGTCTGAACAAGGTTACACAAGTGATTGCGAAAATTTCCACGTTTATCGTTTTGGAATTCGAAGCTGTAATATTTAATAGCTCAATAGTTTACAAATGCGCATTAACAGTTAGACATAATTGCTGCTGTTAGAAATCTGCACTTTCTTTTAAAATCATAGAGGACATAAAATCATACGTATTTCAAATTGACGTGTTATTAACATTGCTCCTCAGTCTTCTCTCTCTAGTTATTTATGAAGCCCAAAAGAACTGAGTTTTTCGAGTTCATCCGTTTTTTATACTGTTTGTCTGGTAAAACATTTTTAGAGAAGTAATCGAGGACATGCAAAAATAAACAACAAAGGTCAAACCGTAATAGCAACGCAAATTTCAGTTGCAGACTTTCCTGCACTCATTTCTGATTGTCTGTTCCTGGTGCAACATCGATTGCTTCTTTTGTGGCTTCATTTTTGTAGGGCGTGGGGCGATCAGGAGCGATGGAATTTTTGCATGGCGAAAGTGTAATCAAGAAGTCGATTGTAAAGTTTCCGATCCAGAACTGTGGGTGGGACAAAATTGCCTGCCTACGCTACGCTCGCCCACAGCTCGTTGCCGTACAAAATTATTACTGTCTCTTACTAAGTCACTATGGTTAAATACTTTTTAACATGTAGCTACAACTTGACATATTTATAAAAAAGTTGTAACATCTTTCACGAAATCAGCGTTAATAAGTGGTGTAATTTAAGTACCTGTTTGCCTCTTACGTCTAGTTCCTTATTTGTCATAGTTTTTGTTAGACCATAAATATATCAGCTACATTCTACATTAGTAGATTAACAAGAATATTATGAAAGTAACCCTGTTATTCCTTTTATGTGTGAATGCAATGATTGTCAAGTCTCGAGCAATGGCTAACGGCTTGTTTAGCTTGACCGGTAAAATTTTTCACTAAATTTGGTCAAGGGTTTAGCAACTATCACTAAAAGGTAACAAATCGTATTAATGAAACCGAGCAGGTACACAATGTTGTCATGTACTTTTTTTTAAAGATTTATCTAGGAATACAATGTGGAAACTCCCTAACCAAAATTTTAGGAAATTATGTTGACTGTCTGTTAAGCCATTTATCTATTACTGAAGAAGATGAATCTATTTCATAGCCAACTTAGAGTTTTCATTGCGTCTCCTCGAAGGTCTTGAAGTTTCTGCAAGTCATACTGCTGAATTTCTCCCATCACTACAAGGACAGAACCTTCTGGCTTTTTGCCAAATGGGCTAAAATGTTTAGCTACTGGGTCATACAGACCAATACTTTTTACTTGTTACGTTTTTTCTCCAACGTCAGGGTCAAAAACTAGTGCACTAAATGCCGTGGGACGCCCTCATATACCATAGGAACTGCGCTGTTTTACGCCACTCGTAAATCTAGCCCACGCCCAAACGAGTCTAGGCAGACTCGAAAATAAGGCCAGGAAAATCAATAGTGGGCCGACGAACACCGCAAGTAGGGTTCCCAAGCAGCTAAAGCGTGATAAGAAAAAATATGATGACATTATCAATAAAAAACACGGGAACAAAAAAGATATACAGGGTGGTCCAAACATACATGTCAATAACTTTTTTTTACTTTCCTTACACTCAGGGGTATCCGAAAATACCCCATGTAACATACATACACTCAATTTTTTGTAGTTTTCGAGTTATGATTTTTTTTAAAGATTTTTTTTATTTTTCTGGGTTGACTTACTTTTTTGGTCACTGTAGCGCGATCTGTTGAGATAAATGCCTGATTTGTTTTCTTCATTATATGAATTACAGCGCTAGATAATTCTGAAGAATTTACATCCTTAAGGCTTATCATTATTAGTTTTAGTTGATACACTGATTACTTGAATTTCACACTTCTGACACTTTGAATAAAAATTTAGGTGATGGATGCCGTTGAAGTTACTCAATGATAAGAGTGTAGTAAAGTTTTGGATAAATTTTAGGTAACTTTTTTTTTAAAACGGCCTTCAAAGTTCAGAGAAAAAACAGCATTTTTAACTTTTTCAATTTCTTTTTTTTTTTCAAAGTTGTGATAAGCGTTATGGATATATATTCTTCAGAATTATCTTTCATTCTGCTAATAAAAAAAACTAGCATTTATCTCAACAGATCGCGCTACAGTGACCGAAAGTAATAGTAAACACAGAAATTTTCAAAAATTAGTAAAAAAAATCATAACCTGAAAACTACAAAAAATCGGGTAACATACATGGGGTATTTTCGGATACCCCTGAGTGTGAGGAAGCTAAAAAATTTTATTGACGTGTATGTTTGGACCACCCTGTATGTATGTATTGTCGTGTCTCCTAATCCACTAGCAGAATGAGGTAGACCTTCAGATCCAATGAATTAGGTAGGCACTTAAAATTGGATGTTTGTACTTGTTTGGCTTAATCAGCTAATCTCTGAAAATTTTGTTAATTTGTGGGTTTTCTTCAGCTTTTTACCCCCATGAAATCCTTAAGAGGATACAGAAGCGCCGTTTTTCCATACAAACGTAGTCCCATGTTTCCTCCCTGGATTTAGCTAGTAGAGGAATATTTGTTTCCTAGAAAATCTATTGCCACTATTGGCATGTCCCTATTTTTAATTTTTTCAATAAATTAATTATTAAAAAAGATATGAACTATCAAAAATCGAAAAAAATGGACAGATTTTCCGCTGTGTTTGAACATCCAGAAAACTGATTTGACCAGTTTATTTCAAAAAAAGGAAAACAGGAACACGGCCACAGTCCTTTTTTAATTTTTAATGAAAAAAGTAACTAAATCGGTCAACTTTTTTGAAAAGGGATTAGGGGACTACAAAACGTCGATTTTGTGTTCTTTTGACAGGTAATTTCGGTCCTATTTGCATCTGTCTCTAACGCACTCTCCGGGGCGCCCGAGGTTTGCAAAAACAGCAATCGATTTTACAAATATTTATTTTACAATTCTCTTGACCGTGCTGTGTCCTCCTAACATCAAATGATAAAAGCATATCTTTAGGACGAGGTCCTGAGTCCCTTCGACATCCGGTTCTGAACTCGAAGATGTTCAGCTTAATGGTCCATGTAAGTGGAGGGCACCCTTGCACTTGCTAATTAGCAAAAATATTAAAATAACAATCACTTTATCGGTTCCACCAACTACCAACCGCAAACATTCGTTAATACCCCACCAAATGGTCCGACGAAATGCGATTAGGCAAATCGTCCTACGCGCCACCCCGAGCTGGAAACCTAACCCAAATTGTTGGCGTGCTAAGACTATTACCGTGCAAATTGGATGTAGTCTAGCCGAATTACTGCGCGGTCTTAAAACGATTGACTTACATACAAGTACAACGCTTACCTGGTGAGTAAAGTTTTCATATTGACTCAATAATGTTTCTAACAAAACAGATCTCGGAATCAAAATCAAGTATAAAAAATATGTCCCCGATAAGTTTAATAGCACATCTACGCAACCCTTTGACGAATTCTTGTCAGCCCTTTCGAAGTAAATCAATTTTGTTTTTGAAAAGGCAGTATTGCGTTGCCACAGGAGTATCTAACCTAATTTTGTCGATAAAAGCTCTTAAACGGGTCTAAACTCAATATGTTTCATGTAAATAGATTCTGAAAAGTGCTTTCAACTAGGAATAACTTAGTTTTCCTGATGGCAGTGAGTGGAAAATTCCGTTGGCATAACAAAAGACGCAACAAGAGGTCGCACAGTGCGACATCGTCTAGGCTTTCATTCATTGATAGCCTCTATTACAGAAATCATTAAGCCGATATTACAATGGCAGGTGCAGTCAGTTTACACAGCAGCCACACTAGAGAACTGCGGGTTGGTGAAGGAGACCGACCCGAGCAATGTTTCGGAAAATCCGAAAAAAAAAAACATGCCTGACCTGGAAATTGAGTCCTAATGTTAGGCTAAATAGATAAGGGGAAGAATAGACAAGAAACACCAAGGCAAGACGATATTTTCATCTACTTGAAATCATGACATCATCACTAACAGTGATCTCATTATTGCACTTTCCAAATATTGATAAATCACAAATATCAGTGTGGAGTCTGCAAACGTCTTATATTTAGATACTTTGCTTGACGGTAAGTAAAGGAAAATGTCGAGAGGAATTCGTTACCAAGTGCTAATGGTTTCCCGTAATATGAAGCCTAGGCGCCTGTCTACCCTACTACACTCGTGAAAACACCAGAATTTCTTCTAATATTAGTCACTAAAATGACTACCGGTAATAAAAGTTTTAATTTAGGTTTAGTCCTTTGGCAGTCCCAGGCTCGTTAATTAAGAAGGGAAAATTTAAGTGGACTTAATCCTTAGGTACTTATCGCGCGTCGTTATGTCGCCCTTTGCCCTATTACGGAGGTGACAGTTTACTATTATTTGCCATGAATTTTATTTCAAATAGGGCTTATGTAACTGTATTCTTCTGATTGACGCATCTCTCCTCGCACCCATTGACGGCACTAATAGTTATGAAGCTTGGCTATTATGGTACAGAGGCGTCCACCTTTACAAAACCATTGCAAAATGGGTCTTAGGTCAGCACCTAATTATATGGCGAATGAAAGTTTTGGCAAATTAATTATGTCATAAGTTGTTGTATAAATGAGAATATTGAACAAAAATATTATGACCGAGGATCATTATGGCAAACTCTAAATCAGTCCAATTTGTCCCACTACACTCCTCGTCCTCCTTCCCGGCCTTTACGGCAAATAATGTTATTGCGAATAAAATAAACATGTACAGGGGTGCGCCAAAGTTCACGTAAATTTCCAACACCTATAATTGGAACTCCGAAAATGATGTTCCTTACATTTTTCATCCTAACAATCACAATTCCTAACTACGAGTACTCTGTTTTAATATTCATATTCCGAATGATCACTCTTACTAAATTTTTCTTCCTAGAGCTTTCATTCATACAATTTGTAGTATTACTAATGACGATGTTCATTACGAGTCCATATTGGCTCACCTAAAGTTCTTTACCCGAAATTGTTGGTCAATGTGTAAAATATTTTAATAAGATTCCGCAAACGCTTGTTGAACTGACTCTTCACAAGTTTAAGTCACAAATTAAAGCCAAGTTAATGAAGCGACGTTATTATAGTGTAGGTAGAGGATTTCTTAAATGATAAGAATTTGTGGTCATCTTAGGTATAATCTGCTCCTTTTATATGGCAGTGAACCTTGCCGTTACTAAAGCGACACAAGCAGGAGCTGCGCGTCACGGAAATGAAGATGCTGCGGTGGATGTGTGGAGTCTCACGCAAAGATCGCGTGCGTAACACTCACATCCGCGGCAGCCTTCGTGTTCGTGACATCGCAGACAAGCTGCAGGAGTGCCGCCTTCGTTGGTATGGTCATGTCTCACGGAGATCGGCAAATTACGTGGGCAAAAAATGTCTCGCCATGCCGCCCCCGCCAGGTACCGGTAGAAGGGGGCGACCCAAGAAGCGGTGGCTCGACGTCGTTAAGAGTGATATGCGTGCCAACAGACTCACCACTGAGGATGCACAAGACCGCGCGAAGTGGGCCAAGAAAATAAGAAAGGCGGACCCTGGGACCCCACACACCAGTGTGGGTTCACAACCGGGATAGACCGCACGGATGATGATGATGATGATTAGGTATAATCTGCTCCTCTGCACATTTTTTTTGTTATGACTTTACTCCGTCAATTAAATTTTTGTGTATAAAAACAAGATTGAAAAGAGTAACCATCGAGTTTCTTGCAGGAGTCTTCTCGATCGGAAACAACCTCCAAACCGGTGGTAGAGTCACATTATGTTTAATTATGATATTTACTATCATAGTATTATTTTATGTAAGTTTATTTTCATTTAGTACCTATATTTTTGCTATATTTTTTTTTGTATTTGACTTCTCATAAGTACCTTTTATAAATGAACTTAAATGAATAAAGATATTTTTTACTTTTAATTGTTCTTCCTACAGATTTGTAATCCGAACACATACTACTCGTAACTAGGGCTTCCAAATACCGGATATTTTCAATACCGGTATCAATACCGGATTTTTTTCGAATCCGGTATTAATACCGGTATTACGGTATTGGGGTGAATTAATTTTTCAGAAAAAGCATTTTAGAATAATAATTTATAATTATTATTCTAAATAGCTTTTTCTGAAAAATTAAGCTAAAATAGTAATAGATTTCATTGAAAATGAACTTTTATAAATATATAAAGCATAATAAAATTATATCGATTTCAGTGTTTTTTTTTATGCGTTTATGATTTTTACAAGGTAAAAAGTAGGTAAATTTAAAAATTAAAACTATGTTACCTTTTTAAAATTGTCACTGAACTATTCCTTTTTTTTTTAATGTGCAAGCTCTTTTTAAGAAACTGACACCGGAATCACCAAATAGTGTAAGGGATAAACTCGCACAACATCTAATATTGACATCTGCTTTTAGGCTATAATATCGTAATTGCAAACCCCTTACGGTAACCAACTCAATTTAGTTTTGCTTTAGACTACTAAAATTTTTATACTAAAACTGAAAAAAATATCGTAAGTATCATGAAGGTATATGAAATAATCTGTCATGTTATGTTGTGTGTTATTGTAAACGACACTTAAAAAACGCGTATGAACTCAAACTCAAATAACTTTATTCAAATACACCTTCACAGTAAGTACTTTCAAATCGTCAAATTTAAAGCAAGATATACTAAATAATAGACATAATTATTATAATAATATAGATATATGAATACACAGTATACAGACATAATGCGATTTTACCACCGCGTCGGAGTTGTTTCTTGCTGAGAAGACCCGGCGAGAAACTCGGCAGTTACTCTTTTAAACTACTTTTGGGTTTATGATTTTACCAGTGCAAACAAATAGTATTTAGAACCGTATTCCTATAATATATTTTTGTTCATGATAATATACTTAAGTAAAAGCAATTACTAATAGCTTTATTTTATTCTGCTGCACAAAGTTTAACAGCTGAATTGATAACAGTACCCTCCAACTTTCTATGAAAATTTTAAAACAAAAGTAGTATTTTTACCTATCAAAATGTTTACTACTAACCAAAACACTATCAAAAATCGTAGTCATTAATTTTTTTCCTTACATATTGTTGGGGCAAAAAAAACACTTTTGAAAATTTGGTTGATTGTCAGATTTTTCAGCCGCACGACTCAAAATAAATCATTAGTTTTAAACCTTAATATATGAATTAAGGTTTATAATTATGATCGAGTATGGCCTATTCATTAAAAGGACAAATGCCACAAACAACGCATCTATACTAATATTATAAAGAGGAAAGATTTAACTATTTGTAACAAATAGGCTCTGAAAGTACTATTTTGAAAATTCATTCACCAATATAAAGCTACATTATCAACCAGTGACATAGGCTATTTTTTTATTTATGCTTTATTTTGACGGGAGAAACAGCCGATAGGCCAAAGCCGTGTACAAACAGCTAGTTGTAAAATAAAGTAAGATACAATTTTGTTGAATTTTAGTCGAATGTGAGGGTCGAAGGAACGCAATAACTGCGACTTTATTCATTTATTTCAGTAGATAAGGTAATCCCGTCCGTTAAACAACTATTTTTGGTAAAAAGTGTGCAGATTGGCCAAAAATAGGGGACATTTTGCAGTTTATTCGTGAGAATTCCAAGCATCGACACTTACGGTATTAAAACCGGTATTGGATTTCAATACCGGTATTGAGAAAAGGCCAAAAAATCGCCTAATACCGGTATTGAGCAATACCGGGATCCCGGTATTGGAAGCCTTACTCGTAACGTAACAACTTAGCGTTTATGTCAACCTAACCCGCTCCTCGGTTCGCTTAACATAAACCAGAAGCGACTTTTAGGGCGATTCTCACATTAATTAATATACATCACTTTACTTTCTGAATATGAGTAAAAATATTATGGAAATTATGTTTAGGGATAAATGCGTTATGAAAAACACGATAGAAGTTTTCATTATATTTACATTAGTGATATTATGAATTACAATTTTCGAAAACATGATGTTATAAACATCGTCGGTTCAGTAGTACTAAAAATTGTATGAATGAAAACTTAAGAAAGATTAATTTCAGGAAGAGTGATCATTCGGATTACAAATCGGTAGCAAGAACGATTTCGAGTAAAGAACTTTAGGTGAGCCAATATGGACCCCAGTGTACAGCGTTTGTGCTGAGCAGAGTAACTCAAGTAGGATTTTTTTAAATGATTAATAAGCACACAATAGTCACAATCTAGCTATTTATAACTCATTTTTCTTCAGTGCATAGCGTGCACATTTGCAGACTGGACGGCCTTGGGGAGGACATCTTTAGCTGCAGGTCGGTCACACGTTCACTTCCGCGC
The DNA here is from genome assembly GCA_947369235.1 of Udea olivalis. NCBI lineage: Eukaryota > Metazoa > Arthropoda > Insecta > Lepidoptera > Crambidae > Udea > Udea olivalis. Next base: position 3,859,587 of record OX376362.1, on the reverse strand, counting down.
CTGCTTCCGTAAACAGCGGACTGAATAGATGTTGACTCAGCAATGCACTTCCAGTGTTTAATAATTGCATGTACATACATACATACCTACATACCATCACGCCTTTTTCCCAACGGGGTAGGTAGAGACCACATCTTTCCACTTGCTACGGTCCTGACACACCTCTTGCGCTTCTTCCACTCTCATTAATCCTTTCATACATGCTCGTCGATTATGGGTACTCCTGACCTGACCTTTTCTGAGCAAGTCTTGGACGTGTCCTAAGTACGTCCGTCTAGGCCTTCCCTTTTCAACAGCTCCATCCACCCATGCATGTACATATGTAAGATATTGAAAGACACCTGGGAAACCTTGATCTACCCATTTTCCTGCGACATTCTCTGGGGAAATCTTACTTGTCCTTATCATGGGCTAGGCCAAAGTGACAGATGGAGCACACCGGGTAAGAAATGTCAAGTGGCAGAGTGGAAGGCAGGGCCAGACATGGATGGTGAAAGTTTTAAATTAAGCTTAGGACATCACAGACTCCGCAAGAGGTTCTTAAAGAATTTCACACATTAGCTTAACCCTTATGGTCAGGGCCCTTTTTTTTGTTATCCGGGTGAGAAATGCATTATCCAACTGCCTGGGTCGGGCAGTGGGGGAGTGTGCGGTGAAGCCGACGGCATACCCACTAAAAACACCCGGGTATACCTAGCCGCTATGAAATAGGGCGACATGGAGCCTAATGGATGGTCAGGGCCCTAAGCATTATGTCACTTCACACAATCGTTATTATTACACAAATCAACTTCACTTCCGTAAACAGCTGTCTGGATAATAATAGATGCCATGATAAATGCATCGAAACGTACAGAACTACGACCTATAACATAATTGGTAATTCCTGCGGCAGACGCAGACATCCGATCACGTTTTGCAAGACACCCTTAAGTTAAATGATTGAAATAATAATGCAGGCACGGCCATGCCATCATTAACGATGTCAATTTCTTTTAAGCCAATGGATATTTGTACTGAAATTTTATTAGCACTAGAAGACGTTTCATAATCTGTCTTAGAGGACCTAAATTATAATAGTATTTTATCTACACAATAAACATTAATATTAGTGGTTGGCAAGTCGGAAGGGAAGACCTCAGAAGAGACCGAGATAACGGAGCCTTATAAGATGGATATCGACGACACGATTGGCGTAGTGCGCTGTAGCACGGTTTCTCGCCTCGATTTCCGTAGTGTCCCGGGTTCGATTCCCGGTCGGGTCAATTCAGGAAACGATCTTTTCTGAATTGACTCGGGTCTGGGTGTGCTGGGGGACGCCCCTAGCTAATTTCCTTGTGTGGTACCTCGTAACACAGGGATATTAATCCCTACTTCGAGACCATTACATGAGGTGTGTTGTCAGGCGCATATTTATTATTATTATTATTATATCGGAGTCGCCAACATTTTGTCGGTTTCGAGCACAACGTTCCACCAGGCAGAAGGCCATTGATGATCACATACCAAAGGATTCTTCGTGAAGGTCATGTACCGGTTTGTACAAGCCTTACTCTTCCTGATTTTAGACTATGCCGACTGCTGCCACGCAGACCTTAATGAGAACCTCCTAAACAAACTTGAGCGGCTTCAAATTTTTTGCATTCGAATAATTTTTGGACTTCGCAAGTACGACCATGTTTCTGAGTACCGAGCCCAGCTTAACTGGCTTGCCATCCGTCTTCGCCGTGATTCTCATGTTCTATTTCTCCTGTACAACATTATATTTAACCCAAATGTCACTCAGTTACCATAAAGAGCGGTTCCAATTTCTGCAACCTATCCAGAGACAGGAAATGCGTTCATCCAAGAAACTCCGCCTTGAATTCCCTCCTCATTCTTCTCATTCCGCACAGTCCTTTACTGTCAAATCCTTTCGTCTGTGGAACTCCTTACCCCTATCGATCAGAGTCTCAATCCTTATCCATCTCTAAGTCAAGGGTCAAAGCACATTTCCTTGCACTTTGACAGTACTCGTTCCCATTTGTTTTCCCTTTCTTTTTTGTTATTTTTCCTTTTTATATCCCGGTCAATTTTGGTGATAACTGAGCTGTTTGCTATGTACGTAAATGACGTATTTTTAATGTGTTAAAGATAATTTACCAGTTTTTATTCTTTACTTTTCTTTTAAGCACTTGCTTGCCCGTCTTGATAATTTTCCTTTGCCTGTGGGTGGCTTGGAAGAGATCGCTTTTTAGCGATAAAGCCGCCCAAATTGTACAATGTATATTATTTTCTGTAAATCTATATAATTGTGTGCATTAAATAGTATTTACTTACTTACTCAATTCAGAGAAACCGACCGAGGAAGACGAATCCAAATTTCCGTAGAGAGGTAAAGTAACTTCAGATATTAATCCCAAAATAGGACTACCGCGATACCGGTTCGGTTGATTACCGTATTCCCTTGGTAACCGATTAAGCCGATAGTGGCGAAAGTAGACCCACCGCAGACGGGGAAGCTTATACTTGAATGCATCTGTCTGATTTGCTATGACGCAATGGAGTTCGTTGATCTTTATGATGTAAAACGAAAAGTGATTGCAATAAAGTAATCAACATACCCATAGTGTTTGGGTGATACTCGCATTATTAGATCGTATCAGCGATATAGTTAATCAATTTATGCTGATTTGGTAACAAGTAGAAGAACGAAGCATAACTTCGGTAAAGTTACTGTTAAAGTAAAGTAAAAGTAAAATAAAAAATATCTTTATTCATATAGACTTATAAAAAGTACTTATGACTTGTCATGTACGAAAAAAAATCGTAGCAAAAATATACTGAATAAAAATAATCTTACATAAAATAATACTATGATAGTTCATATCATAATTAAATATAATGTGACTCTACCACCGGTTCAGAGGTTGTTTCCGATCGAGAAGACTCCGGCAAGAAACTCGATGGTTACTCTTTTCAATCTTGTTAGTAGAACCTACTTTGCTAATAGCAATAAAGTTGTAAAACTTATGCTTAATTTTTGTGCTGAGATGATGATCAAGATGTTATTTATATTTATTAAATTTTAAATTAAATAAATATATAAATATGCGCCAGACAACACACCTCTTGTCATGGTCTCGAAGTAGGGATAAATATCCCTGTGTTACGAGGTACCAGACAAGGAATTAAGCCAGGGGCGTCTCCCAGCACACCCAGACCCAAGCCAATTTAGAAAAGATCATTTCCTGAATTGACCTGACCGGGGATCGAACCCGGGACACTACGGAATTAAAGGCGAGAAACCGTGCTCCAGCGCACTACGCCAATCGTGTCGTCACAATTATTGTTATGTAAACAGCAAATGGCTGTTTGATCATCGTCCTTTTAAGAAATTGCGCTTTTTGTATCATTTCAAATAGATACCTAATGGTTTTAGGTATAGTTAATTGTTATTATTGTACAGTGTTAATTTTTCAAAAATGCATTTCGTTTACATCTAGAAGGAATCACAATTACGTGTGTTTCTTTAGTTGAACGTTATGAAAATGGCTAAAATTGTAAATTCAGTATTGTAAAACAAATTTAAAAAAAAAAAGATCCATGACCCTAACAAATTCAGCTGTCTTTACAAAGGCTGCCATTGCGACTCATACTCAAACTTAGGCAATTTTAAATCGATACTCCCTTAAACGAATGTGACCCATCAAACTCCGTTATATTAATATTTTGGGTCGGTTTCGAATCAACAAACTGCGGCGTATTACTGAATAACTACCAACCGGGCCAACGAGGCAGTTAAATGAAAAACTTTTCCTACAAATATCTAGAAAATAGCTTCATCGAGCAACTATGTAATACACTTCTTTAAAAGCTACTGCTGCACCCCTCGTGTTCCATGTCAGCTTTCACAACACCCTATATGGTGTCGTGTCACATATGATTCTTGTAATGTCGTCGTCCGCGTCTGCCATCTGACATCTTTTAAGATGAATAATATTTATCGTACAAATAAACAAACAAATACATAGAAAGTAAAATTTACATTCAATAATCAGAAATAAATATGCTAAAAATAAAATTTCGCCATCCATCACAATGAAAATTCTTCTATGTGTAGAAACTTGTGGCTTGTGGCTTCTGATGTGCCGTTCTCAGTATTTTCTAGGAATAGTTGAAGGAGATGTCCCGTTTTTGGCCAAGTCTATGTTAACCTATTCAAACAATGAAGAAAAATCTACTGATTCCAGTAAAAATACAAACAATAAGAATGATCACTTCTTTTTCTGTTTTTTATTATGAAAATGATTCAGTATTCAAGTCCTGTTTCAGTATGGCAATTCACTTGTGTATAGACATTCAGAGCGAACTGTCACTGTCACTAGTGTCACTTGTATGGTGTTTGTATTTATTTTGGCTTTCGATTTTGCAATTTGCATAATAATGCAATATTTGTCGCAGCTCAGCTTTTTTTTTGAGAAACAACTGTTTGAGTTAAAATAACCTCCATGTTGTTGTTGTAGTCTTGTCAAATTATCTGTGTTGGTTGACACATTTCCGCCATGATGTTTTTCGTTGTGTGTTGCAATTATATTATTGGAAATCTTGTTTGAACCAAGTGAATATTAAAGAAATTGTTTTTTTAGAAACTGTTCCATGTATTTTTTCCTGTTGTTTGGTGTGGTGTACATATGACCTGCCCCCCGATTCAGAACGAAGTGAATTACCCGCTTAACGATACTTAGCAATCAATTTTTTTATATGTTAAAGCCAAAGGCCTTTAGTTTTCAGAAACCAAAATATATAAAAACTACACATCTTGAAAAATTAAAAATGAAAGACTTTGTTCTGAATCGGGGGGCTGGCCAAGACTCCACACATTTTGGTACATCATCTCCTTTGGGTCTCTCAAGAATCAATTTTCGACGCAGGTGATAGTCAAAATATTCTTTGTTTGTTTTGATTGTTTCTTATCTAAATCAGGCGTTAGGCTCCCAGTGCCGGGTAAAGGCCTCTCTGTTTGGCCTTTGTTTTCTAGGATTATAAAGAATGCCCCGCACTTAACCCCGTGTAATCCACGCTAAAGTCATGTCAACTTTCACAGCATCCGATATGGTCGTGTATGATTCTCTTAATGTCATCGGCCTCCGACACCTTTCCCGTATCTATCATGTAACATTCCGAGTTGATGAGAATGTCCAACTGATTTATATTGCAACTAAGATCAATTGCAAGGTAAGAATTGCCGACTTAAAATACCTACTAAGGATCAAGTCAAGTTAAAAAGAACGCTAGTTGACAGTAAGGGGGATGATTGTGCGCAGGTCCTGGCCAGCGTAATTTTAGATGACAGGAATTATACCTAGCACCCCTTTAAAACAACAGACTACTAAAAGAGTATTATGAGAATGAAGTTAATGTGAATTAAGAGGTTAGTGTATAGACACACTAAACACTTGTGTACGTCCAGGAGGCATTGCATATTTAATGAAGAAAGTGAAATTCAGAAGTTAAAGCTCTTATTGCTCGCTAATATACAGCAAGTTTGAGTAGAATCCATACATTTTGTTTGTTAGATCCCGTCATATTAAATACATTTTTAACTATATTTAAATATGGCATGGACATCACTCTCACTCTACATTTAGAACATAGAAGGTTCTTCACATATATTCTACCTATAACATATTACATATTTATATGTAATACCATTTCCATGGCCCGTACTTCAAATCCGAAACACTAGCTTTAATCAAGTTTATGATGAGCGTTTGTTAGGGCCCGTTCTAAATCGCTTTACGCTAAGTGATTCTCCCCTCCGTCGAATAGAGAGAGACAAAACGAGCAAAACCTGCGTCTGACAGCTGTCAGGTGAATTTCATCGGGCTCCAGGTACCGGTAGAATTCGCACTTGTCATAGTGATAAACGTCACCCGAACTCGTTCAGAAACAACTGGGCAACTGTAAGGTGACAGCTCGGTCATCTTCGATTTCACTCAGGGTCAGTTTGGAACGGGTTAGAGTGATTTTCACTCCTCAGAGTGTAATTTTTTCTCGATTTGGAACGCAGCCTTATTATGCCGCGTCCGCACGCTTGGCACTTGCCGCAACCTGCAAACCTCTACAAACGTTTGGATTGATTTGGGGAATTAAACGTCGCCATCCACACGCTTGCGAGTGCGTTAGTATGTTCTGAAGAGGCAAGCATGACGGACATGGAGGTTGTTGTGTCGGCCATAATAAGTGCACAAACGAGACTGAGTGCGCACAAACAAACTTGTGGACGCAAATTGTGACAAAAAACCGACTTTCGACTGATCGGCTATAAGCGCTTGCAAACCTACGCAAACCAAGCCAAACGCTCTATATACGGGTTTGAATATGTGACGGCTTGTTGAGGTTTGCCAAGCGTGTGGACGCGGCATTATGAACGACACAACACAAACTGATAAAAACACAAGATCATAAAAACAGATAAAACCACAAGATCATAAAAACATTACGACGACTCTACGTAAACTCACTTTTTATCGTCAGGGTTTTTGTACAAAAACATAATGGCTTTTGTAATCAAACTTTAAGCATTTGTTTAACTTACTTGACCTTTCTCAGAAGTTAACGTAATTGATTAATTGGGTACTTGATGGCACCGTTATTTGAGTAATTTGTCCCACGATTTGATGTTGTATCATTCAGCTTAGACACAGTATAAAATACTGTATTTTTTTAATACCTATGATTCTGACAAGTCATAGTCAAAACCAGTATCATTACGATGGCTTTTCCCAGTGATAAATTTGATGGTTTCTCAAATCCACTTGATGTATGTTTACATGTAATTTTTATAAGTGATGCTGTTTCTCGTGTTTTATTTTATCATAAAAAATGATTTTTCGAACAAAGAATTGAGAGTATTTTGTCTTACCGACAGGGCAAAATATTTGAGTTAAGTAAAAGTATACGAATTATTACATTAGATACAAATTTTAAAATCAAAACGCATGCAGGACCGTTATTACACGATAATTATAATGCGTAATTCAAAACTCAAACATGAGAACATTGAAGGCAGGACGTTTAAAAAACCTTGCCACTCTCAATAGACTGCAAGGCGGAGCATGCTAAGAAGCTGCCACACATCTCGGGTGCGTCAAGTCAGCAGTCAGTACGTAGATGTTTTACTGCTTTAGCTATATTTATACTGTGACTTAGACGTGGTTCCCGACAAGCATGACCATGCGTTAGTACTCAATGATGGATGCTTATAAAGTTATTTCTCGACATTGTAATTATTGAGGAAGCGTCCATGTCTATTAACTTTCTAATTTCCCACACGTGAGTAGGTGTTACTGTAGTTCGAATCGGATGTCAAGTTTGCTTAACCCCGTAATTTCGTAGTTCTGGACAAAGTTTCTGCTCCTTTTAATTCTACAGCTCTTTCTACAATGTAGACTTTAGTATCATGAATATAAAGATCATCAATTTTGTAAACAGTGGCAACGTTAAGTGGGTCCTCAGATTCCCAGTCCCACGCGGCGTTTTGCATAAATGCATTGTTTAAGATTAGTTCGTTCTAACTTCGATGCAGTCACATGCAACTCGTAATGGTGCGTTTGCAATAATGTTCCCATTGGCATTGTTTTACTAATTAAAACGTTACATTCCTTACACTCGACATCGATAAACAAATTGGCAAAGCAGCGCATGTTGTGTATACATGTTTGTCAAAAGGTATTTTTTAGTCTCGTTATTGGTGATTGCCGTTTCTTCATTAGACAGTCAATCATAGTTCAAGCATAGCGACTTTCGGCTTATTTATTTTTGGAATCAGACTCACAGTTTTTTTTCATACTATTCAACCAATTAAGCTAATATCGATGGTAAGCTGTAAAGGTCGGTCGGTGTATGAAATATAACATTTATCAGGATAAACCAAATTGGAATAATTAATTGATTAAGAGCTTATCTTTCAATGCAGTAACTTCATATTTATAATTTACGTTACCAATGTTTAATTAGCATACATACAGAAAAACAGACTTATTTACTCATCAGCCAATAACAGACTTGACAGTCCATTGGCTACTTATTTTACTGTGTATTTAAATGAACATATTATTATCATTATAATACATTATAATTGCATGACGAATTCCATCATCTCATTAACATGTAATACCAATATGCACAACCTGTTCCACCAGTCCTTTTCCTACTACATATTTTGGGATGTGTTTTGAATGGTGTTGATAGTGCCAATGTATCGTTAACATCCTAATTAGATATGGAATTGACGCCTTTTCCCAGTGGCCTAACAACGCTGCCCGTTTGGTTTATCAAACTTTTTTATTCTTTCCTACAGTGTCTGCTATTTAAACGGTTATGTCAATACTGTTGGAAATACAATAGGTCACAAGAGATTTATTAGTTTCCACAACTGCATTTTTTTAGCAGTGTCAACATAGATAGCATTTGACCTATTAAACTACCCTGACGAACACTTGAACTGCACCTGAAGTTGATGTCAAGGACCCTGTGGACTTCTAAAGAGAAACCAAAAAAAGTAATAAATTATAATAGTACAGCCAAAACATACATTCAAAATCGTTTTAACAAATGGTCATAATATTTCCATTCATAGAACTGGCAGAGGCAATTGATTATGTCATCGCACCGTTTAAAAAGACCTCATGCTGTCTCGATAGTCTCGAATTTTCCCATCAGCTGACTGACCCAAATAAACAAGACGGCTATAGAGCATAGAGTAGATGCCAGAGAGGGACAGGTATAGAAATAGTGCGTGTAGTGCGTCACGTACGCACACGCCTACCACATTTGTAGGGCAAGGCCGCAACTGTTTTTTTGTATAGAGGACACTTTTGGTTAAAGTCGTAGGAAACGCAATGAAATACTGGCATAATGACTTTTTGTAAATGCTTGTTATGGATCCACAAAAAGTAAAAATTCAAGTAGGATTGTTCATAATGATTGATTACTTCCGAAAGTAATTTTTCAGAATTGCCTAATGTTTTGGGAAAGAACATTAATAACGACCGTGATTTCCGTACGTTTCAACTTTGTTACAGCATGGTTTTGCGTAACAAGACCCCTTCAGCTATTGTAAAACACACCAGCGCAATCATTACAAAAAAAACCAAGACTCTAAAAATCCATTCGAAACGTAACGCACTTACTTGCTTTTTCTTTTGGTTACTGGCCTTTTTTTATAATATTATAACTACGCGGGCGAAGCTGCTGACGGACAGCTAGTCTTTATATAGGTTGATTATAATAAAAATGTGTACCCATTCGGTAATCGGAACTATTCGGAGGGAGAGTACCACCCACCGCGGCGACAGGTTTAGCTAGACTGTCGTCGTATCCTAAAAACATTACAAAATCTCATTGCTTTGTACAATTTAAGAGGTTTTTTTTACATACCATCATGACTTTATCTCAAACGGGGTAGTCAGAGGCAAGTGACTGTGTCGTCATGGTGAAAGAAACACTCAGAAGCCCACTTTCCACCAACGGTGTTAGAACCCAATGTAGTAGGTAGTGAGCCTTCCGCCGTTCTCCGGGTTGATTTGGTTTTTTATCAATGTTTTCCATCACCGGAGAGTAAGTCGGATAATTAACAATTCAGAACATAAAGATTTTAGTTCTGGCCAGATTTTAACACAATCCACGATCTGAGTTCGGGTGCTTATTCAGCACGATCGAATGAAGAACCGGTGACATACTTGAGTCCCGGGAATTTCGGGACGATCTGATAAAGGAACCGGGACTCCCGGGACTTTCGGGACTTCTAGGATTTTACCAGATTGTTGAGATATTTATTGGTTATCTTTTAGATAGGCAATAAAACGCATTTCATTTATGAAGAGTATCTTTTATTTATTATAACAATCACACAAGACTTTTATCACAAAAAAATATATCAGAGATCAATTTTATTTTAACAGAGAACTGTAGTTAAAATAATCTTATCATAAAATCAACAAAATAATAGAGTTATAATGCCAGCATAAATTATTACCGTAATGGAAAAAAAAAGAAAAAAACGTAAAAATCTACAAAAAATAACTTATGATTTATTACTTATTCTTCCTCACGAGAAATTATCACATAATAGTTACGTATTGTTGTTTTATTTTAGGTTTTAAATTGTTTCTCGACGTTTTAACATCTTTTCAGGTGCCGTGGTCACGGAGGGACTACGAAATCATTGATAGCGCGCGAAATTTGAACTTAAGAAAGTAACGAAAGTTCAGGGACGAGGCCATGAGTCCCGGGTATTTTGGCCGTTGCTATCTCCCGGGACTTTCGGGACCGGGAGCATTCCCTAGTGCTGAACCACTAGGCCACGACGCTCTCTAGTTTTTTTTAATAATCTATAAAAAGGCTTCCTACCCTATTGTAAGCTATTGAATTACCTCAGTAAATATAACCATCCATTAGACCTTTATTAAGGACAGTTACTACTGCATTAGCAAATGCACCTTCTGGTTTAGTAGGCCAAAGGCGCAGGATAACATTGTTATTTGTGGCTTGCCACTTGTCACCACAGCCAGGTGTTACCTAGCATAGTCCTGGTAATTTGTTGCGTTGCATGAGAACTCCGTGGCATCGATTTATATCATGTCATGGATGAGCGTTTCCAGTAGGCATCTTTAACCCTTTGTTCTTGCAAACTGGCTAGTTGCAGACCGTTACAGATTTTGACTGCTTATTTACAATGAAGCGACAATTTTTAACGTCTACTCTCTTTTTTTCATCATTATCGCTATTATATTCAAATAAGCATATGTTGTCATGACAATATAACAAGGCTTATGTAAAATCTTGGCCACTTTACTTGTATTGATCTTAGAATTCAAATCAAATGATTTATTTGCATTTATGAATAACTTTTCCTGGATTCATGAATTTCTATGTTAAACCAAAGCATCTTTTGTAATGCCCTTAGAATCCACAATAAAATTTCTGAGCCAATTCGTAGCATTAATGATACAAAGGTATTCAAAAATAAAGTACATCATTTACTAGTTGAAAAATGCTATACGAAGTAAGTAAGTAAATCTCAGATAAAAAAATATTTTCTTTTATTGAGGGCCGATGTGTACTAGCTAGGTTATTTAATGCTAATTTATGTAAAGCTATGTTTCTAATTCTATTCCGTAATTTATTGACGTATGTTTTTACTTTAAAATTTGATCGCTATTTTTATTTGCATTTTTTGTTTTTTTTCTTGTGCCTTTGAAGGCGCATCAAGGAGTTCCTTGTTAATTTATCATCATACCATCTTGTATTTTTGAATTATTTGAATCTACTTTGCTTTTAAAACCGAGGTCAATTGTCAAGCCTGAGAAAAAGAGTGCGTGTCCGCTGTGATAATTTACATAAGTATCAAGAACAGTGTTTATTTCTAGTCTCCATAATTTTACCTACGCAAGTAAACGCTTAAAATGTCTTCACATCAAATAAAATCTTCAGTCTGAAATAATTACATGTGTTTTTTACTTTATGCTACCGTAACCAAAGATAATCGAGTAAATAAATAGAGTGCAGTAGATTTTTAAATAGGGTATATAGCTACAATGAAGCACTAAAAATTCAATGTATACAAATAAAAACAAATTGATAAAACGAAAATACAATGAACAAAAGGATTATCTGTAGATCATTATTATCACGATTCTCAAAATTTTATTGAGAAAAGAGCACACCATGTGGATTTTTATTACAGCAAACAGCTGCAATATTAGTTATAAAAAAGCATCATAAAAAGTTAATTCATAAAGAAAGTTAATAATGCATTAAATGCAGCACTACGCTGACACTTAGCACCTTCCTTGTTACAAAAGCGATAGAAGAGATAAAAATACATTAGGTAGGTCAAAATATAGACCAAACTTGCAGTCAGGAATCATCAACACGAAGTTTATTACAAGAATTAAAGTAGTCCTTTTTTGCGTCCGCAGTTCAAAACACTATCAAAAATAAATGACAGAATAGCATATTAATAATAAGTGTTACCGAAAGCATAACCCTTTGCAATGGCTCATTTGCCACCAAGTTAAGCCCTAAATTAAGAGCCCCTTTGAAAAGTAAACTCCCGAACACCCTTCAGCCGGCGACGAAGGCCGGTGCGTAAAATCGTCGCAAAATGGCGACCATGGCGGGCGAATCGTAACCTTGAACCGGGATGGAGGGAGGGGAAACCGTCTGGATCTGATTACTTCTATCGATTTTAATAGGTGTGTATAATGGGGACACTCTCTACTCTCTACTGTACGTGGAATTTATCGAACGTTGTATCCCGAATTTTATCGGGAACTTTAAATCTTCTACCTTTGAAGAAATGCAGACAACATCATCCAGTTTTATAGAGAGCATTTCAAATGTTGCAACAGTAGTTACATTATTGTTATTTCAGCAATCAAAAAACGCCACCGAAGTACCAACTAACCTGATTCACCTGATTATCAGCTTATGCGAGGTTTTTCTTGCAATTAACATGCAATAGAAGATGATTTTTATTGCTGGAAACTTACCTGTAACCAAAAAGAAAATAAATTATGGCTTATTTCTTTTACAATGATATTAGAAAAAAAATCCAGTTCACTTTAAAATCTTGCATAAACATCGAATGGCCTTTTATACAAAGCCGCAATTAGAGGTGGGCGTAGCAGGACATGGGTTGTCTATTGTTTTCCCGAAGAATATATGCCATAATATTCAAATGCCAGAATTTCATCTGCCCGAATTTCATTTGCCCGAATGTTTTGTTGACTATAATATACATGTGACATATTCTTATTCGCCCTAAAATTCGATTACATAATGATACGAGTGCCATACGTATTGTTATCCATTTTATTCATTGCAATATTATTATTCAACAGAATATTTAAATGCCGTACAAAATGGTTTTCGAATCTATAATTTATATATTTCTAATACCTACTTATCTAGTACCTCTATAAACTATCCAAGTCCATACCTAAACCTATTTGATATATTGATCATTCAGTCTAAAACGAATTTATGTTCTTTTTCTAGAAGTTAGTTTGATGGCAAATGATGTTATGGCTTGTCATAATACGGCTTACAATCATGATAGCAAATGATATTATTGAAATTGACATAATATTCAAATTTAACCTAACGCCTTTGTTCTAAAAAGCGATTAGCTTTCTGGCACTTCGCCGGCCGCTGCCGCGGCACGCTCGCTTCGCTCGCTCGGCTCGTGCGTTTCCTTTACCAAACCATACCTAAACCTATTGATCATTTAGTTTAAAACGAATTTATGTTCTTTTTTTAGAAGTTATTTTGAAGGCAAATGATGTTATGGCTTACAATCATGATAGCAAATGATATTATTGAAATTGACTTTATGGGAAACAATGTTTCTAGCACGTGACTAATATAGTAAACAATGAGTATGACATATGAAGTTATGAGAAACAATATTATATCTGTTGACCATTATAGCAGATGAAATTCGGGCAAATGTAATTCTGGCAAGTGGGTTTAACCCCAGGACATGTGATGACAAATTTAAATTATTTAATCATAATAACTTATTGTCTACACTTGTGAAAATGAAGGTGACCTGCCCCCCGATTCAGAACGAAGTTATCGACCTTCGGTTATCGATATTCGGTGAGTTTATTTAATTATAGTAAATGAACCGCTTAGCGGTAGCAATCAATATTTTTATATGTTAAAGCCTGAGGCCTTAAGTTTTCATAAAATATTTTTTATAAAACCTACCCATCCTAAAAAAATTAATAAAAATTAAAGAAAATAACCGAATCGGTCGATAACTTGGTTCTGAATCGGGGAGCTGATGGTAAAATCTGACCAAAAAGAAAAGAAAATGGTCCGAATAACACATATCTTGCATAAGCAAGCAAGAATCTTCAAGCGATTTGGAAGAATCCTAATACGTCACGATGAAGAGCAATTTTTGGGTGTGACACATTCTATTATTGCGCTCGCGTGGATTTAGGCTTCGGTAGACATTAAGAGATACCGAAGATAACATACACTTGTGAAGATGAAGGTGACCTGATAATTGACGATAGCACAAAAACTAAAACGCAATCAGAACGGCGCCACCTCCGATAAGGTTCTTACATTATCAATTCTTTAAATTACCGCACCTCTTTATCTGTGTTTTGAAACGCCGTTGCGGCTGATAAGAAATAGGTTTGGATTGTAGAACAACAAATAATGGAGCAAGAATTTATTGCTTTATATATACCTTTTTTAACTTAATAAATACAGATTATGAACGGTCATTAAGACATAGTAATTTTTGGTATATTTTACGTTTAAGTACATCCAGTAAGGAGAAATTTTAGCATGACGTTATTTGTGTATCCTAAATTTCATCTAAAATGTTGTTGACAGAGAACTTTCAAGTTTTCCTGAACCCAGACGTAATTCCATCTAAAAACTGCCCGTCACTGAAATCCAAGCAGATTTGAGATTCAAATAGCCTCATAAATCTCCAGCTGGCTACAGTTTGATTCTGTTTATTTATTCCCAAGCTTAGGACAAACAACAGAAAATGTATTTGCAGTGAAAATTCAGTGTCACCTTTGTCTTACACGAGTTCAGATTTTGCATACTCGTGTTAATCAAAACAGATCAAAATGTTACTGACACTAGACACTTCTAAATCAACATCTTTGGTTTTTATATTGATTACCAAAGTACGCAGTATCAAACAAAAACGATGAAACATTGAGATTGAAATTAAGTCACTAATCAGCCGCTAGATTTAACTGATAGATTAAAGTACATACTTACAAAGATATTGCCCAAATATTACACTCAGATGCAAAACCTGCCAACATATCTGATACATTTTGATGTTATACAACGAAGCCACGTCCTTAACTTGTTTTATAAAAGTCATTTAGCATGATCACATGCGACATGTGAGGTCACGAACGACTGAAATATATTTTTCATATTTGCCTTCAATGCAGTCCCGTTGTCAGTGTCACTGGATGATACAGCGAATGCAAATGCAGAGAATACGAACAGTGGATTATTTTGCGGTTGGGAAATGATCTTTATGGCATTGGTTTATGGTAACATGAACTGCCAAAGTGTGGTTAAACCTTGGTTAACAGCTAAGGTCTGCATCAGCGTCATCATTCAGATGTAACCTTGAATTGTTATGGCGTTATCGTGGCTCGAGTTCATTGGCTGGGGCGCCGTTCTGCTGTGTTTATGGATCTGCAATAATATCATGTTTCTATACTTTCAGCCGCAGGTTTTTGTAATCAAATTCGTCATCTTTCTGAACCACTCGAATATCACTTGCGATGTTATGTAAAATTGTTAAATAATAATTTATTGTAACGTATTGAAACTACTACTTACTAAGATACGAGCGTGTAGGTGGACTTTGTACCTTATGCTAGTTAGACTGAACAGGACTTAGATCATTTAAATAAAAGAAAGTGTTCGCGTAAAAATAAAAAAACAATATCTTAGCATCCTTAGCTCATGCCGGCAATGTTACACTGTGTGTGTTACATTAGAAGCACCTCCGTCAGCCAATAGTATCAGGAGGCCTACTTGCGAACGAAAGGTCATTTCGGATGTGTTAAAAAAAATTCTACAACAATATGATATTCTTACATTTTTATTTACGTATGGTGAATACCATCATATTAAAGAGTACAAAATCCGTCTCATATCTATTACAGCTATAAGATGTGGAGGCCTCAAGTCTCTCTGCTCTGAAATAGTTTAAAACATAAACACCGATAACAAATCATATCAAATTCATAGGCAGGTGGTGAAATATCAGAGATTACAAATGAAATATAGGTACTTATAAAGCGAAATCCTATTTAATACATAGTTTCTCTTATCTGAAAATTATGTAAGATATATTTATAACCAATTATAAATATAACAAAACATCTTGAGTAGGAGACGTGAAGGTCAAACTTGTTTATTAACATCACCGGTTTCTAATCGCTTGTGATACGGTCGAAAATTAAATGCACTACGTGTGGATGGGTTTAAGCGAAATTGAGATAAGAGCGATACCGTTATCTGAATTTACTATGATAATTGCAGACTACTATGCGAATTCCGCTGGGTCGCAAAAACAGGAGCCGTAAAAAGATGTTGCAATAACAACTCTTTGCACTCAAAGTTATCGTACTGTTTTGATATTTGACTACCTACTTAAAACATATCTTAATGGTTTTCATCTTTTCCTATGCTAGAAATATCATATCTTAGGATCAGAGTGCCAAGTGTGAGTTGCAGTGAGAGAAGTGAATGACTTCACCATCGCGTTTTGCGAGCACGTAAATGTCAATTAGTATGAAATCGAGTCAGCGCCATCTAGCGGCGAATTAGGGCAACATCCAGGCCGCTAGATGGCGCTCACTCGATGCTATACAAATACGCGTTTTTTTTCTCGCAAACGCGATGGTGAAGTTATTCACTTCTCTGACTGCAACTCGCACTCGGCACTCAGATCAAGGTAGTAGGATTTTCAATAGATCTCTGACTTTTTAAATTTGTAGATCCTCTACTAGCCCATGTTTAAAAGTAGTCTTCATATCAAAGAAGTTTAATAAGTTATTATTGACCATGTAGTAACATGGCTGATGAATAAATAATTATATTTTTAATTAAAAAGGCAAACTTAGAAAGAATTTTTTCCTAGTAAGTACCTACTTTGGGATTCTTAACTAAACAAACTACAGTAAGAAACTTCATCGCTGAGTTCAAGTTAAGTTATCCCAAAGGAAATTACCTTTGTTTAAGGAATCCCCCGATACTACTGCAAGACCCTTAATTTTCCTTCTTTTTTTTATCTTTTGAACAGTTTTTGTAATAACCGAGGTCAATCAAACTATTGATGTAATTAAAGCCCTTCGACCATTTATCATAGCTCTTTCGGTGATCACAAGAAGCGACAAACAAATTATAGAGGACAATATCTTTGTAATCTTCTGAAACTGAAAGATACTTATATTTATCATCAAAAACAACTAACAAAAAATACTTGATAAAAAATAATTTATTTGTATTAGTTCCTTGTGCAGTAATACGAACGTTTATTTCGGTTATTTCTATCAATATTATTTTTCTTCTAGTCAGCCCAAACATTCTGATACAGATACCCATTACTGCGTGTCGTGTTATCCACACACATCAATCACTCAAATGAGCGTGTTACGCAAGATGATGCGTTTGACATTTGCCGTTAAGGGTGTAATCTGTCATAATCGCATTAAGCACAATCTACAAAGGATAGACGACAATCTTAATATCAGCCTATCAAAGCGATTAAATGCTGCAATTGTCATCATTGTCATCATTCGCAGCCAGAAGACGTTTACTGTTGAACGTAGGCGGTGTAGATTTACAGAGAAACTGATTGAAGACTAAGGTTGAAAGAAGGTTAATCAAATGGATGATAGTAAACAGAAAAACAAAGGACTGTCGCAAGACAAAGGGATGGCACCAAATGGACTACAAGCATGAGGCTGGCAGAGGAACCTAATTCTGTAGTCGTGTCTAATACAACGAAATTGTCTTGGAAGGAATAAGTGGTATGGCCTAGAAGGAGGACATTAGCAGACAGATAGGATTTAGTGCGATGACAGGTTAAGTTATTTGTTTCACACAAGAAAACAAAGAGGTGTCAGATCAGCAGACCATGGTATATTCGAGCCTAACCTACTAGACCGAAAATATGTAATCTGAGACTTCACCCAACTCGCAAAACAGCCAACAAAAGTCGCCTTTCAAATATTGGTAGCCTCGCTTTTTGCTAAACGGTTTTAGGTTTCTGCTACTTATCATAGACAATAAAAATTAGGTCACTGAATAGCGGCTAGTTCTGAAAACCCGCATATTTTTTATGCAAAACATAGAAGAACGATAAAATTCGATCATAAAAACGAATTCAAAAATGTATTATAGATTTATTAGTGTTTTAATGAATTCGTGAGTTATTTGTAGTAACAGAAGGTGTTTGGCCACATTAAGCAGCCCAAACTTTGAAAAACATCTTGATATAGGACGGAAACTCTTATACCTTACACAAATAGACTGTTCACCACGTGAATGAGTCAAAGAAGCTAATGCAGGTAAACTGCGAAATTCAGTTAGTTTTATTGTGGATGTGCAAAGAGCAGCCGTGGATGCAACAACAAAGCAAGCAACAGAAGAGTTTAACTTAAATAAAATGCAAATCCGTAAGTGGCAACCGACCGCAGTCGCAATATATCACAAGAAACCAGTTTTTCCATGAAGCTACATTATAATTCCTGTTGCAAGTACACCGCTATAATATCCACTGACGTTTTGTTGAATATGCAGTATTTTTCTCGAAGTAAACGCATGGCGTCGATGCACCAGCTATAAATAGCATCAAAGCGAACGATCGAGGAATCCGTGGGACAAATTATGGACTTTTAGGGCTGCGGAATATAGTCCTTAACACTGTTAGCACAGTTAATAAAGTTTGGAATAAAAGAGAAGAGAATGAATATAATAGGTTGGGGAAAAAGTTTAAAAAAAAAATCAAAACAGTTCTGATCAAAATACCGCGACAAGTGGTTTTGGCAGTCCTCTCGTGATGTTAACCTGACACTGTATAAAGAATTCTGAAGAGACCGAAACAGGTGGAAATCTGAAGGTGCAAGGTGAGGACTATACGGCGGATGCATTAACACCTCCGAGCCCAACTCTTAATTATTGCTGAGTGACTAAAGATGTGTGAGGTCTAGCGTTATCATGATGAAAAACCACACCCTTTTTGATGATTAATTCCGGCCACTTTCTCTCAACTTCTTGCTCTAATCTCATCAGTTGTTCGCAGTAGAGTTCAGAATCGATGATCCTGCCTGGTGGTAACAGCTCATAATCAATAATGCCCAACCCAGCACACACACGGCATCACCTTGTTGCGAGTTAACCCGGGTTTCGCTAGTCTGTGAAGCCTGACCAGCCTTTGACCACGACCTTTTTCGCACGTTCTTGTCGTACGTGATCGACTTTTCATCACCAGTAATCAGCTTATTCAAAAATGGTTCGATTTCATTACGTCGTCGTAATAAAGAATCACAAATGAGTACACGGTCCATTAGGTTTCTTTCAGTGAGCTCTTGAGGTACCCAAATATCGAGCTTTTTTGTGTACCCAGTTTTTTTCAAATGCGCCAAAACTGTTTTGAGGACAATTCCCAGTTCTTCAGCTACGTCGTAACTACTGATATGCCGATCTTGCTCCACTTTTTCAAAAATGGCTTCCATTTTTTCCGTAATAGGGCGATGTGCATCTTTGACATCAAAATTTCCGGATTGAACACGCTTAAACCAAATTTGTGCTACTCTCACTCTCACACATTTCCTAATTTAAATTTGGAATTATCTTCTTTAAAATTTAAACGTTTAACGATACCAAAACCAGCCAGATATAAATAGTATAGCCACAGAGATTTTATTACAAGTTCATACTTCATACATACTATATGCGAAAAACTTTTTCCCCAACCTAATATAAAGGCAGGCAGGAGCATACACCCGAAGATATTAGGCACAGGTAATTATAATCAGCAGCAGCACTTGTACATGACACTATAACAATGCGATTCCGCTGATCAAATGCTCCTCTGCGACTTATTTTCTATCCAGTCTGTTCTCTTTCTTTCATCTTTATTAACAAGTTTTAGTAAACCAGCAGTAACTTAGTGAGTATACCACGTCTGCAGAATTTTGCCGATTTGCAGTATGAGGGGGCGATGCCAAGAAGAAAAAAAGGCACATAACTGGGAGGCGTTTGTAGAAAATAATGTGAGGATTAGCATCAAAGCGTCAAAACCTTCAGGCAAGCTATAGCTCCGAAAGCTATCCATCGATAATTGTTTGTCTAATCGATTTGCTGTTCAAGAAATGGAAGTATCGCCATAAAGTCGTAAATCTGATCGCAACGACAGCGCACGTTGCACGTGGAGCGTTGCAACCTCGAAATCTAACCCGGAACCTGAGATTAGTACGCAAAATATTCGTGCCACAGTGTCGTCAGCGCCATAGAGGTTTCAAAGTATAATTTTTAACAGGATATACTTATTTTCAGCGAATACTTCACTGCCTGTTGGCGAAACGCTAGAGCTGAGAGCCTTAGACAAACACTCATGAGAAGAACAGCTTTGGGTTTTTTTTTGTGTCTGGGTGCTGCTATCTATTTTAGTATATAATTATTGAGAAAGGTATGTTCATCAATCTCTGACTCCCATCGTACAAGCTCTGCTTAGTTTGGGCTTAGTGGTTTTTGGAGTCAGCTATCCCAGATATTCATTCATTTATGTTGTTTTTAGTGAACATTTAGTATTTTTTTCGAAGTGCATTGCATGGCGCCGCTGCGCTGTGCTATAAATAGCAATAAAGCGATACAGTGCAGCGACACGCGAGGATCTGTGACAAATTATAGGCTTATTATTAACATGGAGAAATAATAAAACGTCTCAATTTGGCTTTCCATTTCCGAATTGGCTGAAAGGTTTTGGTCGATTAAAAGGGTCTCTCTAATATCTGGTCTATCTTCGGCGAAAGCTGCTTCTTACTGTTAGGTCTTATATAGGGTGACTTCGGTTCTATCTAAAAGCTTCCATTTTTATGTTCGGTTAGAGCTGCTTTTTCCTGTTTTTATGTCAACGAATTACTTGATGCGGAATTGCGGAGGTTGGCTCTTGTGTTTAACTACATGCAAGATCATATTTTAAGCTATAGATACCAGAATCACCAGTGGCATCATCTCTTTAAGTTTCACCAACCTCAACTTATTAATAATAAATTGAACACTGAAGAAGTATTTTAAAAACACGTAAAAGACGTTTTTTTGAATCAGTAACTGTTAACGACATTTCCCGCTTCACTCCCATCGCTTGCAGCCCACATGCGCATACGCACGCCCGAGTCAAGGCCAGTGCTGCATCTGCGTCGCGAGGCCACCCCAATATTTTATTTCAGTGCAACATATTCAAGACATAAATCGAAATAGAATACTACACGTCAATTGTATTCTTTCGATGCTGTTTTACTGCTATGGCAAGAAATGCAAAATGACGTAGATTTACATAATCGTTAGTCGCTACTCTAAACTCGACCGAGAAAGGCCGAATTCACTAAATTGCTATCGTGTGGAAACGAGACCCCGTCACAGAAAGTGTCTAAAAGTCCTACGCTTCATTACATACAGACGGGGGGGTTGCGCCATCATTATGGACTTATCTCTGTGCAACAAATCGTTTATTCCGCTCAGAGGAGGACTTTTAATTTTAAACGCGGTCAACTTGAAATAGGGATGTTGACACATGTTACATGTCATGTTAGGTAATGTTTTATACATTAAAGACAGTATTTAAAAACCCATAATAACAATTTCAGAATGTAATTATTCGTCATAGTAGTAGTAATTGACCTATATGTATACTGTCCCACTGTTGAGCAAAGCATCCTCCATCATTGAAATCAAATCATCGCTACAATAAATAAATAAATATATAAATATGCGCCAGACAACACACCTCTTGCCATGGTCTCTAAGGAGGGATAAATATCCCTGTATTACGAGGTACCAGACAAGGAATTAAGCCAGGGGCGTCTCCCAGCACACCCAGACCCGAGGCAATTTAGAAAAGATCGTTTCCTGAATTGACCCGACCGGGAATCGAACCCGGGGCACTGCGGGATTCGAGGCGAGAAACCGTGCTACTGCGCACTACGCCAATCGTGCCGTCAATGGATGGGTATTGGCTTAATTTATTTGTCAACTGGTTACTGACCGGCATACAAGCATAATAACATAATTATCATGTTTAACACATAATTAACAGCCATACCCAAGTTAAACTTTGACAGAGCGCGAGATTCTTTATCGGTCTGTGGATTAAGAGTCACGTGACAGTTTGGAGCGTTTTGGCGGGAATTCTAGAAACTAATTTTTATTACACCTTTTTTTTATTTTGACGTTTGTTTCAAGAAATTATTATTTTCTTGTTTAAATATATCTATGAGACAAAATTAATTCCAAAAATTAGTCAACATCCTTAATAATCCTTATTATTCCGCTCAGAAAACTCATTGCGTTTTGCAGAGCAGAAATAAAACTCATACTTGTTTACAAGCAGCGTCGTGTGCAACTAGTTATTTAATGTAATGCACGTGAGTGAGCATCATTACCATAATCATGTTTTGCAATAGCGACTTTAGTGTCAGCGAGTGTTAAGAGAGTTATTTATAGGAATAATAAACATAAACATCTTACACAAGGTCATCTGACCCCAAAATGTGAAACTATATATGCCAAGAACTTTTTTTTCTTCGATCTCTTTCTTTTTTGGATATGTGTATACCTAAAGAGTTCTCATGAAGACGGTAAGTTAAAACTTACGATGGCGTTGCGAGAAAAGTGGTTTTTTTAATGGGTCGCTCGCTAACGACCCCTTAGGCAGAAGTGCATCAGAAGTAATTGTTGACTTTTAGGTCTTTTTGAGCAATTGAAATGACGGGTCAAAAACGACCCACTGGGCATATATGGGTCGCAATAACCCTTAGATACTAGATAATTGAAAAAAACTAGCCCTACGTGCAGTTTAATAACCTGAGTGTCTGTAGCGCAAAAGTCAGGATCAACAAGATAATCGTATCATAAATAGCGGTATTTATAGGAACATTTAATACAAGGTCTATAGAGAAGCGAAAGACTTTAGGGGGTTAAATTGAGTTTACTACGCGGACGACGAAGTGAGTAATACTTACTAAGTGAGAGGAATAAAGGAAGATACACAAACGCTAATAACAGTTATTTTGTAGCGGCTATAATGCTGATAAAATTTGTCAGTAACACCAAATGTGCTCTAGCAGCCTCTCATAGAATATGTCTATTTTTATCTAGTATATTTGTTCCTTTCTTGAAAGAAATACACTCATTACTGATTCCGAGTAACGCATCCGGGGATAAATGGTTAGAGCGTTAGGCACTAGTCCAGAGGTCTTTGGTTCAAATGCCAACTAAGCCAGTGAGTTTCCTTACTTCTTAGAAAACATAGTATCGTGCTGATTACATCACGCACGGGGGATTGTTTTTATTTGAGCTATTTTTAGTCGCAATGCTTCACTTATGTAAAAAGGAATAAGAACATTCATTTGCATGAAACAATATGGTTGTTATTATAAGATACAATTTAATAACCAAGGTTAAAATGCTTTTCCAATACTTGGCATACAAAAAAACATATCTTTGACTATGTGGATACGAGTGTTTTTCACTTGAATACTTAAGTCTGTTTACTAGCATCTTGTTATTTAACGCACACCGCACGTGATATTCTTAGGTGAGGTGCGCGTGCGCCGGCTACAAACAGCTTCGTGAGTGGAGACCGTGATGCCTAAGCGGCGAAAAGGCTCCCTCCCTGTGCCATCATAGTCATTAGCTGCATCAATGAATACAGTTGCCAAGTAAATAATTGTTATAAATGATTTTATTGATTACGAGCTGCCCAGACAGACTTCGTTCTGTCAAATGTTTGACAGCTGGTGTCCATTTTGCCCGCTTTTCTGAGACTTGATTTACATTAACTACAATTTTTACTGTATTTTTTGTTCAATAATAATAAAATATATAACACTCCTGAATAGTTAAGTTTTCTGTTAGCAACAGAATTTTCACGATCGGATCAGTAGTTTTGGAGCCTGTTCAATACAAACAAACAAACAATCAAATCTTCCCTCTTTATAATATTAGTATAGATTTATAAGCCTGGTAGCTATTGGAATTCTTAGTTAGCCAGAATTCCTTCAGAAAATTAAAAAAAAAATTGATCAGAAAATGGACTGCTTTCTTGTAGTCTTAGAAATTTTTTTCTGATTTCATGGTAAAATTTAGTCTAAAAGTTAACCAAATTTTTGAAAAGCAGGCGGTAAAAGAGACTTTCTTCAAATAATATTTACGTAGACATATAGGACTGAGAATTATGCTGCAGGTGCTGTAATCAAGGGCTTAAGTAATGTTGATTTAGGTTATAAGCTTAGGCAGCGCTAGCGCAAAACATGCGAAAAATAAAACAAAATCAGAAATAGACTGGCACGAATTTGACGACACGATTGGCGCAGTGTGCTGTAGCACGGTTTCTCGCCTTGGCTTCCGTGGTGTCCCGGGTTCGATTCCCGGTCGGGTCAATTCAGAAAATGATCTTTTCTAAATTGGCTCGGGTCTAGGTGTGCTGGGAGACGCCCCTGGCTTATTTCCCTGTTTGGTACCTCGTAACACAAGGATATTTAACCTTATTTCGAGACCATGACAAGTGGTGTGTTGTCTGGCGCATATTTATTTATTGTATTTATATAAAAAAAAAACTGAATTGTTTAAATGGCCTTAAGTTTATGCCAAAAATGATGTTTGGGCAAAAACCATTATCCCCAAAAGTTCTCTATAAAATGCTGGGTCATCTCATCCTAAAAACTTAATTACTAGCAACACGAAGTAAAACAATCAAGATTTAGTCAGAAGCAATGCAAATTAATAATTAGATTCAGGGTCTACAAGGAATGTACGGATAAGCGGATCTCCGCAATCACGACAGCCATTGTCATGATTCATTTTATTGAGAAGTTTAATTAAGAATCAGATTTCTTGTAGCCAAGGCCGTTTGAAATCATGCCATTCAATCTTTACCGTACTCGCTGTCTCAGTGGAGAACAAGAAGAAGAGTCCTACTAAGGTCGGTTACGCGATATCACTCCTCCAGTGGCCAAGGTATTTCCAGAAGTTACCGCGGCTTTAAAAATACTTAGGTAGTTCGAACCGCGGTTACCGAGTCAGAATGCTCAGTCTTCAAATCAGAAAGCTGTAAGCTGTCATAAAGGATTTCAGCCTCAGATCCAATTAGATGAGAGCTAGGCTGGCAGCCCCGATGACAAGAGTCCATATCAATTAGGCCGTGATTTCTTAAGCGGATCAAATCTGGCCAGAACAATCTTTCGTTCATTGTTAAATTACCGACTATCTCCTCTCCGGTGATGGAAAGCATCGAAAAAAAACCGAATCGACCTGGATAACGGCGGAAGGCTCACCACTTACCACGTTGGGTTCTTATACCATTGGTGCAAAGTGGCCTTCTGAGAGTATCGTTTACCATGACGGCAAGTGACTTGCCTCTGATTAACCCGGATCACCGCCGTTACGCCGTTAAGTTCCTTATCTTTCACTCACCAATCAAATTCGCCTACAAAATGTCTACCGTCTCAGGAAATCAAGAAATCCAGCTGAAAACTAACCTAAACCCGAACCTCAAAGCCTAGACTACACGGCCGACCGCCTACACTGATTGACCGTAATTCTAGATTTCCATTGGATCACTGCTTCTGAATTGCCCATTTCATGGTCCGCTTGCAATTTCGTGTTTTATTAAACGTAATCCGTTTGCTTGATCTGATATAAGAACAATTTAGCTAATATAAATTTATTATTGTTTTGTGAAAATATGAAGCAGTAAAAAAATATGTTTAGTTAGAAGATAGTCATTTCGTAATTGTTTTTATCAAAAATGGGTTTTCGTTCGGCCTCACCCTTGCTTTGGATACACCATGGTTGTATGTATTAGAAAACACAGACGCATTGAGAGCGTTCGACACCCTAGCGTGTGGATCAGAATTGACGCAGCAAACCGTTCAGTGCGGATTGCTAGAAAGGTGAGGTTCCAAATGGGGTTGAAAGAACTTTCTCATCTCGTACATGTGGCAATCAATACGGCAATAATTTTCATTCCTCAGTTATTATCATTCGCAACTAAAACAAGTCCGTAGTTGAACGCACAAACTACCGTACTATCCAAGCGCACGGCCGCGACGCTAAGTCAAACAATTTGCTGCTCAATATTCTGAATATTGACAGCATACCTCCTAATTTATTTATTTATCCTTTGGCGCAGTCACAAAATACAAACTAATACATACATCGATTTAGAGTACATTGTAACATGGTTAGCTTGCATTTCGATGACAACCGCGCACAACAAAAACATAATAAGTAAAAGTTAAGCAATAAGCCTATAGACTGTCCCACTGCTGGCAAAAGCCTTCATCATTAAAACCGTAATAATAAGTACTACCTCAAAAATCTACGGGACAGCCTGTGTCTGATTATGATGATGATTTTCCATCATATTTCATATCTAGAACTTATGGCAAGTTAAAAATCTTTTCCCAGATTTGCAATCCTAGTTGCAGCAGATGACTACTTGCTATAACGGACGTGTCGTTGGCTACAGATTAGTCAGAGTACCACGCTTCGCACTTAGACTCAGAAATAAGTTCGACAAATACCTTAGAAACTCGTTTCCACCCAGTCAGAAAATAGAACCTAGCAGTCGAAGAGTCAATGACCCTAGCGCCCAGTTGGTTTAGTTTGCTGTAATTACATATAATATTACATCGTCAGCGATTACGACTTGCCTCGTGCATTCTGTTTACTAATTACGCTGTAATACACTACAATCTGTGAAGTATGCTGGTAATAAGGGGTTGGGTTGGAGCTAGCTTTACTTACACCGTTGCTGGCAGAAGATCATGTGGTATTATCTCTTGATAATCATGCCAATTTGATACAACAGTGTAGAAAAACGGCATTTCGCGTGTGTCAAAGGAATGTTTCAGAAATTTCCGCTAAGTGATTTTAGTAGTTTTTTAGGATATATTAATATCCTAAACTTTCAGCGTATGTAGGATCTTGTACCCGAGATACTTTTGGGACCTTGATACCTTCAGAAGACGCCACAGCATAAAAAAGACGGCTAGTTCTTACTACTTATTTTGTTGCTAACAAGACCATCCCGTTTATAGATTAGGTCAGACTATTTAAAATGCTGATCCATGACAAAAAAATTTAACGCTCTATTTGTTTGGTGCAACAGAATGTGGCGGAATACACTTGGTGTGCATTGCACTCAGGCTATGAAGCTATGAAGTCTTAGCGCCACTGTCTACGAGGCTCAGCGGGACTATTTACTAAATTAGATCGCAAGATATAGAGAGTATGAAATCGATTATTGCTATTTGGAGTGCGTTACTTCAGCGGGAAAGTAGCTTCTAGAGTGATTTGAGTGGAACGTAAAATTAGTGAGATATATGCTGTGGATGTGCGCGGCATAAAAAATTTGTGGGCGTTGTGGTTTTGGAAAAAAATGAAAAAAACGATTCCTGCTGCAGTAACGTTGTTCTAGCAGGAAAATTCTAAACGAATGATCGAAGAGAAAAATGTTGTACATTGGCAGATAGCTTACTTCTGGGGAAACATGTGCGCCAAAAATATAATATGTGGGGCTTCAGGTTTTCGAAATATTGCGTTTCCTGCTGGGGTAACGTTTTGCGGAATCGTGTTTCTCTCAAACCATGGCATGTGCGTCTCTTTAATAAACATTCACTTGTAGCTCTTGATTTGTGCTTGCGGCACATATAATAAGATTTTGAAAATTATTCTTACATTTTCAGTAATTAAGGTGTCTCTAAAATCTGAAAAAAAAATCACAGCGCCTAAATGAGAAACTGTATCAACTCGCTGAAAACTGCATTCGATTCCGCTTTACACATCTAATGGTCAGAAAATGTTTCAAAAGTTTACATACATGCTTTATCGAATAAGAGATCGAAATAACAAAATCACCGGTACATAACTTTGACGTCAAAATATAAGAAATCAGTTCATCCTGAGATAAGTGAGTGTTAACCAAAAAACAGTGAGTTTCATAAAATAACACTGTGAAAATTTTCAGCCTCCAATGTTTCGTATTTATAGAGAAATAAACAAAAATCAAAACCTTTCAACAACGACTGATTATCCGACCGAATTCGAACGACTACGAAAAAGCGACGGTTTCATACATATCAATGACCTTCTTAACTTACTCACAAGATAGTTTTGGCTAAGTACACTGAAGTAGAAAAACTCAACTTAAACAAATAAACTTGTACCTAATCTATGACGTTTTATTAAATTATTGAAGATGTTTAAAACTATATTTTTTAAATATCTGTGAATAAAGACGTGTTTGTTACGAATACCTATTACAAAAATAAACCTGCAGATACAGTTTATAAATAAAAAACCAATTAACACAACAATGAAACCATACATAAAGTATATATTTTGATTTATGCTTCAAGCAAGATGAATTATTAGCATCCATCAATACCTACCATATTAATCCCTTTTTGACATCACCTTTCGCCGCTGTTTCGCACCCATTGGCCCCGCGCTACCCGCTGCTGACGTCACGAGGAGTTGCTTTGTCTAGCTTGGAGTGAGTGAGACAGCTAGTAAGCGTGCGGCATTAGTGGAAAAGAGGCGGTAGATGAACGCCACTCTGTTATTAACAGTCATGCGAAGTGTTTTTTCAATATGAAGTGCGTCTGGGCCAGGGTTACCATTGCTACGGCGATTGCCGTTTTTAAGGGAAATTCGACCAAATTAAAGGGAAATTATTGGCGTACGGGCACATCAACTCTATCGCTAACTGACAAAGACTTTTCATGGGTTGTTTTTGTCTGAAGAACGAGTGCAGTTTGTCGCAAGCCAATCTTATTCTTTTTTGAATCGCATAGTTAAGACAATTACCCCCTACCAAACACGGTAGTCAAAAATTTGGCAATGGCAACACTATTTTGCCGAGTCGGAGCTCTGTCGGACGCTTGTTAGCAACTGTGACGTCTGTGACGCTTTATTACTAAACTTGTTGTTGTTTGTTGATAAACAAACAGTTGCAGTTCTCATGGCACGTTTGTTGCGGTGATGCAACCGGCATTGATAATAAATACCAATAGTGAAATTAGAAATTAGTTGAAAGTGGTGTTATAATATTCATATTCAAATAATTGGCACTTATCAAGTTACGATGACGATCTGCAATGGTAAGTATTTAAAGGTATTGTTTGACTTATTTGATTAACACTTACCTACCAAGTACCAATACTAAAATTTAAACTACTATTAATATTTTATAGATGAAAGTTTGTTTGTTTTGATTAGGCTCCGAAAATACTAGACCGATTTTGAAAATTCTTTCACCATTATAAAGCTAAGTAAGTACATGATTATCAGGGAGTGAATGAGACTTTTTCTTAATCTAGGCTATGTTTTGGCTATGTTTTGTATGTTAAGGCTATGTTTTGATGGGAAAGACAGTCGCTGACGGACATTTAGTCTAACTTCTTACTAATATTAATTTCTAATTACTTTACTAATCTTACTTAATCCTACTAATACTATACTTATTATATTATAATGCGAAAGTTTGTAGAATGTTTGTTACTCTTTCACGCAAAAACTACAGTAAGTACGAATTTAGATGGATCTCTATAGTAATACAGCTTAGACATAAAAATTACATAAAAATAAGCCATACTCACTTTAAGAACATAAATTAAGAGGATAAAATGAGAATTTCAATTTAAAATTAAGCTCTTTCATATAGGCTCATAGGTATAAGCTTTCATTCACATTTTTAAATTTTACTCTAATCTAAGATGAGGTTCTAATTATTGCCAAAAACCGATTGAACGCGATTGTACGGGCAAGAGTTTAGTGTAATACGTCCAGTAAAGAAGGTCATCCATATGTATGAAGCCGTCGCTTTTTCGTAGTCATTCGAATTTGGTCGGATAATCAGTCGTTGTTGAAAGGTTTTGATTTTTGTTTATTTCTCTATAAATACGAAACATTGGAGGCTGAAAATTTTCACAGTGTTATTTTATGAAACTCACTGTTTTTTGGTTAACACTCACTTATCTCAGGATGAACTGATTTCTTATATTTTGACGTCAAAGTTATGTACCGGTGGTTTTGTTATTTCGATCTCTTATTCGATAAAGCATGTATGTAAACTTTTGAAACAATGTCTGACCATTAGATGTGTAAAGCGGAATCGAATGCAGTTTTCAGCGAGTTGATACAGTTTCTCATTTAGGCGCTGTGATTTTTTTTTCAGATTTTAGAGACACCTTAATTACTGAAAATGTAAGAATAATTTTCAAAATCTTATTATATGTGCCGCAAGCACAAATCAAGAGCTACAAGTGAATGTTTATTAAAGAGACGCACATGCCATGGTTTGAGAGAAACACGATTCCGCAAAACGTTACCCCAGCAGGAAACGCAATATTTCGAAAACCTGAAGCCCCACATATTATATTTTTGGCGCACATGTTTCCCCAGAAGTAAGCTATCTGCCAATGTACAACATTTTTCTCTTCGATCATTCGTTTAGAATTTTCCTGCTAGAACAACGTTACTGCAGCAGGAATCGTTTTTTTCATTTTTTTCCAAAACCACAACGCCCACAAATTTTTTATGCCGCGCACATCCACAGCATATATCTCACTAATTTTACGTTCCACTCAAATCACTCTAGAAGCTACTTTCCCGCTGAAGTGACGCACTCTGCTATTTGACATTGAATGCAAGCGATAAGCAATTGAATCGCCTCGCGAAAACAAATGCATGCGACGCTAGTCTGTTGATGGAGTTTAGTAGCTTTGTATGGGGCCCAAGCCAAAGGTGGCCTTCATTTTCTTTTGACGCCAGTTTTTTTAAGAAAGAGTGCTCGTGGATTTTGTTATGGCGAACTTCTTAGGGCCTTTTTTTATTATCGTGGGGAAATTTGTCATAACCTCGCCGCCCGGGTAAACGACGAGGTTATGTCGGACTCCTACCGACTAAAACCCAACAGATCAGAGCCTTACAAAAGGCACATTTTTTTAATCATACCTCTTTTGCACCTCTTGCCTTCAACGCGACAGCTCCTATCACCCTGGGTAGACTCTAGAGTCTAAACCCCTTTATGTGAAAGAGCTGGGCGCGCACAGCAATCCTCATTATAACGGATACGTGCATATGTAGACAGTGGCTCTAAGATATGGTGTACATCCGACTTCAAAAGGTGTGATCCTTAGGGCATTGAAATAAGATCGCAAACTTTTGAGCTGGTTAATCTTTTGGTGAAGATCGTACACTTAATAGCAAGACTGATTTGTATCTAAACACGGTCTGCGCGTGCACAATTAAGTGGCATTCGTGGTAATTAAGGATGCATAGAAGAATACCATGTGCTAAGTGAAATGTGATTTTCTATTCTCTTTTTTTGACGACTCTATCACACATTTATTTGTCCAATTGTCCAGTAATGCTTTAATCTGAGACCGTGCCGCACTCTAGGGCACCCTTAGGCACGATACAATAAGGCCTGAGGCTCGGATAAAAGGAAATAGAGAGCAAAAATATGCAATTTTACCTATTAAATAGCCTTATACTTGGGTGAAGTATTGTATATAGGGATTGCAATCCCACAGATTTTTGAATCCCGCGGGACTGATATGAGGGATTGACCAATCCCGCGCAGGATCCCGCATCTTTTAAAATAACGTCATAAAATCGCATGGAATTTACAGGTTTTCGTTAAAAAAAACAAATTTCGTTAATTAAAGCATGTCTCACATAACGCAACAAAAAATATTTGTTTTCTAACAAAAATTTTATGATATTTGTAATTCAGTCTTATTCTTAAAATGATTAATAATTAAATCACACCTTCCTCATAGCTAAATGCTAGAGCTATTACTATGACTAACCAGTGGTAATAAACTTTTGAAAATACACTCTTATGAAGAAAGCAAAGGGCATTTACAGGATCATCTCCAAGCCAGCTACTGAGTGAACTGCAAATAATATCCTGATGCCAAAAACGCTCTGTCGGCTTCTACGCTAGTAGGTTGAATCTTCAGGATATATTCATAGGTGAGCGTCAGGTACCTCTACATGTGATACCATTAGACTCGAAACATGCTATTTCTTTCTTCAAAATCTTCTCATAATCCTTTTGTTTGTTGTCTGACTTTTTCTTAAATTTTTATTTCTCTTGATGAAGCTGTTATTCTAATTCTTATATTAGCGTTAGAGTAGGACTTCTTTCAGTTGCAGATGTTCTAGAGATAGGTGTAATTTCTAAGACCTCACATACATTTCATCGTCTTTAACTCTAGTCAGTAGAGTTAAAGACGACGACCTTTTATTTTCTTTATTTCTAGGCGTATTGCAGCTTTTTTGGTATGAAGAGTGTATGAATACGATCTGTATTTTTGGCTTCATGGTCGTACTTTTTTTCTTGGTCGCTTTCTTGCGCGAAACTTCACGAACGTTTTTTGAAGATAAATTAATATTTGCGGGATCCGCATTTTGAAGGTGCGGGATCCAGCAGACTAATAAGAGGTGCGGGATCCCGCGTGAATGAATTTGCGGGATCCGCATTTTGAAGGTGCGGGATCCAGCAGACTAATAAGAGGTGCGGGATCCCGCGTGAATGCTGGATCCCGTTTTGCGGGATTCCAATCCCTAATTGTATATCATGAGTAGGTTCTTATTTTAAAAGGATGCCAATGAATCCCCAGTCACCTTGTATAGTAAAGAAACAAGTCCTCAGCCGCTTCTATAAAATCTTCCACCGCAGCCATACTTGTCGTGCAAGCGGTTAGGCTCCCGTAGTTTTATTTTTTAATTCCCAGTTACGAGTGCCGCGATCACGCGATATGATTGCGATCGCCGCTCATGCAACGATACATTGTAATCATTAAGCTGTTCGGGGAAAAAATAATAATTTAAAAAGAAAGTTTAGTTTTCTTATAAGCGCAAAGAGTTGCGGATCGGTTTGGTGTTGCTGATAATCAAGGCAATTCTGTGGTAGCAGTTTCAAATATAAATTACTTAGCATTGCACCAGTATAGTCTTCAGAGGGGTGGCCAAATTCAGGTACCTAGGGTGCACCATTACTGATGCCAACTCTCAGGAAGAAGAGATAGAGATCCGTGTTCAGAATGCCCTGCGATGTAGTGCCGCTCTACACAAGGTATTAGTGTCCAAGTTTTTAAGCAGACACACTAAGATCCGTGTCTACAAAACCGTTATTCGGCCTATATTAATGTACGGTTGCGAAGCTTGGACACTGACGCTTAAAGAGGAGGACAGGCTTCTGATCACCAAAAGAAAGATCTTAAGAAAGATTCTGGGGAAGGTGTCAAGGCCTGATGGTAGCATGAGGGTGCTAAAAAATGCCGAGATTGAAGAACTCGTGGCTGAGCCTAACATCATTGGGGAGATTAAATCACACAGACTCCGGTGGCTTGGTCACGTTGAACGAATGGGAGAAGATCGCAGCGTCAAGAGAGCCTATCTGGGCCGGCCGACGGCCAAAGACGGATCAAAGAAGATGGTCCGAAAAACACATATCTTGCATAGGCAAGCAAGAATCTTCAAGCGATGGCCGTCGGCCGGTTGGCCACCCTAGGTATCGCTGGAGCGATGTAAAGGAGGCTGATCTTCGCGAGTTGGAAGCTGGAGATTGGCGTGCAAGAACACAAGATCGTGAGAACTGGCGAATTCTTGTATCGGAGGCCAAGACACATTTTGGGTCGCTGAGCAATCGGAGTAAGTAAGTAAGTAGCATTGCACGGGTCAGGTGTAATAGCAACCATCTTATGGTAAACGCAGTGTGGGCGAGAATTCGTGATTAAGAAAAACTTCACATGTAGGCAAGACAGAAATTTTTCTACAGCTTTATTTTTAAATGACTTTGCACAATAACAAATTGTGGACTGAATATCAATGGTTTTTGCCACGACAGAGGTGGCAAACATGGATGTGGACCAGAGCCTGATGGCAAGCGGTTACTGAAGCTTATTGACTACAATGAGAGGCGAAATAATAACATTTTTTCCGAAATTCACGGGACTCAAGTATGTCACCGGTTCTTCATTCCCTAGCTGGGATCAATACCTATCAAAATAACTCAATATGTGTTCAGCGAAATTTTACGGTTTTAAAGTTATACAAAATTTTCCGAAATATCTAAAAACCGTAGAGGTTTGTGACAGATTTTTTAGCATAATTATGTCAATAAAAAATTCCTTTTACAGTATTTTTTAGACATAAAATTAATCATGAATAGTTTTCTCTACTCATTGATAAGTCTTTTTTTTATTAAAATTGAGAATGTTTTCAAGAATAAAAAATGTTTCTTGAAATTTTCGCAGAATGATTTACTTATAACTTAACTTTAACCTACAGTGGTGAAATGTGAGAGTTTTGTACATGCTTAAAAAATAGCTTGTTTTATGGTGATTTTGGAAAGATACAACACTAGTGCGTTTTTATATATAAAAAAAAAGGTATTCTATAGTCCCAGAGGAGTTAATTTTGACAAAAACCATAATGAGAGTAACGAATAGCTGCTTATTTACGCAAATTATTATAAACAAGTTGTAACTAGTAAAATGCAACACTAAAATGCAAAAATGGCCTGTATTAAACCTCGAGGGATAAGGTGATGGTAAAAAAAAGAAAACAGGAGACTTAACTATTGAAAAAAAAAAAAACAATAAATCACAACAGATGCTCGAATTGCTTATCTTGTGTCCTAATACGCGCTCGGCATCTTTGTAAGAATGTGTCTTGTAATGGCTGTGATCTGTTTGCTTAACTACTTAACTTATATAAATACCCACAACTATTCAATTTTAGAGTTTTTATTAAATCAACAGCCTACGTAAACATCAGACAACAATAACACTTATCTTAGCTTTCGTATTCGTTACGGGTGGAGGGAGGGGGGAAGCATCGATTATGTCCGTCCTTCAGCGCCCTTGCCTTCTTCAGGTGGATGACGTAGACGTGACGTATACCGACGCGAGCGAAAGTAATACACCCAGAGCCCTTTTGAATGAATGGAATAATTAAGCAGGCATGTTATTTGTGATGCACGTTGCACGTCGAGCAATGCCCCTTTATCAATAAAGGGGTATAAGTAATGTTGGGTCATTTTAGAACATTCGCAGTCACTCACCAAACGTTATTATTGTGACAGAACATATCAGGCGGAACAAACTTTATTAAGGAGTCTATATGTACTAAGTATATCGGAGCTGAGATATTAGGTGTTTAATTTTTAACCAACTACTCAATTGAATTTTATCCATACCGAGGAAAAGGTAAAAAAACAGTATAGTTTAAAATCCTTAATGCCTCTCATAAATATTTGACGGAATTAGGATTTAAGAAGACTAGTTTTGAATGGCCAAATGCAATATTAGGCCATTATTGTTCTTGCATTGTGGGTAAAAAGACCTTCAGGTGTTTTTCCCCGTCTTATGTCTCTAATATCGCCGGTTATGAATCAATAACTCTTCATTTATATTTTGACTATTAGAAAATGTCTTTTTGAGGTCGCTTTACGTGATAGCTTGTGTTCCACTTCCTAATGCCAATTAACATCTACTGCTATATAGACAATATTATCATTATGGATACCTTCTAACTACCGTGGGTTAAGTCAGAACTATTTTTGAAAATTGATAACATGCAGTGATAAAATACTTGAATTTTAAAGGTTTAACTCCAAAAGCTTTACATGGAGACATGTCGGCTACTTTGGGTGAGTCCGCTCCTTCGTATGCGACTGTTAAAAACTGGGTGGCAGAGTTTAAACGTGGTCGTGAGAACATTCAAGATGATCCCCGTAGTGGCCGGTCTTAGACTGCTTCCACTGATGAAAACAGAGAAAAAAAACGGTGATTTAATTTTATCTGGTCGAAGTTGAACAGTCGAGGAGATAGCTAAAACTGTAGGCATCTCTTCTGAACGAAACATCATATAATTACTACTGAACTTGGATCCCCTAACGTGTCTGCGCGGTTGGTACCGCGGCTGCTTTCAGTGGAACAAAAATGCAACCGAATCACAACTTCCCGCGACTGTTTAGAGTTATATGAAGCTGACCCACTAGAATTTATTCAAAGATTTAAAACCATGTATGAAACTTGGGTTCACCACAATACACCAGATACAAAAGAACAGTCGAAACTATGGAAAAGAGTAGGATCACCCGGCATCCACCCCAAAGAACGCGGTTTTATCGGCCGGCAAAGTCATGGCATCGGTTTTTTTGGATCCAAAGGGTATATATAATTCTTGTGGATGATTTAAAAAAGGGGGAAACAATAAACTCCGATTACTATTGCCTGCTGCGTCCTTTGAGAGAAGAAATCAAAGAAAAACGTCTAGGTTTATTGAGAAGAGGTCTTGTTTCAGCAGGTCAATGCGCGCGTTCACACCTTTTTGCTTCATTGCAGAAATCCATCAGTGTGGGTTCAAATTGTTACCTAATCCCCCATATTCACCGGATTTAGCACCGTCCGACTTTAATCTGTACACAAGGTAAAAAAATGTTGAGGTGGTAAAATTTTTTTACAAATGAAGAGGTCATAGCTGCCGCGGACGCTAATTTTGAAGAGTAAGACGGAGATTTTTTTAAAACGGGTCTCGAAGCCTTACCGGGTCGATGGAAAAAGCATTTTGAGCTCGGGGGAGAGTATATTGAAAGATAAAAATTAAATCAAAATCATGTGGTTTCATTAAGTATGTTCAAAGAACTTTTCAAATGATCCTAGTACAAGTGGTGCCACCTAACGGCAAACCGAAACATTAAATTTAAAGATAACAAACCCCAAAAGCAAAGTTGAATTTTTGTTATCAAGCTGATGAATTACATGAGCATACATTTTAAAGAATGTTTTGTTCTCTGATATAAAAAGTAAAGATATAAAGTTTCACCATTGCATCAAAAATAATATACCAGCTGTATAATATTAAAAACTGAAGTTGCTGTCTTCACCATTATCATCAGTAGCCACAAGCGACCAATAATGAACCTAGCCTAGGTTTAGCAGTGGATGTCTTGCGGCTCCCCTCAAGCCCGTAAAGAACACCATGCACTTTGTTCGTCCTATTTTTGAATTACTTTTCTTAGAGGTGCATTGACTGGCTTTGTGTTCAAATCACTACCACTTAACTCATCCCCTAGCTACTCAATGTAATCTCAACAAAATCAAATAAGGATTTGTCTCAAAATCAAACAATGATTTGTCTCTGCACCATTTACCGGTTGTAGCCAGTGTGAATTTTTACACTGGGTTCAACCTTATTCCAATTGATTAAGGTTCTCTATAAGGTTCAAACCATTCCTTTGCCCTATTTAAAGCTTAAGAATTTGCTCTAGAAGTAATTTAATTTTTTAGCTCCTTCTTATTTATAAAAAAATAAACATGTTATTGAGTAGGTACAAAAGGAAAATATCCCCTTAGTGATAAAGGAGTATCATAATGGCTTAGTATATACTATAAATCTAAGACCATTCAAACCAACCATTTAGTTTCGGTAACATGAAAAGCCTCTTCTGTGAGATAAGTAAGGCAATCTACCAAAGAATATAGAAGTTGGCAGAAGGGACCAGAGAAGTCTGAAGGAGGTGGGTAGTAGCAGAAACCAAAACATTTGTTGAAGTCAAAAGAGTGTCAGTGAATACACTTCGCCTGGTATTCTCTTAGTAGTATCTCCAGGAGCCAATTCAATTAGTATAATTTTATTCATATCCATAATGTGTGGCTAAGATACCTATGCCATGAATTTATAGTAGGTACTCTCACTTTTATGGAAATGTGGTATGCTCATTAAACAAAACAAGTTTTTACTTCTTACATTTAAAATCATAGTTTTAATTGAATTCACTTTGAAGTTGGTCCTGGGACAGACTGTGCTAATCAATCAGTGTGATTTGTAACAAAAAAAAAATGCCAAAGGCATGTTATGTGAATAACATGCCTTTAGCATAAATTTATTGCGGGTACTCTCACTTTTATGGAAATTCAGTAAGATAGACGAGACAAGTTTAAGCTTTTAAATTCTTATTAGTATCCTTCTGCTTCGATTTGACAGTATTAGAATTGCAACATTCTTACTGGAAATATCTAAACTATAAACTATATTATGCTGTTCTGTTCCACAGAAAAGTACCTTCAAGTTGACACTATTTAAAAATACTGCCTATCTACCTATTCTTATCTTGGAGGTAAAGACTAATTAATAATGTAATTAATTCTTTGCGTTGCCTCTTGTAAAGCGTCTTGAAGGCTAAGAATGTTGAAAAATGTCTCTCTAAAGGGTTCAATGCGTTAGGAGGTCAATATGTTGAAATAAGTTTAGGACAATCATGTAACTTAGAAAGAACAAAGAGAAAGCTCTATGAATCCCATCACTTTTTATATCGAGGATACCTAGTTTACTGAAGAATACGAAGAAATATATGTAGAACAAAGAAAACTGGTATTTTCTATAATCTCAAGGTTGATAAAGATGCCCAAGTAGGTACCAATAGGTGCCATCACGAATGTCACTTACAAAATTCAATGCGTAATAGCAACTCACCTGCTGTCAAGGGTCAGACACTGGGGCTTCTCGTCGAAATCCAAGACAGGAACCGCGAAATTCACGAAAAATGCTCACGGCAACAATCGGAGACAAGATAATATTTTCATAACACTGAAAAATGCAAGACGATCGGACGGAACAACAAGCGAAAACATACCGAAATGAGCAAAAGAGACAGATAGATAACCAACCACAGATGTAAATGTGAACTAAAGACAAATAACAGCTGTTTTCAGCAAAAACGGAGAAAGATTAAAATTATTTATTGATAAGTTTCAGTTAAACCGGTAAAAATTAGGATTGTATGAATTTCAAAATATTTTTTTTAATCTAAAAAATATAACAAATCACCACCAGTATCGCCTACGCCATCTTTCGAAACGATACGCTACTAACTACTACAAAAAAGTTTGCCTTCACAGTTATACAGGGAATAAGCACTAAATGTAGAGAGCAGCACTTTGTATTGAAAGAATATACTACAACAGAAAACCCAGTATTTTTTTACTAATTTTATTAAACACTGGTTCCAAAATCCCGTGATGTGAATTTTGCAATCATTGTAACACAATGCATCAACGAAATATTAACTAAAAGGATTTTAAAAAACGAGATGATTAATGACTCACGTTTCAAGTCAAGAGTTCGAATTGGTTTTATTCTGTTGTATTGGCAGTCCTGCCTATAGCACGGAATAATAGTCCAGTCAATAAACTTAAAATTCACATTCAATCCTACGGATTAGTCCAAATTTTTATTTCTTTTGTCTAAACATTATAAGGGATAATTGGAAAGAGTACCTACGTCTTGAAATACTAAAAGTTCATAAAACCGACGAACAAATACCTACACTTAAGATTCCGAAAGTTCAAAATCCCGACAGTTCGAAATCCCGACAATTCAAAATACCGAAAGAAATGGATTATTTTCTAGCCGCAGCAATGCAGCATGTGATGGCTTCTGTCATGGCTCCGGCGCTGCGTGGTTCGGAATTACACTCTCCACAACGTGAAGTCGGGGTCAAATCAAATGAGTCGATTTTCAATAGCATTTGATTTTGATTTTTTAGTTCCCAACTTTTAATTAATATTAATAAAATAATATATTAAAAGACAAATACACCACTTGCCATGGTCTCGAAGTAAGAATGACTCTGTGTTTTTAGAAAAAATCGTTTCCTGAATTGACTCAACCGAGAATTGAACCCGGGAAAATACGTAAGTCAAGGCGGAAACCGTGCTACAGCGCACAACGCCAATTGGGTATGGTAAAAAAAATCATCATGTCCTAAATCGAATACCATTTCGAGGTGGGTTTTGTATTTTATACCTTATTTAAATATTTAAAAATTTTAAAGGCAAAGGATCTAGGGTATTTTTAATTAAATACGTTGGCAAACTGGGGTCATTCATTTGACCCCAGATTGCCAACGTACGCAAAGAGTACATTTAGGTCCTTGACGGACTCTTGACGGTAATCAAAATGACATCTCAAAATTGAAACCTATCGGGTCGTTTAAACGTCCTTTCACGTGATTTGTTGATAACCTATCCATCAACCAATCAAATGATGCGATCTGTTTCATACGTGATGCCGGCTCTAAACGTCGACAGATGCGTCTGCCGATGTAGAATTGTGTGTCTGTGGTAGGTATCCAACGTCGGCCGACGCGTCTGCCGCCAATCCGTTTGCTGTCGGTTTTTCGGCCCACATCAAAGGGTTTCCAGCGAGATGCCCGATGTCTGTCCACACGTCTGACGACGCATCAGTCAGTACGGAGTTGCGAATGCAAACAACAAACCAGACAAGATGAATAAAAAAAGTCTAAATCAAAATTTTATTTAATCTCTATTCGACCTACTTTGTTATGTTTCTACGTATAGCCAGCATCCACCACCTTCGTCTTTTCCAACTGTACTACGATGCACACTCAAGTATTAGTTAAAAGAACTATACAAATAAACAGATGCAGCAGCTACAGTCTCAACATCCATTTTTTAAAATGTGAATTACACAGACTGATGGGCCAACGGACGTGTGGACGGCTCGTAGAGATCCATCTGCGGACGCATCTGCCGACGTCCGCGGACGCATCTGTCGCCGTGTGGAGGAGACATGAGATTTTTAGCTAGGTGATTCTACTGCATCACATGTTAATGGTGTTTCCAGATAACACATTTTAAATTCCAACAAGTAAAAAGGTTTTTTCCACAAAGTTATTTTTTATTGCGTACATTAATTAACGACCATTGCCCAGATAGACGGGTAGGTAGGACTTAAAATATCCATTGGCTATAATCCCAACCCTTTCAGGTAGGGCTTGGTTTCAGAACCTTGCAAAATAAATTGTATCTGAAGTCTACCTCTCACATTCTCGTGATGATGAAACATGATGAACGGCGAGGTCTGTTTCAGCCGTAAGTGCTATAATCAGTAACTTTCT
This sequence comes from Udea olivalis, assembly GCA_947369235.1. Classification (NCBI taxonomy): domain Eukaryota; kingdom Metazoa; phylum Arthropoda; class Insecta; order Lepidoptera; family Crambidae; genus Udea; species Udea olivalis. The sequence goes on along the minus strand of OX376362.1, from coordinate 3,818,801 downwards.
CCTCATTATTTATTTACTGGGAAAAAACAAATGTGGGAACACTAAGTGAATTTGTGACGTTAAAAATTAATAAAAAAATAATTACCTGCAAGATCAAAAAAATATTCAAATCATTTACTTATAATAGTAAAAGGTATTTATATAAAAAAAAAAATTGTTCCCATACCCAATTGTGTCGTCGATACTTACTCATACGAACTTGCCTATGGGTAAGTTACGCTACGTAAAAATTCACCCGCTTCGTAAAAATTTAAGTAAGAATGACTTGGGAGTTTTACACTACCGATGCATTAATGTTAATTTAAGTATGATGCCGTTAAACTTTTCCATTGAAATTAATGTAATAAAAGGTTGACATAAGGAAATTGATAAAATCATTAGAGGAATGAAAAGAGGAAAATCACCTAGACATGACGGCTTGAGTGTTGAGCATCTGCAGTTTGCCGGGCCTCACCTGCCCCGAATACTTGCTATGTTGTTCACCTTTTGTTTATGGCATTCTTATTTGCCTTCCTCGCTAATACATACTTTGGTTGTGCCTATTGTGATAAATAAAACAGGTGATATTTCTTCTGAAAGTAATTACAGACCTATCTCTCTTGCAACAATTATAGCAAGAATATTTGATAATGTTTTGAATAGCGAATTGAATAAACATGTCAAATTATGTGATGCACAATTTGGTTTCAGGTCAGGACTTTCAACAGAAAGTGCTAACATACAGTAGAGTATTATACATCTAGAAAAACACCAATCTATGCATACTTTTTGGATTTATCTAAAGCCTTTGATCTTGTACAATATAATCTGATAAGGGATAAGTTAGAAAAGTGTAATTTTCTTTGTGAAATGATTAATATTTTTAAGTACTGGTACACAAATCAGACAAATGTAGTTAAATGGGGTAATGTATTTTCTGACCCGTACAAGCTAATGTGTGGGGTGAGGCAGGGGGGGTTAACCTCACCTACTCTTTTTAATCTCTATGTAAACGAACTGATTGAGAGGCTCAGTAGCATGCGTGTCGGCTGCCATGTGGACAATGTATGTGTAAACAATATAAGCTATGCAGACGTATGACAGTGGACTAAGAAACCTGATGGGTGTGTGTGAGGACTATGTTGCCAGACATGGATTAAAGTTTATTACTTCCAAAAGTGAATTTATGGTTTTTAAGGCTGGAAATAAAGGTCCCTCTCATATACCAGTCATTGCTTTGAATGGAACTCCACTCAAACATAGTGTCGAGTGCGAGTTGCAGTGAGAGAAGTGAATGACTTCACCATCGCGTTTTGCGAGCACGTAAATGTCAATTAGTATGGAATCGAGTCAGCGCCATCTAGCGGCGAATTCGGGCAACATTAAGGCCGCTAGATGGCGTTGACTCTACACCATACAAATTCGCGTTTTTTTTCTCGCAAACGCGATGGTGAAGTTATTCACTGCTCTCACTCACAGACTCTCTCACTGCAACTCGCACTCGGCACTCAGGTGTGTTATTTTAAGTATTTAGGACACTTTGTAACAGAGGATCTGCGTGACGATATGGATATAGAAAGAGAGCGCAGAGCTTTATCTATTAGAGCAAATATGATAATACATAGATTTAGCTCAGGTAAAAATAACGTTATTTAGAGCATATTGTACATCATTATATACTTGCAGTCTGTGGACGAAGTACTATCAAAAGACGCTCTGCGCTCTACGCGTGCAATACAACAATGCTTTCAGGATGTTATTGGGCCTGTCGCGCTTTTGTAGTGCGTCGGGCATGTTTGCGGATGCACGTGTGGATGGTTTCCCAGCTGTGATTCGCAAACGATGCACCGCCTCGCTGCGTAGAATGCGCGCCAGCACCAATACCATTCTGATCGCTGTAACAAGCAATGTAAGAAGCTTCCTAAAGCATTATTCACTTAATCATAAGAGTGCTGTTGTAACTAACAAATATTTATAAATTTTTTTTTGCTAACCTAACTATGGACATCGTCTGAAATAAAGATTTTTTTTATTTATTTATTTATTTATTTTTTATAATAAGTAGGCAAGTTTTTAAGAAATATTTGGATAAAATCTTTATTTAGTTAATGGCCTTCAAAACTTTGAGAAAAAACAGTATTTTCCACTTTTTCAGTTTCATATTTTTTTTCTAAATTATTGATCAGTGTGATAAATGCAAATGCTTCTAAATAAAGTAGGCCTGGTATTCAGCTATCGATGAAAAAAATGGGACAAGTATCTTGATTATTATTACTTGCTTAACTACTTTTATTAATGTAAATTGAACTAAATAATTTAAAATTAAGGAATGTATTAGCAATAGGAAAATTGTAATCTGCTATGGGAGAGCGGCTTCTCCTGTCACAGGTGTTTGTACATTTAAAAGTAGAAGTCACCTTAATTTATGTAGAACCTACTTGTTATCATTAATAAACAATTTTTTCATTTTTTTTTTTAATAATTCATGCTACAGTGACCAAAAAAGTGACTCAACCCAGAAATTTTCGAAAATTCAGAAAAAAAAATCATTACTCGAAAACTAGGTACCAAAAATTGCGAATCCCCCTAACCCTAGTGATGGTCTATTCATTTATATCACGAGTTTGTACACTAGATGGCGTGGTAAAGATGGGTGACATGTGTCACAGTGTCAGTCAGAATGACTTCAATGGTCAGACCAGATGTAAATTTTGACAGCTGACGCCTGACGCAAACAAATATCATCTGTGCATTTTCTTTCGTTTGGAGAAATTAGATATAATTTTTCTGTGACCTAATAATACCTAATTTAGTGTAAAAATAGCCTAAATGTTACGGAACATCCTTCAATTTCATGTTCTACAATGTTAATGTATTGTACTGTATATAAGTGTCGTCCTTGTGCGGCGTATTGCTGAAGGAATTGTGTTTTCTATCGGATGTTTTCAACAATAACCTTTCGTCATTGTGAGCGAGCTTAATTACGTGTAATTATTTAGCGAAAAGAAGACCAAAACAGTCACGATCTCGGGCAGCATGGCCAAGGAAGAGGACGACGACAACTTGCCCGACAAAGATGCGGCAAAAGAGTTTTACGCGAAATACGAGCCGAAGGAAATTATAGGCAGGTGGGTAAAACTTTGGCTCAAACCTTTATCTATGAAAGCATCTGTAAACTCTAGGCAAGTTGTATTGCTGCCAATTTTAAAAAGAGACGGGATCATTCAATATGTATTCGCTGTCGTGTTTTCTGTGACCTTGAGAATGAAACCAAGTGCTTCCAATTTGTAAACCAATTAGTTACTCGGCAGTATTGTGATCTGAATCTGAGTAGCTTGGAAGCCTATATTTATTATTTAACAAAATCCACCCTTTGGTTTCAAGGATAATTAATTAATACTAGAAATGTTCAGAAACCGCAGTGAGTTGAATAAAATGGTGGAGGCCTGTGTCCAGCAGAGGAACAGTGTATAGGCTACAGGTGTTGTGTTATTTCGGAGATATAACAATGAACATCATAGTCAGTCATAAACTGAACAGGAAGAGATGATTGTAGGTATCCTGCATCCTCGTAAATCTTGAGGGGATTTTTATTCATTTATAGGTGGCAGTGGATGTACGTGTTTATCCACTGTTTCAGTGTGTTGGCTTGGCTTGGCTTGGCCTTGTCTCTATTATAGAACAGTTCTGCCCTAACATTACATTGTATTTTTTGTTTGGTTTTTGTAATTGTGTACTTGAATAAATAAAATATTATAAAAGTACTAAACTCCATCTAGTAACAAAGACCGGAATTTTAATTGAAGACTTGTAATTATAGATTTAGTTAATACACATTCTGATAATTAAAATAATAATGATACCTTGTTCCCTGTATGCAGTGTAAAACATTGTAATACTAATTATCTGCAAGTTTATGCACTTTTGAACTGCAAATACTTGCTGAACATGAAATACTTTCAAAGTTGTTTTGTAGGAAGATAATGTAAGACCCTTTTTAAAAACATATGTTTTAATTGTATTATGATGCCCAGACACATTCACATCAACCTCTAATATCTCCTAAGGCAGCAGCATGGTTCCCCCATGTAAAGCTCGACTTGAAAGTGTGTCATGCGAAAGCGCATCAAGCTTAATACAATGTGATCTGTTTGAAGTGTATTAAACTTAAAGGCTAGGATGAAATTCATTGTAAAAAAAACATAAAATAAGAGCCCGCAACTTATCATTGTAAATCTTGTTAGTTGATATTTAAACCTGACATCCACCTATGCACTTTTAAAATTAAAATGAATATTTAGTCGATATTACTTGTAATGTGTAACGCCACCGGCTAATCCGTGGTTATAGCTCTATGTCTCAGAATGGACATATTTGTGTTCTCTCAGCCCATCCTACCACCCCACACTTTCGCTTTGTCCTTGTAACACACACACACCAAGACATTCACACTAAACAGTCAGCACTTATATAATATGTATTTTATAGCACTCATTTACACTACACTTAATGACACATTTGTATATTTATGTAGGTATATATATTAATTTATTCTCAACCAAGAGTCCACTGAAAATCAGCACCTGAGTCTAGTCTATCGGGCCCAGGCATTCGCTGAGTGAGGTCCTTTTTATTTATGAACATCGGTACAACGCTGTCTGCTGGGTTTTATGGTTTTTTAAATTTCTGTTTTCTATTTTTGTTTATTTTTCCTCCTTATATCGATGTAACAATGTCTAAAAATTCATAAATGCTTTTTCTTTCTTTCTTTCTAAATTTTAGAGGGGTTTAAATTTATCTTTTCAAATTATTCTTTCAATTTTTTTAATTACTTGTAATTTCGTGGTTTTAAGTTCTTGAGCTATAATTATTTTTTGGTAAGTTTGCCAAATTAAAAAGACATCCTCTTCCCCCTCGGACCGCTACGAGTGCGAACATGTCTACTAACCGGTAAATGAGAAACTAAATATTTATTCCCTGACACTTGGAAGATGTAAAATGAAAGTTATTAGCTGGTTAATTTTAACCATTAAACATGGATCGTAGTCCAAACAAATGTTCCGAAACTGAAGGTGTACTTAAGCCTTGTCTTAGCTAATCTTAAGCTAATTGGATAACTAATTGCTTGCTACACATATTACACTCATTCCACTCACTCTTTCTCACACATTCATACTCACACTCACGCACACCACCACACACACACACACACAACCGCACACACGTACGCCCGTGCGTTTGTGTGAAGCTTTGTACAATAATAAATACATATAATTAAAATTAATTAAGATAGATAAGTATTCCATTTTGTATAAAACGCATAAAAAAATTTACGATATATTGAAAAATAACTGCACTACAGAGAAACTTTGTAATAAGTTATGTAGTTATAAAATAAAAATAAGAAAAATACATTGTATTATAAGAAGTTATTCTAGTATACTAAAGTTATAAATGTAAAAATAAGCTAAGGAAGAGTGGCTCCCTCTGACTCAGGTGCTACTGCACTTACTGGAAGGAGTCCACCCCTAATTGTTGAAACTGCCTTGTGACATGAGTAAACATTTTTCATTTTCATTTTCACATTGGTAGCCACTTTATTTTCAAATTAAAGCATATTATTTCAAAAATTCAACAACAAAAACAAAGACAAAATAATACCACGTCGCGCCCCAGAGCGGTCCAGAATCCGAAGTCCACCTTGCCTACGCCTTACACTACTTCCAGTCGTCATATTGTTTGTAGAAAAAAAACAAAAATCCAATAAATACATTTTGCTTGTCCAGAGGAATCAGTTCAACAGTCCGAAGATGCATCGAGAAGGAGACGGGCCACGAGTATGCAGCCAAGATCATAGACCTCAGTCAGGAGTCGCAGGACGGGGTGGACACCCACGTGATGCGCGACGCCACCCGCCAGGAGATCCAAATCTTGAGGATGGTGGCCGGACACCCTTATATTAGTGAGTGAGTTGGTCATGGCGGAATAAGTTGGTGGTACCCGGTTCAGTCAGGGGTTTAACTTTGTAGTTTCGAAGTTTTAGTGTCTCAAATGGATAGGTTTGTCCTATCCATTTGAGACCTATCTATGTTTTGGACTATTACCCGCGTTGTATTTCACTGTATGATTTTGGTGAAATCGCAATTGTCAGCATTTATTGCTATACTACGTCAAATACTATACTGTGAAATTCTGTGATAGCACCGGTATCAACATCCGCGTCCTCAGCTTCTGAAACTGTGCTTGCAACCACTGCGCTGTGCAGGTCATCCATATCTACCTATAATGTGGATTTGAGCGAAGCCTACCTTTATGTGTAATGAAATTCGCCAAGTTCGTTAATCGCGTAAATGACGTGGTTTTGTTGGAGGATTGGCCACTGAGAAGACGTGGGATCTAGCCGCGTTAAATACCAGTTTCTATCTTTTCTGTACCATATTTCCGGCACTCCAGACTTAAAAAAATGTTTTCCTTGCAGTTGAACTACAGGACGTGTTTGAGTCAGAAACTTTCATATTTCTGGTGTTCGAGCTATGCAAGAATGGCGAGTTGTTCGACTACCTCACCTCCGTTGTCACCTTGTCTGAGAAGAAGACCAGGTATATCATGAGGTGAGTGTTTCATTTTTGACCTATCAATCGTTGAGCAAGCCCAAACTTCGCGTGACGTATTGCTATTTTAACAAAATCTTGAAATGCACATGCCTGTCGCTGTATTTGATTGATCTTCTGCTGTTAGATGGCTGCTACTGAAATGTATATTCCAGACTACTTTACCGATGGGTCTCGTCGTGTAAACTAATAAACAGTCTCCGTACAGCAACATACACAGTCACCTCATTCAGAACTTGTACCACAGCTGCACAGGTGTCAGTGGCATCCTAAGATATTTATAATAAACATTTACAGGTAGAGACCAAACCCCAAATGGCTATCAAATGAATGTATCTCGTAGGTAACGATCTAGCTAGGTGATCTCTTATTTCAAAGACAGAACTTTCATAGAATTTCGTTCCGCAGAAAATGTTTCATAGAATATTCGGTCGATATGTTTTCATTTCAAATATTATCGTTTCATCAACAATTACTTCATAGGATATTTAGTCCGTAATTTTCATGTCGAATATAATAATACTGTTAACGTTTAAAAAAAGTGTATCTTACAGGAACAAAAGCGGGGATTTCTTAAAAGTGTATATACGAGCAAAGTGTATCTTAAAGGAATGATTCTAATATTCGACTATTTACGGTTAGGTTAGAAGTTAGAACTGTGAACACATGGATTTTCACACCATGATCTTATATTTCTGTCTCTTAAGATAAAGCCTGTCAAACGTCAGCCTCAAGTGGCCATCCTACGTAATCTTGCGAAGCTCAACGTTGTTAAACTGCATCAGGATGCTTCCTCCCTCAACTGGGAACCGGTTCTGTTGGCATCATCAGTGAATGAAAAAGTTTCAGAGTTCAACAGCATAATATTATCACTGTATGATGTGCACGCTCCGCTCCGGGCAGTTAAGTTGAGGCGCCCTCCAGCTCCGTGGATAACTAGGATGGTCAGAGTTGCCATGACAAAGAGGGACCGTGCTTTCAGGGCCTACAAGCGTAGTCGAAGTGATATAAGTTGGGAATCTTTAAGGGTAGCCAGAAATCGTTGTAATCAGATGGTAAGGGCTGCAAAGAGACGGCACTTTCATGAAAACCTTGTCAAGTCTTCTTTTTCTGATACTTGGAAGTTTCTAAATTCCTTGGGTATTGGGAAATCTGATCCTTCAAACGTCAATTTCCCTCACTCTCTAAATGACTTGAATCTTCATTTTTCCACAACCCCTAAGCTTCCTGTTGACATAAAAACGCAAACCATAGCAGCTATCTTTTCTGAGGTGCTTCCCATTAGCGTTTCCTTTGAATTCACCACTGTTTCTTGTGACGAGGTTCGTAAGCTCATTCTATCCATTAAGTCCAAAGCGGTAGGCTGTGATGGTATCAGCAGAAGCCTTTTGCTGCCCATCCTTGATTGTATTCTGCCAACTATAACGCATATTATTAACTTTTCTCTTCTTTCTGGGACTTTCCCCTCTATCTGGCGCAATGCTATCATCCGACCTCTCCCGAAAATTTCTAGCCCTAGTCTGCTCAGTCATTACCGCCCTATTTCAATTCTCCCATTCCTCTCTAAAGCACTTGAAGCCGTCGTTCATAAACAGCTCTCCCATTTCGTCTTCACCCATAACCTCGTCAGTGAATACCAATCAGGCTTTAGGCCAGGCCACAGTACGACCACTGCTCTCTTGAAGGTTACTGAGGATATCAGAGCTGGCTTCCAAAATAACTGTTCTCGTTTTAATAGATTTCTCTAATGCCTTTAACGTCGTTGACCATGACATTCTTCTTGCCATGCTCTCTCATCTGCACATCACTCCACAGGCATTGGATTGGTTTTCGTCATATCTCCGTAACCGGAAACAGGCAGTGCGCATTGACCAAACTTTTTCTCAGTGGTGTGACCTCGATTCTGGAGTCCCACAAGGAGGAATATTGTCCCCTCTCTTATTTTCTATATTCATTAACTTTGTAACCCATGTTCTCTGCAGCTCTTACCATCTGTATGCTGATGATCTTCAGCTGTACGTACAGACTGACGTGAAGGGGTTTGATGAGGCTATTTTAAAGTTGAATGATGATCTCAAACGCTTACTTGACTGGTCTATCAGCTTCGGGATATCGGTAAATCCAACTAAGTGTCAGGCAATTGTGGTAGGCACCCCGCGGCAGCTGGGTAGCCTTGGGACTGATTGGCCGGTGTTAACCTATAACGGCACTGTTATACCTTACAGTCCTCACGTCAAGAACCTTGGCCTGTTTATGGACAATACTCTGAGTTGGGATAAGCACATTATTGAAACGAGCAGAAAAGTCATTGCGTCCTTACGCTCCTTATATAAATTCAAAAACTTTCTTCCTCTCGGTACTAAAATTATCTTAGTACAAGCACTCCTTATGCCCCTCATTGACTATGCAGACGTTTGCACTTCTAATCTGTCCCAAGGTCTCCTTGATAAACTTGAACGTCTGGTAAACAGTTGCATTAGGTTTATCTATGGTGTACGAAAATACGACCACATTTCTCCCTTTCGTTCTCAATGAAAATGGCTTAAAATTCGTCACCGTAGGAATTCTCGAACGCTCTGTTTACTTTTTAATATTCTTAGTAATCCCAATTCCCCTAGATATCTGAAATGTAATTTTAAGTATAGGCGCGAGTGCAGCACGCGCAACCAGCGCTCGCATAGCCTTTTGCTGCTTCATACTCCTCTTCATACGTCTTCCCATATGTCGAATTCTTTCACATTAGCTGCCATTAGGCTATGGAACTCGCTGCCTAATAAAATTAAATTGTCAACCAGTAGGTTTTCCTTCAAAAGAGCAATCCATAACTTCTTCATAGATAAACCTTAACTCATTTAACCAAACCTCTCTTTTTTTTTTTTAGGTACGATATTTAGTGTATGTATCTTTAAATTTATGTATTATGATTATGTATGTGTAATATGTATAATTTTGGTATAAGTATGTTTTTTGTATTAATAGTATATTTTATTTCCGGTTTTATGAGACACCGCCAACACGATTTCTGCTTCGCCCAGTGGTTGACTGGTAGAGAATGCCATTAGGCATTAAGTCCGCCAATTGTACTTTTTCTTTGTGCAATAAAGAATAAATAAATAAATAAACACATCGCACGAGCCGAGCGAGCGTAGCACCGTGCCGCGGCATGATTTAAATTTATTTAGGTAAATTCTGCGTATTGATTATTCTATGTAATAATAATAATATGAGAATCAATTTATCTGAAACGAAATTCTATGAAACCATTTTTCATAAAACAGCGTACAGAAGCGTTCACGTCAACCTTTACATAGGCTCCGTATTACCCTACCTTATGCTGCTTTTTTTTTATATTGCCCGTCATTATGACCTCACTCCACCTGATGGAAAGCGGTCGTGAGGTCCAGAAATGAGGTTGACAAGCCCAGTCATTCAAACGAATCACTGGGCTAGCCATCCTCACCTTGAAGGCCTGCAGAAATGCCTTTTCACGCCCCGCTTGAAGAACCCGGGACTATACGAGGAAGGAAACACATGTGCTGGAAGAGCGTTCCACGTCTGGATGGTACGAAAAAGAAACGAGATTTTAGTTCGGGCCAACAAATGTTGAATTGTGTGTGAGTGACGCCGTAGTCCAGCACGCGTGGTACGGGAGTGGAAAGGTGAGGGTGGGATAAGCTGGAATAACTCGTCAGAGCATTCCCCATTGTAGAAGCGATAGAGAACACTTAGCCTGGCAATGTCTCTACGCAATTGGAGAGGCTCAAGGGTCAAAGTTGCCTCTGGGTTTCCAATAATACGGATAGCACGCCGCTGCAACCTGTCAAGAGCTTCGAGTAGGTACTTTTCGGAACCGTCCCAGAGATGAGAGCAGTATTCCACACACGAGCGAACTCGTGTCTTATACAAGAGACAGAGCTGCTCAGGCGTGAAGAATCGTCTCACTCTGTTCAGGACTCCGAGTTTACAGGATGCAGTTCTAATGACGCTGCTGACATATAAGAACCATTTTGCAATGGTTTTGTAAAGAATGATGTGAACGCCTCTGTACACCTGCGATCTAACCAAAACCCCGTTTTGTAGCAAGGATCACTTCACTTCTAAGCAAGGATCCTACCATCAGCAACAACGTATAGCTAGCTCATGCGTATTGTTTACTTAATCGCGTCACAAAATAAGCACCTAGTAGCCCCTTTTATGTATGAAATAGTACTTAGCGTGTAGCATGAGATAAACTGATTTAGGCCGCCACGCCTATTATGTTCCTGATGACCTACGTTGGGTAAATGTTTGATAATAGATTGATTGTTTTATGGCCTACATTACTTATGGCGAAAAACTGCTGGCAATTAGGGTAAAAAAGTTGCGAAACCGTTTGATGGCAAACTTATAATAAGTAGTGGTTACATTATCTCTCTGGCTCCGACACTCATAGATCAAGTTCTGCTCAGAGGGTCTGATTAAGTCCTAAATGAGATTTCTTATTCAAATTAGAAATGCCAAAGGCAAAAGTAAGTTAAAAGCCACCTTTGTAGCATTGTTTGAATGATGTACCTACTTGGGAAGTCGTACTTTATAAAGCAGAGCAGGTAGATATCATTCATGAAAAATACTGTCTGTAACCGTAACACCTAGATTTGATTATGCCAATTAGTAAATAAGTAAATCCTTTCTTAATCTTTAGCAATTGAGCTTTGTATTGCTATTAGAGTACTAATTTACTTTGAAATACTAATTGTTGTTTGTATTCATTGCATTTGTGTGCGCGATAACACTCGTCGCCGGGTCCGTGCAGATTCTGCATCGTTCTAAGCGCTCAGTCTCAGGCGACCTTTCGCTTTGCTATGCGTTCCTGGTACTTTGTGTCCGATATTTCAATCTTTCACGGATTAATTAATTAATTAATTTCAAAGTTATTTGTTAATTTGTAAGTTAAAATGGCAATGTGCGTAAGTTTCAACGGAGCAGCACAAGAATTGGGAAAGAACCAGAAAAGTATAGAGTGTGTTTCTGTTAATTTGGTTGTTTATTACAATTTAGCTGTAGATGTTTTGTTACTGTTACATAAGGTAAATGATTGTTTTTGACTCCTTTGTATATTTTCTAATTTCATTTTAAAATTGTTAAGTAATTGTTACGAGCTTTACAAACGATGCAAATATCAAATTTAATTTCCCAATCCTCTAAAATAAATAATTTTTACATTTCTTTAATATAATGGTATTTGTGGTCGTGGGGTTGATAACCATGCCGTGACTGTGACTAGGTGGAAGTATGTATGTAAAAATATGAAAGTGGTTCTTAGACTAACGTAGGGTATTAGTATAAATTAAAATCACCAAATGAATAAATCACCGAACCAAACTACCTAGTTAGTATTAATTCTTCTATTCTATTTGTCAATATGTCCTGGTGACCTTCATCGATTCATTTGTTTTATGTAAATAATCTAAATGTAGAGTAACTATAGTTAAATAATATCAGTTTAATGTAGATTTATCGGAATAAACAAGTATTATCATCTTTTTATTTACGGATATTTCCTGTATATCCTGTACATCTTGTTGCATTTTAAGTAAAATGTTTATGTTTTTAGCATCTACGCTTGCGGTTGACTAGATCTTATTATACAAAAAAAGACTATTACGCCACAGTTAATAAAAAAAAAGTTAATAAGTTTTTGAACAAGGCCTTTCTGACTCCAGTAGTTTGGGTTTTTTGGTTGGTTTTGCCCACGCTTTATTTGCATTTCATATTATATCTGAGTGATAATGAATTTATTTGTTCTTACTCCCGTAAGAAAAATTGGTAATATGTCTCTAAGTATAGGTAGACATTTAAAAGATCTTCATATTTATGTGTATAAGTCTCTTACTGGTTAAATGCAGTCAAACCCAAGTAGAAACTTCTCTGCGGCAGCGTTATTTACACTATTGTCGTGGTGGAAAATATCATCATCACTATTCGCAACCAAACGACGTGTACAGCTGAACAGGGCCTCACCTATAGATTTCCAGGGTTGGTTCTCTAAGCCCTGCTACTTTTATCAGGTCCTTGCCTTGTGACTATCCTATTCCACATCAAAGATGTTCTGGATGAGATAAATAAATAATTATTTTTAATAAATATCTGTGACATATGACCCTAAACTAAGCAGAGCTTGGACTTAAACATATAAAAACAACCAGACACAGAACAAATGTTCATAACACGAATCTTTGTCCTGAGTGGAAATTGAACCAAGACCTTTGGTGCTAAAGCCATCACTATATGATGAATAATACATCACCTATGCTTCAGACAAGTCCTGGAAGGCGTGCGCTACGTGCACAGCAAGAGCATCGTCCACCGCGACCTGAAGCCGGAGAACATCCTGCTGGATGACCAGCTCAACGTCAAGATCACGGACTTCGGCTTCGCCAAGGTGCTTAAAGAAGGGGAGAAACTGTTCGGTAAGTGGACTGTGGTGGTATTTTATATTTTTATTTATGCGATTGTTTGTTCGATTCACTTTCGAATATCGTGTGGCCGGAGGCCGGAGACAGACAATATGCGTACCGCCTGGTAGGATAGGATACCGCAGTTTGTGATGTAACAGCATAGGGATCAAGCTCGGGTTGCTAAACCTGTAATAACTTTTTTGACCCTCATTGGGTCAAAAAAGCATAATGGGCATTGGGTAAACATAATGATATAGCATTGTACGAGACCGTAACGATAAGTGCGTAGAGAGAAATTGGTCGTATCTGATGAAAAAAATGCCGCTGTAACAATACCTGGTTCACTGTACATTTTCTACAGGTCTCAGTCTAGCGCTTTTAGTCGCCTGCTGGTGCCTATCTTATGTTACTTCTGGTTTTAGCGGTGCAGTCGCTTGCGAAACAAAAGCCTTTGTTCTACTGTCTTTGAACGAATGCGTCCCGTCATGCTCTTGCTCTAAAATCTCGTGTATTTTGTTAGAACACTTATCGTGAAGAATTCTCTTTAAACATTTAGGGCACTGCGGATTCCTCCCCTCGGGGTCGTCTGGACTTTTAAATGCAAACACCTCCATATTTTGGAGCAACAGCTTAGGCTTAGACTTCATCTTCCTGACTACCCAAATGTTCCTACTAGACATTCGGATTCGGCGCGAGTGATGCCACAGAGGCTGTATGGAAAACTCATTAATGTTGGTTGGACTGAAATAATATTTGGTAGCATTGTACAGATCACGTAACGTAGGAAGAACGTTAGGCGATAGTGGAGGGGATAGTTCTGCTCACGGGTACAGTATGAATGGCGGGGGGTATTCATTCCACTAATTTGGCCCGAAATTCGCTCACTGCGCCAGTCATGGCCAGCTTTCTTTTTGATGATGGAAACTATACGGTTAGTATTCTAATGTTAGACTCTTGTTGCCAGAGCTGTGCGGAACTCCTGGCTATCTGGCTCCGGAGACGCTGAAGGCCAACATGTTCGACGACGCACCTGGTTACGGCTTGGAGGTTGACGTGTGAGTATCATGAATTTAGAATATACTGAATCGTCGTCTCCATTGGCGCTTTCCATTAGGTGATCAACAAACGGAAAATAAAACAAAAAAAACATTTATTACTTTGCAACAAAAAATATAAAAAGGAATAAAAAAAACGAGTATTATTTAACAGTGTAACGATGCTAAACCTAAAGTATAAAGAACCTAACACAGCTTTAAAAAAAAAATATTGTCACATTAGAAACTTGTCATTATTTCACAAGTATCCTTCATTGCAATTCTGTACATTATAACCAATTGTGTGAAAATACAATCATGGTTCTGGTTAGCTTCTATTCTGTTCCTTTTTTCCGTCAAACACTGAATTTCCTGATACATCACAATAAACGTTTGCCTTGAATGTAATGGTGCATAGCAATATGATACCTACAACTACCCTATTTGGTAGCTGTGATGGTTATATCCGCCATCATTGTCGGGCAAGGAAGTGGCTCCTTTTTGCATAATTTATGTAAACTCGTCTCCTTCGTTCGACCAGTCACCCAGTATTATCTCAAGGAAACAACGTCAATAAGTGACACTTGTGCCAATGCGATATCTACTCTACTACAGACAGTCTGCAAAAAATTTGCCTTCAAGTTTTATGAATAAATACTCGGAAGACATAGAGGTATTAAATCGCATTTTTGAAATATTTCACCATCTTAATTAGAATGATTTGTAATGCTATTTTGACCTTTGGTAACCTAATGCATTACTATGCATTAGGTGGTAATCTACTGATTGACATATTTTATTTTTCATAATTGATATCATGAAATTCCGATTCTAAAGCATTACAATAGTGCATCTACTCTTCAGAAAGATGGTAAATTTGTAATTTAATAGGCCGACATCTACCTTAGACCACATCAGGTAAAATTGTAGTCTAATGTCCGCCTTCTACGGCAGTAAAAAATTTTAAAACAATCACAATAATCTTTTGATTCACGAACTTCAGTCATAAAGATAAGTAATACTGTCAGATTTGTCGATCGTTTTATTAAGACTAACTAAAGTGTTTTGAATTTCTGATTTGGACCTTACTGATATTAATAGTCCACTTTACTAGCCGACTGTACAGTTCCGTATGTACTTATGCTTAGATAATGAGTAAAGCGACGCGTGCGCAGTTTTCCCGGTAATTGAATGAATTTTATCATCAAAGAAAGTCCCACTGGACTAACTATATCGTAAACAAATATGTTAGTCAAGAATTCATCTTAATTCTCTTATCGAATTTGTTTTGTCACGATTTGTTTCACGGTTGACGTCAGCTCTTTTTCGTTCCCACTGGACTAATTATATCGTAAACAAATATGTTAGTCAAGAATTCATCTCAATACTCTTATCGAATTTGTTTTGTCACGATTTGTTCACGGTTGACGTCACCTCTTTTTCGTCCCCACTGGACTAATTATATCGTAAACAAATATGTTAGTCAAGAATTCATCTTAATACTCTTATCGACTTTGTTTTGTCACGATTTGTTTCACGGTTGACGTCAGCTCTTTTTCGTCTGACTTCTATCATCCTGAAAGCTGCCTAAGCTTGGTTTTACATAAAAGACAAGCAGTGCTAACAGATTGATTGGCCGTTTTCCCGAGTGTATTTTTGCGAAAAAACGACGCTTGCTCCTAGGAGCAAGAACAACCGGCTACTTCACGACCAATTACTGTGGCATGCAGGTGAGGGGCGCGTCATTTCAACTTAGACAAGCTCTTCTAGTTACTGCTTCGATGCATGAGCTTAGTCATCATCAAGCTGTAGCACTCCACTTCTGGATAGGCCTTCTTGAAAGCTATCAAAATCTTGAGGCATCCTCTCTCGTCTCTGGCAATCTGATGCTCCACCAAGACTAAGGTTTTGGCCACACGAGGTTTGCTGAAACCGTACTCCACTCACGAACACACTTCAGCTCCCTAATTCTAAAAGATATATTGACCTTGACAAATCAGTTCTAACCGTTTATATCGTTAATCGACCACTTCATCAAGCACTATCGCAAGTCGCAACCACAACAGTATTTTAAAATCTCTAATCACTCTTCGCATTCACGTCATATTCTAGTAATCGTGTGAACTTTGATAGCAAAAATCGATATCAAAGTGTGCGGGGTTATCCGCGTTGAAGTCGAGACACGCGCCGCGATAAGACTTGGCTATTAGTAAAGTTGGATGCGCACGTAAAACAGAAACAACAGACCAGCCCCTAAGACAAAGACTCTACGTAGGCACCGATAGCCTGGCGGTTGAGAAAGTAAACACGTTGACTCTCCAGTGCATCACATGGGATTGAAAATCACTCGAACCCGTTCCAAATTGAACCCGAGTGAAATCGAGGCTGACCGAGCTGTCACCTGACGGTTTCCTGGTTGTTTCGGAACGGGTGTGGGTGACACGTGCGAATTCTACCGATGCCTGGAACCTGATGAAATTCATCTGACACCTGTCAGACCAAGGTTTTGTTCGTTTTGTCTCTTTCTATCTGACGAGGGTAAAAATCACTTTGCCAAAAGCGATTTGGAACGGGCCCATATTATATTGTTGTTGATTATTTTGTGCCTAATAAGTGGCCAGTTAATGTGTTAGGGTGGCAGTGGTCAGGACACATAAGGACATGCGCAGGTCCGAAATAGTATTTAGCAGATCCTCTGTCCAATTGGCGCGTGCGAGTAAACTTCCTAGGATATTGGAGATACGGGTCACCTGTAACTGGCCACCCTGGTAATCAATAGAGGCTTACGTTTGAGTATTACTGGTACTTTAAAAAAAAACTTTCATTTTCCAGTTGGGCGTGTGGCGTCATCATGTTCACATTGTAAGTAAAAACTTTATGCTACACGCACGTACACACACACATTACGGGGATGCGAATGTATTCTCTCAGCTATACTATAATATTTAAGAGTTCATTGTTTGTTTGTAATGAATAGGCTCCGAAACTACTGAACCGATATAAAAAAAAAACACCAAAATAAAGCTGCATTATCAGCGAGTGACATACCTAGGCTTTATTTTATTTAGGCTATATTTTGACGGGAGAAATAGTCTACGCGGGCAAAGCCGCCGTCAGGCAGCTAGTCTTTTATAAACCAGTGGCAGTAGTTTTTTTCGAAAACTACAACACAACCAACCAGTCAAAATTTTTAAAATAGGTCACCATTGTTTTTTGCAGACTGGTGGGGTGTCCACCATTCTGGCACCGCAAGCAGATGGTGATGCTGCGCAACATCATGGAGGGGAAGTACTCCTTCACCAGCCCCGAATGGGTAGACATATCAGGTAAAACGGTCATTTGTCAACTCTCAAACTTTAAAGTTGAAGCGCTTATAGATGGCTGACACGAGTATTTTAAACATAGATGAAACAAGGAGTTTGTCGTTTCTGAAGGAAGACATGTATGGACTTAGTGACACTAACGCTTTGAAGGCGACGAGCGTATAAAAAATGAATTTTGTCGCTTGCATATTTTGTTTTGGGTGGGGATCGAACCCGCGACTTTCGGCGCTGTAGATTGGACCAGGGCCAGTAAGGGAATAATGTCTGGTGGCATTGCCGGGTTAGTGTTCACCAACCCGCATTTAGCAAGCGTGGTGACTTTGATTTCAATTATGGATGCGTTTGTCCGCTGCTGCAATATAAGTAAGTAAACAAAAGTAAATAAAAGTTCTTTGGCAAACAAGCATACGGGCCGGTTGATGGTCAGCGGTTACCGCAGCCTATATACGCCTGCAACACTAGAGGTACTACTTGTGCGTTACCGATCCTGAAATGCCTTATCTCTTTTTAGGTAACCTTTGTATAGTCTGCAAGAAGAAATAAGATCTGCAAGCTGACCATAAAACAGCTTCCTGGAGAATTCAAGCTAATTTATTCACCAGTAGGAACACAACCCTACCAAATCATCAATATCATGGCTTATTTGATATTTCCAGAGGATCCCAAAGACCTAATCCGGCGGCTGCTGGTGGTGGACCCGGCGGCCAGGATCGACGTCGTCGAGGCGCTTAAACATGCCTTCTTTCACACTGTGGTGAGTTCTGCACATCTTATGCTGCCCTGGTACAAGCAACGGCTGAGTGTTACTGTCAGCGGTGGTAAAGTCTGATCGGCGAAAGTTAATAGAAAAATAGAGTTTCTATAGGTATAACCAATGGCTATTTTAACGTATCTCATCGCAACTGGTATTAAATAATTAATATTGAAGTTTATATGGTCACTGAAAAAAGTGTGTGCGAAGTGACATCTGTTTCTCTTATCGCGATATTCAAGCGAGAGTCGCCATTGCGAGACGATTTTCTAATATTTATCAACTTTGGCCGAACAGACTGGCAACTATACTTCATTCAATATAACATTAGAAATAAGAAGCAGGGGTGCTAAAATGAATAACAATTTGCATTTGACGTTGCCATGAGGATGACATACCTGAGTATAACCTGGCAAAATTTAAAACCCCTTCCGCCACAACGTATGAAGGGATTATGTAACATTTTAGATTTGGTAGAGTTATAGTGACAGTAAAAATGTGTTCGGGTAAAGACCCCTGCTTGTTTTAGGTTTTACATCGACAATATAGTTTGATGCAAGACAATAATTTATTTAAGCAAAAGCCTCATTCTGAAGTTACTTTACTTTAAATGAGAACATTAAGTGTGGAAGCAGTAGATTTTAATCAATTCGGCATAAATCTTAATAGTAATAATGCTTATTGTACTTTTACCACAAAGTGTACTCTAAAAAGAAACTTTTTCACTTCTGTCTAATGCTATAATGAATGAAGTGTAGGATACCGTGAGATGACTTTTCTTTTCGTTTACGGTTGTCGTAACTTGCACTTGTAGCAGTCTTGTATACAGGCCTTAGTAAGGCTTTAGCTTATTAAATCAGTTTTTTATTTGTATTTCGTAGAAACTTTTTTGATCATTTTATAATATAGCTACTGTTTTTCTTATGATATACTTTTTTTGGATTTGCAAGTCTTTTTGTTTAAGTACGCCCAGCAACTTAAGTTTATGATTAATTTAATGAGATATTCATTAACTTTTTTCTATAATGACAAGACTTAAATGTCCAGTGAATTTAAGTACTGACTGTACTTTTACGATTTAGAGATAATGTATAGGATATCTTTTTGTTAACTTCTCCAGCTTTTAGTAAATTGAAAATTTCTGCTTTTCTTAGTTAGAACTTCTTGTGCACATCGCTTGATCCAGATTTTGCTTCGTAATATCTGCTGTCCTCGTCTGACTGAGGGAAAAAAATACTTATTCAAAGATAAACCCGAGTGATTAACAGCTTGCACTGCGGACGGATTGGGAACGTCACATTTTTGGATTTCTGAATTAAATAAAGTGATCACGAAAACCTTTCAAATATGCAACGTCGCCAATCCGCCTCTAGCGCACGCTCTAAACTTTGATCTGAATTTAATGATTCACTGTAGTCATTTCTTGCTTGCTCAAACAAAAACTTATTTCGACCAATCAAAAGCGTAGCAAAAGCAAAATTACCAATTAGGTCACTGCACGCTTTTCTTCTTGACCAATCAGAAGCGTAGCAAAGTTATAAGTCCCGTCATGTAAAAATAACGTTAGGCAATAGTGATGGTTCTGCGTGCGGGTACAGTATAAAAGGGCGGTTTCATACCACCAAATTAACCCTAAATTCGTTAAAGATACTGGCCAACATTCTTTTTAGATGACGGAAACTGAACCAATTAGAACACTGCAAGCTTTCCTTCTATCTATAAGCGCACACTACATACATGTTCTTCGTTCCTGGTAGTTGTGGGACCAGGATATGACTCCGCTGAAGAAGTCCCTCTCCAGCAGCGGCCGTAAGATGTCCAGGATCGACCAGTTGACTATGGTAATTGTGTGAACCGGATCCTTGGGATGTAAAATTAGGTTGGATTATGATTTGGATTTCATATAGGAAAGATTTTATCACATTTGATTGTTGTTTTTGATTTTTGGCTCAATTGAACCCGAGGTGAATAAATGTCAGCTTGAATATAAACAGTCTCTAATGACAGTCTTACAAATTGTAAGACACGAAACAGATGTTTTTGCTTTTTTATTTCTAAAAACGTGTGATTTCTAATTCATAACGACTCTTCAATTTCTCTAGAATACATCATTGTCGGCATATATCAATGAATTATCAACTGATAGGCCTGACCACATATGCCGTAAAGTGTAAAACTGTTTGTAAACTTGTTCTCTTCCATCAAATCAAAGTCCAATCTTAATAATTACTTGATTGGGTTTTTCGTAGGTACACATAATTCCTCACTAACTGGGTTGTCATATAAACTTGTTTTACCTGTAAATGATCATCTTATAAGAATACACTAAATCTTAACACATTCCTCACAACACAACAAAAGTCTCTGAAGATATTGTTATACTTTGTTGGTTTGAATATTTCAGCTTCAGGTAAGGTTTACATCAATATAACAGAATGTATATATACATATTAATAGAGAATCCATTTGGCTTTTTCCATTTGGATTTTTCCTACACATCCTGTGCGTATCTGTCTTTTGCACGTTGAATGCTTGCACGTTGACTTGTGCTATAATTAAAAATCAGAGGTGTGATCACTTAACGAACCGGTTGATTCTAACTGAACTGAAGACGCTCTCATACTAAATGATACCTCAGAACAATGTGACAGTGATTGATCATTTTCTTGCCATTATATCGGGTGAATATCAAAAGACTCACAAAAATAGGGCATACTCACTACTTAATTAGTAATATGATATAACTATTTATGTGAATATTAGATTTTTTCAATTGATTTTAATTTCAAGGCTTTCATAATAAAAATACTGACTGTTCGACTGATTTGTATCGTGACCTTGAAATGAAAGGTAATAAAATAAATTTTCACTTGGATAGTTTTTCTACATCACCGACTGAGTACGCCATATCGTTTTTGTAAGTATTTTGATAATCACCCGGTATCTAACGTGATCCCATCTCTGTAAATACCTAAAACGAACCTGAACCCAAGCAGTATAAATAGGTCTGTCTGTAGCTCAGTTCCATACAATAGCAGTACATGGACAACAGCCATAGATCGGCTAATATACGATACTGAGACGGTAGGAACCCTACTTATAAAGCTTGGGTCCTAATTGGGTTCAGCTTATGAGAGTATTTACTGCATTTAGACATTATTTCAATATACTTGTTTGCGACTAACCGTACAATTCTGTGAAGTAAAAACCCTTTTAACTGTCCAAATATTGGAACATTAAAGTACTCCATCATTGAAATCATGCCATTGCTACAATTGATAAGTTATGGATGAAACACCATCATTGCTAATTGTGTGTTAGTATTCGTGCCCGAAACCTTCAGCCATCTGAGCCTTATAAAAACAGTGTACAGAGGCGTCCACATCAACTTTTACATAGGTGCACCTCATGCTGCTGTCATAAGACCCATTTTGCAATGGTTTCGTACAGAGCGTTCACATCAACCTTTACATAGGGGCACCTCATGCTGCTGTCATGAGACACATTTTGTAAAAATTGATGTGAACAACTCTGTACCTATCATGTTTCACTATCGTAACGTAGCATTTATTTCAAAACCCTTCTTGCTCACCCTGTTCACCTCCCCAGGCAATAAAATCGGGGCGCTTCAACGCGCGCGCCAAGCTGCGCCTGGGCTTGCTGGCCGTGCGCGCGGCCGTGCGCCTCGGCCGCCTGCCGCACGCGGCCACGCGCGCGCTGCCGCTGGAGGACGTCTTGCGGGACCCCTACACTATGAGGGTGCTGAGAAAGGTAGGTTTGAAAACATGGATGATTTTACAGATATTTCCCACCTTTCCGTCCTTTCTTCATCATCATCAGTCTTTGGAAGTCCAATGCTGGACATAAGTCTCCTCCATCGAACGCCACAACGAGCAGCTTTGGGCCCTACGCATCCAACGGCTTCCCGCAACCTGCACCAGGTCATCGGTCCACCGGGAAGCCTGCCTACGCTGTGTCTCCCAGTTCTTGGTCGCCACTCAAAAACCTTTACTCCCCAGCGGTCATCAGTTCTGCGAGCGATGTGGCCTGCCCATTACCACTTCAGCTTGTATCGGTAACTTTCGATCTTTTGCGGATCCTATCGCGCAAAGAAACGCCAAGCGGCTATGCTGTCCTTTACTGTAGTTAAAACTATTATAGGTGATTTACACTTGGGTTTCATCATGCTGTTTTAAAAATAGAAAAAAAATTGGTCCCAGAAAAAGATTCGGGTTCAATCGACATCTAGTACCATTTTTTTTCCTTGCTGACCGTGCGCGCGGCGGCTCAAAGACGTTTGGCGAGATCCGTTAACCATGAGGGTGCTGAGATAGGTAGGTTTATGAGCCGGCATTAGGTATTTGCTTAAGACGTTTCTTATTACAACTCTAAATTTTAAATGCCAGATTTAATACCTAATTGCATTTTCTTCCATTCAACCACTGGGGTTAGCAGAAATCGTGTTGGCGGCGTTTTGGTAAGAATATGATAAGTATTTTCACAGATTATTTTAGGCAATCATTGTAACTATTATTTATACTCAATTTACAATTTTTGCGTGTATCTATGCTGTTTTAAAGTAACCTTTACATGTCCTTTTTTTTACATATAGTTTTTGAATATCTGATACGAAATATTTTGAATATTTCATTCATAATTTCACGAGATATGAGTTTTCTAATTATACTTTAAATGAACGAGCAATTTTTTTGCAAAAATACCTACATATCGATGTGCGTTTCCTCTCAGAATCTGAAAATTCTAAAACACACTTTAAGAAATTACTCGCAATAACGTTCTTCGTAATTTCTAAATGGCGCATGTATTAATAAATAAATAATCAAATAATAATAAATATGCGCCAAACAACACACCTCTTGTAATGAGCTCGAAGTAGGGATTAATATCCCTGTGTTACGGGGTACCAAACAAGGAAATAGGCCAGGGGCGTCTCCCAGCACACCCAGACCCGAGTCAATTCAAAAGATCGTTCCCTGAATTGACCCGACCGTGAATCGAACCCGGGACACTACGGAAATCGAGGCGAGAAACCGTGCTACAGCGCACTACGCCAATCGTGTCGTCGAATGTGATGAATTGGTGAATTAATGAATTTATTCACTGCGCCAAGCCGTCTCTATCGGAAGCGTTTACGTCAAAACATTGAGTGCTCAAATGTATTTAGACTCAAATCGGACTATTACCCTACTAAACCAATACCAGAAGACTTATAATCCGCTTCTTCCTTGTAATTGTGTACCGTTTCTCCCTCTTAACTTAGGTGACCACTGAAAACCCGCGTCGTGGTGCTATTTCACTGCGGCACATGCTGAGTGGTAGCCTAATTGGGTATGGGTAAAAAACTCAAACATGTCCTAAATCGAAAATCTTTTCGAGGTATTTGTATTTCATACCTTATTTGAATATTTAACATTTTGAAAGGCAAAGGATCTACGGTATTTATAATTAAATTACGTTTGCAATCTGGGGTCAAATGAATAACCCCAGATTGTTAACGTACGCAAAGAGTATATTAAGGTTCTTATTGGAATCTTGACGGTAATCAAATTGACACCTCACAATTGAAACCTATTGGGTCGTATAAACGTACTTTCACGTGATTGGTTTATAATCTATCCATCAACCAATTAAATGAGGCAATCTGTATCATAAGTGAGATTTTTAGCTAGGTGGTGAGCAGTCTTAAGTGCGGTAAATCAGTAATTTTCTGCTCATAATTTATTTACAACAAATCGGGGAAAAAACACACGTGGGAACACTGAGTGAATTTGTGACGTCATGAGTTCGCAATGTTTAAAAATTAATAAAAAATTAACTACCGGCTAGATCAACGAAATATTCAAATAAGTTACTTAAAATAGTGAAAGGTATTCAAAAAAATTAAGAAATTTTGTTCCCATACCCAATTGACACTTTTTGTAATGTTTTTGTCTTTGTTTGTAACCTGTGTTTATTTTAAGTGACAAAATTATTTCTATTTCTACTCCAGGTCATCGATGGTTGTGCGTTCCGCGTATACGGCCATTGGGTGAAGAAGGGCGAGGGCCAGAACCGCGCCGCCCTGTTCGAGAACACGCCTAAGACGGAGCTCAAGAGCCTCTATGTGAGCAACCTGAGCCGATAGCCGCGGACAGAGGAATGTTGGACCACATCCTAGCAGCTGCTGCGCGCCTGGTACATGGTGAGTCAGTTTATCCTCTAAGAGCGTTTGCTTGGGGGTGGATCGAAAACGTTGCATTTTTGTAAGATTTTTGTGTTTTTTTTTTAATTGAAATCAAAGTATAATTTATCTCGCTATTATCGTCTGCATAATACTATATGAAAACACATTGAATCGTCCAAAATTAGGTAGTCTCCAATTATTTGCTAATTTAAATAAAAATAAAAGTTTGCCATCAAAATGGTCTTTAGTCTGACTTCAAGATACTTAATTACTCGCTAGGCTTACTCGAGGATTTCCCTATAATTCTTTTTTTTCCCTTCACAGGTGTTTCAGTCATACCAGGCCAGCAGAACCACGAAGACATTGTCTAAGCGTGACGTCACGCCGCGCAGAGTGACGTAGGTTAGTCGTAGTAACTTATACCTGTACTGTAGGCTTTGTAGCATTCTAATAGTGAAATAAGTGAAGCACTAGAGATTTGAATAAGACCATAAATTGAACTGATAGTCATCAGTTTTTGAAGCTCAAGGATATCTTAAGATGGCATTCTGAATTTTTGTAAAAAAAACTTTTAAAGAAAACCCCTAAATAGCGTAGTAATAGCCAAACTTGGGGTGCGTTCCGAGACAGACCAAAATCGATTTCAGCACCCATAACCCCGTTCCGATTCGCCGTTATCGCGCTAACAGCGACTGGTAGTACATAAGGCGGTCTTATGTATAATGTCCGCCATCTTGCGATTACGATGCCCATGATCACTGTAGGCGATCTGTCAAAAATGACAGGTGATCAATGTGTAAGCCTTGGTGTAAGCGTTTGGTTAGGTTAATTGTTTATTTTTATAGTGGTATTTCTCACACACAAAATCCCTTGCACGAAATCAAATAAATTGCCATCATTTTACCACAAGAAACCATTCAAGTAACACAATTAAATACAAATACCAATGCTGCGCACGCAAGGTTAGCTTAGGTAGCTGTCAATTACTGTCAAACATAAACAATTTCGTGTTCCGAATCACAATTGTCATCATCGCGCCAACTGTTTCGGAACGTTATGTAACGATGACAGTGCTGAAATCGATTTTGGTCTGTCTCGGAATGCACCCTTGATCATCCTATGAAACGTTTCATTCTTAACAATGTCATAGTGTTATTCAAGGTTATTTTTTTAAAAACAACCACAGCGTTTTGTTTTCACCTTAAATGATACATCATAGGGTGAAGCAATATTCTAGTCGATTGAAGGTAGTTCTCCCATCTTGCCACCACTTTTCTTATTTCACTATGAGCCCAAGCTACCCAATAGTTCAATTATTGTATTATTTTGTTATTTGCTATATAAACTGCTAAAGAATAGCATACGTTGGAACGAACGTAGCGATTTGTTTTTTAGTTGTATGTTTGTAGCCTTGTGTTTACTTGGTACGAATTGGCAGTAAAGGTTATTGTGTGATTGCCGCCGAAGAAGCAGAGAAAGGCTTATTGATAGCTAAGTATAGGTACTCGTTTACCTTTTCTAGCGACTTGAAAAATGAGGACGAAATCAGTTTTTCATCTACTATTAAGCGTCTAATTTTCGTGAAAGGAACGTACCAAAGACGACAGGGTTGGCACGATTAAATCATTTTGATTTAAATCACGATTTAAATCAAATGATTTTTTCAATAAAAATCAATGATTTAATCAAAAATGTTTAATTTCACTTTCTTTCACAGAAATCAACATAAAAAACAGATTTAGAAATTATAATTAAGTTAAAGACTAGAGTCGTTTAAATCTGATAAATCAATATCATTATTATAATATTTAAATAAAAAAACTAGTTTTCCAGCCTTTTCAATTCCCAGTCGGTTTCTTAATTTGCTCTGAACAATTCCAAAGGTGGAGAACACTCTTTCCACAGCAGCTGAAGGAGCTACCGCCCCAAACAATTGCTTCACCACTGGAAACATTTTTGACTGTTCCTCTTCACTAAATATATTTTTCTGTGACATCCACCACTCTAGTGGTGTCACATTTTTTACTATTTCTTCTGCGAACATCACGTTCCGTTTCGCGCAGAAATATAGTTAAATTAAATAATAAAATGAAAAAATCGTGATTAATTAAGATTTTTTCAAAAAATCGTGCTTTATTCGATTTTTTTAAAAAATCATGATTTTTTCCAACCCTGAAAGACGATAGTTATTATGAAGCTTCTCTCTGGTAAAGGCAATTTGTTTCGGATTCAAAATCATGAGATTGCGTAGTTTTAGTATTTTTTCTCATTAAAATAAGGTTCACAATTTAGGAGTAATTTAGTATTATTTTAAGCTTTGTAAAAAAAAGCTTTTGTGGCATTTGCAAATGTCCTAGTTTATTTCGTACATACAGAAAACTATATCTTTTACCAGAGTAAAGTGTGATATAGTTATTTATGTGAGTAATAATATCAATGTAGGTGGTCTGATTTGTAATTTATAGTTATCAGCAATATTCAAAGTTCAATAATGACATTTAAGTAGGAATAAAATGTTCAGTTTTTTATTATTTTCGTACGATTGTGCCAGTGAGCAATAGCATGTATATGTATAATTGTTATTTTAGGTACAAACAATACATCTAGATTGTTACAAAGTGGTGCCTTGTAGTTTGTGGTGCAAAACGTCTTGTAATTAAGATAATGTACCGCCCTGTCAAATTTATATTACATTTGCATTTTAATAACTTACATTACTTCCATGTTTAAAGGCAACTTCGTGTCTACAAATTTAATATAAAACTAAAAAAGACGTCCCTTATTAGTAATTGTATACATACTTACTACAAGTATAGTAAGTATTTGAAAAGTTTTATTACGTGATGATGAGTATGTGAATACTAAGTAGTTAAAGTAGTTAATAGTCGAAGCAATATTTTTTAATATTACGAAAAAAGTGATGAGCAACATATAAAAATGTAAAGTGAGTAAGTAATAAATAAGAATCACATTTTGTACAAATATGTACATAATTTATGATATAAATAGCATGTTTTAACAAATTGCTAAGACTAGTTTTTTAATTTTGAAAATGTTTTAGTCATATTTCCGTTTGAAATATTTAAACACCAAAATACACAGGGATTTATTTCTAGACCATTAGCGTAGTATACTTTAAGTAGTATAGTGACGTACTATCAAGATAGCTATGAAGCCGCTTATATTTTGCGCGATGTTAAACAAAAAGCGATAATTTAAGTTGGACTTGAATGTCAGGGGAACATACTTTAGCAGTTAAATTATTATTTCTTTGATGTAGCAAAATCAACAACGATGCTCCGCATAATTAGCATGACACGGTTTTCTTAATTACATAATAAATATCGTTTTTTGTGCATCATCTGCACAATTTAGGTTTGCCCTATTATTTGAGGTCAGTTCTCTGCTTACTTTTGCAAAACTCAAATGTGTCAAGTCACATTAAAGATACGTCGCTGTATTCACTTATAAGGATTCATTTAACTGTGATTAAGTAACTACACTATTTTAAAGACAGCTGAAACACATATGTAACCTATTGTTCTGAAATAAACAATATTTAAACCGTTCTTTGTTTTTCTATTTTGTTCATATCCTAATTCGTCCGTAGTTTCCGTCAAACTAGTGTGTCAAAAAAATCTACAGCGATATGATTCTTGAATATTTATTTGTGTATCCTGAAAAACTTATTTAAGAGTACAAAACTACATGGTAAGACCATGTTAATTCTCCGAAACTACGAATACCTATTGTGTTAGCTTAGGGTCCATTCACACCAAAACGCGACACGACGCTGCGCGCACTTTTTCATAGAGCTACTTAAAATTTAACTTTATTTACGTATTCTGAGTGCCGAGTGCGAGTTGCAGTGAGAGTAGTGAATGACTTCACCATCGCGTTTTGCGAGCACGTAAATGTCAATTAGTATGGAATCGAGTCAGCGCCATCTAGCAGCAGATTCAGGCAACATTAAGGCCGCTAGATGGCGCCCACTCGATGTCATACAAATTCGCGTTTTTTTTCTCGCAAACGCGATGTTGAAGTCATTCACTTCTCTCACTGCAACTCGCACTCGGCACTCTGAATTCTCACAATGAAATATGTATCTTTTCGTATAGTAAATTAGTTAAATTTTGAGTTTAACTAATTTACATATATTAAAAAGTGCGCGCTGCGTCGCGTCTCGGCGAGAATTTACCCTTAGTAGTGAGTAGGTACCCAGGATCTAGCAAGTGGAATTTCATAATCGGTCTGCCCCGGTGGGTAATAATAAGGCTTGATGGTATGTCTTTAATTTAATGATAACTTTGATTATTTTAGCATTTTACCATTCTTGTTTTCATAACTAAAGATAAAAAACATTTTAAAAAATGTATTTCGAACCTTGATGATCTCGAGCGGGAATCGAATTCGTGTCTTTCACAATCTGGGTGACTGCTCTAACCACTGAGCTACCGAAACCCCAACGACCGAACGAAACTTTTTTAGTATATTGTATGCTTACGTTGTAAGACAAAGACAAGTAGGTACCTGATATAATGATTACTTATGGTATTTTAGTTTTCGATTTTGCAAAAGTTTTGCTTACATTTAAAACACAATTATTTTTACCTAGTTTAGGTCAAGGCCTGTGCCCTACAGTGGGTGTCTAGGCTGATGATGATGAACGTAAATGTTGCCCAGCGGGGCTGAGATCTACTAACTTGTGGTGGATTGATACTTAATTCGCTGGATTACATCTATGCCAATGTTTTTCTTCGGATTTCCTTAATTCGAATTAAGGAAAGGAAGCGAAAATGTAATTATTACCCTAATACTTATGGATCCATTTCTGTATATTCTATATGGGTCAGAATTTCTAATAGCTCTGCTCTGACTAATAAATTATTTATTTCAAAGTTTCTATTCAAGTTGAAACCTAATTTAGTTCATTACCCAGTAACTAACCGAATCCATTCATACGCTAGGTACTGAATGTAGATGGAAATGTTAACCTTTCACGATGAGTTAAGGCTTATTTTGCATCGCACTGCGAACGGCCTTGTCAGACCCTGCGACACAGAATAGAATAAAAACCTGCGACTGAAAAACTGACCGAAGAGGTCGTTTCCATGTCATAAATTTTTTCGCTACTAGTAAAAAAATGCGTCTAGAATCTAGATCTGGTTATTCATTAAGTTCAACACGAAATAATTAAGTAAGTAGGTACCAATCTTCTAGTTAGAATGTAAACCTAGCTTGAAAGCAAAGCTCTTGCTATGGTCGGATTTGAGAAAATCTTTTTCGGTAAAATTGTTGTTGGACAACTTGTTAACCGCTGCGTCAAGTAGGAAGTGAAAGTCGCCCAGCACGTGCCTAGACTAAACGGTCTATAGATACACAGGAGAGGCTAATCTATATCCTAGGCTTAGATGCCCCTAACAGCTACTTACATATTAACACTAAACAGTTTTATCAAGAGCGAGCATAACAGAGGAAAAGTATTAGATAAACAAAGCGGCCTATTCAACCGGTTCTACACGCTAACGCTATGCGTTCTATCTGTATATAAATAAAACTCAAAGTGCTTTGTTGGGAGATAGATAAAAGTTGGCAGAAGTTTAGAGCGTGCCGCGTGCCGCGTCACCGGCGGGCGACGAGAGGGGGGGTTGCATTCGATCGCGCCCGCTGCAATGGCATCGATCGCGCACGCCCCGTGCTACGTAGCCGCAACTCGCCCTCTCATTGGATGAAAAAGCCTGTCACGTGACTCGCGCGCTGTATCCTCATTGGTTGGTAGTAGCGGCGGCCACGTGAGCTCGCGGCGCGTGGTCAGTTGCGGCGTGACAGCGGGCGCGCTCGTACCGCGCGCGGCTGTGCCGCCCTCAGCAATGAGCCTTCTCGACACGCTGCTAGAAGCAGCACGCTTCATCGAACTCCAGGAGCGGCGCCTCCAGGCCGGTAAGTCGCGAGTTAGTGTTAAAGTTGCTAAAGAGTTATCGGAGCAGTGTTTACGTGTATGCCCACGTCACGAGTGAAACCGGTCGGTGCCTGGGCGTGCGCGGATTCGCAGGCCAGTCGACGACGCGCCGGTGCACCGAGCCGACGCCCGACGCTCTTGACCTTGATAAACACGCAGCCGCGCTCCCCCTCCCACACCCGGCCTCGCCCCACGTAAACAAAGGAAGCCTGAAATTCACCGCGTAGCTTCTAACTAATAAAAAAAAACAAATATCAAACTGTAAAACAGCCACGTATATTACGGATGAAACTATCACGCAATCACGTTTCTTAATGTGAGTAGGTGGCTTGTTGTGTACGTGGAAGCGTTAGTCGACTTGAAGAATGACGCATTGAGGATTGAGGTGCGCATAGGCTGGCTGGAATTGGTCAGCTGATCGAGACGTGTTGGTAGCGACTGCGGGGTGAGGACCGAAGGGGGAGAGATATTGCGAGGGGGGGGCATGTGCACACGCATTTGAAAGGCACGGCCATTGCGCTTCGCTCGATGCGTTTTGTAGTAATTTTACTCCGTAGATTTTAACGTAGGTAAACGTAGATACCTAGGTACTTATAGAAAAACGAGCACAAGGCACGTTGCGTAACGCGCGTGCCTAGAGCCTATTCATTGTTTATGTTGTAGATGTATGTATACCTACTTAGTGCCACAATGAAGTTAGCCGACGCTTATCAAAGGATTCCATTGTTGGCTGATTCGTGTTAAATGATGAAATAACGACGATCTGCATTCGCTCTACGTGAATCCAATAACTACTTTTTAAGCCCTTTTTGTGATAGTGTACTATACAGGGTGTCCAAAATAATACTCGATACCGACCATGGGTTGTATTATATTTAACTAGCGGCCCCGACAAACTTCGTTCTGCCAAAAGTTATTGTCAAATGCTTGACAGCTGTGAAAATTTAGTATGGAAAAATATTTATGCTTTTTTTTTCGTCAACTTCTTGATGTTTTTAATACTTGTTATCTATCCTATTACCGATGTAGACAAATAAATCCAAAAATCATAAAAATCGACGACTTAGTTTATTTATATTATTATATATTTTAAAGATCAGTTGATGATCTGAAAATATATTCTTACAACAGTTACAACTACCAGGTAGGTTATATTGGTTTCCTGTTCTGATGAATCTTACAAATGACATCAATCTTACAAAATACATTTCCGTTAAATATCTATGCAATAATGATAATCATGAAGAAGCAATTAAAATGTGTTAATTGCTGTGACTGCATTGTTTTATCAATTGCCAGGCCGTCCATATTCTTGTGAAGGCAATCGGTCTTACTAATCGCCAGTATATAAATATAAATAAATAAATATGCGCCATACAACACACCTCTTGTTGGTCTCGAAGTAGGGATTAATATTCCTGTGTTACGAGGTATCACACAAGGAAATAAGCCAGGGGCGTCTCCTAGCACACCCAGACCCGAGTCAATTCAGAAAAGATCGTTTCCTGAATTGACCCGACCGGGAATCGAACCCGGGACACTAGGGAAATCGAGGCGAGAAACCGTGCTACAGAGCACTACGCCAATCGTGTCGTGTGTTTTAATGCAATACTGCACAGTCTGTCTGTTGTTGTAAGTAATCTGATGTTTTTCCTATCTTTCACCACTCATTCGAGTGACAGACAGACCATTTCATTTTATTTCAATGCATAGAATAAACGTGGTGAAACCGCTATTTAAAGATTTCATTTGAAATTGTACAATAGGTATTAAAGCGAAGAGAACATCTGAAATGTATCGTTGCCATTGTTGTAGCTTTTCATGGGCTTTTCATGATGACTTTTCATGATTTGGTGCATGATAGGGTTTCTGCGTCGCCTCGCACTGTGCCTTGCAGTAGGCAGGTTAGGGTTGTCAAATACCTACACGCTTATCATTGCCGTGATGTGTTCAATGTTATGTGGAATGAAAGTCTTAATGTCAGATAGATAGATTATTTTCTTTTTTACGAAGATAGGTAGATGCATTACATGAAATTACAAAATTGCCATGATAAGATAAGATAAGATACTTTATTTTGCTCCAAATGTGGTACCTACATACAGATCTTATGAAATAATAGTTTCACACAATTTTCCAGAAACTGGCATGCAAAATTGTACTCTTTTGCATGTGAAATGACTTAGTGTGTTGGTTGCTCTTTGGTACAGCCTCTTTACTTGACTGAACTCTCAACTTCGCATTCATTGCCCATTGGAAGTTCAGTTAAAAAAACATTATTTGTAATATGTCGCGCTTGGACACGAAGCTAGTATGGGAAATTATAAATTGGATTTAATACGGGATCCAAAATATAGGGCTATTCCCTTATTTTGTAAACTTTCATGGTCACTAACATCAGTAATATTATTATAGTTAAAAATGGTTATGGTAAAAATCCCCTAACTGGCAGGCAACCCTGGGCACAGTAAGCTGACCGCGCTATCGTTATCAGTGTCGTCCACGCGCTCTCTACACGCGAACTGAGAGCTGCCATTCTATAGTAGGTATAGTGATCTAACCTTCCTGACCTCGAACGACTAATAGAAGAAAACTACTTATAACAAGTAACCTTTAAAGTAATAACACTAATATAAGCTTTTTTAAGGTGTGTGCAGTTCATGCAGTAAACAAGTACGTCAAAGTTTAAATAAATTAATTTTTTTTATTTTATTTCCGGCAACAGAAACCCTTATAAAATAGCGAGATAATTATCCAAATTAAAAATAAAATTATAATAAAATAAAAAGCAGATCAAAATTAGAATTAAATGATTAGGATTCGAATACTTAATAAATGGATGGTTTTATTCCACCTGCCGCTATGACGGTACCGATACCTTGAGCCGTGGCATGTAGCCGAATCCAGCGCTTAAGCAGCGGCGAGTCCCATCTATCTGCCATTGTGCATAAGATGCTATTGAAGCTGCCCCGCAAACGCATCAGCAGCGATGCAACACGCTTTCTAATGATTGCATGAAAGCCATCGGTGTGCGTTTCAGCAAACATTCCTGATGCGCTGCAAAAGCGCGGCAGCCCCATCAGCAGCCTAAACCCATTATTATATTGGGCACGCAGTGCGCTGTACACCCGCTGCGTATAGTTAACCCACAGGTTGCCCGTGTAAAATGACTGGCAGTAGGCTTTGAAATAGTATCTTTACCTGCCTGCTGCAACGAGCAAACCTGCGAGCTACCATGTTACATCGGGTGGACAGCGCCCTGCGTTCCCGCTCGATATCTACATTATCACTCAGATCATCAGTGACCCAGTGGCCCAGGTGCTTAAACTGTAATACACGGTTTAGTGATGAGTTGTTGAGAGTGACGGTAGTCGCACTTGGACATGATTTAGCTCCTGCCTTGAACATCATAAATTTGCTCTTTATCACGTTGTGACTGAGTCCATGGAACACTTTCGAAGGCCCTGGACTGGTCAAGAAAGCATTCAAAAACTGGAGTAGGTATTCCTATCAGTGTAGTACTTGAGAGTCTGCTTGAGACACAATATAGCACTTTTGGTGGACAGATCCGGTTGAAAATCAAATTGTGCATCATTCAATTTGATGTGCCCACCTAAGTGTTGATCGAGCAGACTATTAAGCACGCACCCTAGCCAGTGAGATTAGTCTGTAATTTTGACAAGTCCGATGGATCCCCCGATTTGTTCTTAATAACTGGTACAACTATGGTTCGCATAAGGTCATCCGGAAGGTAAGAGTGGCTGAGACAGATATTGTGCAATAAAGATAAGACCCTTTGTGAATGGATTGCTGCGCATTGCAGATGCTCTATGCCATGCTAAGGAGAGTGTTGCATGATTTGCCTGCCACTTTAAATTTACGTTATCGTTCGCGAAAAGTCTTTGTATGGGATTTCCATTTCGTAGGAGCGCCTCTGTTGAGTCGAAATGGAACTAAAAACGGTACCATAGCGACACGAAGAGAGGCTCTGTACGGAACCCCATACAAATATTTAACGCGAAGTGGCAACTCATGGTAGACTAGACGTACAGAATAGCTATGAACTCTCACAGCAGTTGGATAATTACTTGTATTTGCTGTATTGCATAAGGCTATTTTATTATCAAAATGTATATCGTTGATGGTATGGACCCTTATCAAATAATTAATCATTTGTATGGAAAGTGCTTTGAATTTTCCTTAATCTCAATTTTAATTAAACTCACGCCTTGATTCACGACTAGTCAAAAATTGGGAATGATTTTCCATTGCACTGGATAATGCACTAAAAGTTCTTACACACGGGACGGCAAATACCGTCGACCTCTGCCGTTGACGGCTGCCGTCGACATCTGCCGTCGGCTGCCGTCGACTCCCGTTGACATCTGTAATCGGCTGTTATTTTTAGTAGTCTAAGAGCTAGGATGCACCCAACATGAGCTTATCCGAATAAATTGATTCTGAATTACTTAAAGTGCTTTTAAAAACAATAATTTAGAACTCCAACCTATAAGATTACTAAAAATGATCATCTTTTCTTCTTTTAATTTGGCTGAGCGCTTATGCGGAGTCCTTTTTAATGTGTCAGTCGGAACTGCCTATCTTCCACTATTGTTATATCAATTTAAAAAAAAAACATTCATAACCTAGCCAGCATTAATTCCAAACCATATTTATTATTATTGATCAGGTAACGCGATTATTGACTTCGTATTCAAAATCGAAGTCCCAAAGGTTTTTTATAGCATTTCCTCTATTTATCGTTCAGCTTTATCAATTCGTTTTCCAATGGTGATGGGAAATGAGAACACACGTGCTACCGCCTGAGGATTATAAGACCTTGCAGCAAGGCTTTGAATAAAGTCCCCTTTTGATATGCTATTTCTGATTGGACGCTGGTGGACAGCTTACAAAGCGCCAAAGACTAATTGAAATCTGTGTTTGATTTCCGAATGATGCATAGAGGATAAATAAACCAACTATCCTGTATTCATGAGTATATCCTCAACGGCAATCATATTTGAAGCAGCAGCCAGATTATATTTATCCAAGTCGACAGCTGGGAACACAGAAAAGTGAAGATACCTACTTTCGTTATTGAAACTTCGAAATAATGGAAATGGTAACATCATTTTTGAATAAACCAAAGTAAGATAATTATCTTTAGTATGTTGAAAATGGTCTGCAGTCTGTTGGCAGGTTTAAGTATTAGGCAACGTTCGGATATTGTGAATTTGTGATGTGGCGGTTCGAGAGAGACAGACAACTAACAATTACGAGTACTAACTTATATCGCACGAGAATCGTTTTGATTCTTTTTTCCTCGGCAAAAGTACTTTCAATTCCTTTCTGCAAATCGCAGAATACAGAGCGCTGGCTAGCAGGCGAGCAAATGTGCTGGTTTTAGAATCACTACTTCGCCTATCCCTTTATTAGCAACGAGACTGGAAAACTAAAAACTAGATACGTAACCGTAAGGACACGTTTTGTTAGGTCAGGCACTCTTAGCGAAGAAGATAGAAGTTGACATGTTAAAATAAATTATAGGTAGTAGTGGCCTGAACTTTCAGCCACAAAAAACTACATTTTAAGTAACTATGTCAATGAAAAGCATCTACTTAAATAAAATTTATATTAACGAGAAACATACTTACTATTACTACATAAACAATGAACTATGGCTATGCCCCGAAAATCTAGATCTAAAAGTTAAATGATAAGTTACTGCGAAAATACACCTAGATTATATTATGTAGTCCTTAATTCAAACGAACAGGAGCCCACACTGCAACTGGAAGCTTAAAAGTTAAACCACTTTCCAGTAGTTTCGCTTGTTAAAAGTTAGCCAAAACATTTGTTCAACTAAATCCTGATCTTTTATTGTGTTTTTTTCGCTTGCTCTCCTTTTCCGGCTTCATCAGACGCATAACGTTTGCAAATCACTCACCTCACGAGTCACTAGAGTCCCTCACAATTGCCTCACAGATACAGATAATAATCAAACCCAACACAGCATACAATTTTAGCCGAGTTTTCCCTCCATCAAAAGGCTTAAATAGCTCCAGAAATATATTCTGCCTTCCGAGCAACTGAAGTGAATTTGTTAAATTCGTAACTTCAAAAGTATTCTTATTTTAACAAGACCCTTCTTTCTCTGAACCCCTCGACATTTTTTCTCCACCGCTGGTTTTTGAACATTATTTCATCCATTCAACTGGAATAGATAAGGGAATCTTTATATTTGGCATTTGTTACCCCTTTTCTTTTAAATGTGGCCAACATTGCTCATGATTGTAAAAAATAATTCGTAATATTGGGTGCTATGTAAACTGGTTATTTTTATTACCATAATCGACACGTTATATTATTTTCCCAGAACTAGTTTATAGTTGCTAGCTTCCCGCCCGCGGCTTCGCCCGCGCTATTGTTATATATTATGGCCAAATTACATGAAATCTTGATAAATTGTAGCCTATGTGTTATTCTGATGTATAGCCTGTAATTTCTGTAAATGTTCATCTAAATCCGTCGAGTAGTTTTTGCGTGAAAGAGTACCAAACATACACACATACATCCTCAGAAACTTTCGCATTTATAATATTAGTGAGTGAGACTAGGTTTCCGCCCGCATCTGCTTGGCCTGTGTTATCGTTATATTGTAGCCAAATTACATAAAAACTTTATACATTGTGCCTATGTATGTGTTATTTTGATTGATTTATTTATTTAATCTTCAATGCAAAAATGTACATTAGGCGGACTTAATGCTAAAAGCATTCTCTACCAGTCAACCATCGGATGAGACAGAAATATAATCTGTAAATATATATGATGTATAAATTGTATTAGGTACTCCGTTCATACATACATAGAGTAACAAACATACATACTCACAAGTCACAAGCCTTCGCATTTGTATTATTGGTAAGAGTAGGATTAGTAAGATACAGTTTTTACGTAGAAATTGACTTGTATTGAACAATATTAAGAGTGATTCTTCATTACAGGATATGTGTCACTAACAGTATAGTGGAAAGTAAGATAGTAAGATGTGAATTTTAATTCTATCCACAAGACACCTCTCAAACATAGGATTTAGTTGAACAAATGTTTTGGCTAACTTTTAACAAGCGAAGCTACTGGAAAGTGGTTTAACTTTTAAGCTTCCAGTTGCAGTGTGGGCTCCTGTTCGTTTGAATTAAGGACTACATAATATAATCTAGGTGTGTTTTCGCAGTAACTTATCATTTAACTTTTAGGTCTAGATTTTCGGGCCATAGCCATAGTTCATTGTTTAAGTAGTAATAGTAAGTATGTTTCTCGTTAATATGATTTTTATTTAAGTATATACCTGATGCTTTACATTGACATAAAATGTAGTTTTTTGTGGCTGAAAGTTCAGGCCACTACTACCTATATTTGCAATGGAATTCAATTTATTTTCACATGTCAACGAAATATGCACAAGCTACGGGAAGATTTGAAAAAAGGAGTCCATTTAGCGATTCTCGCTGCGTTTTGTTAACAATTAATCTCTTATTTTTTAATTACAAACGCCGCACTGTGGCAAAGGCGCGGCTGGCAATCGCATCACCAAGGCCCGCGTAAGGTCGCGCGAAGTACCCGGAGTGCAGAACGGTGAAAGGGATCGCTCGACCTCGCTTCGGCGCGTGTAGTATATTGAACCTATACGGCCAGCTCGTGTAAACACTGGCTGTTTCGCAGTTCGGTTTTCAAATGTTTCGTGTTGTCTTTTTTTTTAATTTCGCATTTTGACGCTATATCTTTACTTCGATATTAAAGTTTAACAGATTTCTTTTTTATGGTGGCTTGAGATTTCTTTATTGTCACAACACAAAAAATGGCTTACATTAATCTTCCTTCACAAATATGAGGGGCTGTTGTACTGTAGCCGAATCAGATTTTACGAAGAGCACAAATCAGAATAAAACAAAACTAGGAATTTGGCTCGACGGTCAAATAAATAGCATTCCTCAGTCTAGCACACTCACAGATTGACGGAAGTGAAACTGTCAATAATCACGTTGAGTGCGCGTGTCCCAATATATAATAATCTCTTTCTCAACTCAGACCATAAGTACTCGTACTCTGCCGCGATCATGAACTGACAGCTGACAGGCATTCAGCAGTTACCTGTCACTTGCCTATACCTATTCTAGGCTGGATGTTAGAAACGTTTTTATCAATATGACACATGTTAAATTGTGTCAACCATAGCATTAAGTCTACGAGACTATTGTTATCAATTGTTTTTCGATTAGCCCAAAGGAAGCATTTAAGTGAGCCATGGGGAACATCACCAAAAAAATGCACCTAAACAAGAACGAGGTCATTGAGTTAAAGCTTTGACTCCAAACGGACCGCTTTGCAGTGTTCATTACAGCTCTGCAATGTTCAATGTCAAAGCGCGCCGCACGTAAGCAAGTAATAGTCACGCATGTGTGTATCGGATTAGTGCTTCATTTTTGACGGGGCGGTTGTATAAAGACTATCCTTCTTTAAGTTATTATTCTAAGAGTTAAAGGTCTAGTTCTGTGTAGATATTGTAATAAGGACCCAGTTGGGATCCAATAAGCCAGTTTTGAAGGCTGCCCTACTAGATATTTTTGGTTAATACTTATTCAACCGCACATTACTTGCTTACGTATGGTTCATGGTCGCAGAATTATGTATTTTATTCACATACTGTTTTCAAGACTGCGACATGAAACGGTTAGAAGAAAATCACGTCCGGAACTGGGGGTCTACTATAGTTTTCCAACGAACACGTAGTAGAGACTTCGGAATCGCGCGATAGAGATTCCGATTTTACGATAACCTCACGCAACTTGTATTTCTGACGTTTTTATAGTCATAATAAATCACGTTAGAGTCAAAAGATCACACATCATCACTTCGCTGGTTTTTTTGAACAGTGTTTTTTAAACTTTACTAACCAACAGATACGGAATAGAAATAGTCTACTATTTTTTATTTACTAATGACGACGTGTTTTCATTGTGTGTTATCGTTTAATCAGTTTAAAACAGAAGTAAACCATTATAAAAAATAAAATTGTATGTAAACAAAAATAAATTGTAGTTGTTCAGTTACATATTTGATAATAACTTTCAAAGTTATGTATTAATGCGCATTCCTACAGTGCCAAAAGATATTGTTCCTTCCTTCCCGAACGTAGACTTTCTTCACTAAAGGTTTAAGAAGTGACATTTCTTCTACCTAGAAGGCACGGTCAACTTACGTTCAAAGCCACTACTGCGTTTTTAAAGATCCGGAGTAGACCTCTCGATTGGAATATTTTAAAATATTACCAAGAGCTGTACGAAATCACGTTCAAAAGAGCGAATTTCTTTTTTAGGACTTCCAACTTTTCTTCAAACTTTCCTGAAAAAAATAAATTTGAATTGTTGGTCCAGTAGTCGCCATAAGTGGAGAATGTATCGTTTGATTTACATATTGCCTATGTATTCGTTTCGCAACGGTACTTCTAGCAGTTCCCGTTATGTGTTAACAATTCTGATGAGTTAGAGTTTTTAATCAAAGTCGCATTTGGGTTTGGGGACATTTTGTTTTTGGCTGTTTTCCAGTGTCAGAAAGATCACGCGTCTAAAGACCTTCCAACCTTAACATAATTCAGAATCGAAAAGTTGTTACACTTTAAGAAAATTCAAATTCTATCCAGAACTCGAAATGAAGTTCAACTGAATAATACAATTATATGTATGATTCATAGGATAGAAAAAAGACAGCACGTTTTCAAGAGTAGTTTCAATCACTAAATATTCATATTATAATCCTTATAATAGAATCAATTGCTCAGGTTACCCATGATTCGAAATACGTTACTTTATTTTAGTGAGGGTGGGTTGAAACCAGTTGTCATATATTTAAATAAGGTTGGTAGTATCCATCTAGCCAGCCTCAATGGCCGTGAAAGAAAAAATGTCGTTCAAACACAGTCAAGGGGCGGTTGAAATCAGAAAACCCTGAAGAACACTAAGACTTGTCGAAGACCTACCATCTTTATCATAGGTCGTTGCTAAATGCATGTATTTAGTTTCACACACTTCACAAGTATTTTAAAAATACTCAACCCCAAAAATATTTTTGTGAAATCCGTTCAGATGATTTTTGTATGGTGTTTAAGATTGCAAATAGGATCGTTCGATTGTCGTGATTGGACTACTCTCTTTTCCAGAGAGGGCAGCCTCATATTTGTCTCACGGAATTATTTACAAATGAGTATGA
This sequence comes from Udea olivalis, assembly GCA_947369235.1. Lineage (NCBI taxonomy): Eukaryota > Metazoa > Arthropoda > Insecta > Lepidoptera > Crambidae > Udea > Udea olivalis. The sequence continues at coordinate 3,778,254 of OX376362.1, read as the reverse complement.
ATGAAACCAGTGTTATATCATGCAACATTCCCATGTTTCGATTCGTTGCTCGTTTAATGCTGTTTGCCAACAATATCGGTGCAATAATCAGGGCCTTTCTCGCAGCGCAGACGGCTCATATCTCCGCATCCGGTGGGTGGATCCCTCTCGCAAGTTCCACTTCACCTCTTGTCGCTAAATGTTTCATTATTGATTGCTGATCAACACACTACACCATAAAAATGCTAAGTCAACTGAAACAAATATAGCAAGATAGGTAAGATATTTTCAGTCCCTATTTATTGAATCTTGGTTTATTGAATTTGTCGGAGGAAAAATTTCATTGCACGGAGCGTCTTGATTTAATCAGGACTATACGTTCCAGAAATAGATTCTAGGCACAATGCTAGGTCGCGACAACCTGCTAAACCGGCAGGTGTGGTTACGAGAGGCACAGAGGCGAGGGGAGGTGTACGCGTGGCGGTCCCGGGCGCGGGGCGAGGAGCCCGGGCTGCACGCTGCACCGCACCAAGGTCAGCCGCCGCACGCATGCGCCGTCCGCCGCCCCAGCCACCTTGCCGGAACCGACACCCACTCTACTTATGTGCTCCTGTGAGGTGCACTCGAAGTAATGGTCGCTCCCTCCCCCGCATTTGTCGGTTCGCGAACAAGTTACGCTTAGTAGCTTCGTCTTGACGTTGAATTCGGAATTTTCTCTTCAAACGCTCAGATCGCCGCGGAGATAATCGTATCCTGTGTTGAACCATCCAGCCGACGAGTTCGCACAAAGGATCAAGATTTCTATCTGCGATGTAAAAAGGTTTCAGACGATACCGCTTCCGCAAATCGAGTTCAGGGTTTGCTGCGTTATAGATGATCGACTATTCTCGGCGTGATCGTGAAGTTAGAGTGTAACTAGAATGTGCTATATACGCGGCTCCTAGTTATGCAGGTATGATAGAGATAACACGTGCCACGAGCGCCGCGTAGGAGTGGAGCACCGAGCGTATCGGCGCACAAACACTCCTACAGCAAATAGAAAACCTATTAGCCAGATTAGTGCTCATGACGTAATGAGAAATGGCTCAATTTCATGCTTGATGGTAATATAACTTCACGTTCTGGCCTATTTTTCTAGTTGCTAAGTAAAATCACTTAGCAAACACGGTACTTCTATCGAGTTTTTTGGAAAATCGGAAAATATTGAATGTGAAACCTCTATTAACTGGTTCAATGATGACGCATATGCTTCCTACACTATTCAGTGTTCAAAAGGAAGTCTAACAGCGCTGCACCGGCCACGTCTTATTAGAAAGCTATATGCCATTGTGCATAAGAAGCGCCGCAGCGACCGACTCCTACGTCGCTCGCTGTTTGCGCTCCATTCGATTGCAATGTTCCATTCACCTATTCGTCGCGTCGAGGTTCAGTGACTCCGGTGGCGACCGACTAACTCCTTGGACACGTCATCTGCGTGCTAATGCAGCGTTTCATCACCTTGGGCCGATCGCCGCGAGGCTCTTTAAATTCTGTGGGTGTCCCGCGGCCGTCGGGGCGACCTCATTTCGCGGTGTGAGCGTCGTGCGCCGTTCATGCAGCATTATGTAAAGTGTTGAGAGCTGTGCAGCGCGAGCGTTGCGCTCGACCGCGTGCGCCCCCCCCCCCCCCCCCCTCGCGTTTCCCTCCTCGCAATTTCGTCCGTCGGTTTCACTCGCGACGATCGGCGGTGCGGGGTTCCGGAGGTCGCACTCCTCCCGCCTCCTCCACCCTCCTCTGAGACGGTGCCGTCCGCGGCCCTCGGCCACTCAGTCGTCGAGCGGAGCGCGTCGACGGCGGTCGCCTCTGTCCAATCCGTGCGCGATATGCCTCGTCTCGAGTGAGTCCCATCTCGCCTGACTGGGGTTTCCGTTTCGGGAGTTTTCGTGGTAATTTCGCGGTTGCGTTTGCGACGGTCACGACCGGCGAGCTGACGACGTTGGTCGAAAATAGCGTGCGTTATCATCGCGGCCTCGAGTGGCGAGACGAGATAGCGCGAGGTCGCCGGCACCTGCGCGCCGCGCCCCACGTGCGAGCAGACGGCCGATGCAGCTCGGCAATTAACGCTCGGCGCACCCCACCAGCCCTCGGCCCTCAGCCGCCGGCACTGGGCGCTGTCTCGTCTGGCCCAGGAACCTCCGCATCCAACTGCGAGCCCGCCCGTTACACAATAAAACACCAGTACTACACCTCGTAACCGATAGAAACAATGGATTGCAACAAATCCTGATATAAACAACAAGCACTTATTGATTTAGCAGTTGGTGGGAGAATCAGTCAGAAGTCTTTAAAAATCCGAACACTTTTTCTTATATACTTTCAAAATACATCAAGAAGACGCAGTATTGGTGTTGTTATCGTTTTACAAGTTTACTCCTTGAAAAAACTGATTACAACATGAATTTCTGTAGCAACAATGTTGATATCGCTCAGAATGTCTTTGTCTGATATGGGTCTTGATTTATTATCATCTTCAATGTGTGTGTTTTAAACCTCGATCAAATCTTTGTTTTTCTTCTGTAAGTTTATAGGCAATATTTGGTTTACTAAATAATTGCATGGCTAGTCGGATTGGATAGAGGTACTGGGAAATGTCGGTGTATTTTCCTTTATTCGCATTGTCTTTGTGATTGGTCAATTCAATTGTGTTGTGATCGGTCACTTTTGCAAGATAACTTTCATTACGTCAAATTATTCTGCAATTCTTTGCCTACCATCGTACCAGGAAAACTGCATATTTTTCAGTTAATTTTCATGTGTCTGGTTGATATAATAACTGTTATTAAGTATAGTATACCTATTGGACCTCTAATTCAGGACATATACAATGAAACTTGTTGTGAGGAAGCCCGTAAAATGATGATAATATATCATCAGACAAAATTTCTCATAAGATCCGAGGTTTATCTTCAACTATTAATATGCCACTATTTTGTCTTATTATGAATTGCAATTAAATGCATGCATTCGGTTGGCACGTGTTACGCCCTCTAATAAAAGTGCAAAGCGTTGGAAGTAATGTGCACATCTTCTTTACTGAAACTTAGTTTCAATGTTGCCATATGAAGTCTAAATCTGAACAAAACCTAATTCAGTGCATGTGAATTTATATTCATACCAACGAATGCACCACAATATCATACAAACAGTATGTGTCCACAAGTCACAAATGTTTTAGGAAAATTTTGGCATACACAAAGATAGAAACTAGAAAAATTAAAATTCGAGTAGAGCATTTGGTAAATGCTTAAAATGAAATTCAATCAATATTTGGCTTAAATGTGATTCATTCAGGTTCACGTAGAAGTCAATATCACAAAATCGGTCTGTCTTTTCTAATATATCATTGTTGTATTCAGCTTAAACATATTTTGTAGCTTCTCAATGCTTTTGAAGTCTTTGAGTTAAATCAATATCAATATTGGCTTCTAATACATTTGAATTGTTACCAGTCTACGCTATTGACACGCGTAGAACCTGCTTGTGTAATTATATGTGTACAGTTAATTCTATTAGCGATGTCGGAGTTCCAGCATTGTTGATTTGTGCGAAGCAAATCTTTATTAGAATAAATTGATTCCATTAGCGCGCTTATTGCCTAACTATTTTACCTGATATCTTAGTCTTTATTATATTATTCCTCATTGCATAATTTACTTGTTGCAATTCCAAGTGGTTGATATTTTCTACTACGTTGTTATTCAGTTGGTCTGAATCGACTCATCTAGCTTTTTAACTAGTTATTTTCAAATTAATTGACTTTTTTAACGTTTAGTGTTCAAACTTCATGTGTAAACTGGTTATGTAGGATACAATTTCGGATGTCTTACAATACGGACGTCCAAGTAAATAATTTCAACGACTTACAATACCTACTTTCTATCTGATACAATATTCGTCTTGTCTAATGAAGAATTATAAAACCCTATAAATTTATTGGATTGCGCAAGTAGTGATGTCTTTATTGCGCAATAGAGAACTGCAATCTTGTAAATGCAAAATGCTCACAGTTCGACCCCTGAACTGCTGACCATACCATTTTAACTTTGTCACCAAGTTTCTTCGCCGTTCAAGCATATGCTTCTCATTGTCGCTGTCGTAATCATTACTATTAATAATGGCATACTGAACAAAGAAGTTTTGACTGTGACGAAACTGAGATTTATCAACATATTTAAAAGATTTTTCTTTCTATTCGTCTTTAAACAAAAAGTGTATTTCCAAGGGTCATATGCGGTATGCACATCGAGATGATGATCTAGAAAAATCTTGTTTCCATTGCAATCCAATTACCGCTTGCTCAACCGATATAAATAGTTGTTGGTACGTAGTAGGTATGTTGGGATACAGCGTTTGCTCCGCGCTGTAGTTAGCTAGTTACATAATATAAACAGCGACACATGTCGTTATATAACTTGCGCGTTTATGCTGACTACGTACTGGACGCTCCGGTGTCCGAGACCTCACCATGGAACAGAGTATCGACCTACTTTCACGGTCTGCTTATCTTTCAACCCTCTCCGCCCTGTTACGCGTTTCGATCAACTTTTACTCCGAAACAAAAGATTGTTGCCGGTCTAATAGAACGTTTCCGAATGTTGTTTTACAGCCGACCTTTGTTATTGCACGATATCAGTAATGCTTTCACAGCACGTGTACGTTATATCGCCGTCTGACTTAACCGATAACATTACCTACCAGTAAGCTACGACTGCGCAACACCTACTGACTTTTTGTTATTTTGTCATCGGTTTGTAGAAAATTTTCTTCTTGGCTTCCATGCAGTTTCAGTGAGCATTGTGACAAAAGAGGCCAGCCCACCCTATGTTCACTAATTCAGCCAGACCTCTAGCTTCCTCTTAATTGTTTTTTAGTCATTTATCATCTGTTTTTGAATATAAACGAACAATTTTAACGTCTGTTTTTAAATGTTTACAAACAAAAAAACGTACATAAACATTGTGTTTGTGTTCTTTTTTTGTTCTTGTTAGAAAATCCACTATGTCTGCCAATTCCGTCGGTTGCGGTACCAGGGCCGCATGATATTGTAGGATGTAAAGTTAACTGTCAGTGTTGCGGGTAGCGCGGGGGAGGGAAATGCACGTGCCGCGAGCCATGCCGTGCGTTCGCCCCCCTTACTTGTTGAGCGCCGCGCCGCCGCGCCGTCGCGTCCACCAACATTGTCTTGCTTTATATCGCCATTCTTTTAGCTTCTTTACTCACACTTGCTCGATCTCTTTCTAACAAACATATCGTGCGTAGCGAGCGGCTGAAACTATCTTATTGATTTCACTTAACATACCAGTTATGATTTTTTGGCTCAACAATGCGAATTACGCATACACACCACAAACAGAGAAATCTTTATGCTTTGCTACAATTGGACAAATCATTAACCCGACTTTCAATTGAAACAACAATAAGGTTAACAGTCGATGGCTTTGTAGGCAAAGTAATAAATGATAAATTACACCTTTATTTGAATTAAACGATTAAACGTTCACCTACGTCGTACGTTGCTCTTAATTGACCCAAATAAAAGTTTTTCGCTAATATTATTCTTCTTGAGCGCACAAACAAGTAGTGGCGTGGCACATTGTTATCGCAAACGCAATCCTGAAATTAAGAATTAATGTTTTCTAGATCTTTCCATCGAGAGTAATAATGATAAATACACCAGTGACGGAAGAATAGATTAAATAAACCAAGTGCAGACTTTATATAGATAATAAACTGAATAGGACGTAGTGAAAAAACAATGGGGACTAGTAGTTAACAAAAGTTGTGGTCTATCATAGAATGGGTATACTTATGGAAAACACGCAAGTGAATCTGGGCACTACCAGTTACCGGAGAAGAAAAGCTGAGCCAGAATTGTTCGGCGCGATGGATACTCCAGGCGAATATTATTCGGATACGTTCCACACAATAGCCATCAATACCAGGGAAACAGAATTCGGCATTGTGGAGCCGATTCCGATCACGCTGAAGGCGTACACGCACTTCCCACATGTGCACCCGATCAACGGCTACGGGTATTCGCAACAGCAAGTGCTGACTTCACTGGTTGCTGCGCCCCAGATACCAGCAGTCGACATTCCATCTACATCTAACGCAACTCCCAGTCCTGTGAAGGAAGAAGTTAAAGATGTTTGCGTTGTTCCGCCACCTCCGAAGAAGAAGTGGATAAGAGAATATTTAGGTAAGTGTTGAGTGAACTGCTTCTTATCAACAGCGACGTCAGTTGATTATGTTGTGTAACGACAATAACAAAAGATATCTTGGAGTTAGTTGGTTGTTTTATCTTGGTATGAATATTCAGAGTCGTGCATCAGGTCGAGTTGTCGGAGAGCACGAAGCGACCTTGTCACAGTAGTTTTGGCCTCGTCTAGTTTTTGCACAACTCAAGAATCGCGTACGTTCACATTATAGTATTTATTGTATTTTATTTCGGTGTTTTTCAAACAGGTCTTTTAGATAAATTGAACTTTAATTATCATAATTAACAGATACCGATGATAAATACTTTATCGAAATTATCAATGATGTAGGAATTGTATGATAATTTTCCATTCCACAAAGTTAGAGATATGACATACCAAAGCTCTTCTTTTAAGATCATATAGCTGCAATCAGGACCGGATATTGGGAAGGTCCGCAAAGAATTTCCTGTCTCCCAGTCTTCAGAACTAGAAAAACATGTGTATACGAGAAATAAAGCTAAAAACAGGTAATGAAACATCTGACTAAGTGGAAGTGCTGTCAAGGCAGGCGTGTCGTGCCGACAAGGCCGCTGCGTGCAAGAACACGCGCGAGCGTTCAACGCGCTTATTAGTCTATGCCACAGTATAAATGTAGCCAGTCACCGCTAGGCCGTTTTATGAGGTAACTAATAAACTACCTTCAGGACGCAGGGATATAAACAAAAAAATATCTGGGACAATTTACACCGAGATCATCTGACCCGAACTAGGCAGAGCTTGTACTATGGGTGACAAAGACTGATAAACATACTTAAATATTTCTTAATACATACTTAAATAGATAAGGCGATCCACTTTCACCGAAGCTTTTTACTAGCACTCTGGAGGAAGTTTTTTCGCTGACGACATCGTGCTTTCCGCAGAAACGGCTGCAGAGTTGGAAAATATGCTCGCAGAACTGAGCACAGCAAGCCTTGAGTTTGGACTGAAGATGAACATGACCAAAACGAAATTGATGACCAATAGCACAGAAAAGAGGGTAACGGTTGATGGACAGGTATTACAATACGTCAACGAATACATTTACTTTGGCCAGATAGTATCCTTCGAAAACAGGCAGGAAAAAGAAATCGATCGCCGCATCGACAATGCCTAGAAGAGCTTCTGGTCCATGAAGGCTTACATGAAGGGTGACCTTCCTGTTTCACTAAAGCGCAAACTCGTTGATGGTTGTATCCTGCCCATCCCATCCACCTACGGTGCGCAAACATGGTCCTTAACGAAAAGTCAGAAGTCCAAACTCAAGGTTTTCCAGAGAGCGATGGAGCAAAGTATCCTCGGTGTAAAGCTGGCTGACCGAATAACGCTCCAGAACAGGCATAACAGACGTGGGCGAAAAAACAGCAAAATTGAAGTGGGACTGGGCGGGTCACGTTATTCGCATGCATCCCGACAAATGGTCTCGAATTGTCACCCTATGGCAGCCTACCGACGCAATCCGTTGCAGGGGACGGCCCAGAAGGTGGAGTGACGATTTGAAACCTCATGAAGGGGACTTGCAGAACCTGGCACAAAATAGAGAATTTTGGAAATTGGGAGAGACCTTTGCTCAGCAGTGGAACACAACAGTTTATTAAAAAAAACACCTAGACACACAACAAACACAAATATTCGTCACATAAATTTTTGTCATGGGTGGGGATCGTACCCACGACCTCCGGTGCTAAAGGCAGGATTGCTGCCATTGCCCCAAAAGGCCAGTCAAATTCTAATAGGAATCACTCTGAGAACGCCCGAGGAAGGAAGTATTTCGAAATATGGCGTTAAAAGAACCTGACATAGGCCTATCACTTTCGAAATTTCCTTAGCCACATTAATCTCTGCGAACTTATTGAAACCGTAGTATAGCTATAGAAGCTATTTATTTGAAGTGACATTTCAAAGTTGATCTTCTGTACGTCAGTACTATTAAGTGTTCTGTGACGCAACACCGTACGTCACACGCGAATCACGATACAAGCGTTAGGAATAACTGCATTTGATTAAGCGTTAGCGTATAGTTGTTGTACTGCTGTAACTTCATTCATTCTGTGTCTGGCATGCTTTGCATGGTAATTAGCAAATTAAGCATTAACACGAATATTTCTAAAGATAGTGCCGCCAGTAATTAAACCTACATAACAGAGACGATAATATTTAATGAGGACAAGTTCAAGAATGTCGATGTTGATCTCGATTGCAAAACAGCAGATTCTGATACAACAACAACTAATATGGTTTCGATTGTATTCTCGACAGATGTAAAGTAAAAAAACTCTTAAACTGTCTTGCTTTTGTAATATGCCAGTCAGTAAAACTGGAAGTGACAGAAAACCTGTAATGGCTGCCAAATTTTGTTTGAAGTCTTGTACTCGAGGATGTTAAATTGTACCTGTTCCTGCCCGATTCAGAACAAAGTTATCGATCGATTCGGTTATTTTATCCAGTACAGGTATTATACATACACGTGTTTTGTTATCATTGGTTTTATACAAGTTACTGTTAAAGTTTTTGTATATTATATATGAATTACAAGGCACATCAGCAACAAAACTATATTTTTTCAGTGCATGACACATGTGCAGACTATGACGTCTTATTAAATCATAAACGGTTGCCACGTAGTTCCAAGAAATAACATTATAGTCGTTTTAACCTAGTTGCTTCGGAAAACCTCATGGGTAATCTAAGGAATGTAGATATCCTTCCCAATTAAACAATCGAATTATGGTGACCACTGATGCACCTCCTAAGCATCACTAAGGTCCTCACATCGTAATATAGTAGGTAAAGCCTACATAAATGCTCAAACGTGGATCAAGTCAACGAACGAAACGTTCATAAAAATCAGCGTGTCAGTTTTCACTGTTTCTGCAGTTAAATTGACTAATGAGCAATAGGGAAAGTGAGTAAAAGAGATAACTATTTGTTGTCGATTGCGGTTCACATGTTTCGATTGGCTGCAAGAGTTGCCATAAGGTATCGTGATTCGTGCGCCATTAACACAGGTTTTTCTCTTTGATAATATCATTGGACAAAGCCTATGCCAAACGACACGATTGCCAATCTGTTCGGTTCCTGAAATCTAAACCTACACAGGGGACAATTTGATTGGCAATTTACGTAAATTGGCAATCGGCAACTAATCGTATCACGTGGAGAAGGCATGGAGAAGGTCAGCCCGTTCGAAAGCAATTTTCCCTATCGTACTAGGGACACATAAACCGTCTGACTGTCAGAATGCAAAGGATAATGAATTCGCCATTGGTGACAATTCTGTTGCACCAATTGCGAAAGTTTAACTAACGCATATATTTATATGCTGACGCATTTTTTTTCATGGCTATATTGAGTGAGACAGACTATCAATTTGACAACTATTGAACCAAAATAAAAATTGTTTACTGTCACAATGAGAAACCCCGAAAAATTAAAAAAAATATATTGTCAGTTTTTCTCATTTTCAACCGACTTCAAAAAAAGGAGGAGGTTCTCAATTCATTTTTTTTATGTTTGTTACCTCATAACTTTTGACTGGGTGAACCGATTTTGATCATTCTTTTTTTATTTGAAAGCTGGTGCTGCCCGAATGGTCCCATGGACACCGACTCCAACAATAACAATAATTGTACCTACATTATATTATCGTATAAGTTTTAGAAGAATACGCAATTATTTTTTTACCTTTTAGTGCTTTGTTTTGGAATAGTTTTTTTTGAAGTTGGTTTTTTTTTGTTAAAATTTTTGTATACTCAAAGAGAGAAAGAGTTAGTGACTTAAATACACTATACGAACAGTTAATATTGCGAAAAGACATGTCTCTTCTAACATTGTTACGTTATCGTTAAAATCACAAAACTAAACGTTTACACGTTCTCGCCCGAACCAGATTTTATGGACGTGAACATAATTTATGCTAATTTCGCCCTCAAAGACCCATGTTTACAAGCTTCACATAAATCAATTAAGTTCATTTACATCATAATCTCCACAGGCGCAGTCATGTGTGAAGAAATATGTCAAAACAAAAGCGCTTAGTTGGCATTGTAGATTATTAGAAATAACAAGAAAATAACAGTGTTACTGAATCCGTAGAAGATAATGAGAGATATTATTGATATTTGACGACACGATTGGCGTAGTGCGCTGTAGCACGGTTTCTCGCCTCGATTTCCTTAGTGTCCCGGGTTCGATTCCCGGTCGGGTCAATTCAGGAAACGATCTTTTCTGAATTGACTCGGGTCTGGGTGTGCTGGGAGACGCCCCTGGCTGGTTTCCTTGTGTGGTACCTCGTGACACAGAGATATTAATCCCTACTTCGAGACCATTACAAGAGGTGTGTTGTCTGGCGCATATTTATATTTATTTATTTATTTATTTTATTATGGTACTTCTTGAATGATATAATTAATAGAGAAAATACAAGTTAGAATTAGAATAAACGTGTGCAGCCCTGTGACCGCTGTCAGAGAGATATGTCATGTCATGTCATAGTTATGACTTCTCCATGGTCGTCCACTGCGCAGCCTCCATAGTACTATTGCCGTTGTTAACACAGTCGACTACAGTAAGTGAATACTTTTTATTGCACACTCAAAAATAAACATAACTCACAGTAAAGAAAACAAAGTCCTCATAACCAGCTAGAAGGCTTACATTTCTTTGTGTGTGGAATAATACTGACGAAAAATTGATGCCGTTGACAATCTTAATTCGATTCCCGTAGTACAAATGTTTCTGTTCAGGACCAGTTGTTTGTGACAATCCACCATCTGTTTCTAGTTATCGTAACAGCACCTTCATTTTGGCCCAGTAGGTAGAGTTTAGGATGCTGATCGCAACAAAATTCCTTTCGCCCTGTCCATACAAAAAGGCGAAAAAACTCGTGACAAAATTTTCTTGCAGCGAGGTTAGCTTAGCTAGCATACGGGGCCAAGGAACAATGCGAGGTTGTGTAACATTTAAAAAGGTTACTGCGTAAAGCCTGTTGTAATGACTGGCCTGTTGGTCTTGGTGCAATGGTAGCTATCCTGCCTTTAGCACCGGAGGTCGGGGGTTCGATCCCCATCGATGACAAACATTTTTTATGTCTGACATTAGTGTTTGTTGTGTCTGGGTGTTATTCTGGGTCAGATCTTAGTGTACATTTTCCCAGATATTTATTTATTTAAAGCGCCCGTGTCGCGTCTTTTGGTGTTAATCGTCCTTTGGTGTTTTTACCTAACAACAATCTACTCAAGTTGTTATTTTCCCAGTATCGTTACGTATCTTCGCATCACCTACCTAAAGGTGTGGATTTATCTTAAGGTAAACGCTTCATTATCCGTATCACCAGCAGACCTATTGCCTTTTCTGATATCTTATATAACTTGCGTAAACACGATTTGTTTTCCATTGCTGCCTCGACAGCGGTTCACGTGTCTGCATTTTTAACAAAACTGTTAAATTTTTCCATGACTATTTAATTGAGTCAAAAATTACGCAACGCATGTTTATCGTCTGAATCCTTGTATAATATTTCCAGTAGTCCTATTTTTCCGGAATTCGAAAATGTTCTTTGCATTTTTTATTGGAAAATAGTCCATTCAGTCTAGTCGTTCTGAAGGCCTTTATCCTAAAACGAGTGGAATTTCACACTGGGGAGTGGAAATCACCTGAACCATTTCCAAATTGACCCCGAGTGAAACCGAGGTTGACTGAGCTGTCACCTGACAGTTTCTTAGTTGTTTCGGAACGGGTTCGGGTGACGTTTATCACTCTGACTAGTGCGAATTCTACCGGTGCCTGGAGCCCGATGAAATTCACCTGACAGCTGTCAGACGAAGGCTATGCTCGTTTTGTCTCTCTCTATTCGACGAGGGTGAAAATCACTCTGCGAAGAGCGATTTGCCCACCCAAGTTCTACAACGAAAAGCATTTTCATTAATAGCTAAAGCTATATCGTTTATACATTACTGCCAGGGCATACTTCACGCATAAGTTCAAGCTACATGTATCTAATCTAAGCTCTATCTATATCTATCTAAAGATCGATTGACAGCTGTCTAACCTGATTGGACAAAGGGATCCAGCAAGACTGTATAAAACTTACTTCCTCGTATTTTTTACAATTACATATCTAAAGGTTTCTTCATGTGTGAACTGTACAAACAATTGTACACATATATTATCTTTTCGACTGTCTCCAGTGCCTATTTATTTCTCCCTTTTGTCGTTCTAAATTGAACTCAGATCTTTATTTACAATTCTCCACAATTCTGCGTTTTCATGAAGCATAAAGTGACGGGAAGATTGCCCCTGTCTGCTCTTTAACTATCGTCTTTAACCTACATTGATACGGATCAAAACCTATTGAGGTCGATCGATTCAATAATTATCCGTTGTTCATATTTCGTGGAGATAATTCTCTCCGACTTATGTCGCTTTGTTAACATAAATAAACATTAGATTATTTTCCAGCGAGCGAGCAAATAAATGTTTTTCTGAAAGTTGCCTCCTAAAAGTTGCTGTTAGAAAAGCTTTTAACCAAAATAATACATTGGTCGATCATTAAGATTAGAAGATGCTTGTTTTCAATATTATTTTCATAATACAATCACATCAAGGTTCTTCTCACAATAGCGATAGCACGCGATGTCATGCAAGACGCATATGTTCCAAGATTATGACCTTTATACGAATAGTCAAATAGCTGATATTAAAGAAGCCGATTATGGATCTTACGTGATTGGATGTATAGACTTTATAGAACAAACCAGTAACGTAACAGGCTTTTCTGTATCTTGTTCTAGAAATTATTTATTTTGACCGACTTTAAAAGTATTGCTATTTAAATTATCTTAGCTCGAAGTTTCAAGGGGTCATCAGCTTTAAGCCCGCAGGGCCAAAAAAGCTGGATGGTAATTGTTGATAATTTATTTATATATCACGTTTGGAACATAAATTATGACCTAAGTAAAACCCCAGGGGACACTTGCTTTTGAAACTCCTAGCATGACGCCAACCAGCAGTTGACTGCTGCAAGATATATATTCTTTAAAGGACCAGCTGAGTGTGATCAACTTTATTAAAAGCTTGGGCAAAATCCGTGTCGAGTTAACCGTAGACTCTGCAAAAATACACAATAATATAAAAACACCTAGAGATTGGTTTTAGACGTGCTGGTTGAAACAACATAATCAACTGACATGTGAATGTTATAGTGATTGTATTTAACGAATTGAAGTCGTTAACATTAGTACGCTATTCTGACTCCTTAGAATTCAAGAATTAGAAGCTACTTTGGTTATAAGTCCCACTTTCAAGACCCACTCGCTCATACCCGGTAAAATAACCTCAGAATCGCATTTTTTCCAAAATTTACTTAATGTCTTGTGGATTATTATTTATTATCCACAAGTGAATAGGTTGATTTTGAGGAATAAAATCACATCTTGGAAAAAAACAAATTGTGTGGTTATTGTGCCGGATGAGTGCACTGCGCTGTGATCTTCTATCGTCTATCTGTTTGATTTGAACTCCTTGAGACGACTTACAAGATTCTAGTCAATTGGTTCTCGTGCGAACAATTTTATGTCTCAAGCATATTTTTCATTGGTCGTTAAGATGACTGCATTTATACTTGTTCCTCAAATTAAGGTAACTTACTCAGTCAAGAAATGAAATTGATTTGCTGGGAGAAGAACATTATCGAACAACAAAACATAATCTGTAATGAAGTGTTGTAAAAAATGGAACAACCCGTGTTGTGGCATACGAGGTCGTTGGCATTGCGATAAAAATATTATTCTAACTGGCTTAACGTGTAGATTGTAAAAACTGCAATACTTCGCAATGAGGGAAGATTACAGATAAAATATTGATTTCGTAATTAACTGAAGGTTGTTAATAAGGCTACGCCAAAACGAATTAATATGTATAATTCAATGCAATCTTTCAATAAGACCAATGCCTCGATACTTTTTTATCGTATCGAAGAATATCTGCATGAATTTCAATACTTCATTGAATCACTGCTATAACATTACTCAATGAAAAATGTCGTCATCCTGGTATTGTTTATGATAGCTATTTTATTACCTCAAAGAAACAGACTGATTCTTGAAGAGATTTCACGTATAACGACTACAATATGATTTGGGATACTAAATATTTACCATTTACCCCCAAAGGGTGGATCGGAGACTGACCTACATCAAGTTAGTTCAAATGGAAGGTGTTCGTCAGGATCGGATAAATGATTCGCAAATAAATGTGTGTGTTTATATAAAACACGTGTTATTGTAAAAATTGATTGTTGGTCTATACAGAAGAAAAATAATTTCAACGTTCTTCTGAAAAAATAATTTGATCCTTTGAGTGAAGTCGAAAATCTTTTCCATGTTTTTCGAGTTCTATAGGTGTTTCCATTGCACATAGTTTGTTTTATCAAGAATATGAAAGAACCTTACATAATTCTGAATTATTCCTAGCTACCTTTTGAGTACTTTCTGTGAATTCGCTTTAGACTTAGAGACACCAGCTTTTTATCTCAAACACTCAGAAAATTTAAAGGAAATTATTTTTGAATTAGCGGGTCTAGTAATTTACTACTTGATGTATTCACATTGTTTTCGTACTCGTAGAAATAAAGCACGTCCTTTAATCTAATATTGTGTCCTCTGAATCGAGAATTTCATTATATGCCGCGTATAGTAATAGGAAATGATACGAAGCTCTTGAATTAAGTATAGAGTTAAAACGGAATATGGTTTGCTTTGGCTACAAATACAATGGAGTCTGCCACAAGATCGTTAATTTCTTGTTTACGACGTTGGGATTCTTCGAAACAATGAGCAGCTTACAAACTTTTTTTGGAAACTTCTGTCTAGCATAATGAAACGTGCTAAGCTTAACTAGTATGTCGTACTTGGAATAATAACGTATAGAAGGATAGTCTTCATACAACCGCCCCGTCAGAAATGAAGCACTTATCAGATCCACACATGCGTGACTATTACTTGCTTACGTGCGGCGCGCTTTGACATTGAACATTGTGGAGCTGTAATGAACACTGCAAAGCGGTCCGTTTGGAGCCAATTAGGGCTCCAATTAAGTTGCTTCAAACAGACTAGGTTTCTATAGCGTTATTATTCTAAGATGTCGTATGTGCTAGACACAATAGGAAAACAATACAATTTTACCGCCGGGCGGTACATCGATAGACGACCAGTTAAGAGCATCTTAGGATCGTTAGGATTTAGGAATATAGGTGTCAAACGAGGTAGAGAACTAGTGATGCTCGCTCGCTCCAAAAGGCGCGGTGCAGGGCGGGGGGGAGTCCCACGCTCAACGAGCCGCGCCGCGTGTCGGTCGGGCAGTCACGTGCCTTTGTCGACCCCCCAACCCACCCGCTTATCACAACCAGGCCCGGGCAGACCCCCTCCGCTCGCACTCGCTTGCAACATTCAATTTACACGTAACGCCTTTGTTCTGCAAACCTCCTTTTTCGATTCTCATTAGTTGACGCTTTGTAAATTAATAGCAAGCAGGTAGGTTGTAGTTTTTGGTTAGCTTTCATTTTGGCTTTTGCCCAAAGTTAACTGGTGAGAGTATCCCGTTTTAAACCCCATTTAGTCTCACACATTTTCTTGGTTTTTATGATTTTATTTCTTTTTCTCATCAATAGAACATTGCATTTGAACAGACAACACACATCAGGTTCACAAACTAGCAAAAATCCTCAAAAAGGTTAAATCTCTTTGTTAAAGTGAAGTTTTTACCAAATACAGTCTGAACTGTGCTGGTGTTTTCTGTATAATCTTTACCCCCACCGACACCGGTATCTATAATGGAATCGTGGATGGTTGCGAAGTGGAAAATCCGTCCGAACTCCGTAAGATGTCGTAGGCGCGCTTTCGCCATGCGCAGCGAAACTACCAGGAGAGCATGTTAAAGCGGAAGGTTATCCTGAAGAAAGGACAGGATTTGTGTTGTTTTTTGCTCATCAAAGTTTAGAGGCCATTTACCGTTAGCAAAATAGTTTGTACTTAATCTGCCTAATGCTTATTAGAACGCAATAACGATCAGAACAATAACAGTGGTTTCACAAGTATGTACATAATATGAATTGTTATAAAAGTGGCGATAACTTTTAACCATATCGCTGAGCAGTGAGACAGGTTAGGCTTATTAGTTATTACTTTGCTGTATGTTTCGATATTTATGTTTCAGTTATAATTATTTAAAATACCTTTTTTCTACCTGGCTTCATCAGTAGTCTAAGCTACACAGCAAATCTAATTTAGAAACGATGTTATAACTTACTAATTGGGTTTAAGGTTATTCCTTAATAGTGTTTGTGTTTCGACGATTCCAGTATACGTTTAGATTCAACTACGACTTTATTAAATTATAATTGAGTAAGACTAAAGGTAGAAGTAATTTGATTCTCTTCCAAATGAGTTCTTTTGTTTTAATACATTTTATTATCAAACATGATCTACTCGTAAGTTTCGACTATAAATTAACAGCGCAATGAAGTTTTGTCTAGTTAATATGTTACCTCAAATATCTGTAATCAATAATCAGTTCAAAAATAACTTTGCTTTGTTTCCCTAACGTACGTCAGCAAGAATTACGCGTAGCTTATTCTGTTCTGTGATGGTCGATTTTCTTTAGTTATGTAAGACTTTTTCCTTCATTGAATTCTTTTACCTACTTTTTCAATCTTCTCTTTCTAAATTAATCAATGATAAGGCTTTTTAATTAGAAATTGAATCAAATAATTAAGTTTTCGAAATAACTACCTATGAAAATAAAGGAAAACCCATTTCGTGTTCTGTCCATTTTCCAGCTGTCCGCTGCCAGGGCGCGGGGCGGGAGGGGGCGATGACGCACGCCAGGACCCCACCCTGGTTGCATAACCACCCCACGCTCATGTTACCCTAGTAGACAATGTCTGTGTTAGACAGCCAATAAAGGCTTTTTTTTTGTTATGGGCGCTTCGTATAAAGTTACATAAAAGCTTAATAACTGTTGTTATCTTTCTTTCTGTTATTTATTTATGTTGTATTATTCTTGATATTGTACTGTATACGTTATAAAATACAAGTTAGTGACACGTGTATCTGAACAATAAAAATACATGGAGTAAAAGGTGACGAAGGTTTTTTCGGAAGGTAACCTTTGTGTCCGCTGAAATTGAAGCGAATAGTTTGAACACAAACGCTGTCCAGGAAAATTTGAAATAAATTGTAAAAGAGAAGTTCCTAAAAATGTTGTCCTATAGGAAATATCTTCTACTTCACCGTCAATGAATGAGAAAAACGACATTTCAAACGCGCTTTTTCATCATAACCTTTTTTTAAAAAGTTCACCAAAGGGTTATATGACCAGTTTCACTTTATTGTCTCTGTTCCGCCAGTTATTAAATTGATGCAACGTTTAAAAGGAAAATAGACGCAACATTCCTCTGAACAATATTGAAATAGCTTTTCGAGTGGGTTTTCCTTGAGAGGCTCCCAGGAACGTAGGTGTAGTTCCAGCTATCAGGCAGAGTCACAACACGACTATTATGCAACTCCTGGTTATTATAATATAAGCCCTGATCAATAACATAAGTTTATGTTACTTCATGTTTTACTATATTCTCACACATTTTATCTATTGGTCAGTCAATGTGTTCCACAACTGATTATTTCTTGTTTGTCTGATAGACCAGGTGTCAGTGTCCAGAGAAATGGGGTTTAATAATGTATGTTTTCTTTTCTGTTGTATAAATACGCAGTTGTGAAGTCCCCGTAGCTGTCAATGTCGCCAGGTCGTCGACCTCGACATCACCTTTGGTCTAATTCATATTAAATACCTTCTATTGAATAATTCGACGCCTACTATATTTCATGTTTTTCTAATACTGCCTCTATATCCATGGGTTTAGGATGAAAGTAAATTAATATTGCTCTGTAACTTAAAACATCTCTTTTCTTTTTTGTAACTGAATGAGGTAAGCCAATGATTTTTGAAAAGATCATTTAAAATGGATTTCGAAAAACTCTAAGGCTCTATTCGCTTTGATATTCAGCATCGCCTTAATATCCTATTGCAAAAAAGGTTATTTTCCAACTGCATATTATTGTGACTCAAGCTAGATGTGTGGGTATAGTATTTTTTGCACTTACCACTACAACAACGGTCGACCATGTAATTTGAAAGTACAAATGCCTACATATAAACCACAACGTAATCTGAAGGATGATATACCTACCTACATACTATATTTTATGTTTCTAATCGAAATGCCTCATTATTTACATCAGTTTTATGTGTTAGGTGCTTACTTATTTAACTGTTTAAATAATTAATGGTTGAACGTTTTTTTTGTTGTTCTACGCATCATTCACATACAATCCGCAAAATTGTAGTATAAGAACAGAAATCTCACTCCATGGGTAGGATACTAGAATCTAAATCAGCTTGTTATATTCAAGTCATTAAAACTTCTGATGATCTCATTATAATTCCGATTGTATTATTATGAACATATTATCGGAAATAGTCATAATTAAACAAAAACAAGTCCGATAAACATCAAATAGCGGATAGGCATACGCGTATCAAAAGATTATAAATCGCTTGTTCGTATACTACTTTTATTTTTGTGATAATAACCACAGCTGATTTTCGGCGTGGCAACCGCGCGCCAAGTCAACAACACGCGCGCCGCCACATGTACTGACGTCATCCTACCTAATCAGCCGCTCAAGCCACGCCCATTCACCCGTCTCTTTCATTACAAACACTATAATCACCGTTCTCGCTCATCATTGCAGCGTGACTGATTTCAACATTATCATACTAATTTCATCCTTAAAATCAGCGGAATAAGGTCACTACCAGAATGCAAGCGATGACGTACGGTGTTGTTTATACGGTTGTCTCGTTCTTGCCGATGTTCCGTTCTCGGCTGTTTCGAACTCTCGCCGCGTTATGTTCGCCTGGTACTTTACCGCCACGGATTGCAGCCGCCGACGAGCGGTTGACACGGTTTGACAAGCGCTGACCGGCAGGAGCGGTGCGCAACCATAAGAAAATTGGTACCTACTTATCACACAATTATTACGTGCGATTGGGAGAATGTTGTAATTGCCATATCGACTGCTGGTTAACGTGTCGCTTTGTTGCAGAGGAGGAGCCGAAGTCGTCTGTGTCGGTGCGCGTGGTGACCGGGTTGCCGGTGCGCAGCAACGGCGTGGTGCGGCCGACGTCGCCGCTGCCGGTGCCCCTTTGCATCCCTCCTCCGGCCGAGCCGGTGCCCGCACCGCCCGCGCCCGCACCGCCCGCGCCGGCCCCCGCGCCTCTCATCGACTTCGTCGTACAAGAACATTCCAGGCCCAGAACTACGAGTAGTAGTCATGGGTACGTATGTTCTCCTGGTAGCAGCGGTGTCTAAAACAGCTGGCATTCTTTGCGCGGTCACGTATTTCGCGTGCTTTGTGCATTCGCCCGTTCATAGCCGCTAAAAAGTACAATGTCGTTAGACCGACCTGTGTGTGTACAAAACATTGGAAGTCGTGCTTTTTATCATAATCGAGTTCTTTAGGTACTATTTATATAGAGTCATCATTAACATCTTAGCGAATATGACCATGGCGGATATTCATGTTGCTCACTGATATGTAGGTATTTATTCTTTAATAGTTTGATGCACAATGTTTGACATGGGTAGAACGCATGTATTCTACCCATGTCAAACTCTCAATAATCAAGACGTGTACTTTAAATCTGCAGATCAATAAAAATCAACCTCTTGTATTGTATTGTATGCGCAAGTTCAGATAGAAGTATTGCCACCTGCGACTTCAACCGCTTGAAATTCGGATCAGAAATTACGTTTTCAGGCACTGTCACAAGACATGTCCGTATTTGTAGAAAGTATCCTACAAATACGGGTATGTTATGATAGCGGTATATCGAGAACATTCTATCTATACCATGGAATAATGAATACAATAAATGCAAACAGGTCAAAACAGAAATAACAATGTATCCTTGCCTGGTCTCATATGTTTAACGTGTTTGCCAGGCTATTGCTGTCAAGGTTTGCTTTTCATTATACGTGTATTGAATATTAGATTGAAGACCGTTCCTTGCAGTAGGGGTGTATGCATGAATCGTACAGTAATGAGACTTATCTACTGCATGCATAGTATCGTTGGGTTGTTATAATTTTATCGAGGTCACATTGATGTGCTGTGACGACTTAATCTAATCATTTAAACTTTGTTATGCAGCGTCCTATATTGTCGAGGTTTAGTTACGGTTTTAAATAGATGTTTCTGATTATCCCTTGATAGGTACTGATTGATTACTACTTGATAACTGAGTTATGTAAATATGGTGATATTCGCTAACAACGTAACGTTCGTTAGTAAAAGATTATTATCGCGCTTTAATTTATGTGTTTTTGATCTCTGAAACTACAAGTCTATGCTAATATTATTAAGAGGGAAGATTTGTTTGTTTGTATTGAATTGGCTCCGAAATTTTTACAATGTCAATATAGCCTATATGTTTTTAAATTCAGGATATATTTTGACGAGAAAGACAGTCTACGCGGGCGAAGCTAGTTAAGCAATAAATAGGCTTAGGATCCGGTTTGCAAAATTAATAACCTTTTCGATCTTCCTCAGGCCTCCCCAAATCCCCTCCCCGCCTTCGGTCGGCAGTAACGGCAGTGGGAGCAGTAGTAGCAATAGCAGTGTCCCCCGCGCAGGCACGCGGGAGGTTCACAATAAACTGGAGAAGAACCGGCGAGCTCATCTCAAGGAATGCTTTGAACTGCTCAAGAGGCATCTCCCCGCCACGCCCGATGACAAGAAGACCTCCAACCTGTCGATACTTGGGTCCGCCATCAGGTATATACAGGTCAGTTGCTGCATTTACTACTTAATTTATTAGGCCTGACGGAACACTAGGCGATAATAAAATGATCTTACTCTGAAAAGACATCAAGATGTTGACGATTTACTATAATAGTTTCAATACTGCTGAAAGATTCCGTTTGGATACTAGTGCAATTGCTAACTCTGCTAAGCAGGGCAAAGCGAATAGCGATGGGTTTTGTACTAATCATACGTACCTCCAAAAAAAAGGTTGCAATGTAAGTCTGGCAGAACAATTACCAAGAGTTCATAAACTCCGAGTAGGTAAAATGTAATACGTAACGAAGTTGAACTTTCTACGGCTTTCTTCTGTTGAAATATTTCGTGCAGAACTCGTCAATGCTTAGGGCACGCGAAGTACCGGCTTTCGTAATTCGCTTATTCTATGGTTTCACGCATACAACAGCAAAATTTTGAGTCGATCTAAAACTTCTTCAAAGATTTAGCTGCCTCTTTCAGCGACCTCAGTTCTTTGTCGTTAAATTTGCCTTCAGACCTTCAGTCAACAACTTGGGCGATTGTTCTAGAAGTTCGCAACTCGAAGTATGTATGAAACTTGGACGGAGTTTTTTTGTTTACTTAGGCTGTTTGGTGATCGTCCTATTTTATACGTAATAGTCGCTTTGTATTGGGTGAAAACGAGAGTTAAATGTCATACACATTGAAACAAATGCAGTAAGTTATTGATGACTGACTTTCCGTTTTATCCCTTTAGAATCTAATGTTACTCATAACATAATGAAGATTTTTATTGGTAAAAGAGGATCAGCCCAATAGTTCTCGACTTAATACATTACAATCAGACATAAATTTCAAGTAATATAAAATGCAATTGTTATGTTAAAATAATTAAAGGAGTTAACTGCTGAGGTTGACATGGCTTCTCCTAAATCAGTCTACCTAAAAGCTATTGGATGATTGATTGATGATCTTTTAGCGCCTACAACTTCTCTGGCGATATTTTACTGCGGGTGAATCTAGTTACTAACTATATTTTCTATAAAAGATAAACATCAGTTAGATTGTTAGAAGTGTTTTAACTTTATCCCTGCGGTGATTAAAATTGAATGAGGGAACCAGTAGTTATATCGGATGAATATTTATAACGTTGAGAAATTTACATTAGAAACAATATTATAGAAATCAAGATTTTCATACAGATCCGTCTGATTTGGTATTGAGAACCTCAAAATACATCTGAAATTAACTCGACAGTATGGGATTTTCATAAGATCCTGAAGTTACAGATTTTAGAACTCGAAAGTACTCTTTGATCCTTACATAGTGACAGAAATTCAGAATGACTTAAGAATAGCTGCTTTACACGTGGTTGGGTTGTGTACACCTTCGCATCAGAGCTTCCTTAAGCTTATGCCGCCCTGGTATTTGTTCCGCAGGTTCTCCGTCGTAAGGAGCGCGAGTGCGAGCACGAAATGGAGCGACTAGCGCGCGAGAAGATCGCCGCGCAACAGCGACTCGCTGCCTTGAAGCGGGAGGTATCGGTGCGCGCCTCGGTTCGCCCTCGGAGCATCGGTACGTTCACCTCCAAGCGAGCCATGCGCTCCTAGTACACGCGGCTGCGATTATTTAATATTTGGCGCTTGTGTCACAATAATAATTATTTAATAATAACAGAGAGGAATCATCTGTTATTATTGTTTAGTTCTAACTTGTTCTAAAGAGGTGATTTAGTAGTCAGTCACTTACAATCGGTATTATTATCGCTCGCTGAATAAAATTAAATCTAACGAGACGCTACATTTTTTTGTTATGTTATTATTATAATTTAATTTGTTTAAACAAACATTAAAAAATCGTTTGTTTGATTTCAGATCCTACTGAGGACAAAGATAGGGATGAGACAATTAATAATCAAGTTCTAGGAATTCCTATAAGTGTAAGTTTTTAAAACTCGATTCTAATTAGTAGTTTAACGTAACTGGTAACTAACTCATTTGCATGATACTTAGTAGAATGGAAAGTATTTGACTAACATTTCAATGTCAATTTTGCGACGGTGTTTATTTTTTGTATCACAAGTATAATCCGTCTGTTTTCAGATTACCTCTTCGCCACCGCGATCAGTAGGTCGGATGGAGCCTTCCCCTCCTAACTCCCTAAACCTCAGCACGAAGCTGCGCACGTTGCCGATACAAATAACACCAACCACCTCGCAGGTATGGACTCCTAGTACCGCGTTACAAATTAGAGCTGACTAATCTTGGATTAGGTGGGGTTAGACTGACCGTGTTTAGCCGCTGTTTAGGCCAGTGGCGCCATCTAGGAGTTCTGGAAGACAATAAAACTTTTACATTTTGGGTAGATGGCGCTGTAGTAACTATGTGGCGATAACGTGTGAAAGTTTTATGATTATTATTTTTATCGTGCTTTTTAGCTTTCTGGAAAACCAATGAGGTCAAACCACTTTAGATATGTTTTCGTATGAATACTATAGGTACTTGTTTAGTATCCAGCTTATCCTGAAACCTATAATAAGTGTTATTACAGGGGCCTTATTACAATCTCTTATAACTTGTCAATTTCATTCCTTAAACTGAGCGTAGCGATTTTTTTTAAAATATAAGCTTTTATTTCCAGCCAGTCAGCGGTGACCTTGCACTAACGCATCTTCAAGGCTTGGATTTAGTTACGAAAGTAAAAAAATGATAAAAATTTGTGGTCATCTTAGGTATAATCCTCTGCACATTTTTTGTTATGACTTTACTTCGTCAAATTTTCAGTTTTTGTGTATAAAAACAAGATTGGTAAGAGTAACCATCGAGTTTCTTGCCGGAGTCTTCTCGATCGGAAACAACTTCCGAACCGGTGGTAGAGTCACTTTATGTTTAATTATGATATACATATATATATCATTAGTATACTATCATAGTATTATTTTATGTTAGTTTATTTTTATTTAGTATAAATAAATAAATAAATAAATATCCCTGGACATTATTCCACACAGCGCCATCTAGCCCCAAAGTAAGCTAATTAAAGCTTGTGTTATGGGATACTAGACAACGGATAAACATACTTAAATACATTTTTGTTTGTAAATACATACTTATTATACATAGGAGACACCCAGACCAGTACAAACAGACATGTTCATGCACACAAATATTTGTACTGTGCGGGGATCGAACCCGCGACCTCTGGTGTAGTAGCCAACTTCTTAACCATTACACCAAGTCGGTCGTCAAAAGTATATTTAGCTATATTTTTTTTGTATTTGACTTGTCATAAGAACTTTTCATAAGTCTATGTAAAGATATTTTTTACTTTACTTTTATGAATTTGTTTCTAATAAGGGCCCTTTCCGTCATAGATAGATAAAGTGTAATTAGGCTTGAAGTTATGAAAGAGAGATGAGTTCATTTTGAAGTTACGTTTTTGTTAACAGGTCGTCCGGACATCGTACGGCTCAAGACATAACACCCTTACGCTTACTACCCTCGCGCCAGCGGATCCTACCAACCAGGTGAACCACGAATAAGTAATTTACTAATTTGTCCCAACTGAGGAATTGTCCCTATCTACTCCACCCGGGTAGGTAGGGTTTTCGCAGCCGGAACTACGGGTCTGGCTGTTAGGATCAGGGTACCACGCGTGTTGGGGGTCCCAGCTCTGCCTTTGTTAAGGTAGGCCCCAACTTGGAGTTAGATTCGTGGTGGCATGTGGTTAGTTGCAGAGGTGGGGCATGTTCGTCTGCTCGGTAGTGTGTACCGAGCGTCCCTCCTCGCGCGCAACGAGTATCTAAATTCACTGGTGTAGGGCGTTGGGCCGCTAAGTGTTCAGATGCGGGGTTAGTGAGGAACCCTTATAGCGGCTTGCTGCTCCTCCGGTACTGGCCTGGATAGCAAGGAGATGAGTATCCGCTAGATTGCCTATCCGGCCACCCTGCTGTAGCTAAGGGTAGATGTACGGCAGTGCATCGAGATGTGAGCGTGCTATACAGCTCCGGCACCATTCTGGAGAAATGGTAGTTGGCTTCTCTGACGTCACACAAATTGTACTTTACTAACTCGCATTGTAGAACCACAACAAGTTTAAAAGAGTAACTACGAAGTTTCTCGCCGGGTCTTCTCAGTAACAATCAACTCCTCCGACGCGGTGGTAGAATCGCCATCATGTTTGTATACTGTTTATTTATATAAGTATTCATATTATTATAGTATTTGTCTATTTTTTGCTTATTTAAAAGTACTGATTAAGTCCATTGAGACCCGGGTCCTCCGAGTTTCGGGATCTCTGAAACCACTCTGCCACAAAAAACAGACAAAATGATCAGTTTTCTATTCCAAACGACGAATGCTAGATTTTCTAAAACAAGAGAATGCATGAGCATTCTCTTGTTTCAGAACATAGATAGATATAACTTTTTTTTTTCTGATATAATGAGTTTGAGTTTGACTGCCTGATGGTAAGCGGTTACCGCAGCCTATAGACGCGTGCAACACCAGGGGCATCACTCGCGCGTTGTCGACCCTGCAAAAACCTTTTCAACCCCCTCTTGAAGACCATAAGAATATGTGTGTTTTCTGGCGCATATTTATGTTTATATTTGGTTACAGAATGGTCAGCCCATTGAGAACGGTGTGACGAACGCGCTGAGCGCCGCCTTGGTGCACCCGGCGCAGATACACTTACCGATATCTCAGGTGAGGAAATTACACATCCATAGAGCTTGTCTGTTCTGAAATGACGCGCCCTTCCACCGCATTCACGCACACATAAAATATAGAAAAGAAAATTAATTAGCCTATACCGGGTGATTATCAAATAACTTCCGAAAACGATATGGCATACTCACTAAGTGATGTAGACAATAAAATTATATAACTAACTATTTCAAGGTTACCATACAAATCACTCGAACAGTCAGTATTTTTTGTATGAAAACCTTAAAATTTAAGTTAATTGAAAAAAAACATATTTTCGCTTACATAGTTACTCGTACTACATCACATACTGATTAAGCCATATCGTTTTCAGAAGTTATTTGATAATCACCCGGTGTACTGTCCCACAAGTCATACCTTAATGGATGGGTATTAGCTTGTTTTTTCGAAATTGGGCGCAATGAAAAATTCTGTGGTGGCGTCATTTCTGGTTAGACAAGCTCTACTATTTATTATTTCGTACACAAAGAGACAAATTACAGAGAAAACAATAAGGAGTACAAAAGTACAGGTTAGCTTATCTCTAGAAAGAGATTTCTTCCAGCAGACCATGGCGACAGGAAAAACTCAT
Organism: Udea olivalis; assembly: GCA_947369235.1. NCBI lineage: Eukaryota > Metazoa > Arthropoda > Insecta > Lepidoptera > Crambidae > Udea > Udea olivalis. The sequence goes on along the minus strand of OX376362.1, from coordinate 3,751,820 downwards.
TTAAAATTGTTATGGATAGACAAACGTGTACAAATGGAAATGTAAATGAGAGTTACATATTCAAAAATCGTAACAAACTAAAAACCCCTAAGTACATGTTTTATTTACAAACAAGTAAATTATTATTCTACAATAAGTACATAAACATATAGATAAACATAATAATACATACAATAAACAAAATATAAATAAATATATGTATACATGTAAACATAATGATCCAATGTAATTTAAGTAAAACTCAAAAGATGTTCTTTTAGCAGTCTTTTGAAAAAACCTACAGTGCCGCATTCGCGAAGGGATACAGGCAACTTGTTCCACAATTGAACAGCATGAACAGTAAAAGATTCACCATACATGCACGTTACAGGGAGGAGTAGTTAAATGAAAGTTATAGGCTGAGCGATGAGCTCGGCCAGAAGACGAAAGATATGTAAAACGTTCACGGAGATAGCTTGGAGAAGCGGGATTAAACAGTACATTGAAGAGGATGACCAGTATATGATAATTCCGCGCAAACGTATAGAAAGCCATTTCAATTGTTTTCTGTACTCAGATATATGATCATACTTACGTAGGCCGTATATGAAGCGAATGCAAACATTTTGAAGACGTTCGAGCCTATTTAAAAGTTCCTCCGTAGCGTCAAGATAACAACTATCAGCATAATCAATAATAGGAAGCATAAGTGATTGAGCTAGTGTTATCCTGGTTAGAATGGGGAGGAAATTCTGTAGACGCTTCAGTGAGTGGAAAGCTGCAAAAACTTTTCGGCCTACCTGATTGACATGGTGGTCCCATGCAAGGTAGCAGTCAAAAAAGACTCCCAGGTTCTTAACGAAAACAGCGTAATCAATTATTGTCCCATTGTACACCAACGGTGACAGGGGTGATGCACAGGCCTTTTTGTGCATAGCTTTACTACCAAAGATAATGGCCTGAGATTTGACAGGATTAACAAGAAGGCCATAAGATTCAGCCCAAGTGCAAATCCGATCTAGATTTATAATTATATCAGATATGGCCAATTCAACATCGTCAGGTTTGAAGTGGATGTAGAGTTGCAGGTCGTCAGCATATAGGTGATAGTGAGCGGACAATTCAGAAGTAATGGCATTAATGAAGATGGAAAAAAGAAGAGGAGAAAGGACTCCACCCTGAGGAACGCCAGAAATAAGTTCACACCAGCTTGATGAAACATCGTCAGCACGAACACACTGTACGCGGCCTCTAAGATAAGAGTTAAACCATTCAATTGTATATGGTGATACGTTAAGCGACTGGAGGATAGCGAGGAGCACGTCAAAGTCAACTAAGTTAAATGCACTGCTGAAGTCTGATAGGGTAAGGAGTGTGAGTTGCTTATGCTCCAATGCATATCTAATGTCATCGGTAACTTTCAGCAATGCAGTAACAGTACTGTGTCCAGGACGAAACCCAGACTGCTAAGGGCTTAAAACAAATTGTTTCGGTTCAAGAACGCAGTCAGTTGACCATGGATAATGCTTTCTAGGACTTTGGAAAGGACCGGTAAGATGGAAATAGGGCGATACTGGGCGGGAGAGGAAGGGTGTAAAGTTTTCGGTAAAGGAATAACTAGTACTTTCTTCCAAGCTTAAGGAAAGACATTAGTTGTGATGGAAAAATTTAGGATATGGGTAATGATAGGCAGCACAGAGTCAAGAGTAAGCTTGATCATCTTTAGACAGATCGCATCATTACCCACGGCATTTGAGGAAATGGTAAGTATAGCCTTCTTAACATCACACACTGAAACAGGAACGAAAATTAAAGGATCGCAAATAGGTCTAGAAGTACTACGATTTCGAAGCATTTCAAGAGTAGAGGATTTGGTATGAGCATGCAAACGAACGGGTGGCTCGGAAAAATGAGAATTTAACGATTCAAGATCTGTCACGATGGAAGAAGACTCAACAGACTTTCCGATACCCAGCGATCGTAGGAACTTCCATACATTAGCAGGGTTAGAATCTTGTACGGTAGTATGAATGTGGCGCCTTTTTGCATCCCTACACATCCTGTTACAGCGATTTCGCAACTTTTTGTATTGATGTGAATTAAGCTCAGATTGACATTTCTTAAATTTACATTAAGCCCTATCGCGGAGTAGCATAGCCTGCCTTATGTCTGGAGCCAAGGAGCCGGTAGGTGTTTTACCTTGACTCGGCGAATAGGAGCATGCTTATCAAATATGTCAAGAACAACTTTATTAAAAGCAGATACTTTTTCGTCAATCGTGGGACATTGTTCCACTCGCGACCACTCAGCCCCAGCAGCATCCATGCTAAGAGCCTCAGAATTAATGTTCTTAAAACTACGTAAGAAGAGATATTTTGGTTTGGTTTTAGGAGGACGCAAACGGTAAGAAAGGAAAATGAGATCATGATATGAGAAAGGAGCATTAAGTTGACCATGAGTAGAAACTTTAGAAACATCAGACACAATCATAAGATCAAGAAGAGAATGAGTACTATGCGGAGCATAATGAGTAACAGAGAGAGGTAAGATATGTAAGTTTACAGAAGTTAGAATACTGGTTAGCTTAAAGGAACGCGAGTCTTTCTTTAAGAGACAAGTGTTGAAGTCACCAAGTAGTAGAGTATGATCATATTCTGGACAGAAACTATGAAGGAGTAGTTCGAGTGATGAGAAGTAATCAATTTCGCGTGACGGGCTGTACAGTACTCCTAGGAGCACTTTATTGTGGTGAATAATTACCTTAATAAAAAGATGTTCTGCTGACTTAGAGTAATCACCAGGGGACTTGCCTCAGATTTTGAAGGGAATACATACCCTTAAATATATCGCCACTCCTCCACCGCCTTTACCAACGAATTAGTTTGAATGATGGTATGTTACCCATGATTGATGGCAAGGAAGGTTTGAGGAAAGTTTCGGATACCAATATGGCATCAATGCGTTGGTCACTAAAGGAAGACAATAGATCTGCATGATGACTTATCAAGCTTTGGGCATTGATGTGGACGATATTGAAGTTGGGAACATGATTTAGAAAAGTTACAGATAGTTGATTTGGCAGTGATAGCGAATCAAAAGACCCGTCACTTGCACTGAGATATTCTTCATCAGAAAAACAGGAGATAAAGCTACTATTTAAATTGCACATTGGATCCATAATACTACAATATAATGAATAAAATATAATTATAGTAATAACAAAAATATAAACTATCCCGCTATAGTTCAATAGCGCATAACCTAAGTGCCGAGTGCGAGTTGCAGTGAGAGAAGTGAATAACTTCACCATCGCGTTTGCGAGACAAAAAACGCGAATTTGTATGGTATCGAGTCAACGCCATCTAGCGGCCTTAATGTTGCCCGAATTCGCCGCTAGATGGCACTGACTCGATTCCATAGTAATTGACATTTACGTGCTCGCAAAACGCGATGGTGAAGTCATTCACTTTTCTCACTGCAACTCGCACTCGGCACTCTGTTCGGTTACAAATACAGCTTAATTACACTCTGTCAGCCATACTAGTGTCAGAAATCCTTTGTAATTAAGAATCAGAAAGAATACTTTGTATCTCAAAGACACTATAGTTTTCATTAAAACCACACTTAAAAACAAAGCAATTAAAAATAAAAGAAAATTAAACAATACAAGAAAAAACAAAATACTACGTTACTGCAGTTAACAATAATTTTCGAACGCACCCATGCTAAACCAGCCTAGTGCGGAAACTTAATAGTAGGCAAAAGAACAGAGAAAAAAAAACAAAATGTCGCTGATACTGTGAGACATTGACGTGACATTGACAAGGTAAAGATTTGACAACAGATAATATTACTAAATTTATCAACACACACCGGCATTAATTTTATTACACAAAGTGCGGGTTAGTAAAAGCTAAAAAGGCATAGGTAGTCACGGTTTTTATGAAAAGATTGTACTACCTACCATTGTTCGAAAATACGTAAAACACGGATAAATAAAGTAGGCACCCAGCTATCATTTCTTCATAGAACTTCCCTGTTGTTGTTGTTGTTGCTTTCGCCGAGTCTGCATCTGCGGCTGAGCTTTGATGGTATTCTGGACCTCAGATACCTTTCATTCAGCTTGCCGGAACCGCCAGTGAGTGCCTTCTGTGGAGACTTGCTCGACGGACTTGTGGGAAGCTTGGGGAACTTGCTAAAAAGCGGGGTCAAATCACGAAGACATTCGATCTTACGGCGACAGTTGTCGGGGAGAAGAAGAATGATTTGGCCATCCATAGTCCAACAATTTCCTATCCCGCAACAATTTATATGCAATTTTGTACCTATTAAATAGCCTAATACTTAGGTAAAATACTGTATATGATAAGTAGGTTCTTTTTTCAAAGGAAGCCAATGAACAATACATATACATAGTTAGGAAAAAAAATATGAAACTTATTATGTGGGAAAAAGGGCACATGGTATGGGTGCCCTTAGATTAGACCTTGTTACTTAGGGTTAAGGAATATTTTGCATATTTTACACTGCAATAACAAAGTTACCATGATGATATGAAACTTTTACGTGGGATAAACTGTTTTTCTCTAAGTTTAAAAGTACATTCAAAAAATTTACATCAAATTACTTTAACTGTTGTACAGTGAATTTTTATGTTTCTTAACAATCATTTAGTATTTTTTTTAATTTAGCAAAATAATTGGCGAATACCGAACTTCGGACGATTCAATGTCTTTTTATGTAGTATTATGCGTCGTCGCCTAGTGGATTAGCACCCAAACTCAGATCGTGGATCATGTGGTTCCGAGTTCAAATCTGGCCAGAACCAAAATCTTTGTGATTATTGCTAAATATCCGACTAACTCTGGTGAAGGAAAACATCGATAACAAACCAAATAAACTCGGGTAACGGCGAAAGGCTCGTCACCTACTACGTTGGGTCCTAATAGCATTGGTGAAAAGTGGGCTTTTGAGTGTTCCGTTCTCTATGACTGCACAGTCACTTGCCTCTGACTACCCCGGTTGGGATAAAGTCGTGATGGTATGTTATGTTGTAATGCAAAATATAAGAGGAAAAATTATACTTTTATGTAATTCAATAAAACAATCACGAAAATCTTACTAAAGTGCAAAGTTTTCGATCCACCCCAAGCAAACGCTCTTAAGTACGTATTGATTGTTATTTGCAGGTGGTGGGCGGCGGCGGGCTGGTGGTGGGCGGCGCGCTGCAGCTGCTGGCCGGCGCGCGCGCGCTGCGCCTGCTGCAGCCGCCCGGTACCGCTCTCTCATAGCCACCTCTCGCGCCGCGCACTCCAGTCTCGTTGGAAATTAGTTAATGAGGAGCCTCGGGCTCCTCATTTACACTTTTAGACGGCTGCATAACTGCCCTTCGGCCTCGTTATTTAGGATCGAGATAGCTTTTGTAACTTTTATACTTAAATAACATACAATTATGATCGCACCCCTAGATGAAAGTTTGACTAAACTGAAAAACATATTTTTTCAGAAACAGCAAAAATCGTTTTTCGATTATAGCAAATTCAAAAAAATGTATATACATCTTTCGGCTACGGTTAAGGGTATCGTTACGTGAGTGGTATCTCTGTGTAGGTATTCGAGTGGGGAATTCAGGATCCTGCCGTTATACCATAATTTCCTTTGCCAGGCAAATTTTAGTAACCTTTGTTATTCCAATGCAATATTTCGAAAAAAAATAGTGCCCACATTTTCATTTGGACAAATTTTTACTTGGCAGGATATTAATATGGCAAATGGCATTACGGCATTTCGTCTTTTAGCAAATGATTCACTACAGCAAACAATTTTTAGATAATAGGCATCAAAAATGAAGACAAAAATATGTTATTTAAATTATGTCCATAATTCATTGAAAACAAAATATGTGTAACTAACAAATTCAAGTTTTTTGCAATGGTCATCAACAAACTTTTTTTTAAATCTTTATTTTGTTTCGGGCTTTTATGAGAGAAATCAGACTTGTGTTGTAGAATTTGAAACAGCTAGGTTGGGTTAGAACTGCGACCAAACAACGCACGAGTCGAGCGAGCGAAGCGAGATTAAAATTAAATTTAAATTAAAAACAATTAATCTATACTAATATTATAAAGCTGAAGAGTTTGTTTGCTTGAACGCGCTAATCTCAAGAACTACTGGTCCGATTTGAAAAATTATTTTAGTGTTAGATAGCCCATTTATCGAGGAAGGCTATACGCTATATATGATCACGCTAAGACCAATAGGAGCGGAGCCGAGGAAAGTAACTATTACACGCGAACGAAACGAATGCTAGTACGATTTAAATAAAAATTAAACACATAATTTATTCAAGTCTTTGAAATGTAGCTATACGCTTATTTTCTCGTGCTAATTTTTTTATATTTTTTTTTCTTTCTAGGTGTAACGGGCGATAGCAATAGGATACATAAAGAAAATGGTTTAGTGTCACCAGCGCCCGCGTCTGCAGGTACGCTTTGAGTTTGAGTTACACATCGGAATTGAACATTAATTACCAATGAATTATGAAAAACATTTGGTATTTAGATTTAGTATTTGTAATTTTGGTATCGTCTATGACTTATCTCCAAAGTCGTGTAACTGTCATACAGAACCCGCATCGGAGGAATATTTTCATACAAATGTGCTTTAATTTTAGCTAAAAATAACCACAAAAGTAGTTGGTGGTGGTTTTTCATCAGGTGGAGTGACGTCATCTTGACGGGCTAAATAATACAAATAATAGCAATTACCCCTTTATTCCTACACTAATCGTAATACCTAGTTGACTGGCGGTCGCGGGTTCGATTCCAACAAAGTATAAAAGTAAATATTGTAGTTTGTTTAATTTAATTTTAATAAACTTTTAATTTATTTATCATAATAATTGAAACTATACAATTTAATGTTAATGAATTGCATGACGATACAATATTTGCACATCGTTAATCGATGAAACATGCATGTCCAAAATATATATTATTTAAGAACTTAAACTGTACCTACCATGTTTTATGCAAATAAATAAATCATCTTGGTTTGCAATGTATAAACTCAAAAACTACGGACCATTCTAAATATTCACACAACACAATAAGATATAATTGAACATTCGAAAAACTATATTATAAGTCAACTTTATCCAGTGACTAGCATACGCGAACGAAGTCGCGTGCAGAAGCTACTATAAGATGTGTTACAATTAAAATCACGAATCGGACAGTAGGGAATGAAGCTTTATCAATATAATAAGAAAATATAAAAAAAAAATTGTCCCCAGTCAAATAGATCCTTTTGTTTTATTGTGTATGCAAAGTAAGTACAATATTGGATGTTTCCCGGCAGAAGGCGGCGGCGTGGTGGTGAGCGGGCTGGCGCCGCTCGTGGTGTCGCAGCCCGCGCACTTGCTGCACACGCACACGCTCACACATAAGGTAGGCTTGAGTACCACTTAAGTTTTGTAGTAGCAATTACGGTCCAACAATTTTTTTTCTTTTTTGTTTAAAAATAACTTAATATGAATAATTTACAGTATTCGAAAACCACTGAGGTTTGTAATGATACTGGTTGGATTTTGGCTCAAAATAAAATAACTACATGTTACATCATTGATATTTCTTACTTTACATAGGTACATTACATTGCTAAAAGCGAACTGTTAATAACTAGGAATTCACTTAAAGATCTGGTTTAAGTTGAGCTAAAAAGTACATTTTCAATATATTTTTAATGTTACTGGGTGTGATGTTATCACGGAGATCTGCGGGTAGTTCGTTAATAAATCGCGGAGGTACCTAGCCTACCTAGCCTACTAGGTAGGCTAGGTATTCTAAGATATACCTTTTGACGTTTCATGGTTGTCACAGTGCAATCACTTCGTTGTAGCGTACCCACAGATTTTCAAATATTTATCTACGTGATGCACACGAATTATAAGGTTTTACTCAATTCACTACAACTTGTTCACAATATAATCACAAAATTTTTTTTTTAGCTCAGGTTTTTAACCTTAACATGAACAATTTTATTTATTTATTTATTATTTATTTATTCTTTATTGCACAAAGAAAAAGTAAAATTGGCGGACTTAATGCCTAATGGCATTCTCTACCAGTCAACCACTGGGCGAAGCAGAAATCGTGTTGGCGGTGTCTCATAAAACCGGAAATAAAATATACTATTAATACAAAAAACATACTTATACCAAAATTATACATATTACACATACATAAGAATAATACATAAATTTAAAGGTACATACACTAAATTCGTACCTAAATCTTAAAATATTGCCTTGAAAGGAGAGAGGACAACTAACCGAAAACATGTTTTTTCTTGGCGTCGTATGTACACACGTTATTACGTTAGGCCCTTTACAATAGTGTTGGGACATTTCAAATTCATGTTCATACCAAGAATCTGTGTAAATTCACGAATAATCGAACATTTCATTTTAAAAATATACAATTTAGTAGCTTTTTTAGTAAAAATATGAAATAATTGAGTTGCAAACTGACAATTAGTATGTACAACGTAGAGGGCGCCAACTGTTTATTAAAAAAGAAACTCACGAACCATATAAATAGTGTGATATTTTACGTTTCACAATTTCTATTTAAAATGGGACACTGTGCAGTACTGTACTTTTTGGGGACCTAATAAATTTCATGACAGTGGGTTGTCAACAGCCGCGTAGAGCATTTGTACGCGAATTTTGCGGTTTAACTGGACGCGATGACGAACTGTGAGTACTGTGTACTGTGACCACTGACATTATACAGGGTGTCCCGTAAATAATGGTCCAACCGTAAATCCTAGCAAGGTCACCAGATTACCTACAACTAATTTGAACCGTTTTTTTAAATTCCTTAGGGTTGCCAAAATAAATAATAATATGTTTTTTTTTAATTATTTTCTGTCATAAATAGATTTTTTTATGCTATAGATGCAAATATCAATATTTTTGAAATCTTTTTATGATAAAATATACCTAGATAGTTGGCCTACTAAGTTTTATACCATTTTTGTAAAATGACATTGCATTTCTTTCAAAAATATTGATGTAATTTAATATTTTTATGAATTTAAATTTGATGACTCAAATTAAAAATTGTGTCTTGTAAAAAAAAAGTATGACACCAAAGTGTATCAATGTTTTAAAAACATGAGCAGCTAATGAGGTTTCTAAATTGGTATTAAACTTATCGTTAGCTACTAAAATTGCAAACATAATGCGGTGAATCTGAAGAAGGAGCGAATATCTCAAAAAAATCAATTTTAAGATTAGTATGTTTTTCATTTTATGATTATTAGAATTACGTTAATCAATGTGACTTTCATGAGCTTTTATGACTCTATTCGGTATCGATATCGATGGGCGAAGTAGGTTAAGTTCATTAAAATAAAAACCAAAAAAACCAGTCATAATTATTCATTTATTGAATTTTACAATAAATGCTTAAATTGCCGCCCTCCTACAATTATGCACACTCTGCATCTCCTAATGAACGAACCTTTCAGGCGCCGATTAAAATTAATATCGCTTATTTCCGCTGCAGCATTTTGAATTCTTTGGCGTAGGTTTTCAACATTCGTGATGGGCGACATTTTGTAAACTTTGTCTTTAAGACATCCCCAGTAAAAATCCAGCGGATTTAGATCGGGAGATCGCGCCGGCCACAAAATTGGTCCCAACCGGCCGATCCATCTCCCAGGAAATTTGGTATTCAAATACTGTCTTACCACCGTAGCATAGTGTGCGGGGCACCCGTCGTTTTGTAACCACATTGTGGATGTTATTTCTTCTGGCACATTTTGTAGTAAATTAGGCAACTCTTCTCTTAAAAATTGTAAGTAATATTGGGCGTTCAAAGTTGCAGGCAACTCAAAGGGTCCTATTATTTTTCCATTAATTATTCCTGCCCATAAATTAATTTTAAATGTTGTTTGGCTTCTATCTTCTCTCATTAAGCGTGGATTTACTAGTTGCCAGCTATGCAAATTGTGCATATTGGTGTATCCATCCTTTCTACAGGAAGACTCATCGCTCCATAAAATTTTATTGAAAAATTCCAATTAATCATTATTTTGAGATGTTCGCCCCTTCTTCAGATTTAAGGCATTATGTTTGTAACTTTATTAGCTAACGATAAGTTTTTTACCAATTTAGAAACTTCATTACCTGCACGTGTTTTTAAAATATTGATACACTTTGGTGTCATACTTTATTTTTACATGACACAATTTTTTATTTGAGCCATCTAATTTAAATTCAATAAAATATTAAATTACATCAATATTTTTGAAAGAAATGCAATGTCATTTTACAAAAATGGTATAAAACTTGGTAGGCCACCTATCTAGGTATATTTTAACATAAAAAGATTTAAAAAATATTGATATTTGCATCTATGGCATAAAATAAATCTATTTAAGACAGAAAATAAATAAAAAAAACATATTATTATTTATTTTGGCAACCCTAAGGAATTTAAAAAAACGGTTCAAATTAGTTGTAACAAACAAACAAACAAAAATATCTTTATTTAAATAGACCTGTAACAAGTACTTTTAAATCGTCATTACAAGAAAATAAAAAAACTTCGTAATAGACTTAAATACTATAATAATATGAATACATAAATACACTGTATACAAACATAATGTGACTCTACCACCGCATCGGAAGTTGATCTTATACTGAGAAGACCCGGCGAGAAACTCAGTACTTACTCTTTTAAACTTGGTTCGGTTTCACAAAAAGAGTTGGTAAAGTACAAAGAGTATTTAAAAAAAAATGCTTACGTTCTAACATTTCCTTAAAATATGGACCTAAAAGTACATCTAAACTACCGGATATAAAGCAAAAACATTGTACAAAGTTTATACAATTCAAGCCTAGAAATTGTTAGATTTTTGTTAGTCAGTACAAACTAGTTATATAAATATTACAAGAGTTAACTAATCATGTACCGAGTAGAGAGCTTAAACCCAGGCCTTTTTGTAGGTAATCTAGTGACCTTGCTAGGATTTACGGTTGGACCATTATTTACGGGACACCCTGTAGATGTGAGAGGTGGCCCTGGTAATATATGTGTGTCCTATAATAAATAGCCCGCAATTAGGATTAAGAAAATTGTCATTTTTCTATGGATGTGGTTTATCTGTTACATAGTAACTACATTAATCTGTGCTTTCATTTTGTATTTGTTTGTGCAATGAAGATTATTTATCTTATCTTATCCCTCTTCCAGATGGTAGAAACCCAAATGGTGAAAGGCAACGCGGCGCCGCTGACCGTGAGCGCGCAGTACCTGAGCGCGACGATGGTCAAGCCGGTGGTGGTGGTGTCGGCGGCCTCGCACGCGCCCACGTGATCTCGCGAGGCGGGCGCACGCCGCGCGCTCACCGCCTGAATGCTATGGACTCCTGGTACTTTGCTCGGGATGGTGGGGAGGATTGTTGGTGGTTTAGGCTGTTTTTTGATAGCTTTTGACTGTTTTCCTTTAGTTTTTGACTGTCTTCGATAGTTTTTGACAGTCTTCGATAGTCTTAGACTAGGAACTTAATTTTACGCCCGAACCCAGAAACGATAATCGCTATTCGCAATCGTTTTTACTGACCTGTGTCGGGATAGCATCAACTTTGATTGATTATAGTTTCTGTTTTATAGTAAATTCGTTAATGTTAGTCGTTGTGGTAGTACATAGTATCTTTATTAGTTGAAACTGCGATGCCTGACTATGACTACATCGAATGCCACTTATTGATGAACATAAATAATACTTGTGGTTCTAAAAGATGATGGTTGGATCGCTATACTGGTAATGCTACATATTTAACACAGATGTACTGGAACGAATTACCAGTAAGTTCTGTGAAATTTCAAAACGACAACTACTTGAATGATAGCTAAAGATGTGATTTATTTACTGGTTTAATCTTTGTATTAGCTTGTGTTCATATACGAGCAATATCATCTGAAGTAATTTTAAATTATCAATGTGAAGTGTTCAATTTATAAGACAAATACGTTAAAATAGCCTAGGATAAATGTTGATCTAGAAATGTTGAATCTACGCTATCGATAACAACTAAACTATCGACAATCTACTGACACCACCTCCCTTGCGATCTTCATCGTTGTTTTACCTTCCTCCACTGCCAAAGTATCCTAGCAATAAATCGGTTGAGTTGAGTGTCGTTGATATTCCCTTCGCGTGGTGTGATGGACGCTTAGAGCCACGTCTTACGTTAAGATGTGTCGATGTCGTGCCGTGGACGTTGACAAACTAACGAAAGTGCTGTTCTTATGTTGATGAAGCGGCTTAGTTTTTACTTAGAAATACGCTCACAAAGATACCTCAAATGCAGTACAACTTAAAGGGAAAGTTGGCTGTTGTCCTGGATAACGGAATACTTAAAAGCCCGGTAAAGTATCTCGCCATCAGAGCAAAAATATTTATTCACTCTTTTCAATTGAAATGTTTCTAATTATATTTACGTTCATATTGTAACAACGACTATTCTGCTAGTCTAACTCGTAATCCCTCAACTATACAAGCTTTGGTTTTGATAAATTGAATATGATATATGCACATGCTATTTTGATGTCCTTCATTATCCATCAGAAAAACTTGTATTGACCACTTAAAAAGTATCGTCGATTTTAATACGAAAGCAGAAACTTTTACGAGCTCTGGCGACACCTTCGATCTCAATAATGTTAAACCCTAAAGACTAACCAGCCCCTTATTCATAAAAATTTAAACAATGCTTCAATACAAGTTTGACGACACGATTGGCGTAGTGCGCTGTAGCACGGTTTCTCGCCTTGAATTCCGTTGTGTCCCGGGTTCGATCTCCGGTCAGGTCAATTCAGGAAACTGTCTTTTCTAAATTGGCTTGGGTCTGGGTGTGCTGGGAGACGCCCCTGGCTTTATTCCTTGTCTGGTACCCCGTAACACAGGGATATTTATCCCTACTTCGAGACCATGACAAGAGGTGTGTTGTCTGGCGCATATTTATATATTTATTTATTTATTTAAGTTTGCCATAGTGAAAACCGTCTTAAAAGACTGTTTCATCTTTTATGAATAAAGGGTAAAATTATAAGGTGCAATCCGTACAATACAGATTACAATTATATTAAGTACTATAACATTTTTTTGCTAGGGTTGGCACTGTTGGCATTAATTAAATCTTTTTTAAAAAATAACTTTAAAGCTACCTTACGACCCAAGAACAGTGCTTTCGTTATTTAGGGTTTGATCCGTCAATACGGGTGTATGCTTTATATTTTTCTACTGGTACAGTTAGTCCACAATGTGATCGCATACAATAATTTAATAGCTATCGAGCGAATGTAATAAATCAGTTTATTTAATTTTTATTTATTTTTAGAACTAGTGAGCAAAAGTATAGTCAAAATTACGTAATGGATCGGAGCGGATTCTTCTGTCTGAAGGAGAAAGTGTGTGGAGTTGAAGCTTTTGAAAAAGCAAAGGCAGTGAATTTGGATCCGTCATAGTTCAAGAACATTTTCTTAGACCACCCTGTTATTTGTCAGGTTATATTATACATATATCAATGGAGGTATAGTAATAAAAGTTTTTTCAAGATCATAGAATGTTGAGTTCAGTTATCGATCCAGCATATCCTTACTATGTTGTTGGCTAGCTCCAATCAAAACCTTAATATGGATAAACAGACTATTGACACCACATTTATGATTTGTGAAGTACTTGATTATTTCGGAGCAATGTCACCTAGAATGTCCAAATTTGCTGTCTTAAAAAATAGGTTATTATTAAATAAAGCCAGGTACAAGTCTTTGTTGTTGACACTGTCAACTGTCTTTTAATTAAACTGAAAATGTAGGTTAGGCTAAAGTGTACTTGTTATGTATAGACTAACAAGATGGAAGTTTATTTTTTCTATATAATCTGTGATGTGTGCATTGGTACTATAGAAAACTCTGTACAAAGACGTCTATATCTATGGTCAATTTCTTACAAAGTGTGTTTGTAATGTCAATAATGGAAAAAGAAATATTATTAGGTAATATAAAAATTGTGGCTTATATACGTGTAAAATGCAATATAATTTGAACATCTTATGTGATAATGAAAACTGGCATCAGGCACTAAGAAACCAGAAGTGTGAAGAACATCAGAAGTGATTGTGACTTGGAAGTCACTTGCTTATTTGGAACCTTAGAATAATTACGCACAGAAGGCGAGTCGGGGCACTCGGTTTGATGCCACAAATATCAGGACGTCACGTCTGGATCTGAACTTACCGATGTTAATTTCTCAAGGTAAGAGCTTCTTCAAAAAAATTATTTGTGCAGTAAAAGGTTGCAACAACATAACAGAGAAGCACAAGTAGTATTCATACATGTTAAATACTGAAAATTGTGATTACCTACATGTGTAACGAATTGTTATTTTGACAGTTGTTTTTGGCAGCTCAAATGGCGCGCCTTTTTGTATGGAACTATCCTTCTAGGTTTAATTATTCTAAGTTTGTAACTAAATTGAGTATTAGCATAGACTAATGTCACAAATACAAGGGGAATGGCACATTATAAATTATATACATAGTCAAAATATTGTGGCATTAGTACTAGGGTGTCATAGCGCCCCGGAGCTGTCTGGTTTCTTGTGCTGGCACAGGCCGCGCGGCCGTCCTCCCAGTGCCTAAGCGGGATTATGTAATGATAATTATTATAAAAAATCATGTTTTCTTTCAGTCGAGCAGAATCTATTTAATTGTCTAAAAAATTATTGACTGTTGATGAAAATTGAAGACTTATAATTTCTCGCAAAAATAGATATACGCTTGGCTGAATAGAGATTTGTTCTGGTATAGCAGGAGTTAAATGTTAAAACTGGTCGATATTTTGGCCAAACAGCTACAAAATCTTCACCGATCGGTCAGATCACGTTTTCTCTAGTCTGATATGAAAATGCAGTTATATTATGTAGTAACTAGTAAAATCATGTTTGGGACAAAGTATAAATATGTATGTTTACCAGGATTGAAATTGTATTTCTATTCAATTGTAATTTAAGTATTATTGAGCGTTTATTGTATCTTTAGCTCTCTGTTTCCGCATTGTTAAGTTTTGCAGGCGTTCATTGTTGTTATTGTTATCGTAGCATATTTGTCGTCGGGCCAGGCGAGCAATATGCCTTCTAAATCATCATGTCTTTGCAGTAACAACCTCTGTTTTTGGTTTTGTATTTATGTACAGCTAAAACAATTGCTTTCTGTAATGCTCGCTTAGCCAGACCTGCAAACTACCTTACGTTCACTAGGTCGATGTAAAAATAATGAATAGGACAATGGTATATCTACGAGTACCTTTCGGTCTTCATGAAAGCAATATTGTGCCAACACCTGTTAAGTTGTTGGATTTTTGTATAGAAATATGTTATCCGATAGAACTTGACGAGCTTACATACTGCTCAGTGGTAATGATAATTTTAAACTGAAGTGCAATAATCTTATACTTAAAGAACTATCTCATAAAAATTAATAAATAAACATATTTTTGCAACTATAAAAAAAGTAACTAATTGGACAGAGTTGCCACCCCCTCAAAAATATCATAGTTAATGTTAAATATTTTGCTGGATAATATAATGTAATCCTACTATTTTTCTACTACCTATCTGAAATAATATGAAAATTAGTTTGCTAAAATACTAGGTTATCAAAAAGCGATAAGAGACTGCGATTAGGCGTTGAGAATAATATAAGTAGACTAAATTTTAAAAAAATAATAAGTAATACACAAATTCAATGTTAAACGGCAATTATTTCAAAGGGTGGCAACCCTAAGCATTTTGAGCGTCATTTTAAATGATCACTATTAATTCAGCTTTTAGGTAATTTTTATCATTTTAGCTGTGAGTTTACAAGATGTAGATGTGTATTCTTATGACAGTACAACGATTGATTTACCTACACATACTTTTGAATCACTCGTGAGAAAATACCTTTTTTAATGTATAAAATCGAGAATAGTTAATGTCAACATGAGCTATTCGCAATATTCGATCTGAAACCTAATTCTAAAAATAAAAGTGAACCCTACCTTTATTCAGAGAAAGCCACCAGTGTTATAATAAGACTGCTTTAACTCACGTGCTATTTTTTTTGAGGCAGTGACAGTACAGTGCTTTAGTTAAAGTAGTGTAAAAGTACATAACAAGCTTCCATGAATAGGGGTGAGGTTACTTGCAATCAATCTTGCTATAGTTGCTTATGTTTATTTTCCTTTAAATTTGTTTGTCGTTGTCACAGTAACATAATATATTCGTTTTCTTTTGTATGTACAATCACGTGCTTAAAATGTATCCGTTCCTGCGCTGATAATGAAAATGTACAGTTAAAAATGGCGTATCATAACGCAAATACTGACGTATATATGAATGCATTATTTACTCCCGTGACTGTACGTACATATTATGAATGTACTTCCACATTGCAATGCTATAAATGAAAACTTGTTACAATTTGATATTTTGATTGTCTATCAATTTCTTATTAAATGTTATATTACGAGTGTAACGTTCTTCAAAGTTGCGTGGGAGCACTAACAATAAAAAGTTTTAGCTAGATATAAAATTTTGCTAAAACTTATAATTTATTTATTTATTTATTAAAACATTATCTGGCAGTACTGGTACACTTAGATTGGCTGTGACTCCATTTAGTAGCAAATAATTTTTTGTCACTTCTAATTTTTTATTGCTCTGTGGCATTTTAGTCATGATGATTTACTACAAGTTACTACAATTTTGGTTTTTTCAACGTCAATCAATATAGGTTACTCATTTTCTATTGAAATATTAAATATTTTAATTGTTTTTAATATGTTTAAATAATTTATCCTCTTGAATGAGGGGCCGCTCCGTCGATTTAGTATTTTTGTCTATTTTTGTGCTTGAAAGAAATATTTTCAAAAAAAGCAGTATTTCTTTAACAGTGCTTTTTGAACTGATGATAATATTTTTGTCACTTTGCCTAATGAATAGGTCGAATGGAAATATGTAAAAATAATATAATAAAGAGAGAAATTTATTTTAATTGTAATAATATTGTGAAGCTAAAATGCTCATGTAAATAAAAATGGCGTAGTGTATAAAGTTATAATATGTTAGAAATACACAAAAAATACATATTTTTTACTGTCTTTCATTTACTTTCATACTTATTCGGAGATAAATTAGTCATCGCCTATATAACCTGACATGATCCGATGGTGACATGAAGTAGGCCTAAAGGCCTGCGCAGACTACGTACGCGGAGAAAACAGTACGCTCCGCGAATACAGAAGTACGCTCCGCGAATACAAATTCCTCCACGGATTCACCGCGGACTGAACGCACACGGTGTGCGATCATTTGTTGTCCGAGAGTATTTAAATAGTCTAATATTACGTTGTGCTGTAATTTACATAAAGTTTAATTAAGCAAAAGAGAAGGCGTTTCAAAAGAGAATACTGGGTCCAGCATTTAACGCCCACAGCGGATTTTACACCGCGTTAAAAATCGATTCGATATAAATAGATGGACCCAGTATTCTCTTTTAAAGTGTCTTCTCTTTTGCTTAAACTTCATGTAAATTACAGCACAGCGTAATCTCAGAATATTTAAATACTCTCTGACAACAAAATGATCGCACACCGTGTGCGTTGAGTCCGCGGTCAATCCGCGGGAGATTTAATATTCGCGGACCGTACTTTTTCTCCGCGTACGTCATCTGCGCAGGCTTTTCGAGTAATTTCTATGGTGACCTTGAAATGAAAGTTAGTTAAATTAATTTCAATTTCGCTTAGATAGTTTCTACATCACTTAGTGAGTATGCCATAACGTTTTCGGAAGTTATCTGATAATCACCCGGTATGTACATATTTATTAAAGCATAAAATAAAAAATATATTATATTAGAAATGGCCACCTTCACCTTTTCTAGTCCTTTTAATATGTCTGGCCACGAATCTCTGGATTTACGCACTGTTTTCGTGGGTATTCCTCGCCACTGCTTGCTCCGGAGATTATTAAAGAGACTCAATGTCGCCGTGTCGTTTAGAGCGGCTATGTCCTCTAAAACTGACCATAAAGGCCTACGCAGACGACGGACTTTTCTCCGCGGCGAAGAAAAAAGTGCGCTCCACGAATAAAAAGTCCGCCGCTTATTTACCGCTGACTCAACGCACACGATGTGCGAGCATATTTTGTTGTCCGAGAGTATTTAATTTTTGTGCTGTAATTTACATAAAGTTTAAGCAAAAGAGAAGATGCTTTTTAACGCGGACTAAATTCCGCCATGTGTGTTGACTACGCATAGTTCGTTCGTTCTATTTTTTCGGCGGACTGCCGCGTACTTTAATCCGCTACACTACGTGGGTGTCCGCGGTGTTTCGGCGAACTTTTTATTCGGCGTACTTTTATTCGTCCGTGTGCCTTGCTCGTTACTCCGCGTTGGCAATAGATTCGAAATATAGGCATGCTTAAACTTCAAGTAAATTACAGCACAACGTAATCTCAGAATATTTAAATACTCTCGGACAACAAATGATCGCACACTGTGTGCGTTGAGTCCGCAGCAAATCCGCGGGGGATTTTGTATTCGCGGAGCGTATTTTTTTCTCCGTGTACCTACGTCGTCTGCGCAGGCCTTTAGTAAGGGATCTATTTTGACGGACAAAAACGCCACGGATAATCCCTCGTCTGCGCAGGCCTTTCAGGGTTGAGGCCTGGGCTAGATGATGGCCTGTCTTTGGCTTTTATAAAGTCCGGAACGTTGGTTTCAAGATGGCGACAGAGATCTGCTCGAAATTCTACGGTACATTTTTAAAAAGTGTATTTTGAGAGGTTTCACAACACGATCCTAGATTGTCTCTTGGTACATTTTGGCATAAGTTTTCACTCCTTTTTCACAAAAATGTAGCTTTGTGACTCCTTTGATAAGACACGCCCCACCAAACCATCAGGCGCTTTGCAGACGGCGGGGCGGGGCGGTCTTTCTGACCGCGAAGGAATAAAGACCGCGTCGGCCCGTCTATGCCCGCGACTGCCCTCACGGCGAACACAAAGCAAAAAGACCCCGCCGCCAGTCCCCCCGGGCACCTGCGGTGCGGTCTTTTTGCCCTCTGTGTGCGTTTGTAGTATAGGTTCACTTTGTGCTATCGTTCGCGGTGAAATTGACCGGCCAGCTCCGCCCCGCCGTCTGCAAAGTGCCTCACTGACGCAGGATGACGACTACGTTTCTACCTTTCCGACCACTTGAACAGCTTCTTTAGAACTGTGAGCGAGCAATTTATCATTTTGCTTATTGTAGTGCTCTTTAATCGTGAATTCTATTGCATCGATTAAAGTGGATATTCCTGTGCCTTTCACCTGCGTATCGCGACACCAAGCTCTAGGTCTTGTTTTATAATAGGCAACTGACTCCTAGCGGGAAACTTCATTTCTCGCGATGAGATTTTTTTGCTTCCCAATGGGGTTTCGACGAATTCTGTGTATGCTATAACAGCATTTACAGCCTTTGTCGTTCTAACAGCATGCGGCCGCCCCGATGTTTTATGGTCTTCGACAGAGGAAGTGTTGTTGTATCTGTTGATTGTACAATAAACGAACATAAGGTTGATACCAAGCTTTTGTAGTGTCTGGAATATGACCGACGGCTCCATACCCACTTTTTGCAAGGCGATCATTGCAATCTTATTTTCTTTAACAACCCATTCTATATTTTAATAAGATAAAGAACACGAAAAAGTATATGAAATGAACAACAAACTACCTTCAGACATACAAATGCGGAATCTTTCAGTACTTTTCAATCAAAACTACTGAAATGTATAAAAAAATAATCATTTATTACTATGAACCGTTGGATCTCGCACACTGAAATTCTAAGGCGAATACTGTACCTAACCTTTTTAATTTTAATTAGTATAAGTTCTCATGTAAGTGACATTATGTCTTTATGAGAATAAATATCTTTGAACTGAAATGACGCGAAATCGAAAGAAATTTTTAAAATAATAAACGCGATCCAAATTCAAAATAATTAAAAAGTCGAAAAAAGAAAGATTGAATGTAACAGGATTTAGACTAGTTATATTACACGTGTGTGCGTGGGCACGTGCCCAAAGTGCCTAAAGGTAAAGAGGGGCCTCATTATTGGGATTCCAAAGGCAAGGAGTAAGTAAGTAGTTATTTGGACACACCTTCCATACGAAAATTTTCAAACCCCTTTAACAATGTATACAAATATAGTTCTCTAGACTTGAACTCGGGAATACACGATCCACCATCCGAGTTAAGATGCGACGCTCTCTGGAGCTACCTATCACCTAAAAGTTAAAAGAAAAAAAAAAGAGTTTTTTTCCAAAGAATTTTGTTACGCACTTAAGTTATTGCTAGAAGACGGCAATTAAAGTCACATTAATTAGCAATTAATAGGAGTAGTTGCGAAAATAGGGGTCCCCTATTCCTTACAAATATCCGTTACTAGGGTTGTTGAACGGCAGAGATAGGTCTTAACTATAATGATTAAAAGTTAGTTGACCTTTGTTTTAATGCTTATTACAGTTAGACGGATACCATAGATGGTGCGTCATCATCATTATTATGCACAACCAACACACGTCCCTTGCTGAACAAGGGCCTCCCCCAAAGATTTTCAGAGGGCTTACATCAAACTCAAACTCAAACAACTATATTCAAATAGACTTTTACAGAAAGTACTTTCAAATTGTCAAATTTAAAGCAAGATATACTAAATAATAGACTTAATTACTATAATAATTTAGATATATGAATACACAGTATACCTACAGACGTAATGCGACTACCACCGCGTCGGAGTTGTATCTTGCTGAGAAAACCCGGCGAGAAACTCAGCAGTTTCTCTTCTAAACTTGTTTTGGGTTTTCAACAGGCGTTAGTGAAGTACAATGTGTCATTTTGAAACAAATAAACCTAGTGAGTGTCTAATCTAAAGAATATAAAACAATGGGAAAAAAATATCAAATCCCGCATCGAGCAGAGAGCTTACACCCAGGCATTTTTATCTATAAGGTAGTTTTTTGTAGTATGATAGCCCTTTTTCAATAAATGGAAATAGAAAAACATTTATTAACCTCATGGACATCGTTACATTTATAAAGTAAACACAAAAGAAGTAGGCATTAACTACAAAACATATAGGTAACAGGAAAAAAAGATCATACCATCAGACAGCGGTGTCCCGATGCCCAAAAAGACAAATTGACCTCACTCAGCATATAGCCTGGGCTGTATGAGCCCAGGCGCTGATTTTCAGTAGGCCCAGACTGAGATGACGCACGGCCATTTGCGGCGGACATGCGTGTGTACATATACATATAAGTATCATAAATACTATAGTATAGATAAAAATAAATAAATAAATATGCGCCCGACAACACACCTCTTGTAATGGTCTCGAAGTAGGGATTAATATCCCTGTGTAACGAGGTACCACACAAGGAAATTAGCCAGGGGCGTCTCCCAGCACACCCAGACCCGAGTTGATTCAGAAAAGATCGTTTCCTGAATTGACCCGACCGGGAATCGAACCCGGGACACTAAGGAAATCGAGGCGATAAATGGTGAGTGATTCAATATATTGTGTAGTATAATAATAAAATGAACCTAAAACTAAAAACCTTAAAAAATATAATTTAATAACTAAAATATATATTATTAAAAGAATAATTGTAATACAATACATAGACAATAGATACGGTGCCGAATGTGTAGTGTGAGTCTGTGTGTGTGGGCGTGTGTGTGTTGGAACAGCACAATACAGGTGGTGCTGCAACTGGAAATTAATAATAATCTGCCGCAGGTGGGTAGTTTGACTGTTCAGAGCGGCGCTTGGGCCCGCTGGTGTAATAACTCAATATCGACTAACTCACGCTTAACATTAGTTTCTAATTGATAAAGCTGCTCTGATGTGATTTTTGAATCTATGTAGTGGTAACTCACAAATGGCTTTTGGGATCTTGTTGTAATAATGTATTCCTTGCCCCATGGGATCCAAAAATTTTTTGTACCCTAAAGAGTGGAAGTGCAATTTTATCCTTATTCCTAATATTTTTGCAATATAAGTATATCACTGTGTTTAGTATAAATACCAATATTTTTTCTTACCAAAACAATGCATTTATAAATATATTGTGAACCTACAGTGAGGATACCAATTTCCTTAAAAAGCTCTCTCAGAGAAGCCCGTGCACGCAGCTTATAGATGGATCTGATCGCTAGCTTCTGGAGGACAAAGATGGTTTGTATATCCGCGGCTTTACCCCCAAGTACAATGCTGTAAGACATTACACTGTGGAAATAACTAAAATAAAACCTTATTTTTCTCACTGCAAATGCAGCCGAACTTAGTCTGCCCGAGAGAGCTGTAAATATGAGGGTTCCATGGAAGTTTTGAATCTAATGTGATTCCTGGAAAAACTGTAGAGTCAACAAGCTTCATAGTATTGCTGTCTATTTTTAGGTCAATGTGGTTATCTTTAACATTAGGCAACTTAAAATTAATACATTTAGTGTTTTTTGCAATAAGCTGCAGATTATTTACTGTGAACCATTGTAAAACTTTAGAAAGTGCGTCATTTACATCATCAAAAGGTAATCCATCCTTCGCAGTTCCATGTCAGGTCATCCGTCCACCTTGTGGCTGGGTGTGACACCACGTTATCAACAACGAATTGTCACCATTCTAGAATTTTTAGCCTCTTCAGCTATCATAATCTAGGTAATTCTGTAACAATTCGAACCTTTCACTTTTGTCTTTAATAGATACCTACGCACTAAAAAAGCAACAAAATATCTTTAAACGCTTATGTCGAAAACGTATAATTTACTTAAGATAGAAACTCTTTAAGGGCACAAGCGGGACAAGAACACGGGTCTTCCATAATCCGGGTGGCTGCTCTTCCAACTGAGCTATCGAGGCCATTGACAGATCTGGCGAATTTGTCTAGTGTAAGTACGTTGTAAGCCAACGTTGTTTCATCAATGTTATAAGGCCTTGCTTTTTAACACCCGAAAGACGCCTGAGCCCTCGAATAAGATCGATTTTTTCTAGTTTTTAAATGAAACAAGAGCAAATTTATAATGCTGCAAATAAAAAATCACTTAGCGTCATCTTAGTTTATTACTTTGATACGATTGTTAATTAGGGTACCAGGTACGTAGTACCAGTTTTACAGCATGAAAATTGGAAACTTAGCAGATTCACTAGGCGAGGTTCAAAGTCAGTTTTATTTAGTTTGAATTTTTACTTTGTTAGGGAAACAAACAGTTTTTTTTAAACACGTGCTTAACTAAACTTACAAAAGGACATCAACATTGAATGTTTTCTCCACTTTTGGGCAATACATGAAAAGTGTTTGATCTAGACAACAATTGAAAAAGGTTAATAACAGTAAAGATATCAACTATGTTTAGGTACTAAAGTGAGAAGTAAGATCTAATAACATACGAGTATGTACAAAAACTATGAAATTCTTTCAGCGGTCGGTTGTCAACAAGGTGACCCTCTTGGTCCGGCCATTTTTAGTTTGTCTATAAACCCTTTAATTCAAAACTTGCATTCAAAATTTAACGTTTGGTATTTGGATGACGGAACCCTAGGAGACAAACCAGATACCGTACTATTGGATTTAAAAAACATTATTAAAAAATTTAAATCAATGGGTTTAGAATTAAATTTTGAAAAATGTGAACTTTACCTTCCTGAAAAGCTGGAAAACAAAGACCTTATAATTAAGAAATTTAATCTTTTGGCAAAGGACATCAAAATTATTGACAAAATCTCCTTGTGTCTCCTTGGGTCCCCCATTTTTCCGATTTCTTTTCCAAATTTTGTCGAAAATTCAATCTCTAAATTTAAAGAAAAATCCGACCGATTGGTGAAGATCACCCCCCATTAGGCCTTATTCATTTTGAGATTTTGATTATTCGTTCCAAAGTTTACTTACCTCCTCCGATCAACCCCTCTTTGGACTAATCAAAATCTTCTTTTGTCCATAGACAGGCTTATCAAAAATTCATTAGAAACTGTCCTTAATATAAAATTACGTGAATCTTCATGGACACAAGCCTCACAAGACTAGGCATTCGCAAAATTTCAAGTGTATCTCTACCAGCTTTTTTATCGTCTGCTTACAGCACATCCGACCTCACCAAAAAAATCCTTTCCCGTTCCGTTCCGACATCAGAAATTCTCTAGACAACGCTAAAAAAGCTTGGCAAATGGCCTGGCCTAATCAAATTCCCGCGTGCCCCAACTCACAGAGAAGTTGGGATGAAATTATCTGCAGTGCTGCACACAATGGTTTGCTTCTGTGCAGCTCAGGCTCCGAGCGGGCAAGGCTTGAAGCAGTTTCCCGTAAAGAGTCTGGGCACTGGCTAAATGCCTACCCCTGCACAAATACGGGTAATTGCCTCGACCCTAATACACTGCGTGTTGCAGTGGGATTGCGCCTCGGAGCAGAGCTGTGCGTATCACACACCTGCCCCTGTGGTACTGTGGTTGACTGACTGGGACACCACGGGCTCTCATGTGTTAGGAGTGTAGGCCGCTTGTCCCGCCACGTCGCTTTGAACGATGTCATTCGTCGGGCCTTCGCCTCCGTCAACGTACCGGCTATATTAGAGCCGCAAGGTATCGTACGTGACGACGGTAAGAGACCCGACGGGATGACACTCGTTCCATGGACCATGGGCCGGCCGCTGGTGTGGGATGCGACCTGCGTCGACACGCTGGCCCCTTCCCATGTTCCCGCTACGAGTAAACGGGCAGGCGCGGCGGCTGAAGCGGCGGAATATAAAAAGGCACAAAAGTACCAGAACATCGGTTCCGGTTACACTTTTGTGCCTTTCGGCGTCGAAACCCTGGGTCCGTTGGGTCCGAGTGCACAGAACCTTTAAAAAAATCTAGCTAAAAAATTGATTTCAACTACATGTGACCCAAGAGCTGGTACATTCCTCGCACAACGTGTGAGTCTTTCTATACAACGGGGGAATGCTGCCAGCATCTTGGGTACCTTACCACAGGTGCAAAATTTTCTTAGTCGTTTTTAGTTATATTTATTTTAAGGTTTTCTTTTTAATTTTTACTGTACTGTATATATTGATTATATAATCGTTCTGAATAAATTATAGATTTAGAGACGTAAGGTTAAGGTACGGTTATCAAAAAAGGGGACATACGGTTTTTACAGATTTAATCATCGTTCAATATAACCGCTCAGTATCTACCGGCCACTTGGTGGTTGCACGCCTGAAAAACAAATATTTTTCAGGAACTAGGCCGAAGGCTGTTTTTGTTAAAACCACCTGTGTTTTGGACAGCGGGATATCAGAAAGGCTGCATTGTATCAACAGATTCGCTTCCGCGATAGCGCTTTGTCATCGGACGATAACAAAAATCTTATTTCCTAATATGATGTAATGGAAGTAACACTCATATATCTATTAAGGAGCTACTGTTCTATTACGTGGCGAAAGTTTGAGAAGATGGTGTCTTGCCACTTGCTGCCCTCCAATTCAGAACAGAGTCGACGACCGATTCGGTACATTTCCCGAAAAGTAGCATTATTTTTTTAAATGTCAGAGCCTGACTTTTATGATATTCAATATCAGAATCAGATGAACAAAATGAATAAAGAATTACCAGAAAGGTCCAACTTCATTCTGAATCGGGTGGCTAGGTAGAAACGTTTTGTCGGGTTCTAACTTCTAAGTTGACCAAACGATTGGCTCGATCTCATCGATTGTTGGTAGAATGGATCAATCAAAGGCGACTAGCACATGGTGCGGTCAGCAACAGAAGTAGCTAAGCATTCAAGTACATACTTTGTCATAGTTGTTACCATTCTAACTGCTATCTGTCATATGCCTTGAAATTGATCCTTGGATAAAGTTAATGTGACAAGTTAATAAAGTGTTGAGCTCTTCTGTCGCTGAACGAACTATTTAATCTATAGTTTATTGACAGAATACTGGAATTTTAAAAGATGTTTCTCATTCGAGAAGTCAAATGAAGCTGCCCATCAACTACGAACCTGCTTTAAAGTTTTGGAGTGAAATGAAGAGAAGGAGGATAATTATGTAGTATTTATCTTCGGGATCACCAGTTAAAATTGCGATTCCGCAAGGATCTATTCTCGGATTTCTGGTCCATTGTTATTCTTTGTAAATATAAATGACGTGCCATACAAGGGCTGGCCATTACCTCGCTCCATTTATTAACCTTCCTATCTAATAACAAACATGTTATGCCATGTAGGTAGTCCATGTACTTTCCCAATCTCAGTGAAACAAGGAACAAAAACAAAGGAAATGTCAACTTTTCGGTGTACATTTTAAGTGAAATATCCAAGGCTCGCCTTATCGATTAGTTTACATAATCATGCATCCTTTATCACGAGAGGAACGAACCTTGCTTATGTTTACCCGGTGTCTGAGCAGGAGTTTCATATAAATGCCCGCACTTTACCACAAACGGTTCATACCTCCTGGAGGCTTCTAGTTGCCTGGTACTTCTAATTGAGTTGAAATTATTAAGTGAATAATTAATTCACATAAGCTGAAGTTTTATTTCATTCAAGTAAATTAGGTGTTTTTAAAAAAAAACAAATTATTTTCAAGATGGCAAAATTTTTACCTGTTATAATTTTATACATTACATTGTCTATGTTGAATGCAATACCATTAGACACCAACGATATTGATTCTGTCCTTTCGGGCTTGGGTCCGGACGATTTATATGAAAATGGAATTGATGAACATGGTGACGTCATTGATATATCGTATTTGGGACCTCAAGCATACGGATCACCGAAGAATGAGAGCGGTAAGTCCTTAGTATCTAAGTAAAGTTAGATTTAGTTTTGATTTTCACCAGCTGGCTAGCCAGCCAGCTGGGTTCATAACCACTTTTGGACACAGCCAGTTCGTGGTAAACTCTTATCGGCTGAATTTTAGTGACCATCTTCAGTTTAAGAATCCGTTATGTTTAGCTAAAAATTAAAACAAATTAGATCTAGAACTAATAATTATGATATGACAAGCGTTGGAACATACTGAGGGGAAAAAAAAATGGAAACCCCCAAAATAAGCCCGCCTAAAGTGATAGTACTTGTAAGTAAAATATAGTATCTATATTAGAAATCTTCTTATCCATATATATCTCTCGATAAAATCAATCCTTGTTTACAGCTTTCACCTTCACCTAAGGTCACATTCCTATTTCTTAAGAATTATAATGTTCTTAAAATATTTATTGTTTTTTTATTGCACCGAGAAAAGTACAATTGCCTTATTGCCTGGGCGAATAAACAATTTCCAAGAATAAAGATGAAAAGTGCACTTTTAACTACAGATTGGAAAGTGACACACATTACTTTTCGCGTTAACCGGGTTAGAATGGGAAGAACATATATTATAGATCGCTTATAAATCATACTTAATACAAGTTATTCAACTACTGCTAACGACACCTTGTGAACTTAACTCGCTCATCACTTGTAAAATAAAAACAAGTTTTCAGTATGGTTAGGTAGACTTAAATCATTGTTTAAGTTTCTATAAGTAGATTGAGATATAGCCGTTTAAAACAATTAAACAGTATATAAATCAGTAAAAAAATAAACTATTAGCCCAGCTTTTATAACAAAACTGTTTTGTGGCATAACTGTGCAAACATTCTTCTAATAAGTGTTGTTAATTACAAGTATTCTATCACATTAGGGTTTTTTAAATTGTTTTTGGATCTGGATAAAATGGATGGTTTTATCAATACGATCTGTTCGATTGACTGTTGAAGGTCGTATTATTTCTTTTCGTATCTAAATGCATAACTACTTACTTAACATTTGTTTCATTGAAGACATAACCCGTCCTCAGGTTAACCGTGTTAAACTAGGTCGCTTGTATTAAGCCATCAAGTGGTTATCACGACCCTTGTTCACTTGACGGCTCTTGATAAACTTGTTGCGATAACTTATTTTTGAGATCCTGACAGGTCGTTTCCTCTTTTTTATGACACCTCGTTGTTACGGTAGGTGAGTAAAGACACTAACTTTTATGGTTATTAGGTAAGTGTGAATTCTGTATAAAATTCATTTCGTTATCTAAGGATAGAAATACTGGAATATACGATGTCGGACTTTGTTGATGTATCGTTAGTTAGGTATTGCGTTTTCCCTTCATTTTAGTATTTTTAACTTTTAAAATAATATGAATTTATCGCAACTCAATTGTCTTCATACTGCTTGTTAGAGGATAAGCCGATCGAATCTTAAGTTATTATTATACCAAAACTTAGAAATAAAAAGTGAAAAGTTTTCCTACAGTAGGTCAGAAAGTTATAGTTGAGTTGGTGTGAGTGAGATTGCCCAACCCCATAAAAGTTGGGGCAGACAGAGTTTTTTTAAATCTAAATGTGTTAGTTCCCATAAATGAAGGTATTGGAGCTAGCGATTGAATATTTAAAACTTTTAAATGGCTAAACCACCCGGATATGTTCTCTCCGAAAAAAAAGTAATTAATCCATCCCGACTGATCGGGTACTTTTAGCGTTCTGTAATTTTCATCTTCACTTAACTTAAGGCATAAAACAGCGTTATAAAAGTCTAAAAAGCCTGGTAAATTTTAACTTTTTTATCACATTTTTATTCAATTTCAATTTCCAGGTGAAGCCCTCGCTGCCTGGTCGGAGTCATCCCTGATGAATCCTGAAGAGACGGGCGAGTACGCTGAAGGTGATATCCTGCAGATGGCCAGCCCTTCCACAAGGAACGGTATCAGTGGCCAGACGTACAGGTGGCCCAATGGCATCATCCCTTACGTCATTGAGGGATCCTACAGTAAGTACTCGTATCAGGAAGATCACTAGCTCCTAGGACAAGCGCAGTTTTAGACCTCGAAAAGGGTAAGGGTTCAAGCGGGAGGATCAGCTCGAATTTGTTTCTATCTTTGTGTGGGAAAATAGTGCATTGTTAAATGCTAAAAATAAAAAAATGACTTATAGTATAGTAATCGATAGTCATTTCCGCCGAAATATTTCTTTCGGGTCTTAAAAGGCGCTTGCCTTATAACATTGATGAAACAACGTTGGCTTACAACATCGTTAAATACACTAGACAAATTCATCAGCTCTGTTAATGGCCTCGATAGCTCAGTTGGAAGAGCAGCCAACCAGATTGTGGGACGCGGGTTCGTGTCCCTTTGAGCCCAAGGATCAGTACGTCTACCACGAGATGCCACTTTAAATTTACATTATCGTTCTGAGCAGCGGAACAAAAAGCTTAACTCAAGGAACCTAACTGGTTTGCTAACAATGTCAATTTCCAGACCAACAGCAACGCGACATGATCATGAAGGCCATCGCCGACTACCACCGCCTCACCTGCCTGCGCTTCGTGCCCTACAAGAGACAGGCGGACTATATTGTTATCCAGAGCCGAAGTACTGGGTGCTGGTCGAGCGTCGGCCGTATTGGTAGATAAAGTTTCTTACATTTATGATGTCCTGGTAGACAGTAGAAGTAGAGAAATATTTAATAGGTATCGTTTAAGAAGTAACTGATATAGAAACTTACAGCTATTCAAGCTCTAAGGTAAGTCTAAGGTTTAAGCTAGGCAAGCTCTAAAGTTCTCGGCCTGAGTGATACATTACCTTTAGCTTTTTAATTTTATAGTAGCTTGGTAGACAGCATGCGAATTGATGGCCGTGAGTGCAGACAAGTTCTGGATCATTTTAACTAACCAACCTCAAGGTATTAATTACCTGATATTTTTCCGCCTGGTGGTTAGCGGTTAACGCAGCCTATGGCCGCGCGCAACACCAGCAGGCTTGCAGGGTCATCACTCGAGCGTTGATGATCCTTTAAAAACCTTTTTATCCCCTCTAGGACAATTCCACCATAGCTCATTGGGAAAACCTCTGCAGGGAGTTCATTCCACACTTTGAATTTTATGGGGTTATGTTTTTGGTTAAGATCTTTATTTCTCACAAGAATACATCACTAAATGATGGTTGACAGTGTATGGTTGATCCTCTATGGCTTTGGGTAACATAACAACATTCCATCAAGGCTATATCCCAAACGGGGTAATCAGAGGGAAGTGATTGTTGCCATCATGGTGAACGGAACACTCAAAAGCCCACTTTTCACCAATAGTATCAGAACTCAACGTGGTAGGTGGCGAGCCCTCCACCGTTATCCGAGTTGATTTGGTTTTTTATCGATGTTTTCCATCACCGGAGAGTTAGTCGGTTAACAATGAACGCAAAGATTTTGGTTCTGGCCAGATTTGGACTCGGGACCACACGATCCACGATCCTAATTGGGGTACTTAACCACTTATGACCACTTATTATGACTTGGTCAATATTCAATTTGCCCTGAATACCTCCAAGTAAGTTTTGTCTGAATGTATTGACTTTTTCTTCGTGTGCGTAGGTAAGTGACTCTTAAAAGTATATTTGAATGAGGACTTGTTAAACTCTCAGGGGGACGCCAGGAAGTGAACCTCCAGGTGCCCGGATGCCTGACGAAGAAGGGCACGGTCCTGCACGAGCTCCTGCACGCCGTTGGCTTCATGCACGAGCAGTCACGCCCTGAGAGGGACGACTTCGTCACCGTCAAGTACAGCAACATAAAGTCTGGTAATCTGCTTCTTTGAATTTTATTTTGTGATACGTCGAGCCGAGACGGCAAGCGGACTGCGTGATCAAAGCGCAGGCTACGGGTACGACGCCTGCAAGCAACCAGATATAAATTGAAAAAAGGGGCCCATTGTACCTCCTTTTAGACTGATTTATGAAAATATTTTAGTTTTTTGGGGAACTTATGGTTTGAGAAAAATGTAACCTCTGACTTGGCCTCTGCATAATTTATTTGAAGAAATATGACACCAATAAGGCAGCTTGTTCATAAAGATTTTTAAATGATACCTAACCAAACGCTTGACGCAGAGTTTCGGTACCGCCTGTATATTGCTTTTCTGCTTTAGGTACTGAAAATAACTTCAGGAAGTCAGAAAAGAAGAACACCAATGATTTCGGCGTTTCCTATGACTACAACAGCGTAATGCATTACTCTGAGTATGCGTTCTCCAAGAACAACAAAAAAACAATCGAAGCTAAGGTAAGTAAGTTATCTACGATGGTAGTGATGAATGATTTGGCCCGTCTGGCGGAAAAGTCGAGGTTCTGCGTATAGCGCTGAAGGCGGTAGCTTTGTTCCCGACCCCCGACCGAAGCCCTGACTCGCGATCATATTACGAAGTTGCTCGGCTACGCTCAGTTTAGGAACTTGACGAGTTATGAGGGGGGGGGGGGGGGGTGCTAAAAAGCCCTCAATATGGTACATCTCTGTAATAAGTAGTATACTGAAAGTAAAATATGCATCAAAATATTTCAAGTGAAACTATTATTCACAGCAGCTTATTTTTTTGTTTCTTAAAGTGTACATTATTGCCCTTACGAGTTACGTCTATGTTGAAGTCTGAGCGCCTAGTGCGAGCTACACAAAGAATTTGTATGGCATTGAGTCAGCGCCACCTAGCGGCAAAATTGGGCAACGTGATGCTGAAGTCATTCGAATCACTCTGGGCCCCACAGGGCATATTTGTACTTAACATTTACTTCACCTTTTTGAGACTTTCCGCTACTCTTTAGTCCGCTAACGTTGTAAAATTCATCTGCGCCTAACAAGCATTAGTTATTATAAAGAGCCGCTCACCTTTGATTATGTTTTGGGAATTAAACATTTGTAAATTTGTAGTAAAAATATCTTTGCGTTGTAGGTTGATGGGGTGCAGCTGGGACAAAGAGAGGGATTAAGCAGAGGGGATGTCCAGAAAATCAACACTATGTACAATTGCAAGAAAGGGTAAGCAAACTAATTCATCGTATCCTCATCACCTGCTCCTTTAATCCTAGTCGTTATGCCTAGCTAGAGGCCTTATAACATCCGACAGTAAGTTTCATCACTAGAACAATCCGCACTAATTCTTCACGCCATGATAGAGTATGGCTCGTCTGACCTCATATTATTTATGGAGTGAGGCGACTTATGAAGGCCGTATCATTAAAACTGGCAAGTTTTTTATAGTTCGTGTATGGCATTGAAGCATGCATGCCGCTTCATGGTAAGCGACCTATGAACGCGTGCCACACCAGGGGCATCACTCGAGTATTGCCGAGATTGCAAAAACCTTCTTCAACCTCTTGAATAACTCCATGCTATAGCTCATTGGGTGAACCTCGGCAGGGACCTCATTCCTTAATTAAAGCGTACTTGGAAGGAAGCACATTTAGAACCGAAGAGTCCTAGACCATGGGAGATCCAGAGTGGGAGGATAAACTTCCGGTCATTGGTGATCGGTTCACTGATAGAAAGGGCATTTATCAAACAGTTATTTCGAACAAATGCCGTTGTAATTTAATCACGCGAGTCGAAACGAAAATCATGGCAGTAGATATGAAAGGGTATGTATACCTACATTTGGAGCTTCCTCAACTTTGGCTGTTGTTTTTTGGATTCAGGCGAAAGTGGCACAGAATAACAGTCGCACTGACATTTAATCATTTTTCATTTTGACTCAATAAAGATGCTGACTATTTTTTGGAACTGATTTTGTTTCGTAGAAAGACCCTATTCAAACACGAAAACAATAAATTTATGAAAAATACGTCAAACTTCTATAAAAAATACGTAATTAAAATTAGTTTTTAGGATTTCCGCCAAAACGCTTGCAACTGTCAGATGACCATGATGGCGTCACAGACCGATAACAATCTCGCGCTCTGTCAAAGTTACCTGATTATAACTTGGGTATGACAGTTATGTCAGCTTGTTTGCCGGTCAGTGACGTCATCACGCTTTGATGGCATTCGCAGTCACGGAATAAAGGGTTTTAAAAAACGCAATTTTAATTAATTTTGTATTACTTACGGCGTATAAATATGTTTGTTCTTATAATGTTATTTTAGGTTTTTAAATACTGCCTTCAATGCATAAAATATAACTTTACTTACATGATTGGAAACATGTGTCAACATACCTATTGCAGTACCTAATGGTTTGTCCAACAGTGGTAATGTCGGCGACTACTTTTCTTAAATTTCACCTTGAATCTTTATTTCAGTGAACCACAGAGCAGCAATACCACGGGCGGCTGGCTGGGCGGGATCTGGCAATCGCTTTTTGGGATCAAAAACTGAAAAACAGGCGTCTCAGCATCACTATTAAATCAACGTTACAAAAGAGAAACGATGCAGTTGCATGCCCAAGATCTGTTAGGCTTAATATATCCTAGTCGTAATTTTTATATTTCAATTGGATTTTGTGAATAAAAATTGTAAAAATAAACCTTTGTACTAATCCTTCACCTTGCACCATTGCGCTTATTATTCATTAAGGCGTCAACTCTCGTGGCTGGAATGAATAGCTTCATTTCTAAAATGTAACAATATTCTGAAGAAGTTCATAAGGCCCGAATTGACTGGCAACTGTTAATTAACAAGCTCTACAATCGAAAGGGGTCCTTATAGGTGAAATAGGAAGTAAAAGGTTTGGAATTTAGTAAAGGAAGTTAAGGAAAAGGCAAACACCAAACGTCGTCGAAAAAACTGAAATCAAATGCAAAAAATCATTTTAACTAACGACGTTGGCCGAATTCAGAAAGAACTCGTAATAGCAGCTGCTACGAGTACATCGACAAGACCACTGCTCTCAAATTACTAGATTTTATTTAGGGAAAATTGAGGTACATATTATATTAAAAATCAGTTACATTTCTTCAGCACATTTTTTAATCATTGCTTTTTCTAATCTAGCTATCATTCTAATTTTCAATGTACTGTACACTTTCGCCCGAATGCCTTTCTATACCAAGGCGGGGAGAATATACTTTCACTAAGAAGGATTGAATCGGCTTGCTCGGGTGGGGTAGGTGACTTAACCCCGAATCTAGAAACGATAATCAAAGTGGAGGACACTTCAAATCGATGCTGCTTTGTCACATGTCAATAGAAATGAAATCCCGACAGCTATACATGTAAGTACTGCTCAACTTTGATTTTTGTTTCTGGATTTGGGCGCTAGATTCCGGGAGGTAGTAGAAGTTACTTGGTTATGTATTCCTTTATCTCAGCTTCCATCAGGCACTTGATGTATTTGTAGGCTCTATCACATTTGCATGTTTCTTCTGAAATAGGAAAGTCATCATTAAGTATTTGAATCTTCTCACAAAATAAAGCAAGAGAACGATTAACGTCATTTAATGAATCTATAAGTACTTCTATACTAATATTATGAAGAGGAAAGATTTCTAAAGAAAAAATTTGAAACATTTTTGAAAAAGTGGAGCAAGATCGGCATATCAGTAGTAACGACGTAGCTGAAGAACTGGGAATTAACCACAAAACAGTTTTGACGCATTTGAAAAAACTGGGTAAACAACAAAGTACCTCACGAGCTCACTGAAAGAAACCTAATGAAAAGTGTACTCATTTGTGATTCTTTATTACGACGCAATGAAACCGGACCATTTTTGAAGAATCTGATACCTGGTGATAAAAAGTGGATCACCTACGACAAGAACGTGCGAAAAAGGTCGTGGTCAAAGGCCGGTCAGGCTTCACAGACTGTGGCGAAACCCGGGTTAACTCGCAACAAGGTGATGCTGTGTGTGTGGTGGGATTGTAAGGGCATTATTCATAATGAGCTGTTACCACCAGGCAGGACCATCGATTCTGAACTCTACTGCGAACAACTGATGAGAATAAAGCAAGAAAATGAGAGAAAGCGGCCGAAATTAATCAACAGAAAGGGTGTGGTTTTTCATTATGATAACGCTAAACCTCACACATCTTTAGCCCCTCAAGTGGGATATGTGACTTAACCCCGAATCTAGAAACGATAGTCAAAAGTAGAGCACACTTCAAATTGATGCTACCTTGTCACATGTCAATAGAAATGAAAGGGACAGCAGCTATACATGTAAGGACTCCTTAGCTTTGATTGACGTTTCTGGATTCGGGCGTAGGACAACACAGATTTTGAAAAGTGACGACCAACCAGTATGCAGTAAGGAGTTCTCTAGATACTTACTTCGGTCGGCTGCACAATTGGTGGCCAATTCTTGAACGTCTGTCATGACCTTGCCGTTCCTTTTGCCGGCGAACACCTTGGCAGTCAGAGCAGGGTCGAAAAAGCCATCTTCTGATAACACTCCTGTCTTCTCCAGAACACAGCGAACATAGCACTGCACAAGAACCAGAGAAACTTGTTGTTATAAGCCATGACAGCTCCATTCGTAAAAGTCAGCGTAAGGCCGTGGTTAACAAATGAAAAAAGGAAGGAAACATGCATTATTTTAAAAAGATTGTACCATTGAAAATAAAAACAAAACATTGTGTTTAGATAATGTCCCAAGAAGAGAAAGTTTACCTTCGGTGTTCGGTCGGTTTCATCCGGAAAACTGCCGCTTTCGTTGAGTGAATCTATAAATTCTAAAAAAACACAAAATATGACCAGTAAGAAACACAACGAATTAAAACAAAAAAAAGATATTTAATTCACAGGCATATACTCGTACTAACCCATTTCAATCCTAAATGTGTCATTACATACATCCATCATTGACTTTAACTCCTCCGTTTCTCTTGCATCACCAATCGAAGAAGTCGTATCTGCATCGTTGGAAGGCGGTGTGGTCATCATATCTCTAGACATGTCACTACTAGACTTGGTTGTGACATCGCGTGTTGATGCCGCGGAAGTACTAGCAACAGCAAAGATTGCTAAAACCACTGCTCCCCACATTCTGTCACTCTGGGACCTTTTGGAAAATAACCTGAAGGGACTCCGGTAATATAGCTTTTATAACCATCTCATTTTCCCATTAAATGATAATAGTCAGAGGTAAACCACATAAAGCATGCATCCAAAAACAAATCCTTGGCAATGTTTTATTTTTTTTTCAAAATGTGACATTGCAATAGAAATTGATGGAAAAAGATGCGTAGAATCGTTGGCTCGTTTTGTGCTAAGTAACTATTGCTTCCTCTCTGCCTGGATCGCTGCCGTTCGTGGGAATCATGTTTGAGTTTATATTTCTGTGTTTGTTTGTAGGCACTTTTAAAGTATTTGCAACTGTATTTTTGTAAGTCAGTATTATTAGGAAACATCACACCTTTATCACTCTTTGACAACTATCTAACTCATTTACAGCTTTTAACAGTTTGGTGTTAGATTCGATTAGATTTATTTTTCTCTTAAAACAAAATTACAATATATATTACATTAAATGCCAGATATAAATAAGAATTAGTATTAAGATCGTCAACAATATAGTAGGTAATAATAATAACATGCATGGAAACAATAAAAAACAATGTGAAGGTTAAAAAATAAACAGTTACAAATTCAAAATCATACAATCAAATACCATTAAAATAAATTCAAATTATTTAGACAGCCATATGTCCATAAAATCAATATATTTGTCTTAGACAATGGTTTTACCAAGTTAAAATTATGTAAAAATATTGTTGAACTCTGCAAATCATTGACTACTAAAGTACCCTGACTTGTCTACATCAGTCATCGCTACAGAAAAACAAAGTGTTATGATTATGTCAGATAAAGCTTTGATTTTATCATAAACTGATCGCAAGTACATAAAACACGCCCTACGCTTTCTTAATGTGAGTATGTGAGAACTCGGGCAATCTTTCGAAATAAAAATTTGTGTGACGTGAATTGAAGCGAGTGTTCTGGATTTTGGGTCAAACGCTCTTGTCACACCATCATTATGACTAACCATACACTGTCCACTGCTGCACATAGGCACCCCCTATAAATTCCCAAAGTGTCTGATTGTAGACTGTCAGCTTCCACCGTAATCCTAGGCCGGCAATCAGCCATCCATGCCCTGCCTGATACCCTGCTTCCTATGCTTAAATAGGCTATGCTTGCCAAAAACGTAAATCAAAAAACTTCATACGGATATGTAAAAAAATCAAGAAATCTCTTTAAGGAAGACGAATAAAAACCCAAAAGAAGATATAATTTGATTAATTGAACTCTAAATGTAGAAATAACTTTATCAATTGTAAACAAACAAACAGACATGTTAATTTCTCTGTTAATAGCCGACTTGAACGAACAAAATGACTTCCGCCTCCATTGCAAATAATTAGAGTGATCTCTGTAAGTATATGAATTGATGTGATTATTTGAATAATAACCTGTTTAGTAGCGGTAATCGTTTTGGCCTCACACCATTGTCAATGTAAATGCCTGCGAATCTAACTATCTAATATTACGAGTATAAAGAGGTAAGCGTTTGAGAGTTTGTATGTTTGGGACAGGTAATCCCCAAAACTACCGAACAGATTTCAAATATTCTTTCACTGTTAAAAAGCTACATTATCCCTGATTGCTATAGGCAAATATTTGTTTTAAAATAATTAGTTTTCAGCCAGATCAATTAACAATTATAAAGTAATCCGGAAAAAAGCGCTACCGAAAATATTTTTGTACACGCGCTGGCCCCACTGTTGATTATACGAGTTAAATCCATAAAATGTACTACAAAAATATAGGTGTTATTAGTCATGAAAAATTCCACGACACAATACACCTATATATTATAAATAAGTGGCTATAAGGTATGTTATGTGTTACAAAATAATGTAAATTGATAGGTAGATTTTGAGAATCATTACTACATAAGCATATCAATCCTTCCTTATGATTAAAAGTTAACTATTTCATCATCAAGGTAATTTTACGAAGATAAATTTTATAATTTACAACATATTATTGGATTAATAGATTCTGATATAGGTGAAATTAGAAAATACGTACGCACAATTATTATGTTTTTGCGCACGGCACAGTCTGGGTGTCTCACCCAGCGCGCGCTTATATTACCTAACCACGCGGACGAAGTCGCGAGCAACAGCTAGTCAGATAATACAAACCTAGATCTAGAAGGATTTGTGGTAAGAGCTCTCAGCCTGATATGCAGAGGGGGTGCCCTTTATTGTCCATAAAATTGGCGAGTGCCAGAAGCAAAAATATTAGTTTCGGTTTAATATCTTGATATTTGATGACCAAAAAATGTAATATGTTTTAAATATGTTAGTATTCTTACTGAATCATTGTTATTTGAACTACTTACAATGAGACATCTTGCCTTCAAGTTCCAATGTAAAGTACTCAGTAGAATCAGTGCCCTTTTTAATTTTAGTTGTATGTATATTCATAATAAATATACATAATAAAGTTTAGTATTTTACGTTTATAGATAATAGTTAATGTAAATTATGGTTATTTTTATGCTTTTAAATCGTTATGTAGTTAAGCATCTTGAATATTAAAGATATGGTTTGTATAATTAGGCATTATAATATTATGAATTGGAATAAAGACCCATCCAGAGGTCTTGGTTACGAAACCCTTTTGGATTTTACGAATCACAGCCTTTTCCCTTACGGTGTAAATATTTATCCAAATCCTTACGGGATAAGTAAAGTTCAATCAAAATAACAAAAAAATACATCTCTGGGACAGCTTACTCTAAGATCGTGTGACTTTTTATTAAATAACTGAGTGAAATAAAACAGATGTACTAAATACATTTTTGAATAAATGACGGTGCTAGAGACAAATTGAGTTTTTGGTATATTAATTAAGTGAAAGAAAATAATACAATGCTAAGATTTATTTACATATCCAAAATAGTTACGGAATATAGAAAAAAGAGTTTCATTCTCGATGCGTTTTATCATGTCTTGAATTAATCTTGATTGTAGCTGATGGAGGGCCCTTTACCCTCCATTTCATAATTGTTAACATCATCCTCTCTTTCCTTGGTGAAGTCCGATCCTTTTTCTCCGTACCTTCCACCTTTGTTGTCTACTTCTTCACCCATCTGCTGTGCGGTCTCGTTTCCTCTGTAAAAGATTAATCATTAATTTTCTTCCTTGGTTTGGTTAACAAGGGCAGTTAGGCCACAACGCCTACCTTTTTTAAAATACCTATATTGATAGACAGTGATCGCCAAAAGGTGATTGCTATCGATCAATATAGGTTTGTATTGTACGGGGCTTTAAGCATGAAACTAATTCACTATTCGTTTGCTAAATGCAAACTTAGGCCTTCTTTTGGAGAACTGTTGTCGTTCATGATCTGTGTATTAGCTCGTAATACGAGTATTATTTGATTGATTTTAATAAATAGTATCAATAAATACGAGAAAGTTAAATGTGACATTTTACATTCAAGTGTCAGTCCGTAGGTAACATTAATTGAATTTTATTCTTTAGCATTTTTCAATGCTCTATCTTCCATAGAAATCTAGAACCAGAAAAAAACAAATCTCGAGTCCATAGAGCCATAGTTCTAAGGTTTTTTGTCTTTTGTTCAGTAACATTGTAACTAAATTGGCCAAAAAGCGTTTTATGTATTTGTTTTTTGTACCACAATTCGTTTTCACACGATTTTCTGCAAATAGTTTGCCGAGGCTTCACATTATTTATTGCCTATTTCAATTCATAGTGACATTGAAAGAATCCTATCTTAGTAATGTTATCAATGCAAAAGATTGTGTGTATGTATGCGTGTGGGTTTGTTACTATTTCATGCAAAAACTACTGAACGGATTTAAATGAAACTTTACAGTAATACAGTTTATTCTTCACAATAACACATAAGCTACAATTTAACAAGATATTATGTAATTTGGCCATAATATATAACGTTAACGCGCCCGAGGCCGAATATTTAAGGTTCTGGGCAGAAGAACATTTAAATACACCCACTTGTGTAGCATTTCTTTTATATGTTATGGCAACTTTCAAGTTGCAGTTGTATGTATGTTATGTAATGTGATTATTTTAAAGGCAAAAAAACTTGACACACCTGTTGTCGTTGTCGTATTGGTAATGTTCCTCATCATTTTTGTTGTGTTCCTCCAAGTCTTGTTTGTTGCTGTCGTAGTTTTCTTCAGCTTCTCTGTTGTAAGACTCTCGTTCATCCTCGCGGTATTCTTTCTCGTTCTCGTATCTCTCTGCGTTTTCTTTATTATTTTGTTGTCTGAATAAAAATAAATTTGAATACAAAAGAAGTCAATGGTCATGTTTGTTTATTAGTCTACTGAAAAAATAATTGTTTTGTCTTTAAAAGTAAAAAAAATTGAAAAAAATTGAAAATATGGATGAGACATTAACAATCAATAACATATTTTTACGAAGAAATTATATTGATTTTCTCAATGCATAATATTGTAGTCTTACAAGGAAGTATCTTGGGTTAATGCGGCAGATGTTATGTTCTCATATAACAAGCGTTTCAGCGGACACGTTTTTATGAATAGTCTAAAGTTATCAATAAAAATTACCTGTCCTCATCCATTTTCTCAAGTTGCCCTTCTCCCCTCTCACCCTCGCCTTGCCAGTATTCCTCTTCCTCCTGCCGGTGGTCGTTAAGGTTCTGGCCCTGTTCTTCTCCCTCAGAGGAGTAGTTAGGAAAGTCTACCTCCATCTTATCTGGAGACCTGACCAGGCGATGGCAGCTTGAGGCCTGGAATACTGAACTTCCAGTTTATAATTTGTTCATCTTTCTTAGATTAATCACTTTAGACGCTAATATCGTTATAAAATGACAAATTTTACTTGTATGGGAATGACAGTCATGTACATTCGTTTATAGTAGTAGATATAGCCAGTGGCTGTCCTTGGCGGAAACTCAGGGCAGAGATACTGGTCTAAGTTTTAAATCGCATGTAGGTAAATGAATAATAAATTGAATATGAACTAGGTAAAAAAAATACTTACTCAAGATCCCAGCAAAGAACATTAGACAAACTGTAGTCGAAGACATTTTGGAAATATGTTTAATGTGTCTGCATTTCGTGTGATATTATATACCCTCACCAGTAGGTATCGGTAAGTGTTCATATAATTATAGCTTTCATTCTTAGAAATGTGTGACAAAAGTTGTGATATGAAACACGCAAGTTTTGTAGATTGCATTGTTGCTACCTAAAAAGGTACATATTTGCTTAATAAATTTGAATCTCACCATTCCGTTAGTTTTTGGCCTAATGCACGTTGAATATTTTTTTAACAAATTTTTTTATGACTATTGGACTAAGTCATAAAAAAAAGCAAGAACAGTAGGGGACTATTTTATATCTGTCACGATTATGTTACATCAATCAGATGAATCAATAATACACGTCGTACAATTGAAAGCCTAAACATGGCATTTATTAGTGAAAGGAGTGGAAATACAGTATAACTAAGTAAAAAGTGTGTTTAGAATGACGTCAAGCACACTTTTATCTTTTCTCTCGATTGAGCACTGATGTGGAGTCCTTTTCATTCATAAATCATTGGTGTTTGAGCTAAAGCTACATTGTATGTGGATTTTGTAGATCGTATGAAGTACACGTACTTCGCAAGGCAGACGTTAAGCAGCTGATCCTGGCTGACGTCACTAGAGGTCTAGCCTACAGGAGGGTTAGCAATATTTAGTATTCCTTGCTTAAAGGGGAGGGCGTGACAGATATTGATCGAAATAGCGCAAGTCTCTCCAACCATTTTTATTGTCTTGCGAAGTACATACACTAACGTCATCTACGAGTACTTCAACTTATGTGTTGTGCAAAATGATCTGATATCAAGTCTACATGATTTAATTTAAAGAAAGTTAGTATGATTCTTAGCGTTGCCTTAAACGTTTACGGCAAACTGTTTATGTAAATTACCCCCTCAAACCCAATCGCCACATTATGCAGCAAATTTAGGTATTCTTCAACACTGTTATCTTATCTTTCGAATAGTTTTACGTAGCTACAAGCTAGGAACCACTTCTTAATATTGAGCAGGGTAAGAAGTCGTAACTGTTGCCATGAGGCATCAAAGTTCTTCACAAATTTTCGTAATATTTGTGTTAACTATCTATAGATTCACTGCATTTTGTGAAGGTGAGTAGTTTGAAAGTTGTGAAGCTTTCACATTTTCTTTTTTATTGTTTTAGCTTTATTTAGAATTTTCCGTTTATTTTATGTTCGAATTTTCAGTTTTAGCTTTCTTTAAGTTTTTTTTAAGTGTACAGGTTGTGAAAAACGCAATAACATTGTAAAGTATGCCCATATATACCTACTGTAAGATTGATGTCTAACCAAACATGCTAATAAATAGAAAATAATAAAAAACATGTTTTAGAAACCCCTGAACCGAACGTTCTTGATGTGACCACAAATTCAAAACAAGAATATAAACAAGAATATAAACACATATTCAAAAGTATACCAGTGTTGTTCGAATATCTACTCGTTGCACTGCAGAATAACCCAGAAATACTTGAGAGTGACGACGTTATGGCTTTTACAGATTTCTCCAAGCGTATTCCTAGAGAAATAGCCAAAATTAATCCAGAAGATGATGAAAATAAAGAAGGAGAAACAAAAAAGGATAAAAGTAATAACGCAGGCCATGAAGACCACTTTTTGGTAAATTTTAATGCAGTTGCTAAGAAAAATACTCAGGATGAGCATAATTTATTGGATAAGGCCTGTAAAGATTCTCACTGTGAAAATATGGACCAGAAACTTCATGAAGCGAATGACCAAACACAACTAAATCAAGAGACTGGTGCTGATTCTAAAGATCGTTCGAGAGCTGCAGAAGATCAGAATAAACATATCATGGGAATAAAGGAATTAGAAAAATCCAAAGAAGTCAAAAAAAGAACACCAGATTCCAGATATTTTATTTCATTAGAAGTGGATGATAGCGAAGGAGCGGATCAGGAAGCTGCTGATGTTTTCGACGAAGTTGAGAACGGAGATCCAGTTGTCAGGGACGTTTCTGATGGCGATAAAGTTAATGATGGAAATAAAGATGATGAGGATGAGGACGGAAAAGGGTTGAGCTATACGACAGCAGATGTTGAGCAGAAGATTTTGCTAACAGAATTAATGTTGGAGGAATACAACGAATGATTATTTAATCGTTTTAAGCATGCCTTGATGTTATTCAGTAAGGTTACTATTTCGACCAAACCACCAATCTAGAGCTATTCACTGTTATATTCATAAACTTGTACTTAAAAAGAAAAACTAATAGTTACAATCAAAATGCAAGAATTTATCCAAGGAAGTGACTTACTTGCATAAGTCGTACAGTATTAATCAAAAATATTGAAATGATCATCTAAATGATAATAATATATTTAAAGATTCATGTATAGATCATTC
This sequence comes from Udea olivalis, assembly GCA_947369235.1. Lineage (NCBI taxonomy): Eukaryota > Metazoa > Arthropoda > Insecta > Lepidoptera > Crambidae > Udea > Udea olivalis. The sequence continues at coordinate 3,708,478 of OX376362.1, read as the reverse complement.
ATCATAGACGAATCATTCAGACGAGACAGTATTTTACTGCAGAGATGAGATAAACCAGCTAATTTTCAATAGTTACCCAAAACCGGTTTTAGCGTTTTTTAAATTTTTAGCGGAACTGAATTTAGATTTAGCATTTCAGCAATTTCAGTACACTTTAGGTAGATAGATAGATATATTCTTTATTGTACAAAAACCAAAAGTGACCCAAAGCTTAGTATTACATTTAAAACAATGCACAATTAAGGCGGCCTTATCGCTATTTGCTATCTTTTGGATATTGTTTTTAAATAAACTAATAATTTCTATGTCGTATGAATTCATTTATTGTGTTTTCTATGTCTTTATTCATGTTACAGGCTACTTGATTAACTGGGCAGTATTAATACGGACTGTTCCTTTTGAACTTTTTTTAACCAAGTAAATCGGTCAATTTGATAAATGTATTACTTTTGCCGGTCCATATTAATAATGACTTACTACTCGTGTGCAGTTTAATAAATCAACGTTTAAGATAGCTTAAATTCATCACTATGACCGGGTATTATGAATATTTTCACTGTCAGAATCATCCTTTAGCATATAATTTGAATGAGGCCAGTTCGTTTTTGGCACTCTTGCCGGCCGCTGCCGCGGTGTAATATATGCGATGTAATAAACAAAAACATCAAAAATCAAATCGTTTTATTATTTTGCCCAAGACAAGGTGGTCATTATTCATATTGACCAGGAAAAGTGATAAATCAGGCCGTTTTACTCACATTGACCCAAATGGGCAATGTTAGTAAAACGGCCTGATTTAAGCAATAAATAATGCATAATGCCCTTGTGCAATAAGCAATTGCACAAGGGCATTATGCATACAAACAATAAAAAAAAAGGTCTAATGAATTACAAATTAATAAAAGTCTATAAATATCTAGAGTTAAAGTGAATGTTCTAATAGAAATAATACTAATCTACTCTCTGCTTGTTTGCCTGAAAAAGTATTTCTGGTCTAAGGTCTCATTTCAATTACTTATTATGACTTAGTGTATTTATTACTCGCATCAAGAGCTTGAAATTGTATGATGATGACCAGGTAAGTAGCGACGCTTCCCATCATCTGAAACAAGACGAGGTCTGTTTTTGATATAAAGATAAATAAAAAAGTAGAGAATAGAACTATCGAAAGTTTGGGCAGGTCACTCCATATACTTGCGAGCGATAATTAGGAGGCTCCTGTGTATCTGCGAGTCGTACGCGGTGGCTCATGGGCTCAAACACAACACCAGTAAGAGTGAGTGGCTCGTGTTTAAATCCGGTACTTCTACGTACACGCAATTGCCACAACTCTTACTCGCTGGTTCCCCATTGAACAGAGTAAAGCGATTTAAATATTCGGGCCACTGGGTCACCGACGAGCTCAAAGACAACGTGGACATTGACCGGGAACGCAGGTCGCTGGCTGTCCATTGCAACATGTTGGACCGCAGGTTTGCGCATTGCACTAGGCCAGTAAAAATAACGCTTTTCAAGGCCTTCTGCCAGTCGTTTTATACGTGCAGCCTGTGGACAGAGTTTACTCAGCGGACATACAACGATCTGCGTGTCTAGTATAATAACGTATTCAGGGTGCTGTTGGGCTTGCCGTGGCGCTGTAGCGCGTCAGGAATGTTCGCGGAGACGCACGTTGATGGCTTCGCGGCGATAATGCGCAAGCGCTGCGCTTCCATGCTGGCACGCCTGCGCTTCACCACCAACGGCATCATGAGTGTGTTTGTGGACAGGTGGGATTCTCTCCTTTTAAAAAGGCGGGTGGAAACTCACCTGAAATAATAATTACTCAGAGTTGTCATATAGTCACAATGTAATATACTAACATGGTCTGTAAGCAAATGTATACTAACATCTATGGACCTGTCCGAAATATTTTTTTTCAATTCAATTCAATTCAATTACCTACAAATGACAAAATTGACAATTTTTTATTAGTGCTTGTGCGGTTCTAGGTACACCCCGAAATTTTGTATCTAAAAAGCTGCAAATTGTGTTAAAAGCATGAAAATTGGAACGATTGATCTTTAGGCCATGCGAATAAATTTGACCCATAGCACGAAAAAAAACGAGTTGTGACGTCATCTTTTTTTTTGCAAGTGAAAAAAACGTTTTCGGTCTGAAACCTATCGTGTGTGGTATCTAATGAGAGAGCTTACTAAGCCGATTCTTAAAATATATCGCATCATTACATTTCAGTGACTTGTTTTAAATTAAAATAAAAATCATTTTCAAAAAAAAACCACGTTTGGGCTCCTCCAGAGCTCCAGACATGGTACGGTTGAATATTTTTCTTTTTTAGACGCAATAAAGAAGTAATGGGGCGCGTCATTTCAGTTAAGACAAGCCTAAGATGCAACGTAACGTGAAAGCATTGCCTTAGTGAGGACTGACTGGAACTGAACATGTACCTACCACGCGCATAGGTTTCAGAGTGCCGAGTGCGAGTTGCAGTGAGAGAAGTGAATAACTTCACTATCGCGTTTGCGAGAAACAAAACGCGAATTTGTATGGCATCGAGTGAGCGCCATCTAGCGGCCTGAATTGTTGCCCGAATTCGCCGCTAGATGGCGCTGACTCGATTCCATACTATTTGACATTTACGTGCTCGCAAAACGCGATGGTGAAGTCATTCACTTCTCTCACTGCAACTCGCACTCGGCATTTAATTATATATTTGCGCAGGTGTGGACGCTCAATCTTTCATTGCATGTTCATTTTCCAGTTTGTACCTGTACCACTAATAACACATGCGGCGCGGCGCCCCGGACAGATAGTCCGTTCAGAACAAACCGTATTTTTGATCACGCACACAGACACAGTAACTTTACAGGCGATACCGGTCAGAATCGGTGTCGCGGCCAGTCGGACTGTCGCGAGTGTTTTTGTTTTTGCCGAACTTGGTGTAGTTTTTTTTGGCGGGTTCTGCTTTGTTAAATCGGGCTTATACGTACCATCTTCATTTTAAAAAATCAAAGCGAATATAGTAGCCAACCCTAGGCGGTCAGGCAAGTTTAGGTAACTTACAAACAAAGCAACGTTTTGGTTGGCAGCGTCCGCAACCGCACAATTCTCAACCTATCTACGATTAGTGACTTTTTTGCCAAGTCTATTTCAAATCAGATAATTTGTATAATTGTTAATTGTTAGTTTATTAATTCGATGTGTACGCTCATTGTGTCCTAAAAATACTGCTGTGTGTTTATGTTTAAATGTTTCTCACTAAGTAAATGTAATTTATTCTTATGAGATATAAAGTTTCTTTAACCATAACTATACCGAAAAAAGACGAATGCGGTCTTTCTGTAAACTCTTTATTTTGTGCCTGTACCCAGCAAAAGGTTTCTGCTTACGGATGCCAGAAGAGAACGCGTGAGGGTGCAGACTCCCATGGGCGAGTAGGCGACCTTGTTGATCAGCAGGTACTTGCAGAACTTGTCCAGCTCCTCGGAGACCAGCGGACTCCTGTCCTGCAGCATCAGCTTCCCTACCAGCAAGTTTGTCCGCTCGATCTAATTGAAGTTTTATTTTGGTTAGGAATTGGGAATAAAGATTATTGCTATAATAACATATTGTAGTAACAGACGGAAGAGTTTCACTAAAGACTTTCCACTGACAGGTCATTTCGTAAAATGCTGGTCACAGATAATGGAAAGGCAGAGTCATAATGGTATGAATTTATTAAGAAAACCAGTGTCGCTTCTTAGTAAAATAAACTATCAATTAATCTCAATAGAAGACTCTTCACTTGATACATTAAAAGTCAAACAACTGAGAGATATCAAATCGTGCAACCGCCTACATCAGGTATCTCATGTGACGCATAATTATATACCATCGGCATTGTCTGTTTGTTAACAAATTCTCAAGACATAAATCTTTGCGATATAAGAAATGTTGGTTTGAATTTCCATAGTAATGCACGTTTTCTAGAAAGCTGAGATGAAATGGAACTTCTTACTTCTATCATGGTCATATGAGGCGGCTCGATGATCAGCACTACGCGGAGGAGATGCAGAGCACACCAGCACAGCCCCAGAACCATGTACTCCCTAGGAGTCGACGGGTTTGCTGGAAGTTTACACCTTTATAAAAAACGATATAGTGGAAAAAAAAGGATTCTAGTACGTAGAATTTTCAATTAAATGGCTCTATATAAAACTATGTACCCATTGCACATGAGTTTTTTGCTAGAGATTCAATCGACGATATAAGTGATGAATGTTCAAAAAAAAGTATAAAGAACTTGTTTATTGCAATTGTGCTAGATTTTTTATGAAGTAAGCCAACGCCGGAAAATATATTCGTCTGAACAGTTGAGTGTAACATACCATCATTGTCCATCACCAGGAAATATTTGATTGTTTGTTTATTTGTATTGAATAGGCTCCGAAACTACTGGACCTATTTTGAAAAATATTTTACCAATGTAAAGCTACATTATCAGGGAGTGACATGAGCTAATTTTTTTGTATGTTGACTGAAGAAATAGTCTACGCAGTACGTGGTAAAGCCGCTGACGAACAGCTGGTTGCCAATAACTGGCACAGTACAGGATGACTTACAGAAGTTACCGATGAGACGGTTGGGCGTGATGACGAGGTGGAGTAGACAAGAGGCGAGCAGCAGCAAGAGGCCTGGTCCGTTGGCGTAGTCGAGCCTCCTGATGACGTCACAGAGGATGTTGTATGCCGCCGCCAGGTGGTGGATAGTGCCGTGAGCCGTCTTTGAAGGAGGGATTATGGAGTATACTGTGAAGTAATGGCAAGTATGTATGAAAAAAATTGCAGTTACATGACACCCATACTGGTTCCACCTAAATCATTTCACTCGTTTTTTTCTATAGAAATACGCTACAGCTTTTTTTTCTGTTTCTTTCTTTATTTGGTCATAATTGTTTACTTAAAATTTTTGTTTTTCGCCTTAAATGCCTCTTTGTGATTTTTACTTTACTTAATTTTTTACTACAGAGTATAATATCATTCAAGCGGCGTAAATCAGTACATCTACCACGAGTTGCCACTTTAATAAAATTTACATTATCGTTCGCGTAAAAAAACATACACATACCATCACGACTTTATCCTAAACAGGGTAGTCAGGGGCAAGTGACTGTTGCCGCCATGGTGACCGGAACACTCAGAAGCCCACTTTTCACCAATGGTATTAGGAACCAACGTGGTAGGTGGTGAGCCTTCCGCCGCTATCCGGGTTGATTTGGTTTTTATCGATGTTTTCCATCAGCCGAGAGTTACTCGTAGTCGGAAATTAAACAATGAACACAAAGATAAAACGTAAAGTAAGCAAATGTATTGGGATTTGACATTCTCATGTCATGAGTCATCCCAATACAATTTATTTTGATATTGTAAATTCAAAGTGGCTACTCGTGGTAGACGTACTTTAGTCTACACTAATATTATAAAGAGGGAAGATTTGACTTTTCGTTTGTTTGCATTGAAGAGTCCCTGAAAATACAGGACTGACTTTAAAAAATCTTTTACCAATATAGCTACATTATTAGGAAGTGACATCGGCTATATTTTATTATGATTAAACTAAACACTCAGTGAAAAATAATAGTTTAATATGTAAGTCAAGTCGGAGAAACAAGGGGAGATGGGCTGCTTTACCGAAGTGCAATTACTTTTGACAGAACGAAGTCTGTCGAAGCAGCTATGTCTTATATTTTTTAGCAAATCGTAAATCGTACTGAAAATCTAACAAAACAAAATACTTTTATGACGAGCCTATGTAAAAGCGTGGTCGGAAGCCATAGGTTTATGGAATGAAAAGCCTTTCCCAGCAGTGGGACACCAACAGGCTATTAACTTCGGTTCTCTTACCCGGCTGCATCACGCTCTCGAGAACGTTGTTGAGCATGTTCAGCACTTCATTGACTTCCAGAACACTGAAGGTGAACTGAGCTTCAAGCAGTATCAGCATGATGTAGGCTGCTTCGTAAGAGACGTACAGACATGACACGATGACTGGAAAGAGGAAGCAGAAGAGGTAGAGCGAATTAGAGTTTAAAAGAATTGTACAAACTACAATTCAATGCAATTCGTATAAGAACATTCATCAATGTAAAAAACAAAAATTTTAACAAAAAAAAAAACCAACTTAAAAAAAAACTATTCCAAAACAAATCACTAAAAAGTAAAGAAATAATTGCGTATTCTTCTAAAACTTATACGATAATATAATGTAGGTACAGTTATTGTTATTGTTGGAGTCGGTGTCAGCCAAGGAAACACTAAAATATACCTAGCAATATACCTATTTCTTACATATCACGTTTACGTATGTATGTAGGTAGTTACAAACCTACATTGGCTGACACCGACTCCAACAATAACAATAACTGTACCTACATTATATTATCGTATAAGTTTTAGAAGAATACGCAATTATTACTTTACTTTTTAGTGCTTTGTTTTGGAATAGTTTTTTTTGAAGTTGTTTTTTTTTTTGTTAAATTTTTTGTTTATTTCTTGATTTTCAGTGAATAGTTCTTATTTATTTTATACATCGAAAAAGTATCGTTCAATTGTTCCTAAGAATTCAAGAGTTCCGTTACTTTGTCATGGATCCCATAATCAGAACCTAACACTCATCAAACTACCCTTGAAGTATATCCTTTCCAATAAAAAAAGAAGCATTCAAATCGGTTGGCGTGATAATGAGTTATTCGTCCATTTGTCGCGCATATGGTTTATCTAGATTTAAGACCTATATGGATTTCCCATGGATGCCACTGTCAGAACTTGACCAAATTAACATGGGACCACACGGGCAGCATCAGCTTTCAAATAAAAAAGAATTATCAAAATCGGTTGGCGTAATATTGAGTTACCCGTCCATTTGTCGCGCATTTTGTCTATCTAGATTTAAGACTTTATGGATTTCCCATGGATGCCACTGTCAGAACTGGACCAAATTAAAATTGGACTACACGGGCACCATCAGCTTTCAAATAAATAAAGAATTATCAAAATCGGTTAACGTAATATTAAGTTATTCGTCCATTTGTCGTCCATTTGTCGCGCATTTTGTCTATCTAGATTTGAGACTTATATGGTTTTCTCATGGATGCCAATGTCAGAACTAGACCAAATTAAAATGGGACCATTCGGGAAGCACCAGCTTTCAAATAAAAAAAGAACGATCAAAATCGGTTCACCCAGTCGAAAGTTATGAGGTAACAAACATAAAAAAAAAACAGTCGAATTGAGAACCTCCTCCTTTTTTGAAGTCGGTTAAAAAGTTGGTAATTGTGATGATTAATCGTACATCATGATATCCATTTGGGGGTTACAACAAAAACGTTTAGATAAAAACATAAAAATAAAAGTGATTGAGATGAAAAACATTTTTAATTAAGCAGTAACATTTGTATTAGTGAAGTATTCGTGCGTTCTACCTGTATCTTGCGACCTGTCTGAGTCCAGTACCCAGTCTACAAGAGACCCGTAGTCAGATGCCACAGTAAAGACAGACAGCAAGATGAAACTAATCAACACTGCACACTTTTTTCTTTCGTTCCAAACATTCGGTTCGGCTTCTACATCGTGTAGTGTTAATTTGACCTGTAAAATAATAAAGTATTAATAGATGGAAAAACTTGATGTACCAAGCTACCGAATGAAGTTCTCAAACGTACTTCGACAGGTACCTTTCATATGCTAGGCCACTACCATGTATTGTAAGTTGTGACATTTGATAGAAATATTTTACCCAAAGTCATGAAATATTTACAAAGTGGTAAGAAAGAGCGTTCAGTCCGAAATTTGAATTTCAAATATAGTTATCTTGTGTTCATACTCGTAATCCAATCTCAGGTCGGGGAAATTAGGCTGTAGTAGTTTAGTTAGCGCATTCACTTTATTAGAACAGCTAGCATTAGTTGTTTTTAAATTAACTCGAACCACAACTCGAACATGACGCTGGATGTTTTGTTACAACTTGATTTTAAAAACCAAGCTAGCACGTTACATGACATGGAAATGTTTTTGGAAAACTGAGCGCCTCAACGTTACCTCGCGTTTATTGAACCATTCGTCAAAACGTTACAAAAGCTCTTGTCTTTACGTTTAGATGAGATTAGCTTTTTGCCCGGGATTCGAGATCACTTACTCGCGTTGGGCTAGCAACTTGGTGAACAAGCCACCTTTCGATTGTAGCGATGGCTTGGTTTCAATGATGACAGGAAATAGGCTATTCACAACAATTGTTATTTTGAAGCATGTGAGAAACCAGGGAAATATTTATAAAAAATCTAGAATCTGGTTGATATGAGTGCACCAGAACTTCGACTTCGGCTTTTGGTTTATGGCAATACGCCTAGTTTTTTACGATTTACCTTACCAATAAAATTATACATTACACCTTTTGTACCCTGCTCAGGCAAAGTATGATCTCCTTGACCCTATGCGGCCCGCCGTACGCAGCCATGCTGGCGATCAGCATGACCATCATAAAGTCCCCAACCCAAAGAAACTTCTGGGTGGTATCAGCAGTGAGCCTGGCTGACTGATCAAGGGGCAAATGGAGATCAATGGCCAACCCGACTAGACCCATTGCGTCTGGAATAAAATTATTAGCAAAATTAAATTGTTTAATAAAAAAGCAAAACGTGAAATAGGCGATAAGAATGGGAAAGAATACTGAATTAGAAAATAAGGTGAGGAGATCTTAGTAAGTAGTTTTTGGATGAAGAGGAGAATGATACGATACAAGAATTAGTGACAGAGGTAAGGATAAAGAAAAAGTGACATAACCCTACTGGTAATAGTTAGTAGAAAAGTGGAAAAGCGTTGAATATTTAGGAAGAAGTAAGACAAGAGAAAATATTCAACGAGAAGAGAAAAATTAAACAGTAATATGAAACTGAACAGAGACAGAAAACTGGCAGAAGACAAGAAAAAAGGAGAGAAATACTACCCAAAATATTCATATTGATGTATCGTTCCGCAGAAATAAAATAGGAAGAAGAGATTAGAACATATAGAAGACAGCGGAGGTTATATTTTAAGAATCCTATGTCTCTCACTTACTCATAGAAGTCATAATGATATACCCCACTTGGAACAGCGAAGGGAGGACCCGCTCTCAAACAAACCGGAATGGAACATAGTTTTGACGGTCGGAACATCAGGCCTAATGAGGCTGAGGCTGAGCATACCACTTAAGCACTTTAGTTAGTAGAGTTTTTGACACAGAAAAAAAACAGAGATAAAACGAATAAAATTGCAGTCGATGGGACTGAGGAAGTAAAAGTTAGAAATAAATAAGACATAATATAGGAAAAGCAAAGATAGTTAAGAGAAATACAAAAAATATAAAATCTGAAATCAGGATATAAATACACACATCAAAAGTGTCTAGGGATCAAGCATTTTTATGCGGATTTCTTGAGATTGAGATGTAGCTTTGTAATAAATTTATGATTTTATAAATTTATATGGATCCTTTTTGGTGCATTTCATAATTTGAAACAGGAACTGTCAATCAAATTCGAGTAAAACTATAAAAACATACAACGCATTGAAGACATTATTAGTGCTACTGTTTCCCTACTACTGATTAAAACCAACGTTATTATGGAGCGGCGACGTCATTTAAGCAGGGAAGAAATGCTCAGAGCCGTGGGAATGATAGAAGCTGATTCCCGTCAACGTACTGTGGCTTTAGCTCTAAATACAAGTCAGAGTGTTATCAGTCGACTTTGGACACGTTACCGAAGCACTGGTACCGTGGCTAAGCGCCATAGAGGACGGTATCGCTGCACCACACGGAGACAAGACCGATACATTCAAATCACAACTCGAAGAGCTCCAACAATAACCGCCATGATGTTACCCGTGAGGCTTCATCACTTTTCAGGGAACTTAATTAGCGACCAAACAGTCAGAAACCGCTTGCATGAAGTGAACCTTCATTCCCGAAGACCGCTAAGGGTACCACCTATAGCAATGCACAATCGTAGGATTCGATATCAATGGGCTCTTGAACACAGAAATTGGGCAGAAGAACAATGGCGTTTCGTGTGCTTTTCTGATGAGTCTCGTTTTGGTATGAGACCGGATACAAGACGTATACGACACTGGAGAACCCCTGGACGCCAACAGCGATTAAAATCCTGCCAGGAAGTCCATCCTTATAGTGGTGGAACCATCATGGTATGGGCGGGTATTTGGATCGGCGGAAGAACTGAGTTGATTTGGATCAGAGGCAACCTAAACGCTCAAATGTATGCTGAGACGTTTGTATCAGACGTCATCGTTCCTCTACAAGTGCAAATCGGTCCCTTATTTCAGTTAATGCATGATAATGCACGACCGCACACCGCAAGAGTTGTAAGACAGACTCTCGCCGCAGCTAACATCAATGTCCTGCCCTGGCCTGCTCAGTCGCCAGACTTGAACCCGATTGAGCATGCATGGGATATGCTACAGAGAAGAGCTCTGCCGAATATGGAGGATATCCAGTCGCAAGAAGACCTTTTTTTGTTGTTGCAACGAACATGGGCGGCCATTCCACAGCGTGATTTGGATGAACTCATTTTGAGTATGCCAAACCGATGTTCTTGTGTTGTTAGTGTTCGCGGTAGAAACACGGATTATTAATTGTTTAAGTTACCCAATAAAATTTTAAAGAAAACTGTTATTTCAGTCTTTTTTTCGAACTTTAATGTTAGTGGTTCAAATGTCAAAAATCCCTTTATTAGGAAAATGGCAAATTTCTTTATTAATGCAAAGGTGACTTGGTTTATCGTTACTGTAGACAAACGAAAACACTTTATTTGATGAATCCTTAAAGAAAATTTTAAATAATATCAATCAGGAGAAAAGTTATTGCAAAAATATATGTTGATCCCTAGACACTTTTGATGTGTGTATATTAAGCGCGAATGTACTTTTTGAAAAAAAAGCGGTAATAGAACCAGTACTAATGCAGGGATGAAGTTTAATAAAGAAATAAACTTGGATAACAGTAAAAAAAGTAAGTTGACATCATAGTTGGGATAAGTATAAAGAAAGAGGAGATAACAACAGCGAAGAGAAGGAAAACAGTAAATACTACAAATGCACAAACTTACTCATAACAGTCATAACGAAGTACCCCACATGGGACAGCGAAGGTGACACATGGACGCGCCGCCCTCCGAACCCGCTCTCAAACTTGACTGGAGCCACGGCGCACAGCTGGGACATACGGAACAGCAGGGACAGCGAGCTGGACACCAAGCATACTGGTTGCCCACTCCACTCCGTCGGCAAAAGTAATTTCTTCTGGTTCTTCATTTCTGCAGACTACTCCATTGCCATTATTATTTTTAGGGAAAATGGTGTGGCATACTCTGTAGGTGGCGTAGATACTATGTAACTGAAAATTATGTTTTTTATTAAGTTTATTTTTGAGGATAGCAAAAAAATGTGAGCGTCCGTCCGTTTTCAGGGTTCCGTACCTAAAGGGTAAAACGGGGACCATAATACTAAGACTTCGCTGACCGTCTGTCCATCTGTCACTAGGTAGTATCTCATGAACCGTGATAGTTATACAGTTCTTCTTCTTCATATCGTGTCGAGTGGCAACACTACACTACGTGCGACCAGAATTCCGCCCCTTGAACGGCTTTGTTGCTGGCACTCATGAGGTCCTCATATGTGCAACTAACCAGGCATGCAGGGCACAGCAAAAGGTGACTCATGTTTTGTGGGGAAAAGCCACACTCGCATGCGTTGTTAGCGCTGTCGATGAAGCCCCATCTACACAGGCTGTCCTTGCAGCGGCCGACTTGGGTCCGCAGTCTGTTTAAGGATTTCCAGGTCGACCATGGCAGCTTATGGCTAGGGGGGAGACTCTCAGCAGACAGTTGAAATTATCACAGATGATGTATTTCTGTTGCCGCTATAAGAACAAATACTAAAAAACAGAATAAAATAAATACTAAAGAGGGTTCCCATACAAGAGACACGATTTTTTTGCCGTTTTTATAGATAATGGTCCGGAACCCTTCGTGCGCGAGTCCGACCCGCACTTGGCCGGTTTTTTAAATCTTGGTCACCATACTGGATATGTGCGCTACTGACTGCTAAGAAGCCGCCGCCGCACGATTTGTACGATTGGTACTGTCGGGTGGCTATGATTTTCTGTTTAAGTAGAAAATTTCATGATTTACAATTAAACGTATCCATATTATTATGGTATTTATGTCTATTATTTAGTATATTTTGCTGTAAATTTGACGATTTGAAAGTACTGATACAGTCTATTTGAATAAAGTTATTTGATTAATTTTAATTTTATTTAAAACTGTTGGTACTCAATGTTTCTATTTCATTGACCAAGTATGCCAATCCCATTTTCTTTATTTTATATGCAAGTCGGTGGCAAAGAGGTACTCGGAGAATTTCCTTATCGTCAGCAAGAAGAAATAAGGTATCTTAGCTAACTTAACAACATCTCCTTAGCTCTAGTTATCTTATTTAGGTGTGTTTTTTTGATCCAGACGGACAGTACCCTACCTCTTAGGAAAAAAAAATTGGCGATATACGAGTATTCATTATCATCGTTGTTGGAACCAACATGAAGTGGAATGCCAGTTCATGCAATGGAGGATTAGGCCGTAAAGTAAAACTTTTTTCAGGTGCATGGCACCAGCAGTTAGTGGATAGTGATCATTTGCTTTGATTTAGGACATCTTGCTTATATATCTCAAAATAAAAAGACATTGAGTGTTAAGCCCAGTTCACATTATTCCAGTCCAGCGCTCAATCAATCTAGACATTCCAGTGCCGGTTCACATTATTCCAATGGGATTCCAGCGCTGGACTGGAATGCTGAACCACAGATATCATTTAAATTCATTATTGTTTGTCTGTGTGTAATTAATTTATTAATGTTTGAGGAGAAATCGTTATCTAACTAGAGCAAATCTTTATTAAAATTATGTTTTACAGCTTCAATTTTCTATAGCCGCTCTACTAACTGTGGATTTTAGAAATATTTAATTAACGCGTGTTTCTTGATTTGGTTCATTCTTACAAAAACATTAGTGTTCCTTGATTGGCCAACATTGGGCTTGAATCGTGTGGAGATTGGGGGGTGGGGGAAGGCGAGGGGGGGGGGGGGGCTTTGCCCTGCAGTGGGACGGACTGGGCTGATTTAAATTAGTGTTTCTTAATATAAGTGTGTACATTTTCTATGCGTACGTGTTTGTAAGTGAAGATTGTATCTTGTTATAAGTAATCGAACAAAGTAAGTTAATGGTTACAACTACTGTTATTAATTAATTTGAAAAGCGAAGACACTGCTTCGTTACTATAATTTCTGCACATAACTGTTTGAAAATATAATTTGTTTTCATTAGAAAATAATATGTTAATGTTTAAAGACGGTGGTTCGCGTGTCCGGCCAAGGTTTAAAAAAAAAGCTATTTAGTTTGGATTGGTTTGTGAACATTCGGCCAATTTATCACCATCAGCTATCGATTCTTCCACTGACACGTGCAAGCGCTATCTTTCAGTTTGGGCTCCAGGTTTATGAAGCTCAAATTATTATTCACCAACACGTTAATTTTCGTTCACCAACTTTGGAATTCAAGCGTTGTTGAGATCTTCAAAGCTTTAAACCAACCCCTAATGGGTATATACTGAAGAAACCAGCAGTTATAACAAAAAAACCCACAGGTAAATTACGTTCTCTCAACACACAACATTCAAACACCTTTATTGATCAAATATTTTGATGCAGTATTACCGTAGTTCAGTAGATAGCAAAATGATTTGGAAACACCACTGACTTTCAGGGGCCTATATAAGCTAAACCAATGGAATACGAATGAAGCTAATGTAGAAATAATGGATTTATTAGAAAGTTTTTGTATCTCTATTGCCGCTATTGGTCGCTAATCTAAAGTTGATGAGTTGTAATAAAAAAACTTTTTACTACTCAATATCTATCTATTAGGAAGTATCAATAGTTCAAAGGTTCTTTCAGTCCTGAAGTTTGTGAAAAAATATAAGTCCATTGTGGTTGCTTTAACATAAACATGTGAGAAGAAACTAAGCCGTGCGAGGATTCAAAGCAAAGCTAATTGATATGTGACATTAATATCCAGAAATTTAGGATGAAACTGACCAATATTTCCCTTATAATATTTGCCATAGAGAATACAGAAGATAAAAAGATGATGAGAGAACAGATATTGAAATTTGTAAAAAAATGTTATCTGTTTTGACCCATAAAAAATCGATGGACTTGTTTTGCCTGAAACAGATTTATGAATGGTACAAATACTATGCTATCGGCAAACAAAATCTTACATTTTGTTTGTCGATGGCCTAGATAAACTTTACCAGCAGTTATAAATTGTTTTCTGTGTTTATCCACTGTTACTATTTGTGGTAAGACAAAGAAAAAATTCTTCATTTAGTTAAGTGTTGTAATTGATTGTTTAAGAACGATGGTTTGGTCCAAAATATTTCAAAGTTATACCTGACGAGTAAACGGTAGCTTGTGTTAATAACTAATTTTAATTTAAATGAGTGCCATTTTGTAACAGAACGATATCTGCCTGTCTATAAATTGGTATCGCAAGGTGTGGTGCGGAGGAATATTTCAGAAGTAATAATCAATGTCATCATTTTGTAGTTCAAGTTGAACGTGCGAGCACGAATCCTACGATATGAAAGTAGAACCCAAATTCCCGAGTTCTACGAATCCTACTTCTACGAGTAAAATTAGTAAGTATATTGTCTAGTCTTAGGCCGAGATCTATAGAGCGTGCTTAGCTTAAACTTAGACTTAGCTTAGACATTGAACAACTGTATACAGGGCTACTTTATAAACACCATCCAAATTGAAATATGAGGATCTATGGAGAAAATGGCAAAATACATATTTTTCTGTTTGACAACCTTCAGTACTAAAATGTAGTAACCACGCCGCACGAATATTCTGTTCAAAAAAATAAATTAATGTTAGAGATAGAAAGACCTAACCTTTTTTTTTAAAAAGCTGTCTTCGATTGATGCCTAATTTTTGGGAATTTTTTTTTTGAGGTTTATAAAGTAACCCTGTATATATATATATATATATATATATACACACACATATATATATATATAACTTTTTAAGATATTAAATTATTTTTCTCTAAGTTAAACATCAACTTAAATATTCGTTAGTAATACACAACATAACCATCACGACTTTATCCCAAACGGGGTAGTCAGAAGCAAGTGACTGCGTCGTCGTGGTGAACGAAACACTTAGAAGCCCACTTTTCACCAATGGTATTAGAACCCAACGTGGTAGGTGGTGAGCCTTCCGCCGTTATCCGGGTTGATTTGCTTTTTTTATCGATGTTTTCCGTCACCGGAGAGATAGTCAGATATTTAACAATGAACACAAAGATTTTGGTTCTGGCCAGATTTGAACTCGGGACCACACGACACACGATCTGAGTTCGGGTGCTGAACCACTAGGCCACGACGCCGTTAGTAATGATTATAAAAATACTCATTAAGTAAGATGATAATTCACGTGATAAGTCTGACCTTAGCTAAGTAACGACAGACCGAGATCTATAGAGCGTGCTTAATATATATCAGTTACTATTATATATCAGTTACTTCTTATCGATATTAAATAATTTTTATCTCAGTCTACAACTTGGATATTACTGGTAACAATTTAATTAATTTATTAATTAGATCTCCAAAATGAAAAACCACAAAGGAATGGGCCCCGATAACATACCGGCTGAGCTCTGGAAATTCCTGAAAACGGAAGGAGCAGTATGGCTGACTGGTCTATTCAATAAAATCCTAGACACGGAAGTAATGCCACATGCATGGCGAAAAAGTGTGCAAATTTCCGTGGTATTAAACTTACATCACACACGCTTAAGATCTGGGAGCGAGACTTGAGTGAACGCCTGCAGCACTAATTAGTCTAACTGAATATCGGTTTGGGTTTACATCTGGGAAAGGAACTACCAACGCCATTCACGCAATCAGACTGATAATGGAGAAGGCTCGGGAAAATAAGCAAAATCTTTGGATGGTGTTTATTGATCTGGAAAAGGCCTTTGACCGTGCACGCAGGACAATCATATGGCAAGCATTAAGATCTCAAAACGTCCCTGAACATTAGATTAGGCTCGTAAAGAACATGTACAGCAATGTTCAAACATGTGTCCGATGTCCAGCTGGCCTATCAGAGAGTTTTGATATAAAGGTGGGAGTTCACCAGGGCAGTGCGTTGAGCCCCCTGATATTCAATATCACTATGAACTACCTTACAAAAAACATCCAAAAGCCTCTGCCATGGAACATTTTATACGCGGATGACGTAGCACTTATCTCGGACAGTATAACTGATGTACAAGCAAATTTGGAGCAATAGAGGAGATCACTCGAACTGAATGGATTATGCATCACTAGGACTAAGACCGAATACATGGTGTGCAGCTTTAACCCCGCTGACTCCAGACTAACCAATACAGTTTTAAAACTAGATGGTGAAATCCTGCCGAGGGTCAGGAAATTCAAGTACCTAGGATCGGTCCTTGCAGAAGACGGCACAATAACCGCTGACATAGTGCACCGTACGACGTCTGGGTGGAATAAATGGCGCACACTGTCAGGAGTATTATGCGATCCCAAAATGCTCGTAAGAACTAAGGGTAAGGTCTACAAAACAGAGGTTAGACCCGCTCTACTTTACGGTAGCGAAAGATGGGCTACAAAGAAAAGCCACGAGCAAAAACTACACACCACAGAAATGCGTATGCTGCGCTGGGCTGGTGGTGTGACGCTTAGAAATAGGGTCCGAAACGAATATGTCCGTGGTAGTTTCGGGATCGCATCTATTGCTGATAAAGTTACTGAATGATAAGATGGTTTGCACATGTAATGCGAAGACCCGATGATCACGTCGTGAAGACGTGCCTTTCGATGGATACCAAAAAGAGAGGGAGAGGTAGGCCGCAGACTACCTGGATGACAAATGTCCAAAGGGACATGAAGAGGTGCGGCCTATCAGTTGACGACGCTTACCAACGAAGCAAATGGCGCCTCGAAATCAAGAAAGCCGACCCCTCGTAACGGGATAAGGCGAGGGGAATTTTATTAATTTGATACGTCTGTGCTTAGCGAAGTAAGTCTCTGCCTAAGAACAATTTTCTTGAATTTTACTGAAACATTGATTTATGCTGTATTTACTAAAGTTTTGGAAGCGCCACTTCTAGGGCCCTATGCAGGGTGACCCTAGTAAGGATCAAATCAGAATAGCGCATAGCTGAGGGCATTTCTGACCTTTAAACCCTAACAATATTCGTCCGATTTCTAACCATTAAAAAGTTATGATCGATTTTATTTTTTAAGAAAAAGGCCTGAGTCCATACAAAAATAATTATTTAAAGAATGTATCAAAGGTACAAACTTCCCATGTTAATTTAAAAGTAATAATATTGCACAAAAAACCTTGATCAAAAAAATTACATCATGTTCAAGCAAAATGGCTTCATGTTCGTGAAAAATAAATGTACCTACTACTGAAAGTTGTGCAAATATTGAAAAAAGTTGCTCATTTAATACAGATTCTTTAAAGCTATGAATTGCAGTTTTTTTTAAGTTGTGAGTATTTTGAACCAGAAAGTCGTCTTTTTGGGAGATTGTCATTTCAACCTATTTTACTTTTTTTGCAAGAAAGTTCGTTCAATGTTACTTACTGGCAACTGCAGGATGGATGTAACCTTATTAAAAAAACCGGCCAATTGCGAGTCAGACTCGCGCACCGAGTGTTTCGTACAAACCTTTGGGTATATTAATAATTTTGTAATATGATGAAACTAAAAATTTACGGTTTTCGCAATTTTTCCTTTATCTGTGCTATAAGACGTTGCTTCGTATCAAATTTCAAGATTCTGAGTTCACGGGATGTACCCTGTAGGTTTTGAATCCCTTGCGAGTGTCGAAAATCTGCGGAAATTTGCGGCATAAACGGCTGTATCTTTTGATTGCGTTGGTTTAGAAGTTTTTATTTTTTACAGCTCCAAGGGACGGTGAACTTGAGTATTTGGTATAAATTCCAGCATGACACCTCCACGCGTTCCTGAGAAAAAGGGTCTTGACAGACAAACAAACGGACGTACCTAGTGATCTTATAAGAGTTCCGTTTTTTTCTTTCGAGGTACGGAACCCTAAAAATTGTAAACCTTAACTTATTAAATAATTTTAATTTAACAAAACGGATTTTCCGGACTCTATGAAAATCCATTTACTATCACTTTCTTTCGCGTTTTTATTGGAACTGAAATTTTTATTTTTATATTTTGACTAATTAGCAAATCAGAAGCTAGCTAGTAAGTCAACCATTTGCCGTCCCGTGTGTAAGAACTTCCAGGGACACCTGTATAAGCTAAATCAATAAAGTACGAATGTAAGTAATTATTACCTTTTAAGGCAGAAAGGGCACATCGAATTTCCTGCCCGTAATCATACTAATATATGCGAAAGTTTGTGAGTATGTATGTGTGTATGTTTGTTACCCTTTTACGCAAAAACTACTAAACACAATGATGTTCACGCGGGCGAAGCCGCGGGCGGAAAGCTAGTCATAGATAAAACATACTTTCTGTTCTGTAATTGAGCTGGCCTAGATTTCACTGATTCAAAAATCTCTATGCCTAAAGCCTGAAATTTATTTAAAAGTCAATCAAATCGTACAATATATGCAGGATCTTGTCAGGTATGTACAACATTTTACAACATCGATTGGCTTCTGCTGTCACGTGACTGCTGCTTTGAGCACGCTTATTTATAAGCATGCTTAAAAGAAAGCATGCTGAAAAAACAAATGTTTCAGTTATATGATCACGCTCATTTTAAGCATGTTATTTTTATTATTTCAACTGGGGACGCTGGCAGTGGGCCGGGTGATCGGTCCGCTTGTTGTGGGCCATTTCACCTATTTCCCGGGCCCTCCTTGCAGGGGGTCTTTAGGTTGTCCCATTTTCACGGCGTCCCGTTGAATCTTCCCGTTGCTCTGCAGAATCTTAATATCTGGTCCACCGTCAGTTCTTTTAGATCTTCTTCATCTAACGAGTCTGACCCCATATGTTCCCACCGAATGTTGGAGTACATCGGGCATTCGGCGAGTAGGTGGAAACTCGTTTCCTCGCTGTCCATGCACTCCGGGCATGTGGGGTCGTCTTTGATGCCTATTACTGTTAGGTGCCTGTTAAGTCTAGAGTGTCCTGTGGCGATTTCTATGACCATACGTACACTGTTCCTTGACAGCTTCAGTAGTTGACCTGTCTTCTTCATGTTCATTGCGCTGATAAACATTTTAGACTGTCGCATACCTGTTGCAGCCTTCCATCTTCTATTTGTTGCGTCTGTGGTTTTCCTTTTGATTACTCCCTTGGTGATGTTGTGTGCTATTGGCAGCCTGGGTTCCGGACCCACTAAGCCTTCAGCGGCACCACCCCTGGCTAGTTCGTCTGCGAGCTCGTTGCCGGTATTCCCCTCGTGTCCAGGAACCCATGCGATCACTACATCTATTTTGTTTGCGAGTTTCCCTAAAGCTTTTTTGCATTCTTTGACAGTTGCTGATGTCGGCTCTGCTTTGCTAAGCGCTTTCAGCGCTGCCTGGCTGTCACTGTAGATAGTGGCCTTGGTGACGCTGTCCTGGTTGTCTAATATATCTGCGCATTCCATGATAGCGTATATTTCTGTTTGGAATACGCTGGCGAACCTGCCTAGGCAGATTGATCTGTTTATCACTGTACCATCCTCGCACCTTATCTGCACACCCGCGCCAGATAGCTTCAGTGACTCAATTCTGGAGCCATCTGTGTACCAAACGGTTCCGCTTGTGTCTATGTACCAATCGTCTCTTTGTCCTATATGAACTTTGTATTTCTTGTCAAAGATTTTTTCTTTCCTTGTTAGGTCGTTGTTGGCAAAGATGTTGCTCTCGATTTCACTTACAATGCGTAGATGCCCTCTGTCCGGGTGGTTACCGATCCAGAGGTTCGTGCTCCTAAGTTTGAACCATTGTTCGGTCGCACTTCCTTTAATCGCTAGGTCAAGCGGTTCTAGCCCGAGCACGATCTCTAGCGCTGATGTGGGTGTTGTTCTCATTGCACCTGTGATCATCAGTGCCACTAGTCTTTGGACCTTGTCTAGCTCTAGTTTGTTGGTCCTTAGTGCCGCCTTATGCCACCATACCAGTGATCCGTGAAAGATTTGTGGCATGATTATTGCTTTGTATAACCATAGTACAGTCGCCGGTTTGATTCCCTATGTGCGTCCTATGGCTCTCTTACATTGCATCATGGCCTTAGAGCAGGTGTTGCTTATGTTAGCCGCGGTGCACAACCGTTTGGAGGGGGTCAGTGATCCGCGGCTGGCCCCCCCTGTGCACTGCGGCTCGGCGGGGCCGCACCGCCAGATGTGGCAGCGGATCCACCTTTTAGGTGGATCGTGGTTGCGGACCTAGTAGGGTCCGCGTACGGTGGGAGCCAGAGGGCTTGAGTACGGGGGTGCTTTTGCCCGCAATGCACGGCTTTCACCCCGACGGCGGAAGTACTTGCGTGCTCCAGGTACTTCCGTGGCCTCCCCCCTTCATTGGGGGGTCGGCTGGAGGGGGCCCCAATACGGGGAAACACTGGCGGCGGGGCGTTGTGAAACTTTTTAGGGACCCCGCCTCGCCGCTGAAGTGTTGAGGTCGAGTACCGTGGGGTTTTAGTCGGTAGAAGTCCGACATAACCTCGTCGTTCCCCCGAGCGACGAGGTATCCATGAGGATTTTTATTTTTGGCGATTAAGTTTCGTTGCCAGGTAGTTGCAAGTTGAATTTAATCGTAGGATGACAAAACAGGCTGTATGATTATAGTTTCCTTGGCAAGCTTCTACCTTAAGAAAGTATCGTAATTTGTCATTGAAATTGTGCATCTGTAGGCGGCCATGACAGCCTGTGACAGACGGGCATGTTTGTTTACGTTCGTTTTGTGAAAAGTGATTTGGTGTTTTTGTGACCTTCCCGTTATATAAAACAATGGAAAGGTAAGTAATCATGCATTTTATAACTTTATTTAACGTGTTCTTTTGGTATTTTGAGAAATCTAGCTTTTTCAAAAAACCCTGTCTGTCGGATGCCGCCAGGCGGCACGGATTCATTTTAAAATGTCAATGTCAAAAGGAGTCAATTATTTATTGGATGTAACATTGTCCCTGTGTTTTATTCGAGTAGTATATATCCTCAAGTTACTGTTTACATAAAATCATAGCCACTAAAGCTGTGCAAACACTATTTATTAACAAGAAACATGAGACCTTGGGTCGCTGACCTTGGCCGCGTGCTTGGGTGTGAAAATTTTAAACGAGTATTGTGAGGATTATGTGTAGTGTAATCAATGGGTTTGTATTAAATTCATTGCGTAAACATTCGAAGATATGAATAAAAGGCATTAAAAGAAACAACAATACTTTTTAATACATTTTTATTGAAGTTTAGTTTTGACATGTAGTAAAATTATAGGTACCTTCCACTAAACTTATTATTTTAAAGTAATAGATCATTTGAATGGCAGAATTAATGTACAGAAATAGCTAGATAATTTCATTACGCATGTTATCGTACTATTACAAATACGCTAGTCCAATTAGTTTAGGAGAAAATCCAATTCTAGTAAACCCATATTTGACACAAACCCCTGTCATTTGAACGTCAAAAAACCCTTTGACAGATAGGGATATTTGCCAAAAAAGGCTGGACGGACTAGAGGTTATGTACCCGTGGGAGATTTCAGTCTTCTATCGGGCGCGTCCCCCGGGTGGCGGATAGGGGAATGCCCTCCAGATATGGGGGGTACCGGCTACGGCCGGCGTGAACCAAAACTGAAGAGGTGGGGCCGCTCTTCGTAGTCCTCTGCCAAGCAGATGATGCGAAGATGTGGCCGCTTGGCGGGCGAGATCCGCCGAGACAGGAGGGGCCAAGGCACCGGCTGGGCACGTTGCCCCGTGGCGGTGGCCAAGAAGCTGGTGGCCGGTGCTCGTCTGCTGGTCGGTTGGACAACGGCGTGGGTTAAACTGCTGGAGGCCAGGGAGCTGCGTTGTTTCCGGTGTCTCGAGAAGGGACACGTCAGGAGCAAGTGCGGCTCGGAAGTTGACCGTAGCAGTCAGTGCTACCGCTGCGGTCAACTGGGCCATCTGGCACGGGCCTGTGAGGCGGCGCCGCACTGCACTGGCAAGAATGCCAGTCACAAGGTTGGGGGCAAAGCCTGCAAGGCTCCCAAACCTAATACTCGCGGTCGGCAGGCTGCCACCGAGGCCACGGCCCGGTCGCAGCCGGCCCGCTCCGAGCCACTCGGCGATGAGGAGATGCAAACTGCACCTCCTTAAAATGGCACTCAGATTCCTTCAGGGGAATCTCAACCACTGCGCCAGAGCTCAGGACCTCTGGGTCCTGGGTCTGGCGGAGAGGTTGATAGCGATAGCGGTAGTGGCTGAGCCGTACTACATCCCGCCCGATTGGGTTTCGGATGTGGACGGCACAGCGGCCATTGCCACCCGAGTGGCTAACGGCGCCCTACCTTTTCAGAGGGTTGAAAAGGGGCACGGATGGGTTGCGGCTGACTTGGGAGACACCCTGGTTTAAGGGGTGTATTTCTCTCCTAACCGGCCGCTCGCTCAGTTTGAGAGTTTTCTCTCTGAGTTGGAGGCTGTGATCGGTCGCAATCGTTCGCTCCAAGTGCTGGTCGCTGGGGATTTCAATGCCAAGTCCTTGGTATGGGGATCTCCAGCGACAGATGTGCGTGGAGAGGCGCTGGAGGAGTGGGCAGGCGCTTCTGGCATGACTGTCTTGAATCGGGGTTCGGTAGACACCTGTGTGCGCATGCGGGGAGGGTCCATCGTGGACTTGACGTTCGCGACTCCTTCGCTAGCACGACGTGTCCAGGGCCCAGCCCTGGTGCTGGAAGGTGTGGAGACGTTGTCGGACCACCGGTATATCCGGTTCGACGTTTCTACGCTTCCGGCAATTCATACCGGTCCAAGCCGTTCTACCCGGCATAGAGACAGTCCGAGATGGGCTTTGAAGCGACTCGACCGCGAGAAGTTGGAGTGTGCGGCTATCGTCCAGGCATGGGTGCCTGTGCCGGATGGGCCTGCTGAGATGGAGGATGAGGCCGAATGGTTCCGGGAGGCCTTGTTGCAAATTTGCGACGCGGCCATGCCCCGGGCCGGGCCTATCCCTCCTAAGCGGCAGG
The DNA here is from genome assembly GCA_947369235.1 of Udea olivalis. Classification (NCBI taxonomy): domain Eukaryota; kingdom Metazoa; phylum Arthropoda; class Insecta; order Lepidoptera; family Crambidae; genus Udea; species Udea olivalis. The sequence goes on along the minus strand of OX376362.1, from coordinate 3,685,159 downwards.
TATACTGGTGGTCCGTAGACCTCGCGAGCTTGCGCTTTGCGTGCGTGAGGGCGAGACGCCAGTATTCCCGGTACCGTCGCAGACGCACCCGGATTGAGGACGATGAGGCCCGCTTTTATGACGCCTATAGAGAGGCGAAAAAGGCGCTCAAGGTTGCCATCAACAGAGCCAAGTCCAGGGCAAGGGAGGAGTTTCTTGAGACTTTTAATGCGGATCCGTGGGGAAGGCCATACAGGTTGGCGTTGAGTAAGCTCCGCCCCTGGGCACCCCCGGTTACGCAGAGTCTCTCTCTTCCCTTGCTCCACGACGTCGTCCAGGCTCTGTTTCCGACCCGAGGAGAGCACACTCCGCCAGTGATGACGCCACCCACAGGTGTGAGAGTAGGTGTAGACGAGGTCCCTGCCGTGTCCGACGTTGAGTTTGATGCGGCAGTCTCGCGGCTACGGGCCAAGAGTACGGTTCCTGGTCTAGACGGCATACCCGGCCGCGCTTGGGTTCTGTCCCTCGAATGGCTGGGGCCGAGACTGCAGAGCCTGTATTCGGCCTGTCTGTCGCAGGGACGTTTTCCGCGCCAGTGGAAAACGGGGAAGCTCGTCCTACTGAGGAAGGAGGGTCGACCATCTGACTCCCCCTCGGGCTAACGCCCGATTGTGCTGCTCGACGAGGTTGGGAAACTTCTCGAGCGCATAATCGCTGGCCGCCTGATTGGGCACCTCGAGGAGGTGGGGCCGGACTTGGCAGACTGCCAGTACGGCTTTAGGCGTCGTCGGCCCACGGTTCACGCGATCCTCCGCGTGAAGGACATCGCCAGGGAGGCGATGTCGCAGGGTCAAGTGGTGTTGGCCGTATCTCTTGATATAGCCAACGCCTTCAACACCCTGCCGTGGACCTGCATAAAGGAAGCACTACGGCACCACGGTGTCCCCCTTTATCTACGGCTGATCCTAGAAGAATACCTGGCAGAGAGGTATGTCGAGTTCCCGGGGCGCGTCATCATTACTGCAGCATGACTGGCAGCGTCATCCCATGTCGTGCGGTGTCCCACAGGGTTCGGTTCTTGGGCCGCTCCTGTGGAACATTGGTTATGACTGGGTGCTGCGCGCAGTCAACCTCCAGGGTGTTGACGTAACTTGTTACGCCGACGATACCCTGGTAACGGCAAGAGGGAACAACTTCCGGGATGCAGCCGTCCTTGCCACAGCAGGCGTGGCGGAAGACGTCGGCAGAATCCGACGCCTAGGGCTACACGTGGCCCTAGAAAAATCCGAGGCGACCTGTTTTCACGGGCCTCGGAGAGGACCTCCAGCCGGTTCGGCTATCCAGGTGGGTGGAGTCCAGATCCGTGTCGAGTCGACCATGAAGTACCTTAGATTGGTCCTCGACAGTCGCTGGAACTTCCACGCCCATTTTACGCGCTTGGCGCCTAAACTGGTGCGAACGGCAGCCGCGTTAGGCAGATTGCTGCCCAACATCGCGGGGCCGAAGGCTTCATGCCGGAGGCTTTACGCGGGAGTTGTGCGGTCCATGGCCCTGTACGGCTCACCTGTCTGGGCCGACATCCTGACAAGCCGGTGTATCGCCGAACTGCGGAGACCGCAGAGCGGGCGACGGCAGTCAGGAGCATACGGGGCTACCGCACAATTTCCTACGAGGCGGCCTGTGTGCTGGCCGGCACACTCCCCTGGGACCTTGATGCGAGGACCCTTTCGGCGGTGTTTCACTACCGGGAGGAGGCGCGTCGGTCCACAGTTCACGGGGTTGCCCCAAGCCAGGTTTCATCCTGGATGGAAGAGTTCCGCACACTTGCTGTGGAGCTCTGGGATGTGCGGCTCGCGGATCCCGGATCGGGCCATCGCACGATCCAGGCGATCCGCCCTGTCCTTGCGCAGTGGTTGAATCGGCGTCACGGCGCCGTAACGTACCGTTTGACACAGATACTCACGGGGCACGGCTGCTTTGGGAGTTATCTGTGCCGGATCGGACGGGAGGCTAGCGATGCCTGACACCACTGCGACGCCAGCGAGGACACGGCTCAGCACGCGCTGGAGGTGTGCCCAGCTTGGTCAAACGAGCGCGAGACGCTCACCGTTCCGATCGGGCGCGACTATCCGTGATTTCTGCCATGGTGGCGAGCGCGAGCTCGTGGGATGCGGTGCTCTCCTTCTGCGACGCCGTCGTGTCGCAGAAGGAGAGCGCCGAGCGCCGGCGCGAGCTGGACAATCCCGCCCGACGTCGGAGGCGAGGCCGCCGGGTTGGTGGTGCGTGATCCCGGCGGTTCCCTGCGGTTAAGGGACGAGAATACTACCGAGGTATCCCTGCCTGTCGTAAGAGGCGACTAAAAGGGCCCTCGGGGTCGCGAAGCGCACGCGGGGGGGCCTGCGTGTGTTTCGGTTTGCGATCCCGAGGATGACGGTAACGCGTGTCTTCGGACACAGTGGTCTGTGTTATCGTGCACTGGTGTCGAGGCTGGCTGCCCGGCGGCCTTGCGCGCCGAAGGGTCCTGCAAGGAGTCTCTCCTTCGTTGGGGACCCCGGGTCCCTTCCATTCTGCGCCGAAGATGACTACCGTCTGGTTTTAGTGGGTAGGGGTCTCTGTTTTTCCCAGGAGTTCCGAGTCCCACATATCCCAGGTGTCCCGAACCCAGGGCCTTGGGAATGCCTAAATGTATTTCCTGACGCAAAAAAAAGAAAAAAAAAGGTGTTGCTTATGTGTGCTTTAAAAGTTAGTTTGCTGTCCAGCGTGACTCCTAGGTATTTAATCTCCGTGACCATTTCAAGTTCGGAGTTGTCTATCTGCACTGTTTCTTTTCTCCCAATTTTACGTTTATTGGTGAATAGGACTAGTTTCGTCTTTTCGGGATTGAGGTTAAGTCCCTTACTTCAGCACCCTGATAGCGCCGCTTTCAGTCCCTTGTTCATGATGTTGCACATGATGCTGAGGACCTTTCCAGTTACTAGCAATACCCCGTCATCAGAGTACAGCTGTGTGTATATGTGTGTCTTGTTTATCTCGTTGACTAGTTCATCTATTAGAATGCACCATAGTAGAGGGGATAGGCATCCCCCTTCCGGGAATCCTCTTCTCGCTCTGACCGTGTGTGTAACCCCTGCTAGCTCTGCCTTTATCAGTCGTTGTTGAAGCATATTCTTCACCCATCCTGATATGTCTTTGTGAATGCCTTCGCGGTCTAAGGTGGCTTCTATCGATTTAGGGCTGGCCTTGTCGAATGCCCCTTCTACGTCGAAAAAGCAGTCCAGTGCGTATTCCTTGTTGCTCAGAGACCTTTGTACTCTAGTAACTAGGTTACGGAGAGCTCTATCTGTGGACTTTCCCTCCATGTATGCATGTTGGTTCTCATGTAGCGGGGATCCACTGTTCTCTATCTGGGCTCTGATAGTTCTGTCGAGGATCTTTTCCATTGTCTTCAATAGAAACGAGGATAGGCTAATACATCTGAAGGCCTTCGCCTCCTGATATGTGACCTTGACAGGTTTCGGTAGGAAAACTACCTTGACCTCCCTCCACTTCTTGGGTATATACTGCATTCTTATACTGCTGTTGAACAGTTTTAAGAGATCTTCCTTGATGTACTTTATCGCTACTTGCAGCATTTTTGGTAATATTTCATCCGGGCCTGCCGCCTTGAATGGCTGGAAGGAGAAGATGCTCTATACCAGTTGTTCTGCCGATATGGCGCTTGCCTCGCCTGCCCTTACCACTGTGGGGTTTGGGGAGGTTGGCATGTCTTCGTCTATGTCGTGCTCGCAGTCTGGGAAATGAGTTTCCATCATAGTCTCCAGTATCGTTTTTGGGTCAGTTATCAGTTCTTCCCCCTTCTTGATACTTCCTAGTTTGCAGGTGTTGTCCTTGGATAGCGTTTTGACCAGCCTCGCTTTTCAAAACGCTTTTTCGATCCCTTCGCAGAACGCGCTCCAGCTGTTCCTGCACTCTTTTCTGCTCTCGTCCTCAAGGGCGAAGCAGTCAAAGCAGTTCAAAGTACAAAGACGAGCGAAACAAGCTCAAGCTTGTTCCGCTCGTCTTTGTACTTGCGCCAGCTCTCTTCATCACCATTTAAACATGTTATTAAGCATGCTATTTCATGAGCATATGTAGGTAACTGTAGTTTTAGCCGCTCAGATTGGACCACGTCTTAGCATTCCACTTGTAGTGTATGTGTTCATAAGACGTAACCGCTTACTGCGGATGCTGCACCGACGTTGTATTAAATCATAAAAACTGAATAATAGCACAAAACAAAAGAGTTTACAGATGGATCGCTCGTGGCTTTTTCCTAAACTTGCGTGACGGCCCAGGGTTACTACTATATTCGTTCTGATGTTTTTAAATGAAGTAGGTAGGTTATGCCTACTTGACAGAACCGGCTAAAAACAAAATTCATCATGTGAAAAATTGCACCATGTACGACAAAAACAAAAACACTCACGGCAGTGCGACTGGCCGACTCACTGAAGCTCACTGGTATCGCGTGTAAACTCACTGTGTTTGTGTGCGTGATCAAAATGGCGGATTTGTTTTAGGCGGAATCTGCCAGAGGCACGGCGCCGCATGTGCAATTTGTGGTAATAGTCATCAATCACCGAACACTTATTACACAACTTATTCTTTCACATCTTTGTTAGATTTAGTAATCTGCAATGTCAATAAGTATCTTAGGGTATCGGGTATCGTGCGGTTAGTGGTGGACACAATGACTGACTTTGTACTTATTTAACTTGGACAATATTTTCACACTGTTATGATTTCGTTATCAAGGTAAAATACACCACATGCCTTCACAAAAAGAGCCTTGAGGTCTTTGCAACTGACATGCTGACTTGGACAAACAGACTTCGATGTCCTTATGCAATAACCTGGTAATCAATAAATTCAAATTCTTCAGGAAAAATTATTTAGTGTTTTGTTTAAATGTCTTTTTAGTGAGTGGAAATAATAATGACATTGATACTACAAATAAAAGCGTTTTTTTGCATGATGTACTATGATGAGGTCAATAATACATGTTCAATAGCCAAAACCTACCAATTTAATAAAATGAATAATACAAGAACTCCCATAGATATAATTTTACACTAACAGCACTTACGGGTTATTTTGGTGAATTCATCTTTAAGAAAAATAATAGGTAACATAGTTATCAGACTTTTATTGCATTTTAAATTATTTTTTTACGAATTATAAAATACTTTTGTGGCTACACAATTTTGTATGTACATTTCCCTACAGCAAAACTGTCAGTCCTCGTATTTTCGAATATATTACTAAGTAGTGTTGTTGCGATAGCGATGGTTTCGATAGCGATAGTTGACCTTGAAAATCAGTCATAACTCTCGACCCGTGACGATACTATCGATAGTGAGAATTAAGCGATACTATTGATCTTTTTCGATACTATCGATAGTATCGCGCCAATAAAGTTGATACTATCGATACTATCCATAGTGTTGCTTTAGTAGGTAACTATCGAGGTATTTTCAATACTACCGAATGGGAATAAAACGAAACCTTTTAAGAGCTTGCAAAAGTATCGTTAAATGTTCGACTATTGCTAGGGCAAAACTATCGATAATATCGAAACTATCGACAGTTATTAACTGATACTATAGTCTAAGTCTAACTATCCATAGTATAGTCATGGGTAGATAGTTTCGATAGGACTATCGATAGTACTACTGATTTTTAAGGTGATACTATCGTTCACGATACTATCGATAGACTATCGCTATCGCAACAACGCTATTACTTACATCCTATCAATAAATCTGAATTAAATTGATAGGATGTGTTTCCAGTCTATTGGGGCCAAATCTGCCATTGAGCAAAAAGTCCATAATACACTTTATGGGATTATTGTCATGGGACGTCGATTTATATTCTTCTGGTAAAATAATATTCGTGACATCTTGAAGACGGTTTAGGCGCATCGTGAAGAACAGTGAAGAGTTAAATAAACAGTACCTACATAGGAAATGAATGTCACATTCAAAAAGGTAAATGACTTAAGGGCCATTACCTTCTACTTAGGATTCATATTTATTAAGTTTTACATAGCAAACATTCACACTTTCTTTGCAAAACATGTCATTATGTTCCTATCATTCGTCATTATTTGAGTGAGACGTGGGTCACGTGAGTTTATTTGGCACAAAAAAGGGAAGGGAAAGATTAATGTACCGTATGTTGACTCGTATGGGCCCGTATGTCATTATGAGTTTTGGCTAACGACCCCAAAACCAGTCATTTTTTTATTATTACAAAAACTGAACAGAGTTTTTTTATGACCCAGACAATACTAGCGTTTCTTTAGCGTTTGATGACAGCTCACAAGATTTGAGTCAGTATATCATGAGATTACCGACTTGTATGTAATTGGGTATGGGAAAAAAATCAAACATGTCCTAAATCGAACACCATTTCGAGCTAGTTGTATTTTATACCTTATTTAAATATTTAACATTTTTAAAGGCAAAGGATCTAGGATATTTTTAATTTAATACGTTGCCTTTTTGAGGTCAAATAAATGAACCCAGAAAGGAAATATTAAGGTTCCTAAAGGTAGGACTTAAAATAGCCATTCGCTATAATCCCAACCCTTCCAGGTAGGGCTTGGTTTCAGAACTCGTGAGATGCTACATGATGAACGGCGAGCTCTGTTTCAGCCATAAATGCAGTGCAGTAAATTAGTATTTTTTTCTCATTATTTATTTACCACGAATCGGGGAAAAAACACATGTGTGAACACTAAGCGAATTTGAGACGTCATGAGTTCGCAATGTTTAAAAATTAATAAAAAATAACTAAATTCTTATAACTAAATTAAATTCTTAAAATAGGAAAAGGTATTGAATAAAAATATAAAAAAATACCTAAAAATTTGTTCCCATACCCAATTTTAGGGTTACGTACCTCGAAAGGAATAAACGGAACCCTTATAGGATCACTTTGTTGTCCGTCCGTTCGTCTGCCTGTCTGTCAAGACCCTTTTTCTCAGGAACGCGTGGAGGTATCAAGCTGGAATTTATATCAAATACTCAAGTCTACTGTCACTTAGAGCTGTGAAAAAAACAAAATTCTAAGCCATCACAATCAAAAGATACAGCTACGGCTGTATCATCATATAATAAAAATATTTTTAATAAATATACCTATAAGTTTGTACGAAACCCTCGGTGCGCAAGTCCGACTCGCACTCGGCTGGTTTTTTTTAGTTTAATTTCTATTAGGTATAGATTCGGTGCTAGAAAACGATGCAAATTATTAAAAAAACTCGAAGTAAACTCGGTAGTTACAGGTCCAATGCTAAGTCGTACTGGACTCCTATATAAACTCTTTAGTAAAGAAACTCAAAGACGCAAAATGAAGATGCCAAAGATGAGATTCATTAGCAATTATAACACGTTTTATTAGGTGATAGAAGTATTTATTTTTATTACACTTGTAGCGACATCTATCTCGCCACATACGAGCTAAAAACTGACGTATCCTACATCGCGATATTAAAGTTATTCGAGCGATTGTACATAGATACAAGAACCCGACAACAACCGTTGGGCAGTAGCCCACCAGACACCACACCCGTCTGGTCGGAGGATCCTCCCTTTTCAATGGTGAATGAGGAACTTCACACCCTGTTCCTCTCACCCCCATAACTGGTGACCCCGACGTGATCAGTTTGGGGAGTTCTTGTATTTTTTTATGGTTAATAATTATATAATTCGTAATATATACCGATCACAAGCCTCTTACATTCGCTTTCCACTGGCCCGGCAAGGTTCTAGCGGAGTTTTGTACATCAATATTTATTAACATTGTGTTACATATTTCCGCTTTGTTACCAACGTAAAAACAAAATGTTTTTGTTAAGTATTTTCTGTTCCTGACTGTAACTTAGCTTTTATTATAAGTTAAGTAAAATCAAATAATAAATTGTAAACCATTAAAAGTAGTTAAAACGAAATAGAGCTTAAATATCAATATTATATCAAAACTAACCTAGAATAAATAAATACATTGTTTTATATAAAGTAGTGAAAATGAACTTAACATTATATACATAAATGAAATATTGAGTATTTGTATTAGTAGAAAATGTACAAACATAAAATAGTGCGACCGTTTTGTTAGTAGATAGTGCGCATACGCAGCCGTTGGAATGTCGATCCGACCGGTTTGCAAAGTTACGTAGTCCGGCCGCTCGGACCTCGAGTGCTAGCGGCTCCACAGTCAAAATTACGTCTCCGCGCTGAATGCATGTCGCTTGCTTGCGTAATTCGCTATGGAATACGTGCACGATCTAAGTATTGTATGTTTTCTCTGTGCTATCTATACTTTCTCTCGCAAATCTTCTTCTTAACTATCTCGCTCCTTCTGTAAACTTTATTCTTATGTGACGTGTGGTTAAGTTCTAATAAACTGTGAACTGTTTGTTCGGTGTTGAATAATTTCTACGCACCTAACCATCATCCTCACATCCCCAAACTGGTGACCCCGAGCATGAAAGTCAGCACAGAGCCTTCTCAGCGACCTTGGCACTGCACACTGCATTTCGGCCGGTCAGCAAGCAGAGACACATTTCTCTCCTGGTCGACGCAGCAGCCAGCCACTACGCAGCACTGCACCACTCCGACTCACTGGAGCATTCGCAGCATCACCCCATCACTCACTGGGGCATCACCGCAGACAGTTCCAACTCACCGTGAACTATGCGGCATCTGGCTCCGACTCACTGGAACATTCCACTATCGACCTCCGGTCTCGAAGGGGATTGATGTAGCGACATCTATCTCGCCACATACGAGCTAAAAACTGACATATCCTACATCGCGGTATTAAAGTTATCCGAGCGATTGTACATAGATACAAGAACCCGTCAACAACCGTTAGGCAGTAGCCCACCAGACACAACACCCTTCTGGTCGGAGGATCCTCCCTTTTCAATGGTGGATGAGGAACTTCACACTCTGTTCCTCTCACCCCCATACACTTACCTATGTGATTGTTCTGTGTCTGGATGTTATTATCTATTTAAGTACATAATGTTCATCTGCCTAACACCTTATAACCTGTTTGGGGTCAGATTATTACGGTATAAGTTGTCCCAGATATCTATGAATTTATACTTCTATACTACAAATTACCGTTCTACAGACTATGCGATCACAAGACTAAAAAACCCGTACAAAGCGAAATGCGCAGTGTACGGGGCGATGTTCGTGATGCTGCGCTTGAGTCGCTTGGTGTGCATCGCGCCGGTCCGGCTGGAGCGGCGACGCGCCGGCTGGCTCGTCAGTGTGAGCCCAGCCTTATGTTTGCTGAACTTCGTGCTTGTTGCACTACTCAGTAAGCATTGCCATACTCAGTAAATTACAGTAGACTACTCAGTAGGTAATTAGCCTATATACTGCCCCACAACTGGGCAAAGGCCTCCATCATTGAAATCAAGTCATCGCTACAATCAACGGGTATTGGCGTAATCGCACCGCTTGCCAAATGCGGGTTGGTGATCACAAACCCGGGCCATATTAAAAAAACTCCGAAAACACACTTTGCCCGACTTGGAACCTGGGACCTCCGGGTTTCGGACCGAGCTCTGCATCCACTCGGCCACAGAGTCTCAGTAAGTTACAGTGAACCTAATACATAGCTAACTCAATTAAACCCTGTATTCACTTTGATTAGTAGTTAGTGAATGTGTGATTAGCGCAGGATGCTTAGTGATAAGGAGATAACACGAGTTGACGGCGGTATATTAGTGCAAGTGATTAGTAATCTGGGTAGTGAAGTGAGGGGAAAGGGAGGCGTGCGGGACGAGGCTACTCGCAGTCCACTTGCAATTAAATAGGACATGCTTCTAATTACTTTACTACGCAGGTTACTAATCAGACGCATTAATAAATCGCTGTCCTCACGTGTTTTCTCCTAATCACTAAGCGCCTGCCTTAATCACCTTTTTTTTTTTGCGTCAGGAAATGCATTTATGCATTCCCAAGGCCCTGGGTTCTGGATAGCTGGGATATGTGGGACTCGGAACTCCTGGGAAAACAGAGACCCCTACCCACTAAAACCTGACGATGGTCATCTTCGGCGCAGAATGGAAGGGACCCGGGATCCCCAACGAGGGAGGGACTCCTCGCAGGACCTTTCGGCGCGCAAGGCCGCCTGGCAGCCAGCCTCGGGAGGAGCAAGCTCAACTCCAGTGCACGATAACACAGACCACTGTGTCCGAAGACACGCGTTACCGTTTTCCTCACCACCACCCCGGCGGCCTCGCCTCCGACGTCGGGCGGGATTGTCCAGCTCGCGCTGGCGTAAATTACAGTGCCCTACTCAAAGTATCCTACTCAGTAAGTGACAGTACTCTGCTGAGAACGGTGCACTTGTCAGTTTACAGGATACCTACTCATAATACTCAGTAAAGTACACCATGGGGTTAAGAATTTCAATAAAGTATTTTGTAGTGATGTCAGAGAGCTGATATAAGTAAGGAAAGTAAACGTAAAATGTTTCAAAAAAAACTTTAAAACTAGGAAATATAACTTTGAAGCCGATATCCAGCTAACTCCCCTTTTTCTGTTATACAAGGGGTCTTCAATAAAAAGTGATAATGAGTATGAAGCAGTTATATATTATTTATTGTTATTTTATTTTTCGACATAAACACCTTTGAGCTTTATATGCTTGGTATATCGTTTTTCTAATCATAAGATTCCCTTCTTGAAAAAGTCTTCATCTTGATCGCTTAAAAAATCATGTACGGCGGCAATCACTTCCTCATCATTGCCATGTTTGTGACCACTCAGTTGTTATTTTAACCGCGAAAAGAGGTAGAAATCAAAAGGCGCAAGGTCAGGTGAGTATGGAGGATGTTCCATCAATTCGAATCCAGCATCTTGGATAGCAGTCATCGCAACTCGGGACTCGTGTGCGGGGGCGTTATCTTGGTGAAACAACAACTTTTGAAAGTTTGCCGCAGATTTTCGCGTATAATCCTGACGCAGTTTTTTTATGTTTTGTTCCAAGATTGAGGTATTCAATCATTATCACCTTCTGGCTGTCCCAGAAAAGAGAGCCCATAATCTTACCGGCGGATGAAATTGCCTTAAACTGCCTAGATGTTGGAGATGACGGCCTCTTCCAAGTCATGGACTGTTGTTTCGTTTCAGAATCATAATGGTGAAGCCAAGTTTCATCCATAGTTACGAAGCGAGCCAAAAATCGGTCAGGATCTTGTTACAATTCCAAATTGATTTGAGAAATCCGCAGTCTTGTTTATGTTCTTCTGTAAGCATTCTAGGCACCCAGCGCGCTGATACTTTTTTCACGCACAAAAGTTCATGTATGTTACATTGGATACTTCCTATCGAAATCTTTAGTTCTTAAGCTACAATACGAAAAGTAACACGACGATCTGCTAAAACAATTTTACCACCTTTTTTATCATTTGTTCGGTAACTGCCGTCGCTACTCGAGCGCGGGTCGTCTTTAGTTAAAGTTCTTCCTCTCTTAAACTCGGCACACCTCCGCGCAACCGTAGAATACGGAGGAGCATTAACCGCTTTCAAGTCTAGATTTACTTGCTCAGTAGTACATTTTTTCAGGCAGAGTTATTTTATTACGACGCGAATTTCAATTTTATCCATTTTGCGTACCACGCTCCGACACGACGAAAACAAATGACTTCTATATTATTTATAAAATAAGAAAAGAAAATCAATAGTTTTATTTTTTTATTTTATTTTACTTTTTATTGAATACCCCTCGTATTCTAGACGTAGCGGCCTTTTTCGGTTCGTCGCTTTCTGACATAAACGTACTGGCAGCACAGTCCACCGGAGCAGTGCCCACCCATCGCTCCGGGTGGACGCTAGACTATTTTGGTTACCACTAACCCCCTTTTTCTTTTACACTCTAGATGCAGCAGCTATAATCGGCTTGCTTTCCGACTTCAGCGTGCCGGCAGCGCAGTCCACCCGCGCGGGGACGCAAACCCGGCGCTTCGTGTGGACGCTCGACTTGGTCGCAGTGCTGGTGATCACGTGCGTTGGCGCATACAAGGCGCCAGGAAGGATTAACGAGATTATACTGTGTTTGGGGCAGCTGCAGAAGGTGAAACTAGCTAAAATGTTTGTTTTAGAGGGTGGAAAAATCCCTTAAAATCGGTACATGTGGGAATGATTTTTCTGCAGCAGCGGATCCAGGGTTTTGATTTGGTAGGGGCTTGACTTATCCAAGATTTCAGAGCCAGTGGGGCCTGTTAAAAACTGAAATACCTATTCAAAATGAATAAAGTTTTTCGAAATTTCGTTTCTCATATTATCATTTCATCGAATAATCAATACGCAGAGTAATAAACTTCAAAGAAATTGAAATCATAGATTTAGCTTACTAATAAAACTTATTTCATAAAATATTCATATCATAGATTATCAAATCAAGTATTACTATTGCTCATAATGTTTGGCTCTTGTAAGAAGTATTCTTAACCCGTGAATTGCTTATGCGTCAAAATACGCAAAACGTCAAAGACCATTTTTTTTGCCACTTATGTTCATTCGCCGAAAATTCGCTTCTGAGTCACAGTTCTACCCTAACCCAACCAACAGAGGTTTTTTAAACTAATGTCTGTTATTAAATTAATTAAATTTCTGTGAAGTATGTTTCTATGAAGTAAATAGTCGTTGAAATAATAATATTTGACATGAAAATCTGAATATTCTATGAAGTAAATAGTCTTCGAAACAATGATATTCGAAATGAAAATATTTGAACCGAATATTTTATGAAACATTTTCTGTGAACCGAAATTCTATGAAACATTTTCTGTGAACCGAAAATCTGTGAAAATTCTGTCTGTGAAACAAGGGATCACCCTGAAAATGATATACGAGTTGCTCTAATTAACTGTCGAAGTTTAAATTATTAGCATTTAACAATGCACTATTCTCCACACGAAGATGGAAACTGGAAAAAATCGACCAGTTCCAACTCTCAAGCGGGACTCGATTACTTCCACAATCCAGGTCGCTGCTCTTCCGACTAATATAAGCTAGTTATTAGCGATCAGTGATCATGAGGCCAGTCCAGTAACATCTGAAGCGTACTTACTTTTTCTCAGCTCAAAGCTGGTTTGAGTATCTCTCCAAGCGCAAAAAGAAAGGAAGAATGGCAGGCTATGGCAGCGGTTATCACATATGCGCTTGCTACTGTTACAATCGTCGTGTTCGACTACTACTCCTATTTCGATGAAGTCATAACGACGGGTAAAAATAGTAAGTGTTTATTGTTAGATTATCAACCAAACTTTTCAATCAGGACAGCAATTTTTATCAAATCGAAAAGCCATGTAATGCCCATAGATTATTTATAAATTCCAAATGGTTTGCGTGTCCAACAATTCTCACACATTTTAACTAAACATCGGACACTTTTTAGAGTTGATTTTGTTGTTAATGGTGTAAAGCTGTATCTTGGGTACCTATTTATGATTCAAGGAAATGGCCATATGAAAAGTGACAGTAGGATAACCGACCGAGATCCGTCATCATTGCATCATTGCTATGCTGATGATAAAACATTTGGGGGACAACCTAAGTCAGCCCCTAACTGCTACTTACAACTATGTACCAAAATCTCTGTACCACTTAGTTTGTAAACAAATGACTTTGAACTTTATTCCAGTCGAGTACATTCCAAAACAGTTATTGGTAAATTTCTTATTTCAGTGAAGGCAGCCTACTTGTACTCATCTTACTTCTTTGCATATATTATGATGTTTCTTCTGGAGATGCAGTTCATAGCCAGCGCGTGGGAAATAAGGAGAACTTTGGAGTACGTTAACGACGTACTGGGAGAAGTTGGTTTCTTGATGGAACAGCAGAGTGAGTCGAAAACAGTTCTTTAGTTTCTCTGATATTAGTGGTTTTACTGGTACCTCTTCTGCTTTGATATTTTGCTATTTCATGTAGAGGGACTTTGAAAGATTTTCAATTGAAGACTTCTGATTGCCCCCCCGTTGGCGCTATAGGTCAAGGTGATGCTTACCTTTATTCTAAGAGGTACGCCCCCCCTCAGACGGAAAAAACAAAAGTTTTTCAGTTTTTCATTTTGTACCTCATCTCGGAGAGTTATAACCGTAAACCGTAAAGAGAGCGCTAGTGTCGCACGCTTAACATCGGCTCCGTATTTATAAATTATTTAAAATTAGTACATGTCATCTTATATTAGATTTTCCAGCAAAAGTGTAAAGAACAGCTTCGAAATAATTGCGTGAAGTGTTATCTTTGAAAAATGTGCTAATCTTCACCACTAATAAGCAAATAAGTTGCAACAGTGAAAACCATCAATAAATATTATACGTTACGGTTACTCAAGAAAGAAGACACAAAAATAAAGTCTACAAATATTATGCACAGTGGAATAACATTTACTAAGCATGTAAGTGGATAACCAATCATTTTAACCACGAAATAGTAAGAGACCAGACGTTATTTTCGTAACCAGTTTGATTTTTGTAAACAAACACCAACTGGCCAATCAGCTGACGTGCTATCAACGTGTTTACTAGTCAACAATAGATGGCGCAACTGGAAGCATGCTTTTGACACATTTATAAACCTGAAAGCAAGAAAGAAAGTTCTGTAATAGTAAACACCAACTGATTACGCTACGCAACACTAGAGGGCGCGACTCAAAATTACATCTTTTTCAATTATACTGAATAAACGCTATTATGCTAAACTATAAAATGGCGTTGACATGCGCTGGATGTCATGAAAAAATACCTGGAAGACAATAACTCACGTGTTTGCAGTGTCATAATGTATACGACCTCGAATGCGCCAATGTTTCTAGTCAGAGGTTCTACAATAATATGACACTGGAACATAAAAAGCAATGGAAATGCCCGGCTTGTCATTGCAAGATGCCGAAAATTGGAAATGAAAACACACCATTGAGAAATAAGGACCAAATTAATACAGGTCAAACTAAATCCCCTGAAGTAGACAACATAACTATTAGAAAATATTCAGCGGCTAATAATAACGAGAGTTTTTGTAGTAGCGCTGAAAACTCAACTTTCTTGGGCAACGATACTATTATATTTCAAGTAATATAAATGACTTAAGCACTATGAAAACTACCCATATTCCAGAAATCACGTTGCAAAGTTTGAGCGAAGTAATTACTTTAAAACTCCAGGAAAATAACATAAATGTTATTTCCCAGTTACAAAATATAATACAGAAAGAAGTAAAAGAAGCAATACAAATATTAAAAGAAGAATTCAAGCATGAAATAAATATTTTAGGCGACCAAAATAGGGACAGAATGTTAGAAATCCAAGAACTGAGTTTAAAAATATATAATTTGGAAAAAGAACACAGCTTACTGAAAAACCAGATGGAACAATTAGAAAATAAATTTATCAATACAACAGAAAAGACGTATTGTCCTGAAAATTCTGACAATCAACGTAAGAAAATAGTACTCTATGGATTAGAGGAACACTTTAAAGAACCTGAAAGCCATTTACTAAACCGGATACAGGAATTATTTTGGAACTTGATGGGTGTAGACTTGACTGGTTATGTGGAAGATTTTTATAGAATAGGCCGTTACAATAAAAATGGTAAACGACCGCTATTAATAGAATTTATAAGTAAAAGAATAGTTAAACATATTACTGAAAATAGCTACTATTTCAAACAAAGTGGATTGTCAGTCTCGGAATTCTTAGATAAGACTAGCTTAATGAAAAGAAAATTAATGCGAAAAGAAATGCTCTCGGCTCGCAAAAAGGGGCTTCATGCTGTGTTACGCAATAATGTATCATATATCGAAGGGAAAACTATTAATATTGAAGATATCATTGCATTCAGGCCTTTTCCACTTCTCAGATAAGTAAAAAGCAACGAAGAACTACCGCTGATTTGACACAGAACGATCGCCAGAGCTTTGATAATAATCACTCCTTTCGAAAATAAGGAGCTGGTAAAAATTCTGTATCAAAATATGCAAAGTGTATTTAATAAGAGACTTTAGAAGCCTTTTGGACAAATATTCTACCTACAATGCCTTATGTATTTCTGAGACGTGGTTGTCGGAAGAAAAACTCAAGTTGTTGCATTTCGATGGATACGTAGTTGCTGCGTCATTTTGCAGAAAATATCATTTAGGGGGAGGACTTTGTATACTGCTACAGGATCATTTCAAACATAAGGAGATAACAGATATCACTAATATGTCAATCGAATATGTGTCAGAAACGACAGCAATTGAGTTATGTGATGAAAATACTTTGATTGTTCTAATGTATTGGAATGGAAAAGAGGAAAGCGTTTTCTATTCACAACTAAAATTAATTTTAAAATATTTGAACAAAAAGTTTCCCAAACATAGAGTAGTTTTAGGTGGAGATTTTAATGTAGACGTACTGAAGAAAATCAAAAAAACCTCAGAATTTCTAGATTTAATGTTAGAGTACAAATTAATCCAACTTATAGATAAACCAACTCGGAAAAAAGCATGCTTAGACCATGTTTTCACAAATTTTAGTGGTGAATATTTAAGCACTTGTGTAGAAGAACATGGCTTTTCAGATCATGCAAGAACAGTTATAGACATAAAAAAACAGATACAAAGTAAACGAAATGACTGGTTTATGGAGAAGAGATTGTATAATAAAAAGAAATAATTAACTTCAAATCACAATTGTGCTTATTAAACTGGAAAGAAATAATTGACCCTTGCAAAAACGTAAATGAAAACTTTGCAACATTTCACTGAATTTGATATTTTAATGAAAATATTAAACCAGTGCCTACCAAAACGTAAAGTTAAATTAAAATCTAAATTTAAGAAATACTGGTTAACTGTAGGTTTAAGAAGATCATGTAAAAATAAAAGATTGCTGAAAATACTGGCTACAAAATCTAACAATTTGTTCTTTAACAACATTATAAACAATATGAGAAAATAATAAAAAGGCTAATAAACTGCTCAAAAAGGATGCATTATAAATATAAAATAAAAACATCAAATAATAAGGTAACTATGTGGAATGTAGTTAACGAAATAACTAATAAAATTATTAAAAAATCGAAATATAATATAGAATTAAATATAAATGATACAGTTAGTTCAAACCCTAAATTGGTTACAAATGCCTTTAATGACTTCTTTGTGTCTATTGGCCAGCCCGATTCAGACCAGCTGGGTAGACATAGTAGTAGTTCCCAAATAGCCCACTGCGCCCACGGCCGCCCTGTGCTACACCCCTCTGAAAACTCGATTTTTCTTAGTCCGGTCGACTGCCGCGAGGTCAATAGAATCATGAAAAAATTAAAAAACAAAAAGAGTTATGGTTTGACGAGTTACCACCTGGCCTAATTAGAGAATGTGCCGATGAAGTCACTGTACCTTTCTGCTTACTAATAAATCAGTCCTTTAGTGAAGGTATTTTTCCTGGCTTGTTGAAAACCGCTCTCATAAAACCTATTTACAAGAAAAATTATAAAACAGATCCTAGCAACTATAGACCAATTGCCATTTTACCCACAGCATCAAAAATTCTGGAAAAAGCAATGTGTGATCGGGTGGTAAAATTTTGCGAAAAATATAGCATATTTGACGACTCGCAAAATGGCTTCCGAAAAAACCGCTCTACAATATTAGCAGTGTATAAATATATTAAAGAGGCGGTTTCATTATTGAATAATAAACAATATGGGATAGGTATACTCGTACTTCTCGATATGTCCAAAGCATATGACCGGGTTCAACATAATATCTTGCTTGGTAAACTGTATGGTATAGGTATTCGCGGAAACGCTCATAAATGGTTTGCATCGTACTTAAAGGATAGGCGCCAACTCGTTGAAATTGAATACTTTGATAAAGATATCGGCCACATCACTCGCGTGCGCTCTGATTGCAGAACAGTGAATGCTTCCATTCCCCAGGGCTGTGTCGCGGGATGCCTCCTGTTTTTGGTTTACATTAACGACCTTCCAAAGATCATGGAGGAGCCCTGTATTTTATTTGCCGACGACATTTCCTTATTAACATCATGTGACAGTAACAAGAATATCGACGAAAATCTAAACTACTTACTAACTAAAACATCGGACTGGCTAAACGACCATAATTTGAAAATAAATTTGAGTAAAACTAAAATAATAACTTTCCACCCCCCAGAAAAAAACACTTTAAATATATTTTTTTTTTTTTCACTGGTTGATAATGTAGCTTTATATTGGTGAATGAATTTTAAATAGACTAGTTATCTATATTAAATAAAAAAAAAATGATGACAGCTTTCAAGCGATCTGTCTAGGAAATTTATTTAATATTCCAAGAAAATACTTCGAAGTTACACAAAATTGTATCAAAAGGCATCTTTTTAGAGCTCATTCCGTCTCTGTGCATGTGGGCAAGTCTGGAAGAGAGTGCAGAGGACAAATTCCTGTTTACTCTTTCATATATATTTTTGACGTAACTAAGGACGCCTAGGACGCGGAGTTGTTGCCTAGCAACATTACTGCTGCAGCCAATAGGACAAAATCCCCTCTGTGGTCGCCGGGCAACCTACTCGTATTTCCATCAAAGCAAGACGACAATGACGTCTTCTAGTCAAATTTTGGCATTTTCTATAATTTTGTACTATTTTTATGCTTGTAAATTGTATTTTTAGTGTTATTTAATTCTATATTTAATTGTAATAATTTATTATATGGGATGCCATGTCACAAGGTGACTCTATTCAGCTTTCTGGTCCGGACGACGGCCGTTTGTTGGTGCAGTGCGCCCTTTGCGTGCAACCTCGCTTTTTTAAAGGAAAAAGGGGACTGAAAATTCACATAGGAAGAGCTCACAAAGCACAGGTACCCACTCAAGTGAATTCACATGTTTCTGGTAATCACCCTTGTTTAAATTCTGCCCTTGATCCCCCTTTCTGGAAAAAACTTTCACTGTTAAAAAATAACCGCCCTCTTATTAAGAGAATTCCGCGAGGAGCACGAATTTCAACTGCACGTGCCCTCTCTAATGTCATAGACTCAGTTATTCAATACAATAATGTTGAAAGCTGGGAACAGTTATTAACATTTGCGTACCGTGTCCTTTTTGTAGATAAAACAAAATTAAACAATATCTCCCTGACTCAATACATTAAAAATAAGTGTAACCTATCAGAACCCATAGATTTTTCCCTTTTTAACAAATTTAAATCTTCAAAACCTACAAAATATAAAATATTCAAAAGAATTGAAGACAAAATCAACGACGGTGACCTCAAAGGAGCCGCACAATTGCTTTTTTCTAACGATGTCGTCGCTCCGGATTGCCCAGATACTCTTTCGGCGCTCTTGAATAAGCATCCACCTCCAGCTCCATCTCTTACTCTATCGGTTTCCCCTGTTCCGTCAGACGTTCCCCCTCACTTTACTCCCACTGAAGTGCGTAATGCTTTGCTATCGTTTAAGAATGGTTCTGCCGGCGGTCTAGATGGTATTACGCCTCAACATCTAAAAGATTTAACATCTAGCGAGGCAGGTGACGCTGGCAGAACTCTTCTTGATCGCATCACTAGCCTCACTCATATGTTAGTATCCGGTAAAACGGTTGAAGCCATCACTGATATTTTATACGGCGCTAATCTAATAGCTTTAAAAAAAAAAGATGGTGGTATAAGGCCAATTGCTATTGGCTCAACTTTTCGACGGTTAACCTCTAAATTATGTGTAAAATGTATTATTCCAGAAATTCCCTCCTATTTCAACCCGATACAGCTTGGTTTCGGTACCAAGGGAGGTTGTGAAGCTGCCGTCCACTCTGTACGCACCTTCCTTCAACACAAAGGCGGAGAGGTGTTGTTGAAGGTGGATGTTAAAAATGCTTTTAACTCAGTAGACAGGGGTGCTCTGTTGACCCAAGTCCAGGACAAGACTAGCAAAATTTACAACTATATTTGGCAATGTTATGGTAAACCCTCGAAATTAATTTACAAAAACCATCTACTGCATTCGTCGGTTGGTTGTCAGCAGGGCGACCCACTTGGCCCCGCCATTTTTAGTTTGGCAATCCATCCAATTATCTCGGCCCTTAAATCAAAATTAAACATATGGTATCTCAATGACGGGACTATTGGCGGAGATGTTTCGACAGTTCTTGAAGACCTTAAATTCCTTATAAATAGTTTTCGTGAAATTGGCCTAGAACTCAATTTTAGCAAATGTGAACTTTACATCCCCGACTTCACTCCTCATAGACCAGACATAATAAATAAGTTCTCTGCTTTAACTCCCAACATTGTCATCCTCAGTGCTCAATCACTTCGCCTCCTTGGTGCCCCAATCCTCGACGAAGCCATACCTACTTTTATATCTGAACAAATTTTAAAATTCAATAGTTCCTCGGATAAGCTTACCCAAATCAACGCACATATGCCCCTGTCTGTAATTCGCTTATGTACATTTGTACCAAAATTTATATATTTCCTAAGATGTTCGCCACTTTGGAAATTCAAAAATCTACTCCACCCTTTAGATAATCTACTCAAATCTTTAGTCTGTGAAATTCTAAATTGTCCCCTTTCGGATCGTTCCTGGGCCCAGGCCACGTTGCCTATACGTTTTGGCGGCCTAGGTACCCGCCTAACGTCTGATGTTGCTCTACCGGCATTCCTGTCTTCAGCTTACAGCACATGCAACCTCTATCATTCAATATTAAATTTGTCGCTTGGCGATGTTGAGGTTGCATGTTTAGCTGATGCCAGGAATGCCTGGTCTTTTGCTTATCCGGGTGAACTTCCCACCGTACTATCTTCCCAAAGGCTCTGGGACGAGCCTCTCTGTAAGTCGGTCTACCAGGGTCTTTTATCGTCTTCGACGACTGATACAGAGAGTGCTCGTCTCATTGCCACCGCCGAAAGGGAGTCTGGTTTTTGGCTACAAGCGCTTCCGTCTGCTAACGTGGGGACTGTTTTGGATAATATTTCTTTATCCATTACAGTCTCCCTCAGACTTGGCGCCAGGATCACCCATCCACATCGATGTCGTTGTGGTGATTTTGTTGGGCATCTGGGCCACCATGGCCTTTCCTGTGCCCTAAGCGCCGGACGTATACCACGCCACGCCAGCATTAATGACACTCTCCGAAGGGCCTTTGTAGCAACCCGAATTCCGGCAGTCTTAGAACCCGTAGGAATTTGCCGAAATGACGGTAAAAGGCCCGACGGGATGACGCTCATCCCTTGGAGCTGTGGCAAAGCGTTGGTGTGGGATGCCACGTGTGTGGATACCCTTGCCCCTTCCCATGTTCATGCCACAGCACAGAACGCGGGCGCGGCGGCAGCAGCTGCAGAGTTGAAAAAAATAAATAAATACTCGTCACTTGGCAGCTGCTACCGCTTCGTACCGTTTGCGGTAGAAACTCTAGGTCCATGGGGCCCAGAAGCTCATAAAATATTTAGGGAGTTGTCCACTCGCCTGATAGAAGTCTCCGGTGACCAGAGAGCTGGCAGCTATCTCGGTCAGCGTATTAGCCTAGCCATCCAAAGAGGTAACGCTGCCAGCATTCTGGGCACCCCTGAGATCGAGGCGGTAGACAGTTCTCTTTAAGTTTGTATAATTGTATATTTTTAATTGTATATATATGTAATTTTTTAAATTCATTATTATTTCTATACAGTGTAATATAAATATAAATTATAATTATGATGGTATAAAATTGGAATGCGTAGAAGAGTTTTCATTATTGGGTATAGTTATCGATAAACATATAAATTGGAAATCACACATACAAAAGATTAAATCAAAACTGTCTAGCTTTACCTATGCACTCCGGGAGGTAAAAAAGACCACCGATATCGAAACAGCAATAGTTATGTACCACGCCTATGGGCACGCTTGGCTCACCTACGGAGTGGTGTTGTGGGGTAACAGTACGGACGCGCCGTTGCTGCTTACTCTACAAAAGAAGTTAATCCGTATCATAGCTAATATTGAACAGACGGAGAGCTGTAAACCCTATTTTCAAAAATATCAAATACTTCCGCTGCCGTGCTTGTATAATTATCTTAGAGGTTTGTAAATCTGTACGAAAACATATGGAATTCTACACAAAACGTAAAGACATACCATCTAGATATACAACACGACACAAAAACAAATTATTAGTTCCAAGTTCCAGGCTTAAATTAACATCTTATAGTACATTCCATTATTCGATTAAAGTTTATAACACAATACCAGAATCCATAATAAGTGAAACCAATTACCCCACATTCATAAACAAATTAAAGAAATATCTACTTACTAAATGTTATTATAGTATAAATGAATATTTAATTGATAGAGTTAGCAATAAATAAATCCTATAATTACTAAAACGTCGTGCATTGTGATCTACATCTTATATAGGTTTATATATATATTTTTTGTTAATCTTTAATTTGTAAATTTGAAGACTTAACTTATCTCTTTAATTGAAGCGTTTCCTCTCTTTCATTACCCTTTTGCGTGCCCGACAGGGTCCATATTGGTCATGTATTATAACATAATAATTTACCATCTTCTGTACATATGGCTTGCAAATAAAACATTGAGTATTGAGTATAACCTTAGAATAATAACGTATAAATATAAATAAATAAATAAATATAAATATAAATATGCGCCAGACAACACACCTCTTGTAATGGTCTCGAAGTAGGGATTAATATCCCTGTGTGACGAGGTGTAATATCCTTGTGTGGTACAAGGAAATATGCCAGGGGCGTCTCCCAGCACACCCAGACCCGAGTCAATTCAGAAAAGATCGTTTCCTGAATTGACCCGACCGGGAATCGAACCCGGGACACTACGGAAATCGAGGCGAGAAACCGTGCTACAGCACACTACGCCAATCGTGCCGTCAAGGAGACGTATAGAAGGATAGTCTTCACACAACCGCCCCGTCAGAAATGAAGCACTAATCCGATCCACACATGCGTGACTGTTACTTGCTAACGTGCGGCGCGCTTTGACATTGAATATTGCGGAGCTGTAATGAACAATGCAAAGCGGTCCGTTTGGAGCCATTGATGGCTCCAATTAAGGTGCTTCAAAATGGGCGAGCGGACTTGGTTTCTATATGTAATTATTTATAACTTACATTTCCAATTTTCAGGAGGACACGTGAATTTACCAATCAACTTTATAAAGGTTTTGCCATCAAAATCAGTCTGCAAGGTAGTCGATTCGATGGCAATGTCAGGGAAGGACAAATATCAGGGTAAATAACTGTATAGCGCTATGTATTGAGTATTGAGTATAGCGCTGTAGCAACTCAATAATGGGTGAAGGAATAACTTGTTTTCTGCCCCTCTCCCACTTTCTTATCTCTCGCTACTTATGTATTTAATAAAATACTAGGTTCTCAAACTATTTCCTCTGAACAGGATTTAAGTCATCCAAGACTCTGCCGGAGACCCTGCGCCACTTACAAGCGACCTTCGAAGGCACATGTGACGTGGTGCGCCAGCTAAACGGATGTTTCGGGCCCGAAGTGCTCGTGATGGTTGTGACCCGCTTCCTGCACCTCGTCATCACGCCTTACAACTTCATCTCCAGCATGCGTATGTATAGAATACAACAGGGTTCTACAGGGTACCACATTCTATTATCTTAAACATGACTTGAAATAATGTAAACCGACAAATATTTCAAACTCTCGATGTCGATGGGGCTTTGACGATGTCAGAGCAAATTCTAAAGCATAGAAAGACAACACACTAGGATGTCATCACCGCTCACTATCCCACTTGTAATCAAACAAGTCATCTTCACAAAGACACTTATGCAAGTACAGAAACATTTAAGTAATATTTAGGTTTGTTCTTTAGCCTTTAGTCCGAATTGTTAAACGTTAAGCATCGTTGAGATGCCCTTAATATAGCTATCCATTTAATTGATATTTACGGCATTAATCTGATGGCGTAGCTTTCTCAACTTTGAGCTATTCAATGGTAGGACTCGACTCCCACAGTATAAGCTTTGCTTAGATCAATTTCAGATGATCTTGTTCTGAAGGTATTAACATAACATAAACGTAATAGTCAAAGGCAAGTGACTGATGTCGTCATGGTGAACAGAACACTCAGAAGCTCACTCTTCATCAATGGTATTCGATTCCGACGTAATGGTGGTGAGCCTGCCGCTGTTATCTGGGTTGATTTGGTTCTTACCGGTTCTCACCGGAAAGTTAGTCGGTTTAACAATGAATAGTTAGTTCTGGCCAGATTTGAACTTAGGGCCACACGATCTACGATCCGAGCTGAGGTTTCAACCCCTAGGCCACGACGCTCTAGGTTTCTCTAGGCTCTAGGATTTACATTCGTATTTTGGAATGAGACAGCAAAAATTGTTCTTAATTGAAAACCTCACCAGATGGTCAGTCGATAGACACCCGCTCCCTGTTCAGCGTGGCGATGTGGTGCATGTGGCACTTCTTCTGCCTAATGGCCCTTGTGGAGCCAGGACACTTCACACAGAAAGAGGTAAGATATTATAAAGTATAAAGGTCAGGTTACATTCACCACTATATTCCAAATGAGGCATTAAAGGCAACCTGTCGTGGTCTAAGTATCACTCAAAGACCCTGAGCCCAACGTATTAGAGGACGAACTGCGAGGTACTATGGCAGATTACCGAACCGTTAAAGAATATCAAGTGTCTTTATTTTGGGCTGACTTGATCACCGTGGTTATCACGGTGATGAAGTCAGCTATGACCTAACAAATTGGAAGAAAACAATGAGGAATCGATCTAAAGTTATGTTGAAAGCGCTGTTCAGGGGTTTCCTATTATTTTGTTCTATGATTTATCAGGCGGAAAATGAAGTACCTACTAAATATTTCCCGCTAATTTCTTTTATAACACATCTCAATGACATCCTATAGACTCTATAGAGCAACGTTGGGTTCACCTTAACCGATGATTTCCTTGGTCTCCAGTTCGATCGTACCAGCCAGCTGGTCTGCCGGCTCCTGCAGCAGAGCCCCGACGAGCTGACCGCAGCGGAGCTGGACAAGTTCACCAAGTACCTGCTGCTGAGCAGGACCGACTACTCCCCGATGGGCGCGTTCACTCTCTCCCGCTCGCTTGTGGTTGCGGTAACATTTCAACCTTGAGATATTCTTGACGATTGGCGTGGTGCGCTGTAGCGGTTTCTTGCCTTGCTTCCCGTAGTGTCCCGGGTTCGATTCCCGATCGGGTCAATTCAGGAAACGCTTTTCTAAATTGGCTCAGGTCTGGGTGTGCTGAAAGACGCCCTTGGCTTATTCCTGGTCCGGTACCTTTTAACACAAGGATATTTATCCTTATTTCGAGACCATGATACGGGGTGTGTTGTCAGGCACATTAAAAGAAAACATTATAGATAGACTGACAGAGTATATTCGAAAACATGAAGACCTCCACGAAATAAGACGACAATACCTTTTTTTTTTTTTTTATTATTATTAGCGTGGGGAAATCCTCATGGATACCTCGTCGCTCGGGGGAACGACGAGGTTATGTCGGACTTCTACCGACTAAAACCCCACGGTACTCGACCTCAACACTTCAGCGGCGAGGCGGGGTCCCTAAAAAGTTTCACAACGCCCCGCCGCCAGTGTTTCCCCGTATTGTGGCCCGCTCCAGCCGACCCCCCAATGAAGGGGGGAGGCCACGGAAGTACCTGGAGCACGCAAGTACTTCCGCCGTCGGGGTGAAAGCCGTGCATTGCGGGCAAAAGCACCCCCGTACTCAAGCCCGCTGACTCCCACCGTACGCGGACCCTACTAGGTCCGCAACCACGATCCACCTAAAAGGTGGATCCGCTGCCACATCTGGCGGTGCGGCCCCGCCGAGCCGCAGTGCACAGGGGGGGCCAGCCGCGGATCACTGACCCCCTCCAAACGGTTGTGCACCGCGGCTCCCACCTCGCGCCCTAAGGCGCTGCGCCCGTGGGCGCCCCTTTGGGCGGGCAGTGGTAGCACCATACCACCACCACGCCCGGCGGCAGGCAATGGGTGGGTCGGAAGTCCACCGCATTGCCATGCCTGAGCCCTCTTAGCTTCCCGGTGGTTCCATCTACCACCAGTACTAAGCCCCCCCGCCACGACAAGGCGAAGACTCATGGGGGGGAAGACGACAATACCTAGATGAACGCATACTGAGTGATTGCATCGCTCATGATCAAGATTTAATAAAGTCCGAAACATTGCGAGCTCGTCGGTCGCACATTGAAAACAGATTGGCTGATAGTAGAAACCCATCTAGAGAGATTTGGAGGATTGTAAATGAGGAGATAGGTACTAAATCGAAGTCTCATACCATCCGACTCAGAAATCAAACAACTAATGACGATATACCTGACCATGAAGTACCTAACATTTTAAATTCACATTTTATGAATGTCGCGTCAAAATATGTTTTGCAGAGCGACACGTCTTCATCCTCCAAATACCTACAAAAACATCTGTGTGATTCGGAAGTCCCTACATTTAATTTGCTCGCGATTGCCTTCACAAGGAGATCTTAAAAAGGTATAAGGCGCGAACGGTGGTGGATGTCTATGACATTTCACTTGACATAATTTTAATTTTATGGCCAGTTATAGCGGACGTTCTTGTGGTATTATTTAATCAAAAATTTGAAGTTGGAATGTATCCACACGTATCAAAAAGCGCTCGAGTGTGTCCCGTTTTCAAGGGCAGGGGTTACCAGTGTGACGTGAACAATTACCGGCCAATAACTATAGTGCCGACCATCTCCAAAATGGTTGAGTCCATCTTGTCATCGCGTCTCATGAGTCACCTTGAGACAAACGACCTACTGACAGACAGACAGTTTGCGTATAGGAAAAACATGTCAACCACTGCAGCGGCACACAAATCTTCGACTGTGTAGTAACTGGTCTTGATGACCATTTCAAAAGGTAATCGGGAATACTAGGTGACCTATTTAAGGCATTTGACGTAATTAGTCATGACTTATTGATAAATAAGTTAAGAAGCTATAGAATCAGAGGCTCCGCATTCGAACTGTTTACATCGTTTTTATCTGACCGTAGGCAGATAGTAAAGATATCCGCAAATGGCAAGACCATAAGGTCGAAGGCAGAATATGTTAGTCTGGGAATTCCACAAGGATCGTCGCTTGGGAATACCCTTTTTCTACTTTTTGTGAATGATCTTCCGTCATCTATAACGGCAGGCTTGTCTGTCCTGTTTACTGACGATACAACGGTGGTGGTCGGTGCGCGGACGTATCAACAACTCGGTGTAAAAATCCATGCAGCGTGTGGGCAGTTACAGGATTGGTTCTCGGCAAACGGATTACTGTTAAATGTCACTAAATCAAAAATGATGGTATTCTCAGACAGAAGCGTCAAATTGCCCGATTGCGTAATAAACGACCCGATGCCACTATGTCTTGAGAGTAAGTTCCTCGGATTTACGATTGATTCCAATCTCAACTGGAAGTGCCATTTAGACGAACTGTGTGATAGATTGTTGCAGTCTTCGCGTTGCGAAAATTGAGACCTCTGGTTTCTCCCGATGCACTACGACAGGTTTATTTTGCCCACTTCCACTCTCTGATGTCATATGGAACTCTTCTTTGGGGTAATTCTACTGATGCCTACAGAGTGTTCATACTGCAGAAGCGTGCATTGCGTACACTGCTCGGGGTGAAGCCTAGGGACTCATGCAGGAATTTGTTCGTGACGCATCTCATAATGACTCACTACTCGATCTATCTGTTCGATATAATCATGTTTTTTAGAAAGAACATATGCAGCTTTTTATCAATGGATAATAATAAACGGAGTCACCTTGCAGGCCGTCTGAAATCGGTTCCTCGATGCATGGCGCTTTCAGAGAAGAACCCGCGAGTCATAGGTCCGACATATTATGAAAAACTGCCCACAAAACTAGTATTTCATTCTAATTTATTGTCTTTGACGATCGCATTGTGAAAATCCTTTAATTGACCTCGAACAAATGTAATTTAATGTGTATTTTTGTAATAAGAAATAAATAATATATTTATCATTAGGTCCAAAACCATCCAAAGATGGTTCCTTAGAAAAGTTAAGTTAGGTATGCCTGCAGGAACGGGGTTTCAGTTCTAGCAAAAACGTGTTTTTAAAGAAACACACAATGCAGATATTGACATAAATTTCGAAATTGCAGTTGTGATATGTGTAAACTTTCTTATTTTAGGCGATAATTGCTATTGGAGTTCGTTTTCTGAAACATAAACATGTTAATAATCACTTAGTACGAGTTTCATAGCTTCATAAATTCATCATCATCATCATAAATTGATATCGTTATATTGTATTTACAATTTACGATCCACCATACACCGGCAGTTTTTTTCATTACTTTTATTGTTGGCTGTACTCTAACAAGTTATTTTTTTTGCAGATTGTTGGAAGCGTCTTAACGTACCTTGTCATAATCATTCAGTTTCAAGCAGCAGAATCGTCTTATAACCGAGGTTAAAAAATAAAATATGTTCGAATTAAAAAAGAAAATATATAACGTGTTAGCTAGTGTAAGTTTGATTGGTTTTGAAATATAGGGCTTAATAAAACGATGAATAATTTTTCATTTGGTCACCTATCAATGCAATACAACGCGGTATAAAAACAGTTTAATAAAACATAAATATACTTTATTGTACAAACAAACTAACATACAAACTACATAGTCTAAAAAAAAGCACAAACTATTACATAGTCTTAGTCTGTAAAATTTAGGGGTCTTATCGCTAGGAAGTGATCCCTTCCAGGCAACCTGCAGGTAGAAGATTATCTCTATATTCGAAATAGTTAAGAAGTCTTAGAAGGAGGCTCCTGCTACTAGTGTTTAATAGTCATTTGAAATAAATAATCGTCAATTTTTTGAAAAATAAAAAAAGTTTTTTATAAATCTCTATTTGCTTTAATGAACGCCTAAATAAAGGTATGACCCCTTTTACGTGCTGAAATTACTGGGCGAATTCTCTCAAGGTGCTGATAGATATAATGAAGCATTTATTTTTAACAGAATAAAGAGCATTCGTCGTTTTTAAATTAAATGGGGGTCTACTCACTAACACAATGTCCGTAGTTTCGTTCAAACTAATTTATCAAAAAAACCTACAACAATATATATGATATTCTTGAACATATTATTTATTTGTGTATGCTGAATTACATATTTAAGAGTACAAAAATTGTTGTTAATAAAATTGAGATGGGAATGCTACGATGGTTTGGGCATATGGAAAGGATGAATGAAAGGTGATTAACGAAACAATTTTACAAGGCGAGGGTGGATGGAGCTGTTGGAAGGGGCAGGCCTAGACGGACGTACTTGGGACAAGTCTAAGACGTTCTTAGAAAAGGTCAGGTCAGAAGTACCCATAATCGACGAGCATGTATGAAAGGATTAATGAGAGTGGAAGAAGCGCAAGAGGTGTGTCAGTTCCGTAGCAAGTGAAAGATGTAGCCTCTGCCTACACCGTTGATAAAAAAAAGGCGTGATGGTATGTATGTATGTAGAGTATAAAAATACATGATAGTTGTTAAAATCACCCTCTTTTTTTACTAATGATGTTGCCCGAAACTGCGGACATTGCGTTATAGTGTGTAGGTAACCTGGAACCACATTGCGTACACGACGCTCGATGTTATGATGATAAGGATATGATGACGCCCCACACGTCAGTACATATCCTTATCTATGGAGTGCACGCAAAAATGTTACAGGTATATGCTGACTTGCCATGAGTATTACGTCAAACACAGCGTCGAGCATTTGCAAGAAGGTTACATTAGATGGAAATGTTTTAGTAAGCCAATCATTTACCTGTATACTGTATACCATTCGTGAAAACGTTATATTGCAATAAAATGCTCTATTCTATGTATACCCGCTATTTTAACGTCCACAGATTCATGCCTCACATGATAATGTTATGTTAACTATAATTTATTTATATCTTGGTAAGGTAACAAAAACTACATTACCTAAATACAAGATTTATTAGACAAAAGTATTACAAACATAAGTGCCTAATACATTAAAAGAGCACTCAAAACTTAAAGCTAAAATAGCTTAACATTTTTTAAAGGTGGACGTACTATCAGTCGCATAAGACGCTTAACATTTAAGTAGGTACAGTAAAAAAATTAAGTGAGTTAACGTTACTATGACCTCGTATACTATACTTAGAAGGTGCGTTTTCACAGTGTAACGCTCAATCTATTATTAAACTCTACGGTGTAACTCTACGGTGTAACTCTACGGTGTAACTCTACGGTGTAACTCTACGGTGTAACTCTACGGTGTAGCTGTGTAAGCTAATAAATGTTTTCTATTTCTAATTAACGCTTGGGTTGTGCTGTGGTAGATTGAAACTACCTAAAGGTGGGTACTGACCGACGTTACGGGGCGTAATGTAACACTTTATAAAGCAAGAGGGTGCAGGAAAAATTTACTTAGCCAAGAAAAGACATAAATTCGGTAAGCGACCAGAAAACGCACGAGCCGAGTGAGCGAAGCGAGCGTGCCGCGGCAGCGGCCGGCGATTGCCAGAAAGGTTTTAAAAAATAAAGTCCCTAGTGCACCCCCTTTGCGACATCCGGACCAGACAAGGGGACAACAAGGGGTACTGCTGACCAACGT
Organism: Udea olivalis; assembly: GCA_947369235.1. NCBI lineage: Eukaryota > Metazoa > Arthropoda > Insecta > Lepidoptera > Crambidae > Udea > Udea olivalis. The sequence continues at coordinate 3,654,441 of OX376362.1, read as the reverse complement.
AATGCGGCGTAATGTAACATGTTATACAGCGAGCATTCGTCAAGTCGGTATGGGGAAAAAAGCGAATTACCCCTGATGAATGCTCGCTTTTATTAGACACACCGTATATGCTCGATGCGTAATATGCTCGCTGCGAATGTTACATTACGCCTTAATAAAGAATTAGGTACTTGAATGTTTAGTTCAGTTACTGGCTGTACCTATATGTGAGTGAACTACTAGAACTAAGTCTGTTCTGCGGCCTCTTTTTCATTTTCACCTTCTTCTTCTGCTTTTTCTTCTTGTGTTGATAACGGATTGGACATTTCTGGGAAAGGGCTCTTGAAGGGTTTCACAAAAGCTTGAAAAGTACCCATTATCATGTCACCATCTGTTAAACCTGATTGCCTCTTGAGTCTTGTACTGGGCTCCACATTTTCTGTGGTCAATAATGAATGTTTGTTATTTTCCTTAGTTTTTTTTAACAGCCTTTGAAAAATATTGTCATCTTTTTTAGCACTGGCTAGTCCGTTAGCTTCTTTTTTCAGTTTCTCCAAAGAATTCTCATACGACACTGGCTGTAAATCGTTTTCAATCGCACGCTTTTTGAAATAGTTGTCGTCATTGAAAATTAAAACGTCCGATTCCAAATTTGAAATTCTTTTAAAATCGTCACTTGTTACGAATACGTTTTCTACTGTGATGAAGTTAATTTCAACCTTTTCATTGCGGCCGAAGTATAATGTATTAGGAATAGTATATCCGTGGATTTGGTGAATTGTAAAAACCACAGCAAAGAAAATAAACATGTTGTTCGCCTTTCTTGCTAACCGGTGTAATGTCGCAAAAGTGATAATGGCGTACCTTAAGAATTGGTAATTATGAATATTATCTGCTAGCTTAAATGATAACTGTTTTTTATATGGCAGAAAAACACCGTTAGATAACAAGACACATTAGTAGCTGGGAAAATTATGTGTCTTTTTTTTCGAATGTCGTATCAGGTAGTATTTAGCTACGAGAGCATGTTTTGCGACACAACAAGAATGTTATAACTTTGTAACCACATGTGTGCAATAAATCCTAGATAATGTAAGAATAATTTGTAATCTATTAATATTGACATTGACATTTGAATCTATTTGTATCTTGTACATTCGAATATAAAATAAATATATATATGCGCCAGACAACACACCTCTTGTAATGGTCTCGAAGTAGGGATTAATATCTTTTTGTTACAAGGTATCACACGAGAAAAAAGCTAGGGACGTCTCTCAGCACACCCAGACCCGAGTTAATTCAGAAAAGATCGTTTCCTGAATTGACCCGACCGGGAATCGAGCTCGGGACACTACGGAAATAGAGGCGAAAAACCGTGCTACAGCGCACTACGCCAACCATGTCGTCAAAGAGAGAGATTGAATCAGAAATGCCTAAGACTATAATGAAAATAATAATAAAATATCAAAATATTCTTATTAAAATCTAAGTATTACAAATTGGAACCGTGCGTGAGAAACTGGTGCCTGATTTTGGTAACAATAACAATAAAATAGAACCACTCGTAAAGTCTCAAGGCCTGGATTGTGGTAGGTTTGGCTTTGATACCCATGAGAGGCGGTTACTTTTTGAAAGAAGTACTTGTATTTAATAATTCGTATTAAACTAAGATTGTTTTTTTATTTGATGAAATAATTGCACTTACTCTGAACCTTTTTGAACTGTACGTTTGGAAACTTGATATTATCTTAAAACAGTCCGAGGACTCAATGTTTCAATCTGTAACCTATTATTACCCTGTAAAAAGTATTAAACAGAGTACCTACGTTTTGTCTGACTCTGAAGTCCCTCAGTAACCGTCGCGTCCGCCTTACACCTCCACGCTGATTCTGCGGCCCTGGTAGCTCCGTTCACATTATTGTATTTTCTGTATGAAAAATACTATAAAAAGAGTATTGCAAAATTAGCATGAATGGTAATCATTATGAAAGAATGTGGTGAACTGCTCGAGATGAAATCCTAGCGGGAAGATAAACACATGGGTATGTTTGCGTTTTAGGTTCTTTGTTTATGTTTACATGTTCAAAAAATAAAACGATGTATTGTACCTGCAAGATTTTGATGATAGTTTTATAAATAAGTATCGCATTTTCTTTAATGTCGGTTGTTTTATCCTACAAGGTAGATGGACATGTGTGCCATATCTTTTTGTGCTTTAGCGCGCAAACCCAAAATGTAATTAACGAAATTATGATCAATAGTTGCACAGATTTAATTCATTATTTATTTATTCAAATCCAAAACAACCCTGTTTTTATTTTGGATGTTCTTACCTTTGACTGCTACATACTTAAAAGTATTTAAAACAAATAGTCGTGATCGCATGTTATGTTCCGTGTACTGTGTTTTGACACCTAATTGGTGTAATTTTCGCTCAGTTCTAATACGAGTATATAGTCAGATAATTTTGGTATACCAAGATGCCCCAGGTACTTATTAGATAGTTATAATAGTTCAATTAAAAATTAACTTGTTTAAAACACCTTTGAACATTGAAAATTATGATTATCGAATGTATTTATCATGGTGAATCAGTGTTTATGAGTTAAATACAATGCTTAAAGCTACAAATGTGATGTGTGAATTGATCTATCCGATTGATATTAGGTACCTCGACGATTACATCTGTAACGTTAGTAAGTATTTAATTTTATTATAAGATGCATGGCATAGTTATCTATACCATCTATATACATAATATATACTAATATTATAAAGAGGAAAGATTCGTTTGTTTGTAAAGGCTCCGAAACTACTGAACTGATATTATGAATTCTTTCACCATTATGAAGCCACATCATGAGCGAGTGATAGGGGTATTTTTTTTTATTTGGGCTATATTTTGACGAGAAAAACAGCCTACGCGGGCAAAGCCGCTGTCGGTCGGCTAGTGTTCGATAATCTTATGAACTACCTTTTGTTAAAATAAGCACAATATAATATATACAAAATGATAAGTAATATCTATACCTATCCTTATGAGTTAGTCTGGTTGTTAATATCAATTTAAGTATTCATTAAGTATCTACGAGTATAATTTAGGGGTAAAGTTAAAAACCAAAAAACTAAACTTTTCATAAAACTCTGATTACAAGTTATTTACTTACTGATGAAAAAAAAACTTAAAAAAGAAGTCCAAAACAAATTAATATGCACTAAAAGGTTAAAAAATATAGCGTATTTAGGTACACTTATTGTTATTGTGGGAGTCGGTGTCAGCCAAGCAAACACTACAATATACCTAGCAATATACGTATTTTTTTACATCACAGTATGTATGCACAAACCTACATGGGCTGACACCGACTCTAACAATAACAATATGTGTACCTGAATACGCAATTTTTTTTTTACTTTTTAGTGCAAATTGATTTGTTTTTTTTTGTTAAAGTTTTTGTTTATTTCTTGATTTTTACTAAATCGGTTCTTAGATTTATTTTAGGCTTAGATTTGTATATTTCATAGTTTATAATTACTTACAATCGGTTGTTGTTCATTTTGTACATCGAAAAAGTATCATTCATTTGCTCCTAAGAATTGAAGAGTTCCGTTACTTTGTCATGGATCCCATAATCAGAACCTAACCAAACTCTCATCAAACTAGCCTTGAAGTGTATATCCTTTCCAACAAAAAAAGAATCATCGAAATCGGTTTGCGTGATATCGAGTTATTCGTCTATTTGTCGCACATATAGTTTATCTAGATTTATGACGCCCATATAGTTGATTCTTCTTTCTTTTTCTTGATTTAAGACTTGTATGGTTTTCTCATGGATGCCACTGTCAGAACTAGATTAAATTAAAAAAGGACCATACGAAAAGCACCGGCTTTCAAATAAAAAAATATTATTAAAATCGGTTCACCTAGTCGAAAGTTTTGAGGTAAAAAACATAGAAAACCCTCCTTTTTTGAAGTCGGTTAAAAATACTGGTAAATATAACTACAAGTAAACATAACGTGATATTACCATATGCATTGGTTTACTAAAAAATACCCAGATGCTATAATATGACTTCCAGGACCAGGGATTTTTTTCCTCAAAATGCATTGACCTTACTGTTAATTTAGCGAAATCACATCAGGCAGGGAGAATTTGTTACACTTTGTAAGTATTTTCTTTGTTTATGTTACCAACGCAGTTATTTAATACATTTTATATTTACATTTGTATAACTTTATACGTGTGTAGTGCAAATAAAGAATGATTACCTATGATTATTTTTACATCGTGAAATGCTTCTTGATCTTTTTTGATTTTGAAAAACAATGCTTGTCTCCACTATCAAATTAGAATGAGTCGATAACATCAGATTCTTGATTTTCTTTTTAATTATACTGAAAAAAAAAAAGTTTTTTAAATCTTGTCTTGAGATGAAATTTTTGAACTAAAGCCATAGGAATTTGACGAAGGCGGATGCATCCCCACACTGGTTGATAACGGATTGTAATGAGCAGATCCGGCTGCATCTCGTCAAATCGTCGCTGAGCTTCAAGTTTTTTTTTTTTCGCCAGACAACACACCTCCTGTAATGGTCTCGAAGTAGGGATTAATATTCCTGTGTTACGAGGTACCACGCAAGGACATAAGCTAGGGGCGTCTCCCAGCACACCCAGACCCGAGTCCATTCAGAAAAGATCGTTTCCTAAATTGACCCGACCGGGAATCGAACCCGGGACACTACGGAAATCGAGGCGAGAAACCGTGCTACAGCGCACTACGCCAACCGTGACAGTTAACTCCGTTAGATGTAATGGCCTAAAATTATTCGCATCTTTTTTCTTTAGTGTTTCATAAGTTTTTCTCCTCCTCAGCCATCTGCAACTCTTCAACGTTTAACTTATTTTCAGCAATTGATTTTCTTCATTAATTTATTTTCTATATAAGACATTGTCCTGGGTGGGACAACCCACGACCAACGGCGATAACCATTCAAAAACAACTTACCACTGCGCTAACAGCTATATCACATTCTGAAAGTTTATTTATTTATCGTGTTAGTTCACATAACCATAATTGGTAATCCGCCCAGCACGCGATAATCGCACGGCAGCTTTCATTTTGTCAATAAACGTATCATGTCATATACATTTCATGTAAAAAGTAACCAGTATATTCTCTAGAAGTATTTATTATTGATGCTGTTCCATGTAATATCACACCACCGCTTAACACCGGGTAAGTGTCGCCAAAAGCATACAGAAATCTAAACCTTAACTCAATATTAAGCACCCTTTAATATATCAGGCATTATAATGCCGTATAGTTAGTTCAAACATATCTTCCGTTGACATGAGAAGAAGAACGCCGAATGCCCTTCGAGAGAGGACGTGCGACTTAAGCCACCTTTTGTCGCAAAACAAAAACCAATAACAGTGTAAAAACAATTTCATTAGTTACTCGACGTAAAGATGGCAATGATTTGCCATAAAAAATTATCAATAGTGTAGTATTTATTCACGCTCACAGTCCATTTATAAAATAAAATATCTCATAAGGAAATCTCACTCTCTTGCACCCATATGTTGTTTCCTGCGTAATGAATAGGTATGTCTAAAGTAATTAGTTAATTATTAACTGGAACACAATATGACCGCGTAAAATCAACAATGTGATCGTGGAAAACTAACCTTCTTGTGTTAGCATACGTAAAATCATAATATTTATATAGTAACCTTGCACCAGAGATTAATAATACCTCGTATGTTAAGTAGTTCTACTGTTTCAAAGATTCTCAGTTTACTAACTTTGGTTAGAAGACAACGTTTTTAAAACATATAAATATCTACCACGAAAACACATTTTAATTTCGATATACCTCTATGTGACCCATTCATAATGCATTGTTAACTAGGATTAAAATCACTGACAAAAAATATAAAATAAGAGCCCGCAAGCTAATTTGCAGGTGTTTTAATATAAAAAAAACATCTTTCAATTAACTCAAACTCAAATAACTTTATTCAAATAGACTGTATCAGTACTTTCAAATCGTCAAATTTACAGCAAAATATACTAAATAATAGATATAAATACCATAATAATATGGATATATAAATACACAGTACACAGACATAATGCGACTCTACCACCGCGTCGGAGTTTTTTCTTGCTGAGAAGACCCGGCGAGAAACTCAGCAGTTACTCTTTCAAACTTGTTTTGGGTTTACAACAGGCGTTAGTAAAGTACAAGCAGTGTGTCATTTTGATACAAATAAACCTAAAAGAATAGAAAACAAAGAGAAAAAAAAACAACCATAAAAGAATATAAAACAAAAGTTCATTTAAACAATACAAAAATGAACATTGTTAGTCAGTACATAATAGGTACATACTAGGAACCTAGTATATGTTTAACATGTTGTTTTCTGAATTTAAGTTATGAATGAAAATACTTTATTTGAAGGACATTTATTAAAAATAAATTTGATACCAACAACTCCATAACAAAAGATTTAAAAATTCTGTAAATAGTTTTTTACATTTTTAAAATTAAGAACCTGTGAACCTACATTTAATCTGTTTTTGTTATATTATATTTTTTGTCGATGAATTCGGTCACATTGTTTATGTAGGTATTTTGATAGTTATTGAAATACTAATCTGACGAGATACATCGGATCCGCGAAAATGTAGGCTCTTATATTCCTTCTGTACTTTTGAGTTACCTGTTGACTTGACTACCGAACAAAAAACATAAATGAGACGAATTGAAAACGTACCACATTAATATCTAACATAGGCCATAAAATATATACGTATGCTTAGATACTAGTATCCACAAAACTGTAACTTCAACTGCGTCGCCCTACCGTAATGCGTTGTGAAATTATTTACCTTTCAATGGTTGTTTACAAAACGACTTTTGAATGGAGAACTGATTGTGGGCAAAGTGTGTGGGTGTGGTCATGGATTTTACGTGTGTAAACAAATACCACGATAAATCAATTTAATAATGGAATTAAGAAGTATTCGTATAAGCTTTGTTTAGCCAGTTCAAAACAAAACAAGCTGACCACAATGTTTTTTTTATAACGCCTTTCAAGATGACCTCACTCCACCCGATAGAAAGTGGTCATGAGGTGCAGATATAAGGCTGATAAGCCCAGTCATTCAAACGAATCACTGGGCTGGCCATCCTCACCATGAAGGCCTGTAGAAACGCCTTTTCACGCCCCGCTTGAAAACCCCGGGACTATAAGAGGAAGGAAACACATGCTCTGGAAGTGCGTTCCACGTGTGGATAGTACTACAAAGAAACGAGTCATCGAACCTTTTAGTTCGGGCCAACAAATGCTGACTTATGTGTGGATGACGCCGATGTTCAGCACGCGTGGTACAGGAGTAGAAAGGTGAGGCTGAAATAATTCGTCAGAGCATTCCCTATTGTAGAAGCGATAGAGACTACTTAGCCTGGCAATGTCTCTATGCAATTGGAGAGGCTCAAGAGTCATAGTTGCCTCTGGGTTTCCAATAATACGAATAGCACGCCGCTGCCACCTGTCGACAGCTTCGAGAAGGTACTTGGTCGAACCGTCCCAGAGATGAGAGCAGTATTCCACACACGAGCGAACTTGTGTCTTATACAATAGACTGAGCTGCCCGGGGGTGAAGAATCGTCTCACTCTGTTCCGGATTACAAGTTTACGGGATGCTGTTTTGATGACGCTCTCAATGTAGTCCCGTTGGTTTAGGTTGCAGCGAACATCCATGCAAAGGATGTTCGCAAAAAACACGTTTTGGAGACGTTTCACTCCATATTTTGAACGAAATTTTGTATGTACACAAATCTGCCACCTATCACGCATAACCTGCTTCACCAAATTTGATGTTTAGCAGTAGATTTTAATAAGCTGATGATAATGAAAATGATACAGTGATTGGAACATCAGAAAGTCTAGGCTATCTTTGGTTGCTCACATATGGATGCTTTCAAAAGTTGGATAGAAACTATTAAACCTAGTAGTCTAGTAGTTTGATAACACTTTGACCTGGATTCCGTTTTGAAAAATACTTACATTGATGTATACATTTTATTGCTATTTTCAAAGAGAGCAAGCACGGTGGGCGCGCCGTGTGTGTGACGTCAAGGCGGCCATTTTTCCATTTTTATCGTCTACATGTTATCACCGAAACGGATTGGTAAATATTATTTTAAGTACGTCGTTTAGCGGCTGCTCCCAAACACAACATGTCACGTCATTCAAGTACTATGAACTTTATTTTCTAAGCTTCACGAATATTTTTTTTGCTAGATAGTAAGAAGCTGGTTAACGTAGAAACTGATTCTGGGATGAAGACAGCTCCGGCTAGCGTGTTCAGGCAAGAGGTTTGGTATATTCATCCGTTTTTGGTATATTAACAAATAAACAAGCATATTATAGTGAGTTCAAGTTGCAGCACATGTTTTAGCGAAAGAATGATGAAATGACTACAGGTGCGGTGAATTGAAATGCATCTTAATAGCGTAATAATAAAGCGAGTAATAGCGCTTGCTACCTGAAATGTACAATTGGCAAGTTAGATGAATAACTATACCAGAAGCGGTCTTTGGTAGAGCTCACAGATTGTAACTAGTATTTCCTCCATGAGTTACTGCCACGTAAATTACGATAGTTGACTTCTTTAATTTGAATGCCATTTTTGGTTTTATTTTTCACTAGCTGAACAGTACGTCTACCACGAGTTGCGACTTCAAATTTACGTTATCGTTCACATAAAAAAAAATATCGGGATTTGACATTGTCATGTCATGTCAAGTCAAATCCTAATACAAATTTTTTCGCGAACGATAATGTAAATTTAAAATGGCAACTCGTGGTAGACGTTCTGAAACCCCATAGAAAAACGTCAATGCGGTTGAAGCGAACGCTAGCGGCTATCATTGGCATAAACTCATGGCAGATATTGCAGGGGTGAGGATAAGAGGCGGGATCCTGGTGCAGACTAACCGGTACGAGTAGGTACCGATCCGTACAGAGTGCTGAGTGCGAGTTACAGTGAGCGATGCGAATGACTTTAATGAATTTGCTGCTAGATGGCGCTGACTCGATTCCATACTAATTGACGTTAGCGTGCTCGGAAGTCATTCACTTCTCTCACTGCAACTCGCACCTCTCGCACTTTGCACTCTGGTAAAATATTCTAATGTTATCATATGCGCTCACGCATAAAGAAACAGGTGTCAGGTACCCTGTTACCGGTATTACCAAGAACCCGCCTCTTTATGTCCTCACCCTATCCACCACACCACGACACCGCACCACATGTCTTCTGTGTCTATTTTGCGCAGACGTATCCACATCTATACTCCATTCATTAGCATCAGACAGAAGTACAAGTACACTTTTTGATAAAAGTACAATAAACATTATTACTTTTAGGATTTATTGAATTTATTAAAATCTACTTAAACAACGTGTTAATGAAAGAGCGCAATACCTGAAATTAGTTAGCTCAGAATCTAGAGTAGAATCGATTCCACTAATAAAAAATAGGGGTTAAATTTTTCTCGAAAAAATATTTTAATTACGCCGTGTTTAATAATTACTTAACTCTATTATTGCGGCGTCACGCGAAGCAGCAACGTCGCACTAATTCGCGCGTAATTACCATAGGCTTTTTAATTTGCAACAAACACAAGAAAACAAAAGAACCTAATATCTTCGTAAATAATCCGCGAATATTAATTTTAATACTTTACATAATTATTTTATAATAAAAATTAATTGGGGTTTTTGAGGTTTTGCGCTTTTTCATTAACACGTTGTATGCAGCTGTCACACCTAATTATTTCCGTTTAAAGTAAAGTGACTTCAGAATTTATGAGCCTTTGCTTAATTTTTTTTTTTTGTTTTACATAAAACTATACTGTCGATGTAAAAACCTAAAAGAAGCAGGGGTTTTCATCCGTAAACATTTTTACTGGCACTATAACTCTACCAAATCTAAAATGTTACATAATCCCTTCATACGTTGTGGCGGAAGAAGGTTTTCAATTTTGCCAGGTTATACTCAGGTATGTCATCGTCATGGCAACGTCAAGTACAAATTGTCATTCATTTTATCACCCCTGTTATTCATTTCTAATGTTCTAATGAATGAAGTAATAAGTGGCTATCATGTTACTATTTACACCCTCACTGTCGGAGTCGATTGGGGCAATAATGTGAAGTGTTTACTGGTTACAATGTTTCATATTAAATGTGATAATAACCTCCCGCGAACCGAACCTTTGATGAACAGGGGAATTATTATTGTTTGTAGTTTTTTTATCTAGAAAACATACTGATATATGTAATGGAGCAATGAAAAGTTTACTAAGCCTAATAGTCACAAATTACGCATGCGGCACTCCGGACAGAAAGTCTGCTTAGAACAAACCGCCCATTTTGATCACGCACACAGGCACAGTGAGTTTACAGGCGATACCCGTGAGAATCAGTCACGCGACTAGTCGCACTAGTGTTTTTGTCAAACTTGGTGCAATTTTTCACATGTTAAAATTTTGTTTAAGGCGGGTTCTGTCAAGTAGGTATTACCTACCTACTTCATTTTGAAAATTCAGAGCGAATATAGTAGTAACCCTAGGCTGTCAGACAAGTTTACTAACTATACTGAAAAACGGCGAGAGCGGTCCTTCTCTAAGATTTATATTTTGTGTTATAGTTTTTACCTTTTAATTGTTTCGTAGCCATTACGAGTTAAATCCAAAATTACCTGTCAACATACTCATACATTACAAATTGACCATAGATATACATTGATACTTATATTGGGGTTATAATGTTTTCAGTTATTGCAGACCAACATTCCAATAACCTCGACTCGAGCTACCATTTCATTTCTATTACCACTTTGAATTACCTCTGATTGCTTTAGTGTACCATCAATTCTCACTAAAGATAAATCACTCGTCCTCCACTCGAATACGTACACGGAAACTTACAGTTTATAATCTTGCTTAACAAACGTTCATTCGTAACATTTCTGAACTACTTTTAAAATTACTCGTTTAAAGAGGAAAGATAAAAATGTTTGTAACGAATGAACTCTAAGACTACTGGATCCATTTTAATAAGTTATGTTAGGCTATTTATAACCGGGTGTTATATACCGCTGGATTACAAATAAGATGGTCAATTAATTAAAGTATCTAAGTATTAATTTGCAAACCGAGTTAGTGTCACACTGCTGTAAGGCATAAGGATTAGAAACTTATAACTTAGTTGTCGTTTTCGGACGTAGGTAGCTAATTACATTAAAAATATTTTATTAACAAAAAAACTAGGTAATAAATCCACAAAAGGTAGCATTTAAAACAATGAATTTTTTGTTAAGAACTAAGCTAACTAAAAACATGAACAATTATATCTGGTCTACATTTTAAAATCTGATGTCTAAAAACGATATGAGCATGTTGCTCTGCTTTAATCTAGCTAGGTCATCAGCCCGTGTAACTGAAACCATAATAAAATTCCGTCAATCACAGCCTTTGGGTTCAAAAAGTTCCCAAAGTAATAAATTACTATCTAGATTATTAGTAGAGGCACGAGCCACAATGAACCTAATGCTGCATTCATATGGTCTATTTTGCGATGGTTTTGTAAAGGTTGTGACCTGCTGTCCTCCGATGGTCACTCGTGATTCAAAATGATGGCGATGTTGACGTTCTGGTAGTTTCCATTAGAGGTAAACAGATGGATCAGGCTTGTTTTTTACTTTTTGTAAGTAAAGAAAATAATAACAAACATTTGTATTAATAAACGGCTCGAAGAAATGCCTATTGCGGAAGGTCAATAAGGGTAAATCATGAGTAAATAAATATACACCGAACAACACACCTCAATTCGAGACCATGACAATAGGGTATTTGACTATTTTTTTTGTTGAGGTGTTATCGAATAACAGCTCAAAAATGTTAGATTAGATTATTTATTTCTTATTACAAAAATACACATTAAATTACATTGGTTTTTGGTTAATTATACTATTTTTCGAATCCGATGAAGTTTTAAAATACCCTATTATAAATAACTTCAATACCGAGCCAAGTTTGTTTCCTGAATCGACCGGGAACCATATCCGGGACACCACGCCAATGTTATGCTAGGGATTGTATTTTTTTCAAGTTTTGCGTAACCTCGTCATCATTCGCAACAAGACGTCCATTGCTGAACATGGCCTATGTTCTGGACGTCCCCCATACATTCACAAAGTAGTCGGTTGCAGGTGGCTGCATTCACAATGAAACTTAGTGAAATAATGTTCGGTATCAGTTTAAACCACAGCTTCATTGCTCCTGTTGGTGACTTAAGAAGGCAAAGTGAGAAAAAAAAAAAAAGTGGTGGAATTAACAGGCTCAGAACATGGTTAAGTTATTATATCTACTGTTACAAATTGTACTCTACTAACTCGCATTGTAAAACCACAACAAGTTTAAAAGAGTAACTACTGAGTTTTTCGCCGGGTCTTTTCAGTAAGAATCAACTTCTCCGACGCGGTGGTAGAGTCTCTGGCAAAGAATTAGAAGTAGGTTTATTTTTAGACTGTATGGATATACATGTCTTATGTTTAACTGAACACTGGCTGAAAAAAAATGAATGCATGATTAGCATTGATAATTATAGTATCATTAGTTCGTTCTTGAGAAGTTCCTCTATTCGCGGTGGGTCACTGATATTAATTCACAATAAGTTTAAATCTAGAGAGCGTAAAGACATAGTAGCACTCTCAATTGAGCGAACTATTGAACTTGCATGCGCAGAGTTAGAGCAGATTATTATTGTGTGTGTGTATAGACCCCCTTCTGCTGATTATTGTCAGTTCGAAGAGACCATGGAAGAAGTACTGAAAAAGGTTTGTAAATCAAACAAGAAGGTGGTTGTATGTGGGGATTTTAATGTTAACATTTTAGATTCTTCTCAGACCACTGTAAGATTTTTAAATCTTTTTAAATCATTTGATTTACTTAATCTTTTTGATCAACCAACCAGGATCACCGAGTTAACAGCCACCTGCTTAGTCAATATTTTTTGTGAAAATATCTCTATTGAGAAATCAATTATAAACTGTTTGAAATCAGATCACTGTGGTCTATTGACCAAATTTGAGCACCGTCATGTCTCTCAATCAGTGGATATTAGTTATAGACCAGTTACCAAGAGTCGAGTAAAAAAGTTTCAAACGAATATAAATAAAAATATTTCTAACCTACTGCCCCAAGGTCATCATAACATAGATGATCAGTATAGGCATCTCTTTGAGATAATATTGCATGAACATAACCATATTTTTCCTAAGAAGAAAGTAACTGTTGATAATTTTAAGTTTAAATTTAGTGATTGGGCCACTCCAGGCATCCATAAAAGTAGAAATAAATTATACGAATTATATGGATTAAAAGCTAACTCAAACTGTCAAAAACTAGTTGAGCATGTTAAATTATATTCAAAAACATTCAAGAAATCATGTCATATTGCAAAGTCCATTTTTTTGAGAGACAAAATAAAACTGGCTAAAAATAAAATCAAAGCCACTTGGAACATAATTAATAAAGAAACCTGTAAATCTAAACCTCGCGATCACTCATTCTCTCTCAAAATTCAAAATAATGTTATTGAGTCTGAGATTGAAATAGCAAATACATTTGAAACTTTTTTTTCTAATATACCTATTGTAACTACAAGCACGTTAAATTCTAGTCCACATATAGCTGAGTCCCTGCTAACATCTAGTGTTGATGGGTGCACAAATCAGTTCTGCTTTGATCATGTTGATTCTCATGACATCCTCAAGGTATTTAAGGAACTTAATATGAAAAATACAGAAGATTTGTGGGGTATTTCGATTAATCTACTCAAATCAATCATTAATACGATATCACCCCACTTAGCTAAACTTTTTAATAATTGCATAGACCAAGGTCAGTTTCCCAACTTGATGAAATTTAGTAAGGTCATCCCGCTTTTTAAATCTGGTAGCAAAAGTGACCCATCTAATTATAGACCCATTTCTATACTACCAGCTCTCAGTAAAATCTTTGAAAAAATTATATTGAACCAGCTGCTTTCACACTTTGATTTAAATAACTTACTACATGAGAAACAATTTGGTTTTACTAAACACAAGAGCACAACTGATGCAGGTGTAGCACTTATCAAACACATATTTGATGCTTGGGAAAACAAGCAAGATGCAGTAGGAATATTTTGTGATCTTTCAAAAGCATTTGATTGCGTGGATCATGAAATATTACTGATTAAGCTAAGACATTACGGTGTTTCAGGTATCTCATCTCAATTAATACAATCCTATCTTACAGATAGAACTCAAAAAGTTAGTATCAACGGAACTGCATCTTCCGGTGCCACCATACGTATGGGAGTGCCCCAGGGATCTATATTAGGACCTTTGCTTTTTCTTATTTATATAAATGATCTTCCAACCTATGTCAAAGATATTTGTGAGATAGTATTATTTGCTGACGATACCTCGTTGATTTTTAAAGTCGACAGAGGTAAGCAAGCATTTGACGATGTAAATAATACTCTCTCAAAAGTACTATGTTGGTTCACTAGTAATAATTTATTACTTAATGCAAAAAAAACAAAGTGCATCAAATTCTCTATGCCCAATGTGAGACAGGTTGATACTATTGTAACTATGAATGACGAGCCATTAGAATTAACAAATTCTACTGTATTTTTAGGAATAACTTTAGATTCTAAGTTGCAATGGGGTCCGCATATAACGGCCCTGGCAGGGAGACTCAGTTCCGCTGCTTGTGCTGTTGGAAAAATACGACTCTTGACTGATATTGAAACAGCAAGACTAGTATATTTTAGCTACTTTCATAGTGTTATGTCGTATGGTCTACTGTTGTGGGGTTCAGCTGCAGACTTGAACACCATTTTTGTACTTCAAAAAAGAGCCATCCGCTCTATTTACAAACTTAGACCACGCGACTCGCTTAGGGAAGTATTTAAGAAGATCGATATTTTAACTGTGCATGCTCAGTATATTTTAGATAACATAATGTATGTGCGCAAAAACTTGCATCTGTTCAAAAAAAACAGTGACACTCATAAACATAATACCAGAAATAAAAACAAATTGAAAACTCCCAGCCTTAGGCTACACAAGGTGGGAAACTCATTTGTTGGTCAATCTGTAAAATACTTTAACAAAATACCTCAAAGTCTTGTTGATCTACCTCTTCACAAGTTTAAGTCTGCAATTAAAGCAAAGTTAATGAAACAAGGTTATTATAATGTAGAGGATTACTTGAACGACACAAGTTTGTGGTCATAGTAGGAATAATCTGCTCCTCTGCTCAATATTGTGTTCTTTTTCTACTCGCATTGACTGTACTCTGAATTTATTTTTTGTAAAACAAACAAAGTTGAAAAGAGTAACTATCGAGTTTCTTGCCGGAGTCTTCTCGATAAGAAGCAACGTCCGAACCGGTGGTAGATTCACATTATGTATATTCACGATGTGTACTAATATTGTACTATTTTATTTACGTTTATTATTATTATTTCTGTATACTTTTTTTGACATGTCATAAGTGCTTTGTACAAGCTTAAATGAATAAATGATTTTTTACTTTACTTTACTAGTCGCATTATGTTTGTATACTGTTTATTTATATATTCATATTATTATATTATTTATGTCTATTATTTAGTATATTTTTTGACTATTTAAAAGTACTGATTAAGTCTATTTATATAAAGATATTTGAGTTTGAGTTTTGAGATGCTGCACGTGACGTCTGCGGTAACCGTTTACCATCACGAGGGCCACATGTTTGCTTGCCTCTGAATTGCTATGAAAAAACCTCATGAAAATTGAACAAGGAAATAATTTAATGAACGTAGAGTCGGATTCCTTCCGGCGTGAAGAGTGATGACTAGCAGACGACCGACTTGGTGTAATGGTTAAGAAGTTGGCTACTACACCAGAGGTCGCGGGTTCGATCCCCGCACAGTACAAACATTTGTGTGCATGAACATGTCTGTTTGTACTGGTCTGGGTGTCTCCTATGTATAATAAGTATGTATTTACAAAAGAAAATGTATTTAAGTATGTTTATCCGTTGTCTAGTATCCCATAACACAAGCTTTAATTAGTTTACTTTGGGGCTAGATGGCGCTGTGTGGAATAATGTCCAGGGATATTTATTTATTTTATTTATGTTGGGGGAAAGTGGATGCGACAATTTGAGGATAGCTGTAGAGAGAACAAATACATTTGCTATACCCTTGAAGGACGTCGCATGTACTCTTATGCGACTACTTGTAAGACCTTTATATCGCTAAGTGACTATGCTATAAATAAATAAACTTAGACTGGTCATTGATGAATTTTTCCCTTTAAAAATACTGATTACTAATATTCAATTGCAGGCGTTTTAAGGCTCGGCTATCAGGTTTCCCCACGGGTGGAGCTACACGTAGTTACCCACACCAAAAATATATTTTGATGCATGAAAAAACAACCTAAGAAATTACTTTTTAAATCGTAAACTTGTTTGCCGAGAACAGCAAATTGGAAAACTTCTCGTTGCGCGCGAACTGTCTGCAGGGGAGTGATAGATTAGAAGCAAGTATTGCAGAGCAAATTGTAATCAAATACTCAATTCTTTTTTTATAACTTAAGTTTGCAATGAAGCTATAGAAACCGTTATGGTAATAGGTGGTTCAAGTGCACTTCTAGATAAATCAAGTTAAAGAAAGGCTAATTGGTGAAAATATCGATCTTCATGTTGTGTGCACAACTGTCCACAATTTAGTAATTTTTGCATTAATCTATACCTACTATAATCCGCATTCGCGAATGTCAAAAATATGAAATTCGCAACATCCCTGATCTGAACACATGTGGTCATTACACAAGCACATCCAGTAATCGTGTTTCAAATTTTAAGGCGCGAACTTGCGCCTAAATCCTAAATGGATGGGCAAAAAAAATATATTCATCATTTATTTTTTCAGATTACTTAGACATATTTTCTTCAATCTGTACGTTTGAAATTGTCGTAGTATAGAAATTTCTATACTAAAAAAAATCTTTAAAAAGGGTCTTGGTAAAACTTTAATTTGCTAAGGCTTCTGAACTTTATATGTGATTTGTATAGTTTTTACAGGGAAAACTTGGCCATCAAGTCTTCTTTAATCTGTACGTTGGGTTTTCAAAAATATCTCCTGTGCCCCAAGAAAATAAATAACATTTTTATAGTTTTGTTGCGAGCGTCCTCGCGCGCTGGTTATCTGCGGGGGCGACGGGCGGCAATACGGCTTCGGTATATCAGAGGGAGACAGAAAATCGGCGAATATCAGGCCTTAAATTAAAGCACTGATGATTATATCAATTCCAGGTGCAGAAGCAGGTGGTGACGACAGGGATGTGGTGGACGTTGCTCCTGTGACCAGCCCCGAGTCTGTCACTCACTGCGTGGTGGGCGGAGCACATGCTTTTATACTGAGGGTAATAGGTTCATTAAAATAATCTATTCATTAAAATACCAGATGATGTACGAATGTTGATCTAACCATGATCCAACTTGAGTATGTGCACTCAAGTTGGATTAAGGTCAGATCAACGTAGTTCCCAGTTCTCTGCGGTTAGGGGAGTAGAATACTGCCGAGGTATCCCTGCCTGTCGTAAGAGGTGACTGAAAGGGCCCTTTTGGTCGCGAAGCGCACGCGGGGGGGGGGGGGGGGGAGCTGCGTGTGTTTTGGTTTGCGATCCCGAGAAAGACGGTAACGCGTGTCTTCGGACACAGTGGTTCGTGTTATTGTGCACTGGAGTTGAGCTTGCTCCTCCCGAGTCTGGCTGCCAGGCGGCCTTGCGCGCTGAAGGGTCCTGCGAGGAGTCTTTCCCTTGTTTCTTGTCTGTTTTCCCAGGAGTTCGGAGTCCCATATATCTCAGGTGTCCCGAACCCATGGCCTTGGGAATGCCTAAATGCATTTCCTGCCGCAAAAAAAAATGGTTAGAGTCAACGTCATTACCAACAAAGCCGCCGGAATGGTTTACAGTGAAGGCTGGGTTAGTTCAATAACGAGCCGACGTCCGGTATTTCCTACCACTGTTAAATGTTTAGAGAGTTACCTTCAAGACTACACCTAAGCCGACAGAAATCGGAGGCTTAAGGCAGCTAGTCATTACTCAAAAATTATATTGTCGGCGACCGAAAGTAACAAATAACAAAAAAAAATGTTTGTTTTTTCCTTTGTTTTATGTTCTTATTTGTATCAAAATGACAAATTGTACTCGTACTTTACTAACACCGGTTGTAGTCTAGTTTAAAAAGTAACTGCTGAGTTTCTCGCCGGGTCTTCTCAGCAAGAAACAACTCCGACGCGGTGGTAGAGTCGCATTATGTCTGTATACTGTGTATATAATATAAATATCCATAATTATAATGGTATTTATGTCTTCTATTTAGTATATTTTCCTGTAAATTTAACGATTTGAAAGTACTGATACAGTCTATTTAAATAAAGTTTTTTGAGTTTGAGTTAGAGGTTTTTTTTGTCATTGTTAAAGTCGCTGGCGGTCTCTTCGGTGTATGTAGTACGTAACGCTTGTTCAGTATATCAAGAGTTAACTCTTGGTTAGGTGACTTATTACAATCAAGTTAGTTTATATCTTTCCAGATCACGAGAGTGTTCGGGCTGGCTCCACTGCGGTTTGAGCCGCGCGCCAATGGGTTCATAGTCTCCTTATCCGGCCCTATGTGTATTTATAGCTTCATATTGGTTACAATTTTAAGTGAGTACCGATTGATTAAATTTATAATTATGAATATAAAGTCCGCTATTCAACGACTATTCAAGAATAAACCGTTTGTAAAATACTTGGTCTTGTTACTTAACTTCTTACACGTCAAAAAAAGCGTCGAACAATAGTATTTTTTTTACACAAAACTAGCTGGTTTCATCTTAATCGATAGTTAAATATTTGCAAAAATATTTCTTTCGGATGTTAAAGGCGCTTGCCTATAACATTGATGAAACAACGTTGGCATACAACGTTAAATACACTAGATAAATTCGCCAGGTCTGTTAACGGCCTCGGTAGCTCAGTTGGAAGAGCAGTCACCCGGATTGTGAAAGGTCGCGGGTTCGAATCCCGCTTGAGTCCCAGGACCAGGTCAAATTTTTCTAGTTTCTATATTTGAATAGTAATTTAGGTTGGTTAGGATATTTGCTAAAGTCTGTCTATTTTTTATTGGGTCTGTCTATTCCACGAAGACTGTTTCACTATGCTTGTAGTAGTGTTAATATTGTATTCTTTTTCTACTCTCATTGACTGTACTCTGAATTTATTTGTTGTAAAACAAAACAAAGTTCAAAAAAGTAACTATCGAGTTTCTTGCCGGAGTCTTCTCGATAAAAAGCAACGTCCAAACCAGTGGTAGATTTGCATTATGTATATTTACGATATGTACTATTATATTTTCGTTTATTATTATTATTTCTATATACTTTTTTTGACATGTGCTTTGTAAAAGCTTAAATGAATAAATGATTTTTTTACTTTTACTTTAGTGACATGAACTGACATACCAGTAGTATGACATACGAGTACGCTAGTATGCGTGCTCTCAGCGGGAACATTGGCAATATTGGCAATAATTCAGTGTGTTTGTCAGGTCACTCTCACTCACTACTACAGTACAACCATAGTAAAAAGGTCTTCGGGAGATAGAACGTCTATACCTCACAGCAGTAGTCATTAGAGACAATAATTAAAGAAGCCATAGCTTCGCATAGTCCAATATGATCCAAATGATCAAGATTATGACGATACGACTGACCTGTTGGTGCAATGGCAGCGATCCTGCCTTTGGCACCGGAGGTCGCGGGTTCGATGACAAACATTTATGTGCGAACATTTGTGTTGTGTGTCTGGGTGTTATTATCTATTTAAGTATATATTTAGAAATATTCAAGCATTTTTATCAGTCTCTGACACCCACAGTACAAGCTCTGCTTAGTTTGGGGTCAGATGATCTTGTTGTAATTTGTCTTGGATTATTTATTTATTTATTTAAGAAACTTTTTCCAAAATTGCAGTAGCGTCCACAATATTCGGGCTAGTAGCGGAAATCAACGCGGGAGTGAATCTGTCAGTGCGCATGTCGTCGCGCATGTCGCAGGTCGTGTCGGCGTGCGACGTGCTCGTCGTCGTGGTCACGGCCGCCGTGGGCGTGTACGGGGCGCCGGCCAGGATGCGGATGATGCTCAAGTTTATGGAGAGAGTTGCTTCTGTAAGTATGTTAGGTATCGAAATATTTTTTTACGCTATAATCTGATGTAAGTAATGCTTTTAACAATTGTGGATTCCTGATTTCAATTCCGTCGAGGCAAGTGATCAACAAATACAGCCTTATACGTCCCACTGCTGGGCACAGGCCTCACCTAAACTATGAGGTGGTACAAGCCATACTCCAACACGCAGGCTCAGTGCGGATTGTTGGAGAGGTGAATGTAAGGCCAGTGATAAACCTTACCGTCAGATGTTATCAAGCCGCATTTTTAGGCCTCTGACTAGGCTTTACGACTGATATCTTGCGCCGGGACCAACTGTTTAACGTGCCTTCCGAAGCACGGAGATGCCCGAAAAACACATCCCTTAATTTCGGTCGGGATGGTCACCCATCCATAACCCGACCTGACTGGCGTTGCTTAACATAGGATCGTTGCCGATCAGCTGCCGTCACTTAGCCACGGGCACATCCCGGGCAAGTGATCAGTTTTTCATAATTATTCTATGGTAGAAAAGACAAAGGCAAGGAAAAGACACCAGTGTGGGTGTATAACCGGGATAGACCGCACGGATGATGATGGAGAACCTGTGTACACAGTAAGAATGGTGCTGTAACGCTTTACCCCCTTTTTTAGGAAAAAGAATAAGACCGCTTCTCCCTTGTAATTGTGTACCACTTCTCCCTCTTCACTTAGGTCACCACTGAAAACCAGCGTCGTGGTTTCACTGCGGCACATGCTGAGCGGTAGCCTATTTGACACTTTTTATAATGTTTCTTGTTTGTAACCTGTGTATATTTTAAATGTCAAAATAAATTTATTTCTATTTCTACCTTGACACTTTCCTGACGATGTGAAGAAGAGGCCCTAAGAAAGTTTTCATGACGTAAATACTCCAAAGCATACAATTACACGGTCGGCATGTTACCGACAGAATCGACAGAGTCACTTAATGTGTTAGTTTTTACTTACAGTTCAGTTACTCGCGTTATAGCTATAAAATACGGTCACCACTCTCATAAAATTGATATTTCTATGTATGCGCAGAGGCACAAATGTAACGCTTACTCTTCTGGCTGACTTAAACTTCACCAAGAGTTCTCAGCTGTTGATAACTCGTCTCAAAGAGAGTAAGAGAGCGTGCTTCTGTAAGTATGTTAGGTATCTGAATATTTCTTTACGCTCAAATCCGAACTAAGTAATTCCTTTAAATACAATTGTGGATTCCTGATTTCGATTCCGTGGTCTAAGTCGAGGCAAGTGATCAGTACGTCTACCACGAGTTGCCACTTTATTTACACTATCGTTCGCGTAAAAAAGTGTATTGGGATTTGACATTGTCATGTCATGTCATGTGTCATCCCAATACAATTTTTTTAGGCGAAAAATAACGTAAATTTAAATTGGCATCTCGTGGTAGACGTATAGTTATTCACAATTATTCTATGGTGGTATCTGTGTACACAGTAAGAATAGTGATGTAATGCTGTTTAATTCTTTAGGAAAAAGGGGGTAAAACCCCACATATGTCGACCTTGACACTTTCCTGACGATGTGAAGAAGAGGCCCTCAGAAAGTTTTCAAGGCGATAATATTCCAAAGCATACAATCACACGGTCGGCATGTTACCGACAGAATCGACAGAGTCAATTAATTTGTTAGTTTTTACTTACGTCAGTTACTCGCGTTATAGCTATAAAATACGGTCACCACTCTCATAAAATTGATATTTCTATGTATGCGCAGAGGCACAAATGTAACGCTTACTCTTCTGGCTGAATTAAACTTCACCAAGAAATCTCAACTCTTCTTGAATCGCTCTTGACTGCTTCCCAAATTCCTCTACTCCTCTGTTTTCCCTTCCAGGTGGATACGAGCCTGAGCGGCCAGTACTCCGCGGTGTCAGAGCGCAAGCTGTGCGCGGGGATGCTGGGCATTCTCACATTCTTCTCGCTCCTCATCGTGGACGACTTCTGTTTCTACGCAATGCAGGCCCAGAAGGTGGATAGGGAATGTAAGTAGTATGTTGTTGTAATTAAAAACGATGATATCTCAAGAGCAAAAGCTCACAACGAACTTGAGCTTCACTCAAAAAAGCATCATAAAAAATTCATGGTGGCAGCATATCCCCTCCATTTTGATGCGTCGTGTCAACGCAATTACGCTTATTCATCAGCTCATGCTACTTCACTCACAAACAGGCACCCACTGCATATTTTTTGTTCAATTCCAAAGTCGGAAAAGTGTTGTGAATTTTTTGGAGCCTGGAGTTTTGATCACTGACTAGCGAAGACTGAAATGACCAAGAACTCGAACAAAGGCAAATGGGACACTATACACTTATTAGAGATAGGGTAAAGCCTCCGCCCGAGATAAAGCTGGCTGTCTGACTGCAAATACCTTCACTTCACTGAAAATCACTTCTTGATAACACTGTTTCAGCAGTGTTGTGATCCTGCTGGTGAGTAAGGTGGTCACATTTCATTGAAGAGCTGTTTGCTAATTAATGAGTATACAAAAGGTCTGCTTAGCATAACAGGGCACTGCGCGAGTAAAAGATAGTGTTGCACATGTTCATATTTCGTTTTGACCTTACTGTAAGGGGTTCCGCAAATCCGCATGCTCGTTTGCCTACCGACTTTGTTCATTGATGAAGCAAACCAGAGGTATGATTGTGGTTGGCACCTCAAACTATGGCCCATTTGCTGGAGTGCCCGCAGTGCTAAACCACCAGCACCATGAAAGAGCGTTTTGGCCGGGATTTGGTAAAGACATACTTTACCAATGATTCAAAAAGAAGAAGACTGATAAATACTTGACTTATCAGAAAATACTTGACTACTTCCAGGGGAGATAGCAGTAAACTACGTCGGCTTCTACCTCCTGTGGTATGCTGTCCTGCTGTTGGAGCTGCAGTTCGCGTTCACGGCGCTGTCGGTGCGCGCGCGCTTCCGAGCGCTCAACGACGTGCTCGCGCTGACCGCGCGCAGCGTGGCCGTGCCAGGTTAGGAATATTCACTTACTTATACTTTTATTTTACAACGCTTGTTTTCATATCTAAAGATGAAAAATAGACAATTCAAATGGCTCCAGATGTCGTGCGGGATTCGAACCCGCGTCTTCCCCAAACTAGACAGTCGCCCGGTTTGCGGAAGACTCACGTTCGAATCTAGCTCTACATCTGAACGTCTACCATAAGTTGCCACTTTAAATTTACGATATCGTTCGCGTAAAATATTTGTATTGAAATTTCGTACAGCGCCGCTGTAGAATCGGAATGAAACTAAAAAACGGTACCATAACGTAACAATAGCATCTTGTCACCTTTTTTTAGTTACATTTCGACTCAACAGAGGCGCTATACGAAATCAAAATACAAACATTTTACGCGAACGATAACGTAAATTTAAAGTGGCAGCTCATGGTAGACGTACTGGGCCGAAATTTGAATTGTAATAGTTTTCTACCTATGGATACAAGTACGGTTTTATTTTTTGCGGTACTGCTTCTGGTAAAGACAAGATGAAGAGAAAGTATAGATACTCTCGTATTTCTTGTACCTAAAGAGTTTCCTGCTAGGCAATTTAAGGTTCTGATAGATTTGAGCATTCATTCGTGTCAGAACATCGACCATTGGTCGTTTTTAAATTTACTTGAACCACATTGCGAACGTCACGCTCGATGTTTTGTTACAACTTATTGTTATTTTATTTTTTATTTTTATGGAAAGCGGTCGTGAGGTCCAGATATGAGGCTGACAAGCCCAGTCATTCTAAAAATTCACTGGGCTGGCCATCCTGACCTTAAAGGCCTGCAGAAATGCGTTTTCACGCCCTGCTTGAAGAACCCGGGACTATAAGAGGAAGGAAACACATGTGCTGGAAGGCACAAGCAAAAACATTATTTCACAGTAATAAAAATCAGGTTATATATTACATGAAAGTGCATCACGTAATTTTTTTATCTATGTTGATTTAAATGTTCTAAAATAGTCTCACAATGTGATTAACTTTTTTGTCTCTCTACTTCTAGTGGAGAAAGTGAAGAAATCAGCGCCACTGAACATCTTTGCAATTCGCGTGACGCCTCTGGACGTCCAACGCTCTGAGGACGTCAGCTTGCTCATGGACATGCCGAAGAGGAAGCACACAGTTTTGGTTAGGAAAAATGGTTAGTGTATTGAAAAGCAAGATGGAAAAATGAAGTACTACTTCATTTTTTCATCCGTAATCCGTAAATTTGAGCAAAAAGTTTAAACCAGCTCTGGTTGAATTTTTTTTAAACTTTTTTATAGAAATTTATTCTCAAAAAAAGATTTACATTCACTTTCATGAGAACAATCATTTTTTTAAATTAGACAATAATGTGTACTGTCACTCAAACTAGGTACTTACTCATCTGGTGTATCACAATTTTACGACTGGGTTTCAGTTACGTACTGCGAGACTTTATTTGAAAAAGCCCTTCGGTTCCCAAGTAAGCACAAATACTGTGAAAAAAATATGGCCCTACTTACTTAGATTTCTTCATAACAAACTCAATAGTTTGTAGCTAATAATAGAAGAATTTTGACTTTATTCTTTCTAAAGTTGGTCTCAATTTCCTGTAACATTGTACTTTGATGTTTTTTGTCTTATTATTCTTCTAGTAAACGGAGAAGCTCGCCTTATCGTGTCTCCATGCGAGGCCATCCACGGCCTGGCGTCTCTCCACGGCATGCTCTGTGAAGTGGTGCACAGAATCGACGATAGCTACGGGATTCCTTTGGTAGTCATACTGATTTCTACACTGCTGCATCTCATAGTGACACCCTACTTTCTTATTATGGAGATCAGTAAGTATGATATTAACCTTTTTTATTACAGCACGTCGTACCAAAGCTGTCTGCACCTTCTGGAATTGGCAGAGACCATAAAACTATAAAGCAGTCGAGTTCTAAATTTAGGGATCGTTCCTAGTACTATCCATTTTATGACTTTACACTCGTTCAGTTCAGTTTCGGAGATTTGCTATGTCCCAAACACTTAAATTGTGGAATTAGGTTCTCCTGATTATAGTTATATCATGCAGTTTTTCCACGGGCACAATGCACAATAAGCCGATTACGAAAATACTTTCAGTATGGTTATTTGTCACCGACGTGATAATAAAAATACGTGATACTTGAAAGGAAGATGATTTTTATCATTCAAGACGTGCTGCCTGACCACTGCCACAATACTAGCTTTTTCCTTTACATATCATTTACGTGTGTTCCAGTAATATCATCACACAGGATTCACTTTCTGGTCCTCCAGTTCGTGTGGTGCGTCACACACTTACTAAGAATGTTCGTGGTGGTGGAACCGTCGCACTATACAATTATTGAGGTAAGAGTAGTCTGGGATGATGACTTACTTACTAGCTTCAGCTTGGACTAAGTAGTGAAGAAGGTGATAAATAGGAGACGACGGACAGTCCTATTATAAACGAATGGTAACTATAAACATAAAACAATACCAGTCATCCGAAGATAGACAAGTAAAGGCTAAAAGCTGCAAGTGAAATAAATTAAAAATATCCTGATTATATTATATACCTTTTCACTGCTAAGAAATAGTCTTCGACGTCCTGTCATTCAGCCGATTAAAATTGTTGGGCCCATGGCTTACTCACAAAATTCTAGCGGTCGCAAACCCCGACTATATGGAGTTAGAGTTTTGTGCTAAGTGCTCCTGCTACTCGACCTGGAGTTGTTAAGAGTTCAGGGAAGTAGTTCAGTTAATTCCTGGTAAATGCACAAAGTCCTCAACAATAGCACAATTATTTGTAAAATGGGAGCTACCAAAAATCAACGCTAAAAATCAAGCTTCCTACATTTGTGTCACTACTCCTATAGCTAATAAACATCAACATTTGGTTTTTTCATCTCCTTCATTTCAAATTCCAGGGCAAAAGGACGGAGGGCCTCATCTGCCGCCTGATGACGTCAGTGCCGTCGACAGGCTCGCTGCCGTCCCGCCTGGAGCTGTTCTCCCGTCAGCTGCTGCTGCGGTCCGTCTCGTACTCACCGATGGGCATGTGCACGCTGAACCGACCGCTTGTGGCTTCGGTGAGTCTTGCCACGACCAGGACAGTTTTTTTTATACCGTGACAATCAATCATGTGGACCGCCTGATGGTAAGCGGTTACCGCAGCCTATGGACGCGTGCAACACCAGAGGTATCACTCGCGCGTTGTCGACCCTGCACAAACCCCTCTTGAAGAATTCCATGCTCTAACTCATCGGGATAACTTAGGCAGGGAGTTCATTCCGAAATTTAAGCGTCATCGGAAGGAATTAATGCCGTTAGTAACCATTCTCGCCGTCGAACGTCCGTGGCGTTCTTTTTACGTGACGCGATCTCAATGACTACTATTAGTTTCTGTCACGAAAACTACGATAGTTGACTACAGAAAGCATGTCAGTTTTGATTCCATTTATAACCACTAGGGGCGCTGTACCGAAATCTCATACAAAAGGTCAATGCGGTCATTATCGGTATCGGTTTTTGAATATCGAATATTTGCTCTGATAATCCAGTTCAATATTATCATAAACCGGTATCCATGCTCTTATGAGCACTATTAGGGTTTAAAAAACTGATCCAAAAATAAATGTATTATTGTTCCAGATTCTTGGCGCTGTCACTACTTATTTAGTTATCCTTATTCAGTTCCAGAGATACGAGGTGTAATTTTTAAACATTTATAATTACTAATTGATCATATCTAGTCAAACCTGTATACAGTTTATATTAAGAAAATTTATATGTTTATTCAAGTAAATTAAGAGTCAAGTTTGTGTTTTATTTTGACTACAACTCAACCCGTTTAGGTATTATTATTAGACATTCAAGGATCAAAATGTCAACAATCGGATACAAACCGATAATACACAGTTATATTTCGCAAATAACATATTAGGAAACCAGTAACTGATAATTTAAGCAGCATTAAAGCAAACTTTGAGATTGTTATGTAATACATGAACGCGAACCCATTCAACATTATATTTACTTTACGAAAAGCCGTAAACTACAAATAATGCGCTAAGTGCGAAGTTACGGTTACGGTTAAAGACATTTATTTCTCAAAAAGAATACACAATTCACTTAACAGAGAAATACGAGAACATTACTTTTAATTATTTGTACGCGAGTGTACAGTAAAACAGTGTTACAAAATTATAAATATTAATGTGGGTAAGATGTTACAAAAATTGGATTCAATTACCAAAAAGTTCCCATAAAGTTTTGATGCACGAGAGATTTTCACTGCATTTGGCTTGTTGTAGTTATTTCAAGTATCTGTTACTTTAATATGGCGTTTATCACATGCAAATAACAGTGGTACTGCTGCATAACGAGTATCTTTATCGGTCCTAATGATTTAACAAATTATAAAAAATGTGTTTCTTTAATTTGATTTTACGATTTTTTTTTATTTTCTTTTCATTTATTTGTTCAAACCAACCAACATCTGCTTACACTATTACATGCCTACTATACCTTAAATAATATGTATTTATAACTATGTGCAACAAATACCTAAAGGTTAGCTCCACATGCTCCTTATTTCGTTACAAAAAATTTTTTTAAGCAAAAATTTTTTTTTTTGCATTCGGCTACCTATATGTATTTTAATTTGAAAAAGTTTAGATGGATGAAAACCATTGCTAAGATTAGAAACACTTCGTTCCTCACCAAACAGAGTAATGGCATTACCTGTAGTATTAGGTGGAAATGCATAATTTTGACGGTCTTCTCGCTAAAAGTAATATTTACCAGACAACCAACAGGCAAAGGATTCTTTTGCCTAGCAGTGCAGCAGAACAGTACCAATAGAATCACTTCACACTAACTTTCTTATCTTTAAAAGCCTGTGTTCCTATATGTATATTTACGATTTTAGTTTTGAAAGGAGCAGGATCCTCGTTCAGTTCCCGAGTGCGGCTAAGTGTTCGATCGAGTCTCGATATTAATCCTCCTTATATCCTGAGTGCATCTTAGCGGTACACTGGAGGAATAATGGAGATAAGGATGTACAGTCAACCAACGCAACATTGCTAGCATAAGCTGAGCTCCATAGACATACATTTGACATAAAATTACTAACATAGGCTAGAACACACTGTTAATAACATTATGGGCACTCGCTTGAAATAATGTTTTCTTTTTTTGAAATAGATGTGGCGAGTAAAAGTACTTCGCATCGGTTTGTACGGAGTGTTTTAGGCCAGTCTAAAAATCTGTTTTCAAAGGTGACAGAAGTTTTCGTGCTTTTAAATATTTTAACCAATGTTTTTTTTAACTGTCGATTTTCTGTCTCCCTCTGATGAACCGGCGCGGTACTGCCGCCCCTCGCCCCCGCAGATACCTGCGCGTGAGCTCGCAACAAAACACATAGCATAACATAATATCATAACGACTTTGTCCCAAACGGGGTAGTCAGAGGCAAGTAACTGTTGCCGTCGTGGTGAACGGAACACTCAGAAGCCCACTTTTAACCAATGGTTTTAGAACCCAACGTGGTAGATGAGCCTTACGCCGCTACCCAGGTTAATTTGGTTATTTATCGATGTTTTCCATCACCGGAGAGTTAGTCGGAAATTAAACAATGAACACAAAGATTTTGGTTCTGGCCAGATTTGAACTCGGGACCACACGATCCGCGATCTCAACAAAACACTAAAAATGTTATTTTCTTGGGGCACAGGAGGTATTTTTGAAAACTCAACGTATAATACTAAAGAAGACTTGATGGCCTATATTTTCCTGTACTATACAAACCACACTTATAGTTTTAGGAGTCTTAGCAAATTCAAGTTTTACAAAGACCCCTTTTCAAGATTTCTTTCAGAATATTTTTTTATCCTACGACAATTTCACACGTACAGAATGAAGATACCATGTATTAAGTTAATTATATATATTTTTTAAATTCTTATGCCCATCCATTTAGGAGGAGTGGGCCTTTGACCACGACGGAATTTATGATTTTGGCGTGAGTTCGTGCCTTAACATATTCCATGTAGAAATGTGCAGCTTGAGTAGTTGTATGTTATGCAGGAATCAGCTGGTGGTCCAAATGACTGGATCGCGTGCGGTAATCCCGCTCCGTCTCGTAAACCCTAGCTGGTACTCAATATATTTAGTGATGTTACGGTGGGTATCGATAATAACGAATTTTAAACATACAGTTGGTGACGCGTTGTTATGGCATTAGAAGGAAAATCTAGAAAATGAAACAACAATTTCCCTCTAGAAATCCTAAATAACGAGATTAGTAGGTCTAGTACTTTGGAAACTTTAAATGTGACGTTTATGTGGTGAGAGCTTCAATGTTTAAATGTCTTTAATTTTAAGGGTGAAGGTTTTTTGATTTTGGTTGTGATGAATACTTGACAAGTTAAATCGATTCAGTAATAGTCAATAATTTATGCGAAGATGGCGTCTACACACAAATTATTAAGTAGGTAGTTGCACCGCGTGACGGTGAACTTTTAAAAAAATACGCCTAATGGAGTTCGGAATCGTACACCGAGAGTTCCGTACAACCTTGTTGGCATTTAAATAGTTCTACCATAATGAGGACCGTTTCCTGGAGATTACAGCTTGTTATACTTTTCCCTCTAAAATAAAATTGGTCTCCAAAAATGTACAATTTCAATATTTGTGTCACTCTGGGTGAAATTGTAGCATCATATAAAGTAAAAAAGTAAAAGTAAAAAATATCTTTATTCATATAGACTTATAGAAAGTACTTGTGACAAGTCATATAGTTACAAAAAAAAAATTATGCAAAAATATACTATAATAAACTTACGTAAAATAATACTATGATAGTAAATATCATAATTAAACATAATGTGACTCTACCACCGGTTCGGAGGTTGTTTCCGATCGAGAAGACTCCGGCAAGAAACTCGATGGTTACTCTTTTCAATCTTGTTTTTTAACACAAAAATTGAATTGACAGAGTAGAGTCATAAAAAAAAAGTGTGCAGAGGAGCAGATTATACCTAAGATGACCACAAATTCTTATCATTTAAGAAATCCTCAACACTATAATAACCTCGCTTCATTAACATAGCTTTAATTTGTGTCTTAAACTGGTTAAGAGGCAGTTCAACAAGAGTTTGCGGAATCTTATTAAAATAATAAACACATTGACCAACAAATGATTTTCCTACCTTATGCAGTCTTAGACTGGGATTATATATACAATTAAATTCACCCAATCTTAATCTGTCTATAATTTCGACAGTAATTGTGCTTCGTCGCATCACTATAAACTCTTTACGTTCATATTTGTGAAATGGCTCAGTTACGACAAGCCCGGTACCGGATAAATGCATGTGGCATGCTTTATTACACTATCCTATGCCAGCCATATTATCTGACTGGGAATATATTTTCCTTTCTAGCCAGATCTTGTTATTATTTCTAGTTTTTATTACGGTATCTACCGCATGTGTCGCTTTCAGTTTGGCACATTGATGTGAACACTTCTAGGCAACGGGGAAACATACTCGTACAGTAATTAATTAAACACAAAAGGTATCCGTTGTGCCTTTTGTGTTTAATTTATGACTTATTGTTAGCTATAGTTTATAATGGTTCCTATTGCCTAATATGCAAGCTTAGCTTAGTTTAGTGATATGAGTTAGGTAATATTAAATAAATAAATATAAATATGCGCCAGACAACACACCTCTTGTAATGGTCTCGAAGTAGGGATTATTAAATCCCTGTGTTACGAGGTACCACACAAGGAAATAAGCTAGGGGCGTCTCCCAGCACACCCAGACCCGAGTCAATTCAGAAAAGATCGTTTCCTGAATTGACCCGACCGGGAATCGAACCCGGGACACTACGGAAATCGAGGCGAGAAACCGTGCTACAGCACACTACGCCAATCGTGCCGCCAAAAGTAATAATAATATGAGCAACTGTTATTATAGCTCATGTGAAGTACCTATTTAATGACTCCAAATTGTCCTACGAGAACTACTGCCGACAACCTGCAATCGTAGTTTGGCAGTTTTTATGTAATTAGATACCATGAGTGTATTTTTTGGAAAAAAAAAACATCGAAGGGATTAATGTCTATTAATCTGAATGAAATCTAACCTTGCCTCTATTTGAACGCCTACTGTGGCGCCACGATAGCGCTTCATTATGAATGGCGGCCTATGTCCAGAAGTGGAGTTTCTAAAATTGGGAACGTTACTGTGAAACTAAAGAATTCCCACTTATAAAAGATACTGTTGTTTTAGCTTCAATTACGCATAAAACGAACAATTTTTGTGTTTTAACCTAATGTTGGCAACATTAGACGCTAACGGAAGCGGTTTTTAAACGATTATTTAGTATATCAACCATATAAGTTAACACAGATCACATTCGCTAGCGTCTGCGTAAACCACGTCGACGTTTTTGTATGGTATTTCGCTACAGCGCCCCTAGTGTATAAAGCCACATGGCACCAAACACGGCATACATACTAAACGTAACGATCGCCGTTTACGTGATGAAAACATCAGGTAAGTTTTCGGCGTGGCAGACACACTGAATAATCGTATGAAAACCGGTTCCGTTGGCGTCTCATGCTGCCAACATTAGATCCATTTTGCAATGGTTTTGTATAACCCTTCTGTCGTCTGCACATTCATGAATGTTTTAAAACCTCCTTTAATGTAAAACAAAGGACTGAGCGTAGTAACGCAGATGAAGTTCCTAAGTGGAACTTCAGAGAACGATTATTCTTTCAGAGCCGCGTATGAAGTTGCCGTCTATCCGAACTTTGCGATGCTATTCATATTCCGTAGGGTTCAATTCAAAGGACAACCCCCACAAATTCTGAAACTTACAGCATGATGTCCATGCTCAAAGTTGAGATTTAAGAAGCTCTTATGGAGATGGCTGCTCTCTCTGATTAATCAAATATTGTTAGACAAAACAAATAAATACCTAAAAGCCCAGACACCGAGTAACAAATTGTATTAGTCTTCATACAAATGTTTGACCTGGGCGGAAATCGCAGTCACGATGAATGCATGGCTTAGCAGGCTGGGTCTCTAAAAACCGAGCCACCGAGTCAATATACAGTTAGATTTCATGGTTTTCCTTGTGTTTAATTTAGCACGTTTGTTAGAGAGATTTGATCCTTATGCTTCACCCTATCGATCAATGTCATAAAAGTACAGGGTGTTATTTTTTCGGATTTTACCCGGTTCGATTCCCGGGTGTGGCAAGCGAATTTTCGAAGATCTGTGAATGCAGTTCTTGTTCTTTTTAAAAATAAAGGAATGTTTCCTTTGAGTAAAATTGTCTATCTCCAGTATGTACAGTACTTTCCCTCCAGGTGGCGTTAAAAAATTCCATCCTGTATATTAGCTATGGTCCTCTTTTCTTTAACTTGGACCAATCACCAAAACTAACTGAAGTTATTTTAAAATACTTAATCGATGAAGCTACCTATTGTAAACTTTGTTACTCTTTGCTCGCTGCTCATATTAGCTGGTTCATTTATTATCCTGCCTACTGTGCCGCGTGCGGTGGTTTCAGTTTTTTGTGCTTGATACGATTGGCGTAGTGCGCTGATGCACGGATTTTCGCCTTGACTTGCGTGGTGTCTTCTAAATTGACTTTGGGCTGGGTGTGCAGAGAGACGCCCTGGCTTAATTCCTTGTCTGGTACCTCGTAACACAAGGATATTTATCTTGACTTCGTGACCATGAGAAGTAGTGTGTTGTGTGGCGCAAATTTATTTATTTTTAACTAAAATTTGTGCTTTCCTTCGGCTCAATGGCAAGTTATTACATGACACCAATTATCTGTCTATTACCTACCTCTAGCATGAGCACCGACGACAGTGGCTAGCATCTGTGGCGACTACTTTGTACACCATTTCGGTACATCACAGTGAACAGTAACGGAACTAACTATGGCTCATGAGTTGCTGTAGTTTTTTATCTATAGTAGTTTACATAAAAATTCATGTAGAGGTACAGAGGCGTTCACATTAACCTTCTTTTTTTCTCTCTTCATCACAGGTAGTACAAGATGGTATGGTGATAAATTAATAAGAAAACTCCACGAAGAGCATTCAAAGGCAACTAAAAATACCATTAAAAGTCAAAGTCAAAGTTTTATTGCACTCATGTGGTCCACAATGTTGTTGCAAAAAATTAGTTACATAAACCCTGACAGGGTGTTGCAATTAAAATAATATGAATTTAAATCATGGAACTAACAAAATACGAAATTAAATTAAAAATAACAATTACACTTTTAAGACGTACATATATATTTATTTAACATTTTTATTACATTAAATAGCGGTAAAATTTAAAAAATTAACACACGTCAATAAATTAGGAATAATATTATAAACATAGCTGAATATTAAATAGCATTAGATAACCTAGCTAGCAGATCAGACTCTCAATCACCTTATAAAACTATTGCAAAATGGGTTTTACGTCAGTAGCATAAGGTGCTCCTACGTAAAGCTTGATGTGAAAGCCTCTGCACAAGTAAATAAATACTGTTCATTGGTAAGCGCTTCGTCTGGGTAATCCCGAGCCGACTGCGGTTTTAATAAAATATTTTATGACACGAATTATAAAACAACGCTATCTGAATTAGGGATGCTTCAGGAAGGTTTAAGTGTTCCGTCACTCGATGAATGTTAAAACTGCTAAAAGCGGCTGGCGTATGCTAAAAGTGCCCTCGAGGGCACTAAAAGGCCCCCTGGGTCGTAAAGGAGTCGCTACACGGTTAAGTGGCAGCGGAAACGGCCTGCCGTGAAAACCGTACGAATCCCAACGGTTGAGTTCTAAATTCGAAATATCGTTTCGAATGTTTAAAATATTGTCTTCTTAAAGGAGAATGAATAATTTATCTTTATGAATCTTACGGCAGTTGTGTTGTGGGCAAAGGGTTCTGAATTGAGGGACATGGTATAACGTACACTCAAGATCATATCACAGAGGGAAATATATGTTAGCATTCATTATCAATCTTTAAACACCTTAAGTACAGTCAACAGCAAAAGTAAATGATGATTGAACAAACTTCCATTTTTATTCTTCTAATTCTAAGTTACGATTATGTTCCTACTTTGTTAAGTGTACATGTGCAATGTTGAATAAATAAACTATTTGTATTTATGAATGAAAATTACGTAAAAAAAAGATCACATGCAGCATATAGCCATTATAATGAATGAACTATCCCATTTATATTCTTAGTATTTTAATAAACTAAATGGTTTTTAAATTTTGGTACAATAAAGTACTTCTTTAACTTCTGCTGTTGACTGTACCTACAAAACACATCTCCGACAATGTAAATGACGTTCAAAGGTGCTGGTTGGCGCGAAGGCCGAGACACTCGAGTCTTCGTCTCCGGTCTCTGTCGCCTTGGGAACTGGCGCCCATGCCAATAAATTCTGACAAGTCGTGTATCCTGTCTCGGTCGGGGCGAACCACCACCATCCTAAATGCCGAACAAGAGGAATTTGACATTTAAAATCGCTATTATCCTGATTATTTTCAGGACGGTCGCGAAAATCCAGCGCGTCCTAGGACGATTGGCAACTTGAACGCTGATTGCTAATCGAGGAGTCGACCGACTGACATCTATTTTCTGAATGGTCCAAATAACACAGTCACTCCATAGTTCATAGTTCTTTATTGCTTCGTGATGGTACATAAGATCTTAAAAGCCCTGCTAGGGCATTGCCACACAAATAGATACCTAACTTACAAACTAAAATGCACATTATTTAATGTTTATTCTTCTATTAATTGAATACATGATAAAATATCGTATTTTACAAATTATAACTTTTCATTTAAAAACTCTTTATCAGAGTAAAAACATTTCCCAATCAGCCACTCCTTTAAGTGGTTACAAAAAATGTTTTTTGTGTCTATGTTCTGAATTTCAAGTGGCACTTTGTTAAATATTCGTACGGACATATGGTATGTAAATTAATGGTATGTACTTGAACTACTTCTGTCAATCCACTCATCGCACTGGTAAACAATGATTCCTAATGATTAACCTTACCTTCCGGATCATCCGTTTATCTGACGACGAGGCCACCAGTGCTCACGCACGTCAAATTTTGTCCCAGATCCATTTATCTACGAATGTGCTAGAAGGGTTAACGTATACCCATTACTTCCTACAATATCTGGTATTTGTTAATTCACATTATGTTTTGTGACATTGTTATCGCCAAACGCCATTATAAAATGGACTTTCCTACCACGTGTTAAGGTACGCACTAGTGCGCGTCTCCATTAATTTATATTAGTTAAGTTAGATTGATAAAGTTACCGGTTCTTAGCAACATTAGTACTTTTGCCAAGTTTTCGTATGAAAGGCAATACAGTAGGGCTGAACGTCGTTGTAGTGTTAAATTTTGCTGTATAATATTTATCGGTTTCCATGCCTAAACATGTTAAGCTGATTCTCATCCACCCGTTATCATCCGTAACGAAAATTTGTGTTGTGTTATTCAGGCATTTTCGAACTTCAGAAGACACGTTGAGTATTAGGTCCCGGCTGACGTCGTTAAGGCTAGACGAAGGTTTTAGGGTGGCTCAATAACAGTTGACGGTGAATAAATAGCCAGACAACACACTAACTGTCTTGGGCGCGAATCCGCAAACGTCAATCAAAGCCGAGCAGTCGTTACTAATATGGCTGTCCCTTTCATTTCTATAATAAGACTACTAACCAAACTATGTTACCTTCACCTAACTATGCTACCTTTTTAACCTTTTAAATGTTCATCACGGTGATCTCTTGTTTCGCCGACAGAACTTTCATAGAATTCCGTTTCGCAGAAAATGTTTCACAGAATATTCAGTACAAATACTTTCATTTAGAATGTTACCTATTGTTCGATCGACTAATTATTTCATAGAATATTCAATCCAAATATTTTCATATCGACTATTGACTTCATCGCAACATATTTCACAGAAAATCTATTGGTTAGGTTAGGTTAGAACTGTGACCACATTGCCAGAGCCGAATTGTGGGTGAATGAACATAAGTGGCAAAAAAATATATTAAAATTAGGTATACAATGTAATAAAATAATAAATTGTTCCTCGATAGAATATTTTACTTGGTATTTAGTTTTATATTGAGGAACCAAACATTATGATCAATAATATTATTATAATTGTTATTCTACGATATGATTATTCTATGATATACATTTTATTTGTAACAAAAAATCGATTATTGTAATTTCTTTTAGGTAACTATTCTGTGTTTCGATTATTCTATGAAATGATAATATGAGAAACAATTTCTGTGAAACGAAATTCTACGTAACCATTTTCTATAAAACAACGTACAACGGTTTATCACCAACAGCTGGATGACAGCCCTGAGATTGCTATTATAATATTGCTTAGACCTGTGAGTGGACGTACGATAGTAAGCTTACTGCTTAACGCTGTTCAGAGGGGGTAGTAAAATTAACACCGGGTTTAACGGCGTTAGTAGTTCGTCGCTATAGACCCATAAAATATGATTAACAGGTGTGCTATTAAATTCTCTATAAAATTTATTTTATTTTCTTATCTTTATTATGGAAAACAAACAGCTATTTCTAATACATTTGCTCAACTTAACTAAAATAGTGCATTAGCATTTGATGTTCTCACTGTTGGGCCATACATAAAGTTATGATCTAGACAACATTGCGATCAAAAAGAAAAAGGTTTTCAAAACAACACTTAGATATTAACTAAGTATGTTTGTTTGCAAGCTATAACTAGTGAAGCAAGATTTACTAGATAAGATCCGCTGGCCTTTTCAATAAGCCACGGAATCGTTC
Organism: Udea olivalis; assembly: GCA_947369235.1. Classification (NCBI taxonomy): domain Eukaryota; kingdom Metazoa; phylum Arthropoda; class Insecta; order Lepidoptera; family Crambidae; genus Udea; species Udea olivalis. The sequence continues at coordinate 3,617,228 of OX376362.1, read as the reverse complement.
TATTTTTCATGATATTATGTCGATGTATTTCAGCATCTTTTAAGAACATAATTTAGGAATTGCAGAAATTTGATGCAGTACTACGTATTTTTAATAAAAATTAAACTTGAATTTTATCTTCATATTGAATATAACATAATATATAAATATAATTGACAAATTAAATTAAAGAAATGATTCATATTATATTTTACAAATAGCATATAAATAATACAATCATTCAATTATTAAAATATACGTTTTTGTTTCCCAGTGTACTCGGACACCGCCTTTCGGAATTTGGAATAATCGCAGACTGTACAAAAGTCAGAATTTGTCTACAGGTCGGTACGTCCGCTACGGAGCACAGGCTACGAAACTACATCGCCTGTAGGCTCTCTACCCATACACGCTATGAAACCGACTGACAGGCTCCCTACTCCCTACTCGTAAAGTAAAGTAAGTAAAGTAAAAAATCATTTATTCACTTAAGCTTTTACAAAGAAGCACTTATGAAATGTCAAAATTCACAAAAAATATATATAAACGATAATAGACGTAAATAAAATAATACAATAATAGTACATATACTAAATAAACATAATGCGAATCTACCACCGGTTCGGAAGTTGCTTCTTATCGAGAAGACTCCGGCAAGAAACTCGATAGTTACTCTTTTGAACTTTGTTTTGTTTTACAACAAATAAATTCAGAGTACAGTCAAAAGAACAATAAATATACATTATTTGAGCAGAGGAGCAGATTATTCCTACTATGACCACAAATTCTTGTCGTTCAAGTAATCCTCCACGTTATAATAACCTTGTTTTATCAGCTTTGTTTTAATTGTAGACTTGAACTTGTGAAGAGGTAGATCAACAAGACTTTGAGGTATTTTGTTAAAGTACTTTACAGATTGACCCACAAAAGAATTTCCTACCTTATGTAGCCTAAGACTTGGAGTAATAAGTTTGTTTTTATTTCTAGTATTGTGTGTATGAGTATCACAGTTTTTTTTGAACATATGCAAGTTTTTGCGCACATACATTATGTTATCGAAAATATACTGAGCGTGCACAGTTAAAATATCAATCTTCTTAAATACTTCTCTGAGCGAGTCGCGTGGCCTAAGGTTGTATATCGACCGAATAGCTCTTTTTTGGAGTACAAAAATAGTGTTAAGGTCTGCAGCTGAGCCCCACAACAGTAGACCATACGACATAACGCTATGAAAGTAACTAAAATACACTAGTCTTGCTGTTTCAATATCAGTCAGCAGTCTAATTTTTCGGACAGCACAAGCGGCCGAACTAAGTCTCCCTGCCAGAGCCGTTATATGTGGACCCCACTGTAACTTAGAATCTAGAGTAATTCCTAAAAATACCGTAGAGTTCGTAATTTCTAAAGTCTCATCATTCATGTTGATAATGGTATCAACCTGTTTAACATTAGGCATAGTGAATTTAATACACTTCGTTTTCTTTGCATTTAGTAATAAATTGTTGCTTGTGAACCAACATAGTACTTTTGAAAGAGTATTATTTACATCGTCAAATGCTTGCTTACCTCTGTTGATTTTAAAAATCAACGAGGTATCATCAGCAAATAATACTATTTCACAAATATCTTTGACAAAGTAGGGAAGGTCATTTATATAAATAAGAAAAAGCAGTGGGCCCAATATCGATCCCTGGGGCACTCCCATGCTAATGGTGGCACCGGAAGAGGTGGTTCCGTTTATACTCACTTTTTGTGTTCTGTCTGTGAGATAAGATTGTATAAGTTTAGACGAAATATCCGAAACACCGTAATGTCTCAGCTTAATCAGTAGGATTTCATAATCCACGCAATCAAACGCTTTAGCGTAGCAGGCGGACATTACATTTTTAGTGCTTTCGTACTGATTTAGACCTTGCCAGTTTTCCCGAAACTCCAGCAATTTTGTTAGGAAGTAGACCTTCAGGTGCAATGGGGTATTTTACACCATTAAAATCAATTTGTGTTCGATGCCCTAAGATTCGAATTTCGAACCCACAAACTTTCACCATCCGCATAGCCACCTCTGACCTGCTTTCAAACTAAGTTAAATGTTGGTGTTCACTTCACACACACCACACACCCACACCCACAAGACACGTGATATTGACGACACAGTTGGCGTAGTGCCCGGGTTCGTGACACAAGGATATATATCCTTACTTCGAGACCATGACAAGTGGTGTGTTCTCTGATGTATATCACATACATACGATCACGAGTTTATCCCAAACGGGGTAGCCAGAGGCAAGTGACTGTGTCGTCATGGTGAACGAAACACTCAGAAGCCCACTTATAATATAATATGTGTATATTCATATTGATCTATTTATACATAAACGACTAACATGTGCACGTACTTCACATTTCAAAAAGCAGTGCTGTGCACCTATTTTGACGTTGCTTCCTTCAGTGTTTGCGCAACCGTTAGGAGAATGGATTTTTCAATCAAGTAGATTTATATGATTGTTTTTATTAAGTAACTAAAATAAAACCAATTGAGAAATGGCGGATTTTTATCACTAAAACTTTCGTTAGATTTATATGTGTTCTTCAGTAGTTTCAGCTGAAGTTCCCACAAGAATTCAATTCCCATACGAGCCTGTATAATACTATTTCAAAGTTGTTAAATATGCACGAGGTAGACAGTAACACAAGTAGTAAAACGTTTAGAGCTTAGTTTTGCATGCATGTGCTTAGTGTTGTGAAGCTATCGATAGTTTGACTATCGATTGTTGACATTGAAATGGCACAAAAGTATACCAATACTCGGTATCGATACTTTCGACTGCTTTCTATTAAAAACTAGTTTTCAGGTTTAGGTGTAGGTTTAAAGAATTTATTCTCAAAAATGATTACAAAAAAATCCACGTACATTAGAACAAGTTTTCGTAACATTCATTTAGGTCACCATCAAAAGTCCATTCCTTGCTTTGCAGGCTAGATTTACACCTTGTGCCGGATGGTCACGTAGTAAGATTAGGCACACACAGTGTACGTGTATGAGTTCGTATATAAGCTTTAGTAGAATTATAATTAACCAGACTATTACCAACTGTTGTCTCATTTCACTGCCATTCCGTCTGTGGTTATATAGTAATTATTAAGGTCCAACTGTGTCTTATTGCGTCTCCTCGACAGCACTGCAACAGTGGTGGACCCCGCGTCGGAACAAATACGCGACCCTGAAACAACAAAATGGTATTTCCGCGCAAATTGTATATCAGTGCGTCACAAGAAGTCGCTACCAGCACCGCCGTCATATTCCATATTCCGGAATTCTGGAAGGATCAGCCCGTCTTTGGTTTGCGCAGTTTGAAGCAGTCATCGCACTACAAAAGCAAGCCGTCACAGAATCTTCGGATCTAGATAAAGGACACCCTGTTTATACGACAGCGCAAGCGAAGGTCATTATCAAATGTTAGAAGGTGTGCTGACACAGCTAAAACAAGTACAAACGGAGTTGTGTGCAAAAACGATACGAAACGCAAGTATAGCCGACGCAGCAATTATCGCAAGTATGTATTACGCGCTAAAGTCAAGTTCAAGATCGCGTAACCAAGAAGCAACAATTTGTCATTATCATCGTAAATATGGGAAATACGCTCACAGATGTGAGGAACCATGCAATTGGAAGCAACCCTTTTTAGCGACCGAAAAGGTCGAGGTTGAGGTTTTTTTTAAATCGATGCCGGAGCGAATATCTTGGTAAATGTAACCCCTCATTGTTACCGACCGAAAAGGTGGTATGAGGTATTTTAACGATACCGGAACAAATGTCTCCGAAGTGTAAGCTACATCTAGGCCGCAGATGGTTCAAAAATTAACCCATGGAAATTGTGTTCGAAAAATTGTACGAAAATGGGTTAATTAATTGGTTAGTTAATTCCTCGAGAGCAGGGGTTCCCAACCTTTTTTTGTCTACTGCCCACTTTAAGAATAAATTATTTTTTAACGCCCCCGTTTTTAAACATACTTAAAAACCGCTAAGTACTTATAACTGATTATTAAAACGCAAATTTATAGTATTCGGACAGAGTATCTTTTATTTATATTTAGCATTTGAAGAGACCTTTAGTAATCGTTAGATACCGGGAAATCAAATGAATATACTTTAAATATACCTTAAATTAAATGAATAAAAAAATAAAAAGAATAAAATGAAAATAATATAAAACTAAATGGAATACTCACTCCTTACCTTTATTCTAAGACTTACTTAATATACCTTAAAATAAATGAAGAAAGAATAAAAAGAATGAAATGGAAATAATATAAAACTAAATGCAATACTCACTACTACCTTTATTGTAAGACTTACTTGTATTGTATTGGCCTGGTCTGGCTTGTGGTCCTCATTTAATCTAAAATTTAAATTAACAAACTAACCGGACTTGTTAACCTAACAAATTAACTTTAACCTTAACTTAGACACTTTGGGAGAGTAATTGAGAATTTATATTAAATTTATATTAATTATTAAACATGTCACCTATTCAGAAGTGTTACCAGACGTCTTTGCTGTATTAAGTTGTTGTTTGCCAATGTCTGATAACAAGACTTGTCAGTACTTGTCAGTATTCTGGTGTTCTATTGTGCTTAGTTATAAGTGAATTAAGTTAGTGGTGGAACTCTGTAATTGGCTTTAGTAATTTTATATAAGTGTTTTAAATGTTTTTGTAAAAAAAGCTGTTGAGTTCCCAAATAAAATAAAAAAAAAAAAAGAAAATAAAACAAACATAATCAGTTCTTATATAAAAACTGATGTGAAGGTTGAATCTGATGCTGTTCAATAAGTTTGTTGATTTCAGGTTCCAATTTACTCAAAAACAGCCGCAAGTCGCCACGTTCGGTAACACGCACACGATTTCTCTTTTTAGTAAGCAGCGTTGCCACAGCACTAAATCCACGTTCACACAAATATGACGATGGGAATGCTATCAGAAATCGTTGAACAATTGACCACAATCCAGGGTACAATTGCGGGATCGGTTTTTGTAGCCAAAATTCTTGATATCCATTTTTGAACTTGATTTTTATTTCTTCGTTTGTTGTCAATTCTATAAGTTCTTCTTCCAGCTGAGGTGACATTGCTGTGTTGACATTTGAAAACGGATCCAACACCCAGTCTGGTATTTCCAAGTTTAAAATGTCCTGGTATCGTTCGGTGAAGTCAATGTGGAGGTTTTCCAAATGTTGGCAGTAGGCAAACAAGTCGTCGTTACTGCAGTATACTGATAAATTCGGAAAATTGTGAAACTCACGTCTGCCCATATTCTTTTTGTGCAGAAGCAGTTTGGCTGCGAAAGCAGCAACGACATTTTTTGTTTTAATTAAATTTAGTTCATCGCCTTGCAGTTGGAGGTTCATGTCGTTGAACATTTTATACAGGTCTGTCATGTAAGCTATATCATTCTTTGATGTTATGAGCTTGTTGCGCAGTTCTGTATCTTTAGTTTCCAAGAACTCTATCATCTCTATGATAGACTCTTCAAACAGGTTGTAAAATCGAATCAGAAAATTGCCTCTTGACAGCCAACGAACTTCAGTATGAAGCAACAAACGGTTGAAATCTTCGTCATTAGTAACACAAAGCTGATGAAATAATTTATCATTCAAAGAGCTGCTACGGATTTTATTGACTGCTTTGATGACATATTGCAGTGATTGAAATAGTCGTTCACTCAAGTTTCTAGCAACCAAATGTTGTCTATGAATAACGCAATGTATAGCAAGGACATCTGGAATTTTATTCTTTAAGTATGCTATGAAGCCTTTATGGCGCCCTGTCATAGCCGGAGCGCCATCCGTAGCAACTGATATGATATTTTTCAAAGGAATCTCTTTCTCTTCACAAAACTTTTCCAATGTATTGAATATGGTTTCGCCTTTTGTATCTGTCTCCAAATTTCTGGCAAACAATAGTTCTTCACGTATTTTCTCATCTTTAATAAACCTCACGTAAGATAGCAACAACGCTTCATTAGTTGGTAAAGTGGACTCATCGAGCTGAATTGAGAATTGACTAGTCCTCAGATGATTGCACAATGATTCTTCAATGTTTTCAGCCATTTCATCAATTCGTCTTTGCACAGAATTATTACTCAAAGGAATTTTTCGGATAATATCTGCGGCCGGTTTATGAAGCATAGTAGTTATTACTTCCTTTATTGCTGGCAAAATTAACTCTTCTCCGATGTTGTGTGGTTTGCCTTTTTGAGCAATTAACAAAGAGATATTGTACGAAGCTCGAAGTCCGTCGTCATCTTGCTTAGCAGCCGCCGAAAATAGTTTTGATACACTTGGCTGAGTATTATGCTTCTTCTCTAGGTCTTGAAAATATGCTACATTCTTTTCTGTCTTATCTGGATGCATTTTATTCAAATGATCTTGCAGTCTTGAAGGCTTCATTGCTTCGTTCGAAAATGTTTTTAGACATAGAAGACACAAAGGCGACGACGGGTTTGTGGGATTTTCATTATATCCGAATTTAATATATTCCGCAGAGTATTGCCGTCCCTTCTTTTTTACTTCCAACATTGTTTTGTTTTAAGAAATACGTAAGTGTTGAAATCAAGTACTGCTTATCTATTATGCGCGAAACCGCAAATGAAAATAAAATAAATTTACGTCGCTTATATAGGATTGCATAAGCAGCACGCACCAACAGGAATAAGACAAACGTGCATAAACTCGTTTATCTCATTCGACGCCCAATCGTACTCGACAAGTAAGAACAAGTATTATAGAACCAGCCGATTGGTATAGGAATGTACAATTCGGATTATTTAACAAAAACTTTTTAAAACATGATTGCCCGCGGTCTTTTATATCGAACCGAGTTTGAGCTATATCTTAATTAATATTAGTTGATGTTCACAAGATGTAGTCGAGAGTCGAGAGCTCAGTCGGTGTCTAAGAGTCTTCCTAGCTAGGTAGATGAAATTATAAATCGACCCCAAAGCCCTACACAATGCCCCCTTTTTTTTCTGGGTCTCTTACCGCCCTGCTGTAATTTAGGCCTGCAGCGCCCACAAGGGGGCGTTATCGCCCACGTTGGGAAAGACTGCTCCAGAGTGAGTTTGATTTCTTAGGTTATCGTGTAACGAAACGGGCCAAGGGATACGCCAGGAAGAAGAAATATTATAAAGCATCAACAAGTTCCCCAAGCCGAGGACAACAAAGGTGCTAAGAAGATTTTATTTCACAATATTGTGGCCATTGACAATATTGTCGTAAAAGTGCATAGGCATACAAAATCACCTATGAGAAGGTATTTGCCTGCACAGCGTTTATTATAAATAATGGTTCGAGAACGTGATGGTTGGAAAAAAGAAAAGAGCACGTACATGACAAAATCAGGTAAATAATTCAAACCAGTAGTGATATAATTAACATCCTCTGTCATTGCTATTTTTCCGGACTTCAGTTTTGCAAGAGGGTAAATTATGTTTTTTTTTTTTAAAGGGGGGAGTACTGTGCCGGATAGTCACGTAGTAAGATTAGGCACACACAGTGTACGTGTATGAGTTCGTATATAAGCTTTAGTAGAATTATAATAAACCAGACTATTACCAACTGTTGTCTTATTTCACTGCCATTCCGTCTGTGGTTATATAGTAATTCTTAAGGTCCAACTGTGTCACGTCGGGGTCCGCAACACACCTCATAGTTAGAGTATTGTAGTGTTGAACAATAATTTTATTAAGCATGAAATAATTTCTATATGGCAGCAACAAGAACCAGGGATCTATTAGTATCGATATACATTACATTATTATTGGTTTCAATCAATATTTGAAAATATATCATATCTTTTATTCATACTGCACAAAAAAGTTAAAACTATTTACATCTTACATAAACACAAACTTTACAGAATAACTACAATAAGTAAAGAAAAAAACAGTAGAATTTAAAAAAGGTATGGGCCGTGGGGCAAAGATACCAGAACGCTGGCTGCGTTTCCTCGCTGAATGGCTATACTGAGCCTTTGAGCGAGGAAGGAGCCAGCTGTTCTGTCCTTGTTGGTTGGCCGCAAGTTTTGTGGCTAGTGCACCGAAAAACTTTTTAGCATGAGGACCCCACGGGCCAATCAATATTTTTGTGTTGAAGCAACAATTGATTGTATCGATACCATTGTATTTTTCGAGGTTACTTATTGAAACACATAATGTTTTTGCCATAAACTGGTAAAGCATAATGTTCATTGCCATAATCGTCATTTGGAATACCCTCTTAAAACATAACTTCATAATTGCATACATCATATGGTCTAACTAAAGTATACTCTAACCATGAAAAGGCATACATTATTACATAGCATAACAGTCCAAATGCATAATATTAAATAGCATAAGTAGTGAAAGGGATAGTTATACTTGGTTAGTTAAAGTATGTTAATTGCACCAAAATATATATTTTTTCTAAGCATGATGTTCATTGTCATAATAAGATGTCAACTTATTATTCGTTTTAGGTATTACTCTTTAAAAATATGCGTTTAGTTATTAAATTATTAGTGTTGATGATTAAGCTTTGGAACATTATGTATTATAATTATTCTGCCCTTCGAGTTTATGCGTTTTAATACTTATGCCAAACAATTATAGCCCACACTATATTAGGATATCTGAAAATATGCCACACCATATTATGGCTCGATTAGGAAAATCAGAATTATGGAACATGATATTATAACAATGAACATTATGCTTAGAATTAGTGAGCCCATTTTATACTATACTGCGAATTTTATGGCTACCGCACCCGCTCGGTTCGTGCGTGGTTTCGTTCACAGTTCTAACCTTTTTTTTTGCGTCAGGAAATGCATTAAGGGCATTCCCAAGGCCCTGGGTTCGGGACATCTGGGATATGTGGGACTCGGAACTCCTGGGAAAACAGAGACCCCTACCCACTAAAACCTGGCGGTGGTCATCTTCGGCGCAGGAAGGGACCCGGGATCCCCAACGAGTGAGAGACTCCTCGCAAGACCCTTCGGCGCAAAAGGCCGCCTGGCAGCCAGCCTCAGGAGTAGCAAGCTCAACTCCAGTGCACGATAACACAGACCACTGTGTCCGAAGACACGCGTTACCGTCTTCTTCGGGATCGCAAACCGAAATACACGCAGGCTTCTCCGCGTGCGCTTCGCGATCCCAAGGGCCCTTTCAATCGCCTCTTACGACAGGCAGGGATACCTCGGTAGTATTCTTCTCCCCTAACTGCAGGGAACAGTCAAATTGACCTACCCTAACAAATCAAGTGAAATGAGTAACCAATTAGTTATCCTTCCTATTATAGTCTAAAATATCACGAACAACATTTTGGATGATAAGCGTTATGCTTTTCGAAATATGCTAAATGAAATTAAGGTTAAAAAGGTATCGCTATTAACAATTATGGTTTTCAATGTTATGCCTTTCAAAATTATGCAATAAAAAAATAATATGCGTACTGAAAATTATGGCAAAAGACAGTATGCTTTACGAAGTGTCACCATTTTCCTATACTATCGGTGGGCCTGTAAATAGTTTAGCTTTTTCCGATAGTATCGATAGTCTTTCGATAGTGAACTACTGGAGGCAACACTAGGCCGCGCAGACAGCTAGATAACATGCAAAATGTATGCACATGCAGCGGGGAAGTCCGGTCACCGGTGCAGCCGAGTTTTGCCCTCAAATAATAAAATGCACACATATACAAAAGAAAAACAGTTACTACCTGAAAAATATGTACTTGTAATATAAAAGTAGATTGCCGGCAGGACAATCTTTAAAATAATCTGTATACTTTACACTTGGCCACCGACAGTCAGCTGTCATGAGTCTTGTACAATATCACATTATGACATTATCAGTTATGACATTATCACATTAAAAAAAAACACAAACTACCTACACGAAAGGCCGGTACCTTCCGCTTGACCCCTGGAATCAGGTTAATTTTCTAGTTTCTATCTTCGTGTAGAACGTAAAGAAGGTACTCCAGTAGGCTTACTAATTCTTAGCATAATGTTCAATGTCATAATATCATGTTTCATATTTCTGATTTTCTTATCGTCACGAGCCATTATATTGTGTGGCATATTTTCAAATATCCTAATAAAGTGTGGGCTAAAATTGTTTGGCATAAATATTAAAACGCATAAACTAGAAGGGAAAAATAATGATAATGCATAATGTTTCAAAGCATAATAATCAAAACGAATAATAACTAAACGCATTTTTAAGCGTAATAATTAAAACGAATAATAAGTTGACATCATATTATGACACTGAACAATAAGCTTCGAAAAAATATATATTTTGGTTCAATTAACATACTCTGACTAACCAAGAATAATGAGTAAAGTTTAATTCTGGCACTCGCCGGCCTCTACCGCGGCACGCTCGCTGTGCTCGCTCGGCTCGTGCGATTGGGTCGCAGTTCTGACCTAACCTAGCCTAGCTATTCCAGTCAAATTGTCCTTTTTTTTGCGTCAGGAAATGCATTTAGGCATTCCCAAGCCCCTGGGTTCGGGACACCTGGGATGTGTGGGACTCGGAACTCCTGGGAAAACAGAGACCCCTACCAAACTAAAACTTGACGGTGGTCATCTTCGGCGCAGAATGGAAGGGACCCCTAACGAGGGAGAGACTCCTGGCAGGACCCTTCGGCGCGCAAGGCCGCCTGGCAGCCAGCCTCGGGAGGAGCAAGCTCAACTCCAGTGCACGATAACACAGACCACTGTGTCCGAAGACACGCGTTACCGTCTTCCTCGGGATCGCAAACCGAAGCACGCAGGCGTGCGCTCCGCGACCCCAAGGGCCCTTTTAGTCGCCTCTTACGACAGGCAGGGCAACCTCGGTAGTATTCTTCTCCTCTAACTGCAGGGAACAGTCAAATTGACCTACCCTAACAAATCCAGTGAAATTGGTATTGGGGATTTTACTAATTATGTCAACTTAAATTATGATTTAAAATATCAGGATTAACTATATTATGCCAAAAGTAATTAGGGCCTTAACTACTTATGCTATGTAATAATATGCATTTAGACTGTTATGCTAAATAAAAGTTATGCCGAGCGACTTTAGGATAATCGACGTTATGCGAAAAGTCGAAGAGGTCGACCCAAGAATCGCTGGCACGACGTCGTTAAGGGTGACATGCGTGCCAACAGACTCACCACTGAGGATGCACAAGACCGCGCGAAGTGGGCCAAGAAAATAAGAAAAGCGGACCCTGGGACCCCACACATTAGTGTGGGTTCACAACCGCGATAGACCGCACGGATGATGATGAGTAGATGCATTAGTGCCAGGTAACCACTGACTGGCGAGAAATTAATCATATTACGAAATTGCTCGCTACGCTCGGTTTAGAGAATGAACTTGACAAGTTATTAGGGATTGTACCATTACAATCCCTAATTACTTGTCCCCAGGCTGACAATAATAGACATAATGACTCACTACTCAGTCTACCTGTTCGATATAATTTACTGTGCAGGCGGCCAAGCTCTGGAACTCTCTGCCTGCCGGGATTAGAGCATCTCAGACCAAACATAGTTTTAAGAAACGAGTTCGTGAACATTTATCTTAGTTGCGTTTATATTTATATTTAGATATATTTGTTTATTGTATTTATATAGATATTGTATGTATTGTATAATTATTTATATTCATTATATGTAGTATGTTTATCTTGGTTATTTTATGTGTAATTTTATATTTATTTTTGTGACCATTCACATTTGTTTATCTCACCGCACCCGATATTGAAATTCTCTGCATGACCCAAAGGTTGACTGGTAGAGAGCCTTATGACATTAAGTTCGCCTGTTGTACTTATTTTGTGCAATAAAGTTTAAATAAATAAATAAATAAAATAATCAGGTTTACTAGAGCAAATAACTTAATTATTAAGTGAATTTCAGCATTTATCAATGAACTATTTTCTACACAAAGAATCCCGCTTGAGTCTATCTTTAGGTAGATATAATTAAGTGAATAATATATTATTTCCAGCTTCAAGGTGACCTGTTGGTGCATTGGCAGCGAAGCGATCCTGCGGTGGGTTCGATCCCCAAACAAACATTCATGTAACGAATATTTGTGTTTGTTGTGTGTTTATTTAATTATGTATTTAAAAATATTTAAGTAAATTTATCAGCTTCCGACACCCTGATCTTGATGTAATTTGACCAAGGTATTTATTTTATTTATTTTTGCATTTAAATATTTTCAAAGCAACCCGTTCAACAGCGGAGAGCTAACACATTGAGTTTTAATACGCTTGGTGAAGTGTGGACTTCTGAGTGTTCCGATCTCCACGACGGCAACAGTCAGCTTGTCTCTGAATTCCCCGTTTGGGATAAATTCGTCATAACATGTAAGTAAAGTAGCTTGGTACAGGTACATACAATTTAAAAAATACTAATTACAATTTAATAAAATCTATACCAAAAAGGTCTCCGCTCAGCATGATGTCAGGGCAAGGACTGAAAGTCTTAACGCTGATTTTCTGCGGTACCTTGCAATTAAAAAAATCTAAAATTAAAAAGTTCACAAAATATGTATAGAGTTATTAAATCACATGCGTGGACAGCAACAATCGGAGGCAAATTGCCGGCCTTCATTACGTCAGTGCATGGGACTTAAAAAAGAACTCGCGTGGCTTTGGTCCTACCTTTTATGAGAAAGGGCAGCTCTCTCTGTTCGGTCTTCATGTCTAAAGTTAGTGATTATGGTGGGATGTAAGTTTGGGGTCGACAAATTGTCTCCTCAGGCCTCTGTCAGTAGCAATTTCGGCGACTGTGTGGAGCTTTATGTTCTTATCTTTAAGTCGATTAGACCATTTAGTGGGTCATTTGCCTCTGGATCTCTTACCTTCGGTGTTCCCAACAATGATAAGCATATTTAGCTTTTATTCCCAGTCCCTTAATAAATGACCAAAACTAGCTGAGAACGCTTATATAACATGCAGTTGAAGAATTTCGAAAATAAACACATTTCGAATGCACCAATCCTTTGCCTCTCTCGTTTTGATGGTCCATGTTATGATCACTTATGACTCTGTAAAATAGGAAAGTGAAAACTTTGTATACCATACAAATAATCTATACTAATATTATTAAAAAAAAAAAGATTATTTGTTTGTTTATTTGCATTGGAAAGGCTCCGAAACGAATGGACCGATTTTTAAAAATCTTTTATAAGGCCACATTAACAGCAAGTAACATAGGCTACATTGTTTTTTTTCCGTTTCTCGCCTCGATTTCCTTAGTGTCCTGGGTTCGATTCCCGGTCGGGTCAATTCAGAAAACGATCTTTTCTGAATTGACTCGGGTCTGGGTATGCTGGGAGAAGCCCCTGGCTGATTTCCTTGTGTGGTACCTAGTACCACAAGGATATAAATCCCTACTTCGAGACTATTACAAGAGGTGTGTTGTCTGGCGCATATATATTTATTTATAGGCTTTATTTTACGGGAGAAATGTCAACGCGGGCGATGCCGCTGCCAGACACCTGGCTTAAATATAAAAATGCTGTTCTGTATTAGTGTATACTAATACATTTACAAGGTAGTAAACTAACTCCACGCGGCGGTAACGCTGCTAGCGTCCTGGGATCGATGGCGCAAGGACTAATTTTAGAAGGGGTTTTTTACTGGTAATATTTATTCTAAACGTGTTTTTTTAATGTTGGTTTTCTAAGTGTAAATATTTGTTCTAGCAGTGTAAATGTTTTTGTTTCAATAACTTATCTATGGATTGTAAAGTGGCAAAATTATACTGTGAGTTTACTCCACGCGGACAGAACCACTGGCACCACTAGTATAGTTATATAACTTATTGACGACCGACTTGGTGTAATGGTTAAGAAGTTGGCTACTACACCAGAGGTCGCGGGTTCGATCCCCGCACAGTACGAACATTTGTGTGCATGAACATGTCTGTTTGTACTGGTCTGGGTGTCTCCTATGTATAATAAGTATGTAAAATGTGTTTAAGTATGTTTATCCGTTGTCTAGTATCCCATAACACAAGCTTTAATTAGCTTACTTTGGGGCTAGATGGCGCTGTGTGGAATAATGTCCAGGGATATTTATTATTATTATTATTTGTAAAGTGGCAAAATTATACTGTGAGTTTACTCCACGCGGACAGAACCACTGGCACCACTAGTATAGTTATATAACTAGCCTGCCTCAGGTAGCCTACGTCCCAATTAGCTCGATCAGCGCAGACAGGGACGGAAAAAGCGGAAAACGAGCTATGAATAATTCATGGCATTACCTACGTCTGTGCGAGTATGATTATTGCCATAAATTAAGCACTCGTTTTATATTATTCATGTTCGGTGATATTTCACTGCTGAAATGACATGTTTGGAATCGTTTGGATCGATACTGCGAACTTTGATGTGGTGCTGAGAGAAATACCTACAATCGGTAGGGCCTTGTTAATGAGGCGGTCGGTTGGCTTGCATGACGGCTACCGGAGACCGAGACAGGACACCTTGACTGGCTCCTGTATGTCTACCGTGAGTTTCCATCACTTTAAGCGGTATGAGGTTAGACGAGAGTTGCAGACCAATCTTTGAGCGAGAAAACATACTTCCTTAACCGTCCTTGTATTTGTTTGAGATCTGTATGTTCGTTCATAAGCACCCACTGCACATGGAAATAGGCGGCATGGGCGCGAAAATAGGCTACATGTACCGTTACAAAGGCTGGCTGTTTTTAGTAAGAGTTCATATTGCATGTCTACAACCATGTACCAGATAGTTTGAGGGCGTTGAACATAGTTCAATTCAAGAAACAGGCTTACGGTTTCTTCGCGCGGAACTGCTATTATTATTAGTACTTGGACCAAAAACTGACAATTTGAATGCATTTTATCTGTTTATTTATTTTTGTTTTCTTTCTTTTTAATGAATTCATTTGTAAGTTAATTTAATTGTATGTTTTTTGTTTTATTTTTTAAAATGTTTAATTGTTTAATTTACTATATTTTTTTATGTTTGCACGTCTTTATAAATATATAAGATATGTGTAGATATCTTTAAGAACATCATGTAATCCGCCATATTTCTGCGAATAAATATTATATTCTATTCTATTCTTAACTACTATATTTTTGTTTTTGTCGAACTTTGGTGCAATTTTTCACATGATGTATTTTGTTTATGGTAAGTTCTGTCAAATCGGGCTACCTACTTAATTTTAAAAAAATTGTGCTAATGTAGTAAACCCTAGGCGGTCTGGCAAGTTTTAGTAACTATACTGGAAAAGGGCGAGAGCGGTCTTTCTGTAAATTCTTTTTTTTCGTTAAAATAGTCACTTTCTTGTCGGCAGCGAAACAATCCTAGTGCCTAAATGGGAATGACAGTAGCTAGTGTAGCCACTAACACAAACACACGGGCAGCTAAGTGCAAGAAGTCAGCAATGGACTGCGTGTTGTCGTATCCTCATTACCGTTTACGTTGCCTCCTACTTCTGATTTGTAAATTTGTTCAAAGTATTGTGACTCACCGGTCAACGCCAACATTGCAATGACACAAATAGGAGTAAAGTATAGTAGGAAGTAAGAAGCATGAGAAAACGGTGAAAACGAGATATTTTATAACAATTATACAACGTGTTAATTAAAAAGCGCAAAACCTCTGACACCCCAACTTATTTTTATTATAAAAGAAAAATGTTAATTATTATATTAAATTTTCGCGTATTATTTACGAAGATATTCGCTTTTTTTTGTTTCTTGTCTTTGCTGAAAAATTAAAAAGTCTATGTTAATAACGCGCGAGTTAGTACGACGTTCCCGCTTCGCGCGCCGCCGCAATAATAGAGTTAAGTAATGATTAAACACGGCGTAATGAAAATATTTTTTTGGTTAAAATTTTACCTCTATTTTTTATTAGTGGAATCGATTTTACTCTCGATTCTGAACAAACTAATTTCAGGTTTTGCGCTTTTACACGTTGTATATTCTCAATAAATGAACCTGACCTGACCAATGCTGTTCTCAAAAGTAGCTTGTTCAGAAATTCTGAAAAAAAAACGAAATTAGTTAATTTCACAAATTAAAGTCTAATTCAAAGTTCATGAATCTCACAGCGAATTCATTGCGAGTTCCGGAGTGAGTTTTTCAGAGTAGCTCGATTCAGAAAGCAACGTGTAAGCCATCCAACGTTCTCAGCCATATTGTAGGGATGAAACGACCTATCACCTAACTTTATCGCTGACCAATATCTCAGTTTAAATTCTGCGATTTTGCGCAGATTTAAGGCACTATTAGAGCACTAACTCGTCGCGATCCTTGGAAGTTACAGCCAAGTTTTGTTTCAAATAGTTAAGGCTGATGTTCCAAGTCGGTACAGGTTCAGCAAACTAGGCGCGTTGCTGTGGTTTTAGTTATGATGAAGATTTTGTATATACTCGTAATATAGCACAATAGAAGTATAGGGCAAATTAAGTAGTCTTATATACTTAGGAAATAATCGCTTCCTTAGATCTCTCGTAAATAAATTTTAAGAAGATTTGTCAGACATAAGATGAAAAGGAAAATAAAAACTCACTCACATATTATTTTGGTTCAATTCTATTACGGCATATACATTCGAGTTGAAGGGAATTTATTAATATACATGAAACACATAATAGGTAATTTAGAAGTATCCACTTTTGAATTCCAAGCAAGGAAAAAAAAGAGAACACCATACCATACCATACCATCAGCAACACCATAGCAAACATTGTGGGGAAGAAGCCTACTTTAATGATTACGTTCAGCGATGTGTCAAAAATTATTCAGTGAATTTTATATTATAATAAGTGGCGTCACAGTAGTTTATTCTTGAATACAACTTATGGAATTTGTCCTGTATTGTAAAAAAATCACAACAAAACAGAGATATAACTGTGTATAATTTTCATCATAGGGATATTTATAAGTCTAAGCATTCGTAATCGTATGCCAGTGTTGCGAATTTAACGCGATGCTCTAGACTACATTTCCAGGTCTTAATTCAGTCAACAAAGCGTCATTATCCACACTCACGTCTCATTCTCAGCAAATGTCAAAAGGATCGCCTCTTGAGAATTCAATTTTGATCCTTACGACCTGCCAATTCAGTCGGTTGTAGTTTGAAGGTGTTAATAGGTCTATTAAAGATGGCAAACTGATTTGATTCAAGGCGAATAAGGTCGAAACGAAAGGAAATGATACAAATGACCGTTTCGTTGGTACTTAGGTGTAACAAATGCAGTCTGGAGTTGCACGGCGGGGGTGCTCGCGACCCCTACCGCCTATTTCATTCCTACCAGTTTAGATTCAGTTTCCTCCCGCTAGCCGCGCCGAGCGGACGCCGCGTCGCTTCTCACGGAAAACTTAACCGAATTACATTCTAAATTTGAAAAGTGACGTTCCGGGTTCCGAATCTGCGGTTCAACCTTCCGGTAAGTAGATAATAAACCTCTTTCAAACGATTTGCCTTTTAATTTTACAGCCAAACTTGCTACTCTGTCTTGTTCAAGGAAGAGGTTATTTAAAAAGTTGAAGTTTGGGGATATTTAAATAGCGATTCGGCCAGTTGCGGTCGGGTATTTGGAGGCTGGGCGTTATCAGTTCTGTTTAATATTCACTTAGACGATTGTACTGTCATTTAACGTTGAGTTAGGTCGTCGTTGATTTGTATGCAGTTCGGTGTCCCGGTGGGATTTATTTGAATCCTACTTGTTATGTATGAATTATATTTGAGTAGGAATGTGAATTTAGTGATACTATAAATTATGCCTATAATTTGTTACCAGAGGCGAGGCAGAGTTTATTATTTTTCCTGTTATTTACTCGTAGTTTAATGAATACCATGGCTAGTGCTGTTCTATAGTAGACAAAGCTCATCGGTTGTCCGTGGTGGTGGTCACGGGTCAGCTGGGGGCCTGGTCTGTGGTTCGCCTTTTTACATCATGTTCCTACGCACATTGAAATAAAATATTATTAATCATTTTAATAAGGTACTACTATGCTAAGATTGTTTTCTTTATTGAATTTTAATAAATTTGGATGACCTACTTGAAAGCGACCGCATTCAAATGAGTAAAGTTGCCATTATGTTTAGCACAAACCCCAATGCATTATTCATTATTATCCGGTTGTCATCGGCATTATAAATAAATAAATATCTCGGAGAAATTGCACCGAGATCACCTGACCACATACTAAGTATTATATACTATGGGTCTCAGACTGATGAACATACTTGAATTTTTCAACTACATAATTAGATAGATAGTAACATACATTCACAAATGTTCGTCATATAAATAAATAAATAAATATCTGGGACAATTCACACCAAGATCATCTGACCCCAAACTAAGCAGAGCTTGTAATATGGGCGTCAGAGACTGATAAACATACTTAAATACTTCTAAATACATACTTAAATAGATATTAACACCCAGACACACAACAAATATAAATGTTCGTCACACAAAATATTTGTCATGGGTGGGGATCGAACCCACAACCTCCGGCGCTAAAGGCAGGATCGCTGCCATTGCGCCAACAGGCCAGTCATATGAATATATGAATGTTAGTCATGGGTGGGGGGATCTTACACACGACCTTCGGCAGTAAAGGTAACTATATTAAGCTTAACTATAAGTAACTATATTTAATGATTATTATTTATCTATTTTTATATCATTGGCCTGTTGGCGGTTGCGCCAACAGGCCAATCGTCTAAATATAGTCGAGCTGTTAAACATTCGCTAGGGGCAAAACGTTTTGATTGTTCTCTGTAATTTTATGTTTATTTTCTTTTGTTGTTAATATAGCGTTGGATAGGCGGCATCAGGTAGGTGGTATTATACAGGAGTGACCTAGTTTCAGACTAAATTATTTATTTATGCCGGGGTTAACAGCCATTCTGGGGAAGCTTGTACAGAGCTTTTTTAATTTACGAACGAAACAGTTTATATTTTTAACAAATATACTCGTATTAGCATTTTAATTAAATATGAAAGAAGTGTTTCAGCGAAAAATGTGTTGGAAAAAGATTTTTCGTCAGCTCATTTAAACTTTTAATTAATTATGAATTTGCCATTACTTAGACTATACAGAGAATAAAAAAGTCAGAAATAATTTGACTGTTGCCGTGGCCAGCTTAATGGTGGTAGGAACACCACCCTTATCTGTCCTGCCTGGTGGACTAATTGAACGATATACATTTGAAGCTCTCAAAACCCAGAGTGGAAGATGGTGTGGCTACCACCATTATCGAGGTTACTGGCTGGCAAGTAAGATGCAAATGTTTCATTAAACACTTATATTATATTTTCAAATCAGATATATTTTTCCACTACAAATAAGTAATACCTTAAAAATATTATTTCTATACTAGTAGATAACAAGTACTATAGGATAAAGAAGTCGGAAAACAGAAATATTCATTTGCTACAAACACTGTGGTGAAATAATAATGTAAGTCCAGTTTGCTTAGCCTGCACACAGACGTGCAAAAAAAATTAAAAAAAGCAGTATAATTATAACGATTAAACAATCAATAAATACCAATTAAATATGGACAAAATTTAGAATAGGATCAAATTAAGAATCACATTAAACTAAGAATTATATTATATTAAATTATGTCGATTTCCAATTAAAATATTCCCTAGGACTATGAAAATACTTATCCATGAGCAATGCCGACAGTTTACTTTTAAAAATTCTACTTTTTAAAAGCTTACCAAGAGTGGTTAAAAAGTTCCGATAGGGCAGGCGATTTAAGAGTGGTAACTCAGGGATTCCATGTTCATAGTCTGCAGTAACCGCTTACCAGCTGGCGGTCGGCATGCTTATCTATCTGCCAAGATCATAAAAAGTAAAAGTAAAAGTAAAAAATCATTTATTCACTTAAGCTTTTACAAAGAAGCACTTATGCAAGGTCAAAATTCACAAAAAATATATATAAACGATAATAGACGTAAATAAAATAATACAATAATAGTACATATACTAAATAAACATAATGCGAATCTACCACCGGTTCGGAAGTTGTTTCTTATCGAGAAGACTCCGGCAAGAAACTCGATAGTTACTCTTTTGAACTTTGTTTTGTTTTACAACAAATAAATTCAGAGTACAGTCAAAAGAACAATAAAAATACATTATTTGAGCAGAGGAGCAGATTATTCCTACTATGACCACAAATTCTTGTCGTTCAAGTAATCCTCCACGTTATAATAACCTTGTTTTATCAACTTTGTTTTAATTGTAGACTTGAACTTGTGAAGAGGTAGATCAACAAGACTTTGAGGTATTTTGTTAAAGTACTTTACAGATTGACCCACAAAAGAATTTCCTACCTTATGTAGCCTAAGACTTGGAGTAATAAGTTTGTTTTTATTTCTAGTATTGTGTGTATGAGTATCACAGTTTTTTTTGAACATTTGCAAGTTTTTGCGCACATACATTATGTTATCGAAAATATACTGAGCGTGCACAGTTAAAATATCAATCTTCTTAAATACCTCTCTGAGCGAGTCGCGTGGCCTAAGGTTGTATATCGACCGAATAGCTCTTTTTTGGAGTACAAAAATGGTGTTAAGGTCTGCAGCTGAGCCCCACAACAGTAGACCATACGACATAACGCTATGAAAGTAACTAAAATACACTAGTCTTGCTGTTTCAATATCAGTCAGGAGTCTAATTTTTCGGACAGCACAAGCGGCCGAACTAAGTCTCCCTGCCAGATCCGTTATATGTGGACCCCACTGTAACTTAGAATCTAGAGTAATTCCTAAAAATACCGTAGAGTTCGTAATTTCTAATGTCTCATCATTCATTTTGATAATGGTATCAACCTGTTTAACATTAGGCATAGTGAATTTAATACACTTCGTTTTCTTTGCATTTAGTAATAAATTGTTGCTTGTGAACCAACATAGTACTTTTGAAAGAGTATTATTTACATCGTCAAATGCTTGCTTACCTCTGTTGATTTTAAAAATCAACGAGGTATCATCAGCAAATAATACTATTTCACAAATGTCTTTGACAAAGTAGGGAAGGTCATTTATATAAATAAGAAAAAGCAGTGGGCCTAATATCGATCCCTGGGGCACTCCCATGCTAATGGTGGCACCGGAAGAGGTGGTTCCGTTTATACTCACTTTTCTGTCTGTGAGATAAGATTGTATAAGTTTAGACGAAATATCCGAAACACCGTAATGTCTCAGCTTAATCAGGAGGATTTCATAATCCACACAATCAAACGCTTTCGAAAGATCACAAAATATTCCTATTGCATCCTGCTTGCCTTCCCAAGCATCAAATATGTGTTTGATAAGTGCTACACCTGCATCAGTAGTGCTTCTATGTTTAGTAAAACCAAATTGTTTCTCATGTAGTAATTTATTTAAAGTAAAGTGTGAAAGCAGCTGATTTAATATAATTTTTTCAAAGATTTTACTAAGAGCTGGTAGTATAGAAATGGGTCTATAATTAGATGGGTCACTTTTGCTACCAGATTTAAAAAGCGGGATGACTTTACTAAATTTCATTAAGTTGGGAAACTGACCTTCGTCAATGCAGTTATTAAAAAGTACTGCTAAGTGGGCTGAGATGATATTTATGATTGATTTAAGTAGACTTATCGAAATACCCCACAGATCTTCGGTGTTTTTCATATTAAGTTCCTTAAACACCTTGATTATGTCATGAGAATTTATATGAACAAAGTTGAATTGAAATGAGCACTCATCAACACTAGATGTGAGCAGGGACCTAGCTAGCGGTGCACTAGAATTTAAGGTACTTGTAGTTACAATGGGTATATTAGAAAAGAATGTTTCAAAGGTATTAGCTATGTCAATCTCAGACTCAATTAAATTATCTTGAATTTTAAGAGCCAATGAGTGATCTCGAGGTTTTGATTTACAAGTTTCCTTATTAATTATGCTCCAAGTAGTTTTAATTTTATTTTTTGCTTGTTTTATTTTGTCACGCAAAAATATAGACTTAGCCATATGGCATGATTTCTTAAAGATTTTTGAATATAATTTGACATAATCTACTAGTTTTTGACACTTAGAATTAGCTTTTAAACCATATAATTCGTATAATTTATTTCTACTTTTATGGATGCCTGGCGTAGCCCAATCACTAAACTTAAACTTAAAATTATCGACCTTTAATTTCTTCTTAGGAAAAATAAAATTATGTTCCTGTTTAATTATCTCAAAAAGACGCATATACTGATCATCTATGTTGTGGCATTGGGGTAGTAGATTAGAAAGGTTTTTATTCACATTACTCTTGAACTTTTCTACTCGATTCTTAGTAACCAGTCTATAACTAATATCCACTGATTGAGAGACGTGACGGTGCTCAAATTTAGTCAATAGACCACAGTGATCTGATTTCAAACAATTTATAATTGATTTTTCAATTGAGATATTTTCACAAAAAATATTGTCCAAGCAGGTGGCTGATGTGTCAGTGATCCTGGTTGGTTTATCATATAGATTTAGTAAATTAAATGATTTGAAAAGATTTAAAAATCTTACAGAGGTCTGAGAAGAGTCTAAAATGTTAACATTAAAATCACCGCATACAACCACCTTCTTGTTTGCTTTACAAACCTTCTTCAGCACTTCTTCCATCGTCTCTTCAAACCGACAATAATCGGCCGAAGGGGGTCTATACACACAAACAATAATAATCTGCTCTAACTCTGCACATGAAAGTTCAATGGTTCGCTCAATTGAGAGTGCTACTATGTCTTTTCGCTCTCTACATTTAAACTTATTATGAATTAATATCAGTGACCCACCGCGAATAGCAGAACTTCTCAAGAACGAACTAATGACACTATAATTATCAATGCTAATCATACAATCATTTTCTTTCAACCAGTGTTCGGTTATACATAAGACATGTATGTCCATACAGTCTAAGAATAATCCTACTTCTAATTCTTTGCCAGAGAAGCCTTGCATGTTTTGATGCACAAAGTTTATAAAATTATTTTGGGGCTTCTCTCTTGTCAACAATTTGCAAGAGTTTACCTCTGTTGTCTCTATATCTAATTTAAATTATTTGGAACAAGTTCCAAAGTCTGTGGTACAACGGCATTCTGCTCAATAAAAGCAGAGTAGTTAGCCAAGTGATTGGCTGAAATCATAAAAAAATAAGATAGCGACATAGCTATCTGTCGTTTATAAGAATTTGATAAATGAAATCTACCTTTCGTCAGGTACATATTATTATTAATAATAGGATTGATGTCAATTATATTAATTAAATTATTTGAGAATGTCACAGTATCAAGTGTCATATTGATTTTATACCTTTTTTCATTTTCTGCTTGTGACAGACCCCTACTGTAAGGCAATGTGAACATCACTATTTTATTGACATTAAGTAATGAACATAAAGTATTACAATGTTTTTTCATTTGGGTTTTGTTCACAGTACCTCGGTTTCCAATTAAAATAACTAGGGTTGAATTGGGGCTGAAACTATAGTCAGCAATTTTCTGTATTATATCACAGTATGAGGCACCCGGTGAACAGTGATTTATTACTGACTTACCCAGACTATTAAATAAAATATGGCCTATACTTTTTCCAATGTCATCACTAAACATAACAATGTTGCAATTTAGTTTATTATCAGTGTTTGTGACAGGGCATGTATCAGGGATGGAAATGTTGGTGGCTGATTCTGAAGTAGAGGAGTTGAGAAGAGAGGATTCACATTCTGACTGAGTAACAGTGTGGCAATCACTACTGCTGGAAACTGAGTCCGGGTTGCACAAGAGTTTAGTCAGGGCCAAAATATGTTCCTCATTTTCTTTTTTAGTTATTGAGTATCTGTCAGATAAACGTCTCAGATTTTCCTTAAGACTAGATATTTCTGATTGTAATGCTTTCACATCATTGTCATGCTCAGTTAAATTATTGTCTATCATTATAGAATAAATATCCAGTTCATCACCTAATCTTCGGCGTTCCTTAATATATTTCACATTTTTATTCATCAATTTCTGACTTTTAATCAGTTTTTGAGTTTTCTTAATAAATTTGCTTATTCTAACATATTTTTTGAATTTGTTTTTGCTGCACTTTGCTATACCCCCTGGAGCATTGGACTCAATCAAATCAGTACTCGCCAAATCATGAGCTACAGTGGGGATTGAGAAATGTGCAGCAGAAACCAGGCTGGGCATACTAAGAACTAACTCATCAAACAAACTTTGGTTTTGGGTGTCAACGGTGTGTAGTTTCTCAGTCTCCATGGAAGATATTAGGTGGTGGGCCTCTTGTAACTCTTGTTCAAGCATTGTAATCCGTTTAAGGCATTGGACATATTCTTCACTGCAGTCACCAAACCCATCTACTATTGTTTGCAACCGATCCCGCTCATCTAGTACTAATAAATACCTATCATGCATCTCAGCCATGTCTTTTTTAAACAAAGTATTCCTACTCAACGCCTCCAACAATTCCCTCTCATTGTCATCTCTTTCCAAATGCAATTGTTTAACCAACTCTTTGGATGCCTTTAATTCCTGCAAAGTCAGCTCCAGCTGGCGAGATGAGGCAGCGCGGGTCATATTGATAAAATAATCAAACAAACAACGGTGTTGATACCAAAGTGCTGTTTAAACAATCAAGAGGTTGCGTATTTAGAACAAGATTAATTTTTGTATTCTAACCTCTTCGCGTTTCTGACAATCAGAGTCAGACAATTCGAGTATATAACTACTTATTAAAAGTCATAAAAAGCATGTATGATTAAACATACAATACAATACCTTCTAAAGAGAGAACAATGATTCACACAAGTATTTGAATGGTTAACTGACACTCACTGTCGGCACCGATAAATCACCAAATATAAACTTATTTCACATTAAAACACTAATTAACACGTAGGTAACTATAATGATTGTTTACGACGACTAATTGGGCCATAAATTAGTTATTTATAGGTTTAAATCAAATTAAAATACGGGACAAGTCAAGATCAGCTGTTAGCCGTAGTGTTGCCACAGCAAAAAATATACATATTTTAAAAAAGGCACATGTTAATTCACAATCAAAGATTAAGTTTCTAGGTTTACCTATTCTGTGTAAAATGTATACAGGTAATTTAACTAACAAATATATTGGAAGTTACATTTGACATTTAATACCAAAGAAGGTTCCTCCCACACTGTTTTCCGCTTCCAGTAGACACATTTACAGCCCCTTTATTAGTTCATTAACAACCCCTGGTTGTTTATCTATTTGAAAGGCCTATCTTTAGAATGGCTTGCGAACACCTCAGTTGCCATTACTGGTAGATGAAACTGAAGATAGTTGTGATTATACGGCCGTTATTAAGACTGGCACACACGATGCCATGTGATATACATTTTTATTTATTTATTTAATCTTTATTGCACAAAGAAAAGTACAATTGGCGGACTTAATGCCTAAAGGCATTCTCTACCAGTCAACCACTAGGTGAAGCAGAAATCTTTACGGCGGGGTTTTGTAAAACTAAGTTTCAGTAAAATAAAAGTAAAGAATTTACTCATATAATATATATCCCTACTTATCTAAATTACAATATATATGTGTACCTACTTACATATAAAAATAGCAAATATATACATATGAATTCATAAATACAATGATATATAAATACATATTAAGTACTCAAATGAAAGACGAAACATTAATTCGGAATGATATGATTGACGATCTGACTAATCTGACCAATGATTTTGATGAGTCTGACATTTTGTGTTGATTCTTGGATTTAAAGTTCTTAAATAAGAAGAACCTTGGGCTTTATGTGTCAAAAATATATACCCTAACAATATTACTTATAAAAAAATACGTTCACATAATTAAGTTGATATACAGATTTAAATAAATAGTAAAGCTAAGATTTCTATCAAACCTATTGAGACAGAGAAAGAGTTCGAACAATAAATTATTTAAAACCTCATAATAAATAAACAAATACCTGGGACAATTTACACCAAGATCATAGTTCATAAAATAAATCCCTGGACATAAATCCCTGGACATTATTCCACACAGCGCCATCTAGCCCCAAAGTAAGCTAATTAAAGCTTGTGTTATGGGATACTAGACAACGGATAAACATACTTAAATACATTTTCTTTTGTAAATACATACTTATTATACATAGGAGACACCCAGACCAGTACAAACAGACATGTTCATGCACACAAATGTTTGTACTGTGCGGGGATCGAACCCGCGACCTCTGGTGTAGTAGCCAACTTCTTAACCATTACACCAAGTCGGTCGTCAAATAATTTTCATAAGACATGTCTTATGAAAATTACATAATAATTTGTTAATGTCTTGTCATAATAACAAAAACTCATTCATGCTATAGAAGCACCGATCCAGAAATAACGATTTCAGCTTATGTTGAAATTCGCGTTCATAGACAAGTTGTGTTCAGGTTTGGCAAGAAAACATTCTGAAAATCTTTCCTTCTTGTCCGCTCGCAGGTTATTCTCATTTCTTGAGTCTCACATTTATGTAAGTGCTTGTAAAAATTACATATAAGGACATAAATATATAAGCATGGTACTGTATGTATTTAGAGCTGTTTGAAATACTCTTTACAAGAATGTACTCGTAGCTTGGCTTTTACACATTGCTATGAGCTTTGGTGAAAGTCCTATGTGTAGTAGCGACGCTGTGCAACATAACACTGCTACGATCTTTGATCGAAGTGCTAATGTGTGTGTAGCTAGCTACGCTGCGCTACACTGCTACAAGTTTTGACCAAAGCGCTACGTGTATGTAGCTTCGCTGCGTTACACTGCTACGAGCTTTGGCCGAAGTGCTACGTGTATGTAGCTACGCTGTGTTACATTACTAAGAATTTTGACCGGAACGCTACATGCGGATGTAGCTAATAACGAGTGATTTGAAATTGTTTTGATGATAACGAATAAAAGGTTTGTACTAATTTGATAACCAAAAGAAACTGGGACAGATCACATTGCAACGTTTGAAAAAGTTTAAAAATAAGTTAGTAAAGTAAAATATGACATTTTTATTTTATTTTAAGTACTTAATATATAAACTATAATGAATTCGATTTGAATTTAGTGAAGAAGTGCCTATTTAATTAATACTAAAAAGCTTAAAGCTTCTAAAACATTTCTTTGAAAAACAAAGGCAGAAAGATTTAAAATAAATATTTATATTATTTTTCTTGCTGATACTTTTTCCTTCTCGTTGATGTTATCGCTGGATGTCAAATGATTTCACGATATTTTTTTGTCAATTATTTATTAAGGAAAGCAAGCTTTCATTTGATTATGGACAAATATTTATAAGTATTTTAAATATTTCACTAGGTAAATGAGTAAATTTCACTTTCATTAAAGCTATAATTTTAAATACTAATTTACTCGTAGTTAATTAAATATGAGTGTTTTTAGGTAACAATAAATAAAAGAATGAAAAATAATATCTCTGGTTGAAAACGTGTCTAGAAAATGAAAAACCGACGATTACTTGTGTATTGAATCACTATACTATTTTTTTCAATGTAATAGAAAGCAAACGAGCAGGAAGGTCACTTGGAAAGTGATCACCTCCGCCCGTGGACAACTGCAACTGCTGGTGTCACCAATGCGTTGCTTGCCTTTTAAATGTGAATACGCTCTTTTCTTGAAGGCTCCGATGTCATATTCCTTTGGAAATACCGACGCAGGAAGATCATTCCATATCTTGGATGTACGTGGAAGAAATTGACGCGAAAAACGTATGGTTGTTGAGCGCCAGCCATCCAGGTGATGAGCATGGAATTTCGACTTATGACGTTTCGTGCGGTGATGAAATTCAGCGGCAAGTGTATGTTTATGTAATTCTTCTGAGCACTCCCCATTGTGAAGACGGTAGAAAATACAGAGAGATGCAACGTCTCTCCGTAGGGCCAAAGGATCTAAGCGGTCGGAAATCACAGGGTCAAAAGCAGGATTTGTTAGTTATAAGATCTCTGTACTTACCTTTAATAAAGACTTACTTACTAACTAGATATTTATTAATTTATTTAGAAACTGGCTTGTTGTGTGCACTAGGCACTATGACATGAAAGCAATTTATCTTCAGACTATTACATCCTTGCCCATTATGTATTAACTACTGATTTAGATTAATAACCAGTGAATTAGATTATGTATGTAATATACTTGATATATTTAGGCAGGATCATCTACTACATCTATTATATGTTCGTTTGATAAAGATTGGTATATCGGTAAAGTTACAATTTTAGTTAATAAAGCGTGATTTGGCAAATCAATTATGACATGTAACCCAAAGTTAAGATTGCTTCAAAGGATCGTGAACTTTTTTTGAATGAAGAATTATAAACTAAAATTCCGCCATTCATGTGCTGATATATAATTGCTACGGTCAGTAACTAGCTCAAAGATTTATTGTCATAGTTACCATTCTGATTGCCTTCTGTCTTTTTGCTTCAGACTGCTATGACAATTTGAAAAGGGTTATTGTGACTTCTGTCGCTGTCTGTACTTATGTACAAAAATACAAGCAGTGAGGTAAATGAGAAATAAATAGAGCCAAAACAACAAATGCGGAAAAATAACAGGCCATATTACCTTTAAACGAAAAGTCCACCTTTTGAAAACAATCAAAGAGGGAATAATAGGGAGGGAATATACCTTGAATGAAAACGGGAAACGTCACGACGTACAAAGAATGGAAGGTGCTATCGGAGTCCAGGAAGAAACAGTTAATGCTCTAACAAAAAAATAGGACTCTATAATAATCAATGATGAGAGGCAGTGGTCAAGCTTATGTAATTCAACCAGATGACGCTGTGTGTGTATCAGACATTGACATGATAGATATATATCCGCCATAATGAGCGTTCAGTACGCCTACCACGAGTTGCCACTTTCAATTTACATTATCGCTCGCGTAAAAAATTGTATTGGAATTTGCCATTGTCATGTCATACGAGTATCATGTCAAATCCCAATACAGTTATTTGGCGACGATAACTTAAATTTAAAGTGGCAACTCGTGGTAGACGTACAGTACTCCCGCTTGTTGAGTCACAAAACCAGTATTTCTACCACAGCGCCCCTAGTGACTATAAATGGAACCAAAATGGCAAACAACTTTCGGAAGACAACTATTGTAGTTTTCGTGACAGAAACGAATAGTAGACATTCTGTATATTACGTTGATCAGATTAGATTAAATGAGATTATTTGTTACTCAATATAACATTACAATGTAAAAGTACATAGTACATAATAAAGTACATATTATTGACATATGAAGTACGTAGACTCGCGTTTGACTTTGTAGCTAAACCTCGTGCACAGTAGCGCTATTTATACTATTACACACAACAACATGGTCTAGCGATATATAAAACTTTTTTAAATAACTTAAAAAGTACTGGCCTTACAAAAAAACTAATAATGACAGATTATGAAAACATTAGTAAGTTCCTTTTTTAAATTCAAATTTGTATATAAGAAAAGGTCATATAACAAAGGCAAATGGCAACATTTGAAAGTGAGAAAGGAAAATAAGCATTTAGAAATAACATAAAGATTTAAAAAAAAATGTTTCGACAAAAAGATAGATTAAATTTTACATTGCTTCTGACACTGTATGTTTCTGAAGTGATTAAATACATAAAATATATATTTAAGTGCTCAGGTCGATTTTCCCTATAACGGAGGTATAACTAAGGTTCGAGCTAATCACGGAGGTAGTCGGCTCCTACAACAGAGGGTCAGAAATCAGAACGTTAAATATACTGGGGTTCCTTACATTAACATTATACTACTGGTTTGTTTTATGTTTAGGCTCTAAACTATTTTTCCTATTAGATCGGGAACTACGGTAATGAAACCTGGGCACTAAATATCACAGAATATAAATGTCACATTTATAGGATTTTTTAAGTTTATAGTTTAATATTAAAAAAAAAAATCGTCGTCTATATTTTATTTTACCCTTAGTGATTTGGCAACCCAATAGCATAGTTCTGTCATGTTTTTTTTAATCCCCGTGGGTTCCATAGTTACAATAGTCCCGTCAAACACTAACCGTTGGCTTCGCACTATTTATTTTCACAGTCTCTCTCTACTTACGTTTCCTTCTACTTTGTACGTTTTTGGTATCAGAATTATCAAAAGAACGATCGAAGAATAAAAACAGAAGTTTATTATCTTATTTTCATTAAGCCTACGTAACAATTTTTCCTGATCCCTAATATACGAATTACTGTATACATTTTAGGTCCGTAATAGGTTCTATAAAGTTCCTTTTATGGAGGTATGTACTCGCAATCACAGTTTTCACTTTTAAATGCGATTTCTAGAGGGTAAAACATACCACAGAAAAAGGTTTTAAGTTGGTTTAAACATCATTTCAACTAAACTTTTAAACAATTGAATAACTTATTATATTGAAAGTTATAAGCAAATACTTCTGACGCTCTATTTTTCCTAATACGGATGATTAGGATGTATTAGGATTGACCTTTAACATTCGTTTCCTATTACTGCTTTATTTTGTTTTTTTTGGGTATAATATATTCTATTACAAATATGAAAAAGCACTAAATATATGGTAATAACAACAATAAAACTATCATATAAACAACATACTGATGAAATTGAACAGTATATTCCTATGAAAAACTCAATTATATTAATGATTGTATTTACCTGAGTCGCTCCGTGTTTATATAGGAACGTCCTTTCACATTGCCGTCGTGGCAGAGACTGACTTATTTTGAAGAGTACGTCTACGTTATATTCGCAAATGTCAGATATGTATTAAAGCAAAAGACTTTGAACTAGTAAATTCCATTTTCGTATACCTAAACTAATTTCAATGAGAATAAATCATGTAAATAAAAATACCACCGTAATTAGAGCCGATTTTGGTTACCGCCGTAATAGGAGGTTTTGCTTTAAAAGGTTTTGTTTTAAGATGAAATTCGCATTCATTGAATTGCTTCCAAAGAAGTAAATCTTCACGAACTTCTAACTTGATTAAAACTCCATAAAATTCTATAAATCTTTGTCAAACGCATCTCCGGTGTTCATTCAATCATGCCACGTAGACACTTGACCAGGAACGAAATGTTAAGAGCAGTGGGCATGGTTTAAGCTGGCGCTACCCAAATTGCGGTTTCTTAAGTCCTGAGGACCAGTCAGAGCGTTATATCCAGGCTTTGGTCACGTTGTCGTGTCACAGGGGAAGTGGTGGAACGGCACCGAGGGTCTCAACGCATTACAACACATGTACAGGACCGATTCATAGTAAATGCTGCACGAAGATATCCTAGGCATGCTCAATATGATTTAAGTCAGGGGATTGTGCAGGCCAGTCTAAAGCTTGGATATAATGCTGTTGTAACCAACTTGTAACGATACGCGCCGCATGTGGACGGGCATTGTCGTGCATTAGCTGGAAATTTTGTCCCATTTGCTGTCTGTGGCGCAAGATTACAGACTCTAGCACCTCATCTCGGTATTTTAGAGCAGTCGTATTGCCTTGTTTCCAAACGAGGTCCGTTCTACCGCCGAGACGAATTCCTGCCCAAACCATAATCGTGCCACCTTGACATGCATGAACTTGTTGTGGGTGCTGCAGTCGATTCCAACGTCCAGGTTCTCTTCAAAAGCGTACTCTTCGCGAATCTGGATGAAATCCAAACCTGGATTCATCAGTGAAAAGCACAAGTGACCATTGAGAATGGTTCCAGTTTTCGTGAGCAATAGCCCATTGTAATCTTCTTCCTCGATTGTCTCCACATAGCGCTGGTACCCGAAGTGGCTCACGATCACGTAGGTTGACTTCATGCAGTCGTCTTCTCAAAGTTTGACCACTTACCAGCAAACCATACTCTCTCTGTAGCCTTTGAACCAATTGCATCGCCGTTACATTTGGTTGACTTCGTGCAGCATTTACTATGAATCGGTCCTGTACATGTGTTGTAATGCGTTGAGGTCCTCGGTGCCGTTCCATCACTTCCCTCGTGACACGATAACGTGACCAAAGCCTGGATATAACGCTCTGACTGGTCCTCATGGCTTCAGAAGCCGCAATTTGGGTAGCGCCAGCTTGAATCATGCCCACTGCTCTTAACATTTCGCTCCTGGTCAAGTGTCTACGTGGCATGATTAAATGAACACCGGAGATGCGTTTGACAAAGATTTATAGAAATTTATGGAGTTTTAATCAAGTTAGAAGTTCGTGAAGATTTACTTCTTTGGAAGAAATTCAATGAATGCGAATTTCATCTTAAAACAATACCTTTTATATACAAATTTGAATTTAAAAAAGGAACTTAATAATGTTTTCATAGTCTGTCATTAATAGTTTTTTTGTAAGGCCAGTACTTTTTAAGTTATTTAAAAAAGTTTTATATATCCCTAGACCATATTGTTGTGTGTTCAATTTTAGTTATTTAGGTTTAATTGAAATATCCCTAGACCATGTTGATGTGTGTATTATAAAGAGGAAAGATTTTTGTATTTATTTGTAGTGAATAGGCTCCGAAACTACTGGACCGATTTAAAAAAATATTTAATCAAAATAAAGCTACATTATCAGGGAGTGACTTATGCTAAATTTTTTAAATGTAAGCTTTATTTTGACGGGAAAAATAGTTTACGCGGGCGAACCCGCTTACGGATAGCTAGTCTACACTAATATTATAAAGAGGAAAGATTGGTTTGTTTTTTGTATTGAATAGGCTCGGAACCTACTAGACCAATTTTAAAAATTCTTGATTCAATAAAAATCTACATTATCTGGGAGTGACGTGTGTAAGCTATATTTTTTTAAGTAAGCTATATTTGGACAGGAGAAAATAATTTACGCGGGTGAAGCCGCTGACGGACAGCTAGTGTATTACATAAATAAGCCTCAGCCTCTCAAATTCCGTACCGATATACAATATTCTTGCAATGTATATCATACCTAAAACGGTACCTATATCAAGAGGTAAAGTTTTTACGAGCAGCAGCTGTTGTATGGAGGGGAACTGATGGGCCATTTAATTTTAAAAAAAGCCTGAAGGGTCCCTTCAAAGTTTCGCTGCATTATCATTAACATTAATGATTTGCTCAGCTTTTTTAATAATGTAATTAAAGCAAATTAGTTACTTTCGTGAAAAGACACATGCACGATCACTTCTTCCGTGCTTTTACTGACTGGTGGCTAAACACAGTGGTCAAATGACGGTTCTAGCAGTCAGCTATAATCCGTGAATGACGCCCAATAATCAAGAGTTAACTGAGGTCCAGTTTGTTTAGAACAGTGACCAAAACAACGCGCGAGCTGAGCGAGCGAAGCAAGTAAGCAGCTCCTGAAACTTTAGTTAAACTGATCAAGGCATAATTTAATAATTTAGGATAACTAAGCAGTTTATAAATTTCACTAAATGCACTAGTAAGTGAAAACATTGTGTTTATTGTTTAGTTATAATATGTTTTGTAATAAAATATTTTTGACAATGGTAGGAAGCGACTATCCATTCGTTTAAAACTCTTTTTATACTATAAAAAAAAACTGACACCGACTCCAACAATAAAAATAATTTTATTGTACCTACGTTATATTATCGTATAAGTTGTAGAAGAATACGCAATTATTTCTCCACTTTTTAGTGCTTTGTTTTGGAATAGTTTTTTTTGAAGTTGTTTTTTTTTGTCTATCTAGATTTAAGACTTATATGGTTTTCTCATGGATGCCACTGTCAGAACCAGACCAAACTAAAACGGGACTATTCGGGAAGCACGAGCTTTCAAATAAAAAAAGAATGATCAAAATCGGTTCACCCAGTCGAAAGTTATGAGGTAACAAACATTAAAAAAACATACAGTCGAATTGAGAACCTACTCCTTTTTTTGAAGTCGCTTGAAAATGGTCCATACGAAATGCTCAGTGGCCGAATTGTGAATAAGGAATTTTACTAATAGTACTTCTAGCATTTTATCCTAATTTATATTTTCAATACAACGATGCATCGCGCTAACACTTCTTAATTATAGCTTTTGTGTCAGCAATATTATATCCTAAACTTAAGCCCGACACAAACGTCAATCAAAGCTAAGCAGTCCTTACAAGTATTAGCTGTCCCTTTTATTTCTATTGACATGTGACAGGGTAGCATCAATATGAAGTGTCCTCAACTTTTGATTAACGTTTGTGGATACGGGGGTTAGGAAAGGGAATATTAGGTAGCATGTTATCTTCGCCCTTCCATTATGATAACACGCGGATGGAATACATTTTCACCCACTAGTACACACTAGGGCCAGAGATTGCAAACCTTTTTCTTCATTTACGCCTTATTACATACATATGCAGAAAAATTAAGTACTTGCCTATGACAGACTTAAGGCCTTTATTAATAGATATAATAGGAAGTTTAGGCTGACCAACAATGGAAATGTTGAGTTTTTATATCAAGTTTACCCGTTGGAAACTGGTTAGCGGCGCAGCCTCCTTAGTAGGCCTAGTTTCATATTGTTTGCATTTCTAATCCTTTTATTTTTGATGTAACTTTTCTTACTTTTCTTTGATGTTTTTGATAGTATTGGCAGTCTGGTTTTTGGTTTCGTGAAATATACAGTTATAAAGTGCTTCCGAGTTTTCATCACCAATTAATCTCCATATCCTCACTCACTTCATAATCATACATATACAGTCCATCAGGTAAGTAGGCTCCTCAACATTACCTTTAGCTTAACGCCTTCTTAGTTGAGGAGTAAGAACTAAGAAGGCGTTAAGCCAAAGCCCGGTCTGATATCCATTCTAGGTTCAAATCCCGCGGGCAGCAGCACTAGTTAGCATGGTAATTCGATATTTTTTTTTTATATTGCCCGTCAAGATGACCTCACTCCACCTGATGGAAAGCGGTCGTGAGGTCCAGATATGCGGTTGACAAGCCCAGTCATTCAAACGAATCACTGGGCTGGCCATCCTCACCTTGAAGGCCTGCAGAAATGCCTTTTCTAGCCCCGCTTGAAGAACCCGGGACTATATCTAAAAGCAAACACTTACTGTACGTAAAATTGTAAGTACAAAAAGTACCCAGAATTATTGCTGCTGGTTGGCAACCCCTGGCTAGGCCTTAGGTGTTCAGTATTGCGCCCGAAATAATATTTCGACAGCAAACAAGACTACTCTTCGTCCGCACTGATGTTCACTTTGACGTATGTACAGTCACCTACTTACAAAAATGAAATACCGAGGACCTTTTACACACCGTGCGTACTATCAAGCAAATTTTTGCCAATAAATTTTAATATCAAATTGTGTTCTTCACCTCTTTATTATGCTATGCTTTACATCTAAATATAAGTCTGATAAAATAACTTGGTCTTGGTATCAGGCGAAACTAGAACGCGCGGCCTTTCGCTAACTGGGCAACTGCTCTACCAAGTGATCTGAAGAGCCCCTAAGCAAACCTAGCGAATTATTCTAGTGTAGTTTTTACGTTTTCATACAGTTTGAAGAAAACGCTTAAAATCGTAGGGTTTTAGATGTTGAACGGCAGTTGTTGCAGCCTAAAAATACACTTGAAGAAAACCTTAGGTCTGTTAAGGGTGTCTGTAGCTAAGTAAAACTACATTCACTCGGCCAGAGGAAGGTTTAAGAATAAAATCCCGCCTGATACTAGACCGAGTTGTTGTTTTCCGTTTTTATCTTCAAACTAGCTGCCTCGACAGGCTTCGTGCTGTCAAAGGTAATTGTACGTCGCGGCGTCGGTAGAGCAGCACATCTCGCTCGCGTTTCTCCGACTGGATTTATATATACTATTATTTTACACTGAATGTTTTGTTCAATCATAATAAAATATAGCCAATATCACTCCCTGATAATGTAGCTTCATATTGGTGAAGGAATTTTTAAAATCGGTCCAGTAGTTTCGGAGCCTATACAATACAAACAAAAAAACAAACAATCAAATCTTCTCTCTTTGAAATATTAGTATAGATTAAAGTTCAGTTTCAGACAGAGTGCTGCTGACTGTACACTGTATACTTAAACTATGTGTATTTGTATTTATCTCGTAGGCCTCGGTTGCGTCTGAGGGGTTACCTATACAAATATTGTTTTCTCACCCTTATTTTCTGCTGTAAGGCTGTTACTACAGAGGAATATTCAAGTCAAAGAGTTACACATTCGTTTTGATAAAAAATACCTTTGTATAATTTTATTTATGACCGTCTTACTCTACCGAAACCAAACAGAACTGTTAGTATAGTTGAAATTATAACATGATTTTATCAATATCTGACACATTCATATTTGTACCACGTGTTTTTTTATACCACGTCGGTGACAATCAAGCATGCGGACCACCTGATGGTAAGCGGTTACCGCAGTCTATGGACACTTGCAACACCAGCGGTTTAACTCGCGCGTTGTCGACCCTAAAAAAACCTTTTCAGCTATAATTATTCATAACTATATGAATGTGTCAGATATTGATAAAGTCATGTTATAATTTGCGCCGCAATTTTTTTTCTGATGTTACTTACTATTGAGATATTTTTAGAAACCTATTAACTATACTTAAATTAAATATGTCACTACAGGATGAACCCAACCTCACCATCATGTTAAGTAAAAGCTATTTCGGAACCACTAAGACCACGATCATCTGACCCCAAACTAAGCAGAGCTTGTTTACGAGTTAAAGGTTGTGAATATTATGCTACTCAAACTCAAGTGTCAGAGACTGATTAACTTAAGTAGGTACTCATTATATTTCTTAGCACATACGGAACGATTCTTTAAAAACCCTGGCACAGAATGAGCAGAAATGTTGGCCACATGAATATTTGACTACGGTAGGGATTGCACCCACGGCCTTGGGTCTGTCTGGATAGGCACGATTTACTCGTTGCACAAACAACCAACATTCCGGCATTGGTCGGGAGGTACTATTCAGACGTGGAACGCTCTTTCACCAGATGTTGTTCCCTTCCTCTTATTATTCCGGATTCTTCAAGCGGGGCAATTCGATCCTTCAGGATGTAAACCTCAGTCACTGTATTACTGAGCTTGTCAACCTCATATTTGAACCTCAAGGCCGCTTTCCATCAGCTAGAGTGAGGTTTTCATTCGCCTTCTTAGAGTAGACAGCAAAAAACATTCAGTTCATTTAGTCTAAATCAGTCTCCAGTTACCTAAAATGTCGTCTAAACTTCGAGAACAATTGATCATCTTCCCCGAACACAGCCAAAGATTCAAAGATAAACTTGTTCATTTATATGTGCATATAATATCGAGGTGGCGCCGCGGGCACTAACACCTAAGCCCGGTTTAATTTTCTTAAGGGCGAATAAAAGGCCCTTAGAGAAAATATTTTCTCAAGCGCGCCATTTCGAGCGACAGCTAGGGCTGTGACATTCCTTTTCTGTGCGTCTACCACGAGTTGCCACTTTTAATTTACGTTATCGTTCACGTGATTCTTTTCATTGGGAATTGTCATTTTTACGTGAACGTTAACGTGAATTTAAGGTGGCAACTCGTGGTAGAGGTACCTACTGTTAACTGATTTTCTGAATTCGACCGTTTGTCACTGAAAAGTTTTTTTTTGTGATACCAGCCGGAAGCCACCTCTGCCCATGAACAACTGCAACACCTCAGGTGTCACCGATGTGTGACCTTTTTTAATCAATTTTGACATTAATCAGCTAAGCAGCTATCCCTACTGACTAGGTGGCAGAAGACCTTCACTTGACAGTGAGATTTATCACCAGCCATACATACTTAACCTCTGTAACAATCCGCATTGAACTGAAATATGCACATAATTATATGCAAAACTTTCTCGATAGTGACCTTATTGGTAGGAACTCTGCTTAGTTCCCGGCCGAATACATTCTTAATAATTTCTTCGGCTAATTTATTCCGTACGTGTAAGTACTTACTACAAGCGCTTGCATGACATTATAAGCTGACATGTTTTAGGTATTTACGCTGAAATTTTGTAAGTGAATGAACATAGTGTTCTCTATCGCTTCTACAACGGGGAATGCTCTGAAGAGATATTCCAACTTGTCCCATCCTCACCATGCCACTCCTGTACCACGCGAGCTGGATTGCGGCGTCATCCACACACAGTGGCATTTGTTCCCACGCACAAAAAGATTCGGTGACTCCTTTCTTTGTCGAACCATCAAGACGTGTAACGCTCTCCCAGCGCATGTGTTTCCTTACTCTTATTGTCCCGGGGTCTTCAAGCGGGCGTGAAAAGGCATTTTTGCAGGCCTTCAAGATGAGTGTGACCAGCTCGGTGATATCTTTGCATTACTGTGCTTGTCAGTCTCATGTCTGGACCTCACGACTGCTTTTCATCAGTTGGAGTGAGGTCATCTTGACGGGAACTATAAAAAAAACTGCTTTGTCATGCATTTAACAAGTTAACTCACTGAATAAAAAGTACGTAAATAATTACTTTCAAAACTCCCAATTACTCATATATTTCAACAAAAATTGGTCCATGAGATTGGAATCGTTTACAGCAAAATTGGGTTATCAATATCATGCCAATTAACCGAATCAAAACATTGTCCCAGTTATTCATAGAGACAGTGCATTAGGACTAAGACTGTACTCTTAATTTATTTTTTGTAAAACAAACAAAGTTCAAAAGAGTAACTATTGAGTTTCTTGCCGGAGTCTTCTCGATAAGAAGCAACGTCCGAACCGGTGGTAGATTCACATTATGTATATTCACGACATGTACCAATATTGTACTATTTCATTTACGTTTATTATTATTATTTCTATATACTTTTTTTTTGACATGTCATAAGTGCTTTGTACAAGCTCAAATGAATAAATGATTTTTTACTTATACTTCACTTTACTATTTGACGCAATGCATTGTTATATCTGTTATTTCACTCTCAAAACTTTGTTATTTAGGACTCAGCCAGTTGATAGTTTTTTTTATGAATAATACAATACTCATCCCTGTTTTATATTCTGTTTGTTACAAAATAAGAATAGCAAAAAAAGCAGCCCTAACTCATTTGAGGTACCAGGCGGGCATCAGCTAAAGGAGACAATCCGATAATATCGAGCGAGCATTGTCTGCGTCTGTAGTCTGTACCAGGACCTCAGCGGTATCGGCGTTATTATTTTTCCGCTACATTCGCAATGGAAACAAAGGAAAGATAAGGATGGACTTCGCAAAACTATTGCTGATGGTATAATTTTTAATTAAGATTGCAAGGCGACTTAAATAGCGAAATGCAATCTCGAAGTTGATGAAAATCGGTCGGTGGAATAGTATCGTCGAGGTAAAAGAACTGAACAACAGTCGGAGAGGAATAGTTTGGTAAAATCTTCTAATTCATCATTTGTATTTTTATTAACAAGAAAAGCTTTATTTCAAGGCATTTACTCAGTTCGGTGACGTCAATCAATGTGGTCTTTATTTTTTATTTACTGCTCTTGCAACTTTTATTTTAGTAAGGCCGGTTTTTCAGTTTATTCCCTAGATAGCTAACTGAAGTATAAAATTAACTGGAAGTTTATCAAGCGAATAGATATTTTTAAAAAAATCAATCGTCTTTTATCCAAAGAATACCTATCTATCGTTTGTGTATGTACCTATATAGCTGACTTGACACTGATTATCCACAATCACTTATACAGTCATTGCAATGTTAGAATGAAACAAGACAGAAGTTGATGTTTGACAAATTGACACTGACGTTTAAGAAAAACTACCTCAGCTTTTTTTGTTGTCTAAAGTTGTGGTAAAAAAATTGTTATTATCACTCCAAAACTCCTTAACAAAATAAAAATAATCTCAAATGACACACCATAAAACCTCAAAATGTCAAAGAAAACGCATAGATAAATCTTATCCAGACCCTCAAGAAGCAGATAACTTTATTCCTCAGTTCTTTATTAACAAATAACATCTATCTCACCATTGAAAAATTAAAAATCTTGTTAACCTTTGCATAAACTTTATTCTACAGATATATTTCATTATCTGAGGATTGACAAATCGGCCCTAAATCTAAAGAGTTTGAGAAACCTATTTATGACACTACGAAGAAAACGTGGCTAATAAAGAAAATTGTCCGTGCGTTTTGGAGTAAACCCGAAGATAAACCCAGAAAATAAATCACAAATCAATAAAAAAAAACAACATGGTTTTGTAGGATTTGTAGGAAAAAACCCACAAAAAGTTTACTGCGTTTAAATAACTGAAGAATCATTTATTTCAATGTATAACGAAAAACAACATCACAAAGGGCAGGTACTAGGCTTACATAAAAAGCAAGAGCTTATTTGTAACCCACAGGCCGTTGTATACACAGCACCATACGGGTGGGCCTCCGCGTACCAAATTGCAAAAAAGATTTAAATCCAACAGATGTTCGTGCAATTTTAACAACGTTTCCGTGAATTTGTACTTGAGTAAATGAGGACAATGTGATGTAATTATTTGTTCATCCTCTTCTGGATTGAGCGCTGTGAGCCTTTTAAAGTAAAATATTGGACTTCGTTCAAAGGATACTGACAAGATTTATTAAACGAAGTTGCCAAAGTTTGAGGCGACTCCTACGGATGTGATACTTCCGGAACATTTATTTGATCAAAGCAAATTGTGGCAGTTTGATATCGTTTGTTTTACAATTCATTTAAGTTTACAGTCAAAAAACTTCTATCATAAAAAACAAATCATTTATTTATTTAATCTTTATTGCACAAAGAAAAGTACAATTGGCGGACTTAATACCTAAAGGCATTCTCTACCAGTCAACCACTAGGTGAAGCAGAAATCTTTACGGCGGGGTTTTGTAAAACTAAGTTTAAGTAAAATAAAAGTAAACAATTTACTCATATAAAATATATACCTACTTATCTAAATTACAATAAATAGAAAGATATTTAAATACATATTATGTACTCAAATGATAGAATGATGATAGAATGATGATCTGACTAATAGGACCAATGATTAAATAGCACTAATTCAAACTAATTAGGGTAAAAAAAGCTTGTGGATAGATTTTTTGAAGAAGAACCTAATGGGGGACATTTTGATTTTGTTCGGAAGCGAGTTCCATAGCAGTAAGATAAATTATCGCTACAATACAATAATTGTGTACTACTGAAACTTAGGTTTTTATTTTCGCACCAAAAGGTAGCTCCAGATCTTGTTGAAAATTAAATCTATCACTCTACCAATATTCATCAAAATTTGTTAAGCGGTTAAGGCGTGAAAACGTAACTATAGACAGAGTTACTTTGGCATTTAAAATAATATTAGCCTTACTAGTCAGGGCTTAAGGCACAGATTACTCAATACTACTAACAGATGAATCACTCTTTATGAAAATTACAATTTTGTATTTGGAATTCGTGCTGTCAGGTGACAGGCATATATTGCGAGGGATACCTCTTTCGGAAATTAGTGCACACACATAACTGTTTAGCAGCATGCAAATATTACCTATATCAATTGACGTTCATTAATAATAATTTAATACAATTTTTGAAAATATCAATTAAAATTAAACAAAATATATATATATACTAGTAAATACGTTTAAAAATAATCACAAAGCCAAATCAAATTATAAATTACCATGTCCATTTCCATATTGTTATTCTAAGTAAATGAGAATTTTAAATATTCGTCAATAGAGTAAAAACATTTTTCAGTCAAGACCATACGCAATTTGTGAATAAACCTGTTGTAAGGCTATTCCTTCAAAACATCCGGTGAAAGGTTAAATAATCTAACACACATAAATATAAATAAATAAATAAATATACATCAGACAACACACCTCTTGTAATGGTCTCGAAGTAGGGATTAATATCCCTGTGTTACGAGGTACCACACAAGGAAATAAGCCAGGGGCGTCTCCCAGCACACCCAGACCCGAGTCAATTCAGAAAAGATCGTTTCCTGAATTGTCCCGACCGGGAATCGAACCCGGGACACTGCGGAAATCGGGCGAGAAACCGTGCCACAGCGCACTGCGCCAATCGTGTCGTCACATTGTGTGACAGTTTTTGCTGCAAACATCTGTAACACTATGTGGCAGCATTAAGCGATTTGGGTGCCTTGGATTGAATCTGCAGACTTCACTTCGTTTTGTAAAGAATAGCGGATGTTTTTTTACAAATTTACAAATTACTAAAACATAAATACAAGGTAGTGTTAGAAGTTTCAATTCCCGGAATAAAGGTCTACAGTTGTTATTGGTGATACGTCACAGATTGCCCGAATACATCTTTTCTGTGCTATGAAAGCTTCATCTATCCGAACTTCGAGTTTCCCCATATAGGAATGCCATATCTCAGGTTTGACCCCACATAACCATGATAAGCCAACAAGGCAGTGTCTCTATTACTAATCTTTGCCAGTCTCCATAAGGCTTAAGAGAACCGATTTATTTTGGTACATAATTGGTCAATATGTGTTTTCCATGTAAGACATTCATCAAGTGATAAACCCAGGAATACAGATTCATTTACTTCCTCTATGTGTTTATTTTGATACTCTATTTTTAACATTTGTTTCTTCCCCCCTCTATTATGGAATTGTATATATTTTGTCTTTGTCATATTTATTGTCAGATTATTGTCCTGTAACCAGTGTATACACTACAGTGTAGTGTAAGCTTTGCTAATGTCAAATAGTATGGCTGTAACAGGGATCTTTTTATTGACTGATTCTTTTATTTTATCCAGAAGGTTAAAAACTGCTAAGGTAGTAGGACTTACCCCTTTGAAAGCCATTTTGATTTGGTGTCAGTACTGAAAATTTATCTATGAAGTTTGTAACTCTGTCTCGCATGGCAGTTTTAAGTATTTTAGACACTAGAGGAATAAGAGCAATAGGCCTATAGTTTTCTACGTTGTCCCGTTTCCCTTTTATGTAAATTGGTTTTATTACAGATATTTTTAGGCAATCCGGAAATACTCCTTCTTCAAATGATAAATTGATCATGTAAGCCAATACCGGAGCTATTTCTTTCGAGCAGGATTTGATTATTTTTGTACTTATTTGATCCTAGCCC
Organism: Udea olivalis; assembly: GCA_947369235.1. NCBI lineage: Eukaryota > Metazoa > Arthropoda > Insecta > Lepidoptera > Crambidae > Udea > Udea olivalis. The sequence goes on along the minus strand of OX376362.1, from coordinate 3,574,089 downwards.
ACAGATGATGTATTTTTCAATTTAGATATGATTTTTGTAATTTCGTCAATAGTTACGGGAGACAAGAACATAGTGTTATCATTAGATTTAATTTTATACGTATATTTTTGATTATTATTGAATTCAGTTGATGTCAAGTTTGCAAAATAACTGTTAAATATATTCAGTCAATTTATTATTTTTTATTTTGTTTCCATTTGTTTCGGTTTTTATTAGTTTCCAGGAAGCTTGACAGACATTTTTTGCTCTTTTTATGTAATGTTCATTCACCAGTTTTTGAGCTGTCATCATGCAACGTTTGTAAACTTTCTATCGTAGAATAACGATTCAAATAATAATATTGATCATAATGTTCAGGCAAGTAATATAAAACTTATTACCAGGCCCCTCTTTTTCAGTGAGCACTTTGGGCACGTGCCCAGGGCCCCGCAATCCTAAGGGCCCCTAAAATCAGTTTTTATTCAGATTTCAGAACATAGAAACATAGTAAATTAGGATAAAATTAAAAATTTCATCTTTTTTCTTCTTACACCCCGTAAATTGTGCATTGTTTTGAATGTAATACCACAGAATAAAATACAAACCACTTGAAACTTTGCTTTAAGTTATCTACACCGAAAACTATCTAAAGCTAGAAGGGCTCTCACATTGATTTTCCAGCGCTAAAAGTCAGAAATGCACCTCTACAAGGTGGCGTTTAGTCTCCTCTTCTTTTCACAATCTTAATCAATTCAATCACTCACAAGCTAACTTTTTCTTACCACCTTTATGCAGACGATCTCCAAATTCATTTGCAGGGTAGTCTTGCTGACCTTCCTAACCTCATTCAGACTGTGAACGCCGATTTGAACCAAATTTCCAACTGGAGCACCTCGTTTGGGCTCAAAGTGAACTCATCACATAAAACACAGGCAATCGTTGTTGGCAGCGCGTGGCAAATCTCCAGAATTAATTGTAACGCATTGCCTACAATAATATTTGACAGTGTCCCAATCCAATTTAGTGACGTTGTGAGAAAAATGGGAGTTACATAGATAGCTCTTTGACCTGGAAGACACAGATAGGCAAGGTTAGCAGGAAAATATTTGCTGCTGCAAGTTGCTTAATGTAGGCTACTTAGTTTCCTTCCGATACACACCAAAATTGCGCCTGTTCAGGCACTACTTCTCCCTATTCTTGATTATGCACACTGCTGCTACTTAGATTTAAATAGAAATCTCCTTAAGCTCGAGCGACTTCAAAATTTTGGCATACGCCTCATCTTCGGTCTGCGTAAGTACGACCACATCTCCGAGTTTCGAGCCCAGCTTAACTGGCTTCCGATACGTCTTTGCCGCAACTCCCATATTTTTTCTTCATTGTATACCGTATTATTTAATCCCATGTCACCATCGTACCTCCAAAAGCAGTTCCGTTTTCTGCAGCCAATTCGGTGACAGCAACTGCGATCATCTCAAATACTCTGACTTTAATTCCCTCCTCACTCTGCGCACTCTTACACACGATCCTTTACTGTACAATATCTCCGATTGTGGAATTCCCTACTACTCTCTATTTGGGAATCTCAATCCCTTCCCATCTTCATTCAAGGCAAAGGTCAAATCGTACTATCTTTCGCTGTGTCATTGTTTTTCTTATTTTCTTGCTTACTCTGGTGCATCTACTTGTGATATTTGTTTGTATTATTGGTTCTGTTAAGTTTCATCTATGTATACTTAGTTTATTGTGGGGTTAAAATTATTTCTACGTATCTGCTTGGTTATTATAGAACTGAGATATTTTATGTACTTATCAGAATATTTATAAATGTAAGGTAAGTTTATTTTATTTATGTTAATAAATTTACATATTTCTCCTTCTTAATAATTTCTGTGTCGGTACCTATTTATGCACATACTAGCCTTTATTTCTACATTTTTCCTCTACCCGTAGGTTGCCTGGAAGAGATCGCTATTAGCGATAAAGCCGCCTAAATTGTGCATAGTTTTTAAATGTAATACTTAGCTTCATGTTACTTTGTTTTGTACAAAAATATTATTATTCTCTGTGTGAAAAATGTTTCAATGAAGTAGATAGCCGATGAAACAATAATATTCGGAATAAAAATATATGAACTGAATATTCTATGAAACATTTTCTGCGAAACGAAATTCCATGAAAATTCCGTCTGTTAAACAAGGGATTACCGTTGCTAATAACATTACACATACGAGGTGTTTTTTTACTAGCATCAAACAGGTAGAAAATCATTAAAATTACAAAATTATTCCAAAAATATTTTAATTTTACTTTGGCTTGTCACATAAAGTAGTAAAAACAAGCAAATGGTTTTGATTTCATTGCGATTCTGATCCTACCTCGCAAAACTTCAGCCTTCGCACAAAGCCTAACTCGTTTTCACATTATCCTTGAATAACATTGAACCTTGACCTCTGTGCGGGTTTATCCTGGCTTTATTATTTAGGAAAGTTACAACGAAAATGCTGAAACATTCTCCAGAACGAAAGGCGTCTATTAACCTAGAAATAGAAAGAGACCAGAAGCACTATGAAAGATACCAAAGGGCTCGCAAGTACATTTAATGATAGAGCTAGCTTACTAATGATTGTTATTTGCAAGGCACGAAGATACGTGGAGAGCGTTGCTAAGCTACTCGTAATAAGATGACATCACGTAATATTACTACGGTAGGATTTTGGTGGGTGCATGCTCTGGGGGATTCATGGGAGAGGCCTATATTTAGCACAACATATCCTTACTCACGTCCTGCTCATACCCACCGCTACTTTAACTTACCCACGGGGCTAAGCTACGTCAGCGAAATTGGTTCGGACTAAAGAGTATGTTTTCAAATTCAAAGATGAGTGCGTATAATCTTGTGTTTAGAAACGCATGTATTGGCGTACTGACACTTATAACGCATTTAAACACTAACTCACCACTACCGGTTCGAGCGAACACGCCACAATATCCCATGTGCAAGTGCGTTTGGAACGACCTTATACGCGCGAAATAATTGCTAGTCTGAAACCGCTCTCAGCATAGCTTGTTTAGTGGCCTTAGTAGTTAGTAGCTACGAGACACGTTAACTCGTTCATTAAAGACGTTTCAGTTGAAAAGTGGCAGTAGGCATGGCACAAGGCGCGGATAACTGATGGCCGTCTGGGCAGAAACCAGACTACCTTTTCAAGGTAAGGTGGACGAACGACCTGTATAAGGTAGCAGGATTCCGATGTTGCAAACACTATATTCAAAGCACTAGGTGCACATTTCCACCCTCATTTTAAGGATATTCCGGCCGTCCGCAAGAATCGTTTCGCGAACTATGTTTATTATAATGCGAACAGCTCATGTGTTTTTGTAAACCACTGTTAATACTTGGGTCTTTTGAAGTAATAAGATGGTTAACGAGTTAAGTAATATTCTTTGTAAGTTTGTTAAGTAGTATACCTTAATGCCAAGTATTCCATTGAGAATTTTTACAGTAGGTACTTATTTCACCCAAAAGAGCTGTTTGTCTCGTAATTCATTGTCTGGATCCAATGCTATGACCAAGTTTCACTCGTAAAGTAACTGTTTGGAAATGAATATCCTTATGAAATAGAAACATCACTGTAACCTTTATTTTAGCCGATTTTCATCCTAAAGAAAACAAACAGAGGCAAATAACGCGTCTTGCTCTATGAAATGTAAACTATCCAGATGTAAGCGGAAGCCGCTGCGATCTGAAGGCTCTCGAGCCGGAAAGAACAGGCTCTGGGGCTTGAAGCTGAAATATTTGCGAATATGTACATTATTTGTCGACGCTTATGAAGATTTTGTTTAGATGGAATATTTAGAGGAAACGAAACTTATGGATTGCGTTGCTCACTTTTCACATTTTTCCGGATCTACTTGGATAACGGCGGAAGGCTCACTACCTACCACGTTGAGTATAATAAGCTTAGTGAATAGTGAGCTTCTGAATGTTTATGCATTAATGTATTCATTTACTCATTTGCTAATATGTACATTCACATTAAAGCTGGTCATTATAATTATTAGTGCAGTAAATAACCCCGTAAGGGCATTGCAAATTGTGTTCTATTCTCCATGACGGCAGCAGTCAACTTGCTTCAGACTTCCCCATTTGAGATCGTTTGTATGTATGAATAAACTACTCGTATAACCCTTTTTCTTATAGCGTCATTCATAACTAAGAGAACGTATAGACTGCAACAGAAGTAGTTTAACACTTTAGTGCCTTGTAACATTAACTTTGTGAACCATTTCATAGAAATTATAAAGGAAATGCAGATGGCCACTGCTGCAGATGGCAATTCTAACTAGAATGGGAAAAACTATGCTAAAGCACTCAAATGTTCAGCTACTTCTGGTGCTGACTGTACTATGCCGTATTGGATTCTTCCACCTGTTATAAAGCGTATGGATGCAAATACTTCCTTGCCTCACTTAAAACCGACGTCAAGGAGTTATTTTTTTTGCTTGCTTTGACTGTTCGGTCGAGCAGACGACGTTGGTGAGCTTGTAGGGATGTTATCGTTACGTGGGAAAAGCTTGCAAAAGAGTTGTGCAAGACTTTTAAAATATTCTCAATTTTAAGTAGATAGTGACTTTGTATGGATGGATGTGTTAGGTTTCTTCTTTTTTAACCCATTGTATGTCGTATGTGCTAGACACAATAGGAAAACAATACAGTTTTACCGACGGGCGATGCATCGACAGACGACCTGTTCTTTTGGTACGGCACCCTAAATCATCGCAAAAATAGTAGTAGGTATATCAGGACCAACATCTAATAGTAGTGGTTTCGAACGGTTCGGTTTCAGAGATGTTTCCTCCCGAGGATACTCAAATTATGGTATGAGCTCCTGGCCGAGGATTTCCCAATGAGTTATACTTAGTATGGAGTTCTTCAAGAGGGGTTTAAATAGGGTTTTTCAGGGTCGATCACGCGCGAGTGATGCCCCTGGTATTGCACGCGTCCATAGGCTGCGGTAACCACTTATCATCAGATGGTCCACGCGCTTGGTTGTCATCAACGTATTATAAAAATAATCAAAAATTTGTCCAGAAGCCTGCATTTATGAATTAGAATCAATTTTGCAGTGCCTGAAACATACAGCTCAAAAACAAGCCGAGCTGAATCTCGGACTCGAGTCTAAAATAAAATCGAGTCCTAACTCGAGTTTTAGGCAAAACATGACTGACACGGCCCTGCACACACTGCAAGTGTGCACAGCATGGGCCGAGCAGCACCGTACCCTCATGGCCCCTATTGGAAGGGACCTCTCACTCCCGGCCGTAGTTCAGGTTGGAGAGTGGCGAGGCCTGGATGGCAATGGTCTCCTTCTGCGAGGAGGTGATGACGCAGAAGGAGACTGCGGAGAGGGCCCGAGAGGATGATCCTCTGGCGGCCCCTCTCCGACGCAGACGGCGGGGACCAAGAAGACGGCGGTTCGCCCATCTTCCTCCTGCTCCCTAAAAGTAGCACCGGGGTCATTCCAAGGTGCACCCGTCTGGGGGTGTCCCAGTATGCCGGGATGCCCCCGTAGCGTGAGGAGGCCCGGCGCATAGGCTGGCCCGACCGCTGGGGCGACGTGGTAATCCTTTAGGCTCCATGTCTCCCTATTTCATAGCGGCGAGGTATACCCGGGTGTTTTTAGTAGGTATGCCGCCAGCTTCACCGGCGGAGAGTCCTACACTCCCCCACTGCCCGACCCAGGCAGTTGGATAGTGCGTAATGCATTTCTCACCCGGATAACAAAAAAAAAAGGCAAAACATGACTGATGCTTAGGCTTTCAACCGATAGACTATAATCATGAAGTTGTTGTTGGACAACACGGTTGGCGTAGTGCGCAGCACGGTTTCTCGCCTCGATTTCCGTAGTGTCCCGGGTTCGATTCCCGGTCGGGTCAATTTAGGAAACGATCTTTTCTGAATTGACTCGGGTCTGGGTGTGCTGGGAGACGCCCCTAGCTTATTTCCTTGTGTGGTACCTCGTAACACAGGGATATTAATCCCTACTTCGAGACCATTACAAGAGGTGTGTTGTCTGGCGCATATTTATTTATTTATTTTATTTATATTTATTTATCACTTGAGGATTGAAAACGTTCTTATATGCGTGAGTGATGTTAACGTGTTAACAGGCTGCGGTAACCCTTTGCTAGATGCTTTACAACTACTTATTGTCCTGTAGGCCTATTTTAAAGAACTTACTTCGAATCTCGCACACCGAGTGCGCTGTAAGATCCAAATTGCGTAGGTGGTAAAACGTACATACGACTACTTAAGTGAGATTTTCACAAAACGCACTCTGTGGAGTCAAAACTCACGAATCACTCGAACCGTTCCAAATTGAACCCGAATGAAATCGAGGCTGACCGAGCTGTCACCTGACAGTTTCTTAGTAGTTTCGGAACAGGTTCGGTTGACGTTTTTAACTCTGACAAGTGCGAATTCTACCGGTGCCTGGAGCCTATGAGATTCACAAGACAGCTTTTGTCTCTTTCTATCCGACGGGAGCGAAAATCGCTCTATGAAAAGCAATTTGGGGCCCTCAATGTGCATGTTTTTGTGAATAAGAGTGAGTCACCTGAGAGAGTTTGATTTGGTATTTTTTCAAATTAGTTTTACTGATCGCAGTAGTTGGTCAAGTTGTTGATTCTATTTCCTGCAAATTATATTCTTATAGAACCATCACAGCATTGTACATTGTTATGAAATCATACTTATTTCTTCATTACCCTTTCACTGCGTCAATTTAAAAAGCGTAGATGTTTTCATTCAACTCAATTTTGCGAGATTGCTCGCTACATTAAGTCCTGTCAAAAGCGAGTTGACCCTGCCGTTTGAATAATGTCTCGTAAAAATTCATGGCGACTGCTCTGATTGGATTTCTTTTTCCATTCGATCCCGGAACGGAAATGAAACAGTGAACTGAGACAGACGGTTTTGTGGTTTGATAAAACTGGAGCTCTTGACGTGTAGAACACCTCTTTTGTTTTTTTTGCACCGGTTATAGCTGGCTGAGTGTCGAAATTCTGCAACCACGTTATACCTTACCAAAAAGTATACGGTGACAGTCCATCAGTTTGTCAATTTACCAGGTTTCTCATTTAATCCATACTAATAATAGTAAGTCAAAAGCAACTCTGTGTGCTTGGTATGTTTTCACGCCTAATCTGCTGTTGGTTTCAGAATTCTAATCGAGTGATTTAATTAAATAAATCACAAACTCATTTAATAAACCAATATACCAATGTACCGAACTACGAACGGGGTTTCGGTAGCTTATGCGTAAGAGCAGTTGCCCGGTAGTTTTTTTGATGAATATAAAATCCTCCAAGATGTGGAATAAAAATGGTATACAAGAACGTCTGACCAAACTAAGCAGCAGGAACTGCTTTAACTGTCTCAACATTTTCTGTATTGAATCTAATTTTCGATTCCCTTCCAAATATATGATCGCAAAATCTGAATTTCATTCTCCGCACAATACGAGCGTCGATTACATGCCATTTACTGAAATCTCCATTTCAAAGGAGCCTGATAGCCGCGTTGCTCGCGACACGTGAATGTTAATGCGACGGCCAACTTCGCTTCGCGTTGAATATGAGGCATCGGAGATCTGTAATTGGGAAATATTAAGTAACTGAACTTTCATACTGATGTTGGGATATTGATATAAGCAAAATATGGAAAATATGATGCTTAACACAATCTAAGAACAATAATAGCCACACACAGACATATCTGTGGCTATTATTTATATATATTATTGTCTATAAAGATAACGCAAGGGGCTCTGGTTGTTTGTTATGAAGCGTGCAACATTCTGGACGCGCATTTTGGCGATAGCGGTTTAGTCATAAGGATCCGCCATTTGACAATCGATATTCATTAATCATGAGTGTTCATTGTATAAGTGATCAGACACTGATCACTGATCACAGACCCATGGCTTGTTCAAAAAAATTCACCGACCTGGGATTTAAAACCAAGAACTCCGAAATACGGGCTAAGTGCTCCGCCACTCAGCCACGTTCTTCCATCCTTCAGTCAAATTGAATTGAAAACTGGCCTTCGCTTAGTACCTATTAGGATAATTTATTAAAGCTGGACAGCGTTGTGGCCTAGGGGTGAAGCAGCTCAACTCGGATCGTGGATCGTGTGGTCCCGAGTTCAAATCTGGCAAGAACCATCTTTGAGTTAATGAACCGACTAACTCTCCGGTGATGTGAAACATCGATATTATCAAATTGACCCGGATAGCGGCGGAGGCTCACCACCTACCACGATGAGTTCTAATAAGATTGATGAAAAGTGGGCTTATGAATGTTTCGTTCACCATGACGGCAACAGTCACTTGCCTTTGACTACACCGTTTGGTTTAGAGTCTTGATGGTATGTATAAAGATGTGTAAAAGCTGCTTAATTACTTCAATAATACATTTCACACGCGTTCACCGCTTGTGAAGTTGAGAACATCCTCTAAAGTTAAGTAGCGACCAAGTCATAACTTATTCAATGGAATTATGCGTTTTAATCGGGCAAAGCTGAATTATGGTGGGTGTAAATTATTTAAACGTTTAGGGGATGGAAGCGACGGGCGTTTTAGTTATTACGGACTGAGGGATGACCGGCGGCAATATTGCTCGCTCAAGGCTGCAAATGCAGAGTGTAAGCACAAAATAAAGAGTTTACAGAAGGATCGCTCGCACCTTTTTACTAAACATGCGTGAACCGCCCAGGGTTACTACTAAATTCGCTCTGAATTCAAAATGAAGTAGTTAGGTAGGGTAACCGGCCAAAAACAAAATTAATTATGTGAAAACTAAACTAGAATGCTTAAACGTGACATAGATGTGTACCTTTCTACTGTAACATCACACAAAATCACACATACCACACACATGCATGCACACACCCATACACACATACACACCCACACACACACACAGTTTTCTCAAGGATCGCGAACTCAACACCACAAAATAATATAAAGTTTAGTTTAGAAAATTCAAATCCTAAATTGGCAGAAGGATTTGTCTAGTTTTAACATATGTTAAGTTATTTTTGTGCTGTGGATTGGTTGTAAATAAATAATTAAAAAAAATTGCACCAAGTTGAACAAAAACAAAAACACTCGCGACAGTACGACGCGTCGCAAGTTTTTTTTTTTTTTTAATATGCGCCAGACAACACACCTCTTGTAATGGTCTCGAAGTAGGGATTAATATCCCTGTGTTACGAGGTACCACACAAGGAAATAAGCCAGGGGCGTCTCCCAGCACACCCAGACCAGAGTCAATTCAGAAAAGATCGTTTCCTGAATTGACCCGACCGGGAATCGAACCCGGGACACTACGGAAATCGGGGCGAGAAACCGTGCTACAGCGCACTGCGCCAATCGTGTCATTATTTTGTGGTGTGGGTGTAAAGCTACGAGTAGGTGAATGCGTAACTTGGTGAAAGAGACGGGTAGTTTAGCCGAATAGCTAACACGTATTATACAAAGTACCTGTACGTAATATGACGTACTATAAGCTGCTATAACTTGTATACCATGCATAGACATAAATAGAATGGATAACAAAGTGAACGTACTCGTACTTTGCGTGTGGAAAAGAGAGCTTGCAAATTTCAGCTTTCTTCGCCCAGGGGTTCTATTACAATCTCTTACATCTTGTAAAGTTAATTCCCTGAACTGAGCGTAGCCTAGTGGTTCACCATCTAAACTCAGATCGTGGATCGTGTGGCCGCGAGTTCAAATCTGGCCAGAACCAAAATTTTTGTGTTCATTGTTAAATATCCGACTTACTCTCCGGTGATGGAAAACATCGATAAAAAACCAAATCAACCCGGATAACGACGGAAGGCTCACCACCTACCACGTTGGGTTCTGATAACATTGGTGAAAAGTGGGCTTCTGAGTGTTTCGTTCACCATGACGACACAGACACTTGCCTCTGACTACCCTGTTTGGGATAAAGTCGTAATGGTATGTTATGTGAGCGTAGTAAGCAATTTCACTCGCTGCACTCAGCTTAAGGAATTAACTTGACTGGATCTAAAAGCGATTGTAATATTATTGTATTTTTGTATTTTGTATTTTTGTATATATCCATGTATTTTTATCTTTTCTGAATTGACTCGGGTCTGGGTGTGCTGGGAGACGCCCCTGGCTTATTTCCTTGTGTGGTACCTCGTAACACAGGGATATTAATCCCTACTTCGAGACCATTACAAGAGGTGTGTTGTATGGCGCATATTTATTTATTTATTTATTTTTGGCTGAGCGTCGTCGTCAGCCACTCAGTAACTTAGCGAGTAACGAAAGAGTTTTCTACACACACGAGTTTGTCATTGATGATACGCGTCTATATAAAAAAACTCCGTACCACTGCAAACTAAACCCCATCGAATTGGTGTGGGCTCAAATAAAAAAATATATTGCTGCCAACAATACAACTTTTAAGATAACGGACGTTGAAAAAATATTTTATGACGCAATTCGGTTAGTAGACGCTGATCGATGGAAGAAATGCTGCGACCACGTCTGACGAGAAGAAAATACCATGTGGGATTGATGACGTCATGGAACTCGCTGCAGAAAGATATTTTATTATATATACAAACGAGGATACTGGTGATAGTGATTAAAATGTGATATTTAGGACAAACTTTTGATTTTAAGCTTTTAAGTGTATTCATATAAATTCATTCAACTGAATCTTTCAAAATATAATTTGCTTGAATTTTAACTCTGTGAATACACCTTTTCCCTGCAGTTGCACTGATGACTCACTGCATTCTTAACCGCGTGCAAAGTTTTTTCCAAACATCACACCATGTCATGGTCTCGTAGTAAGGATAAATATCCCGTTGTGTTACGAGGTAACGAACAAGGTAATTAGGCCAGGGGCGTCTCCCAGCACACCCGAACCCGAGCCAATTTTGAAAAGATCGTTTTCCAGAATTGAACCGCCCGGGAATCGAACTCACGATACCACACATGTCAAGGCGAGATATTGTGCTACAGCGCAGTACAAAAATGCATTGTAAATCACACTGTGTGTGTGTGTGTTATATAAATAATTTCTATTACATATAAATACATAAATATGCGCCAGACAACACACCTCTTGTCATGGTCTCGAAGTAGGGATTTAGCCCTGTGTTACGAGGTACCAGACAAGCAATTAAGCGTCTCCCAGCACACCCAGACCCAGGCCAATTTTGAAAACATCATTTCCTTAATTGACCTGACCGGGGATCGAACTCGGGACACTACGGACTTAAAGGCGAGAAACCGTACAGCGCACTACGCCAATCGTGTCGTCAAATAATATATCCTGGTATAAAATAATAATATCCGAATGACTCCGCCGTTAAAGGGGATCTTTGCCCAGGCAAAGTGTCTGGCGCGACGCCAGCGCCATCCTTGTCATGGTTAGTTAACGATACTTACTACTTTTTTATTTTTCGCTTTCAATTGTTTTTATTTTCAAGTGGGTGCTTAAACATAAGTATATTTCTTTATTTTCATTAGAACTTTTAGTGATATTGTGGAATTAAAGTTTATATAGTGTAAATTTTACTTATGATTCAGCAGTGCGCTGAAACAAGTGTGAATATCGGTGTTCTTTTAGATAATAGATCTTAAGCTTTAGCGTATAATGTGTATGTTGAAATGTAAAAGATCAAAGAGTAAATAAATAAATAAATAAATAAATAAATAAATATGCGCCAGACAACACACCTCTTGTAATGGTCTCGAAGTAGGGATTAATATCCCTGTGTTACGAGGTACCACACAAGGAAATAAGCTAGGGGCGTCTCCCAGCACCCAGACCTAGACCCAGAGTATCATATATCTACTAGCTGTTGCCGGCGAATTGCTTGCGTTAACATAACTTTGAAAAAACTAAAAACTTTCTAGTTTTTGTATGAATCTAAAGCATCCTACGAGAGTATTTCTTAGCCGTATTTCTTGCCGTCTCAGCGCCTTCAACTTTACAAGTAAGGCCTCACATGGAGTACTGCTGCCATCTTTGGGCTGGAGCACTTCAGTATCTTCTCCATCCTCTTGACCGTATACAGCGGAGAGCCGCTCGATTTGTCAACGACCCTGTGATTTCCGACCGCTTAGATAGGATAGACCTTTGACCCTGCGGAGAGACGTTGCATCTCTCTGCGTTTTCTACCGCCTTCACAGGGGGGAGTGCTCAGAAGAAGTGCATGATCTCATACCTGCCGCTGAATTTCATTATCGCACGGTACGTCGTAAGTCGAAATTCCATGCCCATCACCTGGATGGCTGGCGCTCAAGAACCGTACGTTAATCGCGTCAATTTCTTCCGCGTACATCCAAGATATGGACTGATCTTCCTGCGTTGGTATTTCCAAGGGAATATGACATCGGAGCCTTCAAGAAGAGAGCGTATTCCCATTTGAAAGGCAAGCAACGCATCGGTGATACCTCTGGTGTTGGGCGGATGTGATCACTTTCCATCAGGTCACCTTCCGGCTCGTTTCCTCCCTTTTACATAAAAAAAGAAAATATTTCAATCCAGCTTTGATGATACAAGTTTACAGTTCAAGGTTTTATTGAATTTATTTCAGTAGTAATTTTCACGTGTTTAGAACATAAAAAGAAACAGAAAATAAATTCGAATAATGTTCTGTTTCATATTCAGTATCGTTTAAAGAAAAGACGTACTTATAGTTTATTATTTGAACGTTTGTCCAGCTAAGAAGGTTAAAATAACCTCCAATGCAATTGTCACAGTTCGGCTTGTTAATTATTTACCCTAAAGCCCAGAAAACAAATCACATCGCAGGAACCCCCGACCCGGCCAGTACAACCCGCTGGCTGTTCTCCAACTAGGAACACTCCGCTCCCTTAGCCTCCTTCCTCCTAATGCAATGCTCGTTAAGGCAGTCGCATTCGACCACTGTTTGCACTTAACGAGTTTATGACGAGGGACTCAGAAATATTTATTGTATAATGAGAGTGAATTTGATTCTAAATATTGACCCTGTATCCATTAAAACTTTGAATACTTAATATTGATAAAAAAACATATTTGCTATTAAAAATACATAAACATAGATTTGTGTTAATTATGATTATGATAATATTTATTTAACACAGATTTCAATTATATTACAAATTCGGTCATAACACTCAATAACAGAAGAATTCCCGGTTAGTTTAGGTTTCATTTCATTTCATTTATTCAAATACAACATACATTGTGTGTGAATGCTCATTTAAAAACAATAATATCATTTACAATAGAACAATTATCATGGTTAGAAGTCAACGGTTTAGAATTACATTAAATTGGAATAAAAAGCAATGTCAAAAAAAAATTCAAAGCATAAAACATTCCGAAACAAATTACAAAAATAAAACAATAATAACAATAACAATAGCCTACAACTCCGCCACGCTATACAAACACTTTTCCAAAAGAAACGATTTGAGGGTATTTCTAAAACTTGAATGGTAAACTGAACTTTTAATGTCAACTAATCTAATCTGTTATACAGTTTGAGCCTGATAGTGCGCGCAATGTTTAACTATGTCATTATTAGGCCTTATCACACATTGGAAGTCTTTTCGTCTCGCATTCTCTCTTTTCTGTCTCTCGTTCTCTGTCTCATACTGACTAATGTGTTTGGTTAGTATCAAATATGTTATTCACAATGGGCGTTTGGAAATACTCGCTGATAGGCATTACTACTGACGTCTTTTAATTCCCTTTACGATTCGAAAGAGCTTACTGAATTAAAATGGTTTATTTCAATGACCTAAGATCAACCTAGACGATTATATCTTTGTTGTTTCATAGTTTTCTCACAGTAGCTCAAGGTTGAACCTTTGATGATGACGAACGCATAGTAGTTACTTTGCTTGGCATTAAGTGATGGCAGTCGCAACAAACGCTACAAGTGACAACCATGAATAAATTCCGATTCATTCATGCCAAGGGAAAGCTTACGCTCCTTTGCACGAATTTATTTAACCGAATTCTGGATGAATTTATGGTTTTGCGAATAAGAGCCTTAGAGGCTGCATATACTTGAACACCACAGATACAATCACATTAATAGAGATTTATTTATTTAGGGACAGTACACAGCTCAATACAGTTTTAAGTACAATATTAAATACAATTATGTAGGCCAATTACGACTGTCCAACGTATTACAATCGGTGCTCTAAATGAACGAAAGTGCAACAACAATGCAAAGATTGAAATATCATTCAAATACACAAGGGAAACTGACTTGATAAACCACAATTACCAAACTTTAACCAAAGTGCAAATATTCACCACAGCGAGAATAATACAAGATACCCACCACAATAACAGATCATAATCACTTCTACACTTTTATTAAAATAAAATATGTTATATTATTAACTGGCAATTGTATTTGAATTATTCTGAAATGTATTTCGTATTTGGTAGGTTATTTTGGTCTAGTAACCAAAATAAAAATTTCGTTTGTACCATTCTCTGTAACTAGTATAGCAGTTTACTTCATAGCCATCGAAACTTAACACGTAATTGATCAATGGCGCATAGAAACTACTATCTGTGCGCGGCCGTCTATGCCAAATTGTAACGTTACCCACATTTAGGAAAAAATTACCCAGTGTTTAAGTTACTCTTTGAAATATTGTGATTAGGTGTATTGTTTTGTGTATTTTGTGATTAAGTGCCTGATAGTGAATTCTGCATGGTTTGTGTGATTAATTTTTATAATAAAATTGTACCTTTATGTATCGTATGTCTGGGTAGATATTTAAAACTTATCTTGTGTTTCTCAGCAAATGAATTTTAGTGTTCTTATGAGAAATAAATATCTTAAACCTTAAACCTTAATCATACATACACAAAGTAAATATAATCATATATATTCGCACATACACCATACCTACTCATCTGTACATACACCATACCAACATAGTTAAATACGCATTTTCAGAATTTCATCAAATCGTTAAGAGAGAGATACTCGTATGTTTCCCACAAATTTTAGTCTCCAGTTTGCAAACAAATAATCTAGACGTTTCTTCCTGAAACTAATTCTTAATTTATAAATGGCATCTGTTTGAAAGCATTGACGAACCATTTTTATTAAGATTGTAAAAAAACATCCCAGTATCTATGACATTATATTCCCTCCACATAAATATTTCTGAGGCTTTACCCTGAGGTTTAAAACCGACAAGCCTATTTTTCTTAGATGTAGAGGGTCCACCATAAACATACGCTTATCTGCTGACTGAGATTACGCCACAATCGGCTTTACCAACCCTTGAATTCATGCAAAACGTGCCTTTAAGTTCTTAAGGTAAATATAGAAGTCTCATACGATTTTCATCTTTTTCATTTCTCTTTCTTCTGTGGCTCTTATCGTTTTATATGAATAATTATTTTTGGTCATCAGTATCTAAGTCATCATCGTTTTTATTTGAAACTAAGAAAGGCCACTTCTAAACATATCAACACAGCGGCTGTTGCTGATTTTATAGAGATTTTATATACATCTTCTCTGTGGAATCAACGTGTCGACCGGTGGTAGAGTCAAATTATGTTTGCTTGTGTATTTAGTGCTATAGAATTACTAAAACTAGGAAGGCATCTAAGCTTCTCCTGTATTAAAAAAGATATGAGTTCGGTCTATGTCGTTGTACAGCTAAATTTTACCCAACTATTGAGATTTACGTCATCTCGGATAGTTATAGATTTATAGGTTCTACAAACTAAGGCTTTAACCTAATCATTTCAGCATTCAGACAGCAGTTATCTAAACGCAGCCCCAGCTGTTCTAACCAGATACTTGAGACAAACAAAATTTGCACTCAAACTAAGTTCAAGCCGCGGCGGATATTGCCTCTCCTCCGCGAACCGGTATACCGGTACTTCCACCGGTAGCTTACCGGTATTCAGCTTCGGGAGGATTTAAATTAGTCTGTTTCCTTTGGCTTGAGGATTTTTGCTTAGGAAGTTCGATAGCACTGGCTTTTGTGTTCGTAGAATAGCCTAGATTCTTGTTTTTTTTTGCTTAGGTCGCGTAAAAATAATTTTCAAAATATGATCAACTAGACATATATATAAATCTAGGTGACAGTAACTTTAAAAAGCGGAAGGCCTTAACTAACATACCTTGGGTGCTGCTTATGGATATGTATATTCGCATACTGATTTTTATGGCGAGAAAAGTGACTTATTTTATTCATCTCTTTACTAATATTTTAAAGAGGAAAGATTCGTATATTTGCATGTGTGCAACGAATAAACTCCAATACTAGATACCGAGGACCGACTTTGAAAATTCTTTCACCAATATACTGCTACACTATCAGGAAGTAGTATAGGTTATATATTATTTCAACGGGAGAAATAGTAAACGCGGGGAAACCCGCTGGCGGAAAGCCATTCACTTATAAAAGGAGAGATATATATAGATGTTGTTCAGTTTATTTAATCCTATTCCAACAGGGTTACCAGTAGGTATTACCACCACTGTCCAGAAGTGATCGACGATCTCCTAAGTCGACGTACATACCTATCTCCATTGAAACAATCATTAGGATCCGATTTGTCGGGGGATCGACCTGTCCGTTACAAATAGACCTCTGGACCCATGCCATTTATCTTATACAGGGCTGTCCGGAAATATTGAGAATACTGCATATATATAGCAAATAACATAGGTATTGTTTTTACAAACACTTTCCTATGGATTCTATGCTAGCGACTGTCGTCGGCTTAACTCATGATCGATAAAGTACTTATTACAAAATAGCAATTCAACTATTTACCGTTAACACATTTTATATAACTGTATTAGTGTTTTGTGTGAAAATCTAATTTCCTCGCACATATCTCACATATTCCTCTTGATTGGCTTTACATTTTGCCAAATTCATAAAATCTCTGTAAGTTTCAACTTATATTCGTCGTCTTGTTCGTGAATATTGTTAGGCAACCCTGTCCGCTTTAAGATGTCATGTTTGCCCAAGATAGACATTTGTGATACTAATGTACCGTTTGAATAACAGGGATTTCACTTACATTACCGTATTCCTTCGAAAGGGTTTGTAACTACCTTTCCCCCGCGGCTCGGCCCGTATTGTTCCTTTATTTGTACAGTTCGAGACTGGTGGCTCAAGTGGTAGTGTCGTCTGCCGCATTATTATGTATCCACTCACTTATAGGTGGATTCCAAATATAAGCCAGCGAGAATGTGATAGAAAATGCATTAAAGATTTAAGGTAAAAAAATTGGCTAGCAGACTTTCAGACGGATAAGACTTTGATAGAGATTAGGTCAATAGATAATAATAATAAAATATTCTTTGTTGCACACAAAATTTACAGCACAGAGTTAATTAACTTTAACTGCAAGTACAATTTGGGCGGCTTTATCGCTAAAAAGCGATCTCTGCCAAGCAACCCACAAGCAAAGGAAATTTGGCGAAAACGGCAAGTAAGTGCACGAAGAAAAATAATAGATAAAATAAGTTTGATTGTAAATATCTATAGAGTATAGGACTAGGTACATATATTCACATAATACATAAAAAGTAGAAACAAATGTGACATTATTTAAACAGACAATAGCAATCAGCTCAGTTGCAACCAAAATTATCAGGATATATAAAGGATAAAGAAGAAAAAGGAAGAACACAAGGACTGATGTCAAAGTGCAAGGAAATGTGCTTTGACCCTTGTTTTAAAGAAATTATTATTATATTACAAATATTTGGTACAGTATCAAAAACATTATAAACTTTTCATTTTGTCTCCTATTACGTATGGTTAAACTTATTCCTCATTGCGAATCGGTATTTATACCACTTAGTTTGTTGTAACGTTACTATAACAGCGACATTAACTCAACTATAATTATCGGTTTACTAGCGCTAACTATTCCATTATGCAAAATCATAACTTCCAGAGGTTTATTTCAGAGACTATACACATTAATCAAGTTCTTGGGCCATTTCGTTGTCCGGCGTAGTTAATGACCACCGAAGAGCTATTTTAACTTTATCTGGGAATAAAATTAGCTCTTGCTAGTGACTTTGTTCGCCTGGATTTAGCTTTTTAAAATTTTGTCACCCTGTATATGAATTATGGATCTAAAGCATTTTAATTCAGCTTTTGTAGTATTGTTGTTATACAAAGTTTGAATTAAATTATCTTACACAAAACCGATAGACAGAGAATAATTCCTAAAATAAATAAATAATAATAAATATCTGGGACAATTCACACCAAGATCATCTGACCCCAAACTAAGCAGAGCTTGTAATATGGGCGTCAGAGACTGATCAACATACTTAAATATTTCTAAATACATAATTAAATAGATAATAACACCCAGACACACAACAAATATAAATGTTCGTCACACAAATATTTGTCATGGGTGGGGATCGAACCCACGACCTCCGGCGCTAAAGGCAGGATCGCTGCCATTGCGCCAACAGGCCAGTCGAAATGTCTTTTCTTGTATTGATTATAGCTCAAGTGATTTTTTATTTTTAGCATTAAATAATGCTCTATTTTCTACACAAAGAATTTCTTTCTCTGTTTTTTCGCGGGTTCGAATCTCGCTTAAGTCCCAGGATCAGGTCGAATCTCGCTTAAGTCCCCGGATAAGATCGAATCTCGCTTAAGTCCCAGGATCAGGTCGAATCTCGCTTAAGTCCCAGGATCAGGTCGAATCTCGCTTAAGTCCCAGGATCAGGTCGAATCTCGCTTAAGTCCCAGGATCGGGTCGAATTTTTCTAGTTTCTATCTTTGATTAGCTCATTTGGTTTTTTCAAACTGTAATAATTGTACAGTGTTTGTGATCCTTACTGTTTTATATTTAGTACCAAGATAATATATATAATTATATTTATCTTAATAATTTCAATAAAAAAAAGTATTGTTAAAGTATAGGTAACAAAGTCTTGTATAATTTTGACAATGATCGTTCGTCTCTCCCAATTATAAAATACTAAATAATCAAACTTAATAAAATTAAGAATTAAAAATAGCCCTTACCAATGCCTGATACTGATTTTTAATAACTGTTCCTCTCCTGAAGTGTTCAAGTTTAAGAACCTAACTAATAGTAGGTGTATTTCAAACCGTCGCAGTAAAGACCTAATCTTACTTTAATAATCAGTATCTACATTTCTTTCTATTGTTCCCAATTCCCTCTTGTTGTTTGAATTTCTAGGAAGTTCTTCTACCACGCAGTCGCCAAGGTTTTAAATGGTTAAAATGTATAAACTCACTAATGCAACATTCTATGAGGTGTATTCATGAGATGACCCATTTGTCAGACTACGGCCACCCAATAGTCCAATCTGTCATAAAATTACCAACAGATCGCAATTTAGACCTCATCATAAGCAATTTAGACCTTATCATAAGCAATTAAGGTTATATTTAGACGCTGTTTATTCCAAATATAATCTATAAATTGTACTTAACTTGGACATTATGTTAGTAAACGTTTGGTGGGCTCCGACGAGTCATGAATTAAATATGAAGGGACGTCGAGACTAGGAATAGGGGTGAACAGTCAGCGGCGGGGCGTTGGCAAACCTTTCTTAGGAAGCCCGCCGCCGAGGTGTTAAGTTCGAGTGCCGTGGGGCAGTCCGAAATAACTTCATGCCCCGGGTCGTGGGTATCCATGAGGGTTTCTACTGCTGGATACAGGACTTCCTCATAGACCTGCACAGCTTTTGGCAGTTGGAAGAAGTCATTCACCGGGCGCGAGAGGCCTATTGAAACTGCGCTTATGCATTGTGCGCTGAGTGTCCCTGAGTAAATTTAAGGCTCTTGTATTCGTTGATTTTTTATTCTCTCTCTGATATACGTTCGCAACAAAGCACTAAAAATGTTATTTTCTTGGGGCACAGAAGGTATTTTTAAAATCCCATCGTACTATGAAAAATTGATGACACCCCAAGAACTGTAGTTTTCTCATTCTCTTGGACCCACCTGTTATCTGTCTGTTATTTTTTTTCTTAATTTTTGTCTATAAAATGTGTAGTTGCTATTATTATGTGTTTAAGTTTTTGTAATTTCTGTGAAATCTTATTATTTTGATTTAAACCATTTCACCTTCTTTACACCAAATTTAAAACTTTTATCTCTAGCACTGCCTGTAATATCTAGTAGTCTGACTGTGTAGTTGACTGGTAGAGAATGCCTCTAGGCATTAAGTCCGCCCTTTGTAACAAAGACTATGTGCAATAAAGAATAAATACATATTAAAGAAGACTTGATGGCCTATATTTTCCTGTAAAAACTATACAAATGACACTTATAGTTTAGGAACCTTAGCAAATTGAAGTAGAGTTTTCTATCCTACGATAATTTCAAACGTACAGAATAAAGATAACAAGTCTAAGTTTATTATTATTTTTAGTCAGATTTTTTTTCCAATCCCTGTAGGCATTTTGGCTTGAGTTCGCGCCTTAAACGGCCATCGTGAGTCATGAAAATGAGATATGACATATTGAAAGAAAGAAAGAAAGAAATACGTATATCTTTGGCACTAAATGCAGTAAAAAAACAAGACTAAAAACTAAAACTAACCTACAATTAAAGTGCCAAATAGGCCTTCGCTCAGCATGTGTCGCAGCGAGCCGCTACGCTGGTTTTCTGCGAATACCTAAATGAATAAAGATAACAATATTATTATCTTGTAAGATGTAATGTGGAACAAAACTAGCCAGCCCTACCTCGCCCGGGGTATGAAGGCACTGACAGTATCGTCTCGTATTATCAGCAGTATGAATACTTAATACGTGTCTCGGCACACGTTCCCTTATCGTATATCTACGTACACCCAGACACAAAAGTAAGCATTCAACTTTAGACCTTCGTACTTTTGGTTAAGAGCGAAAATGTACTCAGATTTTTAGTATGTGTCACTTTGATTTATGAAGGCAGGTATACCCTTATACATCTTCATCGTCAGAGTAAACTTTATTTTGAGTAAAGTGAGTACGTTTATTGTTTTTGTGTTTTTATACTTAGTTTCAGGCAAAGTTAATGTTGTGACTTGGGTTTAGAGTATCGACATACACAAAAAAATCTAGATTATAAAGTATAGTAAACACTGGTCTCTAATTTCAATTGGGTTTTACAACTGAAGCCTTACTTTAAATCACTCATTTTGCTATGATCTCTTTTTACTAACTATTACGAGTTATTTAAGTATTGTATTATTCAATAATATGTTTATCAGAAAATACATTTTAATAAAAGTCAGTATGATTTTACTCCTATTAGCGCTAAAATGAGTTAGACGCATAACATCTATTGAATTTCAAGGCACTATTACTAGTATTAGGCATATTAATTCATCATTTATATTGAAGTGCACTTTGCTAACACCATCCCATCACTAGTGTCAGAGCGTTTGTGCAGCTTCAGTGCATAAAGATCGAAGCCGCAGACTAGCCATTAAAAGTAAATCTCTCTTCGATCGTGCATTACCAAGGACGTCAGTTAAACCGGTCCTGCGCAGACTGCTTGTGCGGAATGAGAGTAGAAACGACACAGGTGTAGCTTTACAAATTTAATAGCTTATCAGCGCAGTTTTATGATTTTTCGCTATCAACTGAGTGGCCTCTTAGGAGACGAGATGATTTCAGTTTTGAGTGCACATCTTCGCTTCGTAATATTTACATGCTTTTTAATGCATTTTATGAAGATCGTATTGAAATATCCAATTTACTAAGCCCAGCAAATACCAAGTTCTATGTACTTATAATTTGACAATATTTTTCACTGACACGCTATTCTCTTCAAAGTGTTCTGCAATACTGAATTGTCCGGGGATCACCGCACAGGAGACTCTAAATATCCTGACTCTATGATAAACTCAATAACTTTCGTTTTTTGATAAGTCCTTACTACTTGCAAAACGTTACCCAGTTTTCCAGGAACATTGGATCTTGGGCCTTATCACGTAATGGTATTTTCTTCCTTAACAATACATACGAAGCCATGATCCGCTCCGCTCAGCTCTGCGGCGCAACCTAAGTGCATAATGCTCTCTTGCTGAGTGGGATCCGCTGTAATTGTGTAAAGACGTCACAAGAACCCTGTGGGGATCTGTGTGGAGTAAGTGAAAAGCTATGTCCCTTCGTGTGAACGTTTGTATTGGGAATCTACTACAAATTATTTTAAAGAAAAGATTCTACAGATTTTATGGTAGCAAAAGTATAAATGACCACAAATAAAGATGCTCGTTTGTATGGACGAGCGTGCCGCGCACTTTCATACCTACCATAAGAGTAAATAAACGGAACAGACAATGTGCCAACGGTGCGCTGTGACGGTGCGTTTACACCAAGCGAGCAAATGCTCATTCTGTCCCAACTCTACAAAATGTTCTTTGTCTATCTTTACACAAAGAGAATTTCAGAGAGAGGAGATGGAACGAGCATTCACTGGCTTGGTGTAAACGCACCGTGAAAGGTACACTACTAGATATGGGTGTGTGCGTGAGCCTTTGCTTTTAAGCACTGGCCGACCCGGTATAAGTACGTTTACTATCGTTTTCGGTATTATTACCAGTTTAACTTTAATGAATCCCTATTTCGGGATTCGCTGTCTCTTACCTCACTTACACCTAATGTGTCATATAACTTATTATACTCGTAGAAGAAGTGTTGTGCATTGATTTAGACAGTTCTTCAGAATAAAATTATCCACTTTCTCTGTCAGTGAAACTTTAAGATCTGCAAACACACCTCACGCCTGAACCCTTTCACCTAGCCAGTTTCAGGATTTGGACGGACACGTCGCTAGTCTTGGGATAAACAGATAATCCACCATAACCAGCCTTTGTGGCCACACTACAGCTCACTGCGGCTTTCGTAGGAGCTATTTGCAGTGAGATTCAATTACAAAGACGGTAGATTGTGTTCGCGACTTTACTGTAGAGCTTTCTCGCTTTGAACATTAACTGAAGTTGATATAGCACGTTAGTGGCGTCTGGTGCACCGAGCTTTGAGATAATTAATTCATTAATTCCTTCCGTTTTCTAAAAGAGTAACTGCTGAGTTTCTCGCCGGGTCTTCTCAATACAGAAACAACTCCGGTGCAGAGGTAGAGTCGCACTAAGTTTGTATACTGTGTATTTACGAATCTGTTTTATTATATTATTTAAGTAAATCTTTTTTTGACGTTTTTCAGGTGACAATGACTGATATCGATGATCAGAGAATTGTAAATATATGTTACCGGCAATGTATATAATCTGGCATTGTATACAATGCCTAAAACGTTCAGGCAATTTAAGAATTATTATTAATTTTATACTTTGCCTAGGCTTTGTATACAATGCCGGATGCGCAGCCGGCAATGTGTGTAATAGGGTTTGGAATGTCTTTAGGGTTCTAATTACGGGAGCAAATGACAAGTCGGTGACTAGCGAATAACTGATTTATTGATATCCGTGCATAGCGTTAAATAGTACAAGGCGCCCGCGCGTCTCTCATGTCACATACATTATGTAGGTATATCACAATATCCCCCTCCCATAACAAAAAAAAACATCTTAACAATGTTACAAAAAATAAAAATAAAAAAATAAAACTAACTACATACTTCATTGTAAACAACACACAATCAGTAGGTATTTTAGAAGAAAGGCACACTGCTACCTATATAACATAATATACTTACTTAATATAATGGTGCTTTAAGCTTACTTAAAAAATATATAACAGTAGGTACATAGCTATTATCATTTTGTTGATATTACTCAGATTGGGGGGAGTGGCGTCTGTTCCTAGGACGAGTGTTTACATAGTCTCCCCACTGGGTATTAGGTGAAGAAGTAGGAGATATTTTGAATGGTAGTGCAGACGGTGGCGTCAGGGCCCCGCGCTCTGACCACTGGTGATTAAAATGTGTGGTCTGAGGGACGGCTGACGTCATCGTATCATTATTACGCGCCTCTGATTGACATTCATCAAATAACGGTTCATAGTCCTGCGCTGAGTTATCATCACTGCTCAGAGGTAATTTAAATATTTGATCAATGTGACGTCTGAATTTTTCGCCATTACACTGTATTTCGTACATTGTTTTTCCTAATTTAGCCATTATCACCCCTTTTTCCCAAATTTCTTTATTACTTTGCCATTTTTTAAACATAACAGAATCCCCATTCGCCAGATCTCTTTGTTTTCCTCCAAAAATATCCATCTGTTTCAATTGATTGTCAATCACAATCTTACTAGTGCTAGGTCTTACTAAGTCTAAACATGAGCGTAGTCTACGGCCCAATAACATTTCGCTAGGTGATTTTTGTGTTGTGCTCTGAATGGAATTACGATAGTTAAGCAAAAACCTACTCAAAGCAACATCAACAGCGATTCCTTCGTGCGCAGCCTTTTTTAAACACTTTTTTACCAAACCTACAGCGTTTTCTGCGGCACCATTGCTTCTAGGATGTCTGGGAGATATTAATCTATGACAAATACCATTTTTCAACATGAACTTTGAGAACGTTTCACTCACGAAGGCAGGCCCATTATCTGTGACAATTTCGTGTGGCAACCCAAACCGTGCAAAAATATCTCGTAAATGCCTAATTGTCGTGTCCGCGTTTACGGAGTTTACTCGGCAAACTTCAATCCATTTAGAGTGCGCATCGATGACCACTAAATATTGGCATTTTGCAAAGGGACCCAGATGATCTAGATGGAGCCGGTACCACGGCGTGGCCGGCCACGGCCACGGCACTAACGTACTTCTAACTGGATTGTCTCGTTCTTTCACACAAACTTCACATGAACTGCACAAATTCTCAATATCCTTATCTATATTAGGCCAATACACATATGTACGCGCTAAAGACTTCATTTTAACTATACCTAAATGACTGCTATGCAGTTCTTTTAGCATTACGTTCTTTAATGATTTTGGTATGATCACTCTGTAGCCAAACAACAAGCATCCGTGTTCTGATGTAATGAAATCTTTCCTGTTATAAAATTCTTTACATTCGTCAGATATAATTTTGTTGGCGGGCCAACCATAAAGAGCGTAACCTAAAATTTTACTCAAAGTCGTGTCTTTTCGCGTATGTTCGGCAATCAATTTAAAGTCAACTGCTGTCGGGGCACTGATAAAATTAATAATATTGGCCTCGACCGGTGACTTGTCCTTTACACTCTGGCTGACATCTTTCAAAGATTCATCGACAACTATACTCGCCGTTCGTGATAAACAGTCCGCTAAACAGTTATCCTTTGATTTTACACACCTGATAGTATAGTTATACTCGCTCAATATGATTGACCATCGCTGCAGCCTACCCGCCATCATCAATGGTATACCTGTTTTTGGCCCGAAAATTGAACATAGGGGCTTGCAATCGCTAACTAAAATAAAATGTCTGCCATAAACATATTCGTGAAAACGTTGCACTCCAAAAATGATAGCCAGCCCTTCCCTGCATATTTGGCTATAATTTTGTTCGGCCGGAGTAAGCGCGCGGCTGGCGTGCACTATGGCTCGCACGCCGTTGGCCGTCTCGTGCCCGAGCCACGCGCCAACTCCGCGCGGCGACGCGTCGCACGACAATACCAAGGGGAGCTCGGGGTTAAAATGGACTAGTACTTCTGAATTTTTTAACAAAACCTTAATTTTTAAAAATGCTGTCTCACACTCATCACTCCAAGCCCATGGTATATCTTTTTTCAATAAGACATATAAAGGTGCTATCACATTAGTAAAATTTTTAATAAATTTTGAGTAATAGTTTATTAAGCCTATAAAAGCTCTCAGTTCACGTACATTAGAGGGTCGTTCTGCAGCAAGAACGGCGTCAATTTTCTTAGTTTCCGTATGTAGCCCCTCGGCATCGATAAGATGGCCTAAATAAGAAACTTTTTCCTGGAAAAAACAACATTTTTCTGCGCTGATTCTAAGACCACAGTCATTTAATATCTGAAATACCTTGTTCAAATTTTCAATATGTTTTTGCCTTGACTCCCCTGTGATGATCAAATCGTCGACGAACACGGTCACGTGGTTCAATTTAAATAAGGAATCCATTATTCTTTGAAATTTATTTGATGCCGTTTTAATTCCAAACGGTAATCTATTATACACAAAGTTTCCCTTATGCGTTACAATAGTACAAAGCTTTTTAGAGTCCTCGTCTAGGAGAAATTGCTGATACGCACTTTTTAAATCTATTTTACTAAAGGTTTGCCCCCCCTGTAAGGCAGAAAACAGATCCTCAATCCGCGGAAGGGGATATTTGTCATCGCATAAAACTGGGTTAACCGTAACTTTGAAATCGCCACAGATTCTGATGCTGCCTGATTGTTTTTTTACGGGAACTATGGGTGTTCCCCAACCCCCGACGTCCTCTACCGGGCTTATAATGCCCTCGGCTTGCAGCCGCTGCAGCTCAGCGTCGACAGCGGAGCGCAGCGCGTGCGGGACTACTCGCGCTCGCTTCCACACCGGCACCGCTCCCTCACACACTTGCAAGCTAATGGTGCCGCGATTGAATGTACCAATACCTTCCTCGAATACATTTTTATATTTACGCATTAGTTCGTTTAAAATTTTATTGTTTTCGTCACTAGAAACATGACCGACGAAAGGCAAAGATATTTGCAACTCTTTCATCCATTTTCTACCTAATATAGGAGGACAGTTACCATTATCAATGACGTACAATTTCGAGGTAAATAACTTGTCGTTGTTAACGACATTCACCGGCATTGTCCCTATTGGTGTAATTTTTTCTCCGCTGTAAACGGTTAAAACTTTATCCGATTTATGCAATGGTCTACCTCTATACAGTTTGTTATATGTAGTTTTAGAAATAGCGCTTACCGAGGAACCGCTGTCAACCTGCATGTCCAACAAGACACCCTCCACATTGAGCTTACAATACCAAGGCCCATCAGCCTCCTCCGCTTCACTTAACCTATACAAAGTGGGAGACCCGACATCGCCTTCCGAATCACTTTCGTCCACTTGGAATAACTTAGATTGCCTTTTTTTTGTAAAACGACACATATGGCTTATGTGGCCCACTTTCTCGCACTTATAACAGGTTGCACTTTTATAATTACACTTATCAGCTGAATGCTGCCGCGATCCACACCGAAAGCATCGATCCGTGCCGCTGCCGCTGGCTCCTGGTGAGGCCCACCGGCCGCCGCCGCCTCCGCGTCGCGGACTCACTCTTTCTCCGCGCTGCCCTCCGTGGCTGCCGCCGCCAGAACGCACTGCATAAACATCGCCGTGAGATGCCTCTCCGGCCGTGCCGTTACCGCCGCCTAACTTGGCTTCGAGCTCCGCCGCCTCCAACGTCGTAGCTAATGTCACCGCTCTCTTGAAACTAAGCTCCCGCTCGGTCAATAATCGCTGCCTATATTTCTCACTTCTCAACCCATATGTGAATTGGTCTCGTAGATTTTCCTCTAGTGATTCTTGCCCCTTGAATTTACACGTCATAGCTAGTTTTTTAAGACGCAATAGGTAATCCCTAACTGATTCACTTTGGTTTTGTAAACAAGCTCGTAACTTCATGCGTTCTGCCATGTCACTGGCTTGGGGGTTCAGATGGTGGTCCACGACGCTCACCAGCTCGTCGAATGTTTTCTGTTCTGGTGCCGCCGGACTGCACAACACAGTCATGAGATCGTAGGTATCATTTCCCACTAATGTGATGAGGAACGCTGATTGAACATCTGGCTTTATTTCGTTTACCACAAAAAATGCTCGCACTCTTTTAATGTAGCTTGGCCATGAATCGGTACTTGGGCAAAATTCTTTTATATTCCCGATAGCACGCGTGTTGTCCGCCATTTTGACCCTCTCGTCGCCAATGGAATGTCTTTAGGGTTCTAATTACGGGAGCAAATGACAAGTCGGTGACTAGCGAATAACTGATTTATTGATATCCGTGCATAGCGTTAAATAGTACAAGGCGCCCGCGCGTCTCTCATGTCACATACATTATGTAGGTATATCACAGGGTTCACTAATAAGAAAGATCAATGTCAGAATCGTCCTCTGACATACATTTTAGGTAGGAAAGATAAATCGATTCGTATGTTTTCACTATCAGAATATTATATTTAGTTATAATATCAAAGTATAAACCGGCAAAAAAGAGAATGAAGGCGGTTCATTTCTGGCACTCGCCGGCGGCTGCCGCGGCACGCTAGCTTTACTCGCTCAGCTCATGTCAAACTAACTAGCAGCTGGTTCATGTCAAACTTACAAGCTCCTCGCAACCTGATGATCTCACTTCTTACAGAGTAAAACACTTTCTGCCTAGAAAGGTTTTCAGTATGTAAAATTCAACAGAACTTGTTTGAGTTTATATCTTTATTGAGATAATTAAACTCAAAATCTGTTTATTTTACACATTTCCGAAAGACCTATACAATGACGGACAGACACGAATTGACCTCGTTTTAATTTTTGTCGTTTTATACTTTGACAGTATAACTAAAGATATTGTGAAAATGAAAAGATAAGAATCGATTTATGGTTTCTAACCAAAATATAATATGCCAAAGGACGACTCTGGCATTAAAACTTTCTTTTCAGCGGACCCTTTACACACATTGCTGGCTGCGAATCTTGCATTGTATACAATACCTAGTCATTGTTTACATTGCTTAGGCAAAGTATACAATATAAAATCAAATTCGTAATATTTCGTACATTGCCTAAACGCACCCGGCATTGTATACATTTTTGTTTATGCGCCAGACAACACACCTCTTGTAATGGTCTCGAAATAGGGATTAATATCTCTGTGTTACGAGTTACCACACAAGGGAATAAGCCAGAGGCGTCTCCCAGCACACCCAGACCCGAGTTAATTCAGAAAAGATCGTTTTCTTAATTGACCCGATCGGGAATCGAGGCGAGAAACCGTGCTACAGCGCACGACGCCAATCGTGTCGTCATTGCATACATTGTCTTGGCATTATATACAATGCCTGAATTATATACATGGCCGGTAACATACATACCAAAACAAACTACATATAACACACAGACACGGAAAAACACAAATGTAACACAGCCACGTAGTTCAATACTTTCCGTTAAAACGTATTTTAAAGACCGCTATTTCTCTTCTCGTTTACTGAAGAGCTAATCCGAAAGATCAAAGTTCCCGAGGGATTCGCGGTGGTCTCCGGACAATGTGAACAAGTGCCGACAGGAAAATGGGGATAACGCAGATTGGCTGGCGATGTAGAGACGAACAATACAAAAGACACCGGATAGACAGATTGGACTGTTGCATGTTAAAAAAGCAAGATATAGCCGAAAGGAATTATGGTTTTAAGACGATTTTTAACTCAAATAGAACTGAAAAAAGTACTTATGAAAAATTATTTTGATTGTTTTAGCATAGAAACTTATGAATCGTCAAAAACAAAAAGTATTGAATTAAAAATAGGCATCTTTTGAATATAATTATTAATATAATTTTTAATAATTTAATATAATAATAATTCATTATCACAATCTTTTGAATATACAATGTGACCCGTTCGTATTGTACCAAACTTAAAGGCTGTTAACTAGGACAAAATTCATGGACAAAAAACACGTAATACGGCATCAAGTCCGCCTATTGTACTTTTAATTTAGTGCAATGAAGAATAAATAAATGAATAAATACGAACCGTTTGCCTACCATGAGTTGCCAATGTTGCCATTACGTTTACGGCGAATCGTTTCGTTGGAAAGGAGATTGCCCAATTTGGTATGGAATTTGGACCAATTTTGCTGCCTAATGCTCTGATAGTGCATTTTGTTCCTCAGACTATCACTAATCTGTGGTTCAAAGCGCATATAAAACTATCCCAGGAGTCCAAAAAAACAGCCTCTTGTTTTTAAATATTTGTATCGGTAAAAATATTGTGCGTTGAATTATTTTTTATTTTCCTGGACCTAATTTTTGTTTAAATATTTTTTATAGTTCTTGTTAATGCTACAGTACCACTGGACCAACTCCCACTTTTAGGCAGCACTTGGTCCAAACTTTGGCAATGTCCTTCGTATGCCATTTTGGTTCCTTTTTATATCACTAGGGGCGCCCCTATCGAAATCCCATATAAATACATCAAAACGGTTTACACGAACGATAGCGGCTGTCATTGGTGTCAACTTATGGTAGACATACTATACTGTTTTCACTTTAAAATGATATGCCTGACAGTTCACATTTTTCCGTGTGACTTATTCTATTTCAAACAAAACTATTGTCCTTTCGAAACTTATCAAGTAATAAGTAATTTGAAACTTATTAAGTAAATTATGAACTGTCAGGGATATCATCTTAAGGCAAGAGTAGTATAGTCACATTCTATAAAGACACGGTATATAAACATAATGCGACTTTTTCTAATTGTTTCTGTTCCAAATTTAATTTGGTTATTAAATTTAATACAATGCGAGTTTATAGAGTATAATACATGTTAACCTAAAGTTGGCTATCAATAGACGACTATAGGCTAGACTCAAAATTTGACGTAATCAATTAGTATTGATCGTTTATCATCATTAACTGCCAACAAGAAGTCGACTTTTGACAAAAAAACTTATTACCATAGCGACCGGTTGCAGCTTGCATCCGCCAAAATTCTACGAATTTCTTTTTCCAAAGCAATGGTATGTACTCTAAACAACTTAAACTGGGAATTAAAGTTGTAGATGGAGGAAAAATACCGAAAAAGATGCAGTATAGAGACCGCATTATATTTTCTGTTTGATGAGAAGATAATCGTCAACTTCAGTGAGATCAAACATTTCTGGTTATCGCTTTTCTATATGGCTTTCCCGAAGAGAGCGGTAGAGACAGAAATACAAATGTGTTTATAATATTTTCCATCAAGAATTTTATTGAATTTTTTTAATATACAGGCTGATAAATGTTGTACCAGGTTATTAGGTGTTTTACTTGACAACCCTGTATTCCTATTTCATATCTTAACCACGTTACCACAGCATTATATTATATAATAATGTACAATATTGATGGTGCCGGGGTTGATTCCCTGGGCAATTTATTCTGTGACTGAGTTTTTTATAATGTCATTATGTCTTGAAACTAGAAAACTATGTAATAAGGAGTACGTATGTTTGTATTACAGACGTTTACATTCATCATAACGCCATCATAACGGCATCATCATCATCAACGCTGCGATGAGATTAAATAGTATTTTTACTATCAAAATACTTAGCTACTGTTTTAAATATTTATGCTGCTGTCGCTTCACCTTCCCATAAATGCATGAGTCTGGGCATTCTGCACCTGCATCCCCTCTGATTTGCTGATGGATAAAGCGGTTTGTATGTGTGCGTGTATGTGTGCTAAGTACATGTGTGTAACTAATATGGATGTACAGTCAAACGCATAAAATTATATAAGTACGTTGCTAAAAATTTCTACATACGAGAGTTTGTTCAGACTTATTGTTGACTTTTTGTTGTATAGATATGTGTGTCTAATGTTTTCCCAAAATACAGGCCTAGCATTGTTTAGGAACCTCTGCTAATGTAGAGAGTAGTTTTTCACTGTGTTATTATTTTATTGTATTTATTTTGAATGTGTTGTCAATAAAGATTTTTTTTTGCTTAGATATTTTTGACAGTACAGATATTTATTCTTTTAACCTAGGGCTTAGATTACATCAGTCATTCTGCCGTAACAATAATTCGGAAACATGGTTTTTGTTGGTTAGATACAGGTTGTACTTGGATTGTTTAGGACTATCACCAAATTGAACTAAATGTAAAATTCTCAAGATTTAGCTACAATAAATGATGAACAAATAATAATAATAATAATAATCTTTATTTTCTTCACAAAAAGAAAGAAATACAAAAATGAGATAGTACAGTTATGTTCATAATTGTAACACTTAATGTGAAGACTGGTGCTTGAAATAGGTTATTAATAACCTGTGCTACAAGACACCAGGTTCTCCACCTCATAGATTTTTTAACATTATTAAAATGAATAGTAAAACAATTGTATTAGGTGCTAAACTAAATAGTTACATAAGTAAAATTAAACAGTAACGTAAAATAAAGAAAATATAAGTAACTTAAACATTACAAAAGTTATTCTCAATTAAATCTTCTGTGAAGTTTACAATAAAAACTAAGTTTATATTTTTGTAACTCTCTTAACATATAATGAAGTAAAATTAAAACTATTTAAAATTAAGAACAATAGATGTCACTCTCATTCTAAATAACAAGAATATGTATATATAATAAAAGTGTCGCTCTCACAGGGCTACAGCACAAACACAAAGGCAAATTACATACATATTTATAAAAAGACAGAATAGATATTTTACTGCGTTCATTACAAGAAACTGCGATACTCACTTGTAATATACATATATGCAAAACCAAGGTACAACAGGAGTATGTGAGCATCATTATTTAACTAGTAACAACAAAGTCAGGCCAAGGGGATGTGGATACGGTTCAGGTCACACTCATTCATTTTCAATAGATGCTTAAAAAGTGGTTGCCTTATTGTTCTACTGCTGAATTGCCGAAGATTAATTTTGCTATGTAGGATATTGTACATTCTAGGGGCTAAAAATGCATAAGATCTCTGAGCAAAACGGGTTTTAAAAACGGTACCGGGCACCGGTTTAATCTTTTGTTACACACCGGAACCGAGGGCAGTGTTCTACAGTGATATCTGCGAATTGCTTGAAAAACAAATAACTTGCGCACAGACAGCGTGTTAGTCATATCATGCAACAAAGCCGTTGGGTGGCGAATTGGTAGTGACATGAGGACCTTCAGCACAGCCCTTTATGCTCTTTCAAGTTGCAGAAGATGTACCTCTGCTGCCCCACCCCAGGCGCAAATACAATAACTTAGGATAGACTCTCCAAGTGCTTTATAAATTCTCAGTAGAAGGGAAAGGTTTGCCACAGTACGAAGGTTTTTGAAAACGAAAATTAGTTTTCTCATACGGCCGGAAATAAGAGAAAAATGTGAATTCCAGTTCAAGTTTTCATCGATTATGACACCTAAGTATTTGATGAAATGTGCACGGTTTAGGTTGGAACAGTTACAACTTCGTGGTATTCTATCGGTAAGATTACAGGGAAACGTATGAATAGGTAGAGTAAAAATGTCCTTAGGGCTACCAGCGGATGTTATGCTGAAGCAAATATATTTTGTTTTGCTTGTATTGAGGGACAAAAGGCTGTTTTCCAGCCAGGCTGTAACTCTAGATAGGCCTATTTCTGCCATTTCACGCACGCTTTCCCAAGAGGAACCAGAGAAAACTATAGCGGTGTCATCAGCAAACATGAATAAGTCCCCATTTTTGAGCTTCATTTTGCATAAGTCGTTGATGTACACCAAAAACAGCACTGGTCCAAGGGTGCTACCCTGCGGTACACCATACCCACAAGAGGTTACCTCACTCATATGACCCTCAACACAAATTTTCTGATCTCTATTACTTAGATAATCAGTAAACCATTGAAGTACTGTGCCCCTTATCCCAAGATTTTCAAGACGCGATAGTAGAATCGGCACAGACACTGTGTCGAATGCTTTTTGAAGGTCTAAAAACACCCCTAAACACTTTTTACCTTCATCAAGACATTTATGTATTTTAGATGTAAGATCCAAAACCGCGTCTTCTGTAGAAATTTTTGATCTAAAACCGTATTGATTCAACGCTAGTAGGTCATTGCATTCGAGGTAACTAGTCAGACGCTTAGATGCCAGCTTTTCAATAATTTTAGACAACGATGGAAGTAATGAAATAGGTCTATAGTTAGAGGGGTTATCTGTGTTGCCAGTTTTCAAGATCGGAGTGACAATTGCCTTTTTACAAATGTTAGGGAGCACACTAGATGAGAAGCTCAGATTACAAAGGTGCGCTATCGGTTTACTTAGAACGGATTTAAGTTTCTTAAAATAATCATTAGAGAGGTTATCCCAGCCCGGGGAACACCTAGTTTTTAAGTTTGATATTACACAGCCAACTTCACAATGATCTGTAAGGAACAATGACATAGAGTTAGACTTCTTACTGTGATATCTAGATTTATCAGCTAACTCAGACTCTGTTACATTGAGCTTTTTGAGTGTTATATTTGCCAGATCACTGCCTACGGACGTGAAATAATGGTTAATTGTATTTAAAGATTCTTTAGAACTACTTTTGATACTAAGAAGATCACTAGCTGATTGATTTTGCTTATTTAAATTACTCACCTCTTTAATAATCCTCCAGGTTTCCCTACTATTTTTAGAATTTACTGCCAACTGTGATCGATAGTAATTTTGCTTGAGAGTTTTTACGATTCTAGTGCACCAATTACGTTAAGAGACATAAATTGCTTTTAGGCTATCATTACTCGACTTTTTCAGCTGTCTGTGAATACTATCTCTTTTGCGTAGTGATCTTAGAACACCTACAGTTATCCAGGGTTTGAGCACCTGCCTTCTTTTCACGACTGTAGTAGAGACGGAAAACTCACTAATTGTATACCGTAGTCGGTCAACCAAAAAATTTGCACACCAATTTGTATCGCTGCTTTGATAATACTCATCCCAGGACGATCTTTCTAGGTAGGTCGATATAGATTTGTAGTCAAGTTTAACTTTTTTTAAAGGTACCTTTATCTTATTTGTAAAGTTTACATTACTTGCATAAAATAAAGTTGGCGAGTGGTCTGTGATGTTGGTTGCTTCAAAGACTACCGTCTCCCACAAAAACTGAACTTTGGCCATTATATTGTCAAGGCATGTATTAGACTCTATGCGTGTGGGGGAATTGACACCCTGTATAAGACCGCTGGAAGCTAGTAATTCAAGATAGTCACTAGTAACACTATCATTTTGACTGAGAGTATCTATATTGATATCACCTGTAAGTATGATTTCCCCGGTCACACTCTTAAGTGTATGCAATAGCCTATCCAAAGAATCAAAAAAAGGTCTTAGGTTTTTGAAACAGGGAGGTCGATACAAGCAAATAATAGATATCTTATCGTCCAAGTTGACAACAAGACAGTTGCATTCAGCCATGTCTTCGGGTTCATACACATAACATTTAAGATGCTCTGCGACGTATACTACTACTCCATCATTTTGATTGTAACTGTTTTTTGTATGGAATGTGTTGTATCCAGTGATTGTGGTTATATTAGAGTCAGCTTTTGTCCAAGTCTCACTCAACACAAAAACATCCACCCGTACGTCGAGATACGTAGAAAACATTATAAAACTATCAAAGTTCTTATTGATGCTGCGGATATTATGACTCAGTATACAGAGTGATTTGGCATCAGGAGTAGGGTTACGAGCTAGAATTTTAGAACATGTACCCGGGTCAACTACACGACTACACGTAATTAGATCCGAATTGTCTATAATATCGTTAAAGTCTTTATCTATTGTACTCATATTTGATTTTTTTGGTGATAAATCGGGCAGAACAGAGAGTTAAACAGTGGCATTACCTCAGGATAATACTCGTATATATGTTTGTGAGATGTGAGAGAGTCTTTGCAGTAATAATTAGAATAATGAAGAAATATAATACAGGTAGTTAAATCAAAAGTTTGACTAAAATGAACTATTAATAAGGCTGTAACTAGTTTATAATAATAATTAAAGTAGTAAAAAGATTCACCTAGTCACGCCAAAGCAACCTTAATTTTTGGGATGTCATCTTCACACATGATTTTTAGCGCTCTTGATCCTTCTTTTTATCTCAGGTACACAATGCCATGCGAGGTCCAGCAGAACTCATACTTAGCTTCAGCAGCGAAGTCTCTCGCCAAACGAAATAAATTTCTGGTTCTGAAGGTCAATGATTCCGAGATGAAAACACGATGGTTAGGCCTGCTGATCCGCAGATGTTCAGTGCTCAGCTTATTTGAAGGATGCTGCCCATTGTAGGCCTTCAAGCCATTCAGTATTGTGTCCTTACAAGAACTGCTAATAAAGTCGACAATTATGGGTTTGTTAGTTTCGATTTTTGTGTTGATTCTATGTATTGTTTTTATGTCTCGCTCACTTATATCTACACCAATTGTGGTGCAGATATTTTGGAATGACTCTCGTAGATCTTGCTTGGTTTCTGAAGTGGAAAGTTTCGGAATTTTTCGAATTTCTACTTCATTTGACCGCGACTTCCGTTCTAGATGTTCAATTTTTTGTTCTAATGTTTCGATGTATTTACGCGTTTCTTTTTGTTTCATTTTAAAATCCTCTATCTCGTCCTTCATTTCATCATACTTCTGTGTTAAGAAATCTAATGACCTTGAAATATTGTCATTCTGTTCCTGGATAGTTGTAGCCTTTACATTCGTAGCTGTGACCGAGCTCTGAATCGACTCGAGTTTTTCAGTCTGCTTATCGGTGAAGTCACTAAACATTTTCTTCATCATTTCCATAAATGTGCGCATTGTACGTTCCTCGTCACTTATGAACTTGCGCCTGTTACGGGTTGTTATAGTATCTAGCGCCGAGTCCGAGTCTGCGTGCTGTAGTGTAATAGATGGTACAGCAGGCAAGGGGTCTGAGGTAGCGAGGGGGTTGGGGGGAGCTGGGGTATTAGCCTTAGGTGGGGTGCGCTTGAGTGACATCGACATCGCAAAATGTACTAGGAGATTATAAACAGTCAGTGTAATTCTGTCGCTTTGAATGAGAGCTCAGGCACGATTGGTCTGGATCGACGATTTCATACAACTTTGCTTTCCGTCCAGTGTAAGTTGACACCTATAGGGTCCGCCAACAGGTGTAAATGTGACAGATAGATGTTTCACTGGGCAGGTTGAATGGTTAGGGCAGTTGACTCACGTATCACGTAGCGTAGGTAGGATGCCGGTGTGTGTGTGCGCAGCCTGGCATTTGATGCTCTGGCCAGTTTATGCACTCCTATTATTTCGCACTGATTTTTGTAGTTTAATATGTAATTAAAAGTAGAAATTAAGGATAAGCGGTTATTCTAAAAGCACGTCTGATCTGGTCAGAATCCAGGAGGGGAGAGGAAATAATCGAATAATATTTGTTTCAACCTATGAAAATAATGTGCAATTTATTCAAAAGCAATTACAATTTGACCACGCAGCCGGCACCCCTGCGACCCTTCTTTCGTGCTATACTTGTATACTTAGACGCTGTTTACGGCTGACTCACCCCTGACACCCCTGAGTCGGCTTAAGGGATGGCTGAGATAATACTTGGACAAAGACTTTGCGAGCTGTGTGCTAACTGTGCTAGGCGGGGTTATGTTTTAATATTGCACACTTAGGGATATGATTTTGAGGGAACTTTAAACACACGCTGTGTCAGTAAGGGTTATTAATTCATTAATTCGTCCAACTATTCGGTTTATTCATTCATTCATTGGTTCTGGCATTCATTTTCAGAACGGGTATGAATGAATATGAGAAAGGTGCTTTCTCAATAATATTAAGGGTTAAATTCCATTTAAAATCCTTAATATTATGGCTAAAATGTGAAAACTATACCTTTTAGTAAGAAGACCTCCCCGATCGTACATCATATGTCCTTTTAAATCTTTATCGTTTTGGTGCGTAAAAAGAAATTTTGTCTTACCTTAATGATTAGTGTGCTGGGAGACGCTCCTGGCTGATTTCCTTGTGTGGTACCTCGTGATACAGGGATATTAATCCCTACTTCGAGACCATTACAAGAGGTGTGTTGTCTGGCGCATATTTATATTTATTATTCATTTATATTTACTGTAAGGTCAATTTCTTTCTTCATTGTGACTGAATGAAAAAAATGCAATTATTTATTCATTCAGCCTCAAATTTTGATTAAAATCATTATTTTAATTACTGAAGTGCTGTCATGTTTCGGAGGTAGTCAACATTGAGCGATGTTTTAGAAATTCAGTCCTGAGTGATGTTTTTTATTTAGACCACAATCTGACAGTATGCACTCCAACGTACGATATAATCCTCAGTTAGGTACTCGTGAAATCGCCTTACCGAGGATCTGCTTATTTTTAGTTTCACATAATCTCCTTATGAAGGAATAAATAAACATGCGAGTATTATCATACGGTTTGTTGTTTGCGGGTTTTCAAAGTAGGTTGTGAATGATTTGCATAGTTTTTAAGCGGCTTATAAACGTCCGGAAAAACAAAGGAATACTTGGGGGAACTTGGCTGTTGGTTTCACTTTAAACAAACGATTTAAATAAGCTAATGTTTTAGGTTTAAGTCTTGAACGTTGAAGTTCTAAGCGT
The DNA here is from genome assembly GCA_947369235.1 of Udea olivalis. Taxonomy (NCBI): domain Eukaryota; kingdom Metazoa; phylum Arthropoda; class Insecta; order Lepidoptera; family Crambidae; genus Udea; species Udea olivalis. The sequence continues at coordinate 3,535,747 of OX376362.1, read as the reverse complement.
TGTATATAAATACAAAGTTATCGAGCAAACATGCGGATGGTTTGGTAACTGGTTACCGGAACCAGCCACGTGCAATATCAAAGATATAACACTAGTTACGTCGAACAAGATAAACAATGTCTAATCGAACCACAATGGCTCCTAGCTAAGTTATGGCTACCATTCTCTCCACCAGAAACCTACCACTACTTTTACTAATTACGGCTGACCCGTTGGCGCAATGGCAGCGATCCTGCCTTTAGCACCGGAGGTCGTGGGTTCGATCCCCACTCATGACAAACATTTATGCTGACGAACATTTGTGTTTGTTGTGCGACTGGGTGTTATTTATCTATATAATTATATATTATGAAATATTTAAGTATGTTTATCAGTCTCTGACGTCCATAGTACGAGCTCTGCTTAGTTTGGAGTCAGATGCTCTTGGTGTAAATTGTCCCAGATATTTATTTTCATTTATTTATTTATCTAACATTGCCTAAGCTGTGTATGACATACACACTGGTGTGTGTGTGTGTGCGTGTATGATATATACACATGTGTATGACATATACAAGGTTGGGTACTCATTTGCACCCAGTATGTCTACCATGAGTTAACACCAATGATAGCCGCTAGCGTCGGCGTAAAAAGTTGATGTATGGGAGTTAAGTACAGCGCCCCTAGTGATTAAAAATGGAACTAAAATGCCATACAAATTTTCGAAGTCAACTATCATAGTTTATGTGACAAAAGCTCATGGTAGACCTACTTTAGGGTTGATCATTTTTAGGTGGTGTGATCAGTTGTGCTCTACCTCTCGCCAAACACTCGAAGGTATGTTTAAAATTATGTTTGATTGGATACCGCCAGCAGAGACTCGTATGTCCGCAGCACGAATGCAGGTTACATTCTGTTGTGCAATTACTGTTGTAAATTAAATAAACTGAAGCGAGACGCATTCTATAACAGTATGGTGCACCACCGACATCAATTACAACAGATAAAGCGAGTGATAAAGAGAGTTCTTCGCGTTTCAAAAAATGTGCACCTGTTTTGACGACGTTCAATTACTCCATCCTGCGGATTTCAGAATCGAGTAGATTTACACTTATCATCCCTGTTAATGAGAACTTAATTAATAAACATTGTAAAATTTATTTAAATTAATATATATATACGTCAAACAACAGACCAAATTGTCATAGTCTGAAAGTAAGGATAAACATCCTTGTGTTACGAGGTACCAAAGAAGAATTGAAGCCCCTGTCTCCTAGCACACTCAGATCCGAGCCATTTTAAAAAAGTTTATAAATTGGCGCCATCGGGAATCGAACACGAGACACCACGCAAGTTAAGGCTTGAAACTGCGCTACAGGGCACTGCGCCAATTGTGTCGTCAAAGTTGCGGGTCGCTTTCACTAAAAAGCTGCCGTGACGTCACGACGTAAGCGTCAATAGGTGCTCATACGAACGGAGCGCCTTGCGTTATCTATTTAAATGTATGACTATGTTTTTCACTTTATAACATTTTTCAGAGTGTTATATATCTTTTGTTGCTTTATCGGATACGAATTTAACTGGACAGGGTAGTTTGTCATCGCAAAAAATGTTTTGCACTTTACCCAAAATAGTTAGTGGATTGCAGTGTACAAAACCGTGGTTGAGTTTGATAAAGAACTTCGGTTCGGTTCCGTCTATTTAAACATAAGTATTTACTGACTAAACCGGGTTATTATTATAACCATAAGAAAATGATCTCGGCTCAAGTTTCTTTCACTGAAAGCTCATTGAAAAACAACCTTTGTCACTGATAATAATTACTGCTGCCCGAAGCTAAACGGTAACGGCAGATCGCCAACTCGCCACAAATGTTGAGCTACACAAGTTAGGTCTGGTTTCTTGGGATAGGTGACCTCTCCGGCCGAAACTTCGTTATGTATTTTTAAGTATTTTTGTTGAACTTAGTCGGAGGTTATAGGAAAGCTAAAGTCTGACATCAAGGTCTATGAGCTTAACATTAAAAAGCTTTTCAACAATCAGCACAGAGCCCTAGTTTTTGAGTATAGGAGTTCATAGTTAAGGAGCTTTTGCCCATCAGTGAGACGTATTTAAAGCTGTAATTATTTTTCTTTATTGCACAAACAAATATCATAGCGGATTTAATGCCTAATTTCATTCTCTAACAGCCGACCACAGGGCAAAGCAGAAAACGTGTCTAATCAAGCAGCAGTATTTGTTGGTTTTTATCAAACTTTATTTTGCGGAACGCTAAAACTTTTATGCGGGAGGCCATTTTCGTACGGCGGCCATTTTGTGGATACGGCCAGATTTGCGTATGAATTTTTTGGCGTTCCGGTACACATTCATGGGATTACCACAACATTGTTGAACGTAACTGAAGAGTTTGCGGTTGGGGGCTTTCCGCATAACGCATGGGCTTGTGTTTGTCAGGTTAAAGTGGCTTTAGTAGTTATTTTATTAAAGTAAAATAGATGACACATTACACCCTGCGCTACAACAGAACAGATCTGCTCTTTAGACACATTTTTTTTTCTGCAGTGGAAGCCTAAATAACATGATTGAAAATGACTAGTGAGATACCCAACAATGCCTTAATTTATTTTTGTTTATTTTATTTTATTTAATTTTATGAAAACTAAACATACCTCTGCCTCAATACGTGTTTTAAAGCACTGAACAAACAGGGGCTTTTATTTGTGTTTTACTATAAAGATGATGTGAACAATCCAACACAGCGAATGCTCACGGGAATTTACATTTTGTTATTTACACTTACAGCAAAATTCGGGAACGAATTTATGCAGCATCATGTTTCACGCGTGGTGTGGCCTAAGTGCCAATGTTTATTTAACAAGGTACAAAACACTTAGGTATAACACAGATAAGGGTGACATGCACACCTTGTTGCCACAAATCGGTAATAATCCGTTTTTCTTCATTATTGATTTCTTATTATAAAAATACACATTAAATTACATTGGCTTATGGTCAATTAATGGATTTTTAGCGACTGTCATGGGTGTAACTTCATGATAGGATTACTGAAACCAAGCGAGTTAGCTGGTTTTTACTTCGGACACTTCGTATTGGCACAAACAGAAAATAACGCATGCAGCGCGGCGCCTCTGACAGATAGTCCGCTTAGAACAAACCGACATTTTGATCACGCACACAGACACAGTGAGTTTACAGGCGATACCGGTGAGCATCAGTGTCGCGGCCAGTCGCACTGTCGCGAGTGTTTTTGATTTTATCGAACTTAGTGCAATTTTTGTCCGGTTCTGTCGTGTAGGAATAACCTACCTACTTCATTTTAAAATTCAGAGTGAATATAGTAGTAACCCTGGGTGGTCACGCAAGTTTAGGCAAATGCGCGAACGGTCCTCTGTAAACTCTTTATTTTGTGGCACAATCGTGGTCTCTGCTCACAGCCTGCAAACAGTCTATCCGTCAACTTAGATGTGACTTCAGTTTAGTGCAATCGAATATTACATTACTCGTACAAGCTTAGAAAAATTACATATAGAAACCTAGTCCGCGCGTCCATTTTGAAGCACCTTGATTGGAGCCATAAATGGCTCTAAACGGGCCGCTTTGCAGTGTTCATTACAGCTTCGCAATGTTCAATGTCAAAGCGCGCCGCACAAAAGCAAGTAATAGTCACGCATGTGTGGATCGGATTAGTGCTTCATTTCTGACGTTGCGGTTGTATGAAGACTATCCTTCTATACGTTATTATTCTAAGCTTATAAGGTTATTTACGTATGCCTTGTTGCCTGAAAAGATTAATTACAGTAATTAATCAATTATATTTGCGGGCACCACTGATCTATTTGAGATTATCCAATATTTTATTCATTAGCAGTATTACTAAGTAAGTATGTTTACAGCAGCATAGGGCCGACCATCGCGGCGACGTGGTCCAATAAATATGCTTACCTATTAGGGTCTATTGCAGATTATACCGCAATTAACGAGCCTGTTTGGTAAAATTACATTTTAGTTTGGTCAAATAATGTATACTAGTACTACCAAGTGTACAGGGAATAGTGGGATAGGTAATATATATATATATATATATAGGATAAGGAAAATTATATGGCATAGGTAGATACTGAGTTTTACTTACAGGAAAAGATCGGTTTTATTTGCGATGGTTCGATGTTTTTCCGTAACACAACCTTTGGGAAAAAGAAAGTGAATTTGTCGTTGTTTTAAAATCTCTCATTAATTTATAATTGTTTCTCTTATGCAGGTGACCTGAACTGGCCCAGTAACCTACAGCAATTTTGATTCGGTAAGTTTATTTCAGTTCATATTATTTATGATATGAAATGATGAAATGCTATTTATTTATTCATGTAAGCGTAAATATGGTTTATAATTTTATAAATTATGCATAAACATAAAGTGACTCTACCACCGGTTCACAGGTTGCTTCCAACGAAAAGAATCCGGCAAGAAACTCGATAGCAACTCTTTTTTAAAACATTTTTGGTTAATTATAGTTGAATTTCCTGATGACTGTAGGTACTTACCTACAGTCATAATAATGTGCAGAGTATATAAACTTACTACATCAAAAAAACAACATGAGTCTGAGCCCTGCAACGAGGGTAAATGACGAACACCTACCTAGGGCCTTCCGAACACGGTGATGCTTATGGAAGCTCTAAATTACGAAAGCGGATGTCATCCATTTTATTGGTCGATCTAGAGTGCTTAGCTTACAATCGGATTGCTACCAGCCTGGTTCCGCTACTGAGCCAGCTACCTAACCAGTTAATGTTTTTCTAAATATCTCTAACGTGCCCCTTCATGTTAACGGAACTCCGAAACCTTATAGTAAGAACCCGCTTTTATGGGATAAAATTGCACCTAAATCATACTCCCTATTTAAGATACTTTTCTATTTTCACCTCGCGCCACAAAAGCGTAAGAAAATGCCTGCAAAATTAATTTTGAAGTGTAATTTACGGGAGAATATATTAAAGCATTCCTTTCAAAGAAGATTAAACATTACAAATTTGTAATGTTTATTCTTCGTTTAATTATCTCATAATAGAAGAGTCGTTAAAAACAAGTTTTTTGTTTGATTCGTAGTGTAAAAAGGCACAAAACGTCCTCTGCGGAATATAGGCTAATCCAGAGCTATAACGAAATTACCCGGTTGCGCCGTACATCCACTGAAATCTAGCAGGATTTCAGTGGATGTACGATTTATCAGATTTTCATTTATTGCTAACATGTTAAAGTGACCGGAAACCGAGACAAGGGGTGTTTACTTGTCGTAATGGCGTTGTATGCGCGCTAATTGAGACAGGAGACACAACATTACAACTATATGAAAGTTGACGGTCACGCCACGGTCTCTTGTCCTTGTCTCCTGTCTCGGTCTTAGGAGACGGTTACAGTTTATTTGAGGTGCTCAATTTTGAGTTATAAATTTTTTGGGTTTCGCTGAGATCTCTTTGATGCAAACTATCGTTCTACCCGCCGAAACAGTACGAAGTAACGTAACGTTAGATCTAAAGTTAAAAGAAAATCTCAGGCTAACCTTTGCATTTTTAAGGAAACGTCGCGAACATCCGTAGCGTCCATAACAATAAATATTCCGCCGTAACTCGTATGTGTCCCATAAATCTCCATGAGCGGCCATCTTGAAAGTGCATTTTCCCCGTAGGAGGGTAATTTCCCCGGCTGGCAACATTTGTCATCATTCCGTGGCGAGTGGCAACACTAAAGTTAATGCCTACCGATATATTTTTTGCGATTTCTTGTACGAAAGGTGTTGTTTGATGTGGTGAATCAATCGTTCTTTGAGACCGTTCTTAATCGTTCAAAATGTTGTTTTTTTCCTTGCTTTCAATTTTCTGTAGTAGATCTCTATTTTTGCGTACAAAAGCAGTAAGGCAAACTGAGGCATATTTTTTACATTTTATCAAACATCTGGTTACCTTTTTTACCTCTATGTACCTCTACTAGAGTTTTCGGAGAGAGCCTATTTCAGAGCTCTGGCATAGCCCGTTTTAAAAGTTATAAAATAAAATCCCAAAAATTCCAGGCAAGCAGAAAAAGCCCAAAAATAAAACATGTCTGCCCGTACAGCGCTTACGCGGCGAGCCTATAAAATTTTAAATCTACGTCTGGTCATATGCGCCATGTTTGCCTACAGTCTGCTAGCCTGAATTAATTACTAATGATCCATGCGTTTGACTTTATCCCAAACGGGGTAGTCAGAGGCAAGTGACTGTTGCCGTCATGGTGAACGGAAAACTCAGAAGCCCGCTTTTCACCAATGGTATTGGAACCCAACGTGGTAGGTGGTGAGCTTTCCGCCGCTATCCGGGTTGATTTGGTCTTTTATCGATGTTTTTCATTACCGGAGAGTTAGTCGGCCATCAAACAAAAATACAAAAATTTTGGTTCCGGCGAGATTTGAACTCGGGCGGGTGAAATTCACATTCGAAATTGAATCTTAAAGTGTTATACTTATTTCAAAATTTCACACACACACAAAGACACTTTTATTAAATCCGTTGAGCACATCTGTTGAGTTGACATACATACAATCAACAAGACTATAGTCCTATGGTTTTATACATAAAACAATACTGGTACGAAAAACCAAACCCACCCAGTGTCTGAATTTCTCTTAGCAGCAGAAAGAAGAACTAGTGCTTTAAGATTCCCAATAAATAACAGTTAATTAAATTATTGAAAATACATGAGCCGTGACCAATTCGATTAGTGAGATTCGGAGTTTTGATAAAACATCTTATAATTTTCTTTTGTAATACCCGCCATTGGAACATGAAAATTCATATTTAAACAAGCGCCGTTTGTTATATCGACGAAAATTAGACTTCATGTAGAATTTGTCGCACCCATTTTGGGAAATTAAAATGTATCCTCGCATCGTAATTAATGAAATTGGCCGTGTATGCTTACATGTCCCCTAAATTCATGTTCTGTTGACTTTAGACGCTAATTTGAGTATGTAAACAGTGTATTTTGTCGATTAATTAGGGCTAATTTCGGTAACAAGCTATTTTCTGGTTATCAGGAAGAGCTCGCAGTTTGTGGCCTATAAATGTCTAGATAACGGGTTTTGATTACATACCCAAATCTCGATTCTGTAATGTGTATTTTCCAAACGTACTTTGGAAATAAAAACATTTCTAGATCCAATTCGCTGTTGTTTTATAGATACTGAATAAAAACCGGTCAAACACAAAAAAAAAAATCCTGAAGATATATTTGATAAAGAAGAAGACTCTGACTAAGACATACGACTGGTCTCACTTTATTGACTATAGTTGAGCACGAACTTCATCTAGGGCGTGTCTGGGAGAGGAACAGAATCAGACATTGTGCAGGGTAAAGGCAACTAGTCCCGGGCCGAGACAAAAAAACACGTGAACCTATAGGTTATGGACATAAAGGAACGGTCTTTCACGAGTGGCGACGAGTGGCAATTGCTTATTTAACAATCATAAACTATGTTTCGGTGCATTTTTGTAAGACTTCTTGATTATTTCATTGAATTGAAGCAAAACTTAAGTTTTTGCTCTATTATTGTGTGCATAATCTATTTAAAAACATATTGAATTGTCTAAAATTAGGTGGTCGCTAATTATTTGCTAAATTTAATTTAAAAATTTACTGTACACACTTAAAGTTATAATTAGGAAATTAAAAGGTGCAATCAATAATAGAGAAATAATCTATACTCAATTAAATTTCATCTAAATAATCACAAAAATCTTAAAAGAATGCGACGTTTAAGGTACGTGTAAGCCCTCTCAAAGTACAGGCTACGTCATTGTTGAACGAAGTATTTTAGTTACTCTGAAATACGCTGAAGTTACGACCTCTTAGTCTGTTAGTGGGGTAACTAAAATTGCATCGGTGACGTAAGTTTTATCGTTTCAGCCACCACAAGACCTTAACTTAGGGTTAAGTTTACTACTAGGAACTAAACTGGATTACTATTGTGTCTAATGAAATTTACACTTATTGTTTTACTGTGGAACTTATAGATGTACTTTTAAGAATATTAAATGTAAGATGATTGGTAGGCAAAACTCATCACCAGTTTTTGTGTGCTACATCTTACATAATATTCTTAACATTCCCAAGCACTACGAATTTTTCATTGGTTTTAAACCTTATCTGTTTGATTAAGGTTCATACTATGGGGGGGGGGGGGGGGAGGTGCCCGTGGCTAAGTGACGGCAGCGGATCGGCAACGATCCGATGTTAAGCAACGCCAGACAGGTCGGGTTATGGATGGGTGACCATCCCGACCGAAATTAAGTGATGCGTTTTTCGGGCATCTCCGTGCTTCGGAAGGCACGTTAAACAGTTGGTCCCGGCTGACGTCGCAAGATATCAGTCGTGAAGCCTAGTCAGAGGCTTAAAAAGGCGGCTTGATAACATCTGACGGTAAGGTTTATCACTGGCCTTACATTCACCTCTCCAACAATCCGCACTGAGCCCGCGTGTTGGAGTATGGCTTGTACCACCTCATAGTTGAGGTGAGGCCTGTGCCCAGCAGTGGGACGTATAAGGCTGTATTTGTTGTTGTTTGTATGGTAGGAACCATCTTCCTTCTGTTTTGAAAAGGGTTAAAATGTTAGCCTGATTTAAAACAGTATTAACTAATGAAACTAACGATACATAATAAGGATTTATGTAATTTAAAATAAACTCGCTAACTAGAACCAGGAAAGCATTTAGAACGAAATAATAGATTAATTCACCGCGCGCCACTGGGACTCCAAAATTTATCAATGAGATGATTCTAGCTCTCGCACGCCATTGTCCCCTGGGACACCTGGCTTATTATTGTTCTTTAACTTTCTAACTTTCTTCATGCTTTGGGGGAGTTTCAGTTTACATTAAAAAAAAACGACTTTTAAATAATATAAAAGGTTTGGATTAAATAAAAAATAATAATGCGACATTTACGTATGGGTGTATAGGTACTATCTTAAAACCTGTACGTCTACCACGAGTTGCCACTTTAAATTTACATTATCGTCCGCGTAAAAAAATGTATTGAGATTTAACATTGTCATATCATGTCATGTGTCATCTCAATAGATTTTTTTACGCGAACGATAACTTAAATTTATAGTGGCAACTCTGGTAGACATACTGGGACAGAAATTACGCATGCATCGCGGCGCCTCTGACAGATAGTCCGCTTAGAACAAACCCGTCAATATGATCAAAAACACTGACACAGTTTCTTAACAGGCGATACCAGTGAGCATCAGTGTCGCGGCCAGTCGCACTGTCGCGAGTGTTTTTGGTTTTGTAAAACTTGGTGCAAATTTTCACGTGATGAACTTGTTTTTTTTTTTGTTCAATTAAAAATGGGTTTGCGTTTGGCCTCAGTCTCGCCTGGTGGTAAGCGATGACGAGGCCGATGGTTGTACACGCTTACCCAGAAAATACCTATTCACTCTGGCCTTGAAGACACCAAGGTTGTAAGTATCCGGAAACACAGACGCAGGGAGAGCGTTCCACTCCCTAGCGGTGCGTACCAGAAAAGACGCAGCAAACCGTTGGGTACGGATCGCGGAAAGTCAACCACATGGGGGTGGAAGCCCTCCCGGCGTCTAGTGGTCCGGTGGTAGAAAGTAGACGGTGGTATCAGGTTGTGTAGTTCCTGCGCACACTCTCCAAAATACACCTTATAGAAGACCGATAGACAGGCGACTTTACGCCGATGCTCCAAACTCTGAAGTTTGGTTCCAATGAGCGCATCGTCGCCTATGAGTCTCGTAGCCCTTCGGTCCACTGAGTTCATTGCATCCAACTGGTATTTGGAAGAGCCATCCCACAGGTGGCAGCAGTACTCCATACACGACCGAACTTGTGCTTGATGCAAGTGGAGCAGCTGTTCCGGTGTGAAGTAACGCCGAACCTTAGAGAGGATACCAAGTTTTTTGGCAGCGGTTTTTGCTTTCGACTTAATAGAGCTACCAAAGTTAAGGTTGGAAGAGAGTTCCATAACTAGGAGCTCGAGGTGGTTGGTTATCGGTATCGGTGCATTCAGGAAAGTAGGAGTCAGATTGAATGGACTTCGTTTCGCGGAGAACAGACAAGCCTGGGTTTTGCTGGCGTTGAACTCAACGAGGTTAGCTTCGCCCCAGTCGGACGCTGCTTGTAATGTTGAATTCATCCGCTCAACCATGGCCTCTCTAAGGGACTCAGTCTCAGCGACACTGACGCGGGCACTGGACATATATCTCTCTGTAACAGTGCTGTCGTCTGCGTATCCAAAGATACCTGTGCACAATAGATCATTAATGTGCAGCAGGAAAAGTGTCGCAGAAAGAACAGACCCCTGAGGTACTCCGGCATTTATAGCCAATAAGTCAGAAGAGCAGCCATCAATGACTACCCTTATTGACCGTTCGCTCAGGAAGTCAGATATCCAGTCACACAGTGCGGTGGGAATTCCGTATGAAGGAAGCTTGCTTTTGAGACTGTCGTGCCAAACCCTGTCAAATGCCTTCGAGATGTCGAGAGAGACAGCGAGTGCTTCGCCGTGTTTCTCGATGGCTTCGCCCCACAAGTTTAGTTTATTTTAAAAATTCACAGCAAATGTAGTAGTAATCCTGGGCGGTCACGCAAGTTTAGGAAAAAAGGCTGGAGCAGTCCTTCTGTTAACTCTTTATTATGTGCCTGGAACGTCCTCCTTTCATCCATTATATTGTCTTGTGTTGAGTTAGAGGGCTTTGTTGTGATAAGTGTATACCGTCCCCCAAAAACTAACTTAGATAGATTTGAGACAGTTATGGAGGAAGCTTTGGGTAGGTTAAGTGCTAAGTCTAAACCCATTATTGTGTGTGGTGATTTCAATATAGATTTGCTAGTAAACTCATCTGAAAGCAATAGGTTATTGTCGCTATTTAAATCCTTCGGTCTGGATTATCAATTCCATGAACCCACGAGGATAACAGCCACAACATCTACTTGTCTGGATAATGTATTTTGCAACTGTGTACCCATTGAAAAGGCAATAGTAACTGAATTAAAGTCTGATCATTGTGGGCAGAAGATAACATTTTTAGATATAACTAACAATAGCGTTAATTACAGGAAAATAACATGTAGACCGAAGACGGGTAATCGCATTAATAGTTTTAAAACTAATTTAAAGCATAAAGTATCTTCCATTCCTTATAAGCAGGGTGACCCTGATGCAGTCTACAAAAGACTGTTTGATTGTGTTAAAAATGAATTTGATGCTTGTTTTCCCACCAAACAAGTTACTTGCAGAGTTCAATCTAAGTTTTGTGAATGGGCCACGCCTGGAATTTACAGGAGCAGACGTAAGATGTATGAGTTGTACGGCATGAAAAAATACAATTTCGATCCACTTTTTGTTGAGTATGTCAAGAACTACTCCAAAATATTCAGAAAAGCCTGCACTACAGCTAAGGCATTGCACATTCGTGATAAAATATCAAAGTCCACTAACAAAATAAAAACCACTTGGGACGTCATAAATCACGAAACAGGTAAAGCTAAACAGCGCGATACCTCATACACTCTTAATATTAACAATAACATCTTACAATCAGAAGCATCTGTTGCTGAAGCATTTGATAAGTATTTCAGTAATATACCTATAATCACTACAGCTTCATTAAATTCCTCACCAACTAGAGCGGAACATTTGTTGAAAGATAATGTATCTTGTTGCAGTGTATTCTTTAAATTTAAACATGTTGAGTCACTAGATATAATAAAAGCATTCAGATTAATTAATTCAAAAGATACCGCTGATCTTTGGGGTATATCAGTCAAAATTGTTAGCCACATAATTGACGTGATTGCCCCTTATTTAGCCGTAATATTCAATGATTGTGTGGATGAAGGTGTTTTTCCAAACTTAATGAAACACAGTAGGGTTGTACCACTTTTTAAATCAGGCAACAAACAAGACCCAGGTAACTTTAGGCCTGTTTCAATCCTACCAGCTCTAAGTAAGATCTTTGAAAAAATCATTCAAGAACAACTATTAAGCCATTTTTATGAGAACAATCTCTTACACAGTGAACAATATGGATTCACGAGAGGCCGTTCTACTACTGATGCTGGCATTGCACTTCTAAAACACATCTTTAGGGCTTGGGAGAATTCACAGAACGCTCTTGGCGTCTTCTGTGACTTGTCCAAGGCCTTTGATTGCGTTGATCACGATACACTTATACGCAAGCTTAATTTTTACGGGGTAAGGGATAATGCTTTAGATTTGGTAATTTCGTACCTTAGTTTAAGAACTCAAAAAGTTGATGTTAACAGTGTACTCTCTACAGGATCACAAGTTAAAATGGGGGTCCCTCAAGGATCCATTCTGGGTCCATTACTATTTCTGATATATATAAATGATTTACCTTTTTACTTAAAAGATATTTGTGATGTTGTATTGTTTGCAGACGATACATCTTTAGTTTTTAAAACTGACAGAAATAAAAACCTTTTTGATGATGTTAATGACGCACTTTCAAAGGTTTTACAATGGTTCACAGTAAATAATCTACAGCTTAATGCAAAAAAGACTAAATGTATTAATGTTAAGTTGCCTAATGTTAAAGATAACCCCATTAGTCTAAAAATTGATGGTAATACTATGAAGCTTGTAGATACAACAGTTTTTCTTGGAATCACACTAGATTCAAAACTGCAATGGAACCCTCATATAACAGCTCTCTCAGGCAGACTTAGTTCGGCTGCATTTGCAGTGAGAAAAATTAGGTTATTAACAGATGTTGATACTGCTCGTTCAGTTTATTTTAGTTATTTCCATAGTGTAATGTCTTACGGCATTGTACTTTGGGGTCAAGCGGCGGATATACAAACCATCTTTATCCTCCAGAAGCGAGCTATCAGATCCATCTATAAGCTTCGTGCACGGGCTTCACTTAGGGAGATTTTTAAGGAAATTGGTATCCTCACTGTAGCGTCACAATACATTTACAATTGCATTGTTTTGGTCAGAAAAAATATTGGTCTCTATGCTAAACACAGTGACATACATTGCAGAAATACTAGGAATAAGGATAAAATTGCACTTCCACTCTTTAGGTTACAAAAAGTTTTAGGATCCTTTATGGGGCAAGGTATACATTATTACAACAAAATTCCAAAAACCATTTGTGAGTTACCTTTACATAGATTCAAACATCACATCAAAACAGCTTTATTAAAAAAGGGCTATTATACTACAAAAGACTACCTTATAGATAAAAATGCCTGGGTATAAGCGCTCTTCTCGATGCGGGATTAAATAGCTCTATTGTAACAGATGTTTTATTGTAAGAGTTAATAGGTACCTAGTTTGTATGTACTGACTAACAATTTTTGTTTTTGAATTGTTTAAATGAATTCTTGTTATTATATTCTTTTATGGTTGGTTTTTTCTCTTTGTTTTATATTTTTTTAGGTATCAAAATGGCACACTGCTTGTACTTTACTAACCCCTGTTGTAAACCCAAAACAAGTTTAAAAGAGTAACTGCTGAGTTTCTCGCCGGGTCTTCTCAGCAAGAAACAACTCCGACGCGGTGGTAGAGTCGCATTATGTCTGTATACTGTTTATTTACATATCCATATTATTATGGTATTTATGTCTATTATTTAGTATATTTTGCTGTAAATTTGACGATTTGAAAGTACTGATACAGTCTATTTGAATAAAGTTATTTGAGTTTGAGTTTGAGTTTGAGTTTATCAAATCTATTGATCTTGGGGGCCTAAGTGGTTAGGTGATTAACCTATTACTTCGCACTCACTACATTGCTACCTGTTTGCTGATTGATCCATGCAGTACGATGTATCTCTAGTAAAAATTCAGATTCAACACTGAAACTTAAGGCTAAACTGGAATTTTTATCAGAAGCCTTGCGCACGAGTTCTTTTTAATTGAAAGTCTATTTAATTAGGTTGGCGAAAAAGTTTTTTCGCATATACACACAACAACATGGTCTAGGGATATATAAAACTTTTTTAAATAACTTAAAAAGTACTGGCCTTACAAAAAAACTATTAATGACAGATTATAAAAACATTATTAAGTTCCTTTTTTAAATTCAAATTTGTATATAAAAGGTTTTGTTTCAAGATGAAATTCGCATTCATTAAATTTCTTTCAAAGAAGTAAATCTTCACGAACTTCTAACTTGATTAAAGCTCCATAAATTTCCATAATTCTTTGTCAAACGCATCTCCGGTGTTCATTTAATCATGCCACGTAGACACTTGACCAGGAACGAAATGTTAAGAGCAGTGGGTATGATTCAAGGTGGCGCTACCCAAATTGCGGTTTCTGAAGCCATGAGGACCAGTCAGAGCGTTATATCCAGGCTCTGGTCACGTTATCGTGTCACGGGGGAAGTAGTGAAATGGCACCGAGGATCTGAACGCATTGCAACACATGTACAGGACCGATTCATAGTGAATGCTGCACGAAGTCAACCAAATGTAACGGCGATGCAATTGGTTCAAAGGCTACAGAGAGAGTATTGTTTGCTGGTAAGCGGTCTAACTTTGAGAAGACGACTGCATGAAGTCAACCTACGTGTTCATAGGCCACTTCGGGTACCAGCGCTAAGGAGAGGCAATCGAGGAAGAAGATCACAATGGGCTATTGCACACGAAAACTGGAACCATTCTCAATGGTCACTTGCGCTTTTCACTGCTGAATCCAGGTTTGAATTTCATCCTGATTCGCGTTTGGAGAGAACCTGGACGTTGAAATCGACTGCAGCACCCACAACAAGTTCATGCATATCAAGGAGACACAATTATGATGCAGGGCAGGAATTCGTCTCGGCGGTAGAACGGACCTCGTTTGGATACAAGGCAATATGACTGCTCTAAAATACCGAGATGAGGTGCTAGAGCCTGTAATCTTGCCCCAAAAACAGCAAATGGTACAAAATTTCCAGCTAATGCACGACAATGCCCGTCCACATACGGCGCGTATCGTTACAAGTTGATTACAACTGCATGATATCCAAGCTTTAGACTGGCCTGCATAATCCCCTGACTTGAATCCTATTGAGCATGCCAGTGATATGCTTCAGAGAAGAGCTCTTAGGAATTTCCCTGAAGATATTGTGCATGAAAACCAGCTTTTCTTGCATCTTAGCAGGACTTGGGACAGTATTCCACAACAGGATATTGACACCCTTGTTTTGAGTATGCAGAACCGCTGCAGATGTCTCAGGAGAGTCTTAGGTGGATCCACGGATTATTAATTTTAAGTTTTCAACCATTTAAAAAAAATACATAGTTGTTTTGTTTAGGTTTTGATGTTTCAAAAATAAAGTTAAGATTGAAATTTTGTCTGAGTTTTTCCTCTTCTTCTAAGTATTTTTTTTATTTAACTTTATCTTAAAGTTTATTTCTCAGATTAGATAGGCTATTAAACAAGGTTTAATTTAATGTGTAGGTGTCTTAACAAAAAGTTAATAGAATTTTAGTTATTTAGATTTAACTGAAATATCCCTTGACCAAGTTGATGTGTGTATTATGTAGTATGTATGAACTTATAATAAAATCTTTTTGGCTATACTATTGGTATCTGGCTGGTTTTGGTATCATTAAACGTTTAAATTTTAATGAAGATTATTCCAAATTCAAATTAGGAAAATGTGTGATTTTCATTTTTTTTTCTTACAGTCAAGATGAGTCGAAATGAAGAAATTCGATACATTTTAAAATTTTACTACAAAAAAGGTTAAAATGCAACGCAAGCCACGAAAAAAATTGCGATGTTTATGGACCTAGTGCAGTGTCTAGGAGTGTAGCACAAATTAGGTTTAAGCGTTTTCAATTCGGAAATGCACGTCGCTCTGGTCGCCCTATTACGGATAAAATGGATGCCGTTTTTGAAAAAAAGGAGCATGATCGGCATATCGGTAGCCACGACGTAGCTGAAGAACTGGGAATTGACCACAAAACAGATTTGGCACATTTGAAAAAAACTGGGTACTCGATATTTGGGTACCTCACGAGCTCACTGAAAGAAACCTAATGAACCGTGTGCTCATTTGTGATTCTTTATAACGACGTAATGAAACAGAACCATTTTTGAAGAAGCTGATGACAAGAACGTGCGAAAAAGGTCGTGGTTAAAGGCCGGTCAGGCTTCACAGACTGTGGCGAAACCCGGGTTAGATCGCAACAAGGTGATGCTGTGTGTGTGGTGGGATTGGAAGGGCATTATTTATTATGAGCTGTTACCTCCAGGCAGGACCATCGATTCTGAACTCTACTGCGAACAACTGATGAGATTATAGCAAGAAGTTGACACAAAGCGGCCGGAATTAATCAACAGAAAGGGTGTGGTTTTTCATCATGACAACTAGACCTCACACATCTTTAGCCACTCAGCAAACATTAAGAGAGTTTGGCATTGAGATGTTAATGCATCCGCCGTATAGTCCTAACCTTGCACCTTCAGATTACTACCTGTTTCGATCTCTTCAGAATTATTTAGGCAGTGTCAAGTTAACATCACGAGAGGACTGCCAAAACCACTTATCGTGGTATTTTGATAAGAAGCCTCAAAATTTCTATAGCAATGGGATCATGGACCTACCTTCAAGATGGCAAAAAGTAATCGAACAAATGGCACGCACCTACATACTTTAGTTAAATGTAAATAAACTATATTAAAAATGATTTGTTTTTTTTTTTAAATGCGAAGAAAATGTTTCCCCAAAATATTAAGATTCTCGGATTCGGATTTAAAAACAAAATATAAAATACTCTAACGCGTGTAATCAATTAAAACATTTTATTTTATACATTACCCTTACTTTATCAAACACGAAAAAAATAGGTACCTATCCAATTTGGTACACTCGTTCAGAAGTTATGCACGTACATACACTTCGACGATTTTTTTAAAGCGCCAGACTAATTAAATGTCCCTGTGTTACGAGGTACGAGACAAGAAATTAAGCCAGGGGCGTCTCCCAGCCTAGCTCAAGGGCCAATTTAGGAAAGATCGTTTCTTGAATTGACTCGATCGGGAATCGAACCCGGGACACTACGTAAGTCAAGGCGAGAAACCGTGCTACTGCGCACTACGTCAATCGTGTCGTCGATAAATGTTGTAAGTATTGACTATAAAAAAAACACAAAATTTATTAATTGAATGTGTTTTTAATTATTGCCTTCGGAAAATAACAAATGTTCGTCTCAACTACCCAATTGCTAATTGCTCCCCACTACTCACCCACCATTATCCAACTGTAATAAATTTAAAGCTAGAATACATACGCGCATAAAGCCGGGGGCACAATGCAGCAGACAGCAAGTGCTAACTGCGAGCCACATTTACATAATAAAGGCGGGCCTACACTCGGGAGCGAGCGAAATGCGCTGCGAAATTATACATTTCAATCTGGAAACTAGTTTTATTTATTTGTTCTCGTGTAAGTGAGGTCGGAACTTGTGTGCAGTTTTGGTTAGTAAAATAATATAGCTTTATACGTTCTACTTCACAGCAGACCTTAAGTTTTACCTACCGAACTAAAGGTGGTACAAGCCATACTCTAACATGCGGGCTTAGTGCCGAATTTAGAGAGATTTATGAATGTATGTAGGTACCTAAATGTCGTTAGGTAGCTTTTAGGCAAACACAGATACAGTAACTATCTAGCAAGTATCAAAAATACACTTGCTAACCTACACTGTAACATTTTCACTGGCCAGTATCACCACAAAGTTTTCTCGTTAAAATTCTCCTCAGGAGCGGCGGCCGCGAGCGACATTTAAATATAGAACATCATAAAGGTACGGGCGCACGACACGCATGAGCGCGGATCAAACGGAATTATCCGTCGAACCGGGACACCTCGTCGAGCACGCTGCAGGCGTGTGCGAAAGGCTTTACCTCATTTTTGTATTTTTTTAATCTGTTTACTGAAGGGAGGGTGGGATAACCTGTGGTTGGAATAACAGTTTAAAAAACGATTTATTTTTAATTTTATGAAGCTACGTACACCAAAATAAGAGTCATGCAGATTTGGCCTTAGTTGATACACAATACTGGGCCCATTTTACTGATTTACTGATGGAATCGTAATTCAATGGCGTGATTTTAACATTTTAATCCTAATTTGGTCTTTAAATTGGGATTTGAAAAAAAATTAATCAATGCCCAGGTCAGCAATTATAAAAGTTTTCATTATAAGGTTAACGAAACACGAATCATTTTTATAAATTTCACACTTCACTCTATAAGTTGATACAAAAAAAATTAACCTCCTTTATTGATCCAACCAAATTACTCATACCCAGCGAACGGTTACGGAAAACTTTTTGAACACGTCCACACATGTCTACAATATTCACTTATCAGCAGCAGTGGTAAAGACAAACTTTCTACCCTCCGGGCATTTAAGCGTCCGTCCACAATGTTCTGCATTTTAAAAGGCAAAAGTACACCGCTTAGGAAACGCCGCAAGGAAAACTTCGGTGAAATGCGAATACAATTGCAAGAACTTTCGAGGTTTAAACTACAAAGATTTGCAAAGAAAAAGAAGCAAGATTGTGGTATCCATAAGCCAAGTTTACAGTCAACTACAGAGAGGCTAGCACTGCCAGCGTAAGCTGAACTTTTAAATTAAATTAAAATTATTTATTTCAACCAACTGAGGTCATTTTTTTTTATATTGCCCGTCAAGATGACCTCACTCCACCTGATGGAAAGCGGTCGTGAGGTCCAGATATGAAGTTGACAAGCCCAGTCATTCATACGAATCACTGGGCTGGCCATCCTTACCTTGAAGGCCTGCAGAAATGCCTTTTCACGCCCCGCTTGAAGAACCCGGGACTAAAAGAGGAAGGAAACACATGTGCTGGAAGAGCGTTCCACGTCTGGATGGTACGACAAAGGAACGAGTTACCGAACCTTTTAGTTCATTTAGTATAGTTTTAGGTCATATCTTTGTTAATATTACACAATAACTTAACCTAATGTTAGTACAAACCTACAAGCCTACTATTAGGCTGCTTTTCCACTAGAGATGTGCTATGCAGCTACGCTGCGAGGATGTGCAAGATAAGCTATGTAAACCATTAGGCCGTGCGAGTAAGATGTGCTACTAAGATGCGCCGCCGCAAGGTAGCTGTCGAGGAAGATGCGAAGCTCGAGCTATGCGATGTATCGACAGTAGGGAAGGCATGCACGCACAGTACTCATCCACAGCACGCAGATGCGTGTAGATACACCACTCACTCTTTCATATAAAAAACATAGCTTAGAAGAGTATCCCTTTTCAGCAGTGCTAATGTGGACCTATGAATATGATTAGTGGAAATCAAACGAGTCCACGTTAACGAAGCATATCACATCTCTGGTGGAAAAGCATTCTTAGCGCAGCCGCAGACTGGGCCACTACATAATTAAAATCACCGTCATGTCACTAAAGCGGGTGCACCACGGTCGCCAACAAGATTACCAACAGGTGACCTTGATCAGGCTGACTGTTGATCCATTGTGATTTGGTTGCCAACGGCCATCCACACGGTCGCCCCGACCAACGTCACATCTGCTTGTGCTCTTTTTGGTGACCGTGTTTCAACTGTTTAAGCTGCAGACGAGATTTTACAAACAATTAGTAAGGCATCACGCAAACAGATCATGCGAGTAGCTGCACCGCGTTCAGAGGCCCGCCTCTCGTGCCTCTCGCGCATAGTTTGAAATATCGTAGTGAAACGACGAAAATTGACATTAATGCTTCGTTTACCAAAATCATTTCTTAACGATTACCCTTTTCTAATGATCAGTTTGATTTTCATTTCACATGGAATTCATAAAAAACTTAGAAACCTTAACGTTGTTTCACGACTGATATCACCCTTGCTGCTTTTTATACAAGTTCGAACTGTTACGAGTATTTCATAGCTCTTAAACCGAATAAATCGCCGTTTCAATTACCCATAACCTATTCCGCATTTAAGTACTCCCGATTGCTTCTGCCAATATAACTTCGCACGGTTGTTTATTCCTGCATAAATTACGCTAGAGCCGTCTATAAAATAAAGCAGTGCCGTAAAACATCCACGAACAAAGCCCGCAAGGAGTGCCATTGGAATCGCGAGAGAGAGCTGGCTCTCGACACACATTCGTTTGCGGGGGATGCGAGATTGATGCGAGTACGGCGTGAAATGCATTCGGGAACTTATTGTGGTGTACCGGATTGACGTTTTACTTTTTATCTTTTTTAAGCGGGAAATCTTTCGTACGTTAAAATCAGGACGGTTTCAGGCAAGTGTGTAGTGTAAGCCTTGTTAGCAATTGCAAAGGTAGCTGTTTCTGACATGAAAATCTAAAAAATTTAAGTAATGTACCTTGGTTACAAAACAGATTTTTTTGTTGTTGTTATTGCTAATAACTTCAAATTGTGCATACTTTATTAAATCATCAAAGAAGGCTTGGTATTTGGTTACAAACACATTTGATGCTGAATATGTGTTCAACGCATCCCACTACCCCTGGACATGAATATTTATGCATAGAAACTTAAAATTAATAACTTTCTTGCATAAATTGCAGAAGCGTCTATGAAAGTTCCCGTAAAATACGAACAAAGCAAAATCCCCATTGGAATCGCATCGTCGAGGGCGGGCTTGGGCGGACTCTTGGCGATACTCGACACACATACGCCTGGGGGAACGGGGGCGATATAACTTCGAGTTGATATCGAGACGCGATACATACCTGGTGCAAAAAGGATTGCATTTCTGCAATCACCCTTGTGACTCAAAGGCCTCTTATACTGCAGCATGAGGAGCCTTTAAAACCAGGCGTGAAATTTAAATAAATACAAAACTGAAATAAAAAGTAATAGCCTACTTTCCACTGCAGGGCACAGGTCTCACCCAAACTGATGAGATGGTACTAGCTATACTTCAATACGCGTACTGAAGGCGGGCGGATTGTTGGAAAGGTTCGTGCTACGTTGCTACGAAGTTGCTACGAAATTGCTTTAAGGCTGCTACGACATTGATACAAAGCTCACTTGCTACGTGTATCTATTATATTTGTTGTTTTGTTTCATTGTTTTACGGTAACTTCGAAAGCGAAGTAATCGAATTCCTCGTAATAGCACAAATTAGACATGCGCGGCGCTCTGACAGATAGCCCGCATAGAACAACACGCCATTTTTGACGCACGCACACAGAGACATGAGTTTACAAGCGAAGTCAGTGAGCTTCGGTGAGTCGGAAAGTCGCACTGTCGCGAATTTTTCACATGATGAATTTTGTTTTTGGCCGGTTCTGTCAAGTAGGTATAACTCACGTACTTCATTTTCAAAATTCAGAGCGAATATAGTAGTAACCCTAGGCGGTTCCCGCAAGTTTTGGAAAAAGGTGCGAGCGGTCCTTCTGTAAACTCTTTATTTTGTGGTAATAGTTTGTGGCTGTTACATTTAATAGGTTTTTTTTAATAAAGGATGGATCACTTTAGAAAAACTGTAAATTATCGTAATTATTGTAAATCATCTGATGTTAATGAAAAAAAAAATGAAAAATTGTTTATTTTTGATAATAAGTAGGTTCTACATAAATTAAATAATAAATAAATATCCCTGGACATTATTCCACACAGCGCCATCTAGCCCCAAAGTAAGCTAATTAAAGCTTGTGTTATGGGATACTAGACAACGGATAAACATACTTAAATACATTTTCTTTTGTAAATACATACTTATTATATATAGGAGACACCCAGACCAGTACAAACAGACCTGTTCATGCACACAAATGTTTGTACTGTGCGGGGATCGAACCCGCGATTTCTGGTGTAGTAGCCAACTTCTTAACCATTACACCAAGTCGGTCGTCAAAGGTTGACTTCTCCTTTTAAGTGTACAAACACCTGTGACAGGAGAAGCCGCTCTCCCATAGCAGAATACAATTTTCCTATTGCTAATACATTACTTAATTTTAAATTATTTAGTTCAATTTACATTATTAAAAGTAGTTATGCAAGTAATAAAAAGAAAAAGTGGAGGCGTGTGGTGTACGTGTGTGTATATATATATATATATTTGTGCATGTGTGTGTGTGTGTGTGCGTGTGTGTATGTTAGTGTGTGTGTTTTTTAGGAATCGATTAACCATAGCTCTTGTACAAAACCCCACTACTTTATAATATGTACTATAACATTTTCTGTTTC
The DNA here is from genome assembly GCA_947369235.1 of Udea olivalis. Taxonomy (NCBI): domain Eukaryota; kingdom Metazoa; phylum Arthropoda; class Insecta; order Lepidoptera; family Crambidae; genus Udea; species Udea olivalis. Next base: position 3,513,519 of record OX376362.1, on the reverse strand, counting down.
GTCATAATTTAAGGATTTTAGCCAGTCTGTCAACAGTTTTTTGCATTCGAAGCTAGATTTTGTATAAAGTTTAAGAATTTTATTAACAGAATTATAAAGATAAGATGACTGATATGTGTATTGGTGTCTAGCAAAGTAGGTCTTACATTTTCGGGTTTCGGCTACAATATCATTACGTCTTCTTGCTAACACTGTGCTATCAACTGGGAGAACTTCATGTTTTGCTATTACAGTGTGCAGGATATATAATTGCCGAACAGTCAGTAAGCCTGCTATTGCATACAGAGTATCGGTTGGGAATCTAAGTTTTTTAAAATGCATAACCTTCAGGAGTATCCTTTGAGCCCGCTCTGCCTCCAAAAATTTTATGTTATGATGATTCGTTTGTATCGTGAAATATTTTACACACTACATAAGAAAATAGTTACTTTAGCTTTGTATCCTACTAAAGCATAGTTCTCTTTGAGCAGTTCGTTTTAAGCATTTTTCGTTCGTTGGCGGCAAAGGAATGTTGGGCCACGCAGTCTTAGCTGATTAAAACAAAAAATATTAACTGGGTAAGTCTTTGAGAATGTGCATATTGCACGGCGGATGACAAAGAATACTTTTAATGTAAAAAACATCAAATAAATGATAGTGTAACACAGAGATATACTCCTACTCTACTTGGAACGACAAATATAATTCTCATTTTTTTGGCGAATTAAGAGTAATATTAAAAAATGTACTGAAAATCTCACTACCGTCATTCCCAGATTTCGCCACATTCAATTCTATTTGTCGAAACCATTTACGAAGAACAAGTATTGGCTTATGAATTTGAGAACAAGAATAATGTATCTTTATTGCGTTTAAATAACATCGTGCGAAGAATATATTTATACATTTCAAAATCACTTCAATGATTATCCCTCGAGAATATATCCCTCACTACCATTGGTAAGGATGTTCACCTTCATCCTATGACCATACACTCAGAAGGACTTCTCCTTGTTACATGTATCTATCGGCAGCAGTCTTTGGTCGCCTCTCAGGAAGAACCTACGCGTCAAACAGTGGTCCAGTGCCGTCAAAGTGAAATTTACGTCCGTATGGGGATGTGAGGAACAGGGTGTAAAGTTCCTCATCCACCATTGAAAAGGGAGCATCCTCCAACCAGACGGGTGTTGTGACTGGTGGGCTACTGCCCGACGGTTGTTGTCGGGTTCTTGTATATAGGTTCAATCGCTCGGATAACTTTAATATCGCGATGTAGGATACGTCAGTTTTTTTTAGTTAGCATGTGGCGAGATAGATGTCGCTACATCACTCCCTTCCGAGACCGGAGGTCGATAGCAGGTTGAGTCGTCCATACATCTTGTGATGCTTGCCGGCCAGAAGAATGTTCCAGTGAGTTAGAACCAGATGCCGCATAGTTCACGGTGAGTCGGAACTGTCTGCGGTGATGGCCCAGTGAGTCGGGGTGATGCTGTTAATGCCCCAGTGGGTCGGAGTTGTGCAGTGCTGCGTAGTGGCTGGCTGCTGCGACCAGGAGAGAAGTGCGTTTCTGCTTGCTATGGTGAAGCAGTATCTGGCTGGGGTTAGGTTAACCTTATTGGGTTCAACGGCAACAAAACGCTTGCTGCTTTTCACCGACCGGAGTTCATTTAATCTGGCTTTTACTTTCCTGAATGCACCCATACCGAAAACCAATCGCCTCGGGCTGCTAGATATGGACCTCTCCTTTAAACTCAATAAGTCTAAAGCAAAAACTTGGCATGCTCTTCAAGATTCGACGATACTTCACACCAGAATCAGCTTTTACTTTTATATTAAGCAAAAACTCAGTCGTGTATAGAGTACTGCTGCCACCTTTGTGATGGCTCAGCTAAGCACAACCAGATGCAATGGAATCAGTGGACCGAAGGGCCAAGATACTAATAGGCGACAATACTCTCGTTGAAACAAAACGCCAGAATTTGGAGCATCTGCGTAAAGTCGCCTGTCCATCAGTCTTTTACACGTACAAGGTGTATTTCGAAGAGTGTGGGAGGAACTTAATAAACTGATATCTCCCTTTACTTTCTACCACCGGACTACTAGATGTCGGGAGGGTTGGTAGCCCTATGTGGTCGACTTTCCAGCAATCCGCACCTCTAGGGAGTGGAACGCCCTCCCTGCGTCAGTTTTTCCGGATGCGTACAACGTGTATTCAAGGCAAGAGTGAATACACATCTGTGACTGACCGACCTGAAAAAATTGACCACGAAAATTTCAGAACTTTTGTCGAGTGTCAATTTGTTCGGTTTTAAATGTTTTTGTACTAAATTGACAATTTTTCTCGCACTCAAAGTGAAAAGTACAGTTTGCATCTCGAGATAAACGCCAACTTAATATACCCTCGGTTTCATTAACTCCCTCGCACGCTCGGGAGTCAAACCATCTCTGGTATATTATGGCTTCATTTAGTTTATTGGTTCCCAAAGTGGTCCAGGTGGACCCCAGGGGGTCCACGGGAGACTCTACGGGGGTCTATGTAGGAGTCATATTTTTTGTCGAGTTTTGGGAATATGTAAAAAAAATCCACCAGAACCAGCAAAATTTTGAAAGTGGTTTATGCAAAAAAAAAGTTAAGGATCTTCTGGTTTAGGCCCTCGATATAAAATAAATACGTACTATTTTACCCATCAATTCAGAAACCACAACTGAGTTAAATTTGGATTGAACCATCGTCACTTATCAATATAAAATGTAATCAATACTTTTTCATAGAAGTTGAATCCCACTCCAGACATAGCAGGCAGTATTTCTACCACCCACGCTAAAGCAATAAGTACAAAAACATTTTCAACTAAATATGCGGCAATAAAAAGATATAAAATGTGATAGCGTCCGCCCGTCTCGCGGCTTCCACCGGAAATGGAATCCAAGACTGTCTGAGTCCCGAGCCCCAACACTTTGTGATCGATCGCTTTTAGAAAAGTGTTGAAGACATTCTGAAGATTTTTAAATCGTTTTACATACTCTGACAAAATAATGCCCGAGGGAAAAGATGGTCACATGTAATGCACATTTTGTTATGTTAAACCAATAATAGAGTAAAACGCCTGACTTGGCTAGAGCCTCTGAGCACAAAAAAAAGTTTACAGAAGGACCGCTCGCGCCTTTTTCCTAAACTTGCGTGATCGCCTAGGGAGACTACTAAACTCGCTCTGAATTTTGAAAATGAAGTTAGTAGGTTATACCTACATGACAGAACCGGCCAAAAACAAAAATTGCACCAAGTTCGACAAAAACACTTGCGGCAATATGATTCACCGCTACACTGATGCTCACCGGTATCGTCTGTAAACTCACTGTGTCTGTGTGCGTGATCATAATGACGAGTTTGTTCTTAGCGGACTATCTGTCAGAGGCCGCGCGCCGCATGCATAATTTGTGTTCTGAGGGTAAAAAGAAAACGCGCCATTTCTAAATTGAGAAACTATAAGATAACATAACAACATACCATCGCGACTATATCCCAAACGGGGTAGTCAGAGGAAAGTGACTATTGCCGTCATAGTCAACGGAACACTCAGAAGCCCCACTTTTCACTAATGGTATTAGAACCCAACGTGGTAGGTGGTGATCCTTTCGCCATTATCGCCGGGTTGATTTATGACCACTATGTAACTTACTTACTAATTAACTTTTAGATAAATGAGGCCTAAATTGCACATATTAGTGTCTTTGGTCGGTTAAACGCTGTCAAAGAAATTTAGAAAAAGAAAATAGTGTGATACTCGTAAGCCTTGGCCCTCTCTAACCGATCACTCCAGAAATTATATGAGAGAAGCCTATCTTTAGCAATGGCGATCTACGGCTTTTTTTGTAATGAATCTCTCCAAACCTACAGATTATGCTTAATTTCAATCTAGCATTGATTGCTACGAACTTTGACCGCTCTTTCATATCGAAATTAAGTGAATTCTGTACTCAGCTCCCGAATATGTACTACCTTTTTCAGATCCTTTGTACGTCGGCAACCGCCGTATTGTTCACGTAAAAGAATCTGCAGGGGGATGTATTAATGCTATCATATATTTTCTTGGTAAAAGAACTTTTTATGCTTCTATTCCATACGCTTTTTCGTAAATTATAACGTTGATGTTCAAGGGGAAAGTTCAGAACGCAAAATGGGATATGTAAAAGAGTGTAAATACAACCGCAAACGTGACTTTGTTTGAGTTGAGTTTATTATTCGTCTATCAGAAGTAGGAAGTATATTTAATATAACGATAAAAAGATCTTAACAGGTAAAAAATTTTATTTTATCCAAAGCGGAGTTTAGAATAAATGATTTACCTTTAAATAGTCGTTACGAAGTAAAGTCACATTTTTTCTTTTATGGCTATCCACTGAGTCAATCAGTGTCACTATTATGTCCTATTTCAGCCTTTGACACCTTTTACTACACCAGTAGGGACTAATGGAGTTAGCTGTTAGGTTAAGCAGCATATTCGAGAATACATGAGCGAAAAAAAACACTGATAAAAGGAGTGAAAAAAAACTGGAAGAATATTATTAAAGCTCTTTACGAAACTAATTATTATATTGCTGTGACGAGTAGTCCACGCTATTCCTCTTAACTCTATACTTAACGTGACTTTAACAGCATGACTTGACAATAGAAAGCCTTTATAATTGAAATAAAAGTCAGGTTGTTCTGTAATTTACTGCAATAAATTATTATTCAATTCTTATTATATAATAATAATATCCCTGGACATTATTCCACACAGCGCCATCTAGCCCCAAAGTAAGCTAATTAAAGCTTGTGTTATGAGATACTAGACAACGGATAAACATACTTAAATACATTTTCTTTTGTAAATACATACTTATTATACATAGGAGACACCCAGACCAGTACAAACAGACATGTTCATGCACACAAATGTTTGTACTGTGCGGGGATCGAACCCGCGACCTCTGGTGTAGTAGCCAACTTCTTAACCATTACACCAAGTCGGTCAAACTTCTTGTAATCGTTTTCTTGCGCATACTTAGACTTTCTAGTCTATGTAGATTAGTTTCAGTCATCTGTACGTCTACCACGAGTTACCACTTTAAATTTACGTTAACGTTCGCGTAAAAAATTGTATTGGATTTTGACATTGTCATGTCATGTTATGTCAAATCCCAATGCAATTTTTTACGCGAACGATAACGTAAATTTTAAATTTGCAACTTGTGGTAAACGTACTGTTAATTCTTAAAAAAGCAAAGAAGTTTTCATACTGTATAGCAAAGAAGTTTTCATATTAAACGCAATATTCATTAGTCGAAAATGGGGCACAGGGTACCAGGAAAATATGAATATAAAAGAGGTCTTTTATTAGCATCGTTAGCGGACGGCACGGTCCTCGAGCTTCGAACCGCAGCGCTCGAGCCCGCTAATAGAACAAAATACCTACTAGTTATTGTTTATGGTGCCTTGGTACTTTTCGTCTCTAACAAGGCATGTTAGGCATGTTTGATAGTAGAACTAATTGAACACATAACAGCAACTTTTTGTTTTTTTTTATGTTGGGTACATGAGTGCAATTAATATAATTATATAGTTTTAATAACGAAAGCCAAAATGCCCACTATAGCCGTTATATCACTATTAGTAGCAAAAAACTAATCAAACTAATAAATTATATACGCGTGTTGTATCATATAAAAGACAGTGTGTGTATTGTACTATATACCCTAATTACACGTTCTTTTCCCCCTTCGATCTTCTTAGATCGGAGCCGTTGTATTGTGAAATAGAATACGCGAAATGTAAATATCGAAATAAGATATAAGAGATAAGCCTCAGGGAGGTAAGGGTTAAGAGGCAAAAGTTAAAGGTCAAAGGTATTCATTTTCATAACAAAATTGCATTTACTCTTTTCAACATTATGATTATTATTGGAAAACCTTTTTTAATCCATTTGCATACTGGTGACTTTTGCTTTTCAATTCTGCTGGTGTGTGAAATATTTTTTTTTTATCCATCCTTAAATTTTTTTGACGTAACAACTTTGTAAGTTTCATTAACTGAATTAGGTAACATTTCTGTGATAAGTTTAGCCGCTCAGCCAAAAACGGTTTTATTCAGACCGTGCTGTAACACAATAACATCTTCATAGCTGAGGTTACTGCGTTTGCCCTAAAATGGTTAGGGGTTATTTTCTAGCGTAAGCATAAAGTGTATATGATATAAGAAGAGAGATCGAAGAGACCATGGAAGAAGTACTGAAAAAGGTTTGTAAATCAAACAAGAAGGTGGTTGTATGTGGGGATTTTAATGTTAACATTTTAGATTCTTCTCAGACCTCTGTAATATTTTTAAATCTTTTTAAATCATTTGATTTACTTAATCTTTTTGATCAACCAACCAGGATCACTGAGTTAACAGCCACCTGCTTAGACAATATTTTTTGTGAAAATATCTCTATTGAGAAATCAATTATAAACTGTTTGAAATCAGATCACTGTGGTCTATTGACGAAATTTGAGCACCGTCATGTCTCTCAATCAGTGGATATTAGTTATAGACCAGTTACCAAGAGTCGAGTAAAAAAGTTTCAAACTAATATAAATAAAGATATTTCTAACCTACTGCCCCAAGGTCATCATAACATAGATGATCAGTATAGGCATCTCTTTGAGATAATATTTTATGAACATAACCATATTTTTCCTAAGAAGAAAGTAACTGTTGATAATTTTAAGCTTAAATTTAGTGATTGGGCCACTCCAGGCATCCATAAAAGTAGAAATAAATTATACGAATTATATGGATTAAAAGCTAACTCAAACTGTCTAAAACTAGTTGAGCATGTTAAATTATATTCAAAAACATTCAAGAAATCATGTCATATTGCAAAGTCAATTTTTTTGCGAGACAAAATACAACAGGCTAAAAATAAAATCAAAGCCACTTAGAACATAATTAATAAAGAAACCTGTCAATCTGAACCTCGCGATCACTCATTCTCTCTCAAAATTCGAAATAATGTTATTGAGTCTGAGATTGAAATAGCAAATACATTTGAAACTTTTTTTCTAATATACCTATTGTAACTACAAGCACGTTAAATTCTAGACCACATATAGCTGAGTCCCTGCTAACATCTAGTGTTGATTGGTGCACAAATCAGTTCTGCTTTGATCATGTTGATTCTCATGACATCCTCAAGGTATTTAAGGAACTTAATATGAAAAATACCGAAGATTTGTGGGGTATTTCGATTAATCTACTCAAATCAATCATTAATACGATATCACCCCACTTAGCTAAACTTTTTAATAATTGCATAGACCAAGGTCAGTTTCCCAACTTAATGAAATTTAGTAAGGTCATCCCGCTTTTTAAATCTGGTAGCAAAAGTGACCCATCTAATTATAGATATTTATATACTACCAGCTCTCAGTAAAATCTTTGAAAAAATTATATTGAACCAGCTGCTTTCACTCTTTGATTTAAATAACTTACTACATGAGAAACAATTTGGTTTTACTAAACACAAGAGCACAACTGATGCAGGTGTAGCACTTATTAAACACATATTTGATGCTTGGGAAAACAAGCAAGATGCAGTAGGAATATTTTGTGATCTTTCAAAAGCATTTGATTGCGGGGATCATGAAATATTACTGATTAAGCTAAGACATTACGGTGTTTCAGGTATCTCATCTCAATTAATATAATCCTATCTTACAGATAGAACTCAAAAAGTTAGTATCAACGGAACTGCATCTTCCGGTGCCACCATACGTATGGGAGTGCCCCAGGGATCTATATTAGGACCTTTGCTTTTTCTTATTTATATAAATGGTCTTCCTACCTATATCAAAGATATTTGTGAGATAGTATCATTTGCTGACAGAGGTAAGCAAGCATTTGACGATGTAAATAATACTCCCTCAAAAGTACTATGTTGGTTCACTAGTAATAATTTAATACCTTATGCAAAAAAAACAAAGTGCATCAAATTATCTATGCCCAATGTGCGACAGGTTGATACTATTGTAACTATGAATGACGAGCCATTAGAATTAACAAATTCTACTGTATTTTTAATAATAACTTTAGATTCTTAGTTACAATGGGGTCCGCATATAAAGGCCCTGGCAGGGAGATTCAGTTCCGCTGCTTGTGCTGTTAGAAAAATAAGACTCTTTACTGATATTGAAACAGCAAGACTAGTATATTTTAGCTACTTTCATAGTGTTATGTCGTATAGTCTACTGTTGTGGGGTTCAGCTGCAGACTTGAACACCATTTTTGTACTTCAAAAAAGAGCCATCCGCTCCATTTACAAACATAGACCACGCGACTCGCTTAGGGAATTATTTAAGAAGATCGATATTTTAATTGTGCATGCTCAGTATATTTTAGATAACATAATGTACTCGTATGTGCGCAAAAACTTGCATCTGTTCAAAAAAAAACAGTGATACTCATAAACATAATACCAGAAATAAAAACAAATTGAAAACTCCCAGTCTTAGGCTACACAAGGTGGGAAACTCATTTGTGGGTCAATCTGTAAAATACTTTAACAAAATACCTCAAAGTCTTGTTGATCTACCTCTTCACAAGTTTAAGTCTGCAATTAAAGCAAAGTTAATGAAACAAGGTGATTATAATGTAGAGGATTACTCGAACGACAAAAGTTTGTGGTCGTAGTAGGAATAATCTGCTCCTCTGCTCAATATTGTGTTCTTTTTTCTACTCTCATTGACTGTACTCTGAATTTATTTTTTGTAAAACAAACAAAGTTCAAAATAATCTCGATAAGAAGCAACGTACGAATCGGTGGTAGATTCACATTATGTATATTCACGATATGTACTAATATTACTATTTTATTTACGTTTATTATTATTATTTCTAAATACTTTTTTTGACATGTCATAAGTGCTTTGTATAAGTTTAAATGAATAAATGTTTTTTTTTACTTTACTATATTCGGAATGAAGTTTGAATTTTTACTTACCATATTAATTTTGGCTACCGATTAATTGTAGCGTTAACTAATTTCAATGATGATCTAGAAGAAACGCACTTTGACGGCCTTACATCTTCTGTGGTGTTACCTCTCTGCCTAGCTTATAACAGTGTGAAAAACATGCGTGGACGTAGGTAAACCGCATAATTGAGTCCTCACCTGCGGGGCAAAGGGGCGCTGGGGTAGGACGAGAACGGGGGGCGGGAGCGGTGTGGTCGGCAGGCAAAACACCATGCCTATATTGGCAGTCTTTAGCATTTCGCATTCTAAGAGAGTCGGCGTGAAACTTCGTGAGAAACTTGTTTGCGTCTAGATTCCCTAGCACCATAGCGCAAGTACAAAGTCACCCTGATGTCATAAATATACTCACATCGCCGGTACCTACTTCTGTTTAGTAATTTTTCTGCCAGAGATCGCTTCCTAGCGATAAGATTAAATTCGTGGACTTTGAAATGTTCCAATATTGTTAAGAAAATTAATTTCTCAAGCACTAGCTTTTAAATTATTTGAGTAATAGAATTGCCATAATGTGACATTAAACCGCGATTTTCTCAGTCCCATACCGGGAAAGCCCTCAACTCAACCACTCCCAAGATTAATGCTTTGGCAGCAAAAACTGCATTGTACTACATTTATTAGTTACAAGGACAAATAATACGAAGAAAGAATATTCTGTTTCCGCCTTCACAGTGGTATTACGGTCTCTCGCCCAATCTAATGGTCAGTCTACCGGGTGATTATCAAAAGACTTACAATAGTTGTATTTCACTAACATAGTTACTACATCACTTACTAAGCAAACCATATTGATTTTGTAGATTTATGGTAAGTACAGAAAAAAAAAGTTTACAATATAGGTACATCATGATTCCCTACACCAAAAAGGTTTCCGCTCAGCATAATGTCAGGGTTAGGACTGCAAGTCCCCGCGATGTCGCTGATATTCTGCAGTAACCTTGCAAATTGAAAGTACACAAAATAAATATAAAAACAATATGTAATAGAATGACCTGCTGCACCGTTAGTAGCTACAGCACGCGTGCTTGCCGCAGTCTTACAGTGTAGAGCTAGTGATGAACCTTATCGGGGTCTGTTTCTGCTATTCAAAAGCCAATGGAACCGTACTTGAACGACGTGCTTTTGACAGTTTTCGTATGGACTAAACGTCAGAATCATGCGATTACATTGGTATTTCAATAGCAGAATCAGGGTCTAGGCCTCACACTAGCTGACGCCAGCCGGTACCAACTGTTAACGAGCCTTCCGAAGCACGGGGATGACAGTAAATTAGCTATTATTCCTTCTGTGCTTTTGTCTAGCCTTTGGCACAATGCAATTATAGCTCCAGAGGTCGTGGTACGAACCTCACCCCGAACAAACACTGGTGTGATGAAATTTTGTGTGCACTAACTCAGTGTCCAGGAATATTTATTTAAGTGTCTATTTAGAAATATTTTAAGTAAATATTACAAGCTCTGCCTAGTTAGGGGACGATGATCTTGGGGTAAGTTATCCCAGATATTTTTATTACCGTAAACATCGAAGCATCGCCTACCGATTGTCGCCACAAATCATCATGCCATAAGGTTTTTTATATATCTCTCGCCAATGTTTAGCCGTTCATGTCGTGTGACGTCGAGTGACGTCGCGTCGTATCTGCTTCCGCCCCGATGCACGAAGCGAGATAACTTCGTTTTGACTCACGTTCACCATTTATTGATTTTGATTTTTTCCGCTTCAATACGTGGAACGTCCCGGTCAAACATTCAGTGAGTTTTTTTATCTTTATTCGTTGAATTTATTCATGTTTGGTATTTATTTCAAACTGGCTGTTGACAGCAGCTTTGTCCATGTACTCGTAGAGTGAGCTTTTTAAGCTTTTTGCTTTTGTTTAGATAGTACTTTGTGTTAATTTAGATTTAATAGTGTAAACTAAAGCAGCCTTACAAGACCCCTACTTAGAGCCTTACTGTTGCTTGTTGTTGATTAAAAGCAATAAAAATACTATTCCTGTGTTTGACTTTTAAATAAATAATAGAGCGTCGTGGCCTAATGGTTAAGCACTCCAACTCGGATCGCGGATTGTGTGGTCCCGAGTTCAAATCTGGCCAGAACCAAAATCTTTTTCTGTTTAATTTAAGACTAACCCTCCGGTGATAGAAAACATCGATAAAAAACCAAATCAACCTGGATGGCGAAGGCTCACCACCTATCACGTTGGGTTCTAATACCACTGGTGAAAAGTGGGCTTCTGAGTGTTCCGTTCACCATAACGCAAAAGTCACTTGCCTCTGACTACCCCGTTTGGGATGAAGTCGTGATGGTATGTTAATAAATAATAGAACGGCTACCATTTTGATCTAATAATAACCAACATGACATGAAAAAGAGAACCGACTGAATGATAATGTTATAATATCTAGGCCTATGTTATGCTAGAAACTAACAATTCCACCTGCGGACTACGAGCGTTCGTGCTAACAATCTTGTCAACTATAGGAAGACAGTCGATAGTTCGGCACAAAGGTAAAGATATCGGGAACTATTTTTGTATCCAAAAGGCGTTGGGGAATATCTCGACCCTCATTTGTTAGTGACAGCTCGACCCTGGCTGTGATAATGTTATAATAGGCCTATGTTATGCTAGAAGCTAACAATTCCACCTACGGACTACGAGCGTTCGTGCTAACAATCTTGTTAACTATAGGAAGACAGTCGATAGTTCGGCACAAAGGTAAAGATATCGGGAACTATTTTTGTATACAAAAGGCGTTGGGGAATATCTCGACCCTCATTTGTTAGTGACAGCTCGACCCTGGCTGCGATAATGTTATAATAGGCCTATGTTATGCTAGAAGCTAACAATTCCACCTACGGACTACGAGCGTTCGTGCTAACAATCTTGTCAACTATAGGAAGACAGTCGATAGTTCGGCACAAAGGTAAAGATATCGGGAACTATTTTTGTATACAAAAGGCGTTGGGGAATATCTCGACCCTCATTTGTTAGTGACAGCTCGACCCTGGCTGCGATAATGTTATAATAGGCCTATGATATGCTAGAAGCTAACAATTCCACCTACGGACTACGAGCGTTCGTGCTAACAATCTTGTCAACTATAGGGAGACAGTCGATAGTTCGGCACAAAGGTAAAGATATCGGGAACTATTTTTGTATACAAAAGGCGTTCGGGAATATCTCGACCCTCATTTGTTAGTGACAGCTCGACCCTGGCTGCGATAATGTTATAATAGGCCTATGTTATGCTAGAAGCTAACAATTCCACCTGCGGACTACGAGCGTTCGTGCTAACAATCTTGTCAACTATAGGAAGACAGTCGATAGTTCGGCACAAAGATAAAGATATCGGGAACTATTTTTGTATACAAAAGGCGTTGGGGAATATCTCGACCCTCATTTGTTAGTGACAGCTCGACCCTGGCTGCGATAATGTTATAATAGGCCTATGCTATGCAGAAGCTAACAATTCCACCTACGGACTACGAGCGTTCGTGCTAACAATCTTGTCAACTATAGGAAGACAGTCGATAGTACGGCACAAAGATAAGAATATCGGGAACTATTTTTGTATACAAAAGGCGTTGGGGAATATCTCGACCCTCATTTGTTAGTGACAGCTCGACCCTGGCTGCGAAGATTGCTTAGGTACCTCACATATTTGCAGCGATAAGATCTCTGATAAGCAATAAAATGTCCTAAATACACCTGCCATTCTGAAGGTTGTCTGGAATAATTAGCTTTGAACGATTAGAGCGCCTAAATCGAACTAACTGCACTAGAATAACCTGTTGTTATTTTAACTTTTTAATGTTTTGGAGATTATTTATTCATTTAACGCACATAATTACTCTCCGAGAATTTTACGGAAACATACAAATACCTATGAAAACGAGATCGGGCGAACTCCGCCATCTGTTTGTGACAGCGCCGGCCGATCTTCGGGAAAATTGCTTAGGTACAGTCAGCATCCACGTCATCAAATATATATTTATACCTACAAGGCACTCGTCCCTCTGAAGACGGGAAAGCTAATAGCTATCGTATGTACCCCTTCACCCAGCAAACTCAACATGGAACTCTGTACGTCTACCACGAGTTGCCACTTTAAATTTACCTCTTATGTAGTTTGCATAAAAATTAGTATTGGGATTTGACATGACATGACATGGCAATTAACTATTCATACTCGTATGTGTATCTCTTTCATTGACACGGGATTCACGTGGCGTTTTTATTTTCAATAATTTTAAATTTCAGCTGACTGTACTTGTTAACAGCTTGCTGGGTGAATTGGTGGAACAGAACGGTGTCTCTTTTTACTTTTTGAGGCAGAACTTTTTTTAACTAATTAAAGTAAAAGTTCAGAGAATTTGTCATTGTTTTGTTCGATCAGAATGTATCTACCAAATTAAAAAGAAAAGGTCATGTAAAGTTTGATTTAGGAATACCAAACTTGTTGACGACATGAATAAGGTTATTTCATTCTCTCTTAAGTTGCTTTTACATATAAAAGCCAATCGGGAAGAACAGTTGATATAGGAACTGGTTTGCACCGGTGCGTGGCGGGACAAATGAATTTAGTATAATAATAAATAATAATAATAAATATACCTGGACATTATTCCACACAGCGCCATCTAGCCCCAAAGTAAGCTAATTAAAGCTTGTGTTATGGGATACTAGACAACGGATAAACATACTTAAATACATTTTCTTTTGTAAATACATACTTATTATACATAGGAGACACCCATGTTCATGCACACAAATGTTTGTACTGTGCGGGGATCGAACCCGCGACCTCTGGTGTAGTAGCGAACTTCTTAACCATTACACCAAGTCGGTCGTCTAAAGATATATATAGACGTTCTATCTCAGAAAGACCTTTTTACGGCTTGTAATAGTGACATGTACAATGTACATTATTGTACATACAAACTGTCTTATTGTCACAGTATCAATTTGTTCCCGCTGAGAGCACGCATACTAGTGTTTGTCAAACTGGTATGTCAGTTCATGTCACTACTACAAGAAAAGGTAACCCGTCTTCATATAATAGACAGACTATACGATTAACTGATTTCATAATATTCTCCATGACCATAGACTGAAGTAATAATGATAATAGTCAGTACAAATGACGAGCGAATAATTAATTCAGATAAAATTTTGTCAAAAAAGATTGATGCACGATTTCACTCACTCGTTCATTCATCCGTTCCGCTCTCGATCAATCGTCGAATCACCTGCGCCGCCGGCTGCGGAACGAAAACAAATTAGCCAAACTGTTTCCATTTTTCAAGTCATATTTTTAATTAAAATACTGGTTTTGGCAAATATTTTTTTGTCAGCTTTGTTTTACGACTTTGACAAGTTGTCTCAGTTTTACAGTATCATTAGGAGAAACTATGTTTTTTTAAAGTTTAACCTTTTCAAAGTTTTTCTGATCTAATGTTTTTGTTTCACTAAATGCTTGGTATTTTTTTTTGTTAAGGACCTATACTGTTTTAGTGCTTAACATTCATGAATATTATCTTTTTTTTTTATAATGCCCGTCAAGATGACCTCACTCCACCTGATGGAAAGCGGTTGTGAGGTCCAGATATGAGGTTGCCAAGCCCAGTCATTCAAACGAATCACTTGGCTGGCCATCCTCACCTTGAAGGCCTGCAGAAATGCCTTTTCACGCCCCGCTTGAAGAACCCGGGACTATACGAGGAAGGAAACACATGTGCTGGGAGAGCGTTTTACGTCTGGATGGTACGACAAAGAAACGAGTCACCGAACCTTTTAGTTCGGGCCAACAAATGTTGAATTGTGTGTGGGTTACGCCGTAGTCCAGCACGCGTGGTACGGGAGTGGAAAGGTGAGGGTGGGATAAGCTGGAATAACTCGTCAGAGCATTCCCCATTGTATATAGAAGCGATAAAGAACACTTAGCCTGGCAATGTCTCTACGCAATTGGAGAGGCTCAAGGGTCAAAGTTACCTCTGGGTTTCCAATAATACGGATAGCACGCGCCGCTGCAACCTGTCAGAGTTTCTTTAATTCATTTCTAAAAATAAGCCGCAACGGCTCAATATTTCTGGCATCAGCACTGCTGCTCGGACTCGGATTCTATGTGTTATGATCCCAAGGGAATAAAAACCAAAGTTTCAGCCGAATTAGTCAAATACCGTGTTCTTTCTAAACCATTCTTGTACGATGAATGTATGTGATTGACTTGTGAGTTTTGGAACCCAGGCACAGGTCGAGAAATCTAACGAACCATCTAATGATCCATTTGTCACGTCTTTTTAATTTACACAAAGCCCTAATAATACAGAGCAAAGGTAAAAAATTACTGACCAATCGCGTGGCTACGAATACGATATTGGAATGCACCAGTTTTTAATTAGTCACAATAAGCGCTGGCTGCCTCCTATTTACGATACGATCGAATGATTTTAATTCATCCGATCGGTCTCATGATTGCCTACGTCATTATACCTTAAACTGAAAATTCATTTCAACACCTGTTTCGTAAAATACTCATGTGAATCATCTTAGGACTGGAAGATTTTCAGAAACATTTAGGTTTTAGTTTCAGGCACTTCTTAGGCAAAGCCCAGGGCCCTACGATCTTAAAGGGGCCTTCAAATCAGCTTATTAAATATTCCAAAAAGGCCCCATTATCCTTATGTGCCCACAGCCTCGAATAAAGTTTACAGACTATCCTGTTCAGTTGAGACACATTTCACACAAAGACAACAGAGTAAGCTTGGCTGGCGTGGGCTTCTGAGTGTTCTGTGCACCAGGTCGGTAACAGAAGACTTCCCTCTGACTAGGATCCCGTTTGGAATATAGTCGTTAGCGTGCGTGCAATTTTTAAATGGGCGTTTTTTTGGAAAAAATGTGACAGTGGTTAGAGTGCTATAAGATTAGATTTTTGCTAACGTCCCCTCTAATACCCTGCCCACCTTTTGAAGTCCATGTAGTCACCCAAAAGAGTGATAGCGGTATTATCTAAGTATAACATTCCGTGGTCTAGCAGATAAGCAATACCTGTCCAATCACGCGTGTGATTGGCTACACATGGACGATATGCACCTGTTATTCATTAATTAACGAACGCTGTCCGGCGGATGCCTTCGCTTTGATGTTTTACGAAATTGCCTCTTTGGGACGTCAACCGAGCGGAGATGAGTTTGAGTAGAATGGAGCTATCAAAAAAAACATAGTCAATAAAATATATACCATAGCTTAAATAAAATCACTTTTTCTCTATTATATAATTTACTGGCTAGACTTGGCTTTTAAAACTTTTAAATATTATTTACTTAAAAAGCCACTTCAAGCACTTTTAGGCCCGTATTGTCGAATTGTCTTGTGTTGAGTTAGAGGGCTTTGTTGTGATAAGTGTATACCGTCCCCCAAAAACTAACTTAGATAGATTTGAGACAGTTATGGAAGAAGCTTTGGGTAGGTTAAGTGCTAAGTCTAAACCCATTATTGTGTGTGGTGATTTCAATATAGATTTCAATATAGATTTGCTAGTAAACTCATCTGAAAGGAATAGGTTATTGTCGCTATTTAAATCCTTTGGTCTGGATTATCAATTCCATGAACCCACGAGGATAACAGCCACAACATCTACTTGTCTGGATGATGTATTTTGCAACTGTGTACCCATTGAAAAGGCAATAGTAACTGAATTAAAGTCTGATCATTGTGGGCAGAAGATACTATTTTTAGATTTAACTAACAATAGCGTTAATTACAGGAAAATAACATGTAGACCGAAGACGGGTAATCGCATTAATAGTTTTAAAACTAATTTAAAGCATAAAGTATCTTCCATTCCTTACAAGCAGGGTGACCCTGATGCAGTCTACAAAAGACTGTTTGATTGTGTTAAAAATGAATTTGATGCTTGTTTTCCCACCAAACAAGTTACTTGCAGAGTTCAATCTAAGTTTTGTGAATGGGCCACGCCTGGAATTTACAGGAGCAGACGTAAGATGTATGAGTTGTACGGCATGAAAAAATACAATTTCGATCCACTTTTTGTTGAGTATGTCAAGAACTACTGCAAAATATTCAGAAAAGCCTGCACTACAGCTAAGGCATTGCACATTCGTGATAAAATATCAAAGTCCACTAACAAAATAAAAACCACTTGGGACGTCATAAATCACGAAACAGGTAAAGCTAAACAGCGCGATACCTCATACACTCTTAATATTAACAATAACATCTTACAATCAGAAGCATCTGTTGCTGAAGCATTTGATAAGTATTTCAGTAATATACCTATAATCACTACAGCTTCATTAAATTCCTCACCAACTAGAGCGGAACATTTGTTGAAAGATAATGTATCTTGTTGCAGTGTATTCTTTAAATTTAAACATGTTGAGTCACTAGATATAATAAAAGCATTCAGATTAATTAATTCAAAAGATACCGCTGATCTTTGGGGTATATCAGTCAAAATTGTTAGCCACATAATTGACGTGATTGCCCCTTATTTAGCCGTAATATTCAATGATTGTGTTGATGAAGGTGTTTTTCCAAACTTAATGAAACACAGTAGGGTTGTACCACTTTTTAAATCAGGCAACAAACAAGACCCAGGTAACTTTAGGCCTGTTTCAATCCTACCAGCTCTCAGTAAGATCTTTGAAAAAATCATTCAAGAACAACTATTAAGCCATTTTTATGAGAACAATCTCTTACACAGTGAACAATATGGATTCACGAGAGGCCGTTCTACTACTGATGCTGGCATTGCACTTCTAAAATACATCTTTAGGGCTTGGGAGAATTCACAGAACGCTCTTGGCGTCTTCTGTGACTTGTCCAAGGCCTTTGATTGCGTTGATCACGATACACTTATACGCAAGCTTGATTTTTACGGGGTTAGGGATAATGCTTTAGATTTGGTAATTTCGTACCTTAGTTTAAGAACTCAAAAAGTTGATGTTAACAGTGTACTGTCTACAGGATCACAAGTTAAAATGGGGGTCCCTCAAGGATCCATTCTAGGTCCATTACTATTTCCGATATATATAAATGATTTACCTTTTTACTTAAAAGATATTTGTGATGTTGTATTGTTTGCAGACGATACATCTTTAGTTTTTAAAACTGACAGAAATGAAAACCTTTTTGATGATGTTAATGACGCACTTTCAAAGGTTTTACAATGGTTCACAGTAAATAATCTACAGCTTAATGCAAAAAAGACTAAATGTATTTATTTTAAGTTGCCTAATGTTAAAGATAACCCCATTAGTCTAAAAATTGATGGCAATACTATGAAGCTTGTAGATACAACAGTTTTTCTTGGAATCACACTAGATTCAAAACTGCAATGGAACCCTCATATAACAGCTCTCTCAGGCAGACTTAGTTCGGCTGCATTTGCAGTGAGAAAAATTAGGTTATTAACAGATGTTGATACTGCTCGTTCAGTTTATTTTAGTTATTTCCATAGTGTAATGTCTTACGGCATTGTACTTTGGGGTCAAGCGGCGGATATACAAACCATCTTTATCCTCCAGAAGCGAGCTATCAGATCCATCTATAAGCTTCGTGCACGGGCTTCACTTAGGGAGATTTTTAAGGAAATTGGTATCCTCACTGTAGCGTCACAATACATTTACAATTGCATTGTTTTGGTCAGAAAAAATATTGGTCTCTATGCTAAACACAGTGACATACATTGCAGAAATACTAGGAATAAGGATAAAATTGCACTTCCACTCTTTAGGTTACAAAAAGTTTTAGGATCCTTTATGGGGCAAGGTATACATTATTACAACAAAATTCCGAAAACCATTTGTGAGTTACCTTTACATAGATTCAAAAATCACATCAAAACAGCTTTATTAAAAAAGGGCTATTATACTACAAAATACTACCTTATAGATAAAAATGCCTGGGTATAAGCGCTCTGCTCGATGCGGGATTAAATAGCTCTATTGTAACAGATGTTTTATTGTAAGAGTTAATAGGTACCTAGTTTGTATGTACTGACTAACAATTTTTGTTTTTGAATTGTTTAGATGAATTCTTGTTATTATATTCTTTTATGGTTGGTTTTTTCTCTTTGTTTTATATTCTTTTAGGTTTATTTGTATCAAAATGACACACTGCTTGTACTTTACTAACGCCTGTTGTAAACCCAAAACAAGTTTAAAAGAGTAACTGCTGAGTTTCTCGCCGGGTCTTCTCAGTAAGAAACAACTCCGACGCGGTGGTAGAGTCGCATTATGTCTGTATACTGTTTATTTACATATCCATATTATTATGGTATTTATGTCTATTATTTAGTATATTTTGCTGTAAATTTGACGATTTGAAAGTACTGATACAGTCTATTTGAATAAAGTTATTTGAGTTTGAGTTTGAGTCTGAAACAAAATCTGTACTTGAGTACAGATCTGAGTGACGTTTTTGTATGAACTGACGTTTTGAAATCTCTCTCAAGTACAGATCAGTGCTTGAGTTCGATTCTAGAATACGGGCCTCAGTATATAATTGGATATAGTTTCATTCAAAGGTTTCATTAAAATCCATTCAATAGTTTACAAGTGATACATAGTTATAAGTTTATAACCATCTAAACAAAAATTCTAAAAAATCTGTGTGTGTGCATGTTTCTTCGTATTTCATATTATACCGGGTGATTATTTATAGATTTTGGAAAATTATGTGGCATACCCAGTTAGTGATGTAGTTACCCTGTAAATGTTTTTTTTCAAGTTACCTAATTTTTGAGTTTTCATAAAAAAAGGTCTGGCTGTTAAATGAAATTTTCAGTACTTCGATAGTTTTCACGTCACCTACTTACTAACCTACTTACTGTCATATTATTCTCCAAAACCTATAAATATTCACCCGGTATAATATAACGAAAACGATTTTTTCAAAAGAATACTCATCAATTTCTTACGGTTTTATATCGTTTAACGTTTTAATATTTATTATTTATTTCAATCAAAGCGTAGATCAGAATCTTTTCCCATCCTTTGTTTTTTTATTGGATTACTCAAACAATTCTCAAACCAGTTTTAACCAACCTCGTTTGAATAATAACACACAACGGCCAAAATGGTCCCAGGTGTGGCAAGGGACGAGATGGGACGATACAGAATATACTTATCGGACGCACCTGTCACCTCCGTATATAATAACATAATATAACTATAGTCGTTCATATACTTGAAACTGAAGCTGTTAGGTATTATCGCTCACTAGGAGCATTCGCTTGTAATGTACATTTCAGATTCGATTTTGTTCGTTCACCGGTACGAATCACTTCCACACACTAATATCAATTTAATTGAATAAACACCGACTATGCTGTCTAAATATTAACAGCATGCAAAATCTGAGCTAAGAAAACATTAACACTATAAATACAACAATCCACTAACCACTCACGCAGTTTACGCATTATTACGTTTGAGGGTATTATCTTGTAATTAATTATTTGGAATTTTGTTGTAGACCTTATTTTACGTGTTATAGATACTTTTCTGGTATAATGAGCCCTTGGGACAGAAATCTATAGCAAGCCTGTCCATGAATCGGTAATCAGGTTACCGATGCCGGTGGGGTCACTTACATCCCTAGTTACACCGCAATGACCGGTGTCAAAACGGGCCTATTAGATTTCGACGACTGTAGTAAGTAGAAAGGCCAGTTGATACGCGATAAGAGTCTTGGTTCGATACCTGCCCCAGCACAATTTAAGTCTGTTGGTAAGACTGTTATCTGAGTTCGGAATGTATGTTTGGGTGAGTCTCAAGGAATAAACATTTGAACTTAAAAGCTGCTCAATGTCCACGTCCACTATAAAATAAATAGACAGTACAGTACTCAGTTGAAATGAAAAGAGGAGAAGAAAATTAGGAAAAAACCAACCAGTAACTATTCCACCATTCACGTACGAATTTGCCCGTCGGGTACACGCAGGGTACCTGCCAGATCATACGTTTCGCCACACACGCACGTTTCTGCATGGCGGGCACCCGGCGGGCTAATCTTTACGTGTGTGGCGAAAAGACGACTAGTATTTTCTGGCGGGTACACGGCGGGTACCCAACGGGTAAATACATACGTGTGTTGTATTCTTATTGTGGTAATGGTAACCAAATAAAAATGATTTTCGTTGCCCTCAACAACCCCTAAAAACAAGCACAGGAACATGAATCAAAGGGTCAGGATAAAAAAATCTCTGTTTTGTATGTGTAAAACCGAGAGCCGGGAGTTTTTGTTTTTGTTTATCTTTTGCAAACCACTCCGTTACCTTTTCAGTATAGAGCTTTTGTTTCCCTGACCTGGTTGATGAATATATGTTGATTTGAGCCACACAACAGTATACTCGTAAGTTAATAAAATACTTTTTTTTATTGCTTGTTATGACAACCTCACTCCACCTGAATGTCAAAATATACTGTCCTGTGTCACGTCAGCTGATACGAGTATGAAGCTCAATAGAGATTTTTGAGTGACATTTTCAGAGTTTTGCAGTTTCTGTTTCATCGATTCGAATTTGATTCGTATAAACTGTTAATAACACCCAGATAAAGAACAAAGACATCGCGATTAATAATGTGTGTCTCGGGTTAAAAGTGAACACATGACCTTTGCCTCCATAGATTCTCCTCTTCGACCTCTACCCATTCACCAATGTGAACCTTATCATGTTTGAAAATCATTCAAAAATAGTCTACCGTTTAAGGCAATATTCTTTCGAAAACAATTTTCTTAAAACGTGCTTGCCCTTAACTAAGCTGCTTTAAACTCCTTACCGAGCTGTCTTAACGAGTAACACTTAACCCGTAAACAAGGGTGTCTGAAAATAGACGCTTTCAAAGGCCCAACGCACAGACATTGATCTGAATAGGTACCGCAAGGCTCATCGTTTGCATTAAAACCAAGCATGCCATTTTTGACGCTTATTGTACCTATTCTCAAGTGAGTTTTAACATACCATCACGACTACATCCCAAACGGGGTAGTCAGAGTCAAGGACTGTAGCCGTCCGTGGTGAACGTGATGCACAGAAGCCTACATCAGTAGTATTAGAACCCAACGTTATAGATTATATATAGCCTTCCGCTGTTATCCGGGTTGATTTGGTTTTCTTATCGATGAGTTCCATCACCAGAAAGTTAGTTGG
Source organism: Udea olivalis (assembly GCA_947369235.1). Classification (NCBI taxonomy): domain Eukaryota; kingdom Metazoa; phylum Arthropoda; class Insecta; order Lepidoptera; family Crambidae; genus Udea; species Udea olivalis. Next base: position 3,491,312 of record OX376362.1, on the reverse strand, counting down.
GAATTTAACAATGAACACAAATATGGTTTTGGCCAGGTTTTAGCTCAACAACACACACAATACACCATCCGCATTGACGTGCTTAACCCCCAATTCTCGACGATTTTAATATAGTTCACAAAACGGGGAAAGATTCAAAGATTTGTTAAGAAGATTGTGTATCGTGTATCCTCTATCGCTTCTACAGTGGGAAATGCTCTGACAAGTTGTTCAAACTTGTTTCATCCTCCCTCACAAAACCCGTACCACGCGTGCTGGACTAGGGCGTCATTCACACACAATCCGGCATTTGGTGGCACGCACCAAAAGGTTTGATGACTCGTTTATTTCTCGTACCATGCAGAGATGTAACGCTTTCCAGGGCATGTGTTCTCATCTTGCTGTCCCAAGGTCTTCAAGCGGGACGTGAAAATACTTTTTTGCAGGTCTCAACTGCATTCGCATCTTGAAAGATGTGTACGACCAGCTCAGTGATTCCTTTGCATCGCTGTGCTTGTCAGCCTCATCACTGGACCTCATGACTGCTTTCCATCAGATAGAGTGAGGTCATCTTGACGGGCATAAGGACAAGTGCAAATCGTATTTTGACATATTCGCCAAAACGGTTGAGTGTAACTAGAAACAGCGTCGAAGAGGTGCACAGCTCTCATTTTTGAAATGTGACGTATGTACACTCACACCATCTGTGTTATACTATGTCCGTGGGCCAGCACCGTCAAAGCAATTAGTAGGGATAGACTTGTGAGTCTTCGGAGGACGCTGGAAATGGACAAAATTGGTATCCGTGGTGACCTACTTTTCTCGTACGGTCAACAACAAATTCGCTAACCGTTTCAGTAGATAACCAAAGCTCAAGGGATTTTATTAATGAAAAAATTAAAACAAGCGCAAGACAACACACTACTTGGCATGGTCTCGAAGTAAGTATAAATATTCTTGTGTTACAAGGTGCCAGACAAGGAATTAAGTAGTTATACATACCGTTTTTTTTTATATTGCCCGTCAAGATGACCTCACTCCACTTGATGGAAAGCGGTCGTGAGGTCCAGATATGAGATTGACAAGCCCAGTCATTCAAACGAATCACCGGGCTGGCCATCCTCACCTTGAAGGCCTGCAGAAATGCCTTTTCATGCCCCGTTTGAACCCGGGACTATAAGAGAAAGGAAACACATGTGCTGGAAGAGCGTTCCACGCCTGGATGGTACGACAAAGAAACGAGTCACCGAACCTTTTAGTTCGGGCCAACAAATGTTAAATCGTGTGTGGATGACGCCGTAGTCCAGCAGAGCGCGTAGTGACGTAGTAGATTTGACCCGACCGGGAACCGAACCCGAGCCACCACGGAAATCAAGGCGAGAAACCATGCTACTTACAGCGCACTACGCCAATCGTGTCGTCAACTGTGGATGATAATGTACACATGATATGCGAGTTCATTACAATATTTCGAGCCAAGTTTATCTAATTTATTTCGCTTATTGCTTTTCTTTATGTTTGGCCGACGATTTGTTAATTATATACCATCACGCCTCTATCCCAAACGGGTAAGGCAGCAAGTGGCTGTTGCCGTCATGGTGAACGGAAAACTCAGAAGCCCACTTTTCACCAATGGTATTAGAACCCAACGTGTGTGGTGGTGAGCCTTCGCCGCTATCCGGGTTGAATTGGTTTTTTATCGATGTTTTGCATTCCCGGAGAGTTAGTTGGAAAGAGGTTTGAGTAACTTTGTATGGACCCTTGGCGTAATATTTTTTATTAGCGGCCATCAATAATTTTACCACTGTTTTATAGCACCTTGAAAGAAACATTTCTGAGTGGTCAGAATTGTTCTAAGTGATATCGGAGCCGAGATATGATTTTTAAAGTATTATTTTTTGCCTTAGTTCCACTGAAATAATAGTTCTAAAATGTTACTTTATGGAGCTTATCTCACCTAACAGCTGTTAAAAAAGGATGCAGAAATGGGAGAAGAAGGTTTTCTTTTCAAGATGTATGTTGAGTGTTAGCTGTTGAGTATATTTTTTTAATTAAAGAACATGTAGCAATACTTCAAGTTAAATATCCATAGTTGTAATGTTGTCTATGTATAGCAGTAAATGTTAAGTATTTAAATAAATAAATAAATATACGCCAGACAACTCACCTCTTGTAATGGTCTTGAAGTAGGGATTAATATACCTGTGTTACGAGGTACCACACAAGGAAATAAGCCAGGAGCGTCACCCATTTTGGCATGAGGAAGTGGAACACTAGCTATCACGAGAAACGACCTTAACGTCAATGACATCAAAAATACATTTTTTTATAGTCAATATGTAAATAGGAGGTATTGGTTCTTAACCGTCGACATTAGTTGTAATGTCTACATGGGAAAAACACCTAAAAGTCTTTTTACCAAAAATATGTACATAAACAATAATAGACACATGGCCATTGAAAACTAGCCTTCTTAAATCTTAAATTGCGTCGTATGTTTATAAGGATTATAAATAATGCCGCCTTTTACCATTTCCTTGGTATGAATCAAGTTCAATTGAGTAGTTAGTTAAAAATTCAGTACCTAATATCTCAACTTCGATAGACTTTAGCTGTATGTGCTCCATATAAATTTTGTTACCCTCGATATGTTCTTTCATATTAATAAGGTTTGGTGAGTGGTCGCGCAATTTCAAAAATGACGCCAACCCCCCTTGCCCTTTTAACAATGAACACAAATGGTGCTGGCCAGATTTTAATTCGGGACCACAGGATCTACGATCCGAGTTGGGGTGGTTAACCCTTAGGCCACGACGCTCTTAACGCGCTTTGGTAAATAGGTTAAGTTTTTACGTTGCAAGATTTGAATGAATTTCGTTGGAAAACAAAAACATTCTCTTTTCCGACTCCAAACAAATATAAATAACGGTTCCCTCAAAACTTAACCTCTTTACTCCGTTCCTGTTTGTAATTCGTTGGGTTGAAAATTTATTGAAGTGGTCTGCTTTGAGCGGCCGAGAACTAGGCTCTAGCAGTTTTTGGACCAAAATAACGAGTCGTCCTCCATCTCGGTTCCGCTCGTAAATGGGTCAGGAGATGTCGGGTACAGTTTTAAAATTGTCAGTTTACGAATTTAGATTTTTTATCATTGTTTGGTAGTTGTATGGTTGGGTGAAAGCGGTTATGAACTTGAATAATATCACATAAATTATTATCGCCATGCATGGCCGTGTGGAGCCTCACCTCAGACAATGGCACACTTATTGACTCGCCTAGCATGCCCTACCACCTGCACATTTTAAGACCTCTTCAGTGCCACAGGCAATACAATGAGCGTGGCAGAGTACTGGTCAAAAACCACGGATCGATGTGATCGTCTCGATAAGAAAAAGATAACTTTGAGAGAAAGTTTGATTCTTTCCCGAACATCTCCAATACCTCCACATTTATATTTTCTCCCGCCAGTTGATATCGTTTCACTGCCAAGAAAAACCATGATAGAGAGTAAGATAGACGAGAGAACAGGTCGAGGGAGGGTGAATAGTTTAGTGGCCGCGTCTAGGGGCTTGACCTTACCCACTATTGGTCGCGATTCAGGGATAATCTTGGATTGTTTGTACCATTATATCCATTGCGACTAATCGCAATACATGAACTGTATACAGGATATGTTTTCATCACCACGTTTCGTGGACAGTTGCATTGATTCATCCATTCATGAGTTTCCCTCACCCCTCACGTAAACACGACACGATCGGCGTGGTGCGCTGTAGCACGGTTTCTCACCTCGATTTCCATAGTGTCCCGGGTTCGATTCCCAGTCGGGTCAATTCAGGAAACGATCTTTTCTAAATTGGCTCGGGACTGGGTGTGCCACTGGCTTAATCCTAGTCTGCTACCTCGTAACACAAGGATATTCATAGGATAAGGATAGTCATGGGTCAGACATATTATGAAAAACTGTCCACAAAACTAAAAAGCGAACCATCAGACAAGGCATTTGGAGGCGAGCTAAAGAGCCTTTTATTGAAAAATCCATTTTATTCTGCAGTGGAATTCTTGTAAAAGGGTTTCACTGCAACCTCAAACGACATTTTAATTTGTTGTGAATTGTTTTTATATTCTGTTTCGTGATTGCCTTGACATTTTTTTTTGGGATTTTTTGTATTTAATTTGAATTATTGCGTTATTTTTCCATAGTTTATATTTCATTCCTTTTAATTATCTTTGACGATCTCATTGTGAAAATCCTTGAAAATTGACCATGAACAAATGTAATTCAATGTGTATTTTTGTAATGAGAAATAAATAATATTTCTATCTAACTATCTATTTATCCTTACTTCGAGACCATGACAAGTGGTGTGTTGTCTGGCGCATCTAAAATATTTATATTACCTACTACAGCAGTGTCTTAAGCCGGCGCTAACTCACCTCCTGCGACGCGGCCGGACATTGCCGCTTCGCTGCGAGTGCAACGGGAAATTGCACTTTTGCAATAACTCCCGTGCTTCTTTCTTTCGCTCAGACTAGGCTCTTGTTTACGGGATAGAGATGTATCCACGTATACGGGAAATAAATGTATCAAGTTATCGAAATTATAATAATTCATTGCCTGCAATGACTTTTTGATTACAATTACTCAGCATCAGCGCTCAGTCAAAGGTACAGAAAAATAGTATGACCATGGCAACCGTCACTTGCCTATGACTACCTCGTTTTGGATATAGTCGTGATGGTATAATATGTTGTACTGGTCTAGGACTCATTGGGTAAAAATATTGGAAGCCGCGAAGGCGAAGGTTTTTATTTTCCAGCTATAAAAGCTCGCCTAGTTATGTTACTAGGCGAGCTTTTGTTTTTGTCTGAAAATTGACATTTATTTTAAAAATGTTTAAAAGAAGATAAGTTTGAATTGCCCCATTGCTTGTCTGACATTGCGTAAAAATGTCAAGACGCATCTTCAACTGGTTTTATACCTCTCTACCACAATTCATTTCAAATGTCATTCAAATGTTTTAGGGGAGAAAAGGCAGGCTTTTTTCATTAGATAACGTTGCGAACAAGGAAACCTTATAAAATGCCTTCTTTTAAAAACAAAGAAATTCCCTAAAATGTCTCCTGAATAGCCTCATTGGCCTAATTTAAAATTCGGTTCCCAAACTCAAGAAAATACTTTACTAAACTAGCCCATTGGCAAAGCGGGTTTAATGTGAGATTAACAACACGTGTGTTTAAAAAATCTAAGTTCAGTCAATCTCTAAGGTTTATCAGTTTCTTAGCCGGTTCTCAAATGCTTCTCAAAGATAAGCGGCCCTTAAAAGGATGTGAAAATACAGTTACTTTCATTAAACACAGCACTCATTTGAAGGTTTCATTTGTTTCAATTTAATGTTAAGCAGATCCGTATTTAAGGTTATAATAACTAGTTGTAACAAATTCCCTCCAGATGCAGTGGTAAAATAAGTGTCTGTTAGGAATTTCTACAAGCCAAATGAAATTGGTAACTCCTTCTAAAGTCATTAACCCTATAATTAGGGTAGCCTCACCTTGCAGGCAGTGGCCGACCGTCCGACCGCTAATTCAATATTACTTTAGTTCATCACATTCTTGCTGCAGTGGCGAGTTTTAGCCAAAATTCGGACTTGACCGAAAGCTTTCCATTGGCTAACTTTGCAAAAGTCTGGAAAAATGTTTTACTGCTGCGCGCAGAAGTTGAAGGCAGATATAGAATTCAATTTGATTTAGTTTTCTGTGCTCTGTATTGCGACTTTTTATTGATTTAATTTTGATTGTTTCAGTAGCTATTTGTTAATAACGCAACGTAGGTATATTGACTTAAGTTAGTATGGACTAAATCGGCAATAGGTAGCTCACCAATTATACTAAATGATTTCATACTTCAGTGATTCGGAGCTTTAGCTGAAATGTAAGAATTTTTTCAAAGTAATAAAGGGGAAAAAATGATTATCATCATCATTCGTAGACAACACATGGGTGTTCGCTTAAATAATCACTCCTAATGTATTTCCAATAGTTAAATAAAAAACAATGAGGTATTACGTCGCCTTCATTCTTTGTAAGTAGGCGTTTAAATCTCGCTTTCATAAACGGAGTAGATGGAATTCAAATCAAATCATGTTTGCCTAAGCCCTCAATCTGAGAATGGCCTAAATTCAGAGAAATCCTCTTTTTAGTCTACTGAGCCGTTCGAATTTCCTCCGAGAAATCCCTCTAGAATACGTAATTACCTAAACGTGTAATGTACCGTTAACAATATTAAGTAGCCTAACACTTATGTCCAACTTGTTAGAGTTATCATAATTTATTGCATTGTTCATTCTTACTGGCTTGATGGTGCAATAGTGGAGATCCTGCCTTTAGCACTGGAGGTCGTAGGTTCGATCCCCACCCATGAAAAACATTTATATACGAATATTCGTGTTTGTTGTGTGTCTGGGTGTTATTATCTATTTAAGTATGTACTCGTATCCAAAAATATTTAAGTATGTTTATAAGACTCTGAGAGCCATAGTACAAGCCTTGCTTAGTTTGGGCACAGATTACTTAATTTTAAATGCATGCAGTCATGTGTTGCGGACCCCGACGTGACATCACGTTGGGGTCCACCACTATTGCAGTGCTGTCGAGGAGACGCAATAAGACACAGTTGGACCTTAAGAATTACTATATAACCACAGACGGAATGGCAGTGAAATGAGACAACAGTAGGTAATAGTCTGGTTTATTATAATTCTACTAAAGCTTATATACGAACTCATACACGTACACTGTGTGTGCCTAATCTTACTACGTGACCATACGGCACATCATGTAAGGCATATATTGCCATGGCTACCTCTTTCGATATAGATGTCAGTAGTCAGTACTTACAGCACGTCATTCATCGCAATTCGGTTCAACCGCAAGATTCGCGTACAAATGCTGTACGCGGCTGTTGACAACCACCTGCCAAATGAGTCTTGGGAGACCCGGCGGCTTCTAGGTAATTATCACGCGCAAATACATGGAGTGACAGAGGCCTGGTTTGGGGTCAGATGTTCTTGGTGTAGATTATTAAAAAATGTGACTAATCCGTTGGTGTAACAGTGGAGACCCTGCCCTCAGCACAAAAGGTCGAGGACAGGATCGTAATTCACATAACGAACATTGTTCTGTGTCAGGGATTACTTTTATAAGTACTCGTGTATAATTTTAGATGTTTAGGTTTACACAAAGATAGGAACTAGAAAAATTCGACCTGATCCTAGGGACTCAAACGGGATTCGAATCCGTGACCTTCCACAATCCGGCTGCTCATTCAAGCTTCCGCTTGAGTCCCTAGGATCAGCTCGAATTTTTCTAGTTTCTATCTGTGTCTAGAAATTAGTGCATTGTTAAATGCTATAAATCAAATATTCACTTATGTTTAAGTTCGTTTATAAGTAATACATCCATAGCAAAAGCTGTGCTTAGTTTCTGGTCAGATGATTTTGGTGTTAGGTGTCCTAGATATACCTTAATATTTATTTATAGTTAAGGGGCTTTTCAATCAGCATAATATTTGAGAAAGATCTTCAATGGTTTATGTTGCTGCTGCGCAAGTATTTCGAATCGAAGGTGTACCCACCAAACTTTATTTTAATCGTTAGGCCGTTCGGAAACAACGCTTATGTACCTTTGCGGGAATCAGGAGGCCTACTACGGTTTAAATTTGCGAAGTTTCTTGAACTTTGATAGGGTAAAAAGGTCACAAATATGTATATGAAAAGGTTTCAGGTATTTTGCACAATAAAATATGTTTATTAGAATACCAAAAAATAAAAATCAATTTCCAACGCTAAGTGTGGTTTTTTGAAGATCGAAAAGTCACGTTACTACATCGACGAACGGGAGTAGGGGGCAGACACGTGACCCCTCTGGAACAATAATTAACATTAAGGCCGAGATCTATAGAGCGTGCTTAGCCTAATCTCAGACTTTGAAAAGCTGTATCTATCTATATCAGTTACTTTTTATTGATATGAAGTTATTTGTTCCTTAGTTGAGCATCAACTTAGGTATTCGTTAGTGATAATAAAACAAAACTGATTATGTCAGACAATAACTAATGTAATAAGTCTGTGCTTCGCGAAGTAACGACTATAGGTTTTGGCCTAAGAGCTGTAGTGATCAGTGGCCTTGCTTGCCTAAGGGGCCCCTGTGCCCTTGTATCGCAATATGTTGAGAACCTCAAATGAGCGCCTGGTATGGTAGTGATCCTAATAACGCAAGACGACAAAAAATCATGTTCATTATGAATTGTGTTTATTTAGGTTTCTTTCAATGTACTAGTATTTAAAATGACCCAAGTAAATAACTTCGACACAGCACTAGCCCAGTAGTTTGGAGTCAGGTGGCTCATGTGAAAAATGTCCGAAAGATATTTATTTACTTTGAATTTATAGAACTGCGTGCAAAAACTGTTAATCGATGAGCATAAACCACTCCGATCTGAGTTATATTTAAATACCAAAGCTTTTATAAACTTTGAGCGTTTGTTTTAAAGCCGCTTTTAGTGCAACGCAGTTCTAGTTCAGGCTTCGACCATAACTCACAGAGGAACCGATGCAGATGATCGTTATCTAAAATAATTTCATTAGTTAAAAGAGAGAGAGAGAGAGAGAGAGAGAGCGTCGTGGCCTAGTGGTTCTGCACTCGAACTCAGTTCGCGAATCGTGTGGTCCCGAGTTGAAATCTGGCCAGAACCAAAATCTTTGTGTTCATTGTTAAATATCAGACTTACTCTCCGGTGATGGAAAACATCGATAAAAAACCAAATCAACCCGGATAGCGGCGGAAGGCTCACCACCTACCACGTTGGGTTCTAATACCATTGGTGCAAGTGGGCTTCTGAGTGTTTCGTTCACCATGACGACGCAGTCACTTGTCTGACTACCCCGTTTGGGATAAAGTCGTGATGGTATGTTTGTATGTATGTTAAAAGATTTAGTTGTGTAATATTGTGCTTAAAATAAAAAAGCTCACCATTGAGTAGTTGAGTTGTTGACAACATCGAATTCTAAAAAATATTTCAAATAATCAAATAATGCACTAAAACAGGGGCATATGAAAACTTTCAGTTCGTTTACATAACTATGTTTATTATGATTAATTTTATGGCTCTCCAAACTCTGGTGGGCAAGTCTATTTAATAAATAATAATAATTAATAAATAATAAATTTCCGCCAGACAGCACACCTCTTGAAATGGTCTCGAAGTAGGGATTAATATCCCGGTGTTACGAGGTACCACACAAGGAAATAAGCTAGGGGCGTCTCCTAGCACACCCAGACCCGAGACAATTCAGAAAAGATCATTTCCTGAATTGACCCGACCGGGAATCGAACCCGGGACACTACGCAAAACGAGGCGAGAAACCGTGCTACAGCGCACTACGCCAATCGTGTCGTCTATTTAATAAAGCTGCCGAAGAAGTGTCTTGCAGAACGTGTCTCCGTAAACGATCACGCTGCGATAATGGCAAAAGACTGTAATACTCGTACGGCTCCTGGATCGAAATACCATACTAAAACTTAACTACAGACGCTAGCGACTAACGTCGGCGTGAACCCATAGTAGGGGTCGCATGTAAAGCTTGAAGTACATATTGTCGTAAGTCAACCAAATCGTATCATATTAACTGATTTATCTTTCTTTTCAGATCTCATTGGATAAGGACATCTTTTTGCTGTTTCAGTAAGTACAGTCCTTAATTTGCAACATTCACTTTTTTTTATTCTTTTTTTATTCATTTCTTATTACTATCAAAGTTTTAAACTTAGAATAATAACGTATAGAATGATCGTCTTCCTACAACCGCCCCGTCAAAAATGAAGCACTAATCCGATCCACACTTGCGTGACTATTACTTGCTTAAGTGCGGCGCTCTTTGACATTGAACATTGCGGAGCTGTAATGAACACTGCAAACCGGTCCGTTTGGAGCCATAATGGCGCGCGGACTTAGTTGCTATATTATGTAACTATTCTAAGGTTTAAACATTGTTTGCTTTGCACCCCTAAACCATTACTGGTTTGTCAGGGTACTGCAATTCCTCTTATCAATATAGGTACACACAAACACAATATAAAATGTGTCAAATACAAGAGCATAAAATGAAAACACATTTACGGCACACACACCTAAACTTTGAAGTTACTTGCGAGTAGGTACTACCCACATTGGAATTCAGCAATCGAGCATAGTCAACAGAAATAAGTTAGCCAAATACGTACAGGTTGCTTCTTTCTTCATATTGTTGGTGGTGAGCAAGGTAACTCAGGGTAGCTGGGGGACCTAAAGTTTGTCAATATTACTAAGTAAAGTAAAGTAAAAAATATCTTTATTCATATAAATAGGCTTACTAGGTTTCCGTCCGCGGCATCGCCCGCGTTTTGTTATATTTATGATCAAATTACATAAAATCTTTATAAATTTTAGCCCACGTGGTATTGTGATGTATAAACTGTATTACTGTAAAGTTTCATCCAAATCCCTTGAGTAGTTTTTGCGTGAAAGAGTAACAAACATACTTACATCCTTACAAACTTTCGCATTTATAATATTAGTATAACACATATTACTACACACTACTACTACTAGAAAAATCATACTAAATAAAAATAAACATAAATAAAAGAATACTATGATAGTAAATATCATAAATAAACATAATGTGACTCCATCCAAGGACTGGACTTCACCCAAGCGCCTTTTATTAAAAATCAGACTTTAAATAATTAATTGCTAATTTAGCTCCTGCATTTCTTACAAAGTCGAGAATTTCAAAACTAAGTTGGTCTTAATAAAAGTTTCCGATCTCGACAATAAGTGGGTATGCCTTTTGTAACAACCCTCTCCCCTTGACGCCGACGTCGACTTTGATTGATCGCTTCAATCTGAACTGGACTTAATCGGTCATCACTAATCGATTTCTTTGCCGATTGAAAGTTGTTCATAATTTATTCTCTGAAGGAATTCAATCCTAAATTCCTTTAGAGGTTTTGTAGGGAAATTGAAAAACGTTAAGCATTACAGGAAAATAATAAATTGGCCATTCAAATTCGAACTAATTCGACATTTATAATGCTATTGAATTGAAGCTATTCAATTATGCTCGTAAGAACGATCATAGTACCAAGACATTAACTTAATACAAGTGATATAACTAGGCAATGTGTTATGAAGACCGTTTACTTAAGCTTGCAGTGGTGACATGAACTAACATACCTGTATGACATACGCTAGTGTGCGTGCTCACAGCGGGAACATGTTTGTATGTACACTATTTGTACATACTCGTATCTCTACTACAAGCATAATAAAAAGGTCTTCCTGGTGATAGTACATACGTCTATACCTACCTATATTTTTCTTTTTAGAGCGTCCATTGGCATTTTGTATGACTGTGTTCGTGATATTACACCTAAAGCGGTCACGTTTCGCTCTATTTAAAATGATCTAAGTATACAGGGTAAACTTTATAAACACCATCCAAAATTTTCCTAGACATTAGGCATCAATCGAAGACAAAAAGGATAGGTCTTTCTAACTTTTACATTATTATATTTTTTTCCAACAGATCATTCGTGCGGCGTGGTTACTCAAAATTAAATTTCAACTTCTGAATAAAGCGCGGGCGGGAGATAGAGAGGCTGAGAGCCCGCCGCCACTCACGTCGCGCAGTATCAACGAAACTAGTGTTTTTTTTATACCTTTGAGTAGTTATAATAACATTAATACCTTACAATTTTAGTACTGAAGGTTGTCAAACAGTAAAATACGCAATTTGCCATTTTCTTCATAGATTCTCATACTTCAATTTGGATGGTGTTTATAAAATAGCCCTGTATGTACTGTACGTACGGTACATAGTTCAAATTCTACCTAATTCAGTCAAGTTTAGTTTGAAATGGCCTTGTTGGAAATGCTAACGGCATGCATTAGGTGTCAACAGTACATGAAAACTAAAATCTAAAACCAAAAGCCAAACAAAAGTAAAAAGTAAAAATGAAAGTTAAAACAAGAACAGATATTTATTTCTATTACAATAAATGTTGGACTTCAGCGTTGTTAATCCTTCTTTAATACAGTATAAATTACACCCTAGTTTCCGTTCTTTGTTAAATAAATATCTATGGCAACATTAATTACAAAAGTTCCAAGTTGAATTTCTCCGCGGCCACTTTGTGCATTTTCAAGATGAATTCCGTTTTCGTACCTTTCGTTAACTTTATTTATACAAAAAAAACAAATAGCCAGGTATTATTTAGAAGCATAGCCACTTCTGAACCATAGGCTTTCCCCACGTATTGACAGATTCGCAAAAATCTGGAGTCACAAGTATCCAGTGAGCTTAAACAAGCAATAATGCCAAATCATTAAAAAATAGAAGAACAAATATAATAAATTAAATAAAATTAACATTAACTAATAACTAATAAATTAAATTAACACATGTCTCTACCATCAATTCGGACGTTGTTTCTGCCGAAAAAATTACGTCGTACACAAAGCATAAACATAATTATTATCATCCTTAATCCTATATAAAATGGTTTGCCATAAATACATTGCAGATTGAAATAACAACAACGTAATGCAACGCAAAGAAACAATTTATTTATTTATTCAAAATGGGCAATAGGGCTTCACTTTAACTTGTAGTGGCAGTGGACAGGACACACAGTGCAAACAACTACAGTACGTCTACCACAAGTTGCCAATTTAAGGGCTCGTTCATTTTAATAATATTATAGCTATTTTTATTTGTATTTTTTGTTAACCTGTTATGATTTTCGTATGCCTTTGAAGGCGCATCATGGAGTTTTCTTAAAATACTATTTTCACTGTAAGATGATATGCCTGACAGCTCTTATTGTTCCGTGTCACGCAAACTATTTCAAACTAAATAAAAAGAAACTGGCGAAAGAAAATGTTATAAACTATTAAAAAACTATTGTTCTTTCGAATCTCATCAGATAAATTATTGTTATTATTATTAACTGCTAATAAATGAAGTAAACGAAATTAAATTAATATATCTTCACAGCGCCTGATGCGGAAAAGGAACGCTATTCAATCGTGTATTGACACTACTGAATCTACAAAAAATCGATGAATAGGAGCGAACATTTTGTAATCACGTCATTCGCATCAGTACGACTGCGTCTACCTTGTTTGCTATTTTTTAACCATCATTTGCGAGATACAGCGTCTTATTCTATAACTTATTAGCCATAACCCGTTTATTAAGAATTTATTTAAAAATTAAAAATCTGTAAATCCGAATCCATTTCCTTTGCCAACTCGATTAAATTACATTCGTTACATCACTATAATTGACAATTATGAACTGTCAGGAATATCATCATACGGCGAAAGTAGTATAATTCATCACCATACCATCTTGTACAACCTGTGATGAAGAATAAATGAATATGAATATTATCGTTCGCGTAAAAAAATGTATTAGGATTTGACATTGTCATGTCATGTCATGTGTCACCCCAATACATTTTTTTACGCGAACGATAATGTAAATTGGCAACTCGTGGTAGACGTACAGAAAAGGCCAAAGGCATATAGACACACGACCTGACGACATGAGTCTGAATTACGAAGTTTTTAAGGAAGCGTGGAACCCCAAGTTCGGCGCTCACAAGACAAGATGGGTTCCGCTTACTTAACCAAATTGAACTTTGTTATTCGCTTTAGTTTGTTATTGGGAACTCATTATAATCCTCTCTGCGGTAGACGCTTTCAAAGGAAAATATTTTCGTTGGGGAAACATTGAGAAATGGGCTTTTAAAAGCCTCATGTGCGCTGAACTGGTCTTAGCGGGGTTAAGGAGGTTTCATTAAGAATAGTCACCGACAATGAATACAGGATCTATGAAAACCTTTTAGGGTGTGAGGAAAAGTGGTCTCCGCAGACGACGTCACACACATGAGCAAGTAAAATACGGTTGTGCTTGTATATCTAAAGGTGGGTTTAGTTAGACTGGAGCATTTGCTAGAGCAAACGTTTAGAGTAACGTGTCTACGAATGGTACAATAAAGCAATGTTCAGTTTATAAAAACATTACCATGTAATATGGCGTATTTCTTGGTTTTTAAAATCAAGTTGTTACAAACCATCGAGCGTCATGTTCGCAATGCGGTTAGAGTAAATTTAAAAACGAGGAATGCGCGATCTTGACGACCGACTTGGTGTAATGGTTAAGAAGTTGGCTACTACACCAGAGGTCGCGGGTTCGATCCCCGCACAGTACAAACATTTGTGTGCATGAACATGTCTGTTTGTACTGGTCTGGGTGTCTCCTATGTATAATAAGTATGTATTTACAAAAGAAAATGTATTTAAGTATGTTTATCCGTTGTCTAGTATCCCATAACACAAGCTTTAATTAGCTTACTTTGGGGCTAGATTGCGCTGTGTGGAATAATGTCCAGGGATGTCCAGGGATATCTTCTGATACAAGTGTATGCTCAAATCAATTAGCACCTTAAGGTAAGGCCAGCTGCTGGGTACATATAAATCCTAGAGCTCAATAAACAGAACTGAATTCAAATACTTTGACGTTCTTGGTTGACACACGTTTCTTAATAAATAAACGATTCATCAATGTACAGCCCGGGAATCGATCGCGGAACCAATCGGGAACAGTCCGACGCATGATCGATGGCTGGCTTAGTAAAAAGTGGCGTTGCTGAAAACACCCGTATCCTCCGTATCATAATACGGGTGGTTACTGAGGAAGGTTACGGATAGGAACTGGCCAGAAATTAAATGAAATAAATAAAACACCAAGATCATCTGATTCAGAACTAAGTAGAGCCTGTACTTAGGGTGTCTGAGTCTGATTACCATACTCAAATATTTTTAAATACATACTCAGGGAGATGAAAACACACAGATATAAAGCTAACACATGGACATTTGTCTTAGGTTGGTCGACGAAAATGATGATCAAAGGAGGCTTGCCAGTCATTAATAAATATAAATGCTTATAATATTATAAAAGCAGTTATTATCAGTGAATAAAACTCAATATGACACTCAGTTTAAGTGTGACTTATTTGTGGAACGATGGGGTGATATACTTGTACTAAACAACACTATTTTTCGAGCAATCTATCCCTAACTTCGGCAGAAGACATCTATCCACCTCTTTATGCATTCGACCCGGCTCTCGCGTCAGTCGTATTTCACCTTCCATTTTTCCTCCACAATATTTATGCCCCGAACTTTACAGGCAGATCTATAAATCTGGCGAAAACCTGGAAGCACTTACAACTTGTTCCGCGTTGAGGTTGTTACCCGGGAAACGAGAAAAGTGCGTAAAAGGATAAGTTAAGATTTTATAATTATTGGTAAGACCACACTTGATTATTTAGAGCTAATGTTCCCAAAGTATGGTCTAGGTGGACCTCTAGGGGTCCACGGAAGACTGGACGGGGGTCTATGTTGGCGTTATTTTTTGTCAAGTTTTGGGGATATGGTTGAAATGTAGCTGCAGGGGGTTCACCGGAACCAGCTACATTTTGAAGGTAGTCTATGCGATAAAATAAATAAATATGCGCCAGACAACACACCTCTTGTTGGTCTCGAAGTAGGGATTAATATTCCTGTGTTACGAGGTACCAGACAAAGAAATAAGCCAGGGGCGTCTCCCAGCACACCCAGACCCGAGTCAATTCAGAAAAGATGGTTTCCTGAATTGACCCGACCGGGAATCGAACCCGGGACACTAGGGAAATCGAGGTGAGAAACCGTGCTACAGCGCACTACGCCAATCATGTCGTCAAAAAAAACCCGAAAACATCTGATTAAAAGGGCTTGGGGTACAGCCGCGGAAACATATCTATCAAGACTGCAAATGTCTTAGAACAGACTACTGAAAGTACTCTCAAACTTTAATTACATGACACGAACAATAAATAAGCAATTGTTTCATTTAGAGTTTACATCCAAAATACATTCCTAAATTTTCAAAGAAGCTTATTTTCGTAACCTTCAAATCCAAAGGTATAGATAAAACCTGTGGATAAAACACTGCAGACAAATCATCTTTAGTCTGAATACCATGAATCTTTTCATAACGCCCGACTCTCGCTTTCCCCGCTACATACAATATGCAATAACAGCGGTATCTTCGCGAAAAGTCCGAAAGGCTTATCTTAATTTTCCCATTTCGAGCTTTTTTGCGGATAACCACTGTAGAGTGGATTTTGTGAGTTTTCCGCAGCGTACCTAACTCCGATTCAGAGTCGGAGATATTTGTATTATTTGAATAAAAAGTTGTTTGCGTGAAATAATTTAAACAACGGAACGGTTTTACGAGTATATAACATAATTAGATAGATATTTTACCTGTTACTACACAGGCTGGAGAGAGAGTTCCTGCCTTTTCGCTTAAGAGATTTGTATTTGTTTTTGTAACATAGTATCTATTAAAATAATTTATATGTATTGAAGTATTTTTATAAGGCTCTGACTCCCATTGCGGTCAGATAATATTGGTGTAAGCTGTCCATGGTGAAAAAAGATACAACAAATAACGTAGATAAAATAGAATTATGTTTAAGAAAAGAGGAATTCTTAATAAACTTAGATGTACTTTATTTTGACAACCGTTGCTACGGCTGAACGTGGACTGAATGAAGCTGAAGCGGCAAAGAGGTGCACTGCACCCTTTTGGTTAAAACCCGCGAAAAAAATCGCGTCATCTATTTCCAAAAATGTCTCTGCTGCCACGTGTAAAGAGACTAAAACTGGAAGACTTGAAACATTCATTATTTATTTGACCTAAAAGAAAATATTTGCTATTTCTTTGTAAATCCCACTGATGATAAGTGATGCGAATTTATTTTTATATCAAAGACATATTTTCCGATCCCGTATCGAATTACCAGCCCAGTCGGGTAACTCCTGGATCTGTGCCGCCCGGGAATTACCCCTACCATAGAAACGTTACGTTACGTTCTAAAAATATTCTCTCCTTCCTTACACTATCTCACTCTTTCAGATTTTTGTTTCAGCAATGTCTCTGGAACAAACTGCCTGTATCGATGAAAAATTTGTGTGGGAAATGACGCAAATGACTGATAAATAACTCACCAAACACACTTACAACCTTGATATCTTCAAGGCCAGAGTGTAGTAAGCGTGTTACACCATCGGCCTCGTCATCGTTTACCACCAGGCGAGACTGAGTGACAAAATCCCATATAACAACGTTTCTCGTTTTTGTCGACGAAAATTACGAAATTACGAAATTTGATTGGAGGATTTTTTGTCTATTCTTCTCGTAAGGCGCGCATCTTAGCCCCGCAGGCGGTCAACACGGACTCACTGAGACACATAGGACTATGTGACTCCTTTAGTGACTACCTGTTGGCCTGTTGGTGCAATGACAGCGATCGTGCCTTTAGCACCGGAGGTCGTGGGTTCGATCCCCACCCATGACAAACATTTATGTGACGAACATTTATGTTTGTTGTGTGTCTAAGTGTTATTATCTATTTAAGTAAGAGTGTTTATCAGTCTCTGACACCCATAGTACAAGCTCTGCTTAGCTTGGGGTCAGATGATCTTAGTGTAAATTGTTTAATTGTTTGATTGTGTGATTGTTTTTACTATGTTATTTTATTTATATATTTTTTATTTAAATATAGTAATTTTTTTATAAATTATAATAAATATAATATGAACGAATAAATGAAACTTTATAATTATACGTGCAATATAAGTAAACTCGTAAGGGTAGTTTTAATTTATATATAAGATACCATATATAGCCACACTATTGCATTGGGCCTAGCCTGTAAGGATAGTTGTTAAGAGTTTTAAATAAATAAATGTTTTTTTTAAATATAATTTAGTCTTTTGCATTAGATCCGCGATTTTTTATTTCGGAAGTGCAATAATGTATGAATAGTCGCTAGGGTCTGCATGTAGTGTAGGATTTGTATGGGATTTCTTAGAGCGCCTCTGGTGAATATAATAATAATAATATAATAATAAAACATTCATTGTTACCACACGATTTTATATGAAGACACGATTGGCGTTTTCCGTAGTGTGCCGGGTTCGATTCCCGGTCGGGTCAATTCAGGAAACGATCTTTTCTGATTTGACTCGGGTCTGGGTGTGCTGGGAGACGCCCCTAGCTTGTTTCCTTGTGTGGTACCTTGTAACACAGGGATATTAGTCCCTACTTCGAGACCATTACAAGAGGTGTGTTGTCTGGCGCATAATCAAATTCATTTATTTATTTATTTCGGACATCAAAAGATCGCTATTAGGTATTTAGTTACATATTTGACTATATTAATGGGACTAAACACGGTGTGAAAGTTGAACTGAACTCATAGATAAGAGCGGTTTCAATCTGGTGTTTTATTAGCTGGTTTTTGGAGGCGCATGTAGGCGCGTACGGCACGCCTTTTGTCACACGCGTAACTCGTACTAGCGTTGACGCGCTTATAGGCTCATACAATCCATAAAGGTAGTGACTCAGTCCTACCGGTTCAAGCGAACACGTCGCAATAAGTCTGTGTACACGCGTTTGGTTTTTTTAAGCGTAAAAAATGTAGCGCGCATGTAAGCGCTTAAAAAACGCTTTTAAGTTAAAAGCGTTTCCCCTACCATGGTAGGGGACCACAACTCATGCTCGTGACTGCTTTCATAATTTCACTATTATTTATAGAAGGGACGGTTCGCTTTCTTACCGTAAGTAATGATGACCTTTTTGGGTAGGGTTTAACCCGATATAGGATCAATGATCGCTTTTTCGAGTTTTTAAGTTTTATTGCTCGGGTCTTAAGCTACTGGTATAGAATCATAATGGAGAGATTCATATAAAACATTGAAAGTTGTTTTTTCATACAACTAGCTTTCCACATTAACTTAATTTTTATAACACATACAGGATTTTTTCCAACTTACGATAATTGACTCGCAAAAGAACGTCTAAGTTAGCATCTGTAGGAAATATGCTCAGGGAGAAGTAAAAACATGGGGAAGCTGCCATAATGAAGTTCTGTATTCGAATGAAATAATAACAGATAGTATGATGACAAATAATACTTTACAGCATACAGCAAAAAGGATGATTGATCGAGTAAGTAGTTTAAGTATGAATGTTATGTCCTGAAAAGAACCCCTAAGCAAAATGTAAGACTCCTAGCACTTGTAGTAACGAAGTTTCATACAAACAAACTATCAACCCCAAAAACAACCCCAGAGGGGTCGAATGTCGCAAAATCCCGTCTTTTAGGACGTTGGTGCTCACTAGAGCATCTACGTCCTAAAGAAAGCCAGCATGCAAAATTTGAAACTGGCACTTGTAGTTTCTGAGGTTTCGTGATGTTGTATGTATGGATTAGTAGGGGAGACCGGGTACAAAAGTAACGCGTCTCGAAAGTAACAAATACTCTGGTAGACCCGTATAGTGACCGAAACGACTCGCGCGCTCCTCCGATGCCGCGCCTGCACCCCGGTCGTAGTTTGTGTTAGGAGACGTCAAGTGATTTTGCTCACCAAAAGTAAGTTTTTTGTGATTTTTCCTCAAGTATTAGCGCAATGTTAAAATGGTGTTATCAGTGTCATTATTTTCTCAGTAATTGGTCATTTTGTTGTCTTTAGCATGTGATAAACAATTTTGAGCTGCATGTTCCCGTTTGAATCGCCGGCCATTTTAACCTCAGAAAAGAAGCTGGGTACTAAAGTAACATGGCATAAGCAGTCAAATATAAAAAGGACTATCCAGAGAAGTAGAATGCCGATAGTATGGCAGGCAAGGAATGGTTAACCGGATTTTAAACAGACACCCGAATATCATTGTGAAGCCCACAAGCAACGAACCTGAGTCACTTTTCGAGCATAAATGAGCTTTAACTACGTCAAATTTCATGAGAAGAAAGTGATTTTGTTTCTTTTTTTTTTTTTCTTAACAAATAAGTTGATTGTATTTGGTTTTCCTTTTTAATTTACATGTTATACGAGTAAGTTCCAGAAATTATGTTGTTACCTTCGTCCTAACTTTGTGGTTGAAAGTAACATTTGCCAGATTTTTATTGAGACCTTTGCAAATATTAAATCGCTTGTTAAATGGCGTCAATTGTAATGAAGATTGAAAGAGTATAAATCAAAGTTATATATAACGACATTCAACTCATCGAAAATAGGTTTGATAGCTAGAAATCAGAAAAGAAGTAGGAAATGTTACTTTTCTACCCGGTCTCCCCTACGCGAAGACAATAGCAATCGCAATCGACTCATCCTATAAGGTACGGACAACCTCATACGGGTTCGTATGAGGTGTATTCCAAAAAATCCAAAACCTCAGTTTTCCCAACCTTCGGATCTCGGGTCGAGCTTTGCGCCATTCGGCAACGCAGGCATTCGTAAAAAACTCAAACTCAAATAACTTTATTCAAATATAGACTTTCACATTAAGTACTTTTAAATCGTCAAATTTAAAGCAAGATATACTAAATAATAGACATAAATACTATAATAATATAGATATATAATTACACAGTATACAGACATAATGCGACTCTACCACCGCGTCGGAGTTTTTTCTTGCTGAGAAGACCCGGCGAGAAATTCAGCAGTTACTCTTTCAAACTTGTTTTGTGTTTACAACAGGCGTTAGTAAAGTACAATCTGTCATTGTGATACAAATAAACCTACTGAGTGACTAACCTAAAGAATATAAAAAAATGTAACGAAGACGAATATTTGCATAATTCTTATTTATTTTGTATCTCTTTGTTCCCGTTTCATCTATACCTACACCCGGTGGACCCGGCAATTCCTGAAAACCTACAAATGTAGTCACTGTAAGTTGCCGGACCAGCTACATATTTCGCCGACCTCGCATTTCCCTGGGGAACTCGCGAAATGTTTCCTGTATCATATCTGAGGCCCCTACCAGGAGTCACGGTCAAATTAAATTAGAATCATT
This sequence comes from Udea olivalis, assembly GCA_947369235.1. Taxonomy (NCBI): domain Eukaryota; kingdom Metazoa; phylum Arthropoda; class Insecta; order Lepidoptera; family Crambidae; genus Udea; species Udea olivalis. Next base: position 3,470,313 of record OX376362.1, on the reverse strand, counting down.
TGTATCTCTATCGAGAAAAAGGTATTTTCTCGTACATTGAGAAGAGCGTGATTCTGGCCATCTTTGTTTGAATACTCAGCATCATGTCCAATGAAATTATTTCCTATTTTCGCCATTTTTCAACGAGTTTCTAAGCAAAACATGCGCATATCCATAGGAAACAGTTGTTATGATATTATTTACTTTTTTTTTTGTTATTTTACAAATTAAATAGTTTTTTTTATTCCTAAATCCCATTTGTAGGTACAATATCTTCAATTTGTCAGATGAATTCGAGTTCTTACAGTAGAAGCGTAATTCCCACAAGAGGTAAAAATGTAAATTGACCTCACATTCCAGCATGGCGGCACCGAGGCCGGCTAAGCGCGCTTTACATAGTATAGCGCGTCGATGAACAAATTTGCATGTGTTATAAGCTCCGTTAAATATATTCAAACCTCTTCGAAGGTATGTTCGCCTAGTACTTACACTGAAGAGGTGTTACACCAAGTAACTGGTTCTGTCGTTCCGGAGGAGTCTCGGGTATTTGATTCCCTTCATAAGGCAGGCAGTTCATTTACGAAGGTACGTTCTATCTTACACGACCTTTTTTCTATGCTTGCCTAGTACGTATACTTACACACTGTCCTAATGTCACTCACTAGTGTCAATTTGTTCCCGCTGAGAGCATTATCGTATGTCATACTACTACAAGCATAGAAAAACGGTCTTCGTAAAATGGACAGACTATACGCATGCCTGGTTTCATGATCTTCATCATCTTGGAGCCAAAAGAGGCCCTTGATTTTCAGTTTTGTTGGTTGCATAATTTGATATATTGTGCAATATGTCTGGTGTTTATCCGACCACCCATCGGTCACCAGAGTCACCGTTGATCACCGGGTGCCGGTGCAGGCTTAGGATTTTTAAGGTTATTATTGGATCCTTAGGGACACAACACTAGGGCATTCGTGATGGCATTAGGTCCACCCCTATACCTAGTGCTTCCCGTGGCGAACACCCCTAGTACTTATCGTCTGACACATCGCTCCACCGGACGCGTAAGTTGTTTTTGTGTACTCAAAGAAAAGTACCTGCACTGAAGGTTGAGAGCGAAATGGGGCCTTGATTTTACTGGATGAGCCAATCATTGGTTAATCTGATAAGGATCTTTAATAACACATGTCGTGTATCGCTTACGCCCTTATCCAGACTCAATACTCAAAGTTAAGGACCCCTTAAATGTATAGCTGTTATTTTTTTTTTTTTATACTACGTCGGTGACAATCAAGCACGCGGACCGCCTGATGGTAAGCGGTTATCGCGGCCTATGCTATACTTTCATTTCTTTTGACATTTGATAGAACAGATTCAATTTGAAGTGTGCTTAACTTTGATTTTTTTCCTGCATTCGGGGGTTACTGTACCAGATATTGGTCTTTTAAGAATATCTATTTATGACTGGAAAATCAGGATTATTAGTTCCTAATTTCTTAATTGTTCCGTAGAAACTTTTGTTGTTATATCGATATCTTTCCTTACATCAAAATATGGCAGTCCATCCATGTACTAAGATGTTTACTGCATAGAGACAGGGACCTAATAGAATGTCCGATATCCGAACGCAGATTTCCCAAGAGATCTCTCCGTCATGATCCTGGAAAAATGGATACCGATCAGAGCATCGGTTTCCAACGTGCCCAATATAAATCAATAATTATTAGAAAAACTTATGTGATGTAGTTAAAACTAGCTTTAAGGTGCTATAGCCTAACGATGTGATGTAGCACTCTAGCTTAGGTCCATGAGTTTCTGTCACTAAACTACGATAATTGACTTCGGAATGTTTCATGCAATTTTGGGTTCCATTTATAATCACAAAAAAAAAAAAAAAATTCCAACTGGGCACGATGGCAGTGGGCTGGGTGATCAGTTCGCTTATAATTATTATTATAATTTGTTTTGTGACCTATATTAAGTGCTTTTAGAAAGCTTACTGAATAAATATTTTTCATCCATTCATATTCGATGTTAAAGTTGTCATATTTTCGGACTACGAAAACTGGAAAAACAGTATTTCAGCAAGAACGTTACTTATTATTCCAGTTCCGATTGGTTCTAATAATTGACTGCAGTTATACATACAATTTCACAAAGGGATTTGAAACTTTGTGGCATAGCCACTAGCCGCCATTTTGTTTTTTTCGCGATGTTTCCTCGTGACGGACGTGAGGTGAGGAAACTTTGAAAAAAAATGGCGGATGGTGGCTATGCCAGCTTCCATATAAAAATGTTCAAATCCCTTCCTACAACACGTTGTATAGGGTTCGCAAAAACGCCGCTCGGACGCGTGATTGATAGAGCGCTTACATGTTGTATTAATCTCGCACATTTTTGTGCTGACGCGAACATCGAATCCCTCTTGTTACATGTTTACACTGGTTCATGTATTCATAAAGTAGGGGTGTTGTTGAGTAAAAAGAACGTTAATGAAGGCCATCTTTGCTGTTGTATCACGGTAACTTTAAGAGGTCTCTTTTCGTTTTCTTTTTTCACCTCCGCTGTAGCAATTTCTTTACCGAATGGAAGAAATTGCTTTCTAGCAATAAGACTGCCTAAATTTAACCGTTAAAACCTGTTGCAGGATTTTTTATTTCATGCAAGAAAGATAATTTATCTTATCTTAAAATAACCACATTATTGTGAGGTCACAAAATTACAATTAACGCAAAAAAAAACATAAAAGCATGCACTTATATGGTAGAGAGAGACCGTCAAGCTGAAAATACTTTTACCCCAAGAAAAACCATTACAAAGCATTGACAACGTTTGACAGTCCAAATTTCATCATCATTCATCCGTGCGGTCTATCCCGGTTGTGAACCCACACTGGTGTGTGAGGTCCCAGGGTCCGCCTTTCATATTTTCTTGGCCTACTTCGCGCGGCCTTGTGCATCCTCAGTGGTGAGTTTGTTGGCACGCATGTCACCCTTAACGACGTCGAGCCACCGCTTCTTGCGTCGACCTCTTCTACAGGTACCTGGCGGGGGCGGCATGGCCAGACATTTGTTACCCACGTAGTTTGCCGATCTCAGTGAGTCATGACCATACCAACGAAGGCGACGCTCCTGCAGCTTGTCTGCGATGTCACGAACACAAAGGCTGCCGCGGATGTCGGTTTTACGCCGCGATCTTTGCGTGAGACTCCACACATCCACCGCAGAATCTTAATTTCCGTGACGCGCAGCTTCTGCTTGTGTCGCTCTAGTAACGGCCATGTTTCACTGCCATATAAAAGGACAGGCCTGATGATTGTTTTATAGACCTTCAGCTTGATCGGCATTTGGGGATCACAAATGACACCATTCACCTCACGCCATTTGGCCCAAGCCGCGAAAATTCGGGTTCAGACGTCGCGGTCGATGTTCCCGGACGCGCTTAATAGAGATCCCAGGTATTTGACACGGTCCGTGCGCTCAACCACGTCAACGCCTATGCGGACGGACTGGGGATTTGTGGTGTTGCAGGCCATGTACTGCGTCTTCGCCCCATTCAGTTTCAGACCACCGTTTTCAAGTGATTTTTTCCACTTATTCACCCGTTGTACCAGCCGTCCCCTGTCCGAGTCTGCTAGCGCAATATCATCAGCATACATGAGCAACCAGGGTGGTTGCTCGTGGTGGTCTCGGATGCTGTTTGACAGAACGTCTAATATTACGCTAAACAGAAACGGGCTAAGCACGGAGCCTTGGTGTACTCCAACGGTGATAGGGAAGGGAAACGTGTCACCAACCGCAGTCCTAACTATGGAACTGGAATCGTGGTACATGTCCTGAATAATGTCAATAAAGACTTCGGGCGGGACCGTAGCGCCCAGCCGATCATCTCACGAGGGACACAGACGAAGGCCTTCTGCATGTCTAAGAAAAGGAGATGCAGAGGTGTATTCTTCAGTCTTTATCCCTCCATGAGCGTTCTCAAGGCAAATACGGCGTCCATGGTCCCGCAACCCAGTGGAAACCCATAGTGACTGACACTCCGAGATTGTACACTCCTGTCGAATCCGAGAGTCCGCAATGCGCTCGAGGAGCTTCATGGTGTCATAAAGTTCAAATTTAGTCATTGTCAATCTTGCGCTTGTCTAGGCAGTATGTCCACCATGAGTTTACACCAACGATAGTCACAATCGTCGGCGTAAGCCGCGTTGACGTTCCAGTGCCCCTAGGGATTTAAGATGGCATAAAACTTTCTGATCGCAACGATCGCCGTTTACATCACGGAAAGTCATGATAGACGCATATAGAACAGCTGTAAAGTATTTTTTTAATTTAATTTTTAGGTTCGGGCCTGCGGAATGGCCTGAATATCTCCACAACCATTTAGCAAACATTTGGCGTGGTGACTGCCGACTCGCAAGACGCGTTCATTTTTTGGCAGCAAAAATGAAAGTCGCTACAATGAAATAGCCAAATGACCAATGAAGCAAGTCGAGTGACGTCACCTTCCAGACGGGTCGAAGTAACCACTGCATTATTTCGCCGCTTATTGCATCGCTCCGATAGCCGTGATCGTCTAGTGGTTAGGACCCTACGTTGTGGCCGTAGTAACCCAGGTTCGAATCCTGGTCACGGCAGTGATCATTACTGTTATAGCGGAGTTTAGTTTTGTCAGACAGACTGCTAAATCGTTTATTGTCCTAAAAACATACAAATTGCGATAAAATATCAGTATTTGGTTACAATGTTTGATTGCAGAAAATCGATTGTTCGCCTGTCATCGGTAACCTTCCCATAGGTTACCGATGACAGGCGAACAATCGATTTTCTGGCATCATAGGACCATTTAATTTCACTTTTTGACTACTGACTGATTATTACCAGTGCATTAGCTTGATAATTATCTAACTAATGAAGCAAATAAAAACTACTTGTAATCAAAAATTTACATTAAATACACACAGAAGTTTCTGTACGATTTTTACCAAGGAGTTAATTTTTGCTTTTTTCCTTAAAAACTTTATAACATATTTTTTCTTAGTTGTCTCATGATTCCTAGCTCTAAATAACATTATTAGCTATAAAAATTAATATTATCTAAAATAAAATATGCCTTAGATTTGGTCAAAAATTTAGTCATAACAATAAAACGGTTGGGAAAGGAGTCTGAAAAAACTTCGGCAAGGCGTTAGTTTGATTTGATTCTTTTTTCTCCCACCCCCACAGCCTTCAAACGCTTATGATATATTTTTGTTAAGAATAACATAAATAAATAAATATCTGGGACAATTTCATCTGAGCTGAAACTAAGCAGCTTAGAGCTTGTATTATGGCTGTCAGAAAATGATAAAAATACTTAAAAAAATATATATTACTCGTACATACCTAAAAAGATAATACAACCAGACACTAATAACTTGTATATGTACACCTTGGGCGGTTTTATTTCTAAACGCAATCAATATTCAGAATATTTGGTTGTATTGTAATACTGCTAAAGATGGTCTTTGATTATAATCTGTCCCAAAATGTAACCGTCGGATGTAGCACGGAGCTAGCTAACGCGATTGGCTCTCGGGTGGGCGGCGCGAAATTGCGATGACATCAAAGTGACTATCACCGCGTTTCCACGCGCGCGCACACCGCCGCGATTTCACGCTTTGATGTTACCGAAGATACTTAAACAGCATTCTGGTTTGTGCCCACGAGTTCGTCAGCATAAAATAATAGTTTTCGGTCCTTCCCAAGAGTTCAGTAAAGATCTACGTAAAATGAAACGTAAATTAACACATCCGCCGAGAGATCAATAAAATTGTGATTGGAGAAGCGCGACTGCAGACATGACACCTTCCCCTTTCCCTCCACTTCAGGAACAAATCAAAACAAACCACGCGCGTGCACGCTGTATAAAGAAAACTTAATCATGTAAATTGTCATCATCATCATTATCCGTGCGGTCTATCCCGGTTGTGTGTGGTTGTGGGGTCCCATGGTCCGATTTTCTTATTTTCTTGGCCCACTTCGCGCGATCTTGTGCATCCTCAGTGGTGAGTCTGTTCTGTAAAGTGGAAAAGTTCTTCATTCATCTCCGTAATCTCCCAAGTCCTCTCCCGTGTCTTTTGGGTAAGTAATTTACTTTACCAAAATTGTTTGAGCAGTCTAGGCGCTCAAACCATAATTTCGCTCTTTTCACCCCAGGGTGGGCTAAATTTCCAGGAGGGCTTCTACTAAGTATCCACTAATAAAATAACCCTCCCCACGTCATTAGCTTTAATAGTTTACACTTAGTGGTAATTCAGTCTGTGAGTCAGTCTGTTTCGCTTTTTTATATTATATAGTTTTTTTTTCGAGGCTAGCATATCGCACCTTTCTCTCAAACGATTGCAAACATATACATTTCAAAAATTTCGTTGCAAGATATCATAATACTTTTTTCTAAATAACTACGGGTAATAATTACATATCGAACCTTTATCGAATAAATATTATATTTTAATGCAAGAGCTCATATTTTTTAATGAGGTCTAAAATTTAAAATGGGTAACAACTTTAATGGCTTATACTTTACACATTACAAGCGCAAGAGAACGAACGAAACGACACCTCTAGAGATTAAAATTAAAAAATATCAGAAGGTTATCCCCCTAATAACAAATTCGCTTCGTTAAGTACTACCCGAACGAAGTAACGCGATTGGTTCACGGATGAGAGGCGCGAAATTAGCAGCTGACGATCACCACAGATAACGGTTCGCGCGCAATTCGGCCTTAGGGCGCGTTTACACTAACTGTTTGGAACACTCTGTTTTTAAAACGTTTCAGACGATTCTATGCATAAAGAAATTTAAAAAAACGGATCGAAACGGTAAACCACGTTTTATTGACCTAAAATCATTAAAGTTCATTCCTTTTCAAGTAGTTACATAATAGGTGGGCGATCGAACATAAACGAGTCGAGCATTTAGTAAAGTGTAAAAATAAATTTAAAAAAGTTACTTATCACAATTTGAAATGGTACCCGGAAGAAAAAAGAATAAGACGACCGTAAATACTGAAAAAAATTATTTATAAGAAACATAAGATACGATTAGATACTCTTTATTGCACAAAACACAGTAAGGAAAACAATAAGTGAGAATTACATAAAACTTTGATGTACAATTACTTCCAGACGACCTAATACAGGCAGGATGATGAGGAATGATGTCAGATGCCCTTTAGGAAGCATGTAAGGTAAGTATGTGGAGAAATTGAAAAGGATGTAAAAGTATTTTCACTTGAGTATAAATCAATTAATTACATACCATCACGACTTTATCCCAAACGGGGTAGTCAGAGGCAACTGACTGTCATGGTGAACGAAACACTCAGATGCCCACTTTTCACCAATGGTATTAGAACGCAACGTGGTAGGTGGTGAGCCTGCCGCCGTTATCCGGGTTGATATAGTTTTTTATCGATGTTTTCTAAAAATATTTTGATTCTGGCCAGATTTGAACTCGGGATCACACGATCCACGATCTGAGTTTGGGTGCTGAACCACTAGGCCACGACTCTCTCTGAATAAATTACATATAAACAAACAATAAGTGGCAATTAGATAGAAAGAACTAAAAATAAGAACACGAAGAAGAAGTAATATTTTTTATTAAATGCCTACAACCACTTAGCTTATTAGCTACTTACATTTTATTTATTAGTAATATGTAAATAAATCCTTAAAACCACTCCTTGTCCAGAGGTGTTCTCATCAACCTTTACAAAACCATTGCAAAATGGGTCTTGAAAGCAGCATAAGATGCCCGTATGTAAAGGTTGATGTGAACTTCTTGTACAAGATGTAATTAGCTGAGCACAGCAAGGCGTGAGATTGCAATCGCAGCGCGCAAGTGTGATTGCACCACACGGTGCAGTGCCGCCGATTCCTGCCGCTCATGTGTTAATCAACCATGTTTACTACTTTGATTCTGATTTTAGTTAACACTAGCTTTCCGACCCCGACTTCGCCTTCGTGGGCTTATTTTTCTCACACGGGTTACATAACAAAGTTTTCATACGGATCCCTAACGTTTTTGGAAAATAAATATGCCTATAGCAATCAGGGATAATGTAGCTTGTTAACAGTGAAGGAGTTTTTGAAATCGGTTCGGTGGTTTCGGAGATTACCTACCTCAAACATACAAACTCACAAACGCTTACCCCTTTATAATTAGTGTAGATATATGTAGATTAGCAAATGAAATGTATACAGTAAACTAGCGACTGCTTTTCGTGACAGTATTCACCCTGCGGCCACGACATGTTGGCATGACATTTCGATTAGGAAATCTCTCCATACGGATAGAAAGGTAGACCCAAAATAAAATAGAAGATAGGTTAAGTTGTTGTTATACAACAAACTAACGTTTTTTTGCTAAAGGTATGCTGAAAACCTGTTAAATTATTCAACAGCATCCATCTTGTGCATGTTGCCATGCACAAGATGCATGTTGGAGATGTTATCTACAAGGGAGTGGCGAAATTTAAATATCTGGGCTGCACAATCGCGGATATTATTACCAGGGAAGAGGAGATAGAGATTCGCGTTCAGAATGCCTTGCGATGTAGCGCTGCTCTACATAAAGTGTTGGTGTCCAGGCTTCTACGTAGATGCACGAAGATTCGCATCTACATAACTATAATACGACCCATTCTTATGTACAGATGTGAGGCCTGGACTCTAACACTCAAAGAAGAAGACAGGCTCCTGACCAGTGAGAGAAAGATCCTCCGGAAAATCCTTGGTTTAGTACCATGAACCGATGGAAGCATGAGGATCATAAAAAATGCCGAAATCGAAAAGCTCGTGGCTGAGCCCAACATCATAGGCGAGACAAAAGCACACAGACTCCGATGGCTTGGCCACATGGAGAGAATGGGAGAAGACCGTAGTGTGAAGCAAGCTTATCTGGGCCGACCAACTGGAAGGCGCCCTGTCGGCCGGCCCAGATATCGCTGGGCTGATGTTGTGCAGGCGGATCTCTGCGAGTTGAAAGCCAACGAGTGGCGGGCAATTGCGCGGGATCGTGGGAAGTGGCGGAATATTGTATCGGAGGCCAAGGCACACTTTGGGTCGCTGAGCCATCGGAGTAAGTAAGTAAGTATCCATCTTGTAATATGCAAAAAGATATTTTTTGTATCGTGTAAATAATAGCGTATACGATACACCAAAACTAATCCAGTTATGTATAAGGACCTCATTTTACTACTCATGATATAAATACCACCACTTATTGCAGTGTAAAGTGTTCAACTAATTCTTAAATTCAAATAATTCTTTCTTTTTACTAGCTTAAACATCGCACGGGCAAAGCTCTTTGCAGTAGCTAGTTACTTTAGAGCCACTGTCCACGAGGTGTAGCTGCTGAGGCGCTTCCATCTTATTACGCTTGTCCGCAGCGTCTGTTCCGTCGACGGAATGAGGGTTTTTGATACTTTTTCTGCCACCAGCCGGCGCTGCCGTTGCGTAAAGGCCAAACAGCTCCCAAAGATTCGTACCAAAAATATATAATTGATTTTTGAAATTCTATTAATTTGGAGGTGTTATTGATTTTATTATAGATAACGGCCAGAAACAAGTCACCGATCTGAAGATTGAGCCCAAAAACAGAGGCGAAAAGCCACTGGTACTAAGGAAAAGCTCATTGAAAGGTAACTTAAGGTGCTAGTATTTGTTTACACAATTTGATTTGGTTTTTAATTTCTAAATTGCAGTTATTTATGTTTCATTGAGTTGTAGTTCATTAATGTATTTTAGTAAAGGAAAATAAACCATGCTTGATTAATGTACAATAATCAACTACAACTCACGAAACACAAAAAACGTATATTAACTAAGCATAATAAACTATTCCTAATAATATATTTTATTCAACGAGGCTATTTTTTTTATTGGAGTAAATTTATCACTACGAATGGCTACAAGCCATTGTTCAATCGGTATTTATCTCCCGTAGGGAACTTATGCCCTCTTGATTTATTTGCACACATAAGCACTGCACAACACTATGGCATTTAAGAAAACAATATTCCTATAGTAATGTTTATAAGGCATGTTTGTTTGAACCATCATGAAGGGGACTGGCAGAACCTGGCACAAAATAAAGAATTATGGAAAAATATGGGAGAGACTTTTGCTCAGCAGTGGGACATAACAGCTGATTAAAAAAATGTTTATACTCGTAAGTATAAATTAACCAAATAAAATATTGAAAAATACGAAAAGTGTATGTATTTGACAGTTAATTGAACATAACGCTACAGTGCTGCCATTTCAGAAAACCCTCATTATTCGATGATTTTCCTTAACTGTTTATTTTTAATACTGCTCATCAAGATCACCTCACTTCACCTGGTGGATAGCGGTCGTAAGGTCTAGGTATGAGACGGACAAGCTCACGGGGGCTAGCCAAGAGCAACACGCCACGACGATTTCAACAACAATTCAAATGTATGGGGATGACATAAGCGGTCGCTGGCGCATGCGTCATAAGCGGTCGCTGGTGGCATTTTCACTCGTTAGTTCACGTTTTTTCACCTTCGACTAAGCGCTGATGCTGACATATGTATGTATATAGCAAATGTATTATGGCGGATACGCATAGGCAGCTACGCTTATGTGGACAGGGGCGCTTAGAAAACCTAATCTATAACATGTGATTTCGATTGATTGCTTTGTCAGTGGCAGTTAATCTCTTTTCATGCCTTGATTACATCTGCCAAATATCGAAACCTGATTACAGGAATACTAGCAGATCAGAGCGCCTCAGGAGCTCCATCAATCAGATGTCAGATCACACAAGGACTGTGCGCCGGATAAATTGTCTTCTATACACAAACATTGCGAAATAGCAGTAGGGCCACAAAGTTGTACTAACCATTTTATAAAAATTCAGTTAATTTGAAAGTAACAATAATAAGTCTTTCCCAAAGTAGAGTCTTGAAACATGTCGTTTTCCGAAAAGTGATTTTATTATATTTATAGAGCGTCGTGGCCTAGTGGTTAAGCACTCCAACTCGGATCGCGGATCGTGTGGTCCCGAGTTCAAATCTGGCCAGAAATTAAATATTTGTGTTCATTGTTTAATTTCCGACTAACTCTCCGGTGATGGAAAACATCGATAAAAAACCAAATCAACCCGGATAGCGGCGGAAGGCTCACCACCTACCACGTTGGGTTCTAATACCATTGGTGGAAAGTGGGCTTCTGAGTGTTCCGTTCACCATGACAGCAACAGTCTCTTGCCTCTGGCTACCCGGTTTGAGATAAAGTCGTGATGGTGTGTGTGTGTGATTTAATTACCATAGCATATAACATATCTGATACCACTCCCTTACAATAATTACATATAGAAACCAAGTCCGCGCACCCATTTCGAAGCACCTTAATTGGAGCCATATCGCTTTGCGGTGTTCATTGCAGCTCGGCAATGTTCAATGTCAAAGCGCGCCGAACGTAAGCAAGTAATAGTCACGCATGTGTGGATCGTATTAGTGCTTCATTTCCGACGAGACGGTTGTATGAAGACTATCCTTCTATACGGTATTATTCTAAGACCACTCCACTAAATGTACACTTTCATGTTTCTTTTTATTCCAACAAACTTAAGTAACATAAAATACCGTCGTTATTATGACTACCTAAATATTTTTATTTGCCAGGTTTTCAAGAAAAAATAGCTTAAAGCTTTAATCTGAAATTGCCAACCTTTGCTTCACCTAGAAGGTATTTGGGGCTTCTGCTATCAATTCATCATGTAAGTAGGTACCTAGTCATTTTATGATTCAAAGGTCATAAGGAATTTCCAATAAGTCGTATAAGCCTAACTAACTACTTGCTCAGTAATTTATGATATACGACGTAGTAAACTGAAACTCAGGCATTTAACCAAGAGTTTTCTCTGAGTGCTGAAATAATAATTTTATTACTGTTTAATGGGTACTTTCACAATAACTTTTGAAACGCAGTTACTTTAACATTTATGGATTTAGACATATGTTGAAGTAACCACGTCAGCTTAGAAGTCAATGCTTCAAATGATCCTCTGGCTGACTGACTCTGAGATAAAAAGTACCTACACCATCATCATCATCATCCGTGCGGTCTATCCCGGTTGTGAACCCACACAGGTGTATGAGGTCCCAGGGTCCGCATTTCTTATTTTCTTGGCCCACTTGTCTTGTGCATCCTCAGTGGTGAGTTTGTAGGCACGCATGTCACCCTTAACGACGCCGAGCCACCGCTTCTTCGGTCGGTACCTGTCGGGGGCGGTAAAAAGTACCTACATCGATGGACATATTCATATCTAATTATAGTGATGCACATGTTCATCAGCATTTTTTCTAAACGTTGTGTGAAAGTATTCTCTTGCTAAACAACAGCAATTAGGCGTCCAATTTTATATCATATCTGCACCTTCATCATTATTAGACCTCTCTTTCCTATTTGGCACTAACATTGGGCAGGTGCTTCAGTTCAATAAAATATTTGACACTCAAAGTCAAAAAGGCACCATTATCCCAATGTGCTCAATACCCAGGGTCCCAAATTGGTTAAAAACTGTCCTGATCATCATCAACTACAAGGTGTCGACTAGTACTACTAAAAGGCTTTACGTTGATTTACAAATTTGCTGGTGGCAGACATGCATCCACCATTATCGTGCAACCTTTTTTAAGTCATCCATCAATTTGTATTGCAAGACATATAATGAATAAAACTACATTTATTGATGAATCACTAGGGAGAGATTAGATATATTAGTTATTGTACAAAGACAAAAAACCTAAAGCATTTAAAACATATTCCAGACAACCTACGGGTACGGGGAGAGCTTTTACCGGCAATTGGCTTAAGTTGTATAACGCAGTGCAGCAGCGTGTGATGAAGTCGAAGTGGCAGTGGATAGCGCACATAATATCACGAAAAACACTATTTCCGCGCATTCTCTGGCCACACCGGCTCAACGAACATCGCTCGTGGTCATACATATTCAGAGTCCTGACATTTACTTAGATGCTAGCGCTGGGAAAAACACGCCTTGCACGTAATGCCCGTGTCTGCATGTACGGTCACATTATAAATTATACAGTCTCACGTGAAATGACACTTGAAGCATTTGTACGGGAAGACATTTTTCAAGAGCTGTATGAGTAGAGTTCAGAATAAAAAGGAAAAGTGGAACATCCCTAATAACACAAAATAAAGATTTTACAGAAGGACCGCTCTTGCCTTTTGACAGTATAATTACTTAAACTTGCCAGACTGCCTTGGGGTATTACTATATTCGCTCTGAATTTTGAAAATGTAGTAGACAGGTTGTACCTACTTGACAGAACCGCCAAAAACAAACAAACAATCCTCTATCTAATCTTAGAATGGAAAAAAAAACTGTCATCTACTTAGCTTACTTACTTACATCACCTCCTGAGAATGTCATAAATAATATAATAATTTTCCTTTTGTGAAAATAAATAACCCAGTTTAAGCAAACTATGTTAACATAAGATTTATTGCGAGTATAATAAAGATATGTTAATATAATATTGATTTGCTCTAGATAATTTGTATCGAATTATCCCAACACGGGTTTTCTTCAATACGCTGTCAAAGATCGTTGTAGGCAGCGAATCGGCGCGTCATCCCCGAAGCGCCTTCATCAATCAACTGAAGAACAGAATTTTTGTGCAACAACTCGAGCGTAACACTCTGCTCCGCGCGTAGTAAGAAAGTATATAGTAATGAAAGCTCAGGTTATGCTGGTTGTGGTGTTTCTGGAGTGGTTCCAGTCCAGACTAGCGTTGTTTTTCCGCAGTCGCATTTCGCGAGTCAAATATATAAAAAAATAACTAGCTTTCCTCTCGCGGCTTCGCCCGCGGTATCGTTATATATCATGGCCAAATTACATAAAATCGTTATAAATTGTAGCCTATGTGTTATTCTGATGTATGAGCTGTACTGCTGTAAAGTTGCATCTGAATCCGTTCAGTAGTTTTTGCGTCAAAGAGTAACAAACATACATACATCCTCACAAACTTTCGCATTTATGTATAATAACCCTAATAAAGAACTGAGTGGTAAGAATTGTTCTAAATGATATCGGAGCTAAGATATGACTTCATAAAGTATTATTTTTTGCCTTAGTTAAACTAAAATAATAGTTCCGAAATGTTATTTTATAGAGCTAATATCACCTAACAGCCGTTTAAAAGGATTCAAAAATAGGAGAGGAAGGTTTTCTTTTTAAGATGTACTTGATGAGTATATTTTTCAAATAAAAGTACATCCAGCAACACATCAAGTTAGAAAACTTGAATGATAATATTGTTTATTTAACAGTAGATCTCAAGTATTTGGCATTAGTAAGTGAAACACAAGCTATTACGAAAAACGTCCTTACATCAAAAATACATTTTCTAATAAGTATTCAGTATGTAAAAAGGAGGTATTGGTTCTGAACAGTCTATATTAGAGACATGCGCCATTAGGATATGCGCCAGACAACACACCTCTTGTCATGGTCTCGAAGTAGGGCTAAATATCCCTGTATTACGAGGTACCAGAGAAGGAATTTAGCCAGGGGCGTCTCCCAGCACACAGACCCAAGCCAATTTAGAAAAGAACGTTTGCTGAATTGACCCGACGTGGGATCGAACCAGGGACACTAAGGAATTCGAGGTGAGAAACCGTGCTACAGCGCACTACGCTAGTCGTGTCGTCTTATACGCGCGTATATAAAAGCTAGTCAGAACCCGCTCTTAGTTGTGGAAAACTGTACAAGTGTTGCATAATTGTGTTTTGTAGCTAATGGAATGGAAATGCTGCTGAGTTTACTTTTCTTTCAGCATATTACATCCGATGTAGGTTGTTCAGAAACTAGTACATGTCATCACGACTTTGTCCCAAACGGGGTAGTCAGAGGAAAGTGACTGTCGTCATGGTGAACGAAACACTCAGAAGCCCACTTTTCACCAATTGTATTAGAACCCAATGTGGTAGGTGGTGAGCCTTCCGCCGTTATCCGGGTTGATTTGGTTTTTTATCGATGTTTCCCATCACCGGAGAGTAAGTCGGATACTTAAGAATGAACACAAATATTTTGGTTCTGGTCAGATTTGAACTGAGTTCTGAATTTGAGAATCTGAGTTCGGGTGCTGAACCACTAGGCCACGACGCACGACGAAACTTGTAATAATTTTAAATTCATTGATTCTTTCGAGCATTATACATTATCTATTCATTGCATAATTTGGGTTACTTGCAGTTCAATTGATCATATGTTTTTATCATTAATGTTGCTCTAGGTGTGGGTACCTACCCCCCCATGAGCCTTCGCCTTGTCGTGGCGGGGGGGCTTAGTACTGGTGGTAGGTGGAACCACCGGGAAGCTAAGAGGGCTCAGGCATGGCAGTGCGGTGGACTTCCCACCCACCCATTGCCTGCCGCCGGGCGTGGTGGTGGTATGGTGCTACCACTGCCCGCCCAAAGGGGCGCCCACGGGCGCAGCGCCTTAGGGCGCGAGGTGGGAGCCGCGGTGCACAACCGTTTGGAGGGGGTCAGTGATCCGCGGCTGGCCCCCCCTGTGCACTGCGGCTCGGCGGGGCCGCACCGCCAGATGTGGCAGCGGATCCACCTTTTAGGTGGATCGTGGTTGCGGACCTAGTAGGGTCCGCGTACGGTGGGAGCCAGCGGGCTTGAGTACGGCGGTGCTTTTGCCCGCAATGCACGGCTTTCACCCCGACGGCGGAAGTACCTGCGTGCTCCAGGTACTTCCGTGGCCTCCCCCCTTCATTGGGGGGTCGGCTGGAGGGGGCCCCAATACGGGGAAACACTGGCGGCGGGGCGTTGCGAAACTTTTTAGGGACCCCGCCTCGCCGCTGAAGTGTTGAGGTCGAGTACCGTGGGGTTTTAGTCGGTAGAAGTCCGACATAACCTAGTCGTTCCCCCGAGCGACGAGGTATCCATGAGGATTTCCCCACGATAATAAAAAAAAAAAGGTGTGGGTACCTAATGGAACCGACAGGGTTAAATAACACCCTCTTCACCTTTCAGGAAACAAACTTCTTTAGTTAGTAATTTAAGAAATGTATATGTCACGGTATGATTATAAACACCGTTAGCTTGTAATTTAACTCGCGAGATTTGCAAAAATTGTGAACTGTACGTCTACCACGAGTTGCCACTTTAAATTTACATTATAAAAAAATATATTGGGATTTGACATTGTCTTGTCATGTCATGTGTCATCCCAATACATTTTTACGCGAACGATAATGTAAATTCAAAGTGGCAACTCGTGGTAGACGTTCTGTAAAGCCATTTACAATTTAACGCATAATTTTTCGATAGTTTATAAATTAGCGAGATATATTATTAGACATTATACCTACATCGTTTATTGTGAAGCGCTGCGCCACTGTAGCATACATCATATTTGTTCTACAGCAGAGACGCGTCCAGCGCACGAATGGCGGTTACATTAACACGACTGCAATGCTTTTGATGAGTCTAATATGAAGGCGCCCTTATTGCAAGGAGCAGCTTCTACTAGATGAAATTACAGGCCTGCACGGCCTGTGATTTCATCTAGGTTTTCTGGTTTTCATAAAAAAGGTTTTCCGGGGCATCATTTTAAGATAAATGTAATGGAATCAAAATGCAAGATGGATATTCATTAACACAACATGAGCCCAACAAGTACATTACCACAAAGTCATTGTTTAGTTCGCAGAGTGAAATATCTCTCTGTAAAGGCCTGCGCAGACGACGAATGCGGAAAAAAAAGTCTGCTCCGCGAATACAAAATCCCCCGCGGATTTACCGTAAGGAGCAGGTTCTACTAGATGAAATTACAGGCCGTACAATAAAAAAGGTTTTCCGGAGCATCATTTTAAGATAAATGTAATCAAAATGCAAGATGAATTGTTTAATTAATTAATGATGGAGATAACATAAGATGATGCTCATGTTGTGTTATTAACACATACGCGGAGAAAAAAGTGCGCTCCGCGAATACAAAATCCCCCGCGGATTTACCGTGGACTCAACGCACACGGTGTGCGATCATGTCCGAGAGTATTTAAATGTTCTGAGATTACGTTGTGCTGTAATTTACATGAAGTTTAAGCAAAAGAGAATCGAATCGATTTTTAACGCAGAGTAGGATCGGCCGTGTGCGTTGACTGCTCATAGTTCGTTCGTTCTATTTTTTTCGCGGAAGCCCGCGCACTTTAATTCGCTATGCTCCGCGGGCGGCCGCGGTGTTTCGGCGGATTTTCGGTTCGGCGTACTTTTATTCGTTCGTGTGCGTTGCTCGATACAGTTTGTAAGGCATCTAATTTAACGGAGAAAAAACTACGCCGCAGATCATCCCTCGTCTGTGCAGGCCTTAATGCATATTCAAGTAAGACAGACGAAACAGAAGCTTCATTAAAAGTTTTGCTAAATGGCAGAATACGTCTCGTCTAAACGCTAAGAAGTGGCGAACTAATTTAACTTGGCTCTGAACTACTTGCAATCTTGCATCGGTTCGAGTCAGAGGTACCTTTCACAAGAGTTGAACTGCGTTCGTCTGGATACTTAGTATGTGCTTTGGTACGTTGCTGAACCTATCATATTTATTGGTCCACATATCATAGCACCGGTGGAAACGGGTTTTTATGACTCATGACATGACACATGGAGGCTTGCTATGGATGCGTGCTGCCCGAGCTGCGCATCTACCTCCCACAGCTACTTTGCCGCGGTGCATCTTCGTAGCCATCTTACTCGCTCCGTTACATAGCGACGCATCAGTGGAGACGGTCTTATAGCTTCGTAGGTTAACTTTCACATCCTCGCAGCACAGCTGCATAGCACCTGCGCATCTCTGGTGGAAAAGCAGCCTTAGACTGTACATGCAGAGAGTTATCGTAAAAAAAGTTTGAACTGCCTGCCTTACAATTACTCGTAAAGGCGTTCCGTAGAAAGTCTGGTCAGTAAGTCCTTAATCGCAGCTCGCACGGGTGCCTGAGATTCACTACGCAAGGGCGAAAGGGCTGCACTTCCCGCAGCGCCGGAGAAGAGGCAATCCTCATGCATGCATGCATGCCTGCTTGCATGCTTGCTTGCATGCCTGCTTGCATGTTTGCATGCTTGCTTGCAGTAATGCAGCAATTATTAAGTATAATCGGGAATAGTGTGCTCAAATGTTTCGAGGCGTTTGGTGAAATGAAAATTTGGCAAATAAAACAGTGGTGTAATGAATGTTCGGCAACATAATACTTCGAACAAATTTTCGGCCAAGCAAAACATTAGTAAAAAGATTTTCGACCAAGAGAAACGTCGGAGTAACAAAAAAAAACGAATTGATAGTCGGTCAACTAATACAGGGGCAAACGTGCTTTCGACGAAGTGAAAAGACGAAACGAAATAGTCGAAAAGTTTTCGGTCTAATGAAATTCGGTCATAAAAAAATCGAACTTAAGATGGGTAACCGTAAATCAAGTGGGAGAAAAGTGGGCGAGAATTAAGTTAACGCGGGCAAAACCGTGGGCGGAAAGCTAGGAATTGATATGAGTGGAAGAAGCGCAGAACCTGTGTTAGCCAGTATGTATGTATAAGTATATTGTAAAACGAGAATATAATGTAAAAGTAAACATGGGGTTCTCTATTCCATCATTTTGAATTGCTAGCCCCCAAAATTTGGTTACGTACTTAAAACTAACAAAAAGTTAGTTACTCAGCTGTGGTTTTTCGAAAGGTAGGTATTAGAGCGGTTACAGACTAACGATCTTTTCGCACGTATACAGTCGCTTTGGCATACGCTCATACACTCGCTCCATTTCTTGCGGCTTGTGCGCTCGGACCGGTGGTGGTGTCAGTAAGCGGCTCACAAGGGCGTCAACGCTCATACGGGTTGCGCGTGTTTCAAAAGGTGCTTCAATACGCGCCTACACGCTTTCCAAAAACAAATGCCAGTCTAAAACCGCACTTAGTGTCCCGACAGCCTGCTCAATTACAAGCGGGTAAATCCATACCTATCTCTACCTCACCTGAACGACCTTTGTTTTTACGACTGCCATCTAGCGACAATAAAATGTGATAAAAAGCGGTAATACCAACGTTAAACCATGATATCTTACGTTACCTTGTTTTTCCGGCTGAAAACACCTGTTTATGACTTTTGAAAGTTCATGGTTTTTTTCCCTAATAAAACAAATTAGGTGATTCGAATTTTACGCTGAAATAAAAACGTGTTACCCTTGTTACAGATAAATAAACAGTTATGGGACCTCTACGGAGCTTCATATTCTGCGTTCTGCTGCCAGCCTCAGCTGTTTACGGACAAACGGGTAAGTTGTACTTTTTATATTTCACTAGCTTTTTGCCGGCGGCTTCGCCCGCGTGATCTTCATTTCTGTAACATGTAAAAATAAAATCTATACAAATTGTGGGCTTTGTGTTATTCTGATATATATGCTGTATAACTGTAATGTTTCATTTTTAGTAAGATTAGTAAAATTACATGTTATTTCTTGGTAAGTAATATTCATTGCTATGCGGCTGATAGCACGGTCCACGCGCGTTATTTCGAGCGCCCTGGGGCAAAGCAGACTGACATCCAGGAGAAGAGGCGAAGTCTTGTTGTTGAGCTTGTCGGAGTGTTGGACCGCATTTCACAATGGGGTGCATGCTATCTTGTCGAGTTCAATGCCAAGAAAACGCAGGTGTGTGCATTCACAGCAAAGGCTTCGCCTTTCCTTTCCCATCCCACTCTTCAGAGCACCCCGCTACCGATTATGGATAGCCTAAACATCCTTGGCATGGATGTTCGTAGCAACCTAAACCAGCGGGACTACATTGAGAGCGTCACTAGAACTGAATCCCGTAAACTCGTAATCCTGAACAGAGTCAGAGGATTCTTCACGCCTGGGCAGCTCTGTCTTTTGTATAAGACACAAGTTCGCTCGTGTGTGGAATACTGCTCTCATCTCTGGGACTTCCTATTGTGATAATCATTTGAATATTAATATAGTCAGCCATTAACTTAATAACAACCATTCCAGAGACCGAACCTCCCACGACGGTGACCACGAAGTCTCCTCCGACCACGACGGTGACGTCGACGACCACCACGACTGTAGCTTGGGAAGACACGCTGAACGAGGGTCAAGCCATCCAGAAGGCGCTCCAGTACCTGCTGCAGCACCGGCAGTCGGACTGGGGCTGGGGGAACGACACGCATCATGTTATGCTCACCTTGCAGGTTATTTTCTTTTTTATACCATAATGACAATGACCTTGTTATTAATGATTTTAATATTATAACCATCTTGAACTATCGCTCCATTACTAACTAATTAATGAATCAGCAACAGATAGGAGGCTCTCAAAACCTGAAACACGACGCTATGCCCAACATTAAACCCTTCCCCTATAATTTTCTAAAATCATTTGCATGCTTGGATTACTCTGTTATCAAAAAGGCTTCATTTCAGAGTTTTCCATTGACACATCAACCTTCGTCTTATGAGCTGTTGCCACTTCGACTCAGGTGTTTCTATTTTATTTCTGATTCAATCATGTAGCTAAAAACGGAGCCTGAATGATAAGATAAAATAAAATAAAAATTCTTTATTGCACAACAAATATAACATTACATGTTGGTATAATATTATGATGAGGCAATTAGGCGGTCTTATTGCCTAAAAGCAATCTCTTCCAGACAACCCTAGTAGAGGAAAATGTTAGGAAAGGTAAGCAAGTGCACAAAAAACTAAAAATGTTGATTCACTTA
This sequence comes from Udea olivalis, assembly GCA_947369235.1. Lineage (NCBI taxonomy): Eukaryota > Metazoa > Arthropoda > Insecta > Lepidoptera > Crambidae > Udea > Udea olivalis. The sequence continues at coordinate 3,449,523 of OX376362.1, read as the reverse complement.
AAAAAAAAAAAATCTAATAATAACAATAAAAAGACAAATAAATATCAATAAAATATAGAACCCGCAACTAACAGCCCACCAATAACAAAAAGAGATCAGGGAAAGAAAATAAGAATTTAAATAAACATAAAAGGAGAAGTAAGAAAAAAGGAAAAAGATTAGAAGACTAAGCAGGTGCGTTAAAAGGGCGAGGAAATGTGCTTTGATCCTTGTTTTAAAAATAGACAATGATTTTGACTCTCTAATTAATAAGAGTAGGAATTCCAGAGACGAACAGATTTAACAGTGAACGACTGCGTGTAGGAGTGCGAGGAATGAGGAGGGAATGCAAGGCGAAGGTTCTTAGATGACTGCAACGGCTGACCCTGTACTGGCTGCAGAAATTGGAAAAGCTCCTCGAGATAACGTGGCGACAATGGGTTAGACAAAATGTTATACGGGAGAAAAAGAACTTGAGAATCTCAAATAAGACGGATAGGAAGCCAGTTGAACTGAGACCTGTACTCAGAGACATGATCGTACTTTCGCAGTCCAAAAATAATGCGTGTGCAGAAATTCTGGAGCCGCTCAAGCTTATCAAGTAGATTCTCAGTATGATCTAGAAAGCAGCAGTCTGCGTAGTCGAGAATGGGAAAGAGTAAGGCCTGGACAAGCGCAATTTGGGTAGGTAGGTATTGGCAAAAAATTACAAGGTTACTTTGTGAACCTGCAGCAGCAAACATTTTCCGGCTAACCTGACCAACCTAGGATGTCCAAGTTAATATATTGTCAAAACAAAGACCTAGATTTTGTTACAGTTTTACTGAAAGGAACTACCACACCGTCAAAAACAACTGAAGGCAGAACATCCCAGACAACCCTAGAGATCAACCACGAACCGCCCACAATTACTACTTGCGTTTTAGCAGGGTTAACAGTAAGCCCAAAAGCCTTGCTCCACTTAGAAATAAGATTCATGTCAGCATTAATGGTATCAATAACTCTGGGCAGATCCACAAGACTACCTTGGGAGTGAATTTGGAGATCGTCTGCAAATAGTTAGTAAAAAGAAGATAGATTTTGGGTAATAGAATTAATTAAAGTAGCAAAAAGAAGAGGAGACAAGACGCCACCATGACGAGAATACATTCTCAGCACGAATGCATTGCCGGCGCCCATGCAAGTAACTATGAAACCAGTCAATTACAATTGGAGATATGTTGAGAGAACGCAACACGCCAAGTAGGATGTCGAAATCAACAGTGTTGAAGGCATTACTGAAATCCAGAAGTGCCAATACAGTGAGACTTTTTTGGTCCATACCAAGACGAATGTCATCTGTAGTTTTGACAAGTGCAGTAGTCTTACTATGACCAGGGCGGGAACCGGATTGGAAGCTATTGAATAGTTGGTTTTTGGCGAGGAAAGCACTGAGCTGCTCATGGACAAGTAAGGTGCAAGTACTTTGGACAGGAAAGGTAAGATGGATATAGGACGGTAATCTGAGTATGCAAAAGAATTGCTTTTTTAGGGAGAGGAATTATTTGAGCATCTTTCCACGCTTTAGGAAATGCTTCTGAGAGGAGAGAAAGATTGAGGATGACATGGGTAATGACAGATGAAAGGACATCAAGGATAGGTATGATCATATTACGACTAAACCGACGAATGCCCATTCTTTACTTTCAGCTGGCGAATAACACAGGCAAGGAAATTGAACAACAAGGTTTGGAGATGCAGCTATCCGCGAAACAATTGGAAATAGAAATTCTACTCATGATGTCTAAGTAAGTGAAACCCAGTTTGAGCTGCGAGTTGAAGCCCATCTTTATTTCCTATGTAAAACTAACATGGTTGAAAAATGGTTTTGACAACAGCAAATGAAGAAAGTTCCCTGTAATGAAACGTTTCAGATTCGATTTTGAGCATTACATTACAGTACTGCCTCCCTGACATGACGAACATTCGCCAGTAATGTACATTTCAGATTCGATTTTGAGCATTATATTACAATACTGCCTAACAAAACTTCAGGAAAGTTGTATCAAAATATTAAACATTGTATCATCAAGTTGCGCATTGTAATGCTCGGTGCTTTTCCCTCACTGGTGTTATTCTCGACTCTGTAACGTGACATTACAGGCCAATGCTCCAAGTGAGGGGGCACCTTTAAAGAAATGAACTAATGATCCAAACTACCCTGCGATGACGTAATCTTTGTAAAGATAATAAAACTGATCAGATCCATGTAACAATGACATTATTACTCAGGCACCACGAATCCCCACCACCTCTGGGACGCCTCGCCGCCTACACACTCGCTCTCGGCGCGCTCTGCAAAGACCCGCGGTCTTTCCACGGCCGAGACCTGGTAGCCGCCTTACTGCACCGCGAGCCACCTCATGATCTGGAGTTTGCATATGCGACGCTAGCTGCTTGCTCGTCAGCTGCTCATGTACGCCGACGTCATATCCGCCGGCTACTGGATATCGCGAACGCTGCTGCTGATCATAGCCTCGGTAAGTAATGATAAAGAAAAACAGATGTAAAGAAAATTTAAAAGTGTTACCTCCTTTGGTTTCTTCATAATTATTTTTATTTTGGGCCACAAATAATGGGTCGCTGTAAAAGACTTGACTGATTTCTTGAAGCCATTCGCTGTTTGGGATTTCTTGGATATGTCATCAACAAAATAAAGACCTTATTTCTTGGTTTTGATGGTAAATGCAGCAGGACCACTAAAGTCATGAATGAAATAACTTTTTGGATATTAACGAGCAGATATTTGCTGAAAAAGCGTAAACTTTTCACTATTCCGTCTCGATGGCAACAGGATCACTTGATAGTAAGTCAATCCTTGTAACTTCAGTCACTTATTGCGTATGCTGTCTATTCATACCGGAAACTATCTGTAGCAATCCAATACATCACTGAAGTAGCTCTAACCTCTGATTACAGATACGATATCGATGGTGATCCTGGCTCTGCGATGTGTTGTGCAAGATCACCGCCACCGCAGTCTGATACATTTCGTGCGCCGTCCCATGGCTGGCCTTGCGCGCCAACAGCACCCTGATGGCAGCTTTGGCAGCCTCACCACGACCGCGTTGGCTATTCAGGTAAGTTTGACCTAATCTGTGTTTTAGGTGGGTAAATAGAATCCCTGTTAGTCCTAAGTGAGGCAGGCTTTTCTCTATTTTATGATTGTGAAACTCTAAAATTCGATTAATAAAGGTGAAGAAGCAAATTATTCAAGTGCCGAAACTTTTTTCACCAGGGCAGCACCCTCAACCATTCAGGGCACAGTGCGAAAACTGTCCGCCAGAACAAGAAAAGGAGAAATAGTACATAATAATAATCTGGCTACGATGAAAGTGGTATCCGAGTCTATTTGATCCGGTGCTGATATGCCAGGTTTTGAAGTTGCGGAATACATGTATGGCTACAACCTACAGTAGACCTTGTAGAGTTGTCGGAACTAACTACAGGTCTAGTGAGGTATAAACTTAGGGAACTACTTTGGGCTGCATTCCAGGCTCTGGAAGACTCGGACAGTGGTCCAGGCGCCCACCAGCACTGGAGTCTCCCCTCGGCCAGGAAATGGTTGTTGGAGCGGCAGAACCCGGACGGCGGGTGGGGGGATGTGGCGAAGACTGCTGCAGCGGTGGCGGCGCTGACTCCCGCGTCGCTGGCTGCTGTGCGACCGCCGCATTGCAGCGATAAACTGCTTGAGAGCCGACATGAACCGTTAGGTATGTATCTTAAGCAGTGCTTAATAAATAAATGTGGCGAGGCGTCTTTTTTGTTGGAAGTCATTGTTGAAACACTCGTATGCTTCATAAAGCAGTAAATGAAGACCATTTGATAGCAATTAATGTGGGTGGGCTCCAAGGTGGTACGGAAGACGGAAGACCCTTTAACAGGTGGAAAAAATCCTGCAATTGGCCTGCAAATCTTTATATGCTTTTGCTTTTAATAGCATAGCTCACTTCATGACTACAATTTGATGATGATGAACTGTCTTCCGTAAAGCTTAAATATCTGACAGAAAGACAAATAATTAATCGGTAAAGTAGGAAATGATTTTACCCAGATTATGAGAAATTATTTTGTTCTCTCTTACAGTTCCTACTCACCTACAATATCGCCGGCTTCAAGCCGTAAGCAATGCTCCTACTTTTCAGGAGGTGAAAAATCCTAGATGACTTTTTTTTAATGTAGGTACCTACTAGTACCTACATAAATGAAAATTTGGATGTGTTCATAAAAATACTTTCCTAATTATAAAAAGTAATACCAGAATGTCGGCCATACGTCGAAAAGTCTTTCACTCACATCTTTGAAAGTAATGTGCCGTCTGTTTTAAAAAAAATTAGGTTGTGTTAATCGATAATATTTCTTTTAAAAAAACACATTTTTGCATATACGACCCTCTAGCTTGGAGCCCGCGATATTGTCAACATAGCGGGGCAGCGACTGCACATAGCTAGACCTGCTCAAATTCAGCATAATATAATATTATTATCTCAGCTAAGAGCGAGCGTTAGCTGGGGGTGGATCGAAAACGTTGCATTTTTGTAAGATTTTCGTGATTATTTAATTGAATTGAAATAAAACTTAAATTTTTGCTCTATTATTGTGTGCATAATACTATTTAATATAAAACACATTGAATTGTCTAAAATTAGGTAGTCGCCAATTATTTGCTAAATTAAATAAAATACCGTTTTTTTGATAAATTGATGACACTTAAAAATTAACTGTACGCAGTTAAAGTTATAATTATGAAATTAAAAGGTGCATTCAATAATAGAGAGATAATTTACACTTGATTTGAATTCAGCTAAATAATCATGAAAACCTTTAAAAAATGCGACGCTTACGATTTGCCCCAAACGCAAAAAGCAAACCCTCGCATTAAAAAAGTAAAAGTAAAAGTAAAAAATATCTTTATTCATATAGACTTATAAAAAGTACTTATGACAAGTCAAATACAAAGAAAAATTGTAGCAAAAATATACTGAATAAAAATAAACTTACATAAAATAATACTTAATATCATAATTGTTAAAGCCTTAACATGAATAAGCCACAAGATGACATCAAAGAGCGACACTGCTATTTCATTCCAAAAGGAGTCCAGTTGTCACTCAAACTTACCCACCACAGCTTTAATTTGTACAACCCCTCTTCTAAATCTTCTACTGCTAACGAACGCACGCCTTTGTAATATATTCGTAATAAATTGATTATATCTTTATCAACGAGTTTAATTAGTTTTATCTCCATCGTGTCCACTACGAGACAATAATTAAACATAATTTGACTACCACCGGTTCGGAGGTTGTTTCCGATCGAGAAGACTCCGGCAAGAAACTCAATGGTTACTCTTTCCAATCTTGTTTTTATACCCAGAAATTGAATAACAGAGTAAATTCATAACAAATAAGTGTGCAGAGGAGCATATTATACTTAAGATGACCACAAATTCTTATAATTATATAGTTTGCTCCCTATTACATAAAAAAAAAAAAATTGAGAAATCCTCAACACTATAATAACCTCGTTTCATTAACTTAGCTTTAATTTGTGACTTAAACTGGTTAAGAGGCAGTTCAACAAGAGTTTGCGGAATCTTATTAAAATATTTTACACATTGACCAACAAATGATTTCCCTACCTTATGCAGTCTTAGATTGGGAGTTACGAGCTTATTTTTATTTCTAATATTGAGTTTATGAACATCACTGTTTTTCTTGAAGAGATGCAAGATTTCACGGACATATACTACATTATCTTAAATAAATTGAGAGTACACAGTTAAAATATCGATCTCTTTGAATACTTCACGAAGCGAGTCGCGTGGTCTAAGGTTGTACATGGAGCGGATGGCTCTTTTTTGAAGAACAAAGATGGTGTTGAGATCCGCTGCCGAGCCCCATAACTGTAGATCATACGACATAACACTGTGATTAGTTCAATAATCCTAACCCCAACACGTCATTCCGCAGAGAACGGCGGCGACGGCAGCCTGAAGCTGGCGTACCAGTCCGGGCAGACCAGCAACGACTCGGACGCGCGCAACGTCTCCTTCACCTACACGCTGTGGCTCGGCACCAACGTCACTGACAACTTCACGCTGCACATGGTCGCTCCGAGGTACGTATCTTGTTTCCAACTCCCTTGTTTATTATAGGAAAAACTAGCTGTTAGGAGAACCGTCAAAGTGCCTTAACTCAACAGCACCCCCTTCTGTGACTTTGAGCAAGACTTTAGAGTAATAACTACTTAAAATAAAATTTAAAAGCCTTTAAATAAAACATAAGTATTTAATCTTAAGAATTCGCTATAGCCTTTTGGGGATGGAAAAATCATTATAGATATACATTATCCAAAGTGATGCTTCCTATCGCACTACGATCTTTTACACATTCTTTATTTAGTAACTTAACTAAAAAAATATTTAAAATCACGTTGCCTTGAACTGCAGTCCAGCGGTGCATTGTTTTCACAAATGGTTTATTAATGGTGTCATTTGAAAAAAATCGGGGAAACTTACTAAGTTGGCTTGCAACGTTAGCATATGTACTGGAAAGATTCGTTCGTCCCTCTGAGGTTTCGGTAGCTCTGTGGTTTAGTTAGAGCAGTCAGTGTGAAAGACGCGGGTTCGATTCCCGCTCGAGATCATCAAGGTCCGAAATCGAGTTTTTTCAGTTTTTCTATCTTTAGATGAAAAACGTTAAAACAATCAAACTAATAAACTTACTAAGCTTAGTTTTTCCAAACAAACAACAAACAAAAATATCTTTATGTATATAGACCTGTAGCAAGTTCTTTGAAATCGTTGAATTATATACTAAATGGATACATAAATACACTGTATACAAATATAATGTGACTCTACCTCTGATACTGAGAAGACCCGGCGAAAAACTCAGTACTTACTCTTTCAAACTTGGTTAGGTTTTATACGAGTTAGAAGTATAATGAGTTACTTACTGTCAACACGAAATCCACTGTTAGCCTACCTGCATAATACATTTACACTTGACGTCACGATTGGCGTATAGCGCTGTAGCACGCTTTCTCACCTCGAATTCTGTAGTGTCCCGGGTTAGATTCCCGGTCGGGTGAATTCAGGAAAAGATCTTTTCTAAACTGACTCGGGTCTGGGTGTGCGTGGAGACGCCCCTGGCTTAATTCCTTGTCTGGTACCTCGTACAGGGATATTTATCCATACTTCGAGGCCATGACAAGAGGTGTGTTGTTTGGCGCGTATTTATTTATTTATACTGAAGCACCAATTCCTTTTTTCAGAAACATATCATTCTACCACGTGATGCAAATGGCGGCCTCGCAGAACCCGAAGTTCAAGTTCGAGGCCAGCGAGTGGCCCAACGGCCACTACGTGCACACGCTGGCCGCGCACAAGGAGGAGCCCATGGGCTACCACTACTGGCTGCTGTACCGCCTGCCCGAGACCCCCGACCCCGCCAGCCCGCCCGGGAACCAGCTCGTCGCGCCCGTTGGTAAGGAAAAACACGACCTGATAGGTTCATATCTAAGATAGAAGCGAGCGATCAGATCCATCTATAAGCTTCGTGCACGGGCTTCACTTAGAGAGCTTTTTAAGGAAATTGGTATCCTTACTGTAGCTTCACAATATATTTACAACTGCATTGCTTTGGTAAGAAAAAAATTGGTCTCTACACTAAACACAGTACACATACATTACAAAAACAACACAGTATACATACATACACAAATACACAGTCCACATTGCAAAAATACTAGGAATAAGGATAAAATTGCGCTTCCACTCTTTAGGCTACAAAAAGTTCTAGGATCATTTATGGGGCAAGGTATACATTATTACAACAAGATCCCAAAAGCCATTTGTGAGTTACCACTACATAGATTCAAAAATCACATCAAAGCAGCTTTATTGAAAAAGGGCTATTATACTACAAAAGACTACCTTATAGATACAAATGCCTGGGTGTAAGCGCTCTGCTCGATGCGGGCCGATTAGATAACTCTATTGTAACAGATATTTCATTGTAATACCTAGTTAATACTTAGTTTGTACTAACAATTTTATTTCTGAATTGTTTAAATGGCCTTAAGTTTATATTCTTTTATGTTTGATTTTTTTCCATTGTTTTATATTCTTTAGATTAGACACTCAGTAGGTTCATTTGTATCAAAATGACACATTGTACTTTACTAACGCCTGTTGTAAACCCAAAAGAAGTTTAAAAGAGTAACTGCTGAGTTTCTCGCCGGGTCTTCTCAGAAGAAACAACTCTGACGCGGTGGTAGAGTCGCATTGTCTGTATACTGTGTATTTATATATCTATATTATTATAGTAATTACGTCTATTATTTAGTTTATCTTGCTTTAAATTTGACGATTTGAAAGTACTTACTGTGAAAGTCTATTTGAATAAAGTTATTTGAGGAGTTTGATAAAGAAACTGGAAAAAATCGAATCAATCCGGCCTCTCACCCGAACTCGAGCAGTCACCCGGATTGTGAAAGACGCGGTTTCGATTTCCGCTCGAGATCATCAAGGTCCGAAATCGATTTTTTCCAGTTAGAAGAAGATAGAAATATCTTTTAGATATGAAAAGCAAGCATTGTAAAATGCTGAAATAATCAAAGTAATAACATTATAGGTTGTTCCGCTCGCTTCAGAGACATATCTAAATAATCTTATTTTCGAGCGACTGGAGGCCTTCGAAATGTCGTTATGTTTGCTTCAGCGTTTGGTTCCTAACGAGGCACAGAGCCTCAATCATTGCAATTAATTCACCGAAAAAACACAAAAATGTTCAAAACATACTTTACCGGACCTAAAGTCCAAAATTGAGGCCAAAATTGCACTTTTCATTTCTTTTTAATTTATTTTATGAACGTTGATAATTGTATTGTGTAGTGTAAAATGTCGATTAAATAAATCAGGACACATGATGATTTGATTAGAATCAAATCATCCTGCAGACAGAGTGCCGAGTGCGAGTTGCATTGAGAGAAGTGAATAACTTCACCATCGCGTTTGCGAGAAACAAAACGCGAATTTGTATGGCTCGAGTGAGCGCCATCTAGCGGCCTGAATGTTGCCCGAATTCGCCGCTAGATGGTGCTGACTCGATTCCATACTATTTGACATTTACGTGCTCGCAAAACGCGATGGTGAAGTCATTCACTTCTCTCACTGCAACTCGCACTCGGCACTCAGGACATGCATATGTCCTAATTGCATTTATGATTTTTGACGACCAACCTATGAACCGTACTTAGTGCACGATCTTTAGCTAGTAAAATAGCTAGTAAAAACTTAGTATGTTGTACGTTTCGCAGTAGCTCCTATTTGTATATTTAAATAGGAATAAATATGTATTTTGTTTTCGCTTTGATAAATACTGTCGGAACAGGTGTTACTATAGGTTGACCCAGTTCTTTGTCATTTGAAGTCCTTGTTTCCTTAGATCTCTATACATTATTATTCGTGTGAATTTTTATTTTTTAGCATTAAACAATGCTCTGTTTTCTACACAAAGATAGAAACTAGAAAAATTCGACCTGGTCCTGGGACTCAAGCGGGATTCGAACCCGCGACCTTTCACAATCCGGGTGACTGCTCTTCCAACTGAGCTACCGAGGCCGTTAACAGACCTGGCGAATTTATCTAGTGTATTTTTACGTTGTAAGCCAACGTTGTTTCTTCAATGTTATAGGCAAGCGCCTTTAACATTCGAAAGAAATACTTTTCGATTAAGATGAAACTAGCTATTGGATAAGTGAATTTTTATTTTATTATTCGTGGATGAAGAGGAGAACTGAACAAATACTTAGAAGACAGAGCAAATAATAATAAATCGCCCTTCGTTTTCCAGGGGTGGACGACTTACTAGTTGAAGATGGCGAACACTACCTCTTCTGGTACAAGAAGCTGTAAGCACCACTCAGCCTTCAGACTGTTTAATTTTCTACGTAGATTCTACTATTTATCATCAATTATAATAACACTTTAGTAACAATAGATTGTTGTAGAAATCGACAAAAGTAGATAGTCCTGTTTAGAAATATCCACACTCGAGAAAAACCTTCACGATTGTATTTAATCTTTGTATGGATCGTGTTAACCATATAAATATGTATTTATATGTTCTGTTTATACACTATTCTCTTCACCTAAACCAATGTTTCCGATAAGGTTAATTATGAAAAATTAAAGTTTTAGAATTAACTTGTGATTTAAAGATATCAGTCTAATTAAATACTTCTGCCTGTCGCTCTGAACTGCTACCATGAGTCGGCACGTAAATTATAACTATAGCAGTTAATACATTTCATTTCTATGTCTATTCACTTAAGGTGCTGTTACAAAATCCCACGAAAATACAGAAGGGCTAGCTCAAACCCTGACAGCTACGTAATCGTATAGTTCACGTTATAACCGGCCAAATTAAGTGGACATGTTAAATACTAACTTTTATTAATTTAACATGACAACTTAATTTATCAGTTTTACGGAAACGATACGATTACGTAGCTGTCAAATCGTTCGTACAAGCCCCTCTGGGGGCCTAGCCAAGAGCAACACGCCACGACGATTTCTACAATAGAAATCGTTCAAATGTATGGGGATGACATAAGCTGTCACTGGCGCTTATGTCATCTCATAGAAATCGTTCAAATGTATGGGGATGACATAAGCTGTCACTGGCGCTTATGTCATCTCATAGAAATCGTTCAAATGTATGGGGATGACATAAGCTGTCACTGACGCTTATGTCATCTCCATACATTTGAACGATTTCTATTGTAGAAATCGTCGTGGCGTGTTGCTCTTGGCTAGGCCCGCTGTACTATTCACGCTAGCGACTATCGTCAGCAGCGTCAACTCGACCATGGTACTGGTACATTACACATATTTATATATAGTAAAATTACGAATAGTATTTCATACCTGGCGACCTAAGTGCAATACTTAAATATAAATAAAATAGGCGATTCATAAGATTTCATAAGGAACTCTAAATAGGATTTGTTAGGACTACAATATGTATAAGTTTGAGGAAATGTATTTAAAGTTACCGCTTCCAATATTATAAAATGTAAAATAGACGATAAGTATCATTGCTAAAAATTAGGAGTTTTAAATCTGTTCACAAACAATAATGTCCGTTTACATTAATCATAAGCAATACCTAAGCTTGCGGTTTCATTCGGTTTAGGCGTCTTAACCTGCGACCAGGTATTTTATTGGTTTCGAACTTAATGTCGAACGATTAAGGTTCATTATTGTATTGTCCATGTCAACTTTCAACTTCATGCAAGGTCTCAAAATTTAATCGATCGGTCTCGTTTTGTCAGAATTTAACTTGCATAACACCGACATTTACCACCAGGTGCGATTGCTATCGAATATAAAAAGAACCTATATATGTTAAAATTAACAGTATCCTGTACCTAAACAGCGTTAAAATGATTGACTTATTGTAACGTTGAGATTCCATTTTGACATATCGCTAATTAACTTGAATAGCATTAAAAACGTTATTGACGATGATTCATAAACTTGACTAAAAAAACAAGAGTGGAACACAAATCTGTATTTCATTCTTGTCTATATTATACAAATAATTAATTATATTTGACTACAACGGAGAGTAGAGTCCACCAATAACGATTACTGCCGAACATATGAAATAAATTATTAAATAGGAGTTGCTAGACTTAACATTTTGATCTTGGATAAAAATTGTTCGAAATATTTTTGCATGCTTCATTTATCAGCATGTAATATAGCTATATATATAGAATCATTACTTAAAAATTCATGTTACATAAAATAAGCAATTTTTCAATTTAAAACTTTTTAATTACTCAGGTTTTGTAGGTGGAAATTATTTTTAAAAACCAAAACGCACAACTTAATCTTTCCTAGAGGTGCATACATACTGCAGATTCAGACAAAATATAATTAAGTCTCATGTTACAAAATGTTACTCATGAAAAAATTGTGGTTTGGATGCACCAAAAAGTCCCAAAACATGATAAGTACTTACTTTTTATCCAATTCAATCAAAGTGAAATACAAGTTAAATAAATTAGTTTCCAAAAATAATTCCCATGTACAACGCTTTTAGGTACTGTATTCAATAATATGTGTAATCTCATTAGATTTTAAAATAATCATTTTAGACGGAGACTGAACGACTCAATTGTTTACGTGTAACAAGTGCGTTAGAATAACATTTTTATTGTACCTACTGAATGATTCTTAATAAATAATAAAGATTATTAGGACTTTTCTTTTATGATGTGTTTCCTTCCTCGTATAGTCCCGGGTTCTTCAAGCGGGGCGTGAAAAGGCATTTCTGGCCTTCAAGGTGAGGATGGCCAGCCCAGTGATTCGTTTGAATGACTGGGCTTGTCAACCTCATATCTGGACCTCACGACCGCTGTCCATCAGGTGGAGTGAGGTCATCTTGACCGGCAATATAAACTTTTTTTGTACCAATAATCCCAAAATCTTGTAAAACCTCTTACAGAAAAGAGTCATTAATTGCTGATTTATTAAAAAAAACTACCATATTTATTAAAATTCCTATTTAGAATGAAAATAGATCAAAAATAAAAAATCAACATTAATTCCAACATTTATTAAATTTGTACAATTTACACATAACACCAATGTTACCACGTTCGCTAGGTACATTATAATACCTAAATAGTGCATTGAAAGCTATTACAAAAATCGGTAATATCGTTTCGAAAATGGAAAAGAGAATGTTCTCATAAAAATATCGGATAGCCTTTGTAATATCGAACTTCTATAATAAATAGACAGTGCCTTAAGTCATAAGAAAGTACATACACTTATAAATCAGTGTTGTCAACAATTTTATCGACAGAAAAATATTAAATTCAAAATGAAATGTTGCGATATTCACCTCACTCATGTTCTTGAAGATATAGTAGTTATTATACAATATGTGCACAGCCATTTCACGCGATACTGCGTTTATTACAATAGATTTTGTTTTGAGTCTTGATTTTGCGGCAATCAACGCATGAGTCATTAAAAACATACATATCTTAAGAAGATAATATCCAAAAACTTTGCAGATGTAATGACACTTATGATAATCAAGTCCGTGAGACGATACAAACATGAAAAAAAACATATTAGACGTTAGATTTTTATCGATGAATCTTAATAAAGGAATGGCAACACTGTGATGATAAGGTTTAACACAATTTTACCTACGCATACTGAAAACCCCCATATTATTACTAAATCGAAAAAATAATACGTTATAAGTAACAAAATGGATTGTTTTATCAAAACTAATCACGATCTTACAAAATACTAACACTTTCCGCGCATTTCTTAGAAAATTAATCAACAAACCTTACAAAATGTGTGAAACTACCATTCAATAATAAAGCAGTCACAAAACAACTTTAGAAACAAACTAACTATAGTTCGCGCAAAACTAGTTATATAAAAACAAGAATATATATAGTTATATACAAGTTTATTAGTTATATACAAGGAATTCGTTGCAAACTGGCCTATTTACTTAATTATGACAATTTAAAAAAATATTCATTTGTCTATGAATATTTTTGTGTGATCTGTCCCTGTCATCTGTCAACCATGTTTTTAGCTGTGGTCGACATTGCTATTGTTTGAATTCTGTTAGTTTACGAGCAAAATAATTATGGTATAGTGAATCGTTTCAGAACTAAGTTATCAACCGATTCGGTTATTTTCTTTTATTTTTAATGATTTTTTTAAGATAGGTACTTTTCATATAATTTAGTTTATGAAAACTAAAGGCCTTTGGCTTTAACATATAAAAATATTGATTGCTACGGTTTAGCGGGGTATTTTCTATAATTAAAACAAATTTACCGAATCGGTCGATAACTTCGTTCTGAATCGGGGACCTAGCCAGGAATGCATACCTTTTGAGACATGTCTTTTGTACCGCCCGTAGTTCATACTTAAGGAGCAGTCAATAACTTGTGCGCGAACTATAGCTAAACAAGCGGTTTTTTAAATTAGCTGCTACTGCCTCAAAACCAACCGATTGATTCTAAAACGGAAGGTATCATAATGCGATTTGGTAAATGACAAAAAATTCGAAATACATCACAACGTTCCAACAACCGTTCACAGTACAAAACAACACTAGAATATAGGAGCGGTTTAAGACCACTGTCTTACAGTTTTGTAAGCGCATATAGGCGCGCCTTTCGTTACAAACGTAACTCTTACGAGCGTTGTCGCGCTTGTTGATAGGCTTGATTCGAGCGAACACAATAAGGCACGCGCGTTTGGTTTTATGAAGCGCGAAATCCAGCGCAAGTGTAAGTGCATACGACCGTATACGCGCAAAAATCTCTCTGAATACGTCTTTAATATAAAAAAATAACGCTTAGTAATTTCACGTTTAACACAACACCAAAAGGAACTTCACAATCCCAGTTCAATGAGTTTTATGAATGATAGTGACCAATTTGAATTAATGAAGCAATTTTATTTCTTATTTGAGGTCAGTGTGAAATAACTAAGTGTGTAATAATTTATATTCCCTATTAAAACTAAGCAATATAACCTGTCCATTACAGTTGTAGATATTTCATTCAATAACTAAATTACATTCTATGAAATACTTGAAACAAACCCACGTGTTACATTTATTACGAAATTGTGCATTTATATAAATAAATGAATATGTGCATTTAATATTGGAAAACATTCACTATAAATTGCAAATTTACTGAAGAGTTAGTACAAATTAAGCGCGTCTTGGATCTCCAGTTTAAGCTAATTCTTTATATATATTTTTCTACACATTTATGTAAATAACATCCATACTACTTTTGAATTCACTTCGTAAATAAGTCATACAAAATTGATCATATTCGTGTTGAATAACCTCAGGAATAAATGACATGTCTTTTCATTAAATTGTGTTTTTAAATTCATAGTGCTTATCAATTCATTTCAATGATTACATCGTACATATTATTTTCATTATTATTTTATTGTATGTATAGTATAAATGTCGATTTTACTAGACATAATAATAGTTACAAATATAATATCAGGAATTCGCAATAAATTAAGAATATCAAAAAAAGCTGAGGGTGGGTTCACACTCGTGATTTTTAACGATGGCTGTTATTATAATAGTTAAAAAAGTGCCCTGCACTCACTTTTTGAAAATCTTTGAGAACTATTTTTAGAGTTTTCCTCAAATATTTCTTCCATAAACTCGAACCCGTGCTGTCAAAATGACAAAAATGCAAACTCAGCTTTAAAATGCTGCACTAAAATCATGCGAGCTTACATACATATCACATTGTACCGTAGAGGTAATGGTTAGGTTAGCGTCGTATCCACTGGGCAACAACTGACGCTCAACAAGACCGGCAACGTTGCACAACCACGCGCGACATTGCCAGCTGGCGCGCAACAGTGCAAAAGCTTCCGCGTTGCTGTTCAACACAGTGTTGTGCAACATTTTGCGCGTCAAATGTTGCCCAATGGATACGAGGCTTTGGTTGACAAGTGACAACATAAGGCCTAGACTATAAATTGGCTAGTGACAAACGCGATGGAGTAAAACAGTTTGCAATTGGCTAGAAAAAGTCGCGGCATTTCGGTTGCGTGGCAACGCTGTTTTTTTTTACTTAACGATTACTTTTTTTTTTGTTGAAATGTTGATAGCTAACGCCACATGACAGAAGTTGAAGCGGAGAAAAGGGGAGGGGGGGAGGTTTAATTAAAAAGGACTTATCTTGTATAGTCCTGCAATCAATGTTGACAAACTATACTGACCTCCTTTCCTGTATTTTCGAGGCTCAAATTAAACATGCTGAAAACAGAGTAAATGCAAAATATAATATTTATTTTTATCAAAATTTCTTAATAATTACTTGTCTAAAAAGGTAAAAAAAGTTAAAAATTAAATACACGTTTTAAGCTCGCGACCAGAATGAATTATCTTTGTCAACATTGATTACAAAAAGCCATTGCACAGTGCTGTCTTACATTAGTTATCTTATCGCTCCACCGAACGCGGCGCTCTACGCGGCGTTGGCGGCGGCGCTGGCGGCGGCGATGCGGTTCATGACCGTGGTGTATGCGAGCCCTAACGCCCACGATACTTCGTGACCGTTTACTTTCTTGAACAGCTGTTGAAAAGGGATTTTGTGAGTTAAAGATAATAACACTAGAAGCATAATGAGGGCGGGAAAGTTCATTATAATAATCCACTTTGTTATTAAATAACTATATTAAATGTGAAGGAAACAATATTGGTGCAAATTTAATTTGAGTAATTTATATAAAAATATTACTTTTGTTAAAAGCACGAACTTTTTGATAAATACAATATCATGAGATGCGTTTTAAAATTACCAAAATACATATTTATATTTAAACACATTGTGAGTGGAACCCATTTCGGTTTCAATCAGTCCATACAGACGACACGATTGGCGTAGTGCGCTGTAGGTTTCTCGCCTCGATTTCCCTAGTGTCCCGGGTTCGATCCCCGTTCGGGTCAATTCAGGAGACGATCTTTTCTGAATTGACTCGTGTCTGGGTTTGCTAAGAGACGCCCCTAGCTCATTTCCTTGTGTGGTACCTCGTAACACAGGGATATTAATACCTACTTCGAGACCAACAAGAGGTGTGTTGTCTGGCGCATATTTATACCTAATTTTGAAACCATGGCAAATTAGATAATTTCGAAATTGTTACGCCACACAGCCGCAGCCAATCACCGCGCGCCATCCAAGCCAGCCAATCATAGCCAAGCCAAGCCACCACTTTAGCCACTACCTGCCTGTGGTGGGGGTGAAGCCATATAATGCCCTGCGAGCTCATTTTGTGCGTCTTTCTGTTGCTGTTAATAGTGTAAGCTGAAACTCTGTGCGTTACCCTAGAAAATTAATAATTAAATCAAGTGTGATTAAACAGTTTGCCTTTTTTATTTATACTCGTCTGTTTCATATCAGAAGTGGGATAAATAAAAAAAAGCTATGAAGCGTAATCACACCGATGCCGCAAAAATAGGCCGCCTAGTTCGGCCTCAAGGATGGAGTGAACCTTCATCGGAGGAAATAGCGGATTCAAGCGACATCGATATCGAAACTGACTCACCAGGTACTCCTCCAGCTAGGAAAATCCTCAAAAGACTTCTGGAAACCGAAGTACAAAAAGCCGTACGGGATTTAGGTGAAGAGATACCCACGTTTACCAAGAAAACAGAACATCGTGCCGCGTCACTGATTCCCGAATTCGACCCTGATAGCGAAGAGTGTACCACTGCTTCAGCATGGCTGAAGAAGATCGACCAACTTGGTGAAATTCATAGCTGGAGCGAAATTACAAAGGCGTTTTACCTGCAAGACCATTTAAGAGGTCAAGCCCGAAGGTGGTATAACAGGCTCGACGAATACGATTTCTCATGGGACGACTGGAAGCAGATGTTGATGCGCGCCTTTCCTAGACACCGTGACTACGGGAATATGCTGGAAGAGATGATGCACAGAAAAAAACTACCGACAGAATCGATGACCAAATATTACCAGGATGAAGTTGCTATGTGTTTTCGGTGCAAGTTATCAGATAACGCGACTGTTTCCTGCATTATTCGTGGTCTACCAACATCACTTCAAGCAAATGCGAGAGCATACAGTGCGAGCGACCAGAAGAGTTATATGAAGGCTTTCTTTGTGCCCTGGACGATTATCAACCACCTTCAACATCATTTGGACCCCGAGCATTAGTTAAGGAAGTCAATCGACAGGCAAATGACAAAAAATACACCCAGATGTTGACCCTTGCCCACGTTGCAAGAAAACTGGTCATGTATTACGAAATTGCCCATACCCTGATTCACGATCATGCTTCAAATGCGGTAAACAAGGCCACATCGCTACACGCTGCATAGCTACAATAAAACCAACAACACCGGCGAGCGATAATATCAAGGAAAAGCTACCCTCCAACAAGACATGGACTTCACAAGACAAATTGATGTAGTTGAAGAGCGAACTCGTTACAAAGTTGTAACTACAGAAAAAGAGTGCCTTTTGCCTGGCATTTCCATCATCAAGGTGCATGTGGTGGATAATGAAGATAATGATGTTGTCACAACCCCACAGCATTATGAGTTACAGGGTGTCTCCTATTGGATTCCTGCCACTCTGCTGCGGGGCACCGCCGGTTATATCAAGATCATCAACACTGGCACGCAGAACGTCGTTTGGGAACAAGGCGAAGTACTGACCAGAGCCGACAGCTGCTTCGCTTCACCACCACCTGAGGTTCAGGTTAGTCAGCCAAATTATGCCTTGCCATCATCTATTGCTATACACCAACATAGCCAGCCTATAGCATCTGTATTGCACACTAGCCTAGCCCATATTAGCACTATTGGGGGGATAAACGTAGACGCTATAAAATCAGGCCCCTTGAATAAAAACGATAAAGATAGTTTGGTTCATGTATTGAGTAATTACAGTGATTGTTTTGCTAGTAAAACACAGGATTTAGGATGTACAGATTTATTACAAATGAAAATAAAATTAACAAGTGATCAGCCTATTTACCGACACCCTTATCGCTTGTCACATAGCGAGCAGGATACAGTTAGGTCGAAAGTCTCTGAATTATTAGACGCAGGTATTATCCGAGAGTCTGAATCGTGTTTTGCTTCTCCAGTTATCCTCGTAAAAAAAAAGAACGGCGATAGTAGGCTCTGTGTTGATTACCGGGCTCTCAACGCCATCACTGTCAAAGATAGATATCCATTGCCCAATATAGACGACCAGATTTCAAAGTTAGCCGGCAAAAAATACTTCACAAGTCTTGATTTAGCACAAAGTTACCATCAGGTTAAAATTAATCCCGATGATACACATAAAACTGCCTTTATAACACCTCAGGGACACTTTGAATATACGCGCGTTCCGTTTGGTTTAGCTAACGCGCCTTCAGTTTTCATGCGACTTATTAACAAAATAGTTGATTCAATTCGACATTCCAATAACAATAACAAAACCGTTACTTGTAGCGATCGTTCAGAAACCAGCAATCACTTATCAAATGAATACGAAGTGTTAGCATTCTTAGACGATTTATTACTACCCTCGATTGATATTCCGTCAGGCTTAAGCGTCTTAGAAAAAGTTCTTAACAAATTTAGATCCGAAAATTTAAAACTAAACATGAGTAAGTGTTCGTTCTTACAGAATAAAATAACCTATTTAGGTCACGAAATTTCGTCTGAGGGTATTCAGCCGAGCGAGTCTAAGTTGACAGCTGTGTCGCGATTTCCCGCTCCTAGTAACGTACACGAGATACGTCAATTTATAGGATTATGTAGTTATTTTCGGAAATTTATACGAAATTTTGCAATTATTGCTCGCCCGTTAACTGATTTGACAAAAAAGAACGCTATTTGGAATTGGGGTAGTAAACAAATTGACAGTTTTGAACAGTTAAAAAAGTGTTTGTGTACAAAACCTTTGCTGGCCTTATACGATCCTGCCTTACCGACGCAGATTCACACGGATGCATGTAAATCAGGTATTGCAGGAATTTTAATGCAGAAACAGAGCGACAATACATTACGTCCAGTTATGTATTTCAGTAGGGTTACAAGTAAGGAAGAAAGCATGTATCACAGTTACGAGCTCGAAACTCTTGCGGTCGTAGAATCTTTGCGTAGATTTCGTGTTTATGTAGTAGGTAAACATACTAGGATTGTTACCGATTGCTCTGCTGTTCGAGCTACCATAACCAAACGTGATCTTATACCGCGCATCGCCCGGTGGTGGCTTTCAATTCAAGATTACGATATTAGCATAGATTATAGGCCAGGAGAGAGGATGCGTCACGTAGATGCCCTGAGTAGGTGCCCTGTAGATACTGTAAATATAAACCGTCTTGAAGTTTCCGATTGGTTTTATACTGTACAGTCTCAGGATGAAAAATTGAAACGGATACGGGACCAGATTAGGAGTGGCTCACCTAGCGCTGAAATCAGCAATAATTACGCGCTTACTGATGATAGATTATACCGTAAGACTTTGTATGGCAATCGATTGGTGGTTCCGACATTAGCTAGATGGAAAATTGTTCAAATGCACCACGATGAGATAGGTCATGTAGGGCTTAAGCGCTGTATGGAATTAATTGAAAACGATTACTGGTTCCTTAAAATGACCCGTTTTATACGTAAATATGTTTTGTCATGTATGAATTGTGCTTATGGAAAGGGACAACATGGTAGGAAAGAGGGTCTGCTACATTCTATCCCAAAACCTACGGAACCTATGCATATGGTTCACATCGACCACTTAGGACCCTTTTGCAGAACAAAAAAAGGGTATCAGTATATGTTAGTGATGACAGACGCATTTTCCAAATTCGTAATAGCAGAACCTACTCGGACAGTTAATTCAGTTGAAACAGTAAGAGCATCAAAAAGGGTTTTTGGACTCTTTGGTTATCCTGGTCGTGTAGTAACAGACCACGGCAAAGCATTCACTAGTAGATATTTCAAAAAGTTCGCAACTGAGAAACAATTTAAACATACTTTGAATGCCATCGCATGCCCTCGAGCTAATGGGCAGGTGGAACGCACTAACCGGACTATACTCAACGCTTTGCGTACTACTGACCCCTCGGAAGCGGCTAACAACTGGGCTAATTGTTTACCAGATGTAATATGGGGCACAAACAATACGCTAAATGATACCACAAACAGGCTATAAACCCTTTGATCTTATGTTTACACGTAATGGTAGGTCGGTTTGTGATGTAACTATTCCGGAACGTGTAATTGAACCTATACAAAAGAGACGTGACAAAGCTAGGGAGCATATTAGGAGAGCGAGTGATAGGATGAAAAAGAACTTTGATAAACGCCGTAAGTTACCACGTATTTACAAAAAGGGAGACTTAGTTCTTTGGAAACAAGCCCCAACTAGCAGTGCTTCCAGAGTAAATACTAAGCTAGATGATTTGTATTCAGGTCCCTATGTCGTAACTAAAGTTATAGGTAATGACAGGTACAGGATCAGGAGTATTAAAGGGCTAAGAGGATACAAGAACTTTACGGGATTAGTGGCAGCAGATTCTTTACGCCCATATCACAGTGTAGCCCCTATATCAGACAGTGCTAGCAGTTCCGATGAACAACTGGAGACTGAGGATCTTATAGACCTTCTAGAAAGCTAACCAGTGCTCTCCCCATTGCGGGAGCAATTTATTGTTTCAGGACGGCCGATTGTTACGCCACACAGCCGCAGCCAATCACCGCGCGCCATCCAAGCCAGCCAATCATAGCCAAGCCAAGCCACCACTTTAGCCACTACCTGCCTGTGGTGGGGGTGAAGCCATATAATGCCCTGCGAGCTCATTTTGTGCGTCTTTCTGTTGCTGTTAATAGTGTAAGCTGAAACTCTGTGCGTTACCCTAGAAAATTAATAATTAAATCAAGTGTGATTAAACAGTTTGCCTTTTTTATTTATACTCGTCTGTTTCAAAATGAAGTGCTTAAACTTTGTCTTCGGAAATTTATTGTGTTGACATACAAGACTTAATCTATTCTTCATAGATATTTGCCGCTTTACTCCCTTAACAGATACCAAGTCCAATCAACAATTAACTTATATTCTACCATAATAAATATAAATATATAAATAAATATGCGCCAGACAACACACCTCTTGTAATGGTCTCGAAGTAGGGATTATTAAATCCCTGTGTTACGAGGTACAACACAAGGAAATAAGCTAGGGGCGCACCCAGACCCGAGTCAATTCAGAAAAGATCGTTTCCTGAATTGACCCGTCCGGGAATCGAACCCAGGACACTACGGAAAATCGAGGCGAGAAACCGTGCTACAGCACACTACGCCAATCGTGTCGTCAAAATGAATGCATAATGAATGCATGATGGGTAAAATAGTAACAAAACCAGCTTAATTTTAATATTTGTTCATGATGAGTTCACTGTGTAAACTTAATGAATATTAAAAAGGCTTACCGAAACAGGTTCCGCGTCTTGAATCTTATAGGCATCTTGCAGCAAGGTGACCAAGTATACGAGGTCTACGCATGCCCACGGCTGCTCCACATTGGACCCTGAACAGGATCTGAGTGCCGACGCCCGGTACTGGGATACTGATACTGTGCCGCCTTTCATTACATCTGGAAAGAGTAACAAAACATTTTCGTAAAAAAACTGAAAAATATTCTGTATTATATGTTAAGTAATAAAATCTTAACTGTTTGGATATGACAAGAGCTTTTAACCACTCCCATACAAGAGTAACTATAGTGTCCGGTTTTAGGCGGCCCGTACCAATCTTGCCACCTTAATTAGAGTGTTTTCAGTTAAATGGCCATATTTTAGAACTTTTATGGAAAAAAGTTTTTAGACAAAATTGGTTAATTTAGAGACTATAGACAAATCTAAAGATCTGCTCATTTTTAGCGAAATATTTCTTCCTTTATACTAAAAAGCCACGAATCTAAGATTTTCGCGGATTTAACACTTGATTTCATATTAAATTTGTTGATATTCGCATATGATCATCAGATTCACTATTTCGATAAAGAAAGAAGTAGCTCATGGCGGCGACGCTGCCGCGCGGCACTGGTGGCCGGCTGGGCCACTGGTGGCCCCGTGTGGTGACTCACCGATCATGCCGGCGTCGGCGGCCACGTCAAAGAAGTAGCTCATGGCGGCGACGCTGCGGCGCGGCACTGGTGGCCGGCTGGGCCACTGGTGGCCCCGTGTGGTGACTCACCGATCATGCCGGCGTCGGCGGCCACGTCAAAGAAGTAGCTCATGGCGGCGACGCTGCGGCGCGGCACTGGTGGCCGGCTGGGCCACTGGTGGCCCCGTGTGGTGACTCACCGATCATGCCGGCGTCGGCGGCCACGTCAAAGAAGTAGCTCATGGCGGCGACGCTGCGGCGCGGCACTGGTGGCCGGCTGGGCCACTGGTGGCCCCGTGTGGTGACTCACCGATCATGCCGGCGTCGGCGGCCACGTCAAAGAAGTAGCTCATGGCGGCGACGCTGCGGCGCGGCACTGGTGGCCGGCTGGGCCACTGGTGGCCCCGTGTGGTGACTCACCGATCATGCCGGCGTCGGCGGCCACGTCAAAGAAGTAGCTCATGGCGGCGACGCTGCGGCGCGGCACTGGTGGCCGGCTGGGCCACTGGTGGCCCCGTGTGGTGACTCACCGATCATGCCGGCGTCGGCGGCCACGTCAAAGAAGTAGCTCATGGCGGCGACGCTGCGGCGCGGCACTGGTGGCCGGCTGGGCCACTGGTGGCCCCGTGTGGTGACTCACCGATCATGCCGGCGTCGGCGGCCACGTCAAAGAAGTAGCTCATGGCGGCGACGCTGCGGCGCGGCACTGGTGGCCGGCTGGGCCACTGGTGGCCCCGTGTGGTGACTCACCGATCATGCCGGCGTCGGCGGCCACGTCAAAGAAGTAGCTCATGGCGGCGACGCTGCGGCGCGGCACTGGTGGCCGGCTGGGCCACTGGTGGCCCCGTGTGGTGACTCACCGATCATGCCGGCGTCGGCGGCCACGTCAAAGAAGTAGCTCATGGCGGCGACGCTGCGGCGCGGCACTGGTGGCCGGCTGGGCCACTGGTGGCCCCGTGTGGTGACTCACCGATCATGCCGGCGTCGGCGGCCACGTCAAAGAAGTAGCTCATGGCGGCGACGCTGCGGCGCGGCACTGGTGGCCGGCTGGGCCACTGGTGGCCCCGTGTGGTGACTCACCGATCATGCCGGCGTCGGCGGCCACGTCAAAGAAGTAGCTCATGGCGGCGACGCTGCGGCGCGGCACTGGTGGCCGGCTGGGCCACTGGTGGCCCCGTGTGGTGACTCACCGATCATGCCGGCGTCGGCGGCCACGTCAAAGAAGTAGCTCATGGCGGCGACACTGCGGCGCGGCACTGGTGGCCGGCTGGGCCACTGGTGGCCCCGTGTGGTGACTCACCGATCATGCCGGCGTCGGCGGCCACGTCAAAGAAGTAGCTCATGGCGGCGACGCTGCGGCGCGGCACTGGTGGCCGGCTGGGCCACTGGTGGCCCCGTGTGGTGACTCACCGATCATGCCGGCGTCGGCGGCCACGTCAAAGAAGTAGCTCATGGCGGCGACGCTGCGGCGCGGCACTGGTGGCCGGCTGGGCCACTGGTGGCCCCGTGTGGTGACTCACCGATCATGCCGGCGTCGACGGCCACGTCAAAGAAGTAGCTCATGGCGGCGACGCTGCGGCGCGGCACTGGTGGCCGGCTGGGCCACTGGTGGCCCCGTGTGGTGACTCACCGATCATGCCGGCGTCGGCGGCCACG
Source organism: Udea olivalis (assembly GCA_947369235.1). Classification (NCBI taxonomy): domain Eukaryota; kingdom Metazoa; phylum Arthropoda; class Insecta; order Lepidoptera; family Crambidae; genus Udea; species Udea olivalis. The sequence goes on along the minus strand of OX376362.1, from coordinate 3,425,116 downwards.
TCAAAGAAGTAGCTCATGGCGGCGACGCTGCGGCGCGGCACTGGTGGCCGGCTGGGCCACTGGTGGCCCCGTGTGGTGACTCACCGATCATGCCGGCGTCGGCGGCCACGTCAAAGAAGTAGCTCATGGCGGCGACGCTGCGGCGCGGCACTGGTGGCCGGCTGGGCCACTGGTGGCCCCGTGTGGTGACTCACCGATCATGCCGGCGTCGGCGGCCACGTCAAAGAAGTAGCTCATGGCGGCGACGCTGCGGCGCGGCACTGGTGGCCGGCTGGGCCACTGGTGGCCCCGTGTGGTGACTCACCGATCATGCCGGCGTCGACGGCCACGTCAAAGAAGTAGCTCATGGCGGCGACGCTGCGGCGCGGCACTGGTGGCCGGCTGGGCCACTGGTGGCCCCGTGTGGTGACTCACCGATCATGCCGGCGTCGGCGGCCACGTCAAAGAAGTAGCTCATGGCGGCGACGCTGCGGCGCGGCACTGGTGGCCGGCTGGGCCACTGGTGGCCCCGTGTGGTGACTCACCGATCATGCCGGCGTCGGCGGCCACGTCAAAGAAGTAGCTCATGGCGGCGACGCTGCGGCGCGGCACTGGTGGCCGGCTGGGCCACTGGTGGCCCCGTGTGGTGACTCACCGATCATGCCGGCGTCGGCGGCCACGTCAAAGAAGTAGCTCATGGCGGCGACGCTGCGGCGCGGCACTGGTGGCCGGCTGGGCCACTGGTGGCCCCGTGTGGTGACTCACCGATCATGCCGGCGTCGGCGGCCACGTCAAAGAAGTAGCTCATGGCGGCGACGCTGCGGCGCGGCACTGGTGGCCGGCTGGGCCACTGGTGGCCCCGTGTGGTGACTCACCGATCATGCCGGCGTCGGCGGCCACGTCAAAGAAGTAGCTCATGGCGGCGACGCTGCCGCGCGGCGGCGACTGCGGCTCCCAGTCTAACGTGCGCTTCACGTAACGGCTGACTAGAGAATGGCAGCGACTGTACACCGCTTCCTTTTTCAGGCCCTGACGGGGAGCACCGCTGAGGACAAAATACAGGGTTTTTCAACAAGAACTTTGTTCTTTAAAACAAAATAAAACAAAGAATTTAGTGGAAAATGAATAATTTTTTTATTGTATTACAAAGAGAAAAGTTTGGCAATTATGAATGAAAAATGATATCTGACAAATGTCCACCACGACCACGCTGAAAGATGTTGATTCTTTCATCAAAATTTTTAATCAGTTTTTGGAAAGATTGAGGGTCTATTTCGTTAATGACATCACGGATTTTGAGTTTTAAGGCTGCAATTGATTCGATTGGCTCCGTATAGACTCTGTCTTTAACGTAGCCCCACAAAAAATAATCCAGTGGTGTTAAATCACACGATCTGGCCGGCCACTTAACAGCTGAATTTCGCGAAATTATGCGATCGGGAAATTTGGTTTGCAATAAATTGATCGTTTCATTGGCTGTGTGACATGTGGCACCGTCTTGTTGAAACCACATTTCAGTGATATCCATGTCATCAATAATAGGCCAAAATTCAGTTGTTAACATCTCGCGATAGCGTGATCCATTGACTGTTACCGCATTTCCAGCCTCATCTTCGAAAAAAAACGGCCCAATCACACCTCCAGACCACATAACACACCACACAGTGACACGTTGAGCATGCAAAGGCTTCTCAATAATTGCTTTAGGATTTTCAAAAGCCCAAATGCGGCAATTTTGCTTGTTGACGTACCCTGACAAATGAAAATGTGCTTCGTCTGAAAAAATGATTTTTTGAGAAAAACCAGCAGGTTGTTCCTGAATGAACTGAGCGAATCTACGGCGATTTGAATGGTCGGTCAGCTTCAATTCCTGCACCAGTTGAATCTTGTAAGGCTTCAAAGCCAAATCCTTTCGCAAAATTCGCCATGTTGTGCTTTTGGATAACCCCAATTGTTGAGAACGTCGTGAAATTGATAACTTTTGATCTTCTTCAACACTGTGGCTCACGGCAGCGATGTTTTCTGTTGAACGACCCGGTCGAACACGTGTTGGTGTTGGCACATTTTGTACCGAGCCTGTAGACTCAAATTTCGCGACCAAATTCTTGATAGCGGTCTCAGAAGGACGATTATGTTTTCCGAAAATATCACGAATTTTACGAAATGTAACTTTAACAGAACGACCATTTCCATAGTGGATTTGAATTATTTTAATGCGATTTTCGAGCGAAATTGAATTCATTGTAACAATTGCCAAAGCACCTACTACGAATACCGCCAAAAACTAAATGTCAAAAACTGTCACGTTCTTGGTGTTGCCCTAATTAAAAAACAAAGTCCTTGTTGAATAACCCGTTATAAGCTCAATCAATCAGACTCCAAAAAAAAAAACATCCAAAATTTGAATAATTTTATGAAAGGCTAAAAAATTTTCTTGAGGTGGGTTTTAGAAAATGTTAGTCATTTAAAAATGTATATGCTGGTCACGACACGACCTCAAAAGAAGAGTATTTCTGCGGTTATTTTGCATGAAATAAAATTTTTGTTGACGTTTTTTCTATGAATTTGAGTATTTTGAAATAACGCTTACAGTACTCACGTCCAGGAGCAAAATAGCTGTGAGTGCAAGATGGCGGTGTTGATGGCGTCATTTATAGCGTCGAGCCACAGGTCATTAGAGCGCTTTCATCACTTGGCGACTTTTTGAGTGCGTCCAAATCGTTATTACACTTTTGACGGCAGCTGTATTTTCCGCTGTTCTCCCTGTGTATAGTACAAGTCACGTCACGTAAAAAGCGCCCTGGAAGATAGTGGTGGGGATGTGCTTGCGCATGTGTCGACTAACAACCCAATGGCGCGAGGCCCGTGCCGTGGCGCCATTGGTTCGTTCGTGCTTCGTGCCACTAATTAGAGCGCTTTTTACGTGACGCGACTTGACTTGTACTATTGGGTCGACGCGACGGAGACGGACGTAAACTTGTAATACGTAGGTCACACTATTAGTTTTTCGTTACTTAAAAAAACAACATGTTATAACCAAAATATTATGTTTATTGCTTTTCAAAATACTCTCCTTTACATTTTAAACATTCTTTCATGCGATCGAACCATTTTTTAAAACAGGAGGACCACAGATCTGAAGGCATGTTTTCTACGTGCTGGTTGAACGCTATCACTGCCTCTTCGGAGTTGGTAAAAGTGAAACCTCTCATCAAATCTTTTATTTTAGGGAAAATACAGAAATCACAGAGTGCTAGGTCGAGGCTGTGCGCAGGATAGGTGAGGAGTTGTACTTTTTCGGAAGCTAAAGATGACTTTGTTTTGTTGGCCGTGTGTGAAGAAGCGTTGTCATGATGTAGGAGAAGGCGGCTTTTAAGTCGTCTTTAGCGAACTTTTGCTAACACCCTGGGTAAACAAATGGTAGAATACCACTCGGTATTAACACTGTTTTGATCTTCAAGTGGAATTGTAGAGATGGGACCCGTAGCTGAGAAAAAAAACGCGATCATTTTTTTACCAACGTTTCTCGCCTGCCTCACTTTTGTTGGCCTGTTCTCATTTTCGAACACTCATTCACAATGACCAAAAATTACCATTTTTAACCAATTTGACAGCAAATTCTAGTTGGTTAAATTCAGTTCCTTTTGACATTTTTAAGAAGACAATTTTGGTCAGGTTTCAGTCATTTTACATGTCTAATCTCGTCTGTAGGCGTCATTGTACCTTAATTCTAACTCACCTAATAATATACTGCTTGTTGGCGTAAGTCCACTTCTCCTTGTGTACTATGGGGTCCACACAAACCGACGTGAACTCCGTAGCGTTGTGCGCGGAGGCGCCGCTCTTCTCTTCGGCTTCGAGGCGGAATATGCCGTAGCGAGCTGCCAGCAGTCCGAGGTTGAGGTAGCTGGAGAATGATAGTTTAATATTAATAGCGCTTGCCGATGATGTTCGATCCACCCCAAGGATCGAAAATCGGAACACCCACATCCGCGGCAGCCTTCTTGTTTGTCACATCGCAGACCAGCTGCAGGAGTGCCGCCCTTGTTGGTATGGTCATGTCTCACGGAGATCGGCAAACTACGTGGGCAACAAATGTCTGGCCATGCCGCCCCCGCCAGGTACCGGTAGCAGAGGTCGACCCAAGAAGCGGTGGCTCGACGTCGTTAAGGGTGACATGCGTGCCAACAAACTCACCACTGAGGATGCACAAGACCGCGCGAAGTGGGCCGAGAAAATAAGGAAGGCGGACCCTTCCCGTCTGCACTTACGGCTTGAACAGAGCTAGCCGTTGATCATCTAGTATCTCACGAGAATGTGAGAAGTAGACTTCAGATACAATTTATTTTGCCAAGTTCTGAAACCAAGCCCTACCTGAAAGGGTTGGGATTAAAGCGAGTGGCTATTTTAAGTCCTGCCTACCCTTCGGCGTAAATCAATGTACGTATTAATAAAAATAACTTTGCACAGCAATAATTTGACGTGGAAAAATATTTTTCATCTGGGGGAATTTAAATCAGCTATCTGGAAACACTATAAATACCATGCAGTAAAGTCACCAAGCCAAATATCTCGTGTCATTTGATTGGTTGATGGATAGATTATCAACCAATCACGAACGAAAAGGACGTTTATACAATTATAGGTTATATATTTCAACAATTTGATTTATACAATTTGAATTCGTGTATACAATTTGATTACCGTCAAGAGTCCATTAAAAACTTAAAACGGTTATTAATGTACTCTTTGCGTACGTTGCCTATCTGGGGTCAAATTAAGGTGAAATTTATTCAGTTAAAAATATCCTAGATCCTTTGCCTTTAAAAATATTCAATAAAGGTATAAGCATAAGTATTAAAAGGCATAATTTTTATTTGACATAATATTAAAAAGACATACTATTCAAAAAGCATACATGAAATAAGCATAATTAACTAAAAAATCTTTTAACTCTTATGGAATTAACACACCTATTTATAAAAAATTAATAAAAAAATAAAAAGTTTTATTATTTCCAAATCTAATACAAGGTATAAAATACAAATACCTCGAAGTGGTTTTCGGTTTAGGACATGTTTGCTTTTCTGTCCCATAGCCAAATTGGTAGGGTTAAAAAGGTCAGAAATTAACATAGCTTATCTATGTATGCGCTATTTCGATTTTATCCTTACTTGCCGGGACAGCCTGTATAAACCAGCTAAGACAAATATGACAGGAAACGAACATCACGTAAGCCTTTAAAATCAGACAAGTCAGAGCATTGATGTTTCTTTAGGCGTAGGTAACGTGGAGTGGACCTCATGTTTCCCGTTCTGAGACCATCAAACGCTTTGTTGGTTTCTTTATCACATTAAATAATAGCTTAAGGCATTTTTGCAGGGGGTGGACTTCATATTTTCGTGATTATTTCATTGAATTGAAACAAGTTTTTTTTTTTGTTTTGAATATTAATAAAACAGATTGAATCGTCAAATTTTAGGTAGTCGCCAATTAATAAATTAAAATAAAAATACAAGGTGCAGAACTTAACAGAGAGATAAATTATATTTTAATTTGAATTCAACGATATAATTACGAAAATCTTTCAAACATGTGACGTTTCCGATCCACCCCAAGCAAACACTCACGTAAATAGTTGAACAAACCATATATGTTTATTTGTAGCATGCGCGCTGCGCTGTTGCCGCTCCGCAGGTCTCGACGACAAGTGTATGAACACGTGTGCGCGGAGCGGCAACGTCGCGTTGGTCGGCGCCTAGCTACTGGTAAAGTATCAGTAATTGGTTTATATAAATACCGATACTTTAACATCAGTATTTCAAAATACTGATACAAATATCGGTATTTATCTGAAGTATCGATACCATTAGCGATATTTTAATAAAAATACCGATATTTTTAAAAGTATCGATATCAGTCCCTGCTAGGAGGTTCCAAAACGTCTCGGCTATGTTATTTTGTGGCATTTAATATGGTATTTTCCATCACAAATAAATATTTCAGATAACATGTTGGTTTTTTTGACACATTAGTAGTATACCGGTCGTTACCTGTGTGTGTAAAGCGTGATGTTATTATTCCCGGCCGGCACGAGGTACTGGTCTCCGGCGGGATACTGCGCCTTGTCGCTGTCCAGCTGGTAGGTGATCTGCGTGGAGCCGCCGCCCAGGTCCAGCGCCGCCATGGTCTCGCCGTCCATCAGGTCTGCGAGACGATAAACGAGGCGATAACGTAAAAAGAGTTTTTTTTATTAGGTACACATAACATAAAGATAGAACTAGAAAAAATCGACGGGAGCGATTGGAAAAAGCGTGATTTGAACCCGCGACCTTTCACAATCCGGGTGACTGCTCTTCCAACTGAGCTACCGAGGTCGTTAACAGACCTGGCGAATTTATCTATCCCGCTTGAGTCCCAGGATCAGGTCGAATTTTTCTAGTTTCTATCTTTGTGTAGAAAATAGAGCATTGTGTTAGTAGTTCCATCTGGTTCCTTCACATTGAACTACTAACAACGTCACTGCATTTTGTAAAACTATAGCAATTAAGTATGTAGTTCTATCCAAATGTACTAGATGGCGGTGATTGTAAACTATAAAAGGAACTTTTTATGTGAATTCGCTCTCTTCCCTGGCTTGATTTCGGACAATACACCAAATATTCCAAACCACCAAAGTTTTCCCTCATCTAGCCCAATATTTTTACACATTGTTTAATGCTAAAACTAAAAATTCACTTACACATAACATGTTACAATCGTAAATAGTCCAATTATTGTAATCAACTATAGTGCTAGACTGTAACTCATAAACATGTCTACACAGAAGACATTTAAAGTGAACACCATGTACACTGTAACCCTTATAATTGTCATCTTATTTCATGTGACGTGCAATTAATGAATGAATGAATGAATGACATGTGCAACAATAACAATCGTTTTTGATGCTGACACTACCACACATGCTCAAATTGAAATGAAAAGTGAATACATATACCTTCCTTTATAAAACTCAAAGGAGCAAAAATGCTAAAGCACTCAGCCATACTTAGAAATAAATCATACTCACTGTGTAAGAGATTCAAGGTGTACCAAATGAAGATGCCCTCGTCAGAGCCGTCCATGATATCTACGCTACGGTTCCCGACGTCATAGCCCAACCTGTAATTTTATTTAAATAGGTAAAAATAACATGTCCCAAATTCAGAATCCGTTGCCACGAGTCCTCCAAGCAGGAGCAACCTGTTTTATAGGCTGCCAGAGCGGCCGGTGGACAGCAACCACCAATATTGCAGATGTCACAAGCCATCCTTAGTGAAAATATCAGACCCAGAATCGGCAGAAACGTAATCTTCAGCAACATTTATTTAATAATATTACATGATGATGCTCACTTCAACATTAAACTCAAACCCAAATATCTTTATTTAAATAAACTTATTCAGTCTTTTAAATAGTCAAAAAATATACTAAATAATAGACATAAATACTATAAATAAATATATAAATAAATATGCGCCAGACAACACACCTCTTGTAATGGTCTCGAAGTAGGGTTTATTAAATCCCTGTGTTACGAGGTACCACACAAGGAAATAAGCTAGGGGCGTCTCCCAGCACACCCAGACCCGAGTCAATTCAGAAAAGATCGTTTCCTGAATTGACCCGACCGGGAATCGAACCCGGGACACTACGGAAATCGAGGCGAGAAACCGTGCTACAGCACACTACGCCAATCGTGTCGTCAAATATAGTAATAAGAATATATAAATAAACATAATGGCGACTATACCACCGCGTCGGAGAAGTTGATTTTTACTGAGAAGACTGGGCGAGAAACTCAGTAGTTACTCTTTTATACTTGTTGTGGTTTTACAATGCGAGTTAGTAGAGTACAATTTGTTTGTTGATAAAAACTGCTTAAATTCTAACATTAAAAAATAAACAGAACAACCTAACAAGTACAGCAAAGCTATATAATATAAAACAATAGGCTATACCAAATTATTTATACAATTCCAAAAATAAAAATTGTTGTCGAGAAAAAGAAATAAGGCACATTCTGTGTACTAAGTATCGGAAATTGGTCAATAAAACAAAAAATACAAATTATTCATCTAAATTTATTTTATCGCCTTCAAAGTAGGCCCCATCGCTTGCAATACAACATCTCCACCGCTTCACCCAGTCTTCCATACATTTTTCATAGGCTATTTGCGGTATGGCCTTTAGCTCATTCAGCGAATTTTCTTTTATGGCTTCTATCGACTCAAACGTTTTCCTCGAAGTGGTAATTTTAACTTGGGAAATAAAAAAAAGTCAGACGGAGCCATATCAGGTGAATACGGTGCTTGGTCGAGAACTTTTGTTGAATTTTTCGCTAAAAACTCTTTCACTATAATGGCTGTGTGTGATGGTGCATTATCATGGTGCAGCATCCATGAGTTGTGTTGCCACAAATCTGGACGTTTTCGGCGGATACTCTCACGCAAACGCTTCATGACGCCTAAATAATATTCTTTATTCACTGTTTCTCCCTCTGGAAGGAATTCGGAGTGAACCACACCACGGTAGTCAAAAAAAACTGTCAGCATCACCTTGATTTTGGAGCGACTTTGCTGCGGTTTTTTGGGTTTCGGCTCGTTTTCGAGACGCCATTCTGAAGACTGATGGCTTGTTTGCATGTCGTACTCATAAACCCATGTCTCGTCGCCAGTTATTATACGTTTCATAAAGGTCGGATCCGTAGAAGCTCTGGAAACCATGTCTTCAGCGACATGCTTTCGCTGCGCTTTTTGAACAAAATTAAGCTCTTTTGGAATTAGTCAAGCGGCGACGCGTTTCATGCCTAAAATGTCATTGAGAATGTTGTGAACGGACTTAAAAGATATGTTCACCTCACAAGCCAACTCTCTCAGACTCATACGTCGATTTTCGAGCACTAGCTTCTTGATTCTGTCGATGTTTGATTGATTCTTCTTGATTCTTTGGTCGTAGCGGTTGAAGGTCTACCAGAACGAGGCAAGTCTACTACTACTTCTCGGCCTTCTTTAAAAGCCTTATACCATTCATAAGCCCTTGTTTTCGATATATACACGATTCACCGTAGGTATTTCGCAACATTTTTAGTGATTCACCACATGAAATATCATTCGAAACACAAAATTTAAGGCACACTCTTTGTTCAACAATATTTTCCTTTGTAAAAATCGCCGAGGACTCAAAACTATCACCAACAAAAAGTGTAGTTTAAAACAAATTAAATGACAGATCCCGCTCAAATTTTGCGCGCTTAATCAGTACAGTGCTACCAACATGCAGTAAAAAAATTAGAACGACCTCTTTTACGCGGGTCTTTTTATTGACATATTCCCGATACTTTTTACACAGAGAAGTACAATAGCAGATCTTATTGCTAAATAACAAACCAGAGCTCTTATTTATACTTTCACAAGTGTATACACCTAGAACCATTGCAACTAATCCACTACATGTGACACAAAAATACATGGGTAACTTATCTATAATAAATATTCTTGTATACTGTAGAAGGACTTTTCAAGTAACCAAGCTTCGATGACTTTTTAAACTTTGCGAATTTGTAAACTTTAAATGCATCTGTTAAATTAATACACATCATGAAGACATTACTAGGAACTGATGTTAATCTTGCTTGCTAAAGGCTTATACAGTTTATTTTTATGAACCACATTTTCTCGCCTTTTCACGCTCCTGCTTAGTCTCCTTATCTCTTTCCTTCTTTTTACTTCTCCTTCTCCATTTATTTATATTCTTATTTTAGTTCCCTGATCTCTTTTTGTTATTGGTGGGCTGTTAGTTACGGATTCTATATTTTATTGATAGTTATGTCTTTTTGTTGTTTTTTTTTATGAATATTTTTTTTAGTTTTTTGTGCACTTTTTTTTTGCTTACCCTTCCTAACATTTTCCTCTACTTGGGTTGTCTGGAAGAGATTGCTTTAAAGCAATAAGACCGCCTGATTGCTTCATCATAATCTTGTTAAACCAACCTGTACTGTTTTATTTGATGTGCAATAAAGAATATTTATCTTATCTTATTGAAAATGAACAAGATTTATAGGTCGCATGAAGTTCCCCTGGCGTGATATCTATAAGATTACATTTACAAGAGAGTTGGTACTTACGTTGCTATAGCATGCTCAACTTCCACCAGCAGCTGATGGGCCTTCTCTTTGGGCAGCAAGCGGAGGCCGGCGGTCGCGCGGACTATGAGGGGGGTGGCTTTCCTCTTCTCGGATGGTATGAGGAACTCGGCTTTTTTGATGAGCTGCACTATTGTGTCAGCTCCCTGTGGAAATGGAAGGTGTTTTTGTTATGTGTGAAGTTTTTGACGGTTTAATGTTACATCAATTTAACGGAGAGCGTCGCCGCCTAGGGTTCAGCACCCCAACTCGGATCGTGGACCAGAGATGATCTCGCCAGAACTAATCTGTGTTTATTATTAAATTTCCGACTAACTCTCCGGTGGTGAAAAACATCGATAAAAAAACAAATTAACCCGCATTACGGAGGAAGGCTCATCCTACCACGTTGAGTTCTAATGGTATTGATGAAAAGTGGGCCTCTATGTGTTCCGCTCATCGTGATGGCAACGTGTGTTTATGTTTTGTAATATTTAATTAATAATCAATGCTATCAATACAGTGGATACTCCACGTCATACAATTGTGAAGATCCAACATGGCACACTCTTGGCAGTGCCATCTTTTTTTTGTCTTTCTGACATGTATGATTAAAAGGAGTGGGACCACATTGTAACAACGGAAAGTGTGCTTAAAATGACGTTAAGCACACTTTTTTCTGTTCCTTTATCAGAGCGCTGATGCAGATCCCTTGTTATCCAAAGTTCATTGATCAAAAATGTGGGGAACATTTATTTGTATATTCGCCGACTTCGCCCGCGTTCCGTTATATCATGGCCAAATTACATAAAATCTATATAAATTGTAGCCCATGTGTTATTTTAATGTATAAGCTGTATTACTGTAAAGTTTCATTCAAATCCGTTCAGTAGTTTTTGCGTGAAAGAGTAACAAACATAAATGCATACATACATACATCGTCACAAACTTTCGCATTTCAAACTCAAACTCAAACTCAAATAACTTTATTCAAATAGACTGTATCAGTACCTTCAAATCGTCAAATTTACAGCAAAATATACTAAATAATAGCCATAAATACCATAATAATATGGATATGTAAATAAACAGTATACAGACTTAATGCGACTCTACCACCGCGTCGGAGTTGTTTCTTGCTGAGAAGACCCGGTGAGAAACTCAGCAGTTACTCTTTTAAACTTGTTTTGGGTTTACAACAGGCGTTAGTAAACTCAAACTCAAACTCAAATAACTTTATTCAAATAGACTGTATCAGTACTTTCAAATCGTCAAATTTACAGCAAAATATACTAAATAATAGACATAAATACCATAATAATATGGATATGTAAATAAACAGTATACAGACATAATGCGACTCTACCACCGCGTCGGAGTTGTTTCTTGCTGAGAAGACCCGGTGAGAAACTCAGCAGTTACTCTTTTAAACTTTTTTTGGGTTTACAACAGGCGTTAGTAAAGTACAAGCAGAGTGTAATTTTGATACAAATAAACCTAATGAGATTCTTAACTAAAGAATATAAGATATAAGTAAGATATATATGAATATAAGTAAGATTAGTCAGATGTTCAGCTATCTGTCTTCATGCAACCAATCATTTTTTCACATAACAGTCTAAAGACAATTCATTAATCCATCGGGTTTAAATAGTCTAAGTTTTACTTCTAGTTTTAACATTACCTACTGAGTATACGATATGATTGTCTACATAACATTTTGAACTTTCTTGCAGTTTGTTTGTTGGAAAAACCCGTTTTATTAGAATTAATCATTGTCTAAGTTATGAAATATCACCCGGTATTTACAATACCTTTCTCGAAGCATGATTTGTGATTGATGATACTCATAAATTGTTAAGTATGGGTCCGCAGGAGGCGAGTGAAACACAAGACGGCTGTCAACGCACTGGCGTTTATTGCTGAGTAACAAAACAATACGTGGACGTAGCCACGCACACATGCTTACATATACAACATAAATATACCGGTATTTGCATTGTTTTCTTGTGATAAAGAATTCCTATCATGTTGAAATGATAGTGAATAACAATAGGTTGATAGAACATAGAAGACCATAAAATCTTGGTAAATATTTCAGTTACAATTTATTTATTGACGATTGAAAGATAATTGAAAATTACATAACCCATTGCATAGCACAAATTGAAATTCGCTTTAATGTTGCTCTTTTTTAATGTGCGGGGCGGGGAGTGGAAATCCCGCATGCGGGATAAAACACACCCTTGTTAAACACACCCTTTATAGCAGAAAAAGCAGTAGAATATACAATAGAACCAACCTTAGCGGGCTCATCCGCAAATGACGACAATCCTGGCTTGGACTGCTCAAAATATTCTTCTACCAGATCTAAGTTGGCTTGGCCAAATACTGAAACAATAAAAACATACTTAAAATACCAGTAAGACTACTATGCTGTACACTATAAGTATATTGTGCCAGGTTATATGACTCTTCTTATAACATGATGACGTCACAAACATTGGCGTGGTTTCAAACAACGAGGTTACTATATCCTATTACAAATGATCTTGATGTTAGTGTTGCAACAATAGTATGGAATACCGATAGTATCGTGACCTTAGGAAATAGTCACAATTACGATAGGCTAAGGCCTATTACGATTATCGAATTAGGTTGGTGAGCGACGATACTGCCGGCAGCGATTTCACTTATAGCGCCAAAGTTCGTGGGTTGGATCCCCACCCTCCAGGACAAACCAACTCCACCAAACTATGCCTAATTTCAGCTTCCTACGACCAGTAGTTTGGGCTCTGCGTTGTCTATCATTCTCTAACGGAAGACTTTCATTTATATTGATTACCTGAAAAAGGTACTCTAAATCTATACGCCAGCACCCTGGACCCTGAAGAACCGGCGTCGATGATCACGGCGTAGTGGTGCACGCTCTCGTAGCCGAGGCTTTTCGCGATCCCGTCGAGCCATTGGGACTGCCCGGCGAATAATCCTGCAAGGCAGAAAATAAGGATTTAAGTAAAGATACAGAAGAAAGGATAGACCAGTTGGTCTTTACTCCTGGCATCCTCAGAAAATGATGCATATCACTAAGTGAAAAAACATATGTATTTTTTAGTTTCGTTTAAATAGGTACTTGTAACAGCGCTCGGCTCGCTGTGTAATCACAAAGCCGCATTCGGCAAGCGTGGTGATTATGAGCATCCTCATAAATTGTAGCGATGAGTTGATTTCAATGAACCCAGCAGTGGGTCAGTGTATAGGCAAATTACTTTTTACTAAAAAGTTTACATTAAAAAACAACTGTCAAAGGCCTTAACCTTTAAATGCATATACTTCTGGTTATCCAGTTAAAGATACAACTTCCTATGTTTCTATTTCAATGACCAAGTATGCAATTTCATTACCCTCAAGAATGAAAATCATCCTTTATATCAAATCTAACAATCACATCATAACTGTCAGACCGCAGTGTGGTTAATTAAGACTTATTAAGTTAACACAACCCTGATGATGTCAGTGTTGACTTAGTCTGTTGAATTAAACTTAATGTTTATCATTTACTCTCTGAGTTATCTGTCCCATTATCGTATCATTATGATAATTATCATTATCTTGACGGGCAATATAAAAAAAAAAAAAACATAAAATAATGGGCGTGACTACAAATAATCGTCCGCAATCTGTAAAGATTTGATCGGTTATGTTATAGCACACATTTTCTAAGCGTCGATAAATAATAGATCATAATTATTGTGACATCACAAGAACGGAGAACCCTAGCCCAAGCTGGCCTTCACGACACGTAACTTTGCTCCATAGATGCGACTCTGATGACCAATCGAATGGTGGGTTTACCATCTAATTTGAAGTACCTAACGTAGTAAGACCGGAAAGTTAGAAAAGGTGTACTTTTTTATTTTTTTACTTATAACAAATTCACAGCATTTAGATTATCTTCTTAACCCGGCCGGGAATCGAACCCGGGACACTACGGAAATCGACGCGAAAATCCGTGCTACAGCGCACTACGCCATCCGTGTCGTCAAACCTTTAGAACCCAACGTTGTAGGTGGTGAGCCTTCCACCATTATTCGGGTTGTTTCGGTTTTTTATCGATGTTTTCTATCTACGGAAAGTTAGTCGGAAATTTAACAATGACAACAAAGATTGGTTCTGGCCAGATTTGAACTCGGGACCACACGATCCACGATCCGAGTTGGGGTGCGTAAACCCTAGGCCTCGAAGCTCTTTTGTAAAGTCAAGTCAGCAAGAAGAAATTAGGTCTGGCTGGCTTACTATGAGAATAACAACCTGACAAGAACGGTACTGTACGTAATGACAGTTTTCCGCAAGGTGGCGGTATTTGCATCAGGGGGCAGCTCTATAGTATATGCGCGGGAATACGCTACAGGTACCCTACTTCTTCTCAAACCTCCACCTCTCCTATATTCTGTGGTGTAATATTATGGCTCATTATGAGAAGATGAATGAATTGATTAATCAAAATCTCTTTGCTTTAAATATAATCATCAATAACAGACTTATTGTCCTGTGCCCATGTGGGCATGATGGCATCAGCGTTATTTATTATAACATTATTTGGAGAGATGTTTTATTAGAATTTAAATAAATTACATTAATGTGGGCAATGATGCACTCTTCATCTAAAATTAGGTAAACTGCGAAAATATGACTAAAAATAGCTAGCAATGATACACTACAGAACTCACACATTCATACATGAGTGTCAGAATGTAAATAAAAAACAAGATAAATAATTGCAATGGTTCAGGCATTTACCCGAAAGGAAAGACGTTCTGAGTCGCGCTGACTCAAATACTGACTCCAATACTAATAGTGACTCACATACTCATGTAATGAATTAAAGACTTTGACAATGTTTGTATTCTGGTTTCGAGAACATACGGCATTCTGATTCTTGTTTCGTTTCGATATTTTACTCCAATTCTTTAACTAAAGCCAGTATAATAAATGTTCCTAGTGATAACCGATGAATGAGAAACGTGATCTAACTATGGGCCTGATAGGAAACTTTAAGAGTCACAGAACAGAACTAGACATAAACAGGGCTCAAATATATTACATTGTTATCTCGCTACGGTATCGCCAATCGCCATATTCAGAGGAGAGGATACAAATAAACCTATCGAGTACCTGTCGAGTATTGCACGAAGGAATGACGACAATTTGGAGCGCCTGATAGTGACGGGAAAAGTTGAAGGGAAAAGACCTAGAGGTCAAAGTCCCAAGCGATGGGTAGACCAGGGGTCGCAGCAACTGGCGATCCCGGTCAGTGCTGCCCTACAGCAAGCAACGGAACCCAACCGATGGAAGCAGCTGATAGACAAAATCAGAAGGAGTCACGATCCTCAGCAGTGAGGGAAACGACTGAAGAGAGAGAGAGAGATCAATCACATGTCAAAGTTGTGACAGTGTGCAGTGCGTCTACATATGAGTTTCTGTCACGTTAACTAAGATAGTTGACTTTACACATTTGTATGCCATTTTAGTTCCATAAACGTGTTCGTGACATCGCAGACAAGCTGCAGGAGTGCCATCTTCGTTGGTATGGTCATGTCTCACGGAGATCGGCAAACTACGTGAGCAACAAATGTCTGGCCATGCCGCCCCCGCCAGGTACCGGTAGAAGAGGTCGACCCAAGAAGCGGTGGCTCGACGTCGTTAAGGGTGACATGTGTGCCAACAGACTCACCACTGAGGATGCACAAGACCGCGCGGAGTGGGCCAAGAAAATAAGAAAGGCGGACCCTGGGACCCCACACACCAGTGTGGGTTCACAACCGGGATAGACCGCACGGATGATGATGATGATTTAGTTCCATTCTTAATCACACACATACAAAAATGTCAACGCAACTCACGCGGACGTTAGCGGCTGTCATTGTGTAAACGCATGGTAGACATACTAGACACATCGCGCGAAAACAGAGCAAGAGAAATAGAGAGAATTAAATAAGTTTTTTTTTAACAGGCATTAATCTGTTGTAGTGAAGACAACTATCAACTTATGATATATAAAATGCCAAAATAACTTCGAGGAAGTAAGATCTCCGTAGTACTAACCAGCTCCGCTTAGTTTGGGGTCAACTGATATTGGTATAAGATGACCCAGATGTCTTATAAACTTAAATCATTTTGAACTGCTGCGAAACTAAGAACTATATCTCACAGTTTATAAAATATATAACTATTAAGATAAGATAAGAATTAAATATTTGCATAAAACAGTTTGCATATTTAAAATTAGAAATAGTCCTGTTTCTTCGATATGTTGTTTAAGAAATGTGATATAAAGTGTACAGGTTTCTTAACTGAAACCAATAACAAATTTAGTCTACAATATCTACAAACAACCACGTTACCAAAAACAAGACCCGATACACAAGAACACAACACAAGACACTTGAAGTACACAACACAAGACCCAAGCATCTGTAACTTCAACAGCAGACACCGCTGGTGTGGGAATATTAACCGCGACCCTTTTACTCACAACCGGCGCTCGTAACAGGCGTAACCACCATGTTTAACCGTCAAAACTCAAGGAACTAAGACTGATAAGACTTTAAGTACATTTGTGAAAAGGAAATTCAATGAATTTCTTAAATACCTGCAACCAACACTGGTAGAACCCGAATGGCTGTCTGGTTCGCCATCTCTCACAACACTGAGCTATCTGCCAGTGCTCTCACACATATCCTATCACAGTCATGCGTAACATGAGTTATCTGCCCGCTTTCATACAACAAAATAACACAGAAGGTTCACTTTCTAGTCTATTTCAGCGCATCTGTAACGTCTGCTTAATCAAAGCTCAAAAAATTTAAAATATCATTATTGAAATATACCTGGGGCCCGATTCTGCTTTTTAAAAGCCAATAGAATCGCAATTGAATGAGATGATTTTGACATTTGGTCTATACTAAAGCTGTCAAAATCACGCCATTCAATTAAGATTCCAATGGTTTTAAAATAGCAGAATTTGCGCCCTGTAGCAAGTTCTCCTGATAGTAAAATCGGAAGTTAAGAAAAACATACTTAATGATAGACATAAATACATTATTACTACGATCACGATGTTTGTACCTAATACAACAAAATATGTTATATAATAAGATGTTTTATAAAAAGATGTTATTAATACTAGTTATATAATAAGATTTTAAGTATTGATAACTTTATTTGTTGAGAGAGAAGGTGCTCAACGGCATTTTTGCAGTACTCCTATGGGGTTCATGTTTTAGTACTGGTGTTCTACATTTAAGATCTTGTAAACCTACATGGAGCAATAAATAATATGACTATGACTAATATATAGTATTTATATATATAAATACACTGTATACAAACATAATGGGACTCTACCAATGCATCGGATGTTGTAAGGAGTTGTTAATAGGAGAAGAAAGAATAAATGTTCTACGGCAGGGATCGGAGAGCATCGGAGCGCATTTACAGAGGAAATGATTATTTAATTTTCAATTCTTAAGGTCGTATTCGTATCCAACTTATACATTTTGCAACCCGAACGGATACGCGAGCATGCCACGGCAGCCGGGCGGCTCCTAGCGTATTTCGCGGAACACGATCGACTGCTGCGCGCGGATGCCATCGGCTCCGTTCGGCTTCCGTCACATGGACTCATCCAATTTTTTCTCTTTTTTGTATTTTATTTTAGTTATTTTCATCTCCAGTGTGTCCTACCCGTCATGACATACGGAGCCGAGACGTAGACACTAACAGTGCGCATAGCCCACCAGTTAAAAGTCACTCAACAAGCTATGGAGAGAGCTATGCTCGGTGTTTCTCTGTAGGATAAGATCCGCAACGAAGTAATCCGACAGAGAACTAAGGTCGTCGACATAGCTCACAGGATTAGTAAGCTGAAGTGGCAGTGGGCAGGCCATTAAGCCGTAGAACAGATAGCCGTTGGGGTAAGCGTGTTCTAGAGTGGAGACCGCGTATCGGCAAACGTAGTGTAGGACGCCCCCCCCCCCCCCCCCCCCCCGGCCAGGTGGGGTGATGACTTGCGAAAGGTTGCTGGCAGAAACTTTATGCGTCAAGCTGAGGATAGGGCGCGATGGCGCGCATTGGGTAAGGCCTATGTCCAGCAGTGGCCTATGATAGGCTGATGATGATGATGATTTTCATCTTCTTCCAATGCTATTGCTAATAAAACAACTCCCATTCCACCATTTTAGAATAAAATTATGACACGTCAACACAGTAGGAGTTATTAACAAGACCGACTGTGATGTGAGAGTATACTATGCTGATGCCGACGGCTACGCGGGCATGCGCTTATTCAATCCCATTTTTTGGCCGAACGGACGTGGTCGGCCGCAGTCGCATAGGTAAACCTGCATCCGTCGCGATGCGCGCCGATGCGCGCCGTTCGATGTGAATCCTACCTAAGGCTCCATTTTAAGAATATCTTATAAGAATGATCAGGTTTAAAAAACCAACAATTCAAAGTGTTAATAACACGGGTGAATATACTGGTACATTATACCTTTTTTGATATATGGACCTTCTGCGTTCTTGTTTAATCTTAGTAACTGTGTCTCAACTGATTACTCTAAAAAACATTACAAAATCAATAGACGGAAAGTTATATTGATTTGTATCACACAACACGTGCGGACGGTTAGTCATAAAAAATACACGAGCATTGTAAATGCATGTTACACTCAGGTTGTATACTAGACGCAAAAATAGGCTCGACATTTGCTTCAGAAGCTTTTCACCTTCTCACACACACCTCAATTTGTCTTTTTTTAATGTACTACGTCGGTGAATGAAAAACATGCAAGCGGACTGCATGATAGTAAGCGGTTACCACAAACTATGGACGCGCAACACCAGGTACATCACTCACGCGTTGCCGAGCCTGTAGAAGCCCCTCTTGAAGAACTCCATAATACAGCTCATTGTGATAACCACGGAAGCTAATTCCACCATTTAAGGAAGTCTTCATGAATCTGAACTGTACGAGACCATGAGGGATCTAGAGTATGAGGATGGCGAGCAGTGCAGTCATAGAAAGTATCGTGGGCATAATATACGAGTAGGACAGTTCTTCAGAACAAATACCGTTGCATAAGGGGACTAAAGGTAAATCAGTCAAACAAGCAGGTAAACAAGAAAACCCCGCATGAAGTCAAATCAGGAAACGAACTTTCCTATAAATTGATTCGGGTCTGAGTGTGCTAGAAGAGGCCCCTGGCTTAATACCTTGTCTGGTACCTCGTAACACAGTGATATTATTATCGCTACTCCGAGACCATGAGTGGTGTGTTGTCTGCCGCATATTTCTTTTTTATATATATATTTTTTTTTATTTTTTTTTATGAAGCAGTAGCAGCCTGCGATCACAAGATGGCACTAGTGACAACATGCTATATCTAAACCAGGAGTTTGTTTCCCTCTTAACTGGGATGTTACGCAATTTTGTGAAATGATCTCATAATGTCAGCCTGTCGGCTGCAACCTGTCACTTGCACATCTTTTGGGCTATTTGCTCTGTCTAACAAACTCAACCGTTAATTTATTAAGGGGATTTTACCACTATTATTCTATTGGTATAGAATCAACTGTCTGGTTTAAAAATAATAACGCCATTGAAGAAAACCTTGGATAACTGTGTGACAGTGTCAGTAAGCTGACCCGTTCAGTAGGGCTATTGAACGCCAAGGGGTGTCTGGTGACCATCAGACAATAGATTTCCTAGTGTGGCTAAATAAAGACCAGAAACATAAACACGGAGAAATAAAATAAATGAGGCCAGTATACGTACTTCGCGTGTTAGGAAGGAGTGGGGAACCTATTTATTTATGTCCACGCTCAACCCGTGGCAACGTATGCCAAAAATCAAGTAGATTTGAGCAACAGCATGGAGTTCTTGAAGAGGGCTTTGAAAGGGTTTTTTTTACAGGGTCGACGACGCGCGACGCAAGTGATGCCCCTGGTGGTGGACCAGTTCATAAGCTCCGGTAGCTACATGCCATCAGGCGGCCTTAACCCTACCTAAACCTTGTTTCCCACTGAGTATAAAATGCCTCTTGCTTTTATCGATTCTAAAATCGATTGCGAAATAAATCCCGCCATCGTCGTCACAATGAGCGGGAAGAAGAGCGTCATGCGTTATCTACTTGTATGCAGATTAATGTCTGTGAAACCAAAACGACAAAACTGGGGATGCAACATGAGAGCAACAGGATGCAACGTGAGTGCATTTGTTAGCTTTATTATTATTTCTACTGCAACAACTCAGTAACAGGTTCATTTTATTACTAGCTGTCCGTCAGCGGCTTCGCCCGCGTATAGTCTACGTTTTCTCACGTTAAAATGTATCCTAAAAATATATATATCTAAAATAATATATATGTAGCTATTATATAAATAGAATAGTTTGTATTCATCAGTGGGTGGGTACTATATCTTTGTTCTCCTTGTTACTATTTCTTCGTGTATGTTCAGATTTATCTCTACCACGTATGTTATATGTTTATAATATATTATTATTATTATCCATTATGAATTCAGGACCTGTGTATGGGAGTACTCAGTACTCATATGTTTTAATTTATCTCATGATCTCGCATTACCTTACCCACTTCTCTTATTTTGTGAGTAAATTCCTAACATGTGGGTTGCCTGGAATAGATCACTTCCTAGCGATAAGGCTGCCTAAATTGTACTAGACTACGTTTTTGGTCGTTTTTAAGCACTGTTGTAGTTGTTTTCTTTTTAGTTGTAGTATAATAATAGTACATTATGGTATAAGTGTGTAATGTTGGTGATTACGCTGGAGGCGCCATTGAGACCCGAGCCGTGAGGTGAGGGTCATAAGAGAGCCGAGGACGGTAATCATCAATACGCAGGTGTATCATACGACGTTTTTCAACACACTTGTGAAGAAAATAATACAAAAAAAGTTTTGTACTATTGGACACGAACTTTTTTGTACCGAAACTTTTTTAAGAACAAAGCATCTCATCCAATCAAATAAAAAAAAGTCTATATCTCAGCAGTGAAAAAGTCACTGTTTGATTACAGGTGTCATTATGTGCCTATACTATTTTCACTGTAAGATGATATGCCTCACAGCTCTTAATGTTCCGTGTCACGTACTATTTCCAAATAAATAAAAAGAAACTGGCGAAAGAAAATATTATAAACTATTAAAAACTATTGTTCTTTCGAATCTTATCAAGTAAATTATTGTTATTATTATTAACTGTTAATAAATGAAGTAAATTAAATTAATATATCTTTACAGCGCCTGATACGTGAAAAGGAACGCCATTCAATAGTGTATTGACTACTAAATCGACAAAAAATCGATGAATAGGAGCGACTACTTTGTAATCACGTCATTCGCAACAGTACCAGTGCGTCTGCCTTGTGTGCTATTTCTTAACTATTATTTTCGAGATACCGCGTTTTATTCTTTAACTTATTAGCCATAACCCGTTTATTGAGAATTTATTTAAACATTAAAAATCGGTAAATCCGATCCTATTTCTTTTGCTAAGTCGATTAAATTACATTCGTTACATCACTATAATTGACAATTGGGGATGGGAACATATTTTTTTTAAATTTTTATAAATACCTATGTAACAAATTTGAATATTTCGTTGATCTAGCCGGTAGTTATTTTTTTATTAATTTTTAAACATTGCGAACTCATGAGATCACAAATTCACTTAGTGTTCCCACATGTGTTTTTTCCCGGATTCGTGGTAAATGAATGATGAGGAGAAAATTACTGATTTACTGCACTTACGACTGAAACACAGCTCGCCGTTCATCATGTACAATCTCACGAGAATGTGAGAAGTAGACTTCAGATACAATTCATTTCGCCAAGTTCTGAAACCAAGCCCTACCTGAAAGGGTTGGGATTGTAGCGAATGGCTATTTTAGGTTATGCCTACCCGTCTGGGCAATGGGCGTAAATTAATGTACCTACGTATTATTAAAAATAACTTTGTAGAAAAATATATTTCACCTGGGGGAATTTTAAATCTGCTATCTGGAAACCCCATTTATACCATGCAGTAGAATCACCTAGCTAAAAGTCCTATGTATGATACAGATCGCGTCATTTGATTGGTTGATGGATAGATTATACACCAATCAGGTGAAAGGACGTTTATACGACCCAATAGGTTTCAATTGTGAGATGTTAATTTGATTACCGTCAAGAGTCCATTATGAACCATAATATACTCTTTGCGGACGTTGGCAAACTGGGGTCATTCATTTTTGCCAACGTATTTAATTAAAAATATTCTCGATCCTTTGCTTTTAAAAATTTTAAATATTTAAATAAGGTATAAAATACAAATACCTCGAAATGGTTTTCGATTTCGGACATGTTTCATTTTTGTTCCCATACCCAATTATGAACTGTCAGGGATATCATCATACGGCGAAAGTAGTATAGTTGCGGTGAAATTAGAGCCACTTTATGAGGAAGTGTATTAAAAAGTAGATTTATCTTACTTTCATGGCAAAATTACCGAGCTGTAACTCATAAATATTTACGAGTAAGACAAACCATAGCTCTGTCTTTGTGTTTTTGTCTGCGTAGCGCATTTGAAAAATTATAGACAATAGTTCACAGTCCGTCAAACATAACACGCTATCTTATGAACGAAAAACCAGCACATGTATACAGTCAGCCAAGAACACTAGACTCCGTTCCGCCTGGGTCTATAATCTTACTACGTACGCTTCTCACGCAAAAACTGCTAAATAGATTTAGTAGATGAAACTTTACACCAGCTTATACATCAGAATAGCACAATTTATAAAGATTTTACACATGCATGTTATAAAAATGAAGTTCACACGGGCGAAGCCGCGGGCGGAAAGCTAGTAAATAACAATGATTACAGAAACTACTGAATTTTAGAATCTTTACATCACCAAAATATATCTCTACAATCTGATAAATTTGTCAGATCGCACTTATAATTTATCAGGAAGGGCAATTCCACAGTTGTCATGATGACGTAATATAAGTTATATTTTAAAGACTTTTTACAAGTGTGCCATGTTTTCACGTTCAGAGCGGTTTCAGCCGCTTTGGCATACGCGCTTACACGCGCGCTACACTTCACGCTACAAAAACCTAACGCTAACGGACTTATTGCGGTATTTTCGCTCGAACTGGTAGTGGTTAGTCAGTTTCTATCTGGATTATACGAGCTTATAAGTGCGTCAACGCTTTTACCATCACACCATTGGGCGCACCAGCGAATCAGAAATTACGCTAAAATCATATAAAATATTACAGCCATCTTGTTTTGACCATTAATAGGTCTTTAATCCATGCCCTAATCCTACTCTGTCTCGAGTAAAGGGCTAAAAGCTGTTTTTTTTTCTATTTTAAAATATCCCATGAATTAGAATAAAATAGGTATGGACCAGGAACAGTTGTAACCACCAATATGTACAAATATTTGAGCCTTATGTCTTACTAGCTTCTGCCCGCGACTTCGTCCGCGTGGAATAATGATATATAGCCTATAGCCTTCCTTGATAAATGGGCAATCTAACACTGAAATAATTTTTCAAATCGGACCAGTAGTTGCTGAGATTAGCAATTCAAACTCTTAATCTTTTTAATATTAGTATAGATACTTAAAGAGACAAAAATGTATACCTAATTATTATTGCATGTGACTGAACATTACAGGACATAGGTACTCTAGTCTTCCTTATGAGCCCTTGCCTTGTTCGGACAGGGGTTCAGTTCCAGCTATTAGGGTTTAAAACTGGAGACCACTTTTTGCTTCAAGGATCTATTTGTGCCATATTGAACATCAAAGATCCAATTTTTGAGGTAAAGGGAAAATGAACATGTTATAGTAGAACACTCTTAAAATGCACATGCCTGGTTTCTAAATCGCACTAATAAATGAATTTATCTGGAATTCTTGTATAAAATACTTACCTAAGAAATATGTTACGATCAGCGCTAACAGTATGAGCAGGAAGAAGACCTTCTTCAATCTTCTCGGCTGTTTTATCGCTCGACTTCTTGCACTGATATGTGGTGCTGGGGTATCATCTTTTAACTGAAATTAAAACAAATTTTTAGTACATTATGTTAATTTTGTTTGTGGTAAAACCTTATTTTCTATTCCTATTTAATATTCAAATGACCTAAACAGCTGGAGGACTGGATAGAAATTAAGACTATAGTTTTTTGAACTGAGTACTTTATTAATATGTGTTCGTTAACATTACTTTAGTTACAGAGTTTGTAGCCTTTGTGAAGAGGAAATAAATTACATTTCATATTATACACATAAATCGATATGGTTTTTAGTTGTTTGGCAGGTATGGTATACCGTTGGCAGTTTGGGCCAGCTTCAACACTGTTCTGGCCATGATAGCTGCAAGACCCGACTTTTCCTATATTTGTTGTGAAAGACATGTTACTGTTCCAATGCCAAAAAGAATTTACTAATCAATTTTAATTTCTATTTATATTTGATTTAATTTATTGTAATTTGTTTGACATTTTTGATTTCTATTTTGTAATTTTTCATCTAATTTATTGTAATTTGATTATTTTGAGTGAAATTTACGTAATTTGAATATTTGATTTGAGTGATCCGATTGATGCTATGATTTAAAATGTAAGAGTGTAATTTGCCTGACTAAAAACTGATTTATTATTGTTATTATTTTGACAAGAGGAGAAACAGTCTAGGCGGGTGAAGCCGCTGACGGAGAGATAATATTCAAATAAATTACTTGCATTTAGGTATTTTCGCGTTATTAGCATTTTTGTAGACAGTCTGGTGAACATTTTATTACTGCTGCTGATAAGAAGCGTTCCTTATTTCACGGCACAACGGAATTAATGCACATTCAAATACGGGTGCGGTAGTAAAAACTAAATTAGCAAATATTTACTAGAGTACACTCACCTCTAAATACCTGTAAGTACTGAATTTTCCCATTCTGAATTAACATAAACATCACAACCGTAAATTATTATTTGATGTAATAAACAATACTGAAAGAGAGTAACATGTTTATAAATAGTTAACACTAGATTTTTTGTATAAATTATTTCAAGACGATTTGCGATTGCGATAGACGTCGCGGGTTTGATAAAACGTCAATGGTTGTGTTCGTAATCAATGACAGTTTTGTAAAAAATAAGTTAGACCACTTTTGCGGATGTTGCTAAATAAAAATACATTATACATTCATGTATTAACATTCAATATCATAAATTTAATGACTACTTTTGTTTGATTTCAGAGGATTCGCAATGCTTTTTAAAATATAGATCGTTTAAAATCGGAGCTAAATAATAACGAATTATATAAAATAAACGATGAAAGGAACGTACTCTGGTGCGTTCCGCTCATGTGATTCGGTCGGCGTTTTTCTTCGTTTTATTTCATTGAAAGCTTTCTAACAGATTTCGGGAAGAGAATAAAGAAGTGCCAAGTTTTTGCTTAGTTCATCACGGTTTCCGGAAACGAAAAGTTGAATTGTTAAAAAGGTATGATTTTACTATACTAATAATTCTCAATGAAATGATTGCAAAACAATATTCTAACCTACAAAACTATCAACGAGCTAAGCGCTTGACTAACTTATTACTATAAGGTATAAACTATACTATTTAGATAGGCCTAACAAAAATGTAAGTTTAAGCCTAATTACCTTTCTCCGACGTATTTGTGAATTTTCCATTTTTTTCTGTGGGCCCTAGTTATCACAACAAGAGGAACACTTTTTAATTAAGTTTTTTAATCTTGAGCAAGTACGATATTACTATTGCACCAATTCACTAACACTTCACTCGAAAACGATCTCTGGTAGTTACGAACTATGTTAGTTTATACAAAAAACATTATATTTCGATGTTTTAGGTTTTTAAGTAACTCTATAAATTAATCGACTCTCCGCTCATAAAAGTCGTCTATACAGACGTACCACAGACTGCATACTATAAATAATAATGACCTTATCAATAAATGGATAGGTATGTAATTTATTTATCGCAGCTTGTACAAATAGCCATGAATAAGTTACCAGACACGAGGCAAGTTTGGGTTTGCATCAATTAATCTTTTTTTTCTGGTACCCGATAGTATACCCGAGATACCTATAGTGCGGTGTGGTTGACCAGAAAATGATCGTTTTGAGGCTCCGACAAAAACTGCCTAACCCAAATACATAGGTACCTAATCACAGGAAGTGACAACGCTTGACCTTGTGTTGTTAATAGAGGCGTATCCGAGAGTTCAGCGAATAAGATGTTGTACCTAAATCAGCTACTTATTTCTTTAGTTACGGAAGTCTGTAGTCAAGGTCAAATAGGTTTCTGGTCATTTCTAAAAAGTAACTGACATTCTTAGAAAATGTCAGTTCAGGAGTGCCCATAATCGACGAGCATGTATGAAAGAATTAATGAGAGTGGAAGAGGCGCAAGAGGTGTGTCAGGACCGTAGCAAGTGGAAAGATGTGGTCTCTGCCTACCCCGTTGGGAAAAAGGTAGGCGTGATGATATGTATGTATGTGGTCTTAAATTTCATTACTTTAGTTAAAGTAAAATCTTCTTGGACTAAAGCTTTATTCATGAAAATGTGATCGGTCTCACATTGAACACTGCTTCAAAATAATAATAGCGTTAGAGACAATACAGTTTACTGACTGCTTTGTTTCTATAATCCGTTGCTGATGCCCGCTTATCTTAGGCATAGTTATAGATAGCACCCATATAATTTTATTTTGAATAGGTAGTTTAATTGACATTCTGACCTAACCTAACCAAACCAAAAAGACTATTTGAACGTCTAAATATTCGAAAAGTAGTGACTTGATTAGTGTTTGGTCGCCCAAAAAGAAATTTTGGAAGCATATCGGTTATCCTTAGTTGCGCAGTTTTTAATTTCCCTATATTTTTTATTAATAAAGAGGTAAGGCCTGACCTGACGCGATGGTCATGATAATTTCATTCAAGAGTAACTAGTAATAGGCAACACTTAATACAGGCCAAGAAAGTTAACTTAATCCGGAAGTTGGACATCGATAGGTAGCAAAGGTGAGCAAAAGTAACGCGATTTATTGAAAAACTTTCAAAAAAATGTGTTAAATGTAAGACTTTTTATGTGAATGAATGTTTCTGAGTGATATTGGTCAATTTGGTAATCAAATAAAAGAAAGAAACTTTCTATTATTCGATGCATTTAAGTGCAAGATATGCAAACAGACAACTAATAAGTATAATGTAAGTAATTTTAGAAATACGTAAAGTATCCGCATAATTTCAAGTGCACATCACTATGTTTAGCACCTATCAACTACTTATCTTATGCGTGTGGCCTTGGAAACAAAGTGCTCATCAGCATGACATGAAACAAATCGAATTGTACACTAAATATATGCAAACGTAAACTATGATGTTAGTTTCATTACTTACTGTACACGGGAAGGTGGTTTTTATTACAGTTTGCAAGATGTAAACTCAGATTGGCCTAAAAAAAATTGTATGCCTACTACTTACGTCGGAGATAATCAAACACGCAAACCGTCTGATGGTAGGCGGTTACCGTGCCCTTCAGACGCGTGCAACACCTGGGGCAAACTCGCGCGTTGCCGAACCTTCAAAAACCTTTTCTGACCCCTCTTTAAAGTTGAAGAACTCCACTCTATAGTTATTGGGAAAACCTCTGAAGAACGAAATTACGAAGTCATCATTACACAATAAATACATATTTCCATAACAGTAAGTTATCTTTTTCTGCCAAAATATCTGGTTACGGCAATACTACGGTTTTATCTGAATTTATCTGAAACGAGTGGCCTACTGGGCAATGTAAATTGTCTTAATGTTGAGTACCCCCCTAATATATTAATAAAACCCTGAGCTTTGGCTCATTTTAGGGATCTTCGCTTATATTAGGTAATATAAATTAAACACAAGTAAATTTTAAACTTTACTTCCTGTTTTCATTTTTTCTTGTAATTTGTTGGTCTTTTTCTTTTGAGTTCTGAAATCTCGTGAAGTCTAAATCAATAATCATTTGATGTTAGAGCCCAGCTCATTCATATTCTTTGGCAGTGCTTTAATGAGCTACCGGCTGTCCGTCAGCGGCTTCGCCTGCTTAGGCTATTTATTTTAAAATCGGTGCAGAATTTCGGAGTTATTCATTATAAAAAAATTAAATCTTTAAAGTTATAATTAGGACTGAAAGATAACGTGATTATAAACATTTACCAGTATTCTGCTACTACATACTTTCTTAATAATATTTAAAATTTTCTTGACGTCTCGGTGGCCGTGAGCCCGTGAGTGGAATGCACCTTTTTTTGACTTGACTAGTCTAGGAGACAGTATTTCGAATTTGCGAATGCTATACAATATTGTTAATTTTAGGATAATAACGTAATTGTTATTATTCTAAGAATATAATTGTTCTAAGTTGGCAATATTGTTTAGTAAAATGACCTATTTGGCTCCAAGAATCAATATTTTATTTATTCTTGGAGCCAAATAAGTGAAAATGTGCTCAATTTTTTGTTTCACATTTATTCATAAATATCTTACTTAGATACGTTTATCGGGCTCTGCACTCTTTATGAGTATACATACAGAAGCGCCGTTTTTCCATACTCAAACTCAAATAACTTTATTCAATTGGACTGTATCAGTACTTTCAAATCGCCAAATTTACAGAAAAATATACTAAATATTAGACATAAATACCATAATAATATGGATTTGTAAATAAACAGTATACCTACAGACATAATGCGACTCTACCACCGTGTCGGAGTTGATTCTTGCTGAGGAGACCCGGCGAGAAACTCAGCAGTTACTCTTTTAAACTTGTTTTGGGTTTACAACAGGCGTTAGTAAAGTACAAGCAGTGTGTCATCTTGATACAAATAAACCTTAAAGAATATAAAACAAAGAGAAAAAAACAACCTTATAAGAATATAAGACAAAAGTTCATTTAAACAATTCAAAAAGAAAAATTGTTAGTCAGTACTTTAATAGACATGCAAACGTAGTGTCCTGTTTCCTTCCTGGCTATTGCTCAGGAATCATTTTTCCCAAAAAATCTATATCCACTATTAGCATGTAAAATAAATGAATAAACAAATGAGCTTTATTTGTCACAATTTACAGTACAGATTATACAATTAATTAGGTACTTAAGTAACATAATTTGACAAAAAGGTTTAAGGCTCAGCAAGTTGCTGGAAGGATTGGTCTAGCCAGCTGCTGATATTATGCCCTAACCTGCCATATAACATTTGAACAATGTCCCTAGGTTTTCCTATTTTTGATAAACAAAAGAGATGACCCTCCGAAAATCTAAAAAAATGGTCAGATTTTCCGCTGGGTTCAAACATGCATAAAATTAATTTGATTAGATTATATAAAAAAAGAAAACATAGGAACATGGCCAAAAGCCTTTTTCTATCTTTCAATAAAAAAAGTCATTAAATCGGTCAAGTTTTCGAAAAGGGATCAGAGGACTACGAAACGTTGATTTTGTGTACTTTTGAAAGGTAATTTCGGTCCGACTTGCAGTGGTCTCTATCGCACTCTGCGGAAGGCTCGAGGTTTGCAAAAGACGGCAATTCTCTCGATCGTGCGCTGTGTCCTCATAAAAGGAGCTCTGTTAGTTTAGGGCAGTGGTTGCCAAAGTGGTCCAGGTGGACCCCAAGGGGTCCACGGAAGACTCGACGGGGGGATGTTGGCGTCACATTTTTGGTAGAGTCTTAGGAATATGGTAGCAATGTAGGGGGTCCACCGGAACCAGCAAAATTTTAAAGGGAGTCTACAAGAAAAAAACGTCTGGGGACCTCTGGTTTGGGGTTTAGGGTCAGATGATTTGGGTGTAAGACGTCTCTAGTACCTCGAATGTTGCTAGATAATCTTGCTCTACACTGATTTAGCTCTTGATCACCCGACCCGACGTCTTGATCTTGATGACACGACGTCATAAAGATCGCAGGTTCCGTTGAAAACAAACGGCCGCTCTGA
Source organism: Udea olivalis (assembly GCA_947369235.1). Classification (NCBI taxonomy): domain Eukaryota; kingdom Metazoa; phylum Arthropoda; class Insecta; order Lepidoptera; family Crambidae; genus Udea; species Udea olivalis. The sequence goes on along the minus strand of OX376362.1, from coordinate 3,394,886 downwards.
AATTGTTCAGACTGCTAATAATGATGAAATTATTTTGCAGGTGTTACTTAATGAGAACAGAGAATGGATATATCAAATCTCTTGGAGCAAATGAAGTTCCACGGCGTGGGTCGACGAAAGCTAAACGACGAACTGTTTAGCAGAGACAAACCCCCTGCGAGACTGGGCGTTTATGACTTAGACGAGGAGGATCTGTGCCATGAGGTGTGAGTAGGTATTCTTAGATCCTGTGTTCTATAATTTACGGGTAGGTACCTAGTCTAGCTACCAATAAGTTAAAAATAAACTTATTACTGATTTTACAATACCAATCACCATCAATAGCCACTGGTGTGTCCTTCAGGCTACGAGTACGTGCCAGTGATACCCCTGGTGTTGCACGTGTCCAATGTCCATAAGCTGCGGTAACCGCTTACCATCAGGTGGTCCGCATGCTTGATTGCCACCGATGTAATAAAAAAAACCTGAAGGACAAACACCACCTGAATCAGGTAGCTTGATAGCTTCTACTTATGCTGAAAAGGCTGCTTTTCTTCACGAGAGATGTGCCAAGCTAAGATACGATACTGTGGATGCGTTTGATATCCAACAATCACATTCATAGCATAGCACTGGTGGAAACGGGGTCTACTATGTATTTGAAATGACATGACATGACTGTGGCCATGCGTGCTGTGCGTGCCTTTTTTACTTGAGAGACAATGCGTAGCTCGAGCTGCGCATCTTACTCGCACAGCTGGCATGCGGTGGCACATCTTACTCGCTCTGTTACATTAATTACATATCACAGCATCAGTGGAAACGGTCCTATAGTTTTAGCTTGCTTAACCTCGCAGCATAGCACAGTTCTAGTAGAAAAGCAGCCTCATCCTTCCTTATAGATAGATTGATAATGTATTATTTATTGTACGGATTGTACCTACAGTTAACGAAGAAACTTAATGCTAAGTATAACATTAAAACAATGCACACTTTAAACGGCCTTAATGCTCATAGCAATTATCTTATATGAACTGAAGGTGCTCCATTCTGGTGAAATTTTACCGTGCACGAAAAATCTGCGTTATCAACGTAGTTACGAGTATGATGCGCACTGCGAGTAAATTTCGTCATTTTATTTCATGCGCCCAGTCGATACGAATTGGACGAGATACGAGTAATACGTGCCTAAATCTCGCGGTGCGCATCTTTAGCCCTACAAGAGAACTCGAGGAGCTGCGAGACTGTCTCTCCTTCTCGGTCCCTCCCGATCGCACTCGACGGAATAGGTATTGGCTAACCGCAATTACAGTAAAATCGCGTTTCTATCGGCGATAGGTAGAGCTACGTAAGCCACATAAAGTAAAGAAAAGTAAAGTAATTTACCTATACTGCCCCACTGCTAGGAAAAGGCCTCCATCATTGGAATCAAGTAGCCATAGCTACAATGGATGAGTATTGATTGGCTTCATATAAAAATTACAAAATTGGACCAATAAAAAGGCTGTGTGGTGAGTACTGGTGACTGGTGTGGCGCGTCATTTCTGGTTAGAAAAGCTCTACTGCATGAGCTGAGGAGCTGTAAAATAGCAAACGACTAGCATTGCGTGTTAGCGAATCAGAGGCCGGTCTTCCACTCGCCAATCAAATTAATAGTTTTCTCACTACACAATTTTTGACTTGGTAACTTCGTTTGGACTAGTTAGCAGGTAAACATATCAAAATGTGCCCCAGCGACATGAGACTATACAAAATGAAAGCTGATTCAATTTGCTACAAGTTTTATTCAGTCAAGTTTTTCGATTATCTTTTATTGTTTTCGAATTAACTGTCGCGTCTGTAATTTCGAAAAAAAAAAGTTGGAAATGCTAGGAACACAATTTTTGACTCCGTAACTTTGTTTGGGAGGTGAACATATCAAAATAAATACATGGCAAAACCAGAATTCTGAACCAGTCAGACTAGTGAAAAGAAAGCTTAAATCTTCATTAGTAGTGAACCACTTTTACCTTCTGTCTCCGGTCTCTGTCGCGCGCGCAACTGGCGCCCATACAAAGCTTTAGTGCCAAGACAAGTAGTGTCTCCTGGGGGCCTACTCACGAACGAAAAGTCCTTAGTTTCGGTCAAATTAATGTTTCAAAAAAAATCTACAGGCAAAAACATTTTTTTTTGGAAATTTATTTTTCAATGGTCTATCTACAAAAAAATTACAAAAAAGTACAAAAATAAAATACATGACGGTTGTTAAAATCATTTTCGGTTTACACCAATTAAGACAAACTGCGCACATTGTGTTAGTGTAGTGAGTAGGTAGGTACCTACCTACCTGTCACGGTCTCCGCGCCAACCTGTAGAGGTTTGTTCTTTACTGGTGTAGAGGTTGTTGTTTTGTGTCCATGGGCGGAGGTGATCACTTTCGATCAGGTGACCTTCCAGCTCGTTTGCTCCCTATTACATAAAAAAAAATTGGCCGCAGAAAACTAATGTTCTATACCACTTTTACACGATTTCCAGGATAAAACAAAGCTGCAGCGTCCCCGGCTGCGTGTTCACAGCAGAATCCTTGCTGGATTTCGAGAACCATTACAATTCTTCTCATCGATATTCCTGCGGGCAATGCAAGAAGATCCTGCCGTCACCTCACTTGCTAGACTTGCATATACAGGAGATGCACGACTCGTTCTTTGCTGTGATGGCTGAGAGAAAGCCTTCGGTGAGTTAAATGCTGTAGTCAAATAGAAATCTTAAAAATGAAACTACGTTGGCTTACAACGTAAAATACACTAGAGAGACAGGTTGGCACACAGACAGGTGATCCCGAGGAAGACGGTAACGCGTGTCTTCGTGCACTGGAGTTGAGCTTGCTCCTCCCGAGGTTGGCTGCCTTCGGCCTTACGCGCCGAAGGCTCTTCCGAGGAGTATCTCCCTTGTTGGGGATCCCTGGTCCCTTCCACTCTGCGCGCTATGACCGAATATGACCACAGAGTGGGTAGGGGTCTCCGTTTTCCCAGGAGTTCAGAGTCCAACATATCCCAGGTGTCCCGAACCCAGGGCCTTGGGAATGCCTGAATGCATTTCTTGACGCAAATAAAAAGCTAGCTTAACTGGAAATTGGAAAAAGTAGCCGCCCGAATGGCGGAAGGCGCGAGTTCCAAGTCCCGCTCTATCGATACCAAAGACCAACGTAATTTTTTTCCCGTTTCTATCTTCAGAGCCTAAAGTATCTAGGTACCTTTGGACGAAAGCACACTTGGCATGTTCCGTCTCCCCTCGAATTACATTGGCTAGCCCTTTGTCACATACCTATACCTCGAGATAAACGTCAATTAAAAAAAAACAAATTTTCACATAACTAAGTACTACAAGTCTTTTGATAATCACCCGAAACTATGTTGATAATGATAATATTATTGTATTTCAGTACTGCTGTTACATAGAGGAATGTCGTGAAAAATTCATGACAACCGACGAAAGACTCGACCACTGCGTCAAAGTACACAAAATACCGAAAGATTTCAGATTTGAGCAGAAGCATAAAAAAGCGAAAAAAAAATCTAAAAAACAGAACGAAATCAACATGGAAATAGATAGTGCTAGCAACGAAATAGATAAAACTAGCAAGGAAAGGAATTTCTCCTTTACAAATAACAAACAGCGGGGTTTCGTGAAATATACAGGAAAGAAGTTTACTAAGAACAATGCCGAGCGAATACCTCGGGATGTTAATATGGATGAGATAGTAGAGGAATTGAAAACAAACTTGCCAACATAAAGTACCTACCTACTGATAGGGGTGTTCTAATGCTACGGCCGTGCTAAGAGTGCAGCATCCCAGACCATAACGTGAAGATTCGTGTTCGCGTTATCGCGATAAAACTTCGTGTTCGCACCATGACGAAGTGTTTGGCCACATCAAAAAGGTTTGCTACGTCGCGATAATCTAAAACGCTGCGATCACTCATATTGATCGTTTTTTCTTGGGGTTTGGATTATGGGGTTCCATTAAACTATTTCAGATTCATAATTTTGTTTGAATTTTATTATCCTCTCATTACTCCAACCCATAATCAACCGCACGAACTTTGTCGCGACAAAACCCTTTGATATGCAGCAATTTACCGACAGCGCCGCGAAGGACATTTTCGTATTTGCGAAGATGATTTGCGATAGGACGAATTTTTTGGCTAGGCGTGTCGCGACAACGGAAATCTTCGCGCTAGCGCGATAGTGCGGCCGCAGCATAAAAGCGAATCGTAATAATGATCTAGTATTATCAGGGTAGCGTTCTGGGCCCGCTGTTATTTATTCTTTACTTAAACGACACAATAGAAGCGACTATAGTCATAAATGCGTTCTATTCGCTGACGACTTATCTATATTGTGACATCAGAGAAATTAATTGATAATTCTATAAATATACATGAAATGGAAATTAATAAAACTGTTGATAATATAATTGAATGGCTAGATAATAATGATCTCACTATTATTTTAATAAATCGAATTTTATACAATTTAATAAATCGAACCATGCGCAATATAATTTTAAACTTAAACAAAATAGAAGAGATCACACACACCAAGTTTATCGGTGTAATCATCGATCAAGACTTAGGCTGGAAGTTACAAATTGTTTTTTTTTATATTGCCCGTCAAGATGACCTCACTCCACCTGATAGAAAGCGGTCGTGAGGTCCAGATATGAGGTTGACAAGCCCAGTCATTCAACGAATCACTGGGCTGGCCATCCTCACCTTGAAGGCCTGCAGAAATGCCTTTTCACGCCCCGCTTGAAGAACCCGGGACTATACGAGGAAGGAAACACATGTGCTGGAAGAGCGTTCCACGTCTGGATGGTACGAAAAAGAAACGAGTCACCGAACCTTTTAGTTCGGGCCAACAAATGTTGAATTGTGTGTGGGTGACGCCGTAGTCCAGCACGCGTGGTACGGGAGTGGAAAGGTTAGGGTGGAATGAGCTGGAATACCTAACTCGTATATTTGTAATAGGCTCAATTGTTTCGTTTACGCACTCAATAAACTTAGGCAAGTTAGTAACACTCAAACCGTTCTAACAACTTAACACGCTTATGTCGCTTCACTGCTGCGATATGGACTCATTTTGAGGGGTAACAGTGTTGAAAGAAACAGGGTATTTATAGAGCAAAAAAATGTGTCAGAGCCTTATGTGGGGTCCCGCCTGGCGAGTCTTGCCGACCAGTTTTTGTAAAACTTGGCCTCCTACCGCTACCCGCACTGTACATTTTTCAAGTTGGCTGCTTTGTAAAAAAATATGAGGGATTATTTTTGAAAGCCAGAGATACTAATAACAGACTTAAAAGAGATCCAGATAGGCTGGTCTTAAGTGTTATCACGATACACTTATACGCAAGCTTGATTTTTACGGGGTTAGGGATAATGCTTTAGATTTGGTAATTTCGTACCTTAGTTTAAGAACTCAAAAAGTTGATGTTAACAGTGTTCTCTCTACAGGATCACAAGTTAAAATGGGGGTCCCTCAAGGATCCATTCTAGGTCCATTACTATTTCTGATATATATAAATGATTTACCTTTTTACTTAAAAGATATTTGTGATGTTGTATTGTTTGCAGACGATACATCTTTAGTTTTTAAAACTGACAGAAATAAAAACCTTTTTGATGATGTTAATGACGCACTTTCAAAGGTTTTACAATGGTTCACAGTAAATAATCTACAGCTTAATGCAAAAAAGACTAAATGTATTAATTTTAAGTTGCCTAATGTTAAAGATAACCCCATTAGTCTTAAAAATTGATGGTAATACTATGAAGCTTGTAGATACAACTGTTTTTCTTGTAATCACACTAGATTCAAAACTGCAATGGAACCCTCATGTAACAGCTCTCTCAGGCAGACTTAGTTCGGCTGCATTTGCAGTGAGAAAAATTAGGTTATTAACAGATGTTGATACTGCTCGTTCAGTTTATTTTAGTTATTTCCATAGTGTAATGTCTTACGGCATTGTACTTTGGGGTCAAGCGGCGGATATACAAACCATCTTTATCCTCCAGAAGCGAGCTATCAGATCCATCTATAAGCTTCGTGCACGGGCTTCACTTAGGGAGATTTTTAAGGAAATTGGTATCCTCACTGTAGCGTCACAATACATTTACAATTGCATTGTTTTGGTGAGAAAAAATATTGGTCTCTATGCTAAACACAGTGCCATACATTGCAGAAATACTAGGAATAAGGATAAAATTGCACTTCCACTCTTTAGGTTACAAAAAGTTTTAGGATCCTTTATGGGGCAAGGTATACATTATTACAACAAAATTCCAAAAACAATTTGTGAGTTACCTTTACATAGATTCAAAAATCACATCAAAACGGCTTTATTAAAAAAGGGCTATTATACTACAAAAGACTACCTTATAGATAAAAATGCCTGGGTATAAGCGCTCTGCTCGATGCGGGATTAAATAGCTCTATTGTAACAGATGTTTTATTGTAAGAGTTAATAGGTACCTAGTATGTATGTACTGACTAACAATTTTTGTTTTTGAATTGTTTAAATGAATTCTTTTTATTATATTCTTTTATGGTTGGTTTTTTCTCTTTGTTTTATATTCTTTTAGGTTTATTTGTATCAAAATGACACACTGCTTGTACTTTACTAACGCCTGTTGTAAACCCAAAACAAGTTTAAAAGAGTAACTGCTGAGTTTCTCGCCGGGTCTTCTCAGTAAGAAACAACTCCGACGCGGTGGTAGAGTCGCATTATGTCTGTATACTGTTTATTTACATATCCATATTATTATGGTATTTATGTCTATTATTTAGTATATTTTGCTGTAAATTTGACGATTTGAAAGTACTGATACAGTCTATTTGAATAAAGTTATTTGAGTTTGAGTTTGAGTTTTGAGTATCCCGAAATCTCAAAAGTACCTAAATAATTGTGTATCCATGTGTCAAGATTTACAATAAAATTCCCCGTAACATAAAAAATGATAATTTACACATTTCTAAGGCTAAACTATTTAAGTGGTTTATTGACCAAAGAATTTATGACTTAAAGGAATTACTTGATCGAACATTTTAGTTTAATAGAAACTTTCATTCTGACTTTGTTTTATTCGATTGACATTAATTGTTTTGTTTAATTGTTTACTTTTAACTTATATTGTTTTTTTCGTCCTACATGAACATTTGTATGTATATTTGCATGCTAACAATCCTGGCAAGACATGTGCACTTTGAAATTGTAATTAAAAACTTTATACCGTGTTCTTAGGCAAATAAAGATTATTATTATTATTCAAATAAAAGTAGTGTCTCACTTGCTGAATTTAGATATCATTTTTCGATTTCAAATAATAAAATCCTAAAAAATCCTCTCAACGTAAGCGCCGATAACTGGTTATCATTGTAAATTAGTGTTTCTGATCTGATTGATTGAGGAGCCAGGAGAGGAGATTTATAATGGAAGCTACAAAAGAGCGGGACCCTGAAAATGAATAAACATTATTTTTCCTATTAAAGCTTACTTTATTTCAAGAGTACACAACAATGTAAGATGACACGCAACGTCGCGTGGTATTTTGTTACACGTCCATCCATTAATAATTTTGTCTAAACTTTTTTAACTTCACTTTAGGAGCCAGCTTCAATGTACAACATTATTTATTTATATTATGACATGTTCAGACATTTAACTATGTTTATCTTCTTTTTACAACACACTCTACATTGTAACTTATTACTATTCGCCAATTTATGACATATTATTATAAAATCTCTATTCAAACAACTCAGACAGCTTGTGTTTTACTATATTATATTCATCAGGATCTTTTATTCATAACAATAAATTAATATACGCTTATTATAAATGGCGCTTATAACAGGACAGCTAAATTTTATTAGCCTCGTATAACCTCTGTAATAGAATTAAAGGGCATTCACAAGCAAACATGTGTAGTTACTAATTTTTGTACTTCAAAGGCATAAGGTGTATAAGTGCGTAAACCTGTCTACAATTGTAGGTTTATTATTATTATAACCTTTAAATAAATAAGTATGAGCCAGCGTAGCATACATTGGCCTTATCCAAAAGTAAGGTTTTCTTGGCGCCCACCTATAGCCAACACAAATATCTAGATTATCCACAAACATTCGTTCCTGAACGGGAATCGAACCTGCGACTATTTGCGTCATAGCTTATTGAATCTCCAACTGGACATAGCATAAGTAGTATTTCGATTTCAGATATTTAGCACTGTGCCTCCCAAGCCAGAACAATTTTTCTGTCATGTTACTAGCGCCACGTTCGAACACAGATAACCTTCGATCATTGATACCCAAGATACACCATTACAAACAAAATCAATTTCAAAAAGTGTCCGATGCTTAGATTAAATATTGTCTAACTTGTTTAGCCATTAATCACATTTTTCAAAAGCAACCTTAATGCGCTGGGGTACTCTTTCAGTTTCAATGCAAACATGGTTCATATTTTGAAACTCAAGAGTGAAATTGTTTTTTTAGCACTCTAATTCCGAGACACTCTTTAGGCGTTCTTGGGGTATCTTAGGCATAATATGATCGCAGTATATAACACTTTACTTAGCCTTGCCCTGAGCAGCAACGGCTTCCATGGCCTTCTTGACAGTCTCCTCGTCTCCAAGGAACGTCATGGACTCAACCGGCTTCATGTCTTCATCGAGCTCGTAGACGAAGGGAATGCCAGTGGGAAGGTTCAGCTCCATGATGGCTGCGTCGCTGAGTTCTGGAATATAAAATTATAATAAGCCCTACACTTATACACTACATAGCTTATTCATTCGCGTTCTGAACACTCTTTGAGGTGGTCCAAATAAAAACTTAAAAGTTGACCATAACTTCATTAATGCTGACGCCTCACTCAGAGAACTTTTTAAGGAAATAGGATTCTTACAGTGGCTTCCCAATTTATTTACAACTGTATTCTCTTGGTGAAAAAGAATATCAGTGTTCAGGATTGTCGATGTGTGAACGCAACCATACATCGTCTTTCGCCTGGCAACCCCAGTCAGTTCAAATATGGTATTTATGCCCATACATACTTGTAACGGCGCGCCATTCAAATTATTCTCGTTGACGTTTCATGGCAGTCATTGTCGGTGCACAAGCACATTTTCGTAATTATATCGTTTTCGTAATATTGTAATTTAGTACACAACCCTTTTCGCTGTCGCTTCACGTGTATTAAACTGCAAAGGGAAAGAGAGAAGTCGACTGGAGGAAACACTGCTGTTCTACACCCGGTATTAGGTAGTTGGAGAAAGGTAACTGTTGCTCTCCAGCAACAGTTACCTTTACCTTACAGTGAGTTCGAGTTCCCGAAGGTGATAGGAGCCCCGACCAACCGCCGAAGACCGAGGCACACAAGAGCACAGCTTTATTGGTAAGTGTTTTGTCCATTTGATTATCTCTTCCCACTATTATCGTCTTATTTTCTGTCGTATCGTGTATATTTAATTTATCAAAATACAGTCCACTTCTATTGCTTACAATCAGTCTTTCACAAAACACTGCGATATACACTAAACAAAATACTAGGAATAAGGATAAAATTGCGCTTCCATTGTTTAGATTACAAAAAGTTTTGGGATCCTTTATGGGGGAAGGTGTACACTACTACACAAAGTTCCTCAGGAAATTTGTATGTTACCGCTGCACAGATTATAAAACCACATTAAATCTGTTTTATTAAAAAAAGGGGTATTATCTACCAATGATTACCTTTTAGATAAAAAAGCCTGGTATTAAAGCTCTCTGCTCAGTGCGGGATCAGTTACCTCCTGTAATACTTATTAATTAAATACCAGACCTAAGTGTATTAATGACTAAGAATTTTTATCTTTGGAATTGTATAAATGACTTGGTACAGCCTATTGTTTTATATTCTGTAGCTTTGCTGTACTTGTTGGGTTGTTCTGTCTATTAATGTTAAATTTTAAGCATTTTTTTTCTCAACAAACAAATTGTACTCTAATAACTCGCATTGTAGGACCACAACCAGTTTAAAAGAGTAACTGCTGAGTTTCTCGCCGGGTCTTCTCAGTAAGAATCAACTCCTCCGACGCGGTGGTAGAGTCGCATTATGTTTGTATACTGTTTATAATATTGATATTGTTATGGTATTTATGTCTATTATTTAGTATATTTGTTGACTATTTAATTTAAATAAAGATATTGGAGTTTGACACTTTGCTGTGGCATACTCAATATAATGAAGACAAAATCTAAGTTAAAATTCATTTTAAAATAAGGTTTTATTTTAAGCTACAATACACATAAATATTAAGCTGGTTTTTTACTAAAAAAAGGTAATTAAGAAATCTAATTCTCACATAGTTTGACTGACCTTTTGGTGCAATGGCAGCGACCCATGACATACATTTATCGTTATCGTTGTATGTCTGGGTGTTATTATCTATTTAAGTATTCAAGTATGTTTATCTGACACCCATATTACAAGCTCTGCTTAGTTTGGAGTCAAATGAAAAAAAAAAAGGGTGTCTTTCAAACTCTGTATTCCATATTTCCCGGTTGATATCTTAAAGATTCAGAATTAGATTTTTTCTAGTTTTCTACCTAAGGTGACCTTTAAAAACTTCAGGGAAATTGTATCAAAATATTACACATCGTAACAACAAACTGCGCACTGTAATGCGCGGTTCTCTTCCCTCACTATATTATATAATAATAATAATAAATATCCCTGGACATTATTCCACACAGCGCCATCTAGCCCTAAAGTAAGCTAATTAAAGCTTGTGTTATGGGATACTAGACAACGGATAAACATACTTAAATACATTTTTCTTTTGTAAATACATACTTATTATACATAGGAGACACCCAGACCAGTACAAACAGACATGTTCATGCACACAAATGTTTGTACTGTGCGGGGATCGAACCCGCGACCTCTGGTGTAGTAGCCAACTTCTTAACCATTACACCAAGTCGGCTGTATGCTTTAATTTGCAACATTACAGTTTGCGCACTGTAATGCGCGGTTCTCCTCCCTCACCAATGTTATGCTCGACTGTTACGTTGCATTACAGGAAAATGCTCCAGGTGAGGGAGCACCTTTAGATGCCATAGTATTTTCCTTGTATTCATATGAAGTAATAAATCACCATTAATCATCTCACTGGTACCCATGTACCTTTTAAGTTTTTATTTGGTCTTCATTACCCTGCATAAAAACAATACAAGATGTGGTACATACGGTCTAAGTGCTTCACAATGCCTCGAAGGCTGTTTCCATGGGCAGCTATGATTATTTTCTTTCCTTCTTTGATCTGCAAAATAAATTAATTCTTATTTGACTGGCTCAACATCAGCTTGATGGTTAAAAAAAACCCCAGGTAATGGCTTTGAACCCAACATGTGACAAGTATGAGTTTTATTCTAGTATAAATTTAAAATTATCTGAGTATAAATAAATAATAAATAATAAATATGCGCCAGACAACACACCTCTTGTAATGATCTCGAAGTAGGGATTAATATCCCTGTGTTACGAGGTATCACACAAGGAAATAAGCCAGGGGCGTCTCCCAGCACACCCAGACCCGAGTCAATTCAGAAAAGACCCACCAGACCGGGAATCGAACCCGGGACACTACGGAAATCGAGGCGAGAAACCGTGCTACAGCGCACTATGCCAACCGTGTCGTCGAGTATGTATCGAAACTAAGCAATGTGTAGTATTCGCGTAAATATAATAAATATGAAAGCTTTACCCGTTTTGACGGGTTTATTTAGAATATTTTGTGGTGTTTGAACACCAATTTTTTTAAATGTTGTGGTAAAATGGCTTTTTGTTTAAATACATGAGATTTTTACTGCTGAAATGTTGTACTCAGATTAAAATTGACTAAGTGCCTTAACATATAAGTGTATACTCACACAACACTCATGATAAATGTGCAAGAAGTTTGCGACACTTAGCCTAAGCAAACATAAAAGAAGATCACCTGAGGAACAATGACGTCATTCCAGTATGGCAGCGTTCTTTCAATGGTGAGCTTCAAACTCTCAAACATGGGGAACTCCTCAGGTTTTGGGTCACCAGCATAGCGTGGGTCATTGACAATAGTTTCGTAGTACGGGTGGTCCTTCTCCATCGGCGGCGGGGGCACGTCGAAGCTACGGCGCCAGATTTGAACCTGAGCAGATTGAAATAAATAATTCAGGTATCAGCAAAGAGCATTGACCACTAATGGCCTGAAGGAGTTCATGGAGATAGATGTCTCAATGTGACAGCTGTATGATGTATTAGCTGTCAATTAAAGCTATTTTTAAAAGGCCACCAAATTTTTTTTAGCAATCTGCAATAAAAGTATTGATATTTTCTATACATTGAGAAGAACAATACTCAGATAATTGGTGAAGGTCTATAAATTTGTTATGAAATTCAATATAAATTGTATTTTAATTTGTAATTCATTGCATTTTAAACTTACATTAAATACTGGAAGGTGAATAGTTTCGAAAAAAAACCTGCTTACTATTACCTTTATTGAATTTGCAGAAACAGTGATTTAACAAAGTACCTAGTCCTCTCATACTTTTTTAATTTTAATGACCATAATTGATGTGCCACTGCTTCATTTGTGTTACACATTTTTGAATTATTTAACCTATGTTGTAAATACATAGAACTCTGTAATTGTACCACTTCTCTCTTCACAAAGGTGACTACTGAGAGCCAACCTCATGTTGCTGTCACTGTGGTTATGCTGAGCAGTGGTAGCCTATTTGACGCCTAGTATTTTTTGGCTATGTTTGCAAAAATAAATTGATTTCTATTACCTGAGCTTCTCCATATTTAGCTGCCGTCTCAGCCTTGTTGAGACCAGTCAGCCCACCATAGTGTCTTTCATTCAAACGCCACGTCTTCTGTACAGGCAAGTCTGACTGACCAATCTCTTGAAGGACAGAATTGAGTGTGATCTGAGCACGCTTCAGAACAGATGTATGAGCGATGTCAAACTGGTAGCCTTCAGTTTTGAGGGCTTTACCAGCAGCTGAAGCTTCATCACGACCTGTACATTTTGAAAACACGCATTACACACCAACAAAACCCAAAGTTACCATTATTAACAATCTGTTTTACACCAATTAATGTATTACTTAATTTATTTTAACTAACCATAGTCCCAATGTTTTAAGTAGTGTAGTAATTTAAGTTTTAGGGGATAAATAAATCAAAAACAATAAGTCTAGAGCTCTAAGGTTCAAACTGCAACAAATAGGCCAAGCAGGAAGGTCTCTTTCCAAATAGGAAATTTGCAACTTACCTTTGTCGCTTAAATCCGCGTCGAACCAGCCACAAAATAAGTTTTTCTGATTCCACTCGCTCTCGCCGTGGCGAATCATCACAATTTTGTACTTTCCAGGCATAGTTTCAGTAGTATAACGAATTAAAATAACAATATCGCCGGCTAACCCTGCACGACCTTTTACAGTTTCTTTTCTTGACAGATATAACCTCAATGACCTTTAAGTAAATCGCGATCGGATATTTCAGTAGGGCAACACATTTTCGTATTGAAAGTAAAAAGTATGACGTTCGAGAGTCTATACTCAGATTGGATAAACGGTGAGTTCAAACTTTGAATGATATGATAGACTATCATTGAACTCTTGCAGTACCTCAACATCTGAAAATTCTGGTTTGAATAATTCTGGTGATCGAGGTAGACCAACAAAACCATATGACGAATGTTCGGAAAATACAAAGAAACGCAAAAATATGGAAATGGTCCAGGAATATGGAATGAGACATGTGCGTAACGCTTATGTGCAAGGTTTACGATCGATGGGTGAAAATGAAGAAGCTTCGATTGTGATATTATCAGAAATACGGAAAAAGAAGAGAAAAAAGTAATTCTACAATACATACTCAATCCAGATAATGCACTTTCTTTTACAAAAGAGGAGGCATTGAGTATGTATATTGAAACAGATCTTACCAAAGTCCAATATTCTTACCTAAGAAAAAGACTCATGGATAAGAATTTAAGTTCCGTATTGCCTTCCTATCAAACATTAAGTGAAGCAAAAAAGGCTTGCTATCCGCCTCCATCCAGCATAACGGTGACAAATATAAGCGCCAAAATCAATATGCAAGATCTCTTAGATCATACCGTTTGTCGTATTATAAAGATAAATTCAGGATCGACAAATTACAACCGTGTCAAGCTTTTCACTAAATGGGGATGCGATGGATCCTCCGGGCAGAGTGAGTATAAACAAACTCTACCGGAAGAAAACGAACAAATATCGGATGCTAACTTGTTTATAGTGTCCCTTGTACCACTGCGACTAGTAGATGAGGAAACTAATGCAGTTATATGGCAAAATCTTACTTGCTCATCTGTTAGATATTGCAGACCAATTTAGTTAGAATTTGCAAAGGAAACACCAGGAAAAACTACAGCGTTTGCTAGTGAAATTGAAGCCAAAATTAATCAATTGATTCCAACTCTTGTGTCAATAAACGATAAAGTCATTGAAGTTAAACATGAACTATTTATGACAATGATCGATGGAAAAGTTGCTCAAGTGTTAACAAACACACCATCCAGTGCTACGTGCACTGTTTGTGGAGCAACTCCTAGACAAATGAATGATCTTGCAAAAGTTTCAACGAGAGTAGAAAATGAAAATGCGTTTAAATACGGGTTGTCAACATTACACGCATGGATAAGATTTATGGAAATGATCCTCCATATTTCTTACAATTTAGGTTTTGAGAAGTGGTCTGCAACAACTCCAGATAACAAGAAACTTAAAGAAGACAAGAAAAAACATGTCCAAAAATGTTTTCGAGAAGTGCTTGGTTTGCACATTGATAAACCACGTCAAGGTTCCGGTAATAGTAATGATTTTAAACTTATTTTAAGTAAAAATGTAACTTTTATTTCTACTTTAATATAAATATATGCTTTTTTTTATGAAATTGTGTATAACTTCATTTCTGTCATTTTTTTACGAAATAAACATAATTCTTAAAATTATGATGTTTAATTTCCTTTATAGCCTAGTTATTCACAAATACGTGAAAAAAAATTCGAGAAAGAAAATCGAAAAACAAAAGAGTTATCTATTTTTGAGATGGAAAATACCGTTTCGTCCCATAGTGAAACGGTCTGGCTTTCTTTGAGCTTTGGTCCATTTCTGGTTGCAACTCGATGTTAGATTTTTTTGAATACTCTGTATTACAGTATTAACTTCTGTTTCCGATAGTTGAAAGTTATCCAACAAATATTTTTTGAAATCTGAAGTACTTTTCCCGCTTATTATTTGAGCACATAGATCGCGTCGAACACAAACGAATTCACTCATTGTTAGATAATATTTGTTTTTTGTCAGTTAATTGTTATTGAATAGAAGTATCTGAACACTTTGATGAATAGTATGCTGAAAACACGGGTATATAAAGGTCTCATATTTTAGTACCTTGTGCAAAAACCAAGGGACAATTGATTATGCCAGTTCTCACCGATATAGTGTAATCAGTACTGATTGTAGTTAATTACCACAATAGATAAATAGTTATTTTTCTGCAGCAATAAAGTTTATCATACTTGTGGTTGATGTAATCACCGCAAACAAAAATCACATGGAGAGATTTTTTCACATATTAAAATAGTTTACTAATTTGTTAATGTGTGCTTCCATCATTGAAATGGTAAAAAAAATATAGAAGTCAAAATACAAATTAGAAAGAAAAAAGATCTGTTTTTTTTATTTATTTCTCCCTCGATTGACATTGTTGCTCCTAAACCACTTTTGCGCAAAAAAGGCGCAAGTTTTTTTTAAATCCTCATATTACTGAATAGGTAAGGTCTCTAATAGAGTGATTAACTTAACACCGGCAGCTTTCGGCAACAAGGAAAACTCCAATTGAAATAAAAAAAAATCTAAAATATATTCACATGACTAAAAAAATAATAAAAAATAAAATAAATATACTTTTTACTAAAACCGAACGTGGTTGCAAAGTGTACATTCCGAGCTATCTAATGATGTATAACACTAACATACTCCCTCGGAATAGTTCCGAATAATTATGTGTTAAAGTTCCGGAACGGTAATTTAATTGGCATGAAAATATCAATGTCCAATGTTTGAGGTTCATTTTATAAACGAAAAACGAAGATATGTTAATTATTTAGTAATTTACTCGAAAGCTTCATTCTTTGAGAGTATAAAACCATAAAGAATTCTATGGAATCACAACTTTCGTCTTAACCATTTTTTTAACCAGATGGAAAATAATACCGTCTCGTCCCATAGTGCGGCGCCTCAATTATTTTAGAGCGGACAATGATAGATTCGGAACGCGGTCCACTCTGTCAAAACGCCGGAAGCTAGCGAGACATTCGAAATTTTAAAACACGGAGGAATCGATGTGAATCCAGAGATGAAAAAGTTACGCATTCGGTGGATTGATAAGTGTTCATTTAGATAAGACAATAAGTGGCTATTAAGCCCTAGAATACAATATAAACTTAGTAGTATTTCGTGGTGTGTCTGTTGTGTGATTGTGCTTTCAGGCTTTCTTCCTTACCCGACAATCCACGCCCATCCCATCTACCAGCTACATCTACATAGATGGACATCTTAAAGGACATCCTTTAAGATCCTGAGTATGTACTAAGCCATCCCTCGGTGCCGTAGATCCCGATAATGACTCTGATATAGGCAGGGATCCCTTGTCTATTCTGAGGGGGTGCCTATATCAGAAGTGGGATGCGAAGAGTAGTCATGAGGAAGAAAGAAAAAACCTCCCAAGAAAAGGGTATCCCCTTGCTGCCATCTATGCTGCTTCGTGCGTGGGCAGCCGGGATTTCTAACTTTACGGAGCGAGCGCCAGCGGCTGCCAAGGAGGGAATTCCATGTGTTTGAGCGCGGGTCAACGGGGAGAGGAATAGTTGCAGCGTCTGGATCTGGTGAGCCCGTTCAGTATCATTGGTGATATTTGCAGGTCCTTAGCAGTCAAGTTGCAAGGCGCCTGCTTGCAATTGTTACTTGTTGGAGTGAAGTGGTGCTCTTGAGATTTCCTTTGGACTCCACTGCTTCATTGGTTATTGCATTGGCCTTGAAGCGACTCTGAAAGTGTAACTTAACCTTGTTTTATTGATAGGAATGGTTGTTTGTACTAACAATCTTTAATGGAATGTCAAGGGTCCTCAGATATAATGTGAAATGTGTGGGTTTCGGAATAAACTTAACTCGAATGAGAAATGATTACGATACACAGGGCAAAATTCCACAAAACAAAAAATTATGTTGACAAACTGTTTTGTTTTGATGATACGTAAAGCCACATTTTAAACTTTCTTGTTGCATTTTAACTAATTCTAATAAAAACGGGTTTTTGCAACGAAACATAACGGTAAATTGTTTTACCTATTTTCTCGACGTTTCGGCGACAATTGCATGTCACCGTGGTCACGAGCGGACTGGTGGTGCGCGGCGTCGTCTAGCTGGGCGCGGCGAACGATCTTCATCCACCCGCACATTTTCAATTATTCTGTCCATAGTACAGTACCAGGATTGTGCGTGAAGCCATTGAAATTAAGAAATACAAGAATTTCAATAGGGAAGATGGATTTAAGCTATCGTCTGCGTGGAAGCCAGTGATTACAAAGTGTAAAACGCGAGTTGGTCCACCTTACGGATGTTACCACCTTAATTGATGTATGTTACAGCTTGCACAATGTTTCTGAAACTCAAACTCAAACTTTCTTTGTTGTGAATCGCATTTGCAGGAAGGTGGCAGGGTTTGAGTGAGGCGGGTCATCTGTGTCCCATCGTGTTGGCATGCAACAGTCAAGGCATTTTGAATAAAAGTGTGATAAATTTGGTTTTATGAGAAAATGCTAGTGTCTTTATTAATGGGTCGGACTGTGCTGTGCATCACTTTCAAATAAAGGATAGAAAGAAAAGAAAGGATATTTTAACCTTTATGTGACAACAGGGTTACCGTTGGTCACTTAAGGGACAGCAAATCTACTGCTTGTTTTAAAAAGGAAATCAGAAATGCACTACTGTAGTTTGATGCCTATGGTGGTGTAAAATATAAACACAAAATATTGTAGGTAAATGTTTATAAAATTTGTAAGCGTAGCCAACTATTATAATTACTTAATACTACTGATGATGATTAAGATGACCAGTATGACATGATAACATTACATTCCTAATTTATTGAAGGGTGATTGATATGAGTTGCTAATTAAATGAATAGGTAAGTCAAACAAAGTGAAATCTGGGTTTTTAAGAGAAAGCTTACATTTAGGGAATAGTACTCAAAGTGAACATTGGTGTAACTCATTTATCTTGTAGCAATATGAATAATATGGTGATATGAAATAATAAAAAAAAACATACACTTGCTCATTGGTGAGACTTTTACAAGAAATACATTCGGATGATCAAGGTAAGCATTCGCCACACTCTGTGGACGCGTGGTGCTGGAGGTGTTGCATTGCTCATTTCGGATGGTCTCGGGCGATTACTGACAATAACACATCAGTACATTAAACATTTAACTACGTGACATTTTTTAAACTATTAATTTATATTTTGTTTATTTATAAAATTGATTTTCTTGGTTTGTTTATTTTTTATTTTTATGATTAATTGTGATTTTTGTTTGATTTTATCGTAATTTATTGTAATTTTGATTTTATAATGGTAATTTTAATTTCATTTTATTTATGTCGTAATTTTATTATATTTTATTGTAGTTTTAATGTAATGTTTTTGTATGTTTGACTTGCCTGTGTTTTGGTAACTAACTGTAAGCAGGAATAGTGATTTAATAAATGAATAAATTACAGAGACTGGGTCTTTTCAAGGCCCTCATGCTTGAGTCTTTGAGAAGCGGCTCATTAGTAAGACTTATTGCAGGAATCTCATTAAAAGTAAAGTAAAAAAAAATCTTCATTCTTAAAGACTTATAAAAAGTACTTATGACAAGTCATATACAAAAAAAAATTGTAGCAAAAAGATCCTGATTAAAAATAAACTTACATAAAATAATACTATGATGGTTAATATCATAATTTAATATAATGTGACTCTACCACCGGTTCGGAGGTTGTTCCCGATCGAGAAGACTCCGGCAAGAAACAGAATGGTTACTCTTTTTAATCTTGTTTTTATACACAAAAATTGAATTGACAGAGTAAAGTCAAAACAAAAAAGTCTGCAGAGGAGCAGATTATACCTAAGACCTAAGAGAAATCCTCAACACTATAATAACCTCGCTTCATTAACTTAGCTTTAATTTGTGACTTAAACTTGTGAACAGGCAGTTCAACTAGAGTTTTCGGAATCTTATTAAAATATTTTACACATTGACCAACAAATGATTTCCCTAACTTATGCAGTCTTAGACTGGGAGTTACGAGCTTATTTTTATATTCTGGTATTGAGTTTATGAACATCACTGTTTTTCTTGAAGAGATGCAAGTTTTTACGGACATATACTACATTATCATAAATAAATTGAGAGTACACAGTTAAATAATATCTATCTGTTTGAATACTTCACGAAGCGAGTCGCGTGTTCTAAGGTTGTAAATGGAGCGGATGGCTCTTTTTTGAAGGACAAAGATGGTGTTGAGATCCGCCGCCGAGCCCCACAACACTAGACCATACGACATAACACTGTGAAAATAACTGAAGTACACTAATCTTGCTGTTGCGATGCAGTCAGGAGCCTTATTTTTCTAACAGCATAAGCTGCCGAACTAAGTCTTCCTGCCAGAGCAGAAATATGCGGACCCCACTGTAACTTGGAATTGAGACTAATTCCTAGAAATACAGTGGAATTCGCAATCTCTATGGCTCGTTATTCATGTTTATAATGGTATCGACCTGTCTTACATTGGGCATAGAAAATTTGATACATTTAGTCTTCTTAGCATTAAGCAATAAATTGTTACTCGTGAACCAATGCAGTACCTTAGAGAGAGTGTTATTTACGTCGTCAAGTGCTTTATTACTTCTATCTACGTTAAAAATCAGAGAAGTGTCATCAGCAAATAATACAATCCCACATAGGTCTTTGACAAAATAAGGCAAGTCATTTATATAGATCAAAAACAGGAGAGGACCTAATATTGATCCCTGGGGCACGCCCATACGTATGGTGGCACCGGAAGAATTTGTACCATTGAAACTCACTTTTTGTATTCTATCAGTGAGGTAATATTCTATAAGGCTAAGTGAAATATTTGAAACACCGTAATGTCTCAGCTTAATCAGTAGGATTTCATGATCTACGCAGTCAAATGCTTTTAATAAATCACAAAAAACTCCTATTGCATCTTGCTTGCCTTCCCACGCATCAAATAAGTGTTTGATGAGCGCAACACCTGCATCGGTTGTATTCCTATTTTTAGGGAATCCAAATTGATTAACCCCCACCCCATAAATCCTACGTTTTTTTTAAGTTAAGTTCTATAAACGATTTGAGGATGGTATGAGGAGATATATGATCAAAGCAAAAACTAGTGGCGTACTCATTAACACTTGATGTGAGGAGATAACTAGCTAGCAGTGAACTAGAATTTTGTTTACTGGTAGTAATAAAAGGTATCTCAGAGAAAAATGATTCAAATGTATTAGCTATATCAACGTCAGACTCAATGATATTATCTTTAATTTTAAGTGAGAAAGAGTTATTGCGTGGTATGGACTTACAAGTTTCTTTGTTAATAATGTTCCAAGTCGCTTTGATTTTTTTTTTGCTTGTTTTATTTTGTCTCGCGAAAACATTTCTTCATGCAGGCTCCCTGGGTGCCATCTCGGAGTGTGGCTTTGGGCACTGTTTGTGGGTCATGTGAGGTTTTGTTTGTATTGTATCATTCATCATTACAATTTGAACACTAGATAATTAAAAAGAATAATGGTTATTTACTAGAGTTGACACTGACAGGAATTTCTTTAATTAAAAAAAAAGCCAAACAGGCAAAATCATTGTTTAACGTGTAGTCTTTGGATATTGCATCGAGTAGCTCCAAGCGCAATACAATTATGGCCGAATCAAGAGTAGCGTCGCACGATTGGAATGGCTGTAAGATCAATCCCACCAAAAACATTCTGTAAAAAACCAGCCGAGCCTAGATGGAGCTGCTTGTTTATCTCTAAAAAGTAATGAAATCTAGACAAAGTCTTGCCAAGTCTAAGGTTCCTTACTGCGATTTCTTTATTATTATAGTTAATGTTGTGTGACTTGGCCGTTGAAGGGTACACAAGGGTACAAAACCAGGTGCTCCATGACACCATTGCACCAATCTGTCGCCAGAACCGCTACCCATTGACGATGGAAAACGTTGATTGAATAACCAGTCAATTGTAGGCTTGATAAAGCTGCGTTTACACGTAATGTTATATATGTTGTAACTACCTATGTCTGTTAAGCGAGATAATAGCCCATACTGGTATTGGTAATGCCAAGGCCAATGGCCATGCCGCCCCCGCCAGGTACCGGTAGAAGAGGTCGACCAAAGAAGCGGTGGCTCGACGTCTTCAAGGGTGACATGCGTGCCAACAGACTGACCACTGAGGATGCACAAGACCGTGCGTAGTGGGCCAAGAAAATAAGAAAACCACTGAGGATGCACAAGACCGTGCGTGGTGGGCCAAGAAAATAAGAAAGGCGGACCCTGGGACCTCAGACAAAAGTATGGGTTTACAACCGGGATAGACCGCACGGATGATGATGATGATGATGATGTACGCTTCAACGGCCAAGTCATACAACATTAACTATAATAATTAAGAAATCGCAGTAAGGAACCTTAGACTTGGCACGACTTTGTCTAAATTTCATTACTTTTTAGAGATAAACAAGCAGCTCCATCGAGACTTGGCTAGTTTTTTACAGAATGTTTTTGGTGGGATTTCACTTCTTTTTGTGGAAACGTGGGCATATTGATTTATTATATAAAGCTGCGTACGGATAGCGCGTACCCGGCCACGCGTAGCCGGTTTGTGTTTTCTAATCAGGGTCACCAGGTACTCCAGATCTTCGATTATTCTAGTTTTCCTTTATGTGGCCATTAAACTCTAACTCTGTACCAAATTTCAGCTCTGTGAGTTTATGGGAAGTACTAGTTCTATTTTGATGATCATGAGTGAGTGTCATAAATGCGAAACTTTGCTTTCGCTTAACTTCGGAACTATATGACCTACAGACTTGAAATTTTAGATTTTAAGTATGTTATTATAGTTTACTGGATGACGAAAATTTCTGGGTTCTGGTCTTATCCAGAGGTTCTCAAATAGGGGCCTGAAAATGCGGCGAAATGGTTCCAGCAAAGGATGGTACGGCAGTGTTTGCTTCGCGCTCGACTTGGCGGGGGCACTGCCGTGCCCCCCGATATTGGCCATTAGATTCAAGGGTATGGCCCCTAATTTGAAAATATATCCAATATCCATGTACAAATCAATGGTGATTAAATTACATTCTTATTGCAGATGGAGGTTCAAACAGTGCTGCGTGACAATAACTTTATCGCCACCGGGTCTAGTAGGGATAACGGCCAAGTGGGAAGAGGTAATGCCTTGGAATAATTACATATAGAAGCCGGGTCCGCGCGCCCATTTTGAGGCACCTTGGTTGGGCCCATGAATGGCTCTAAACGGGCCGCTTTGCAGTGTTCATTACGGCTCCGCAATGTTCGGTGTCGAAGCGCGCCGCAGGTGAGCAAGTGGTGGTCGCGCGTGTGTGGGTCGGATTAGTTCTTCATTTCTGACGGGAAGGCTGTCCTTCTATACGTTATTATTCTAAGGGTAATGCGTTGTTTGGAATACAAATAGAAAACGACCCGAATAAAAGATGGCACAGCGAGTTTCCTGATATTCAGTCCCACGATTCAGAACGAAGTTATCGACCGATTCGGTAACTTTGTTTTGATTATAGTAAATGACCCGTTTAACGGTAGCAATCAATAATTTTATATGTTAAAGCCAAAAGCCTTTAGTTTTCATAAACGAAATTATATAAAAACTATCTATCTTAAGAATGAATTAAAAATAAAAGAAAATAACCGAATCGGTCGATAACTTTGTTCTAAATCGGGGGGCAGTTCACTTTTAATAGCACTCGATCCCGAGTGACGGGATAAACCCCTATTTCAAACTGATGTTCGGTAGGGCTATACAGTAGTTGTCGGGTGGACGCCCCGGTTTTGACGACAGTTGTCGCTGTTTGACGTCGGGCGCAGCATCGTCGTTGGTTGACGGGCTGTCGTTGGGGTGCGGACGGCTGCCGTCGGTTTGCGTTTGCTGGTTGGAGAATGGGAGAGCGGAATGTATTCGTAATCTTTAGGCATATCTCGTTTATCATCAGAAGTAGAGCCCAAACAACGCTTAGACTTAGATGAAGCTCGAAGTATTGCAGCTTAAAACATTAGTAAGTTAGCTTATTCTGAAGTAGAACGGATTAACCACGGATTCTGGGCCGCGTTCTTGTAGCTATATAACCTCTTTTCTTTTGACGATTACGCCTTTATAAAATATAGTATGTGTAATAATCACACTCAATTACATAGGATAGGATGTTGAAGCAGGCCACTGTCACTCCATTGTGTTTGCGTGCGGGGATCGCCTACCAGCCTCCGGGCGACTGGCTTACAATCTGTTAGTGTTAGACAGTCGGTTACAGTACTTGCAGTAAGCTGAGTGGAGCGGTCGTGAGCGAATATTTAACTGACGTTTATTCTGACGATTCTTAGTAAAAAATATATTTACCTATCGATTGTGAATTGAAGCATGCTGAAAAGGAAAGATCATCCGGTTCTTTCGTTTCGTGAAGTATTCTGTGGATGCTAGCTGACATCTGTATCGAGGGGCGGCGTGCATCGACAGAGCAAAACTAACATTGTACTAGTGAACTCTGGTTTATTTCGTCCACATCGTATAGTACGAGAAAGGATAGGTTATCATTACATTAGATAATTATAGTTTCACATAGAGTGAGTGTTGCGTATTGGCTGTTTTAAGTGATTTAGGTGGTTTAGGCGTCTTCTTGTCACAGCGAGTGTTAGAGCAAGATTAACATAAACCTCGAAATGGGATTTCATCCCATGATGATGATGAGCTAATCTGTCATGGTATTCAGCTCTCTGCCTCTGAATGCGAGTAAGTGATCAATTGTTGTACTATATGGTTTATTTAAAATTGATTGTGTGGTTACATTTTAGGTGAATAATACGTCTTTGAGTGTATTTGTAGTAGGTTAAGGGGCTGCCTTATTTTGGTCGATGTCCTTACGACCTATCTACATGGGAAGTAAGTGACTGGTTTAGGGACTGGCTTATGTTGGTCGATGTCCCTGATCAGCGTTACTAACTTGACTGACTGACCGGTTTAGGGACTGGCTTCTATTGGTCGATGTCTCTGACCAGTGTTACTGACCTGGACTGACTAACTGGTTTAGGGACTGGCTTATGTTGGTCGATGTCTCTGACCAGTGTTACTGAACTGGACTGACTAAGTGGTTTATTGACTGGCTTATATTGGTCGATGTCTCTGGCCAGCAATACTGACTGACTGGTTTAGGGACTGGCTTATATTGGTCGAAGTCTCTGATCAGCGTTACTAACCTGGACTGACTGACTCACGTGACGGGCCTACGAGAGGCAGTGTAGTATTGAGGCCTACGAGAGGCAGTTTAGTCCTTAGGCCTATGCGAGGCGGTCAGGACAGTGTATTATTCCTTAGGCCTATGAGAGGCGGTCAGTGAATAATAAAATAATAATAATAATAATAAATATCCCTGGACATTATTCCACACAGCGCCATCTAGCCCCAAAGTAAGCTCATTAAAGCTTGTGTTATGGGATACTAGACAACGGATAAACATACTTGAATACATTTTCTTTTGTAAATACATACTTATTATACATAGGAGACACCCAGCCCAGTATAAACAGACATGTTCATGCACACAAATGTTTGTACTGTGCGGGGATCGAACCCGCGACCTCTGGTGTAGTAGCCAACTTCTTAACCATTACACCAAGTCGGTCGTCGAAATGGAATGAATGGATGCTCATGGGCGTTGCCTGTGAGTTGTGTGTAAGTACTGTGTGTGTTATGTGACAAATTGTTTACCTGGTGTGTCAGGTATGGACGAGCTTGAAAAGAGTGGAACTAGGAGAAGAGGTGAGCTGTCACGAGGAGTCGCCCGAGGACGTGCGAATGACAGTCTGGCCTTGACGGCCGCCTCAATTATTTTAGAGCGGACAATGATAGGTTCGGAACGCGGTCCGCTCTGTCAAAACACCGGAAGCTAGCGAGACATCATGAAGACCGAAAACACAAAAAAATCGAAGTGAATCCAGAGATGAAAAAGTTACGCATTCGGTGGATTGATAAGTGTTCATTTAGATAAGATGATAAGTGGCTGTTAAGCCCTAGAATACAATATAAACTTAGTAGTATTTCGTGGTGGGTCTGTTGTGTGATTGTGTTTTCAGGCTTTCTTCTTAACCCGATAATCCACCTCCATCCAGTCTACCAGCTACATCTATGTCCTTTAAGATCCTGAGTACGTACTAAGCAATCCCTCGGTTACGTGAATCCCGATGATGATTGATATAGGCAGGGATCCCTTGTCTATTCGGAGGGAGTGCCTATTTTGCCAAGTTCTGAAACCAAGCCCTACTTGAAAGGGTTGGGATTATAGCGAATAGCTATTTTAAGTCCTACCTACCCGTCTGGGCAATGGGCGTAAATTAATGTACGTATTATTATAACTTAGTGGAAAAAAATATTTCACCTAGGGGGAATTTTAAATCTGATATCTGGAAGCCACATTAATACCATACAGTAGAATCACTCAGCTAAAAATCTCACGTATGATACAGATCGCGTCATTTGATTGATTGATGAAAAGATTATCAACCAATCAGGTGACAGGACGTTTATACGACCCAATAGGTTTTAATTGTGAGATGTCAATTTGATTACCGTCAAGAGTCCAATAAGAACCTTAATGTACTCTTTGCGGACGTTAACAATGTGGGGTTATTCATTTGACCCCAGATTGCAAACGTATTTCATTAAAAATATCCTAGATCCTTTGCCTTTAAAAATGTTGAAAATTCAATCAAGTTATAAAATACAAATTCCTCGAAGTGGTTTTCGATTTAGGACAGGTTTGATTTTTATTCCCATAGCCAAATACTTTCCGATCCCTCTTTCCTTAATGATTCCAAACCGTTGAACTTGAAACCGATTTCGTTCGATTTCCGCTCGAGATCATCAATGTCCGAAATCGATTTTTTCCAGTTTTTCTATCTAGATATGAAAACAAGCAATGTAAAATGCTAAAATAATCAAAGTAATAAGATTTTACTCATTTTACAAACTCATGTATTTGTCCAACATTGCATTTTAAATAAATAAATAAATATGCGCCAGACAACACACCTCTTGTAATGGTCTCGAAGTAGGGATTAATATATCCCTGTGTTACGAGTTACCACACAAGGAAATAAGCCAGGGGCGTCTCCCAGCACACCCAGACCCGATTCAATTCAGAAAAGATCGTTTCCTGAGTTGACCCTGGGATTAAACCCGGGACACTATGGAATTCAAGGCAAGAAACCGTGCTACAGCGCACTCCCCAATCGTGTCTTCAATAGAAGATGATGTGTTTAAATAAAATAAACGTTACATTTAGTGGAACGCACCACTCGTTTTTGGCTCTTTCGTGCTACAGATTACAACTGAGCCTTTGCATCTCATCTGTCTAATCCATAGAGAAAAGTAATACTCTGGTCCATAATTTTTAATCTGTGTGTGATCTGATGTCTCTCTCTCTCTGTGATGTGATTGTTAAATGTAAATTGAACATTTTTTCAAGAAAGTAGACGTTGAGATAAATAAAATATTGCGTTCTGTAATGTTTATAACACCAATCACAAAATAAGTCTTCGTTTATTTGATTTATAATGTTAGATAGATAAATAATTACGTACTTTGTTAACCTCTTGAACGAAGTTTCTAACCGATAAATTCTGAAAGATGCCTCCAAAGAAAAATATTGATGGAAAACCGGCAGCAACTACGAGAAAGGTCCCGAAAAAACCTAAAGAAAAGATAATAACGCCGAAATTGAGAACACCTACAGTTATAAAGATAAAAATCGGAGGTTTGTGAAATTTGTTATTTTGCGTACTCAGTAATTTTTGTAAACTCCTCAAATCTTCATTCGTTTCATTCTTGTGCAAAACGTGTTCATATTCTTATATGTACTGAATAAGTACTTTGAGAAAAAAATTCTATTACTTCTAGCCAAGAACAACATCAATAATTTGTCAACAAAAGCAAACCAGCTGTCGAAAAAACAATTAGCCTTGCAAAAAAAGTTTGATTTGGCTAACGAAGGTAAGAACAAATTCTTGACACAGTTCAGTAAATTTTTAACACTATCCACCATGATAAATAGAGGTCTGCTGATGTTTTGAAGAATCTTTATGTAGTAGGACTCTCAATTCAATTGAAAATGGTTAACAACTCATAACTTACAATTAAATATATCTGAAACAAAAACCATGCAGTTTGAACCTTGACAGAAACCTCCTCTAAGCATAAAAGTATCCTATAAAAATAATATATTTGAAGCCGTAGAATCAAGCACAGTGCTGGGTGTCGATTTTGACAGTAATGTCTCCTGGAGACAACGTATAGAAAAGATAGCTAGCAAATTATCTCGGTTTACCTACACATTGTAAAAATTAAAGAAATCTACTGACCACAAAACTGCAGTGACTGTTTACTATGCCTACGCTCATGCATGGTTGAATTACTGTCTTTTATTATAGGGAAATAGTGTAGATGTACGTATATTTGCAATTTGTATGTCAGTGAAAATCTTTAATAAATTACCACTAAAAATAAAAAATATTGAGTGTAACAAAAATTTTTACTAGACCCCTAGGGAATATTTAGTTGAGAAAAGTTTTTTTAGTTGACTTAGAGGATAATTTTGAATAAAATTGTGTTTTTTAAAGTTCAATATTGTATAATGTTAATTTAACTATTTGTGGTTTTAACAGTTTAAATAATTTAATGTTGATAAACTATACCTAATGTTGTCCTTGTTGTTTATTTAAATATTGTTGTGCCCTTGCAGGGTTTATGTGCCTGTACATTTACAAATTTATAACACCAGGTACCACATAACTCAATAAATGATTATGATTATGAAACTGAAGGAAATGGCTGAGAAGGTCATAGTACTTTGATATCATTTTCTTAAACCTTGTAATGAGACTTTGCTTTCAATAAAGCACCAAGTTTAGCTAAAAGTTTGTTGGCTACATTTGTAACTCCTTGAAGTGGGTGAAATTAATTTTTGTTACTTATTTGTATAGTGTACATAAGAATTCTACTTATTAATAACTATCACTAATATCACTTTTTATTTGAAAAATACCTAATTAACTATATATCAATGGTTGATGTATTAATAATACTTCCTTTAGTTAAATCATTTGGTGCAATCATACCACTTGTTTTGATCTTTTGGTGGCCATTCCAATCAAATTTTATTAAATCATCTTCTTACTCACAGTAGCGGCAGCTCAGTTGCTAAAGCCGAAGCTAGAAGTAGAACCGCCACCACCTAGTATTGAAGCTACAGCATCACCTGGGCTTGTAGCATTAGCACCACCTGGGGCTGCAGAATCTCTACAGCCAAAGAAAAGAGTAAGGAAATCTAAAGATGCTGGAAGACCAGTGTGGAGAATCAATGTTGCCCCGGAATCTGATGGTAAGTGTCTAAACTAGAGGCAGTAGCGGCCTTAGCAATTGGTCAGGCTAGGGCAAAACAAGCTTTCAACACCCTCTCATTTTTTTACAAGGGAATGGCTGATTTGGCTATCTCAACAGCCCTTCAGACATTCTCAAATGGCACGTTTTCTAACCAATTTCAGTCTAAATTAGGCATTTTGCTAAAAACCTCTTGCTCATTAGTCATCAACATGTTTATTTGTGGTCATAAGTCTTTCTCTGCTCACAGCATCACCTGGGCTTGTAGCATTAGCAACACCTGGGGCTGCAGAATCTCTACAGCCAAAGAAAAGAGTAAGGAAATCTAAAGATGCTGGAGGACCTGTGGGTATTATCAATGCTGCCTCGGGATCTGATGGTAAGTGTCTAAACTAAAGGCAGTAGCAGCCTTAGCCATTGGTCAGGTTAGGGCGAAACAAGCTTTCAACACCCTCTAATTTTTTTACACGGGAATGGCTCATTTGGCTACCTTTACAGCCCTTCAGACATTCTCCTATGGCATTTTTTCCAACCAATTTCGGTCTAACTTAGGCATTTTGCTAAAAAACTCTTGCTCATCATTAGTCATCAACATGTTTATTTGTAGTCATAAGTCATTCTCTGCTCACAGCATCGACTGGGCTTGTAGCATTAGCACCACCTGGGGCTGCAGCATCTCTACAGCTGAAGAAAAGAGTATGGAAATCGAAAGATGCCAGAGATCCAGTGGGTATACTCAATGCTGCTCTGGAATCTGATGGTAAGTGTCAAAACTAGAGGCAGCGGTGGGCTTAGCCATTGATCAGGGTGGAGCAAAACTTGGTTTTAACACCCTCTCATTTTTCTACAAGGGAATGGCTGATTGGACTACCTCAGCAGCCCTTTAGACATTCTCCAAAAGCATGTTCTCTAACCAATTTCATTCTAAATTGGGCATTTTGCTAAAAAACCTCTTGCTCATTAGTCATCAACATGTTTATTTGTAGTAATAAGTCTTTCTCTGCTCACAGCACCACCTGGGCTTGTAGCATTAGCACCACCAGGGCCTGCAGCATCTCTACAGCCAAAGAGAAGACTAAGGAAACCTAAAGATGCTGGAGGACCAGTGGGTATTATCAATGCTGCCCCGGAATCTGATGGCAAGTGTTAAAACTAGAGGCAGTGGTGGCCTTAGCCATTGATCAGGGTCACAGTATATATCAATGATAGTAATGAAATTGGGGTGCAGGGTCATGTAATGCTATATGCCGATGACACTTGCTTGTTTTATTTCGGAGAGTCACTAAGCACCATTTTGAATGATGCCCAGACCAATCTCAACACTTTGCAGGGGTGGTTTCTTAGTAATCTTCTGACAGTTAACGGTAATAAGACAAGCTACATGATATTCGCTGCAAAAAACAAGAAACTTGGAGATTGCCATTGTCGATTGATGGTGTCAAAATTAAAGTAGCAAAATCGGAAAAATATCTCGATCTTATCCTAGACAGTGACCTAAGCTGGAAACAACATATTAACAAGTTACGAAACAAAATGTCTTCCTTGACCGGTGCACTTAAGGGTTCTGCGCGCTGTTTTCCACCTAAGATCCGGTATATTATCTACAACTCGTTAGTTCAGCCACATTTGGACTAACTTATTGAAATTTGGGGTACTGCTGCTAAGTCAAACCTACTTACGTTACAAATTGCCCAAAACAAGCTTGTTAAGGTACTTTTTAACTATTTCTATCGTACACCTACACATAAAATTTATAAAGAAACCAAATTAACGACCATAACACAAATTTATATATTTAAAACATGCATTTTATGGGCTGCAGTATCTCTACAGCTAATGAAAAGAGTAAGGAAATCTAAAGATGCTGGAGAACCAATGGGTATTATCAATGCTGCCCCGGAATCTGATGGTAAGTGTCAAAACTAGAGACAGTGGTGGCCTTAGCCATTGATCAGGGTGTAGCAAAACTTGTTATCAAGACACTTTAATTTTTTTTACGAGGGATTGGCTGATTGGACTACCTCAGCAGCCCTTCAGACATTCTCCAAAAGCACGTTCTCTAACCAATTTCAGTCTAAATTAGGCAGTTCTTGCCATGTTAGCGTGGCGAGCGGACGTGCGAAACAAAACTGTTAAAAAATTATTTTTACTGTGACACGCCAAACTATACTCTGACGCGGTTGGAATACAGTGCATTTTAACAACAGAGCGCGCAGACTTACGTCCTTTATCATCGTCGCGGGCAACACGCGGACCTCGGTGAGTCAGTTACTCGTTGAGTTTAAGAGGTACGCATATATCAATAGGCGGAGCGATAAGCGGGAGCGGATTGCTGAGTAACCGAAAATGAGCACTTTTCGATCACCGACAAAGAAACCAAATTCAACCAACCTGAGTAATGTTCAAGGAAGAAATAGCTTTTCTCAACCTGATTTATCAAAACTTGATGAAAGAGACTTGGAGGCAAATAACATAAACATCCGTAAAAGAAGGTCCCCAGACGATGACTACTCGAAACAGCTGAGTGTTTTCAAACAGGAAATTTTGGAGATTTTATAAATCTCTGGAAATAAACAGTGCGAGAGTATCAATACTATAAGCGAAAATATA
Organism: Udea olivalis; assembly: GCA_947369235.1. Taxonomy (NCBI): domain Eukaryota; kingdom Metazoa; phylum Arthropoda; class Insecta; order Lepidoptera; family Crambidae; genus Udea; species Udea olivalis. Next base: position 3,363,443 of record OX376362.1, on the reverse strand, counting down.
TCTTCAATAAGAGAACAGCTTACTGATATGAAGGCCACAACGGAGCACCTAGTAGCCGAGAACAAAATGTTTAAATCCCAGATTGAAAACCTAACAACAACTGTCACTGAAACTCAAGAAAAAATGCAAACACTAGAGACTGAGATACAGGAGTTGAAGCAAAAAGAACCCACATCTTCTTTTGTTCACCAACCACGACAGGAAGAAACATGCGAAGACTTATTGACTGATATGCAAGATCGTGTTAACCGTAGTAAGAATATTATAATAGCCGGAATACCTGAGCAACTACATGATGACTCCAAGGTAAGACGAGAAAATGATAGAAATGAGATCACCAAAATGATTACATCTATTTATCCACAATGCCCCACACCCGAAAAAATCATAAGACTGGTAAAATATGATCAAAATAAATCTCGTCCCTTAAAAGTCATCTTTTCTTCTCAAGATACTGCCAAAACTATCCTAAGGACTAAGTCAACACTCAAGAATGATAAAGTCAAAATATATTCTGACCAAACGCCCTACCAACAAAAGCGAATGACCACACTCAAAGATGAACTAAATCGACGTGAGGAGTCGGGGGAAAAAGACCTAATAATTAAATATATAAAAGGCGTTCCTAAAATCATCACAAAACAACAATCAAAAAACCATATTCCAGAGAAAATACAGGCATCAAAGTAAAATTTGTACATAATGACGTATGCCATAACTACAGTGAAGTCAAAATTAACACAAAGTCTATAAAATTCCTATATGCAAACGTACGCAGTATTGTTAAGCCTGGAAAGTTAGATGAACTAAGATGCGTGATAGAATCCTTCGATACGACAATACATGTTATCATCTTAACGGAAACCTGGATTAAGGATGAAAACGAGACTCAAAGACAGAAATTACCAAACTATACGCATTATTATAACTATAGACCAAGCACAAGAGGGGGAGGAGTATCGATTTACATTCACAACAACCTTAATCATGACGTTATACACGAACAACATGATGATGGAAATCACTTCTTGTGGGTTCATCTTGAAACTTTATCATTAGATATTGGGGCAGTATACAAACAGCCCACAGCTAACACTAACAACTTCCTGGAAACTTACAATGAACAACTCTCGAAAAGGAAACGAATTTTGGTTTTTGGCGATTTTAATTTAGATCTGCTGAGTCAGGATAATACTGTGAAACAATACAAACAGATTCTACAAGAGAACAACCTTAAAATACTTAATAAAATTAGCAAAGGTTATTGTACTCGCAAGACGACAACTTCGGCTACTGTTCTGGATCATGTATGTAGTAACGTTCTGGAAAACACGTTCAATATGACCATCATAGAATCCAACATGTCGGATCACAAACAGATTTTTCTTGAACTAAACAGATCACATCCTGTAAAACTGAAACGGGTTCAATACACATCAATCAACTACTCAAATCTATGCGAAGATGCAGAACAACTTTTTGAAAATATTCTAGATAATGACTATAATATGCTAGAGAGTGCTTTACTGGGAGTCATATCAAGAAATAGGGTCCAAAAATTTAAGATGCTCAACCCACCAAACAAGGAATGGATAAACAAAAACCTCATCATGGAAATCAATGAAAGAAATACTCTATGGCTCGAATGGAAACAAAACCCCCAGGATGAACAATTAACGAAGGCCTTTAAACAAAAACGAAATTTAACCTCTTCAAAAATACAATCTGCAAAAAACGAATATTATCTTAAAAAATTTAACGATTGTAAGAGTGATCCTTTAAAAACGTGGAGATTAATAAACTACTTATCCAATAATAAAACTGACACAAACTTGGTACCTTTGAAACTAAATACGCCATTCGGACTAATTACGGAAACCGTCGAAATCTGTGAATGCTTTAACTCATACTTTGTTACCATAGGCACTGAACTGGCAAATAAAATTCCTAAGAAATTTCATAACAACCGAACGTATACCCTAGGACTGAGCCAGTCAAAAACGAATAATATAGAGTTAATAGAATTTAATGCAACTACCCCAGATGAAATAATCAAAATAATAAATAACTTAGATGCTAATAGTAGCAGTGGCATAGATGGTGTTTCTACGAAAGCTCTCAAGTGTGTCAAAAATGCCATAGCGGTTGGTCTGTCCAACTGTATCAACAGGTGTTTTGAAGAAGCATACTTCCCTGATTCCTTGAAAGTAGCTAAGGTTTGTCCCATCTTTGAATCAGGAGATAAAACAGATCCCGGAAATTATCGTCCGATATCTGTGTTGCCGGTATTGTCGAAGGTGTTTGAAAAGGCACTGCATAACCGGTTGGAACACTATCTTTCTACGACAAATTTTCTCTTTGAAAAACAATACGGTTTTCGAGCTAAGTCAAATACACTTTCGGCAACAATTGATTTAATAACAAATATCAAAAATAATATAGATAAAAAGAAAGTCATTCTAGGGGTCTAGACCTAAAGAAAGCCTTTGATACGGTTGGACACGAATTGCTACTGATGAAACTGCGTAGTGTCGGTATTGCTGGTAAAGCATACGAAATACTTAAGTCCTACCTCAAAAATAGGACTCAGATTGTCAAAATACGGGATCAAATGAGTAGGCCCGAATCAGTATCTTGCGGCGTGCCCCAAGGATCGATCCTTGGGCCTTTGCTATTTCTTATATACATCAATAACATACATGAAATCGGTCTTAAGGGGGAAATCACACTATACGCTGATGATACTAATTTACTCTATGGTGGCCATTCCATTGACTCAGTGATGGATGAGGCTCAGCATGATCTGGAAATCCTTCATCGCTGGTTTCAGTCAAACTTACTAACAATTAACGCAAGCAAAACTAATTACATAATATTTTGTGCAAAAAATAAAAAAATTGGCAATCATAAGTCACTTACGATTAATGGTGAAATTATAAATAAGGTAAAAGAGGAGAAATATCTTGGGATTATTCTTGACACCCATCTAACTTGGCAACCACATATCGAAAGTATACGATCAAAGCTTATATCACTGAGAGGTGCATTACGTGGTATAATACGTAGCCTTCCCAAGCAGGTACGATACAATATATATAACTCATTAGTGAAGTCACATATAGATTACCTGATCGAGGTGTGGGGATCAGCAGCGAGAACAAATCTGACAAAGCTACAGACACTGCAAAATATAATTATCAAAACGCTATTTCAATACGATTATTTCACACCTACCAAAAAAATATATGTGGATACCAATTTAATGAATGTTGCTCAAACTTTTAAATTTAACACCTGCCTCCTAATTCGAAAAATTTTAAATAAAAATATTCACACGGGCATAACTTTTCAAAGAAAATCACAGCATCAAAAAATAAAAACTCGCCAGTCGAACAATATTTGCCTACGAACTCCGAGAACGAACTACGGAAAAACAAATATTATGTTTCAGGGTGCACAGTTTTACAACGTATTACCTAAAAGTATTAAAGACGCTAAAACACTCCAGTCATTTAAAAAGTTACTCAAGGACCACATTTTAAAGGATCAATCACTATTGAGCTGATTTGGTAACTAACAAATTGCTCATTTGAATGACTTAATGTAACCGCGGCCTTAGAGCTGAGTCAACCCGCTGCTGGTTTGAGCATCTACACAGAGCGAGTTTTTTGATGCGTACCCACATTGTTTCGCGCGCGCGTTTCTTACGCTAATTTAATCTTTTTTTTGTAATTTAAAAATAGTTATTTTCTCTATAAGTGATTATTGTAATCTTTTGAGATAAAATAAATGTCTTAAACCTTTATTTTGCTAAAAACCCTCTTGCTCATCAGTCATCAACATGTTTATATGTAGTCATAAGTCTTTCTCTGCTCACAGCATCAACTGGGCTTGTAGCATTGGCACCACCTGGGGCTGCAGCATCTCTACAGCCGAAGAAAAGAGTAAGGAAATCTAAAGATGCCGGAGATCCAGTGGGTATAATCAATGCTGCCCCGGAATCTGTTGGTAAGTGTCAAAACTAGAGGCAGCGGTGGCCTTAGCCATTGATCAGGGTGGAGCAAAACTAGTTTTTAACACCTTCTCATTTTTCTACAAGGGAATGGCTGATTGGACTACCTCAGCAGCCCTTCAGACATTCTCCAAAAGCACATTCTCTAACCAATTTCAGTCTAAATTGGGCATTTTGCTAAAAAAGCTCTTGCTCATTAGTCATCAACATGTTTTTTTGTAGTCATAAGTCTTTCTCTGCTCACAGCATTAGCACCACCTGGGCTTGTAGCATTAGCACCACCAGGGCCTGCAGCATCTCTACAGCCAAAGAGAAGAATAAGGAAACCTAAAGATGCTGGAGGACCAGTGGGTATTATCAATGCTGCCCCGGAATCTGATGGTAAGTGTCAAAACTAGAGGCAGTGGTGGCCTTAGCCATTGATCAGGGTCACAGTATTATAAAGCCCCTACCAGCACTCACACTCCTTTGTGAATAAACGCATGCCGCCACTGCGTAGGTATACTCACAGAAACTCCGTCAAGTTTTTCAAGAATAACATCGTAACAGACATAAAACAGAAACAGCAAAGATGAACAACTGATTTTTTTTTCGCGATTTCAAAGTTTGTCTCATAGTTAAAGTTGTTCAGTTTGATGGTCCCTATCAACCAATTACTTAATACGACAGCACGTCAAGTTATACAGTTAAACTGCGAAAACAGCTTTTATTACGTAAGGCATAAAGACGGTCTCAAGGTCAACATGTATAGTCTGAGGTCTTACAGAGGACTCTAGTTACTTACAAGAGGGAGAGTCTACATCTGTCGGCAGAGGTTACAAGTACCTTCCTACGCCTGGACTCAGGAGCGGTACCAACAAGTAACTGCCTACTTGCCTCAGTATAATTTTCAGTGTATAGGTAGGTAGTAACGTTGATAAAATAGGTAAATATAGGTACTATTCATAATCCTATAAATACATCGTAAATTATATATAGGTACTAGTCAACGGCACGCTGGGCTACCCCGGCAGGGTAATCAAATTCATTCAATTTTATACTTAAATTCGAAGAAATCAAGGTTTAAATAAATTGCAGATGTTTGATAGCTTTACCTACCGCTGCCTCTACATGTAAAACACGAAACGAAACATGCGAAAGATTCATCCTGAACTGTATGAAACTTTCTGTATTTTATTGAAAAATACAGTGGCCGTGGCCGTGGCGTATGAAAAATACATGTAGGTAGGAGGTATACCTCCACTCCTACATATATGTAGCTAGGTAGGTAGTTGGTACGTGTCATTTTCAACGCTAATCTGAACTAAGTAGGTTTATTGATGTAGGTACTAGTATGTGCGTGAATTTGCGAATAACTCATCTAATATACCTAACATCAATTTTAAAAGCAAGTAAGGGGGTCCTGGGGTGTAAGGGGGTCCTCCAACATCTTCGAGCCCCAAGCCAACTTCGCCTGCAAGCTGGTGCACCCTGCTGATCAACGAAGGAGGCTCTGGCGACGCCTCCCCTTTATGGGTTGGGAGGTCAGATGGCAGTCGCTCCCTTAAAGTCAACTCAAGCCAAACACAAAATGGACAGTCAGCAAAGTGTACCCGATTTGTATAGGGCGTCGCCGGAAATCGCCCTACTCCTGTGTTAAGTGGGTTAGGGCTACCAGGCCGTGGGCGGGCCCGGTTAAAGACATTAGTCCAGAGGAAGGTCCGCTTCGCATCGTGGAACGTTGGCACGCTGACGGTACGCGCTCGCGAGGTGGCCGATGTGCTCGACAGGTGGGGGTGGCGTTCCTGCAGGAGACTCGCTGGAGAGGCAACAGGTCCCGGAACATCGGGCAAAGCTACAAGCTGATCTACGCGGGTTCTCCTGGTGGGGCCAATGGGGTGGGGGTGGTGCTGTCCGAGGAATTCCAGAATAGTGTCTTGGAAGTAAATCGCGTTAGCGACCGACTTGTGGTCATGAGGGTGCTTATCGAAGGGGTCACGACCAATTTGATAAGTGCCTACGCACCGCAGGTTGGTGGTAGCGATTCGGATAAGGCACTGTTTTGGAAGCAAATCGACCAGCTCCTATGCACTATTCCATTGTCCCAAGGCGTCGTTCTGGGTGGCGATCTAAACGGTCATGTGGGTGAACAGTGTGAGGAATACGGGCATGTTCACGGTGGTTTTGGTTTTGGTAGTCGTAACGCTGAAGGCGAAGAGATTATCTGGAAGTGTATGGCTGCCGACTTAGCCGTCGTAAACAGGTTCTTCAAAAAGAGTCCCGAACATCTTATCACCTACAAGAGCAGTAGAAGCGCAACCCACATTGACTACTTTCTCACCAGGAGAGCCCAGATCGGCAAGGTAGCTAACTGTAAGGTCATACCCGGAAAGAGTCTTACTGCCCAACACCGTCTACTTGTAATGAACCTGCGAGTGAAGCTTCTAGGCAAATGCCGGGAGTGCTGCCCGCCCCGAACCAGGTGGTGGCTGCTTGAAGGAGCCAGATCCCATGACTTTGCTGCCGCTGTCGGGCAGTCGACCTGTGCATCGCAGCGGATAGTGGATCCGGGCAACAGCTCTGGGATAGGTGTCAGGCAGCTATCACCGGGGCGGCGAGGGTGGCATTGGGTGTGTCTCGGGGTGGACGTGGGCTTGACAAGGAGACCTGGTGGTGGAACGAAGCAGTCCAGAAGGAGATCAGGGTAAAGAAAGCTCTCTTCAAAGCGTGCCAAGCGTCCAAATCTCCTGAAGATCGCGCCGCGTACAGGGATGCCAAACGTACCTCTGAATGAGCTGTAGCCAGAGCCAGACGTGACCACTTACGTTCTTTGTACGATAAGTTGGAGTCGGCAGAAGCTCGTTTACAAGTTCGCACGTTTGAGAGTCAAAGTGGCCCAGGATATTTCCATGTGCCGCTGTGTAACTGACACTCTCGGTAACCTGCTATGCGAGGACCGCGCGGTGAAGGAGAGATGGCGCTCTTATTTCCACGAGCTGCTCAATAAGCAGCACAAAGAGATGCATCCACCCGAACTCCCTCCAAATCAAGGAATAGTGCCCCCGATAACGCCTGACGAAGTCCAGTCGGCTCTTCGCCGTATGAAGAACCGGAAAGCTGTAGGACCCGATGGAGTCCCTATCGAAGCGTGGAAATCGATGGGCTCTCGTGGTGTGGCCATACTTACCCATCTTTTCAACCGCATTCACCTCTACGGGAAGATACCTGACCAATAGAGACTGAGCATTATCACGCCAGTCTTCAAGGGCAAGGGCTCGGTGCAGGAGTGCAGCAATTATCGCGGCATAAAGGTGATATCCCACACCATGAAGCTCCTCGAGTGCATTGTGGACTCTCGGATTCGATTTACAATCTCGATTACAATCTCGGAGTGTCAGTATGGGTTTCGACCGGGTTGCGGGACCATGGACCCCATATTTGCCTTGAGAACGCTCATGGAAGGATACAGACTGAAGAATACACCTCTACATCTCCTTTTCTAAGACATGCAGAAGGCCTTCGACCGTGTCCCTCGTGAGATGATCGGCTGGGCGCCACGGTCCCGCCCGAAGTCTTTATTGACATTATCCAGGACATGTACCACGATTCCAGTTCCATAGTTAGGACTGCGGTTGGTGACACGCTTCCCTTCCCTATCACCGTTGGAGTACACCAAGGCTCCTTGCTTAGCCCGTTTCTGTTCAGCGTTATATTAGACGTTCTGTCAAAATGATCAATACAACTTGACCACCTAATTTTTTTTTAATAATCAACTTTTTCTTAAAAAACAATTTCCAGTAATTCTGCTATATCATTGTTTCTTCATATTTTAATAGAATAGAATAGAATATGTTTATTTTGCTTTAAATGTGGTAGGTACATTATTGATGTCATTTTTTTTTATTTAGTTATGCAGCACATTTAGCTAATGCACTTAGCATGCAAAATTATTTATTGTTTAGTGAAATATTATTAAGAACAATTTATATTAAAAACTTAAGCCGAGCAGCATTATTCTAGAGTTAGCAAATAAGATTAGAGTTAGTTACAGATATAATTACATGTCAAATTAGTCTACATCCCAAGATACAACTAGTCATTTTATCAGCTCTGATATGGAATAATAATTTTTGTCTTTGAGCCATTTGCTGAGTGCATTTGTATTTTAAATATGGGAGACCCTTCATGTCGCTTGGTATGGCATTGTACATTTTTAAGCACATCGCCTAGCATTGTCTCTGATACATTGTTGTTTGCGGTAAAGTATCATAAACCAATCTATCACGGTTTCTCTTACTACGGGGATATATCTCATGTGCCTTTTTGAAGTGATAAAGATTTGCTCTAACAAAATGCATGGGAGAGGCATGATACCCAATTTTGTAAAAAGTGGCTTACATTACTCGAAAGGGGCCTCCCCGCATATCGCTCTTTAGCACTTTTTTTGGGCTATGAATGCGTTATTAAAATTCGTTGAGTTTCCCCACAACATCAGACCATATTTAAGAACCGAGTGCACATATTCATAGTACGCAGCCAGAACAGTCGCAGGTGCTGACGTTTGTCGTAATCTTTTAAGCAGGTAGACAAACCGATTCAGTTTATTGGCGATGTACTCAATGTGCGATTTCTAATTTAGATTCTTGTCAATTATTATGCCAATGAATTTTGTCTGATCAACCTCTTTTATAATATCATTATTAAAGTATATGTTCAAGCTATTTTGCGCAGTAATTCTGAAATTTAATAAAGTTCGTTTTTGTCAAATTACTTTTAAGTTGTTTTGAGTCAGCCAGTCTATTACATGTTTAATTGTATGGTTTGTCATTTTGAAAGTTGTCAGTATTGTTATATTTGGTTATTTCAGAATGGGAGTTGGATAAAATAATTGAGATGTCATCAGCGAACAGTATATATTTATGATTAGTAACGTCAGGTAAATCGTTGATGTAGAGCAAGAATAGTAGAGGCCCAAGAACACTGCCTGAGGAACGCCGCAGAGACTAGCTCTACACTCCGATTTATGTATCTCTATCGTGGACTTTAGATTAAGAGACCTTATTTCTACGTGTTGAGTTCTTCCCTGCAAATACGAAGCTAGCCACTGTCATGCTTGTCCCCTTATACCTAATTGCTCTAGTTTAAATATAAGAGTCTCGTGTCAAACGAAATCAAAAGCCTTTGTCATATCAAAGAATAGACCCACCGTCTGCTTTATTATTGAGAGAGTCCATTACATCGCTAACCAAATCGTAGGCAGTAAGAGTGGTAGACTTCTGGCTTTGAAAGCCATACTGTTCAGGTTTAATAATATTAAACCTGTTTGCAAAGGACATGATCCGCCTATGTAGAGCTTTCTCAAAGATTTTCGAGAATATTGGTATTATGGAAATAGGGCGGTAATTACAAAGCTCTTCTCTATCATCTTTATTATAAATGGGTTTCACTATGGTGATTTTTAATGAGTCAGGGAAAATGCCGTTTTCGAAGGAGGTGTTAATAAGATGAGTTAACACTGGAGCTATCTCAATTTTACAGTATTTTATCACCTTTGTTGATATTTGGTCATAGCCTTCTGAATTGGTGCTATTTAATGATTGTATTATATTACAAGTTTGCTGTTGGGGAGACGGGTCATGTTTGTATTTAAGGGGGTTCTATTTTTAGTATAGGTCATATTATTATAGTAATTATTGAAATTAAATTCTTAGACTTCAGCCAATCCTGAATCTGGGCTTTACGCCATGTCGTGGTGGTAGTTTTTTTTTCCTTATGATAGTGGTAAGGGGTGGTTGTGTCACACGCGTGTTTAAATAATCTTTTTTATAGTTATTTTTGTAAATTTAATTTAATTGTACGAGCAAAGCCAGGCGTGCGACTAGATAGTCAAAACCTGTCGCGCCCGTTGCGCAGTACGCGGCTGTACCATTTTAATATGGGAGCCGTTTGCGCGCGTCGCAAGCGGTTGCAACCGCTGTCCGCTGACGCCGGCCGACACCAGCAGCCCGCAGTCTGTTCCTAGTTAGCACTGCGAATGCACGTTCGGTTTCTCTTATAATTTTACACACATTTTTTATCCTTTTATCCTTGTAAATATCTCAATGTAAAAATTTAATATGTAGAGATTCTATTTTCTTTTGCTTTGTTTCCAACACCCAAATAGGGCTCCCCTTAGGGATCTAATCCCAAAAAATAATCCTTTTTTAATTCTGGAAAAACTCCCCTTAGCCACTCCTCGAATTGCTCGCCGTTCATTTTACTGTGGTAGTCCCTAGAATCTGTCTTTGATTCGATCGAACATTAACGAACCCCTATCTAAAAAAGTCTTCCTCGCTTCTAATGTGGCTGAGGAGGTGGCTGTTTTTCCCATAGCAGCTCTTGATCCCGTTGGTAGACCTTTGAGGAAGGCTTGTCGTGGCGTGTCAACTATAGTAATAAAAATAGTGAAAGGTGAATATTTAAGCCATGTAGTACACACAAAAGCCATCGCCGGCCCCCTTATTCTCTAATTAGCAACGCGAATCGTTTGCTAGTCGCTCGTGTTTTGAGAGCTTGTTAGCCGTTGCGATTTAAGTTGTTTATAGCCCGATGGCACGGCCGTTTAACTTGCTATTTCGATAACTGTGCTGGCGCGACTATCGAAAACAAGATGACATGAACCTAGTGTTGTAAGAAACTTGAGTCTTGGAGTCTTATTGAATGAAGCTTGAGCTCTTTTTCAAGACTCGAGGCTTATAAATAAAACTTCTCAAGCTCAAGTGATTTGACTACCTAAGCAGCCCTTCAGACATTCTCCAAAAGCACGTTTTCTAAACAATTTCAGGCTACATTAGGCATTTTGCTAAAACACCTCTTGCTCATTAGTCATCAACATGATCATATGTAGTCATAAATCTTTCTTCGCTCACAGCATCACCTGGGCTTGTATCATTGGCACCACCTGAGGCTGCAGCATCTCTACAGCTAAAGAAAAGAGTAAGGAAATCTAAAGATGCTGGAGAACCAGTGGGAATTATCAATGCTGCCCCGGCATCTGATGGTAAGTGTCAAAACTAAAGGCAGTGGTGGCCTTAGCCATTGATCAGGATGGAGCGAAACTAGCTTTCAACACCCTCTCATTTTTTTTACAAGGGAATGCCTGATTTGAATACCTCAGCAACCCTTCAGACATTCTCCAAAGGCACGTTTTCGAACCAAATTCAGAAAATGTAGACCGTCCACCTGGTTTTTCTAGAAGTAAATAAACGCGTCAGTAAATAGGTGTATGAGTAGGTAGATAGCATGCATAGATGCATAGCAATTTGATAGTAATTTTTGTATTTAATTGTATCTTACCTTGGGTGTTCACATGTTTCGCGCCGTTCCTTCATGATAAGTTAACGCACACAAACACACATGGTTACACTACACATTGGGATTACAACTTCATTGCTTGCTTTTTGTTCCGATAAAATATTTATTTTATTTAATTATTGAACGTACCCGCAATTTTCCGTGCACCCACTCGCTGGTCCCGCTGAAAATCAGCGTCTGGGCCTATCAGGCACAGGCATTAGCTGAGCGCGGTCCCATTCACTTTTTTGAACATCGTGACACCGCTGCCTGTTGGTATTTTTTATCATGTCTTTTTTTAGTTCATGTTTTTTTTTGTTCCTTTATAATTGTTGCTTTGTGTTGTTATGTAATGCGATGTCCATGAAATTAACATTTTTTTTCTTCTTTCTTTCTTCCTTCTAAATTAGGCATCTTGCTGAAAACCTCTTGCTCATTTAAGTATAATAATAGGTATTCAATTATAAATACTAGACTGACATTTAGTGGGTTGCCACTTTATTGTAAAATCAAAATAGTGTTGTATGCTACGTAATTGAGTTGGAAGATTGTGATAAGTATTAGACAAGACGGGTCTAAACGCGAATTAAACATATGAGTATTATTTATTAAAAAAAATATTAAAAAAATATCAAAGGTACCAACTTATTCTTTGTAACGAAAAATTAGCATGTAATTTGTCTTTCTTTGGTTATTTTATTGAGCTGGAAAACCCACGTCAATTTAAATAGAAAAAATCTTAATCAAATACTGACTTCATGTTCAAGCTTCTTCGTGAATAAAAATGTACGAGGTGCATTCAGTAAGTACTTAGCCTCATCGCCAGAGGGCGCTGTAGTTTCAAAAGAGTTTTACCACAGTGTAGCACATTCTTTTTTAATTATTTTTTCAAATTTTCATTACAACCCCTTCATTTGTTTTAATGTGACAACTTATGGAAGTGAACGTGTCGATCGGTTTTACAAAAATGGAAAAAGAGCAATATCGTTCGGTGATTCGATTCCTATTTTTGGAAGGGAAAACGCGCATCGAAATCAAAGAGCGCTTGGATGCTGTGTACGGTGACTCTTCTCCATCGATGGCCACCGTCAAGAATTGGTTCAACGAGTTTGCACGTGGCCGTACGTCGGTTTTTGATGAACCACGTCCAGGTGCACCGAAAACAGCTGCTACGGAGGAAAACATTTAAAAAATCCATGATCTCGTATTGGCAGATCGCCGATTGAAGGTTCGGGAGCTAGCTGAGACTGTAGCCATTTTAGAAGGAACAGTGCATCATATTCTTCACGAGGAACTCCGCATGAGAAAGCTGTCGGCGCGATGGGTGCCGCGTTTACTCACACCGGAAAACAAGCGCAACCGTGAGACCACATCGGAGACGTGTTTGGCGCTGTTTAAGCGGAATCCAGCGGAGTTTTTGCGTCGTTTTGTGACCGTCGATGAAAACTGGATCCACTGGTACACACCAGAGACCAACGAGCAATCAAAACAATGGATCCAGACCGGGGAACGTGCTCCAAAGAAGGCGAAAACTGTAAAATCGGCCGGAAAAGTTATGGCCACCGTTTACTGGGATTCACAAGGTGTGATCTACATCGATTACCTCGAGAAGGGTAAAACAATTACAGGGCTTTACTATGCCGATTTATTGGGCCGATTCGACGCCGAATTAAAGAAAAAACGACCCCATCTGGCGAAGAAAAAAGTGCTGTTTCACCACGACAACGCACCGGTTCACACGTCTGCCGTTGCCATGGCCAAATCGGTCGAATTACGCTACGAATTGCTGCCCCATCCACCGTATTCTCCAGATTTGGCCCCTTGTGACTTCTTTCTGTTTCCTAATCTGAAAAAATCACTCGCCGGGAATAGATATGGATCAAATGAGGAGGTCATCGCCGCCATGGAGGCCTATTTTGCAGAGTTTGACAAAAACTATTTTTCGGACGGGTTAAAAAAGTTGGAGCATCGCTGGGCTAAGTGTATCGAACTAAAAGGAGACTATGTTGAAAAATAAATTGCCACTATTCCAAAATTTTCGTTTACTTTTTGTAGGCTAAGTATTTATTGAATGACCCTCGTAACTACTGAAAGTTTTCCAAGTATTCAAAAAAGTTGCACATTTAGCAAAAAATCTTTTAAAGTATAAATTGCAGACTTATTTTAATAACTTCCGAAGTTTTAATAAGTATTTTGAACAAAAAAGTCATGTTATTTTAGGTTTCTAATTTTAACTTATTTATCTTTTTTTGCTCGAAAGTGCTTTTATTGCTACGTTCTGACAAAATGAAGGACGGCCATAAACTTGGTACCATTAATTGTAATGAAAAAAAAAAAAAAAAAAGTACAAGATGAAAAAATATACTATTAATTTTTTTTATAGTTTTAAAAAATATATTATAAATTTATGTTTACAAAATGAAATTTGATAATTACACGAAAATTCATTTATGATAACTTTCGGTCTTATGAAAGTTAGTTTAGTTTGTTATTAGCCTAATGGCACGGCCGTTTAAGCCGTTTAGGCCGTCGAGTTTCTTACAACATTATATGAAACACAGTGGTGATGGCAGTGGCTTTGGTGTGCAGAGGGCATCAATCACATTCATAAATATTTCATGGGTAATAATGTTCATATTTGGTAAAGCTATGCCTTTTCATTTTATCCACTCGCTGAAGACGTCGATTTCTTACTACGAGAGCAGTTTTTAAGATTATGTTGTTATATTGAATGTACTTCGTAATTTTTTATTACAAATTCATGTCCAATGATTAAAACCGCAAAATCATGTCATAAAACTTCGATTATCACTTATGATTCGAATCAGCCAAGCTACATGCACGACACTTGCAAAATTTAAAAAAACCGGCACTGCGAACTGTCAGATTAGTATTTCTAATTAAATCTCAGAGTTTAGTCATTAAAATGTTTATTTGTAGCCTAGCCATAAGTCATGACCATAAGTCTTTCTCTGCTTACAGTATCACCTGGGCTTGTAGCATTAGCACCACCTGGGGCTGCAGAATCTCTACAGCCAAAGAAAAGAGGAAGGAAACCTAAAGATGCTGGAGGACCAGTGGATATTATCAATGCTGCCCTGGAATCTGATGGTAAGTGTCTAAACTAGAGGCAGTGGCGGCCTTAGCTATTGGTCAGGGTGGACCGAAACTAGCTTTCAATACCCTCTCAATTTTTAACAAGGGAATGGCTGATTTGAATACCTTAGCAGCCCTTCAGACATTGTCCTAAGGCACGTTTGCTGACCAAATTTAGTCTAAATCAGGCATTTTGTTTAAAACCTCTTGCTTATTAGTCATCAACATGTTTATTTGTAGCCATAAGTCATCATAAGTCATTCTCTGCAAAAATAGGCATCTTGAATTTCTTTTAGCTGTGCTCTTTGACTGACTTTTTTAAGTAAGAGAAGTTTAGTAACATGTTATGAAGAAGTGTTCATAACAAGTTACTGAAAAAATATATAAGGAAATCTCCAAAAGACTAATCGGTTTAGTTAGACAGATTTTAGCCCATATGACAAGCAAAATGTCATTGCGTGTCCGTAATTCCATTTCTAGCTGAACTACACTTTGGACCAATTAAATATAGCCATGTTTTTATATTCAATAATACTAAAACATTAAGATGGCTTAATTTATTTCTAGTTTTTTTTTGGCATTCCGTAAAAAAAATTGTTGCAGATGCGTTTGAAGCATCCCCTGCTAAGAAGAATTGCGTGCGGAAAGAGCCTAAAAGAATACCTAAAGAGTTGGAAGTTATAAAAGAAAATAAAGGTAATTATTTATACTGAATATTTTAAACATATTTTATCTTGTTATGTGTAGCTTAATATTTCTAAACGCTTTTCTTTGGACATTACAGTGAAAAAGTCATTATCACTGTCGCCGAAGACTGATAAACAGGGAAAAACTGCAGAGGTCAATAAAGAAGTAACTTTCAGTAATAAAAAGTCACCAATAGTTAGTAGGAGAAGCACTCGCAATAAAATAACTACTGCAGAACCAAGACCTTGGAAAAGAAAGATATTAGCGGAAAAAGGTAAGACAGATTTATCAACACCGTCTGTAACAGCCGTTGGTCAGTCTACCTCCATCTTCGACCAGGTAGAGTTTGTAACACCTAAGAAGGAAACTCTATCCTTGGAGTCATCTGCAGACCCAAACTTTGAAGCCTGCCCCATAGACTCGCGGAAAACCTCACTTAACTCTGAATGCTTGTCTTGGACTAAAGATATATCTAGCTCTAGCACTACGACTTGTGTGACGTTTAGCTCCACAGATATTGTACGTATAGACAAAAAATTGCCCTTTGTCAAGTGTGTTAACATTGACTATGAGTTGACCAAAGCTAAACCGACCACATACGAAGAGAGTTCTTCATCAAGCTCTGACTCGGATAGCTCATGCTCAGGAACCACTTCAAAGCGTATATTGCAAACCCCTGAAATCGAATCGCGGTCTTTAAACTTGAGTACATCCTCTATAACACCTATTAAGTCACATTCTTACTCCATTGAGAGTAATCAAAATACAGTCGCTAAAGATGACCATGATAAACTTACCTATGTCTTAGATAAGCTAACTTCGAAATTGAAAAAATTTGATTTAGAAATAATTAACTGGATTGGTTATAATAATGAGGATGTTAACATTGACGTTAAGAAAATTCAGAATAAAATATTCAAAGGTCTAAAGGAAGAAGGTGAGGTAATTTCTCACTGTCAGCAAATAAAGGAAATTTTGTCTAACAATGCTCCTAGTAAAACTGACAATAATGGCGTGCTGCCTACAAATGTCAATGAGATCGGTATGGTCGATTCAAATCCTGACATGAGAGAATCCTATGATACCAGTGCAGTTATAGAGGCAAATAAATCCGCGACGGAAGTTGCAAATATTAGATCTGAAGATGAAGAAAATTTCACGATAGATGCAGCAAACTATATCTCGTTTGACCAAAAGTATGACGACGACGACGCATTGTCTTTGTTCGCTGAAAGCTTGTTCTCTTCCAGAAGAAACAGTACTGTTACTTCAATTTGCAACACCATTGACTTTGATGACTATGAACCACCGGTGCAAGAAAGAGAACGTTGGGAACCCGCTAAAAAAATCAGCTACCCACTGCCGATAACTTTTAACTTTGACAAACCAAATCTAGACATCAACAAAACGAAAACTGTTTGTGAAAAACAAAACGCTGATTCCACTTCAATATACAAAGACACTGATCGAAACAAAAACAATGTAGCATGTAATAAACCAAATGTCGAAAAATATGTAATCAACAACTCTGTGGCCAATAAAAATAGTAAACCGGCACAAATTAAAAAACCAGTACTCATGGCTTCAATTTTCAAGAATGTACAAAAAAGGAAAAGCATCGTTTTTAGTGGCATCTGCTTCTTTAATCTCTTGAATAGTTGTAAAAATACCGTCTGCCGGTTTCCACATCATAAACCAGATAACAATGAAATCACAGCTATATTAGTCAGACTCAGTGAAGAGATGTTCATTCAAGAATACATGGTGTTGCGAAATTGGCCGGTTTTAAGACGTCACTATAGTATGTGCTTTGTACAAGAGTGTAAAAGGCGGGAACTGGCGAGGTTTCTTGTAGAAATGGCTATAGATTCCGTTATGAAAGCCAATGATAAAATTCAAGACGATGCTACACTGAAGTTAGAAGTTGTAGAATGTGTTCTTATGCATCTCAACACGGTGGATTTGAATTGTTGCTCTGATCTTTTGATGTACAACGTCCAACACGGCGTTCCACTCTGCGATGTTTTCATGCAAGCCATTGCTAATACGCAGAACTTCTCAAGATTCAAACAAGTTTTTATAAACCTCACAAAGTTCATTTTGAGCTACGAGAGAACTTTTATTTTGGATGTGGCCTCTCAAATTTTGGAGAGGCTTTGTATTTTGCCGTGCGAGCAGCCTCTCTTAGAAGCGTTGGTGGAAATAGTGAAACATACAGATTATGAAATTTTAAATAACTGTATGATTGGTCATTTTGAGAAACAGCTGTTGGCTGCAAGTGAGGAGTTGCATCGGCAATTTTTGGAGTTCAAGAAAGAGGTGACCTTGAACCGGCCGGTGCTCAAGAATCTGTACGAGATGTCTCCGCTTGTGACTCCTGAAGTGGAGCCGTTGGTGCAGCCTCTGGTCACTGAGAGGGAGAAGAGATACACGTCGCCGGACACCACAAACCTGGACAATATGGTGAGTAAAAATACCTTATTACGCTTGCCAGTAGTTCTAATCACTTGGCTATATAATAAACTATCCCAACTTATATCTTAATAAATATGATTCTGCTGTATGTGTCTGTCACCTAACTCCTCCATAACTGCTGGAACGATTTAGATGAAATTTTCTGTAAACACAACTGGATTAGCAATAATAGGTGGCGCGCTGCTTTGCCGGGTAGGATGAAGTCTGTCAGGTCCGCTAGTACCCATTATAACTTTTAGAAAAGCGTAGATATTTCAGCAGTTATTTATTTTATGAATATTGGCCAAAGTCAAAACCTTTTTAATTTTTTTTCTATATAAATTCTAACATCGAAATAGAACTTTTACTAATTGTAAAAAGAAACTCCTTGGCACAACAGTTAATATTCATATTTTTAAATTTTATGTAACTTTAATGTTTTAGTTATGTCACTAGCAAAAACTACTAGTTTTGGATTATTCTGTTGTAAAGTCTTCTTAATAATTCTATGAATTACTCCATTTTAACAAGTGGAGTCACACTAGAGAAGCTATAGGTTAACTGCCGTGAAGTCGACCCTCCTGATGGTTCGCGGGACGCGGGGCGGGGAGTAGCACGGGTACACACGGCATTACGCCGCGACGAGCTATAAATAAAATCTCCGTGTTGTTATTTAGGAAATGTATAACTTGAGATGTCTTAGTATTTGTTTTAGTATTATAAATAAAAATAAACGAATTAAATATCAAGTTTGAATTGTAATATCATAATAGTATGTATTAGTGTTTATCTTGTTGGTTGTACTATCTAAATAAATAAATTATTTATTAGACGTGGGACCAAATACGGCCGCTTTAACTTTCTTTTTAATAGTTTTCATAGACACGCCAGTAGCCTCTGAAATTGTCTTGTTTACATTTGTGTCTTCACCTGGTAAAATCATGAATACATTATAACGAAAAAGAAGAAGCTTGTTCCAATGTTTTTCTTTGAAAATAATTCGCCACATTTTATAGCAATTTCCGCATTCCATTTTTGTATTTATCTCATGTGGAGCACACACATGCTGCAACCGCGCAAGCTTTGACGTTGAACGTCTATCGCTGTCGGCAGCCGACAGGCGACTGATTGAAGTGATTGATTGGCCGAAAGCATCCCCCTCCCGCGTCCCGCGCACTAACAGGAGTGTCGACTTTATAGCGGTCAATCTATAGTAATGCAATGTACTCATAATTTGTAAACCCAAAAATATAATGTTTTCGGCTATATAAACTACTAAAAGCTCATTGAAAATTTACCAAATAACCTAAATGATATACTTTTTTCTACAGAACAAAATGACAGAAGAACCAATCATATCTTTTGACCATACTCGGCTCCTCAACATCCAAAAGAGTTTCAGTAACTCCAACTCTCCAATCTTAAACGACAGTACTAAGGAGTACAGGCCAATGATGACGTATCAGCAACCTAACTATAGAAATAACATTGCAATGTTTAATAACATAAGGAGAATGTCACCGATGGTGAGACGGGGAAGTCCGAGGCCACCGTTGATCAAGCGGCATATTCACCAGCAGCCCCATTATAGACCAGGATCTTCAGTATGTATTCTAACATTATGATACAGTGTGGTAATGTGTGGTGTACTATACCATACTAGATTTAGGCTACTGGGCTTGGAAGGTAAGTGATTTGTGGTACAAGCTCCCTGGCAAGGATTTCGCAATGGGCAATAATATTCGATAAAGACAATCGTATAAAAATATATTTCTCTAAATCCCTAATTCATAAAAACGTATCAGTGAATACGTATCAATAGCGCTGTTTTGTCAGTTCTTGACAGATAATGGTATTGATAGTGAAATAGACAAAGTATCGAGCTATATCCAGGATCCATTTTGAATTGAGCCTCCCTTTTACTTTATTTCAATCAATCAATCATTTATTTGCAAGAATACAGTTTTACAGTGAGATCTTAATAGTATGGTATGTCGTTAGTATTCTGCCTGCAAGCAGACGCGCAAATGCTTGTTAATTTATATTGTTAGTAAATTTATCAAAAAGTCAAATATGTGAATAATCATTGAATTCCCAATCACATTAATAAGACAATCAATTTTTACAGTTCTTACAAAAGTCAATAAATTCTTTAATATTATAAAAACAGTTACAAATAAGCCAGTCACATAATTTATTTTTAAACATATTATCTTTGAATAATTTTATGTCATTTGGAAGAAAATTGTATACATATATGCACATATTGTAGACGTTTTTCCTATATATTTGTTTGTGGCTAGGTGGCTGATACCATAAGCTTTCAAACTTTGCTCTTTTTTGCCTCGTATAAACTTCATTATGTTTTGCAAAGTGCGTTGGATTATTTTCTACAAATAGGCACAGATCTCTTAAATTATTTCTTTCAAGATACTTCCCTTTAACAATAGTGGTGACCCCTGCTTATGTCTTCTTCCTGCTTTCCGGTCATTGACTTAGCTCAGCTGGTCACGTGACTCGAAGACGGAAACAAGCTAAAAAAAAAGAGAGGTTCGGGAGACAACGTTGCATTTTTGTAAGATTTTCGTGATTATTTCATTGAATTGAATCAAACTTAAATTTTTTCTCTATTATTGTGTGCATAATACTATTTAAAAACACATTGAATTGTCTAAAATTAGGTAGTCGCCAATTATTTGCTAAATTAAATAAAATACCGTTTTTTAATTGATAAGACTTAGAAATTTACTGTACACATTTAAGGTTATAATTACAAATTAAAAGGTGCATTTCATAATAGAGAGATAATTTATAATTAATTTGAATTCAGCTCAATAATCACGAAAACCTTAAAAAAATGCGACATTTACGATCTTCCCTAAACGTAGAAAGCAAACCCTCTTAAGTTTGACGTCGCTAAATATTCAGAGGCCTTAACGCGGTTAATAACTGGCCTTTCATACACCTCTCCAACAATTTGCCCGAGTCTTAGATTATGGCCTTTAGTGTTATATTTGCTAGGCTGTAGATGCTTTAATACAAATATTTGTTTCAGCAATACTTGCGGAGGCCTGGACCAAATTTCTTCTAGACTTCGGTAAAAATTGGAATCTCATAAAATACTTTATAACATGCACTATGATCAGTTGAGCCAAGCCAAATTTTTGATATTCTTAAACAATGACCAGTGTTTGGATATATTGTAAATACTTGATTTGTCTGTTATTTAATGACGGAGAAATAACTAGGTGTGCTTTCAACCTAGTTATACATTAAACTTAATTAGTATTCTTAAACTGTTTTACCGAATGTACTGTTTGATCTGTCATTCTAAGCGCTGTCGCATATTTGCCGTATGCGATAAAACAGCGATTTAGTTAAAGCAGTTTCAAAGTACTCAAGTTTTATAGCCCGTAAGCGCAATCGTTCCGACCCTCACGTGTCATTCATTCATGTGACGAACATTTGTAATTTGCTAGGCGATTATGTATTAAGAAATATAGTATGTTTATAAGTCTGACAGCTATCGTACCGTTTCCTTATTTTTATGGCCAAATTACATAAAATTTATGTAAATTGTAGCCCATGATGTTATTCTGATGTATAAGTTGTATTACTGTTTTTAATTTTAAGATCTTAAGTACCATCATGAAGCAATAAAGAACTATGAACTACAAATCCGTTCAGTAGTTTTTGCGTGAAAGAGTAACAATCATCTTCACAAGCTTTCGCATTTAGAATATTATATAATAAGAAAGATTTAAATACAGAGTGCTAGTTGCACAAAGAGATTCAAATGTCTTCACCAACAACTGCCAACCAACCAACAAAATCTGCCAACAATTTGCCGCTACCAGGCCTGTCACTTCAAAGTTTAGGTACGCTCGGCCGCGTGGCCCCTCTCTGGGGTATCTGACAGTGGGTTGCCGCTCGGCTCGCACACTCGCCGCCGAGCGCGGTATTTAATGTTTTGTTTCTGATTTCTTTCAACTGTGATTTGTAATTATAAGTAATTATGAGGATAATGACTACTACTAATACTAAACGATCTTAGATTAATCACAGTAATACTTTTTTTAAAGTTAATGATTAAATCAACGAGTGGCGACCCTGCGCTCTGACAGCTAAATCGGTTACGTTCAGCGGCGCACATGGAATATGAACGCTCGTGCTACGCGATAAGTTTCGATTCCGCTTGCAAGCTACCAAACATGGCCTTGATCGATAGCACGGACGAATTAAAAAGTACTAGTGTGACACGAACTTATAAGATAAAAGAAGACTTTTCAATTTGTCCGCGTTTCCTGAGAGAACCTTCTGTTCGGAGTACTATGACCTATTCTGTGCCGCTAGGTGGCGTTGACTCAAAAAAAATCTCGCACTAGGCATTCTGTTAACCCCGGCTCAAGCGTAAAGGTATTCTTCGGAAACCGACCGCTGGTTTCGGAAAAAATACCATAACACTTAGCGTAGGCCACAGCTACGGCGAGCACGTAGCATATTAGTGCTGCAACTAAAGTGTGACATTAAGTGATGAATAGAATTAACTGAAATATGTATAATTCAAAAGATTTATAGGTATTCGTATTTTTGATATTAGTGAACAAAACGGTGACCGTTACGAACCACCTTGATTTTTTTCTAAAGATATTTTTGTACTCAAAAAGCTTTACTTCAGAAATGTGATTATAATTCGATCTTAAGACATACCTTTAGCCTAGAAGCTATAGTCAAGAATTTAGCATAGTTAAGGGTTGTTAAGAACAATCCCTGACAATTTGACGATGGTGTTATATTTGCAGATACACACCTGTAGTGATATAACATAAAATGAAAACCATTGCTCTGCGTTTGATGAGTCTGTTATTATTTTTAGTTCGAATACCAATATAAGGTTAATTGTAAGTTATTTTTAATTAGAATCATATCAAATAAGGTAATCTTTAGTACTTACTTTCATGAACAATTCAGTTTGACCAGACTAGTCACATTTTACCGTACTACGCATTTGGAGTTAAATCTGACTAAAATTGTTCTTATTTTTATGTCGTTAACAAGCGAACCCGATTTGCCATAACTATTATTAAGCGTTAAACCTTCCTGGCCCTAAAGGCTGGATATAATGATGACTTGTATGTTTGTTGTACGTATGTGTAAATAGACCTGGAATAAAAAAAGTATAAACTTATCTAAGTATTATAAGTGACTGTTAGACACTGATCTTGGAGATCATTTACAACATTAAATAAACAATACTATGTGTTAATAAATGAACTTTAAACCATAATAGAATAAATATGTTATCCTCGCGTTAAAATATCATTAAAATAAAATTGAGGCAGCATAGAAAAAGCTAAATTATATTTGGGTTCATTTATTAACATCTGTATACCTAGCGTATAGTGATTTATGAGAAGGTTCACCAACAAACAGACAGACAGAACGTAATATACAACTCTTTAAAGAAGCCGACGATGGTTTACTACAGAAAAGAGTAGCAACACTGTGTTGACATTCATAAGTTTTAGAAAGACGGTTTGAAAAACCATAAGTCTTTTCGTGCATTTTGCAACACCAAAATGTGGCCAAACAAGTTCCTATAAAAACATTTTTTTTTTACTTTTTTAAGTCTGCGTTTTGTCTGAAATCAGTTTACGATGGTGGAGTGGTGAACGCAAACCGGTGCTAAGGTAAATTACAATCAGGGCGACACAACTGAAATGGCTTGTCATTGAACATTGACCGCGCACTGCTCCTAAAATGGAAGCTTCCAACTGCCTTGAGTTTGAACACGGCTGACTTTATGAAATAAAAAAGCCTACTACGCGTCATGATCACTCCAAGGCAGAATACGTCCTTACTTATATTAATTTAAAATTGGTATAAAAATCATAAATGTATCACTTTTGAAATAATATATCATGCAGCATAGTATGACATAAGCTTTTCATTCTGTATAAGATTGTATATTACATACTTTACTTTTAATTCAATGATATGTTCGGAAGTGAATTAATTGAAGTTTATTGTGCTTCAAAGCAGAATTTTATTTATTTCTGCTAAGGTTTAAACCGTAAGCTATAGCAGTTGTGTCGAACTGTGCCAAATCCGTTGTACCTTTGGAGCATACCGTTTTAGGATATCCTTTAATTCTGACATAGCTAACCACAGCTGACTGCATTTATAAATACATATTTGCTAACCATTGCATCTTGTGCACAAATTATAGATAAAACTCAGTACAAGATCTAGCTAGGCTATAGGATCCGTATTAGGCTAGGCGTAGTTTGTAAGTAGGTAGGTAGGTGTTTTGTTGTTCAAGTAAAGATAATCTGTTGATTTGTTTTATCGATAGTGAAGACTTCCAAAGTTTGTAATAAAAGCAAAAACTACGAAAATTTAGTTTTATTTTTATTGCACATGACGCGTTCACATCATCCCTTACAAAACTATTGCAAAATGGCTCTTATGTCAGCAGCATAAAGTGCCCCTCTGTAAAGGTTGACGTGATCGCCTCTGTACAGTTGGCGGACCTAATGCCTAGGGGCATTCAGTACTAGTCAACTTACTACATCAAACGTTTAACTTGGCCCTTGTAACGAGGGGCATGCGAAAAGAAATTAGATACTCAAAAATTATACAATTTATTCTTTAATACAAGTATCGATCTTTTCGAAGTCTTTTCACGCTGAGCACGTATACACACTACAAAACTTTTCCATACATTTGAACCAATTGGAAAATACCTGTGACCACTCTTCTTAAGGGTGCACACCTACGTCAGACTTTTTGTCGGACCGATAATCAGGCCGATTTTGTATTTCACATTATTTCTGACCTACTTTTTGTCGGACGTGTGCGTTGCTCCATTGCTATCAGTACGTTCTATTTTTCTCCTACAAAAATCGGTCAGCAGATTTAGACACCTCAGAAATCTTGTAATTACCTATAGGCAGCCAGTACCCTTTAGTTTTTCTTAAATTTTTGGAAACAGGTAAAAATCAGTAGGCGCTAGTCAGCGGAAAATGGTGGAATCCTTCCTAAATAACACATTTTTTGAGTTCAAAAAGTCACCTCGCCACCGTCGAATTATCTATCATGAATAGGCACTATTAGGCACCAAACCACCCGACGGTCTTTCGTTGTGGGTTCGATCCCCACTCAGATAAACATTTGCGTTTGTAGTGTCTGGGTGTTTACTAACTATTTAGGCAAGTATTTAGAAATGTTTAAGTATGTTTATCAGACACCCATATTACAAGCTCTGCTTAGTTTAGGTCCGATGATGTTGATTAATTTGTTCCAGATATTATTTATTGTTTTATGGCCTGCGCAGACGACATATTATTCGCGGCGTACTTTTTTCTCCGTCAAAATAGATCCCTTACAAACAGTATTGAGCAACGCACACGACCGACTAAAAGTACGCCGAACCAAAAATCCGGCGAAACACCGCGGACGCCCGCGGAGCGCAGCGGATTGAAGTGCGCGGGCGTCCGCGATAAAAATAGAACGAACTATGAGCAGTCAATGCACACGGCGGATTTTACTCCGCGTCAAAACGGATTCGCAATAAAGGGATAGACCCAGTGATCTCTTTTAAAACTTCTTCTCTTTTGTTTAAACTTCATGTAAATTAAAGCACAACGTAATCTCAGAATATTTAAATACTCTCGGACAACAAATGATCGCACACCGTGTACGTTGATTTTGTATTCGCGGAGCGTACTTTTGTGATCGCGAAGCGTGGGTCGTCTGCGCAAGCCTTCATTGTAATGAAAGACCAAATTAGTAGTAAAAAATTATATTATTGGAGTATAATACCTAATAGCTCATACATAGCTGTATAGCCATAGATTTTACATTTGTAAATTAAATTGGTAATAATACATAATTGTACGAAATAACTTAAAAAAAATACTTAGCCTCTAACTAAATAGGTTTCAAATCCTGAGTAAGATTGAAACCTTTACAAAATACAGAAGTTGTTATCATAAAAGATCATGGTCTTCAGTAAATGTTTGCAGAAAAATATAAAGGATACTTGCCAACTGGTGAACTGGTCTTATAGGACAAGCAGTAATATGTACTTAAGTAGAGATTCAAGTGCCTCGTATATACTCTACTGTTTTCAGATTGCTTATAATATAATATCAAAGAGATATCAAAATAGCGGGACCACACACTTTGGTGATTTTTTTGGATGCACTGGGATCACAAAATTTGAACTGAAAGCACTAAGTTCTAAAGAGAGTGGAATTTCACACTGAGGAGTGACTATCACTCGAACTCGTTGATCCCGAGTGAAACCGAGGTTCACCGAGCTGTCACCCGACAGCTGTTGCCTAGTTCTTTCGGAACGGGTTAGGGTGACGTTTATCACTCTGACAAGTGCGAATTCTACCGGCGCCTGGAGCCCGATGAAATGCACCTGACAGCTGTCAGACGATGGTTTTGCTCGTTTTGTCTCTCTCTATTCGACGAGGGTGAAAACCACTGCAAACAGCGATTTGGAACGAGCACCTATTAGAACAAAATCATCTTAATACAATGAGCACAAAATACTCGATATGCAAGCTGGGGTCCCGCCATCTTGACATTCACGTAAAGTATTCTTGAGAGATTCATTTGGCCAGATACATAACTTCAGTCATTCTTAGGTAATCAACTTACACTCAAGAGTGCATAATGCGAGTTACACAAAGAGATTTGAATAATTTCACCGTCGCGTTTTGAGGGCCCCTAGGTGGCGCTGACTGGATGCCATACAAATTCGCGTTTACGTGCTCGCAAAACGCGATGAAGTCATTCGAATCTCTTTGTATAACTCGCACTAAGCAGTCAGTATAGTGAATGCCTGGCTAGAACACTACAGTCAACAGCAAAAGTAAATGATGATTAAAAAAACTTCCAATTTGTTTTTATGAATGAAAACTATGTAAAACATTGATCACTTCCAGCAAATATTCATTAAAATGAATGAACTATCATGAGATAGACAAAAACCATTAAGTTTATATAAATAATAAGAATATAAATGATTATATTCTTAGTATTTATATAAACTCAATCATCATCATCCGTGCGGTCTATCCCGGTTGTGAACCCACACTGGTGTGTGGGGTCCCAGGGTCCGCCTTTCTTATGTTCTTGGCCCACTTCGCGCGGTCTTGTGCATCCTCAGTGGTGAGTTTGTTGGCACGCATGTCACCCTTAACGACGTCGGCCCACCGCTTCTTGGGTCGACCTCTTCTACCGGTACCTGGCGGGGGCGGCATGGCCAGACATTTGTTGCCCACGTAGTTTGCCGATCTCCTTGAGACATGACCATACCAACGAAGGCGGCACTCCTGCAGCTGTCTGCGATGTCACGAACACGAAGGCTGCCGCGGATGTGGGTGTTCCGCACGCGATTTTTGCGTGAGACTCCACACATCCACCGCAGCATATTCATTTCCGTGACGCGCAGCTCCTGCTTGTGGCGCTCTAGTAACGGCCATGTTTCACGGCCATATAAAAGGACAGGCCTAATGATGGTTTAATAGACCTGCGCCTTCAGCTTGATCGGCATTTTGGGGTCCCCATTTGGCCCAAGCCGCGGAAATTCGGGCTCTGACGTCGCGGTCGATGTCCCCGGACGCGCTTAACACAGATCCCAGGTATTTGTCACGGTCCGTGCGCTCGACCACGTCAACGCCTATGCGGACGGACTGGGTATCTGTGGTGTTGCAGGCCATGTACTCCGTCTTCGCCACATTAAGTTTCAGACCGCCGTTTTCAAGTGATTTTTTCCACTTATTCACCCGATGTAACAGCCGTCCCCTGTCTGCTAGCGCAATATCATCAGCATACATGAGCAACCAAGGTTGTTGCTCGTGGTGGTCTCGGATGATTTAAATAAACTTAATGGTTTTTGTAGAATCATAAATTTTGGTACGTTAAAGTATCACCTTCTGCTGTTGACTTCACATTTTCAGATGAAAATATACATTCACGTATTGTATCTCTTTCAAATGATAATGTGCTAAATTATTAAAATACAATGTGTATTAGAGCAGAGAAAGACGTACCGTGGTTAGGTAGGGGACGTTAGTGCATCTGCCAGGCATACTGACAAAAAATAGTATGGAATTCAAAAAACAACTTAATTTCATTATTACAAAAAAATACTTAACTGCAGATCTTACCCTATGCATTACAGCGGACTACAATATTGTCATAGCAAAGCGTAATAGTATAAAAATCACATCATATCCATCTAGGCAATTTTGGCATTATACAAATACTGATTCACGATATACATACATTAGCCCTTATAAAAATATACAATAAAATAAATTAAGGAAAGGTAAATGTGATGAATCACTAATAATAAGGGTGATTAATGAAGTAAATGCTTAAAGTTAACACATCATTTAAATGAGCTATTAAAAAAAAGTAAATCCTCGATTTGGCGCATACCAGCCCCCTGATTAAAAATCTAGCATGAATGATTTGGTAAATAATTTTTATATTTTATTTTATTTATTTTTCCAACTCAAACTCAAAATAGTTTTTAAACTCAGCCATTTAGCTTCACTATTTCGGAGATGTTTAACCCTTAGTCGTTTTTCAAGTTAATATTTCGTGGTTTTAATTCAATTTTTTTTTAATTGTTGTTATCTATTTAAGTATGTATTTAGAATTATTTAAGTATGTTTATCAGTCTCTGACGCCCATATTACAAGCTCTGCTTAGTTTGGGGTCAGATGATCTTGGTGTGAATTGTCCCAGATATTTATTTATTATTATTTATTTGATCTTTTGTATCTGTAAGTAGGTATAAACTGTAACATTATTTTATCATGTTAGCGAGTTGGCAACTTGGCACCCTAGCTGTAAGTTTTCTGTCCAAAAAAATACGTCGACCACTAGATTCCGAAACAGGGAGACCGAACGGCATCATACTATAAATTATTAACATTTGAAAATACTCATGCTGGTAGCATTAACCAATCAAAGTCATGCCAGTTCTTGAGTAGGGTTATAGTCTGTCTATTTTTCGAAGACCGTTTCATCACTATGCTTACGTAGTAGTGACATGAACTGACATACCAGTATGACATGCGCTAGAGTGCGAACTTTCAGCGGGAACAATTTGACACTAAGACAGTATGTATTTACATACACGCACTACTACAAGTATAGTAAAAAGGTCTTCGTGAGATAGAACGTCCATAACTTTATTTTGAAGGGAGACTATTCATGGCTTGTGGATTTGTTTTTTTAGTTCAGTTGGATAATCAAAATGATACAACTAATTGATTATAAAAAAGCCCTTGGCACACAGTAATAAGTACCTAGTATAATTATTCCATACATATAGGTAGTAAGTACACGTAAGTAGATGCACATTTTCAATCAGCCTTCTTTTAACAGCTTTAGCCTCTAGCAAACCTGTCAACATGACAGGGTATTTGTAAGCTACTCACAGATAAATCTCCATTATAATATAGCACCAATTGCATACACAGCCGATGTCTACAACAAAGTTACCAAAAGTACATATAGGTACCACTAAGGGACACTTATAACAACCATGACAGATAAATTTGCAATCAATTCACAACATGCCCGCCCTCCTGAAGTCATACTTTGCTGAGCACCTGCGAACCTAGCAGTAAACTTGGAAAACAGAGGTAGATTTGAACCAGAAACAGCTTGATGCTTAGGGCAAGCAATTGCTTAGGACGTCACGTCTTATGGAGCACCAGACACATGCTTAGGACAAGCCGTTGCTTGAGAGCATAACGTCCTAGGGGGATTAGATACACTTTGCTTAGGGCATCAAGTAGTCTTAATCCAGCAGAGATGGCAAGTCTACCACTTCAGGCTTTCAACTGCATTTTCTTACCCTAATAAGCCAGCCACAAATTTTACGATTAACACACAGAATGTGTTTCAACCAGAAGTGAACCAGGGACCGCTTCAGTGCTAATCCCTGGGCTCTGATTAGTTGATACTCAGAAAGCCAGCTGCAATCTTCTGAATATAAATTCAGAAATTCCAGCTAGCAAATTCGAGTAGCTTCTTGTATTTCGTATTGTACCTGTGTTTAGAAGAAATACAACTAACATTGTTTAGGGACATACATTTCAGAATTAGTGTTTCATAACTTTGCTGTAGGCACCGGAACATCCAATATCAATTAGATCAAGCTAACCTTATATTAAGCGGTGGGATACATAATGCGTACAGTAGTGGACAGTTCAGTGGAACAAGGCACGAGGTCTCTTCTTCGCCAGGAGATGCCAAGAGTGAGTGAGGCCCTTGCGACGTTTCGGTGACAGCCTGTAATAGTATTGGAATATTTGAGGGTGAACAACTGAACAAATATATATGATGAGACCAGTATCAGACCAGATCATGGCGATTCTTACTTTGACTTTAGCATTTACAATGCGTATTTAGATTCAAAATCAACCCAGATAACGGCGGAAGGCTTACCACCTACTACCCGTAATGGTATGTTAGAGACACCTCACACTAGCGTTCTTTGAGCGTCAGCGTTTTGCCGGCGACCCTGTAACTGTTTTTTTTCTGAAAGTGCCGGTCATTAAAAATTATGTTTATATAGTTAGAACTAGCCATACGGAGCAATAGTTACTATGACACAAAAGTCGTAGGGCTGCCACAAGCCAAGTTATACGAGTTCAAAGATTCGTTATTTTCATACATTTGTTCATTTTTAAAGGTGCTGAAATAAAAACAATAATGATAGATATTACTATAAGTAATGATCTCAAGCTTTTTTACTTTAGTATTTACTTGTCTGTACGAAAATAACGAATCTTTAAACTCGTATATCTTGGCGTGCGGCAACCCTACGCCTTTTGTTCCACAATGATTTTGCTCGGTATGGCTAGTTATACTATACGCACATTTTTTTTGCTGGCCGGCACTTTCAGAAAAAAAATGGTTTATAATTGGGTAAGGGAACAAAATTTCTTTATTTTTTTTAAATACCTTTTACTATTTTAAGTAACTCGTTTGAATATTTTGTTGATCATGCCAGTAGTTAATTTTTTATTAATTTTCAAACATTGCGGACTCGTAACATCACTTATTCACTTAGTGTTCCCACATGTGTTTTTTTCATTGGGGCAATTTAAAATCTGTTATCTGGAAACACCATTAATACCATGCAGTAGAATCACCGAGCTAAAAGTCTCACGTATGATACAGATCGTGTCATTTGATTGGTTGATGGTTAGATTATAAACCATTCACGTGAAACGACGTTTATACGACCCAATAGGTTTCAATTGTGAGATGTCAATTTGATTACCGTCAAGAGTACAATAAGAACCTTAATGTACTCTTTGCGTACGTTGGCAATCTGGGGTCAAATTAATGATCCCAGTTTGCCAACGAATTTCATTGAAAATATCCTAGATCCGTTGCCTTTAAAAATGTTGAATATTTAAAGAAGGTAAAAATACAAATACCACAAAATGGTTTTCGATTTAGGTCATGTTTGATTTTGTTCCCATACCCGATTCATGCAGAGTTGAGTTTTCTTTTGTTTATTTGTGAAAATAACGGTTTTCTAAATAGCTGACATATTTTGCGATAAAGTAAAAATGCTTCAGATCATTATATCAAGCCATGTCTATCATATTTTATGTTTCCACGCACTTTCAAAAATCAATGAATGTATAAAAATATGACTTGGCTTGTGGCAACCCTACGACTTTCATGCCATAGTAACTATTGCTCCGTATGACTAGCTCTAACTATACGTACCATTTTTTTTCGTTAGCCACCACTTTCAGAAAAGGCCCATAATGTATGGAGCCAGAATGATCTCCTTTTATTTTTAATAGTTTTCCGATTATTAGATCATGGCGATTGTCCTGACCACCAGTGAACACATTGGTTGTGGTTCAACGCAGAATATCCATTTTGTTTTTTTAGGTATGCAATTACTTTACGAAATTAGTATTCGGCAAATATTACTAAAAGGTTGGGTATTACATTTTCGAACTTTTCTTTGACACACCGCGTCGTTTCTTTGGTGACTGGGGTTCCCTATGTCGGAATAAATTTCGCCAATATGCCAATGGACTGGCAATGGTGGCACATTTGAGACTAGGCTGGAACATACTGACCCTTGAAAACTTGCAAATGCTATCCCAAAGAAAAAACTAGCATGTCTCAGATAATCATGATTAGGAATAGAAGGTAGGTATTTTTATTTGCTAAAATACTATTTGTTGCATTCCTACACCTACACTGAAACTTTGGTGGGAATTCACAAAAGCACAAAATTCACTTAGGGTGAAAACACAATTTTTTTTGTTGTTAAAATAATAATAACATTACATACCCATGTTCAGGGG
Organism: Udea olivalis; assembly: GCA_947369235.1. Lineage (NCBI taxonomy): Eukaryota > Metazoa > Arthropoda > Insecta > Lepidoptera > Crambidae > Udea > Udea olivalis. The sequence goes on along the minus strand of OX376362.1, from coordinate 3,331,502 downwards.
TGTCTGGCATGTACGGAGTCATCCTGAAGTCTCTGCTATGTGGTGTTTCGATGCCAAACGGACTGTACAGCTTGGTTGGGCTCCGGCATAGTATCTAAGAAAATGTTATAAAATTGAGACATCATCAGATACATTTCCCTAGACATAAAGCCAGGCTTTTCCTTGGTTATGGCAAGCAGAAACCACAAGAGATACCATTAGCACCCAACTTCAACCAATATATTGTTTCATGAACAGACATTTGTGTAGGAGCTCTACGCATTTGATCTGATATTCTAGTAGAACTCAGACTTGGCTCTGGAGGCCATGTTAAAATATGTCTTGGTGATATTTAATTCAGCTGAATAGCTGGTTTTAAAATAGCATAAACAATGGTAGGTACCTACAACATGTACTTGCAATAAAGGCCTTAAATGAATACGTAGTAAAATAATAGTTAAATAAATAGTTAAGCTCATAAATACTTGGTATAAGTCATTAATATGTAAAAATATACATTTTAAACTTTATTTAATAACATACTGATTTCTTTTTAGCTACTGGAGTAGATGGAGTGCGACAAGGAGATCCAGTCTCTGCTAGCCGATGTCTCCGTCTCCCCCCCAACCTGAAATGCTAAAAAAGACAAGTCCATAATTTAATGCAAGAATTGCATGGTGGATTTCAAATATAAAATAGTGAATAAAATCTTTGAGACATCCAACACATTTTCATATCACTACAGAACAAATCAGTGTACAGTTGGAAAGTTATATTATAAATTAAGAGGTCTAAACTGTTACCCCAGAGCTAAGTAAATATATCAGACGGAGAGTATCCTGCAGACAAGTGGTGGCTAGTAACAAGAGTGATGGAGAAAAAGTTATATTAGCTAATGGCACATCAAATCATCCTTGTTGCCTTGCAATCCCTAATCTGGTAGTACAAACACACCTTCCATTTATTTTACTGCAAAACTATTCACTAAAAATGTGCGTGCACTTTTTTGGTAAAAAATTACTTAATTACAGCCTTTTTGTAGTGTAAAGATTAAATCTGCTTCAGTCTTTCATCCCTATTGCTTGCAGCTTTTCTTGCCAACCTAACGTAATGTTTTAATTCAGTATTTATGTAGAAGTTAAGTTGCAGAACAAAGGCATGGTTGATTGCTTTGTTTAAGATTATCCTACCTGTGAGAGGTTTCCGAATGTGTTCCTTACACTTCTGAAAGTCCTGGAGATCTTATCCGCGCCGGACTGCAAGGCACGACGGGAATTAGCAAATGACTTATTCTTGAACATATTTTTATTGCAACAACCATCGGTGTTCTTCAAACTGTGAGCTGGAGAGTCTACAGCATCCGATGCAAAAGGATCCTTCATACTGACTTAAACCAGTAACGCACTACACAAATAACTGTATTAAAAGGCTCCCAATATTGTTTTCTATTAGTAAAAAGTTGTAAAAAACACCTCTTCTTACACAATAGCCAAAAATTCGGTAAAAATCAATCGCGCGTGATTATCGTCCGTTGCCAACAAGGTTTTTTTTTAAATGGCAGTTGAGAAAATGTTGCCATGCTGAAAAGGCCGAATCAAAGAATATCCATAATGTTTTGAGTTACACAACAAAATTGAGAATCACAAGGTTTTGACTGATGCCTACATAAAATAATCCATAGCATAGCTTTCAAAAATGAAAAATCTAGTTTCTTCGTTTGTGTTGTTTTCATTCGTTAAAGAATAAGAATATTCATAGTGACATCTTTTGTTGAAAAGCTGTACCACTCGTTCCTCAAAAAAACTTTTTACCGCTAGATGGCGCTTTGAAGAGTAGTTTATCATGCTGTGAGGGTCTGGAAATCAAAGCAGTATTTGAAATAAAACTATGTAATATAACATTTATCTACATATACATTTTAATTTATTAACCGCGTTGATGCATGTAATAATCAATAGCTGTTGAAAACGCCGCAAATCCCGCTGCACCAAAGAAACCAGCTCTCAGACCACCTGAAACAGGATTTTAGCACATAAGCAAATTATTATTCAATGAAATTAAAAGTTGTAATTCATTGCCATAGAAGTAAATGGATGATGACTTTAACACACCTCTTAACCCGATCAGCCCTCCAGTCACCCCTCCAGCATAAGTTCCATTTTTCCAATCACTTTTCCCTCTTGCTGACTCTATGCAACACTCTATTCCGGAGAACACTAGGCCCAGCATAGCAAAGTTTTTAGCATAACTCAACATAGATCCTTTCATTTCTCTCAGAATTTCTCTGGCCGTCTGTGTTTGTGCTGCAGTAGTGTCTGTGACGTTAGGCATGAGAGATGACGTAAACAAACCCACAGCTGCTCCAAGACCGTATCCTGAAAAGAGCCCATATTTAACAGAGTTAGTAAGTAACATCCAAAATAGTCACTTTTATTAGAATTTCATCAAAACATAAAAACATATTTTTTAAATGTTAAACAACAGCAGATACATTGTAAAGTAAATGTTCTCTCTCCTCAGCTAGTCACATATGAATGAACCAGACACATTCAGACCTGGTATAGCACTAAGCACACTGCGAGGTATAGTTTGTTATGTTTTTGTAATTGTAAACAAAATAGGAAATACAATGTACAAAACCTATGACTTACCAATAACGCAACTTGTCACACATTTAAAAGCACAGCTTTCTACTGCAGCCTCGATCATTTTCTCCTCATTGGTCTTTATAATAACAGGTCCCAAAATCCGGGGTATTATTATGTTTTCCCGATATCGAGAGTTATTCCCCACAAGGTATTTCGCCAGGGAATCGTAGTCATTTTTGTCTAGGAATTTACCTAAATCTGGGTCTAACGGTGGTTTGGTGTATTCTGACATTATAAGTAGGCAATATTTTCAAATAATCGGGCAATTTTTAAGTAAATTACAATTGTAAAATCAATTTAATCTTAGTTAATAATTTTGCTAACCTACAAACACTGACAAAAACTGTAAACACTGACTGACAGCTGCTGCTACAGTTTTAATTTCGGTTACTTAAGACACGAAAAGGTGCAATTTATTCGTAAGACATTATTAATCTGAAAGAAAAACAATATTTTTCAAGCAATGGAACACAGGGTGGCAGTCAGCTGCTTTTGACTTTAGTCTCAAGTTTACAAATTGAGCAAGTGTTTTTTTTTCCAATTGACATTGTAAACTGTTTTGTTTTTATTTATTTTCATAACAGTGTATATTTATTGTGAAGTACGATTTGGTTCATTATGCATTTGCATGTTCAAAAGAGAAAAAATCTTTAGTTAATTAATGTTCGAAAGAACTTCGTAAACTGACATAAACAAATCAATGTCAAAAGCACGTTGCAGCTTGCAGCACTTGGGTTGGCAGCACAGCACTTGCAGAACTTCAAAAATCACGTCAAAAGTACGTCAAAAGAGTTGGTATCTATAATCAAGCTATTCAAGTCAAATTGAAAGGATATTCTTGCAATTCTTGCAAATTTTAATAAAATGTCCGACTCGTCTGAAGAAGAAGATCTTTCTCGCTTTAGAGAAGCTGTAGATTCCACTTTCACAAAACTCATAGATCAGTCCAGAGGTAAAATTCAGCAAGAAAGCAATGGAAAAGGTACAGGATTCATCATTTATTTCTTTCAAGGAAAACTTTAAGAGCGTTAGCTGGGGGTGGATCGAAAACGAATTTTATTGAATTGAATCAACCTTAAATTCTTGCTCTATGTGTGCAATAGAGAGATAATTTATACTTAATTTGAATTCAGATAAATAATCACGAAAACCTTAAAAAAATACGACGTGTAGATCTACCCCAAACACAAAAAGCAAACCCTCTCAACGATCAAACATAATTACATACAATGACTTTGCACAAGATTTTTGTTATTTTTTTAGTTGCAGAACGAGTAAACCTGAAATCCGAACGCTATTTAGAGGAATCAAGTCATTACAACGATGTGAAAGTGCCGGTTGAAATGCAGAAACAAATTGGCGCTAAAATATCTGCTATTATTAACAAAAAAGTAGAATTTGTGGATGTTTCTCTGAATGGCTACAAGTAAGTACGAAATCAAAAGTCAAAATCAATAATATTTTATTAACTCAGTTTAAAAAATACATTTTTCCTAACGGGGTAGGCAGAGACCACATCTTTCCACTTGCTACGGTCCTAACACACATCTTGCGCTTCTTCCACTCTCATACATGCTCGTCGATTATGGGTACTATGATTGCCTATGCATGTGTCGTATGGTCCAAGAAGACCACCCAAATAACGAGCATTACCTTGCTCAGCAGGGTCCAAAGATTGGCCTGCTTGATTACAACTGGTGCCATGAGTTCTACACCTACCGTGGCCGTGGCATTAACATCACTCCCAGGAAAATAATTCAGTTCATGATGGCTGTAGGCCTGGAGAGTGATCTTTGAGGGGATGATGACCACAATAGATCAATCCTGGTCGCAGTGGTCAATCGCTTTGCCGACATCCTAACACTAAATGAATAACGAATAACGAATGGGTACTCCTGACCTGACCTTTTCTGAGTACGTCTTGGACTTGTCCTAAGTACATCCGTCTAGGCCTTCCCCTTTCAACAGCTCCATCCACACTTGCCTTGTAAATTTGTTTTGTTAATCGCCTTTCATCCTTCCTTTCCATATGCCCAAACCATCTTAGCATTCCCAACTCAATTTTTGTGACAACATCCTCTTTCACACCACATCACTCTCTTATGCTATTCTTTACTTTAAAAAAATACTACTAATAATAATAAATAAATATCCCTGGACATTATGTTTGTTACATCACCTAAATAATAGGTCCGAAGGATTACCTAATAATATAGAGAACACTGAAAATGAATATAGAGAAGATACAGATCCTGTTTAAACTTGCCTCATTCTTCTTACTCTTGCTTATGCTTAAGGGACAGAAGGATAAAGAGATCAGAAGTTTATTCGTACATAGTTTCTCTCGATGTCTATTCCGCAAAGATCACAGATTAAATATTTTATAATTACATTTTCAGGAAACACAAAATCCGAGGAGGCATAAAGTTGTTCAGAAACTCTGAGAGCTACTTGTCTCATGAAGATCCCAAAGATACATATACTGAAGGTCACAATGCCTTAGCCAAGAAACTTGGAAAGAGAAAGAGAAAAGCAGATGATAGTGAAGATTACAACGAGGATGGTGAGTCTTCTTTTGTATCTACCAAATAATATATTTATTTGCAATTAAGGGGGTTTGCTTTTTGCGTTTGGGGTAGATCGTTAATGTCGCATTTTTTTTAAGGTTTTCGTAATTTTTATCATAATCCAAACTAAGTATAAATTATCTCTCTATTATTAAATGCACCTTTTAATTTCATAATTATAACTTTGACTGTGTACAGTAAATTTTAAGTGTCCTAAAATTTTTTCTAAAAAACGGTTTTTTATTTAATTTAAAATTTTTTTTTGACAATTCAATGTGTTTTTAAATAGTATTATGCATACATTATCAGAGCAAAAATTAAGTTTTTTTTCATTTTAATGAAATAATCACGAAAATATCACAAAAACGCAACATCTTTGATCCACCTCCAGCTAACGCTCTAAGTAAATCTCTCAGTTTTTTATATTTCCTGTGCCCTACAGGGTCCATATATTGATACTTACCTTAAAACCTAGTATCCAATGCACTTATGGTTTGCAAAAAATACTTGAAGTTTGCTGCCGGTCCCTTTTAACTGTTGAATACTTGGTCAGTATGGATTAAATATATTTTTCACAATTTTTTGATACTTATTTTTCCTTACAGAAAAAATCAATGCTATTGTTGTAAGTGGAGAATATGTGTTGTCCAAAGAAGAAACTAAATGTTGGAAATCACGACGAAAAGAAAAACTGTTCAAATACAAATCTAAAGGTAAAAGTAAAGTGTTGACTGCTATTGAATAAAGTATAATATTAATGGTATTTGAAGTCTGTATTTTATTTCATAATGATATGTTATAGTGATTATTAGTGAGCAATACATCGATCACGCATAGTTGCAATAGTAGCCGCTAGGGGCGCGATATTGTTGCCTTTTAATTAAATTAAAATTCATCGTTTATGTAGTTCAAATAGTAACCGCTACCGATACGTTTACGAAGATGGTAAAACAGTACCATCACCATCAGCACCATCTAGCGGCAAACTCTGTCAACATCTCAACAATACTCGACTCGCACCGCACTCGCACTAGGCACTCGGGAGAGTACCGTAGAGACTTCAAAGAGACCGCACCTTTTTTTTTTCTCTACGTGGCATGCAATGTGAGCCGCTGATGGCTTTCACAATTTCACCGGACAAGTGGGTGAGCGGAAGGCTTTCAACCCTAATATTTAAGTAACGTGCCTAAGGGCGCCCCAAGGGGGGACACGAACCTCGGCTTAGGGCGTTACTGGGAGATGGCAAACGGACGTAGGTTTGAGGAGAGAAGCGACCCGGCACGTGCCGGTTACGCGAATCTAAATATGACTGGGGTCGCGGCGCGCGTCCACGCCGGCGTGGACGATAGATCGGTCTGGTGGAGTGTTGGTTTTGTGCGAGTTGTCTGGCGGTGGCAATGGCTAGCGTGATAACATCGCCAGAGACCGCACTATTTTTCCACGCGTCTGTTCAAACTTTTGCTACTTATCTAGAGATTAGGTTAAAGTACTCTGACTTAGCATAATATTGAGTTCATGTACCTATGAGACTAGGTAGTTACTTATGGGAAAAGGTAAATAATAATCACAAATTATGTAACATTGAATTTTTATTTACAATAATTATTAAGCACTTAATTAGGAAATAAATATGTACAAAAATCATATCACATCAATAACTGCTTCTTTCGTAAATATCATGAAATTATAATAGTAAGAGAATTGAAGATTGCTTATTGAACACAACATTAATTATCAATAAAAGGTTTACCATAATCAAGGAATAACTATTTCAGTAAACTAACACCCGAATTATAAACATTGCTTAAAGTTGAGCACCCTTCAAATTGATGCTGTCCTGTCACATGTCAAAGGGGCAGGAATACACTTAAGAAAGGGCTGCTCTACTTTTTCTATCGTTTCTGAATTCGGACTCAGGTCAGTTGAGAGATTCAATCAATAAGATTACCAAAGTTACAGTAATTTGTACAGAAGTAGTGTATATGGCAAGAAAAGCAAGAGATTGTCGTATTATTGGAAAGAGTAGGCTAGTTTTCTTCGTGGTAACTTCATTTATACTGCATATGTGTAAATAAACGGAACAGAGACGAAACTTCAAGAACAGAGTGCCTAGCAGCGTTGTTGCGATAGCGATAATCTATCCTCGAAAATCAGTTGTACTATCGATAGCCCTATCGAAGTATCGTTAAATGTTCGACTATCGATAGTTTTCACTCTTCGCGATCGTTCGTTTGCAATTCCTACTATCTGGTATTTTGCGCACGTCCTAGAATTTTCGAGAAAATCCGGCTCTTCCTATTATCCTACGGCTTAACACCGATTGTTATTAAAGAGCTTCATAATAAAAAATATAAATACATTAAGAGAGCAAAATATTGTACCATTATTAACTATTTTATACACTCGATTTAATGTATCAGTATCTCCTCGCAGTCTTTAAATACTTAACCCTATACGGAGCAGTGAAACTTATAGGAAAAGCAATGTGAGTGAAACAGATAGGCTATCTCTTAATGCACTCAGTTGCGCTTACTATTTTGACTGAGAGCAAATTTCGCGCCATGCTCGTTTTCAACATAATTGTTATAATTGTATAACAAAGCATTACCTGAGGATGAACAGTTATAAAACTCTTGTTTACTATCATATGTGTCAAACTCGGCAAAAATAGTACTAAAAATACTACAAAAACTATAATTTAAAAAAAATGTTAGGAATAATTCTATACTTGGAAACATTATTTCAAAAACTGTACGGTCCGTAGTCAGCGCCATCTAGTAGTGAATTGTGTGGCATTGATCATGCCATACATATTCGCGTTTAAGTGCTCGCAAAACGCGACGGCGAAGTCATTCGAATCTCTCTGTGTGACGCGCACTAAGTACTAATAGACAACATTCATGTGAAGGAAGACCATTTGCGATTTTCTGTTACTATTGACTTAAGTTCGTAGATGTATACTTAAATTATTTAAGTATGAACTCAATTCAATTTCAATTCAATTCAATTCAATTCTTTATTTGCTTACTAAGTGTTACAAATAGGTGTTTAATAACAAAATAGTACTTAAAACTTAGTTACCGCTATGGTATTGCAAACTACTTACTTACAAATTACTCCACCCATAGTAAGCTCTGCTTAGTTTGAGGCCCATGATAAAATATCCTAGAGATAAGAGAGACGTAGGTAAATCTAATCTAGACCATGCTTCGCTCAAATAATAGGTCGTTTCCTCCTTAGTTAATATTCCCCCAATTTTACAGTTTGATGACGCCACTGGTTAAAAGGGGGTGTTTTCATACCAAGTGCGTTGAAATACTATAATATCATTATTGGCTGTTAAGCTGTCAACTCAATCGCATCTCAAGTTGGTAAATATAGTTGCAGAGATATCTCTTCGAGACTTTGCAACTTTTAAAAGGCCCTTTCATTCGTGTCTTTGTACGTTCTATTTAACTACGATCAAGTCACGTGGATGTAATTCTAGAGTCTGCTAGTGTCAGGCGCTGAGGGTAAGCTTCTGTTCCTTGAGAGATCTTCGTGGCTGAAGGCGCGGTTGTCGAGGCCGGTGGCTTTGGCAGCTGGGGTCGAGTCTTTGTTCGGCTCCACTGGTCCGTCCATCAGGAACATGGTGAGGAAGAACAAGATGCTGCCTGTGGGGTAAAAAAGGTTTAAGTTATAAAAAATAAGTGACAAGGTTAATTCGTAGCCATTCACTGCAAAATTTAGGCTCTTTCACAAATATTTCTAAAGAGGCCAGTTGTAAGAGGTAAGGTAAATAAATACTAAACAATTTATTGCGATAGTTATCTACAGCAACTTGTGTGTCGTTTTCAGTTTAGTTGCTATTTACTTGGCTGTACGTAATCCCAGGCAAATACTTTTACAACAGGAGTGAGCGAATATTGTCAGTCAACTCGGGTTTTACACAAAAGTCAGTAGACCATTCCCATGTATTATTCCGCCTTCGCCGTTAAGCTCTGCCCCCCGATTCAGAACAAAGTTATCGACCGATTCGATTAACTTGTTTTAATTATAGTAAATTACCCGATAAACGGCAACATTCAATATTTTTATATGTTATAGCCAAATGCCTTCCGTTTGCGTGAAACAAATAAACTAGACGTTCCCCATACTAAAAATATGAATCAAAAATAAAATGAAATAACCAAATCGGTCGATAACTTTTGTTCTGAATCAGGGGGCTGGTTGCTCTATTTTAACCTTCAACACCGTAATTTGCAACCAGCATTTGTCCTATACCTTTTTTGAACTACTTTTGATTCGGACGAGCAAAAAGATTTTAATGGACTTCCACACGGGAAGAGAGTCCGACAGACACTCCCGACTAAAACAAAAGCAATAACGACTTGTTCACTTACTGATCCCGTAGAATCCAGCGTAGAAGATCATGATAGCCTCCCGGTATCCAATGGCCTTGGAGACGGGGTCGACGAGGATAGGCAGGTTGCCCCCCACGTTGTTCATGACGAAGAGGAACACGCCGACGGTGGTGGAGCGCACCGACACGGGCACGATCTCGACCAGGATAGCGAATACGATGCCGAACCACATTTCAGCTGGAAAGAAAAATATAGGGTTAATCCTGGTAATTCCAATGTCTGGGGCCTTATTACGATCGCGTATATCCAGTCAAGTTAATTTCATTGACTGAGGGTAGTGAGCCATTTGGTCAGTAAATATCCAGCCTAGAAAAATAGTTAGTGCCAGGTTACCGCTGACTGGCTGGAAATGAAAGATTATATTACGAAATTGCTCGCTCCGCGCTCAGTTTAGGGAACGAACTTGACAAGCTTTATGGGATGTTTGTACGGAGAACGATAGGTCAACTTATAGCAAAATGAAGCCTACGACAGCCTGAGGTGCCCCCGTGCAAAGTTGGACGTCATTACGTGTGTGATAAATAAATTCGAAACTAAATAATAATCTAGGATAGTTTGCAACATCTATACCTACCTCTACCATGAGTTTGCGTCACGTAAACTACGAAAATGACCTTAGTTAGTTTAGTTCTATTACCATTCACTAGAAGGGCTGTACCGAAATCCTACACAAAAAAGTCACCACAGACGTGAGCGGCTGTCATCGGTGTAAACTAATGGTAGGGATACTGTGCGTCTACCATGAGTTACCACATTAAACTTACGTTATATTTTACGCGAACGATAACTTAAATTGAACCTGGAAATTCACGGTGGACGTACTGATCCCTAACTAAGCAGAACTGGTTTAATGACCCTAACAGGACTGATAAATGGTAAGACAGTACATCTCATAAAACATTGCATAAAGTGGAAGAAGGTAGTGAGCCTATGCACTGTCCCACTGATGGGCAAAGGCCTCCGTCAATAGAATGAAGTCATTGCTGGAATGGGTATTGGCAAAATACCACGATTGCCAAATACGGGTTGTTAATCTAGCCATCGGAACAAACTATAGCATTCCGCCTGCGGCTTCGCCTGCGTTATCTTTAAAAAATATGGCCAAATTACATAAAATCTTTGTAAATTGTAGCCTATATAACTTCTGATGTATAATAAATAAATAAATAAATAAATATATGCGCCAGACAACACACCTCTTGTAATGGTCTCGAAGTAGGGATTAATATCCCTGTGTTACGAGGTACCACACAAGGAAATAAGCCAGGGGCGTCTCCCAGCACACCCAGACCGGAGTCAATTTAGAAAAGATCGTTTCCTGAATTGACCCGACCGGGAATCGAACCCGGGACACTACGGAAATTAGGGCGAGAAACCGTGCTACAGCGCACTGCGCCAATCGTGTCGTCCAAACGACATATAACTATAAAGTTTCATCGTGAAAAGGTAACAAACATACACACACACATACAAACATGCTCAAAAACTTTCGCATTTAAACTCGTAAATATTAGTAAGAGAGTAAGATGTCAAAAAACTGTAATGCTCACCGAAGAAGTAAGAGATGGCCAGCGTGATCATAGCCCACAAGGGGCCGAAGATGACGGAGCCGAACGCCGGCAGCGTGGAGATGAGCTGCGACACCGCGAGCACCAGCACCCGGGAGCGGATGCCCATCTTAGCTACGAACCTAGAAGATGAAGTTATTAGCTTTTGAACCTAAAGATGATTAAAAATGATAAATACTTGGTGATTATCAAAAGACTTACAAAAACAATATGGTTTGCTCAGTAAGGGGTAAAGTAACTATGTAAGCGAAAATTTGTTCTTTTCAACTGACTTTATTTAAGGTTCTCTAACAAAGCACACTGGCTGTTCGCCTGATTTGTATTGACTGATTTGCGATCTTTAAATGAAAGTTGATTAAAAATAAATTTTATTTTTACTGATAATCACCCGCTACAAATTGTATATACTATTCTTTTTTTTTCGTTATGTTTTTCAATAAATAAATAATAATAAACCTAAAGATGATTAACTACTTACTTAGTTGTGATAAATACCGTTAAAGGTTGAAAAAGTGTAATTTACCAAGAAAATCTATGTGTAATTAAATTCACCCAGGAAAGTATTAACGTTTTTTGTTTAACTACACATTATTTTCTTGGAACCTAGATACAATATTTAATCTTTTGGCGACTCTTCCTGGGTAAGTAATAAAATCTGCATTTTATAACTACCTACGTCGAATAAATTCTGTATGCTCCATTTTGCTTACGGTGCGTTTACACCAAGCGAGCGAATGCTCATTCTACCAAATTTTCTGTGTCTGTCTCAGTTTACAAAAAGAGAATTTGAGAGAGAGGGGATAGAATGAGCATTCGCTCGCTTGGTGTATGCACCATTAGACCCTTGCAATCCTACATCGCAGGTTTCGTTGATATGACATCTAGTGGCGAAGAGCAGAACCGAAAGATATCTGCCTTAGTCAATAGATAGCGCTAGCGCCCAAAGCTTAACATCCCACATCGCAGTTTTCTTACATATATTTTTTACTAGCTGTCCGTCAGCGGCTTCGCCCGCGTAGACTGTCTTTCCCGTCAAATTATAGCCTAAATTAAAAAAAAAATCCTATGTCATTCCTGATAATGTAGCTTTATAAAGATGAAGGAATTTTAAAATCGGTCCAACCCCCCGATTCAGAACAAAGTTATCGACCGATTCGGTTATTTTCTTTTATTTTTAATAAAATTTTTAGAATGGCTAGTTCTCATATAATTTATTTAATGAAAATTTGAGGCCTTTGGCTTCAACATATAATTTTTTTTATTGCTACCGTTATGCGGTTCATTTACTTTAATTAAAACAAACTCACCGAATCGGTCGATAACTTGGTTCTGAATCGGGGGGGCTGGTGGTCTACCACGAGTTGCCACTTTAAGAGGATACAGAAGCGCCTTTTTTCCATACAAACGTAGTCCCCGGTTTCCTTCCTGGATATTGCTAGTAGAGGAATATTTTTTTTGCAATAAATCTATTGTAACTAATATGTCATATATTTTCCTTTTTTAAATAAATAAATTATTAAAAGAGATATGAACCTTCAAAAATCGAAAAAATATGGCCAGATTTTTCGCTGTGTTCAAATCCAGAAAACTAATTTGACTAGTTTATTTAAAAAAAAGAAGACATAGGAACACGGCCACAGTCCTTCTTTAATTTTTAATGAAAAAAGTAACTAAATCGGTCAACTTTTTGAAAAGGGATCAGGGAACTACGAAACGTTGATTTTGTGTAGGTACTTTTGATAGGCAATTTCGGTCCGATTAGCATCGGTCTCTATCGCACTCTGCGGGGCGCTCGAGGTTTGCAGAAGACAGCAATAGATTTTACAAATGCCTATTTTTCAATTTTCTCGACCGTGCTGTGTCCTCTTAAGTTTACATTATCGTTCGCGGAAAAAAATGTTTTGGGATTTGACATGTGGGCACCTTAATTAGAGCCATAAATGGCTCCAAACGGACCGCTTTGCAGTGTTCATTACAGCTCCGCAATGTTCAATGTCAAAGCGCGCCGCACGTAAGCAAGCAATAGTCACGCATGTGTGGATCAAATTAGTACTTCATTTCTGACGGGGCGGTTGTATGAAGACTATACTTCTATACGTTATTATTCTAAGAATGGAACTAATATAGTAGTTGATTTTACAGCAGCTTTCCGATTTCCTACTCACCAGCAGGAACACAACATTGATAATCAGTGCAATTCAGCTGGTTTTCTGATATATATACATGCTGAGGAATCTGCTGTGTTACTCTATTAAAACGTCACAAAGCGTACTTTTTTTTTATATTGTCCGTCAAGATGACCTCACTCCACTTGATGGAAAGCGGCCGTAAGGTCCAGATATGAGGCTGACAAGCACAGTAATGCAAAGGAATCACTGATCCTCATCTTGAAGGTCTGCAGAAATTTACAGCTATAGGTACTAATATTATAAAGAGGAAAGATTTTATTGTTTGTTTGTTTGTATTGAATAAGCTCCGAAACTATAAAAAAATCTTTCACCAGTATGAAGCTACATAATAAGGGAGTGATTTATGCTATATTTTATTATGATTGAACCAAACAATCAGTGAAAAATTATAGATTATGTAAATCAAGTCGGAGAAACGCGGGCAAGATATGCTGCTTAACCGACGCCGCGACGTGCATTTACTTTGATAGAACGAAGTCTGTCGAGGCAGCTAGTAACCTATATACTTACTTGTCAGATACTACGCCACCAACGACGACGCCCACGGAGCCGATGCCGACGGTGACAGCGAACAGCCACCAGCCTAGGTCCACGTCGGGGAAGTAGTCTCGGTAGTAGAGATCAGCGTTGTACGCGAAGCACATGCCGCCTGGGTAAGAAAAGCAACGTCAGATATTTTTTTATACTACTTCAGTGACACGCATCAAGCACGTGGACCACCTGATGGAAGGGGTTACCGCAGCCTATGGACGCGTCCCCCCCACGAGCCTTCGCCTTGTTGTGGCGGGGGGGATTAGGACGGTGGCAGGTGGAACCACCGGGAAGCTACGAGGGCTCAGGCGTGGCAGTGCAGTGGACTTCTCACCCACCCACTGCCTGCCACCGAGCGTCGTGGTGCCTGCCTGCCTACCGCTGCCCGGCCAAAAGGGCGCCCACGGGCGCAGCGCCTTAGGGTGCGAGGTGGGGGCCCCAATACAGGGAAGCAGTGGCGGTGGGGTGTTGTGAAACTTTTTAGGGACTCCGCCTCGCCGCTGAAGTGTTGAGGTCGAGTACCGTGTGGTTTTAGTCGGTAGGAGTCCGACATAACCTCGTCATTCCCCCGGGCGACGAGGTATCCATGAGGATTTCCCCACGATAATAAAAAATAGCCTATAGACGCATGCAACACCAAGGGCATCACACGCACGTTGTAGGCCCTGCAAAAACCTTTTCAAAAGTTGTCGGCCCTGCAAAAATTGGGAAAACCCCGGCAGAGAGCTCATTCCACAATATTAAGCATCTTCGGAAGGAAACATCTCTGAAACCGAACCGTACGAGACCATTGCGGATTCAAAGTATGAGGATAAACTCCCTGTCGGTCGGTAGCGAGCGAATCTAAAACTGTTCCGTTAAATATGTAGACAAAATCATGCCCGCCAATCAGTGAGGTATTCTAATATTGCAACGAATTACTTAAAATTGAATCTAAGATTACACACGGACGAACACCTATAAAGGATAGGTGGTTGTCAACAGTAGGTAACACAAGGGGCTTATTGCAATCCCATATAACTTGTCTAATTCATTCCCTAAACTGAGCGTAGTAAGCAATTTCGTAATATGATCTTGAATTTCCAGCCAGTCAACGCTTTCCTGGCTCGCTAACCTGAGTTGAGATAATTAACAGGACTGGATATAAGCGATTGTAGGCCTCAGTTGAATGTTATCCAACTCTTAATACTAACTGATACTATGTTGAAATTGTACTGTTCTATGACTAAACAGCTCAACTATTCGTACCACTACACAGATCACGATTTCCTGCCCGTTTAATAGCGTAAAATGCGTTTATTCGCAATCTCATTACTATGTAGTGATAAAATGGGAATTGTAACGACAACGTGTTAGGTTTAAATAATTTTATGGCCTTGGTTAACCAAACGCAAATAGGGTTACCGATACCTTATTATCCTTTTTTTAACAAAGCCCACTTTTTAGATCACATTCAGTAAATTGAAACAGGGCCGGCCCTAGCAGTTAATCTATGATATTAATTTTTTTTTTTTTGCCATCATCCGTAAGAAGACAACATCTCTGATGAACAGACTGCGTGGCAGCCGCAACAGCATTCTCAAGACGGTGGCTGACAGGTACACATCACCTATTTGGAGATTTTGGGTGCTAAGGGTGATTATGTGAGAAGACATTTCTGAATCACACTTTAGGCAAAGCATACTATACGGGTACCTATATGCGTTCTCTACTAACATTATTTCTAAGATTATTTGTATTACTAACCAATATAAACTTTATACAGTTGTTCGAAATAAATTTCTTATTATTATTATGTTGGTAGGATTAAATTCACGGGCCCAGGACCCGGTCCTTTGAGGCTTTATTATTATTGCTCTTAAGGCGTGATTTCCATAGTGGGAGGCAAGGGTGCCCGATAGTTTATTTTTGGGTAACAGACTGAAAACTGTATCTAACACTACATACTTAATACATTTATTATGATGAAATAAAACAACTACTTTCGCAAATGGGTAATTATTAAGTAAAACAGTCACACATGTCAATTAAAAAAAAAACTGGATCTGACCTCAATTTGCATTTGACAGGTGCTGATGCTCTTGGCTAGGTCCCCCAGGTCTGCTTCCGCCAAGTATTTCTAGATTTTCTAGGTTCATATTGTCAGTTAGTAGGTAAGTGTTGACCCTAAGCGTAATTGGTTTTTTGTCAGTGCTAATAATAATAACCTAATTTCATCAGGCCATGACTTGTAGATGAAGGATTGGGTGACAAGTTTTTTACAGGCAACAAAAAGGATTTTAAATAACCTGTGCTTATTGGATCACATTTTTTAGCTTTTTACAATGCTTTACCTACCTATATAGAAACTGAGAGTACTTAGAGCGATTTAATTTTTTCGTCTTCCATCTTTTAGCTTTTGTTTATTGATTCAATGAGGATCTACGAGTATGATATATCTGTATGCAGAGATTGCTTAAAGTAGGTATTATGTATCCTCTTTTAAGTATAAAATTATTTTATTAGATCCACAAAGCTTCTATGTACTTAGCTCAATCTAAAGATTTTTTTGAATGTAATAGGGAGCAAACGACCAGGAAGGTCACCTGGTGGAAAGTGATCGCCTCCGCCCATGGACAACTGCAACACCAGAGGTGTCACCGAAATGAAACAACTTTACGGATTTTTACATTTTCTAACACGACATTTCGCCTCCTTTACAGCGTAAAGCGCATATGTGTAGTGTTCGCGTAAATTTAAGAAAACAATAAATTTGTTCACATCCAGCATTCTGATTCTCATCTTTCTAATTCGTATTTTCTTTACAGCCTTACTCCCTGATACGCAGTGCAGTTGGAACATTATAATACCATGCTGCCAGTCACAGTTTCGTAACTCAAGGTCGAGCTATGTTAGCCGGGAATCAAGCTAGCCTGTTACTGAGTAGGCCAACCTACTATACATGACATTACGAGCTAGGTAAATAGGGATGCTGTAGTGCTGGTACTTAGGTATATCCTGTTTGAGGAACTATTCTGCGCTAAAAAGCAGGCTCTTCAAAGTCATTCTACCATTTAATGAATTTAGCCTGCTTCTACCGGAAGCCTACTCATAAGGGCAAAGATTGTAAGAGGGATACACGACTACAAGAAGTTGGCAAAAAAATAAACAATATCTTTTACTTGCGTATTACTGCTTATAAGTATCTATCGATGTGCACAAAATATTAGAGCCTACGTAAACAACGGTTATAAAAATTTAAAAATAAAGGCGTGGTAAAGCTAAATGATGCTGATTTGAATTTCCGCTGTTCTGGCATTCATTTGTGGTTATTCATTTTCTTAATAAAAAACTGATTTCATAACGAATGTTGCGGAGCGCTAACAACCTTTGGAATATTTTTGAAATGCAACATCTTGGTTCATTTAGAGGTAGAACCCCTTTAGTAACTACATAAAACTAGCGAAAATGTTATCTGATTTTACCAAATGTGAAACATTCAAAAGTATGTGCGGTGAGCGGTTGGCAACCTGTATTTGGAGGTTTCAGTATTGTGTTATTATCCCTAACAGCTCGCGTACACCTAATCCGTTATCGGCCGAACTATGCCCAGCCGTCATCGGCCGATCAAACCAAACGTATGCTAATGAACGGTATACGAGTACGTACACCAAAACCGATTTTGTCGGCCAATAGCGGACAGAACTACAAAGCCGAGTTCGGCCGATAACGAATTAGGTGTATCGCGTACACCTAATCCGTCATCGGCCGAACGTGGATGGCTTGAGTAGGTGTATTTCTCAGGTAAATTCCGTGCATCTGCCTAATTAAATTTGTATGTTACTGGGTCGTTTTCATCGATACTAAGAGGATCGCTAATTTTGATTACATTGCATTGTGAAATCAGTTGATCAGTAGACTTACCGCAATGTCTGATGGAGGCAGCGAAGCAGAGCAAGAGTACCCTGGGCTGAGCAATGACATGCCAGATGGTGACCTGAGGCATCTTCTTGCCTGCCTCCAGGGTTGAATCTCCGCCTTTAGTGTTACCAGCACCTAAAACAAATTACAATTTTTATTACAGTATTTTTCCTTCAAAATCACCAATCATTATTGCAAACAAATTATATGGATCATTTTTTCTACCATTGGTTCTCCTTTTTAATTGACTAAGAATAAAGGCCTTTAGAAAATAAAGAAAAATAAACTTCATCATCATCATCATCATCATTCTCAGCCATGAGATGAGACATGCACTGTTGAATTATATAATGCGTCTCAACCATTGATTTTCAGCAACCGGCTACAGGCGGTCGGCATAAACTGGAATCTCACTACCTTTACCAGCCCCCCGATTCAGAACAAAGTTATCGACCACATATAAAAACATTGATTCCTACCGTTAAGCGGGTCATTTACTATAATTAAAACAAATTTACCGAATCGGTCGATAACTTCGTTCTGAATCGGGAGGCAGCTACTGGCTTTTTAAAGACCAAGGAATTCCACAACGTAGTGCAGATTTAAACTAAAAACATACCTTCTTCTCCAATGGTAGTTCTCTCAGGTTCCTTAAGCGTGAGGAAGGTGAGTAGTGCGATGAACAGACCGACGACACCCGCGCCGTAGTAGCAAACTCGCCAGCTCTGTAAGTAATACAAAATGGTTATTATTGCATGTCGGTCGATATCAGTACAGGGGCCTTATTACAATCGCTTAATTCCAGTCAAGTTAACACCCTAAACTGAGGAGCAAATTCGACCAATTGCGTTAGTAAATATGCGGCCTCGAATATGCGTTAGTGCCAGGTAAAAGCTGACTGGCTGGAAATGAGAGATCATATAGTTACGAAATTGCTCACTACGTTTAGTTTAGGGAATGAACTTGGCAAGTTGTCATGGATTGATAAGGCTACAGAGTACTCAGAAGTGTCTTTTAGGCGGTTTGCCATCGAAAGAAACTATTTGTTAGTTCGTAAGTAGATTTTATAGAATTTCTGTGGCAAGAAAGATCAATTGGGCGTTGCAGACCCTGCAAGAAGCGCTCTGGAATAGCTCCACGCACTGTGGAAGCTCCACATACATACCATCATGACCATGAGTAGTCAGAGGCTAGTGACTGTTGCCGTCATGGTGAACGGAACACTCTTTTCACCAACAATGGTATTAGATTAGAACCCAACGTGGAAGGTGGTGAGCCTTCGTTTTTTATCGATGTTTTCCATCACCAGAGAGTTAGTCGGCAATTTAATGATGAACACAAATATTTTTGTTCGGGCCAGATTTGAATTCGGGCCTCACGATCCATGATCCAAGTTGGAGTCCTCTACCCCTAGGCCATGAAGCTCTCGTGGAAACACCACGACATAGGATTATTCCAAAATTTGAGCGTGCTTGTCAAGTGGTCGCAAGAGTTGATTGCTTTGTAAAATTTAGATTGGTCTGCTGATTCCTAATATTCCTCTAGGCAGACGCGCTAAGAATTTGCCATCTAGTATTTAAGCTTTTGGTTATAGAAAAGATAACTTACCAAACCCCAAGCGTTGAGATCCGGTATATACCTTCCAACAGGGAACGCAATACCGTATCCTCCGTAGATTCCCCAGTTGAAGATCGACAGTACCAACGCCCTCTGGTGTTCAGGGAAGAGGTCCGTCAGGATTCCTGTAGCTAGAGGGTTGCATCCTGACTCTCCGGCCGCCATGACCATACGGAGTAGCACTAAATGCCAGTACTCCTGGACGGTGCCCATCAGCAAGATGGCCACGACGAATACGAGGGTGCAGTAGGAGAGGATGCGGGCTCTGTTGAATCTGTAGGATAAGTTGGAAAGATATTTGCATTTACCAGGGTATTAAACAGAGTGTATGGCAAAGCGTCTAGGAACTGAACTGCGTACTGAGGTTTTTGTTCATTTCGGAATTAAGGGCAATAAGCGGAAGGAAATGATGGGCCAAGTTTTCGGTGACGAAATAGGTTTGAACTTGAAGAAACTGACGGATTAAACACGTGCGTCAAGTATGTGCGTTAAGTGCGTTCATCAGTGAATTTTGATTTCTACAGTACTGACTGGTAGGTTAGGATTTAATGAACGTAGCATATTAAATATATAATTGGAATATTATTGGTCAACAAAACATATCATACATACGATTAGGCTTCTCTACTTAGTTGAAAACCTTACAAGAAAGAAATTTTACTCAGATAAATTACAATTTCGCGTTTATCTCGGAGTTCGTAAGGGTGCTGGCACTTTTTTGGTGTGCTGCCGTCGAAGAGGTAAAGAAATATTAAGATGAGATGGGTCTTCATTTAACACGATTAGGGACGAAAAAGGCGAGCGAAGTCTCCAGGACATTATCACGCTGTTGAAGGAGACCGATCCGGACGACGTGCCTGCTTTCGTGGCGAAACAGCTGCATAGGCTGCCTCCCGTCACTTTTGACCACGTCGACGTTACCTGCTTACTAAAGGACATCACAACCCTGAAAGCAAGCCTGGCTGAAGTGAAGTTGAGAGTTGAGGTTTCGGAATCTACGATCTCCGATCTGCGTGCCGAATTATTGTCATTAAAACGTAATGATTCGGTAAGTGGGTCAGCCGTAGCCTCGAATGTCAACACACGTCACGGAGCGCAAAACGCATCCATCGGCAGTATTGAGTCAGCGGTATTGCTATGTTCGCCACTCGCTGTTGTCGAGCGCGATGCACCGCGCCCCGCCACGCGCCTCGCCCCCGCCGAGCTGACGTCAAGCGCTAGGTCATCTACCCCTACCGCTAGCTACGCCGATGCCGCCGCCGCGCCTTCTCGAAGGCCTCAGGGGAAGAAGCCGAAGTCTTGGAAGCTCCCTTGCAAGTCTGTGACTCAGTGTCCGAGGAAGGAGCCATGCGATGAGGAGGGTTTCGTGAAGGTTGAGAGGAAGAAGAAACCCGCCAGTCGCAACCATCGAGGCTCTGCACTGACTGAACTGGATTGCGCCCTGCGTCCTGAAGTACCGGCGACGCAGCTGTACGTGTCCAGATTACACTGGTCTACGAAAGTCGAGGACTTTGTAGACTATGTGCGAAAAAAGTCCAATTTCACCCTAAGGGTCGAACGGTTGGAGTCTCGCCGCAAAGTGAATTTTAATTCTTTTGTGGTGAGAGTGCCGACCCACCATCTGGCGACCTTCATGAAGGAAGACTTTTGGCCGCAGGGAGTCGTGTTCCGGAAATTCAGAGGACGGCTGCCTGCTGACAACGCGCGATACACGTCGCTGACTCAACGTGTAAATTAGTTTTAGAATTAATTATTATAACTCATATGTATGTTAGTCTGTAAGGTATTTGTCTATGGGCCTCTGTTATATGTAACTTTTGTTATGTATAATATTGCCTGAAATAAATGATTTTATTATTATTATTATTTATTTATAGGTGAGATAAGATAAGATAAATAAATCTTATTGCACAAACAAATACGACAGGTAAATAAAGAAAGAAACACAATAACGTACAATTTAGGCGGTCTTATCGCTACAGCGTGATCTGTCCTAGACAACCTTAGCTAGAGAGGTGAATGGGGATTGAGTAAGGCTGTGCAATAGTGAAAAGATAAATATTCTAAAAACTATATCAATATACAAGTAACATACAAATTATTATCCTGAAGAAGGATTACCTGGCACCAGTTTCCATTAGTAACAAGTTACGGATGAGACAAAAGAAAAAAAAATGGATAGAAAAAGAGAACAACGTTAAAATAAAGTCAGAGAGAACGGGAGTACGATTTAACCTGGGACTTAAAAATAGGTAGGGATTGAGATTTACGAATGGGGTCAGAAGCTACCTACCTATAGAAATACCTACGAGTAGCTTCTCGTCTGTTTAGTTCTGCACTGTTTACCTGTCAGCCACCACTCCGAGGATCACGCCGACCACAGTGAAGACAGCCATGAACGCTGGTCCCGCCAGCACCTGGTAGTCGATGCCGAGGCCGTTGTAGCCCCATTCGCAGTATCTCGTCCCATTGAGCATAAGAGATTCACATCTGAAAAAGACAGTCAACTTTACAATGATTCATCAAAGTTATTCCAGTTTTATGAACGGAGACTTTAGGCAAATACAAATTGTTGTTTCATTGTTCCACCCAAAACCTGTTATTTCACCTAATAGATATCTCCTTCCGCATTTCAAAGTTAGGTTACAGCACTTGCAACTGAATATGAAATAATACCAGCCTTTTTGCCCGTCGACTTTGTCGTAGACTTTGTAATCAGACCAGATTTCTTCCGTGACCGCTTTTTGCCACGGGTCCATTTTTATTGGATAAAAAGCTTAAAATCTACTTAATTTTTTATCGTATTTATTTGATAATGATGGTAGTTCAGTGCGAACACGTAAAGTTTTTCTTAATGGCATAGGTACTTGGTTATGGAAGGATTTATATAGTTTGAAAACGAGATCGATGTTGTACCGGCATCTCACCCCTAAAGTGAAGAACACATGCAACATCAATTCCAAGGTAACGGAATCGCCACAACAACGGAACAATTCCACTTTCACTAATCAGAAAGCCAAAACAGCCAATTATATGTATACCGGGTGGTTCTTTATACCATCACGAGCCATATTACAATCCCTTATAACTCGTCAAGTTCATTACCTAAACTGTGCGTAACGAGTAATTTCGTAATGGGATCTTTCATTTCCAGCCAGTCAGCGGTTACCTGGCCCTAATGCATCTTCTTGGCTGGATATTTACTGACGAAATTGCTTGCTACCCTCAGTTAAAGAAAGGAAATAACTTGAATGTACCTATCCAAGCGATTGTAAAAAGGCCCCTGTTCCTAGGGCCCTGTTACAATTGCTTATGCTACTACGGAAACGTACCACTGTTTTGTGGAACCACATTTTGGCATCTACTGAGTTTCTTGTCGGGTCTTCTCAGTGGGAACAGTAGTTCCACTGCGGTGGTAGAGTCACATTATGTAGGTAACTATTACTTTGTCTTTTAATTTTACTTAATTTCTGGTATGATATAGTTGATGATTAAGCAAACAAAAACGCTGGCACAATGTAGGGTGAATACTGCAGAACAGATTTCTTCTCAGTTAACTTAGTAAAAATAAAATAAAAAAGACTTTACATTCCATTAACCATAAAATAACATTCTTAGCGTAAGTATTTTTTTTTGTATGTAATTTTTAATTTTGATTGTAATGCGTGTGTGCCACAAAAATATATCTATAATAAAAATACAAAATATCTCAATAACAAAAAAGCATAAGTAATTAAGTAAAGTATTTTTTGTGTTTATTTTCATTAGTCATTCCTATAATCTAAGTTAGTGTGGTTTTCGATGAGTGGGCCCCTCCACGGGTGAAGGTCTCTTCCAGTTCCTTCCATCTTCTCAGTTAACTTATTGCCCATAATTGTCAACATACAAAAAATACCAACGTAGGACAGTCACATGTTTGAACTAGGTACTATTGCGAGCTGCGTTGGAATTAAGATAATTGAAATCAGTAACCTTGATCTGCCTTTAATCAACCTTGGGCGAAGAAAGGTATCCTGTCAAGTCACACTGACTAAACCAACTCATTTAAATCGTAAAGTACCTTTTCAATAAATCTTTAAATTAATCATTAGGTACCTAGATCATTGAAACGTGAAATAAGGAGTAATTTATGTGGTTTTAAAATCTATTTTTAAAATTTGTTGTTATATTTTGTTTATCTATCACATTTGATGTTGATTTATTATTGAATTCCAAAGATCTACGAGAAACACAGGTAACTCCATATTGTTGTTAAATGCAAATAGTATAGAACTGGGCATCGAACCGACATGAGGTAGGAAGTTGGGGTAGGTTTATTACGTATGTTCCCTGCGGTTAGGGGACGAGAATACTACCGAGGTATCCCTGCCTGTCGTAAGAGGCGACTAAAATGGCCCTTAGGGTCGCGAAGCGCACGCGGGGGGGCCTGCGTTTGTTTCGGTTTGCGATCCCGAGGAAGACGGTAACGCGTGTCTTCGGACACAGTGGTCTGTGTTATCGTGCACTGGAGTTGAGCTTGCTCCTCCCGAGGCTGGCTGCCAGGCGGCCTTGCGCGCCGAAGGGTCCTGCGAGGAGTCTCTCCCTCGTTAGGGATCCCGGGTCCCTTCCATCCTGCGCCGAAGAAGACCACCGTCAGGTTTTAGTGGGTAGGGGTCTCTGTTTTCCCAGGAGTTCCGAGTCCCACATATCCCAGGTGTCCCGAACCCAGGGCCTTGGAAATGCCTAAACGCATTTCCTGACGCAAAAAAAAAAGGTTTATTGCGTATCTATACTCCCTGCGGTTAGGGGAATAGAATTCTACCGAGGTATACCTGCCTGTCGTAAGAGGTGACTAAAAGGGCCCTTGGGGTCGAGAAGCGCACGCGGGGGGGCGTGCGTGTGTTTCGGTTTGCGATCCCGAGGAAAACTTTAACACGTGTCTTCGGACACAGTAGTCTGTGTTATCGTACACTGGAACTGAGCTTGCTCCTCCCGAGGCTGGCTGCCAGGCGGCCGTGCGCGCCGAAGGGGCTTGCGGGGAGTCTCTCCCTTGTTGGGGATCCCGGGTTTCTTCCATTCTGCGCCGAAGATGACCACGAAAAAAACAAAAAAATGGTTCAGTACGTATTTTATTCCCAATGTGTTGATTTTGTTTCGTTTTTCTTTATGTATAGTTATGTGGCTATTGCCATTATTGTCACAACCAAACGACTATCGGTACGGTCACATACGTTGTTTTCAGAGCACATTCCGAGTTTGTAAATTCCTCCGCATTTGGTCGTGGTGATAACTGTTGGTGGTTAACCAGACGACACAAGAAGACCATGAACAGTAGTATGTGTATGAGATACCCCATAAACAATGTAAACAAACGGAATAGTCTTATAGCAGATAAATAAGAATGTTAATCAGTTCAATTGTCGCAATCAATGAGATGACACGATTCTACAGAATGGCGGTGAGTCATGACTTTGGTCGATCATTTATAATTAGTGCTTTGTCCGTGCCGACAATAAACACATCTTCAAAATTCTTAAGTGATAGCTAAAGCCTCACCATTACAAGCCACACTAATATTATGGATGCGAAAGTCCGTCAATTTTTAAGCACCTAAACTAGGGTCGAATCTATGACTTTATTTATGGACATGCTACAATTTGTTTCGAAAATAAAATGCCTATCGGTGTAGAAATAAAGTCTGCGGAGCCAAAGGCAAAAGCTAGTGTGATCTTTGGTAGCTCGTACTTAATTTTAGGCAGATTATGTCATTATCAACTAAACTTCCAGCGTTGAACATAGTACTACCGCTGCACCTCTTTATTTGTTTTTATTTTGTCTTTTTGTCTTTATCAAATGTCTTTGGTTATAAATGAATATTTTTTCATTTTTCATTTTCATTTGTCCTACCTACTTCTAATACCTATAATAATAGATACCTAGACTGGTACCTACACAGTATTACTAACGCATTAGTACTACCTACTATACCTGCCGAGTTTTGTCATGTAGGCCGTATTCCCTTGCCAGCAAATAGATGCCGATCCATAACTTTTTGCGCTAGAAATGTTTTAATTACACTTTTTTTAGTAAAGCTTGTTTGCCAGTTTTGCCACCGATGTCGTATATTACCAAAAACACGAGTTCTCAGTGATAACAGCTGAGCTGTAAGCTCGCGTATTTCGAGTTGGTACCTACCTGGTTAGGTTAAGATTACCGTGGTTAAGTTAAAGTTAATTAATAATAATTACGCATGTTAGTTAAGAGTTACATAATGGTCTGTAGCGAGATTAATATATTGATTATTTTTTTTAAATATTTCCTTATTTAGCACCATAAAGATATTATCTTTTTGTCAACTCTTGACAATACGCCATAAAACTAATTAATTCAGTTAAATTAGCTGCACAGTAATTACTTCACAACTAAGTATAATTTTGGTCGTTTATATAAGTTAAATCATTATTTAAACCGGGTTTTAGATAATTGGCTTGTGATTTTATCTATTTTAGGCATTATTTTTAATTTTAATGCCTAGAAATATACGGCATAAGGCACTGCGTATTATCTTCCGATCTTTGCACAACATTAACTATGAATTGTTTGTTTTTTGTATATTTAAATTGAAACATATCCTAGGTTCTAATGTTTTAATTAGCACATAAGAGTATAGGTATGTGCAAAATTATTATAATTATAGTGGTTGTAAAATCATTTAATCTGATTACTACGAGTATAGATATTAATTTTCCTGATCTGTATAGATTTTCTGCAGAAGAACATTTCCTGACAGGCTCTGTATGTCTTCGGTACGGTTTTGTTCATTCGATTTGATGGTGTGAGTGAGGCGCGAGGCGGAGCTGGCAGGGCTGATACGGGGGAGGCCGGCCGCTCTGTACAGATTCTATCGAGAGGCGCGCGTATGCGGTCGGTAAAAAATCTGTACCGAAACGAGTCGGTCTGGAAACTCTCATCTGATTACATGCGCTCGGTAAACAACCACACAGATTCGGTGCAGACTGCAGAGGCGGTACCGAAACGAAAACGTATCGAGCCGGTGAGGAAGAGGCCATAATACGTCATAAGTCGTGTTGATTCCATTCAGGATAAGGTATTCGTTGACATCAGAGCTTTACTGCTTTTTGTTCCTTTAAGTTGACTGGTCTGTTGGTGCAATGGCGGCAATCCTGCCTTTAACGCAAAAGAGCGTAGATTCAATTTCCCCCTTGAACAAACATTTGTGTTTGGTGTGTTATAATCATGTATTTAATTAGAAATACTCGTATTTATTTATGGTATCAGTCTCTGACAGCCAGCAGAGCTGGTCATATTACAAGCGCTGCTTGATTTAGGATCAGATGATATTGGTGTGATTGTTCCAGATATTTATGTATTATCACTATATAGAGTTTAAAAATATATATCACAGCCTACCATTTGTGTCCCTATGTCTTCAACCTTTTTGAGGCCTTGGTCACAAAGCCTTATAGGACCTTTTTGGCTTTAAGTGTAGAAATTTTACTGAGTGGTTTTAAGAGTGAGGGCCCTAAGGATTGCGGGGCCTTGGGCACGTGCCCAAAGTGCCAAATGGGAAAAAGTGGCCAAAATGTTGTAGATCTTTTGACCTTGGATAACCTAATAAACTTACATGTCTGTAGAATTGACACTCTCGCAGATGACGGGCAGCTGGCTGAGCGAGAGATGAGTGGCATTCAGAATGCATGCCTTGTCTCCGTAATGAAGGTCTTCAGCTGTCACCTTCGACGTTGTACCTAGAACAAAACAGAGCAGTCAGGAATTACAGTGCGAAGCCAAACTAAACGTGGTTGACGACACGAATGGCGTAGTGCGCTGTGGCACGGTTTCTCGCTTTTGATTCCGTAGTGTCCCGGGTTCGATCCCCGGTCAGGTCAATTCAGGAAATGATCTTTTCTAAATTGGCCTGGGTCTGGGTGTGCTGGGAGACGCCCCTGGCTTCCTTGTGTGGTACCTCGTAACACAGGGATATTTATCCCTACTTCGAGACCATGACAAGAGGTGTGTTGTATGGCGCATATTTATTTATTTATATATAAACGTTAAAAAAAAAAATTGATGTATAGTAAATAAAAGAAATAAAGTCTATAGGGCCCTTTTTATTAGGCTGGTGTGCCAGCAGGTGGTCCGGTTGCCAGCAACAAATTGGTTGCGCAACCAAGCTGATTCCAGGTGAGATCCATACAACTCTACAATTTGACGATAATGACTCCGTGCCTACTTTTTTGACTCATTTGTTACTTGAAAGCGTCGTGGCCTAGTAGTTAACCACTCCAACTCGGAATCGCGGATCATGTGGTACCGAGTTCAAATCTGGCCAGAACCAAAATATTTGTGTTCATTGTTTAATTTCCGACTAACTCTCCGGTGATGGAAAACATCGATAAGAAACCAAAATAACCCGGATAGCGGCGAAAGGCTCCGTTAAATATTAAGGCACCTACCACGTTGGGTTCTAGTACCATTGGTGAAAAGTGGGCTTCTGAGTGTCCCGTTCACCATGACGGCAACAGTCACTTGCCTCTGACTACCACGTTTGGGATAAAGTCGTGATGGTATGCTAAGTTATGTTTGTTACGCCGAAACAACCGAACATACTCGTATTATTAGTGAGTAAGCCCACATATACTAAAAATTACACCCTAATCCAGAAACGACAATCATTGTCGAAAACTCAAATGTATGTCCCTTTCACATGTACTAACAGGTAACAGGACAGCATCAATCTGAAGTGTGCTCAACTTTTGATTATTGATTCTGGATTCGGGCGCCAGACTTGTAAAACTATTACCAATGATATAAAACTAGAAAAATTCGACCTGATCCTAGGGACTCCAACGGATCCCAGGATCTGGTCGAGTTTTTCTAGTTTTTATCTTTGTGTAGATAATAGTGCATTGTTGAATGCTAAATGCTAAAAATAAAAATTCACTAAATCATACCAATGTTTGTCGTTTAATGTTTTTAGCCCCCGACGCAAAAAGAGGAGTGTTATAAGTTTAACGTGTCTGTGTATCTGTGTATCGGTGTATCTGTGTATCTGTGTATCTGTGTATCTGTCTGTGGTATCGTAGCTTCCAAACGGATAAACCGATTTTCATTTAGTTTTTTTTGTGTCATAGATAATTTTATCCCGAGTGTTCTTAGCCATGTTTCATGAAAATCTGTTCAGCCGTTTGTAGATCATCAGGTCTTTTCTAGTTGATGAGGGGATATGACCAACTTCCTTATGCCCGATCAATCCGAAATTTGGTACCGTATTACTTCACTGATATTGAAAGTATATGGTAAGATAACCATGACCTGATCAGCCGTTTGAAGATCATCAGGTCATTAATAGTTGATGAGGGGATCTGACTACCTTTCATATGTCCTAATGATTTTACCTTCTTTTTTAGCCCCCGACGCAAAAAGAGGGGTGTTATAAGTTTAACGTGTCTGTGTATCTGTGTATCTGTCTGTGGTATCGTAGCTCCCAAACGGATGAACCGATTTTCGTTTAGTTTTTTTTGTGTCATAGATAATTTTGTCCCGAGTGTTCTTAGCCATGTATCATGAAAATCTGTTCAGCCGTTTGAAGATCATCAGTTGACGTTGACGGTTGTGTCGATTTTGCGAATTTTTCGGAGTAAATTCTTTTCTTGCAATCTGCGACTACACCTGTTTTTCTGACTTAGCGGTCCCCAGACGCGACGCGACGCTTGGAAAATAAAAATATTTGAACTTACCTTAAACATGTGAATTTAAAATATTATTTGTTAGTTTTTGGAGTTTATTTTTTGTGTCGGGGGTTTTTAAAATTTTACTTTTATTGTTGTTACGTTTCATAAAAATCATAGATACTGAAATGTTCTAGTACTTATTTTTTAAGCAGCGAATAAATCTACTAGTTAACCAACTAGTTCTTTATCACAATGCGGTAATTGTTTGCTATAATATTGCGAATAAAAACACTTTTAGCACCTAAAACTTGCGTTGACCATTGTCTCGCAATGTGACATCGGCACTTGGAATGTCTATAGAGGTCTAAGTTGTATTTTGTCGTTATAAACTTAGCTTGAATTCACCTAAGAATAAGCATGTTACATGAATTACGACTACGTAAGTCGCATAATGGCTTGCAAAGAGCTGTAAAACCTGAAATATAGAATATTACTTTAATTATTTTAGCATTTTATAATGCTTGTTTTTCATATCTAAATATAGAAAAACAAGCATTGTAAAATGCTAAAATAATCAAAGTAATAATCAAATAGCATATTTCATCTTAACCGAGAGTTCAAATATTTTTGTAAAAATATTAATTTCCTTGAAACATTGATGGAATATTCGTTTATTCTTTTGAGGTTTCGGTAGCTCAGTGGTTTAGAGCAGTCAACCGGATTGTGAAAGACGCGGGTTCGATTCTCGCTCGAGATCATCAAGGTCCGAAACCGATTATTTCCAGTTTTTATGTTTTTGAAATATAGAAATTGTAGTCGATCAAGGAAATTACTTAGGGCGTGAAGATTCCTGAGAACTTCAAATCAAAAGCCCCTGTGGTTGAGCGGTAAGATCGCTCGACACAAAATCCAGGGGCAGTTTAATTCAAAGATCAGTAAATGTATTTCGGAATTTAGGTAAGGTTCTGGATCATCATCATTTAGCAAGCGTGGTGATTAGCTAATACTCATCAATTGTAGTGAGGGCTTGATTTCAATGATAGCGTAGCGGCCTTGGTCCAATAACAGTATTTAGGCTAATTACTTAGTTTCCAAGACTTGATGATTGGGCACTAATGGCCATTTTCTAGGTAGGTAGTTATCGAGAATGGACAGCGAAGACGTTTCGGTGAATACGGAATGGAGGCCACCTTCGATCAGCCACCCCAGACCACATAGGGGACCCCTATATTCAGCAATAGGCTTATTTAGTCTTAAGGCGTCACAAGCTGTATTATGCCATGACGACTCCAGTACGCCTACCACGAGTTGCCAATTCAAATTTACATTACCGTTTGCGTAAAAAATTGTATTGGGATCTGACATTGTCATGTCATGTCATCTCAAATCCCAATACAATATTTTACGTGAACGATAAGGTAAATTTAAAGTGACAGCTCGTAGTAGACGTACAGATCCTTTATTTACCAATGGCATGACAAAATTGTAGCGATTACCGGCAAGATTAATTTATATAAATATAAATATAAATATGCGCCAGACAACACACCTCTTGTAATGGTCTCGAAGTAGGGATTAATATCCCTGTGTTACGAGGTACCACACAAGGAAATAAGCCAGGGGCGTCCCCCAGCACACCCAGACCCGAGTCAATTCAGAAAAGATCGTTTCCTGAATTGACATGACCGGGAATCGAACCCGGGACACTACGAAAATCGAGGCGAGAAACCGTGCTACAGCGCACTGCGCCAATCGTGTCGTACAATTTAAATAATGATGATGATATAAAAGCTTGTGATTTGAAAGTTGTCTTTCATCCCATATGATAGAACCTTCTTGTACCTACTCGTATATATTGCAATGAATCAATATTTAGAGTGATGATGATCATCCTTAGCCAAACATACAGGGTTACTTTAAAAACACCATCCAAAATTTTCCCATCAATCGAAGACAGCTTTTTTATAAAAAGGGTAGGTCTTTCTAACTTTTACATTATTATATTTTTTTCGAACAGATTATTCGTGCGGCGTGGTTACATACTTATTCAAAATTAAATTTCAACTTCTGATTAAAGCGCGGGCGGGGAGTTGAAGAGACCGCGAGCCCGCCGCCACTCACGTCGCGCAGTATCAACCAAACTATTTACTATTTTATGCCTTTGAGTAGTTATATTTACATTAATAACTCAACATTTTAGTACTGAAGGTTGTCAAACAGAAAAATACGTATTATGCCATTTTCTCCATAGATCCACATATTTCAATTTGGATGGTGTTTATAAAATAGCCCTGTATACACCGTCAGGTTTATTTTGATAGCAGTGTCTGCCTTCAATCAAAGTGGAATTGGCATGTAAATCACGCCGTTCTAGTGGCCGTGACTTTGAACGACCTGAGTGTTATAATGAGGACCAAGCAAAAACTTATTGAAAACTTAACTTTTTGCCCCTATTTTCATTAAAAGTCTGCGTAGCGACTAACGACTAATGAGTGGGTAGTTTTTATGTGTGCTGGTATGGTTTGGTATTCGGATGTAGTAAAAAATGCCTTTTCGCTAGTAATAATATGGTTAATCGAGTCCCTGACGACTATAGCACAAGCTATGTTCATTTTTTTTTTTAAATATTACTATCTGCGGGATTTTCATCGGTACTTTCGATATTTTTAGCGAAAGTACGTTTTTTAATTGGTGCTAGTGCATATTTTTGGTGGATAACTACCTACATAATATTACGTTGGTAACTAAGTAAGCCAAAAGTCTTGCTGGATTTTTTAATTGCGGGGCTTTAATCCTTTATTAACCTATATACTTCTTGATGAAATATGAGGAAAAGATTTGATTATTTGTTTGTATTGAACAGGCTCCGAATCTATTGGACTGATTTGAAAAAATCTTTCACCAATGTAAAGCTACATTATAAATAAATAAATAAATATAAATATGCGCCAGACAACACACCACTTGCCATGGTCTCGAAGTAAGGATAAATATCCTTGTGTTACGAGGTACCAGACAGGGAAATAAGCCAGGGGCATCTCCCAGCACACCCAGACCCGAGCCAATTTAGAAAAAGTCATTTTTCTGAATTGACCCGACCGGGAATCGAACCCGGGACACCACGGAAGCCAAGGCGAGAAACCGTGCTACAGCACACTGCGCCAATCGTGTCATCAAAATTACAGCGAGTCACAAGGCTAAATTCAGGCTATATTTTAACGGGAGAAATAGCCTACGCGGGCGATACTAAACAGTTTGGCCTGCGTAGGCATTGCTCCTGTTAAAAGTAAGGAATCAGTAGAGAAGTACATATTTGAGCAGCCTATTTTTTATAATTTATTTAAACATGCCTCCTTTTCTTTATACCTGGATTAAGATTAGACTTTGGTAGCGTAATTTATGAGGTTTAGTTTTTATTAATTTTGAGGTTTTTACTTTTTAGAACATTTATTACACACATTCATTCTGCCGTAACGGTTACTGGCTATAACTTCCAATAAGTATAGTTAACTCCTGACATCACTTTTTGTTACCCGTCCTTGACAGTCGCATACTCAAAGTATACCTTGTTTGAAACCAGTTTTAGTTGAGTTCTTATATGATAATTATGATTTATTATCTATTGTTAGTGCGTACACGCACCCATTACAGCAATATAATTATCATCACTCATCAGTTAATATTTGTTACGTAATATTTAAAATATGAGCCCCGAGTGAGTGAGATCCTTTGAGTTATACTGGTTCCTTGGTTTATTTGTTTACCTCTTGGCGTTACAAATTCCTATAATTCGATTGAGTTTTTAGCTGCTGCAAAATCGGACACAACTAGGGAATGTGATCCCTTTTTGGTCAAACCTTTCGCATTTTTAATCATCATCGCCGTCCTCATTCCCGTCTCCTTTTAAATTCAGCAAACCAATTGAATACTGTTGCTCGTGAACAAGCAGACTCACCAAAAGAAGTAGCCAAAAGTTCAAAACATTGAGGCTTTAAACCTTTTTTATAGTCATAATAAATCATAGCGCGAGAATCACGTCGACTGAGCTCCATTGCTGCAAGCGAATTCCCGCCAGAATCTCGGAAAATGATGCTAAAGATAAAGTTAAAGATAAAAATGTATTTATTTGTTCGAAACATGTGTGCAAATAGGTTAATAAATAAATGAACATTAGGTTTCAACATGTCGTGCCTTTGCGGCATACAAATTAAGATACGTTACTAAAATCATAAAAATGCCAAATTATGCATTCTAGAAAAAAAATACAACAATAAGTACATGTCAAATTAATAAAAATATGAAGTCAATCTGTAAATATATCAAAATTTGTCACATAAGAAGTCCGGCGTATTATAATAGCATTTTTCAATTAATAAATTCTTAATTTCATTTTAAATTCATTGAAATCTAAGTTTTTCAATGTCATTGGAATTTTATTGAAAATTTTAGGTGCCATACCTAAAATGCTTTTACTCTTTAGAGCTGTCTCTGATGGGGGCAAACGTAATCTTGTGTCGTCGCGTCGGTCTCGCTCGACTAACAGCATCTGCCGAACGAAGGAAAAGTGACGGATTGGCTTTTACAAATAACACTATTTCCAAAATGTACAAGGAAGTGTAAGAACTTTATGTTTTTGGAAGAATAGTTTGCAACTATCGGTTGATTTTAGTTCAAACATTGCTCTTATGCATCGTTTCTGCGTTTTAAAGATTGTTTCCTTTTCCGTGGAATTTCCCCAGAAAATAACCCCATATCTCAAATTTGACGACACCAGGCCATGGTTGGCCATGAGCAAAGAATCGATATTCAGTAGTGGAGCTAATTTATATAATGCAAAAGCAGAACTGCTTACTTTCTTACTCAGATACTCTGGGCCTACCAATTCAGTTGTTTATCTATGAATATTCCTAGAAATTTCGCGTTATTGACTTCAGCTATCTTCATGTTATTGTAAATTACATTTATGTCAGATGTATGTATTGTTTTTTGTCGAAATTTGATAACTTGTGTCTTAGATAAATTTATTTTTAAATCATTATTATTTAACCATGAAATTATCGATTTCAATGAATTATTAATGTCACGTTCAGTCAGGTCGTTTACATGCTACTGCTCATTCAAATAAAAAAAATGTGTGTGTTCTATTTTCAAATATATCAATTAACAAGCAGCCTATAAGATGGTGTATAACTTGCCAGTGTCAATCAAATGAGTAAAGAGTATCTAACTTCTTTTGGCATGCCCATCGTACGGTGATAAAACTTTAGGCGAAATGAAATAGACTAAACTTGTTTGAGACATGTGATGATTGTGCGAAAAGAAATTAGGCCAATAGTTTGTGTGCCAGTGGCAATTAGGGCTACAAAAAATTAGGCGTTCCAATAAAGACCCCAACATTATCTACATTCTAGTTAATCAACAAAGTTTGTGAAAGTTAGCTTCTTAGTTGTACCTACTAACTAATGATCTTTCATCAACATTTTCGCAATCTTTTTCAACATTGCATCAAATATTTTTTCCTTAATGTTTCAAATTATTAACCATTACGTACCCTTATAACCTTAGTGTTAGGAATTTCTATCGAAAAGCTAACGTCATTAAGACGCGAGCTTGCAACCCGCCTGGAACACGAGAATCTAAAGATTGTAAATGTGGTCTATTACTATTTATTTATTTATTTATCAGATAACACTAGAAAATTTTATCAAAAATCATGATAAGTGTGTCTTCTACAATGATAGTACGCCATAACTCCACAAAATAATATGATATGGGTCTCATATCATATCATGGGTACATACTATTGCTACCCTCAAAAGCTTCCTAATTATTGAAGCTTACGGTGTTATATCACTTATATCGTATCGTTATCATAGATGTGATATTATGGATTCATAGTAATTCCACTTCTGAATATTCGATGGTTTGTGGTCTATTTATCAAAAATCATGATAAGTGTGTCTTCTACAATGATAGTACGCCATAACTCCACAAAATAATATGATATGGGTCTCATTAGACAGGCGGGGGATGGATCATGGGTACATACTATTGCTACCCTCAAAAGCTTCCTAATTATTGAAGCTTACGGTGTTATATCACTTATATCGTATCGTTATCATAGATGTGATATTATGGATTCATAGTAATTCCACTTCTGAATATTCGATGGTTTGATTCAAGTGTGGGAAGTAAGCATTTTATGCCTTCATAGGCCTTGGCTCTCAATTAGCAATGAATTTAAAGGTCGGTATCTGCGGTAATGTATGTAAAGCGAGCACCTGAACCGTCTGTTATTGAAACGGTAATTAATGGCGGTTTCTTTTTCTTTTAAAGATTTTTTTTAATTGATATTGTAGATTTTTTTAATTACAAATATTATGTGTAATTTATATTGAATCTTCTCCGCCTTTTTACAATGGCCAAACTGTTGGATCTTTCAACTTGTAGCAGCAACCATTGTAACACAGTTTTTAACAACAATAATTTATTATTTTTCTTATTCTTTTACTGTTCAAAGGCGTACCTACCTATTTTTAGGTACCCTCTCAGGCCTAGTTAAGAATACGAACATGCTGAGTATGCCTCGTTTTCTGTTTCTTTTTCTATTTCTCACCTGCAAAACTAATAAAACCAAATAAACTAACGAACCAAAAAATGGCTTATGACAAATCTCTACATAGTAACGTAAGATCTGAGTAAGTTATGGGAATACTTATAGCTTCAAAGTAACGGAAATTTAGGTCGCTTTATACAGCATTTTTCTATGGTGCCTAAATACCGTTATAGCTAAATATAAAAGCTAGCTAGATTTACGCCTAAGCCCGTTTTTCACCATTATCCTCAAACTCCAACTTGAGTATCTTAGTAGTACTTTTAAAAAGTCAAAGTCTTTTAAATAAATAGTATTGTTATTGAAAATGGATCGCTTTTCGTAGTTAAGGAGTGCTGATATACTGACTTACCAATAAGATAGTGTCCAAGCTCTCCCAAGATGTACCCGACGGACACCAGGCCTAGCACGTACCACTTGTAGAAGCCTTGCAGCTTCAGCGACAGGCCTCCTTTGAACATCTTGGATTATTCTGAAACCAAGAAATGTAACTTCAAAATAACATAAGAAATTCTAACGTAAAAAAAACTGTTGGGATTTGTCATTGTCATGTTATGTCATGTCAAATCCCAATACAAATTTTTACGCGAACGATAATTTAAATTTAAAGTGGCAACTCGTGGTAGACGTAGGTACTTATTTCTACTTATTGACTTGTCCTCTTGACACACGCCTTAGTATGGGCACAAATTACACATGCTCTGACAGATGAGGCGCCTCTGACACATAGTCTGCTTAGAACAAACCCGCCATTTTGATCACGCACACAGACACAGTGAGTTTGTTTACAGGCGATACCGGTGAGAATCGGTGTCGCGGCCAGTTGCACTGCCGCGAGTGTTTTTGTTTTGGCCGAACTTGGTGCAATTTTTCACATGATGAAGTAAGAAGTTTGTTTTTGGCCGGCTCTGTCATGTAGGTATAAATAAAATAAATAACATCATTCATTAATCAGACAACAAGATCCAGAGTGTTAGTTACACTAGCTTATATCCTATGTTAGTACAATTAAAGAATTAAAAAATTATAAAATACCTATTTGATTTTAAAATTTACAGCGAATATAGTATTAACCCTGGGCGGTCACGCAAGTTTACCACGAGTTGCCACTTTAAATTTACGTTATCGTACGCGTAAAAAAAATGTGTTGGGATGACACATGACATGACATGACAGTCAAATGCCATTTTTTTTTTACGCGAACGTTAATGTAAATTTAAAGTGGCAACTTGTGGTAAACATTCTGATGCTTTATTACAATCTCTTATAACTTGTCAAGTTCATTCCCTTAACTGAGCGTAGCGAGCAATTCTAGTAATATGATCTTTCATTTCCAGCCAGTCAGCGGTTAGCTGGCACTAACGAAACCTCCAAGCTGGATATTTACTGGCGAAATTACTCTCAATTTAGGGAATTAACTTGACTTGGTATAAGCGATTGTAGTAAGCCCCACGTAGTCATTTATGTACAGAGTACAGACTAGAGGCCAGGGGCAGCCCTAGGGTAGAGTGAATAAACGGCGCCTAGAGCCTAGAGCGATCTAGGCGCCATCACCAGGGTGCTAAAGCCAATAAAAAGTTACAATAAAAAAAAAGCGAAGAAGGCCTAGCGTCCAGAGCAACACTGACATACAAACATCGAAATCCAGTCGGGGCCTGACTCTTGAACAGAATTTCATTGGACAAGCATTGTAGAAATGTCAAACAAGAAATTTATGAACCCTATTTCAAAGCTTTAAGGTTCAAATATTTTTTTGGTGACAGTACCTAATGTAATGCCAATCCCGCGAAATTTGATTTGGGAGTCAGGGCACATAATATGTAATAGTACCTACTCCTTGTCAGAGGCTAGATCTACCCTTACCAATCCATAGAGGTATTATTTTCAAACCGTGAGAAAAAGCTACGAACTAAGAACTTAAGCAAACTAAACGATTTCTCTAGAATCACTCATACAATCAATCAAACACGTTCCGATTTAGGCGCGATAATACTACTTAATTGGCAAATTAAAATTCAAATGCCTAATGAAGGAGTTCGTTCGAGAATGGGAGTAAGAATTTACGATACTTGTGCAGTTTAGCTTAGTTTATAAGATGCAGATGGCCTACACTTGACCGCAATGTAGATTTTATTAACCATTAGCAATGATATTTTACTGTCGTTAATATTTGTCCTCAAAAAATTGAATTCATTAAGTACCTACGAGGATAACTATTTAACATAAGTATCAATTATAACGAGCTTCACCATGAGTGGCCCGGGCTCGGTTTCTGTTATTACAAGTATTATATAAGGCAGTTCTTCTATTTTTTTCAAACCGTCTAGTTTTATATATTTTAAGCTCAAACTAGAGTAGATAGGTATGTACGATTCTTTAGCGTGTGTGGTACACCGGGTACACGGCATGGAGCGTTAGCTGGGGGTGGATCGAAAACGTTGCATTTTTGTAAGATTTTCGTGATTATTTCATTGAATTGAAATAAAACTTAAATTTTTGCTCTATTATTGTGTGCATAATACTATTCAAAAACACATTGAATTGTCTAAAATTCGCCAATTATTTGCCACATTAAATAAAATTAAAAATTTACTGTAAGTACACAGTTAAAGTTAGATATAATTATGAAATTAAAAAGTTCATAAAAAAGTACGATCACATTTCTTCTTATCGATCTAAGCTCAACTGGTTACCAATTCGTCAACGCAGAAAAGTGAGAATTTTGTGGGTTCTTTTTTCTATTCTCTTCGATCCAAACTCTCCGATGTACCTGAAAAATAAGTTTCAATTCCTACACTCGTCTCATCAAAAAGATCTCCGATCAAGTAAAACTTTAGCTCTATTTACACCCCTTTTCTTTTCCTCCTACATGTCAAGCTCCTTCAGACTGTCTGCCATACGGCTCTGGAACTCTCTCCCAAGCAACATTCAGAAATCTACCTCCAAACTTGCTCTGAAGAGGTCGTTGCGAGAGCATTTTAAGTGAGCCGCTGATTCAGTAAACCATTTCATTGAGTTCAGATTCAGGCATCTACGTTTAACTCTCATAAATGGCAATTTAATTTAATTTTTATAGGTGCCATCTAGAATATCTTTTGACCATTTAAAAATACTCCTTTAGTCTATTTAAATAAAGATATTTGAGTTTGAACCGCCAACAGTCCATTTCAGGGTTCAACACACGGTCCTTATCAGGACCACCCCATCGGCAACCATTCAGATTAAAAGATAAACTGATTTCATATCATATATTATTATTCAATGTTATGTATATTTATTTTAAATGTATATGGATAGGAATATTTGTTGGCATGATAAGTATATATATAATTTATATGTATTTATGTAGTATACTATGATCTATATATGATTTATTTAGGTTTACGAATTGTATTAGGTATTTGTTAGTTTGAGTATTAGTAGGTTTTAAAGTTTTAGTTAAGTAACAAATTTGTTGTTTGTATTTTCTAGCACCAAATTCCATACGTTGCACAGCCCAGAATTCGTATGTTCTCTGTTAAACCTTGCGGTTGACTGGTAGAGAATGCCTCTAGGCATTATGTCCGCCAATTGTACCTATTTTTATAAATGTACAATAAAGAATAAATAAATAAATAAATAGAGAGATAATTTATACTTAATTTGAATTCAGCTAAATAATCACGAAATATAATAGTACGAACTGAAAAACTTCAACCTGTTGATATGACATTATTTTTTACTGTTTTTAAACTTTAGTTCATCCTAATATAGGTAGGCTACTTGTAATAGAAAATAAACGGAATATAATCATCGTGGCCAGTCACAAAGGGCCTTGCGCTGTCTCATTGGTCCGCGCGACAATAGCTGCACGCAACGTCGCTCGCTAATTGGTTATTTCATCCCGCCATTTGGGTCACTGGGTTTTTTATTTAGCCGAAAATAGAATAAAGCTGAACTTCCACCGCAGGAGAACAGTTTTAAAAACGAGCTTTTTGGCTATTTAGGCTGTTTCATAACACAAAATGAAGAAACACACAAAGTTGAGAGTTTCAGGGGGACAAACTATGTCAAACCATATTAACTGAAAAAAATCGAAAGTATGAGATAATTATCACTTAATCACAATTTTGACAATTCGCCACCTTTGTAACAAAGGAGCGGTTAAGGTTAGAAACCCAAACAAAGTACCACTATTCAACTTAAATGCAGATGACTGAAAAAAATGGAATTTAAAATATATAAGTTCTTTAATGTGATTAAACTGAATAATTTCTTTGCATTTTCAACAGCATCACCTCCTAAAAGATCCCAGATTAATGCTGTTTACAACTTCTAAAAGAGAGATATTTAGAGCTATAGTAGTGGATGAACAGCTTTATGGATGACGATAAAGTGACAGTTCAATTGCTCACCAAAATAAACTCAGGGCTACCTAATTATAATGAAGCCATTTGATCGTTGTTCGGTAATTCCAGTGCGGACTCTTGAGGAAGTAGGAGTCTTCCATAAATTTTAATGATATAAGGAAAAATTTATTTATATTTTTAGCATCTAAAATGTGTTAAAAACACAGTTTAAATCATCTGCGATAGACGTAAAGGCCTCTGATTATGATGATGGAAGGCTGAGCTTCGTCATTTTAAGCCTAGTCTTACACCCTAAGCCGAGGGCCTAGCTTCAATAGGTGGTCCCTTAACTACGTCATTCATCCCTCTAAGCGCGCTACTCAAATGATAGTTGGAATGGATTTGGTAATGATAGCCGGGATTATTAGCAGTAGCAAGGGACAGTAAACTTTGATTCTCGGATTTTACGTTCATTTGGAAACCCCTAATAGAATCCAACTTCAAGATATTTCAGCCTAGCACTCTAACCACTCGCAAACTGATGCTTTTTCGTTAATTATAATTGGCAATTTAGCGTAAATAAAGAAAAAAACTGCGAAATCTCAAACAATCACGGAAGCCTGTTTTGGTCACATTTTAATAATGAACTGTGGCTATCGATGCGGGGCGTGTAAAAACGCTATAGCATAAAAAACTGCGAACACTGAACTCGCCGCCAGCAGCCAAGTGCAAGGTCAGTACCGAATCGAAATTGCCTTGTGAAAGGGATTATGTCATTATACGTAGGTACGTTAGGCAGAAGGCCAAGTGTAGGAAAGGTTTGCCTTCTCGTCAAGGGGTCCAGTTAGACTTCAGAAAGGATGTACGATTGCTCCAATTACATGAGCAGTTCTAAGTGATTCTCCTGACGCCGTTTTTCACTATAAAATTGAATCTTAGTATCAGTTCTGTCTTGAATACACGAATTCACTTGTTAAGTGAGTAAGTAAGAAAAATGCGTTTATTGCTTTAAAGAAAGACAAATACAATTAATAAATAACACCGAAGGTAATTGGATGTGGATCAGCTTGTGCTGACCTAGGATCATGATTCTAAATAGCGCTGTTTTTCAGCCACTCCAATTTCTCTGTTAGGTGTTTAACGAGAAATTAGTGAATGAGGGCTAAAAAATAATACAAAATACAATAAAATTATAAAAATAAAACTTTCCACCCTAAAGAAACGTATGTTCAATTGTTCTCCCTTAGTAACGGCTAAAGTCAACTACTGAGGACATGTTAGTTAAATAGGGTAAAGTCGGGTAACAGCCTGTTTGGCTAAAATACAGCGTGTAAAAAACTTAAGCACCCGATACATAGGGCTTATTCTATCAGTGATGTTTGATATTAAGAGCTATGCCTGATGTGATACTTAAAACATTATAGTTTTGAAGTAAATTGAAGTTGAAATTAATGTCAAGACCTATGAATAACAACCCTTACACTCTCTAGAATCTCCGAAACATAAAACAAATGATTGTACAGAAGACGTGACAAAATATTGGCATTGCTTTTACTTGACTGCATACCCTAAGGTTGGCAAAAATTGTGACATTAGGTTAACAAAATATTTTTTTATTGAAAACGAAATTAATGCTATCTGCTTTAATATTTTTACATTTGAGGCTGCACGTGGTATTAGTCTAAATTATTAGTGTATTTTTTTACACTATGAGTACAGTCTGGTAACCATTTGAAATTGCACTTTTTCATGGAAGCAAAAGGGTTTGCACGCTTCTGCAGAATACTATACGTACACGTACTTTACATTCAAAACTAGTTAAATTTAGCCTTTAACTAAGCGTGACCATGCACCTACCCCACTTAATCCGTAACCGTAACTAGATCACAAAAAAAACAAGAATAAACTATTAATATTTCCTCCACGAAGGTCTCGACCTTTGCAGTTGAAAATCTACGAGAATTAAGTAAAAAAACCTATTATTGGGTTGATTGGACAGTCACAATAGGACGGAGAGTTGGATGGTACGGCGTTTTTAATTTGCTTATCCGATTGTTATGATGATGCATTGTCACCCTATTGTTACATGGACAACACTTTTACTGGGTCAATGTCACATGACAATGATGACTATGATGAGTGTTAATTAAATTATCGTTATTGGTTTTCATGATCTTTTCTTAGACAAACTTGTTGGGGGATGACGCCCAAAAAATTTGTCTTTAGTTAAGAAAGTGAGGATTACTTTCAACGCTATTGCAACGCTATTCGGCAGGAGCAGGACACATTTGATTTGAATTGACATACTAAATGATAAGAAACGTAAAAACTATCCAAGTGAAAATCTCATTTTTTTATTTTGACTTTTGTTTAGTTTTGGGAGAAGTGAACTTGGTGTAAGCTGCGCACGAATAATATTTCTTTCCTAATATTTCAGTGTCCTTTTTGACGCACTGAAAGATCTTTCCTTTCTGTATGTTGTATCTGTCAATACAACTTGGGGCACGTAAAAAGATTGGCGTTTCGTTCGTTCTCCACATCCTCATTGATATGGGGGGAGGAAATGAGATCGCACGGATATTATTTTCTTCAGTGACACATGTCAAAAAGATTTTTTCCCGCCGAACTGATGTCTGCAAAGTAATAAGTTAGGAATGAGATTTTGCTCGCAGATGTTTTGTTATTTCTTATGATAAAATATGATGTTTAAATGTAACTTGAGATGTATTGCCCGATGTTTTGATTTTCGACTATGTTAGCTGTTCAGTAATTTTAGTTACAGCAATGAATTTCCGTGTTAAAAACCGTTTTGTATCAAAAGGGTAAAAGACGACCAGATACAGATACTATGTCATGGATTTTGACATACAGGGTTATTTTATACCAACCAAAATTTTCCCAGACATTAGACATCAATCAGACATCAAGACAGCTTTTTTTTAAAAAAGAGTAGGGCTTTTCTAACTTTTCAATTTTTTTTCGAACAGTTTATTCGTGCGGCGTGGTTACTTATTCAAAATTGAATTTCAACTTCTGAATAAAGCGCGGGCTGGGAGTTGAAGAGACTGCGAGCCCGCCGCCACTCACGTCGTGCAGTATCAACGAAACTAGTGATTTTTTATACCTTTGAGTAGTTATAATAACATTAATAACTCAACAAATTAGTACTGAAGGTTGTAAACAGAAAAATACGTATTTTGCCATTTTCTCCATAGATCCTCATATTTCAATTTGGATGGTGTTTATAAAATAGCCCTGTACCTATATATGTTGGTTTTGGCTTGTACTCGTAAAGCTTTAGACAGTAACTTTCAAAATGAATTAAGAGGGCCTTAGTTTGGGTTTCCCATAGGAACTAAGAAGCCATATCCGAAACAATTTAAAATAAGGAATCAGCAGTATTAAATAATTTTTTCACTTCTCATGCTCTAAAAGTACGCCAATATAGCCCTATGAAGCG
This sequence comes from Udea olivalis, assembly GCA_947369235.1. Classification (NCBI taxonomy): domain Eukaryota; kingdom Metazoa; phylum Arthropoda; class Insecta; order Lepidoptera; family Crambidae; genus Udea; species Udea olivalis. The sequence goes on along the minus strand of OX376362.1, from coordinate 3,288,025 downwards.
GGGCTAGGGAATAAAGTGACCACTTTAGTCCCTAGGGAGTAAAAAGTAATCAGTTTTTTAATTTCCTTCATGTGACAAAGACAAACTAAAACAGTCAGTAAAAATATACTATTATCTGTGGAGTGTGGACCGTCTTCATTGGGAAAATGTTGAGAGTTTTAGTTCCATGGTTTGTCCGTGGCGAAAGTGGTGCCATGTGTTTTAAATTGTTAATCTGTGGTTCAGTTCAGAATAAAAAACTGACCACGAAAATTTCAGAACTTTTGTCAAGTGTAAAGGTCGGTTTTAAATGTTTTTGTACTAAATTGACTATTTTTCTCGCAATCGAAGTGAAAAGTACAGTTTGCACCTCGAGACTGAACGCCAACTTAATATACCCTCGGTTTCATTGACTCCCTCGCACGCTCGGGAGTCAAACCTCCTCTGGTATATTATGGCTTCGTTTAGTCCCTCGATATAAAATATACTATGATGAATCTGGTCATTATTGAAAATGAATAAAACTGCTCAAGTTGATCCAGTCACTTAAACATGCAATAAAAGCGAAGGGAGAATATTTTAATACAATTATCATAGGAAGCTAATTTACAAGTCTCCCACAGTTGTCGTTGGTCATAACGACCTCGGAATAAGGACGTAATTTCGTCAACCCTATAATTTCGTGAGTCGTCAGTATGCAACGCGAAGTTATAGGTAGATATATATCATTAGTAATTCGCTTCACGTTTGAGTTGAGTTGAGTCCGAAATGAAATTACGCAGTTCTATCACTTAATTTGTAATAGAGTGTCAGTCAAGAGTGTAAATAGAGATTCTTCACTGTTTTTATGAATTCTGCTTTAATATTTGGTTGGCAAGAAACGGTTATTGCCTTCATTTGGGCAGCACATGTTAATGCATCGGTTTTAAAAAAAGAAACAATTAGAAAAATTTTTTTAACTGTTAATAAAATCAATTTGTTCAGCAAATAAAACATCTTTAGCCAGCTATTATTTAAATTAACTGAGCAGAAATTATTTATTATACGGCAAAATTCATTGATTAGCTCATGAAGTTTCTATAGAGAAACATTTGAAAATTGGTGCATAAGAATAGTAAAATATTGCAACCCACAAAATTTATCACCCAAAATCGATATTGCCTACTGATTTTTTTTGCACCAAATATGCGATATCGAGTTTTGTATGCGTTACGTTAGTTTATCACTAAGAATACTGCGTGTAGTGATTAGAATTACTTATGCTTAACCATACCTTAACTAATTGTGAAATGGTCAACACCAACCTCCACGAAGGTCGGCAAACGAACAAAACAATGACTTTCACTTAATTGTAGGCAAAAAATATAGTTGCAAAAAAGACACAAATGATTGTGCGGTATGTAAAGGTTAATTACCATTATCTATTTTTTAAGACGTGTGGGGCAGGGGGGAAGAGGAGCGTTTGCCCAGCAGTGGGATCCCAGTGGCTTATTTAGATTAGATTAGATAATAGTTTTTTAAGCAGAAGTTCTAGCCGTAGGTTTGTAAAGTCCTTAGCTTTGTTATGATCTGATCTACATGGTTCTAAGACTAAGATATTTTATGTAAAGTTTTCGGTATCATCTGCTAATAATTCTGACTGTAAAATACAGAAGAATAAGTGAAAAGGACTTATTCATTTACAATGCCTAGGGATCCCCTAGTGGCACCCAAGTGGCATTATATTATTATAGTATTTATGTCTATTATTTAGTATATTTTGCTTTGAATTTAACGATTGAAAAATACTTACTGTGAAAACTTTTTTGACTGGCCTGTTGGCGCAATGGCAGCGATCCTGCCTTTAGCGCCGGAGGTCGTGGGTTCGATTCCCACCCATGACAAACATTTGTGTGACGAACATTAGTGTTTTTTGTTTGTGTTATTATCTATATAAGTATGTATTTAGAAATCTTTAAGTATGTTTAACAGTCTCTGACGCCCATAGTTCAAGCTCTGCTTAGTTTGGGGTCAGATGATCTTGGTATAAATTGTCCCAGAAATTAATTTTATTTATTTAAAGTCTATTTAAATAATTTTGTTTGAGTTTTGAGTTCACCCTTATCATCGTTACCAACCATGGTAAAGCTTGTCTATTGCGTCCATATTTAAAAATTGTACATGAAGCCAATATCCATTCATTGTAGCAATGACTAGATTCCAACGTTGAAGGCGAGAGAGAGAGAGAGAGAGAGAGAGAGAGAGAGATAGAGAGAGAGAGAGAGAGAGAGAGAAAGAGAGAAGTGAGACAGTGAAGGCTAATTGTTTTACTTTTCTTTACTTTATGTGTGCGTGAATGCGGTGGAGGGACGCGTCATTTCAGATTAGATAAGCTCTATGAGATCGGCATGAAGGCCTTTTCTCAGTCAGGCCTGATAAAAAAACTTAAACAAAATAATAAATATCTGGGACACATAAGGATCATCCGACCCCAAACTAAGCAGAGCTTGTAATAAGGGTGTGAGTGACTGATAAACAAACATAAATGTTTCCAAATACATACTTAAATAGATAATAACACCCTCTCACAGAACAAATACAATCTTTTTTGTTTGTCAAATTTAATGTTCTTTATAATAATCTGTCCTTGGTGGGGATCGAACCCGTGACGGCAATAATAATCTCAACACGTACATACTTAAAACCGGTTCTATTTTAATAAACACAGAAAAATATAAGCAATATTATTTTAATTACTTTATTAAATCTTAGTTTAATTACAATTTACATTTAAATAGCATCTTAAAGCGTCATAAAGTATTATAATATACCTACAATTTGTTTGTGTAATAAAACTTAACAATTAATAAAAATGCACTTACAAGACAGATGTTCGAATGACTGCGTTAAAAAAATTTAATTGTATGCATTTCCGGGTGTCTTCATTTATATATAACACTTTTAAAAATACCTGTTATTTCTTAATCACTACTTCAACAATCATTCATAAAAATCTCTTCACAGACTAAATTGTACTTCATGTAAAGGTAATACAGATTATAATTAAACAATAGAATCAGTGTCATAGTTTGTCAATAGAAATCTAGTTGACTGACTCAATGGAGGTATTCCCCACTTAATTGATTATGCATTAGTCGGAATAACATGTTTCTTTTTGTATGCGGTTGTGTTTACCAGTTAATTGTCCAAGAATCGATTTAAAAAAAAATACATTAACCTACGGAAATAGTGGTCTGCTACCTGCCGTCTTCTAGCATGCAGACGTAGGTATTATAATACTTGGAAAAAGAATACCATTAATCTAAGATACGAGTACATATATACAAATTGTTAAAGGTTAGGTTAAACTGTAAAAAATAAATGTTCGAAAAAAAGATGGCGGATAAAACAAAACGCGGTTTAAAAACGGCTATAGGTTTTTATTGATATATTCTCTATGATTATATTGATAATGTTAGAATTTAAACATTTTTTTCAACAAACAATTTTAACTCTATTAACACGCATTGTAAAACCAAATCAAGTTTAAAAGAGTCTGTTTCTCGCCGGGTCTTCTCAGTAAGAATCAACTCCGACGCGGTTGTAGACCCGCACTGCTCGCATATTGTATATTTATATTATTATGTTTATTATTTAGTATTTATTTTCTCTTGTTTGGACTATTCATAAGTACTTTTACAGTCCAATTTAATAAAGACATTTTGAGTTTAAGTTTCGATTTTATTGTTATTTGCCAAAAATAGGTTCAAAACATGCATCATAGTCCACAAGGCATAATTTTCTTCCATACAATTAGTATTTTTACCTAATAATTATGTAACTACTAGTAATGACGTCTACATGCCTAAGCAGCGATTTTTTCGACGGCTTGTCAAAATATTGTTAAAATCATGTCGCCAGCCGAATGTCACTGCATGATATTTTTCGCCGACAAATTTTATTATTTAAAATAATACCTAATTCTTCAAGATTTTATAATCTCTCTTTCATGAAAACAAACAGAAAAATCCTGTAAGCAGTAATCTGTTTGGTAACGTTATATCACTAGTTCAACTATGTCAAGGATGGCCTGGTAATGACCGAGCGAAAATTAGACATCTCGCGTGCTGTCTCGCCATTGTCTCAGACATCTTTATTGTGTTGTCGGCTTTAGTTAAATGTCTAAGTTGGAATCTCTATTTAGTTAGCGAAGAATTTTGATGAATATACCGAAATTAAGGCTGTTGGGAGTTGTTTTTGTAATCGAATTGAAACCAGGATCGTCTTCAAGGGGCCCTGGTCACATTAAGACAATGAGGCCTTTTTGACTTCAACTGTCGAATATTTTATTGAAGTTTTAGTGTACATTTCAAGGGGCCTTAGGATCGCGGGTCCCTGAGCACGTGCCCAAAGTGCCAAATAGTAAAGAGTGGCCTGATTGAAACAATCCTAGACCTAATTTTGACTAACTTGACGTTAGCGATCCCTAAAGATCGCGGGTTCGATCCCCATCCAAGGAAACGTTCGTGGAAACATTTTCTATTTGTTCTGTGTTAATATCTATTTAGAAATGTTTGAAAAGGTTTAGAGTTTCTAACATCCATAGTACAAGTTCTGCTTAGTTTGGGGTCAGATGTTCTTGAAGTAAGGTGTCCAGATATTCATTTAATTGTTTAAACAACACACCACTTGTCATGGTCTAAATATTCTTGTGTTACTAGGTACCAGACAAGGAATTAAGCCAGCGGCTTCTCCCAGCACATTGACCCGACCGGTATTCGATCAATTGACGCCACGCAATTCAGTGCGAGAAACCGTGCTACTATGCCAATCTTGTAGTCAACAATTTATAAAAATTAATACATTATTTGAAACTAGAGTTATTTAAACGAAAACTTGTGAACACATTATTACAACAATAACCTAATTAACAAGACGTGGTCTCATTGCTTACTCTAGCGAGGAAAATACTTCGTTAGATAATACGCCTTCGCGTTGTCATGTGGATGCCATAAATTGTTTATGAGATTAATTACGCGTTCATGTAATTATAATAATCCAATCAGGTATGCGTCAGCTTTGATGAATTTCGCACACTTTGATTTAAGTACAAAGTAGGAAGGAGTAGATATTGTGGATAGGATTAAAATCAATATCTTCAAAAGGGGTTTGAAAATGTTCTTAATGGGTTTTCATAGCGTGACTGATCAGGGTTATGGGTAGTATCTATTAGGCTGCGCTTATTTTATATAACAACCCGAAACACATGTCCAGGACCTCTGTAACCTATTTGGAGCGCTGAACACATTAGGATTAGTGATGTACAAACCTCGAGGCGTCGAGTTCTACTTTTGAAGCCTCGAGGCGGATTGGCTAGACTCAGTGAGCCCAGTAGGCTCGTAGACCCGAGCCCAACCGAGACGCTAGCTCCCTGAGCCGCAACTCGAGGCTTCAGGGGAGTTCGAGCCTTCAAAAGAGCTCGAACCTATCAAAAGACCTCGAATCTTAAAAGAGGTTCAAGAAGACTCGCTTCTTAAACCTCTTCACCATAATATTTTTCATGATGGTTAAAATGTCTTTTTCTGTTAATTGAACCTCTATTTTTCAAAATGCCCTTCTAGTGACATATATTATTATATCCTACAAACACATATTTTATTGCCTGCTTTGAAAAGGAAGACTCCAAACTAACTTGTTAGCGACTCGCCACGTCTCGAGCGCTAAAAAAGACTCGAGCCCTGAAAAAGCCTCGAGATCGATCGAGCTCTCAAGAAGGCTCTAGTTCTGGAAAAGACTCCCGACTCCGAGTCGTCGAGCTTCATACAAACGAGGCGAGCCCTGTAAATGACACCGAGCTCTAGACAAAAGGACTCGGAAGCCCCGAGCCTTGCTTGCACATCTCTAATTAGGATAATGGGGCATTTTTTACTTTAAGTTCAAATATTTTATTAAACTGTTTTTTTAGGAGATTCTATTCTCCTAAAAAAACAGGGCATGCCAATAATATAGCAGTCACGGCAGAAGCTAATCTAATGGTGTAAAAACTGCAAGATTGATCTTGACAGGCACAGCTTGTGATTCTAAATGGACATTTAGACTGGCTTCTGTTGTCACGTAACAGCTACTTGCATGCCCGCTAAATGCTAACATGATCAAGTTTCGAGCTTTAGGATGTACGCGTGCTTGTTTGCGATTGACGAAACATAAAATACTCATCACTGTCTTCAGCCCGTAGGCACGCTACCACTGTTGAACATAGGCCTTCTAGCGCCGCCACATACGGTCCTCCGCTTTCCGCATCCAGCCGCTTCCTGCCACGTTCCTCAGGTCGCCGGTCCACCTAGCAGGTGGTCGCCCCACTAACCGTTGACTCCGTGGTCTTCACTACAGAACACGTTTCCCCCACCTTACATCAGTCTTATAACACACCTGCCAGTGTGTCAGCGGAGTGGTGAGGAAGTTTGCGGGCGGGTGAAATTCAATGCTGCCAACCTAATGATTTTGACAGCTCGAAGTGCACAGTTATAAAAATCGGTTTATATGACACACGTAACCCACCTAACAAAATCCAATATTATCTCAAAAAAGAAGCAAGACACGATAACTCCCTGAGGCCGAAGCCCATACAAGTTCACCGTTCTTCTTTTCATAAACTTTCTTCAATTTTATCTTAACACTAGCTTCTGCCCGCGACTTCGTCCGCGTGGAATGATGATATATAGCCTATAGCCTTCCTCGATAATTGGGCTATCTAACACTCAAAGTTATTTTCAAATCGGACCAGTAGTTCCTGAGATAAGCGCGTCCATGCAAACAAACAAAGAAACTCTTCAGCTTTATAATATTAGTATAGATTCGGACAAAAACGTTTGTTCTGTGTATGATAGGTATGTCTTGGATAGGTATGTAACTACTCATAATTGAAGTATGACCAATAAATAATAGTTATTCAATAACGTCATCGTGATTTATAATCACAATCGTGTTTACACCTTAGTGAGGGGCAGGCTAGCTTGTTTTTGTAGATAAGTTGATGTGGGTTCATCTAAACCTAAAGTGGACAGTCCTACTTCATTTCCGCATTCAAATCTCCTGTACAGTCAACGGCAAAAATAAGTGATGATTGAACAAATTTCCAATTTGTTTTTATGAATGAAAACTACGTAATAAAATGAACATGAGGCATATATCCATTGTATTGAATGAACTTATCTCATTGATATTCTTAGTAGTGTAATAAGCTGTATAGTTTTTGTAAAATCATCAATCAAATGTATCTACATGATATAACTTGCCAAGGAAGGTTATTCTCAGAAACTCACATTGAATCTCGCACAGTGATTACGCTGTGATTCATTTCTCTTAATCTGTAAAATCACGACACGATTGGCGTAGTGCGCTGAAGCACGGTTTTTCGCCTTGACGGTGGCCTGGGAGTACTGAGAGACCCCCTGGCCTGATTCTTTGTCTGGTACCTCGTAACACAAGTAAATGTATCCTTACTTCGAGACCATGATAAGAGGTGTGTTGTCTGGTGTATATTTGTTTATATTTAAATAGGACCACGACGACCGCGACATTAATAATTGACGTTTTAATGAAAAAAGCCAAGTTGAATACGGTTTTACAAGTAAATAAATAAATAATAAATATCTGGGACAATTCACACCAAGATCTTCTGACCCCAAACTAAGCAGAGCTTGTAATATGGGCGTCAGAGACTGATACACATACTTAAATATTTCTAAATACATACTTAAATAGATAATAACACCCAGACACACAACAAATATAAATGTTCGTCGCACAAATATTTGTCATATGTGGGGATCGAACCCACTACCTCCGGCGCTAAAGGCAGGATCGCTGCCATTGCGCCAACAGGCCAGTCAAAGTAAGAGTGAGATCGGCCACAGGACTCACAGGCGAGCGAGTTCGAGTTCGAATTCTTATAGAATTGCCTACTTATTTCCTAGTAGGTGCATTTGTTTATAAGTTCGTGACGTGACAACCTCCGGAGGTGGAAGGCGGACATTTTAATTCATAAACAATGGAATCTGGTCATGTCAACTACTTACCATACTAACTTACAAGATAATAACACGCCATGTTTTGCTATATAGCCATCAAATACTTCTTTAATAAAACAGTTGTAAATTGGCCCTTTTGCACGTAAATGTGTATAGTGGTTTTTTTTACTGTAGGGATTTATATGACATACGTAGGTGAAGTACATACTATCCAAGTGAAATTTATAATTAAAACTATTCCCAAATGCTTTATCAAATAGTTTTTTCTGCCATCAGTAATTTCAAAATGATAGGTATTATTGTCCCACACTTGACTGTTAAGAAATAAGTGAGTACCTATGTGTGTATATGTACTACTAATATGTTTTTAAAATCGCAAGATGTAAAACCACAACAAGTTTAAAAGAGTAACTACTGAGTTTCTCGCCGGGTCTTCTCAGTAAGAATCAACTTCTCCGAAGCGGTGGTAAAGTCACATTATGTTTGTATACTGTTTATTTAATCATATTACTATAGTATTTATGTCTATTATTAAGTATATTTTTTGACTATTTAAAAGTACTGATTAAGTCTATTTAAATAAAGATACTAGAGTTTGAGTTTTGAGTTTGAGTCAATTCGACGCTTACGCACGCTCGAGGGAGCGGGACTTAAACCAGCGCCTTTCTTCTATAGTTCCTATCTTTCGATAGAAAATTCTAGATTTTTATGGTTAAGATTATTAGAATTTTAAGTGGTCTGGAGTATAGACTGTATTCCATGTAAATTTTATTTAAATTGTTAGTTTACAAAAAGCCGAGAGGGGACCCAAGAAGCGCTGGCTCGACGTCGTTAAGGGTGACATGCGTGCCAACAGACTCACCACTGAGGATGCACAAGACCGCGCGAAGTGGGCCAAGAACATAAGAAAGGCGGACCCTGGGACCCCACACACCAGTGTGGGTTCACAACCGTGTCTATCCCGGATGATGATGTTAGTTTACAAAAAACACATGCGGCGTTAGCGGCAGGTGAGTGCCAGGAGCGACTTTAGGGCGTTTCTCACATTAATAAATCACATTGTAACGATGCCGTTTCCCTTCAGTCTCGTGGACGTTACAACCTCCACGATCGCTGGAAACTTCATGGTTTAACTGCTGGCCATTAAAAGTATTTTGTACTTGTTTTCAAATTTGATTCAATTCGATTTTTGTTTCGCATTGCATGCACAGCTTTTTTGATTCAGTTCTACCAAAACCATCGTACTGAACAGTTTGTGAGCATTTTAACAGATTACCAGTTTAACTAGTATAACTTACGTGATGGTGTATTTTTAAATACTCTAAATAACCAATTTTGTAAACAGTTAAACAGTTATAAGTAACAGGAACCCGTGTATCGGGGTAAGCATATCATACCTATTTACTTACCTATTACTATTAGATAATCTATTACCTAGGACTCTTTGTATTCATTTATTGTTATTTTGTTACAGTTCTTCTTTCCTACCTATACTTTTACCCTAAATAATAAATAAGTCACTGGATTGGCTGATCTTTTATTAACTATTCACAACTACAACTACTCCTAAATATTGTGTGACGAATCCCGGCGCTCCGGCTCCTGTATTGCTGGCCAGCATCGAGGATTCACGTTATATGGCGCCCGAACAAAAAATCGAAGATATCTCTTCTCTGCAGCTCGAAACCACGAGTGAAGAATAATATTTGTTATTTCCAGTAACTGAAAAAGAAGATAATTTAGGACGTTTGTGCAATTTATAATGTGTGTTTAAGTGTGGTACTTATTTAGTGCATTTACCCTACCCTATTTTGTGTACTATCATTCATCCCCATTTCATTACACTATACCATACCGTTTTCACAACCAAATATACTTCAATCACTATACACACATTTTACAGACAATAATACGATCGACGCTACTACTGCTGGTTACAAATGTAATCGGTTCCCGATGCTTTAGTAGCGGAGGCATTACATTCACAAATTTATTACCTACCCTTACTTATTATCCCAAAGATACTTTCAGTACCCTTTACTTTATTTACACCACAGCCCTACAGACATCACCTACTCTACGGCTTGTCTAACCGACAGCTACATAAACCTTCGAGGTTTTGGAGTTCAAACCCTCGGTTACTTCAAATCTCGTTGGTTAACACATCCTTGGCTTTGGGGAGTACCCTTAACCAAGATACTACACGCTTGGCTCGTATTTCTTTAGGTCTTCGAGGCCGACTAAGTTTACGCAAGCTAAGTATACATACAAACATTACATACATCGAATAACAAAATATTTTATACCAAATACACCACTCTCCAACTTATTTTCGTACTTCATCAATTTATCTTACTAGAATTGAGCAATAATTTTTACAATAATTTATAATCATTACTATTTTCAATTTAAAACGTCAACTTTGCTTCTGAACTGACATTGTCAGACATTGTCACACTATTTATCTTCAAATCAAATAATTTTCTCTTTTCAAACTAAGAAAAGGTTTTATACCTTATTTTTATCTTATTATAATACCAGTTGTACAACATGGATATTTTTCAATTGAACAATACAGAAATTATTTACGAACTTAGATTACGTAACGCAAATTTTCAACCAACTCTAACTGCCGTTGAATTGCGTGAAATCCTATCCATTACCTTATCAGAACCAAATACATACATACATGTGGATTTTTAGTGATTTTGGTAATAATATATTTTGATAATTTTTTAATGGTTTACTTACACCAAAAATAACACCTAATATTACTCATGTTTTCACAAGGCCATGTACGGTTTAGTCGATATTTTATTTAATATTCTATATTCGGGTGTAGTTTATTATTTATTTCTCTTTAACCTTCAATAGTTGTTTTGGAGCGGTTGGTAACTCCCATCTTAAACTAAGCCTTATTACCAGGAGCGGCTTGGGAACTCCTTAAAAATAAGCCTTAGCCCCTTTGATTTCTCAAATACTTTATTGTAGTTTATGTAAAAGTATATTCTTATTCCCATTTTTTCCATAGTTTAAGAGCGGTTGGTAACTCTTGAAATAAGCCTTACCACCAGGAGCGGTAGGTAACTCCTAATAAATAAGCCTTTACCATTTGATGCTAACCTTTTTATGAGTTCCTCATGAGTGAATCCCAGTTAATGAACAGGGTCACTTATTTTCTTTTCTTGTTGGTTCATCCAGTTACTGGCGTTAGCATAGCCAGTAATTGTTTGATTCACTTGAGAGAGTGTATCATTATCATATGTGTATTAAATAAAGTGGTATGTATTCTATAGATTATTCATGTGTAGTGTATAATATAACCAATAAACCGTAGGTCGTTGGCATGTGAAAGATATGAAACCTATCCCAAAATTAAGATAACTAAACTATCGATCACCGTATACTCTAATTTACCATATTTTCTTTATATAATTAGGACTTTTGTTAATAATTCCCTATTTGGTGTTTTTACTCACCGTATACTCTAATTTACCATATTTTCTTTATATAATTACTTATTGATTTATTATAATTTATTATTACTTTAAGCGTGACGCATGTCACTTAGTCAAATGATTTATATAGGTACTGTTTTTATATACATCTCCATCCTTTCGGCTAACCATTAACTACCATGTCAATACGTAATTTTGTACATATAAGATTATTATGTTTTAATAATTTTCTCTATGGAGCGGATAACAACTCCTTAAATAAGCCTATGTTATAGTAATCGTCGTAATTTTCTCTATGGAGCGGATAACAACTCCTTAAATAAGCCTATGTTATAGTAATCGTCGTATTTTTCTCTATGGAGCGGATAACAACTCCTTAAATAAGCCTCTGTTATTCTCTCTCTATAGTAATTGGACTACAACCAACTTACTTATTATCTTATTAGTAATTACTTTTAGTAAGTACTTACTTATTAAAGTCCCTAATGAGATTAAATCTTATCTTCTGACCATATTAAGGTTAGTAAACTTGTACATTTTTAAGACACTTAACACCAACACTTACACATGACATTCATCACACACATAAAAACTAAACATGATCACCAAAAGCCAGCGGGTGGTGACTGGCATATTTAAATAAGCCTGCACTAATCTAGGTTAGTTTCATGAGAAACATCTTCTATTATATAAGATTTCTCTACTTGACTGATGCCTTAATTCAAACTTACAGAATTAAGACTTTGTTAGATACGACGGATGTTAGTATTTGAATGAAACCGAAACCAACCTAGTGTAAATTTCTCACTGTAAAAAACATTCGTTTACCCAAAATTCTATCATACACTTCCATTTAATTAATTAATAGGTTATTACTTATATTGTATTTTTTATAAAATAAGTGATTTGTTTGTTAACTTGTTTGTTGATTTGTTTGTTGACTTGTTTGTTGACTTGTTTGTTGACTTGTTTGTTGACTTGTTTGTTGACTTGTTTGTTGACTTGGTTGTTGACTTGTAACTATCAACTTATCTTCCAAATTTAACTTATTGTAAAAACGACATCGTTAACATTACCTTATTTTTTTAACATTAACTTAACTTTAACTTAACTTAACTTTAACTTTCAAAAAAAAAATCCTTGAAGATTTTTTTTTTGCGCCGGCCACCCCGGTATTGTAACGATGCCGTTTCCCTTCAGTCTCGTGGACGTTACAACCTCCACGATCGCTGGAAACTTCATGGTTTAACTGCTGGCCATTAAAAGTATTTTGTACTTGTTTTCAAATTTGATTCAATTCGATTTTTGTTTCGCATTGCATGCACAGCTTTTTTGATTCAGTTCTACCAAAACCATCGTACTGAACAGTTTGTGAGCATTTTAACAGATTACCAGTTTAACTAGTATAACTTACGTGATGGTGTATTTTTAAATACTCTAAATAACCAATTTTGTAAACAGTTAAACAGTTATAAGTAACAGGAACCCGTGTATCGGGGTAAGCATATCATACCTATTTACTTACCTATTACTATTAGATAATCTATTACCTAGGACTCTTTGTATTCATTTATTGTTATTTTGTTACAGTTCTTCTTTCCTACCTATACTTTTACCCTAAATAATAAATAAGTCACTGGATTGGCTGATCTTTTATTAACTATTCACAACTACAACTACTCCTAAATATTGTGTGACGAATCCCGGCGCTCCGGCTCCTGTATTGCTGGCCAGCATCGAGGATTCACGTTATAACTTTACTAAGTAAAAATATTATGATAAAGGTATATATATACCTATACCCAGCACTGGTTGTGTTGTATGTAGGCTGAAATTACAATGATGATGATTAATTTATTAGATTTCATCAGGCGTGTTGTTGCCCACAGCTTCGCGTCATCATAAACCATAGCACTTTTAAACTACTTTCGCCGTATGATGATATCCCTGACAGTTCATAATTGTCAATTAAAGTGCTGTAACGAATGTAATTTAATCGAGTTGGCAAAGGAAATGGAATCAGATTCACCGATTTTTAATTTTTTAATAAATTCTTAATAAACGGGTTATGGTTAATAAGTTATAAAATAAAACGCGGTATGTCGAAAATAATAGTTAAAAAATAGCACACAAGGCAGACGCACTGGTACTGATGCGAATGACGTGATTACAAATTACAAAATGGTCGCACCTCTTAATCGATTTTTTGTCGATTCAGTAGTGTCAATACCCCATTGATGGCGTTCCTTTTCACGCATCAAGCGCTGTAAAGATATATTAATTTAATTTTAAATACTTCACACATACGAGCACTCACGAACTATTAGCATTATTGTTCCTTTTATACTTATTACTTTTACATAAGCAATAATTTATGGACTGGAAATATACTATAATAATAGGTATCACTCATGTATCAAATCTGTATGGAGAGCGGGGTTTTTCTATCACAAGTATTTTATTACTTAAAAGAAAGCCTCAATCGAAATTAAGAAATGTATAATCTTGATACTGAATAAAGAATTTGTATTTTGTTTGTTGTACTTCATTTATTAACGGTAAATAATAATAACAATAATTTACTCGATAAGATTCGAAAGAAAAATAGTTTTTTAATAGTTTATAACATTTTCTTTTGCTAGTTTCTTTTTATTTAGTTTGAAATAGTATGCGTGACACGGAACAATAAGAGCTGTCAGGCATATCATCTTACAGTGAAAATAGTATAATAAGATACCTTAAATAATTATCATGTTATTTAAGTTTTAATAGTTCATGCATAAACTAAGAAAATGCTACGATTTAACCTTCCCGCAAACGATTTTTCCCAACGTAATTAGTTTATGAAGCTTCTTTTACTACAGTATTGTATTATAAGTTCTAAACTACTGATACCACTATCAAGATGCATCTTAGTTGTTAAGTATCAATAATCACTTATTTGTTACTCTCAAATTGTATGCAATAAATAAATAAATAGCATTGACCTCTACTCCTGTCACATAGTACTGGATGGCAATACTCATTAAATACTAATTATATCTGTTATTATTTCCTCGTAGGTAAATAACAATGAATTCCATTTTCATAGCATTGTTAGAGGACCGATGATTGTAGTAATTGAACAATTTACAAGAGTTCTGTTCTATAAGTGTGATAGAAATGAAGATCTCGGTATACTTATATCTATACTAGTATCATAAAACTAAAGAGTTTGTTTGCTTGAACGCGTAAATCTCAGGAACCGTTGGTCCGATTTGGAAAATTCTTTCAGTGTTAGATAGCTCATTTATCGAGAAAGGCTATAAGCTATATATAATCATTCCATGCGGACGGAGTCGCGGGCAGAAGCTAGTTTGTTGATAAATAAAAATAATAATTAGTAAAGGCATAAATAAAGGTATAAGTATCTAAATAAAAATACATCGTAAAATGTTGTTGTTGCTAAGCACAAAACTCGTCGAGAAGGGCTCGACCAATTAGCCTATTCTTTTTTGAACTTTTCTTATAAAAAGAGAAAAAACGAAAAATTACGAAAAAAAAACACTTTTCTGTTCGGATACGCGTTACCATTGCGTGCGATTTTAATAATATTAGGTCGCCGACAAGATTTTCATGAATCTTACTAATTCCTACTAGGTAATACTGTACGTCTACCACGAGTTGCCACTTTGAATTGACATTATCGTTCGCGTAAAAAAATGTATTGGGATTTGAGATTGTCATGTCACATGTCATCCCATAATGTACATTTGAAGTGGCAACTCGTGGTAGACGTAAAATGCGATTGTTTGTGAGTATGAATGTTTGTTAAAATACTAAAAATTACTAAACGGCTTTAGATGAAACTTTACAGTAATATAGTTACATCAGAGTAACATATAGGGTACAATAAAATTAATAAAGATTTTATGCATAAAATTATTATCACGCGGGCGAAGCCGCGGATGAAACCTAGTTCTAATATTTATTTTGTCAACTACTCCATATTCTAAATAGTTTTAAGTGATACCTAAGTTAAGCAGAAAAATTAAATATACGTTTTCTAACATTTTATTATTATTGGTTTACTCTTAGAAAACCGTCCCTTCTCTGAAGCCCAATGCTCATGAATTATTTGAACTTTACGCGAGAAACAAGTTTTAGTTGTTGATTAAACAAAAAATACTTAGCTATCAATAAGAATAGCTCTATCTTATCAATAGGAAATAAGCCTCAGCCTTGTCCTTAGTATTGTTATTATAGTACTAACATTTCCTACCTTGGGTTAGAAACGATGACCCTTCCATACCCATTTATGAAAACGACAATTACAGGAAAGCAATAATTGTATTTATGAACTAAATGTACGTTGAAACGTGGAGAGTCAGTGTTATCAGAATAGACTGGCTAAAATACTCGCAGGCTTGATAGAAATTGGGCTTAGTAGATAAATGACCTATTCGCAAAATGCCTCATTCTATAAATTCCCCTTTTCGTGAAATGCCCTGTTCTACTTTGGGCTGATTCGCAGAAGGACCTATCCTTACAATGACCTATTCTCGAAAGTCAGAAATTGTAAAATCTTCTGTTTCAAATAATATAATGACTGACATCCTTATTCTTCCGTGATTTTACCACAATCCCTTTTGACGACTCACATGATTGGCGTAGTGCGCTGTAGCACGGTTTCTCGCCTCAATTTCCGTAGTGTTCCGGGTTCGATTCCCAGTCGTGTCAATTCAGGGATCGATCTTTTCTAAATTGGCTCGGGTCTGGTTGTGCTGAGAGACACCCCTGGTTTAATTCCTTGTCTGGTATCTCGTAACACAAGGATATTCATCTCAGATATTCATTGTACGGATGCGTTCACATGAACCAGACTAAGGGGCACCTTATGCTGCTGACTTAAGACCCATTTGCAATGGTTTTGTAAAGGTTGATGTGAACGCCTCTGTACTAGACAACGTTAGTCCCTCCGTTTGTATGAAAACTCAGCGTACCACTTCTTTGACACCTTAAGTCACGTCAGAATAGCGTTTTAGTGAATGCAATGGTTAATCCACATGAAACCGATTTAAAGGCGGAATAAGAGTACAGCAGTTAATATACATCAATCGATTTTGATATCGATTGCATTCGAGGTCAGATAGAGAATAAGTTTAAATAAATGTTATGCTTTGTTAACAAGAATAACTACTTTGAATATATTGTGATTAAAACTTCACATTTATTATTAATTACTTACTTAACCCTACTTCGAGACCATGACAAGTGATGTGTTGTCCGGCGCATATTTATTTATTTACACTATTTTCAAGTTTAATCCGATTAATTCCGTCTCAAACGATAATGTTAACAGTATTTTCAAGTACACAATATACACGACCAGTGTCTTATTACTAGCAGAAGAACTTGCACGTATTAGGTATTATGTCATTAATGTCCGTCTGTCTAGGCCTTCACAAGTTATCAATAACTGCAGATGCTAATCATTGCGGTCAAGTTCGTTACAAAAAAGGCCTTGCTGAGGTCTATTTGATTTAAGAGATAGACAGATTTAGGGTAATAAAGAAAAGTAACATAACATAACATAACATACCATCACGACTTTATCCCAAACGGGGTAGTCAGAGGCAAGTGATGCTGTTATCTTCATGGTGAACGGAACATTCGGGAGCCCACTTTTCACCAATGGTATTAGAACCCAACGTGGTAGGTGGTGAGCCTTCCGCCGCTACTCGGGTTGATTTGGTTTTTTATCGATGTTTTCCATCACCGGAGAGTCAGTCGGAAATTAAACAATGAACACAAGCACACAGAAATCCGCGATCCAAGTTGGAGTGCTAAACCACTAGGCCACGACGCTCTCGTAAGTAAAGTAAAAACTGAAGTAATGATCCTATATTATATACTGTCCCACTGCTGGACATTCTGGGCAAAGGCCTCCATCATTCTAGGTACATGACAGAACCGGCCAAAAACAAAATTCATTAAGTGAAAAATAGCACCAAGATCGACAAAAACAAAAACACTCGCGACAGTGCGACTGGCCGCGACACTGATGCTGCTGCAATGCTCACCGGTATCGCCTGTAAACTCACTGTGTCTGTGTGCGTGATCAAAATGGCGGGTTGGTTTGACCGACTTGGTGTAATGGTTAAGAAGTTGGCTACTACACCAGAGGTCGCGGGTTCGATCCCCGCACAGTACAAACATTTGTGTGCATGAACATGTCTGTTTGTACTGGTCTGGGTGTCTCCTATGTATAATAAGTATGTATTTACAAAAGAAAATGTATTTAAGTATGTTTATCCGTTGTCTAGTATCCCATAACACAAGCTTTAATTAGCTTACTTTGGGGCTAGATGGCGCTGTGTGGAATAATGTCCAGGGATTTATTTATTTATTATTATTTATTAAGTGGACTATCTGTCAGAGGCGCCGCGCCGCATGCGTATTTTGTGGTTTGAGGAACTTGACAAGTTTTATGTGATTGAAATAGGGCCCTTGAAGCCTCCAGTGTGTCTGAAGTCAGGATCCAGGCATGACTACACGTGAGCTCTTTATAGGGTCGACAACACACAGAAGCCATAGCGCGCGTGTGTGCATCGTGATTTACCTATTGCAAATTTTGGGGTATTCTCATTACGCTTTTAGGTCCAATTTACTGATTGGATTTTAAATAAAGCTTTATATTTCGATTAAATAAAGATCATAGGTGTACTGAAATTATTTTTTGACAGTAATTATGCTTTATCAAAAACAAAAATCTGTCGGAAACTTGGGCCATTATTCGGGAAAATTTAAAGCTTTTTTAACAGTTGTTGTGATGAACTATGCAGATTCTGGTTCATTTTGTATAAACAAAACTATATGTCTGACGTTTTGGTCTTTTTTTCCTGCAGCTATAGTAAGCTTTAATCAGAGATTTAGCCACTTGAAGTTGACACGATAAGGCTTTTTTTTAGATCGAGGTGGCGAGATCGGTCATTTTATAATAGAAAAAAGATTGTGTTTACAAATGTGTTTCATTATCTGTCAATACGAAAGGTTGGACTATGTTTTGTGTGTATTGAACAGTTATTTTTTTTCCGAAAGACGTAAATTAGGCGCTTGAAATGTTGGATCATGCGCTCGAAATACGAAATGGCTCTTAAGAAACTTAACCTCAGAAACTTCAGTGTTGCACGTTTTCATTCCTAGGCTGCAGAGTAACTATTTTTTTTCTATCAGGCGGTCGTAGGATTGTTTGCCTCTGAAATTGTATGAAAAAATATGAAACCACAACGCGCTTACATACGAGTTTAATTATTGCAATGAAACGTTTTAGTTATTTGTGTTTTATTAAGAGTAATAAATATGTATTTGGTAACAATCATAGTAAACGAGGAAGTAGGTGGTATGGTCCGGTTTATTAATTTATTCACCAATTAAGTGTATGTATCTGCACGGATTAAACATTTGCATGTACACAAAGGCTACAATCGTGTATTTATATTATGTACTAGTATATCTATGTAGTATCCAGATTTGCATGAGATATTGATTGAATTATACATTTATTTATTTTAAGCAAATGTAAATCGGTGGCGTTTATTTTTTCTCTAAATGACTTGAATTTAGTCTTGAATAAATAACTGAGTTACTAGTTAGTTTTAAATTAAATGTTATTAAACTTTTTAATACAATTTTCTGGGTGGAATTATCTATTTACGTCAGTACCTAAGTACTTATGTATTTAGAAAAGTTTGATGTATCAGTCTCTGAACCCATTTTACCAGCTTTAGACTTAGTGTAAGCTGTTCCAGATATTTAATTACAATAATTTTTTGGTCAAAAAATTTATGGTCTTCGATTTGTCTTGAACCTGCACCATGAAACCATTAAAAACATGAGACCATTTAAAAATAGAGACTTGAAAACTTCGGCGTGATCCTAGGCCTCGACCGGGACTCGAACCCGGCGGGCCTTTCACCACCCGCGTGGCAGTTCTTCCAACTGGGCTACCAAGGAACAGACCTAGCGAATTTACTTGATGTAAGTATTTTACGTTGTAAGCCAACGTTGTTTCATCAATACCATGATGAGCTCTATGATCGGGGCGAATTTATCTAGTTTCTATCTTTCGATAGAAATTTTGCTAAAACATGAAAAAAAACACTTACAAGACCATCTATCTACCTTAGGCTGTGTTTAAACTAATGAATGAAGTATAGAAGGTTAATGTTTTCGAAATATTGTAAAATCTTCTAGACCAATGAAGTCTACAATTATTTTTCATTGATTTTCGACGATATCCATTAAAGGAAGTAGTTACATTTGTCCGACGGAGGAGAGCTGCTTCAATAGTTTCCTCATTTCTAAAGTAAATATATTTTAAAAGGCGAGTTCTGATAAAGCACTCCTGATTTTACGTATCCTTAAACGTATAGCTCTAATAAAAGATTAAAACTGAAGCCGCTTTAACTTACTTAGCTGTCGATCCAAATAAGGAGTGGCCTTGAACTTCATGCGAACTGGTTCAAAAAGTGAAAGGGCGGACGATGTTATGCAGTAGAGAGCAAGCGAGTAATATAACAAGAACAGTTCTTGCTCCAACAAGTCCTTTTTAGGAATAATGTCTCAACAACAGAACTGCTAAATCGACCTATGCTAAAATAATGTTTAATTTCCTATTTCGCCTTGGTTTTCAGCGGTCATATAATTAAATAACTGCTTAGTGAACAAGTTCTGGGTTGCTAACTGAAGAATTGGCTAAGCAATTTGTCCTTTAATTAAAATGTTTTATTCAATTAATGACTTAACAAACAATGCCTGTGATTTTTATCTCGATTTAAATATTTTACTGAGGTTCTGATTGTAATTTATTGTAACACTTAATTGTTTTAATTGAAAAAAATAACAGCCCTTCTATTTTTCAGGAGATATCTGTTAGCCGCTGTCATGATAATTACTTGGGGCCTTAATTATAGCACAACATTTTTGAACGCAGAATGTCTTGGCCAATTGTAAGTGATTTTGTTTAACAATTTAAAAGTTATACTAATTAACTATTCAGTTTTTAATTTTGCTTTTTAATAGATCAACTGTTAGTAAATTGGTTAGGTATTTATAGTCATAATCATATTACAATTGAAGATTGAACCATTTCAGGATATTTAGAGAGATAAACACCAAATAATCAGTTTCTTTACCATAATAAGCTGGAAGTACGAGTATGTATCTTGAAGGCAATATAGTTTGTTACATGTAGTTAAAGATATCGCATTTAGTTATTTAAAATATTGCTGTCACCACTTAGCTACTGTGACTGTCGTAGTCACATTAGTCAAGTGACAGTGATATTTTCATAAAATAAAATATTAAATATTATGATCGTGATTATGTTTTTGCGTATATCGTATAAACACATCCATGCAGTACTTCATTGTTACGGATATTGACCCGCAGTGGATAAACTAGTTTCCTTTGCGATACTGGCATACTGCCATTCACATTACATGTGTTTTAAGTTAATGTATGTTCTTTTTTTTATAATGCATGCATGCGAATACGTCTAGTAGCTACCGACTTTGCAGAAAAATAAAAGGTAATGGATCGGTTTTGAAAAATGCACATAAGAACAGCTTGATTAAAAATTATTAAAGTGAGCACTAAGGTTGTGTTAAAAATGTTGATAATTGTGATTTACATACTGATAATGAATGCAGCACCAACCAGTTAGCTTATATCAAATTCGTATATTCGACGGTAATATTAAATGAATTCCTATAATTATGTAGTCTAAGCTGGAATGAAGCGCCATTCCACCGCATGCACGGACGAAAATAAGTTTCAAATATGGACGCAACACATATAAACATGTCACTGTAATTGGTCGTTAAGTAGCCGGTTGGACTTGAATTTTCCTGGGGAACACGGGTCATTTGACGTGAAAGCTTAGAATAATAACGTATAGAAGGATAGTCTTCATACAACCGCCCCGCCAAAAATGAAGCACTAATCCGATCCACATATGCGTGACTATTACTGGCTTACGTGCGGCGCGCTTTGACATTGAACATTGTGGAGCTGTAATGAACACCGCAAAGCGGTCCGTTCGGAGCCATTTATGGCTCCAATTAAGGTGCTTCAAAATGGGCGCGCGGACTCGGTTTCTACATGTAATTATTCTAAGCGAAAAAGTATACTCGGCACATCTAAATAAATAAAAAAAAGAAGTTGGGCGCGTTATTTCAAATTAAACAAGCTGTACGCCACTACGAGGTCCCTACTAACTCAAATATAGGGTTAAGAACCTCGAAGGAATTTGTTAATGTCGAATCACGAATTGGGCCGCTCGAGGCTCCCACGGGCACCGAGCCTTTGTCAACCTGGCTACAATATTAAGTCAGTAAGCACACAAGTCGGCTCCCAACCTTGCCTGAGGGTGGCGGCCCTAGCCCTTGACTGATCAAAGTCACCATAATCATCATCTTTGCAGCCATATGACGACAAAGTAATTATTTTCTCAGCAAACCGTAATTTTCACTATCATTCCTGATAATGTTCCTATCCTCGCAGAAAGAACTAACAGTATCTTGCAGTCAGTAGAATGCTTGATAAGTTTAATTACTGGAAAAAAAGTAGGTGGCAGATTCTAACCATTATCCCTGTCGAACCTTGGATGTTTCTTGATTAGCCTCGTAGCACTCGTAGCGTGATTTAATAATGGCCTCGTAGCACTCGTAGCGTGATTTAATTTATTTTCTGTGTTCCTAAAAACGTTTTCTATTTTTATTTTTTTTAGCACTAGGAATATGTTACACGAGGCTATAATGTAATAGAACAACATTTGATAAAAGTTAATTCATTTATTTATTATTTATTGCACAGAAATCAACGTACTAACAGCGGACTTAATGCCAAGATGCGTTTTCTACCAGTCAACACACACACACACACACACACACGGGCAGATGGTTTTTCCTCTAAAAGTTGTTATTGTTAAAAGTGGGTACCAATAAATACTCATCTTTATAGGCAACAAGACGGCTAATTTAATCTTTTTAAATCAAAAGCGCCTATTTTGGCCTTGTTTTATATTTCCTTATTCATTAAGATTAACATTTACACAGCATTAATAAGTTCTGTCAACTAAACCAATTTCATTTGTACTTGTGGCGAATTAAATGTTGTTATTGTGTTTAATTGATAATTAATTGGATAAATTGACAATTATAAAATGGTTTTCATGTTATTCTTAAGGAATTTCTATGATCAATTGTTCTGCAACCATGTCAATATAGGTACCTTGGTAATAACTTCCGTCTATTAATAACAATTAACCTTTTAAGGAAGATTTAGTATTTATTAATTGAACTTGAACACGGCTGAGGAAACAACATAAAATACACAATATTTACGATAGATTCATTTTATTTACACAAAGATAGAAACTAGAAAAACTCGACCTGATCCTAGACTAGATCTCAAGCGGGATCAAGCGGTAGCTAGAATCAGCCCCCCGAATCAGAACAAAGTTATCGAACGATTCGGTAAATTTGTTTTAATTATAGTAAATTACCTGCTTAGCGGTAATATTCAATATTATTATATGTTAAAGCCAAAGGCCTTCAGTTTGCGTGAAACAAACAAACCAGACGTGCCCCACTAAATAAATGAATAAGAAATAAAAGAAATTAACCGAATCGGTCGATAACTTTGTTCAGAATCGGGGGGCAGGACGAATTTATATCTCGACTCGAAGGTGTATAAAATAGTGCGTTGTTAAATGCTATAATCAAAAAATTAAAATTAAATACACCTAAACATCAGTTCTTAAAAAATGGAAACTGGTGTTCCAATAACAATCCCTATATGTATTTTATGTAAAACCATTTATTTAGTTCACTATTTTAATATCTCTTACTTATTCTTTGTTTTGCACAGCCTTTAACCGTTCTCTATTATACCTACAAGTCTCTCTTCAGGAGGTGGTCTGGAAGAGATCGCTTTATAGCGATAAGACCACCTAAATTGTACACTTTATGTCTTCTTACGGTTTAACTTGTTGTATTTGTTTGTTTGAAAGATTATTTAGTTTATTTATATTTAGATGTGTATTAATTTTTGTGTCAAACGCCTTCGTGTGGTAAAAAGCGCTCGGTTGGCCTTAGTTGAAATCCCAGGTTAAGTAAAGTGTCTTCTCAAATTTTCAGAACATAGCGGTCTATGTTCTGAAAATTTGAGTACGGTTTGGCCCGGTGGCCATCTTATGTCCGCATTTGGCAAGCCTGGTGATTGATTGATTATTTTCGGCGATGCCTTGGACGAACAGCAGTAGGGTACCATACAAGGCGGCCCATTTATTTGGGTCAGTCTGGGCACAGTATACTATGCTTCCAAAACTGTGGTTTAAGGGCAAGTCTGAAATTGTAGACTCACAAAGATCTGTTCTTAAGAGCCATAGGGCCTAGCGTAAATCTTTCCTCGTTAAAAAAAGATACTGAAAGTTGGAAATTGATGTTGACTTTTTGGTATTCCAATGATCATATTTTTATGTTCAAAATAAATTAAGCCTGGCACTTCTTGTGTGCTTTTTAGCTTCACAAAGATTCAAGAAACACCGCAAATTTCGCTGCGGAGTGGGCCCACCGATTATAGTCACAAGAAAAATTAGAATCACATAATATTTCTTACAGTTTCAGACTCACGACCGATTTAAAAATGGCACCCTGTTTTTACTAAATAAATATCAAGGTGATATTGTGAAGAGATACAAAAAAATGCAGTTTGTGTTAACTAGATGTTTCAGGTTGACTGAAAATTTCCAAGGAGGTAATTTCAAGTAAGATTTTTTGAATATTACTTTATTCCGTTTTGGTTAAAAGGCCCGATATAACTTTAACATAATAGATGTTATGCTCGCAACTACGAACGCCCGTACCCAAATTTCCTCTTTCCGGTAGGAACTTCGGGTAATCCTTTCTCCCCTTCCACTGCCTTAGAAAGCGACACGATTGGCGTAGTGCGGTGAAGCCGGTGTCTCGGGTTCGAGTCCCGGTCGGGTCAATCAGGAAACGAACTTATCTAAAGACATTCGGGTCTGGGTGTGCTGGGAGGCGCCCTGATTTGAATTGTCTTCTACCACCTCATAACACAAAGATATTATAATCCTTATTCCCAGACTATGGCAATTGGTGGGTTGTCTGGCTCATATTTAAATTAAGATTTCTATTTTGCCGGAAGAAAAATCCTTCTCAGCTTCCAAAGGTCGACAAAGTGCGGTTACCGCATACCATCAGGCCCGCATGCTTGTTTGAGACCGAAGTTTTATAAAAACAAAACAGTGTGTTCATGTGTGTCATAGTAGTTATATTGTCATGATTGTAAAAAGTGAAAAAAAGTAAAAAGTAATTTACTGGCACACACAAGGAGGCATAAAAACATAATTAAAAACGTAACATAAAATGTATAAAAAAAACGATTAAAGCTAACAAGGAAAAAAAATAAAAAATAAAAAATATGCCTCAGCTTGTTTTTTTAAACATACTTAATTATTGTGTAAGTACAACTTTATATTACTCGTAAAATTTAAGCTCACCAGTAAGCTGCTGCAGATTCTAAAAAGCTACTTATTTTATAACTCAGTTTTCCTACAAAAACTGAGTTGAAGCTGGGATTATGAGTCAGTGAGTACTCAGAACAGAATTTTCCGTCGAATACATCTTTGCCTTCTCTAGCACCTCGCGTGAGATGTCTTATTATTTAAAAGTCTGCGGTTTGGATGATTACACCTTATTATTGAATTGGTTGGTAATTTCCAATTTTAGGAGTACTTAGTTCAGTAAGTTAAGTACTTGTTATCTTTCATTAATTTTGCTTGAACAAACTACTCGTAATTATGAGATTTAAAACTAAAGCGCTGACTAGAAAGATACAATACTCATATTTAGTAGGTTTTAGTAACATGAAAAATTAATTTCAATGTAAATACTACCAGATCTATGCAATAAAACCACCGAAAAAACTTTTAAATAAGGCTAGCCTTATTTACTAGAGTAGGTAATAAAAAAAATAAAAAAAAAGTTTTCTGAGGCTAAGTGTAAACTCTTCGAGCAGTACCTATTAAAACTGCGATAGTTTATATAACACTTGCTTGCCACTGTTAAAAATTTGAATGAAGATCTCATTTCAATGTTTTTTTTTCTGTTTCAATTACCGATTCCTATTTACTGAGTATTTTCCTAACCCTTCAAGATACTTCTTTCAACCTTTTGTTAATTGCATGTTGAAAAAAACATATCTACTAACGATATGTGGTCCATGTCTTAAATCATTAGAAAATAAGTTCCTTGACTACTCTCAAAATGAAAGCAGATTAAAAATGAAACTTACCAATAAGCTGGTTTTAAAAAAGCACAAATTTTCTTAACACGCAACACCACGTTACCGCCGAATTTTAGCGCGCGCGCGAACTTCAAACTTCGAATTCGAGTTTCGAACTTTTTTTACTGTCAGCCACTAACTAATGCCAAAGGCTGTATACAGTTGTTGCGTGCGCCACTGCGTGGTGCACGGTGGTAACTAACCTGACCGCGGTCCTTACCAACCTTGAAAGCTACTGAAAGCCTCGCCTATGCATTCTTCATTTTAATTAGATCAACTTCTCGGTAGCGTTCGTGTCGATCCTTCGTTTTTGTGACATTGAAACATTTTTTTTATGACGACAACGCCTAGATGTAATTCTCAATGAGGAATTTATTCGCCTGAGTTAGTTCCCATCGTAGCGAATAAAATATTTAAGATGAAAAGGGATTAATAAAACCGCGATAATTATTACAATTTTAAAACTGTTTTAAACTTGATAGTAAACTTGCAATGCAACGCTGTAAGCCAAAAACATTTCAGATTACACGTTGCGATGTTCGACGCAAAGTTAAATATGTTGCTACATCTAAAAATACAAATCATGTTTTTTTTGTGACTTCAAGCCTTGGCCTTAGTGGAGTGAAGTGCGTGGTCAATGTGACTATTTTTGGAAAGTGCGTTCTTTTCTATCAATTACTCACTACCCAACGGTTGTTGTATTGATTTTCGGCACAACGAAAAGAAAAAAGGAACGAAGGAAAAATAAGACTAAGGAATTTATAATATTTTTCCTTTTGTAATAATTTAACATTTTGCGAGAATTCTGTGGTAAATTATTCAATTGGTAATTAATTTAAATTGTTTTGTTGATTTCTTGTAATTTTTTGTATTTGTATCTACAAACAAAATTGTATTGTTAAAGGGTTTTCGACTCTATACGCGCGGTATAAAAGCCACTATCACCCGGTATATGCTCGTTTGGTCTAAACCTACCTTAGAACAACACTGTAGGTAATTAAAAGAATCCCTTTGGGCATACGGCAAAGGATCCTAAAAAGAGAAGGAGGGGGCCAAGGAAGTGGACATCTTTCGAGATCACACTTGTGCTGGTGGCTTTTAGATAAGACCCAAGTGTCTTGAAGATGAGAGTGGATAGAATTACTAAAAACCACATTACCAATCAAGGTCAAGTGAGGTTGTAGTCAGGACCCAGATTTAATGCTTAAAAAAGTTGCTAAAAAAGTTATTACATTTTATTACTTTTCAAATAAATTGCTAAAACGTTTCCGTAGAAAAACGATAGATAGAAGAAACTTATTAACTTTGATCCTTCTCAATCGTGGACAGTCACGTCTATCAGTTATGGACGTTACAAGTTTTTTTCTTTAGATTAGGCAGGGTTCCTAAAGTTCGTTTTGTGAGCCCCTGGGGCAAACGGTTGATAGCCGGCAAACCGCGCCAACTCAATAAAAATAGGTCAATGTTCATGGACCGCCTTTCATTGTAAATGTTTATATTATATTCTGATTTAGATCATCTTTTTAAATAAAAAAAGTATGCCTTCAGGTATTTTGTATTTCTCACATACCAACGTGCTTACTGTTCACCATGAGCTTACAGCGAAGATAGTCGCAAGCGTCTGTTTTAAAGTATTTGTTTGACTTTTTGGCACAACGCCTCTGCATGGAACTGTAAATGACAAAGTTGCTGTAGTTAACTATCATAGTTAGATTTGAAAACTCATGGTAGACGTACTGACACAAAGCAGTAACGATTACGTGCGTGCAGTTGTAGCGGATTGGCAACGTCGCATTTTGGAAAGATTTTCGTGATTATTTCATTAACAGCAAGGTGGCGGGTGGACCCACTAAGTCAGTACATACATACACAGATACATACCACCACATCGTTTTCCAAATGAAAGAAAGGAAGAAAGAAAGAAAAATTATTTATCAACCCGACAAATACAAACAATATAATAATGAACATAGACAATAAACAATAACAAGGTGATACAAAAAAAAAAGGTTTTAAATGGGTAAGCAAATACCACATCTTTCCACTTGCTACGGTCTTGAAACACCTCTTGCGCTTCTTCCACTCTCATTGATCCTTTCATACATGCTCCTCGATTATGGGTACTCTTGACCTGACTTTTTCTAAGAACCTCTTGGATTTGTAACCCTATAGGTATCTAATAAAGTTCACAGGGCTCTATTGGACGCAAACCACCGGAAATCTATGATCGAGGCCTAAGCTCAGTAGTGGACCTCTTATGGGTACGAATAATGATGATGAAGATTTGTCACTTACCGCCTTAATGATAGCAAATTAAGGACTTTGACTTTGAAAAAATCGCATTTACAAAATATAGAGTGGGCTTGCCTTATTATAACATTGATGAAACAACGTAAACTACACTAGACAATACACGTCAGTTAACGGCCTCGATAAATAATATATATATATATATATGCGCCAGACAACACACCTCTTGTCATGGTCTCGAAGTAGGGATAAATATCCCTGTATTACGAGGTACCAGACAAGGAATTAAGCCAGGGGCGTCTCCCAGCACACCCAGACCCGAGGCAATTTAGAAAAGATCGTTTCCTGAATTGCCCCGACCGGGAATCGAACCCGAGGCACTGCGGGTTTCGAGGCGAGAAACCGTGCTACTGCGCACTACGCCAATCGTGCCGTCCAACCGTCCGTCAACGCAACGTCCGTGCTCGATAGCTCAATTGGAAGAGCAGCCACCCGGATTGCGGAAGGTCGAGGATTCGAATCCTGCTTGAGTCTCTAGGATCAGGATGAATTTTTCTAGTTTCTATCTTTGTGTAGAAAATAGTGCATTGGTGAATGATAAAAATAAAAATTCACTTAAAGAGTAGGAATTTTGAATCACACTTTCTCGTCGTTTTTTTCCCTGGGGGATTCCCATTATTAATCAACCATCAATTAAGTTATACTGATAATTTGCTTATTGTTGTATTTCCCCAAACACTTAAAAATCGCTTAATATTGTCATTAACATGTTAAGTTTGGAAAAATAATGAACATTTTCCAAACGACTTTTACTGAGAAAGGCACGGTTTGTCAATTAATCCGGTCTTGTTTAATATTGAGCTTTGATGAACAATTTCAGTTATACCGCCGCTTATATTGCATAATCAACAAACAAGATAAGTTTTCGAAAATCGATGTAAGGAAACTCCCGTCGATCGCGCGTACATCTGCACAGAGTCTAGTGATGCCAACAACGTCGTTGAAATAATAGAGGCACTATATTTTAAAAAGGTCTACTCCAAAGAGAATTCAACGTTTTGTCTACTCAAGAGCGACATTGCGACATTTATGAAGTTGCGTATTTCACTTTAAAAAGCTAAAAGCATAAAAAACGAGTGTGTGGTTCACTGTAGTTAATAAGTACCAAGTACCTTAGAATATCAAGCATTTCTTAAAAAGTCTTTACGGTTATTATGTTCTTTAGCGCCTAACGATTAACGAAACTTCGTTTGTTGAGGGAATGAAAGCAAAAAATGAATCGTCTGCATGTATTCATCAATCAATCAATCTTCCGTCCCCGCCTTTTTTTATTATCGTGGGGAAATCCTCATGGATACCTCGCTGCTTGGGGGAACGACGAGGTTATGTCGGACTTCTACCGACTGAAACCCCACGGTACTCAACCTCAATACTTCATCGGCGAGACGAGGTCACTAAAAGTTTCGCAACGCGCCGCCGCCAGGTGCTTCCCCGTATTGGGGTCCCCTCCAGCCGACCCCCCAATGAAGAGGGAAGGCCACGAAAGGACCTGGAGTACACAGGTACTTCCGCCGTTGCGGTGAAAGCCGTGCATTGCGAGCAAAAGTAGCTCCGTACTCAAGCCCACTGGCTCCCGCCGAACGCGGACCCTACGCTAAGCCGCGGTACACAGGGGGCCTGCCGCGGATCACTGACCTCCTTCAAACGGTTGTGCACCGCGGCCCCCACCTCGCACCCTAAGGCGCTGCGCCCGTAGGTGCCCCTTTGGCGGCCAGTGGAAGGCAGGCAGGCACTATACCACCACCATGCCCGGTGGCAGGCAGTGGGTGGGTGGGAAGTCCACCGCAGCGCAACGTCTGAGCCCTATTAGCTGCCCCCAGTACTGAGCCCCTCCGCCACAACAAAGCGAAGGCTCATTTCCGTCCCCGCCTGGTCCCATTTAATTTAGGGTCGGGTCTCCTCCGTTTTCTGCGCCAAGACAGCCTGTCTTGGGTTGTCGTTTCAGGCAATTGGGCTCTTTCGAGGCCTATTTTGATCATGGACCACCAGGTTATCGGCGGGTGGCCTCTACCACGTTTGTGTTCGGGTAGATTAAGGCAATATTAAAGACGCGGTCCGTGATCCTCGTAGCGTCTTTTGATATGTCCAATGTCCATACCAGCGAAGGCGGTTTTCGATGAGTTTGTCAGCGATTGGTGCAAAAATGAAACTTCCTCATATAAATGTGAATATTAAGCTAATAGTTTTAAGACGTTGCTATGATTTATGATTGTTTACTGCTGTATGACTGTTAAGCTTGAATGCCGAATAGTATGCGTATTTCAAAAACGACCTCGTTTTTACGGAAATCCTGCTATGATAATGACATATGGGAGGACATTATTTGGGCCAATATGTGCGAGGATGCGTTGCGAGGAATGTGTGTGTTAAGAACCAATAGAATTGTTTTATTAACCTAGCTCCGCAATTCTATTGGTTCTTAACACACACATTCCTCGCAACGCATCCTCGCACATATTGGCCCAAATAATGCTATGATAATGACATATGGGAGGACATTATTTGGGCCAATATGTGCGAGGATGCGTTGCGAGGAATGTGTGTGTTAAGAACCAATAGAATTGTTTTATTAACCTAGCTCCGCAATTCTATTGGTTCTTAACAAACACATTCCTCGCAACGCATCCTCGCACATCTATGGTGGAAATGCACCCTTAAATTGTATTTTATGTTAATAACTAACTTTCCGCCCGCGGCTTCGCTCGCGTGAACTTCATTTTTATGACATACATGATTTAATCCGACTTACGACACTTGTTGTTATCAATTATTCGGAAAATTAGGTCTTAGTTAGCACCTACAAACCCGTTTGAAAAATTTGAGACTCCTAGCACTTGTAGTAACGGAGTTTCATACAAACAATCTATCAACCCCAAAAACAACCCCTTAGGGGTCAAATTCGCAAAACCCCGTCTTAGTGAGCACAAAAAAGTACCCCCATGCAAAATTTGAAACTTCTAGCAGTTTTTTAGTTTCTGAGATTTCATGATGATGTGACCTTTCGCTTTTATATTTATAGATTAGTCAATTTTAATTCAATGTTCTTGAATGCCCACTACTTCAAATGGTGTATGTCTACAGGTTTTAGTAAATAACTCACAACATAACGATGTGTAACTATAATTAAAATGATCAGTATCTTTATGCAATATACGTCATGCGGTGATATTAACATAATCAATTGCAATGAATATAAATTAACATTTGCAATATTTTTATTGAATAATTTTAGTGAATAAGCAGTTTTCCTATGCGATTGTGACGCCCACCAGTAAGGTGTAAGGACGCCCTGAAGATTCTAAAATCCTGGACCTGCAGCTGGTCATTCAGGATGTTCACTAGCTTCGCCCACGTAGACTGTCTATACCGTCAAAATATAGCCTCAATTAAATAAATATGTAGCCTATGTGACGCCCTGATGAAGTAGCTTAATATTGGTGAAAGAATTTTCAAAATCGGTCCAGTAGTTCCGGAGCCTATTCAATACAAACAAACAAACAAATCTTTTCTCTTTATAATATTAGTATGCACTAGAGTACTAGACACTGACAGTCATTTGATCGCAATCGCACCTGCCCCCCGATTCAGAACAAAGTTATCGACCGATTCGGTTATTCATTCATTCATTCATTTATTTATTCAAAGTCAACAAAAGGACCATTAATACATAAAACAAAGATTACATAAATTAAAAATTGAAAAGTACATGATAATAATTTAAAATAATACCTCTACTCTGTCCCGCACATGTACCATGTTACAGTGATACACGTACTGGCAGTCAAACCGCTCGGCGAACGCGCGCAGAATGCTATTCGGGCTGCCCCGCACCCTGCGCACCAGGGAGGTGCACCGCTTGCGCATGGTTGTATAAAAACAATCAACTCGCGCCTCAGCAAACATCCCTGAGGCGCTACAGAAGCGGGGCAGCCCCAACAACACTCTGAAAGCATTATTATACTGGACGCGTAGAGAGCTGTACTGCTTTTGCGTATAGCTCACCCACAGACTACTCGTGTAGAAGGACGTGCAAAATGCCCTAAACAGGGTAATTTTGACATCTCTTGAACAGCGAGCAAATCTGCGGGCTATCATATTCGCACGAACAGACAACGCTCTACGCTCCCTCTCTAAGTCAGTATCGTCTTTCAGGTCCGGAGTTAGAATGTGCCCAAGGTATTTAAATTGTTCAACTCTATTAAGTGGGCAGCCATTCAGTCTAAGTTTAGGTGTTTGATTAAGAGACCTTCCCTTAGCCTGAAAGATCATCCACTCACTTTTCTTTACATTATAAGTCAAACCATGTTGCTTAGCATAACTTTCGCAAATGTCAAGCAGCTGTGACAGTCCACCTACAGAGGCACTCAGGAGCACCATGTCGTCCGCGTAACTAATATTATTAAGGCAGATTCCATCAATATGGCAGCCGACATGTGTGCTGCTGAGCCCCTTCACAAGCGCGTTCACATACAGGTTAAAAAGTTTAGGTGAGGTCAGCCCGCCCTGCCTCACACCGCACTCCAACCTGTATGGTGTCGAATACGCTCCTGACCACCGAACAACGTTGATCTGGTTCCCATACCAGTATTGAAAAGTACGAATTAGTTCCTCGGGCATCGATGTTTGATAAAGTTTATGCCATAGAATATCGTAAGAAACCAGATCAAACGCTTTCGATAAATCAAGAAAACACGCAAAAATAGGCGTGTTTTTATCCGTGTAGTACTTGACAGTTTGCTTTAGACACAATATAGCCGTTTCAGTAGAGAGACCTGACTTAAAACCAAATTGGTTGTCGTGTATTTGTAGGTGTTTATCGAGCTGAGTGTTCAGCAAACTGTCAAGCACCTTCGCGATAACGGTGGCCAAAGAAATCGGTCGATAGTTACACTTGTCACTGATATCACCAGTTTGGTTTTTGACAATTGGTACCACCACAGTCTTCATCATCGGCGCAGGCAAGTACGAATGTCCCACGCACAAGGAGTAGAACATCGCCAGCACTCTGGGCAGATGATATCCTGCGTACCTCAGGTGTTCAATGCTCAGGTGGTCATGGCCAGGAGACTTGCCCCGTGACATAGATTTTATGGCCTGCCGCACCTCTTCGGCCGTAAACCGGATGCTGACTTCCCGGCCACTACAACCATCATCGCTCGTCAACTGTGTGGGACCCAGTGGTGACTTTACGGTAAAATGGTCCCTAAATAAATCTGCTATACCTGTCAGGTCACAGGTACCGTTGACGCTCACAGGTAGACCAGGCTTACTATTGAGTTTGTTTGTAGACTTCCAGAAACTGCGGAAATCGCTCCCAGAGTGATGCGACGCTAGGATGTCCATTTTAATTTGGTCAGTATGATTCTGGCACCAGCGTAAGCGCGATTTAAAAATCTTAAGACTCGTCTACATGTCATCCCACTCGCGGCCTTCCACCGGCCTGCCGTACAACACCCAGGAATCAAACTTTGCCTTGGCCACCCTGTGAGCATCACGCACGTGCCTGTTCCAACCGAGGACCGGCCTCTTGGATCTGGGAACATTCGACGATTGACTATCACAAGCTGCCCGACACAATATGTGAATTATTTTGTCATACATATCATCAATAATTAGTTTATGGTCGACAACTTTACATACATAATTACAACATTCAGTCATTTCAACGGGAAAGTCAACAAATTTCAAATTATTATTACAGAAATAACTGTACATGTCACATTGTTCAGAGTTTCTGTCACCCCAGCGCACTCCGTTATTTTGCTTACTTTCTATACGAGATTTAGGTTTGATGCTATCTAACAAAAACTTAACTTTAATATGTTATAACTTTGTTATAACTTTTAATATTTTAGGATGAGTAGTTTTAATTTAATTTACTTTATGAAATCTATAAAAGCTTTGGCTTTGGTAAAAATAAAAATAGTGATTGCTACCGTTCAGCAAGTCGCTTACAATAATTAAAACAAACTTACCAAATCGGTCGATAACTTCGTTCTGAATCGAGGGGCTGGTGGTAAGTGACGATGCGGTCTATGAAACAAGTCTGTCAAGAAAAAACCTATTCGCTCTTGTTTTGAATAGGCCCAGATTGTATTGGTTTGGAAACTCATGCGCGGGCAGCGAGTTCCACTCCTTTGCTGGTCACATTAATAAAATGCCTTTCTTACTTATTTTTTATTATTATATATATTTACAGGCATAAGACATCGACTGATGAACATGGGCATCCCCCATTAACGTAGTGGATGTTCCATCTAGCCATACGGACGAAAGGTTTTTTACCCGTCTCGTGTTTCTATTGTTCCGGTTTTTGCATTGTGAGTCATTGTTTGCTGTTTTTTTCATAGGGTTTTCTTACGAACACCCGTGTGTTCGACTGACACTCAAGGGGTTAACCTCCAGGACGCATCATGTGCGCCCGCACACATCTGACGTTTATGCGAGGCTGCATTGATATATAACTTTTAGTAAATAACGACGCCAGTTTGATGAATGATAACACCTGATAGCAATTAGCATAGTTTACCCACTTGCTGTCAGTAAAGTACCGACTATATTGCGTATAAACACGTCAGTTTGTCTGTATAAATGGCCCGATTTCCTGTGCGTTTACTTAGAATCAATATCATAATGCATGTGACACGAATTTATTAGTCATCGACTTAGTGCTTATTTCCGATGCCTACAATCCTAGACCACGGTTTGTCTTTACCATGCCTACACTGCTTCTACAATAACTAGTTACTTAAGTACCTAACCTTAGAATAATTACGCATAGAAAGCGAGTCGGGACACCCGTTTTGATGCCACAAATCAGGATGTCACGGCTTGATCTGAACTTACCGATGTCAATTTTTCGAGGTAAGAGCTTCTTAAAAATATCAATTTGCGCAGTAAATGGTTGCAACAACATAACAGAGATGCACAAATAGAATTTATACATTTTACTAAAATACTGGAAATTGTGATTACCTAAATGTGTTACGAATAATTATTTTGACAGTTGATTTTGGCATCACAAATGGCGCGCATTTTTGTGTGCAATGGTGTAGTTATTCTAAGTATCTAACATACAACAATATATAGCTAACAACAAGGTGATCTGGCCAAAAACTGAGCAGAGCTTGTATTATAGGTGTCAAGGAATGTTAACCTTTTTTTAAATTAAGTAAGTATTAAGTATTTTAATTCCTTAATGACGCCCAGACTTAAAAAAAACACAATTTTTGTCACATGTTTGACCTGGATGAAGATCGATCGGTTCACTATACATTTCTACCTATATTTTAAGTGTTTTTTTTAAGATACGAAATCCTAGGAAGAACTTATCCGCTTTAAAAATATATCCCTTTAGATATGTGAACGCCCTCACCTCGCCTTTGGCATAGCAGAAAATCATTGATTAAATAACATTGATCAAATAACATTGCTTTAAAATCGGAACGTCAAATGTAAGAGAGGTCATCAAAAAAATGCGGTATGCGTGCATCTCAAAATGACATCCGGATTCCGGATCCGGATATACGCGGGCTTCGACTATAAATGGGAAAAACGCGCACGTCATTGCATTGTCGCAGAGTTTATTATTGTAAATATTCTGCGAGACATATTTATATACTCTTAATTGCTGTCGGTGACAACGCCCAGTTGCACAGGGGATGTGTAGAGACGAAAATTGTGTATTTAATATTTTTTTCTCAGTACTAAATTACACTATACCGTGTAATTATCCGGTCAGTGTAGTCAGTAAGCTCTGAGGAAATTATATTGAAAAGTATACAATTTTATCTAAGTCTTGCTTGTAAATGTTTCATCCGCGAAACGGGATTTATCGTAACTTAGCACAGTATAACTTGTAGTTTGTTTATTTGTAGAATAAAGATTATAATCTTTGATTTTGATCATGATTATCATTCTATCCTAATTTTGATCAGATGGTCTTGGTGAAAGGTGTCCCAAATTTTATTTAAATCGTGATTAGATTATCCATTAAGTAGTTTTCAAATGCTGCTGAAACTTGCTTAACGAACACCATTTCTTTTTAAACAGTAGTGTTTTAAAAATCAAAATTCATATGCTCACCGATTGGTAGCTGACTTAGAAACACAGAGGACAATGTATATTTTTTTACAGGATCCCTGCCGAGGTTTTCTCAATGAGTTATAGTATGGAGTTCTTCAAGAGGGGTTTGAAAAGGTTCTTGAAGGGTCGACAGGGCGCGAGTGATACCGCTGGTGTTGCACGCGACCATAGGCTGCAGTAACCGCTTACCATCAGGCGGCCCGCGTGCTTGTTTGTCGCCGACGTAGTACAAAAAAATAGGATTCCGCGTATCTAGCGCCCAATTAATATTCTGAGATTTTTTGTTCTATTTTTCAGCTCTATGCATTTCTTGTTCCATAAAGTGCGTCTTGTATTTTAATGGATATTATTAGATATTGATCGCTCCAGCTACAAACTATCATTATGATGCCATTGCTTGTATGGGCCGGTACAATTATTAAAAAGGAAATACCTAGTTTCCGACAAATTAAGTCGCTAACCTAGCAATCATAAATCAAAAGCTGTTTAATTATCTGTGCGAGCGAAAAGAAGTTGATTGTGTCAGGTCGTAGGCCTTTGCAAGGAGAATTAGATCATGAATACGCATTTCTAATGTCCATTTGTGATTTATTTGTGTCTAGATGTGTATTAAATCCATTTATTTATGTGGTAAAAATTTTGAAGTAACTATTTGATCAGTCCTGAAACCCATTGTAATGTTCGTTTAATCTTGGTTGTAAGGTGTCCTCGATATTTCATTATTTACAAACTCAAATTCCGTAAAGATCACTGCACTCCATCTTGAGTCTTAATTTTTACAAGGTGGTACATAGTTGGTAGGAATTTGAGACCTGTTTTTATTTCCGGAACGGCATAATAAAAATAATTTCAGGTCCACACGAAATCACATCAAGCTATACATATGGGACACCTTATGCTGTAGACGTAAGACCTATTTTGCCATAGATTTGTAAAAATTTACTTGTCCTCCGAACTATGCAACAAGTCTGTTAATAAAGCAAGTTGTAATTAGAAATAATTTGTAAACTCGTGAGTTTTTATCGGAAGTAATGTCTACTTAATCTTATTATTATAAATGCAAAAGTAAGTCTCTGTTTTTGAAGTTTTAGGTTTGTTTAGTTAACTTTAGTTCATCAGCGTCTAACAATTATTTAGTTTTTCCATATTCTATTAACACGTTTGATGCAGGGCTATTTTCAGAAGACTCACTGAGAGTGCGTATGAGACCTATTAGAACTCGTAACCGTTCTTAACAGCAGTGCGTATGAGACCTAAACAGTCTCTTAAAAAACGTTTTTTGTAAGAATACATAACTCGTTCAAAAAATAAGATATCACATTTTTTTTTTGTGAATTATAGATCGATTAGTTACTCTATCTTTAGGTTAGTTAGTTTGCAGTTATGATAAACGGACTAAATATAATAAGAAGGGTCTGTTACATAACAGTCAGTATTTCGTTCGATAATCTATTCAATTTATAGCAATTTTTGTTAAGAAACCATATTCATAAAAGCAAAATTTAATATAGCTGCCGCACAAATGTTTTGCAGAAAGCATATAAATACATCGCAAATGACGTCATTGGTAAGCGGAAACCAAAAAAATAAGACTTTTAAAATTGCTACATCTCGGGGAGTTTTGGTGCTTTTGAAATATTTTTTTACCAGTGTTTCTAGTTTTGCGAGGTCCTTTGATTAAAACTCAACAGAAAAATAGTCAAATACCCTTATCGAGGTGCGGCTTGCTTGCAAGAACGCCTTAACCTATTTGGGACCCAAGGCACATTAGAATAATGGGGCCTTTTTTAATTTAAGTGTCAAATATTTCATTGAACTTATATTAGGGGATCCCTTAGGATCGCAGGGCCCTGGGCACTGGCAAAGTGCCAAATAGGAAAGAGGGCCCTGCATGTTTGTAAGGGAAGGTGAAGTAGGAAACCAACCCTAAACTACAACTAAGTATACATTTTTTGTTATGACTTTACTCTGTCAATTCAATTTTTGCTTTGAAAAGAGTAACCATCGAGTTTCTTGCCGGAGTTTTCTCGATCGGAAACAACCTCCGAACCAGTGTTAGAGTCACATTATGTTTAATAATGATATCCACTATTTTTTATTTAGTAAATTTTTGCTATAATTTTTTTTGTTTATGTACTTTTCATAAGTCTATATGAATAAAGATATTTTTTTCTTTTACTTTACTTATTTTACTTAACCGTTACGTTACTTTATCTAGTTCCAATTCTGTTTTATTTCAAAGGTCATCGTAAAATGTATAACATGCATAAGCAGACGTATTTAAAAGTAAAGTAACGTTAATGTGTAAGTATATTAAAATGATTGTGCCTATGTGACCCAATTAGTGAGTTAGAAACTGTACTGTGTACAAGAAACTATGTCGTACTATTATTTATTCTGTGGCTTTGTCAAGTACTGAGCTTGACAAAAAACATCATTTAATTTTCATTCACATAGTTAGATTATTTGACGTGACAACGTCTTAAATTAGGTTGCGGCTGGGAGTCACTTATGAAAAAGTGTAACGCTCGGTAACGTTACGATGAGTCACCGAACGAGAGAGAGGCCCGCCGAATGCCTTGCGTCTCTCTCCCACTCAACTATGATCGGAAGACGTTGTCACGTAAAATCTTCGCCCGTAAAACCGACTTTACAGGCAACCATTTTTTATAATTTGTTTATTCGGTCTTCGTGCAAATTCTTATTTAGTAAGAATTATTTTTCCAACAGAACTACAAATGTATTATTACTTCTACAGCATTATTGAAACCATTTAATGTTACCATTAAAAATGCCTAATTATTCTAAGGGACAAACACACAAAACGAAAAAAAAGTAACTATTATACACAAAAATAATATATATTTACATTCATTATTAACTTAAGACATTATGAAAAATGAAAAAAAAACAGTCTTAATCTAAAAATATGATGTCTCAGTAATTATGGGTGCATAACAAAAGTCTTACAAAAACGATATGGCATACTCAATAAGTGATGTAGTACTTAGTATAATAATACATATGGAAGGAGAACTATTCAGTACTTGCTACCTAAAATATTGAATAGTTTTCCACGGCACTTAGTAGAACCAGCCAAAGAAATTAAAAATATATTAAAAAGATACTACCTACTTATCAGTTAAGATGTAATTAATTAGTGTATAATTGGTTTTTTTTAAAGTACCTATAGTGCGATCTCACCTTACTATCAGTTAAACCTCATAAGGGTTTTTAATAGTAGGGTTCATTAGTAAATAAGAAAGTATGTAAGTAATACTGTTGTGAATTAAAAAAAAAGTTAAATGTTTTTTTTCTTTCAATTGACTTTAATTTTGAGGTGTATGGTGACCTTGAAATGAAAAATAATTTAATTAATTTCATTCTCACTTAGATAGTTTCTACTTCACCTACTGAGTATGTAACATCGTTTTTTTGTAAGTCTTTTGATAATCTTCCGGTATAATACCTTATTCCAATGAAAATGATGACCTATCCCACGATTTAATCCGCTCTAAGAAATTGCGGTTAATGATTCCAAAATCGACCAGTACGTCTACCACGAGTTGCCAAATTAAATTGACTTGGGAAAAATTGTATTGGGATGCCACATGACATGTCATGACAATGTCAAATCCCAATACATTGTTTTACGCGGGCGATAATGTAAACTTAAAGTAGTAACTCGTGGTAGACGTACAGAGTGCCCCCCGCAGACCCTAATCATACGAACTAGAGCGCTGCCAGTCTTTAGTTTGTATGAATCTACTTGCTTACGGCTGTGGCTACCTGCAGTCGCTTATGGAATCATATTTCTATACATAACATGGAGAGCATTCGATTGTAAACCCTCAGCGTAAATTAATATTCATTATTACGCCTTCGGATATACCCTGTTTTCCCACTCTTCTCTAGGGCTCATCTTCAGTTTCAAGGGCTGTGCAGGGGATGGTATTATGAACTCCGGCTCGAAGTGAATCTTCCTCGGAGTAGTGTCGTCCAGTTTCATCTCAAACTTCTTCAAAACTGTCACTAGCCCCGCCATGACCTGCATTTTGGCGAATCTCATACCTAGAAACGAGGAAAATATTAATAGTGGAACAGAAATATGATTTAACTCTTTTAATTCTCGAATTGAAGTAATCGACATCGCGACAAGTGAAAAAAACTTACCTAAACAGATTCGAGGTCCTTCTCCGAACGGTATGTAGCTGAGTGGCACAATGTTTTGCTTCTCCTCTCCTAAGAACCGCTCTGGTCGAAACACCTCAGGCTCTGGGAAATACTTGGGATCCTTGTGCAAGTGGGATACCGGTATGTGAACGCGGACGCCTTTCTTAAGATGCACACCCGTCGGTAGCGTATAGTCTTCCATCACCTCTCTAGTGATGATCACTAGTACGGGGTACAGCCGCAAAGTTTCGTTAACACAAGCCATTGTGTATGGCAATTCAGTCACGCAATCATACGTCAGCGTTCCATGCTTGCGCAGAAAGGCGTCTACTTCCTCGTGGCATTTCTTCTGTGCTTCAGGATGCTTAGCCAGCTCGTACATACAATAAGAGGTAGTTGTCGCGGAAGTCTCGAAGCCTGCTATGAATAAATTGAAACACTGCGTTGCCATGAATTTATCAGTCACAGGAATTGAAACCTTTTTGTTTCCGCCATTTTTCAGATTAGATATACTGTCACCAATTAGTTGATTTTGTTGTTTAAAAGTCAAAATAAAGTCTACAAAATCGTTTCTCGACGTTGGTTTATAATCCCGCGACTTAAAAACGGACTCCACTAGATTCAAGAAGAATTCACCTGTTTTAGGTGGAGCAGTTCTCAATCCCATCATGTAAAAGATTCTTGGCCAAATTGCTTTTAAGGTTTGCTTTGTAGCGAACCATTTTGACCCGGTGAAGAACGCCTGCCCCACTTTCGTAAACGGGCTTTCTTGGTAATTATCCGCCATGGTGTCTGAGTTGATGCCAAAGATGCAAGAGGTAACGCAGGCCATCGTAAACCTGGACATGAAGGTTCGCGCTTCTATCAAATTAGACACCTTCGTGTCAATATCTAGAAGATTCTCCAATTCGTGTGAACAGTTCACTATAAGGTGAAACATATTCTTCATTTTGGCAGACGTAAATACCGGCGTCATATTCTGGCGTGCGACTTTCCATCTGTCCCCGGCACTGAAGAAGAGAACCCCATTCATAAACTCACTATGAGTATAGTCAGATACTTCTCTGCCATTGAAGTAGTAGAAATCTTTGATCAAGACTTGTTTTATGACGTCAGGGTCTTTGACGATGAGTGTCGGTTCTGTTCCATAGAATGCGCCAATGTAAGGCGCGTTTGGGAATTTCTTGCAGATTTCATCTACAACGTAGCTTGAGTGTTTCTTGAGTAGTATAAAATCAGCAAAATTGCCGAATATTGTCGTCGGTTCGAGAAAAGGAACA
Source organism: Udea olivalis (assembly GCA_947369235.1). Classification (NCBI taxonomy): domain Eukaryota; kingdom Metazoa; phylum Arthropoda; class Insecta; order Lepidoptera; family Crambidae; genus Udea; species Udea olivalis. The sequence continues at coordinate 3,246,379 of OX376362.1, read as the reverse complement.
TCTTGCCTCTTCCAATAATCGTACTTTCTTTTAGAAAGATAGTAGATCGCAATAACAATCACTGATAGAATGAACAAAAGCGCGTTGAACAACATGGTGTTGGACCCTCTGTCTTCTACCAGAACACAGGCTGAATGTGGTCATGAGATTTCTGCCTGAGTATTTATATTACTTATCGTTAATTGGCAATGTGATAAATGGAATGATTATCTTCAAAATAATGTAGACGTAGACTTGATTAGGTTTCCTTAACTCATGCTCAGTTAACTAGTTGCGCATAACTATTAATGCGATGTAATGCTTTTAATAAAGACTCTACTTAGTTTTGACGACTCTCGACTGACTAAGTCTTTCAGTCTATAACCTTAAGTCATATGATTAGCCTTCTTAGTCGAAGTCTTTTAAGGTAAAAACGGAGCTGTTATATAAAAGACTGGCGACATAACACTTGGGGAGTCGAGTCGTAAGGCGTGAGTTGATGCAACAAGTGCTTTTGGAACCTAACGTCAATTATTCATTTAATACTTAGTTTCACTTCATATAATGAAAAAGAGTAATCTCATTTCAGCCTAGAGAGTTTTTAATTCGAACTTCACTCATACGCCAGATTTTTCGTAAAGGACTGCAGTCGTTAAAGCCTTTCAGTCGTTTAGTTGTTTAAGTCGTTTTAGTCTTCTAGTCTTATCCGTTAACCGACTGAGTCATATTAATTAAGACTAAAAGCTGCTGTCTTCATTTAAGAGTCCAGTTGTGTAAAAAGAGGCAAGTCTTTATTATAAACTTTGACGACCGACTTGGTGTAATGGTTAAGAAGTTGACTACTACACCAGAGGTCGCGGGTTCGATCCCCGCACAGTACAAACATTTGTGTGCATGAACATGTCTGTTTGTACTGGTCTGGGTGTCTCCTATGTATAATAAGTATGTATTTACAAAAGAAAATGTATTTAAGTATGTTTATCCGTTGTCTAGTATCCCATAACACAAGCTTTAATTAGCTTACTTTGGGGCTAGATGGCGCTGTGTGGAATAATGTCCAGGGATATTATTAATCATCCTAACATTCTACTATTCTACTATGATTATAAACGACTAAAGGACTCGAGTTTCTTTCATCACTACGTACAGTACGTCTACCCCGGGTTGCCAATATAAATTTACGTTATCGTTCGCCTAAAAAAATGTATTGGAATGAGACATGACATGACATGACATGACAATGTCAAATTCCAATAAAAAAAAATACGCGATCGTTAATGTAAAGGATATAGCCTATTCGCCCGTACATTGCGGCCTAAGAACCAACAATCATGGAAAACACCTCTTAGGGTTCATAAATACATATACTTTTTTGTGGACGGACACTTCTGAGAACTGTTAATTATGAAAAAATTTGACACTTTTTGAGGTTATATTTAATATATCTTGCGAGGTTTTATTCACTAGGATGAGACTAATCTTCTTGAGCACATATTTTGTTGATCTTCCCGTACATGGAACCTCTAGCTGATTCACACTTCATACAAAATGTTGATTCCATTGCGATGATCGTAAATCCGTAATTATTGCCGAGTTAACGTACGAGTATGTGCAGGTTACTGAGTCCGTGAATCTGGCCAGGTAGGTCACTGTAGAGAGCTATCAATGTGCGTTTTTAGGCCGAGTCGTAAGAATATATTTTTATAAACAATAACACAGCGTTGCAATAAAATTAGAAAGCGAAAAATACACAAGTGATACTGGTATTTTTTTTGCGTTGAAGTGTTAACCAAACGCCATTGACAATCTTTTTTTTTTAGCTTTGCATAAACTTGATTTAAGCCAGTGTATAATCCAAATTAATAATAAAAAAAGTCGATTAAACATCTATGCAATGACATTAATGTAAGTACACAACCTTAATTTCTTACACATACCAACAGCCCCAACAGGGTTTATTTTGTCAATACAAAGTGAGTTAAAATATTGTTGCGATGGCTAAACAACAGACGAAGCAACATAATGGTATTAAAAAATGTTTTCGTACTGTAAATCTTTTAAGTATTTTAAATTTTGAAATCATAAATCAGAAGTGTCCGTGTAAATCTAATAAGTCTTAATTTATGTCTTAAATCATGCCTAGAATTATAACAAAAGTCAAATATTTGTTGGTTCTTAGGCCAACTTGGGCATGGTCCTTTTAAGTGGCAACTCGTGGTAGACGTAGTACACAGTTGACACATGTCATGTTATGTCATGTGTCATCCCAATACAACTTTTATACGCGAACGATAACGTAAATTTAAAGTCGCAACTCGTGGTAGACGTACTACCAGGGCACTGGTCTCTTCATTACAGATAAAAAAATATAGAAAATGGCTTAGAACACTTGTCAAATACGGGTTGGTTAATGGTGATCATTATCGCCTCATATTTGGTCAGAATTACATGAGCTTAAACGCCCTGCTGTCTAGCTCGTCAGTAGCTTCGCCAGCGTAGACTATTCCCGTTAAAATATAAAAAAAAAGAAAAATGTAGCCTATGTGACTCCCTGATAATGTAGCTTAATATTAGTGAAAGAGTTTTTCAAATCGGTGGAGTAGTTCGGAGCATTTTAAATCCAAACTAACAAACAATCAAATCTTTCCTCTTTTTAATTTCAGGGGGGCTAGCCAAGAGCAACACGCTACGCCAGCGCCAGTGACAGCTTATGCCATCCCCATACATTTGAACGATTTCTATTGTAGAAATCGGCGTGGCGTGTTGCTCTTGGCTAGCCCCCCAGTATAGATATACTTATGTGAAGGAAAATGAAGGTTCATTATTACACAAAATCTTATCTCGTAATGGTGACAATAACAATAGTCATTACAAAATGGATAATATTTATCACATCTCATAACATTTGATAATATACCTCATGTCATGATTAATATTTATTTGTGAAGTGTGTACTTAAAAAGATAACAGTCATGACATGAATGAAAATGTGGAATTACATTTCATTCAGACTTTTCAGTAATCCTTAAGTTGTTTACACAACATGATAATATAAGTGATTTAACAAACTGATATAAGTGATTGATAACGTTATTGTAGGTACGATGAATTATGTGCATACCATACTAATTTTTAACTTAGTTCAAATATATAATTAATAGATTAATATGCGCCAGAAAACACAGATCCGAGCCAACAAGGAAAAGATCGTTTCCTAAATTGACTCGAACGGGAATCAAACCCGGGACAGCTAACATTGTATTTGAATAAGGATGCTTATTAAACTGACATTCATCTAGGCGGACTCTGAGACGCTACACACCAGTGTGGGTTCACAACCGGGAGAGACCGCACGAGCATTCAGAGCACGTATTTGAAACCAACATAACCATTTTTTTTGAGTCCGTCTGCTCAGTTTCACCCTCCTCGAGCCAGACTAGACTTTTGGCAGGAGCAAAAACCTTCCATCAAACTCAAACTTAAATAACTTTATTTAAAAATACTTTTACAGTAAGTACTTTAAAATCGTTAAATGTAAAGCAAGATGTACTAAATAATAGACATAAATACCATGATAATATAGATATATAAATACACAGTATACATGTCTGTATACTGAGTGCAGGACCCTCTTCCCCATTGCCCCGCGCTCCAGGGGGTCTTCTAAAATCAGTTCAATAACACACCCATGATCCTAATGTGCCCAGGGCCCCAAATAGGTTTCTTTTTATCCAAACCACAAACTTTACAATATTTTTTTATTATCAACCTACCTACTGTAATCCTGAGGTCCCATATAGTAGGTTAAATACAGTCCTGGCTGAGTGAGTTTTGGTGGTATTCTTTCGATGCGATGCCCCTAAAGTGTTGTTTTGCTTACTTTCCTAATTTAAACGAAATTCAAGTATCATAATCCTGCGAACAACGTTAAAGGTGGTAGCATTGAGCAACAAAGGAGATTCATGTGGTCTGTGTTAATTTCTATTTAATTAACGCCTCCGTGGCCGAGTGGTTCCAGACCTCGCGGCCCGAAATCGGCAAATTGTGTTTTAAATTTTTTAAGAATATAGCCCAGGTTTGTGATCACCAACCCGCATTTGGCAAGCGTGGTAATTAAACCAATACCCATCAATTGTAGCGATGACTTGATTTCAATGATGGAGGCCTCTGCTCAGCAGTGGGATACCAATAAGCCTAATTACTTTACTTAGTCCCTGAAATCTATCCTAGAAACTATGGTTAGTTTGAGTGAAATGATATTTTTTTTATGCGATGTGTTCGTGACACTAGGCCTTAACCCATGCCGGCAGTTGCTAGGGCCATGCCGAGATACCTCCTCGTGTAGCCAAATGGCTCGAGTGGCTCGTGTGTTTTGGTTTCCACAGGGAAGTAAGGAGTGGAGGAGGGAGGTAAGTTACAGTGTCCGGTTCATCTTGGGCAACGGGGAATAACTTCCGGAGGCGGTATTTGTTCGCCGTTGGCTAAACACTCGGCGTGCGGGGGACCGCTGCCATATCCTATGGAAAGCGGTCCTATTGAGGGGGCTCTTCAGAGTCAGCGGCTGCCATTTCGTAGCGTAGGCACTTTGCGGGCCGCCATTACCCCAGTGGATCCAGCGGGTCAGGAACCTTGATCCGCATTGTAAGGAGCCTACTACTACTATCTACTGGAGCCGGATCCGAGCTAGCCATCAGGAACAGCCACACGACCGAAACGGCGTGGTACTACTGGTAGCTCCATACCATCCCCAAAAGTGATAGTTCCCCCGGACAACGTGGTATTCCTGAGAGGAAATAAAATGCCGGCAGTGACTGACTGGACAGAATCGAAAGAAAACAAATTGAAGTCTAATAGGTTCGCACATTGTCTCAAACTAACGAAGGTCGGGACTTTCACTGTTGGCTTCCTCGTATTTCGCAAGGCCGCATGCCAGAGATTGGCCATAGTTCTGCTGTTAAGTTTGGGAGGCGATAATAAAAAAAACACCACGATTTTGATGTGAATATCAAAATCATAGTGATGGTCATTATATGAATATCAATTTCGCTTGTCGTGTCTAATCTCTTAGGCCGAGATTTATAGTGGTTACTTAGCTTATTAACGATTATCTCGGCCTAGTTATAATTATAACAGTACTCAATAGGTAAGATAATAATTAATGCTATAGGTCTCTGCTTAGCTAAGCTAAGTCAGTGCTTAGCTAAGGTAAGTCAGTGTTTGCCTAAGCTAATCACAGACCTATCACATTAATTGTATTGAGTATTGTAATCATTTTAACTTACGAATGTTTAAGTTAATGTTTAACTAAGAGAAAAATAATTTAATATTGATAAGAAGTAACTGATATAAATATAAATATAAATATGCGCCAGACAACACACCACTTGTCATGGTCTCGAAATAAGGATAAATACCCTTGTGTTACGAGGTACCAGACAGGGAAATAAGCCAGGGGCGTCTCCCAGCACACCCAGACCCGAGCCAATTTAGAAAAAGTCATTTTTCTGAATTGACCCGACCGGAAATCAAACCCGGGACACCACGGAAGCCAAGGCGAGAAACCGTGCTACAGCAAACTGCGCCAATCGTGTCGTCAATTAGACAGATAGATACAGCCGTTCAAAGAATAAGAAAAGTCTAAGTTTTAAAACAGCTAACCCACTAAGTACCTTTCTTAAACCAGCTAGCTTGCTTACCCGTTTGACATAGCCAAACGGGTTAGCAAGCTGAAGTGGCAGTGGGCAGGACACATTGCTCGGAGTACTCATGGCCGATGGGGCAGAAGAGTGCTCGAGTGGAGATCGCGTCAGCAGGCGCAGCGTAGGACGGCCCCCCGCGAGTTGGACGGACGATCTGGTCAAGTCCGCGGGGAAACGCTGTATGCAGGCCGCTTCTAATAGTGGAAATCATTGAGGGAGGCCAATGTTCAGCAGTGGACGTCCTATGGCTTATATGATGATGATGATGAAGTTTGAAAAGGCTAAGCACGCTCTAGATCTCCGCCTCAGACTTAATTTACAGCACAACTACTTAGCACATCTCAAGGAATATTTTTTTTTGCTGTATTAATATTAGATAGAAATATCAGAAATACCCTTAGTGAAGTATTTAAACATACAACTACACTCACATCATCATCATCATCATCCGTGCGGTCTATCCCGGTTGTGAACCCACACTGGTGTGTGGGGTCCCAGGGTCCGCCTTTCTTATTTTCTTGGCCCACTTCGCGCGGTCTTGTGCATCCTCAGTGGTGAGTCTGTTGGCACGCCACCCTTGACGCCGTCACCCTTGACGACGTCGAGCCAGCGCTTCTTGGGTCCACCTCTTCTACCGGGACCTGGCGGGGGCAACTACATATTACAGGGCGATGGCTGATATCAGTGCATGCGCTCTTGCAGCGATCCCTGAGCCATGGCCCTAAGTTGGTTGCAGCACACGTGCATTCATTTTATGTTTTTAGTATTTTGGTTTCTTACATATCGAACAGTATTTTAGGCTAAATGTACGTGTGTGTTGGAGATGCTATTGAACGTTTTTATCTATCTATCTATTCGAGTATAATCTACTCAACTATAGACAGAACATTTATTTAAACAATACCGTGTTTAAAAAGCTATTACTCAGCTCATTTTTGGAAGCGCTTGTAGGAGCGTGTAGGTTCCACACGAGCAACTCGTGCGAGCGTTGCCGTAAGCTCGTGTAAGCGCGAGCCGTTTACTGACACCACTACTTATATACCGGTGCGAGCGAACACGCCGAAATATGCTCGTGTATGTACCTACGGGTGTCCTGTTTTTTGAAAGGCGTGTAGCGCTAAAAAAAGAAAGCAAGCCTGAAACGGCTCTAAGCAAACGCATAGATAGTGGGATAAAGTACCCTTTATTAATAAATATTACTCGAAACTTGAAAACTACTGGGAATGTTAGTTTTGTTTTCAAGTTTGCATGAATACCTACATGTGAAAAATAGAGATAGAGTTTATTTTGGCAACTATACTTATCATTGTGGTTTTCCCTTCGATAAATGTTGTTTCGATATCGAGAAACCCGATAGTTCATTATGTGACGTTAGGTATATAATTATTTTACGTGACTGTCAAAAATCTTACCGAATACCCCATTAAGTAATCAATTTATTAATTATTCTAATTGATTAAAGTAATACATTTTCTAACCAATTTTTTGTAGTGGACGTGTAACTAAACGGAAATTCGAGAGAAAGCCAATTCTAAGTAAGTAATTAATTATTGGTACTTACATATCTATGATTGTTCACAGAAGAAGCAATGAAACTAGGGCCGGCCATATACCTTATATACCCACACATTCAGTGATGTTTGATAGCTGTCCGTTATTCTGTATTCAATTGATATCAATTACCATATAAAAGAGCGCGCGCAGGCCGCTATAATGCATGAAAAATTAAAAATTAAAAACAAACTGCAATAAAACAATTTTTTTTTTGAGAATCTACGGTTTGTAGTCTTAACTTCATACAGATAATACTGATAAACACATCCAAGCACACACACACATATAAACACAATTACTAATACGCACAACACACATACACACTGTCTCTCTCACACACAAACTCACACGCACGCCCATACACACTTGCATACACCACAAACACACATACACCACACACACACACACACATACACCACACACAGTTTTCTTTAAGGTTTAATTTTACTAATTTTATTTAATTTTAAATTGAACAACATGTTATAATTTTAAGTACATAACCAGTGTTCATTTAAGTTTATACTAGTATTAAGTCTTTGGTCATTGCAACACAAGCTTTGAGCTTAGTGCAATGACCGTTATTAGCATAAATATGTAAAAAATTTGCAAATAAATTATTCTTATTCTTTTCTCCACCCTTAATCAGTCGTATGTGCTAGACACAATAGATAACAAGACAATTTTTACCGCCGGGTGGTGCATCGACAGACGACCAGAGTGAGACTGCACTGTAAGATGTAGAACTAATGAATCTCTACATTTTTTGCTGTAAGGTCATTCATCATGACAATTACAACAATAAATTAAGATTTATAACGTAAACGATATCTAAGGCAATGATTATCAATCTTGATATAACGACTGATCAGACACAGATGACCTTACTGATAGCAAATTTTAAATACAATCAAGACCTAACATGGTGGGGACATAAATGATGAGCGAACGCGGGACCAAAGTAGGTACCTAATTTTTATTCACTTTGATTAGTGAGTGCAGGTGATTAGTGCAGGTGCTTAGTGATTATGAGAAAACACGTGTAGACAGCGATGGATTACTGCGAGTGATTAGTATCCTGCTTCGTGAAGTGATTAGAAGCGTGTTCTAATCAATCGCTGTCTACACGTGTTTTCTCTTAATCACTAAGCACCTGCACTAATAACCTTTAATTTACGTGGTTGAGGGCTTAAATTACGTCAACTTGTGAAAAGGTGCCACTTTCGGGAACAGTACATCTACCACGAGTTGACAGCAACTCAAACTCAAATAACTTTATTCAGATAGACTGTATCAGTACTTTCAAATCTTTAAATTTACAGCAAAATATACTAAATAATAGACATAAATACCATAGTAAAATGGATATGTAAATAAACAGTATACAGATATAACGCGACTCTACCACCGCGTCGGAGTTGGTTCTTGCTGAGAAGACCCGGCGAGAAACTCAGCAGTTATCTACTCTTTTAACAACGACAGTCGCTAGCTTTCGCGTTAACCGTGTTGACGTATTTATATGGAATTTCGATACCCTAGTGATTTAAAAAGGAACCAAAAATGGCATACCAATTTCTGAACGCAACGATCGCCGTAAATGTGATGGTAGACATACTGTACGTCTACCACGAGTTGCCACTTTAAATTTACGTTATCGTTCGCGTAACATGGCATGACATGACAATGTCAAGTCCCAGCCCATTTTTTTTCGCGAATTATAACTAAAATTTAAAGTGGCAACTCGTAATAGACGTACAGGTTCAGTATAATTTGGGAACCGTAAGTAAAACTCTATTTTTATGTTTGAACATTATGACTGCTACAAATCCGCTCATCTGCGCACCAAGAACGCACCCGAACGGAAGCCTCGTCTTTGATCTGCAGTAACCCAGGTAGATTCCACTTCCCCTCGGGCCTCGGGCGTTGTCTAGTTTTACATTGATTGATGTCCGGAACTACGACCTCACGAAAAAATTAAGAGCCGAGTAGAGTAGTTGATTAAATCGTTGAATAATTTCCATAGCGGACACGTTACTGAGAGTAACAACGCAATAGCACTAGATAAAAGAAGTGTTTTTTTGTTTTTAGCTTTTTAACAATGCACTATTTTTAACCGACTTCAAAAAAAGGAGGAGGTTCTCAATTCGACTGTATATTTTTTTGTTTTTTTATGTTTGTTACCTCATAACTTTCGACTGGGTGAACCGATTTTGATCATTCTTTTGTTATTTAAAAGCTGGTGCTTCCCAATCCCGTGTGTTCCTATTTTAACTTGGTCAAGCCAATGTAGGTTTGTAACTACCTACATACAATATACGCGAACGTGATATGTAAGAAATAGGTATATTGCTAGGTATATTGTAGTGTTTCCTTTTTATTTTTTGGTTTTTGTTAAAAAAAAATGTTTTTAGTGCTTTGTTTTGGAATAGTTTTTTTAGTTGTTTTTTTTTTTTAATTCATATTGAGGTTGAAACTAGAACAATTCGGCCTGGTCTTAGGGATCAAGCGGGAGCAACGTTAGCTTACAACGTAATATAAATTAAACAATTTCGCGAGGTGTGTCTCATATAGAGCTCAGTTGGAAGGGCAGTTACCCGGACTGTGGAAGGCGCGGGTTCGGGTCCCGTTCGAGCCTCAAGATCAGGCCGAAATTTTCAAGTGTCTATCTCTATAATGGAAAATAGTGTATTTTACTTTTCAATACAGCATAATTACTGTAAAAGATAAATGAAATGAAATGTGTGATTGGTGTGTAATAAATACAGGGTGTCCCTGGAAGTGAGGATCAAATCAAAATAGCGCATAGCTGGGGTCATTTCTGACATTTTTAACCCTATCAATATTGGTCCGATTCCTAACCGTTAAAACATTATGATCAATTTTAGTTTTTTTCAGAATATCGTCTAAGTCCATACAAAAATAACTATTTCAAAAGAATTATCAAAGGTACCAACTTATTTTTTTGACAAGATTAGCAGGTAATATGTCATACTTTGACTAGTTATTGTATTGAGCTAGAATTTAACGAGCAACTTTTATCAATAAGCTTTAGTTTTTTTAGTACTTATTTTTCACGACATCTGCTTGAACATAAAGGATTTTTTTTGATTAAGATTTTTGCTTGCAATATTTTAGCTTTTTAAATTGACATGGGTATTCTAGCTCAATAAAATAACAAGTCAAAGTGAGACATATTACCTGCTAATCTTTTGGCAATAAATTAAGTTGGTACCTTTGATAAAAAAAAATTAAATAAATATTTTTGAATGGACATAGGCGATTTTCTGAAAAAAACTAACGGTTAGAAATCGGACCAATATTTATAGGGTTAAAAAGGTCAGAAATGACCCCGGCTATGCGCTATTTCGATTTGATCCTTACTTCCAGGGACACCCTGTATTTTAATTTCATTAAATTTCAGCACTCCAACTGGGATCGCGGATCGTGTGGTCCCGAGTTCAAATCTAACCAGAACCAAAATCTTTGTGTTCATTGTTCAATTTCCGACTAACTCTCCGGTGATGGAAAACATCGATAAAAAACCAAATCAACCCGGTTAGCGGTGGAATGCTCACCACTTACCACGTTGGGTTCTAATATCATTGGTATATGTGGGCTTCTGAGTGTTCCGTTCACCCCGCCTACCCCGTTTGGGATAAATTCGTGATGGTATGTTATGTTATGTTGTGTAATATTAAGTTTTATTTACAACCCAATCAGTTAATTAGGCCTAAAAACGTAATGAGAATACCTCAAAATTTGCAATAAGCCACGATGCACACCTTGCGCTACAGCCGTTATTTTGGTGAAGGCCTCTTCCTGCACTCACAAATCAAACACAATCCCACTGCATCAGTCAAGTAGGTACTCAAGCCCGTAGTGGACGCATCATTTCAAAATGTTATTAATAGATTTAACTGATTGAAGATTATCAAAGCACTGTTATCAGTATAAACTGTACGCGTCTTTACCTATTTAATTTCATTCAAAGTACATGGTTCATTATTTGCTTGTCTAGACTATCTTTGGGCGACGGCGACAGTCACTTGTCTTTGACTGCCCCGTTTGGGATATAGTCGTGATTGTATTATATTATGTATCTTTGGGCGACGAATGCAGCAGCCCCTACCCCGTTATTGGTTTATTTTTCTGTCATGACAGCTTTTGACAGGAGCATTCTCGCAATCCTGGAATCGTGCCGAAGCCGCGAAGGTCGTGGGTATTTTTTTTATGTGATAGGGAAGAAACGAACTGGTAGGTCACCTGATGGAAAGTGATCACCTCCGCCCATGGAAAACTGCAACACCAGAGGTGTCACCGATGCGTTGCTTGCCTTTTAAATGGGAATACGCTCTCTTCTTGGAGGCTCCGATGTCATATTCCTTTGGAAATACCGCCGCAGGAAGATCTATTGCAGCAAAAAGATTGCAAAGTACGGACGTAGTTATAATCGCTCCTCAAAATATTCAAAATTTTGTTATTAAAAGTCATAGTTGTGTCAGGTATTACAATTGTAAATACTCGCAAATCTTGTAGCTGCGTATTGTGATAATTGTAAAGAACCAAACTGTTGTTTTTTTAACTAAAATTAACGAAAACAACTATCATCATAAATTCAGTGCAAGTGTAATCGAGGGTGGCTTCAAAAAAACTTTTAGTCGCATCGTCAATAGTGTTCGAGCCTGTGTATGAAAAAACGCTTGCCTCTATACCTAACCGCTGCGTCCGCGGCAACAGGTTCAAGTTTTCGTCGCTGCATGGAAAGCGACTGTGGCTCAATGGTTCAGTATTGACTGTTAAGTCTGAGAAGTGAGGGATCGAATCTCACCGATGCCATTGATTCTTTTTGGAAAGAGTTATTGAGTTAAGTTCCAATTACTGTTAAAAACTCAAAACAATTATTAATAATGGCTACTAATAGTTCGAGTCACTGGGGTTGTTGTGAGACGGAAAAAGCCGATAACAGCAGCCATATATGTTGCACCAATTGTTCGAAGCCCTTCCATTATGCGTGCATGATACTAGATGAAAAATCAATTACATCGGATGATGTTTCATCGTGGGTTTGCCCAATTTGCCTTAGTAGCCTCCCAAAAGGGAATAAAAAGGATAGCACACCGGCACGAAATGTATCAACGAATAGAAGAAATAAACGAACAGCACCCAACTCCCCCCCTGGGGTTGAGCTGGAAGCTAGTGTAACGCGTGACGACGTGCGTGACATTATACAGGAGACTATGAAAAGCAGCTTCGACAATCTAGTGACTCAATTTAATGGCATGCTTGTGTCTGCACTAAACTCTAAATTAGCACCCATTGAAAAAGAAATGGCAGAGATAAAAACATCAATGTCATTCATTAATGATTCATATGAAAAGGTGCGTAAGGAACAGGAGGATACCAGACAGTCAATGAAGGAGTTGCAGCAAGAAAATGAAGGCCTGAAAACTACAGTAACTGAGCTGAATATTCGTGTTGCGCATCTAGAACAGCATGCTCGTTCGAAAAATGTCGAGATACAATGTGTACCCGAGAAAAAGCACGAAAACCTAATAAACATTGTAACAGCATTGGGTAAAACCATAGGATGCAAGGTTACCGACGCAGATATTCAACATTGCACTCGTGTGGCCAAACTTGATCCAAGCACCAAACGCCCTAAGACCATAGTGGCCCAGTTTGCAGCCCCCAGACAGCGGGATGAATTGTTAGCTAAGGTCGCCGTCTACAATAAGGCTAACTCCAAAGCCAAGTTGAATGCAACGCACGCTGGATTTAAGGAGAGTACTGCTATTTTTGTAACGGAGCACCTAACACCTGCTCTTAAGAATCTACACTACGCGGCTAGGACTAAGGCAAAGGCAATGGGCTACGAGTTCGTCTGGGTCCGGAGTGGGCGTATTTTTGTACGAAAAGCTGCTGACTCCGACCACATATGGATTAGAGATATTAAGTCTTTAGACAACATTGTTTAGATCCCAACTTTATTTGTGCATTTAATTAATAAATTTTAATTTAAAATTCGATACTATTAAGTTGTATTACCAAAATGCCCGTGGCTTAAAAACAAAAACTCATAACTTTTACAGGCAGATCTGTTGTAACAATTACGATATAGTGGTTATAGTGGAGTCATGGTTAAATTCAAACATATTTTCAGAAGAACTGTTTGATAGTAGATATACAGTTCATAGAAGGGATAGGGAGAGTTCAGGGGTTAACAGCAACAAAAAAGAAGGTGGCGGTGTTATGGTTGCGGTAAAAAATAATCTGAAGGCGAAAAGAATGATGTCTTGGGAAAGTAAATGTGAAGATTTGTGGTTGAACTTGGAGGTTGAAGCTGCTGGATCTATAAATCAGATAGCTCTGTGTGCCGTTTATTTGCCACCTCCTGTCAGCCGTGGGTTACTGGAACATTTTATAGACAACTGTAATTCAATTTCAGAGAACAATTTCTCGACTTGTATTGTAGGTGATTTTAACTTTAGGAATGTTTCTTGGCAAATGGTAAATGACAATTGCAGTGATTATGTTGCACCTGGTTTGGGCAAGGACCTGGTTGACTTTGTGAATCTACACAAATTCTCCCAATTTAACAACATAACTAACAATAAAAATGTTATTTTGGATTTAGTTTTTACGGATATACCGATGTGTTCAGTTTCTGAGTCTCCAAATGTGCTGAGTAAAATTGACAAACAACATCCTCCTTTAGATATAGTTTTCAACTTAACTTCTGAAAAAAAGCTTTCATATAATGCCAATACTAAAAAATTTGATTTTCGCATTGCAGACTATAATGCGATCTGTGAACATCTATCAAAACACGACTGGGTTAAGATATTTGGAGATCTGGATCATGTGGATGATATGGTTAGAGTTTTCTACGACATTTTATGGGAAGCTATACACAAATTCGTACCTTATAAATGTTTGGGAAGAAAAGGACGTTTTCCGCCGTGGTTTGATCGTAACCTTATTCGAAGGCTAAACGAAAGAAATAATTTGCGATGGAGGTATAAATTATATAGAAATCCACGTGATCAATTGGAACTCGAAATTTTGAGTAAGCGTTGTGAAAGCATGGCTATGGACAGATATAAAGCTTATACAAAGAAAATGGAGGAGGCCCTTATCAATAATCCGAAACTTTTCTGGACATTTGTGAAAAGTAAACGTGGAGGGAAGGGTTCATACCCAGCTGAAATGAGCAATGACTTAGTTACAACCTCTGATGGCCCCACCATCTGTGATATTTTTGCCAGAAATTTTGTGTTAGCGTACAATGACCCCAACTGCCACAGCAAAGACGTATCTAAAGATCATCATCCATCATTAAATATCATTAACAACTATGGCTTAGCAGTGACAACACCAGAGATCACAAATGAAAATTTATTGATCAAGTTACAGAAACTAGATAGATCCAAGGGGGCCGGTCCTGACGGTATTCCGCCTCTTTTTATAGCTTCATGTGCCTCAGTGTTGGTCACTCCGTTATGTCACTTATATAACATATCATTGCGTACAGGGATCTTTCCTAAACCGTGGAAAGAGGCAAAAGTAGTGCCCGTACACAAGTCTGATGATGAATGTCTGGTCAGCAATTACAGACCAATCTCGATTCTGTCTACATTTGCAAAGCTATTGGAGGCATCAGTGTGCCCACTGATTCAACGTCATCTTAAACTTCACATAAAAGATAGTCAACATGGTTTTGTCGAATCCAGGTCTACGTGCACAAATTTAGCTAGCTTTGTTGAAAATTTAGCTGAAGCTTTTGATCAGCAGCAGCAGATAGATGTCATGTATACGGATTTTAGCAAAGCCTTCGACACTGTGCCTCATGACATCCTTCTTAAAAAACTATCATTTTATGGGTTTACTGGTTCTTTTTTGGCTTGGTTGGCATCATATCTGGAGGGACGAAGTTTCTATGTTGTGGTTAATGGATTTCGATCGGAAAATTTTAATATTACCTCAAGAGTGCCTCGAGGATCACATCTTGGCCCTATTCTTTTCAATTATTTTATCAATGACATCCCCGACTACTTGAATAACTCCGAAGTTTTAATGTATGCCGACGACCTAAAATTCTTGAGACGCATTAAGTCCGTAAATGACTCGGTTTTGCTGCAAAGAGACCTAAATAATCTTAGTAACTGGTGCAAGGCTAACCGAATGTTACTGAATCCTAAAAAATGTCAACATGTCAAATTTTCGAGAAATGTAAACATCATTCCATATACCTATAAAATTGAGGAACATGTTATAGAAGAGGTTAACGTAATTAAAGATTTAGGGGTAATTTTTGACAAAAAGCTAACATTTTTACCTCATTATGAAAATATCATTAAAAAGGCTTCAAGGATGCTAGGGTTTGTCATACGCAATAGCAAAGGATTCAGCATAAAAACAAAAATAATGTTGTTTAACAGTCTCGTCTGTAGTATTCTCGGCTACTGTTCTGTAATCTGGCGCCCGCATTATGCAGTGCACAGCCTTCGAATAGAACGTATTCAGAAGCGTTTTTTGTGGCATTTGGCGAGGTTGGTAGGTAAAGCCAGAAGGGATTTCTCGTATGCGGATCGCCTCAAACATTTTAATATGTTATGCTTGGACAAGCGTAGAGAGCTAACGGACTTGATGTTTTTATATAAAATTCTTAATAACAAAACTAGCTGTCCTCAGTTATAGAGCTTGTTTCAATTTAAAATTCCCATAAGACATCCTCGTCAACCAATAGCGCCTTTGAGACCACCATTCCGCAAGACTGTTCTTGGCTCTAACTCTCCACTACCCAGACTGTGTAATCTGCTCAATAGATATAAAAGCGTCATTGATATTAACTGTGATTCTGCACATAGATTTCGTAAGATTATTTTGGAAAATATGTCTTTATGACCGATTATTCGGTTTCTTATGCTGTTCTTTTTTGAAATTATTTTTGTATGCCTTGGCAGAATTATGAAATTTGAGTTTTGTCTAGCTTGTTTTCAACTTTTTTAACTACGTTTTCACTTATATTGCTTGCATTAAGTAAAACTTATATTAATTTTTAATTATAGTGCATGCTGTGCTTACTAGTAAGTAGTCACTATACAAGCATATGAACTTTAAATGTATTTTTTTGCTTTATATGTGTAAGATGACTGTTAGTAAGCCAAATAAATAAAATAAATAAATAAATAAAATAAAAAATTCCACATTTTGGACATACGCGGAAGAAATTGACTGATTTGATTGAAGTTTAGGCTCCTCCAGATATGATACGGTTGAATATTTTTTTGTAAAATATGCTTCAAATGGTACGTAATATCCTCATATCTAACCCTGAAGAAAGATTTTTGAAAATATCTCCATTTCTCTGTCGTACCACTCAGGCCTGAGACGTTCTTCCAGCCCTTTCCCTGATGGGATTCCAGATGTTCGAAATACCTGAAAATCCCTACTGCTGTCATCCATCTTTTAAACTTAACTTACTGTAGTACTTTTAATGAGCCACAAAAATAGACATAAACACTATAATAATATGAATATAATAAATAAACAGTAAACAAACATAATGCGACTCTGCCACCGCGTCGTAGTTGTTGCTTACTGAGAAGACCCGGCGAGAAACTCAGCAGTTAACTCATTTTCACTTTTCAAAGACTTGACAAGCATGCCAATATTTGACCCTCTGACCTGGTTCGCGTTACCCCTTAAATTCAAGCACGATCCTCATTTCAGCCCTGCCAATTTACACCGTATCAACAATGAGATAAATGTCTTTTTTAGTATGGCAGGCTCGGAACGATGGGGAGGCGCGCTTCAATGGCGATTTTCACGACTGGACAACCTTTACGCAGATCGGCTGTAGGTATCTGGGTAGGTAAGGTCCTACGATAGAAATAATAATCTGCTCCTCTGCACATAACGTTTAAACAGTATCTATAGTATTATGCATGTCTTCCACAATTCGGGTGGTTATGTTGTGTTATAGTTTTATTATGATTAGGCGATGGTATAGTGATATTATGATTATGTTTAAAAACATCATAGTATTTTTTGTTCACCTCAATTTGAATGAAGTATTTTTTTTGCTTTCGACATTTCAAACATGTTGACATATCATTTAGTGGGTTCGATCCCCACCCAGGACGAACATTTATGTGACGACATTCGTGTTTGTTGTGTGTGTGTTATTATCAAAATAAGTATGAATTTGAAAATATTTAAGTATGTTTAGATAATTATCGCAATAACTTTCGCTGTGATTATTCATATTTATCTTTTTCTAATTTTCTAGCCAGCTCTGGTGTATTCGTTATTCGCTTCTGTGTCATCTATGTATAAATTGTTTGTTTACATTCATACTATAATATATATATCCATTTGAATATATATATTCATATGTATATGGCTATACTATATTATTAGGTTTATTTTATTTATGTTAATAAGTTTACGTATTTATGCACGTACTTGCCATTTTATATTATATTTCCTCTACCTGTAGGTTGCCTGGTTGTGATCACTATCAGCGATAAGGCCGCCTAAATTGTGTATTGTTTTAATGTAATACTTAGCATTAAGTTACTTTTGTAAAATGTACATTTAAGAATATTATCTATCTATCTATCAGTCTCTGACACCCATTACAAGCTCTGCCTAGTTTGGGGTCAGATAATTTTGGTGTAACGTGTCCCAGATATTTATTACTATTTATTATAAATGCTTCACAAATGCCAACATGAATAAATGATTTCTTTACTTTTCTAATAGTAAGCAGGGTAAGTTATCGGTAGTTTTTTTAATTATCATCACGATCAGCAATACAGATTTGCCTTGCGCATGATTGCGACCACACGATGACAAGCTTAGTACTAGGTATGATGATAATACATAATAATATTGATTTATTCGTTTTATCGATTAACCTTGATAAGACTGTGCTTAGGCTAGAGAATTTGATCCTGTACGTCTTCCACGAGTTGACACTTTAAATTTACGTTATCGTTCGCGTAAAAAAATGTATTGGGATTTGACATTGTCATGTCATGTCAAATCCCAATACAATTTCTTACGCGAATAACGAGTATTTAAAGTGGCAACTCGTGGTAGACGTACTGATATCCCTCAAGTATACCTGAAAATAACTACAGTATGTCTAACATGAGTTTCTGTTATAGTCTGTTTATTTTATGAAGACCGTCAGAAACTCATGTTAGACATACTGGTCACTAGGTCGTAACTACCTTACCTACCGCCATAGACCAAATCGCCGGTCCCTTACAACAATGTCAATTTGAAAAACCAAAAGAACCAATGGACCTAATAATCAAGTCTACGTAGGTCGACAATGATGTGCATGCACATTGTTTAACAGATATCATTCCACTTATCACATTGCCAATTTACGATAAGTAATATAAATACTCAGGCAGAAATCTCATGACCACATTTAGCCTGTGTTCTGGTAGAAGACAGAGGGTCCAACACCATGTTGTTCAACGCGCTTTTGTTCATCCTATCAGTGATTGTTATTGCGATCTACTATCTTTCTAAAAGAAAGAACGATTATTGGAAGAGGCAAGATGTTCCTTTTCTCGAACCGACGACAATGTTCGGCAATTTTGCTGATTTTATACTACTCAAGAAACACTCAAGCTACGTTGTAGATGAAATCTGCAAGAAATTCCCAAACGCGCCTTACATTGGCGCATTCTATGGAACAGAACCGACACTCATCGTCAAAGACCCTGAGGTCATTAAACAAGTCTTGATCAAAGATTTCTACTACTTCAATGGCAGAGAAGTATCTGACTATACTCATAGTGAGTTTATGAATGGGATTCTCTTCTTCAGTGCCGGGGACAGATGGAAAGTCGCACGCCAGAATATGACGCCGGTATTTACGTCTGCCAAAATGAAGAATATGTTTCATCTTATAGTGAACTGTTCACACGAATTGGAGAATCTTCTAGATATTGACACGAAGGTGTCTAATTTGATAGAAGCGCGAACCTTCATGTCCAGGTTTACGATGGCCTGCGTTACCTCTTGCATCTTTGGCATCAACTCAGACACCATGGCGGATAATTACCAAGAAAGCCCGTTTACGAAAGTGGGGCAGGCGTTCTTCACCGGGTCATAATGGTTCGCTACAAAGCAAACCTTAAAAGCAATTTGGCCAAGAATCTTTTACATGATGGGATTGAGAACTGCTCCACCTAAAACAGGTGAATTCTTCTTGAATCTAGTGGAGTCCGTTTTTAAGTCGCGGGATTATAAACCAACGTCGAGAAACGATTTTGTAGACTTTATTTTGACTTTTAAACAACAAAATCAACTAATTGGTGACAGTATATCTAATCTGAAAAATGGCGGAAACAAAAAGGTTTCAATTCCTGTGACTGATAAATTCATGGCAACGCAGTGTTTCAATTTATTCATAGCAGGCTTCGAGACTTCAGCGACAACAACCTCTTATTGTATGTACGAGCTGGCTAAGCATCCTGAAGCACAGAAGAAATGCCACGAGGAAGTAGACGCCTTTCTGCGCAAGCATGGAACGCTGACGTATGATTGCGTGACTGAATTGCCATACACAATGGCTTGTGTTAACGAAACTTTGCGACTGTACCCCGTACTAGTGATCATCACTAGAGAGGTGATGGAAGACTATACGCTACCGACGGGTGTGCATCTTAAGAAAGGCGTCCGCGTTCACATACCGGTGTCCCACTTGCACAAGGATCCCAAGTATTTCCCAGAACCTGAGGTGTTTCGACCAGAGCGGTTCTTAGGAGAGGAGAAGCAAAACATTGTGCCCCTCAGCTACATACCGTTCGGAGAAGGACCTCGAATCTGTTTAGGTAAGTTTTTTTTACTTGTCGCGATGTCGATTACTTCAATTCGAGAATTAAAAGAGTTAAATCATATTTCTGTTCCACTATTAATATTTTCCTCGTTTCTAGGTATGAGATTTGCCAAAATGCAGGTCATGGCGGGGCTAGCGACAGTCTTGAAGAAATTTGACATGAAACTGGACGACACTACTCCGAGGAAGATTCACTTCGAGCCGGAGTTCATAATACCAACCCCTGCACAACCCTTGAAACTGAAGATGAGCCCTAGAGAAGGGTGGGAAAACCGGGTGTATCCAAAGGCATGAAAACTCAGAACCAAATGCTTTCCGTGTGGGAAACTCTTCGACTGCTATTATTTGGTCACCATTACGGGATAGAGTTTACTTAATTTAATGAAACTACATTTTCTAAAAATAAAGTTAGCGTCGTGGCCTAGGGGTTAAACACGCCAACTCGGATCATGGATCGTGTGGTCCCAAGTTCAAATCAGGCCAGGACCAAAATATTTGTGTTCATTGTTAAAGAAGGGCGGCGAAACTCGACTGCATATTTTACAAAAACGTTACCAAACGGACATATGTTAAAATAAATAGAGTTAAATTTGTTGAATTTATTTCTATAAAATCGGGATTTTTAAAGAAGGCAGGTCAAAGATGAATTATTCCCGATTTCAATAAAACAAAACTTTTTTATAGTGCAACAAAAAGTGCAAGAACTAAACGGTTTTATTTCCTGTAAGAGTATTCCAATCTACGCAGAAGTTTTCAATCACTGCAATCAATTCTATTTTCAATTTGTATTATGGTAAGTTATATTTTAACTGTTTTGACCTAATCAATTAAATCAATACACTTTATTGAACATTTTAAAGCCATATACTTGTATTTTGAATGTATTCTAGTGCAAAGTGTAAAAACAAACTAATAAAGAGGCTGTATGGGCATATACTTCTTTGCCATCCCATGGTTGTCATCAATGTCAATGTCAATCAAATCACTACGTTTGATTTATAATATTATAATATTTTTAACATATTTTTTACGTTTTTATCAAATAATCAAACTGGAAGAGAAAGTAGCCCTCCAGAATTACCTGCACCACCTGTTGCAGAAAAACATAATCAAATTGAAACCCAGCAAACAAATAATGAAGCAAACACTCAAATAGCTCTTCCAGCAATAAGAAGAGCAGCTGCCACTGCTGGCCGTTGCTTGTTTCGGCGAGATGATCGGGAAAAACTTCATGTACCTGAGTCTATACGCAGAAGGGTCCTAGTAGACTATACAAGTACTATATTACAATATAGTACTATATAATAAGTATTATAGTACTATATAAGTAGTACAAGGCAGTGAAGCCATTTTCGGATATTATTGTTATTGAGCTGCTGGAAATCACACAGTTGGGTGTTGCTCGCACATAATGTCCATTTTATGGTAAATAGGGTACGCTTGTCATCAGGATCGTTTCGGAGCTCCTGCTGCATTCTTGGAAAACTTGTTAAATATTGAAATAAATGTACATAAATAAGTTCATATGTTTTTTGTTTCGTAGCTTACAGAGCAGTAAAAAATTAATATGCCCCACACTGAGCTGAACAAACTTAATTTAGGTACACCAGAAATGTACTTCTTTTGTTCTTTGTCTAGTTCTATAGTTTTGTGATGATGTGATAAGGGCTACTGTACAGGTGACAGATCGCTCGTGCCGCGTATCGATGCGGCACGAGCCAGCCGCGTAGTAGAAGCACGCGGCCGTACTAACAAACTCGCAGTGTGCCTTTGCATGGAACGGGTGGATGAGGCCCATAGAGGGTTCTCATTGCACGTATCATGTAGCGCTGTTGACTGAACAAGCCCGTTCGTACACCCGCGACGGGACCCGTCGCACGGACGTGGGCCCGTCTGCCGATCCGCGCAATTCTCCGGAACGGAACACTTTGCATGGATCCTTGCCTAGTCAGACAAAATGCGGATATTGTACGTTGCATTGTATCAGTATAATAAGAAATATCTAACCAAACAGCCTCCGAAACGCGAAAGTGGAACGCCCGAACATGTATCCGCTTACGTCGGACCAAAGCTGACTGATGTGGAAGCATCAGTGTCCTTGTATCAATTAAAAAATGATTGACTGGCCTGTTGGCTCAATGGCAGCGATCCTGCTTTTAGCGCCGGAGGTCGTGGGTTCGATCCCCACCCATGACAATATTTGTGTGACGAACATACCTATGTATTTGTTGTATGTCTGGGTGTTATTATCTATTTAAGTATGCATTTAGAAATATTTAAGTATGTTTATCAGTCTCTGACGCCCATAATACAAGCTCTGCTTAGTTTGGGGTCAAATGATCTTGGTGTGAATTGTCCCAGATATTAATTTATTATTTATTAAAAACCAACTATTTAAATTATAACCTCACTGCCTTCAATAGCTTTAAAATCTTTTTAACCCCAGCTTTAAAAGAGTTAAAACAATTAACTTTTTTTTTAGTCTAGCGTTGTTCTAAAAACATCAACAGATTTCTTTTATGTACGCGGCCCGTAAGTAGAGGTCTCAAATTACATGGAAGTTCGCCGTCCTTCTTTCTGACTAACTCTCCGGTGATGGAAAACATGATAAAAAATCCGAATCAACCCGGATAACGCCGGAAGGCCCACCATCTACCACGTTGGGTTCTAATGCCATTGGTGAAATTGTACGCGTTAGGCTTCTGAGTGTTTCGTTCACCAAGATGGCAACAGTCACTTGCCTCTGACTACCCCATTTGGGATTAAGTCGTGATGTACTCGTATGTTCATTTTCTATAATAAGACAAATCGGTCATCATACTACGAGTATTATGCGGCGGTAAGTTATCAGATAAATTAAAATGCAGATTGAGTCTTTCATTTTCAAATACACACATAAATAGATAATAACAGTAATCAAACAAATGTATTTCGTTAAATTTTATTGCTATGAATTATCGTTTGTCTGTGTTTTTAACAATGTACGGAAAACTATATAGCAAATTCATTAGGTGATGGACCTAGAAAGTGTAGGCATTCTTTTTCCTTGATAGAGTTAAATACGGCTGGTCAAAGATGTGTGGAAGGGCTGAAGAGAGGCCTTTGCCCAGCTGTGGGATCCCAGTGGCTAATTGGATGTTTAAATAAGTATAATCGGGGTATTAGAAAAGTTTCGGATACTCAGTTTGTAAAAAGTATGAATGTATTTTTTTTTTAATATTTAAGTACAAACTTTAATTTTAAAGCTTGTTTTTTTTGTTTCATATGTTTGTACCCAAGAATAATTAGTGCATATTCCAAGGTCTCTACATTATTTGGTTCCAATACGCTGTGAGCATACATGGCAATTTGTAATGCTATTAGAAATAATTCTTTAAATATACCTAATAATTTCCCTGCCAAATGCCAAGAGGCTGAATGCCATGCCCAGATTCAAATTAACATGTTGCTACTCAAATGTATTCGCGTAAATAAATGATTTTACTTTACATTACTTTTCTCGTCAAACAAACAAATTCTATTGAATTGTATAGCAAAAAATTAGATATGAATCGTCTAGACTGACTAATTATTTGCACTGTAAAGTTGCTACCTAACCTAGAGCATTCTCCTGTAATGCAACGTTACAGAGTCGATCATTACATCGGTGAGGGAGGAGAACCGCGTATTACAGTGCGCAAACCGTAATGTTGCAAATTCGAAATTCGAAAAACTCTCTCAAAATCTAATCTGAAATGCAAATTACAGGCAAATGTTCGTCCTGTCAGGGAGGCAGTACTGTATGTGATGTGATGCTGAAAATCGAATCTGAAATGTTACATTAGGTACAGGAAAATGCTCCAGGTGAGGGACCACCTGAAGGAAAATAAACAGTAAGTAAGTGATTTAAAAATGGCTGAATGTAATTTTTAAAAGTAAAGTTTTAATTTGGGGGATTCATAGAGGATTAGCGTAAATTCAAATTCAAATGTTTGTATTCAGGCTGGGCCCATAAAAGTTAGTAACAATGCTCCTTAAAAAACTAGTGTTAGTACGTACAGCACACAAATAGAACAAAAATACAATTAACACAATTACAATTAAGTGGTGTGGATTGTTACCCACCTTTGAATAATAGGTAAATCCCATCTGTCAACAAAAACCCTCAGGATAGAGCTGGTACTGCCACGCAAACGAGTCATCGCTGAAGCAAATTAAGAATAATTAAGAATTATGTAAAGAACAATTCGTTTTCTCAGCCGAAAAAGACAAATAGCTGTTTTTTTCTGGATTTTTTCAACTTAACGAGCCCAAAAGCGAATTGAAAAAAAAAATTGAAATTCTGTGAATGACGAAAGTCCTTTTCAAGTGAGAATCATAGAAATGTATGGGAGATAGTCTGATATAATATAACAATTAAAGATTTGGTCCCATTCCTTAATCTGGTTGTTATCACTTATCACGGATACTATCACTGTTAATTATTTTTAGTCCTGATTAAAAAATAACCGCAAATAAATCGATCACTTGAGAAAATAGCGTGTCATCTTGTCTGAGTACTTATTTTTATTTACGTTGTTAATTTGTTTATACCTGTTTGTTATTTAACGCTTAACCATTCGATAAGATAAATATTATCTAATGGACATCAAAAACAACATTGCAAGTTGGTAATACGGGTGTAAGAGATAACACGATGAATCAATCGGTCTCATTGCTAAAAAGCAATCTCTTCCATGTCACATTCTATCTTATAATCGTAGTACCTTAGAATAATAACGTATGGAAGGATATATAGTCTTCATACACGACACGATTGGTCTTTAAAGACGACACGATTGGCGTAGTGCGCTGTAGCACGGTTTCTCGCCTCGATTTCCGTAGTGTCCCGGGTTCGATTCCCGGTCGGGTCAATTCAGGAAACGATCTTTTCTGAATTGTCTCGGGTCTGGGTGTGCTAGGAGACGCCCCTAGCTTATTTCCTTGTGTGGTACCTCGTGACACAGGGATATTAATCCCTACTTCGAGACCATTTCAAGAGGTGTGTTGTCTGGCGCATATTTATTTTATTTATACCGCCCCGTCGAAAAATAAGCACTAATCCGATCCACACATGCGTGACTACTGCTTGCTTACGTGCGGCGCGCTTTGACATTGAACATTGCCGAGCTGTAATGAATACTGCAAAGCGGTTTAAAATTAAGGTGCTTCTTAATGGGCGCGCGGACTTGGTTTCTTTATGTAAATTATGAGCAGCGCTCAAACGCTGATGTTAACGTTACTCAAATCTTAGCAGCCTTTAGATGCATATTATGGCTCCCTGTTTCTTTTTTACAACATAAATCGACAGCATCAGTACCTTATCTTGTTTTGTAAGTTTGTATGTTAGTAGATTTAGGCGCCCCGGTGGCTGCGTGTGGCGGTCCATTGATGTGGACGCGTCTGTTACATGTCCCGGGATTCAATTTGATATTTTTTTACCGTTTATTGCGCCTCAAAAAACCTATTCAAAATAACAATAGTATTACATGCTTTACCTGGCTGTGTTTGGCATTCTATAGAATGTCCAGGTATCCAGTTTTACAGATTATCAGTAACATTATATTATATTTTAAACGTTTTCTTTTAATCTAAAGCACTTATTTATCAGCCTTGATTATAGCAATAAATTAAAATACTTTATCACGCGTGTCTAGGACAAATGTGTTCTCATAACTATTGTTGTCAGCTAGTGACAGTTTGCGCTTCCGTTTCCGATATACCGACATCACGACTTCGCGGTATCAGATAGTTGTCTAATGTCATTGTATTAAATAATGACCGTGCTGGGCATTATATGAATAGCTTTGCAAGATAGATACTTAACGAACTAAAGTAAGATCAGAGGGAAGTAAAATGTAGTTGGCATAGGTAAATACATACCTACGCGAGCGATCAGGCCGCATTAAAATCACCCTGGCAGCGCGGCGACCGTTCACGGTCCTAAAATACTCAATTTCACTTTCACGGCCACGCCGCGACAGTGGCAAAAGATTTGTAAGGCAGGGGCCCTGATTTATCTATAAGCTTCGTGCACGGGCCTTACTTAGATAGCTTTTCAAGGATATTGGGATTCTTACCGTGGCTTCTCAGGGCAGAGCTACTTTGAAAACAAAATCCAAATTGAGATCTGAATTAAATAAAATAAATAAATAAATAAATATGCGCCAGACAACACACCTCTTGTAATGGTCTCGAAGTAGGGATTAATATCCCTGTGTCACGAGGTACCACACAAGGAAATCAGCCAGGGGCGTCTCCCAGCACACCCAGACCCGAGTCAATTCAGAAAAGATCATTTCCTGAATTGGCCCGACCGGGAATCGAACCCGGGACACTAAGGAAATCAAATCGTGTCGTCAAAAAAATCTAAAGAGAAAATGGCAAAATACGTATTGTTCTGTTTGACAACCTTCAGTTATAAAATGTTGAGTTATTAGTGTTATTAAAACTACTCAAAGCTATGAAAAATCACTAGTTTCGTTGATACTGCGCGACTCAACTCCCCGCCCGCGTTCTATAAAGAACCACGCCGCACGAATATTCTGTTCGAATAAAATATAATAATGTAAACGTTAGAAACCTAATCTTTTAAAAAAAAAGCTGTCTTCGATTGATGCCTAATGTCTAGGAAAATGTTGGATGTTGTTTATGATTACAACTGTATTGTTTTAGTAAGAAATAATATCAGTCTTTTCACCAAACTCAGCGATATGCACGCCAAAAATACTAGGAATGAAGATATCCTCGATTCATGCAGACCCCTTTTCAAAGCATGCATTGTTCTGCCTCTGCCTTGTATCTACCTAAGAGACCTATGTCTGTTCGTGAAAACCTATCCAAACTACTTTACTGAACGTGATGCGGTCTACACCAGACAAAAAAGAGAAAGGTTCAAGAACTTACTCTATCAACCCCCTGTCCGAAAGTATATTTATGACAAAAATGTTTTTAATATGTGCATAACCATGTATAATTTACTTCCTGATGACCTGAAACTACTCGAAGGTAACAAATTTAAAAACAAATTAAGTGACTGGCTCCTAATAAATTGCTTTTTTGACATTAAAGAATATACTGACTTCTGCAATAAGTGTAAAAAATGATTCGTATTTTTTTAATAATTAGAATTTTATACTATAGTTTAATAATTGACTTTGAATAATTAATTTAATTGAATTTTAAATTTCATATAGTTATTATAATTTAATTTAGTTTTTTTTAGTCTCAACTGTGGGAGCGTAATTGTCAGAAAAGTCATGTCTGTGGTGGATGAAATCCTCCATCTCACAGATCCGGCGTTTTCGTTTTTTTTCGTTTTTTTTTGTTTTTTAAAACTGCAATATATCCATTTCTATTATGAATTGTGGCTTTCTTTTATATATTCCTAATTCTGCATTAGTTCCTCTACCTTTTCTATAAGTTATTTCATCCGCAATAAGAAAATGAAAGCTGGTATAAAGGACTTAAGTCGCACTTATGTGGCACAGTGGGAAGTTAGTCGAATTCAACTACAAAATTCTCCATGAAATTGCACATAATCTTCGAAAAGTAGATAATATATTCAAGATTAACATTATATTTTCGATATTTTGGACTTAAAAACGCGTAATTCACGTTAAAAATCATCAAATATGTCACCTAAATGTCACACCACTCTGTGACACTCTGAGTCAGCAATATTTCAACGACGAAATTCTTCATCTTTTTAATTTACACACCGATAGGTCTGGGTATGGTACCATACAGCCTAATACACCGGAAACGATTTGTCGGCCCGACCTGCTGCCCTAACTAAAAAAGTATGTGAAAAAAATTCTCAAAAGCATGACTGTGACTTTGTGTCTGAAATCCGCCACGTAACAGACGAGAGGAGCATTTTATGTTATTTAGGAATTCAGTCAATAAGGTACCATGTAAATAGCCACACTATCGCATTAGGTTTTGCCTGTAATGATAGATGTTAAGGATTTTGAATAAATAAATAAATAAATTAAATTTAATATTTGCACGTTTGCTTGCAGACTGAATACTTATGACATACCATCATATTAAGACCTTATTTGTAACTCTGTATTCTTGCAAATAAATTATTGATTTGATTTGATAAAATTGCGCTTCACTTCTTTAGATTTCAAAAAGGGGTAATAGTGGTAATCTACTACGAATGATTTATTTATGATGACTTTTTAATAGAAATGCTTTGGATTAAAGCTCCCTATTCGATGCGGGATTAGTTAGGTTCTGTAAATATTTATTAATCGCATTATGTTTCTATACTGTTATTTATCCACTCCATAACTTCTGTATTCGCATAATCTTTGGCCTAGGCAAATACGATCATGTTTCTGAATTCGCGGCCAACTAAACTGGCTCCAAACGCCGCCGGCGAGATCTTCATATTCTCTCCTTACTTTACACCGTGTTGTTCAATCCCCGGACGCCTCTTCACCTCAAAGAGTTGTTGAAATTTCAGCAATCTGCCAGGAGCGACGTTATGCGCTCGAACCGAAAACTCCTTTTAACTTTCCCCCCTCATTCCTCAAGTTATTACTCGAATTCCTTCACTATCCAATCCATACACCTGTGGAATTACTTGCCTTTGCCTATCAAGCAATCTCAATCCCTTCCTATATTTAAATCCCGTGTCAAAGCGTATTTGACATGTGACATTCTGCTCCTCATGGTTATTTTGGTGTCTACTGTGCTGCGACGTCCTTGCCATAATAAATCTTTGTATGTGTGTATGGTATATGTATGTTTATTGTATTATGTATGCATTTCATTGGTTTGTATATACAGATTTATACATTTATTATATATGTATTCGTAGGTATATAATCTCGATTGATTGAAGTTTTATATATATATTTTTTTGTTTTTTTTCTCATAGATTTATTTTCACTCCACACAAAGCTCAAGCTTTAAAGTTCCTCTACCCAAAAGTTGCCTGGAAGAAACCGCTCTCTAGCGATAAGGCCGCCTAAATTGTACAAATTGCTTGTTTTATGTGATACAACTGTTTTTATTCCTATTTTGTGCAAAAAAGTATATCTTTCTATCTATCTTTCTATTTATATGTTCATAAATGAGCCAGACAACTCACCACATGGCATGATCTCGAAGTAAGGATAAATATCCTTGTGTTACGAGTACGAGGTACCATACAAGGGGCCCTAGCCAAGAGCAACACACTACTTTCGTGTCAACATATCAAATGTGAAAAATGTACGGGAATGACATAAGCACTCGTCTAATCGAGACATTTGATGTCAGTTCCATACATTGTTTAATTTGACATGTCGAAACGAGAATAGCGTGATGCTCTTGGCTAGCTTTCAAGGATTAAGCCAGGGGCATCTCCCAGCACACCCATTGGCCCGACCGGGAATCGAACCCGGGACACTACGGAAAACGGGGTTAGAAACCGTGGTACAGCGCACTACGCCAATCGTGTTGTCTAAGTTATATCTTGCGAACGCCGATATTATTAAAGTACTAGCTTCCTGCCCGCGGCTTCGCCCGCGATATCGTTATATATTATGGCCAATTACAAAAAATCTTCATGAATTGTAGCCCATGTGTTATTCTGATGTATAACCTGTATTATTGTAAAGCTCCTCCAAATCCGTTCAGTAGTTTTTGCGTGAAAGAGTACCAAACATACTACATCCTCCATCCTCACAAACTTTCGAATTCATAATATTAGTGAGAGTAAGATATATAATGTATATTTAAACAATATTTATTGACTATTTAAAAGTACTGCATAAGTCTATTGAAATAAATATATTTAGGTTTAAGTTACATTTTTTTAAAACACGTCACAATTTGAACCCGCATACCAGAAAGCACTACATGATGTCAGAGCAAAGAATATCCATACAGTCAGGGCAAGAAATGCATGGCCAGGCCATGACGCTTATATTATGATGCATTTTAAACTTTAAAGCACACCTGCCCTGAAAATAACAAAATAAAAGGAAAGCGAAGCCACTCCGTAACAGATATAAGTACATTTATGCAACGAATCACATCCCAAATATAAAACAAATCAAGTATTACATAGAACTTCAGCTATCTACAATAAAAAATGTGGTAAACAAGGACGCTTAAGAATTCCCTCCAGCATTTGTTTCCCCCCCTGAAGCAAAAATCCTGCATGCGCCAGTGAAAACAGCAATCACGTTCTTTAACGCCTGACAGTTTTTATAACGCATATTCACGTGGCTGCAACCGCTGGCTGACTAAAATTGACTGCATACCGTGAACAAGGAAAATTCTTATCGAGGTGTCGTAATTTACTGTCATACCTACCTTGCGGAAGCTGCGTTGCGTCACAAAATAAAGTCAGAGCGCCGCGCATGTCTCATTTGTGGTTGCGTTCAGTACGTGTACCACGAGTTGCCAATTTAAATTGATGTTATCGTTCGCGTGAAAAATTGTATTGGGATTTGACATTGTCATGTCATGTCATGTCAAATCCCAACACAATTTTTTTTAGACGTACAATTTGCATGCTATTTTTGGTTCCATTGTAAAGCATTAGGTGCGCCTTATCGCATTCGCACCTAGTTCGCGTTGTCTAGATAGTGACACAAAGGTTTCTGACTTGGTCGAAGTGCGAACCTTCAAGGCCAGGTTCACCATGGCCTGCATAAGCTCTTGCGCCTTTGGCATCGCCTCTGACAGCATGGCGGATGACTACCAAGAAAACCCGTTTACGAGAGTCAGGACGTCGTTCTTTACTGGATCAAAAGTGTTTGCTGTGAAACAAATCTTTAAAGCAATCTGGCCAAAAATATTCTACTTTTTAAGATAGAAAACCGCTCCACCAGGCACAGCTGAATTCTTCGGAGAGTTAATGGGCTCAGTTTTTGAGGCACGTCAAAATAAACCGTCGTCGAGAAACGACTTCGTAGACTTCACTTTTAAACAACAAAATAAATTGATTGGCGCCAGTATGTCAAATATGAAAACTGGCGAGGACAGTAAGGTTTCGGATCCCTTGAAAGACAGTTTCATGGTGTCGCAGTGCTTGATACGTAGCAGGCTACGATACTTCGGCGATCACCACCTCTTACACTTTGTACGAGCTGGCGAAGCATCCTGAAGAACAGAAAAAGTGCCAAGGGGAGGTAAACGCTTTTTTGCGTAAGCATGGAAAGCTGACGTATGATTGTGTAAATTAATTGCCATACACAATGGCCTGTGTTACCGTGACATTGCGGCTGTACTCCGTGCTAATGAACCTCACGAGAGAGGTGATGGACGACTACACGCTCCCGTCGGGAGTTCATCTCGAGGAAGTCGTCCGCGTTCACATACTAGTGTACCACGCGCGCATGAATCCCAAGTATTTCCCAGAGCGTGTTCCGTCCGGAGCGGTTCTTGGGAGAGGAAAAGCAGAAAATGGTACCGCACAGCTACATACCCTTCGAAGAGGGAGGAAGAGTATGTTTAGGTGAGTTTTTAAAAATACTTAAA
Source organism: Udea olivalis (assembly GCA_947369235.1). Classification (NCBI taxonomy): domain Eukaryota; kingdom Metazoa; phylum Arthropoda; class Insecta; order Lepidoptera; family Crambidae; genus Udea; species Udea olivalis. Next base: position 3,214,780 of record OX376362.1, on the reverse strand, counting down.
CTCATTAAACACTGATAGCAAAATACCTATAACAATATTGAAACTGGTTCCTTCTTTACATAAACTAACAAGTTTAATTATTTTCAAAGTTTTGTTGTAATCCAGTGTTAGAGTATTTGGTATGTATGTGGAGGACCTCCTCCTACTTCTAGTCTTCGATGTAGGAAGTTAGTTCAATTGCTAGTAGTTAAATTTCTATTTCTATTTCTATTTCTACTTGAAACAGGTTCAAGTCCTGCTTTGGTAATAATTATTAGAATGACTGTTGTAACTAGGTATGTCGCCCTGGATTTTGCACTTTGATAATTTTTGTTCTTGTTCATGCAAGTCATGGCTGGGCTCATAACTGTACTGAAGAAGTTTGATTTGAAACTGATTGAAAGCACGCTGACGAAGATCCATTTTGTACCTGAATTTTTGATATCTACTCCAGCAGAGCGTTTGAAACTAAGGCTTACCCCTAGGGAAGGGTGAGAAAACAGGGTATATGTAAAAGCGTAAAAATAGACATTCACATAGAGGGCATGTTATGCTCTCCGTGTGAAGTATATCAATGTCTTTACAGTCCTAATGAGAATCCTTTAAAATCAGTTGGTTTAATATCTTAGTTTGAGCGTCGCAAGCAATGATTACAAGATCTTGTATTTCCAGCCAGTGCTAGTGCCAGGTGACCGTTATCTGACAGGTCAATATCCAGCCAGACTTGACTACGATGATGGAGGCCTTTGTCATTCAGTGGGAGAGTATGTAGGCAGATTTTATATGGTTCCCTTAAATTAGTCAATGTTATTAATATATAAATAAATTTTTGATGTAATATTTTTAAGAATATCCTAAGTCTCAGACAATAGCAACCCGCTGCTATCTTTTTATATCTAGAAACTTTTAATCATAGTTTTGTAACTTTTAAGTACTTTTTGCCGATTGGGCATGTGCTTATACATATTATCATTTCCATTACGTCAGTTATCCTTAGGTTAACAACTATAGGTAGCTACAGCAACATTGTATGGCATTTTTAGTAAGGACATCATTTCTAAACCTTAGTTAGAGGCACCCCGTACAGAATTGCCGTACAAAAACTTGACAACAGACGCTAGAGACTGCTGTCGGCTTTAATTCATAATAGTGGTGAAGGACCCTCTGCCATTCTGCTTTTTAAATTCCACTGGAATTGTAATTGAATGGCGTTGTCATTTGTTCCATACTAAACTGTCAAAATGACGCCATTCAATTACGATTCAATTGGCTTATGAATAAGCCTGCATGTTTGAAAGATTGCCCAATGCCGGTGTGTAGTGAGAGTAGGTTTCTGGGCTTCACAATAGACTGCAACCTGAACTGGAAGTGCCATGTCGACAAGCTTTGTGACAGACTGAGTGGTGTAGTCTTTGCTTTACGAAAACTAAGACCACTTATCTCTGCGGATGCTCTGAGGCAAGCCTATTATGCTCACTTTCATTCCCTGATGTCGTACGGCACTCTTATCTGGGGTAACTCAACGGATGCCAGCAGGGTGTTCGTTTTGCAAAAGCGCGCTTTACGTACACTTGTCGGGGTGAAAGCTAGACACTCGTGCAGGGATTTGTTTGTGAAGCAGCGTATACTGACGCACTACTCAGTCTATCTTTATGAACTATTGACGTTTATAAGATCCACCATTTCTGATTATCAGTGCATGAGTGCGAGTAAGCGATCTCATCTAGTAGGCCGGCTTAATGCGGTCCCTCGTCGCATGGCGTTTGCAGAAAAGAACCCACGTATAATCGGTCCAACATACTACAACCACCTACCCACTGCGCTGAAAAATGCACAATCCGACGAAGCATTCCGACGCCAGCTGAGAAAACTTTTGTTGGAAAAGTCTATCTATTCCATTGACGAATATTTAAATTGTGTATTTTAATTTTAGTTGACATTTGTATAAATGGTATATGATTGTATGATTTTGAATTTGTAATTTGCATTTTTTTTTTTAACCTTGACATTTCTATGCTTGCTATTATTATTACTATATTGTTGACGATCTTAATACAAATTCTTATATCTGACATTCAATGTAAAATATATTGTAATTATGTACTAAGAAAAAAAAATCAGATTAATTTGGGCCACAGAATTCTTAACTTGTTTTGAAGCAGTGGAGCTATCCAAGTACATGCTTTTACGATGACAAAGGCAATCATCAATACCGGTATAATTTTAAGGCAAAGTTGACGTTTCTATGAAGTAGGATTTTGTTCATTTGTTTTTCTCTGGCACGATTCGTATTAGATAATTTGTCCGCAAACGCCTGTAATAAATTAAGGACACATCAATTACATTTTCAACTTTGCACACAAACTTTAATGTTTAAATGACACTAATACCGTTAAACAGACAATTTGTTAGTACTTCCTTCTCCTTGAAATAAAGTCAAAGTAAGTATAGATATCAAAGAACAGTTTTATTTGTTTTGTAGTATTGTTTATTCGTAAGCTTATGCTTAAATTCGTATTATGAAAATGCAGGGTGCTATTGTCAACCAGACTCAGAAATAGTAGAGCTCCATGATATTCTCGCAACTAACTTCCCTGTCAGATATATCCGCTTTGGGGGAAACGTGAACAGGGCAGTACTCAGTGCCTCTGATAAAATATCATCTGTGTATTTTGTATAATAAGGCCGTCTACCTACCGTCTACTTACGTCTACAGTGCGTTTCTGTTAAGTAAAATACGATAGTTAACTAAAGCGACTTGAAGCCTAACGTTAGTTATTAAATTAATTAATCAAACACAACTTTTTAGAGAAAACATACTACGTCTTTAATTGACTCGAATTGAATACTACGTCCACTGACCTTGGTATTCGCACCTTTTTGGCAGAACAAGGGCACAATTGTGAAATTTCCAAATTGTAAATGGCGTCCTTGTTAGGTATACCGTAACAAAAGCACAATCGCAACATTTCCTAAATGTAATTGTGGTCTTTCCAAGGGATGAATCGTTATTATTAGTAGTCTGTTGCTGTACTTGATGTTGTTTTTCAGGCCCCTGAGGATACAGAAGCGCCTTTTTTCCATACCCCTGTTTCCTCCCGGGATATTGCCTATATTTTTTTTTATTTATTTATTCAAATAAGACATCGTTGGTCCACAGTGTTAGTTACAATTAAACTTGTATGTTGTATTCTATGTTGTTACTTAATAACTAAACATGACCGTGTTCGCTTAACCAGCGTCCACACGAACGGGCTATCGAACCGGTCGGCTATCACACGTAGGATGGTGCTGCGGCTCTCGCGCAACCTGCGCAGTAGCGAGGCGGATTTCTTGCGCCAGGTGGCATTGAAGCCATATGTTATCTATGTTTTCCTTTTTTTTTAATAATGATTAAAAGAGATATGAACCTTCAAAAATCGAAAAAAATGGCCTGATTTTTCGCTGTGTTCAAACATCCAGAAAACTAATTTGACTAGTTTAATAAAAAAAAAGAAAACATAGGAACACGGCCACAGTCCTTCTTTAATTTTTTATAAAAAAAGAAATCTATCGGCCAGGTTTTCGAAAAGGGATCAGCGGAGTACGAAACATTGTCGGTCAGTCCCATTGGCATCGGTCTCTATCGCACTCTGCGGGGCGCTCGAGGTTTGCACAGCAATAGCTTTTGCAAATGCCTATTTTTCACCGTGCTGTGTCCTCCTAAGTACATCCCTTCTCGCCACGTCCGGACAGACCGGACGGCGCGAGAAATAGGATGATGTAGGAGATTGCCGATACGACTACCGTTATATCGACGTGCGCTTTGGCGCTTGTGTTTACCTTTTAGGTCTAAGAGCCTTCGCAGATCGACTCGATCGAGTAAACCCACAGTCACACAAGATGCTCATTACTAGCTCGACAGCATGCTACTTTTGAGAAATTGCTACTGAGCTACTTAGGCGCGTGTGTTGAAGCATTGCTAATAATAAAATTATCATGCTCATTTCAGTAAAAAAGAGCATGCTCGTTTTAAGCATGCTATTTTACATCATGTTAACTGTAGTTTTGAACACCTGTATCTGTCTGTATTAGTTACTTCATATTGATATAAAAATATTTTTGTCTTAGTTAAACATCAACTTATGAATTCGTTAGTAATAATTATAACAATAATATAAGTAAGACATTAAATAATGTGATAAGTCAGTGCTTAGCTAAGTAACGGCTATAGTTCTAGACCTAAGAGCCTTCGCCCACCATAACGCAGATCGACTCGAAAGAGTTTGTTGAAAAATAATCAGTTGTTAATTGGCATTATCTGTCGATCTATTAAAAAAAAAATATTGCGAAGTTTGGCAGGAGTGACATTCAGTGATAAAGTAAGGAATAGCTTAATTAGAGATTGATGTGGTGTGAAAAAAGATCTTGTCACAAAAATTGAGATGGGCATATAGAAAGGATGGATGAAAAGCGATTAACGAAACAAATTTACAAGGCGAGGGTGGATGGGGCTGTTGGAAGGGGAAGGCCTAGACGGACGTACTTAGGACAAGTCCAAGACGTGCTCAGAAAAGGTCAGGTCAGGAGTACCCATAAACGACGAGCATGTATGAAAGGATTAATGAGAGTGGAAGAAGCGCATGAGGTGTGTCAGGACCGTAGCAAGTAGAAAGATGTGGTCTCTGCCTACCCCGTTGGGAAAAAGGCGTGATGGTATGTAGGTATGTATAAAAAAATCACAACGCCTACATTGTATCTCACTCACTCAAATACTCCCCGTATATATATTTCTATCTCCCTCCCGCACTTCTTTCCTTATGGGCGGGCTCCACTGAATTTGACGGCGAACGAGCTGTCAAGACGAGATTTTTTTTACTATGGCTGAATTTTACTTTTTGTGGTGATCGCTTAATTTTAAATATTAATTTAGAAATACATGATTTTGTGTTTAATGAGTTTATGGTGTAATTAATCAGCGTTTGGGTGAGTGTAGGGCTTATTATTTTACTTTTATTAATGTTCATTCGGACACGGTGAAATCACGGCAGGCTGCTTCGGAGGTGCTGACTAGTAACTGTAAATATTTGTGGCGTAAGAAAGCTTACTGAACTTAGGAAAGTTATTAAAAAACATATTGGAAAATAAGTAAATAAATGATAAATAAATTAGCGCTAGAATCTCTTTATATGACGAGTCACTCGAGTCTACCAAGTAGATTTGTAGGGAGGTTGGTGGTAGTTGTGGTAGTTAATCTGGTGTTCAATAATTTCACATGTGTGATAGTATAATTTATATCGAGGGACTAAACGAAGCCATAATATACCAGAAGTGGTTTGACTCCCGAGCGTGCGAGGGGTCAATGACACCAAGGGTATGTTAAGTTGGCGTTTAGTCTCGAGGTGCAAACTGTACTTTTCACTTTGAGTGCGAGAAAAATAGTGAATTTGGTACAAACATATTTAAAACCGAACAAATTTAACGTCGACAAAAGTTCTGAAATTTTCGCAGTTGAGTTTTTTTTTCCGAACTGAACCACACAGATTAACAATTTAAAACATATGGCGCCACCTTCTTTGCGGACAAACCATGGAACTAAAACTCTCAACATTTTCGCAATGAAAATGGTCCACACTCCACAGATAATAGTAAATTTTACTGGCTGTTTGAGTTTGTCTACGTCACATGAAGGAAATTAAAAAGTAATTACTTACTTTTTATTCCCTATGTATATCGAAGGGCTATATTGGCTTACTTTTAGAGCATGAGAAGTGATTTTTTTTTACCTACCCGTATATATTAAAAAAGTAATTAAGATCGATAGTAAGGCGGACAGTTATGAGGATACTGAAGCGCCGTTTTTTCATACAAACTTAGTTTCCTGTTTCCTTCCTGGATAATGCTAGAAGAGGAATAACTTTTTCCCAAAAAATATAGTATAGCCCGGTCAAATTAGACCAAAAATAGGAGTGAAGTTACAATAATTCGCACCCAGACATTATTTGAACTACAATGTTTGTATAAACTAATTTAATTTTATAGCGTTATGCTAAAAATCGTGAAAAACTCGTTTTTGTGACTTTTGACCCAGAATATTTTTTTCCCAGGTGTCGGATCAATGAGGACTTTTTAAATTTCATTTAAGATAGTGTTTTGAACAATCCTTTGAGCTGGGTGCCAATTATTGTAACCTCGGATGTCGAAATTGACCGGATTAATATAGCCACTATTAGCATGTCCCTTGGTTTGCCTTTTTTTACTAACTGATTATCAAAAGAAATAATGGGACCTTTAGTAAATCTAAAAAATGGTCAGATCTTCCGCTGTGTTCAAACATCCTTATTAACAATATCTTAGATTATAAAAAAAAAAGAAAACATAGGAACATGGCCAAAGCCTCTTTTTATAGTTAGTTAATTAGTATTGTTTATTTATAGTTTTTGTAATTACTGGACATTGTTTATTTCTCTCTTGACTTGAAATTGACAACATCTTATTTTATGTGTTCTGTTTTGTTATTAGAAGTAAAAAAAGACAAAGAAACTTTTTTTTAGGCATGTACAAAGCACTTATGACATGACAAAAAAGGTTTAAAGAAATAATAATAATGAACGTAAATTAAAAATTACAATAATAGTTGTACATATCGTGAAGAAACATAATGCGAATCTTCCACCGGTTCGGACGTTGCTTCTTATCGAAAATATTGCCTGGACATATTATTTATTTATTTTGGGGCTTTTTGTATATGATTCAAATTTATGTGTTTTTTTCCTTATTTTGTTTTATTTCATTCTATTTCATTATCTTGACGATCTTTTTGTGAAAATCCATTAATTGACTATGAACCAATGTAATTTATTGTGTATTTTTGTAATAAGAAATAAATAATCTAATCTAATCTAATCAGGTCAAAATTTTGAAAAGGGATCAGGGGACTACCAAGCGTCGATTTTGTGGTCTTTTGAAAGGTAATTTCGCTCCGAAGTCTCCATCGCACTCTGCAGGGGGCTCGAGGTTTGCAAAAGACAGCAATAGGTTTTACAAATACCAATTTTTCAATTCTCTCGACCGTGCAGTGTCCCCTTAAACCTTCACAAAAACATAGCAAAATAAGGTTTATTTTAGCAGCTTAAGGTGCCTACGAGTACATGTAAAGCTTGACGTACTGTCCCCTATAAATCTGTCTTAGATAGTAGGTTTAATTAATAATGACTTCTATGCCGTATTAGTTATCAGATACTTTTTAATACTATAATAAATTTTTTTTTTTTCTTTTACTTTTTGCATCCACTTTGCAATGCCTTACAAGGCACATAATATGTTTGTGTAGGTACTAAAAATATGTTTTGTTTTTAGCATTAAGCTGCTTATGTATCGCAAATTCAATAAATAAATAATATAGGCGCTATACTGAAAATACTGAAATCCCAAACAAAAATATATTTATCTATCAAGATGTACTATGGATATAAAGAAATAAAATAAGAATAGTTTTTTCTTCATTTATTATTTCATTTGCCAGCATCCAAAAACCATACGTCGTATATACAAGTTGAAGTTGCAGTCGAACAAGGGTTTGATGGGTACATACTAGTAGGTATATCATGAAATGAAGATGCAACATTCCACCACCAGTTGGCAGGGGGCAATTTAACCCTTCTGCGTATTTTATTCACTGTTACGCCTTAACTCGTTCGCCGTATACTCTGTTTTCCCACCCTTCCCTAGGAGTGAGCTTCAGTTTCAGAGGGTTTTCAGGGGTAGGGATTAGGTACTGAGGCTCAAAATAAATCTTCTTAGGGGTGCTGATGTCGAGCTCCATATTAAACTTCTTCAAGACTGTTATCAGTCCAGCCATGACTTGCATTTTGGCAAACCTCATTCCTAGAAGAAAAAAAAAACAATTAGCTTCGCCCGAGCAAAGGTCACAGCTCAATGTCACGCGCAGCAGCGGCACTGCTCCAACTCCAACCCACTTCGCCTCCTTTCATAGTACCTACTTACACACAATTCAATGCTCCAATATGAATGGCAGGTCATTTTCCGTTTTGGAGCGGTGCTGATGCCGAGATAGTGTGCAATGACCATAAGCATAAACTCTCCTGCGGGCCTAAGATGCGCGCCTCACGAGAAGAGTAGACAAAACGTCCTCCAATCAAATTTCGTCATTTCTCGATTTTGTCGACAAAGACGAGAAATGGCGAATTTTGATTGGTGTATTTTGTGTCTACTCTTCTCGTGAGGCGCGCATCTTAGCCCCGCTGTGCAAATATAGCATAAGCTACTTGCTGATAATTTAGCTCATAATGTCGATGTAGTGTTTGTATTTATTTGTTGCAAACATACAGATATTTCCTCGTTATTATAATATCAGTTTAGACAAGCATTATGCCCGGGTTACACGAGGCTAGTTTCTAACCGACTTAAAAGAGGAGGAGGTTCTCAATTCCTCTGTATGTTTTTTTTTAATTTTTGTTACCTCATAACTTTCGATTAGGTGGTTCGTTTGGTCTAGTTCTGACAGTGGCATCCATGAGAAAACCATATAAGTCTTAAATGTAGATAAACTATATGCGCGACAAATGAACGATCAATATCACGCCAACCGATTTCGATGCTTCTTTTTTATTGGAAAGGATATACCTACTGCAAGGGTAGTTTGATGAGAGTTTGGTTAGGTTCTGATTAAGCGATCAATAACAAAGTAACGGAACTCTTTAATTCTTAGGAACAAATGAACGATACTTTTCGATGTATAAAATAAACAAGAACCGATTCACTGAAAATCAAGAAGTAAAACAAAATTTTAACAAAAAAAAGCAACTTCAAAAAATAACTATTCCAAAACAAAACACTAAAAAGTAATAAAATAATTGCGTTTTCTTCTAAAACTTACGTTAATATTGAGGCTGACAATTTTTTTTTCTATAAATGTCATAGTTTTGAGGAAAAAACTACGAAAAAAACTGTGTTTTTACTTTTTTTCTATCTTTAAAAACGGCTGAGAAAATTACGATCAAAGTGCGCCATTTCATTTAATAATATATGAAACCCCTCGATCGTGCTATGACGTCACGAGTCGAAAGGCACCGGCCAGTACCGCCGCAACCGCGATGTCCCTGCATTTTAAATCTCTAATATCTTCGAAAATCTTCATTTAAATTACATGCTGTAAATTGCCATATTGATTTATATTAATTGCACTATGCATTTAAGATACTTAATTGGATAAAGATTGGTGCTATATTGCTTAAAATCGCTTCGTAATTAAGCCACTATTTCTCGTAAAACATAAAAGATAAAAAATGGTTATTGTGGGTTATCCTGAGATAGACATATACAATCGCGGTCTTTTTTGTAGACCTTTTTAAGGTATACAATACTGTAGTACATTATTTAGGTCTATCTCGTAGAGTTTAGCCAAAGTTTGCAATGTAAGCGCAAAAAAATACGATATCACATTAGAAACCTCTAAAATTATCAGTGTTTCTCTACTATATCATGTATGCCCCCCCCCCCCCCCCCCCGGCGGCGCGTTCCTATAAATAGCGCGTCGAAGTTGAGTGTTTTTATCATGGCCAATTATATGTCGCTCTTACAAGAGTAACTTCTAAAGAAAACATGTATTTTCTAATGACAAAAAAGCTGTGAACGTTGTATATTATATGTTACGGGCCACTTGATAAGTCCGGCCACAATGAATAATGACTGGTCCGTATGCATAATGACAAATGGGCAATGTGAGTAAAACGGCCTGATTTATCACTTTTCCAAATCATTTTGAATTATGACAACCTTGTCTTCGGCAAATTAATAAAACAAATTAATCTTTGATGTTTTTGTTTATTACATTAAGTAAAATCAACTTATAGGCAATATATGTATATGTCACCGGCAATCTGTATAATTCAGGTATTGTATACAATGCCTAGGCAATGTCTCCCTAGAGGTTGTATTGTGTACATACATGTATTGCATTTGTAGAAAATGCATTTATTGGTAATTAGTTTTGTTCAATTTTTTTCACTAAGAACTTTTTTAAAGAGAAGGTGTTCCGCTCTGTAAGAAGGGGGTTTATTAGGTAGCGAGGAGCGAAGCCACGAGCATGCTAGGTTAACATGAACAAGCTGCAGGAGCCGAGCGAGCGAAGCGAGCGTGCCGCGGCAGCGGCCAGTGAGTGCCAGAGACGAACTGGCCTTATTTTCTTTATGCCGTTTTATACTTCGATATTATAACTTAAGTAAAGATATTTTGATAAAGAAATCATACGTATCGATTTTAGTTTTTCCCACCCAAAATATATGCCAAAGGGCGATTCCGACAATAAAATTATTCATAATTCCCGGTAAAAGTGATAAATTCAAGCTATGATTTATATAAAAAAATAAAAATAATAAGCTATGATTTATAAATAACTTTGATTTAATAAACTGCCCACGAGTAGTCCGTCATTATTCATTAGGACCGGCCCGTATTAATACTGCCCAGTTAATCAAGTAGCCCGTAACGTATAATAAGTATACATTCTGTAGTATATTTAGTATCAGCATTGCACTCGTGCGGAGCCAGTATTGTGTAATTTGATTAAAAAATAAAAAAAATAACTGTCGTTTCATGCCGGGATTTGGATATTATTGATAATCTTAATTTATTCAAAACTCATAAATGGTTCTAATACCATTGGTAAAAAGTGGGCATCTGTGTGTTCTGTTCACCATGACGGCAACTGTCACTTGCCTTGTATGTGTTCAAAACTCATATCTATTTATTTCTGAATCATTGAGGGCTTAATTGTGCTTGACGTGATTCAACATTAAACTAGGTACTTACCCAAACAGATCCGTCCTCCATCTCCAAAGGGTATGTAGCTGTGCGGTACGATGTTTTGCCTTTCCGCTCCTAGGAACCTCTCTGGACGGTACACTTCGGGCTCTGGGAAATACTTGGGGTTCATGTGCAAGTGGTATACTGGTATATGAACGCGAACGCCTTTCTCAAGATGTACTCCCGATGGGAGCGTGTAGTCTTCCATCACCTCTCTCGTGAGGTTTACCAACACGGGGTACAGCCGCAGTGTCTCTTCAACACAGGCCATTGTGTATGGTAGTTCATTCACACAATCATATGTAAGTTTTCCATGCTTACGCAGAAAGGCGTCCACTTCCTCCTGGCATTTCTTCTGAGCTTCAGGATGCTTCGCCAGCTCGTACAAAGTGTATGAGGTAGTTGTTGCTGACGTTTCGTAGCCTGCTACGAAAAATACCAAACACTGCGACACCAGGAAACTTTCAGTCATAGGAATTGTAGCTTTTTTGTTCTCACCAGTTTTCATATTAGACATACTGTCACCGACTAATTCATTTTTTTCTTTAAAAGTCAAAATAAAATCTACGAAATCGTTCCTCGTTGATGGTTTATTCTGACGGGCCTCAAATACATTGCTCATTAGCTTATGGAAAAATTCAGCAGTTCCAGATGGAGCAGTTTTCAATCCAAAAAAATAGAATATTCCTGGCCAAATTCCTTTGGCTAATGCTTTAATCATTAAAGACTTTGATCCGGAAAAGAAAGAATTTCCAGTTTGCGTAAACGGGTTCTGTTGGTAATCGTCACCCATTGTGTCAGAGTCGATGCCGAAGGCGCAGGAGCTTATGCAGGCCATCGTGAACCTGGCCATGAAGGGTCGCGCTGCGATCGCGTTCGAAACCTTAGTGTCTCTATCTAGAAGTCTCTCCAACTCGTGGGAACAGTTCTCTATAAGATAAAACATATTCTTCATTTTGGCTGATGTAAATACCGGAGTCAGATTCTGACGAGTGACTTTCCATGAGTCTCCACCGCTAGCAATGAGGGCTTGATTTATAAACTCCTTGTGAGCATAGTCGGTTGCTTCTCTTCCATTAAAGTAGTAGAAATCTTTGGTGGTGACGAGTTTGACGATCTCGGGATCTTTGACAATGAGAGTTGGTTCTGTGCCATAGAATGCGCCAATGTAAGGTGCATTCGGGAACTTCTTACAGATTTCGTCTACAACGTAGGCTATGTGCTTCTTCAATAGTAAGACCTCACTATAATTACCGAATATAGTCGTTGGCTTAAGGTAAGGAACATTTTGCTTTTTCCAATAATTGAACTTTCTTCTCGAAATATAATAAATTGCGAAGATAATCGCTGACAGGGTGAAAAAAACAGTGCTCGACAACATATTGGTGGTGCGCTCACTTCCACTAGATCACGAAAACAATGAGCTCCTGGGTTTTGGCCCGCCTATTTATTACACAACACACAATCTTTTACTTATCAGCATTGTGATAAAACCTGTTTTGTTACTAGGTATTTAAGTATATGATTAATATAAAAACACGAGTCATCATCAGACAAAACAAAGCTCGGTTATGAGTAGCTTCATCTACAATCGCCGTATGATGATATCCCTGACCCCTGAGAGTACATAATTTTCAATTATAGTGATGTAACGAATGTAATAAAACGAGTTGGTAAAGGAAATGAAATAAGATTTACCGATTTTTTTTTTTTTTAATAAACGTGTTATGGTTAATAAGTTATAGAATAAATCGCGGTATCTCGAAAATAATAGTTAAAAAAATAGCACACAAGGCAGACACACTGGTACTAATGCGAATGACGTGATTACAAAATGGTCGCTCCTATTCATCGATTTTTTGTCGATTCAGTAGTGTCAATACACTATTATATGGCGTTCCTTTTCACGCATCAGGCGCTGTAAAGATATATTAATTTAATTTCATAGACTTAATTTATTAACCGTTAATAATAATAACAATAATTTACCTGATAATCATTTATATCATAAATTTAAATGATGACATCTTTCATCAGAGTGCTACATCATTTTTCAACAGTTTGAGAAATTCGGAGGGTTTCGAAATGCATTCTCACAAAATGAAGTGAGATTTTAATTTAAGTTATAACTCTTTTCTTTAAATCTATTTAAACGTTGTGCGCGGTTGTCATCGAAATGCAAATTTGACCATGTTACAATGTACTCAAAATCGATGTATGTATTAGTTTGTATTTTGTTACTGCGCCAAAGAATAAATAAATAAATAAGATTTGAAAGAACTAGATAGAACTAAATAGTTTTTTAATAGTTTATAACATTTTCTTTCGCCAGTTTATTTTATTTAGTTTGAAATAGTAAGCGTGACACGGAACAATAAGAGCTGTCAGGCATATCATCTTAGAGTGAATTATAATTGAAAAATGAAAAGTTTCGATGGTTAAGTTTTCTATGCGAAAAGGGTCACGGTCAAAATGGGCGTAAAACCTACAGCTTTAAAATATATTTTAAGTGGAAGCTAATGACCCTTACTTAATTTTATACTATGACGGCAATCACCCAAACAACCGGTGAGCAGAGATATAGTGATGTTCAAACGTATAGAATAATATATTATTCTATTAGTAATATATTATACTATTAGTTATAACTTATTTATTTGTCATACAATCCAAAACAATCGCTAATACAACGGAGATAACACGACACGATGTTGTGCAGAGCTAGGCCAAAGAAATCAATCTATTGTTTGGTAACCTAACGGAATTACTACATTCCATCCCTTTCTAGATTAGGTAGATTCGCATTATGTTCATTTAGTATATGTACTATTATTGTATTATTTTATTTACGTCTATTATCGTTTATATATATTTTTTGTGAATTTTGACTTTTCATAAGTGCTTCTTTGTAAAAGCTTAAGTGAATAAATGATTTTTTACTTTTTTACTTTTACTTTTCTAACGTCTCTCTTACTGAGCAAAAAACAAGCGTGCGGGCAGGCCAGCCAGTGCACGTCAGTATTATATTTCGTTGCTTTCTCACGTTTTGCCATCATCTGTTTATTTATACAACTTGTGACCCCTACGATCGCTTTCTTGACCTGTTATCGCTTTGATATCTCTATCGATTGGACTGTTGTTATTTCACTGAACTTTTTGCACTTACATTTTGATTGATAGAGACCAAATCGGTAGAAATGCGATATTTAAGCATTACTGTACTTGCTTATCAGGCAGAAGAACGGTAGGAAGCTGTGCCCACATAGATTCAGTTTTGTGGTTAGGAAGGCACGAGCCTTTCATTGCACCCGCAGAACATCTATTAAATGTTATAGTTAATGATTACCTTCTTCTTCTTCAAATAAAAGGTATCAATAAATAGTAGTTTTTAACAAATATGTGTGTTTCATTTAACCAATCTTTGGGATATTTAGCAGTGATACCCGGTCTATATTGGGCTTAACAAGTATTTAGGGGGTATTTAGAAGTACAATAAAGTAAATTACAACACATTTTATTTCTGTTGGTTTTACACCCAATGGCCATACCAAAATACCCATGATCCTTTTCGAAGCAAGATTTCTCGGGAAATCAGACCTCCCTCGACACGAGAAAAAGAGGATCGAGATCTCGAGATAACCTGAAATCTGTTTTTCAGCTAAGTTTGTTCAATTTTGTGTTTGTCTGAAAGTACAGTATACATTACAATAACGATATTATTATCTTCAACGCTTTTTTGACAACGCAATCAATATGCAGTATTAAAAGTGGTTTAGATGAGAAAATGCATTCCATTCATTGATGTATGCAAAAGTGACCTCTTCTTTGGTACTTATTTGGTACAGCCCATTTGATAATGTGTAGTAAATCGCTATGGGCGCAGTGTGAGTGCTCCACTTTACTGACCTTATCATTTTTATCTCAGGTTTTACAAATTCTTTACTTGGCCATTATGTTTTCACAGTTTTTCACGAAAACTTCCTCGATTTTCGTTAAGATTGAAGAGAGGATCTCTCAATCCACATGCACATATCACAGATTACTAGTGACTAACGTAACAGATAAATCACATCAGTAAAAAAATTAAAATTTTCTTAATCCTAAATGCGTACTGTCATGTGTCAGGGGGTTAAATAGATATATATTGCCGGGGCTCCCACTTTCGCTATACTCGTAGAAGCCAGTACCTACGTCTACCACGAGTTGCCACCTCACATTTATGTAATCGTTCGCGTTAAAATTTGTATTGGGAGTTGACATGACATAACATGACAATGTAAAATCCCGTTTTTTTTTTATGCGAACGTTAATGTAAATTTAAAGTGGCAACTCGTGGAAGACGTACAGTAGTCAGTACCAAGAAGGCTAGAAACTAAGGAGAGATAACTCCCGAAGTGGGGGTAAGCTTTCGAGGGCCGAAAGTCGTATACTCTGTGCCGGGCAAAACGCTGTATTGCGCATGTGCAGCGGCAGCTATTTGTCATTTCATGGTCACATGGTTTTGTTTTGAACGGTGTCACGTGCGACAGTTGTTGTTTTTTGTTGTTTCCCAAGTGAAGAAAGATAAGATACAGAATTAATTCATATGATGGCAATGTTGTTGATTTTATCTCCAGAGTAATTGCTAATTTCAATTAATCGCCATGGGGCGAAGAACTTGTTTTTTGTGTGGCAGGAAAAGTGATGATTCTGCAGCCAAAATATCATTTCACAAGTGAGTTCAAAATGTTAATGAATATCCAATTGAATTGCATTTTACATCAATTCGAAACACAACGTCCGATATGTTTTGTTTTTGACATTTTCGAGGTTGTGTTGACCAATTTTGACACTTCGCGAGGATCGCGGCAAAGAAGCGTAATGCGCATGCGTCACTGTGGGATACGGATTTAGTCCAACCCTTTCCAGGGAGTTATCTCTCCTTAGTCTCTAGCCTTCTTGGTCAGTACCTACAGTACGTCATCGCGTCAGTTGAACCGCAAGGTTCGCCTACGAATGCTTTACGCGGCTGTTGACGATCAACTGCCCAATGGGAGTTCCATGTCCCGGCAGCTGGTAGGTAATTTTCAGGCGCACGTTCGTGAAGTGACAGGGGCCTGTCGCTATCACCAACGCTTGCTTCCGGTTGACAGCAGTTCTTGCAGAAGCCGAGGGCTTTTCTTTCTCAGTGTTTTTGACTACTGAATTTACACTCCAGTGTAAGGCAGACAGGTATGAGACCACGAGTTGATTTTTTGGTAAACATGTTATTATAAAATAGAGTTAGCGCGGAATAGAACCCAGTGGCATTCTCTAGTGTCAGAAGCAAGACCCACTCCGGGTCGCTGCGCCAATGGAAAGTAAAAGTAAAAAGTGTTATTAAAAAATGTGAGAATGGTAACAAACGAGAATGACATATTTACGAAAGTATAGAGTGTTAATCGTACCTATTACTAGTTAGAGTTAATTAATTTACTCGTAAAAATTAAGCGCATCTAACTCAGTACCGGTCAGTATTGGCTTCCCCCACCCCACTGCCTTCACTTGGCGAGGTGTACCAACACCCCGTTGCCTCTTCAGGTGATTTTGTACCTGCCTCCTCGATTTGGTTTCACTCACAACCATAACACGGAAACCCACTCCGTCGCGGAAGTACTAGGGACGAATACCGTAGGATTTCAGTCAATTGAAAATACGCCTTGCCATGCCTGTATAATTATTATAGTTTTACAAGTCATAGTGAATTGTCTTTTATTTCACGAGTAATTAAAAGGATAGGAAAATCACTCAATTCGCAAGTGCGCAATAACTTCATACCAACTATAATCTAGCACATAATGTTTACTAAAAAGCTAATAATGGCGACTTTGCATATAAATATCTCTTAAAATACAGTCGTCATGATAAGTACGCAAAAAAACAAAACTTGTATGAACAAAAACTTATAGATAAAGAAATATGCGCCAGACAATACACCACTTGTCTTAATCTATACCACTTGTCATTATCTCGAAGTAGGTATACATATCTCTTTGTTACGAGGTACCAGACAAGGAATTAGGCCAGGGGGTCTTCCATGGCAGCTGTTGTAATCAATGTAGTTATTTTAGCATCTACATTGGTAACTAAGTAATATTCCTAAACTTAATTTTTTATTTTATTTCTTATTACAATTAAAGTTCAGATAATTCGGTTTACTTAATCACCTACTGACTGGCCTGTTGGCGCAATGGCAGCGATCCTGCCTTTCCCCACCCATGACAAATATTTGTGTGACGAACATTTGTATTTGTTGTGTGTCTGGGTGTTATTATCTATTTAAGTATGTATTTAGAAATATTTAAGTATGTCTCTGACGCCCATAATACAAGCTCTGCTTAGTTTGGGGTCAGATGATCTTGGTGTGAATTGTCCCAGATATTTATTTATTTATTTTATTGCACGTGTTTAGCCAGTCGCCAGTAGGAGTGGCTACCCGTAGGGTGCGTGATGAGTTCTTGGCCAACACGTGCAATTCGCTGGGCGTCTGCTCTAATGTAAGCCCTCTTCGTGGCCTTGGTGGCTTTATTAAAGGCTGCTTTCAGGGAGGCAAGGTTTGAATGATCATTGAGTGCCTGGGCCCTAGACCAAGCACGGTACGCCGCCTGTTTTTGTTCAACAGCTGCGGCACACTCGCGATTGAACCAGGGACCAGTTTTGCTAGCACTGACGACATCAGTAAAAGGAATGTAGTATTCCATTCCGGTACTGATCTCGATATATACACAATAACCCTTTTTCTTGAATCACTTTTATCTGTTAAAACAACCCGCATCAAAATTAGTTAAGTAGTTTTGAAGATCTAAACATACATAGGGCAGACAGACAGAAAGCGACTTTTTTATACTATGTAGTGATTAACAAACAAACCACGAAAAAGCGAATTTGATTACAGTATTTATAGGTATCAACTCGTGGTTTCATAAGAGTTCGAGCCTTCAAAAGAGCTCGAACCTATCAAAAAAGCTCGAGCCTTCAAAAGAACTCGAGTCCTAAAAGAGCTTGAGTCTTTCTATACCTTATCACTGATATTTTTTACGGTGATTATAATGTCTTTTTCTGTTAATGAAACCTCTATTTTTCAAAATACCCTTCTGGTCACAAGTATTATATGCCACAAACACATATTTTATGGCCTGCTTTGAAAAGGAAGACTCCAAATGAGAAGTAACTTGAGCGCGACTCGCCACGCCTCGAGTGCTAAAAATGACTCGAGATCGATCGAGCTCAAAAAGGCTCGAGTTCTGGAAAATACTTCCGAGTCGTCGAGCTTCATACAAACGAGGCGGGCCCTGTAAACGACACCGAGCTCTAGACAAAAGGACTCAGAAGCCTCGAGCCTTGTACATCACTACACGCAGCCGGGTTACGTCACAGTCGTTCGTGAAAGTGAGCGGCGAGCGGCGAGCGCTCGTAGCGCCTTAGATATAAGATTTACTTTCGATTGTCCCGGCCGTTCAAAGATTTAGGTACGAGTACAGGTGCAGAGTTGTTTTGGACCGTATTCGCGCGAGTCGAAGGTTGACATTGTAGTGCAATTGTGTCGAAAGTGCGTGTTCAGTTATTTATTTTATTCTGTGGCACCCCTAAACCATTACTCTTATCAATATAGATACACACAAACACAATTTAAAATGTGTCAAATACAAGAACATAAAATAAGAAAACATTCACGGGTAGTTGGACCGCAGTCCGTGCCATGTAGCTCACCTAAACTTTGAAGTTACTTAAGAGTAGGTACTACCCACATTGGAATTTAGCAATCGAGCATAGACAACAGAAACAAGTTAACCAAATGCGTACAGGTTGCTTCTTTTTGTGGTATTTAGTTGTGAATTGAAAAATGGACTGAGGGATGAAAAATTGTTTTAGTTTATACCTAATAACCTAACGTTACTTACTTAACGCTACAAACTCGTTTATTAGTTCTGGAACTATATATGTAGTGTTGCCCAAATGCAAGAACAAGACGAGACTTAGTCAGTCTTGGTCTTGGTCTTACGCCAACACAGATAGTCTTGGTCTTGGTATTGCACTCCCAGTCTTGGTCTTGGTCTTGGTCTTGCAGCAAGAGTCTCGCAAGTCTTGCAATTACCTATTAGCCTATTGATAATTATTAAACGTTAATATAAACAGGTGATTATCAAATAACTTTCGAAAACGATATGGCATAAGTACTCACTAAGTGATGTAGAAACTATCTAAGTGAAAATAAATTTATTTAGCTAACTTTAATTTCAAGGTCATCGTACAAATCACTCGAACGGTCAGTATTTTTTGTATGAAAACCTTTAAAGTAAAGTTATTTGAAAAAATCTAATTTTCGCTTGCATAGTTACTACATCACTCACTGTGTATGCCATATGATTTTCGGAAGTTATTTGATTATTACCCGGTATCTTAGAACGACGTAACAGAGTAGTTACATTTTGAGCTAAAATTATCATAGCAAAGACCAACCTTAGATAAAAACCCAAAACAACCCGGCTAACAGCGGAAGACTCACCACCTACCTATTTACGTTGGGTTCTAATAAGCTTCGTGGGATATTAATAAAAAAAATAAACTGACACCGGGTAGGGTTTGAACCCACGACCTAAGCGATCCGTGCCGATGCATGCTATAACTAATAGATCTATCTACCGTGTTCTGTTCTACCGTTCCTACCGTTCAATCTACCGACATCTACCGTTGTCAGTTGTCAGTCTGTTTCTCAATAAACGTTTACATTTAATAAGCTTACGTGCACTCACGTGTGCTAAAACATGGTTAAAACATATAAAAATGAAATTAATGACATTAACTTGACATTTAACTTAAACAATTTTAGAAACGTTATATGTCTAGAAAGAGATTAAGAGACCCTCACCATGAAATGGAATAAAAGAGTTACACAATTTATACAATTTACCATTTATTTAAATGAAAAAATAAAATGCAATACAAATTAAATTACAGAATAGTACACAATAGCTTTGACAGTACCGTTACTTAAAGTACCTTACTATATATTAGTTCTTTTGACCAAGAACTTGAAAAGAAAATGGGTAAGCGTGTACCACCTCGTCATCGCTTACCACCAGGTGAGACTGAGGCCAAACGCAAACCCATTTAAAACCAACCCAATCAACCCATTACAAAGTAATACAATTGACCATTTATTTAAATAAAAAACAAACAAATTAAATTATAGAACAGTACACATTAGCTTTGACATTACTTTAAATACATTCTTTTGACCAAGAATTAATACAAAGTAACCACGACGATTAAACAGACGCGTCAAATATGACACCACAATTCCTCCACCACCACCTTCACCTTCACCTTCGACAGCACAGTTTTTTATATTTTTTTCGTCTCATAGAGTCCCTAAGCATATAACCGAACTCCTATACAGTATACTCCCTGAAAAGACACTGAGTCCTAACTGCAAGACGCAAGAGTCTCGCAGGCTTAGTCTTGTTCTTGCTCAAATCTTGCACGGTCAGTCTTGGTCTTGCTAAAACTAGGCGGTCTTGGTCTTGGTCTTGGTCTTGCAAAAATGCAAGGACAAGACCAAGACTGCAAGACCAATACCGATTTTGGGCAACACTATATATTTATGCTGTGGTCCTTTTTCCATAAAAATTACTCGCACCCGTAACTCAAACATGCCGCATAGCTTTATCTCGGGTATTTTTCGCATGATCAATATAATTCAAAATATAGACAAAATAATTCTAGTAGCAATATTTTGTTTATGACACCTGGCTGCCTAACCTACATGTTGGAGATCTTAACCACATCATATTTGCGTGTCGGAATTATGATCGTTCCTCTTAATCTTCACTCCTGTCCCTCCGTGTACCCTTTCCTGTGTCTATAGCTTACCTTTTATCTACTAATGATTTTGATATATAAATAAACTTTTGTCTAATTTATAATATTCAATTTTATGAATTACTTATTATTGTAAGATACCTAAATCAAATCAAATCAAATCAACAATTTATTTGCAAGAATACAGAGTTACAAATAAGGTCTTAATATAATGGTATGTCTTATGTATTCAGTCTGCAAGCAGACGTGCAAATATTAAATTAAATTATGTTATATAAAATTTAAAATTCAATGGAATTAATTATTCAAAGTCAATTATTAAACTATACTATAAAATTCTAACTATTAAAAAAATACGAATAATTTTTTACACTTATTGCAGAAGTCAGTATATTCTTTAATGTCATAAAAGCAATTTATTAGGAGCCAGTCACTTAATTTGTTTTTAAATTTGTTACCTTCGAGTAGTTTCAGGTCATTAGGAAGTAAATTAAACATGGTTATGCACATATAAAAAACATTTTTGTCATAAATATACTTTCGGACAGGGGGTTGATGGAGTAAGTTCTTGAATCTTTCTCTTTTTTGTCTGGTGTAGACCGCATCACGTTCAGTAAAGTAGTTAGGATAGGTTTTCACGAACAGACATAGGTCTCTCAAGTAGATACACGCCAGAGGCAGAACATTGCATGCTTTGAAAAGGGGTCTGCATGAATCGAGGAACCATGCCTTGTTTATTACCCTCACGCAACGCTTCTGCACCTGTGGTATGCCATCAAAGCGGCTTCTCTGGAGACTGTTTGTCTGATTCTTTTCAGTGCAAAAGCGTTGCGCTCAAGTTTCTGACATAACTCGTCAACATGAGTTTTCCAATTTAAGTGTCTATCCATGTGTATTCCCAAATATTTTACATTTTCAACCTTTTCAAAGTTTTTTTCATTATGAATTATATTTATTGGAATTGAAATTGTATTGTAGGAGTTAAACTGAACAATTTTGGTTTTTGCTATGTTTAGGTTTAAATTGTTAACTTCCATCCAGTGGGTGACTTCAGATAGGGCTCTATTTATAGACTCTTGAGTCTTTTCTCTTTCACACCTCACCACTATTGTAGTGTCATCAACAAAAAGAATACACTTTTGAGAAGTGGCTATTGGGAGGTCATTGATGTAAATCAAAAATTATTTCTGTAATACTGGCAAGAACAACAAATGTTACACTCATATGTACTTCTAGAACGATAAATTTGTACGCCTGCCTGCGCAGGCCTAATACACCGTCCAGACCATGTTTTACCATCTTTTTCTCAAATGTATTCTTAGCAAATAAATAATTTACTTACTTTACTTACTTACATACTCGTACTACATTTTTATTTAATAACTAGCTTTCCGCCCGCGTGAACTTCATTTCTGTAACATGTAGACATAAAATATTTATAAATTGTAGCCTATGTGTTGTTCTGATGTATAAGCTGTATTACTGTAAAGTTTCATCTAAATCCGGTCAGTAGTTTTTGCGTGTTACACACGCGACACCTACATCCGCGGCAGCCTTCGTGTTCGTGACATCGCAGACAAGCTGCAGGAGTGCCGCCTTCGTTGGTATGGTCATGTCTCACGGAGATCGGCAAACTACGTGGGCAACAAATGTCTGGCCATGCCGCTCCCGCCAGGTACCGGTAGAAGAGGTCGTCGTTTTTGGTGACATGCGTGCCAACAGACTCACCACTGAGGATGGACAAGACCGCGTGAAGTGTGCCAAGAAAATAAGAAAGGCGGACCCTGGGACCCCACACACCAGTGTGGGTTCACAACCGGGACAGACCGCACGGATGATGATGATAGATAAGAATTCAGAATCCTGTAAAATGTGTTTTTTAAGAGGCCGTCACCAAAATGTGTGCATCGTACGAGTATTTTATTGCAAATTTTGGGGTAGGTATTCTAATTACGTTTTCAGGTCTAATAAAATTAACTGATTGGATTGTAAATAAAGCTTTATATGTCGACTAAATACAGATCAAATGTATACTGACAATAAATTTAAATAGATAGCTTTATTCAAAACAAAAATCCGTCGTAAAATTGGGCTATTATTCGGAAAAATTGGGAAATTTATTACTTTTTTTAACAGTTGTTGTGATGAATTATGCAAGTTCTGGTTCATTAGGTGTCTACAAAACTATATGTCTGACGTTTTGGTTGTTTTTTTTAGCAACTATAGTAAGCTTTCATCAGAGATTTAGCCCGTTGAAGTTGACACGATAAGGCTTTTTCTAAGTCGAGGTGGCGACATTGATCATTTTATTTGTATGTTACGTATGTTACGGTACGTTTTGCATATATTGGACAGTATTTTTTTCCCAAAGGTCGTGAATTAGGCGCTTGAAAAGTTGTATAATGCGCTCAAAATGAAAGCCGGTTCATAAGTCTTGTTTTAAAAATATTAATTGTATTAGAATTTTTTTAAGTGTTGGGTAATTTGTTATTCGCGCTCCTTCCAAATTAATATATTTTGGCCATATTTTGTTCTTGGATTAGGTAGTTTTACTACTACCTAAACAAAGAACAAAACATGGCCAAAACATATTAGACCAAACAAAACTAACACAATAAAACCGTATATAAAAAACATATTATAGCCAGTATTTACAAACTGGCTGCAAATCATAGGAGAACAGATAAAAAATCATTCGGGAACCACCTGTGAGTACTACTTAAGACACTCATAAGCTTTCTGCTAATGAAGAAGGTTGCCACTGTTGCCAGGGCAAGTTGTACAAAAATCATCCAAAAAATATAATACGAATCATAGGAAAACCACCTAAAACTGGTTCTTTCTCTCTGGTCGGTCCTTCATGTCTGAAGATCGTGATTAGAAAAACGAAAACTATTGCCGGTATTCCTATTTCTCAAAGTGTTACCTAAATAGGAATACCGGGAATCGTTTTCATCCAAGGAATAATGAATAAGTGAACTTTGTTATTGGCTTACATAACCAGTTTTCATAAAAAATAATAGGTTTTAAAATACCCTTCAAGAAACCATAACCTTTAGCTACTTTTACTATTGACATAATTACAGCATGTATGCGAAATACGAGTAGTATTCAGTAATTTAATTTGACCTAGCTTCTGAGTTATGAAAAACTTCCCAAACAAATTCGTCCTCCATCTCCGAAGGGTATGTAGCTGTGCGGTACGATGTTTTGCCTTTCAGCACCTAGGAACTGCTCCGGCCGGAACACCTCAGGCTCTGGGAAAAGCTTGGGATTCATGTGCATGTGGTACACTGGTATGTGAACGCGGACGCCTTTCTTGACATGCACACCCGTAGGAAGCGTGTAGTCATCCATCACCTCCCTCGTCATGTTTGGCAGCACGGGATACATTCGCAATGTCTCTTCAACACAGGCCATTGTGTATGGCAATTCAGTCACGCAATCATACGTCAGCTTTCCATGCTTACGCAGAAAAGCATCTACTTCCTACTGGCATTTTTTCTGTGCTTTAGGATGCTTCGCCAGCTCGTACAAAGTGTAGTGTAGTGTTAGTGGTAGTTGTAGCTGATGTCTCGTAGCCAGCTATGAAAAACATCAAACACTGCGACACCAAGAAATTTTCAGTAATAGGAACCGTAGCCTTTTTTTTCATCTCCAGTTTTTATGTTAGACATACTTTATCCAACTAATTGTTTTTTATTTTTGAAAGTCAGAATAAATACTTTTTAGTGCTTTGTTTTGGAATAGTTTTTTTAGAAGTTGTTTTTTTTGTTAAAATTTTTGTTTATTTCTTGATTTTCAGTGAATGGTTCTTATTTATTTTATACATCGAAAAAGTATCGTCCAATTGCTCCTAAGAATTGAAGAGTTCCGTTTCTTTGTCATGGATCCCATAGTCAGAACCTAACCAAACACTCATCAAACTACCCTTGAATTATATGCTTTCCAATTAAAAAAAGAAGCATCAAAATCGGTTGGCGTGTTAATGAGTTATTAATGACGAATAACTCATAAGGTTTATCTACATTTAAGACTTATATGGATTTCCCATGGATGCCACTGTCAAAACTGGGCCAAATTAAAATGGGACCACACGGGCAGCATCAGCTTTCAAATAAAAAAAGAATGATCAAAATCGGTTCACCCGGTCAAAAGTTATGAGGTAACAAACATAAAAAAAAACATACAGTCGAATTGAGAACCTCCTCCTTTTTTTGAAGTCGGTTGAAAATAGTAAATTGCGGTGATAATTGCTGATAGGGTAAAAAAAAGAGCCATCGACAACATGGTGTTGCGTGACTTCCACTAGATCACAAAGTTGATGCGTTACTGAGATTTTGCCCCTGCATTTTTAAATAGAATTCTACGTTTCAGCGTTGTGTTTTATCACAATGCTGATATGATGTAACAAGTTTCAACTTGTTATGACTTTTTTTAAGTCTTTCACCAAAATTACGCACGTCCATAGCGCGCGTGTGTGCATCGTGATTTATGCAAATTTTGGGGTATCCTCATGAAGTTTAATTACCTTATTGGATTGTAAATAAACCTTATACTTCGATTAAATATCTTTATTTAATCGAAATATAAGGTTTATTTACAGGTTAGGTTTTTAGGTCAGGTCATAGGTATAGGTACTAAAATGTATTTTTAATAGTAAATTATGCTTCATTTAAAACAAAAATCCGTCGTAAAATTGGGCTAATATTCTGGAAAATCGAAAAAAAAATGCCTTTTTTTACAGTTATTGTAATTCATCATCATATTCTGGTTTATTATGTTTTAACAAAATTATATGTTGACGCTTTGGTATTTTATTTCAGCAACTATAGTACTTTTATAAGAAAAATAGCTACTTGAAGCTGAAACGGTAAGAATTACCGTAAATCGAGGTGACGAGATTGATAATTTTATTTTATAAAAGAAAAAAGATTTTATTTCAAAATGTGATTCAAAAAGATAGACAATTTTTTTAAAGCAAAAAATCTTGAGAAATCAGGCCTTCCTTGACACAAGGAACTGAAGCTCGAGAACTCATCAACACACATGTACTTATTTTACATAAATTGTCAACTTTCCTCCATGTGACACGCAATAAAGATTGAATTGAATTGAACTCAAGAAAACGAAAATAATTTTAGCCTTTAGTTTTATAGATTTCATACTATAAGCTTGCTGAGAGTCTAGTATCTATCACAAATAGTGATTTTATTATTCTTGTATAAAATTAGATGAAAGTTAATTTATTATAAGTTAGTTAGTTAAATAAATAGTAGATTGTACAATACAGTAATCAATTTGTAAAAGTCCATCTGCAGTATCTGAAGTGGGTCACTTTATGAGAAAATGCATTCCCTACATGCATGCCCGTAAAGGGTGTTCTCCGGCGCTGCAGGAAGTGCAGCCTCTCGCTCTTGCGTAGTAAATCGCTCACCACTCACTTCCGGGTGGCTGCTGCAGGGGCTGCAGTGCTTACACAGGCGGGTGCTGCCCTTCCTCTGCGTCTTGACTCTTTATAAAAAGATATAAAAGTAAAATGAAGCAAACAAGAGTTAAAAAGTAGGAAGTGTTCATTCAAATGATTTGAGCTTTGTTTATTTCATAATTGGGTAGTTTAACACAACATACATAACATACCATCACGACTTTATCCCAAACGGGGTAGTCAGAGGCAAGTGACTGTTGCCGTCATGGTGAACGGAACACTCCGAATCCCACTTTTCACCAATGGTATTAGAACCCAACGTGGTAGGTGGTGGGCCTTCTGCCGCTATCCGGGTAGATTTTTTTTATTGCCCGTCAAGATGACCTCACTCCACCTGATGGAAAGCGGTCGTGAGGTGCAGATATGAGGTGGACAAGCCCAGTCATTCAAACGAATCACTGGGCTGGCCATCCTCACCTTGAAGGCCTGTAGAAATGCTTTCTCACGCCCCGCTTGAAGAACCCGGGACTATACGAGGAAGGAAACACATGTGCTAGAAGAGCGTTCCACGTCTGGATGGTACGACAAAGAAACGAGTCACCGAACCTTTTAGTTAGGGCTTCCAAATGTTGAATTGTGTGTGGGTGACGCCGTAGTCCAGCACGCGTGGTACGGGAGTGGAAAGGTGAGACTTATAAAAAGTACTTATGACAAGTCATAACAAAAAAAAATTGTAGCAAAAATATACTGAATAAAAATAAACTTACATAAAATAATACTATGATAGTTAATAAAACTTTCAATATAATAAGTTATTCAATTGTTTAAAAGTTTAGTTAAACCAACTTGAATCTTTTTCTGTGGTATGTTTTATCCGCTAGAAATCCTATTTAAAAGTGAAAACTGTGATATGCGAGTACATATAACAGGAACTTCATAGAACCTATTACGGACCTAAAATGTAGGTATACAGTAATTCGTATTTTAGGGTTCAGGAAAAATTGTTACGTAGGCTTAATGAAAATAAGAAAATAAACTTCTATTTTTATTCTTCGATCGTTCTTTTGATAATTCTGAAACCAAAAACGTACAAAGTAGAAGTAAACGTAAGTAGAGAGGGACTGTGGAAATAAATACTGCAAAGCCAACGGTTAGTGTTTGACTGGACTATTGTAACTATGGAACCCACGGGGATAAAAAAAAACATGACAGAACTATGCTATTGGAGTTGCCAAATCACTAAGGGTAAAATAAAATAAAAAATCCTATTAATGTGACATTGATATTCTGTGATATTTAGTGCCCAGGTTTCATTACCGTAGTTCCCGATCTAATAGGAAAAATAGTTCAGAGCCTAAACATAAAACAAATGTTAATGTAAGGAACCCCAGTACATTTAACG
The DNA here is from genome assembly GCA_947369235.1 of Udea olivalis. NCBI lineage: Eukaryota > Metazoa > Arthropoda > Insecta > Lepidoptera > Crambidae > Udea > Udea olivalis. Next base: position 3,187,325 of record OX376362.1, on the reverse strand, counting down.
TTCTGATTCTGACCCTCTGTTATAGGAGCCGACTACCGCCGTAATTAGCTCGAACCTTAGTTATACCTCCGTTTTAGGGAAAATCGACCTGAGCACTTAAACATATATTTTTATGTATTTAATCACTTCAGAAACATACAGTGTCAGAAGCAATGTAAAATATAATCTATCTTTTTTTCGAAACAAAAACTTTTAATTCTTTAAGTTATTTATAAATGCTTATTTTCCTTTCTCACATTCAAATGTTGCCATTTGCCTCTAAATTAGGAGCTTTTACCTTAGTCATAGTGAATTGATTTTTTATTATTAACAAAGGAGAGGAATATCACGCACTGTTAGTGTGCAATAACTTCGTACCGACTATAATCAAGAATATATCCCTTATTATGAACATAATGGTGAGTATGCATACTTTTAATTTATTTTGAAATACAGTCGTCATGCTCAGGAGTCAAAATAACCAAACTATTTAAAATTTATGACAATTGGCCAATTGCTGTGTTTTCTGGCGCATATTTATGACCCTTTTATCATACACATCGTGCCCGTTAAAACGCTGACCGGTTACAATAGCAAACACTCCATACATGAAAATCAATAGCAAAAAAACTTCTGAATATAAATCTTCAGTTGTAATGTAACAAGTTCTTATTCAAATTGTGATGTTAGTTACCTAGCAAAAGTTATAAATTTAAGTACAAGATTACAAAATAAAGAGTTTACAGAAGGACCGCTCACGTCTTTTTCCTAAACTTGCGTGACCGCCATACTATAGTTATATTCGCTCTGAATTTTTAAAATTAAGTAGTTACGTTATACCTACTTGACAGAATTGGCCAAAAACATGATTCATCATGGTAAAAATTGCACTAATTTCGACAAAAACCAAAACACTCGCGACAGTGCGATTGGCTGTGTGACCAATTCTCACCGGTATCGCCTGTAAACACAATTTTTCTGTGTGCGTCGTCAAAATGGCGCGGTCTGTTCTAAGCGGTCTTTCTGTTAGGGCCTACGCGCCGGATACGTAATTTACAAATTACGTATCGAATTTGTCGAAATTAGTGCAATTTTTACCATGATGAATCATGTTTTTGGCCAATTCTGTCAAGTAGGTATAACGTAACTACTTAATTTTAAAAATTCAGAGCGAATATAACTATAGTATGGCGGTCACGCAAGTTTAGGAAAAAGACGTGAGCGGTCCTTCTGTAAACTCTTTATTTTGTAATCTTGTACTTAAATTTATAACTTTTGCTAGGTAACTAACATCACAATTTGAATAAGAACTTGTTACATTACAACTGAAGATTTATATTCAGAAGTTTTTTTGCTATTGATTTTCATGTATGGAGTGTTTGCTATTGTAACCGGTCAGCGTTTTAACGGGCACGATGTGTATGATAAAAGGGTCATAAATATGCGCCAGAAAACACAGCAATTGGCCAATTGTCATAAATTTTAAATAGTTTGGTTATTTTGACTCCTGAGCATGACGACTGTATTTCAAAATAAATTAAAAGTATGCATACTCACCATTATGTTCATAATAAGGGATATATTCTTGATTATAGTAGGTACGAAGTTATTGCACACTAACAGTGCGTGATATTCCTCTCCTTTGTTAATAATAAAAAGGGCTGCCCTAACTATATGATTTATCGTAAAATTTCAAACCACTCTGTAGAATGGCCACATGAACGCGTTTTCTTATGTGACTTATGACGGAACAGAGCAGAGTTTCCAAGCATTTAGAAGAATGTATGTTAGAGCCAAATTAACAGACAACCGTATCGTGTTTTTTTAGTATTAATTATAGTAGGTTCGGTTATACGTACTTAGTTGATCTAATCTTTAGAATACCTACTCGTATAGCACAATACTCTGCTTAGTTTATGCTTAGATGACCTTAGTGGGATCACCTAAAAATTCAGAATTTCATATTTCCGAAGCAACAGAATTCCGAATATTCAAAAACACGAAAGCTGGTCCACAGATGGTCAACACTAGAGAGTGTTGCGATCATCATCATCATCATCCGTGCGGTCTATCCCGGTTGTGAACCCACACTGGTGTGTGGGGTCCCAGGGTCCGCCTTTCTTCTTGGCCCACTTCGCGCGGTCTTGTGCATCCTCAGTGGTGAGTCTGTTAGCACGTATGTCACGACGTGTTAACGACGTCGAGCCACCACTTCTTGGGTCGACCTCTTCTACCAGTACCTGGCGGGGGCGGCATGGCCAGACATTTTTTGTTGCCCACGTAGTTTGCCGATCTCCGTGAGACATGACCATACCAACGAAGGCGGCACTCCTACAGCTTGTCTGCGATGTCACGATTACGAAGGCTGCCGCGGATGTGGGTGTTACGCACGCGATCTTTGCGTGAGACTCCACACATCCACCGCAGCATCTTCATTTCCGTGACGCGCAGCTCCTGCTTGTGTCGCTCTAGTAACGGCCATGTTTCACTGCCACATAAAAGGACAGGCCTAATTATGGTTTCATAGACCTGCCCCTTCAGCTTGATCGGGATTTTGGGGTCACAAATGACACCAGTCACCTCACGCCATTTGGCCCAAGCCGCGGAAATTCGGGCTCTGACGTCGCGGTCGATGTCCCCGTACGCGCCTAACACAGATCCCAGGTATTTGACACGGTCCGTGCGCTCGACCACGTCAACGCCTATGCGGACAGACTGGGTATCTGTGGTGTTGCAGGCCATGTACTCCGTCTTCACCACATTGAGTTTCAGACCGCCGTTTTCAAGTGAGTTTTTCCACTTATTCACCCGTTGTACCAGTCGTCCCCTGTCTGAATCTGCTAGCGCTATATCATCAGCATACATAAGCAACCAGGGTGGTTGCTCATGGAGGTCAAGGATGCTGTTTGACAGAACGTCTAATATTACGCTGAACAGAAATGGGCTAAGCACGGAACCTTGGTGTACTTCAACGGTGATAGGGAAGGGAAGCGTGTCACCAACCGCAGTCCTAACTATGGAACGGGAATCGTGGTACATGTCTCAGATAATGTCAATAAAGACTTCGGGAACTGCCCTGGACCGCAGCGCCCAGCCGATCAACTTACGAGGGACACAGTCGAAGGCCTTCTTTATGTCTAAGAAAAGGAGATGCAGAGGTGTATTCTTCAGTCTGTATCCCTCCTTGAGCGTTCTCAAGGCAATTACGGGGTCCATGGTCCCGCAACCCGGGCGAAACCCATACTGACACTCCGAGATTGTACACTCCTGTCGGATCCGAGAGTCTTTAATGCGCTCGAGGAGCTTCATGGTGTGGGACATTACCTTTATGCCGCGATAATTGCTGCACTCCTGCACCGAGCCCTTGCCCTTGAAGACTGGCGTGATAATGCTCAGTCTCCATTACACTAGAGAGTGTTGCGATGTCTCATCAAATTATTCCAGTAGGCGACACTTTGCCACCCGAGTCCCACGGTAGGGATAAGTTTGGGAAACTTTTTTGCCCAGAAGTGTAACATAATAGGTTAATTTAAAAAAAATAATTACGAGGGTAGCTCAAAAAGTTCGTGGAATGGAGGGTTAAAAGTAACAAATTAAAAAAAACAACTTGTTATTATATTCCTCTGAAACTCTAATTCATTATTATGCGTACAATCGTAAAAAAAATTTGTTTCTCCTCCAAATAGGCTGAAATTGCGTGCTTCACCTCTACATCGCTGGGAAATTTCCTCCCTCTAAGCTCGTTTTAACCTCTTTGTGCTTTGCATGGAGTTCTGTTTGGGCCCATGGTCAAAATGATGAACTCAAGTTTAATTTTCAATCACAACCTGGTCTAAAACTTCGTTTAGATATATTTTCATCACAGAGAGCCAAAAACTCGTGCCAACTGAATGTTGAAACTCATTTCCCTCTATGGTGAGAATTATCCCCAGATCGACTGGTTTGATCACTTGTATCTCAGTAGATTATCTCCTGAGTTTAATGAAACTTCGTATTTACCTATACCGTTGATAAATGCCTAAACTAGTGTAGCTAAAAAAAAGTTACCTATCCCACCATCATACCCCTGTTCCGCGAACTTTTTTACCTCCCCCCGTATAAAACCTAGCGGTCAACAGAAGTTATTTGCAAACTTATCATGACGACTTCATTTTCAGGTATTAAAAATATGCAATTCGACAAATTTACAATCATATTAAAATAGCATGAACGTACTACGTGTTCCTGCGTACTGCTTAGAGATATAAAATAGTTTTAATTTATTTTTACAATTCACGGTGACTTTATTGAAACTTTGTCACTTGGATCGAAAATCTAATGCAAAAAGAACACCTTTATACATTTCACACCCATATACGAGTATACATATCTACTCGTATGTTTCCTCATTGTTATTATACTTTGCTTCGTCTTCAAAATTAGTATGCTTGTATTAGCACGAACTGTGTGGCCATCCATACAATACTTGAGAAATACATAAAATTACCGCACAAAACCATAGAGAAAATAATCACTATGATTTAAGAGTTGGCACTTCCCTATCAGCCACTAAACCGAATTAGGAACGTACTTTGTGCCAACCTTAAAAATAGTAGTACCAACATTAGACAAGCACTGCCAAACGTTTTGACACTAGGGCTTGAAAAATCCAGACTGTCTACTTATCGATATCGATAAATGGCGGATTACACTTATACGACTGACAATATCAGTCGTATAAGAATAAATAAATAGGTATACGTTGGAATAGTTCAAAACAGGATTACTACCATTTACCTTCGACATGGTAGCAATCCTGTTTTAGTGACCATGAAATTACGCCATAAAAAAACGTTTATTTATCGAAATCAACGTGTATTCTTCTAGTTAAATAAGAGTAGACTACAGCTGCGGTCTGTAAAGACTGCATTGCTATCTGCGCTCCTTTGAGGGATGAAAGCACAATTCCAGCCTCTCACAGCGTTTTTGTTCATAGGCCGGGACACATAATATGAGCTTTTTTTCAGTCAGTCTCTGTATGGGTAAACACGCCAAGTCCTAATTTCCAGTTAACTTTACACATAAACGACATCTAAAATAAATAATAGTTTATCGATGAGTCGTGCGCATCACTATTTGTTTTTATGATCTTTATATCAAAATAGCTTAAAATTTACAGAATATACGTGGAATCTGCTGTTAGTTCGTCAATAAAATTGTGAAGTAATTAATGCATTCTCGAAAGTCAAGAAACATAAAGTTTACCTATCCGGGTCAAGTGGGAATCTGACTAGAAATATGTCGGAATATCTTCTTCTGACACGCCTGATATTACAAACTTCACATTTCTTTAAAGATGAGAATCTTATTAGCACAAATACAATGCCCAAAGATTATAAAACATAATAAAATGAAATAAATAAACTTTAGCCGCCCGGCGACGATTTTTTATCCAAACAAACTACAGATTAAGAACCGATCGAACAGGTCCACCAGCAATAACAAAAGTATAACGCGTCTAAATTAAATAGTAGTTATGACACAATACCCTTAATACGCGAAAGTACACATTTTGAATAGGTAACAGTTTAACGAGTTATTTTATATCGTAATGTTGGTACGAAGTACGTTCATAATGCCATATAAATGTTTATTTGTATGCAGTGTCGATGGGCTGCACAAAACTGCGGTCCCGTGAGTTCAGGCGGGCGCGGCAGTAAATATCTTTATTTAAATAGGCCTAATCAGTACTTTTTAAATAGACAAAAATATACTAAATAATATACATAAATATTATAATAATATGAATAAATAAACAGTATACAAACATAATGCGACTCTACCACCGCGTCGAAGAAGTTGATTCTTACTGAAAAGACCCGGCGAGAAACTCAGTAAGTAGTTACTCTTTTAAACTTGTTGTGGTTTTACACTAGTTTATGTCACTCCCTGATGATATAGCTTTATATTGGTGTAAGAATTTTCAAAATCAGTCCAGTAGTTTCGGAGCCTTTTCAATACAAAAAAACAAACAATCAAATCTTTCCTCTTTAAAATATTAGTTTAGATTTTTTTTTAATTTTTTTGCTCATCTATTTAGGAGGAGTAGGCCTTTGACCACGACGGAATTTATGATTTTTGGTGAGAGTGATGATTGCGCATTGAGAGCCATGCGCTAGCCTTTCCATTTTGAATACAGTTTAAAGCTTTGTAGATAGGAGCCTTTTCATCATCATCAGGAGCCTTTTGGATGTAAGTAATAAAAATAATAAACATGTTTTTTATCATGCAATTTAAGTTTTTTATTTGCTGATGTAATATTTAATGTAAAACAATTATTATGATTTACAACAATTTTTACCTCTGGACATTCTGCAGGAGGTAATTTATCCGAGGTAATTTTCCAAGCCTTTATAAATATATGTTTCTCTCTTAGGTTGAGAGAGAGAAATAGGCGTCTCTTAGAGAGCATCGTGGCCTAGTGGTTCAGCACCCGAACTCAGATCGTGGATCCTGTGGTCCCGAGTTCAAATCTGGCTAGAACCAAAATCTTTGTGTTTATTGTTAATTATCCGACTTACTCTCCGGTGATGGAAAACATCAATAAAAAACCAAATCAACCCGGATAACGGCGGGAGCCTCATCACCTACCACGTTGGGTTCTAATACCATTGGTGAAAAGTGGGCTTCTGAGCGTTTCGTTCACCAGGACGACACAGTCACTTGCCTCTGACTACTCCGTTTGGGATAAAGTCGTGATGGTATGTTATGTGTCTCTTAGTTGAGCTCATTTCCTTCTCACTTCGTAAGTTAATAAACAAAACTGACTCTTATACAAATCAGTCGAACAAACAGAGTGAAAACCCTGAAATTATTAATAATTCAAGAAATCAAAGGAAGACCGGCAAAAATGTATGGAGTCAGGTCCTGAAACCAATAACGATGACGTAAATGTCATCAGAAAGCTACGTCGCTGTACCTTATTAGTTACTATGACAGCTCAGTTTAAATACCTGTGTGAAAAAAAATATGACTATTTCAAATACCTACTTTTCTTATTTAACATTAAATCATATTCATCATTCCTTGACGTTGTAGTGTAAGTTCTAACTTGCCCAGGAGGATGTGGGGTCAGGGTCGCGTTACTATATTCAGCTGAGCTGAACTGGTCCGCACCGGCCGCAACGCACGCACGACACGCAACGGTAGCAAGCAAATAATTGATAGCGGTGGCGTTCCGTACCGATAGTCGACGCAGTATAATAATAATATTTTTTTCATACAAAGAATTTTGATTCATACAAACCAAAAAAAAATCCTATTTTTTTATCCGGTTATTTTTCCTGGCGCAGATACACAATGCATCCGCGACCCCTATCCCGCGTCTTCCCGGACTAACACGAACTTGCACTACAACGTCACGGAATGAAAAATCTACTTTTATGAGAAATTTTTGGGGAACATTGGTATTTACTATTATAATGATAATAATAATTTCTTTATTTGCTTCAAAAGTGGTAAGTATAAAAGATGTTAAATTTAAAAAAAAATAGTCTTATCTGTTTTCACACAGTTATTTAAACTGAGCTGTCATAGGAACTTTTGAAGTACATCGAAGTACCTTTCTGATGACATCAATGCCGTCATTATTAGTATTCAGGACCGTTTTGTCTGGTACTCCTTTTCGATTACAACTTGATCACTAACTGTCTGAGTATGCCACCCACACTCACTCTTTTGATGTTTGTTACCTCATAACTTTCGACTGGGTGAACCGATTTTGATCATTTTTTTTTATTTGAAAGCTGGTGCTTCCCGAATGGGAAAATGGGACATTTTAATTTGGTCTAGTTCTGACAGTGGCATCCATGGGAAATCCATATAAGTCTTAAATCTAGATAGACAAAATGCGCAACAAATGGACGGGTAACTCAATATTACGCCAACCGATTTTGATAATTCTTTTTTTATTTGAAAGCTGATGCTGCCCGTGTGGTACTATTTTAATTTGGTCCAGTTCTGACAGTAGCATCCATTGGAAATCCATATAAGTCTTAAATCTAGATAAACCATATGCGCGACTAATGGACGAATAACTCATTATCACGCAAACCGATTTCGATCCTTTATTTTTTATTGGAAAGGATATACTTCAAGGGTAGTTTGTTGAGTGTTAGCCTTAGGTTCTGATTATGGGATCCATGACAAAGTAACGGAACTCTTGAATTCTTAGTAGCAATTGGACGATACTTTTTCAATGTATAAAATAAATAAGAACTATTCACTGAAAATCAAGAAATAAACAAAAAATTTAACAAAAAAAACCAACTTCAACAAAAACTATTCCAAAACAAAGCACTAAAAAGTAAAGAAATAATTGCGTATTCTTCTAAAACTTATACGATAATATAATGTAGGTACAATTATTGTTATTGTTGGAGTCGGTGTCAGCCAATGTTGGTTTGTAACTACCTACATACATACGTAAACATGATATGTAAGAAATAGGTATATTGCTAGGTATATTGTAGTATTTTATTGGCTGACACCGACTAAATAAATATTTACTTCACAAAGATAGGAAACTAGAAAAAATCGACCTGATCCTAGGGACTCAAGCGAGATTCAAACCCGTGACCTTCCACAATCTGGGTGGCTGAGCTACCGAGCCGTTAACAGACCTGGCGAATTTATCTAGTGTATTTTACGTTGTAAACCTACGTTTGTTTCATCAATGTTATAGGCTAGCGCCTTTAACACCCGAAAGAAATATTCTAGTTCCTATCTTTGTGTAGATGACTGGCCTGTTGGCGCAATGGCAGCGATCCTGCCTTTAGCGCCGGAGGTCGTGGGTTCGATCCCCACCCATGACAAATATTTGTGTGACGAACATTTGTATTTGTTGTGTGTCTGGGTGTTATTATCTATTTAAGTATGTATTTAGAAATATTTAAGTATGTTTATCAGTCTCTGACACCCATATTACAAGCTCTGCTTAGTTTGGGGTCAGATGATCTTGGTGTGAATTGTCCCAGGTATTTAGTTATTTATTTATTTATTATCTTTGTGTAGAAAATAGTGCATAGGTAAATCCTAAAAATAAAAATTCAAATATTTAGTTACTTAATTATTTTAATAGGTGAAGTACATTATTTATAAAACAAGCCTTCATATCATTATAAATGAAATGACTATACTTAGTGAATATCAGTTCCTTTTGACAATCATCAATTCCCTTAAAATTATTGAGTATTTACAGTTACTAAACACAAATGAAGATAAATATTCTACATAATTGTTCAATTTGTCTTATAGGGACTTTTAACAAACACTTAGATTTATATTAACCCATAACACAGAATAGGTTATAGTATTCCGTACAGCAGGTTCTCTCAAGAAACGCGGACAAATATAAAAGTCTTCTTTTATCTTACGAGTTCGTGTCACACTATTACTTTTTAATTTGTCCGTGCTATCGATCAATGCCATGTTTAGGTTACTTGCACGCGGAATCAAACTTTATAGCGTAGCACGAGCGTTCATATTCCACTGTGCGCCGCTGAACGTAATAGATTTAGCTGTTAGAGCGCAGGTCGCTACTCGCTGATTTAATTATTAACTTTTAAAAAGTATTACTGTAATTAATATAACATCGTTTATTAGTATTCTCATAATTACTTATAATGACAAGTTACAGTTGAAACCAATCAGAAACAAAACATTCATAATGTAACTAACAAGAATAGTCAACAGTGAACACCAACACGCTATCGCTCAACCTTACTTAGTAGCTTCAACGTGCAGTTGATTGAGAGAAAGGAAAATAAGCACTTTTAGGCGGTCAACGGCCATTAAAGAAAGTAGTGTCAAATAAAAACAGTGATAACTAGGAACAACTTATGTGTTTCAATGGAATCTATTTAGGAAAAAACGTTTTTACATGTAAACATGATAGATTTGCACATAATACGAATTATTTGGTTTGTTAATTGCGTTTTCTAAAAAGTACGAAGAAATAAAAGAACGTGGCGTCAATGTAATTTCTACACAGTTATTGTAGGACTTAACTACACCAAAGGAATATTAACTCAAATTTGGCCGCGGATAGCCCAGACTCCATACATTTTTCCCATTCTCCTTTATCTGGTGGAGCTACATCTATGATTGTATAAAGCAGGATTCTTTGGTAAAAGAATACTATAGTGTAAATTATTTAAGCGAAGTATGAATGTCCTGCGAGCTTTTGGGGGCCAAAATCAGATTTGGTTTCGCAAGCCAAGGGTAATGTAAAATTGATTTTACGAAATGGCCCACGTCAATACCACGTAAGTTATCTTTGTGCTCTGATTTGCGACTTAAACTTTAAGAGGCAGTTATAGGGCTCTGTTCCAAAACGAGTGGAATTTCACACTGAGGAGTGAAAAGTTCTACTAATTCCTGGACCCCATGAAATTCACCTGACAGCTGCTGTCAGACGATGGTTTTGCTCTCTGCGAAAAGCGATTTGGAACTCGGTCTAGGTATTTTATGAAGACGTTTATCGTTCTACATACTAAAATATCTTAATGCAAATGTGTACGTGTACTACCTGAAACCGAAATTATACAATACTCCGCTGCTCTATATATTATATTCGTATTTCACGCCTTAACTTCTTGTCCATATACCCTGGTTTCCCACCCTTCCCTTGGGGTGACCTTCAGTTTTAAAGGGCTTTCAGGGGTCGGTATCAGGTACTCAGCCTCGAAGTGAATCTTCCTTGGAGTGCTGACGTCTAGTTCCATCTCGAACTTCTTCAAGACTGTTATCAGTCCAGCCATGACTTGCATTTTGGCAAACCTCATACCTGGAGAAAAGGAAAAATACAATAAGCAAAAACTAGTGATGATGTCTATTAACGGTGTAGTGGTGGAACAAAAGAAACCCGATGACTTCTCGATCATAGAGTTTCTTTTGTTTTACCACTAGACCGTTAGGCGATTATCAGTATTATCACACTACACCGCGCTCTGCACGGTGCGCGGGACGGCCAGTACTCGGCGGATCTCTTGCGCAGTCGCGTTGTCAGTGTGTTGTCCAAGGCGTGTTTTTTTATATAAAATTAAAATACTTGCATCCGATTTTAAAATCGGAGCGCGGGGCAGTGTGACAATCGCCCTATTCTGTAATTTTATTTTATTTAGCTTTTAATTCCAGTTAAAATTGTGGACTTGCAGTCCCAGCCCTGACATTATGCTGAGCAGAAACATTTTTGGTGTAGGGAGTGTCATGATGTTCCTATAAGTATTGTAAACTTTGAATTTTCTGTATTTACTATGCGAAATGAATATTTACTTTGCTTTTTAATTTATGATAAACTTACCCAAACAAATTCGTCCTCCATCTCCGAAGGGTATGTAGCTGTGCGGTACGATGTTTTGCCTTTCCGCTCCTAGGAACCGCTCCGGCCGGAACACCTCAGGCTGTGGGAAAAGCTTGGGATTCATGTGCATGTGATAGACTGCTATGTGAACGCGGACGCCTTTCTTGAGATGTACTCCCGACGGGAGCGTGTAGTCGTCCATCACCTCTCTCGTAATGTTTGGCAGCACGGAATACAGCCGCAATGTCTCTTCAACACAGGCCATTGTGTAAGGCAATTCTGTCACGCAATCATACGTCAGCTTTCCATGCTTGCGCAGAAAGGCGTCTACCTCCTCTTGGCATTTCTTCTGTGCCTCAGGATGCTTCGCCAGCTCGTACAAAGTGTAAGAGGTAGTTGTAGCTGATGTCTCGTAGCCTGCTACGAAAAACATCAAAACCTGCGCCAACATGAAACTTTCAGTTACAGGAATAGTAGTCTTTTTGTCGTCACCATATTTCATGCTGGACATACTTTCCCCAACTAATTGTTTTTTATTTTTGAAAGTCAAAATGAAATCTACGAAATCATTTCTTGTCGTTGGTTTATTCTGACGGGCCTCAAATACATTGTTCATAAGGTTTTGGAAGAATACCTCCACTCCATCTGGTGTAGATGTCATTCCCAAAGAATAGAAGATTCTAGGCCATACTGCTCTTGCTAGAGCTTTTATAGCGAGAACTTTTGATCCAGAGAAGAAGGAAACCCCGGCTTTCGTGAACGGGATCTGTTGGTAATCGTTACCCATGGTGTCCGAGTCGACGCCGAAGGCGCAGGAGCTTATGCTGGCCATCGTGAACCTGGCCATGAAGGGTCGCGCTTCAATCAAGTTTGATACCTTTGTGTCCCTATCTAGAAGTCTCTCCAACTCGTGGGAACAGTTCTCTATAAGATGAAACATGTTTTTCATTTTGGCTGATGTAAATACCGGAGTCAGATTCTGACGTGCGACTCTCCATGTGTCTCCGACGTTAAAGAAGAGGTTTTGTGTTATTAACTCCTTGTGAGCGTAGGCGGTTACTTCTCTGCCATTAAAGTAGTAGAAATCTTTGGTCGTGACGAGTTTAACGATCTCAGGATCTTTGACAATGAGAGTTGGTTCTGTGCCGTAGAATGCACCAATGTAAGGTGCATTCGGGAACTTCTTACAGATCTCATCTACAACATACAATACGTGCTTCTTTAATAAGAAGACCGTGAGGGGAGACTATATGGGGTAATTATAGTGATATAATTACCCCATATAGTCGTTGGTTCAAGATAGGGAACATTTTGCTTTTTCCAATAGTTAAACTTCCTTCTTAAAAAATAGTAAATGGCGAAGATAATCGCTGATAGGGTGAAGAATAGAGCAGTCGACAACATGGTGATGGTGCGCTTACTTCCACTAGATCGCAAAGTGCGTTAATGAGTTACAGAGATTTTTGTCCCTCTATTTATACTGCGCTGATATTCTATCAGTCTTGTGATAAAACATGTTATGTTTTTTCTCTTATCAAACAGATACGATAAAAACGTAAAGAAATGCGTCTGATATGTTTATTTATAGATTCGTTAGCTTGAAAAACCTAGTGAACCTGACTGGCTTATTGAATTAGGTGCTGAAAGAACCAGTACTTACCAGTTGGCATTGACTTTCCAGTGCTATCGGTATTACCCCGAAATTCAGTAAAAAGGTTAAGAGCATGAAAATCGGAGCACGAAAAAAGGAGTGGAGTTAACACGTCATCTTTTTTTTAATTGGAAAAAAAATTGGTCTGAAACCTATCGTGTGTTGTATCTAATGAAAGGACTTACTGAGCCGATTCTTAAAATATATCACACCAGCTTTTCGCCAGCGGCTTCGCCCGCGTGACTTCATCGTTACATAATATTATGGCCAAATTTCATAAAATCTTTATAAATTGTAGCCTATGTGTTATTCTGATGTGTAAGCTTTATTACTGTAAAGTTTCATGTAAATTCCTTCAGTAGTTTTTGCGTGAAAAAGTAACAAACATACACACATACGTACATCCTCACAAACTTTCGCATTTATAATATTATTAAGAATTAGTAAGATTATTCCATTTCAGTGACTTGTTATAAATTAAAATAATTAAAAAAACATTTTCAAAACATACCAAGTTTGGGCAAACTTCAAATATTTTACGGTTGAATCAGAATTGTGAAATATGCCCATTATAATACACACGTGTTCACGACAAGCTTTAGGTCCATTGGAGCACCTTATCCTGCTGACATAAGAACCATTTTGGAATGATATTGTAAAGGTTGATGTGAACGCGTCTGCACAAGCTTTGCTTACCACACTCGGAGGTAAATAAACCAACCCGTTCCATTTTTTTTCGGTTTTTCGTTATTAGTTTTGGTACTATACGAGTATAATAATAACAATGGCGAAACTTAAATGGATGTAAATTGTATAAGAGTGTGTAAGAGTGAGTGCTTTCGATTTGCGATCCAAGTATCTTTGGAATTGTATAAATGACTTGGTACAGCCTATTGTTTTATATTCTGCAGCTTTGCTGTACTTGTTAGGTTGTTCTGTTCATTTTTAATGTTACAATTTAAGCTAAAACTAACTCGCATTGTAAAACCACAACAAGTTTAAAAGAGTAACTACTTGAACAATCAAACTAGCTTACCTGTAAGCGCCGTTCGATTGATATTATTCCTGTTGTTGTCTCGTCCGAAGATGATGAACTATTTCACTAAGGTAGTATATTTCCCGGTTACCTGAGGGCATCACATACGTTTAAATCTTGATCTTAAAATGAAATAAAAGTTTTGTACTAATACGAACGCTCCCAAATGTAGCTCCCCGCTCTATGATCTATGCTCTTCATTTAGTTAACAGCTCTATTATTATCTGATTTTTACAACTATCTGGGTGTTGCTATTCATCAGCAACGAACTACGGGTGGGTGGGACTCATCATCTTCGGACGAGACAACAACAGGAATAATATCAATCGAACGGCGCTTACAGGTAAGCTAGTTTGATTGTTCAATTATACCTGTTGTTGTCTCGTCCTCGAAGATGAACTATTTCACTAAGGTAGATGTTCAAAGACTGTTGTAAAATCAGATTATTTATTAGTTAGGTTTATCGATACCTTAGCTAATAATTAATTTCTTAAACCAAAAAGAAATAATAATTAAGAAAATACAGCTTCTGCAAAACTTATATTCCTTACAGGACGGTTAAAGAACCTTGCGAAACAACTAGAGCTATCAGTCCAACCAGCCGTTCTCCTGATCTCGTCAATCAAGACTCCTCTCTTTAGTGCTGTAGATGTAGACGCGTGACGCGTGCTGTGAGCAGTGAAGGTATTTATATCTATGCCACTTTCTTGTAGCACAGTCTTGATCCAACGGCTGATTGTACTGACAGTAACAGGTTTATAAGGTTTTCTGTAGGATAAGAATAGATTCTTATTATCTTTCCTAATATTCTTAGTCATATTCAAATAATCAATTACAGCACGAGCAGGGCAAACAAACGGCCTGTCATTAAAAAATGGTAATCTAATGAAAGGTTGTAACCTATTATGTGCTGACGTTTTGACTAACTTTGCTACTTGAATGTAAACAACATTAGACTCTATCTTAATTAAGTCTATATCAATGGCACAAATGGTTTGGGCCCTATGACCCGTAGCTAAAACTAAAAGAGTAACAGTCTTTTTTGAACACATGATGCATACATATTTTCTATATATTCTAAGACATCCGATACATTCCATGTATAGTCATATTTAGGGGCACATGGTCTTAGTCTAAAGAATCCTTTGAATAATCTTTTAATGTGATGGTCTGTTCCAATACGAGAGCCTAAAAACAGTGACAGGGCTGATCTCAAAGAGTTCAAACTTCCATAAGACATGCCTTCATTAAACTTTTTTGTAAAATATGTTATGATTTCTGGAATATTAGCCTTTATTGTACTTATCTGATTGGTATGGCAGTATGTAATCCAATCTTTTATGCAAGGTGAGTATTGTTTTAGTGTATTTTCAGAAATTGAGCAAATCATAACATTAACTGCTTCCTCACTTAATCCTGATGCTAAAAAACTGCACCGGAGAGCAGTCCTGCCATCAATGTTAGGCTCCCATGTAGTGGATGGATTGTCCTGGAATTACAAAGAGTAAGTAGATTTTTGCTAGGTTCAAATAACAGTGGTTCTTTTAATAAGAGTTTTAGAAACATAGAAGAGCATAGATCATAGAGCGGGGAGCTACATTTGGGAGCGTTCGTATTAGTACAAAACTTTTATTTCATTTTAAGATCAAGATTTAAACGTATGTGACGCCCTCAGGTAACCGGGAAATATACTACCTTAGTGAAATAGTTCATCATCGAGGACGAGACAACAACAGGTATAATGAGTTTCTCGCCGGGTCTTCTCAGTAAGAATCAACTCCTCCGACGCGGTGGTAGAGTCGCATTATGTATGTTTGTATACTGTTTATTTATATAATCATATTATTATAGTATCTATGTCTATTATTTTGTATATTTTTTGACTATTTAAAAGTACTGAATAAGTCTATTTAAATAAAGATATTTGAGTTTGAAAGTTTCAAGCAAGTCACCGTGAATTGTGAAACCAAATTAAAACAATTTTTATATCTCTCTACAGTTCGGAGTAACACGTAGTACGTTCATGCTATGTTGAAATGATTGTAATGATGAATTGCAATTGCAAATAACTTCTGTTGACCGCTAGGTTTCATAGTTATTTTTTTATTAATTTAACCAATTATTTTACACTGCTGGGCAAAAAAGTTTCCCAAACTTATCCCTACCGTGGAACTCGTGGGGAAAAGTGTCGCGGTCGCCCACTGGAATAATTTGATGAGTGAGTCAACGCAACACTATTAAGTCTGTTGACCATATTATTATGTAATCCACATGAATAAATTGTGGGGAAAATGAACATGAAAAAATTATCGTTTTCTTAAAAAAGAGTAACTACTGAGTTTCTCGCCGGGTCTTCTCAGTAAGAATCCACTCCTCCGAAGCGGTGGTAGAGTTGCATTAAGTATGTTTGTATACTGCTTATTTATATATTCATATTATTATAGTATTTATGTCTATTATTTAGTATATTTTTTGACTACTTAAAAGTACTGATTAAGTCTATTTAAATAAAGATATTTGAGTTTGAAAGTTTCAAGCAAGTCACCGTGAATAGTGAAACCAAATTAAAACAATTTTATATCTCTCTACAGTTCGCAGTAACACGTAGTACGTTCATGCTATGTTAAAATGAGTGTAATGATGAATTGCATTTTTTTAATACCTCAAAATAAAGTTGTCATGACAAGTTTGCAAATAACTTCTGTTGTTCTGTTGTTTATTTTGTTTGACACACTCTTACAAAGCAAACTCATTGAAAATTTACATACGTTAAAAGGCATAGATTTTTCAGCATTTTTATTTTATTTTCAGTGTCTTGATGATACTCGTAGCAACAGTGGTTCGCGATATATAAAATCTGAAGTCCGTTAGGGAAGACAGGGGAATATCTTTAAAACACATTTAAATTATGGGAAAAACGCTCAATCACTACGAATTATGTGAAACGAGTAAGTGACAACACTGACAGATTTTGTAATCGGCATCAGTCATGTCACCCATAGAGAATGTAATACTAGCAGTATTAACACATATATAAAAACACAAATATTTTGAGCGATTGATGCAATTTAAGTATATCGAATAAGAGTTCAACGAATTTTATTTTTTTATTATTACATAAGTACTAAAATAAATATTTATCAAAAGAACTGAATACAATACATTGCGAAAATTATATTTAACAAGTTAATCATCAATTGCTAGGGTTTGCTTATTTTAATTTCTTCAAACTTGTTCATGTCGTTCGATTGTTCGTTTTATCGATAAAATGCCCATGCACATCTTGTTTCTTTGGATTTCATAGTTTCTAGGTATTGAGAAGGTAGATATTTTCCATTTTAGAACACAAATATATCCATATGCTTTTTTTAAACCTTTTTTCTACTCATTGCATTCCCTGAAATCCAATTTCCTTGGGGGTTGGCCAATGATCATTATTATTGGTATGCCCTGTTAAAAAAAACAAGCTCCAAAACTTTATCAATATACTTAAGTGGGTGAACATCGCAGTTTTGATGAACATTATTTTTACTAGTCATAATGAAATGATTTTTTTATTAATAGCAAAGGATAGGAATATCACGCACTCGTGAGTGCGCAATAACTTCATACCAACCATAATCAATTATCTATTACTTTAATATAAACATAATGGTGATTATGAATATTAATTTATCTTAAAATATAGTCGTCATGATACGTAGTCATAATAACCAAACTCATAATTAAAAAACTATGACAATTGCTTCGTTTTCTGGCACATAGTATTACCCTTATATCATACACACCCTGCCCGTTAAGAGCTCTGCCTCAGTGAGATGCAATGGCGACGTCACCGGCTATGTTTTCAAGCAGTTAATATTAAAATGTATGGTACTTAACCTAACTCACAATGTACGGTTTGGCAACCGTACCTTTCAATATTAACTGCTTGGATACGTAGCCTGCTCTCGTTTTAGAAAACCCTGACCGGTTCCAATAGCAAACACTCACTACATCAAAATCATTGTCAAAAAAAAACTTCATAATATTAATCTTTAAATTATTTTTCAAATTGAGATGTTAGTTACCTAGAAAAAGTTATTATATTTTTATTATTTTATTTATTCATTTATTCATACAAAAAATAATACATTTATATTTCACAATTACCATACCACATACCTAAACCAATTTTGGTTTTACCGGACACTGGTAAATCACAAGATTAAAACACAAGATTAAATGGCTGGCCATTTAAGATTTATCGTAAAATTTATCTGTAGAATGGCCACATATATTTTTAAGTGGAGCTAGACGGAACAGCTCCCCGATTTAGAATGAAGTTATCGATCGATTCGGTAATTTTGGTCTAATTACAGTAAATGATCCGCTTAGCGGTAGCAATTAATATTTTTATTTGTAAAAGTCAATGCCCTTAAGTTTTCATAAACTAAATTACATAAAAATTACCCTAACTACTTTAAAATGATTTAAAAATAAAAGAACATAACCGAATCGGTCGATAACTTTGTTCTGAATCGGGGAGCAGGGGTCTTGATTCAATCGCCAGTCCAATTAATTTCCGAAACTGAAGTAGCGAGCAATTTCGTCAGTATATATCTTTGTCAATCAACAACCATCAATTTGAGGTGTGCTCAACTTTTGATTAGCGTTTTTGGATACGGGTGTTTAACAATTTTTTCTTTCGTTCATTTGTTGTTGTCGTTGTAAACTGTTGAGACCTATACAACTTACAATTGTTTGAATAACTGTTACCTACCATGGTTTTATTTTATTTACAATTTTTATTTTCCTTTTTTTCTTTTGAGTTTTTTTTTTCAATGTTATTGTGTGCCACAATGTGTGTGGGCAAAACAATTACAAGAACTTTTTCAATTATTTTTCGAAAAAAATCGAGCTCGTATGCAGTTCACAGGTCTCTTTAAATGTCAATTATTTGCACAAAGAAATTAAACTCTAATCTCACAAATATTTAGCCGTCACGGCTAAAAGAGATCATTTTGGCTCCATACATTTTTGGCCATTTTCTGAAAGTACCGGCCAACAAAATAAAGGTTTTTAATGATTTATTATGTATGAAAGTTACAAATGTTTAAATGCGTATAACTTAGCTTGATACAACCCTACGACTTTTGTGCCATAAAAACTATTGCCCCGTATTACTAGTTCTAACTATACTATATAAAAAAAAAAAATACGTACCTACCACTATTTTTTGTTGGCCTGGAAAAGGCCCAAAAAAGAGCTTCTTTGAACTTACCGTAAATGAACAATATCAAGTCAAATGTATTCAGTGAAGACTTTTCTCCTTTTTCATTCCTTTAGTTTTGATGCTTGCTTGCCCTCTCTTCCATGGTTGCATTACCTGAAAGTTGTCTGTAAGATGTTGCTAGCTAGCAACCCCATAAGTTGTACCTACTTTAAGCTTGAAGTGTTTTACTTATTTATAAGTACATTTTTAGCTACGCAATAAAGGGTTTGAATATTTTTGAATGGAAGCTAGCATAGCCACCGGCCGCCATTTTTTTTCATAGTTTCCGCTCACATTAAAAGTGGTTTATTTGGAAAGAGGACAGATAAACATACAAACAAATATTAGTGATAGAATTCGCTAAAGTGTCACTTTTCTGAGTTATTTGAAGGTAGAAAAGATCGATTTAAAAAAGGTGATTAATAATTAAATATTAAATTTTTATTTGACTTTTTGTGTTATATTGTCAACTTTTGTCAACCAATAACAGATTCCAGTCAGCGTAAAAAAAAAATTGGGATGACACATGTCATGACATGACATAACAATAACACGTCACGACGATTTCTACAATAGAAATCGTTCAAATGTAAACTCCCCTGGAAACTAAACGGTTCCAACAATGTATTATCAAATTTTTATGGAGTATGCATTTGTAAATAACTTAAAATAATTAGATAATAAAATGTGGTTTTTACCTGTTTCTTAATAAAAATCTTCAAAAAGATTTTAAATTATTATCTTCATTGCATAGGAGACATACAATTTTGTTTGTGAAATCATAGGTTAAGCAAATAGTGACCTTATATATTGATTGATCGCTATAAGTTATTTAAGTATTTTTATCAGTCTCCTATGCCCATAGTATGTACAAGCTCTGCTCAGTTTGGGGTCAGATGATCTTGGTGTGAATTGTCCCAGATATTTATTTATTTATTATTTATTTATTTCTTCTAGACGACTTTGGGATGTTTTATGTTCATTAAAGTAAGGCGAGGTACGTGTCTGGAGTGTTCTAATGATTTGTGGCAATTTGTTTTAAAAATGTATCAAAAATCTGTAGATAAGAACCTAGTTTTTTAAGTCAGTTAAAAATTTAAAGATTCAGAAAAATAAAAGGCCTTTCTTTTGGAAATTCACAGTATACGAAGGGAGGTCAAAAAGTTAGCGGAATGGAGGTCCTAACACTCCATTCCGCGAGCCAATAGGAAGGCTTTTTCAAAATTTTGAAGCCCTATTTTTGTGCAGCGGGCATCGCAACCTCGTGTGCATTGTCGTGCAGAAGGAGCACACCTTTGGTAAATTGTCACCACCACTTCTCCCTCACAGAATCGCGAAGACGTTTTAGTAGCCCTTAACCCCCTTTTTTTGAAGTCTACGAGAAGGATACGTTCTGTATTCCAGAAAACAGTGGACATTAGTTTACTAGCTGTTAAAGACACCTTGAATTTCTTTTGTGGTGTTGTACTCTTTTTGTGCCCCTGCATGAAGTCTTGCTTGGGCCCAGAGTCATATTGATGAACTCACGATTCATCTCCAGTCACAATCCGGTCTGAAACTCTATTTGAGTTTTCACCACAGAGAGCCAAAAACTCGCCAAATGGCTTCACTGAACTCAATTTTCTACATGGTGAAAATTTTATCTCGGATGGACTCGCTTGTTGACCTGCATCTCAGTAAATTAAGACCAGATTTTAATAAAACTTTGTATTTATAACTTTAATTAATGTCCAAACTATAGTATAGCATATTATTAAGTGTCCATATCTCACCATACCCATGTAGGGTAGGTACTCCGCGAACTTTTTGACCTCTCCTCGCCATATTTTTTTCTACTTAAATGAAGTAATCAAAGTCCAATAATTACAAGTAGTAATGACACAAACTAAGTGCACTTTAAACACTTTAAATTTACAGTGGGCGGGTAAATTTAATCCGAGGTGCTATGGTTTTAATAGGTCACATTGCGCACATGTAAATAAACAAATAACAATATCAAATTTCACATTTTAATAGGTTCTTTTCATTATTTACAAAAAACACGACTTTTATATCTCCTTCAAAATTAAAACATTAAACTGAAAACATCCTTACAATGTATATGTTCGTCTCATACAAATAACTATTTACAATAGGTAACTTAAAACGTAAATAAATATTAACATAATGTTTAATTTAACTAACTCGTTTAAACTATAATATTATAAGGAGGTAAGCGTTTGTGAGTTTGTATGTTTGAGGTCGGTAACCTCCGAAACGACAGAACCGATTTTAAAATTTCTTTCACTGTTAAAAAGCTACATGATCCCTGATTGCTATAAGCATATAATTCAATCTAGTAAAAGGTAAACGTTGAGTTAAATATGTATGATAGGTAGGTAGGTACCTAAACAAAACTGATGTAATACTCCACTGCGAGAGGACCGCTCAACTAAAAATATATTAATCTATTTCACGCCTCACGCCTGAACTTGTGGTGCATAAACCCTGGTTTCCCAACCTTCCCTAGGGGTGACTTTCAATTTCAAAGGACTTTTAGGAGACGGTATCGGGTTCGCAGGCTCAAAGTGAATCTTCCTTGGAGTGCTGACGTCTAGTTCCAAGTCAAACTTCTTCAAGACTGTTATCAATCCAGACATGACTTGCATTTTGGCAAACCTCAGACCTGGAAAAAAAGATAAGTATAAACGACAAGCAAAAACTCAATTAACGTTGTTATTGTAGAACAAAAAAAACCCAAGGTCAAGTTTATCATACAGTGGTGAAGCTTTGAGAACTATCAATACCGGAAATCTTTTTTTAACCAAAGGAATTATGAATAGGTATAAGTATACCAAGTGGTTATTGACTTACATAACCAGTTTTTATCAAACACTAGATGACCCAGTGAACTTCATATCTATCTCCAGACGAATTTCTAAGCGCACGGTCTTTAGATATTTGGCTGTCAAATATTAAATTTTTATATGTTGGAAAATACAAAAGACATCAAATGTAGGAACATTTTGTAAAAGAAAATTAAATCGTCGTTTTAAGTATTTTCCGTTACTATTATTATTTTTCTCAAAGTTTAAACCTTCCCTGAACTTTCACAAATACTTCAGGATCACAATTTGACCTGCCATTCTTATAGTAGAGCTACGACGTAATGTACTTAAAAAATGTAGGGTAAAGGGGGCAAATATTTAGAAATTTTATAATAATTGTTAAAAATATGGAAAATAATATAATAAATTAAAAATAACAGTACAAATACGTTAAAAAATGCAAATTTAAAAAATATATATTTACAGTCGATAAAATCAACTATAGTTACCTATTTTGAATGTGGACTTTATCGAGACTCACACTGGGTGCAAGAAACAATAATCTTTCTTTAACTACTTTTATCATTGACAATTAATGACAGCATGTATGCGAAATAGTATTGAGTAATTTAATTTGACTTAGCTTCTGAGTTATGAAAAACTTACCCAAACAAATTCGTCCTCCATCTCCGAAGGGTATGTAGCTGTGCGGGACGATGTTTTGCCTTTCTGCTCCTAGGAACCGCTCCGGCCGGAACACCTCAGGCTCTGGGAAAAGCTTGGGATTCATGTGCATGTGGTACACTGGTATGTGAACGCGGACGCCTTTCTTGAGATGTACTCCCGACGGGAGCGTGTAGTCGTCCATCACCTCTCTCGTAATGTTTGGCAGCACAGGATACAGCCGCAATGACTCTTCAACACAGGCCATTGTGTAAGGTAATTCTGTCACGCAATCATACGTCAGCTTTCCATGCTTTCGCAGAAAGGCGTCTACTTCCTCCTGGCATTTTTTCTGTGCTTTAGGGTTCTTCGCCAGCTCGTACAAAGTGTAAGAGGTAGTTGTAGCTGATGTCTCGTAGCCAGCTAGGAAAAACATCAAACACAGCGCCACCAAGAAACTATCAGTTACAGGAACCGTAGCCTTTATGTCATCGCCAGTTTTCATGTTAGACATACTCTCGCCAACTAATTGTTTTTTTTGTTGGAAAGTCAAAATAAAATCAACGAAATCGTTTCTCGTCGTTGGTTTATTCTGACGGGCCTCAAATACATCTTTCATTAGATTATGGAAGAATTCCTCCAATCCTCCTGGTGTAGATTTCAATCCCAAAGAATAGAACATGCTAGGCCAGACTGCTCTAGCAAGAGTTTTTATAGCGAGCCATTTTGATCCAGAGAAGAACGAAACCCCGGCTTTCGTAAATGGGTTCTGTTGGTAATCGTTACCCATGGTGTCCGAGTCGATGCCGAAGGCGCAGGAGCTTATGCTGGCCATCGTGAACCTGGCCATGAAAGGTCGCGCTTCTATCAAGTTCGATACCTTCGTGTCTCTATCTAGAAGTCTCTCCAACTCGTGGGAACAGTTCTCTATAAGATGAAACATATTCTTCATTTTGGCTGATGTAAATACCGGAGTCAGATTCTGACGTGTGACTTTCCATGTGTCTCCGCCGTTAAAGAAGACGTTTTGTGTTATTAACTCCTTGTGAGCGTAGGCGGTTACTTCTCTGCCATTAAAGTAGTAGAAATCTTTAGTTGTGACGAGTTTAACGATCTCAGGATCTTTGACGATGAGAGTTGGTTCTGTGCCATAGAATGCGCCAACGTAAGGTGCATTTGGGAACTTCTTACAGATCTCGTCTAAAACGTAGGCCACGTTCTTCTTTAATAGTAAGGCCTCTCTATAATTACCGAAGATAGTCGTTGGCTCTAGGTAAGGAACATTTTGCTTTTTCCAATAGTTGAACTTTCTTCTTGAAAGATAGTAAAGTGCGGTGATGATTGCTGATAGGGTGAAAAAAAGAGCAGTCGACAACATGGTGTTGGTGTGACTTCCACTAGATCACAAAGTAAATGCGGTACTGAGAGTTTTGCCCCTCTATTTATATAGGATTCTTCCTATCAGCATTGTGATTCATCATAATACTGATAAGTAACATAACAAGTTTTGACTTGTTATGTTTTTGTTTAAGAGGCCATCACGGAAATAACGCGTGGTCACAGCGCGCGTGTGTGCATCTTAGTTTATTGCAAATTTTGAGTATTCTCATTACTTTTTAGGTCCAACTAACTGATTGGATTGTAAATAAAACTTTAGTCTTCGATTAAATACGTGTATGACATTAATTTTTAACAGTATAAATGCTTTATTCAAAATTTCAAAACAAAAATCTTTCGTCAACTTGGGCTATTCTTTGGAAAAATTGAGAAATTTAAAACTTTTTTTTACAGTTATTGTGATAATTACGCAAATTCTGATTCATTAAGTGTTAACAAAATTATACTCGTACGTCTGACGTTTTGGTCTTTTCTTTCTGCAACTATAGTACGTTTTGATCAGAGATTTAGCCACTTGAAGTTCATACGATAAGACTTTTTCGTAAATAAGGTGACGAGATTGATCATTTTAAAATTAAAAAAAGATTTTATTTACAAATGTATTTCATTAAGTGTCGATACGAAAGGTTGGACTATATTTGTATTTGAACAGTCATTTTTTTCCGCAGGTCGTGAATTAAGCTCTTCAAAGTTGGATCATGCGCTCTAATTACGAAACGGCTCTTATCTAAAGAGATATGATATAAATCGAAACATGTGATTAGGTTTTTTGTTTGATATGGTTTCTAGGCAAAAATTATCGAAGCAATAAATCGTGAGTAATCAGGCCTTTCTTGACACAAGGAAATGGGGCTCGAAAACTCAGAAACCTAAAAATAATTAAGTTTAGTCTGTTAAGCCTGATATATAATAGTTAATACATACATAGATACATAAACATACTATAAATAAATAATGTAATTAAAATGCTTGTAGCAAGAAATAATTTTGGTAACATTTCATGTACAACACAAGTTAGTTCCTATATTTGCCAATAGATGGCGTTGTACGATTTAAATCGCGCAAGCGTTATGTTTTTCTGATTGTATAAGTAATTTTGGTCAACAAATAATTTTGCCTCCTTACGTCCGATTGTCATCTCCCAGTAACGTCCTAAGCGGCCCTAAGCCGAGGTTCGTGTCCCCCCTTGGGGCACCCTTAGGCACGTTACTTAAATATAAGGGTTGAGAGCCTTCCGCTCACCCACTTGTCCGGTGAAGTTGTGAAAGCCATCAGCGGCTAACAATGCATGCATGCCAGGTAGAAAAAAAAAAATTGCCTCCGTTCTGAGTTTGGAGTTTTATTAAATTTCATCTCACGGATTTTGGGATCCTGTACCGAACTTGTACAAATGTACATAGCCTTCAGTTTGAAAGGTTTCATATTTTAGGTTTGCTAAGAGTCAATTATCTATCACAAATAGTAATTTTAATATTCTGGTATATAATTAGATGAACATTAATCTTTACTAACATTATAAAGAGGATTTGATCGTTTGTTCGTTTGTTTCTTTTAATGAATAGGCTCCGAAACTACTGGACCGATTTTAAAAATTCTTTCACCAATATCAAGCTAGTTTATCAGGGAACGACATGGGCTATATTCAAGTATTTTAATTTAGATATATTTTGACGGGAAAGACCGGCTACACGAGCGAAGCCGCTGAAGGACAGGTAGCTTATTATAAGTTAGTTAATTAGATAGTAGATTTTACAATACAGAAATCTATTTGTTAAAGTGAAATTTGATCTTCAGTATTTGAAGTAAGTAGTTTACTTCATTTATAAGAAAATGCATTCCCTTCATGCATGCACGTTAAGGGTATCTGCTCTCCGGCGCTGCAGGAAGTGCAGCCTCTCGCTCTTGCGTAGTAAAAATAACGCTCACTTACGGGAACTTGTTCCCTAGTTAGTCTGTGCTTACGGGTGACTGCTGCAGCACAAATTAGACATGCGCGGCGCTCTGACGGATAGCCCGCTTAGAGCAACACGCCATTTTTGCCGCACGCACACAGAGACATGAGTTTACAAGCGAAGTCAGTGAGCTTCGGTGAGCCGGAAAGTCGCACTGTCTGGAGTTTTTGTTTTTGTCGAACTTGGTGCAATTTTTTACATAATGAATATTGTTTTTGGCCGGTTCTGTCAAGTAGGTTTAACTTACTTACTGCATTTTAAAAATATAGTAGCAACCCTAGGCAGTTCACGCAAGTTTAGGATAAAGGTGCGAGCGGTCCTTCTGTAAACTCTTTATTTTGTGGCTGCAGGGACTGCAGTGCTTACAGCGGGCGGGGGCTGCTCTTCCTCTGCGTCTTGACTCTTTAATAGCAACTCTAGTGATGGGTGGACAAGTATCACGGCCTGGTGACCACGGTGAGTTTATTTCGATGTAAATTTTATGGTAAAATATATGTGAAATAAAGCAAACAAGAACTATAGAAAGTTGAAAATGTTTATCGTTCAAGTGTAAATTTTGTTGGGTGAGCTTTGTTTGTTTCATAATTAGTTAAGTAGTTCAATTCTCTTAAAAAAGAAGCGCATCAACTCAGTATTAGGGCCTGATAACAATTGCTTATATCCATTCAGGTTAATTCCCTGAACTGAGGGTAGCGAGCAATTTACGAATACCGATGGGTTTATGTCTATTGACGTAGGTATGCATTAAAAATAAACGAATAGTGAAGTGCCATCATATCTGCAAAATTTGGGGTCGGCCAATGATCATATGGTATACCTTGTAAAAAAACAAGCACCAAAAATTCATGAATATATTTGTGTGTGGGTGAACATTGCAGTTTCGATAAACATTATACCTATTTACTAGTCATAGTGAATTGATTTTTTTATTCATAGCACAGGAAAGGAATATCACGCACTTCACGAGTGCGCAATAACTTCATACCAACTATAATCAGGAATCATTCTCTTTAATATAAACAAAATGGTGATTAAGCATATTAATTTATCTATCTCTAAAAATACAGTCGTCATGATAAGTAGTCTTAATAACAAAACTCGTATTAAAAAAATCTGTCACAATTGGTGTATTTTCTGGCGCACATGTACGAAAGTCACATCTCAGTCATCATAACGCATCACTTGCTACAATATTCGAATGTTAGAAATGTAGATTATATAATTGTCTTTTCTCCGAAAACTTTTCTATCTCAATAAGGGTGCTGTTAATTATAACATGAGTAATTAGGGGAACCAACTAAGGTTCCCCTAATTTCTCATGCCATAAAGTCCAAATTGTCTTATTGCTTATAATATTAGTCTATACTATTATATACTAGTATAAACTACCTACTTTATATTAGTCTATACCTACTAGGATTAAAAAGAGAAAAGATTTGGTTCCGGGTGTCGCAAAGGGGGGGTCGCACTAAAAATAACAGTTTTTTTTTATAAAATGTTCAAAAACATAGGTAACATAAAGAGATTCGTAATTTCTTTTTTTAAAAAAGGATTTTATATGGAGCCGGTACTATAATTATATGGGAAAAAGACAGCCGAATTTTCGAAAGTAATTTATATGAAGCTGTGACTTGTAAAATTTTTCACTTTTGTTCTACCTTGTGTCGTAAAGGGGGCGTAGGGACATAGCCAATCTTTCGTGAGCGTTTTGTATGGAGCTAGGACTTAAAAAAAATCTACTGCTGAATGTAGACCAGGTACTTGTAAATTTTTTCGATTATTTACTATTGAATTGAATTGAATTGAATTTAAATTGCGTCAGAATAAACGGGGCGTACACTGACTGGTTTGACATCCATAAAGGGGTTAGACAGGGTTGTGTAGCGTCCCCATGGCTGTTCAACCTATTCATGGATGAATGTTCTGAAAGGAGGAGGAAAAGAAGCTGTTGAAAGAGGAAGGCCTAGACGGACGTACTTAGGACAAGTCCAAGACGTGCTCAGAAAAGGTCAGGTCAGGAGTACCCATAATCGACGAGCATGTATAAAAGGATTAATGAGAGTGGAAGAAGCGCAAGAGGTGTGCCAGGACCGTAGCAAGTGAAAAGCTGTGGTGTCTGCCTACCCCGTTGGTAAAAAAGGCGTGATGGTATGTATGTATGAATTGAATTGAATTGAAAAAAAATATTTCGGACAGGTCCTATGAAGAAAATGACCAACTCACACTTGACCGTTTTTGCAGGTCAGATATTTGGACCTGAGCATCCTCCTGAGAATATTATGGGGGCCAAAATTTTGGTGGTGATTTTGGATACGACGCACCGTTTCTGAGTTATTAAAGATTTTAGGAAAACTTTATTTTTAACCACTAATATCTCGGGAACGGTAGGTCGGAGCTCAAAAATAACAACTTTTTCATCCCCCAATGATAAATTCGAGAAGAACGAACTTTATATGGAGCACATATCGCTAAAGTATATCGGAGCTGAGATATTCATTATTGTATTTTTGACTAACTACTTAAATTAACTTTATCCATACCAAGGAAAAGGTAAAAAAGCGGTAAGTACTGGTTATAAACATGCGACGCAATTAGGATTTATGAAGGCTAGTTTTCAATGGCCAGGTGCAATGTTAGTCCATTATTGTTCTTATATATACATACATACCATCACGCCTTTTTCCCAACGGGGTAGGTAGAGACCACATCTTTCCACTTGCTACGGTCCTGACACACCTCTTGCGCTCTCATTAATCATTTTATACATGCTCGTCGATTATGGGTACTCCTGACCTGACCTTTTCTGAGCACGTCTTGGACTAGTCCTAAGTACGTCCGTCTAGGACTCTAGGCCTTCCCCTTTCAACAGCACCATCCACCCTCGTCTTGTAAATTTGTTTCGTTAATTGCCTTTCATCCATCCTTTCCATATGCCCATTTGCCCTTCCATATGTTGTTCCATAACGATTCCAATACAAAATATAATAATTGTTTGTATTTACCGTGCATCGACCGCTACAAAAATAAGACATTTGGAACTCTTTCTACATAATCTTGAACTACTATTAAACAAATACTTATTTAAGTATCCTAAACTAAAAATTATTATCACAGGAGACTTAAATATAAACACTCTACTGAGTAATAATGTGACAAAACATCTGACTGACATTCTTAAAAACTATAACCTAACTCAGCATATTACAGAACCCACCAGTCATGTCTAGACCATATTTTTAGTAATGTAAAAGGAGCAACTGGTACACTTCTGACTCTCTGGTTATCTGATCATGACACGGCCCAGGTACTTAGTTTTAACTCGAAGAAGAAAACAGAACTTCTAAAGGCAATACATATTTATAAAAGATGTTACTCTATTGAAAACAAAGAAAAATTCAAAAATTACTTAGCAAGTCTCTCATTTTCCGAAGTATATTGTGAGAAAGAACCAAATACTGCTTTTAATGAATTCCATAAGTAGTTTTGTCTACTTTACAAACTTTGTTTTCCTGTTAATAAAGTCACTATAAATACAAAGACAAATCTACATTGGATATCAAAGGGAATCAAAACAAGCTGTGGTAGAAATAGAACATGAACAATGAAATCGAGAAAAGACGACAATACAAAAACCACATAGAATCAATTGAACATAACAACAACATTATAAATGATCCTACACAAATTGCAACTACTTTTAATAATTATTTTATCGAATTGACAAATAAACCTAATCCAAATTTTAATATTTTTTATAATGACATTCTAAAAAATACTATTTACCTGACTCCCATTGACGAACACTATGTTAAAAAAGTTATTCTATCGTTAAACAATACAAAACGGAAGGATATGACGACATATGCACAAAGGTTATCAAGGCATGTCCTCTCGCCTGTTACGTGGTGGATTTCATCCACAAAAAAATAAGCTAGGTCTGTTACATGGCGGAAATCCGCCATTTTCCACAGACATGCTTTTGAGAATTTTTTTCACTGTACTGTATGGTACCATACCCAGACCTATCGGTGTGTAAATTTAAAAGGTGAAGAATTTGGTCGTTGAAATATTGCTGACTCAGAGTGTCACAAAATGGTGTGACATTTAGGTGACATATTTGATGATTTTTAACGTGAATTACGCGTTTTCAAGTCCAAAATATCGAAAATATAATGTTAATCTTGAATATATCATCTACTTTTCGGAGATTAAGTGCAATTTCATGGAGAATTTTGTAATTGAATTCGACTAACTTCCCACTGTGCCACATAAGTGCGACTTATGTATTTTATACCAGCTTTCATTCTCTTATTGCAGATGAAATAACTTATAGAAAAGGTAGAGGAACTAATGCAGAATTAGGAATATATAAAAGAAAGCCACAATTCATAATAGAAATGGATTTATTGCAGTTTTAAAAAACCAAAAAAAACGAAAACGCCGGGTCTGTGAGATGGAGGATTTCAGCCACCACAGACATGACTTTTCTGACAATTATGCTGCCACAGTTGAGGGGAGCAAGGTATTGGCATTTTTGATAAATCTGTCAATGACCTCCGGCATATTCCCAGACAGTTTAAAACGTGCAATAGTCAAGCCGCTTCATAAGAAGGACAAAAAATCACTTGTGAATAATTACCGGCCTATCACACTGGTACCTATTCTCTCAAAAGTTTATGAGAAGGTTATGCTTGAAAAACTTTCGTCATTTCTTTTAAACTATGATATCTTAAAAGAAAATCAATATGGATTCCAAAAAAATAAATCCACGACACACGCGGTGTTTGACTTGATAAACGAGACGCTGACATGTCTAAATGCGCATAAACAACTCTTACTAAAGCTGGAGCACTGCGGTGTGAGGGATACTGCTCTAGATTGGATCAAGACATATCTGCAAAATAGGTTACAATCAGTCGAAGTACCAAAACTTAGTTCAAATTATGAAGTACAAAAGTATAAATCGGAGTTCAGGGAAAATAGGTTCGGTGTTCCTCAAGGAAGTGTATTTGGACCTCTCCTGTTCTTGATTTACATGAATAATCTTCTAAATGTGACGGAACATCGATGTATTCTATTCGCTGACGATATTTCTGTAATAGTGACAACAGATGGTAAATTATCACTTAATGACCACCAAAATTACATTATTAAAACAATAAGTACAGTAATAAATTGGCTTAGGAATAATAATTTACAAATTAACATTGACAAAACTAATATTATACATTTTAATTCATCTAACTTGACATTACATATTAATCACGAAGGACAAAAATTAAACCATACAAATAAAACAAAATTCTTAGGGTTAGAAATTGGAGAAAAACTAAACTGGAAACAACAAGTAGAAAATGTGTGCAATAAAATAAATCGGTTCACGTTTGCATTATATAAACTAACAAAAATAGCAACAAGAAATACACCCCTTACAGCATACTTCGCATATGTGGAATCAGTTCTTCGGTACGGAATTATCATGTGGGGAAACAGCACCGACATTAAAAAGGCATTCATTGCCCAAAAAAAATGCATTAGAGCAATATGTGGTACAGTACCTGACGAGCCGTGCAAACCGCTGTTTAAGTCCCTAAACATCCTGACACTTCCTTGCTTGTATATTTTTGAGGCAGCTAAATTTGTCAAACAAAATATGAACTACTTCAAACAAGCCAAAGTATCTATGTGTACACGAAATATTAGGTTGTAAATGGAGCGGATGGCTCTTTTTTGAAGAACAAAGATGGTGTTGAGATCCGCTGCCGAGCCCCACAACTGAAGACCATACGACATAACACTGTGAAAATAACTGAAGTACACTAATCTTGCTGTTGCGATATCAGTCAGGAGCCTTATTTTTCTAACAGCATAAGCTGCCGAACTAAGTCTTCCTGCCAGGGCAGAAATATGCGGACCCCACTGTAACTTGGAATCGAGAGTAATTCCCAGAAATACAGTGGAATTCGCAATCTCTAATGGCTCGTTATTCATGTTTATAATGGTATCGACCTGTCTTACATTGGGCATAGAAAATTTGATACATTTGGTCTTCTTAGCATTAAGCAGTAAATTGTTACTCGTGAACCAATGCAGTACCTTAGAAAGAGTATTATATACGTCGTCAAGTGCTTTGTTACTTCTATCTACGTTAAAAATTAGAGAAGTGTCATCAGCAAATAATACAATCCCACATAGGTCTTTGACAAAATAAGGCAGGTCATTTATATAGATTAAAAACAGCAGAGGACCCAATATTGATCCCTGGGGCACGCCCATACGTATGGTGGCACCGGAAGAGTTCGTACCATTGATACTCACTTTTTGTATTCTATCAGTGAGGTAAGATTCTATAAGGCTAAGTGAAATATTTGAAACACCGTAATGCCTCAGCTTAATCAGTAAGATTTCATGATCTACGCAGTCAAATGCTTTTGATAAATCACAAAAAACTCCTATTGCATCTTGCTTGCCTTCCCACGCATCAAATATGTGTTTGATGAGCGCAACACCTGCATCGGTTGTATTCCTATTTTTAGTGAATCCAAATTGATTACTATGTAATAATTTATTCAAAGCAAAGTGAGAATGTAATTGATTCAATATTATTTTTTCAAAAATTTTACTTAAAGCTGGTAGAATAGAGATAGGTCTATAATTGGATGGGTCACTTTTCTCACCTGACTTATAAAGGGGTATGACTTTACTAAATTTCATTAAATTAGGGAACTGACCCTTGTCTACACAGTTATTAAAAAGTAACGCTAAACTAGGGGAGATGGCATCTATGACTGGTTTAAGTATATCAACAGAAATACCCCATAAATCCTCCGTTTTTTTTATGTTAAGTTCTTTAAACGATTTGAGGATGGTATGAGGAGATATATGATCGAAGCAAAAACTAGTGGCGCACTCATTAACACTTGATGTGAGGAGATAACTAGCTAGCAGTGAACTAGAATTTAGTTTACTGGTAGTAATAAAAGGTATCTCAGAGAAAAATGATTCAAATGTATTAGCTATATCAACGTCAGACTTAATAATATTATCTTTAATTTTAAGTGAGAAAGAGTTATTGCGTGGTATGGACTTACAAGTTTCTTTGTTTATAATGTTCCAAGTCGCTTTGATTTTGTTTTTTGCTTGTTTTATTTTGTCTCGCAAAAACATGGACTTGGCAACATTGCAAGATTTTTTAAATATCTTAGAGTAAGATTTAACATAGTCTACTAGTTTGGGACTATGAAAGTTCGCTTTTAAATCATATAATTCGTATAATTTAATCCTACTTTTATGAATACCTGGAGTAGCCCAGTCACTGAATTTAAATTTAAATTTATCAACTGTCACTTTTTTTTTTGAAAAAATGGTGTTATGTTCATACAATAACAGATTGAACAAATCCTCATACTGATCATTTATGTTCTGGTCTTGGTGTGATAAGTAAGGAAGTTGACTGTTTATATTGTGTTTAAATTTTTCTATACGTTTCTGAGTAACTGGTCTGAAAATAATATCCACCGATTGAGGGACATGACGGTGCTCAAATTTGGTTAACAGACCACAATGGTCTGATTTTAAACAATTAATTATTGATTTCTCCTTATAAAAATTTTCACAAAAAATATTATCCAAGCAGGTAGCTGATGACGCAGTGATTCTAGTTGGTTGATCAAAAATATTAAATAAATTAAATGATTTAAAAAGATTCAAAAATCTAAGTGAGGTTTGAGAAGAGTCTAGAATATCTACATTAAAATCACCACAAACAACCACCTTCTTGTTTGATTTACATACTCTCTTTAACACTTCTTCCAAAGTTTCTTCAAACAGTGAATAATCCGCAGATGGTGGTTTATACACACAAACAATAATAATCCGCTCTAACTCTGCACATGAAATTTCAATAGTTTGCTCAATTGAGAGTGCTACCACATCTTTGCGTTCTTTATACTTTAACTTATTGTGCAATAATATTAGTGACCCACCCCGAATAGCAGAAACTCTCATGAACATACTAGCGATGCTATAATTATCAAAACTTAACAGACAGTTGTGTTCCTTAAGCCAGTGTTCTGTTAAACATAAAACATCTATATTCATACTGTCAAGGAACAAACCTACCTCTAAATCTTTGCCAGAAAAGCCCTGTATATTCTGATGAACAAAATTGAGGTAATTACTGTTGGGCTTTTCTTTTGTCATAGATGGAGGTTTGCTAGAGGTTTCCTCTGTTGTCTTAATATCTAATTTAAATGATTTGGAACATGTTCCAAAGTCGACAAGTCTGTCTGCTCAATAAAAGCAGGTTGAGTAGCCAAAATATTGGCTGGAGAAATAAAAAAAGAGGATAGCGAATGTGCTATTTGTCGCTTAAAATAATTAGAAATATAAAAATTATTATATGTCACATGCAAATTATTCATATTAATTAATCTGTTGATGTCAATTACATTCATTAATTTACTGTTATGAAAAGTCACAGTATCTAATGTCAAATTCATTTTGTACCTCATCTCATTTTCTGTCTGTGGCAAACCTCTACTGTAAGGTAGTGTAAACATTATAATCTTCTTAACATTTAATAAACACAGGTTATGACAATGTTCTAACAGCTGTTTTTTGTTTAAACTACCTCTATTTCCAATAAATATAATTAAAATTGAGTTTTCATTGAACTTATGGCCTCTTATCTTGTTCATGATATCAGAGTAAGAGGCCCCCGGTGAACAGTGATTGGTTACTGGTTGGTTTAAATATGTGCAGACTAACTGGCCCATATTTTTCCCAATATCGTCACTAAACATTACAATATTTACAGTATTTGATCTCATTCTGACAGGACTCTCAGTGGTGGTGTTGGAAGTCTGGTTATCAGATGTTCTCTTGTGAGTGCAAAGCTCACATTCTGACCGAGAACCAGCCAAAGAATCTGAGTTCTCCATTAGCTTTTTCAGGGCCAAAATGTGTTCCTGATACTCAAGTTTGGTAAAGTGGTACCTATCGGACACACTTTTTAGCTGAGACTTAAGGTTACATAACTCTGACTGTAATAATTTTACATCATTGTCATGCTCACTTAAGTTATTTTCTAGCATAATGGAATACACATCTAATTCATCACCTAACCGCCTTTGTTCCTTAATGTATTTTACATTCTTAAGCATGCATTTGTTCCTTTTAATAAGTTTCTGCGTTTTTTTAATGAATTTATTTATTCTAACATACTTTTTAAATTTGTTTTTGCTGCACCTTATCAAACCAACTGGAGAGTTGATGATAGTGTCATCTTTAGTCAGGTCAATGGTGACTGTGGGAGTTGAACTAGGTGCAGCAGAAACAAGGCTGGGTGCACTGTCGACTAACTCGCTGAATAAACTTTGATTGTGGGAGATTAAGGTGTCAATCTTCTCCGACTCCATGTTTGTGATTTGGTGGTGGGCCTCTTGTAGTTCTTGCTCCAGCAAAGTGATGCGCCTGAGGCCTTGCACATACTCTTCACTGCATTCACCGAAGCCATTCACCACAACCTGCAACCTATCCCGCTCATCTACAACTAACACATACTCATTGTGCAACTCAGCCATTTCCTTTTTGAGTACAGAATTCTTATTTAAAACCTCCAACATTTCTTTCTCATTGTCATCTCGTTCCAAATACAATTGATTAACCAACTCTTTGGATGCCTTCAATTCCTGCAAAGCCAGCTGAAGCTGGCGAGATAAGGCTACGCGTGTTTGCATTTTAAAATGTTTATAAAATGTGAACGAAGTCCAAAGTGTTGTTCAATGAATCGAGAGGTCAAGCACTGGGAAGTAAAATAAAAGCACTTTCTAACCTCTTCACGCGTCTGACAACCACAGTCAGTCGATGCGATTTACTAATGATTGATTAATATCCAAACATGAAAAGTAATTTGTACGTTATACATACAAATTATTACCTTATTCACAAAATGACAATGATTCACACAAAATAGTTTAAATTTGTAACTGACAGTCACTGTTGTCCACAACTAACACTTTCAATCCACTAAAATAATCACTTAGACACTATTGCTTAATATCTACGTCTATTTATTAACACTTCTTCGTGTTTTGGTTTTATTTAGTGACGATTTTCCTAATTTTTATGTAAATTATAAATAAAATAGTCGGGAGCAAATACAATCAGCTGTTAACCGAAGTGTTGCCACAGGCAAAAAAAAAAAAAAAAATTAAAAAAATTATCTCTCCATGAACTCATTAATGGAGTAGAAGTTGTATTGTAGCAGCCATTGAGTAATACTCTTTTTAAATATATTTTTATCAAGTGGCTTTTCAGTAATTTCTAACGGTAGCTTATTAAATATTTTAATAGCCATATAGTACGCGTTCCTTTGAAATAAGCCTAAATTACAATTTGGTACTACTAATTTGTGT
This sequence comes from Udea olivalis, assembly GCA_947369235.1. Lineage (NCBI taxonomy): Eukaryota > Metazoa > Arthropoda > Insecta > Lepidoptera > Crambidae > Udea > Udea olivalis. Next base: position 3,150,826 of record OX376362.1, on the reverse strand, counting down.
TTTCTAGAATTTCTAATGTTAGATTTTAATTTGTCCCATTTTATAAAGAATTCTGGGTGCTTTTTCACTAACAAGCAAAGTTCCAGTATGTAAATGCAGGGCAGAGGAAGAATTTTGAGTTGTTGGAACCGGGGTTTACACGATTCCCTTTTTGCATAAGGCGCGAATGCACTTCTTTTGGGCTCTAAAAGCTCTTGCAAAGTCCACACTGTTACCCCATATTACTATACCGTAGCGCAGCTGGGAAGAAACATATGCGTGGTACACTTGTAGAGCTATTTGGAAAGACGCAACATTCTTGATTCTATTCAGCGCAAATACAAATTTATTTAATATAGTGCAAACATTATCTACGTGTTTTTTCCAGCTGCAGTGTTCATCTAGTTCTATGCCTAAAAATACTGTGCTGTCTACGATGTCAAGTTTATTATTGTTGTAGTGTATGTCAATATCATTTTTGTTTGTTTTATATGTATGAAATTGAATAGCTTTAGTTTTAGATATGTTAATTTTAAGGTCATTTTTATTCATCCAATTAATTATGCCATAAAGAGTATTGTTAATGTCTCGTTCAAGTTCATCAATGTTTTTATTTTTGAATAGCAGTGTACAGTCATCTGCAAATAAAAAGCAATCATTTTTAGTAATATCCGGAAGATCATTGATGTAAAGAATGAATATCAATGGCCCCAAAATGCTGCCTTGAGGAACTCCGTTAGTTATTTGTCGAAATTTTGATCTTGCCTTTACTTGTATTTGGTTTTCTATACGTGATATTTCGGTACATTGTTGCCTATTAGACGGGGTCCTGCTGTTTGACCAAAAGTCATTTGGCAAAATTACACTTGACAAACAATGTTTGCCAAAAAATGCTTTCGCCAATTGATCATTTTACTACTAATCATTTTACAAATGACTCACTTATCCAAATGATCAACACTTAAATTTACATTTTACAAATAATTATTTTACTTAATGAACATTTAACAACTGAGTTATCAGACAAAACTACTATTGGTCTAAAAACGTTTGATAAAATGTATTATTTGACAAATGTTTCGTTTATTAATCAATCTTACAATAGATATTTTTTTTGCAAAGCCACTACTCTGGACTTTCCTGAAAGGAAAATAGTTTAAGTATTTATTGATATATTATATCTAGACAGAATGGGAAAAAAATAGGTAAATTTGGTTAGGTTAGGTTAGAACAGTGACCACAAAACGCGCGAGCCGAGCGAGCGAAGCGCGCGTGCCGCGGCAGCGGCCGGCGAAGCGCCAGAAAATACTACTGTGGATTTATGTATGGCCAATTTTTGTAGACGAATAAAGAAATTGAAGAAAACAAATAAAAAAAAAAATAGTTTAAGTATTAGTTGATATTTTATCTAGACAGAATGGAAAAAACATAGGTACCAAAAAACTTAGACAAATTTTGGTTAGGTTAGGTTAGAACAGACGAGAATACTACCGAGGTATCCCTGCCTGTCGTAAGAGGCGACTAAAAGGGCCCTTGGGGTCGCGAAGCGCACGCGGGGGGGCCTGCGTGTGTTTCGGTTTGCGATCCCGAGGATGACGGTAACGCGTGTCTTCGGACACAGTGGTCTGTGTTATCGTGCACTGGAGTTGAGCTTGCTCCTCCCGAGGCTGGCTGCCAGGCGGCCTTGCGCGCCGAAGGGTCCTGCGAGGAGTCTCTCCCTCGTTGGGGATCCCGGGTCCCTTCTATTCTGCGCCGAAGATGACCACCGTCAGGTTTTAGTGGGTAGGGGTCTCTGTTTCCCAGGAGTTCCGAGTCCCACATATCCCAGGTGTCCCGAACCCAGGGCCTTGGGAATGCCTAAAAGCATTTCCTGACGTAAAAAAAGAATAAAAAAAAAATAATGATGAACATTCATTTAAATTCATGATGATGACGATTCAATTATAAATTAATTGAATTTTCCCAACAGACTAAATCGTAGTGTTGAAAAAAGAAGTGCAATTTTATAAAATAACATTTTGTTAAATGACATTTGGACAAATGCTTCATTTGCGAAACATATTATTTGGTGAAATTAAAAAAGATCAATTGACATTTTAATATTCAAAACATTTAACAAATACAGTGCTTGCAAATGGATCATTTGCTAAGTGAGTTTTTGTAAGATGATACTTTTGTCAAATGTCTCGTTTGCCAAATGAACATTTGGTTAAACGTTGTTTGTCGAATGACCATTTGTCAATAATTTTTTGGTCAACCATTAGTAATCCCTATTAGACAGATAGCTGGCGAACCATTTAAGTGCTATTCCTCTGATACCATAGTCATGGAGCTTCTGTAGCAGTATTTCATGGCTCACGTGACCAAACGCTTTTGACATATCAAGAAATACTGCTACTGTTGGTATCTTATCATTAATTCCTTGTGTAATTTCTTTAATTAATGAAAAACAAGCTAAAGTGGTCGATTTGCCCTCCTGGAAGCCGTACTGTCGTTTATTTATGATGTTATGCTTTGTTATAAACGAGTAAAGACGTGTTGCCATCACTTTTTCAAATATTTTGGATATCACCGGTATAAGTGTGATGGGCCTGTAGTTACCCATATCTCTATCGTCCCCTTTTTTGAATAAAGGCTTAACTACGGAAAATTTAAGGTTGTCTGGGAAAATGCCCTTTTCCAAACATAAATTTATTATGTATGTTAATGTAGTACATATTTTTGGCGAACACCTTTTAAGAATATCGGTGCTGATTTCATCGTGCACTTCTAATCTGTCCCAAGGGCTCCTTGATAAACTTGAACGTCTGGTAAACAGTTGCATTAGGTTTATCTATGGTGTACGAAAATACGACCACATTACTCCCTTTCGTTCTCAATTAAAATGGCTTAAAAATTCGTCACCGTAGGAAATCTCGAACGCTCTGTTTACTTATTAATATTCTTAGCAATCCCAATTCCCCTAGATATCTGAAATGTAATTTTAAGTATAAGGGCGAGTGCAGCACGCGCAACCAGCGCTCGCATAGCCTTTTGCTGCTTCACACTCCTCTTCAAACGTCTTCCCATATGTCGAATTCTTTCACATTAGCTGCCATTAGGCTATGGAACTTGCTGCCTAATAAAATTTAATTGTCGACTAGTAGGTTTTCCTTCGAAAGAGCAATCCACAACTTCTTCTTAGATAAACCTTAACTCAATTAACCAAACCTCTCTCCTTTCAAGACAATGTTTTAAGATGTACGAGTAGGTATGATATTTAGTGTATGTATCTTTAAATTTATGTATTATGATTATGTATGTGTAATATGTATAATTTTGGTATGAATATGTTTTTTGTATTAATAGTATATTTTATTTCCGGTTTTATGAGACACCGCCAACACGATTTCTGCTTCGCCCAGTGGTTGACTGGTAGAGAATGCCATTAGACATTAAGTCCGCCAATTCTACTTTTTCTTTGTGCAATGAAGAATAAATAAATAAATAAATTGATAATGGTACTCTAAAGTGTCACGTTTCCGAGTTATTTTAAGGCAGAAAAGGCGATTCCTAATTAAAAAAATTTCAACCAAAAACATATTACTAAACGGTTGGTTGTGTACTCTCGCATTTTTATGAAGTGTGCATTTGTAAATGCTTAAAATAATGAGGTTAATGTGGTTTTTACGTGTTTCTTGCTTAGGAGACATACTCGTACAATTTTATTCGTGACAACATAGGATAGGCAAATAGTGACCATAACGCTCTAAGCGATTTCTTCTGGGCGACTTTGTGATGTGGGAAGCGGAAGAAGTTATCAGACTGTTCAAATGTCCAAAATCAGTTATTTGTTAACAAAATAATATCTACGAAAATCCTCATCAGTAGATTTTTAATGAATATCACCTTTTCCATATTATCAATCTTTAGCTCCAAATAACTCGGAATCGTGACACTTTAGGGTAGGTACCATACAGACATTTTTTGCTTGTTTATCCATATAATATACCACTTTCAGCTTGCGCGGAGACGTCGAAAAAAAAACAAAATGGCAGCAGGGTGCTATGCCAGCTTCCATACAAAAATGTTCAAACCCCTTTCGGTAAATTAACGGCGGGCTCTTATTTTACGTGTTGCGTACATGAATTGAATCCTAGTTGCTATGGATTTAGTAGGTTACATTGCACACATGAGAATAAATAAAAAATATTATCAATTTCACATTTTAATAGGTTAGTAACATTATTTACAAAAAAACACGACTTCATATATAATTACCATCTAAATGAAATAATTATACTGAAAATTACCTTACTTACAATTTATATGTACATCTATTACAATTTCTAATAAAATAACTATTTCCAATTATTAAAAACACAAATAAAAATAAACATATTTTACTTAATTTTAGTAATGCATTTGTCACGAAGGGACTTTTTACATGTACTTATATTTGTGCTATCCTCAAATAAGGTTTTTCCTTTATTATCACATTCTTCATCATTTTTCTAATATAGAAGAACAATTTTTTCTGATAGATTCTTCCCTAATATTTGACTTCAAAATAGGTAGAAAGCTTTGGTTAATGTCTTAGTAAACCGTGGAAATTACGTAAGCGACGTATGACTTTACCCGTACGTCTACCACGAGTTACCACTTTAAATTTACATTTAAAAAAATGAATTGGGATTTGACATTGTCATGTCATGTCATGTCAAATCCCAATACAAATTTTTAAGCGAACGATAACGTAAATTTAAAGAGGCAACTCGTGGTAGACGTACTGCTCTCACATTTCATACTATAACTTAAAGAAGCAGTTCAATCCACGTCGAATTTATGTCAACCGAGTGAAACGTCAACGTTGAGTTTGATGTGAACTTTATACAAAACGGATACAATACTCCACTGCGCCAGGACCGCATAAATGTAAGTGTATTTATGTATTTCACGCCTTAACTTGTGCTCCATATACCCTGCTTTCCCAACCTTCCCTAGGGGTGATCTTCAGTTTCAAAGGGCTTTTAGGAGTCGGTATCAGATACTCAGGCTCAAAGTGAATCTTTCTTGGAGTGCTGACGTCTAGTTCCATCTCAAACTTCTTCATGACTGTTATCAGTCCAGCCATGACTTGCATTTTGGCAAACCTCATACCTGGAAAAAAATATAAATATAAACAACAAGAAAAAGCTCGAGGATGAGGTCGATTAACGGTGTTGCAGCGGAAGAAAAATAATTCAAGGCCAAGGCAGTTGTCGAGCAAGCTTACTTGAAGAACTAGCAATACTAGAAATCGTTTTTTACCAGGGGAATAATGAATAAGTTTAATTGGTGGCTAACGCCTCTGTGGCAGAGTGGTTTCAGAGCTCGGGCCGAAACCCGGGGGTCTCGGGTTCACTTACAAGGTCAGGCAAAGTATGTTTTAGGATCTTTCGGGACATGGCCCGGGTTTGTGATCATCAACCCGCATTTGGCAGGCCTGGTGGTTAAGCCAGTACAAAGTTAAGCCATTGTAACGATGACTTGAATTCAATGATGAATGCCTTTACCCAGCCACTGCTGGGGACAGAATATGGGTTAATTACTGACTCCTACTGTACTTGCTCATTGACTTACTAAACCAGTTTTTATCAAAAATATTAGGTTTCAAAATCACTGCAAGATTTAGCTACTTTTATCATTGACATTGTAATTACAGCTTGATTGTTGATTTAGCTTCAGAGTTATGAAAAACTTACCCAAACAAATTCGTCCTCCATCTCCGAAGGGTATGTAGCTGTGCGGAACGATGTTTTGCCTTTCAGCACCCAGGAACCGCTCCGGCCGGAACACCTCAGGCTCTGGGAAAAGCTTGGGATTCATGTGCATGTGGTACACTGGTATGTGAACGCGGACGCCTTTCTTGAGATGCACTCCCGACGGGAACGTGTAGTCATCCATTACCTCTCTCGTGAGGTTCACCAGTACAGGGTAGAGCCGCAGAGTCTCTTCAACACAGGCCATTGTGTATGGCAATTCAGTCACGCAATCATAGGTCAGCTTTCCATGCTTTCGCAGAAAGGCGTCTACTTCCTCCTGGCATTTCTTCTGTGCTTCAGGATGCTTCGCCAGCTCGTACAAAGTGTAAGCGGTAGTTGTCGCTGACGTTTCGTAACCAGCTATGAAAAATACCAAACACTGTGACACCATGAAACTGTCAGTCAGAGGAATGGAAATCTTTTTATCCCCGCCAGTTTTTGCATTAGTCATACTATCGCCAACCAATTGATTTTGTTGTTTAAAAGTCAAAATAAAATCTACAAAATCATTTCTCGTCGATGGTTTAAATTGACGCGATTCAAATACTTTGTTCATTAGTTGGTGGAAGAATGCATTTATCCCATCTGGAGCAGTTTTTAATCCTAAAGAATAGAAGATTCTAGGCCAGATTGATTTTGCTAGGTTTTTTAAAGCGAACACTTTTGATCCATCGAAGAACGAAACCCCGGCTTTCGTAAACGGGTTCTCTTGGTAATCATTGCTCATGGTGTCCGAGTCGACGCCAAAAGCGCAGGAGCTTATGCAGGCCATCGTGAATCTGGCCATGAAGGGTCGCGCTGCAATCGAGTCCGATACCTTCGTGTCTCTGTCTAGAAGTCTCTCCAACTCGTGGGAACAGTTCTCTATTAGATAAAACATATTCCTCATTTTGGCTGACGTAAATACAGGAGTCAGATTCTGGCGTGTTACTTTCCATTTGTCTCCGCCGCTAAAGAAAATATTTTCATTTATAAACTCCTTGTGAGCAAAGTCGGTTACTTCTCTGCCATTGAAGTAGTAGAAATCTTTGGTGGTGACGAGTTTAACGATTTCAGGATCCTTGACGATGAGAGTTGGTTCTGTGCCATAGAATGCGCCAACGTAAGGTGCATCCGGGAACTTTTTACAGATCTCATCTACAAGATAAGATACGTGTTTCCTCAGTAGTAGGAACTCACCATAATTACCTAATATAGTCGTTGGTTCAAGATAAGGAACATTTTGCTTTTTCCAATAGTTGAACTTTCTTCTTGAGAAAAAGTAAATTGCGATAATGATCGCGGATAGCGTGAATGAGAGAGCAGTTAACAACATGTTTTCGTTACGGTTTGTACCAGATCACAAAATGTATTGCGTTCTTGAAATGTCTGCCTGCCTATTTATAAAACTTTTTGCGTAACATCATGCTGATTCCACTTGTTATGTTTTTTTTCCTAATCAAACAGATATGATAAAAACGAAAACAAATGCGTCTGATATATTTGCTTATAGATTCGTTGGACTTAGATAAGGCAATTAAATTACCTAACAGGTTTAATTTTATTGATTAAGTAAGAGAAATAATAAACTAGCAACTAAAAATACTGAAATGCGCCGCAGAATATGTCGGCCACAAATACTGATTATTGAATATTTAGGGGCTCTGATAGTATTTTTGGTGGTTAGGTTAATACCTATGTCGCTCCATTAAATACCTACTATTAATTAAGTATGACCAGGACGGTCGGTAGGGCCATGGGTGGTTGGTCGGTTTGTATCCATTAAGTAATGATAATTAAGTTTTATTTGCTACTATAATTAAGATTTTGAATTACACACTTCCTATACCATTGAATGTAAATTTAAGTATGATGCCGTAAAAGTATCTCATTGAAATTTACGTAACAGCTAATCAAAAAATAAAGATTTAGCAAGAGATTTGTTTTTTTTTTGGTTAAACTGGCCTTCAAAACTTGGTGAAAGAACAGTATTTTCTTTTTTATTTTATATTTTTTCTAAATTTTCAGTGCTATAAATGTAAAGCCTAGTATTATTCAGCTAACGATGAAAAAAAAACTAAGCATGTACCTAACTCAACTATTCGCGCCACAGTAACCTAAAAAGTGACACAACCCAGATATTGAAAAAAATTTGTAAAAAAATCATAACTCGAAAAATGAGAACCAAAAGTCGCGGAACATACATGGTGGTGCTTCAGGTAGCCCTAGTGATGTAAAGCTCTACCACTGGGCTTCCGCTTATCACTACTTTTTGGACCACCCTGTATAATTTGCAATGCTCGTTGTTACGCTGTGAATGTCGAGTATGCCTATAATTAGTGCATATACTGGAATTACATATTTGTAATATTACTACAACCAAGGTGTTTTGACACAGAGGTGAGTTGAAACAACGTCAATTTCGCAGCATTTATATCCGTAAGCGAGCAGGTAACAACGCTGTTTTGTCGTGCCTTAGCTCCCGCAGGCGCCTCGGTGTGCGTCCGTTGCCCAAAGCACGTGATTACGGAGTACTAGAATCCATGGGAATAACATGCAGAATGTAAGTTTTGGTGGGTTTTTATGGTATCTCAAAAGTTGTGGCGGTTTTGGTGTTATAGTTCGTACGAGTTTAAAATAATATGTTTCGAAAGCATTTACTAAGGTTTAAAAAATATTTTTCTTTTGTAATCGCTAATCATTATACAAAAGAAAAACAGACCGAGGTACGGCGAGCCGAAAAGTATTTGACCTTGCGGCGGACGAGGTTATATTGTTCTGAAAAAGTGGTCAAAATGCTGCCTTCAGATAAAATTTAAACCATTCATAATTGTTCTTAAAACATATTATGTCACTAAGATATTAAGTGTTTTAATTAAACCCTTATATTGGCATAATTTTTAGATATTTTTTACTCACCTAGAACCCTGTTTAAAGTTACCCCTGTATTAGGGGAGTTGAAACAAAATGACTAGACCATGTTCAAGTTAATTTTTCAAACTTGCTTTCATGAAGGCGTGCTATCGATGCGTGCTTTCCGGCCTTCTCTACTGTTGATACATCGCACAGCTCGAGCTGCGCATCTTCCTCGCACAGTTGCCTTGCGGCGGCGAATTTTTGTAGCGCATCTTACTCGCTCCATTCCATAGCATAGCATCAGTGGAAACGGACTAATAGTTTCATAGCTTAGCTTGCACATCATCGCAGCATAGCTGCATATCCCATCTCTGGTGGAAAAGCAGCCTGAACTAAACTAAAACTCTGAATCAAATGTTATTCCTGCGCTAAAGAGTATTAAGCTCAGCTTAGTTTGGGGTCAGATGATCTTGGTGTAATTTGTTCCGGATATTTATTTATTAAAGCTTACAAGTTCAAAAATTGTTAACCCTTGTTTGTGGCGGTGCTTGCGTATCCTCACATCATAGCTCCAACAGGATACCTTTATCAAATGACGCACATTCAAAATGGAGGTATGGGCAAAGAGTATTTATTTTATCTATGGTATGGTGTTGGCATAGATGAAATCTTTGGTGTTGGCATAGATAAGTGTTGGTGACCTGCACCGCAAGATCCTTTTTGGCCAAACAGTAGCAGTCAGCAGCTTGACAGTTTGTCAAAAGTCATGACAAATTTGTTTCAAATTATTCCAACAGATGGAGTTATACCCCTTTAGATCGCGCTGTAATTGTGTTTCGTCTCAAGCATTTATGAACTTAAATTCTTAACGCCCGCTTTCTGTTATAACAAAATTGCCATCTGCCAACACTCTAATAACAAAATGAATATGACCGTTAATGATTTTTTGATTGTAATAAATAATTGTATTTTATGTTCATTTAATTCATATCACTTAAGTTGTCACATAAAGGTAAACAATATAATTATCTATCAGAACATAACAAAAAGTAAACATCGTTAACGATTAAGTTTAACCTCCAAATATAATACATTCTGTAGCAGGCCACGGTTCCTCAAGTTGTCTGTGTTTCAACGAATGCCTGATGAGAATTTGTGAATAATTCCGACCACAACGAGTATTTTCTCATTGCTGTGCGTTCCTGAGCATATAATGTATGGGGAACAAGCGATGTCCTTTGATGCTATGTGATGTTCATGGTTGCTATCTTTAACAATAGGTATAACGCAAAAAAAATATCAAATCAAATCAAATCATTTATTGCAAACTAAGTGTACATAGGTTGGTCCATTATGTTTGGTGCTTACAACTTAGTTGCTCTTTTCGAGCACTGCAACTTAGGCAACATGCTATCTAAGTAATCTTAGTAATAATACATAACTTACATCATAGCAATTATAAACATTTGAATAACATTTATATAGATAACATTTTCAGGAACACATAAAAATTACAAGTAATTAAATAGGTATATTATATTTCTGAATGAATCAATCTTAAATTATGCATATTTATATTATTACATTTTTATATTCAACAGTTATTTTTATTCATATTTATTTTATATATTTATCTTTATTATTATTGCATAGTTGTGTTGAAATATTCATTAACTGTGTAGAAACATTTGTTTATTAAGAATGGTTTAAGTTTTTTAGTAAATAGTGAAAGTTTTTCTTCTGATTTTATATTATTAGGTTATTTGTTGAATAAAATAATATATTGGGTATATGTCTCATGAATATACTTGGAGAGCGTCGTGGTCTAGGTACTCCTACCCAGGTCATCGATCGTGTGGTCCCAAGTTAAAATCTTGCTAAGAACCATCTTTGTGTTCATTGTTTAATATTCGACGAACCCTCCGGTTGATGGAAAACATCGATAATAAACCTCCTCTAATATGTATGTAATTATCTTAGTCTTCCTAAAAGGACTCTACCTGTGTGTGTGTATTGCTCCCAACAACAATAACCATACTATTACAAAAATGGAGATAATATATCCTGGTTTGGAAGTCGAACCTAACAATAGCGTCTCCATTGCTCTTTGAAGCTTCTTCACAAAACGAGTGGTAAAAAAGACATAACAATGTTAATGTAACAATGTTAAAGACATAACATAATAATGTTTTACACGATTGGCGTAGTGTGCTGTAGCACGGTTTCTCGCCTCGATTTCCCAAGTGTCCCGGGTTCGATTCCTGGTCGGGTCAATTCAGGAAACGATCTTTTCTGAATTGACTCGGGTCTGGGTGTGCTGGGAGATGCCCCTGGCTTATTTCCTTGTGTGGTACCTCGTAACACAGGGATATAATCCCTACTTCGAGACCAACAAGAGGTGTGTTGTCTGGCGCATATTTATTTATATTTATTTATTTATTTATAATAATAATCTTATCAACTTCCCGACTGGCAATCATTATGAGTCTTCTTATCTTAAGTATCATCATTATTATCAGTCATATCTCGTTATTTTTTGCTTTATATAAATAACTTATGTAAGACTGATAAGTGTGATAAGATACAGTAACAGTATTTACGCGCAACTAACGAACTTATGGAGCCCTACAGGGATCCATTCTCGCTCCACTACTATTAATAGTGCCGCGCTAACCATAACCACCGTAACTTAAATGGCCGCGTGACAGCACGCTTAAATGGAAAACCCATATTGAATATATTTGCAAGAGGTTCAGCCAATTTTCATACGCATTACGCAATTTGAGAAAAAATTCAAATGAGTCGGCTTTGCTGACGGCCTATCATGGCTACGTGGCTTCGACATTACGATACGGAATTATATTTTGGGGAAATTCTACTGACAAAGATGATGTTCTCAGAGCTCAAAAACAGTGTATTCGGTCCTTGTATAATTTGCGCCAGACAGATTCATGTAAGCCGCACTTCATGAGGCTAAAGCTTTTAACGGTTCCTTGTTTATAGTAAGTACTTAAAAGTAACAAACATTTATACACTTTTCACAAGCGTGAACGTCATAAAAATAAGATTTGTTTAATGCCGAATAAAACGGCTTTGTTAAACCTAAGTATGTTTTGTAATGCTCCTCGTATTTATAATAAACTTCCAGACTGTATTCGCAATATTAATAATTTAATCATATTTAAAACGGAACTCCATGATCTTCTCATTCTAAAGTGCTATTACGCTATCACTGAATTTTCGTGCGACGGCAGCTTGCTACGATACAGATTGAAGTCCGATTTGTTGACAATTTTTTTGAATTAACTTAATTTAATTGTGTTCTATTTACTTCTTGACATACCTATCTAATTACTTTATTATTATTTTTAATTGACTACTTTGTAATATATTGTGACATTCGGATTAAGATTGTTACTATTGTATGCCTGTGAGGCGGAACACAGTGAGACTCTTAAATATGTATGATCTGAACATTATTGTTATACCTGTGATTCACAATAAAGTTTATTTGTATTTTGTATTTGTATTTAACTTCATCGCGCTCAAAACCGAGAAAAAGGCGCGTAAAGTTTTATATTGTTTTTTTGTTGTCTTTAAAATTACACCTCCCAAGTTATATCTCTTGATAGCTATTGTGGTGGTCTTTTTGCGTGTATACTAAATAACGTAAATATGAAATCTTTTCTATTCAAAGGAGAATGCCCATTTGACCTCGGCATTATTCTACTCCCCTTAACGCAGGTAGCGGGAGGAGGGTAAGCAATCTATTAGGCCCTAACTACCTGGTTTGGTGAACGTGTGTGGTAAGTGAGGGTAAGTGGTTCAAAATAGTTCCCACACTAAGGGTGCGTTTCCACCAGAGATCTGCGAAACAATTATATTGGTTCCTAACACACACATTCCTCGCAACGCATCCTCGCACATCTCTGGTGTCACAACCTCGAAACGCGGCTAAAGTCGTACCAGTCGTATCTTACCATATCGTTATATTTTCTGACACCTGTATTCCCTTTGCCCCCGTATGCCGTGTCCCAGTCACGGGGACAGCAGGACGTGATTAATTTTCTTTCCCGTTGTCCCCCTGACGTAGATTCGGCTGACGGGGACAGTGGGAAGTTAACATGTCACGAGTCGTTGTCAGAAACTGCGGAACCAAATGGTCTGAAGGTTTTGTGGTGCATGCATACCACACAGAGACTGACTTCCTGACTTGATCTAACTCCATTACAGATGAATACGTAATAACAGTTATCTTTACTTTCTTCCCTTCTCTTCTTCACTAGCGGTTAATAGAATTTTCGCACTTTTGTCATATTGACTTGATTTTTGAAAGATTGAAAATATGCAAGTCATCATTACCATCATTTTAAGATAGAAAGTATCTACGTGTATGTGTGTGTTAATGCGAACAGCCTATTGATATAGATACAATATGCAAGTCATCATTACCATCATTTCGAAATGGAATGTATCTACGTGTGTGTGTGTTGTTGCAAACAGCATAGTGACATACAATATGCAAGACATCATTACCATCATTTTAAAATAGAACTTATCTACGTGTTTGTGTGTGTTAATGCGAACAGCAGTGATATACAATAAGCAAGTCATCATTACCATCATTTTAGAATAGAATGTATCTACGTGTGTGTGTTAATGCGAACAGCATAGTGATATACTTATATTTTCTTTGTTTTAATTTATTAAAACAATTCATAGTGACTTGCAAATAAAAGTTGGCAAGTTATCGAATTTCAGATTAAAGGCCATAACAGGATACCTATTGATGAACATTAATTTTTATATGGACTAGATTTGATGGAGAGCGTCGTGGCCTAGTGGTTAAGCACTCCAACTCGGATCGCGGATCGTGTGGTCCCGAGTTCCGATTCCGAGTCTAGATTCTCAAGCCTCGAGAAGAAGATGGCTAAGGACGATGCGTACGCGACTCGTTATAAACAGAACATCCAGGGTATGATCGATAAATCTTATGCAGAGCTATGTACTGGTCCTCCATCGGGTAACATCACCTGGTATCTTCCACACTTTGACGTGGTCCACCCGCGCAAAAATAAGCTGCGCGTGGTGCACGACGCAGCTGCAAGGTGCGAAGGAGTAAGTCTCAATTCGATGCTCCTATCGGGACCCGATCTGTTACAGCACTTGCTCGCTATAGTTATGAGATTTAGGGAAGGTTGTATCGCACTCACGGCAAACATTAGAGAAATGTTCCCACAGGTAAAAATAAGGCCCCAGGATCGAGATGCCCAGCGATTCCTTTGGAGAGACAATCCTCAGCACCCTATACAGGAATACCGAATGTCCTCCATGATATTTGGTGCTTCGTCCAGTCCATGCACGGCACTCTTTTTAAAAAACAAAAATGCCATTGGGTTCCAGCATCTCTATCCTGAGGCTACGCGATGCGTCATGGAGGACCACTACATGGATGATTTTCTAGGTTCTGTCAATGGCTCGGAGGAAGCAGCTCGCCTTGTTCTCGAAATCGTGACCATTCATAAAGCAGCCGGGTTTGAAATGCGCTCATGGGTTTCAAACCATGCTCAAGCCTTGTCTCTAATTCCTTCCGACCTCCGTGCCATTAACACTGCCGAAGTAGGTTTAGGACCATCGTCCCCTTCTCAAACTCGCGTTCTGGGAATAACCTGGCATGTCACTGACGATTCCTTACGGTTTTTAGAAGCTGTCCCAAGTCTTCCAAATACCTACACCAAACGGTCAGTTTTGTCCCTACTAATGTCAGTTTATGATCCACTTGGCTTAATGACCCCACTTATCATAAAAGGTCGGATCAATTTTCAGAAGCCTTGGAAATTAGGTCTTGATTGGGACTACATTCTACCTGATGTACTCATTCAAAAATGGAAGTCTTGGTTTCAGGAGCTCGAGAATATCTCCGGTTGTTCTTTTCCTAGATGCTATTCAGAGCAAAAGGCAGTCAAAGAGGCTCAACTCCATGTCTTTGCCGACGCCAGCGAGTTGGCATACGCCTGCGTTGCTTATTGGCGCTTTATTCTCATCGACGGATCGGTAAAGTTAGCCTTAATTGGAGGTAAGGCCAGACTCGCACCCCTGAAACCAACTATACTATACCGAGATTGGAGTTACAGGCAGCCTTAATTGCGGCTCGCTTCGCTGCCTATATCTCTGATGCTCATTGAAGAAAGCCATATAAAGTCTTTCTGTGGTCTGATTCCATAACAGTGCTGAAGTGGTTGCGTAGCGACGCATGCACATTTAAGCCATTTGTTTTATTTCGCGTTGGAGAAATTTCAGATTTAACTGATGTTAAAATTGGAGATATGTCCCTACAGCATTAAATGTGGCAGACGACGCTACGCGCGATACTGGAGAATTTTCGAGGCAGTCTCGCTGGCTCACTGGACCACTTTTTCTTCTTTCACCTCTTGACATGTGGCCCAGAGAGCCAACATCTAGTGCCTCCTTAACCACAGACGAAAACAGGATTGTTTCCGAATCGGTGGGTGTTATGGTGGACGAAGAACCAAAACTAACTGCTTATTCGCCAATAGTCGCTGATTGCCTGCGGTTCAGCAGATGGCTACGTCTGCTCAGAGCAACAGCTCGTGCTCATCAAGCAGCCAAAGTCTTTCGCTCTACTTTACCTCAAAATCCTAAATATACTTCTACCGCGTTTCGTTCTCACCTTAACTTGCCTTTTCTATCCGCCGAGGATTTAAATTCAGCAGAAATTCACCCATTTATGACGGTTCAATGTGATTCTTTTGCAGTTGAACTTATTTGCGCGAACGAGGGACGCCCTGTTTCTGGTCATAGCAGACTCAAAAATGTGTCCTTGATCGCTGGTGGGGATGGTCTTCTACGTCTGTCCGGCCGCACCTCCGCCTCCAATGCCGTAGAGTCCCGTCCAATTGTGCTCGACGGAAAGCATCATATAGCCAGGCTGTTAATCCATTCTTATCATGCCCGATTCGCCCACGCAAATAATGAGCTCGTTGTAAATGAACTCCGCCAGAAATTCTACGTTCTAGGCTTAAGACCTTCAGTGAAACAAGTAGCCTCGAGATGCCAGACCTGTCGGATAAGAAAGGCAAAACCTGTAGGCCATTTACTTATGTAGGCCTCGATTATTTCGGCCCAATTAACGTGACAATCGTCCGCCGAACAGCCAAAAGATGGGTGGCTTTGTTTACCTGCCTCACAGTAAGGGCAGTTCACCTCGAGATTGTCGAGAGTTTGTCTGCAGATTCCGCCATAATGGCCCTCCGCCGTTTCATTGCCCGATGAGGTAGCCCAGCAGCGATCTACTCCGACAATGGAACTGCGTTTGTCGGAGCATCAAAAATTCTACCAGAAATTTGCGAGTTTGCCTCCACAAAAGAGATTCGGTGGAAGTTCATCCCACCATCGGCCCCGTTCATGGGAGGATGCTGGGAGAGGCTGGTGAGGAACATTAAAAGCGCCCTCACCGTGACAATTCAAGAGCGGTCGCCCAGGGAAGAAGTCCTCACTACTCTCTTATTAGAAGCCGAAGCCGTCGTTAATTCAAGGCCACTGACTCACGTAGCAGACAGTCCGGACTTCGAAGTGGCCTTAACGCCATTTACATTTTTAATCGGCACGTCCTCAAACGACACACTGAGACGGCAGTTCGAAGATACAGACCTCTCCAGCAGGGCTCAATGGCGGAAGTCGCAACGGTTAGCTGACCATTTCTGGCAGCGTTTTGTCGCAGAGTACCTGCCAACGTTAGTGCCACGCCGAGGATCATCTGTACAATCTCGAGCCTTAAAAAATCGGAGACCTAGTCTCATTAGCTGACGGGACTCTACCGAGACAGTGCTGGCCGAGAGGGCGTATAGTCGAGATATATCCCGGAAAGGACGGCGTAGTAAGGGTAGCGGATGTGACCACGAAAGGGGGTGTCCTGCGTCGTCCTGTCAGGAAGCTGGCATTGTTAGTCTCCTCCTGATTCAATTGGTGTCCACACCGTCGGGGGCCATGTTGGCGACTAGCAATGCCAACCTATTTTGTACTTTTGCCTCTGTATTTTTTATATTACTTTTTAATAGAATTATTTCAAATATAGTTAGTTGACAAGCAAAAGTCTTTTATTAAACTCAACAAGCCCAAAATAAAGAGTCGCCGCGCGTGACAATAAAATAATATACCATAAATACTGGTGTTTTACCAATGCATGATAAGATAAGTTAAGTAAAAGCCCATTTGTACTGGATTTGAATGTGTTACGAAATATAATGGTTTACCGACCTATATACTTATAATACTCGTACATAGTAGTACTAACTTGCAAACGTTATCTGAGTTTTACTTATTTTTCAACATCATTTGGTAACTTAAAAAACGTAAATCACCCTTTATGGATGTCAAACCAGTCAGTGTATGCCCCGTTTATTCTGACGCAAGCACTGGAACACTCATAGAGAGATTTCAGCGCTCGTATCAGACAGCTGCTCACCCCATCCGCGGATAAAGACCACCACAACTCATTCCTTTTCACCAGATCATAGGCTTTTTCCAGGTCCAAGAAAACGCCATAGACTTTTTGGTTTGTGGCCAAAAATTTTCCCGCTACGAAACGCAAAGAAAAAACCAGATCCGTACATCCCATTCCCTTTATGAATCCCGCTTGCGCATCCCAAATCTTTTCTTCCGTCTCTTTCACAACCTCATTAATCAACACCTTAGCATACAGTTTGCCGACAACACTGAGAAGGCTGATTCCGCGGTAATTTTTGCAGTCCTGTTGTGAACCTTTCCCTTTGAAAAGCGGCACGATCACGGCCTTGCACCAATCTTCTGGTACCCGGCCGGCCCTCCAACACATATTATATATTTTTTATGATACGATTCGCTTATTCTCCAATTTGTGTTTTCCATGTATAAAAGTAAAAATAAATAGCAGGGTAACAAAGCTTAAATGGTTAAGTAAAGGATTAAAAAAATCATGTATGAATAAACGACAGCTCTATCTTAAATACTGCAACAGTTCACGCCAAAATAAACTTGACAAAAATCAAATAAAATCCAAATACAAAAAGTATAATACTATCTTAAAAAAATGTATCTTTACCTCTCAAAAAATTCTTAATAAGAAATATTTTCAAAAAAATGGTAAAAGCTCAAAAACGATATGGAATACAATTTCATCTACAATATCTAATAATCATCATAACAATGACATTAACTGTATAAATTTTAAAAACGTGACTCTTTCTGATTATCAGGAAATCTGTGAACTATTTAATGATTATTTTATAAATGTTACGACCGATAATTATTCTAATGCTATTGTTTCACAAATTTCCATTCCCGAAAATATAAGCACAATGTACCTAACTCCAATATCTAACAGTGAAACATATAACATCATGATGGCCTTAAATAACAGTAAATCCAGCGGTCATGACGACATAACTACTAGAATTTTAAAGCTAAGTGCTTATAACCTTTGTCATCCACTCAGCCATATTATTAACCTATCTTTCGAACAAAGGCACTTTCCAGAGCAATTAAAAATGTCTATTGTCAAACCGCTGTTTAAAAAGAAGGGTGATAAGTTAGATATGAATAATTATAGACCTATAACTATAATACCGGTAATGTCTAAAATACTAGAAAAAGCCATGCACAAAAGATTGAACGATTTTTTTATCAAATTCAAGGTTCTACATGCACAGCAATTTGGATTTCGTAAGGGTAGTTCTACCTCTCTTGCATGCTTCGACCTAATTAAGTACGTAACGGAAACTATAAATGGTAAAACACCAATTTCAGCCATTTTCCTCGATATGTCGAAAGCATTCGATTTTGCTAATCATAACATTTTGCTTCACAAGCTTGAAAAATCTGGTGTAAGAGGTAAACCATACCAATGGCTACAGTGTTATTTAACAAACCGATTGCAATGCACCCAAATCATACAAACTAATCCTCATGAAAATATTATTATAAAAAAAAACTACTCATCAACTTATTTACTCAACAACACAGGCGTCCCACAAGGCAGTGTTCTCGCTCCCTTATTATCTTTAATTTATATTAATGACATACCTCATGCAACTCAACATAAATCCATACTCTTCGCAGACACAACACACAAATTTACTTATAAAAAGCAATGATAAGAAATCTATTGAACAAATCACAAATAAAGCTCTTTCCGACATCATACAGTGGCTGGATTTAAATAAGTTAAATATTAATCTTTCAAAGACCAAAGTAATGGAATTCCGCTCATATAACACTACGGAGACAGAATTTCAGATAAAATATAATAACACAGAAATAGAAAAAGTAAACACCATAAATTTTTTAGGCTTAATAATTGACCAGGCTGCTTTAACAGCCTATCACAGGTACGTGTCCTCCGTTCTAAGTTGCGGTATTATTATGTGGGGAAATTCAGTAGAATTTGAAACAGCGTTTAGGCTTCAGAAAAAATGTTTAAGGGCCATTTGCGACATGGGATTCTTAGACAGTTGTAAGCCGTTATTTAGAAAACTAAACATTTTAACACTACCCGGTCTATACATAAAAAACATTTGCTGCCTTGTCAAATCACACCCGCACTACTTTCAAAACCATACTGAAGTATCTCGCAGACGACCTAGGAAACAATATTTACATTTATTACACAAACCTCCTAGTCAATGCTACATATATAAACAAAATGCATATAATAAGTGTCTTCTCCTATTTAATAAATTACCTAAATCATTGAAAAATCTTGAAGGTCATCAATTTAACAAAACCCTAACAAAATGGCTGCTTGATAAATGTTTTTATAATTTGAAAGAATACCTGTATCATGATCTAGATTTTGTAGTATAATTTACTGTCTTTGTAGTTTTAACTTATTTTTATTTTGTACTTAACTAAGTTAGTTTAGTATAGGAATATACAGCTAGCGTTTTAATTTTACAAGACTGGGTTGAATACTCAAGTTAATTAGTGTATATTTCAAATTTTATTTTACTTATTTACTATGTGTAAGTACATTCAAATGTAGATAAGTTAAAGTTTTTACTGTAAAATAGTTTTGAATATAGTACCTACCTAACGCTTTGCTACTGTTTGTGTGATTAAGCAAAAAAAAAATATTTGATTTTTTATGGTACTTGCATAAATATGTAATACTAGCACGAATAACAAATGTTTTACTCGTATGTACTCGTAGTACGAATAATTTGCACGCCTGCCTGCAGGCCGAATACACCGTCCAGACATTGTTTTACCATCTTTTTTCTCAATGTATTCTTAGCAAATAAATGATTTACTTACTTACTTACTTACTTACAAATTAAAAAGGCGGTACAACTGACTAGCAGTTATGCCTCGCCCGGCCCTCAGCATCTCAACAGACACTCTATCATACCCTGCATCCTTGCCAGCTTTCATACTTTTTAACGCTGTCACTATCGCATCCATACGAATCTCACCCTCACCTCCATTTTCTTCCATGTATAGCTCAGTTATTTCTGCCAAAGAATTATCTCTTTCAAACAAACCTTCAATCAAAGTACTCTTTCCATCTCCCTAAGATACACTCTTCCTCTTTTAAAATCATTCTATCATCGCCTCTGATTTTCGTAAGCTCTGCTACGGTCGATGCTCCCCTAGCAGAACGTACTGACTTCCAGAACGTCCTGACTTCCAGAAAAACTTGAAAAACCAGAGGTCGCGGGTTCGATCCCCGCACAGTACAAACATTTGTGTGCATGAACATGTCTGTTTGTACTGGTCTGGGTGTCTCCTATGTATAATAAGTATGTATTTACAAAAGAAAATGTATTTAAGTATGTTTATCCGTTGTCTAGTATCCCATAACACAAGCTTTAATTAGCTTACTTTGGGGCTAGATGGCGCTGTGTGGAATAATGTCCAGGGATATTTATTTATTTATTTGTCCGAAAGTCTTCAGTAAGTATCTTATCAAACTCATCCTTTTGTTCTTCCTTACGTCTGTTCACTACATCCTTCACAATTCCTTTCAATCTTTTATACTCCTTTTTCGCTTCAACCACATCTCGTCTGTCGCCTTTTGCATCCTTTGATTAGCTCTTATAGCTAACCAAATTAACCACGCTTTCTTCTTTTCATCTACTGCCACCTGCACACTCTTGTCCATCCACCTACTCTTTATCTTACCACCTTAGATTGTGGGTAAAAAATCTTTCAGGTGTTTTCCCCATGTAATGTCTCTAAAAGACGGTTAAGAATCAATACCTTTATGCCAAGAGGACGGTTCCGTTGCCCATTCTGCAAAAGAGATTGCACAACTTCTATGCTCTCTTTTTGCTACTAATTCGACGTTGGACGACCAAGGTAAGACACCACCCAGTATCCCACAGTGTCAAAGCTCTATGCCCGAAATCAAATTTCACCATCGTGCCGTACGTAGAGCTCTACTTTCACTGGACGTCCATAAGTCGTCTGGGCCGGACACTATCCCCGCTATAGTGCTAAAAATGTGCGCCCCGGAGTTAGCTCCTGTTATTGTTTTTTTTTTTTTTTTAAAGCGCTTGTGCACCCGATCCCTAAAAAGGGTGACCGCTCCGACCCAAATAACTATAGGCCAATCGCCATTACCTCCCTACTTTCTAAGGTAATGGAAAGTATCATCAATGTTCAGCTTTTGCGGTACTTGGAGTGCCACCAACTGATCAGCGACCGACAGTATAGCTTCCGTCATGGTCGGTCTGCAAGTGATCTTTTGGTTCTACTCACTCATCGCTGGGCTGAAGCTATTGAGAGCAAGGGAGAGGCTTTAGCGGTCAGCTTGGATATAGCGAAGGCATTTGATCGGGTCTGGCACAAAGCGCTCCTTGCCAAACTTCCATCATATGGGGTTCCCAAGGGATTATGCACGTGGATCGCAAGCTTCCTTTCAGGGCGAAGCATCAAAGTCGTTATCAACAGCTCATGCTCCGACTCCATGCCTGTAAATGCTGGCGTTTCACAAGGCTGTGTGTTGTCTCCGACCCTGTTTATCCTGCACATAAATGATATGTTGCAAACCAGCAACATTCATTGTTATGCGGATGACAGCACTGGGGACGCACTGTACGTTGGCCAACGCAATCTCTCCAAGACCGCAGTTGACGAAAACCGAAGACTGCTTGTGTCTGCAGTTGAGGCATCCCTCGAACAAGTCTCACAATGGGGTCAAAATAACATCGTCAGTTTTATTCCCGGTAAGACACAACTCTGCGCATTTACCGCGAAAAAAGCTCCATTTGTCTCATGTCCTACGTTTGAAAGCACTTCCTTGAGTATTATATATTGTAGTAGGGCCTAGCATCGGAATCCTTGGCGTTGACATTTCGAGTAATGTACAGTTCCGCAGTCATCTGGAGGTTAAAGCCAAATTGGCTTCAAAAAAAACTGGTGTGCTAAACAGGGCAAAGCAGTATTTCTTGCCGTCTCAGCGCCTTCAACTTTACAAGGCGCAAGTAAGGCCTCACATGGAGTACTGCTGCCATCTTTGGGCGGGAGCACCCCAGTATCTTCTCCTTCCTCTTGACCGTATACAGCGGAGAGCCGCTCGAATTGTCGACAACCCTGTGATCTCCGAACGCTTGGATCCGTTGGCCCTTGGAGAGACGTTGCATCACTCTGCGTGTTCTACCGTCTTTACAATGGGGAGTGTTCAGACGAACTGCATAATCTTATACCTGCCGCTGAATTTCATCACCGCACGACACGCCATAAGTTGAAATTCCATGCTCATCACCTGGATGGCTGGCGCTCAACAACCGTGCGTTTTTCGCGCCAATTTCTTCCACGTACAGTCAAGATATGAAATGATCTTCCTGCGGCGGTGTTCCCAAAGGGATATGACATCGGGGCCTTCAAGAAGAGAGCGTATTCCCATCTAAAAAGCAAGCAACGCATCGGTGACACCTCTGGTGTTGCAGTTGTCCATGAGCGGAGGTGATCACTCTCCATCAGGTGACCTTCTAGCTCGTTTGCTCCCTATTACATAAAAAAAAAAAAACTTACTTAATAACTATTAGAAAATGTCTTTTTGCTGTGACTTTAAGGTGCTTTTTCATGATAGCTTGTGTTCCATTTCCTAGTGACAAATACTTAACATCTCTGCTTTGTAAACAATATTATCATTATGTATTATCTAACTTGATGTATTGCTGGATGTACTTTTATCAGAAAAATATACCCAACAGGTGCATCTTAAAAAAAACCTTGCGCTCCTCTATTTCTGCATCCTTTTTAACAGCTGTTAGGTGAGATTAGCTCCATTAAGTAACATTTCAGAACTATTATTTTAGTGGAACTAAGGCAAAAACGAATACTTAAGAAATCATATCTCGGCTCCGATATAACTTTGAACAACTCTGACCTCTCACACATGTTTCTTTATTAGGGTGCTATTTAACAGAGATTAAATGATTGCTGGCCGCTAATAAAGAAAATGACGCCTAGGGTCAATACAAAGTTACTCAAACCCGATACAACGATACATATCAGTCTTAATAAAGATAAGAGTGATATGTATCGTTGTATTAAAAAAAAAATACTTAAGTAGTAGTTGATTTAGTCAAATTAAGATTACTGAATCTGTGATTAGATATCATTGATTAAAATACAAAAATGAGAATAATTTTGTTGTTAAAAGGTTTTGTGGTATCGTTTTAATGTTATTGTGTTAATGGTTAACCGTAAAAGGACAAATTAAGTTTGATACAAGAGATTCTGACCTTTTTTAACCCGTGACACGATCTACGATCGCGGATCGACACAGCCTCAAGCGCTGCGAATATTTTTGCAATTTTTTTTTTATGATTGAATTCACCCATTGGTATGATTTTTGCACTTCGATAATGTAAGCTAGTAGTAGTATACTAGGTAATCAATTTGATTTTCTATGGTAAAAACAGAGGCTAAAAAAAGACATTATACATAAAATATACTTTGGACTATTAAATTTAAAACATGACAAAACTCTCAACAGTCAACTGAAAAAATTAACTTAAGATAAAATCATTCTTAAATAAAGGAACTACTCGTTGTTATTGGTAACGATTTGACCATCAGTTTGCAAATCAATGGAGTGATCACTCGTGGGTAGATTCAGCCAAAACTCCCTTCGGTTCAATGGCATTAGGGGGACCAATTTTGAAAGTGGGGGAATAGTGTTGACCTTAAATTTCTGCATCAAGAAGTTCAGTTCTTTGTAAGACTCATCAAAATCTGTCTTGTAGAACAGATTTCGTGATCCTTTGAGGAACTTAGCTTCAACCACTGGGTTTAGAAAAAATGTGCTGAGAGGATCGTCATTTGTGTTACGCCGTGGAACTCGTTTCTTTTGCACCCATTGGTATGATTTTTGCACTTCGATAATGTCAATGTTCTTTCTACAGTTTGCTATAATAGACTTGTAGTCCTCGTAATTTAAGTGGATAATATTTATTGGCAAAATGTACCCTAAAATAAGCAAAATCGTCTTTTGCACATTCATTACACGAAAGCCAGCACAACATATTAGTTTTGTTAGTTTTATTATGAAGATGCAACGAAAAATTCTATTTTGAGGTTAATGTCATGTTTTTTTACATTTTGTAACTATAATGAATGAGTTATTTCTTACCTGCATTCGTTTTTATTCTGCAAAGCACGCATTATACGCTTGGACCGATAAAATTGGTTGTAACTCATTTTAACACGGAGCGAAACACTCGTGCGCCGGTGACACTGGCCTTACTAAACGAAATTTCATTGATTTTACAATCGGCGCCAAATTCGAAACATAGCAAGTTGGTATTTCAAATTCATAACTTAGTAAGTCGCTTGAGTTGCTAGGGTTTTAAATTTGTATTCCGACATACTACGTTTAGAATTTGTACTTCAAGGAAATTTTCGTAATCATGCCAAAATGCTTACACTTGCTAAATTAAATTTTAAAAATTACGTATGAAACTGGGTGTTTTAAGGGCCACATCATTTTGATACTATCTAGTAAGTCGAAAAATGCCAAAAACCGTTTTTTTTTCAAATCAGCTGTTACTAGGTTTTGAATTTGGGCAGCCGTGCTATATAACAGAGATTAAATGATTGCTGGCCGCTAATAAAGAAAATGACGCCTAGGGTCAATACAAAGTTACTCAAACCCGATACAACGATACATATCAGTCTTAATAAAGATAAGAGTGATATGTATCGTTGTATTAAAAAAAAAATACTTAAGTAGTAGTTGATTTAGTCAAATTAAGATAACTGAATCTGTGATTAGATATCATTGATTAAAATACAAAAATGAGAATAATTTTGTAGTTAAAAGGTTTTGTGGTATCGTTTTAATGTTATTGTGTTAATGGTTAACCGTAAAAGGACAAATTAAGTTTGATACAAGAGATTCTGACCTTTTTTAAAGTAACATTTTTATAATATATTCAAAAGGATAAAGAACATACTCATTTGTTTTGATATTAACGTAATTGTTAGATTTTTAGTGGTTGTTATTTAAGGAGACATATATTTAACTACATATTCTTTTGTGTTATTTAGAATTTAGTTACTTTATCTTTGTTTTGTGTTGAAGTTTAAAAAGATTTACAATTATAAATATTAAAAAATATATATACAGGGTGTCCCTGGAAGTATGGATGAAATCAAAATAGCGCATACCTGGGGTCTTCTCTGACCTTTTTGATCTCATCAATATTGGTCCGATTTCCAACCGTTAAAAAGTTATAATCAATTTTAGTTTTTTTTTTAAATAATGTCCTTACTACGGAAATTTGTCGAAGTTTTTAAAAAAGTTTCTCATTTATTACAAATTCTATAAAAATACAAAGGTGCAGAAATATTCTAATAAAAAATACTAAAGTTTTTAGTATTTTGAATAAGAAAGTCGTGTTTTTTGAAGTTTGTATTTTAATCCGATTTATCTTCTTTTCACGAAAATCCATTTAATTTTATCTGACAAATGAAGGACCATTAATTTTAATGAAAAAAAAACAAAGCAATTTTTTTTTAATTATTTGCTACAAATTGAAATTTTATAACTTCCCGAAAAAATCATTTACGATGTCATGTTTTTTTGCAACTGCAATATTATTTTGAACTTTTTAATTTAATTATAAAATCAGAAGCTACTATTAGTCGAAAAGGGGAATTATTCGTTTCCATGAGTTGGAATAACATTAATTTTTACTTGTTTTTTTTTATTGATGATACACAAAAACAACAGAGGATAATGATTTACAACTAAAAAAAGTACTTGTTACAGGTCTATTTAAATAAATATATTTTTGTTTGTTGTTTTTGTTACCTGCTAATATATTTCCAAAAAAAATAAGTTGGTACCTTTGATACCTTTTTTTTATTATTATTTTCGTATGGACTTAGAGGATTTTTTGAAAAAAAACTGCTATGCGCTATTTCGACTTGATCCTTACTTCCAGGGACATCCTGTATATATCCACAGTAACCCTACCCCAACACGAGTATTGCATTACTCTCTGGGGTGTCTCAATACTTTAAATGTCGAAATTGAGTAATTTAGTTATTTTATTTTATTTATTTTAACAGTGAAACTATGTAATTTATGTAATGAATCAAATCATATCTAATGCTTTTCTTTTTTACTACCTACATTATGAGACAATATAGGTAACCTACATTTGCAACTTATTCTTTTTTACTTCATTCTTTAGAAAAATATATATTTATGTACATACACCATCCCTTGTATATACATACAACTTTTTTTTTAAATATTTCATAAAACAAAATCGCATTTTTTTTTAAGTCTTAGTTTATTCTAAAAAACAACCTCTGATCATGGACTTAAGCATCCAGTTTTTAACAAAATACATAGGTAATTAATATTAATAATAAATAATTAACTAGGACTATTTACATCAAGATCATCGGACCCCAAACTAAGCAGAGCTTGAACTATGGGTACAGAGACTGATAAACATACTTAAATATTTCTAAATATATACTTAAATAGATAATAACACCCAGACACATAACAAATACAAATGTTGGTCATGGGTAGGGATCTAACTAATGACCTCCCGTGCTTGAGGCACGATCGCTGCCATTGCACCAACAGGCCAGTTAAAATGAAACAATAAGCGACCAAAAACAAGTAAACTAAATTAATAATTGCCTTCTACTATAGTTTTCTGCAAAACAAAACTGTTTTGTAATTGATTCGCGTAACTTAAATGCTTCGTACTGCACTGCAACTATGAAGATAGTTTTGGAGATACGACTTTGCTTTTAGGAGTCGTCGAAATGATCGGAGTAAAACCGACTCCACGTAGTCTGGTTTGCCATTCCCCTGGAGGGTAATTTAGAGCCGCGTAGGCGCTTAGGGGCGAGCTGAGGAGCAGGTGGCTGCTGAAACCATCAAAGAAGCCATGGATTTTGCATTTTGACTTGCCTGCACAAGGACTATCTAGACTCTATATAGAGTAAAAAGCCTTTCGGACCATATAGTTGAATTCTCATAAAGTTGAATTCTTAAAATGTTGAATTTCTCATAATGTTGATTTTTTTAAGTTTCGCAAAATGGTGAATTCCCGTGAAGTTGAATTCCCAAAACGTTTAATTTCCCTGAATGTTGATTTTTTTTAGTTTCGCAAAATGTTGAATTCTCATGAAGTAGAATTCACATAGGGCCTTATCAGACTTGTGATTTGCGAGCGAGTTTTGTATGAAGGCGATTACGCAGCGAGTTCGCCGCGACATATATTTGTATAGAAACTCGCAAGTGTGATAATGATAACCCTCATATACTTTCATATTTTTGCTAAATTTTGAATGTGTGCGGGTCCGATAACTATTTCTCAGATTATTAATTTTCATTTTTATGCTGTTAGAACCTTTTTCGTGGAACATAAATACTCTTTTCTGTTACACACGTAAACCACTTTAGTTAACAAATTAACAATAACTGTCAATGTTAGTCAATGTCATTTCAGAATAATTTAATCATTGGATTAATACGTATAAAAATATAATGAATCCCTTTAAAACAATTTATTTTAATACAAATAAAAACAAAACAAAACTTCTTGTAGTAAGAGGTAAATACACGCGGACCAAAGACGGGAAAACAAACCAGAACGGTACAACTTGATGGAAGTGCACTAATCGGGACGATTGTTCAGCAACGGTTACGTTAACTAATGACGATAGTAAGATAAAAAGGGAAACAAAACATACATGTATCCCAGACAAGAATAAAATAAAAGTTACGCAGCTGATCAACGACATACGGCGGCAAGTGTGTATAAATTTATGCCCTATCGAGCAAATTTATGAAGGAATGGTGCAACAGTTTAAAGAAAGCAACCTTGTTTTTACTATTACCGAAATCCCATCATTTATTTCATTAAAAAGTACTTTATATAGAACACGGAAAAACTATTTGAGCACAAATTCGCTTGTTTATAAAAGAATCCAAGATGTAAAAATTCCAAAGAACGTTGATGAGAATTTCAAGGTCTTTGAAGATGGAAATGAAGAAAAAATTATTATCATTTGCTCCCAAGCCGCCATATTGGCAATGAAATCGTCAACATTATGTAGTTACAGTGGTGATGGTACTTTCAAAACTTGTCCACGCCCCTTTCAACAACTTTTTGTTATTCATCTTGACATTTTTTCTAACCATGAGACAGTAAACGTTTTCCCGGTTATATATGCATTTCTCCCAAACAAGACCGAAAAAACTTACAAGAGATTATTCAACTTAATAAAAGAGAATTTGCCTGTGATAATGAAGACTTATAAATGTGACTACGAGGTAGCTCAAATCAATGGTGTCAAATCGATATTCCCAGATGTTGATTTATCTGGTTGTTATCAACATTTCAATGAAGCCGTCAGGAAAAAGGCTAAGGAATTGAAGATAGTAAGAGTAAAGGCTACAAGTGACGATAGAACTGCAAGAAGCATTGTTAGGATGTGCTCTAATTTTGTCTGGCTTCCACCCACTTTCATGCCACAAGCTTGGAATGATATGAAAAAGGGTGCCCCAGGTTCACCAAAAATTAAATTATTTTTAAAATACTTTCAAAATCAATGGTTTAAAAAAGATCATAATATGATTAGTTGTGCGGGAGATACTCATCGGACCACTAACACGTCTGAAGGGTACCATCGACGAATTAATGGGAGATTACCTAAAAATCCAAATTTTTACCTAGTGTTCTATACACTTTTAAAAGAATTGAATCATTATGGCAATAAAATCGAAAAGTATCTGTCTTTTGTGCCATTTAAAAAGAATAGACGAACAAGAGATATCTTGTTCGACAAAAAATATTTGTCGTTATCAAAGTTACTTGAGAGGAAAACAATAACTCCATTAGTTTTCCTCAACAAAATCACTTTTTCCAGGTTGAAACTTGGGTTTTAAATGTTAGAGAAATGTGTAAGAGTAATGAAGTATGTAAGAGTAAACTTATTTTATTTTAAGCGGTCCAAAAGGGTGAGGATCTTGTGATTTAATTATTATCTAACTTGTTGTCAATATATGATTGAATTATTTATATGTCTTTTAATCCGCCGGTAGATAGTTTTTTTTTTACTTTTCATCGCCATTGACTTGATACGAAGTCCGCACATTTCGTGCCCGCACGCCAACGACTTCATATCTACGCAACTGTCACCCGCACCATGCTACAGCGCACATACTGTAGTCAGTTTACTGCAAAGACTACTATCGAATACTGGGTTTACTGACGTGCGTTGTCATGAGGTTTTTTTCGAAGTTTTTTTAGGAAATTTTGCATTTGACGTCTATGACAGTTGGCGTGTGGGGCAAAACTTTTTGCTTGTATATCATCTCAATGATATCAACTTTTTGCAAATTCTACCTTCTGTAAATTCAACATTTTGGGAGTTCAACTTGTTGCAAATTCAACTTTCTACAAATCCAACATTTTATGATTCAACATGCTGCAATTTCAACATTATGAGAATCAACATTCTGGGAAATCCAACATTTTGCAAACTCAACATTTTAGGAATTCAACTTTCTGTTCCTAAAGGGTAAAAAGAACCCAAAGACGCAAATAGTTCACTATTTGTTCTTTTGTTTGTTTGTTTTTGTTGTTAAAGACCTGCGGATGGCGGGATAACCATCTCAAGAAATGGCGTTAGCGGAGTAGATTGATTTGCCACCCAGTCCCAAGGTGGAATCGGTTTTCTCCTCCACAAGTCCCATAATAACAACATTGTATCCATCGAAAGTGTGTCGCTGAAGGTCATGCAGGTTTACGCACCGACCTCGACTCACCCAAGGTGACGAGGTGGAGGTTATACTATTTTTGTATGAACCACTGGAACACTACAGACTTGTACCTTTACTGTGAACATAGTTAAAAGTACCAAAACGACCCTTATTATGTTTATTTCTGAAGGATTCCTTCACGCTAGTTCACAAAGTAAAATAATTTGCAGCTTTTCAGCTTTTGTTGTTGTAAGTTACAATCACAAAATTACAAGTAATTAGTTGCTACAGATTTGGACAGGTCTGTGAATCGAACAAATTGAAAGAAGAATCTGCACTTCGGAAAAGGTGCAGTTTTCTCAAGATGAACCTTTTTTAAGATATACGGTTTGGAAAACTGGTTGCAAAATAAATAAATCTAGCTTTAGCATTTGGACTAACTTTTGCTGTCAGCCGTTACGAGTTTGAGATTACAACATAATACTCGTACATTTAATTGATTTAATAAAGACTCTCCTCCTCCTATTTTTCTTTAGTATTGCTTGCTTGCCCTCTCTATAATAGATCCATGCTATGATAGAGAAGGCAAAGCCGCTTATGTTATACATACTTTAAGTTTGAAGTGTATTACTTATCAATATGTAAATTTTTCGCTGGGCAATAAAGAGGTTTGAACACTTTTGTATGGAAGCTGGCATAGCCACCGACCGCCATTTTGTTATATTTTCAAAGTTTTCACCCACAGTAAAGGTGGTATATTTGGAAAGTGGACACGTCAACTAACAAAAAATGTGAATTTCGCAGGCAGTGCGCATTAACCAAACTTTTTCTCAGTGGTGTGACCTCGATTCTGGAGTCCAACAAGGAGGAATATTATCCTATCTCTTATTTTCTATATTCATTAACTTTGTAACCCATATTCTCTGCAGCTCTTACCATCTGTATGCTGATGATCTTCAGCTTTACGTACAGACTGTCGTGAAGGGGTTTGATGGGGCTATTTTCCAGTTGAATGATGATCTCAAACGCTTACTTGACTGGTCTATCAGCTTCGGGATATCGGTAAATCCAACTAAGTGTCAGGCAATGGTGGTAGGCACCCCGCGGCAGCTGGGTAGCCTTAGGACTGATTGGCCGGTGTTAACCTATAACGGCACTGCTATACCTTACAGTCCTCACGTCAAGAACCTTGGCCTGTTTGTGGACAATACTCTGAGTTGGGATAAGCACATTATTGAAACGAGCAGAAAAGTCATTGCTTCCTTACGCTCCTTATTAGTGTTGCCCAAAATCGGTCTTGGTCTTGCAGTCTTGTTCTTGCATTTCCGCAAGACCAAGACCGAGAACAAGACCGCCTAATTTTAGCAAGACCAAGACCAAGACTGACCGTGCATGATTTGAGCAAGAACAAGACTAATCCTGCAAGACTCTTGCGTCTTGCAGTTAGGACTAAGTGTCGTTTCAGGGAATATTAGAGTTCGGGTATACGCTTTGGGACTAAAAATATAGAAAAAAAATTGAAAATTGGATTGATTAAGATGAACATGTAGACGTAATAGACTTTTCATTACTCATACACGGAAAGTACGCTTGAAGTTGCCTGAGCATAGGGTTGAAAGCTTCACTTTCAGCCCTAGGGCTGTAAAGTTTTTTTCAGCCCTAGGGCTGAAAGTAAATAACTGTCAAATGTCACCTTCTATTTTGACATTCCTTTTGCGGCAAGTCGATGTATTCTGTTCAGCCATAGCTGTATTTGAAATTTCTTTATCTTGATTTCAAATGAATATTTAAACAATCGAAGCAGGAATATACTCATTAATGTATGTTTCACTTAATTAATTTAATTGAATAAATTTGAGCTAACCATTTACGATAGAAATGAAAAAATATAAAGTTTAAATAGAAATATCATCAACTTTGTTGTAGGTAATGTTTCAATAAAATTTTGTTGGTTAACCTTATGTATCTGATTTTTATTTACTTTTCTTATATTCGTAATGAAAAGCAGAGTGTTTACCTCGGAAGAAAGATCTTATCAATGCCTTCGAACTATTAGCGCTCTTGCTACGCTCGTGCGCCAAACCATCTCGTGCATTGAAAAGGTAACTTGCCCATCTTGTGTAACAATCTACTATTGAGAAACTGTATGCATGTCCCTCAACGTCATTTGGATCTGGATCTTGTCTTTAAGGCTTAGATGGTGACGAGTTGGAGGAGTACCTAAGTAAACCGAGAGCAGCCAGCTCGGAAGACATTTTAGAGTGGTGTAGGACGCATGAGGCAGAGTATCCGACTTTATCGAAGATTGCCCGTGATTTTCATTCAATACCTGCTCTTCAGTGTCTCCTGAGAGATTTTTTTCCAAACCGTCATTAGTAATTAGAAAACATAGAAATAGGCTGAGTGATGAGTCAGCCAGATGGTTACTTTGTATTAATTCTTGGTCAAAAGAATTAATATAAAGTAATAGTAATGTCAAAGCTATTGTGTACTGTTCTGAAATTAATTTTTTGTTGTATTTTTATTTAAATAAATGGTTAAATCAATGAATACTGTTCTATAAATTAATTTGTATAGTATTTTATTTTTCATTTAAATAAACGGTAAATTGTATAACTCTTTTATTCCATTGCATTCAAGGTGAGGCCTTGGCTGTCTTTCTATCTCTTTCTAGACGACCTTTTTTGACGACCGACTTGGTGTAATGGTTAAGAAGTTGGCTACTACACCAGAGGTCGCGGGTTCGATCCCCGCACAGTACAAACATTTGTGTGCATGAACATGTCTGTTTGTACTGGTCTGGGTGTCTCCTATGTATAATAAGTATGTATTTACAAAAGAAAATGTATTTAAGTATGTTTATCCGTTGTCTAGTATCCCATAACACGAGCTTTAATTAGCTTACTTTGGGGCTAGATGGCGCTGTGTGGAATAGTGTCCAGGGATATTTATTTATTTATTTATTTATTCTAGACATTCAGGGGGGTCCAAAGATACACATCAATTTATTTTTAGCTTCTGTATAATGTTCCTAAAATTGTTGAAGTTAAGTTAAAAGTCAGGTTAATGTCAATAACTGGTTATATTATCTGTTTTAACCATCTTTTAACACATGTAAGCTAATTAAATGTATACGTTTATTATGGAACAGACTGACTCCTCATAGGTCACGGTAGAGCATCGGCACGGATCGCTTAGGTCGTGGGTTCAAACCCCACCCGGTGGCAGATATGTTTTCGAATTTCTCATTAAATGTTTAGACATTTATTAATTTGGTTGGTCTTTACTATGGTTATGTTAATTCAAGCTCAAATGTACCAACTCTGTTACGTTGTTTTAAGATATAAATGAACGTTTAATAAATAGCAATAGGCATAAAGGTAATTGCGAGACTAGAGAGACTCTTGCTGCAAGACCAAGACCAAGACCAAGACTGGGAGCGCAGTACCAAGACCAAGACCAAGACCAAGACTGGCTAAGTCTCGTCTTGTTCTTGCATTTGGGCAACACTACTCCTTATATAAATTCAAAAACTTTCTTCCTTTTGGCACCAAAATTATCTTAGTACAAGCACTTCTTATGCCCCTCATTGACTATGCAGACGTTTGCACTCAAACTCAAACTCAAACGTTTATTTGCTTAACATTGTGTAGTACATTGGGATGAGTGACAATGATATAAAAAAGTAACAACAACATTATACCCTGGTTATGTAGGCATGCAAATGTTAATTATATGTTAGTTATATTAGACTTATGCCAACTAATGTTATTTAAGAATATTTTTACTACAATAATCGGAAATTAAAATAGAAGTAGAATTGTTAAATCATTTAGCATTCGAATGTATAAGATACAAATAAATTCAAATGTCAATGTCAGTATTAATAGATTACAAAATATTAAATTATTATTACATAATCACAAATTATTGAAATTACTATGTCCCCTTAAATTCATTATCTCTCCATGAACTCATTAATGGAGTAGAAGTTGTATTGTAGCAGCCATTGAGTAATACTCTTTTTAAATATATTTTTATCAAGTGGCTTTTCAGTAATTTCTAACGGTAGCTTATTAAATATTTTAATAGCCATATAGTACGCGTTCCTTTGAAATAAGCCTAAATTACAATTTGGTACTACTAATTTGTGTTTTCTAGAATTTCTAATGTTAGATTTTAATTTGTCCCATTTTATAAAGAATTCTGGGTGCTTTTTCACTAACAAGCAAAGTTCCAGTATGTAAATGCAGGGCAGAGGAAGAATTTTGAGTTGTTGGAACCGGGGTTTACACGATTCCCTTTTTGCATAAGGCGCGAATGCACTTCTTTTGGGCTCTAAAAGCTCTTGCAGAGTCCACACTGTTACCCCATATTACTATACCGTAGCGCAGCTGGGAAGAAACATATGCGTGGTACACTTGTAGAGCTATTTGGAAAGACGCAACATTCTTGATTCTATTCAGCGCAAATACAAATTTATTTAATTTAGTGCAAACATTATCTACGTGTTTTTTCCAGCTGCAGTGTTCATCTAGTTCTATGCCTAAAAATACTGTGCTGTCTACGATGTCAATTTTATTATTGTTGTAGTGTATGTCAATATCATTTTTGTTTGTTTTATATGTATGAAATTGAATAGCTTTAGTTTTAGATATGTTAATTTTAAGGTCATTTTTATTCATCCAATTAATTATCCCATAAAGAGTATTGTTAATGTCTCGTTCAAGTTCATCAATGTTTTTATTTTTGAATAGCAGTGTACAGTCATCTGCAAATAAAAAGCAATCATTTTTAGTAATATCCGGAAGATCATTGATGTAAAGAATGAATATCAATGGCCCCAAAATGCTGCCTTGAGGAACTCCGTTAGTTATTTGTCGAAATTTTGATCTTGCCTTTACTTGTATTTGGTTTTCTATACGTGATATTTCGGTACATTGTTGCCTATTAGACGGGGTCCTGCTGTTTGACCAAAAGTCATTTGGCAAAATTACACTTGACAAACAATGTTTGCCAAAAAATGCTTTCGCCAATTGATCATTTTACTACTAATCATTTTACAAATGACTCACTTATCCAAATGATCAACACTTAAATTTACATTTTACAAATAATTATTTTACTTAATGAACATTTAACAACTGAGTTATCAGACAAAACTACTATTGGTCTAAAAACGTTTGATAAAATGTATTATTTGACAAATGTTTCGTTTATTAATCAATCTTACAATAGATATTTTTTTTGCAAAGCCACTACTCTGGACTTTCCTGAAAGGAAAATAGTTTAAGTATTTATTGATATATTATATCAAGACAGAATGGGAAAAAAATAGGTAAATTTGGTTAGGTTAGGTTAGAACAGTGACCACAAAACGCGCAAGCCGAGCGAGCGAAGCGCGCGTGCCGCGGCAGCGGCCGGCGAAGCGCCAGAAAATACTACTGTGGATTTATGTATGGCCAATTTTTGTAGACGAATAAAGAAATTGAAGAAAACAAATAAAAAAAAAATAGTTTAAGTATTAGTTGATATTTTATCTAGACAGAATGGAAAAAACATAGGTACCAAAAAACTCAGACAAATTTTGGTTAGGTTAGGTTAGAACAGACGAGAATACTACCGAGGTATCCCTGCCTGTCGTAAGAGGCGACTAAAAGGGCCCTTGGGGTCGCGAAGCGCACGCGGGGGGGCCTGCGTGTGTTTCGGTTTGCGATCCCGAGGATGACGGTAACGCGTGTCTTCGGACACAGTGGTCTGTGTTATCGTGCACTGGAGTTGAGCTTGCTCCTCCCGAGGCTGGCTGCCAGGCGGCCTTGCGCGCCGAAGGGTCCTGCGAGGAATCTCTCCCTCGTTGGGGATCCCGGGTCCCTTCTATTCTGCGCCGAAGATGACCACCGTCAGGTTTTAGTGGGTAGGGGTCTCTGTTTCCCAGGAGTTCCGAGTCCCACATATCCCAGGTGTCCCGAACCCAGGGCCTTGGGAATGCCTAAAAGCATTTCCTGACGTAAAAAAAAAAATAAAAAATAAAATAATGATGAACATTCATTTAAATTCATGATGATGACGATTCAATTAAAAATTAATTGAATTTTCCCAACAGACTAAATCGTAATGTTGAAAAAAGAAGTGCAATTTTATAAAATAACATTTTGTTAAATGACATTTGGACAAATGCTTCATTTGCGAAACATATTATTTGGTGAAATTAAAAAAGATCAATTGACATTTTAATATTCAAAACATTTAACAAATACAGTGTTTGCAAATGGATCATTTGCTAAGTGAGTTTTTGTAAGATGATACTTTTGTCAAATGTCTCGTTTGCCAAATGAACATTTGGTTAAACGTTGTTTGTCGAATGACCATTTGTCAATAATTTTTTGGTCAACCATTAGTAATCCCTATTAGACAGATAGCTGGCGAACCATTTAAGTGCTATTCCTCTGCTACCATAGTCATGGAGCTTCTGTAGCAGTATTTCATGGCTCACGTGACCAAACGCTTTTGACATATCAAGAAATACTGCTACTGTTGGTATCTTATCATTAATTCCTTGTGTAATTTCTTTAATTAATGAAAAACAAGCTAAAGTGGTCGATTTGCCCTCCTGGAAGCCGTACTGTCGTTTATTTATGATGTTATGCTTTGTTATAAACGAGTAAAGACGTGTTGCCATCACTTTTTCAAATATTTTGGATATCACCGGTATAAGTGTGATGGGCCTGTAGTTACCCATATCTCTATCGTCCCCTTTTTTGAATCAAGGCTTAACTACGGAAAATTTAAGGTTGTCTGGGAAAATGCCCTTTTCCAAACATAAATTTATTATGTATGTTAATGTAGTACATATTTTTGGCGAACACATTTTAAGAATATCGGTGCTGATTTCATCGTGCACTTCTAATCTGTCCCAAGGGCTCCTTGATAAACTTGAACGTCTGGTAAACAGTTGCATTAGGTTTATCTATGGTGTACGAAAATACGACCACATTACTCCCTTTCGTTCTCAATTAAAATGGCTTAAAAATTCGTCACCGTAGGAAATCTCGAACGCTCTGTTTACTTATTAATATTCTTAGCAATCCCAATTCCCCTAGATATCTGAAATGTAATTTTAAGTATGAGGGCGAGTGCAGCACGCGCAACCAGCGCTCGCATAGCCTTTTGCTGCTTCACACTCCTCTTCAAACGTCTTCCCATATGTCGAATTCTTTCACATTAGCTGCCATTAGGCTATGGAACTTGCTGCCTAATAAAATTTAATTGTCGACTAGTAGGTTTTCCTTCAAAAGAGCAATCCACAACTTCTTCTTAGATAAACCTTAACTCAATTAACCAAACCTCTCTCCTTTCAAGACAATGTTTTAAGATGTACGAGTAGGTATGATATTTAGTGTATGTATCTTTAAATTTATGTATTATGATTATGTATGTGTAATATGTATAATTTTGGTATGAATATGTTTTTTGTATTAATAGTATATTTTATTTCCGGTTTTATGAGACACCGCCAACACGATTTCTGCTTCGCCCAGTGGTTGACTGGTAGAGAATGCCATTAGACATTAAGTCCGCCAATTCTACTTTTTCTTTGTGCAATGAAGAATAAATAAATAAATAAATTGATAATGGTACTCTAAAGTGTCACGTTTCCGAGTTATTTTGAGGCAGAAAAGGCGATTCCTAATTAAAAAAATTTCAACCAAAAACATATTACTAAACGGTTGGTTGTGTACTCTCGCATTTTTATGAAGTGTGCATTTGTAAATGCTTAAAATAATGAGGTTAATGTGGTTTTTACGTGTTTCTTGCTTAGGAGACATACTCGTACAATTTTATTCGTGACAACATAGGATAGGCAAATAGTGACCATAACGCTCTAAGCGATTTCTTCTGGGCGACTTTGTGATGTGGGAAGCGGAAGAAGTTATCAGACTGTTCAAATGTCCAAAATCAGTTATTTGTTAACAAAATAATATCTACGAAAATCCTCATCAGTAGATTTTTAATGAATATCACCTTTTCCATATTATCAATCTTTAGCTCCAAATAACTCGGAATCGTGACACTTTAGGGTAGGTACCATACAGACATTTTTTGCTTGTTTATCCATATAATATACCACTTTCAGCTTGCGCGGAGACGTCGAAAAAAAAACAAAATGGCAGCAGGGTGCTATGCCAGCTTCCATACAAAAATGTTCAAACCCCTTTCGGTAAATTAACGGCAGGCTCTTATTTTACGTGTTGCGTACATGAATTGAATCCTAGTTGCTATGGATTTAGTAGGTTACATTGCACACATGAGAATAAATAAAAAATATTATCAATTTCACATTTTCATAGGTCAGTAACATTATTTACAAAAAAACACGACTTCATATATAATTACCATCTAAATGAAATAATTATACTGAAAATTACCTTACTTACAATTTATATGTACATCTATTACAATTTCTAATAAAATAACTATTTCCAATTATTAAAAACACAAATAAAAATAAACATATTTTACTTAATTTTAGTAATTAATTTGTCACGAAGGGACTTTTTACATGTACTTATATTTGTGCTATCCTCAAATAAGGTTTTTCCTTTATTATCACATTCTTCATCATTTTTCTAATTTGGAGAACAATTTTTTCTGATAGATTCTTCCCTAATATTTGACTTCAAAATAGGTAGAAAGCTTTGGTTAATGTCTTAGTAAACCGTGGAAATTACGTAAGCGACGTATGACTTTACCCGTACGTCTACCACGAGTTGCCACTTTAAA
Organism: Udea olivalis; assembly: GCA_947369235.1. Lineage (NCBI taxonomy): Eukaryota > Metazoa > Arthropoda > Insecta > Lepidoptera > Crambidae > Udea > Udea olivalis. Next base: position 3,112,204 of record OX376362.1, on the reverse strand, counting down.
TTTACATTTAAAAAAATGAATTGGGATTTGACATTGTCATGTCATGTCATGTCAAATCCCAATACAAATTTTTAAGCGAACGATAACGTAAATTTAAAGAGGCAACTCGTGGTAGACGTACTGCTCTCACATTTCATACTATAACTTAAAGAAGCAGTTCAATCCACGTCGAATTTATGTCAACCGAGTGAAACGTCAACGTTGAGTTTGATGTGAACTTTATACAAAACGGATACAATACTCCACTGCGCCAGGACCGCATAAATGTAAGTGTATTTATGTATTTCACGCCTTAACTTGTGCTTCATATACCCTGCTTTCCCAACCTTCCCTAGGGGTGATCTTCAGTTTCAAAGGGCTTTTAGGAGTCGGTATCAGATACTCAGGCTCAAAGTGAATCTTTCTTGGAGTGCTGACGTCTAGTTCCATCTCAAACTTCTTCATGACTGTTATCAGTCCAGCCATGACTTGCATTTTGGCAAACCTCATACCTGGAAAAAAATATAAATATAAACAACAAGAAAAAGCTCGAGGATGAGGTCGATTAACGGTGTTGCAGCGGAAGAAAAATAATTCAAGGCCAAGGCAGTTGTCGAGCAAGCTTACTTGAAGAACTAGCAATACTAGAAATCGTTTTTTACCAGGGGAATAATGAATAAGTTTAATTGGTGGCTAACGCCTCCGTGGCAGAGTGGTTTCAGAGCTCGGCCCGAAACCCGGGGGTCTCGGGTTCACTTACAAGGTCAGGCAAAGTATGTTTTAGGATCTTTCGGGACATGGCCCGGGTTTGTGATCATCAACCCGCATTTGGCAGGCCTGGTGGTTAAGCCAGTACAAAGTTAAGCCATTGTAACGATGACTTGAATTCAATGATGAATGCCTTTACCCAGCCACTGCTGGGGACAGAATATGGGTTAATTACTGACTCCTACTGTACTTGCTCATTGACTTACTAAACCAGTTTTTATCAAAAATATTAGGTTTCAAAATCACTGCAAGATTTAGCTTCTTTTATCATTGACATTGTAATTACAGCTTGATTGTTGATTTAGCTTCAGAGTTATGAAAAACTTACCCAAACAAATTCGTCCTCCATCTCCGAAGGGTATGTAGCTGTGCGGAACGATGTTTTGCCTTTCAGCACCCAGGAACCGCTCCGGCCGGAACACCTCAGGCTCTGGGAAAAGCTTGGGATTCATGTGCATGTGGTACACTGGTATGTGAACGCGGACGCCTTTCTTGAGATGCACTCCCGACGGGAACGTGTAGTCATCCATTACCTCTCTCGTGAGGTTCACCAGTACAGGGTAGAGCCGCAGAGTCTCTTCAACACAGGCCATTGTGTATGGCAATTCAGTCACGCAATCATAGGTCAGCTTTCCATGCTTTCGCAGAAAGGCGTCTACTTCCTCCTGGCATTTCTTCTGTGCTTCAGGATGCTTCGCCAGCTCGTACAAAGTGTAAGCGGTAGTTGTCGCTGACGTTTCGTAACCAGCTATGAAAAATACCAAACACTGTGACACCATGAAACTGTCAGTCAGAGGAATGGAAATCTTTTTATCCCCGCCAGTTTTTGCATTAGTCATACTATCGCCAACCAATTGATTTTGTTGTTTAAAAGTCAAAATAAAATCTACAAAATCATTTCTCGTCGATGGTTTAAATTGACGCGATTCAAATACTTTGTTCATAAGTTGGTGGAAGAATGCATTTATCCCATCTGGAGCAGTTTTTAATCCTAAAGAATAGAAGATTCTAGGCCAGATTGATTTTGCTAGGTTTTTTAAAGCGAACACTTTTGATCCATCAAAGAATGAAACCCCGGCTTTCGTAAACGGGTTCTCTTGGTAATCATTGCTCATGGTGTCCGAGTCGACGCCGAAGGCGCAGGAGCTTATGCAGGCCATCGTGAATCTGGCCATGAAGGGTCGCGCTGCAATCAAGTTCGATACCTTCGTGTCTCTATCTAGAAGTCTCTCCAACTCGTGGGAACAGTTCTCTATTAGATAAAACATATTCCTCATTTTGGCTGACGTAAATACAGGAGTCAGATTCTGGCGTGTTACTTTCCATTTGTCTCCGCCGCTAAAGAAAATATTTTCATTTATAAACTCCTTGTGAGCAAAGTCGGTTACTTCTCTGCCATTGAAGTAGTAGAAATCTTTGGTGGTGACGAGTTTAACGATTTCAGGATCCTTGACGATGAGAGTTGGTTCTGTGCCATAGAATGCGCCAACGTAAGGTGCATCCGGGAACTTTTTACAGATCTCATCTACAAGATAAGATACGTGTTTCCTCAGTAGTAGGAACTCACCATAATTACCTAATATAGTCGTTGGTTCAAGATAAGGAACATTTTGCTTTTTCCAATAGTTGAACTTTCTTCTTGAGAAAAAGTAAATTGCGATAATAATCGCGGATAGCGTGAATGAGAGAGCAGTTAACAACATGTTTTCGTTACGGTTTGTACCAGATCACAAAATGTATTGCGATCTTGAAATGTCTGCCTGCCTATTTATAAAACTTTTTGCGTAACATCATGCTGATTCCACTTGTTATGTTTTTTTTCCTAATCAAACAGATATGATAAAAACGAAAACAAATGCGTCTGATATATTTGCTTATAGATTCGTTGGACTTAGATAAGGCAATTAAATTACCTAACAGGTTTAATTTTATTGATTAAGTAAGAGAAATAATAAACTAGCAACTAAAAATACTGAAATGCGCCGCAGAATATGTCGGCCACAAATACTGATTATTGAATATTTAGGGGCTCTGATAGTATTTTTGGTGGTTAGGTTAATACCTATGTCGCTCCATTAAATACCTACTATTAATTAAGTATGACCAGGACGGTCGGTAGGGCCATGGGTGGTTGGTCGGTTTGTATCCATTAAGTAATGATAATTAAGTTTTATTTGCTACTATAAGATTTTGAATTTCACACTTCCTATACCATTGAATGTTAATTTTAATTATGATGCCGTAAAAGTATCTCATTGAAATTTACGTAACAGCTAATCAAAAAATAAAGATTTAGCAATAGATTTGTTTTTTTTTTGGTTAAACTGGCCTTCAAAACTTGGTGAAAGAACAGTATTTTCTTTTTTATTTTATATTTTTTCTAAATTTTCAGTGCTATAAATGTAAAGCCTAGTATTATTCAGCTAACGATGAAAAAAAAACTAAGCATGTACCTAACTCAACTATTCGCGCCACAGTAACCTAAAAAGTGATACAACCCAGATATTGAAAAAAATTTGTAAAAAAATCATAACTCGAAAAATGAGAACCAAAAGGCGCGGAACATACATGGTGGTGCTTCAGGTAGCCCTAGTGATGTAAAGCTCTACCACTGGGCTTCCGCTTATCACTACTTTTTGGACCACCCTGTATAATTTGCAATGCTCGTTGTTACGCTGTGAATGTCGAGTATGCCTATATTTAGTGCATATACTGGAATTACATATTTGTAATATTACTACAACCAAGGTGTTTTGACACAGAGGTGAGTTGAAACAACGTCAATTTCGCAGCATTTATATCCGTAAGCGAGCAGGTAACAACGCTGTTTTGTCGTGCCTTAGCTCCCGCAGGCGCCTCGGTGTGCGTCCGTTGCCCAAAGCACGTGATTACGGAGTACTAGAATCCATGGGAATAACATGCAGAATGTAAGTTTTGGTGGGTTTTTATGGTATCTCAAAAGTTGTGGCGGTTTTGGTGTTATAGTTCGTACGAGTTTAAAATAATATGTTTCGAAAGCATTTACTAAGGTTTAAAAAATATTTTTCTTTTGTAATCGCTAATCATTATACAAAAGAAAAACAGACCGAGGTACGGCGAGCCGAAAAGTATTTGACCTTACGGCGGACGAGGTTATATTGTTCTGAAAAAGTGGTCAAAATGCTGCCTTCAGATAAAATTTAAACCATTCATAATTGTTCTTAAAACATATTATGTCACTAAGATATTAAGTGTTTTAATTAAACCCTTATATTGGCATAATTTTTAGATATTTTTTACTCACCTAGAACCCTGTTTAAAGTTACCCCTGTATTAGGGGAGTTGAAACAAAATGACTAGACCATGTTCAAGTTAATTTTTCAAACTTGCTTTCATGAAGGCGTGCTATCGATGCGTGCTTTCCGGCCTTCTCTACTGTTGATACATCGCACAGCTCGAGCTGCGCATCTTCCTCGCACAGTTGCCTTGCGGCGGCGAATTTTTGTAGCGCATCTTACTCGCTCCATTCCATAGCATAGCATCAGTGGAAACGGACTAATAGTTTCATAGCTTAGCTTGCACATCATCGCAGCATAGCTGCATATCCCATCTCTGGTGGAAAAGCAGCCTGAACTAAACTAAAACTCTGAATCAAATGTTATTCCTGCGCTAAAGAGTATTAAGCTCAGCTTAGTTTGGGGTCAGATGATCTTGGTGTAATTTGTTCCGGATATTTATTTATTAAAGCTTACAAGTTCAAAAATTGTTAACCCTTGTTTGTGGCGGTGCTTGCGTATCCTCACATCATAGCTCCAACAGGATACCTTTATCAAATGACGCACATTCAAAATGGAGGTATGGGCAAAGAGTATTTATTTTATCTATGGTATGGTGTTGGCATAGATGAAATCTTTGGTGTTGGCATAGATAAGTGTTGGTGACCTGCACCGCAAGATCCTTTTTGGCCAAACAGTAGCAGTCAGCAGCTTGACAGTTTGTCAAAAGTCATGACAAATTTGTTTCAAATTATTCCAACAGATGGAGTTATACCCCTTTAGATCGCGCTGTAATTGTGTTTCGTCTCAAGTATTATGAACTTAAATTCTTAACGCCCGCTTTCTGTTATAACAAAATTGCCATCTGCCAACACTCTAATAACAAAATGAATATGACCGTTAATGATTTTTTGATTGTAATAAATAATTGTATTTTATGTTCATTTAATTCATATCACTTAAGTTGTCACATAAAGGTAAACAATATAATTATCTATCAGAACATAACAAAAAGTAAACATCGTTAACGATTAAGTTTAACCTCCAAATATAATACATTCTGTAGCAGGCCACGGTTCCTCAAGTTGTCTGTGTTTCAACGAATGCCTGATGAGAATTTGTGAATAATTCCGACCACAACGAGTATTTTCTCATTGCTGTGCGTTCCTGAGCATATAATGTATGGGGAACAAGCGATGTCCTTTGATGCTATGTGATGTTCATGGTTGCTATCTTTAACAATAGGTATAACGCAAAAAAAATATCAAATCAAATCAAATCATTTATTGCAAACTAAGTGTACATAGGTTGGTCCATTATGTTTGGTGCTTACAACTTAGTTGCTCTTTTCGAGCACTGCAACTTAGGCAACATGCTATCTAAGTAATCTTAGTAATAATACATAACTTACATCATAGCAATTATAAACATTTGAATAACATTTATATAGATAACATTTTCAGGAACACATAAAAATTACAAGTAATTAAATAGGTATATTATATTTCTGAATGAATCAATCTTAAATTATGCATATTTATATTATTACATTTTTATATTCAACAGTTATTTTTATTCATATTTATTTTATATATTTATCTTTATTATTATTGCATAGTTGTGTTGAAATATTCATTAACTGTGTAGAAACATTTGTTTATTAAGAATGGTTTAAGTTTTTTAGTAAATAGTGAAAGTTTTTCTTCTGATTTTATATTATTAGGTTATTTGTTGAATAAAATAATATATTGGGTATATGTCTCATGAATATACTTGGAGAGCGTCGTGGTCTAGGTACTCCTACCCAGGTCATCGATCGTGTGGTCCCAAGTTAAAATCTTGCTAAGAACCATCTTTGTGTTCATTGTTTAATATTCGACGAACCCTCCGGTTGATGGAAAACATCGATAATAAACCTCCTCTAATATGTATGTAATTATCTTAGTCTTCCTAAAAGGACTCTACCTGTGTGTGTGTATTGCTCCCAACAACAATAACCATACTATTACAAAAATGGAGATAATATATCCTGGTTTGGAAGTCGAACCTAACAATAGCGTCTCCATTGCTCTTTGAAGCTTCTTCACAAAACGAGTGGTAAAAAAGACATAACAATGTTAATGTAACAATGTTAAAGACATAACATAATAATGTTTTACACGATTGGCGTAGTGTGCTGTAGCACGGTTTCTCGCCTCGATTTCCCAAGTGTCCCGGGTTCGATTCCTGGTCGGGTCAATTCAGGAAACGATCTTTTCTGAATTGACTCGGGTCTGGGTGTGCTGGGAGATGCCCCTGGCTTATTTCCTTGTGTGGTACCTCGTAACACAGGGATATAATCCCTACTTCGAGACCAACAAGAGGTGTGTTGTCTGGCGCATATTTATTTATATTTATTTATTTATTTATAATAATAATCTTATCAACTTCCCGACTGGCAATCATTATGAGTCTTCTTATCTTAAGTATCATCATTATTATCAGTCATATCTCGTTATTTTTTGCTTTATATAAATAACTTATGTAAGACTGATAAGTGTGATAAGATACAGTAACAGTATTTACGCGCAACTAACGAACTTATGGAGCCCTACAGGGATCCATTCTCGCTCCACTACTATTAATAGTGCCGCGCTAACCATAACCACCGTAACTTAAATGGCCGCGTGACAGCACGCTTAAATGGAAAACCCATATTGAATATATTTGCAAGAGGTTCAGCCAATTTTCATACGCATTACGCAATTTGAGAAAAAATTCAAATGAGTCGGCTTTGCTGACGGCCTATCATGGCTACGTGGCTTCGACATTACGATACGGAATTATATTTTGGGGAAATTCTACCGACAAAGATGATGTTCTCAGAGCTCAAAAACAGTGTATTCGGTCCTTGTATAATTTGCGCCAGACAGATTCATGTAAGCCGCACTTCATGAGGCTAAAGCTTTTAACGGTTCCTTGTTTATAGTAAGTACTTAAAAGTAACAAACATTTATACACTTTTCACAAGCGTGAACGTCATAAAAATAAGATTTGTTTAATGCCGAATAAAACGGCTTTGTTAAACCTAAGTATGTTTTGTAATGCTCCTCGTATTTATAATAAACTTCCAGACTGTATTCGCAATATTAATAATTTAATCATATTTAAAACGGAACTCCATGATCTTCTCATTCTAAAGTGCTATTACGCTATCACTGAATTTTCGTGCGACGGCAGCTTGCTAAGATACAGATTGAAGTCCGATTTGTTGACAATTTTTTTGAATTAACTTAATTTAATTGTGTTCTATTTACTTCTTGACATACCTATCTAATTACTTTATTATTATTTTTAATTGACTACTTTGTAATATATTGTGACATTCGGATTAAGATTGTTACTATTGTATGCCTGTGAGGCGGAACACAGTGAGACTCTTAAATATGTATGATCTGAACATTATTGTTATACCTGTGATTCACAATAAAGTTTATTTGTATTTTGTATTTGTATTTAACTTCATCGCGCTCAAAACCGAGAAAAAGGCGCGTAAAGTTTTATATTGTTTTTTTGTTGTCTTTAAAATTACACCTCCCAAGTTATATCTCTTGATAGCTATTGTGGTGGTCTTTTTGCGTGTATACTAAATAACGTAAATATGAAATCTTTTCTATTCAAAGGAGAATGCCCATTTGACCTCGGCATTATTCTACTCCCCTTAACGCAGGTAGCGGGAGGAGGGTAAGCAATCTATTAGGCCCTAACTACCTGGTTTGGTGAACGTGTGTGGTAAGTGAGGGTAAGTGGTTCAAAATAGTTCCCACACTAAGGGTGCGTTTCCACCAGAGATCTGCGAAACAATTATATTGGTTCCTAACACACACATTCCTCGCAACGCATCCTCGCACATCTCTGGTGTCACAACCTCGAAACGCGGCTAAAGTCGTACCAGTCGTATCTTACCATATCGTTATATTTTCTGACACCTGTATTCCCTTTGCCCCCGTATGCCGTGTCCCAGTCACGGGGACAGCGGGACGTGATTAATTTTCTTTCCCGTTGTCCCCCTGACGTAGATTCGGCTGACGGGGACAGTGGGAAGTTAACATGTCACGAGTCGTTGTCAGAAACTGCGGAACCAAATGGTCTGAAGGTTTTGTGGTGCATGCATACCACACAGAGACTGACTTCCTGACTTGATCTAACTCCATTACAGATGAATACGTAATAACAGTTATCTTTACTTTCTTCCCTTCTCTTCTTCACTAGCGGTTAATAGAATTTTCGCACTTTTGTCATATTGACTTGATTTTTGAAAGATTGAAAATATGCAAGTCATCATTACCATCATTTTAAGATAGAAAGTATCTACGTGTATGTGTGTGTTAATGCGAACAGCTTATTGATATAGATACAATATGCAAGTCATCATTACCATCATTTCGAAATGGAATGTATCTACGTGTGTGTGTGTTGTTGCAAACAGCATAGTGACATACAATATGCAAGACATCATTACCATCATTTTAAAATAGAACTTATCTACGTGTTTGTGTGTGTTAATGCGAACAGCAGTGATATACAATAAGCAAGTCATCATTACCATCATTTTAGAATAGAATGTATCTACGTGTGTGTGTTAATGCGAACAGCATAGTGATATACTTATATTTTCTTTGTTTTAATTTATTAAAACAATTCATAGTGACTTGCAAATAAAAGTTGGCAAGTTATCGAATTTCAGATTAAAGGCCATTACAGGATACCTATTGATGAACATTAATTTTTATATGGACTAGATTTGATGGAGAGCGTCGTGGCCTAGTGGTTAAGCACTCCAACTCGGATCGCGGATCGTGTGGTCCCGAGTTCCGATTCCGAGTCTAGATTCTCAAGCCTCGAGAAGAAGATGGCTAAGGACGATGCGTACGCGACTCGTTATAAACAGAACATCCAGGGTATGATCGATAAATCTTATGCAGAGCTATGTACTGGTCCTCCATCGGGTAACATCACCTGGTATCTTCCACACTTTGACGTGGTCCACCCGCGCAAAAATAAGCTGCGCGTGGTGCACGACGCAGCTGCAAGGTGCGAAGGAGTAAGTCTCAATTCGATGCTCCTATCGGGACCCGATCTGTTACAGCACTTGCTCGCTATAGTTATGAGATTTAGGGAAGGTTGTATCGCACTCACGGCAAACATTAGAGAAATGTTCCCACAGGTAAAAATAAGGCCCCAGGATCGAGATGCCCAGCGATTCCTTTGGAGAGACAATCCTCAGCACCCTATACAGGAATACCGAATGTCCTCCATGATATTCGGTGCTTCGTCCAGTCCATGCACGGCACTCTTTTTAAAAAACAAAAATGCCATTGGGTTCCAGCATCTCTATCCTGAGGCTACGCGATGCGTCATGGAGGACCACTACATGGATGATTTTCTAGGTTCTGTCAATGGCTCGGAGGAAGCAGCTCGCCTTGTTCTCGAAATCGTGACCATTCATAAAGCAGCCGGGTTTGAAATGCGCTCATGGGTTTCAAACCATGCTCAAGCCTTGTCTCTAATTCCTTCCGACCTCCGTGCCATTAACACTGCCGAAGTAGGTTTAGGACCATCGTCCCCTTCTCAAACTCGCGTTCTGGGAATAACCTGGCATGTCACTGACGATTCCTTACGGTTTTTAGAAGCTGTCCCAAGTCTTCCAAATACCTACACCAAACGGTCAGTTTTGTCCCTACTAATGTCAGTTTATGATCCACTTGGCTTAATGACCCCACTTATCATAAAAGGTCGGATCAATTTTCAGAAGCCTTGGAAATTAGGTCTTGATTGGGACTACATTCTACCTGATGTACTCATTCAAAAATGGAAGTCTTGGTTTCAGGAGCTCGAGAATATCTCCGGTTGTTCTTTTCCTAGATGCTATTCAGAGCAAAAGGCAGTCAAAGAGGCTCAACTCCATGTCTTTGCCGACGCCAGCGAGTTGGCATACGCCTGCGTTGCTTATTGGCGCTTTATTCTCATCGACGGATCGGTAAAGTTAGCCTTAATTGGAGGTAAGGCCAGACTCGCACCCCTGAAACCAACTATACTATACCGAGATTGGAGTTACAGGCAGCCTTAATTGCGGCTCGCTTCGCTGCCTATATCTCTGATGCTCATTGAAGAAAGCCATATAAAGTCTTTCTGTGGTCTGATTCCATAACAGTGCTGAAGTGGTTGCGTAGCGACGCATGCACATTTAAGCCATTTGTTTTATTTCGCGTTGGAGAAATTTCAGATTTAACTGATGTTAAAATTGGAGATATGTCCCTACGGCATTAAATGTGGCAGACGACGCTACGCGCGATACTGGAGAATTTTCGAGGCAGTCTCGCTGGCTCACTGGACCACTTTTTCTTCTTTCACCTCTTGACATGTGGCCCAGAGAGCCAACATCTAGTGCCTCCTTAACCACAGACGAAAACAGGATTGTTTCCGAATCGGTGGGTGTTATGGTGGACGAAGAACCAAAACTAACTGCTTATTCGCCAATAGTCGCTGATTGCCTGCGGTTCAGCAGATGGCTACGTCTGCTCAGAGCAACAGCTCGTGCTCATCAAGCAGCCAAAGTCTTTCGCTCTACTTTACCTCAAAATCCTAAATATACTTCTACCGCGTTTCGTTCTCACCTTAACTTGCCTTTTCTATCCGCCGAGGATTTAAATTCAGCAGAAATTCACCTATTTATGACGGTTCAATGTGATTCTTTTGCAGATGAACTTATTTGCGCGAACGAGGGACGCCCTGTTTCTGGTCATAGCAGACTCAAAAATTTGTCCTTGATCGCTGGTGGGGATGGTCTTCTACGTCTGTCCGGCCGCACCTCCGCCTCCAATGCCGTAGAGTCCCGTCCAATTGTGCTCGACGGAAAGCATCATATAGCCAGGCTGTTAATCCATTCTTATCATGCCCGATTCGCCCACGCAAATAATGAGCTCGTTGTAAATGAACTCCGCCAGAAATTCTACGTTCTAGGTTTAAGACCTTCAGTGAAACAAGTAGCCTCGAGATGCCAGACCTGTCGGATAAGAAAGGCAAAACCTGTAGGCCATTTACTTATGTAGGCCTCGATTATTTCGGCCCAATTAACGTGACAATCGGCCGCCGAACAGCCAAAAGATGGGTGGCTTTGTTTACCTGCCTCACAGTAAGGGCAGTTCACCTCGAGATTGTCGAGAGTTTGTCTGCAGATTCCGCCATAATGGCCCTCCGCCGTTTCATTGCCCGATGAGGTAGCCCAGCAGCGATCTACTCCGACAATGGAACTGCGTTTGTCGGAGCATCAAAAATTCTACCAGAAATTTGCGAGTTTGCCTCCACAAAAGAGATTCGGTGGAAGTTCATCCCACCATCGGCCCCGTTCATGGGAGGATGCTGGGAGAGGCTGGTGAGGAACATTAAAAGCGCCCTCACCGTGACAATTCAAGAGCGGTCGCCCAGGGAAGAAGTCCTCACTACTCTCTTATTAGAAGCCGAAGCCGTCGTTAATTCAAGGCCACTGACTCACGTAGCAGACAGTCCGGACTTCGAAGTGGCCTTAACGCCATTTACATTTTTAATCGGCACGTCCTCAAACGACACACTGAGACGGCAGTTCGAAGATACAGACCTCTCCAGCAGGGCTCAATGGCGGAAGTCGCAACGGTTAGCTGACCATTTCTGGCAGCGTTTTGTCGCAGAGTACCTGCCAACGTTAGTGCCACGCCGAGGATCATCTGTACAATCTCGAGCCTTAAAAAATCGGAGACCTAGTCTGTATAGCTGACGGGACTCTACCGAGACAGTGCTGGCCGAGAGGGCGTATAGTCCAGATATATCCCGGAAAGGACGGCGTAGTAAGGGTAGCGGATGTGACCACGAAAGGGGGTGTCCTGCGTCGTCCTGTCAGGAAGCTGGCATTGTTAGTCTCCTCCTGATTCAATTGGTGTCCACACCGTCGGGGGCCATGTTGGCGACTAGCAATGCCAACCTATTTTGTACTTTTGCCTCTGTATTTTTAATATTACTTTTTAATAGAATTATTTCAAATATAGTTAGTTGACAAGCAAAAGTCTTTTATTAAACTCAACAAGCCCAAAATAAAGAGTCGCCGCGCGTGACAATAAAATAATATACCATAAATACTGGTGTTTTACCAATGCATGATAAGATAAGTTAAGTAAAAGCCCATTTGTACTGGATTTGAATGTGTTACGAAATATAATGGTTTACCGACCTATATACTTATAATACTCGTACATAGTAGTACTAACTTGCAAACGTTATCTGAGTTTTACTTATTTTTCAACATCATTTGGTAAATTAAAAAACGTAAATCACCCTTTATGGATGTCAAACCAGTCAGTGGATGCCCCGTTTATTCTGACGCAAGCACTGGAACACTCATAGAGAGATTTCAGCGCTCGTATCAGACAGCTGCTCACCCCATCCGCGGATAAAGACCACCACAACTCATTCCTTTTCACCAGATCATAGGCTTTTTCCAGGTCCAAGAAAACGCAATAGACTTTTTGGTTTGTGGCCAAAAATTTTTCCGCTACGAAACGCAAAGAAAAAACCAGATCCGTACATCCCATTCCCTTTATGAATCCCGCTTGCGCATCCCAAATCTTTTCTTCCGTCTCTTTCACAACCTCATTAATCAACACCTTAGCATACAGTTTGCCGACAACACTGAGAAGGCTGATTCCGCGGTAATTTTTGCAGTCCTGTTGTGAACCTTTCCCTTTGAAAAGCGGCACGATCACGGCCTTGCACCAATCTTCTGGTACCCGGCCGGCCCTCCAACACATATTATATATTTTTTATGATACGATTCGCTTATTCTACAATTTGTGTTTTCCATGTATAAAAGTAAAAATAAATAGCAGGGTAACAAAGCTTAAATGGTTAAGTAAAGGATTAAAAAAATCATGTATGAATAAACGACAGCTCTATCTTAAATACTGCAACAGTTCACGCCAAAATAAACTTGACAAAAATCAAATAAAATCCAAATACAAAAAGTATAATACTATCTTAAAAAAATGTATCTTTACCTCTCAAAAAATTCTTAATAAGAAATATTTTCAAAAAAATGGTAAAAGCTCAAAAACGATATGGAATACAATTTCATCTACAATATCTAATAATCATCATAACAATGACATTAACTGTATAAATTTTAAAAACGTGACTCTTTCTGATTATCAGGAAATCTGTGAACTATTTAATGATTATTTTATAAATGTTACGACCGATAATTATTCTAATGCTATTGTTTCACAAATTTCCATTCCCGAAAATATAAGCACAATGTACCTAACTCCAATATCTAACAGTGAAACATATAACATCATGATGGCCTTAAATAACAGTAAATCCAGCGGTCATGACGACATAACTACTAGAATTTTAAAGCTAAGTGCTTATAACCTTTGTCATCCACTCAGCCATATTATTAACCTATCTTTCGAACAAAGGCACTTTCCAGAGCAATTAAAAATGTCTATTGTCAAACCGCTGTTTAAAAAGAAGGGTGATAAGTTAGATATGAATAATTATAGACCTATAACTATAATACCGGTAATGTCTAAAATACTAGAAAAAGCCATGCACAAAAGATTGAACGATTTTTTTATCAAATTCAAGGTTCTACATGCACAGCAATTTGGATTTCGTAAGGGTAGTTCTACCTCTCTTGCATGCTTCGACCTAATTAAGTACGTAACGGAAACTATAAATGGTAAAACACCAATTTCAGCCATTTTCCTCGATATGTCGAAAGCATTCGATTTTGCTAATCATAACATTTTGCTTCACAAGCTTGAAAAATCTGGTGTAAGAGGTAAACCATACCAATGGCTACAGTGTTATTTAACAAACCGATTGCAATGCACCCAAATCATACAAACTAATCCTCATGAAAATATTATTATAAAAAAAAACTACTCATCAACTTATTTACTCAACAACACAGGCGTCCCACAAGGCAGTGTCCTCGCTCCCTTATTATCTTTAATTTATATTAATGACATACCTCATGCAACTCAACATAAATCCATACTCTTCGCAGACACAACACACAAATTTACTTATAAAAAGCAATGATAAGAAATCTATTGAACAAATCACAAATAAAGCTCTTTCCGACATCATACAGTGGCTGGATTTAAATAAGTTAAATATTAATCTTTCAAAGACCAAAGTAATGGAATTCCGCTCATATAACACTACGGAGACAGAATTTCAGATAAAATATAATAACACAGAAATAGAAAAAGTAAACACCATAAATTTTTTAGGCTTAATAATTGACCAGGCTGCTTTAACAGCCTATCACAGGTACGTGTCCTCCGTTCTAAGTTGCGGTATTATTATGTGGGGAAATTCAGTAGAATTTGAAACAGCGTTTAGGCTTCAGAAAAAATTTTTAAGGGCCATTTGCGACATGGGATTCTTAGACAGTTGTAAGCCGTTATTTAGAAAACTAAACATTTTAACACTACCCGGTCTATACATAAAAAACATTTGCTGCCTTGTCAAATCACACCCGCACTACTTTCAAAACCATACTGAAGTATCTCGCAGACGACCTAGGAAACAATATTTACATTTATTACACAAACCTCCTAGTCAATGCTACATATATAAACAAAATGCATATAATAAGTGTCTTCTCCTATTTAATAAATTACCTAAATCATTGAAAAATCTTGAAGGTCATCAATTTAACAAAACCCTAACAAAATGGCTGCTTGATAAATGTTTTTATAATTTGAAAGAATACCTGTATCATGATCTAGATTTTGTAGTATAATTTACTGTCTTTGTAGTTTTAACTTATTTTTATTTTGTACTTAACTAAGTTAGTTTAGTATAGGAATATACAGCTAGCGTTTTAATTTTACAAGACTGGGTTGAATACTCAAGTTAATTAGTGTATATTTCAAATTTTATTTTACTTATTTACTATGTAAGTACATTCAAATGTAGATAAGTTAAAGTTTTTACTGTAAAATAGTTTTGAATATAGTACCTACCTAACGCTTTGCTACTGTTTGTGTGATTAAGCAAAAAAAAAATATTTGTTTTTTTATGGTACTTGCATAAATATGTAATACTAGCACGAATAACAAATGTTGTACTCGTATGTACTCGTAGTACGAATAATTTGCACGCCTGCCTGCAGGCCGAATACACCGTCCAGACATTGTTTTACCATCTTTTTTCTCAATGTATTCTTAGCAAATAAATGATTTACTTACTTACTTACTTACTTACAAATTAAAAAGGCGGTACAACTGACTAGCAGTTATGCCTCGCCCGGCCCTCAGCATCTCAACAGACACTCTATCATACCCTGCATCCTTGCCAGCTTTCATACTTTTTAACGCTGTCACTATCGCATCCATACGAATCTCACCCTCACCTCCATTTTCTTCCATGTATAGCTCAGTTATTTCTGCCAAAGAATTATCTCTTTCAAACAAACCTTCAATCAAAGTACTCTTTCCATCTCCCTAAGATACACTCTTCCTCTTTTAAAATCCTTCTATCATCGCCTCTGATTTTCGTAAGCTCTGCTACGGTCGATGCTCCCCTAGCAGAACGTACTGACTTCCAGAACGTCCTGACTTCCAGAAAAACTTGAAAAACCAGAGGTCGCGGGTTCGATCCCCGCACAGTACAAACATTTGTGTGCATGAACATGTCTGTTTGTACTGGTCTGGGTGTCTCCTATGTATAATAAGTATGTATTTACAAAAGAAAATGTATTTAAGTATGTTTATCCGTTGTCTAGTATCCCATAACACAAGCTTTAATTAGCTTACTTTGGGGCTAGATGGCGCTGTGTGGAATAATGTCCAGGGATATTTATTTATTTATTTATTTATTTGTCCGAAAGTCTTCAGTAAGTATCTTATCAAACTCATCCTTTTGTTCTTCCTTACGTCTGTTCACTACATCCTTCACAATTCCTTTCAATCTTTTATACTCCTTTTTCGCTTCAACCACATCTCGTCTGTCGCCTTTTGCATCCTTTGATTAGCTCTTATAGCTAACCAAATTAACCACGCTTTCTTCTTTTCATCTACTGCCACCTGCACACTCTTGTCCATCCACCTACTCTTTATCTTACCACCTTAGATTGTGGGTAAAAAATCTTTCAGGTGTTTTCCCCATGTAATGTCTCTAAAAGACCGTTAAGAATCAATACCTTTATGCCAAGAGGACGGTTCCGTTGCCCATTCTGCAAAAGAGATTGCACAACTTCTATGCTCTCTTTTTGCTACTAATTCGACGTTGGACGACCAAGGTAAGACACCACCCAGTATCCCACGGTGTCAAAGCTCTATGCCCGAAATCAAATTTCACCATCGTGCCGTACGTAGAGCTCTACTTTCACTGGACGTCCATAAGTCGTCTGGGCCGGACACTATCCCCGCTATAGTGCTAAAAATGTGCGCCCCGGAGTTAGCTCCTGTTCTCACGCGTTTGTTCCGGCTGTCATACTCATCTGGAGTGGTCCCGGTCTGTTGGAAGACAGCGCTTGTGCACCCGATCCCTAAAAAGGGTGACCGCTCCGACCCAAATAACTATAGGCCAATCGCCATTACCTCCCTACTTTCTAAGGTAATGGAAAGTATCATCAATGTTCAGCTTTTGCGGTACTTGGAGTGCCACCAACTGATCAGCGACCGACAGTATAGCTTCCGTCATGGTCGGTCTGCAAGTGATCTTTTGGTTCTACTCACTCATCGCTGGGCTGAAGCTATTGAGAGCAAGGGAGAGGCTTTAGCGGTCAGCTTGGATATAGCGAAGGCATTTGATCGGGTCTGGCACAAAGCGCTCCTTGCCAAACTTCCATCATATGGGGTTCCCAAGGGATTATGCACGTGGATCGCAAGCTTCCTTTCAGGGCGAAGCATCAAAGTAGTTATCAACAGCTCATGCTCCGACTCCATGCCTGTAAATGCTGGCGTTCCACAAGGCTGTGTGTTGTCTCCGACCCTGTTTATCCTGCACATAAATGATATGTTGCAAACCAGCAACATTCATTGTTATGCGGATGACAGCACTGGGGACGCACTGTACGTTGGCCAACGCAATCTCTCCAAGACCGCAGTTGACGAAAACCGAAGACTGCTTGTGTCTGCAGTTGAGGCATCCCTCGAACAAGTCTCACAATGGGGTCAAAATAACATCGTCAGTTTTATTCCCGGTAAGACACAACTCTGCGCATTTACCGCGAAAAAAGCTCCATTTGTCTCATGTCCTACGTTTGAAAGCACTTCCTTGAGTATCGGGCCTAGCATCGGAATCCTTGGCGTTGACATTTCGAGTAATGTACAGTTCCGCAGTCATCTGGAGGGTAAAGCCAAATTGGCTTCAAAAAAAACTGGTGTGCTAAACAGGGCAAAGCAGTATTTCTTGCCGTCTCAGCGCCTTCAACTTTACAAGGCGCAAGTAAGGCCTCACATGGAGTACTGCTGCCATCTTTGGGCGGGAGCACCCCAGTATCTTCTCCTTCCTCTTGACCGTATACAGCGGAGAGCCGCTCGAATTGTCGACGACCCTGTGATCTCCGAACGCTTGGATCCCTTGGCCCTTGGAGAGACGTTGCATCACTCTGCGTGTTCTACCGTCTTTACAATGGGGAGTGTTCAGACGAACTGCATAATCTTATACCTGCCGCTGAATTTCATCACCGCACGACACGCCATAAGTTGAAATTCCATGCTCATCACCTGGATGGCTGGCGCTCAACAACAATCAAAACGCTCAATTTCTTCCACGTACAGTCAAGATATGAAATGATCTTCCTGCGGCGGTGTTCCCAAAGGGATATGACATCGGGGCCGTCAAGAAGAGAGCGTATTCCCATCTAAAAAGCAAGCAACGCATCGGTGACACCTCTGGTGTTGCAGTTGTCCATGAGCGGAGGTGATCACTCTCCATCAGGTGACCTTCTAGCTCGTTTGCTCCCTATTACATAAAAAAAAAAAAACTTACTTAATAACTATTAGAAAATGTCTTTTTGCTGTCATTGACTTTAAGGTGCTTTTTCATGATAGCTTGTGTTCCATTTCCTAGTGACAAATACTTAACATCTCTGCTTTGTAAACAATATTATCATTATGTATTATCTAACTTGATGTATTGCTGGATGTACTTTTATCAGAAAAATATACCCAACAGGTGCATCTTAAAAAAAAACCTTGCGCTCCTCTATTTCTGCATCCTTTTTAACAGCTGTTAGGTGAGATTAGCTCCATTAAGTAACATTTCAGAACTATTATTTTAGTGGAACTAAGGCAAAAACGAATACTTAAGAAATCATATCTCGGCTCCGATATAACTTTGAACAACTCTGACCTCTCACACATGTTTCTTTATTAGGGTGCTATTTAACAGAGATTAAATGATTGCTGGCCGCTAATAAAGAAAATGACGCCTAGGGTCAATACAAAGTTACTCAAACCCGATACAACGA
This sequence comes from Udea olivalis, assembly GCA_947369235.1. Taxonomy (NCBI): domain Eukaryota; kingdom Metazoa; phylum Arthropoda; class Insecta; order Lepidoptera; family Crambidae; genus Udea; species Udea olivalis. The sequence continues at coordinate 3,093,700 of OX376362.1, read as the reverse complement.
TACATATCAGTCTTAATAAAGATAAGAGTGATATGTATCGTTGTATTAAAAAAAAAATACTTAAGTAGTAGTTGATTTAGTCAAATTAAGATTACTGAATCTGTGATTAGATATCATTGATTAAAATACAAAAATGAGAATAATTTTGTTGTTAAAAGGTTTTGTGGTATCGTTTTAATGTTATTGTGTTAATGGTTAACCGTAAAAGGACAAATTAAGTTTGATACAAGAGATTCTGACCTTTTTTAACCCGTGACACGATCTACGATCGCGGATCGACACAGCCTCAAGCGCTGCGAATATTTTTGCAAATTTTTTTTTATGATTGAATTCACCCATTGGTATGATTTTTGCACTTCGATAATGTAAGCTAGTAGTAGTATACTAGGTAATCAATTTGATTTTCTATGGTAAAAACAGAGGCTAAAAAAAGACATTATACATAAAAATATATTTATTAACGTACTTTGGACTATTAAATTTAAAACATGACAAAACTCTCAACAGTCAACTGAAAAAATTAACTTAAGATAAAATCATTCTTAAATAAAGGAACTACTCGTTGTTATTGGTAACGATTTGACCATCAGTTTGCAAATCAATGGAGTGATCACTCGTGGGTAGATTCAGCCAAAACTCCCTTCGGTTCAATGGCATTAGGGGGACCAATTTTGAAAGTGGGGGAATAGTGTTGACCTTAAATTTCTGCATCAAGAAGTTCAGTTCTTTGTAAGACTCATCAAAATCTGTCTTGTAGAACAGATTTCGTGATCCTTTGAGGAACTTAGCTTCAACCACTGGGTTTAGAAAAAATGTGCTGAGAGGATCGTCATTTGTGTTACGCCGTGGAACTCGTTTCTTTTTCACCCATTGGTATGATTTTTGCACTTCGATAATGTCAATGTTCTTTCTACAGTTTGCTATAATAGACTTGTAGTCCTCGTAATTTAAGTGGATAATATTTATTGGCAAAATGTACCCTAAAATAAGCAAAATCGTCTTTTGCACATTCATTACACGAAAGCCAGCACAACATATTAGTTTTGTTAGTTTTATTATGAAGATGCAACGAAAAATTCTATTTTGAGGTTAATGTCATGTTTTTTTACATTTTGTAACTATAATGAATGAGTTATTTCTTACCTGCATTCGTTTTTATTCTGCAAAGCACGCATTATACGCTTGGACCGATAAAATTGGTTGTAACTCATTTTAACACGGAGCGAAACACTCGTGCGCCGGTGACACTGGCCTTACTAAACGAAATTTCATTGATTTTACAATCGGCGCCAAATTCGAAACATAGCAAGTTGGTATTTCAAATTCATAACTTAGTAAGTCGCTTGAGTTGCTAGGGTTTTAAATTTGTATTCCGACATACTACGTTTAGAATTTGTACTTCAAGGAAATTTTCGTAATCATGCCAAAATGCTTACACTTGCTAAATTAAATTTTAAAAATTACGTATGAAACTGGGTGTTTTAAGGGCCACATCATTTTGATACTATCTAGTAAGTCGAAAAATGCCAAAAACCGTTTTTTTTTCAAATCAGCTGTTACTAGGTTTTGAATTTGGGCAGCCGTGCTATATAACAGAGATTAAATGATTGCTGGCCGCTAATAAAGAAAATGACGCCTAGGGTCAATACAAAGTTACTCAAACCCGATACAACGATACATATCAGTCTTAATAAAGATAAGAGTGATATGTATCGTTGTATTAAAAAAAAAATACTTAAGTAGTAGTTGATTTAGTCAAATTAAGATTACTGAATCTGTGATTAGATATCATTGATTAAAATACAAAAATGAGAATAATTTTGTAGTTAAAAGGTTTTGTGGTATCGTTTTAATGTTATTGTGTTAATGGTTAACCGTAAAAGGACAAATTAAGTTTGATACAAGAGATTCTGACCTTTTTTAAAGTAACATTTTTATAATATATTCAAAAGGATAAAGAACATACTCATTTGTTTTGATATTAACGTAATTGTTAGATTTTTAGTGGTTGTTATTTAAGGAGACATATATTTAACTACATATTCTTTTGTGTTATTTAGAATTTAGTTACTTTATCTTTGTTTTGTGTTGAAGTTTAAAAAGATTTACAATTATAAATATTAAAAAATATATATACAGGGTGTCCCTGGAAGTATGGATGAAATCAAAATAGCGCATACCTGGGGTCTTCTCTGACCTTTTTGATCTCATCAATATTGGTCCGATTTCCAACCGTTAAAAAGTTATAATCAATTTTAGTTTTTTTTTTAAATAATGTCCTTACTACGGAAATTTGTCGAAGTTTTTAAAAAAGTTTCTCATTTATTACAAATTCTATAAAAATACAAAGGTGCAGAAATATTCTAATAAAAAATACTAAAGTTTTTAGTATTTTGAATAAGAAAGTCGTGTTTTTTGAAGTTTGTATCTTAATCCGATTTATCTTCTTTTCACGAAAATCCATTTAATTTTATCTGACAAATGAAGGACCATTAATTTTAATGAAAAAAAAACAAAGCAATTTTTTTTTAATTATTTGCTACAAATTGAAATTTGATAACTTCCCGAAAAAATCATTTACGATGTCATGTTTTTTTGCAACTGCAATATTATTTTGAACTTTTTAATTTAATTATAAAATCAGAAGCTACTATTAGGCGAAAAGGGGAATTATTCGTTTCCATGAGTTGGAATAACATTAATTTTTACTTGTTTTTCTTTATTGATGATACACAAAAACAACAGAGGATAATGATTTACAACTAAAAAAAGTACTTGTTACAGGTCTATTTAAATAAATATATTTTTGTTTGTTGTTTTTGTTACCTGCTAATATATTTCCAAAAAAAATAAGTTGGTACCTTTGATACCTTTTTTTTATTATTATTTTCGTATGGACTTAGAGGATTTTTTGAAAAAAACTGCTATGCGCTATTTCGACTTGATCCTTACTTCCAGGGACATCCTGTATATATCCACAGTAACCCTACCCCAACACGAGTATTGCATTACTCTCTGGGGTGTCTCAATACTTTAAATGTCGAAATTGAGTAATTTAGTTATTTTATTTTATTTATTTTAACAGTGAAACTATGTAATTTATGTAATGAATCAAATCTTATGCAATGCTATTCTTTTTTACTACCTACATTATGAGACAATATAGGTAACCTACATTTACAACTTATTCTTTTTTACTTCATTCTTTAGAAAAATATATATTTATGTACATACACCATCCCTTGTATATACATACAACTTTTTTTTAAAATATTTCATAAAACAAAATCGCATTTTTTTTTAAGTCTTAGTTTATTCTAAAAAACAACCTCTGATCATGGACTTAAGCATCCAGTTTTTAACAAAATACATAGGTAATTAATATTAATAATAAATAATTAACTAGGACTATTTACATCAAGATCATCTGACCCCAAACTAAGCAGAGCTTGAACTATGGGTACAGAGACTGATAAACATACTTAAATATTTCTAAATATATACTTAAATAGATAATAACACCCGGACACATAACAAATACAAATGTTGGTCATGGGTAGGGATCTAACTAATGACCTCCCGTGCTTGAGGCACGATCGCTGCCATTGCACCAACAGGCCAGTTAAAATGAAACAATAAGCGACCAAAAACAAGTAAACTAAATTAATAATTGCCTTCTACTATAGTTTTCTGCAAAACAAAACTGTTTTGTAATTGATTCGCGTAACTTAAATGCTTCGTACTGCACTGCAACTATGAAGATAGTTTTGGAGATACGACTTTGCTTTTAGGAGTCGTCGAAATGATCGGAGTAAAACCGACTCCACGTAGTCTGGTTTGCCATTCCCCTGGAGGGTAATTTAGAGCCGCGTAGGCGCTTAGGGGCGAGCTGAGGAGCAGGTGGCTGCTGAAACCATCAAAGAAGCCATGGATTTTGCATTTTAACTTGCCTGCACAAGGACTATCTAGACTCTATATAGAGTAAAAAGAACCCAAAGACGCAATTAGTTCACTATTTGTTCTTTTGTTTGTTTGTTTTTGTTGTTATAGACCTGCGGATGGCGGGATAACCATCTCAAGAAATGGCGTAAGCGGAGTAGATTGATCTGCCACCCAGTCCCTAGGTGGAATCGGTTTTCTCCTCCACAAGTCCCATAATAACAACATTGTATCCATCGAAAGTGTGTCGCTGAAGGTCATGCAGGTTTACGCACCGACCTCGACTCACCCAAGGTGACGAGGTGGAGGTTACACTATTTTTGTATGAACCACTGGAACACTACAGACTTGTACCTTTACTGTGAACATAGTTAAAAGTACCAAAACGACCCTTATTATGTTTATTTCTGAAGGATTCCTTCACGCTAGTTCACAAAGTAAAATAATTTGCAGCTTTTCAGCTTTTGTTGTTGTAAGTTACAATCACAAAATTACAAGTAATTAGTTGCTACAGATTTGGACAGGTCTGTGAATCGAACAAATTGAAAGAAGAATCTGCACTTCGGAAAAGGTGCAGTTTTCTCAAGATGAACCTTTTTTAAGATATACGGTTTGGAAAACTGGTTGCAAAATAAATAAATCTAGCTTTAGCATTTGGACTAACTTTTGCTGTCAGCCGTTACGAGTTTGAGATTACAACATAATACTCGTACATTTAATTGATTTATTAAAGACTCTTCTCCTCCTATTTTTCTTTAGTATTGCTTGCTTGCCCTCTCTATCATAGATCCATGCTATGATAGAGAGGGCAAAGCCGCTTATGTTATACATACTTTAAGTTTGAAGTGTATTACTTATTAATATGTACATTTTTCGCTGGGCAATAAAGGGGTTTGAACACTTTTGTATGGAAGCTGGCATAGCCACCGACCGCCATTTTGTTATATTTTCAAAGTTTTCACCCACAGTAAAAGTATATTTGGAAAGTGGACACGTCAACTAACAAAAAATGTGAATTTCGCAGGCAGTGCGCATTAACCAAACTTTTTCTCAGTGGTGTGACCTCGATTCTGGAGTCCAACAAGGAGGAATATTATCCTATCTCTTATTTTCTATATTCATTAACTTTGTAACCCATATTCTCTGCAGCTCTTACCATCTGTATGCTGATGATCTTCAGCTTTACGTACAGACTGTCGTGAAGGGGTTTGATGGGGCTATTTTCCAGTTGAATGATGATCTCAAACGCTTACTTGACTGGTCTATCAGCTTCGGGATATCGGTAAATCCAACTAAGTGTCAGGCAATGGTGGTAGGCACCCCGCGGCAGCTGGGTAGCCTTAGGACTGATTGGCCGGTGTTAACCTTTAACGGCACTGCTATACCTTACAGTCCTCACGTCAAGAACCTTGGCCTGTTTGTGGACAATACTCTGAGTTGGGATAAGCACATTATTGAAACGAGCAGAAAAGTCATTGCTTCCTTACGCTCCTTATTAGTGTTGCCCAAAATCGGTCTTGGTCTTGCAGTCTTGTTCTTGCATTTCCGCAAGACCAAGACCGAGAACAAGACCGCCTAATTTTAGCAAGACCAAGACCAAGACTGACCGTGCATGATTTGAGCAAGAACAAGACTAATCCTGCAAGACTCTTGCGTCTTGCAATTAGGACTAAGTGTCGTTTCAGGGAATATTAGAGTTCGGGTATACGCTTTGGGACTCTAAAAAATATAGAAAAAAAATTGAAAATTGGATTGATTAAGATGAACATGTAGACGTAATAGACTTTTCATTACTCATACACGGAAAGTACGCTTGAAGTTGCCTGAGCATAGGGTTGAAAGCTTCACTTTCAGCCCTAGGGCTGTAAAGTTTTTTTCAGCCCTAGGGCTGAAAGTAAATAACTGTCAAATGTCACCTTCTATTTTGACATTCCTTTTGCGGCAAGTCGATGTATTCTGTTCAGCCATAGCTGTATTTGAAATTTCTTTATCTTGATTTCAAATGAATATTTAAACAATCGAAGCAGGAATATACTCATTAATGTATGTTTCACTTAATTAATTTAATTGAATAAATTTGAGCTAACCATTTACGATAGAAATGAAAAAATATAAACTTTAAATAGAAATATCATCAACTTTGTTGTAGGTAATGTTTCAATAAAATTTTGTTGGTTAACCTTATGTATCTGATTTTTATTTACTTTTCTTATATTCGTAATGAAAAGCAGAGTGTTTACCTCGGAAGAAAGATCTTATCAATGCCTTCGAACTATTAGCGCTCTTGCTACGCTCGTGCGCCAAACCATCTCGTGCATTGAAAAGGTAACTTGCCCATCTTGTGTAACAATCTACTATTGAGAAACTGTATGCATGTCCCTCAACGTCATTTGGATCTGGATCTTGTCTTTAAGGCTTAGATGGTGACGAGTTGGAGGAGTACCTAAGTAAACCGAGAGCAGCCAGCTCGGAAGACATTTTAGAGTGGTGTAGGACGCATGAGGCAGAGTATCCGACTTTATCGAAGATTGCCCGTGATTTTCATTCAATACCTGCTCTTCAGTGTCTCCTGAGAGATTTTTTTCCAAACCGTCATTAGTAATTAGAAAACATAGAAATAGGCTGAGTGATGAGTCAGCCAGATGGTTACTTTGTATTAATTCTTGGTCAAAAGAATTAATATAAAGTAATAGTAATGTCAAAGCTATTGTGTACTGTTCTGAAATTAAATTTTTGTTGTATTTTTATTTAAATAAATGGTTAAATCAATGAATACTGTTCTATAAATTAATTTGTATAGTATTTTATTTTTCATTTAAATAAACGGTAAATTGTATAACTCTTTTATTCCATTGCATTCAAGGTGAGGCCTTGGCTGTCTTTCTATCTCTTTCTAGACGACCTTTTTTGACGACCGACTTGGTGTAATGGTTAAGAAGTTGGCTACTACACCAGAGGTCGCGGGTTCGATCCCCGCACAGTACAAACATTTGTGTGCATGAACATGTCTGTTTGTACTGGTCTGGGTGTCTCCTATGTATAATAAGTATGTATTTACAAAAGAAAATGTATTTAAGTATGTTTATCCGTTGTCTAGTATCCCATAACACGAGCTTTAATTAGCTTACTTTGGGGCTAGATGGCGCTGTGTGGAATAGTGTCCAGGGATATTTATTTATTTATTTATTTATTCTAGACATTCAGGGGAGTCCAAAGATACACATCAATTTATTTTTAGCTTCTGTATAATGTTCCTAAAATTGTTGACTTTCCTGAAAGGAAAATAGTTTAAGTATTTATTGATATATTATATCTAGACAGAATGGGAAAAAAATAGGTAAATTTGGTTAGGTTAGGTTAGAACAGTGACCACAAAACGCGCGAGCCGAGCGAGCGAAGCGCGCGTGCCGCGGCAGCGGCCGGCGAAGCGCCAGAAAATACTACTGTGGATTTATGTATGGCCAATTTTTGTAGACGAATAAAGAAATTGAAGAAAACAAATAAAAAAAAATAGTTTAAGTATTAGTTGATATTTTATCTAGACAGAATGGAAAAAACATAGGTACCAAAAAACTTAGACAAATTTTGGTTAGGTTAGGTTAGAACAGACGAGAATACTACCGAGGTATCCCTGCCTGTCGTAAGAGGCGACTAAAAGGGCCCTTGGGGTCGCGAAGCACACGCGGGGGGGCCTGCGTGTGTTTCGGTTTGCGATCCCGAGGAAGACGGTAACGCGTGTCTTCGGACACAGTGGTCTGTGTTATCGTGCACTGGAGTTGAGCTTGCTCCTCCCGAGGCTGGCTGCCAGGCGGCCTTGCGCGCCGAAGGGTCCTGCGAGGAGTCTCTCCCTCGTTGGGGATCCCGGGTCCCTTCTATTCTGCGCCGAAGATGACCACCGTCAGGTTTTAGTGGGTAGGGGTCTCTGTTTCCCAGGAGTTCCGAGTCCCACATATCCCAGGTGTCCCGAACCCAGGGCCTTGGGAATGCCTAAAAGCATTTCCTGACGTAAAAAAAAAAAATAAAAAAAAAAATAATGATGAACATTCATTTAAATTCATGATGATGACGATTCAATTAAAAATTAATTGAATTTTCCCAACAGACTAAATCGTAAGGTTGAAAAAAGAAGTGCAATTTTATAAAATAACATTTTGTTAAATGACATTTGGACAAATGCTTCATTTGCGAAACATATTATTTGGTGAAATTAAAAAAGATCAATTGACATTTTAATATTCAAAACATTTAACAAATACAGTGTTTGCAAATGGATCATTTGCTAAGTTTGTTTTTGTAAGATGATACTTTTGTCAAATGTCTCGTTTGCCAAATGAACATTTGGTTAAACGTTGTTTGTCGAATGACCATTTGTCAATAATTTTTTGGTCAACCATTAGTAATCCCTATTAGACAGATAGCTGGCGAACCATTTAAGTGCTATTCCTCTGATACCATAGTCATGGAGCTTCTGTAGCAGTATTTCATGGCTCACGTGACCAAACGCTTTTGACATATCAAGAAATACTGCTAGTGTTGGTATCTTATCATTAATTCCTTGTGTAATTTCTTTAATTAATGAAAAACAAGCTAAAGTGGTCGATTTGCCCTCCTGGAAGCCGTACTGTCGTTTATTTATGATGTTATGCTTTGTTATAAACGAGTAAAGACGTGTTGCCATCACTTTTTCAAATATTTTGGATATCACCGGTATAAGTGTGATGGGCCTGTAGTTACCCATATCTCTATCGTCCCCTTTTTTGAATAAAGGCTTAACTACGGAAAATTTAAGGTTGTCTGGGAAAATGCCCTTTTCCAAACATAAATTTATTATGTATGTTAATGTAGTACATATTTTTGGCGAACACATTTTAAGAATATCGGTGCTGATTTCATCGTGCACTCCTAATCTGTCCCAAGGGCTCCTTGATAAACTTGAACGTCTGGTAAACAGTTGCATTAGGTTTATCTATGGTGTACGAAAATACGACCACATTACTCCCTTTCGTTCTCAATTAAAATGGCTTAAAAATTCGTCACCGTAGGAAATCTCGAACGCTCTGTTTACTTATTAATATTCTTAGCAATCCCAATTCCCCTAGATATCTGAAATGTAATTTTAAGTATAAGGGCGAGTGCAGCACGCGCAACCAGCGCTCGCATAGCCTTTTGCTGCTTCACACTCCTCTTCAAACGTCTTCCCATATGTCGAATTCTTTCACATTAGCTGCCATTAGGCTATGGAACTTGCTGCCTAATAAAATTTAATTGTCGACTAGTAGGTTTTCCTTCAAAAGAGCAATCCACAACTTCTTCTTAGATAAACCTTAACTCAATTAACCAAACCTCTCTCCTTTCAAGACAATGTTTTAAGATGTACGAGTAGGTATGATATTTAGTGTATGTATCTTTAAATTTATGTATTATGATTATGTATGTGTAATATGTATAATTTTGGTATGAATATGTTTTTTGTATTAATAGTATATTTTATTTCCGGTTTTATGAGACACCGCCAACACGATTTCTGCTTCGCCCAGTGGTTGACTGGTAGAGAATGCCATTAGACATTAAGTCCGCCAATTGTACTTTTTCTTTGTGCAATGAAGAATAAATAAATAAATAAATTGATAATGGTACTCTAAAGTGTCACGTTTCCGAGTTATTTTAAGGCAGCAAAGGCGATTCCTAATTAAAAAAATTTCAACCAAAAACATATTACTAAACGGTTGGTTGTGTACTCTCGCATTTTTATGAAGTGTGCATTTGTAAATGCTTAAAATAATGAGGTTAATGTGGTTTTTACGTGTTTCTTGCTTAGGAGACATACTCGTACAATTTTATTCGTGACAACATAGGATAGGCAAATAGTGACCATAACGCTCTAAGCGATTTCTTCTGGGCGACTTTGTGATGTGGGAAGCGGAAGAAGTTATCAGACTGTTCAAATGTCCAAAATCAGTTATTTGTTAACAAAATAATATCTACGAAAATCCTCATCAGTAGATTTTTAATGAATATCACCTTTTCCATATTATCAATCTTTAGCTCCAAATAACTCGGAATCGTGACACTTTAGGGTAGGTACCATACAGACATTTTTTGCTTGTTTATCCATATAATATACCACTTTCAGCTTGCGCGGAGACGTCGAAAAAAAAACAAAATGGCAGCAGGGTGCTATGCCAGCTTCCATACAAAAATGTTCAAACCCCTTTCGGTAAATTAACGGCAGGCTCTTATTTTACGTGTTGCGTACATGAATTGAATCCTAGTTGCTATGGATTTAGTAGGTTACATTGCACACATGAGAATAAATAAAAAATATTATCAATTTCACATTTTCATAGGTCAGTAACATTATTTACAAAAAAACACGACTTCATATATAATTACCATCTAAATGAAATAATTATACTGAAAATTACCTTACTTACAATTTATATGTACATCTATTACAATTTCTAATAAAATAACTATTTCCAATTATTAAAAACACAAATAAAAATATACATATTTTACTTAATTTTAGTAATTCATTTGTCACGAAGGGACTTTTTACGTACTTATATTTGTGCTATCCTCAAATAAGGTTTTTCCTTTATTATCACATTCTTCATCATTTTTCTAATTTGGAGAACAATTTTTTCTGATAGATTCTTCCCTAATATTTGACTTCAAAATAGGTAGAAAGCTTTGGTTAATGTCTTAGTAAACCGTGGAAATTACGTAAGCGACGTATGACTTTACCCGTACGTCTACCACGAGTTGCCACTTTAAATTTACATTTAAAAAAATGAATTGGGATTTGACATTGTCATGTCATGTCATGTCAAATCCCAATACAAATTTTAAAGCGAACGATAACGTAAATTTAAAGTGGCAACTCGAGGTAGACGTACTGCTCTCACATTTCATACTTTGACTTAAAGAAGCAGTTCAATCCACGTCGAATTTATGTCAACCGAGTGTAACGTCAACGTTGAGTTTGATGTGAACTTTATACAAAACGGATACAATACTCCACTGCGTTAGGACCGCATAAATGTAAGTGTATTTATGTATTTCACGCCTTAACTTGTGCTCCATATACCCTGCTTTCCCAACCTTCCCTAGGGGTGATCTTCAGTTTCAAAGGGCTTTTAGGAGTCGGTATCAGATACTCAGGCTCAAAGTGAATCTTTCTTGGAGTGCTGACGTCTAGTTCCATCTCAAACTTCTTCATGACTGTTATCAGTCCAGCCATGACTTGCATTTTGGCAAACCTCATACCTGGAAAAAAATATAAATATAAACAACAAGAAAAAGCTCGAGGATGAGGTCGATTAACGGTGTTGCAGCGGAAGAAAAATAATTCAAGGCCAAGGCAGTTGTCGAGCAAGCTTACTTGAAGAACTAGCAATACTAGAAATCGTTTTTTACCAGGGGAATAATGAATAAGTTTAATTGGTGGCTAACGCCTCCGTGGCAGAGTGGTTTCAGAGCTCGGCCCGAAGCCCGGGGGTCTCGGGTTCACTTACAAGGTCAGGCAAAGTATGTTTTAGGATCTTTCGGGACATGGCCCGGGTTTGTGATCATCAACCCGCATTTGGCAGGCCTGGTGGTTAAGCCAATACAAAGTTAAGCCATTGTAACGATAACTTGAATTCAATGATGAATGCCTTTACCCAGTCACTGCTGGGGACAGAATATGGGTTAATTACTGACTCCTACGGTACTTGCTCATTGACTTACTAAACCAGTTTTTATCAAAAATATTAGGTTTCAAAATCACTGCAAGATTTAGCTACTTTTACCATTGACATTGTAATTACAGCTTGATTGTTGATTTAGCTTCAGAGTTATGAAAAACTTACCCAAACAAATTCGTCCTCCATCTCCGAAGGGTATGTAGCTGTGCGGAACGATGTTTTGCCTTTCAGCACCCAGGAACCGCTCCGGCCGGAACACCTCAGGCTCTGGGAAAAGCTTGGGATTCATGTGCATGTGGTACACTGGTATGTGAACGCGGACGCCTTTCTTGAGATGCACTCCCGACGGGAACGTGTAGTCATCCATTACCTCTCTCGTGAGGTTCACCAGTACAGGGTAGAGCCGCAGAGTCTCTTCAACACAGGCCATTGTGTATGGCAATTCAGTCACGCAATCATAGGTCAGCTTTCCATGCTTTCGCAGAAAGGCGTCTACTTCCTCCTGGCATTTCTTCTGTGCTTCAGGATGCTTCGCCAGCTCGTACAAAGTGTAAGCGGTAGTTGTCGCTGACGTTTCGTAACCAGCTATGAAAAATACCAAACACTGTGACACCATGAAACTGTCAGTCAGAGGAATGGAAATCTTTTTATCCCCGCCAGTTTTTGCATTAGTCATACTATCGCCAACCAATTGATTTTGTTGTTTAAAAGTCAAAATAAAATCTACAAAATCATTTCTCGTCGATGGTTTAAATTGACGCGATTCAAATACTTTGTTCATAAGTTGGTGGAAGAATGCATTTATCCCATCTGGAGCAGTTTTTAATCCTAAAGAATAGAAGATTCTAGGCCAGATTGATTTTGCTAGGTTTTTTAAAGCGAACACTTTTGATCCATCAAAGAATGAAACCCCGGCTTTCGTAAACGGGTTCTCTTGGTAATCATTGCTCATGGTGTCCGAGTCGACGCCAAAAGCGCAGGAGCTTATGCAGGCCATCGTGAATCTGGCCATGAAGGGTCGCGCTGCAATCGAGTCCGATACCTTCGTGTCTCTGTCTAGAAGTCTCTCCAACTCGTGGGAACAGTTCTCTATTAGATAAAACATATTCCTCATTTTGGCTGACGTAAATACAGGAGTCAGATTCTGGCGTGTTACTTTCCATTTGTCTCCGCCGCTAAAGAAAATATTTTCATTTATAAACTCCTTGTGAGCAAAGTCGGTTACTTCTCTGCCATTGAAGTAGTAGAAATCTTTGGTGGTGACGAGTTTAACGATTTCAGGATCCTTGACGATGAGAGTTGGTTCTGTGCCATAGAATGCGCCAACGTAAGGTGCATCCGGGAACTTTTTACAGATCTCATCTACAAGATAAGATACGTGTTTCCTCAGTAGTAGGAACTCACCATAATTACCTAATATAGTCGTTGGTTCAAGATAAGGAACATTTTGCTTTTTCCAATAGTTGAACTTTCTCCTTGAGAAAAAGTAAATTGCGATAATGATCGCGGATAGCGTGAATGAGAGAGCAGTTAACAACATGTTTTCGTTACGGTTTGTACCAGATCACAAAATGTATTGCGTTCTTGAAATGTCTGCCTGCCTATTTATAAAACTTTTTGCGTAACATCATGCTGATTCCACTTGTTATGTTTTTTTTCCTAATCAAACAGATATGATAAAAACGAAAACAAATGCGTCTGATATATTTGCTTATAGATTCGTTGGACTTAGATAAGGCAATTAAATTACCTAACAGGTTTAATTTTATTGATTAAGTAAGAGAAATAATAAACTAGCAACTAAAATACTGAAATGCGCCGCAGAATATGTCGGCCACAAATACTGATTATTGAATATTTAGAGGCTCTGATAGTATTTTTGGTGGTTAGGTTAGTACCTATGTCGCTCCATTAAATACCTACTATTAATTAAGTATGACCAGGACGGTCGGTAGGGCCATGGGTGGTTGGTCGGTTTGTATCCATTAAGTAATGAGAATTAAGTTTTATTTGCTACTATAAGATTTTGAATTTCACACTTCCTATACAATTGAATGTAAATTTAAGTATGATGCCGTAAAAGTATTTCATTGAAATTTATATAACAGCTGATCAAAAAATAAAGATTTAGAAAGAGATTTGTTTTTTTTTGGTTAAACTGGCCTTCAAAACTTGGTGAAAGAACAGTATTTTCTTTTTCAGTTAACATTTTTTCTAAATTTTCAGGGCTATAAATGTAAAGCCTAGTATTATTCAGCTAACGATGATTAATAAAAAACTAAGCATGTACCTAACTCAACTATTCGCGCCACCGAACAATCCTTACTTATCTATTATTACTTAATCCGTAACATAAGGGATACTTAGGTACTTCTTACATTCGAATTTCTATACACGTGACAATTTTTATTAGCAAGTCACCGTGAATTGTTTAACTAAATCAAAACAAAGAATAGGTAGGTATATCACTATACAAATTCACGTTAACACGTAATACATACATGTTATTTTAAAATGATTGTAATGATGAATTGCATATTATTAATCTCATAAAATAAAGTCGTCATGATAAGTGCGCTAAATATTTCTGTTGACCGTTGATTTTTTATTTTATTTTTTTATTTAACGTTTTATGTGCTTCTTCTGGGCAAAGTAAATTCCTGTACTTATCAACTAATCTCGACTCGTGGGAAGTGTCGCCCACTGGAATAAATTGATGAGTCATCGCAATATAAAACAGGTGACCACTATCTGTGGTTACACCAATATCATATTAGCACAAACTGAGCAGAGCCTAGTGTTATGGGCAGATACTTATAGATAGATAGGTTTCATGGTGAACGGAACACTCGAAAGCCCACTTTTCACTAAGTAGTATTAGAACCCAATGTGGTAGGTTGTGAGCCTTCTGCCGCTATTCGGGTTGATTAGGTTTTTATCGATGTTTTCCATCACGGAAGAGTTAGTCGGAAATTAAACAATGAACACAAAGATTTTGGTTCTGGCTAGATTTGAACTCGGGACCACACGATCCGCGATCCGAGTTGGAGTGCTTAACCACTAGGCCACGACGCTCTCCATCGAATCTAGTCCATATTAAAATTAATGTTCATCAATAGGTATCCTGTAATGGCCTTTAATCTGAAATTCGATAACTTCCCAACTTTTATTTGCAAGTCACTATGAATTGTTTTAATAAATCAAAACAAAGAAAATATAAGTATATCACTATGCTGTTCGCATTAACACACACAAACACGTAGATAAGTTCTATTTTAAAATGATTGTAATGATGACTTGCATATTGTATCTATATCAATAAGCTGTTCGCATTAACACACACATACACGTAGATACTTTCTATCTTAAAATGATGGTAATGATGACTTGCATATTTTCAATCTTTCAAAAATCAAGTCAATATGACAAAAGTGCGAAAATTCTATTAACCGCTAGTGAAGAAGAGAAGGGAAGAGAGTAAAGATAACTGTTATTACGTATTCATCTGTAACAGAGTTAGATCAAGTCAGGAAGTCAGTCTCTGTGTGGTATGCATGCACCACCTTCAGATGGTTCATTTGGTTCCGCAGTTTCTGACAACGACTCGTGACATTTTAACTTCCCACTGTCCCCGTCAGCCGAATCTAGGTCAGGGGGACAACGGGAAAGAAAATTAATCACGTCCCGCTGTCCCCGTGACTGGGACACGGCATACGGGGGCAAAGGGAATACAGGTGTCAGAAAATATAACGATATGGTAAGATACGACTGGTACGACTTTAGCCGCGTTTCGAGGTTGTGACACCAGAGATGTGCGAGGATGCGTTGCGAGGAATGTGTTAGGAACCAATAGAATTGTTTCGCAGATCTCTGGTGGAAACGCACCCTTAGTGTGGGAACTATTTTGAACCACTCACCCTCACTTAACACACACGTTCACCAAACCTGGTAGTTCATAATTCATAAACTTTATTTGCATAAGAACATGGTATTAACAGATGTACATATCATAGATAAAGTGTGCGACATGTCTTGCCAATTTATTAGCATGCAAATCTTAATCCGAAGAGTAATAATTAATTAATAATATTCCAAACAATAATGTCATACTAGAGCCACACAAAACAAAGCGAAAATAGTAATAATGTTAAATCAAATATGGCTGGATCAGTACCTAGATACTAAATTAAATAAATTGAAAATTAATTAAGAATGTCACACTTAAAATCTACGGTCAATGAATTCTTTAATGTCATATATATTGACTGACGACCGACTTGGTGTAATGGTTAAGAAGTTGGCTACTACACCAGAGGTCGCGGGTTCGATCCCCGCACAGTACAAACATTTGTGTGCATGAACATGTCTGTTTGTACTGGTCTGGGTGTCTCCTATGTATAATAAGTATGTATTTACAAAAAAAAAAGTATTTAAGTATGTTTATCCGTTGTCTAGTATCCCAATAACACAAGCTTTAATTAGCTTACTTTGGGGCTAGATGGCGCTGTGTGGAATACTTGTATAACTTGGCCTTGAATGCATTCAGAGTCAGATTTTTTATATCAAAGGGAATACTAGTTAGGGTAAGCAATCTACTCCCGCTACCTGCGTTAAGGGGAGTAGAATAATGCCGAGGTCAAATGGGCATTCTCCTTTGAATACAAAAGATTTCATATTTACGTTATTTAGTATACACGTAAAAAGACCACCACAATAGCTATCAACAGATATAACTTGGGAGGTGTAATTTTAAAGACAACAAAAAAACAATATAAAACTTTACGCGCCTTTTTCTCGGTTTTGAGCACGATGAAGTTACTCGTAAATACAAATACAAAATACAAATAAACTTTATTGTGAATCACAGGTTTAACAATAATGTTCAGAGTGCCAAGTGCGAGTTGCAATGAGAGAAGTGAATAACTTCACCATCGCGTTTGCGAGAAACAAAACGCGAATTTGTATGGCATCGAGTGAGCGCCATCTAGCGGCCTGAATGTTGCACGAATTCGCCGCTAGATGGCGCTGACTCGATTCCATACTATTTGACATTTACGTGCTCGCAAAACGCGATGGTGAAGTCATTCACTTCTCTCACTGCAACTCGCACTCGGCACTCAGATCATACATGTTTAAGAGTCTCACTGTGTTCCGCCTCACAGGCATACAATAGTAACAATCTTAATCCGAATGTCAGAATTTATTACAAAGTAGTCAATGAAAAATTATAATAAAGTAATTAGATAGGTATGCCAAGAAGTAAATAGAACACAATTAAATTAAGTTAATTCAAACAAATTGTCAACAAATCGGACTACAATCTGTATCGTAGCAAGCTGCCGTCGCACAAAAATTCAGTGATAGCGTAACAGCACTTTAGAATGAGAAGATCATGGAGTTCCGTTTCCGTGTTTTATGGTTAAATTGTTAATATTGCGAATACAGTCTGGAAGTTTATTATAAATACGAGGAGCATTACAAAACATACTCAGGTTTAACAAAGCCGGTTTATTCGGCATTATACAAATCTTATTTTTATGACGTTCACGCTTGTGAAAAGTGAATTAATGTTTGTTACTTTTCACGGAAATGCTACATTCGAGTATGTATTAACAAGGAACCGTTAAAAGCTTTAGCCTCATGAAGTGCGGCTGACATGAATCTGTCTGGCGCAAATTATACATGGACCGAATACACTGTTTTTGAGCTTTGAGAACATCATCTTTGTCGGTAGAATTTCCCCAAAATATAATTCCGTATCGTAATGTCGATGCCACGTAGCCATGATAGGCCGTCAGCAAAGCCGACTCATTTGAATTTTTTCTCAAATTGCGTAATGCGTATGAAAATTGACTTAACCTCTTGCAAATATATTCAATATGGGTTTTCCATTTAAGCGTGCTGTCACGCGGCCATTTAAGTTACGGTGGTTATGGTTAGCGCGGCAGTATTAATAGTAGTGGAGCGAGAATGGATCCCTGTAGGGCTCCATAAGTTCGTTAGTTGCGCGTAAATACTGTTACTGTATCTTATCACACTTATCAGTCTTACATAAGTTATTTATATAAAGCAAAAAATAACGAGATATGACTGATAATAATGATGATACTTAAGATAAGAAGACTCATAATGATTGCCAGTCGGGAAGTTGATAAAATTATTATTATAAATAAATAAATTAATATAAATAAATATGCGCCAGACAACACACCTCTTGTTGGTCTCGAAGTAGGGATTATATCCCTGTGTTACGAGGTACCACACAAGGAAATAGGCCAGGGGCATCTCCCAGCACACCCAGACCCGAGTCAATTCAGAAAAGATCGTTTCCTGAATTGACCCGACCGGGAATCGAACCCGGGACACTAGGGAAATCGAGGCGAGAAACCGTGCTACAGCGCACTACGCCAACCGTGTAAAACATTATTATGTTATGTCTTTAACATTGTTACATTAACATTCGATGACCGACTTAGTGTAATGGTTAAGAAGTTGGCTACTACACCAGAGGTCGCGGGTTCGATCCCCGCACAGTACAAACATTTGTGTGCATGAACATGTCTGTTTGTACTGGTCTGGGTGTCTCCTATGTATAATAAGTATGTATTTACAAAAGAAAATGTATTTAAGTATGTTTATCCGTTGTCTAGTATCCCATAACACAAGCTCTAATTAGCTTACTTTGGGGCTAGATGGCGCTGTGTGGAATAATGTCCAGGGATATTTATTTATTTATTTTATTTATTTATGTCTTTTTTACCACTCGTTTTGTGAAGAAGCTTCAAAGAGCAATGGAGACGCTATTGTTAGGTTCGACTTCCAAACCAGGATATATTATCTCCATTTTTGTAATAGTTAGGTTATTATTGTTGGGAGCAATACACACACACAGGTAGAGTCCTTTTAGGAAGACTAAGATAATTACATACATATTAGAGGAGGTTTATTATCGATGTTTTCCATCAACCGGAGGGTTCGTCGAATATTAAACAATGAACACAAAGATGGTTCTTAGCAAGATTTTAACTTGGGACCACACGATCGACGACCTGGGTAGGAGTACCTAGACCACGACGCTCTCCAAGTATATTCATGAGACATATACCCAATATATTATTTTATTCAACAAATAACCTAATAATATAAAATCAGAAGAAAAACTTTCACTATTTACTAAAAAACTTAAACCATTCTTAATAAACAAATGTTTCTACACAGTTAATGAATATTTCAACACAACTATGCAATAATAATAAAGATAAATATATAAAATAAATATGAATAAAAATAACTGTTTAATATAAAAATGTAAAATTATAAATATGCATAATTTAAGATTGATTTATTCAGAAATATAATATACCTATATAATTACTTGTAATTTTTATGTGTTCCTGAAAATGTTGATCTATTTAAATGTTATTCAAATGTTTATAATTGCTATGATGTAAGTTATGTATTATTACTAAGATTACTTAGATAGCATGTTGCCTAAGTTGCAGTGCTCGAAAAGAGCAACTAAGTTGTAAGCACTAAACATAATGGACCAACCTATGTACACTTAGTTTGCAATAAATGATTTGATTTGATTTGATATTTTTTTTGCGTTATACCTATTGTTAAAGATAGCAACCATGAACATCACATACCATCAAAGGACATCGCTTGTTCCCCATACATTAGATGCTCAGGAACGCACAGCAATGAGAAAATACTCGTTGTGGTCGGAATTATTCACAAATTCTCATCAGGCATTTGTTGAAACACAGACAACTTGAGGAACCGTGGCCTGCTACATCATTCATTCAATTCAATCAATCATTAACGGTCATATTCATTTTGTTATTAGAGTATTGGCAGATGGCAATTTTGTTATAACAGAAAGCGGGCGTTAAGAATTTAAGTTCATAAATGCTTGAGACGAAACACAATTATAGCGCGATCTAAAGAGGTATAACTCCATCTGTTGGAATAACTTGAAACTAATTTGTCATGACTTTTGACAAACTGTCAACCAATCATATCCACCACCAACCATATCAAATTGTGAAGTAGCACAAAATAAAGAGTTTACAGCAGGACCGGTCTCGCCTTTTTCTATCAACTTGCCAGATCGCCTAGGGTTGCTACTCGCTACTATAGTCGCCAGATAAGCGCGATTTGACAGATACCGCGTAAAATAAAATACATCAAGTGAAAAATTGCACCTAGTTCGACGAAAACAAAAATATACTCGTACAAAAGGGGTACAGTTAGATTAAAAGGAGTTGAGATGGGTGAATACGTATAAAAGTATTATATTATAAGAATTCATTTACCGGGTTCCAGGTGCAACCTGCTAGCCTAATGGCTAAATCATACAGTCCTACCTACCTACCTACCCAGTAGGCTGTAGATAACACCATGAGCCACCGCTTCGGCGGTCACCTGTCGGCGGCGCGGGGCAGCAGCCGTGACATAAAATAATATACCAAAAATACTGGTGTTTTACCAATGCATGATAAGATAAGTTACGGAAAAAGTAAAAGCCCATTTGTACTGGATTTGAATGTGTTACGAAATATAATGGTTTACCTACCTATAAACTTATAATACTCGTACATAGTAGTACTAACTTGCAAACGTTATCTGAGTCTTACTTATTTTTCAACATCATTTAGTAACTTAAAAAACGTATAATCACAATTTCGTGTGGTGTTCATACACTGCGACAGAAATATCTGCGCAAAATCATTTTTGACCATTGAACTATAATGTAAAATTGGACGTCGCTTCTTCCCGAGCGGGTCTTTAACCTCGTCCACGTCGTTCGCTATGAACCATTGGCAAAGGCGATTCTTGTAAGTTTGCCATGACTGCACATTATGGTCAAAACTACACAAAATTCCGAAAATGCCATTTTTTTTTAATGTGGGTACTCGTCGCCACGAGGGACGTGCGCAATGTTAAGCAAGGTTGAGCGTACTGACGTTTATTTGGATATCAACTTAGGCGTGGAGGCAGCCACGCACACACATGTATGCATACCCAACAGGTTCTATTTTGAGGTAAAATTAATATAAAAAATTAAAAATGTTTTAAGTATGTTACTGTTTTGGATTGTGCACGTTCAGACTTTAGATATATCAAGCAAATAATTTACTACTTAATAATAAATATATACCTACCCACTTCACACACATTGACCTAATTCTGAAATACATAATTACTTTTCTTTAGTCAGTCAGTGTTACGAATATCGGAAGCAACGGAGGTTTTACAAATACTTGTATATATTCTAAATTAAATAACACCCAGACACGGAACAAACAATGCTAATCACTTTAAAAAAATGTTTGTCCTGGGTGGAGTTCTCACTCTCACCTACAACCCTCGGCTCAGGAGGTAAGGTGTGGTAATAAAAACAATTACTCAACGTAAGTAGCTCTGTGCTTCATAGTAGTAAACATTTGGATTTAACACAGTTAATAAAACTAAAAGTATTGAATAATCTTTATTTTAATCATCATCATCAATTAACAATTCATCCAAGAATGCCGCTGGTGGATGTAAGTGGTCAGGATTATACCTATCCGAAGACAAAAATGTTATTAATACCATATTAAGAGAACAACTACCCACAGTTCCAAGCCGGTAGGGTTATCAGTTACAGGCTTACTGTACAGTAATGGCCTGTTATATTCATCTGTAGATTCTTTATTTTTAATAATATTTAAGCACCTTATTTAAACTCGATTCGTTTTCATGCTCGTTTGTATGCTATGATCAAACAAAATGTCGGAAGCAATGGAATGAAAAATTATTGAAATTAAAACTTTTATCTTGGTTTTGAAAACCCCGCTAGCTTCTAGATTTTCGTACATAAGAATAATAATTGTAAACTATCAAACACTCAAAGATCTGTATAACTAAATTTAATACGACTCGTACGTCTACTCGTTATAAAAGCTTAATCCAGTCTCTCCGTCCCGTCCAAGTTCCCCATACACAATCGTGTATTCTAATTAAACAAACTTACTCAGCTAATTACAAAGGTAATGCTAGAACCTAAACACAGGACGCCATTACTTTAATGTGCTTAAACTAAACAAGGCGGCTGAATAAAGGTTTGGAGTAACACGACGCGTTATTGTCACTCATATCAGAACGTCTAAACGCTGATGCCCAGCTAAAGACAAGGTGGCCTTTGTTCTTCAGCTCGCCGTCGTACACGAGGCTCCAATTGCTAACATAATTATAATTCAAAAGTAATTTTATCACAATAAAAACGTCAGTTCACCGGGTATTTTGCGTTAATCAATTTTGAAACGACTCTGGAGCAATTTTGGGACATCTCCTTTTTATGGTGTGATTTATATCTGTTACTGTACGTAGTAACTATTAAGGCGAGGTGGTTCTGCACAACTTTTGCCGAGGTAAACTGGTGAGCCACGCGTATCAAAAAAGAAACACTTAAATAATCGATTAAAAAAATTAATAGATGTAATGAATAAAAACATACGGATGAAATTCCTCCAGTTAACTTTTGGTAAAGGACTCATATTATCAGATCAATTATTTTAGGAATAAAACCAAAAATAGAAGACCAAATTTCACGAAAAGAGGTAACTTTGTGAATTTATCCTATCGAGCCAACTTTATCAAACCATGTTTCCACCGGATGAATTCCCTGTATTATCCACAATATCAGTAAATTTTATTACAGCGCCTCTGGCGGTTAAAGGGTACCGCGGAAGGGTATAGTATAGATCAGCTATTTTCTTTTTAGGTTTGTTAATAACTGTTTTTTTAATACCAAACTACAAATGTTAATAATTTAAACTATTAGTGGATGAATGGCGAGCCGGTACGCGGTACTACAAGTGTTATTCCAATCTCGAGAACGAAGCAAAGGAAGTATAATGTTCTACAACTGCTATAGATAGCCTAATGACTTATACTCAGTCGTCAATTCCATTATGAAATCTTATCTGTTTCCCTGAGCCCTCATGTATTTGCGACGTATGACTATAATATTTGATAATTATTTAGTTTGTTGCTCAGCTACTTGACCCATCTAAAGTCTACGGCTTGTACCTTCTGTACAGCCAGCCACAAAAATAAGAATTTGTAACAAATTTTACAAATTCATGTATAATGTTGTCATAAATTTTCAACATCTCTTTAGTTCTCCGAAAGAAAGATTGCTAACTTTGCTTTTATGTAGTTTAAAAATTATGTATTTTAGGCAATGTTTATTAGTGATTAATTTTTTAGCAATTAAAGGCAACAAAAAAAACACTTTGAATTGATGCTGTCCTGACACATGTTAGTAGAAATGAAAGGGACAGACGTGTTAGAGTTACTCAACTTTAATTATAGTTTCTAAATATGGGCGACGATGGCTTTGGAGCTAAAACTTAAATTTGAGCAAAAAAAATTGTCATTTTTGAAAACCTTGCAACCCTCATGCTTAAGGATAAAGCTTATAGGATTTTTTTTTCATTTTTTTTTAGTTAAACAAAGGCTGGCGATATTTTCTTCTTTTTAGATACGTTATTTTTTTTTATTCAATTGAGTTCAATGGATCATTTTCGTGATTTGCAATCGATGATACAAAGTGACGCTGCTAACGCTCTCTAGTGGTGTTTGTGTGAACTGGTTTTAAGTTATATTTGGCGATCAATTTAAATACTCATGTTCTTATCTTTAGGTGCAAGTAGTTCTGCGACTTCCCCGCAGATGTCGTATTTAAAAAAAGTACAATTGCTGCTGATTACAATATGACTAAACGATTGGCGTATCGCGCTGTTACACGGCTTATCGCCTTGACTGGCGTGGTGTCCCGGGTTCCCGGATCCTCGGTCGGGTCAATTTAGAGGAAGATCTTTTTTAGATTGACTAGGGTTTGGGTTTGCTGGGAGACGCCGCTGGCCTAATTTCTTGTCTGGTACCTCATAAGACAATGAAATTTATCCTTACTTCAAGTGGTCTTGAAGTTTGAGACAGGTGGTGTGTTATCTGGCGCTAAATAAATATTGTGAGAGTTTGTCACCTAAATTAGTTAGTTACGTAATTATGTTACTTACTTCACAATGGGCCCGATTTTTCAATTCTTAATTATTCCCTAGATAGCTAACTGGAGTATAAAATAACCTTGCTGTTTATCAAGCGAATAGATATTTTAAATTTTTCAATCGTCTTTTATTCAAAGCATAGCTATGTATCTATCGGTTGTCTATGTACATAAATCGCTAACTCTACACTGATTGTCCTAAAGCAAGATGCACTTATACAATCATTACAATGTTAGAATGAAACAAGACAAAAGTTGATGCTTGACAAATTGACATTGACGTATAAGAAAAATAACTTCAACATTTTTTGTAGTCTCTAAAGTTGTTGCAAAGAGTATGATTGCTTCATGTTTGAATGGCAAAATCTTTTCCAAAACTCCTTTTCATCCCATGTGCTAAAATAATTAGGTTACTCTCTTTTACAACTCGATCTTTTGACGACCGACTTGGTGTAATGGTTAAGAAGTTGGCTACTACACCAGAGGTCGCGGGTTCGATCCCCGCACAGTACAAACATTTGTGTGCATGAACATGTCTGTTTGTACTGGTCTGGGTGTCTCCTATGTATAATAAGTATGTATTTACAAAAGAAAATGTATTTAAGTATGTTTATCCGTTGTCTAGTATCCCATAACACAAGCTTTAATTAGCTTACTTTGGGGCTAGATGGCGCTGTGTGGAATAATGTCCAGGGATATTTATTTATTTATTTATTTATCTTTTCTATTGGGCTCAGCTTTTGTATAGTTAAGTAACTGCCTCTGCTCCAAAATCTTTGCGTCGAGTCGTACTAAACAAAATGAAAAAAATCACAAATGACACACAACCTCAAAATGTCAAAGAAAACGCATAGATAAAATCTTATCCAGCCCCTCAAGAAGCAGATAACTTTATTCCTCAGATAGCGGCTTTATTCACCAGATAACCTCTATCTGACCATTGAAAAATTAAAAATCTCAAATAAACTTTATTCAACAGATAAATATCATTATCTGAGGATTGAAAAAGCGGCCCCTCAGTCCAACTATTCTGTTCACCTATCTCTTCTTTCTGCTTCTCCACGATCTACCCCTTCAACTCACCTACCCGCTGGGCAACATAGCCCAGCGGGTAGGTGAGCAATAGCAGGCCTCTGTCACTGCATGTACTTGCGTGCGAAAATCACCTTCCAGCCGATTCCATGACTCATTTGACAGTTGGTTGTCAACAGCCGCGTAGAGCATTCGTACGCGAATTTTGCGGTTGAACTGACGCGATGACGTACTGTGAGTACTGACTAATGACATCTTTATCGAAAGAGGTGGCCCTGGCAATATACACATGTCTGTCACATGACAGCACGCATTTAGGATTAAGAAATTTGTCATTTTTCTATGGATAAGTAATCTGTGGTAATAGTACGTAGGATGGCTTTAGGAAAAATAAAAACACAACCTCTGCCATCTATACATTAATGCGATCCGTTATGAATTCAATCAATGAGAGATCACCTATTGTAGCTCTTTTCTTCGATATGAGTAAGGCCTTCGATTTTGTGGACCACAAACGACTAATCGAAAAACTCTACAAATATGGCATTCGAGGAGTGGCTAATGACTGGTTTGTTAGTTATCTTCAGAGCAGATATCAATCTGTTCACATTACTAGAACTTGTAACAATGTTAGTAATAGTTATAGTAGAACTACATACCGGTCTAATTATAGAGCCATTAGTTATGGAGTACCGCAAGGATCTCTACTTGGTCCTATTTTGTTCGTATTGTATATTAATGACCTGCCAAGTGCGACCAATCATGAGACAATCTTGTTTGCGGATGATACGACAGTATTAATAAAAGATAATTCACAACATAAAAATTCTAATAATTATGAAAATGAAATAAACCTAGCAATTAAAAATGTCATAGACTGGATGTCTGCTAGTAATTTAAAAGTTAATGTAGATAAAACAAAACTTATACAGTTTGGGACACACCGCACAAATAGAATGCCATTGAATATATCACATGAAGGTAAAAGAATTGAATTTACAAGTGAAACAAAGTTTTTGGGTATAAATGTCGACGAGAATTGTAACTGGAAATGTCACCTTAGTTATGTTTGTGATAAATTAAGCAGATTTTCATTCGCCCTTAGACGACTCAGGGAAATCTCTTCTACAGAGACAGCTCTTCTAGCTTACCACGCTCATGTAGCGTCCATGTTGCAATACAGCGTCATGATATAGGGTAACTGTACAAATATGGAACTTCTATTTAGAGTCCAAAAAAGGTGTCTGAGATCTTTGTTTGGAGCTTATTACCTGGATTCATGTAGACCGTTATTTAAAGAACGCAAATTGTTGACATTGTTGTCATCTTTGTACATTAAGCAAATTTGCATATTTGTTAAAAATAATCCAAAATGTTTTAAAGAGGTTAAAAGGGAATGTAAAAAAGTAAAGTAAAGTAAGTAAAGTAAAAAATCATTTATTCACTTAAGCTTTTACAAAGAAGCACTTATGAAATGTCAAAATTCACAAAAAATATATATAAACGATAATAGACGTAAATAAAATAATACAATAATAGTACATATACTAAATAAACATAATGCGAATCTACCATAATATTCAAAGGAATTACGTCCTAGACCAAAGAATAGACTCGAAATAGGTGATTCAAAACTAGCTTTGGTTCAAAAAAATGTACACTGTATGGCAATCAAGGTTTTTAATGCTTTGCCCGAATACTTGCGCGCACTGAATGGAAAGCAATTTGGATCTCAGTTGCATAATTTTTTAATCGAGAATTGTTTTTATTCCATTAGGGAGTTTCTAGACCATAACAATGCTAATTAATATATTCCATGTTTGACCTTAGAAGCTTTGATTGAAATATTGTATAGGATTATTTTCACATTTTAACTCTAATTGTATTTTATTTTGTATGATATTGTAACATTTCTTTGCCTGTAAAGAGGTAGAATATGCTGCGCCAATACCAATTTGACCTAACATCATATCATTGTACCATATTCTATGAAATAAATCATTCATTCATTCATTCATTCATTCATTAGGACTAAAGAGTCCGACGCTTCGATGGTCCTACTACTGATTTTCCTACCATTACCCTTAGGATAAGTTAACACCTACAATAGTTGCTTATGTCTGTAGTGAAGCTTTTGTATAGGAGTTCAGTACAGTGCCTCTAGAAAATAGTAATGGAACTAAGTGACATACCAGTCACTGGTATTAACTGTATTTTAAACTCATTGGACAGGTATAGGATTGAGACCATTATACCAAACGGGGATTAATAAACAGTCTTGATTGTATTTAATTTTGTATACAAACTTCAATCTTCAACTTGCATCCGGCCGTTTGCAAGGTGACCTACTCGGAATGTTTATTATGTTATTTCTAAAGAAGATGAAGCTACGAGTCGGTAATTTACCAAACAACAACAATTATTTGTAGCAAATTATAGTGTAGTTTTAAAATACAAAAATAATACTTAAGTGAATCCACGAACTGGTTTTCAAGAAAAAAATAAACAAGTGGGTAAAGGTTGCGGTCTTATTGTATGGTTTTTGCCGATGAACTGAATTCTTGTTTACAGTTTGATTCATTACAAATCGGTTACATTTTTTGGTTTTTGGATCAGGTTTATTTTCGACTTAGGGCCGATTTTTCAATCCTCAGATAATGTAATTTATTTGTAGAACAAAGTTTATTCGAAGGTTAACAAGATTTTCTATTTTCCAAAAGTCTGATAGATGTTAGCTGTTGAATAAAGCCGCTAACTGAGGAATAAAGTTATTTACTTCTTATGGGGCTGAATAAGATTTATCTATGCGTTTTTTTTGACATTTTGAGGTTATGTGGTGTGTCGTTTGAGATTATTTTCATTTTGTGAAGGAGTATTGGAGTGTTATTATAATCACAAACTTTTTACCACAACTTTAGACAACAAAAAAAGCTGAGGGTGTTTTTCTTATACGTCAGTGTCAATTTGTCAAATATCAACTTTTGTCTTGTTTCATTCTAACATTGCAATGATTGTATAAGTGCATCTCGCTTATGGATAATCAGTTAGCGAAAATCGGGCCTTAATATGATTCAGAACCCTAAGACCTGGTGACCCAAGGCTGCAAGACCGCCGAAAAATCGACTCACTGGAGATCTGGAGTTATAGACGTCTATTACAAATAGGTACCCTGGATGTCGTTTCGCACCAATGTTTCCATCCTCAAAGAACTTCACATACGAGACAAGTTATCGTCGATTGTACAATTACGAATAGAGCCTACCTACAAGTTTTTTGGGCATATCTCCAGAAACGAGGCCTCCATGTAGAGGCTTGTAGTATGTACAAGGCCACACTGAGGGGAAGAGACGGGGTCGGTCTACGACTCTCTAGATCGACCTTATTTCAAAATTTTAGTAGTCGACCGCAGTACAGTGTACTCGCAACAAAGTGGAGAGACATCATCCGACGTGCGACTGCCGTCGCGCGTTGCGATGGAGCGGCGCGGCCCGCACTGTATTCAAACATTGGCGTAGTATGAGTGCTTTTACGGAGAAGCGATTTAACATGCCTTTTCTTTAAATGGAGCGTTTATAGAGCGGATAGCACCGACGCGTCTCGCGCGGCGATATTCGATGAAGGATTCGCCGCGAGACGCTGCGCCACACGCGACGCGCCACGCCCTGCGTCTCTGTAAATGAGGCCTAATGGCTCATTTAAGGAGACGCGGGGCGTCGAGCGGTGCGGTGCGCGAAGCGGGCCGCCAAAAACACAAACATACGGCGATGTTGGGAGCGTGCAAGGAGAAGCGTTTGTTCGAGTTGTAGCGTTGCATGCGACGAGCGGCGCCGTGTCGGACGCGGTAAATGAAGCGACATGCGATGCCGCGAAGGACGCGGCGGGTGAACTAGCAAGTTTCGCAACGGGGTAACGCGGAGGATGAAGCGGCGGGCGACCGTCGCGAAGGAGTAATGGGAGCAAGTAATGAAAGAGTGAGGTGCGGGGTATGCGGCAAGGATGCCAGCGCCAGTTTGCAGTCGAAAACGGTTGAACAAGACTGGAAGGATGCCAATAAGCTGCGAGAGTCGCAGCGGGTGTCGCTATGAACGACGCCGTAAACAACGCTGCAAACTACGCGGCGGGCGCATGCGGCATGCCACGCCCCACGCGACGCTAGACGCCCCGCGTTTCCTTAAACGAGCCCCTACATTTCTATATGTTTAAATTTGCACGTGGGACGACGCGGGCCGCTTCACGCGCCGCCTTACTATAAACGGTAAAAACGCCCGACGCGCCGCGGCAAGCTACGCCGCACGCGACGCTCGTTGCCCCACGTCTCCTTAAACGAGCCCTTAGAAGCCAGCGGTGACGGCGAGCCGCAACCCTGTCCATCGACAGCCACGACCTTTTTGAAGAGTGCCATATTAAGAAGAAGCTAAAGGTGCATTTAGACCGAATGAACATAGAGATAAAGCAAGAATGTTATTTTAGTATCAATGAAATGATAATTAGTTTTTCATTTACACCAAAAGAATTCTAACGAAAAAGTACGAGGAATTAAGCATTCTAGCTCGTGCTCAAGGGTCTCTGCGAACATACTCGTAGATAGTTAGAACAACGAAAGAATGATCTATCTCTGTTTACACCATAGATAATTAGTTTGCACAAAGAGAATTTGATAGAGTGGGGATAGAATGAACATTCGCTCGTTTTGTATGAACGCAGCTTTAAGATGATTCAGAATAATAATCTGATAGGCAGTTGATTTAAAAAAACGTCTCATAATAACAAATGATTAAAATATTACCAAGGCCGAAAATCGACTTAACAAAAACGTGTTTATAGTAGGTAAGTAACTGTTACTTATGCTTGCGTCCAGTAGTTTTATCACATAAGATAGAGGCAGCTTTTACGTAATTTTCATGATGACTATCTTTTCATAAGCTACGATATTATCATGCTAATAAGATAAGATTATAATTTTTCTTCGTATTTTCGGCCACCTTCTCCTTCACTTTCCTGCCCATAGAATAATGTTTGTTTATACTGGGTGATCCAAACATACACGTCCAAAATGTTTTTTTGGCTTGCTTACGCTCAGTGGTGTCTAAATATACACTATGTATATTACCCGATTTTATGTGTTGTTTAAATCATACGTCTCATTTAATAAAAATGTTATATCATGTCTTTTTTGTGGTGTACCATGGTTGATTCAGATTATAGTTCGCGTCAAACTTTTATTCCACTCTGAACACGAGATGATTCCGGTATTCCGATTTTTGTTCATACGATATCTATTGAATTATATACATAAATGTATGTTACCGCTAATGTGCGTAAATCTGCAGATTAACGTGTTTATCTGCAGATTATCTTGTTGAGTTCGTTAAAGTGGAAAAAAATTGTTT
Source organism: Udea olivalis (assembly GCA_947369235.1). Lineage (NCBI taxonomy): Eukaryota > Metazoa > Arthropoda > Insecta > Lepidoptera > Crambidae > Udea > Udea olivalis. The sequence continues at coordinate 3,063,596 of OX376362.1, read as the reverse complement.
GGTTCTTATAGTAACTAGATAATCTGCAGATTTCCTAAAACAGGTTCTTTGCCGTAAAACATAAATAACTTTTGACAAAATGAAGTTTAGAAATTCTTTTTAAACCATAGGTGTTTCGCTCTGCAAGACGTGGGTCTATTAGGTTGCGAGGAGCGAAGCGAGCGACGAGCATCTTAGGTTAACACGAACCAGCAGCACGAGCCGAGCGAGCGAAGCGAGCTTGCCACGGAGCAGCCGGCGAGTGCCAGAAACGAACTAGTCTCATTTAAGTGCGCTGTCAGTTTTAAGTCGTTAGTTTTGAACACTTATTTTACTGTCTTCCGCGATTTAACGATGTAGCATCCGTTAATCTGCAGATTAACGAGGTAAAGTGGAGAAATCTGCTACATTAAGTAACATTTCGCAATTTAACGTGTCGTACCCGGTGATTTTCAGATTACGTATGTAGTTAATTCGAATATTAACGTATTCCGGATTCTAACATATTCTGCGTATGCGCAAAACAACTATTAATAGAGGTGACTAGAAGTTTGAACCGAACTGTAATGGTTTCTGGTAGTGTTTTAATGTAAACTAATTAGCAGTTCGATTTACCGAATATTACTTTAGATGTTCCAGTCGGTAGTCAAGTAGTGCAGTCATCTCCAAGCGGATATCGTTGACAGATAATGTACCGAAAGTGACTAACTATTACGGGGACAGAACTATTAAAAAACGCATACCCTATATTATGCTCAACATGTTGCCCGAACAATTACGATAACGTTAAATTGGCCAAAAACTTTATTTCAAGAAAATGTAAAGTGAATTTCCCTACCCTTGATTAGTTGATCCAAATCTTAGCCATAAGTGCCAGTCTGATGAACATACATTAAAATACTACGTAATACATTAGAAAAAATAACACCCAGTCACAGAACAAACACAAATGTTGATATTATGAATCTGATCACAAGAAATTTAAGAAATAATTATTTCGGTACATAAATTTAGGAAATTTCTATTAATAACATTTAAATGAATTTAATGTTTTTGTTAAGTTTTCTATACTTATAGTTATGAATGTTGAATTTTATATAATTTTGAGTATTTATTAAAGCTGCCTGTCCACCGAAGCGGAGCGAGGCAGCAGAGCGGAGTTTCAACGAATGGGATTGCTTGAAAGCGCGCCTGCCTTCAAAACTAGGTTTTAAACCTACATATTTTTGAATAAATTTTAAAACTACTCCATTATATGTATAATTGCTACAAATCACTGGAAATCATTACAAACTTGTAGATTATTTAGAAACATGTGAAAAAAAAAAACAAAAAAAAAAGCACCAACATTTTCTTCCATATAACCCCTTCACAATTTCTCAGATGCAAAATAATTTGTAGCTTTTCAGCTTTTGTTGCCAGCCAAAATGAATCTTTAAAAATCTTTTGAAAAAACCTACGGAAGAAAATGGTTAGTGCTTTTTTTCGGATTTTGTAACACATGTTTCCAATGAAGCTACAATTATGTACTTATTTATTTATGTATTTCTAAAAATACATATTATGAACACTATATACAGGGTGTCCCTGGAAGTGAGGATCAAATCAAAATAGCGCATAGCTGGGGTCATTTCTGACCTTTTAACCCTTTCAATATTGGTCCGGTTTCTAACCGTTAAAAAGTTATGATCAATTTCATTTTATTTCCGAAAATCACCTGCTAATCTTTTGGCAAAAAAATGAGTTGATGATACCTTTGATACATTTTTTTAAAAATTAGTTTTGTATGGACTTAGGCGATTTCTGAAAAAAACTAAAATTTATCATAAGTTTTTAAAGGTTAGAAATCTGACCAATATTGATAGAGTTAAAAAGGTCAAGAATGACCCCCGCTATGTGGCCAGAAAGTACGACACGATATTTTGATCTGATCCATACTTTCAGGGACACCCCTGTATTGCTAAACTGTTTTAAAAGTAAGTTTTTCAAAATAAAAAATCATTGGGAGTATTTTTATTTTCATACTTATTTACATAAATCAAAACCAATCCTGCTAAGGATTTAAAATTAGTTAAATATTTTTATCTACTTTATCAAAAAAATCATTTTCATAGAAGTCATTCACTTTATCTATAATAAAGCATGTGTTTGTGTGTACAGTACGTAATAGAAGCAGTGTAAATGTACCTTTGCCACCTTCATTTGCTTTCATTGATATGAAATGCTAATGTCAGAATAGAAAAAAAATGTTTTTAAAGCAATAAACACACTTTGTACTTTACTTGTTTAATTACGTCAGTCTTTTACAACACAAATATAGCTTACTAAAACTTATAATGACTTAAAATATCATTAGAACTTACTAATGTACAATTAAACATTAACCATTTTGTTTTATTGAGTTGAAAAAACTGCAAGAAAGTTAGTTACAGACGCGCGTTTAGTTCAATTCAATATCTTCATTGCGTGTCACACGGAGGAAAGTTGACAATTTATGTAATGTAAGTACCTACATGTGACGCCTGTTGTGACGGCGTTGTTACGATTCTTATGAATATAATAAATAATTAAATAACAAGGGTAATCCTAACATTTTCAAACATTTTACAAAAATTGTATAAGACAATTGCTCTACAACAATAGTAAGACAACAATTAAGTACATTAAACTTAACACTGAACATAATTCTATGAGATCTAAAACTGCAGCATCACTGGTAATCATCCATATTAGACTAAATATGTGATTAGTATTATTACTAGATACTTCATTTAATAAAAATAATTATATCATTTTATCTTCAAAGAATTCGGCAATAGTGTAATTACTTTTCGATATCAAAAAATTATTTAACTGATTTTCATAGATTGCATATTTTAAATAGTTTTTAAATTATTCGGAATTATAATGGTTATTAATTTTAATCAACATAAAGTGAGGTGCAGACGTGTACAACTTTATTTTGAAAAGGGTGTCTTGAGTTTATTTTGGTAAAGAGTCTTATGATTTCTATGGGGGAATATAGATCTTTATTATTTTAACAAATTTACAGGCCTCAAATATGTAAGTATAGGCAAGTAAGTAAATAAGGATTACATGAATCGGTTTGCTGTATATCTGATATTATTCTTATACACTTTTTCTGGAGGACAAAGATATCCTGGACATCAGTAGAATTGCTCCAGAGTATGATACCATAAGAAAGTTGAGATTGGGCAAAGGCATAGTAGGTATGCAGAGAGAGCCGTTTTTAAATCAGTGACTCTCTTTAGTCGTCCTAGTGCATATATGAAAGAAGAATTTTTACTTGATAGTTTTTGGATATATGGTTTCCAAGTAATTTGTGAATCTACGTCAATGCCTAGCAAAGTAGCTGAATTAACAGTTTCTAATTTGATTGCATTATATGAGTAGTTTATTTCTAGAGCTGCTTTTTGATATGGTTTGAATTGGATTAGCTTGGTTTTGTTGAGGTTAAGTTGTAAATTATTATGATCCAACCAGTGTGTTAATCTAGTAGCAAGTTTAGATCTTTTTCAAGAGAGTTTAAATTTTGCAAGACTTTAAAATTATAAAGAAAGACATTCGTTGGTTAGACATAACCGTTTTTAATATTTTTGCCGATGTTGGAAGCAAGGCAACAGGGCGATAATTATTTGTATCCGATTTATCTCCCTTTTTGTAAATTGGTTGGAAAATGGAAATTTTTAAGGAATCTGAAAAGCGTCCCTCTTGAAAGGATTGATTTACTAATGATGTGTAAGGGAGGATGAGTTCCTGTACACACATTCGCACTAATCGGGGAAGCATTTCGTCTATACCAAAACTAGTATTCTTGTACGGACTATTAATTAAAACAAAGGACATTTATTTTGTCAAAGCTATCGCCTTTTACGTCACATTTATCATTTGATTTTCTCACAGGTCATTATTTTGTGAAAATTAGCATAATATAGATGGGGAGAATGACAATTAAAATAAACATAAGATTTGATTTTTACATTGACAGCTAAACTTGCTGAATTAATAAATCACAAACGCGCTTGTTCACTAAAACATGGTTACTGTTCTGGGGATAGCTTGCATTAACTATTAGGCCTTAACAAATACCCTGTTTTCCCACCCTTCTCTCGGTGTCAACTTCAGCCTCAAAGGTTCCGAAGGGGTCGGAATGAGAGACTGGGGCTCAAAGGTGACCTGCTTTGGGGTGCTTTCGTCCAGTTCAAACGAGTATTTCTTCATAAGGGTAATCATTCCAGCTAGGACTTGCATCTTAGCGAACCTCATTCCTGAAAGTAAAGTCTAAATAAATACTCGTATATAATACTTTTAACTGGAATTTGTTTAACGGAGCAAATAACAATTAAGAGAAATGACTTTTATATTATGTACTTATCATTTCAAGCCTTTGTAATATAATAAATATACGTGTAGGACAACAATGTAGTTTGTGACATGTTACAAAACGCAAATTATTTTGCAACTTTATAAATCTATCGTGTTGTGCAAAGTTAACATTCTAACATCTTGATTTATTGAGTGACTTCTTGCTTTTGAGTTGCAGCACAAAATCGAGGAAGACGCACAGAAAAAGTTAAAATTCAAAAAAGCTCAAAAACTAACTTACCTATACAAATACGGGCTCCATCTCCGAAGGGCATGTAGGTGTTTGGTTGGATATTCCGCTTGGCTTCACCTAGGAACCGCTCTGGACGGAACACTTCAGGCTCCGGGAAATACTCAGGATTCCTGTGCATGTGGTATATTGGTAAGTGCACACGGACGCCTTTCTCGAGACGAACGCCCGAAGGTAGCGTGTAGTCTTCCATAACCTCCCTCGCGAGGTTCACCAGCACCGGGTAGAACCGCAGAGCCTCGTCGACACAAGCTTCAGTGTATGGCAGTTCAGTAACACAGTCATACGTCAACTTATTACCATGTTTGAGAAGATAAGCGTCTATTTCCTCCTGGCATTTCTTAAGGGCTTCAGGATGTTTTGCCAGCTCGTATAAAGTGTAACTTGTGGTAGTGGCTGATGTCTCGAAGCCAGCAATAAAGAAAATAAAGCTTTGCGCCGACAGCAAGTCGTCAGTTACAGGAATATCTACTTTTTTATTCCCGCCAGTCTTCATGTTGCTAATACTGTCGCCAGTAATGTGATCGCTTTGTTTAAAGGTCAAGATAAAGTCTACAAAGTCGTTCCTATTTGTTGGTTTGTTGTTGCGTGCCTCAAAGACTGAAGTCATAAACTTAGTGAAAAATTCAACTGTACCTTTTGGAGCAACCTCTAGCCCAAAGAAATAAAACAACTTTGGCCAAATCGATTTCACATTAGCTTTCAATGCACGCGTCTTTGACCCGTCAAAGAATGAGTTCCCAACTTTCATAAACGGATTCTCCTTATAATTTTCACTCATTGTGTCTGAATCAATACCAAATGCACAAGATCCGATACATGCCATTGTGAATCTAGCTATTAAATCACGCACTTCGATCACGTTCGACACCTGCACATCTTGATCCAGGAGTTTTTCAAACTCGTGGGAACATTTCACTATGAGATGAAACATGTTCTTCATTTTGGCTGACGTGAACACAGGGGTCAGATTCTGACGAACCACTTTCCACTGATCCCCGTAAGCGTTAAAGACGTTTGCATTAATAGACTCCTTGTGATTGTAGTTGGATACTTCTCTGCCGTTAAAGTAGTAGAAATCCTTGGTAGTTACCAGTTTGATGATCTCAGGGTCTTTGACGATGAGTGTTGGCTCGGTTCCCATGAACGCTCCAAAGTAAGGTTCATCCGGGAATTTCTTGCACAGCTCGTCCACAACGTATCCAATGTGTTTTTGGAGCAGTAAATGTCCGCCATAATTACCAAGTATTGGCGTCGGTTCAGCGTAAGGCACGTTTTGGTCCTTCCAGTAATTGAATTTTCTTTTAGAGAAGAAGTAAATCCCGACGATGATCGCCAACAAGGCGAGGAGCACAGTCGATAACATGTTGTGGGCCGGTGTATGATAATGATTATTCGATCCAGCTGTTTATATAACAGCTGTTGCTACTTTTGATATCAGACTTACCGGAACTTACCAATTATATGATTCAGTATAACAAAGCTGATAAAAAAGTAATTACTGTTGGTTATAAGCAAAGATCTATTAAATGATGCACATGATTTTATCACGACCAAAAATCAACTTTATGGAAAAGCATTTAAAGTTCCTTTATAAAAGCATACCTACATGTGTGATTAAGATATGATAATAATCTTCACTGCGAAAACAAATAAATGCAACAAGTAAGTCGGTACCTACCCTAGTAACAGGTTGGGGAAAAAGTTTCTTCGCATTTTTTAAGAAAATTCAGAACATTTTTTAATTTAGTTTATTTACATTTAACTAAATTATGTAGATGCCATTTTGTTCGATTACGTTTTGCCATCTTGTAGGTCGGGACATGACCCCATTGTTATAGGAATTTTGAGGCTTCTGATCAAGATACTGCGAAAAGCGGTTTTGGCAGTCCTCTCGAGATGTTAACCTGCCACTGCCTAAAGAATTCTGAAGAGACCGAAACAGGTAGAAAACTGAAAGTTCTCTCGAGATGTTAACCTGCCACTGCCTAAAGAATTCTGAAGAGACCGAACAGGTAGAAAACTGAAGGTGCAAGGTCAGGACTATACGGCGGTTGCATTAACACCTCCCAGCCAAACTCTCTTAGTTTTTGATGAGTTGCTAACGATATGTGAGGTCTAGCGTTATCATGATGAAAAACCACACCCTTTCTGTTAATTAATTCCGGCCGCTTTCTCTTAACTTTTTGCTTTAATCTCATAAGTTGTTCGCAGTAGAGTCCAGAATCGATGGTCCCGCCTGGTGGAAACAGCTCTTAATGAATAGTGCCCTTGCAATCCCACCACACACACAGCATAATCTTGTTGCGAGTTAACCCGGGTTTCGCCACAGTCTGTGAAGCCTGATCGGCCTTTGACCACGACCTTATTCGCACGTTCTTGTCGTACGTGATACAATCAGCTTCTTCAAAAATGGTTCGGTTTCATTACGACCTAATAAAGTCACAAATGAGTACACGGTTCATTAGGTTTTCTTTCAGTGAGCTCGTGAGGTACCCAAATGTCGAGCTTTTTGTATTCTATCAGTGAGGTAAGATTCTATAAGGCTAAGTGAAATATTTGAAACACCGTAATGTCTCAGCCTAATCAGAAGGATATCATGATCTACGCAGTCAAATGCTTTTGACAAATCACAAAAAATTCAAAATAGCACTCGTGGTCATCATTTTTAATGCAACTCCATCCATTTCTCCCAGCTCTCTCCTAATGAAATCCTGTAGGCTGCAGCTACAATTACAGAATTACACTAAAATCCTGTAGGCTGCAGCTACAATAACCAGCGGCCAAGAAGAGTCATATGGTAGTAATAAAAATCTTCAACGGACATGCAGTCACCTCATTATCTTCAAGAACCAGTGGCTTATTAGAGTCAGACAGGAATAATAAAAACCTACAACGGGCATGCAGTCGCCTCATCATCTTCAAGAACCAGTGGCTAATAATAGTCGGACAGGAATAATAAAAACCTTCAAAGGGCATGCAGTCGCCTCATCATCTTCAAGAACCAGTGGCTAATAAGAGTCAGACAGGAATAATAAAAACCTTCAACGGACATGCAGTCGACCAACAAATGATTTCCCTACCTTATGCAGTCTTAGACTGGGAGTTACGAGCTTATTTTTATTTCTGGTATTGAGTTTATGAACATCACTGAAGAGATGCATGTTTTTACGGACATATACTACATTATCATAAATAAATTGAGAGTACACACTTAAAATATCTATCTCTTTGAATACTTCACGAATCGAGTCGCGTGTTCTAAGGCTGTAAATGGAGCGGATGGCACTTTTTTGAAGAACAAAGATGGTGTTGAGATCCGCTGCCGAGCCCCACAACTGTAGACCATACGACATAACACTGTGGAAATAACTGAAGTACACTATTCTTGCTGTTGCGATATCAGTCAGGAGCCTTATTTTTCTAACAGCATAAGCTGCCGAACTAAGTCTTCCTGCCAGAGCAGAAATATGCGGACCCCACTGTAACTTGGAAACGAGAGTAATTCCTAAAAATACAGTGGAATTCGCAATCTCTAATGGCTTGTTATTCATGTTTATAATGGTATCTGTCTTACATTGGGCATAGAAAATTTGATACATTTAGTATTCTTAGCATTAAGCAATAAATTGTTACTCGTAAACCAATGCAGTACCTTAGAGAGAGTATTATTTACGTCGTCAAGTGCTTTGTTACTTCTATCTACGTTAAAAATCAGACAAGTGTCATCAGCAAATAATACAATCCCACATAGGTCTTTGACAAAATAAGGCAGGTCATTTATATAGATCAAAAACAGCAGAGGACCTAATATTGATCCCTGGGGCATGCCCATACGTATGGTGGCACCGTAAGAATTCGTACCATTGATACTCACTTTTTGTATTCTATCAGTGAGGTAAGATTCTATAAGGCTAAGTGAAATATTTGAAACACCGTAATGTCTCAGCTTATTCAGTAGGATATCATGATCTACGCAGTCAAATGCTTTTGACAAATCACAGAAAACTCCTATTGCATCTTGCTTGCCTGAGGAGCATGATTGACTATGTGACTGTGGATGAACGATTGAGGAGGAATGTTCTGGACACCCGGGTGTATCGCGGGGTAGGCGTCGACACAGACCACTTCCTGGTGCTAGCACGAATGAGTGGTCTCTTTAATAAGTGGCGTCATAGAGCTCCAGAGAGTACGGGAGTTCTGGAACGTGTAAAGGTGGAGAGGCTGCAAGAGAAGGGTGTGGAAGACGAGTATGTAAATGGGTTAATAAACCGATTTGAAGGTTCGGAAAAGCTGCAAGAGATTGAAGATCTGTGGGATTGTGTTAAAGATGGATTAGTGAGTACGGCTGTGAGTATTTGTGGAACTACAAGAAGAAGGAAAGGTGGTAAGAAAAAGAGTAGGTGGATGGACAAGAGTGTGCAGGTGGCAGTAGATGAAAAGAAGAAAGCGTGGTTGGATTGGTTAGCTATAAGAGCTAATCAAAGGATGCAAAAGGCGACAGATGGAGATGTGGTTGAAGCGAAAAAGGAGTATAAAAGATTGAAAGGAATTGTGAAGGATGTAGTGAACAAACGTAAGGAAGAACGAAAGGATGAGTTTGATAAGAGACTTACTGAAGACTTTCGGACGAATGTCAAGTTTTTCTGGAAGTCAGTACGTTCTGCTAGGGGAGCATCAACCGTAGCAGAGCTTACGAAAATCAGAGGCGATGATGAAAAGATTTTAAAAGAGGAAGAGAGTATCTTAGGGAGATGGAAAGAGTATTTTGAAAGTTTGTTTGAAAGAGATGATGCTTTGGCAGAAAAAGCTGTGCCGTACATGGAAGGAAATGGAGGTGAGGGTGAGATTCGTATGGATGAGATAGTGACAGCGTTAAAAAGTATGAAAGCTGGTAAGGCTGCAGAGATTGTCTGTTGAGACGCTGAGGGCCGGACGAGGCAAAGCGGCTAGTCAGTTGTACCTACCGCCTTTTTAATTTGTGTTGGAGGCCCGGCCAAATACCAGAAGATTGGTACAAGGCTGTGATCGTGCCGCTTTTCAAAGGGAAAGGTTCACAACAGGACTGCAAAAGTTACCGTGGAATCAGCCTTCTCAGTGTTGTCAGCAAACTGTATGCTAATAATGTGTTGATTAATAGGGTTGTGAAAGAGACGGAAGAGAAGATTTGGGATGCGCAAGCGGGATTCAGAAAGGGAATAGGATGTACGTGTTGCGGACCCCGACGTGATATCACGTCGGGGTCCACCACTGTTGCAGTGCTGTCGAGGAGACGCAATAAGACACAGATGGACCTTAAGAGTTACTATATAACCACAGACGGGATGGCAGTAAAATGAGACAACAGTTGGTAATAGTCTGGTTTATTATAATTCTACTAAAGCTTATATACGAACTCATACACGTACACTGTGTGTGCCTAACCTTACTACGTGACCATCCGGCACATCAGGTTTTTTCCTTGCGTTGCGTAGTGGAAAAATTTTTGGCCAAAAACCAAAAAGTCTATTGCATTTTCTTGGACCTGGAAAAGCCTATGATCGGGTGTAAAGGAATAAGTTGTGGTTGTCTTTATCTGCGCATGGGGTGAGCAGCTGTCTGATACGAGCGCTGTAATCCCTCTATGAGTGTTCCAGTGCTTGCGTAAGAATAAACGGGGCGTACACTGACTGGTTTGACATCCATAAAGGGGTTAGACAGGGTTGTGTAGCTTCCCCATGGCTGTTCAACCTATTTATGGATGACAGTTTGACAGATCTGAAAGACAGTGATTTGCACTGAGAATGGATGGGTTGCTTGTTAAATGCCTTCTCTACGCTGGTGATCAAGTCATACTGGCGTCGTCGGCCGACGAGTATGAAAGTGAACGTAAGTAAGACAAAAACCATGGTTTTTGAAAGAGAGGAGGATATGACAGAATGTGATGTTTTAATTGGAGGTGAAAAAGTAGAACAAGACTAGTCCCCAGATACACAAATCCTTTACTTGTTTTTGAACCTAGGTTCACGAGGGATGGAACTGATGGAAGGCATGAGGGTGATATTGATAGAAGAGTGAATGCAGGGAATACAAATACAAATATTTTAAATATGTTAAATGGAGCGCTGCATGCCTTTATGAACAGCCAGAAGGTGTCAGAAAAGGCGCGACTGGCTGTTCATGCGGGGTGTTAGCCGACGCTTATGTACGGAAGTGAGAGTTGAGTATGGCAAAAGAAGGATGAAAGTAGGATAAACGCAGTGGAAATGAGAGCATTGCGAAGTTTGGCAGGAGTGACATTGAGTGATATAGTAACGAATAGCATAATAAGAGAGTTGTGTTTTGAAAGAGGATTTTGTCACAAAAATTTAGATGGGAATGCTAAGATGGTTTGGGCATATGGAAAGGATGAATGAAAGGCGAATAACGAAACAAATTTACAAGGCGAGGGTGGATGGAGCTGTTTAAAGGGGAAGGCCTAGACGGACGTACTTATGACAAGTCCAAGACGTGCTCAGAAAAGGTCAGGTCAGGAGTACCCATAATCGACGAGCATGTATGAAAGGATTAATGAGAGTGGAAGAAGCGCAAGAGGTGTGTCAGAACCGTAGCAAGTGGAAAGATGTGGTCTCTGCCTACCCCGTTGGGAAAAAGGCGTGGTATGTATGGATGCCCGTGGCTAAGTGACGGCAGCGGATCGGCAACGATCCGATGTTAAGCAACGCCAGACAGGTCGGGTTATGGATGGGTGACCATCCCGACCGAAATTAAGTGATGCGTTTTTCGGGCATCTCCGTGCTTCGGAAGGCACGTTAAACAGTTGGTCCCGGCTGACGTCGCAAGATATCAGTCGTGAAGCCTAGTCAGAGGCTTAAAAAGGCGGCTTGATAACATCTGACGGTAAGGTTTATCACTGGCCTTACATTCACCTCTCCAACAATCCGCACTGAGCCCGCGTGTTGGAGTATGGCTTGTACCACCTCATAGTTGAGGTGAGGCCTGTGCCCAGCAGTGGGACGTATAAGGCTGTATTTGTATGTATGTATGGATGTATATATACAGTTCACTACAGTCGGAATTTTCTTCTGCTGTCACATTTCTCTTTGCTCAGGTATGATTTATTTACTTATAAATAAAAGAATCATTAAAAGATTGACTGAAATTATTCAAATAAATACATAAAAAACAACCAGCCAGGCGCGACTTCCACAGTAACGAATGATTTTTATGTAGAGCATCGAATTTGAGGTTGTCAATTTTATTTGTCCTTTTTCCACGTATGGCATTGATCTCTTTATATTTGGTGCTGTCATCATAACCGTCAAAAACTTGTTTCTTTCTTAGTCTATGAAAATGTTAGCACGCATTTAAAAATGACAAAATTGGTAATCTTATATGGTGTGTTTATATGTTACGTAACTATTAAGTAATATGTGGCCGTGTCTAGTATAATTTTGTACAACTGCTATAGATAGCATGGTGACTAATACTGAGTCAGTTCCATTATTAAATCTTTTCTGTTTATGTATTTACGTCGTATCTCTAAGCATTATATATTTGATAAGAATTTAGGTTGTTGCCTAGCTACTTGACACAGCTGAATTCTACGGCTAGTCCCTCCTGTGCAGTCAGCTACAATAATAAGCATTTGTAACCCATTTAACAAATTCATTTATAATGTTGTCATACATTTTCAACATTTCTTTGGTTTTCCGAAAGAAAGATTGCGAACTTTGCTTATGTAGTTTGATAAATTATGTAAAAGCAATATAATATATATACAATTAATGTTAACAGTCGACAAATAAACAGTTTAAATTGATGCTGTCCTGACACATGTTAGTAGAAATGACAGGGACAGATATGTTAGAGTTACTCAACTTTAATTATCGTTTCTGAATATGGGCGACGATGGCTTTGGCGCTAAAACTTAAATTAGAGTAAAAAATATGTTATTTTTGAAAACCTTCTAACCCTCATGCTTATGGATAAAGCTTTTAGGTTTTTTTTTTTTTTTAGTTTAACAAAGGCTGACGATATTTTCTCCTTTTGAGATAGATGCTCTTTTTCGTGATTTGCACTCGTTGATACAAAGTTACGCTGCTAACGCTCTCTAGTGGTATTTGTGTGAACTGGTTTTAAGTTATATTTGGCGATCATTTTCAATACTCATGTTCCAAATAGTTCTGCGACTTCCCCGCAGATGTCGTATTTGAAAAAAGTACACTTGTTGCTGTTTATAATATGACTAAACGATAGGCGAATCGCGCTGTTACACGGCTTCCCGCCTTGACTTGCGTGGTGTTCCGGGTTCAATTCCTGGTCGGGTCAAATCAGGAGACGATCTTTTCTAAATTGACTCGGGTCTGGGTTTGCTGAGAGATGCCTCTGGCCTAATTTACGAGTAAGACAAGAATATTTATCCTTACTTCGAGACCATGACAGGTGGTGTGTTGTCTGGCGCAAATAAATATTGTGAGAGTTAATCGTCAACTTTTTTTTATTATGTTCACCTATCTCTTCTTTCTGCTTCTCCATACCATCTCACTACCTCTTCAACTAACTTAGGTGAGTAATACCAGGCCTCTGTCACTGCATGTACTTTGCGCGCGAAAATTACCTTCTAGCCGCCGGGTATTCCATGACTCATTTGGCATTTGTACGCGAATTTAGCAGTTGAACTGACGCAATGACATACTGTAAGTACTGACTACAGACATCTTTATTGAAAGAGGTGGCCTTGGCAATATACGTCTCATACTCACATGACAGCGCGCATTTAGAATTAAGAAAATTGAAAATTTTCTATGAATGTGATTTACCTGTTACGTAGCACAAATTAAAGAGTTTACAGTAGGACCGCTCTCGTCTTTTTTCCTAAACTTGCCTGATCGCCTAGGGTTGCTACTATATTTGCCCGATAAGCTCGATCTGACAGAACGAGAAAAGAATAATGTCCTGACTGAACATTCCTAACGGGTAAAGGATAATCTAGCGACGTCTCTAAATTCATGAACCTTTTCGCTAGATAATAAGAATTAATTTACCTACAGAAAGCGTCCGCTAAATAAACCGGGCTCTCGGTGCAACTTGCTAGCTTATTGGGCTTGATCATCAGTTCTTATACCTTACCTAGTAGGCAAGTAAGAGCATATCGCTTCGGCGCGGCGGCGGCGCGTGCCCCGACAAAAGAATATACCTTAAATACTGGTGTTTTACCATTGCATGACGAGATAAGTTACGGAAATGTTTTACCTACCTATCTACTAATACTACCTACTTACTTGTAAAAGTTCATTGAGTTGTACTTACCTTTCATCATCATTTGGTAACGAAAATAACGTGTAGTTTCAATTTTGTGTGGTGTTCAAACAGCCAAATACACTGCAACTGACTTCGCCTGTAAACTCACGTCTCTGTTAGCGTGTGTCAAAAATGGCGTGTTGTTCTAAGCAGGCTATCTGTCAGAGCGCCCGCTCTTACGCGAACGATACCGAAAATTTAAAGTGGAAACTCGTGGTAGACGTACTGTACATTGCCTCTAGTGAATAGTAATGTAAGTAAGTGACATACAAGTTGTTGTTATTACCAAACGTAGTTTAAACTCACAGCACGGGGTGTAGGATTGAGACCATTATACCAAACGGTATATTCATTGCTTCAAATTTCGTGTACAAACTTCTAGTTCAACTTGTGACCTACTGGGAATGTTTTTTTTAACTATGCCTAAAGTCACAAAATAAAGAGTTCACCAGATAAGCGCGGTTTGACAGATACAATAAAATACACCAAGTGAAAAATTGTACCAAGTTCGACAAAACCAAAAATATAAAAACGGGTCCAGTAGGATAGATGGGTGAATACGTATAGACCGGCAGCAGTGGCGTCATCTTGTGTCGGAGGCCAAGATCCACTTCGGGTCGCTGAGCCAGCGGAGTAAGTAAGTAAGTAATACGTTTAAAAGTATTATATTATAAGAAGTCATTTACCTACAAAAGGCATTCCATTTATTTTTTTAAGGCAAATAAATCTTTTAATATCTTTTAAATAAGGACTTAAACTGGAAACTACACATTGAGGCTTTATGCAAACGTATCAACAGCTTTGTCTATGCTCTCTATAAAACTAGGAGCGTAACCAACCTACAAACAGCTGTTACCACTTACCATGCGTATGTAGCCTCCATTCTGCGTTATGGAGTGATGATGTGGGGTAATAGTACTGAGAGGCAGAGGGCATTTGTTGCCCAAAAAAAATGCATCAGAGCCATATGTGTTATTGCACCGGGCGAGTCTTGTAAAGCATATTTTTGGAGCTTGGGCTTACTTCCGTTGCCAGCACTGTACATCTTCAAAATGAGTTGTTTTGTCAAACGCCATAAGTACTGAGCTCTTTAGGAAAGCCAAAGATGTCAACACTAGATTGAAAAGAAATCCGGATAAACTTGTATTAAGCGTCATTCCGAGATCTGCTAAATACAATAATAGTTGTTTAGCAGTTTGTGTAAAGATTTACAATAAGATCCCCATTGACATCAAAAACCTCAGAATGAATTTATTTGAGTCAAGACTTTATAAGTGGCTCATTAAACTAAGAGTGTATGACATTAAAGCGTTTCTTGACATGAAAATTTAATAATTATTGATTTATATTATTTATTCTGTCTTGGTATTGTTTTTGGATATTTTTATTATGTGCTTTATTGACATTATTTTCACTTATTTATTCTAAAACTTTATTCGATTTTATTTCTTGTATGAAAATGTGTGTAGCAAAAAACTTAAATTTGCGTGCTTATGATAAGCAAAACATGTGCTCCTGTTTTACTGTACCATCTACAAATACCATGTTTTTAAGCAAATAAAGAATTATTATTATTATTATTCTCTTTATTTAGCATAAAACTTAGGTATAAAATTTGTAAAATTTGTATTCCTACAAAAACAAAGATTTACAACAATAAAAAAAAACTTATGAAATATAATTATAAAAACAAAATACATAATCACAATTATAAAACCTAAGCTTAAATTAAAGTTATAAAACAATGATTTATAAAAATACTATAAAAACCTTAACCTAGGGTGCCGCCGGCAGCAGGGCAGGCAAGGCCCAGACTACCGGTGGTTAGGGCTGCAGAGAGAGGAACCTCCTGACAATGCGAGCCGTGTCCAGGAGCACCGCCTTCTGCATCTGACCCTTGACCCAACCGCTGAGCGAGAGTCTCTCGAGGTGTTGGTCGAGGCTCTTCGCTATTAAGCCATTTGCCGATACGACTATCGGGACAATGATCGTCGAATCAACATTCCACATGGCGGTCACCTCGTGAGCCAAGTCAAGGAACTTGCTGAGTTTGTCCTTCTCAACTTTTACGAGGTTATCGTCATGCGGAATGGTGATGTCGACGAGCACTGCCTGGCGTTGGGATCGGTCTACCAACACGATATCAGGCTTATTGGCTACAATAGTCCTGTCCGTGATGATAGAGCGATCCCAATAGAGCAATGCACGACTATTTTCGAGAACTGGTACCGGTGCGTACTTATAGTACGGTACCTCCACCTCGACAAGGCCATATCGAAGAGCAAGTTGCTGGTGGATGATCCTGGCTACTAGGTTGTGCCTGTGCAAGTACTCTCCGTTAGCAAGGTGAGAACAACCGGAAATAACGTGGCGAATAGACTCGCCAGGACGGCGGCATGCCCGACAAATGTCAACCGTACCGTACTTCATGATGTATTTCCGGTAGTTATTCACCTTGATAACTTAATCAGCAATTGCACAGACAAAACCCTCGGTTTCCCCAAAGAGGTCCCCGAAGCTTAGCCAGTTCACCGATGCGGAGAGGTCCACATCGGGCCCTGTTAAGGCCCGATAGAACCTCCCATGCAGCTCCTTGCTCTTACATATTTCCTTGCGGTCGTCGGTGGTGAGCACCGGTAGTTGAGGCCAGTTCTCGTTTGCCAAGGAGAGCGGCGTGAGCCCTTTGTCAACTGCCACAACGTCGCGATGAATCCCACACTCGTTGTTAAGGAAAAACTCCTGAGATTGCACATCTCACGGTTGTGAAGGTCCTTGGCATTTAAGAAGCCATGACCCCCCACCTTTCGTGGTATGTACAATCTCATAACAGACGAGCGTGGATGTAGCATGCGATGCGTTGTGAGCAGTTTTCGGACTCGTGTATCCAGAGCACCCAGCTCAGTTTGAGTCCATCTCAGTATGCCGAAGGAGTATATCAATAAGGGCATTACCCAACCGTTGAAGGCGCGCACCTTATTGCCACCTGACAAATAACTCTTAAGTACCTTTGTAAGGCGACTAAAGAAGCACTCCTTCACCGATTGCTTGACGTCTCCTACTGATATACCCAATGACTCTGACATACCAAGATATTTGTAGGTTTCGGCTTCAGAGAGGGATCTGAGTGTCATCGTCTCAGAGAGCTGTAAATTCGGAGAATCTACAACCCTCCCTTCTTGTACATGCATGACCGCACTCTTGTCTACACTGAACTCCATCTTGATGGCATTGCTAAAAATCTCAGTGATTTTTAACAGTTCCATCAATACCTGTAGGCTTGGCGCAAACATCTTCAGGTCATCCATGTACAACAAATGAGAGATGAACTCACCCCCCCCTGCGAAGCCGATAGCCTAGCTTTGAATCCTTTAGTAAGGTACTAAGAGGATTCAAAGCTAAACAAAACCACAAAGGACTCAAACTATCGCCCTGGCAAATACCTCGCTCTATTCATATGAAGTCCTGCGGACCAGGGGAGCCATTTCCACCTCCTGGTTGACGAAGGACTGTGATCCACTGCCCCATGCATGTGCTCAAGAAAGATCTCAAAGTTGTATCAATTTTATACAGCTCTAAGATCCTCCTGAGCCATGAATGGGGCACCGAATCATAGGCCTTCTTATAGTCAATCCAGGCAGTTGAAAGAGCTTTTCGATTCCGCCGGACTTGTTGGCAAATAGTCGTGTCTATGAGGAGGAGTTCTTTAGTACCTCGGGACCCAACCCTACATCCATTCTGAGCAGGGGCCAAAACATTGTTCGCAACGATATGCGAGTTAATTTTTTTTGCTAGAATGGACGTAAGGAGCTTGTAGATGGTAGATAAGCACGTGATGGGTCTATAGTTTTTTGCTTCCGAGGTACTACCTGACTTGTATAAAAGGAAAGTGACACCAGAAGTCAGGAAACTAGGGAGAGAACCAACCTCGATGGATTCCTGGAACTGCACTGCCAAGCATGAATGCGAGCATCGAAACCACTTAATCCAGAAGTTATGCAATCCATCCGGGCCAGGATTTTTCCAGTTCTAAGCCGTCTGAATTGCCCAACTAACGTCTTCGGAGTCAATACTTACTGACTCCATAGTTTCGATGGATTCGCATTCATGCTCGACAGTACGCATCCAGTCACCCTCCGTGTGCTCGACAGGCATCGACCAGATACTGCGCCAGAAGTCAAGCATGACACTTGCATCCGGTCGCTGACCGTCGTTCTCACGTTGGTCAGTCTCTTCCCAGTTTCGGTACACCTTCCTTTGGTCACTTTGGAAAAGACGGTTTTGTAAATATCTGTCCACACGTTCTCTGTAGCGGCGGATACGGTTTGCCCACGCATAGACCTTCTGCTTCAGAAAGTCAATGCGTTCCGTGACACAAGCCATAAATTGTTCGGGTCTAATACCCGTCCCAGCAAAGGCTTGGTTCACGTAACGCATGACCCGAGGACGATGGTTCCCCCGGCTGAAACAGACCAGCTTTGCAATGAGGGTCCTAAACGTGTTGATACGCCCCTCGATTCGCTTTTTCCATGCGGGTACATTTGCGGCAGGTCGCACTGCACGGTCAGAGTCCGGAAACTTGACACGAGCAACACGGCATGCTGCAATGGCCCCGCAGTACAGAATCGAGTGGGTATTAACTAAATCTTCACTAGTCCGTATAAACGGAGCTAGTAAAGCGTCCAGGGCCCCCATTAACGCTAGGTTGCGTCTATTAGTGGGCAAACGCGGTAACCGCGGCCTAGAGACTGGTGCGGAGCGATATTTCAAAATCGCATCCTCCAAAGCCCTCCTCAATTGCTCTTTGGCCTGAGTACTTACGCATACGTTCGCACTGGCTTCTCCATCGACATCTGGATCCATCCGGGGCGCTACCGGTACCGAGTCGCTGACCGGGCTCGGATGCAGCAGCGTGTCGGACGGGTCCCGCGTCAAGGAAGAAGTCGCGCGAACTGAGAGTGCCTCCAGGCGCAGCCGATCAAGCGTAGGCTGATCCAACATCTGAAGACGCTGAATCGCCCGCACTTGATCCGATAATCGTTGGGCGGAAACAGCCACGGCTGGGTCAAGGGCCTGAAACAGAGGTAGCATCCGGTCACGGTATGTAGACAGGTTGATTCCTCCCTCTGTAGCCCCATAGTAGGCGCGCATGCAGTTGACATTCATCTGGTGTGTCCATCGCATGCGGCGCACTATACCACCGGTAGCGGGGGCCCCGCGCGAGGCAGTTTGCCCCACAGGCCCCAAGCGTGCCGGCAGCGGTCGTCGTCCACGTCGCGCAGGTGGTCGCGGCGGTCGTGGCGGCGGTGGCCCACTCTCATCGCTGGAACTTGAGCTGGTTGTGGTGTCAGGAGGAGTAGCAAACTCCTCCACCGACGACGAGCTGGGCGACGGAGTGGGCGGTGGTGGTGGCCGTGCGCTTACATTCGCTCTCGCCTTTGCTCTCGTAATCATAGAATATTATTCTTCAAAATGATGCGTAAACTTATGGGTATGTGTTCTATGACAGTTGCCATGGTTATTGGTGTATTGGAAATTAGGGCTGAAATTTTCGTAAATATTATCAAAATATATTTTGCGGTTGCTTGTCACTGTTTTTCTATGGAAATAACTGAAATGTAACTGTAAAATACACTGAAAAATAATATTGTAGAAAATGATTACAAAAAGACGTCTGTCAAAGAGCGTGTCTTTTTTTTTATTATTATTATTATTAATAATAATCCATTCTTGTTTTCTTTCAGAATCGAGATCATCATCCCAGCCGACTCCTTTCAACCATAATTTTTGTATCAATATTTTTGTAGGTAGAAGAGTAGGAGCCAACCAGCCGAGTGGATCGAAGAGGCGTTGTATTTCTGCTAATATTGTTCGTTTAGTAATGACTTCTTCTAAGGGGGGCGGGCAACTGTAGATGATATTTAAACATGTCTCTTCCCATGTTCCAGGAAATGCCCAGGGCTTTCGTCGTCTCGTCTACGTTGATATCCACGCTCACTTTTGTACTTCTATTCGATGGCTCAATTTGTTTTAGAAATTCCGAGTTGTTGGAGGTCCACTTTTGTAAGTTCATTCCTCCTCTTTCTAGAATTGCAGTGATATTTCTCGCTGTGTCCACAGCTTCGGGTACAGTATACGATCCAGACATCAAATCATCCATGTAAAAATCTTCGTGGATGGTTTTAACAGCAGCAGGATGTTGTTTTCCTTCGTCCTTTGCTATTTGTTGGAGCGTCTTCACAGCTAAGTAAGGATGCAATAACAATATTTTGCGTACGATGCGTTGTGTAAGATTTAAACCATCTCCATAACTTTCCGCGAATACCGTTAAAAGCAATCTTCTCTAGCAGTATTTTGTGGTCTACTCTGTCGAATGCTTTTTTAAAGTCAGTATAAACACTATCTGTCTGTTCATTCACGTCCATCTTTTCAAATAGTTCAGTGGTGTAAACTAGGAGGTTAGTAACAGTGGATCGCTTACGAACAAAGCCGTGTTGCTCTGGAAGAATAATATTATGAAGAAGTGGGTATATGTTGCTATGTATTAGCCTCTCAAAGGGCTCCGACAGAGCTGGGAGGATGGAAATAGGTCGGTAGTTAGTTACATTTTTCTTGGTCCCCTCTTTGTGCACGGGCACGATTCTAGCTGATTTCCAAACAGGCGGGCACACACCCTCACATAAACACTTGTTAAACAAATAATGCAGTGGTTTACAGATACTCTCAGCAGTGTTTTTGAGGAATAGAGATGGAATATTATCCGTCCCGGCTCCTTTGGTAGTACTCGTATCTAAGGTTTTAAACTCTTTTAAAATTTCATCAGCCGAAAAATTCAAGAAAAAGTCAATTTTCAGAATGAGTTTTTAAATTTAGGTTGTTGATGTCATCAACACTAAAAGAATCACAAACACTAGTTGGCTGAAATACTGATTGAAAGAAAGCTGAGAACAGATTACAAATTTCATCTGGCGTGTTGGCTTTTAAATCTGAATAAAACACACTATTGGGAATATGAGACTGAGATTTGTGATTGTTATTATATTTCCAAAAGTACTTAATATTTTCTTTAATTCCATCTTCTACTCTGTTGATATATTTTTTTTAACATATTTTTGATTCCTTTTTAAATCTATCTCTTAACATAGAAAATACTTCATAATCCGATTGGTTTCTGTACTTTTTCCACTTTATCCATAATTTGTTTTTATTTTTGAAAATATGAAACTAGTGAACCAAGCAGGGAAACAAGAATTCCTGATCGTTATAGTGGGGATGCGATTAGGTACGTATGACATCATTTATCGATTCGTAGAATATTTCAACACAGGTCTCAGCTGACTTACGAGTATATTGAAACAACTCATACCAGTTTATGTTATTAATATCCTGATTAATTAACTCGTAGTCTGCCTGGCTCAAACAGTATTTAGTTTGTTTTTTAAGCGGTATGTGTTTTTCAGCTTTAGTAAGCGTTAGTTATGAACACCTGGAAGAAATACAATTTAAACAATGTATGAACACTATTCAAACTAATTTGGAAGAAGTCACTGTTCATGGATATTGTGATGCATCTTATAAGGCTTATGGAGCAGTTGCTTACCTTAGAGTTCGAAACGAAGATGGAGAGTTTAAAATTAGTCCCATCGCTGCCAGAACAAGAGCTGCACCAGTAAGACTAGTGTCCTTGCCAAGACTGGAATTGTGCGGAGCAGACCTCTTATCACAACTGTTGAAACAAATCAGTGAAGCTACTCGAATACCACAAAACAATTTTTTCGCATGGACTGACTCCACAATAGTGTTATCATGGTTAGAGGGGGACCCAGTCCGATGGCAAACTTTCGTGAGGAATAGAGTGATAACAATATTAGATAATATTGGAAACAGGTGGTTTCACGTCCGGTCTGAGGAGAATCCCGCAGACCTTGCTTCTAGAGGTTTGTTGCTGCCCGAGTTAAAACACAATCTATTATGGTGGCAAGGCCCAGATTGGCTAAAAAATGATGCCTGTGGAAAAAATGAAAAATTTAACAACAGAGTTAAAGATGAGAAAAAATATGGTAGGAAATACTATAGTAAATGAAACAGAAGAGAACAATGAAGAAAACGATTATTTACTTACAAGATTTGAAGATTTTGACACGTTGACAGATCTGCTGAAAACCCTAACTTTTCGCAACATTCATAGATTCAAACAATATTCTCAGGGTGGGCGGTAGAATTGGCCATGCAAATTTAAATGAATCGAAGAAACACCCTGTGATATTAAATGCAAAAAATCCCCTAACTTTGCTTCTAGTAGCAGACACTCATACAAAGACGCTTCTCGGTGGAATCCAGCTTATGTTAACACACCAGAGGGAGAAGTGTTGGATTATAAATGCCAAACGAACAGTGAAATCTTGTATACATAGGTGTTTGATATGCTGCTACAAGAACACAACTGATGGGAGATCTGCCAAAAGAGAGAGTAACTCCTGCTAGACCCTTTTGTAACAGCGGCGTTGATTTTGCTGGCCCATATCAAGTGTTGATGTCGAAAGGGTGAGGGGCAAAGACTATCAAGAGCTATATTGCCATTTTTATATGCATGGCCACAAAAGCCATACATCTTGAACTGGTAGGAGACTTGACATCGGAGGCCTTTATAGGAGCTTTTAGGAGATTTGTATCGAGAAGGGGAAAATGTACTAACCTGTGGAGTGATCAAGGTCGCAATTTCATAGGCGCAAACAAAGATTTGTCACTCGACTGGAAGGAAGCCAAGTTAGAGTTTGAAGGAGACATATCTGAAAAACTTGCACTAGACGGCACCCAGTGGCATTTTATACCAGCCTACAGCCCAAATTTTGGAGGACTTTGGGAGGCGGGTGTTAAGTCCTTGAAGTACCGCCTAAAAAGGACACTAAATACCCACCTGACATACGAAGAAATGAGTCCAATTTTATGTCAGGTTGAGGCATGTCTAAATTCGCGGCCTCTATGTCCAGTAGAAGATACCAACCCAGACAGTCCAGACATTCTTACGCCTGGACACTTCCTGATTGGCGAAACTCCTACCGTAGTTACCATCTCCTAAACAAAAGTTTGCTTCCATGAGTTATTTGACCCGAAGGCGCCATACGCAGAAACTCTTGAACGAACTCTGGACCCGGTGGCAAGATGAATACCTATCTCGACTCCAGCAAAGAAGAGTAGGTGTAAAAAAAAAACTATAAACAGACGTGTTATCTTTGCTCCGTAGAAATAAATCATTTAGAAGTGTAAAAAGTTCTGAAATCCAAGTGTAAACCGATTTATTCGAATTCATTGCAAGTCATAACTAAACAGTGATAAAAGTTACGATTTAGGACAAATAGTTTCAAAGTTATTTGCAATTAATCATTTGCAAAATACTGCAAGAAGTGGAAAGCGTACTTTTTTGTTAGTGTAATAGTGGGTATCAGAATAAACACAAGATAAACAATGAACGGATCTCACTTGTAACCACTCGATTACACGTAACAGATAGATATTTTCGCCCATCTTCCAAAGGTGCAGATAGCCCGTACGGTCAAGAGTAGGACTTACAGATACAGTGACCTGCGTTCGAATCACGAGAGTGGCATATATTTTTCTTTTTTATAATTATTTTTTTTCGCTTATCGCATTGAATAAGTTAATTTTAAAATGAAAAGAACACCGACTAATTCCCCTAGAAAGGAACAAAAGGGCGAAAATAAAGATCAAGCTGAGAAACAACTGTCTCACGTCACCAACAGACCTAATAAGAGATTGGCTCCATCTTCTTCGCCACAATCCCAGGAAGATCTTACTATGCCGGCCACGCAACAAGATGTAAAAGAAATAGTTTCTGAAATTGTGCGGACACAAATGAACTGTTTCATGACACAGATCGGTCATACCATCTCGATAGCAATTAATAAGGAATTGTCAACGTTGAAGGAAGAAATCGCAAGCGTAAAGTATTCTATGGACTTTATGAATGATAAGTTTGAGGACGTTATAAAGGACCACGGAGTAATGAAAAGGAATGTGGAGGATATTCAGTTGCAAAGCGGCGCCTTGTACAACACTGTGGATGACTTGAAAAGTAGAATCAATATCCTGGAACAAAATGCACGAATGAATAACGTGGAGGTTCAATGTGTCCCAGAGAATAATAGTGAAGATGTGAACACTATTATAATCGACATTGCCAAAACGGTAGGATGCTGCCTAACCAAAGAAAATGTACTGCAATGTACGCGTGTAGCCAAAAGTGACAAATCCAATACCCGACCGAGGTCTATAATTGCTCAACTGAGTTCGACTAGGTTACGCGATAATCTTCTAGCGGCTACCGTAAAGTTTAATAAGCAAAACAAAGATGATAAGCTGAATTCTGGACATATCGGAATTTCGGGCATGAATGAACCTATTTATGTGATGGAGCACTTGTCGCCCGCTAACAAATCACTTCACGCCGCGGCCAGGATTAAAGGCAGGGAACTGGGATACAAGCACGTTTGGGTCCGCAATGGAAGAATTTTCATGCGCAAAACCGATGACTCAGCTTTCATCATGGTTAAGGACAAGGAGTTCTTAAATAAATTACAGTAGACTTTTGCTATGTGCATGTATGTGTTACACTAATATCTCTAAAATTCAAGTATTTAAATATTTATTATCAAAATAGCCGTGGGCTAAGAACTAAAACTAAAGAATTTTACGAAAAGGCTTAAACAATTTGAAAGTAACTTTGAAGATCTGTGGGTTTTGGTTGATATTCCTTTTTTTAAGTCAGTAAATCGAATAATAATTTGTGCTATATATCTACCACCACCCGTAACTAGTTCTATGTTAGATAATTTTTTGGCAAGTTGTAATCAGAATTTTGAGCTTGAATCAAAAGATAATTTTAAGATTGTACTGGGAGACTTCAATCTTGGTCAAATAAAATGGAATGAAAAAGATTTATGCAAAAACTTTTCTCCAATGTCTGCATCAGAAGAAGTACTAATCGATTTCTTAAATCTTAATGGGTTGAAGCAAGCTAATAGGACTGTAAACACAAGCGGAAATATATTGGACCTTGTACTCACAAACATTCCAGATGGCCATGTTTTTCCAGCAAAAGATTACTTATCAAAAATAGATCTACCTCACCCACCTTTTGTGTTTCGGATTTCAAATGTTGTTCAAAAAAAGTTACCTTACAATATTAAATCTCGGAGGCATAATTATTACAAAGCAAATTATGAGTTAATAAAAAAAGATCTTCGTTTAATTGACTGGGCTAGTGTATTTTGTACGGAAAAAAATATTAACGATCACAGTGAAATCTGGAATGTTATTGAGAAATACGTGCCACTAAAAAACAAGGCTAAAAACAAATATCCTCCGTGGTTTTCAGCGGATCTAATACAGCTCTTACGCGAAAAGATTTTTTTCAGGCGGTGTTTTAATAAATACAATAATCCTAGGGATTCATTATCATTCGATTTGCTTAGAAGTAGAAGTAAGGTACTTATATCCGCTTGCTACCGAAAATACACACATCAAAAGTGTCTAGGGATCAAGCATTTTTATGCGGATTTCTTGAGATTGAGATGTGGCTTTGCAATAAATTTATGATTTTATAAATTTATATGGATCCTTTTTGGTGCATTTCATAATTTGAAACAGGAACTGTCAATCAAATTCGATTAAAAGATGAAAATCAGCTGTCAATATTTTCCCTATAAAAACATACAACGCATTGAAGACATTATTAGTGCTACTGTTTCCCTACTACCTGATTAAAACCAACGTTATTATGGAGCAGCGACGTCATTTCAGCAGGGAAGAAATGCTCAGAGCCGTGGGAATGATAGAAGCTGGTTCCCGGCAACGTACTGTGGCTTTAGATCTGAATACAAGTCAGATTGTTATCAGTCGACTTTGGACACGTTACCGAAGCACTGGTACCGTGGCTGAGCGCCATGGAGGACGGTATCGCTGCACCACACGGAGACAAGACCGATACATTCAAATCACAACTCGAAGAGCTCCAACAATAACCGTCATGATGTTAGCCGTGAGGCTTCATCACTCTTCAGGGAACTTAATTAGCGACCAAACAGTCAGAAACCGCTTGCATGAAGTGAACCTTCATTCCCGAAGACCGTGAATGAAGGATCCTACGATTGTGCATTGCTATAGGTCTAAACCAATAGCAATGCACAATCGTAGGATTCGATATCTATGGGCTCTTGAACACAGAAATTGGGCAGAAGAACAATGGCGTTTCGTGTGCTTTTCTGATCAGTCTCGTTTTGGTATGAGACCGGATACAAGACGTATACGACACTGGAGAACCCCTGGACGCCAACAGCGATTAAAATCCTGCCAGGAAGTCCATCCTTATAGTGGTGGAACCATCATGGTATGGGCGGGTATTTGGATCGGCGGAAGAACTGAGTTGATTTGGATCAGAGGCAACCTCAACGCTCAAATTTATGCTGAGACGATTGTATCAGACGTCATCGTTCCTCTACAAGTGCAAATCGGTCCCTTATTTCAGTTAATGCATGATAATGCACGACCGCACACCGCAAGAGTTGTAAGACAGACTCTCGCCGCAGCTAACATCAATGTCCTGCCCTGGCCTGCTCAGTCGCCAGACTTGAACCCGATTGAGCATGCATGGGATATGCTACAGAGAAGAGCCCTGCCGAATATGGAGGGTATCCAGTCGCAAGAAGACCTTTTTTTGTTGTTGCAACGAACATGGGCGGCCATTCCACAGCGTGATTTGGATGAACTCATTTTGAGTATGCCAAACCGATGTTCTTGTGTTGTTAGTGTGTAGTCTTGTCGGTAGAAACACGGATTATTAATTGTTTAAGTTACCCAATAAAATTTTAAAGAAAACTGTTAGTTCAGTCTTTTTTTCGAACTTTAATGTTAGTGGTTCAAATGTCAAAAATCCCTTTATTAGGAAAATGGCAAATTTCTATATTAATGCAAAGGTGACTTGGTTTATCGTTACTGTAGACAAACGAAAACACTTTATTTGATGAATCCTTAAAGAGAATTTTAATTAATATTAATCAGGAGAAAAGTTATTGCAAAAATATATGTTGATCCCTAGACACTTTTGATGTGTGTATATTGCAAGTGTAGAAGAAAGCGTTGCTAAAAATCCTAAATTATTCTGGTCTTTTGTGAGGGGCAGGCAAAGTGGTAGCAGCACATTTCCGGATGTGATCTCCGATGGTGAACATACAGCCAAGACTGGTGAGGAAGTATGTCAATTGTTCGCTTCTTTCTTTGCCTCTGTGTATAATGATGCGAAATCTGACCCAGTCTCGTTAAACACACCGGCACCACATTATGGCAGTGACTGTTTTATAATAATAATAATAATAAAATCATTTATTTTCAGATATAATTATCCATAGATTGGTTAATAGTTGTTATTAACAATTGAATACTTATACTATATTAGTGGTGTTAGTGTGTACAAGAGATTATTACTTGATTAGCCCAGTCACAAGTCCTATCCAGTGCGTTTGAATAGGACAGTCAGGGCGCGCAGCAATCACTTTCAGAATCCTGTTGCCGCTGCCCCTCAGGCGCTGCATTAAAGAGGCGGCTTTTTTGCGGATGATAGCATGAAAGCCATCAACATGCACTTCCGCAAACATTCCCGAAGCACTACAGTACCTGGGCAGCCGCAACAGGGCCCTAAAAGCGTTGTTGTATTGCACGCGAAGTGCATTGTAGGCTCGTCGCGTATACGTCACCCACAGACCGCTCGAGTAAAAGGATTGACAAAAAGCCCTGAATAGGGTCAGTTTTACCTCTCCCGTACATCGAGCAAACCTGCGAGAAAGCATATTGCTTTTTACCGCCAATGCCCTACGCTCCCTCTCTATGTCTTCGTCATCACGAAGGTCTGCAGTGATGACGTGACCCAAGTACTTAAATTTACATACATGGTTTTGCGGGAGTGGAATTCACTCGCGATCAAGTACTGAAAAAGTTGAAGGCTTTGGATGAAAATAAAAGTCCAGGTTCTGACAATATCCCCCCTTTATTTATCAAGTCATGTGCAGATGTTTTAGTTGACCCTTTATTAATTATTTATAATAAATCCATTGCGACTGGAATTTTTCCATCACTTTGGAAAACAGCAAAGGTGGTGCCTATACCAAAAGGAGGAGAATCAATGCTGTCAGTGACTATAGACCGATATCGTTGCTTTGTGTCTTTGGTAAAATGTTTGAGTCCTTGATTTGCCCACTATTGCAATCTTATTGCAAGCATCTTTTCACGGAACATCAACATGGCTTTCTTGCGGCAAGGTCGACCGTCACTAATCTCATATTACTCGAGGAAACACTAGTAGAAGCATTAGATAAAAATAGTCAGGCAGATGTCATATATACTGATTTTTGTAAGGCATTCGACAGGGTTATGCACCATATTATCTTGATGAGTAAGTTACAAGCCATTGGCTTTACAGGATCAATGTTGGATTGGTTCAAATCCTACATAACTGATCGTTGCTTCTATGTCGTGGCTAATGGTTTCGCATCCAATACATATAGCATCAAATCAGGAGTACCGCAGGGTTCGCATTTGGGGCCTGTTTTATTCAATTTATTTGTGAATGATATGACTGATTGTTTCAAAAACTCTCTTCCTCTACTATACGCTGACGATCTGAAAGTAGTCAGAGTCATAAAAACAGAAATGGATGCATCATTATTGCAACAAGACTTAGATAGTCTTAGTGGTTGGTGCTCTGCTAATGGTATGCAACTTAATACTAACAAATGCTTGCAAGTGACTTTCACACGTAAAAATAAGTCAATCCAGTCACAATATGCTATTGATGGTGTAGGTTTGAAGAGCATGGAAGTAGTCAGAGACTTGGGTGTCCTCTTTGACAAAAAGCTTTCGTTTGTTCCACATATCGACAATATTGTGAAAAGGGCATCTAAAATGTTGGGCTTTGTGATTCGAAATGGAAAGTTTTTCAAGAAACCTAAAACAAAGATTCACCTGTACAATGTCTTGGTGCGAAGCATATTGGAGTATGCAAGCGTGGTATGGCGCCCTCATTATGCTGTACATATGCTACGGATCGAGCGGATTCAGAAACGGTTTATGTGGCACTTAGCTTTTTCGGTGGGGCTAGCCAAGAGAAAACGATCTTATCGCGAACGGCTTAAACATTTTGGAATGTATGCAATAAGTGAAAGATACGACTTCATTGATTTGAAATTCATTTTTAACATTTTAAATAGCAAAATAGATTGTCCTTTTTTATTACAAAAATTTAATTTTAAAGTGCCCCATCGCTATCCGAGAAAGCCGATAGTGCCTCTCTGTCCGCCGCTCCGCCGTACTGTCCTTGGTTTCAACTCCGCCATTCCTAGACTGTGCAGAATAGTTAATAAGTACAATAGAGATGTAGATCTGTTTCACGACCCAATACGGAACATAAAACGTACATTTTACGAGACCTTGAATGAAGCTCAGTAATTGTATAACTTTTGATAGTAGGATTGTGTGAATCTTCAAAACTTTTGTGTGTAATTTAAAAACTGTTAGCATATAAATCTTGCGGTGTTTACCAGTAATTGGTTTTTGTGCTTATTCTTTAATTTAAGTTTAGTTTTAATTTGCATGTTTTAGTATAAGAACTGTTGGTAAACCTTGAAATAAATAAATAAAGACCGAAATGGTTGAAAAAAGTGGAAGAGTTCAAAATCGTTCAAATTGTTCTTATTAAAACAGATGGATTGCCTCCTGGCAAATGGCTAATGGGGCGAGTTACCGAGAAACACCCCGGAACAGACGGTATCACTAGGGTTTATTATTATAAGATTGTTTATATTTATTATAAGATTGTAAAGAGACCTGTAACTAAACTGTGCTTTTTGCCTATCGACAATTCCTAAACGAATGTAATTTTATGTATATTTTTATCTTGAGTATTCAATGAACTTGCTCGTAAGATTTCTAAGCTAGATTGAATTTAAATGGTTTAAATTAAACAAATCTACATAATGCATGCAGATTTAGTATCTTGTTAAAGTGTGTTAAGTGGTAAACTTTAATACATTGTTAGCATGTCATAAAACAGTTATTATTTGTTCTTATGAACATTCATTGTTTACAATTTGATGTAGTTAGAACTATAAAATAATGTTGTATTCATTTTTAAATTTGCATGTATTGCGGTTATTAGATTTTAATTAAAGGCCCTTTACAGCCCTTTGGTAGGCGGTTTAGATTCTCTAATCGTTTGTATATAACATCGACACTCACAATTAGTAAATCAGTTGCAAATAATCATCCCAATCACAAGTTCGTTTTCTTTAAAAGTGCACTACAAACAATAGTAACCCGTTCATGAAAGAACAGGTTCTTTGCCGTAAAACATAAATAACTTTTAACAAAATGCATTGCTTGGTTGTTAATTTTGTTCAATTTTAGAAATCCTTTATAAACCATAAGTGTTTCGATCTGCAAGACGTGGGTCTATTAGGTTGCGAGGAGCGAAGCGACGAACATCTTAGGTTAACACGAACCAGCCGCATGAGCTGAGCGAGCGAAGCGAGCTTGTCACAGCAGCGACTGGCGAGTGCCAGAAACGAACTGGTCTTATTTAAGTGAGCTGTCAGTTTTAAGTCGTTATTTTTGAACACTTATTTTACTGTCTTCCGCAATTTAACGACGTTAACCTCGTTAATCTGCAGATCACCGAGGTAAAGAGGAGAAATCTGCTACTTTGAGTAACATTTCGCAATTTGACGTATCATACTCGGTAATTCTCAGATTAGTTAGTTAATACGCATACGGTGATGTTACCGTTAGTATCGCAGTATATGTATACTGCGTTTGCGCAAAGCAACTAGTTAAAGTGGGAACTAGAAGTTTGAAGCAAACTATAATGGTTTTTGGTAGTGTTTTAATGTGAACTAATTAGCAGTTCGATTTGCCGAATACTACTTCAGATGTTCAAGTAGTGCAGTGCAGTCATCTCCAAGCGGATGTCGTTGACAGATAATGTACCGAGTGTGACCAACTATTACGGGGACAGAACTATTAAAAAACGCATACCCTATATTATTATGCTCAACATAATTTATGCTAAAAATTATTTTTTCAGTGCTTCACAAATTTCCTGAATTTATAAAGTATATTACTTTATAGTTAAGTTTTCTATACTTATAGTTATTGATTTTTATGTTTATGTGTTGCTAGTTGTTTACGTAATGTCTAAATTTATAATTTTAAGTCTTTATTAAGGCTGCCTGTCAACCAAAGCGGAGCGAGGCAGCGGAGCGGAGCGAGGCAGCGGAGCGGAGTTTTGGCAACTTTTAACCAATGAGATTGCTTGAACGCCTGCCTTATAAACTAGGTTTTAAACCTACATTTTTTAAAATAAATTTTAAAACTACACTATTATTGCTACAAATCACTATAACATTACAAACATGAAGCTTCTGTGTAAACATGTGTAAAAAAACATTAACAATTTTCTTCCATAACCCCTCCACGGTTATTCACAACGTAAAATAATTTGTAGCTTTTCAGATTTTGTTGGCAGCCAAAATAAAACTTTAAAATCTTTTAAAAAAAAAATACTATGGAAGAATATGGTTAGGATTTTTTGGGATTTTTTTACACATGTTTCCAAAGAAGCTACAAGTTTGTATTTATTTCTAAAAAAATATATTATGAACATAATATATTCATATATTGCTAAACTGTGTTTTAAAAGTAACAGATTCAAAATAAAAAATCATAGAGAGTATTTTAAGATCATATTTATTGACACGAACCAATACCAAACTCGTTATGTATTTAAAATTGGTTAAATATTTTTATCTACTATATCAAACTTATCATTATCATAAAAGGAAATTAGTTTATCTATAATAAAGCGTGTGTTTGTGTGTATAGTATCTACGTAATAATTACAATGTATAAGTAGCTTAAATGCCTTCATTTGCTTTTATTGATATAAAATGTTAATGTTAAAATAGAAAAAAAAATGTTTTGAAAGCATTAAACACATTGTACTTCACTTTCATAATTACATCAGTCTTTATACATCACAAATATAGCCTAATTAAACTAAAAATGTCTTATTTACAATATAATAATAATTACAAATTAATTAATATCACATTAGAAATCTTGTTGAATTGAGTTGAAAAAACTGCAAGAAAGTTAGTTACAAACGCGCGTGTAGTATTCTTGCACAGACAATTAATCAAACCAAAGGATATTTATTATTTTTTTATGTCATAGCTATCCACTTTTACAGAATGATATTTTGTGAAACTGAGCATTATATAGATGCAGAGAATGACGACTAAAATAAACATAAGATTTGATTTTTACATTGATAGCTAAACCTGAAGAATGAATGCATCGAAAACGCGCTTTTTGGCACTATAATAATAATATGGTTATTGTTCCAGAGCAGGGATAGCTTAATGCTTTGCAATATTAGGCCTTAACAAATACCCTGTTTTCCCACCCTTCTCTCGGTGTCAACTTCAGCCTTAAAGGATCCGAAGGGGTTGGAATGAGGGACTGGGGCTCGAAGGTGACCTGCTTTGGGGTGCTGGCGTCCAGTTCAAACGTGTATTTCTTCATAAGGGTAACCATTCCAGCTAGGACTTGCATCTTAGCGAACCTCATTCCTGAAAGTAAAGTCTAAATAAATACTCGTATATACTCCTAACTGGAATTTGTTTAACGGAACAAATAAAAGTTAAGAGAAATGTCTTTTATGTTATGAAACCTTATCATTTCAAGCCTCCCTGATATATAGGACAACCATGTAGATTGTGACAACAACAAATTATTTTTCAACTTTTACATTTTAACATCTTGATTTATTGAGTGACTTCGTGCTTTTGCGTTGGAGTAGCAGCACAAAATCGAGGTAGAAGCACGGAAGAAGTTAAATTGCTAGAAAGTTCAAAAACTAACTTACCTATACAAATACGGGCTCCGTCTCCGAAGGGCATGTAGGTGTTCGGTTGGATATTCCGTTTAGCCTCGCCTAGGAACCGCTCTGGACGGAACACTTCAGGCTCCGGGAAATACTTGGGATTCTTGTGCACATGGTAAACTGGTATGTGCACGCGGACACCTTTCTCGAGACGAACGCCCGAAGGGAGCGTGTAGTCTTCCATAACCTCCCTCGCGAGATTCACCAGCACCGGGTAGAACCGCAGAGCCTCGTCAACACAGGCCTCAGTATATGGCAGTTCAGTCACACAGTCATACGTCAACTTGTTACCATGTTTGAGAAGATACGCGTCTATTTCCTCCTGGCATTTCTTAAGGGCTTCAGGATGTTTTGCCAGCTCGTATAAAGTGTAACTTGTGGTAGTGGCTGAAGTTTCAAACCCAGCTAAAAAGAAAATAAAGCTTTGCGCCGACAGCAAGTCGTCAGTTACAGGAATATCTACTTTTTTATTACCGCCAGTCTTCATGTTGCTGATACTGTCACCAGTAATGTGATCTTTTTGTTTAAAGGTCAAGATGAAGTCCACAAAATCGTTTCTATTTGTTGGTTTGTTGTTGCGTGCCTCAAAGACTGAAGTCATAAACTTATTGAAAAATTCAACTGTACCTTTTGGAGCAACCTCTAGTCCAAAGAAATAAAACAACTTTGGCCAAATTGTTTTTACATTAGCTCTCAATGCAAGCGTCTTTGACCCGTTAAAGAACGTCTTTCCAACTTTCGTAAACGGGTTCTCCTTGTAATCGTCACTCATTGTGTCTGAATCGATACCAAATGCACAAGATCCGATACATGCCATCGTGAATCTGGCTATATAATCACGCACTTCGATCACGTTCGACACCTTCATATCTTGATCCAGGACCCTTTCAAACTCGTGGGAACATTTCACTATAAGGTGAAACATGTTCTTCATTTTGGCTGACGTGAACACCGGGGTCAGATTCTGACGCACAACTTTCCACTGATCCCCGTAAGCGTTAAATACGTTTTCATTAATACGCTCCTTGTGATTGTAGTTGGATACTTCTCTGCCGTTAAAGTAGTAGAAATCCTTGGTAGTTACCAGTTTGATGATCTCAGGGTCTTTGACGATGAGTGTTGGCTCGGTCCCCATGAACGCTCCAAAGTAAGGTTCATCCGGGAATTTCTTGCACAGCTCGTCCACAACGTATCCAATGTGTTTTTGCAGCAGTATATGTCCGCCATAATTACCAAGTATTGTTGTTGGTTCAGCGTAAGGCACGTTTTGGTCCTTCCAGTAATTGAATTTTCTTTTAGAGAAGAAGTAAATCCCGACGATAATCGCCAATAGGGCGAAGAGCACAGTCGATAACATGTTGTAGGCCTGTGCTTGATGGCGTATGATAATGATTATTCGATTCGGCTGTTTATATAACAGTTGCTCATTTTGATATCAGACTTACCGCAACTTAACACGTATATGATTCAGGATAACAAAGCTGATAAAAAGTAAATCATTTATGAAAGGATCTATTAAATGATGAATATGATTTTATCACGACCAAAAATCAACTTTACGGAAAAGCATTTAAAGTTCCTTAATATAAGCGTATGTGTTATTAAGTATGTGTGATATAGATAAGATAATAATCTTCACTGCGAAAACAAATAAATACTACAAGTAAGTCGGTACCTTAAGTAGTCTCGTAATCATCTTAATAAAACAAAATACTTCAATTCCACCCCCACCAAAAATCTCCATTCCAAATATCATATTCATACAAAGATACAGAGTTAGATATTGTCAAATTTGCAACACTTTTGGGTATTGAAATAGGTAGTCCCTTTCTTCTTCGAAAATTGTTAGTCCGAAATTCAAAATCCCTAACGCGTTTGCTATAATCATCACTATCCATAATGTTCGAATATACGAAATTTTATCATGCCTAATTGTCTTTAATTCTAATTCTTTTGTGTCATAATATCGGGTGCTATAATAATTAGATATCTTAATTTTTCTTGCTATAAAGTCACATGTCCTAAGTGTTAAATTGTATAATGTATGTTAGTCCGAATGTCAGTAAGTAGGGGTTATTTTTTTTATGACCAACCAGAAATCCTGCGAGTGTCAGTAGGTTAGGGTTTTTTTTATGACCACCCGGAAATCCTGCGAGTGTCAGTAGGTTAGGGTTATTTTTTTTATGACCACCCGGAAATCCTGCGAGTGTCAGTAGATTAGGGTTATTTTTTTTATGACCACCCGGAAATCCTGCGAGTGTCAGTAGGTTAGAGTTATTTTTTTATGACCACCCGGAAATCCTACGAGTGTCAGTAGGTTAGGGTTTTTTTTTTATGACCACCCGGAAATACTTCAGGTGTCAGTCGGGTGTCAATATTTGGATTAGGGGCTGTTAAATTATGACACATTACGTTAGGACTTATTAATGTTATAGAAAAACCTTTTATTTCTTTTAAACATTATAGATTGTAATATTTATAGCAAAAAATTTTAGGACAAATTATATTTAGGGATTTCGATTTTAGGGCAAGTGATATTATGAGACATTGAGTTAGGGCTAATTATCATTCGGACAAATGATGATTAGGTCACAAAACATTATGGCATGTCAGATTATGGATAAAAATTTTATGAGACAAAATAGAGAACCATTGAAATAGATTCACATTCAAATTGTAAAGCTCACAAAAAAGGTTACAAACTTAACAGTTGTAAAGTAAGTGTTGTTGCAAGTTTTAGTGCAGTTGCACTCTCTGCTTTCTATGCCTACGTACATTCTAGACTTACTTACCTATGGAATTATTTTATAGGGAAACTGTACTGAGGTAAACAGCGTCTTTATTTTACAGAAAATGTGTTAGAATAATTACCAACATTGATCAAATGGATTAATGCAGACCTTAAAGACCAATAGAGGAGGAAACCAACTAAGTGGCCAATCTACAACACTTAAACTACTTTCATTAGGGTCACATTCCATGGCTATCAAGATAGACTCCCAAATGAAATTAGAGAAATTCATGACATCAAACCATTCATTCTTAGCAAGAAGGCTAGAGACTAAGGAGAGATAACTCCCTGGAAAGGGTTGGACTAAATCCGTATCCCACAGTGACGCATGCGCATTACGCTTCTTTGCCGCGATCCTCGCGAAGTGTCAAAATTGGTCAACACAACCTCGAAAAACAACAACTGTCGCACGTGACACCGTTCAAAACAAAACCATGTGACCATGAAATGACAAATAGCTGCCGCTGCACATGCGCAATACAGCGTTTTGCCCGGCACAGAGTATACGACTTTCGGCCCTCGAAAGCTTACCCCCACTTCGGGAGTTATCTCTCCTTAGTTTCTAGCCTTCTTGATTCTTAGTTTGAAAAAACATCTGAGTACTAAATGCTACCTACGACCTAAAAGGGTATCTTGTTGATGGATGAGAAAAAAACAACGTGTTCTTTTTATTTCTTAAAAATGATAATTTTTGTTTTTGTTTTATATAATTTAAAGGGCGCACTAAATAAAATTGTACCCTCCAAATATTGCAATGCCCTAACAGGGCGTCACAAGCACTGTACTTAGTTTAATACCTATTTAATACTGTGGCAAGCAATAAATAATCTGAATCTGAGTCTGTATTATGTCAATCTGAGGCAGTCTGAAAGAGTCATAATATGTGTACAAAATAACCAATCACACCTATAATCTCTTATTTTATGGTAACAGAACTACAGAGAGTCAATGGTCACCTGCTACTGGTTCAATCTCTTTTTAGTGGTAGCACCAGGTATCTGTCACTGCTTAAGGCCTCTGTGTTTGTCGATTTTCTGAACCCGTCTGAATACCAGAGCGGTAATGCCGCCCGCAGACATGCGAGGACGCTCGCAACAAAACAATGAAAATGACATTTTCTTGGGGCATAGCAGGTAATTTAGTTTCAACAATTTCTTCAAAATAACTTAGATTTGGGCAAAATATTTACCATTTTTCCAATGATGAAAATAAAAAATAATGGCTGAATAGCTGGCCGGCCACAGAAAAAAAAACAAACAAAATAGGCGGAAAAGCAGCAATTCGATCTTCATTTATTTTTTCGATTTGAAGGCTTTTGTTTATACGTATAGCAGAGATTTGTACCTATAAAATGAGTTCATCTGATTTTGATATGAATTTAACGCCTGATTTTATAAGAGAAGAGGCTAAAGCGGTAGTGGAAAATAAAATTTACTCATTTTTTCTTTAGCTACTTCATGTTTTTATTTTTACTTTCCTTGTATTTGTAATGAAAAGCACAGTGTTTACCTCGGGTTAAAGACTTATTCAGTCCCTCGAACTATTGGCGCCCTCACTTTGTTCCGGGCGCCAAACCCCGTCTCGGGACTAAATAAGTTACTTTCACCCCTAGGGTAACAATGTACTATTTCATTACTCATACTCTGAAAGTTGGTCTGAAGTTGCCTGAGGAGCGGGATGAAACTAATACTTTTCATCCCTAGGGAGAATCACTTTCAACTGACAGCTGTCAAATTATTTTATCATAGACGACTTGGTGTAATGGTTAAGAAGTTGGCTACTACACCAGAGGTCGCGGGTTCGATCCCCGCACAGTACAAACATTTGTGTGCATGAACATGTCTGTTTGTACTGGTCTGGGTGTCTCCTATGTATAATAAGTATGTATTTACAAAAGAAAATGTATTTAAGTATGTTTATCCGTTGTCTAGTATCCCATAACACAAGCTTTAATTAGCTTACTTTGGGGATAGATGGCGCTGTGTGGAATAATGTCCAGGGATATTTATTTATTATTTATTTATTTATCTATTGAACCATGTTCCAACTTTCTATAAAGCCACGATGTAAAATTTAAATAACTTAAAGTTAAGTATTGATTAAAGAATATATATTTTTTAAATAACTTTATTATAATTTAGTTTCATAAATTTCTTTAAAATAACTTAGATTTGGGCAAAATATTTACCATTTTTCCAATGATGAAAATAAAACATAATGGCTGAATAGCTGGCCGGCCACAGAAAAAAAACAAACAAAATAGGCGGGAAAGCGGCAATTCGATCTTCATTTATTTTTTCGATTTGAAGACTTTTGTTTATACGTATAGCAGAGATTTGTACCTATAAAATGAGTTCATCTGATTCTGATATGAATTTAACGCCTGATTTTATAAGATAAGAGGCTAAAGCGGTAGTGTAAAATAAAATTTACTCATTTTTTCTTTAGCTAATTCATGTTTTTATTTTTACTTTCCTTGTATTTGTAATGAAAAGCACAGTGTTTACCTCGCGTTATAGAGTTATTTATTCCCCCGAACTATTGGCGCCCTCACTTCGTTCCGGGCGCCAAACCCCGTCTCGGGACTAAATAAGTTACTTTCACCCCTAGGGTAACAATGTACTATTGAGGATTAAGAGACGCGGAGGAATGGAGGGTCGTAAAAGCTTATAAAATTTACTCTTTTTAATAGCATCACATGAGAGAACGAAATGTGAAATTTGAAAAATTTAAAAACGACTGTCGATAAAAAATGGCACTGCACTAGTTATTTGTTTACATGTAAAGCAGTTATGATTTTTTTATACGAAAATCTGCACTAAAATCCCAATAAACTACACCATACATGACCTTAAAACAAAAACAAATTATAATAAGCACTAACCGATCTTCATCCAGCGGGAATTGTGCCATAAAATGTTCGTTTTTTATTTGCTACACGACTCGTTTAACCACATATTTCGCACATTACTATTGGCATCTTGAATAAACACAAAATACTTGACAAATAAATCACTGAATTCGTTAGTTTTACTAGCTTTTAAACACTAAAACATAACAAGTCTTACAGAAACAGTTTTATCACATGGCGATAATGACCAACCTACAGCTTACGGAAAAGAGAAAAAAAATTGACAAATTGCAAGACATGGTGGTTCGGTGACGTATAACACGGCTAAAGAAGAGAGTCCGCAACGTCTACGCAATCATGTAGGTTTAGTACCTGATGATGATGATGATGTGGTCCCTGCCGATTTCGGCTACGGCAACTTCTTCGAGTCCAATAAGGAGATTTGCGTTTGGTTTAGTACCTAGTCTTATATGCCACCATAAAAAAATTAATGTGTTTCATACATTTTTCTTTTCCTGTTGAGCTTCGCCAGACTGACTTGTATTTTAAATTTATTTTAGTGCAAAGTGAAAAAACAAACTGATATAGAGGCTGTATGGGCATATACTTCTTTGCCGTCACATTGTTGTCATCAATGAACTTGTTCCCTAATTAGTCTGTGCATCAATAATAGTATATAATAGTATGTTTAAATGTACTTTTCACACCACATGCTCGACAATGCCGAATTATATGTCATTTAAACCTTACCGAAAGCAAGACATTATATCTCTTGGCTTTAGCCGGGTTATAATGTTCTATTATACCCCGCTGGTCAATAATGTGATTTTCACTTTCATAATTCTTATTGCTATGACCATAAAGTCTAATTTCACTAAACAGAATGTGTCGTCAGCGGGCGCGGCCAACTCGATTTTCGAAGATCGAGGCCGTGGCCCACTAGATTCGCACTGAGACGAACTTCATTTGTTTGTCAAATCTAGTAGGCCACGCCAGCTGAAAGAAGTTGCTATAGCCGTAGCTAGTAGTACTACTAGCTTTAGAAGATTCTTTAATATGCTGTAATAAACACTATCTACTAAGCCTGGTTTTTTATTGTCTCGCATAAAGTGAGAAAAGTAGAGTATACACCACCGGGATAAAACTGTTTTTTTCTTGGGCGCTTGAATCCCTCACTGCACTCAGGACTCAATCTTAATTCCCTCGCTTTGCTCGTGAATTAACTTATAACACCCTCGCTGCGCTCGGGAGTTAAATTTGAAGTCCTTCGTTACGTTCAGGATTCAATATAGCGCCCGTGACATAAAACAGTGCTTTATCCCCTTGGTGTATAATCTACCTACTATTAACCCATTAATTGCTATGCTGTAACTGGAGAGCGGTGCCGACTGTCACAGGCTTTCATAAGCCTAAAAGGAGGCTCCAGCCTTCACAGTGATAAGACTATGTTTCAAGAAATAAATAATAATAAAATAATAAATAATAATCATAACCTTCATAACCGCGAGGTGTGCAGTCTTAGGAGGTTTTTCCTCAGCAACGAATGTGGGATAGATACATCGCGATGTTGTGGCAGTTGATAAGGGCCTCACGCCGCTCTCCTTGGCAAAGGAGAACTGGCGTCAACTACCGGTGCTCACCACCGATGACCGCAAGGAAATATGGAAGAGCAAGGAGCTGCATGGGAGGTTCTATCGGGCCTTAACAGAACCTGATGTTGACCTCTCCGCATCGGTGAACTGGCTACGTTTCGGGGACCTCTTTGGAGAAACCGAAGGTTTTGTCTGTGCAATTGCTGATGAAGTTATCAAGGTGAATAACTACCGGAAACTCATCATGAAGGACGGTACGGTCGACATTTGTCGGGCATGCCGCCGTCCTGGCGAGTCTATTCGCCATGTTATTTCCGGTTGTTCTCACCTTGCTAACGGAGTACTTGCACAGGCAAAACCTAGTAGCCAGGATTATCCACCAGCAACTTGCTCTTCGATATGACCTTGTCGAATCGGAGGTTCCGTACTATAAGTACGCACCGGTGCACGTTCTTGAAAATGGTCGTGCGTTGCTCTATTGGGATCGCTCTGTCATCACAGACAGGACTATTGAAGCCAATAAGCCTGATATCGTGCTGGTAGACCGATCCCAACGCCGGGCAGTGCTCGTCGATATCACCATCCCGCATGGCGATAACCTCGTGAAGGCCGAGAAGGACAAGCTCAGCAAGTACCTTGACTTGGCTCACGAGGTGACCGCCATGTGGGATGTAGATTCGACGATCATTGTCCCGATAGTGGTTTCGGCAAACGGCTTAATAGCGAAGAGCCTCGACTAACACCTTCGAGAGGCTTTCGCTTAGCGGCTGGATCAAGGGTCAGATACAGAAAGCGGTACTCTTGGACATGGCACGTATTGTCAGGAGGTTCCTCTCTCTGCAGCCCTAACCACCGGTAGTCTAGGCCTCGCCTGCCCCGCTGCCGGCGGCTCCCTAGGTTAAGATTTTTATGGTATTTTTATAAATAATTGTTTTTGTAACTTTAATCTTAAGTTTTATAACTGTAATTATTTAGTTTTTATAATTATAATTCATAAGTAGTTTTTAATGTTATAAATCTCTGTTTTTGTAAGAATACTATACAAATTTTATATCTAAGATTTATACTGAATAAAGAGAATAATAATCAATGTCAATGTCAAATCAATAACATTACGTTACGTTTGATTTCTATTTATAACATTTTTTTTCGTTTTTATCAAATAATCAAACTGTAAGAGAATGAAGCCCTCCAGAATTACCTGCACCACCTGTTGCAGAAAAACATAATCAAATGAATACCCAGCAAACAAGCAATAAAGCAACACTCAAATAGCTCTTCCAACAATAAGAAGAGCAGCTGCCACTGCTGGCCGTTGCTTGTTTCCAGAGTGAGATGATCGGGAAAAACTTCATGTACCTGAGTCTATACGCAGAAGGTGCCTTGTAGACTATAAGCTGTGTTTAAGGGAGTGAAGCCATTTTGGGATAGATATTATTGTTATTGTGCAGTTAATAGAATACACGTGTGTAATGATAAGGAGCAGGCAGTGTTTATCTGTAAATCCGTCGTGCAATAATTTTAAGTGCCATACTCATGTAACGCTAGATTAGGAACCATTGTTACAACGGTTGATGAACCTAATAAAGGAAATAAAAATAAATCACACAGTTGGGTGTTGCTCGCACATAATGTCCTTTTTATGGTACATGGGGTACGCTTGTCATCAGGATCATTTCAGAGCTCCTGCTGCATTCTTGGACAACTTGTTAATTATTTAAATAAATATACATAAATAAGTTGATATGTTTTTAATTTCATAGCTTACATAGCAGTTAAACTTGAATAAGCCTCACACTGAGCTAAACAAACTTAATTTAGGTGCACCAGAAATGTACTTATTTTGTTCTGTATTGTTCCATAGTTTTGTGATAAGTAATGTGTTAAGGGCTACGGGTGACAGATCGCTCTTGCCGCGCACCGATGCGGCACGAGCTATCCGCATAGTAGAAGAAGCACGCGGCCGTCCTAAACAACTCGCAGTGCGCCTTTGAATGGGATGCGGATGTGGTGGATGAGGCCCATCGAGGGTTCTCATTGCACGTATCATGTAGCGCTGTTGATTGAACAAGCCCGTTCGTACAGCCGCGAACCGCGAACCGGGACCCG
The DNA here is from genome assembly GCA_947369235.1 of Udea olivalis. Classification (NCBI taxonomy): domain Eukaryota; kingdom Metazoa; phylum Arthropoda; class Insecta; order Lepidoptera; family Crambidae; genus Udea; species Udea olivalis. The sequence continues at coordinate 3,021,350 of OX376362.1, read as the reverse complement.
TCGCTGGAGCATGAGCCCGTCTGTGAGGGCACGGAGTCCGCCTTCCCGCGACGGTCATCCACGCAATTCTCCGGAACGGAATACTTTGCATGGAACCGTGCCTAGTCAGACCAAATGCGAATATTTTACGTTACTCTGTATCACTATAAAAAGGCATATCTAACCAAACAGCCTCCGAAGCGCGAAAGTGGTAGGCCCGAACATGTATCCGTTTACGTCGGACCAAATCTAACTGATGTATAAGCATCAGTATCCTTGTATTAATTAAAAAAATATTAAAAACCAATGATTAAAATTATAACCTCACTACCTTCAATAGCTTTAATATCTTTTTAACCCCAGATTTAAAAGAGTTAAAACTATTAAGTTTTTTGTTAGTCTAGCGTAGTTCTATAAACATCAACCGATTTCTTTTATGAACGCAGCCCGTAAGTAGAGGTCTGAAATTACATGGAAGTTCGCCGCCCTTCTTATAAAAACATGCTAAATATACATATTTTCAAAAATCCTTTATTAAGGTTTGATATGAAGATATTGCGCACCATTTGAAGCATATTTTATTTAAAATGATTCAATCGTATCATATCTGGAGTACTTAGCCCAAACTTGGTATGTTTTGAAAATGATTTTCATTTTAATTTAATACAAGTGACTAAAATGTAATGATGTGAAATAGTTTTATAATTGGCTCAGTAAGCCCTTTTATTAGAAACCACACACCATAGGTATCAGAGCAAAAACAATTTTTTACTCATACAAAAACCATAGCCATAACTTCTCTCCATTTTTTTCCATGCTACGGATCAAATTGATTCTTATGGCCTAAGGATCAATCGTTCCGATTTTCACGCCTTTAACACCATTTCCAAGTGTAATAATTTTTAATTTAGCGTACCGCTAGCACTACTGACCATGGACTCTGGATCTGGATGTTCAGATGGCGCTGCTGTCTAAGTAAACATCGGCTCCGTATAAAAACCTAGTAAAAAATAGTAAAACTTGCTGTAGGGCCCCGAATTAGTGATAAAAATCTTCAAAAGTGTCTTATTCACCATATACATTGTTCGTGAAGAAAACCTGCTGCGGATTTCCAGGAAATAGTGAAAAGAGAAATGCAGAATTTGTGCCTGCAAAACTCCCACATCAAACAATATTATGAATAAAAACTTCATAAATCAATTTCTATTACCCACTTAAAAAATACTGGTCTTTGTGAATATCGGAATAAATAAACCATAAAGCCGTTAATAGTGAATTGGGTATGGTAACATTTTTTTTTAATAAATACCTTTTACTATTTTAAGTTACTAATTTGAATATTTCGTTGATCTAGCCGGTATTTAATTTTAATTAATTTTTGAATATTGCGAACTTATGACGTCAACAATTCGCTTAGTGTTCCAACATGTGTTTTTACCCCGATTCGTGGTGAATAAATAATGAGGAGACAATTACTGATTTACAGCATTTACGGCTGAAACAGAGCTCCGTTCATCATGTTGCATCTCACGAGAATGTGAGAAGTAGACTTCAGATACAATTTATTTTGCCAAGTTCTGAAACCAAACCCTACCTGAAAGGGTTGGGATTATAGCGAATGGCTATTGTAAGTCCTACCTACCCGTCTGGACAATGAATAGGTGTAAATTAATGTAAGTATTATTAAAAATAACTTTCAGGAAAAATATTTTTCACTTGGGGGGATTTAAAATCTGCTATCTGACAACACCATTAATACCATGCAGTAGAATCACCTAGCCTGGGTTCACAACCGGAATAGGCCGCACGGATGATGATGAGTAGAATCACCTAGCTAAAAATCTCACTTATGATACAGATCGCGTCATTTGATTGGTTGATCGATAGAATATCAACCAATCACGTGAAAGGACGGTTATATGATCCAATGGGTTTCAATTGTGAGATGTCAATTTGATTACCGTCAAGAGTCCTTTATGAACCTTAATGTACTCTTTTCGTACGTTGGCACACTGGGGTCAAATGAATGACCCCAGATTGCTGACGTATTTAATTAAAAATATCCTAGATGCTTTGCATTTAAAAATGTTAAATATTTAAATAAGGTATAAAATAGAAATACCTCGAAATGGTTTTCGATTTAGGTCATGTTTGTTTTTTTTCCATACCCAATTGTGTTAGTGTACAAAAGTGAAAACGGTTATCAGACACTTCAAAATAGGTGTAAACAAACCTCTGGTCTCTGATTAGCTAATGCTACACTGTACTACATGACATCCTATTGGTTTTCCCAATTTTACTACGTGCAATCAACGCTCCGTGAAACAACGTTCCCAGGATCGCTCATGGGCTGTTAGGTACCCGGATCGAATCTCACCGAAGGCCAAAAAATATTTTGTACCATTTTATTATAGTCCTGGAATCTACTTATGAAAATATGGCTAAGTGTGTTAGTTGTATTACGGACATCCCAAACCGTGAATTTCTTAAATGCTCCAAGTGTAAAACTGATTTACGACATACTGATCAAGACTGCATTCTCGTCAAGACTTTATTTTTTGTATCTTTAACTGCATATTCGTCAAGTTCTTGTACACGGCAAAACTGCGAACTCGTCAAGCTCTGGTCGAAACTGCGACCTCGTCAAGGTCTTGTCAATACTGCGATCTCATCGAACTCACATGCATACATACATACATACATAGCTTTATATTTTTTATTTATAGGAAGAAATTGCACTAAGCAATAAGAGCGCCTGTTTTACTTTACATCAAATTTATAGCAAATTTAAAAATTTCTGACTTAATCAAAAAATGTATTAATATAAACTTAAACACTCAAACTTAACAAGCAAATAAATACGCCTCAACTTATTTGAGCCTTTCCACATTGTAATTTTTTCCTTTTTTATTTTTTATAATTCGGTCTATTTTGGTTTCTTTTATTACATATTTTGTAAATGTATACAATTACTACATATTTATACAAAGCACTACTTAATTGAAAACTCTACATATTTATACAAAGACTAATGCAGTGCAGTTACCAGAATTTGACGAATATGCAGTCATCATCATTTGTGCGGTCTATCCCGGTTGTGAACCGACACTGGTGTGTGGGGTCCCAGGGTCCGCCTTTCTTATGTTCTTGGCCCACTTCGCGCGGTCTTGTGTTAAATTTTATTGTCCTGTGTCCCCATTATGAACACAATGTTATGTTACGTAGTAACGTAGATTTTTGGAAGAACACTATGTCCACAATGAGTTTTTGTCACATAAACTACGATAGTTGACTTCAGATATGTGTATTCGATTTTAATTCCATTTTTAGTCAATAGGGGCGCTGACCAAAATCCCATACAAAAACGTCAACGTGGATTATGCGGAAGCTAGCGACTCTCATTGGGTTAAACTAATGACAGACATACAGTTACACAATTAAAAATTATGGATAGTATTTTTATATAATCCAAACAATCAATAAATTCACATCAAATTAATTAATTGAACATTTTCCTTCACTTTATGGTGAGTTCAATTGCATTCTTTGATGTTGAATAAAAAAAATACAGTGTTTTCTTGTCTTTGTTTGACAGAATCAATCACATTGTACTTTCCTTATAATAACATTATATGACATCAGTCTCTATACACAAACTAAGCTGCAGTATTAGGTATAAGTTCATATTATACAAGCTTCGATGTGTAATTGAACTTAGAATGTCCTAAAATATCAGCAACATCTCTCTGAAAATTTCATTAAAAGTCCTGTCATCCGAGCCGGGGGGCATTTCTCAGATATTTTATGCCATACTTACTCGTATGGAATCAGAACATGCCTTCTTTACCATAAAATAAAAATATTATAACTTTCTTATAAAATACGTGTTTTATTTTTAAATGAAAAAGTGCATTCTCACTGGAACACCCGTTACTGCTTCTACAAACATCAATACAAATTAAAGGGCACAACTATCTAAATGCCATAGCTATCTCCTTTCACTCCACATTTCTTATTTGATTTACCGTTCATTGCTGAATACTTGCTTGAATGGCGATGGCGATTTAAATAAACACAAGATTTGATTTTAACATTGACAGAAATAATGTATTGGGATTTGACATTGTCATATCATGTCATGTCTAATCCCAATACAAATTGATACGCGAACGATAACGTAAATTTAAAGTGGCAACTCGTGGTAGACGTACTGAAGAATTTAAACATTATTGTTGAAACTATCCTATTATTGTTCTGGGGTAAAGGCTTTGTATTGTTAAGCCTTGACAAATACCCTGTTTTCCCATCCTTCTCTCGGTGTTAGCTTCAGCCTCAAAGGATCCGAAGGGGTCGGGATAAAGGAGTGGGGCTCGAAGGTAACCTGCGTTGGGGTGCTTTCGTCCAGTTCAAACGAGTATTTCTTCATAAGCGTAACCATTCCAGCCAGGATTTGCATCTTAGCGAACCTCATTCCTGAAAATAGAGTAAAATAAATAAAAGATAATAATATAACATCTGCTCTTATACCTATTTCAATTAAAAAAAATTAAAAAAATAAAGAATACCTACATAGGCCACACACAACATGCTGTATAATTTAAATTACTTAATCCAAAAATAATGATAATATATTCTTAGTTCTTTAATCGATCTAGGTAGCTCCTTGAAATTATAAGTCCTTAACAATGTAATCTACATTGATGATACTTTTGAAAACGCAAAGGACATTCGCCAAATCCCATACATAAAAACGTCAAAGCCCGGCGCAAAATTTTAGACTTTTAAAGTAATAAATAATATAAAATCAATAAAAACAAATAATAAATTACACACAATTTCGATTACATATAATTAAAATTACATTTCAGATTGATAAAAAAAAAATAGTCGTGTCGGCAAACGGCTTAATAGCGAAGAGCCTCGACCAACACCTCGAGAGGCTCTCGCTCAGCGGTTGGGTCAAGGTTCAGATGCAGAAGGCGGTGCTACTGGACACGGCTCGCAATGTCAGGAGGTTCCTCTCTCTGCAGTTCTAACCACCGGTAGTCTGGGCCTTGCCTGCCCTGCTGCCGACGGCACCCTAGGTTAAGGTTTTTATAGTATTTTTGTAAATCATTGTTTTATAACTTTAATTTAGGCTTAGGTTTTATAATTGTGATTACTAATGTATTTTGTTTTTATAATTATAATTCTTAAGTGGTTTTATTGTTGTAAATCTTTGTTTTCATAAGAATACTGTACAAATTTTATACCTAAGTTTTATGCTAAATAAGGAGAATAATAATCAATTTAGGTACAAAATGAAAACAAAAACAATAATAATAAAAATAATCAGTTTAGGTATCTTCCACCCTCTGTGGCACCGGGAACACGCGTTTGCGCTTGTACCCAGTGCCGCAGAAGGGGGCAGTCCGGCTTGTCGCTCAGCACATTCAGGATGGTGTTGGCGCTCCCGCGCGCACGCAGCATCAGCGAGGCGATTCGGCGCCTCAGCGCGGCGTGGAAGCAGTCAGTGTGCGCATGCGTAATAATGGTAAAAATATTGAAAAGTATCACTACTGCCAAAATCGGTGGCTAACATGCTCCTATGAAACTTTACCAGGCTGTCATTTTTAGCCTGGTCAAGTTTCATAGGAGCTACCTACATGTAAAAGTGACACTTAGAAGGAAAAACTTGATCCTCTTGCATTTAACTAACGTTAACAACATGTATTTTGCAGCTTCATACCTTATGGGAAATAAAATATGATGCTAATGAGCACCTTAGAGGCCATTCATTTATTACGTTAGACGATTTTGGCCCTTTACTCTCCCTGTGTAAGAAACAAGAATATGCCGACACCCACCACGCTGTTTAATATTTGGTTTGGTTTGTTTTAATTTTAATTTTAAATGAAATACTATTTTTTTAATATTTAATAGAATTATATACAGGATGTTTGGTAAGTACCTTATCTAGCCTAAACGTGCCTATGTTAAAATGGCTATTTAAAAGTTATGTCGAAGTAAAAAAATGGAAATTAGAAAAATAAACTTCTCATACTAACTCTGTCAGCTGACCGGTAATTTTGTATAGAAAGTTGTTTTGCTTTACATACCTATACCCAGGTTATCAACATAGGTAGAGCGCAGAACACAGAAATATGCAGTTTCTCATTCACAGTGTTATTTTTACATCTAGCGCCTATGAAATTTCACCAAAAAACTATGTTAGCCACCGAATTTAGAAATAGCAATACAATTGAATATTTCTACTATTATTACTCTGTAATCTAAGATACATTTTTTTGCGCCGGGCCTGAGGTAAATTTAGCTGATACCCTATTTTCTAACTTTATAAATCAATCGTTTTAGGGAAGTTAACACTTAAAAATCTTGATTTATATGAGTAACTACTTGCTTTTGCGTTCGAGGAGGAGCACAAAATCGAGGTAGACGCACGGAACAAGTTAAAATGCTAAAAAGTTCAAAAACTAACCTTACCTATACAAATACGGGCTCCGTCTCCGAAGGGCATGTAAGTGTGCGGTTGTATATTCCGCTTAGCCTCGCCTAGGAACCGCTCTGGACGGAACACTTCAGGCTCCGGGAAATACTTGGGATTCCTGTGCATGTGGTATATTGGTAAGTGCACACGGACGCCTTTCTCGAGACGAACGCCCGAAGGTAGCGTGTAGTCTTCCATAACCTCCCTCGCGAGATTGATCACCACCGGGTACAACCGCAGAGCCTCATCCATACAGGCCTCAGTGTATGGCAGTTCAGTCACACAGTCATACGTCAACTTGTTACCATGTTTGAGAAGATAAGCGTCTATTTCCTCCTGGCATTTCTTGAGGGCTTCAGGATGTTTTGCCAGCTCGTATAAAGTGTAACTCGTGGTAGTCGCTGAGGTCTCGAAACCAGCTAAAAAGAAAATAAAGCATTGCGCTGCCAGCAGGCTGTCAGTTACAGGAATATCTACTTTTGTATTCCCGCCAGTCTTCATGTTGCTAATACTGTCGCCAGTAATGTGATCGCTTTGTTTAAAGTTCAAGATAAAATCTACAAAATCGTTCCTATTTGTTGGTTTGTAGTTGCGTGCCTCAAAGACTGAAGTCATGAACTTAACGAAAAAATCATTAACACCTTTGGGAGTAAGCTCAAACCCAAAGAAATAGAACAATTTTGGCCAAATCGTTCTCACATTACCTTTCAATGCAAGCGACTTTGACCCGCTAATGAACGTCTTCCCGACTTTCGTAAACGGGTTCTCCTTGTAATTCTCACTCATTGTGTCTGAATCAATACCAAAAGCGCAAGAGCCGATACATGCCATTGTGAATCGGGCTATAAAATCACGCACTTCGATAACGTTCGACGACTGTACATCTTGATCCAAGAGCTTTTCAAACTCGTGGGAACATTTCACTATGAGGTGAAACATGTTCTTCATTTTGGCTGACGTGAACACAGGGGTCAGATTCTGACGAACCACTTTCCACTGATCCCCGTAAGCGTTAAAGACGTTTTCAGTAATAGGCTCCTTGTGATTGTAGTTGGATACTTCTCTGCCGTTAAAGTAGTAGAAATCTTTGGTAGTTACCAGTTTGATGATTTCAGGTTCTTTGACGATGAGTGTTGGCTCGGTCCCCATGAACGCTCCAAAGTAAGGTTCATCCGGGAATTTCTTGCACAGCTCGTCCACAACGTATCCAATGTGTTTTTGCAGCAGTATATGTCCGCCATAATTGCCAAGAATGGGCGTTGGTTCAGCGTAAGGCACGTTTTGGTCCTTCCAGTAATTGAATTTTCTTTTAGAGAAGTAGTATATCGCGACGATAATCGCCAATAGGGCGAAGAACACAGTTGAAAACATGTTGTGGGCCGGTGCTTGACAGCGTATATTAATGATTATTCGGTCAGGCTGCTTAAATACAGTTGCTATTTTTGATATCAGGTTGCCATCATTAAACTTACTGAATCTTACCACGTCGTTATACAATTCAGGATAACAAAGCTGATAAGCAGTGAATAATGTAAGGCCTTCCTTACATTTACACTTCTTATCAGCTTTGTTATCCTATAAAAAACAACAGCAAAAAACAGCAGAAAAATAACAGCAGTGAGACTATATAGGCTAATTCCTTTACTTTTCTTTCTTTTTTTTATACCTCTTCCCTCCTTGAGAGCAGTCATTTGAACGCAATCGCACCTGGTGGTAAGTGACAATGCGATCTATGATGGAACATGTCAGTCTAGTAAATGCCTATTTACTCTTGCCTTAAGGATACCTAGATTGTATTGGTTTGGAAACACATGCGCGGGCAGCGAGTTCCTTTGCTGTTCGCATTATGAAGCAGTCTGCAAAACGCTTTGTGCGTATGGCTGGAATAGCCACAACCTGAGGGTGGAAAGCCAATGTGCGTCTTCTGCTCCGATGGTGAAAGGGCGCCGGCGGATCTAACGCATGCAGGTCGCTCGCACAGTCGCACACTCCCCGAAATACTCGCTTTTTCTTTCTTTCAAATGAAGCCTTTAAAACGCTGACAGGCTAGCGATGTGCAACGTTACAACTGCGCCTGTGTTCTAGATCCTGCAGCCCGGCAGAGAGAGACAGATTGATGAGCCTCACGGCACGTAACTCCACCGAACCCAGCTGGTATTTTGCGGATTCACCAGAGGTGCAGCAATACTCTATACTTGGCCTACTTTACTTCACTTTGTGTGTGCGTGAATGCGGTGGAGGGGCGCGTCATTTCAGATTAGCTATACAGCACTCTCAATAGAATTACTGTTTGTCTACCATCAGTTTCCGTCACATGAACTACGAATGTTGACTTTAGGAATGTGTATGCCATTTTGGTATCATTTCTAATCACTAGGGGCGCTGTATTAGGTACAGCGCCCCTATACTCTACCTTGAGTTTAAACCAGTTATAGCTAGCTGCTATCATTGGTGTAAACTCATGGTAGACACACGGAATTGATTTTCATCGAGTTCATGAACAGAGGAATAGTAAATGAATGGATTTTAACATGCGTAATAAGGGAAGGTGACTATTTTTTTTGTTGACGTGTTATCGAAAGACCTCTCAATAATAGAAACATTGGTAGGAGAAATATTTCAAATGTGGATTATCGAATTGTTTGCTTAATATTTCATTTTACACTTTATGCCCACCAGAGTTTGAAGAGCCATAAAATTAATTATACCTAAGTTAACGAAAGAGAGCTCTGTGGCCTAGTCGTTCAGCAACCGAACTCAGATCGTGGATCGTGTGGTACCGAGTTCAAATCTGGCCCGAACCAAAAATCTTTGTGTTCATATTGTCAAATATCCGACTCTCTCCGGTGATGGAAAACATCGATAAAAAACCATATCAACCCGGATAGCGGCGGAAGGCTCACCACCTACCACGTTGGGTTCTAATACCATTGGTGTAAAGTGGACTTCTGAGTGTTTCGTTCACCATGACATTCACTTGCCTCTGACTACCCCGTTTCGGATAAAGTCGTGATGAACTAAAATAAGTTAATGAACTAAAAGTTTTTAGCAGGAGCTGCGCGTCACGGAAATGAAGATGCTGCGGTGGATGTGTGGAGTCTCAAGCAAAGATCGCGTGCGTAACACCCACATCCGTGTTCGTGACATCGCAGACTAGCTGCAGGAGTGCCGCCTTCGTTGGTATGCTCATGTCTCACGGAGATCGGCAAACTATGTCTGGCTATGCCGCCCCCGCCAGGTACTGGTAGAAGAGGTCGACCTAAGAAGCGCTGGCTCGACGTCGTTAAGGGTAACATGCGTACCAACAAACTCACCACTGAGGATGCACAAGACCGCGCGAAGTGGGCCAAGAAAATAAGAAAGGCGGACCCTGGGACCTCACACACCAGTGTGGGTTCACAACCGGGATAGACCGCACGGATGATGAATGAACTAAAAGTTTTCATGCCCCTTTTCAATCGTATTTTTTAATTAGTTTTGTAATTTTTGGAATTTCTTTTTTCTTACATACCTACATTTGCGTCGTGTAGGTAAATAACTATTATTGACTAAGTTGATATCCAATTAATATACCTATTTTTACTGTACTTAGTCATATTTATAGTCATCTTTCAGGTTTTTCCTTATCCATTATATCGTAGGTATTATTACTTCATCACCACATTTTTTTTCCGAATCACGCACCTTATCGATCTGTCTCTAGTCCAGTCAAGGAAAACTAGTTTGTTGGAAGAAATCACATAGGTGTCACATAAAACTGCAAGGTGGGTTTCCAATTACCACAAATAATGTTCACAGAAAGAAATTAAAACTGTTGGATTTAATGTGAATTTCAAGTTTTATTTACTTCTAGAGAAGTTAGCAGTTACATTATTGTAATGTCGATCAAGATTCTGTGTGATAATTCAATTACACACAACAACATGGTCTAGGGATATATGAAACAATTTTAAATAACTTAAAAAGTACTGGCCTTACAAAAAAACTATTAATGACAGATTATAAAAACATTAATAAGTACCTTTTTTAAATTCAAATTTGTATATAAAAGGTCTTGTTTTCAGATGAAATTCGCATTCATTGAATTTCTTCCAAAGAAGTAAATCTTCACGAACTTCTCACTTGATTAAAACTCCATAAATTTCTATAAATCTTTGTCAAACGCATCTCCGGTGTTCATTTAATAATGCCACGTAGACACTTGACCAGGAACGAAATGTTAAGAGCAGTGGGCATGATTCAAGCTGGCGCTACCCAAATTGCGGTTCTTGCCATGAGGACCAGTCAGAGCGTTATATCCAGGCTTTGGTCACGTTATCGTGTCACGGGGGAAGTGGTAGAACGGCACCGAGGCCCTCAACACATTACAACACATGTACAGGACCGATTAATGCTGCACGAAGTCAACCAAATGTAACGGCGATGCAATTGGTTCAAAGGCTACAGAGAGAGTATGGTTTGCTGGTAAGCGGTCAAACTTTGAGAAGACGACTGCATGAAGTCAACCTACGTGCTCGTAGGCCACTTCGGGTATCAGCGCTAAGGAGAGGCAATCGAGGAAGAAGATTACAATAGGCTATTGCACACGAAAACTGGAACCATTCTCAATGGTCACTTGTGCTTTTCACTGATGAATCCAGGTTTGGATTTCATCCTGATTCGCGAAGAGTACGCGTTTGGAGAGAACCTGGACGTTGGAATCGACTGCAGCACCTACAACAAGTTTATGCATATCAAGGTGGCACGATTATGGTTTGGCCAGGAATTAGTCTCGGCGGTAGAACGGACCTCGTTTGGATACAAGGCAATATGACTGCTCTAAAATACCGAGATGAGGTGCTAGAGCCTGTAATCTTGCCCCACAGACAGCAAATGGGACAAAATTTCCAGCTAATGCTCATTAGTCTCGCGCACGCACAGTGACGTACGGGTGTAGAAAATATGTCGTCTGACAAATTAAAGTGTTCTTAGTGCAATATTATAATAAATGAATTGCTATGTTTTGTGCAAAATAAAATTGACATATTGATAAACATAATGTATAACCGGCTTTCAAAGTAATGAAATTAGAGACGCCAAGAATATGCTCTTCGAGTCGATATCAAAGAGTACCCGCAACATATCTCGGCGCAGGAAAAAAGAACATAAGGATATTGAAGACATAATTAGTGTGTTGAAAAGTACTGAGCCCGACGAAACCCCTATTTTTGTGGCGAGAGAGTTGGAAAAATTACCTCCAATAAGTTTTGACCACATCGATGTTAGACATTATCGTATTAAAGACTGCTGTCAAAAACCTTACAGAAACCCGTGTCACTCTCGATCAGTTGGATGAAGTGAAATCAGAAATAAATCACTTGAGATTTGCAGCCTTAGTAAATTCGGAACAAAGCAACACGTATGTTAATAAGAAGCGAAGAGGTTATTTACTAAACAACGGGCAGGATAGCGGTCCATTTGCTATTATGCACTTATCAACTGACGCACGCAGTAACACAAACATAATTTCATCCGAACTGCGATCAATATCACCACTACAGAAATCAGGTTGCACTGCTCCCGTCTCACGCATTGAAACTAATATAATAAATAGTGTTATGACGGAACAACAGGCGAGTGGGGATGGTGCGGGGCGTGCGATCAGCTGTGTGCCTACGCCGGCCGTACCGAAGCTCGCTGCGTCGCCGCCATCGCCAAATCGGTCTGCTATTGAAGCAAACTCGAACAAAACAAGTGCGAGCGCTGATGTCGTACTGAATGTAAATAATAACAAATCGATGGCGCAAGTGACGCGCGAAGGTGAATGGAAGCTAAAACAACCTAGTGAAGAGTGGAAAGTAATTCAGAGGAAAAAGCGAAGAAATCAGTTCTTAGATTCAAGTGGAGTACTAGGAAAAGCCGTTATTATGCCGGAGGATAAGTTCAAAGCGGCAACTCTGAAAATTCCTCTATTTGTGTCTAATGTTCATAAGGGCACGTCAGACCATGATATCGCCGAGTATGTATATACCAAGACTAAAGAGAAGATTGTATTACAGAAAATAAGAATGAAAACAGAAAAAGAATTCAGTGTAAACACTTTATTTTATAAATAAAATAATGATTTGTAATACTAAGCTGGATTTGTTCTTAAATAACGAATTATGGCCGGCGGGTGTCCTTTCTTGCCGTTTTAAGCCTTATAGTCTTCCTCAAATCACTAATGGAGAACAGATTAGAGATAATTCTTCATCATAATGTTAAAGTCAAGATTTGTTTCATTCAACTGTAAGAGTATTAAAAGATCTATAGAAGAGATTAAACAGTTGTGTAGTTATGCTGACATCGCAGCCCTGCAGGAGACGTGGTTGCTGCCGGGGGAGCTGCCCTATCTGGCAACCGTGCATGAGGACTTCGGAAGTACGGGTACATCTGCAGTAGAAGTGGCCTCGGGTATGCTCAGAGGCAGGCCCTTCGGCGGAGTAGCTCTATTGTGGCGTAGATCTGTATTTCAGTGTGTGTCTGTGGTGTCATGTGTAAACCCACGGATCGCGGCTATACGGATTACAACAAATGATCGGTCAATGTTGGTTATAACTGTATATATGCCGACGGACTGTGCGGAGAATTTATCAGAGTTCACGGATTGCCTGAGTGCTATTAGTGCAATAGTAGAGGAAAGTGGCGTCGAGTTTGTTTTCATCCTCGGTGATTTTAACGCACATCCAGGTGAGCGTTTTTATAGTGAACTTTTAGACTTCTCTAGAGAGCAACAGTGGATTTGTGCGTATGCGGATAAGTTACAGCAGACGCCTGAAGCTTTTACGTTTATAAGCGAAGCTCACGGGAGTAAGCGCTGGCTGGACTTTGGAAGCATTGTCTTGTTACTGGCGTAGCTATGATATGTATTGTAGATGTATAAGTTCAGTATGATGTGTTTTGGTCAGATCATGTGCCACTAGTTGTTACCTGTAATCTTGATATTATTAGGCAAAAAGCAGTGCTGAAAAGCCTATTATGTAATAAAGTACATTGGGAAAAACGAAACGAACGTCAATGTAGTTCTTATGAGAGTATGTATGTGTAATTCAAAATTAAAATTAATTGACTTACCAAATGAATTTCAATAATATTGTGGCAGACAGTGTAACAATTCAAGTCACAAAGATATAATAAACAACATGTATATGGAAATAATAGATATATTGCGTAATAGTGCGACTGCCACATTTCAAGGTAAAGAAAATGGTTGCCGTAGAAAACCTTTAGCTGGGTGGAATAAACATGTAAGTGAGTCTTACAGGAGCGCTAGGCGTGAGTTTGATGTCTGGAGCTGGCATGGGAAACCGCGAGCAGGACCACTGTTTGATGCAATGGTTGAGCCACGTAGAATCTCTAAAGGTAAACTAAAGTGGTGCCAAAATCATCAGGATCAGGTTAAAATGGATTTAATAGCGAAACATCATGCTAGCTTAGATTTCAATTTTTTTTGGAAAAGCACTAACAGGCTTATTGTTAGGCCGAGCGTTCCTGTGAGCGTCAATGGTATTTCTGGCGCCAAGAACATTGCTGAGATGTTCAAAGGTCAGATCGCAACAGAATCGCCGCTGGGATTACCGTGTCGGGAGTTCGATGCTAAGGACCACGTTGAAAAGCCTCTGCCAGTTATTACACCAACACAAATAAGGGCAGCTATTGAAAAAAAACATGACTAGAGGCAAATCACCAGGCCACGATGGACTTAGCATCGAACACCTGCAATATGCGGGATTTCACTTGTCTCGTGTGCTCGCGCCTGATATTTAGTGTATGCGTATGCCATTCATACCTTCCTCCAGAGCTGATGCGGACCCTGATGGTGCCAATTGTTAAAAGCAGAACGGGTGATGTGTCTGATAGAATTAATTATAGACCTATTTCTTTGGCTACAATCATGGCAAAAATACTTGACAGTGTGCTCAACTCACAGCTGAAGAGCACGTTCAGCTGAACGATGCTCAGTTCGGCTTTCGACCTGAGTTGTCAACAGAGACCGCTATTTTAGCCTTAAAGCACACAGTCAAGTATTATACAGACAGGAAGACTCCTATATATGCATGCTTTCTAGATTTGACGAAGGCATTTGATATGATTTCGTACGACATTTTGTGGCAGAAGCTATCAGAGACGACACTGCCAACAGGGTTCGCAACGCTGATAAGGTACTGGTATCTGAATCAGGAAACCAGTGTTAGGTGGGCGGGGGAGCTCTCGGAATCATTTAGACCAGATTGCGGAGTAAGACAAGGGGCTCAGCAGTATGCGTATCGGCTGCTATATAGACGGTGTCTGTCTCAGTAACATCAGTTATGCGGACGATATGGTGTTGTTGGCCCCCTCGGTCAGGGCTCTCCGCAGTTTGGTTGAAGTTTGTGAGGCGTATGCTCGTTCTCACGGCTTAATTTATAACGCCAGAAAGTCTGAGGTTATGGTTTTCAGGTCTGGCACCAGATGTCCTGCTTCTGTTCCTAGAGATTTGCCTTAACGGTGTCGCTGGGGCACCTGGTAACTGATGACCTCAGAGATGATCCCGATATGAAGAGCGAACGCAGAGCATTGTCAGTCCGGGCTAACATGTTGGCTCGAAAGTTTTTCCGGTGTGCAGTGGATGTAAAAATTACATTGTTTAAAGCCTACTGCACATCATTATACTCGTCAGCCCCTGACTTAAATCCTATTGAGCATGCCTGCGATATGCTTCACTGCTCTTAAGAATTTTCCTGAAGATATTGTGCATGAAAACCAGCTTTTCTTGCATCTTAGCAGGACTTGGGACAGTATTCTACAACAGGATATTGACACCCTTGTTTTGAGTATGCAGAACCGCTGCAGATGTGTCAGGAGAGTCTTAGGTGGATCCACGGATTATTAATATTAAGTTTTCAACAATTTTTATAAAAAAAAATAGTTTTTTCTTTAGGTTATGATGTTTCAAAAATAAAGTTAAGATTGAAATTTTGTCTGAGTTTTTCCTCTTCTTCTAATTTTTTCTTGAATTTTACTTTATATCAAAGTTTATTTATCAGATTAGATAGGCTATTATAAACAAGGTTTATTTTAATGTGTAGGTGTCATAACAAAAAGTTAATTGAATTTTAGTTGTTTAGGTTTAATTGAAATATCCCTAGACCATGTTGATGTGTGTATATTAATGTGTTTTGTTGCTACGACCACAGCTTAACCAGGCCACAAATTGGGTTATTAGACCACATCACCGGATAATTACTTTCAATATTATGAACAAATACATTAAAAAAGGAAATTTGAAAACTTATAGTTTGATAAGTTCTGTATAATTTATTTAATGGCCCTTCAAATTTCCAACCTGGGTAACTTCAAACCCATTTTTTAAAAGTGAAAATTTAATTTAAAATATTTTATAATCGACACAATTTATAGCAACTTTGACTAATTTTATGTTCCATCGACGCAAATTTTAATATACCTGCCCTGCAAAATGTTTTGACGACACGAT
The DNA here is from genome assembly GCA_947369235.1 of Udea olivalis. Lineage (NCBI taxonomy): Eukaryota > Metazoa > Arthropoda > Insecta > Lepidoptera > Crambidae > Udea > Udea olivalis. Next base: position 3,005,391 of record OX376362.1, on the reverse strand, counting down.
TGGCGTAGTGCGCTGTAGCACGGTTTTTCACCTCGATTTCCGTAGTGTCGGGACACCGGAGGTTCGATTCCCGGTCGGGTCAATTCAGGAAACGATCTATTCTGAATTGACTCGGGACTGGGTGTGCTGGGAGACGCCCCTGGCTTATTTCCTTCTTTCCTCCCCGTGGGTTCCATAGTTACAATAGTCCCGTCAAACACTAACCGTTGGCTTTGCACTATTTATTTTCAGTCTCTCTCTACTTACGTTTACTTCTACTTTGTACGTTTTTGGTTTTAGAATTATCAAAAGAACGATCGAAGAATAAAAACAGAAGTTTATTATCTTATTTTCATTAAGCCTACGTAACAATTTTTCCTGAACCCTAATATACGAATTACTGTATACATTTTAGGTCTGTAATAGGTTCTATGAAGTTCCGTTTATGGAGGTATGTACTCGCAATCACAGTTTTCACTTTTTAATAGGATTTCTAGAGGATAAAACATACCACAGAAAAAGGTTTTAAGTTGGTTTAATTAAACATAATTTCAACTAAACTCTTAAACAATTGAATAACTTATTATATTGAAAGTTATAAGCAAATACTTCTGACGCTCTATTTTCCCTAATACGGATAATACCAACGTATTGGGATTGACCTTTAACATTCGTTTCCTATTACTGCTTTATTTTGTTTTTCTTGGTTATAATATATTCTATTACAAATATGAAAAAGCACTGAATACATGGTAATAACAACAATAAAACTATCATATCAATAACATAATGATGAAATTGAACAGTATATTCCTATGAAAAACTCAATTATATTAATATGAGTGTACTTACCTGAGTCGCTCCGCGTTTATATAGGAACGTCCTTTCACATCGCCGCCGTGGCGGAGACTGACTGATTCTGAAGAGTACGTCTACATTATATTCGCAAATGTCAGATATGTAATAAAGCAAATGACTTTGAACTAGTAAATTCCATTTTCGTGTACCTAAACTGATTTCAATGAGAATAAATAATGTAAATAAAAATACCGCCGTAATTAGAGTCGGTTTTGGTTACCGCCGTAATAGGAGGTTTTACTTATACGGTACATTTTAAAAAAGTGTGTGGCTGAGGGACGATCCAAGACTGTCTCTTGATACACTTTGGCTGAAGTTTACACTCCTTTTTCACAAAAATGTAGCTATGTGACTATGTCAATCCCTGTTAAAGTAAGTGGCTCATATTATTAAAATATTTTGTTTAAATCGGTTCAGTAGTTTCGGCAGAGCCATCCCATACGTGACAGCAGTACTCCATACACTACCGAACTTGTCTGTACTAATATTATAAAGAGGAGAGATTTGACTGTTTGTTTAAATTGAATAGCCTCTGAAACTACTAGAACGATTTAAAAAAATATTTCACCATTATGATGCTACAATAACGGGGATTGACATATGCTATTTTTTTTCTTTTGACGGTAGAAATAACCTACGCGGGCGAAGCCGCTGACGGACAGCTAGTGCTTGATACAAGTGGAGCAGCTGATGTGTAGCTGGTCCATGAAGCATAATGTGGAGGTCCGTATCCTCATTGACTTTTTTTTTACCATCGTGGGGAAATCCTCATGGATACCTCGCCACCCGGGGGAACAACGAAGTAATGTTGGACTTCTACCGACTAAAACCCCACGGTACTCGAACTCTACACTTCAGCGGCGAGGCGGGGTCCCTAAAAAGTTCCGCAACGCCACGCCGCCAGTGCTTCCCCGTATTGGGGCTCCCTCCAGCCGACCCCTTAATGAAGGGGGGAGCGGAAGCACCTGGAGCCCACAGGTACCTCCGTCGTCGCGGTGAAAGCCGGGCATTGCAGGCGAAAGCACCCCCGTGCTCAAGCCCGCTGGCTCCCACCGTACGCGGACCCTACTGGGTCCGCAACCACGATCCACCTAAAAGGGTGGATTCGCTGCCGCATCTGGCAGTGCGGCCCGGCCGAGCTGCAGTGCACAGGGGGGGCCAGTCGCGGATCACTGACCCCCTCCAAACGGTTGTGCACCGCGGCCCCCACCTCGCGCCCTAAGGCACTACGCCCGTGGGCGCCCCTTTGGGTGGGCAGTGGTAGTCAGGCCGGCACCATACCACCACCACGCCCGGTGGCAGGCAGTGGGTGGGTGGGAAGTCCACCGCACTGCCACGCCTGAGCCCTCTTAGATTCCAGGTGGTTCCACCTGCCACCAGTACTAAGCCCCCCCGCCACGATAAAGCGGAGGCTCATGGGGGGCTAAATGACTGCCACAACCTTCTCATGCCCCTGTGACACCTCAAGAGCTGTAGGAACAAGCATTGTAATTGTAATTGTAAAATACGTAGAATTTTGAGCAGCATCAGCATGAGAACGATTAGTCAAAAATGATATAAATCTGGTCTCATTCTATGCAAAATTACCCCCACCACTTATGCACAAGATAGTCAAACCAACTTAAGATAGTCATATTGGGCAACCGACGAAGCCATTAAAACAATTAAACCTTTTGTAGGATTTAAATCTAATTTTAAATCTTAAATCGAATTCTGATCACTTTGCAGTGATCGCCTATTTCCTCTATCATCAACATTTGTATACAGAAGGCAATTGGGCTACTAAGTACCCCTTTTTATGTAACCAACTAAAGAGGGGCGGCGGAACTAGACTGCATATTTTACAAAAACGTTACCAAACGGAAACATGTTAAAAAGGAAATAAAATCGGGATTTTTAAAGAAGGCAGGTCAAAGATAAATTATTCCCGATTTCAGTAAAACTAAACTTTTCTGTAGTGACTAAAAGTGCAAAAACGAAACGGTTTTATTTCCTGTAAGAGTATTCCTGTATTCCAATCTACGCAGAAGTTTTCAATTAATGCAGTCAATTATGTTTTCAATTTGTGTTATGGTAAGTTATATTTTAACCGTTTCGACGTAATTTAATTAAATCAATACAATTTAATGAACATTTTAAAGCCATAGGTATTTTGAATGTATTCTAGTGCAAAGTGAACAAACAAACTGATAAAGAGTTGTATGGGCATATACTTTTTTGCCTTCCCGTTATTGTCATCAATGTCAAATCACTTACGTTTGATTTTTATTATTTTAATATTTATAACATTTTTTTTTCGTTTTCATAAAATAATCAAACTGTAAGAGAAAGTAGCCCTTTAAAATTACCTGCACCACCTGTTGCAGGAAAACATAATCAAATTGAAACCCAGCAAACAAATATTAAAGCAAACACTCAAATAGCTCTTCCAACAATAAGAAGAGCAGCTGCCACTGCTGGCCGTTGCTTGTTTCCAGAGTGAGATGATCGGGAAAAACTTCATGTACCTGATGGTCTATACGGAGAAGGGTCCTAGTAGACTATACGTAGTACAAGGGAGTGAAGCCAATTTAGGATATTATTGTTATTGTGCTGCTGGAAATCATAGTTGGGTGTTGCTCGCACATAATGTCCATTTTATGGTACATGGGGTACGCTTGTCATCAGGATTATTCCGAAGCTCCAGCTGCATTCTTGGACAACTTGTTAATTAATTAAATAAATGTACATAAATAAGTTAATGTTTTTTTATTTAAACTTAAGTAGATAAGCCTCACACAAACTTAATTTAGATACACCAGAAATGTACTTCTTTTGTTCTTAGTCTTGTTCTATAGTTATGTGATAAGGGCTACGGGTGACAGATCGCTTGTGCCGCGCACCGATGCGGCACGAGCTATCAGCATAGTACCTAAAAGAAGCACGCGGCCGTACTAACAAACTCGCAGTGCGCCTTCAAATGGGATGAGGATGTGGTGGATGAGGCCCATCGAGAGATCTCATTGCACGTATCATGTAGCGCTGTTGATTGAACAAGCCCGTTCGTACACCCGCGGTGGGACCCGTCGCACGGACGTGGGCCCGCCTGCGAGGGCGCGAAGTCCGCCTTCCCGCGACGGTCATCCGCGCATTTCTCCGGAACGGAACACTTTGCATGGAACTGTGCCTAGTCAGACAAAATGCGGATATTGTACGTTGCACTGTATCACTATAATAAGGTACATCTAGCCAAACAGCCTCCGAAACGCGAAAGTGGAACGCCCGAACATGTATCCGCTTACGTCGGACCAAATCTGACTGATGTGCAATGTTAGCATCAGTGTCCTTGTATTAATTAAAAATGGTAAAACCAACGATATAAATTATAGCCTCACTACCTTCAATAGCTTCAATATTTTTTTAACCCCAGCTTTAAAAGAGGTAAAACAATTAACTTTTTTGTTAGTCTAGCGTAGTTCTAAAAACATCAACCGATTTCTTTTATGTACGCGGCCTGTAAGTAGAGGTCTGAAATTACATGGAAGTTCGCCGTCCTTCTTTATTTTAGGATGTTTGGGATATAACTCGTTGGAAGTTATTCGTAAGTATACCATGCTTGTTTTGGCCCTCAAAATTCTAAGAGGGAAGGTTGACGCCATGAATTTACATGAGCTGTGCAAATTGTTCACCCCCAAATAAATATTTTAGAAGCAGGCACCACAGATTCCTAGCTGTGCCTTCATGTCAGACAGTGTCCCATGCGCAGTCGCCTCTACCCTGGGTGAGGACTAGAGGTGACTGCTGGTAGAACTGAGGAGTTCTTAGAACTCCCTGTTGGATAAGAATTCTGAATGTGATTTGATTGTTGATGAATGGAAAGATATATTGTCTAGATATACTGTGTGTCCAAAAATAAATTGTAATCTTTAATTATTGTAATAAAAATATTGTAATAACGTTATAATCATGATCTTTATTGAATCAAAATATAAAGTTTTGTTTACAATCCAATCCAATCAGTTAATTAGACCTAAAAACGTAATGAGAAAACCCCAAAATTTGCAATAAGCCACGATGCACACACACGCGCTATGGCCGAGCGTAATTTTGGTGACAGCCTCTTAAGTGATAAGTGCGCCCATAATGGTTGTCACAAAGTTTTCTAGATTCCTAGAGCTGATTCCGTCAACAGGTTTCCCCGAAGTGGACATTTTGAATGCATTCCGAAAAAACAGTGATGTGTGAGCACTAGACGCAGGAAGGACTTTCGGCCCCTTATCTTGGCAAATTTTAGCAACCCACATGTTAGCCGACCCTAAATAACCTAAAGGTATGATTCCGAGATTCGGAAATTCAACGTTTGAAAGAGAAAATAACATGCGCCAGACAACACACCTCTTGTCATGGTCTCGAAGTAGGGATAAATATCCCTGTGTTACGAGGTACCAAAGGAGGAATTAAGCCAGGGGCGTCTCCCAGCACACCCAGACCCAAGCCAATTTAGAAAAGATCGTTTCCTGAAATTGACCTGACCGGGACACTACGGAATTAAGGATCACTCAAATTACGTCGCACCACTCTGTTAACTCTCCGTTAGATAGTGAGTCTTTACTATTTGACTACCTTTTAATTGCTAATCATTTGAGATTGTAATTGATATTATAAAATAATTAAATATATTGTGTGATTCGAGCTACCAGACAAGGGATCAAGCCAGGGGCGTCTCCCAGCACACGCAGACCCGACTCAATTCAGAAAAGATTATTGTTTTTTTTTTTTTTTTTATATTGCCTGTCAAGATGACCTCACTCCACCTGATGGAAAGCGGTCGTGAGGTCCAGATATGAGGTTGACAAGCCCAGTCATTCAAACGAATCACTGGGCTGGCCATCCTCACCTTGAAGGCCTGCAAAAATGCCTTTTCACGCCCCGCTTGAAGAACCCGGGACTATACGAGGAAGGAAACACATGTGCTGGAAGAGTGTTTTAATTTATTTTGAACTTGTGACTGATTTTGCGATATTTAGACACGGTAATTGAATTCAATGTTAGTTTGAAACTTTGTATAATTGAATAATTTTAATGTACATCAATTGTAACTTATATTATTTTTACAATTGCATGCCGAATAAGGTTAAACTAATCCATGTTTTTTTGCAAATAAATGATTTGTAATGTACCTTTCCGCAAGCGGCTTTTGAATGATAATAATAATAAGCGGTTACCGCAGCTTCCGAGTGCGTGCAACAAAAGTGGCATTACCTTACCCGCGCGTTTTGAGGAAATATCAGATAGCATATATACTAAATGAGAACAATGACAATGGACTTATGGGCAACTAGGTACTACTTCTGTTACAGATAGTCTATTTTACGAATACCGTTTTACTATGCTTGTAGTAGTGACATGAACTGACATACCAGTGTGATATACGCTAGTGTGCGTGCTCTCAGCGGGAACAATCGACACTAGTGACACTAAGACAGTGTGTATGTACACGTCACTACTGCATAGTAAAAAGGTCTTCGTAAGATGAAACGTCTATACCTTGGTAACATCAAAACAATAGCAACACAAATTATAATGTTGTACACGTGGATTGCCATGACTTCATAATAAACGGCAAGATAATAAATAGGATTAAATCGTAAATCTTTTCCAATACCTAAAAAATTCAACTCATCGTGACTGCCCGTCCTAATATCTAAAGCAAATAGGTATTTATATGATGAAATAATAACGTTCGTCATTAGCGAAGGATTTTGTTTATTTATTTAATTGATAAGGAAACAAAAAAAATACTTAAAATAAATACACAAACCAACGAACAATAGATCTACGTTACGACACTTACGACTCTTAATTACAAACAGACAAAAAATGCTTACAAATACACCGGTCTTCCTAAATTGTTACTAGGTACTTAAGATTTTACATTACATCTTTTCTGAACTTAGAGGCGCTACTATTATACATATCTAAATTACAAAATTTATTATTAAAGTTTTCAGTCGATCTGAATAAAAAGGCGTTGCTTGCTTATTGCATATTTACACTCCTCATGCTCCAAAAGTACGCCAATATACGAAGCGGGCCTAAAGTGACCACTTTAGCCCCTAGGGAGTGAAAAGTAATTAGTTTTTTAATTTCCTTCATGTGACATAGACAAACTCAAACAGCCAGTAAAAATATACTATTATCTGTGGAGTGTGGACCGTCTTCATTGCGAAAATGTTGAGAGTTTTAGTTGCGATGGTTTGTCCGCAAAGATGGTGGCGCCATGTGTTTTAAATTGTTAATCTGTGGTTCAGTTCAGAAGAAAAAACTGACTACAAAAATTTCAGAACTTTTGTCAAGTGTAAATATGTTCGATTTTAAATGTTTTTGTACTGAATTGACTATTTTTCTCGCACTCAAAGTGAAAAGTACAGTTTGCAAATCGAGACTAAACGCCAACTTAATATACCCTCGGTTTCATTGACTTCTGGTATAGTATGGCTTCGTTGAGTAGGTACCTCGATAAAAAATACTAGGTATTAGTGGATGGCATTCCAAAACAACGAATTGCAGCGTGAACCTGTCCGAGGTAACCTTAATCTATAAGTAGTAATATTATAAAGAGGAAAGATTTGTTTGTTTGAATTGAATGAAAACTGAAACTACTGGACCGATTTCAAAAAGTCTTTCACCAATATAAAGCTACATTAACTGGGAGTGACATGGACTATTTTTTTTTTAGGCTATATTTTGACGGGAAAGAGAAGACGCTGACGGACAGCTAGCTTAATGATGAAGATAGAATGTAAAATTAACACAATTCCCTTTTGCTAAATTGGGCACTTATCAAGGGATTTTAGGGGCCCTCAGGATCGCGGTTCCTGAGGGCCCCAAAAATCAGTTTCCTAAATTTTAGAACATTAAAACAAGGTTAAAACTAAGAATAGACGGGCTCCATCATCCTAATGTTCCCAAGTCCCCAAATATAATAATAATAATAATATAATAATAATAAAATTCATTTATTTCTCACCACAAACAAGCAATTTGGTAGTTACAATACTAGTTAGGTAACAAAAACAAAAAAAAAAAAAAAATAAGGTAAAAATTTACAAATATAGTGCTTGTTTGTGGAGACTGGTGATCTATGGTAAGTAAAATAATACTTGTGTTACAGACCACCAGGTCTCCACCCTTAGGCATTATTCAGTCTGATATTACCTATACAAGACAAAAGATAAAAATAAAAATAAACCAAACAGTCTAATCAAAACTTAAAGTAATAGTACAATCTAAATGCATATTTTCTTAATAAGGTCTTCCGTCTGTTGGTATGTTAAGGTTTTCAGCCATGTGCATAGAGTTTTTCTACATTCAAATCTGTTTTTAGGATAAATATTTAACAGTGCATTTGCCTTATCGTACAGATTATAAAATATATTAAAAACGTAAATAGATTAAAAACGTTCCAGATAATGACATGCCTTTTCAGTATAATCAGGTACACTGTAGCGTAGTTTCTTACCTTGACTCATGGTGTACGGTTCGATTCCGGGTCCGATCAATTCAGAAAACAAACTTTACTCAATTTACTCGAGTCTAGGAGTGCTTGGAGACGCCTAGGTGCCAGACCGTAACACACGAATATTTTATACTCACTTCGAGACCATGACAAATGGTATGTTGTCTAGTGCATATTTTTTAATTCAATTATTAACCACCAAGATACTGATTATTTAGCAAGATTCATGACATCAACAGCAATTTCGGTTCGCTTGGTGCTTGCTGATTATTGAATTAAAACACAAAATTTTACATATCATCATTACACGATCTTCAGTATTAAGTACCTAATATCAATACATTTTAATGATTCTCATTCGCCGACAATTTGTTTCTGATAACACTTTCTACTTGTTTTTAATGTTGTGGGTAAAACCTCATGGATAGGTACCTACGTCCACCCGGGGTGAGTTTATGTCGGACTTCTACCGACATTTTTAAACTTAAAAAACATGATAATATTATTATGGCCACATAATAAAACCACTAAGATTTATAACGACACAACCAAAAAACGATACCTACAACTAACTTAGATTAGATTTTGTCAATACAGACACACTCTAAGAATAGACATGGATTCAGGCCTAATTGGAAAGCACACATAAATAAAATAACCGCCAGACTTTCAAAATTTATATACGCCTTTATGCTTTAAAGAAATGTACGAATTTGAAAACAGCTATAGTTGCTTATTATGCTTATGCGAACGCTTGGCTAGGATATGGGATCATGTTATGGGGAAACAGCTCCGGTGCAAATCAATTATTTATATTACAGAAAAGATGTGTACGAATATTGGTATATGTAACAAACGAAGAAAGTTGCAGACCCCATTTTGTTAAACTCAAAATACGAGTATATTTTGGAAATATGTAAATTTGTAAGGAAAAACCTGCATTCACAGGCCAAGGATTTGTACAAAAATAGATTAGCAACATCTTTCACTCAATTGCAACTAGTTAGCTCAGGACCACTTCGTATGTTCCCTGCGGTTAGGGGAAGAGATCCTACCGAGGTATCCTGTCGTAAGAGGCGACTAAAAGGGCCCTTGGGGTCGCGAACGCACGCGGGTGTTTCGGTTTGCGATCCCGAGGAAGACGGTAACGCGTGTCTTCGGACACAGTGGTCTGTGTTATCGTGAACTGGAGTTGAGCTGGCTCCTGCCGAGGCTGGCTGCCAGGCGGCCTTGCGCGCCGAAGGGTCCTGCGAGGAGTCTCTCCCTTGTTGGGGATCCCGGGTCCTTTCCATTCTGCGCCGAAAATGACCACTTTTGATTTTTAGTGGGTAGGGGTCTCTGTTTCCCCAGGAGTTCTGAGTCCCACATATCCCAGGTGTCCCGAACCCAGGGCCTTAGGAATGCCTAAATGCATTTCCTGACGCAAAAAAAGGACCACTTCGTATGTCAATAAAAATTTACAACAGGTTACCTAATCATATGAAAGAAATAGACAAAGATGTAGAAATCAATAACAAGCTGTAAGATTTTCTGATAAGTGAATGCTACGAGTATTTATAGCCTGAAAGAGTTTTTTACGAATCCCTAATGTCATTGGCTAGCCAGTAACTATCTAACATTAAACATTTCAAAAACAAAAATGTTCTTTTTTCAATGCGGCGAAACTCAAATTCTTCTCTTAATCTTCACTTAACTGCTCATACTCGTTCGTACCCTCCACTTACTGATCGTTCTTGCACAGTACTAGAACAGGTTCCAAAAATAATGTATCTTGGAGTTATACTGGATGAAACACTCACTTTTCAAGATCATATACTGGGATTGATGCAAAAAGTTAGAAAACTAATATATCTTTTTAAACAACTCAGACAATTACTAATGGTAAAACCCTTAAATATATCTACATATCTTTATGCCAATCAATTCTTTCCTACTGTATCACAACTTGGGGAGGAGCAGTTAAAAGCAATCTCATAAAAATAGAAAGAGCGCAGAGATGAATACTTAAGATATGCTTATTCAAACCGATCCTGTATCCGACCACTGCTTTGTACAATGACAGCGGTCTTAACGGTACGCCAGCTGTATGTAATAAAAAACATTAGTTATATGCAGCATCAAATAATACATATACGCAGGTCGAGTCGCAAATCAGTAGCCGTAGATATAAAAATCCTTTATGCGCAAATTGTCAAATTCGCAAATTGTCAAGCGGTCGCAATCTGTCAAATTCGCAAATTGTCAAATTCGCATATTGTCAAATTCGCAAATTGTCAAATTCGCAAATTGCCAAATTCGCAAAATGTCAAATGCGCAAAATGTCAAATTCGCAAAATGTCAAATTTTCAAAATGTCCAGTTGTTTAGGTTTAATAATAAAAGTCAAGTTATTAATTGGCAGAACTTTCAATCATTAAAATGTCAAGGGTTTTTTTTAAATATGAAACCATAAAACCGTAATATAAAATCAAAAACAAAAATCCTAATATTTTCGTATTATATCAAATCAACAAAACAAAAACAAATGTTTATAGATAAGTAATGACTTATCTATAAACATTTGTATACAATGGTATAAAAAGAAAAATCATGTGTTAATTATTTATATAGACGTAAAAACTTAATTTTTTGAAAAAATTGCGTAATCGATATTTTGTCTTAAAGGATAAAAATGTATGTCTGACTGAATTCTTCAATACATCCTTTACAAACAAATTCTTCTGTGTTCAGGGTCCTAAACTGTACGATAATGCAAATGCACTGTTAAATATCTATCCTAAAAACAGATTGGAATGTAGGAATACTATAAGCAAATGGCTGAAAACCTTAACATACCAACAGACGGAAGACCGTATAGAAAATATGCATTTAGATTGTGCTCTAACTCTAAGTTCTTGATTTGATTGTTTGGTTTATTTTTATTTTATTTTTTGCCTTTTGTCTTATACATAGATAGGTAATATCAGACTGCATAATGCCTGAGGGTGGAGACCTGGTGGTCTGTAATACAAGTATTATTTTACTTACCATAGATCACCAGTCTCCACAAACAAGCACTATTTAAGTAAAAAAAAATGTACCTTATTTTCTGTCACTTAAGTATGGCTATGGAGGTACCAGTGTTAGAAGAAGCCACTATTCTTTAGCAAAAAGAGGGATCTTGTTTTCTAACAACCACCACCACCACCAGAACCACTTTGTATATGAGGAATTGTTTAAATATGTGTATCAAAATCTTTAACAAAATTCCAGAAACGATAAAGTCATTGGGAGTTCCCTTATTTTATAAAAAATTACATTTATGGCTCATAGATAAGAATTTTTATAGTGTTGGAGAGCTTATTAATTAAAATATTTTACATGCCATATATTTGGCGAAACATGTGATTCTACTTTATTTTAACTTTAACCATCATTTCTTGTACCGTGTTTCTAGTAAATAAAGATTTATTATTAATATTATTAATCTATTAACCTTGTTCACTCCTTGTGACTTGAGTAGTCGTGCTCACTAAATGTTTCTGGGGTGGTAGCGTTGTGTGATGGGTCGTTTCGTTCCCTAAAATATGGTTGAGTGTAACGATGGGTGGATCATACGTCAACTTGTGAACAGAAGCCACTTTCGGGAACAGGTCTGCTCAAGTCACTACCATTTGGGTTCCAAAATGTAAACTCCAATTATGTTATAATTGCTCCACTGTATGACTCTGGTTACAATTGCAAAAATGTAAGTGAATAACCGGAATGTAAACCATCTCTTTCTTAAAAGAGTAACTACTGAGTTTCTTGTCGGTTCTTTTTAGTGCAATCAGGCATCCGACGCGCCAACCGGTGATAAATAATAATAATAATAATAATAATAAATTATTTATTTCAGGCAATATTATACATAACAAAGGTTACATATAACAGAGGCCCATAGACAAATACCTTACAGACTAACATACATATGAGTTATAATAATTAATTCTAAAACTAATTTACACGTTGAGTCAGCGACGTGTATCGCGCGTTGTCAGCAGGCAGCCGTCCTCTGAATTTCCGGAACACGACTCCCTGCGGCCAAAAGTCTTCCTTCATGAAGGTCGCCAGATGGTGGGTCGGCACTCTCACCACAAAAGAATTAAAATTCACTTTGCGGCGAGACTCCAACCGTTCGACCCTTAGGGTGAAATTGGACTTTCTTCGCACATAGTCTACAAAGTCCTCGACTTTCGTAGACCAGTGTAATCTGGACACGTACAGCTGCGTCGCCGGTACTTCAGGACGCAGGGCGCAATCCAGTTCAGTCAGTGCAGAGCCTCGATGGTTGCGACTGGCGGGTTTCTTCTTCCTCTCAACCTTCACGAAACCCTTCTCATCGCATGGCTCCTTCCTCGGACACTGAGTCACAGACTTGCAAGGGAGCTTGCAAGACTTCGGCTTCTTCCCCTGAGGCCTTCGAGAAGGCGCGGCGTAATAAAGTCACATTATATGGCTGTATTATATTTAGTATATGGATCGTATTAATATTATGTATGTCTATAATATTATTATCTAAAGTTTGTCTTGACGATTCGAAAGAACGGTAACTGGTCTACTTTAATAAAGTTTTATTAATTTTGATTTTTTGATTTTTGAGATACCTACGTATTTTTTTTTCCTTTTTTATGTTTTCTGAAAAGTAACAGATCACAAAAAGCTAACCTAATCAACCTACCACCTACCAGTACGCGCACTGGACTAGGGCGAGCTTTTCACACGCAGTTGGCCAGCTCCCTATGGTACGGTAACTCGTTTCTTTGTCGTAACATCCAGAGTGGGAACGCTCTTCCTGCGCATGTGTTTCCTTCCTCTTAAATATTCCCGAGGTCATCGTAATTAATTTGCATCACAGTGCCTTTCAACCCCCTATCTCGGCGTCATTTTGACGGGCATAAAAAAGGATTAAACTTAAGGGACTTCCCTTCTTGGAAGTGCGATGTTTATTTATTTATTTATTTATTGCTATTCCACAATGTAACAATTAGGCGTTAAAGTATGGTATTAAGATCATCATGGACCCCGTCGGGCACAGCAAATTAGAAGAGAGGAGGACATGTGCAATGTTTCAATATATATATTTTTTTTTATTAAAGTTTATCGCTCGTTTGAAGCTTCTATAATGCTTACTCTTATTGCGTTATCTATATCGGCATATCAGATCCATGAATCAGTGATAACAATGCAATCCGCTAAGCTTATTACCCCAAGCAGGAAATCATGACTTGCATTTTTGCGAGTATTAAGCCTATCAAGGGTGTCACATCACAGGCGATGGGCGTTGAAAAAGATTAGAGAATGATGTTTTTATTACCTAAAGTATTGTTCGCGTCAAACTTTTAGCACATATTACCAGATAGTTACTACGTAACAGATAAATTACATAAATAGAAAAATTTAAATTTTCTTAATCAATGCATGCTGTCATATATTGCCAGGGCCACCTATATAGATATAGATGTCAGTATTCAGTACTTACAGTACGTCATCGCGTCAGTTCAACCGGAAAATTCGCGTTCAAATACGACACGATTGGCGTAGTGCGCTGTAGCACGGTTTCTCGCCTTGATTTCCGTAGTGTCCCGGGTTCGATTCCCGGTCCGGTCAATTCAGGAAACGATCTTTTCTGAATTGACTCGGGTCTGAGCAGTTTTTGTGGATTTCTGGGTGGTCATAAAAAAAAATAACCCTAACCTACTGACACCAGAAGGATTATAATGCATTATGCTAAATAATAATTATGCCACAGTACATATTATGCTAAAACCAAATTCGGTCTAATTAATATTATGCTAAATAAATTATGGCAATTTCATTATGCCAAACCATTTTAGGACAAAACACATTATGCCAATGAAAGGGATCCCCATTACAAGAGGTGTGTTGTCTGGCGCATATTTATATTTATTTATTTATTTAAAAAAAAATGCTTTACGCTGTTGACAACCAACTGCAAAATGGGTCTTGGAATACCCGGCGGCTGTCAGGTGATTATCGCGCGCAAGGTCATGGAGTGACAGAGGCCGGCTTCTAGTCTGCTCTGAGCACGAGAGGAGTCCTGCATTCCTATTTTTTCCTTTATAAATATTAAATAATAATAATCAACTTCAGAGGTGACTAGAAGTACGCGAATTTTTGAAGTAAAGCATAGTAGGGTGGAGTGAAATCAGGTAATTTTTTTTTTTTAATCTCTGACGCTATAAGAAAGCTTTAATCATACAAAAAAATAGTAGTCTACGACATCGTTCTCAGGTGACGCCATGTGAAAAAAGATTATGGAAAACTTGAATTTATACTTTTTAATTGTACCCCCAAATTAAAATATTTTGTATGCATATTTGTCATTGTCAGTCGGTTTTTACCTGCATAAAAGACTAAACAGCATATAAAATGATGTTCCATAATCAAATGTCACTAGTATATCCATAGTAAATTGTTAAAAAAAGTGTGATTTGATTAAAAATTTGCTAGGAAAAAGCGATCCTAGAACTGAAGTGTCTAGTCGATCTGCAGCTCTTATTAAATTGAAGCAATGCTAGATTTAAATTGGTGATAACTATATCAGTACCAAAAACTCTATAAAACTAACAGAACTAAGTTAATTCCGATGAGAGGGACAAAATGTTCGAAAAGATTTGCAATGCTTTGATAGCACTAGTCTTAAACCACCAATTTGTTTTGACGTTCGTAAAGGTAAGATGTTGTTCATGAATAAGACAAGTACTATATTGCACAAACAAATTATTACAGAAGAGCATATTTCCATAAAATCAGGGCCCATTCCAAATTTCTGGGTCATCTTTCTGTTGGTTATAGGACATCAGCTGCAATCGAGAGGAATATTCTTGAGTTTTAACAAGAAAAGTGTTAATTTCGTTTTCCTTTGAAGAAAAGTGTGAATTTAGTAGCAATAGGATGATGCGATGGAACTGCTGTGAACACAGGAAATAAAAACGGCATCTTTGTTTAACTAGAAAAACACCTGGATCGATCTTTAAAATAGTTTGGGTTTTTTGCATGATAATGAACTGCCACTTTGCCATTTGTTTTCCAATCTCGAAGGCGATACAAAAGGCGCTAACAGTTTTTCTGAACGCATAGGGAGAAAACTAGATAAGAGTCTTGGCTACAAAGTGCAAGCATTCGAACCCATCTCAACCCTCAAAACTTGGTTCGACAACAAGACCAAACCATTATCAAATATGGCCAATATTATTTGATCAATACGGTCAAAAGGTGTCTTTGTTTGCGAGACGAGCTGAAAAACATGTATAGTATTTATTAAATTAAAAAACTAATTACTTTTTACTCCCTAGGAACTTAAGTGGTCACTTTAGTCCCGCTTCGTAGGACTATATTGGCGTACTTTTAGAGCATGAGAAGTGAAAACTGTATTTACTTGTTTAATTTATTTTCTTTTATTTTAGGAATGAGATTCGCAAAAATGCAGATGGTCGCTGGCTTGGTGACTTGATTCAAGAAGTACCAGGTGAAAATGACGAAGGATACTCCTGAGGAAATCCAGTACGAACCCAGGTCCATCGTCACGGTCCCCAAGGGACCTCTCAACCTGAGGCTTGTACTACGGAAAGGCTAAGAGGACAAAGTTTTCGTTAAATGAAGCTGGATTGGTACTGAAGAAGTTCTAAGGACGAGTTTATACAGAAGCCAGACCACTTCTTCATGCAGCAATGTTCTAGTGATGATGACAGATTTATACTTATCGAGCTGCCCAGACAGACTTCGTTCTGTCAAATGTTTGACAGCTGGTGTCCACTGTCCGCTTTTCTCCGACTTGATTCACTATTATCTTTTACTGTCAATCATAATAAAATATAGCCTATATCACTCCTGAATAGGTAGCTTTCTGTTAGTAAAATAATTTTCAGTAGTTTTGGAGCCTATTCTATAGAAACAAACAAAAAAAATCAAATCTTTCCTCTTTATAATATTAGTATAGATATACAGGCTGTCCCGGGTGACCGGTACCAGCGAAGGTCTGTGGTCTGGGGACGCCAAAACCTATCGATAGGATCCAATGTATGTTCCGCGATTTTTGGTAGTTTTCGAGTTATATTTTTTTTTAAACGAATTTTTAAAAAAATCTGGGTTTTGTCACCTTTTTGGTTACTGAGGCGCAAATAGTTGAAGTACATGTTTTTTTTTATTGTTAGCTGAAAACTAGGTTTACTTGATTCGGAACAATTTACATTTATAGCTCTGAATCCTAATTCAGAAAAAATATATATGAAATTGAAGGGGGAAAAACTGTTTTACCCTGTGTTTTGAACGCCATTTAACAATGGGTTACATAAACTTTTTCTTCGAAACCTTTCTCAAAAACTTAAAAAACTATTTTATCAACTATGCATCACACAAATGTCAATGAGATACTTTAAGCGCATCATACTTAATTTATCATTCAAAGTGTCAGAAGCGCGAAATTTCGAATCCTAGGGTAGCAAATAATACTTAATTAAAAGTAAGCCTGATGCATTACAGACGACACGGTGGCGCAGTGCGCTGAGGCACGGTTTTACGCCTTGATTTGCATGGTGTCCCGGGTTCGATTCCCGGTGGGGTCAATTCAGGAAATGATCTTTTCTGAATTGACTCGGGTCTGGGTGTGCTGGGAGACGCCCCTGGCTTATTTCCCTGTCTGGTACCTCGTAACACAAGGATATTTATCCTTACTTCGAGACCATGGCAAGTGGTGTGTTGTCTGGCGCATATTTATTTATTTATTTATTACCTACCGGGGCAAATACACGTTAAAAAACGTGCTTAGTACGAGTACACTTACCTTAAAGGTGGCGTGGAACGTGTTCTCAGGACGATTATAACTCTTCCAACTTTTTGAATCATTATATCTCAGTAACAGAGGCTCTGAGGAGAAAAAGTATTTGGATTTTTTTCATAGCTCTATCTGATCTATACAATTTTGTTCTAACTAATTTTATGATAAAACTTACCGTTTTGCTGAAAATCACGAACGATTCGTTTTTGTGACCTTTGAGCCAGAATATATTTTTTTCTAAGTGTCGGACTGATGAGGACTTTTTCGATTTCATTTAAGAAAGTATTTTGAACAATCCTACCAAATTTGAGCTGGGTGCCAATTATTGCAGCCTCACCCCTATGTTTTGAGCTAATTTGACCGGGCTATTAAGTAAATGTATGTCACCATAAATAATGAATAGGTATACATATTTAAAATAATGAACTTAGGTACCTACAGATTAATTAAGTTCTGTAACGTTGTAAATTTTGCTCCTTTTGCCTCTAAGTGGCTTATAAACAGTTGATTTATCATCTACTTACGTTATTATTATTAATGATGCTAAAATGCGAAATCATTATAATAAATAACTAACATTATGTCGGTAACACTTAAGATATTGTAGTGTAATTTTCATGTCAAATACGGCTGTTTACATCAATTATGATTAATAACTAAGTGACAATAAACATACTGCTAATGCAATACCATTAATACCATTGATGAAAAGTGGGCTTCTGAGTGTTCCGTTCACCTTGACGGCAACAGTTACTTGCTTCTGACTACCGTTTGGGATAAAGTCGTGATGATGGTATGTTATGGCACAAAATAAAGAGTTTACAGAAGGACCGCTACCGCCTTTTTCCTAAACTGGCCTGACCGCCTAGGGTTGCTACTAGGGAATCCAATCGCATGAGTGTAAGATTTAGTAATTTAAAAACGAAATTTACGTAATCAGATGTTTTACAAAAGTTTAAACTTAATTTTAAAATAGTAGTTTTTCACGGGCAACACCGAGGAATGACAAGCCGGGAACGACTTGGCTGGCGGGAGCTCATTCGGTGTGCGGTCGTCTTCTAGTACGGTCGTGGCTACTCAGAGTGTGTCTGTACTGAGCGATTCTTTAAGTATTCTAAAGTATTTATTATAGAGTTACCCATATCTTTATTTTACAGGCCTGCGGGATTGCGATTTTGATGCGGGATTCCCTAGTGGCTACTAAGTATATTCGCTCTGATTTTTAAATTAAAGTACTAACTACTTGATAGAGCCAGCCAAACACAAAATTCATCATGGGAAAAACCAAGTTTGATAAAAACAAAAACACTCGCGACAGTGCGCCGATTCTCCCGGTATCGCCTGTAAACTCACTTTGTCTGTGTGCGTGATCAAAATGGCGGTTTGTTTTAAGCGGACTATCTGTCCAGGCCACGCCGCGCGCCGCATGCGTCATTTGTGGATGAGGTGTCACGCCTCTGTCGTCGGTTAGGCGCTTTGCAGACGGCAGGGTGGGGCGGTCTTTTTGACCGCGAAGGAATAAAGCCACATTCACAAGGAGAAAAAGTCGCTCGACATGTTGCGAGCAGTCATGGGATATCTACGTGCGACTGTCTGGCGACAATGTCGGTCAACAATTTGCTCGTCCACATACCGAAGTTGTGGTCGCGATGTCACCCGACATACTGCACACTACTGCCATAGTTGCGGTTGTCGAGACACACAGAGCGACAGGCGTCTTTACTGCTCAGATGCCGTCGCCGTCGGGCGACCATCGAGGGACACGAAGTCGCGCAAGGTCGACGCTTTTAGTTCACGCTAGCCGCCCCGTGCTGCCGTCTGCGTTAAGGCCGGTATTCACTTGGTTTAGTGCGAGTGCAGGTGACTAGTAGGAGCGATTGATTAGTGCAGGTGTGTTGTGCAAGTAGTGTCCAATTCTGTTTAGTGGATGTGTTTAGTTGCTGTGTTCAGTTTATTTCGGACACCTCTAATTTTGTACCTAAGGTCTTTATACAATTTAAAAGACATAAATTTTGACATCCTCCTTTTTATGGTAAATCTTCCGTCTACTTCGCCATTTTATGCAAATTGCAAAACGCTAAACACTTACACCTGCTGTCCAGACGTGTTTAGTGGAAGGCACGCGGCGAGCGAGGGGAATGGGAGGCGCGCGGGACGAGGACACTCGCAAAAAAATAGAACACGCTTTACTAAGCAGGTTACTAATCACTTGCACTAATCTATCGGTGTTCACACGTGTTTTCTACTAACACTAAGCACCTGCACTAACTACTAAGCAAAGTGAATACTGGCCTTTACTGCATACAAACTGGTTTGTGTGATCCATGGCAGGTAGCCACGGACATTCTTTTTGCCCTCTACGTACGTTGGTAGTATAGAATCTTTGCGCTATCGTTCCCGGTTAGCCCCGCCGTCTGCAAAGCGCCTCAATCTGCACGAGACGACAATCTCTATGTCAGTTTATCGCTATGGAATCGCCAGGTGATCGCGACGACTTGTTACACTTGTTTCGTTGAAGAGTTCAGTATGTCTACAATAAGCTTACATCAATGACAGTCGCTAGAATCCGCGTTAAGCCGCGCGTTGTCGTTTTTATATGGTATTTCAGTACAGAGCCCCTGGTGATTCAAAATGGAATTAAAATGGCATACTTCACCACCTCCTTCACCAGCCCAGAACGCGCACCAAACGGGCAGCACAGGTACCAACCAATCGTGCATTGCGACTGATGGGTGACATACTCGCTCGGCACGATGAAATTGACTTGTTCGCTGACAGTTTGGAAAGTCTGCTAAATAGATTCCGAACAATCATAGACGACATGCTGACTGACTAAGATTATTGTGACTTTATATTAATTTTATTCTTGTTTTTGTTTTCATTTTATCTGTAGTTTTGACATTGTTTCTAATCAATTTTATGTCTTTTCAACTAGACACTGTATCTAAGAAAATGTATTTACTGGAGTTTATTGCTATAATTGTTGACATTGAAATTGAGTGATATTTAGTTTTAATGCAAATTTATCTTGTATGCGCATTGGTAATATTAATACTGTAAGCATGCTTTTGAGTCTAAATAAATAAATAAATACTTTTTGAAACCAACGATCGGTGTTTACGTGGCGGAAACTCATAGACCTTATTTTGTAGAGCACACACACTGAATACACACACAAAGTTGAGCAACTAAATTTACATATGAACCTATTAAAAAAAAAGTAAAAAAAAAAAAAGTAAAAAATCATTTATTCATTTAAGCTTGTACAAAGCACTTATGACATGTCAAAAAAAGTATACAGAAATAATAATAATAAACGTAAATAAAATAGTACAATATTAGTACACATCGTGAATATACATAATGTGAATCTACCACCGGTTCGGACGTTGCTTCTTATCGAGAAGACTCCGGCAAGAAACTCGATAGTTACTCTTTTCAACTTTGTTTGTTAAACAAAAAATAAATTCAGAGTACAGTCAATGCGAGTAGAAAAAAGAACACAATATTGAGCAGAGGAGCAGATTATTCCTACTATGACCACAAACTTTTGTCGTTCAAGTAATCCTCTACATTATAATAACCTTGTTTCATTAACTTTGCTTTAATTGCAGACTTAAACTTGTGAAGAGGTAGATCAACAAGACTTTGAGGTATTTTGTTAAAGTATTTTACAGATTGACCAACAAATGAGTTTCCCACCTTGTGTAGCCTAAGACTGGGAGTTTTCAATTTGTTTTTATTTCTGGTATTATGTTTATGAGTGTCACTGTTTTTTTTGAACAGATGCAAGTTTTTGCGCACATACATTATGTTATCTAAAATATACTGAGCATGCACAGTTAAAATATAGATCTTCTTAAATACTTCCCTAAGCGAGTCGCGTGGTCTAAGTTTGTAAATGGAGCGGATGGCTCTTTTTTGAAGTACAAAAATGGTGTTCAAGTCTGCAGCTGAACCCCACAAAAGTAGACCATACGACATAACACTATGAAAGTAGCTAAAATATACTAGTCTTGCTGTTTCAATATCAGTCAAGAGTCGTATTTTTCTAACAGCACAAGCAGCGGAACTGAGTCTCCCTGCCAGGGCCGTTATATGCGGACCCCATTGCAACTTAGAATCTAAAGTTATTCCTAAAAATACAGTAGAATTTGTTAATTCTAATGGCTCGTCATTCATAGTTACAATAGTATCAACCTGTCTCACATTGGGCATAGAGAATTTAATGCACTTTGTTTTTTTTGCATTAAGTAATAAATTATTACTAGTGAACCAACATAGTACTTTTGAGAGAGTATTATTTACATCGTCAAATGCTTGCTTACCTCTGTCGACTTTAAAAATCAACGAGGTATCGTCAGCAAATAATACTATCTCACAAATATCTTTGACATAGGTAGGAAGATCATTTATATAAATAAGAAAAAGCAAAGGTCCTAATATAGATCCCTGGGGCACTCCCATACGTATGGTGGCACCGGAAGATGCAGTTCCGTTGATACTAACTTTTTGAGTTCTATCTGTAAGATAGGATTGTATTAATTGAGATGAGATACCTGAAACACCGTAATGTCTTAGCTTAATCAGTAATATTTCATGATCCACGCAATCAAATGCTTTTGAAAGATCACAAAATATTCCTACTGCATCTTGCTATTTTAAAATATTTTATTATCATCGGCCGAATACGTCGGAACGTAAAATCAGTCGCGTACTTTCGGCATAGTGTGTTTAAAGACACTAATGCGAACCTTTAAGAACGTGCGTTCTTTCAATTTTATATCAATCGTAATGCCCTTTTCCCTTTGTTTTCTTAACTCGACCGTATCGAAAATAGATAATATAATATTGTACAGACGCGTTCACATCAACCTTTACAAAATCATTGCAAATGGGTCTTATGACAGCAGAATAAGGTGCCCCTATGTAAAGCTTGACCTGAACGCCTGTGTACGCTCTCCTACCTTCTGTGTACTAAGTATCGGAAATTTGTCAATAAAACAAAAAATACAAATTATTCATCTAAATTTATTTTATCGCCTTCAAAGTAGGCCCCATCGCTTGCAATACAACATCTCCACCGCTTCACCCAGTCTTCCATACATTTTTCATAGGCTATTTGCGGTATGGCCTTTAGCTCATTCAGCGAATTTTCTTTTATGGCTTCTATCGACTCAAAACGTTTTCCTCGAAGTGGTAATTTTAACTTGGGAAATTAAAAAAAGTCAGACGGAGCCATATCAGGTGAATACGGTGTTTGGTCGAGAACTTTTGTTGAATTTTTCGCTAAAAACTCTTTCACTATAATGGCTGTGTGTGATGGTGCATTATCATGGTGCAGCATCCATGAGTTGTGTTGCCACAAATCTGGACGTTTTCGGCGGATACTCTCACGCAAACGCTTCATGACGCCTAAATAATATTCTTTATTCACTGTGTCTCCCTCTGGAAGGAATTCGGAGTGAACCACACCACGGTAGTCATAAAAAAACTGTCAGCATCACCTTGATTTTGGAGCGACTTTGCCGCGGTTTTTTGGGTTTCGGCTCGTTTTCGAGACGCCATTCTGAAGACTGTTGGCTTGTTTGCATGTCGTACTCATAAACCCATGTCTCGTCGCCAGTTATTATACGTTTCATAAAGGTCGGATCCGTAGAAGCTCGGGAAACCATGTCTTCAGCGACATGCTTTCGCTGCGCTTTTTGAACAAAATTAAGCTCTTTTGGAATTAGTCCAGCGGCGACGCGTTTTAATGCCTAAAATGTCGTGAGAATGTTGTGGACGGACTTAAAAGATATGTTCACCTCACTAGCCAACTCTCTCAGACTCATACGTCGATTTTCGAGCACTAGCTTCTTGATTCTGTCGATGTTTTCTTTGGTCGTAGCGGTTGAAGGTCTACCAGAACGAGGCAAGTCTACTACTACTTCTCGGCCTTCTTTAAAAGCCTCATTCCATTCATAAGCCCTTGTTTTCGATATACACGATTCGCCGTAGGTATTTCGCAACATTTTTAGTGATTCACCACATGAAATATCATTCGGAACACAAAATTTAAGGCACACTCTTTGTTCAACAATATTTTCCATTGTAAAAATCGCCGAGGACTCAAAACTATCACCAACAAAAAGTGTAGTTTAAAACAATTTAAATGACAGATCCCGCTCAATTTTTGCGCGCTTAATCAGTACAGTGCTACCAACATGCAGTAAAAAAAATAGAACGACCTCTTTTACGCGGGTCTTTTTATTGACATATTCCCGATACTTTTTACACAGAGTAGTACATCAAGTTATGATAATTTTACTGAGGTATTTTTCTCACACAAGTGAATTTATTGTAATTCTTCTGGGAAACAAATAAAGATCTTCATAATTCATGCCTACGTATGGCCATATGTTGCATTTTAAAATTGTAGTTAAACCTAAAACAAAATTCTAGGTTAAATTGAAAATTAAAAAACTAAAATTGTTAAAAAAGAGTTCAATTGAATCTGACTCGCAAATAATATTTCTAAGCTTAAGGTGCTCATTAGACCTTGAATTTTCGGCCTCATAAGAAAGTGCAAGGTCACTCAACGCGTTATCGATAGGGCTATGCGTGGTATTTCGCTAAACGAATCAGAATAGTATAATATTTTATATCGAGGGACTAAACGAAGCCATAAAATACCAGAGTTGGTTTGACTCCCGAGCGTGTGAGGGAGTCAATGAAACCGAGGGTATATTGAGTTGGCGTTTAGTCTCGAGGTGCAAACTGTACTTTTCACTTTGAGTGCGAGAAAAATAGTAAATTTAGTACAAAAACATTTAATAAATATTACTTAATATAATAAAAATCACAAATGTTATTTATTCCTCCAGTCCATACATCTTTCGTAAGTTTTTAGGTAAATCTTCCTCGATTTTGGCGGCAAAAGATTATCTATAACACTCTGTCCATTCGTTTATTTTCTTTTTGATAACTCACGCCTATGAATTACCGTTTTATTTTTTCAAAATAATTAACTACAGTAATATCGTACTTTATTGACAGGTACCGCCCACTTAGTGAAGAGACCTGTACATCACAAACAACCACATATTATAAAAGAGGTCTCTTAAAATGATATAAGATACATCGATCATTTGAAAAAATAATTTGACCGTTAGCATTGATTCTTAAAAGCAATTTTGGGGGATTTTTAAAAAAAAAACTGAAATTGATCATAACTTTTTAACGTTTAGAAATCAGACTACTATGAATTTACTATGAATTGATGGGGTTAAAAAGGTCAGAAATTATCCCAGCTATGCGCCATTTTTATTTGATCCTTACTTCCAGGGAAATCCTGTATAAAAGTGAAAGGTCGCTCATCACGAAATCTCAGAATCTACAAGTGCAAGGAGTCTCAAATTTTCGGGGTTCTTTTAACGACGTAGTGCTAACTAAGACGGGATTTTGGGAATCAAGTAAGGCCTCTTGTACACACACGTATTTTCGCTGTGAAAATCGACGGTTAATTCGCCGTATGTAGGCAGTGTTGTATGAAACACTATGGGAGCTTGTTGACATTAATGGCGGCAAAACTTCACGGCGTGATAGCCGTACGGTTAAGAAAACGTGCCGTGTACAAGAGGCCTAGCTAGTATACTTGTTATAATAATAATAATAATAAATAATAAATATCCCTGGACATTATTCCACACAGCGCCATCTAGCCCCAAAGTAAGCTAATTAAAGCTTGTGTTATGGGATACTAGACAACGGATAAACATACTTAAATACATTTTCTTTTGTAAATACATACTTATTATACATAGGAGACACCCAGACCAGTACAAACAGACATGTTCATGCACACAAATGTTTGTACTGTGCGGGGATCGAACCCGCGACCTCTGGTGTAGTAGCCAACTTCTTAACCATTACACCAAGTCGGTCGTCAAATAATGACAGGACATCACCAATTTGAAGTGTACTCAGTTTTGATTATCGTTTCTAGATAATGTTACTCGTATACCAAATGTTAGCGCAATGGTAGCGATCCTACCTTTGGCGCTGGCGGTCGTGGGTTCGATCTGCAACCATGACAAACATCTATGTGACGACCATTTGTCCCCTAGTCTGTCGTATGTGTTAATTTACCATCGGCCGGTGCATCGATAGACGACGGGATTGTGTATATGATGTTATTATTTTATTAATCTATGTATTGAGAAATATTTTCGTATCTGAAGAAAAATAGAAAAAAATGGTTTCGGACCTCGACGATCTCAAGCGGGAATCGAACCCGCGTCTTTCGCAGTCCGGGTGACTGCTCTAACCACTGAGCTATCAAAAGCTCAACGGATCGAACGAATCTTATATGAAAACAAGCATTGAAAATATTAAAATAAACAAAGTAATCATATTTAAGTATGTTTATCAGTCTCCTACAAACATAGTACCTACAAGATCTGCTTAGTTTGGGGTTCAAAATCATATCAAAATAGCTTTATTAAAAAAGGGCTATTATACTACAAAAGACTACCTTAAAGATAAAATTGCCTGGGTGTAAGCTCTCTGCTCAATGCGGGATTAGATAGCTCTATTGTAACAGATGTTTTATTATAATAGTTAATAGGTACCTATTATATACTAACAATTTTTATTTTTGAATTGTTTAAATGACCTTTCGTTCTATATTCTTTTATGGTTGAATTTTTTTCTTTGTTTTATATTCTTTTAGGTTTATTTCTATCAAAATGACACAATGCTTGTTATTTTGCTAACGCCTGTTATAAACCCAAAATAAGTTTAAAAGAGTAACTGCAGAGTTTATATTTCTATTATTTAGTATATTTTGCTGTAAATTTGACTATTACAAAGTACCTACTGATACAGTCTATTCAAATAAAGTTATTTGAGTTTAATGATTTCGGTGTAATTCGTCCATGTTTTTATAGTTCTTGCAAATACACGCGCTGGCTATTAAAATGATTTAATACTTAGTGATATGATTATTGGTTCGCGATATGTCTGCCTTACTCCGAGCCCCCCCGAGTTGCCCCGGCCACTGCGCATGCGTAGTGTTCCCGCCCAGCCTCTCTAGGGTGACCACGCGGTCACGTTTTAAAAAAAACTAGTTGAACGCCAGCGGCTCTGCCCGCGTGGACTACTAAACTTATCCTGATATAATATAGCCTAAAAAAATATAGCCTGTTACTCGCTAATAATGTAGCCTTATACAATGTTAATGAAAAAGCGCAAAACCTGAAAATAGTTTGTTCAGAATCGAGAGTAGAATCGATTCCACTAATAAAAAACAGGGATCAAATTTTTAACCAAAAAATATTTCAATTACACCGTGTTTAATCATTACTTAGCTCTTTTATTGCGGCACGCGGAGCCGCGACGTCGCACTAGATCGCCCGTTATTACCATAGACTTTCAAATTTGCAGACAAACACAAGAAAACAAAAAAAGCTAATATCTTCGTAAATAATCCGCGAAAATTAAATTTAATAATTTACTTAATTCTTTCTTAGTAAAAATAATTTGGTGCCTGAGGTTTTGCGCTTTTTCATTAACACGTTGTATAGCCTGTTACTCGCTTTTATAAGTGAAAGAGCTTTCAAACTTCAACTTTGTGTTTTTGTGAATTTATGTTAATTTTGTTTAATTTGTGTCAAATAATCTTTTTCTATACTGTTCTATTCTATGCAGAATCGGTTTAGTTGTTTTGAGTATTTTCATTACAAACATACTTTCCTCTTTATATTAGCATAGCTAAAGATAGCAAAGAAATCTTCTAACCTGTTGGTGCAATGGCAAAATCCTGCCTTTTTCACCCAAGGTTATGTGTTTGATCCCCACACGAAATCGTTGACGAATATCCGTCTTTGTTTAGTGTCCGGGTGTTGTCATCTTAATATTAGGTAATTCTGTATTTAGAAATATTTGAGTTTTTTTATGTCACTGAAACCCATAATACAAGCTCTGCTAATTTGGGATCCAATGATCTTAGTCTAAAGTGTCCTAGATATTAATCTATACTAATATTATATAGAGGAAAGATTTGTTTGTTGTTTTGTTTGTTTGTATAAAATAGGCTTTGAAACTACTAGACCGATTTATAAAATTCTTTTACCAATATAAAGCTACATTATAGGGCATTTTTTTCTAATTTAGACTATATTTCGACGGGACAGTCGTTCATTTACAAACGGACAGCTATTTTATTCATAAATACATACACCAGCAACTTTCTACTAACATTCAGAGCCACCCTGTATATACAATTCTGACAATGCAATGCTACCTAAATAAAACTCGACCATTTTTACAGCATAGCATCATTTCACTTCCTTTGTTGCTTCTTTTTCTATGGGTAAATTTAATTCAGACGATGTTTGCTATTGCTATTTATATTTTTCAGGAACTGGACGCTTGTAAAACATGGTCACCCTAACAACCTGCGCTCTTTTCAGTGTCCACGCGTCAGTGGCGTCTCAACACGCCCTAACAGAAACAGATCAACAGACAATAACATATCTATATCTGTAATTAATAGTAGGACTGTGAAAACCTAGGCTTAGGCAGTGACAGGTTAAGCCAATCTAGTATTAAGAAATGTAGCTATTCCTCCAAAGCCTTGAGGCATGGCAGGTTAGATTATCAACATATCAGCTATAAAAAAACTAAGTGAGGGGTATAAATTGCGAAATAGACATTTTGTGGTGTGACGTAGAAGAATTTGTGAGTGTATTTGTGTTGTGGAAATTTATAACGGTCCATGGAATTGTGGGATGGCTTTCTGCAGGTTTTCAAGGTAAGAATGTGGTGAAGTTCATGCTCAAGCGTATTAAATAAAGTGAATTTTGTATGTACCTTCCGTGCAAACTACACTAATTGAGCTCCGGGAGTTCATAAGTCTGCAATTTCACTCTCTTGTACTGATTGTACCCAACTAAATTATCAGGAGGGCTTAAAATGAAATCATAAAAAATAAACTATAAAAATCGATAATGTAACTGAAAATTCCTAATTTAGTTACTTTGCACCATTGGTGAAGAATGGGCTTCTGAGTGTTCCGTTCCCCATTCACTTGCCTCTCGACAACCCCGTTTGGGATACAGTCGTGATGGTATGTTATGTCTTAAGGCCTAACATGCGAATGCGAATCATCATCCTAACCATATTTATTTGGAGTGCCTCAGATTGCCACGTATAATCATTTAATAGTCAAGCAGAAAACTATAAATAGGTATAACAATTCAATCATAATTATCATTGGCTTTAATATTTGAATTAATAAGCGAATGATGCGTCAAAATAATGTTCAAAATGAAACAAATGCTGTAGTTTTTTGAAAATTTACTAAAATTTCTATTAACCCTCGTAAATAATAGATCACAAACGATTCTATTACTAAGCTAGTAACATGAAATAACTACGGTCTTCTTATTAAAAAAAATGTACTTAATCGCCTTATTATTCCACTTAACTCAACTTAAAATTATAAACTTAAAATATTATAAATCGAAGACAAGCACTTAAAAATAAAATCGAAGTAGATACAACAGAAAACTCCGGCGCCCAGACAAGTGGCGTTAAGCAATAAGTAACAATTTTAGTGAAGTCCGAATTTCGGAACTTTAAGACATCGAGCGGGATATCTTTAATCTTAAATACTAAAGTAAGCAAAGTAATAATATTTAAGTGCTCAAGCACACACTCATGCTTCTTAAAATACCTACTTAGATTTTGGTACTAAAAACAAGGCGCCATTTGCCTAACTGAGCGCTTACTTGACAGTCAGTCACAGCTGTCCTAGTAAATATATTGCTTCAACTGTCATTCACTGTACTTAAAAAAAAAGCATTGTCTAAATCTATCGATACATTATCGTTTCGTAAGCCTCTACAAGACCATTAAAAAATGCCAGAACGGTAGGCGCTGGACATAGTTTGTTTTCTATGAACGTCAAAGCAGCATCTCTAGACATATCTTTCAATGTATAGAAGAATTTATAAACAAACGTTGCATTGTATGCTTTATGGAAGGTTGTTGGCTCAAATGTAAACCCGCACATTTTATTCAGATTGTTTAGATGATTTAAGCAGTGCTGGTATTCGACAAATGCATGAGTTAACTTTCTGTCGAAAATTATAGGTAGTTCAGTAGAAGGTAATATGAAATACTCTGCACATAATAATTTTGCTACTTCACAGTCCACTTCTGTGACCAAACTGTTATCAGTGAAGGAATCCAAAATCGGTTTCTTCTCTATTTTACCACAACTCTTTATGGTGTCATTCACTTTTTCAAATACGACACCCAACATTACATATGAAAGGAGAATGCTGTAGACTTCCAGTTCCACGCTGACAGATTTTTGGCGTGAAAAATAAACTAACGCAAGAACAAACAGCTTGACATTCTTTGGCAACGTATCAAGAGCAGTATGATTGTGACCTTGTAAAGATTCTTCAATAAAATGCTCAAACAATTTCAAGGATTTGACATGTTCCCAGCCGTTTTCAAACGGACTGCTCAGGGCTTCGTAAGATGGCTTTCGAACAGCGATGTCACTTTTAACATCGATTTCTTGTATCTCTCCTTTATTATCGTGAAATAGAAGCTTGTCTTTCTGAAAGTTAGTAAGCAAATTGTAAGCGTATACTATTATGTTCTGAGATAGTAGCATCGCATCATCAGCGTCCAAGTCTTCAATGCACCACGATCCAAAAAAACTGTTCACATGATACAAGTTAACGTACTTAATAGCGATATTCCCCAAAACAATTCCTTTCTCAAACCAGTCTGGATCATTTTTGGTGAAATCAATACTTTTGCCTTTCAACAAATAGTTTACAGGTATTCCAGGGGTCTCAATCCTGCAAATGAAGTTCACCAGCTTTTCTATTACATTAGAATACTTCTTCTGATTAAAGTACCTGTAGAGCTTGTTTAAGGCTCCCTGCTGTCTCTTTCGTGAAAGGCATTGTAATAAGGCCTGATTTCGGTCGAAAGGTATTCTAGGAAATCTCTCATTGAGGAAGAATGGTTTGAAATGTCCTTCAGGAAATATATTCTCATCTGTTAATGCTATAAAAATAGCAATATCTTTATTAGTTAGCATGTATTTATTTTTGAAGGCTTCTAAATGAAATATTCCGCAGTTAATTTCGCGAGTTTCTGCGTCGTATTTCATACTATCCCGAGGAATATATGGCACGCCGGAGAAGCAGAATTCTACGTCTTGGCTGATGATGGGGCATTTCAACATTTGTGCTAAGGCAATGCACTGCCTTTTGGATTCGAAGTGGCAAATAGCGTAGTCCATTTTCAACTCTCTCAAAACTGCTCTGTAGACAGATTTCATAAAAGGTGGTAGAACCACTTCAATCGGATCATCCACATTGAACAGTTTTCCATCGTTAATTTTGCCGTTATTACGTTTTTTTTCGAGATCTTCATGACCGCCTTTAAATATAAAATAGCATTTAACGTTGGCCTCTTTGAACACGGATAGGTGTTTTCTTAAACATTTGGCATATTTATCCGCTTCACAGCCAAACGCATAGTGCAATTTAAATGAATGGTACAAATCATAAAAATAGTTTTGTCCGTCTATTACCACTGTGCAGTTCTTCAGGCTGAATGGTTTCAGTTCCAACAATTCAACGTTTTTGCTGAACGCCCTGATCCTCATTTTGACCTGGAAAGACAAAAAGATATTAGCTATAAAAAGATGAAAATATAAATAAATGAATATCAGGGTCAAATTACATCAAGATCATCTGACCCCAAACTAAGCAGATCTTGTACTGTAGGTGCCAGGGACTGATAAACGTAAGTAAATATTTATAAATACATATTTAAATAGAAAATGCCACCCAGTTACAAGCCAAACAGAAATGGTCGTGGTGAATATTCATCATGGGTGGGAATCGAACCCACTACCTCTGGTAGCAGGAACGCTGCCTTTGCGCCAGCAAAAATACTTGGCCAGTTAAAATACCCTCACAGTAAAAATGTGACGTAACAGTTTTCTTCGAAGCAAACTGGCTATAACGTGCTCTCCTGGTGAAGCGCGCATATGACTATCTGGCTCTCACTGAGCGGGTTACCCCAGGATGCGACCTGCCGTGGCCCACATGGAAGTCACTCAACCGGCTCCGAACTCAAGTGGGCCGCTGCAGGAGTAACCTCAGTAGATGGGGATACATTTCACCAAACGGAGTACAATGGGAGTGTGGTGCCCCAGCAGCACCTGTTGTCCTGCCCCCAGTGCCCCGCCAGCTGCACCCTTCAAGATCTGTATGAAGCCACCTCCCTCGGGATAGCAGTAGAGGAACACTGGGCAACGGTAACATGTGGCCAACAACAAGCCTATAGATAGAGCAACAAGGATCATCGATACGAAGCAGAAGGAGTGAAAATGTGTTGGCAGTGTTGGGTTCCTGCTGATTAAGGCTAGTGAGTGGCTATTGTTTAGTCGACTGGGGCACCTTATTTCTTTATGCTGACTTTACAAAGTTTCCCATACCCTTGCAGGGTCAGCCAGCACCGTACGAGTAGTGATTTTCCCCAGAGATGTGTTATGGATGCGTTTGATATCACCAATCATATTCCACATAGTATAGTACTTGTAGAAACGGGTTATCCTTAATTTACCCTTATTTTGTCATCTTGATTATAAAAATAATGATTACTTCCCGCTTAAAAAGTTATACCATCGTCTAACTAACTTGACAAAAGAAAAAAAACAATGCACAGAAAAGTCTTATCTAGAGATGAAATTGTTCCATTTGATATAATGTTACTTTACATAATAAGACGTGAATACCTTATATCTAAGCTAAAATACATTTTAATTTTTCAATCGATTTCATAATTTAGATATTACCATCGTAGATAATAGACATTATCTCTAATCATAAGCCATGTATCACTTTTTAATCACTTTTATTTTTTCCATTTTGTCAGAAAAAATATAATTTTATAGTTTACTTCCATTATCAAACATCTAATCTCATGTCAACTCTCATTAACAGGTTTTTCATATGAAGGGATGCGTGCTGAGAATCAGGGTTAGCATGAATTAATCATTTTGATTTAAATCAAATGGTTTTTTCAGTAAAAAATCAATGATTTATTCGGAAATCAAAAACAAGCAGTTTTGGTAATGCTTTTTACTGTAAAATGTTCCCAAATACCATCCATCTCTTTGGCGGGGCATTTTATTCATAATGAATTTGGTCACGCACGCTTCACAGCAATAACAACAGTAAACAAAACTGAACGAAATAATGCTTGTTAGAACGAAAGTAAGACCGTAATTGCAACTATACGGGGATTCCCCTTGGCATTCACATGTCAGACAAAAGCGAAATCCCCGCGCTGTGTGCGCACAACCCCTTGATGGCGCGTTCTGTTTTGAGCAAAAACAGTTACTTAAATTAAAAAGTAAAATGAAAAAATCAAGAAAAGGTGATTAATTAGGATTTAAAAAAAAACGTGATTTCGGGTTCTTTCGGGTGTTAAAAGGTGCTTGCCTATAACATTGATGAAAGAACGTTGGCTTATTTATAACGTAAAAAACACTAGGTCTGTTAACGGCCTCGGTAGCTCAGTTGGAAGAGCAGTCACCCGGATTGTGAAAGGTCGCGGGTTCGAATCCCGCTTAAGTCCCAGGATCAGGTCGAATTTTTCAAGTTTCTGTCTTTCGTGTAGAAAAATAGTGCATTGATTAATGCTAAAAATAAAATAAAAAACAGAAATCGTGATTTATTCGTTTTTTTTTATAATTTTCCAACCCTGACCAGAATGCGTGCTATAGATGCGTGCTGTGGTGCGTGCCTTCCTCAAAGCCGGTCCACACGGCGCGTTGCGTCGTCGCAACGCAATTATTTCGACGCATTGCCGGCCACACGGGCGCTGCGTCACCGCAGCGTTACTACAACGCAGTCGCATGGTTCCGTCGTCGCAGTAGTGACAGCGCTATGTCGACGCAACGCTGACGCAACGCACCGTGTGGACCGGCTCTAAGGAATGAAGGAATCATGAAGGCCTTATGTGTGCCAATGAAAATGCTGTAAGGTTGGCGGAATACTGGACAATTAAAATGTATGCTTTTTTATTTCAAAACTATGTTTTACTTCAAAACTATTTTTTAATTTTGTCTTAGCCACGCCTGCTAGAAAGCGATGACGAGGCTGATGGAGGTGCACGCTTACGCAATAAATGCCTATTCACTCTTGCCATGAAGTTTCCAAGGTTGGAAATTTCCGGATACAGACGCAGGGAGAGCGATGCAACACCTAGCTCTCTTCAGATAACTCTAAAAAATTATATGAAATTGAAAAAGTTAGAAATGCTGTCTTTTCCCTGAACTTTAAAGGCCGTTTTAAAAAAAAGTTTCCTAAAATTTTTCATACAAATATTTTTTAAAAACTTTACTACACTTTTAACCATGTAAATTTCAATGAGTTAATTCAACGGTATCTAAATACCTAAATTTTCATTTAAAATGTCAGAAGTGTAAAATATAAGTAATTTGTGTATCTGAGTGTGAGAGGAAGCTAAATAAAAAATATTGGTTGTATGTTGGGACCCTCCTGTATAATGTTACTATTAACACGACAAGAAGAAGCTAACACTAGGGTAGAATTATTTACTGCATGAATCTGAGCCGAAGTTTCAATAGTAAACGCTTTGTTTACATTTAATTTTATAAGAGTTGAACCAAAAAAACAGATTTGTAAACGTGAAATAATATAAATGGTAGTTACTTACATTTTCTACTTAATATTTCCGATGTAAAATATCTTATGTGGTATATACTAATAAAAGTAATGTTTGTTTTCCAACGTAAAAAAACATATGTACCACTTAGTATTGTTTCCATACAAAACATTCCCAAGTAAAATAACCTATCTACCAGATACTACTGATCACGTCGGAATTGTGTAAATTGATTTAGTTGAACCAAAAATATAATTTTTAATCATAAAATTGTACAAAACTTACTTTTTAGTAACTAATAACTGTAGTTTAAGATGGTCTCTCTTTCAAAACATGCTTTAGTAAACATATTTCGAAGCTCACTCAGTAAATCAAAAGATTACCGACATTGAGGCTGGCGCGAGAGCACCTATCCCGTAAGTGGCAGTTGCGGAGAAGGCGCACGGGGGCACTTGACTTCCCGACGTAAAATCACGAAGCTACCACTGCTGTCGTTTTACGTTGGTGGGTTTGTAGTTACGGAATTTGTCTAGTTTGATTTAGAGTAGAATTGATGACATTTTGAACCTGCTTCTTTGATCAAATGAAACTTTAAGGTGACTGGAAGGTTTTGAAACCAAAACATGCAAATCACGTATGTACCAGTTAAGAAGTTTTACTTAGGGAAGTTAGGGACCCACGTTGCAGGTTTTGACTGAATTTAGGGGCGTACTGCTAGCACTACGTGCAGTTTGCGGCTTTACTGTCGATACATCGAATAGTTCAATCTGCGCATCTTGCTCGCACAGTACCTAGGTCATACAGCGGCGCATCTTCTTAATTCGTTCACCATTGGATGCAAATACCTCCATAGGTAGAGGTGTATCATCTGAACATTCATACTCAGATGATCAATTATGACCGAGGAAGGAATCTTATCCTAATATTAAATTAGATTAGATTGATAGATTTTCGTATATAGTATAGAATAATAAGTAGTATAGAATAGTAGGTAAGAACTTGTAATAAAATCTCTTTGGCTATAATATTTGTAACTAGCTGATTTTGGTATCATTAAAAGTTTAAATTTCAAAAAAGATAATTCAAAATTCAAATAGGTAAAATGTGTGATTTTCATTTGTTTTTCTTACTGTCAAGATGAGTGAATCTAATGAAGAAATTCGATACATTTTAAAATTTTACCACGAAAAAGGTAAAAATGCAACGCAAGCCGCGAAAAAAATTTGCGATGTTTATGGACCTAGTGCAGTGTCTGTGAGAGTAGCATAAATTTGGTTTAAGCGTTTTCAATCCGGAAATTTTGATGTCACAATTGCACGTCGCTCTGGTCGCCCTATTGCGGATAAAATAGATGCAATTTTTGAGAAAGTGAATCAAGATCGGCATATCAGTAGTTGCGACGTAGCTGACGAACTGGGAATTGACCACAAAACAGTTTTGGCGCATTTGAAAAAAACTGGGTACACAAAAAAGCTCGATATTTGGGTACCTCACGAGCTCGCTGAAAGAAACCTAATGAACCGTGTACTCATTTGTGATTCTTGATTACGACGTAATGAAACCGAACCATTTTTAAAGAAGCTGATTACTGGTGATGAAAAGTGGATCACGTACGACAAGAACGTGCGACAAAGGTCGTGGTCAAACGCCAGTAAGGCTTCACAGACTGTGGCGAAACCCGGATTAACTCGCAACAAGATGATGCTGTGTGTGGTGGGATTGGAAGGGAATTATTCAATAAGAGCTATTACCACCAGGCAGGACCATCGATTCTGAACTCTACTGCGAACAACTGATGAGATTAAAGCAAGAAGTTAAGAGAAAGCGGCCGGAATTAATCAATAGAAAGGGTGTGGTTTTTCATCATGATAACTCTAGACCTCATGTGTGAGGAGTCTTTAGCTACTCAGCAAAAAATAAGAGTTTGGCTGGGAGGTGTTAATGCATCCGCCGTATAGTCCTGACCTTGCACCTTCAGGTTTCCACCTGTTTCGGTCTCTTCAGAATTCTTTAGGCAGTGTCAGGTGAACATCACGAGAGGACTGCCAAAACTACTTGTCGCGGTATTTTGATTAGAATCCTCAAAATTCCTATAGCAATGGGATTATGTCCCTACCTACAAAATGGAAAAAAATAATCGAACAAAATGGCATCTACATAGGTACTTTAGGTACGAGGTGTAGCCCCCTCTTTATTAATGCATCTACTCATATCAATTAAGGGCTAAGACGCAGCACGCAATGCCTTCCTGTGTCTCGCTTGTTTTGTGGGCAAAGGTGGAGGTTGAGATAACAGGACTGGAGGGTCGCTGGTCGCCTTTTACTGCTGTTCCTTTGTTGCTATGCCAGGTGCGAAACACACTCAAAAAGTCCGTGGGCCCAAGTAACGTTAAATGTAAATAAATTATATTAAAAAATGTTTTGAATCTTCGTAAAAAATGCGAAGAAACTTTTTCCCCAACCTATTATTTATTATCTATATCATTTGTGTGCGAAAAAACATTAGATCTTTTCAAGAAAAACTGTGATGTTCATAATCTCAATTTGTACTAGAAATAAAAGAAACTTATAACTCCTAGTCGACTTCATAAGGTAGGGTATAATCTTTTGTTGGCCAATGTGTCAAATATTTTTAATAAGATTCTTCAATTTCTCGTTGACCCAAATGAAATTTGTGTATCAAAGAACGAATTATAATAATTGATGACACGAATTTATATATTTATAATTGTTGGAGGATTTTTTAAATGACAAGAATTTGTAGTCATATTAGGTATAACCTGCTCCTCTGACTATACTCTGTAAAGCAATCATTGTAAACAACAATTTATGGAATCAACCTTCGAACCGGTCGTAGAGTCACATTATGTTTATGCATATATTTAATAAATTAGTATTACTATATGTTGCAAATCTATAGTAGTTAATTTTATATATACACATAAACAAAAACTATTGTAAAGCGCCATCTATGGATTTTAAACCTTAACAAGTAATCACAGCTAACACGGCCTTTTTCTGTAGTAGCAAATCATAATACAACGATAACATAGATGGCGCTATAGCAGCATTTTTCACTGTTGCAGTAATATGGGTAGGTACTTAATGCCTGAGCATAAAACCGAATATCACTGTACAAACGATCTCTTTTCCTGCGAGATCTCCTTCAAGTAAACATCTAAGAACAACCCGGCGTCTCATTTAGTCTTTCTCCCACCCACATTTTTATTTCATTTACATGAATTATCATTATTATATTTTATAATAACATGTTATTTATAAGCTTTAATGAATAAATATATTATTTCATTTCATTTTAATTTAATAAAATACACAAATACGAAAATCTTGCGAAAATGCTCTAGGTACATGCGTTTCCAATCGTACTCCAGCGCACACCTACAACAAAACAAAACTCCTACAAAAGGCATTCATTCCTCATAACTCAAACAACATTACAACTACACAGTAAGTCTGCCATTGCAACGCTAATGATGTCATTCGCTATAACGCCAATTATTTTTATAGGATTCACCATTAACAATATTCAAAGTTTTTAGGATGTGTATCACTATTCGATTTGACTCGAACGTCTACTAGATACAAAAGCTTAATCAAGTCTCCCCCGTCACGTCCAAGTTCCCCATTCATCAACGTGTATTTAAATTCAACAAACACAGCAGTACTTACATCAGCTAATTACAAAGGTTATGCTAAGACCTAAACACGGGACGCGGCTGAATAAAGGTATGGAGAAACACTATAGATACGCGTTATTGTCACCGATATCTAAACACTGAGGCCCAGACAAAGACGAGGTGGCCTTTGTTCCTGACTCCCAAGCTCGCGGTCGGTACATGCTGTTACCAATTACCATTGCCAACACAATCTCCATAATTATCTATATCATATGGAAGCCACGAGAAACATAGTGGCTTAGCTTACATTTTTTCTCTAAATGACTACTGCTGTTCACTCTCGACGGCTTGGGCAGCTCCATCAGTCTGTAAGGTGAGCGCAGAAGACTCTCAACCCTGACTAACAATAATAGCAACTCCATAATTTGACCCGTGCACATGAAACTATCGATAAATTGGCATTTCTGAAAACTAAAAAGCCTAATGCAGTAATATAATTTCTTAACAGATCGCAACACTAATTTTACATGTTTCGTAGTTTTTATGTATTTGTACAGTAAATTAAGATTCTAATATAAAAATCAAGTAAAATCATGTTTCTTAACGCCTTACGATTTGCGATACTTCGTATTCGGACGAACGATAGTTGGAGACTTTTTACGCGACGAACGAAACAGTTGGTTGCCTCCCCTACCAGAGATCTATTCTAGCTGTGGTGGGTAGTACACAGGACCGTCTTCAACTAATGGAAGGCCCTGCGCACATCAGGATGATGGGGCCCTGCTATCCTTAGTTTACCTTGATTTATGTTCTGAAATAAAAAAAACATGCGGGGGTGTTAGTGCCGACGCTTAGGTACGGAAGTGAGAGTTGGGTATGGCAAAAGAAGGATGAAAGTAGGATAAATGCAGTGGAAATGAGAGCATTGCGAAGTTTGGCAGGAGTGACATTAAGTGATAAAGTAAGGAATAGCATAATAAGAGAGCGATGTGGTGTGAAAGAGGATGTTGTCACAAAAATTGAGATGGGAATGCTAAAATGGTTTGGGCATATGGAAAGGATGGATGAAAGGCGATTAACGAAACAAATTTACAAGGCGAGGGTGGATGGAGCTGTTGAAAGGGGAAGGCCTTGACGTACGTACTTAGGACATGTTCAAGACGTGCTCAGAAAAGGTCAGGTCAGGAGTACCCATAATCGACGAGCATGTATGAAAGGATTAATGAGAGTGGAAGGAGCGCAAGAGGTGTGTCAGGACCGAATCAAGTGGAAAGATGTGGTCTCTGCCTACCCCGTTGGGAAAAAGGCGTGATGGTATGTACTCGTATGTATGTATGTAATAAAAAAACTGATTTTAGAGGGCCTCAGGATCGTAGGATTCTGGCAGCCTCGGGACTAGCGAGCTCAACTACAGTGCACGAGAACGCGTCCGAGGACACGCGTTCCCGTCTTCTTCGCGATTGCAAACTGAAACACGCAAGCCCCCACGTGCGTTCCACGACCACAAGGGCCCTTTTAGTCGCCAAGAGGATACCTTGGTAGTATTCTTCTCCCCATAACCGCAGGGAACATCATAATGCTACCTATACTATTCTATAGGTAGGTTACAGTACCTCTCCGTGGGTGGGTAAGTACATTAAATGGATAATGCTAACAGGCTGTGCGCATAACAATATTATTACGGTACTACATACATACTCAGTACTGAGATAGG
This sequence comes from Udea olivalis, assembly GCA_947369235.1. Lineage (NCBI taxonomy): Eukaryota > Metazoa > Arthropoda > Insecta > Lepidoptera > Crambidae > Udea > Udea olivalis. Next base: position 2,966,172 of record OX376362.1, on the reverse strand, counting down.
TGTGCGTGAGTATCATTAGTGCCATGTCAGCTACTGCCCGCGACTTCGTTCGCATTGACAATGTTTTGTTATTATTTTGTACTAGCTGCCCCGACAGACTCCGTTATGTCAAAAGTTAATGGCAAATGTTTGACAGCTAGGAATTTGTTTTGGCCAATTTAATTGTGATTTTAATATTTTTTGTTACTTATCATTTATGTTTTTAACCGTTTAAACCTTCCCTGAACTTCCACAAATATTTCAAGATCAAAATTAGCCAAATCGGTCCAGCAATTCTCGAGTTTTAGCGAGACCAACGAATAGCTAGTTATTTTTATAAATTTAGATAAGATAAGCACTGTTAGATTAGGTATTTATTATGAATAAAGAAGAATTAGGTTCAATCCCCACTGTATTCACTTTGATTAGCAAGTAGTAGTCCAGGTGCTTAGTGGTTAGGAGAAACACGTGTGGAGAGCGATTGATTAGGGCGAGTGATTAGTAACCTGCGTAGTAAAGTAATTAGAAGCGTGTTCTATTTTTTTGCGAGTGGACTGCGAGTAGCCTCGTCTTGCGTGCATTCCTTCCCACTCACTCGCAGCGTGCCTGCCACTAAACACGTCTGGACAGCAGTTGTTAGTGTTTAGCGTTTTGCAAAACTTTTAAAAAATGCCGAAGTGGACGGAAGACATACCCTACCCCACAATGTGTGCAGGAGTATGCAAAATATAATAATAATAAAAAATAAAAATAAAACACGCTCTCTGACAGACGTCTTTTTGTAGTAGTCATTTTCTTTCATATTATTTTTAGGAATAACATGAAATGGTTAGGTTAGGTTAGGACATGAGAAAAGGCAAGAGCGAGCACGGCCACCATCACCGCCCACTCCGTCGCCCAGTTCGTCGTCGGTGGAGGAGTTTGCCACTCCTCCTGACACCACAACGAGCTCAAGAACCAGCGTGGAGAGTGGGCCACCGCCGCCACGTCCGCCGCGACCACCTGCGCGACGTGGACGACGACCGCTGCGGGCACGCTTGGGGCCTGTGGGGCAATCTGCCTCGGTGGTATAGTGCGCCGCATGCGATGGACACACGAGATGAATGTCAACTGCATGCGCGCCTACTATGAGGCTACAGAGGGAGGAATCAACCTGTCTACATACCGTGACCGGATGCTTCCGCCCAACGATTATCGGATCAAGGGCGGGCGATTCAGCGTCTTCAGATTTTGGATCAGCCTACGCTTGATCGGCTATTTGGAAGAGCAAGGAGCTGCATGGGAGGTTCTATCGGGCCTTAACTGGGCCCGATGTTGACCTCTCCGCATCGGTGAACTGGCAACGTTTCGGGGACCTCTTTAGGGAAACCGAAGGTTTTGTCTATGCAATTGCTGATGAAGTTATCAAGGTGAATAACTAACTTTAACAATGGTATATATTAGTGCTGTATAGGCTAAAAAAAGAAAAACTTTAATATGCTTAGTCATTCGTATTTTCGATGGATACCGCTATTCATAAGTACAAAAAAAACCATTCAAAGAATAGGACTATCGGCGCAATGGCCTTTCGGTCAAACGGACGTTCGAGCTAATGGCTAGTCGGCATTGTGGACGTCGTCGTGTTATGAGGTATCGGTCATTCGGACGCTCGAGCTAATGACTTCGGCCAATCAGCTATCGGGCACATGACATTCGAACTGGAGCAGTAAACCCTTCTGCACTAGGCTCGCAGCAGCCAGTGAGTGAGTTACAAAATAAAGATTAAACAAATTATGATAGCCCCTGTTCCAATAAATGTTGGGTATTAAAGTAAACTTTTATAAAAAACTAATAGCAACAAATAATTGCAACAACAAGTTTATACTAAAAAATTACATGAGATCACAATATTCCCGTACACGTGGGATGAGAATGGTTGTGTATGCATGTGTGTTGTGTGTGTGTGTGAAATTAATGTCTTTTAAATTTAATAGTTACAAAATAAAGTTGTCCGAGAGAACTAAACACAGCAACTAAAGACAGCCACTAAACACAGCCACTAAACAGAATTGGACACCACTCGCACTACACACCTGCACGAATCACTCGCACCTGCTAATCACCTACACTCTCTTTAATCAAATCAAACCGGAGAGGCCGCGCTGCTTCTCGCAGTTGTTATTGAAAATGATTTGTAACATTTTGTCCCAAAAAGCCGCTGCCGGCCGCTGCTTTTTAACCGACTTCAAAAAAAGAAGGAGGTTCTTAATTCGAGTGTTTTTTTTAAATTTGAAAGCTGGTGCTTCCTGAATGGTCCCATTTTAATTTGGTCTAGTTCTGACAGTGGCATTCATGAGAAAACCATATACCTAAGTCTTAAATCTAGAATTCTAGATAGACAAAATGCTCGACTTATGGACGAATAACTCAATATTACGCCAACCGATTTTGATAATTCTTTTTTTATTTGAAAGCTGATGCTGCCCGTGTGGTCCCATTTTAATTTGGTCCAGTTCTGACAGTGGCATTCATGGGAAATCCATATAAGTCTTAAATCTAGATAAACCATATGCGCGACAAATGGACGAATAACTCGATATCACGCCAACTGATTTCGATGCTTCTTTTTTTATTACAAAGGATATGCTTCAAGGGTAGTTTGAAGAGAGTTTGGTTAGGTTCTGATTATGGGATCCATGACAAAGTACCGGAACTCTTCAATTCTTAGGAGCAATTGGGCGATACTTGTTCGATGTATAAAATAAATAAGAGCTATTCACTGAAAATCAATAGCAATATACCTATTTCTTACATATCACGTTTACGTATGTATCTAAGTAGTTACAAACCTACATTGGCCGACACCGACTCCAACAATAACAATAATTGTACCTACATTATATTATCGTATAAGTTTTAGAAGAATATGCAATTATTTCTTTCCTATTTAGTGCTTTGTTTTGGAATAGTTTTTTTGAAGTTTGTTTTTTTTTGGTATTCAGTGCACAGTGGTTTGGTACACAGAGCACAAAATAAAGAGTTTACAGAAGGACCGCTTTATGAATTAAAAAGTCGGAGAATTCAAACATTCGTTTATGTTTGGTATCTTACTGGTTTTCTCAGATAGTAAAGTTACTTTTTATTATTAGAAAATGCTTTTGAAAGCCTAGTCCACCCAGACGAAGTCGCTAGCAACAACTAGTGTTTCAAAATGAATTCTTTTTCGCCGGGTCTTCTCAGCAAGAAACAACTCCGACGCGGTAGTAGAGTCGCAATAAGTTTTAGGTTTATTTGAATATCTATAATAATAATATGGTATTTAATTTATGTTTATTATTTAGTATATTTTGCTGTAAATTTGACGATTTGAAAGTACTGATACAGTCTATTTGAATGAAATTGTTTGAGTTAGATACGAATCAGTCCCACTTACTTATCAGTGTTATTTGCTTAAAAATCCTCCAAATCCAATGCAAAAGCGGACTGAAAAAGGTCCGATCCGATCACAAAATGGCGCCGACGACGACTAAGGTAAATTAGGTAAAGTCGCGAATATTTTACTTCACTTTAATTTTCCCGAATGATGAACACAACTTTTGACAAGATCTCTTTGGTAAAATAAATGTTTTGCAATGATTAGACCGTGGACGGCGCACATCAGCTTATAACTGCAATCACAATGTTGCCAGTGCCAGATACTATTTCAAAGATAAACTTTATTCTACGGCTGCGATAGTCAGTGTTGTCAGGTGTCCCGTTTTGCGCGGGAAGTCCCCATTTAACTAGTGTAGTGCGCTGTAGCACCGGGTAGCACCGTTTCTCGGCTTAACTTACGTACTGTCCCGGGTTCGAAACCCGGTTGAGTCAATTATGGAAACTTTTTTAGATTGTTTCGGGTCTGGGAGTGCTGGGTTAAGCATTAAGCCAGAGGCGTCAGCTTAATTCCTTGTCTGGTACCTCGTAATAAAATAATATTTATCCCTACTTCTAGACCATGACAAGTGGTGTGTTACATACATACATACATACCGTCACGCCTTTTTCCCAACGGGGTAGGCAGAGACCACATCTTTCCACTTGCTACGGTCCTGACACACCTCTTGCGCTTCTTCCACTCTCATTAATCCTTTCTTACATGCTCGTCGATTATGGGTACTCCTGACCTGACCTTTTCTGAGCACATCTTGGACTTGTCCTAAGTACGTCCGTCTAGGTATTCCCCTTTCAACAGCTCCATCCAGCCTCGCCTTGTAAATTTGTTTCGTTAATCGCCTTTCATCCATCCTTTCCATATGCCCAAACCATTTTAGCATTCTTATCTCAATTTTTGTGACAACATCCTCTTTTACACCACATCGCTCTCTTATTATGCTATTCCTTACACTTTATCAATCAATGTCACTCCTGCCAAACTTCTTCGGTGTGTTGTCTGGCGCATTGTTATTTATTTCCAGATTCCTTCCGTAATCTGTGATTCCAGAGAACACTCGCCTTGCACATGGAATATGCTGCGAGTTTCAAATCGAATAATCTATAGAACTCGATTATGTCATTAAGGTGATTCACTAGCAAAAGAGACAGATTAATAAACTAACTTACATACACCGACATACATTTTTTTTTCCTTTTTTTTTCTTTTATTAAATAAATATAAATATGAATATGCGCCAGACAACACACCTCTTGTAATGGTCTCGAAGTAGGGATTATTATATCCCTGTGTTACGAGGTACCACACAAGGAAATAAGCTAGGGGCGTCTCCTAGCACACCCAGACCCGAGTCAATTCAGAAAAGATCGTTTCCTGAATTGACCCGACCGGGAATCGAACCCGGGACACTACGGAAGTCGAGGCGAGAAACCGTGCTACAGCACACTACGCCAATCGTTTCGTCATTGAAACAGATGTTTTGACTAGCCTGTTGGTGCAATGGCAGCGATTCTGCCTTTGCAACCGGAGATCGTGGGTTCGATTCCCACCCATGATGACACACCTTCATGTGACGAAAATTTGTGTTTGTTGTGTGTTTGGGTATAATTATCTTTTAAAGTAAGTATTTATTTAGAAATATTTGTGTTTGTCAACATTGTCCCCGTATTGGAAACATGGCATGGCAACACTAATAATGTGGTACTTTTTTCATAGCTAAGTTTTACTGTGAAATTTCTCCTAACATAGACAATAACTAAATGCTTTTTTAAACACCGTTTTTATGCCGTCGTCTACACATGATCCAATCTGTTCGGACAGACCAAATTGGTGGTTGATAATATGAATTATGATCGTTTGAAATGATATTGAGGGGATCTTTAGGTTCCGTACAAATAAAGGAAAGATATTAAAATTAAACCAAAGTTACATAATTAAGTTAAAAGCCTATGAAGTGTCCTACTGCCTGCAGTAGCCCTGGCTAAACCCGCCATCATTGAAATCAAATTATACGTATTATTAACCTAATCACCACGCCTGCCAAAAGCCAAAATCACAAACTGGGGCTATGTTCCGCGAAATCCGAAGACACACTTTGCCCGACATTGGATGGATTTGAACCCAAGACTTTCGGATTTTGACCCGGAGTCTCACGACACACTTGCAAACCTGTGCAAAGTTTAATAAATAAATAAACTTACTATGTAAAACAAGTAGTTAGTAGACTTATGATAGTTATATTCATTCTTATTAATGGCACTTTTATAACTATTATTTCAATCTGCAGTATCAAAGTAGACAAGGAAAAACATCATGTTATGCGAAAATGATTTCTTGCTATCATAACAACGCATTTCACTTTAGGTAAATTTTGAATAATAATAAAGGGTTGTATAATGTCTTTATTTACGTTTTATTTAATTCGCATTTTATAAAACGTTTGAAGCGTTTTAACTAATAATTAATTATGTCTAAAAGAAATTATTAAGTATTACTTTGGCTTGACCACGCTTCATATCATAAGATCGGATACAAACAGGTTAGACCGTGTGTAGTCGTCCACAGCGTTTATTAGCGGGGAATTCCTACACAATCACAATGCGATATCGGTGCGTTACACTTAATCTATTTGTACGTGTTGTAGGTACTTATGTGTCACACTCACATTTGGTACTTAGCGGTATTTGACATTTTTTTGTTGAGGTGTTATTGAAAGACCTCTCAAAAACAGAAACATGGATAAAAAATATATTTCGAAAACAAAACTCCCCGAGTTTGACCAATTTTAGAAGTAATTTTTTGGACTTGCCCAAAACGCTACCTACAAACTGTCGCAAGGTGGTGCCGTCACAGCATGCCTATTTTTATGCGTTCTGCAAGACACTTGCCTTTGATTATGGTTTATTAACAAAAGTTACTATTAGTTGTGTTGATTATCGAATGGTAGGGTAAATGTAGGCAATAGGAGTCAGTAGGCAATGGTAATCACCTCAAAATAACAAAAATGGAACGCGAACCACCGATGCCAACATAACGACACGATAGCAATAATACGTCTTTCTCGTGCGCGACCGGTAATTTACTCAGTTCGCGCCATAGAGTACTTTAATATGTTCGCGCGATGCGTCGGAGTGTGACAGGCGTGTGAAGGTTTCGCGCCATTTTCACCTAATTTTTCGAGTTGATAAATCCGAAGGTAAGTCACAAAATAACAAATATTTATTTCTGTAAAGTGTGACAGTCGTAGCATTTTAGTGTTCAATTTATCAGCGTTATTGTCATTATAACCTATAATTTTTTTGTCAGGATTTTTTCTCAGTCTCTTTGCCCATGTAGGTAATCGGAATCGGGTGATCCCGATTACCTACATAGTGATCCCTATTGCCCACACTACCTAATCTCGGTAAAACAGTATGTTTTTTTGTTCTTAGATGCCGAAAGTTCGTTCTAGAAAGACTAATAAAGCTAACTGGACTATGGACGACCTGGAAAGGGCTATAAAGCTCATCGTTGAACAGAATTATTGGATAAGAAAAGCCGCGAAGACCATGAATATTCCATTTGCCAGTCTTAACAAGAGGTACAAAAAAAATTTTGATAAGGCACCTTGTCTCGGCCGTAAAACTGTCTTCACTCCTGAAATGGAAAAAGAATTCGCGGACCTAATCAAGAAAATGGCCAACATATTCTACGGCTGCACCCCAAACAAAATAAAAAGAGCAGCGTTTGAATACGCTGAAGCCCTAAATCTGAAACACGATTTTAATAAGAGTACAAGATTGGCTGGTCGAGTTTGATTTGAGGGATTTATTACCAGGAATAATATTTCTGTGAGGAAGCCCGAAGCTACTAGCATCAATAGGGTTACAGCCTTTAACAAGACTGAAGTTGAACGATTCTACAAGCTGCTAGAAGAACTAATGCGAAAATACAAATTTTTGCCGAAAAATATTTACAATTGTGACGAAACCGGCATCTCTACCGTCCAAGAGCCTGAAAGAGTATTAACTGCAACGCATACAGAAGATGCAAGCAACTTGTGTCTTGTATGTGGTGAATTTGGACAAAACAATGAAACATGGTACCGGTGCACTTCTTGTGGGCTCTGGGCTCATGCCGATTGTACTGGATGGGACTCTGCGCACAATTATGTGTGCGATATGTGTTGATCACCATTGTCCACATGCTGATCACCATTGCCAACCGGTGTTGACAATCGTGATAAAACTGTTTTTTTTTTTAAATTTTATATTGTACCAAAATTAATAAGCCAAAGTGATTAAAGTTGATCTCAATTGATAGTATAGTAAGTAAAGTTTATAATAAGAACAGAGCAATAAATAGTTGATTCATATATTTGCTTTTATTTTCATTCTCGTTTAAGTGATCCCCATTACCTACATTTACCCTATACTTATTTTTATTTATTAGGCATTTTCAAAAACAGACTAGCACACCTACGAGTATGTCATAAGGCCATAAAATTAGTTGTAAGGCGAGGCCTAGACTACCGGTGGTTAGGGCTGCAGAGAGAGGAACCTCCTGACAATACGTGCCGTGTCCAAGAGTACCGCCTTCTGTATCTGACCCTTGATCCAGCCGCTAAGCGAAAGCCTCTCGAGGTGTTGGTCGAGGCTCTTCGCTATTAAGCCGTTTGCCGAAACCACTATCGGGACAATAATCGTCAAATCTACATCCCACATGGCGGTCACCTCGTGAGCAAAGTCAAGGTACTTGCTGAGCTTGTCCTTCTCGGCCTTCACGAGGTTATCGTCATGCGGGATGGTGATATCGACGAGCACTACCCGGCGTTGGGATCGGTCTACCAGCACGATATCAGGCTTATTGGCTACAATAGTCCTGTTTGTGATGATAGAGCGATCCCAATAGAGCAACGCACGACCATTTTCAAGAACTGGCACCGGTGCGCACTTATAGTACGGTACCTCCGATTCGACAAGGTCATATCGAAGAGCAAGTTGCTGGTGGATAATCCTGGCTACTAGGTTGTGCCTGTGCAAGTACTCTCCGTTAGCAAGGTGAGAACAACCGGAAATAACATGGCAAATAGACTCGCCAGGACGGCGGCATGCCCGACAAATGTCGACCGTACCGTCCTTCATGATGTATTTCCGGTAGTTATTCACCTTTATAACTTCATCAGCAATTGCACAGACAAAACCTTCGGTTTCCCCAAAGAGGTCCCCGAAACGTAGCCAGTTCACCGATGCGGAAAGGTCAACATCAGGTCCTGTTAAGGCCCGATAAAACCTCCCATGCAGCTCCTGCTCTTCCATATTTCCCTGCGGTCATCGGTGGTGAGCACCGCGGGTACATTGACGGCAGGTCGCACTGCACGGTCAGAGTCCGGGAACTTGACACGAGCAACACGGCATGCCGCAATGGCCCCGCAGTACAGAATCGAGTGAGTATCAACTAAGTGAGTATCACTAGTCCTTATAAACGGAGCTAGTTTAGCGTCCAGGGCTCCCATTAACGCTAGGTTGCGTCTATTAGTAGGCAAACTTGGTAACCGCGGCCTAGAGACTCGTGTGGAGCGATATTCTGAAATCGCGTTCTCCAAAGCCCTCCTCAGTTCCTCTTTGGCCTGAGTACTTACGCTTGCGTTCGCACTGGCCTCTCCATCAGCATCTGGATCCATCCGAGGCGCTACCGGAACCGAGTCGAAAACCGGACTCGGATGTGACAGCGCGCCGGAAGGGTCCCGCGTTGAGGAAGAGGCCGCGCGAACTGGAAGCGCCTCCAGGCGAAGCCGATCAAGCGTAGGCTGATCTAGCATCTGTAGACGCTGAATCGCCCGCACTTGATCCGACAGTCGTTGGGCGGAAACAGCCACGGCTGGTTCAAGGGCCTGAAACAGAGGCGGCATCCGGTCACGATACGCAGACAGGTTGGTTCCTCCCTCTGTAGACCCGTAATAGGCGCGCATGCAGTTCACATTCATGTCGTTTGTCCCTCGCATGCGGCGCACTACACCACCGGTAGCGGGAGCCTCGCGTGGGGCAGATTGCCCCACAGGCCCGAAGCGTGCCGGCAGCGGTCGTCGTCCACGTCGCGCAGGTGATCGGTCGTGGCGGCGGTGGCCCGCTCTCATCGCTTGAACTGGAACTCGCAGTGGTATCAGAAGGAGTAACAAACTCCTCCACCGACGACGAGCTGGGCGACGGAGCGGGCTGCGGGTTGTGGTCGTGCGCTTACAGTATTTGCTCTCTTGTTACCATAATATTATCAACATTTTATATCGGAAAATATTTGTGTAGGCAATGTGACAGTTGTCACACTTGACATTTATTTGTGGTTTGAAATTTATACATTGTGGCTGAAATGATGTTAAATATTGTCGGAATTGATTTCTGTACTTGCATAATATTACTATTAAATGCGTAAATCACTTCAATGGAGATGGAAAATGTACTAAAAATATTAAATGATAAATCATGATAACTAAAAGACGTCTGCTGTCAACGGGCTTTTTTTTTATTATTAAGTAATATATTACATTAAAACAATTTAGGCGTCCCTATCGGTGACAGCAATCTTTTCTAGGCAACCTACAGGCAGAGGAAACATAAAATATGATAATGGTATAGCATTTTGATATGGTTCCTACATACCGATTCATCGTATTTTTTCCGGATCCGGCTACAAAAAATAACAAAAACGACTATTTCAAAATATTACTCTATCACTTTTACATTATGAAACATAACAAATTACATAATGTTATAGATAATAAATTAAAAAAAATATATCACCATATAATATATACATATAATACAGGACAGGACATTGTAATAATAACAACGAAATAACCAAAGTAGACACAGGATAAAACTACCGACAAGAGGAAAATAGAAAGAAACAAGAAGACGAAGAAATAATTTAAGTAAGAGTAAGGAAATGTGCTTTCACTCTAGTTTTAAAGACAGGAAGGGACTGTGACTGTCTGATGGACAAAGGTAAGGAGTTCCATAAACGTATGGATTGCACAGTAAAGGAGTTTGTATAGGTGTGAGAGGAATGAGGAGGAAATTTAAGACGAAGTTTTCTATCTGATCGCATCATACCATGATCCCTTACTGACTGATCACATACATGATCGCTTACTGGCTGGAAAAGAAAAATCACATTACGGAATTGCTCGCTACGCTCAGTTAAGGGAATGAACTTGACCAGTTAGGGGATTGTAATCCTGGGAGGGATTCAAAGAAAAGCCTTTTCAAACTCTATCTTTTAGATACGCGGTGGTCACTGCTAGTGCTACACTGTGCTTCTTATCGGGCCTATTGGTGCAATGGTAGCGATCCTGGCTTGACCTCCGGAGTTCGTGGGTTCGATTCCCACATGACATAACAAATATTCATGGGATGAACATTTGTGTTTGGTTTGTCGGGGATTCTCTGCTAAGTTTGGGGTCAGATGATTTGTTTAATTTGTCTATATGATGATCTATTTTATTTATTGCAGGCATGCGCGTAAGCAGCAGCGGGTAGCGTGGTAGACCAGTCGTATGGGCAGTCTTCCGTACGGGAGCGGCAGTGCGGTCGTATGGGAAGCCTACCTGACCTGACGGAGCGCTCGCGTCCGGCAGCCGCTCGCGCCGCCGCGAGGACTGTCTCCGATCCTCACAGACACCGTGCCATTCTTGCTCAGGTAGTCATGATGACCGCAGATCATAGTTTGTATACAATCGATACTGGGGAAGGCCCCAGAGGCTAAGGACTCTTGAACATGATTTCTTAAAATCAGCCTTGAAGTACATAACTGCCAAACATGGCATCTAAGAACCTTATTTTAGCCATAGCTACGCTTCATTTTTTCAAATGAAATTATTCTAATAGCCGTCCTACCCCTGGTCAGTCCAGGTAGTCTCCATACTTTTGTGGCGAACCAGCGCCTCCCCTCGCCGACGACCGAAAAAAGATGATTGCAGATAAACGCTGGTGGATCGGCGCTGATAGCCTGATTTTAACGTGAATGCGCTCTTATGGTTAAGCGGGAGAAGACTTGCTTTGGACGTAACGAGGCAAGGGCCGTTTTAACTTGTCAAGTTCATTTCCAAAACTGAGCGTAGCGAACAATATCGTAAAATGATCTATTATTTCCAGCCAGTCGGCGGTTACCTGGCACCATGAATTATCTATGCCTTGCACCAACACATCTTTTAGGCTAAATGTTTGCTGACGGTATTGCTCGCTACCCTCTGTTTAGGGAATTACTCGACTGGATATAAGCGATTGTAATAAGGCTCCTTGGGCGCCCAGAAGCAAGATAACTCGCTTTTGTTGTCAACTGTACCACTAGACCAAAATGCACGATGTCTGACTGATTGCCTCTTTGGGCGTGTTCAACAATAGCCATTAGTTGGGTACTCGTAGACCTCGTAGTTACACCAGATTTTGTTTTCAAAACTATTCAGCAGCGTTAAACATGTCGCAAACGAAACGGCCACATATCTCACTTAGTTAAATCGTTTCGGTCTTGTATGTGTTTAGAATGTTAGTTTGGGTATGGGTCAGTACCAAAAAGTTAGTATTCCAGAGCCTACGTTTATCAATTAGGTTTGTATTTGATCTGCCGTCATACTATAGGAGCTAGCAACCGGGAGACTAACAGCTTCACGTGCCTTCTTCGGTACATACCTAAGGCAGCAAGCTGTTTTGCGTTTTGCAGGCCAGATGATAAGCTCTTGACAGGTTGCAGCGGCGTGCTATCCGTATTATTGGGAACCCAGAGGCAACTTTGACCCTTGAGCCTCTCTAATTGCGTAGAGACATTGCCAAGTTAAGTGTTCTCTATCGCTTCTACAATGGGGAATGCTCTAACGAGTTATTCCAGCTTATTCCACCCTCACCTTTCCACTCCCGCACCACGCGTGCTGGACTACGGCGTCATCCACACACAATTCAGCATTTGTTGGCCCGAATTTAAAGGTTCGGTGACTCGTTTCTTTGTCGTACCATCCAGACGTGGAACGCCCTTCCAGCACAAGTGTTTCCTTTCTTTTATGGTCCCGGGTTCTTCAAGCGGGGCGTGAAAAGGCATTTCTGCAGGCCTTCAAGGTGAGGATGGCCAGCCCAGTGATTCGTTTGAATGACTGGGCTTGTCAGCCTTATATCTGGGCCTCACGTCCGCTTTTCATCAGGTGGAGTGAGGTCATCTTGACGGGCAACATAAAAAAAAACATTTATCATTTAAACAAAGCGACTAAATAGGTATCTACAAATTATTTGATTTAACACTAACCTTGCACAAAATTAATGCATTATATTTTTGTATTCCAGATACCAGTAAGCACGATACGAAAGAAGGAATGGCCCTGGAAAAAGCCAAAGACTCCAAAGACGCCGAAGACACCTGCTCGGGCTACCGCGCCTGCGCCGTCCCGCCGCCGCGACTCAGCCACTTCCTCCCTTGGAGCAGCTTCCGTTCGACGACTCCTCACACGACAACCTCCCAAAGTTCCCAAACCAGTCGTGCAGCGGTTTACCCTCCTTTGCCTCTCAAGTGGACTTTGCGCCACGGCACTTTTGCCCTTTACTGCGTTCGCTGGCGCAGAAGCAGGTGCCTTACCCCTCGCTACGATGCACGCTGTCGCCGCTATTGTAGCTCCTTTCTCTCCCCTAATCCTTCAAAAAGCTGGAGTTCGAGTTGTTATTGCCGCCTCACATATTCTAGTCTTTCTTCTTCTAACTGCGCATACCGTCGCGACTCCTCTGACTGTCCTGCTACCTCTTTATGGCATGTGCGGAGTCACTCTATCTCCAATGTCACTAGCTTTAGCCGTGTCTGCGACCACTTTGGCTCAAGCTGCTGGGGATGACTGTCGGAGGAAAATTGCGCTCAGGAGAGCTCTGAGAGCGTTAAGGGCCGCTCAGGATTTTGGGCTGGTGGTCGGGTCGCTGATGCTGGGTGGTGCGTTACTGCTCTGGCCCGAGGACATGACGCCACTGGCACAGCTAACACCGGCGCCCACAAATGCCTCAATGCCGAGGTGGCCTCCCTCTGAAGAATACTTTTTAGAGGACGATTACGAGGTGAGCCAGCACTTTCACTGGGTTAAAATTTAAGGATAGTCACACTAGGAATATCTAAAGTTTTAGTACTCCTGTACCCACATACCATACCAGGCTGTAGATCTCGACATTAAGAGGATACAGAAGCGCCATTTTTCCAAACGAACGTAGTCCCCTGTTTCCTCCCTGGATATTGCTAGTAAAGGATTAATTTGCCTCTGTCTCTGTCGCACTCTGCGGGGGGCTCGAGGTTTGCAAAAGACAGCAACCTATTTTTTTTTTATTCTCTCGACCGTGCTGTGTCTCTGTTCTGCCTAATCAACAATTATATTAAGCTTGCAATCACGTGACCATCATTGTCCTTTTTTAAATACCAGGAGCGAACTTGCGGAGCTGCGGGTTGCCCCAACACCCAGTCAGTGCCGGGAACAGGGACTTCACTGAGCGCTGATGGGCGGAGGTACCTGGTGGCGGTTTGGGCGGCCCTGGCGCTGACGGCTGTCGGGGTGGGCGTCTACGGGGCCTCGTCGACCCCAGCGCCCCCGCCAGATGCCAAGTCTACTGTCAGGGACCCTCGGGCGCTGCTGGGGGCCCCCATGGGGCTGTTCATAGGGCTTCAACAGGGATTTATTTATACTTCTTATATTAAGGTAAGAGACACCTTTGATGTTTATGCATTTTAGACATTCTTACACAAGAGCGATAGAAAGATTTAACATTTATAAGCTAAGTAACTATTTCGGAAAAATATATTATAATGTTGGGATACTGTGTGATTTTTTAACCGTAAGAATGATAATGGTGTCCTAAGTTAACTGCAGCAATGCTATTTCTAATTCTATTACTAAGTCTGTAGCGCTCGTGTTGAACTGAAATCCCATACAGAAAAGTCACCACAGACGCTAGGCTAGGTACTGTCAGCGGTGTAAAGTCACGGTAGGGGTACAGCATGAACTTTATAAGTACTTAATGTATGTGTACCCCATGGACTTATGGGGTACACAGGTACAGCATCTCGGAGTTGACACTGACAGTTGATAAGCGTCAATGACGTTTTTGTAGTATTTCGGTACAGCGCCTTTAGTGAACAGAAATGGAACTAAAATGGCATACAAATTGCTGTGGTCAACTATCGTAGTTCACATGACGGAAACACATAATGGTAGATGTACTGGTTGGGGATCGAATCCACGACCTTCGAAGGCAGGTTCGCCTAGCCAGCCTGTTGGCGGCCAGTCAAACACAGTACATTGACGCATTCGTTCTCCAGTGGTACGGCGTCTGCGTCGGCGGCTGGTGGTGCGCCTGGCGCGCGCTGGTCGGCGCGGGCGCGCTGCAGACGCTCGCCGCCGCGACGCTCAGCATGGCGGCGGCGCGGGGGCGGCGCGGGGCGCTCGCCGCGGGGGGCGCGGCGGCGCACGCGTCGCTCATGCTGGCGTTGCTGCGGTGGCGGGCGGCGAGGACGGATTTAGCGCTGCCGGCGGTCGCTTCTGCAGCATGGGGCGCGTGCGCTGCCTTATGGGATGTCCTACAGGTAAGATTAGATGATAAAAGCCACCAAAGCTTAATCACAATCATGGTGTTGTGGAAGCTAGACTGGGTTTATATTTCGCCAAGGTAGAGCCGAGCGAGCGAGTCCTTCGCCGCTATTTCGAATGCAAGAGTTAGGTACCTATTCGATACAGTGTTTCTATCGTCACCAGAAAGTGAGAAGCTAATTTCACACTGAACTTAGGTAAGTTAAATAAGGTAAAGTAGGATAAATGCAGTGGAAATGAGAGCATTGCGAAGTTTGGCAGGAGTGACATTGAGTGATAAAGTAAGGAATAACATAATAAGAGAGCGATGTGGTGTGAAAGAGGATGTGGTCACAAAAATTGAGATGGGAATGCTAAGATGGTTTGGGCATATGGAAAGGATGGATGAAAAGCGATTAACGAAACAAATTTACAAGGCGAGGGTGGATGGAGCTGTTGAAAGGGGAAGGCCTAGACGGACGTACTTAGGAGAGGTCAAAGACGTGCTCAGAAAAGGCCAGGTCAGGAGTACCCATAATCGACGAGCATGTATGAAAGGATTAATGAAAGTGGAAGAAGCGCAAGAGGTGTGTCAGGACCGTGGCAAGTGGAAAGATGTGGTCTCTGCCTACCCCGTTGGGAAAAAGGCGTGATGGTATGTATGTACATAGGCAAGTTTATAAATGTTAGCTTAGATTGCATTAGCCATTGCGTTTGAAGCCTATTGGTGAAGACACTCGCCGCCGCCGCGCGACGCTCAGCATGGCGGCGGCGCGGGGGCGGCGGCGGGCGGCGGGGGGCGCGGCGGCGCACGCGTCGCTCATGCTCGCGTTGCTGAGCCGGATCTGGCGCTGCCGGCGGTCGCTTCCGTGGCGTAGGGAGCTTGCGCTGCGCTGTGGGATGTCCTACAGGTCCGAATATCGCTCGTATCACAAACCGCAAAGGCTGTCACAAGCTGGCTTGTGCTGTCACGCGACAAGACTGGAACGGATGTCGTGCTGCAATTTTGCTAACTTAACGTGGTACCTGGAAGCGAGTAAGTCTTTCACTGTCTTCAGTCTTACATTCGAACTGCAGGAGTTATCCAGTGGTGTATGCTACCAACGTTCATCAGATAGTAATGAGGGATTAATTTTACTGTAAGTAAAAAGTAAGTGTAGTAAGTGTAGTGTGTAGTGTCGTAAGTGTCTAGCTCGGATTTGCATTAGCTTAGCTGTTGCGCATAGAGCGTTTTGGTCGGCGGCGTGGAGGCAGCGCAGGGCTCTCACCGCGGGCGGCACGGCGCGCCGGCGCACTCGTCGCGCATGATCGCGTTCAAGAAAAATATTTGAAAAAACAAGAATATCATTTCTGTAGGTTCGTTTTTGGAGATTTTTCTTACATTTAGTTTGACCGAAACTACGGTCATTTCGTTCGCGAGTAGGCCCCCTTCGGCCCGAAACCTAGAAGTTCTGGGTTCAATTCCCAGGTCGGGTAGTGTGTTTACGGATTTTTCGGAACATAGCCCAGGGTTTGTGATCACCAACCCGCATATGGCAAGCGTAGTAACCCGTTCATTGTAGCGATGACTTGATTTCAATGACAGAGGCCTTTGCTCAGCAGTGGAACAGTCAGTATATAAATAAATAAATAAATGTGCGCCAGACAACTCACCTCCTGTAATGGTATGTGTATTAATATCCCTGTGTTACGAGGTACCACACAAGGAAATAAGCCAGGGGCGTCTCCCAGCACACCCAGACCCGAGTCAATTCAGAAAAATCGTTTCCTAAATTGACCCGACCGGGACACTACGGAAATCGAGACAAGAAACCGTGCTACAGCGCACTACGCCATTCGTGTCGGCAAAGCCTTCTTCTTCTTCTCAGCCTTTTTCTACCATCTTTCTGGTGTAGGCCTCCTTTCTTTTATCTTGAGCCACCTGTGTCCACATCGATCCGGCTTCTCTCTTGATGTCCTCACTCCATCGCAATTGGGGTCTTCCTACCGGGCGTTTCTCTCAACATGGTCTCCACTCAACAACCGTCTTACACCAGGAGTCATGTTTGCGGGCGACGTGGCCTGCCCATTCCCACTTAAGATTCGCTACTCGCAGTCATACGGTCTCGCAGTGTAACTCCTACCAGTTTTCTCTCTATCGCTCTTTGGGCCACTCGCAGTTCATTAATGGAGTCTTTGGTGAAAACCCAAGTATCAGCACCATATGTGAGAACTGGCAAGATACATGCGTCAAATATGCGAGCTTTTTGTTCCGCAGTGATGTTCATCCTAAGAGCAAATTCTATCTTGGAGTATGCGGCTCATGCTTGGCTTCCGTCAAAGCCTATATAGGCTGATTACTTTACTCTCATTCATCTAATTCCTAAGTAAACATCGTTAGGGCGGCGCATGCGTGGGCGGCGCGGGCTGGCGCGGCGCGTGGGCGTGGCTGCTGGGCGCGCGGCACGCGGGGCTGGCGCTGGGCTGCGGCGCGCGCGCGCTGCTGTGCGTGCGCGCGCAGCTCGCGGCGCTGGCGGTGGCGCTGCCGGCCGCGCTGGCGGCGCACGTCGCGCTGGAGCTGAGGCAGAGGAGAGGTTAGGCTTTTGGTATAATTATTGGGAACTCGCGAAGACTGTCTTTTCCGCCAAGTAGCTAAATTTAAAAAAATATAGACCGTGTCACTCCCTGATAATGTAGCTTATTATTGGTGAAATAATTTTTCAAATCGGTCCAGTGGTTTCGGAGCCTAATCAATACAAGCAAACTAACCATTCATTAAAGCATTAGACAGAAGTAAAAAAGGTTCTTTTTAGGGTACACTTTGTGGTAAAAGTATAATAAACATTATCACTTGTTGCGGACCCCGACGTGACAACACGTCGGAATCCACCACTGTTGCAGTGCTGTCGAGGAGACGCTATAAGACACAGTTGGACCTTAAGAATTACTGACTTTAATCAACACAATTATCAACTTATATACCTAGTACAGAGATATTCACACATATGCCTTATCTATACATATGCTTAATCTATGATCTTGACAATCTATTAGACGTGATTATCTAAGGTATGTGGCTATCCGCCACATTACTCTTAAAATTTATGCCGAATGCATTAAAATCTACATAAATAGCACTGTAGCTGTCACACTTAATTGTTCTTATTTAAAGTCAAGTAACTTCAGAATTTATGAGGCTTTTGCTTAAATAAATTATTTTGTCTTGCATTAAACAATATTGTCGATGTAAAAACCTAAAACAAGCAGGGGTTTTTATCCAAACACATTAAATACAATACATAACATACACACATAACTCAACCAAATCTAAAATGTTACATACTCCCTTCATACGTTGTGGCGGAAGGGGTTTTCAATTTTTCCAGGTTGTACTCAGGTAGGTATGTCATCGTCATGGCAAAGTCAAATACAAATTTGACGACCGACTTGGTGTAATGGTTAAGAAGTTGGCTACTACACCAGAGGTCGCGGGTTCGATCCCCGCACAGTACAAACATTTGTGTGCATGAACATGTCTGTTTGTACTGGTCTGGGTGTCTCCTATGTATAATAAGTATGTATTTACAAAAGAAAATGTATTTAAGTATGTTTATCCGTTGTCTAGTATCCCATAACACAAGCTTTAATTAGCTTACTTTGGGGCTAGATGGCGCTGTGTGGAATAATGTCCAGGGATATTTAAAAAAAAAAAATGACATTTATGTTTAAAAACCTAAAAGAAGGAGAGGTTTTATCTGAACATATTTTTAAGTCACTATAACTTTACCAAATCTAAAATGTTACATAGTCCCTTCATATGTTGTGGCGGAAGGGGTTTTTCAATTTTGCTAGGTTATACTCAGGTATGTCATCGTCATGGCAACGTCAAGTATAAATTGTCATTCATTTTAGCACCCCTGCTTCTTATTTCTAATGTTATAATGAATGAAGTTTAAGAAGCCTTTTGAAAGGTTGCTTTTAAGGTTAACCTTATCTTCCCTACATTTCACCGACGCTATGTTTTGGAATTTGAATGCGAGTTTTAATAACAACTAGAATGCTAATATTGTTATAAAACTTGTGATCCAGGTGAAGCGATGCGGCATAGGTCCTAGCGAAGGGCGACGGTGGCGCCTCCTGAAGACGTCGCCGTTGAGTTGCCGTGCCACGTCATCAGTTAACGCGGCGAGGCTTTTAAACTCCTAAGTCTATGGTAAAATGAAGCATCATTTCTATGCTGACTCGAGCTACCCTATACTGAGGAGCCAAATACTGACTCACTTACATAAATGTTTATATTATCGTAGCTGGTTAAAGTAAGCTATCTTAAAAATTAAAATGTTATGAGTAAATAAACTCATGTGATATATTATCGCTTTTCATCTAAGTTGTATTTTTTATGAATTTTCTCGACTAGTTCAAGAGACATTCATCATGCATGTTATTATACACTTATTATTGCTCCTCGGTGTAGTTGGTAGTTGCGACCGTTAACAAAATTGTTTTGTGTTTAAAAATGTCCCTCCCTACCCTCTTTTCCGAAAGGTGCCTTGAAATCACAAACATCACTCTAGTTTATTTGGTTCTTAAATGCTTCGTATATAGCGCCAACAGAACTCAAAAGACTGTTCTATATCAAATTATTTTACCCCCAGTTGTAAACGCATGTAAGGAAAGTTAAAGTTGAAAGTCATCTACCTTAAAATCCTTGAAGTTGATTTAATACTTCAAATTCATAAGACTGAAATCATATAGGCTGTAAGTGGTTTTCTCAAATAAAACCATAAACACTAACTTATGGCTGGGCTATTCACTAACTTTGATTGCAAGAAAATCGCGAATTTCAGCAATTTTTGCTATTTGACATCGACACCTTCGACATCATTGGCGAGCTTTCAAAATAAGAGTGATTAGCAATTTAGTCGCGTTTCAAGTTGTAGAATAAAGGGGCATGATGTGCCCACACGAAGCTGGGTAGACACACACATTACTCATAATTCTCCCTAAGCACTCCAGAGTCCTTTACAGTATTTGTAACTCCTGTGTAATAGGTGTTTAAAACGATGAGTGACGTATTTGAATGCGGGATTACACTCAAATATTGTATAAAGTTCTATGCTTCACTTTGATTGTGACAATGTTTATAATTGTGTGAAATAATTAGTATAAGATTTCATTGATATTTAACGGGAGCAAACATATCACAGCGCCCGCCTCTTCTATTGTATTCAGCCTCTTGTTCCTTCACATACCTTCCTTCTTGTACACGGGTTAATCTAAATTTATTCTAACGCGGCCTTGCCAGGGCTTTATCCAAATCTATAGCTACCTCAAGGGTACCTTATATCGGTACAAGTAACAAAACTTAAACCCTCAACTACCTACCCTCAACTTCTGCCTTATGGCAACAAAATGTCTGCGATCGACGCGTCTGGTGTAAAGCATAGGCCGGTCTTTGGAGCCCATTGTTGCTGTGCTATTTTCTTGACGATACAGGGCAAGGTTTGTGACTAAGGTAGCTAATAAGCATTATATTATGTAAGCACTATTAGCCTTCTTATAAAGAAATATTTTATAACTATCTGAATCTGTTGTTGTAATAGAAAAGATGTGTGTAAAACTATCATGATCAAAATTCTTGCTCGATCATAACCTTAGATGAACATTATTAATATGTCATCAAGTGATCTCACTTAATACAATTAATGCAAAAGAAAATATCTGTTTTAGTATTATGTTATCAGTACGTCTACCACGAGTTGCCACTTTTACATTATCGTTCGCGTAAAAAAATGTATTGGGATTTGATTTGACAATGTGATGTCATGCCATGTCAAATCCCAATACAAAATTTTACGCAAACGTTAATGTTAATTTAAAGTGGCAACTCGTGGTAGACGTGCAGAACAATTCAAGAATCATTATGTAAGTTTTCCAGACTGGGCGTACTTTCAACGCGTATCTTATACGCTCACTCTAACGGCTTTGGCACAAACCGTGTAAATAATATTCTATCTTTGCACTAACTAAAAGAAATTAAACGTGCATATTTGTAAGTTTTTGTGTAAAAATAAGTAAAATGTATTAGTCTAATAATAAGTCACCAAATTTTGTACCTATAGTAACATAAGTACCTACCCTGCCTACCTCGGTATGAAATAAATTGTCTTTTAAGGGCCTAGTGCGAGTTTTAGGGTCCAGCCCCACCCAACGGTCAGCAGCTTAACTGCCGGCAACAAGTGGCAGTGACTTGGTATTATAGACGTTAAACACTGTATACAAGATTAAATTTCGTTCAAAGATTGTAAAAATAAGTAAACCAGACCTTAGAGCGCGTAAACGCGAGGTTGTATGATGTTCTTTGAAATCTTTGGCAGTACGTTTACGTGATAAGTTTCACTCTATGCAAATTCGCGTCTAACTGTGTTCGAATAAACTCTCACTTCACCCTTTGGTAGCTGTCCATAGCTGGAGTCCAAACGCTACAACACCTAAAGCAATAGATTTAACATGCCATGTTTCCGACATCGTAGTGATATAACGAAAATGCGTATTGTGCTGCAGACCTTTTTGCATTGATTCAGGCTCTTATTTGTCACTGAAAATAGGTGAAAAAATAATTTTCGCCTTGCCATCAGTGGAAAACTACCTTTACAGTGAGAATTCAATTAAATGAGTGAAGATACACTAAGACGGTCACTGTTTTATCAATTACTTTAATATAATCCTAATTTACTCAAATATGTGTCCAGCTAAATTGACTGTGCGAATGCTTGGATACCGAAACCAATGTACTTAAAACCAAGCCGCCTTCGCCTTCAGCAGCCATGCATGTAGTCTGCACGAACCGAGCCTACCAAGTACTAACAGTGTAGTAGTAAGTGACAACAGCATATCTGGTTGAAAGACAGTGAAAATTGATACTAGTTATTACTTTTGATGTAAATTGTTAATTACAGGAGGCCTACTCTCGTTCTCGTCCGAATTCTAAAAAAAACATACATAACAAACAATACTTAGATATTTACATAAATATCATATTTGATTCACACCACACTCGTTTTTATTTTGTGATTTTATATTTGTGTGAAATTAAGTGATTTTTTATTTTTAGCATTTAATAATGCACAATTTTTTACACAAAGATAAAAACTAGAAAAATTCGACCTGATCCTCAATGTCGTCCAGTGTCACCGGTAGGTGTTCAAATGAACACACTGCATACACAAAAACTAATACTTAGTTAACTTATTTTAAATAACAAGGTCGTAGGTATGAGGCCTGACAGTAGGTTTGCTTTCGTCCCAAACTTCCCTGGGGTGTGCCCGAAGGTAGTGAGTGGCCTCAGCGATGGGATTCGGCGGTAGCCAGGGACGACGGTGGCTCAGGGTGCAACTTGAGAAGACGGCGCCGCTCCAAGCCCGATCTTTGTCCGCTTGAGTCCTAGGATCAGGTCGATTTTTATAGTTTCTATCCTTGTGACGAAACTTTGTTGATGTTGCACTAGAGTAGGCCCCCTGAAGCCTTATTATTCCAATGCCTTAGAACTTGTCAACTTCATTCCTAAAATTAAGCGTGTGAGCAATTTCTCAATACGAACTTTTATTTTCAGCCAGTCAACGGTTACCTACTAGGCTGGATATTTACTGACGAAATTGCTCGCTACCCTAAGTTCAGAGTATTCACTCAACTGGAAATAAGCGGTTGTAATAAGCCCCTGGTTTTGTAGAAGCAGCCCATGAGGATTAAAAAAAGCCTGAGCAGACGACGGACTTTTCTCCGCGGCGGAGAAAAAAAGTACGATCCGCGAATAAAAAGTTCGCCGCGGATTTACCGCGGACTCAACGCACACGATGTGCGATCATTTTTTGTCCAGATTTAGTGAAGCGCACGTTATGAAGGCAAATATTCTGAGATTACGTTGTGCTGTAATTTACACGAAGTTTACAAAAAGGTATGACGTTTTTATAGAGAATACTAAGACCCCTTTTTTTCGAATCTTCGCGCAACGCGGACTAATGTCCGCTGTGTGCGTTGCTGCTCATAGTTCGTTCACTATTTTTTTCGCGTGCTTTAATCCGCTACGCTCCGTGGGAGTCCGCGGTGTTTCAGCGGACTTTTCGTTCGGCGAGCTTTTAGTCGTCCGTTTGCGTTGCTCGATACAGTTGGTTCTATTTTGAAGGGCGAAAAAGTACGCCGCGCATAATCCCTCGTCTGCGCAGGCCTATAAACTGGTACAGACCGATAAATACAGGAATTTTTGGCATCGTATCAACCCCGGGTTTCCTTGTCCAAGCGTGAAGGTTGTCATGTTTTTGTTGTCTCTTTTTGGAGGGCCTAATCCCTGCCTCCTTGCCTCGTACCACAAAATCAGTTAGGAGTAGATTTGTTTTAGACATGTGTCTATCTAGTCCCTTCAAAAGAGGCCCGACTAGTTATTTTAAGATTTCCAATGTTTTTTTAAATGTAATAAAACGACTTCGATGCTTAATCTCGTCACTCTGCAACGAAGCAGGGTTTTGCAGGTTTCAATAAAATCTTAAGATTTCTTTTTACTTTTTTACTCATAATGTAGCCCACATTACTACATATTATGATATTGTTAAAAATGGCTCCTGAAAACTCTTTGAGCAATTATAAAACTAAACTTTGCACTGAGAAGAAAACCAACCGATTTTACCATGAACCTATTAATAAGACGCGATGAGGCATGTTGCCATGGCGGCGGCATATATCAGTTATAATATTGCTCAAGGAGATTGCGTTTGGGCCCCTGGATGTTAGACAAGATATATTTCACAGTAAATAAAATTGTAATATTAAAACTTCTTGTTGACTAAGTAATTGCATTTCATTTATTTCTTCTGTAAATGCTATCAGCTTCATCTGCGTGAACACGTAGGTAACCAAGCCGTAGAAGTTTTGGTGAAAACACGAATTAGACATTGGTTTTCAATAATTTGCTATGTAGAAAAATATTTTTACTCCCAACTTTACACAAGGTCGACAGCACGGCGGCGGCTTGTCGACAGCTAGCCGTCGCCATGACGTCAACTGCAGTTACATGCGTCGACAGCAAACTGCTGGGGGCGATTAGGCCTCTTCCTCACCTGATTTTCGTTTCGATACCGCAGCAGCATTCAAGTCAAAGAGGGGAAAACACTTTTCTCCCTAACCCATAAGTGCTGTTAAGGAATTTTGGGATGGTGAGGAAAAATAAGAAAATCAACATTAACATTTATTTATTTTTCGTTATACCAATTACTATTCTAAGCCCTATAAGTCGTCGGTGGTGGATACTTGCTTGTAGAGGTAAATTAGTTTAAATTAGATCCAATTTGTAACATTTTTAATCCAATAAATATCAATGATAGATGGCGCTACCATAACCACGCATCTCCTGAAACGCGCTGCCAAAGTTATTAGTTTTTCACCTCAATTTTACTAAGAACTCTAATAATGTTGATTTACGCACAAATATATCCATCATTTTATTCTTCTACTTGAATAGTAACTGCTGCTGATTATTTATTATCAATAACAATAGTCGTTCTGTACAGTGGTAATTGTAAAACGTTGGTAAACAATTACAAAACTGACTTTCGTCTGTGATCTTATTACAGCAAGCAAGACTAACGACTTCACCCTTAGTGCATAAAAACGCGATCACTATTAACATTACTTTAGCTACAGTTTCGGTACTTTGTCGCCAATGTTGATTAAGCATGAAAGAGACATCTCACAAGTAACTAATAGTGAAACGTAGTGGAACATTGTAGAAGTGTAACACCAATGAAAGGGCATGTGAAAACTACTGAAAACCAAACAGCAGGTCTTGAATCTCAAATTTTTGGTTGAGTTTTGATATTGTTATCGGAAACCTGTTCTAATATTAGAATTTAGCTACTATTAAAGCTACCTCAACACATGCGAAATAAAGCAGTTTTTTGTGAAAAGTTACCAAATTTTCAGCAAAACTATAGTTTTGCGTTATCACTACGACTTGATCCAGTAATTTTAAAAATAGAAACCGAACACAAACAAGAGAATTGCATGTCATTCACACTTTAACCTACCCATGAAATATCGTCATTCGATTTTGATTTTTACCTCGAAGTGATAAAGTTCAAAATAAATGAAAATTTAACAATTTGTGGTGCTGCTTTCTTGTCCGTATTTAAGAGAGATTGTTTCTTTATGAACTAAGGGTAAGGTAGAAAGAGGGCGTGATTATGTTAATGCGGACCAATATAATATACATACATTAATATACAACGAATTATTATTGTCTGATATAATTTTCGTCAACTATGCGTCCGAATAAGTTCGTCAGTGTAAAGTTGAAATAGCAACCGTATCTACTTTACAACAAAGTTCTAGATACACAGGCGGTGACTCAAAACAAAGATACAATGCCCGCACATTTTCTTCATCATTCGTGTGTTTCATTGACATTTGCGGCTGGTAGTTTTTGCTGTCAACTTGACTTATAGGTAATTAAAGTTATTTTTGGTTTTTTTCGACATTTTTAAAACCTGTGAATCTAAATCCTTTAACTTGAATACTTACTACACATTACTATAAAATAAACTAACAGCGTCACGCTAAAATGTGGCTATCTAGACAAAAATCACAGATACCTATCCCTAAAAATTGCTACTTAAACTTACTGCTTAAGTACTTAAAATAAAATTAGACAAAATTCAGCGTATGTAAGTAGCTATTGTCTACAAAAGTGACTATGTCAATAAGTCAAAATGCAAGCAAACCAACAAATTAATATGTATACATGGTCTTTTTCCAATAAAAACACAATCAGTCTTATAAAACTGTTTTAACTAATGTACTGTTTGTTGTTCGCGTCAAACTTCTGAGTCCCGCATTCAGAGTTTTTGCTTAAGTCACCACAAACTATATCTTCCATTCTTCGCCAATATTGGGGCGAATTGACAGAACAGTGCATTAGCTAAAGTAATGTTACAGTACTAATTCAGTTTTATATATAACGAAGGCTATAGGCAACAAGATAAAGAATCAGACTAATACAATGTATTTTTTTGTTGTTCTCCATTTAGAGAGGTAAGTAGATGCAACAGTGCACCACAATGCCCGAGAGATGGCGCTGTAAACACAAAGTTAACACTGATAGGGTTCCCATGATTTTTCACAAAATGATGAAGAAACTGTTAAAGAAAAACGTCGATCGTGTGATTCTAGCGATTGCATTCAGAGTAAGAGGGACATTCGTCTATTTTGAATGAAACCCCTAAAATATATATTAAAATATTATCATTTTCACTAAGATAGTTTCATCCCAGCTTATTTTATATTTAAAGATGAGCAAATCAAAAATAGCAAATGCTAAATAAGGGCAAAAAGGAATTAAATAAAAGAAATCATCAAAACGAGCCTTGTCTTTATTAAAAGTCTATTCGTAAAATAATCTAAAAATAGCATCACATAATTATAATTAATTAGCGAGGATAATGAAAACTATAAATCGCTTATAAATTAAATTAAAACGTGAAATAATAACATTGTTCTAAAAACCAACACAATTGGAACTAAATCAAACGTTTGACATTGCATTAGCTAAAATACAATTCAGGGGCCTACCACAATCTCTTAGAGCAGTAAAAACTATCATAATCTCAGGTCAACATATCACTGGTATCATATTAAGGTTGGCATTAAGACTACATTTCAGAGTCTGTTTAAGTAGTGTCATCGGAAGTTGTGGTCAGGCCCCAGACGAGCAAACAGTCTGACCATTCAATCTCAAATAAACAACAAAATGTCCACCAAAGTCTAGTAAAATTCTTGTCAAAACCACAGTTT
The DNA here is from genome assembly GCA_947369235.1 of Udea olivalis. Lineage (NCBI taxonomy): Eukaryota > Metazoa > Arthropoda > Insecta > Lepidoptera > Crambidae > Udea > Udea olivalis. Next base: position 2,939,413 of record OX376362.1, on the reverse strand, counting down.
TCTACTAAAACTGTGTTTGACAGCACGAATAGACACACCACAGATATTTTAGAAATTATATAGTCGTGAGAGTTAATTAAGTGTGGGCTTTTCGCATTACGCGTTGATGGCCTGCAAACTTCAACCTGAGTACTGTGATGATGCAACACGCAATATACATATAACCCATGCACGTGACTGTATAGCTCATTTTAATACAAAGAGTTTTCAAGTGTTTTTCGAACCACGTTATGGACACGATGTCCTACGTTCTAAAGCATTTTATTGAAGCAACTTGACAGATGTCAGTCACAATTCAATTTGGTTCCGAATCCTGAATGTTCGAACTTTTTGTATAAAAAAAGACTTCCTTATACTGAATGACTATCTATCACAAAAACCTGGGGTGGATAACGTTAATAAAAAACGTGCTAAGCATAACGTGCGGGAGAGAGACAATCATTTAGCTCCCGATATTTGGCCTTAAAGCGTTTAGGATGACGTTTCAACGATTTCATAACGACCACCCCTAAGAGATTATATCTGCAAATGTAAAATATTATTGTAAAAAAATGCATTTCGTCCAATAGCAAAATAAAAAAAATGCACTTATGTGAAATGAGCAAGAAATGCACGAAATATTATACTTTAGCCAAATCAAAAATACCCGCCCTTTTTTAAATTTAGTCGTTTTTATTTGACAATGCTTTGCTTTGCCTAGAAACTATAGCAACCAACGGGACAGGTTATTTTTAACATGTAATTTAAGATGGTAACATCCTGCATTTCTTTTGGAAGGCCATGAGTTTGGCTAAAGTATAGTATGCAAAGATTAAGAATGTTTTATCGTTTTCTTCATGTTGCTAATTATAGTAAAGTAACAATTGTGATTGGCTAACGAAATATCACGTCATTCTATAGACTTAAGTTGACTGTCAACAATGCCCATGACTTCGCCTTAGCCAATCACAGACTTTCAAACAAACTCTTATTCCATGTCTATCCCCAGGAAGCTAATTCTTAGCCTATTATTTAATATTTCGCAGAGTTTTGAGTATACTCAGTAAATGTTAAATTCGACTTCTCCAAGATAGCAACAAGCGAAAAACATTGTTAGCAATAAAAGTTTTTTTAATAACGTTTTTCGATTAATTGTTTAGTGTCAGAATTGGCCTCCAGAAGCTACGACGTTCCATATTACACGAGATTCTTCACCTATCAGTATCTATACATTTACAGAACATTACCTACGTTTTCTTTTCTATAAAATCACCAACAATTTAGTTACACATTACATCCCTTAATCCGACAAAGATCTCATTAATCATTATTGTCTAAAAAATTTCAGCAACTGAATATTTACAACCCTCAAATCGGGAGCACGGTAGTGCACAAGCCAAGTTACTCGAATTACAGTGCCTTGAAGTAGTCAATGGTAGCATAAGTAAAGCAAAGTTGAAAAAGATACAAAGGCAACATAACTTATATGATTCACAAATTACAACCCTGTTCTATAAAAGTTATCAAATGATTTGTAAATGGACGTAAATGTAAAAAAACAATGACTTTATTTACTAAATTTAACATCAACTTTAAACGGCGATCTAAATTTAACACTACACAAATAAGCGTCGATTAAATCATATATATATTTATAGTAAACAATACTGAACAAAGCATCTTACACACACGCACGAACGCATTTTGCGTCCTTTTCACACGCATGTTAATGTCAATCATTCTTAATATGGCGTCTCTTTTTAATCTACAAGTTAATTAATATCTTAAATTTGATTTTTTCTATTGTTATAATTATTGTAAATTGATAATTATATAAACAAACAATTGAATAAATTAGAAATTCCATAATTAATTGCCGAAAAACTATAAATAAGTTATTATTATTAAATACCTATTACATGTAAATAAATAGGAACAAACGTCAGTTAAAGTAACTTTCGAAATATTATGTTAAAATCACCTATGACTGATATTTTTGGCAAGCTTATCAAAAAATGAAAAAAAATGTTTTAATGATCAGTTCCTAGCACATTTTTTATTTATAATATTTTAAAGGCATCTGAAAATTACTGTACAAAAATGAAATTAGAGCTTTTAAAGCGGAAAAGTGTCATAAGTGATTTGACTTTTGATATTTCAATTAAAGAAACACACGGCAGCGGAACGGAGATTTTCTTTTAATCGTATGTCAAAAGTCAGGACTATATCAATGCAGAAGAGGTGAATAGGTTGTTTCGACGTTGACACTGACAGCCAGCTGCAAAAGAACAGCTTATGGCTGCAGTTAAACGCATGACCGCCGTTCAAGCACATATTACGCAATATTTCACAAGCGTGTTCTCTTCCCAAGGCTATAAATATTAAATAACACTTGCTACCAAAGACACGCTAGTGATTACACTTAGAACATGTCCGGTTACAACAACAATACCATTTTGAAGAAGAAAAATGTCGCAGATAAACTTTAAAAGATATCGAATGCGATACGTCTGTGTTATACTGAAGATACAGACATGCGACCAATATTGCGCAGTAAACACCCTCATTTGCTAATAGGCTAATCAAATTAATTAGTTGGTAAATCTTCGCCGCAAACGAACGGGGCAGGTTACTAAAAAACTTAATAACCACCACATTACTTGACTATAATTACTATTTGATCCACCTTTCAGTAAGTGTGGATTAGCCTGAAAGCCGGCAGTCCTATCCTCCCTTTATTTGCAGAAGACTAGTGCTTCTAGAATGTGTTGATCAGCCAGAGCTAAGCTTGGCCTATTTTTTGCAGTGCTTGTTTTCAGTCTCAGCCTAACCTCCCCAGCACATCACTACAGAACAAATCAACAAACGAGACGCCATTAACAATCACAAGATGACCAGCACACTTCGAATTGACTTCGCAAATTAGACCCTTCCGCACGTGAATAGACTTCACTTTAGACTGGGGTGTACTTCCCGTCTGGTTTGTAGAAGATTTGTCCGGTGAAGAGTCTGCGGAAGATTTCCTTGAGGAGGAGTCCCTTTTCCTTCTTGATTTTGACGAGGAAGCCGCGGTTCTCGTTGGCCCTTCGAGAGAGGTAGGGAAGTACCTCGACTACGGGGCCGTATGGTACGTATTTGTAGGCTGAGTAGCCCGCTTGTCCTGTAATTTGAAAAGGTCGTTTTTAATAGTTTGGTAGTGAAAAACAGAGCAACAGCTGCAATATTTCTAGAATGGAGATCAGTATACCGGCTGATTATGCCCGGTAAATCAAACGCTAGAAAATTTAAGTTCAGCAGTGGATGTCTCATGGCTGTGAATGATGATGTTATAAATGAATCGCTTTTGTGTTCTTTACAAGGCCGCGTCTTATACTAATCCGTAAATTCCAGAATTAAGTGGCTTAAGCCCCCCCCAATCAAAAAGCATAAGAGTCCATTCATGACTTATGTATAGTAGAAAATTGTAGAACAAAATCTCTGATTCTTATTTTAAATTCGTATTTAAAAAATATTGCCTTGGATTTGACTAGCCCCCCGAACTTATATCCTGGATCTGCCACTTCCCGGCAGCTGCCCGAAGCAGACCACGCGGTCCTCGGGCTGGATGTTGTTCTCCTTCATCAGCTAAATGGCATCAGCTTCTGTTATCTACACTCGTGTGGTCACTCACCGAGCGGGAAGGTGATGTGGTCACACATGCCCAGCAGCTGCCCGAAGCAGACCACGCGGTCCGAGGGCTGGATGTTGTTCTCCTTCATCAGCTGGATGGCGTAGCGGACTGTGTCCTCGTTGTGCGACGCCACCATCAGACCGAGGCCGGTCTTCTCCGTCTGGGTTAAAGAAAAATATGATCAGAAAATATAACATACTAGCTGCCTCGATAGACTTCGTTATGTCAAAAGTAATTGCATGTGTCGGTAGAGCAGCCTATCTCGCCTGCGTTTTTCCGGCTTGATTTACATATAGCTATACTTCATTCATTATAACATTAGAAATAAGAAGCAGGGGTGATAAAATGAATGACAATTTGCATTTGACGTTACCATGACGATGACATACCTGAGTATAACATGGCAAAATTGAAAACCCCTTCAGCCACAACGTATGAAGGGATCATGTAACATTTTAGATTTGATAGAGTTATAGTGACAGTAAAAACGTGTTGGGAAAACCCCTGCTTCTTTTAGGTTTTTACATCGACAATATAGCTTGATGCAAGACAAAATAATTTATTTTAGCATATGCCTTATAAATTCTGAAGTTACTTTACTTTAAATGAGAACAAAAGTTGGACAGCTGCTATTTATGTTTTAATAAATTCGGCATAAATCTTAATAGTAATAATGTTTATGGTACTTTTACCACAAAGTGTACCTAAAAAGAACTTTTTTTACTTCGGTCTAATGCTATAATGAATGTAGTATAGGTACTATTATTTTTCACTGAATGTTTTGTTCAATGAAATAAAATATAGCCTATGTCAATCCCTGATGATGAAGCTTCATATTGGTCAAATAATTTTTAAAATCGGTCCAGTAGTTTCGGCATAGTAAAAGGAGAGAGAAGTAAGCTGACTCGGGCCCCGAACGAGAGATAATAACCTAAACACGCAGGGCTGCTCCATGAAGTTTATTGAATCGTCAAAAATGCTGCGTCTGAACAATCAATCTGAACTAGAAATCTGTATCCGATTAAACACAATATTATGAATCTTAGTTAAGAAAGGTACTTAGTTACTTACCGTTCTTATACGGTAGGTAATGTCGAGAAAGAGATTTCTGAATATGATGAGTTGTTATTAAGTTAGCCATAAACACTGCAATACCTATTTACGCATACTATTTTGAGCTCATATATATCTAGTACGTACGTCGTACCCGCACACAGCTTAGCGTTGCGTCGATGTCGCGCATTTCCTACGCACGGCGTTCCACTTACCCTTTTTTCTCCTATTTTATTTTAGACGTGCTCAGAAAAGGTCAGGTCAGGAGTACCCATAATCGACGAGCATGTATGAAAGGAATAATGAGAGTGGAAGAAGCGCAAGAGGTGTGTCAGGACCGTAGCAAGTGGAAAGATGTGGTCTCTGCCTACCCCGTTGGGAAAAAGGCGTGATGGTACGAGGTGCGTTCAATAAGTACCTAGCCTCATCGCCAGAGGGCGCTGTAGTTTCGAAAGAGTTTTACCACAGTGTAGCACATTCTTTTTTAATTCTTTTTTCAAATTTTCATTCCAATCCCTTCATTTGTTTTAATTTAACAACTTATGGAAGCGAACGTGTCGATCGGTTTTACAAAAATGGAAAAAGAGCAATATCGTTCGGTGATTCGATTCCTATTTTTGGAAGGGAAAACGCGCATCGAAATCAAAGAGCGCTTGGATGCTGTGTACGGTGACTCTTCTCCATCGATGGCCACCGTCAAGAATTAGTTCAACGAGTTTGCACGTGGCCGTACGTCGGTTTTTGATGAACCACGTCCAGGTGCACCGAAAACAGCTGCTACGGAGGAAAACATTAAAAAAATCCATGATCTCGTATTGGCAGATCGTCGATTGACGGTTCGGGAGCTAGCTGAGACTGTAGCCATTTCAGAAGGAACAGTGCATCATATTCTGCACGAGGAACTCGGCATGTGAAAGCTGTCGGCGCGATGGGTGCCGCGTTTACTCACACCGGAAAACAAGCGCAACCGTGAGACCACATCGGAGACGTGTTTGGCGCGGAATCCAGCGGAGTTTTTGCGTCGTTTTGTGACCGTCGATGAAATCTGGATCCACTGGTACACACCAGAGACCAAGGAGCAATCAAAACAATGGATCCAGACCGGGGAACGTGCTCCAAAGAAGGCGAAAACTGTAAAATCGGCCTGAAAAGTTATGGCCACCGTTTTCTGGGATTCACAAGGTGTGATCTACATCGATTACCTCGAGAAGGGTAAAACAATTACAGGACTTTACTATGCCGATTTATTGGGCCGATTCGACGCCGAATTAAAGAAAAAACGACCCCATTTGGCGAAGAAAAAAGTGCTGTTTCACCACGACAACGCACCGGTTCACACGTCTGCCGTTGCCATGGCCAAATTGGTCGAATTACGCTACGAATTGCTGCCCCATCCACCGTATTCTCCAGATTTGGCCCCTTGTGACTTATTTCTGTTTCCTAATCTGAACAAATCACTCGCCGGGAATAGATATGGATCAAATGAGGAGGTCATCGCCGCCACGGAGGCCTATTTTGCAGAGTTTGACAAAAACTATTTTTCGGACGGGTTAAAAAAGTTGGAGCATCGCTGGGCTAAGTGTATCGAACTAAAAGGAAGTCTCATGTTGAAAAATAAATTGCCACTATTCCAAAATTTTCGTTTACTTTTTGTAGGCTAAGTATTTATTGAATGACCCTCGTATGTATGTATGTATATATTTTATCAGAGTGTGCGTGCGACGCGCGTATTAACGGGCATTGTACGGGCGCGCTCACATTTAAACCGCGGTCGGGCCGTATGTATGAGGACAACCTACTTCTCTTCTATCCTACTACTATGGTTTCGGAGCCTTACAATACAAACTAAACGATCAAATCTTTCCACTTTATAATATTAGTATAGATATACGAACCATCCCGACTATATCCCAAACGGGGTACCTAGTCAGAGGCAAGTGAATGTTGCCGTCATGGTGAACGAAACACTCAGAAGTCCACTTTTACCAATGGTGATAGAACTCAACGTGGTAGGTGGAGAAGATATAAAACTAGAAAATTTCAAATTTCGGAGCCAAATCCGAACCCGCGTCTTCCGCATTTAAATCCTGCTCGACATCAAGGGACGCAATATTACAGTTTCTAGTTTTTATTTTATTTTAAGATATGAAAGCATTGCGGAATGCTAAAATCAATGGAATTAATAAAGTATTATCTAACTCCAAATAAAGCAGTTCCGTATCATCAAAAATGATCGGCCATTTATGTCTCAGTCTCAAGTCGTTTTGAACTTATGTTTTTAACGATTTTCTAGTACCAAAGTCAATTTTATTTAAAAATAGCTAAAGCATGCACGTATTTTACATATTATAAGAAGCTCCCTCTTGAACCACTCTTTCTATTGATGAGAACCGCATTAAAATCCATTGCATCATTAGAAAGATCTAAACGTGGGAAGCCATTTTGTTTTATACTCTGTAGAGTAGAGATAATTGATTAAAAACATCTTCCGCTTTCATATAATAAGCCTCGTCCTCACCTTGACTCTGCCGAGGATTTCCTTGAGGCACCGGTGGAAGGAGGTGGTGGTGGCTTCGATGCTCTCGCAGGTCGGGTCTTCGTAGCCCATCGCCGCCGCTCTGGCGCGCTCCTGAATACAGAAGAAGGAAAGAAATTAGTTGATTTGGCACTAAATACAATCAAATACAAAAAATAAACCAAAGACTTAGTAAGAAAGTAATTAGCCTATATTCTGTCCCACTGCTTCGCAAAGGCCTCCATCATTGAAATCAAGTCATCGCTAGAATTGATGGGTATTGGCTTAATCACCACACTTGCTAAATGTGGGTTGGTGATCACAAACACACACCTTGCCCTACCCGGCATTTGAGCCCGGGACCTCCGGATTTTGGAGCCGGGCTCTGAAACCACTCGGCAACGAAGGCGTTAGCTAGTAAATAAATAAAATATATTTTCACTTCTCATGCTCTAAAAGTACGCCAATATAGCCCTACAAAGCGGGACTGAAGTGACCACTTTAGTCTCTAGGGAGTGAAAAGTAATTAGTTTTTTAATTTCCTTCATGTGACATAGACAAACTCAAACAGCCAGTAAATACACTATTATCTGTGGAGAGATCATGTTAATTGCGAAAATGTTGAGAGTTTTAGTTCCATGGTTTGTCCACAAAGAAGGTGGCGCCATGTGTTTTAAATTGTTAATCTGTGACTGGTTTAGAAGAAAAAAAAACTGACCGCGCAAATTTCAGAATTTATGTGGAGTGTAAATTTGTTCGGTTTTAAAGAAATTTATTAAGAATGTCCTGTGACAGTGAAGAGATTGACGTCGAGCAAAGAGCAAAAGACATAATAGATAATCTTTTGCCACCAAAATCGCGAAAGATTTACCTTAAAACTTACGAAAGTTGTATGGACTGGAGGATTAAGAAACATTTGTGATTTTCATTGTAATATTTATTAAATGTTTTTGTGCTAAATTGACTATTTTTCTCGCACTCGAAGTGAAAAGTACAGTTTGCACCTCGAGACTAAACGCCAACTCAATATACCCTCGGTTTCATTGACTCCCTCGCACGCTCGGGAGTCGAACCACCTCTGGTATATTATGGCTTCGTTTAGTCCCTCGATATAAACTATACTAATTCTCACCTGCTCAATATACGCGCCGCGCACGAGCTTCGCGCCCCAGTAGAAGTTCTGCCGCGACGCCTGCTCCACGTCAGTCACGATCTCGTTGTACGTGTTCTTCAGGTACGTCTGGTACGTGTTGAACACTAGGAACTTCTCCTGCAGACGAAAAGGAAAGTATTATATCTGATAATTAATTCAAGGAAGGTTATATCGGACCTTTAACTTAGAAGCTAGTAATCCTCATCACTTAATTCGTATATAGACTTTTAAAATTTCATTGATGTTTTGTTCATATAAGAGATGATACTTTAATACTTCTAATACTTTGAAAACTAAAGCGAAAAAACTTTTAACTTATACTTATTTATTTATAACTTTTCCAATTTCAGTTTTTTACTAGATCTTAGCAGATCTTCATCTAATAATGAAAAAATTCAGGCAGGAATTTTCCATAAACTCATAAATAATGATAATTTAAAACCACAAATAATCGGGTAACACACATGAGGTATTTCTGCATACAGGTGTATGTTTGGACTACTCTGAATTTGTATCTGTTGGACATAAATAAAAAATGCAATGGCGATACATACTTTGTTATACCTCCTCATCATCTCAACGCAGATTCGCGAGATGGCCGGCTGGAAGTACGTCTGCTCGGCGTCGATCATGATCCTCACGTCCACCTCGTTGGCTGCCTGTGAACAAAAAGCTCTGCTCAGCAAAACAAACAACAAATAAAGCCTAATACCGCATGAGTAAATGAACACACAGCCACCTTTAGGCCTCTATCTAGGACTCTAGGCGTATCAACAGATATCTTGCGACATCAGTCGGGATCAACTTATTAACGTGCCTTCCGAAGCACAAAATTTTTGCGAAGGAGATCACTCATCACATTATTTGACCTGACGTGCGTAGCGTAACATCAGATCATCCCGCTGTCGAACAGCCACGGGCAAAGGACATTGATCAGTCATCATTCTATGACCGCAAGTACGAGTGGCGTTAGCAAAACAATCTCGCATCGTGACTCGACTGCTAATCGCTTGCATTTAGACAGCTTGTCAGCCAATGAAGGACAACGCAGTATTTGACGTCATAATAGCAATAGTACGCATGTCGCTTAACTGCCTTTATTTCCTCCCTGGTGGGTTTGCGACGACCTATCTAATCAGTGCTGGCAATTTGTAGATATTGCATTGTACTCTGTGCTTGTTTTTACAGAGGCCACAGACAGAGTGTCTCAGAGATTGTGTTGATTGGAATCCGAATTCCATAACAGTGTTTTTATTTTTTTATTGAATTCAATAGTGATAAATTTAGTAGTAGAATTAGCAATGCCGCCAAAGCAAGATCGACAAGCTACAATACTTATCATAGACGTTGGAATAAATAAAGCGTCGTGCGAGAAAAGTTTCTTTGAAGAGGCAAGAGAATGTGCTATTCGTGTGATAGAACGAAATATTATGAACAAGGGGAAAGACCTTCTAGGTATAATATTGTTAGGGTCCGAGAAAACAAATAATGCCAAGGCTCAGGAATGTAATGGTGTTTTCGAACACATCGAGGTCCTAGCTGAACTGGACACTCCTACTTGGAAGATGATCCGTGACTTACCTGATGCAGTAAGTACTTTTCGTCCTTAAAAATAATAAACAATTTATTTATTTTTTACATTGTTCCCTATGACCCATTTTAGGCGCGCCGGGCAGCTTAGAGATACACGTGACGTCCTTTTGTTAACCGGCACGCCTTTTGCCGCCGTGATTTTGAACCGTGTGCACAAATTGGATGGAGGTGAACGTTGCCTGTAGAACTTGACCGTAGCCATAGGAAACTAAAATACTTGTAAAGCTAGTCGCTTACGTGCGATATTGTTCTTTCGAATTCCGCATTTTTCTTGCTGTGATAGACTGAGCAGTGGGTTTTTAGTGGTAACTACTAATGTTGAGCAATTTATCTTGTTTAGCTATTTTCTAAGCTGTGTGAAATCTATTTCTATCGTGTGTGCGTTGGTGTGAAATGTTTTCTTTAGTATCAGTGACTTTTAAGTTTTTACGTAACAGTGTTACCATATCTATTCGGAACAATTGTTGCAATAATGTACGATAACATATTTACAATAATTATCGAAGCAATTATGATAGGAGTGTTAGTGGATGAAGTACTTTGAAAAAGTTACTTCAGAAAATTACGATTTGACTTTTGGCCATTTTACGCATCCTATTGTGAGCGTTATGATGATCTACCTATACTTCATTCAGTATAACATTAGAAATAAGAAGCACCTCTGCTAAAATGATTGACAATTTGCATTTGACGTTGCCATGGCGATAACGTACCCGAGTATAACCTAGCAATATTGAAAACCCCTCCGCCACAGCGTATGAAGGGATTATGTAACATTTTAGATTTGGTAGAGTTATAGTGACAGTAAAAATGTGTTCGGATATCGACAATATAGTTTGATGCAAGACAAAATAATTTATTTATGCAAAAGCCTTATAAATTCTCAAGTTCCTTTACTTTAAATGAAAACAATTAAGAGAGGCCACACATTTTTTGTATGTCCCCACACTAGTGTTTTTGGGCGTTGCGTCGTCCCGGCGCCGACAAAGGCTAATGCGGGTGGGCCGCTGGCACGACGCTGACGCTCAACGAACGCTAGTAGAGCTCCAGACGCTTAGAGAGACTCCACCTCTCTAAGTGTGACAGCTGCTATAAGTAGATTTTAATAAATTTGGCATAAATCTTCAAAGTAATCATGTTTATTGTACTTTTACCACAAAGTAGGGTACACTTTGTGGTAAAAGTACAATAAACATGATACAATAAAAATAACCTTTTTTACTTCTGTCTAATGCTATAATGAATGGAGTTTAAGTATATCAAAGAGTTAAGGTCCATAACAAATTAGTATAGTTTTCGTAAAATCTTAAGATTCATTTCTATTTTATGAAAGTTTAAAATTATACTTAAAATAAATAATGTAATGTCTCATGAGATTACCACAATGACCTTCAAATCACTAGGACTTTGCATTAATGCTCTGTCGAAGAAACAGAAAAAAGTGGACATTCTAAGTAACACTTTTCCTAAGTTACAAATGAATACCTACTTCTTCCACTCACACATATGTAGGCAGAAAGCAAGATGTCGTTGCCACGCATGTGCCATTTTTAAGCTTTGCGATTGTATTGTATGACTTGCGTTATCCAGGGTATGGAACATCATTCGATTGCAAACTTATATTTACAGAAACATGAAGTTTTCTTTATGATCATTTAAGAAAAAAAATATGATGACCAAAACCATAAAATCCTCTCAACTGTGGGAGCGTAATTGTCAGAAAAGTCAAGTTTGTGACGGATGAAATCCACAGGTTTTTTTCGACACGTGGTGTTTAAAAACTGCAATAAATCCATTTCTATTATGAATTGTGGCTTTCTTTTTATATTCCTAATTCTGCATTAGTTCCTCTTCCTATTTCTATAAGTTGTTGCATCTGCAATATTAAAATGAACGTGTTATACTGCACCTAAGTTGCACCAAAGGTAGTCGAATTCAATTACAAAATTCTCCATGTAGATAATATTTTCGAAGATTAACATTATATTTTCGATGTTTTAGACTTGAAAACGTGTAATTCACGTTATAAATCACCAAATATGTCACTCTTAAGTCACCACTCTGTGACACTCTGAGTCAGCAATATTTGAACGACAAAATTCTTAATTTTTTTATTTTACACGCCGTTACGGGCGAATATTGTACCATACACAGAAAACGATTTGTCGGCCCTACCTCCTGCCCTATCTAGGGAAGTATGGAAAGGAACAGCTCAAATACGAGCGTGTAAAGGTGGAGGATTTCATCCATCCCACACATATGGCTTTTTTTTCGGTGGAGGAAATCCTCCACTCCACAGTTAATGCTAAAACTCTAAAAACGCTTTTCCCAGCCATCTCAACACAGAGGAAATTGGATGGAAGCAGTTGAAGTAGCTGCAGATCAGTTCAAAAATGGTGTCAGCGGCGTCAATATAATCAAGAAAAAGATAATATTGATGACCAGTTTTCAATCACCAATAGGACTTGAAGAAATTGATTTTGAAAAGGTAAAACAAACCGCAACTATAATCATTAAGCCGGAGCTCGACCGCGAAATGAGCGTGGTTATTAGTAAGCTCGCCTAACTCGCAATGATAATTTTCGTAGTTGAAGCTCGACCGTAAAAGAGGTTATTATACATTCTCGAAAATTATCGTTGCGAGTAAAGCAGGCTCCTCGCTTATTTCCCGGTCGAACCCCGGCTTAGGTATATAACATCACAGTGGTCAGTATTTGTTAAGTCACCAGCGGGCTTCTAGTCTACAAATACCTACCGATTGCACTCCCAGTGTGTTTCGCAATTTTTGCCCAATTTTTAAAACTTAATATAATTCCCATGAACTATCAAATTTAAAATGCTTAAAAAAACAGCTTCATGAACTTTCATGTAATTTTTTCGTTTTTAGTTATTAAATGGGTTCAAGAAACATAACTTTGAATTAGATGTCATTGGTCCTGACTTGAATGATGACACAGAGGATAATGAGGAAATACAGATTGCCCGAAAAATTGTTAAAGCAACTGACGGTGCCACGGCAACCCTTGAACATGCCATGCGTCATCTCCTATTCCGCAAGAAATACGACGAAGACATAGACGATGTCAATGTTAATGCATGGAGTGTGGATTTGAGTATAGGTCCTAACATTAAAATACCTATCTCTTCATATACTAGGCTCAAAGAAGAACCAGCTGTAAAAAAATGGATGAACACATTAAAAGATTCTAAAACATTAACGGCTAGCAGTAAAAAAAGTATAAAAACGAAGAAAGTGTACAGGAATGCTGAAAATCAAGAAGTAGATAAAACTGACTCTGTAATAAAAGGGTATCATTATGGACAACAGATCATCTCTTTCTCTCAAATTCACAAATCACTGCTATACGAACCAGGAGAAGAGTCTTAGTCCTTGTACGGATTTACAGATGCCACTAAAATTGATTGGCAAAATTTCAAAAGAGACGGCCTGGCGTATGTATTTGGCAGACAAGGAGATAAGAAAGCTCAGTATGCAATCCAATGTCTAGTTGAATGCCTGCATGAAAATAGTTTAGTAGGAATTGCACGTAGAGTTAAGAGAAAACTCGCGAAGATGTTTGCAATTATGCCTGTTATTGATAATGACGAATATATTTGCCTGTCCATGGTTGAATTGTGTTATAAAGAAGATATAAAATATATGGCATTTCCTTCAACAAAGCTCCAAAGGTTTGCATGTTTTGATGAACAGATAAATGCTTTTAAAGATTTAATCAAATCAATGAACTTAATGAATGCAAATGATAATGACTTTGATGACACTGAAGCCTACCCTACTGCCGAAACTGTGAGCCCATCAGTGCAGTATGTGCTTGATTGCATAGCTTTTAGAGCTATGAACCCTGGCGAACCATTGCCTAAGCCTAAAGACATAAATACGTTATTGTCAACACCCCTTAATAAAAAAATCAAGAGAACCACTTGAGAAAATAAAAATATTATTTTCTTTGACTGAAGTAGAAACTAAAACAAGAGATAAAAATAATATTCTGTTACATGACAATGATGATAATTTAATAGACCAAAATCCTGATGTCAAAGCTACAAATCCCATTCGTGATGTTGAGATGCCTATAATACAACTTTCTACTGCAAAAGTAAATAATAACCTTGTTAAAATTTGTACACTGGATCCTGTGAATGACTTCAAAACTCTTGCAGATCAGGGAAATTCACTGATTGATCTTTCTGCTAAAATGACAGAAGCCATACAGTATATAGTATACTGCAACCTAGACGGTACCTATGAGAAACCATTAGCAGCAATGAAATTCTAGAAATGAATGTGTTATGTCTGATCCTTCTCCTTACAACAATTGGTTAAAAAACTTCAAATTATCGCTTACTGATCGCAAGAAGGAAGATTTCTTAGATCTCATAAATGGAAATCTATTGAATTTTATACTGAAGGAAGAGAACAACTCAAGTACGTATGAGAACGTTAATAGTCATGATATCCATGTAAATGAGAATGATACAGTACCTGATGCGCCAGAGTTAACTATAGATACTGAAATAAACGACCTGTTTGATGAAATGTGAATAAACCCCTTTATTTTTTAAATTATCTTTTGTTGTGGTGTGTGTGTGCTTATGAAGTCAAATTAGACATATAATAGAGCTCAAATAACAAAGACTCTGAAGCTGAATTTTTGGTGGAAACAATGAGTAGAAATAATGTGCTAAAAGTTCTCATATATTCCATGAGTGCTGAAAAAGTTATTCGAGGTCTAATGTTATAAGTCTCTTTTTTTTTTGTCTGGTAATTTTATCAAAAATACTTATAATTAGTCAAAACCAAAATCTTAGGTGGTCACTATATTATCTACAAGACTGCGGTCCGATTTGGGCCGAAAGTACTTTTAGCGCGCTTTTGACAGATGGCGCGACGTCATAAATGACGTCACCAACTCCGCCATCTTACACTCGCGGCCCTTGCTCCTCGGCGTTAGCACTGTAAGCGATAGGTCAAATTCATAGAAGTAACGTCAAACACAAAACATATTAAAATTATTTTATAGAAAAGTTACCTAGTATTACTGAAATACTCAGAATAAACTTATGAATACCAAAATTTTGTTGGGCGTGGATAATAAGATACTCGTAGGTTGTCAATCATAATGGTGACAATATCTTGCAAAAGACTACGAATAAATTAATATTTAAATATTAAGGTAATGTGCCGATAACTATGTACGATTTGACAGCGACGGTAGGGATTTTTGCGCGTTTATAATTTGGACAAGCGAAAGTGCTAAAAGCGCTAAAAATACTTTTTTCTCAAATCCTCCTTCCTCGCGGTTGTTGTAACTTTGTCTCTGCTCCGTTGATTAACATGAGGAGCACATAAATGAGTGCTTCGGGCGTGGAAGGAACACGAGAAGCCATCTTATTTAACTGACCTGGATGATATGGTTAATGCGACGCAGCATGTTCCTGAACATCTCCTCCTCCTTGGGCGATATCTGGGAGATGAGCCTTCGCATCTGGCCGGTCTTCGGGTCCGGCACACGGAAGGAGTCTGAGAGGCCCATGTCCGCGTCCAGGATGTTCGACCAGGGGAACAAGTGGACTATCCTGGGGAGAGAAGTGTCAGTTTTAGTCACAATCAAGCAAGAGCTGATGGATGTTGGCGCAGCGTTCTGAAATTCACCATTTGAAGGCAGAGAGTGTGCGATCATTATAATGGCCGCTGAATTCTATTTTCTGAAACGGCTGGTCACAGGCGGTATGCATTCATGATTATTAGTGATCAGCCGTTTCAGAAAACTTTCGAGAGCGTTTTATGTTCAGCAGTGGACGTCTTTTAGCTGCAAATGACAATGATGAATCAAAATTATTAAATCAACGAAAAGGCTAATCGTATATTTTTATAAAATATCAGCGTCTTTCTCCTCAAAATATAGCCTAAATATGATAAAAATATAAGCCTATGTAACTCCCTGATAATGTAGCTTTATATTGGTGGAAGAATTTTTGAAATCGGTCCAGTAGTTTCGGAGCCTATTCAATACGAACAAACAAACTTATTAGTATACATAGGCTGTCTAGCAGCGGCTTACCCGCGTGTATGTACTATTTTTCCCGTAGAAATATAGCCTAAAAATTTGATGCCAATGGCTGGTATAATATCTAGCTATTGATGAAAGTATTTTTTAAATCGGTCCAGTAGTTTCGGTGCCTATTCTATACCAACAAACAAACAATTAAATCTTCCCTTTTTATAATATTAGTATGGACTTTGAAAAAAGGGAAGTTATCTAATTGCTTATTAGCCTGTCTAGTCCGGATGCTGGGTTCCACCAATACCAACATTGAGTTCAAAGTTAAGAGGACACATCACGGTCGAGAGAATTGAAAAATAGGTATTTTTACAATCTATTGCTGTCTTTTGCAAACCTCGAGCTCGACGCTGAATGCGATAGAGACAGATGCAAATCGGGCCGAAAATACCTATCAAAAGTACACAAAATCGTCGTTTCGTAGTCCTCTTATCCTTTTTCGAAAAGTTGACCAATTTACTTACTTTTTTCACTAAAGAATAAAGAAGGACTGTGGCCGTGTTCCTATGATTTTCTTTTTTTGAAACAAACTAATCAAACTGGTTTTTGGGATGTTTGAAAACAGCGAAAAATATGAGCATTCTTTTAGATTTTAGAAGGTTCATATCTCTTTTAACAATTAACTTATTCAAAAAAGGAAAACATAGGGCCATGCCAACAGTGGTAATAGATTTTTTAGGAAAAAAATATTCCTCTACTAGCAAAATCCAGGGAGGAAACAGAGGACTACGTTTGTATGGAAAAACGGCGCTTCTGTATCCTCTTAATGGCTATGATAACACGATTGGCCCAGTACGCTGTAGCACGGTTTCTCGCCTCGATTTCCGTAGTGTCCCGGGTTCGATTCCCGGTCGGGTCAATTCAGGAAACATTATTTTCTGAATTGACTCGGGTCTGGGTGTGCTGGGAGACGCCCCTGGCTTATTTCCTTGTGTGGTACCTCGTAACACAGGGATATTAATCCCTACTTCGAGACTATAACAAGAGGTGTGTTGTCTGGCGCATATTTATATTTATTTATTTATTTATAAACACAGCACAGACTATGTTTCAAAAATCAAAATCACACTGTTCGACTGAGTAATTAACCGGGGCCATGAACACCTAATGAGACTTAAGACTAAAAGATATCTATATTATTATATATGGCTCATAAGCTGCCAACATAAAGACGTTCAAAAGATGCAGCAAGCATCATCCGGTCAGCTTATCGCTGATAAGATCTGTGACGTCAGCGCTGGCAAAGTGCCAGACTCAAAAGTGATTAATTGGCGAAATTTCTGGCCTCTTGGGACATTGCCCTGGGTAATGTCAAATTTTACGTAACATGCTTCACGTGAAGGATGTGACATAACAATGGTGAGTCATTTGGGAGTAATATAGGAATTTAATAGTACGCGCTTATAATAGCTGGAATTGCTTTTTGATATATATTTTACTAGCGATGCGCCCTAGCTTTGCAAGGGTGCGACTTAGATACGCTATACGTAAAAATACAAATAAACCTTCCTCTTGAATCAATATTATCCATTGATGAATACCGCATTAAAATTCGTTGTCAATTTGAAAGATCTAAGATGGCGGAAAGCGATTTTGTTATAAACTAAAGTGATTGATAGACATACAACGTCGGTGGTGGAACGCTTGGTGGTAAGCGATTACCGCCGCCTATGTGGAACACCGGAGGGATCACCAGCGCGTTGTCAATCTGGTAAGATAAGCAGGAAGTATGTTAAAGTTAGCAAGCCAAACAACAGCTCCTCTGAGCTCTGGGTAGCTCAATCACACTGCCAAAGCAGCACTTGCATCTCTCAGGCGGGTCGTTTTATTAGAAAAAAGTTTAAAAAAAAACCGGCCAAGGACTCGTGCAAGGAACGAGGGTTCCGTACAAACCTTATTTAAAATGTTAATATATGATGTAACTGAACATTTACGGTTTTCGCATTTTTTTCCTTTAACTGTGATATAACACGTTGCTTTGTACCATATTCCAAGATTCTGAGTTCACGGGAAGTACCCTGTAGGTTTTGATTCCCTTGAGAGTGTCGAAAATTAGCGGAAATTTGCGGCTTAAACGGCTGTATCTTTTGATTGCGTTTGCGCCAAGGGACAGTAGACCTGAGTATTTGATATAAATTCCAGCTTGATACCTAACTCGTTCCTGAGAAAAAGGGTCTTGACAGACAGACAGACGGACGGACGGACAACAAAGTGATCCTATAAGGGTTCCGTTTTTTCCTTTCGAGGTATGGAACCCTAAAAAGTAATTAGCCTACATACTGTCTGCTGGTTAAAGGTCTCAATCGTTGCAATTAACTCTTCGCTACAATTGACGTTTCGGATTAGTAAATACGAAAAAGAAACCGCTGCTGTGACTTTACATGACACGAGATCAAAACAAATACGGATAGTCATTAGTCACTAAATGAGCACAATTTCTATCTATTAGTTTCGCCTAATGGGAAGATTCTGTCGTATTACGAGTTTTTTTTTTGGTCGACTTACTGCTGGCTCACGTTTAAAATGTATTCTGAAGCCAAGAAAACAATGCCAAAACTGTTACAGCTGCAAAAAGTATTTTAGGTCGTAAAATAACATATTTTTTGTCTTATATTTCAGCAGGTGCCCGTCAGCTGGGTATCATGATTTGGCTTAAGAAATCACGATATCGCTTTAATATTTTATTGCCAAGAGATCATAATGCAAAGAAGCAATGATGTTCAATTTATAATATTAGATTATGCGGGTATAATATTGCAATAAAGCTCAAGTAACATTCCTTGACGTAAGTTTAATCATTTGAATACAGAAGAAAAGTCTTTCATGTTCATAGACTTCGGTTGAAAACTGTTGTATTTATTTCTGAAACCTATGTACCAATTAACAATGTGAGCGGGTATAAAACAGCGTCACCCTCTTCATTTTCTTTATTGCACATCGCATTCAGCAGACATACGCATAAGTTTATTTTCATTCCTCGCGCCGCAATATACAACCTAGACTAAAACGAACTCGCGTACAAGGGGAATTGCTTAAAGTTGTAGGAAGACAGCCCATTCGGAAAGCTTATTTTATTAAGCTTGCATAGCTATAAAAACATGATAAAGCGTTGTTCTTTTGGCAAGCATTTGATACACGAGAACGCCTGCTCTTTTAAGGACCACCTAAATACTTTTGGACCCAAAGCAATCCAGTCTTGTACTTGGGAGATAGTTGCTCACTAAGCAGAATAGCATGAAACCTTTTGAGCTGAAGGTAAGGAAGTACATACACCTCTTCTTATCAGACGTGTAACTCCTCCGGAACGTCTGCACTTATGGCTTCGAACTGTTACCGCGGGACTACCGTTTTAGGTGTTGGACAGTATTTCCGTGTGTAAGCTCACAGACACGAATACTAGTACCGATGAAGACTAAGCTCCGAGAAACTTACCCCTCCTTGTCAGAAGTGATGCTCCTCATGAACGCCTGCACTTCAGGCTTAGCGCTGTTGTCGCCGAAGTACCGCTGCAGGTCCTCGATGGTCTTGTGGTGGGTGAGCACGTTGCCGGTACCGCCGGCGATCTGCTGCATGTAGCAGCGGGCGCGCATGATCACTTCGGATAATTGTAGCTGGAAGCAGAAGTAGAGTTTCAAGCTTCTTCATAATAGGGGTAGGAACAGCAATTTCTCTAAACGCCAAATCACATAATGAATCGTCTAAAATGATGATGGCCATGTTTCGCAGTGTCGTGGAATAGCACAAGTAGTTAACCTACTGGCAGTACCATTGTAACTTGGGTTTGTCATTTATTTATTTCTTACCAAAGGAGTGTTGGTTATTTTGGAAGAACATAACAGTAGATGTTTCAAGATTAACGTTAAAAGGTACATTACAAAGTATGATTCTCAAAACTTACTAATAGTTGTGGCCTTCCAAGCGCTGTTAGTTTAACAGCCATGAGTCCCGTGCTTTTGGTTATACCTTAAAAATAAAGATTTTCAAAGATAAGAGTTGTTAGGCTCAGTATATCCCGACAGAACGTCAAGCTTTATGTGAGCACCTCATGCTGTTAACTTAAGACCCATTTGGCAAAGGTTTGTAAAGGTTGGTCCCAATGAAAAACCAGAATCCATATCTCAACAAGACGCCAGTTTTTCGTTCAGTTTTTAAAGAAGCTAAAAACTGTCAAGACGCCAAGCATTAAGGTCCATCAAACTAGCCTTTAGTCCAAGATGCTAGACAAAATGAAATATCGTAAGGAGCATCGAAAGACAGCTTCATCTAGACGTAAGAAAAGGAATATACACAATACATAAATATACCTACACTTCATTCGAGCGTTTCTAAAACTTAGAACCTTAGCTTAGTTTCTGTTTTAGGCCAATTGGCCTAGAATATTACATTAGGAATACACTATAAAACCAAACAATCGCGCAAATCAAATGAAGACAAGTTGAACTTACCAGCAACAGCGTCGATACTCTTCAGGAAGGCCTCCATGTTCTTTTCGCAAGCAGCCTCGTTCAGGTAGAAATACGTCCTCGCGCTGGTAACCTTGTACCGACGATCGGCGAACCGCTGCTCCACGTGGTACTGCTTCAGCTGACCTTCCTCTTGCGTGTCGCCGAAGGTCGAGATGGAGGCGCTGCAATTTGGATGACAAGGTTATACAGGATACGTATGTTTTTTTGGTTTTTAGCATTTTTACAATCCTCTATTTTAAAAGACGCTTGCCTTATATCAATGACTAGCTGCCTAGACAGACTTCGTTCTGTCAAAAGTAATTGCACGTCGCGGCGTCTGTAAAGCAGCACATCTCGCCCGCATTTCTCCGACTTGATTTACATATAATATTATTTTTTACTGAATGTTTTGTTCAATCAAAATTAATTATAGCCTATGTCACTCCCTGATAATGTAGCTTCATTTTGGTGAAGGAATTTTTAAAATCAGTCCAGTAGTTTCGGAGCATATTTATTTCAAACAAATAAAAAATCAAATCTTTTCCTCTTTATAATATTATTATTACGAATATAGATGGACAATTTTGGCTTACAAGTAGCTTAGTACGACGAACAGCCACTCAGATTAAGTTATTATTTTCTAGTTTATATCTTTAGGATACGCTATACGGAAATATCTACCAAATCTGTTGCAGAAAGAAAAGCTGCCATCATATTGGCTATTCGAGAGTGTCGTGGCCTAGGGTCCCGAGTTCAAATCTGGCCAAAACGAAAATTTTTGTGTTCATTGTTAAAAATCCAACTTACTCTCCGGTGATGGAAAACATCGATAAAAAACCAAATCGATAAAAAACCAAATCAACCAACGTGGTAGGTGGCTCACCACCTACCACGTTGGGTTCTAATACCATTGGTGGAAAGTGGTCACTTGCCTCTGACTACCCCGTTTGGGATAAAGTCGTGATGGTATGTTATCAATAATCTTTATAAATTTATTTTAAGAGCACTTCTTTCTTCAGAGCTGTTATCGTCATTTCTCTTAGCGTCAATTCATCAAGCATTTGTAATTGTTCTATAATATATTTGGCCTTTCTTGAACTTTTTGTATGACCTTCCACCGTTTTCAGAAGACTGACTCCATCCTTTCCTTTTTATTTAGCAAACCGATTTTACTTCTAAGATTATCTTTATTCGGTTAAGTTCAACTGCCAAAATTGATGAAATCGTTGGTACTAAATTCTGACCATGAACGAGTCTGAGGCGATCAACCTCCTTCCATAATTAGCATATACCCTTCAGGGTATGTTAAGATTCGATTTAGCGTTAAGTAATAGGACCCTATTACAAAATACTAGATACTGAAAAAAATATTACGTCGGTCGCAATGCGCACATGACATTGCAGCAAAATTCTTTCATTGATCAGAATGTTTCAAGGAGGACTGAAACATAAGTAAAGTCAAAGATTTGCACCCTGAAACGTATTTTGTAGGTGGTTCTAACTTTACTTCTGTCCAAATGTCCAAATCCGAAAATATCGGACGTTTCGTATAGAGAGCGTAAAATAAAGATGAACTTCCAAAGTATGTGAGAAGCATACATCAAAGTGATTTGCCAAATATGGGATCTAAACATTTGCTAGTGTGATACGAGTGCTTGATATTAAAACATGAAGGCATGAATATTTCGTGCTCAGAAAGCAGATTAAACTTATGGACTTGAACTTGCATCATGACATGAGACTATTACTAGTTAATTTAAGCTTCGAGGTGCTAATATCAAAAAGGCGTTCCCAAGGTCAAATCTGGTAAGTAACACTATAATAATATATATAATAAATCCCTGGACATTATTCCACACAGCGCCATCTAGCCCCAAAGTAAGCTAATTAAAGCTTGTGTTATGGGATACTAGACAACGGATAAACATACTTAAATACATTTTCTTTTGTAAATACATACTTATTATACATAGGAGACACCCAGACCAGTACAAACAGACATGTTCATGCACACAAATGTTTGTACTGTGCGGGGATCGAACCCGCGACCTCTGGTGTAGTAGCCAACTTCTTAACCATTACACCAAGTCGGTCGTCATCTCCGTAACACTCTTATTATGGTGAAGTTAAATTTATAATGTAAACTTCTTGTATCCTGAAAACTCCACGCATTTCTTGCAGTGGGCATTTGGTACGTAGTACGTAGTGTTCACGGTTGACAGAGAAAAAGTGTTTTAAATATTGAAATTTCAAGACTTGAAATAAGTAGCTCTTAATCAAGCTAATATAATGAACTGCAAGCCAAAGGTTGATAAACAAAGACCATATCGTTGAGACCTACCGAAAGTAACGACTCCTTTTCAGCACCTGCGAAATTTGATATAGACAGAATAAGGCTGACAAGACCATCAATGACATCATAATGACGGCTTTCTGCACGGTTTCGAGGTTCATAAAATCTGTTGAATTACTTAATGAATTTTCATGTCACATTCTGCCTAGGGCAACATTACAAGTTGTTGCCAGCTAAAAATGAATCATACGCTCAGTTGGTACAAGCTAAATTACCTAATTGTTGTCAGTCACACGCGATGATAGGTGGAATGTGCCTTGGAAACGGAGACGAAATTCCATTAGGAAACTATAAACATTTTTACAGCACACACGAACAACCTTGAAAAAGTTTTTGTTCTATTTTCGGTTATCGTTAGAAAAGATTGCAGCTGCGAGCTACATGTGCGTGCATTGTGGAAGACTTGGTAAGATTGGTGCACAGAAAATACTTTTTCCGTTTGAAGTTTTCTTTCCACACACCTCAGGCGCACTACTCGTAATGAAGCTGTAGGCTAGCACAATAATTCAAAAATACGAACATTGAGAACTAAACTGCTGGCAGTGGGCTGATTTTACCAGTAATGTGACCAGTACCTCTACCACGAGTAGCCACTTTAAATTTACGTTATCGTTAGCTTAAAAATTTGTATTGGAATTTGACATGACATGACGTGACATGACAATGTCAAATCCCAATAAAAAAAAATACGCGAACGATAACGTAAATTTAAAGTGGCAAGTCGTCGTAGACATACAGATGAGTGTAGCTAACCTAAAGAGTTTATGGGAGAAATTACATTTGCGATAGTCTTTTGCGGTAAGATATTCTGAAAGAAAACCCAGGCTTTAACTAGGAAATCAAATAAATATGCGCTCATTCAATATTCCAATTGTTGAAAAGAATCAGCTTACAACATAACAGCAGCAAACCGTTAGGCACTACGTAGCGTGACCTACTCAAAGAGATCAATAGCCCGATATTTTTTGTCGCCCAGATTGACGCACATACTAAATATAAGAACTATAGCTAAGGTACGTTTCCTTGCTACCAATTGGGCGCTTTACATAACATGACAATTGAGGGAGTAAAATATGTCGAAGATATTATTGGGCCACATAAAAACAAGCTTGGAGGCATGCCAATTTCCCTTCATATCGGTATCAGCAGTTTTAAATTGAGTTTGAAATGGCTCGTTCTCGCTGTAGGGATTTATTTAATGGCGTGCCTTTCGGGACAGTGAGAAAAAATATTTTTGTTAATTTGCTGATTATTTATTAAACGGCCAACGAAGCATAATTTACTACTATTTGACTACTTTCAAATCCTTATAGTAAAAGTATTCAGCCTTTAACCTGTCCCAATGGGCAAAGGCCTCCATCATTGAAATCAAGTCATCGCCACAATTGATGAGTATTGGCTTTATCACCACGCTTGCCTAATGCGGGCTGGTATTCAAAAACCCGGGCTTTGTTCCAAAGGTTCCGAAAACACACTGTGCCCGACCACAGGTCGGGCAAATTGAACCCGGGTCTCCGGCCGAGATCTGAAGCCGCTCGGCCACGTAGGCGCCTATCAAATCCTTATATCATTAAATTTAAAATAAAATTAAAAGAAAATCGAATGGTTGTATCGATGCGAATGATGCCAATATTAATGTCATTGAGTCTGGAGAAGATTTTTCATTGTCTGGATTCCAAAATACTATAGCAAAATTTGACATAAACGGTTCGATTAATGTAAACGCATCTTTACAATAATTAACTTTCACTAGCCTAATATTAGACGTACTAGTTCAACTAGTTGGCACTAGGCGACATCAACAATTTCTTATTTACAAACCTTATTATAAAGACGTATAAAATACAAATTGACTTGCCATGCATGCCAATAAAATTGCCAATCATACATGACCTGGTTCCTGAATCCGATTTAATATCACATAAGAGAAATAACACAAGAACTGGTAAATACAAAGTTACATGTCATGTAACTGTCATGTTACACAGTCTGATGAGAAGACCCAGTATGTCTGGCTAAAAACCAACGGCGTCTTTGACTTTGACCCTGTCCATTGCTAAGTGTTCTCTATCGCTTCTACAATGAGGAATGCTCTGAAGAGTTATTCTAGCTTATCCCTTCCTCACCCTTCCTCTCCCGCACCACGCGTGCTGGACTACGTAGTCATTCAGACACAATCCAGCATTTGTTGCCTCGCACCAAAAGGTTCGGTGACTCGTTCCTTTGTCGTACCATCCAGACGTGGAATGCTCCAGCGCATGGGTTTCTTTCCTCTTATAGTCCCGGGGTCTACAAGCGGGGCGTGAAAAGGCATTTCGGCAGGCCTTCAAGGTGAGGATGGCCAGCCCAGTGATCGTTTGCATGACTAGGCTTGTCTCACGGCCAGTTTCCATCAGGTGGAGTGAGGTCATCTTGACGGGCAATAAAAAAAACGGTTGTCAATTCGCTGGTATTTGGTTTATTTCGTAAATTTGGTTTATTCTTTACATATAAAAAGACATTGTGCATTGAAGGTGAATGTCACATTTGTTTGAATATTTATCACAGATGCCAGTATACCATGCTAATAGAGGTATGAATGGATCTAATATCGAATTTAAAGTCTGCGTTCATGCAACATCATGAATATTCAAACGAGAGGCTATTATTTTTGATTTTTAATAAATATCAAATGATATTCAGTGGATAGCAAGTAGCAACAGTACCTATCAATTTATTAAGTTCTGCAGAGATGCTTATGAAGAAGAAGAAGAAGAATGTTAGTAAATATTTGAAAAATCGTAGAACCATGTCCACTTATTCACGTGAGAAAGACATTAATTCTCATGACCTTATACCATGCTGCTTAAACGTAATAAAAAAAAATACTTGGCGAATGACCTCGCATCAAAAGAGGAGAAGGAATCAACAACGGTAAGGGTACGTACGCACTGACCGGTTGGCCGCAACGCCGCTACTACGCGGCTACCCGTCCGGCTAGCCGCAGGACGCGGTTGTAAAACTTGTAATACGGCTGGCCGTAGTCGCAACCGGAAAGTTTTCGAAGAGCTCAAAAAGTATGAAGTAAACCGCAAACTACTAGTAACCGCGTAGTGGGTATAGCAACCGCCGGCTGACCGTCAGGAGGACCGCAGGGCTGCGAACGACCGCAACGGTTGAGCGGCAGCCGCATGACAGTGCGCACAAAAACTAATTTTTCATACATATTTTTGACTACGGTTAGCCAGACGGCTGACCGCATAGTGCGGAGGTACCCTTAGACAGTTCTTATAAAATGGATCCTATGGATCGGACGCAAAAATCGGCCCCCATTCCACACACTACATATTAATATAGATCGATTTTGAACTCTAACGTGATGATCATAGAATAGACTTCGTATGCTTCATGTTCCGAACCGTAACGTCTCAGAACAGTCTAGCGGAGGGATCTGGGTGACCTAGATTTGTTTCGGAGCTATTTTGGCGTGGACCTATACACTTTCTATAGAAAGAGCTCTATGACGACAGGTCTTTTTCGAGTGGAAATTGGCAGCCGACATTCCCAGAACTGAAGGTAACTCGAAGTGGCTTAATTATAAATGATTCTTCTTCTTAGTGACGATGATCATGTATTTAAAGGGGCCATGATCCCTCTCGGGAATACTCTGGATATAGCAAGAGCCCTACCTACTTAAATGGAGGAACTCAGCACGGTCAAACCAACACTGCTCTGTTCTCTATATGGCCCAATTATGAAGAAGCATACAGCTCCAATTGCTTATACTTCACGTTGAACTTCTAGTATGTTCTAAACACGAGAAGAGTACTTTTTCCCATGAACAATAGGTACTTATTGCGAAACAACTTCAGAGGGAAAGTACGTGAACTATACCTACTATAGTGTATGAAAAGAATAAAGGTTTTACAAGCGATTTAAACGGCGAATCTCTATGTGAAGATTCAAGATAAATAAGAGGCATGACTTTTAATATAATTTGTAAGAATTTCACTCAAATTTGCATTGTAAAGTCCAGTAGAAAAACGGTTTTCGTAAATAATAGAAATGGGACTCTATCTTTTTCGTCGATCGTCGATGTCGATCGTTTCTTTAGTGAAAAGAACGAAACCAGTGTTATTTCAAATTACGTTATTGTAACCGTCGCGTCGTTTGAATTGATATTTTCAACGTTCAGTTGATACTTCAAAATTACTTTCAAGGTCAGCAAAAAGCCTTCCAGGTAGAACTCTGAAAAATTAACTATCATTCACACAAATTGATAATGACCATGAAACATCGAAATGAACGTTTGCACGTGGCCGTTGACCTCGATCTTGACCGATCCATCCAACTCATCACTCTCAAATCTTCGCGGTGTAATGACGTCATTCATTTCCCGTAATTAATTATGATTCGTGACGTCACGACCGCCGCTCGGTCGCGGGGAAGCCGTACCGTATGGCGCGAGTCGGGGCCGAATCACGGCTTTGATCTTGGCCGCCGGTAAAGTACTATGTTTGCTGTTAAACCACAGAATAGTAACAGTAACAGTATATTACTGGGGATTTGATATTCCGACGCGATATTTTCTATCCGACATACACCTGACACTTTTTTGATAGATTTTTCATACTTAATGATTTTAGTGTACACTGCTTCAGTGTATTTTTTACCATAAAGGCACAAAACTTTAATTTTCTTTTTCTCGTGGCAATCCCGGATGTCAAAGTCATTGAAACTAGACTAGCAAGATTATACAGGGTGGTCCAAACATACACGTCAATAATTCTTTTTTAGCTTCCTCACACTTAGGGGTATCCGAAAATACCCCATGTATGTTACCCGATCTTTTGTAGTTTTCGAGTTATGATTTTTTTACGATTTTTTGAAAATTTCTGGGTTGAGTCACTTTTTCGGTCAGTGTAGCGCGATCTGTTATGATAAATGACTGATTTTTTTTTCTTTATTAGATGAATAATAGTGCCAGATGATTCTGAAGAATGAGGCGGACCCTGGGACCTCACACACCAGTGTGGGTTCACAACCGGGATAGACCGCACGGATGATGATTATGATTCTGAAGAATTCACATCCATAACGCTCAACATAACTCTAACAAAAAAGTTGGAAACTGAAAAATTTAGAAATTTGGTTTTTGCCCTGAATTTTGAAGGCCGTTTTAAAAAAAGTTACATAATTTTTTTTTTTTTTTCTGTTACATGTAAATTTCAATGAGTTACTTTTCCTCATTTTTGCAAAAGGTAGTGGAAGCCTAGCATTAAATGTTGCGACTCAGTTTAACCCCTTAGTGCATAGAAGATTGTATTCTTATGCAAAAAAAATATCCCATAGACTGAAGACAAATTTGACCAGTAATTTAACACCAAAAACCTAAAGGTGCAAATGTGGCACCCGATGCAGAAGGGGTTAAATTATTGATATTTTTTCCTGTGCAGGACAGGAAAAAGAAAGAGTGATTAACAAACCAGGGAAATCACCTCTGGTTTTAATCGTAAGCAACATAGGTAAGTCGTAGGTATTGATCGAAACTAATAGATGACAAATGAAAGTTTAGCAAAGACTTTGATTTATACTAGAACCTAATATCTACTTATGTTATAACAACATCCGATGATTTAAAATTAAAAATAATATGAAAAATTTAAAATCAAATAATGAATATGTACTACTAAAGTCTGTCAAAAATACTGAGAATGATAGGATCTACAAGTCAGTAACTCAACTCCGAATTGACATTAAAATGATTGCACTAAAAGAAAATGGCTACGTAACAACAAATGAGTTCGAAACACGCAGTAACAAAAAGTACCCGAATGTCTAGCAACAAAATAAACAAAACTAAATTAAATAAGCGAAAAAAATAAACATAAACCCAACGACAGCAATGTCGCGCAAGCTCCTCGGCCCGTTTTTTAGCAACTCGTTCAATTTCTCACTTGTCAAGCTGCCTCTGAAAGAAGCCCAATTGTGGCCTTTGAGTTATATTTAAAAAGAACACATAAGGTACATACAAAGTACCTATTCTACCATCAAATAGAACCGATAAAGACACGATATTTGTGTTTGACCTGTTAAAAAATACTTCAAGTTATGAACACGTTATTATTAATACCAAGAATAGTTTGAATTAGTTGTCATGCACTGTTTTGAAACTGAAAGAAAAAATATTACTTATGTGTATTTTGTGTACTTTAATTACCTGAATAAATATTTTGAATCAGTTTGAATTCTAGCAAACGATTTGATCCTTTCAACACAAATTACTTATATCAATCTCAAGTGCAAGTCACGACAACAACAACAATAAATACAGCCTTATACGTCCCACTGCTGGGCACAGGCCTCACCTCAACTATGAGGTGGTACGAGCCATACTCCAACACGCGGGCTCAGTGCGGATTGTTGGAGAGGTGAATGTAAGGCCAGTGATAAACCTTACCGTCAGATGTTATCAAGCCGCCTTTTTAGGCCTCTGTCTAGGCTTTACGACTGATATCTTGCGACGTCAGCCGGGACCAACTGTTTAACGTGCCTTCCGAAGCACGGAGATGCCCGAAAAACACCTCACTTAATTTCGGTCGGGATGGTCACCCGTCCATAACCCGACCTGACTGGCGTTGCTTAACATCGGATCGTTGCCGATCCGCTGCCGTCATTAACCACGCGGGCACCTCATCAATCAAGTCACGAATGGTGTTGAAAACGCACATTGCAACTTGATCTGATTTATTAATTTAATTTTACTCTTCAAAAGCTTAAGTATTGAGCAAAAACTAAAGATTAATAATACAATAAACAAAGAATGAAGGTAGTAATTTGTTTATTGTTTTATCAATCTACTAATGCATTGTTGTTATACATTGTTATAAAACAACTATTGCATTGTTTCTCAAAAGTTTCTTGACCTTTCATAAACTGTGCATGTGTACATGTGGAAATGATTAAATCACATTTCGTTTACAGAAATTAAAGACCTGTATTTACTATTAATTATCTAGTAAAGAAATAACAATTTTCAAGCTTTCACACTTAAGACAGGCACATTTTGTTCGGACGATTTAGATTCAAAATTCATTTTATGCGAATTTATAGAAAAGTTTGATAGCTTACAAATTAATTGTGCAAAGTGAACTCGCTCACAATATCCTGTGAAACTACTCTCCTAGCGGTGTGGAGCGGATACTGTCACTTCAGCTCTAAAACTCTCAACGTGAGATTTCTTTTAATCTTGTGTATAATTCACACTAATCTTCTTAATAAAGAGCTCTCAAATTGTCAAGATCTCACTACTACTATGTTGGGTTTTTATAGAACGCTCAGGCTACACCTGACTTCAATTTGTGCGAACTAACGTCTCAAATCTTTACTCAAACACAGATCATTGCTCGATTTGCATTCTTAAATACGCAACGCCTTGGTAAATGTTAAGTAAATTACCTTAACGATACATAGAGATGTTAACAGCTAGTCATGTGGTAATTACCATATTTTTTTTCTTGAAATCGTTTTCCATAAATACTACATTGTCGAACGTAACGTCCGAGCCCGTATGTAATATGTTCGCATATTACTATGAGCACACAATGTCGCTCTTTTCAGCAGGGAAGGTCAAAGACGGCATTACAATAATGGTATTTACTGTAAGTCATTCAGAGTCTAACACGATAATGTCACAGTATGTGACGAGCAAGAGCAGTAGCTCAAGAGATCAGAGTAGTTAGGGATGCAATATTATTTCGAAAGAAGGCACAGATTACTTAAATATGTATAGGTTTTTTCTATTTTTATCAACTTATGTTTCGACAATAGTCGCGAATGTCAGCTGAATAGTATCTATTTAAAGAATGATAGTAAAACCTAGCTTAAGACAAACGAGTTTCTCCAAATTTATTTTCATCTTTAGTAATTTTCAAGAATAGTACACATAAGCTGCAAATCAAGCATCAAACGATAGTTACGTAAGTAGTGGTTTTGTTTAGTATCATAATGATTTTAACGAAATTCATACACCATCAGCGTCAATTGGATGATACGAGGACATGACGTTGTGACTAGGCGGCTTATGGGTGGAGCGCACCTCATACCTGGTGTCCTATAGTAATACTATTCGCAGGCTTTATTTATAGCCTAGTACACTCTAGGTACACTGTCTAGCTAGCCTGTATAATTATCCTAATTGTAATCAACATTATTACAGCTTCTCTTAGTCATACTGGGGCCACTACCCCTTATTGCTATTAAAACAGTTTTACCCAGAAATGTCATCTACATGGCAATCTGAACCTTATATAAATATAGGGTGTTGATGTATGAATTTTAGTCTCAATTGTTTACAGATAAAAGAGGAATATTGAGTAAAGTAAGTCTAAACTGGAACTGTGTTCATAACCGAAACTAAAACTGAAAACAGAAGTTACCATATGAATAACATGGTTGCTTTTGCTATATCGAATGATAGGCGGAATAATGTCATGCATTTAGCCTATTGTGTACGGATAAGTAATTCTGTTTTCTAATCACTAGGCTTTGTAAAGGAAAACAATGCGCAGCATCCTACTCTAACAAACAATACAGAAGGAAAACGAATGTAAAAAATGATTCTTTTCTATAAAATAGCTTCCTAATTCATGTACCGGCACGCATGCGTGGTCATTTCTTTGAAATTCATAGCGTTTGTACACGTGTATACGTCAAACGCACTCATTCTGAAAATGTTTTACACTATGTTGACTTTTAAACTAGTACTTGGTAATTTTTGAAACTATTTTAGGGTGCAGTCCTGGATGGAACTACTCGTCACACTGTGTTCTTAAGTATCCTATTTTAACCCATATAGAATACCGCCTGGAAAAATCTCATTCACCAAAAGTAAATCAGCCTTATACCTCCTTTTAGATTACATCTTTACATATTATACATGGCTGAAAATGAAACATCCATAAATAAATAAAGCCTTTTTCATTTTGCAGAAAGAGGCAGAATATGTCTTATCTGATTTAGTATTTTAATTCAGATTATGTTTTTAACCATCGGTGAGTATGAGTAGTCAAGTCTGCAGATAAATTTAACTATTTAGTACGGTTTTTTACCTGACTTCTCTCTTCTCAGCCTCCTCTTGGGACAGGTCCTCTTCAACTGAGTAATCAAGGATTGATTTGACGCCAAAAGAGCGCAACCTGTAAAACAACAACATTTGAATACTGATGAGCTAAGATATTCACACTGACATATAAATATGCACCAGACAACACACAACTTGTTATGGTCTAGAAGTAAAAATAAATATCCTTGTGTTACGAACTTACGAGATACCAGACAAGGAATTAAGGCAGGGGTGTCCGTCTCCCGAGCCAATTGAGATAAGATCGTTTCCTGCATTGACCTGATCGGGAATCGAACCCGAGAATCGTCTTGGTGGCGAGAAACCGTGCTACAGTGCACTAAACTAATCGTGTCGTCAATGTAGGCATTAGTTGAGTGTGTTACTTTTTAATTTTGGACATATTAACACCACTGTCTAGTGTTATTTCTTCTGTTTTTCGCAAATTAACTTTTACTTTGATTCTTGAAAGCTTATTACTTACCGCTCGATAGTTGGTTTGATTTTGTTCTGATCTTCTCCAGCGACGAACTGGCCATAGAAGGTGGCCTTCATGATCGCTTCGAACATCTTGTTTCCAATGACCTGGCGAAGTCTCTTCATCAACTGTTCCAACAATAAAAAAATAAATGTACTCATCAAAAATTTAAGTCTAACAGATGATATTATACCCAGACCCAGTTAGACAAGATTGGGAAAAAATTAAGTCAGTTTGTCTTTGGATCTGAACTTAAATGGTCTCTAACCATTGCGGTAACGGGCTTGTCGAAAGCTTAATTAAGATATTTTCAATTAATCAAATACTTAGTTCTTGCAAGTAAATGTGTTCCTAAAAGTTTTGCAACAAATTTTATCCTTATACACTGCAAAGGCTAATTTTATGATTTAATCACATCAAACAAAAGTTTTGCGGTCCTAAATACACACGCTATAAAATCACGAGTGGAAGCCAGCACACTAATTACACAATAGAACCCCTCAATTAATCGTTAAATTATTTTTAAAACGTAAAAATATTTTTCAAAACGCGTTTTGCCATTGTTAACCGTATGATTTACCTAACAAAATTTGTAGTTTGTCGGCCGTTTGGTAGTAGGTATTTCTCAGTAGCGTTTGCGAGAACAGAAAGTCAGAACAAATTGTCAATGAAACTCTTCTTTACTTACTTAAAAGCCTGTTTTCCATCTAACTAAGACTGGCACCACGCCTGTCTATAAAACGTTATTTAAATATGGATGAATTTTTTTTTAAAAGGGTTGGATCGTTGCTTCATTGGAAATCGGGCTAACCAGGTAACCAAATAAAAAGAAAAAAAATGACATAAAAACCTATCACACATTAAGGTATACGAGCTGTTTTCGAAGCAGCACACTAGAATGAAGCTGTATTTCGATGAAGCTGTAGTACCAAAGATCATATCCATATACTGAGGCAGACTGTACAGAAGACGAATGCGAATGGTAATAAAATTATATAAAACCCAGTTCTTACATTATAAGTGTGAGTTTTTTAACAAAGTAAAATACTTACAAGGAAAAAAGATAAAGACAGTAGCAGGAAGATTAAGATGGCTACCGGAGAGATAGTTATCGTTGGCTTAGACTCAGAGGTTTCGTTGGATGGGTTTTTTTCTACAGAGGGACACTTGTGAAAAAGTAGTGTTAAAGCCGTGTGTTTTAAAAAATGCGGGTTAAAGTAGAGTTTATATTTAGAACTCCAGCATATTGTATTACTGGAGCCATTTACAAAGGTAGCCTGGGAGTTCTAAATATAAATTCAGAGTTTACCTGGTTAATTCTTTATCTTCATGCATATTTGTTAAGGCTTATAATATCGCGATCCCCTTCAACCAGCTTGCAGAATGCCGAACATGAGCTACTGGACACGCATGTCAACTGTGTCAGTTTTCTACATTCCCATAACAACAATGTGCCCGATTGAGAACAATAAGATCTAATAATGCAATATTGTTTTGTTTGACTAACGTCACGATCAGAGAGAGACTTCTATCAGACATATTGAATACTAGATTTCCGCCCACGGCCTCGCGCGCGCGTGGACTAGTTTTTCTCACACGTTGGGTTAATATGTATATATATCAAAGTTTTCATACGGATCCCAAAAGCTTATATGCCTATAGCAATCAGGGATAATGTAGCTTTTTAACAGTGAAAGAATTTTCGAAATCGGTTCGGTAGTTTCGGAGATTACCTACCTCAAACATACAAACTCACAACCGCTTACCTCTTTATATTATTAGTGTAGATTATGTTGGGCTTCGTGGTCGTTCGGATTTAAAAAAAACGAGAATACATAAAAAAGTAAGTTTTAGAATCGGTTTCGAGCTCACGATTTTTTATTGCAAATGGCTCCTGCTGATTAGCTGCAAAAGGCTTTGACAGCGTTACAGAATTATTCAGTTCAGTATTTCATTCAGAAAATCAGTCAACAAGACTACAAAAGTACTCGTGTCTCGTACAAGTGGCAGTAGAACAAGAGTGCGTACTTCAGTGTGAGCTCCGAAGGATCATTAGATAACTATCAATTTCAGACCCTATACAAAAAACAAACAAGAAGATGTTAGGGTTTACGGTACCATTTTGTAATCATAGCATCAATTACCTAATGAAGATAACAACAAGATGGCTATTTAAACTACTATTTAAAAAGTTTTTGCATCTTTCTTGAATCTTTTTATGCAAAACAAGAGATTCGGCTGCTAAAAGCTACGGGTTACTACGTGGTTACTAACCGCATTAACATAATGTATGCTTAATTCGACAACAGTATGTAAAATTTGATAGAAAAAAGCACACATACTTAACGGAAAATTTGCACTTACCTAAAATCAATTCAAGAACGTTTGCTAGCAATGCTTATTTATTTTATTCTGTGGCAATGCCGCGTTTTAAAGTATTTCAGTGATTATACTTTATAACGTTTGTTTAAATGCGCCTACAATAATCGCCATTCGTAGCCATAAGTTTTACATAGACCTCGCCAATGTACCTATATCCGAAGCGGCTGATTGCAGACAACTTGCATTACCAAAAATTTGCGAAGACCTTTTGGGCCATCCCACGCCACGTTTGCCTTCAAAAGGTATTCAAACAAGAACTACTCCAAAGGCTATTTACCCTGCCCACTAGCATTTACCTACTCGGCTACGTCAGTAACATCAGGTCTACGGATTTCCTCGACCATGAAGCTAACAATAGTAAGCTTTAGTTAATGCCTAACCAAGCAAGCCTCTATCTCCTAGCTTGATTAAATCGATACATCTCAGCCGTCCGTAAGCATAGCTATTACGAGACCCTATTCAAAACGAGATAGGAGTTTCAAAACTAAGCCTCGAATTTTGAAACGAAAAAGTTGAGCAGCCCTTTTTATCTGACCTCTTCATTATAAATAATAAATAAATAAATATGCGCCAGACAACACACCCCTCGTTATAGTCGTAATGGTCTCGTAGTAGGGATAAATATCCCTGTGTTACGAGGTACCACACAAGGAAATAAGCCAAGGACGTCTCCTAGCACACCAAGACCCGAGTCAATTCAGAAAAGATCGTTTCCTGAATTGACCTGACAGGGAATCGAATACTACGGAAATCGAGGCAAGAAACCGTGCTACAGCGCACTACGTCAATCGTGTCGTCGTTTCTACAGACACGTGACGTGATAGCTTTTATTTGAAGGGTACTCAACTTTCGATTGTCGTTTCTGCATCGGTGGTTAAAGTCTTAATTTAAGAACGATACTCAGCCGTAATTTATACTTTAGTGGCGACTAAAAATGTGAGCGACATTTTTGAATGAACTGTTTTTAGTAAATCTTAACTCAGAACTTAATCACTGTTTGAGGAAGTTCCTAGAATACCAGCCTTAAGCGATTTCTTAACTGTGACGTCTGACTCAAAGTTTGAGCATTCTTCAAGCCGATACTGACAACGCCCCGTAACATGTCAGTAAAAAGTTACTTATTTTGTCTAATATCAAATAGTTTATCATAACTCTGACTTGCTTATATCAAAGCAAAACTTGACATGGCTAACGTCAAGGTTTCGTTAAATTATTCTTGTAGTCCTGAATGGGCATCAAACCCACGACCTTAGGCGTTAAACCTATTGCACCAAAGCTAATGGAAATCGTCCGCGCGTGGCAACGAGCACGTGGGACTACTAAGGACGACTCAAGGAGACTCGACTAAAACCGGCTAGATTTAGGACTCGACTTATCATCTATTTACTATGTTTGTATGTGCTTGATTTTTTTCTCGCCTCATATTATCTGGGTTTCCATTACGCAAGGAGCATGCATGCTGCATTGTATGCAGCTTGAGTAGTGTGATTGATTTTATTGAAGTTTACTTAAAAAATGTTGGCTAGGCTTTCCTATATGCAAATAAGATTTTGCATGCAAGATTTGTTCCTGGCAATCATGGTTTCGAATCCAGTACATCTTGTTGTTTAAAGCCTGACGACTGATTGACAGTAAAATCAAATAATCATAACAGAACCGAATAATATGATATTCTTACTACTATTGACAACATTAAGTTCAGGGAGACTGCCGGATATAGTGCGCAACATAGTAAGTCTACGATTTAGCTTCAGTGGCCAACAAATAGAGACCAAGAGCTGTGACGTCAGACCATTTCGGTCATGCTAAGTGCGGCCAAGGTCGGGGGGATACAACTCGACGCTGATACTGGATGCTTCAATACTAACGCATCGTACCTCACCACTACGCACCAATGTGGATTCAAATTTAATCATTATGCTCTGGACTTAAGGCGTAAATGTTTCTATTCATAAAAATATTCGTATCTGCACAGCTGGAGCGTTGTTCTGTATGGATTTCAGTCCTATGTATTATAATAAATTTTATTCTAAGTTCCAATCTCGCTATTTTGCGAGAAATCGACCTTTTGCGAAAGAGACATTAAGAGAAAGGTACATTCTGCGAAGGAGACATGATGCGAAAGCGACATTTTGCGACGTGAAGACATTTTGCAAAGGAGACGTTTTGCTAATAAGCCAATTATTATATTGAGCGATACATAAAGACAATCTGAATGTATGAATACTTGATTGCAGTGTGTCCATCGTCGATATCTTTTACGATTGTTTGAATACCTAATTACGACAAATTCACCTGTATTTCGTTATTTCAATATCACATAGCTAAGCCTAGGCTATTTAATAAAATCAAAGATGGTCCTAATTTAATACCTCTTTCCGTTCATAAACATACCTGCGTAGCAGCAGTAAATCAGTTAGGTAGTCAGGCTAGCTAAGTTAGATACTATTTACTTACGTTTTTCATGCAACTGATCGATCAATTTTAATTGCGTTTCTTCAGAAATTGAGAATGACATCACGATTTATAAAGACGCTTTGTAACTTTGTGAAACAAAGACATAGTTAAAATCTTTTTGAAGGCCTGCGCAGACGACGGACTTTTCTCCGCGGCGGAGAAAAATGTACGCTCCGCGAATGAAAAGTCTGCCGCGGATTTACCGCGGACTCAATGCACACGGTGTGCGATCATTTCTTGTCCAAGAGTATTTAAATATTCTGAGATTACGTTGTGCTGTAATTTATAGTTAGACCGCATAATTGAGTCCTCGCCTGCGGTGTACAGGGGCGCGGGGGTTAGACGAAAACGGGGGGCGTGAGAGGTGCGGGCGGCAGGCAGAACACCTTGCTTGTTTAGCTATACATGATGTTTAAGCAAAAGAGAAGACGTTTTAAAAAATAATACTGGGTATATCCCTTTATTTTGAATCGATTTTTACGCAGACCAAAATCCGCCGTGTGCGTTGACTGCTCATAGTTCGTTCGTTCTATTTTTTTCGCGGATGCCCGCGTACTTTAATGATTAAAGTTTAATCCGCTACGCTCCGTGGGCGTCCGCGGTGTTTCGGCGGATTTTTGGTTGGGCGTACTTTGAGTCGTTCGTGTGCGTTGCTGGATAGAGTTTGTAAGGGATCTATTTTGACGAACAAAAAATTACGCCGCCGATAATCCGTCGTCTGTGTCGGCCTTTACTCTGACAAAGATATCCCTCTGCCCCCGCCTTAACTTGGGGACTGTGTCCTATTTCGGCGTACGTACTTTTAAAAGGATTTTTTTAAAAAAAATGGACGATGACGGCACATAATATATGAACGGAAAAACGGAAGAAAAAAAGCACTTCGCAAAATATGAGGAAGAAGTATTTATAAAACTACGAGGAAGGTCATATGATTAATATTACTAAATAGGTACACTTCCTGCAAACGACAAGCGACGCCAGTGATAAGTAAAAGACTGACACCAAGAATATGGGAATTTGGTGGTGGTCACAAACAGTCAGAAGACTATTCTGGCTTGTAGGGGACTTTAGAAACTGACCCTGAGTCCAAACAGTATAGAAGACTATGGGTTAATGAAACATACTTATCTGTATAAAACACACTGGAGCACCACAACATTTAATTTAAGTAAATACCCAAAACATATTATATTATACCCTGCTTCAAGTCTATTAGTAAGTTTTAATAAGTTTTTTCCAAAAGCCACTTTTTCTTTCAATGTTTCATTAATTGTAATTTAATGTTATTTTTATCTTACAATTCCTATTTTTATTTAAGGAAAATGTAAGTAAAACAAAGTCAATCAAATCGCACCTTGAACACCTAATAAATACCTAGTAAGTACCTTTTGTTTGCAAGTGTAATTAGATTTTTATTTATTTATTTATTCTTTATTGCACAAAGAAAAAGTACAATTAGCTGACTTAATGCCTAATGGCATTCTCCACCAGTCAACCACTGGGCGAAGCAGAAATCGTGTTGGCGGTGTCTCATAAAACCGGAAATAAAATATACTTATACCAAAATTATACATATTACACATACATAATCATAATACATAAATTTAAAGATAATACACTAAATATCGTACCTAAATCTTAAAATATTTGATTTTATTTAGTTGTTGTTATTATTAGTACCTAACAAGATTTAATACGTATACTATTAAGTGTCTTTAAACCAGGTTCTTTTTTACTATAGCACCAGAAGCTTGTTCTTGGCAGATTTTTGCTCCTTGCGCACTTTGGGCTCATTCCCACGAGTGACGTCATCGCAGAATCGCCAAAAAATATGGAACAAATTTTTTACGATTCGGCAAAATATAAAGCATTTAAATGAACGAATCGTGTGAATAGGCACCTACAACTTAAATATAAGGGTTAAGAGCCTTCCGCTCACCCACTTGTCCGGTGAAATTGTGAAAGCCATCAGCGGCTAACAATGCATGCCATGTAGAAAATAAAAATAAAAAAAAATAGGCACCTACACTTACTAAAGGTGCAACCACACTTACACATGTATATTAATTTCATTTCAAAGTTAAGTTAGACACTACTTACGAGATAAAAACATGACTTGAATAGGAAAGGAAATATAGGAGATGTGAAAGCCATTGATAGCAATTAATTGACAGGTGACCACTGCCTGGTTGCATTTGAGTAAATGAACATCAACAGGGCAGGTTGTTAAGAGGGTTCGCTTTTTGCGTTTGAGGTAGATCGTAAACGTCGCATTTTTTAAAGGTTTTCGTGATTATTAAGCTGAATTCAAATTAGGTATAAATGATCTCTCTATTATTGAGTGCACCTTATAATTTCATAATTATAACTTTAACCTTTAATAAGGCATTGCATTGTATAAAAAATCATAAGTTTTCGCCTGTATGCCCAAGTTTTAAGGTTCTAATTCGGATGGTAACTATTTTACCTCTGCCTTTTTAAGGGTTAACTGTGTAGGTACAGTAACTTTTTAAGTGTCCCATAAATTTAAAAAACGGTTTTTTATTTAATTTAGCAAATAATTGGCGACTACCTAATTTTAGACAATTCGATGTTTTTTTAAATAGTATTATGCACACAGTAGGTAATAGAACAAAAAATTTAAGTTTTATTTCAATTCAATGAAATAATCACGAAAATCTTACAGAAATGCAACATCTTCGATTCACCCCCAGTGAACGCTCTTAGCATTGCAACAAAGCTAACATTTTAACAATGGCATTAATTAATCTGTGCCCTGGGGCCTAATTACAGTCCCTTAAAACTTGTCAAGTTCAAGAACTAAGCGTAGCAAGCAAAAAAACTATTTCAGACTTTTTAGTTGAATAACCAGTAGTTAGAATGTTTTATGCACCTTTCCGGAACTCAGATTTTTCTTGTTTTTTTTTTCGAAGCACATTATTTTCATTCCACTGAAATTAAAACCGCAAGTGATATTTATTTATGGAATCGCTATTTCAAGCCCTTCATTTTGATACCCCACTCAAGGGATTGGGCAGAAAAAAAATTGGCGCCAAAAATCCGCCATTTTTCTTTTATGTACCCAGTGTATCTCACAGTGAATACTAATCTAACGACACCTTTCAAGCTAAAATCCATTGAGCCGTTCAGGCTGGAGAGCGTGCCAAACAATTAAAAAAGGCGGGTAAAAAGGCTCCTGATATAATTAAAAAATTGTTTGATGAACAATAACTACAGTGAGTGAAAAGACATTCGTATCGTATTTTGGAACGGTTCATACATGTAGGTACATTTTATGAAACTATTTTCTTCGTCTGGTTCTGTTTACTTTTGATTTCGCTGTAGTGTGAATGTTTCTCCCAGATAACTATTCACACTACGTCATGATAAAACAGTTCTTTAATATGCTTATTTAGTTGTTAAGGGAAGTTGAAGTGTCTTTACAGTGCTTATGGTTCAAACTTGTATATCTGCAAAACTGAGACGCTCAGCTGCACGCAGATTTCGCGAAACGATAAATCCCAATCAAATTTGGACTCTACTTCCTGTACTGACGTTTCCGAGTCCTCAGATCGATCGACGATCAGATTTCTTCGGTCTGAACCGCACTTCACATCAAGGTGCAATAACTTGACGTAACGCGTTGTCCGATGGCCCTGTCAATGAACTCCACACGTCAAAAGAAGCGGAGGAACGGGTTTCGCGAACATTATTAACTTTAACAACCCCACATTAAAACTAATCTGCACTTTTCACCCCAGCAATAAAGATCAAAGCTGCATTTTGCAGAAAAACGAAAATTGCAGGGGGATTCAAGCATCCAGCCAAAAAGAACAACGTTTTGCTGACGTAAAATCTCATCAATTCCACATACAGCAAGGTCGAAAGTAAAGTAGACTATTAAAGTGCAATGAGAACTTGTCAGGTTGGACATGTGAGAAATTCTTTCCAAATGCTGTTTGCGATACTAGAATTGAATTAAATGTTAACAGGAGCTAAAGACAGATTAGGAGTACAGTCGAAACCGGATATAACGACATTGAAGGGACCGTATATTTTAGACGTTATGTCCGATAGTTGTTATTATAAGCAATACACAAGTAGTCATATTAAAAGTCATATTAAAAGTCATTTGTATGTATTTTTTGTCAATAAAACACTTTCCTCTCTTTTCCGACATGGTAACGCGTAAACAAACGATCTATACCAAAACTTTTGAAATCAACTGTCAACTATATGTGTCTGAACTGATAACTGAAAATTACTACTGTAATTTTTTTCTTTTTACTTTATGAATACAAAATCAAACTCTGCATTTAGTTCTATGCTAGATCTAACTGTATACCTACGTTCTTTTATTTCAATCATTTGTTATATGTATTTACATTAAGAAAATCTTTCCTCCCTAAAATTTATAAGAGGACATCGCTGGATACACCTTTTTTCAAATGTGTATAAATTATTAAATATACCAAATAATTAAAATAAAATAACGTATACAGTTAGATCTAGCATAGAACTAATTGCAGAGTTTGATTTTGTATTCAAGTAAT
The DNA here is from genome assembly GCA_947369235.1 of Udea olivalis. Taxonomy (NCBI): domain Eukaryota; kingdom Metazoa; phylum Arthropoda; class Insecta; order Lepidoptera; family Crambidae; genus Udea; species Udea olivalis. The sequence continues at coordinate 2,897,599 of OX376362.1, read as the reverse complement.
AAAGAAAAAACACATCATACATTGATCACTCTTTTGTTCTCACAGCTGTCAGATTGTGGAATAAGTTGCCAGACACTATTAAAATGTCACCAAGTAAAGCCATGTTCAAAACAGATGACCAGTGATTTTTTAAGAAATTCTCAGTAGTTTCCACTGTTCATCATCTATTTTATTTTATTATTTTCCTATAATAGTGAGTATGTTATATATTATGTAAGTATATATTTATTTATGTTATGTATTTCTATGTATTATATTGATTAGGTTGTATCTGTCGTTTTTTAAGAATTTATAAAATCTTTGTATTAATTTCCTATTCTAAATGAACATTTTGCACCGCCAACAGCATTTCTGTCTCATCCGATGGTTGACTGGTAGAGAATGCTTTTAGCATTAAGTCCGCCTAATGTATTTTTTTTGCATTGAAGATTAAATAAATAAATAATAATAAAAAACATCGCTGGCCAACACTTGTAGTTAAATCAGTTTTTCTGAGAAACCGAAATTGAACGATATTACAAACCATATAGGTATGTTTCGGTAAACCAAATATTGAACTAATTTTCTAACACATTCTTTACCCCGTAGGACATGGTCAATCGCTAGGTGTAGACACATGTCAACTAACGTACTGAATAAATCGCGATAATTGGAAGGTCAAATGGAAAAGAGCGCGGAAGAAGTTTGGGTGGGAGACAGTGTGCAGGTAATAAAAATAAAAAAGTCAAAATATTCTTAAAGGTTACAGGTTACAGGTTGTTCGTTTTGTTTATAATTTATAAATAACTCATAGTTTATAAATTTGCTTGGTATAATGCAACTGGAAGCAGTATTCCAATAAGTAAAGTCTGTTTCTTAAAAAAATGCAAGGAAATAAAAAGGGCCTTTTACATAATAAATTTAAACAAAATAACAACTCCGCTTTACCGCCAATTTGTTTTTTTTTATTTTACAATTTGTGCCGAAAGGTAAACGCATCTGTGGCTTTACAGCCACGAGAACGCAATGTGTACGATAGATGAAAGAGTTCTAAATTCAAACAGCACACCGTTTCATACAACATTGCCGGCGCGCTCTTCGTTCGAAATTCAAAGAACGCGCCGGGAAGTGATTTTGGGTTTTCAGTCTACGTAAATATGATACTTCGCGTGTTCTTTATTCAAAAGTAATGACAATATTTCCGAGCATGTTTAAGAAAAGTCTGTTACATCCCATGGTCACATTCAAGAAGGCTAGAGACTAAGGAGAGATAACTCCCGAAGTGGGGGTAAGCTTTCGAGGGCCGAAAGTCGTATACTCTGTGCCGGGCAAAACGCTGTATTGCGCATGTGCAGCGGCAGCTATTTGTCATTTCATGGTCACATGGTTTTGTTTTGAACGGTGTCACGTGCGACAGTTGTTGTTTTTCGAGGTTGTGTTGACCAATTTTGACACTTCGCGAGGATCATTTTGACACTTCGCGAGGATCGCGGCAAAGAAGCGTAATGCGCATGCGTCACTGTGGGATACGGATTTAGTCCAACCCTTTCCAGGGAGTTATCTCTCCTTAGTTTCTAGCCTTCTTGGTCACATTGTTGCATTATTGTTGCATTTATACAACTGTGGCGGTCCATTTTCAGAAATAATCTATATTTTGCGACGACTTTTATTTGATTTTATATTTAACCTGAAATAAGGCTTACTTTAAAGATGATAGTGAAAAAAAGTAAATACCTACTGTTGCAAAGTAGTCCTTATTAAAGACAAATTGCAATTAACCAATCGCAAATATGCTTAAAAAAGACTTCGGAAACCAAAGTTTATAATTTGCGATTGCTTCGATAGAGGCACAAAAATGGTAACTTGTATTTATATAACTCAAGCGGTTAATGGGTTAACATTATGTAATGGAACGTCTTAACTAAACGCTATGACTAGACATTGTCCGATGTAATGTCGTGAATAACGAATGAACACCGAATGTAAACTAAATTGAGTGTTAAATGAGTTTTCGGTGAGTGAATCGATTTGAGCAACACCAAAGCAGTTGCGGCTAGATTTTGACGCTTTAGTCAATAAGTATGTTACAAGGTAACATCTAGATTTGAATAATCATATCCCAGCACACCCAGGCTCAAACAAATTTAGAACAGATCGTTTCCCGCAATGACTCGACTGGGAATCGAACCCGGGACACTAAGGAACCTACAGTGCTACGTCTCGTGTCGTCAGATACCGATAAATATTCCACAAGGTTCTGTTACATACTTACTAGAAAACACACTGTTAGCGTTGTAGCCTCAGCTTTTCATAAGTAACCATAACTTTGTTTTATAAACAGCTGCATGGTGAAACATGAGGTTTACTTAGTAATAATTAACTATCACTCAGAATTCTATAGGTCTTTCAATTCTCCAGTGATACTTCAATTCTTACCTTCAGTTCTTGGCTCAATCTTAGCATGAACTGCTAAATGAGTAAATGTTGGAGGAACTTCAACAAAAAATTATCTAATCATGGTCTGGACAGGTAATCCCACTCCTGTAATTAAGTAGAACTTAAGCGTGAGGGTTGCTAGCCAGGTTCACGTCTTGTAACAACAACAAACAAACAAAACAAGTTAAGTTACATAACTCCTTTCTTTGTGATAAACGCACGTGATTTTAATTCAAGGTGACATACAGATTTACAGAACCGATGACTTCGGAATGTTTTCATTTTACTTTTCTTTGCCCTACAACTATAATTTACGTAGCAAATTTACAAGAATCTTGTCTATGCCGTGTAAAAAGTCTAAAAATGATGTTAAATGATGTTAAATGAGTTCAAATCATGCTAAATGAATATGCAAACGTCTAGCATACCGGCCTGGCAGGCTGTAATCGCTTGCAATTCGTTGCGGCTAGTTCCGAGGTATTGTCAGGCTATTTTCGTGACGTATGTACTAATAGTGATAGCCGCTAATACGTCATACTTTTGTACAGCGGCCATAGATAGAGCGTCAGATTGAAAGTCACCAACAAAGCAATAGAGATTATGAAGCTTAGATATTGCTTTTGGTCCGGAGGAGTTCCTGACCTGAAAATGTAGATGCTGAAACAGCGGTTGCTGTAAAGTTTTATTAATGATTAAACGAACTTACCTAAGTGACGTTCTATCATAATTATACTTCCTTTGCTTCGTTCTCGATATTGGAATAACACTTGTAGATTTTGAAAGCTACGACGAACTATTGGAATTGGACCAAAGTAGAACAGAGAAGTGAAAAGAAACAAAGTGTTAATTAGATACTTCTTCTGTATTTGATCTTTTCATTTATGATAACAAATGAATTAATATATAACTATTTTTTTTAATGTAGATAATTATTATTTAGTATCAAAGTTATTGTTTGACAGCTGGGAACAGAGTGGTTGAAATGGGAAAAGAAAAGGGTTTTTTTTTTCCTCGCAATCTTTACGTTTTTCCTCTCCCTATGAACATTATTTGTGCCTTAGCAGAAATATGAAAAAGTAACGGCCATATGGTCGAGCCGTTTTGAGCTTAGCAACACATTTGGAGATTAATTTTTATTCATATAGATAAATGATGAATGAGAAATGAATCATCTGTAAAACCCCCCCGAAATATAGGATCAGCTGAGAGTCTGAGACACTATTGATGATGCTAAGTATAAGATTACTAGATACGTGCTTATCTCAAGCCTGTCTGAAAAAACCCGAGGGAAAGATATCTTCGAACGTGAGAACATCGTGTTCCACCCTTGTCATCATCGTGAACCATTCATAAGATTGAATGAAGCTAGTTTACTCACTGAGTATAGTATGACTATACCTAGGTAGGTAGGTATTTACAATGAAACATTTCGTCCTGAGGAATTTTCCGATGTTTTTAGTCCAGTCTCTAGACCGCGCGACCGGTTTTTTTTGCAAACAGCGAACATCTGCAAAAAATGTCGACAGGTCGTTCCTATAAGTTAAGTAAGGTTATTATATCCAAACTAGTTGTTCACGTGACTACGTCCGTTTGACCTTATTTCTGCAACTTAGAGCTGGTTTCCAGCTGTTAATTTTTTGGTCACCACCATTCGCAAATTAGATATTAATATTTTTGGGAATTAGGTAGCATATTATGGACTTCGTAACTTCAGCGCGTATTCAGCAGTTATGCCAGTCGATAACCGTATGTGCTCAGTACCTAACACGTTTAAAGTACAACTCTATTTTTTAGGGGAAAATAATGTTGGTGAAGCAGTAAAGTAGGTAGGTCTTAGGCGCCTGAAATTTTCATCTTGAGGAAGACGCCAATTTATTAAAAGTTGATTTTTAAATGATCTTCGTGAACTGACTTAACTAATTACTGGACCAACTAGATCTAAACCAAACAGCTGTCATTAATCAAGTTAGGTAACTACCTGGTTAATTTATAAAGGTTTTTTCAAAATTCGGATCCGGTATCATTGCTACGAAACCCGCATCAAAAACATTAGTCGGTTTTGCAAATAAATTGTCAAATAGGTAGGTGCTGATAGTAAAACCTACCTAACCGAACTAAATAACTACAAACGAAGAAAAACTGTCCCCTATCAACGAAGTTATTAATGGCAAAATAAAATAGCAATTAACATGTTATTAACAGACACCTAACGACAAATCTACCTTACATCGCCAAGGCGTTGCGTTACTTTGAAAACGATATACCTACCTAAGTACTTATTCATTTTAGGAAGTAGATTCACCAAGCATGAAGGAACCAAACATTATTAAAGATGCAAGCCAGACCGTTGCATTCCAGGGAACCTCACCCTAAGTTCTAACATTGCCGTCTTACGTATTATCTTATTTAAAAGTCAATTTACTTGCAATACAACATTAACCCAAATCAAGTAAAGCTCTCAACAATCGCAAATTGAATCAAGACACGAATACGAGAGGTGAAGTTTAAATGGGACGTAAAATCGCATCTTTACTGACTGACGAATTACGTAAGAATTTGAAAGGAACTGTGTCGAAAATTGGCATGCCCGGCATCTCCGGTACAGGTGTCTGCCTGTCGTCTGCCTACGGCCAACCCGGCCCTGTTCCCGACGCGCAAGCGTACTGTAGCTCCAACAAAAATCCATCACCATTCACCATTACAATCCCCTTCGATCCCTAACGACTCCATGACACCTACCTCAATCCAGAATCGATCAATGAAAGTCTACTAACTTTAACGCATTTCAATATTGCAACGCCATAAAAATACCGAAAGTGGGTAGAGATGTTTTGCAATCAGGAAAAAACTTCCAATTTACTTCGCTGAGCTACCGCAAAGGTGACTCAATACGCTTCGTTAAATCTAAGCCGAAATTAGGCGGGCATCAATCACTAACAGCAAGGACGCGGAGTTATTTCGAACCTGCCGGCGTAAACATTAACCATTGTTCGTTACATAACACATCAGCTGAGCCCGAGACATCGATCGACTTACCATGTCGTTGTTTTCCACCACCCAGTTGACGGAGCATATCGTGTAGACGAGGTACGCCCGCACCAGCTCGCTCGTCTTCTTGCTCTTGAAAGCATCTTTAGGGCTGTTGAAGTTGAGGTCCAATTCGTCCCTGGCCGGCGGCGCTGATGACAGGGCTCGCACATTCCGCGGCGCGTTCACAGCTAAACGTCTAAGCAGAGCCATCGTCGGAGCTCCGCGGTTCAACAACACAACACGCGCCCGCCGCCTCGCACTGACAACTGACAACTGCGTGACGTGCGCTCGATACGGAGCCGGCGGCGCGCGCAGCCGTTCCAATTTTAAAACTGTAAGGAGGTGTGTCACCGCTGCGAGCTGCTATTGGACGATTCTCGCCGGCCAGCACGCATGCTGGTTGCATCGAATCATTGATCTATGCATCGAATAAACAGAACATTTCCAAGATGCTCATTCAGCATTTTTTGCAACAACTTACACAATACCACAATAGTAACATACGCACGGCAGAATCTAAGGGTCTGTTAACAATGCAGGATTAAATCATACAAAAAAAATCTGCGCCCACGTGGTGTAGGGTAGCCATAACCTCTAAGTAGGGCAGTTACATAATCAAACCAGTTTGTGCAAAAAGAATCAGGTTCAAGCACCCGAAGCGACCTATAAATGCTGCAGAGCATGCCGCCTACAATCTCAAGCATCCGTTGAAATGAAAGTTAAGACTTCATTTTAAAATCGACTTTAGTGTTAGTTTCTGTGTAGGTAACAGAGCATTTAAGAACTGGCGTATGAATATAACTTTCATCTGCTTCGTATAAAATAAGAATAATTAGTTAATAGGCAACTTACTTATGTAAAGGTTGTGGAGAAGAGATTGCTTCCTAGCGATAATGCCACCTTACATAAAAATGTTTGTCACCTTAATGATTGACCAAGACAAACCCATGACCTGTGGCCCTATAGGAACTCTAACCACTGCGCTAACAGCCTATTTCCTTGTTTGAACGAAAAACCCACAGGTGTCACAGGACCGGTAATACATTTGTTTTGAAGTACCAAATGTACTTTATTCTGCCTATCTTAAACATGTAATATGGGTAAGTGAAAACCCAAATCATATGAGTCATTCAAATTTTATTTCATAATATTATTAAATAAATGCATTCAAAATGAAAAGTAGAGCTATCAAAAAGAAAAACAAATGGAAAATATTTTTTTATCAATCGCTATATTTTCTTGCCTTTTACCACAGAATAAAATAAAAACTTTTACTATTCAAGTTTTAACCCTTCACCTGGCCCGTGCAAAACATCAATTACCGAAGTTTTTTTGTTCTTAACGTTTTTCTTTTTTAATACCAATCTCTATTATTTTAATGTTGCGGGTACTTAATAATTAGGATGTTTTACGATAATCTAGACCTCAATCAAACGTGTTTTTCACAAATACATGCTATTATGTCAGAAAAACTGTAGAAGAAGTGCTTAAATACGACATGTTTGTTTGGTTCTAAATTGACACGTTTTTGAATCACTCAATAAGTTTCATTCGGTTATTCCTTATTTTCGTTACTAGCTCACACCGCAATAACACAATTTAGCAATAATATCAAATTGTTGTAATTGGCATGGCTTATGGTTGAAAAACGCTGTTTACTTTCCTTGTTAGTCAAAAGACACAAATTTTAATTAATATGGATTTTCATTGTTAGGAAAATTAACTTTATATCAAGTTGTTTATGGATTTCAAATTAGGATTAGGATTACATCAATAAGGGCTGCTTTCATTCATCGAATCAAATAAACTTCTCGAATGGCATTCCGGCTTTTTATATTAAACTGACAAAAAACTTTATAAACGCGGTCTACAATGAAACAAGACATCTTCATGTATACATAGATATTTTTATTTGAAAAATACTTCGTGTAGCTAACAAACTAATCACAATATGGCATTCTACTGAATAGTTTTTACAAAATCTTTACTGCAAATAAATATAGCAGCACGACTCACCGACATCTTGTTTTGCAGCCATTTTGTCTACACGCTTTTACGCGAATATATACATTGCCGTCAATTTAGAATTTTACATAGCGATCACAATCGCCTAAACTTAAAACTAAGCGTTTGAAATTTAATTATTTAGTTGACTGTACAGGCAATTCTGGGCGCAGTGTAAGAAAAAAAAAAGAGCAATATTTTAGATCAAGGGAAAAAATTCACAATTTTAGGAACGATTTCAGCTGACATTTAATTAAAATACACTTTTAAAGCGAATATTGCCTGTAATTTTTACACTCCTTTCCAAACTCTGTATTTTTTACAAATCAAATAGATCAAGACACATTACTTACAGTTAAGTAACTTAAACTCAGCAGGCTGAATTACAGGGTTCGCATCTAGAAGCAGACGGCACGGTCAGCAATGGAAGATACTGAACACTAGTACCTGGTCAAATTAACTTAGTTGGAGATGTAATATAAATTGTTAGGGGCAGGTCACATTGACTACTATGACAGAGTACCAGTTTTAACCTACTTATGTTGCTGACCGTACTCGACCATCAAACGGCGGTAAGGTTGTTTTGTTAAGTTTTTAATAATAAACAGTAAACATTGATGATATTTGCCTAATAATGCAAATACCCTACTAAATCTAGAAAGGCTTTCAGAGATCAATCCGCGAGGGGGTGACTGATAATAAACAATATACACATATCAAATAGTTCCAAGACGTATTTTTTAAGTAGGATTTTTCATAATGAAGATATAACTATTTCAATTGGATACAAAATAATCACATAGAATTTAGCTAGGTGATTTTCACTGTAAGTCAACCACAATGAAAGCATGGGACTAAGTTGCCCATGAGTATATGAACGGAACAGAGGCAAAGCTTCATACATGGCTGTGCCGGGTACACGGCTAGCTTGACCACTGGCCGGCCCAGAATAAACCGGTTTCTCTCCGTACGCGACGAGGCCGTCAGTGCTCAAGCGTATACAGGGTTACTTTGTAAACACCATCAAAAATTTTCAGACACTAATTCATCAATCGAAGACAGCTTTTTTTTAAAAAGTCTTTCTGACTTTTACATTATTATATTTTTTTCGAACAGATATTCGTGCGGCGTGGTTACTTATTCAAAATTAAATTTCAACTTATGAATAAAGCGCGGGCGGGGAGTTGAAGAGACTGCGAGCCCGCCGCCACTCACGTCGTGCAGTATCAACGAAACTAGTGTTTTTTTATACCTTTGAGTAGTTATAATAACATTAAAAACTCAACATTCTAGTATTGAAGGTTGTCAAACAGAACAATACGTATTTTGCCATATTCACCATAGATCCTCATATTTCAATTTGGATGGTGTTTATAAAATAGCCCGGTATAGATGTGAAGCTACTCAGCCTAGAGCCTAGAAACAGCTTATTTGGCTTATTATCATTTCTAGCGATAACTAGCGGCTGGAAACGGCTGTTTACATTCTATTGATAATATTCACATTTAGTCTTTTGTTTTTGTTGTTTCGCTTCTGATTTATTAACTATATGATACATTTAAAATAAATATACATAAACAATGAAATTTGCATCTGTATTAAGTGTTAAAAACTCAAAATTCTCATACCCATAAATTAGTAGGTATACGCAGTGTCTTCCGTGTTTATTTAAAAAAAAAATACCAGAACATAATAAGTGCTACTGTATTACAAAAATAACAGTGAAAATATATAAAAATTAATTGTTTTTCGATGCTCAAGTCGGATATAAACCCGGGAGTAAGCGGCTGGTTATTCTTCTCTAGCCGCTGGTTTCGGTAACACCGGTTTACAAGCCGCTAGTTCACGACTATCTCAAGTGCACGTGTAGTAGTGGCCCCTGACACAGCGAGGTTATTGAAGCTTCATCTGATCCCTTTATTTACATATGTTCTTCGTACCGTCCGCGCATATTATGCCAGATCACTTACTTGTGCAATAAATAATAATAGCTATCCACTCGCACCCCTTTCTCAATAATATACACTCCAGGTTTACTATTTTTTCATTCAAACCAATTATACCACTTCTATTATCGTGTAAATAAAACATAATTTCTATTCATGCCTCACTTCTTGGCAAGGAAAATGTTATAAAGCCAATCACGTTAAATAAAAATATAAGTATGTCGGTGAAAAGCATATTTCTTAGGCTAATATTATAATATTTATTAATATATAGAATGACTAATATAATTCGACCAAATTAAGTAGACAGCGTTTCCTACAATCGTGTTAAGGCAGAAGCGTCTATGTAAAATGGTCGAATATTATCAACGTATGGTAAAACAAACACATCTAAACATATCTTACAAATACAAATATCTATTATATCTTAAAATGATAATAAATCTTACAACTAATATTTAAGAACTAGTATGTACAATGTTTCGTAATAAAAACTGATATATTGTGATTTATATTTCTAATCCCACACTTAATAAAATAAAAACATCATAATGACGTCACAAAATTCATCTATCAGCTTCAAATTCTCACAAAGCTTCCCGCTTTTTACATACATTTGTATACTAACGGAAAATGCGCAGAAAAGTAATATAAAAACTATCTAAACTAAATGTGCTGTGCGATTCTTTAAATATCGGGTTCATCTACTGAAGTATTTGTAAACCTTTTTCACTAATCACTACTAGATATTATGACTTCAAGGTAGAAATGTAATGAGAGAGGACACAGGTCAATCTAGATGTCTACAGTTCCAAGCAATAAAGATGCGATCATCTTGCTAAAACATAAATGCCAAAATAACACATACACTTTTCTTGCTCGTCACTGTAAAATACATGACATTGATCAATATACAATTAGAAAATTGGTTTCGAAAAGTATTATTATTTATAGGAATATATTTATTGCAGCGTTAAAATTCCGAGTAAAATTTTAGAAAAAATATCATTAGGGGCCACGCCGAGATCTCTTTAAGCACTACTAAACCAACACAGGCATGTCAAAGTATTATTTGTGAAGTTGACATTTTGTCGTCATATACAGTCGGATTGTTTAAATATTGCTTTAAAAGGTATTGTTTCATATAGAGCAGTATGAAAACTGTTATGTTACAAGTCAACATTATATAACGATTGGTATCGCCATTTGGTAGGATAAGTTGACATTAAGACGTCATTTCAAAGTATGATTGTTTTATTATTGCTGTAAGGGACGGTACTTAGGGCCTGGCTCCAGAAGTTAATCATTTTCACGCTAGCTGCCGATGAACAACTGAAACATTTGACAATGAACAGGTGTCTCCTATGTATAATAAGTATGTATTTACAAAAGAAAATGTATTTAAGTATGTTTATCCGTTGTCTAGTATCCCATAACACAAGCTTTAATTAGCTTACTTTGGGGCTAGATGGCGCTGTGTGGAATAATGTCCAGGATTATTTATTTTATTTTTATTTATAATATCATAACTAGACCAATGTTGAGCTGATTAACTCCTATAGTTGTTGAAGTTCCATTTGAACACGTATCGTGAGTTTTGAGCTACAACATTAATCATTAATCCAAATGTCATTTGAAACATCTTCGCGGAAGTCTATAAGAATGATTTCACTCCACTAAAACTCGAAATTTCTGCAAGTCAGATTTAAAAAAGAAAAAATTACAATCCTGAGCCGAGATTCATGTTTCATCTTTAACACTATAAATAATTATATTTTGGGATAATCTTACATTAACGTAATATCCAGCTATAAGGTAGATTTATTAAAAATAATCTTGTCTCTAATGTAAATATGCATGTACTTGACTATACGAACTTTTTCAGTTTCTAGACGATTCACTTGTCACGCGTATGTACAAAGCGCAGGTGTCCAGATATCCCTTCATTTCTGTACAAAATTATTATAGGACACGTTAAGTTACAGATAATAAGCATCCAGAGGAAACTACGATCTTAGACTCTGTTGTATACCTTGAACCGCCCGGTGGTACTATAACCTTTTAGCACGAAGAACAGTATCGCATCAGAACGATGCCATTTCATTATCTATGCTTTTCGGTATAGAAGGCTAGCAGCGTTAAACGCCATAATTAGGGGTTAAAAATTGGTTGGCTGACAAGCACAAACCAGTCGCGTTTACGTATTTTGATTGCAACACATTTTGAGGAGCGTACTCCAGGAAAGAACGTATAGGTAATAAACTAATTTTGACATCTACAAATGTATGTAATTTGCAGCTGTCAAAATGAGTAGAGCTAGTGATTTGTGCTCGTCTTAAGGTGGTCCCTCACCTGGAGCATTTTCCTGTAATGTAACATTTCAGATTCTATTTTGAGCATTACAATACAGTTACTGACGAACATTTGCCTTTAATTTGCATTTCAGATTCGATTTTGAGAGAGATTTTTCGAATTTCGAATTTGCAACATTACAATTCGCGCACTGTAATACGCGGTTCTGCTGTCTCATCGATGTAATGATCGGCTCTGTAACGTTGCATTACAGGAAAATGCTCCAGGTGAGGGAGCACCTTTATATATCCAATTTGCAGTCTGTCATATTAACCCTTAGTATCTTCCTTTAATAGTTCAAATAATTTCTTTACTCTTCTTGACATTCTCACCATTTTAATATGCCATAGACATTTTTAGTTGAATCATTTGTTCATATTCATGATTTCACTGAATGAGAAGTGAAAAAGAGATTAATTCACATAGTCAATGTAAGCAAATGTCTGGTATTTGTTAAAGAGATACTTTTTACTAGCTTCAAAATTAGAACGCAGCAGATAAGTTTTTCTGTCTTATGTTTTATCTCTTTCACCCAAACTTTTATAAGAATAAAGGGTTTTAAATATAAATGACATTGTGTTCACTATGTAATATGAATGAGGTCAATTTTGTTTTAAAGTTATCACTTATTTCTTAAATTACTGATCGGTTTCGTCATGTTTTCATCGTTGAATTCAAAAAAGATATTTTTCGACTCGCTTTTCAAAATTCACCTATATGCGCCCCCGCCTTTCGAGTAAAACAGGATTTCTTAGATTTTGACTAAAGACCTGTTTACTCGTTTATCTGCCACTAACTTATTATGTGTCACCTAATTACAAATTAATTCTCATTATATACAATATCTAACGTTACTAACATTACGCCTTGGTGTTACCATATCTGTTTATAATATATCTACTATTTTAATAAATTTAGTATAAAATTTGACTCCATTAAAATACAACGCATTCGGCTATCAAAAGTCAATAAAAAAAGTACGCACACAGATTTTTATATTTAAGTGTATAATAGGCACAAATGAACAATTTTGAGCGCTGACTTCAACATACGCGGCAAACCCTCACGAAGAAAATATTCATGGGTCTGATGAAATGTATTGTGATGAACTGTATTGCTTACTTAGGAAGAAATGTTGAGGAGTAACCTTATTGTTTCACAGCCCATCAACACAGGCGTTCAAGATTACCGAGAATGGGTTTTTTCTATACAGGATGTCCCTGGAAGTAAGTATGAAATATATTTTTTCAATTGACATCATGTCCAGCTCATCAAAATAGCCAGTCAAAGTAAGACAAATTATCCGCCAATTATTTGGCAAAGAAAATAAGTTGGTAACTTTGCTACATTTTTTAATAATTTATTTGTGTGGACTTGGACGATTTTCGACAAAAAACTAAAATTTATCATAACTTTTTTAAAAATCGAACCAATTTTGGTAGGGCTAAAAAGGTCAGAAATGAATGACCACAGTTATGCACCATTCTGACTTGATCCTTACTTCCCGGGACATCCTGTATAGCTGGTCATTGAACGTTTTCACTATGTGTCACACAGAAATGATTGTAGTGTGACGAACACTCTTCTACAGGAATAATAGAAAGTAGAATATTTTCCTCATGACTCAGAATTCGCTATATTTTACCTGTTGTTTCACATAACTCCTAAAATGGTCTGCAGTTGCCATACCTACATCAATTCAGTACTTGAATTGAGTTATGTTTGAAATTATCCTTCTATAATTTGAACTGAAGGCAATACCCATAAAAAGTTACCTACATAGACTACTATGAAATTTTTCGGATACACTTCTCGAAGAGGGTAGTCATCCACTAGATAACAAAGATTCTAGTCCTGTAGGACTGTCGCGCACGAATTTGTTCACTATTTGTTACAACAAAGACTCAGTCAATAAAATATATACTTCAGAGTTTAGCCAATAAATGAAATTCTTCTTCACAACACCCACGTTTACCTAAAGCATTTTTTAAATAAATACGACTATGTATTGCATTGCAGGCACTCCTCGACTTTCAAAGCACTTTTTGCACACCCCAAAATGTATTTAAAGATTAAAATAAAAGCATTTTGCAAATTTTAGCAGAATTAAAAAAAGTTCCAGTTATCGTAGAAAAGTATCAACAACTTAGAGATACATGATAAGTGTCAATTTTGTAAAAGTAATGTACACAATACAATCTTTTGATAGAAGGAAAAACAATATTTTAAATATATATCTTTAGGACTGTATTCACAACTTCAAACTCGCTTTTTCTACTTCCTCCACTAGTATTGGCCAATTCGAAGCCTATATTAAAACTAGATTTAATTTCGAAACATGAACTATTGTCGTAAGCATTTTGCTCGCACATCATCATTTCCACCAATCACACGATCGGAAGTGACTAACGACTTGACACAACTAAGTAGTTACAAACCTATTTTTTTAGTCGCGTACTGTTCCCGGGAAATTATGCCAGATTTTACCGAACTTAGTTTTCACCAAAATCAACAATTTGACATTTATACTGTGACAGAAATGAGTGACGATAGCGTAACTGACAACATAGCTTTTCTTGAGTTTAGTGCAACCGAGCATTAATTTTAATTAAAATATACTTTCAATTAGAACATCATCGATCTGAACTCCTTCTGGCAACGGTACCATGAGATGTATTTGCTGACGAGCCCCACATTATTGTCAATGTATGCCTCAAATTTTGCGAGGGCCGTTATAAATTATAACTATTGCTGTGTATTTTTTTTATTATTTCACAACTGTTTTTATTTAAATTGTACAATGCCCTGGTATTGCTGTTATGTTGTGCAATTTTTACTTAAATAGAATAAATAATCATAATGTATTACTTACATCAAAATGTACTAACTATAGAATCCGTATCAAACACATTTATTCGCGAAACAAACTCGCTTTACCAAAATGTTGTCAAAAAGGTTTATTTAACGTCCGCCGGAGACGCTGCTCTTTTAAAATCGTTGCAAAATTATTGCCTCTGTACTAAATCTTACTAATATTATAAATGCAAAAGTTTGTGAGGATGTATGTATGTATGTATGTTTGTTGCTCTTACACGCAAAAACTACTGAACGGATTTGGATAAAACTTTACAGTAATACAGCTTATACATCAGAATAACACATGTGCTACAATTTATTAAGATTTTATGTAATTTTGCCATAATATATAACGATAACGCGGGCGGAAAGCTAGTAGGACATAAAGTAGAGACTCTCAGGAGTATAGCAATGGTTATGTTGATTAATTTATGAAATAACGGATCTCAATCTTGTGTTAACATGTGCTCGTGCTGCGATTATAATTTGGACCAAACAAAGTGAGGTGTTGTTTTAAAACCGATAAATAATTCGAAACCCGTTAGAGCGACCTTCATAAACAAAATATTTCCGGGAACAGTCATTTCTTAAACTGCTAGTTTGGCTACCATCTTAACTTGAATACAATCGTTCCTTATAGATAACACACTTCGATCACGCGTACAGTACGCGACGCAGTTCCCAGGCAGAACCTCAGAGGGCGCTTGTATTATGTTCGTGAGTTTATGAGAATTCACATTGACGGTCACCTTGTTTACACGTCAAGGACGGCTCACACGAATCACAGATGTATGAGAGCATTCATGCAAAAGATTTTAAACCCTTTTACTTGACCAATTTTATTTTCACATACATTTAGAGTATATAATTGCAGTTCTTACTTATTGTATACGTTTGTTTGTGCTACCATTTATTGCTACTGTTAATGTCTATTTTTGCCATTATTCAACTCAGTCAATATTGTTCAACTCAGTCAATATTGTTCAACTCAGTCAATATTGTTCAACTCAGAGTCTGAAGACAGAATACCGACGCGGTAATTCTGTACTCATATGGGATGAAACATAATCAAATAAACATTCAAAACATGCTCTACTTTACAAACCTACTAAATAGGTCTAGTTGATGACGACATTTGGCTACAAGACAAGTGTCAAACTTTTTTGGGCACAGTTATAACCAAAAGAGGCGGGCTAAGAAAAATAAATACATTTCTGGGATGTCTTTTACCAAGATTATTTGACTCCAAACTAAGCTGAGCTCGTTCCATACTTAGATGTATGTTTGACTTGACCACCAAAGGCCAGTCATACAACCCCACACACCGCCTTAACTCGCAAGATCGTGCCTGCCCGCGCCGCGTACCAAATTTCGACACTGAACCTAATATTAGTAGGAAATAGCGGCACTTCATGGCGTACCTTCGCCGACCCCGTCGAAGCACTTTCTAGAGGCGCGGATTAGTCCATTCACTGCCTAGCGCTGGTACCGATTGTTCGTTCGCTATACCGCCTACCAAGCAGAGAAGTGAAGGATTACCTGGGGAAAGAGACGAAATAAGTTATATTTTGTCTTTGTATAAAACATGTGACAGTGTAGATCATTTTGTAAAAGATATCATGACAATTTAGATTCAGATGTAGGCAACGTAAACAATAATTATAAATATAAATATTGATAGATAAACAATGATCACTATAAAATAATAAAATTCACACCAGAAGCCCTGATTGACATTGCGTTTCTGGTTGTTGTGAGAGTATTTTTTTTACCTGTAATTCTCCTACAGCTTAGTCTGGCCTAGTCCTCGTTACGCTAAATTATGGCTCTTACCTTCACCAGAGTTTGTCTGTCGGAGTTACAAGGGAGTAGGTCCATGCCTTATTACCTTGGCTGCAGTCCGATATAAGAAAAAAAGAAATTTTAGCATTTTTAGCACTTTTGCCCGGTCCAAATTGAAAAGCGCGCTAAAAGCGCTAACGTTGCTATCAGCGTTCAAATCAAATCGGACCGCAAACTTATAGTCACATAACCCCAAAATGTATTATTTGTAGTCTGTCGCAAGATATTGTTTGTTATAAATGAAAAGTTATTTGATTATTCACGTTGAAAAATATTTTGCCACTTACAAGTCTATTCTGAGTATTACTGAGACTCATCTAAAAAAATATTTTTACGTAATATTCATGTCTGACGTTTCTTCCATGAATTTGACATAACGCTTACAGTGCTGACGCCGAGGAGCAGAGGCACCGTAAGTGCAAGATGGCGGAGTTGGTGACGTCGCACTATTTGTCAAAAGCGCGGTAAAAGTCCTCCCGGCGTAAATCGGATAAAGTATGCGGATTAGCTGGAGCGCACTCAGAGCCGCATCTACTCGGCAGTTAAGAGTTAGCTGGAGAGCACTACAACGACACTTTTGGCTTTCTTCGCTCTGCATCTTCGTGCTCGCCCACAAGATTGCCTCACCTAGTCGGAGTCTTCATCATTGTCGCTGCAGCGCAGCTTGGAGAGAAACACACGATTTTGACAGCGATTATCACTATTTGAATGAATAGGTGTCAAAATGCGAGAGCCTAGCATCATATTGAGTGAGGGTGTCGTTGAGACTAAACTCAGATCAGCTTGAGCGCACTAAGAGCCGCATCTTCTCGGCAGGAGACTTGTCAATGGATCAACAAGACACTTGGCCTTCTTCGCCCTGCATCTTCGTTTTCGCCTATACGTGAGTATGTCTCACCTAAAAACAGTTTTGGCCTCCTTATTTCATTTAAAGAGACTTTTGGCCTCTTTCGCTCTGCATCTAGAGTGTTTTGTCACCTATAAGTAAGTCAATGACAGTTTTGGCCTCCTCCGCCCTGCATCTTTGTGTTCACCTACAACTAGAAGTGGGTCTACCACCTAAAGACACTTATCCTCCCTCTCGAGTGTCTCCCGCCGCCGAGTCCGCCTCACCTAGTCGGAGTCCTCGTCGTTGACGCTGCAGCGCAGCTTGGAGAGCGTGCGGCGCGCGGCCGGCGTGTCGTCCTCCTCGTCGGACGAGATCACGATGCGCTGGCGCGGCTTCACGCCCGTCGCGTTGCGCGTCATGCGCCGCGGCGCCGCCGCGCCTTCCGCACCCGCTGACGGCGCTGGAATTGACGATGAGCGATGAATATAATAGATATGTAAATAGCCTATAGCAATCAGGGATTATGTAGCTTTTTACCAGTGAAGAATTTTTGAAATAAGTTCGGTAGTTTCGGAGATTACCTGCCTAAAACATACAATCTCACTAACGCTTACCTCACACCTCTTGTAAGGTTTCGAAGTAGGGATTAAAATCCCTGTGTTACAATACAAGGTACCATACAAGGAAATAAGCCAGCACACCCAGACCCGAGTCAATTCAGAAAAGATCGTTTCCAGAATTGACCCGAGCGGATATCAAACCCGGCCGGGAAACAATACTCATAATATTTTCTAAATTGACTTGAACACGGGTGACCCACCCAGGGCAAGTTTAAGACCACGACAAGAAATGGGTTGCTTCGGACAAACTTTGAAATCGCGAAAAAAAAAACACGGTTTGCTGTTTCTGTTTTATGCCTGTTACGATGTTATTCTTGAAGAGGCTTTATTGACTATTTTTATTTCTTTGTGATTACAAATTAAAAATTTCATGTAAAATATTTAAGTAGTTTTTGTTGTGACATCCCTGACCCTTGACAGAGTTTCAGTGAGTATACCTACGCAGTGGCGGCATGCGTTTATCAATAAAGGAGTCGGAGTACTGGTAGGTGCTTTATAATACTGTGATATAAATATAGATTTATTTATACAAACTTAAGGCTCAAGTCAAAATAGTAACTAAAATAAAATAAAGACAATCATTCAGAGCTCTGGTAATATATGTAGCCCCCAACAGAGCTGAGAAATGGCCAAATGATAATGAAATGTATCTAACCTGAAGCTAATAAGTGAATAGGCTCGTTCTGGGAGAACGCGCTCCTTTTCAAACTGAATATCTTCCCTTGTTTGAAAAAAATCTATGCTATATATAGCATTTGAAAAAAATCTATGCTATATATAGCATAGATTTTTTTCAAACATTAATGAATGATAAATAATAACGCATTTTAAAATTTCGGATGTCAGTTTGTATGTTTCAACATCGTGAACTCAAAGATATTTTTTTAGGAACAGACTCTTATTTACAGAAATTAAAATAATATTCTCAGAAGACAAGACCGAAAAGGGCGTGTATAAAGATTAGGAGGATGCAGAAGCGCCGTTTTCCCATACAATCGTAGTTCCCTGTTTCCTCCCTGAATAATGCTCGTAGAGGAACTATTTTATTCTAATAAAATCATGGCCACTATTAGCATGCCCCTATGTTTTCCTTTTTTTAATAAATTAATTATGAAAAGAGATTCGAGCCTTCGAAAATCTTAAACATTGGTCAGATTTTCCGCTGTGTTCAAGCAACCAGAAAACTAATTAGACTAAGGGCCGATTTTTCAATCCTCAGATAATGAAATTTATCTGTAGAATAAAGTTTATTCAAAGGTTAAAGATTATTAATTTTTCAATGGTCAGATCGATGTTATCTGTTGAATAAAGCCGCTAACTGAGGCATAAAGTTATCTGCTTCTTGAGGGGCTGGATAAGATTTATCTATGCGTTTTCTTCGGACACTTTGAGGTTATGCGGTGTGTCATTTGAGAATATTTTCCTTTTGTTAAGGAGTTTTGGAGTGTTATTATAATCACAAACTTTTTACCACAACTTTAGACACCAAAAAATGCTGAGGTTGTTTTTCTTATACGTGTCAATTTGTCAAACATCAACTTTTGTCTTGTTTCATTCTAACATTGCAATGTATAAGTGCATCTCGCTTGTGGATAATTAGTGCGAAGTTACTTATATTGATAAGTACATAGACAAACGATAGATAGCTATTCTTTGGATAAAAGTCGATTGAAAAATTGAAAATATCTATTCGCTTGATAAACAGCCAGTTAATTTTATACTTCAGTTAGCTAACTAGGGAATAAACTAAGAATTGAAAAATCGGGCCTTAAATATATAAATAAAGGAAAACATAGGAACACGGCTAAAGCTTTTTTCTTATTTTAACTAAAAAATACTTCAATCGGTAGTTTTCGAGAAGGGATCAAGGGAATACGAAGCGTCGATTTTGTGTAATTTTGATAGGTATTTTCGGTCCGAGTTACAGTTGTCTCTATCTCACCCTGCGGGAGGCTCGAGGTTAGCAAACAGACAGCAAAAGCTTTTGCAAACATCTATTTTTCAATTCTCTCGCCCATGCTGTGTCCTCTTAATATTATAAGTGGCAAAATTTAATCTTCATCTACCGGGAAAAGCGTGAACAACATCATTACTTAAATGATGACTTAAATGCCCAAAGGTTCAATCCTGATCTAAAAATAGCCGTATGCTATAAGGCAGAAACTACTCACCATCCTTCTCTTTATGCTTAGTCTTCGCCTCCTTCTTGGCCTGCTTCTCCATCTCCTTCTTGTCCACCTTGGCCTGCTTCAGCGCCTTGCACTTGTCTAGTGTGGGCTTCCCTTCCAGTCCAGCAGCGGTGAGCAGGTCCATCATCTTCTGTACTCGCTCTTTGTTCTTCGTGCAACCTGCAACGAAAATACAAATAAGAAAAATGATGTGATATTTTTACTATACGGGGACTGGGGTCGTATTACAATCTTTTGCCACTATCTTGACGGTTCTAAGACTGCTCACTTTGTATCGGTATTACGATGTCACTTTTTAGAGCTACCTCTGCAACAGATTTTTTTAGACTGGTACTATTTGACAGATAATGGTATGAGACGTCAATACGCCGCGCAGAAGTTGAGTTTGCATGACGTAATGGCCGACCTGGGAATAAAAGATCATAATACCAAAATGCCAGGACGCTCAATTCACAGACAAATGCGAGCAAGCTTTGAGAGATCGTAATAAGATCCCTTCTCCGAAAAGGCCAAAGATAGACCAGCAGTGGGATCCCAGTGGCTAATTTAGATTAGATTATTACTAACGTTAACTTATGGGCACTCGCCTGAATTGCATGTTTATATTTTATTTTTTATTATTACATTATGACCTTCTTCTGACCCGAAGATAGCATACTCGCGTCCATCCGCAAGCGTAGGAGCTGGATCTATAGAGGTTAAAAACTTACAGTGGAAAGGGGATTTTGAACATATTATAGGTGGCATAGCCAGCCAGCCGCCATTTTGTTTGTTTGTCGATGTTTCCGCGCATGATAAAAGTGGTATACAGGGCTATTGATAAAACATCAACAAGACTGGGTACTTAAACTACCAATATAAACAACAACATTTGTTCTACGACTTTTGATAATTTGACACATTTTACTTTCATACTAAAATAAATATTAATTTAATTTTACGTCTGAATGTTCTTTTCTCTTTGCGCATCGCATCGCAAAAATAAGGTAAACAAACCCTCCCGAATCACGGGCTGTGAATCCGAATCACTTACTTTGTACTTCGTATATAATAGTGATCTATTATCAGAATCACGTTTTTCGTATGCGAATGGAACATAGACTTACAAATGTCACGACAGTACAATAAAAGCTTGAAAAATCATTTTTAATTGATATATTGAGTTATGATAAAACTCGTAGAACAAATGTTGTTTTGTATGATGGTAGCCACCTAATCTTGGGCGGTTTATTGATGTATATCAATAACCTTGTATACGGAAAGAGGACACTAATACAAACAAAAATGCCACATGATGATGTATCCTAAATTGTCACGTTTCCGAGTTATTTGAAATTAAAATATAGATACAATCAATATAAGTAACATCACTTTTCATAACCCTATCGATAGCTTGTGTCAAATACAACGGCCACAGTTAAAGAAACCACAAATTTCCTAGAATATGAGTTCAAGTAACACAATAACAATAGCACCTACCTTCCACAAGCTTCTTGTAGTCAAACCGGATGCCAGCCGCCTTGCAGAACTTCTTCATGTCAGTGATGCCCGGCTGCCGCAGCTCGGGCGGCACGGGCGGCCGGCCGCGGCGCCCGGGGGTGCCGGCGCTGCCCGAGCTGGACTTGGGGCTGAGGGAGTTCTTGGAGCCCTTCGGCCGTCCTGGGCCGCGCTTCGTTGGGGTGCCGTCCTGGGAACAATTTGGTATGTTCAGATATGGCTTACAAGTGTAGAAATGACAATAAGGTAAGGTTTGAGTTTAAGATGCTCTGAAATGTGCCTATATTCTCTTACGCGGATACTGGGCAATCTCTGACCTCTTTTTGTTGTAATGAGATTATTAAAATAACGAGCCCGACTCTTCCCTGACTATGAATATAACAATTTTAAGAAATTTAGGATGACAAGGTTTGACGAATGTTATATACAAAGTTACTCAACATTGGTTTTTGTGAAGAGAACTAACAAAAATGTTAAGGAGATTTTATTATAGTTTCAAAAATTAAAACTATAATAAAATCTCGAGTAGTATGTTTACTTTCCACAGTGATTTCTTGTAAAATTTAGACTGAGATTTCACAGAAAGTTAAAATAAATAGTTTTATTGAATAGAGTCGTTCAAAGAAGCGGTTAGGCAAAAATACATATTTAATTTCTGAAAAAAAACGTAAGTTCAAAACTTATAGATGTTCGCGGAATTGATGTTTTTTCATACGATAGTTAGCAATATGAAATATCTAGATCAAATTTTTTAGGTAAACTGAAACAAGACCATCCTGGATATTACTAGCTGATTTGTAATTCACAATATTCATGACAAACTTACCTCATCACTATCATCTGAATCGCTGCCCGATGACCCTGATGAATCCTCTGACGATGACGAGTCCACCGTCGTGACCTGAGAAAAACAAAAATGTAATGTTTGACAGAAACAAAAACCATAAAATACAAGTAAAATCATTAAACATTTATTTATTTAATCTTTATTGCACAAAGAAAAAGTACAATTGACGGACTTAATGCCTAAAGGCATTATCTACCAGTCAACCACTAGACTAGATGAAGCAGAAATCTTTACGGCGGGGTTTTGTAAAACTAAGTTTTCAGTAACAATATATATGTATAACTACTTACATATAAAAATAGCAAATATATACATATAAATTCATAAATACAATGATATATAAATACATATTATGTACTCAAATGAAAGACGAAACATTAACTCGGAATGATATGATTGACGATCTGACTGATCTGACCAATGATTAAATAGCACTAATTCAAACTAATTAGGGTGTCTGTAAAAAAAGCTTGTGGATAGATTTTTTGAAGGAGAACCTATTGGGGGACATTTTGATTCTGTTCGGAAGCGAGTTCCATAGCCTTATAGCAGCTAAGGTAAAGGAGTGAGACACATGCGTGGAGAGATAAGGAGTGGAAAGTTTCAAAAGAGTATTTGAGCGTTGGTTACGTAACATGTATTTTTAAAGTTTTTTGTCCAAACTGTAATAGCCTATATACCTACTCTCCAACTACTCAGGCAAAGGACTCCATCATAGAAATCAAGTTATCGCTACAATTGATGGGCATTGGCTTAATCACCACCACGCTTGCCAAATGCAGGTTGATGATCACAAACCCGGGTTATGTTCCCAAAAATCCAAAAACACACTGCCCGTTTTGGAAATTGAACCCGGGACCTCCGGGATTCGGGCAGAGCTCTGAAGCCATTTGGGTAAGAAGGCGTCAAAACAGTACGTCTACCACGAGTTGCCACTTTAAATGAACGTTATAGTTCACGTAAAATATTTGTTTTGGGATTTTGTACTGTTGAGTCGAAATGGAACTAAAAAACGGGACCCTGATTTTTTTGTTCCATTTCGGCTCAACAGAGGCGCTGTCCGAAATCCTAATACATATATTTTACGCAAACGTTAACGTAAACTCAAAGTGGCAACTCACGGTAGACGTACGGTATTGGTAAAGAACTAAATAACAAGCAACCTCATTAGTCAGCAGCCCCCTCGCCTGCAGCTTGGCGGCGGCCAGCTTGGCGGCGGCGGCCTTCTGCGCCGCGATGTGCGCGGCCTGCGTGGCCAGCCTCTCGCGCTCCGCGTTGGCGTCGTAGTAGTTGAAGAGCACCTGCATGGAGACGGGCACGTCGCCGAAGTACACCTCGTTCGGGATGTGCGACGAGTCTAGGCAGTCGTCGCTCCATCGCCTGCGTAAGAGTTCAACATTTTTTCAACTCGAAAAAATATTTAAAGCTAAAATTCGGCAAACAATATTTTTCAAAAAGTGACGTCATTTACCTAATTAAATTTTTGAGATTACTGTCTCTTCATTTTCGGATAGTATTTAATGGAGCGACATACTAACCTATTATTATTATTATTATTACTTCAACTGGGGACGCTGGCAGTGGGCCGGGTGATCGGTCCGTTTGTTGTGGGCCATTTCACCCATTTCCCCGGGCCCCCCTTGCAGGGGGTCAATACACACTAACCTAACCTAACCACTAAAAATACTATCTGAGCCTCTAAATATTCTATCAGTGTTTTGTGGCGAATATATTAATTTTAAAAATACTGAAATGTGGGGCACATTTCAGTATTTTATGGTTGCTCAGTTTAATGTTTCTCTTCATTTTCTCGTTAGAATTAAATTCTTTCACTTAGGAATCTGTTCTCATAACTTTTTTTTCTACATGGAATTATAAAACATTTATAAGCATTCCTAAACAAAATTGGGTATGATCAATTTATTAATTCGTAAGCCTAGATTGCCATTCAACTACTTGACGTTCGCGTCGTAGCAGTCGTCGATCCATTGCCTGGATATAACAATGAGAGAGGTTTTAGAATTCTTTTAAAAAAGGAAAATTTCAAGATTGGAGAATTTTTATCGCAAAATGTATTCCTGAAAAGTCCTTCCTGAAGAGTCTGATAGCGTACTGGTTGTACCCAACCGCCCGTGGGCGCACCAGCGGCTGCTGCAGCGTCCAGCATGTTGGGGGACAGCTAAATATTCACCTTCTAAAAACTGTATCCTGGGGAAGTCCATCCTACATAACACCATCATGACTGTTTCCCAAACGGGATAGCTAAAGGCAAGTCGATTGGAACACTCAGAAAACCCACCTTTCACCGGAGCTTATTAGAAGCCAGCATGGTAGGTCTTGAGAACCTTCTGCCGATAACAGAAGAGTTAGTCGCGAAAGTAACAATGAAATGAACACAAAGATAGTTTTGGCCAGATTCGAACCTGGGGAAAGACGGGTTTCCAGCCGGAGTGCTGGATCCTAAGCCTCGCTCTCCTTCCCAGACGGATAAATAACTGTCTGTAATATATCTGCATACTCACCTCCTAAACTGTATTCCTGAGAAGTCCTTCCTGAAGGGTCTGATGGCGTACTGGTTGTACCCGGCGGCGCGCGGGCGCGCGAGCGGCGGCAGGGGGCGCGGCGCGGGCGCGCGGGGCGGGGCGGCGCCGGGCGCGGCGGGCGCGGGCTTGGCGGGCGTGCCCGGCGGCTTCGGCTTGTTGGTCGAGCCTTTTGGCCGGCCGCGCTTTTTGGGCTAAAGGAAGAAAGGTTCTATTCAATTAAATCAATTTATTTGCGTAAATGTTTTATACAAGGTTTTAGTGTAATGTGCAATTTGTTTTTTTACTATTATTTAGAAACAATCAAGTTCTTCTACAAAAACGCGAATTTACATCTTATTTGTATGTTATCCTTGGCGCTTTCTCGCCTCACCTGGAGCATTTTCCTGTAATGTAACCTTCAAAATGAAAGTCGTACGTACAGTCAGTGCAAAAACTATCTTAGTAATTTTCACACAAATACCACCACTGCAATGCCATATCATTTGCATAACGGTTTAGATAGTCACCCGGTATATTGAAACATTTTTAAGTAAACTTTAGTGAATCATTTATCAATTATCTGAATTATAAACATATTGAATACAGTAATTTCAAATTTCTGGCTGGAGTGTTATTACTGACTCACCCCAATCCTTCCGAGGCAGTGATATCCCTTTTTACCTTTTTCCTACCCATGCCCAAAAAAATTCCTATGTTCAATCCTAATCCTTTCTTATTTCCTGTTTCCTTACCTATTCCGCCAATCCAAGGCCTGCCGTACCGATAGATGCGTGGCTAGGGGCAAGCCTAGTCGCAAGCGGCCAAACTGCCCTGGGGCTGGGCGACCCCAGAATCAGGCTAGCCTTATCCTGGCATGCGGGGCTCTGCTGGGACTGACAGTTAATATCCCTTGCTACTCGTGGGAACGCAATGGACACAATTGTTTTTAATCCAGTTGGCGGCGGTGTGGTTCGCAACCCATCACATCTCGTTCTCCGCGGGGGCGAAAAGCGGCCCACGGAGAGCCGCTTCGCTACGTTGAATGTAAGGGGTGGAATGAATGACAAAATTGATGAAGTATGTCACATGATGGATGAAAGGCATATTGATGTTCTTTGTGTGAATGAGACTAAGCGGAAAGGATGTGACATGACGAGGCATGGACCCTATACGGCTTACTGGTCTGGAGTTTCTGCCAACAGCCGAGGGTCTCAAGAAGTTGGCCTTATTGTCTCCGAGCGAATGGCCGAATGTGTAAATGAGTATGAGTGTGTAAGCCCGAGACTTCTCTGGGTGTGGCTAAAAGTTGGGTTGACTCGTATCTTTGTTCTTGGCGTGTATGCACCCACAGATACGGGTACCAACGCCACTGTAAAAGCCCAAAAAGAAAGGGAGGAGTTTTGGGATAGTGTGAGAGAGACGTTACGAAAATGTTCGCAAAATGAGAGAGTGATTATGTTAGCAGACTTTAATGGGTGGGTAGGTAGAAAGCGGGATGGGTATGAAAAGGTTCTTGGTGTACATGGTGACGATATAGTAAATGACATTGGTAGGAGTTTATTAGAGATTTGCATGGAATGGAATTTGTGTGTGATGAATACCATGTTTGAGCATAAAAGGATTCATATGTACACAAGAGAAGAAGGGGTGTCGAGGAGCATGATTGACTATGTATGTTACATCTACAATACATGAACGATTGAGGAGGAATGTTCTGGACACCCGGGTGTATCGCGGGGTTGGCGTCGACACAGACCACTCCCTGGTGCTAGCAGGAATGAGTGGTCTCTTTGATAAGTGGCGTCATAGAGCTCCAGTGAGTACGGGGGTTCTGGAACGTGTAAAGGTGGAAAAGCTGCAAGAGAAAGATGTGGAAGAGGAATATGTGAATGGGTTAATAAAGCGATTTGAAGGTTCGGAAAAGCTGCAAGAAATTGAAGATCTGTGGGATTGTGTTAAAGATGGATTAGTGAGCACGGCTGTGAGTTTTTGTGGAACTACGAGAAGAAGGAAAGGTGGTAAGATAAAGAGTAGGTGGATGTACAAGAGTGTGCAGGTGGCAGTAGATAAAAATAAGAAAGCGTGGTTGGATTGGTTAGCTATAAGAGCTAATCAAAGGATGCAAAAGGCGACAGATGAAGATGTCGTTGAAGCGAAAAAGGAGTATAAAAGATTGAATGGAATTGTGAAGGATGTAGTGAACAAACGTAAGGAAGAAGAAAAGGATGAGTTTGATAAGAGGCTTACTGAAGACTTTCGGACAAATGTCAATTTTCTCTGGAAGTCAGTACGTTCTGCTAGGGGAGCATCGACCGTAGCAGAGCTTACGATAATCAGAGGCGATGATGGAAGGATTTTAAAAGAGGAATAGTATATCTTAGGGAGATGGAAAGAGTACTTTGAAAGTTTGTTTGAAAGAAATGATGCTTTGGCAGAAATAGCTGAGCCATACATGGAAGAAAATAAGGTGAGGGTGAGATTCGTATGGATGAGATAGTGACAGCGTTAAAAAGTATGAAAGCTGGTAAGGCTGCAGGGTATGATAGAGTGTCTGTTGAGATGCTGAGGACCGGGCGAGGCATAGCTGCTATAGTCAGTTGTACCGCCTTTTTAATTTGTGTTGGAGGACCGGCCGGACACCAGAAGATTGGTGCAAGGCTGTGATCGTGCCGCTTTTCAAAGGGAAAGGTTCACAACAGGACTGCAAAAATTACCGCGGAATCAGCCTTCTCAGTGTTGTCGGCAAACTGTATGCTAAGGTGTTGATTAATAGGGTTGTGAAAGAGACGGAAGAAAAGATTTGGGATGCGCAAGCGGGATTCAGAAAGGAAATGGGATGTACGGATCAGGTTTTTTCCTTGCGTTGCGTAGCGGAAAAATGTTTGGCCAAAAACCAAAAAGTCTATTGCATTTTCTTGGACCTGGAAAAAGCCTATGATCGGGTGAAAAGGAGTGAGTTGTGGTTGTCTTTATCCGCGCATGGGGTGAGCAGCTGTCTGATACGAGCGCTGAAATCTCTCTACGAGTGTTCCAGTGCTTGCGTCAGAATAAACGGGGCGTACACTGACTGGTTTGACATCCATAAAGGGGTTAGACAGGGTTGTGTAGCGTCCCCATGGCTGTTCAACCTATTCATGGATGAATGTTTGACAGATCTGAAAGACAGTGATTATGGACTGAGAATGGGTTGCTTGTTAAATGCCTTCTCTACGCTGATGACCAAGTCATACAGGCGTCGTCAGCCGACGAGTTGCAGGTAATGGTAACATTAATGAATGCGTCGTTAGAAGCGAGAGGTATGAAAGTGAACGTAAGTAAGACAAAAAACATGGTTTTTGAAAGAGATGAGGATATGACAGAATGTGAGGTTTTAATTGGAGGTGAAAAGGTAGAACAAGTGAAAGAATTTGTGTATCTGGGGACTAGGTTCACGAGGGATGGAAGGCATGAGGGTGATATTGATAGAAGAGTGAATGCAGGGAATATGTTAAATGGAGCGCTGCATGCCTTTATGAACAGCCAGAAGGTGTCAGAGAAGGCGCGACTGGCGGTTCATGCGGGGGGGTTAGTGCTGACGCTTATGTACGGAAGTGAGAGTTGGATATGGCAAAAGAAGGATGAAAGTAGGATAAATGCAGTGTGGACCGAGAACTTGCGGAGGAGGCAGCCATAGTGGCTGCCTGGGGCGCGACCCCCACAACATCGGGGGTTGTTGAGGCAGCAAGCGAGTTCCGGGACACCGTCTCGCGCATTTGTGATGCTGCCATGCCCAAAGTACGGGGACCACCTCCAAGGCGCCACCAAGTCTATTGGTGGTGCGATGAAGTTGCCCTCCTGCGAGAGCAACGTTCTCAATCAAGGAGGGCATACACGAGGGCCACACGTCGCCGCCAACGCGACGCGCAGATGGAGGGCCAGTTGTATGCCGTCTACAACGCCGGGAAAAAGGCATTACAACTGGCCATAAGCCAGGCAAAGAGCAGGGCCCGGGAGGAGATGCTGGAGGATCTCAACCGTGATCCATGGGGGAGACCGTACCGCGCAGCGCGCGACAAGCTGCGCCACCAAGGTCCCTCGGTCAAAGAGTCCCTCCAGCCAGAGGTGTTGGAGAGGGTAGTGCGGGAACTTTTTCCGGATTGACCAGCGCACACCCTCCCTCGATGTCTCCTCCCGTGGGGCAAATTGAGGATGAGCCGATCCCACTTGTCACCGATGAGGAGATGGAGACAATGGTCGATCGGCTCAGGGCGAAAAAGAAGGCTCCAGGGCCAGATGGGGTGCCGGGCAGAGTGCTAGCCCTTGCCCTGAAACACCTGGGGGACCAGCTTCGGGACATTTTCAACGCCGCTTTTTCATCCGCGCGTTTCCCGAAGCTGTGGAAGGAAGGCCGCCTGTGCCTAATCCAGAAGGCGGGTAGACCCCCAGGAGAAGCCGGTGCCTACCGGCCAATCGTGCTGTTGGACGAAGCGGGAAAACTCTTCGAGCGGATAATCGCGTTCCGTCTCGTCCAGCACTTGAATGAGGTGGGGCCCAATCTGTCGCCGGTGCAGTTTGGGTTTAGGGCAGGGCATTCCACCATCGATGCCCTGGCACTCCTGAAGGAGGAAACTACAGCGGCATCTTCCCGCGGAGAGAGGTCGTTGGCGATAAGTCTGGATATCGCCAACGCCTTTAACAGCCTGCCGTTCGGCGTGATGCGAGAGGCACTCCATTACTTCGAAGTGCCCCCGTATCTCGGCAGGCTGTTGGAGGACTACCTGCGGGGCAGGGAGATCCTCTTTGAGGGCAGAAACGGGGTCCTCATCCGTCATCCCATGAGGTGTGGTGTTCCCCAGGGGTCCGTCCTAGGGCCCCTGTTGTGGAACATAGGCTACGACTGGGTTCTCCGGGGCACGCTCCTGCCCAGGATGCGCGTCATTTGTAACGCGGACGATACCCTAGTCGTAGCGAGGGGACACACCTTTCCGGAGGTCCAGAGGCTGGCGGAGGTCGGCGCCAGCCTCGTGATTGGACGCATTGAGGCGCTGGGCCTAAAGGTCACCTTACACAAAACCGAGGCCCTCCTCTTCCACGGGCCTCGGCAGGGACCACCACCTGGTGCCTCGGTCTCCCTCAATGGGACGACGGTGCGGGTCATGGTCCAGATCAAATATCTGGGCCTCTTTTTGGATGGGCGGTTGCGATTCGAGGAACATTTCTCCCGCCTCGCGCCCCGCCTTATCTGTTCCGCGGGGGCACTGGGCCGTTTGCTTCCGAATGAGCGCGGCCCGGATCAATCATGCCGGCGGCTTTATGCTGGCGTTATCCGCAGTATGGCGCTCTACGGAGCGCCAATTTGGGCGGATATTCTCACCGCCCACAACATCTCCCTCTTGCGAGCTCCGCAAAGGGTCATGGCGGTGAGAGCCATCCGAGGGTATCGCACCATCTCGGCGGGGGCAGCCTGCGTTCTCGCAGGTATGCCTCCGTTCTTGCTGCTGTCTACCAGCACAGGGCAGCAGCGAGAGCCCAGGGCGAGCGCCCCTTCCAGGACGTGGTGGAAGGGGCTCGCAGGAGGCGCTCCTACAGAGGTGGGCGGAGGACCTGGCTGACCCGCTCTATGGCCGGGATACCATAGACGCAATACGGCCGGTCCTCAATCAGTGGTTACGTCAGGAGTGGCCTCTGACGTACCAGCTGACGCAGATACTTTCCGGGCATGGGTGCTTCGGGAAGTATCTGCACAAGATCGCCCGGCGGGAGCCCACCCCGCGGTGCCACGAGTGCGGCGCTGCTGAAGACACGGCCCTGCACACACTGCAAGTGTGCACAACATGGGCCGAGCAGCGCCGTACCCTCGTGGCCACTATTGGAAGGGACCTCTCACTCCCGGCCGTAGTTCAGGCCATGTTGGGGAGTGAGGAGGCCTGGATGGCAATGGTCTTCTTCTGCGAGGAGGTGATGACGCAGAAGGAGACTGCGGAGAGGGCCCGAGAGGATGATCCTCTGGCAGCCCCTCTCCGACGCAGGCGGCGGGGAGCAAGAAGACGGCGGTTCGCCCGTCTTCCTCCTGCTCCCTAAAAGTAGCACCAGGGTGGAAGCCGGGGGGCTTACACCCTATTCCAAGGTGCGCCCGTCTGGGGGTGTCCCAGTATACCGGGATGCCCCCGTAGCGTGAGGAGGCCCGGCGCATAGGCTGGGCCGACCGCTGGGGCGACGTGGTAATCCTTTAGGCTCCATGTCTCCCTATTTTATAGCGGCGAGGTATACCCGGGTGTTTTTTAGTAGGTATGCCGCCGGCTTCACCGGCGGAGAGTCCTACACTCCCCCACTGCCCGACCAAGGCAGTTGGATAGTGCGTAAAGCATTTCTCACCCGGATAACAAAAAAAAAAAAGGATAAATGCAGTGGGAATGAGAGCATTGCGAAGTTTGGCAGGAGTGACATTGAGTGATAAAGTAAGGAATAGCATAATGAGAGAGCGATGTGGTGTGAAAGAGGATGTTGTCACAAAAATTGAGATGGGAATGCTAAGATGGTTTGGGCATATGGAAAGGATGGATGAAAGGCGATTAACGAAACAAATTTACAAGGCGAGGGTGGATGGAGCTGTTGAAAGGGGAAGGCCTAGACGGACGTACTTAGGACAAGTCCAAGACGTGCTCAGAAAAGGTCAGGTCAGGAGTACCCATAATCGACGAGCATGTATGAAAGGATTTATGAGAGTGGAAGAAGCGCAAGAGGTGTGTCAGGACCGTAGCAAGTGGAAAGATGTGGTCTCTGCCTACCCTGTTGGGAAAAAGGCGTGATGGTATGTATGTTTGTATGTGTTATCAACAGAAACAACTCTCAATATGATAACAATGAAATAACATTACGACGCAGTACGTTTGGCAGGTTGTCGTAGTGAATCAGGGGTATTTTCAGGCCGACACATATCATCTCAGAACTGCTTAACATGAAGGAAGATTATCATTAAAACCTTGACAGTAAAAATAATAATGAACTGAAGATCTACATACACTGACCTCCATGCTGGAAGAAGGACTCTTTCCCGGCGTGCTGGCCGACTTCAGGTCGGGGCTGCTGAACGGCTTGCGATCCTCCTCCCTGATCATAACAATACTAATTATGTATACTATTATTATAAGGGTGCATTTCCATCAGATATGCGAGGATACATTTAGAGGAATTTGTTTGTTAAGAACCAATAGAATCACGAAGCTAGGGACCTAAATAAGATAAGATAACATAAATTTACTTTATTGTACAACTACAAAGAAAATAATAACAACAGTGCTTAAAAACGAATAAAAACTTAGTCTAGTACAATTAAGGCGGCCTTATCGCTAGGAAGCGATCTCTTCCAGGCAACCCAAGTGTAAGGAATTTACTAATAAAATAAGATAAGGGTAAGGTAATGAACAGCAAACTAACTTTCAAAGCACACATAAGTACCACCTGCTCTAAGGCCAAAATGGCCATGATGCAATGTAAGAGAGCCATAGGACGCACATGGGGAATCAAACCGGCGACTGTACTATGGATATACAAAGCAATCATCCTGCCACGAATCCTCCACGGATCACTGGTATGGTGGCATAAGGCGGTACTAAGGACCAACAAACTAGAGCTAGACAAGGTCCAAAGACTAGTGGCACTGATGATCACAGGTGCAATGAGAACAACACCCACAGCAGCGCTAGAGATCATGCTCGGGCTGGATCCGCTAGATCTAGCGATCAAAGGAAAAGCGACCGAACAATGGTTCAAACTCAGGAGCACGAACCTCTGGATCGGTAACCACACGGACAGAGGGCATCTACGCATCGGAAGTGAAATCGAGAGCAACATGTCAATGATCTTTACCAACAACGACCTAACAAGGAAAGAAAAGATCTTTGACAAGAAATACAAAGTACACATAGGACAAAGAGATGAATGGAACATAGACACAAGCGGAACAGTTTGCTACACAGATGGCTCCAGAATTGAGTCACTGAAGCTATCTGGCGCGGGTGTGCACATAAGGTGCGAGGACGGTACAGTGATAAACAGATCAATCTGCCTAGGCAGGTTCGCCAGCGTATTCCAAACAGAAATATACGCTATCATGGAATGCGCAGATATACTAGACAATCAGGACAGTGTCAGCAAGGCCACTATCTACAGTGACAGCCAGGCAGCGCTGAAAGCGCTTAGCAAAGCAGAGACGACATCGGTAACTGTCAAAGAATGCAAAAAAGCTCTAGGGAAACTCGCAAACAAAATAGACGTAGTGATTGCATGGGTCCCTGGACACGAGGGAAATGTCGGCAACGAGTTAGCAGACGAACTAGCCAGGGGTGGTGCGGCCGAAGGCTTAGTGGGTCCGGAACCCAGGCTGCCAATAGCACACAACATCACCAAGGGAGTAATCAAAAGGTTAACCACAGCAGCAACAAACAGACGATGGAAGGCTGCAACAGGCATGCGACAGTCTAAAATGTTCATAAACGGATTGGACACGAAGAAGACAGGTCATCTACTGAAGCTGTCAAGGAACAGTGTACGTATGGTCACTGAAATCGCCACAGGACACTCTAGACTAAACAGGCACCTAACAGTAATAGGCATCAAAGACAACCCCACATGCATGGAGTGCATGGACAGCGAGGAAACGAGTTTCCACCTACTCGCCGAATGCCCGATGTACTCACACATACGGTGGGAGCTCATGGGGTCAGACTCGCTAGATGAAGGTAACCTGAAAGAACTGACGGTGGACCAGATAGTAAGATTCTGCAAAGCAACGGGAAGATTCGACGGGACGCCGTGAAAATGGGACAACCTAAAGACCCCCTGCTAGGGGGCCCGGGGAAATGGGTGAAATGGCCCATAACTAGCGGACCGATCACCCGGCCCACAGCCAGCGTCCCCAGTCGAAATAATAATAATAATAATAAGGTAATGAGAGATTATAGGATAAATTAAAACATATTGTATGAGTACTCCCATACACACGTCGTGAATTTATAATGGATAATAATAGTATAATATAAACATATAACATACGTGTTAGAGATAAATATCAACATACACAAAGAAATAGTAACAAGGAGAACAAAAATATTTAATTTGGCTTTTCCACGCACTAGATAACTAAAATACAGGTTACAGAGAGAGGAAATATGCTTTTACTCGGGACTTGAAAGTATGTAAGGACTGGGATTGCCTGATAAGTGACGGTAACGAGTTCCACAAGCGAATAGACTGGATAGTGAAGGAATGAGAATAGTAACTAGATGAATGAGAGGGAAAAGCTAGAAGGAGTTTCCGGCTTGAACGCATATCATCAGACCTGGCAGACTTCTGAAAAAGAAACAGCTCCTTGAGATACGGAGGAGACCGGGGATCAAACAAAACAGAGTACAGTAAAGAGAGAATATGAAGATCTCTTCGGCGACGAATTGGAAGCCAATTTAATTGGGCGCGGAATTCAGACACATGATCATACTTCCGTAGGCCAAAGATGATGCGGATACAGAAATTTTGAAGCCGTTCAAGCTTATTTAGATAATTCAGAGTAATGTCAAGATAGCAGCAGTCGCATCGGCAAAAAATTGCGCAATCTGCTAAGTACACCTGCGGATGCAAACACCTTCCTGCTAACCTCGCCAATTTGCTTACCCCAATCAAGTGAGCCGTCAATGAATATCCCCAGGTTCCTCACAATATTACTGTAGGGTACTACGACTCCATCAAAAACTATTTGAGGCAAAGTATTAAAATCAACTCTGGATATCAACCATGAGCTACCTACGACAATGGCCTGAGTTGTGCTAGGGTTAACTTTAAGACCAAAAGTCTCACTCCAGTCCAGGATACGGGACAGATCTTCGTTCACAGATTGTACAGTTTGATGCAGATAGTCAAGGCTGCTCTGAGAATATATTTGAAGATCCTCTGCATATAGGTGGTAAGAAGAAAAGAGATTACGGGATATTGTATTTATGAAAATAGCGAAAAGGAGAGGAGATAGGAAGCCACCTTGCGGAACACCGGCAGGTATAACGCGCCATTCAAAAAACAAGTCTTCAGCGCGAACGCGTTGCCGGCGTCCATGCAAGCAACTGTTAAACCAGTCAAGCACTGAAGGAGATATGTTAAGGGAACGTAGCACACCAAGTAGAATATCGAAGTCGACAGTATTGAAGGCATTGCTAAAATCCAGCAATGCTAACACAGTCAGACGTTTGTTATCCATACCAAGGCGAATGTCATCGGTAATCTTCACTAACGCTGTAGTCGTGCTATGACCAGGACGGAAACCAGACTGGAATGGATTAAGGAGATTGTTTTTAGATAGGAAACTGCTGAGCTGCTGGCTTACAACCCGCTCTAGGACTTTGGACAGAAAGGGGAGTATGGAAATAGGACGATAGTCAGAGAGGGATTCTGGACTGGGCTTTTTTGGCAGAGGGATGACTTGTGCATCTTTCCATATAGACGGGAACATGCCGGAGAGTAATGAATGGTTAAAGATATGGGTTATAATTGGATTCAGGACTTCAAGGATAGGTAAGATCATATAACGACTAATGTTATCGTTACCGACGGCATTAGACGCAACAGACAAAATGTTCCGCTTAACATCACAGTCAGTGACTTGACTAAAAACAAGAGGTGAGTAATCCAGAATTGGAAACGATGACAGAAAATTTAAGGTGGATCTTTTAGTTTTACCATCCATGGCAAGAGACGCACAGAAGTGATCATTCAGTTGATTGATGTTTACGTTATTAGGTACGGAGTTATTACGGGATTTTCCAATTCCTAGAGATTTCAGAAATTTACAGACTTTCGCTGGATTACCATTTTCGACGGACTGATGGATATGGCGCCGCTGAGCGTAAATAAAGTGATTCTATTGGTTCTTAACAAACACATTCCTGGTGGAAACGCACCCTAAAGAGAAAAGATTTGTTTGTTTGTATTGAATAGGCTCCGAAACTACTGTACCGATTTTAAAAATTATTTTACCAATACAACGAGTTAATGAAAAAGCGCAAACCTGAAATTAGTTTCTTCAGAATCGAGAGTAGAATCGATTACACTAATAAAAAAAATGATTTACAGACATTTGTTCTGGTGCGAGAATTGAACCCAGTTATAATTTTCACTAGACATTAGTAAAAATATTGTCAAAATTACATTACAAATGGACAAGTCAAAGCAGGCAGCATTTAAATAGGGTTTGTTGTGATAGTTTGAGCTAAAATTGTGTCATGGTCATAGGTCACTAAAAAAAGAAAAATGATGCACAAAAAGGGTGATCTAGAACTTTCATAGAATTTAGATTTACAGAAAATGTTTCATAGAATATTCAGTCCGTATATTTTCATTTCCAATATTATTTACTTCATAGAACATTCAGTCCATATATTTTCATGTCGAATATTATTGTTTCAATGACTTTTTACTCAATATTTCACAGAAAAATCTATTGGTTAGGTTAGGTTAACTGTGACCAAACGTAGCGAACGTACCGCGGCAGCGGCCGGTGAGTGCCAGGACCGAATTATCGGCGAATTAACATGATATTAAATACACAATGTAAAAACAAATTGTCCCTCGATATAATATTTGTCTTGGTTATAGGTTTTATATTTACTAATTTAAGCAACTGTTCTATTCTGCATATTCTATGAAATGATAATATGGGAAACAAATTCTGTGAAAGGAAATCGTATGTAACCATTTTCTATAAAACAACGTACAACTAACAAAAAGAGATATGATTTAGTGAAAGATCAGAATACTTACGACTTGTCGGCCGAGGGCGCGCGCGCGTCGGCCGGCCGCAGCCCCTCGCTGGCTTCCTTCGCGATTTCAGCCTTGCATACTTCTGAAATAATATTACCAGAATTATGGGCTTGATTAAAGGCCTGCGCAGACGAGGGATTATCCGCGGCGTACTTTTTTGTCCGTCAAAATAGATCCCTTAATAACTGTATCGAGAAAAGCATACGGACGACTAAAAGTACGCCGAACAAAAAGTCCGCCGAATAACCGCGGACGCCCACGGAGCGCAGCACAACATATGATCGCACACAGTGTGCGTCGAGTCCGCGATAAATTCGCGACGGACTTTTTATTCGCGGAGCGTACTTTTTTCTCCGCCGCGTAGTAAAGTCCATCGTCTGCGACGGCCTTGAAGGGCTGGATTGAAAGAAATTCGTTGTTACATTTGGTAGATAAAACCACCATTGCCGAAAGCGGGTAGGTGATAAAATAAGAAACCTGGGCTGTACCAGAAAATCTTTAAACATACTTTTAAGCTAGGATTTTAATTCATGACATCTAGATTTTAGGCTGTTGGTACCACAATAGGGTATTTGAATTCATTATCAGATTTTAAAAATAATTTAATATCATCAAAAATATATTTAAAAAGGCCCTTCAATTAATTTCATGGCCCTTCAAACTTGAGTGGGCAAATCCATTTTTGAAAGTGTACATACAGTAATATACACTTTATATACGATTATCTACACAATTTATAGCATCAAAAACGCAAAATTAGCTGCCGAACAAATGTTTTGCAGAACGCAAAAGGAATAGATCGCAAATGACGTCATTTGCAAGCGGCAGTTTGTAGGGAGCGTTTTGGTTGAGCAAGTCCAAAAATAGGATTTTTGCTATATCGCTAGGTGTTTTAGTGCTTTCGAAATAGAATTCTTATCTATTTTTGAGATGCCTTTTGATAACATTTTAACAAAAAATTTGTCAAATAACCTTTTGCAGGGTTTCTTTTTAAATTATCTGTTTAATAGACTTTATTTAATTATATTTATGTGGATTTACACTACAACTTACCTGCTGATTTGTCGCCGATTTTATCAGCGGCTGTCAGATCGTCTGCAAATGAATTAAAACATTATAACATCTTCGCACCAATTACAGCATAAATAAACATTATCCAATCCTAACTAAAGTCGTGTTTTTAATAAGACAATCGTATTAAAATTATTGACCATAAATAAAAAAGGCGTGAATGAAATGTATGTAGGTAATAACTTATAATATCGCATAAAGTTTTCATAAATAACATCTATAGTCCTTTCGGAAGCCTAGCGGTAGCTAGAACACCGTATTGCCAGTATCGGGTCCGAGTTTTGGCAACATTATTTTACAAAGTGACATTAGCAGCTGTCAGTTGAAAATATTTCATTAAAAATACGACTTTGACCAAAGCTAGTATTATAAGTGTTAAAAGTGACATATTTAGACATTTGTTAAATACATGCAGCAATTATAACATCTTTTCCTGGCCTGCGTTGCGAAACTTTTAGGGACCCCGCCTCGCCGCTGAAGTGTTGAGGCCGAGTACCGTGGGGTTTTCGTCGGTAGAAGTCCGACAGGGCGGCGAGGTATTCATGAGGATTTCCCCACGATAGTATCAAATAGTATATTTTATATCGAGGGACTAAATGAAGCCATAATATACCAGAGGTGGTGGTGGGGAGGTGAAACCGAGGGTATATTAAGTTGGCGTTTAGTCTCGAGGTGCAAACTGTACTTTTCACTTCGAGTGCGAGAAAAATAGTCAATTTAGTACAAAAACATTTAAAACCGAACTTTTCACTTGACAAAAGTTCTGAAATTTTCATGGTCAGTTTTTTCTTCTGAACTGAACCACAGATTAACAATTTAAAACACATAGCGTCACCTTCTTTGCGGACAAACCATGGAACTAAAAGTCCTTAAGGACTAAAGTGGTCACTTTATCCCCGCTTCGTAGGGCTATATTGGCGTACTTTTAGAGCATGAGAAATGAAAAAGTGGATAATGGTTTTAGTTGAAGCATGAACTACGCGTGCGGCGCGGCGCCCGCGCTCTGCTGGCTATTCACTAACTTCGATCACAACAAAATCCTGATTTTAACAGCTATTATTGCTATTTGACGTCGAATAATGCATCGTCATTGGCTGACAATCTATCAAAATGCAAGCGACTAGCAATCGAACCGCGTTGCTAGTTAGCGAATAAAGGGACCAGACAGATAGTCCGCTTCGAACAAACCGCCATACAAAGTAAGTTTACAGGTGATACCAGTACGAATAGGTCACGCGACGCGTCGCACTGTCGCGAGTGTTTTTGTTTTCGTCGAACTTGGTGCGATTTTTCTCATGAATTATTTTTTATTGCGGGTTCTGTCAAGTGGGTTTAACCTACCTCCTTCATTTTAAAGAATCAGAGCGAATATTGTAGAAACCCTAAGCGGTCAGGCAGGTTTAGGTAATTATTAGAGATGTGCCGATCATGACTTTGGACGACTAGCCGATTAGTCGGCCGACTCCAAGCCGATCACAGTTTCGGGGATCTCCGTAACGTTTCGTTTTCGCGTGCAAGTCGCAAACGCCGCCTGCAGAAGTCTTCAGAACTTGTTTTATTTACGTCGTATTGTTTTTTGATTTTCGCTTTTGTAAGAGTCGAAGCAGTATTTTTGTGGAAAAAAGTATCTATTTGTTGAGATAACACTGTTTTATGTTAATCAAAGTGAAAGAGCTCAATTGTTTAATAATTTTAGAAAGGAAATCTCGTGTATGGATGTTTTTTGAACAATTAGACAATGTTTCCCATAAAGTTGCATGTAACCAGTGCCAAATGATAATTTCTCGTGGGGGGCAGAGAAAAACAGCAAATACTACAATATATGATCAACATATGATATTAAACACCGACATCCAACCCTGAATCCTCAGCTAGGTTCTGCTATTACATCAAAGAAAAACCTTGATTTTCATTAGAATAAGAATAGAATAAGAATAATTTATTTGCTCTTGAACAGGGTTTTGAGGAATACATACGAAATATGAAGGCGGATAGTCGGCACTCCCTGCAGACTAGTCGCGACTAATCGCCGACTACTATAGTGGCCGGATAGTCGGCTTTACTACGCGACTAGTCTGCGACTAGTCGGCACATCTCTAGTAATTATACTGAAAAACTCTTTATTTTGTGGCTGAAAGTTGTGTGTTCATTGGAAATTTCGTGTATTTTTGGTTGGATGCTTGATCTTATCCCACTTTTGCTACCAACACCTGTGTCATATAAGCTCAGAATAAGTTTTTACAACTGAAATACAATATTAATTACCTTTACTTTGAAGATCAGTTGGTTTGAGTGGCTCCAGCATAGGCTTCTGTACAATATCTGAAAGCAAAATCATTTTATGGTCAGATGGGAATAAGGATGTAAAGAATTAAGAGCTGTTTTCAGCAGAAGGAAGGTACTTTGCTTAGTAAGGCTTGGATCAGTGTGAGCCAATTGCAACAATTATTAGCTTTAATTTAATTTTGTTTTAATGCATGTTTCTAGGCCTGGCTAAATTTTAAGGTCCTTAATATCATTCAGACTAAGTTTTAGGGACTCCATCAGAGTCAATGATCAAGAAAAGGATAGCAGAGGAGATTTAAAAAGACCCCACACTAGCGTTCGTTAGTTCGTAGCTCTAGTGTGGGGGGGTCTCCGGCCACGACGCTTACGCTCAAGGAACGCTAGTGTGGGGTCTCTCTTAAGAG
Organism: Udea olivalis; assembly: GCA_947369235.1. NCBI lineage: Eukaryota > Metazoa > Arthropoda > Insecta > Lepidoptera > Crambidae > Udea > Udea olivalis. The sequence goes on along the minus strand of OX376362.1, from coordinate 2,857,105 downwards.
GGTTTGCTTTTTGCGTTTGGGGTAGATCGTAAACGTCGCATTTTTTAAGGGTTTCGTGAATATTTAGCTGAATTTAAATTAAGTATAAATTATCTCTTCATTATTGAACGCACCTTTTAATTTCATAATTATAACTTTAACTGTGTACAGTAAATATTAAAGTGTCTAATAAATTTAAAAAAAAAATGTTTTTAATTTAATTTAGGAAATGATTGGCGGCTACCTAATTTTAGACAATTCAATGTGTTTTTAAATAGTATTATGCACACAATAATTGAGCAAAATGTAACTTTTATTTCAATTCAATGAAATAATCACGAAAATCTTACAAAAATACAACATTTTCGATCCACCCTCAGTGAATGCTCTTAAATCAATCCTTTAAGATTATTACTACACTTTTCAGCTAAACATATCCAAATGGGACACATGAAACTATTAAATACTTACCAAGAGGTTTATCAATAGGTCTCTGGGCTAGGTCATCTGGCTTGAATATGTCTGTTTTGATTTTAATTTTAGGCTGGTCCAGATCGCCACCCTGTGGAACAAAATATTTACAAATAAATATTGAGGACAGGTCAATCTTTACAGGACTATAGCAGAACAGGTCTTATGTCAGCAGCGTAAGTTGCTAATAAGTTATTTGATGCTCTAATCTAGTCAATGGAGATACTTTTAAATTAAATGGTACAATTGGAAAGCCTCATGGATTCTTCATAATAATACAGTGGTGTAACTACACAAATATACTACTACTGGCTATATAATAACAATTGGCATTCAAATTCACAACAGAGAGTTGTGGATTAACCCATTCACCGCAGAATAAAAAAGACGTAAGGAAATCAATTATTAAAACGCACCGGTTGACAACACAATTGGCGTAGTGTGCTGTAGCACGGTTTCTCGCCTCGATTTCCGTAGTGTCCCGGGTTCGATTCCCTGTCAGGTCAATTCAGGAAACTATCTTTTCTGAATTGACTCGGGTCTGGGTGTGCTGGGAGACGCCCCTGGCTAATTTCCTTGTGTGGTACCTCGTAACACAGGGATTTAATAATCCCTACTTTGAGACCATTACAAGAGGTGTTGTCTGGCGCATATTTATGATCGCTTTATGATTATGACCGGTGCCTAGTGTGGCAGCAAACATGTTAAAAGGTTACAAACCTTGCCCTAATTTACAACTTTACAGTGGATGTTGACATTAACATTCTCGGTGATCATCATATTGTAATTGACAGTGTTCTTGACCATATTGTAGAAATTATTATAGATCACCAAGAATGAGGGTCTTATTGCCACGCCATATTTCCCACGTAAAGTACTTCATATAAAAAAAAACCTTATTAGCATGCTACTTATACTTTTTTTACTCACAATACTATTATATTTTACCATCATCTCATTCTCAGGATGTGGTCTCTTTTGCGACTCCGGTGGTTCAAGTTTAATTTCAGGTTTAAGTTGCTTAATGTCAAGGGGTTTCTGAGCATCAAGGGGCGGTAGCAGATGGGGCTGTGGCGGCCATGCTGGCTTGTGCACCCCAACATCTCCATAGCCTTGCACTGAAACATTCAGAAATTGTACATCAATTCTGTTTAGTAAGCTATTATATCAGACAGCTGAAATTAAGAGTCCATTTGTAATTTTAATTACCATAACAATAAACAATATTTCAAATTAAATGTGTGTCTTAAAAAAATGGTATATTGTGAAACAATATCATAACCATCAACAGGTTCTTGCAGGCATTTCAAAGGGTGGTTACTAACACCACAAAATTCGTGATCAAGTGAGGTTTAAGTGCATAAGCTAAAGTATTGATAAAATTCTGAATAAAATTGATTTATTTTTAGAATAAGGTTAATGCATAACAAGAAAAAAGTGTTCAAAACTCACTAGAAAACATACCCATATGAGACTGAGCCATGTGTAACTGAGCCTGGGGCTGTTGTGGTGGGAAACTTTGATGATGAGGGTAATTCTGATGTGCTGGTGGTGCATATGACAGGTTCTGTGGGGCATAGCCTCCTGGGGGTGGTGGCCCATACGGCGAGAAGGCCTCCGGTGGCGGGTAATGGGTGTTGTACGCCCCCGCATACGGCTGGTAAGGTATTTGGTGCCCATTATCTACAAAAAAACAAACATCAACCAATTAAGGATATCAACAAACTTTCCCGCCTACCAATTACAACTACTCAATGAAACAACACATACCTATGTAATTTAGCGGTAAACCGTTCCCCTGAACCACACCATGGCCCGGCTCTGCTTCCATTCGCAACCGCTTCTGATTCATGGCTCTTTCCGCCTCATAATTCATCTTGGTAACTAAAAACAAACAACTCTTAGTAACCCACACATCACAATTACACTTGAACACATTCTAACGCCGATATAACCACGAAATTCAACTCAATTGCGAATATATCGCTAACTATGACGGACGCCAACCGGACGCCAGCACAAAACACAGGTTATACGCTTAGCAAAAGCAAACACAAGCGTACCTTTGTTAGTCACTGATTGTTATTGATTTTAGTTAATAGAAGCACTTAGAGCACTCCCCGTGATGAATTGAAACATAATAGGGCACAATATGTAGTCAAAATAACTGTTGCATACAAAATATGCATCAAATTATCGGTCTAATGACAGTAAAATTAGAAAAAAACACAAGTGAAGCGAAGTTGAGACGGGGTTCATTTATTTTTTTTCTCATTCTTTCACTCAGTGACCAGTGTTGTACGTACGTGCGGTTTGAACCAAAATTTTAAAACTTAATCGATTTAGAATTCCAAATGTGGGATTGTGTTGTAAAAATTCAAATATTTTATTTCAGGCCGAAGTGACCATATACAGGGTGTCCCTGGAAGTAAGGATCAAATCAAAATAACGCTTAACGGACCCCCGTTAACGTTAATTTCTGACCTTTTTAATCGTATCAACATTGGTCCCATTTCTAAACGTTAAAAAGTTATGATCAATTTTAGTTTTTTTTTCAGTAAAACCCATATGCACCACTCACGTGCTTGGCGCGGCGGGTGGGATCACCGTTTTGCGCTTGCGCCGCGCATGAAATTTGACACCACTCCGGACCACTCGCCGCTTCAGATGTAAACGCGATTCATGAGTCACACGTGTGGCTTTAAGCTAATCAAATGATTGTTTCTAACTGAGGAATAGATGCTCTATTTGATTTTGAATACAATTTGCTTAGCATAATTAGTAATAATTTACAAAAAATATCAAACTTCATTAGTGTGAAAAATTTCCGACTTAATGATGGAAAAAAAAATTATTGTAGAATACAGCACGATGACATATGTTTTTTATATTTGAATCCATCATAATATTAGTTTACCTTTTTACAAAGATAATTTTAAACGTATGTTTGACTAGAAAAAAAAACCATAAAAAATTGTGAAGTTTGCAAATAAATTTCGCGATGTCAGCGGAAATAAATGAATAATTTAATTAAATGTCTAAAAATAACTGTTCGAAAATAGAACAAAAATATGTTCAGCTATAGAAAGATACGTTTCCTATCTTTAATATTTGGTAAGAAACATGGTATTAATTATCAGGAATCACCAAGTGAATAAATAGAATGAAAAAAGTAACATTAACAGCAAAAAAAAAAAAATGATTTACCAATTTGTCCACATTTCAGGCAAATACTTGGTGATCTTATAAAAATCTGTTTCGAAATACCCATATTTCGAAACAGAGTAAACTGAAAATTATTTTGATATACAACACCTTTACCAATACATAATTCTAGCATTTTTAAGGAATTTACGAACACATATTACATCATCATCTTTGCCAAGCGGCAGCCAGTTACACCAAGCATATTCTGTCACTATCATTTAAAAATTCTTTGATTTAATTTAACGAACGCATGACTTTGAGTCAAGAAGGCTAGAAACTAAGGAGAGATAACTCCCTGGAAAGGGTTGGACTAAATCCGTATCCCACAGTGACGCATGCGCATTACGCTTCTTTGCCGCGATCCTCGCGAAGTGTCAAAATTGGTCAACACAACCCACAAAAAACAACAACTGTCGCACGTGACACCGTTCAAAACAAAACCATGTGACCATGAAATGACAAATAGCTGCCGCTGCACATGCGCAATACAGCGTTTTGCCCGGCACAGAGTATACGACTTTCGGCCCTCGAAAGCTTACCCCCACTTCGGGAGTTATCTCTCCTTAGTCTCTAGCCTTCTTGCTTTGAGTGATGCATCTGTCCATAGTCTATGTAATTTTTTTTAAAATGAAAGAAACGGCCCAGTGGTTCAGTTATTTGAGCCTGTTGAGTATGCGAAGCGACCCACTAGCCGCCGTGCAACCGTGGTTGCATAAAAGCACCTTGGACGTCTGTTTTCATGCAACCGTGGTTGCAGAAAGCACTTTAGTGGTTAGTCCATACTTTGACTAGTAATTTTATTGAGCTAGAAAACCCATGTCAATATACAAACTTAAAATATTGCAAGAAAAAATCACAAAAATTACTACATGTTCAAGCAGATGACGTGAAAAAAATGTACGACTGGAAGTTGTTTAAGTATTCCAAAAAGTTGCTCATGTAATACAGATTCTTTGGAAGGATAAATTGCACTCTCATATTTTCTAAAGTTGTGAGTATTTTGACAAAAAAGTCGTCTCCTTTGGAGTTAGTCATTTAACCAATTAATTTTATTTTTGTAAGAAAGTATATAGCCCGCAGGGCAGTCCTGTGAGCTGTTGGTGCGTAGCGACCCCACGGGCTACCAGCATCCCGACGCAAACCCGCAGGGCAGCTTGTGGCGAGCTGTTGGTGTGTAGCGACACCACGGACCCGAGTTCCCCCGAGAGTCGGTCAGGCCCTCCGCCTTCGCTTGCCTTTATTGGCCGGCTGGAGTGGACCTCAAGGGGGGCCGCAGGCCTCTCACTTCTGGCTTGCTTTCACTGGCCATCCAGAGTGGGGCGGGGGGTTTATTCACCCCGTAGCAAGCGGTGTACACCTCTCGACACCCTAAGCCGCTCACGTCCATGTTGCCGCCTTTGCCGACCTCTTGCGTCGGCACATTTTGGGTAGCCCATTAAGTGAGTGGCAAGTCACCGTCTGCCAGGAGAATGAAAACATATGAGACATTTTGCATGGCAGACGTCCGCTGTCTCAGGTAATAGCCAAGTTATCAGTCCACTAAAAATTTCCCCCCCATAGCCCGGTTTTAGTTCTTTTTTACATAATTCCATAGTTCATACATGTGCCGGGTGTTGTCTTTAGGTAGATGTACAATATTTATCTGGAGACCAAAACTCGGCAGGTGTACACATTGCAAAGTAGATTAAATAGTACCAAAAGGCCTCTACGTGTTGGCTTCGGCCGCACGCATGCCTCAAAGGACCGGGCCCCCATGGGCCCGTGAATTTTCAATGTACCAATCTAATATATATTTATTTCAAGTAACACAACTCATTTCATTTGTTAGTGACAAAATTGTACCTATACTTATGTTAGTAGCAATCAGAAAAGAACAAAAATAAAAATAAAAGAAAATACTTAATATCTAATATTTAACTGTCAGCACATAAGCCTCTACCTCACCACCCCGGCAGATGTCGTGCAGCAATGACGTATATATACTGGCAGTACAGCCTACTTGCAATCGTTTCCTTGTGCAAAATACTCACCACTTTAGAAATTATGAGAATAATTTTGCAATTTATACCTCTAAATAATCTGTATTACATGAGCAACTTTTTGAAATACGAGTATTTAAACACTTTCTAGTAGTAAATTTTTTTCACGACATCTGCTTGAACATGGGGACACCCTGTATAGTTAGTAATAATTTTTCTTTTTAACTAATGTTAGTAAATACAATATTTAAATTTAATTTTTAAACATTATTTACTTAATTGTATGGGCCGTCACCCACCTCACGAGGAAGTGTGGGTGAGTCCCATCAGTCAACGCTGAGCCAGCGCTGAAGCACACCCTTTTCTCATGATGGCGGCAAAGCCGTTAGTTCGCGCTTCTGCGAACATTCCTGTCGCACTAGTAAAGTAAAGTAAAGTAAAAAAATAATTTATTCATTTAAGCTTGTACAAAGCACTTATGACATGTCAAAAAAAGTATATAGAAATAATAATAATAAACGTAAATAAAATAGTACAATATTAGTACATATCGTGAATATACATAATGTGAATCTACCACCGGTAAGGACGTTGCTTCTTATCAAGAAGACTCCGGCAAAAAACTCGATAGTTACCTACTCTTTTGAACTTTGTTGGTTTTACAAAAAATAAATTCTGAGTACAGTCAACGAGAGTAGAAAAAGAACACAATATTGAGCAGAGGAGCAGATTATTACTACTATGACCACAAACTTTTGTCGTTCAAGTAATCCTCTACATTCTAATATTCTTGTTTCATTAACTTTGCTTTAATTGCAGACTTAAACTTGTGAAGAGGTAGATCAACAAGACTTTGAGGTATTTTGTTAAAGTATTTTACAGATTGACCCACAAATGAGTTTCCCACCTTGTGTAGCCTAAGACTGGGAGTTTTCAATTTGTTTTTATTTCTGGTATTATGTTTATGAGTATCACTGTTTTTTTTGAACAGATGCAAGTTCTTGCGCACATACATTATGTTATCTAAAATATACTGAGCATTCACAGTTAAAATATCGATCTTCTTAAATACTTCCCTAAGCGAGTCGCGTGGTCTAAGTTTGTAAATGGAGCGGATGGCTCTTTTTTGAAGTACAAAAATGGTGTTCAAGTCTGCAGCTGAACCCCACAACAGTAGACCATACGACATAACACTATGAAAGTAGCTAAAGTAAACTAGTCTTGCTGTTTCAATATCAGTCAAGAGTTTTATATTTCTAACAGCACAAGCAACGGAACTGAGTCTCCCTGCCAGGTCCGTTATATGCGGACCCCATTGTAACATAGAATCTAAAGTTATATCTAAAAATACAGTAGAATTTGTTAATTCTAATGGCTCGTCATTCATAGTTACAATAGTATCAACCTGTCTCACATTGGGCATAGAGAATTTGATGCACGTTGTTTTTTTTGCATTAAGTAATAAATTATTACTAGTGAACTAACATTGTACTTTTGAGAGAGTATTATTTACATCGTCAAATGCTTGCTTACCGCTGTTGACTTTAAAAATCAACGAGGTATCGTCAGCAAATAATACTATCTCACAAATATCTTTGACATAGGTAGGAAGATCATTTATATAAATAAGAAAAAGCAAAGGTCCTAATATAGATCCCTGGGGCACTCCCATACGTATGGTGGCACCGGAAGATGCAGTTCCGTTGATACTAACTTTTTGAGTTCTATCTGTAAGATAGGATTGTATTAATTGAGATGAGATACCTGAAACATCGTAATGTCTTGGCTTAATCAGTAATATTTCATGATCCACGCAATCAAATGCTTTTGAAAGATTGAAAAATATTCCTACTGCATCTTGCTTGTTTTACACTACACCGCCATGGCAACCCCAATAATATCCTCAAGGCAATAGGCATTGTTGTACTGTACTCGCAGATCGCTGTATGTACGCTAGCTCACCCAAAGGCTGCACGTGTAGAATGTTAGACAGTATGCTTTGAACAGCGTGAGCTTGACTGGCCTAGTGCAGGCCTTGAGGTTGATTCTCATTTTTTTTAAACCTCGTGCGGAAACCAATTTATTTCAGCTTTTTTACCCGAAAACCACAGAAGTGGGTTTAAGATTAAAGGTCTGTCCTTATGCGTATTCAAAAAGAGAACAATAACAAAAAAACAAGATGTACATTTTTAACACTATTTTGTCGAATTGTAGATTGACACAAAGAGCATTTTGGTATTAAAGCATTCTGGACCGCACTTGCTAGAAAGTGTGGGACACAGTTTTGGAAACAACAGATTTTTATTCATTTCTCGAACTTAGCATTGGCATTTTATATTTTGATGATGTTTGTTAATATAATTCAAAATTGATTTATTCGAGTACTCCATAGATTTACAGTTCTTTTGAATTGTCATTTAACATTTAAAATTTAGCTTTAAAATAAACATAACATAATATTAATACAATCTGTAAGCTAAATGTGATGTGACTCTACCACCGGCATCGGAAGACTGTCCTCACTGTAAAGACCCGGCAAGAAACTCAGTAGTCACACCACACCTTACTTAGGTACTATCACAAAATAAAGAGTTTACAGAAGGACCGCTCTCGCCTTTTTTTATCAACTTGCCTGATCGCTTAGGGTTGCTACTCGCTACTATTATCGCCAGATAAGCGCGATTTGACAGATACCACGTAAAATAAAATACATTAAGTGAAAAATTGCACCTAAGTAGTTCGACAAAAACAAAAATATACAAAAGGGGTCCAGTTAGATTAAAAGGAGTTAAGATGGGTTGAATGGTTCATTTACCGGGGTCCAGGTGCAACATGCTATTCTAATGGCTTGATCATACAGTCCTACCTACCTACCTAGTAGACTGTAGATAACACCATGAGCCACCGCTTCGGCGGTCACCTGTCGGCGGCGCGGCGCGGATGCAGTAGCCGCGCGTGACAATAAAATAATATACCAAAAATACTGGTGTTTTACCAATGCATGTAAGGTGAGTTACGGAAAAAGTAAAAGTCCATTTGTACAGGATTTGAATGTGTTACTAAATATGATGGTTTACCTACCTATATACTTTTTTTTTTTTTTTTTTTTTTTTTTTTTTTTTTTTTTTTGTATGGACGCCGCTGCTTGGCCTCGACGGCCTTAGCAGCTTCACCGGTCTGTAGAGTGAGCGCAGAAGGCTCTCAACCCTAATATTTAAAGTATCACTCTAAGGGCCCCCTTGTGGGGTAGAACCTCGACTCAGAGCGTTACTTGAGTCTAATCTGACATTTTGGGGAGAGAATCTACCCGGCACGTGCCGGTATCTAGAAAAGGAATTCAAAGGAAAACGCGACGCGGGCCCGCGCCGGCGCGGACGGAAGCTCGGTTGTATATGTGTGGAATGCGCGGTCAGTCTATGGTGATTGGCGATGGCCAGGGTAATAGGGTCGTCCGGGTCGTATAAAACGTCCCGCGGACGACGCCGTCCCCCTGAGACACTATTTGTGTCTGGCAAATATCTTGCCGCCTCGACTACTAAGGGGACCTATATACTTATAATACTCGTACATAGTACTACTAACTTTCAATCGTTATCTGAGTTTGACTTATTTTTCAACATCATTTGGTAACTTTAAAAACGTACAATCACAATTTCGTGTGGTGTTCATACGGCCAAATACACTGCAACAGAAATATCTGCACCATTTTTGACCATTGAACTATAATGTAAGTATCTGACGACGTACAAATAATATCTCAATGTTTTTGACAGTGCGACTGACCGCGACGCTCAAACTCCCTGACTTCGCCTGTAAACTCACCTCTCTGTGTGCGTGTGTCAAAATGGCGTGTTATTCTAGGCGGGCTATCTGTCAGAGCGCCGCGATACTATTATAAGGGGGTTTTCATACTGTACCCCCTCCACTGTCGCCCAGCGTTCTTTTTACGTGACGGGCTCGCAAGTCATACAACCAGCTTTTTCATTAAAAGACACAATAGGATAAGTATATGTGTAGTAATGCTCACTGAAATAAGGTGTGTCGTGTGTAATTTTTTTACAAATAGCGCACAAGAAATTCTTCGGTAGCTGATTATGTTTTATTAGTATAATGCAATATTTAATTCAATTCAATTCAATGTCTTTATTGCGTGTCACATAGGGGGAAGGTTGACAATTTATGTAAAGTAAGTACATGTGACGCCCTGTTGTGAGGGCGTTGCAACGATTATTATGAATATAAAAAACAATTAAATAACATGGGTAATCTTTTAATATTTTTACCTTTACCGAATTAGTTCTTAGTTTTTAGTATCACAGTCATGTTTTCGGTCTCACATGTCTTTTAAATGATATATGTATACCATTTATCAAAGACCACATTGGCACTTACCACTTGCCCTTAGATTCAGAACGAAGTTATCGAGCAATTCGGTAAATTTGTTTCAATTGTAGTGAATGATCCGCATAACGGTAGCAATCAATATTTTTTAATGTTAAAAAAGCCAAATACTAAGTTTTTAAGATGATTTAAAAATAAAAGAAAATAACCTAATCGGTCTATACGATAACTTTGTTCTGAATCAGGTGGCAGGTTCGGGAGCGTTCAAATAACTACCATTACTTACATTAAAAACACACAATAACTATACTACTCTTTATTAAGGGCATGGGATGATTTTACAAAACGTTAAAATTCGTTTATCAAGTAAAGTTGTATCGACATTTGTTAAAAAATGTTGAAACTGATTCTCATACTCACAATGCGCCTTGATTGCTATCGCTTACTCTTCGAAAGCTTCTCAGTCAATAATATTGCATGATGTTTTGTCAAATACTGCATCGTTAGTATCTGACGTACTCAAATGGCGAACGCTTAAAGTAATCGATTCGCGAGTTACAAAACGATGGTAGACAATTTTGAAGAAATGTGTATTGTTTACTGAAACCACTTGAGGCACATTGTAAAATCATCATAAACATTTGATTTTATTTAAAACGTCTACATAAATGTAATTTTATATTTTTTTTCAGTGTTGCCACCATATAAACTTGAGATTTGTAGAATAAATTGTTTCAATGCAGTATTTACGGCTTATATTAAATTGCGGCAGAGTTAACTGGTAAATTGAATCAATTAAATAAAAATACTTTTTTAATATTTTAAGCAGTATGTCACTTTAAATCAAAAGGCGAGTCGAGAATCGATTATGAGCAATAACATTTTTGGGTTTCGCTTCACTAGGGGGCAACGGCATTGTTTAAAAAAAGTTTAGTCCTTCAAATTTCACGTTTTTGATGGCTTCTTTTATTCTTCCAGTTTTCGATACATTTTTGTTGATTTAAAACAATTACCAAATGATAAAAACACAAGCTAAAGTGCAGACTGTGATTGACCTTAGTAATCAAGTAGTTTTGCAGAGAAAATACATTTTTATGTGATTTCACCATACACCATAGTTTTTGCGGACTATCGGACAAAGCTACCCGGTGGAGTGGAGCAGGGTGAGAAGCATTTTCTTGGTCTTCTGATAGGGGAACTACCCTATGAGCTATGAAAGAAACCTCAGGAGAAAAACCTGACTTGGAGCTTTTAACGTCGACCGGTGTGGTGAACTTGATTTATAGATGATGAAACCACAAAAACACGATAAATATTACTTTATTGTCTTATAAAAGTTATTCCCATAACCAGCTGAAGGGAATCAGCAGCTGATCCAGGAAATAAAAGGCTGGCCTTATTGGGTCAGCAGAACTTTGAAAGTTGGGTCCTGGTTTTTTGTCAACTTTATCTTTTAACACCTACCCACCCAGAACTTTACCTGTTTAGTTATGTGTATAAAGTTCTGTACTAAGTCAGCAGAAATTAAAGGAACTCATAAATATATTGAGTGATGTTTCAGTATTTGGGTGGATGGAAGCCCTGTATCCTAGATTGTAACGTAACCAAAGTATGTACTTGATAAAAAAAAGATAGTTTGTGTGATTATTTATGAACTTATTCGCTTTCTGCCAGTGTGAACTTCATCACTGCATTATTTCCAAATTACATAAAAAATATATAAATCGAAGGCTATGTGTTTTTCTTATTTATAAGCTGTATTACTGAAAGTTACATCTAAATCCATTTAGTCGTTTTGCGTGATAGAGTAACAAACAAACTTACAAGCTTTCACATTTATGATATTAGTAAGATTAGGAAACACTACGAGTAACCCTACTCTGAAAAAGATTAATGCTTGAGTTACAATCTAGGGTATGTGCATAAGGCTAGAAGTCTATAAGGATTTGATTTATTTATTTTCTTGTTTCAGAAAGCAAAGCAGATAAAATGGCCTTATCAGCTTTACCAATTTCATCACAGGAACTAGCCCTTAGTCCAGACATTAATGAGTGAGTTATATTTTTATTAATTCTGAGGCAACTGAAGGGCTGTCTTTTCCATACAAACTTAGCCCCCTTTTTCCTCCTACTTTTGTGTTTTTAAAAAAATGTGAAGATGTCCTAAACTAAAAGTTAATAAATGTTTTCTGTTCCTATTTCCATAGAATGTATGCCTATGTTCTGACCTAACTCGTGCAATTGACTGTTCAAAATGCAGAATTAAAACATAAAGTTACCCAGCTAGAAAATAGATCTAAGGGGGACCAGGAGCGTATCAGCTTACTGGAGGAAAAAGTGGAGTATCTCCAAATGGGTTCGTGAAAATCAAATCTTGAGTTGAAAAATGTGCCCAAGAAAACAAACGAATCCAAAGAAGACCTAGTAGAGATGGAAATGTGCCTCTCTTCGGCTATTGGGGTAAACCTGTCAAAGCATAACATTAGGGATATATATTTATTTATTTATTCTTTATTGCACTAAGAAAAAGTACAATTGGTGGACTTAATGCCTAATGGCATTCTCTACCAGTCAACCACTGGGCGAAGCAGAAATCGTGTTGGCAGTGTCTCATAAAACCGGAAATAAAATATACTATTGATACAAAAAACATACTTATACCAAAATTACAAAATTATACATATTACACATACATAATCATAATACATAAATTTAAAGATACATACACTAAATATCGTACCTAAATCTTAAAATATTGTCTTGAAAGGAGAGAGGTTTGGTTAAATGAGTTAAGGTTTATCTAAGAAGTTATGGATTGCTCTTTTGAAGGAAAACCTACTGGTCGACAATTTAATTTTATTAGGCAGCGAGTTCCATAGCCTAATGGCAGCTTATGTGAAAGAATTTGACATATGGGAAGACGTATAAAGAGCAGGATGAAGCAGCAAAAGGCTATGCGAGCGCTGGTTGCGCGTGCTGCACTCGCCCCTATACTTAAAATTACATTTCAGATATCTGGGGGAATTGGGATTACTAAGAATATTAAAAAGTAAACAGAGCGTTCGAGAATTCCTACGGTGACGAATTTTAAGCCATTTTAATTGAGAACGAAAGGGAGAAATGTGGTCGTATTTTCGTACACCATAACCTAACCTATATTTCGTAACCTAATGCAACTGTTTACCAGACGTTCAAGTTTATCAAGGAGACCTTGGGACAGATTAGAAGTGCAATCGTCTGCATAGTTAATGAGGGGCATAAGGAGTGCTTGTACTAAGATAATTTTGGTGCCGAAAGGAAGTTTTTGAATTTATATAAGGAGCGTAAGGAAGCAATGACTTTTCTGCTCGTTTCAATAATGTGCTTATCCCAACTCGAGAGTATTGTCCATAAACAGGCCAAGGTTCTTGACGTGAGGACTGTAAGGTATAACAGTGCCGTTATAGGTTAAGACCGGCCAATCCGTCCCAAGGCTACATAGCTACCGCGGGGTGCCGACCACAATTGCCTGACACTTAGTTGGATTTACCGATATCCCGAAGCTGATAGACCAGTCAAGTAAGCGTTTGAGATCATCATTCAACTGGAAAATAGCCCCATCAAACCCCTTCACGTCAGTCTGTACGTACAGCTGAAGATCATCAGCATACAGATGGTAAGAGCTGCAGAGAATATGGGTTACAAAGTTAATGAATATAGAAAATAAGAGAGGGGATAATATTCCTCCTTGTGGGACTCCAGAATCGAGGTCACACCACTGAGAAAAAGTTTGGTCAATGCGCACTGCCTGTTTCCGGTTACGGAGATATGACGAAAACCAATCCAATGCCTGTGGAGTGATGTGCAGATGAGAGAGCATGGCAAGAAGAATGTCATGGTCAACGACGTTAAAGGCATTAGAGAAATCTATTAAAACGAGAACAGTTATTTTGGAAGCCTCCAGGCCAGCTCTGATATCCTCAGTAACCTTCAGGAGAGCAGTGGTCGTACTGTGGCCTGGCCTAAAGCCTGATTGGTATTCACTGACGAGGTTATGAGTGAAGACGAAATGGGAGAGCTGTTTATGAACGACGGCTTCAAGTGCTTTAGAGAGGAATGGGAGAGTTGAAATAGGGCGGTAATGACTGAGCAGACTAGGGCTAGAAATTTTCGGGAGAGGTCGGATGATAGCATTGCGCCAGATAGAGGGGAAAAGTCCCAGAAAGAAGAGAAAAGTTAATAATATGCGTTATAGTTGGCAGAATACAATCAAGGATGGGCAGCAGAAGGCTTCTGCTAATACCATCACAGCCTACCGCTTTGGACTTAATAGATAGAATGAGCTTACGAACCTCGTCACAAGAAACAGTGGTGAATTCAAAGGAAACGCTAATGGGAAGCACCTCAGAAAAGATAGCTGCTATGGTTTGCGTTTTTATGTCAACAGGAAGCTTAGGGGTTGTGGGAAAATGAAGATTCAAGTCATTTAGAGAGGGAGGGAAATTGACGTTTGAAGGATCAGATTTCCCAATACCCAAGGAATTTAGAAACTTCCAAGTATCAGAAAAAGAAGACTGGACAAGCGTTTATTGTAACTTTGATAATCTTTTAATCACACTAGAACATTTACATTTTAATCCTGATATAATAATACTGACTGAGTGCTGGCTAAGTGTACATAAACCTCTACCAATTTTACCAAACTATAGTAGTTACTCCACGTCACGTTATATAAATAAAAGTGATGGTGTAATAGCCTACAATAAAGAAACCAGAGTCGCTAATGTTAGCGAAATTAACATACAGAATGCCTCGTGCTTACAAATACAAACAAATAATAATACAATTATTGCCATATATCGGTCGCCTTCAGTCGCAAATGCAGATAACTTTATCAACTCTCTAAATGATCATTTGGAAACACTGGCATCCCACAGTCACATTACAGTTATGGGTGACCTAAATATAAATATTATTAAACGTGTTGGCGAACCAAGCTCTGAACAAAGAAATAGGGCTAATGATATGTTAGGAAGTCATGGTATTCTGACGGGTCATGACTTACCCACCAGGGAATATAACTCTTTGGACCATGTAATGCTCAAATTAGGCAAGAAACAAGCAGCTCAAATTGGGGTACTAAATACGACCGTAACTGATCATGCAATGGTTCTATTGCATCTAATCAATGCATCCAAAGAAAGTAAATCTATAAAGACTAAATTTGTTGTCGACTATGATAGTGCTCTAGAGGACTTGATGGCTAGAAACCTAGCTGAGCTGCTCAACTAATGAACCAGAGTCTGTTATCGAAAAATTAATAAACCAGTTAACAGAATCTCTAAATAATAACCCTAAAACTGTACATGTCCCTAAAAACAAACGAGTCATTAAACCGTGGATCACGCCAGGTATCTTAAAATGCATAAGAAACAGAAATAAAATGCAACAGAAACTGCGACTCAATCTACATGATGAAATCCTTTTGATTACCTACAGACAGTACAGAAATTTCTGTAATAAACTAATCAAAAAACTTAAGAAGAATTATGAGCGTCAACTTTTGAGGGATTCTAGACATGACTCTAAGCGTTTGTGGAATAACATTGCAACAATAGCACACTTTAAAAAAAGAAACTCTGATAATATCAAACTACTACATCTAAAGCAATCAGTAAGTGAATCTGCCAATTACGTCAACTCCTTCTTTAGTAATATAGGTAAAAACCTGGCCCATGCTATAGACGACTCTGGTGATACCCAACAACAATCTCACCCAGATCACCTGGCTGATACTATTGGCTCCTCCTTTGTGCTACTTGATACGGATATGGCTGAAGTCCATGCTACGCTAATGGGTCTTAAAAACAACAGTGCTCCTGGATGGGATAATATCCCGGCCGCTTTCCTTAAGCGAGCGGGGCATATAGTAATTCCTGTAATTGCTCACCTTGTCAACCTCTGTTTCAATAATGGTATATTTCCATCTATGCTGAAAGAGTCAATAGTAACTCCGGTACATTAGGGCGGTGATGTCGAGGATGTCAGCAACTACAGACCAATATCAGTCCTTCCGGCCTTGTCCAAAATAATAGAAAAACTAATAAATAAAAGACTATTAAATTACTTAGAACATTTTAAAATTTTATCAAGCTCCCAATTTGGTTTTCGTACGGGCAAATCGACAGAAGATGCTGTTCACGCACTTACGTCTGTGGTTGCTGATAATCTTGACAACAAAAACAAATGTATGGCTATACAGCCATACACCGTATCAAAGGCGGTATACACCTCGACCTTAAAAAAGCCTTTGATACGGTTTCGATTCCTGTCCTCATTCGTAAGATGGAAAGGATTGGTATCAGAGGGCTTCCACTTAAACTTTTAACGGACTATCTGAAGGGGAGGACACAAAGAGTGAAACTGGGCCAAACTATCAGTAACGTCATAACTGTCGACTACGGCGTTCCGCAGGGAAGTGAGTTAGGACCGACTTTATTCTTAATTTACATCAATGACTTGTGCAATCTTAACATCCCAAATACCAAAATATTCACCTACGCAGACGACACAGCCCTGGTTTTTTCCGGCGAATCCTGGTGCTCGGTTAAAGAGTAGGCAGAGAAAGGCTTTATTATTATTGCTAAATGGCTCAAAGATAATTTACTTACCCTTAACACCTCTAAAACTAACTTTATGTGCTTTTCGATTGGGGACAGAGGTCAACCGGATACATCATATAATATAAAGATACATCACTGTGATCGGTTTATCATTGGCCCTGACTGTACATGTCCATGCATAAATAGAGTTGGTACTGTAAAATACCTAGGAGTCATGCTGGATCAAAAACTTAATTGGCATTCCCTTGTTGAATTGGTAGCTAGTAGAATACGCAAGATAATATGGGTCTTTAAAGTACTGAGGTATGTTGCCTCCAAAAAGCTTCTAAATCAAATTTATATTGCTTTGGCTCAGCCCTTAATTACTTATTATATAACACTTTGGGGCGGTGCCCTCAAAACTAATTTTTTAGAGGTTGAACGTGCACAGAGGTCTCTAATAAAAGTAATGCTTTTTAAAAAAAGTAGATTCCCGACTCATAGACTGTATACAATTTCGGATTTATTAACAGTCAGAAAACTTTACATACTGCATATAGCATCAAAAAAACATACTTCTTTAGAATACCTCCCTGGAAATGAAAGCAGAAGAAGAAAAGATAAAATTGCTACTATTACTTGAGTTCACACACGATTTGCACAAATGCAATTCACTTACTTAGGGGCAAAAGTATACAATCATTTAAATGAGAAACTAAATATTTATTCCCTGACACTTGGAAGATGTAAAATGAAAGTTATTAGCTGGTTAACATGTTTGGACTACTATGAAACTGAAAGTGTACTTAAACCTAGTCTTAGCTAATTGGACAACTAGTTGCTTGCTTCACACATTACCCTTATTTCACTCACTCTTTCTCACTTCTTACTCACACACCCGCACTCAACCACAAACACTCCCACACACACACACACACGCAACAACGCATACGCACACACGCACGCGCGCGCGCACGCAAAGTGAAGCTTTGTACAATAATAAATACATATAATTAAAACTAATTAAGATAGTTAGGTATTCCATTTAAAACGCATAAAATGATACAATATATTGTAAAATATTGTTCTACAGATTTTTTTTTGTAACAAACTGGATATTTATGTAGTTATAAAATAAAAATAGGAGAAGTACTTTGTATTATATTAAGTTATTCTAGTTCGTTATGATTGTAAAAATAAGCTACGGAAGAGTGGCTCCCTCTGACACAGGTGCTACTGCACTTACTAGAAGGAGTCCACCCCTAATTGTTAAAACTGCCTTGTTTTAACATAAATAAACATTTTTCATTTAAAAAAAAAACTGGCCTGTTGGTGCAATGGTAGAATTCCTGCCTTTAGCACCTGTGGTTGTGGCTTCAGTCCCCACCCATGACAAACATTCATATGGGGAACATTTGTGTTTGTTGTGTGTCTGGGTGTTATTATCTATATAAGTATGTATTTAGGAATATTTTAGTATGCTTATCAGTCTCTGACACCTATAGTACAAGCTCTGCTTGCTTTGGTGTCAGGATGATATTGATGTAAATTGTCCCAGATTCCCACATCAGCTGGTTTTACTCTTTTTTTAGGGGTATATTTTCACTTGGCGTGCTGTGCGTGCCAGTTTGCCACTAACTGGCATTTGGCAAGCATGATGATTAAGCAAATATGTTTTTTAATAGGGATGTCGAAAACATTAAAAAAATGACATTCTGTTTAGTCTGTTAGTTAGACCGGCCAATAATACTATACACATATATTTTTCGCTTTATCAAATAATAAAAAAATACTAATATGAAGAGCATTTAAGTTCCGGAGTGGGGGCTTGTAACGTCACTTCTAAGTAAAAATTGTACCTAGGCGTGACGTCACGCGTAACTTCAAGCACTGTATCGTCATGTTTAGTTTCCGAGAAAAAATAAAAAATACGTGTCCAGAATTTTTTGATAATCTAACTGACGGACTAGTTAAATGTTTTTTTTTAGTCGTCTAGCCTATTGTAGTGATGACTTAATTTAATGATGGAATTGGCCCAGCCCTGGGCCACACACAGTATACCTAATTATTAATTATACCTATTTACTCAGGTCAATAAACGATGTTATCGCCATACTTAACCAAGATGTGAACATGGGTACTGGCCCGGAAGTGCTTTTCGAGGAGGAGACCATGCCGTCGACTGCGTTGCTACCGGTGCCTGCTGTAAGTTCATAATTTAAATTCAACTGGTTTACAGCTATGGTCTCAGTAGCTGATTGGTTAAAGCAGTTGCGTATTTGCGGTGCTGCAGGTTCGATTCCCGCCTGATTTCTTGAACAGTATGTTTTTCTATCCTGCATTTGAGAAAAAGGCACTAAAAATTGGCTGTAGGTAAATCAATCACGCTGACAATTCTAACTGTGGCCTGTAACCATCTTTAGTGTTTATGTAAATCCTAAACACATGTATCACATCTTGCTAAGCCGGAAAAAAATCAGCTTATATTAATATTAATATTTTTTACTAATAAGGGGGGGAGTAGCTATATCTCCGTCACTTGCAGGACCGCGCGGGCGCGTTCCCGCCGCGCGAGGGCGCGCCCGAGCAGACGCCCTACCCCGGCCGCTACCAATTCACAGCGAAAGTCAGCAAGACTGAATCTAAGAAGTATTTGGTGAGTTATTAGGGTTTTATTTTTTAAAGATTATTCAGTAGAATTGTTTCATAAAACTGAGCGGTTTTAGTAATAAGTAAGTTATAAGCAACTCAATATCTTACAAATAAGACTTAGTAAAAAAAAGGTCAGTTTGTAGTGCTAGTGCGTGACGCAGAAATGTCGTCTGTGATTGGTGTTTCGTTTATCTGGGGAAATCGATAAAGAAATATACCAATACGGCTGTGTCTAATCTATTGTGGCTACCATTATGAAACTGATTATTTTATGCATCAAAGTACAATAAGGGTGATGCAGTTGTGCAATTAAAAAATCTGAAAAGTCTTCTACTTTTTAAAAAATAAAAAATTTAAACTTTTAGGTCCGAAATTCTTAGAAATTCAGAAAAAATATCATAACTCGAAAACTATGAACAATCGCGGAACATACATGGGGATGATTCGGGTACCCCATGGGGTGCTCTTTCTGTGGGCTCCCGCTTGACACTTCTTTTTGGGACACTCTGTATTATACACACGTCAACATGGTCTAGGGATATTAACCTAACTAACTAAAATTCTATTAACTTTTTGTTAAGACACCTACCTACACATTAAAATAAACCTTGTTTAATAGCCTATCTAATCTGATAAATAAACTTTTAGATAAAGTTAAATTTAAAAAAAACTTAGAAGAAGAGGAAAAACTTAGCTTTATTTTTAAAACATCAAAACCTAAACGAAACATCTATTTTTTTGAAAACTTAAAATTAATAATCCGTGGACCCACCTAAGACTCTCCTGACACATCTGCAGCGGTTCAGAGTGCCGAGTGCGAGTTGCAGTGCGAGAAGTGAATAACTTCACCATCTCGTTTGTGAGGAAAAAAACGCGAATTTGTATGGCATCGAGTGAGCGCCATCTAGCGGCCTTAATGTTGCACGAATTCGCCGCTAGATGGCGCTGACTCGATTCCATACTAATTGACATTTACGTGCTCGCAAAACGCGATGGTGTAGTCATTCACTTCTCTCACTGCAACTCGCACTCGGCACTCTGCATACTCAAAAAAATGGTGTCAATATCCTGTTGTGGAATACAGTCCCAAGTCCTGCTAAGATGCAAGAAAAGCTGGTTTTCATGCACAATATCTTCAGGAGATTCCTAAGAGCTCTTCTCTGAAGCATATACCAGGCATGCTCAATAGGATTTAATTCAGGGGATTGTGCAGGCCACTCTAAAGCTTGGATATCATGCTGTTGTAACCAACTTTTAACGATACGTGCCGTATGTGGGCGGGCATTGTCGTGCATTAGCTAGAAATTTGTCCCATTTGCTGTCTGTGGGGCAAGATTACAGGCTCTAGCACCTCATCTCGGGATTTTAAAGCAGTCATATATGTATGTATATTGCCTAGTATCCAAACGAGGTCCGTTCTACCGCCGAGACGGATTCCTGCCCTAACCATAATCGTGCCACCTTGATATGCATGAACTTGTTGTGGGTGCTGCAGTCGATTCCAGGTTCTCTCCAAACGCGTACTCTTCGCGAATCAGGATGAAATCCAAACCTGGATTAGTGAAAAGCACAAATGACCATTGAGAATGGTTCCAGTTTTCGTGTGCAATAGCCACTTGTGATCTTCTTCCTCGATTGCCTGTCCTTAGCGCTGGTACCCGAAGTGGCCTACGAGCACGTAGGTTGACTTCATGCAGTCGTCTTCTCAAAGTTTGACCGCTTACCAGCAAACCATACTCTCTCTGTACTCTGTAGCCTTTGAGCTAATTGCATTCCCATTACATTTGGTTGACTTCGTGCAGCATTTACTATGAATCGGTCCTGTACATGTGTTGTAATGCGTAGAGGTCCTCGGTGCCGTTCCACCACTTACCCCGTGACACGATAACGTGACCAAAGCCTGGATATAACGCTCTGACTGGTCCTCATGGCTTCAGAAACCGCAAGCGCCAGGTAGTTGGGTAGCGCCAGCTTGAATCATGCCCACTGCTCTTAACATTTCGTTCCTGGTCAAGTGTCTGTGTGGCATGATTAAATGAACACCGGAGATGCGTTTGACAAAGATTTATAGAAATTTATGGAGTTTTAATCAAGTTAGAAGTTCGTGAAGATTTACTTCCTTAGAAGAATTTCAATGAATGCGAATTTCATTTTAAAACAAAACCTTTTATATACAAATTTGAATTTAAAAAAGGAACTTAATAATGTTTTTATAATCTGTCATTAATAGTTTTTTTGTAAGGCTAGTACTTTTTAAGTTATTTAAAAAAGTTTTATATATCCCTAGACCATGTTGTAGTGTGTAGTTATGTTGCACGCTGTCATATGCCTTCTTCATATCCGGGAGGATTGCAAGTAATTTGGTTTTAATTGTAATGTAATTTTATTGTACGTGTGACCTGTTGGGTGTTGGTCAATAATTGTGAGCAAGCATGGTAATTAAATAAATATATAATAAATAATAATAATAAATTACATACACATACCAACACGCCTTTTTCCCAAGGGGTAGGCAGTAACCACATCTTTCCACTTGCTATTATGGTCTTGAGTCCTGCTGACATCTTGCGCTTCTTCATTAATTCTTTCATGCATGCTCTTCGATTTTGGGTACCTACTCTTGACCTGACCTTTTCTAAGTAAATTACATCTAGTTTATAAAGAGATTGAAATATACTAAGCTTTAACTGAACGATAAAGCTATATGAAAGTGAGTGATCTAGTGTGCGGAAGCTCTTAATCTTTTCTCCGCGAGCACCTCACTGCTACAGGGGGTAATATTTGTGAAATCCTGGGGGCTAGTTTGTGCTCGGAACATTATCTATAGTGGCTCTTCCATTCCAGTTCTCCGAAGAGCTGAACAAGATGTACGTAGACATGGAGTGCGACTTCGCCGTACAGTTCGGCTGGAACAACCCCTGGGACGCGTCGGGCGGCACGCCGATGTACGTGCGCGCGACGACAGTCTTCACGGAACGTGAGCACAAAGAGAAACGCGTGGAATGTTGTATGCAGCACCGACACCCGCCTGATGGCAGCGGTAAGAAGGCAATTTCAATTCCAGGATGCTGTTCACTGCTGGTCCTGGCCAGCGAAAGGAGGTCAAGGTTGAAGCTGCTTCGCCTGCAGACTGTCACACTGCTACAGGGAAAGTCATCGCACTTTTAGGGCAGCTTCCTAGGGTATGAAGCCGTCAACCAACAGGACCTGCAAGCTCTATTCTCACAGCCCCAGATGTGACTTCGGGACGCGCCGGGCAGTCCTTGTTAATTGTCAGAGCGCTGATACGGAGTCCTTGTGATTCAAAAGTCACGCCTATGTACGTGCGCGCAACGACAGTCTTCACGGAACGCGAGCACAAGGAGATACGCGTGGAGTGCTGTATGCAGCATCGGCGCCCGCCTGATGGCAGCGGTTAGAAGGGATTTTTATTACAGGATGCTGTTCACTGCTGGTCCTGGCCACCAAAAGAGAGTCAAGGTTGGGGCTGCTTCGCCTGGTGACTGTCACACTGCTACAGATAAGCAAGTCATAGAACTTTTAGGGTAGCTTTCTAGGGTATGAAGCCGTCAACCAACAGGACCTGCAAGCTCTATCTCACAGCCCCATATGTGACTTCGGGTCGCGCCGGGCAGTCCTTGTTAATTGTCAGAGCGCTGATACGGAGTCCTTGTAATTCAAAAGTCACGCCTATGTACGTGCGCGCGACGATAGTCTTCACGGAACCCGAGCACAAGGAGAAACGCGTGGAGTGCTGTATGCAGCATCGGCCCCGGCTGATGGCAGCGGTAAGAAGGGATTTTTATTCCGGGATGCTGTTCACTGCTGGTCCTGGGCAGCAAAAGAGGGTCAAGGTTGAAGCTGCTTCGCCTGGTGACTATCACACTGTTACAGGTAAGCAAGTCATCGAACTTTTAGGGTAGCTTTCTAGGGTATGAAGCCGTCAACCAACAGGACCTGCAAGCTCATCATATTCACACAGCACAGATGCGACTTCGGGACGCGCCGGGCACGCCAATGTGCGAGTCCTTGTTATTTGTCAGAGCTCTGATACGGAGTCCTTGAAATTCAAAGGTCATTGCTGCTACAGGTCAGCGAGTCATCGAACTCTTAGACCCGGTCCAGAACGACGCGCGTTTTGTTATTCACTTAACTAGAGTCTGGAACAGTGTTTTCGGTTCTAAATGAATGCATTTGGATATTTTACCAAACCTAATATTGCCAATTTGTCCCTCCAGCGCCCAACCACATCTCCCTAAACGTGCTCCACTCGTCCCGAGCGTGTGGCACGCCAGGCGTGTACTACTTCGGCTCCCCAGAGCGCCCGGACAGCTGGTACTCGGTTCTGGTGCAATTCGGAGCCGCGCCGCGCGACCACGCGTACCGGTTCGTCTGCAAGAACTCTTGTTCGACTGGTATCAAAAGGCGGGCTGTTGGGATTGTGTTCACTCTTGAAGACGCCGAGTGAGTAACAACATAATCACTTTTTTTGGTGTGTCGTGTGTGTAGGTTCATATTTAGCCATTCTTTGACATCAATCTCCTTTCCGATTGCTTAGAAAGATGATCTAGTGATTCCTAGCCTAAAAGAGTCCAAACCTAGATATTTTTCCGACTTTCCTCCAATTTTCACATTGCCTTCTTACCAAAAGTTCTCGACCGTGCGTGTTGCACACCATAAGGTCCGCTATTTTCTATCTAAAAACAATCTCCCGAATCCTTTACCTGTAGCTTTTCGAGTAGTACGAGTATAGCGAGACTATATCAAAATTACCGATAACATTCGCCTTCGGGCCGATTTTTCAATACTCAGATAATGAAATTTGTCTGTAGAATAAGTTTATTCGAAG
This sequence comes from Udea olivalis, assembly GCA_947369235.1. Lineage (NCBI taxonomy): Eukaryota > Metazoa > Arthropoda > Insecta > Lepidoptera > Crambidae > Udea > Udea olivalis. The sequence goes on along the minus strand of OX376362.1, from coordinate 2,833,047 downwards.
GTTAACAAGATTTTTAATTTTTCAATGGTCAGTTATGTAGATGTTATCTGTTATGATGTGTCTATTTATTCAACAATAAAGCCGCTAACTGAGGAATAAAGTTATCTGCTTCTTGAGGGGCTGGATAAGATTTATCTATGCGTTTTCTTTGATATTTTGGGGTTATGTGGTGTGTCATTTGAGATTATTTTGATTTTGTTTAGCAGTTTTGGAGTGTTATTATAATCACAAACTTTTCACCAAAAAAAACTAAGTTTGTTTTTCTTATATGTCAGTGTCAATTTGTCAAACATCAACTTTTGTCTTGTTTCATACTAACATTGCAATGATTGTATAAGTGCATCTCGCTTGTGAATAATCAGTGTGAAGTTAGCGATATAAGTACATAGACAAACGATAGATAGCAGGTATTCTTTGGATAAAAGACGATTGAAAAATTTAAAATATCTATTCGTTTGATAAACAGCCAGTTAATTTTATACTTTAGTTAGCTAACTTAGGAATAAGAATTGAAAAAACGGGCCTTAATATATCTAACTGATAATAAAACAAAATAGGTTCTTCTTAGGTATTCAAAGCAAAATGTTTTGAAAAAATGGACTTGACTGGCCTGTTGGTGCAATGCAAAGGTCGTGGGTTCGATCCCCGAACATGACAAACATTCATATGGGGAACATTTGTGTTTGTTGTGTGTCTGGGTGTTAGTATCTATATAAGTATGTATTTAGAAATATTTAAGCATGTTTATCAGTCTCCGACACCCATAGTTCAAGCTCTGCTTAGTTTGGTGTAAGATGATCTTGGTATAATTTGTCCCGGATATTTATTTATTTAATTAACCGATATCCGAGCCTTGGTTGTTGTTCTGTGTACTATAAATGACCTATCCTTTTCATTGTCCCTAGTGGCATGATATACGGCCGTCAGCTGGTCAACACGCGCGTCTGTTCGTGCCCTCCGCGCGACCGCCGCAAAGACCTTGAAGCGGGCAACCTCGCGAGACGCGGGAAGAAGCGCCTAGTGAAACGCGACGAATCAGTCGCACAGGATTTCAACCCGCAGGAACAAGCGCCGCTGGTTCACGGACAGAAGAGGGTCAAGGTTGAGGCGGCTTCTCCTGGTGCTGTGGATGAGACTATATTTACGCTGCCACAGGTAAGGTCCTCAAACTTTCAGGTTAGCTTTCCTAGCTTTCAGAAGCAGTCCACTTTAAGAACCTGCAGGCCGAAAATATCTAGCAAAAGTCTCTTAAAAATGGTCAAGGTATATAGAGACTGCTGTTCCTGGTGCTGTGGACGAAACAATATTCCCACCGTCCAATGTAGGCAGTCATGAAACTATTAGAGTAGCTTCATAGGGTCAACTTCACGCGCCTTGTCAAAAGCGACGGACCAGTTCCAGTGGATTCTGAACCGTAGGGACAAGCGCCGTGGGTTCATGGACAGAGGCGCGTCAAGGTGGAGGCGGCTTCGCCTAGTGCTGTGGATGAGACTATATTCACGCTGCCACAGTTAAGAAGCACAAATTACGCATGCGGCGCGGCGCCTCGGACAGATAGTCCGCTTAGAACAAACCCGCCATTTCGATCACGCACACAGTCACAGTGAGTTTACAGGCGATACCGGTGAGCATCAGTGTCGCGGCCAGTCGCACTGTCGGTGTTTTTGTTTTTGTCGAACTTGGTGCAATTTTACACATTATGAATATTTTTGGCCGGTTCTGTCAAGTAGGTGTAACCTACCTACTTCACATAAAAAATTCAGAGCGAATATAGTAGTAACCCTAGGCGGTCACGCAAGTTTAGGAAAAAAGCGCTAGCGGTCCTTCTGTAAACTCTTTATTTTGTGAAAGAAGTTTTCGAACTTTTACGGTAGTGTTTGTAGCAAAGTTACAACGCCTCAAACCTTTAGGTTAGCTTTCTTGGGTTAGAAGCAGTCAACTTACAGGACCCGCAGGCCCAATATGGCCAGTAAAAGAGGATTAAGGTTGAAGCTACTTTGCCCTATATCATGCTGCCCCAGGTAGGAACTAGTCTAACTTTCAAGGTTATCTTCCCTAGCCTTCTAGGGTTAGAAGCTGTCAACTTTCAGGACCCGTCTGAAGTCTCTCAAAAATGGTCAAGGTACAGACTGCTTTGCGTGATGCGGTGGATGAGACTATCTAACCTGGACCTGCTAGCTTAGCATTCCCAGCGAAAGAGGGTCCAGGTTGAAACTATGATCAGCTTAGATAGCTTTCTCGGGTTTCAAGCTGTGAACTTCAAATTTCTGGTTGGACAAAGTGTGTTTTCGGGTTTTTCGAAATGATAGCTCAGGTTTAGCAAGTGTAAACCCGCATTTAGCGATAGATCCCTCACATATGAAAACCATTGCCTCAAGACCAAGCAAAAAGTAGGTTCACGCAACAACCTTCTCTCTCGCCTTACCACAACATCCTGGGGAGCCTGTCCGCATGTCCTGCGTACATCAGGGCTGGCACTCTGCTTCTCGGTGGGTGAGTACGCATGCCCAGTGTGGCAGCGCTCCTCCCATACCAAGCAGGTAGATGTGGCTCTGAATGAGACATGCAGGTCTGTCACAGGGTGCCTGAAGCCGACACCACTTACAATGGTTTACCCCTTGGCAGGTATAGCTCCACCAGAAGTAAGAAGGCATATTATTATTGTCAGTTCGAAGAGACCATGGAAGAAGTACTGAAAAAGGTTTGTAAATCAAACAAGAAGGTGGTTGTATGTGGGGATTTTAATGTTAACATTTTAGATTCTTCTCAGACCTCTGTAAGATTTTTAAATCTTTTTAAATCATTTGATTTACTTAATCTTTTTGATCAACCAACCAGGATCACCGAGTTAACAGCCACCTGCTTAGACAATATTTTTTGTGAAAATATCTCTATTGAGAAATCAATTATAAACTGTTTGAAATCAGATCACTGTGGTCTATTGACCAAATTTGAGCACCGTCATGTCCCTCAATCAGTGGATATTAGTTATAGACCAGTTACCAAGAGTCGAGTAAAAAAGTTTCAAACGAATATAAATAAAAATATTTCTAACCTACTGCCCCAAGGTCATCATAACATAGATGATCAGTATAGGCATCTCTTTGAGATAATATTGCATGAACATAACCATATTTTTCCTAAGAAGAAAGTAACTGTTGATAATTTTAAGTTTAAATTTAGTGATTGGGCCACTCCAGGCATCCATAAAAGTAGAAATAAATTATACGAATTATATGGATTAAAAGCTAACTCAAACTGCCAAAAACTAGTTGAGCATGTTAAATTATATTCAAAAACATTCAAGAAATCATGTCATATTGCAAAGTCCATTTTTTTGAGAGACAAAATAAAACTGGCTAAAAATAAAATCAATGCCACTTGGAACATAATTAATAAAGAAACCTGTAAATCTAAACCTCGCGATCACTCATTCTCTCTCAAAATTCAAAATAATGTTATTGAGTCTGAGATTGAAATAGCAAATACATTTGAAACTTTTTTTCCTAATATACCTATTGTAACTACAAGCACGTTAAATTCTAGTCCACATATAGCTGAGTCCCTGCTAACATCTAGTGTTGATGGGTGCACAAATCAGTTCTGCTTTGATCATGTTGATTCTCATGACATCCTCAAGGTATTTAAGGAACTTAATATGAAAAATACAGAAGATTTGTGGGGTATTTCGATTAATCTACTCAAATCAATCATTAATACGATATCACCCCACTTAGCTAAACTTTTTAATAATTGCATAGACCAAGGTCAGTTTCCCAACTTGATGAAATTTAGTAAGGTCATCCCGCTTTTTAAATCTGGTAGCAAAAGTGACCCATCTAATTATAGAGACCCATTTCTATACTACCAGCTCTCAGTAAAATCTTTGAAAAAATTATATTGAACCAGCTGCTTTCACACTTTGATTTAAATAACTTACTACATGAGAAACAATTTGGTTTTACTAAACACAAGAGCACAACTGATGCAGGTGTAGCACTTATCAAACACATATTTGATGCTTGGGAAAACAAGCAAGATGCAGTAGGAATATTTTGTGATCTTTCAAAAGCATTTGATTGCGTGGATCATGAAATATTACTGATTAAGCTAAGACATTACGGTGTTTCAGGTATCTCATCTCAATTAATACAATCCTATCTTACAGATAGAACTCAAAAAGTTAGTATCAACGGAACTGCATCTTCCGGTGCCACCATACGTATGGGAGTGCCCCAGGGATCTATATTAGGACCTTTGCTTTTTCTTATTTATATAAATGATCTTCCTACCTATGTCAAAGATATTTGTGAGATAGTATTATTTGCTGACGATACCTCGTTGATTTTTAAAGTCGACAGAGGTAAGCAAGCATTTGACGATGTAAATAATACTCTCTCAAAAGTACTATGTTGGTTCACTAGTAATAATTTATTACTTAATGCAAAAAAAACAAAGTGCATCAAATTCTCTATGCCCAATGTGAGACAGGTTGATACTATTGTAACTATGAATGACGAGCCACTAGAATTAACAAATTCTACTGTATTTTTAGGAATAACTTTAGATTCTAAGTTGCAATGGGGTCCGCATATAACGGCCCTGGCAGGGAGACTCAGTTCCGCTGCTTGTGCTGTTAGAAAAATACGACTCTTGACTGATATTGAAACAGCAAGACTGTTGTGGGGTTCAGCTGCAGACTTGAACACCATTTTTGTACTTCAAAAAAGAGCCATCCGCTCCATTTACAAACTTAGACCACGCGACTCGCTTAGGGAAGTATTTAAGAAGATCGATATTTTAACTGTGCATGCTCAGTATATTTTAGATAACATAATGTATGTGCGCAAAAACTTGCATCTGTTCAAAAAAAACAGTGACACTCATAAACATAATACCAGAAATAAAAACAAATTGAAAACTCCCAGTCTTAGGCTACACAAGGTGGGAAACTCATTTGTGGGTCAATCTGTAAAATACTTTAACAAAATACCTCAAAGTCTTGTTGATCTACCTCTTCACAAGTTTAAGTCTGCAATTAAAGCAAAGTTAATGAAACAAGGTTATTATAATGTAGAGGATTACTTGAACGACAAAAGTTTGTGGTCATAGTAGGAATAATCTGCTCCTCTGCTCAATATTGTGTTCTTTTTTCTACTCGCATTGACTGTACTCTGAATTTATTTTTTGTAAAACAAACAAAGTTGAAAAGAGTAACTATCGAGTTTCTTGCCGGAGTCTTCTCGATAAGAAGCAACGTCCGAACCGGTGGTAGATTCACATTATGTATATTCACGATGTGTACTAATATTGTACTATTTTATTTACGTTTATTATTATTATTTCTGTATACTTTTTTTGACATGTCATAAGTGCTTTATACAAGCTTAAATGAATAAATGATTTTTTACTTACTTACTTACTTACTATCGCCTCCGCGTTAGAAAAGAGGAAGCAAGAATCAGACGACCGGCATCCGCTTTTGCTTCTACTCTTTGTAATCCCCGTCTCAGAAGTCGCAATAGTTTTCTCAAACGTACCTCTGCAGTAACGTGCTCGCCTGGTAAGGGGCGTTGTAACCTGTGGAAGGATGCTCATGCTCCACTACCAGAATATCTAGCAACTACTGAGCACCTACCTCCGGGTTGCGACCTGCCGTGGCCTACATGGAAATCGCTCAACCGACTCCGGACTCAAGTGGGCCGCTGCAGAAGTAACCTGAGAAAGTGGGGATACATCACCCCAGACAGGATACAATGCGAGTGTGGCGCGCCAGAACAGTCCATGCAGCACTTGCTGTCCTGCCCTCAGTGCCCCGTCAGCTGCTCACTTCAGGACCTTTATCAGGCCTCCTTTCTCGGAATAGCGATGGCAGAGCATTGGGCTGCTACCGTATAGTTTTATGGATCATCGACACGAAGAAGAAGAAGAAGCGAGTGTGTTGATTACACATACCTCATGACAAAACTACCTTGAGCAAATACCTATCATCGTAACAATAACTTGATTCCAATGTTGTGGAGACCTTTGCTTACATGTGGGACAATATACCCATAGGCAAATTTCTTTACTTGCTATCTTTTAGCTAAAATGTAAATTTATTGCAGCTACAAGTGGTTGGAGCAAACACAATGATCACCGGTCTCGAGATGATGATCCGGATGATGGAACAAGGAATGAACTTGCGGAGGGACGATCACCAGTACGTAGCCAACTGCACCGCTTGCATCACAAGCCTCAGGGACACCGTAGAGAATTACAGACTGGTGAATGGACTACCAGACCAGTAGTTATGGCTATAGTTGTAGGATTAGGAATAGTATGGTTCAGACTAATCGAACAAAATAATTAAAGGAGAGTTAAATAAGCCGAAGAGTCAAAATTGCCATGGAACCTATACCTATCATAGCTATAATTTTTAACTAAAACAAATTGCAGCACATAGTCAGTCCAAGTTCTGTACAAATAAAGATCTCAATCACATTTGTCCGTTTAGTGCGAACCGTACTTTAGTTTATGTGATTATATCTTAGTTTACGAATCAGTTTATGCATTTTAAGAACTTTTTTCTTTAGGAAGTTAAATCATGGCTTAATGAGGCAATAGGGTTTACAAACAATTCTGGTAGGTTCTGTTACTTAGACAAAATACATTAAAATATATTTAATTTGGGATGTTCCTACATCATCATGAGAAAGTATTGAAATGAATGAAACTTCTTTCAGTGCGTAAACTCCACTAGGCTTCAGCTAAATGTTTACATGTTGTTGTTAAGTCAACCAGCTCAAAACATGTATAACTCTAGCTGGACCCAATTATATTTAATCATGTTACATAAATAGGTATAGTTTTTTTACATGGCCGAATCCATGTTTTTATGTGGAACCAAATATAGCTTACTTTCTGGCATGCTTCTACTTCCCCCATTTCGAGAAATAACATAACGGCTGTCACAGTTAAAAAGCATAAGCTGAAAGTCTGTCGTTTTTTGATGAATTTTAGTATGTTTTTAGTTGCATTTACCAAATGTTTAGCCCTACTTAAAATTCTGACCTATTGTGTCAAAAGAACCACCTGCTCCAGTGTAATGCAATCTTTTTAGCCATTTAGTAGTACATATTTATAATTAGTAAACATTTAATGTAAGTACAATAATAGAACCGATATAAGTTATAGTATTTAATTAGTTGAATAAGTATTACCTTTAAGTTAACATATTTTTTTAGTATTTTTTAAAAATTTCAGTTTTAGTACAAATAATGTTTATTTTTTCGTTAATTCTAATAAAAAGTTAAATATGGAACTATGATAAATGAGACCAGTTTGTATGCCTTTTTAATGTTTTGTCTTTTTATTGTATTACAGTTAGATAATTCAATTGAACATTAGAAGTACTTAGTACTATTGTATTAATTGAAATATTGATTATTTAATAATTGGATTTCATATTTTTCGGGCGTATTCAAATTAGCCACCGCAGGCTTTATAATTAGTCGCACTGTAACCCGTTGTGACGGCGATTTGGTTCAGCACGGTATAGTTCGCGTGCACAGATTACTCAATAGTTACTACGTAACAGATCAATCACTCATAGAAAATGACCATTTTGTCAATATTGTGAATGCTGTCATGTAACATATTGCGAGGGCTATCTCTTTCGATATAGATGTCAATAGTCAGGACATACTTTACGTCATCGCGTCAGTTCATCCGCTACATTCGCGTACAAAAAATACGCGGTTTTTGCAACAACTGCCAAATGGGTCATGGATGACGCCGCTAGTAGGTAATTATCGCGCGAAAGTACATGAAGTGCGAGAGGCCTGCTTCTAGTCCGCTCTGAAGTTGTTTCGCGCATCCGCAGTACTTATTTCACTAAGAAAAAACTCTGAATGCGGGACTCATCTCGCGTTCAGACCAGAGTGCCGAGTGCCAGTTGCAGTGAGAGAAGTGAATGACTTCACCATCGCGTTTGGCGAGCACGTAAATGTCTAATAGTATGGAATCGAGTCGACGTCTAGCGGCAAATGCGGGCAACATCAAAGCCACTAAATGGCGCTGACTCGATGCCATACAAATTCCCTTTTTTTTTCTCGCAAAACGCGATGGTGAAGTCATTCACTTCTCTCACTGCAACTCTCACTCGGCGCTCAGACTAAAAGTCTGAAGCGAACTGTATGAGTGTGAGGAACTAATGAGAGTGCGTCCATATTAAGTGCCATTGTGCTTTTACTTTTAAGATTGAAATTGATAATATGAAATTAAGTTTGATTCAGCTATTGAATGAATACCTTCATTGTCAAACGTAGGTGCATAAATAATTTTTTTATGGTTATTTTTATTATGTAATTGGATCGGTTGGTAAAAATTCCACACTTGGAATGCATTTTTTTTTAAAATATATGTACTTAGCGTTATCATGTTTGGGTCAATAATTATTTTTAAATAGTAGGTACGTTATATCAACGTATCTATCATTTTTAAAAGGACTTACAACTACTTACCATTATGGTAGCTAGCTTTTTTGATAGGCACATGACAAATCTACCTCACGAACTCCTGTTAATCTTCAGAAATATTCAAAAATTATGATAGTTTCAGGTGTTCAAACAATAAAAAACAAACAAATTCCTGAGATAGCTATTCTGTGAAGTGTGTTGGCATTCAAATTAATATATAAAATGGAATTATTATTTAAACTTTAACATTTTAGTTTAAATAAAAATATGTTTCATTACTAATTTTGATTAAATTAGCATTTCACAATGCTTGTTCGATTGATGAATGAGTGGGTTCAATCCCCCTCGAATTCATCAAGGTCCGAAATTCAAATTTTCAGAGGTTTCATTCCATAGGTAATAAATATTGTTTGGCCAGCATTTTTTTTTCTATTTACTAAATGTTACTTTTTACAGTTAACATATAGTTTTTCTTCAGAAATTTTCAAATTTTAGTAAGGCAATAATGTTGATATTTAGTAATGTAAGGTATCTCCATGTGGATCACTCTTGCCAATTTCGGAATGCCTTGAAGTCATTTGTTTGTTTTTTTGTTGTTGTCTTAGGGCTGATCTATACTAGATCTGTTTCTCGTACAAATATTGGCTATAAGAATAACAAAAATCCGCCTGTGTTAGTGTAATAAATACAATTTTCAATTATTTTATGAATAAACTATTTTCAGCATTATATTGTTTATTATTGATGTCCTGACACGCTACCTGTGATGCTACCTTACAATTGAGGCCACCAGAACTAAAGTGGCCAAGTGCATTTCTTTGGGTTTTGAACTGAATAAAAACTGATGTTAAAAACAAGTTAATTTAAATACAAGGGCGGCCCAAAATAAAAAATAAATGCACTTGGGCCACTTTGGCTAGTGGTCTCAATTAGCCTCGATGCCATGTAGTTTCTCATTCAATGCTGTCTGCTTTTCCTAAATAATAAGGTTTGATACTCACAACTTACATCCAAATCTGTTCATCAATTCAATTGGAAATAGAGTTGCTAATAAAATGCAACGAAGGTGTAAATTATAAATATAATTAAATTACAATAATTTCAAATGTCCAGTCACTTTATCAACAACATCTTTGGGGGCAGGTCCCACACCTAATACAGTAATTGAGTTGGCAGCTATTTGTGTTCTACCAGCATCTCTTATGAGAGATGTGACCAAACCCATTTTCTTGGCATTTGCAGCAATCTGCTTGATTTCATCAACAGAATCAGTCTTTACAGCAATCTTTGCTTGGCCGGTCATTTGCCAGAGCATTAGGCCTTCAGGGTCCCTCTTTTGTGCCTTCTCGAATGCTCCGACTGCTGCATGGCCACACTGGGCAGCTATTTTTCCTTTTGACATTTGAAGATCCGTTCTTACAACTAAAACTAATTTGTATTCAGAGTCTGAAGCAAACTGAAACAATATTTTATAATATTAGGGTGAGTAAGTTTTCAAAAACTTAATAGATACAGTGTGTTTTTCTTCTTTTTTTAAATTACATACACAAGAACATCACAATAATAAAATTAAGTGTTGAAAAATGCTATCTATACACATTACACACACACAAAGTTACCAATATTCAAATAGCAAATAGGGTTAGCTTAGCAATGGCAAAGAAGAAAGCTGTGAATAATACCACAACTGCTTTTTTTCATAAGAAAGTTGGATACAGATTAGGTTTGTGTATGAAAGAATACTATTAAAAAACGTGTTTGATAATAATACACGTATTAGGAAATTAAGTTTTATGTGTAAGTAACAATATCAAACACGTCTATTTTAGACTACACATTAGGGTTCTAATAATGTTAGCATTGGTCAAAAATGGAATGATACCTTATTGGCAGGAAATTGGTTACCTTTTTCACGGCTTTTGCAACATTTGAAACGGGTAAAAAGTACTTTTTCAAAGCGAAAAGAGTTATACCGATGCACACACCGCAACCGAGACCGGTAAGGAAAGAAGAACTGATGTCCATCTTTCTTTTGGATGAAATGATTACTGTTAAAACGTAGTCTCGGGTTTTACAGCTCTTCTTCACTTTCAGCCAGATTATTTATTTTTAAGGAAATTTGTATTGTAACTAAATAAATAACCTCAAATCTCGCAAGATGACTGCCACACTCAGTGTCAGGTAGAGGGAGTGACATGGGTGCGGTCCGATTTGGACGTAAGTATAAAAAAGGTCGTGAGTCGTTTCGCCACCCATGTATTATAATATGACTCACACTTATCCCTTACCACTTACTTACCCACTAACCCGGCGGGCAGAGCGCGACTTTTAATAAGTTAAATTAAAGTACTAAACAGCTTTTGTAAGGGATGTTTAACTTTGATCGACGTGTCCGATGAGAGTCTGATTGATCCTTCTTTAGTGACAGTAACAAACAAACGCACATGAATGTTAGTTAGTTCTATACGAGACTCCAAATCAAAGCCAGGAGCTTTGCGGCACTGGGCACTACTGGGTCAACCGATTTATTTTAGCGGTAGAAAACCTTTTAGACCACAGGGTCTAAAAGGTTTTCTACCGCTAAAATACCGGGACGTGGACAGCCACGCGATCGACGCATGTTTTGCTATTACACCGATCGCTGAGAACTAAGCTATCAGTTTGTTGTATATGCTACAGATTACAGAAGAAAGACGTTATGCGATAGTAGCTTTCCGCCCGCGGCTTCGCCCACGTGATCTTCATTTCTATAACATGCATACCTACATAAAATCATTATTGCGTGAAAGTTAGCCTAGTTTTTGCGTGAAAAAGTAAACAACATACAGACAAACATACATACTCACAAACTTTCGCATTTATAATAATAATAAGACAAGCAGCGGTGTTGTATCCAATTTCGTGTATCATTCGCGCGTTTATAAAACGCGTCATCTGAACAGGCTCTTGAGATAAGCAGACATAGATAGTGGAATCGTCTGTTGCTAAGCGACTGATGTCGTTTACATGTTTATTTCAAATTGACTGAAAGTTTGCCTGCTATAACCATCACTCACAATTTACGAACATTTATTTACCAAATAACAAGGAACAGAAAACGGATAGAAAATGAAGAAAACTATGAAAGACTTGGCGCCAATCGCCATACCCCATGGCCCGCCCGTGGAATCTACCGCGGAATATTACAAATCTCTCATGGAAAGCTCAAGGATGGTGAAGTAAATACCTATCCAAGATTTGTCTCTTTAGTATTTCCAACATATTTCGGTATACCTATTACCATCGTATGTTGTACTCCAGAGCCAGATATAATGAACTTGGCCAGTAGGAGGTACTCCACAGTCTCGCTCGACAGTTTTACCATATTATTATAGTTATTTCTTTGGTTAAGTAAGCAGCCAATAGGTTTCAGTAAGTATATAGGTATTTAAGTCCCCGATGCCTTTAGTACCTAAAAAAACACTGCTTGTTATGAGGAAAAAAGGTATGTAATTGTAGCCTAATTTTTTTTTTGAGGTCGTTGCCAGAAATTCTACATTTTAAAACTCTAAGCTGATTCCTATTCTTGTGTTATTAATAAATCACAAAAAACCTTTTTTTGAGGTCGGTTGTAAAATTCTAGAGACCATGATTTGAAAATTTTACACAGAAAATACCCAGTATGGGACGTAGCACGGCCCACGCCCCAAGTTCTGATGGAACAGGCTCGCCGGGACCTGATGGATGCCGATGAGAAGCTGGCCGGGAAACGAGAGGAAGAGATGCAGAACAGAGCCGTCATGGATGCCAAGTGGGACGACTTGCGCACCAAGGAGATGTTGCTCAAAGAGTCCTTTATCAGCTTCAATAAGGTCCTGTCACAATAGTTGATATGTCATTTTAAATCACTAGGGGCGCTGTACCGAAATCCCGTACAAAAACGTCATCGTGGTTTACGTGGACGGTAGCGGCTGTCATTGGTATAAACTTTTGGTAGACATGCAGGCTAGGGGACCCCTATGCATTCTTGTCAAACTCAACAGCTCCCCAGCACCCGGGCCTCAGAAATAACTTCCTAACTATCTTTCTTATACTTGTCCGTCATACCAGCAGCATTAGCAGATTGCTTAGCTCGTAACGACGAGCTTAATTGATACGGAAAGGGTTCTTCAACAATGATTTACAGTAACTGCGGTAACTGCTTACCATCAGACGTTTCATTATCTGTTTTGTCACCGACGGTATATGAAAAGAAGATAGATTTTATCATAAGCGATAAGTCATGTTATGGTCTTAAACTAACGTGTTGGAAACACGTGTTTCCTACTCCCAGAGTGTCGGTACACTACGCTTTCTTGTTAAATCACATTCGTTAAATCCTGTCCATCCTGTTAAATCGGCTTAAAATGTATCATCAGATTCAACAACTTGAATCTTGTTAGTGACTGAATATTGTTGTGTTGTGTAGTTTATCAGAGAGAATCAGGAAAAGCGCGATCGCGCTGAGCGCAAGATGGAAGCCGACAGCGAGGTTCTGGAGCGGAAGACCCGCGAGACTGAAGCGATGAGGCAGCGAGTTGTCGAGATGGAGGAGGTCAAGCAGCTCATGGAGAAGCAAGTCAAGGACTACACCATATACGAGGTACGGCTCTGAGTGAGCATGTGAGAATGAGAGAAAGGGAGACCCGTGAAGCGGCACGAGTGATGGAAATAAAGGAGTAGAGATCGACGCTTTTATATGGTAGGTAATATTCATAATGGCCAGTGCATAGAAAAGTACACACAACTAGATGGCAGTTTTTTTTGTTTAGGGATTGCCTCTATCGGCGAAGTGTCTGTTTTTACCCTCATTTCAGCCACTTCGACCTATAACGTTTTTACGTTCTTTAACGACTTTTGGGGGCCGTACAATTTTAACACTTGTATGGTTTTCAGAGAAATTCTAACTGTGACCAATGGAATCTAGTCTAAAAAAAATCTTATAACTAATTTGGTGAGGCAAGGTTTGTTTTCGTAAATAAATGTTATGTTGTTTCGTTACTTACAGGATTACCTGATGGCGGTGGTTCATAATTACCCGGAATTCAAACAACCGCTTGACGTTTTGAACCGGTATGAAGCTTTAGGTGAGTTCTAGTTCTGTCCTTTTAAGGTCAAAAGGAAACCCGCTGACAGAGATTTTGAAACGATTTAGAAAACGAAATAGAGAGAAAACTAATCGGACAATATACTTACAGCGGCAGCCAAGAGCACGTTGGCTGACCGGCAAGAACGAGATCTAGAAATGCTGGAGGAGGCGCGGCAGGAGATCGCCTCGCTCACCGAAGAAAAGAAACTCTTCATCATGGGGCTCAACAACACGCTAGCCAACTTGAGGGTATACGAATCTGGAAATCCTTTTTGCAGATTAAGTACTAGTTTCTTCATTTCAGACAAGAGTAGCCAACAGGACTATTGTGTGGCTGCAGAATGTAATTTTAATTCATTTCACATTTTTTTTTAAAACTGATTCATTTATTGGTGAGTGCTGAGTGATGGTGACGAAACATCTTGTGCGGTATTGATCTTCTTCCGTAAAATATGTGTATGACAGCCTTGGTAGGGCTATGTATATTAAGACGAGTATGTACTATTCCTTCTTTCTGTTCAAATTTTAAAGGTCTTCTCCTTCCCCAGTGGCAATACGACAAAGTCCGCAACCGCGTCATAAAATGGGAGCTGGCGCTGAACCGTCTCAAGGAGACAGCGGCCCGCCGCCACGTAGAACTGTGTCACGTGCGGTCCGCCATCTGGTCTTTGTACGTGAAGATCTGCAAGCAGAAGGGCCTGGCCATTGATGTGAAGCCGGCGGACTTTGAGCAGCAGTTGGTGGTGATCATGCGCGCACTGTTAGAGCTACGCCGCATCTACCGGATCGCACAAAGGCGATCTAAAGAGAAGTATGACATTCTTTAAAACTTTGGTGCCAAGCGAGCTTGTAGGTAGACAGCCTGTTAGTAAGCGGTTACCTCATTCCACTTTTGAACACATGACCGAGGCATGCGTTCGTAAGTCTTGTAGCATTAACCTTTAAGGTGCTCCCTCACCTAGAGCATTTTCCTGTAATGTAATGCAACAGAGTCGAGAATTACATCGGTGAAGGAGAAGAACCGCGCATTACTTACAGTGCGCAAACTGTAATGTTGCAAATTCGAGCATTACATCAGTGAGGAAGGAGAACCGCGCATTACAGTGCGCAATTTGTTATTACAATGTGTGATATTTAGATTCTATTCCCCTGAAGTTTTGTAAGGCAGAATTGAGCTGTATTGTAATGCTCAAAATCGAACCTGAAATGTTACATTACAGGAAAATGATCCAGGTGAGGGACCACCTTTAAGCTAAAGGAACTTGTATAGTCAGCAACGTACAAGTGCAAACGTCAGGTCGCCCAGCCAACTTTACGACAGCTCCTGGATGAGCTTGCAAAGAGTTCGTAGGCGTAACATGTAGCTTGGAAGGTTTCACAGCTATTTAAAGTTCCATTCTTGCTTCCAGTCTCACGCCCTCATACTTAAATAATAATTGCTTTCTTTTTTTAGAATCCTTTATTTATTTATAAAGCATGTTTTTTATACAGGGACGCAGAATCCATGCAGACAGCGTAAAAGGATCACCTGGAAAACTTATAAAATTTACTATGATGATTGTGTCAAATGTTATGAATTATTTTATGTGTGTTATTCTTATTAAATCATATTAGGGATTTTTATTCGGTTTTTTAGTAAATAAATCAAACCTGAAATAAATCCTAATATGTAAGCGCCCTTCAACAATAAAAGTTTGCAAAACATAATGCAGGAAACTTTAAGTCAAAGTTGATCCGGGTAATTATAGCCTTATTAGGCTAACTACAGTTCGAACTTGTTTCTAACAAGAAGGGTTAATTACTTTAATTTGGCTTTAAGAGCTCTTTTACATTATCATGTACGGTCCAACATCTGCAACTTCACGTTAAGATTTACGTTATAAAAATCCCTTACTTATTGAAAGTTAAATAGCAGATCTACGGTTTCAAATTATCGATTACACTTGACTAGGTAGAGCTACTAGCGTCACGCACGACGCTTATTATTACTCAAAATTGTTCAAATATATGTTGTTGCTATTAACTGCTTTAACTTTATTCGGCAACATGATTAGCTGTACAAGCGAGTAGTAATCCAGTCATAAATACATTTTAAGTTGCTAACCTTGACTTGAACGGCCAGTGAACAATTGCCTTAAGTATGTCAAATTCTATAAATTAACCCAATAAAACCTCACTATCTTACTACCTTCGGTATTCTTTCCAAATGAAGTTAAAAATTTTCCGAAACATCATGGAGCCCCCAGAAGCAACATCAACCCTAGACACTGAACCTATATGGAACTACACACATTTCTTGGAGATACCCCTGAAGATAGTGGGATGCTGGGACTGGTACCAGATCCCAAAGAGAGACAGGGAGATCATGATAAACAATTTATACCTTGCTTTGGTCTTGTTCGTATTGATCAACGTGCTGGCCACCATGTATGTTCATCTGTATATGGAATGGTTGGATATCATGACCAGCCTGGATAAGCTGGCCGACTGTCTGCCATTCCTGGTCTCTATAGTCATAGTGGTTTACTTCGCGCTGTTTAGAACTGAGTTGTATGAGCTGACAAAGTTCATGCAAGATAATTTTAAGTACCGCTCAGCGAATGGTTTGACGAATATGACGATGTTGAATAGTTACAAGAAGGCGAAGAACTTTGGTTACTTCTACACAGCTTGCACGATGTTTAGTGTCACTATGTATACGATTCCTGAGGTTGTTAACTGTAAGTATTCGATTCATGTTTTGTTGGTGACTTAATGATTCGAGATTTTATTTTAACAACGATGTGGCGATTAAGCGCCGGCTGATAGTAAGCAAAGCATTCAATGAAGATTTGAAGCACCAATGGTAGGTGTCACGAAATGGTTTACCTACCTGCATAAATATATTTAAGGCTGCTTAGTTGAAGCCCATACAGCAACTCGTTAGATAAACTTTGCAGGGGTCAGTAGAAAGCATAGAAACCACGCGTGCTCGACTACGGTGCCATACAATCCATGAATTTCTGGATCCATACAATCCGTGTGTGGGCCCGCACCAAAAAGTTCAGTGACTCATATCTTTGTCGTACCATCCAGACGAGGACCCTTTGTCCACTGGGATCCACCATCTCGATCCACCAGTGGATTGAATAGCACGCTACAGTTCACTGTGATCCACCATTGGTCTGAGTGGATCCTGTGATACTTGCGTCTCTTAATATGCTCCACCAGTGGATTGAACAGCACTCAGGGAGTTTGGTAAGATCCACCACAACAAAACAGTTTCTATTTAATAAAAATAAATAGAGAGAAAAAAATAGTTTTTATTAAATAAAAATATATCTTCTAACTTAAATTCAACCGCACTAGGCGAAAAAGGAAAAATCTTATCTAACTGTTTCTAAAAACAATTCAACTGACATTTCACCGTGGAGTAAATTGTAATTGGGTATCTTGAACAAATTCGTCGTATTTGATTTGGCTTGCATTTCTCCTTTTTCCGCGGCCTTGTTTAACACGTACCGAATTATTCAATGTTTCTTTATGGATTATATTTAAAACAGAAACGAAATTAGGCTTTTTCCTGCCGACTCTTTTATTTATTTTGGAGTGCCATCCCTCAACGATGTTATTCGTACGATGGCGTTACCCAAATGTTCCCCATATATCCTTTATCAAATCTTGTATTAACCAAAAATGTTTAACGTATTTGTAAAAGTTCGTAAATTTCCCAGTTTTGGGCATTCCTTCCAATACGTATGATAGACCGTCTTATATGTGAGTTATTGGTAAAAGTGGCAGAGCAGCAACTAATTCAACATATCTTTTTGATAATTTATTATTTTGAAGTCCCCATTTTTTCGCATTTCTCCAAACGCATCTTTTAAAAAGGTAGTAGCAGCCTTTTATTGTGGAATTTTTGAAATTATTTTTAATTGCCTTTATTGCAGCATACTCAAAATCAACTGTGAACTTACTTGGTCGAAATGTCTTCAGTCTTCTTTTTATCAGTTGAAATAAAATATAATGTGCCTCATAAGTTCTTTCAGACATGAAGGCGAACATTAAAGGTACAACCATATTATGAGAACGTGAACTACCGAAATCACCATGAAAACTATAGATTTGATCAAAGGGATCTGGTGTGCTACGAAATGTTCCGTCACAAAATAGATGTTTAATCTGAGATATGCGATTAAAAATAGTTCGGTTACCGAAAAGTAATATGCGTAGGTATGTTGTTACAATTGTAGTCGGCCAGAAGAAAACTATCGTAACGATTTGGTACTTCAACGTCAGAAGCGTAGTTGAGAGAAGTTTTTTGGACTCCTAGGTTACTATTACGCAGTTTGTACCATTTGCTCTTTACTGATTCATAAGGCGGTATTTTTGCTACAAAGTTTAAACCGGAATTCTCAGCTTCCGCTACGAAATTTTCAGACTTGTGGAATCGGCAAATTATCTGTAGGTATATATTACTTGTTCTTGACATTTATAGTAAAATTTATTCATCGATAGTAAAATTTCGTTGGCTGCGTAATCTGAGGCACAGTTCGTTGAATGAGCGTGAGTCTTGATAATTGTATCATCCTGTAAATAACAAGTCCGTCGTAGAAGGTATATTGTCCATATCATCCAAACAACTCAAAAAGATCTAAACATTCATCTATTTTACTATTTCTTCTTATGACGGTTTTGACGCTGACTGTTCGTAGTTATTTTGAATGATACATACAAGGTAGGTAGATAGGTACTAGCTGTTGTCCGTTAAACTGAACGGTAGTAAAATAAAATTCTACAAAACACAGTGGAATCATTTTGCTTCTTACATTTGTAATTGTAATAGTCCCGGGACACTTCATAATTCGCCACTGTGTGCATCGCCATATTAAACTTCCGTTTTTGAAAACTCTTTTTTTGTGATATTTATACCCACTGTGTAAAATTAGAACTCCACGTTGTTTTACGTAATAAACTTTGTTTAAGTCGTGCATTTTTTATTTATAAAAATGAACCAAACAGAATCAATTTACAGAAATAAATGTCATTTACGATTTTGAATGACATTGATTAGGAATGATAACAAACTCATTAGTCTTAGGTACCTACCTATATGCAGCCAGTATGTCCGTGTTAGATGTTTAGATGTAATAGAAAGAGGTACATAGTAGTATTTTTAGTGGTGGATCAACTTACATTATTTTTATTCAATAAAAACTATTTTTTTCTCTCTATTTATTTTTACTAAATAGAAACTGTTTTGTTGTGGTGGATCTCACCAAACTCCCTGAGTGCTGTTCAATCCACTGGTGGAGCATATTAAGAGACGCAAGTATCACAGGATCCACTCAGACCAATGGTGGATCACAGTGAACTGTAGCGAGCTATTCAATCCACTGGTGGATCGAGATGGTGGATCCCAGTGGACAAAGGGGACGAGGAACGCTTTTTCAGCACACGTATTCCCTTCCCGAGGTTTTCAAGCGGGGCGAGAAAAAGTATTGCTCAAGTCATGCTATATCATCCATTTCCACCTTATCCATTGACTTTAATGCTTCATGTTGTAGGGTGGAACGGACAGCCTCTGCTGAGCCCCCTATACATGGACGTGACGCGGTCGCCATTCTTCGAGTTCACCTTTTTAAGGCAATGCTTGTCACAGGCGTTTGTTGGGTTGGCTATGGGGCAGTTTGGTGAGTGTGATAACTAGATACTTACACACCATCACGACTTTATCCCAAAAGGGGTAGTCAGAGGCAAGTGACTGTGTCGTCATGGTGAACGAAACACTCAGAAGCCCACTTTTCACCAATGGTATTAGAACTAGATAGTTACTAGAGTACTAGATACTTACGATCGAATAATGTACTGATTTGAAAAGTAAATAAAGGGTATAAAACATCTTCATTCAATGAGGAAATACACTATTATTCACTTACCAACGATCGTTCCTGTTCCAGGCGTATTCTTCGCAGCCAACGCCATCTTGCTATGCGGACAGCTGGACCTGCTCTGCTGCAGCCTCCGCAACGCCCGCTACACGGCACTTTTGCGCAACGGAGTTGCCCACCGCGCTATTGCGGCCGCACACTCCGATATACAGGTTTATGTTACTAAGTTATGACGGACCGTGTCAAATACCTGGGATCTGTGATAAGCGCGTCCGGGGACATCGACAGCAACGTCAGAGCCCGAATTCCCGCGGCTTGGGCCATATGGCGTAAGGTGACTAGTGTCATTTGTAACCCCAAAATGCCGATCAATCTGAAGGGGCAGGTCTATAAAACCATCATTAGGCCTGTCCTTTTATATGGCAGTGAAACATGGCCGTTACTAGAGCAACACAAGCAGGAGCTGCGCGTCACGGAAATGAAGATGCTGCGGTGGATGTGTGGAGTCCCACGCAAAGATCGCGTGCGGAACACTCACATCCGCAGCAGCCTTCGTGTTCGTGACATCGCAGACAAGCTGCAGGAGTGCCGCCTTCGTTGGTATGGTCCTGTCTCACGGAGATCGGCTAACTACGTGGGCAACAATTGTCTGACTATGCCGCCTCCGCCGCGGGGACCGGCAGAAGAGGTCGATCCAAGAGGCGCTGGCTCGACGTTGTCAAGGGTGACATGCGTGCCAACAGACTCACCACTGAGGATGCACAAGACCGCGCGAAGTGGGCCAAGAAAATAAGAAATGCGGACCCTGGGACCCCACACACCAGTGTGAGTTCACAACCGGGATAGACCGCACTGATGATGTTACTACGTTATGAATTATTAAGGAGTTTTTAGTAAACCATAAACCACGGTCCCTCATGATGGTTTATTCTTCTTTCTTAACACCCAGTTACAATATTATTAATGAATACGCCACCCACTACTTCAAATCAAACGTTTGCACAGTTCAACGGTCGAGCGAGACCAGGAACCAGAATGCCCCCAACCCACTACTATCTATATACAGGATGGTCCAAACATAGCTTCCTCACACTCAGGGTTTTCGGAAATACCCCATATATGTTACCCGATTTTTTGTAGTTTTCGAGTTATAATTTCAAAGTTAGCTCAAGTTGATTAAATGAATTTATTTATATAAAACTTTACAATAAGTGTTTAAAATGGTGACTTTCCAGTTACACATAGAAAGAGAAAAAAATATTTTATCACAAAAAAGTCGTCTAAATAAACGCATTTATAGCCTTCTTTTTTTTGTTTTAAAGATGTAGGTATTATCTGTATTGAGCAATAAGGTGGTCATTTTGAAAGTGGTTTATTGCCTTTTTTTTCATTATGATGTTTTTAGTTTATCAAGTTCTAGTTGATACACTGATTACTTGAATTTTAAACTTCTGTCACTTTGAATGAAAATTTAGGTATGATGCCGTTGAAGTTACTCATTGAAATTGACGTGGTACATACATTTTAAAGTGTAGTAAAGTTTTTAAAAAAGATTTAGAAGAAACATTTTAGGCAACTTTTTTTTAAAACAGCCTTCAAAGTTCAAGAGGAAGAAAAAACAGCATTTTCAACTTTTTCAATTTCATAATTTTATTAGAGTTATGTTAAGCGTTATTGATGTAAATTCTTCAGAATTATCTACCGCTATTATTCATCTAATAAAGAAAAAAAATCAGGCATTTATGTTAACAGATCGCGCTACAGTGGGCGAAAAAGAGAATCAACCCAGAAATTTTAAAAAGTTTGTAAAAAAAAAACATAACTAGAAAACTACAAAAAATCGGGTAACATACATGGGGTATTTTCGGATACCCCTGAGTGTGAGGCAGCTAAAAAAAATATTGACTTCTATGTTTGGACCACCCTTTACTTAGTGAACGAATAATTTAAATCAATTACAACCTTCATATAACGAAATCCAATTAATTTAAAAAACCTTACAAGATGATGTTCAAAGATATTCATCTACTTTTAACTTTGAACATTATTTATTAAACGTTACAATTTTCAAAAATTCTACACTGTCGATCAGACTCAAACTCTTCACTCTTCACTCTTTGTCTATCCTACCAGCAGGCAGCGCTGGCGTGGCGGGGCGAATAAAGTGCGTGATAGATAAAATTAGGCTTGAAATAGGTACAGACAAAAGTATAAATATGTATACGTTTCCAAGGTTTCAAAAATATCTAAGCAAAAATTAGCTACAAATATCTTTATGAAAGCTCGTTCGGACTCTTTGTTGACTTGTAAAGATATTTGTGGCAAACGTTTTGCTCAGATGTTTTTGAATACTTTGAAACGTACAGATATTAATGCTTTTGACTTAACTTACCTAGATCACAGAATAGGTAATAGTAGCCTAGATCTCGTTTCAAATTAGTAGTTGTGATTTGAGACAGAGATGCTCTAACTAAGGAATAAGACTAAAAAATATATTTCGTGCATTATAATTAACGTTAAATATTGATAGTAATTTTACTGACACTATAATTATAATCACACCACAATACGTTGGCGGCGCTTTAGATAGATATTATGGGACAGTCGCCGGTTTATGAAGCCGCTATCTCAACGAACGGGGCCTATACTTACATTTCTGAACACAGGCGGACGAGCTGTACAACTACATTTACAACGCCGCCGAGATGAAACGGTCTACATACCACTACGACAAGAAAATGGTAAGCCCCTAGTCTCAGACCATTATCAAATACAATAGCTAAGTTCACAGTGTTTACAGCTGCTACTCTTAATATAATATAATACAAGATGTATTTAATTTCAGAACAATATTTTCAGCGATAAAAGGGCAACATTTGGTAAGGTTTTCACGACACGTTTCATTATTTTATTTGGATTTGGGGGTACCCTTGGGTTTGCATTCGGTTGCTTAAATTACTTGCTAAAAACTTCAAATCGAACCATTACCTCTTCATCTAAAGTGACCCCACATTAGCGTTCGTTGAGCGTCAGCGTCGTGCCGGCGACCCCCCCACACTAGCGTGGGGCACAGAGTAGGTACTTTGTGTGGGGGTAACGCCGGCACGACACGCTGACGCTCAACGAACGTTAGTGTAAGGTCTTTCTTAAGACGAATACTGCTTTTCCAAACCTACTATCTATTTGCTTAACCAGAAAGTGCAGTAATTTTATGAGCCAGCCGCTTATTAAAAATGTTGCTTGTCTGAAATACAGGACAGCTTAATAACTTATTTCGATTATAGAGTAGGAAAACGGGTCCTTCCAACTAAAATGTCTTAATTCCAGACATCTACAGCTCAGAGTTCGACGAAGCCACGTATGACGCTTTGCGGGAATGCGCCCGCGTATGTGACGTCATCACGCGCTTCAAGGTCAAGTTCGAGCGCTTCGTGTCTCCGTTACTGGCAGTGAGGGTCGTGCAGGTCACGCTGTATCTTTGCATGCTGCTGTATGCTGCTACGTTGGTAAGGCCCTGGCCCCTGACTCTTGAATCTAATTTCGCCGGATTGGCATTAGATTGTCACCAAAAAAATTTTTGAACCTTATACGCTTTGAAATAAGGATTCATAAATTTCTTGTTTGACATTTCTGCAATACTTGTCCAATGAAATACTGTTCAAGAGCCAGGCCCCTGTTCAGATGTACGCGCGTTTCGTACATCTCAAAAAAGGGCCTGAATGTTCAAGGAGTGGAATACTGTACGTCTACCATGAGTTAACGTCACTTAAACGATGATAGTTGAATAAAGCAGTTTATATGCCATTTTTAGTTTCATTTCTATTCACTAGAGGCGCTATTAGCGTTAACGACTATCATCGGCGTTAACTCATGGTAGAGTACTTATTAGTTTCCTTAAAGACACATAAGACAGATTTGGTCTTTAGTTTTAGCTACCAGGGAAATCGTTTCTGTTCGACAAGAGAAATGACAAAATATGATTTGAGTATTTCTTGCCTACTCTTGTCGTGGGCGCGCATCTTAACCCCGCAGGAAAAAGAAAAACATTGGAAGAGATTGTTTTACTGTTTTTTTAGAGTGTAACACTAACAAGTCATTTAATATTAAGTGCTCCCTCACTTGGAACATTTGCCTGTAATGTAACGTTACAGAGACGAGCATTCCATCAGTGAAGAAGAAAAACCGACCATCATATCATCATAGTGCGCAAACGTACTGTTACAGATGCGAGCATCACGTTGGTGAGGGAAAAGCACCGAGCATTACAGTGCGCAACTTGATGTGATGATACAATTTGTACCTAATATTTTGATAGAAGTTCCCTGTAGTTTAGTAAGGCAGTATTGTAATGTTCTGCTCAAAATCGAATCTGAAACGTTACATTACAGAAAAATACTCCATTTGAGGTACCACCTTGATATCAAAAGTTATATTTTTTATTCAGAAATTCGACATGGTCACGCTTGAATATTTAGTGGCTGTTGCCTTGGACACCTTCGTTTACTGCTTTTATGGCAACCAAATAATTATACAGGTAAGAAACAAACAGGTAAGCAACAATTATTATTAGTTTTTAATTATCCCGGATTTTTTATCCAGTCAGCGCGCGTAGTGCCCTGTGTTTGCATGTGTGGACTAAGCTTTGCTGTAGTTATTCTTCGAGAATTTCAGAAGGAACTTAAAACTTTTGTTGTTAAAAGCTTCAATGTAACTTATAGTTCCATTGCTATTAACTAGGGGCGCTGTACCGAAATCCCAAACTATAGTTTGTCCAATTTAGGATGATAATTTTGACAGCTTTCAATAGGGATGGGGTAGTTTATAATCGTTAGCGAATCTATTCGATTTTCGATTTATTATTTCATATAACTCGGAATCGCTGGTTTATATAGATAAACACAGAAAATGTTATTCAAATATTTTAATGTGCAATAAAGAGATAATTAAATATATAAAATATATAAGTGATTAATTAGATTTAATTAGGATTTGAAGTTATATTATAGTGCACACCTTAAATCACTTGCATAATTATTATCGTCATTATCACTGGAAGAACTGTCCCTTAAGTTTATATGTAAGTATAGCTTTTGCCTTTGAAATAGAATGTTGGGCTAGCCGCCCTCAATCTTAAATTTAATGTTAGATGAATTTTATTTCACTACCGATTTTATATTTTCTATTGCTATTCGTTTGCAAGGGACTTCACTAAGTGGGCGGTACCTGTCAATAAAGTACGATATTATCTGTAGTACAATTTACCGAAACAGAATGCAATACTTCATAGGCATGAACTGTCAAAATTATCATCTTAAATTGGACAAACTATATACTACAGACGTCATCAGCTACCATCCTTTGTGCAAAGGAATGGTACAGGGGCCGTATTACAATATGGCAGTGCGACCGTTTACGGTACTAAAATGCGTACTTCACGTTTTTAGTCTATCCAAAGTGAGCGTCTTAGTACCGTAAACGGCCACGCCGCGACCGTGGCAAAATATTGCAATACCCCCCCCCCAGAACCTAAAGAACTTTGTTCAAGGCGGACAGAGTAACGACAGCGGCTTACCAGAGCTTGTGGCACACTACGGGCGTGCGCGAGCGCCGGCTGCTCCTCCATGTCATACTCGCGAACAAGCGGCCTGTGGTGGTGCGCGCAGGGAAATTTCTGCCGATGGACCTACATACTTTTCTCGTTGTAAGTAGCACTGTTGAGGTACTCAAAATTTTCACATCTTCTGATTAAAGTAGACTTCAGGTAGCTATTATTTATAGAACTATAGCATCTGAGTACTGAAATGTGGTCCGGCCACAGAGGATCACACGAAGTGGAATAGGGACTTCTTTCTGTCTAATGAGGAATATACTACAGTAGATTAGGCTCAGCCACCGCCATATCAAAAGACAATATGGAGATCGCAAATTCGCAATGTGAGCACAGAATAGTAGGTATAATGATATCCAAGCACGATTTTTTCTTGTAACGCCCAGAATTTTAGGATCTCACAAAGAACAGAAACGTTCGTTCAGGCGACGGATTGAATCCAGGCTTATTCATGGGCCTTTTATAGACAGACTGGGATATTCTGGATATGCAGAGCTATCTGTTTTATCATTTTACTATAATTCATAATGTGTTTTTTTGTTTCAGATAATCAAAACCTCTTTTTCCTACTACACGCTGCTAGTAAATGTCAATAATAAGTAATGAATTTTCAAATGACAGTTTGTGAAACGTCAGAATAGCTTTCACCAACCAATTTAGCATAACAAATAAAACTGTTTATTTATGAAGTCTGATGATCTCAGGCCTAGCGCCTGTTGCCACTTTTTATGAAGTATGGTACGGATTTAGTTTTTATGAATAGGGGGTTGCGTAATAGTAGTTCGGTACAAGTAAAATTAAAGAATACATACAATTTCAGAAAGTATTTTATTTACGAAATTAATATACAATTTTCTTGTTCATACAATAATAATCATTCAGCCGGTCGATCGGCCGGCGGCCATTGCGCATTCAGTCTGACAAATAGCGTTTCAATAACATAAAACAAGTATTGCTATATTTTCTGTGGTTTTCAAATCTACGTCTGTTTAATCACACCCGAGCTTATATGATATAAGACAAATTATTGTAAAGACTGTCATACGACTAGCGTAAAATAGCTGACAGATAATGACCTTTATTGCATTTAAGGTTAAATCAACTATCAAAATGTTTACCTCTATAAGTTAGACGTCTCAACAATGTATTTTATTTAAAATGTAGGCTTTTTTTACTGCTGACGCAATCATTATTATCAAAAAGGTTTAGCACTTTCTTAATATTGCTATAAGTTAAAAACATAGGCCGTTGTTTCACTAATATTTCTCATCCAGTATGTTTGGTACGAGCATCAGTGAATAGTGTTGCGCGATTATCGATAGTTTTCTATCGATGTTGAACGATGATGGCCATAATTGTTGTGGTTTTAATACAGGCGTAGAGAAGAAAACCTCCAGATTAAGCAACTACAGTGAAATCTAATGCCCATTTTCTACGGGATCGGGACGGTGTTTATTACAATTAATTATTTGTTCTCCAATACACTACGCTTCGTTACAATATTTATGCTTACTACTTATTATAAAGAGTTATCAATTACTTCCAATATTATCATTACATTTCTGTCATTAAATTTTAATTGCGGAAGACGGTCGGTATTGGCGGATTCGTTGAGTTTAACATGTAAATTCTACAATGTCTTATGCATGCTGTTTTATTTCTACTAGGCAAAATAAAAGTACATAGAGTTATTAGCCTATATACTGTGCCACTGCTGGTCAAAGGCGCCATCATTGAAATCAAGCCATATACAAAACTGCCAATACCGTCCGCCGCCTAACATTACCGCGTGGGATATCGTACGCGCCGCACACACACATCAGTTACTCATTACAAATACAGCATCACAGCACACAGAAGCATTCATCCGCATCGCCCACAGAGTCGAAAGACGGCTTTATTTTATAAAAGGTTGCATCGTTCTCAATTTATGATACGCTAGTTTTAGCTTAAGACTTCTTCAGCATCGATAACTGGATTTAAGACAAAGCAACAGGACTTATCTATGCTTCAAAGCTATTTTCTAACCACCAGCCAGTCCAGTAACATTCAAATAAATATTTTAGACATTAAAATGCTTTTTCGGGCCTTATAATCCAATCGAAATCTCTAGCTCAAACTTAATTAATCTATCTTTAAAATTACTTAGGTTTTTACTTAGTATCTAGTTTGGAGTAATGGTATAAGGTTACAAAGTTTACTGTTTCGAGAAACGATGACTGTATGCAACACTGGCAGTTGACTTTTCGAAATGGCTGACATTAGGCAACAAGTGACAAGTGAAAGTTTAGCGCATTAGTGATGTCACCGACAGAAGTCAATAGTTTACGAAACGTCGATATGGGTGTTTGAAAGGCTGTGGTTAGTTAGTAAATAGCAGATACCAGCAGTTAATATTTTGTTAAGTATATCAAGCGTGTTGAAAGTATTGTAATTAAAGCAACCAAATAGCTTTGTCGTTTTCAAGATCAATAAAAAAAGCTTTATTAATACATTATTGAGGACAATAAATTAACCAAAAGGGCTACAAACTGCTGAACTCTTATTATATTTACTTAAAAAAGCTTAACTATCGATATTTGTATTTTTTTTTACAAACTATTTCTGCCTTCAACGCGCTGAATCTTGCAATTGTCACATAGCTGGTTACAGTTATTACTTTTGTTATTTGACGACCAAAACGTCGCTTTGGACTGCGTGAGCCTGTTCGCTGCCTCGCTCATGTCCAGCCGAACCAATTGTCCAGCAATTGTTGTTATGGTAGGTATTCACTACAATATGTACGAGTAATCGATTATCAGCTAATGAAGCACTTTTTGAGGCTGAATGTTAATTACAAGTATATGTTTCTAGTGAAGACTCAACCTTATGCGAGCGAAAAGCAGCTTCACAGCGTTCGACCAACCAGTCCACCAAAGAGCGTTTTATGACGCTTTTAAAAATAATACTTGATTGCTAAAAATTTCATAATTTATAAAATCATACAAAAAAAATGAATCAAAGTCCATAATAAAAACGGGTGTGAGTGAGCGCATCTATTTGCAGAAAGACTGAAACCAAAGTCACACCACTAAAAGCTGCGTCAAATTTCAACACGCGAATATGAAAACATTTTTTCAAATGTGTCAGATAGAGAACGTAAGCTTAATACGATAAATAAACAGCTTTTTTGCTTCTGATACATGTGGCAATGGCGTTGTACGGCATTTAGCGGTATGACTTTAGTTCGCGTTTGGAAAAGCTACGAATACGAAAGCTAAAACCGTTGCCTGTCAAACTCTACGTTTTCCAGCCTCACTGCTAATAGATTCCACTCAGGTTGCTATAGGCCAAAACATAGCAACAGCACGCAAATTTAGCCCGTACGACGAAACAATAAAGCTGAGAATTGCATTTTGGTATGTTTTAGCGTACAGTCAAGGTACGGTAGGGTAAAATGTACGTAGGTGGTGCTTTGTATGGGATCCATGCAAGTCGTTGCCTTCTCGAGAGCGCGGCGACTAACTGTGGTGCGCCGGGGATCGGGAACAAAACACATTCATTTAATGACGTCACAAGTTGAATAACGTAAAAAACAAAACATCATGAATCGAAAATGAAGGACTAGTGTTGCGCCAAAAAAGTTTTATCGACAGTTACTTGAACATGAACTAACATCACTAAAACCCATAAAGTTAAAATTACTCCTACTGTATACCTTACACAAATATTTCTTGATTTAAGACAGAAATAAATGAATGATGTAGAAACCTACAGCATCGGTGGTAAAATAAGTAAGTAGTAGAATTAAGAGTTAAGGGGGAAATATTACTGCGATGATTGAATTAAAATTTGCCAGTCTTGCAACACTAGTAAGAGTTGTGTGATTGATGAATAACTCATAAACGTGAATTTTGTTAATTTATGTGATGCGTTTGTTTATTTCATTTAAGTTTGCATTCTACAAAAATCACACTTTTTGCATAGCATGACGGTGTTAGTTGTTTTAGTGATAAACATTTCGAACATGACAAAACACTCGTATACCTCTTGACATAGCCGTATCAGATATCTCTGAAGTTAAAAAACAATATTTAATAATTATTCTAAATTACCTATACTATACCTAAAAATACTTTCTGAATTTCACTGTAAGGATAACATTATTTTCATAATTACCAATGTATAATTTTGCTAATACTTATTATTATACAATTTTTTAGGGGTATGCCACGTTTTCACTATAAATAATTTTATTCGAGTCGTAGGAAGAGTGGTATTTGGCATTCCAGTTAAGCGCGGTGTTTTAGGCGATGCGGAAATTAAAAAGTCAATGGCTTTCATGAATTTAAAAAAAATGATTCTCTTTTACAATAGGTGACGTAGCGACAACAATATTACGCCTTTATTGTCTTAAATTGCAGGGCAAAGACCATCTCACTTCACTTAAAATAAATGGTGGGAATATTGTTATACAAGACTGAACTAACATAAAAAGCATCATTTTACTTCTTAGTGAATTGGTATGCCATCGACTTCGTTCACTAAAAATGGCTTATTGCCAGCTGAGACCGTAATTGGAGGTTTACACGAGTCGATTTTTGTTGTGCGGCTAGCTAATCATTACTCAGAAGGTTGGTAGCGACCTTCAGTGCCGAAGTTCATAGGTTCCCATCTTAGTGCGAACATAACATGGCGTAACATTCAATTTTAGACCAGGCTAAATGCTAAGTGAGGGCGATTCATAATTTATTTGGGCATTTTACAATACCGCTGTCTGATTGACGGTGTTGTCTTTTCTTACTGTTATTTAGTTGTTAATGCCTTTTGTGTTTTTTTGTAAATGTAACGATGTCCAAAAATTTTATAAATGTTTTTCTATTTCTATAACGTCAATATCAACGTATGCAACATCTAATAACAAATAGACCAGAGTGTTTATTGAGAAGTGTTTTTTGTAAATCTACTCATGACGATAATGCATGATATCCACTGATATTCAATTTAAAAGCGAAAGTTATTTTACATATCATAGGATTTTTCTATGTAATGTCACAGAATCTTTGTATTTTATTCTGTCCTGTCGCACTGCTGGACAAAGACCTCACCGATTAGAATGAAAACCTAATCAGGTAGGTTCAGCCAATATTTTGGCTTCTCGGTGAGCAAGGAAAGGAGGCTGCTGTCATTTATTATAAAAAAAAACATATAAAATATACTTAACAAAAAAACATTTCGAAAGGTATAATTTAGGGGGCCCTTTCCAAATCGCTTTTCGAAGAGTGATTTTCACCCTCGTCTGAAAGAAAGGCACCTCCAGGCAGCGGTAGAATTCGCATTTGTCAGAGTGAAAAGCCGTTCTAAAATAACCAACGAGTTCGAGTGATTGTCATTTCTTGGAGTGAAATACTCTTTATGGAACGCAGCCTAAGCTGGTAGAGGTGAATGCCTATCTATACTCTAGCCGAGTTTCAGGAATGATATCTGGCCGCACAGCAAAAATCGAACTTCATAAACCTCGCATATACAAATCAGCGTCCGACCACGTCTCAGTACTAGCTAGATATGGGAGGGGCGACTCACTTCTTTTTGTTCTTGGGCTGCGCGCGCGGCGGTGTGTTGGGGCGGCCCATGTTGAGGCCGGAGTACAGCTTGCGCTTGTCCGCCGGCTTCAGGATCTGGAACGAGCACATCAGCGTCTCGTCCACTGACATCAGCGCACCTGGAGTGTAAAATTTAGTTGTTGGCAGTGTTGACTGATGAATGACAAGTGGCGCCATCTAGTTATACTATGATGAAATAAGTTGTTGCTGGTCAACTAAGCAGAGCATGTTCTAGTCATGGATGTCAGAAAACAACCGTTACTAAGTGATTGAGTGACTGATACCGACAGTGGAAACCACTAAGCCTTGAAAGGTGATAGTTTGGCATATAGAATGTAGGTTCCTTGGAGAGCATGCGAGCGAGAGTCCTCCCCTAGACTCTCACTCAAGAGAGAGAGGATTTACCGAAATTCCTACGGGAAGGAGCGTACAAAGTCTAGCAAAGGCAATGTATAAGACAAATTTGTTATAAAGTAACTAATATTATAAATGCGAAAGTTTGTGAGGATGTTTGTTACTCTTTCACGCAAAAACTATTGAACGGATTTGGATGAAATTTTACAGTAATACAGCTTATACATCAGAATAACACATGAGCTACAATTTATATAGATTTTATGTAATTTGCCTATAATATATAACAAAACGCGGGCGAAATAAACTTATTTTATACCAGCTTTCCACCCGCGGCTTCGCCCGTATTTTTTGCGTAAAAGAGTAACAAACAAACATACATACATACATTCTCACAAACTTACGCATTTATATTTTATTTACTTATTTATTTACTCTTTATTGCACATAGTCTATGTTACAAAGGGCGGACTTAATGCCTAGAGGCATTCTCTACCAGTCAACCACACAGTCAGACAGAGATATTACAGGCAGTACTAAAGATAAAAGTTTTAAATTAGGTGTACAGAAGGTGAAATGGTTTAAATCAAAATATGAAGATTTCAAAGAGATTTTATAAACATATATATATAATCATAGCAATTACACATTATATAGACAAAAAGTAAAGAAAATAACAGGCAGATGACAGGTGGATCCAAGAGAATGACAAAACTACAGTTCTTGGGGCGTCATCAATCTTTTAAAGTGAGCAACGCAGCCTTTTTAAATCCATATTTACTGCACGCCTTTCTAACCAAGACAGGCAGTTTGTTCCACAGTCGTATTCCCAAAACAGTGAAGGAACACGAGAGTAAGGAGAGAGAGAGAGTATTTATAGAACGCAATTGACGACTATGCAATTAATATTTATTAATTATTATTGACTGGCCTGTTGGCGCAATGGCAGCGATCCTGCCTTAAGCGCCGGAGGTCGTGGGTTCGATCCCCACCCATGACAAATATTTGTGTGACGAACATATGTATTTGTTGTGTGTCTGGGTGTTATTATCTATTTAAGTATGTATTTAGAAATATTTAAGTATGTTTATCAGTCTCTGACGCCCATAATACAAGCTCTGCTTAGTTTGGGGTCAGATGATCTTGGTGTGAATTGTCCCAGATATTTATTTATTTATATATTAGTAAAATGAAATAAACCTATTTTAATTCTATAAAGTATGGTTACTTTACGTACCAGCGTTGTCGAATTCGCCGCAGTAGTTGGGCGCGGAGAAGAGCGTGACCAGCTGCCGCTTGGCGAAGAACTCGTACCCGTCCTCGACCACCTGGTGCGCGCGGCAGATCAGGTCGAACTCGTGCTTCGACAGGAACTTGCCCACCACCTGCCAAGTTAGGAGAACGGTGAGTGATGACAAGATCAGCAGGGCTATTCGAACCTCGCAGAGTGATGTTACCAATTGCGTGTTCTGTAAAACGTAGGGCGTATTACTGAAGAACGCGGTGGTGAAATAAATATCTGGGACATTTTACACTAGAACCCACGACCTCCGGTGCTAAAGGCAGGATCGCTACCACTGCACCAACAGGCCAGTCAGAGAAATAAGCTAAGTTTGATGAGATTTTGTTGAGATTATGTTATGTTAGGATGTTAAAATGCGAGTGTAAGGAATTGGAAAGTTTGAGTTAGAATTAGTTCATAACCGATCAGAGGTAAGCGAAACACCAATATTATTACCCCAAAGATTGTCGGAGATATTTGATTGCCAAGATAACGGCGATTCTTCTAGGTCCTGATAAACTGTATTTCGAAAAGCTGAAGAGAAACTCAACATAAAGACATAATAATATGTGCCTTTTCATTAATTCCTTCCGAGTACTTACCACAGACTACTCCGAGCTACTTAGGCAACAAAGAAAGAAATAAATTTAGGCTGCTGGAATAAAACGCGCAAAATGCAAACTCGACTCAGCACATCTGAGATTCATGTGGGCGTCGCGTACTCAAGAACAGATCAATGCTTTAGTAGCAGTCTGGAATACGGGCCTAACGTTTTGAGTTGAGAGCCTCTGTTGCTTCCCCTAAAATTCTGTACGCTGAAGCGCTGTGAAACCCTTATGTCAATTAGGGGAAAAACAGATGAATTTCTGATTTTTTGTTTTATCTCATTCGTCGAATCAAATTTTACGATAAATCTATATCATAAAAAAGTCAGGAAATACGCGAATTGTTAAAGCTTATCGCAGATATTAAAACGTTATCATATTGATCGGTGAATCGTACGTTTTACATCAGCTAACCAACATTCGTTTCTGTAGCGCTGAGTCATTTTGTATGCTTGATTCAACGTGCAAAAATACCATATCACACTTATAATAAAAGTTTTAAACAAAATTGGATCGTAATTGCATTTCAACAAATTATGTTTGTAAACAAACGAAACGAAAATAATTGCATCGCCACTGTTATTGGGTAATTACATGTATTTGTTTCATTTTATTCGCTGATTATATCTTCCGTCGTACGTTTTTTTGAAATGTTTTTTCACAATTTAGATATGAGTTCTCACAAAGGCACGGCAGCCATTAAAGATAAACGGAACATTCTGCAGTTGCCAGGATATTTGTAGTTCAAACTACATTCGAGAGGGATTGAACATAAGTTAGATTAAAACGCGTAGCTAGTTAAATGCTTTTAACTAAACGATACCACTGAATGGCAAAGGACATGGCGCTTTTTTGCTATATTTCG
The DNA here is from genome assembly GCA_947369235.1 of Udea olivalis. Lineage (NCBI taxonomy): Eukaryota > Metazoa > Arthropoda > Insecta > Lepidoptera > Crambidae > Udea > Udea olivalis. Next base: position 2,799,315 of record OX376362.1, on the reverse strand, counting down.
TAGGAAAAAAGTGCAATAATAACAAAAGAAAGGTCTTTTTTTCTTGAATTATAAAGTGGAACTAATCCTTGATGAAACATGGATAGCTTATCATAAGCTGAATGATGTTGTAATCTTTAGAACAGAGTTCATGCTTCATTTGCAGTGGTGCCTGATGCTCTGAGGTTGTCTGTTCGAAGCCTGCGAGTGCCAGTGATGGATGAATGTTCTTGCCCCAGCCGGCAGTGTCCTTGTCGGGTCAGACCACAGTAGGTCGCACAGCAGGCCTCCGTCGGGCACATCTGTCTGCAATCCGACAGACCAACTCCATGGCTTTTAGAATAATGAGAGAGCTCTGCTGCACGTAGGCTACGTGTGCCAGTGATTAGTGAGACCCACCTCTGTGCCGAAAGTGAAGCTGACACCGCGGTCGTTCTCGCCCCAGCCAGCGGTGTCCTTGTCGGGGTCGGACCACAGCAGGTCGCACAGCAGGCCCTGGTCGGGTACGTCTGTCGGCCGCATGATCCGCCGGATCTGCTCCATGGCTTGCAGGTCAGGGGAGAGTCCTCCATGGCAGCAGAAGATTTTCTCGTCCACTGTAACAAAGAAAGAGGGGAGATAAATATCGGGTTGTGAGCAGGTGACGACATGGTTTACGTATTCGAGCTAAAGGAAGAGTTAGGTATCTTTTTTCTGACATTTTCTACAGCGAAACACTTAAAATATACTTTTTACTCTGGACGGTTTGCAAGTTCATAATTCATTTATTCGATGCTTCATGTGGTAAGTTACAGGTCTTTAATAAAAATATAGTACATACACATGAACCCTGCTAGGGCACTGCAAGATATTTTTGGAATAATTAGGTAAGTTATTTACAAACTTATGCTTTCATGGACATTTTAACATTTATGATTCTTAATTCTTTATTGCTCATGTGGCTTAACAAGCTCTTAAAAAAAAAAGACCCTGTGAGGGCATTGCAACATAATTAAACAATTGCTTAACAGTTAACAATTCTTACAATTGAATTTATATTTATCAAATATAGAGCATTATAAGTACATTATCATTATTATTTATTACATTTATTTATGTATGTATGTATTCATGATAGGAAATAAATATTATTGAATTATTGTAATGAGTGGTTTTTATTAGATTATAATTAATGTAATTCGAATTACCGAAAAAAAAAATTTACTATTTAAATATTCGTCCAGGTCATAGAAACATTTGTTTATTAAATATTGTTTTAGCTTTCTATTGAAATGTGTGTATTTTTGTTCATTTTTAATATCAGTAGGTAATTTATTGTATATTTTGATAGCCATTAATAAGGGCTGGTATTTAACATTTTTATTCTAGATGTTGGTAGGTATAGCCGTCCTTTGTGTCTAGTATTTATGTTATGTGTGTCCTGTAACTTTTTGAATAAATTATTATTTTTATAAACAAATGTAGCTAGTTCGTGTACATATATTGATGTTAGTGTCAATAATTTGTATTTTATATAGAAGGGTTTGCAGCTTTCTGTATTATCTATTTGGGCTATTATTCTCACACATTTCTTTTGGAATAAAAACGGGTCACTAGCATCTACACTATTCCCCCACAACATTATCCCATATTTGAGCCAGGAGTATGCATATGCACAATAAGCAGTAAGAGCTGTTTTTGTATTTGTGCAGAGCTTAATTTCAAACAAAGCGTACGTAAATTTTGACAGTTTAGTTTTTATTACATTTATATGGTGTTTCCAATTTATATTTGTGTCGATATGAAGCCCGAGCAAGTTGTCAGGTAATAAGATATTAACGGTTTTAAATTGAACTATTTGGTACATTTGTAAATTGTATTAAGTGAACCTTCCAGATACTTCAATGTACAAGGAAAATTTACCGTCCGTTTGTGTGATTAATATATCATTAGTTTTTAATTAGACTGCCCGTGGCTGGCGCCGAGATAACCTAGGTATCTGCTGAACAGACGTGTGTGATGATAAGACAAAGTGAGATATTTCTAGGAATAACATTTTAACTCACAACTACTTACTCGTAAGAAGACGTCAGGGGTTTTAAATGGAAAGGATCCCGATCACAACGCTGCTGTTCAACATACAAGGCTTTGGCGACTGGATATCCGAAAATATCTATCAGAAATGGCGTTCCTAAGTGAACAGGGCGTGACGTCACGTCGCGAGATGCCAAGCATTTGCAAAGCGTAGTGAGCGTCGAAAATCCCCCTATTCATTCATTGGTGAAAGGCTTCGCAGGCTAGCAAAACTGCTAGCATTAAATAATCATCTTTTGTCGTAGTTTTTTTTTTCAAATAAATCTTAAATAAATGTGCATAATTCAGTGACGTCCTATAGCTGATTCCGATGAATTTTCTACTAAATGAGTTCACTTGAATTTTCCATAGGTTGATATAACATAAGGTTCGCATGCTAATTAATGACACTTATGTCATTAAAAAAAGATGACAAAAACTATACAACGGGATTTAGGTTCATTAACAGCACATTCTGCGATTCATCCTGATCTTGCCTAACGACCTTAATCCTACCAGGGTTGACAAAATTGCCTGCAAAATAACGACCTGGATTTGGCCTCTAAAGCAGTAATCAAGTTAATAATTCACTACTTGCCAATATTAAACATTTAGGGTTTTATATAAGGAAAAAGTACGAGTATGTTTAAATAGGCATATTGTTCATGATGATAGAATGATGTCAATGTACCCTTATCAGATGGATGAATGCAAAAATATCTCCGACATCGATAAAAATAATGAATATCGTCATCTTACTAAAACATAATGTAAATAGTGTATTCTACGCAAATAATTTATTACCGTACAACTGTTTTACAAATAATTATGCAGAACTGAAATGTGACAGTAGTTTTTGTATGACCACTGTTTATGGTCGTCATTGAGTAAATATTGGTATTCAAAGACAAATATTCACTCAATCCTCACGTAACTATTTTCTACATATAGTCCCAACAATGTTGTTGTTCGAACTGACTTAGTGAGTTCTGTTCACGTCCGTAATTGGAGACGGTACAATCGACTTCATGAGGAATACCCAATTGCATGACGTGCAATTGGAATTAAACTATGTTGTTTTTGGTATAAGAGGACATGTGGATGCATTGAAGAATGTTAAGAAGGAGCATTAGTATTATTAAACTATGTTGTTTTTGGTATAAGAGGACATGTGGATGCATTGAAGAATGTTAAGAAGGAGCATTAGTATTATTAAACTATGTTGTTTTTGGTATAAGAGGACATGTGGATGCATTGAAGAATGTTAAGAAGGAGCATTAGTATTATTAAACTATGTTGTTTTTGGTATAAGAGGACATGTGGATGCATTGAAGAATGTTAAGAAGGAGCATTAGTATTATTAAACTATGTTGTTTTTGGTATAAGAGGACATGTGGATGCATTGAAGAATGTTAAGAAGGAGCATTAGTATTATTAAACTATGTTGTTTTTGGTATAAGAGGACATGTGGATGCATTGAAGAATGTTAAGAAGGAGCATTAGTATTATTAAACTATGTTGTTTTTCGTATAAGAGGACATGTGGATGCATTGAAGAATGTTAAGAAGGAGCATTAGTATTATTAAACTATGTTGTTTTTGGTATAAGAGGACATGTGGATGCATTGAAGAATGTTAAGAAGGAGCAATAGTATTATAGAAATGACTGGCTTGTTGGTGCAAAGGCAGCGATCCTGCCTTTAGCGCCGGAGGTCGTGGGTTCGATCCCCACCCATGACAAACATTCATGTGACGAACATTTGTGTTTGTTGTGTGTCTGGGACCTGGGTGTTATTAGCTATTTCACCCATAATACAAGTTTTGCTTAGTTTGTATGATGTAAAAAAATCGATGATCTTGGTGTAATTTGTCCCAGATATTTATTTATTTACTTATATTTAATTATGTAAGTATCAATACGGCGCAGTAAGTTTTGTTAAAAATCAGAATGTTATAATGATTATTGCTGACCATAAAATCGTACGTTAACTAAAATATACCATGTCCCTTAAATTTATTGCCATTTTCAACAGCATATTCGTAGTCGACTGTATGTTCATTTGTCTTCAGGAAATTGGCTGCCGACCCTCGATAGCGCGTGTCGTGTCCCGCTGGTATTGCTCCAGTTGCTTGTTTGTATCAACTATTTTTAGAGACCCCTTTAAGTGCCTTTAGTTTGCGGAGCAAATGATATCATACTTTAAAATATTCTTAGTAATTTCATTTTCAGGTAAGAGAATATTGTTCGTTTCAAATTGAATTACGAAAGGTGTCAACCCTCAACAGACATTACTTAATAGTTAACAGATTTATCACATCAATAGAAAAAAAACAATTTTCTTATTCCTGAATACGTCCTGTCATGTGTAAGGCATATATTGCCATAGCTACCTCTTTCGATATAGATGTCAGTAGTCAGTACTTACAGTACGTCATCGCGTCAGTTGAACCGCAAGATTCGCATACAAATGTTCTACGCGGCTGTTGACAATCAACTGCCAAATGGGAGTTCCATGTCCCGGCAGCTGATAGGCAATTTTCACGCGCAAGTTCGTGAAGTGACAGGGGTCTGCTATGGTACGCGATCGATGACGCGAGAGGGCTTTCTCCGAAAAATTGCCACGAAATAAAATAGGATATAACGCATGATTGATTGATTTTTGTTATTATAGTCGTACTACAATCTATTAATTACACACAAATCATGGCCTGGCTGACTGAGGAGTTACGTCTTGTATGCAAACTCAATTAAGTTTTGGATTTAACGGTATTTTTAAAACGCTCAATGTTCCGATAAAAACAAAAATTTGTGAAGCCATTTAGTCGTCAACGCGAGCGTGTTTTTCTCAAACTTTCAATATTACAAAAAAACAATCTAATATAACCGTAAACTTTTGCAATATCAACGAACTCAATCGTCTAATAAAATAAAACTCTTAGACGGACTATTTACAGAAAATTTTAAGCAAAGCATTTTGTTATTTTAGGCCTGAATTTGAGTCGTTTTAAATTGTTAATAAATTAAGCAGATTTCAATATTGTAACAGTGATGATTTGTTTATATACTGTCTCACAACAGCTGGCTAGGTAATGGCCTCCAAAATTGAAAGCATGTTATCGCTGCAAAAGATCGATATAGGCTAAATAACTGCGCTTGCCAAATATGCGGGTTGGTGATCACAATCACAGGCAATGCATCAACGATCCGAAGTATCTTACTAGGCGTATATGATGTTCATATCAATGAATGAAGTATTTAGTAATAATCAACGTCAACCATCAATTGAAATACTCAAACATATCCAGTGTAAGTTCAAAGAGTTCTAAAGAATTACCTTTTTCAAAATTCACATTTCCAGCCGAACTTAACCGTGCTCTCTCCGTGGCATCTCACCAGGCGCCGTGACACATCGACTTTCACGGGTTAATTTGACGAATTTTCGGCATCTACGTCTGCTGGAGGCATCTAATCTAATTTGTCTCGAGTACAGTATTTGGCACTTCGGACAAATTCACCGGTGCAGGTTTGCCTTGCATGGGGTAACAATTTAATATTGGACGTCACATTCGATTTGAAATATTATACTATCACTGGATGCTGGCCGCGTACTATAAGCCACTCTAGTAATTAATGGGGTGTCACCTCATCACCTGGGTGCAGAAGTGGACATCCTATGGCTGATGATGAAGATTTACTTATTTCGTTTATAATTGTAAAGCCGAAATGCCCTGGCAAGAGGTGGGAATCTTCGCTTGTGTTGTCCTATTTTCTACGAGTAATAACTATTATATTTTGTCTACCACTTTCAAATTTACATCTTCAAGTTCTAAATTGGCAACGAAAGCAATTTCAACGTCACAATCTTGCTAACATGTTTCACTGAACAGAGTGAAACAGACATTCTCAGCCTTATCTAGAGAAATGTTTCGCATATTTTGAATATGAAACTCCTACGCTTTTATGGATGTTCTAAAACTTTTTATCTAGCGCCAACTCCGCGGTTCTTGCATTGTTTATACTGAATAGCTAAAGAAGAATCGACCAAAGAACAATTTAAGATGTCGTATAAGACATCATTCTGATTCCGTTTTTAAATAATAAACCACTGCTTTATGATCTAATAAAAATAAATTATCACTAGCCAGAAAGTTTAGGTACTCTACAATGCTTCATGTGCAGGCTTTTCACATTACTCAGATTAATCTAGATCTTAGGCTTTCCGGATTGAGTAAGCTAATTCTGTTTGTGCATCACAAGCTCTTTGAAGACTGTTTGTCGAAGATCAAAAGTATTTTGTCACGGATGCCATGGAAGACAATCCCAGCATTTGTGGATCTACTGACTGAAGATACTCGCATACGATTTTAATTTTTTTTCTGGCTTACTACAAATAAGAAGACGATTGCACGATAGTTAAAAATGAGACCAACGACCAAATGACAAAGTCAACACGTAACTTCGTGAGTACCAAATAATATCCCTGCAACTGTAAACTGTTATTATAATCGTGATGGCGTCACACCACAATCACATTCAGTCTCGGTTCACCGGAGTAGCAAATACACCGTTCGTTCGCTGCATGCGCCGGCGCCAGTGCCACGTGAACAGACATAACGAGAAATGGCTGACGCAATATTCATGTGAAAAGAGAATACACTGCTCCTTTTTCAGCCCTGCTTCAGTAAGTTCACACTCTACTGTTATAGCAAAATGTGAAAATCAAATATATTTACTTCATTTTCCTGGCTATGAACTCAATTAAAATCGATTCATAAGAGGAGAATGAATTTCTATCACTAAAACGCTATTGTGCATGGTGCTGCGCTGAATATCGCCCGGTTTTGGTCTGGGTCCGTTTAGTAACATAATTTTATTGACCATTGAAACGATTTATTCTTGGTTTTCTTCCACTGAGACGGAGGAACTTGTGGTTTTCATTCAATTTATGTCTGCGGCCACGTGCGGCCAGCCCGCGTGACCCGCCCTACCACGTAAAGCTTGAGAGCCTATTCTTATATACCAAGAGTGCGTCCAGCCCGCGTGACACTCTGCCACGTGAAGGTTGAGGGTCTATTCTTATATATACCAAGAGTGCGTCCAGCCCGCGTGACCCACCCTGCCACGTGAAGGTTGAGACAATTTTTTTATATGTCCGAGAGTATTTGAATATTCTTAAATTACGTTGTGTAATTTATATGAAGTTTAAGAAAAAGAGAAGACAGTTTAATAAAAGAGAATACTAGGTCCATCCCTTTATTTCGAATCTATTTTTAACGCGGAGTAAATGTGCATTGACTGCTCATAGTTCATTCGTTCTTTATTTTCGCGGACGCCCGCGCAGGTTAATCCGCTACGCTACGCTCAGAGGGCGTCCGCGGTGTTTCGGCATACTTTTAGTCATTCGTGCGTTGCTCGATACAATTTGTAAGGGATCTAATTTGACAGAGAAAAAAGTAGGCCGCGGATAATCCCTCGTCTGAGCAGGCCTTTAGGGTTTAACGTGTTCAGTAATCGGTGGGAAAAACCAAATGGAATTGTCAAAAGAATTGACGATAAGTATAGCATTAGTTGATGTGTGCTAGCGAATTGAACCGTTTGTCATCACCATCACGTTCAGCTGTTTTTATCGCTAATCGTGACATAAGTGGTTTGACAGGCTGATCCTTATTTATAATGGAGAGGATTACATCCGATAACAGTTAATGTATTTCTTTCGCAGGCCTTTTATAAATCAGAATATGACGCAGTCTTTTTATGCAGACAATGAGACCACAGACCTGCCGCTTTCAAGCGTGAAGAAGTTATGATTAAGTAATTACCATATTTATTAAAGCGATAACATGATTTACGAGTATGAGGACCTTGTTAGCAGAGAAGCGAATATAAAATAAACTGATTCGTGTCATTCATTGGATATATCTGAAAAGGTATATCTATCTCTTTATTCCTGTGCTGAGAAAAAAGAATACTAAACTCCATGGTATCAATTCTTAAGTCTTCTAACTTAACGATCGATACGACGTGCTATGTTCCCTACCCGCTTGTCACTTCAACTTACTTATCCATAGTGCGGATGTCAAACTAATGGCTCGCAAATGCCACAGGTCGTTAATTCAGCATCAATATTTACATACTATTTAAGGACTCGTGTCAACACAGTCGATTGCATCACGCTCATTTGGTGTTTATTTTCAGGCCACATCCTGCCTGGTAGCTATGCCGTCATCGATGAAGAAAGTGGCAAGCTGGCGGATATTAAATGCAGACGTCACGACGCTAACGCTTTTGTTTGTTTATTTGAATAGCGCTTCGTTTTCATATCATCACTTTTTGTTTTCCTTGTATACGATCTTTGCGTGATAACAGGGTTTTGTTTATTTATTTTAGGGGCTCGAACCATTCTACGAGCGTTCAACAGTCGGTTTGGTAATCGTTTGCATTGCTACTAATTTAAATGGGAATAATGTTTTCTTAGTAACATGTGTGAGCATAAATTATATCTTCCATTCGTGTGGATTACCGGTATATGCGGGAGATTAAAAATAGGGATTCCTCGATATGCTATCTTGGTGTGCCAGCGGCCATATTTTGAGTCAAGTCATCGCTAAGTTATTGGGTTCAATGTGTACACTAGAAGTACAATTATTTTTGGTCTTGCTAATTTAGCTAGATAAAAACAGAGCCTGTTACTAATGTCACTAAAGTTAGACATAAGTAACGCGTAAACAACACAGGTCGATAGTTGTTGGCCTGTATCTCATCACGCGATGCTTACTCTAAGGGCTTGGTGGACGACATAAGGTTTGAATCCTCCGGTATGAAGAACGAAGCATAAGGTTACATTATCAGAAATTGCAGCGACTTAAAGACCTAGGTATCATTACTGTTAAAATCGGAGGTCTGAGCAGTAGGCTTAAAAGAAACTGACACCAGGTAAATACATCTGGTTCAACATGATTAAAAGAGAAGTTCAAGGTATGACTGATTCAAAGCCAAGTATCATATATCATTTATACGAAAAGTAGGAAAGCCGCCACAAACGGAATCATCCATTTTATAAAATTATGCGATTTCATTTTAAAAACATTGTTTTCTTAATTATTATGGTCTCGATTAAAATTGGTTCGTTGGTTTTGAACCGGATTAAGACTTGGAACTATGACTATTTAGATAACGGAGCTATTATCTAATTAGTCTAGAACTCTATCAAACGAGCGCGTGAGTAACTATATTAAGGTCATGCAATGACCCTAATTATGTAACACTTCAGCTTGCATACTAGTGCTACTTCAGTTTTCCTTGATAATGCCCGTTCAGTTATGTTGCTGGCGCATCAGAAAAATTCAGGTTATTTATTTGAAAAGATGAATCACTTTGCCAGCAGTACTCTTTTGGAGCGACGATAAATTTTCTCAAAATCATGCTCTTGCAAAATATTTCAGCTGTATACAATTTAGCACATAATTCTGCAGTTATTATCTCAGCCGCTCGTAAAAGTGCTTACATAATCTAGAATATTCTGAAAGTTTTAAATCATAGTCACAAAAATGTGCAAAATAAGTATCAATTAGGGAAATGTGACTAATTTAATTGACGTGGGCTATTGCGCAAGAATTTCACGTGTTGGTAATGTTGTGTATGATAGATTTGGTAACCTACCTAGTCGAATGCTGTTGTCTACTCTTCGGGACAGTCGTTTCTATCCTTAATAATTTTCACTGACACGCTAAAGTTATTTTTTCACAACAATTGCATTTATAACGTAATTAGATGTTGCCCATTAGGTTGTTTTAATAAATGTAAATTAATGTGGGATTTTGAAATAATCATCACCTTAAAGAACGAAAAGAGTTTACTCTAGACGAAGACGTGAAAAATATAACTGTAAATTTTAAAAAAATACCGACCATGTGAACGAAGTACACTTTACTAATTCCCTATTGACTTTCCATTTTCAACATCTACCACGAGTTACGTCAATAGTCGTTAGCGTCTGTAGTGAAGTAATTGTACTTGCGACAACGCCTTTGGTTTTGCACTAAAAACGGCATGCAAGTTGCTGTAGTGAACCATCGTAGATTACGTGACGTGATCTCATAGTAGGGGGCGAGCACTCACGTCGCCACGTGTACAAGAATGCCCGAGCTTCCACTTACGGCGATGACTCTGACAAGGGACGTGTAACAAGAAGCTTGGAGACAGCAAGCCGTGTTGTGAGACAAGCAGCTACTTGTACAAAACACTACATTTTTGGAACAGATTCAAGTTAGGTGTAAAGTTTGGTAAAAACATATTTTTCAATGAGAGCGAGCGGCTTGTGGGCTAAACTCAGCCCACGTTATTTTCTCTTTTCAGAATTCGAAGTTCATTCTTATAAGAACTTGAGAGTAAGGCCTAAATTTTTATGAGGACGAAAAATAGAAGAGATATTTGTAGGAAAAATATTGGAACAGTCTTATCATATAAACATACCAACTCATAAACAAATTAAGGTATAGATCCATCATAAAGTTGCCCAGATGTTTAACAAGTTATAATGAGAAAACTTTGAATAAGTACCGCGAAACTTGGAGATTGCTTTGATTGTTATTAATTGGTGAATTTGATTACTTATCTCATCATTAACATGACTGAATTGTATGGATTGTCATATCTCTTATCTCAATGGTTCGTTGGTTGGTGCAGTTTGAAGACACCGAAGCTTGTAGGTTTGATCACCACACGCACACGAGTATATTCAAAGGTCGTTAAATATTAAAAAAGAATCCAAGGTTTCTAAATGGACTGAAATAACTGAAGATCTCAGGACAGTCTGAAATCATACCAAGGACCCCAATAATATGCGAGAATTCAAACCGCTCGGCCTTGGTGGCAATATTGTTAGCGTGAACAAAGACGGATTACTTTATCACAATCCACGTATTCGTAACTGAGCAAGCGGGACTAACCCTTAGCGATTCAGTTTCCCTGACGTCGGCTAATGCATTATTTTCGTTATAAATGGCTACATTACCCAAGCGGGGGCAGACATGTATTTTTTACAGCGCACTCAACAAATCACGCGCTAGACGGTTTCGTAACGAATTCTGTGAGCCGCTCAATCGAGGCGCAATGCGACGTTAGCAAGTCCAGTTTATGTCATTGGGGACGTGATGTTTAACAAAAGACTAACCCCCTTATTCATAAAAACTAAAGCAATGCTTTAAGACTACTTTACTATAGTGAAAACAGTGATATAGCACTACTTTAATCTTTTATGAATAAGGGGGTAAGGCTGCTTTTCCACCAAAGATGCGCTATGCATCTATGCTGCGATGATGTGCAAGCTAAGCTACGAAACTATCGTTTCCACTGATGCTATGCTATGTAACGGAATAAGTAAGATATGCTACGAAGATGAGCCGCCGCCGCAAGGTAGCTGTGCGGAGAAGATGCGCAGCTCGAGCTATGCGATGTATCGACAGTAGGGAAGGCACGCACAGCACGCATCTATGTATGTATCTAAGCAGCCAACGAGACGCATACACTATACTCCTTTCTAGAGGAGGGAGGGGAGACCAACTCTTGCTCCTTTCAGTAATAAAAAAATACTTTGCAAGTAGTATCCAAGTAATTCTCTCATACACGCTCGTCAGTAATGGTATTATTGACACGACCCTTTCTAGGATGTTTTGAACTATTCAATGGTAAAATCTATTTCTAAGACCCGTATTCTAGAATCATACTTAAGCATTGATCTTTACTTGAGTAGAGATTTGAAAACGTCAGTTCATACAAAAACGTCAGTTAGATCTATACTCGAGTACAGATTTTGTTTCAGAATACGGGCCTAAGTCTATCGGATCAAAATTGATCACAACTTTTTGTGTCGTGGTTTACAAATGAAAGGAGCAGGAGAGACAAGGCTCGAGGAAAGAGCTAGTCCTAGAAATCCAAAAATAAATAGTAGTGGACCTTAAAATGACAAATGATTGTTGCCAAGACACTCGCCATTTGCTTTCTTTAAGTTTCTGAATCCGATATAAATAAAAAAGATATATAGACTATGACATTTCAATACTGAATCAAGATATTCCGTATGGGTCCCTGTTTACCCTGGAATTTAAACCAGTCCACATTCACAAGGCCCGCGACCGGAAGCGTAGGCAAGGCAGTAGGCAGTCGTCGACGAAGGACGCGTTTGTTGACTCTTGAATAGCTAAGCACACGGCAATCTGTTTAATGCCACCTCCGGCTGTATACCCCGTAGGGTTGGGCTGAGCCGTAAAACAAATGGTGGCAAAAATTTTTATAGGCTATGTTTTTTTTTAGATTGTACATTTTGTATGCTTTTGCACCGTTGCAAGTACAATAATTTATGCCCACTTTGAGACAGACAAACTGCGTTAAGTCCGACGTTTTGACACCATCAATAATAACCAAATTTTAAGTTGTTATTACCACTCAAAGTTGAACATTCCATTAATGCTGTACCTCATTTGTAATGACATGTTGCATTACAGGATCAGTTTAAAGAGTCTATCTACTTTGAGTTCAGTGAGATTCAGGTGGTAAATGTCACAAACAGAACACAAATATTGCGCATTGCTTTCTTTGTAAACGCGCGGAACCATTTCCACGGGATGTTTCCTCGTTAAGTATATTTATCTCGGAAATCCGCAGACTGTTCTGACAACTTGACCAGTAAATCGCCACTTCCTTGCCAAGAACATCTCAAGAACGCTCTTGGAGTTCTACTCCAAGAGCGTTCTGAACGCGCGAAGAACCTTGTAGTTACAGGTATAACCGAAATAAACGACAAAAACTACAATACTCGAAGCAATCACGACATTGAAGAGTTCATGAATCTAGTTACGTTGGTACTTGGTGACTGTCCGAAGCCGAGCAAATCGATGCGTCTGGGCAAATATATTCCAGGAAAGGACCGGCCTTTGAAAATCTGTTTCGATGATGGAGTGACACCCAAACTGCTACTCAAAAATAAAGCGAAATTCCCAGAGAATATTAGAATTTACTATGATCAAACTCCAGCGCAAAAAAACCATCTTCAGACTGTCAAAAACGAGTTAAAAAAACGCCTTGAAAATGGTGAAACCGATTTGATTATTAAATATATAAAAGGAATACCCCGAATCGTTAAAGATAAAATCAATAAAAAAAACTGAATCCTGCTGCCGTACAAGGCCATTTAAATACTCCTAAGCTATGTCATCATTTAATTAATAAATATGAGGATCTCCCGCTCGTACCTTCGTCACTCCGAATTTTTTACACAAATCTACGTAGTATCCGGAATAAAGACAAAATCGACGAAATAAAGTGCATATTGAAGGCTATACCCAAGACAACTCACCTCTTAGTATTTACAGAAACATGGATCATCTCTGAAGAAGACGCTAAGCTATATCAAATTCCAAACTATACACACATATATAACTACAGAAAGGATAATAGAGGTGGTGGCGTATCCATTTATATTCATAACACGATACAATTCAGCCTAACAGAAGATGTCATCGATAACGGCAACCACTATTTATGGGTATATATAAGAAAATTGTCACTTAACCTTGGAGTAATATACAAGCCTGATGGAGATTCTGAAATTGACAAATTCCTAGAGATCTACTCAGCTCAACTAGAACAGCGGAAAAGAGCTATAGTCTGTGGCGACTTTAACATTGATCTGCTAAAAAAAGATAGATACGTCCTCGAATACCTAAATAGAGTGAAGGAAAGTGGATACGAAATTTTAAATAAAATTGACCCCATGTACTGCACGCGTGAAACTACCACAACTAAAACCATTATAGACCATGTGAGTACAAACATATACAATCATTCTTTTGGTCTCTCGATTATGGAATCGTCCCTATCAGATCACAAGCAACTGTTCCTTGAAGTTGGCAAGTTGACCCCAGTTTTAAATAAAAGAGTTCAATATACAGCCCTGGATTACGACAACCTATACGAAAATTCATTAAAATCAATAGATAGTGTTGAAGATGACTATTGTAGTTTAGAAAAACATATTTTAGAAAACATTGAACTTGCCAAGGTAATGAAAACTAAAGTACTAAATCCACCACAAAATGACTGGATCAATAAGGATATTCTTAGTAAAATTAACTTAAGGAACCACTTATGGAAGGAAACTAAAAGAAAACCTACGGATGAAAATACTAAAAAGTTATTTGAAAATGAGCGAGATAGAGTACAAAGTATGATCAAGAACACAAAGAAAGATTACTACCACAGGTTATTCCACGAAACATACAATAAACCAAAAAAAATGTGGGAACTTATTAATACCCTTGCAGTCAATAAAGTAAAAAATAGCTGTGCTCCCCCAAATTTGGTGTCGAATTCTAATTTGGTAACTGATGGAACTGAAATTTGCAACTTATTTAACTCCTTTTTCTCATCAATTGGTGCTGACCTGGCTAATAAAATACCTAATGAATACCACACAAACACAGAAAATATCTTATTGTATGGTCATAGCTACGTCCATGATGTAACTTTAAATGAACTTAAACCTTGCAGTGCAGACGAAAAAAGAATGATTATTGATAACTTAGATACTAATGCGAGTACCGGGATAGATGGAATATCCACTAAAGCAATTAAATGCCTAAAAGAACTCATTCTTGAAAAATTGGTTATTACAATTAATAAATGTTTTAAAGCCGGTATTTTCCCGGACTCACTTAAGGTAGCTAAAGTCAATCCTATATACAAAGCTGCTTCTAGAAGTGATCCGAGTAATTATAGACCAATATCGGTGCTGCCCGTTATATCTAAAATATTTGAGAGACTTTTGTATAATCGGCTAAGCGATCATCTTACTCAAAAAGAATTTCTAATCGAGGAACAATACGGCTTTCGCCCAAAGTCTAGTACTCTTACAGCTGCCATAGATCTTTTAACCAAAATTAAAACTCAAATAGACAAAAAGGATATTGCATTGGGTATTTTCGTTGACTTGAAAAAAGCTTTTGATACCGTCAGTCACCAAAAGTTGCTTCTGAAGTTAAATGACGCTGGAATTAATGGCTCAGCTCTAAATATGTTTAAGTCATATCTACACAATAGACATCAAATTGTTAAAATTGAAAACTTTGTGGGTGACTCTCAAAGTATCACATTTGGTATGCCTCAAGGCTCCATACTAGGCCCCCTGCTTTTTTTAGCATATGTAAATAATATTAAAAAAATTGGATTGACTGGACATCTTACATTATACGCTGACGATACGTGCTTATTTTATTTCGGCCAGTCAATCCACAAAATTATCGCTGACGCTCAAAAGGACTTGGACTTGCTCAATGAATGGTTGTTAATGAACTTGTTAACCATCAATACGTCAAAGACATCATACATGATCCTAGCGGCTAAAAACAAAGTTATACCTGAATTTGAACCTTTAAGAATAAATAATGAATTAATAAACAGATCACACGAGGAGAAGTACCTAGGATTACTTATTGACGATAAATTAACATGGAGACCGCACATTGAGCGCGTCCAATCCAAATTAACATCATTGCTAGGAGCACTACGAAAGGTATCATACTGTATTCCGAAAACAATTAAACCAGTCATATACAACACCCTAGTTAAACCACATTTAGAATACCTAGTGGAAATTTGGGGATCTGCTGCGTCATCTAACTTGAACTCTTTACAAAGAACTCAAAATAAAATAATAAAAGTGTTATTCCATTATCCGTTCCGTACTGCTACAATACAATTATATAATAAAACAAAAATATTTAATCTTAATCAAATTTACATTCATAACACATGGATTTTAATAAAAAAGATCTTAACTAAAACAATAAAATCAAATTTGGATTTGAATATAAAAACTAATAAACATAACTTGCGAAAACAGAATAAACTAGAACTAATTACTCCGAGAACGAATTACGGTAAAAAGACCATACTATTTGAGGGAGTACAGCTATATAACAACTTGCCAGAGAGCATCAAGAAATGTAAGAGCGTGGAAACGTTTAAGCGCAAACTGAAAATACACATAACAGCGAGCTGCGAAGACTAATTATTATATTATGTATAAATTTAGTAGTAGTTATCTCATTTTAAGTGAAATGTAAATTTCTTATGAGAATAAATTCTTTAAACCTAACCTAAAACAATCAGCACTACTTTACTGTCAGACAACACTGAAAGCTTATTTCATAGTAAAATACATTATATAAAAAAGGCATCTTTGGATCTAGTGCTATACTTGCAATGCTATGTGAGGACGTGTTAGAAAACTATCTCACCATATTACAAGCTTTCGCCAGCTTGGATCACTTAAAGGCTTCATTTCCATTCCCGATTTGAGATTTCTATTTCTATTGCGAGATCCTAGAGCTATATAGGGTTTAGATTTCTCTTAAAGAGTTATGAATTCCAAAAAAACCGTCCTGACTGCTCGCACAATACAAAATACTTCGTTTTATTTAGTTTTGTCTGTGCGCTGATAATCGCGGCACTCAGTTTTTAATCCTCCGTGATAAATTTACCACTCAACCAGTCCAGTTGATGCGAGTAAGTATATTTTTAGAACATACAATTCCACTGAAATTAAGAAGCCAATGAAAAGGTTTTACAAAATTCATCACGCCCCGGAGGACTTCCACGCAATTCACTCAAGTTTGGTTAAAAATAGGCGAAGTTTGACGTCATCACGTTGGCAGACTTTATGGGGTGGAGTGATAGCTGTGGCTTTGAGAGTCATTTCATTATCTTCCTACCTTTCACACTAATTGGAGTTTACAAACAGGTGGTAACATTTTATGTTCTTGAGTAAAAGTGAATTGATTGTAAACGTTTCGTAATTGCAATTAGGTTTTCAGTGCTGAACACAGGTCTCTAACGCAGATTTTAAATGTGTTTTACATCTGAAATTGCCATTCTGGTCGAAAAAAAAACCATGGGTACCATAAAAAGATTTAGGATTTTGTGAGGATCTTGTTCCTGCCTGGGGTGAAGACCCGCTGGTCCGTTTTTCAGGCCTTTCTTTTCGGTGTTCCGAGTCAGACTTTACGAGTTTTCATTGGACAGGTTTTCGATCATACTAAAAAGGACCTTCAGAAGTTAAAATGTGTTTAATGTGTTTGTTTCTGAAATTCGAAGAATTCGTGTAGATGAAGGTACACAAGTTGAAGAACTCACCAACAAGAATTTGTATTGCTTTCTATGACGTCATTTATGGTTAGAAGGCATTTGTCAGTTCTCGCGGGCGGGCCCCCAACCCTTGCTTCGTGTCTGCCGCGGTGTTTTGTCTACACGTGACCTACTTCGGGTACCTCGTTTGCGCTCGCACGTGGAACATTTTGAGCCTAGCCTGAAATTTTAATTGTTCACGGTTTTTTGCAATACGAAAACATTCAGTTGTAGGTAGGTTGTTTTCGGGAGTAACCAGCTTGCAAGGAATATACAACGAAAAACCGGTTACGTCCTTTTCACAGTTAGTAACAAGGAAAAAAAACACTTCATATTGCGCCTTTAACAACAAAGGTCACTAAAAACAATCCTGAGTGAATAACTAACAAAATATCCGTTTCACGTAAAAGCGAAACACTAAAAGTGAGCTACAATAAAGGGACGTTGTTTACGGCCTCTTAAAGACCAAGAGCACCCGTGGAACGGATTATAGGGGCAATTTAGTCCTATTTCGGCCACAACACGCAAGGATTGGGTCCTCGAAAATTTTTAGATAAACTCCAGCACGGTTAAATCGATATTCTGATTCCTTTAATGAGCAGAATTTACTGGACCCGTATGATTGATTGAACATGCATAACATTAAAAAACGACAAAGTATGCAGGTCAGTATTTTGTGAGCAATATTCAAATGGATGAAATCGTAAATATACATCTAAATTTAAAATCTGAAGGTATGTTAAAGAGGTATGGGTAATGTTGGGGTCATTTTTGAAATTCCGCGGCCACTCACCAAACCTTATTATTATGAAAGAACATATCGAGGGGCACAAACTTTATATGGAGCACATATGGCTGAAGTATATCGGAGCTGAGGTATGAGGTACATATTGTATTTTTAACTAACTATATAACTTGATCCATACCGAGGAAAAGGTAAACAAGCGGCATAATTTATAATCCTTAATTAACTTCTGGATATAAACATGCGACGCAATCAGGATTTAGGAAGGCTAGTTTTCAATGGCCAGGTGCAATCTTAGGCCGATATTGTTCTTGTATTGTGGGTAAAAATACTTTCAAGTGTCTTTCCCATGTAATGTCTGTAATATCGACGGTTAAAAATCAATACCTCGTATTTACATATTGGCTATTAGGTAATGTCTTTTTGATGTCATTGACGTTATTGTGTTTTCGTGAAGCTCGTGTTCCACTTCCTAACGCCAAATACTTAACATCTACTGCTTGTAAATAATATTATCATAATGGATATCTAACTTGATGTATTGCTGGATGTACTTTCAACAGGTACATCTCAAAACTAAAAACCTTGCTCTTCTATATCTGCATCCTTTTTATCAGTTGTTAGGTGAGAATAGCTACATAAAGTAACATTTCAGATCTATTATTTTTAGTGGAACTAAGGCAAAGGCTAAGGCTCCGATATCACTTAGAACAATTCTGACCACTCAAATATGTTTCTTTAAAAGGGGGCTATAAAACAGTGATAAAATTATTGCTGGCCGCTAATAAAAAAAAGACGCAACGGGTCCATACAAATTTACTCAAACCCCTTTGTATGTTCACAAATATTGGTAACCACAACAGCATGCAAGATAGACGAAAATTATCCTTGACAGTGACAGTGATGTCACTTTCTGAAAGCGATGTACAATGTTGTGTTCAAACAAGATTATCTCAAATCTCCTACCAAAAACAACTTCTGAAAGAGCAAGAAAGTACTACGTTATTGATCGTATAGGGCGACATTCTAAATTAATTGTCAGTCACCTTATTTCGTAAATCAAAATGGGTCACTTCCGAGAAATATTTTGTAGGAAATTCTTCAGAGACAACCTTTTAAATATAAATAGAATCTTTTTAGTATTTGGGATCCAATATAGCGAAAAGTGGGCCAAAAGCTGCTTCCAATTTCCAATTTTCTTAATCTTAACGTTGAAATGTTTGCAAACAGATTTACGATTTTGATAGCTCAAGCCAGACAAACGACGAGACAAGATCTATCAATAATACCGATATAAGTATGATGTTTTATATTATTATTCGTACAGATATTTTACCAGTGAATTGCTTTGAGCATGTTGGACATGTATTTGTTTTAAACAACTTCAAGAAGTTTTCGATTTGTTTACATTCGCAACAATTTCATGTCTGTACGTACTGTAAACCGTATATTGTGCGAGATATGCCAAAATAAATTGGCCAATAACGTCACGAATGACTTCCTCCAAGTTATTTGATAAAATTTTCATCAGTTAATTTATCAGTTTTTATTCGAGCACGAAGCACTGGAGAAATGTAGCAAGAATGAAACAAATTAAGTGAAAGTGATTTTAGTATTCTAGTAGTGTCTCTAAGGAGCTTGAGAGGCCTCTCCAATTAGGGTGACCTAGCCTAGGACGCAAGGTAAGGATACTTAGGGCAACCCCAATTAAAACAAACGAGATAGGAGATTACGTATGGAGGACGGACCACAGGTCGACTTTTAGAAAACCACTGGATATGCGTGTTATGTAGGCATCATAAGGTGCCCAA
Organism: Udea olivalis; assembly: GCA_947369235.1. Lineage (NCBI taxonomy): Eukaryota > Metazoa > Arthropoda > Insecta > Lepidoptera > Crambidae > Udea > Udea olivalis. The sequence goes on along the minus strand of OX376362.1, from coordinate 2,779,548 downwards.
ATGTTAAGTTCTAATTGTTGTCGTATGTACATTGAACTTCAGCAAGAAAGCAGTACATCAACAGCTCATAATGTACTCTCCTAAACAGTCTTGAGGTATTGCGGCGTCTTTAAGTCTGTGTTATACGTTGTATAACTCTGATTATAAATTACAGTTTGGAAACCAGCCAAGTTGGTTTCACTGAAACATTTTGAAAGTGTTATATCTTGGTACAGAATAGAAAAAGCTGCATTTTAATAATGTCTGAATCGTCTGAGATATTTCTTTAAAAGGAATAATATTACACATAAAAGAGATAAAAATATGGCTTTAATGACGGCTTCTTAAACATTTAACGAAACACTGTCTGGGCTTTTCATTTGACCTCCGCTTTAACACTAACTTGACCTCTGTATTTAAACACGGCGTTATTTAGTATAAATATTTTGTTTCGGTATAACAACTGAGAATTTTAGAGCTAACTATTGTTGGAGCGGTTGTAGATGAAGTTATTGTTACGATTTTCCAGTTAATATTTATCTTTGTTTAGAGTTTTGAGAGTTAAATAACCTGAAGCTGGGATTGTCACTAGTGAGAAATTAATAAATTAGGTAGGTTTTTCGAAGAATGGAATGCCCACTCACTGAATGGCTTTAAATGATACTAAAAGAAGAATGTTGTCCCTCTTGATTTTATTAAAAGTGCCATTGTGGACTTCGTACCATATGTAACATCGCAACAGCGTACATTTGTGTATGCTATAGCAAAAAGAACTGCGTATTTCAGAGCTAGGCCTTGCTCGTTAGTTTCTCTGTGTTGTAGGGAATACCTAAGATAGGTAGGGTACCGGATTCTTCCTCTCGTAATTGCGCTGATCTATTTGAAAATATCTCCAACTTACGGAAAACCGCAGCTAAGCAAGCAAGGTAGCCTGAGATTGATTGAGGAGCTGTTATAATATAGTTACCAGAAAGACCTTTTTTTCTTCTAACGGACTTTACAAAACTTCCCTGCAAAAGACTAAGGCCTTACAGAGTCAGCAACGCACCAATAATGCCTCTAGAATGCACGTGTTCATATGCCGTGGTAACTAGTAACCCCATACCATTGGATTGGATTCCAAAATCTACTGTGGCGGCAGCGTATTGCAGGCTGCGGTTGCGGTCTGCCGTCGGTTACATCAAAGCATCGTGACAGTTAAAAATAGGCGCTTAGGTTGACATTTTCTCAACTGCCATAATATTACTATGGACAAAGACATTTTCAGTCCTCTTAAATTGTACATCTGTTGGAGTAGCAATTTGTAACATATTCATTAATTTACTCGAGAGATTAGTGCATATTAGATGAACACCTGGGCGCACGTGCGCTCTCAAAATAGCCTGACCTTCGTAGGCCATGAACCGGCCAGTTCTGCCAATTACATTGTTTAATGCATGCCTTTCTTCATTGCTCATTCAGAGTCGCCAGGGAAATTTTTACGCCACCGTTAATGCGCTGACTAGTTCAGAGAACACACTTCGGCCACTAGGGAATCTCTAGATCTTTAACTCAACGCAGAGTGGTAACTCGGTAACCGAGTGTTGTGATGATGTATGAGAGAAACTACGACGTTGACTTTAAACTATTCGTCGTTTTTAAATAGGAATTTACGACATACAATACAAGCACAGATAAACAGAGTCCCTTGTGGACTTTGTACCATCAACAAGTTGATAGGGACCAGCCACATCATATACCGCCAGAATTATGCTCTAGCTATGCTCGACGGCAAAACGAAAATATATATATATATATATATATATTCGTTTTGCCGTCATTATATATTTATATATATATATATATATACGAGATTAGGATGGCTCTCAAGCAGCTTAAAAACAACAAGGCGGCGGGTGGTGACGGAATCACAACCGAGCTCCTGAGAGCGGGCGGTAAGCCGATACTTAAGGTCCTCCAGACGCTCTTCAGTTCTGTCATCCTCGAGGGAAAAACGCCAAAGGCATGGGGCAGAGGCGATGTGATGCTGTTCTTCAAGAAGGGTGACAAAACTCTCTTGAAGAACTACAGACCCATCTCGCTTCTGAGCCATATCTATAAGCTGTTTTCGAGAGTCATTACGAATCGTCTCGCTCGCAGGTTTGACGACTTCCAACCTCCCGAACAAGCAGGGTTCCGAAAAGGCTATAGTACCGTAGACCACATTCATACGCTGCGGCAAGTTATACAGAAGACCGAAGAGTATAACTTGCCACTTTGCTTAGCGTTCGTGGACTACGAGAAAGCCTTTGATTCGATTGAGACCTGGGCAGTACTGCAGTCTCTCCAAAGGTGCCAAATAGACTACAGGTACATTGAGGTGCTAAGGTACTTATACCAGAACGCCACCATGTCGGTCCGATTACAGAACCAGAGCTCTAATCCGATCCAACTACAGCGAGGCGTGAGACAAGGAGACGTTATTTCTCCGAAACTGTTCACGGCTGCGTTGGAGGATATTTTCAAGCTTCTGGACTGGAAAGGACGCGGCATCAACATCAATGGCGAATACCTAACACACCTGCGATTTGCCGATGATGTAGTTCTTATGGCTGAGACCTTGGAAGACCTGAACATAATGCTCGAAGATCTCGGTAATGCTTCTCAAAGAGTGGGTCTTAAGATGAACATGGACAAAACAAAACTCATGTTGAATGCCCATATTGCACCCGCTCCAGTTAACGTTGGGAACATTACACTCGAAGTTGTTGACCACTATGTTTACCTGGGACAGACAGTCCAGCTAGGTAAGTCCAACTTCGAGAAAGAGATCTCTCGTCGAATCCAGCTCGGATGGGCAGCGTTCGGGAAGCTCCGGCATATATTTGCGTCCGAAATACCTCAGTGTCTCAAGACAAAAGTCTTTGACCAGTGTGTGTTGCCAGTAATGACCTATGGGAGCGAGACGTGGTCCCTTACTATGGGTCTCATAAGAAGGCTCAAGATCACCCAGCGAGCAATGGAGAGAGCGATGCTTGGTATTTCCCTGCTCGATCGAATCAGAAATGATGAGATCCGCAGGAGAACAAAAACAACCGACATCGCTCGAAGGATTGCATCGCTGAAGTGGCAGTGGGCGGGACACATAGCGCGGAGAACCGATGGCCGTTGGGGCGGAAAGGTTCTCGAATGGCGACCGCGTACCGGACGACGTTCCGTGGGCAGGCCCTCTACAAGGTGGACCGACGATCTGGTCAAGGTCGCGGGAAGCCGCTGGATGCGGACAGCGCAGGACCGATCGTTGTGGAGATCCTTGGGGGAGGCCTATGCCCAGCAGTGGGCGTCGTTCGGCTGAAATGATGATATATATATATATTATAGCCTAAAAAAAAGGAAATAAAGTCTACGCCACTAGCTGATAATGCGGCTTTATATTGGTGAAACAATTTTTAGAATCGGTTCAGTTTTCGGAGCCTATTTAATACAAAACAAACAATCAAATCTTTCCACTTTATAATATCAGTATAGATATGGAAACATGTTTATTTATTTATTTAGGTTTGCTTACAGCTAAACATGTACAGCATTTATATAGATCCACTTAATATCTAGGACATACATGTAAGCCTTTATAAGCATACACAACATTTTTGAAAATCAAGTGACAGGTATACTACTAAAATTTACAGTTAAACATAAATTAAAGAAAAAATGCTTTTACAATTTTATTTAAATATTAGCTTAAATGAGACTCGAGCACGTTCAACAAATTACTTTTAAAGACTTTACCAGAAACGCAGAAAACATCCAGGTCAGGTGACTTTAGATTAAAATTATTGTAAGCGTTATGTACACATTCATGTTAATTTAATTTACCAAAACAAATATTGACACTACTTTCATATCAATATGCAGTGTTATCATTTGCATGACCTTAATAATGTAATCGTTCTATAAGTACGTTGTGATTTAAACAAACTTTGAGAATTTAATTCTGATTCTATTTTTCTATAAACATAACAGATGTCTGGAATTTTTCAACATGTATTTACAAAATAGCGTTCACTATCAACTCATCGGAGTCGATTTAACGTAACTGAAGAGAACTTACGTCTAAAATAGAATTTTACTCGCCAAGACGAGGTATATAACCTTGAACCGAGGCAGCCCATCATTGCAGACGTCTCATTTTATTTTTTATTCAATCGGTCTGTCAAAATACACTTTATAAAAATATCTACCAGTTTAAAGAACTATTTATTTAGCTTTTTTGCCAATATGCAAACCGATAAATTTAAAAATGGATACATTTTGGTTTCACGATTTTGAAATAAGTATACAAATAAAGTGTAGTGTGTGTAAGTTTACTAAAAACATAGTAAATTGTGTTTATTTATTAATGTTTTTCGATTTACATATTTCTTTTTATGAATTTAAATGCTACTCAGTAGTTTTAGTTCTAATGTATTTAAATGCACAAAAAAATATGCTTCTCTTTTACTTTCTTTCCTCTACATGTAGGTGGTCTGGAAGAGATCTCCATCAGAGATCACGCCACCTAGTGAGAATTGTTTTGAATTTAATACTTGTTATAATTACTTTATTTAATACTAATTTTCCGCCTACGGCTTTGCCCGCGTTTTTGCTATATGTTATGGCCAAATTACATAAAATCTTTATAAATTATAGCCTATGTGTTATTCTGATGGATGAGCTGTAACTACTGTAAAGTTTCATTCGAATCGGTTCAGTAGTTTCTGCGTGAAAGAGTAACAAACATACATACATCCTCACAAACTTTAGCATTTATTTATATTATTAGTTAGTTTGATATAGGTACAGACGACAACACGTCAAGATTAACATGTATGCTACAAACAAAAGACCTAATTTGCAGTGGTTTTGTAAAGATGTAAAGTAAATAATATTATTTATATACATTATATTCTATACATTTTGACGTTAAGCTCTAAGAGTAACAAGAGACGAAGCAGCTGCCTCTTAGGCACTGCTTCGTCACTCACGTGTTGCCAAGAATAACTCTTCCAACTTCAGAGAGCCTTCGGGCACGTGATCTCAATTAAAGGGCGAGGTGGTTCACAAAACACGTTTTTAGAAATCATTTTTGAAGTAGTAAACAGTGAAATTAAAATCTAATAAAATTTACTGAAATTGTTGAGGGGATAATACAGGGAATTCATCCGGCGTAAACATGATTTGAGAAAGTTGGCTCGATAGAATAAATTCACAAAGTTACCTCTTTTCGTGACATTAGGTCTTCTATTTTCGATTTTATTCCTAAAATAATTGATCTGATAATATGTGTCCTTTAACAAAACAAAGTTTAAAGAGATGAGGGATATCAACCGATGTTTTTTTTATTACATCTATTAATTTTTTAATAGAATATTTTAGTGACTTTCGGTCCGCGTGGCGCTCACCAGTTTCCTTAGGGTAATGTTGTGCTCCTTGTGCAGAACTTTTTGTATAGGATTTTGGTACAGCACCCCTAGTGTTTCGAAATGGAACCAAAAATGACATAAAGGAGATTGCCTAATTTTGTATAGAAGTTGGACCAAGGTTGCTGCCTAATGCTTACATAAAGCCTTTTGTTCGCCAGACTATCACGAATCTGTAATTCAAAGCGCATAAAAATCTATCCCAGGAGTCCAAAGAAAAACAAACAGCCTTTTGTTCTAAATATTTTTATTGGAAAAATATTGTGCGTTGAATTATAATTTTTTTAATTGTACTTTGATGTTCATAATCATTAGGTACCTACCATCAAAACATTTTTGAGAAAAAAATCTCAAAAAACGTTATTCAATGAAAGATTTATTACAAAAACTGGATTTTTGTTTCCTGGAACCAATTTAAAAAAAAAAATTCTTATAGTTCATGTTAATGCTACACACTACACCAACACAAGACACACACATACACCACAGTACCACTGGACCAACTCCCATTCCTAGGCAGCAGTTGGTCCAAACCTTGGCAATGTCCTTTCTGAAATCAACTATCGTAGTTCACGTGACTGAAACTCATGGTCACAGGTTAAGTAACACCCAATTTTGGTCACCCCAAAAGCCACAGCCAACCATATGATTTTCATGCACACGAAAAACGCTTTTAACTGTTCAAGAGATCATACAAATTCGAAGATAATCAAATTAACTTACAAGACTTCACTTTGAATAAACTAATTAAAGTTTTCAAAGTAATAAAGGCCACTATAACTTCTGTGGCAAATTAAAATTACTTTCTAACGTCAGTTGCGGGAATTGCGGGTCAAAGTTTCAGAAGACTTGGTGGAGTTCTATCAGGCCAATGAGAAACGAATTATGTTAGCGAATAGAAAATTTGCTAAAGTCACCCTTCACTCATTGTTTGTAGTTAATTAATTATGAAACCATACTTTTTTCAGTACCGTCAAAAAGCGGAGAATTGAATCAGTTCAGTTTATTTTTCTCCAGAAATTTCCTCTAAGTTTGCGCCAACAAGCTTTAATTCAACGAACCTTACCTTATGCCAGAGGTTGAGTTTTCGAATTGTTTGTACACACTGTAAACAGCTTTTGTAAGCTTCGAGGAATCCTTAACAATTCTGAAGGAAACATGATTGCTTAGCACGGTCATTTCAACAAGGTATTTCATTCAAGAACATTTTCAGACGTAACAGTGTGGACCTCGTACCATTTGCGCGCATTATGAATTCTTTCCTTGGTTCTAATACGTTCGGTCAAAAGAGCTGAGTGTTCCGTTCACTACCCTGTTTGGGAATTGCGATGTAGTCCAGACTCGACCGTATGTATGTACATATTTTTTAGTTCAGTCATAAATAACTATAAAAACACAGCATACACCATTATTTGCGGTCGGGTACCTATCAGAAACGTATAGACGTAAAACGTAGACGTAAATATAGTACTACCATTCTAAGTAACATTGGAGGAATACAATTCCGAGAGTGCTAATGATAAGCGTGATAATTATGGCTGGCTCGTAAACCCTCGTCCCTGAACCAGTATAACACGCAGGCCTGAGCAAACAAACCCGGCTGGCAGCCGAGCGGAATCATTAAAACGAGTAAACCCTTCACTTATCTTGAGCTTTTAGTACAGGGCGGGTTTGAGTCGCAAATATACCGTCAAGATTCAAGCTTTTAGTTTTGAAACTATTGCTTAGAATGAAAGAAACTTACCAAGGACAATGTGAGTTTTATTGGAACACACGCTCGAGCGAATAAAACGCAGTTTTCATAAAAAATGGTTAAGTTAACGTGACAACAACAAGGGTCCACCAATCAATATGGTACCTTCTTATTTGCGTTTGTTTGTAAGCTGTTGCATATTTAGTAGAAAAGCAAAATATGGCTGGATATAATTATAATTTTAAGATCATTGTTGCCCATAATTCAGCAAAAAAAATGATTTGTATTGGAAGGGCAACACTGCCTTCTCGAAATAGTTGATGTAGATGTTGAGTTGCTAAAATACTACTCAAATTAAAACAGCTCTTCATACATATGCCATTTACAGTTCTACACGACTATTACAAGATGACACTAGTCTATTGGGCTAATTGAGTGACATTCAAGAATAGTGGATAAAAATAACGACAAACATCTAAAAACGCATGTATGTTAATGAGATGAAGAAAATAAAGAAACGATTGATAAAGAAGTCTGCAACTGCTCTAATAATAGCACATACTTGTAATCGGTGTAATCAAATAAACTATTAAAAGAACCTTGACCGCATTTCAATTCAGAGCAGTTTGTAGAAACGTTCATTTACATTATCAGCTGGCAAGGTGAAGAAGTTTACTCAGGAAGTGGAAGTAGGTCTTGCTGTGTGATTAACGACGTGCAAGAAATTGCAATGGAGATAAAATTTGCAAATATAATTGTGGAAACGAAAAAAAGTTGCCGTCATTCGATTCGCACGCATCACGCATGCAATCCAATCTGTCGGAAGGTGATCATAGCATTTTGACGAGATTGCTAGTATTGTTACACAGACTTCCTCATATGATAAGGCGTCTGTATTGCTTCGTAAATATTTGCAGAATTGTAACCTTAACATTACGGTTTATCTTTCGTCATTGTTACAAGTTGTTTTTCATCTGTACTCTTAGAAACGTTTGCTAATATTTTTTATGCAGATCGAAATAATGTAGCTTTGACTGTTATGTGCACAGGGACGACTACAGTCTACTTGACTCTGACCACCCTGTTTGGATTATAGTCCTGAGCGTATGTATGTAATAATAATGTAAATAGCAAAACACCGAATGGACGGATGTTTATCATTTCTAATAATATGTCTATACGAATAATCAGTAATGTTAAACTCATTTAATCCACACAAGACACGTTTCCCAAGAAATTTTGTCTAGACTCAGTACATTCCTAGTCATATCTGATGATCAGTTGTTTTGACTTTTACCAGTTTCACTACATATTCTCAGTAAGTTTACCTATAACAGTAATTAGATTCAAAATAATGCTGTGAATTATCATTATCATAATCAACAAATACAATACAAACTTGGCAAGTAAAGCAATTGCTGTCAATTCCTCTCATTGTACCTCATTGCCTTCATGTAGGGTATTGACGACGCATCGCAAGCTAAGAAACTGAACGTGACCGGTCATTATCTGGTTCAATCTAGTTATCATTCTGCTCATATCTTGTACCATCAACAGAGTATTGTTCCACTTCCTATTGCGGCTTCTGACCAATTAATAGCATACCATTAAACAGAACCATGTTTGTACCTACCCACTTGGTACGAATTGCTGATGTGAAATTTGTTCGATCACACGCATCGATTAAAACGCGCACTAGGCCCTCTGAAGCTTCTGTTCCGTGTTCGTATACACGTGCATTCGTAATCTTATTACGGTCACTCTATCTACTACGTTTATCGGAATTAACTGTGTGTACTCTTTGTTTATTTGGGAATTGAGGTTAAGCATGCAAAAGTACTGCAGAAAATGTTTTGTCATAAACAATTAAACATACTTGCAATACTTAAGTGTTGCACGTACTATTCGTGGTATTTGCTATAGTCCTCGTAGACTTATGCAGTATTTGAAGCCCTGTTTGATCTGGATTTACTAGTATAATAAGGATAGAACAACTTTAAAGTCAAATCATTTATCATTAAACTAAGTACTTCATCTTAAAAAAATGTAATGGAATTTGTTATTTGTGCTGTAGGAACGGCAGAGTTTCATCTACCCAACTGGATTGAATAGGCACGGAATACTCGAACACGATGAATGAACCACTTTAGATAACTGAACTAAGGAAGTAACGACTAACTGGATCACTAACAAAGTTGCAGTTCTATACCAAGCTACATATTCTACTCCCACAAGCAGACTACTACTATACGTATGATTCCAGTGTAGAATCCCTCGAATTAATCAGAGGTTTTATACATACTGTGGACGGTTATGCATTTTCTATTCTTATGTTCAGTTCATCTATACAGTTCGAACGAGTATTGGTTTAAAAAACTAGCAGAACAGGAACCTTTGAAGCTGTGAGACAAGCCAAATGACACACGAAACCAAAGATCCTGAGGATATGATAATTCGTGCGTGAAGCGGTCAGATTCATCGAAACCAGTACTACAGTCTATGGTCAATTTGGGAATCGTAACTCAAGAAGTTACATGACTTGCTTGGATAAGAGGGAGTCTATAAGAAGCTGTCATATCAAGCCCTCAACATTGCGGCAGTGAGATTCCTCAGAGTATTGCAAAGCTCGAAATCTCGACCTCCAAAAACTTAAGATCAGTAACTACAAGCCTGCAGTAAAATTGCGCTAACAAGGGCTGTTCTGTAGTCAATAAAAAAACAGTTACGTGACGTAAACATCATTGCGTGCATTTGTAGGCCGTGAACTATACCCTTGATAGAATCAACTGGCTGTGTCCGTAACACGTAGTGTCGATGACCTTAGTCATTTCCCTACACGTGACGAGCCATTAGGTACCATTGGGATAATGGTTTTTATAATTTACACAAATGGAATAGGATTAGAAAGCGCATAGATTGGGTGAGCTTTCTCAGATAGCAAAATTAAATGCAAATAATACGTAAGTAAATGTAATATTAGGAGAATTATGGTGCATGAGACGTTCATGATTTATTTAATTAGCAGTGGACGTTGCAGGACAGATAATGATTATTGAACACTAGTAGCTGTCCGTCAGCAGCTTCGCCCGCGTACTGTCTTGCCCGTCAAAATATAACCTAAATTTAAAAAAACATTCAGTCTATGTCACTCGCTGATAATAATTTAACTTTTAGTAAAATAATTTTTAAAATCGGTGCAGTAGTATTTTCGGAGCATATTCAATACAAACAAACTAATCTTTCCTCTTTATAATATTCATATAGATTAGAAATTGCTTCGTTAAATTACTAGTTTCTTATCTTCGTAATATTCTCTAAGTGATAAATAAGAGAGCTCCACCCGGCAAACGTGTCCCGGCAGGTGACAGCCAAAGGTCTCGTAAGAACATTACTGAGGCAGGGGTCTAGACGCCAAGTTAGGGTTACCGCCTTGCCATAAAATGCTTAACATAGTACCCTTACAGACGCCCAAGACAACAATACTACCAGTAAATTTGTCACGAACTCCGAATTTTTTATATTTTGAGATTTTTTTTTTCAAAATGTTTTTTTTAAATTATATTTATTGTATTTTAGACTAAATCATCATTTGATCGCTTCAACGGATCGGCCTTCGATAGGATATATATGAGGTTTTCATGCGTATTATGTAAAATATATACCAAATGCCGAACCGCAATATCCAAGAACTGTATAAATATAACGAAACAGTGCATTCGCTAAAGTAGTGTTGAAGGACAGCATTCAGTTTCTTTTAAGAAATTCAGTAAAAATATTACTTAAAATAATGTACTTTCTGTCTAAATCTGACAATACCAACATAAAATGAACGACAAAAGGAAAAAAAACAGCTTGTGCTGCCGTTAGAGTAACTGGCATACTGATAAAGATCAGGATAAAATAGACAAAACAGTACATAATTTATATTTTGTATAAATTAATGTATTTTTTATGAATAGGTTTGGGTTCTTCACAAGTTAATACTTTTATACATTTGTTGGTAGTATAATAATTACTAGACATATTAGTAGTAGCCCTGCCAAACGATAACTTTCACTGAGTCCGCAGATGCTGCGTTATCCGCAAATGCGTAAGGCCGACCGGTTGGACCGCCTTTTTTCGATTCTTTAGACTTTAGGCTTCATACATCTGGGTACCTACTCACTAACGCAATGGCCGGAGTTTCGGGAAAATTAGGATGGTCTTAATTGGTATAAAAACTAAGATGATTGTTAAATCATCTACAAAATACATGGCGGTGTGGTATAAAAATACATGGCGGTTGTTAAACCGCTTAACCGCCATGTATTTTTGTACCCTTTAAGATGACATTCATCATGGATAAATAAATATTCAAGAATAAGGGTGCGATTCCACCAGAGATGTGCGAGGAATGTGTTTGTTAAGAACCAACAGAATCGCGAAGCTAGGTGAAAGAAACAATTCTATTGGTTCTTATCGCACCCTAAGTATCATGTTGTTAAAGGTCTTTTTTGACACATTAGTTTGATTGAAACTTCGAACATTTCGTTCGCGAGTAGGCCCCTGCTCTTTTGAGAACTTAGCGTTATTTTTATTCTACAATACAAGGGTTTCCCGGTACTTTATCATACATCTTAATTCACATTGCTTTAATTTTAAAAGGATGACAGCTAAAAAGACTGATAAGTACAGACGCGTTCACATCAACCTTTACAAATCCATTGCAAAATTGGTCTTATGCCAGCAGCATAATATTATGCCCTAAGCTTGACGTAAACGCGTGTGTACATTCAATGCAGCTTATTAGACGGCAAGAAGTACTTGTCTTAATATACGAAGGAAAACCAGTGTTTTTGCTCCATTAGGCTGCTTTTCAACCAGTTATGCAATGCTACGTTGCTGAGGATGAGTCTGATATCCACCAATCATATTCATTGGTTCGCAAAGCATAGCACTGGAGGAAACGGGATCTACAAAGCTATGTTTTTAATTTAACGCATCCATAGATGCGTGTTATGGATGCGTGCTGTGCGTGCCTTCCCTACTGTCGATACATCGCATAACTCGAGCTGAGAATCTTCCGTAGCACATCGAACTCGATTCATAACATAGCATAGCATCAGTGGTAACAGTTCAATAGTTCCCTAGCTTAGCTTGCACATCCTCGCAGCATAGCACATCTTTGGTGGAGAAGCAGCCTTAAAAGGAGACTGCACACCGATCGACGCGTGTCGTCTCTAATCAATGTGTCATTTCCTAGTCAACAGTCCACTTCTGTACTCTCGACCTACTTCGAGGTGGAACTATGACGTTTGTGCCTTATGCTTCGCTACAGACCGACAGACAACTTCTTATCTTTCCCTATGCACTTCCACAAGAAGCTTATGCGTTGATAACGTTGCTTTGTTGCAACGAAACAAAACAGATCCGGTAGCCGCAATCTAGTTAGTAGAAAGTGAAGTAGGTAAGTTTGATCCAAACCCAGAACAAACATTTGTGTTTATTATTATTCTGCGTGTTATCTCTATTCAAGTATTAATTTTGACGACAAGATTGGTGCAGAGGTACTGTAGGGGTCGATTTTCGGTCGACTCGGCCCCCTGATTCAGAACGAAGTTATCGACCGACTCGGTAAATTTGTTTTAGGTATGATAAATTACCCGCTAAACGGTTGCATTCAATATTTTTATATGTAGAAGCCAAAGGCCTTCAGTTTGTGTGAAACAAATAATACAGACATACCCCTTACTAAAAAATTTTTTTTTAATAAAATAAAATAGCCGAATCGGTCGATAACTATGTTCTGAATCGGGGCGGCAGGTCTGGTGACCCCTAGCCGAATTCTTTACTTCGAGACCATGAGACGTGGTGTGTCGTCTGGCGCATTTTCATTATTATTGATTCAGTATTCACTCACAGAACAAGGAGAACCCACACTAGTAGACTTGAAATACAATAGTCCTTGATTTCGACCTAGTTTCGAAATTAAATATTACAATTACTTTTATCCTGAAAGTTCTTTGGCTTCGAAAATCAAACAACCCAAAATGAGTCCTCCCACGGGTTAATTCAGAGGAAAACGAAACGTGAGAAGATTGTGCCAATTGAAGCGTATATTTCGTGGCGAGGTATTTTAGGTCTTCTGTTAGGAGCTAATAAAGAATTTCCAATACAGAAAGGGCCAGTGTACTCATAAACGGACCTATCATCTACAGCGACCTTTCGAGAAAAGGTAGTTCACAAAAGGCTAAACAGTATCCAGATTGGGTAGGCTCTTCATATTTTTTACATACTCTTACAATGACATTTAAATTACGAGGACCTGCTGTCAACGGAACCACAAAAAGTGTGCTTGGCGAGATTCTAACCACACTTTTTTTTCCTCAGTTACAATGCATTCCTACTCCTTTCACACACGCGTGTCAGAAAGAGACGTCAGGATGTCACTGCCACGCTTGTGTTATCTATACTAATATTATGAAGAGGAAAGATTTGATTGTTTGTTTGTTTTGAATAGGCTCCGAAACTACTGATCCGTACGTGAAATCAGGAGCGATATAGGCTATTTTATTATGATTACACAATAAATTCAGTAAAAAATAATAGTTATGTAAATCAAGTCGGAGAATAGCGGGCGAGATAATATGTTAATGGACACCAGCTGTCAAACATGTGACAGAACGAAGTATGTTGGGGCAGCTTGTGTAAGTTTTTAAATTGTATGACATGATAGGTATTGTGTATGGAAAATCATTGGTTACCAGCTTGTAAAGGTTTTTCGATACAGAAAGGGCATGTGTACTCGTAAACGGACCTATCAAGAAAAGGTAGTGAATAGGCGGTTCACAAAAAGCTAAACAGAATCTAGATTGGGTTAGCTCAACCTATTTTATATCGTCAGGTCGCTACAATAAATGACCTTCGGTGAACTGGTGAAGACGTCGCGCCCAAGTTATCAATATTTTATGGACTAGACTAGATAGATATTGTTAGTTGTTACGTCCTAGGTAATGGACGATCAAAAGCTAAAATATATTACAGTAATTTTAGATTATTGTTTCCTAACATTCGGAAGCATTTGATAGAGTAATCACTATCACATTGTACTGATATTCAGTATGTTTGATAAATAAGAGAAATATAGAGTAACCTATACACGGCCCCACTGCTGGGTAAATCATGGAATTATTTTGTTCATCAATTAAAACAATTAGTTGATTGGTTATAGCTTAATCACCATGGGCGCCAAATGCATGTAGGTTTATGAAAATCCGTAAACACATTGCCTGACTTTTTGGACTTGACCACAGCATTCATTAGCAAATTCAATAAATGTTTTCTATTTCTATTTAAAATTCCGAGTTTAATATGAACTATGTAGTTTCTTTCAATTTATTTAGTACGCATTTAACACTGTATTCGTCTAGCTTGGCTGAACTTTGTCTATAAAGCTTTAACTTCTGAAAGGAAAAGCCATCCAAACAAGTTCGTTATTAATAGTACTGTAGTTCCAAGGTATGAAAAAGGTCGTCGACCTAGACCAACTTCCGCAGCAGTGTTAGCCACTATTGCCATGGAAATGCCAATGCAGAAAATACATCATGCGCTACGTTCGTACTCATATTATTATGTGTACACGATGTCAGAATACCTTGTTGCAGCTTTATCGCTTATCGCTGCACTGGCAAATGCTAAGACAGAGACTAAGGCCTCTTCCTTACCGGCTCAGTGCGTTCTCGTTTCGGTACAGCCTCTCCGGTGATCCAGTGAGGAAGGGGCCTTAGTTGGTTCCAAATTGAGATATTTTATTTTCATTCCCTTTTTGTTTCTCAATTATTTCATGCTTCTTTGTTTTTTCAATGAATGACTAGTTTACCCTGCGCGATAGCTAAATTGTCATATTCACAAAAAACCCCTAGTATTTTAAACATTTTCGCAATTACACTGTTATGTTCATCTGAACATCTACGTTCATTGCTTTTTATTTCATTCTTTTTCACGGTCTCATTCCCCTAAAACATTTACGATTTAGCTGTCATTCTATCATTCATTCATGATCATGACAAGACAGATGGTTTTATTGTCAATCTTATCAAACAAAGAAAAGATAAACATGTCGATGCATCAGTCATGTGAATCAAAACAACGAATTCGTTTTGCTTTTATACTAAGAAAAATACCTTCTAACAATTTCCTAGTATTAAGCATTTATTGATTGACCAAGATATTTCGTAACACAAATAATTAAAAACCGTAAATCATTTATACAGTCGGAAGTCGTTGACATTTTGGCTGGCGGACGGAAAGATGCGCCTTTCGCTTTCGCGAACTGAACATGAATAATTCAAACTATTGCTGTCCACTCTAATCCAATTACGGGTAGATATTGTGCAAAACGACCAAGATATATCACAATACTTAAATTTTCTAGTCAAATTACAATAATACTACACTTTACTAAATTCATAGGGCTAACTAAACATTGTAGCGAAAGATTTGACGAATTCGTCAAGTATAGTCGTGCCCATGGAGCTATGCGAATCATAAAGACCTCGGTAGCAAATAAGGTATAAAGGAAAGTCTAAAATGAACATGAATTCTAATCAATGAAACAAAAAAAAAGCTTGTAAAGATCTGAATACTTTGGCGAATTTCTCCATTTGCTAATTATCACAACATACTAGACCAAAATATGAAAAGCAGCAGCCCAATCGATGGACTAAATTAACTGAAAAAAAGGGGCAAGGACATTTTCAAAGGACGACCTTGGACGCTCGAAGGTCCGAAGCATAAACAAGATCGGTCATTGCGCATTTTTATAACGGAATTAAATATAGCAACGATGTATCGTGTTAGCGACCTTCGCAGCTGTGGGCGCCGACCATCGTTCAGCATCGGATATCAAATTAATCTCGAGATGTGGAGATACGTAAAATGTGACGATAACAGATATACGATAGAAACTGACGAACTCGAAACAACGCAAAAACTTTTCTATCATTTGTCGATAATAATAATGTGTGGTGTTACTTACGCAGTGTTTACAGTTGAGACTACTTACAGTTTTTTTATTAACTTTTTATACAGATACTGCTGAAGAATCATCGAAAAATATTTTGATTTAGGTACACATTCGGCAATTTGGTTGAAAATATTACGTTTGTTTTTTTCTAAATTTTCTACTGACGTTTAGATGCTTTCACAGTACGATGCAAAACAGTCATGTAATGGTGACTCGCTAGTTACATCGTTTGAGCTTTATTAATAACTTTGACGGTTGCTCATGACAAGACAACCCATAATCAAATCCGTGGTTAATGTTTTTGCTAAATTTTGATGGTGCATTCCACTGGGTAGTTTTTGTTTGAAGTAAAATACTTCAATTTATGCATTTCAGTACAACATAGGATTGTTACCAATATAAGCAATTTTATTCCGAAAACATCCCACAGATCTGATTGTGAGGGCTTAAGTCACGGGTCAGTGAACGGTGATGGAATCATATAGACTTGTTTGTTAATTTTCAATTGGCAGCCTGATGAGTTCAGTGGAGTATTGGTGCATCGGCAACTTTGTCCAGTTAACGCTCCGGTGAACGGTTAATCGTATGAAACGGTGAACTACGAAAGACCGAACGGGGACGACGAAAATTAAAAACTTGCGAGTTTTCGTTCCTCAATGCAAATAATGTTTTCTGAAAATAAGTAAAAGGCCTAAGAAAGACCCTTGCGCTACACAGTGCACGCATCTATGGGCCAAAGCTTTTCCCGAAGCCTGTTGAGTTGCGAATGTTGCGATACGTGACAAACCTGTGTTCTTATTTATTATGTATGCCTTGTTCGCACTAGGGCACAATTGTATAGCAACATGGTTTAGAATTTAGATCCTAGTTACACGATACATTTGTATTGTATTGTAACACGTGCTGAAAGAATGAATGCAGTCCTTTAAAAATATGGTGCAGTAACATTTTGGATATTTTCGGTGGTTACATTACAAACGTCCTTCATTGAATTGAATACACGTTGATTTTCAGTGTATTAACAACTTTATTTACTGCCACGACGCATATTCACACATGAAATTGGCAGAACATGATCTGTAAATTTCTGTAGATTTACCCAACAAAGTATGGGATACATTTTCCAAGTGAATCGAGCTTTCTCTTAGCTAGCACCGTTCCATAACACTGTATATGGCGTGCTGTTTGGATCTAACGGTGCCACTATCGCCTAGGTAATGAATGTAGGCGTTGATATACATACGCATTTTTTTTATGTAGATGATGCAGTACTTGCTAACATCAATGAAGAGAAAATGCAGTTCAAACACATCTCTGTTTTGTGAGGCTTAAACCAAATATGGAGATTCTTCGTTGACTTCCGTAATAACATTATCTAAAAAGTGAATTATTATTAAGACTTACCTATCGCCGCAACAGGTAAGCAGTTGAAGCAGTCTGTGAATGTTTTCCATAACTTGATGTTGTATCTCCGTTTGCACTCATCGTAGAACCTGACGACAAAGGTTTTCATTATGACAAAAACCTGATAAAACATACACGTACAGTGAATATTTTAATTTAGTGTGTTTATGTGTCGCCTCTACAACGAGATATATTCTAAATTGGAATTAATTAATTGGAATTGAATACCTATATAGGTATTGAATTGAACTGATTTAAATTAAATTATATTGTGTTAAATTATATTGAATTCTAATATTGAATCATGAAGACGAGGCATTTCTGACAAAAGTTCATGAAGTTGAGTAGCAGTAAGTCCTAGCCAATAATGGCAAAGATGTGTTGGCATCATTATTGAATTGAATTATTGAATTATAATATGCTTAAGTGTGAAATATTATAAATTCTTATTTATTGCTACTTGGAATGAATCATGCTGTAAACTGTAGCTGGTAGATTCGCATTATGTTTATTTAGTATATGTATTATTTTATTTAGGTCTATTATCATTTATATATATTTTTTGTGAATTTTGACATTTCATAAGTGCTTCTTTGTAAAAGCTTAAGTGAATAAATGATTTTTTTTTTTAAACACATGTTTAGGAATAATATCTAGATCATAATTTTAGTATCCTAATGTAAGTGTTCTTTTTGGATGTTATTCTGTTTTGTGTTCATAAATAAATAAATGAATAAATAAATTAACGAGATTCAAGAAAAATACAAAAGAAATATAGCCCCCGGAACCGGGCTGCGGTAAATTATTACGAAAAAAGAACCTAAGAAGGAAAAACCGCAAAATTATAACATTTATAACGGAAAGTGGCTTTCCAGGAAATTAAACACATTTCTTTGTTCAGTAATCCAAAACCATGACGGGACTGCGGGCCAACGGATCGATCCCTGAAACCAGCCACCGCGTGATACTGGAATTTTTACACCGAAGAACGAAATGATGTGGAAAACGAACTGGCAGAAAGAGTAAGAGCATTTAGGGGACGGAGGTTTTCGTTGTGGTCGGGACTAACAAAAAGGCCGTAGTTTCGGTAAAACTAATAACTTTTCTTTTGTATGACGAATATCTTAATGAAGAGTACAAAAAAATTATCTTACGTTTTCAGACCCATTAAGACCATGTTATTTTCCCGAAACTATGGAGTAATGCCCCCGAAGTCAGCTACTCCAACTAGGACGATGCAAAACCAAATGGCGGAACATAGTACGAAAGGTGGTATACCTAATAAAAGATCATCTTGGACAGCAAAATAAATAAGAACAACATTGAGAAATACTACTTTGTATTGGTTATGTTTTCGAATTAAAACCACACAATATAATAATTTTCACATCAAATAACTTCCATGAGCCATCAAACTTGTTATACAACATGCTGGCATAAATACACTCTGTGATTGCATAAATTTCAAACACATACATATTCAAGGGATAGGCAAATTTGCGCGTACCTACCATGTGAGAATTGCGAGATAATGCGTGGAAACGACATGACGGGCTCAGATATCACATATATATATTATGGAAAGATATGTTGGAGGAAGAACATACGGCGCCATTGTCAGTCCAGGTTTTTTTGCGCTGGTTTTTCTTTGGTATGTTTAAATCGAGGATAGTTCCGTTTTACAATGGACTTGTAGCTTTCAGATGATTACTGATACTGATATTGATATGTAGATAACAAAAAAATAAGATCTTTATCATCTAAAATAGAGATATTTGGCAAAATTAAGCGTTTGTAAACACTTCACCACAAATTAGACATGCGCGGCGCTCTGACAGATAGCCCGCTTAGAACAACACGCCATTTTTGACACACGCACACAGAGATGTGAGTTCACAGGCGAAGTCAGGGAGTTTCAGCGTCGCGGTCAGTCGCACTGTCAAAAACATTGAGATATTATTTTGTACGTCGTCAGATACTTATATTATAGTTCAATGGTCAAAAATGGTTTCGCGCAGATATTTCTGTTGCAGTGTGATTTATTTCTGTTCCATGGTATTGGCAGAAGTGGCAGATCAACAAAATATGTGCTTGAAGAACATTAGTCCCACAATTTTTTTTTTATATTTAACAAATTCTCAGAAGTGTCCGTCCATAAACTACGTTTTTTCATGACTGTTGGTTCTTATGCGGCAATGTATGGGCGAATGTACACCTTCCTCTAAAGTGGCAACATTTGGTAGACGTACATAAGCAGACATCATTCTAATGCAACATATACTTCAAAATTAGTGAATCATTACAGCTAAAAGCTGTTGTACTACGGCTCCAGGAGGCCGCCTAGATTGCTTAATAAATGTGCGAGCACTCTAAGTAATATGGATCATAAAGTTATTGACGTAGGTATAGAGCCAGGCCTGTCAGCTATATTATCTAATGTTTTACAACAGGAGGTTTAACCCCTGATTCTCTGCCTTTTCGATCAAAAAATATTTGGTATCATTCATTGACTTCATTGTTTGATATGATCCATACTGCTGAGAACATTCTAAACAATCGACACCTACTCCCAGAAATGAAGTATCTCAACCGAATTTAAGCTAATTTTAAGCCATTGAGGAAAGAAGAGGCAAGAGAGGAAGTGGCCGCTGCTGTAGTAATTAGACGCTTTTTGATATAATTACGATTGGCTATTCCCAGAAACTACACTCAAATCAACAGGTTGCGCAAAATCATCAGGAGAGCTGACCCAGAATAAGAAACAAGGGTCGGTTAATGTATAAATTAACCACACTTGTTTTACATTCTCAAAAGGGGTGTGACGATAAGGATAAATATGATTTAGACGTAAATACCTCAGCCACGAACTTGAAATCATACAACCTTGTATAATGAATCACGTTCGTGACTCACGTTTTTTTACACGTATTTCTTTCGCGCTTCACCTTACAAGGGTAAAAATAAAACAATGGATACCATCTCGGACGGGAGGGAAGTACATTGTTAAGCAACTGTGAAAATATTGTAAACTTAATAAATAAAAACTCCGAACTCGACTGCTCACCTACTACTTTCAAATTTTAATAGTAATTTTTCGTAGTTTAAAAGCACGGTATAATCGTATAGGGCCTTGTGCAAGTATTATTTGATCACCTTACTCAAGAACGTATTGTAGATTTGCATAGAAGAAAGTGGTCGGTAATGATGTGCCATCTGTGGGGCGTAAAGAAGCGGCATTATTCTTCCTAAAACGACTAAATTTTGACCAATATTTAGACTAATCGAAAATCTCTAAAAACAATTCAATGGCGTAAATTCCGTTTGTTTTCTGACAATTTTACGTAGAAACCGCGTGCAGAAGCCGAATGAAGCCAAACATTATTTTATGAAACATTTCTGAATTACATCATACCCTTAACCCTACCAAAATCAACCTTGAACAACCCTTGTTTAAGGATACTGTATGCGGTATTGAAACCAACTATAAAGCCTGACTAATGTTTATACCTTAGAATAATAACGTATAGAAGGATATATTCATACAGCCGCCCCGTCAGTAATGAAGCACTAATCCGATCCACACATGCGTGACTATTACTTGCTTACGTGCGGCGCGCTTTGACATTGAACATTGCGGAGCTGTAATGAACACTGCAAAGCAGTCCGTTTGGAGCCACATAGGGCTCCAATTAAGGTGCTTCAAAATGGGCGCGCGGTCTTAGTTTCTATATGTAATATGTAATTAATCTTAGGTTTATACATTGTTCACATTACAATATTGTTTACTGCTTGTGTTTATGTGTCAGTTTTCGCATTGGTACTTTAACGCAATAGAATGAAAAAGAAAATACTGTACAATCTATACTAATACTATAATGTGGAAATACTTGTATGTTTGTGACGTATAAACTCAAAAATCCCTGAACCGATTTTGAAAACATATTTTTCCAATATGAAGCTACATTATCACTATCAGTTAGAAACATGGCTATATTTTACGAAGAAATAGTTCACGAGGGCTTAACCGCATCGCGGGGGCAAGCTAGTTCATTGTCAGAACGATAGAGTGTCTGAATAAGGGGTGAGGCGATACCCGTTATTTGTAACGCCTCAACCATTTTCGGGAGGATAACATCCAATCTAAACACAGATATATATATAGGGTCAAATGCATTAGTGCAGATTTCGACAGCAGGCTCAAAGTATTAATTCTCAGATCAACTACTTTTCGTATCGCAATACGAAATAACGTTTTTATTTTTAAAGGTACAGGTAATTACAAACGCTCATCAATGTAAGCAACTTCTTTAAAATCTGCCATAACCTAGGTTTAGTAGTGTTAGTTCAGTGTGTAATATAAAGATAATTAGAGTCATTCAAACGGCTTTGCATACATGATTACTAATACATAATTCAAATAATGAAGTTTCAAAGTTAAATATGTAAACCTTTTGAATACTTCCTGATGTTATATGCATTTGATAATATAAAAGCTGTCATTTAGCGCTAAAATAAAAGGTTTGATATTTCTGTGGCAGTGTTACCGTTAAATGTACTCCTACTTTCATCGACAAAGGCTCGGCGAAGGACAAATAAGAAAGGGAAGGTTAATATTAAAAAGAACACAAATGCGTGGGGCAGGTTTTGTATCGAAACCAGGAAACAACGAAAGTATAGAAGCAGAGCGGACGCCTAAAACAGCACAACGAAATCTGTCAATGTAATGGAGTTCTGGGATATCTGTTTGAATAACTTGAATCAGTTGAAAGGTCAAAAATGATTAATTAAAAACTTCATAGGAAGGATGTTAAATAAACTAATCACTTCCATCAAATGAGCAGGTTGAGTGCTAATATCGCTATAAAAACCTGTAGATGATTTCCAATCGAAACTAGTGCTGTCTCCAAACATTCCAAAGATGACAATTAAGTTCGTGTCGTCGATTTAACAGCAGGAAAACTGCATTCAGTCATTTGAGTTCCAAATGTCCACACTTTTTGGAAATTGACACGAATTAATTTGCCTGCCTAAGATTGTGTTTGTGGAGAAGTCCGAGACAGCGTAAACAATTTTGGCGTCAAATGCCTCTATATTTTTGTTGTTCGCTGGTCGAAACCGACAGTGCGTGACGGTCAGGACACCGTGTCTAACTCCCATGACGGCTGGCGTTGACAATTTCGTGTTTATGTTTTTTGATATTTGAAACAACTTCATTTTTCATTAATACATTTGAATATTTTAGCAATTTACAATGCTTGTTTTCATATCTAAAGATAGAAAGGTAGAAAAATTCTAATTTCGGACCTTTATGATCCCGAGCGGGAATCGAACCCGCGTCTTTCCCAATCCCGAGACCAGTCACCCGGATTGTGAATCTTTTGAATTTCATTTTTCGTTTTACCACTTTAAATTGAGACAAAAATTTAATATGTATGATGTGTAGCTGCCTTATTGGATATTTTGTTATAGTGAAGAAAGCGCAAGCGAATTTACAATTATATTTGTGTAGTACAGGCGATACGCTCTGTAATCCGTATCCTTAACTAAAAGGGTGAGCAGGAACGCCAAATTACAAACCAGTTTATGCGCAAACTGGTTTGTCAGCTGGTTTTGAGAGAACTTAGCCAAATATATTACTGTAATCGAATATTTGATGCTATCCAATGTGTCACCATCAGTTCCATTGATCATTCAGAAACAACTTCACGATTTTTATCCACATTACACAAGCAATTTTCCATTCACCAGACTGACTACGAAGGATGAGGCTTTGGCTGGTAGTGATACCAGCAAAAAGGAGATGAATAAAGTTTCATTTCACTGTAAAACTGGAGATTTTATTTTACCCAACACAATACCATTAGGTACTAAATGATTAGTTGTTTTCATGTTTTGTAACGGTACTTGGCCAGCAATGGCAGCCATCATCATTTATTCAGAATTTAGAGAAAATATGCCTCAATAAATGTAAAAAAAATGTCTACACTCACCCATAAATCCTGTTAATGCTAGCACACTCATGGTTGCCTCGTAAAAGGAAGAAGTTCTCTGGGTATTTGATCTTGTAAGCGAGGAGTAGACATATCGTCTCCAGTGACTGCTTGCCACGGTCTACATAATCTCCAAGGAAGAGGTAGTTAGACTCTGGTGGGAAGCCTCCGTACTCAAACAGTCTTAGCAAGTCGTAGTACTGTCCGTGAATGTCACCTGGTAAAAGAATAATTGAAATATAGTTATTTTTGCAACTTTACTATACTGCTAGAATTCTGCAAATGGCTTAGATTACTGGACACACTTGAACCAATGAGACAACCTAAAAACCCTGGGAGAAATGGCCCACAAACTAGAGGACCAATCACCCAGCCCACTGCCAGCTCCCCCAGTTGGAAATAATAATAATAGGCCAAGGCTCTGATTTCAATAATGAGGAACATGCTTCAAAAAGGTTAGTTTTTATCATTAAAGAAAGTGAAGTCGGCTTGGAAGATTCTAATACCATAACATTATATGACTAGTACTTTTAATTAAAATGAGGCTTCACATTTGTAACATTTCCTCTTCCGGTTACCATTGCATCTCATTTTTACTATCTGTCTACGTAGCATTTTGAAACAAATATAATGTTTCTTACTTAAATCATTAATCACTTAATTTTTTTTGTTCCTCTTGTAGTAGATTAAAAGTAAAAGTCAGGTATACAATAAAACAAATTCATATCTCCTTCTAGTCTTTTTAGATGACAGGTCTTATCATTTATTGCTGTTTTTTCAGATTAAGTAATTTCAAAGGCAAATAAAAAACAATAACTATTTGGCTAATTAAATCAGTGGGGGGATCCAGCCTGTTGACACAAAGAATGAAACAACACTCAGGAAAAACATTTATATTTGTACTATGTCTGCCTGTCAGTATTAGTCAGTATAAATGGGTATCCAAATAAGTATGGTAGTAATATCTAAATATGTGTAGCAGGTTCTGACACCCAAAGGGCAAGCTCAGCTTAGGCTGGGGTTTGCGCAGCGCCTTAGATGATCTTTGTCCTAGGATGAGACATTTTTATTATTATGATTGCAAAACTAAACATTGGTCTAATTATCAGTTCTTTTGATTAAAAATGTGCTATCACAGGTGTCATACCTGTTTTGAATTTTGATTGTTGGTAAAACCATTAGCACAAGATTTTGATAACTGATAAACAAGAATGCTAGGCAGTAACATAACTATCTTTCAAGTTCTGATAAGGCTTGGTATTCGAAATTACTATGAATCACACAAGAAATTACTATTTTTCTACAGACATATTATTAAAAAAACAAGATAGTCAATATTTTCAATATTAAATACAATAGCAAAGTACCTAGTTGCTGTAATTATATTAATTGATATTTATTTAAGTATTTATTTGCATTTTTTTTTCAATTCACTTCCACATCAAACTTGGCAGTAACTCAACTACTATGAATTTCATGTATTTTCCAAATACTATAATGTTTACATTGTCTCACTCACTACAAGCATAGTTTCGTTTTGTAAAAGGCGGAGGCGTGTTATTACGTCGATGTGAAATAGGAGTGACAAGTGCAAGACTTCTTCAGAAGCGTTACCTACAACATATAACAAATACCCTCGGAATACAGCGCATAATTTGAAATGCACGCAATGTTCGACATGACGACACGCAAGCCAAAAAAAAGATCTGCTGTTTGGCAACCTTTTCGAAAGTATGCAGGGAGATTTCATGTTCCTTTCGGACGCGTTTGTTTAGGGTACTTACCGCATATTTTTAGCGGAGCTTCCAGCTCGAGGAGTATCGGCTGTGACAAGAATATTTCCCGCGATTTCAAGCATAGCCCTTTGATCTCTATTTCTGTTAACTGAACATTCATACCAGGCTTCTCGCCCCGCACTGAAAATAACCAAATAAAAACATTACACCATTAACACCGACTCAATAAAAACACAGAGTAATCACTTGAAAATTGCACTTCAAAACACTGTTAACACCTATTTCGCTGTTATTCACTTAGAACACAAACAGTCCAGATTACATCGGGATTTATCAACATTTACCTTTTAGTAATTTTTTTATTACGTTATCGATGTTTAACTCATCGGTATCTCTGTCTGCCATCGGATATGATTTTTGTGCACGGAATATGGCTAAATAGAATGAGTAAAAGAAGAAAGATTATGAAGATATTTGCCGATTATAAAAGGCCACAACCTATTTCAGTTCTCGGCTAAATGAATTTCAATGGCGGAGTCATAACTCACACATTTAAACAAGGCAACACATCATCAGTGTTCCCCACTCTAAGGCCAAAAGTCCCAAGTATGTAAAAATTTGCGAGTAGGGTAAGTGTCTGATAAACGGTCGGCAACAAGACCACCAATAGAGGTGACCTTGGTAAGCCCGATACGGCCGTTGGCAACCAATTATCAATGGATCGACGATCTGGTTTGGCCCACCAAGGTGACCTCTGTTAGCGGTCTTGTTGGCGACCATGTAGCACCCGTGTAAGCAATGAGATAGTTATTTGAAACAAAGCTTCAGGGGTGATCGGCTTTTGTATAATAGTTTCGATTTGGATCGGGATCTTATTCATAAAAGTAATTTATATTAGGTTTTTTTAAATTTTAATTTATCAATCAGATTTCTTACAAAGTGAAAGTAAATCATAAAATTAAGTTAACTCTTAAAAACTTTTGTATGTTGAGTGACATTGCTATCATTATTTACACATTTGAAGGGTAAAATTACAATTTGGTAACACTTGAAACATCATCAGTGTTGCTATTTAATTTTAAACCTTTTCAGTGTTGCCCATTTAGTCACAAATATTCTACTTTTTAAAATGAACAAGGAGATTTGGGATTCGCAATGTCAATTTAACGATTTTTGGAAAATTTAAGGCCTTTTTAAAATCGCCTTAAAGTCGCTAGGTTAAAAAAAGGCAGAAAAACATTATGATGTGCTTGAAATTATTTATATTTTTCCTATAGTTTGTCCAATTTAGGATGATAATTTTGACAGCTTTCAATAGGGATGGGGGAATCTATTCGATGATTTATTATTTCATAGAATTTGGAATCGTTAGTTTATATACAAGAATATATAAGTATTCTATAAACGAAGAAAATGTTATTCGAATATTTTAATGTGCAATAAAGAGATACTTAAATAAATAAAAATATACTAGTGAATTAAATAAGGTAGGTATTAGAATTTGAAGTTATTTATTACATATACAGGCTGGTCCAAACATACACGTGAATATTTTTTTATCAGCTTCCCTTCCCTCACACTCCCCTGAGTATTCGAAAATACCCCATATATATTAACCGATTTTTCGAGTTATGAATTTTTTTACGAATTATTTAAAATTTCTGCGATGAGTCACTTTTTTGATCACTGTAGAGCTATGTGATGAGATAAATTCCTGAATTTTCTTTTATTATTAGAAGAATCATAGCGTTAGATGATTCTGAAGCATTCACATCCGTAAAGCTTATCAAAAATCTAAAATAAATAATAAGAAATTAAAAAAATTTGAAATGCTATTATTTCCCTATACTTTGAAGGCCGTTTTAAAAAAAAACACCTGAATTTTTTCATTTAAATCCTTCATTTAAATCTTTTTCAAAAACTTCACTAAGTACATGTTTAGCTAATTACCATGTAAATATCAACGAGTTACTTCAACAGCATCATATTTAAATTTTCATTCTAAGTGTCAGAAGTGTATAAAATTTAAGTAATCTGTCAATCAAGTCATGCTGTTAGTTGCTTATTAAGTAGGTATAAGGACTGTATGATCAAGCCCAATAAGCTAGCAAGTTGCACCGGGAGCCCGGTTTATTTAGCGGACGCCTTCTGTAAGTAAATGACTTCTTATATTCTGACGCAAAAGTTTAAAAGTTTATGATTAATGAAGTTTAAATCGTTACATTATCCTTTACCCGTTAGGAATGTTCAATCAGAATATTATTATTTTTCCGTTCTGTCAGATCGGGCTTATCGGGCGGATAAAGGAGCAACCCCAGGCGATCTGACAAGTTTAGGAAAAAAGACGAGAGTGGACCTTCTGTAAACTCTTTATTTTGTGACGTTAACGAAAAAAAAATGCAAAACTTCATAGGTCAAAATTATCATCCTAAATTGGACAAACTTTAATTGGTTACTTTATAATTTTTCAATTAGGTTGTTTATTCGAAATTATCCTAAAAGTGACTATTTCCAATTTCCTGCTTTTAGGAAAAGTCCACATAATGATATCGTAGATGTACGGAGAGAGAGAATCGGACATACTACAAGCCAAATCTGATGAAGCTAAATCATGGCATGAAAAAATAACACCACCATTAATTCATTTCACTATATTTTTGATTTATAAATTAGAACAATCGTTAGAAATAAAATTAATTAAAAACAAATTAAAGACTCAAAACATGAAAAATAAAAAACAGGGTTTATCGAGCGCACATTTTTACTACTCCTTCTTTCCTCCTCGGTATGGGTGACGCTTTCTGGAAAAGGGGAGAATAAATTTGAAAACATATTATTATCGAACTTATTTTATGAGTGAAAACCTCAGAAACCATTTGAGACGAGTGTGCAGAGTATCTTAAACTTATGACCAGGCCAATGGGTAGGTTACTCCTTAAGCTAAGGCCGCAGAAGCCTGACTCGTAGTTTAATTTCGCCAGATTGGCATTAGGTTAACATCTTTTGAGATTTTTTTAAATTTAAGATTTAAAATGTTATGTTTGACACTTCTTCACGGCTGACCCAATGACATTCTATTCTATTTAAGAGTAAAGCTCCTGATTAAATGAAACGTTGATGTTTAAAAGGGCGATTATTTCGATTTCCTTTTAAACGTAATAAGTTACTTACGCAGGAATAGTTAACGTGTATATTCCAAACTTGGTGTTCACATCTTCTAGATGGAAGATGCCTTCTACGTACTCCTTGTCAGCTGGCACCGCCGGGGTCTCAAACACCAGATTCATGATATAGTCTTCAACGCAACTAAAATGACAACAAATTATTTTTAAGGTGAAATTCAACTTTATAAAAAAAACATGTACAATGCGTGTCATTTTATTCATTTTTGTTACCTTTTCATGCTTTATTTATGAAGAATAAATTTTTATGATAGTCTCTGCCTAGTGTCTCGTCGTGGCCTAGTGGTTCAGCACCCGAACTCAGATCGTGGATCGTGTGGTCCCGAGTTCAAATCTGGCCACAACCAAAATCTTTGTGTTCGTTGTTAAATATCCTACTAACTCTCCGGTGACGGAAAACATCGTTATCAAACCAAATCAACCCGGATAACGGCGGAAGGCTCACCACCTACCACGTTGGGTTCTAATACCACTAGTGAAAAGTGAGCTTCTGAGTGTTTCGTTCACCATGACGGCTCAGTCACTTGCCTCTGACTATCCCGCATGGGATAAAGTCATGATGGTATGTTATGTTATGTCTCAAGTCATAACCATTAACCATCAACTACTTGCCCTAGGAGATGTAACAGACTTTTCCATTCAGGAACTGATCTCTAGTCTCTTTTCGGGCAAAGCTCATTTAAGTAGATACCTATGTATAATTAAACCCATAGTCGCCAAGAAAACGCTCTTGGAAGGTAGATTTTTTGTTTGAGCTTAGGAGTTATAATGATTAAGACTGATATGGTAAGAAAAAATATCGGAAACGACACCAGCTATGCTTTATTTATATTTGATCCATACTTCCCGCCCCCTTAAACTCTTATTTGCAACGCGACTCGATTGCAACTCAATTGTTAGTTCTTACTCCATATTGACAAGTTGTCAGCGACGCAATGCAGTATTAAACGTCAAATAGCAATAATCTCATTTATAATCGTGGTTATCTTGCTATCGAAGATAGTGAGTTGCGAGGGTGCGTTTTCACCAGAGATGTGCGAGGATGCGTTGCGAGGAATGCGTTTGTTAAGAACCCATAGAATCACTCACTCCATTTACCTAGCTTCGCGATTCCATAGCTTTTAAAACACATCCCTAAAGCGGTGCCCGCAGGTCGACATTTGGTACAAAAAATAGCCCGCAAAAGTTTATGATAACTTGGGTGCTACACGGTCGGCATCATGCCTCCGACTCCGACAGAGTTCACTCCGGATGGGTTGGAACGAGTGGACCGCGGTTGGCAACCAAATTTTTTTTGTCCTTCCAACGAGCATGGTTGACGGTGCTGCGCTACCGACCAAGGGCGAACAGAATGCGCTAAGTCGGGGACCAACCGTGTGGACGCTAGTTGATAACCGCTAGTATAGACGCGTTTACATCAACCTTTCACCTTATGCTGCTGACATAATAACCATTTTGCAATGGTTTTGTAAAGGTTGATGTTTTTAAAATTAAAAGTTTTATAAAATTGGCGGAAGTACGTGAACGCGAAGTTATTTCGATATTCATCGATTTTATCAGTACCTGCCCGCCTTGTCTTTGGGAGTTGAGTTCTGATACTTAAGAATATAAACGAACCAAAAAACTTAGCGTGGAAGATTATATCATTACAAAGAGCATAAAATCTTTCTTTTGTAATCTGTGGCATTCAATTAGTCGCCAACAAAAACTGCTTCTTGCCAACCGTGTAGTCAAAATCGGCCGGACCAAGGTGACCTCTGTCGGAAGCGTGTTAGCGACCGTGTAGCACCCGCTTAAACGTGGTAGTTTTTTTCTACCATCCGCAACACCGTCTGTTGAAAGTATATGTAGGGACTTTCTAATCTGTGGTTATGACATCAGCGCCATCTGTTGGCAGATA
Source organism: Udea olivalis (assembly GCA_947369235.1). Classification (NCBI taxonomy): domain Eukaryota; kingdom Metazoa; phylum Arthropoda; class Insecta; order Lepidoptera; family Crambidae; genus Udea; species Udea olivalis. Next base: position 2,749,222 of record OX376362.1, on the reverse strand, counting down.
TTTTTAGTACTGCCTGTTTTTTTGGCGCGAAGCTGGGAAGTGGGAAACTAAAGTTTACTCAAAGAGAATCCATCCAAGTAAAGGTAGAAGAACAATTTTAGACCATGCCTGTTTACTGTGAAATGAAAGGGCACTTACTAAGCACATGGCTGGTAAGGCACCAGCTTCTCAATCCTGTTGGGCCGTAACGGCTCCACATACGGGTCCGCTACCAATTTTGTAGCAGCTGGAGCGGGGGGTCCCTTGCGGGCCTTTGGCGTTGGCGCCGGAGGCTGGGAATTATGAAAGTAACGTAATTAGCCTAAATTCTGTCATATCTAATTAAATGTGTGGTAGCCTCCTGCCTGGAGGAGAAAGATGTTCGTAGTAGCAAAGCAATCCATCTGCTATCCTTGAGCTAGTAAGGCAAATATTTAGAAGAATCCAAACCTTTACTGCGCCATATGCCACTTCAATGAGACTCTTGACTTCACTTTCCAAAATCCGTAGAAACTTCGGAACGTTCCATTTGGTCACTTCCTTGTGGTTTCCAAGTAGTGACAGGAGCGGGTTGCAGTCGCATTTCGCTAGTCTGTCCACAAAATTGATGAATCAATCGGAATTGATTCTTCTTTACATCAGATAATATTTGAGCGTTAATGAAAGACTGTCAGAGCTACTTTCCCGCAATGTTTTATCGGCAACATAGTAGATGAACGCGCTATAGTATTCGGTTATTAATTGGGACAAGGGAATCAAGAATTCAGCGCATCGTTTCTTTTGCTGACCGCACATTCAGTATTGGCCTGTCATTGATGAAATTCGTTTGCACGATCAAAAGGGATATATATTTATTACTTTCAATTCAATTTACTAAATGATCTGATTGGATTCTGTAAGAACTTCAGTTTAAATGAATGAAATACTAAGCTGGCTGCCTGCAAACTATAGCATAAACCCTCAGCGCTGCTGATGCGCTCTTACCTGACCAAATCATCAATGCCCTTCAAGACCCTGACGATGGTAGCATCAGCGACGTTGTTCAGCTCTTGCATCTGCTGCGTGTGCGCGCGCCGCTTCTCCAGCTGCAGCGTCATCTCGGCCAGGCGCTTGTCCTGCTGCTCTTCACGAGCCTCGTTTATGTCACGCTGGTCCACTAAGAAGCAAAGGCAGTACTTTGGCCAAGACCGTCTTTATTAAAGACTCTTGAACCTTGGGCCCTGGGCACATTAGGATAATGGGGCCTTCTCGACTGTAAGTGTCAAATATTTTATTGAACTGATCTAAGGGAAGGGGGCCCTTAGGATCGCAGGTCCTGTGTACGACGCAGGGCTTGGAAACCGGTTTATTTTTCAAACCGGTTTCATCCATAATGCCTAAGAACGTATTGGTTTTGGTTCCGTTCGGTCGGGAACGTAATAAAAACGATTTAGAAGAGGAACGAAATACTCGCTCGATATACCGGTTTAAACCATTTTTAACCGGTTTTTTGTATTAAGTAGGATCAATATGAAACTAGGAATAATGATTCACAGTTAAGCAGCTTTGTAACCATTTTTTTCCACAAATTTACAAGTTTCAAAAATGTACAGGTAAGGCAATGTTAATAAATTCAGTTCCTTAAAATCCGGTTTACATGTCTGGAAGGGAGGAATTCCGACTATCGCACGCACACTTTTTTTCTGGGCTACAAACACTGCACAACAACACTATTTCCGTAGGTTATTAAAGAGGTTACATTACATAGGCATGATAGGCAGTAAGGATTGTACTACGGTCTGTTACATGGCGGAGTTTACATGAAGCATATACAAAGCGATTAATTTTGTCACATACTTGCTCAATTTGTGGTTTCCAGTTTCCAAAGAGCCAAATGAGAAAGAGGACCGGAGGGAGAGACTTTGGCCAACGTTGAGATAACAACTTAAGCGATATTTGGGTGCGTAATCAACGCAGGACATTACGTGGTGCACGGTGTTGATGCTGAAGTTTACGGAACACTTGCCGTTTTGCAAGCATCTTGGATATCGGTGGCAGCTTAGTTTTTGTGTAACTACTACATAATTGTTGAAATTGTTTATGTAGAAATCGATTTATTTAATGCAAAAATAAATATACCAAAACTAAATGATCAGTTCTTTGTATAGGTACTTCATTTACGTATGAATGAATGTAATTCTTCATGAATAAATTAATGTCTCTAACGTCAGGGCTACGTAACATATCCAGTAGTAGATGTTACATTGGCGCTGACGATCTGGTGAGACTATAATCACAGTCTCTATGATTGTGAGCTACCTATGACAGTTTGTCAAACTTACAAATCCTTTGGCGCAATATTTCCAGCTCTCTCCTCATGATAATGGACTCCTGCAAGACCTCGCACAGCAGAACAAATGTGGAGAAGTTTTCTATTTCCGCTATCTTGAAGTGGTTTATGATGGTTGCCACTCGGTCGGTTCCCGCGTATGTCTGATGATGAAAAGCTAAACTGTATTCTATCCACTATTGGAATATTTTTTTAGGTTGTAACCCGACTGGATAAATTCCCAAACAATGACGTTCAAGGGGTTTCTAGGTAGATATCTATGGTATACCAATACAGCAAAAATGCTGAAAAAGCAGTCCGAGCATGAATGGACTCGTAATGGCCAAAAGTGAGCATTTGCACATAACAGATAGGACGTGGTACCCACTATCGATGTCTATTTGGTCTCTATATACTTATAGTAAAATTTCAGAAATTTGCTATTAAGTTTGCAACTCATATGCATGCATAAAAGGCATCTATGACTGCGCCAAAAATAGCCATGATTACTAACAAATATTTCTTCCAACAAAGCATCATGTCTCGCTATCTCCTGCTCGCACCTCTGGATCTCTTCCTGCCGCTTTATCTCCTCCTTCTCATCAGCCTCACAGATCCTACGTGATCCCTTCACTCTGAGGAACTCTTCCAGCTTGGCAAGGTGGTTCAGCTCGCCTTCATAGGATTGCATTTCCTGAAATGTGCAGTTGCGGATAATGTCTCACAAATAAAATGAAATCATTGGAAAGGGACACAGGAAACAGGATCCGAAACGACACGACATCTTCTTTCTCGAAGAAACTAGGTTCCGGCTGCAGCTTTTTCGCCCGAATGATAAATTGGACTTGTGATATCGTTGACAATGCATCCAAGGATGGTATTGATTGTTCCTTCTTAAAGTAAAACAGGAAAAGCTAATACACATGGCCACCCAAAGCGAAAAATTCTGGCACTGATCCGAAACCGTTTGGTGTGGGAAATGGTTATATGCCGCAATAGTTTAAAGTAAACGGAACTTGTTATTAACTGATATGTCCCTATTTAGCTGGAACAGCCCCTTCCACTTCAGCGCCTCCACCTTCCTGCAACACTCGTCTCGGTCTCCGAAAGCGACTGCGGCGATCTCGAAGATGTCCATAAGGTATTCTTTACCCTTGACTAACTTGCCGATGGTGCGGTTCCATTGGATATTGAAGTCGTTTCTAAAAAAATATTGATAAGTAACAATCACCGAGTAGCACAGCGACGAAAACGACTATGCGCTACATCATCATTCGCAACCGAAGTGATACAATTGCTGAACACAGGTCTCGCCCATAGATAAACGGAGTGTCCCAAGTTTTCGCCTAATTCAATCAAGTCAAATTTCATGTTGTTTTCGATAGTAACGTTTCTTCTAAAATCATACTGGTACCTAATACTGGTATGACGGCACGATTGGCGATGTGCGCTGTAGCACGGTTTCTCGCCTCGAATTCTGTAGTGTCCCGGGTTCGATTCCCGGTCGGGTCAATTCAGGAAACGATCTTCTAAATTGACTCTGGTCTGGGTGTGCTGGGAGACGCCCCTGGCTTAATTCCTTGTCTGGTACCTAGTAATACAGGGATATTTAACCCTACTTCGAAAAAAAAAACTGGTGCCATAAATACTATCTGGCTAACAACTTGTCCAATGAAGTTGCGCAAAAACTGGCTGTGTCGCAAAATGTCAAAGAAAATACCTCTCAACGAGTAGTCTGTGAATTTCTTCTCTCACAAGCTTGTTGTCTGTGTTTACCACGCAGAACCGCTTCGTAGCTAAGTCCAGACGGTTCTCCATTCGCCTGAGACGGTTGGCTGCATTTTCTATCATTGCCAGCTCCTATTTTTTTGGAGGTTAGTAGTAAGAATGTAGGCCAAAACTTTCACCCAGGATTTTAAATACCCCAGAGATTCCAATTATCAATGATTTGATGCCGGAGCCCAGTTTCTGCTTTATTTAGACATCCCCTGTTAATAATAGCAATCGGTGAGCTGAGACCATCATTTAACTAATTAGAAATCATTGGTGAAAACCACGTTGGAGTCCGGGAGGCGCCCTCCATAGAACTATATCGTGGCATTTAGTGAATGTCCATTACTGAACCTGAACTGGGTCTGTAGAGCCTAACAGTAGCGACCAGTCGTACATACTTACAATAGATTAGATTCGAAAAATTGTTATTTAAGTGACATGGAATAGACTGGGAAATAATATTTTTAATTTCCAAGAATACATACTCGTACTCGTAGGTGTGGGTTTATATTTTCTCTTATTTTAGTTTCAAAACAATATATGGTACGTCGGTAAACTTGAATAGTACAAAAGTGGTATTAACAAATTACATCGGCTTCCGTCGGCACTTTCTGCAGCAGTTCCACCAGCTGCTTCTGCGCGAGGTAGTTGAGGCAGTTCAGCTCGGCCTGCTGCGCCTTCTCGTCTCTCAGCTCCGACTCCAGGTGCTCGTACTCCACGATGGACTTGCGAGTTCCGAACTTTATGGTGTTGTCGCGGAGCGCATGCTGGCCTCTGGTGGCGAGCTGAGATATGTCAAAAAAAAAAAATTGGTAAAAGACGGTAGTGATTTCTCAGTATAGACATCTTACCTCTTAGTCATGAAAAATGCTTCATGATCCTTATGTTTTACATAAATCAAGGGTCCTATACTAACATTGATGCAGAGCAAAGTCTCTTTGAGCTCATTAGCCAGGATTCCCAGCTGCTTTTCTTGAGGAGCTAACTGCGGAATGCCACCAGCACGCTTTTCAACGCTGCACTGGGGCGCCATCTTTTGAAACTGGAAAAGAGAAAATATTTGGATAGCTTATTAGTCATTCTTCTAGTGAATAATCAATATGTTTAGTCTACCATGTTCCTAAAATTTTGGATCTCGGTCTCAAACACACTTGACCATAGCCATCAGAACAGACAGACTTACCGTTCTCTGGACATTGCTAAGTTCCGCTTCAGGATCCACGACCTTCTGCTCGACCTGGGTAGGCATTTTGTCAGAAATCTATGACTCAATAGGTAGGTATAAAGAAAACGAAAAGAAGAATAACAGGAATAAAGAATTACAAAAAGCACGATTCAGCTTTCACAAAGACAGTGACGTATTTTTTTTAGTTTTTGAAAGATGTCGTTCAGTAGAATATCTTCTTATTTTTTTGAAAAGTAACTAAATTAAGTTAAAACCTCAAAATAATCCTAAAATTGATTCTATACAGGGCTACTTTATAAACACCATCCAAATTGAAATATAAGGATCTATGGAGAAAATGCCAAAATACGTATTTTTCTGTTTGACAACCCTCAGTACTAAAATGTTGAGTTATTATTTCAACTACATACTCAAAGGTATAAAAAAATCACTAGTTTCGTTGATACTGCGCGACGTGAGTGGGGCAGCTGGCTCGAAGTCTCTCAACTCCCCGCCCGCGCTTTGTTCAGAAGTAGAAATTCAATTTTGACTAAGTAACCACGCCGAAAATATAATTATTTAAAAGTCAGAAAGACCAACCATTTAAAAAAAAAAAGTTGTCTTCGATTGATGCCTATACAAAGTGGATTTTTTTAATGCCACTTGGAGGAAAAGTACTGTACATACTGGAGATAGACAATTTTACTCAGAAACATTCCTTTATTTTAAAAAAGAAACAGAACTACATTCACAGATTTTAGAAAATTCGCATGCCACACCCGGGAATCGAACCGGGTAAAATCCGAAAAAATAACACCCTGTACTTTTACGGCATCGATCGATAGGGTCAATATTTGTCAGATTTTATTTACTATTACAACGCTTGACATCACCATCGTGTGCATCCCTGTTATACGAACTCAATCTCACGCTGTGACAGTACAATAGGAGAACTTAGTGACTCTGGGTGACTTGAGACCAAAGAAATTGAGCCACCCCTGCTTTTCGAATTTCTCTCTTTATATTTTTGGTTTGGGATAATAATGACGGAACTCAAAAAACGGGGATTGCTTGATTCGGGGGTACCGTTTTTTTGTTATTATCATTTAATTTTGGTGAAGTTTTTTCTGTGTTTGATGACATGTCTTGGGTTAAATAAAAAGCATCATTAAAATTCATCTTTTATTTATTAATTCCACAAACAAATTATTTAACTGTAAGTAGCTAGTCATATGTAATAGATCTTAATTTAAATTACAATAATTAAGTACTTATAAGTGCTTAAGTAAATCTGCTCATTACAGTGGCATGTTGTTAAGTTATAAAATGATAATCAATTTCTTCCGAGGTCTATTACAAAATCTTAAATTATATTAATATTATGTTTTTATATTGCACTAATTTTATAACTATCAAAATGCAGACACTTCGTGCTGGGGATACGGGTTTACCATCGGTATATGAGTTCGGTGTCGGGCCTAGCCAGAAGGAGAGCTCCTGTTAAAGGTACTTACCAAATCTACAAGAATATTGTCTCGGTGGTAAAATGGTACCTACGCATTTTTTTATTTCAGCCTATTACTATTACTTCACTACTAAAAAAACACATTAAAACTGATAACAATGATCATAGATACGGAATGCATAGTGTAGATTAACGTTATTAATAAAAGTGACAGCTAGGAATACCTACTCGTAATCGTAACGCTTGGGCTGTTTTGCTTTGTTTGACATATCAGAATAAGGGTCTGTCAGAAACTGCTATAGTACAATCATTTCACGAGCGCGCGTGCCGACGCTCTAATACCGAACAATAAAGTTAAATTTCGTTAGATTCACTCGCGCTCGTGATTTGCATGAACTATACTCGTGTGTTCATAACACGATATTAAGGTTTTAACACTATTTAACAAGACGAAGTTCCCTACTAAAATGAAGATCAATTTTTTTTAATATGGGCTATGGCTTTGTGTTTTTTTGCATTGTAAATGTTAAGTTGTAACTTAATTATGAAACCCTATGTTTGCACAGCAACCTCATAACTTAAAACGTCGATGTTTTAATAAAAATAATCTATTTAGTACATAATTATGCAATACATCCTAAATTCAATAAAAATTTAACTTACAAAATAATAGACCTCAGAAAAGAAGAATAACATGGAATGACTAAGAAGTTATACTCGCCATAGAATATAAACTTTTGTGCTTAGAGAAAAAAATAATTGATAAGATTTTTTTTAATTAAAATTAGTACAGTCCTCTGCTACTGTAGCGTATGTTTAAAACTTTAATCACAAAGCCTTAATTGTTTTGGTTTGTGAACCAAACATAATAGGATATTAACTTAATAATTGCATAATTATTGCGATTAAAATATTAAACAAATCAAATTGTAAAAAGAAAATAAGCAGAAACATCTGAGGAATTAATACTTTAAATTTTCCATAATTAGTTTCAGTCTTAACAATAAATTAATATAAAATATGTCTTTCATCTTATTATTATAATGAATATTGGAAAATAAATCGTAATTGAAATTTATATGAAAATTAATTTTTCGGTGCCGCATTTAGGTCGATACAATTGTAAAATTTCTATTATTAAGAACAATAAAATAAACTAAGATACAGATAACAAAATGTATTTTTCATAGAGTTATAAAAATACTTCGCTTTTCGGTGTGGAAGGGATGAGGTGGGTCGATGTAAGTTCTTAAACAAGAAGAAATTTCCTCATGACAGATAATTTTGTATATTGTAAGTTTGCTGTATGACTTAACCCTGGAGTGCTGACATAAGCCTACATTCAGCATTCGACGCATGGCATCGTCGGTAGCGAATGTCTATCTCTATATACCAACCATTTTAACACAAACACTTCCAGAGATAAGGGCAAAGACTATATTTTCATGCAAAACCATTCAACAAGTGGTTTCAATCAAAGATGACAGTTGTGGTTTTTTTGTGTTTTTTAGGAGGCTGACATTTTAGCTCACTTTCTTGAACAATCATCAGCGCCGAGAATGAAAAAGATATTCAATCACATTTGTCAAGCATAGAAATATGAACTTGACACTTTGAGTGGCGCCTCTGGTGGCACGTTTAAGTAACCATTTTCATATGCCAATCTACGTAGACACCTGCTGGTTTGACCAGGAAAGCTAAGTATTTTTATAGTCTATTAAAATGTTTGATAGGCACGGTCAAGGACAGCATCGCTTGACCACGCTGTGTCCACGAATCGGAGAGCAAGATGTACAGAAGTATTTAGTTAAGTGGTACTCGCAAGGCGGCGGTGTCCTCGACCACGGTTATGTAAGGTACTTACATTTGAGCGTGTGTACTGAATATTTTACATGTCTCGATTAAAAGCTTTAAAATCTTAAACATAACATTAAACATGTTATATAAAGATATTGTGTAGATGGGTATTTCACTATTTCCTACCAAAAATCTCAATAGGCATGTATTAGCTATATACATTTGTATTGATACACTCAGGTGCCGTACAGTAAAATGGATAACAGAGCTAGTACCCAAAATGAAAAGTACAATCAGTGACTTTAATTATTAGACCTGTCAGTCTTGTCACTCAAAGCATAGGTACCCAAGATTATATTCAGTGAGATACAATTGTTTACTATGACTTAATGTATAGTTTCAAACACCATTTTATGAGAATTTTGGTTTTAATTAATAAAAAAGTACAATTGACGTCATAAAGGCACTTCTAAGGCCACTTAGTATTTAAGGCACAGTACAAATTGAAAAATTGCAAATGTTTAAATTATGTTTTACGACTATTGGGAAATACGATTACTACAACATTATCATGTATTAGGTACTAAAATTGTAGCAGATCATGTTTAATTCGCGTTATGGTAATAATATGGCTATTTTAACGTTTTTCTATTGTTATTTTAATAACTAATCCTAGAGCTAAACTTAAGTGCACCATTTTCACTTAGTGATATTTGTGGTAATTCTTATGAATCAGTCTGTAAACTTAACATGCTTATTGACTCTCTCTTTTCATAATGAATAAAATGTGACAGATGATATTTAGAGCTGTCAAATTATCTTCAAGTGTTTTTCGCATAACCTAACCCGAAAATGATGGTCAAACAATTTTTACCTTTCTTGTTAGGTTGAATTTCGTGCATATTTTTGTATGTATACTATTTTTAGTAATGTTAAAAGGTGACTATTGATAGTCAATGTTGATCTAGGCAAGAAATCTTCGCGGCATTTTATAGAATGGTAGTGGCGTTAAGTACTGTAAGAAACTGGAAGTATTCCGTTTTTTAATAATACAAGATTTACAAGCAATTACCAAAAAAATAAACGACATTGGCATATTATCCCTCCATAAAAAAGTATAGCCGGGTAGTTTTCAAGACATCTAAAATTGTTGATCGATATTTATTGACATCTGTAAGCTGTCTCTTTTTATTAGGAGAAGAGAGTAATTGAAAAGTTTTTTCCGTAAAGAGACTGATTCAGCTGAACTGCCACCTTTGTAAACTATACATTATTGTATAATCTCATTAACTTATTTTAGGGGGTGTATTTACAGGAAGTGGTTTTAAAAAGCTTTGGATTGGTTAGTCGCAGATATGGTTATATGTTGGGAGCCATTGAGTAACAGACATTTGTAATTTTATTGATTGTATTCCCAGTTATCATACCAGTAACATTCTTCTGTGATTCAAAATATCCCTGATCTGAATCTTTCAAGCCACTGTTGTATTTATTTAATGTTTGCTTTTACTTAGGAGTACCTACTATTGCTCCTAACAATGAGTTTGCTCTAGAAAAAAAGCAAAACTACTCAAAAATTATACACGTAATTATTCTACACAGATGTTAATCTGTAAATGTAAGATATCAGAGACATATTTGTTTATAAATCAATAAATTCTGCAATATCTGTTACTCATGTTCAAATTCATTGAATGAAGTATTATCTAAAAAGATATTACCGTTGTAAATTAGTAAGCAATTTATTTGTAATCGTTTCGTATCTAAAGTCTGAAGCAAAGAAACAATACAGCGAATTGAACCTTTTAAAGAGTAAGTCTCATTTTAGACTAAGTACAGTCAGCGAGAAAAGAAAACACTGTCAATGAATTAAATTTCGTTAATTTTCGGCCTATGAATTTTGTCGTGGCACTAAAGTGTCCAGTTCATTTTGTAGCCGAGACAGTATGATAAGTAGATGTTTGAGTCTGTATGATAGTGAAAAGCAATGACAGTCCCCTTTTCAAGCTGTGGTGAAGTCTGTTAAACCGAGCATGTATATGAAGTTAGTGACCATAGTTTTTCTTTTGGTTATCTATATTTCGCTGTTTTGTCGATTAACACAGACCTAGGTTAGTGATATACTTAGATTATGGTATTGTACTTTTGGGTTTAAGTCCGTTAATGATCTGCTGTACCAAATCCGCCCTAACCGATCCAGTGAACACGTGTAAATACTAATACAGTGTAAAATTTCACAAAAATGCCCAAATAACTCTTTTTAATTTCCAGAGAAAAAAAACATCTTAGTACTATGGAGCACTACAGAAAGCTCAGTAAAATGTTTAAAATTACACATACATTAACAATAAACATTCTAATAAAAATACTAGCTATCACTGCAAAAGTGTAGCAATCACACGGTTTCAAAAGTAAAATAAGAACGCAGCCTAAGCCCGTCTTGGTAATGGCGTCCGACGTGCAAAACAAGATGGCGGACGGTGTGACGTAGTTAAAGTCTTTTTTGTACAAAATGAGGAATAGGCTGAAGGCTGCAGTGAAGTTGATAGGGTCGTGTTTTTTGAGGGCTAGGTAGTATATAGTGGGTAGTGGTTGTGTGAGGCGTACCAGGAGTTGCGTGCAGCAGATCACCGCTGAAAAAATCCGAGGATGCGAGAGGCGCGCGTCGGCGCCGCCGGCTCCGGCAGCTTGCGGCGCTTCTCCGACGTCAGCTTGTGCTTCATCTGCTCGTCGATCAGCTCTTGCATGTCCATCTGGGATGAGAACTCGTCAGGTTAATAACCAGTCTTTTTATGAGGTTATAATTCAATCAGGTTTTGACGACTGGCAACTTCAGATGGCAGCCAAAAAAACACAAAAGCACCTAAGTCTCGTTAAAAAGGGCAGTACTTTGTAACAAAAAAGGTATATTATGTGCATAATAAAATGATGCAATGCGCAACATTAACGTGGTGGCAGAGCTTACGGACATATTCTCGTGCCTTCTGAGTGAATTAGTAAGGACGGCACTATTTGTAATAAATTATAGGTTGTAGTTTTAAGAGTATATTACATGTATAGCTCTAGTTCCTAATAATGATAATTAAAAGATAGTTACACTATCGCATTAAGTTAAAATTGCTGGAATGATATTTGTGAGCGATGTTGATAAATAAATGCTGTTTTTACATGCAAGCCAATTTTTTTATTGAATGCTATAGGTATATGGAGTACCTACCCAATAAAGTAATTAAGTGTTGATCATGTTGCGTGGATACGCATATTAACTGTAAAGCTGATCGGGATCTTGTCCTAAATGTAGCTCAACGTGGAACAACAAGAAAAGCCCGTCTAAAATGTACTTATTTCGGCACGGTTCCTCATTTCGATAACTAACCTGCCACTGCTCCAACTGCTGGCCAAGGTCGACCTTCTGCCTCACGGCCTCGTACAGCTGGCTGTTGGCTTGCATCAGCTCCACTCTTGTCTTCGCCAGGGCCACCTGGAAGTTGGAAGGGTAAAGGTAAATTTCGATGGTTAGGTATTTCCCGCAGTGGATATTAAAAATTATTGTGCATTCATCGGACCCACGTTGATCTTGTAGAAAGTATACTCAGGCCATAAGTTTTTTTTTTAAGGGGGTAGAGATGATGTTGAGTTCTCATTATTTAGATATAACGTTGATCGTGAGTAGCGACGCTTTGCCATTCTACTTATGCAGCTACATTTGAGCTGAAGTGTGTCACCTTTAACATCTAACACACTATCACCCAATCAAAAAAGGAAGAAAAATAGGTAATGCGTTTAAGTTAACAGCCTTCTTCGATTTGTCTCGCTCCTTACAAAGAAAATGCTCTCATTTCATAGCCCCCGAATCAGGTAACGAAAATCAAAATCGGCCACACCAAATTAATGCTGTCCTGTAACATGCCGGTAGAAATGAAAAGGACAGCTATACATGGAAAGGGCGGCCCAACCATGCTTGTTTGAGAATTCGAGCGAGACAGACATAAGTTTTAAGAGCATACCTCGGCTGCCTTCTTCCTCTCGATGGCCTCGTCGCGCTCCTGCCTGGCCCGCGTCACCGCCTCGTCGTTCTGGAGGCTGCTGTAGTTGACGTCGTTCAGGAGCTTGTCCTTCTCCTCAGCAGCCGCACGGAGCTCCACCTCTGCTACGGATAGCTGAAATGGAGGGGAGATGGTGTTAAGATTACAGCTGTTAAAACTTGTGATATTTTATGGATAGTAGGTATTTTAATGGAGCGACATTCTAATCTAACCTAACCGCCAAAAATTTGAGCCTCTAAATATTCTAAAATCAGTGTTTTGTAGCCGACATATTAATTCTGGGGCGCATTTCAGTATTTTTAGTTGATCAGTTTATTATTTCTCTTATTATATTATATTGAATTATCCTTATGGTTATCTTAGCTCACACAATGCGCGTTTTGACCTCTTTACTCTAATCTTAACACATTTAGTGAGGAGTTGAGGACATTTATACCTACTGGTGGAAATGAAAGACCTTTAAAATGCCTCAGGCAATGTAGCAAGCGTGACAGAGTAACTACTAGCCAAAAAGTATATGACTCGCTGGGATCGACTCGTGAAGATGAACACATCGAGTAATAAACATATATTTCACCATTTTCCACAGCCCCTGCCCATCGTGGCGACCTTGAGCACAATGGAAACTCGCGAATAAAGAAGAAAGTGGCACATTGCGTGTTACAAACGCATTGCCGGAGGCGACCGTATAATGTGGGAATATGCCTGAATACATAAATTAATCTGCGGATTAGTCGAGTGAAGAGGTGTACGGTTTTTGTGATTTTAAACGACCCATTATTTAACAATTTAATTGTCAAGTTTTTACTTTGTGACTTGTGTACTTACAGGATGGCCGGAGCGGTAACGAAGAAGATAGATGAGGACTCTCGTTTGCCCAAACTCGAAGAATTGTGAATCGATAGGCGTTAGAAAATTACTTACAGTTTAATTTATCATATAAACTACTATATGAAATACTTAAAAGCATAGAATAATTACACCTAGAAGGATAGTTCCATATAAGAAGGCGCGCCATTTGTGATGACCAAAAACAACTGTCAAAATAACAATTCGTTACACATGTAGGTAATCACAATTTTCAGTATTTAACATGTATGCATACTACTTGTGCTTCTCTGTTATGTTGTTGCAACCATTTACTGCACAAATAAACATTTTAAAGAAGCTCTTACCTCGAGAAATTAACATCGGTAAGTTCAGATCCAGAAGTGACTTTCCCTGATATTTGTGGCATCAAAACGGGTGCCCTGACTCGCCTTCTATGCGTAATTATTCTAAGCTTAAAACCTTCAAACAATCACTCTCGGTATTATTTGGCTTTTTCAGAGTTTCAAGAAACTCCGTCAATGTCTCCGGAATAGACCTCCTGGTATTAATTTTTAATAATACCATTGCACCATGCACATTTCGCAATTTTTTAAAGTTTGATTTTAATTCGTATTCACATGAGTGTTTTTGTGTTAATAAGTTTAACCAATAAATGTTTTTTTTTGTGTTTAATAAAAGTGGCTCCTGATCACTATCAGCCCGCGGCTTAAAATGGTCCCCGAATATCACGCGCTCTCATACTCTGATTTTTGTACAATTAAAAAGAAGAATAAAAAAAATATAAATTTATCCACATTTGCCAAATGTAAAAAAGGTATGTAAGTTTATGGATGGATGCTTACATTACATCCCACTCCTTTTCCCATCGACGTTGACAACAAATTCTAAATTGTAGAACATTCTAAGTAAGTTCGCAAATTCTTGACCTTTCTATAAGTATAAGTTCTTGGCCTATTTCTTAATATAACTTTAATGGAATCAAGGGCTCTTTTTATGTTAGGCGCTATCTCAGATTACCAAGCGGTTTTTAAAAAGGCACACAATACAATACGGAACCTTGACGAAGCAAGTACTCGTAAATTTAAGACTGTACAAGGTTAACACTTTCACGGTTAACCTCTGGCCCAATGAGGATTTGTGAAAAGGATTAATGTGACAAAAAAAAGTTGGCATTGGCGGGAAAGGAAATGACAAGTTATTTTTTTTGGCATTGTACGGTTCGTGCATCAACCCTAGCCCAAGGGTTAAGGTTGGGAAACAAAAAGTTAAGTGTTATAGTGTTAATTGGAAAAATATCGATAGGACCTACGCACAGGTTAAATATTATACTATCGACTACTCTTTTTGTATTTAACTGCCACAATATTGTTTTCAGATATCCTGTGTGATCATGATTAATTTCAGGTTAAGTTTTAGAAAAGGAAACCGTAAAGTTGTTTTCTTTGAAGGTATTTCTGTGTTTATTGTAATGTTAATTTATTTATTGTATCATAGTTGACTTTGATACAGTTGATCTATTTGCAGTAATATTTGATCGATGTTGCAAAAATAGCTTCATTAGGGCGATCTTGCTCTACTAAATGACCAGCTCTACTCTACGCCAAGGTGTAAGCGATCCCATGACCTCATGCTGCATCACTTTTTAGTCCATGGTCAAAATCAATTGACAGGTCTCCACCATTATATATTCACAAAGAGGCCTGTTATTGTTTATACGTTTCCGAGTGAGGGTGGACTTACTCGCCCAGGAATTAGACCTTTCATGTTCATTTCAGTAAAATAAAAATGAGCAGCTCAAGAGATTTATTTTTCTTTTCTACAATAAAGTACAATCGAAAATACAAATTTCCATGAGTAACAAAACAGCATGCAATCTGAATAAATATTATGTGAAAAATGTTCGTTATTTTTTTACGTTTACTTATTTTTCCGTTGCTAACCTTGTTTTTCTTGCCTTCCGAATTTTACTGGGATTTCTGAAACTTTGCATCGACCCTGCCCTGTTTTAATAATCAATGTTTTAATATGATTCTAAAATTAATCAGCAAAAGAATAATAAAGTTTGACGTCACGTCTCAAAGTCAGATCTAACCTCAGTCATTAAGCCTAGCTATCTTGATCTTGAATCTAGATTCTAGACTAGCCGCATGGCGTGACCCCGCGCGGTCAGCCGCGTGAGGTCACTGGCCTCTAGGACGTAGGTTCCTTCAGCACTGTAAGTGGCTTATGGTTGCATGTAATAAATTATTTCAGCTGTCACAAAAACCTCGATGCTTGTTAAAATTGTTTTAAAAATTAACATGTAACCTGACCAAGTACTTATTCTTGTGGTATTTGCCGTTCTTGCATGTGGAGTCCTATTATTGCACTTCGTCTAAATAGCGTTTTAGTTTTCCAAGCTTTAAGTTACTTTCTGCTCGAGCCTCAAAAAATATTTAATCGATTCAATCGTTTTTTTGAATTTGTAAGCCAAGATGTTCATTGAAATGTCTGTTTGCAAGTTGCTTGCTCACACGTGTGTCCGATTACGAAATATTTATTATCATTCTGTAGTGAGAAATAGAAAAATAAGTGAAAATAAGTTATCCAGAACTAAATAAATATAAAATATACATTTACTTACCGCATAGTTTATTCACATATATACTATATTATTATCGTCACTCTGTTGATATAGTCTTAAATATTATATCAAATGCTTTCTCTTCTCTCGACATGTATTTTCACATCTTTATCATAGTTTTTCTCTGACGTCATTCGGACTTTTAAGCACACAAACATGTAGCTTCCAGTTTCCATTTCTGTATAAAGAGACATATACAATAACATAGTCGTTATTGTTTTATGTCCATAAGTGGAGGAGGTCAATCGTTTTTAGACCATGATCGTTTTAAAGGAGAACCAGGTCTGTTTGCGTGGGAGTGGGCGTGGGACTGAACGAGGTATTGTCTTGGTCTCTTGGGGGTTAGCTCAAAAAAATAAACAAAGGCAAAATGGGTCATCTTAGACCAAAATCATCTGATATCAAATCAAGTGTTTTTCTAAATGCTTCAACAGATAATGAGTAATTAATGACACTTCAGGCCCACAACAAACACAAATGTACATCACATGAATGTTAATTTTGAGTGCGCCAACGGGCAAGATGTGGTTAGGGTTGATACTCGTATGGTGAGTCAATCTTTGACACCCATAGTACAATTGCTGCTTATTTAACCCATCTGCAAAATAGTGGCTTATAGAGTAGACGACATAAACAACATATCGGCAAAAATGCGTAAGAAGTATCGGCTAAACAGTTTTCTACATTAAACATACTTTAATTTGCCTTTAAACAGCTTAAACTAAATTTAATTAGTAAAATAGACTCATTATGTCTCAAGTAGTTAGTTAATCAGTTTATAAGCTTATCCGGTAATCTCGTAAGGGCTTACTTACCTACGTTTACAAGACTTCCGAAAAGGCCTGAGACCTTGACGCCTTAACTAAGTAGTCCGCTTAGTAAACTGAGTAGAAGTCAAATAAGAATATCCACTTTAAGGCACCGTACCTAAACACAGGTTGAAGTGACACATGACAGGATAATTATGAAAAGGGGTGCAACGCCAAGTTACCGCGTGTGCAGGGTTTGCTTGTCCGTGGTAATATATTACTGCGGAACGGCAAGCTTTTGTTCCGGTGCACCCTGGGCAACGTAGAACAACTTCTGCTAACGCGGTTTTTGTTCTTCATTGGCGAAATACTTGGCTTGAGGGGGACCGCTCCCATATTCCTCCCCCAGGAGGAATTGCGGGATGTGGCCCTTTTGAGGGAACTTCGGTTCTGGTGGCTGCCGTTTTCACGGCAGCGGTGGATGGCGAGCCTCCTAGGTACTAGGTGAGGGTGATTCACTGACACGCGTTGGTCGTGGCTCTGCACCGTACCAGCAAACATTCGTCTGTGTAGTGGGCGCTCTGCACCCTCTTCGCGGGTTTGGTACCATGACCTGTGGACACTTTGGTGGCGTTCGCTTCGGCGAACCATTATATCACCGGCGGGGGTGGTGCGCCTCCACGCACCGGCTTAGCGGAACCAGCGGGTGTCGGGGTGGCCTGCTACTTGCACATAAATAAACATGGCTCTGCCTGTCGGGCCAGCGTATTGGGTATTCTATTGGGTATTCTATGCATCGGCTTTCGGCATCGCTTTCTCCCACTTAATGCGAGATGAGGGTACCCCCAGTGAAGATTTTTACTCGGTATGCCTGCGTGAGGTAGCAGGACTAGCAGTAGAGTCCAAGACTCGCACGGTGCTCCCCCGGGCAACGTGTAGTCTATAAAAGATTGTGTATACATTGGCTAATAAAAAAATAAAAAGGCATATTTTGAAATCGTTTTGCTATTCCAACGAATAGGCCCTAAATAGCCGCCCAGAAGTCTGAATTGGCCAACCAATTAAAATTATATGCTGCTTCAGATGCAAGCCAATGTTTGGAAGACGATTACCGAACGAGAAACCACGCCCCGCTTTGTCATCGGAAGTATCGTGGAGTTGTTGTCAAGTCCGTCATAAAGTTATCATCACTTTATTAAAAAAAATATTCCCACACAAGCAAACAGAAATGTTCAAAGTGGTTACACACATCTGCAAATTACATATGAATCTGCTACTCGTATCAGGGGTCACCAATGTGCATTGGAATGTTCTCTCTGCTGATTCCAAAGTCACGTTTCAATTCACTTAGAGCAAGTACATTGGAACAGTATGTCCACGTTAACGCGGTAAATTCAATTCGAATACCGTTGCCGCGTTACATTGAATGGAATCGATTTGATATCGTTAAATCACCCGATTCTGCGGGTACGACATAGCTGTACACACAACTCCGTTTAAGACGGATTTTTCTACAACTAAATTGTAGTAGACTTTATCACGTAGAAATAGAAGTGAATTTAGAATGGTAAATCAGCGCCACCTACGAAGGGGACGTATTTGGACGGTATTTTTAAAGTAGATACATTACGTGGGGCTGTTCTGGTCAGTTTTCACTTATCGTTGTACGTGGAATGTAAGAAACGGTGCCATGCTGGTACAGTAAATCGAATAAGGAGTACACTGCTTCTTCAGAACTATTTTGTGAGTTTTCGCTCCATACCGCAAAATTTATTCAAGAGTGCAACAAACTTTTGTTTCGACTTTTTATGTTCGGGCCAATAGAGAGAAAGATAGTTTTAATGACAGATAGCTTATGCATTTATCACAATTGGGGTTTAGAGTGAAACGTTACCAACAAAAAAATTGACATTCACATTTTTGTATGTGGTATGGATAAATACTGCCGGTTTCGGCCAAAAAAATAACTTAGCCTTCTCACTTATCTGGCGCTAAAAGCTTTACCTTGCTAAAAGTAGTAAAGCTGAACTCACCTTAGTAGAAAGATCAGCAATAAGATCATTCTTCTCATCGATCTGCCGTTCCCTCTCCATCGCCCTCCGCGCATGCGCCGCTATGGAGTCCCTCACGCGCGAGCCTTCAAGAGTGGCGTAGGCGGCCACTGCGTCCGCGCAGGCCGCGGCGAGCGCCCCCCGGCGGAGAGTCTCGCCTTCGTCGCCGTCTAGCGATGAGATGGATAGGTCTGAGTGCAGCCCTGTAAAGAAAATAGGGATTATATGTGGCATATTGTTTTTTCATAAAATTGGAAGTTTAGAAAACTGCATCTATGAAGTATCACTGAAACAAAGTCAAATTGATGAGATCAGTTTGTCACCATTTACAAAATATGGGTTGGTGAGTGATAATATACCCGGGCTATGTTCCGCAAACTGAATCTTCCCGACCTGGCATTTGCGAATAATGGGGCGACCGCTCTAACATTCATTAAATGTTTTTTTAATCTAGATAAAAGTACAGTAATTTTAACCAAAATGGCTTCAACGAATAGTTCCTTTGCGAGACGTCACTAAGTGCTACCTATTCTGATTCAAAATTTACGACACTATGAGTTTTATTAAGTGTGTAGTTACATTATTTATATTTCTATTCACTAGTAAGTATTAAAGATTACACACTCGGGGACACGAGAATTGTTAACAAAAATGTTAAAAATATTTAAGTAAGACGATCTAATAATAAATAGCGACTTAATATCCGTTTAAATCGTTAATAACAGATACATACTGTTAGTAGTATGTACGATTGCTGTTTTTAGTTCTATACTCCTGTAATATACTATATCCATATATATCTTGGGTAGTTAAAAAATCGTCATTAATGTCACCACGAGATATCTTTTATCCTCATGAGTGAATTTCCTTGGTACTCGCAGATGTTTATGTAATAATGCCAGTTAACACTGCGGCAGATAACGGTTGCACCACCACAACCGCAGAGTGAGCGCCCTTGGACGGGGGATTTGGTTGCCGGGGGTTTGTGACGTCATTATTGTATCTGGTTACTGTGAGACTAAGACTTTTACGTGATGTACTTAAGCGGATGTATGAGACGTGTGAAAATCTATAGATAAAAAAGCCCAAGTATATTGGCGCCTTATGCTGGCGACAGAAGATCCAATTTGAAAAGATTTGTAACGGTTGGCTTGCTGTCGTCCATACATACAGCTTCGCCCACGATTATCTGACCTTAAACTAACCATGGTGGTCGGAGAATCATTAATATATACTCAAAGAGATACGTACCATCCAGTTACAGAAAACAAATACTTGTCATTTAAATGTTTGTCCATCTAACCCAAAACCTTCGGCGCTTTTTTTCACCAATTCGGCCAACGGGCCGAAATAACAAAATGCTGTCAAAATGACAGCACTGAAAAAGGTTTTAGCTAATAGCCTAGCAGGTCATTGGCGCATAGAACGAACCCCTTTCCAATCCTCAGAGCGAATGAGATTATGCGTAATCTCATTCACGGCCATTTTCTCTCACTTTCACGGATTATGGTGTAACGCTATGGTTGCACATGCATTGTTCATGTTGACGTATTCGTTACAACCGAACCGAGTTTGTGTTTGTAATTTATAAGAAGAAGAGAATTGTCCTCTAAATAATATTAGCAACAATCATATTATAAACTACTTCTATATTTTGCTCATCCCGAACCGCGGTGTTTTTTCGAAACATTCTACAAAATAAATTCCATATTTGTGTTCGAACGGGAAATTCTGAAACCATAATGATAATTTTAATTTAAGATTAAGAAGAAGACAAGCCTTGCTCTTATTACTCTCTAGTGACTTGATTATTCGCCAATCTATACTAATATTAAAAAGAGAAAAGATTGTATGTTTGTCTGTATTGAACAGGCTCCGAAACTACTAGACTATTTCAAAGCGGCGAAGCCGCTGACAAACCACTAGTATTAAATAAAAATCGTGCTTTGATTGAATTAACATGGATATATTATTTCCTGATTTGGCGGTCGGTATCTATTCGTGTTACTTATGTGAGTACTTTCAAACGAATTTTCAAAAAACTTCTCACGTAATTTCAAATAAGCTTTTTTAAACATAATCAATGTCACTCAACGTCGAGAAACGAAACTGTCTCGTGCTGTTTCGCAATATAACAAAAGAAAGTGACACTCAACCTTTAGGGCTCTTTACTCTGAATCTCACAACTTACTACGACTTAATCGCGACGCATGATCTCACTAACACGATTTAACTCTGATGACAACCACAAACGCTATGACGTCATCGTCGTGACCGCAAGCAACACTAGAGACTTGAACAAGGAAACGACCCTTTTATACAGATTCTGTGAACTGCATCTTCCAGAAATTTAGAATCACGTTCAATCAGTCACTTCTTCAGAGGTAGACTGGTTCATTTTTTATTCAAATAAGCAAAGGGCTTTCAGTTTTAGTAAATCAAAATTATTCAGTTTGTTGATACTAAGAAAAGTAAAAAGTAAAGTAACTAGCCTACAAACTGTCCCACTGTTGGGCAAAAGACTCCATCATTGAAATCAAGTCATCGCTGCAATTAATGGTTATTGGCTATATCACCACGCTTGCCAAATGCGGGTTGGTGATCACAAACCTGGGCTATGTTCCGAAAAAATCGGAAACACACTTTGCCCGACCTGGGAATTGAACCCGGGCCCTCCGGGTTTCGGGCCAAACTCTAAAACTATACCTTCTCCTTTCAAATAACTTCTTGTCTCCCATGCCCTATGGGTAGGTTCACTCGTATCATCGCATCGCAATGTTCAATTAAAACCAACCAACTCCGACGCAACTACAGATAACTTTTTGCGCGCATCATAACTGCGTTAACGCAGTGGTTTTTGCGCTCGCCACGACATAAGATGTAACAGACACTTTGTTAGTTGTCTGACAACGTGCGGGATGTAACAAGCACTTGAAGTCATGTAACGGGTTTTTGAGATGAAACATTTGTTACATATATATATCACACGATCGGTAAGATAACGCTTTTTTGAAAGTGTGATCGACGTAGTTTTTAGGGCTCCGTACCTCGAAAGGAAAAAACGGGACCACTTCACTTATAGGATCACTTTTTTGTCCGTCTGTCTGCCTGTCAAGATTATTTTTCTCAGGAACGCGTCGAGGTATCAAGCTGAAAATTGTATCAAATACTCAGGTATACTGTCCCTTGTAGCTGTTAAAAAATCAAACTTCTAAGCCAACGCAATCCAAAGATACAGCCGTTTATGTCGTGAATTTCCGCAAATTTTTGACACACGCAAGGGAATCAAAACCTACAGGGTACTTCCCGTGAACTCAGAATCATGGAATTTGGCACGAAGCAACGTCTTATAGCACAGATAAAGGAAAAATTGCGAAAACCGTAAATTATTAGTAACATCAAATAATAAAAATATTTTTAATAATTATACCTACAGGTTTGTTCGGAACCCTCGGTGCGCGAGTCCGACTCGCACTTGGCTGTTTTTTAATTCAACGTACAATCAACAAAAGCAAGCAAGTATTTAATGTGGAGCGCCTGATGGAATCGCAAAATATGCACTCTGGTAGCACCTTAGGTTTGTTCGTGTTACCGACCATGCAAGGTTAGAAGGAACTGACCACATACACTTCCCTTATGAGATCTGGCTACCTCAGGCACCGCCGGAATACAAACACTGTGTTGTTTAGGTTTTCCATATAAATACATATTTTGGTCCAGACGGGCACATAATCCTTAAGTAAACCAACCGCCAGGATGCTGTTATAACATTGATGTTAACAATAAGTATCAGAGCCTGATATGCATACTATCATATGTCAGGGATATCCATGTCACTGAGACATAAACAAGCACAGATGATCCTCATACGCATGTTTGTACTGGATGGGAATCCAACACGTGACCCCAAAGATGTATGCAGGATCCCTAATAACATACCATCACGACTATATCCCAAACAGGGTAGTCAGAGGCAAGTGACTGTGGCCGCCATGGTGGAAGGAACATTCAGAAGCCCACTTTTCACCAATCGTATTAGAACCCAACGTGGTAGGTGGTGAGCCTTCCGCCGTTATCCGAGTTGATTTGTTTTTTTATTAATGTTTCCCATCACCGGAGAGTTAGTCGAAAATTTAACAACGAACACAAAGATTTTGGTTCTGGCGAGATTTGAACTCGGGACCACGCGATCCAAGATCTGAGTTGGTGTGCTTAACCCCTAGGCAACGTCGCTCTCAGGATCCCTAATCATGACGCCAAAAGGCTGTCAAAATATACTTTGCCTTTGAAAAACCCTGTCAGGCTCCCATTTGACCTACCCCAATAAACAATGATGGGCAGATAAGCCATGCCTAAACCAGGAAGCGATGTTTACCAACAGACCCGTGGCAGGCCGTGCCAGCTATGCCAGGTGGTAGTCGGCACCGATTCGTTGTGCGAATTTCCATGGCCTATTTAGACAGGGCCGGGGCGTGGACTAGGGTGAAAGCAGGTTGTACTTGAAGGTAATTTATATCAGTCAGTTGAAATACTCGGCTCATAATCATTAATATTGCGCGTAGACTGACTTGTCGAATTATCTTTCAAAGAATTGCAGTTAAAGATAAATGGTTGGTTAGGTATCTCAAATAGCAGACAGCTAAAACTGTATAACTTATTCACTCGTTTTTGTAACAAAACATGTTATAGAAGTAATATGCTGCTACTGTTTGTGATGAACATTTGTGTTTGTTGTGTGTCTGGGTGTTATTATCTATTTAAGTATGTATTTAGAAATATTTAAGTATGTTTATCAGTCTCTGACACCCATAATACAAGCTCTGCTTAGTTTGGGGTCAGATTATCTTGGTGTGAATTGTCCCAGATATTTATTTATTTATTTATTTCTACCGTTACGTTTCAAACTAAAATCCGACTCAAAGCTGGTGGTTTTTCAGAACAGTTACTAACTTATCGTTACATGAAATTTGAATTTCGAAGAAAAGTTTCTTGGCAGTCGTGTTAATTAGATGACTATCAACCGAAATGTAATATAACATCGGAAGCCAGGCTGATCGTCCTTTAAAGTGGTGTTTCGATTAGTAAAGCAATTTAAACCGTTTGGCTGACTGATAAAGCAAACATGAGTACCTAGTGGATACTTCCTAAACAAATTCAAAAAGTGTTAGTTGACTGCAAAGTCCTTTGAGTCATAACTATAATTAATATTAATATCTTCTAGTCAAGATAGCATCTTACTTTTAAGGTATGTAGACTGAAAAGGGTTTCGTATAAGTAATTATTATCTGGAGACAAATAACTTAGTGTACTGCCTACTTTATTTCGCTGTTCAGTGTATTTAAGTTAGCTAGTAAACATTTTCAAAATTAGGATATCATTTGACTCAAGTTAGTCCAAATCGTGACGCCGGTGATTCGTGAAATGGTGCCAACTCGAGTGATTCAACTGCGCTAAAATCAGGCTATGCCGAATAGGTTGCTAAAACTAAATGTCATAGAGACCATAACTCTTCGGTAAGCACGTCTAACAACACCCTCGTTAGGGTTGGCAATCGTGGAAACAAACCCTATAATTAATTCAAATATTGTGAAAGATTTTAGCAGAACCTTTTTTCTACGGAAGAATGCCATGCTATAAAAATGTAAACGTTGGTTAAGGCTCATAAGAACTCGCTCTTTCTGACTTAAAAATAAATAAATAAGAAAATATTTAAGATATTTGTGGTTGATGAGTGCGTTGTGTTTTGGAAATGTATGAACTTGAAGCCTTATCATAAATATCTGTACTTCCCTCTCAATGGCGACTTGCAATCAGCACCAAGGCATCTGTCTTGCTAATCTGAATGAGTAACCTACACCTTCACTTGAAACTATTTTATTTATGCTACTGGCATTTAGCAGCTAGTTTTACTAGTTACATGTAAAACATAATTTGAATAAAAAATATTTATTGTAGATTTATTTATTTCCCAATGAAGTTAAAAGATTTATTGTTTCTTGCCACCCCTACCCTGCCCTATAAATGGTCACGCGAAGTCTGCTCCGTATTTAAACAGCTCCAAGAATCGTGATATTGCCTTCCTTTGGCTGTTCTAGAGGTTGAACGACCTCGTGAACCGGTGGTCATCTGATCGTGAAATGACTTGTTGGAATTAAGACATTTTTAGTCGAAAGTCTTAAAATAAAATAAAAAAAATACCATTCTGGAATTGTCAATCGGTGAGCTGTTGAATAGTTAGCTTGTGGATCAGAGGTTCTAGACAAAGGGCTAAATTTCTACATGTGCAAAGCTATAAGCACAGCCTTATTTTTGAGCCAAAGTATTTTTTTTTTTTACACCAAGATCATCTGACCCCAAACTAAGCAGAGCTTGTACTATGGGCGTCAGAGACTGATAAACATACTCGTACTTAAATATTTCTAAATACATACATATATAGATAATAACACCCAGACACACAACAAACACTAATGTTCGTCACACAAATGTTTTTTATGGGTGGAGATCGAACCCACGTCCTCCGGCGCTAAAGGCAGGATCGCTGCCATTGCGCCAACAGGCCAGTCAATTAATGTAACAGTATATGAATGCTGATAGCGCCATTGCTTACAGATGAACATGTTGTGGCGACTTAAGCCAACATGAGGTCCATTTTTCAATAGTTTTGTGAAGGTAGGTACTAGAAAACCTTTACTTGTCACCTTTTTAAATAGTTATCTTAATCGTTGCTCACGTCAGTTTTTTTTTCCTGGCAATGACATTTTTTTTGGTTCCTTATAACTGTAGGTACTTGATGATGGAAAGCCAAAAAGATTTGTTTCTGCCTAGCCTCGCTCACCGATAACTCTTTTTCAGTCTTTTAGTAAAATTAACCTATTGCTGATCTGAACCTCTCTTGAATATTACAAGTGTTATTACGTCATTGTAGGATAAAATATCAATACAAGGTGATCGTACTTAAAGTACCATCCGATACGCCTCTTACGAACCTTATACAACATGCGGTTTGTAACCTTACCCCTTTTCTAACCAGTTTCCTAGGCTTGTCTTTGGTATATTGTTGCTGATTTTCTGTCTAACCCTAGGAAGGAAGTTTTCTAGGGATCAAGCAAAATGTTACTATACGGTCGGTCAATAACCCTTAAGTATGTTTGACGACACGATTGGCGTAGTGCGCTGTGGCACGGTTTCTCGCTTTGAATTCCGTAGTGTCCCTGGTTCGATCCCCGGTCAGGTCAATTCAGGAAACGATCTTTTCTAAATTGGCTTGGGTCTGGGTGTGCTGGGAGACGCCCCTGACTTAATTCCTTGTCTGGTACCTCGTAACACTGCACAGGGATATTTATCCCTACTTCGAGACCATGACAAGAGGTGTGTTGTCGGGCGCAAAAAAAATCATTTTAAAAAATTACTAAGGCAAATTAATAATCTTCAATGAATCGAACCTACAACCGTCACCATAGATAGCGGGAATCATTGCGAAAGCACCCGCTTTCCTCTTCTCCTCTTCTGACTTTGAATTTTCTTCTTTGGTAAAATAACTTTAACAAAGCTTTTTTAAAATTAATATGGAGTACCTACATGAGATTTCTAGACTGTTCGTTCACCTACCAAAGCAATCTAATTTGGATCTTAATTCGTAGCTATAGACTTTAGCCTGCACTAAATAGGAGTTTTAATAGTAATGTTATCGTATGTATGAATAAGCGGATCGATTTTGTTGGCGTGATAACATCAAAAGTATTGAGGCTAAGCTACGGAATTCACAGCTGACATATGGAGGTCGCAAGCTAATCGCTTTCGTTTTTTTTTTGCATTTCTCCACCAATACCGGTCTAGTCGACCTATGACTCAGTGTTAATTGGTTCATACCTCGCCATTCACGGATGGTTAAACACAAAGCAAACGAATCGATGAAAAAAAAACAAACGATTGCTCGTATTTCAAAAGATGAGTAATTGATAAACAGTTTGAAGCCGAAAAAAGGTTGCCAAAGTAACAAAATATGGAAATAAATACAGTTTGTGAACTTGCAAAGTTTTCAACGCGTTAGCACACACTTGCACAAAATCTTCGGTCACGATAATGGCGGTGAAATTGCGATTAATAGAGGGTCATTGTTGGCTGAGGAATTACCAAATACGCAGCTCTTGATTGATTGCTTACGAAATCTAATCAAGAGTGAATAAATCCATGAAAAGACTCAAGTCTGAGCTTAGCCCAGCAGATAGGTAAGTGGACAGGACATGGCAGTTAGCGCCCTCGACATGGGAGCATAAAAGACCTAGAATGGTGTCAATTCGATGGCACACCAAAGTAAATAGGCGACCTGATAAAGGACTGAGGATTTGGTGGATGCAGATGGACCAGAAAACCCCTCAGCAGAGTACGTGTGATGGTTGCGAATGACGATGATGATGGTCAGATTGATTGTATTTCTAGACCGATGGTTTCGGCATTTCTTCGTATTGATCGTAGAGCACAAATAGTAAGTCATGCAGATTACACAAGGAACTACGCAGACCACACTGGCCTTTTGTCTTCACCTTATGGTAAGCGGTCTAGGAGGCCAGCAAGTACAATGCAAAACAATAACTGAGCTGCTCAGCCTCAAAAATGCCTTTTGGCCTGTAGAGCATAAAGACTTACCTGAATCATCATCATGTCCGGTGTTTAGATGAAGCGCCAGCGCCCTCAGCTGCTTGTAAACCTGCACAGCCTCGCTCCTCAGCCAGCCCTCATCCTGGTCTTCCGGCTCCGTCTCCATCTCCGCGTGGAGTGACCGAGCAGACTCTGCAGTGTCGACTGGTTCGGGAACGCCGATCCTTTCTGCGAGGGTGTCGTGCGAGCGCTGGAGCCTTTCTAGTTCTTTGAGGGTGTGTAGGTAAAGGTGTTCCTGGGGATAAAAAGATGGACATGTGGTTAACCTGAAAGACTAACTTATTATCTACACTAATATTATCAAGATGAAAGATTTGATTGTTTGTTTGTTTGTAATGAATAGGCTCCCAAATAATTGGACCGATTTCAAAAATTCTTTCACTAATATAAAGGCACAGTATCAGCGACTGACATAGGCTATTTTATTTTTTATTAAAGCTATATTTTGATAGGAGAAACAGTCTACGCTAGCGGAACCGCTAACGTATAGTTAAATTATAAAACATGTGCTTTCAAATCTATGGGGATGACATAAGCTGGCACTGGTGCTTATGTCATCCCCATACATTTGAACGATTTCTATTGTAGAAATCGTCGCGGCGTGTTGCTCTTGGCTAGCCCCCCAGATATATTTTCCCAGGCCTTTTATACACTGCGACTTTCTGCAGTGCTACAAACGCAAGTCAGTAGCGATGCAGCATCGATCCAGCATATATCGAGCTTTCCATTCGCTCTCCCCGGTGAGTCACGTCCATCAGTGGCCATCAGTGGCCAACAGCATTAGTTATTCAGAAAATGAAACAGCACATATCCTTTACTTACTAAAAGCAGCGATATAATCGCGATGCGCATAAACGCGAGTTTGTATCGATGCAAAAAGTCGCAGAGTATACAGGGCTTCAAATCTAAATTATTTGTTCAATTCTCTGTATGTGTGAATGAACCTTAATAGTTCAAGTAAAAATGAGCTAGGCGTATTGGCTAAATGACTCATACTTGTAACCTTTCTCCAACACTGATGAAAGTGCACCATATTCTCAACCATAAGCTTCTAATCTCATTTGACTGCAAGAATGATAAATTACAGTGAAACTCATTAAATCATTGCTTAACGTGAGAAGCCGTCATCCATGATGAGCATTTATAATCTGTAGACCATTGTTCTTGCTTCAAAAACGGATATTGCCCAAAACAGCGAAAGGAGGATGGTTCTATTGTTACTTTTCGAAAAGTTAATGAAAAAGTTATCAAGATTAGACAATGAAATTAAGTAGACTATGTATGTACATGGGTTTTACATGTTCTAAAGGTTAGTTGGCATCAATGACTATTATTAGATAGATGTCCAGTGTGCCAAGAAAATTCAGTTGCTTGCCCTCAATTAAAATGTTCACTTAACTATAAGAGAGGTTTCCACTCAACGTTTCACCCTTATTAATAAAGAAAGCTAATCAGTGGAAGTCAATGCCTGAGCATGTGCCATCGATTGTTGGTTATCGGAAATGTACCATCCACATAATCCTATCATGATTATCAATCTTAAGATTGTGCTCAACTGACTACATAGTTCCATTCAAATTCGCAATAGCAGCGATCCTGCCTTTAGCGCCGGAGGTCGTGGGTTCGATCCCCACCCATGACAAATATTTGTGTGACGAACATATGTATTTGTTGTGTGTCTGGGTGTTATTATCCATTTAAGTATGTATTTAGAAATATTTAAGTATGTTTATCAGTCTCTGACGCCCATAATACAAGCTCTGCTTAGTTTGGGGTCAGATGATCTTGGTGTGAATTGTGCCAGATATTTATATTTATATTTATTATATTTATATTTATTCAAAAAAACGATATAACTTCACGGATTTTACCCAAATTTTGGCTTCTTAATTAGTCCCCGTAATCAAGACAAATGTTGTGAAGTAGTCGAAACGTCGGGTTAGAAAATCTTATTTTTTTAACCGTGAAATGTAAAAGTATCTAGTTTAATGACCAGTTGAAATGACATAAAATAAAGACTCGACGTCATTTTTAAATAACTTCCAGTCCTTACTATTTTGAATTTAAAATAAAGCATTTATAATTTACTAATTACAAAACAACGTTAAGTAAAAACGCCAATTACTTTAAACGCATTGCAGGTACTAAACCACTTCCCATACCATACTTCAGTTCCCATTCCTTCAGGTCAGGACATTGGCACCAATTAGTTACGTCAATGTTGATGGAATAATTACTTACTTACACAACTGTCGCGTGGGGGAAATTACCTGAGAATTTTGTGAGGTAAACTACTTGACGGTGTTTCACTAAGAACCTTCTATTAAGGATATTCAGAGGTTGAGATAATGGTGCAATCCATTGTTTAGATAAACATGTTCGATGTCATATTTAAAATATGTTGCAGTCGGTATAAAAGACATTGCTCTAGTTTCTAGCCAAATAACACTGTGGTACTTCTTAGAAGTGTTTTTTTTTATATAGCCTCAAGGCTATATTCAATTGAATTCAATCAGTTTATTGCACTCCATAAGTATAATAAAGGTCTTAAAATTAGATACATAGCACATTTATGGGTCCGGATTGGACATGACAATATAATAGAGGGCACTATACTTCCACATTTCTAACATGAATAAACTATTTAACATAAAAAACCAGATTATATATTGTTTATGTATGCTTTGGATTCTAAAAATTATTTTAAAGACTTATCACTTATATTATTGACACTAGCCTGATTAGTACTTAGAAGTACATGTTCTCAAGTGAATTGTATATACTGGACAAAAGACATGTATATTTTGAATTCGACATCCCCACTTCCATATAACTTCTAAGTTACTCGAATTATTAAATTAGGCAACACTGCACTATCCTAAAGAACTTTTCTCATGTTGAAAAATTCAATCAACTCAAACTACGGTACATATCAATACACAGTATTACAAAATGACTGATAAAAATCCAGTTGCAATCTCACAAATTGGATCTGATGTTTCAAGTCGAGATCATATCTCGGGTAAGTGGATAGGTAGCCCAAGCACGTACTGAAATACGTTTGAGTGTTGCAACCGTATCTCGTTGGGTTAAGTGCAATCGATGCGAAATTGCGCATGTGTGTACAACAACATATTGAAAATAAACAAAAGATTAGCGACTCCCTGATGCCAGAAAAAAGATGGTGGCGAAGGCAGCTGTTTTGGAAAAGTACAATCATTGCGAATGAAGCTTGAAGGTACGCAATAGATATTGTGAAATGTAAAAAAAGAGTAAATTTTACCCCTAAGGCAATTGTGTTTTGGACTAGAGACCATGTGATTACAAAGGCAGTTTGGGACCTACATTCGCGACGTAGACGTACGACCTGCTAAAGGTCGCAGGATTTTAAACATATAAAAGAGGCCACCTACTCAAAGAGAGTCATCAAACCAAGAGATTCAGAATACCTATGTATGCGATGTTTTCATATTTGGTCCCCACATAGGAAAATACAGTTCCTAAATAATTACTTAACAAATTAATCATCTTGTAGTCACTTTATCTAAGCACAACATTCTGTATAGTAGAACTAATGCTCTCTGGCAAACATTTTTGTTTTTAGTGAACACATAAACTCATTATGGAAGAGTGAGCAGTTTTCTTTACCTCACCAATGCCACTAGATTCAAGGGCAACGAACGAAGATCCACTTTTGAATAAGGTGTAGCAGTAAGGTGGTGCATCGGCAGCAACGTGTAAGCTCTTTCTTACCTGTTCTTTCAGCTGCCTCTCCAAAGCCACAATCCTGTCGTTGGCCTCATCAAGTTGCTGCATCAGATTGTCTTTGTCGTGGAGTGAGGTGATGAGTCTTCGTTCCAGGTCTGCCCGTTTATCGCTGACTAGAGCCAGTTCTGATTTTAAAGACTGCAGACTGTGTACGTGATCCTGTAGCGTAAAAGGTATCGTTAAATAAGTACAGTTTCAAGTTTTGGGTTTCAGTAGTTTCTGAGTTCCTGAATTGGGATATAGCCTGACTTTGACAAGCTTGGTAATAAAGACAATCTCCGTAACTATAGCAATAGTTCATTTAGAATTTTCAAGGGTCAGCGTGCAAATTCAAATTATAAGAATTGAAGAATACTATATTTCTAAATCAAGGTATATAAATGATATATTTAATAAAATAACTTCATTGCCACTTCAAAAAATAAGGTACTTACAACCTTTTCTAGATAATACTCAATATTAGTTAAGGCAGAAGGACTAGGCTAAGCATCAACGAAGCCAGGAAATACCCTAAGTCAGCCCCCTCTTTTTCCTTAAGATGAAAGGCGCGAAACTGAAGTTAGTTCCTATTTAACTATGTGTATTTCTTCACCTGTAGACTGGTCTTCCTCATGGAGCACTGGTCCTTCAGGCCCTCGAGCTGTGCCATCAGCTGTGCTTCTGTGGCCGAGGACTCCTTCAGCTGCACTGTGAGCCTGGCGTTCTGCGCAGTCAGCTCTGC
This sequence comes from Udea olivalis, assembly GCA_947369235.1. Lineage (NCBI taxonomy): Eukaryota > Metazoa > Arthropoda > Insecta > Lepidoptera > Crambidae > Udea > Udea olivalis. The sequence goes on along the minus strand of OX376362.1, from coordinate 2,717,285 downwards.
TATAAGGCCCGCTTTCTCCTCATCTCGCTGTTGAACAGAAAATGGGAATGAGAAACTTGATATTTTAAGAAGAATTATGGATAATCATAAAATTAAAACGGTTGCCTTTGTATTATAGGGCATGGTGATGTTCTCATTGTCATGGACAACCAACAAAATAAAACAGAAACCTAAGAAGAGGGTCTTTCTTAAGTAAATAAATAAATAAAATCATATAATTCGTAGTGTTAAAACAAATAAATAAGTTTACACTATTCTTAAATTATCAGTTCCTAACTTAAGCGAAGTCAGGATGTAGATACTATGGTATTTTACTTAGATAGTTTCTATATTGCCTACTGATCATTCAATTATCATTTCCAGGTAGGTATACAGGGTAATTATTTAAAACATTAGTACCATAATTGTGGATAAGTTTTCCTATGTCAGTAACCTTCATTAGCCTTTAGTCTATAATGAAAGAAGCAGCAATAGCCCAACCAAACGTCCCATTAATCATCAGCAGACCTTCCGGCAACCTTCTACGATCCGAATCTAAACCGTCACCGGGCCACCGGCGTCTTCACATCCTTTGTCAAACGAGGTGCCGTTGCATGTTTGTTTTCCGCCATCTTTTAATTGGACGGCTGTGGTTAACCAGCCGATCAGTGCCACAAGGTAAAGAAGAGAAGCGGAAAAATTGGTAGGTACTTGAATAAATCTCTGTTTGTATTGTGGTTGTATTGTCTCTATTTCTGATCTTTAACGACAAAACTTTTAAATTCATTCAGAAAGTTTTTCAATTGTGAAGAAAATTAGATCTGAAACTTGGTTTTTTATATTAGGCCACATCGAGGCAGGCGTTTTATGTTGTCGCTGTCAAGTCTGCTGGTGGTGTTGTCGAATTAATTTGTAGCTTAACAGCAGTAAAGCATCAGTGAGATCACTCAACGCGTTGTAGATAGAAAGCTTAGCGCTCTTAATTTAGAAATATGGAGCGCTAGGATTGAGAGACTGGCAGATTAACAGTGGGGCGCTTTTTCGCGCAGAATACATTAGCCACGCAACATAAAATGTTTGGTTGAGAAACTCTTGTACCTACGCTTACTCTGAAAACCGGTAACACTGTCAGAACATACGGTTAAAACTGGTTTAGAAATAATGATGTTAAGAGGTTGATTCCGTTCTTTTTTCCACGTTATTTATTTATTTTTAGTCGAACCCTCAATCAGCACATTTCTTGTAGCAACTATGTTGCAATTCAACCATCATCGTCACGCCTTCCGACGTCCTTCCAAAACTAAGCAGAGACCATTTCGTAAACTTCCCCCGATCAAAATCCGACTTTAAACCCAGCAGCAGTCGGTATTGTTTCGGTTGTAGAAAAAGGCAGATGTCGTTACAGTTATTAAGAGGTTTAACCACGCTTGGTGTTTGATACGCGGTTTAGAGCCCGTGCACACTACAGACTTGATCTGCGGAAACTTAAATGGATCGTTCCTTGTATAAAGGAAAAATAACAGGTATATACACTTGTGTAAACACTCAGTTAAACACACCTGCGGCTATATGACGTCAACTGCTCAGCACTGCTGGAATAGCTCCCCCGTTCATTAAACAACATTTAAATCGTTTTTCGATCAATGGCATCTCCTGACTAGTAAGTTCTGTTTTTCACATTTTGGCCTCAGTGTATTACAGTGTATTCCTAAAAATGAAATATTTTTTAAGTGTACATGTAAATTATCACACTGAAATGATCGTCGTTGTCGTTGAGGGCCAAAAATATCGTACACCAGCAAAGTCGGCAGTGTGCACATGCTCTTAGAGGTATTGTCTGAAGCTCAATGGAAGGCAAGGGTTGCAATAGTTGTTAGCGCCGGTAGTTGGGCGGAACGTGACTGCACAGACAAACAACGTATCTCCAATTTACTTTAAGAAACAATTTAAGCAAGTCGGCTATGCTTGAAGCATTTCATAACAAAGATCAGGCGGTCCACATCCTTGTTAACCACCCATGTTGAATAGGGCAAAAATGTAAGCCCTGTCTATTCTGTATTGATTGACAAACTAGCTCACCGCCCGCGGCTTTGCCCGCGTTAACGTCATTTTTATGACATGATAACTAATCATTACAAAACAAATATATGCATAAAGCAATCAGGGATAATGTAGCTATTTAACAGTGAAAGAATTTTCGAAATCGGTTCGATAATTTCGGAGATTACCTACCTCAAACATACAAACTGACAAACGCTTACCTCTTTACAATATTAGTGTAGATGGGTCCTGCCCACAGCACCACAGACCGTGGGTTTGATCCCCTTGAACTTAATAGGTCTAAACATTATAGAAGAGCGGAGTTTTGGAGTATCAAGTGCTGAGTTTCTTGCCAGTTCTTACCACAAAAACAACTGTTCGACACAGGCGGCATGAAATTCGTAGTTTGCATGAAAGTTTAATGTAATGTCAAGGTAGTAATCAGTACAACAGTACTCTAAAAAAAAAGGTAAGAAGACTTTATGGTGAAAGCACCTGCTGTGACGTATCTGGCGGTGCTGCCCCGCCGAGCCGCAGTGCACAGGGGGGGCCAGCCACCGATCACTGACCCCCTCCAAACAGTTGTGCACCGCGGCCAACATCTCGCGCCCTAAGCGCAGCGCCACTTTGGGCGGGCAGTGGTAGGCACCATACAACCACCACGCCCGGCGGCAGGCAATAGCCCTTTTAGCTTCCCGGTGGTTCCACCTGCCACCAGTACTAAGCCCCCCGCCACGTAAAGGCGAAGGCTCATTGGGGGGTGACGTATACTTGCCTTAACCTATAGTGTGTTGGCTTATTGGAAAGTAGACTTTCTACATTCAATGTGCTGAAATGAAGCATCACTGCGGCAAAGTCAAGGTCACTATTATGACGTAATCAAATTATAAGCTCTGCGTGTCAAGTTGCAGATAGGAAAGCTCTCAGGGACGATTAGGCAATTGGCACTCCTAGAATTAACACCGCTGCTTTGGGATTGGCACTGAATAAGTTAAACATTAATAATTGCTGGTTTACAGGTTGAAATAACATACATGATGGTCAGCGCACTGTTCTGAGAGTTATTTTTTTACAAACATGCGAATCGCCTGCTGGTTTTTCGGTTTCCGCAGCCTATGGACGCGCGCAAAACTGAAAAAAACTACTCCAAACCCCTTTCGAAGTATACCATGCCATTCCATAGCACATTGGGAAAAGGGAGCTCTAGGATAAAAGCATTTTTAAATAAAATTACACTGTACGACTCTATAGTGGATCTAGACTTTAGAGTGTAAAGATGAGATTCCTGACGATGGATGCGGTTATAGAAAGAAGCCGCGATTTTACAACAAAATCGCGTTTTTGACAGCGATCATTGCCATTTGACGTTTAATACTGCATCATCATTGGCTTACGAGCTGTCATAGAGGACACTAGCAATCAAGTCGCATCGCATAACAACTTGCAAGATAGAGAATCAGCACGCTGCACGGTAGACTAATCTTTATTATGCCTTACAGTTCCACCTGATCTTGAGTTATTATATATATAGCTGTTGTATAGTTTACGCCAGCCGTATAATTATTTACCAACATTTTCAGAAACATTTAGTTAAGAAATAAATATATACTACGAGTAATGAGGTTACATCTTATAAGTTACTCATAATGATATTAACAGAACGGACGGATGAAACAGAATCAGTCTGGACTAATGAACGCAAATAATGTGAAACAAAACAAAGGAGATGTCTCATTTCTGGCCAAGTCTATGTACACCTATTTAAACAATGAAGAAAAAGCTACTGATTCCGGTAAAAACACAATCATTAAAAGAATAATTACTTCATTTTCTAGTTCTATAATAAAAATGATTCTGTATTCAAGTCCATTTTTCAGTACCTATGGCAAATTTGGCAATTTACTTATCTATAGACATTCAGAACGAACTGTCACTGTCACTACTAGTGTCACATGTTTTGCGTTCGTACTCATTTTGTCTTTGGATTTTGCAATTTGCACTAATGTTTTTATCTCAGCTCAGCCTTTGTTTTGAGAAGTTAGAACTCCTAATTCAGGCAACAAAAACCACAAAAGTTGTGGACCTATGTGAAAATAACCCCAATGTTGTTGTTGTAGTCTTGTCAAATTGCCACCACATAATCTGTGTTGACACATTTCCGCCATGATGATTCTTGTTGTTTGTTGCAATTTCATCGTCGGAAAACTTGTTTGAACCAAGTAATATCAGCTTTTTAAGGAAATTCTATATTTAGAAAATGTTCCACATATTTTTTCCTATTTTTTAATATGGTGTTCATAGACCTGGCCAAGACTCCATACATTTTGGGACATCTCCATTGGTGGAGTACTCGTAAATATCTCTGGCCCGTGTCTTCTCAAAGGAAGCAATCCGGACTGTTAGTAGAGTCACATTATTTTTATTCATTCATGATTTAGGATTTTTAGTATCATAGTATAATTTTATTATCGTCTATTTTCGTTTAGTGTACTCTGGTAATTGGCATGTCACAAGTGCTTATAAAAATCTTATATGAATATTTTTTTTATTTACAAACTAAGATAGGGTAGGAAATAATAACTTCTAATAATCCATTAATCAGGGTCTTGCATTACTTATTCTCGCTGTTCCAGGTAATCTGCCGACTCACGTAAGAAAACGTGTCGTGGGAACATTGACAACTTAATCACAGGGAAACTGTACAAGCGCTATCTGTCAAATTGACAGGTCATTAGCACTCGGTTGCAGAAGTCGGAGGTATTGGAAAGATTAAACAAGCTTATAAATGCTCTATTCCAAGATTTCCGGTTGAACCAGTATAATACTTTTTTTTCATTTAGGAAACTTACAATTTTATTCTACCTTAATTATTTTTTTTATTTAATTTAAGGAATCTTAAATTAAATAACACTAAAATCAGTTAAGTTTCTACTGATGTTGGTTTTGGTTTACGGGTGAATGACAATGTTACATTTTTTAAATTAAGAGAAAGATATTAGCAATTAGCAAAAAGTTTGTTCAGGTCTTCCTGTAATGTTAGGCAATCGCAAATTGAAGCAATATTCTTGAATATTTTGATGTCGTCGGCATAAATCAAAACATGTGAGTTTATAATGACAGAGACTATGTCATTTATAAATACAATAAACAAAAGGGGACCAAGATGCGAGCCCTGCGGTAGACCTGAAGTAACTGGAACAAATGAAGAACAGAACCCCATCACTGTTACAGCCTGACTTCGATTCCTGAGGCAAGATTCGTGCCGCAGTCACCATGAATACCTACAGCACTAAGCTTTTGCAACAATAACGAGTGCGGGATCTTATCGAAGGCCTTGTAAAAATCTGTATAAATGGCGTCCACCTGACAACCCTTATCCATTGCGGTTGTTAATTATATTTATATTTGCATCAAATTTCGTACTCCTGAATGTTTTCTGAAAGACTTCGCTCTCTTGTGAAAAGGCCGTCTGAAGTGTATAAATGGAAGTAGTACAGGGGATAGTTTATAATAAATAAATAATTACAGCTATCGTTGTGGTACTTTTGAATGACCTTTTAAGTTATATTTTAAAATGATATATCTTTTTTATTGAGTTAGCTACATTAAGTAATCTGACGAGCTTTTCATGTTTTCGTAGGCAGCCAAACAAAAGAATAGCTAAGTACTATAACCACAAATAAAATAAATCAGCAAATTAAAAGTCAGCACCAATATTATTATTTCGGCATTGTTGTGAAAGACATGTTACTGTTCCAATGCCGAAAAGAATTCACTAATAAATTTTAATTTCTATTTATATTTGATTTTATTTATTGTAATTTGTTTGACATTTTTGATTACTATTTTGTAATTTTTCATTTAATTTGACATTTACGTAATTTTAATATTTGATTTGAGTGTTATGATTTTTGCCTGAAATTTGCCTGATTAAAGACTGATTTATTATTATTTATTATTATATTAAGATGGGGTTACTGGGCGGATACGTCGTTAAGATGGCGGAATACTGGTCAGCTAAAATACCAAATTGCTGTCGACACGACAAGAAAGAAGAATTGGGCAGTAATGTCTTTAAAAAATCGCATGTTCGAAGATACCTCCTTTGCCAATCACATTCTTTGTTGCAGACAGCAACAAAACTTTTTAGAGATAAAATACTTTTTTATGTTTTTACTTTTTATTCTTCCAAGTTTCAAATAAATCGATCTTCTCTTTTTTATAATCCACGAAAAATGATTTTTATTTACAAAATAATTTTAAATAATACAAAAATATTTATTAAATGTGCGTTTAACGCAACATTTTGGTGCGAAAACATTATTATAATAGATTCACAGTTAATACAGTGCGTTCAGTCAGCTTATTGAAGTTTCAGTCTATCTTCAGTTTGCAATTTCAAGAGTTCATTTCTGCGCATTTCCAGTTTTATAACAGTTATCCATATTATTTATACATTTCCATACATTTATTACAATGGATGAACAAGTTTTAAACAAAGAAGTTCCCAATATAAGGCGGATTAATGCTCAGCGCGGGCATTGCAAAGCTGTCATTACGAGGTGTGAAAATTACCTAAACTCTCGAGCTGACTACAATACTTCGGAGGTGAAATCAAGGCGCTCTGCTCTAGCCTGCGAGGCCTGTAGTAAAAAATAATGTCAAAATAACCAAAGATAAAAAAATCTGACAGGTGATCAGTTTTTTTTGCGCATCAGCAGTTTTTACGTAACTGGCCATAAAAAAAAACTATAGCTCCTATCCTAATTTGGCAAACGACTTTTTGTTAGTGAATACTTTTCCAGTAACCTCAACGTAAAATATTTTCTATTCTACCATTTTGCATTACAATAAAACTTCCAGTAGGCATGATATTGATTTTATCGCAGAGATATAATAACTAAGTAGCTTTAGTCATAAAAAGTTCCCATTCATCAACTTCAAGTAGCAAACTACCAATAAAACATAACAAACAAACCATTACGACGACAATGTTTACAAAAAGTGAGTCGGTAACCCGAGCTCTTCATAACGGCCTCAAGTGGCCACGTGCCCCATTACAGATAACGCAATAGTGCGGCGCCGCGTAGCTTACGCAGCGACTTATCGATGTCGGCTCACTTTTGTACCTACATTAGTAGTTAGGAAATGAATGAAAGTAATAAATTCATGGAATATTTTATTTTTTAGATAATAAGTAGGTAAGTATTTATACAACCAAAAAATATTGATAAATAGGTAAATAAAAATAATTGGAAAAATTGTTTTTTTTTCCAAAAATCAAAGAAACAGTCAGAATTTTATGAAGTTAATTTGTACAGTCAACAACATGTCATAAATGCATTGTACATTAGTAGTAATATTTTATTTTTTAGATAATGATTATGTGAAAAATTGTTTTACTTTCCAAAAATCAAATGAACAGTCAAAATTTTATGAAGTTAATTTGTACAGTCAACAACATGTCATAACTGCATTGTTCTTCTTCCCTGCTTCTTCTTCCAACAATTCGGCTGGGTCTGGCTCGATCGCATCCTAAAATTTTAAAAAATGAGTCATAATTTGGTAAAAGATCGAAGGGCCAACACAATGCAGGTTTAGTAGGCAGCATAAAATAATTAATAAAAACATTAATCATGCCTATACAATTAATTTGCCCAGTAACATCAGAATTGCACAAATGCTTTGTAAAATAAGTTCGTTAGTTAGTTCATCACCAAATCATAACAAAGCCCACCGAAAAAAACAAAATAAACAATCCAAGATGGATTGTTTATTTATCATAATTCATCTATCTTTCCATTTTCACGGTAAGTCAACACATTACATAAATTTAAATAGCATACTCATATCAAGGCCAACCAACAAAAATAGCACACATCTCAAACACCTAAATTTGCACTAAATTACCTCACGGATTTCCTCACAACATGAATAAAAAGTAACGAAGTTGTAGTGGTCCCAGGAATAAAAAAATAATTAATTAAATTAATTGATAAAATTTAAAAACAAACCTTTTCGAGATCGGATGGATGACCTTCAAACCATCTATCGCCTAAAGCACCGTCATCCACAATGTCCGCCTCCTCCTCATTATCACTCCCGTCACTTCCATAGGGCTCATCCAAAAACTCTTTCGGAGCGTCTCCAGAAAGGCGCCAAACAGACATTTTTTTTATATCTAAAAAATAAAGATACTTTTTGTCACACAAGAACACAACAAATTCTAGGCATTCTAAATTTCGTGCAATGAAGATTAAATAAATAAATACACGTAATAAACCATGTTTTATCATTTATTTATATCTACTTTACATTTACTACACTTTTTATCTTTATCCCAATATTTTCAACCTATTATCATCATTCAAGTTTCATATAAAACCCATATCGTCAAAACAAATATGTCGACTAAGCCCGCATCACTATCGACTCTAAAAGATTTTTGCCAACGCGCAAGCGATAACCGACCATAACCCAAACAACATAACGCTCACAATCACATGCGTTTTTAACGGCTGATTGCGTCATCATTTGAATAACGGCCACTTGATAATTACGTAATAATTTTTTGCAAAAATGAAATAATACTGTGGAATAATACGAATGTTTGATATGATGATTGTTTCTAATAAGTTTCTATAGCTAATCAAAACGATTGTGCCGCAAATAAATTCGAAAAACGCTTGAAAAGCCGATTTCAAGTAACTGAACCTAAACATTGAAATCTTGTACACACACGACACATTTCTAGAATCCTTATAGCTTACGTTGCTCACAAATAGCAAAACTAGAAAGAAATAGCACTTACCATCACGTAAACACACTAAAAACCACTTTTCAGAACAATTTATGTGCGTAAAACCTTTGAAATTTGACTGATTGGAAAAATTTATTTGAATTTTCGGATGTCATTTAAAAAAAAAAGGAAGGTGCGACCAGTCTTGTCATTTTTTATAGTTCATCTGTGGTTAAAAATATAAGACCATAAGCAACTCCAAACTTTTTTAATACACCGTTGAAAACACATCTGGCACCGGACCACCCAGATCGCCAACGCTGCCCGGCGCGCCTAATGGGGCGCGAACGCATCGCTTGAAATGTCACGCGCGCCGGGCAGCGTAATGGGATTGGACAGGCTAGAAGAAGCGTATGAAAGATATTTCGCACTCGGAGAGGAGTTAGTGGCGCTTGGAGGGGACTTTCCTCTAGAGGAGGACTCTTTCGAAGACAAATATTTCGCGGTACTGGGACGAGTCCAAGATATAATCGACCATGCGATAACATCCACGGCGTTCAACTGCAGTCCCTACTTATCTGCGCAAGGATCCACGAGTTCACCGTCGACGTTCGGAAACGCGAAGCTGCCGCCAATAGAAATACAACCCTTTCACGGTAACCTTGCTTCGTACAAGCCCTTCATGGAGCTTTATTTAGCACTCATAGGAAGTAATGCTGGATTATCAAAGGTACAAAAACTTTATTATTAAATTAAGAGGTGAGGCTCTTGATTTGATTAATAATTTACCCTTGATTGGTCAGTCATACGATGACGCAATAGGTCATTTAAACCGTCGATATGACACCAAGGGCATTTTAATTAAAAACCATATTTTTTCAATTATTGACTTGCCTAGTGTAACAAAAGGTTCTGCACAGCAAATCCGGTCACTCGTTTCACAGATTTCACAGCAGTTGAGTGCATTAAAAAGTTATGAACAACCTGTCGAAGCGTGGGATGCAATCCTTGTGTGCGTTATCTCTCGAAAGTAGGACACCTTAACTCTTAGATTGTACAATTCTGAGCAGGATTTTTATGATGTACCTACATTGGAATCTTTGCTCACCTTCCTTGAACGGCGAGCTGTGACCTTAGAGGCCAGCCCTTCAATGAATGAGCGCAATTATGTGCAAAGGATTCCAATGCGCAGTCATTTCACAGTACTAAGTCTAATGAAAATGTAAAATCTTTTCCAAATTCATCTCAGACTAATTCTTTTTCGAAAAACAACCAATGTTCATTGTGTAGAGCTGACCATAAATTATATAAATGTCCTAACTTTTTACTAATGTCTGTATCAAACAGAAGTAAATACGTAAATGATGATAAGCTCTGCTAAATTTGTTTGAATGTTCACAATAATAAATGCAGGTAGAACTTTAAGTGTTCATCATGTAAAATGTCAACCCATAATTACATTAACTCATACAGATTTACAGGAAACTTCCGAATCTTCTACCATGCACACTTTGCAAAAGAAAGCCAACGATTCACAGGTTTTATTGCCAACTATTAAGGTCTTGCTTAGAAACACTAATAATGAGCGTGTTTTTGCTCGAGCGTTGGTGGATTGCGGCAGTCAAACTTCATTTTGTACTCAAGCGCTGGTCGGTAAGCTTGGCTACGATACCTATAATTGCCTGCGGCGCATCGCCACTATGTGGCAACAAACAAACTGTGTACAAAAGGGGGTTGATCTGTGCCTGGAATCATTAACAGAAGATCACAATATTGCAGTTTCATGTTCGGTTGTCGATCAAATCACGCACGACACTTTTACCACCTTCCAAAGCAAGCCTTAATAATTTGGTGGTACCTTCTAATATTATGTTGGCTGATACTGATTTTCATATCCCAGGAGAGGTGTCTCTTTTGCTTGCTGCAGACATATTTTTAAAGATTATGAAAGATAGCAAGATTGAAGTAGGGTCAATGGATCATATTCTTGTCAATACGCGGTTTGGATATATCGTATCTGGATTATCAGGTGATTTCCATCCTTTATCCTTTCATAATAAATCGGTCACTTTGCACTCAAGCTTAACGCCTGAGTTAGAGGTAGATCAACTTTTTGAGAGCTTTTGGGAGGCCGAGCAGGTCCCCTAAGGTATACAATGAATCATTGCAAGAGCATGAACTAAGTAAACAACAATTCATTAGTTCATTCACCCTATCCAAGGAGCGGTTTGAGGTAGACCTGCCGCTCAAGGTGGACTTAAAAACGGTTGATCCTTCAGAGTCTTTCCCTCTTGCCTTGCAAAGATTTTATAATTTGGAGAAGCGCTTTGCTAAAGACCCAGCATATCATGCGCTTTATGTTAACTTTAATAATGAGTATTTAAGCTTAGGTCACGCAAAGGTTATTGATTTTTCAAAATGTGATGCGGATACATTGCCGAAATACTACTTACCACATCATGCAGTTATTCGTCAGGATAAAATAACCAACAAACTAAGAGTTGTTATTGACGGCAGCGCAAGGGGTAAATGCGCTGAGTACAGTCTGAATGGTATTTTATGTAACGGTAGTGTTGTTCAAAAACAATTATTTGAGATTCTTGTTTTATTTAGGACTTTCAGTGTGGTTCTAATGTACGATATACGTCACATGTATCGCCAAATTCTAGTTTCTCCCAAATACAGGGTCCTGAAAAATATTTTATGGCGGGAAAGTCCCAATGAAGATTTAAAGTGCCTTCACCTACAAATCATTACATAAGGTCTGACTAGTTCAGCATTACGCGTTGCTTAGTTGAGCTGGCCAACATTCACGGACATAGGTATCCACTAGCTGCAGCCGCTATACGAAATAATACGTACACCGACGATGTCGTAGTCGGTTCCTTTGATCAAAAAAAGGCAATTCTACTAAAACAGGAGTTAATTAGTATATTGCGCTTAGGTGGTTTTGAACTTCATAAGTGGTGTTCTAATGACTTAGATTTGCTTTCTGATCTGCCGAAAGAGCAGTTGTGTTTTGATCCTGTAGACTTTGGTCGGCACGATGCGTTAGTTGTCAAAACTCTTGGGGTCAGTTATGAGGTGCAAGGTGACCAATTTATAGTCGCGGAGCCCAAGGCTCAACTATTTGACCCTCCTACAAAAAGGAATGTTTTAAGCTACGTTAGCAAATTTTTTGATCCATTCGGTTTCATCAACCCTATATTTGTAAAAGCCAAATTATTGCTTAATAATTGGTAAGCCAAAGAATTACATGATTTATGGTTTGAATTTTATAATCAAATGCAAGGCATGTCAAGTATTCAGGTACAGCGTAATGTTAAAATGTCAAATGCTGATTCAGTGCAATTTATAGGATTTTGTGATGTTCTTCTTTTGCTTACGGTTGTTGCATGTATGTAAAAGTTATACAGGATGGTAATTGTAATGTCAATTTACTGTGTGCCAATTCTCATATTGCTCCAATTGACGGTAAGCTTCCAATTCCTAAGCTAGAGCTTAATGCTGCTGTTTTGCTTTCTAAGCTAGCGCGCTCTATCCAGCGATTGTTGCCTGATATATCTGAATGTATTCTATTTACTGATTCCAAGATTGCGTTAGGATGGATCGATTCACTGCCTGTTAAGCTTCCAGCTTATATAGCAAATAGAGTCCATGAGATTCATAAATGCAATGCAACCTGGCTTCATACACCAGGCACTCTAAATCCAGCCGATATTATTTCAAGAGGGTCTTATCCGGATGAATTGAGAACTAGTGAATTATGGTGGCACGGACCTCAATTCTTAACAGGAACTGAATATCATCTTCATATGTCTAATATAGAAATGCCATTGAGTTTGTGTAATAATGACCCTAATATCTGCTGCCAATCAAATAATTATGAATTAATGCCAGTAATAAAAGGTTTTTCACACTTGCACAAACTGATTCGGGTGATGGTTTACGTGATGAGATTCGTATCAAAATGTAAAGGTACTTTTCCCTCTAATACATCCCCATATTTAGCCCAAGAATACAAAAATGATAATTTAATTGTAGTAAGGCTTGTACAGAATCATTATTTCAGCGAAGAAATTAGTTGCTTGCAGAAGGGCCAGCCCATAAAGACCAATTTGAAAGCTTTGCATCCATTTTTGGATTCTAACCATATTCGAAGAGTAGGCGGTCGCCTTCAGCAAGCGGAGCTTACTATTGCTAACTAATTATTTGTTTTTATTCAGGCAAGATGCTTTTTAAGTTAATTTTCATTTTCTGTTTATAAATAAGCTGTTTAAATTTATTATTTTATTTTGTCAAATACATAGTTTCAGTTTTGTTGAGGGTAAGTTGCAGACATCAGCAACAAAACTTTTCAAAGATAAAATACTTTTTTATGTTTTTACTTTTTATTCTTATAAGTTTCTAATAAACCGATCTTCTTTTTTTTATAATCCACTAAAAATGTTTTTTATTTACAAAATAATTGAAATAATACAAAAATAATTATTAAATGTGCGTTTAACGCAAAATTCTTTTCAATTCTATTACAATAGTCGCTCCCGTAACGCCACATGTCTACATAGCGCATGATTTACTAAGTTAATCAAACTGAACCACAGTTAAGTAACGTCATTTACCAACTAATAAATTAGATTATTACCCAACCGCGAAATAATGTCGAACACGCAGTTTGTGGAAGTAGGGCTTCTGACTTCCGTTAACTTATGTAAAAACCTTTGGTGAAACAGAGATTACAGATTTAATAGAATTTTAATGTTTTACTGCCGACTTTAGGCTGCCATTACTGTAATAAAACTCGTGATGAATACCTAAGTAATTATTAAATTAATTACCATCAAAGCAATTAATTTAGTTAATTTTGATTAGGCGTACCTTACTTTATTTTAGTTTACATTTGCGCTTTGTGAAGATCTATAAAAATTGCTTCATGCTTTAGCGTACGGAATATTGAACGTCCTTAATGATATGTTTCTGGGTATAATTGCAATTGTTTGTTACTCTAGTTGCCTAGCAACGCTGTCGGTATTTGTTACCTTAGGTCAAACTTCTCTTTTCTTTTTCTAAAGCTTATCTGTTCCTAAAACTATGCAGAGCTTGTACTATGGGTGTCAAAGATCTGATAAACATAGTAAGTACCTAATATTACAGACACGTGATTTTTTGTCCTGGGTGGGAATCGGAACCAGAACCTTTGGCACATGATCTCTGCCATTGCCCCAACCCCATTGAACCAGTGTCGTCGAGTAGTTTGCTTTTTGGTCGTTCAAAGTAGAACGATCTTCGTATATTTACCGGAGTAGGCCTCTAACTGCCCTACTTGCATTAAGATCATTTTAATATTGCAAGTTCGTAGGCGAGTTCTCAGCAATAACATTTTTATAAAAGCTTCGTGTCACTGACTACTGATGGTATTTCATGGAAATACATAGAAACCAGTAGTTTCGCGACGACACGTCGTCTGCTGCTGCGGCGTGACGTCAGCTATGAACTTGCACCTCTATACGGGGGGCGTATCGTAGAAAGTTGGCTACCGGCGCCGATCTGCCAGCGCTTATCGGAAGTCGGCGCAGGTAGTCGACGCAGGCAGTCTCTGCCGAACCAGCGCCGATAAGCGCTACACGTCGCTGACAAGTTCCGACCTGCTCCGATAAGCGCTGCTACGCCGGCATTTGATGCTTAATTTACAAGGGAACAGCATGTAGAGGCGTTAAGGGCGTATGCACGTAGAAAATTATCGTTATCTGAATGGACCAGTGCCGATAACCAGCTTTATACGTTTATAGGCCCTTACCATCAAAATTTCCAGAAGATCGCCATCCCTGTTTCCTTTTTTTTGCGTCAGGAAATGCATTCAGGCATTCCCAAGGCCCTGGGTTCGGGACACCTGGGAGATATGGAACTCGGAACTCCTGGGAAAACAGAGACCCCTACCCCAGCCTCGGAAGGAGCAAGCTCAACTCCAGTGCACGATAACACAGACCACTGTGTCCGAAGACACGCGTTACCGTCGTCCTCGGGATCGCAGACCGAAACACACGCAGGCCCCCCCGCGTGCGCTTCGCGACCCCAAGGGCCCTTTTAGTCGCCTCTTACGACATGCATTGATACCTCGGAAGTATTAATAACACCATCTCTGTTTGCTGCCCCAACTTTAACTTACATACTCACTGGATCGAAACAGAGCCAGTCATATAAGGCTATCAAGATCTACCAAAAGCGGCGCCCTTGGCTCACTTCGAGATCGCCACTCAATGTTAATTACTAAGCGCTACTTATTTTCGCCTGAGCACAGCATTTTTTGTGTGTTCTGTACTAATTTAAAGGTCATGGTAGGCACATTGTTTCAGCTAATGACGTTACTGACCAAGGCAGCGTAAACTTATAAGTAAGTCTTCCGTCTCAGTCTTACAAGAATGCTTAAAGCAAGGATATTTTGTCTCTTTAATTTTGAGCGTTCTTTAGCCGCTAACTAGCGCCACCAATTGATTAACTGTTATAACTTCCAAATTAGACATTGTTTTTCACTGAAAGTAAAAGTAAAGAAAAGTAAAATGTCTAATTTGGAAGTAATAAAAATAAATAAATAAATCGGTGGCGCTAGTTGGCGGCTAAAATCGCCTTAAACGGAAGTGACAAAAACTTGACTGGCCTGTTGGCGCAATGGCAGCGATCCTGCATAAAAGGTCCCGGATAAAAGGTCTTCGATTATGGACATCATAAGAAAGCCCAAGGTCACTCAACGATCTATAAAAATGACTTTTGGTGTTTTGCTAGGCGATCGAAGAAAAGCTCCAAAACTGACCACCAGCCGCTCTGGAAGTCTTTTAGTTGGGCTTATTTCCAACAGCTGGCAATTAATGACTGCAAATTGATGATGATGAATCGGATATAAAGCCAGAGGAAGTTGGACAGATAGTGACAAGTCGCTTCAGTCGCTCATCAATAATGATTTTCCTTCTTACCTGTTTGACAGATGTGTCTCTGGAGCCGATCTTGGCTGTAAGCTCCCTGATGTCATTTTGTAGCTCCAGCAGCCTGGATTCATACTCCCCCTCCGTCGTGTCCAGCCGCCTTCGCAGTAGGTGTTTCTCTTGTTCCAACTCCTGGGGAAAGAAAGGGAATGGTTGTAGTGATCAGTGTGTAAATATAATTGGACCTTAGAAGAGTACAAGGCACTCCCTTTCACACGGTGAAATTGCGAACTAAAGTAGGACTTTAACCTATTTTGTGGTAGAACATGGGATCTTTTGACCCTGTTGCCCAATCAAGAGTTGGAATTTGCACTTATATAGTGAGTTTATAGTGTGTGTCAGGCAGTCTTCAGAAATTATGAGTAATTTGGGAAGGTTTACATTTTATTGGGTTATTTAAGCCAAAGCCATATTATTTCTTAGAACAGATATGCGTTTTTTCTCTTGATGGAATAATTATGTTTCCTTTGATTGTAATTAAAAATTAAAAACTTACTCGACACGTTCGGGAAACAGCCCGACAATGTAAACTAATATATTTAAGAGGAAATATGTGATTATTTGTTTATTCAATAGAATAGGCTCCGTAATTTATATTTCATTTTTGAATTGGTCAGCTGGCCCCTGAGCTGAAATTTGTAGTCACCAGAAAAAAATAATAAATCACCGCTAAGAAGCTTATTTGTATGAAAGGGTCAAGACATGCTCTGCATATTTTGTATTAAAACTACCAGGAATTCAAATGGCATTGGTTAACTGGCCCGGCAGGGTCAGATTTGAGCGGGCCCAGTTCCATAAGCGCTCTTTGAAAAAAATCATCAAAATAAAGCTGCATCATTTGCGCGTTTTTTAGGCTTAATTTTAACGGGAAAAATACTCTACGCGGGAGAAGCCGCTGACGGTCAGCCAGTATTACATAAAAGTAAAAGTAAAGTAAAGTAAAAAATACCTTTATTCATATAGACTTATAAAAAGTACTTATGACAAGTCAAAAAAAAAAATATAGTATAATATATACAAAATGAAAATAAACTTACATACAACAATACTATAATAGTTAATATCATAATTAAACATGAGAAGACTCCGGCAAGAAACTCGATGGTTACTCTTTTCAATCTTGTAAAAAAATAAAATACAATAATAATATACACAAAAATTAAATTGACGGAGTAAAGTAATAACAAAAAAAAATGTGCAGAGGAGCAGATTATACCTAAGATGACCACAAATTCTTATCATTTAAGAAATCCTCAACACTATAATAACCTC
Source organism: Udea olivalis (assembly GCA_947369235.1). Lineage (NCBI taxonomy): Eukaryota > Metazoa > Arthropoda > Insecta > Lepidoptera > Crambidae > Udea > Udea olivalis. Next base: position 2,700,278 of record OX376362.1, on the reverse strand, counting down.
GCTTCATTAACTTAGCTTTAATTTGTGACTTAAACTCGTGAAGAGGCAGTTCAACAAGAGTTTGCGGAATCTTGTTAAAATATTTTACACATTGACCAAAAAATGATTTCCCTACCTTATGCAGTCTTAGACTGGGAGTTACGAGCTTATTTTTATTTCTAGTATTCAGTTAAAAAAACCTTAGTGAAAGCCTTCAATCAATAAAGAAGTGAATCATACTATATATCTACACCATGTCACAACAAATCTGAATCTTAGACCTTCCAAGACCTGATGACCTATGTTTCACCCTATTGTTAGATTAGCGATGCCTCTAACAAGCGAGGCACAATGGCGGAATCTACGCGTTACTAACACACTTTTGTTTATTGTTGTCTGTGATTATTGTTGTCTTTGTTCTTAATGTATTGTTTATTATTAATTAGTTGCCACATGTGTTTATGTGTTAGATTTAAACTATGGTGTAAGGATAAGGTGGTTGTGCTCGCTTAAGGATCGCAAAGAATGATGATGGCAATTAAATATAACTTTATTTAAGTGAATTTTTATTTTTAACATTTAACAATGCACTATTTTCTACACAGGTAGAAACTAGAAAAAATCGACCTGATCCTAGGGATTCAAGCTAGGATTCGAACCCGCGAACTTCCACAATCCGGGTGGCTGCTCTTCTAGCGGCCTCGGTAGCTCAGTTGGAAGAGCAGCCACCCGGATTGTGGAAGGTCGCTGGTTCGAATTCCGCTTGAGTCCCTAGGATCAGGTTGCATTTTCTACCTCTGTGTAGATAATTTTCTATTTATTTTACGGAAAAAATAACATTCAGCTTCGCAAACTAAAAGCTCTGCCAAATTGGCATTGCAGTAGCGACACTTATTTCTATGCTACATTTTATATCGCTTGCTGCTATACTCATTTTGCTTATATTCTGTAGTGTCACTTATGAAATGAGTTTACGATGACAGTCGATATCCCATAAAAAGCTTGACGTGACGACAGACTTTAGCTAACTAAAAATATATGTACATGTTACTGTAGTTTACTTGAGGTGAACTCATGGTAGGACTTGTGAACGTTTAACGCAAACATGCAAACGGACAAAAGAAGAAAAACCTAAGGTGGGTACAGACTCGAACTTTTTGTAGAGTATTACTATGTAGTCTACCGTTTTTACGAATGGTACAAACAGGCAAATGCTCAGAGTGCCGAGTGCGAGTTGCAGTGAGAGAAGTGACTTCATCATCGCGTTTTGCGAGCACGGAAATGTCATTTAGTAATGGAGTCGAGTCAACGCCATCTAGCGGCCGATTCGGGCAACATTAAGGCCGCTAGATGGCGCTGACCCGATGCCATACAAATTCGCGTGTTTTTCTCGCAAAACACGATGGTGTAGTCATTCGCATCGCTCACTGTAACTTTTTTTTACATTGCCCGTCAAGATGACCTCACTCCACCTGATGGAAAGCGGTCATGAGGTCGAGATATGAGGTTGACAAGCCCAGTCATTCAAACGAATCACAGGGCTGACCATCCTCACCTTGAAGGCCTGCAGAAAAGCCCTTTCACGCCCCGCTTGAAGAACCCGGGACTATAAGAGGAAAGAATAACTCGCACTCACACTCAGTTTTCTAAAAATATTTCCATGTTATGTAACGTTATAGCTTGCTTTTTTAAAGCAAGTTGTAACAAAACATCGAGCGACATGTTTTCATTGTGGTTCGAGTAAATTTGAAAACGACGAATGCTAATGTTCTGATACAAGTGAATGCTCTAATCAAAGTCCACTATCAAATCCACTGCTTATTTTTGCTCATTGCCATACTGTAATGAGTTAAAAGTTTCAATATCACTTGCTTTCACAGACGTTCATTTAAGAATTTTAATACAATGATGGGAAGCGCCGAAGTCGGAAACAAATGCTCTTCCGATGCGGAACTCACTTTTTGTAACCCCTAATTACTACTCTCTGGGTTTAATTGGATTTTGCATAGTTAAGAACAGCTGATTTGTTTATCAGAGGATTGAAAGCTTACGGCAAATGAATACCACTTTTATCAGACTCTACGGGCAATTTCGTTTCGAAAGGTTCCAAAGTGCAAAAACATAACTAGAGTGTGAGTAGGAACAGAAACAAGCTGCAGCATATTTCTACAGGTAGAAGACTTTTATAAGTATGGTAATTAAATAAATTCAATGCAAGTAACAATATCCGACTTCGTATTTATTCTTATTTTCAAACATTTTAAAGTTTTTGACTGAAATCCGTTTTTTTTCTTGAGACAGTGATGCATACGAGTGTCAGTATGACCTCACCACCGCTTTCCATCAGGTGGAGTGAGGTCATGATGAACTTGAATGACAAAGAGACCTGGTGGTGGAACGAAGCAGTCCAGAAGGAGATCAGGGTAAAGAAAACCCTCTTCAAAGCGTGGCAAGCGTCCAAAGTTCCTGAAGATCGCGCCGCGTACAGGGATGCCAAACGTGCCTCCAAACGAGCTGTAGCCAGAGCCAGAAGTGACCACTTACGTCCTTTGTACGATAAGTTGGAGTCGTCTGAAGGGCAGAAGCTCGTTTACAAGTTGGCACGTTCGAGAGTCAAAGCGGCCCAGGATATTTCCATGTGTAAATGATACTCTTGGTAACCTGCTATGCGAGGACCGCGCAATGAAGGAGAGATAGCGCTCTTACTTCCACGAGCTGCTCAACAAGCAGCATCCACCTGAAATGCCTCCAAATTAGGGACTAGTGCCCCCGGTAACGCCTGATGAAGTCCAGTCGGCTCTTCGCCGTATGAAGAACTGAAAAGCTGTCGGACCCGATGGAGTCCCTATCGAAGCGTGGAAATCGATGGGCTCTCGTGGTGTGGGCATACTTGCCCACCTTTTCAACCGCATTCTCCTCACCGGGAAGATACCTGACCAATGGAGACTGATCATTATCACGCCAGTCTTCAAGGGCAAGGGCTCGGTGCAGGAGTGCAGCAATTATCGCGGCATAAAAGTGATGTCCCACACCACGAAGCTCCTCGAGCGCATTGTAGACTTTCGGATCTGACAGGAGTGTACAATCTCGGAGTGTTAGTGACATGGGTTTCGACCGGGTTGCGGGATCATGGACCCCGTATTTGCCTTGAGAACGCTCATGGAGGGATACAGACTGAAGAATACACCTCTGCATCTCCTTTTCTTAGACATGCAGAAGGCCTTCGACTGTGTCTGTCGTGAGATGATCGGCTGGGCGCTGAGGTCCAGGGTCGTTCCTGAAGTCTTTATTGACATTATCCGGGACATGTACCACGATTCCAGTTCCATAGTTAGGACTGCGGTTGGTGACACGCTTCCCTTCCCTATCACCGTTGGAGTACACCAAGGCTCCTTGCTTAGCCCGTTTCTGTTCAGCGTAATATTAGACGTTCTGTTAAACAGCATCCTAGACCACCATGAGCAACCACCCTGTTTGCTTATGTATGCTGATGATATAGCGCTAGCAGATTCGGACAGGGGACGGCTGGTACAACGGGTGAGTAAGTGAAAAAAAACCCTTGAAAACGGCGGTCTGAAACTTAATGTGGCGAAGACGGAGTACATGGCCTGCAACACCACAGATACCCAGTCCGTCCGCATAGGCGTTGACGTGGTCGAGCGCACGGACCGTTTCAAATACCTGGGATCTGTATTAAGCGCGTCCGGGGACATCGACCGCGACGTCAGAGCCCGAATTTCCGCGGCTTGGGCCAAATGGCGTGAGGTGACTGGTGTCATTTGTGACCCCAAAATGCCGATCAAGCTGAAGGGGCAGGTCTATAAAACCATCATTAGGCATATCCTTTTATATGGCAGTGAAACATGGCCGTTACTAGAGCGACACAAGCAGGAGCTGCGCGTCACGGAAATGAAGATGCTGCGGTGGATGTGTGGAGTCTCACGCAAAGATCGCGTGCGTAACACCCACACCCGCGGCAGCCTTCGTGTTCGTGACATCGCAGACAAGCTGAAGAGCCTTCGTTGGTATGGTCATGTCTCACAGAGATCGGCAAACTACGTAGGCAACAAATGTCTGGCCATGCCGCCCCTGCCAGATAGGTAGAAGAGGTCGACCCAAAAAGCGGTGGCTAGACGTCGTTAAGGGTGTCATGCGTGCCAACAGACTCACCACTGAGGATGCACAAGACCGCGCGAAGTGGGCCAAGAAAATAAGAAAGGCGGTACCTGGGACCCCACACACCAGTGTGGGTTCACAACCGGGATAGACCGCACAGATGATGATGATGATGATGATGGAGTGAGGTCATGATGGATGCTCAAAAAGAATAAAACGATATGAATTCATTGTCATTATCATCAGATCGTCCACTGTTCTTCACAACAGAATTCCAGTGGGATTGGTTGAAGGCGGCCTGCACACAACATTTTAGGACCTATCATTAATTGATTTACGTGGTGACACTAATATATATATATTATATGTAATATAATATAATTTCTTTATTTGCTTAAAAAGTGGTAAGTATAAAAGATGTTAAAATGTTGAAGCCGCACACTTTTCGCCAGATACTGGCATCAAAATATAATTACACAATTATGATACACTTAGGACTACTACTACCAGTACGTGGTGGAAGGGGTGAGGAGAAGAGCGCAGGAGGTGCACTTACGGAGGTCGGCGGAGAACCTGGCCAACCCGCTCTATGGCCGCGACACCATAGAGGCGATACGGCCGGTGCTCAACCAGTGGGTGCGGGAGAAGTGGCCTCTTCGTACCGGCTAGTGCAGGTGCTTTCCGGGCATGGGTGCTTCGGGAAGTACCTGCAAAAGCCCGCGGTGCCACGAGTGCGGCGCTGATGAATTTACGGCCTTGCACACACTCCAGGTGTGCACAGCATGGGCCTATCAGCGCCGTGCCCTAGTGGCAGTCATCGGCGGAAACCTCTCGCTCCCGGCCGTTTTTCGGGCTATGTTGGGGAGCGAGGAGGCCTGGATGACGATAATCTCCTTCTGCGAGGTGGTGATGACGCAGAAGGAGACCGCGGAGAGGGCCCGAGAGGATGATCCTCTGGCGGCCCCTGTCCGACGCAGATGGCGGGGGCAAGAAGACAGCGGTTCGCCCGTCCTCCTCCTGCTCCCTAAAAGCAGCACCGTGGTGAAAGGTGAAAAACCCTGAAAGCCGGGGGGCTTTCCCCCTATTCTATGGTTTTCCCGCCGGGGGTGTCCCAGTATACAGGGATGACCCCATAGCGTGAGGAAGCTCGGCGCATAAGCTGGGCCGACCGCTGGGACGGTGTGGTAATCTTTTATATTGTTCTCGCTCAAAATACCGGTTTTAACCATTTTTAACTGGTTTGTTGTATTACATAGTATCTATCATTACGAAACTAAGAATAATAATTCACATCCACGCAGCTTAGTCACGGGTCGTGTTGTTGAAGTTTGAACTACAGAACCTTGACGCAAAGATAATGTTTTTCCATGTCGTCCCGTTCCAAGCGGTGAGGTATACCCGGGTTGTTTTTAGTGGATATTCCGCCGGCTTCACCGGCGAGGAGTCCCACATACCCCCACTGCCTCCCCCAGGCAGTGGGATAGTGCGTAAATGCATTTTCAACCCGGAAAAAAGGGTATCTAGTATTGAAATTACAGTGCTCTTTTTTCCTTGTAAATAAATGAGGATTAATTTAGGCAAATACACTAATTGAACTTAAAAAAGGCACGATAGTGCTATTTGACGTTTAATACTGCATCGTCATTGGCTGACAAGCTGTCAAAATACGAACAACTAGCGATGAGGTCGCGTTGCGAGTTGGGGCCTTATTAGTTTTCCCTGAGGCCCCTTAAGCAATGCCGCATCAGTGAATTGTTAATTTCCGTATAGAAAATATTAATTATTAAAATAAAAAACACCAACGTAGAAAATCCGATGCAGTTCAATTCATTGTTAATGCTGCAAATAAACCATTTTCTTTGTAATAAATGAATAGTGGTTAATAAACCAGACTATGTAAATGTAATGATTACGTCTGGCCACGTTATGAGGAACAATATTTTTCATAACAAAAGAAATATTCTTGATAACACGTCAGTTTGCTCAGTTGCAATTGTTTAAACACTACGCAGATGGTTTGATAAAACAGTTTGTAAATTTTATGTCAAAACTATTGCGCATATTTTCCTGTTATACCTAATCGAAAAGTTTACGTTCGGATCGCTTCCATTGGCCAAGGCATTAAGAATATCCAACAGCTGTTCTTTGCGACTGTGTCTAAGTATAGCCTGATATTAGAGGTTTTATTTATTATGACCATTTTGATCAGTGCGCCTATGTCTTAAAATGATCATGCTATAAGAAAACAGCTTCATATGTAAATCTTCAGTGGATTGGTTGGATAAGGTAAAGTGCGAGCGCGACTTAAAATTTAAAAAATAATTTTAGAAACTGTTTCAGTATCATATGCTAACTACTGCTATATGTCAGTAAAACTGGAAAAGTTTACTTCAAAAACTTCGGTTGTTTTATTTCATACTAGCTTTCTGCCCGTGGCTCTGCCCGTGTTATCGTGATATATAATGGCCAAATTATAAAAATCTTTGTAAAATGTAGCCTGTGTTATTCTGATGTATTACTGTAAAGTTTCATCTAAATCCGTTCAGTAGTTTTTGCGTGAAAGAGTAACTAACATACACACACACATACATCCACACAAACTTTCGCATTTATAATATAATACCTATTACATTATAGTAAGCTTAGAATAATTACACCTATAAGGATAGTTCCATATAAAAAGGCGCGCCATTTGTGATGCCAAAAACAACTGTCAAATTAACAATTCGTTACACATTTAATCACAATTTTCAGTATTTAACATGTATGAATACCACTTGTGTTTATCTGTTATGTTGTTGCAACCATTCACCGCACAAATAAACATTTTAAGGAAGCTCTTACCTCGAGTAATTAACATCGGTAAGTTCAGATCCAGACGTGACGTCCTGTTAATTGTGGCATCAAAACGGGTGCCCCGACTCGCCTTCTATGCGTAATTATTCTAAGATAGTAAGTAGGATTTTTCTCTATCAATTTTGCTTACTTAACATAACTAATGCGGTCAAGTCATTCACCAGTGTCACCTAAGAAACAATACGTAGGTACGTTTATTTAAATTCATCACTTGGGTCACGATGACCAACGTACTTAACCAGTTAACTAGATAGAAACTGTTTAAAATCGATTTACATTTACCACGCCGCGCCGCTTCATTTCTGTAGCAAGATTACAGAACGATTTAGTAGAAATTGCTTCAATATTGAAAGTGAAAACTGCATTATAAAATGCTCGTACAGCGAAAAAAAAGAGTGATGATACAAATTGCATCATATTTGTACCGTTTGTTGAGGAAAAGAAAGTATTTTTACAGTTTTCAAACTTCTTCACAACATGTTCTTTACAACTGAGTCATCTTTGGAAATTGAAAGACGACTCTCAATTAAGGAGTTTATTAATTTTAAAGTAACATTTTAAAATCCTTTTTCTTTCCTTCATAAAACATTTTACTTACTTATGTTTGCGAAGTTTGTGTGACAGTTAATACCTAAATAAAGTTTTTATTCAAGTCTAAGTATTTATCTAAGTAACTATTTTTTTAACAGTTTCCTGAGTAACGAAGCTTTAGTTAAGCTTTGCTTAAAGTGAGATGAACTTAGCGTAAGATGTAAAGATAAAAGCATTACTAGGGACCATGAGAAATTCTTAAAAAAACATTGTGGGTACCCATATTTTTTTTTCTGTAACAGAAAACGTAGCTTAGTTTTTTAGCAACGTAAACATTTTAATACCGCTTTGACTTATTATAAGTAGGTACACGTTGGCCTACCTACATACAATGGGTGTAGTTAGAAATCTTTTATCCTTGTAATGATGGGTATTGATTGATCTAATCACAGTCGCTAATATTTATTTTCGTAAATTATAAAATATACTTTTCATTTATACGACTACTTGTCCTATAAATCCTAAATTAGACTAAATTTTATCAAATATGTTCATTGATAAATATCTACAAACACATTAAATAAATACACACTCTTATATTAAACTTACCTTTGTCTTTAAGTAGGTGAGATCACATCTCAAACAATAATAATTCGCGTTCTCAAAAAATATGAAATCCGTGCAAGTACCATCTCATGCGCATCTATTCATAGTTCATTCTTAATTATTTAACTAGTGTGGTAATTCGTAGAAATCACGGAAACAGGGTTGTTGAAAGTCATTGTCTGGGTGTTCTGAGATTGTCGTGTGAGATGCTCTGGCCCAGTTTAAATTGTCATCTCGGTGCGTGAACCATGACCGACTCTGATAGAGGCAATGTGATGTTTTCACAACTTTTTTTTGCATAGTACAAAGTACAAACACGCACGAGTAACTCTAGCGTTGCAACATTTGTGCGTTGCGACATTTGTGTGAGAATCTGAAGAAGAAATATCAATGAGTTTACTTTCTCGCAACTTAAGAACAAGGAGCGATGTAGTTCTACGGTAGATACTAGATAGATATTGCTGCAGTTAATTAGGGGCAGTCCGTGTTTCACAGTAAGGCATTATAGAAAAACAAAACAGCGACAGCAAACAATATTTTACGAAAACCATAATGTGCATTTTCCTAGTCGCGCAATGCGTGGATGTTTTTCTTCTGAAAAAGCTATCAGATTTAACTCCAAATTATTGTTTCCGCCTGAAAGACATACATATGTAATTGAAACTTATAGCTATGTGGTTGCACAACTCTTGCCAAAAATTAATTATAAGTTCGCGTCATCTGGTTTCATCGACAAATTCTTTTATTTTGTACAAAGTCCTTATCTATTACACTTTTGTGTTGATGATCATCACAACCACAATTCCCAAACTCCCGAACTCAACTCACTGCTTATCTGGCTACTGTGTCCCCATGTCTTTACCTTTATCGAGACGATGTAACAATAAGACAACGTACTTTTCATTGTATGCTCTCTGCCTCATAACTTTACTTAAACGTATGGGTAAGGAGAGCAGCCTTGATAGACAGAGACAAGGGAGAAAGTTTTGATTGCCCTTTCTGTCACAACGCCATATTGTCGACCTGTGTCTCAGATATGATGGAAAAGATTCATATTTCTAAACAAGCAATTAGTTTTGTACTTTCTCCATTAAGTGAGGTCTCGTTAAAATACTTCTCTACAAAAAACGTGATAGATATGATATCGTTAAAAAAATAGATCAGACCAGCTTTATCCATTTGCTTTTCATTTATGAAACCTCAACCTTATACTTCCTCCTTGTATATAAAAACTGAAACGGCCATACATAATTTATTTATTTATTTAGGTTCCCCAACAGCAAAACATACATAACATTTTATAATTACAAAAAGTTACCATGTTGCTGGTCTTACAAAAAAGTTTAAAAGAAATAACTGTTTTTTCTCTTTTATTAATATCTCTTAAATATAGCGAGCAAATCAATTGTAGCGAGTAAGCAACATACATATCACTAAATTCATTACTACCTAAGGGGTTGGTATACTTTTCTATACCAAAAAGTTTGGTCCATAATTGAACTAATTGAGCGGTGATATACAACACAAGAAGAAAATGCACATTTTACAGCAAACGCCACGTACTAGAGCTCAATGCAATAAAGATATTTTGTGACACTACAGGCTTCCAGAATAATTTATTTTACAAAAAAGATATCTTTGAATAATAACATAATAAGAAACATTAGCAAGGAAAGCAGTAAATTAGAGGCAGTTTAGCAGTGAAAGTGAATCGCGAGACTGCGCGCGCGCCATTTGACATGCGGGCCGCGACAGAGCAGGGGCGGATTGGATTTGTATAAGTTCTTTATATTGAGAATGTTTAGGTAGTGTTTCGTTTTTGCGGTGAGTAAGGGGGAGCAATAGCTGCAATTTATGGCTCCACAATAGTTCCTCAGGCTTAACAGGGTCAGTAGTGCACTTGTGATGGGTCGATTGCCATCTATGTATGGTCCGTTGCTACCATGGATAATCTTGAGTGTGGTCTGGATGTGACTTGATCCGTTAATGGTTTGACAAGGCGTGTTCAAATTCCGCTCAACACGTCTTAAGGCCGAGTTGATTTTTCATAGTTTTCCTATATACATAGATTTGAGTTCGTTAGTTTTATTGCTCAAAGATCTATGTTGCTGCCATATTTGCTGCATGCGATAACATCCATAGAACAAACTCAACTCAACCAGTTACGGTCCACTGATGGACCCATCTTTCAAATGTAATTATGAGTGTTTATCCATTGTTTTTTGAGTGCTCCTCTCCTTATATTATTCCTCCATGGCGTCCCGAGGTAGAAGAAGATCGGTCTTTACCCAGCAGAAGTAAATGGTGTGTTTGTATTTTTATCCATCATACGATACTAACTGCTGCTTCAAGGACAAATCATGCCATTTATAAATATGCTGATGCCGTGATTATATGGTTCAAACCTTAGACTAATTACACCTAGAAAGATAATTCCATACAAAAAGGCGCGCCATTTGTGATGCCAAAATCAACTGTCAAAATAATAATTCTTCACACATGTAATCACAATTTTCAGTGTTTACCATGTATGAATACTACTCGTGCTTTTCTGTTATGTTGTTGCAACCATTTACTGCACAAATAATTTTAAAGAAACTCTTACATCGAGAACTTAACATCGGTAAGATCAGATGAAGACGTGACGTCCTGATATTTGTTTCATCAAAACGGGTGCCCCGACTCTCCTTCTATGCGTAATTATTCTAAGGTTCAAACCAATCTTCCTGTAATTAAATCAATAATTCAATTATGTATTCACTAACATAAACCTCTTCGTGTATAATTTCAATTCGTGCTTTGCGTTCCTACCGCCTCATGCATTTCGCCGGCGGTCGACACGATCATGCAAATAAGGTAGATCTCGATGCAATTTCGTGATGATAATTGCAAATTGGTTGCCAATCGCAAAAAATTGCGATTCATCGTTTTGATGTTTTCATAATCATCAGATTTCATACTTTTCAAGTAGAATCAGCGCGAGGTTTACCTCTGGTGTGGCTTGAAACATGATGCCATGAGAATTTTGCCTAAATCCTGAGTACGATCGGGCAATGCAAAGTCGTCGAGCATGGTATGTTAAGAATTTTCCGTGACACAGCTACTTTGTGATCACCAAATTGCAAGTAGCAAGTTTATTTGAATTTAAATAATCAAACAAAGGTAAACAGCATACATAAGGCGACTGTTGCAGCACTGGCGTGAAAATCCTCCAGACTCAAGCACTCTTGCCTGGAGAGTTTGCATAAAACTGGCCTATTAATGTAATGGTAGCGATTTTGCTTCAGCACTGGCGGTTGTGGTTGCGATCCCCACCCGTGAGATACAATGTGACAAAAACTTTTGTTTGTTGCATATCTGGGTGTTTTATCTATTTAAGTATGTATTTAGAAACATTTAGTATGTTTATCAGTCTCTGATACCCATAGTACAAGTTTTGGATGATCTTGGAATTTGTCCCAGATATTTATTAATTTAAAACAGAACCTAAAAAAAAACCCAGTTGGGTTTTTTTTTAGGTCCGTGCTCCGTCCCTGCTCTACATTAGCCGTACGCACCGCGACTCTTGCGCAGCGCGTCGTGAATCCTAATCGGACGTCCGTGACGAAGGACTAATGACATAATGCGGAGACTGCACTCTTAATCGACTTCTGAGGACAATTTGATGTCGTTAGGTGGCCATGATGGCTGATTTGTAGAATGCGAGGCCAGTAAACCTTGGCGGAGTACATGGTTTCATAACAAAGGCTTTTGTATACATTCCGTTAGGACAAAGCCCTCCTGATGGGGGATAAAAAATGTGTAGATAAATAAACTTTATTGCACAAACCAACTAAAACAATAATATTTAATGATAATTTATCGCTAGAGAGTGTTTTCTTCCAGGCAACTTTTGGGTAGAGGAACTTCTTAAAGCTTAAAGATGTGAGAAGTAAATACATATAACTTTAGGAAAAAACGTAAAATATTACTAATATTTCCCTAACTCAACACTTAATTAACTACCAATCAAGCTACGAGTACTAACTATTCTTTATCATAGCAAAGTTATGTTTTTGCTAACACACGATTTTTCTTTCACGCAAAAATCAATTTGACTGACCTGTTAGTGCAATGGCAACGATTCTGCGTTTAGCACCGGAGGTCGTGGGTTCGATCCCCACCCATGACAAACATTTATGTGACGAACATTTGTGTTTCTTGTGTGTCTGGGTGTTATTATCTATTTAAGTATGTATTCAGAAATATTTAAGTACGTTTATCAGTCTCTGACACCCATAGTGCAAGCTCTGCTTAGTTCGGGGTCAGATGATCTTGGTGTAATTTGTCCTGGATATTTATTCATTTATTTCATATAACTAAGATGTGAAGAGTCACAGTAAATTATTCAAAAGAGTATTTGAAGCTAGCTTCTTACGTCAGCAGTTTTTCTCAATCAGTAGGTATTAAACGATAAATATAAATAAATAAATAAATATGCGCCAGACAACACACCACTTGCCATGGTCTCGAAGTAAGGATAAATATCCTTGTGTTACGAGGTACCAGACAGGGAAATAAGCCAGGGGCGTCTCCCAGCACACCCAGACCCGAGCCAATTTAGAAAAAGTCATTTTTGAATTGACCCGACCGGGAATCGAACCCGGGACACCACGGAAGCCAAGGCGAGAAACCGTGCTACAGCACACTGCGCCAATCGTGTCGTAATATACTAGATTCAAGTAAGGAAATAACCTCAAGTATGTTTAGCAACAGCCTAATCAATTATCCAACCTTTAATTAATACTTATAAACACTTTAAGTTGTACTTAGCTAATGAATTGTCGGCGCTTTCATCTGCTTCAGTTTCTCGTCCCACTTCTCCAGAAATTAAGGCTAAGCATTGATTGCAATCTAATAATTATACACTTTGTCTTGAATGCAAGTGATAAGCGCAAGCGGGTAGCGGTAACCGATGCAACAGTCATACGATTATCTGATGGTTGCGATTAGGTTTAGATTTTTATGATAAAGACATGTAACTTTAAACAATTAAAAAATATAACAAACTGTGACGATTTCACCAAGATCATCTGACCCTAAACTAATAGACTATTCTACTACTTCTACTATGGCTGACAGACTGATAAACATGAAACAAAGTTTTTCATAACTTAAAAAGATATTAACAGTCAGATACAGAACAAGCCCATTTTTTTTTTATGTTTGTCTTAAGAATGTTGGTTTTGGGTGTTGATTGACCACACTTCGGCGCTATAGGACATCTACCTATTCCACCCAAGGGTCAAAACAATCCACTAAAATCATTGATGTCCAACCCGGTTATTCAAATTTGTTTGAAATTGTCATCATGTCATTCATAAACACTTGAGTTATCTCATTATTTTTCCTATTGCTTACTATTAATACCTTAAAAAAGTAGTAAGGAAAATCTAAGTTACGTGTTTCTAACAATCTCTAATCGAACATCAATGGTCGCTAACTCCAGAATACGGGCCTAAGTGTCCTACGTGTTTCGACACATTGCCCTACAAAAATATGAAAACGATCTCTCATCTACAAAAAACATCACGACACAGTCCATTTTCAAATTTAAACGGCCATTAAACTGAGCAAATGAGGAAACCTGACTCTGAGGGTAATTAACGTGTTATATAACAGTTCATGTCTTGGGCCACGCGCTAAGGTCACACGGAGGTAAGGTTGTCACCACTAGTGTGGAGCTTTAGTTGTGAATAATAAATCCACAATTAAAAATGTTTATTTCTGAACGGTTAAAAGAGAGCTGTGTAACAAACATGTTTCATTATTATCTAATCTATATATTTTTTTAGATTAAAAATTGATAAATATGACTACTTTGTTTGAATTCGTGATGTCATAGCAGTGTATTTTAAATAGAACCATTTTGGGAATCTTCCACTTGAGAAGTCTTGAAGAATTTTCTTCCATTGATCGTCGTATCAGGTGAATAATGAAGATGCCCAAAGCTACTCTCTTATTTTGGTAGCTTGTTTGATTGCACAATGGCTTTTGACCACTTTGTTAAGGCATCAGCATGAAATCAGCATCTTTCTATCCTGCCAAGTTTTTCACAATTAACTTTCTGTGAATATTGTGAAGTACCTACCAAATACTGTACACTATTTTTTTCCTGATTAAATATGCCCTCCAAAACCCTCCAATCGTTTATTTGCTTACTAGGTACATAGTTAGTATTCCCATTATCTCGTTGTGACAGCCCTACGAATCTGATTGACTTAAGCAATACTTCCGTAAAAACTTGCCATTGTGCTATTTCAACATGCCCGATTCGAATTGTTCGAATGCTGTTTCGTCGATTTGAACAAAACACAGACAAAGTCACAGGTAATGCCTACTTAGGTTTATTGCCACATGTGAGGTCGTCTACCTCGTTAACGGTGTCGGATAACTTCCTTGCTCAATTAAACTTTAGTACTTTGTAAATTGAAATAATAAGGAGAGTAATTTTAGTAATGCATTTTTTTCCGCACATTTGCTGCAAATATTCAAGAAGCAAACAAAAAAAAAATGGAATGAATCAATTGTTGTTTTTATTTAATTGAATTTGTTTTAGTTTTTGCACCGTCTTGAATTATCTCATTGACCGCGAGGTTGAGTGGTAGAGAATCCGCTTGGCTGGATTAGAGAACTTTAATTTCACAAGAGCTTTATAATGCTCAGTACCATGTTATCAATCTAATTATAAATTAAAAAAATATTAATTAAATAACCCTGAGTATTACAGTACAGTGTTTCTGTAACTCACACAAACTGTCTTATAAAAACGAGATTTTGAACTTCAACGACCGACTTGGTGTAATGGTTAAGAAGTTGGCTACTACACCAGAGGTCGCGGGTTCGATCCCCGCACAGTACAAACATTTGTGTGCATGAACATGTCTGTTTGTACTGGTCTGGGTGTCTCCTATGTATAATAAGTATGTATTTACAAAAGGAAATGTATTTAAGTATGTTTATCCGTTGTCTAGTATCCCATAACACAAGCTTTAATTAGCTTACTTTGGGGCTAGATGGCGCTGTGTGGAATAATGTCCAGGGATATTTATTACCTGACTGAAATTACTTACCATATTATAGACCTCATACCTACTAAACGCTTCAAAGGAAGCACTTAGGATATCACTAACAGCCAGCCACACAAATTACTAACACACTTAGCACAAAGGAATAGTGTGAAGTCGGAAAACGGGAAGCGTCAAGTAATATTAGCTTAAGGAAGGATTTAAAAAACATACTATACCTTATTACTATATGTTTAAAAAAAAGTAAAATATTAACCTCTTTACTAAGTGTACCAATACAATCGATCATTCGTGTTTTCTTAACCATGCTTACCTATTGAGAGATTTATGTGATCACTAACTCAGGGCTACGATTCAAATATACGTTGCTCGATAGAGAATTTAAACTTAAACTGGAGTTACAACTTTGATCATGTATAATCGGCTCACGTCAAGAGTGACATTGAGCAAAAAATATTGATAAATAGCGAAGACGCAATTGTAAAATGTAACAACATACTTCTGAATGCAGTACCAAATAAAACGTATCGATAGTTGGAATTAAATGTTGAAAGGAAAAGATTATTCTATAACACCTATCGGGTAAATGAGTTGACTTCAACTCATTTACCCGATAGGTGTTATAGAAGATTGTAACAATTGTATGACACGTGACAAAATCGTGTATGCTAGCCACTCGAACACATAAAACCAAAAATTATATTTCAGTGAATGTATCTTTTCATTAAACTGCAATCACCAGTTTCTCTAATATCAATCCAACTAAGTCATGTATTCTCTGACACACATTACATTGCAAACCACCAGCGTTATGCAAACTCTCAGACTCGCTACTAACAACGCTATAATATCCACATGCACGTCTCACTGGCACTTAATCATTCCATTTTTCCTCTCAGCTATTTTCCCACCATTTTCTTGTTTTCCCTGAACGAGCAGTTTTACTGAAATGGCGAAATTAACCTCATTACTCCTTACTAAGTTACTCAATAGCGTTTCAAAAAACTCCGCGGAAATGCTTGATGTAAAACAATGAGCATATTTCGTCTGATGAAACTAGGAATGGATGAGAGCATCTTGTTTCAAGAATTCACTTTGTATCACTTCTTCTGGTTGTAGGAAATGAGAATGATCATTGAATTGATTACGGAAGACCGAAAATATTGGATGTTTGGTATAGGTTTATGAATGTTGGGCTTTATCTGAAATCATAAGGTGACTATCTTATTTTAGTAAATATATTAGGTCCTATCGCGTCAGCGCAAAACTTGAATTTTCATCCTTACTAGAAGAATATATTACGCAACTTTCTGGCGAGAGTTTGAACAAGGTAATATCAAGCTCTCTATCATTTGTTTCTTGCTTGCTAGTTTCAGCGAGGTCCCTTTTAGTAGTATCCTCTTTACTACTGACTCACAAAAATTACATTTCTGTCTATTCAATAGAATACAAACTCGGCACTGTAGTAGGTTGTTTCATTAGCAACCGGAGATTAACAATAATTTTACGTACTGGCCTTTAAAAAACAAGCTGATAATTAAATTTGTATTTGACCTCTTTGGTATGAGAGAACGTTTCTAAGTTAAACTCGAGCACAGAATTATCATGATTGTTCTAAAGTGCAACCTCTAGAAGTTTCCGGTTGAGTGAAAGACGTACTCTTAACCCCAGGTCATTATACGAACCAACAGCAATTAAGGCTCATAATCAGTGCGCGACAACAGACAAATGGCCTGTTGCAGCAACGGCTAATATATTTATCGTGGGCAAACAGAACTCACAATGTTGGGCTTAATTCTCACGTTGTTAACTTAATAAGACTGATAAGTCCATATACATAAATACATACATCCAAGCAAACGCACACACAGGCGCAGTTATTTATCATAAAAGAGGGCTTTGTAGGTTGACTTTTCTGCATGTCTACGGCCATTAGACTAGTATCTAGGATGGCAAATTTCCTAGTGAGTTCCTAGAAAATCACAAAACTTTTTTCAACAGTGGAAGTCTCCTCAAAAAACTCTCCAGTGGCTTTGATACTTTCAAAATATAAAGAAGGAATTTCAGATCCAAATGTTGAGCATGGTACAACAGAAAAAAATTACTTACTAACCTCATGCGGCTTCCTAATAGAACCGCCAATTTTACAACAGAAACTAAAAAAACCTTCTCAGGTATTCCAATAGATGTGGTAGGGAAAATCCATCCGAGCTCCAGTTTAAATCTACGCTCAACATGAGTTTTCATACAATCCCGGAGTTTCCGGACGCAGGCAATTTCACATGACTCAGTGGAATGTTGTAAAAGAGCTTTGTGTGATGGCAATGATTGAACACAGTTTAGATCACTAGAACATTCATTGTTGATGTTAACTGTATCACCAATGAAACAGGATGTCACTTATGATGGCCCAGTCACACTTGGGATCAAAAACCATTTGTTACTTCATAAAAGCGTTGCATGTAGATAAAAATAAATAATTCAAAGGTGGAGGAGGCTTTTTCCATAAAAAAAAGGCCGCCATCTTTGAAATCACGTCACTGTTACTAATAGTTACTATAATTGGGTATGGCTAGATGCTCAAGATGCTGGTCAATGCGGGGTAGTGGTTAAAAATCGAGTTATCTTCCGAAAAATCCTAAAAACACACTTCGCTCGGCCAGGGTTTTATCCTCAACTACAGGGTGAAAATTCTAACTGGGGCAGCCGATGCAAAATCTTAAGCCGTTGGCACTTATTTTGGGTTTAAAGTAATCATTATTACGGAAGACTATATCGATTTCGCAATATGATATTAAAATTCGTCTAAGGTCATACTTTGTATGTGCAGTTGTCCGACTAAGAAGGTTAAGCTTAAATACCTCATTACCGTCCTTGTCTGGATCTTCGTTGCGAAAAAAGACATTCAATTTTTGTTAAAATAAAGTTCGTATTGCGAAAGAGTAGGTTATAAAGTCGTGCCGTTACAGGATTACTTATTTTGGTAACAAGTCAACAACATCTAAATTTATAACTTTAGTTCATAAGGCTTAACAACGGCAGTTGTCATTTTTATTTTTTATAGCAGATTACGGGACAGCATTATTATTATGAACAAAATAAGGTTACTTGGAACCGCTGATCCTAGCAGCATGGCCAAATTTAAGAGAGTCAATTTTCAAAGCACTAACAAAAGTGACAAATTAACTTATTTGTGATAATATTTTGAGCGCTTTACAGGCAGAAAAATAGTCTTCAACATATATGTTCAGCGAAGGACATCAATTGGTGTTAATGCGATGATGAGAGATATGGTCGAAGGCGTTCGTATTTTCAGTCCAACTGTTTGCCCACGAGCATAAAGCACTGTTGTGGCTTTAAGAACCTTGATATCGACATTAATTCATAACTCCGAATCGCTGAACCATCAAGCAGCAATGCCAATCCTAAAAGGGTCAATCTTCGTTCGTGACCAAAAATACACCAAAAGTGCCAAATCACATGAACTAAACGCGTGTGAGAATATTTGGAGCGCCGAATTCCTTATTGCCACGTAACACGACAGAACAAGTATTAGGGTCGCCGATTACGTTCGTTTACGACATTGTATTGTTTCTGTGGGACATGCTGTCTGTTGCAAGGGACGTTAACATTACGATTTAGTAGCAGCGTGATTCGTTTGTAAATAGTTCATTCATGTGCAACAGATTCGTTTTTCTAATTGCCATACTTGGTAATGCATTTACCTTGTTGGTACTTACTGCTGACACACAAAGTAGATCTCACCCACACTGCTACAAATATCACATCTTTTTTTTGGTTCCGTAGTAAACAATGTCCAGTTTTACTATTTTCATTGATACTTGAAAACCAGAATGTGGCTGAATGAGTCCAAGGCTTGTTGACCATTTGCCGTTGTGCTAAACGAAACACCCAGAGAAGCCCTCACTTCTCCAATGTTATTTAGAACACAATGTTAAAAATTCCAAACACCCCTGATAACTGCAGTAGGCAGAATAATCTTAAAAACGTTATGGACCCTATCTGCTAACACCGGCTTGCATAACGGCAAAATGCTTAAATGACATGAAACTAAATGCACCTCTTGCACAGGCATTTTGAAATTTACGAAATTTCGCAACACAAAGACATGTTTGTTTTTAACATGAAATGGCTTTTTTCGCAACGAACATTTAAACAAGGACATCTCCATATGGTATGACGTGATTAACCGTGATGTTGCTGAAAAGGCAAGTACTTAAACGTTGAAGGCTAAGATGAGGCTTTGATTGCTTATCTTCTAGGTCTAAGTTTTTGAAACAGCGTTAATTTCATCACTTAAATCTGTACATACGCATAAAAGTACCAATGTTAATATTACCAAAAAAGAGTACATTGCGAAAAATTATTGTGCCGGCTGCTGACGAAAATTTCCAACAGCGAACGGATCGAAGCCTGAAAATTAATCGTGCAAAATCAGTGAAGTAAATTGTTTACTTTTATTTTACTGACACATAGTTTTACAAAACCCCGCCGTAAAGATTTCTGCTTCACCTAGTGGCTGACTGGTAGAGAATGCCTTTAGGCATTAAGTCCGCCAATCGTACTTTTCTTTGTACAATAAATATCAAATAAATAAAAGTAATTCACTAGCGTTCTTCAAAACCCTTAGATTTGAGTAAGAAGTCACAACGTTACGTCTGGTTTAATGGCTTCGCCGTGAAAATAAACACATTTTTATCTGTGCAAGAAAATATGTCAAAAGTTCACCGCATTACGGTACACAAACCAAATTCCTCTGGGGAATACTCATACACTCATCAAAAACGCATTTAAATTTCATTAGAAACAAGAACTGAGTACAAGCATAGTGTGAAAACATAAATATTTATCATTCAACATAATCAGGTTACGTTACAACAATGTTTGCTAAAACTCTACGCCTTTTCTAATCTTGAATCATTACCACATAGAAACAGACAAGCGTCATGGGCTAACTGATTACTACTGATTGCGATCATCAGATATCTAAAACAACAGTTCCTTTCCTTATATCATTTATTTTAATTGACTCGGAGGAATCGCGAGGCGTATCTAATGTGTTAACGAAAATATGAAAACGCAGTGCGGATTTAAGCAGCGTAGTATGTAATTATAAAAGGAAAGTGGAGAAACTTGGACATGTGCAAGGTTATTTCGCAGTTTCAGAAGGGCAAATAGTATATTTTATGGTTCTGACAAGAGCTTTAGACTAAGTGACAGCTAACCTTGCCTCACACTTGGGGCTGCCAGATGGCCGAGAAATCAAAGTGCCGGAATTTGTGCGTCTTGTCGGACATCCCAGAATTCCGAATGTCAGGTATTTCACACAAAGATTCACACATAGTTTATCTAAAATAACCTACTGCAGTAATAAAGAAAACGAAGTTGTGGGTAAACGTTGGAGAAATGTCTCATAAAGAATGAGGATGCATCTGACAACTCTTCTTCACATTGCGTTAATCTCATCTTCAACAGCATAATCTTCAACAAGCTGTTCACTAAACATAGGCATCTCCTATTGTGCAACAGCAACACATACAATTACACGTAGGCTCAGTGCATTCGTTGGAGAGGTGTATGTAAGTATGTAAGGCCACTGGCAAAATTTACTGAAAGATGTTATCAAGGCGCCCTAAAGCCTACAAAACACGGATTTGCTTGACATCACCTTAAAAAACACGTTTCCGAAATCAATGGATACATTTATAACAAATCAAAAATTGCCATCCACGCTCATAATTAAACTGATAATGAAATTCAAGCATAATGTCCTGACAAGTCACACGTTGTCACCTGCACAAGAAATATAGCAAAAGGCTGTGAATCAATCGTAATAGAACTGTTTGTTGCGATGATGTTCGATATCTTTATGTAACGTGACGTGTGAAGCGAGTGCAACCGATTGGCACATACGGTATAATCAATGTACATTGTATTGCGTAGAACGGCAGATGTATTTCCTGGATAAGGAAAGTCAATTTTTATTTTTGATATCGACAGGTCTGAGTAATGAAAGCCGGTCAAAAATACAAGCCAAAAGTAACAGTAACAAGACATTTTAGGAATGTCTTTCACAGTAAGAGTCAGACCCCTAGAATTCAGAAACGAAAATCAACCCCTCTAGTTGATGCTGATATCATATGTCAGTAGAAATGAAAAGGACAGCTATCTCGCCCCGCCGGTATTCATTTTTTTTTAAAGTTTTGTACATGTCTTTTCAGTTACTACCAGACAATTACATGTTGGGCAGATTAAAGCATGTTTAGATATTTATTCATGTAGGTATTTAAATCCTTTTATTAAGACATGGTCGTAACTGACATAGTCATATTTAGTCTAGATAGAGATATCAACTTGAATTATTTATATGCAAAAGTTACAAATAGGATCGATGGTTGGTTTCATTTCGGTTAGTGGGTAACAATATTTCACGTAAAAGTGAAAAAACTCACGATTTTGGGCCAATTTTGCAAGATACAACCGCTCAACATGCAAATAGCAGCTTAAATATTAACGTTAAGCTTATTCGTTAAATAATATGGTGAAAGTGAAACTAACTCAATTTACTTACATTATATCAGTTGTAAAGAACTTTATTTCACAATGGTTAATGAATAATTGGTTGACTATCGCCAATCTTCCGTTTATGGGACTATGGTGTTTTACCTGTAACAAGTAAACATGAATTAGTATATTCAATTAATAATTAGAAAGAATAAATAGGTTTATTTGATAAATAATTAGGAAGAGCGCTCGCTCGAAATCTGGAGGGTCCTGGGTTCAAATCTCAGGTAGAGCAAAGTGTGTTATCGGATTTTCGATACATTAGCCCTGGGTGATTACAATTACAAATCTGTATTTGCCAATATCCATCAGTTGCTCAGGTTAGATAATTAACTTGACTGCATATAGGTAAGCGATTGTAATAAGGCCTATGGGTTGGGTGGGAGCAGGATATGTGCCCATTGCGCCTACGCAGCTACGGGCCAGTCATGGTAGTACTCGATAATAAAAACAATTGCGAATTAATCTCACAACCAATTATCAATGACAATCGAAAATGAAACAAAACGCACATATCAAAACTTACTCACAAGCCTACATTTAAAAACAGCCTTAATTCATACCACAATTAAGTCACAATTAGCACAAAAAGCAACGAATATTGTCTGAGGTAAAACAAAAGACAAGACAAAAGGCTCGCAAGGAAACCTCAGGAACAAAGGCTGTGTTGTGATAACATCAGCAAGAAAGAATAAGTTGAAGTATGGAATGAGATGGCTTCATTTAAAAGCGAAAGCGAGCTTCACATCTTTATCTTTGAGGCTATGCTTTCCCAAGATGTCAATATTTGATCGACTTTGTTTGAAGATAACAACTAAATCAAAAGATGTTTTAGCAAATAAAAAATTGTACGAGTAGGTCCGTGTCTTTAACTAAGGCGACAAGTTTTCCAAAACACGATATAGCATAATTTCACCGATAAAAAAAAACCCAAAGAAGTACGTCAACGATTTTTTTGTTTTATTATCAAATATTCAATATTAACATTTTGCACTTATAATATAAATATAAATAAATAATCAATATAAATATGCGCCAGGCAACACACCTCTTGTAATGGTCTCGAAGTAGGGGTTAATATCCCTGTGTTACGAGGTACCACACAAAGAAGGGGCGTCTCCCAGCACACCCAGACCCGAGTCAATTCAGAAAAGATCGTTTCCTGAATTGACCCGACCAGTAATCGAACCCGGAACACTAAGGAAATCGAGGCGAGAAACCGTATATAGATTGGTCTTTGTATATTCTAGGTCGACAACTTTTAAAACTTTTTAATTTGTCTAATTTTATTTCATAATAAATTCATTACACGAAAACAGAAGGAAGCCTCGGCGTTATTCCTTCCGCGCAGAACTAATCAGTGGCCCACCGAATGCTCTATCGGACGGCGCGTAAATCGAAGAGGAAAGATTCGATCGTTTGTTTGTGACAAGGCAATTTTTTTTTTTAATTTAGACTATATTTTGACGGGAAAGACAGTCAGCTAAACAGCTAGGTGTAAATAAAATATAAATGCCTTTAACATGGACCACAGATGTACTTAATGTTATTGTATAAGCAGAGTTGCGAAAAGGCTCGGTGCATACGAGTATAACGCCGCGTGCGCCTGACGTCGTTCACGAATAAATTGTGTTTAATCAAAAAAAATACTAGATTATAGTCATTTTATTTAAACTGAAAAACCAACTCAGTTTATTTCACAACTTATTTAACACATGTAATCTAAAATATTCTTTCATAAAGAAGGCTAATACAAACACTTATGACTCGAATCGGATTTTAATACGGTCTTCATCAATAGATAAAGTGATTCAATAGGAAGGTTTATTTCCATTTTTTTATGCGCCAGACAACACACCTCTTGTAATGGTCTCGAAGTAGGGATTAATATCCCTGTGTTACGAGGTACCACGCCAGAAAATAAGCCAGTGGCGTCTCCCAGCACACCCAGACCAGAGTCAATTCAGAAAAGATCGTTTCCCAAATTGACCCGACCGGGAATCGAACCCGGGACAATACGGAAATCGAGGCGAGAAACCGTGCTACAGCGCACTACGCCAATCGTGTCGTCAAACATACTTGAAGGGTTATTGACCGACCGTATAGTAACATTTTGCTTGATCCCTAGAAAACTTCCTTCCTAGGGTTAGACAGAAAATGAGCAACAATCTAACAAAGACAAGCCTAGGAAACTGGTTAGAAGAGGGGTAAGGTTACAAACCGCATGTTGTAAGGTTCGTAAGACGCGTATCGGATGGTACTTTAAGTACGATCACCTTGTATTGATATTTTATCCTAAATATCCCTGGACAAATATCCCTGGACATTATTCCACACAGCGCCATCTAGCCCCAAAGTAAGCTAATTAAAGCTTGTGTTATGGGATACTAGACAACGGATAAACATACTTAAATACCTTTTTCTTTTTTTGTAAATACATACTTATTATACATAGGAGACACCCAGACCAGTACAAACAGACATGTTCATGCACACAAATGTTTGTACTGTGCGGGGATCGAACCCGCGACCTCTGGTGTAGTAGCCAACTTCTTAACCATTACACCAAGTCGGTTGTCAATCCTACAATGACGTAATAACACTTGTAATATTCAAGAGAGGTTCATAGGTTAATTTTACTAAAAGACTGAAAAAGAGTTATCGGTGAGCGAGGCTAGGCAGAAACAAATCTTTTTGGGCTCCATCATCAAGTACCTACAGTTATAAGGAACCAAAAAAATGTCATTGCCAGGAAAAAAAAACTGACGTGAGCAACGATTAAGATAATTATTTAAAAAGGTGACAAGTAAAGCGCACTACCGTTATAGTAGGGAAAACAAATAAGTATATCTTCATTTTACCAGGGCTGAGCCGGAGAGGGGGGCTAGTTCTCTATAAACGTTCGCTATCATATAAATAGTTGATAAATCTTAGGAGGCTTAAGAATTGCTTTTTGGCAATAACTAACACCAGGTTGGTGACCAAGTGGTAAACCGCCTGAAAAGAAAAATCACGTCACAACTGCGTGACGACAGTTTTTTCTCTTCGGCAGAACCCTGATTTAGAATTTGCTCCGGATTATGACAGCACGTGCGTGTGCAACCGTTCGCGTTGGCTGAGTGAGCGGCAGATATAGTAAGCGAAAGGTTGCCATAAACCACAGATAATTTCTATAAAATTCCGGTAAACAAACGGACTGCCCCAGTGTACGGTTTTAGTAGCCCATCCGAAATTGCTACGCCCTCTCATTACAATCGCTTATAGTCAACTTAATTTCCTATACTGAGTG
Organism: Udea olivalis; assembly: GCA_947369235.1. NCBI lineage: Eukaryota > Metazoa > Arthropoda > Insecta > Lepidoptera > Crambidae > Udea > Udea olivalis. The sequence goes on along the minus strand of OX376362.1, from coordinate 2,675,249 downwards.
TAGCGAGCGACTGAGTCAGCGGTTACCTGTCAATAATGCATTCTCTAGGCCAGATATTTACTGACGAAATTGCTCGCTATCCTCATAAGCGTAATGAGGCGCCAGGGGCCGTATAATGTCCAGCACAGAAGATGCGTTGGTGCCAGGTTAGCGCTGACTGGCTGGAAATGTAAGATGATATAACGAAAGTGCTCACTACGCTCAGTTTAGGAAATGAACTTGACAAGTTAGTTGCCAGGTGGAGTGTTCTCTATCGCTTCTACAATGGTGAATGCTCTGAAGAGATATTCAAACTTGTCTTCATCCTCACCCTTCCACTGCCGTACCACGCCTGCTGGATTGCGGCGTCAGTCCAGCATTTGTTCTCAGGCACAAAAAGATTCGGTGACTCCTTTCTTTGTCGAACCATCGAGACGTGGAACGTTCTCCCAGCGCATGTGTTTCCTTCCTGTTATAGTCCCGGGGTCAAGCGGGGCGTGAAAAGGCATTTTTGCAGGCCTTCAAGATGAGTATGACGAGCTCATTGCTTTGCATTACTGTGCTTGTCAGCCTCATATCTGGACCTCACGACCGCTTACAATCAGGTGGAGTGAGGTCAAATTGACGGGCACTATAAAAGAACGAAAAAAAAGGACTAGACCCGAAAAAAGCGTGTCAATTTTTATTCGCAGTCTGCTTACATGGCGTTGGTTTGAATAGCACTGCTAGACTTGAAAGAACTCGAGAAAAAAATAAAACCATACTTCATTTAATTTATTTAGTTCTTCTTAAAAAGTAAACATAGGATTTCCTCTCCATGTGAGTATGTGACTTAATTTTCTCGCAAAACAACTAGTAAGTAAACTACACGCCGCATTGAAGCACGTCTAGCAACAAAAAAAAACAAAGAATTCACATATATTCCTCATTAACTCCATGTTCAGTTTATAAACAACTTATCCATGAACTTAACAACCATTTAACACAGTCTCTATACAGACCAAGTTAGGTCTCAGAAAGGCTTTCTTTCCGGAGGATGCAATGTTAACTATTTTCACGACTATTTCTTTAGAACCGGACGACAAACTTTCTATGTTGCTGCTCTATGGTACTATTAAAAAGAGAGTCTGGCAGTGAAGGCTTTATTTACGAGGGTTTGCTTTTTGCGTTTCGGGTAGATCGCAAACGTCGCACCGTTCCAAGGTTTTCGCGATTATTTAGCAGAATTCAAATTAAGTATACAATATCTCTCTATTATTGAATGCACCTTTTAATTTCATAATTATAGCTTTAACTGTGTACAGTAAATTTTTATGTGTCTTATCAATTTAAGATATTTTTTTTTTATAATAGTAAATAATTGGCGACTACCTAATTTTAGACAATTCAATGTGTTCTTAATAGTATTATTATGCACACAATAATATAGCAAAAATTTAAGTTTTAGTCCAATTCAATGAAAAAATCACGAAAATCCCACAAAAATTCAACGTCGATCCACCCCCACAACTAACGCTCTTAAGAAACAGTTGATTGGCAACAATTACCGATGTTAAGCTACGCACGCCAGATCCATTATTTGGATGAGTGACCACTCAAACTAATTTTTTTAGAAGTCATGTTAGGCCTAGTTGGAGGCTTTAAGGAAGCTCGAAAAAGCTGACAGTAAGGTTATCAATACCATATACCAAACCAATCGCCGTAGAACCCGCGGGTTAAAGAATAGATCGTTCCACCTCATAGTTTGAGGAGAAGCCTACGCCATGAAGACACTGATGTTTTAGTACTGGTGTTCTATATTCAAGATATTGTAAACCTACAAGGAGCAATAAATAAATCTGGGACAATTTACACCAAGATCATCTGCCCCCAACTAAGCAGAGCTTGTACTATGGGTGTCAGACACTATATACATACTTAAATATTTCTGAATACATACTTAAATAGATAATAACATCCAGACACACAACAAACACAAATGTTCGCACATAAATGTTTTTCATGGCTGGGGATCGAACCCACGACCTCCGGTGTTAAAGACAAACGCTGCCAATGCACCAACGGGCCAGTCCTAAATAGTATGACTATTGGCGTAGTGAGCTGTAGCGCGGTTTCTCGCCTTAAATTGTGTGGTGTCCCAGATTCGATTACGCGGGTGAATTCAGAAAACAAACTTTTCAATCAGGACAATTGGTGTGTTTTCTGGCGCATATTTATTCTGATGTACTTATAAATTGACGACCGACTTGGTGTAATGGTTAAGAAGTTGGCTACTACACCAGAGGTCGCGGGTTCGATCCCCGCACAGTACAAACATTTGTGTGCATGAACATGTCTGTTTGTACTGGTCTGGGTGTCTCCTATGTATAATAAGTATGTATTTACAAAAGAAAATGTATTTAAGTATGTTTATCCGTTGTCTAGTATCCCATAACACAAGCTTTAATTAGCTTACTTTGGGGCTAGATGGCGCTGTATGGAATAATGTCCAGGGATATTTATTATTTATTTATTTGTCCAGGGATATTTATATGTTATAATCAACTTATGTTAACCCTCTGCTATCATGTTTTTTAATTTGATTACCATTTGGCGGTCTTATGTCAACATTCCATAGGAGGTAATTGCACCAAATCGGCCCACAGCACCAATTACCGAACGATCGCTTTGCTTTATCGATTACTGTTCGGAAGTGGTTTGCTGAGAGTATTTAACTGGAGTTATTTAAGGTAAATAGATACTTATTATGCCATGGATAGAATGTGCCTTTAAACCTTGGAAATTGAACGGATATCAAGCGTATTTAAGAATATGTAAAAACATCTTAAATATGCAGGAATGGAGGTTATGTGCACAATAAAATGAGTTTTGTTTATTCGAAATTCGACCATTGTTACAACTTTAATTTTCATTACAAGAAAATTGATTTGGATACAAATAAATTTTGGTCTATAACCTAAAAGCGGTGTTATTTTAAAACATCTGATAAACGAAAATCAGTGACGTACACAAGACCGCGCGAAGTGGGCCAAGAAAATAAGAAAGGCGGACCCTGGGACCCCACACACCAGTGTAGGTTCACAACCGGGATAGACCGCACGGATGACGATGACACGAAGTGAAAGAAAGCAAGGGTTAATAATAATAACCCTTGCTTTTTTCAATAGCTGATTTCGGCTACGGCGACTAGACATATTCTATTACGAGCTTGGATGTTTTGAAAGCAACTAACAAACAAAGTACGCAACAAGTGACATTGAATTTCGATCAGGGCACTCCCAAGCCCAACCACAAAAAGCATTTGTGACGACTACTGACGTCGACCACCGCGCAATGTCGGCAGAAAAACTGGCAAGTGCAGCGAGTCTTCCAGGTCCGTTGCATTTGTTAGATAACTAGACTTCGACTTGTTTCCTAAGTAATAGACATAGACATCTCGAAAGCTGAACTGATCATACAGAAAGATTTTACAAACTTATGTAAATGGGCGCATGATGCAGGGCTAGTAATAAATAATAGCAAAACTAAGATAATGCACGTCCGGTCAAATTACCTGTTGAACGTGATGAGACCTCTTAAGGTAATATCACACAGCCACGAATGTCTGCATAATGCTCCTTTTGCAAATACATTGTGTAAATGTGATCAGCTAGAACAGGTCACTCACTATAAATATTTGGGTCTTATTGTAGACAGCAGATTCAACTGGAGCTTTCACATCGATCTTATTTGTGACAAATTAAGAGCCATGTTGGCTAAATTTGCCATCTTAAAGTATAAAGTGCCGTCTCGAATCCTATTAAACTTGTATAACTCTCTAGCTGAGTCTATTATATCGTATGGACTAACTAGCTACGGAAGAACTTTTAAAACCTACTTAGATAAAATTTATAACTTACAGCTAAGAATATTAAAAATAATAATACCAAATAAAATTAAAAAAAATATATGCAAAGAAAACAACTCGCTAGAAATATTTAAATATTGTAAAATATTACCCGTTCACGCAAAGTTTAAAATGCTTGTATTAATAGAACAGTTTCAAAATGAGCAGGTACAAATCAAAATCAAACACAAAATAATTACTAGAAAAATTACTCAAATTAAACTACACATACCTAGAGTTAATAATTACTATGGCCAACGTACACATCGCTTTCTAATACCTAAACTTATGAACGAAATACCAGCAAAAGTAATATCAAAAACTAATATTGAAAACTATAAACATAATTTCAAAAAATATTTTCTCGAACAGCTTCAAAGCTTACAATTATAATGGTATGGTTTACCCTGTATTGGTTGTTGTTTACGCCGGTTTCCTGACTTCCCAAACTGGTTTCCTGGCGCGTCGCGAGCGATGATTGTCGACAACAAGTAAACACGTGTGCCGCCGTGGTTTTTATGCATTATATGCAGTTAGCTGCGTATTGTTTTAAATTGTGAATGGCTATGAATTTTTGTTTTTTTAGGTACAGTAAGCTATTGCTACTTACTTTGAAATATTGTTAACTAAGTTTTTAGGCACAGGCCGCGCGCTAAGATGCTCAAAGCATCCGTACAAACCGATCAACGGTTTTTGTGATGTTTTATTATAACAATATTATGTAAACTTTTTGTTAAATAAATATTAAAAAAAAAAAAAAACATAATACGCTTTTTGAGCCAGTGGAGATGCGATTTATGAGTTGCCAGAACGAAAAAACCTCAACGGTTTTCAGCATGAATGAACTTATTGAATAATTGTCAGTTAGGTTGCTATGGAAGTGGAGAACTTTACTAGATAAACTATACCTATATTTAAATGACGTGTGTGGTTTTTACACGCCCCCTATTTTTAACGATATACTTAGAGTTTATATAGTTTCAATTAGTTAATAGTTTTAATAGAATTGTGAAGATCATTTGATGGCAAACTCAGTGAGACTTGTATTTCAGGGGATGCTAATCGTCGATCCACCGGTTAGACGATTTAGAAACATTTGTTTTTTTACTTTGAAAATGGATAAATTGATATGATCGTCTTTAGTAGCTACAGACTACGGCTGCAATCGTTTAGAACTTAGGCAAAATTACAATATAACCATGATAAGCTTTGTAATTTTAATGCTACGAGCATACAGGGTTACCTGTGGCCGTAATAAGTATACAAAGCCAGTATGTTGTGTAAGCGGAATAAATATCGCCTTACGGAACACCAGGGCAGGGTTGCAGTCTAAGTACGCAGCTGGAAAGAATCGCTAATGTATAACATCGGATCAGTTTTCTGAGGAAATGTGGACCGCTTTCTCCAACATGCTAGCTAAACTGACATAACATACCGATTTTTTTCTCAAAGCAAGGAAATGTGTGTTGAGGGAGAGACAAGTTCCCAAGAGGCCGTTTGATAGGAAATACAGCGTGGCCTCCGATTATTCAACGAACTGTTTATACGACTATGTCGTTGTCGGTATTTTTACATAGTTTGTACGAGATCCGGAAACTAAACTTAAAAGTTACTTAATAATAAATATTATATCATACTGCAGAATAGCCTCTCCTCATGTTTGTAGATGATGGCTCATTTATAATATTTGTAAGTCCTTCTCTCACCTACTTTTGCTGTGCCCGACTGAGTCCGTATTGTTACTATTATTATGTTTATGACCTTTGTATTACATACGAGAAAGAAAGAAATAAATAAAAAATAAATAATAGTTTCGGTGGAGTAAGGAAGAGGCTTTCAATGAACCACTCTGAATATCTACGGGTGACGCCAATGCTTAGCATTGACGATGAATTTACCAGGCGATTATCAAAAGACTGACCAAAACGATATGACATGTTCAGAAGGTGATGTAGAAACTATCAAAGTGAAAATAACGTTTTGATTAACCTTCATTTCACAGTATACAGTCTAACAGTTATTGTTTTTTATGGAAACCTTAAAATTAAAATCAATTGAAAAAAATCAAATTTTAACTTACATACTCGTAGTTCCACACTAACTGAGTTGTGAGTATGTCATATTATCGTTTTGTAATGTAAGTCTTTTGATAGTCACCCAGTATAAAAGAATACTAAAAAGCCATAAATAAATAACCAATAGTCGCAATGACATTGAGAAGCCACGTAATATTACAAGTTAATGATACGTCTAATGCTATGTGATATAACTCATGTACCATATGACGTAAACATATGTAACACTATACACATGGTGTTGTTGGATTTTCAATACATGATTTCTACATAGTAGTCCCTAACTGGAGGTGTCAATGACAGAAACTAGAAAAATTCGACCTGATCCTAGGATTCTAGTGTGACTAGAACCCGCGTCTTCCATGATCCGGGTGGCTGCTCTTTCAACTGAGCTATCGAGGCCATTAATAGACCTGGCGAATTGGTCTAGTGTATTTTACGTTGTAAGCCAACGTTGTTTCATTAATATTATATGGCACGCGCCTTTAAACACCCGACTTTTTCTAGTTCCTATCTTTGCGTAGAAAATAGTGCATGTGTTAAATGCTAAAAATAAAAATTTACTTGCTTATTGGAGGTCTACATAAGTAAAGTTTATTTTTTAAGCATGAATGGTGATATTTTCAAGCTTTACACTTGAAATTCTTCTGTTATTAAATCATTTTAAATCTCACATGTTGCTATAGCCTGTAGCCTTCACCTGCATTTGGGTCATGTTGATACCTAACCATAAACACGCCTGGCAACCGGTTTGGACCTAGATCAGGAATCTAGTGCCTACACCTAAAGAGCTAATAGCTAAAACTGGGCGTATTTCCTTTGGAACTTTACGAGTTTCCTTCCAGTAACGATTAGTGCCAATTAAAAAGGCTGTTAAATTGAACATGAGATGTAAGTAAGTTATTTATTACAGAGTTTATTACTAGTCATTGGTAAATTATACCTTAAGTAGTACGTTATTTAAAACCAGTGTTGAATGTACTGTTGGCTCAGTACATACCATATTCATGATGCAAATTTGTCAATGTGAAATTTGCACTTCAAATTGCTAATCAACTTTAAAAGTCGTTACACATTTCGAAGTTCCTTCTCGTAAATGTCATTGGAACTAAAATTACCTTACAGTGAGTTTTAGAATCAACATATATATCCTTAAAAAAATCGTAACGCATTGGCAACGTATTGTTGTCATACAATGTTGCAAAGTTTTTGAACAAACCGCAAAATTACTAACATTAGATCACTTTCGCCTGCCCCAGATCCAAGTTTTGTTTAGCCGAACTGTTCCCACGGTCATACCATTTCACCATATCCCGTACATCCGAAAACATGTCATGTTACAATGGAATAAGGTTCGTGAGAAATGTACCAGTAATGTGGTCCGTTGCGGTCAGAAATTCGTTTGGGTTGCGTCAAATCTTGCATTCTTTTTACGTTTGGCTCCATCCATACTTAATCTGTGGACTGCAAATTGTGGTGTACCTTGTTGGTTGCACACACATGTTTCTTTTGAAATATAGTAGGAGACGTTTTTGAAAATTTTACCCATAAGGGCGTGAAAAGGGTGAAAGGTTGTATGAAAAAAATCCGATTTAATCATCGTTTACAGAAAATCAACCCAGGATAAATCAGGTCCATGAAGACAAAGTTCCAAGCAAACACTAGTTTAGTTTTTCGTATTTGAATGAGCGACCAGGGGCCTTATTAGAATCCCTTATAACTTGTCAAATTCATTCCCTATACTGAGCGTAGCGAGCAATTTCGTTCTATGATCTTACATTTCCAGCCAGTCAGCGGTTACCTGGCACTAAAGCTTCTTCTAGGAGCTTGTGGCTGAGCCCAACATAATGGGCGAGACAAAGTCAGCTAGACTGCGCTGGCTCGGACGTTGAGAGGATGGAATCGGATCGGGCTGTGAAAAGAGCATATCTGGGTCGGCCGACCGGGAAGCGTCAAGTGGGCCGGTCCAGGTATCGCTGGATAGACCAGGTTGAGAAGGATCTCAGTCACTTGCAACGGCTCGACTGGCGACGGGTGGCTGGAGATAGAGCAGAGTGGCGGAGTCTCGTGTCGGAGGCCAAGATCCACTTCGGGTCGCTGAGCCAGCGCGTAGTAAAGCTTCTTCCAGGCTGGAAGAACTATTTACTAACGAAATTGCTCGCTACACTCAGTTTAGCAAATTAACTTGACTGGCTGGCTATAAACGATTGTAATACGTCCCCAGAACCTACTTGATTCTCATGATATTACTACCATATCTTTGTCTTTCTCTCTTTTGCTCAATTTATTCAAGTTATTTATAAGTTCTATAGCAAAAAGTCAACAAGAGAACGGCTATTTAATAGGTCAGCTATTTACTAGAATGAGTAATAACAGAATGACATTTAAAGTGGCAAATAGAACGGCAGGAAAATGTCAGACATTCACCACTTGTGTCATTAAGGGCATTTATAGGATCATTAAATTGTGAATAAACAATAAGCGCTAGGCTATTTGTAATATGACAGGCGATGGCTTGGCAAGTTGTAATTGTGTGTCTTTATAAAATTATTACCAAAATATATTTTTAGTCAATAATAAGGAAGGGTCCACTAACTAACGACCTTAGAATAATAACGTATAGAAGGATAGTCTTCATACAACCACCCCGTCAAAAATGAAGCACTAATCCGATCCACACTTGCGTGACTATTACTTGCTTACGTACGGCGCGCTTTGACATTGAACATTGCGGAGCTGTAATGAACACTGCCAAGGGGTCCGTTTGGAGCCATTTATGGCTCCAATTAAGGTGCTTCAAAATGGGCGCGCGGACTTGGTTTCTATAAGTAATTATTCTAAGGCACTTACCCTAAACCCTTTTTTGTTGAAACTGAAAAACAATTACAAATTGCAGAAACATGCAGCTATATGCTGCCCATTTTCCCAAAGACCTCTAACATCGAAATAAAGTCATTAAATGAAGAATAATCCAATATTACACAAAAAAAAAATTAAAAACATGTCACGCAAGTGCTACTCATAAGTATCTTATTAATAGTTAAATAATGTCAATTACAGCAATGGCTTTATTAATAACTAGCTGCAGCCCGCGATTTCGTCCGCGTGGAATGATGATATAATAGCCTTCCTCGATAAATGGGCTATCTTATTTTTTATTTGACTGGCCTGTTGGCGCAATGGCAGCAATCCTGCCTTTAGCGCCAGAGGTCGTGGGTTCGATCCCCACCCATAACAAATATTTGTGTGACGAACATTTGTATTTGTTGTGTGTCTGGGTGTTATTATTTATTTGAGTATGTATTTAGAAATATTTAAGTATGTTTATCAGTCTCTGCCGCCCATATTACAAGCTCTGCTTAGTTTGGGGTCAGATGGTCTTGGCGTGAATTGTCCCAGATATTTATTTATTATTTATTTATATCTAACACTGAAAGAATTTTTCAAATCGGACCAGTAGTTCTTGAGATTAGCGCGTTCAAGCAAACAAACTCTTCAGCTTCATAATATTAAGTATAGATTTTGGTATACCCTTCACCACTCCTGCCAATTTATGCACAAATTATTAAACACTAGAAGTAATATTTTACCTCCTCCAAAAGGGCCTATTAAGGGGAGGTGGTTCAAAACACGTTTTTAGGATTCATTTTTGAAGTAGTAAATAGTGAAATTAAAATCTGATAAAATTTACTGATATTGTTGAGGGGATAGTACAGGGAATTCATCCGGTGCAAAAACATGATTTGATAAAGTTGGCTCGATAGAATAAATTCACAAGGTTACCTCTTTTCTTACATTTGGTCTTCTATTTTTGGTTTTATTCCTAAAATAATTGATTTGATATATGGGTTCTTGACCAAAACAATGTTTAAAGATAACTGGAGGGATTTCATCCGATGGTTTTTCTTTATAACATCTATTAATTTTTTAATCGAATATTTTAGTGATATTCGGTCCGCGTGGCGCTCAGCAGTTTCCTTCGGGAAATGTTGTGCAGAACCACCTCGCCTAAAATAGGATTTCTGTAATAGCTTGTACCAGTCAATTGGTTGCAAGATATCGAAAATTAGATCTGGTTCATAATAAACTTGTTGTGCAAGAAAACGCATTATACATAATTGTGTAGAATTATTATAATTGTAGGACTTGTATTGATATAGACACTTACATTGTCTGGGGTATGGTGAAATTTTCACACGTTAGATATATTTCTTCGGTTCTTTGACTTACCCCATACTGATAAGTAGGACTTAACCAATACTAAGTAGTACTAATAAATAAATGAATATCATAGACAGAACTTACACCACGATCATTTGACACACTAAACAGGTCGTGTACTATGGGTGTCTTAGTCTGATAATCATACTTGAATGATTTTAAACACATACTTAGATACAGAACAAATTAACAAAACAAATAGTATACTATATGTAAACATTCCTTTAATAAAAATCTTATTGTAATAAAATAACACACACCCTCTATACTAATATTGGTTTGTTTGTTCGTATTGAATAGGCTCCGAAACTACTGGACCGATTTTGAAAATTCTTTCACCAATATAAAGCTACATTATCAGGGAGTGACATGGGCTATTTTTTTTTAATTTAGGCTATAATTTGACGGGAAAGACAGTCTACACAGGCGAAGCCGCTGACGGACAGTTAGTAGAATTATTGCCTGGCAATAAGTGTTTAAATTAACTTCACAATCGCGGTGTCAGTTAGGCACGTACTCAAACCAATGACTACCAGTGCAAAACATCTATTAGCTACAGCTACAATCTAACAATGCCATGAACACCTTATTACTTTCCTATAGTGTTCAAATTGAACTAGCCAAGAGAGCTATTGAATCATTAATTCGAATAGTAGTAGGTCAATTTAGTGTGGTCAACAAGTGCGGTCGATACCACATAACAGTAATCCAATCATGTATTAGAACTGTTAGTGTGTTAAAATGTGCTACACCGGTCAACCAGTAGCTTAGTCACAGAATCAATCAATAATATAACTACCAGCCAGTTTGCTCAAGTTGATACAATTTTCAACATATGAAATTCCATTCTCTGAGAAGAACCCACGTGTCATAGGCCCTAATTATTATGAGCGTCTCCCCACCGAGCTTAAAAATTAACCGTCTGACGAAGCATTTGGGCGTCGACTGAGAAACCTTTTACTGGATAACCCATTTTACTCTATTAAAAGTTTATTGAAAAACCATTTTGAAATCTATTACAAGACGACGTTTTATACCTTTTATTGCTTATTTTTTACCGTGACATTTTATTTATTTTTCTATATATCTTTATATAGAATTCTTATTTCATTTTATTATTATTTTGAAATTGTTTTATTCTAATGGTTTTGAAATTGTTTTATTTTAATTATTTTGACATCGTAATCAAGTATTTTGTTATTTTTATTATGTAATTTTGTTATGTAAGTAATTTTATATGAGAAATAAAATATCTATCTATCTATCTATCATTCTTGTTCTTGAGATTCACCCCCCGACCGATGTGGGAAGCATTGGGTTTTGCTATTTATCAAAGTACATTTACTGAACACTTGACTCTAATTCGAAAGCACTTAGCTTGATAGAAAGGACTCCATTTTTCAGCCTTCAATGACCAATGCAAGTGAAGATGTCTAGATTGCAATCCGGATAAAAAAAACTAAAAAAAAACTGGATGTTCTGAAAATTATCATGGCTAATTTCACTCAAAATAAAGTAGAGGTAAACAAAGGAACATCTTTCAAAAAAAAAAACACCACCACCGGTCCACTACACTGATTCCACTGAGAAGTCTCGGCAAGAAACTCAGTAGTTACCCTTTTAAAAAAGAGGTGGTTTACAATGCAGGTTAGTCACTTAAATATTTTGCCTTTCTCAGTTTAAATATCAATATAGTTTTCATTACGGTACCCTAATTATAGCGAACCTGAGCAGACCAGTACCCGAAAGTGGCACCTCTTCACAAGTTGACGTATTATCCAGCCATCGCTCCACTCAACCATATTTTAGGGAATGAAACGACCCGTCACACACCGCTCACCCCAGAAACATTTTAGTGAGCAACCTGACACACATTTCACTGGTCTGGTACCAGGTGGAACACCAAATACTTCTCAAAACCTTTCATTCCGAGGTGTTCCAAGGCTAATCGATAGATACAAGATTGACAGAGGTATTGTAAAGAAAGAATACAAAGAAATATGAATAATATTATTCATTCAAAGACTTCCACAAATATTTCTTCACAAACTGATTAAAAAAACGAAGAGAAAAGTTCACTCGGACTCATCGTAAATAACGTAAAACGCGGTTTTTCGCTAAAAATAAAACAAAAAAACTTTCTGGTCATAGAATGCGATCATCGCCAGAAAAAACCTTTTAGTGGGTTGAAAGAGAAACTGTTCTGGTGGTTTGTAAGGTACATAAGTGTTTTACAATGGTCGTGGCCATCGGCCGTGAAAACTTACAAATATTTTTTAAGACCATGACTATGGTCTGATCATTCAGAGGCCATAAATTTATTTATTTATTTTTATTTATTTATTTTTTATTTTTGACGACACGGTTGGCGTAGTGCGCTGTAGCACGGTTTCTCGCCTCGATTTCCGTAGTGTCCCGGGTTCGATTACCGGTCGGGTCAATTTAGGAAACGATCTTTTCTGAATTGAGTCGGGTCTGGGTGTGCTGGGAGACGCCCCTAGCTTATTTCCTTGTGTGGTACCTCGTAACACAGGGATATTAATACCTACTTAGAGACCATTACAAGAGGTGTGTTGTCTGGCGCATATTTATATTTATAAATAAAATAAATATGCGCCAGACAACACACCAGTCAATAACTGTCATGGTCTCGAAGTAGGGATGGTTAAAATAATTAAGCAAGGGACATCTCCTAGCTCACCCAGCCCCGAGCCAATTGAGAAAAGGTCGTTTGCTGAATTGACCCGACCAGGAAATTGAACCCAGGACACCTTGACTTACTAAACATAGAAGCACTACTGATGCAGGTGTAGCACTTATCAAACACATATTTGATGCTTGGGAAGGCAAGCAGGATGCAATAGGAATATTTTGTGATCTTTCGAAAGCGTTTGATTGTGTGGATTATGAAATCCTACTGATTAAGCTGAGACATTACGGTGTTTCGGATATTTCGTCTAAACTTATACAATCTTATCTCACAGACAGAACACAAAAAGTGAGTATAAACGGAACCACCTCTTCCGGTGCCACCATTAGCATGGGAGTGCCCCAGGGATCCATATTGGGCCCACTGCTTTTTCTTATTTATATAAATGACCTTCCCTACTTTGTCAAAGACATTTGTGAAATAGTATTATTTGCTGATGATACCTCGTTGATTTTTAAAATCAACGGAGGTAAGCAAGCATTTGACGATGTAAATAATACTCTTTCAAAAGTACTATGTTGGTTCACAAGCAACAATTTATTACTAAATGCAAAGAAAACGAAGTGTATTAAATTTACTATGCCTAAAGTTAAACAGGTTGATACCATTATCAACATGAATGATGAGACATTAGAAATTACGAACTCTACGGTATTTTTAGGAATTACTCTAGATTCTAAGTTACAGTGGGCTCCACATATAACGGCTCTGGCAGGGAGACTTAGTTCGGCCGCTTGTGCTGTCCGAAAAATTAGACTCCTGACTGATATTGAAACAGCAAGACTAGTGTATTTTGGTTACTTTCATAGCGTCATGTCGTATGGTCTACTGTTGTGGGGCTCAGCTGCAGACCTTAACACCATTTTTGTACTCCAAAAAAAGCTATTCGGTCGATATACAACCTTAGGCCACGCGACTCACTCAGAGAAGTATTTAAGAAGATTGATATTTTAACTGTGCACGCTCAGTATATTTTCGATAACATAATGTATGTGCGCAAAAACTTGCATATGTTCAAAAAAAACTGTGCTACTCATACACACAATACTAGAAATAAAGATAAACTTATTACTCCAAGTCTTAGGCTACATAAGGTAGGAAATTCTTTTGTGGGTCAATCTGTAAAGTACTTTAACAAAATACCTCAAAGTCTTGTTGATCTACCTCTTCACAAGTTCAAGTCTACAATTAAAACAAAGTTGATAAAACAAGGTTATTATAACGTGGAGGATTACTTGAACGACAAGAATTTGTGGTCATAGTAGGAATAATCTGCTCCTCTGCTCAAATAATGTATTTTTATTGTTCTTTTGACTGTACTCTGAATTTATTTGTTGTAAAACAAAACAAAGTTCAAAAGAGTAACTATCGAGTTTCTTGCCGGAGTCTTCTCGATAAGAAGCAACTTCCGAACCGGTGGTAGATTCGCATTATGTTTATTTAGTATATGTACTATTATTGTATTATTTTATTTACGTCTATTATCGTTTATATATTTTTTGACGTGACAACGTCTTAAATTAGGTTGCGGCTGGGAGTCACTTATGAAAAAGTGTAACGCTCGGTAACGTTACGATGAGTCACCGAACGAGAGAGAGGCCCGCCGAATGCCTTGCGTCTCTCTCCCACTCAACTATGATCGGTCTGCCGCAATTCTTATTTTCATTCAATTCCTTGTTCCTATTGTGCAATTTAATTATATTCATATCAATAAATATTCTACCGAGAAAAAGACGTTGTCACGTAAAATCTTCGCCCGTAAAACCGACTTTACAGGCAACCATTTTTTTTTGTGAATTTTGACATTTCATAAGTGCTGCTTTGTAAAAGCCTAAGTGAATAAATGATTTTTTACTTTACTTTACTTGCAAGACAAGGTACCGTACCACAGCACACTATGCCAATAGTGTCGTCAAAAATAAGTTTTGTGTGTGCAATTTTTTTTCATCGAAATGGAACGATCTTATTTTTTCCTTTTACCACTGGGCCAGTATAGGTTATTAAATGAATGTGTAATAATGAGAATCGATTCAACCTTGTCGATTAATGAAAAAACAGGCGAATCTCGTATTAAGCAAACTTATTGTTTCATTCACACTACATTGTGTTTCATCCATTTACATTAGCCAATGATACGGGAGTGGGTGTTGCAACTATCGTTTTGAACGAATGATGAGTGCAATAATTAGCTGTATCAGCAATATTACGCCCTCATTGAGAACAAAAAGTAAATAATTACAGCGTAATCATCGTCCATCAACCATCAATGTGATGGTCCATGACACAGAAAATAGCGGACACTTTATAAGGCTCATAAAATAACATTAGAAACGTATCATTTTGTCGGTCACCAGTATGGTGTTCAGCATACAAGGAAACTCCGAATTCTGATAAGGTTCATTCACATCGCCATTTTTTATTCAAGAAATATCTTTGATAACGCAACAGTAGTCAGCTGACCACATTTATATACAGAAAAAAGCACATAACTAAGAAAAACTGATAGTTTTATTTGAATTATATAAAATAACCACAAAAATCTTAGATACTTAAATGCGCCTTTTCCAATCCTACTCCTGCGCAAACCCTTTAATTCAAGTTTTGCATATTATTTTGTATTTCTCTCATACTTAACCGTCATGTAAAATAACCTAATTCCAATGTCTGTATAACATACGACCCATTACACCCGCTTCCTCCAATGACTTGCACCATCGTGGATTACAAAATTAAATAACGTAATAAGGCTCATTCTTGGACTACCGTCTGCCTCACATGTGATGCAAACAGTAGTCACTCGAAGACAACTTGGCACGACATGCCATAATAAGGGTTACAACTGTTATGACGAGATAATATGCAACTTAAGCCTCCGTGGCCGAGTTGTAACGGGGTTCGGCTCGAAATCCGGATGTCCTGGTGAGGCAAAGTGTTTTCGGTTTTTTCTGAACATAACTTGTTTTAATTTTTATGATACTTATTTGAGAATTAATAAGTATCATAACATTCATAACTTTTTCTGTAAGTACCTACTTACACACATAGGATTTATTGATATTTTAAATAACATACTTATACAAGTACAATAAAATAATATATATTTAAAAACTAACATCATAATTAATAATAGTTCTTGTAAATACAAGCGTAGGGTGACTCCTCCCCTCTCTTATCTTTGCCCGACAGGGTCCATAATGTCCTGTATTATGTTTTTTACCAACTTTGTAACTTATGGAGTGCAGTAAAGAATATGAATATGAATATGAATAATGTCTTTTAGCATAAAAAGGTTTTTTTTTTTTTTCCTCGTCAAGATGACCTCACTCCACCTGATGGAAAGCGGTCGTGAGGTCCAGATATGAGGTTGACAAGCCCAGTCATTCAAACGAATCACTGGGCTGGCCATCCTCACCTTGAAGGCCTGCAGAAATGCCTTTTCACGCCCCGCTTGAAGAACCCGGGACTATAAGAGGAAGGAAACACATGTGCTGGAAGAGCGTTCCACGTCTGGATGGTACGACAAAGAAACGAGTCACCGAACCTTTTAGTTCGGGCCAACAAATGTTGAATTGTGTGTGGGTGACGCCGTAGTCCAGCACGGTTTATCAAACTTTATAAATGCTGCACCAGAATAGACCCCCAGACATATGAATTATCACACGGCTGAGGGCATATAACTTGTGGAATCATGAATGAATCTATTTATTTATTTTACAATTCATTCATTTAATATGAACAACTTGTGGGCTTCCAGAATGCTCCAAAACGACGCAAGACTTAGGAAAATTTACATTTTGCATTACAAAAACAACAAATCATGAAAAACAAAAGAAGCACAGATGATAATCGACTCGCCTGTCGGCGCAATGGCAGCGATCCTGCCTAGCGCCGGAGGTCGTGGGTTCGATCCCCACCCATGACAAATATTTGTGTGACGAACATTTGTATTTGTTGTGTGTCTGGGTGTTATTATCTAATTAAGTATACATTTAGAAATATTTAAGTATGTTTATCAGTCTCTGACGCCCATATTACAAGCTCTGCTTAGTTTGGGGTCAGATGATCTTGGTGTGAATTGTCCCAGATATTTATTTATTTATTTATAATAATGACTATGTTTTAAGTTTTTTGTGTATATAAATTTGAATCTGAAACTCATTGTACAAGCTCTGCTCTAGCTAGAGGTCAAATCAATAATAGTGTGTAGGTAAATGTCGATCGCTAACATACTTCTGCTTCGTCAGTTTTTTTTCAGTATTGGCATAAAAGGCTTTTAACACATGATGAATCCTGTACACAAGGCCTGCCAGCTCATCGCAGGTCCGGTTTCTTTGACTCATGGGCCAGTGACATCAGCTTCAGATATAGCCTTCAGATGTAGAAAGGAGTGCGGTTCGAATTCTTGATGTATGCTAAACGGTATGGGCGCGGTTGTTTTTTATGGTACAATCTATGTTGGGTATGAAACACGATTAGAAACTACACAAAAAGGTATTTAAAATATAATACCTAATGCAGGAATTTCATCGAAGAAATTGATTTATGTGAAATCAAAAACCGCTATAAATACCATGCTATTTTTATTATTTATAAAAAAAGTTTTCCACGCGTGACAAGTCCCATGCGAAATATAGTGACAAATATACACTAGCGGACCGCCCCGGCTTCACGCGGGTGCAATGTAGAAACTAATGTGGTGTCAGGCTTTTCTCTTTAATATAAAGCAACCTCTTGAATGACTCAGTCTATTGATGAAAACCGCGAAATCCGTTGCGTAGTTTCGAAGATCAAAGCGATGATAACTAGTTTTGTCTTCATATTAAAAAATACAACTCACGACTTTTATATTACTTTCGACATACTATATTTATACACAGGAAACCAGGAAATTCGGAGCGGTAACGGTAAAAAATTACAGCTGCTCTATCGCAAATAGGCTTGTTAAAAAAAAATATTTTCTATGAATGAGGGTTCTAAAAGAGGGCAGGAATCAAATTAGTTATATTCCTTCATTTGTAGTCAGAAAAATCTACACTGTCTTTACAACAGCACTGCCGTTGTTATGTCTTGATCTTGGTTTACAGCTAGCAGAATGAAGTTCGCCTTTTGTAATTTAAATAACATGTAATAAGCAATGAATAAACAAATTGTATTTTTATTGACAGGTAAAGGATAAAGCGGCAGTGCCTCCCGGATTAAATTGTTTCTACAATAAGGCTCTACTGCTATCGTTTTAGTATCGAGCATAGTAATCTATAAAACAATTTGTAGCCACAAAACAGGACTCCGCCATTTCTTTGCAGAGTAGCCGCTGTCAGGCGGCCTGTGGGAGCTTTTATTCGGCCTTTTTTTTTTTTTTTTTTACGGGGTAAAAATGCCTTACGCATTATCCCACCGCCTGGGTTAGCGGTGGGGGAGTGTGGGACTCTCCGCCGGTAAAGCCGGCGGCATACCCACTAAAAATACCCCGGTGTATCCCGCTTCGCTTTTAGCGGGACGATGTGGGATTCCCTGAGGATTTCGGCCACATCGTCCCAAGCGGTCGGCCCAGCCACTGCCGGGCCTCCTTACGCCACGGGGGGGTAACCTGATACACGACAGATACCCCCCAGACAGGGCCTGTCAGGAGGCCTGTGGGAGCTTTTATTCGGCCTGTACTAACTACCAGTGACCTAGACTATGACTCAAAAAAAGGTCGTTATTCCAGGATTTCTCTGTACTATGCGGTGCCTTGCAACTAACTCAACCATTCATTCAGATTACTATAAGGATATAAGGATAATACATTTTGTGGGATGAGAATATTAATAGTCAATTTAATATTTTCGCGACCGCACAAAAACTGTTTAATATAAAAATGTATTAATATAAATATGCATAATTTAAGATTGATTTATTCAGAAATATAATATACCTATATAATTACTTGTAATTTTTATGTGTTCCTGAAAATCTATTTAAATGTTATTCAAATGTTTATAATTGCTATAATGTAAGTTATGTATTATTACTATAATTACTTAGATAGCATGTTGCCTAAGTTGCAGTGCTCGAAAAGAGTAACTAAGCACTAAACATAATGGACCAACCTATGTACACTTAGTTTGCAATAAATGATTTGATTTGATTTGAAAAAGACACGAAAAGAAATAACCATCCTTCATTTGATTTGCATTTACAACATAACATAAAAACGAGTATCGTAACGGTCGATACTCACGTTTGCATACCTAATTAATAGCTTGCGATAAGGATGTTTCAGTCAGTAAGTAATGAGTTATATCAGTCATCAGTAGCGTAGACATGTCAGTAAACACACTGATTGACTGAAAATCACAGCTACGAATCGTAAAGTTTTATATAACGTCAGTTAACTTGCCAATAATGGAATCGCCGTTTGACAAGCGGCTACGGCAGACCTTAATCATAATCATTTATTCATTCATAAACATAGGTACATAATATAAAAAGATGTTATTACAAGATTTTGAGCTCTATGCTTCACCTACGTAGGTACATGAATATAAGGCAATTTAGTGATGATACATTTGAGGAGTTTACCCACATACAAAATAGGAATTGGTGAACTAATAAATTTTATAAAATAAACCATTCAATGAAATTAATTAACATATACAATTTTAAAATTTAAAAACACAATGTCAAGTCATCATCAAAGTAATCATTAATATTATAAAAGCATTTTTCGATAAGAAATTTAAATAGCACCTTTTTAGCGAACTTTACCTGTATTTTGCAGCAACGACATTGATGAAACAACGTTGGCCTTAAACGTAAAAAATACTGGATAAATTCGCCAGGACTTTTAATGGCTTTGGCAGCTTAGTCAGTAGAAAATCCGCCGCGCCGTCTAGATTGGAAAGGCGCGGGTTCAAGATCCGCTCGATGCTACAGTGTAAGTAATTCGTACCATTGAATAAATATTAAATTAATTAATTAATACTTATCTGTGACGACCAAAACCAAGATCTGAGCTCTACTAAGTAAAGCTTGTAATGGTGTCGGATACTGATAAAGTTACTGAAGTATTTTATTTGAGATAGACAATAATACGAGTACCCAGACATGGAACAAACAAGCCCGTCTTTCCCTTTTAGCAATTTGGGCACGTGCCAAGAGCCCCACGGTCCTGAGGCCCCTAAAATTAGCTATTTTAGATTCTAAGAATAGTAAGAATAAAAGGGCCCCATCATCCTAATTTACCCAGTAATTTGCCCAGGGTTCCAAAAAGGTTAAAGACGCTCCTGGGAACAAACACAACTTTCATCACAAGAATGGTTGTCCTGGTTGGGGATCGAACCCACGGCCTTCGGGCCAACAGGTACGTAAATTATTTACAAGATTACAACTAATATTAAACAAATAAAATCAATTTTGACCTTTACATTTTCTACCTCTATCAATCCGTACCTACATCGAACCAAACATGATTCATCATGGAATCATAAACCAGTTAGAATACAATTTCTCAGCATAAAACAGCAGAACTTGTTATTAACTTAAAAACAAATAGTAATTATTGCTTAACCATCAAATCGTCGGCGTATCTTGTGAATAGGCTGTTATTTATCACTTAACTCGTTTAGTTACAGACGCAACGTACAACGTAATATAACATAAACTTAATGATGATGTGCATACAGAATAAACACAGGTTATTTAGCGTAAGTATACTACTGTGAGAAAAACGCAAATTGTTTGCATTGAAAATATGTACATCTACAATACCAAAAACTAAGTTTACAGCTTAGAATAATTACATACATGGAAACCAAGTCCGCGCGCCCATTTTGAAGCACCTCACTTTTTTTTTTTGGTTTATGAAACTGGATTTACAATTTTTGCCATCCGTAAAAAGTTTAACTAAAATAGATACACGTAATTGTAATTCCTTCTATATGTAAACACAGCATGAATTTTTGAAAAATTAACACTGCGAACAATCAATAGTAAAAAAAAACTATGTATTAAACAATTAAAAAGAAAGGACAAACAATTTCTTAAAAGACAATGATCAAACAGCCATTTGCTGTTTACCTAACAATAATTTCAAATTACGTTTATTAGAGGCATTAGAACCAGAAAACAAGTCAATATCAGCGCGGACAGCGTGACAACTAGCTGCCATGCGATAGAGTGGCGAATGCTGTCGAAGGTTTGTCTTGCACCCAGGCGTGGAGAAAGTCTTGGAGCCATAAGTGGCTCCGAACGGACCGCTTTGCAGTGTTCATTACAGCTCCGCAATGTTCAATGTCAAAGCGCGCCGCACGTAAGCAAGCAATAGTCACACATGTGTGGATCGAATTAGTGCTTCATTTTTGACGGGGTGGTTGTAAAAAAACTATCCTTCTATACATGATTATTCTAAGGTTTATAGTAAACTAGATGTCCGTTAGGGGCTTTCGCATAAACTATTCCTACCGTTAAAATATAGCCTTAAAAATAGCCTTGTTACTTACCGATAATGTAGCTTTGTATTGGTAAAATAATTTTTGAAATCGGTCTATTAGTTTCGGAGCCTATTCAATGCAAACGAAAAAAAACATCTTTTCTTTTTAAATTTTAGTATGTTTACTCGTAGATAAGTGCTGTCAAATGACAAACATTAATGTCACGAACATTTTCGTTCAATTTGTGTGCTTGTCAGCCTCAAACCTGGACCTCACGACCACTTTCCATCAGATGGAGTAAGGTCATCTTGACGGGCACTATAATTTTTTTTATTCCAGTATTTATAGTTTTTTAACAGTTACGAGTATCTAAGTATGTGAATTGTGAATCAGTCTCTGACATTATTACACGAGCATTGTCCACTTCAAAAATTAAAAAACTCCTATTTACCAAGCGTGGCGATATATTACAACTGACTGTAAATAATCTTGCAAAGGATGTATTAAAAAACGTCGACGACACATTCCAAATGACATTTATTTATACACTACCCAAACAGCTGATAATATTAAAAACACACCGTTAGTTTTTTAATATCTGTTGATAAAAAACGATCAGCTGCTCTCTTGATGTTGAGCTTTCTCATCCAAAATAACGCCAAAGCTCAAACCGGAAGCAATAATAAAAGCTCAAGAGGGGCGGAAACTGAATAATAGACGAGAGCTTTTAACTTAATTAGATCCAATGCTTGAGGAGCTTTATTTGGAAGAATGATGAAGTGTCTACATCCATACGAGAGAACATCTGCTTTCTATAGGATGGATAAAAAATGCGCGTATATTTCACTCACGACATGCTCTTTATTACACACGAAGATATTTATTTCAGTTGAAATTTACTTTAGGAAATCTGTCAAAGCAACTATATTTCGTGGCACCGAACTGCCGAAGTCCTACAGAAGTGTGTTGCAACCGTTACACGACACTTTTCTAGGTCCACGGCAGTTTGCTTTTGTTACATTAGTTACATACATACATACATACCATCACGCCTTTCTCCCAACGGGGTAGGCAGAGACCACATCTTTCCACTTGCTACGGTCCTGACACACCTCTTGCGCTTCCTCTACTCTCATTAATCCTTTCATACATGCTCGTCGATTATGGGTACTCCTGACCTGACCTTTTCTGAGCACGTCTTGGACTTGTCTTAACCATCTTAGCATTCCCATCTCAATTTTTGTGACAACATCCTCTTTTACACCACATCGCTCTCTTATTATGCTATTCCTTACTTTATCACTCAATGTCACTCCTGCCAAACTTCGCAATGCTCTCATTTCCACTGCATTTATCCTGCTTTCATCCTTCTTTTGCCATACCCAACTCTCACTTCCGTACATTAGCGGGTAGGGATGCTTTTATTAGGGATCAAATAATGTTTATCATCGACCTAACTCCTAGAATTAGCAAGCTGTAGTGGCGGGGTCTGTTTAGAACCGATGGGGCCAACGTGTTCGAGGAGAGGTCACGGCTATACAAACGTAGTGTAGCCCCTTTGATCAGCTACGACCAGCAGTGGACTACTATTGGATGATTATGGGATTGTCTTCAAAGACTTCACTCAATAAGAGCCTGGCATGGCAAGCAATATCGTCTCCGGAGGTGGATCATGACGGACTTTCAAGGACCCACGGGGGGCAGTAATTATATTTCAAACACTTGTATTGGTTAACAACGGAGTACCTACCTTAGCGTTAACGACAATCGTCGAAGTACAATAAAAAAGTTAATTGGCTCAGTGTTATTAGGAACTATGACGTTTCGCCACTTGTCATCCAAAATTAACGAACTTTCTAATTGCATCCTGACATTTGCGTCGGCCATCTTGCTACAAAAAGCCCCAGCTGTGAGATGAGAGGCTGCGTCCGCGCCTTTGTGCGTCAAATGTCACGAACGCACCTTGTGCGCGTGCCACACATCTGATGTGACAGCTGTTGTGTGGATCAATTTGAAGAAGTTTTAATTACTAACGGCTGTTCTGGAATTACAGTTTTGTTAATTGGAAAAAGGAGGTTATCAATTCTACAGTTTATTTTAATTGGGTGCCTTAGGGGTGATATCATATAGGTACCAGAAGAGAGTGACTGTTGTTTCACTGACCAGTACCCACCCCTACAGTGGCTAGCGTTAGTTCAAAGTTTTTGGATGGAATTTGGAGACAGCGCCTCTACTGATGTACCTAACTAAATTTCATTTAAGTTGCTGCAGTAAACTGCCATTGTTTACTTGAGGTTAGTAGTTTACTGTTGGTGAAATGGTTAGAATCTTGAAGTAGATTGTATTCTATGTGATGAGGGCAACCATTGAAAAATGTTTATCTTGAGTATTTTTACACAAGTTCCTATTTATAAATATTATGCATGTTTAAATAAAAACCATTAACACCTAGATATGTATGTGCATGCAAGCTTCGTTTAGTAGTAAATAGCCAAACCGAAATTCAGTTTAACTATCTCCGTTACCTAATTTATCCCTTTTTTTCTCGTATGTTGTTCTCAAATTGACTTTTATAAAAAACAAATCCCATTACGAAATTTATCCCAAACGTGGTAGTCAGAGGCAAGTAACTGTTGCCGTCATGGACGTCATGGTGAAAGTCACACTCCACTGACTGTGGTGTCCATCGTTCCACCGCTATCCGGGTTGATTTGGTTTTTATCGATGTTTTCCATCTTCGGAGAGTTAGGCAGAAATTTACTAAATGAACACAAAAATATATGGTTCTGGCC
The DNA here is from genome assembly GCA_947369235.1 of Udea olivalis. Lineage (NCBI taxonomy): Eukaryota > Metazoa > Arthropoda > Insecta > Lepidoptera > Crambidae > Udea > Udea olivalis. The sequence continues at coordinate 2,651,175 of OX376362.1, read as the reverse complement.
TATAAAGCAAGGCACAATTAGCGTAACTACATGAGCAATTAGCAACGATACATACTATGAGCACGTGCGCAAGTCTGACATCTGCCATAAAGCCTATTTTGGATCAAATAATATAGTCATAATTAAGAACAACTGTTATCCAATTACAGGCTTTTTGTTTCATTACCGTCTTCCCCTGTGCAATAGCAGGGTAATTGCATAGTTGCGAACCAGGTGAGACATTTGTCCGTGGTCTCCGTCGTTAAGAATAACGGGGCTTTTATACCTATATCTACTCTACTTGATGTTGAGTAGAAAGTGGAGTCCAGTGAATAGATAAGGCCACCCACCAAGGAGCCTTTTTATGTCTAGTTTGAAAGATTTTATTTTTGGTAGAACCATGTCACAATTTGAAAACTTCGAAAGCTGTAATTGTGCTCTTGATATACCGAAACAAAAGCGCTGATGCAGACCAGAGATGTGCTATGTGTGTATTATGCAACGTTGCTGTGATCGCGTTTGAAATCCACCAATCACATTCATTGGTCCACATATCATAGCGCTCTGGTGGCAACGGGTTCGCTAATCAATGGTTTCAACGAGAAAATATAAATAAATAACATTTTAAACTATCTCGTTGCATTTAAACTAATTCAAATAAAAACAATTCACAAAAAATAGGTTAAACAATTTACTGTAATTTTGTTTCGTTGCAAAAAGCCGTTTTTATTAGAAAAAATAAGTATTTAGCAAAAAAACATATGACCAATTTTCTCAGTTAGTAAAAAAAAACGTCGAAATCACGTCGACAAGCCTAGTTTTCAGGAGGAATTGAAAGAAGGTATGGAAGCGAAAAGATAGGTCACGCACCTTTAGATAGGCAATCATCTTCAATGAACAACACATAATCAACATAAAAAGATGAATATGCCATGTTTGCATACATTTCAAAAGTTATTTGCGTACCACCATAAACAAAAAGTTATGTTTCAAACAAAACAAGGTTAGTACAATCATTAACTTAATTATTTATGTAAAACTATTTACGACTGACACCTGTAATATATCATGCAGATTTATAACCACGAGTATGGTACATACAAAACATATAGGCAATGTATGTTTTGCCATTACCGGAGCGCGAATTGTATGCTAATATGCAAGGCCTATGGGGAATTTAGATGAGGCTGGATTAGCTACTTTAAACACATAATTATACGTCATTGCTACTGACGTCTGTTTGTACTGGTCTGGGTGTCTCATATGTATAATAAGTGTGTATTTACAAAAGAAAATGTATATAAGTATGTTTATCCGTTATCTAGTATCCCATAACACAAGCTTTAATTAGCTTACTTTGGGGCTAGATGGCGCTGTGTGGAATAATGTCCAGGGATATATATATTTTTTTTATTGCTAGCAGGAAATGTAGACTTTTCACAATCAAAACCCAACCCTTATTTTTTTACCACATGAAGAGGCGTCCATGAACAGACGAAATCTCCGTTACATACAAAGCGTGCAGTCAAAGGGGTTAATAACAATTGCTTAATACTTGTAGTGTCAAATCCTATAGTCATCATGCATCATGCTTAAGGTCATTTGGGTAACTTTGTTATTAGTTGTGTACATATAGCTACTTATTATGATCACCTACATGGAATGACATTTATGAAAATATACAAAGTATTTGTATTTTTGCCTTATAGCATATTTTTGTAAATGGTGGTGACCGACGGTTAGCGGTTACCGCAGTCTGTGAAAGTGATAACAGAATGCAGTACCAGAGGGATAACGCAAGAGTTGCTGTTCTTGTAAAACTATTTCGCGAATAAAACATTTACTAACCAACCGTATAATATATCTGTCTGTTTCATTTCTACTGACATGTGACAGGACACCATCAATTTGGAGGGTGCTCCATTCTGATTGACCTTTGTGAATTTCTTAATACTAAATAAATAAATAAGTAAATACTATCTGGGACAATTTACACAAAGATCATAAATTGTGAAATGGTCAAATCCATTTGAGTTTAGTATGGATTTCAATACAAAACTCAAATGGATTTGACCATTTTTGAATCTAATCGACACTCAATCACCCGGTATATATGTATATTCGCATAAAATTAAACATTCTTTCAAATTGCTAATCGCATTGACGTCACCACAACAGTATACCTAAGTGTCGATTAGATTCAAAAATGGTCAAATCCATTTGAGTTTTGTATTGAAATCCATACTAAACTCAAATGGATTTGACCTAATCGACACTAGCGTCCGCGTTGACGTTTTTGTGTGGGATGCGATTCAGTAGACCAACTCTATTGATTAGGAATGGAGCTAAAAATGGCAGAAAAATTGCTGAACTCAACTATCGTCGTCTGACCCCAAACTAAGCAGAGCTCGATACTAAATAATTGATGTAAGCCGATAAAAAAATAAGCCACGATCTTTGGCGCTTTATGTAGGACCTCAACCCATTACGCAATGGGCTAGTTATGTTCGCGTTGTGTATCTTTATATCATATAAAAGGTCCTGGGGTCCTAACCAGTACTAGGAGTAAGCGACTACCATATACTATGAAAAACTGGTCGCTTTAATCCTACTGAAAATATAATAAACTAGACTGACGCGTAGACTGTCTTTCCCGTCAAAATATAGCCTATTTTAAAATAAAATATAGCCTATGTCACTCCCTGATAACGTAGCTTTATATCGGTTAAATATTTTTTAAAATCGGTCTAGTAGTTTCGGAGCCTATTCGAAACAAACAAACAAATCGTTTGTCTTTATTATATTAGTAAAGATGAACCCCCAGACATTGTCATGTGGTAGGTATGCACGCATTCACGTCAAGCTTTACATAGAGGCACTTTAAACTTTAAGCTGCTGACATAAACCCCATTTTGTATTGGCATTTTAAAGGTTGACCTGTCTTCCTCCGTATTAAAATGAAAAGACGAAACGACGGGTTTTGAAATCAAATATCTTCTAAAATAAAAACAGCAAAGACAATCGCCAGTATTATGAAACCGGATCTCTATTGATACTACAAGGTCAGGAACTTGCTAAACCATTCTATTAGTTGGTTACATGACATATCATCAACCGTATGTGGTCGTAATAAGAATGAGAATTGCGATCATTAGGTATGGTAAGGTTAGGGGCATTGTGCGTTTTTAAATGAATGACGTTTGACAGTATGAGAAACAGATAAGACCGCAATGCAGTTTATTAATACACTTAAATACTGACTGATTATTAATACTGTAAAGAAAATCATATCACACTCAGTAGATGATGTGAAAGATTCCTACAATAAAATCAGACTTTTTATATAAGCAGTTTTATTTTAACGTTTTCATACAAAAATCCAGAATGACTTTGTATGAAAACCTTAAACTAAATATTGATTTTCACCTAGATAATGTCCACATCACCTACCAAAAATATCAGTATATTTTATATGTTGTGCCATGCCATGCCAAAAATAAAGGTTCTGTTACATAATCATAAGATAAGAAATTCTTTAAACAAAGTATGAATAAAAAGAGTATTAAATAATAACACGTAAATCTTAATGTACAATTTAGGCGGTCTTATTGCTAGAAGCAATCTTTTAGACCATGCGTTTTATAATCTACTTTGCATTAAGAAGGTCATTAGGTCACAATAATGTTATTAACACGCTAAGTTTCGAGTAAAATATTTGCCAACAGTTATCAGGTTACATTTCCAATTTAACACACAACAAGTAGAGTATAAATATATAGCTATTTTGCTTATGTTTCTAGATTTTTTATCGAAAACATGTTCACAATAAAATTGTCATCGTATCACTTGTTACCTATAGCAACGGAATAGTAGCACCTGTTTAACTGAATATAGAGTTTTAATTCTTTTCTCAACATGACCGCAACTTATAAATATTTTATCTATCGTTCGACGTTCCGCGCTAGTACTCCATATCGATTGACTAACATAAAAAATTCAAACACCAAGACACGTTCCGTTATTGAATACTAAAATACGTGTCAGCTAATACCTACTGCCAAGGATTTGACCGTATTGTGTTGGAATGACTCGTTCTTCTTTTTCTACTTGACCTCAGATACCAGGCAGTTAGGGATGGGTAGAATTCAACAATTATCATTGATATTTGATTTAAAACTGTTCCTTTGCGAAATTCATCCTTTTTCGTTAATCATCCTAAAAACAGAATGACTTTTTTTACAGTCGTCACAACTGTCGGTACGACGTTGTAATATTATGAAATATTAATATCAAAAATGATTAAAATCATTGCTTTGAATAACGTAAATAATTTCACAGTTATCAAACTTATAATATACGTTATGTAGTGACAGTTAGGTCTGCACATAGATTGTAACATACCTACCCTTAAATATTGCCAAAAACTATTTAACACTCATTCCTACACGATATGAAAACCTAATCCATATCTCAGTAAACATGCAAAAAACACGAAAACACTTACAAGTACAGGATATTGAATGTTTGTACATACCTGAAACAATAAGCAACATTAATTACATGGCAAATACAGTAAGTAGCACAAGCTAAAAATGAAGAAAAAACAGTTAATTCACTAGTCAAAAACCAAGTCTTCAGAAAAAGGTAATCGACCCCAAAAACAAGTTACCGACCGGGTCCATAATCGATACTGTAACCTTAAAACCCACTATCGATGTACAACATCATGGTTTGCAATGAATTATACATTGATTGATTGAAATAATGTTCCAAATATCGTTTCACCCATTGATTACGAACACGCTTGGCAGTGTCCAACTCATAACTTTGACCTAAAGATTCAAATGCTTTTAAGATTTTTGGTATTTGTGGTAACCGGACTTGCTGTTGTAAGTACGTACAGAGGCGTTCATATCAACCTTTACAAAACCATTGCAAAATGGGTCTTACTTATGTTAGCAGCATAAGGTGCCGCCCCTATTTAAAGCTTGATGTCGACGCCTCTGTTCCTACTAAGTTTCACATATAAATACAATTTCTGGTTTTTAATCAATACCTACCTAAGAAAGGCGTAAGTAAGTACCTGTATATGGAAGTCCGTTTAAAAAAGTATCTAGATCAAGGCATAGTTTACTTCATTTAGAGTGATATAGTGGCGTTAATAGATAATATCTTGCAAGTGGGCAGAAACAAAAAGTTTAGCAATATAATCTTTTCCGACTGTCTAGATACCGATAAAGAAGATGAACAGGAGTTGGTTAATTAATCCTGTCTAGGAAAAACTAAGGCACTCTGGACACGATTTATTTGAAAATTTCCTTATCTATTAAAAATTCTAAATCCTATTCAACTTCACCGAGAAGATTGACATGTGATTTTATGAAATTAAGTGAACATAATTGGGCGTTCAACATTCAAATGTCAATTGGCCAATGAAGTCTACCTTTACTGCCGATACAAAACAATAACATGTCTTTCACTCTCAAAGAATGCAAGTGGACACTGACAATGCATTGCATCATATGAGAAGCTTTGGTATTTTCTACGCATGGAAAAACTAGGGTTTATAATTTTAACTGAATGCCATGCCATACCTGACATTTACCTGTGATTGGCTGACCGTGGACAACGCGTGCGCAACGGTAAAAGATTATAATGGTCAAGTAATTTCTGCAATAATATTCTCTCCTGTTTAGACTACAGTAGGTAAACTTCACATTTACAACACAAACTCTTCCAGCACATGTGTTTCCTTCCTCGTATAGTCCCGGGTTCTTCAAGCGGGGCGTGAAAAGGCATTTCTGCAGGCCTTCAAGGTGAGGATGGCCAGCCCAGTGATTCGTTTGAATGACTGGGCTTGTCAACCTCATATCTGGACCTCACGACCGCTTTCCATCAGGTGGAGTGAGGTCATCTTGACGGGCAATATTAAAAAAAAACACTTTCACGAAGTAAAATACGTATTAAAAAATACCCCTTTCACATTGTATTTTTTTTCTAATATGTGGATACTACATTATGATAATAGTTTTCCTTTTTGAATTATATGAAGAGCATAGAGAGCGACCAGTTTGTCTACCACGAGTTGCTATTTTAAATTTACATTATCGTTCGCGTAAAAAAATGTATTGGGATTTGACATGTCATGTGTCATCCCAATACATTTTTTTTACGCGAACGATAATGTAAATTAAAATGGCAACTCTTGGTAGACGTACTGATGTAATCAAATTCAATTACGAGTATTACAAACGTAACAATGCCATATTTACTTCAAACGGCAGTGATGATAATATTTTTGCTTATAATAAAATCAACCAGCACTAACCAGTTTTTCTCGCATCTAAAAACCTAACCTTATCATTAAATATTCATAAGATCACATTGTTTTTTTCCGCGCAGTGGACACGCGTTTTTGTTGCACATTACGCGTTATACACCGAAAATCCTTATCCATAACTAGAACAATGAAAATTAGCGTGATTATTTCGTTCGCTCTTCCGCTGTTTTCATGGCCACACACGCGCGTCACTGGCCTACGGCCCAACGAACTATATTAAGCAGAGATTTACAACATTCACTAACCTTGGTGGATTACCGAGACATAAATCACGACATTTCAGCCAACAAGTTACTTGTATAACTATTTATACAAGCTTTTTGTTACAATGGACTTTGACAAGGTGTTTCGGATTTGTGGGAAGCGGATTCTATGTATAATTGTTTGTTTTTACATATGACTTTAATGAATATAATTATGAATAGAACAAAGTAATTATAAAGTATGTTTATTATTCAATAAGGAGGACGTATTATTGACGATATTTCAAGCAACATAAGAAGACAAACAAAATCAAGCACTTACGCCCGGATACTGAAACGCCATTCAATTGTGAGCAGCCCATAATGTATCTTTCACGCCAGAGGCCCTAGCCAAGAGGCCTCAACTTTTGATTGTCATTTCTGACTTTGGGGATTAGTATGATTTTTATCAATGAATGAATGAATGACAGTGACGAAGAACCTGTGCCAGGATCGTAGCGGCGCGCAGGTAAATAATATTTTTTGAAATAGCCTTTTCTGTTTTTAATCTGTATCGGTTAAGTAATTGGAGTTCTCTGATCATAATACTCTGAAATGACCTCTCAATGTTTAGGTACCTTACTTCAATTCAATACCTAAAGACATTGACGTATGGCTATTTTATTTTGTTATTAAATTAGCTCAGAGATCTCGGTATAGTCACTTATGATAGTATACTAAATGACATGGTCACTTCTATTACACTAACGGTACAAACAAGTGACAAATCCGTAAGCACAGCTCTGGCATACTATCTTTTTGCTTATTAACCTGCAATATCGCTGGTGACAGGTCATAACAGTTCCTAGCACTCTTGCGCACCTCACGTCAGACATAGCAATGCATTGCATTACATTACTGTGTTGAAAATTGCTGGTAAAGTTTTGAAATGTGAATAATGCTGTGATTTATGTGATGTAATGTTACTTATGGAATTTAAGTCAGTAATTGTGCAGTTTCTTCACACTCATTGAGAAAACGATAGGTTCACAACACAGCCTCACGAAGAGCTAATAACGGAAATTACATGTATTCCTGCATGATTTAACAGATAACTGTGATCTGGTGTTAAAGCTTAACACTGGGTTTAAGAAAATAACAACCCAGATTTATTATTAAAATTGTGTTTGTATTTAGTAAGAATTTTACTTAACAAAATCGCTTTTCTAAGAGCTAAGGTGCACTAAAAGATATCGTGGAGTGGAATATAAAAAATTTCGGTTTGCTAATCAAAATGACCGACATACTCTTTTTCTCGAAGAGCTATCGAGGTGACGATCTCTTTTTTATGTCAGGGTGGATATTACAAAAATATTTATATAGATTAGCACCTACGGCCATGGGTCCAATCCGCAGCTCGGACGAATATTCATGATTAGAACATTTTAAGCTAGTTTTGTTTTTAGGCTTACTAGGCTGTCTATTTTAGCATGTAATATTTCAGTAATTTCTCAGTAATAAATCTCTGACTGCCCAGACCGTAGCACAAGCTTTTCCTAGCTTGTCAGATTGTTTTCCCAGTTGTTACGATTAGTTCACAGGTAGCAGGATCAGCATGGAGGAATAAAAAATGGCGATAACGTAAATTGATAAAACCGATTGGCAGTTCAGTATAAACATAATTAGCTAATTTAAATCGATATCGTCGACACTGCTGCGATTATTTTTGTCGATAAAATCGCTGTTAACATTACGTTTAACCAATAATTGGATTACGTTGTTGCACCGGCGCGGCTAACGTTGTTTCCTTCCGTTGCGGTCGACTTGACGCAAATTCTGGTGCACACGCACTGGGTGTACGAAACTTTAGTTGGAAATGTTTGTCGAAAGGGCACAGACAGAAATGAGTATGCATTATAAGTAGTCGCAACCGGGTCACACAGTTTACTGGAAAAAAACAAGGGACGACGCACCTCTTTGTCAAACGCCCCCAACGCCATTCTTCGCGTGGACTAGTTTTGACCTGAACTAGAAACCCAAAAAGAAGTAATACTGCTTTAAACAATATGATTGTGGTTGAATCCTGGAACTCTTCCGCCTAACCTCTATATTTGAACAGCCATGATATTTTATGTAAATATAATCGAAGCTTAATAAAGCAGGATGTGATCTAGGTGTCAAAATTTATAATTTACGATATTTGTTCACATATAACAATTATATATTGTTGAGTTTCACTTTCAGGAGCAGAACAATACAAATGTTCTTCACATTTATTTGTTAAGGTAAGCTCACTAAAAAACCTTCAAAAACCAGCATATTTTTTATATTTTCTTACTTGTTGAACCTAACGTTTCGTTTACTTTACAGAAATCGTGATTAACTTATCAAAGCATGACTAAATTTTTATATTCAATACCGGTGGGTGTAAAGATGTCGATACGGTAAAAGATTTTTTAAATTTTTGTTCAAATTGACACATAGTTTTCCCCATCAAAATCTTTTATGAAGAATGCAGATATCATACTTATCAAGAAGACAATAAGGAATAGTTGGAAGGTCATTGGTAGATTTACTTTGTTAGGGGAGCAAATTACTGATATTTGCCTCACGATCTGTTCTCAAGGGCACAGGCTCTTTGTTCTCATATACTAATGGACATAGGAAGAGATTTCCTGATCCAATTAACTAACATCGTGATTGTAGACTGACACGATGCTTTTGGCAAAATAATTTAGTTTCTGCAGCACTTATTGCTGTAGACATATATATGTCTGGCGCATACTTATTGCTGTTTTACTCTACGAAACTCCTAAGACCCTCAAGGTCTTTGTCTTCTTCTTCTTAGTCGTGGCTGTCGATGGACAGGGTTGCGGCCGGCCGTCACCGCTGGCTTCTAGGTCTTTGTCGTCGCCTTTATTCCATTGAATCTCGATTTGAACATCTTGTAGATCCGTTTAGCACTGGGCGAGACACAAAGGGTGGCGGTAAAGCTGTATGCCAAATATTTATTGGTAGAGGCGGTAATAAAACCATGACAATGTATGTGTGTGACGATGTCTTTTATTTTGCATCTTTTGTTTCTGTCATTTATGATGCTTCAGGCTGACCTAAAAATTCACTTTGACTTTGCTGGTGGAGCTGGCCGTCTTTATAAATGAGGTACTTAATTCATTTGTTTTGCACGAATAGATTACAACAGAACTAATTGGAATGTCATCATAACCAGCTACAAGACTGATTAACCCAGTAAATAACAATGTTCACTGTTTTGTAGGGTCGTCTCAGCCATTAATTCTTCGCGCTATACACGACGTAGGTACCTTGTCCACCACTTCAACTCAGTGCTGGTCTACGTCGGTCATTTTTTGTCTTCTACGGATTACCTCATTTCTAATTCAATCTCGTAGCAAATTGAAATCTAATGAAGTTTTTGTTTCTAAGTTTATATACAAGTACACCGCGTTTATAGCAAGTTGATCCTTCAAGCCAACGTCAATAAAATCTAACAAAATAAGAACTCGGCCTTCGATTTTATCTAACAAAACGAGCAGTGCATCAGAATCTATGATTATATTCTTTTTTGTTAAGTTTTCTAGTTTTTGTAAAGCGAGGTCAATGGTTCGGAGCCCGACCTAGGCAGCTTTGTGGAGTTGCATGTTCATGATTAAAGTCACATTTTAAATTGAAAATGTGTCATTGAACTCAGCTGATGGAACCAATCGGAACCTTGAGTTAGAAAGGAACATTTTTTTATTTTCAAAGCTCAGAGATGACGATAACTAAAGTGTTTTAGCGAATAAGGAGTTTTCTTGATAATGCATGAAAGATTTTGTCAAAAAACTAAAGATATGGAGGTATTTTGATATTATAGTCTATTATAGTCACATAGAACATGTAAAAACGTCAGATAACAGACTATAACAAAGACAAATGATTATATAATTTCATAGTCTTGTTTGCCTGAACTGAGTGTAAGCATATGGATTTAAGAAAAACAATTTTCATTTAAACCCCGTTTTCGGATAGGTACCTATTTGTATTCTACCCGTGGGATAAAAATCATCAGGTCATTAACTTTCGTCTCGAGCTTTTCATCATCGTCAGCGGACCGTGTAGTTGCGCCACTGGCGACATCTGCTGACGAAACATACTTCATCGGACGAAACATTGATTGTTATTGTTATGGTAGTCAACGAAATTTTATGGCCAGTTACAACAAGAGCTGTAAGCTAACAATAGCTACAGTCAGCAAAAGAAGTAGTTGAGCACTTTAGTACTTCGTCGTATTTGTTCCCATTTTACCAGTTATATGTCCTTTTCCTTATAATTGCTAAGACAACTTGGATAATAAATGAATAAAATAAATATGCGCCAGACAACACACCTCTTGTCATGGTCTCGAAGTAGGGAAAAATATCCCTGTTATACGAGGTACCAGAAAAAGAATTAGGCTAGGGGCGTCTCCCAGCACACCTAGACCCACAGATCACCTAGACCCAAGCCAATTTAGAAAAGATCGTTTCCTGAATTGACCTGGCTACGGAGTCCAAGACGAGAAACCGTGCTACACCGCACTACGCTGATCGTGTCGTGTCTATCTGTGCGAAAACTTAGCAAACGCCTTAAAATATTTTATCGAGATTGATAAATCCAAGTAAGTAACACTCTTTGAGGGAGTTTTCTTCGGTGTTAAAAACACTGGCAAAGAACCCAAGCATGTGGTGGTACGAATAATTGTCTCAGTACGTTGAATTCAAGTACGCCGACGAAGAGTGTTTCGACCACAATGATGGCAACGGCCAACTAATCTGTAATAGGTATTTGTATCGTGAGATGTACCTATGATGCAATGCGAGCATTCTTTTAAATACGCTGATACTAGTAGATACAAACTTGGCCGGTACGGTGGTAGGTCCATAACAAAAACAAAAAGTAGGTGTTCTGTCAATTATATTTTGTAACAAAAAATACTAATTTAGTAGCCTGAAATAAATGTTATATTATTATATAATCACTGTATCGTAATAGGCCCATGCCACGACTACCATATTCTCAAGGAGACTAATTCTACCACTTCTAAATTTCATGACCCCCTGAAAAGGGAGGAGCTTTCGAGGTATTGTAGTGACTTACAGATAGGTACAGTCAACAGCAAAAGTAAATGATGATTTAAGAAACTTCCAATTTGTTTTTATGAATGAAAAATACGTAAAAATACTATCACAAGCAGCATATCCATTATAATGAATGAATTGTCTCATGTATGAGCTTTATAGTTTTCGTAAAATCATTAATTTTGGCACGTTATATTATCTCTTACTTCTGCTGTTGACTGTACAGCTACGACAGAACTAAGAAATAAATTAAGGCGTCAAAGCGGATGATATTATTAAAAGTAATTAAGAACATCGAACGCCAAAAAAATAAATGTGATATGATTGTTTCACGGATTAACCAATTCATGCAGATATAATCGCAAAATTCTTACAATGCATGTATCAGGAAAGATGCTGGTCAATTTTGCTTTTACCTTAAAAACACCTATCGCAAAAAGTTGGCACCTTTCCATAGCGCACGGCAGATGGCGTCACGCGCGGGCGCTGCGCATACGCATCTGTTTCCGCCACATGTCGACGCGGACCGGTGCGTGCCGAACTAGGATTAACGGATAGCGTTAGGTGTTCTATTCTATTGTTCGTTTGATTCCGGTTTTTAGATGACTAATGTATTTTTTCTATTCAGTGAAAGAACATTTTCCTAATGTTCTATGTATTTTTTAAATATAAAAGGAGAGAAAACAAGCTTGACCTGAAGAAAACTGATCACGTCCTCTACACACAAAGTAATATCTCTTTAGAATAACCGCGCGCTGGTGAGATAGGGTTTTATCTTTTTAATGTAAGTACTAAGGACTTCAGAATAATTGCAAAATGTGTCAAGTTTACAGCATAAGGTTTGGGCACATGTAAAATTCGATGTTCTGTGCTGTAGTGTGTCCCTAAACGTCAAAAACCGAGCGTCAGTCATCAAGGTAAGTACACCTTAAGAGGTGTCGTGAAATTACGAAAGGAAACGACCGTTATGAGCTGAACTATTTAGCAGAATGCTTCTAATTCCTAATTCATGTCTATTGTGAAATTGAATCTTAAACGTGTGAGACAAAAAAGGCATGTCTTTGGTTGGCGTCGTTCGCAAATTCAAAAAAACCATAATGTTGTATTACTCATACAGTTCAAACAGTCGTGTCTGAAAAAGATGAGATGATGACGGTCCCTGACATCATGCTCGCCAGACCGCAGCTCGAACAAAAAAACCGGAACATAATATTATATCTATCTCGCCATCGAACAGGTTATTTAATGATATCATCAATGATGGAGTCAACGGTATAAATGGCAAGTAGGTATCGTTATTTTATTCAATTGGTAGTAGCAACTTTGAAATATTTCAAAACAATTATTTGTTTAGTATAACTTTAAGGAAGGACAACCTTTACTCTATCAACAAAGATTAGGGAGATAATTATGGGAAACAACAAGAAAAAAAGAGAAAAATATGTTGGCGGAAGCTTTACTTCGCCCAAGAATAAGTGATTTGTAATGGGGCTGAAGGTTTCGACGACTTTTCACAGATATCCAGAACTAATGTCCATTACAATTCACACACCTTACCCGTCGGTTTTTGTCAGTGGGTTAGACTTCATGACTCGGCGATGATGGATAATTTTGTTTGCCACATTTTTTTGGCAGTGCACTACTAGTGCGGAAGTTAGTGACTAGTACGTCACTCGCGTGTCAGCGACCACCAAGACCTTCCACTTAGGAAATCTAAAGAGGGAGGCCTATTCTTATATGTGACATCGAATGTAATATATATTGTAATTTTGTATCATGAGATGAATAACTCTGATCTAATCTATTTCGGTACTTTTGTTATGGCTGCGAATGATGATAAAGACGGTTTGGGTGACGTTTTATAATTCAGGAAAACATTGAATTTTTCCAATGAATGCTAGTCGTAGAATTTCTATGCAACCCATGGCTGTACTTAAACACCATGGCCAGTAATAGAAAAATCGATAGGTCGCGGGCGTTCCATTTGCCGAGGAACACGTCATTGGTGGTGCTGTTTGTTTTATTGGTTCCGTTAAGCAAATGTATTTGGTAATTATATGGATGACTTTGTTTCTGGAGTTAGACTTAAGGAAATGCCGATGGCTGAATTGTCGGAACGATGTTGGTGAACTTACCCCCTTATTCATAACAATAAAATTACTTAGTTAGAAAAACGGCATCTTTGGCAGACTTGGTTTACCTACAATCTATCTATACACTCTAGCCATCTCTAACAATCTACACTTACTACTAACCCTACCAGGCAGGCTGCATCCTTGTTTTCTGACGTATGAAAGATACCTGAAAATCCCGAGTACATTGCCTTGTGTTCGGATATTGCTATAAACATCCATTACCGGCGCATGAAGCCATTAATCTACATTAACTAAGTCTGCAACCATACAATCATCAACTGATTCTAGTTTCAGTTTCTTAAAAAGGATCTCTCCGCGCTGCGTGCAGTATATATCGGCGATTAATTAATTATGGCACTCAGGTGGCAAGTAGGGTTGCTAGATTGGAAATCTAAGGACAGCTTAAGTCGTGATGTAAAATGCGCTGGTGCAGCGACATTGGTGCGCCTAGCCCACCAGTTAAAAGTCGCTCAGCGAGCTATGGAGAGAGCTATGCTCGGTGTTTCTCTGAAGGATAAGATTCGCAATGAAGTAATCCGAGAGAGAACTAAGGTCATCGATATAGCTCGCAGGATTAGTAAGCTGAAGTGGCAGTGGGCATGCCATTTATGCCATAGAACAGATAGACGTTGGGGTAAGCGTGTTCTAGAGTGGAGACCGCGTCGGCAAACGTAGTGTAGGACGCCCCCCGGCCAGGTGGGGTGATGACTTGCGAAAGGTTGCTGGCAGAAACTGGATGCGTCAAGTTGAGGATAGGGCGCGATGGCGCGCATTGGGGGAGGCCTATGTCCAGCAGTGGACTATGATAGGCTGATAATGATGATGCTGATGAAGTCGTGATGGGAAACGGAAGCTTTTGTAGCTGAAGGCGTGGCATGGACGTACGTAAGTACTTTGGACAAATTCAAGACTCCCCAAAAGAGTCTGGTCAAGAGTTTGAATTTCAACGAGCAAGTATGAAACTGTTAGACGTAATTGTCTACTTCAACATATTGTGTGTTGTCTGCTTTTTCTTGGTAATGTCCACGAGGAAGTAACGGAAACGGTTTTTTATATAAATGACAACTAGCCAAGTCTATTATTTAACACGGTGAAAGACGTTCGATGTAGATATTCATCACTTATCATATCTTACTTCTTATCTTACTAATATTATAAATGCGAAAGTTTGTAAGCATGTATGTATGGATGTTTGTTACTCTTATAAGCAAAAACTACTTAGCCTACCTAACTAGCTTCTATGTGTCTTTGGCCATAACATACAAACGAAACGCGAGCGAAGCCGCGGGCGGGAAGCTAGTCATCCAGTAAACAAAGTGCCCCACTATTAGAAATCGAAATATCCACGCACGACATAACAAAGAGTATTTAAAACGATCCGCTAGATGGCAACCCTATCGCATCGCGTGCGCCAGTTGGTGGTGCGCGCGCGCCGATTCGCAGTTTCACTAACTCCCCAAATGGCTAGAGGCCGTGAAATGTAACGTCTGACTGTTGAACTGAGTTACCGTAACACGGTTAAATGACGACATCACCGCCATTGCCTACTGTGGAAGGGTTATAGCGTATATGTACTTGTTTTTTTTTTGTTCTTCACGTATTTAAAAAAAAAACAAAAAAGAATTAACATGCAATTTTAAATAAATGCTGCCTGTTAGACTGTTGAACTAATTATGTCTCTAAGATATTTATTCTATGGGCCAATCTTATTTTGTAAGATCTAAAATGAAATTTCGTAGCCCGAAATAAATGATAAATATATTATAGATTATTTTCAAGAATTTATTTATTTATTTCAGAAACAAGTACCTACATCTATTGAATGATCTAAAACAGGTCATTCTTTTTAGCGCTGTCAACGCCTATTTTAGTACATTAGTAAAACTTGTTTTTATGAAATAGGTGTATGCTTTGAGAAGAATTTCACCATAATTATGTCCTAGTTTCCAAAGAAAATTAAATACGGTAAGTGTATTTGAAAAGGAAATTTCGAGCGCCATCTTGATTGAAACCATTAATTCAAATGAATTCGTTGATTAAAACATCGACGAAAGAACTGAGTAGGAAAAAGTAAAAGTACCAGCCGACATGTCCGCTTGTACAAAATTAGCAAAAACAATTGTAATTTATGAGTTAACAAACTTTGGAAGGGAAGGTGGAAGGCACCAGACCGCGTGGGAGGTCACCTACACATTGGACCCATCAGATCAAGTCCATTGTGGGCGAGTTCATTAATGAGTGCAGTAGGATGACGTCAAGCCGAGCGAGATGGCGAGGCACCGTGCGGCGTGTTCTATCTGCCCCCTCCACTTCCACGACTACATGACGACCACGACCGCTCTGTCGAGAGTGTATCGATGAAGAAGAAGAAGAACAACAAACTTTAAATAGAATATGTGGTCGCGCGTATACAGGTTCAATAAGCCCGTGCGTTTTCAAACCGCGTAATCGCGTATGCCAAAGCGATAGTAAATGCGCGAAAAAATGCCAGTCTGGAATCACCCTTATTTACCCCGTCGTTATTACGAAATTGCAATAATTTAATTTCATGATTTTTTCGGAATTTTGAGCGAATAACGTTAATAGGCAGTAAAATCATTTCTTTTTAGTAGTTACAAAACTCAGAAACTCAGAACTGGTAAACCCTTGAAAATGACTTAAGATCTTTAATCAAAAGTCACAGTTACTTCAAACCGATATCGCTCGCTATTCAAAGGCACTCACGAGAATCGTGTTACTCAGACCGGGAATCAGCTTTATTGAGATAAGCTATTGTATCGATCTCGGCAGCGATCGATAAGATTAGCACTCATATTGTTCTCAAACGTTCATTAAGTATGAATGGAAAAACTGCAGCGTTAGTCGTAATGAAGGCCTTCGTTATCACGCAGTTTAAGCAAACAGTACGAGGCTGAGAGGTCACGGGTCGAGGGTACATGCTCGAAAGTTACATACTCTGTGCATTGCAAGTTAAATTTGCATAGCTCAATGTATAAATATTATATCAGACTATGTATGTTGCAACACTTGCAACCCAAAAGCTGCATGTGCGTGCCATTTAATTAAATTTGCATGACTATAGTGTGAAGATGACCACAATGAATAAATTTTAGTACTATCCGTTGTAATGCCGACTATTAAACCACTGCCTGCAACAAATTTGAATAAGAAGACCGCTTGTAGATTAATTTCCTTAAACAAACATTTCGTAAGCTGAATAGATTGAAACCGACGAACTTAGATAGGCAAATGAGCTAAATTATTACAAGAATAGCATTCAAGAAGTTAATGTTGTAGAAAACTCTCAAACTCGGTGAGATAACCGTTATAATTAAATAATAGTAAGATAGAATGGAGCGTAGTAATAATCCTTGACAAAATATACTGCCTTGAGGAAACCATTTTTATTTCAATAGCGTCAGGTTATTAAAGAAAGGTTACATGAAGCAGCGAACAGTATTTGCAAACATAACATATTACTTGTTGCAATGAAATCTGAAAAATTAAATTAATATTTGAGCACTGTGTGATAGTGAATCGTTTTCCAATCAATAGAAAGAGGAAAATAAGGAAATAACTGAATGGAAGTCATGGTACGAGTAAAATAGGATTTTCGTGACTTACGTTTTCCGACCAAGTTATCTAAACAAGTGATACATGCACATTCCACCGACGCGCTCAATGATACGAGATCGATAGCAGATATCGTATCGGAGGATTACTGGGATAAAATGATAGCGGTATTTCCAAAACAAAAGGTGAATTCCTCGCTAAATGATGCATGTGTTAGATCGTGGCTAATCCTAACGATCGATGATCAGTCATATTAACTAAGAGTCTAATAAAAAGGAGATTTATTACTTTAGGATTTTGAACAAACTGCTGAAACGGTGCTGCGATTTCAAATTAGCCTTCTATAATAAAAGTCTCCACTTCAGTTCGGCCTGCAGCATCTCCTTCCTTTACTAGTTTTATTATTGTTTTATACGAATTTTCTAAGATTTTACTGAATACTTATACTCAATTTATTTGCGTTTGTTACTGTACAACAATCACGTTCTGCGATGCAAATACTTTTCACTTTATCGTTGCGATTCCAGTTCATATCATTCGCACAATACCAGTGGAGTAAAACAGTTTGGCAATAAAATCCTTATGACGCCAACGAAAACAATAATTTCATTTGTGATTGTGACGCCATAATGGTATTATCGGATCTTGCTTTGCAACATCATTGACGTACACTCGGTTGAAAAAAGTCCAAGACAACTCACATTTAACATCCTACGTGCGCTGGTGACATAAATACAAAAATGAATTGAAACTTGCGTATAAATAACATTGATTTCTATTATAAAGAACGAAGTACAGGTAAATCATATGCAATTGCAAAGCAAAATCTAAAGTATAGCTGTATTAAAGAGCTATTTAGTGAATTGGAAACAATGGTAATTGATATTATTAACGAAATCAGATAGCCTACTAACACATTTGATTTCATTTCATGGTCAATACCACAATAGATAGAATCGGAGCTGGCTGTGGATCTCAGATGCAACCGCATAGCACTTTCTATTTATTTGCCAATAAATCTTATTACGTTCTGCGGTCCAGTACTGTTATACCAGAGGCAGTTCAAAGGAAGTCGAACTGTGTATAAGTAGATGTTTGTTACATTCATGTATATTCATGTGGATAGATATTTTAACTGTGGTTTCTCAATTTATTTATGATAATGTAGTATATGTCCGTAAAAACTTACTTCTCTTCAAGAAAAACAGTGATGTTCATAAACTCAATACTAGAAATAAAAATAAGCTCTTAACTCCCAGTCTGAAACTGCATAAGGTAGGGAAATCATTTGTTGGTCATTGTGTGAAATATTTTAATAAGATTTCGCAAACTCTTGTTGAACTGCCTCTTCACAAGTTTAAGTCACACATTAAAGCTAAATAAATGAAGCGAGGTTATTATAATGTAGAGGATTTCTTTAATGATAAGAATTAGTGGTCATCTTAGGTATAATCTGCTCCTCTGCACATCTTTTGCTATGACTTTACTCTGTCAATAAATTTTTTGTGTATAAAAAACCAGATTGAAAACAGTAACCATCGAGTTTCTTGCCGGAGTTTTCTCAATCGGAAACAACCTCCGAACCGGTGTGGTAGAGTCACATTATGTTTAATTATGATATTTACTACCATAGTATAATTTTATGTAAGTTTATTTTTTATTTAGTTTACTTTTGCTGTAATTTTTTTTTGTATTTGACTTGCCATAAGTACTTTTTATAAGTCTACATGAATAAAGATATTTTTTACTTACTTTACTATTCCGGATAACTGAATCGAACTTCTTATTAGAAGATCAAACTATTTTTTCTTGGTATTTGTGGCGACTCCTATGCCTGATCTGAATTATTTGCAAAGAGTTCCACCAATGGATATGAGCCCAGTTTTTCATTTCCAGTCAGTCTGTGGTTACCTGGTACTATCGCATCTTCTAGGCTGGATATTTACTGACGAAATTATTTGCTACACTCAGTTTAGGAAATTAACTTGACTGGAAAAGCCCCCTTATTAGGTCCCCAGGAGTATTTACAAAGTCGCTTACCTCTGGTTAGTGAAATGTTGATTGATTGACTTAATGATTTATCACCAAACGCATTTCAAGTTATAAGAATAGTTGATTCTTCAACAGTCTACATGTATTGGCATTTAGAAGTAGAGGAGATCATTTCACCTTCTTCCGTGGGATAGTTTATAAGTTATACTTTCAGGAGAAGAGAAGATTCTGGTCATTTTTCTGATAACCAGAAATCTCTTTGAACAGGTGTCACCGATTCCACAATACACAATATAAAAGAGGTGTGTTCACAGCCAAGGTCACGACCGCGACCTGTCTAAGGCAAAGCTGGGGTTGCATGCAGGGTGCATGCACCGATCGATGCTGACCTTGGTTTCAGACGCAAGTATACCCATGTATGACATTGAATCTTTGAAATACAGCGATGACTAGAATTCAGCGATTGAGGGTTGCTTTTGAAGTGAAGATGTAGAAAAGGGTTGAAAATCAACAGCTTAGGAAAATATGACATGTGGTAAGATTCACAATCGAAAAGCCAAATTGTCATATATATTTTAAATAGGACTTTGACAGATGATTCCACTTCACGTGATCCAAACTTAAAGACTGCAAGTGCAGGTCTGACACCGCCACTGAAGTGTTGCGATCGAGTACCGTGGGGTTTTAGTCGGTAGAAGTTCGACAACCTCGTCGTTCCACCGGGCGGCGAGGTATCTAAGAGGATTTCCCCGCGATAACAAAAAAGGCGCTTCCACCTTGTCTGCAAGATGACTGCAACGTTTGAAAGATCTGATGATGAATAAGAAAACATAGCTGACATCACAAACACATCTACGATAAGAGAAAATTAGGAATAATGCCGATGATAGTCAATGAATATTAGCCATACATGCTTATAAATGAACAAACAAAGTGAAAATCTAATCAAATAAAGTTTTTAACGAGATACGCGAACAGGATGTAAATACGCAAGGATTGCAATGGTTCATATTATTTTGAAGTAAATTGTGAATATCATAATGGATTACATTATTGGCACGACGAGATAGCAAGCGGCAATGGAAATGCGTTATTAAATGCATAACATAGATACAAAACTTTGTAAAGTGATCATCATCCTTACCCAAAAGACATCCTCTGCTGAACATAGGCCTACCCTACAGATTTCCAGACTGTGTTCAACGAAAGCTCCTGACCTACGTTCTACGAAATAGTTTCCATTTACTGGAATACTAGTAGATTTTGATTGTTCGTGCCCATACGACCATCAATTCTTTGGCCATACCTATACACACTGCCTTAGCCACTTAAATACTGACCCCTTAGGCTTTATCGGTGCTTGCAGATCTTCTACGAATTTCCTCATTACTGATTCGATCACGGTTTAAGAACTTCGAAGAAATAAGAAATGAGTGAAATCTACTGTCTGCGTGTTTTTCCTTTCAGTTCTAAATGATATCATGTACATATTATAAATACTATCTCATTCAGGCAAGTCTGCTTTCATCCAACCTTGGCCTTTGTGACTAGTAGTCTGGAAGGCAACCTACCATTTTTTAAACAACTTGACTTGTGACTCACACTGTTTTTAGACGCTTGCTAATTATAGAGAGAGGTAAATATTCAGATTGGTAATGCCATTATGCGACAATGACCTAAGCCTCTTCATGAGAATAGGTTTTACCATAAGTCTTACGTCAGTTTTTTTTATGTTTTAGACAACGTCATCACTGCATCACACTCAAGACATTACAATCAATCAATCAATCAATTTTTATTTACTAAAATGTCAAGATCCATGGGTTAGTATTACAGATGACTTAAAAACGAATGTTAGAACTTAATAGCTATTAATCAGTACAAATACGACCAATAAAAAATGAGACACTCGGCCCTAGGCCGAAATAAACCTATTTGACCATCACCCGATTGAAATGTCTCAGCACAGGTGCTCTGAGGTCCTCAGCGACAACCTTCAGGATGCTGTTGTGGCTCTCCCGTACCCTCCTCATCAATGATGCGACTTTCTTGCGAAATACCGCGTTGAAGCCGTCTGTGTGTGCCTGTGCGAACATTTCAGAGGCACTGCACCAGCGAGGAAGCCCCAAACATCATCCTAAAGATGTTGTTCTATTGGACGCGCAGGGTTTCTATGGATTTCTTGGTGTACGCTGTTCATAGGCCGCCCGTGTACAATCCCTGGCAGTACGCCTTATAGAGCGTGACTTTAACCAGGTCCGTACAGCGGGAAAACCTACGAGCCAGCATGTTACTACGAACCACCAGAGCCCTGCGCTCCCTCTCTATATCTACGTCGTCCTTAAGGTCATCCGTAAGATAGTGTCCAAGATATTTGAACTTAAACACCCTTTTTATGTTCAAACCATTGATAGTGATGGGTGGAATAGCGTAACACATTATTATTACATACTATGTATACATTTTGATGAATTCCTATTTAAAGTGTGCCAAATCAATTCATAAATTGGAATAGAATCGCTTCACGTATTTTACTTGTGTTTAATGTTTAATTTCACGACTTTTCACAGAATCAGTTTTCCAAGATTATGATTAGAGCTGTAAAAAAAACCCGGTAAAACTGTAAAATTGTTTTCAAACACTCACACGCGATGAGAAAATAGCATGTAGCTGTGTAAATATTTGTGTCAAACAAGATAGCGTATCAAAATGAGTGATAGGCCACATTACTTCTTACAGAAGCTACTGGTATGTATTTGATTCAGGCTGAACAAGGGAATTATACAACCTTTTGTGAACTTACTTCACGATAGCTAGATGGTCTGCTCTGAGAAGCAAGTAATAAAACATATGACGGCTGACCCTTTCTTTGCTTGAAAAACACAGAACAGTGCATTTGGCGTAGTGCGCTGTAGCACGGTTTCTCGCCTCGATTTCCGTAGTGTCCCGGGGTCAATTTAGGAAACGTGTTTTTTTGAATTGACTCGGGTCTGGGTGTGCTGGGAGACGCCCCTAGCTTATTTCCTTGTGTGGTACCTCGTAACACAGGGATATTAATCCCTACTTCGAGACCATTACAAACCATTACAAGAGGTGTGTTGTCTGGCGCATATTTATATTTATTTTATCATTTCACTGGCATGACTTAGGCAAAAAATTTGGTAAGTTGAAATGGGAGTGGGCAGGTCATGTCCATATGGACCCTGATAAATTATATCTTTGACGTAAAATTAAGATGAATTGAAGATTTAGGGTTGCTTTATTCAGCAGCGATATTACAAAAGGCAATACATAAAACTCTTTATTAGGAATCAAAGTGAGGAAGCTATTACAATGTTACACCCAGACAACCTTTTTGGAGAAACCCAAGTTTGTAGGCGAGAGGAAAAACATTGCAACTCATCATTCAAACAGAATATTCATATTATTATGCACCTCGGTAAACGGTTCCAATAACCAAAGGCCTTGGTTGCTTTTTAAGGAGGGATGAGGTGAGGAAGTCGCTTGGTGTGAATTGAATATTCGATCCGAAAAAATAATTACTGGTCTTCCAAAAGCAATAATATCAATATCAGATTGTTATCTTGAACCGCTCAAACTCATTATTATACCTGTTCTTATGCAGATTTAAGGTGAGAGTCCGGAACACTATATTCACAAGTAATCATGTCTATTTACTTCTTTTATTGGTTTGTACGGTAGACGACACGTCAATCTTTACAAAACTATTGCGAAATTGATCTTATGTCAGCACTATAAATTGCCCCCTTGTAAAGCTTGATGTGCCCAAAAACATACAGGTGAGGTGAGCTTATCTCCTAAAATGGTACACTATTCCTTTGTATCTCTGAACTGCACATCGACAAGACAAAATCAGTTTTATTAATTGGGCTTAAACTTTTTACGCATTTTAAGATGCAAATGACGAGCATTTTGAGTTGCGGAAAATCATATATGCTAAGGTTTTTAGTTCTATTGCAAATTTTGCAATCACAGAAAGAAGTAATTAAATCTCTTTACATTAATACAAACATTTGCAGGTATTAAGGCCGTATGACGAAAGGTTCGGGAGTAATGAAGCGCTGATTATCCGTCAACCATTGCGGTCGCAAGGCCGCGGCCTTATGCGCCGGCGCGGGCGCAGCGACTCTCACTTGCTCGCCAGACAAAACGGGGTAACTTCATAAAATAAAAATACTATGCTGGAGACAGAAATACTCTAGAAATTGCCTGATCAAGTATTTCGGCGGTAATCAACCCTGCATCTTACTTCTACCGATCTTCCCCTCCCAGAACGTATTACTGAAAATGCGAGTCCTGGAATAAAAATTGGTTTGGTGCCGGTTGTACAAGAAAATAAGCCAGATTTAGATTGGATCAAGATTTTTTTTTTATAAATAAATAAATATCTGGGACAATTCACACCAAGATCATCTGACCCCAAACTAAGCAGAGCTTGTATTATGGGTGTCAGAGACTGATAAACATACTTAAATACTTTTAAATACATATAATAAAATACATAATTAAATAGATAAGAACACCTAGACACACAACAAACACAAATGTTCATCACATAAATGTTTGTCATGGGTGGGGATCGAACCCACGACCTTCGGCGTCAAAGGCAGGATCGCTGCCATTGCGCCAACAGGCCGTTTCAATTGTTAGGTAGCTGTTGTTGTTAATATAATTGTTAAGGCAACATTGAAATGTGTTGAATGTCAAACAAACAATAAAATAAATTATATGTCTGTTATGTTAAATATGTAGATCCTTATATTTTATACACTCCACATAATATGGATTTCCAAAACTGTCGACGATATCATCAAATTAAATGTTTGCAGCATTTTGTTAACAATTCTGTTACGGGACACAGTTGAATAACAGAAAAATCTAATCTAATTAAAAAAAAGCATACGTTCTTAATTTGCTACGAACATATAATAACCTTAAGCAAGTACCTAATAAATAATGTAAAAAGGCAGTTACACAACTTCTGACTGCGGCCGCAGCGTTGGTTCATGAATCACTCGATTTAAATTCTGGGCACAATACTTTTGTGAACTAACCTTACACTGGTTGCATATCAACATGAGTACTAACATTAAGCTGATTCACTTGACTAGCTTAAGTACAGAGGCGTTCACTTCACACCAACATAGGGGCACCTTATGCTTCTGACATAAGACATAAGAGCCATTATGCAATGGTTTTGTAAAGGTTGATGTTAACGCGTCTGTACAGTCAGTCATAGTTACGGCCACTGATTTAAATCTAAAGAGATAACGCAAGGTGCTTCGTTTGAATTAGACCAAGCATGCAACGTTTTGGACGCTTATTCTGACGTACCATATAAATATCGACCATTTCATTCAAAATACATAGTTCATAGAAAGATGCTCATATAGAATGCGCAATAAATTTTGACAACGTATGTCAGCATGGACTACATGGAGCAGCGTCTATTGTATTTGTTGTGTTACTTTTCAATCAAATTCTCTGGGCTCGGCAAAGGCTTGTTGTAATTAAATCACTGTAACAATTAATGTAGACCAAAAAGTCGAATAGTTTAGGAAATAGAAGATACTAGAAGTTACAGACATGTCATTGACGCGTTATGTTCAAGCGTGCCTACCTACAGCAGTTGCTATCCTTATCCAACAGCTGACTTAAACGAAATGTACACACGTCAGCACATGACAAGACCCATTTTGCAATGCTTTTGTAAATGTTGACCTGCTGTCCTCCGTAAAAATTAAAGTAAGATATAAGTCTTCACGGTACAGCGGTCAGTCTACCTAATTTCGTTTATTACCCGATTACGACGAAATCAATTAGAAACAGTTTTAGCCTTCATAAGTGCTTACAAATAATTTATATTATCGACCGACCGGTCTGAACGTTATGAGTCAGAGGTACAATTTTATTTTAGGTTTAAAAGTTTAAAATGAATAGTAACGAAAAAATGATTTTAAACACATTAGATGTCGAATTTATAAGAAATGATGTTCAAGATCTGGCCGTGCATGAAATTGTGTTAATATATGAAAAAAAGCAAAGTGAGCAAATAGGAGCTATATTTTGGTTAATACCTACCTTATAGTTTTATAGGTCTATAATGGAGGTTTGGATGGAGTGCAAGAGTAGCCATTATGCCATCTTAAGTCATCATAAAATTAGAGCATAATGGTTGCATCCACATAGATCAACCTTTTCACATTGTTGAAGACTTGGTGTGAGGTCATCAGGGTTTATGTTGACCACACAATTTACAGTATAACTCCAACGAGTGCTTGTATCCACTGACTGGCGAAGTTTTAAAGAAGATTTCGAATTGAATTGATATTCCAATAAGAACTGAAATTACTAAAAAAGGATTTTGCAAATTGTAAATGTTGTGTCATCTTGCTATTTCGTGTAATACAAACCTTCATTGTTATTTTTTTTTTGATGTGCAATAAAGAATATTTATTATTATTATTATTTATATACTTTTATCAAAAAGTCTCCCATTACTGGGGATATGACCATTTTCGCGGGCTTTTGGCCAAAACGAAAACTACATGGTTTTTTTTTTCCTATTCAAGTGACAGGAATTTACGTACGATTTGGCAAGTATTAAGGACGGCGGCTTTTTGTAATAGAAGAAAGGTGAGAGGGTGTATCTTGAGAATGTTTAGGCTATTGTGTAACGTCAGGGGAATAACTCCTGTAGATGATATTATAATTGGTACTGTTTTAACAGTGTTCACTCGCCACTGTGTTTTCAATTCTATGGTTAGGTCGGTATACTTACTAAGTTTCTCAGTATGTGTAGCAGTAAGGTTATGAGTGTTAGGTACGGCAATATCTATGAGGTAAACTAATTTATTGATCTTATCGTGAATTGTTATGTCGGGTCTGTTGTGGTGGATTGTTTTATCTGTAATGATAGTTCTGTCCCAGTATAATTTGAAATTGGAGTTGTTCAAAATGGCCTGTGGAGTGTATTTGTAGTATGCAGTTTTCTCTTTTATTAGGTTGTATTTGAATGCTAAGTATTGGTGTACTATTGCAGCTACTTGGTCGTGTCTGTGTTTGTAGTCAGTTTGAGTGATGGATCTACAACTGGAACTGACGCTCAACAGCTATTATTATAGCTTGCGACCTGTGTGAGATTCTTGATATTGCATTTCGGACACGACTGAAAATATTCCAAAATATATCAGTCCCCTGCAAAACAATCGTGGTTAAGAGCTAATAAACATAAATGAGAAAGTTAAAACAGCATAAATCGCTCTGCAGACGTATAATTCGGACAAAGGCTTCGTGCCGTATAGAAAGGCCAACCATCAGACGAGATAACCCACATTCTCTTGCCTCGGGCCTGTTCTGTCCAAGGAATTTCGGACGAATTACGGTAGTGAACCTACCACTTGTTTTGGTATGATAATGACGAGCCGAACGAGAATACGAAAGAGGCATCAGTTGACACGGTAAATAAAAAAAACCAAACCTAACAGGCAATGATATTGTAATAGTCTTTATTTAATAACTTTGCTTTTCTCTTTCACAAGAGATATTGAGACGTAATAATACTTCTATACTAATATAATGAAGAGGAAAGATTTGATTGTTTATTTCTTTGTTTGTTTGTATTGAATAGGCTCCGAAACTACTGATCCGATTGTGAAAATTCTTGTACCAGCAGGAAGCTAAATTATTCAAGACTGATATAGGCTATAGTTTATTATGATTAAACAAAAAAAAAATCAGTGAAAAATAATAGTAGGTATATGTAAATAACGTCGGAGAAAAGCAGGCAAGATGTGACAATGGACACCAGGGGGGCTAGCCAAGAGCAACACGTCACGATGATTTCTACAATAGAAATCGTTCAAATGTATGGGGATGACACAAGCGCCAGTGACAGCTTATGTCATCCCCATACATTTAAACGATTTCTATTGTAGAAATTGTCGTAGCGTGTTGCTCTTGGCTAGCCCCCCAGCTGTCAAGCATTTGACAGAACGAAGTCTGTCGGGACAGCTCGGTAAATAAAATGTCGTTTTGCCTCGAAATGCCCTATAAATCTCTGGTACATCTTTCCACCTGGCCACAGATCCGAAACGATGTACAGCCTTTACTATACATTTCAGACGACCGAATCCAGAGTCGCTGAAACTTAAGCAGATCTTACTGAAATGGGGACCACATGCTTCATAACATTTTAGAATTCGGGGAAGAGACAGATAAAAGATGTTCGTCCCATAAAACATGGAGACAACATCAGTTTTTCGTTTTTAATAACATTTCAGAATTCAGAGAAGAGACAGATAAAAGATGTTCGTCCCATAAATTAGAGTCCTTCGCAAAAATCGCACCTTCGGCATCAGTCAGGTCCCAGTTAGCAAACCTTTTTTAGTTTTAACGCTACACAAAAGAAAGCCTGCCAAAAACCGTCCATTTACTTCCTATCGTGTCTCAAAGATAGGATGATGGATGTGTGACTCTGAAGGGGAAAGTGTTGAAAACATGGCAACACGTACAGAGAGCGATAACAAAAAACTTCGCACGAAATCAACTACGATGTGTGTACGTGCTTCACGATTGATAGAACAAAAAACGGTGAGAACAAGTGAGTGATGAAAATATTAATTTGAGAAAATACCTGCAATTAATAAATAAATAAGATGTCCAGAATTAAGATCAAGGATGTCAGATCAGGGAATTTATTACTTTGTTTAAGGCGATAGTGTGCCTTTTTTTTTTTTTGTATGGACGCCGCTGCTTGGCCTCGACGGCCTTAGCAGCTTCACCGGTCTGTAGGGTGAGCGCAGAAGGCTCTCAACCCTAATATTTAAAGTAACACTCTAAGGGCCCCCTTGTGGGGTAGAACCTCGACTCAGAGCGGTACTTGAGTCTAATCTGACATTTTGGGGAGAGAATCTACCCGGCACGTGCCGGTATCTAGAAAAGGAATTCAAAGGAAAACGCGACGCGGGCCCGCGCCGGCGCGGACGGAAGCTCGGTTGTATGTGTGTGGAATGCGCGGTCAGTCTATGGTGATTGGCGATGGCCAGGGTAATAGGGTCGTCCGGGTCGTATAAAACGTCCCGCGGACGACGCCGTCCCCCTGAGACACTATTTGTGTCTGGCAAATATCTTGCCGCCTCGACTACTAAGGGGTTGGAGTGGGTCTGAGCAGATACAAAAAATTGGGTTGACAATTGCTTAAGGTACTGCGAAATAGTCGGCAGTCCTAAGTCAATAGATAGTGTGCCCAAGTATTTCTTTTCATAGTGCCCGTCAAGATGACCTCACTCGACCTGATCGAAAGCAGTCGTGAGATCCAGATATGAGGATGACAAGCACAATAATGCAAAGCAATCACTGAGCTGGCCATACTCATCTTGAAGGTCTGCCCTGGCACCGGTTAGTGCAGCATTGATCCCGGAACGCGACCTGACCGAGATAGGTAAGGTAACGGTAGGTAGGGTAACATCAACCGGCCGACATAATATGTCTCCCACCTGAAGAGCAGATGGTCTGCTGCAGGGCTCCCTTACTCGCCTGTTACCACACCCACGGGAAGGAGATGGGGCGGCGGAAAGTGCCGCCACCAGCACGGCAAAATGATGTGCCGTCCCAAATCAAATCATTAGGACTGATAAGGATCGCTATAGATGTAAGGGCTGCTGAACTTAAGGTGGTTCTTTGAATAAAGGTAAAAGAAATACCTACACAGGTTGTTCCTTCAATGTGCTGTTCAATGTCGCGGGGTGTCATTTTTAATCATTCAGTATATGTTTACCGTTTAAGATACTATAAAGATAATAAGCTTTTCTCAGTTTAGGGCACTTGGGCGATAAAAGTGTAGGTTTTCTCTTTTATTCTGTTTCTACCTTACTTTTAACTTATAAATAAATCTAAGTTTAGTGTTGTATTCTCAATACACCTTGCCTTAATTTAGCATTTTATTTGCATATGCGTTGAATGAGACATATTAGAAATCTAGGTTTCAAGTTCAAGTACCTCTAACTGTAATACAGGTCTACGTCATTCAACAACTGTAACTGGATCACAGAGCAGGTAGGTTTTTTTTATCTCTTATCAATGAGCAAGAATATCATAGTTACAGCTAAACTTATCCTTCCTTAAACTTAAATGAATTTGTTGTAAAGTTATTTTCTAATTTTTTATCTGTGTTTCTAAATTTTTTTGTCATTTGGTTAGGTTAGGTTATATCGCTTGTATAAACAATATTTTTTTTTAGTTTCTTATATAAACCTAATTGGGCCATCAAGTGTTTTGTATCTCGCATTACTTCATTAGATTTAGAACAGTATTCGGTGTTTTTCCCTAAAACCAACGTAATGCTCGAATCTGTAACATTACAGTTTGCGCACTGTAATGCTCGGTTCTCTTCCCTCACTGCTCGGCTCTGTACCGTTACATTGCTGGCGAATGCTGAAGGTGAGGGACCACCTCAATATGTTTTTTTTGTTATTTTTTTTTCGTTGTTAGCCCTGCCACTTTTTTTCATTACATTTTCGGACTCATCGATGGCTAAGGGTAACTAATATTCCTAAACAGCGCATAACTTAACTAACTTATAACAGCGTACTTTCTTGCCATTACATCTTTTAATAGCCATCGCTCCAGGAACTACCTACAAGGTAAGCCCCGCCGAAGGGACCGGTTAGTCTGGTCGGCAATTACGCGACGTATGGCTTCTGCTATCGGCCAGCCAAGAACAAGTTCACGGTTAAATGCACCATTGAAATTGAATAAGATGTAAGTCACTTCAAAGACCACCACCGAGAATATTAACTTTTGGGACCGGTTTTTGGCTTCAAGCAGGGCTTTTATAGGCAGGTGGATAACAGTGGGGCTATTCTGAAAAACTCACTTCGATTCGAAAATAGTACCCTTAATCCGCTGTGAGATTCAAATTTAGTATTATGTATAACTCAATACCGACGATAGCGCTTTACCGACCAACGTAACTTGGTACTTAAAATAACTAAGAAAAATAAGATTTTGACATGAGGCGTACCTACCTACGTGTGTGTTCGATCATTTAAGTAAATTCCAATTAGTCACATACTGCCTAATCGTCGACCACCCTGAATTTAAATAAATAGTAGGCAATTCCTATGGTTTTTATTTAGTGTTTCGTACGTGCGTTACTACCCTTACTACTACACGTACTACCCTTATTATCATTGATGTTACTGGATGGAACAATTCAAAACCAGCACAACTATTACTAATAGCTACAATGCATTGTTGCCAGCCTACCTATACCCATGACCAGTTGCACACCTCGGCATGTTACGGTTGGAGACTGGGTTGCGGTACCGTTAGTTGTGTGATTCATCCCGTGAGAACAAAGGTTTCGGTTCGGTGTGAGGGTATTACGTGCTTTTTTATATTTTTTTTACTTCGGTAGTGAAATAATTTGTAAAAATGATTATTTAACCGTCTCGTTCCAGCCTACCCCTACACTTCGTAGGTGGCTTGGACCCTGACGAATATTACCGTTACGAACATACGTGTTCAGGAAAATTTCGGTAGTCAATAAGTATTCATTTGAGAAAACTATTTAAATTTTACGAGTATCTGTCTGTGTGTATATTCGTTTCTAATATCTCCGTTTAGTTTCGAGCATGTTGCGTATGTGGGGATGTCCATCCAAATTTTACAATAGACATTTATGATTATTCGTTATTCTTTAAAGTATTACTTAGGTACTTAAAAATTGGCACAAAGAAGATTTTAAGAAGGAACATAAGGAGTTACTCGTTTGTGAAATAAAGGTGTATTTACTTTGATCTCAACATATCAGTAATTTTAAAGTGGCGATGACACATTGCATTACTAAAACATGAGTTCAGAGATAAAATTAAATGGCACCTGCCTTTATCTATGAACACTGCAAACCCTAATTGATCCTTGATAAGATTTGCGTTTTCATTCAATTTTAATGCCAACAAGATTAATAAACGGAAACTTCAATATCTTTGTTCAAATAAACATGTTGAAGTACTTTGAAATAAGCTGACAGCGATATTTGATTTACCGTCCTGGCTTGTCTATCACTTCTATAAATTAATCCTTTAGTTTTTAGCAAAATGATTACTGGAATAGGATTCCATATTGCATCTTATAATGACGGCTAACACACAAACACACCACATAATATTTATTAGTAAGTAAATGAATTAATTTATGTCTTACACCTCTCATTTACCTTAAATACAGTATCCTTATATATCAGTATCCATAACGAATAGTAGGTTTGGTACAATCTTTTATTTTTATTTTGTGGTCATCATAATATGATCATGATGTCATTGTATCCTACACCTTAATAATTATTAATACGAGTATGATATCATATCTCATAGGCCTCTTCCAAATATTGCCAAATTATTTGAATGAAGGCGACCTGCAACCGGACGGAACCAAATCGAATTTGATATAGTATACTCATAGTGCTTATTATCTTTAACATTTTAAGATATATATATATATTTTGTAAAGATATCCATATCGTGAGTATGCATAGAAATCTAGCCAGTTCAATGACTATTTGGCACTAACTCAATAACATAAAACCTAATTAAATTGCGCAAACGCTGTAATTTAGACGCTGTAGTTAGTGGAGTGACGTCATAGCCATAAAGGAGCGTCTTACTGCCGAAAGTTCCCGGGTTCAGTTTTACTGCTTCCCAACGGGAAAGGAACACCACGTTGGCAATTGATGACATTAAAATAGTATGTTTTGATGCTCAATAAAGCATCTGTAGAAGATGTTTACCATATAACCATGGAATGTTCTCGATCTGAGGCCTTAAGGGGAAAACTGTTTACAAATAGATATGAGGTGGAGCCTGTAACAGCATTCTTTCATTCCCTGATTCACCTACAGCCAAAATACTTTACGAAGCCATACAAATTATCATTAAATCTAGATAAGATATTGTTTTCCTACTTTATGTAAATTAGTGTATTCAAGTAAAACTAACAGGGGTATCATGTCTTCAGATAAAACCCCTCCTAAATAAAAAAAAAAAGAATCTGTAATGTGCAACAAGATGAACTTCGTACAGTTCACGCTTTTTTTTCAAGTAAGTAACTAAGGGATCCACTTCTGCAATGAAAATTGATTGTTTCATACAAATGTTACGCCAAGATTTGGGTCATCCAACAACAGTAGATCATTTTATCCCAAAATGAAAAACTTATACATACCGGGTGATTATCAAATAACTTCCAAAAACGATATGACATACTCAGTAGGTGATATAGAAACTAAGTAAGTGAGAATTTATTTCTTCCAAGTGACCAATTATATTGGTTTACACACAAATAATGCTGACTGTTCAACTGATTTGCATGATAGCGACCTTGAATTAAAGTTAAAGGGGAAGTTTTTGCAGGGTTAGCAACGCGGGAGATTCATCTTGTGGTGTATGTAGCCAAAGGCTACCACGAGTATATCCACTTATCATCCGCAAGTTAATTTACCACTGTTTTTGTATTATGACGGACCCTACGAAGTAGGAAAGTACACCAACTATGGCGGCCATAACCCAGTCGGTTTTGAGATACGGAATTTTCAAAGGTGCCACTTCGATGTTAGAATGACATTATAAGACTAATACGACCCAGGTAATAATGAACCGTGTCCAAACAAAAACGTCTGCCCGTTCAAGGTACCTCCGGTTGCATTTAACGCCGCTGTCCACGGAGGCGTACACCTGCAACCGCTATAAGAATGCGCTTGCTGCACTCCCGCTTGAGGCTCACAAACTACCAAAACTATTACGAAACTACCAAACTCTGTCGCGGTGTGTCAGTTTTGTATTATATATGAAACTATTCCGTTAGTGACTGGACAATCGGTTTAGTTAGACCAAACTCACCAACCCTCTTAGACCAAGCTGTGATTGTATTGTTGTCAGAAATTGATGTTTAGAGATGTAATATAATAATGGTGTAATAGTGTAATGTAATGTATCTAATAATAATGTAATAAGATACTATATTATAATTTGCAATGTATAAATGAAAATGGTGATGTATAACTGCTCCAGAGGAACTAATCAATTTATTTATTTATTAAATCACATTGTAATATCTCATTTTAAGAGACATGTGGTTTATGAGAATAAAGTTCTTTCAACCGAAACGAGCAAATGCCCATTCTATCCTCACTTTCTCTTGTCTCTGTATAAGCTGAGTGAATTTGATAGGAGCATTCGCTCGTTTGTTCTAAACGCACCTTGAGATGGCGCACAGCCGAATCTCCTTGGGGAGTGTTATTAGGAAGTACTAAGAGAGGAAAATTCCCAAAACTCCTACGAGAACAGGAAAAGTAAAAAAAAATACGTCATCAAATACTTTGCCATAGTGAGGTCCTACTTTTTGTATCAGAGACAACGAACAAAAAAAATACACATTAGGTCGGTGTAGCCGTATCTATTCAGCTACACTCCTAGTGGACAGTGGCACTTACCGCTAAGTTGGCGAGAAAAGACATGGGTAATTAACACGTTTAGCTTCATTGGCAGACAATGATGTCCGGCTTCTGTAAACAGCAGTTTAGCTAATATACTCAGTTCTGTTTCAATTACTATGCTTACTTTTACGGCCCTCTCGTAAATATGTATACTAAATGTTAGCATGTTATTTTATTACGGAACTAAATAAGTCTAGTTAAGTCTAGTACAAATAATATTTTTGCCTAATAAGCGTTCACGTATTTTCATTTCATACCTCACAAACCGAATCCATGGTTTCAGAAGTTGCGTGAGATGATTGTGACGCTCATAATGAGTTCTCTGACATACGTAAATCGAGTTCAAGTTTGTTTTTTTACCGAATCGGCTTGCAGCTGCTACTGCAATAGGCTAGCCACCTGTAAACAACATTGTCTTTGGTACGATACCCTTAGTCAGGGAAAACAGTACCAACGCTTAGTAGAAAAAAAAAATGTTCTCAAGGGGAGACTAAATAGAAAAACCGATAACGGGAATGAAGCAAGTTTAAAATCTTGCCAAAACCAATATTGCCAATGTAAACGAATGATAATTTACAGAGTCAACGACGATTTCTTAAATCCATTCAAATTCGATTCACACAATACATAATATTATGGCAGAAAAAGTTTTATAACTATTAAATACCATCATACAATAAATCGTCGAAAATATAGGACAGCGTGTAACGGAACGTAAAGGAAGCAGCGACTTTGATATTTGTAGCTGTTTTTATAGAATTTGCATTGTATTGCATCCAATTGACACTTTTCCTCTTTGTATTCATTTTAAAAAGGAGACATCCCACCGCACCTCTAATTTAAGGATTCAAATAGGAATGGGAAAGCATCTCACTCTAAAATTGCTTCATCCCCGGTTGACACTGTTTAATAGGTTGGGGAAAAAGTTCCTTCGCATTTTTTAAGAAAATTCAAACCATTTTTAATATAGTTTATTTACATTTAACTGAAGTATGTAGGTGTAATTTTGTTCGATTACTTTTTGCCATCTTGTAGGTAGGGACATGATCCCATTGCTATAGGAATTTTGAGGCTTCTGATCAAAATACCGCGACAAGTGGTTTTGACAGTCCTCTCGTGATGTTAACCTGACACTGCCTAAAGAATTCTGAAAAGACCGAAACAGGTGGAAATCTGAAGGTGCAAGATCAGGACTATACGGCGGATGCAT
Source organism: Udea olivalis (assembly GCA_947369235.1). Lineage (NCBI taxonomy): Eukaryota > Metazoa > Arthropoda > Insecta > Lepidoptera > Crambidae > Udea > Udea olivalis. Next base: position 2,616,132 of record OX376362.1, on the reverse strand, counting down.
TAGCACCTCCCAGCCAAACTCTCTTAAGTTTGCTGAGTGGCTAAAGATGTGTGAGGTCTAGCGTTATCATGATGAAAAACCACACCCTTTCTGTTGATTAACTTCAGCCACTTTCTCTCAACTTCTTGTTTAATCTCATCAGATGTTCGCAGTAGAGTTCAGAATCGATGGTCCTGCCTGGTGGTAACAGCTCATAATGAATAATGCCCTTCCAATCCCACCACACACACAGCATCACCTTATTGCGAGTTAACCCGGGTTTCGCCACAGTCTGTTAAGTCTGGCCGGCCTTTGACCACGACCTTTTTCGCACGTTCTTGTCGTACGTGATTCACTTTTCATCACCAGTTATCAGCTTCTTCAAAAATGGTTCGGTTTTATTAAATCGTAATAAAGAATCACAAATGAGTACACGGTTCATTAGGTTTTTTTCAGTGAGCTCGTGAGATACCCAAATATCGAGCTTTATTATTAGCTCGTATTGAATTTCTTCATTAGATTCATCTTGACAGTAAGAAAAACAAATGAAATTCACACATTTTCCTAATTTGAATTTGGAATTATCTTCTTTAAAGCTTGAAATTTTAGTGATACCAAAACCAGCCAGATACAAATAGTCTAGCGGAAGAGATTTTATTACAAGTTCATACATACTATATGCGAAAAGACTTTTACCCAAACCTAATACTATAAATAATTACTGATAAAATCAATAATGCTGAAATATCGACTGTCTTTTCAAACCTCAGTCTGACATCTTGCACGTGTCGAAACCAAAAATAAATCAGATTAGCATCTCACGAGTAGGTAACCACAACTTTCGTGATTGCTCTGGTCTCGATGATCGGTAAACATTATTGTTCAGAATTTTAGGTCAACAGCTTTATCTAGGCTTCATTATAGGTGTGGCCGACTCAATACGTAGTCCCCAAAAATGTTTTATTATCACTGATTTCTATGGATAGTGTTTCTGCTCTGATAATAGTAGATTCTGAGACAGCAAACATTTGTATCCATCCTGTGAATTGTATGGATAGGAATGAATGAATGAGCAAGTACAAACATTCGGAGATTGGTAAGAAATAAAGGGCAGATAGATATTTATTACATGCGTCATCTGAATAACAGTGATTTATCAGATATGGTATCAAAATTACAAATTATTCTGAACGTAACTTTCTTTGATTTAACTATAGATAACAAAAGACAACAAAGACATTACTGTACTCTCCTGAAATTGATTGGTTTATTTATTAGTTTCAGAAGTTAGCAATGAGAATACCATTATCACCAAAACACTACTTTACATTTGGGATAGCTTGAAACGTAATGTTTTCTTTTAAATTCAAGTGTCAAATTATTCCTCAATCTCTCTTACTGGAAGAAGAAGGTTTAATTAAATTTCTGATGATGAGCAGAGCATTCCGGATCTATATGATTCACACGATGATCCTCTGAAGTCTCGACTCGCAAAGACGTGGGTGACCACCAACGACAATTCTCTGAAGCCCTTACCTAATCCACATTGCCCCAACCATTACTCAACCGTCTCCGTAAACAAGTCATTATGGGTTGTAACCCTTTTGTTAGCCGAAGTCGCGGCAGTAACACAAGGTTCGGTGTTCAGCCCAAAAAAGCTCACAAAAAATACCATTGTCGTCTGATTTGCTCACTTTCGAAATGAAATCCATTGAGTTTAGTTTATCCACTGTCACTTTTGTACACGTCTCAGATTTTTCTGGTGAGATAATTCAGACGAGTTCAATAGCTCGGAAGATATAAATTAAAAAGCCATGAAGAGCTTTTCCCCTGATAAATTGTGCGAGACTTTTGAATCTAAGCTAGCTAGCTGTTAGTGGCATATTGCTGTACTTATATGCCATATGTTCTTAAAATTTGTATATTTAAAGACAGTAATGCTTGCATTTTTTTGTAAACCAGGCGTAAGTTTATAAATTAATATTTGTCAGTTAAGGTTATTTTATCGTGATATTATTTTATGCATTATGTCCTAGTAATAGTTCACTTTTTAGTCTTACCCTTCAAGCCAGGGGATTTTTTTGTGGAGTTTTATTGGCATTAAAACCTTTGAAGTTTTGGTTGGTATGTGTTAAGCATATTTTTAATTTCACTGTTTTTCAGTATTTTTGAACCACCTTACTTTAACCAGTCAGTTGACGTAGTACTTCGTTAACCGTACCATACGTTTAACTGTAATTCCAATTTATTATAATCTGTTTGATAAACAAAAACATGAAAAAACATACTGCAGTAACATTAGGATAATTTCAGCGAATTCACGGGTTATCTCAATAACAATTGCGATAAAGTGATCGAAGCGATAAAATGGCGCAATTGGTGTTTAGTCATCGATATCCAACAGGAAGGTATATCGCACCATATTTTGTTAACGAATACAGTTATAAAAAGTAACTATAACAGTTTCTGTTTTCAAAGTACGAAATAAGTAGTTTACCAATCAGCCAGTTGGCGGCTTAGCTTCCTCACTTGAGAAGTTTAACTTTAATTTTGATTCAATGTTTATCTCAAATCTCTCGAATCAATTTTAAAATGTTGGCCTACTTTTATAACAACGCCAAATTGTTATTGGAATTGCGTCAAAATTAGCTCACGATTTTTTAAGTCTTTTTTCATAAATTTCGACAGCAACGTATGAAGTATCCTAATAGTGTCAAGAGTTTGATAATAAGAGTGCGTTTCCACCAGAGATGTGCGAGGATGCGTTGCGAAGAATGTGTGTGTTAAGAACCAATAGAATTGTTTCAGTTACCTAGCTTCGCGATTCTATTGGTTCTTAACAACACATTCCTCGCGTTTCAGTTCTTAACTCCCTTCCTGAGAGTTGGATCCGAAACTACAAGAGAGAAAAGCAGTCGTGAGGTCCAGATATGAGGATGACAAGCACAATAATGCAAAGCAATCACTGAGCTGGCCATACTCATCTTGAAGGCCTGCCCTGGCACCGGTTAGTGCAGTGCTGATCCCGGAACGCGACCTGATCGAGATAGGTTAGAGTCACTTGGCAGGTTTTACGCAACTGCATGGTGGTGACATCAACCGGCCAACATAATATGTCTCCCACCAGAAGAGTAGATGGTCTGCTGCAGGGCTCCCGTAGTCGCCTCTTACGACACCCACGAGAAGGAGATGGGGATGGTTTAGTGATTAACCATGAGTAAATTCTCGAACTCTTTCTTTGGTTACACTAGGTTACACTAGGCTCATCCAAATCTTTGATCGTAATTTTTGTCTATTTCAGGGTGATGGTGTTTTCTCAATGTTTATAAAATACAATTTGACTCGTGTAAAATCTTGTGAACTTAGAGTTGGACCTAGTTGTTTTGTAGAAGGGTAGTACAAACAACACTTTAGCGAAGTGTATACAGTTGAATGTTTTGTAAATATATTTTCAGTGAGTGAGTAATGAGTGGCGAAAACAAATTAAGAGGCTAGCAACATGTTTTAAGTTTTTATTTGTTATATTTTCTAAGCCCACAGAATAAGTAACATTTGGTTAATCTTCATTTTCAGTAATGTTGTGATTTGGATTCAAATCAAACAAGATTAGTTTGTCAAGCGTGTCGTATTTCCATTAACTTAATATTCCCAAGTCTATGTTTTAGGGTATCCTCGTGCGTGTTGTAAACACTCAGCTAAGTAATGTGAGCTGGGTTGTAACACAGCCGGCAAAAGGTGACCTCTGATTTATATGAATTTGCAAATAACGCGTGGATTGGACGAAATTCAATGTTGCGTTCACAACCACAGGGTGCTGTACGAGTAGACCATGGTCTACTCGTACAGCACTCGCAAACGCATGGTGACATCTATACTATTATTATGAAGAGGAAAGATTTGTTTGTTTGTTTGCATTGAATAGGCTCCGAAACTACTTATCCCTGATGACCATAGCCGATAGAAATTCGTTAAAAACCAGTGCGAAGCCAGGGGGTCACTAGTAAAAAATAGAAGTGCATTTTTGTTTATCCTTCAAAACTACAATACTTGTGTTTTTTTTTTAAATATGTATGATATATATTATAGAGATCTGGTTACGAATCTAGGGAATAGTAAATTTCTGTTCCGTGTGAAGTCGGGTGATCCGTAATAATAAATTAATCTCAACTCCTAATACTCCTATTCATATACATAAATAATTCCACTTTGGTTCGATGCTCCGAATTGTTTAGTGCAGCAATCCATCCATCAATCATCTCGATCCAAAATAAACCAGTCAAGTGAATGCCATTCCCATCGAACCGCCATGGAAGAATGAACTCAAACAACCTTCCCAACACAATCTGAAGCTAACCCATAACCATTGTTTGAAAGTGCCATTTCGTCCAAAGTGCTGCAAATACAGTGACTCACAAAGGCACCATTAATGACCCGAGAATAGCTAAAACAATTCTTCTAATAGGTTATTTAATTAACTGGGCGAATAACTATAAAGAACACGCGTTAATTGAAGGAATTCGACGAACAGAACTTAATTACACAACAAATACGTATCTGCTTGAAGCATGTACGCAATTTGGCTAATTAGTTTCGGAGGAATTGTTATAAACGCGAAACTGAGTTGCACACACTAAAAAATACACAATGACTTCGTGCTTCTTATTCAGGCGCTCAGTTCAAAAATTGTTGTCTAACTTTCCCTCTTGTTTAATTATTGACACTCACCTCAAGTTTTTTGGAGTATTGTTCCACGACGCGCTCCTGCTCCTTCTTCAGTTCTTCATTCTTCTCCAACAAAGCTTTCCCCAGTTCAGCGGCGAGCAGAAGGTCCGATTCCTTCTGCTGCAACTGACTCCAGACGTCCGGTTCTTGGCCTTCCATGACGCTGGTAACGTCTCTAACAGCTGACATTTCTTTCACGTACTCCTCTAAATCCTGGTAGAATCCCTCGTCGGATAGGCTGAGGGCTGTGGGAGTGATTCTAGTCCCACTACGACTCCTGCTCCTGCGGTGTTTACTAACAGGCGTCGACGTTCGTATGTCTCCTTTACCAACGAACTCAGTTTCATCAGTTATAAAATTGGGCGATCGGTTGCGGTCTGGCGGCTCAGCTGCACTATTATTTCTACTTCTACTAATATTTGCACTAACTTCACCGGCCATTTATTTAATAAAATACTAGTTCTAAATTATGAATAGCGTAAAATTAACTTTGCACTATTTTTGTGTAGCTGTTCTTTTTGAATAGTTTCTCTATAGCCTGCTGGAGTTTGGTTGGCTTCGGTATTTGAAGTTTTACGTTTTTGAAAATGTTCACATCATCTTTTTTGAATGCCATTATAGCGAATTTTGATCACAGTATGCACATTTCCGGGGCACTGCACTTCACACACGCCACTTTGTTTTGTCGATGTCGTACGGACGGCAACGGTGTTGCCTCGACTACGGCCGGGACACAACAGTAGCGCGAGAAACCTTCGGGCCAGAACGAACTACGGCGGCCACAGATTATGCCGCCGATAGGAAGGGGCGAGTAGGTAGATAACGCGTACGTACAGCAACAAGCACAGATATTTTAATTTATTAAATGGACTAGCTTAAGCTTATTTATATTTTTAAACAAATTGCTCAGCTCACAGCAAAAATCTGACCTCAAACTATTCAGAGCTGGTACCTTGTGTTTCCGAAACTGATAAACATATACATTTTTGTATTGATAGTTAAATAGATAACATCCAGAAACATTAACAACACACAATGTTTGTCACAGGATAATAACACCTACACTTCATATAATTTTTGCAACTAACTAAACACGAAAGATTTATTATTAAAATTAATAATTTATTTGGTAATACATCCATATAATTAAATATTAAAGAAAGAGATTTAAACTGAAAATGTGAAAATCACTTAAATATTTACATTACTAAAACAAATATTAACACTTCGAAAAATAAAATTAAAAAATACGTTAAAATAAATATTTACAGTGAATAAACATCTTCTAAAATTGGTCCTTGCGCCATTGACCCCAGGACGCTTGCAGCGTTACCGCGCTGGATAGCCAGCGCCAGGCGCTGAGCAAAGTATGCTCCAGCTCTAGGGTCGCCCGAAGCATGGACCAATTTGGACGCGATTGTTTTAAAGAGCTGTTTCGCGTCCGAGCTCCACAGGCCCAGTGTTTCTACCGCAAACGCCGCAAATTCATTGTCACGGAGTAAAGACGAGTATTTGCTTGAGGTTCTAGGCCTGATCGGCCGCGGCGCCAGTCCTCAATGCTGTCCCATGGACGTGAGACGCTGCCAAGGTATCCACACAAGTGGCATACCATGAGCATGCGACCTAGCGTCCATGGCACAAGTGTGGCACCATCTGGTCTCTTGCCATCGTCTCTAAAGAGACCCCGAGGCTCCAAGGTGGCGGGAATAGAAATGGTGGCAAGAGAGCGACGTATGATGTGATTGAGAGCATTATGGCGGAAAATCCGGCCAGAGCTCTGGGGACAAGACAACCCATGGTACCCAAATTCGTCCACGCCTCTTCCGCAATGACATGTATGGGACAAGCACAATTATTTATTTATTTATTTTATTTATCAGGACAACCAAAAGACAAACACCACTAACAGAAAAGTTGTATAACACACAAGGACTAAATGCTAAATGTCGTCTTAATTAAAGGCTGCCACGGCATGCAATGTGGACTAAACACTATAATTAGGTTACTTACTAACTATCATAGGCTCTAAAAACTACTTACACAGATACGAATAAAAATTAGGAAAAGTAAAACTACTTGACAAATAACATTACAGTACCGGCTGGCCAAACAGGTCAAACATGGATCAAGTTTTTGAAAACTTAATTCTAGCTAGACACTTATTTATCTAAAATGTAAACGCAGACTTAACGGAATGTTAGAATTATTTAAACAAAGATTACATGCATATTCTTGCTAAATAATTTGAAATAATAGAAATAGTCCGAGCAGTCATAAAATAAGTTAAATATGTCAGTTAAGCAGATGGTGTTCTAGTAATTGCTAAATAACTTTAACAAGCCGACAAAAAATGGAAGCAAACAAGGCAGAGCAATATAAGGCATGAAAATAATAACACAGCGCCTCTGAAAGACAAAGCAAATGTAGGCAAAAAAATACCATCGTAACATCTGTTAACAATCGCATCAATGGCGCGACCTGCACGTGCATAGAAGCGAAACAGCAACAGACAGGTATAAACGCAAACACTGTGTGCCAGAGCGAGATAGCTATACTTCATCAAGGTGATATGAAGAGAGTGGTCGGCCAGTCCAAAAATTGTGAAACATAAGTTATTGTTGGTAAACTGTAGGAAGTGATCTCAGCAATCCTTTACCAAATTAAAATTAAATCATCACAAAAAATGGGCCTTGACTTTTGCTGAATGGCATACATTTAAAAGCTATATTATTATGACCATCCAATAACAAACAGACGCATTACACGGATACAGGCGGTAACTGACCAGTCTGCCTACGTGATTTAATTTAATTGGTTTTGCAATCCAATAAATATATCACTAGGATTAGAAATGTCGACGTGACTTCAAATGCCTTGTTTTACACAGAGTCTTTACTCGTTTCCTTTAAATTAATGTAACAAGACTGCTTGATATGGGAAGGCCTATGATCAGCATTGGACGAATGTCATAGGGCTGTGAATTATGACGATGATGAAAACAAACGTTTTTTTACTCGAATATTTGAATGATGATGACTTAGCAAATACCAATAATGGATATTTATTTATTTATTTATTTATTTATTTATTTGCAAGTCACATTACAAAATGTTAAGGTGGTATTAATAAAGTAACTAAGGTTTACATGTGACGCCCCGCAAGGGCACAGCAATAGGAGAGGGCTAACATTGTTTTAAAACTTTTGAAGCATAAACATATTCTTAAAATTAATATCTATATAATTATATCTTCTCCTGAAGCAGTGGCATTATTACATTACTTTGCTGTAATACATGTGATTTGAAGAATAAATCGCAGAGGACATAATGCATTCAAACTGCTTAAACCAACAGGTTACATCTCAAATATAACATTAAAAAAAAAACTATGCTATCCACACTTTAATAACAAGCTACCTTAAAACAAACTGTCTTAAATCCTATTTACACAATCAAATATTCTCGTATTTAAACAAGTTAGCACACATAAAAAGGTTGGAAGCATTTGTATCGCTCTTCCTTCACCATCACCTCAAAAGATTACACATACTTATAAGTTGCACATAGGTAAATTTATAAACTTTTTATATCTACCTACAGTAAGATCACCGCAGCAGCACCATTTAAAAATTATAGCTGCTCGAGTAGAAAATTTATGGATTGGCCAGGACCTGAAAAAGGTTGCAGAACTTGCAGGATTCCGGTGGTAGTAGCCCGCCTGCAACCATTTCCGGAAATTTATGGCGAGAGCAAATGTTTAGTAGTGGACGAAGATGATTGATTGATGATCAATAAGTCCCTAGGCTTTCGAGAATTTGAACAACCGGAGCAGATCATCCGCTTTAATTTAGTGTTTGATTCTGAGTTTTCTGACGATTAAGTTTACCACGTTGTCAAAAAACACCAAAACTAAAAGAAAATCTCTCCTGCATGAAGCTAGTTCAAGGACTTCAAATTGCTAAATCTACAATGCCGCTTAGTAACGAACGATATCGATTAGACAACAATAACATCAAGCATTCACTGCAAAACTCGGTTCTCTGAGGAGTCGAACTCAAAAGTGTAATTTGTGGAATAAAAACCCCGTGAGTGGTAAAAGCGGGGAAGATGGCGATCCCAACTGATGATATGGAGATGGAGAAGATAGCCGAAGATGAACTGTCAAAGCTGCAGAGACAGGCAAGTACATTAATCCGAATAAGGATAAACAAATGAATAAGAGGTTCCGAATTCTGTCCTTAAATTTGAGGAAATTTAAATCAGCATACGGCGGCCTACAAAATCATTCTGTTTTAATTGTCATCATCATCACACACAGCCTTGCAATATTTACTGCGGGTCGTATGTTTCTTTCACCCTAAATATTGGAGGGATTTAACACATAAGCTCCATGGGGGTCCTCGGTGATCGGCAAACAATAGATTTTTCCATTGTGCCTGGTTTGGCGGCAGTGGACAAACATTCAAGGTAATGTTGAATTACCTTGAATGTTTGTCCATTTTTCCTAGCACATACATAAAAAGACATAATGGAATTTTCAGCACGAGTAACAAACAAAAATAAGTATAGTTAAAAATATATACAATAAAAAAAAACGTATAACAAAGAGCACTGCCGACGTGTTGATTGTACTGTCCCGGTAGTGCGGTAGTATGTCAATTCCCAAGCCGTGGTTCACTGTTCCTAGAAGCCAATGGCCATTTCTCCTTAGTTCAGAGTGATGGAGATAGACCGGGCGACGGTGATGAGCAGCGTGCAGCCGACGCTGAGGGTGCAGAGGAACATCATCAAGACCCTCAACCAGGAACTTGAGAAGATCATGATGGAACTCAAGGTTTGCTACTTGTTTAGTTACATTAGAATTTTTAAAAAAGGTAAGAGATCTGGAATCAATATTTAAATGCTGTTTACTATCGCCTTGGATCCAAAGAATTTTCAAAACCGCTTAGTAAACTTACGAACTTCTAGAATACTCGTAGGTACTTTAATCATGTTGATAAAATTAGAATAATCTGAAATCATAACAAGTAAATGAATTGGGATCGTAGTAGTAATTGATCCGGTCAAAGGACCGTAACGGACTAAAATATACTTTATACCTACATATATCACTATTTCTAAATGCTGTCAGCCAAATCAATGATCTAGCCATGACTATGAAATCAGCCTTGACCTCGTTGTACTTTGTCCATAATTTATTGTTCTTTTTTTTACGGCCAGTTTAGCTAGACTGAAGACTGTGACTAGACAAATGTGATAAGCTGCTAGAACTGCACGAAAGTGAGGATAGGACGCGGTGGTGTTTAAGGGAAAGCCTATGTCCAGCAGTGGGCAGATCTAGAAACTGTTTTTCTACTACCTTTTGATTGCAGTTGAATAAACAAACACTCGCGCTGGCAGTTTTACCGATTTTATTAATTCCCAGAACTGATAATAAACCGATAAGCCCTGAACATACTTCGCCAATTAACGATCACGTTTTACAAAACACCAACAGTCGAGTGACGCATAGTTTAGTACCCAAACCCAATACACGTGCAACTTACCTAAATAATCCCTTATTAGAATGCCCGACAACACCCAAGTTGTGTCTTTGTCGTGCCGCGACGGCTTATATGGATAAATAGATGAAGGTGTGGCATTGGTCTTTCGTTAGCTAAAAACTGTTACTTAAACTGCGTTTATAATCACCAGTAGGTACATGATGTTACGGGAAATTTGCCTAAAATAAAACTAACAAAAAAATACGCTCACGCACGACTATAGCGACTTCATCCAAAATAGGTAAGTAGTGAGTATAAACCAAAGCGTTGTGGGTGGGAAGCCAAGCTCCGGTATCCGGGGGCTATATTCACTGACTTCAACCGCAAGAAAATCGCGATTTTGACAGCGATTATAGCAACTAGCTGTCGAAATGCAAGCGACTAGCTGTCCGAGCGACTGTCCGTCAGAAATAAACCTGAACCACACAGGATTTGGGCTCGATTGTCACAATTTATACAGTCATAGACCACAACAAAACTCCTAAAGGAGCTCAAAGACGCAATTATAAAAAAAAATGCTTAAAAACTGTAGAGAATCATCATAATTAGACACAAGAACCATGTTCATGTCGGTGGGGCAACCGCCATTCCATTCTGGTTTGCGCGGGAATGTCCCCTCTTAGAACGACATTACGTTTGTTTTTTCCTTCTCTTGTAGTTCTCTTTTAGTTCCGTGTTGGCCTCCCTCTTCCTAATGAATAACGAATCCTAAATCTATTTAATTTTCAGCTTATCAAAAGCACGTCAAACGTTCTTGAAAACGTAAAAACCCGCGACAAGCTGTACTCTCTCCTCAAGGAGCACGAGAAATTCTCCACTGAGGTCCGAGAGCATCGAGGAACCATCAACGAGCTGGACTTCCTTCTGAAGCAAGTACAGAAGGAGATCAAAGGGCTGAAGGCGAAGGGAACTGGTTGTGAAATTGTCAGTAGGCGTTTTGACTACTTTTTTTAATTATTTTCAATTGGTATAAATAATTGGCAATCTTGGTGAAGGATGGTGCATGAATACTCCTTTCTTAAATGATAAGTGCAAAATGTTAGGAATTCGATAGTGCATTTTATATCATTTTTAAATCATACAGAGGAAAGATATGCATTTTTACATTTTGGGATGTTTGTTACGAATAAACTCAAAAATTACTGGACTAGTTTCTTTTACTTCTATAAAGCTACATTACGGGCTATATTTCAAGCTCAAGCGTAGCTCCACCAGCCTTGTGCGGCATAGTAAAAATATATCCAAAACCATTACGTCAATAGGAAATACTTATGTTCTAGTATCGTTTGCGCAAAATGAAAAAGCCAACCCAATTTAATTTTCACCGAAATCTTCTTTGATTTGCTCTTCTTACCTACGGCATTAAATACACTCTTGAAAATCTCCAATGACATGTTGCATTTACCAGGAATACGCGAAGACCCTGACCAACCAGACCATGCTGAGCCAGCTGGAGAATCGGCTGAACACGGCCATGAAGAAGTTCAACACAGTCAACAGCGACAACTTCAAGATGCGACTGGGGATCGACAAGTTGCTCAGAGACCGGTATACTTGCCATTCCTATTACAAACGTATGTTCATGTCCACATACTTATCTATCTATCTATATGACGAGTATATTTATGGTTTCTTTTTTCTCCTCATATTACGGAATTAAAAGTAGGAGTTTCAGGTTTATTTCTGCTTGTTGTTTTCTGAAGTAATGAATCTCCACACGTAGGCAGCATTCACTCAGGAGGGAGACATATTATGTCGGCCGGTTGATGTTACCACCATGCAATTGCGTAAAACCCGCCAAGTGACTCTGACCTATCTCGGTCAGGTCGCGTTCCGGGATCAGCACTGCTCTAACCGGTGCCAGGGTATGCCTTCGAGGTGAGTATGGCCAGCTCAGTAATTGCATTGCATTATTGTGCTTGTCATCCTGGACCTCACGACTGCTTGCCATTAGGTGGAGTGAGATCATCTTGACGGGCACTAAAAAAACTGTAATATTTAATGGAAATGAAACTATCCATCATCATCATCATCCGTGCGGTCTATCCCGGTTGTGAACCCACACACCAGTGTGTGGGGTCCCAGGGTCCGCCTTTCTTATTTTCTTGTCCCACTTCGCGCGGTCTTGTGCATCCTCAGTGGTGAGTTTGTTGGCACGGGAATGAAACACTATCTTGCTATAGGAGCCGTGAGCAACTTGTATGCTTTGTATCTAACTCTGAATTTCTATCGAACATTCAAATTTACCTATCGCTTCAATGTATTTAATCGTAATCTAAATTCCGGTGAAATCACTAAGCCAGTCGGGCAAACCAAAACTCATCTTACTCATCCTTCGAATATACTTTCTTGTTCATAGTCAATTCTTTAACCTGATCTGGCGGAACCAGCTAAAACGACTGATGGACGGCAAAGCCCAGATCCTGGAGCTAGTCGAGCAGGCCATCAACGCGTACGACCAGCGCGAGGAGTGGTGCACCAAACTGGACAACTTGAAGGAAAAGGCGGCTATAGACTATAGGAAGCATTGCATGGTAACCAAAATTTTCCAATTTTCATCTACCAGGAAACCTAAAGTCGGTGTCCTAACTATCGTATACCCAATAAGTGAGTCAGTCAAAGCTTTTTGCAGCCTAAACCACAGCAGTGGTAATGAAAAAACCATAACTTCCAGCTTCCTAATGGGTCATCCAAAACTTCCCTAAAAAGGCTAAAGTCTTATAGAGTCGGCAACGACTAAAACCTCTGGTCTTGCATGTCATAGGCTTCGATAACCGCTTACCAAGAGGCGGTCCGTATGCCTATCTACCACCGAAATTGTTTGAAAATACCGAATGGATATGCGAAAAATTTGGACAATCAGTTTTTATTCCCCAGGAAGTCCGCGAGCTACAACGGCAGCTAGACCACAGCATGAAGCTAGAAGAGTTCCTGAGGACCAAAGGCACTGTTCGCCTGACCGCTGCTGACGCCAAAGCAGAAGCCAAGAGGCTGGAGCAGCAAGAAGAGGAAATGAGAGTGTACAACAACTATGTGAATGTCCTTGATGCGATTAGGGTAAGTGTGATATAACCTTCGCATCCTTAAACCAACGATAACAGCTGATGAATTATTGAGGATAAAAACTCCTTCACCTACACCTTACGAAAAAAAGTTAAATAGCACTGACAGGCAGTGTTGAGTTCCTGTTGATGAAGCTAAGAAAGGCAACGGAGCTTTAATGAATGTTTTGTATGGTCAGCTGGAGGACCTAAGTTTTAAGACTGTAATCACAGATTACAAAATAGTTACTACGCACAGTGTTTTTTCTCTCCCAAAAAAGTGACATCCGCCTTTTATTGAATATATCTACTAAAAACATAACTCCAAATGCAAGAGTAGAACTCCCATGTGTCAATTTACAATAATTGATTTTTAAAAAAATATCTAAGTTTTCGTGACCTTTACCCTAAAATACTGAAAAAAAATCATAAAAACTGAAATAATAAAGAAATAAATAAATTTGTATTGCAGTTTTATGAAGCCTTTCTCGCTGCATATTATGCAGTTTTTTAAAATTAAAAAAGTAGTAAAATGCCAGGAACAAAAAATGTTTCATCGAAATCAGTATTTATTTTTTTATTATTTTTCTAGCTCGAAGTAGAACCTCTGTCTAGCACAAAAATATTCCTCACAATAAGGTTTATCATCCAAAAAATTATCACATTCAACTTGTGCCTAGGTTTTGAGAAAATGATTTTTACGTACTGAGGTCAAAATTCCAAATTTAGGGTTACCACACAAAAGGTTAAAAAGTTTTTTTTTTTCTGGTACATCATAGGTAGGGAGGTTTTGTGTCAATATGATAGAACCTTAATTTTGTATTGATTATTATTATTCAATTAGATTTGCTTCGTTACTTAAGATTATTGAATCGAAATTTGACTCGTTGATCTCGTCCTGCGAATACTCTTGTTCATTTTCTGACTGTAAACTTTCTGATTGCACATTCTCATCTGAATGCCAGGTATTTTCTACTTCAACAGCCTTAAGAATATCCCGCACAGCAGATGGCAGAGGTAGTTTTTTACAGAATTTTTGTCGTCGATGGAGGCGAAGCATTGAAGTTGCCGGATCTGATGATTCTAGTGCACGGTGGAAGAGATCAATCATTGTTTTTCTCCTATCCAGTTTCCGACAGTGTTGCTCTCTGTCTCGACGCCAGAATTTATTTCTCGATTCTGCTGCTTGCTCGGAGAGCATACCTAACGGAAGGGGATTCGATTCGATGATCTCTTGACCGTGCACTAGAATTTTATGAACTGTCACCGTCATCGGATGCCAGTTATATGTCGCTACATATTTTTCGGCAACTGCCTTGCAGAAACTACCAAATTTTGGTGCGTCCATTGGCAATTCACAATTTATTGTGACCAGGACAATATAAAAGTCATCCAATAACCCTGACTCGAGGCCTAAGATGTCTGCAAACATATGCCTGTATTTGTCTGACAGTGCAGTTATATTTAGTAAGTCCGAGTAAGGTAAATCTTCAGGTGATCCATTTTTTTTTAGTTTTTTGCTTTCTTCAGAGAAACATTTATAAATATGTAACCGAGTGATTCCTCCTTGCCTATTTGCGGCTACCTCTGGAGGTCGTGAGGTACCGGCTGTGGCGCATTCCACAGCTTCGCTTGCCTGTCGTGTACCAACATGAGGGTTGGCGCCCTCATGCCCCCCTAACATTAAGTCCTCCGGAATATCATCGGGAATAAATAGATATCTAAACTATTTGCTGACCAAAATAAGATAAAAACAATTTACATACATACATAAATTCTCTAACGAACATTTTCGTTAATAAACTGAAAAAGCTGCTAATATTAGGTAAAAAAAATAACACGAAAGGTCATATTAGTGGCAACCCTGATACAAATATTTAGAACATAACCCTCCTTCGTTAGTAAAGTGAAAAAGCTGCCAATATTAAGTAAAAAGAAAATTAACACGAAAGGTCATATTAGTGGCAACCCTGATACAAATATTTAAAAATCATTTTCTCAAAACCTAGGCCCAAGTTGAATGTGGTATTTTTGTAGGTGATTAACCTTATTCAAATCAAATCAAATCAAATCAAATATTTTTTATTGCCAAGTTATAAGTTTGTATATTACAGGTGTTGTGAGTAATATTGTTTAAAGTTACATTATAACAAGCCGTTCAGGCGTACAATATACATTTTTAATAAACTTAAATTCCAACTTAAATCCTTTTCTTACTTATCCTACATACTATAGCCCATAATGACAGACAGGTATCATTGTTTTATCCTAATTTTGTCTTCAAAGTACTCATGCAAAGAATAATAACACTTGCCAATGAGTATTTGGAACAATGTTTTTTTAAATATTTGTAATGACATTTCTTTTAAATAATCAGGGAGGTGGTTAAAAATTTTTGGTCCTATGTTATATATACTTTTTGAAAAAAATGTTGTACGAGATGGGTGGTGTGGGAGTATATCTATTTTATTTCTAGTTTGGCGTGGATACTTTGTGATTCTTAATTTGAAATAATGCTCGTTGGTTTTGACAAATATACATGTATGAAAGATGAACAAAGATGGAAGACTAAGAACCTGGAGTTGAGTTAGTAATGGTTTGCAACTTTCTCTCGAGTTGGCACCAAACAATGCTCTTATACACTTTTTTTGGGCACGGAATAAAGGTAATAAGTGTTTTTGAGCAGCGTTTCCCCAATGTATAATGCCATAGCGCAAATTTGAGGCGACGTATCCATGGTATGCTGTTATCGCCGCTTTTTGAGATACTGTCAGAGTCAGCTTCTTTAGCGGAAATACAAATTTACTAATTCTCTGACACAATGCGGTAGTATGTGGTTTCCAGCTCACGCCGCTGTCCAGAATTACACCTAAAAAACGTATTTGTTCAACCTGTTCTATTAACTGCCCGTTATATTGTATTTCGATGCTTTCTTTTTTATTTTGCTTGAGACTAAATTGTATGTATTTTGTTTTTTCTAAATTGATTGCTAAATTATTGGTCTCCATCCAAGAAATTACATTAGAGAGAGCTTCATTTAGAGATCGTTCGTAAGTATCTCTGTCAGTGCCTTTGACAATTAATGTGGAATCATCAGCAAATAAAAACATCTGGTGCTGGACACTTCGAGGGAGGTCGTTGATGTAAACGAGAAATAATAGCGGACCTAGTATGCTTCCTTGTGGTATCCCGTATTTTACCGTTCTACGATTAGATTTGAAATGGATCTCATTTTTCTTATGGTCTATTTTCGTTATCTCGGTAAATTGTACACGGCCTTCGAGGTAAGAAGCAATTAGTTCATAGACCGGACCTCTTATGCCATAATGAAACAGTTTATCTAACAATTTTTGGTGACTGACAAAATCAAATGCCTTGGACATGTCCATGAAGATAGCTGTTATTGGTGTTCCGTCATTTAGGCATTCAGATACAGTTCGCATAAGGTGATATATTGCCAAGTTAGTGGACCTTCCCTTTCGAAAACCATATTGCTCCTGACTTAAAATACCAAACTTTTCAAAAAATTTGAAGAGTGATTCATTTATGTAGCTTTCGACTATCTTAGAAATTACAGGAATAAGAGCGATAGGTCGATAGATATTGTGAGGAATCTTTTTGTGCTAGACAGAGGTTCTACTTCGTGCTAGAAAAATTATAAAAAAATAAATACTGATTTCGATAAAACAATTTTTGTTCCTGGCATTTTGCTACTTTTTTAATTTAAAAAAACTGCATAATATGCAGCGAGAAAGGCTTCATAAAACTGCAATACAAATTTATTTATTTATCTATTATTTCAGTTTTTATGATTTTTTTTCAGTATTTTAGGGTAAAGGTCACGAAAACTTAGATATTTTTTTAAAAATCAATTATTGTAAATTGACACATGGGAGTTCTACTCTTGCATTTGGAATTATGTTTTTAGTAGATATATTCAATAAAAGGCGGATGTCACTTTTTTGGGAGAGAAAAAACACTGTGCTACGTAACAGATAAATCACATACATAGAAAAATTAAAACTTTCTTAATCCTAAATGCGTGCTATCATGTGACAGACAGACAATATATTGCCAGGGCCACCTCTCTCGATATAGATGTCAGTAGTCAGTACATACGGTACCTCATCGCGTCAGTTCACCCGCAAAATTCGCGTGCAAATGTTCTACGCGGCTGCTGACAACCAACTGTCAAATGAGTCATGGAATACCCGGCGGCTGGAAGGTAATTATCGCGCGCGAGTACATGCAGGGACAGAGCATGCAGTTATAGCTGTCCCTTTCATTTCTACTGACATGTGACAGGACAGCATCAATTTGAAGGGTGCTCAACTATGATTACCGCGTTGCCAATTGCTGCTAATTGAGGAACCCTACCACTCCTAACCTCCTTAAATGTACATTTCGATGTGGTAATTTAGCAACATCTGCCAACTGTAATACCTTCCGACCTTTTTAAAGTGAAACTAACTTTCGGCAGGAGTTCATGGGCGAAGAAGACGTGGACAAGTTAATTTCAGAGTTCACAAGATGCGAGGAAGAGAACTACGCCTTGTTCAACTATATCAACGAAGTGAACACAGAGTTGAAGAACTTGAGCGACAACGTCAAGATGCTTAAAGTTAGCATTGGTGAGTATCTAATAAATCAAGCAACACTTCCTCTATTTCAGTAGACCACCAATCAGGCGTAAAATTGTGGACTATGACAACGGTTTCGTAATGTTAGTTGGGGTTCAACAGCACGGGTTCAAGAGTCCCTCGACTCTTGAGTTGCGCAATCCCTAGGACTAGGACCAATTGTTTATTCTATACTTTCGATTTAAAATAGGAAAATGCATAAAAAATTCAAATAAATCAAAAAGAAGTCGATAGCAAATGGTGATAAGGAAAAACTTACACTGAGTTGGTATCACCAAGTCTTATTCCAAACTGAGCAGAGCTTGTATACCTATAAGCGTCTCGATCAGAAACTGATATTTAAATATTTCAAAAACACACTTGAATGAATAACAAACGGACACAGAATAAATACAAATGCTCAACACACTCACTAGTCATGCTTGTAGTGGTGACATAAGGATCGAAACCACGACCTTCAACGCTAAATGTTGTAACTGGAAACAGGTCCTTCTCACCGGTGCATTCTATGCTACTAATGCAACTTTCCAGACGAGGAGCGCGCTAAGCACCAAGCTAAGCTGTACAAGCAGCAAGACAGCATCGAATCCCTGAAGGCGACCTTGGAACATCGCCGAGCAGCGACAGAAGACCTGCAGGCGGCCTGCGTGCGCAGCGCCCAGGTGCTGGCCAGTCTGCTGGAGCAGATAAACGCCTTGGCATTGTGAGTATACTCGTACTATGAAATATTTTACAGGGTACTTCTTTTCTTGTCAATTGCAAATATTAGTATTTTATGTTTGAATTATACGGACGCCGACCAAAACGAAACGACATGCAGCGAAGCAACAGTCCTCATGTGCAGATCTTTAAGTCTAGAACGACTGTTTTAAACTCTGCACATGGGACTCAGACGTCGGTGACTTAGGTACATCTGGAGCTAAATCGACCATGGTCTCGTTCAGTTTGGTTTCATTTATTAGCTTAAGACGGCCCGCGTCCTTATTTGGCACCGATGTATAGTATAAAAGAAACCGCATGTAGTGGTCTAGAAACCAAGGCCTTTTTCAGGGCAATTCGTACACCAGCAAAATCGGACAGCTCTCCAATTCGAGTTTATCAGCATTAGGGGTTTTTGGAAGTTCGAAGCTTCTGTCCTAGCTTAATTATGACACCAAGCCCCAAGCGAAGCTTTACTATGTGTGTTTACGCCAACTGTGGACAACATTTCTTTTTCTTTTTTTGTCAATGGAAATGGCATTTAAGCTTGGCAAAATACACCAAAACCTACCAACATAAAGCGCAGCAACATTTGCCATGGGCAGATCTTTTCTGGTGCAGGTGGTAGTCAAGAACCCAGAAAAAAGGACCAAAGCCAAAAGTACCATACCCAAGATCATATTAATCCTTATAACTTGTCAAGTTCATTTTCTGAACTGATCATAGCGACCAATTTCGTAATGATCTCTCATATCCAGCCAGTCAACGGTTAAATGGCACTGACGTATCTTCTAGGCTGGATATTTACTGACGAAATTGCTCGCTACCCTCAGTTTAAGCCATGTATTCACTAGGGGACATTTCTTCCGAGACCTTGTCGCTCGACACGAATTCTACGTGCCGGGCGACGTCGCGGTAGACGTCGCCCGACTTCGCAGGCGACATGTACGTGTTGCGGGACATGTCGCGTGTCGACGCTCGGAAAGCGTCGAGCTTGCGCGACTTCGTGTCCCTCGCCCGACGGCATCTGAGCAGTGAGGATGCCTGTCGCTCTGTGTTACTCGACACCCGCGACTATGGCAGTAGTGCGTAGTATGTCGGGTGACATCGCGACCACAACTTCGGTATGTGGAAATTGTTGAACGACATTGTCGCCAGACAGTCGCACGTAAATATCCCACGACTGTTCGCGACATGTCGAATTTGACAACTTATGGAAGCGAACGTGTCGATCGGTTTTACAAAAATGGAAAAAGAGCAATATCGTTCGGTGATTCGATTCCTATTTTTGGAAGGGAAAACACGCGCATCGAAATTAAAGAGCGCTTGGATGCTGCGTACGCTGACTCTTCTCCATCGATGGCCACCGTCAAGAATTGGTTCAACGAGTTTGCACGTGGCCGTACGTCGGTTTTTGATGAACCACGTCCAGGTGCACCGAAAACAGCTGCTACGGAGGAAAACATTAAAAAAATCCATGATCTCGTATTGGCAGATCGCCGATTGAAGGTTCGGGAGCTAGCTGAGACTGTAGCCATTTCAGAAGGAACAGTGCATCATATTCTTCACAAGGAACTCGGCATGAGAAAGCTGTCGGCGCGATGGGTGCCGCGTTTACTCACACCGGAAAACAAGCGCAACCGTGAGACCACATCGGAGACGTGTTTCGCGCTGTTTAAGCGGAATCCAGCGGAGTTTTTGCGTCGTTTTGTGACCGTCGATGAAACCTGGATCCACTGGTACACACCAGAGACCAAGGAGCAATCAAAACAATGGATCCAGACCGGGGAACGTGCTCCAAAGAAGGCGAAAACTGTAAAATCGGCCGGAAAAGTTATGGCCACCGTTTTCTGGGATTCACAAGGTGTGATCTACATCGATTACCTCGAGAAGGGTAAAACAATTACAGGGCTTTACTATGCCGATTTATTGGGCCGATTCGAAGCCGAATTAAAGAAAAAACGACCCCATCTGTCGAAGAAAAAAGTGCTGTCACCACGACAACGCACCGGTTCACACGTCTGCCGTTGCCATGGCCAAATTGGTCGAATTACGCTACGAATTGCTGCCCCATCCTCCGTATTCTCCAGATTTGGCCCCTTGTGACTTCTTTCTGTTTCCTAATCTGACAAAATCACTCGCCGGGAATAGATATGGATCAAATGAGGAGTTCATCGCCGCCACGGAGGCTTATTTTGCAGAGTTTGACAAAAACTATTTTTCGGACGGGTTAAAAAAGTTGGAGCATCGCTGGGCTAAGTGTATCGAACTAAAAGGAGACTATGTTAAAAAATAAATTGCTACTATTCCAAAATTTTCGTTTACTTTTTTTAGGCTAAGTATTTATTGAATGACCCTCGTACGTGGCTTTAAGGAATCAACTTGACTGGATATGATATATCGTTGACTATTGGAAAATGTATCATGGCATTAAGACTGCCTTTTGTAATTTTAACTTGGTCTATTAGGACATGACTTAGGATATTCAAGATATATTATTACGAGTATTTGTAATATACACATATCAAAAGTGTCTAGGGATCAACATATATTTTTGCAATAACTTTTCTCCTGATTGATATTAATTAAAATTTTCTTTAAGGATTCATCAAATAAAGTGTTTTCGTTTGTCTACAGTAACGATAAACCAAGTCACCTTTGCATTAATAAATAAATTTGCAATTTTCCTAATAAAGGGATTTTTGACATTTGAACCACTAACATTAAAGTTCGAAAAAAAGACTGAAATAACAGTTTTCTTTAAAATTGTATTGGGTAACTTAAACAATTAATAATCCGTGTTTCTACCGCGAACACTAACAACACAAGAACATCGGTTTGGCATACTCAAAATGAGTTCATCCAAATCACGCTGTGGAATGGCCGCCCATGTTCGTTGCAACAACAAAAAAAGGTCTTCTTGCGACTGGATACCCTCCATATTCGCCAGAGCTCTTCTCTGTAGCATATCCCATGCATGCTCAATCGGGTTCAAGTCTGGCGACTGAGCAGGCCAGGGCAGGACATTGATGTTAGCTGCGGCGAGAGTCTGTCTTACAACTCTTGCGGTGTGCGGTCGTGCATTATCATGCATTAACTGAAATAAGGGACCGATTTGCACTTGTAGAGGAACGATGACGTCTGATACAATCGTCTCAGCATAAATTTGAGCGTTGAGGTTGCCTCTGATCCAAATCAACTCAGTTCTTCCGCCGATCCAAATACCCGCCCATACCATGATGGTTCCACCACTATAAGGATGGACTTCCTGGCAGGATTTTAATCGCTGTTGGCGTCCAGGGGTTCTCCAGTGTCGTATACGTCTTGTATCCGGTCTCATACCAAAACGAGACTCATCAGAAAAGCACACGAAACGCCATTGTTCTTCTGCCCAATTTCTGTGTTCAAGAGCCCATTGATATCGAATCCTACGATTGTGCATTGCTATAGGTGGTACCCTTAGCGGTCTTCGGGAATGAAGGTTCACTTCATGCAAGCGGTTTCTGACTGTTTGGTCGCTAATTAAGTTCCCTGAAGAGTGATGAAGCCTCACGGCTAACATCATGGCGGTTATTGTTGGAGCTTTTCGAGTTGTGATTTGAATGTATCGGTCTTGTCTCCGTGTGGTGCAGCGATACCGTCCTCCATGGCGCTTAGCCACGGTACCAGTGCTTCGGTAACGTGTCCAAAGTCGACTGATAACACTCTGACTTGTATTCAGAGCTAAAGCCACAGAAAGTTGCCGGGAACCAGCTTCTATCATTCCCACGGCTCTGAGCATTTCTTCCCTGCTTAAATGACGTCGTAGCTCCATAATAACGTTGGTTTTAATCAGTAGTAGGGAAACAGTGGCACTAATAATGTCTTCAATGCGTTGTATGTTTTTATAGGGAAAATATTGACAGCTGATTTTCATCTTTTATTCGAATTTGATTGACAGTTCCTGTCTCAAATTATGAAATGCACCAAAAAGGATCCATATAAATTTATAAAATCATAAATTTATTACAAAGCCACATCTCAATCTCAAGAAATCCGCATAAAAATGCTTGATCCCTAGACACTTTTGATGTGTGTATTTATTACCCTTTTTATATTCTCAGCGTAATTTCTCTGCACACAAACATTGCTATTGCGATCTCTAAGGCGCTAAGTGTGAACTTAGTAACAAAACGCGTAATTACTATTTCTATTACATCTATATTTTCTAGCATATCTAGAATAATGATATCGATATTCTCTTAGTCACCAAATTTTCCTTTTTCAAAACAAACCGCATGTTGTCATCAAAATAATCTAGTGGGTGGTTCAAGTTTCCCAAAATGGCGGTCATTATGAACGGTTGGGTGGTCACTATTATTTTTATAGCTCTGTTTAGAACGTGACCGTGCTACTCTTGAAACGGTGACTAAGTTTGCATCTATGGGTTATTATTATAAGTACAATAACCTACATTATTTCACTACAACGCTTCTTCAACGCGTGTTGTTGGCATATGTGGTCAGTTTTCTCCCCAAATATATGTGAAATGTGTTCTCTCAGTGCCCCACTTTGGGGCGCGTTTGAGCATATTTCTTAAAGCCATTTCACACTAGCGATTGGTTTGGGCAATTGTAGTGTGGACGCACCCTAAACTGGCGACGCGAGCGCCTTCAGTGCTAAAATCGGTCTTCGGTTTATAAAAGTTTCCTTAAAAACACATGTTGAGCAAAACAGTTCTGGTCTGAAGAAAGCTTTACTCTTAAGGTGCATCACCTGGAGCATTGTGTAATGTTACGTGACAGTGTCGAGCATTACATCAGTGAAGGAGGAGAACCGCGCATTACAGTGCACAACTTGATGTTACAATGTGTATTTAATATTTTGATACAACTTCTCTGAAGTTTTGTAAACGAATTAATCGAATCTGAAATGTACATTACAGGCGAATGTTCGTCATGTCAGGGAGGCAGTAATGTAATGCTCAAAAGCGAATCTGAAACGTTGCATTACATTAAAATGTTCCAGGTGAGGGAACTTTAAGATCAGTGAGCTAGTCGACTCCGTGCTCAGGTCTGTACCCAGTGGCAGCCTTAGCTCTCGACTTGAGTACAGCCCCCCGATTCAGAACAAAGTTATCGACCGATTCGGTTATTTACTTTTATTTTTAATTATTTTTCAAGTAGGGTAGATTTTATATAATTGAGTTTATGAAAACTTAGGGCCTTTGGCTTTAACATATCAAAATATCGATTGCTACCGCTTAGCGGATCATTTACTAAGTATAATTAAAACAAATTTACCGAATCGGTCGATAACTTCGTTCTGAATCGGGGGCCAGCTTGGCCTTCGCTTTAAATTTGGCTTGTCAGGGCCGCCCCTGACTGTACTGCCCTTAGAAGTAGCTGTTATAGATATCACTAGAAACCTCCTTGTTAATATACAGCTTATGTGTTTGTTTGGATTTTGGGACTTCAGTAACGTTGATTCGCTCTGGCTTTTAGGCCCATATTATACAGCCTGTTTCAGTCAGTTACAAAAATAACTATTACCAGGTCTTCTGAATGCAACACGCTCCCCCTGATGAAGCTGCTTGGCAAGTCGTTGAACGTGAACGTGACGAACGCGCGACTCTACATCAAGAGCTTGGAGAAGAAGGTCACGGAGATTGTTGACGTCATCAAGATGGAAGAGGTGGGTGATGATGGTATTTTTTGAGTTTACGACTGTAAACTTGTTAATTTTTTGTTCAGTTGACGACACGATTGGCGTAGTGCGCTGTAGCACGGTTTCTCGCCTTGACTTGCGTGGTGTCCCGGTTTCTATTTATTTATTTATTTATTAACACAGATACAAACATAAACTTACAGCTACTTAAGCCAACACGTTTATATTGTTACTCTAAAATCTATTTCATAAAACTAAGGTAGCGTCGCAATTTTGTAACGAAACACTGCAAGGAGTCAGCGAAAACGTCGGCATCATGGACTTCCCTCAAAAATCCATTCAGCAAATTAATAGCACGAGCTGTGGGACAGTTGCTAGCATGCTGTGTGCGCAGGCTACCCAGAGTGGAGAAAAGCTGACGCCAACGTCGGCCAACACCTCGCATATAGTTTTGAGGGACATAAAGCCCGAATCGACCTGCAGCCGCCGGATTATCAACTTTATGACCAAGCAATAGGAAGTAATGGATGGCTATTACCGTTTCGGTCAGTTCGGAAACCGATCTTTTCAAAATTGGGCATTGTCTGGGTGTGCTGGGATACGCCTGTAGCTTGATTGCATGTATGGTATGGTACCTCGTAACACAGAGATATTTCACTTCGAGACCATGGGTAGTAGTGTTGTCTAGCGCATATTTATTATTATTAATTTTGAGGAGTATGTAACCTTTAATATGCGTCGTTTCATTTTGTACAAGCGTAGTCCCGTTTCCTTCCTGGATATTGCTAGTAGAGGAATCATTGTTTCCAAAAATAATTATGGGCACTACTTAGCATGTCCCTATGTTTTCCATTTTTTGATAAACTATTTATCAAAAGAGATCTGAAACCCTTTGAAAATCTGAAAAAATGGTTAAACAGCGGTACTGTGTTCAAACATCGACAAAATTGATTTGATAAGATTACATAAAAAAAGGAAAACAGAGGAACACGGCCAAAGCCTTTTTCTAATTGTTACAAAAAAAAAGTAATTCAATCGGTCAAGTTTGCAAAAAGGGATCAGAAGACTACGAAGCGACGATGTTGTGTACTTTTGATGGTAATTTCGGTCAGATTTGCAATTGTCTCTATCGCACTCTGCGGGCGACTCGAGTTTGCAAAAAACAACAACAGATAATACAAATACCTATTTTTAAATTCTCTCTATCGTGCTGTGTCCTCTTATGTCACACTACAGTGAGGGTTTCTCTCTTTTAGTGGTAATTGCTTATTGCAGTTCCAACTAACCAAATAAAATCATTATTTATCTCTCTTCTTTGGGAAATAAATGAAATTCAGAATTTTCAAGCTCACGTGTATACAGATTTCATCTGTGAAAGCAGGCTCTTTTTAAGCCAGTGTGGGTCTGATGAACTAGCCTATTTTGTGTGCTAGTCTGTATATAGAAGCCTTTCAGTGGAGTACTCTGCCCCGCAGATAGCCGTACAACACGTTTTTTTAACCCTACAAATTATCATTATCATTTCTCTTCCCCAGGCTTGGCAGAAAGCGTCCGAGCAGAAGGAGCGCACGCCGCCCTCGAGCCGGCGCCGCGCCAAGCCCAAGCCGTCGCCGCGCGCGCGCCGGCTCGACGCGCCCGCCTCCGTCGCCGTGCAGGGTTAAGAAGATACAGAAGCGCCGTTTTTCCATACGAACGTAGTCCCCTGTTTCCTACCTGGATATTGCTAGTATAGTAATGATCATTTCCCAAAGAAGCTATTGCCACTATTGGCATGTCTCTGTTTTCCTTTTTTTTATTTAAATATTAAAAGAGATATGCACCTTCAAAAATCGGAAAAAATGGCTAGATTTTCCGCTGTGTTTAAACATCCAGAAAACTAATTGGACTAGTTTATATAAAAAAGGAAAACATAGGAACACTGGCACATTTCTCCTTTAATTTTTAATAAAAAAAGTAACTAAATCGGTCAACTTTTCTAAAAGGGATCAGGGGACTACGAAACGTCGATTGAGTGTACTATTGATAGGTAATTTCGGTCCGAGGTTTGCAAAAAACAGCAATAGATTTTACAAATACCTATTTTTCAATGCTCTCAACCGTGCTGTGTCCTTTTAAGTTAGCAAACACTTGTCTAGGGCCCGTTCCAAATCGTTTTTCGCAGTGATTTTAGCCCTCGTCGAATAGAGAGAGATAAAACGAGCAAAACCATCGTCTGAAAACTGTCAGATGGGGGTCAAAATTTCATTATGATCATTTATTTTATCTATATTACTTCTCTGGGTGACAGATGTAACACCAAAAAATCTTTAAATAATATTCTAACACGATGCATTGACACACAGATTACGGAAGAAAGATTGACATGACAGGACAGACAGATGCGTGATGTGGCACAGAGTAAATAGGGTACGTGGCACTTTCGCCAGAACTGAAAATCTGTCCCTATTCTGGAATGCAACTTTCACGACATTGGTGTTATTGGTAACTTATTATTTCTCTTCCATTTTTTTTTGTATTTATTTATTGATTGTGCTGTTTTATATATTTATTAATTCATACCTTTTTTTTGTTTTCTTGTGTTTGTCTGCAAATTAAAAAGTCTATGGTAATAACGCGCGATATATACTATTTTTCACTCTAAGATGACATGCCTGACAGCTCTATATCGTTCCATGCCTTCCGTGCCTCCATTTATTCTCTTCAACCCCTTGCAGTATCAATTTTACTTTATTTTATTCCGTGCACACGATGTCGGACGACACTATCCCACAAGGCCCTGACAGAATACCAGCGCTATTGCAGCTTCACAGCTGCAGCAGCACATGCTGAGACAGGGACCTGGTTGGGTCCACACTGAGGCTGATTTTTTCTTTTCTTTTTCTTGCCTTGTCAGTTTTAATTGTGTTTTTTATTTTTATTTTATGTTCAGTTTTAATTAAGTTTTTATGCCTCCTTGTGTGTGTATGCCAATAAATTACTTTTTACTTTTATTTAACTTTTTACAGTGTGAAATTTCACTCTTTTCGGAATACAGTCCAATTATAGGGTTAAGGACGTAGGTTTAAGATTCAGTGCACGATTAAGACAGCGTATTGCAATGGCTATGATAGTGTTATGGGCCCAGGTCGGTGGCCAGGCCAAAGTTTTTTTAGATGGTATGCTGCCGCCATTTGCCGCTGCAAGTAATATTTATTTAGAAGCCAAACCTGAATATTGCTTGTGTTCTGCAACTATCTTCTAAGCTCACCTGTACTTTTGTTTTAAATATTGTTTAGGTACTGTCTATTTTGTGTACAAACAAATAAATAAAGTTATCTATTTACCTGGGACCATAACGTCCACCCGAACCGCAGTCCGAATTGCGGTTTAATCACTCACAGCGCCTCATTGGTCACGCTTTAAAAAAAAAGTTAATGTTAGTAAAATAAAATGTATGATGAAACCATTTCGTTGTCTTATTTATTACACAATTTTCAACCTTATTTAGAAGCCAGTGTACAGAATCTTAAAAGTAGTTTACCTAACCAAATAAAGCAAATATTTACAATACTAATGCATGTTTGGTTTTCTGAATGTACCGCTTTCCGTCAACATTGCGCATTTGGAACTGTACTGCATGTGGTGTACCTAGAATGAAAATGAACAGCTTTTAGTAAAAGTCAAGTGTAATATGTTATCATATTATTTAATTTTGAGATATTTTGTTTCATTATTTATGTTTTTTCCCGTATTTCTCCAATCCAGCCTCCTTTTAACGTGTGAATATTATTGCGAGTGTTACCATTTTCTGACGTGTACTTGTTTTATTATAGCTACGAATATATTGTGTGATAAGAGCGCTTTTACCGTCACTGCAGAAAATACATTATTACATTTTACTTTCAAGTAAAATTAATGTATTAAGAACTTTCTTTGTTAGCTTACATTAAGTGTTATTAAGTATGTAATTTTGCCGTCAAAAATAGTCTAAATCATATCAATCTACAATCAAAAACTTACCTTTCTCATTGTATCCTGACGGGAAGTCCCCGCGCGACCATAGAGCTAGCAATCATGACGTAGTTAGTAGAGCCGCGCGCGCGAGAGATGGCTCGCAGCAAGTCTCGTTCAGGAGTGAACTGCGCTTTCGGTTCCACGTCAGTTTCTGAAACAATTAATTTTTTTATGTTATAATTTTTCTTCGTTTGAATGATTCAGAAGTGTTGGTGCAATGGGTTGAGGATTAAGTCCTCTTGTAAGGAAACGGCTCCAACAAAATTTTAGGCGAGTGTCTGACGAGGCAAGACAACTTGATTTAACAATGCTGATTAAAGTATATAAAGACAACTAGCTAAAGCTAGGTCAGACTCAGCGCCAAAAACAATAGTTTTGTGTTGTTTTTATTCGCGAACACTACAATTCGCAAAATGTCCAGTGGCCTCAAAATGTCCAATTCTGACACCTGAAGGATTTCTGGGTAGACATAAAAAAAATAACCCTAACCTACTGACATCTGAAGGATTTCTGGGTGGTTGTGAGAATTGGACATTTTGAGGCCACTGGACATTTTGCGAATTGGACATTATGCGCCCGACCGATTGAAATGAAACAACTTTACGGATTCTACTCGCGGAATTTATGTTTTCATATTTTCTAACCCGACGTTTCGACTCCTTCACATCAGCCGTGATCACGGGAAAACTCAGATGTTATATGTCAAGGAAGTAATTATTTTCATAGTGAACGTCGCTCAACTGCCGTCATTTTCACTATCATCCCCGGGAACGTTCTTATTCACGCAGAAAGATAGATAGTGAAAATGACGGCAGTTGAGCGACCGTGGCTATGAAAATAATTACTTTCTTGACATATAGCATCAGTACGTCTACCACGAGTTGCCACTTTAAATTTAAATTATCGTTCGCGTAAAAAACTGTATTGCAATTTGACACTTGTCATGTCATATCATGTGTCATCCCAAAACATTTTTTTTATGCGCACAATAACGAAAATTTAAAGTGGCAACTCGTGCTACGCGTACTGAGTCATCCCGTGACCACAGCTGCTGTAAAGGAGTCGAAACTATAGTTGTAAAAACCCGTTAGCTACCGTTACTCAACCAAATTTATGGTTAACTACCGATAAAATGCGGTTATTAACGGTTAATGCTTGTCCATGACTATGGTACCGATCTATTTGCTGACCATTTTGGAGTATTGCTCAGGAAGGCCTTTGATTTTATAAGTAGTACCCTATAGATTGATGTAATACAAATTATTATTGACATAGTATTGTAATTTATATCTAAGCTGACATTTGTATTATTCTATGGTATTTATTGACATTGTTTTATTGTAAATTAAATTCATTATTATACCTATTTATCTGGATGTGACATTTATAAATGATTTTGTGATATTATTGACATTATTATTTTTTTTCTTTTTGACATTATTGTATTTTGTGTAACTGTAACTTTATTATTGACATTATTGTATTTTATGTAGGTTATGTAAATTTAGTTTGCTTGTATTTAATTTGAAACTGTGATTTGGGTAAATTTAAATGAAACAATATCTGCTGCTATCTAGCAGCTAATGCGAAAGTTCTTGTACGACGAACTTAGAAAATTTGTCTCTATCTTGTTATAGGCTGTAATTTTCCTGACAACCTTGTAAAATACTAAAAATTAGCCTTTTATTGCTTTTATTATGAGGTAACGAAGCAGTTCCCCAGGTGGCATATGAAGTAGAATTAATTGCTGGACCAAGTATCCTTCGTACGTATCTTTTTCGAAAATCTTTGAAACGGCAATTCTTTACGGTATTTTGCTCATAATTTCTATGTTTGATTATATCCAAATTTGTAAAAGTCTGTACAGCAGTTAACATAAAATTGAAGAAAAGTCTCATATTTCTTGCTTTATTTTTCAAAAGTTGTCCATCCATCTTAGATTTTAAATTTCGTAATGTGCATCCTAGAAAATCTTGAAAATGTGTCATATTTTGTCTTTGTTTGCTGAAAACCTCGTCCGCCATCTTGAATTCCCTAAAATTTTTGAACCTAAAACATAATTATTCAAAAGTAGTTCGTAAATATCGTACCTAAGACCCCCTGGCTCCACTTGGCCTTGCCGACGTCGGGCCAGGCGCGCGCGGCGCCGGACGGCACGTACAGCGCCAGCAACGTGCTCACCATCTTGTCCACTTCTAAGTCAGTTACTTCCCAGAGCATGCCCACTACCATAGGGCTGGAACAACAAAAGAACTAAGTCAGACGCAATGTCTTTATTAAGGCTTTATTTCGGGGAGTGTGCGAGCGAACTGCATGAGTTGGTTCCGCCATTTCCTTTTCCCCATCGGAGCACAAGACGCACATTGGCCATCCACCCGCACGTTGTGGATATTCCAGCCATTCGCATAAAACGTTTTGCGGGCTCCTTCATAATGCGAACAGCAAAGGAGTGGAACTCGCTGCCTGATGACAATAATTGATAATAATCTTTTATCTTTCCAAATTAAAACAGTCCTGAAAATAAGCCTGGCCTCTACAAGTGCGTAGTATACCGACTTTAGGACCTTCACATCGACTTCATCACGAAAACTTCTTAGCACGTAGCAAGCCGAGCTTACCGCTTTTTCAATACAGACTAGTTCCTGTTTCCATTTAAGCTGTCGAGAGTTACGCCTAAGAATTTTATTGCATCAATGGTTATGATATTATTTCCCCCTAGAGTACAACTCAGCTGGTGTTTCCCTTTTGAGTTCGATCGAAACAACATCAAGCCAGTCTTACCCGTATTCAATTTGAGGTTGTTTGCTTCAAACCAGGCAGTAAACATATTCAAAGCATAATTGACGTTCAGATTCAAACAGCGCACGTCATCTGCCGAAATAATTGCATTTGTATCGTCTGCAAAGACTACCATTTGTAAGCCCTGTGAAGCGGCAATATTGTCAGTTGCATAGTTTAAGAGATCATTCATGAAAATTACAAACAAAATTGGTCCCAAGATGGACCCCTGAGTTACGCCTGCCCTTATAGTTATGGATTTCGATCTGTGTACCCTTTGAACCATATTTTGGTCGCAATCCCTTAACTCTACATACATTTTTCTATTTTTAGATACGATTTAAATAGGTCTAAAACGTTGCCTTTTACTCCGTAATGAGTCAACTTTAAAAGAAGTAGATTAAGACTGACCATGTCAAAAGCAGAGCTCAAATCCAAAAATAGTCCTGCTACTATCTTTTTGTCATTTAAACTTCAGTAAAAATATTTTATTATTAATTACATGTCTTAGTATCAGCAGAGTCTCCCTTCCTTTGTCGGAGGAACTCCCCCCTGGTCACAACCTACCTTGGCTGACATGGAAATCTTTAAACAGACTCCGGACCCAAGTCGGCCGTAGCAAGGAGAACATGTCCAGGTGGGGTTTTAGCTCTGACAACTCTTGCCCGTGCGGAGCTTCTCCACAAACAATTTCACACCTATCGTCGTGTCCCGCGTGCCCTTCCACCTGCACACTGGAGGACCTCTACAGCGCCACAGACGATGCAGTTCGCGTGGCCGAGTACTGGTCGAAATATATATGACTTGCCGGAATCGATTCGATAAGAAGAAGCAGAGTCAATATTTTTACCTAAAACCTTTTGCTTCCATGTATAAAAAAGAACCAAGACTTTCTAAATCCAAAGCAAAAAAATAGTTTTCTACGCGAAAAAGCGAAATTACAACTTCAACGTCTTCAACATACCATCCCGCTATATGCAGATGATGATGAGCAGCGGCCGGCGGGCTCCTCCCCCCCGAGTGCACGAGCCGCACGGAGCCGCAGCCCGACAGCAGCACCACGCTCCTGCTGCCCGCCGCGCCTTCCACTCCCGCGCCGTTCGCGCCGCCGTTCGCGAAGTGACAGCCGTCGCCGTGCCCACAGTATCTGTCAATGTCAATATAATCAAGTGATGAATAAACGACGACACGATTGGCGTAGTGCGCTGTAGCACGGTTTCTCGCCTCGGCTTTTTTTTTATTGCCCGTCAAGATGACCTCACTCCACCTGATGGAAAGCGGTCGTGAGGTCCAGATATGAGGCTGACACCCAGTCATTCAAACGAATCACTGGGCTGGCCATCCTCACCTTGAAGGCCTGCAGAAATGCCTTTTCACGCCCCGCTTGAAGAACCCGGGACTATAAGAGAAAGGAAACACATGTGCTGGAAGGAGGCGTTCCAGATACTGGAAATCTGACAAACTCGTATGTTGATGTCCATATTGTCAGTGGCTTTAAACGATAGGAACAAAATACACAGAGAGGATTTCGTAAAGATATTCTTTAATGATACACTGACGGAGGCCTCTGCCTAGCATTAAGGGAGTTTTTGGCTAATTACTGCATAACTTTGTGATGTTTCTTGTGTTCATTTAATAAAAACCGGCCAAGTGCGAGTCGGTCTCGCGCACCGAGGTCTCCGTACAAACCTGTAGTTATTAATAACTAAAAATTTACGGTTTTCGCAATTTTTCCTTTATCTGTGCTATAAGACGTTGCTTCGTACAAAAAATTCCAGATTCTGAGTTCACAGAAAGTACCCTGTAGGTTTTGATTTCCTTGCGAGTGTCGAAAATTTGCGGCAATTTGCGGCAGTTTATATATATCTTTTGATTGCGTTGGCTTAGAAGTTTGATTTTTTCACAGCTTTAAGGGACAGTAGACCTGAGTATTTGATATAAATTCCAGCTTGATACGTTCCATACGTTCCTCCATGCGTTCCTGAGAAAAAGGGTCTTGCCAGACATACAGACGGACGGACGTACAACAAAGTGATCCTATAAGGGTTCCGTTTTTTCCTTTCGAGGTACGGAACCCTAAAAATCAATCACAGACATAAATTTCTTTTTTATTTAATTAAAATTGAAAAAAAGGCGTTTTATAAAATAATCAGATTTAGTCGCATCGATAAAACATTCATCATCAGCCCTTGGAAGTCTATTACTGGACATTGGTCTAACTTATAGAACGCAACAGCAAACGGCTTTTTGCATCCAACGAGTTCCGGCAACCTGCACCAGGTCATCGGTCCACCAGGTAGGGGGCCTGCCCACGCTGAGTCTTCCAGTTCGTTCAACAGTTCAGCGAGCGATGTGGCCTATACGTTGCCACTTCAGCTTGGTTATGCGATAAGCTATGTCGGTCACTTTAGTATCTCTGCAGAGGTCCTCGTTGCGAATTTTATCGTGCAAAGTAACGCCAAGCATAGCCCTCTACATAGCGCACGACAACCCTGAGGCAACTGTCAAGTAAGAACCACCAATCAGTGCCGTAGTAGATCATCACTGGCAACAAGCACCGCTTGAAGTCTTCAGGGGCTAAATAACTCGCGGCTATATAATAGCGCGCGTGTGTGCATCGTGATTTATTGCAAATTTTGAGGTATTCTCATTACGTTTTTAGGTGTAATCAACTGATTGGATTGTAAATAAAACTTTATATTTCGAATAAATAAAGATCTTAGGTTTACTGGCATATATTTTTAACAGTAATTTATGCTTTATTCAAAACAAAAATCTGTCGCAAATTTGGGCTATTATTTGGGAAAATTTAGAAATGTATAACTTTTTTTTACAGTTATTGTGATGAATTCATATCCAGAATATCCAGAATATGATATCATAATGTGTCAACAGAACTTTATGTCTGACGGTTTAATTATTTATTTCTGCAACTAAAGTAAGCTTCATTCAGAGATTTAGCTACTTGAAGTTGACACGATGAGTCATTTTCGAAAATCGAGGTGGCGAGATTGTTAATTTTTAAAATCTCACAAATGTGTTTCATTATTTTTCAATACGGAAGGTTGGACTATTTTTTGCATATTGAACAGTCAAAATTTTTCCGAAGGTCGTAAATTAGTGGCTTGAAATTTCGGATCATGCGCTCAAAGTGGTAGCCGGCTCTTCAGGCTCTTAATCAAACTGCATATCTTCCAAACTGGTTTAAGAACCAATAAGACCTAGGCTACTAAATTGCCAGGCTAGTCAAGCGATCATTTGTAGTACCATATTGTTCAGCTTTTTCCTCAAGTGAAAACACATTTCCTTACTCGCTTGCTATAATAATAGGTTGGGGAAAAAGTTTCTTCGCATTTTTACAAAAAAAACATTTTTAATATAATTTATTTACATTTAACTAAAATATGTAGGTGCTATTTTGTTCGATTACTTTTTGTCATCTTGTAGGTAGGGAAAATCCCATCCCATATCCCATTGCTATAGGAATTTTGAGGCTTCAGATCAAAATACCGCGACAAGTGGTTTTGACTCTCGTGATGTTAACCTGACACTGCCTTAAGAATTCTGAAGAGACCGAAACTATTCGGCGGATGCATTAACACGTCCCAGCCAAACTCTCTTAATTTTTGCATGTTGAAAAACCACATCCTTTCTGTTGATTAAATCCGGCCGCTTTTTTTATTAAATTCTCTCAACCTTTGCTTTAATCTCATCAGTTGTTCGCAGTAGAGTTTAGAATCGATGGTCCTGCCTGGTGGCAACAGCTCATAATGAATAATGCCCTTCCAATCCCACCACATACACATAATCACCTTGTTGCGAGTTAACCCGGATTTCGCCACAGTCTGTGAAGCCTGACCGGCCTTTGACCACGACCTTTTTCGCACGTTCTTGTCGTACGTGATCCACTTTTCATCACCAGTTATCAGCTTCTTCAAAAATGGTTCGGTTTCATTACGTCGTAATAAAGAATCCCAAATGAGTCCACGGTTCATTAGGTTTCTTTTAGTGAGCTCGTGAGGTACCCAAATATCGAGCTTTTTTGTGTACCCAGTTTTTTTCAAATGCGCCAAAACTGTTTCGTGGTCAATTCCCAGTTCTTCAGCTACGACGTAGGTAACTACTGATATGCCGATCTTGCTCCACTTTTTTAAAAATGGCACCCATTTTAACCGTAATAGGGCGACCAGAGCGACGTGCATCTTTGACATCAAAATTTCCGTATTGAAAACGCTTAAACCCAATTTGTGCTACTCTCAGAGACACTAGATCCATAAACATCGCAATTTTTTTACCGGCTTGCGTTGCAGTTTAGCTTTTTTGTAGTAAAATTTCGAAATGTATCGAATTTCTTCATTAGATTCACTCATTTTGACAGTAAGGAAAACAAATTTTAACTTCCAATGATACCAAAACCAGCCAGATACAAATAATATAGCCAAAGAGATTTTTATTACAAGTTCATACATACTCGTACTATATGCGAAAAGACTTTTTCCCTAACCTAATAGTATACCAATAGACATTCATGGAATATGTACACACCATTATAAAACGGCTGAACAAACATGCACGAGCGTAGAACTAATACCTCATCAGAGAATAGAAGGAATAGATGACAAGTAGGTAACGTGTACGATTTGTAAATAAAGTATTGGATACTTTATTAATACGTAGATTCACCTGTTCCGGAACTGGTTTAGCATATTTCATCTGTTTCAACTAACTTTACGAGGACGAGCTATTTGTGCTTTTGCTATTTAAAGACTATGTATATGGCCCGGTTATGAACGCCGGCCCACATATACGGGAATTGCTTTCGCCCAGCCATGACCGTCCTTCATGAAGTAATCATGAAATGAAATGAGATATTGAAGAAAAATAGTACTGAAATAATGATTCAATACTATTTTTGCTTCCTCTCTTCGATTTAACAATTAAATTTCTCAAATTTTGTACAACACAACTGGCCATTGTATCGACAATAAACACTTTCAAAAATTAAAACACAAAACACCTTATTCTCGCCAAGTAAAGTAAACAATGACCGCGGCCGGAGATGCGCTATCTTATCGTGAGAAAGATAACCAACTTTCTACGGACTAGATACGCCGTAATATAATTTAATGTCACTCTGCATAATTTTCGGCGAATTATGAGGAAGATTGTGCATTCAATGTATGTTAATGAGGCTAATTTGAATATGAATTTGATGATTGATGTTTCGGTGAAATGTTGCATTTTTCACTGTAATAGTTTCAGTTTAGAAAATGTATTATTTATGTGCACATTTCACGCAAAAAGAACCTGCTGTGTTTAACTAGCTAGTACCATGATTCTAATTAATAAATGAGTGACTTTCAACCACACACCCTTCAGATCATAGCAACATTTCCAAGGTTTTTTTTAAATACTTCTCGTAATAATTAACAAGAAAAATAGAAATAAACCTTTTGAAACACAACCTAAAAACGAGTGTTTTCTTTTCATTATTTTTTGATGATTAAGGCGACCGATAAAGCCGTATGCACTTATGGATATGGGTCTATGAGACTCTTACAATAAGTGGGCTTATGCGATCAGTTTGTTTCAAGTCAAGGGCCTATTTTAGCCATAAGTACTGCTACCGGTCACTTTTGTCATCATCGTCAAAGTTCAAAGTTCATACTTTATTGCACAATGTTGTTACAAAGATGTTAATGAAATATATTTGGACACAAACATGACCCTGCAAGGGCACAGATAATTATAATCTATTGATAATTATTAATGATTCGTCATCATTATCACCCTATCATAGTCCACTGCTGGGCATAGGCCTTCCCCGCAGCGCGCTATAATGCCTCATTCTCGGCTTGAAGCACTGGTATTCTTTAAAAACCGTCTAACCGGTTTTCTACAAAACCGTTTTTCTACAAACCCGGTTTTGATGGATTCGATGAAACCAGTTATGTGACCCAGTAGTCCTATTACAATATTTACAATCTATGAATACAAAAACTTTACTTACAAAAAGACATCAGCTTCAGTGAGGTACTGTAGGAAATCAGCTGGCGGCGGCGGCTCGCCGATGTGTCCGCGCCACTCGCTGCACCAGTATTCTACGAACGACGTCATCCGCTTCTCCATGCGGTCTAGGTTCTTCTCTAGAGACAAATTAAGAAGGAAATTAAAATGCAAATGTTAAAAATTATAGAAAATAACATTACATTATGATCAACACCGATTACGAGTCTTCTTATATATACAGGGTGACTTGATATCATTGGCATCCTTTTAAAATAAGAACCTACTCATGATAAACAGTACTTTCCCCAAGTATGAGGCTATTTCATAGGTACAAAATTGCATATTTTTTAACATTATAGACATCATGTTTAATACTTAGCAATTGACCAATAATACAAAATAAACTATTGTATAAGAAAAAAAACAGTTCAATAAAAAATTACTTGACTGAAACAAAATGATGAAACTATTTTTTTTTAAACCACTTCTCATACCTGGATTGATGACATATCTGCCGACATCAGCCTTCGCCGCCAAGTACCCATCCACAATATCCTTTTCATGCAACTTGTACAGATAATACAGAAAATGAATGTTCTCTATCCGAGATACCGGGTCGTTGTTTAGGATAGGTAAGGTCTCCCAGGGGAAAGGGTCTAGCATCTGAAATAGTATTGATTGGTATCAAGTACCTCTGTTATTTTGGATAGAACTGAAGAGGTTTATTTAAAAAATATTGTGTTACCGTCTTACACAATTTAAAAAAAAGTAGATCTAGGTATAAATAAATATGCGCCAGACAACACATCTCTTGTCATGGTCTCGAAGTAGGGATAAATATCCCTGTGTTACGAGGTACCAGACAAGGAATTAAGCCAGGGGCGTCTCCCAGCACACCCAGACCCAGGCCAATTTAGAAAAGATCATTTCCTGAATTGACCTGACCGGGGATCGAACCCGGGACACTACGGAATTAAAGGCGAGAAACCGTGCTACAGCGCACTACGCCATTCGTGTCGTAGGTATATCTTTTTCTTTATGTATATTTTAGTTTGTGTGATAATGTCTTACAGAATTTATTGGAAAAAGTACGGAACTATAGGCGCGTGAATCAGATTCGCATTTGTATGGCTCACTCCAACATATTTTTACTTACCTCTTAAGAAACACGGACAGCAAGAATAAAAAAAATACATTGTTATTTAGTATACATACAGGATGTCTCAAAAAATAGTGATAAGCGGAAGCACAGCGCAGTGATAGAGCATCACTAGAGCTACCCAAATCACCCTCATGTATGTTCCGCGATTTTTGGTAGTTTTCGAGTTATGATTTTTTTTACGATGTTTCGCAAATTTATGGGTTGAGTCACTTTTTTCGTCAATGTGGCACGAATAATGAAGATAAATGCACCATTTTTTTTGTTTATTGTCAGCTGAATACTAGGCTTACTTGATTTAGAAGCATTATCATTTAGGTATAACACAGCATCAGGGCAGTGGTAGCGGACCCTGTGTAAGGCGAAACTGGGAGAGGGCAATAGGACAAACATACAGACCGGAAAAGCGTTATAAGATAACTGCGATGTTAGTGTTGAAATCATTGTCAGTTCCATGTTCATACTTAAACTCAAACTCAAATAACTTCATTCAAATAGACTTTTTCCCCACAAACTATGGACCACCTCATATCATGCCTATCATGCCCCTCGTGTCCGGACAGCTGTACGCGTGAGGAACTTATGTGTGCCAACGACCATGCCGTTAGGGTGGCGGAGTTTTGGTCAAAAAGGATATAGTCATCGACACGATAAGAAGAAGAAGAAGTAAGTACTTTCAAATCGTCAACTTACTTCATCAACTATCAATATAACAGGATGCCGTTTTGCTTTCTTCAGGCCCGCAAACTCTTCATTCTCTTTAACCTGTGTTGCCGCTTGTGAAAATGCTTTTATACCATCCACTACAGTAAAATGGTGCATAGCCTCAAAACACTTTGATAAACACTTGAAACATAACTCATTTGTAAAATTGAACTCATTGGTACAGTTTTGGCAATCAGATGTGTTCAGAACTTTTCTTATGTCCTCAGTGTTGCCATGTTCGGTTAGAATTCTTCTAATGCAGGATTTAATTTGGTGCGATGATAGAACTGGGCAGCTCTCTATTAGATTGTATAGTAGGACTTTTTGCTTGGGAGTCAATCTGATGAATCTAAAACAAATTTTAATTTGATTTAAATTGCGAAAAAGAATTGCTTAAAAATGTATAGTTTAAGTATTAATGAATACATGTAAGCACTACAGTATAATATAATATGTTGTAGATACAATCATCAACTTATGCAATACTGCTAGAAGATTTAACTATCTGCAGGCCAAATCTGCCACATGCTGACGATTTAGTTAGATCATGTAAGATTATAGCCAAGACGACAGAGACGCAAGAATAAGAGTAAGAAACTATGTCCACTAATTTATTAGTTATTTTACAACACCTGGACAAATGTTTGTCCAGTGAGCGAATCGAACCTACAACGAACAACGCAGTACCTTCGCAGCGTCACTTCACTAATACAAATACATTCAAACTTAAATTGTGGGAAATTTATGTTCTTAAAAAGTTAGTAAAGTAACTTTTATCAGGGGGGCTAGCCAAGAGCAACACGATACTTTCGTTTCGACATGCCAAACTCAAGAATGTATGGAACTGACATCAAATGTCATTACGATTAGACAAATGCTAATGTCATTATTCCCGTACATTTTTCCACGAAAGTAGCGAGTTGCTCTTGGCTAGTCCCCAGAATTGACAAGCAAATCATAGTTTAATCAGTTTTTAGTAAGTAACAAACAGGAAAATATTGCATTAAACCAAGTTTTGTTTATTCAATTCAAGCACACATCAAGTGATCCAGGCAAGCAGATGTGTTACGATTTAAAACTTCACTGTCCTGAAATCTGTAGGCTTTTGATTACTCACCCCCAGTCAGAAATAGTGGTGTCCACTAGTTGCACCACTCTGTCCCTCAAGCTGGAGTCCACCAGCTTCCCCGTGAGCAGGCTGCCCCAACCTCCGAGCCACTCTTTATCCATCACATTTATTACGCTCTGTGAATTTCATGAACTTGGTCATTGTGGTAGGAAAAACATACGTGACAAATAAAAACACCTACATTTGGGAGCAACCATTTTATCGGTATTATGTTATTGTAAACATGAGGGTGGGTTGATTTATTTTACCTTAAGACTATTTTACATACTTAAGGTCTTATCTAAAATCTTGTTATTTCTTTTCTTGAGAAGCGCCAAACGAAAAGTGAACCTTTTACAGAACAATAATGATGAAAGTTGGATGACAAAAATTTAAAATAAATCATAGGCCAAACCAACTGTATTGTTTCATTTGTTGCCTTAGATAACCACAGGAGTTATCTTGTTAAATTTCATTGAGCAATAAATATATTTGATTATATTTTGATTACTTGAGCCGCTTAAATCTATTTCGAAACTTATATTCGTAATTGATTTTATAATCTTTATTATTCACCTACATATAATTTCAGATTTCTTAAAGCTACATAACGACCTTTGTTTTTCTAAACAAATATCGTTTTTATAAACGACGCTATGACGACACGCGTCTTACAAGTCAACTGAGTTACGATCAATTACATGGTTATCTAAGATTGTTGTAAGATTCGCGGCATAAAGGTGATGTTCCACACCATGAAGCTCCTCGAGCGCATTGTGGACTCTCGGATTCGACAGGAGTGTACAATCTCGGAGTGTCAGTATGGGTTTCGACCGGGTTGCGGGACCATGGACCCCGTATTTGCCTTGAGAACGCACATGAAGGGATACAGACTGAAGAATACACCTCTGCATCTGCTTTTCTTAAGCATGCAGAAGGCCTTCGACTGTGTCCCTCGTGAGCTGATCGGCTGGGCGCTGCGGTCCAGGGTCCGTTCCCGGAGTCTTTATTGACATTATCCGGGACATGTACAGAGGCGTTCACATCAACCTTTACAAAACCTTAGAAAAATGGGTCTTATGTCAGCAGCATAAGGTGCCCCTATGTAAAGGTTGAACTGAACGCCTCTGTACCACGATTCCAGTTCCATAGTCACTGCGGTTGGTGACACGCTTCCCTTCCCTATCACGGTTGGAGTACACCAAGGCTTAGCCCGTTTCTGTTCAGCGTAATATTAGACGTTCTGTCAAACAGCATCCGAGACCACCACGAGCAACCACCCTGTTTGCTCATGTATGCTGATGATATTGCGCTAGCAGATTCGGACAGGGGACGGCTGGTACAACGGGTGAATAAGTGGGAAAATTCACTTGCAAACGGCGGTCTGAAACTTAATGTGGCGAAGACGGAGGACATGGCCTGCAACACTCCTCAGTCCGTCCGCATAGGCGTTGACGTGGTCGAGCGCACGGACCGTGTCAAATACCTGGGATCTGTGTTAAGCGCGTCCGGGGACATCGACCGCGACGTCAGAGCCCGAATTTCCGCGGCTTGGGCCAAATGGCGACCCCAAAATGCCGATCAAGCTGAAGGGGCAGGTCTGATTAGGCCTGTCCTTTTATATGGCAGTGAAACATGGCCGTTACTAGAGCAATACGAGCAGGAGCTGCGCCTCAAGGAAATGAAGATGCTGCAGTGGATGTGTGGAGTCTCACGCAAAGATCGCGTGCGGAACACCCACATCCGCGGCAGCCTTCGTGTTCGTGACATCGCAGACAAGCTGCAGGAGTGCCGCCTTCGTTGGTATGGTCATGTCTCACGGAGATCGGCAAACTACGTGGGCAACAAAAAGTGGGGCGTGAGAAGGCATTTCTGCAGGCCTTCAAGGGGAGGATGGCCAGCCCAGTGATTCGTTTGAATGACTGGGCTTGTCAACTTCTTATCTGGACCTCACGACCGCTTTCCATCAGGTGGAGTGAGGTCATTTTGACGGGCAATATAAAAAAAATACAAATGTCTGGCCATGCCGCCCCCGCCAGGTACCGGTAGAAGAGGTCGACCCAAGAAGCGGTGGCTCGACGTCGTTAAGGCGACGTTGAACAAACACCAGTGGGACACCAGTGTGGGCTCACAACCGGGATAGACGGATGATGATGAAATGGTTATCTAAGATTGCAACCTAATAGTGTTTTTGCATTCCAATTATCACACAATGTAAGAAATATGCTTTAACAAATTACTTTAAAGTAAATAACTGAATGACGACACGGTTGGCGTAGTGCGCTGTAGCACGGGTTCGATTCCTGGTGAAAAGTCAATTCAGGAAACAATCTTTTCTAAATTGGCTTAGGTCTGGGTGTGCTTGGAGACTCCTCTGGCTTAATTCCTTAACTGGTACCTCGTAGCACAGGGATATTTATGCCTACTTCGACACCATGAAAAGTGGTGCGTTATCTGGCGCAAAAAAGAA
Source organism: Udea olivalis (assembly GCA_947369235.1). Lineage (NCBI taxonomy): Eukaryota > Metazoa > Arthropoda > Insecta > Lepidoptera > Crambidae > Udea > Udea olivalis. Next base: position 2,573,641 of record OX376362.1, on the reverse strand, counting down.
AAAAGAATATCCTCATTCAAGAGCCTACCTTCATCCTCAGATCAATATCTTCTCTCCTGCTCCAATAGTTTTGAACTAGGCGTTTATTGTTCAGAAACTGTGCGTTGTCAATTGTCTTGTAATTTTCGTCTAGCAAAGAGAATAACTCCGTGAATAGAGGTTTTTCTTCACCTGTAAGAAAAACATCAAAAAATTCAAAAGAACTGTTTTTTTAATTGACTAAGATCTTTCATATAAGAACCACCCGCTATCTTTTTTTATAAATTAACTCAGGGCATCAAATTTTACAGGGCCCCTCCCTGTAAAATTTGTTGCCCAGAGTTAATACAGTAATACTATTTTTTAACTATTTTTTATTGACAAACGACTTGGTGTAATGGTTAAGAAGTTGGCTAGCACAGTACAAACATTTGTGAGCATGAACATGTCTGTTTGTACTGGTCTGGGTGTCTCCTATGTATAATAAGTATGTATTTACAAAAGAAAATGTATTTAAGTATGTTTATCCGTTGTCTAGTATCCCATTACACAAGCTTTAATTAGCTTACTTTGGGGCTAGATGGCGCTGTGTGGAATAATGTCCAGGGATATTTATTTATTTATTTATTATTTATTTTAAGTTAGTATAATGATCTTTATATTTTTTAACCTTTAGTAACATTAGCAGGTATGTTCACAGTCACTGGGCCAATACCGCTACCATCCAGGTAAGCATTCATGAACATTGTTAAATAAATATAGTTTATTTCTATCCTGAAGTCCTGTAAAGGCTTCAAATTCTCATTTGGGTTGTATGGCGCAGTCAGTTGGATTACTGTCCATTCTGAAATATAAGGTTGAATATTGTTTAGACACACCATTTGCTGAACAGTGTCAAATTTATTTTACTAAGTCTAACACACTGATATATTATTGAAAGCAAAATGAAATACGTAAAACATTAAAAGACAAATAAGCAAAAAAACCTGTTTTGAAGGTGATTTTTTAACATTTCAGAATTTTAGTAAAATTTTATGTCTTGTCACTTGAATAAAGCAATGTCGGGGACATCCTCCACTTTGTGTCAGAGAATTGTGTCAAATAGCCGTTCAACATACAAGTACACAGGAAACATTACAACAAAACATGCAAGAATCTAGCCAGTCCGTAAATGTACCTTGTGGTAACTCTTTCAATATTTTCTGAAAGTTGTCAACATTGTTTTCTGAACTGAATTTCAAATATCTTTTGTGGAAGGGCACATCTTCTGATAAGCTTAACTTTGGAAATAATTCCTCAATATCAGGTGGATTATTTGATAAAAAATCAAATAGTTTCTCATCTTTCTCTGTCCTGTAAATAAAATTCCATTGAGGTATAACATGATAGAAACATAATAAATCTTTGAGATTAAACCATACGTCACCCATAATAATGTCAACAAGTTTTTACCAATATAAACGCTGTAAATGTACAATGAAAACTTTAATCTTTTTGCTCGACAATTGGCAATTAAAGTTTTAGAAAAATTACTGATGTTGCAACTACAACACAGTCATGTCACCTAAAAAAAAAGTAATTAGCTTATATACTGTGTCACAGCTTGGTAAAGGCCTCCATCATTGAAATCAAGTCATCGGTACAGTGGATGGGTATTGGCTTCATAATATGGACGCAATAAAAAAGGAGTGCAGCACGTCATTTCTGTTTAGACAAGCCATACATTGGTTTATGAGTGATGGTTGGAAAGTTTAGTAAACATACTCACAAAGGATTAGCATCAATCACATCTTTAACAGGCTTTATAAAGTTTGTTATTTTCCGCAGCCTATTTCCTGAAATGGATTAAATAATAATTATCAAAGATACAATTTAACCTAAGCGATGGGAAACTAATTTAGAAAAGTTTGTGTTCTGAATTGACCTGACTGGGAATCTCACCCGGGTCACCATGCAAATCGAGACAAGTCTAGAATATTTGTCTTGACTTGCATGGATAATTGTTCCACACTGCAGAGCAATACATTGAGGATGTAATAATCAAAATCTGTTGTATCTAAAAGCCTGAAGCGCATCATCCAACAGATGACTCCCATTATTTTTACGATTACAGTTCAAGTGAACACACCTGCCCCTTTGATTTGCTCATCCCTATACACCGCCATGGTCCTCAATGAAGCTGATACAGCCTCACTTAAGTAAAACGCACACTCAGTCTCATTATTAGCAGCTAAACACTCTTCCGCCAGCAGTTTTCGCCCACCTAAAAAAAAGAGAACATTACTTTACAAAACTAGCTGTTCTGGTGATTTTTTAATTAGAATACTCAACAGTAATGAAAAACACTAAACCATAATCTTAATCTATAGTGTTTCATTGATGATATTTTTATTCCTAAAGCAATAAAACAATCAATATTTATACTCACTTTGGTAATTCGGCCCGCTTGGAGTTGCCGGTACATCATTAACATATTTACTAAGTATGCTCATGTAGAATTGCTTTGTGTAATTAATCTCGTTGGTAAATACATCGAAGTCTTCCATTTCAACCATTAGTTTTATTTTAATTGAGCAACAACGGCAAACGCAATTCAAAATTTCAAAACAACTTTTGACAGTTATTTTTTTTTAAATCTTGTCCCTTACGCTAGTCAAGGAATATTGAGCATACTGCCTTTGAAAATGTTGAAAATGGTAGTGTAGTGCAGTGCAAAGAGCATAATATTATAATTTAGTCTGATGGTGAGAACAAATGATGGATGATTGATGATGAATAAATAGATGATCGTATAAGGTTCCTACCCAGTTTACATTTACTTAATAAATTATAAATTGGTAACATCGGTATGAATTAGAAAATTAATTTAATTTCTTTATAATTTTGACGACACGGTTGGCGTAGTGCGCTGTAGCACGGTTTCTCGCCTCGATTTCCGTAGTGTCCCGGGTTCGATTCCCGGTCGGGTCAATTTAGGAAACGATCTTTTCTGAATTGACTCGGGTCTGGGTGTGCTGGGAGACGCCCCTAGCTTATTTTCCTTCTGTGGTACCTCGTAACACAGGGATATTAATCCCTACTTCGAGACCATTACAAGAGGAGTGTTGTCTGGCGCATATTTATATTTATTTATTAATTTATATTAACTGAAAACCACCCAGGCGAGACAGACCATAAAAACATGTTTTACTCATACGAAGAACTTTAAGTCACTAATGCTGGCTGCATCCCACAGAATCTAGATTACATTCCGATCTATGTATAGCAAGTTGATATAAATTATTGCAACGCCAGAGGCAAACGCATGCGGACCGCTTTACAGTAAGCTGCTACGGCAGCCTATGTTCACATGCTACGTCAACATCGTGACTATCTGTTTATGAACTCTTTATCTACCATCTCTCTCTCTTTATCTATCTCTATCTACTATCTTTATGTATCATCATCATCATCAACAGTCCTTGGGAGTCCACTGCTAGACATAGGATGGTGTCCCCCATAGAACGCCATATCCAGCAGTTTTCATCCAACGGCGTCCTGCAACCTCCTCAGGACTTCCGATCTGTACCTACTCTCCACTCGACCATCAATACCATCACGTTATATCCTTGTGAAGCTTATCAATAATGGTGGGTAGTACGTTAGACAAGTAACACACATAACTAACTGATTAAAGCATTTTAAGCAGCAAACAGCGCCCCCATGGATATTTTTTTATATACAGGATGGTCCAAAAGGTGACGTCAAAAATTTTTTTTGGGTAGCTGACATCTGGGGGTACTCGAAAATACCCCATGTATGTTCCGCGATTTTTTGTAGTTTAGGAGATATGATTTTTTTTTGACTGAATTACTTTTTTTTTTTTGCGAATTATGACTTAATAAAAAATAATATTAATAATTCAGTCGAAAATTATAGAATTATGAAAATAAAAACATATCTCCTAAACTACAAAAAATCGCGCAAGATACATGGGGTATTTTCGAGTACCCCCAGATGTCAGCTACCCAAAAAACATTTTTGGACGTCACCTTTTGGACCACCCTGTATTGCCCGTCAAGATGACCTCACTCCACCTGATGGAAAGCGGTCGTGAGGTCCAGATATGAGGCTGACAAGCCCGGTCATTCAAACGAATCACTGGGCTGGCCATCCTCACCTTGAAGGCCTGCAGAAATGCCTTCTCACGCCCCGCTTGAAGAACCCAGGACTATAAGAGGAAGGAAACACATGTGCTGGAAGTGCGTTCCACATCTGGATGGTATGTACGACAAAGAAACGAGTCACCGAGCCTTTTAGTTCGGGCCAACAAATGCTGAATTGTGTGTGGATGACGCCTTAGTCCAGCACGCGTGGTGCGGGAGTGGAAAGGTGAGGGTGGGATAAGCTGGAATATCTCGTCAGAGCATTCCCCATTGTAGAAGCGATAGTTTAGGGAATGAACTTGACAAGTTATAAGGGATTGTAATGAGACTCCAGGCAACAGAATTCCCTATTTGCTCGTTGTCTAACGGGATTCCGCAACAGTCCAGGCGATTATTAAATAACGTATTTATCGATAACCGATCGTTCTAATTTACCGTGCAATTGCAATGTGCATAAAAAGTTCGATAGTAATTAGTTAGTATGCATGCACATTATGGTTGTTGATATTATGCAAGCCCATACAATATTGCAAGCACGTCTTGCGGGTGCGGTATGCGAACCTCAAACAACTGCCCCGAAGAATTTGGAACCGCTTTCTACTATGGTTTAATAATGAAATATAGATTTGAAGTCATATACCATTAGGATTCCCACGAAAACACCAGATAATAGTAAAAAAAATTCTGAATTTCAACGTTATTAGGTCTAAGACAGGTAACGCTTAGTAAACTTAAGCTAAGCGGGAAGTGCAGAATCTGCTGATGTTGCAGTAGGTAGGTTTCACAGGCTTAGTCGTTTCCCAAAGATAAGTTTTGCTTCTTTCAAATCAATGATGAATACTTAGCACCTCAAATAAATCTACGAACTTATGAACCTAATCAATGAAATGACTTCCAAAACTATTTCATTTTGAGATCAGTTGATGGTATTCAGTTCAAGGTTTAACACAAGATTGTGGGCAGTGGCTCTGGGTGGCGACAGAAATTACGTGTAAGTATAAACAATTCATTTGCATAATAATATCTGAGCCGGTTAGGCACTTATTCTCAATGATGTAAGAAAGACATTTGTTAATGATAGGAGCCATTAAATTATATGCTCTTTGGTAGCCATAGGCAGGTCTTTTTTTTTGACACAACTGAATAATTTATGCAAAAGTATTTTTTTTCAGATGTACCGCGAATTACTGAGCGTTTTTTTTATTTTAAGACTTGATTCAAAAGGACCATAGTTCATGATGATGAGCTAAGGACTATCGAAAACGGCTGTATCATGCTTTGAACATTGGGTGCCTACATAGGTAAATGTCACACAGGATAATCTTATTAACCAACTACCCTCAATAATAAATTCATAATGATGGATGTTTCTTCAAAGGCAAGAATTTCATTTCGGATATTTTTTTTTATTTTGCCTTTGTAAATAGTCTGATGGCAACCACAAGTCATTGAAATTAGTTTCGTTAATTACTATTTGTCAAGTGGGCAAACCACTACGGGCATGAAAACAAACAAATATTTTTACAACTTTTTTATTTATAATAAACATAAACAATGCGCAAATTAGTAAATTTAACAATTTGCTTCATTAAAAAGTATGTTTCTTTTGACATAAGCAATTAGACTCTGGTAAATAAACTACGAAACATTAGGTATGTTAGAAAAATATAACAGAAGGTTATCAAGCTTACACTGACTAACGAATATGATCTTCCTAATAGTAAAATTAGTGGCACTGAAAACATGTCTCACCATACAAAAATGTATGACAACACCTACTTCATAAATTGTGCTCTGTGAATATAAGGCACAAACGTTTGATTAAAATAAACTTCATTTTCTAATAAAAAAAAAATATGGCCGAAAATATAATTTAGAAACAATTGATTGCCAATGATTAATTTGAGTTTAAAATAATTTAAATTGATTACTTTCCAAAGTTCTAATAAATAATAAAATAAAAAGATTACATGATAATTGTAAATGCGACGGTAGCATTTACGTATAATACTATTATACGGCTATTTTGTTTCAAAATAACTTTTGTATACAATACTGATATTGAATACATAAAGTTAATAAAGTATTAAAATACAAGCAACTCAGCTACCAAGTAAGCGTTAAGCGGGAATTATCGCTTTCTTTATTAACATTTACAGAGTTAACGAAAAAATAAACTATTCGAATGAATTCAACAGGCTTAGAAATATTCTCGATATCTAAGAATCTACCTACAAACATAGTATTCAAAGTAACTTTAAGAACAATTCTTCTAATCAGTGAACTATTACCCCAAGCTAATAAAAATACAATAATTCAGTCTATCATTTTCAGCAGAGGTAGTGCTAACTTAGTCGATTTAGCATCTTTTTAAAATTAAATTTAATTACTAATATATTTTCTTTCATAAGTTTTAATTAATGAAATCACCTATTTGTAGAATTAACAGTGACTGCAAAAAGAAAAACATTTTTGCTATAAATAATTTCCGACATCTAAGAAGGTATATTTTTATTAGCATGGGCATTTCGCTACAGATATGCATTTGTGTAGACGGTACATAACTACATACTACTAAAATACGTATAAAAAGTACCTGAAATTCACATTTGCATCGAAGGCATTTGTCGGATATGACTTGAAGGCACAAAATTAGTAATTCATAAACAAAGTTACTTAAAACCATCTCCAAATCTCACACTACGCATATTATGCATTCACCTACTCAACAACGCCATTGCAAAAACACAACCGATGCCTGCGATATCAGAGCATCAATATATGTTACAGTAAAAACCTTTCGATAACACTAACCCTATACCATTTTAATATTTTTAAAAACATGAATTAAATACTAAATATACACCTAAACAATATTTCTGTTAAATATGTTACAATAAAAACGCTATTGTATAGGTACAACTATTATTGCCATTTTCGATATTAGTTCCGCGACAGTTAGAGCCACTTATAACAATGTGACAAATAAATACATATTTACAGATGTTACCCACTATCGAAACGCGCACACATTTTATCATGATTTGGGATGTAAAGATTATGCATGCTAATCAAAGTTTTATCTTATTTACAATTCAAAACAGATCGAGGAAAGGCCTTGAAATCTATCACATTTAAGTTTCGGTTACTTAACAGGCAATAGCCAACATAAATAAATTAATATAAAACACTGTTACAGCAGATACTGAGATACCGTCTATTCCAGATAAAGGAATTAAGTATTCGTTTATTATGCGCATTACTGTTGCATTTGAACGAGTGTACGCGCGCGTCTTCGCTCAAATGAGCATATAGCGTAGGCGTCCATACACTTGAAATGCACGACCTCGCATCGCATCATAATTAATTCCATCTCACACACTCGCACCGCTATCGTATCCCCGGCTAACTAGACCAACGCAACTAAAGTAATCGCTACAACGCGAACGGCCGGGGGCAACTTAAATGACTATAAAAACCGAATTATTCACATAGAGAAGAGCTCCGAAATGAAACTGTGGCACTCGGAAAATGGAAGTAGCAATTCACCCTGGAAACCATCAAGACATGTTGCTTATGCCCGTTCTTTTACTCATTGGGGACGCGTCTAGGATCCTCTCGTTTATTTTGTCCTCCTCTCTGAAGTGAATCCGTGTGATGACAATGTCGCCGGTACTGAGGGTCTGAGACGCGACCTCACTCTTCTTGGTTTCATTGAGACCATTGCACTTATCGTCAGTGGAGTTATGGCATCTGCAGCTACAATTTTTCTTATCCGCGTCCACCGAGTTCCCTATATTCAAAATTTGACTAAGGTTGGACCAATCCTTATTTTTGAGCAATGGCAGTGTTTGTTCCATAGTTTGTGAGAATCTGTCTTCCAATTCCCCACTGAGAGGCGCGACTGCCGAAAGGATTGCTTCGAGGCGGTTGATTTTCTCGACTTTATCCATATTAGTGTCCGACAAAATCTCATCCATCATTTGCATAGACTCAGTCAGGCTTGGAGGCTGTGTTGAGTGTGGGGAAGAGATAGGATCAGATGGGTTCGATTCTAAGCTAGCCATCTCATTTTCTCTTTCATCATCTTCTGAATCAGAATCTTTGTCTTGCCCTATAGCTTCTAGTTTCTCCAATTTCTTGGATATCTTGTGACAACCTTTTAGTTTTTCCTTCTCTTCTTCTGTGAGCTCTAAATATCTGAGCAGCCTGATCTCCCTATTACTCAAAACAATATTTTTCGTTGATTCAGCCAATTTCTGCTTCAGTTCACCCACTTCTGTGTTAATTTTTCTTTGCCTTTTTCTTAATTTGACTTCTGTGGGTTGGATATGCATAAACACTTGTTCATTGCTTAATTCCTCAAACAGTTGCTGGTTATCTGTCTTGATATTTCCAGACATGTATGCATAAATGGCTGGGTTAACTAAAGACAGAACATCTGAAGCAGCGTAAATGATCATGTCCTTTGTCAGTGGCCTCCGAGCCCAGTAACGCTGATCTCTACGGTACACATTTTTGAGTTGCTCTTTCATGGGGTTCATGGGTGCATTGTACAATTCACATAATGCATTTAAACTTAGATTTTTGACTTTATAAACAGGCACTCCCTGCTGCTGTAATTGCAATACAGCATGGGCTGCCTGAGTATCAAAAACACTCTTCAAAACAATCTCAAATTGGTTGTGCAAATTGACTGAGTCATTCCTGCAGTCATGAATTATTTTTATAACATTTTCACTCTCAAGCAGCTCCTTAATTTTACCTTCTATGACCATTCCAGGACAAGCCATAATATCCAGAATGTAAACTTCACCATTCATGGTAGCAATCTGACACAGAGTCAATACTCCTTTTAGGCCGAGGTTGATTCCTTCGCAGTCAAATGAAACAATACTTTTTGCATTTCGTTTAGGGTTCATTATGCTATCAATTAATGTGGCGCATTCTCTGACATTAGCAATGACTGTGGTGCACTGAAGTACCTTCTGACGCCATGCTTCTCCCATAAGATTATTTCTCAAGCTTGGGGTGCCGTTAGTTTCTTCAGCACGGGCATTTGCATTTAAATGATTATTTACACGGTCCCTAACCATGTTCTCTGCCAAATTTTTAATTACAATGGAGTTAATCCTTTGTTTTAGAGTCTGATTAGCTATGTTTGCTTGTGTACCACGGGGAGATTCTACAGGGCTGAGTATTCTGTTATTTGCTGGACTCATATTACCGTCTGAAGGGGTAGGGCTCACTACTATGGGTGGGGGTGGCGACACCGGCTTCTCCTCAATCACAGGCTTTGGTGGTTCAGTCTTGACTTTAGGCTTCATATTTAAATACATAACAGGAATTTTTGGTTTACTAATAAGTGTGACAAGGTTAGATTGGACATGGAAGCTGTCCGAGAAGATTTTCAAAAATGCACTTAGATCAGCTGGTGATTTAAACATTTGGTACCAGTATTCCTGTGGGAAACGGGACACAATCAGATGAAAGAGCTGGTCTACCATGACTGGACCCTTAGCTTCAATGCATTGAGCAACATAGTCCAACAACTGTTGGGCAGTATCTGTGTTGATATTTGGGACAGGTAAATTGTGAAATTGCTCTGAATTACTATGTGTATTACCTCTCCTGTGATTTTCACTGACTAGAACGACGTTGTCTTCAATTATCTGGAACGTGTCCGGATGCTTCAAGAGGAAATCTTTGAATTCTTTGATGCGTTGTCCGGAGATGTGCCGTACCTGTGGCGAGGCCTGGCTGCGGTGACCGAGAAGGCTCTTGATCGGCACCTCGGTACCGTCTCCATATTGAATCATCTTACTTGCAAAATAGTCCTTTGCTTCCTCGATGTAATCGTTGTTGGAGCCCACGCCAGCCCCTGCTGCATGCTTCTGGAACGTGTTGATATCAACATAGTCCCCGTCTATGTTGAACAACGCCGGGTACTGGGCCAGGAACTTCTTCAGGCCCGACTGCGACCCGCCAGCAATCTGCCGCATCTCCTTGGTGAACCCTTTGGCACCAAACTGGCAGGAAAGATCGTGCAACGTCCGCGGCTCGCCTTTGTCGAGCAGGCGCTCCACGAAAAACAACAGAGTGAGATTTCTAGCCAGCTCATATTCCATTGATTCCATTTTCCTGCCGTTGGTGCCAATGTGATTTTTCTTACGCTAAATTTTTTCTACGTATATGTGTCACCCACAACACCATGAAATTTTTCTTTTCTTTCCGCACCAGAACCAGAGAGAATAGAACACAGCAAAGTAATCGGGGTGCCAAGTTAAATAAATACAGTTTCCTAATTATTAGCAAACCTACCCACAATTTTTTAAGATTTGTTATAAAAACATTTACACTTTTGTGAGTATACATTTTAAGTAACAAGATGTTAATTAATATGAAGGTGGACATCGTATTCGCTCTCCTATCATTTGTAGTTTTTTATGTTACTTATTGGCTTTCAAAACTCAAGGAAAAAACACAATTTCGAACTTTTTCAGCATCATCATATCTCTTCTACATTTTTGATTAGCTTTAAGAATGCAAATGATTCTGAATTTAGCAAGGAGTAACACCCTGCATCATCTTTGAATCATTTGCATCAGGGGTGCAACATCAGGGTTTCGCCTTGACATCCGTTTTCGGAACAACCTGTAAATCCAAATATCCATAAAATATAGTATGCACGCGGGAGTATTGGCAACGCATTCGAGTTGAATCAAACTTCAAGAATTTCGCAAAAATAAGAATGTTCCAAAAACGTGCCAGCTTTGTTCAAATAAATCGATGCCTCACGGCCAAAAAGGGTTATGCCGGGGGATATGGTTGGAGTCGGCTTTTTTTTCATACATCTTTCTAGCTTGGTTCCAATAATATCAGACGAATTTTATGTCGCTTTCGCAATTTGTAAATTGATGTTCTGAGCCCAACTTTTACATCGTTAAGAATGGTGACTCTTCTGTTTGAAACCAATCCCACTAAAACTAAATATTTTTTCGTTCAAAAAAAACATCCACGTTAACGCTTTTAAGGCCCCAAAAAATTTTTTTTTCACGTAGAATTTTGGCTACTTATGACAATCGCCAATTCAAAAACTTTTTTGATGTCTTATTTAAATGCATTTGGTTTACTTATAATTAAGTTTTATTTGGTACCATTAGATCTTAAATTTTACTCTTTTGAGACTTGAATAAAAATTTAAGTATGATGCTCTCCTCAACGTATCTCATTGAAATTTATGTGATGAATAGTTGACAAAATAGTAAAGTTTTCGAAAATGGTGTGGAAGAAATAGTTTACATATATTTTTTTAAATGGCGTTCATAACTCAGGGAAGAACAGTATTTTCCACTTTTTCAGTTTTATATTTTTTTCTGAATTGTTATTCAGTGCTATAATATGAAAGTAGGATAAATGCAGTAGAAATGAGAGAATTGCAAAGTTTGGCAGGAGTGACATTGAGTGATAAAGTAAGGATTAGCATAATAAGAGAGCGATGTGGTGTGAAAGAGGATGTTGTCACAAAAATTTAGATGGGAATGCTAAGATGGTTTGGGCATATGGAAAGGATGGATGAAAGGCGATAGGTATTGGGGTCGCCAGACTACAGACCTTCGCTGTTACTGGTTTACCGTGACTCCCCGTATTTTTATTCTTTGGCAGAATTACGATTCACAGAGCCTAAATTAAGAAAGATAAAAAAACCGGAAAAATTTAAACGCGATCAAAAACAAAGACTCACCGTATACTGGCCCCTGACTCCCGAAGTCTTGAACTAAATTTTGTGGGATTGGATCCAGTTGGTGATTTACATTACTGTAACCAATAACATTTTTGAACCTTAATGCTTTGGAATATGGTTCATAAATTTCTTGTTTGGCATTTCTGCAATGCTTGTCCAATGAAATTCTGTTCAAGAGTCAGGCCCCTGAAGATTGGTATTAGTACATAAGGATGAATGTTAAAAAAATCCCTTATGTAATGTAAAATACACAGAACTAGCAACATTTTTCATAGACAAATACTACTTTTATAATAACAGTACCTCTAAGTTTCATTTTACGCATGTACTCCCACCTTTCAAATCAAGTTTTGTAAATTAAATATCAATTATAAACACTTACAAAACCAAGACTTCCTTTTATTAGCTATGAATTTAAATTTTAAATATTCATAAAACAATGGTAAAGTGTTTTTGGTTATCTATTATGTCGTAGCATGCACGACCATTCCGTGAATCGAAACGTCAATTACGTCAACGAATGTCATTGTCATTTGTCAAAAAGTCATTACGATTTTTTTGTGGTTGCTGTTTCGTTACCTATGATCACAAGTTGTTTTAGCGATTTATTTCTCAAAACTGAAGTAATCAGCACATTCACATCGTATCCAGGGTTCTAGTGACATTATCTAACCACTACATAGTTAAAGGAGTGTATAATTTGCACTGAAAATGGTTTGTTGGCTTTTGTACTTAACATGTTTACGCCTCCCAACTTCCCGTCGGCTTGATTGAATTCCGCTCTTATCTCACCCAATGATCACCTCTTAACTTTATTCTATCAGAATAAAGCTATATTGCAAAGAAGAATATAATTGATAAAATCCTAAACGTAAGGTTTGCAATTCCAGTTGGTGTTAGTGCTTGGAGATTTGCACATTCCTCATCGCTGCAGCAGCCTGCCGGCCAAGTTCAAGAAGCTCCTTCTCCCGGGACGGATCCAGCACATCCTGTGCACTGGCAACCTTTGCACTAAGGACTCATATGATTATCTGAAGACACTGGCCAGTGATGTTCACGTTGTTAGAGGGGACTTTGATGATGTTAGTAGACTTTTCATTACTTAACTAGGTTTTGTAATAGTCATAAAAAAGGTCTCTGTATAGCTCAGCTACTGGTAAGATTCTTAACCTCTAATTTGATTGTGATAACTTTTAACAACAACTACTTTGAATATTTTTGCAGCACCAAATAATATTTTTTATGCTAACCATTTGATCATGTTACGAAGCTAAGTTTATTATAACACTACATACTAAATCAGTCATCAACTGAGATTTGTTGATCTTACATCACTATTTCTGACAAACGTCAAGATGCCGCCTGGTGGGAACAACAGAGTGGTTCGTTTTATGATTTTATACTATTTTAATGCCCTCAAGTGTTTTCATTTTGACAATTTTTTTTTCTTATTGAATCAAACTAATCATATTGAGCAATATTTGGCGTAAAAACTGTGTTTACTAAAACATGACATGCATCCTAACTAGTGATGGGATTTTATCCGGATAAATACTCAAAATCAGTAAATACTCAAATATCCGTTTCTTCTCGAGTATTTATCCAAAATGATGGATAAATACTCGAGAAGTCTCCTCTATATTTAAACGTATAAAATATTATCCATTGTACATCTTTTACGATATCTGATGTAAAATTTGTATCAATATGTTAACAAAATAATGAAATAATATAATTAAATAATTGTAATGAAATAAAGGTTTGTGAATATATAGATTTGTACCATCTTTTAATTACTTGAATGAGTAAAATCATGTAATGACAATAATTGTGCTGATAACAAAAATAATAAGAATTATGCCATTATCAGTTTCATCAAACAACAATATTTACGAAAATAATTCACTACAAGCATCAACACATTCTGAAATCTATCACTATTATATGCAGATTCATTATTTTCATAACAACTTATAAATTGAAACTCACTTCTCGATTCTCTCAGTGATTCGTCGTCAGATTCAAGACACCGAAAAATATACCTACCTATTTTTATTTTCACTGTCGCTTTCTGTAAACTCCTAAAGGAGCTAATTTTTTTTGGGTTTTTTCTGAATGTGCCGGCCAGCAAAAAAAAGTTACTTTGGCTAGAAATTTTTAGGGTTGCCACAAGCCAAGTTATATGAGTTAAAAATTCTTCATTTTCATACATTTATTGATCTGGGAAACTTAAAATAATTATATGTATTGCTAGAAGTAATGATCCGAAGCATTTTTGCCTTGGCGCTAAGATGTCAGCTAATTATAAAACCGTAATCTTCACAGTTAAACAAAAAATACCTTTCTCTGTTTAATAAAAACCGATTTATTTTATAAAAGTGCCGGCCTACGAAAAAAATAGTATGTGTAAGTAGTTAGAATTAGTCGTGCGGAGCAACAGTTAGTATGGCACAAAATTCGTAGGGTTGCCACAAACCAATTTATATGAGTTAACAAATTCTACATTTTCATGCATTTATTGATCTGGGAAACATAAAATAATGATAAATCATGCTAGAAGTTTTTAGCACGAAGAAGCATTTTACTTTAATTTCTACTTGTATGAATGAAAATGACGAATCTTTGAACTTGTAATACTTGACTTGTGGCAACCCTACGATTTTTTGTGCCACACCAATTATTGCTTTGTATGACTAGTTCTAACTATTCGTGGCATTTTATTTCTTTGGCCGGAACCTTCGAAAAAGAAATCAGCTATAATAAGAGTAAGGTATTTTTTCGTTTAATTGTGAAAATGATGGTTTTCTAATTAGATAACCTAACATCTTTGCGCCAAGGTAAAAATGCTTCAGATTATCACTTCTAGGAATATCTATCGTTATTTTAAGTTTCCCAGCACTTTAAAAAATCAATAAATGTATGGAAATTATGAATTTTTGAACTCGTATAACTTGGCTTGTGGCAACCCTACGACTTTTGTGCCATGATATCTATTGCTCCGTATGACTGGTAACAACTATGCGTACTATTTTTTTTCGTTGGCCGGCACTTTTAGGTAAGGCCCTTAAATGTATGAAGCTAAAATGTTTTCTTTTATTAAAAATATTCCAATTATATTTTAGAAATGTTATTTTGGCTGATTTGTCTGTCGTCAAGCGATTCTTTTTTTTACTGTGAATGATTGAATGTGTACGATCGTTCTGTTGCGGCAGAGGTACACGACGCTGAAAGAATACGGATTGCGATTTTACATTTTACAACATCACTTTCCACCAAGTTAACGGTTTGATGTCAATAGTATGCTTCCAAATAAATGGTTTCCTTCAATACCCTTCTAAACCCTCCTTATTTCGCCGAAAAAATATTTATCCAACATTTTGAGTAAATACCCGATAAAAATGGGTAAAAATGAGTTTATCCGTTTTGAGTAAATACCCGAGAATTTATCCTTGAAGTATTTATCCTCTGCCCATCTCTAATCCTAACCGCAAAGTTGCCAAAAAGCAACATTGCCAAAGACTGGACAAAGCAGTAGTTTTATGGTTAACTAGCTTCCGCTTACGGTTTCGCCTGCCAGGACTACTATTTTTATCCAAGGGGAACCATGCATTATTCTGGGATGAAGCGTCTATGTTCAGATGTATATTTTTTACTTCACGTATAATACACGTAATAACACACATCAACATGGTCTATGGATATTTCAATTAAACCTAAATAACTAAATTCTATTAACGTTTTGGTAAGACACCTACACATTAGAATAAACCTTGTTTAATAGCCTATCTAATCTGATGAATAAACTTTTAGATAAAGTTAAATTTAAAAAAAAACTTAGAAGAAGAGGAAAAACTTAACTTTATTTTTGAAACATCAAAACCTGAACAAAACATGTATTTTTTTTATAACAATTGTTGAAAACTTAAAATTAATAATCCGTGGATCCACCTAAGACTCTCCTGACACATCTGCAGCGGTTCTGCATACTCAAAACAAGGGTGTCAATATCCTGTTGTGGAATACTGTCCCAAGTCCTGCTAAGATGCAAGAAAAGCTGGTTTTCATGCATGCTGGTCCTCGGTGCCGTTCCACCACTTCCCCCGTGACACGATAACGTGACCAAAGCCTGGATATAACGCTCTGACTGGTCCTCATGGCTTCAGTAACGCAATTTGGGTAGCGCCAGCTTGAATCATGCCCACTGCTCTTAACATTTCGTTCCTGGTCAAGTGTCTACGTGGCATGATTAAATGAACACCGGAGATGCGTCTGACAAAGATTTATAGAAATTTATGGAGTTTTAATCAAGTTAGGAGTTTGTGAAGATTTACTTCGTTGCAAGAAATTCAATGATAGCGAATTTCATCTTAAAACAAAACCTTTGATATACAAATTTGAATTTAAAAAAGGGACTTAATAATGTTTTTATAATCTGTCATTAATAGTTTTTTTGTAAGGCCAGTACTTTTTAAGTTATGTAAAGAAGTTTTATACATGTTGTGTGTAGTATAAATGCGAAAGTTTGTGAGTGTATTTATGTGTGTTTGCTACTGTTTAACGAAAAACTGCTTGACGGATTTGGATGAAACTTTACCATAATACACCTTATACATCAGTATAACACATAACAATTTATAAATATTTTATGTTACTTGGCCATAATATTTAACAAAAAGTTTCTTAAGTCAGAATAATGCAGTTCACGCGGGCGAAGCCTCGGGTGGAAAGCAAGTGTTTAAAATTTACAAAAAAGTATCTATTTGTCTACGATTGTGCTTGACCAAAAGCCGTAACTGTTATTATGATTTTCATGAACTCTAAAATAAATCTCAGTTAAGCCCAAGGCTCAGTTCTGGGGCCCTTGCACTTTTTGTCCTATGTAAATGACATGAGTAGTTGTCTCCTAAACTGTACCTGCTTTCAATTCGCAGACGACACGTGCTTAATAATAGCGGATAAAGATCCGCAAAAAGCCTGCAAGCTACTGCAATCAGACCTAGATTCGCTATTACGTTGGTGTCATGATTCAGGTTTAGTACTTAACAGTGACAAAACAAAACTCATGGTAATTCAATCTCCGTACTTAAAACGTGTACCCATTGACTGCTTAGTAGCCCATAACCACAACTGTCTACATAGTTCGTATAATGGCACATGTCAGTGTCCACGTATAGAGGTAGTAAAGAGTGTAAAATATCTCGGTTTGACTATTAATGATAAATTTAATTGGGAGAAGCATGTAGACCATGTCTGTACCAAGCTGAGACAATTTTTAGCAAATGTTATAATTCTGAAAAATCGCATACCGTTCAAGGTCAAATTAATGCTTTATAATGCTCTGGCGGAATCATACGTTCAATATGGTTTAGGCAGTTATGGTCGTACTTTCAAGACTTATCTTAATAAAATTTATACACTACAACATAGAATCCTTAAACATATAGTCTCCGCTAAAATTAAAGATAAATTCCACAATAATGAAGTTGGCCTTTTTGAGCATTGTAAAATTTTACCAATCCACTTGCAAATTAAACAAGTTTTTCTAAAACAATACTTTTTTGATGATGCATTAAAAAAAACACGCAGTCACTCTGTATATACTCGGGCTGTAGCGGCTGGGCGGCTCGTCACCAACCGCGCAAACAACACGTACGGTGAGCGCACCGCGGCCTACCTAGCTCCGCGACTTATTAACGAACTACCCGCAGATCTCCGTGATAACATCACACCCAGTACCTAACATTAAAAATATATTGAAAATGTACTTTTTGGCTCAACTTAGACCATCCGTTGGTAACTGGGTATTCACTTGAAGATCTCTTCAGGTGAATACCTAGTTATTAACGGTTCGCTTTTTGGAATGTAATGTACCATGTAGTTATTTTATATCGATGCAAAAACCAACCAGTATCATTAAAAACCTCAGTGGTTTTCGAATACTGGAAATTATTAATGTTAAGTGTTTTTTTTTAAACAATAAATGGAAAAAAAAAAAAATGTATTGCCAAATGAAGGGTTAATAATACTGTTTTATGAAATATATGTTAACCACTGTTATGGAACAGCATGCCAAATATTATTTAACTTTAGGTTTCTTACAAAAAAACTTCTGGTGACTGCGCACAAGAAAACCCCCTTGTAAGGAAAAGTTAATAAAATCATCAAAATATTTTAACTCCCACTTAACAATGGCGCCAGTACACATATGAAAACCAGAAAAACCCCTACAATCTTTAGCTGTTGTGCCAATAAGCCAGGTCACACATACCATTATGTTACTGTTGTTTTATAATTCCAGAACGCAACATATCCTGAACAGAAGGTGATAACGGTTGGCCAATTCCGCATCGGGCTCATTCACGGTCACCAGGTGGTCCCATGGGGTGATGAAGAGTCTCTAGCTTTAGTTCAGCGGCAGTTGGATGTGGACATCCTCATATCAGGCCACACCCACCGCTTTGAGGCTTATGAGCATGAGAACAAGTTCTATATCAACCCTGGATCTGCAACGGGAGCGTACAGTCCTTTATTTAGGTAAACATTTCTGTTAACATTTTTAAATCTAATACAATCCAGTGGCTGGCCATCAGCACATGCATGAGTAATAATATCCCTATTCGATAATAAATATATTATTCCCTTGGGACATTTATTCATGTGATTATAGGACTGGTTAATTTAAGCAAACGCAATTTCTCCTACTACACAAATCAAAGCTGAGAAGCCCTCAAACTGATGCTTACCCATAATATGTCAGAAGAATTTAGAGGCGGTTGCTATACTTTGAGTACTTCACTGTTAGTGAAAAAAAACAAAAGTCAGTGTTTAAATATAAGACTTGTGTACATTCAGAATGCTATACTTTTATCTTTAAATTGAAGAAGAAAATAAAACTAGAAGAATTGCAATGGTCATCAAAGTCTGGGTAGCTGAATAGTTAGAGCAGTCGCCTGGTCAAAAATGCATTACTGGCCATTTATTTATTGTAGTATTTCTAGGTTGAAATAATTATAAATAAGCAAATATCTGGGACAAGTTACCAAGATCATCTGACCCAAAACTGAGCAGAGATCATACTATGGGTGTCAGAGACTGATAAACTAAAATATTTCTAAATACATAGGTACATAGATAAATAAAAACACCCAGACCACAGTAGTACATAGGTAATAGTACTCCATACAGAAGGTTCTCTCAAGAAACGCGGACAAGTAAAAAAGTCTTCTTTAATCTTGCAAGTTCGTGTCACTCTAGTACTTTTTAATTTGTCCGTGCTATCGATCAAGGCCATGTTAATTGAACGCGGAATTGAAACATATCGCGTAGTACGAGCGTGCATATTCCACTGTGCGCCGCTGAACGAAAGCGGTTTAGCTGTCAAGAGCGCAGGGTCGCCTGATTTAATTATCAACTTAAAAAATAGTATAATTGTAATTAATATAACATCGTTTAGTATTAGTAGTAGTCATTATTATTTTCATAATTACTAATTACCAGTTACAGTTGAAACAAATCAGATATAAAACATAAAATAACGCGCTCGGCGGCGAATGTGCGAGCCGAGCGGCAACCTACTGTCATACCCCAGAGAGGGGCCACGCGGCCGAGCGTACCTAAACTTTGAAGTGACACAGGCCTGGCCTTCCCAGACACACAACGACACAAATAATCATCACATGAATGTTTGTCACGAGTGGGGATCGAACCCACGACCTCGGCTGGTGAAATGGCAGTGTTGTTTCTGAACTAGGATAAAAGTCTGTTAAAACTGGCAAGCAGGACAAAGATATAAATAGTAAAACTATCTTTATTTGTTACAGGAATGCAACACCATCATTTGTGCTAATGGACATCCAAAGCTCCACAGTGGTCACATATGTATACAAATTACTGGGCGACGAAGTGAAAGTAGAAAGAATTGAGTACAAAAAGGCATAGATTAGTTAGTATTATTCAATTATTATGTGATTTGTATCTAAATTGGTAATTTTGGGCACTGGAGTGCCACTAATACAAAAACAGATGCCTGACATAATGCAATGACCATCTCTCAGTCTCCCTCTTTTTATAATTTACCTGTGTGAGCCGTGTAGCTAATTAACAGGTGGCCTTGAATAAAGAGTGGTGTGATACTTTTTTAGTTTAAATTGTAAGTTGTAAAGCTTTCTTTTTGGCTGACATGGAAAGTGAATTGTTGTTAATTTTTGTATTAATAAGACGGAGGAATCAAATCAAATACCTGTTTTAAAGTAAATAATCTTAATAATCATGTAAAATATATTATGGCTTCCTTTTTTTTACCAAAGGAGGGTCCTCAATTCAAGCGTACCTCCTGAATATTGCCTCACATTTGATCAGCCAAGTTCCTCCAGTTACTTATACCAAACATATATTATTCCCAATTAATATGGCTAAAATTGGCGGCGAATAGTCAGTTTCTCCTTATTTATATCATAATAAGCATACAACTAGATACATAAAAATATGTATTTATCTGAAATGCACATACGATGATGTAAATATTCATATAAAAGATATCTATCAATTATCAAAATGTTTGTTTATGTTAGGTAAATACACTTGGAATAGTTTTAAGCTTTAAAAATAAAGTTGTATCTTTTGTTAGTTTTGCGGTTCATTAATTTATTTCCAAAATACCTGATAACACGAAGTCAGTTCCGACTGATATTGGACGTCAGATAAAAGTGTTGTGCCGAAATTTACGAGTATATCGGGCATTTTTAGGCCATGACCTCACGGAGCGGTTTTCACCCGCACCCGCGGCGGTAGCGGGCCCGCAACTTTTATAGAATGCAGAAATATATTTAAAAAAATAGATTTCACGACGCGTTAAATTCCCCGCCGCCGCGGGAAGGCTAAGTTGCTAAGGAGTTTTACTACGGAGTATGCAAATCTGTCGAAACATGACAACATGCATCCGACACGCTTATTGCTATGAAACGGTTGATCCGACAGTGTGAACACTCACTAAGATAGACCCCACACTAGCGTTCTTTGAGCGTCACCGTCCGTTTTGGGCGCCGGGACGACGCAACAACGCCCAGACGCTAGTGTAGGGGGGTCGCCGGCGCGACGCTTACGCTCAGAGAACGCTACTGTGGGGTGTCTCTAAGAGTCTTTTCATACTACTTGCGTGGATACGCCTCGTCTTAGACCAACGTTACACGTCAATAAACATTGTGATAAGTATAAATATAAATATGTTGATGTATCTTGGGCTGGATCACAGCACACACTACTGACTTGACTACCCCATCGATACGGATCGCGACAGTACTGAAGCGTTCTTTGTACGAGGCAGACGTGATGGACCCTAGTTAAAGGAAAATTAGAGCTTGTGTGGCAATATTTGTAGCCCTTTCTTTAACCAAAAGAGTGATAAGAAAGCGATGGATGAAGTATGATTGGCTACAAAAGTTAGCGTCCGAAATAACGATTCGAAATACGATTTCACGATGAAACGGACGACTAAATTATATTCGGTTGCCTGATGCATGTTTTGATAACTTTTTGAATTGATAACGTCGTTTTTGATGATGAATCACAATACGGATCTTGCTCGTAGCGTTCACCTTATAATCGACTCGCTGCGTACACGCCGCGATCTTGCCCTGCTGAGAAATCGCGCAGACTAATTTGCTGGAGTGAAAACGGATTGCTTTGTGAGCAGGTGGTTGCTAGATTGCCATATTTATCTTCTCTCTTGTGGCTAACATGGTTGAAGGATATGTGTCATGTTGTAAACATGTTAGATACAATTGATATTGCAATGGACATCGAGATAAATCTACAATAATATACCTATAGCAAAGATTTGTATGTTTGTGACAAATAAATACAAAAACTACTCGATTTTTATCAGCGAGTATCATAGGCTATAGTTGACGCGAGCGAAGGCGCTGGCGAAGAGATAGCTAGTACCTAGATATAGTTCGACCTAGAAATGCTTGCAGGACATAATATATTGCCGAGTCATAACCTTCCAACCAGAGAAAACAACTGTCTGGACCATATTATGATAAAAGTAGATAAAGCTAAATGGCAGCGCAGGTCGCCGTTTTAAATACCTCAGTTACCGACCACATGATGGTTTTACTACATTTAAATAATATGTACCAACACAGAAATTGGGCAGAAGAACAATGGCGTTTCGTGTGCTTTTCTGATGAGTCTCGTTTTGGTATGAGACCGGATAATAATAATAAATAATAATAAATCTTTATTTACTAGAAACACGGTACAAGAAATGATGGTTAAAGTTAAAATAAAGTAGAATCACATGTTTCGCCAAATATATGGCATGTAAAATATTTTAATTAATAAGCTCTCCAACACTATAAAAATTCTTATCTATAAGCCATAAATGTAATTTTTTATAAAATAAGGGAACTCCCAATGACTTTATCGTTTCTGGAATTTTGTTAAAGATTTTGATACACTTATTTAAACAATTCCTCATATACAAAGTGGTTCTGGGTGAAAATTTTAATACTAATCTATCAGGATTCCTTTTATTACGAGGATTAATGTCACCAGCCCTATCAAACAGTCTTTGATTTGTTTTGACAAATTTAGCAATTTCGAAAATGTACAGGCTTGGTAATGTCAAAAGCTTCAGTTCCCTAAAAAGTGGTTTACATGTCTGGAAAGGTGGTAGGCCGTAGATGGCACGCACACATTTTTTTTGGGCTACAAATACTTTACGCACATCTACACTATTTCCCCAGAATACTAAACCATACCGTAATATAGAAGCGACATATGCATGATAGGCAGCAAGGACTGTACTACGGTCCGCTACATGGCGAAGTCTACGTAAAACATATACAAAGCGATTAATTTTGTCACATGTTTGCACAATATGTGGTTTCCAATTAATGTCCCTATCTATTTGCAATCCCAAAAATTTTACATTATCAGCCGATTCTATTTGTGTTCCTTTATATGATATATTTAAATTGTTATTTTTAAGTTTGTTAAATTGTATAAAATTTGTTTTAACTAAATTACTTTTCAAATTATTCATTTCAAGCCATTCAATAAGATTACTTAACGTTTTATTAATTTCAGTTTCGTGATGGGTTAGACCTTCATTCAAATTAGTTGTTATTACTATCGATACATCATCAGCAAATAATATGGTTCTATGAGGCGTTAAATCCATTAGGTCATTGATGTAGATCAAAAATAGGAGTGGCGCAAGTACACTACCTTGCGGAACTCCAAATTTATTACACAAATATTTAGATTTATGTTTTTTTATTATATTTTTATCGTTTGCCATGGATATTGACACATACTGTTGTCTGTCACGCAAGTATGATTCTAGCCATTGATGAGGTAAACCTCTTATTCCCATCATCTCTAATTTTTGCAACAATATGTCGTGATCAACGAGATCAAATGCCTTTGACATATCTAGGAACAGAGCTGTAGTCATCTTTCTCATGTCTACGTTAGTCAAAACCTCTTGAAATAAGGCAAATACAGCAAGATTAGTCGATTTGTGTTTCTGAAAACCATATTGATCTTTATTAATTAAGTTGAAAGACGAACAATAGTGCATTAACCTAGTAAACATACATTTCTCAAAGATTTTTGCTATTATTGGGAGTTATAGGCCTGTAATTACTAATGTCGTTTTTGCTGCCCTTTTTGTGCAACGGCTTAACAACTGACAGTTTCAATCTGTGGGGATATTTTCCACTTTCAAATGACAAATTTATAAGGTAAGTTAGAATAGGCGATAACTCATTGACGCATTCTTTGATTACCTTAGTGCATATTTCATCATGACCCTCAGAGTTTGTATTTTTTAGAGAAAGAACTACTTTCTTAACTTGATCTTCAGAAAATGGCTTTAGATACATTGACAAACCTGATTTATTTGCTTCTACTCGTCTATTATAATTCTTCGAAGATTCACTTCGTACTGTTTTGTGTGTTGAATCAATAAAATATGCATTAAATATAGTTGCTATTTGCTCGGGGTCATATATTGTCTCTTTGTTAACTTTAATTTTTTAAATACCTTTATTAATTATTTTGTTTTCTTGGTTTTTAATAACTTGCCATGAGGCCCTACATTTGTTGCAACTATTTTTTATAAATCTATTGTTTTTATTTTTTTGCGCTTGATAAATACATTCCTTAAGAATTTTTGAATACTTGAAATAGTTAACTTTTGAGGTCATAGTCTTATATTTATAGTATCCAATTCTAAGCGCACGTTTGGTTTTACAGCTTTTTCTAAGACCAACTGTTATCCAACTATTTCCAGAGGTGTCATTGTGTAATTTTCTTTTTAGCTTTGGAAAACACAAGTTGTAAAAAAGTTGAAATTGCTTATGAAATGCGTCATAAGACTTTTCGAGGTCATTCTCCATGTATACTTCATGAAATGATAATCTACTAATGCTTTCACGAAACAGTTCTATGTTGTCTTTGCTGTAGTCTCTTTTATGCTCAAAGATAAGTTTAGGATTGTCGACATTATTTTCTACAGGGATTTTCAACATTTGAGCTGTCTCGTGATCTGACAGCCCAAGAGGTAAAACTGATCCAAGAGCTTCATCAATATTACTTAATATAAGATCTATACAAGATAGCCTTCGAGTTGGCTCATTTATGTGAAAAGTCAAATTATAGTTTTTAGCTAGATCTCTCAAGGTGTTTGACGTTTTGTCAGACTTCAGGATGTTAATATTAAATACAGATACAGATACAAGACGTATACGACACTGGAGAACCCCTGGACGCCAACAGCGATTAAAATCCTGCCAGGAAGTCCATCCTTATAGTGGTGGAACCATAATGGTATGGGCGGGTATTTGGATCGGCGGAAGAACTGAGTTGATTTGGATCAGAGGCAACCTCAACGCTCAAATTTATGCTGAGACGATTGTATCAGACGTCATCGTTCCTCTACAAGTGCAAATCGGTCCCTTATTTCAGTTAATGCATGATAATGCACGACCGCACACCGCAAGAGTTGTAAGACAGACTCTCGCCGCAGCTAACATCAATGTCCTGCCCTGGCCTGCTCAGTCGCCAGACTTGAACCCGATTGAGCATGCATGGGATATGCTACAGAGAAGAGCTCTGCCGAATATGGAGGGTATCCAGTCGCAAGAAGACCTTTTTTTGTTGTTGCAACGAACATGGGCGGCCATTCCACAGCGTGATTTGGATGAACTCATTTTGAGTATGCCAAACCGATGTTCTTGTGTTGTTAGTGTTCGCGGTAGAAACACGGATTATTAATTGTTTAAGTTACCCAGTAAAATTTTAAAGAAAACTGTTATTTCAGTCTTTTTTTCGAACTTTAATGTTAGTGGTTCAAATGTCAAAAATCCCTTTATTAGGAAAATGGCAAATTTCTTTATTAATGCAAAGGTGACTTGGTTTATCGTTACTGTAGACAAACGAAAACACTTTATTTGATGAATCCTTAAAGAAAATTTTAATTAATATCAATCAGGAGAAAAGTTATTGCAAAAATATATGTTGATCCCTAGACACTTTTGATGTGTGTATATCAGGTATATATCGGTCTCCATCACACTGCAATGCGGATAACTTCGTATCCTCTCTGCATAGTCATCTTGACTCCATTTCGAGCCATAAAAACATTATGATCTTGGGAGACATAAACATAAATCTGATTGTTACACCAACTGAAATAGCCCAAGACCGGAATAATAGATTGAACTACCTGAATGTCTTGTCATCGTGTGGACTTCTGCCTGGACACACCCACCCCACTAGGGAAAATAGTTATCTTGACCATGTCATGTTAAAACTCGATTATACTTCTTGCTCTGGTTTAGTAGCTGTACTAAATACTAGCGTTACCGATCATCAGTCGGTTATATTGAACATTACATTACACAAGAAGTTGCAAACATTCATGAGATATAAAACGGTAGTCGACTATGAAAAAGCATACAAATCTCTACTGGCTACGGATGCTACTGCACTTAATATTTACACTGATCCTGATACATACGCAACTGCTTTGATTGAAACTATCAGATCAGCTATTACCAGTAACTCAAAAATTACACCTATTACAGGTAAAAATAGGATATTGAAGCCGTGGATCTCGAAAGGGGCCCTACGTTGTATAAATCTGAGAAACGCTATGCAGTTAAAACTTAAAATAAATAGTCATAATGATATTCTAAAAATTACCTACAAACGTTTTCGAAATTATTGCAGCAACCTAATTAAAAAACTGAAACGTGAATATAATAAAAGACTAATTAGTGAAACATTTAAACAACCTAAAAAGCTTTGGTCCACTATAAATAATATAACTCAGTACAAGCCACCCAAAACTAGTAATACAGAACTTTTAAATACAGGAACATCACCCCAATCCTCAGACAACTGTGTTAATACCCACTTTATAAATATCGGACAAAACTTGGCAGAATCTATTGGTTGGCCAACCATGTAAACCTTGTGCTGCCCGTGTCTCTCAGACTACCCATTGCTCATCCTTTGCTGTATTGGATACTGATCCATTTGAGGTTAACCAGATTATTATGGGTCTGGACTCTGAAAGTGCACCGGGCTGGGATGGGATTCCTACTAGGTTTATAAAAACTGCTAAAGATTTTTTGATTCCACACATTGTAACCTTAGCGAATCTGTGTTTCCAGGTGGGTAAATTTCCTAAAGTGCTTAAACGTTCCATTGTAACCCCGGTGCACAAGGGGGGTGATAAAGCTGACTTAAATAATTATAGGCCAATTTCTGTACTGACTCCCATCTCCAAGATTATAGAAAAACTATTAAATAATAGACTGACAGGCTATTTGGACAAGTACAATATTCTATCTGACTCTCAATATGGCTTCAGAAAACGACTTTCAACCCAAAATGCTGTTTTGGATTTAACATCAACAATTGTCAGGGAGGTGGATAAGGGAGGTAAATGCCTTGTGGTCTTTCTAGACCTAAAAAAAGCCTTCGACAATTTTTCAATTCCCATACTCGTGCGTAGGCTTGAAGGTATCGGTGTCCGTGGTACGGCTTTTTCACTTCGGCTTTTCGGAGTGCTGAGGGGGGGGGGGGGGGGGGTGTTATTTGGTGTACCCCAGGGGAGTGTCCTTGGTCCAACGCTCTTTTTAATTTATATCAATGACATGTGCAACCTGAGTAGCGTTGGAGGAAGGATAGTCACCTATGCTGATGACACTGCTTTAGTCTTTACTGGTAAGTCCTGGGAGGATGTTCGGGTTAGGGTAGAGAGGGATATTCTAGTGGTATCTAAATGGCTTGACGATAATCTCCTGACTCTGAATATCTCTAAAACTAACTTCATGTGTTTTACGCCCACTATTGTCACTCAGCCTAAAGAGGAATTTAAAGTTAGGATTCATGAATGCTCTAATGCCTCTGGTTTGCCCTACAGAGGGTTGCTTGTACAAAATATCTTGGCATAATGATGGATCAGAGACTTAGCTGGCACTCTCACATTGAAGCAACTATGGCTAGAATTAGAAAGCTGAACTATATATTTAAGACACTTAGAAGCCTGAAGACGACTCAGCTCTTAAATCAAATCTATGTTTCTATGGCTCAGTCGGTCATCAACTACTGCATTGTAATCTGGGGTGGTCCCAACAAAACGAACTTTTTGAACATCGAGCGTGCTCAGAGATCTCTTATAAAATTTATGTACTGTAAGCCCTATAGGTTTCCCACAGATGCCCTTTACAGGATTAGCGGAATTCTCTCGGTGAGAAAACTCTATATTCTCCATCTGATCCTGAAGTGTCACAAGACAGTTCCACTGGCCACTGGCCAAAGTAGAACTAATAAGCGTAGGAAGGATATTGTTGCTAACATACCTATTGTTCGCTGTATTAGAGCCATATGCAATATAGCACCTGATGTATCCTGTCTGTCGTACTTTAAGTCGCTTCAAATACTGCCACTGCCATGCCTTTACATATTAGAAGTAAGTGTTTTTGTCAAAAGGAATATTCACAAGTTCGTACAAGCGAAGGACGTATACAAAAGAACAACTCGAAATCGTCATAGACTGGTGCTAGAGATAGTCCCAAAAACGAGAAGATTCCAAAAATTGCTATGCTATGTGCGGCACTATATATAACAAAATACCAAATCGCATTAAGGAACTCCCATATAATAGTTTTAAAACATCTTTGCGTAGGTGGTTGTTGGACATGACATTTTACTCACTCAATGATTTTTTGAAATATAAAGAATTGTAAAAGTTTGATGTGGTTGTAAATAATATTTAATTTTTATAGATAAATGAATGAATACAATTTAAATAATAAATGCTATCGATTTAGTTATCAGATGCGTATCTGAGCACTGATTAAGTTACTGTGAATTATTTTTAAATTATTATTGTTTGCATGCTATACAATTGTAGTTGGCTAATGCACTTCTCATCATTTATATCACTTAATGTACTGTACCCTACCTAATGGCAAATAAAAATATTTGTATTTGTTCACATCATGTTTGCTAGACGTCAGTTCGATTTCCAATCTTCTTACCTAAACAACAAAATTAACCGGGTACTTAATATTCACCCTATGAATTCATTGACATGTAAAAAAACAATAACTAATTGGTTAAAAACACTAACATACGATGAAGTTGAAAATCTGTTTACAAAGTTAGTTTGATACGTACACACACACGCATACGCATGCACACACAAACACACACACACATATACACACCCGCACACATATTTATTATATACATATACTAGATTAGTCGCTTGCCTATACTTAAATTCTTTTGTTAATCCTTATCATAAGGTTGAATACTGTAAACACCATGGGAAGCAGCGAGTCATTCCCAACACAAGTGTCCTAAGACTACTTACTGGGAAGCCTCAGTGAAAAATTGTAACCTCGATTTTTTGAATAAACCAATTTTTTTATTTTTTTTTTATTTTATGCATTAGGTGTCAACAGTACATGCAAACTAAAATCTAAAACCAAAAACCAAACAAAAGTAAAAAGTAAAAATGAAAGTTAAAACAAGAACAGAAAAAATTGTATCCACCTTAGCTGTGTTAAGGCAGACTCAAAAGTAGTTATTTGTTACTATACGGTGTGGAATATATATCCACACCAGCCGACTTAGACTGTAAATTGCTTTGACGAATCATTCTATTCATTGGAGAAAAATGACCCAAATTTGATTTAGAGCGCCTAGGAACAAATAAATTAAACCGAGATATCCTTGGCAACCTAATCGGTGCATTAATTTTTACTCTAGACAGAAGGTCAATTCAAGTCAGGTCAAGGAGTTGGTAATTCAAGGACTAATTGCCAAGATAACGTTATCAATTAATGAAAACACTAAATTAGTCAAGATACCCAAAAGTAAACGTGCCCTAAAACCCTGGATTACTCCTGGGATGTTACGTTGCATACGTCACAGAAATAAATTACAACATAAGCTTCGCTTAAATCCGACAGATGAGATTCTTCAACTCACGTACAGACGTTATCGCAATTTTTGTAGTAATTTGGTAAAAAAGTTAAAACGCAATTACGAAAGGAAACTACTGCAAGACTCTAGGGGTGACTCGAAGAAGCTCTGGAACAGTATCTCTAATATAACAAACTTGAAGCGGACTAAATCGGATAACTCGAAATTACTGCTCTGCAAGTCATCTCAAGCAGAATCTGTAAATTTTATTAATAAGTACTTTAGTAGAATAGGTAAAGAACTCGCGGATGCCATACCGCAGTCAAGTACTAATAGATTAGATGCGACTCGACTGGATACGTCAAACCCCTCGTCATTTGTTCTTCTTGATACTGATGAGGACGAAATACTCAACGTGCTTATGAATTTGAAAACAAATAGTGCCCCTGGATGGGACCGCATTCCAACCAGCTTACTAAAGCTCGCCCGATATCATGTTGTATTTGCCATCTAATCAATCTCTGCTTTGAGAAAGGTGTTTCCACCCGCATTAAAGGAATCGGTTATAACACCAGTGTTCAAGGGTGGGGATGAACAAGACATCAGCAACTATAGGCCAATTTCGGTGCTAACATCGAATTTGAAAATTGTAGAAAAAGTAATGAACGCACGTATTGTAAAGTACCTAAAAAAAAAATATTATAGCTGAAAATCAATATGGTTTTCAGACTGGTAAAGCAACTGCTGACGCTGTAGAGGCTCTGACTTCTCTTGTCGTAGAATAAACTAGATGCTAAATACAAGTGTCTTGGCGTGTTTATTGATCTAAAAAAGGCGTTTGATACCGTGTGCATCCCCATCCTGGTGGAAAAGCTAAAAAACATTGGTTTTAGAGACATTCCACTCAACCTCATCAAGACTAGCTTAGTAACAGAACCCAGAGGGTTTACGTTGGTGATGTGGTGAGTGATTGTGAGACTGTAGGCTATGGGGTTCCACAGGGTAGTGTCTTGGGACCTACCCTGTTCCTGGTATATCTTAACGACCTCTGCAACCTAAAGATAAACAACGCTCGTTTATTTTCTTATGCAGACGACACTGCAGTGGTTTTCTCAAATACTACCTGGGATTTAGTAAAGGCTGACGCAGAGACTGGGCTGGAGGTGCTTGCGGGGTGGCTACAAAATAACTTACTGACATTGAATACCCAAAAAACCAATTATGTCACCTTCTCAGTCTACAGTAGGTCACAGCCTGATGCTAACTTTGAAGTTAAGGTACACAACTGCGGTAACACTTTACGTACTTCAGTTTGTAATTGACCCTCTATTAAAAAAGTAGACAACGTGAAATATTTGGGTGTCATGTTGGATTACAGACTGGCATGACATGCTCACATTGAGCTAGTTGCTAATAGATTACGTAAATTGATTTGGATATTTAAAATTATTAGGCATGTTGCTACACAAAACTTAACCATCGCTATAGCTCAATCCATTTCCATTTACTGCATCACTGTTTGGGGTGGTGCAGGAAAAACAAAATTAATGGATGTAGAAAGAGCACAGAGGGCTTAAAGTAGCTTATTTTAAACAACGTAGATTTTCCACACAGACCCTACACACTCTCACTGATACTCTCTCCACTAAAAGACTTTTCAGTTTACACATAGTTATGAAAAAACACTCCAAATTAGACTACAACACCTACAAAAGCAAAAAAAGAAGAAACATTAATGTTGTAGAGGCAATCCGGACACGTACACAATTTGCACAAACACAGTTTCAATATCTGTCAACTCATTTGTATAAAAAATGTTTTAGAGTCCTACAATTAACTCGACGTG
Organism: Udea olivalis; assembly: GCA_947369235.1. Classification (NCBI taxonomy): domain Eukaryota; kingdom Metazoa; phylum Arthropoda; class Insecta; order Lepidoptera; family Crambidae; genus Udea; species Udea olivalis. The sequence continues at coordinate 2,542,473 of OX376362.1, read as the reverse complement.
AATGCAAGCCAAAAGTTATCTTCTGGCTAAAAACTTCAAAATATGAAGATGCTGAATTATAAATAAAACATTCTATGTAAATTGGATATCTACACACTAAAACACACACACACACACCAACGCACACACCCACGCACACACATACGCACACACCACATATTTTTCAGGCACGGGTGCTAACCGCACTCAAAAGAAGAAGTCGACACTTGTTTAATGATGTAACCATGGTTAATGATGAAATATTTTATTTTTATTTTTATTTTTTTTAGTTCGCGCCGAACTTCTAGTCCGCTCTGAATACGAGCGAGACGCGACTCCCGCATTCCGATTTTTTCATAATAAATTAAGTTCTGGGCGTGCGGTAAACGCCTTTAGTGAAGTCTATAAGTTTGACGCGAACTATTCGTATACCTACTTTCATTTAAAAAATGCTCACGACCGGGACCGGAAGTCTTCCAACCAAGGCCACGAGCCATTCAAGTCGTACGCGTTGAGGGTTTTCTAAACAGCTACAACTGACAATTTACGTCTTATGAGATGTAAATACAAAATATTATTTAGGCAAGCTTTTATACGTTTTAAAAATTCAAAAATCCTAAGTCACAGCGTTTCATCCTCAGAGCATTCAGGTTTCATCCCATGCCTATGCCGTAATATTGGCACCCTGACTAAAGTCAGAGGAAGTATGGGATAAAACGCACTCTACGGTTGTGCTTGGGGCCTTTTTTGATAATGACGCCGCTGCTTGGCCTCGACGGCCTTAGCAGCTTCACCGGTCTCTAGGGTGAGCGCATAAGACTTTGGTTGTGCCCTAAAATTGGTTAGTTTTAAAATACTATTTAACAAACAAAACAATTGAATCGGCTACATTCTACCGCTAACTGTTTGGCACTTATGAACATAGAACAACAACATTACCTACAATGCAACTTACTTTAGTTGACTCTAACGGGAAGTCTAGAAATAATAAAAGATTTCGTTTTCATTTATTTGATCACGAAGTGTATTTACACGCGCGTTCACGCCAAGTTATACATAGGGGCACCTTATACTGCTGGCAAATACCCATTTTGCAAAGGTTTTGTAAAGGTTGCCCTGTCTTCCCCGTACATAGTATGGCATCATGCAACATGTGGTTGCTTTGAACTCAGAGACCAACGTAGTAGGTGGCGTGATTACGCTAGGCGGCAGGCACGTTGTTATTGACGTATAACGTGAGAGGTATGTCCTCGTAACATACGAAACAAACAATAACAAATTAATCCTTTAATTCATTCAAGACACGGTGATAAAAAAGTTCCGGGTACCGAACCGCCGATCATCAATAGTGGCGAACGTGATCATCTCCATGTGTTCGTGTTGATTATATTAGTAAGTACTAGCTTTCCACCCGCGGCTTCGCCCGCGTGATCTTATCGGTTATATAGCTTCTGCCCGCGACTTCGTCCTTCCTCAATAAATGGGCTATCTAACACTGAAAGATTTTTTCAAACCGCACCAGTATTAGTTCCTTAGACTAGCGCGCCTAGCAAACAAACTCTTCAGCTTTATAATTTTAGCATAGATATTGCTCCAGACATTACACCAATTGTCATGCTCTCGAAAGATAAATATCGTTGTTACTAAGAGGTACCAGAAAAGGATTTAGGCCTGCGTCTCCCAGTACACCCAGATCGAAGCCAAGTTTGGTAATTTCGTTTCCTACGGGGCTAAAGGACTCTAGAAAAGGGAGACAAGCACACTAAAGGCTCAAGGACGGTATATAAAATCGAGAAATGCCAAAATTTTATTGGAGTGTGTTTTGTCTACTCTTCTCGTGGGCGCGCATCTTAGCCCAGCCTGATTTAACCCGCCCGGGAATCTAACCCACGACACCACGTTAGTCTGGACGAGCCTACAACGCACTATGCCAATCATGCCAACGCAATAGCAGCAAACCTTGTCTGACCTGTTGAGGTCATCTAGCTAGTCATAGCTTTAATTTTAATGCTTAAGGTCAATCCAAGAATTAGCTAAAACAGCCAACCTTGCACGAAAAAGCAGTCACAAAGTTTTTTAAGACACGGATTCAAAATCCGAGTGCTCAGACCGCAATGGGTTGGGTGAGACGTCCTGGGTTCGTTTTTTTTTGCATAGCTCGGCTTAGTATCGCCAACACGCACTTGGCAGGCGGGATGACTTAGCCAACAACTACACACAGGCTACAGGCTATTGCTAGCAATGACTAGGAGCGTAGGAGCTTGTAAGATCATTTTGGTGTCAGAAACGGATAAACATATCTACTATACTACCCCGTTAGAACGAACACAAATGTTCATTGTTTTTCCTTTAGTTTTTAGTTTTTTAGTTTTTAGTTCAGTGCGCCAAAGCCCATGACATGCTTATGCTTGTAATTAGGTAAATAAATACCTAGTTAAAGCAAAACGCGTTGCTAGGAAGGAACAGAATGAATTACACCTCTTTAACACATGCAAATCTACTAACTTAACTACTGGTTCTAACAATCACAAACCACACTACCGGGCCTCAAAGGTTCACTGACACCGAGCCTGCGCCCGCGTCGGTTACGCAAGCGCCGAAGCGGCATTAACACTCAATACTGTTCAATAGTCAACGACTCGGGAAAGGCAAGGGCAAATACGCTAACTACGTAGGCTATTCAATTCATTTACTTTCTGAAAAGTCTTAAAGGATACCTAGTAGACGAAATAAAAACTGACTCAAGAAATACTGCTGAAACACACTACTGGTACAGAAGGTAGGGTGGTCATTGCGCCGGTTGGCGGCCTTTTAGTCGCCTTCCCAACTTTGCTCCTCGAAATTAGTATGTTATGTCCATAATTCAACCTCGGATTTTTTCTGTAGGCGTCGCAGATATAATCAAGTTTTTTTTCGAAATAAGTATTGAAGGAATATAGTATCAGTATTTTTTAAAATAAATAAACTTACTCAGAACACCTGTTGACGGCCACTTTTTTCGGTTCGCGGCCACCCAAGAATCAGTTCGCCGCCGCGAGTTTAACATGTAATAGGTACAGTATAAAACACTTGTGTTTTATACTTTTATGACGTTTTCATACCCTTTTCACTATGAATTACGGTCCTATCATAAATTTCCACATCATTGAGCATTTGAACGCGATTGTCACTAGAATGCAGTCACTTTTAAAAAGCATGTTTCTCCTCTATATTCGTCCCTTCCCTGCGCACTCACCTTTTTTTTGTCAGGAAATGCTTTTAGGCATTCCCAGGGCCCTGGTTTCGGGACATCTGGGATATGTGGAACTCAGCACTCCTGGGAGAACAGAGTGAAGACGATTAGACTACCTACCATCAGGTTTTAGTAGGTAGGGCCACTAAAACCTGACAGGAGTCGTCTTCGGCGCACAATAGAGATTCCTCTCGGGAATATTCAGCGTGCAAGGCCGCCTGGCAGCCAGCCTTGGGAAGAGCAAGCTCAACTCCAGTGTACGATGACACAGAATACTGTGTTCGAAGACACGCGTTACCGTCATCCTCGGGATCGTAAACCAAAATACACACAGGCCGCCCTCCCACGTGCATTTCACGACCCCAAAGGCCTTTTTAGTCACCTCTTACGATAAGCAGGGATACCTCGGCAGTATTCTATTCCCCTAAACGCAGTGATTAGGCACCGTCGCCCTGGCGGCCTCGCCTCTTACATCAGGCGGGATTATCCAGCTCGCGCTGGCGCGGTGTCGCAGAAGGAGAGCACCGCATTCCACGAGCTTGCGCTCGCCACTATAGCAGGAACCATGGATGGCAGGCGGATCAAGGCGGTGAGCGTCTCGCGCTCGTTCTCCCTAAGGTGGGCACACCTTCAGCGTGTGCTGAGCCGTGTCCTCGCTGGCACCGCAGTGATGACAGGCATCGCTCGCCTCCCGTCCGAAGCGGCACAGATAGCTCCCGAAGGAACCGTGCCCCGTGTGTATCTGCGTCAGACGGAACGAAACGGCGCCGTGTCGAGGGAGTACAGACCGCATAGCCTGGACCTAGCAATGGCCCGATTCGGGATCTGCGAGCCGCACATTACAGAGCACTACAGCAAGTGTGCGGAACTCTTCGAGCCGAGATAACACCTGGCTTGGGGTAACCATGTGGACTGTGGACCGACGCGCCTCCTCTCGGTAGTGAAACAATGCCTCGCATTAAGGTCCCAGGGGACTTTTCTCTTTCCGCAGTTCGGCGATACAACGGCTTGTCAGGGTGTCGGCCCAGACTGGTGAGCCGTACAGGCCCATGGACCACACAACTCCAGCGTGAAGCCTCCGGCAAGAAGACTTCGGCATCGCTACCGTACGCAACAGTTTAGGCGCCAAAAGCTTTAAATGGGCGTGGAAGTTCCTGCATGACCTAGTGGTTCAGCACCCGAACTCAGATCGTGGATCGTGTGTTCTAACTCTCCGGTGACGGAAAGATAACAAACCAAATCAACCCGGATAACGGCGAAAGGCTCACCACCTACCACGTTGGGTTCTGATACCATTGGTGAAAAGTGAGCTTCTGAGTGTTTCGTTCACCATGACGACACGTTCACTTGCCTCTGACTACTCCGCTCAGGATAAAGTCGTGTTGGTATGTATGTATGTAAGTTCCAGCGACTGTCGAGGACCAATCCCAGGTACTTCATGGTCCACTTGACACGTATCAGAACTCCACCCACCTGGATGCTTGAACCGGCTGGAGGTCCTCTCAGTGGCCCGTGAAAGCAAGTCGCCTCGGATTTTTCTAGTTTTCGATTTTGCCGACTACTTCCGCCGCGCCTGCTGAAGCTAGGACGGCTGCATCCCGGAAGTTGTTCCCTCTCGCCGTTACCAGGGTTACAAGTTACGTCAACGCCCTGGAGGTTGACCCAGTCGTAACCCCACGACAAGGGGTGACGCCGCCAGTCTTTGTGCACCGGGAACTCGACATACTGCCCTGCCAGGTAGTCTTCTAGGATTAGCCGTAAATCGCGAATTTCCTTTAATGCTTGCTGTAGGGATTGTAGGAGTGTAAGTCACAGTTTTTGGTAGACATAGGTAATAACAAAAAATATCTAAACATCAACCAAAAAGACTGTGTATTATGGGGCCGTAAAGTGACACCTCTATTGTCAATAGTCAGATAACGGCCGCCTATTTTTCATATGTTTTCAGACGGCCGCGAACCAGATTTGTTTCGTTAGCATGTATTAGTTTGCGGCCGCATTATAGCTATAAATCCGAATATAATTATATTTTGACGGCCGTGAACTAACCATAGCATTTAAACCAACCCCGACGGTAAAAAGTGCTGCTCAAAACTAGCCTTTAATTACATTAATATTAGGAAAAAGGGAAAACCTATTTCATTCAGTGAGTTTGTACCGCGGCCACCGTGGCCGTATCCCAACTTCTCGGAAAAAATATTGTTTTGGTTGGCGGCCACCAAATAAAACTGGTATTAAAGTAATTTACCCCCAAAATAAATACAAAACTGAGCAAATAAAACCACTATGGTCACCCATAAACAATAACAATAGTAATAAGTAATCGTAAACTTGAAATATTTACTTTTGAAGCGAGGCTGTTTGCTATTTTTTGCGCAACTTTGCGTACTGTGTGCGCCAACGCCGCCAACAGCGCGGCCGGCAAAATGGACAATTTATTTCCGGCATGTGGGTTAGGTTAACTGACCAATTTAAATCGGCATTACATTGTGCAACTATCCTACTTTTTATGGTGCCATAGCACGTTGGGAAGGGTCAGACAGAATTCTTATTATCCCTATATTTCTGCGGATGGCCCTAAAAAAGGCCGCGAAACAACGCAGGGCCGCGATCCAGCGTAATGACCCTACGACGGTTCACGAAAGATGACCACAGCGCAGAAGGCATTTTCAGGTCCCTTTGGAGGTGTGGGAAGAGGCGCGGACGGAATGGGCCAAGACATTTTATCAACGTCATCATCATCATCATTTTGACAAGCTATTTTGTCATAAGTGTAAGTACATGCGCAGATAGCGGCCATTTGTGGTCATTTTTCGTAAACCGATCTTGTACAGCAGCAGATTCTGCAATTTAAGGGTTGCTAGCCAGGATAACTCCTACAATATGGTATTCTGAAACCATTTGCATTCACCGAAATTCAGTGAACTTCGAACCTACCTATAATATAATAATATAATATACGTCCTTTGGCTATAGAAGCTTATTAATAGCCAGCCATAGTTAGTCAACCTGCACACAAGTTAACTGTCGACTGTTAAAATTGGATTACGACATGAATTTATTCGAAAAATTTACTAAATAACAATACCTAAATAAATATCTGGGACAATTTACACCAAGATCATCTGACCCCAAACTAAGCAGAGCTTGTACTATGGGTATCAGGGACTGATAAACATACTTAAATATTTCTAAATACATATACATAAATAGATAATAACAACCAGACACACAACAAACACAAATAATCGTCACATAAATGTTTATCATTGGGGGATCGATCCCACGACCTCCGGTGGTAAAGGCAGGATTGCTGTCGTTGCACTAACAGGCCAGGCAAGTAATTGTAGTAAGTATCTCACCATAAATAACCAGAAATATTTTTTTTTTTATCACAATCAATTCTCATTACTACCTGTTAATAACTAACTTAGGTTAGTACCAACTTGACTGTAAAAATCAATAACTCATGTTAATTAGGTTAGGTTTAATTCCTTACAAAACAAGGAACATTGTAATCTACTTATCTCCCAATTACATTCAGTGTGCTATTCACCCAAATTGCAATTCAATAATAAATAGTGCGTACGTGTGAGCCCGCATGCAAGGCACGTAGAAACGACCATTACCTTAGCTTGTAACGATTTTAAACTTAGTCCCAACAGCTTAAAGACTATGTGAAGAATCGGCTACAATAGTAAATAAAGTTATCAAAGAAACGTATGTGATTATCGTTGGAAACGCATGCTTAACTAAAGAAGGGGAATTATTGAATGTGTGGGAAATAGAGTAGAAAACTAGTTGAAAAAGAGTTGTTTCTTCTTTCTAACTTTTTATAAACAAGACAGTTAAGCTTAGTGAACTTTTGTTAGATTACGTTCCAAGATAACCGCGTGATCAGATTTTATTATTATTTTTTCCATCGAGTCGCATTCCTAATTTAAATTTGGTTTAGTTTTGGTTTATATTAGCGACTGTGTACTTTTTTTTAATGATTAATTTGGCGCCTATTTTGATATAAGCCTCTGACTTCCTTATAGTACGAAGAACTATCCTACCAATTCTGTTAGTAGTAGATAAGCTCCGCTTAATTGTGGGGTGGTAGGAAGTTTTAGTGTGCAGTCGCACATTTTTTCAAATGTTTATATTTAATGACTAGACCAAGGCAAGTGGCAAGGCTTTTGCGTGGTCTGTGGTTTTGCCCCTATTAGCCAGCAGTGAGTGGAAGGAAGGTTGGACTGCACACCCTGCAAACACATGCATGTATACATGTAATAAAGGGCTGCACAACTCAAAAGTGATCTTTCAGAAAAGCTCTATGTTGAGGAATCATAGTTATGATTTTGTAGGTGTAAGTGCAAATGCTTGAGCAACCAAGTCAATAGGGAATAAACGACACTATCAATCATTGCAATAATTATGCACATAACCAAATGATCCCGGTCTCCGTGCCCGGCCACATGTGCCGGCTAATAACATCCCCACCCTCGACGACAACAGGCTCAAATAAAACCGAACCGCCATTTCATAACACGAGTCTCGTTCGGCTTCGCGGTGACCACCCACCAGTTGGCAGTTGCGTCTCGGCCCGCGCAGTGATCAGTGACGTTTATTTTTTAAAGATCGAACGTTTTTTAAATGAAACTTTTTTGTTCCCCGGCAGTTTAAGTGAACTAAAATGGCGGTGTCTCTAATGAGATTGGGATTGAGATCGGTTGCAGTCAATTTGGAGAGGAGCGCAGCTATCATATCGAATTCCAGTGCACAGAAAGAGTTTAAGGTATATATTTTGAAATTTCAATCGCTTCGTACTCAACAATAACTAACAGAAAACTTTTGAAAATTAAACTTAAACTACTTACATTCACGAAGTTGTTATAAGTTGTCTTTAGTTTCTGAACATATTATATTTAACACTTTCTCCGATCTGGATTACCTGCCTCGATCATTTATCGTGTGTGCCGTAGGGCACGCGTTTTACATTGTGAAGCTGCGGCTTCTTCCAAGTTTATTACAGAATTTACATATTCAAAATTAAAAAAGAAGTAAAAATTAAAAATGTTTATTTCAATAACTTATAAAATATTTAAGTAGGTAAGTACCTATATAATTCTTTATTATATTGAAATCACCTTTCAACGAAAAACCACTAACCCGATATCTTAACGTGAATTCACAATTGTTTATCTTTCTTAATATTACAGTTGTATTCTTATGAATTTAACAAAACTTATTTCAATGCGTTAGTTTATTAACACATATAAAGAAGCAGAGACACACCCTCCAGCTTAAGTTAAACGAGTTAAGATGCTATGGTTGTACTTTCTAAATATGATTAAGTTGTTAGATAGCTTTGATTTATAATCACCACTTCTTGTCAAATTCTAGTTTAAAAAAATGAAAAAATAGTAAGAGGTTTTATTTGAATGTTTTGCGAATTAGTCGCGCTTGAGTTTAACTAAAACATTTTGAATTGGCTTAGAAAATTAATAGGTTAAAGACTAGTTTCGATAAACGGGTTTCATTAGCGAGTCAATGTATGATTGATAACTCTCATCATCATGAAATTTATTCACAGCTCTTGTCAGTATCAGCTAACCAAAACATTATCTTTTTGGGCTCAGCCATTATCTCCCAACCTCTTTTACTCGTACGTGGTGTACCACTTAATAGAGGTTGGGAGATACTTGTTGAGTGTAGTCAACAACAAAAGTAAATGATGATTGAACAAACTTACAATTTGATTTTATGAATGAAAAATATCGACGTAAAAATTGATCACAAGCAGCACATAGGTACCTATCCATTATAATAAATGAAATGTAGGTTTAGGTTTAAAGATATTTATTTTTCCAAGAATTTACAAATTCACTTAATAAGAAATATTACATTAGGTACTTATAATTTAAATAATACAATATATGTTAGATATTCGCCGCTGATAGGCTAACATTTATAGAACATAATCTTGAAAAATGTCGTCCCTGAGCTTTTTTTTAAATGTCTCATTTATATTCTTAGTAGTTTAATAAGTTTTATAGTTTTTGTAAAATCATCAACTTTCGCACGTAAAATTATCACTCACTTATGCTGTTGACTGTACATACCTACGTCATGATCACTTTTCCTTCATTTGATATGTCTTCCTCTCCTTCTATCTGTAACTAAGTCAAGTTGGTAATCATCACTTTTATTATTATACCCCTGCGGACCTGCCTTTTCATCAAATGCCTATAATGATGGAACCTGCATTCGTTACTAGCAGTTTTATTTATTAATCCACTAATAAAGTATCAGTAAACTTATATTATTAACTCTGACAGCTGAAATTCCTTATTAATAGTAGACTTAATAAATATAAAAACAACGGAGACCTTAGTGATAACCTTTCATCGCCTCGCAAGTCTGCCGAATTGATCGTTCAATAGAAAATAATACTTATTCAGTAGAAGTGAAGTCACAAATTGTCGTAATGCCGCCCCGATAACTGGTCGTGTAATTTCGTAATCTGTTGTGGTCATTTATAATTTATTAAGGTCATAAAACAGATAAAAATTAGCACAGACAGTCCTAGGTACTGGTGATAAGAAGAGGATGGTTCATTTGATAAATAAACAACAAAACAGGAGTTGAAAACTACTGAAAAGTGCTATGGACATAGTAAAATGGACGCGTGCAACACCAGGGGCCATATTACAATCACATAAAGCCAACCAAGGCAATTTCCTAAACTGAGCATAGCAAGCAATTTCGTATGAACTTAATTTCCAGCCAGTGAGCAGCTACCTGTACTAATGCATCATTTAGGCTGGATATTTACTGACGAAATTGCTCGCCGCGGCAGTTTAGCTTTAAATTGTAAGATGGAACTTACTTTGACCAGGGGCATCACTTGCGCGTTGTAGTCCCTGCAATAACTTGCTTTTGAGTCCGCGTAGTTTGAGGGTTCATAGCTCGACAAGCTGTGTAAGGTTGTAGTTGTGGTTGACTGCACATCACTTTAATCTCACTGTATATTACTTTACGAACAATCAAATATCTATTGTCTGGATTCTCGGCAGTCAAAGTTAACCGCTTCTTATACTCGTATTTGTTCACGCCACCAACTTTGAAAAATTCAGGCTTTTTAAGTATTAAAGTTCTTGATAGATTTTAGAAGACAGAAGCACATTATTTGAAGGCCGTCTCTTGAAGGTTCTATTCATTAAAAACAGGTGGCGACTTAAATAAAAATTAAATTATTGAAAATGCACAACACTTCTTCAGATGATGTCTATAAATTACTTCACTATTAATTACAATGTTTATGTAAACACGTGATTACTCACTTATTGTATGCATAAACCTGATACAGGTGCATAAGAGAAAAGGTGTTTGACCTTTACCAATAATGCATCAGGTGTTACCCGCATTTCAAATAGGTATTAAATAAATAAATAAATATCTGGGACAATTCACACCAAGATCATCTGACCCCAAACTAAGCAGAGTTTGTAATATGGGCGTCAGAGACTGTTATAGATACTTAAATATTTCTAAATACATACTTAAATAGATAATAACACCCAGACACACAACAAATACAAATGTTCGTCACACAAATATTTGTCATGGGTGGGGATCGAACCCACGACCTCCGGCGCTAAAGGCAGGATCGCTGCCATTGCGCCAACAGGCCAGTCAAAAGTTATTGGTATTGAAATAAATACTTTGTTGGAAAAACGTTGCCTTACAACGTAAACGTAGAAAAATGCTGGTAGCTATCAAAATCGCTAGTGATTACGGTAGCTTCGTGGTAAGGGCAGTCGCCCTGTACGTACGACACGGGTTCGAATCCCCGCACATCATCCAGGGCCTAAATTTGAAGTTTTCTACTTACCCTATCTTTAAGTATTCGTAATTTTAAACAAAATACATTTTTAGCGTTGTCAGTACATAACTGCCGGGCCGCTTTACTTCTCTATCATAATTTTACAGTATATTTCGCTCCTAGTAGAAAGTATTACCCTAAATTAGGTCTGTGCCCCTCTCTAGTGCGCCCAAACGTGCCCAACGTTCGGTTCATTAAACTAAACTTGAGAGCCTACTGTGCTCAATTGCTCATGCAGCACAGCATGCTCGAAGCCATCTGCGGCTAAAAGAACAGTGAGTAGTAAAAAACAAAATTGGCACCGCCTGACCTAAGTAATTTAATTCAGCATATCTTTGTCCTTCGTTTTTTATATGTTCACAAAAACTTCTTAAGTTTCTTTTATATGAGTCTACGTGAAATCGTTTTTTTTGTGGACCACAAAAAACCGTTTCTTATTAGTATGGCGTGCTATAATGTAGTACGTTAAACCACAGTTATGAGAATTTTAGATAGAGTTTTATGTATGTAAGTATTGTTGTATATGCTGTATGTTTTGTAGTATTTATTAAACATATATAATATGTGTAATATGTTTTGTAATGTGTAGATTAGATTACAGTAAAAAACCGGCCAAGTGCGAGTAGGACTTGCGCACCGAGGCTTCCGTACAAACCTGTAGGTGCATTTTTTCCTATAACTGTGCTTTAAGACGTTGCTTCGTACCAAATTATAAGATTCTGAGTTCACGGGAAGTACCCTGTAGGTATTCATTCCCTTGTGAGTGTCGAAAATTTGCGAAATTTACGGCATAAACGGCTGTATCTTTTGATTCCGTGAACCTAGAAGTTTGATTTTTTCACAGCTCCAAGGGACAGTAGACCTGAGTATTTCATATAAATTCCAGCTTGATACCTCTACGCGTTTGTGAGAAAAAGGGTATTGACAGATAGACAGACGGACAACAAAGTTAAAGTATAAAGGTTCCGTTTTTTCCTTTCGATTCGAGGTAGACACGGAACCCTAAAAAACCAGGATATGAAGAGGAGGCTCGCCATCCAACCTCCCACGCTGGGTTCACACATGCTTGACGTTACTCCGGAAGTTTCAACAAACTTTGAAAAGCTAAAAGCCAATTTAAACTGGTTCGATGTTTATAGGTTTTATATTATGGATTTTTTACCTATATGTATAAAGCATACTCATAATGCTGAAAATACCAATGAAACTAGATAAGTATCCGAGTGTGTAGGTATGTTTTGTTTATTGCCTGACTGACGATATCAGATTCTTCGTGATCGGAAGAACGGGGTGAGACGGGTGTGGTTGGCTGTTAAGGGGAGGTGGTTCACAAAACACGTTTTTAGAATTCATTTTTGAAGTAGTAAGCAGTAAAATTTTAATCTAATAAAATTTACTGATATTGTTGAGAGGCTAATACAGGGAATTCATCCGATGGCAACATGATTTGATAAAGTTGGCTCGATAGAATAAATCCACAAAGTTGCCTCTTTTCGTGACATTTTGCCTTCTAATTTTGGTTTTATTCCTAAAATAATTAATCTGATAATATGGGTACTTTACCAAAACAAAGTTTAAAGATAACTGGAGGGATTTCATCCGATGGTTTTTTTTTAATTACATCTATTCATTTTTTCATCGACTATTTTAGTGATTTTCGGTCCGCGTGGCGCGCTTGTGCAGAGCCACCTCACCTTAACTCCGTTCACCAGTAGTTACATTAAACTTTCAATTGACCACGTCCTAATGCTTAAACGTCACTAACAGTTGAGCAGCTATTATGGTTCGCGTCAAACTTCTAGCTTCTAGTCCCCTCTGAACACGAGACGAGTTTTTTTTAGTAAATTCAGTAGGTACATGCGCGAAATATTTTCAGAGGGGAATAAAAGTTTGATGCGAACGATACTGGATAGCTGTCTCTTTTTTTTTATTTACTTGTTACAGGGACATTATCGGTTAGTAGAGTGCTTTACCTACTTTAGTTAGTCAAAAGCATAAATATTTGAACGTTTCGAAGGCTTCAAAAATATCTGAGCAAAATGTTAGCCACAAATAAAGAGTCTGAACGAACTTTCGTTTAGATATTTTGTGGCCAATATTAGGCTCAGATATTTTTGAAGCCTTGGCAACGTATATGTATTATTGCTTTTGACTGTACATATCAGAATTCAGGGATAGTCAAAAGAAATAAAATATGTAGTTCATTGACTTCATCACAGACTACCAGCCGCAGTTAGAATTTTCAAAAAAAAATGGGTTGTACAATTTAAGAAGATGTTGGTGCCGAGTGTGATAGTAAGTTTGTAACAGAGTACCTACGTGTGCTTTTTTGATTGATTCTAATACGAGTATATCTAAATCAAAGTTATTTTTAATAAGAATATTGCAAGGCGAAACGATTATCGTTGTTTGCCAGGGACTGCAACATCACGAAACTGACGGTGTTGACTCATTTTATTGATTATTTTTAGACGGTGGCGACGGTGACAACCGTCCACCGCAAACAGAAGAGTCCCGTCGTAAGTCTAGTCCTAAGTGTAGCTTACCTACTGAAGTCGCACTTAATGTTCATTTGCTGCGTTCCTATTTTCGCTACTGCACGTGAAGCACCGTCTAAAGCCACCGAGATCTGTTGAGCGCTGCCACACATTGGCTAAAGGTTGGCCATTAGTGACCTAAGTCAGCCACTACACGCGTTAAGCCAGCAACTGTGGCCAAGTGTAGGGGGCAACAAGTAGCTAGTGGCTCGGACACGGCCGCTCGAACGCTCGGTTGGACGCTTTAGTTATTGAGGAGCCTTTTCGTTCAAATCGTGGCGGCCACGTGGCCAGGACTACTGTGCGGCAGCACAAAATGCCTCGCTTACCTCCTTCTCTCCTAATACCTACTGGCTTGTTTTTTTAATCATAATACTATTTTCTGCTAATCAAACTTTCTGCTGGTAGGTATTACTTGGTAGTTCTAGTGCCAAAAACCGACTTACACAAACGTCAGAACAACAGGTTTACAATTTGTAGCTGTGACAGGCCGTGATAGATGGCTAGTTCCATTGAGTTTTATTTTCTATTGCGCGCTAATAACCATGGGGTCGATGACTTCGTATGTTGTATCTTTTGAAACAACGTCGTTTTTGTGCCTCGACCAAGAGAGCGCTTCAGGATGTTAAATATAATATCGCATTTCGTCAACGCAGGCATCTAAGTCCCTAACATGTTTTCCAGAAACCATTTTTCCAATAATTTATCCATGGATAATTTTACCGTTGTCTAATTCTGACTGGTTGACGGACAAACCATCGCATGTGTCTTAAAAAAATATTTGTGAATGGCTTAGACGGCACGATTATATTATTGAATAAATCATGCCACATAGCTACACTACATCTACCTGTGTTTGAACAGTCTTCAGTCATAATAACTGCACACCACCACAGCAAAATGCACTCAAGAAGCTTCCAGAACATCAATTTGCTTGAGGATGCACTTCAATGCGAACCAGACCCTAACAATACCTTCTTGTTGGCAGACGACCGTCTGAAGCTTGCAAATTATACAATTCCTCTTCGCCATTCACTGTCACATCCGCTGTTGTATTATAACCTCTAACGTATTGAGATAAAGTTCATATCGCATGTGGGCTTGCATGGTGGGCTGCAGAAGATTGACTGGCCTCTTGATTTGCAAATTGGTTCATGGTTAAATGATTTCTGGCGCGAAAGTGGGGCGGAGATCTGTCAATTTCATGGACGTGTCATTGCCGTTATCCTGTAGGTTGTTTGAAGATCAAAGGTGAGCAGCCCTTACTGTAGGAACCTATAGCTGTTCCTATCGCGACAGGACTAGGGATAGAATTGGTAGGGTGCTCAAAGATCAAAGTTACAGAATTCGGAGGTGAGTCTCCAAGAGTAGTACAATAGTTTGTGAAGTTTTGAGCTATCCATCAATATCATTCATGGGTTAAACTCATAAGTAACGTTATTCTATCGCGTTTTCAGTGACTTTTCGTTCCTCAATTTTATCACGTCTGTAGAACATGTCTCAAGCTGTGATTTTCTCCGATGGTGGTGCCATGACATAGGCCTTAGGGGTACTAAGGGGCCTAAATACCCCTTAGGCCTATGTCATATAGTTTTTACGCAATTATAGGAATTTACTTAGTTTGAATAGTTAAAAGTTTACTATCTTTGTCACAGTTAAGTAGCATGTTACTTAAAATGAATAGTTATCTATATTTAGAGAAGATTATACAAAATTCAAAAGATACCCTTACTATAATACGTTTCTTAATTATCAAAGAAATTATGTTAGAACTGTTCCTAATTACTTGTGTAATTATACGACGCCTACTTTATCGATTATGCATTAGAATCGAGTACGTAAACAGGAAAAAATACGTTAGGCTTTGTTCTATATTTTTTTGCTCTACCGTACTGTTATTTGGCCTCGCATTGGTTTTGTTATGATTGGTGAATCAAATTATGTTGGAATTGATAATGTCTGGTCGGTCAGTTCGTTGTAAACAATTTATTTAACAAGGACAGAGGCCCCTTTTTTAAACGTATTTACAAATCTAGATTACTCTCTTTGTATTGTAAAACCACAACAAGTTTAAAAAATTACCTAGCTACTGAGTTTTTCACCGGGTCTTCTCAGTAATAATCAACTCGTCGGACGCGGTGGTAGAAAGTCCTATTATGTTTGTATACTGTTTATTTATATATTCATATTATTATAGTATTTATGTCTATTATTAAGTATATTTTTTGAATATTCAAAAGTACTGATTAGGCTAATCAAATTAAGATATTTGAGTTTGAGTTTGTAATGGCTGGTTTTTTAATTTTTTTCCACTTATTGCTTTAGGTAGCTATTACTGTGTTAATGATGGTGATCAACGGACCTAAACTTTGAATATCCTATCCCGCTGGAATACCTAGGTCTAGTCAATTTTTTTCTTATTCCAATGCAATTTTGTTTACATTTTTGATTTTAAACTACTCATTTAATGAATTAACACACTAACCTGCTTCATTGTTAAGAGTCAGTTATGTACTATAACTTGTGCACTGTGGTCTATGAGATTCGTCGCTAAAGTTGACGCACTTGGAATGAAAGTCTTATCAAGTTTTCAGGAATATGAAAGTAAGGTCTGACATATTTGATTTCCTTGCTGTTGATCCTTCAATAAAACTGCATCGATTAAAAAGTGACATTTCAATAAGTTTTATTTTTGCTAGTACAGAAACCAGTTAATCAAAAGTGGTTGAACCGGTTACGGATCTGGCTGGTCTGATAAAATAACAAAAAACTTACAAACCTTTTTACTTCTCGTGGGATACTTTATTTTTTTTGTAATATCAGCGTTTGATATCATAACGAGGATGATACATACGTATTGAATAAAGAGATTAAAAGCTCTTTTGGGAAATGCAGGCTTTAAAATATTTATCGGTTTTTTAATAAATACCTGACGACGCAATCAACGGGTTGAATGTGAGATTTAGAACTGATATACTTAATTGATATGTATAGATAGGTAATATGAATATTCATTTTTTGAATTTGTATATCATTGTCCGCATGTTGCAGTCTCACGTGAAAAGTAATTGATGGATGGACGTACATACTTTAGATTCATTTTAAGTGGGTTTTTTACAAGCTATACCACATAAGTAATAGTACTTTTACTTACATTAGGTACCTACTTAGTATCAGTTAAACTTAAGTAGCTGTCTCAGTGTCTGTGCTCAATTCTCCCATTGTCTCGTGCAGTCTCGCCTAGCTGGTTCAAACGCGATGCATCCTTGGGGCTAATCATAGAAATGCTAAAAGTTTGACGCGTTGCACTTGCACATGCAACGTTCAATTCAAGGAGTGTGACTTGACAACTGCTAAGATAACTAAGCGTGGCGAACACAAATGCATTTTCATTCGCTAGTTCATCATCATCATCATCAGCCTATCATAGTCCACTGCTGGACATAGGCCTGCCCCAATGCGCGCCATCGCGCCCTATCCTCAGCTTGACGCATCCAGTATCTGCCAGCAACCTTTCGCAAGTCATCACCCCACCTGGCCGGGGGGCGTCCTACACTACGTTTGCCGATACGCGGTCTCCACTCTAGAACACGCTTACCCCAACGGCTATCTGTCCTACGGCTATCTGTCCTACGGCTTATATGACCTGCCCACTGCCACCTCAGCTTTCTAATCCTGTGAGCTATGTCGACGACCTTAGTTCGCTAGTTAGCGATGTTGTAAACAATTTATGTATGATAAAGAAATAATCGAACAACGATTTGACACGGTGTTAATCTGTTTATAATCATGTGCATGTATTATTTCTATCAAAGTATGTTGAACCGCCCTTGATATCCAAGGGTCAGATGATTTTTATGTATTTAAGTTTCCCAAGATTATTTTTTCGGTATTCAGTAACTAAAGTAGTTGAACACGTGTTATGTGGTGCAGGTTCGATTTCTACAGCTGTACAAATAAGCTCTGTATGATCAGAGAAAAAAACCTCTTATGCATTGAAGAGCCCGACCTTTGCTCACTTTACTCGGCAAACCGGCTTAACAACTATTTCTTCGGCAATCGATTTGAAATATAAGTCCATAAGTTGTACTCATAACGAAATATGAAATAATTCTTGACACTTTCCTAATCGACCTGCATGTTTATTATCGTTGCTAAACGTTTGACCTTACTCAAGACGACGTAGAGAGATTGTTAACCAACAAAGTCCAACTTGAACCTAAACATCACACAATATTGACCCTTAACAAGATCACTATAAAGTTCAAGTCAACAAGGTTTTGTTTGAATAGCTAAGTTATGCAATTATAGGTCTTAAGTTAAGTTTGTAGGGTTTAAGTTAGGTTTGCGTGGTGGTGTGCGTATGCGCATAACGCGGTCAATGCACTATATCGCTGCTTATCGATGCAATGCAACTGCATGACATCGAAGGCACTGCTAATTTTAAATTGTCATACTTAATCTTTTATATTTTATTCAACTAACAATAAAATATAATAGATTTGTTACCTCCTTTGTTTTGACATAAAACTTGAAGAACAAGAGACTGGCTGCGCAAATACATTTATATTCCTTCAGTATCTGATGGATTTATTATAGTTATTGCATTCACTACTTGCTCCTCCACCTCCGTGGCCGAGTGGTTTCAGAGCACGGCCCGAAACCCGGAGGTCCCGGTTCAATTCCCAGGTCGGGCAAAGCGTGTTTTCGGTTTTTTCGGAACATAGCCCGGGTTTGTGACCACCAACCCGCATTTGGCAAGCCTGGTGATGAAGCCAATACCCATCAATTATAGCGATGACTTGATTTCAATGATGGAGGCCTTTGCCCACCAGTGGGACAGTATATAGGCTGATTACTACTTACTACTACCAACCATTTATAAGCTTATTATATTTTGTTGTTGTGGACTCAGCAATGTAGAGCATGATTTTCTAAACAGTAGGACGTCTACTTTTAGTACATGGCGGAATCTTATGGGGCCATATTACAATATCTTTTAGCCAGCCAAGTTAATTTCCTGAACTGAGCGTAGCAAGCAATATGGTAAAATGAAAAACATTTAAAAATTTCTTGTTGCATTTCTGACTACACATTTTAAACACTATCGGGTTTTTGCATCGAAACTAATTTAATGGTAAATGGATTACCTATCTTAACTCGACGTTTCGACGGCAATTGCATGTCATCGTGGTCACGAGCGGACTCACTCCAGCCAGTGAGCAGCTTCCTGTCACTAATGCATCTTGTAGGCTGGATATTTACTGATGAAATTGCTCGCTACAGTCAGTTTAAGAAAATAATTTAGCTGGCTTTAAGAGATTTTAATATGGCCCCTGGAACGCACAAGGCCCTCTTCTTAATAGAGACCCTGATATCTGCCAGCTTACCACCCTTATACTTAGCAGGTCATAGCATAATATATATTATGTTCTATGCCAACCTTTCACTAGAAATTCTCAAAATGCCAATGGATACCACCGTTGACGTAGTCATTCACAGCACAGCAGAACTAACAACTGAATATTTTTTCGTTGCAGTTAATCCACACAAAGCCAGTATGCCAGAACGGGGTGTGCTACCTCCAGGAAAGAACGCATGAAGACCTGGTAGAGGCCTCAGGCTTACGGAGGAGCTACAGCAAGCAGCATGGCAGGCCTGAGGAGGACAGGAGGAAACAGTCGGACAGCGATAGTGCGTCTGACTCGGATACAGAATGCAAGGGATACGATCGGGTGAGGATAACAGTGGGATAATAGTAGTATATTTTATATCGAGGGACTCAACGAAGCCATAATATACCAGAGGTGGTTTAACTCCCGAGCGTGCGATGCGTTTAGTCTCGAGGTGCAAACTATACTTTACACTTTGAGTGCGAGAAAAATAGTCAATTTGGTACAAAACCATTGAATAAATATTACTAAAATAAAAATCGCAAAAGATTTGAAACACATGGCCCCACCTTCTTTACGGACAAACCATGGAACTAAAACTCTCATCATTTTCGCAATGAAGATGGTCCACACTCCACAGATAATACTTAGTATATTTACTGGCTGTTTGAGTTTGTCTATGTCACGTGAAGGAAATAAAAAAACTAATTACTTTTCACCCCCTATAGACTATAGTGGTCACTTTAGTCCCGCTTCATAGGGCTATATTGGCGTACTTTTAGAGCATGAGAAGTGAAAAACCTTTTTATTAGTTACCGCTAACCACAGCACTTACATTTTGACACCATTTTCTCGACGGTGGTTGCAGTTGGGTTTGAAAGCTTTTTAACGTAAATTTATGTAAAAAAAAAGTTCGTTTTAACTCAAGACCAACCGTTTAACAATAACCATTCATTCTCCAAAAATTCTGAGATCACTTCTCGTGGAAGTTACATCCATCTACAGACCCATATTATATCCTCCAGGGGTCATTATGACCACTTTTGTCATACATATCTTTTCTAGATACCAATCAATTAAAACGAAGTTATCTACACATACAATAATCTGTTTTTCAAAGAAATAATTGTATTTTCTGTCTTTTCCAGTCAGAATTCTGGCGACGCAAAATGCGCACAGTGCACAACATTCTGGACGTGGACAAGGACGGACTGATCTCATTCAACGACTTCGTTCTCTTCGGAGAGAGGTTCAAAGCTCTGGGCCATCTCAACGAGAAACAGGCCAAGGAGTTCTCGGAAATTATCAAGGTGAGGATGTTATTTTTTGATGTGCAACATGGTATAAATTGGGTTAGTTGGTTGGTGGAGGGGCCAATGCATAGGGCGAAGAACTGATGGCCGTTAGGGCAGAAATTGCAGGTAAAACGCCTAAGCGTCGTGTCATCCACTACGGGGCCGGACGACCTGGCTAAAATCGCAGAATTTTGGTGGACACTACTTACATAAATTTATTAAAAAGGCTTATATTTAGCTGTAAATGTTAATGATGTGTGATTACGGCAAATATGTAGATGAACTCTTCATTTATTTTTGTGGATGCAGTGAACATTCTGGTGTCAGGGTTATGCAAGCCGTTTAAATGATCTTATGTTATTATGGGCCATGATATATGCTTTGGTCTCTAACTGCCATTCTAATGGACAAACTTTGGTCAAGATTCATTTCCAAACATTCATTTCACACGAAAAGAAGACGTGCCCCCTGAAATGTTTCATCGGTAGCTTGTATCTGACACAAGGAAAGTGTCCAGTGTTTGCGCCCTGCCGAGTAGCTCAAAGGTTTTGCATTTCCAGTTGACATGGGAGGAGCAGTGGGGCGCCATAGACCCGTACAACTACGTCACGGTTGAGCAGTACTTAGAAGACATGCACCACGTGCTCAACGACAAAACGCTCAAGAAGAAGGCTCATCGGTGGCTGCCATACTTGTTCCAGGTTAGAAGAACATAGTTTTAACTTTTTACTATTTGACGTCACGTAAGCTACGATAGTTAACTACAGCTTCTTGTATGGTATTTTTAGTTCCATACTATTCGCTAGTTGCTGAACTGAAGTTCCATGCGAAATCTTTGCTATGGACGCTAGCAACCATCATCAGTGTAAACACATGGTATAAGCCACTGTGTTCTCAACTTCTGATCATATCATAACAGGCGAATAATCTCGGTTAAGTAACACCTTCAGTCCACTGTTTACTATTGCCATAGAAATGGCCACCTACCAAAGTAATGCGCAGTTTTGCTTGTTTAAAAAAAAGTAAGGAAATAGCCCACTGTCCCACTGCTGGGCAAAGACCTCACATTATAGAAATCAAGTCTTCGCTATTAATGATGTGTATTGGCTTGATCACTACGCTTGCTAAATGCAAGTTCGGTGATCGATTACAAATCAGGGTTCCGAAAAATCCGCAAACTTAACTAACCCTAACTTTGAATTTGAATCCTGGACCTCCAGATTTTGGGCTGAGCTCTATTACCACTAGGCCACGGAAGCGTTTCAATTTTTTTAAAACTTAAATTTGTATTCACAGGCGGTAGACAAAGACAAGTCCGGCTTCATCTCGGTGAAGGAGTTCAAGATATTCTTCCAGTGCCTCGGGCTGGACAACGAGCACGCGGCCGTCGCCTTCGCTATCATTGACACTAACGGGGTAAGTTTTCAATAGCTACGATTATCAGAAACAATAGCTGGACGGAATGACTCAGTTGCAATTCCCACAGGATTTGTAACAAAGTACTAAAATACATTAAAAAAATATTATATTTTTTGAATAGCAACTGTGGAGTTTCTTCCGCCAGGCGTTCTCAGTCAAGCAACTTGCACACTTTTCCGACTCCGGTGGTAGATTCGCATTATTTGACGTATTGTTTATTTAAAAGGTTCATAGTATTACCTATTGTATGAAAAATTATATTTACTAGGAAATTGACGAAGCGACCTTAGCAATTCTTTACAAAAGAAGGCCTAACACACTTAGTTTCTGCGAAAGTTTGATATTACTTGTCTTATGAAGACCATGTGTCACCTATTCCTTGTTACCATCCATAGTTATATAATAGATCGCGTCAAACTTTTAGTCCACTCTGAAGTTGTTTCGCGCGTGCGCAATACTCGGGGACTCGGGACAACTTCAGAGTGGACAAGTTTGACGCGAACATACATTTTATGTGCTGTTGGTCTTTCGATGATAAATAAATAAATTAAAACATGTAATAATATCATTCACACACTAAATAAGGTTTTCGACATGTAGAAACTTAGCTTTTGTCTAGGCCCTTGGGGCTTCTCCGTTGGGTTTGTTATGACGCGGTTTTAAAGATGTTTGTATAATTTATAAGTCCGCTAAGAGCAACTACAAAAGTTGACAAATCTAGCAGTTATTCATTCAACTACAAATGCACTACGAAGTTTTACTTACGTCAGGTTAACCATAATTTAGATGGATGGATTTCTCCGTAGAAAAAGGGCATAATGCCCTACCGAATGCCGATACTATGTACAATATATTTTATTTAAAATTTAAGTACCTTCATTTAATTTTTCTGAGCTTAGTTCCAGCCTCAACCCTTTCCAAGTTCTACAAAAAATACCTCATTCTCTGTAAAGACTAAAAAGAAATACACTTTATAACACTTGTACCTTCTTGTTACAGGACGGCAAGCTCTCCCAAAAGGAGTTCGTGAAGCTCGGCAAAGACTTCTTCTTCACGGAAGACGAGACCAGAGTGTCCAAGATGTTCTGGGGCCCGCTGCACAGGGTCTGAGCTAATGACGTCTAGCAGTAGACGTCATAACGTGATAAGAGTTGACTGGATAGCTAGAATAAGTAGGGTGGGTGAACAGGGGGCATTTGGATCTTTGAAGTCTAGAAGAATGTTCTTGTCATTTCAAAGGCAAAAGTCTTAGTACAGACAGCTAGACTTATAGATCGTTTTTTACCAAAAGATTTTTTTTATCATATACGTTAATGAGCGACAAGCGAAAATATATTAACAAATATGGCATATTTAAATAACAAAGATTATATTTCATTTTCTAGATTTTGACGACACGGTTGGCGTAGTGCGCTGTAGCACGGTTTCTCGCCTCGATTTCCGTAGTGTCCCGGGTTCGATTCCCGGTCGGGTCAATTTAGGAAACGATCTTTTCTGAATTGACTCGGGTCTGGGTGTGCTGGGAGACGCCCCTAGCTTATTTCCTTGTGTAGTACCTCGTAACACAGGGATATTAATCCCTACTTCGAGACCATTACAAGAGGTGTGTTGTCTGGCGCATATTTATTTTATAAAAAAAAAACTTATAAATAAATAGAAATAAACAATTCATCTTGAAAACTTTACGATACTAAAAACAAAAAAGCAGAGGTTGCGATCGTAACGTTTTCCTTGCCCTACAAGACAAAATAGAAGAAAATATCTCAATAGTGGAAAGAGTATAAAGAGATTCTCAAAGCAGTGTTGTCATAAGAATGTTCTATTGTTAAAAAAACAGTAACAATGTTTGAAGTTTTGGTTGTCTGTACTTTTGCCTACCTCACCTGGGAGCGTAGTTATGAAACGTGAATTAGTTTTACAGTATAAGATAGCATTTTACTTTTTTAATTGGTCTACGTCAATATTATTATATAGTCATAGTTTTATTGATGCGAAATGAAGGACCCAGCGGCCCTGTTCATTCTAACTTTTTAGATTTTTTAAATTTATTATTTTTTAGAGCTGCTAAATATTGATGGATTTATAGAAAATATATAAAAAAGACTTGAAAATATTTACGCAAAAACACAATTACATTTAGTTTTTCGGTTAATAAAGTCGTGTTTGAATAAGTCTTATGACGCTAAGAAGATAATAAATTCGCTCTAAATCAATGTTCATTCCTATTTTGCATATCGTTTAAAACTAAAGTAATTAGGGGCGTTATTATTGTTCTACTTTAAATGATCTAATGAATTATGAAACATTCGTTTTCGAATGAATATGACAAGAATCTCAATAAAGATTTGTTAATAAATAAAATGTTTCATTCGTCGTACTTCTAACCTTGATGATAAATAAAATATCGTTTTCCAAAAAATCTCACATTTATTTTTGTTTCATGTAATACTAACAAGACAATACAAAATGGTCAATGTACTCATATGACAAACGATTTAACAAAACATGCAACCTAGAGAACGTTTATTTATCAAACTTAAGCGTAAATTTAATCTCTATTGAGTCAGTTTTTTAAAATTTCTGATTTTCCTATCATGTTTTTTTCTTACCTTAGCTGGAATAATAATGTGTTACAGGTAACTTTTTTCTAAAACCTAAAGTGTGGTCGGTAAAGGTGGAAATTTTCTTACAATTAAAGTTTCAATTTGAATTTTGACAAAAGACTGTTGTGCATTTAGTTAAGTTAGATCACATTTTAGGAAGTTAATTAATGTAGATGCAATTTTCCTGAACATACCCTACTAGGTCAGTCATACTAATAACTCTTTCGTTCACCACGAATGTATTTTTATTATTGACTTTATTTACCAGAATTTGGCTTTTATCAAGACGACCAGTCTTCACAAAATGTAATAATAAGAAACATATTGAGGCCCAATCATTAGCTCTCTAGTGCAGTATTAAATTATCATAATCATATTTATGTGTATAACGCCTCCGTGGACGAGTGGTTCTAGAGCTCCGAAGGCCCCGGCTTCAATTCCCAGATCGGGCAAAGTGTTTTTTGTAACATAGCCCGGGTTGGTGATCACCAATCCGCATTTGGCAAGCGTGGTTATTAAGCCAATACCCATGCATTGTAGTTATGATTTCAATGATGAGGGCTTTGCCCAGCAGTGGGACAGTATAAAGGCTAATTACTTACTTACTTACTACTTACATATTTATGTAGTATCTATTTATAAAAAAAAAACAGATAGTGATCTCCCACCTAGTAAGTTGCTCGATAAAGAGTCGATCTCGCTACCGCAACTCTCGTAGTGGGTACAACCCTTAATAGTGCTCTGGGATAATCAGGGCTCTGAGGTACAATGTGTATTTTAAACTATGCTAAGTTGATCCTTCAGGAGTTTGGTCTCTTCAATCAACGTAGATATTTGTTTGGTCCTGAAATGTAATAAAAATATTTTTTGACTCTGCTTCTTGCTGCGACTTCATTTTGAGACAATAACATTATTTTTACAAAAATAATTAGTAACTAACTAAATAATATCAACAATTTCATTTATGTTGATTGATAAGTGGCACTTCGCTAGAGACTTGAATCGTGGAATTTATTTTCTATTTTTATTGCAAGTCACATTTAGATCGAGTATTTCGATTACACAGTTAGTTCAAGACACTGTTTACATTTCAACACAAAAATTTGTAGTTCAAATCCGCATCTAAACGCAGAAGTAAAGTTATACGGCACGGGAATGGTGGTTCTCACTATACTAAACACTTAACACATTGAGATAAGGTTCAAAATTAATAAAACAATCCTATTAATTCTTTATGCCCGTAAAATTAGGTTCTTCCAAGCTAAGGACTTCGTAATCTCTAATTAAATCAACGTTTTTCTTTTGATTTAAACCAGCGGCCCGACAAACACCGTTCTGTCAAAAGTTATTGGGAAATGCTTGACAGCTGTGAACATTTAGTATGGAAAAATGTTATTGCTTTTTTTAGTCAATTTCCCTACGTTTTTAATACTTACTTTTTGAATTTGTTTACATCGGGAATAGGATAACTATTCCCGATGTAAACAAATTCAAAAACACAAAAATCCATATTGGAAACCCAGAGGCCACTTTGACCCTTGAGCCTCTCCAATTGCGTACAGACATTGCCAGGCTAAGTGTTCTCTATCGCTTCTACAATGGGGAATGCTCTGACGAGTTATTCCAGCTTATCCCACCCTCACCTTTCCACTCCCGCACCACGCGTGCTGGACTACGGCGTCACCCACACACAATTCAGCATTTGTTGGCCCGAACTTTAAGGTTCGGTGACTCGTTTCTTTGTCGTACCATCCAGACGTGGAACGCTCTTCCAGCACATGTGTTTCCTTCCTCTTATAGTCCCGGGTTCTTCAAGCGGGGCGTGAAAAGGCATTTCTGCAGGCCTTCAAGGTGAGGTGATTCGTTTGAATGACTGGGCTTGTCAACCTCATATCTGGACCTCACGACCGCTTTCCATCAGGTGGAGTGAGGTCATCTTGACGGGCAATATAAAAAAAACATAATAGTCGGTCCACCCGTTCTTGAGTTATAAGTGGTGTAACTAATACGACTGTCTTTTATATATATGGGTTTGTGTTTGGCCTAACTCTCGCCTGGTGGTAAGCGATGATACCCAGAAAATGCCTACTCACTCTGGCCTTGAAGATACCAAAGTTGTGAGTAAACACTGACGCAGAATTATGATTCCACAAATAATTTAAACTCACTGTTGCTGAAGTATGGAAGAGATGGTGTCGCTATGTGACTTGCCCAGAGCGATGTCCTTCTTCTTGTATTCCTCTTCCCACTTTTTGAGCTGAAAATTGTACATTCAGTTATTAACACTTATTTATTTTATTAAAATTCAACAGCATGCTTACAGTAATGTTACCAATCCGCAAACAAGTTAAATTTGACTTAAAATGAATAGCTAGCAATACATAAACAAATTTTGAAATACCATGTCAAGAAATATAGCAAAATATGCAATGGTTTAGAAATAATGTCACAACAAAAAAATAATCAAAAATAAGGCATACAATGTGTGCCCCTCGGTGGGGCGCACTGTGAAGTGACACAAGCTCTTACCTCTTCGCTCTTGTCGTTCGCGTGCCGCTTGAGCGTCGCGAGCTGCTCGGCGAGGCGCTCGCCGGCGCGCGCGTGGCGCGACAGCTCGGCGAGCAGCGCGCGCTCGGCGGGGGACGTGTCGCAGGACGCGCGGAGCCGGCGGATGGCTACTGAACACCTGAAAATAAAAAGTTGAAAACAATGCAAAAAACTTAGTCCATTGTATAAAATGAGAGTCAAACAAGAACCTTACGTTGGCTCCCCTTTATGATTCAACTAGCTTTTGCCCGAAACTTCGTCCGCATGGTACAGATACTTTGGGCAGCATTTTTTATTTCCCCACACAGGTCGAAATTTCAAAAACCCGAAAACAAATATTGATTTATTCCTCAAATGGTCCAACAACTTGCCAAACGACGTAAAGAAATGTGACCATGAATCCTTGAATAAAAGCAAACTTTTGAAACACATTAGTACACTGTTACAGTCATGTTACACTGGAGACGAAATGAAACGTAAAATATTTTCTTAATGTGTCTCACTTTAATGAACTTGGTTCTCATGAGAAATATATATTTTTTATATTGTCCGTCAAGTTGACCTCACTCCACCTGATGGAAAGCGGTCGTGAGGTCCAGATATGAGGTTGACAAGCCCAGTCATTCGACGAATCACTGGGCTGGCCATGCTCACCTTGAAGGCCTGCAGAAATGCCTTTTCACGCCCCGCTTAAAGAACCCGGGACTATACGAGGAAGGAAACACATGTGCTGGAAGAGCGTTCCACGTCTGGATGGTACTACAAAGAAACGAGTCACCGAACCTTTTAGTTCAGGCCAACAAATGTTGAATTGTGTGTGGGTGACGCCGTAGTCCAGCACGCGTGGTACGGGAGTGGAAAGGTGAGGGTGGAATAAGCTGGAATAACTTGTCAGAGCATTCCCCATTGTAGAAGCGATAGAGAACACTTAGCCTAGCAATGTCTCTACGCAATTGGAGAGGCTCAAGGGTCAAAGTTGCCTCTGGGTTTCCAATAATACGGATAGCACGCCGCTGCAACCTGTCAAGAGCTTCGAGTAGGTACTTGGCGGAACCGTCCCAGAGATGATAGCAGTATTCCACACACGAGCGAACTTGTGTCTTATCACAGACAGTCGCATAGGCGAGGTGGCAGACCATATGCCGGAAGCTTAGAAAGAAGCAAACGATGCCATACACGGTCGAAAGCTTTGGCAATGTCAAGGCTGACGGCCAAAGATTCCTCATGCTTGTCCATAGCCTCCCAGATGTGTGTTACGTACGCTAGAAGATCACCCGTAGACCGTTTTGGTCGGAAGCCGTACTGAGACGGTCGTGAATGAGAGAGTGATCCTTTAGGTAGCGGATGAGCTGCGTGTTTATGATCCGCTCGAACACTTTAGCTAAAACTGAGGTTACGGCTATGGGACGGTAATTGGCATGGTCAGACCGGTCCCCTTTTTTTGGGAACTGGTTGAACGTTCGCCTCCTTCCAAGACAGCGGCACAAGACCCGAATTGTAGGAGAGGCGATACAGGCTAGTGAACACTGGAGACAACTCCGCTGCACATTTCTTCAGCACCACAGCTGGAATTCAATCAGGGCCACTGGCTTTCCTGACATCGAGTGACTGCAGTTCGGCACGAACATCACACTGCCTGATACGAATATCAGGTATTGTGGAGCCGCAATGTGGTATTTCAGGCGGCGCAACACCGCAGTCATCGATGCAAGAGTTTGCGGCAAAGAGGTTAGCCAGTAAATCAGCTTTCTCTTGCGGCTGATGAGCCAACGATCCATCAGGAAATCTCAGTGGGGGCAGCGAAGGCACGCAAAAGTTAGATTGCACGTGTATAGCCAGTCGCCAGTAGGAGCGGCTACCCGTAGGGTGCGTGATGAGTACTTGGCCAACACGTGCAATTCGCTGGGCGTCTGCTCTAATATAAGCCCTCTTCGAGGCCTTGGTGGCTTTATTAAAGGCTGCTTTCAGGGAGGCAAGGTTTGAATGATCATTGAGTGCCTGGGCCCTAGACCAAGCACGGTACGCCGCCTGTTTTTGTTCAACAGCTGCAACACACTCGCGATTGAACCAGGGACCAGTTTTGCTAGCACTGACGACATCAGTAAAAGGAATGTAGTATTCCATTCCGGTACTGATCTCGTCCGCGATAGTAGATGCACTCTCTGAAGCATCCCTTTCTCCAAAGCAGCACTGCCGCCAAGGGACGAAGGCAAAGTACTCTCGCAATCCGTCCCAATCTGCCGACGAGTAGTGCCATAACCGCCGCGTTACCTCCACAGGTTGTGGGGGAGCTGCACAAGGCACTGTAGCGCCAACCAGACAGTGATCGGAGGAGCCCAATGGAGCACCAACCGACACTTTTTACCCGGCTGGGTGATTCGTTCGGTCCGTCGGTTCTTCAAACCTTAGTGCTGAAATACAAACTTTCAGCCCCTTCAGAGTGTGATTTCCGGGATGAAAGGTAGCCAAGCTTTAATCTTTCTTTGAACCAAATTACGTCAAAATCAGAATAGGTTTAGGCTTGAAAGCGTAACAAAGTTACTATCGCATTCATGGTATTTGATTTGATTAGAAATTCGCAACGCGACTCAATTGCTAATCGCTCGCATTTTGACAGCTTGAAACCACTGACCACGAAGTATTCGATATAAAAAAAAACAATGATCGCGTTCATAATTTTTACTGTGCGAGCTGAAACCTAAGACTAGAAACCTTAACCGATTTATCATTTTTTTGCCAACCGATTTATTTAAGATCGATGGTCGAGTCTCATCAATTTTATATAAAATTTCCAATTCCTATAACCCGATGATTATAACTGTGCACCTCGAGTTGTTAACATCGTTAGGTTGGCAGCATTGAATTTCACCCGCCTGCTAACTTCCTCACCACTCCGCTCACACCCGACAGCGCTATGGCGCGTCGGCGGGTGAAATTTAATGCTGCCAACCTAACGACGTTGACAACTCGAGGTGCAGTTATAAAAATCGGTTTATATTATATGTATCAAATTTCTTCATTAGATTTACTCAAAACTTGACACATTTTAACATTTTAAAATGGCGACTTTATGGTATGAAAATTAGCTTATGCTCAGAAAATTTGACTTTGAAACCTTGTTTGGACTATTTAGGAGATAAACATACTAAAAGTCCAAGGGCTTTTGGTTTTTTTGCGTACATCTCGAAAACAGTGCGTCGTACGAAATTCTGTCGTACTACATAATGAAAGCTAATGGAATTCTCTACAACTTTGGCATTAACACTTTACCCACCCTTTCAACCGCATTCTCCTCACCGGAAAGATATCACGCCAGTTTTCAAGGGCAAGGGCTCGGTGCAGCAGTGCAGCAATTATCGCGGCATAAAGGTGATGTCCCTTACCATGAAGCTCCTCGAGCGCATTGTAGACTCTCGGATTCGACAGGAGTGTAACAATCTAGGAGTGTCAGTATGGGTTTCGACCGGGTTGCGGGACCATGGACCCCGTATTTGCCTTGAGAACGCTCATGGAGGGACAGACTGAAGAATACACCTCTACACCTCCTTTTCTTAGATATGCAGAAGGCCTTCGACTGTGTCCCTCGTGATATGATCGGCTGGGCGCTGCGGTCCAGGGCCGTTCCCGAAGTCTTTATTGACATTATCCGGGACATGTACCACAATTCCAGTTCCATAGTTAGGACTGCGGTTAGTGACACGCTTCCCTTTCCTATCACCGTTAGGGTACACCAAGGCTCCGTGCTTAGCCCGTTTCTGTTCAGCGTAATATTAGACGTTCTGTCAAACAGCATCCTAGACCACCACGAGCAACCACCCTGGTTGCTCATGTATGCTGATGATATTGCGCTAGCAGACTCGGACAGGGGACGGCTAGTACAAGGGGTGAATAAGTGGAAAAATTCACTTGCAAACGGCGGTCTGAAACTTAATGTGGCGAAGACGGAGTACATGGCCTGCAACACCACAGATCCCCAGTCCGTCCGCATAGACGTTGACGAGGTCGAGCGCACGGACCGTGTCAAATACCTGGGATCTGTGTTAAGCGCGTCCGGGGACATCGACCGCGACGTCAGAGCCCGAATTGCCGCGGCTTGGGCCAAATGGCGTGAGGTGACTGGTGTCATTGGCGACCCCAAAATGCCGATCAAGCTGAAGGGGCAGGTCTATAAAATAATAATTAGGACTGTTCTTTCATATGGCAGTGAAACATGGCCGTTACTAAAGCGACACAAGCAGGAGCTGCGCGTCACGAAAATGAAGATGCTGCTGTGGATGTGTGGAGTCTCACGCGAAGATCGCGTGCGGAACACCCACATCCGCGGCAGCCTTCGTGTTCGTGACATCGCAGACAAGCTGCAGGAGTGCTGCCTTCGTTGGTATGGTCATGTCTCACGGAGATCGGCAAACTACGTGGGCAACAAATGTCTGGCCATGCCGCCTCCGTCAGGTACCGGTAGAAGAGGTCGACCCAAGAAGCGGTGGCTCGACGTCGTTAAGGGTGACATGCGTGCCAACAAACTCACCACTGAGGATGCACAAGACCGCGCGAAGTGGGCAAAGAAAATAAGAAAGGCGGGCCTTGGGACCCACACACCAGTGTGGGTTCACAACGGGGATAGACCGCAAGGATGATGATGATGACTTTTAATCTATCTCCAATTTTTGCCTAGCTATGAGCTTTGAAAACCGGTGGATTTTCATAAATGTGTTAAATTCTCTGTAGCATGTGTAGAAGTATCTGTCCTTAGCATGTTTGTTACCTCAGAGCTTTTGACTGGGTGAACCGATTTTGATGATTCTTTAAGAATATTCATTAGGTTAAAGTCGAATAAATTTCTATCACCAGATCCTCTAAAAAATACTTTGCTAACTAACCTAAAACCTAGAAGAAATCGAATAACATTTTATTTGCCGATTCAAGAATTCTGATCAGCCTTATTTAAATTCATTGTGTATCTATAGCTATAAATGTTTTATTTATAATAAATGACAATAGTTAATGTGAAAAACAGGTTTAAATTATGTTAGTTTATTCACTTCAAATGATACGCAAAATATATCATGTACGATAAATCGTTACTAAAGGGGCAACACTTATTGATTGAAATTTTATGTTTTTTTTGCTAAATTTTGTGAATTATTTGATAATATTTAGACAAAATTATACTAAAAGATGGAAAGAAACGCCATCCTTTTGTACACTGAATGTTTCTGGTCTCTTTTTGCAAGAAAACACGCTGCAAATCGCCATTTTTTGTTCTTGGCGTACCGCGTGTACCGTGACGTGCAATCGCGCGTCAACCAGTTTTACATAACCAACATGAACGGCAATTATGTGCGGTTGGCAGAGGGGAAAGCCTGCCAGTGGCATCTCCAGTCTGAATGCTCTCTAAGCTAACAACATACTTTATCCCCTAACTAGTTTAACGCCATCTGTTAGTCGCAGATGGTAAATTATTTTTAATATTGTATTTACACGCATTGACTTACCTATATTTGATATCGTCCTGATGTTTCTCAGCTAACATACATTTGTCCTTTAGCACAGACGATTGAAGTTGCACTTCATTTACCTCTTCCTGCACAGTGAAAATAATAATTAAAAGTCATAAATTGGGCACAAGAAAATATAACATTGTAATTATTTTAAAATTCGATGAAAATTAGGGACCAATATTTTGCTAATTTAACGTATTTCTTGCTCCGTTTTTAATCCCTAATACATCGGACTTCACGCTATTATGAAATCGCTGGAGGGTACGACAAAGAAATGAATAATAGGTAAAAACGGAATCCTTAGGGTCACTATGTTGTCCATCTGTTTGTCTGTCAAGACCCTTTTTCTCAGGAGGAGCGTGGAGGTATCAAGCTGGAATTTATATCAAATACAATTACGGAAACCGTACATTTTTAGTTACATAATATAATAAAAATATTCTTAATAAATATACCTAGACGTTTGTACGTAATAATTTTGAACTATTTTATTCATGTTTATTAATATTATTTCTCTATTGTAATTTGCACGCTTAAACAGCAAAATATGGCTGATCACTTGTAATAGTTTGAACCTTTGATACCTGTATTTGCAAATAAATGGCATTTGAATTTGAAAATAATAAACGAATTCATTGGCAAGACCTGTTCCTGACACCAGAGAGAAAACGTTACACGAAAGACTGAGAGTGGAACACCGAGTACTTAGTTCACTCACCTGCAGCGCCCCCAGCCAGGCGCGGTGCTGGCGCGCGAGCGACGCGAGCGCCGGCAGCTTGCGCGAGAGCACGTCTGCGGCGCGCTGCTGCCGGGATATGTACTCGCAGCGCAGGCGCATAATGGCTTGGGTTACCAACTGAAAATAAGCCAAAGTTACCCATTTCTACCATTTTTCGTTTTGTAGAGAACTTCGTGTTCTAGTGGTGGCACCCGAACTCAGATCGGGGATCGTGTGGTGCCGAGTTCAAATCTCGCAAGAACTTAAATCTTTGTGTTCATTGTTAAATATCCGACTTACTCTCCGGTGATGGAAAATGTCGGTAAAAAACCAAATCAACCCGGATAACGGCGGAAGGCTCACCACTTTGGGTTCTAATACCAATGATGAAAATGGGCTTCTAAGTGTTTCGTTCACCATGACGACACAGTCACTTGCCTCTGACTACCCCGTTTGGGATGAAATCGTGATGGTATGTTATGTTTAGGTTTCCGGTTGGCTCTGAGCAGATTGAAATAACTGGGAAACCTACAACAAGATCATTTGACGTCAAACTTAGCAGAGCTTGTATTGTGTAGTTCAGAATGATAAATAAAACATAGCTACGAGTATTTCTACACACAAACTTATATAGGTAACAGTACCCAGACATAGAACAAACATAAACGTTCGACACATGAATTTTTGCTCTGGGTGGGAATCGAATCCAAGACCTTCGGCAGTAAAAGTATCGCTACCATTGCAACAACCGGCCAGTCAATAAACCAATCACACTAAAAGCAAATGTTACAAACTTCTACAATTTCGATCATTTACGAATGTTAAGAGCGTTTGCTGGGGGTGGATCTAAAATGTTGCATTTTTGTAAGATTTTCGTGATTATTTCATTGAACTTAAATTTTTGCTATAATATTGCGTGCATAATACTATTTAAAAACACATTGGTCTGGGTGTGCTGGGAGACGCCCCTGGCTGATTTCCTTGTGTGGTACCTCGTGACACAGAGATATTATTCCTACTTCGAGACCATTAAAAGAGGTGTGTTGTCTGGCGCATATTTATTTATTTAATTGTTTGCTGATTTATTTAATTTGCTGAATTAAATAAAAAACCTTTTTTTTAATACAGTACATTTAAATATACACACACAGTTAAAATTATAATTATGAAATTAAAAGGTGCATTTAATAACAGAGAAATAATTTATACTTAATTTGAACTCAGCTAAATAATCACGAAAACCTTAAAAATGCGACGTTTACGATTTACCCCAAAAAAAGTAAACCCTCTTAAACTTACTTTGAACTACACACATGGATATTTGAGTTTGGTATTCTGTAATAGTATATTTATATCGAGTGACTAAACGAAGCCATAGTATACCAGAAGTGGTTTGACTCCCGAGGGTGCGAGGGAGTCAATGAAACCGAAGGGTATATTAAGTTGGCTTTTAGTCTCGAGGTGCAAACTGAACTTTTCACTTTGAGTGCGAGAAAAATAGTCAATTTAGTACAAAAACATTTAAAACTGAACTTTACACTTGACAAAAGTTCTGAAATTTTCTTGGTCAGATTTTTCTTCTGAAATGAACTACAGATTACCAATTTAAAACACATGGCGCCACCTTCTTTGCGTACAAACCATGGAACTAAAACTCTCAACATTTTCGCAATGAAGATGGTCCACAGATAATAGTATATGTATACTGGCTGTTTGAGTTTGTCTATGTCACATGAAGGAAATTAAAAAACTAATTACTTTTTACTCCCTAAGGGCTAAAGTGGTCACTATAGGCCCGCTTCGTAGGGCTATATTGGCGCACTTTCAGAGCATGATCAGTGAACAACTAATTAACGATGATGTGTTAGAGGAATGAACCGAGTCAAATGAGATTGAGGCAGAATTGCTCGGGTGAATTCTAATTCTGGTTAGTTTTTTTCTAGAAAAGCACTACTCCAATATTTAAATTGTTCAACTCAAAACCTGGTTATTTACCTCGAAAGTTTCCTTCAAGGCTGGCTCTTCACTTTTGTTCATGTTGAGTATGGGCTGCGAAACGTCTCTGCTAAGTATCTCCTGCACAATCGCCGTGAACGACAACTTTTGTCTCTGAAAAAACAGATATAAAAAATAATAATAATAATAATAATTATGACAATTAATTAATTACCTTCATGACAATGCAAAAGGCTGCCATTTTGAATACATGCCGCACTGTCCGCAAATTCTTACAGGAAGATTCTACTTTATCTACAAACCAACCTAGTAAAGTAAGTGAGACGCACTTGGTTTAGGCCCGTGAGTTTCATTTTAAATTTACCGAAATATTTGTTTCGAGAAGAAAAAATCTTTTGAAATAATAATAATAATAATCATTTATTTTCAGACAGTTGTCCATAGATGTTAGTAACAATGAATAGAAATCCTAATAAACTAGGTCAGTAAATGAAATATAAATATGGGTATCTTAAGACTACTAAAGTGTTATTGTGTAGCAGGATGAAAAATAAAGCAAAAATATACTTTATACTACACCTGCTCGGAAAGTACCTTGATACTTTATCAAATTTACGGTAGAAAGTACGTCATTGCATATCGAACAAATATGCGGTGAGAAAACGCATCTGAGCGGGAGAGAAAAGTGTATGAAAATCCATTTCTTACGTGGTTTTTCTTTTTTAATTTTGGGTAAGAATATGCGCCGGTGACCTAAATATCAAAAGCCAAAAAGTTTTTACAGTGAGTTTTTATCTCCAAGTTCGCAAAATGACACTGGCCACTAGCTGTGTGTCGGATGGTGTCGGGCTGGCAGTGCGACCCTGCGGCGGCAGGATAAACTATTTGAAAAAAGAACATGTGAAAATTGCAGACGCCATTGGCGCCATTTTCAACTTGTGTGTTGTTTGAGGATTCAGTTTTCGTAGAAAGTAAAATAAAACTATCAAAATGATAAGTAGTGATAGTGATGATGAAGATTTTTTAACTCCGCCGCAGTTGAAACAAACATTAATGGAAAAAGTGTTACATTAAGCTTCACTAACTGCAACAATTTCAATATAAATTTCAATTAGTAAAGATTTAGTTTTTTATTTTCCTCGTAGGTGTAGTATAAAGCACTATGTATCACTCGAGAGAAAGTGCGATTCCCGATCTCGGGTGTTTTAAAGCCCTCGCCTACAGCTCGGGCTTCAAACGACACCCTCGACGGTAATCGGTCTCTTTCTCCTCTCGGTGACCAATGTACTATAGCAGGCTCATCGAGCCTTTATTACATGCAGCTCGGTGAACCTAGCAAGCAAACTCGAGTCCATCCTGTCACCCACCATCCTCAAAACCCTGTTGGAGCTCCCTCGCACCCTATTCATTAGCGACCCAATTTTTTTGGGCATCGTTGCGTAAGTCGATAGAGGAACAAAAAAAAAACCTCTGTACTGTAAGTAAAGATTACTTACATACAGAAATCTCACTATTAACTAAGCAGAGTTTTTAATATTGGTGTCAGAGAGAGTGATACATAAACAAGATATTATAGGTGAATTTATATTTTTAGCATATAACAATTTTCTACACAAAGATAGAAACTATAAAAAATCGACCTGACCTGGGCTCAAGCGGGATTCGAACCCGCGACCAAAGCATGTTTTGCAATGTATTCAGTTTAACTTATCTTAGGAACGGAAATTTTCAATCGACCTCTATTGTCTTCATCATTAGAACAACTATTGCACCAACTATATTACTAGGCTACAAAAAAAATACAAATTCGATAAGATGCTAAATCTAGAAATTGTTATAAATGGTAAAAAAATCTGACCGTTCGCATCAAACACAAACTCAAATATCTTTATGTAAATAGACTTAATAAGTACTTTTAAATAGTCAAAAAATATACTAAATAATAGACATAAGTACTATAATAATATGAATACATAAATGAACAGTATATAAACATAATGCGACTCTACCACCGCGTCGGAGAAGTTGATTCTTACTGAGAAGACCCGGAACTCAGTAGTTACTCTTTTAAACTTGTTGTGGTTTTACAATGCGAGTTATGGAGTACAATTTGTTTATTGAAAATTTTTTTTTTTATTATTATTAAATATAAAATTTTATTATTATTATTAAATTTGAACATTAATAAACAGAACAACCTAATAAGTGACGGCACGGTTGGCGTAGTGCGCTGTAGCACGGTTTCTCGCCTCGATTTCCGTAGTTTCCCGGGTTCGATTACCGGTCGGGTCAATTCAGGAAACGATCTTTTCTGAATTGACTCGGGTCTGGGTGTGCTGGGAGACGCCCCTGGCCTATTTCCTTGTGTGGTACCTCGTAACACAGGGATATTAATCCCTACTTCGAGACCATTACAAGAGGTGTGTTGTCTGGCGCATATTTATTATTTATTATTAACCTAATAAGTACATCAAAGCTACAGAATATAAAACAATAGGACATCAAAATACCGTATGCGAATGCAGTAAGTAATATTCATGAAAACTTACCTCTTTCAGGATCGTGTCAATCTCATCTTGTTCTAAAGCCGGATTCTTCAGCTGCATCTCTTTGTATAACTGCTCTTCCAAGTTATAGGGCTCTAAACATCTGAAATTTTTTATTACTTTATAAGTATACATTTTTAGCTATTTTCATCATTTGCAATATCAATTTCAGCAATACTATGCTTTAATTAGGGTCTCCAGAGGGAACAGAAGTCAAATCTTTCAGTCTGAAGTTAACTGTTTTAAGAAAATCTAATATCATCTCATCTAAAAATAAGTTGATCACTGAACTCTCATATTCACATATTTTTAGAAATTAATTAACAAGGTTATTTTACAAATGTTCCAAGGTTTTTTTTATGGTTCCACCAAATTTTGGATAAATAAATATGTTATATTATACCATCAAAATAAAAGCCATGGTAGTTATTGGGCAGGAAAAAAATGAATAACTGGTTGATGTTAATGAGTTTGACTCAGTTTTATAAAAGTTTGTTTAAGTGCTTGTTTTGACATTGCTCAAATTCTGTAGAAATAGAGACAGTTTTTAAATTAAACCTTTGAATAGACTCAATTATCTCAGACCTGGTGGTACCGCGAAAGCATTAATTTTTGCACATATTTGTACCTCAAAGGTATTTTGACGAACGGTTTCTCGCTTTGTCTTACTTAGTGTTCCGGGTTAGATTGCCGGTTGAGCCAATTCAGGAAAAGCTCTTTACTAAACTGGCTCGCGTCTGGGTGTGCTGGGAGACGCCCCTGGCTTATTTCCTTGTTTGGTACCTCGTAACACAGGAACATTTATTTTAGACCATGATAAGTCGTTTGTTGTTTGGCGCATATTTATATTGATTCATATACTGTCGTCATATATACACGTTCCATAATTTTTAAAAAGAAACAGAACTGCATACACAGATTTTCGAAAATTCGCTTGCCACACCGGGAATCGAAACGGGTAAAATCCAAAAAAATAACACCTGTACTTTTACGGCATCGATCGATAGATAGCGTCAGTCATACGGATCAAATCTCTCTAACAAACGTGGTAAATTAAACATTCAAAAAAACTCCAGTTAAAAAATTCCAACCTGTATATATATTTATTTGTAGTGTTCATCAAAGGCATAAAAATAAAGACATAGGTATATAAACTGTCAGTATGACACTGTACCGACCAGTATTAATTAACCCGATTTGTGCCTCTGGCCTTGAAGACACCAAGGTTGTAAGTATCCGGAACAATAGCAGGGACAGCGTTCCACTCCCTAGCGATGCGGACCAGAAAAGACGCAGCAAACTGTCTCACCTGACGATAAGTGTACAATCAGTACACAAAACTAAGAGCGAAGGCAGCGGCGGTACAGTCAAACACACGCCAGTCGGAGGGCTAAACGAAGCCGCGACCCCGTGGGTACAGACGAGATGTCTCGCTACACTCGGCTTTGAACACATCGCTGATAGGACCGTTTCTGTTTCGGCTGAAAACAGAAAAAAAACATTAACTTATTTTTTTATTTATATATTTTTGAACTGTAATTTATAGTTACCAATAAATGACTATTGACTATTAGCATACGAAGTAGCCTAATAAAATTTTGATTTAAACAAAGTGTCTTCAAAAAAGTTCAAAATGGTGCCGTTAATGTGCCATTTAAGTCACCTGACGCCGTCTGTCGTTACACTGAAAGTTTTTAGAACTGGCCACTTGCAAAACGATATAATAAAAAAAAAGTTCAAATTTTGAACATGGAAGTCTTTGCCAATATTATTGTGTATGTATGTCATTAATTGGTCATTTGTTTTACGATTTGGCGGCAAATTCAAAATTGTCTGTGTCACGGCAGCATGAATTTTACGCGGGAAAATTTTCGTGCGAATGATTTTTTATGAATTTCGATGTCATTTAAGTCAACAAGAAAGTTTAAACAAGCCCCATCTCATGCTTCTGTTTACAACTGGTTTAATGAGTTTAAACCTGTTCGCACTAATTTCACCGATAATCTGCGTGAGAGACGGCCTTCTACAGCGACGACTGAAGATAACATTAGGTATACTAATCAGATGGTTAATCAAGTCAGCAGCGAAATCATTCTTGATTAGTTGAATGTGTCAAAAACACTATAAATCGTCTGCAATAGACGTAAAGGCCGATGATGATTCAGACGATCTT
Source organism: Udea olivalis (assembly GCA_947369235.1). Taxonomy (NCBI): domain Eukaryota; kingdom Metazoa; phylum Arthropoda; class Insecta; order Lepidoptera; family Crambidae; genus Udea; species Udea olivalis. The sequence continues at coordinate 2,502,707 of OX376362.1, read as the reverse complement.
AAATTGTCTAAAATCGAAATCCAAACTGTACCTGGGGGGCTCCAAGAGCAACATGCCACGACGATTTCTACAATAGAAATCGTTCAAATGTATGGGGCTGACATAAGCGCCAGTGACAGCTTATGTCATTCCCACATAAGAAATCCCCGTGGCGTGGTGCTCTTGGCTAGCCCCCTTGTCCTTTATTATAACTACTATTCGAAGATGCATGTATTTGTAAAATATTGTCGGATTGTAGGTCAAACTTACTAAGTGACATTTTAGGTCAAAATGTTTTTAAGTAGGTAAATTCGGCATTTATAGTCGAAAATTCAAACCGACGATATGGCCCCACGTACTTTTCCTGCATTCTGATGTTCAGAAGGTTTCTGTGAATTAATAACTAAAATACGCCAGTTGTTCATCAATAGCAGTCTAGCATCGTGAATTTTCAAACCCGAAATATAAGTACAGCCAAAAGCATAAATATCTGTACGTTTCCAGGGCTTCAAAAATATCTTATCAAAACATTAGCCACAAAATCTATAAGAGAGTTCATTTAGACTCTTTGTTGACTAATAGATATTAGTGGCTAATGTTTCGATAAGATATTTTTGAAGCTTTGGAAAAGCACAGATATTTATGCTTTCGATTGTACAGTAAACATTTTTAGACAGAACGTAAACATAAAAAGATATAAAGTACATACCGTCATCAGCCAAAGCGAACTCTCTGAGATGTCCCAGCAAGGGCAGCGTGACCGTGTGCACTCCGCCGGCGTGCACGCACGCGTACGTGTTGTTGGCGCACTAAGAGAAAATAAAAAATTGATTGAGGAATCAGTGGAGTTTCTCTGCCACGTTGTTGGCACCTATCTCCTCCTGAAAGGATAGACCGATTTGGTTGGCACTACCGGTGTATTTTTAATGGGTTCTTAGATGGTTTGAAAACACAGTGGGAACCGGTAGGTGGCGCTGCTTTTCCCGGCAAAACGACGTCTGTCTGCTGGTAAATATATACATATCTGGGACAAATTACACAAAAATCATCTGACTCGAACTAAGCAGAGCCTATATAATGGCTGTTAGAGACTGATAAACATACTTTTATTTTATAAATATACTTCAATAGATAATGTCACCCAGCCAAACAAAAACACAAATTTTCGACACATGAATGTGTAGCGAATCCTACCATTGCACCAACAGGTCAGTCAAATTAGTTAAGGAATCGGCATTATTTCTCTGCTACCCTGAATAAGTAGCAACATCAAAAATTAAATAACTACTAAAAATATTGTAAATGTCAAGGTACCGATGTTTGGATGTTTTTATGTTGTTCCTTGATTACGTCTAGATCTTTATCCTGATTACGATGATATTCAGCGTACATAGTATCGTAATCGCTCAGCTGCAACATAATATAAGGACATTTCAGTCTGACAACTAACTTAAATGGCGCCTTGTGCCACTATTTTTATAAATGCTGAGCGTAGGGAACTTAAATTTGAGTATTACAATCGAAACAAATACAACTGCGAACACAAAATGACATATTAAGTGACTAGTGTCTGCGGTCGGGGTAGCGAGCAGAATCTATAGTTTGCCTAATATAGGATGATAATTTTGACAGGTTACGCCTATGAAGTGTTGCATTTTTTTTCGGCAAAGTGTACTACAGATAATATCGCACTTCATTGACAGGTACCGCCGCCCACTTAGTGAAAAACCTCGCAAACGAATAACAATTAGACAATAGAAAATCGGTTCGAAATCTTAACACCTACCTTATTTTATTCACTTGGGGGCTTATATTGTTGTAATTTACCTATATTTATCTCTTTATTGCACATTAAACTATTCGAATAACATTTACTTCGTTTATCTATAAAAACTAACGATTCCAAGTTCTATGAAATGATAAATCGGAAATCGAATAGATTCCCTAACGATTATTACCTACCTCATCCCTACTGTGAACTATCAAAATCATCATCCTATATTAGGCAAAGTATGGTACAACTTTCGCCATAAGATGAAATCCCTGACAGTTCATAATTGTCAATTATAGTGATGAAGCGAATGTAATTAATCGAGTTGGCAAAGGAATTGGAATCGGATTAACCGATTTTTAACCTTTAAATAAATTCTTAATAAACGGGTTATGGCTAATAAAGTTACATAATAAAACGCGGTATCTCGAAAATAATAGTTGAAACGCAGTCGTACTGATGCGAATGACGTGATTACAAAATGGTCGCTTATATTCATCGATTTTTTGTCGATTCAGTAGTGTCAATACACTAGTGAATGGCGCTACTTTTCACGCATCAGGCGCTGTAGAGATCTATTAATTAAATTTAATTTACTTCATTTATAAACAGTTAATAATAATAACAATAATTCAGACGGCTCAGAACTGGAAAAGTCCTGGCCCGGATGGATTACACAACTTCTGGTGGTTTCGATGTTCGCATCCATGCTTGGCAGTGCAGTTCCAGGAATCCCTTGAGGTTGGTTCTCTTCCTAGTTTCCTTACTAAAGGTGTCAAATTCAAATTCAAATTATTTATTGCATTCATGTTGTACATTGTTGGTCTTATATTTAAATTAAGTTCAGAACATGAACCCTGTAAGGGCACAGCAAACTGGGAACACTTAAAATATTTAAACTATACAAAACAACAGCCATTTCACACTATCATTATCGATAACATTTAACTTTCAGCCATCATTTGTTAGTGACATGTATTTTCATTAAAAAACTCTGACAGCGAATAAAAACTTTTTTCGATAAGATATTGCTTCAAATTTCTTCTAAATTTACTGATATTTGATTCTCTTTGTAAATGAATTGGAATTCACTTTCCTTTTACACAAATCTGGTAGTACCTCGGAAACAAAAAACTATAGACCCATCGCGTGCTTACCTACCATCTACAAGCTCCTTACGTCCATTCTAGCAAAAAAAATTAACACGCATGTCGTTGCGAACAATGTTTTGGCTCCGGCTCAGAATGGATGTAGGGTTGGGTCCCGAGGTACTAAAGAACTCCTCCTCATAGACACGACCATTTGCCTGCAAGTCCGGCGAGGCAGGAAAGCTCTCTCAACTGCTTGGATTGACTATAAGAAGGCCTATGATTCGGTGCCCCATTCGTGGCTGAGAAGGATCTTGGAGCTGTATAAAATTGATGCAACTCTGAGATCTTTTTTAAGCACATGCATGGGGCAGTGGATCACAGTCCTTTGTCAACCAGGTGGTGGGGATGGCTCGCCTACTCCGCAGGACTTGATAAGGATAGAGCGAGGTATTTTCCAGGGCGATAGTTTGAGTCCTTTGTGGTTTTGTTTGGCTCTGAATCCTCTTAGTACCTTACTAAAGGATTCGGAGCTAGGCTATCGGCTTCGCAGAGGGGGTGAGTTCATCTCTCATTTGTTGTACATGGATGACCTGAAGCTGTTTGCACCAAAACCCCAGGTCTTGATAAAAATCACTGAGATTTTTAGCAATGCCATCAAGATGGAGTTCGGTGTAGACAAATGTGCGGTCATGCATGTACAATAAGGAAGGGTTGTAGAATCACCGAATTTACAGCTCTCTGAGACGATGACACTCAGATCCATCTCTGAAGCCGAAACCTACAAATATCTTGGTATGTCAGAGTCATTGGGTGTATCAGTAGGAGACGTCGAGCAAGCGGTGAAGGAGCGCTTCTTTAGTCGCCTTACAAAGGTACTCAAGAGTTCTTTGTCAGGTGGCAATAAGGTGCGCGCCTTCAACGGTTGGGTGATGCCTTTACTGATGTACTCCTTTGGCATACTAAGATGGACTCAAACCGAGCTGGACGCTCTGGATGTAAGGGTCCGAAAATTACTCACAACATATCGTATGTTACACCCACGCTCGTCTGTCATGACACTGTACATCCCGCGGAAGGTGGGGGGTCGTGGTTTTTTAAATGCCAAGAACCTTCATAACCGCGAGGTGTGCAGTCTTAGGAGGTTTTTCCTTAGCAACGAATGTGGGATACATCGCGATGTTGTGGCAGTTGATAAGGGCCTCACGCCGCTCTCCTTGGCAAACGAGAACTGGCGTCAACTACCGGTGCTCACCACCGATGACCGCAAGGAAATATGGAAGAGCAAGGAGCTGCATGCGAGGTTCTATCGGGCCTTAACAGGACCTGATGTTGACCTCTCCGCATCGGTGAACTGGCTACGTTTCAGGGACCTCTTTGGGGAAACCGAAGGTTTTGTCTGTGCAATTGCTGATGAAGTTATCAAGGTGAATAACTACCGGAAATACATCATGAAGGACGGTACGGTCGACATTTGTCGGGCATACCGCCGTCCTGGCGAGTCTATTCGCCATGTTATTTCCGGTTGTTCTCACCTTGCTAACGGAGAGTACTTGCACAGGCACAACCTAGTAGCCAGGATTATCCACCAGCAACTTGCTCTTCGATATGACCTTGTCGAATCGGAGGTACCGTACTATAAGTACGCACCGGTGCCAGTTCTTGAAAATGGTCGTGCGTTGCTCTATTGGGATCGCTCTGTCATCACAGACAGGACTATTGTAGCCAATAAGCCTGATATCGTGCTGGTAGACCGATCCCAACGCCGGGCAGTGCTCGTCGATATCACCATCCCGCATGACGATAACCTCGTGAAGGCCGAGAAGGACAAGCTCAGCAAGTAACTTGACTTGGCTCACGAAGTGACCGCCATGTGGGATGTAGATTCGACGATCATTGTCCCGATAGTGGTTTCGGCAAACGGCTTAATAGCGAAGAGCCTCGACCAACACCTCGAGAGGCTTTCGCTTAGCGGCTGGATCAAGGGTCAGATACAGAAGGCGGTACTCTTGGACACGGCACGTATTGTCAGGAGGTTCCTCTCTCTGCAGCCCTAACCACCGGTAGTCTAGGCCTCGCCTGCCCCGCTGCCGGCGGCTCCCTAGGTTAAGATTTTTATGGTATTTTTATAAATCATTGTTTTTGTAACTTTAATCTTAAGTTTTATAATTGTAATTATTTAGTTTTTATAATTATAATTCATAAGTTGTTTTTAATGTAATAAATCTCTGTTTTTGTAAGAATACTATACAAATTTTATATCTAAGATTTATACTGAATAAAGAGAATAAAAATAATTTACTTGACAAGATTCGAAAGGACAATAGTTTTATAATAGTTTACAACATTTTCTTGTCACGCGTGACAAGGAACAATGAGAACTGTCAGGCATATCATCAAATAGTGAAAATAGTTTAATAAAATATTTACTCCTGGCTACCATTGGTAAACAAATAGAACTGACCGCGTACAGCTGCACCGGGAGCGAGGCCGGCGCGCCCGGCGCCTCCAGCTCCACCGCCTCCAGCACGTACAGCGCGTGGCTGTCGCCCTGCTCTTCCTTATCTGTGGACTGGATATATATTTTTAAGAACAAAATAAATGTAGAACAACTCACACTTATACTCCATTCATTATAGCCTTAGACAGATTAAAAAGGTTTTTTTAGGGTACACTTTGTGGTAAAAGTACAATAAACATTATAACTTCCAAGATTTATGCCGAATTTATAAAAACTTATACAGCAGCTGTCACACTTAATTGTTCTCATTTAAAGCAAAGCAACTTCAGAATTGATGAGGCTTTTGCTTAAATAAATTACTTTGTCTTGCCTCAACCTATATTGTCGATCTAAAAACCTAAAAGAAGCAGGGGTCTTTATTCGAACATATTTTTTCTGTCACTATAACTCTACAAGATCTAAAATGTCACATAATCCCTGCATAGGTTGTGGCGGGAGCGATTTTCAATTTTGCCAGGTTATACTTAGGTATGTCATCCGGAATTGCAACGTCAAATGCAAATTGTCATTTATTTTAGCACCCCTGCTTCTTTTTTCTAACGTTATAATGAATGAAGTTTCGATCATTTGATCCCACACTAAGCAGGGCTTGTACAGCAAAGAGCCATGTGGTCCCACATTTAAGCCTCGCCTTTGATTTAAGGTGCAATAATGGGCACAAGAGAAATGAAGAAATTCAGAAAATATTTATTTTGTGCAAAATAATATAAAAATAAAGCTTAACATCATTCTACAATTTTTTCTGCTATACAGCCAAAACAGTTGTCACTTAGCTAGCAGTGGAACCATAACAGAGAAAAGTACTTTGCTCGTCAGGATTTCTTCAAAAAGGAACAATTAAAATATCAACATCATAGGCTTATCTTAGGCCAGAGGCTTAGCGTGTTAACGAAAGTAATAACCGGTCCATATAAATAATGACAGACTACTCGTCGTTGCAAATCAAAGTTTAAGATAGCGTGAATTTATCACTTTGACCGGGGATTGTGAATAATTTGACTGTCAGAATCGTCCTTTGGCGTATATTTTGGGTGGGTAAAATAAAATCGATTTGGATGATTTCATTATCAAAATATTTTAAGTAATATATAAAAGTATTTTTAACCTGTACTTCGTACAGAGGCTTTCACGCACAAAACTATTGCAAAGTGGGCCTTATGTCAGCAGCAATAGGTGCCCCTATGTAAAGGTTGATGTGAACGCCTCTGTACTACAAGGACATTTATATGAATTCGAGACCATGGCAATTGATATGTTTTCTGGCGCATATTTAAATAAATGTATAAATAAAATAAATATCTGGGACGCCTTCTAATTAATGAATGAATGAATAAATGCCTTAAACCAAGATCAGCTGACCACAAACTAAGCAGAGCTGTCTTTATGGGTGTCGGAGACTGATAAACATACTTAAATATTTCTAAATACGTACTTAAACAGATAATAACACCCAGACACACAACAAACACAAATGTCCGTCACATGAATGTTTGTCAAGGGTGGGGTTCGAACCCACGACCTCAGGTGCTAAAGGCAGGTTTGCTGCTATTGCACTAACAGGCTAGCGTATACATTTTTATTTATGTTTACTTACATTTGGCAGCAGCAAGCAGTGATAAAGCGAGGCGGAACAAGTAGCCACAACTACAAGGGGGGGAGTATCCCCACCACCAAGAACTGTGATGGAGCAGGAGTCAGTGCCGTAGTTGTCGTCCGCCGGCGGGTACATGGCCAGCGGCCCGGACAGCTTGGCTGGGGAACTGTAAACGTAGAGGTTATAGACAGATTAATGAAGATTGAAGGTATTTCTGCAACAACTGAACACTGCCTAATGTTTCATTTGATTACCAGGATCTAAATGGACACTTAGCTATAACTTGTAACAAACACCCTGCAACGAGTTTGACGTTAGTTGGCAAGTGCTACTCGTAACATAGAACCTTGAGGTGAAAATTGACCGGTTAAATTCCAAAATTACCATTTCACTATACCCTTCAATATTCCCCATCACACTCATTTTCCCATCAAACTACCGCTTTATTTCATGCTTCGAATCTAGAAGCCTAGCCCATGCTGGACGGCTTAAATATATTACATTGGTAAAATCTTCATACGTGACAGCCTGCCTTAGTTTCACGACACGAATCTTTGTGAATTTTGCATTGGAGTAGGGTCCCCTATTTCAATAATTTGCAAGCACTTAACACAAGCTGCAGGAGTGCCGCCTTCGTTGGTATGGTCATGTCTCTCGGAGATCGGCAAACTACGTGGGCAACAAATGTCTGGCCATGCCGTCTCCGCCAGGTACCGGTAGAAGAGGTCGACCCAAGAAGCGCTGGCTCGACGTCGTCAAGGGTGACATGCGTGCCAACAGACTCACCACTGAGGATGCACAAGACCGCGCGAAGTGGGCCAAGAAAATAAGAAAGGCGGATCCTGGGACCTCACACACCAGTGTGGGTTCACAACCGGGATAGACCGCACGGATGATGGTGATGATGACTTAACTCGCTCAATAAACAGAAATGATCATTATCATCAGGGTGAGGGCTTAATAACTATTGCTGACGATATATATGTGGATTTCCGTTTTTTCTTTAAGTAGTTGTTTAGTTAGAATAAAGTGGCTTTAGAACGTATTCTAGCATTTTACACGCTCAAAACGTTAGTTTTACAGACCTGGTTCCCTCCAGATCTGCGCTCGTCATATAAACATCACCATTGCCCCTCAAAATGAGCAGGCTCTCGTCCGGAGCCGGCGTGAAGTCCACCGCAGTGTCTCCGAGACTATCCAGCAGGGTACGGCCAGCCAGCAGTCCCGTGGGCTTGGGTCCAATAGAGAATATCTTGACTAGTTTTGGACCGGTTTTGAGGGCAATGTTGTACACCCTGAAAAAGTTATCAAACATATATTATCATACCGAACTATTTAAGCTCTTCACTTGGTCATAGAAACAAAGACATCGTTCCAATTTTTGATCACAATACCCTGGAAATTCGAGTAACGCTTTACCCGACTTCTGCCACACGGCTACAAGACGTTGTGAACCATTTACAAAGAAAAGGTTCTATTTCATTATCGCGCCACTTCTGGAAGAGTAACAAAAATCATAGACATTTAAATAGATGACACGAATGTGTGTCCTTCGCATGTCGGAAAGGAGTTTATGATGCTGCTTCATTTAGTCAATGCTCAACCGTTATGAAGACGGATTTCAAATTAAAATCTATTGAGAAATGGCGGATAAATATCACTAAAACGCTAGGGTGAAGTAGCAATAAGCGTAAAAATGGAACTCTCGTTTTTATACAAACGGAACAAATTGCATTATCTATTCAGAAATCCGTCTGTCCCATAACCACATTGGTTTGCTTAAGTATTTTTGTCAATAGATAAAGAATAACAGTTAATGTTAAATCACCAGTAATAAGCATTACATAATTTTGGCGCGTTACTTTAGTCAAATAAGATGAGTCATACCTGATTGTATTATCGGAGACGAGGACCAGCAGACGAGAGAGGAATTCAGGATGCCAGTGAACTCGCCGAACCTCTGCCTGGGAATACAGGAACCTTTCATCTAGGGTGGCACTCCTGAAAAAAGAGATGACATTAATTTAACAAAATAAAATTTACGGAAATTTACTCAGTTTTTGTATTAGTAACACATTTAACAAACTCGCCAATACAACTGAACTACTCGTAAGAAACGAATTGTTAAAAATTTTCACTTAAATCTTAACATAATGTTAGTACGAATATAAACCTAGACAAAAAATGGTAAGAGTGCTCGGCACAATATCAGGAGGTAGGTACTGGGGTCAAGTCCCAGAGCAGATTCAGTATTCGCATTTTTAAAAACAAAAACCGGTTTTGTGATGATAAACCCGCATTTGGCAAGCTTGGATAAAGACAGTATCCAACGAGTGTAGCGATACTTGATTACAATGATGGGCCCTTTGGTTAGCAGTTTCAGAAATCAATTTGTAAAGATGATCAGATAATAATTTACTAATCGTCGTCAGTTTAAGTTGCTGAGATAGGCACCGCTTACAGGTAACATTTTTGCACAGAACACTATTTGATACTGTTACCCATTAACGAAACAATTCCATCCCTCACAATGCAATTAAAACATGAAGCATGCTGCTCTTGCCCGACGCACGCCGTCAAACGGCCACCCGTGAGACCTCACACTTCAAATTACTGACCCGCCTCGCGCGAACGATTAAGAAGAATGGGGATCATGCGATTTGTAGTTGCTCTTGTTTTAGATTAGTATACTTTTGGATGGATAGATAAAGCATTGTAACTGACTCGTTGGCTGGGTTGGTTCGTTTCGGCATTCTGTCTTTGTTTTCGGACAGGGCTCAAAGATAAAACATAAAGAACTCCCAGATTCTGCTATTTAAATACCAAAATTTCAAATAGCAGGAATTAGGGATTGATAAACATTTAGATCCTGTTCCCATTAGGCTTATAGTCAGCAGCTGACTGACCACTGACAAACTCTGAGAGGCGGATCTGTCGCTAACTTAATTTCCAGAGAGTGGTGAACTGCAGCTTACCACGTTCGCAGCGACTCAGCTGCTCACTGAATGGGTCTGCAAGCGAAACGCTGCAAACTGCGTACAGTACGCGCTGTATGGACGTTTCATTTAAAATATTGTAGGGAGGCGAAATAGAGGCGAACAGTTAGCCGCTCACTTTAATAGGAACACGGCCTTAGTAGACGAACAGTTGTGTTTGTTCTTTGTCTGAAACGCAAGTCCAAATTGAGCAATCTTCAAACTGATGCGCTGCTCGAATATTTTGTCAGTAAAAATGAAGGTGGCTCCTATACACACATACATATCATCACGACTGGATCCCGAACGGGATACATACCTACCCCAGTTAACTGTTGCCGTCATGATGAACGGAACACTCCGAAGTCCACTTTTCACCAAGCTATTTAGAATGAAACGTGATCCATGGTGAGCTTTTAAACATTATACGGGTGCTTATAACCCCTAGGCCACGATGCTCTCCCTGCAACATGTAAATTCCATTCAGATTTCACGGGCAGCTATACTTGAAAGTACTTTTCAGGATTCTGGCTTCTGACACTTGTAGTAACTATTCGTAGTTAAGGGTCAGATCTAATAAAACTGTGCATGTTTCTTTTAAATTCGAAATTATTTATAATAGTATTAATAATTCCTAACGCACATTCTTCAAAAAATGTCTACTTATCTGCAATTTTTTAACTAGCCCGTTAACCCTGCGAGCGGGCAGGTGGTTTTTAGACCAACCCATTATCGGTGGTAAAAACGGTAAAACGCCGTCCATCCTTTACTCCCAGTGATAAATACGCGGGAAGGATCCGCGGTGCCCTTAGTCCGGTGATAATAATTTGATTACCACACAGGTTCGGTTTTTTGGCCACGGAATTAATCGCTCGTTTAGAGGTGGGGTTAAGTAACGGATTTCAGAGTTCGTATTTTTAAGGTTTGGTGCGTTTGAAAGGTGTTTTAGTCTCATTCGAATTGTTTTTTTACAAAGTGGGTAGCAAACAAGCATGCTGAACGCCTGTCGATAATAATGATGGTTAAGGGGACGATTGTAGAGCTGGGTGCTATACAAAAGTTTCCTGCTGACCAAACGACTCTCAATGAGTTATATCTGCGCAGGAACATGACACTAGCTAAGCAGTGTTATCTAACTGTAGTTTTTCTTATAGCGGAGGTATTTGCATTATGATAGGAAGCTCAATTACGGACAGAAAAAACCCAGTTCCAACATCCGTAGAAACCTCTAAGCGCCATCGGGCTACCCGACAAACTGCAGTATGAATGTGTGTATGATGAATAGGCCCTGATTTCTAATGTCTAGACTAGCTAGCCTGCTACGTATGTCACTTCTGAGATCTAAAAAACCAGCCATTTAAGAAGCTAGGGAAACACTTACCTCAATTTGGCTGTAAAAGTAGTTAAGATAGCTTATGCACTTCTCATCATTTATATCACATATTTCCTGTACTGTACCCTACTTAATGGCAAATAAAATATTTGTATTTGTATTTATTTATATTTAAAGTGCTTAAGATTGTGAAACTGGACGTTTTGAAAAAGGTTTGTTTGGCCATGTTTTCCGTCTTGATACGTTATTTTCTTTATTATACCCAAAAAATGATAACAGCCCTACAAAAAATATGCAAATAAACACTAAGGAAAAATAAACGTTAAATTTTCCATTAGAAGCAGGAAAATTTTTCTATCAATTCATATTCCTCATTGCTTTCATCAACTTTTCCCTGTCAGAAATCAGCATCCATTTACAAAATGACAGAAAGAAAGCTAATTAGGAGGAACCCGCGAACATCGATCAAACGAAAAGGTCCAAAGATCTGCATCGAACGATCGCATCGCGACAATCAATTTTCATTTGCGACAAAAACGCAAAAGAAAGGGGACAGATGGCGGGCGATTTTTAATCGTCGAAAGAAGAAGAATGCTCCGCAGTCAGCCGCAGACAAACCGTGGGTAATTAATGACGCGCATTTTCCCCGATACCAATAAAAAGGAACGTTAAACAAAACAGTAAGCCGGTGTCGAACGAAAGGAGAATTTATCATGTAGACGGCAGAGACAGTCGGACCGCCAGTGTCCATTTGGATAATGCCCAACGCGATTAAAAATATAAAAATACCCCACCACCCACCGGGGGCGCGGGCGGATTTGACGGAGGACACCGCGCTGAGGACACAAAAGGATTATAAATGAGAAGGAATTTTAGATAATATTTGTACGTTGGATGTGGATTGTAATGTTCCCGGAGATCGGCCCCCCTGCGGCCGGCGCGCCTTCCGCGATCCGCTCCTAATGACTGTTTGTATCAATTTGTTAGTATTGTATTTGAATATTTTCGACCGTTCGTTACGATTTTAATCCCCTGTGGTCGACGGGATCGATGCTTTTTGTTTAATATTTCTGTTCGCCTTTTTATTTTTAATTCGGGCCCGTTTGATCGCGACCGCGTTGATTAAAGGCGGCGCTGAACTTTTTTGCGGCGATATAGGGAACCGACGTTTTGTTTTCGACATCCTTTTGCCTCGCACTTGCCTATCGGGTGCTTTTTTTGCCGAAGAATAGGGAGAGATTTTTGCAACTGAAACATTTAAATGGAAGTAGTTCTTTTACGTTTTTTAATACACCGCTCTAATTACATTTGCGTAGCAGCGATCGTACAAAGGGGTCGAATAAACACGGAATAATCTAATTCATCTACGTAATTAATATGTTTAATTTTTTCGTGGATTTTAAAAACGAAGGATGAATCCGAATGAGCTCGCCGAGAAAAGAATAACAGCGGACCGCGACACAGAGTGTTTTCAATTCATTATCTCGAAAACAAAAATTTCATTAGCCTCAGAGATTTCCTTTTTAAATTTAATTATTCATATTTAAATTAAACAAAATATAATAGAGGGCGGCTCAAAAAAGCGGCTTTATCGTATCATATTTTATTAACCAAATTTATAATTCTGCGCCGATTTGAGTAAATCCTAGCGGGGGTATCCCTACTCGGGAGTTCGGGCGGGGAAAGTATTTATGAATGCCAAGCAGAAAAATCCACAATAATATTTCAGGGTGGACGTCCGGTTACTTCCCCCCTGATCTATTTAAAAAAGAGGCCCGGAAGGACAAAAGGGCTCGGGTCGTAAAAAAACTGGACACGTATAGAGGTTACCGCTGTGGCTTTGTCTGATTCTTATTTTTTACCGGATCGGATCCGCTTTTTATCGGTTTTTGTTCCGGAGACAGTGGCGGCCTCTGTTCTAATGCTCGGCCCATTTGTAATTTTATTTTGGACCGCCTTTTTCGGTTGGCCTGCGAAATGACCAGCTCTTTATTTTATGATTTATGCAACCTGTATGGACGGGCCTTGGATACCTTTTTTCGGGACAGTACAGTAACGTACATAACTTATTAATAAATGCAAAATTTTGTTTTCTTATGATATTTATCTCGGATGACTGTGTTCTGGATGTAGCTCAAGGCAAGATATAAATATAAATATGCGCCAGACAACACACCTCTTGTAATGGTCTCGAAGTAGGGATTAATATCCCTGTGTCACGAGGTACCACACAAGGAAACCAGCCAGGGGCGTCTCCCAGCACACCCAGACCCGAGTCAATTCAGAAAAGATCGTTTCCTGAATTGACCCGACCGGGAATCGAACCCGGGACACTAAGGAAATCGAGGCGAGAAACCGTGCTACAGCGCACTACGCCAATCGTGTCGTCGTCGTCGTAAGATAGGCAGGTATTATTGAACTGGCCTGCTGGTGCAAGGGCAGCGATCCCCCCACCCATGGCAAACATATATGTGACGAATATAATAATATATATAAATAAATAAATATCCCTGGACATTATTCCACACAGCGCCATCTAGCCCCAAAGTAAGCTAATTAAAGCTTGTGTTATGGGATACTAGACAACGGATAAACATACTTAAATACATTTTCTTTTGTAAATACATACTTATTATACATAGGAGACACCCAGACCAGTACAAACAGACATGTTCATGCACACAAATGTTTGTACTGTGCGGGGATCGAACCCGCAACCTCTGGTGTAGTAGCCAACTTCTTAACCATTACACCAAGTCGGTCGTCAAATATACATAATATATATATATATATATATAATATCGTCAAATATATATAATATAATATATAATGATATTGTGTTTGTTGTATTGTTTTTATCTTTTTCAGTGTATATAGAAATGTTTGTATGTTGATCAGTCTCTGCCACCCATAGTACAAGCTCTGCTTAGTTCGGCCTGACACAAGCAATTCTACGCTTAAAAGGAGCCTCCAGCCACAGTTAATGCTAATTTAACTTATTTGAAATAAATAATTTATTATATTATTATTTATTATATTATATTATTATTATATTAACTGTATTTCAATGAAGTAAATTAACGTAAAAATTATTGATCACCACACAAACTTGTTTTATATTTTATATTTTGAACTTATAAAAAATTAGCCTTCTTTTTTTTAAGTCAGGTATTTATACATGAAGTATTCCGTCATAAGATGTTTTGAGCTTGAGCTATTCAACTGTAAGGTAATTTGAATATTTTTTTTTTTGATAATTTGTATTTTTATATTAGGGTATTTAGAATTCGGGTATTTTGAGTTCGTAAATTTCAAATTAAGGCGTCATGTTTTTTGAGTTTCTAATATGTACCCTCGGGGTCAGATGATCTTGGTGTTATTTGTCTCAGATATTTATCTATACTAAAATTATAAAGAGGAAAGATTTGTTTGTTTGCATTGAATAGGCTTCGAAACAACTGAACCGATTTTACAAATTCTTTCACCAATATAAAGCTACATTATAAATAAAGAAACTTGTAAGTCCATACCACGCAATAACTCTATCTCACTTAAAATTAAAGATAATATTATTAAATCTGACGTTGACATAGCTAATACATTTGAATCATTCTTCGCTGAGATACCTTTTATTACTACCAGTAAACTAAATTCTAGTTCACTACTAGCTAGTCATCTCCTCACATCATGTGTTGATGCCACTAGTTTTTGCTTTGATGATATATCTTCTCATACCATCCTCAAAACGTTTAAAGAACTTAATATAAAAAAACGGAGGATTTATGGGGTATTTCGGTTGATATACTTAAATCAATCATAGATACCATCTCCCCTACTTTAGCGTTACTTTTTAATAACTGTGTAGACAAGGGTCAGTTCCCTAATTTAATGAAATTTAGTAAAGTCAAACCCCTTTATAAGTCAGGTGAGAAAAGTGACCCATCAAATTATAGACCTACGAGTATTTCTATTCTACCGGCAATAAGTAAAATTTTTGAAAAGATAATATTGAATCAATTACTCTCTCACTTTGCTTTGAATAAATTATTACAAAGTAATCAATTTGGATTTACTAAAAATAGGAATACAACCGATGCAGGTGTTGCGCTCATCAAACACATATTTAGTAAAAGTAAGTAAGTAAAAAATCATTTATTCATTTAAGCTTGTATAAAGCACTTATGACATGTCAAAAAAAGTATACAGAAATAATAATAATAAACGTAAATAAAATAGTACAATATTAGTACACATCGTGAATATACATAATGTGAATCTACCACCGGTTCGGACGTTGCTTCTTATCGAGAAGACTCCGGCAAGAAACTCGATAGTTACTCTTTTCAACTTTGTTTGTTTTACAAAAAATAAATTCAGAGTACAGTCAATGCGAGTAGAAAAAAGAACACAATATTGAGCAGAGGAGCAGATTATTCCTACTATGACCACAAACTTTTGTCGTTCAAGTAATCCTCTACATTATAATAACCTTGTTTCATTAACTTTGCTTTAATTGCAGACTTAAACTTGTGAAGAGGTAGATCAACAAGACTTTGAGGTATTTTGTTAAAGTATTTTACAGATTGACCCACAAATGAGTTTCCCACCTTGTGTAGCCTAAGACTGGGAGTTTTCAATTTGTTTTTATTTCTGGTATTATGTTTATGAGTGTCACTGTTTTTTTTGAACAGATGCAAGTTTTTGCGCACATACATTATGTTATCTAAAATATACTGAGCATGCACAGTTAAAATATCGATCTTCTTAAATACTTCCCTAAGCGAGTCGCGTGGTCTAAGTTTGTAAATGGAGCGGATGGCTCTTTTTTGAAGTACAAAAATGGTGTTCAAGTCTGCAGCTGAACCCCACAACAGTAGACCATACGACATAACACTATGAAAGTAGCTAAAATATACTAGTCTTGCTGTTTCAATATCAGTCAAGAGTCGTATTTTTCTAACAGCACAAGCAGCGGAACTGAGTCTCCCTGCCAGGGCCGTTATATGCGGACCCCATTGCAACTTAGAATCTAAAGTTATTCCTAAAAATACAGTAGAATTTGTTAATTCTAATGGCTCGTCATTCATACTTACAATAGTATCAACCTGTCTCACATTGGGCATAGAGAATTTGATGCACTTTGTTTTTTTTGCATTAAGTAATAAATTATTACTAGTGAACCAACATAGTACTTTTGAGAGAGTATTATTTACATCGTCAAATGCTTGCTTACCTCTGTCGACTTTAAAAATCAACGAGGTATCGTCAGCAAATAATACTATCTCACAAATATCTTTGACATAGGTAGGAAGATCATTTATATAAATAAGAAAAAGCAAAGGTCCTAATATAGATCCCTGGGGCACTCCCATACGTATGGTGGCACCGGAAGATGCAGTTCCGTTGATACTAACTTTTTGAGTTCTATCTGTAAGATAGGATTGTATTAATTGAGATGAGATACCTGAAACACCGTAATGTCTTAGCTTAATCAGTAATATTTCATGATCCACGCAATCAAATGCTTTTGAAAGGTCACAAAATATTCCTACTGCATCTTGCTTGTTTTCCCAAGCATCAAATATGTGTTTGATAAGTGCTACACCTGCATCAGTTGTGCTCTTGTGTTTAGTAAAACCAAATTGTTTCTCATGTAGTAAGTTATTTAAATCAAAGTGTGAAAGCAGCTGGTTCAATATAATTTTTTCAAAGATTTTACTGAGAGCTGGTAGTATAGAAATGGGTCTATAATTAGATGGGTCACTTTTGCTACCAGATTTAAAAAGCGGGATGACCTTACTAAATTTCATCAAGTTGGGAAACTGACCTTGGTCTATGCAATTATTAAAAAGTTTAGCTAAGTGGGGTGATATCGTATTAATGATTGATTTGAGTAGATTAATCGAAATACCCCACAAATCTTCTGTATTTTTCATATTAAGTTCCTTAAATACCTTGAGGATGTCATGAGAATCAACATGATCAAAGCAGAACTGATTTGTGCACCCATCAACACTAGATGTTAGCAGGGACTCAGCTATATGTGGACTAGAATTTAACGTGCTTGTAGTTACAATAGGTATATTAGAAAAAAAAGTTTCAAATGTATTTGCTATTTCAATCTCAGACTCAATAACATTATTTTGAATTTTGAGAGAGAATGAGTGATCGCGAGGTTTCGATTTACAGGTTTCTTTATTAATTATGTTCCAAGTGGCTTTGATTTTATTTTTAGCCAGTTTTATTTTGTCTCTCAAAAAAATGGACTTTGCAATATGACATGATTTCTTGAATGTTTTTGAATATAATTTAACATGCTCAACTAGTTTTTGACAGTTTGAGTTAGCTTTTAATCCATATAATTCGTATAATTTATTTCTACTTTTATGGATGCCTGGAGTGGCCCAATCACTAAATTTAAACTTAAAATTATCAACAGTTACTTTCTTCTTAGGAAAAATATGGTTATGTTCATGCAATATTATCTCAAAGAGATGCCTATACTGATCATCTATGTTATGATGACCTTGGGGCAGTAGGTTAGAAATATTTTTATTTATATTCGTTTGAAACTTTTTTACTCGACTCTTGGTAACTGGTCTATAACTAATATCCACTGATTGAGAGACATGACGGTGCTCAAATTTGGTCAATAGACCACAGTGATCTGATTTCAAACAGTTTATAATTGATTTCTCAATAGAGATATTTTCACAAAAAATATTGTCTAAGCAGGTGGCTGTTAACTCGGTGATCCTGGTTGGTTGATCAAAAAGATTAAGTAAATCAAATGATTTAAAAAGATTTAAAAATCTTACAGAGGTCTGAGAAGAATCTAAAATGTTAACATTAAAATCCCCACATACAACCACCTTCTTGTTTGATTTACAAACCTTTTTCAGTACTTCTTCCATGGTCTCTTCGAACTGACAATAATCAGCAGAAGGGGGTCTATACACACACACAATAATAATCTGCTCTAACTCTGCGCATGCAAGTTCAATAGTTCGCTCAATTGAGAGTGCTACTATGTCTTTACGCTCTCTAGATTTAAACTTATTGTGAATTAATATCAGTGACCCACCGCGAATAGAGGAACTTCTCAAGAACGAACTAATGATACTATAATTATCAATGCTAATCATGCATTCATTTTTTTTCAGCCAGTGTTCAGTTAAACATAAGACATGTATATCCATACAGTCTAAAAATAAACCTACTTCTAATTCTTTGCCAGAGAAGCCTTGCATGTTTTGATGCACAAAGTTTATAAAATTATTTTGGGGCTTCTCTTTTGTCAACTGAATCAAAAATTTGATGCGTAGGAAGGAAAGCAAGATGCAATAGGAGTTTTTTGTGATTTGTCAAAAGCATATGACTGCGTAGATCATGAAATCCTACTGATTAAGCTGAGACATTACGGTGTTTCAAATATTTCACTTAGCCTTATAGAATCTTACGTCACTGATAGAATACAAAAAGTGAGTATCAATGGTACGAACTCTTCCGGTGCCACCATACGTATGGGCGTGCCCCAGGGATCAATATTGGGTCCTCTGCTGTTTTTGATCTATATAAGTGACCTGCCTTATTTTGTCAAAGACCTATGTGGGATTGTATTATTTGCTGATGACACTTCTCTGATTTTTAACGTAGATAGAAGTAACAAAGCACTTGACGACGTAAATAATACTCTCTCTAAGGTACTGCATTGGTTCACGAGTAACAATTTACTGCTTAATGCTAAGAAGACTAAATGTATCAAATTTTCTATGCCCAATGTAAGACAGGTCGATACCATTATAAACATGAATAACGAGCCATTAGAGATTGCGAATTCCACACTATTTGTAGGAATTACTTTCGATTACAAATTACAGTGGGATCCGCATATTTCTGCTCTGGCAGGAAGACTTAGTTCGGCAGCTTATGCTGTTAGAAAAATAAGGCTCCTGACTGATATCGCAACAGCAAGATTAGTGTACTTCAGTTATTTTCACAGTGTTATGTCGTATGGTCTACAGTTGTGGGGCTCGGCAGCGGATCTCAACACCATCTTTATTCTTCAAAAAAGAGCCATCCGCTCCATTTACAACCTTAGACCACGCGACTCGCTTCGTGAAGTATTCAAAGAGATAGATATTTTAACGGTGTACTCTCAATTTATTTATGATAATGTAGTATATGTCCGTAAAAACTTGCATCTCTTCAAGAAAAACAGTGATGTTCATAAACTCAATACTAGAAATAAAAATAAGCTCGTAACTCCCAGTCTAAGACTGCATAAGGTAGGAAAATCATTTGTTGGTCAATGTGTTAAATATTTTAATAAGATTCCGCAAACTCTTGTTGAACTGCCTCTTCACCAGTTTAAGTCACAAATTAAAGCTATGTTAATGAAGCGAGGTTATTATAGTGTTGAGGATTTCTAAAACGATAAGAATTTGTGGTCATCTTAGGTATAATCTGCTCCTGTGCACACTTTTTTGTTATGACTTTACTCTGTCAATTCAATTTTTGTGTTAAAAAACAAGATTGAAAAGAGTAACCATCGAGTTTCTTGCCGGAGTCTTCTCGATCGGAAACAACCTCCGAACCGGTGGTAGAGTCACATTATGTTTAATTATGATATTTACTATCATAGTATTATTTTATGTAAGTTTATTTTAGTAAACTATATGACTTGTCATAAGTAATTTCTATAAGTCTATGTGAATAAAGATGTTTTTTTACTTTTTTTACTTTTTACTTTGTTATCAGAGAGTGACATAGGCAATTTTTATAATTTAGGCTATATTTTGACGGGAAAGACAGTCTACGTGGGCGAGGCCACTGACGGACAACTAGTTTATTATATTTTCGGTAGGATTGAAGCGACAAGTTTTTCATAGTCTATGGTAATCGCTTACTATTAGTACTGGGTAGGACCCCAGGACCTTATTTATGATATAAAGATACACAACGCGAACATAGCTAGCCCATTGGCGTAATGGGTTAAGGTCCTACATAAAGCGCCAAAGATCGTGGCTTATTTTTTTTTATCGGCTTACATAAATTATTTAGGATGTATTAATAAATTTTCCAATATGTTTATCAGTTCTTGCTCCTAATCCACAAACTTCAATCAAAGTTGAGCACCCTCCAAATTGATGCTGTCCTGTCACATATCAATAGAAATGAAAGAGACATACATGTACCGACTGCTTAACTTTGACTGGCGTTTCTGGATTCGGGGGTTAGCTTAAGGTCAGATGATGAACATATTATAATATGTCATGCACGACGACAAGAGGTGCACTCTTGCACTCATTGAATTAATAACAAAATATTTAGAGCAACTTACACCAAGATCAATAACAAGACACACACGATAACTATAACAATTAAAAAAAAATAGAAAACGATACAGAACAGATATAAACGAATTTCGGACGCTGAAGATTCAGGGCGGGATCAGAACCTGCGTCTTCCATAGTCCGGGTGGCTGCTCTAACCACTTATCCTGTCTTAAATCTTCAGGGTTCGAAATTAGTTTCTTTCAAGTTTTAAATATTTTCTATTCTTTACATGAAAACAAGCTGTGAAACTCTAAAAAACAAAGTAATAATCAACAAGAGATCAAGATCCATAAATTACAGTAGTTTGCATGAATATGGAATTTTATTGACATATTATTGTCACTTACATCTGGTATTTGGCTAAGCATAATAATACTACCATACTAGTTATCGCGAAATTGGCTCGGGTTGCGCAGCAATATTATATTTTTTTATTCATTGTAACAAGCAATGTTAGTAGCTTCTTAAAACATTATTCACTAATTCATAAGAGTGTTGTTTTAACTAGCAAATATTGATAAGTTTCGCTAACCAAACTGGACTGGACTGGATAATAAGTCAGACCAACATTATTTTTTTACTCAAGCATGTCTTGCATCCGATGGCTCTTTTTATTCGGGAATAAATAAAATTAGAATCTACACGAAAATAGGAACTAACACTAACCAATTTGATCGCAACATTATAATTAACAGCCCCCAGCAACCTTACAAAGCGTGCAAAGGAAACGTGGCCACCCATAAATTTACGTACCACGACTCATCCCAAGTTTCACACCATTAATTCTTGCCCGCAGTCCACTGCATTTTTTCCATTTTCATAACATGCAAAAAATTGCTTTTCTATATGCAAACCAGCTACGTCTCTTGCCCACCGCCGCGTTATAATGGGATCATCTATATCCCTAATATATATCTCAATGAAAAAAAGCATGGTAATACAGGGGACAAGTTTTTATTATTTAAAGTAAAATTGCACTGTTTGAAATTCTTGTATCATGATCAGCTTAATTACCAGGGAAAATGTGTTTTTGGCGAGGTTTGCAGAAAGCTAATGGCATGGCAAACTCGATTTGCCTAAATATATTGATTGTTCTATAGGGTGATAAAAGTGCAGGATTCCAGTGTTTGTAACTAGATTGTAAATCAATGGGTTGCCGAAGGTTGTATTTTTGTAGCAAGGTCAGACATTCATGTGGCGAAAATGTATCTTGTCTCTATGTTTATCAGTTTCTGAAACTCGAAGAACAAGCTCCGCTTAGTTTGAAGTTAGCTGTGATCGACTGTTAAAAAAACAGGGCAAGTGCGAGTCGGACTCGCGCACCGAGGGTTCTGTACAAACCTGTAGGTATATTTATTAACAATATTATTATTATATGATGTAACTAAAAACTTACGGTTGTCGCAATTTTCCCTTTATCTGTGCTATAAGACGTTGCTTCGTACCAAATTTCAAGGTTCTGAGTTCACAGGAAGTAAGTATCCTGTAAGTTTTGATTCCCTTGCGAGTGCCGAAAATTTGCGGCATGAAAGACTGTATCTTTTGATTGCTTTGGCTTAGAAGTTTGATTTTTTCACAACTTCAAGGGACAGTAGACCTGAGTATTTGATATATATTCCAGCTTGATCCCTCCACGCGTTCCTGAGAAAAAGGGTCTTGCCAGACATACAGACGGACGGACGGACAACAAAGTGATCCTATAAGGGTTCCGTTTTTTCCTTTCGAGTTACGGAACCCTAAAAACGTGAAATTTCGTGAAAAGCGAATTAAATCATAATCCTTGATTTGCCCAAAACTCGGCTCTTGCACCACCGTGCCCCATCACCTCTATTCAGCAATATATTGCGGTTCCGATGTTATATTGAGCCCGCCTTTGGTCGCATTAAACTTTTTTCGAATTTTATGTTACGGAAGATATTGTTCTTCTTGTTTGAGGGCCCCTCTAATGTATCGGTGTTATTATTTTAACCGTTACGAGGATGAATGGTTCTAGCTCATGAATATCAATTTGTTGTTACGCTTTACGAACAGCGGATGTTGGCAGTCATATTTTTGTTTTTATCTTTGGAATGAAATATGAATTTCATCGACATGTTTTGGAGAGTTTCACTGTACGTTTTTGACATAATTTTAAAGCATACATACACCTTAAATATGTTTGGTTCTGCAATAATATAGTGATTTAAAAACATGCTATTCTCTACCACTTAAACTACCGTAGTCGTGTAAAAGCGTACGGCCCAAAATCCTGAGATTTGTGATCACCAAACGGCATCAGGCAAAAGTGGGGTTTATACCAATCAATTGCAATGACTTGATTGCAGTGGTGAAGGTCTTGGCCCAGCAGTAAAACGGTATAAAGGCTACCTATTTACCCTAATCGCAATAACACAATTACATATTTGATCAATCTGTCATTATTTGCCAGTGTGGTGGTCTTGCGAGAAGTCGTATGTCACTGCGTGAACTGTAATGCTTTGGTCTCTTGATCGTAACGTAAAACGCTGCGGTATGCGGCATGCGGTGCTGGACACATATTGTATGGAATCGCTGACATAAAAAAAGCTTGCTGAAACGGAACAAGAGACCATTCTTGACGTTCATCGGGGATACGACGCTGAGCGCCATACAACTTTGCCATGTTCAAAATTAGCCTTTACTATTGTAGCCAGTACTCTTAGAGACACCCCACACTAGCGCTATTTGAGCGTCAGCGTCTTGCCGACGCCGACGCTGCGCTGGCGCTGGGCGTCCTCTGCGCGCCGAACGTCGCGTCGCGCCTCGCAGATGCCCTATACAGTCAGTGAGAAAATGGAATCCGACGATTTTTTCTAAAATCACTCATACAACTGCTTTCATCAAAAGAAGTACTATTTATTGGGTTCTAGGCGTGAGAAAACGTACCTTTATTATTTATTAGGCCATTTTTTAAGTTTTACTCAATTCAAAAAAGCTTCAAGTCAAGATTAGATAATTGTTTATATCATCATTATTTGAGAATATGAGATACTTTTGCGTCGTGTTCTAAATTGTTTCACATGATTTAAAGTAAGTAAAATAAGAAAATTACACATTCGCACATAGGAGGCTAAAAAGGTACATAAAATGTGTAAAATGTAGTTACGCTGACGGCAAAAGCATTTGCGTTGTACATTGTAGTCGCCAGCGCAGCGCTTCGGCGCGCGTCGCTCAAAGAACGCTAGTGTGGGGGCACTCTAACTGCAGATCACATCAAAGACCATGCCATCATCCATTAAAATATTATTCCAAACAAAAAATATTTTAAATATCCTCCACAGCCGACTCAATATCCGAAGAATCCCAACCAACCGCATCAACATTCCCTTATCCAGCACAGCTTTATCGCGGCTAAACAACGATCACTCCGGGCCACTGCTCGGTGTAAAAATTCTATTCCTTTTTTTCGGGCATTCCTTTTTCCCGCCAACCGCGGACGCGGTCGAAACTGTTTAATGATTCGAAAAACGTGTTCTATCAGCTTGTACGCGGAAACAACCGAAAAAAGCGGCCAACAAAGGGTTCCGTGTGCAAATATAGACTGGCCGGAGACTTTTCTGCGGTCGAAAATGTGTCTAATCGCATGATTTTCACCTTTATTGCTTGGTGAAAAGAACGTACATTAGATTTTTCGGGTGCGTATAAGGGTTTTGCTGAAGTGTTCGCGCAGATCTCATCGGCAATTTATTATATTTTGTCCGTTCGGAATTTACGATTATTTGGCTAACACAATGGTGGGCGCCGATGATTGGGTGTTTTCCTAACGCCAATAAATGTGTGCGATGACAGGCTGGCTCTGATTTACATTGATGGCGGCAGCGATCATCAGGCTTTATTCAATGATAACAAGTGAAAAATATCGTCAACCCCTTTGCTGACGTGGGACATTTGTCAGATTTTCCAAACAGTACGATTAATCAGATTCAGCTACTTAGGCATTACGTCGGCAGCATACAAATATGAATGTCCACCGTCAGAATCTAAGCTGCCATTTTTCATATAAATATGCTGGAAATGAAAATGACCCGGCACGATAGTACAGTTAAGAAGAATTCGTGTTAGACACTATAAGATTTAATAAATAAATAATATTAAGTATGCGCCAGGCAACACACCAATTGGCGTGGTCTCAAAGTAAGGATATATTTCCTTGTGTCCTTAAGGAAGGAAATATTTCCTTATGTCCTTAACTCGTGGGCGCTCTCCGACACGGTGGACAGACCTTATCAAGTCGGTGACGCACTCTAGCATTAACGATTGCTCCCACTCTGCCCAACATCGAACTGCATGGCGGAGCATCGCAAATCGATTCCTGCCACCAGTGGGTTATGGGAATAGACCAATATGGTATAACCATGACCAGTCCGTCAAGAGTGAACGATTAAGAAGACACCACGCAAGTCTAGGCGGGAGAACCGTGCTACAGTGCACTACGCCAAATTGAAATCGTGTCCTCAATTTGAAACGAAACTCTTATTTTTAATATAATGTCTTTGTGGCCGATCATTAATAGTGTTGAGTGATCCGTAGCTTAAAATCTCAGGCCACGCAAAGGGTGTATTCGGAATTTTTGAAAAGCCTTATGTCACTTTCGTTGCAGCAAGAGCGGCAGCAGTCGAATATCGCAGTCTAAAGATAAAAATATAAATAAAACAAAAATTAAACCCTTGCCCCATAACGGGGTCGAGTCAATAACCTGCACGATTTACGATATATTTATATTTACAAACGCGATAAAAAATTGCCATGAACAAGGGCCGCGATCGGACACTTTCCGCTGTTTTAATTAAAAACACCGAATATTATATACGGTGGCAATTTTGTGAGCGGACTAACGAACGAATGTTGAGAACTGGCAGCGGTACCACCGGTTTTGTGTCGAGTTGATACTGTAGGCGCCACTGTCCAAGGAGGCGCAGTAACTGCATAGTCGTAGTCACGTATCCGTTATAATACGTTTGTTGTACGCCTGCTTGCTGCTTACATATAAAAGTCTCGGAACGGAATCGTTGAATTATATGTACGCTTGCTTAATGTGTTGGTATCAAAAACATATAAGTATGACCCATATATAAAACACTAATGTTATTGTTTTAGGATTGGCAGAACGACCTGCAGGATTAAAAACCACTGTGCCAAATGGTCACACCACGACAACGAATTATAAGAAACTTAATCATTAGGATAATAAATGAATCGAGTAGAGTTGCATTCGAGTTCCACTAGTATCTCCGTATAGAATTAGAAATGTTTGGGGTGGATTTTGAATAGTAAAATAGGATTATTAATTTATTCTATTTTTGTGCGTGACGTTTAATATGCAAGCCGCTCCCCCGGGCACGACATGTATTATTCTTATAATGCGTGCAGTTGGTCAGTCGTCATTTATTATGATGATTTTTTATCTATTTCTATCCCGAAGGGATGTAATGGGGATTTATGTCGTAAAAATGTATGAAGCTGTTTTTAATGAATGCATTTTTGAGTTTTGGCAAAAATAAAACAACATTGGGGACATCTTTCATCAAGATCATATTATAATGACCCGAAGCTAAGCAGAGCTTGCACTGATGATCGTCAATGTCGTCATAGACTGATAAACATTAGATTACTATAATGCAAAGGTCGCGACCTTCGCGGGTTTGATTCCCGCACCAGCACGAATACTTGTTAAGAGGTAATTGTGTTTTTTCTGGGTGTTTGTGGTACCATTCTTTGTTATTGTATGCCAAGGGATACAAGGGAACACTGAACACTAATTATTTTATTTTAAGACCAGAGCATATGAAAGAGTATTGTAACTTTGTCTCATTTAATTTATGTTTATTTATTTGAATCTGAAGTGATTGATCAATCCACATTTCCAGTTGCACCAAAGCATAGATGCAACCTCAATGTTTTTATTCTCACTTTCAGGTTAAGAAAAGATCTTTATCTTTACTAATACAAATTTATTTATTCGTCATCATAGGTGGTAACAAGTTGACAGGTATTAAGCATATGCAGTATGTCCATGATCTTGCCGGAGTCTTCTCGAAGTTGCTTCTTGCAACGCCCGAACCGGTGGTAGATTCACATTATGTATATTCACGATATGTACTAATAGTGTACTATTTTATTTAAGTTTATTATTATTATTTCTATATACTATTTTTTGAGATGTCATGGAACTATGTGCCTAGAATGACATACGAAGTTATTTAATTAAAAAAAAGAATTGAGCTTACAAAATTACATTAGAAGGAATATTAAATATACATTTGATTTACAATCATAATTTAAATTCATTATCACAAAAATATTCATTAACATTATAATAACATTTATCCATAAGGATTTTAGATAGGACAGATTAGATTTTTTTTAAAATAAATGTTCTTATGCGTTCTGGGAGCTCATTGAAAACTCTTGGAGCCATCTCAATCACACTCTTACGCATTAGTGCAAATATTTATACTACAAATATTTGTACAGACTCTGCTTTTTCTAGGGCGAAGGTTGGGTTTTTGATCCTTAATTTTAAACGACAAGGAACAACAAAGAACTCTAGCCTACTCTGGTGCATCTATTACGAAATTTCGTGAAGTTTTACGACGTTTCGAGAGGCTAAAGCCAATAGAAAACTAGTTGTATAGAATTCTTGGAACTACGAGTATCTAATAAAAAATGATGATTTATTTCCCAAAAAATCAACATACATTTTCATCTTTAAATCTGACGTTTTATACCCTCTAACCATTTTCGCCAATAAGTAGGCGCTCTTTACGGGAAAGAAGATGCACTTCCGACAGTCATACCAATGACTACTGATTATAAATTAAAATGAGATCTCCCGACACAAGTCAATCCTGTCAGTGCGCAGGCACAACGGAATGGGGTATCGTAAAACATCTCGTGCAAACTGACTGAGGCGGCGACTTTACGGCTCGACGGAAACAACAACATTTTTCACGTGTACGGCCAATGATATAGTGAACATGGAAGAGGCATATCTTGTATAAATAAACAACAAACACCAAATGTGTTGCTAAGCGCAACACTCGAGAATGACTTGACCAATTTGGGCAATTTTTTTTTAATATTTTTGTTAAGGCTCAAAGAAAGTTCAGTTCTTATGGAAAGAAAATTACAAAGAAAATAATAAAACTACATTTTCTTTTCCCATGCAAACCACTGTTCCCAGCTGTCAGACAGGCAATAATTTTTGACAGAACGAAGTCTGTCGGTCAATAATTTTAAAATGGAGAATAGTATACTTTTTCATTTTACGAATTGGATGGATGATGTTGATCCGAATGGTGAAGTGTTCCTGGTCCAATTTATTATTGTAAACAATTAACCAAAAAAAATTGTTTGGGCATTGGGCATAGTCAAATGGTCAATATTTATATGATAAAGCAACGAGTTACTATGTCTGTAGAGTTCGATTATGCTATACAAAACCTTTAATAAACTAATACCAGACGGACACTTCACCGCATACCTGAGACAAAACTAGTACATTCAAATGACCTTTTAGGCCTACAATACAAAATTTGTGTGGATTTACATTGGACGGTTGATCATCTCAAGTTTGGCCAATGGTGCCCTAATACATTAAGTATTTGTAATAAGTCTAAGTTTAGTGATTTAAATATCTTCAGGAGCGACAGCTTCAGTTTTGCTTCGTAAACCTTAAAAGAACCTGACCCTGTTGTTCCTTCAGATAAATCGATACTAAAATACTACTAACAATGAACCCGTTTAGTTACCACATCTATCGGTTGTTGAGCTTCGTTAACCAGCCCTCACCTTTAATAATTGACTGTGTACCGATGCGGGCGGACTTTTTCCGCAAATCGCCGATCCGGGATAACGGTGATCAATATTGTACACCGGTATTCCGCGCCGAAGCACGCGTGCAGGGTTGCCATAAGACCACTAATTACGATTTCTAATAATCTGGCCATGATGAAACCGTGAGGATATTCCGGTAATCCTCCTAACTACCCAGGCTATATTTTACGTGAGGAACCGTATTATAGGTTTC
Source organism: Udea olivalis (assembly GCA_947369235.1). NCBI lineage: Eukaryota > Metazoa > Arthropoda > Insecta > Lepidoptera > Crambidae > Udea > Udea olivalis. Next base: position 2,474,061 of record OX376362.1, on the reverse strand, counting down.
CACAACTGCGATATGTGTGATGGTGGTCATCTTTCACTTGAAAGAATAGCTTGCAGAAGGAAACTAACGCTTTTTATGCGTCGCAAAATTCTGGTAAGTACGCAATGCTAGAGAATCGAAAGAAACAGAGACCCCAACCAACCATCTATCAGCTGCGTGAAACAGAAAGGAACCGGTTTTCTGGCGGAATGGAGGTTACTCAGTTAAACTTGGGAAGAGCGAACTTTATTTCAAACTAAATGCACGATATTCCAGATCACAGTGTTCGAAGACTTTCAATTTCTCTACCTTGGAACCTGGGCCAGTACACCTACGTGTATAGCGTTTGCATATTGCCATGTTCCGTTTAAAAAGCCTTGGCGAAATACGTCTTAGGCATTTCTTTTAATTAGGTCTTCGGAAAGACCGCAACAAAGACTGAGAACCTTATTCTTATACACCAGGGAAATAGTCTTCAACAAATTTATGGATGAGAAAATTTGTCTGCTCGTTACAAGAGCTAAGAACACATACAAACCTTTTTGAATAGATCATTCAGCTGAACGATCTATAGTATGCTAAACTAAGAGTGCATTTTGTGTGAACTAATGAACTGACCACGGACAGCCCTGGGATAAAGCCCATAACCCACGTAGATTGAATTAGTCAGGTGGTTTGATTGGCTTTCGTCACGTTCATTGTGATTGCGGTGTTGATTGTCGCGAATAAGCGATTGGTTCATTTGGCAAATTGAGAATTTGGGTTGGGTCATTGTGATCTATATTATGGGTACACTGTTATAGCTTCGGTTCGTAATAACTCAAACAACGGTGTTTAAGCCAATTGGCAGTTGTATTATCATTACAAAATGTCAAAAGTCCTTGCAAAAAGAAACCACAGGCGTTGCTGCAGCTTGTGCATTAGAAGACAACATTGGTAAAGACCAGAAAAAATCGTGTTGTTTATTCTACTTGGGGAGTATTATTATTATAGAACACCGATTTTTTGGAGCCAAGTCATCACTTGCTTTGCGATAGATCATAAATTCTGTTCTTTTTCTAAAACCGAAGCACACTTTGCCCTACTTAGGAATAGAGCCCAGAACTCCTGGACTTCGTGTACACGCTCTCACGGAGGCGTTTGTTAGGCGCTGTAATTTCATTTAGTAAATTAAATAAAGTCAAATTCTTCCACCATTTTATGATTACATACAACCCGGAGGATGTTTTTTACCTTAAAATAAACTCGACAACTTGACTGCTATTCAGAATTTAGAAATGATTAGAATTATGAATACCTTGCACGATGTAAGTTCCAAACAAAGAAAGAGCATATATCTCCCACATTATGTATCAGCTGCAGCATATATGCTAATTTTAAACCAAACGCGTTCACCAAACAAAACTACTAGAGAAGTCGTTAAAAACGTTGCATTGAATAATTCACCCGCCCGTCCAGATGAAAATATTTCAACTACTAGAAACTATACCGATCGCTACGACACAGAATCGCTTGCATTCGCACACGGAGTCGAGAGCACCGTGGGTTTGAAATTAAAAATTCTGCCAAGCGATTACAGCGCCAAACGTCATCTACCTTCGAGCCGGAGCCACCCTAAAATCGTACTCGCACGGAGAGCTTAAAACTAATACATCTGGGAGGCGTGTGAGGGGGGAGGAGGGGGGAGCCCCCTCGTGTTAATTATTCACATTTTAATTTACGGAGCCCGGCTCTGGGCAGTCGGGCCACGGAAAAATGTCTTGCAGTTCTCCGTTCGACAGGCTACGGGATTGTACCAGATAGGTGTTAATTTACTGTAATTTACTTCAGTCTGGCCTTATTAAGCCTTCGAGCTTAAGGTTAATGTTTGTTGAGATGTCTGATTAAAGGGATACGTTTTTCCCGGAGTGGATTAGTAGAGAACGAACGCCTTGTTATTATGTACTGAAGAACTTGTATTGTTTGAGAATTCAGCGAGGTTATTTAGAAAATGGAGTCAACTATATTGTTCACAAGATGAAGTGGTGATATTGACTGCCAGAAACTTTTTTTATGCAACTCCATCGAATAAGCAGTAGACCTTATTTTCAACAATTAGGCAGCACGGCACGCAGAAGCCTACGTAAAACAACAAGACATATCACCACCTCCACCCAGTGGTGTTTGTGATGTCTTGTTGTTTAAGAGGTGGTGATGTTTGCCTCAGTAGGCATTTTCTTTATTTAAGGTAAAAAGAAGTGTCATTTTTGAAATATTTGTGATACAGGTTTCAGATTAGGTTCTTCAAACCGAGGTGAACAGATCAAGGCGAACGTCTAATTAAGGTTTCGGTCAGGTAAGTTTAGCAATCAAGAGTTCAAAAAAGTTTATTCTAAAAAAATAAATACCTGGCAAGTAATAATATACCTAAATAAATTGATTCATGATAAGATTAAGGAAATTGTTTTTTTTAATGTTTAATGAAACGAATTTGTTAATTTTTATTCTTTAAACTAATGCTGCTTAGCCGCAGGTTTTCATAGCTTCACCGGTCTGTAGAGTGAGAAAAAGGCTCTCAACACAAAACTAATATGTTGAAGCTTATTCCAAAATGTATTTTCAGTTTGTGACTCGCTGACACGAGCTGAGGGTGAAGCAAGTATTTTCTAAAAATCTTATTCACGTTCGGAATTCTAATAATGAGAAAACATATTCCTGAAATGGCTGCTTCTCCCTACCATTCTAGCGGCGTCGAAGTTAATAGGCGTGCATTATTCAAAAGAATACTAAACCAACATTCAAACACGTAACCCCAAACGTATTAGACATCACTTCCATAACACATGCTTTGAATATTACAAAACAACCCCTTTTAAAACAACGACGGCTATCCTCTTTCATTTGATACAGAGAGAAAGAGATGGTTGGCTTTAGAGTAGAGGATTCCGATGAGAAGAGCGATCAGAATACGGACGCACGATTGCCATCTAAATAATTCAAGCGTATATCCCGTCCTTGTATCCTTTGGCAAAACTAACTATGCATACCTTGCAGTTGCATTAATCTTTATTCTCATCGGCATAAAGGTGATTTTCAGGGTTGTCTTCCTTGGTGACTGACTAAGGTGAGTTGGTAGTGACGTATGGAGTTTTTACAAGCTCTTATGCGAGATGTCGATTCGAATCTGCCCCTGCTTCGTGATATGGCAAAAACAATGAATGCTGATCGTTACCCGTGATGGCAAGACGTGATGGCATCAGGCTAATAACCAGTCCGCGGTGGTTCCCCATTCGGCATGTAAATAGACGGTCAATTATTGAGGGTTTGACTTATGAACTGGTTTATTGGGATTGGCATGTTTTGGTCATCCAGCATTGGGTTGAAAAAAAGGTTACAGGTTCGATGGTTTGTTAGCAATGTTTACATTGCCTTGGCATTTTAATGAAAATCCAGAGGGTAATTTGTTTTTGGATTTTTGGAAACATGATAACCCGGGTAACATAATGTTGCGGTGTGACTTGAGTCCCCACTCATTTCAGAAAGGAGATATTTCGGAAAATTTCAGAAAGGAGCCAAAATTAGGCGAATAATGAGTACATCAAGGTTTTGCAACAAATATTGAGTATCTAGAAAGGGAAAACATAACGTTTTAAAAAAAAATTTTGTTCTTATTTAAAACAGTCAGTACAGTACTTTTTTATCCCTAACGGTGACTGGACTACGGAAAAAGACAAATTACCAGAGACCCCAAGATACTCGTACGTACAGAAAGCTATTTCATAAGTGTATCTTGATCAGTAGGTCGCCATTTAGATGTCTGTAATTCTGTCAAGTTCGAGCTTCCTAGCACCATAGGTGCACCAAAGTTCTATTCTAGTTATTTCAGCAGGCATTTTTAATATTTTAGTTTAATCTTAAATATCAGGTCCTCTTCGCCGGACCGCTGCGTAATCAATTTTGCTCGCATAGCCGCCTCACAGGTGATATTACCATATTTTCGTTTCGTCGCTTCAAAGGGTCTGAATTTCAAAAATACGACGGTACTCTCTCATTAACTTTCCAACATAGAAGGAGCAGGACTGGCATAGTAATTATGTGGTGAAGGTGAATCTTGGATGTTGTCAATTTGTACAGCTTTGAGAAGTTTTGAAGATATTTACGATAACGTGTCATTCGCTAAGCGGTAAGAGGTCAAATTTTGAAGCAGAGTATAGCGAGTTATGGAATTTTCAAAAGTAGTCAAATTTGATCACGAAACCTCATTTAACAAGCGTGTCGATAGGGCCAATACAAAAAAAACATAACTTGTAATGATGGAAACTACTGCCTGGCAGAACTTTATCATATAAATTCCGATTTATTTGTTTGGGATTTAGTACCTTATACATTGATTGTTGATTCGCGCGCGTAGACTATTTATCCCGTTAAGAATTAGCCTAAAACAAATATATATGGCCTATGTCTCTTGCTGATAATGCAGCTTTATATTGGTAAAAGTTTTTTTAAAATTGGTCCATCAGTTTCGGAGCCTATGCAATACAAACAAACAATCAAATCTTTCCTCTTAATAATATTAGTAAAGGTGATTTGATTTCGATTGATTAAGGTGTTTGCCCTACAGTGGAACAGTTCAATGTATAGTTGTATGCTACTTAGATACATAGATAAAACGTTTATTAGCATCTCCAACACACACGTACATACAATACAAGCTTACAACACCGTTATAAACAGGAAAAATACAATCAATATACTATCACATACATGAGTGTGCTGCGGTCAACTAAGGGTCATGGCTCAGTGACGTAGTTATCGCTGCAAGAGCGCATGCACTGATTTTCAGCCACCGCCCTGGAGGGTGCAGAAACATCGGAAGTTAAATACATTTCACATATGCACATAAGCTTTTCGTCCAATATCATACATTCGACGGCACGATTGGCGTAGTGCGGTTTCTCGCCTCGAATCCCGCAGTGCCCCGGGTTCGATTCCCGGTCGGGTCAATTCAGGAAACGCTCTTTTCGAAATGTCTAGTACTTCGTAATACATAAAAGAATAAAATGGTGACAAAAATTTATAATATGGTAAAAGAAGACAATGAGAACGAAATAAAAAATACAATAACACTACACTAAATAGTAAAATATGTTAAAAGAACATATCACAGCATTACGCTACTTCGCGAGCGAAAGTGGAAACCCTAACTTCTGTTGATCCAGACATGTTTTACATTATTAATTTGTTTATTGTGACGCCAATAAGTAAATATTTTATAAATAAATTTAAATATTGTGTTCTCAAAAAAGATTTAAAAAAATATACACATTATCATAAAATTAACTTAGGTCACTATCAAAAATCCATGTCTGCGCTTTGCAGGCCAGATTTACACCTCATAGCGAGAGTGTTGTTATGTTTCACAATAATTGTATCAAGTTAATAAAACAACTGTAAATAAATACCCTAATGAGTTAATACCACCTCCACATAATATTCCATTAGTACGGGGGTGTTGCGGGGGACGAAAGGTGTTAATTATACGATTTTCTTTGAAATAAGTTAATAAATATTGGATAAGGCGCACCCTCTGCCCTTTAATGAACTAACTCGCACCTACTGGTTGCTTTGCAGTGGCCAATAGTATTATTAATATACCTTTATTTATAGTGTGTAGACTGCAAAAAATATAAAGTGCGTGGAAATTATATCGTTTGGTTTAAAAAAATGTACATTGGTGAGATATTCTGTAGTTTTACAGAGTGTCATATTTTCTAGATAGATTAGGTGCAACAAAGTTCGGCGTTGATCCGCCCATGCAACGCACACCTCAAGCGTGTGCTGGGCGGTATCCTCGTCAGCGCCGCACTCGTGACACCTTGGCGTTGGCTCACGCTGGGCGACTTTGTGCAGGTACCTCCCAAAGCATCCGTGCCACGAGAGGACCTTCACCAGTCGGTACGTAAGGGGCCGCCTTTCCCTACGCACGCACTGTTGGAGGACTGGCCTTATGGCGTCTATGGTCTGCCGGCCATAGACCGCATCAGCCAGGTCCTCCACCCACCGCCGAAGTAGCGCATTCAGCGCTCGACGCCTGACGCCCTCTATTTGATCTTGATAGAGGCGCGCGTTCCTTGCCCTCGCTGCTGTGCGGTACTGGTAGGCAGCAGCGAGAACTTCCGCCTCTAATTCCTAGGACGCAGGCAGCCCCCGCGGATATTGTGCGGTACCCTCTGATGGCTCTCACTGCCATGACCCTCTGCGGAGCCCGCAATAGGGTTCTATTATGAGCAGTGAGAGCCTCTGCCCAGATGTAGAGCGCCATACTTTTTATAATGCCGGCGTAGACCCGCCGACACGTTTGGTCTGGGCCGCGCTCATTAGGGAGCAGGCGGATACCGTCGGTAGGGACCTCTCGCTCCCGGCCTTGGCCATGCTCAGGAGCGAGCAGACATGGACGGCAATGGTCTCCTTCTGTGAGGAGGTGATGACGCGGAAGGAGACCGCGGAGAGGGCCCGGGAGGATGATCCTCTGGCGGCCCCTCTCCGACGCAGACGGCCGGGGGCAAGAAGACGGCGGTTCGCCCGTCCTCTTCCTGCTGCCTAAAAGTAGCACCGGGGTGTAAGCCCCTGGCTTACACCCCGGTGCCATGCATGCCCTATTCCATGGTGCTCACGTCTGGGGGTGTGCAGTATACCGGGACGCCCCCGTAGCGTGAGGAGGCCCGGCGCGTAGGCTGGGCCGACCGCTGAGGCGACGTGGTAATCCGTAAGGCGCCATGTTGCCCTATTCCATAGCGGTGAGGGTATACCTGGGTGTTTTTTAGTGGGTATGCCGCTGGTCCTACTGGTGAAGAGCCCCACACTCCCCCACTGCCCCACCCAAGCAGTGGGATAGTTCGTAAGGCATTTTTACACCCGGAGAAAAAAAAAAGGTGCAAAAAAGTTAACAGGTATTTAGTTATTAATTAATTAACAAAACGAATACAATAACGCATAATTTTATGCAATCATTTTAGGTTGCCGAAGTTTTTCTAAAGAGCTACTTGATAGAGTTGTTCAAGATGGGTTTAAAGGTTTTTGCAGGATTGATGTAAAACGACGTACTATAAAAGAAAAAAAAATACATACACTACGCCAATAAGTAACATAATTATTAATTCGCGAAAAGGCGACGGTCACATCACAAGACAGGATAGCTGATTAGCGCGCGGGATCGAAGGTAAGCATCGGCGTTTGATCTGCGCCGACGTGGCTTTGATCAAGCCGACTTCCGAATCTTCTAAATTTGATAAGCCTCTTTAGCAGCTAAGTTACAATAATCTCTATTTACTAGTTAATGAATAATTCAAGAAATTACGCAACACATTTAACAATATATTTTATACTACACCTGCTCGGAAAGTACCTTGATACTTCATCAAATTTACGGTAGAAAGTACGTCATTGCATATCGAACAAATATGCGGGGAGAAAACGCATCTGAGCGGGAGAGAAAAGTGTATGAAAATCCATTTCTTACGTGGTTTTTCTTTTTTAATTTTGGGTAAGACTAAGCGCCGGTAACCTAAATATCAAAAGCCAAAAAGTTTTACTGTGACTACAGTGAGTTTTTATCTCCAAGTTCGCAAAATGACACTGGCCACTAGCTGTGTGTCGGATGGTGAAACAATTTGAAAAAAAAACATGTGAAAATTGCAGACGCCATTGGCGCCATTTTCAATTTGTGTGTTGTTTGAGGATTCAGTTTTCGTAGAAAGTAAAATAAATCAAAATGATAAGTAGTGATAGTGATGATGAAGATTTTTTAACTCCGCCGCAGTTGAAACAAACATTAATGGAAAAAGTGTTACATTAAGCTTCACTAACTGCAACAATATAAATAATAATATTTCAATATATATAATATTTCAATATAAATTTCAATTAGTAAAGATTTAGTTTTTTATTGTCCTCGTAGGTGTATGTACTATAAAGCACTATGTATCACTGGAGAGAAAGTGCGATTCCCGATCTCGGGTGTTTTAAAGCCCTCGCCACCCTCGACGGTAATCGGTCTCTTTCTCCTCTCGGTGAACAATGTACTATTATTCAACTCATGTATTGCGAGTAGAACCATTTAAACATTTTAAAGTCAGTTGTTGTTTAATTGTTGAAATAATCTGTATGCTGATGATCTTCAGCTGTACGTACAGACTGACGTGAAGGGGTTTGATGAGGCTATTTTCCAGTTGAATGATGATCTCAAACGCTTACTTGACTGGTCTATCAGCTTCGGGATATCGGTAAATCCAACTAAGTGTCAGGCAATTGTGGTAGGCACCCCGCGGCAGCTGGGTAGCCTTGGGACTGATTGGCCGGTGTTAACCTATAACGGCACTGTTATACCTTACAGTCCTCACGTCAAGAACCTTGGCCTGCTTATGGACAATACTCTGAGTTGGGATAAGCACATTATTGAAACGAGCAGAAAAGTCATTGCGTCCTTACGCTCCTTATATAAATTCAAAAACTTTCTTCCTCTCGGCACCAAAATTATCTTAGTACAAGCACTCCTTATGCCCCTCATTGACTATGCAGACGTTTGCACTTCTAATCTGTCCCAAGGTCTCCTTGATAAACTTGAACGCTTGGTAAACAGTTGCATTAGGTTTATCTATGGTGTACGAAAATACGACCACATTTCTCCCTTTCGTTCTCAATTAAAATGGCTTAAAATTCGTCACCGTAGGAATTCTCGAACGCTCTGTTTACTTTTTAATATTCTTAGTAATCCCAATTCCCCTAGATATCTGAAATGTAATTTTAAGTATAGGGGCGAGTGCAGCACGCGCAACCAGCGCTCGCATAGCCTTTTGCTGCTTCATACTCCTCTTCATACGTCTTCCCATATGTCGAATTCTTTCACATTAGCTGCCATTAGGCTATGGAACTCGCTGCCTAATAAAATTAAATTGTCAACCAGTAGGTTTTCCTTCAAAAGAGCAATCCATAACTTCTTCATAGATAAACCTTAACTCATTTAACCAAGCCTCTCTCCTTTCAAGGCAATATTTTAAGATTTAGGTACGATATTTAGTGTATGTATCTTTAAATTTATGTATTATGATTATGTATGTGTAATATGTATAATTTTGGTATAAGTATGTTTTTTGTATTAATAGTATATTTTATTTCCGGTTTTATGAGACACCGCCAACACGATTTCTGCTTCGCCCAGTGGTTGACTGGTAGAGAATGCCATTAGGCATTAAGTCCGCCAATTGTACTTTTTCTTTGTGCAATAAAGAATAAATAAATAAATGAATAACTGCACTTACAAAAAAAAAAAATTTTCAAAATGAAATAAAAAGAGACAAGAATCAGCTCCTGAACCGACTGACACTGATTTCATCTTAAGTTTTAAAACTTTAATGCAAGACAATTAACTTTTATTTTAGACAGACACTTTTACCGTGACATTGTAATACAGACGTACTTCAGAAAATGTATCAAAAAAAACGTATCAGAAAAAAATAACGAACTTTTTAAGTCATTTTATGGCTACGTCAAACAACATTTCAGACACTTCTAGATGACTTATGAATCTCAATTTTCTGCCTAAACAGCAGCAGTTCTTCGCATCATGAACCTGCCACTTTCACCTACTTAACCTGCTAGGCACTTCATTCAATATTTGTATTTTTCATTCTTTAGTCGACACGATTAATTATTTGGTTGCAAACAAAAACAAAACAAGCTGGCCGAATTTCTCACCAACCTTATCCTGCCGGCCAAAATAGCCAGTTTCCCTGAACAAGACGTGCGACCATTTCTTACCCCGAATGGCGCGTCGTGACCGCAACGTCACCTGCGATGCGATGTGCGCTGGAGGTGACAACGGGTTTGCACATTCACAACGACTTTACGGTCGCATCTTGTATCTTGTCAAGCTATCATGTTAAGGCGGAACAAAGATATAGGAAGATCCATATGTTGAAAATGGGTTTTGAGCAAAATTAAAGTACCTACAGGGATGATGGATTTGAAAAAACCGATCAAAATTAATGGTGTCGCTAAAACTGCACAAACGGAACATTCTAGTCCAACGTATAAACGTTGAACAGCTATAATTATAATTTTTTAAGCACTTTAGTCATCTTCGTATACTGTCTAATTCACACTAACTTACTTTTGACAATCAGAGCGCAATAGAGACCCCTTCATTTTAAAACTTAAATCAAAGTCTAGGTCCAGTCGTTAAGCTTCGGTAATTGCTTACCATCAGCCGTACGCGGGCCGTAAGCTTGTTTGCCACCTTGTGGTACAAAAAAAAAGTTAAGCATCCTTGAAACCCGTAACGTGACAGCAGAAATCGAAGTGGCAGCTATACTTGTGAGGGGAGACACATGTTCAAGAATTCAGGCGTCTGTCTGAATTCAAAAAGAAAAAATTGTTGAAATTCAGTTAAAAATTCTCACTATCGGAATTTTCTCCCACGCGACCAAATGACCAAACAGCGACTTCATTATTAATCTCGCACGGGTTAATTAGCTTCCATAACATACACGGCCCGAACCCTCACAAAATCCGCTCACTCATAAATACATCGCTCGAACCTACGCGATCTCAGAAATTTCCAGTTTTCGGCAACGCACTTAATAATTCACGGAGTAGGCGCGGACGCGAGCAAAAATGAATACTCTAATGTGAATGGAACTTAGTCCGGACCTCGCCGACGGCAAAATAATTAAAGCATAGCATTAAAAATTCTTCCAGAGAGCTCTGGTCTGTCCGGATATGTGATAATATTAATACGGCCCTGCTCGCCCATTCTAAGCATCTCGCAAAATCTGCTTATTACAATTATTCAGATGAATATTGCATAGGTATACCTGGAAGGGTAAAAGTTGCATAGGTAACGAATGGTTAAGGATTTTTGTACGTATAGGTACGCAGCGCTTCTTTACTTCGGATAGGGAATTTTAAACGAAAGCACCCTCGTGTTTAATTAATTTGTATGTTTAGTAGGAAGTACTTGTGAAATAATTGTAACTATAAAGCCGGGTACTCACTAGCGAGCTGTAACCGTAACCGTTGCATGTACTGTTAACAAAATACATAGTATGTACGTGGTTTGCGAACCTGCTGCGAGCGGTACGCGTGCGGATCGCAGCGAGCCGACGATAACAAGGTACTCATTGCTGTAACCGTAACGTTGAACGTAAGCGTTACCGTTACTGTTACCAAAAACGAAAGTATGTACGTGGTTCGCGAGCCTGCAACGAGCGCTACACGAGCCACTCACAGCGAGCCGACGATTGTCAGTTTTTGCCGCGAATCAAGGGGCGCTCGGTGCATGTAGACTTCACGTACACACTAGAACCTCGTTACTGTATCTGTTTGGTTACAGAACTGAGTTCGCTCGGTGAAAGCGTTCGGGCGTTCAGCTTAAGCTGTAACACGCGTCACACACTACAACCTCGTTACTGTATCACGCAAGTTAAGGTTTCTGCTCGCTAGTGAGTACTCGGCTTAAAGCTGCGATGTAACCTCACCAACCTTTTAAAACTGATTGTCATTAGTAACAAGATTCTGTACTGGAAAAGAAATTTCTGCCAGTGCCTTGATTGTGCAAATACACAATAAATATAAAACTCTGTAGTTTCGTTATTTAGCCATAACTTAAAAGTCCTGGACCCGCCTTGTAATCTTTTACGAGATTAGTTAGTGAGAAAAACTTTTATCAACGCTTGTGATTAAACACTAATCAGTACATTAGTGCTGAAAGAAACGCCAAAATTTGTTTAATTTCCAATTTCGTAAGGTAAACAACGACAGTCGTAAAAAAGGTAATTAAATTAAATCTCACACTACTGTACAAAGAAGCTGGGAGCCAACCTTAATATGATTAGAAACAAATTATACGCGGAGCGATAAGTTGGTCTAACTAACCTCAGATGACCACCACGGTGGGCGCCACCACCACGTTAGGGCGCCACTTTGCCTTTGTGAGTCTACTTTCTTTGTATTTTGTTTCATTTCATGCAAAATTAAATTTCGTTTTCAAGACTCGTGTGGAATGATATTACGGGAGGCCGCGACCGCCGCCGGTAATTTCGTTTCTCAAGTGTGTGTGGACGGCGGATCCGTGGACATGGTACCTTTTTCATCACATTCCCTTTCGGTGGATGGGCGCGGTGTTTCGTTTATTGCGGATTGCGTCCGTTAATTGCTTAACAGAACTAACTCCCGAGCGCTATTGGCGGAGTTTTGTCTGCGGCAGTTTGGGGTTTTTCATTTTATTTAGAAGTGTGCAGTTGGAATTGCATTGGTTAAAATACTTGCTGGAGGAATAAATATTGGAAAATGCTTGAACTCGCACCAAGTGAAATACTAATTGGATAGAGGAAAATATAAGTCTTAAAGTGGATTCAAATGAGCCAAGTATCTTTTTTCTTTTTAATTTATACTTGACTAAAAAATATGTGATTAGAAATCAACTTAAAGATAGTCTTTAGATGATTCAATTAGAATGATTACTTGCTTGTTTAAAATTTCAATGGCAATAAAGTTCCAAAATCGAATGAAACCAAAAAAGCTCTTGTCCTACAAGCGGCGATTGCAATCTTACCAAAAAGGGTCCGGTGACAAAGCAAAAAAATCAACATTCAATAAAATCACCCTCTTACAAGACGTTCAGAATCCCTTTAACCCTTGTAAGCAAGCACCCCAATTTGCCATCGATACTCCTGATGTAGTCCAGTGGCTCAAGATCCCCCGCTGAGGTGAAGGGATAAAAATTTGGTCAAGTTCGTGTCGAGTGATGGCCGATTTCGGATTCCGTGGTTCGCAAACTTTTTATGCCATCGATGCGCGTTACCAGGGTGACGATCAAATAATTGATGATTGCTGACTACGTGGCTGAATATTTGACCACTCAACAGTAAGCGACTGCTTTCACATAACGAACTGTGTAAAGTCAATGTGACGTAGTCCTAAAATTAAGTATCAGAGGAATCATGCGTTGCTGGTTTATGGAATGGGGAGAGATTGTTAATCGATTTTATGATAGGTCGCATGTATATGCGACACATGTATATGTATCCTCAGAATTTTTGAAGATCTAATTCTAGCTGTTTTACGCCATTGTTCATTGAGAAGGGAATCTAGACTTGCTCCTTGGTAGTTTAAGACTGCCCTACATCACTGTTTTCACTATGGTCAAATGGACCTGAAGCACTGTTTAAGTTTTTATGAATAAGGGGGCTTTAATTTATGGAAGTCGTACACACGTTTACGTCAAGCATGAGGCCAATTTTGCAATGGATTTGTAAAGGTTGATGTGAACGCGTCTGTAAAACCATCAAGAAGTATTTGTTTAATTCACACCCAAAGGCTTACAAGGTTTTATCATATCTCTAGGTAACCCTAGAAGGGACTCTTTGTGCGAGTTACCGCAAAATCTGCGCGGTCTCAATGGGAACGATTACGCTTAAACGTGGTCGTGAGAAGAATCCCACGTCGGGATGTATTAGCATTAGTCTAATGCTGTTTGATGACGCGATGGAAATGGTTTACTGAGAAAAAAAGAAAATTAATATAATTATTTGAGTATTCGTTATATATTAAGTATCTTTGTAGTAGAAAGCTAATTTAACTTAAATACTGCACGGTAAGAGAACTCTACGATTCTCTGGTAATTTGTTATTGATTCATCGGAACTAAGGTCAAGTTTGAGATGACGTGCTGGAATCATACATTAATAAGGGCTTATAACCTAACAGTTTGTCTACAATAATTTTTTAGTGGCGCGGAGATGGTTAGGTGCGTAGAAATTATTTAACACCAAACAAACAGTTCACAGTTTATTAGAACTTAACAACACGTCACATAAGAATAAAGTTTACAGAAGGAGCGGGATAGTTAAGAAGAAGATTTGCGAGAGAAAGTATAGGTAGCACAGAGAAAATATACAATACTTAGATCGTGCACGTATTCTATAGCGAATTACGCAAGCAAGTGACATGCATTCAGCGCGGAGACGTAATTTTGACTGTGGAGCCGCTAGCACTCGAGGTCCGAGTGGCCGGCCTACGTAACTTTGCAAACCGGTCGGATCGACATTCCAACGACTGCGTAAGCGCACTATCTACTAACAAAACGGTGGCACTATTTTATGTACATTGTCTACTAATGCAAATAGGTAGTTAATATTTTATTTAAACATATTTATGTATATAATGTTAAGTTCATTTTCACTATATAAAACAATTTATTTATTTATTCTAGGTTAATTTTGATATAATATTGATATTTAAGCTTTATTTATGTTTTAATTACTTTTGTTTGTTTACAAATTACTATTTGATTTCACTTAACTTATAATTAAAGCTAAGGTACAGTCAGGAACAGAAAATACTGAACAAAAACATTTTATTTTTTACGTTTGTAACAAAGCGGAAATGTTAAATAAATATTGATGTACAATTCTCGCTACAATTTTACACCGATATTTTTGTACGCGAGCGCTGTTTACGTGACGCAACCTCATGGTAGACATACAATAGTTTTTTTATTTGACTTCTAACTGAGTAATTTAGTACACAAGTCTAACATACATGTTGATCTATACTGCAAGGGCGTCACGTCACTGCGTCAGGTTTATAATTTTTGTCACGTGTTTTCTCGTACACTTGGTGTGGTTTTAGTGCGGAATAACGCTTGACGTGTTCCAAGAGTGTGCAGCGATGTGTGACGGGGCGTTTCAGTTCTTCCTTTTCCTTATTAGCTGTCACGATCAGGGTAAATTTCTTGAATTTTTCCGAACATATTGTCAAGAGTCAAGACCATCATAGAGCTTGTCTAGTTTGAAATGACGCGCCCCGCTACTTTTTTTAGTTAATTTAGATGTGCCGAGTGTATTTTTGTAAACAAACGACGAATGCTACTAGGTTCGAGTCCAACCGGCCAATGAACGATTAATTACAGTAGCATGTTTATATGTATTGCGTCCATATTTAAAATTTTAAATGTGTGCTTGAATCCGGTAAAGGTGCGCGTCATTTCAGCTTGAACAAGCTCTACCTGGTTATATGCAACAAAAAATCGTAGCTGCCATATATATCCTTAGTTTTGTGCACTTACATGTCTCCTAAATATCCGTATGCAGAGTTCTTAATCAATGTTAGATGTGAATCACGCGACAGACCACCGGTGTTTGAACAGGACCGATCCTGTTTGGCGTTCGTCTGAGACAATAATGGACGTTTAATTAACAGATAGTGGTGCGATTGTTGTAGTTTCTTGTACGATGCACGAAGAAGTTTTTGGTCAACACAGAACACTAGGAAGGCAATCAAGTGCATTCGATAAGGGTTTTTGATCCCATCTATTCGAGAAGGACGACTTTGTTCGCCTTTGAGTGCACCCAAAGGTGGTGTTTTCCATAAGAAACTTTTAGCGGGCAGTAATGTGTTTTTAATCCTCTTTATAAGTGTGCCGCAATTATCTTTGCCGCGCACTTTTCGAATTTAGAACATCTTAGTTTTTAGCGCCAAAGAAATTGAACGCAAATATTGTTTGAATGAAGACTGGCTGGTACGACGGCCCATAATCGCGCCGCCGGCTGAATAAAAAAAAAACAAATTAAAAACGCGGACTACAGCCCGCGTTTTCGTCAATTTTCACGGATTGTTTGAAATTCATGGTTTTGTTTTGAAAAATGAGTTCTTCAAGTGACAGTGAAAGTATAGAATTAACTCCTGAAAGTATTAGAACTGACGCAAGAAATGTGATGGATAATCTATTACCTGCAAAATCCAGGGAACAATATATGAAAGCCTATGGTAATTTTATTTGATTTGAGAAATGCAAGAGGCGCTAAGAATTTTTCAGAATCTGTCTTTGGCCTACTTCCAGTACTTAGCCAAAACTAAACAACCTTCCACTCTTTGGAGTACTTACTCACTGATAAAATCAACAGTCAGTTCTAATAACGACGTAAACTGGACACATATTCGGAATTGATAGCGTATTTGAAGAGGATGTCTAATGGATTTAAACCTTAAAAAAACCAAAGTGTTCTCAGTCAAAAACGTGGAGACTTTCCTTAATGAAGCAAGTAACCCGACAAAGTCTTCCTTGCCGTAAAAGTAAGTAACTACGAGTATGTATGTATATAACCTGTACTTCGATAGATAGTTGTCTTATTGACATTCGGTTTTGTTACCAGTTTGTTTTGTTATCCAGTTTCTGCCAGCAACCTTTCACCAGTCATCACCCCACCTGGCCGAGGGGGGCGTCCCACACTACGTTTGTAACAATAAATTTTCATAATTGCGAAAATGTCTCAAATGTAAATATAAGTTTTTAGTTGTTTTATTATTAGATACTAGTTAATTTTAATTTAGTTGTTACTCTATGTTTTATTAACTAATTATATTACAATTAGATATGAGGCGCCTTTTATTTTCTCACAGAGGGTGATGAAAAGTAGAGTGTATCACTCGGGAGCAAAATATATTTTTGGCTCGGGCGACGTACTTTGAATACCTGTCTCTCTCGACATCTCGAAGGCATTTGACAGGGTTTGGCACAACAATCTCAAAGCAAACTTCCTTCATACGGAATTCATACGGCACTGTGTAACTGAATATCTGACTTCCTGAGCGAACGGTCAATAAGGGTAGTCATTGATGGCTGCTCTTCTGACTTATTGGCTATAAATGCCGGAGTACCTCAGGGGTCTGTTCTTTCTGCGACACTTTTCCTGCTGCACATCAATGATCTATTGTGCACAGGTATCTTTGGATACGCAGACGACAGCACTGTTACAGAGAGATATATGTCCAGTGCCCGCGCCAGTGTCGCTGAGACTGAGTCCCTTAGAGAGGCCATGGTAGAGCCGACTGGGGCGAAGCTAAACTCGTTGAGTTCAACGCCAACAAAACCCAGGCTTGTCTGTTCTCCGCCAAAAGAAGTCCATTCAATCTGACTCCTACTTTCCTGAATGCACCGATAGTACCGATACCGATAACCAACCACCTCGAGCTCCTAGGTATGGAACTCTCTTCCAACCTTAACTTTGGTAGTCTCTAGTACTCTATTGAGTCGAAAGCAAAAACCGCTGCCAAAAAACTTGGTATCCTCTTTAAGGTTCGGCGATACTTCACACCGGAACAGCTGCTCCACTTGTATCAAGCACAAGTTCGGTCGTGTATGGAGTACTGCTGCCACCTCTGGGATGGCTCTGCCAAGTACCAGTTGAATGCAATGAACTCAGTGGACCGAAGGACTAGGAGACTCATAGGCGACGATGCGCTCGTTGGAACCAAACTTCAGAGTTTGGAGCATCGGCGTAAAGTCGCCTGTCTATCGGTTTTTTATAAGGTGTATTTTGGAGAGTGTGCGCAGGAACTACACAACCTGATACCACCGTCTACTTTCTACCACCGGATCACTAGACGCCGGGAGGGCGCGTTCCACCCCCATGTGGTTGACTTTCCGACAGTCCGTACCCAACGGTTTGCTGCGTCTTTTCTGGTACGCACCGCTAGGTAGTGGAACGCTCTCCCTGCGTCTGTGTTTCCGGATACTTACAACCTTGGTGTCTTCAAGGCCAGAGTGAATAGGCATTTTCTGGGTAAGCGTGTACCACCATCGGCATCGGCATTGCTTACCACCAGGCGAGACTGAGGCCAAACGCAAACCCATTTTAAATTTAAAAAAAAACTCGCTACGTTCAGAGTGCCGAGTGCGAGTTGCAGTGAGAGAAGCGAATGACTTCACCATCGCGTTATGCGAGAAAAAAAAGTGAATTTGTATGGCATCGAGTCAGTGCCATCTAGTGGCTTTGATGTTGCCCGCATTTGCCGCTAGATGGCGCTGACTCGATTCCATACTATTTGACATTTACGTGCTCGCGAAACGCGATGGTGAAGTCATTCACTTCTCTCACTGCAACTCGCACTCGGCACTCAGGATTAAAAAAAGCGCCTTCGCCGTAAAAATATTATCTTGCTCCCTTATGAAACAATCTACTTTTACCTGTTTATAATTCGGATAAATATCAATAAATGAACTATAATAAATTCCATAGTCGAGTTGTGGGGTAGTTGAAGAGATTGGTATTCCTTTCGAGCAGCTCTAGTCAAAGTAAACGGCTATGCATGAGTAAAACTAACGTAGTGTTGCGTGTGATGTCAATGCAATTTTCGAAATAGTTAATTACTTTGTAGTTTTTAGAAACTAAATTGTTGCAAAATCGTGATTTCTTCTCTAACCCTCTTATTCATGATAACTAAACCAATCTAAGAACATTGTTTTCATCATTTATTGTGGACTTAAAGCACTGTTTAAGTTTTTTTTAATAAGGGGTAAATCTTCAGTTAGGTACTACTTTAATTACACTCACAAAGACTATTAGGATACTACTTTCCTAATCCACTATTATCCTTAGATTTACTTCAGTCACTTTAAATGCAAAATCCTCGAGATGTCAAAGTTGGTGGCGAAAGTCAAACTAAGTGAAGGCATTAGCGTATTATCCATAAAACTAATATTAGCTATAAAACGCGAAGACGCTTAATCGTTTACGAAATTTACTGTTTAGAAGTCTCGATGCGATTGCGATTCGATTTCTGGTTGCTAATTTCTAGTTTTCTAAATGCCTCATGCATTTCTAAATGCATGAGCTGAGTAAGTCGACCCAATACTGTCTCTGTGACAGGCTTAAGTCTCAATTGAAACATACATTTGGTAGCAAAAACATTGAGCCACCCTCGGTTTTAAGTTTTCTTTTTTTTAGTATTTTTTTTAGTATCATATTTTAATAATGACGAAACGTCCTAAACGGGAAAATGAAAAACGTGTAATTTCGAAGAAAAATAGATTGGGAAAAATGCATGACGAGTTGACTTTAAGTTATGTTTGTACTTGACGCGTTGGCGATCTCTTATCATTGATATAAACAGACATCGAACTTACAATCGCTCAAAAGGAGACACCAAGCCAGTCGTTTCACTAACAATCGCATCTTCTAAACCACCCTTACAGACTTACGATAACGGCAGTTAAGGCCCGAGGTTTGTATTAATCCTCACAACTAATATTAGCAATAAACAGCCCCTTTCGGCTAATTATGCTAAGATGTTGCAAAGTTGCCGTCTGCACTCGGATCACGAGGAACAAGGAGCTAGTGCACTCTACGTGGTCGACGAGATAAGCCACAGGCTAAAAACTGCGAGTACGATATTTTTCAGAAGGAAAAATAAATCTTTGCCCATTTTTTATATTGCCCGCCAAGATGACCTCACTTCACCTGATGAAAAGCAGTCATGAGGTCCAAATATGAGGCTGAGCAGCACAGCAATGCAAAGGCAATCACTGAGCTGGTCATTCTCATCTTGAAGGCCCGCAGAAATGCCTTTTTACGCTCCACTTGAAGAACCCGGGACTATAAGGGGAAGGAAACATGTGTGGAAGAGCGTTCCAAGTCTGGATGGTACGCCAAAGAAATTGTTGGGAATTGATCCCGACCCAGGACAAACACTTTGTGTTTAAGTATGTTGATCAGTCTCCGATGTCCTCAGCAACAAGGTCTGCCTAATTTGGGATCAAACGAGCTTAGTGTTTGCTGTCCCAGATATTTTATTAAGTACCTGAGTAACACTGGAGTATCATAAATAATGAGCAGAATAGAAAAAATACATCCTAAATATTTTCAACACTGGTTTTTTTAGGAACTATACCCTAAAAAAACAGCATTTTTTTGCACTGTGTCCCGATCGCGTAGCCGTTGCACGAGTGCCGCCGTATTTTCTTTGATAACCCGTTATCGCGCGGTTCGGCGCATCCCGCCGAATCTTTTGCAAATCTCCTCGCACTTACCAGGGTTGTTGGGACTTTTTCACGGAAGAAGTTTCGAGGGGATTGCGCAAGTTTTGAGCGAGATCATTAATGATGTTCTGTTGTAATCTCGGTATTTTCTAAGTCGGGATTTTCTGTTTGGGAGACATGTGTTTTTAGTTCAACAACGTTGTACATAAACAGCGTGTGAGGAAGCAGCAATTTTTAGGGGCAACTTCATTTGTGTGGTTGGTGGTTTGATTCGGTTTTTCAGATAAGCATGAAGAATCCATAGACCATTGAAAGACTTTGAGCGTTCTCATGAAGCTAGCCTATGGTTATGTATATTTGAATTAATTTCAATCAGGTTGAAGTCGTCTTCTGGCACAGAAAACCGTCCCGTTGTTTCCAAATCACAGCTCAGCCGCATATAGCAATCCTATTTCCAACCATATTCGAATCAACTAGAACTTTTAATTAGATCACAAACACGATTTTAATCTCTCCAACAAGCTTGTTCCCACCACCCCCCTAAAATCAATAAAAACAAAACAAGAGATTTAATCAAGACGACTAAGACGCACCTTCCCACACCACATCCCGCATAGGTACAAGCCAATCCGAATGCACAAATCCAAAAACATTATCCCCACCCCTCCGTCTGGATGCGGGCAAATCTTCGAATTAATTTAACTGCCGAAATATGCAAATTCGGAGATATAGCAGCCTAATAACATGTACAAAAGAGTGGTGACTCGAGAACGAAAAGTGTAGAGTATAAAGTGTTTAGAGCAACTATGCTGCCTACGACGATATACAGTCTGAGAGGTTCAATCTATACCGGCTAAAATGCTAACCCGTAGTTTGAAGCATGGCTAATTAAAATTTACTTCACCCATAAAAAGTAACGTATTACCCTAAACAATGTCTCTCTGCTGGGCAAATGCCTCCATCATTGAAGTCAAGTCATCGCTACAATTGGTAGGTATTGGCTTTATCCCCTAGCTTCCCAGACTCAGATGCGGGTCAGTTTTCAAAAAATCTAATATCTGAAAACATTCTCTGCTCTACCTGGGATTTGGACTTAGGACTTCCAGATTTCGGGCTAAGCGCTCCAACCACTCGGCCACTGACTATCAGGCGTTATTTTTCATATTTTGATAAAAAAAACAAAACTTAAGAATGCGTTACACTTGCTCCTTTTTATTTTTGGCATTCAGGAAGTCTCACTTCGTGAAATAATAAAGAGACAACAAATATGAAATATAAAACCAGACGCCTAGCTAATCTGTTAAGATTCAAATCTAGACCATAATCTTTGACTTAATCGCAGCTTCGGGCTAACATTATAGCCGCTACGAGGAGCTTAATAGGTAGCGAAATTTACCGCGATGCCAGAAAATACACGACGCTCACGTGAATTAGCGGTTATTAGAAGACAGGTGGTTCTTAAGATCTCCTTTCTGGGGTAATCTTGCACCAAAGATGGGACAGAATGTGAGTGTGAATGGTGTAGGTAGTGGATTGTAAAAAACTAGTGCTGTCAGCGGAGAAGATAATATTCATAGCAATTTAGCCTATGTCCGGAAATGGCTTGACGGCCATCAATAGGATTGTGGATCGTGGTGCAACCATTATCATCATCATTATCAACAGCCTGAGTCTTGAGAGTTATATCAATGACCTGAGGTTCGATATTCAATAATCTCGTAATAAATCTATTCAGAGCTGGCTAGTCTTGAGTTAATAATGCACGGTGATGATACAAACGATGACTGGTTAATAATTGACACTGGTAATAATGACATTTATGCTCACATTCGTAAAAAGATACACTGATGGTCCCCCAACTATCGATAACAATATTAATGACGATATAAAGTTGCAAACAACGCAATGGTTAAACGGTGCATTCATGGAATACTTAACCAACTATGGTTTAGAATTTGTTTAGAATATCAGTTCCAACTCGCAAAATTATTATTTGGTCACTATACTAAACGACAAGTTATCATCAAAAAAGCTAAATTTACGATTGACCATACCGATCGACTATATTTTTTAATGGATTATATTATTTCACTAAAATCCTTAACTACTTATCAGAATCCAGTTAACTCCAAATCCGATCGCAAAATCGAACCGCCCATCCATACCAATTTGTGTGCCGAACCGAAAACCGAAACTAAAGAAGTGCCCGAACACCCACCCATTTGTCTGTGGGGTCCCGAGGCGTTCGGCTATGTGGATTAACTGGCAAATTGGTTTAAGCGCACCCGAATCACGCGTCCCGAATCAATCCATCGGATAGAGGATGTGGGCTGCGGAGTGGGATCTGGAGCGATTTGCCGGGCTAATAGTAGGTGGTGGAGTAATTTAAGGATAGTTTGTCTTTGGTAAGTTCCTTTTGGAATGGCAAACAATTTTTACAAGACATTTCGATGTTTCCAGAAAATCGTTATTCACCCACATTGTACATAGTGTCGGTCAGAGTAGATGTACTCGTATGTATGCATAAAATAAAATTGTATTGTCATCATCATCATTTACAACCGCAACACTTTCTCAGCGGAATAATGGCGTTACTCATATGGTTGCAGGCTGTAACCTGCATGTACTTTAGTGCCAATTATTACTACCATCTTCATCAAGAACTACAAAATTTCTGCTGCTGAACATAAGCCTGAAACCCATAGATATAGAAAATTGTAGTAGGCGGCTGCTTCTGCAGAAATACTGCGTGTACGCACGCTGCGCTTGCCAGCTCATGGTATTTAGTTTTTGAACCTTACCACCCATTCAGGCTGTCATTTCTTTATGATTGTGACCAGTCTACTGCCTCATCAAGTTGACAACTAAACTTCTTTAACTCAAGAACTTTGATAACATAAAAAAGTTGTGTTTACCTAGATTGGCCTGCATATAAATTATTTGGCAAGGGGTGAGTCACATACAATCATGAAAATTACAATATTGTAATCTTGGACGTTCTACTCAATTTATCCATTTTTAAATTAACAATCACAAATTGATTAGTTAACTGCTTATTATATTTAAAGAGACACTAGACTAGAAACATTTGCTAAGTAATCAACAGCAAAATCTCTCTACCAATCTAAGGATCCTTTAATGATAAAATGTATTCGGGACACCCTTCCCTACTCTCTGCCTTAGCTTTCGATTCCAATAGATTCTAATAAGATTACTGTTGTCACACGGGTGTTAGATAAAATAGTTTGTGGCCTATAATTGGGGTTCAGGTCACCGTCCATTTACGGGACTTGCAGCATCGAAAATATACCTTCAACCTTCAGCTTAGGGTTTAATATATTTGAGATAGAATTTCTATGGTCATCACTCGCATGACTAGGCAATATCGACTTGAAATGTGATGCCACTGTGTGATAAAGAAAACTGAGATTAATGTGGTGTGTTTAAGGTTGTGTTTTGTGTGTTGTTTGTTTGGGATAGTTTTCTCCGATCGGGCTTACAAATTGGATCGTTGGTGGGTAAATCAGGGTAACCCAGTAATTGAGTCTTACAGGATCGTTCGGTTTGTCCCGGCGCGGTCAAAGGATTATAGAATGCGTCGGTATCTATCGCTGCTCTGTTTGGTTATGGCTACCGCAAATTGCTCATGTTGGCTTTGATGTGAGTATATCGGTTTTCAAGCCGATTTTATCTGGTTGATTTCTACTGAGTGATGATGATATTTTATGCCTATTTACGACAAACAGCGCTTAGTTAGCTTGACGTTTTGGTTTTCTATACCAACATTACGAATATTAACATTTTATTATAGATAAATAGCTTTTTGACCCAACCAGTAATAATGGCTTGATTAAAGAATTTTTAGGAAGATTATCGTAAACGGGTCGTGGCCTGGTCGTGGTTAAGCCTCTCACTCTAGTGGTTAAGCCCCTCACTCGGATTTACTTTATTTCATTTATTTCTTATTACATTCAAAGTTTCAAACATTGTTTGCTTCGCACCCCTGAACCATTACTGGTTTGTCTGGGTACCGGAATTCCTCTTAGCAATATAGATACATAGCTTACACAAACACAATATAAAATGTTTCAAATACAAGATCATAAAAACACATTCATGTGTAGTTGGACCGTAGTCCGTACCATGTATCTTACCTAAACCACAAAATAAAGAGTTTACAGAAGGACCGCTCGCACCTTTCTCCAAAACTTGCGTGAACCGCCTAGGGTTACTACTTATATTCGCTCTGAATTTTTAAGTAAGTTGTTCACCTACTTGCCAGAACCGGCCAAAAACCAAATTCATCATGTAAAAAATTGCACCAAGTTCGACAAAAACAAAAACACTCGCGACAGTACGACTTTCCGACTCACCGAAGCTCACTGATTTCGCTTGTAAACTCATGTCTCTGTGTGCGTGCGTCAAAAATGGCGTGTTGTTCTAAGCGGGCTATCTGTCAGAGCGCCGCGCATGTCTAATTTGTGCCTAAACTATAAAGTTACTTACGAGTAGGTACTACCCACATTGGAATTTAGCGATCGAGCATAGACTACAGAAACAAGTTAACCAAATGCGTACAGGTTGCTTCTTTTTGTGGTATTTAGTTGTGAATTGAAAAAAGGACTAATGGATGAAAAATTGTTTTAGTTTATACCTAATGTTACTTTTACTGAACGAATCTTTCAATACTTTGGGTAACTTGATCGTAGATCATGTGGTCCCGGGTTCAAACCTGGCCAGAAATATCTTTGTGTTCATTGTTAAATTTTCAACTGCAACTCTCCGGTGATGGAAAATAACCAAATCAACAAGGATAACGGCGGAAGGCTTACCACCTGCCACGTTGGGTTCTAATATCATTGGTGAAAAGTGGGCTTCTAAGTGTTCTGTTAACCATCACCATGACGGCAACAGTCACTTGCCCGTTTGGGATATATTCGTGATGGTATGTAGGAAGATTGTTTTGCAATTCAAAATAAAGATAACTTAAAGTATATACACAAATGGTTGAACACAAGGCAACTGCTGCCATATTATCGAATGAAACTTGATTTAACACAAAACCACACATCCTTCAGGGTAGAGTGATAAATAAAACGAATTGAGTACTTTATCATTCCTATTTTATTGACTTAATTTAATTATTAATCTCGCTTGCATAGAACCTATGTTGAACAAGCAAATACGCAGTCAAAGCAAGTTTTGGAATATCCTAATTTGCCTAAACATTATCTATTGAGCCGTGTAGAACAAGGTAATCTTTCCACCCCTACATGCCCTTACACTGTTTACACTACCGGCCGATGTCCAAAGGGTCCGAACAAATTGAACTCCATAGTACATTTGCATATTGATAGTGGATGTTTGTGGTAAGTCTGTGATATTAAGAAGTTAGGTTGTTTGTTAACCATCGATCATTGTGAGGTCTATCAATCTACGGCTAGTGCTTCCCGGTGTGGTCAACCACGGACTCTTGTGCCAACTATACCTACTGTCGCATGAAAAACGTGATGCAGCTCAATACTGTTAGTGCTTGTATACCTGAATTTAACACATTACCATGATTTGACTTCTATTCTTGAATACCACACATGGCAAATTGACACTCAATATTAGCTCGGTAGCTATTTACAGTTAAGAACTTGAATTTTTGGACTATTCTATGATATAACCTGGCGGGAATGTACCTTTGTCACCCTATAATCTGGTTACAGACTTTTTGGACTGTTTCAAACGATTGGTTAAGCGTGATATGTATGTCCAAACAAGTTCGAAAGAGGTATTTATGAAGTTTTTAGTCTAGGACTCAAATTAATTAGACTTGATGACTTACATTGATAAAAATATGTACTTAACCTGATCAAGGTCTTGACAAAGCTACAAAAAGTCTACTGATAAACTTTAGTCTCTTGATCAGAACGCTCGACGCTGCGATTTGCGGCATTAAGCAATATCAGACGAAGATAAAATGTACTCCCTTGCAAAGAACAGTCTGGCTGCCAAACGTGAATAAACCACCGCGGCCCCCGACCTCGTAGGCAGCGCGACGATGGTGACTCCCCGGGAGCCCCACACACACAGCCGGCTGCCACAGACGCTGCCCGCTCTTTAGATCTGAAGACACTCCCTTAGTTATATCTGTATCCCTTAGTTATAGCTGTCCATTTACTTGCAAAGAACAGTCTGGCTGCCTGACTCGAAGAGACCCCCGCGACTCCACCTCGTAGGCAGCTCCACGAAGGTGACCCACTTGGAGCCCCACATACATAGCCGGCTGTCACAGACACTGCCCGCATTATGCTTAGATCCGAAGACACTTCCTAAATTATATCGGTAGTAGCTGTCTACTTACTTGCAAAGGACAGTCTGGCTGCCCGACTCGAAGAGACCCCCGCGGCCCCACCTCGTAGGCAGCTCGACGACGGTGACTCCCCGGGAGCCCCACACACACAGCCGGCTGCCACAGACGCTGCTAATGATGCGCTCGACGGTGAAGGCAGGGGGGGTCAAGAGGTGTAGTTTCTGTGAAAGAAAAATTCAATATTAATAATATTGTAGTTGAACTACCTTCTGGCACAAATTAGACATGCGCGGCGCTCTGACAGATAGCCCGCTTAGAACAACACGCCATTTTTGACGCACGCACACAGAGACATGAGTTTACAAGCGAAGTCAGTGAACTTTGGTGAGTCGGAAAGCCGCACTGTCGCGAGTGTTTTTGTTTTTGTCAAACTTGGTGCAAGTTTTCACATGATGAATTTTGATTTTGGCCGGTTCTGTCAAGTAGGTATATCTAACTTCATTTTAAAAATTCAGAGCGAATATAGTAGTAACCCTAGGCGGTTCACGCAAGTTTTGGAAAAGGGTGCGAGCGGTCCTTCTGCAAACTTTTTATTTTGTGCTTTCGATATGAAAGAAAACAAAAACATTGAGATATTATTTGTACGTCGTCAGATACTTACATTATAGTTCGATGGTCAAAAATGGTTACGCGCAGATATGTATTTCTGGTGCAGTGTATTTGGCTGTATGAACACCACACTAATTATGATTATACGTTTTTAAGTTACCAAATGATGTTGAAAGGTAAGTAAAACTCAGATAACGTTTGCAACTTAGTAGTAGGTACTATGTACGAGTATTATAAGTATGTAGGTAGATAAACCATTATATTTCGTAATACATTCAAATCCAGTACAAAAGGGCTTATACTTTTTCTGTAACTTATCTTATCATGCATTGGTAAAACACCAGTATTTTTGGTATATTATTTTATTGGCACGCGCGGCTGCTGCATGCGCGCCGCGCGCCGCGCCGAGGACAGGTGACCGCCGAAGCGGTGGCTCATGGTTTTATCCACAGCCTACTAGGTATTTTTCCCTTGATGGATGTTTTGCGGTTTCTGTCAAATCGCGCTTATCTGGCGAATATAGTAGCGAGTAGCAACCCTAGGCGATCAGGCAAGTTGATAGAAAAAGGCGAGAGCGGTCCTTCTGTAAACTCTTCATTTTGTGCTTCTGGGCAAAAGCCTTCATCATTGTAATCAAGTCATCGCTATAGTTGATCAGTGAAAGCCCGAGTTGCGCCTTTTATCTCCCTATTTCTTAACATTGGGACACCGGACGGGGTGTTTCGTACCACCAGTTTGGAATCAAATACGGAATATTGCTCACTGCGCTGGTCCTGGCCAGTTTTCTTTTTAGATGACGTATGTGCAGTTAATGTGTGATGTGGGTAATATTTCTTATAAATTAATATAATAGCAAATTACAGGAGGCAAGCTTTCTTACCCGAAAGTACTATGGGTTTATGAGTCCGACAAGACGTCCTAGGTAGGTAGCGATACATGTGGATGTCTTTACATTTACCAAAAATGTTAAGTAAGTAAAGATGCCCCCCTACTTGGAGCATTCGCCTGGAAAGTAACGTTTCAGATTCCATTTTGAGCACTACATTACTGCCTAAGACCGTTCGCCTGGAATGTAGATTTCAGATTCTTCAATTCTTTGCTTTTCCCTCATCAACGTAATGCTTTAATCTGAAACATTACAGTTTGCGCACTGTAACGCTCGGTTCTCCTTCCTCACTGATGTAACGCCTGACTCTGTAACTTTTCATTACAAGCGAATGCTCCAAGTGAGGGAGTACCTTGATGCTTTTCAAATTGTGTGAATATAACATGTCTAGTAAACCATCTCAAACAAGAAAACCGATCCTCAATTCCCACAGCCTCAAAACTGAGCAGCGTCCAACGCGCCCTCATTTCACACTCGACGATCCAGGCAAGTTTTTCAATTTCCCTTAAAAATAGGAAGCCGCCTGTGACGTCACACTTATAATCATTTATCGTTTGATGGCGGACGCCGGTGTAATGAGAAATAAAGCAAAACCGCCTCAGGAAGCTAGCGGTGGCTTTTTGTTCTTTTTATTGATGAAAAAAGTTTCTTAATCATATTTCCTTGGAGAATAGTTCGGTTCGACTGAGGAAATGCTGTTATGGATTGTTGAAAAGAAATGGAGAACGCCAGAAATGAAATTCAAACAATTATGGAGATATATAGCTACACCCATAGAATTGTGCTTAGTTTGGGCTTAGAAGATTTCCGCGATATTTATATAAATATCGCGAAAATAAATGGCAAACAAAGATTATCCTCAACAGTAGCTTTGCTATCATGATATATGTATGTGCCACTGATTTTATTGCATGAGTGTTATCATTTGTAGCCAAAAGATCACCTAGCAACATTTTGTAATTCAGCGCTTTTTACCAGGTCGTCTTTCCACAACCCTATGCTGAATTTGCCATTAAATCTGAGCATTGCAGTCCTAAGTTTTAAGTTTTGACGACCGACTTGGTGTAATGGTTAAGAAGTTGGCTACTACACCAGAGGTCGCGGGTTCGATCCCCGCACAGTACAAACATTTGTGTGCATGAACATGTCTGTTTGTACTGGTCTGGGTGTCTCCTATGTATAATAAGTATGTATTTACAAAAGAAAATGTATTTAAGTATGTTTATCCGTTGTCTAGTATCCCATAACACAAGCTTTAATTAGCTTACTTTGGGGCTAGATGGCGCTGTGTGGAATAATGTCCAGGGATATTTATTTATTTATTTATTTATTTAAGTCTGTTAACTAAGGCTTAAAAAATGTACCAAAAGCGTATAGCAACGACTGAGGTTTTATGTTTACGTGCCATCCATATAAAAACACACTAAATACTTCGCATTTTTAATACCTAGAATACCTAGTCGTGATATCAGTGGATTGTAATGATTGATTGATTAACTGGCCTGTTGGCGCAATGGCAGCGATCCTGCCTTTGACGCCGGAGGTCGTGGGTTCGATCCCCATCCATGACAAACATTTATGTGATGAACATTTGTGTTTGTTGAGTGTCTGGGTGTTATTATCTATTTATGTATGTATTTAAAAATATTTAAGCATGTTTATCAGTCTCTGACACCCATAATACAAGCTCTGCTTAGTTTGGGGTCAGATGATCTTGGTGTGAAATGTCCCAGATATTTATTTATTTATTTATTTATTTATTGCTATCAGTACTTGTATTTCAAAGCGCAACACTAGTAAATATATAGAGGTAATCAGGTTCTAGTCCAATATGGAGACTGGTGATCTAGAAATGGGTAATGGTTAGTAAATAGTATGACGTACAGGCCATAGTCATTTCTGTAATAAATAATAATAATAAATAAATAATAATATGCGCCAGACAACACACCTCTTGTAATGGTCTCGAAGTAGGGATTAATATCCCTGTGTTACGAGGTACCACACAAGGAAATAAGCCAGGGGCGTCTCCCAGCACACCCAGACCCTAGTCAATTCAGAAAAGATCGTTTCCTGAATTGACCCGACCGGGAATCGAACCCGGGACACTACGTAAATCGAGGCGAGAAACCGTGCTACAGCACACTACGCCAATCGTGCCGTAATAATAGCCGTATCTTCGGATGTTTCCAGGACATTACGCACGGGTACATCACACCCTCGTAAATCATATTGTGAGCTGCGCAGCATAACTCCTAGTATTTAATGTTAGTAATAATAAGATTATTTTCAACAGATAGCAATAGCCTCATCATTGACTGGGCCGTTGGCGCAATGAAGAGATCCTGCCTGTAGCGCCGGGGTCCGCGGGTTCGATCGCCACCCAGGACCGAAATTCAGTTACGAACAATTGTGTTTGTTTTGTGTATGGGTCATTTTATTTATTCTTCATTGCACAAAAACAAAAGTACAATAGGCGGACAAAATGCCAAAAGGCATTATCTACTAGTCAACCACACGATCTGCACACAGATAAATTTAAGACGGTGACGGTGACGATTAAATTTTAAAAAAAATACTTTTAAAAAAACAACAGCTGTAAACTTTATTAAAATACACACACTTTATTGGTACACATGTCTATAAGAATATACTTTTATAAATACAAGACATATTTAAGAGAAAAAAAAATAGACACACACCTAATAAAGATAAGAATAGCAAACATATGTTTAGGATAATTTTATACATTTGATTATGTTTATCAGTCAATGACACTCATAGTATGAGTACAAGCTCACTTCAGTTTGTACTTGTACATAATACGATAGTATGTTGGTTCGATTTGTGCTTAGATATTACTTCTTATTTAAGTATTTATTTATAATGAGTATTTATGTGCGTATTCATTATAAAAACTTAAAGCTCTGCCGTTTGAGGGCGGGCGGACCACTTGGGTTATCTAAAGATTTCTTTTCTCATCACTATTGGCTTAGTTTAGGTGCAGTATCAAAGAACAGCATCCACACCGATTTAACCGAAAGAGAAAAGAAACCTGAAAGTAGTCCCAATCCTAACCCTGCAGCATCCAACCCTCAATTTTCAGACGATTAGGGAATCCAGAAACAAAGCGAGCTGTGGCCGAGCACGGGTTAAGTGAAATAAAGCAGTGCATTAGCGGCGATTATCGGAAAGAATCAAAGTGCGTTAACCCTACCGCGCTCGGCGCGACCCCTGCGGCGCGGCGGTGCGGTCCCAGTACTAGCGGGTTTACGAGACCCAACTCAAAACGAGCCAAGCGAGTTTACTGGAGAGGCGAGATTTTTAACAGCCTCAAGGGATTACATAGTATTTAATATTTGGTGCTGTTTGTAACCTGCACGCGTTCTTTTTTTATATTTATTTTATTTAAAATGGGTTTGCGTTTGGCCTCAGTCTCGCCTGGTGGTAAGCGATGACGAGGCCGATGGTGGAACACGCTTACCCAGAAAAATGCCTATTCATTCTGGCCTTGAAGACACCAAGGTTGTAAGTATCCAGAAACACAGACGCAGGGAGAGACGCAGTAAACCGTTGGGTACGGACTGTCGGAAAGTCAACCACATGGGGGTGGAAGCACTCCCGGCGTCTAGTGTTTCGGTGGTAGAAAGTAGACAGTGGTATCAGGTTGTGTAGTTTCTGCGCACACTCTCCAAAATAGAACTTATAAAAAACCGATAGACAGGCGACTTTACGCCGATGCTCCAAACTCTGAAGTTTGGTTCCAACGAGCGCATCGTCACCTATGAGTCTCTTAGCCCTTCGGTCCACTGAGTTGATTGCATCCAACTGGTACTTGGCAGAGCCATCCCACAGGTGGCAGTACTCCATACACGACCGAACTTGTGCTTAATACAAGTGAAGCAGCTGTTCCGGTGTGAAGTATCGCCGAACCTTAAAGAGGATACCAAGTTTTTTGGCCGCGGTTTTTGCTTTACACTCAATAAAGCTACCAAAGTTAAGGTTGTGAGAGAGTTCCATACCTAGGAGCTCGAGGTGGTTGGTTATCGGTATCGGTGCATTCAGGAAATTAGGAGTCAGATTGAATGGACTCTGTTTGGCGGAGAACAGACAAGCCTGGGTTTTGTTGGCGTTGAACTCAACGAGGTTAGGTTTCGCTTCGTTCCTAAGAAAAAGCAGACAGACAGTTGGATGAATGAATTGATCCACTGTTTCTTTTTTCCTTTTGAAAAAAGGAACATTTTAGTGTTTCTTTTCACCTATGAGGTACGAACGAATCCATAGAAATGGCAACAATATGTTTCGATCTTCTATTTAATGTATGATTATCCTTTATTATCACATGCAAAACGAACGAGATAATAAACAAGGTGAATAATTGTTTGTTTAAAAATTAGACAATCTTTAGAAATTACCCACTAACAACAGCAAACGGAAGAGAAGAGTCTCTCACACATAGTCGATTCGATTCTATCCGGTTTTGATTTCGAACTCTGGTTAACCATAACACACATTCTAGTAGTAGTAGTTGTTGGAGTTCCCGTCATCTAAGATGAACGCAGGGCAGGAAAATCTCCATTTCCTCCACTGCCGCCTAGCGATTTTTTCACATGACGCGATCCATACCGAATGTTATCTGCTGACACAGGGGCCCTACCTTTTGGGCCTTAATTCGCTAGCTGCGGCTACAGCGGGCTGGTATAAATTCAGCGACGAAACCTTTTGACAGCTCCGATCTGTGCTCCGTTCGACACGGCCAGTTCTGAATTTTACACCTCATATGTTTCTATGGGCAATAAATAGCACAGATGTCGTTTTGTAGTATACGAGTATAGGTCAACAAAAGGGAATAAAAGTAAATTTATAAGCAGAATAGTAGTGTTATAGTACATTATGGTACAAGTGTGTAATGTTGGTGATTACCGCTGAGGCAACGGCTCGGGTCTTAAGAGAGCCGATGACGGTAATCATCAATACACACGTGTATCATACGACGTTTTTCAACACACTTGTGAAGTAAATAATATTTTATTTAGTAGATAAACATTTATATGTACTATTGAACACGATCTTTTTTGTATCGAAACTTTTTTAAGAACATAGCAACTCAACAATAAAATAAAACAAAACTATAACTCACTTGTGAATACTAGCAAAGAAAAAGTCACAGTTTGATTACAGGTGTCATTATGTGCCTTATTGCGGTGAAATTAGAGCCACTTCATGGGCAAGTGTTATGAAAAAGACACTTATTCCTAAGAAGGTCAAATAAGGACTTAATCATTATTATAGTTTATATGTTATGTAAGTAACATCATTGCAAATCTTGACAGTGTTAAAAATGAAATAGACAAGTAGTTCAAACAATTTTGCAATGGTTTAGTTTTAAGAATAGGGTAAGGGGAAAAAGGGATTTAATTATCATCATTACACATTTTAGTGGATACAGTGGATGTAAGCCATCTACAATCATTATACCCAAAAAATAAAGAATAGGAAGGCTTAAGTTTAGATGTGGGTGAATTATAGGACGATGATTTATTTATGATGATGACTTTAGTTAGGTTTCCCAAGAACCTGCGGATATTCCGACGAAATCATTGACCAAATTATGACACACAGTCATCAACCCTCTGGTCAGGTTAACGTGACCACAACAGAGATACGAAAGATACGTCCAAATTACGATTACAAAAAGCAGCAGCGGCCCCAAATATATTATATCTAATCGCGTCATTAATATTCGAGTCGTGGGCGAATTAAAAAAATATATCCAAACAATTATTTGAATGCACGCCGGCGTAATCTTCGCAAACTGCTAGAACGGTCACGTAGAATAAAATGGCGTAAAAATACGTCTGTCCGGAGCACCGATCGCGGACATTTTAGGGTTCCTTGATGAAATGCAGCGATAGCTCAAGACAGGACGCTACGTGGTTACGTTGCTGTAGAAGAGAGAGAGAAAACATTGCGAGGAATATGGCATGCATTTTTTACACTCATTTTTATACAATAATAAAGTGGCGTAATTCAGATTAGTATAAATGTATATCATATAATAGCAATACGTTTCTTTGTTTAACGTGTAATAAAGTATTTTATCAATCCTTTTTTGAAGCTTAACTACACCCTGCTACCTAAAACGTTACATAATGATCACAAATCGGGTTCGTTCAGGTAGTGATTCCTGATACTACATTATCCAGAATGAAGGTGTGTTTAGGCCGGAATAAACACTGTTTATGAAAATGCTTCTACTACACAATAACAGAAGAAATAAATCACAAAATGCAAGTGTACTGAAGTAAGAACCCCATACATCCATGGCGGACAACACAAGGAGATAAACCTAATAAACATACATATTGTGTAAGTACATCTTGAAATGTCTGATGTAATTTGTACGGAACTCTCCCACCTCACCGCGCACCCGTTCCCAGCGTCCGGTTTTTTTTATCGCGATACACGGACGTACGCCGGTGGAATATTTTAATTTTTATATTATTTTATTAAATATGGAAAAATAACCCTGCACCCGACCGGGGGTCTAGAAGACCCACCTCGCTTAATTGTGCACAGCTTAGCCGTGTGTGTATCTCGAATTTTAATATCGTTCTGCTAATCCGACCCGCCCTTATTTTTATTGTACTTTGGGAGCAGTATTTGCATTTATAATTTATTTTTGTTTTATGCCTTTATTGTGTAAGTATAATCAGGTTATGTGACCCGGCACCTCTGACTTATTAGATCAGCTACTTGTTTGTTTGACAATTTGCATCTTTGACTTATAAATGTCTTTTAAGCAGCACGGTTCAGTCTTTTAAGTGAAAATAATTTAATGTTATTTTAATTTCCACTATGAAAATTTTTGTTTTTCTTTACGTATTTTACAAAGGCTGTGGTGAACGTATATGTATTCTGCGTTGCTGAGAATACTTATTTACTACAGATGCTTTCAAAACACCGAAATAGCAGCAGTTTTCTTTAAAGAAAATACCGTGCTTTATCCTAAGGTAGCACCTGCCGGCAAGTAGGGCCCTTTTCTGCAATGGTCATCTGATTTTGATTTTTTTCTTTGGCTTATACAGACTTGGAATCTGTTCTTTCTTATCAACAGAGTTTTAGTGCTGCTGTCAACCCAGGAACAGATCTACCAGTTGCGATGTAGTCACTTAAGACTGTGTCGGGGGGTGTCCTGAGGTATACAAGTAACTCTAACTGAACAACAAACCTTGAAAACGTAAGGAAGTCTACAGGACGCATTTAGTTGAGTTGCATCAGGGATAAGCTGACATATAATCACTGATCGTTACTGAGGAGTTCGAAGCACCAGGTAAATCTAAGAGGTAATTACTGCAAAACGTCTTTACTTTATTACATTCAGAGAGACAAAAGTCTCATTAAATGTTAAATGTTATTATGTTTTGTATAAAGATTGTATTAATATTATGTATGTTTACAAGGGTTTCTTCAAGAATATGTGAAAAGTCTGCGGCGAGCTCTTTGAGCCGAACGTTGCTTAAGATCAAGAGAAAGTGTGGTCAGTTAACGTAGTTTTTTTTTTTACAGGCGTTTACTATACTTACATACTATAGAAACAAATGAATTACATCGACGTAAATTCCGAAGTCATCGTACTTACTACTTTAAAATGAAAAGGTAATTGATGACGAAAATCACGAAACATTTCATTCACGAACCCGAAAGATTATTCACAAGTTTAGTTCGTCTACTCGCCGCTAGATGGCGTTACTCGTACCGTTTCAGGCTTTCTCTCGTTTTGCCGCGCCACTACACCCTAGCTAGTCGTTAAACGGAAATTAATATTTCCCGCCTATCGGTCGAATTTATTTGCGAATATAAATCGTATTTTTATTGCAGCGAGAAATTTTTCCGATGCCTTACCCAGTAATGGATTGCTTGGAAATTGCTCGGGCCATTTAATGGCACCGCTCGGAGCCCGTTTAGTAACAAATTGGAAATTTATTCTCGTGATGCCAACTGATAGGATAATTCCATCTCGGAATGAACTTCAGTTGGGCGGTAGTACGGCGAGTAATTAGTTGGGAATCTTTTTAAACTTATATTTTTCTACCGTTTGGTGGCAAGTTTTAAATACTCAGCGCTTTTATTTTAGTGATGGTGATAGGATGTTAGCCCAGTGGTTCAGCACCCGAACTCAGATCGTGAATCGTGTGGTCCCGAGTTCAAATCTGGCCAGAACCAAAAATCTTTCATTCATTGTTAAAATATCCGACTTACTCTCCGGTGATGGAAAACATCGATAAAAAACCAAATCAACCCGGATAACGGCAGAAGGCTCACCACCTACCACGTTGGGTTCTAATACCATTGGTGAAAAGTGGGCTTCTGAGTATTTCGTTCACCATGACGACACAGTCACTTGCCTCTGACTACCCCGTTTGGGTCCCAATTTGTTACGAGTGTCTAGCTGCTCAAGCTAATGCTGTTCCAAACTTTTTGAACTCGGCACTCTTACTCGTACGAAAGAAGAACTCAGCCAAAGCTCGATCTCACAAGCGTCGTAACAGCGAGTGACTAGAATAATTGTATGATTTGTGCCACAAAGAATATCTTAACTTGTTGTTTGCAACTTTTTTAAGAGAGTAAATTTTCTTAGAATTACATATTAAGTGAGTTAGTTTTTAGGTATGTATCTGTTATTATTACACGCAATAATAGCTGTGACCAGCAAATGAATAAATAGTATTTTTAAACAACACACATAATATGTATAGTCTGTATCTTCTTACATGTCTTATTTCTTTAAAAAAATTGGCGTCTTGACAACCATATCCAATTCGTAGTGTTGCGAAATCATCGAATGCATCATACAGAGTCATTAGCCTACCATACACGTATAGGTTTGCCCGACGGCTGTCAGATGCACACAACTGTGCATGTGTGGCGAAACAACGATTTGCCCTTTAACTTTACGTGTATAAGTTGTTGATTCAATTCAGTAGATCTCCCCGGGTGTCCCGGGTTCGATTCCCGGTCGAGTTAATTCAGGAACGAATTGAAATGGGTCTGGGTGTGCTGGGAGACGCCCCTGGCTTATTTCCTTGTGAGGTACCCCGTAACACAGGGATATTAATCCCTACTTCGAGACCATTACAAGAGGTGTGTTGTCTGGCGCATGTTTATTTATTTATTTATTTTATACCTAAAAGTAGGAACCGTAAATCGACAGCATTGTATTTATACCACTTTCAATCGAAATAAATGATTCTGATTCATGCAA
Organism: Udea olivalis; assembly: GCA_947369235.1. Taxonomy (NCBI): domain Eukaryota; kingdom Metazoa; phylum Arthropoda; class Insecta; order Lepidoptera; family Crambidae; genus Udea; species Udea olivalis. Next base: position 2,437,227 of record OX376362.1, on the reverse strand, counting down.
CGTGCCTGTCACTACCGTCCAAAGACAACCTATTTTAATTAAGATGAAATATTTGTCAAATTGCTGTCAATAATCGCATAAGAATGCATAATTTTCAGTTTTGAATGAATTTATGTGCGACTTATAGTGTGTGATCAATGCGGAAATTCATGATTTTGTTAGGGTGTGATCTTTGTTTACATAATAAAAGCCTATATGAATATCTAGACTATATGAATATATTAGTACCGTTTTAATTGCAAGGGCAATAATATATTCAGAACATTTAATAGATTTAACCTAAATGTATAAATTCCTGTATCTTTTTTCTTTCATTTATATTGCTCTTGATTGTAAGCAACACTAGTAGTTACATACAATATTTTAACGCTGCACTCATAAAATAATGAGTATTTACTAACCCACAACCTATTTATCGGCACTAATAAGGTTTTTTTCAAAGCTTGTTTCAATTTATGTAACGCTTGAGCATAACAGTAGTGTGTTTACTCTGGAGATTATTAGTCCAGTAGTTAGTACGAGTAAGCAAAGTAACCAAAGTAAAGAAAATGTATAATATGACTCTGGATTATCCGATGTTATCAGACAATAAAATAAGTAGTACGCGGTCGGTTTGAAAATCTTTTGAGAGAATTAACAGGAAAAATCATAATCATCTAATACTAAAGGGTTATTTTGATATTACACCTCATGAGCGATAATCGGGTTCCAAGAGTGTCACATGGTTTAACCTTACTGCGTTCAAAGAGTAAAAAACAATACTTAAACGGAGTTTTCCATCGTTATCGCAACGTCACCCGACTTCTCTCGCACCTGTCCGCTAAACGCGCGGACGACATCGAACGCGAATAGTTACAAACTCCCAACATAAATCACCAACTCCGGCACAACGTACTCTCTCCTGGGCCATTAGCATTTTTTATGCATAGAAATCGATCCGGCAACCGTCTAATGCCTCCCACGATACATTAATATCTTACTTTTTATGACTCTTCTGTAACAATCCGTCTCAGAATTCGCGACGTAAACGACATTTTTACCGCCGTTCGAAACGGAGTTTTATCACGCCGGGGTAGAATTGACCCACGGTAGCGTTCGACTGGTTAAGATATTTTCGAGTTTGCGAATTGTGGAAGTTGATAATAGGTGGCGCTGGCGATTTTCTTAACGCCTCAATTTTTCTTTCACGGGCACTTTGAGATTAAAAGTTTGTAGAATGAAATGAAAAGTTCACCGGTAGGTGCGTATCGGGTGTATTGGGGGATTATTACGGGAGCTGCGAGATGGAAACTCATTTTTATCGTTCGTATATTGCCTTGAAAAGGAACTGAACACAGATTTACCTTAAGAAAAATACGTACTGTTGGTTTGTAATGGTATTTTTTACTAGCAGTAAATCACAACCTAAAATCAATACCTTAGCATAGAGGTCTTTCTGATTTGTATTGTAAGACCATAATTTAAAAAAAATTGAATGATTCTGATTCTGGTTCTCACCATAGCCGAGTTCAACAGCTTAACATGCCTTCCAAGGCACAGAGCTTCAACCATCTAAACAAAGTTACAATCATATTATTCCTATATTTAATTGGCTTGAGTTCACGTTTGTTGAATGTGGGTTTCTGATGAAAAAAGGGTGGCATAGTCATAGTAATTTATTAATAAACATAAAGTAGATAACCTTCCAGTCCAGGTGGCTGTTGAAGGTCTCGGGTTCGAGTCCCGCTTGAGTCCCTAGGATCAAGTCGAATATTTCTTGTTTCTATCTTTGTGTATTGGTAAATGCTAAAAATTAAAATTCACTATTTTTTTAACCGTTACAAATCGTGTCTGATTGAGTTTAGGAAATTGGAAACATACTTTGCCGTTCTAGAAATTGAACCCAATAGTTGGAGAATTTCTTTAGTAGTGAAACCACTCGGCGATCGGGGATTTATTTGGGTACATTGGATACTATTCCTTTGAGGCTTGCTTGGAGCCGAAGCCAAGATTTAGCGACCATTTATGGGACTACTTTATAATTATCTCCAGACGAAAATATGATTAGATAATAGTTTAGTTTAGTTTTATTTATCTCATAATACAAAATTACAATATATATTACATTCGATGTCACATATAAGAATTTGCATTATGATTGTCAAAATTATTATACAAATTACAATTAATAAAATAAAGAGAATGTCAAAAACTAAGATAAATACAATAAATGAACAATTAAATACAAAAAAATAATAATTCACATGTCAACAAGAAATAATACAATTCAGTCAAAAATAACAATAAAATAGTTAACAAGTCATCCAAAGTCACAATTCAAATATTCTTTAACACTATAAAGGGATTTTTCTAACAAAATAAGTATGAATGCAGAATCCTCGCATTGTGGCTAATATTTAGGAACCGATAAGGGCGTGCCTGGGCGTGCCTGGCCGCGCGCCAGCACTATACGTGCATTCCACCCGTTTGCGAGGCTCATATTTACAATGCGCGCAGAAAGACCCAATTTCTGTGTTGTTTAGATAATTATATAACGAAATAGGCAGGGATTCTTTAGAATATTCCACTTGAGTACAATTCAAACAAAAAAAAACGAATTACAATAAAGAGCTCGGCTTGAAATCCGGAGTACGGAGGATGATAGGTCAAAGTTTATAAACCATTGCAAAATGTTTCTTATATCATTAACATAACATGGTGCCTCTATGTGAAGCTTGATGTGATTTAATCTGTACCTGGTTCAAATCCTAGATCGGACTAGGTGTATTTTCGGTTTTTTTTCGGTTTGTGTACATCAATTTTAGCGATAACTTGATTTGAATGATGGAGACTTTTGTTTTTAATTTTGAGATTGGGATTCCAACGGCAAAATTTAAAACTAGAATCAGTCTCATTTTGCTATAATAAGCCGTATCTCACCCCGCATCTCCACAGAGAATCTGAGAGAAAAACGTTTTCCCATAACGTTTACAGAGAAAAATTAGTTACGTGCGCAAAGGCAGTAAGCGACCGGGCGTTCGGCGTCGCTTACGCCCTTTTGACTCTCCGGCGAGGCGAGACGCCCATAATGGCTCACTTTGACTTACTAGATGGAATTTTTAATGCAATAATTTCGATAATTTATCGCTAGATAGCGCGCCTTTGTGGCGGTGCGGCAGCTCAAATTGGTTTTCTTTTTATCAGTAAACATTAGAGTGGCCGACTCGATTGACCTACGGCTGTTGGGACATACGGCTTTGGTGGTGGGTGAGCTTATTGTACGTACTTTATCAAAAAGGTCATAAATCAGAGATGCAAATTGATTTATTATGTTACGTATATAGACAAATCCTCACCTAAAACAAACGTTAATTCACAAGATTTTCATAGTGCGCTGTAGCGCGGTTTATAGCCTTGACTTACATGGTGACTCGGGTTCGTAGTTTGTACTTCGTAATGGTGTGTTATTTGGTTATAATAAATCTGGCATATAATGATTCTACGATTGTCGCCACGTAAATTTTATTTAGGTTTAAGTAAAACTGCACGCTTAAACGGCATAATGATAACTTACATACCGGTGTATCTTACATAAGATGGTCATCTTTGACGGTTTCTTAAGAGATGTTGCATAATAATAAATTGGACAGCTTGTAGAATATACTGAAGCTTAAATATCTGAACTTAAAACTCTGCATGAACACTCTTGATCGATAGGTTCTATGCAAGCACCCAGCCCACGCTAAAGTATAATGGTTAACTGTATATCAATGTCCACTACAGTATGTCGCCTGAACATTAGCTTTCAATTCCGAAGCGACACTTTTGAGGTTCCGTAGGCGTCGTAATTAAATACGTGACGTCATTTAGTAATGCCCTCTCGCGGTAATTTGTGAAAATGGAAAGATGGCAGCGATAGCGACCGGTTTGTTCTGCTTTTTTATTATTCAAAAAATGTAATGCCCTCTCCAGACTTTTCGGATAATCTAATTCTTATCCCTAATGAGTTAAATGGGAATGCTGTCTCTGACAAGTGGGGGAGCATCGACATTTTTGTAAACAGAAAGTGACTGCGAAGTTGCAAGAGTATTGAATTAAAAACCTCGTTGGCCCGGATGATACGCTAAGAAGGCTGAAGATTGACTGGCTAAGACGCGGGTCACGGGTTCGATCCTCGCCCAGAACTAAAATGATCTTACAGGATGGTTACTTTGTGGCTGGTTGTTATATCTTTGTTGTTAGCATTGCGAAGTATGGGAGGAGTGACATTGAGTGATAAAGTGAGGAATAGCATAATTAGCGTTGTGGTGTGAAAGAGGATGTTGTCACAAAAATTGAGATGGGAATGCTAAGATGGTTTGGCCATATAGAAAGGATGGATGAAGGGGATTAACGAAACAAATTTGCAAGGCGAGGGTGGATGGAGCTGTTGGAAGGGGAGGTCAAGACGGACGTACTTAGGACAAGTCCAAGACGTGCTCAGAAAAGGTCAGGTCAGGAGTACCCATAATCGACGAGCATGTATGAAAGGATTGATGAGAGTGGAAGAAGCGCAAGAGGTGTGTCAGGACCGTGGCAAGTGGAAAGATGTGGACTTTGCCTACCCCGTTGGGAAAAAGGCGTGATGGTATATCTTTAAGTATTTATTTACCCAAGTATGCTTACTATTCTTTTCATAGTGGCCTGGCTCGTTAGCTAGCATAAATCGATAGTTACAGAGGTTCCCAAACTTTTTTTCGCATAGACCACTTTCAAAATTTTGCTGGTTCCAGTGGACTGCCTGCAGCTACATTTCTACCATATTCCCACCACTCGATAAAAAATGTAACACCAACATAGACTCCCGTCGAGTCTCCCGTGGACAGCGAAATATTTAATTTAAATTATTAAACTTTAAAACGAAATAAATAACCATGTATTTGCGTACATCGCTTTGAACTAATGTCCCAAACTTGTCAGTCGATCAGCGAGGGTGTCCGCGTTTACGACGGTCCGCGGATATTAAGAGGGAGAGGGATAATAGCACCCGTTTGTGGACAATGCCTCGGTCGACGCACGCGTTTCATTAAAAACGACAATGACGCACTAACGACTGTTGTTTCGATGCCGCCGCTTCTTCGGGTTCGCAAATGGTTGTGGTCGATAGCTCGATCTTTGGGGTACCTACCTATAAAGTACGATATTACAACATGTTGAATGACCAAGGATCAACCAGCGGGGATTCTGGCTAAAAAATACTTCTAGAAATCCACTGCTGAACATTGGCCATGAATATAGATTTCCGAAGCAGCCCGCATTTACTGAAACTTAAAACTCTTTTAGAATCGTCCTATATAATTAGTGTGTTATGTGAGACTAAGATATTTATTCATTTAAATAAGCCTCTAAATGTTTTTTATGTGAATATGATTTTATTTTCTAATAATAAATAGACACCTGGAAAACGAAACACCAAAACCATCTTAATAACCGAAACTGAGAATAGATTTGAGATACTTAGTTATGCCTTAGAAACCACATCAATGTTCGTTACATAGTTTTTGTCTCTAAATGGGATCGCACAACCTCACGCCAAAGAGTCGTCCAAATACATAAAAAACGCTTGCATTAAAGTCTTACATTGTTCACAAATAAACCGAAAATCCGCCATTTATAATTCCGGACGAGCCATATCGCGCACGTTCTCCGGGTCTAGACTAGCGTTCGTTAATATGAAAATTAGCCAGAATGAGGTGCACCCGGAAATTGGATCGTGCACCTTAGGATACGTTATCCTTGTCTTGTGTGCGAGCTTTAGCAATGAACGCCATTTTGGCGTTTACGTCAAATATTGTTACAATGAGTTTGGACTATATTCGCTTCAAATCCTAAAATCTATCAATGTAACATGTTTCATAAGGTTATGCACATGTGGTTACTGTTTTGTATACAAAAAAAATGGCCATCAAAGACATGACATTAGTGATCCAGGCGTCAATTAAACATTTATGTACGGATCTTTAATTCAATTAAATTTTATTTATTTAGATGACAAGATCCATGGGTTAGTAATACAGATGACTTAAAAACGAATGTTAGAACTTAATAGCTATTAATCAAAACAAATACGAACAATAAAAAATTAGACATTCGGCCCGGGCGAGTCAAGAACAAAATAGACCTATTTGACCATCACCCCTATTTGACCCGGTTGAAATGTCTCAGCACAGGTGCTCTGAGGTCCTCAGCGACAACCTTCAGGATGCTGTTGTGGCTCCCCCGTACCCTCCTCATCAATGATGTGACTTTCTTGCGAAAAACCGCGTGGAAGCCGTCTGTGTGTGCCTGTGCGAACATTTCAGAGGCACTGCACCAGCGAGGAAGCCCTAACATCACCCTAAAGATGTTGTTATATTGGACGTTGTCCGTTAGATAGTGTCCAAGATATTTGAACTTAAATACCCTTTTTACGTTCAAACCATTGATAGTGATGGGGGCTTCACAAAGTTTGAGCAAATCTTTTTTTAAGCCTTTCACCGTATTACGAGTATAATGGAATCTATGGTTTCTTTATTTCATTTTTCAATTTCTTGTTCCCTTTTCAGAAAAGATAAACATATCTTGCGTTGCGCAGACAATTTCAGTAAGTTAGCCTTTAGAATCTAAAAAAGCATGTGATATCTTTGTTGTAGGGACACAAAACAATCTGATATTTATTAGGAATTACAGATTTCTTTTCAGGAAATATTATGATTATGTTTCTTTTGCGCTCAAACCATTTGGACTCAATATAAATAAAAAATATATATCATGGTTAGTATCTATTTCTTTGGTAATGGATGTAAAATATAGCTAAATTGTATCTATTTCATTTCACAATTTACCAGGTTCTTATTGTAGTCACAACACACATCACATCTCAAACACTGCAAATACGATTACTAATTAAGTATGAAATAACACTCAATTACGAGATTGCCTCATTTATCTTTTTTATTGATCCAATTCCAACTGAAACATGCATTAAAATACGTAGGAACATTAAAAATGAGCGCTCAGTAACAGCCTCATTCAATTTTAATGACGTCGTATACTCACCTTTGATGTTAATCTATAATGCAGGCTCGATCTCCCGATAAATAACGAATCAACAAACAAAGGAAGTAAAAAAGAGGGGGGAGGCAAGAAATTAAACGATACAGAGGGTTAGTTACGTTAGGATCTTCATTAAATGCCTACTTTTAGCTCTTTTCTTCGATATGAGTAAGGCCTTCGATTTTGTGGACCACAAACGACTTATCGAAAAACTCTACAAATATGGCATTCGAGGAGTGGCTAATGACTGGTTTGTTAGTTATCTTCAGAACAGATATCAATCTGTTCACATTACTAGAACTTGTAACAATGTTAGTAATAGTTATAGTAGTACTACATACCGGTCTAATTATAGAGCCATTAGTTATGGAGTACCGCAAGGATCTCTACTTGGTCCTATTTTGTTCGTATTGTATATTAATGACCTGCCAAGTGCGACCAATTATGAGACACTCTTGTTTGCGGATGATACGACAGTATTAATAAAAGATAATTCACAACATAAAAATTCTAATAATTATGAAAATGAAATAAACCTAGCAATTAAAAATGTCATAGACTGGATGTCTAATATAATTTAAAAGTTAATGTAGATAAAACAAAACTTATACAGTTCGGGACACACCGCACAAATAGAATGCCATTGAATATATCACATGAAGGTAAAAGAATTGAATTTACAAGTGAAACAAAGTTTTTGGGTATAAATGTCGACGAGAATTGTAACTGGAAATGTCACCTTAGTTACTTTTGTGATAAATTAAGCAGATATTCATTCGCCCTTAGACGACTCAGGGAAATCTCTTCTACAGAGACAGCTCTTCTAGCTTACCACGCTCATGTAGCGTCCATGTTGCAATACAGCGTCATGATATGGGGTAACTGTACAAATATGGAACTTCTATTTAGAGTACAAAAAAGGTGTCTGAAATCTTTGTTTGGAGCTTATTACCTGGATTCATGTAGACCGTTATTTAAAGAACGCAAATTGTTGACATTGCCATCTTTGTACATTAAGCAAATTTGCATATTTGCTAAAAATAATCCAAAATGTTTTAAAGAGGTTAAAAGGGAATATTCAAAGGAATTACGTCCTAGACCAAAGAATTGACTCGAAATAGGTGATTCAAAACTAGCTTTGGTTCAAAAAATGTACACTGTATGACAATCAAGGTTTTTAATGCTTTGCCCGAATACTTGCGCGCACTTTATGGAAAGCAATTTGGATCTCAGTTGCATAATTTTTTAATCGAGGATTGTTTTTATTCCATTAGGGAGTTTCTAGACCTTAACAATGCTAATTAATATATTCCATGTTTGACCTTAGAAGCTTTGATTGAAATATTGTATAGGATTATTTTCACATTTTAACTCTAATTGTATTTTATTTTGTATGATATTGTAACATTTCTATGCCTGTAAAGAGGTAGAATATGCTGCGCCAATACCAATTTGACCTAACATCATATTATTGTACCATATTCTATGAAATAAATCATTCATTCATTTGGTTTGCATGATTGCGTAGAGGAAGAACGAAAGCGAGCTATTAATTAAATATTAGTCAAATTAAGAAATATATATATCTGGGACAGCTGAAGCAGAGCTTCTTTATTGGTGTTGTAGAGATGTAACATAACATAACATAACATACCATCACGTCTTTATCCCAAACGGGGTAGTCAGAGGCAAGTGACTGTGTCGCCATGGTGAACGAAACACTCAGAAGCCCACTTTTCACCAATAGTATTAGAACCTAACGTGGAAGGTGGTGAGCCTACCGCCGTTATCTAGGTTGATTGAGTTTTTTATCGATGTTTTCCAGCACCGGAGAGTAAGTCGGATATTTAACAATGAACACAAAGATTTAGGTTCTGGCCAGATTTGAACTCAGGACCAGACGATCCACGATCTGAGTTCGGGGCTGAACCACTAGGCCACGATCCTCTCATTAGAAATGTAGACTATTAATATAATGGACTTATTTAAGTTGATAATGAAACCTTTAGATAGAAACAGATTTTCACAATGAAGCTTTGTTCCGAGTGGGGATCAAATTACCTACCCTCCAGCACTGTACATATTAATTTGAGTTTTAAAAAAACATAGGTTCCCCAGCTGACAATACAACGTCTCCCTGGTAATAAAACCAACACCGTTAAGAAACTGAACGTCTGCTATTTTATATGTGCATTAGTTAAAATTCATTTACAAGTTTTTTTTTGGATTTAGTAGCAAGGAATATTACACGCAAACTAAGTCTTAGGCAACATCTAGATATAGTAAATAGAAGAAGTTCTGTACGTTATCTTCTCAGCGGATGGCAAGAGCGGTGGGTCCCTCCATAATTTCATTATTTGCGACTATGCGAGCGCACTTTAAAATATCCGCAATCTATGGAACGGTCGTTAAACCTAGTCTTTGTTTGTGCTTATCTTTTTCCTTTCATAAGCTGGATATTTCGTACAATAAGAGTATTGAGTAAGATAATTTAATATTTTACTGCGAAGTTTCGGTTGTTTTAATAAAACGTTTTGCGGACAAGTGCGGCGGTTTTGTTTTATTTATTTATTTATTCTTTATTGCACATTTATAAAAATAGGTACAATTGGCGGACTTAATGCCTAGAGGCATTCTTTTAACACCCACTTATCACCAAGATTCACAGTTTGGTAATTTGAAGTTTTAGGTACACATTAAAGTAACAGAGACAATAAATATAGCTAATTGTTTAGTTCAGAATCATGATTTAGACCTAGTTGAAGAACATTTTAAATAAATTCTCAAAAGAAAACCTTATGTTAATTAAAGTAATTGTTTCACAGAAATGTGTACAGCCAATAATAGTCGGTAACTGATTGGCTAATTCTTGCCTAGATCAGAGGGGGTTTGGCAAAAAATCAATGTCAAAAAAACTTTCAAAAATAACAACTGCAGTTTCAAATACACAAGTATTTTGTTAAAATGTTTATACTCGATTAAATTTTTCGGAACAGATTTTTGAAAAACCGGGTCACAATTTGCATCTTTCACGAACGCAGGTAATTTTTAAATAAGAAGCCCAAAACCAGTGAGCCGATCTTGTCCGTTCTAAAAGCAAATTAGTTTCATCTAAAATACAAGCATCGGAGCTGACAATTTCCCTTTGACTTGTGTACAGCAAAAATACATAATTTGGAGCCCAGTGAAAAGTCATAAGTATGGTAATGAATGCAAAATTTGTCGACCCAAAAAAATCAAAGAACGGACATTTTGCAAGTCGCGTAGCCGCCTGTGCTAGGGATGTGTCTGACCTGCCTTCCAGACGAGACCAGAGCTGAAACTAGGAAGACGATTTTAAAGTATTTTTGTATGGGTTTGTGGTTCCTGGTTAGAGGGTAAATCTAATCATTAGACCAAGGACGTCTCACGTTAATGTTATAAATATATTTTTATTTCATGGACTAGACTAAGATGCCCAGTCATTGGAGTTCAGAGCGAAAGGTTCTCTAGAAATAATAGAGGTCATTGATTAGCAAGTTTCTTAAAGTTACAATTAAAGTTAAAAACTATCATAGTCATATTTCAACGTTTTATTGGCCAAAAAATAGGTAAATTGATTATAACGCGGCATTTTTCAATGTTACCAGAAACGATTTGAAAGTGCTTTTAAAGTCTATTCGAACAAATATATTTTTAATTTTATTGACGGTTTTTAATTTGCCTACTTTCAAATGAATGCCGAACTCCAGCACAGCCCTAGTACGTACGCCATCGGGGCCTCTCCCTTCGGACCGGGGGGACACTTCGGAGGAGAGAGGATGTGTTTTTGTCGTGTTTTTATTAGTGAAAAACAATGATGAATTAGCGAACATCTCGTTTATTAGTCAAGCGTGCGATTTTTCCTTGCCATCTTGGGGTTGGTTGGGCAGAAAGAAACCCTGGTGCTGTAACTGTGATAGGCAATACGACAAAGCAAAGGGGAGGTGATTCAGATCAAACTAGCCATTCCATGTCTCAAATACGAATACTACTTATTATTTTGACGGCACGGTTGGCGTAGTGCGCTGTAGCACGGTTTCTCGCCTCGCTTTCCGTAGTGTCCCGGGTTCGATTCCCGGTCGGGTCAATCCAGGAAACGTTCTTTTCTGAATTGACTCGGGTCCGGGTGTGCTGGGAGACGCCCCTGGCTTAGTTCCTTGTGTGGTACCTCGTAACACAGGGATATTAATCCCTACTTCGAGACCATTACAAGAGGTGTGTTGTCTGGCGCATATTTATATTTATTTTAACAGAAATAGAATTCAATTATTTAGAAATTATGGTGTAGGCCTCTAGATAGTGAAATTTTAAAGATTGCGAACTGAAAAAAAAATGCATGTAGTCATGTACAAGACCAGTAAAAGTAAGTAATTAAAAAAAATGTGCTTTATGGAAGTGATATTGGGTATATTTATCAACAGATAAGCTTACTGGACCTTACCTTACTCTTTTATTATCGTCCATAAAATGTATTTTTTATGTTCGAACTAATAAATAAATAATAACTTAATAAAATAAAATAAAATAAATAAAATAAAATAAATAAAATAAAATAAAATAAAATAAATAAAATAAAATAAAAATAAAAATCATTTATTTCGGACCGGAATCCATAGTGTTAGTAACAAATAACTTATCAACTATGTTAGTAACAGTAAAATTTGTTTACACAAAGAAAGACACTACTATCCCGCATATCTATTGCACTACTATTAATGCACAGGCAATACAGGCTTGTTTAAAAGCTAGAAAAAAACGAATGCGATACTAATTAAGTCTAATTAAATAAGTACCATTACTTTACTTTTATAAGATTCAGCGTTTCCTAGTTTTTCGTTACAATGATAATTACCTGAAAAGATAGAAGAAAGGTATTATTTACCGAACAAACAAAGAATCAGACTTAAACTAGTTACCTACTCGTAAATAAAAACATGATCGGTACTTCGACAACTTTAACATGGTACTATAAAAAGGAGGAACATGTAATAATTTTTTTCTTACAGTTATAAAGTAAATGCATTTAGAACGGTATGAAAAAATGCAAGAAAAACACTGTATGCTGATTTTCCGTCACCGGATAGTGAGCCGCAAATTTTTCAAAAAGTGAAAACAGTATTCAGGCTAGCATTGAATCACAGTGATAAGGCTCCCTTAATATTCGTATATTTAACTTCTTGTAACGCGATTGGTAGTCGTTCGCATTTTGACAGCTCGTAAGCCAATGAATATCGCGGGATTGGTCATCAGTTCACGAAGTTTTAAGCTATTGTGCATATTAAATCTTCGCCGAACAAGACATACGGACCCTCCCAATCTCAAGACAGGCTTGCCACCTTTTTATTAATTTGTTTTTTAGATGGCCCGTGAAAATTTGTGTTAAGGGGGGTGGGGGAAGAATGTACGTTATCGGTCGAAGTTAGGTGCTGCTTGTAGTAAATTAAATTGTTCGCGGGCCGGGAGGTGTTTAAGCGCCCTATTGCTCAACGTAACTTTGCAATGATGGATGAATAAGTGTTCAATTTGTACGAGTTTGAGTAAATTTTGTAAAAAATTCGAGAAGATTTTTGTGTTTTTTTTTACTCAGGTATGTTTTTTATATCCTGTGTGAGTTGGCTCTTTAACTGTCTAAAATGAACGATTTAAATTAAATTAAATTTTTAACTTCTGTAGCATCGGTAAATGAATTGTCACTTTGATATTCTAGTTGGTTATCTTGTATGCTTTCATATTTAAGCACATAAAAACCATAATAGTTTCTATACGTATATTCGACTTCCTCAGTTTTCCTGAAACTACAAAAGTTTGGTTACTGAGAAGGCCCCCTGTTGCCACTACAAAGCTCGTGGCTTTATCGGATGCACGGGAAGCATACGCTTCATTTAAAAGTTGCACGTAGTACGAGATTTTAACATCACTGTGATCTAAGGGACCAAGTACTTGGGAGTCGATAATTTATTTTGGCATCTATTTTTCCGTAAATTTAGATATTCAGAACTTCTTTTAGTTAGAAAAAGAAAGATGAATTCGCCTAGTTTGTTGAACGCCCTTCTACGATGCTACGGGCCATAGCCAGCTTCTTTTCGTTAGACAGCATTGTGCTACGCCGCCGCTACGACTTTCGACACTACGTACTGTGCTACGAGCTACGAGGCGCTGATGCAAACACGGGAGAGTAACCACAAACACTTATCATACACACTACATTTTTATGAATATAGGGGGAAACAATACTAATCATCACCTTATTGTGATTTAATCATATTAAAAAAAATAAGCTGTAGGATTACGAGTATGTCCAGTGCAGGCAGCTTACAATACACTAACAATAAGTGTTAAGTATGTTTTTATATCTAGCAATTTTACAGGCTCATAAAGTACAAATGTCAGAGATGCTAAAATCACATGGAAGATCTTAACCTTCCAAACCTGAATCACGCGTTCCTGACCGCGATTCAAAAGAATAACAAAAAGGACAGTGTCAAATGAACGCTAAAAAGAACAGATAAAACAACCCAAAAGGACATCGGATAACAGATCGGAACAAGCCCTAATCGTTATTCAAACCGCAAATCTGTTTGCGACTATCGACGCCGGTCAAACCGAAAAAACGAGAGGGGAGTGAAATTAATAAAACATCTACTAAAGCGAAAACAGGCGGAAAAATAGAGTCAGGGGAGCCGGAAAAAAAGGAAAGTGTCCACAAGGAACGTGCTCTTCATTAAGGCGGAATGGAAACAGTGGATGAATTGATCAATCAGAAATTTTATGGACGAGAATCACTCAACGGAAAATAATTCCCGGGGCCGTTCGCCTTGGCTCATCGCCGCCGTTTTAATTTGGTCTTCTTGGGGAGATCGAGTGTCATCCAATCTATCTGACGACTTGGGAAAAAACGCTATCAGCAGGGTTGCCAAGTGTGTCGGTGAAAAAGTTACGCTTAAAATGCTTCAATTGGTATTTTAGCTCGGTTGGCAGCGATCCTGACTGTTAAGCCGCGGTTCTAGGCTTTGGTCACCCAAATCAACGTAAGTGGTCGTTTTGATTTATTACTTCCAGTATTGTTCACTGGGTTTTCTACTTGAAATCAAATATTACATGCTGGAAAATCTCTCCTCCAAGACTCATAATCGACAAATCATGAGCTCGACAGTTCGCTACATCGATGCATCAAAATCTCGAATGACGTTAACTCGACGAATCGAATGCGTGAAGACGTTTTCTCGAAGCATAATTAGTCGACAAAAATTATTGCTTTCTGGCTTAATTAGCACGTTTGTCAACATGTGGGAGCTTAACGGTTTGGTTAACACAGTCCGGGGCTATAGAAATTCCTAGGTAATCCGAGAACTAACTTTGCCCTACCTGGGATTTAACTTAGAAATTGGAACGGACGCGTGTTGATGAAGAAATGAATCTTGACGTGAATTTTGAAACAACATGAGTAACTAAACAAATTCAGTAACAGTTCATCTGGTAACACCGATCACACCCCCCTCCCGCCTCAACCCACTTCCGGCCATCCGCGATAATGCCCGCCAAGGGACACGATCGGTTCAACTTTTGAAATACCTTTAATTATTGGCACCTTCCTAAAATAAAAATGAGGAAATAAGATCTGGTGCCCCTCGACGCTTTTGAAGTGTTTGAGGAGTTTTTTAATAGATTTACGAGGGAAATTGATAGGATTTTTATTTCTTTCTTGTTAAGTCAGGAGGCTTGTTTACAGAAGTCATTTCGGTCTTTTGAAGCTTTTTTTGGCCGAAGTCGGGTTTGGTGCCTTTTTGGCCAATTATACTGTTCAGTTCAAATGATGTTAGGTAACAGCAATAAGAATATAACTTTAACGGCTATTTCCCGTTCACAGTACCACAAATAACAAACATACCAATACATTGCGACTTTTTGCAGCGATACAAACGCGCGTTTGACTGTCGCGCGACTACATCGCGATTGTATCGCTGCTTTTTGTGTGCAAAGGTAGATGTCTTGCGACTGTATCTATACTGAATCGCGTTTGTATCGCTGCAAAAAGTCACAATGTGTAAGAACACTATTATCTCAAACGCGGTAGTCAGAGGCAATTGAGTGTTGGCATCAATTTACTTGGGCTTCTGAGTGTTACATTCATCACTCAGAAGCCTACTTTTCTTCAATGGAATGGAATTAGAGCCCAACGTGGCAGGTGGTGAGCCTTTCGTCGTCATCCAGGTTCATTTGGTTTTTTATCGATGTTTTCCATCACCGGAGAGTTAGTCAGAAATCTAACAATGATTACAAATATGGTTCTAGCCAGATTTGAACTCGGGACTACACGATCCACGATCCGAGTTGAGGTGCTTAGCCCCTATGCCATGACATTCTACGCTCGACAAATAACAAAGACATACCCGAAAGTTAACATGCATTTGCTTATTTTGAGGCCAAAACTTCATTCCTTTTTTGGGATATGCATGAATCTGCGAGAGTAACATTAATATTATCTATCATCAAACTAAACATACCTTGTAAAGTCCGTAACTGATAAACATACTATACACTCAGACACAGAACATAGAAAAATGTTCGTCAGATAAATATGTGCATTGAGGTCGAACCCACGGCTCTTCAGCCAAAATCCGTTGACGTTTTGAGTTTGTGTCATAAGCTCTTTGAAATAGCCAGCATCATCGATGGTCACCAGTCAGCCTAACCAGCCTATGGCTAGTAATTACGCCCAGCCGACTCTAATAACCTATTCTGTTTGCGATCACTGATTAATTATGATCAAAGGGAAACAACAATCAACCCTTCCAAATCGGAAACACCCTTTGTGTTCGAGAAAAATTAATATCTCTAGATTGATATAGCTAATAAAGTATTGTTGGTTTGATACTCTCCAATCGGCTTCCTTAGACTCTGTCCAGGTATATGCAAGATCGACGCGCGGCTTGATATACACCGATCACTGAGAACTAAGCTAGTTTATTGATTATGCAATATAAGCAGCGTTGTAGCCAATATCGTGCATTACACGGGTAAAACGCGTGATCTGATCAGGCTCTTATTCTCTAACTAGCAACATGAATCGCTGGCTAGTTGCTCGCATTTTGACGGATCGTCATCAGCCAATGACATCGCTAACATAATCGTGATTTTCTTGCGATCGAATCTAATGACTAATCTACCGGATATCGGTATTCGTAGTTGTCGTCAAAGCGACTAAGCTGATTTTTGCTATGCGCAATTTCGAAGAAGAGGTAAATCGAAACACGATTTTTTGGATCATCATCATCATCAAACTTGGATGCCTACAGACGAAAGTGTGTAGACAGTCAGCTAGGGTTATCAGTGATGACTTATATCGGTCAGCGAACGAGCTATGAAGAGAACCATTAACGATCGAATCCGAAATAAGGAAAAATATTAAGAATATCAACACACCAATATTTAACATACATTACATTCGTTTACAGAAAATGAGTCTAACCATTAGGGTGATTTTTGGTTATTAACAAACACATCCCTCGCAACGCACCCTGGCACATCATCATCCGTGCAGTCTATCCCGGTTGTGAACTCACAATGGTGTGTGGGGTCCCAGGGTCCGCCTTTCTTATTTTCTTGGCCCACTTCGCGCGCTCTTGTGCATCCTCAGGGTTGTGAGTCTGTTGGCACGCATGTCACCCTTGACAACGTCGAGCCAGCGCTTCTTGGGTCGACCTCTTCTACCAGTACTTGGCGGAGGCGGCATGGCCAGACATTTGTTGCCCACGTAGTTTGCCGATCTCCGTTAGACATGACCATACCAACGAAGGCGGCACTCCTGCAGCTTGTCTGCGATGTCACGAACATGAAGTGATTGCATTGTTTATTAAAAAACACATCCCTCGCAACGCATCCTCGCACATCTCTGATGAAAACGCACCCTTAAGGTCAGAGAATCTTCGCAAAAGATGAGCATTTTCAAAGTGAACAACCATATAATTTGAATCGCCAAGAACACTTTGTCTGTGATAAAAAATATTCCATCGCCAGTCATTGCATAGCTAATAATTCCATAGCTGGATAATCTTGAAGCCGGGTACGGGAGGAACATTAAAGCGGCAATCAAACCGGCAATTTGAGGGGGGTGCCAAATTTAAATCCCAAAAAGAAACGGCCTTCCGATTTGTAATGCAAACGTGCAAGAAACGGCGCGATATCCGATTTAAATAGCCGCTCTCACACTGAGAGGGTTTGAGGAGCCGTTAAAGTTGCGTTTCCACCAGAGATGTGCGAGGATGCGTTGCGAGGAATGTGTGTGTTAAGAACTAAATAAAAAATTGCGCTCTCATTGTTTAGATTACAAAAAGTTTTGGGATCCTTTATGAAGGCAAGGTGTACACTATAGAATAGAATAGAATATGTTTATTTTGCTTTAAATGTGGTACATTATGGATGACATTTTTCTTATTCAGTTACACAGCACATTTAGCTAATTCACTTAGCATGCAAAATTATTTATTGTTTAGTGAAACATTATTATCTATATTAAAAACCTAAGCCAAGCAGCATTATTCTAGAGTTAGCAAATAAGATTAGAATTAGTGACAGAGATAATTACATGTCAAGTTAGTACTACTACAACAAAGTTCCCCAGGCAATTTGTATGTTACCGATGCACAGATTCAAAAACCACATTAAATCTGTTTTATTAAAAAAGGGGTAGTATAACCAATGATTACCTTTTAGACAGAAAAGCCTGAGATTAAAGCTCTCTGCTCAGTGCGGGAGCAGTTACCTCTTGTAATACTTATTAATTGAATACCGGACTTAAGTGTATTAAATAACTAACAATTTTTATTTTTGAAATTGTATAAATGACTTGGACAGTCTATTGTTTTATATTATGTAGCTTTGCTGTACTTGTTAGGTTGTTCTGTCTATTTATTAATGTTAGAATTTGAGCATTTTTTTTTTCAACAAACAAATTGTACTCTACTAACTCGCATTGTAAAACCACAACAAGTTCAAAAGAGTAACTACTGAGTTTCTCGCCGGGTCTTCTTAGTAAGAATAAACTTCTCCGGCGCAGTGGCAGTCTCATTATGTTTGTACACTGTTTATTTATATATACATATTATTAAATAAATAAATAAATATCTGGGACCATTCACACCAAGATTATCTGACCTCAAACTAAGCAGAGCTTGTACTATGGGCGTCAGAGACTGATAAACCTACTTAAATATTTATAAATACATACTTAAATTATAGTATAGTATTTATGTCTATTCCTTAGTATATTTTTTGACTATTTAAAAGTACTGATCAAGTCTATTTAAATAAAGATATTTGTGTTTGAGTTTGAATTCAATAGCATTGTTTCATCCATCCAGGTTCGCGATCCGATTGGGTCCTAACAAACACATTCCTCGCAACGCATCCTCGCACATCTCTGACGGAAACACACACTAAGTGTAGGACGTAAGTGACACTTCACTTCGAGGTTTGATCCCCACACAACAGAGATATGTAGTAGTCCTCTTGAGATTGCTTTTAGCAATAAGACAGAATAAATTGTTCATCAACGTTGAATTTAATTTTAGTCATTGTGTTCTATAAGTACGGTTTTTATGCAATAGAGTATCTTATTGTATATTCAAGTTCCATGCAATTTTGAAAGGCCAACACACAACATACATTTCTTACTGTACCTATGTTTTTTATTACGCTACTTTGTGTTGGGTAAAAAAAAAGGGTAAAACCACAACAAGTTTAAAAGAGTAACTACTGAGTTTCTCGCCGGGTCTTCTCAGTAAGAATCAACTCCTCCGACGCGGTGGTAGTCGCATTATGTTTGTATACTGTTTATTTAAATATTCATATTATTATAGTATTTATGTCTATTATTTAGTATATTTTTTGACTATTTAAAAGTACTGATTAAGTCTGTTTAAATAAAGATATTTACGTTCTAGGCACCCAGCGCTAAGCCAGTTGATATACATACTGGTCCACTCGTTATGCCGGAATATATATGTTTATGCCAGAATATTTGTCGAAGAAAGACTTCAATGACTTGTAAAAAAAAAAAATTCAGGAAAGGCGTCTTTTGGTTTCATACTCCTTAAAAATTGACAGAAACTTTTTTCACGCGTTGTACAATGTTTCCAGTATCACTTGTCTCTGATTGAGAGCGAGACCCATAAATCGAGCAAAAATGGACAGGAAGCGAGACGTCCGTCGCCAGAATAATTGAAGCGCTCAATTCTGCACTTATCTAAGGCCGCGGAGTCCATTTTTACGGCCACTTTATTTGAGAATCGACCATCAAAATGAATGGTTAAATACTTGAAATTTTAATTCCTTTAAATCAAGGTCTACATCATGATGAAGCATCTGAAAGCGCAATCATTACAATATGTATTTCATTCGATGTCAAATATAAGATTTTTTACTAATATCACCAATAAGTTTTAAAAAAAATAGAATTAATACTATGACGGGAATGTCTAAACCAAATAAAAACAATAAATTATTAATCAAATACAAAGTAAATAATGTACACATACATACGTACATAAGGCACCTTGTTTCTAGCCAGACTTATGCACATATTTACATTAGGTCAGCATTTTCAAAGTTCTTCAATTTGTTGTACATGTGAGAAATTTATTGGAGATCCACCGAAAAGACATATTAAAAGGCATATGGCAAATAAATTCATAGCAGAGCACTATAGGAAAAATAGAGATTCTAACCTTAACATTTTAACTTAAACCTTTCTGACATCATTTAACAAAACAACTACTACCAA
Source organism: Udea olivalis (assembly GCA_947369235.1). Taxonomy (NCBI): domain Eukaryota; kingdom Metazoa; phylum Arthropoda; class Insecta; order Lepidoptera; family Crambidae; genus Udea; species Udea olivalis. Next base: position 2,417,372 of record OX376362.1, on the reverse strand, counting down.
TAGGTACTTACAAATTTGAATACATTTCCAAGTTTGAGTGAAACCTGTAAAAATTCTAACACAAATGCCAGGTCATTGCCCCAAGGAACCCTTGTAGGCCAATTTGTATACCTAATTAAATCCACATCCTATGAGCAGACAAAGATACTCTAGACAAATGAATATCACCGCTATACTCTTTGTCCTTATCAGCGTTCCGATTTTAAAATTGAAACCCACCCCATCAAGACTTGATGATCAAGATCAGCCCTAGAGCTATCTTCATTAATGAAAAACATAAAACTGGGGGTGCGATCAGGAAGTACGGGGTGAAAACGTCCGACCACCGCGCCCTATTAAGTCGAGGGATGAAGATGAGATGGAAAAAATTATAGAGCGCGAGTAACGAGGTTATTGAGCTTCGATTGAGGATTTTTATGATAATGAGGGTGACGTCACGGGTATTTACGCAGAAATGGAAATTAGCTTTAAAGAGATTTAGGGCAGTAATGACCAGACATTGAACGCTCAGCTTGGGCTACGTTTACGGCACCGTGTTGCTGCGAAGCGATTTGGGATCAGATAAAAACAACATTAAAGTATTATGTAAAACATGATATAATATATGTATAAATACGCGGGCTTATTGCTAGAAGCTACTTCTTACATATTAGGCTGGGGAAAAAGTCTTTTCGAATATAGTAACACAACAAACATAATAACACAAGCTTTAATTAGCTTACTTTGGGGCTAGATGGCGCTGTGTGGAATAATGTCCAGGGATATTTATTTATTTATTTTTATTTAGTATGTATGAATTTGTAATAAAATTTCTTTGGCTATACTATTTGTATCTAGGTGGTTTCGGTATCATTAAAAGTTTAAATTTTAAAGAAGATTATTCCAAATTCAAATTAGGAAAATGTGTGATTTACGTTTGTGTTTCTTACTGTTAAGGTGAGTGAATCGAATGCAGACATTCGAAACATTTTAAAATTTTACCTCGAAAAAGGTAAAAATGCAACGCAAGCCGCGAAAAAAATTTGCTATGTTTATGGAACTAGTGCAGTGTCTGTGAGAGTAGCACAAATTTCGTTTAAGCGTTTTTAATCCGGAAACTTATATTACGGATAAAATGGATGGCATTTTTGTAAAAGTGGAGCAAGATCGGCATATCAGTAGTTACGTCGTAGCTGAAGAACTGGGAGTTGACCACAAAACCAGTTTTGGCGCATTTGAAAAAAACTGGGTACACAAAAAAGCTCGATATTTGGGTACCTCCCGAGCTCACTGAAATAAACCTAATGAACCGTGTACTCATTTGTGATTCTTTATTACGACGTAATGAAACCGAACCATTTTTGAAACAGCTGATAACTGGTGATGAAAAGTGGATGACGTACGACAAGAACGTGCGAAAAAGGTCGTGGTCAAAGGCCGGTCAGACTTCACAGACTGTGACGAAACCCGGGTTAACTCGCAACAAGGTGATGCTGTGTGTGTGGTGGGATTGGAAGGGCATTATTCATTATGAGCTGTTACCACCAGGCAGGACCATCGATTATGAACTCTACTGCGAACAACTGATGTGATTAAAGCAAGAAATAGAGAGAAAGCGGCCGGAATTATTCAACAGAAAGGGTGTGGTTTTTCATCATGATAACGCTAGACCTCACAAATCTTTAGCCACTCAGCAATAATTAAGAGTTTGGCTGGGAGGTGTTAATGCATCTGCCGTATAGTCCTAACCTTGCACCTTCAGATTTCCACCTGTTTCGGTCTCTTCCGAATTCTTTAGGCAGTGTCAGGTTGACATCACGAGAGGACTGCCAAAACCACTTGTCGCGGTATTTTATCAGAAGCCTCAACATTCCTATAGCAATAGGAGCATGTCCTACCTACAAGATGGCAAAAAGTAATCGTACAAAATGGCACCTACATACTTTAGTTAAATGTAAATAAACTACATTAAAAAATGTTTTGAATTTTCTTAAAAAATACGAAGAAACTTTTTTCCCAACCTATTACAATCTACAAGTAAAATCGATATTAGCGAAATCAATATGCTAGGAAAGCACTATTGGGGCCACATCAACTAAAAAACCACAAGTAGAAGAAAATTCATGGGAAGGATAACCATGTGCACTAAATAGTAACTAAGAGGTAGAAAACACAGAATTCCAAAGTAAAAGTAAATATTTTTTTGTATTTTTTTTGATTATAGTTTTAGTATGAATTTAAAAATGTTTAGCTATGTTTAACAGTTACTTGCACGCATAATACATAATCTGCTTAATTTGGGGTCAGATGTGACCCGGATGTTTTTTCTCCATACCGTCCACCCCAAAAGTGGTTGAGGGCAAAAAGTCAGGTAACCCAGATTTTTATTATTTATCATACCCTTTAAAAACAACATTACACTTTCCGTATAGTATCGCTGCGAGTCCATATTTTTCACTGCTGTATATTTTGAAAATCAACTTCAGTCAGATACCCTACAGAGAAATTAAAACAATAATTAGGTACACATGTAGAACTGCACATTAAAGGATCTTGGAGAAATCAATTGCGAACGATATTGATTACTAAAAAAATACATAAATAATTTTTGTTTGTTCCAGCATTAGGTGAAAACTACTGAATGGCTTTTAATTAATATTTGTACACAATATGAAGAAAAAACAGGAACAAAATACACTTTATGTTCATCTACAAAGTGAAAAGTATCAAATGCTAAGTTCACACCTGTACCTTTCATCTAAGTCAAATCACTAGCGTGGACTTGGGTCTTGAGGCGTCAAGCCGAGTGGAAACATCAGTGATCACTTTGAAGCTGCCAGGTGGTAGCTCAGATCAAAGGCTGAAACTGACTGGAGTTCAGCCATTGAACAGGAGAAGCACTAACTATAACTGATTAAATATAAATATGCGCCAGACAACACCCTACTTGTCATGGTCTCGACAATTATTACGAGGTATCAGACAAGGAATTGAGCCAGTGGCGTCTGGCAGTACACCCAGACCCGAGTCAATTCAGCAAAGATCTTTTTCTAAATTGAACCGCCCGGGAATCGAACCTTACGGGTCACTTCGGAAATCGAGGCGAGAAACCATGCTACAGTGCCAATTGTGTCTTCAAATAGAATTAATCTTAGCATTTGACACACACTCAACTCAAAACGCAACTTTAAGTTGAGCTACTTTTAAATAACTGCTTTCCTGTGACATGCCAGTAGAAATGAAAGGGACAGATATAAATAAATAAACATCTAGGACAATTTACACCAAGATCATTTGATCCCAAACTAAGCAGAGCTTGTACAGGTATAAGGGACTGATAAACATACTTAAATAATTCTGAATACATATTGAAATATATAATAACACCCAGACACAACAAACACAAATGTTCGTCACATAAATGTTTGTCATGGGTGGGGATAGAACCCACGACCTCCGGCTTCCATTGCACCAACAGGCCAGCCATTTTAAACGGCTCAACTTGGTTTATCATTTAAGAATTATAGCGCAAATGGTATGCATTTTTTTTCTGTATGATTACCATAGAAAAGAATAAAAAGACAAAAGGTTTTAAAATATTCATACCCATATAAAACTAAACGGAAAATCGACACAAGATGGAACCAATGGAAGTTAAGGACAAAAAAAATCGTATTTTTTTGCGCAGAACAGGTTATGATATCAAGAATTAAAAGGCCAAAAATAATGTAATACATCTTTTTTCCCTTGTACATCACCAAGACCCCCCTAATGAGCCCCCTCATAACTGCCGATACCGGTGCGCATTGAATAATTGTCGTAATTTACCTCCCGCAGCAGAACCGACGACGGTTTTATTACGTATTGTTACGGCGCTGATAACGTATATCGGATGCGAAAGGGAAGATTTCCGTTGTTTCGCGTTCGCAATCGGTGGGTTTATTGATGCGTTAAATTTTGAGATTAATTTTGAGGAATTTATCTTAAAATTATGTTTCTATTATAGGTGACGACACGGTTGGCGTAGTGCGCTGTAGCACGGTTTCTCGCCTCGATTTCCGTAGTGTCTTACATTCGTTAAACCTTCATAACAGGAAGCGGACGCAGCAGAAACTTTCAAAAGGGCAAAAAAACCCCCGATTTCGAAACTTTCTTCATTGGTGCTCCGCTCCTATTGGTCTTAGCGTGATGATATATAGCCTAAAGCTCTTGATAAATGGTATTATATTATATTATTTAACTATACTAATATAATACATAGGTAAGCGTTTCTGAATTTGTATGTTTGGGACAGGTAATCTCCGAAACTACCGAACCGATTTCAAAAATTATTAAAACCTACCTTATCCCTGGTTGCTAAAGGCATATATTTGTTTTGAAATAATTAGTTTTCAGCCAGATCAATCAACACTTGTATTCATGTTTATAAGTAGAACATGTTGTGTTATTTTCAAGTGAAACATATAGGTATGTGTTTTTAATTACTACGAGTACTACTAAACGAACTCTCATGTCATTTCCTTGCTTTCCTGTCGCCATGGTCTGCTGGAAGAAATCTCTTTCTGGAGTTAACTAACCAGTACTATCGTAGTCCTTATTGTTTTTATGTAATTTGTCTCTTTGTGTACGAATAAATAAAAAATTAAGTTTGAAGGTTTATATCGACTATTGCAGTTGACTACAAGAATGAAGGGCAAAAGAGTGGTCGGCGTCATTGTCGCCGAACTATCAATAGTCTTCCAATTTTCAGCGAATATCGAAAACAGCCATAACATTCATATTCCTATCGATAGGCGTAGGTTAGAATACTATCAATGGAAAGATATAAAAATCATAGAAATTATAAGATAGCATTGGTGTAAAGATGTACCTGTAAACTAAGAACATGGTACCAATCCCTTGATTATTTTGAAAAGGGAACTATTATATTGAGAACTATTAAAATTGTTTCAGAAAAACCACAGGGTAATATTCAGAAATTACGACAACCTTTGCCAAATTCAAATGAGACATAGATTTATGAGTATGGTTGTTCCAATATTGGCGACACGATTGGCGCAGTGCGCTGTAGCACGGTTTCTCGCCTCGATTTTCGTAGTGTCCCGGGTTCGATTCCCGGTCGGGTCAATTCGGGAAACGATCTTTTCTGAATTGACTCGGGTCTGGGTATGCTGGGAGACGCCCCTGCCTTTTTTCTTGTGTGGTACCTCGTAACACAGGGATATTAATCCCTACTTCGAGACCATTACAAGAGGTGTTTTGTCTGGCGCATATTTATTATTTATATTTATTAATATTGCTCAAAGAGATGATTGAGCCTCTGAACTAAACTAAGGGCCTATCTTACAGCCATGTGCAATGAATGTTTGTAAGTAAAAAATCTTTAGCACACAAGGTAATTACAAGGACTTACCGACAATCATGATAATGTATAACTTGAAAAAATTGCGACATCTTTATAAATAAGGAGATTTATGATTTTTTTATACATTGATCATTATTTTAATTTCGAATTATCATTTTAAGGCGGGGTGGTTCTGCACAAGATCTCCCGAAGGAAACTGGTGAGCGCCACGCGGACAGAAAATCATTAAAATAATCGATTAAAAACATAATAATATAATAAATATAACCATCGCATGAAATCCCTACAGTTATCTTGGTAAAGGACCCCCCTTGGTATTATCAGATCAATTATTTTAGGAATAACACCAAAATTAGAAGGAAAATGTCACGAAAAGAGATAACTTTGTGAATTTATTCTATCGAGCCAATTTTATCAAATCATGTTTACACCGAATGAATTCCCTGTATTATCCCCTCAAAAATATCAGTTATTTTAATTCGATTTTAATTTCACTGCTTACTACTTCAAAAATTAATTCTAAAAACGTGTTTTGTGAACCACCTCCCCTTAATAGCTGTCCGTCCGCGGCTTCTCCCGCGTATACCGTTTCTCCCGTCAAAATAAAGCCTAAATATAAAAACATATAGCCTATGTCACTTGCCGATAATGTAGCTTTGGTATAAAAATTATAAAAATCGGTCCAGTTGTCTCGGAGGCTATTGATTACAAACAAACAATCAAATCCTCCTTCTTTATAATACGAAATGTAGATAAATAAGAAATACGCAAGATTAAGTAATAGCAATAGAAAGGAGTTCAACCTTCGCATACCTAATAGCACCCTCCCTATACGTCAAATGAGACATATCTTGTAACCTTATAATAAGCAGACGTCAAATATACGAATTTTTTTTAATATTCACGATTTTTACTCGAGCGGGTCTTGTAACGCGTAATAGGGCACTTGTATGCCTTAATATCCTTAGTAAGCAACGCTGTTTCGAATGTTAACAAAATATTGGCAAGAGGAAAGAAAATTGCCCATAGCTAAAGGCTACAACTTCCACCTATGACAAATATACGTGACGACTGCTCTAAATATTTTAATGAGTTTGTGTATGTACATAAATATTTTCAAACTAACACAGGTTGTAAAATAAACCTTCGGCAATATGTAAGATTTAACGGTATTTATAAAAACCATATCCTGTCACTAATGTCTGCTGGAAGAAATCCTTCTTCAGAGTTTGCTCATTCGTACTTTTGTGGTCTTAATTGTTGTTTATCGTAATCATCATTACCTATATACACGAATCAATAAAATGGATATCCATAATGATAAATTAACTTTGACAAAAACGAAGTAAAAACCTGGAAAATATCTGGAACAGCTTATCGCGCTATGAATAAGCAGAGCCGGTACTATAGATACTTGAACATTGACTAAAAAACATACATAATTAAATAGATAATAACACTAAGGCCTCTTTCCCGCCTCTGCACCGAGTCTGTACAGGGTTTTTGCTAAAAATCATTTCCTGACAGGTTTGTATGTTTTCGGGAAGGTATTGTTCATTAGATCTGATTGGTGCGAGTATGGCGCGCGGCGGTGCTAGGCGGGGGTAAGACGGGGGAGGCCGGCCGCTCTGTACAGATTCTATGCTCGGTATAGAATCTGTACCGAAACGAGTCTGTCTAAAAACTTTTATTTGATTACATGCGCTCGGTAAACAATCTGCACAGATTCAGTACCGAAACAAAAACGCACCGAGCCGGTTAGGAAGAGGCCTTAGACCCAGAAACTTCCGTTACATGGTTTTTTGCCCCGGGTATCGAACTTAATTAAGGCTCAAACTGTATATTTTTCCAACGATAATATCATAACTTCTAACCATTTGTGGGTTGTCATGAGTTGCACTTTTTTTTTACTGTCTATTTTCTCAGTCGTATAAGAACAAATGAATAAGTCAAAGAATTTATGAATGCACAAATGCATGAATGAATGATTTATTTGAAAAGGTAAAAAAATATATCTACTACGAATGTCTAAAGTTAAAAATACCTGATGTTACAAGTTGAAGGGGCTCGTTACTGGAAACCAGTGAAATGCCGGCGCTCAATGAATCGCTGATGAGCGCTCTGATAAGTAGCTACGTAAACATGCGAGGACAGATATATATCGTATGAAATTATTATATTTTTGAGCTTCATTTTCAGGCCATGCTGAGATCAAATCTCAGGCCGAGCAAAGTGTGTTTTCGGATATTATGTGTCTGTCACGTTGTAATCGGTAATCGAGAGATGGGAATTAACGCGAATTTGTATGGCACAGAGTCAGCGCCATCTAGTTGCCCGAATCTGCCTCTCTAGATGGTGCTGACACGATTCTATACTAATTGACAATGACGTGCTCGCAAAACGCGATGGTGAAGTCATTCACAACTCTCACTGCAACTGACATCTGCACTCTGAAATAAGCATGCGTTGTGATTGAGCGATGTGTAGCGATTTTTGATGACCACTTGTCCAGTGCCAGGAAACCTTTACCTAACAGTGGGACAGTGTGTACGCTGAAACGAGTAGTTGCTTTTCTTGAAATAAAAGCTCAACTTGGACGATTTCATGTCAATACCTGTATTGACATAATTAAAGACCAGACAAGCAGCTAACAAACATCTTACTAATATTATGAATGTTTAAGTTTGTGAGTATACAATGTACGTATGTGTGTGTTTGTTACTCTTTCAAAAACTACTGAACATATTTAGATGAAACTTAACAGTAATACGTGGCTAGGAGGTGCCCGTGGCTAAATGACGGCAGCGGATCGGCAACGATCCGATGTTAAGCAACGATGGGTGACCACCCCGACCGAAATTAAGGGATGTGTTTTTCGGGCATCTCCGTGCTTCGGAAGGCACGTTTAAACAGTTGGTCCTGACGTCGCAAGATACCAATCGTAAAGCCTAGTCAGAGGCCTAAAAAGGCTTGATAACATCTGACGGTAGGGTTTATCACTGGCCTCAATTCACCTCTCCAACAATCTGCACTGAGACCGCGTGTTGGAGTATGGCTCGTACCACCTCATAGTTGAATTGAGGGCTGTCCCCAGCAGTGGGACGTATAAGGCTGTATATATATATATCACAGTAATACAGCTTATACATCAGAATAACATATAAGCTACTATTGACAAAGATTTTACGTAATTTGGCAATAACGATAACGCGGGCGGAAAGCTGGTTGCAGATAAATCTAACGTTGAATCTGCGGGTACATTTGGCCGTTACACAGAAAAATGTAAAATATCTGTTTTGTTACACCCACAAATCCACCTCATCTCAAACATCATCTCATAGCAAACATCTTCAGCAAATAAGCCTCTCTCATTCGTCCCGGAAAAATAAATTAAACAGCAACACCGTCCGGGAATTGATCCCAGCATTATTGTATCTATAAACATTTCAATTGCGCCAGGTTATCCCGGCCAAAGATCATCGGGGAGCCCCGGTAGGGGTACATATTTTTAAGACGTTAAAAATGTTCGCGAATTATTCTACCTTCGTTTTTTCGTCTTTGGGGAACACTGGTGTTTAAATTTTTATAAGGAAATAAATGCGAGGTTGAAATGGAATTTTCAATTGATTCTGGATCATTAAGGATACGCATCTGTTACCATAGCATATATTGTTTTAGGTGGTCGGATGTATGTAGTCCCAATAACTTGATGGTACAGACACGTTCACATCAACCTTTACTAAACCATTGCCTAGTGGGTCTCATGTCTGCAGCATAAGTTGTCCCTATGTAAAAGTTAATTTGAACGTTCGGTACTACATTTTTACCATCGCACACCTGAAGAATTGCCTACAGTGTTCATTATGCAGTGGTCATCTTATGGCTCGGAACATATCTCATTGTAGGTAGTGACGCCACCGAAGGAAGTGGTATTACTGACCCATATGGGTGAGATTCAAGTACTAATTTTGTCTATTTTGCATTTCAATTATGTTTTAAAATTCTTGTAGTCACATTTCGTCTGCGTACATGTACCGTCACACAGTACGAATTCACGTTACATTAGCAGCATCAGCATTCCATTCAAGTTCACCTGTCTCCTTCCTTAGTCTATGGGCTCTCAAGCCGATATATATGCAGATGGATATATTACCCGACGACGTTAAATAAAACGCGGGCCCGGCTCGACAACGCAGGATTACCAACAGTGATGAAAAAGGGAGAATCATTTATTTTATTACACGCCGAAAAATAATAGACGGAGTACGGCCCTGGTTTGAAGGTGCGACTTTATTTCTGAATTTGATTATTAGTAAGAGGAAACTCTTTGGGGAGGCATTGCGGAATAATATATTAGATGAGACTCGGGTGTCGAAACACCAAAATTATTATTAAGTCTATCCATGGGGTTAGGTTAGTTAATCGTATTATTGTACTGTAATTCGAAAATCTTCATTATTCAAACGCGGCAAGAAAAACAGGTACTTAATAAGTAAAAAAAAATAAACGTAATTAATTATCATTATTATAAATTTCAGTAGTTAGATCAGTCAAATTCCCAAAATAGTTTAAGGGCTCTGGCATAATTAAAGTCAAGTGCAGTGAAAAACGAATGGTAGTTAAAATCGAATCTTGACGGCAAAAGTTGGACAGATGAGCTGATCAAAGAAGATCAATTTCAGGTTGCGAATGATGATGTTAATGGTGTATACTTTTCGAAACACGGCCGAGATACGTCATCGTAGAGGCAAGGAAGCTTTTAGTTGAAAAAATAGGTGATACTATCATTTTTAATTTTACAGCTTTAGGGAAGGTAATTCAGAACCATAAATACCATAATTACATTAAGACGCCAACAACTGTCAACTTTGGAGTCCTGTGCTCAACTGGGACTTCCTATGACTGCGACTGATCACGATGGGGACTAAGTAAAATTTCTTCGGAAATATTTGCAAAAACAACATTACCTTTATTAATTTTTCCGAATCCAATTTTCCGAATCATAAAACTCAATTTCCCATTCCGTTAACGAAAACAAAGGCCCCTTCCATACGTTTCAATCATCACACATCGCTTCGGCCCCGTTCTTCCAGTTGTTTGTGTACGATGATTATCGATTCTCGCTCACTTTACAAGTTGTGGAGGCTGATAATGTGAACAGGTACGAGTATGTACTTAGAGAGGTTACGGTGTGATTGAGATGGACTTGGTGTGACCGTTTTGGCGGTGGGAAACGCGAAAATGGTATCCGTAACTTCAATGCGGTATTTAAATCAGAAGAGTTGTGATGTAAATTATGGCGGCATGATTTAATGAGTTTGATATTGATCAAAATTATATCATAAATGAAATCGCCAACCCCACCTCTGAACTTTTAGATATGTTTTAAGTGAGCCACTTACTTAATTCGTTACCATCATCACAAATCATAGAAATCTTATGTGTTTACTTTAAATGTGAAGAAAAGCCCCGCATCCCAATCTATGTACTATCTAGTCATATTTTAAAATTATATTTAACTTTGTGTCCAGTTAAATTTTAGACGACATAAAACATTAATTTGTTTTTTTCAATAATTCAATTACTTGTGTTTTTTCACAAAAGCATATGCTCACAAATTCAACACATCATTATCGCTGTAGGAAGGCCACAATCATCTCTATATCAATACACGCGTCCCCCAGCCTTGCGTTTTTCGTGGGGTATTATCAATTATTAAACATCAGCATGGAAATAGCACCCGGGAGTCCGTCGGCATCCACCCCGGCGCGGTATATATTGCGTACTTGTATTAAATATTCCAGGATTACGAAACGCGGCGGCTTCGGCAGCCGTGAAATGGCTTTCGGTTTTGTGCAAGTTATTAGCGGGATTTGCATGTTCTTGATTTATTGTTTTTTTTTCTCGGTGGGGTCGGGTATTGTCTTCGAAGAATCGCTGTTGTGGCGAGAATCGGCGTTCGACGCTAACGATGTTTTCGACGGTGAGCTAATTCACAAGTCGTTAACATGGTACAGTCAAAAGCTTAAAAGTTTTCAAGGCTTCGAAAATATCTGAGCAAAAAATTTGCCACAAATATCTGTATATTGCTAAGGTATTTTTGAAGCCTTTGAAACCATATTCACAGATAATATTTATGCATTTGACTGTGCCTGTAAGAAAGGAATAGTGTAAGGGAGGAATGAACGCAGAGGATTGTCGTTACTTTTAGCCAACTGATTAATAAATCAAACTGACTACACAACTGGTATTTACTTGACTTCTTTTAGGATATGCAAGGTCAGCTTCTTACCCTGACGGAAGGATCAGCAGTTAGCACAAATTTCTGAACAGACTTGAACCGGAATCCAGATCGTGTTGTGCTATGGTTTACTATATCCAAGTATCAATCGTAATTTGCAGTTCTGGTTGGTTGTTTTTTTATGTTCTAGTCGGGAATAATTCCCGGAATAAATAAATGTTACAGCAAACACCTAAACTTTTAACTGTAAACAGACATTCGTACTGACTGATGCAAGAATCGAAGTCATGCAATAGAGTCCTAGATATTGAATGAACCTTCATTGAAGTGTTCGGAACATAGTTGCAGACCGCGGTGCAGCTGATATGCGTACAAAGGTAGATAGAAACATGTCAGTCATGACGACACGATTGGCGTAGTGCACTGTAGAACGTGCTGGTTCGACTCCCAGTCGAGTCAATTCAGGAAACCAACTTTTCTAAATTGGCTCGGGTCTGGGAATGCTGGGAGACGCCCCTGGCTCAAAGCTTTGTCTAATACCACGTAACACAAGGATATCTATCCTTACTTCGAGGCCAAGACAATTGGTGTTTGGCGCGTATTTACTAATTTATTAGTGTCCTATGAAGACATCATACAATTTTCGTTTAACTGTCAAGTGGTCGAAAACACCGATAAAAACCAAAGCAATACGGATAACGGCGGAAGGCTTTTCATTTACCACGTTGGGTTCGGTAAAAAGTGGGCTTCTAAGTGTTCCGTTTACCATGACAGCAACAGTCGAATGACCTGTTACTATCCTGTTTGGGAAATAGTTGTGATCGTATGTTTGTAGATATGTATTTATGTCTAGATATTGGGTGCACCTTTATTGGAGCGCTCAGAACAACGCCGCAGACCGCGGTGCAGCCGAGACGCGACCGGGAGGAGCTCGGCCGCAGAGTTATTAGGCAATTGCCGGATTCCTTCAATCTTGGGAGATGTCTATCGCTTCTGAGGCATCTGCTGAGCTTAGCTACAAATTCCTTGCAGGTAATTTTCTAGGTGTTCTAAGATAAGCTGTTAATTATATCGTTGACTAGCTTCTGCCTGCTACTTCGTCCGCGTGGAATGATGATATAGCCTTATGGCCTTTCTCGATAAATGGGCTATCTAACACTGAAATAATTTATCAAATCGGACCAGTAGTTACTGAGATTAACGCGTTCAAGCAAGCAAACTAACGAACGGAACTTCATATTATAGTATAGATTTGATTATTAAAATGAAACTACCTACGCACCAAACAATTTTACCAAAAAAATATTTTGAATTATCTTACTTTTTTTGTGTGCATCATCGTCATAGTAAACTGGTTTAGGCTAGTTAGCTGATCAGGCAGTCTAGCCTTTTTCACAAGAAATATTTAAGTTAACGATTTCTACAATGTTTCAAACTACTAAAAATTAGTCAACTATGTCCTTTAACACGTTAAGCGCCACGTATATATGTCATTATACACCCTAGTGCAACTCTCACAGCCCAGTGTATGACTGGTTATACACCTGGAGTTATCAACTTCAGAGGCCGATGTATCAGTGAATATACACCGCACCGAACATTTTGTATGGCGGCTTTGTAGCCCTGGCCCTCACAAATCGTTTAGTGTATCTGGGGTATAGATTTGAGCTATAGTGTAGAAGAAATGGATTTTTTTTCAAAAGAAATCCTCGAAAGTTAGAGTTTCATATAATCATTTATTTATCTATTTTTTTGTATTTTGACAACCGTTTTTGCTCATGTATTATTATTTTAATGAATTTATATATCACAAAATGTCTTACTTAGTATTTATTTGGAAAAAATACTTATGTATTTGTACTTTCAATCAAAACTTCTTATCAATCAGACTTTTTATTTCCCTAATAATCCACCTTCATTTTTTATTCATTGTGAACTTCGTTGAAGCAGAGCAAATAGTAGTCACTTGAGCAGCGAACTTTCTTTGGCCAGGTTGAGCCTTGCCTTTTTTGCCACACTTTGTGTAACAGTTTTTGCACCGTCCTCTGTCAGTTTCGGCGGAGTTACGACCAGATTATCCACCAATAAGTAACGCGTGATTCTGGGAGCTGGCGTTGATGGTGGCTCAGGAATCGTGGCATATATCATGAGCATAGCGTCTATAACCTTTTCCCTGAAGGTGGTGATTGTCATTGGCTTTCGCGAATATTTGCTGTATAAAAAGTAAGCGTTGACAATGGTCGTTCCCCACACCAGTCAATCATAAGTTTTCTGTACCATTCAGTAAAAAAATTAAGGAAAAGGGGGAGGGGACCCCATAAATGTTTAGGAAGTAGTGTGTATCATATGATATACACTTGGCCCCTGAGACTGCTTTTTCCGAAAATCAGTCTCGGGGGCTAGTGTATATTATATGATACACTTAAAAAAAACAGGTAAGGAGTGCAGAAAAAAAAAAATCAAGTTCACATAATATTTTAGGACCAGGAGATACGAGTACCATTTATGGAACAAAAAAGAAATGCGATTCCCACAATATTTGCCTCAGAGGTGCAATGGCGCTTAACGTGTTAAGGACTTTTAATTCCTGAACATACTAGGTCATTGGGACTTGTAAGTCATTTTACATTATTTTTTGATAAACCACTCAAATATCACATATCACTAGTAACAAAAAAGATTCACATCACATGTATCTATATACTGAGTACAGCCTTATTTAAAAAAAAACTATAGGAGTAGATCATTTCAAATAGTTACTGTATCATTTATGCACATACTTGCCACTGTTTTAGCACTTTCCTCTCTACCTGTAGATTGCCTGGAATAGAACTCTATTAGCGATAAAGCTGCTAGATTGTTTTAAATGTAAAACTTAGCTTAAAATATCTTTGTTTTATGAACAGTAAATAAAATTATTAATTTAACAACAATGACTCATATTGAATACGTGCAAAAACAATGTTAGGTAAGTACTCTGTGAAGAAGGTACAATGTAATCATACTTGACGTGTTCAAGCGAATGAACCTCCTCTTGTAAATCCCACCGCCCCCCACAAATCTCAAGAAAGGCCACAAGAAATCGTAATCGAGTATTACGACATAAGACGAATTCATCTGATGCAAACGGCCGAAGGCTGTTGGAAAATTTAATGGTCTCCCCGGGAACCCAGATCGGACAAATTTAATTATACTATTCGGAAATGGGCTAGAAAATTGAATGGCAGAAGAGAATTTGGGAGATAGCATCGAGGATCGGTCCGCTGCAAAAACTAATTGATTCCACGAAGAATGCCCGAGGAATTAATTTATGGAGCGAACAGTGTGAGGTGGGAGAAATAGGCTGGAATAATGACTTACCTTTGCAGCAATTTGAATTAGGACATCAACAAAACAGATTCTTTTAACTTTATGTAAGTTAAATTGTTTCTGTCAATGCGTTTTGTTCATAACATTGGGATAACAACGTAAATGTTTCCTTATATCCATTTTTTGAAGAGTATTTGAATGATCGGGATGCTCAGTAAAGCTTTGTTTCGGATTTAGACCACCGTTTCAGCGTCACTTAAATTTAACAATCTTCTTTTCACTTGGTCGACATTTAAATACTTTCACTCGTTCTGAGTGGAAAAATGACCCAGACTATTAACAGAGCTAAATAATTTCTAGTCATTTCATAAAAATTTAAAGTTGCTGTACAACAAACAAAAATTTTGCTAAATTAAGCATAGATTCCGACAGACTTCCCCAGAAGTTTGCTTTGCAGAGATGAAAATTCACTCCATAAAGCTAACACCCAAAAACATTTCTCACGTTTAATAACCACCGGTTAGAAACATCTGTTGGGCGATAATCAAATTAATCCATCTCGAAACAGATCGAAACGTCAGGCTGGACCAGTAGTGAAAATAATTTCATCCGAAACACGTCCAATCATACTTGACCTCCATCAACCGAGTCGGAAGCTCTTGTTGAGACTATGTTGTATGTCACGCAAGGGACAGGGGAGGTCATTGTGAATTGGTGCTGGGCGTGCGAAATAGGTACTATGATGGATAGGATGTCGACCCGACGTCTTTTGATGCCCCCATCGTTCAATCGTCGACAATCGCTGTTTGACGGCACGGGAGTGCCTCGAAAGCGATTGGGACCATTATTTTTCCTGTGTCACAGGGCGCCTTATGGGGCGCTAACAATACTTCTGTCTTTGGATGAAGAATTGATGTAGTGCTCTGCAAAGCTGACACAATCAATTCAATGCGCGAAAATGTTGCTGTAAGATGTCTCAAATATTTATTTAGCTGCCTTGTGATTGAGTAAACAACTCTATCGACTTTGCTTAGTGTCATGTTGACAATTTTCCCAACAACAATTCATATTTAGGTTAATAGTGAGCTTTTATGAATTATATCATATTATATTTACAGGAGAAAGTTGAAAAACAGCTAATTAACTAACACTACATTTATTTACGAATCACTCTTTTAACTTATTAAGTGGCCGATAAGGCTAATAGCGAGTACATACAAAACATATGTAAACGGGGATTAATTTATCAAAAATATCAAAGCATCCAAACCCGGTACACGATCAAGGCGGACACACGTCTACGACGATACGATCTACATTTAATTAACCGGTCAAACCCAAACGTTTAGACCGCAAAACATCAAAGGACATCTTAATACGCTCAGAGCAAAATCGCCTCCGTCTAAACATTGGCATTACGCCTGGCCCCTAACAATTTGTGTATCTTCCTTGCCGAGGTGAAATTTTCACCCACGGTCCAATAGTCTATTAAAACGGTAGTACCAATAAGACTCCATCCTTTGTTTATAATAAACACTTTCTATTAATCCCGTCCCGCTCTTATGCAGTGTCTCATGTATACATCTGTCTTGTTCGCACGTTTGTTTTGTAGAAGCATTCTAGTGCATATCTAGGGTACAGCGGTAGTGAGCACCCTCAAGAACGTTAACGACGTGGCCCCGAGTTCGCCCGAGGCCGATTCAATTACTACTGTCGTATTATTTCGACGAAAATATGTATGTATTTGTGTACGTTTGTTGCGGTGTAAATTAAATTCTGTTTCGAGTTTATTGGTCGCGGTCGGCGATAACTTTGGATAAGGGTTTTTGGTCGTCCCGGTATGTATTGGGGCCGAATTCTAGACTATTGAACGGTGTTGCTGTTACGTTTATTATGCAAAGTTTGCCTCTTAAACGGGCAGTTTGTTAGTTTAATTGCTGTCTCATTTCGTCCGTCCTCTAATGTGAAAATAGCTATATTGCATTTCACTAATAAAGTTTTAACCTTTTTAGATATCCTTGTTTTTCAATACGAAACTATTGAAGGGATGTTATTAAGGGTGGGCAAGAGACTGGGATTATTCATATTTAAAACTACATTCATAGATTTTGAGGAACTTTGGCGATGGAAAACATCAATAAAAAAACCATGTCAACCCGAATAGCGGCGGAAGGCTCACCACCTACTACGTTGTGTTACTATGTGTTACTATGTGCTCCTGTTGCTTGATAAGTTTCAAGCTTCAGCAGTCTGTTCTTAAAAAACTAACCAGTGTTTTTGTCAATGCTTTCTACATAAGAAGTACAAAAATGTCATCAGTTAATAACCTGTCTCTTTATTCAGAAAAAAAAGATCATCGTGTTGCATGTCACACTTTTCATGATAACTAAATCAAAAGTGCCAGTTTAAGAAGTAATGCCTTAAAATTCGTCAACGTAAGAAGTACCTTCAGCTTATATTTCTCGAAAAGAAAAAAAAACATTCAATCAGGTTTCAATTTTGGTGCCATATTTTCCATTACCAATATTTCACCCTAATCAATGCTTCTCAAAACTCTTAGCAAACTCAACCACCAAATTATCGTCCAAGTGAATTTCACCGAACTATAATGGTCTTGATTAACCGCAGCCCCGCAGGGCACAATCATCGGTCCGATATTGCTCTTAACAACTCGATAAGGTGTTATCGGAGACCTCGGAGCTATTTATGGGGAGTTAGTTACCCTTGAACGAGCCCCCAATTTAGTTAAGTTAGTGATAGATTTTCATTGTGTTTAGTTTTGGTTAATAGTTGGTGGAATATTATAGAAGTTTATAACTTTAACTTGTGAATACAAAGAGTTTAAATTTAAAATCGGTAATTTTTAAATATCTTAATCATTTGCAATTTGATGCAGATTGCCACTTACCGTTTCCTACTGGATTATTTGTGTTGCACATACTGATATGGTTTTTAAGTTACCGAAAGTTTTTAAAAATTAAAAAGTTTTTATTGCCAAATTGAAAACACAGTTAACAGAAAATTTATAAATGACTACAAGTTACAAAATATAAAAATGAACAGAGAAAATAAAAGAAAGTCATTAAAATGCTGGTTCGGCAATAGGTACCAGTGTCAGCGTATGCTTGACACGGAGGCCCAGCGCTGGTTTTCAGACTGGCCCTTATGGCAGGTCGGCAATGGAGGGAAAATATGTTAGGTAGATCGAACAGGATGTAAATATAATAATATGTGTAATATGTAGTATGTTGTGGAAGAAAAAAAAAGAATGTATGTAAATTATATGATCAAAGCGTCCGTCATTGTTTATTTTAGCAGAAGAGGAGGTTTACTATGACCATTTCTTGGATTCTGTGATTGTTTCTGCGATTCTATGAGATGAGATCGTACTGCTTGTTTAAATGTTAGGGGCGCATAGGATCTCGCAAGGGCGGCGGAAGGTCATTCCACACTTTCGTGGCAGCAAATTTAAAACCTCCTCTATAAAATCTTGTTTTGTGTTGAGGTATTGCAAGTAATGTCTATGACTTCTAAGGGGTTTTGAGCGGTTATGTTTGGCCCATACAAACTTTTCGTAGAGGTAACCTGGTTTCTCACTTTCAAAAACTTTTCGAAGGGTCGTTGCCAGATATAAGTGTCTCCTATTTCCCATATTCAAAATATTTTTGTCATTTAAATATGGGCTGATGTGCGCTCTCTTGGGTATATTAAAACGGAACCTTTTAGTTAAAAATTGGAGGAATAAATAGTGCTTATTTTGAATTTCTACCGATTGGTTGCCAAAAGACTTACAAAAACTATATGAAATGCTCAGTGAGTTATGCAGTAACTATTTGAGTGCTTTTTTTAATAAATATCCCGGACAAATAACACCAAAATCCTCTGACCCCAAACTAAGCAGAGCTTGTACTATGGGTGTCAGAGACTGATAAACATACTTGAATATTTCAAAATACATACTTAAATAGATAATAACACCCAGACACATAACAAACACAAATGTTTGTCATGGGGATTGAACCCACGACCTCCGGTGCTAAAGGCAGGATCGCTGCCATTGCACCCACAGGTCAGTCAATTTGGTTCAATTTGGTTTTTTGTAACTTTAATTTTGAGGGTCATACAAAATATAGTGACTCGTCGACTGATTTGTTAGTGACTTTGAAATTAGATATACTCAAATAAATTTAATTTCTACGTAGATAGTTTTTATAAAACTTACTGAATATGCCAAATCGTTTTGTTAGTCTTTTCATAATCATCCGGTATATTGCTTGATGACTTTAAGAACTAATAAAGAAAGAAAATGTAGACGGTAATTCCGCGAACTTTTATAATTGGGACGTTTCGGGTCCATATCACCTCCAACCAGTCCCTGGAAATCTATAAGGTTCTACGTATATGTTCAGCATTGGACGTCTCGTGGCTGTGAGTCATTATTTAGTTAATTGGATGGAGTTTTCACCATGTTTCCCTAATTGAATGTAACATTCACAAAAGTATTCCGCGCAAAGCATCAAAACAGAACACAATTTTACATAAATCCATCAGAGACGCTGCCGAATACGTCATCAAGAGTTCCAGACGCGTGCCCGTAGGTATAAAACTGTATGGTATATTAATTTTTCAACGAGTGCTGTACGCGCTCTCGCAGCGTCGCCGGCGGCGTCGCAGACAGTCACGAGTGCTGCAGACGTGGCCGCTGTTGGGCCACGAAATCTGCGGGGCGTCAAGTACCGATGTATGTAATTGTTGATGTGATTTTGTGGCTTAATTCTGAAAAGTAGAGCAGCCTTCATATGAACAGTAATTCCAATAGTTTATATACAACTCACGGGAGGAGCACATTTTAGTGACTTTTAACCTTTTGATCTGATTTTAACTTACATGAACCAAGGTCTTATATGACTAAGCATAAAAAACAGTAGCGATAAAACTAGATTGGGTATTTACCTACGTATTTACACTTCATAAGGTATACGTTAATTGGCTAGCTGGAAGCCAAAACTGTAGCACAGCGAAAGGCACCAAGTGGCTTTAAATGTGTACAGTGGCTTAATATATCTGTAGATTAAGACAGGGAGCAAAGAGAAAAATATTGTTATTTGTGGCGTAATAGTTGGGTGATGAAGAGGTAAGAGTGTAGGGTCAAAAATTCAGTGGTACCGTTTACAATTTCTAAATACAAGAAAGTTTTAAATACCTATTTACTGACACAGTAATAGGCTAAGATAGAGTGAAAAGCAGCTGGCGGGATGTGTTTCACTGTAGACAGCATTACTGAAGAAGTATTGGGGTTGGCCTATGTTTAGAATTGGACAAATAAAGGCTATGATGATCGAAAAAGTAAATTTTGAAAGCGAACGTTGAAACTTCAGCACATACCGTGTGTTGAAAATAATAATATTCTCCATTTGGACGAAATAGCACATTTATTGCATTGAAAGAACCTTGAAGATTAACAAACCGCCTATTTTGTGGCCATATTGTTGTTGTGAAGGCAGATATGATAGCGAAAGGTGGGTAAATATGGAGTTAGAATTGAGATTTTTGAAAATGTAATGTTAAAAAATAAAGTATATTTGATTTCCATTCATAAATGTCCTTCAAAGTAAAGCAACACTCAAAATTATACCTGTCAATTTCAGTTGTAGTTGTAGTTCAGAACAGTTTCAATTTAAAAGATTTAAAAAAACTATTGGTGTGTTGGAACTTGCAGTGTTTTTAATTGATTATTTTATTTTAAACGAGCTGCCCCAACAGACTTCGTTCTGTCAAATGTTTGACAGCTGGTGTCCATTATTATTTCTCGCCTGCTTTTCTCATCATAGTAAAATATAGCCTATATCACTCCTGAACAGTTCAGCAAGAGATTAAAATAATTTTCACGATCGGATCAGTAGTTTCAGAGCTTATTCAGTACAAACAAAAAAACAATACAATTTTTACTCTTTATAATATTAGTATAGATGACTAATTATTTCTACTTACAGATGCGATTTGCTATCGTGATTCTAATTCTCTCATGTTATCGTATTTCTCATTATTTTGTTTTCCAAAAGTATATTACAGGTTGTTAAACCACTTAACAAACTTTACATTTTAAAAATGAATTCAAAACAGGCTATAGCAGTCTCCACACATTGTATCCCCAATACTGCAGATGCTTTATTTCTGTTTTCCTGAGGCCTAATTTGTTTAGTGCCCCCACCATTGTCTTCCATCGAACCCCCCGCGAATGGATCTCATGAATGATCAATTATAAAGGTTTTCATATGCAAATGTCGCGGGAGCAGTTTTAATTACGTGTTCTCGTAGCGTTAGATATTGATTGAGT
The DNA here is from genome assembly GCA_947369235.1 of Udea olivalis. Classification (NCBI taxonomy): domain Eukaryota; kingdom Metazoa; phylum Arthropoda; class Insecta; order Lepidoptera; family Crambidae; genus Udea; species Udea olivalis. The sequence goes on along the minus strand of OX376362.1, from coordinate 2,396,141 downwards.
TCATTACGGTGGTACAGAATTGGGGTAACTTGATAGAACGGCTGATTACGAATAAATTTTAAACACGCCCGCCTATACGTGGGTCCCCGAACTGCAGTTTGAGAACCGCTGGTAATGAGGGAAGATTTCAAACGGATACTTATTTGAGCACGTTCTTTCATGCAATCTTTGGATCGCTTGTTAAGACGTTAGGAGTTCGGGATTCGATTCTTGCGGAAATTCGTTTTTGGGGTTTTTGTGTTGCGGTTTAGACAAACACTGCTAGGTTATCACAGCGATAATATAAGCTAAACTCTCATTCTTAGCACATGCACTTGTATATCATGCGTGGAAGGTTTCACTTATGCTAGAGGTAACTTCATATTAATTAGTTTTGTTAATAAAAAAATATTGCTCAAAATGCTATCCAGAGACAAGTATAAGCTAATGGTCTCTCACCTTGACATTGAACACGCCAACGTTACGTTAGCGTGGGAACACCGCCACCGATTTTCCAAAAAATTTCATTAAAAATATCGACATCAATTTTAACTTTAAAAACAATTTAAAATTTGAAATGAGATCAATTCCGGAAAATTGGCACACGACAAAACGGCAATCAATTCTAATCGCTGCGACAAAAGCTTCTAAATCCCGCAAATGCCTCGTTCAAATTCTAAAATCGGCTAAAGTTAAGACATTAATAACGTTCCGATATCCGATGAGAGCAAACCAGTTTGAAAATCGACAGACACAACCCTTTAGGGGAGGAGCGACTCGGTAAATTTTTGATCCCACCGAGTTTGGGGTGTCTCAGACATTATTAACACTTAATATTTAGTGCTGGAGGGTTTAAATGTGTTTGCTTAAGGATTTCTTTGTTTGAAGGAGCCGCGGTTGACTTGAGGTGAGGTAATCCTTTTTGGTTTAACCGAGATTGGACTGTTTGAGGATCGAAATTAGCGGTTAACTCGTTTAAGAAAGTAATAATCGTATGTCCGAATGGCGTCAACAGAAGTATAATTTGCAGCAACTATTCTTTATCTATCTACTACAACTGTACTACTACAATGATGCTATATTTGTCTTGCAGTTGCTGCAAGGCATGCGAGGCAAATTCAGTATTGTATAGTTATCCATAAAGTACGTTTGCTATATAAGGTTTACTATTCATTTAGCTTCTTCCTCAAGAAACCCAGTCCTTGGAGCTGTGTGCCCACGGCCATATCGGCCACTTGACCGCTGAGCGAAGTCAATGACTTTTCTACTTTTATATCGCAGAAGATAACTAAGACAGGCCTTTCTACCGCGTATTATGTAGCTGTGAGATAGTATTTGATTATTATCGTATGAAGAGATAAGATGAGGAACGATGTACACTCCTCCATGGTCAATGATTTACAGGGAACGACATATAGTGAGCCGTGGTCTGTAGAACACCACCCAGCGGTATTCGAAGGCACCATACCCCATCTTGGTGGAAGATAATTATCAGGTGTTTCTGGCTTAACATGAAATTGACTATCAAATTGTCATATTATCATCTTTATTCAAGAGCAAACTTTTACATCACCAATTACACTACATCCCGCTAAAAGTCCCATCAATACTCGCATCCGAGATCCCCTCCCACCTGCCACCGCGAAGTGTCACAACTCAAAGTAATTAATATTTTAATTGGGCATTTCGTGCGTTGCTACTTAGCTGATATTGCTCGATAAATTCGACGGTGCAAATAATAACCCCCTGAAAAGTGCCCCCTTTCTAGTTCGGGAGATCTTGATACTTGGATAAAGGATCTTGGTACTTGAAAGTTACAATTAGGGAGATCTCGTGGAATTTAAGATGACAAAGATAGACTTAGTAATGTTTTTTATCGACGAAATAAATATTTCATTTGCATATTACGGAAATTTATTCCTTCTAGGGGCTTTGGCCTGTCGTGGACTGGCGTTACAACATTTTTAATTATTTGTTTGCAGAGATGACGAACTCGTTGGCCCCATTGAAAGGTTTTAAATAACCCTAAGAAGAGTGTGATTATTAAAATTTAATTTGGGAGGAGTTGTTTTAGTAATTTCTTTTACTAGCCGCACGGACAATAAATTAATTTCTTCTTACTGAGCATGAGCTTTTCTAAACTACACCAGCTGGAATGAATAATTTACAGTACATCAATAAAAAAATGCTAATTTGTTTAATTTACACCAAACTACTACCACCCCTAGGAGCATGATATTGAGATTGCAAGCTCAAATCTCATCTAATTTACCAACATAAAAATTACCCCTGCATGGGCCACATATTGGTTGAATCTTTTAAAAGTTGTATTTTATTAGTAAATATAACAAGATCAAAGTAGCAGCGATTGACAAGTGCCATCGCTTACCTGGAGCGTTTTCTATAGCTTGGTTCACCCTGGTATTGCGCTTCATGACCGCAATCGCTAAGGCTCTATACACACGTGTGCACTTTGACTTATAAAAACATGGGTACACTTAACCATGCTTACATTGGCTATCAACTCCTATACTACGAGTATCGTCGTTTAATATTAAAGTATAGAATCCTTTATACTGATGTAAGTTTTGAGCAGAGCAAAGAAAATACTCACAGGAGTAGAAAATTATGACTGCCGAGATCATTGAAAAGATTTAGGGAAAGTTTTTGCCCAAATGGGACAGTACGGCTCAGGTATGCAACACAATTATATTTTAAGAGTCACTCACGCGTCACTCAGATCACTCACGAGTCCCTCTCAAACCAAAAATGCATTCATAAGTTATTGAATTTGAGAAATTTTACTAGCACGATTTCGTAGATAGAGTTCGCATTTAGAGACGCTCCTTTCCCAGGTCACTGAAATTGTTGAATGACCTCCCTGCTGATATTTTCCTAATGAGCTATCATAAGGAGTTCATGAAGAGGGGTTCGGTTTTACAGGGTCAGCAAACGAGGGATGCCCCCGTGTCGCTCGTGTCTATTATTCGCATTTTTTGGTTTGTCATCGACATAGTAAAAAAAAACGTTTAAGTATATAAAATACAACTTTTTTTCATTTGCACATTATTCACGAATGTAAATTAAGCCTACACCTCCCCCTCGCTGCTCATTAGGCCAGCAGTGTTACCTCAAAGGCTGAGAGCGTTTGATTTGTGCAGCACTCATTGGAGACTTTAAACGGTGATTAGCGGAGGCGCGGGAGCTGTTGAGTGCTTGTTGAGTATGCTTAGCACCGTATACAGTGATCTAGTTTATGTGTTAGTTGACATGGTGATCTTTGATATAATATCCTAATATTATAAAAAGGAAAGATTTGATTGTTTGCATTGAATAGGCTCCGAAACTACTGGACCTATTTTAAAATTCTTTCACCAATATAAATCTAAATTATCAGGGAGTGACATAGGCTATATTTCAGCGAGAGAAATAGTTGGACTGCTTGTAGTTTCAAATCATGACAAAAATATCATAGTTCAAGGTCCTCAGAAAGCTCAGTAACGACAGGTCGGCATTTTTCTATGAATCAAATCAGAAATGAGAAAATTCGTACGAGCAGTGAATTTGCTAATAGAGTCAAGTGGATAGCCATTGGCCATAGTGACAAACGGACAGATGCCTCAAATCCACGCCAATATTACAACTCTACTGGGATTTTAATAGCAGAATCTAGGCTCAGTTCACTGAAGTTCTTACTTAAATTGCTAGAACTAGCTCGCCGTAATATTAAAGCCTAACATTGGTCCACTAATTCCACCTTATAATTATTCGCTGGGTTTTGTGGATTTCTTGAGATGTTCTACGTTTAAAATCTAAAATCAATCCCCTGAAGGCTGCCTCTTAGAGTTAAATTTGCATCATCAAGTACCGGGTGCAAGGTTACAGGGCAACCCCAAACACAATTAGCCGGATCATAATTAAACCGGTCGCTATCGCCGCGCCGAGGAATCAATAAATCATCGCGTCTCAAACTGTTGTCTGTTTACAAGAGGACACATGGATTGGCAGAATTGCCAGCCATGTCAGTAATTTCCTCGTCAAGTTAATTCGGTATAACTGGTTCGAAATATGAATGAAACTTTTCACCTAATGATCTTCAGATTAAAACGCCGCTTTGATATTATTACGCTATGGTAAAAACGTTTATTGGTAAGGACACTGAAAATCAAAACAAATAATAAAAATAGTAAATACAGATATAAAAACTACGTACGGCGTTTCTGGTGTCATCCCTATGTGCTAAGTGCGAGTTTCAGTAAGAGATGCGAATAACTTTACCATCGCGTTTTGCGAGCGTTCGACATTCCCGGTGAGTATCGAATACTAGCGAGTTTGAGTTACCAAACAGTCACGTTACTCGATCCGAACTATGTAAACTACAATTTTCTCATATTAAGAATCATGGTTCGCTCCATCATACTTGGAATTCTATTATCATAATGTATACCAGCTAACATAATTTTTGGTTTCTTATGCCATCTCCATTAAATATAATGTAATATTAAGTATAAGCACTCATATTTACCACATGAAAATAAGCAGAATAAGTGTTTGTGTTCCGGCTGTAGTCAAGATGTGATGTGATGATTTTGGTGGTTTTATTGAGGCTTTCTTCCATCAACACAGCCTACCTCTCCAGGTATACTTTAGGCATATACTTTCTAAAAAACCTAAGGAGAATAGTAAGTGTAAGGATTAATAGGTATATTACTTAAAATTCTACAGTAAGTGTAGGTATGGGTTATTATTTTAATTAATTTTGATCTTATCGCTGCCCAAGTGCCTTACTTGCACCTGGAATACCAGGACTTTTTGATATTAGTTATATTCTTGTGCCTAAGAGCCCAGATAACCACAATGCCAACTAACCTCTAAATATAGTTTTTCTGAAATAAATGGTTCACAATTCCTGTGGGCCTTTAATAATTTTATTATCCTATGGCAATAAAGAATAGAGCAATGAGCAAACAAAGTCATGTTTATGAACAAAAAGTGCTTAATAATATCAAGAACTTTAACATTTGTTTTACATACCTTGATTAAAAGGAATCTCCTTGGGAGGACCTTAAATACACTGCCTTAGTTAGCCCATTGCACAAGAGCTTGAACATATCTTAGTTGAGCAATATTTATCCATAGTCTGCTGCTTTGTAAGACCAAACAATAAACTGAATGTAGCCCGAAGCATGTTTCTTCGACTTGGGCATTGTTTGGCGTTCATCGTGTGCTTTTATCCCTAAAAATATTATCTAAACAAGAAAAAACCGCCACGACACCGTTTAAAACAATTTCACAGCACTTTTATCGAAATAAATAAGTTTTCGATCCGCTTTCACTGTAAAATTTGAAGTGAGTGCCATTCGCATTGGATTGCGTTTATTTGTTCACTCTTCGGAGTAAAAGCTGTCAAAATTGTAACTCGTACTCAGCCAAACACTCGAAACAACCAATCACAGGCGTTCACCCTGCTCGCTTTCGACTGGGAGTCGATACTCGATGGTCACTAGTAAATAGGAAAAAACTCATACTCACGCATTTTGTTACCCGATGTGACCGCTAGGTGGCGCTGGCTCGATGCCATACAAATTCACGTTTTTTTTCTCGCAAAACGCGATGGTGAAGTAATTCGCATGTCTTTATGCAACTCGCACTAGGCACTCTGATGTATCGTAATTAAGTCTAATGGGGTTTTAGTCGGTAGGACTTTCTAATAGTGATTCACCAAAACGTAAATTAAGAAATGAACAAGAATTTACTTATTCTTTTTTTTGACTAAGGAGAGACGATGGTTAGAAAATGTAACACGTAATGAAGCCTTAACCAAACAGATGGTGCAGTAGCGGTCATGCCACAAATAAACAAACACTATAATAATGGCGAAAATCTCACGCAGAAAATATTTTACCAATATTATTTTCACAGTCCCAACTCTAGGATTTGTTCGCTATTCTTTCTTGCAGTGTTTCACAGGCGTAACAAAGTTCCGTCCTACCAGGAAGTCAGTGTGTAGACCGCAAAACGCGCCCGCGGGACGCCCTGGCACACCAACTTCAATGACTTGCCGGATGATTGCATCAACTTGTGATGTGGAATGATTTATTTGGGATCAGAGAACATGTACAACATATCAGAACTAATTCCGTACTATACGAAATTATGCTGTCAAGAAATAAATATCTCCGAGGGAGATGATTTGCTAACTATAATATAATTACTCAGATATTTTAACGCAAGACCGTCTTCCCGTCTTAGCAGGATCAGTACCAAACCAACTGATCCATAAAATATATATAGTCGATACCTAACCGTAGCGGTCGTTAGCATCGTTCGTAAATGTAATATTTCAGTGTACGAGTACGTAACAGAAAATATGAATGTATTCGTAAGTCAGCTCATCTTTTTCGTTCTACTGACATATTGCGGACATACGAGTACAGCTTCTTAATTTTAGGCTACAAACCTTAAGTTAACCTTTTGGCATGCAACATAAACGAATTTATTGCATTTACTTATTTATTATTGAGCCTATAAAAATTGGCAAAAACGCAGGCTAAATACAAATTTCTAATGGGATCGTCTGATCTTCCATGACGTCACAACACCCGTGTTGTGACGTGGTGCCCGCACCGTGACCATTATTCAACCCCATTATTCAGGCTTCCACCGTCGAAGTAAAGGTTATGATGTTTAATAAGTCGCTGTGTTCACTAATTAACGAATTACGAAGATTCGTTAATTTAAGGCTATAGCGGAATATAGAGTTCTGAAAGTATTAATCTAGTAAAAAAATGACCTAAAGTAAGGCTTAAGGGTCTCTCACTATCCCAAACGGGATGGTTAGACGTTAATTAACTATTGCTTTTATGGTGATTATGGTGTCATATTCGAAAGCAACACTACTTGCAAAGGTAGCGAGCCTATTTCCTGTATCGGTTTTTCCGTATTAAAACGGTATTATCGCTCTCAGTTATAGTGAACATGAAGCATAAGTATTTAGGCTGGCCAGGATTGAAACCGTGACAACTTATTTCTTTACAATTTAAGTACAAGTCAGCCCTACACAATTTAAGAATATTACAAAAAGGAAATATTAAAAATACAAAAGCCTTATCATTTCCCCGATAGCTCGGAGGTTATGATGTATAATAAGTCGCCGCTTACTAATGAACCATTTAGTATTTACGCGCCATCGGCATCTTGACACAGAATAGACCCCCGCGGTGGCAAAAACACACTATGACCGAATGCTTAGGGATGTGAAGACTTCATTTTTTTATCGACTGATATCGCTTATGATGTTAGTTAACACGTGGGTCATTTGCTAAAAAAATATCTAATTCACAATATACTCGTACATACCTTAAATATCAACAATGCCTAATTTAGGTTATTTACCATACCCAGAGGGTCTCGACCTCGAAGAGATGCGAGCAGCTGCCGAGAAAGGAGCTGCACGCATCTGTGAGTTGGCGGTGAAGTCGGGCCACCTTAAAGGTACCTTCATTAGGGAAGTTAAGGAAAACGCCCGACTTCTCGGGAAAATGGTTAATGTGGCATTAGACCGCTCAACATCGGAGGAGTGCCGTCGACTCCGCGTCGAAAAGAATAACCTGCGGCGCGAAGTCGATGACCTCAAGGTCGAGGTGAAGGCCCTTCGGAGGGACTATTCCACCCGGAAGGAGACCGACCAAGTGGTGGCTCAGCCAGTTTTGCCGCCATTCGACCCGGAGGCCTTCAAGAAGGACCTGCTGGTGACGCTAGGTGAAATGGTCAGCGCCCGTATCGCTGGGGCGCTGATCCCAGACACCCGCCCGCCTTTGGCAGCGGACAGGAAGAGGGCAGCGGCTGCCGCCTCAGTGCAAATGCCGCCGCCAGCCGAAACTGCTCCAGTTGCAGTGACGGCGAAGAATAGAAGGAAGGGCCCAAAAACAGCGGGACCCTCGCATGCCCCAGCGGCGGCCCCACCAGTTGCCGGCACTTCTGCCTCGGCTCATCCGAGACAGAAAGTCGTCGGCGGTGCTGTCGAGGAGGCATGGCAAACTGTGGCTAAAAAAGGGAAGGGGAAGGGGAAGAAATTCACCCCAACCCCAACAACCTCCCGGACGAAACCAGCGCAGCCCACTGCTGCCCCGAAAAAGGCGCAGCCCGTTGCTGCGCCAAGAAGCGCGCAGCCAGCAGCACCTCGAACGCCGAAGCCCAAGCCCAGGGCCAACCTAACTCCCCCTCGCTCCTCGGCAGTTGTTTTTACCCTGCGCCCCGAGGCTATTGAGCGGGGGATCTCTTACAAGACGGCCCTTTTAAAGGCGAAGGAGGCCATCTCCCTCCCTGAACTAGGGATAGAGGGAGTGACGACCCGGCAGACCGCTACTGGAGCGAGAATGCTCCAACTGCCGGGCGTCAAGAGCGCCGATGCTGCCGACCGCCTGGCAGCGAAATTAGCAGAGGCGCTAGAGGGAATGGCGGTCGTTACAAGGCCCACTAAGTGTGCGGACCTGCGCATTTCGGGCCTAGACGACTCAGTCACGCGCGAGGAAGTAGTGGCTGCAGTGGCGACAAAGGGCGGGTGTGACCCTGCCCAAATCAAGGCGAGCGAAATACGTGTTGGGCCTCACGGTACCGGGTCGGTCACCCTGAAGTGCCCAATCGCGGCAGCGCGGATCCTGCTGGACGGGAGCCGACTGCTGGTGGGCTGGAGTTCCGTCCAAGTCCGGGCTCTAGAGGCGCTCCCCATGCGCTGTTTTAAGTGCATGGGGATTGGCCACACGCGCCTTCTCTGTCCCTCTGAAAAAGAGAGGGACGGACTGTGCTTCCGGTGTGGGCAACCGGGGCACAAGGCTGCGGGCTGCATGGCCGCAGCCCACTGCGTGGTGTGCGCAGAAGCGGGGCGGCCTTCCGGCCACACAATGGGGGGGCGCAACTGTAACCCCCCTCCCACCAAGAGGACGGCCAACAGGACCCAGGCCACCGGAGGTAGGCGCGCGTCTGTGCCGGAGGAAGTTGCAATGCAGGAATGAGTCAGGTCCTCCATAGCAACTTCCTCCAGACGAACTTGAACCACTGCGCCGCGGCACAGGACTTGCTGATGCAGTCCATGGTGCAGTGGGGAATTGACCTGGCGGTGGCCGCAGAGCCATATTTCGTATCTCCTCAGCCTCATTGGGCTGGGGCCACCGATGACTCTGTGGCCATCATAGCGGCTACGGGTTCCGACTCGCGGCCACTTAATGTGAGGGAAAGGGGGCCCGGTTTTGTGTCCGCCATATGGGGAGACATTGCTGTTGTAGGCGTATATGTCTCCCCCAACACAGGCTTCTCTAGCTTGGAGGTGTTTCTCCGGGATCTCGGTCCGATAGTGCAAAGGTTGGCACCTCTCCCAGTTTTGGTAATGGGCGACCTCAATTCGTGGTCGACCCTCTGGGGGAGTGTGTCAACGAATGTGAGGGGTTTGGCGGTGGAGGACTGGGCGGTCAGTTCCGGGATGTCCCTACTTAACCGGGGGACGTCATTTACGTGCGTACGCAGGGCAGGGGGGTCCGTGTTGGACCTTTCGTTCGCCACCCCTGCCCTTGCACGAAAGATTCGGAACTGGCGGGTGCTGAGTGAGGTGGAAACTATCTCCGACCATAAATATATTAGGTTCGAGATTTCCACCTCCAACGACTCGACACCCCTCAGACGACAAGGCCATTCTGCCTTTCCCCGATGGGCCCTCACCAGGCTGGACCGAGAACTTGCGGAGGAAGCAGCCATAGTGGCTGCCTGGGGCGCGACCCCCACAACATCGGGGGTTGATGAGGCAGCAAGCGAGTTCCGGGACACCGTCTCGCGCATTTGTGATGCTGCCATGCCCAAAGTACGGGGACCACCTCTAAGGCGCCACCAAGTCTATTGGTGGTGCGATGAAGTTGCCCTCCTGCGAGAGCAATGTTCTCAATCAAGGAGGGCATACACGAGGGTCACACGTCGCCGCCAACGCGACGCGCAGATGGAGGGCCAGTTGTATGCCGTCTACAACGCCGGGAAAAAGGCATTACAACTGGCCATAAGCCAGGCAAAGAGCAGGGCCCGGGAGGAGATGCTGGAGGATCTCAACCGTGATCCATGGGGGAGACCGTACCGCGCAGCGCGCGACAAGCTGCGCCACCAAGGTCCCTCGGTCATAGAGTCCCTCCAGCCAGAGGTGTTGGAGAGGGTAGTGCGGGAACTTTTTCCGGATTCCCCAGCGCACACCCCTCCCTCGATGTCTCCTCCCGTGAGACAAATTGAGGATGAGCCGATCCCACTTGTCACCGATGAGGAGATGGAGACAATGGTCGATCGGCTCAGGGCGAAAAAGAAGGCTCCAGGGCCAGATGGGGTTCCGGGCAGAGTGCTAGCCCTTGCCCTGAAACACCTGGGGGACCAGCTTCGGGACATTTTCAACGCCGCTTTTTCATCCGCGCGTTTCCCGAAGCTGTGGAAGGAAGGCCGCCTGTGCCTAATCCAGAAGGCGGGTAGACCCCCAGGAGAAGCCGGCGCCTACCGGCCAATCGTGCTGTTGGACGAAGCGGGAAAGCTCTTCGAGCGGATAATCGCGTTCCGTCTCGTCCAGCACTTGAATGAGGTGGGGCCCAATCTGTCGCCGGTGCAGTTTGGGTTTAGGGCGGGGCATTCCACCATCGATGCCCTGGCACTCCTGAAGGAGGAAACTGCAGCGGCATCTTCCCGCGGAGAGAGGTCGTTGGCGATAAGTCTGGATATCGCCAACGCCTTTAACAGCCTGCCGTTCGGCGTGATACGAGAGGCACTCCATTACTTCGGAGTGCCCCCGTATCTCGGCAGGCTGTTGGAGGACTACCTGCGGGGCAGGGAGATCCTCTTTGAGGGCAGAGACGGGGTCCTCATCCGTCATCCCATGAGGTGTGGTGTTCCCCAGGGGTCCGTCCTAGGGCCCCTGTTGTGGAACATAGGCTACGACTGGGTTCTCCGCGGCGCGCTCCTGCCCAAGATGCGCGTCATTTGTTACGCGGACGATACCCTAGTCGTAGCGAGGGGACACACCTTTCCGGAGGTCCAGAGGCTGGCGGAGGTCGGCGCCAGCCTCGTGATTGGACGCATTGAGGCGCTGGGCCTAAAGGTCACCTTACACAAAACCGAGGCCCTCCTCTTCCACGGGCCTCGGCAGGGACCACCACCTGGTGCCTCGGTCTCCCTCAATGGGACGACGGTGCGGGTCATGGTCCAGATCAAATATCTGGGCCTCTTTTTGGATGGGCGGTGGCGATTCGAGGAACATTTCTCCCGCCTCGCGCCCCGCCTTATTCGTTCCGCGGGGGCACTGGGCCGTTTGCTTCCGAATGAGCGCGGCCCGGATCAATCATGCCGGCGGCTTTATGCTGGCGTTATCCGCAGTATGGCGCTCTACGGAGCGCCAATTTGGGCGGATGCTCTCACCGCCCACAACATCTCCCTCTTGCGAGCTCCGCAAAGGGTCGTGGCGGTGAGAGCCATCCGAGGGTATCGCACCATCTCTGCGGGGGCAGCCTGCGTTCTCGCAGGTATGCCTCCGTGGGAGTTGGATGCGCGAGTTCTTGCTGCTGTCTACCAGCACAGGGCAACAGCGAGAGCCCAGGGCGAGCGCCCCTTCCAGGACGTGGTGGAAGGGGCTCGGAGGAGAGCGCAGGAGGCGCTCCTACAGAGGTGGGCGGAGGACCTGGCTGACCCGCTCTATGGCCGGGATACCATAGACGCAATACGGCCGGTCCTCAACCAGTGGTTACGTCAGGAGTGGCCTCTGACGTACCGGCTGACGCAGATACTTTCCGGGCATGGGTGCTTCGGGAAGTATCTGCATAAGATCGCCCGGCGGGAGCCCACCCCGCGGTGCCACGAGTGCGGCGCTGCTGAAGACACGGCCCTGCACACACTGCAAGTGTGCACAGCATGGGCCGAGCAGCGCCGTACCCTCGTGGCCACTATTGGAAGGGACCTCTCACTCCCGGCCGTAGTTCAGGCCATGTTGGGGAGGGAGGAGGCCTGGATGGCAATGGTCTCCTTCTGCGAGGAGGTGATGACGCAGAAGGAGACTGCGGAGAGGGCCCGAGAGGATGATCCTTTGGCGGCCCCTCTCCGACGCAGACGGCGGGGAGCAAGAAGACGGCGGTTCGCCCGTTTTCCTCCTGCTCCCTAAAAGTAGCGCCGGGGTGTAAGCCGGGGGGCTTACATCCTATTCCAAGGCGCACCCGTCTGGGGGTGTCCGAGTATACCGGGATGCCCCCGTAGCGTGAGGAGGCCCGGCGCATAGGCTGGGCTGACCGCTGGGGCGACGTGGTAATCCTTTAGGCTCCATGTCTCCCTATTTCATAGCGGCGAGGTATACCCGGGTGTTTTTTAGTAGGTATGCCGCCGGCTGCACTGGCGGAGAGTCCTACACTCCCCCACTGCCCGACCCAGGTAGTTGGATAGTGCGTAAAGCATTTCTCACCCGGATAACAAAAAAAAAAAAAAAGGTTATTTACCATAGAAGTTACACGTACCTGTAACAAATAATACATTAATTATTAATCAATCAAAATTACGTACATAATAACGTGGTACTTATAGGAAGGGAGCACAGGCAAAGAGTGTGGTTTTAGAACAAAGGATTTTGATCACCAAGGCACCTTAGGCAGGCGTGGTAATTAAACCATAACCCATGAATTGCAGTGATGAGATTCTCATGATGGAGGTGGCCATGTCTAAGAGGTGGGATAGTATTCGTACATTGCTCACTGTGAGTACCTACTTACAAAATTGGCCAAGAGGATAAAAAAAAAAACAGGCCTTTTCAGAGCAAACAAATCTCAAATTACACTAACTTATCGACACAAGAACGCTCTCAAGTTAAAGCGGCACTTATCTTGTGTCCACATCGATATTTATTCACACAAGTCACATCCCTAAAGAGAGACAAAGTGTTGGTATACATTAGTGGGTGGAGGGTGGTTTTATTGCCCCCCACGCCTTAAAATATTGTCTGATTCATTAGAGTATATTTCACATTTAAGTTTCGTGTGTGCTCTTAGCTTCCTTACCAGGATATTTTACCACGGGAAACTTTTGAGTGCCAAATTTCTGAGGTGATTATTTGGGGGTGCGTTCTAACGACACCGTTGTTACAATTTTCTAAGAGGATACCGTTACATTCGCGTAATAAGACGCTAAGATTCGCTATACCCTTAATTATGATGGGGGTAGGGGTGTAATGACACATGTATGTAAATATTCGCTGTAACGACTGGAGGTGGCGACGTGTGCGTACCCTTAATAGGCGCTCGGTTGTTTTCTTTGATTAAAGAATTTTATTACAGGGTATAACTCACGATTAGACGTAAAGGGTTGCTGCGTCTTCAGATAAAACAGAGGTGTAATGCCTGGTGCGTGATTATGAATCGTAATTGTTACTGTGGGGGTGGGGGTAGCAAATATTAAACGCGGATTGCGCGTATTGTGATCTGTAACCTTGGAATCTTTAAGGCGCAGGTATTTGGTACTAACTTAAGGTCGCGGGTTCTATTCTAACCCAGGACTAACATTTGTCATTTCTGCCGTCCTGACAAGGTTAACAACATAGCACTTATAGCCTAGGTCTGTGATCATCATAAACTTTCATCAGCACCGTAAATTGACGTGTTAAGCAGGAAATTGACGTGTTAAGCAGGAAATTGACGTGTTAAGCAGGAAATTGACGTGTTAAGCGAAGTCGTGATCAAGCTAGCTTATCTATACTAATACTATCAAGAGGAAATATTTGATTGTTTGTTTGTTTTTTGTATTGAATAGGCTCCGAAACTACTGGACCGATTTGAAGAATTATTTTACTAATATAAAGCTACTTTATCAGGGAGTGACACAGGCATTTTTTTTAATATAGACTATATTTTGACGGGAAAGACAGTCCACGCGGGCGGAGCTACTGACGGACAGCTAGGACCTAACAATTGAAGTGAAGAGTTGATTTAAACAATGCAGCTCTTTGCAGCATTGACACGATGTAGACTAATGACTACTATTTATTTAATTTATTAATTAGGACAACCAACAAAACAAACATCAATAACAGAAAAGTTGTATAACACACAAGGACTAAATGCTAAACGTAGTCTTAATTAAAGGCTGCTACGGCATGCAATGTGGACTAAACATTACCATAGGTTACTAACTAACTATAACAGGCTCTAAAACTACTTACACAGATGCTAATAAAAATTAGAAAAAGTAAAACTACTTGGCATCTAAACAAATTGAAGACAATTACAATTAACATTACAGTAACGGCTGGCCAAACAGGTCTAACAGAGACACGTGAGAGACTATCAACAAAATACTAAATATATATTATATCTACATAATTATGACCGTTCCTTAGTACTTTCCAAAATAAACAATACTTGTTACTCTTGATAGTAAGCATTGAGTTTTCGACAACAGTTTACGGCAGTGATAATGGTTGCTTGGTTTGTTAACGGTGAGTTTCCTTTAACACAATTCAAAGTACGTACCTGTACTTTTTGAACACAATAAGCATCGAATGTTGGGTAGAACCTAAGAAACATAATAAGGTTTGAATAGATTAAACAATGGACCACACGAAGTCCATCTACTGAGCTTTATGCCAAGTTCATGACCCTTTCTATTTACAAAAAGAATTGTCTCACCTCTGCAAATACGTATAAGACACGAATGCTCCTTTGAACACTACACGTGTCTTTCATCACCATTCCCGACATCCGATTACACAATCTCCAGGTTATCCTTACGTTTGACATTTTCCCGTCACGCGGCGCGTAAAATTAAAAGTGTAATAAACTTAAATTGTTAATAACTATACGTAGGTGGTTCTCCCCCTGCCCTCCTTTTGAATCTTATAACCCGCTCGCGTTTTAAATTTTAATGAATATAGATATCTTTATTCGCTAAGCGAAGTCAGGGAGCAGGTAGGGGCGTGTACACACGGGGGTTGTGAACTTGTGAGCGATTTTTCGCTTTTTTACATGGAACAACAACAGATGCTTCGTAATTTATATTTAAACCAGAATTATTAAAGCGCCAGTTAAACCAGATTTTAAAAGGACTTCGACGTATCAAATTATTATACATTCCTAAATCAGATCTCAAGTCGTTTAGATTTGTTTCTTTAGTGGCTTTCCTCGAAACGAATAATGTGATTACAACTTTTGCATTAATGAACATAGGATTTCACGAAAAACTAAACATTTTCAGCCAATACTTTTTCAAATTAAGAAAAAGGCTGCTTAGCTATATAAACAGGGTTACAGGCAGCTTTAGTCGACCTAGATTATATAAGGAAGTCTCGATCATTACTGACTGATTTGTAAAATTTCCAAAGGTTTGATGTAGATAAAAACCTTCTTAACATTTTTACTAACTATAACCGATTTCCTAAACTTTTTCGGCATCCTCTTGATTCAGCAAGCAATCTCAAATAAATGACAATCATCAACCGGGCTTCATTTTCAAAATTTTGCAGTTCAACCTGTTTTTTTCTTTCTAAGCTAGCTAATTCCGCTCGCTCGCTCCACTCGTGTGCACGCCTCTCAAGCGTGATTAAAACATTCGAGTCGGGCCATTAAATCTAATATGCAGCGGAATCACGCGCGATACGTTGTTTGTAGACCGTGCATGCAGTTTTTCGGCGTAATAATTATAATTAATAATAATAGCTTTCTCTCTTGCTAAGTTTGTTTGCAAAAACGGCGGGAAGGGAATTAGTGTTGGCTAAAAGACGGCTTTGCATAGTGGATTTTATTAACGTGGAAGTAAAGCTGAAAATGGGAATGCTAGTGCTTTAATGTTTAAAAATATTCGAAATTGCTCTATTTGTATATTTTTGATTGTGATTTATTAACGCTGCTGCTGTTAAGGTCTTCACATAATTAGCTTCATACTATAGAGATAAAGCACGTCTAAGTCCCTTATGTTAACCTATACTTCTATCGAATAAAGTTACACCTAGTTTAAAACTGACGCGGAGGTAGTGTCGACATATTATAGTGTGTGAAAAGGCAGTACCGGGATTGATTCATTATGCATAATTTTATTTCATGTTTCTTCCTGACTTAGTAAGTAGAAGCAAAGGACGATATGCATAAGTACACGGGCAGACAAATGAGTCTCAGTAATTTTAGTACAAAGTCACATTGCCTACGTTGAAGCAATAAGAGGTTATCGAATTGATTACTATGACGAAGTCCTGAAGTTATGGCGACTTTTTATCTTACACCGTTTTATTTTTGCATCAAAAGGTGGCTTTTACCCCAAAGTTCAATATATGTTTACATTTAGTATATGTAGACATAGATAAGTTGAATTCATCAAAATTAGTCAAGGGGATTTCACACACGAACCATCTATGATTTACGTTGCGCTGTCCACCCACTGTTATATTTAATTGATTTGCATACATTTTTTCGGCGACCATCACGCTATTGCTTAGTCTTAGGCAATCTTATTTCAAAACATTAATTATCGCTTTAATTAAATTTGGAGATAGAAAAAATAAACATCTAGAGAGCCTTTCTTTAGTAGAATTATTTTTATTGGCTCTATATGACTGCTACGCCGTAGCTGCGTCAAACTGGCGTAGCATCACGGTGTTACAACAACTTCAACTACGAGTATTTAAATCTAAATAGATACACAAGTCTCGTAGAAATGCAAAATATTCTAAAGAACTATTATGCAGTTGGTTCAAAAGTTTTAACGATTTTAACGCATGAAGCATCCCCTATGATTTATGTAGCCCTGTCCACCCACCTCTATACTTAATTGACATGCATAAATTCCTTGACCATCACGATATCGAGTGAGCAATTTCATTAAAAAACATTAATTTCCACATCAATTAATATGGCTCCGTTTGACGGCTTCCTGGGCGCGACCACAGGTAATACATGATAGTAATTAGTGGTGCGACAAGGGTCTATTAACCCCTAATTGGTTTTAGCTGTAACGGCTAAGGCTAGTTGTTTTCAGGTCATTATTACAATAGTTATTAATACGGTGATTGGTCAATTTGTATTGAAATATTATTTTAATCAACAGTTTCTTATATTCTCCGTATTGGCTGTTTTATTGATGGTAAAGTAGAGCTATTTAAAAAGCCAAAAGCAATACATTCAAACAATTATTTTCATCGTTAAACTACAGCAGAAGACATTATCGGTCGGTTGAAGTTCTTACTTTTCCACAGGGATAATGGGTTTAACAAATTGTGAGCCATTAAGTACTACAAAATATTATGAGACCATCAAAATTATACATTACAGAGAGATAAGTATTTCTATAGAAGTAAGTTGATTTGCAGAATGTTCGTTATTCAATTCACAAAACATGAATATTTTTTAGATAAAGATATTCCAACATAATTGAATTTAAAGCTATCGTTGCAAATTCGTTACTAATGGCTACGAATGAGTGCTACGCCGTAGTCGCGTCAAACCAACCTAGCAACATGACCGTTACAACTTCAACTAAGAGTATTAATTCATTCATGGCGGCCAATAATATATAACTTTTGTCCTAATACAACGACGTAACAATATTTTTCACATTGATAAAAAAATTACAATAATACACGGTTTTTGTAATTGACTTGTCATAAGTGTATTCAACGAGGTGAGTCAATCAATCAATGTTTTTTCCTATCTTTTAATTTACTCTGGAAATCTCTAGAGCTTCCGAAAGTTATACACATAATAACAATTACCTCTAGACAATCAGTCTTCGGCGACATGTTATTGCCGTCACGTTCACGTTGAGTCGTCATGTGGCCCCTTATATCAGTATCGGATTATTTAAAAATATTTCCCAGGACGCTGAGTGGTGTGGTATTGTTGGCAACGTGAGGGTGGCTATGGATGACGAGTTGCTGGATGTGAAAGGTAATTTTTAAAACTTGGTAAACATTTGGGAATAGATAAATAAGTTTTATAATTAAGTAGTCATTTGTTTTCAAAAGTTGTGAGCTGGAACTTATTGCTTTATTTTTAAAAAGTATGCACGCAGTATTTTGGAAAATAGGATAAACTTAATGTGAAATGTTTTTCGTTCATTGCTAATTTGTTTATTTAACACAGTTTACAAGAACAACTCATAGATACTTCCACCGCGTTTCGTACAGGCTAACAAGTCAAAGGAGCATATATCAGATACTTCCAAACTGACCGATTATTGAAATATTCAAGACACATTTGACTGTGATTTTAAGTTTTACTACAGAATTGACCAGAAGTTACATCATCATGACCTGACAAACTGATTGCAAAAGACGACACTTTTCAGACATTTGTGAAAGCTCCACAGGATAAACATATTCTCTCTTCGTTAAAAAGAAGGCTCATTCTGTCTATCTATATCTGTGTGGCGAAGTCCCAACGCCCCCAGTGGCCAGTGGCTAATCAAATATCTTTTCCTGTGCCGAGTAGGTGACAATACTGGACAGATAGCAACGGTTGTCAAACTTTGCGTTCCCAATTCTCATTGCTAATTGTACGCACTGCGATTTAAAATAATATAATTTTATGAAATATTGCAGCAAGATTTGATTATTTTTGAGGTATTCGTGATAAGCAAAATTTTAAATTTAAGCAATACTACGATCGGTATTTTTCATGATGTTTTAAGCATTAATTCTAACTGCAGTTATACTGCTTTGAAAGGAAATATGTTAAACAACTTACAGCTTTATTTATTCCCTTCACATAAAAATAATACCTATACTGTCGCAAGCTGAATTTCACTGGACAGAACGCAGTTATCAATATCACGCTTGAGCAGTGGTCGACTGTCTGTGATAGTAATTTTATGAATTGAAAAAAAAAACTTTTATTTTCAAACGGACAGTTCGCCTGTTTGTCTCTGAAAGTTTGAGAAGCGACCACAAGACGAGTAGCGAATGGCAAATGATTAATAAAGGCAATGCCATTAGCGGACAGCCGCGGGCGCGACGGGATCGATTACACCACGCAATTTGTCAATACGGAACACAACGCGTGTTGTTTGTGTCTCGTAATCATTACAAGTGTGTATTGTGTCTAAGCATCTTTGTCGACGAAGCGTAGATGAGTAGACGGATGCTTATTGGTTATAATAAACACATGTTGTACGGTGATTATCGTCTACCTACTGCTACTCGTGTATTTTTATGTGACCATGTTGCAACACTTTCACTTTCGAGTTTCAGAGTATATTTACTGGTAACATGTCAGAGCATCTCGTTTGCAGCTGCTGGGACAAAAGGGGTATCATAAAGAAAAATAAGAATATCTGGGACAATCAACACCAAGATCTATAACATTTGCTCAGTGCTGCTCCACAAGGTAGCCCTGAAAAGGTTGCCATGCAATGTGGGGACCCGGGAGTACTCAATAAAAGTATAATCTTCTTGGGGTCAGATGATCTTGGTGTGAATTGTCCCAGATATTTATTATTTATTATTATTATTATTATAAAGTACTCAATAATAATACATTATGGTGCAAATGTGAAATGTTGGTGATTACCGCTGAGACGCCATTGAGACCCGAGTCGTCAAGTGAGGGTCTTAAGAGAGCCGAGGACGGTAATCATAAATACACAGGTGTATCATACTACGTTTTTCAAGACACTTGTGAGGAAAATAATACTAAAAAATCATTTTATTAAGTAGATAAAAATTTATTTGTACTATTGAACACGATCTTTTTTGTACCGAAACTTTCTTAAGAACAAAGCAACTCAATCAATAAAAATAAAAACAAACTTGTGAATAATAGCTAAAAAGTCACAGTTTGATTATAGGTGTCATTATGTGCCTAATTGCGGTGAAATTAGAGCCACTTTATGAGCAAGTGTGTACTATTTAAACTGTGTCACCACACTACAATTTGACCCCAAACTAGGCAGAGCTTGAACTTTGAGTGTCAGGTGACTTATGGTTTAATTAGAGGAAACACCACATGATGATATACCTTAAGTGGAGACTACTGTGTTAAAAAGGTAGAATACATAGATTCAAAGTGTGCCATCGAGGTGCAAAGCCGAGCGGCCGGGCGCTATGGTTCACATAAAATTTCCCAGCAGATTCAAACACATGCAACGTGGCGAGTCCGTTAAATGGAACTCATTAACCAGGAACTTGGTCCTCGGTAGACGTCAGCTACTTTACTACAGAAGTAAAACAAAAGCAAACATTATATCCCTACTAAATAATCACAAGTACATCAAGCCATTACCAAGAACCAGAGAACTCCATCATTTATCTCAACTCAGCTGATAAAAGCGAGCCCATCCCGAACCAAACAGTACCCGATGCGGAAACAAATGACCGTAGAATTGTCACCCAACACGCGAACTACACAAAAAGAGACTCGGCAACGGTCTCAAAAACACCACAGCGTCCAAATACATCATGCGATGTTACAAACAAGGGGCCAGAGAAGTCTATAATCATTTATCTGGACGTGTTTAATAAAAGGAAGATTATTTATGGCAGCACCGCGGTCCCGGACGTTAATGTCGCATGATTTAATCCCATTACATTGGGCAGAGAGCCAGGATACTATCGGAAGGAACGAAAAACTCCTTTAGAAATTGCAATTATTTTTCGGTCTGGATTATTACGCCCTATCTCAGTGTTTGGCTGTAAGCAATGGTAATTAGGATTGTACAGAGTATTGTATACTAAAATAAGCAAATATAGGGAAACAGTAAGAACATTGACAGTAGAATCTTATAGGGGGGGTAAGTTTTCTAAAAAACATTTTTAATTGATCTCCAATTGGTGTTCTAAAATGGCTCAAAATCTTCCGCCTCTAGTTAATTACCATATAATTTAACACATTGAGAAAGGGAACTTCATATGAAATAACCATACAGATATAGACCAAAATAGACAGAAATAGACCATACCTCTACCATATAACTTACAATCTGCTGAAGGGAGGGAGAATTTCCGTAAGTGCCCTTATTTATAGACAGATCTTACGAACTATAAGTTACGACAGTAATCTTCGGTATTAAAACCCGCAATGTCCAGCGACAATAAGAAACCGAAACACAATTGAACGCGAGGAAGTATCCTCTAAACCCTCTATTATATTAGTAGATTAAAGGGCACTTTACTCAATATTCCATAAAATATTGCCCCATAAATAGCGGGCAGCTGCGGAGACGTGATCAAGCCGGGCAGGCTGTGGTAATCCCCTTAAAAATTGCCAAACAGAAAACAAACGGAGAATGGCTGGTTATACATCAAGTGGCTTAAAAAAAGGCGGGCAAGCGCGAGAAGTACCCGCTATTGGGGATTCTTACCTTTGTTTCAAAAAACCTAAGGCGCGAAGGACAACTGCCATTGGGGATCTCCAGCACTGTTTTTTCACAAAGGTGAGCATTTGACTTTCAGTGGCGAGCATAGCTCATGTATATAACTTGCACGAGATGAGCAGTTTCACCCATATGATCATTGGAAGATCATTTTGTAGCTGTTTGCATAGAGAATATGAGGATGATCATAATTTGATGCAAAATTACGTACTATTATTATATTCAGCAATATCCATGATACAACTAAGAAGATGATTTTATTTTAATGACCCGGAAATATGATGATTAAAATAACCAATAATTTCAGTTTAGCAATAGATTAACGCAAAGCACTTGAGATTTTGTTCGGCGGACCCTGGGACCCCACACACCAGTGTGAGTTCACAACCGGGATAGACCGCACAGAACTTGAGGTTTTGTTGATAGACATCATTTTAAACGAATAACAAGATTTTAATATGGTATTTTTATTGTGTTTCAGAGGTATGATGCTGCTTATCTTCCTTTCATCACCTACCACGTTGGGTTCCAATACCACTAATGAAAAGTGGGCTTCTAAGTGTTCCGTTCACCGTGACGGCAACAGTCACTTGCCTCTGACTACCCCGTTCGGGATAAAGTCGTGATGGTTAATATGATGCCGATAGCAAATGGAAACTTCAAATCGCTCCTATAAGCAAACTGATCCTATTAGGTTTCCGTTTAATTTTCAGATCCGAACCCTAAAACTACCGTCCAAAAAACCTCACAAGTCTGAAAAGTCGTAAATGGTCAGATGACGTCCGAAGACGGATCTCGGACGTCGCGGACGACAGATACGAATGGAATCGGATGGATGTAATAGAGACTGGCGCGGTCAGGCTAAATGACCGGCATCCGGGCGTAGACAAAAGCGAATCCACCGTAATAAAGCAGGATTGATGAAAAAGCGCTAAGCCAAGCCGATATAACCAAAGGATCCAAGTCAGCAGAAATGGGCGGGCTGGTAGTAATTAATTATTTCCTTCCAGATTCACACTAGCTATAAAAAAGCTAGTAAACTGATTGAGATGGCAAAGGAATGTAGCCAAATACATTAATTTATTAAAAGTCGGAAAATACTCATGCCTCACCAGGTACGACGACGATGATACTGCGGACTCTTTACCCGTAAATACTCCAAGGTCGATTGCCCAGAGTCTGTTCTTCTAGTGAAGTAGTGTTTTCATAAAAGGATAAGAAAGGAAGTAGGAAGGCAAATAAATCAGACCCGTAGTTCCTCAGTTTCTTGTGGGCTTAATATGATGTCTTATTTAAAAAAAACAATTAATATAAGGATCTTGCAGAATATTGTTTTAATGTTTATTTGAGTGTCGATTAATATGTTTGGGCGGCAAAATAATATAAGTATCACTATCTAAGCCATTCGATGGGGTCGTCCATACAGATGGCGATCTAATAGTATCGCGTTTCACTTCTTTAACAGTGGTACATCCAATTAAAACTCATAGGTATAAAATCCCCGCTAACGCCCACACTTTATGGCGCCCCCAAAGACGTCTTCGCAGCGGCTTTAATACAAAGCTATTGCTATTACTGAGATCGCAACGAGCGTGGACCATCGAACACCGCCGGCTTTGCCGGACTCACTTTACCGGGATTTCGGATATGACGTAAAGCACTCACTTAGTACCCTCCCGGATTCCCTCTGTGACCGAGTTTTTCTCTTCTATTTATTAGGATATATTCGAGGATGAAAAGGAGATTCCGACGGATTAGTTGGGTGCAATATCGCTCCCGCCAGGATATTGCCCGTCTTATTGGACGATGTTAATTGTATTAACGTTTCTGACGCTGTGGAACGGAATACGGCTCGAATTTTATGGTTCATCATCATATTCATTACTTAAAGGATGGACCAACTGATTCAGAAAGTGATCTCTGGCCTCTTCTTAAACTAACAATATCCCAAACGAAGCTTCTTAAGTCTCAGTAACCGCTCTCCATGAAGCGGTCTGAGTCTACAAGCTTGTATGCCATAGACCTTGCATTAGAAAAAGTACAGCATATATGACAAAACACATTTGAAAGCAAAAGTAAGTGCCAATGCCAACCCCAGCAAATACAAGATACCAAAGATATCAGCAACAATACCGCCGTACAAACATGCCAGTCAACTGTTTCCTAATTTATTAACAACGAACCGAAAAGCAGAATAGCTGCCATATTTACAGTTGACCCAAAATTAGCGTTTCTTACCCATACCTTTGTTGGGAATGAAACGGAATACAGAAGGCCTGCAGGGACACCTGCCAACCATAGGGTCACAGTAACATATATTAATAACACGTTAATTTATTAACAAGCACTGTTTATCCAGGGATTAACTGAGAATAGTTTTAGTTGAACAACAAAGGGCAGAAAGGGTTCAAAGCGAATTTCTTGCCGACATATTTACCTAAGGTGGAGGTGATAGTAATTTTACGGGCGAGAGGTCCGTCCAAGCTTTGCTTGTGAACAAACATTGTTCTGCAGTACATGCCTAAAATTTCGCCTGTGTGAGATTATACGCAACAACAGGTTCTGCATAGTGATGCGGCGTTTTGTGGATATTTGTGTTTGTCGAATTACAGCCAATTCATGAAGTTTACAATATCTTCAAAATATTAATGTAAGATTTAATTTATGGCGTCGAAGCACGTAAAACACTTAGCTGGAGAATACAATCTGCCTGGCACTTATCACAAAAGTGAATGATGATATTTTAAAGTTAGGCCACTGCCTAACTTTAAAATATCATCATTCACTTTTGTAGGTATGAAATAGTTGAAAATAGTTTTATTTCATAATATACAAGTACTTATTCAAGATTTATGAATCTTTTATATCAAGTGATATATTTTATTAACATAGACATATACATACGTTTTGGAAATAGAAAAGAATTGAGCAGAAAACGTCGTTTTTTTTAGTTAGGGACTGAGAACTCAGTTTAGTTAGAAAGTTACATGATCTGTTTAGGCCTGCATTATATTGAACGGTAAAGAACGGACGTGATCAAAGTAATTTTTTTTACTTTACTTTATTTTAAAGCTCTAATCAAGAATGATCTGCGCTTCAGTAACATTCTAGAAAACATTCGAATTCGCCGTCGCTTAAGTAACATTCTAGAAAACATTCGCCGTCAAATCAAATTATATTCGTATTTATAGCAGTATTAATTTGTCCCATCACTAGCAAAAACAGTTTCTGAATATCAGAATCAGGAGTTTGTTTGATGCCGTTGATAAATGGTGCGAACTGCGATGTAACTGTTGATGTGAACTCCTAGTTCAACAATTAGACGTTACTCACGTGAATTTCTGGCGTTTATGGTAATGCAAACTTTGGCACGTTTACTGTTTGTGCAGTAACATTAACTCATGTTATAATTGCAACACGTACGTTCTATTTTTATTGTTCAATAACTTATTAAAATACTGTTTATTATGGTCAAACTTAGTTTGGGGTCAGATGGCCATGTTTCAGAGATACACAACAGAGCGATTTCCGAACTAGTAGGAAAGTATAAACACAATTTGAAAAAAAAGTCAGTCAAATATGCGGACGAGGACGCGGCAATGGCACATAATGCCATTAGGATAAGGGTATAAAGTAAATAAAATGTAAGAATAGGATTTAAAAAAAAAATGTATTGATGAGTTTTCTAAATTATATAGTTTATCATGGCAGATTGAGGCAAGATACCACGACGATATGCCTTGAATGCTCCACTCATTAGAGATAAAAGAAGAGACATACGCATGAGGTTATTTAAGTGATACATTTTTGTTATTTAAAAGGGTCACATTAATATGCTACGTCCGAAGGCTCAACATTAAGAAAAAGGTTAAAATTATAAACATTAAAGAAAAGCCGACACGTAAAGTATACAAGAATAACCATCAAACACATTCGTACTTAACGCAGGGATCACAAGAGCAAAGGTCCGAAACCGAAACGATACATCATTAATGAAGAACCGGCCACATCTATTGTTGCACTATTTAACAACTACCTACCCTGAGGATTTCGTACCAAATTAAACTTAGAATTGTATAGAAAATAACGTTGGAACTCTTTGTCGGCTGCACGGGCGAGCAGAGCAAATAAAACTATTGTTACGACGAATATTAATTAATGTGAATTGTGAATTAATCTGTAAGGTTGTGCTTTATGAAGCTGTGGCTGCTGCCTTCGCTTCGAATAAGTATAAGATTTTACTCTTACAAGTTTTTAAACGTTTAGGGCAGACGGCGTAAATTAAGATTTTTTGCTTTTGAAATTGGAAACAAAAGTTTAAGTTTTTACAGAAAACAACTTGGACAGCTAACCGGCCTGCAAAAATTTGCATGCAACCAATTTTATATTTTACCTTTCAGCGCGCGATATTACATTAGAGGTTAACTTAAATATGGTTCTTGATTATATAAGTTAAATGCATTTATTTATTTATGTGTTATATGAGCCCTAATCACGACACATCATAAGAAAACAATATCTCAGCAGAGAACCAGATGCCAGCTGATTAAAGCAACCTGATCGTGATCGGTAAAATTACAGTTCTGTTTGCGTACATACTTAATTTCGATTAATAAATAAAGGAATCAACTTAAAAGTATTATAAAGAGAAAAGCTAATTGAAGACACTTTTACATTCGCAAACCTCTAATCTGGTCTAATTAAAAAGAGGAAACTATCCCGCTTGAGTCCCTAGGATCAGGTCGAATTTTCCTAGTTTCTATTTTTGTGTAAGTTTCCTACCTACCTACCAAATAGTTTCTATCCAGTTTACTAAGTAACGCTATCCTGATAGCTTTTTTGCTATATTCCTCACCAATACTATATAAGGCCAGTTTAACTTAGATAAAAAGTCTTGGTTAAACAACTACCTACAAGGTGCCCACTGCTTAATTTAGAAAGTGTTTAGCATTGAGAGAATCTTTTTTAATACCAATACCACCTGTAAGTATTATTATATATAGCTGAACTATCCAGGTTTTAAAAATAATTCAAAAGCGCTCCTCCAATTATTATCTTGACTGTTCCACCTCTTATTGTAACCAAAATGATCCAAAATTGCTACAACTTCATATTCAATTCAAAACCGTTATTTCGAAAATTCCGAGCTTCCGCCGCGAAAAATAGAGAAAGAATCAGATTTCCGAGTGGGAACCCTTCAGTTTCCTGTGAAGTGGCATGATAATTATCCCGTAATGATCGTTCGGAGCCTTCATCGGCATGGCCTCAGTATTACCTAATTCCATGCATTGACTGTAGGTTCACATTTGTAGACTTTT
Organism: Udea olivalis; assembly: GCA_947369235.1. NCBI lineage: Eukaryota > Metazoa > Arthropoda > Insecta > Lepidoptera > Crambidae > Udea > Udea olivalis. The sequence continues at coordinate 2,369,502 of OX376362.1, read as the reverse complement.
ATAAGACGTTTGACTGAAGTAAAATTATTATTACACTCGTTCATCTTTCTACTCACTCACTAGTTCGCTATGAACGAATTATCAGATCAGGCAAGTATAGGACAGAAAAAAATAACTTAAATAAAACTGTGAAAATTTCATAACGAAAATTAAAAGGAGTCCTACAAGGTAGTATACTCAGACCATTACTAATAACACTGAAAACAAATATTTCGTTGCTGCGAAATAGCAACCGAACCAAAGAAATACAACAAGCATTGGGCTTATTAAAGTGTCGAAATACAGTCTTCCATGTCTGCACACAGTCTACGGAAGTGCGCTTTCGAGTCGATTGTTCCACGAGATTTTAATAACGGTGCAACGCAAAGACCAAGTCGTGGGCATTGTTGACTTCAAGATGGTGGGCACTTGTTGACATCACGCTCCACCCTTGCTGGAGTTACACTTTGATTTTATTAAGACTCAAAATCTATGATTGAAATAGTTGTGGTTGCTTTGTTTGTATGCTGGAAGGGTGAATTATATCAAAGCAAACATTGCACAAAGCAATTTATCGTTCAGGACTTCTGGAAGTAGTATAGAAAATTACGAGTAAGTAATAAACGTTTTTGTTATAATTCAGCGAATCAATTATTTGCTATAACGCTGCCCATCGATCACTAACTGTTACTTAGCATTATTTGCAATGAAAAAGTAAAATAGATCACTAAACAGCACAAATAAATTTAGTTTAAAACACATCTCACTCCGGAAGTTGGACTCAAATAGTGCACTCTGGAACACCTAGTTTAAAACTTGTTCCAAGTCTGTTTTCCCAACTTCGATGGCTTGCTCATTAGCGTCCATCGAACCAACAAAACATTTCCCTTGCAAAAAGGTGTTCTTGGCTAATGACCCCCTCCCATACATCATTAACCTGACGCGCAAACAAACCCGGTCGCTCTGGCCCGGTTGATAGTAGTGGATTCGTTACAGCGCGACCTCGAGTGCGCTATTGTGACTGGAGCGGCTGTTGTGTCCGAGATCTGGGTAATTGCCCCTGCTGGCGGTAGGCGGACGTTCGTGGAACTGGATGAGACAAATAGACTGGTTGTTCGGAAAATAAAATCTAGGCAACCAGGTTCGTCATAATTTTTAGCTAGTAATGATTAGCTGGAGAGGGAATTACTCTAATTACTCACTTGACTAAATTAAGAATCGTTGAGACGTGAAGAATTTACTATGAATGTGAATTGATTCTGTTTTTTACTACAATAGTTACATTCCGATTCATGCATGATTTTGGTTATTAGTTTGAATGAAAGATTAGTAAATAAGTAAGTTTATAACAAGAAATTACTCAGGGTGACGCACGAGTTGCGAATCTGACAACTTGCTATGTAAATGTAACTCTTATAACCGAAAATACTATTCTTTTACTACTTCTTGAAATATACGGCCTGGAAGAGACTGATTTTAATTCCGGGTATAAATTAAAATTCCTCGCATATAATTTCTAGTCTGCAAGCAAGCTGTTGTTACCTAAGACATTATTCTAATCGATGAAAAGCTGAAACGTACGTTTAATCAAACATTGTTTGGAATGAAACAAAAATAACAACATAAATAGATTGAAAAACATCTTTTTTTAAATTTCTAACTAAAAACTTTTTCGCGCCGATACATTTTGAGTTGAATTATTCCGTCGGGTTTCGGTACACCTTACAGCGTCCGACAATTCTGCCTTGGGTGAGATCATCAGTGAAATTACTCAGTGGACCAGAGTCATGTAGCCTCGCCATCTTATCTTCAATTTTCCGATCAAGCAGTCATTTGATAACAATTGCACCTGGTGGTGGATGTCGATGGGGTCTATCATGGGAGGTCAGTACATGTCTGCGTACTAAATGCTTATTCTATGGTTTTTTGTAGCAGCTACGGGACATTCTCGAACGCCTCTATTCCTGTCCTTAAGAGGCATGGGACCAGTTCAGTGACTAAGTACCTACGAAGGGGCCCTCGCACCCCTGAGCTATCCATGCCATAACCATATTAACGCACATTTAATATCCCGTTAAAATATCTGCAAACCACCGTCTTCTCTTGTAATAAACTGCGACCGATGTCAGCCGGTGTTTATAATAGATTTAACAGCGTCCCACATTTGCTTATTGTTCGCAAGACGCTCCTTGTCGTCCCGAACAGGTAATGACGTAATTTATCGGCAGTAAACCGAGAAGCCAAGATGCGAGACAAAGAGTCTAATAGTCTTGCGGTAGTTGCCGGGCGAGTATTAATGGGCAATAATTTGATAGTTGGATAGTTAGATCGTTAGATGATAGATAATGAGAGCCTCTGAAGTCACTGGCATATTCATGTTGGAGAATGATGTGAAAATTACTTTATTTTGTGGCTTAGTGTTCAGGCTCGGATGTGCTAGTCTCGCAAACAAAGGGTATCTTCTTACAATTTTCTGGGCAGACAAGGCGAGTTTTTGATTATCCATATAATAGCTTGTGTTTGAGATCGCAAACCCGCATTTGGTAAGCATGGTACTGTTACCATAACAGAAGCTACTCATCACTTGAAGCGATAACTTAATGAAGGCTAATTACTTTTACTCTTCACTTTATGTTTATTTATTTACTTATTGTTTTTTTTTGCATAATCAGCTTGATTACTAGATGCATGGTTCACAAAAACTAAAAGGCTATCTGTTCAAGTATGTTCAGTTTTCAAAATCAATGGAAATGAAGCAAAAGCCTATACAACACTAATTTCTGTACAGCAAAAGTATCATCAAATACTAAAACAACGGTTCCTCATCAACCTACATGATTAAACTACTCGAAACGTCCCAAGACAACGCCCGCCCAACAAGACAAATGTCTGCTAATTTGTCAACCAGAAATAATGAGCCCTTGCAAAAACTCCCGGACATCGTGTACACCAATTATTCCTTATCGAAAATTCACAAAGGTGACAACCTTACAAAGGGCGAAGGTTCTGGCACAATCCATCACGGGCTCAATTGTTCCCTTGATCATTATTTAAAATATAGATGAGTGTGTTTTCTTTCCAATAATCGAGACCGCGATTCGGGGTTGAGCACAATAGCCGTTCTTTGTGAGCGTCGCCTGCGGAGCCGGGGGCCAAGTCTGCTATTTGTATTAGTAAATTGAGGTACACTGTCCACTCTATTGAGGTCTCCGGGATTGCAATCCGAGGCTCCCTTTCGTATGCTGTTAGGGTTCTTTAGATTCAAGACTGGGCTGCAATTTATGGAATGTTATTTGAGACTCAACATCGATTCTTAGATGTCAACTAGCACAATAAACTAAAATTTGCTAGGAATCATCGAATTCCAAAGATTGTTTCGTCGAGTAAACACGCTTAGGTTCACGCTGGCAAAACGTCTCTGTAAAAGCAATAGGTTCTGATCTTTTCTGACCTCCTGAAGGATCCTACCAATATCCTATCCTATAATATTAGGTCCTTTTTTTTCCTTCAGCATACGGTTCATTCTAATATAACTGATCAAGGTTATACACTCCCTCAAAAACCTTAAACGTGAACTCAAGATCACTCATTGGAATAATTATCGAATATTTTTTAGCAGAACCCGCACCAAAGGACAATGTTCACCCGTCGTCATTTCAAAAGTAGTGGGGAGAAATGAGGGGGATCAATTAAGGTGGTCTTTGTGAACATTCTATCGGCGTGCAATGAAAAGAGTTGTGATTTTCTTTGATATGAGGAGACGCGGTTTGCCGAGTGAGAAATCAAAGGGCTTCATCGTGATGCATGACGGGTTTTATTAAGATTTAATGCTGGCAACGACACTCGGAGGCGGGAAAAGAACGAGTCTCAAGTATTCTGTCGCGATGTACGTTTTACATGACGCCATTTTGGTTTTGCAAGTGCAACGCGGCGAACTGCGCGATTCTAGCGCACTTGATGAAAAGTGTGCGCTTTAAATAAATTGTAATTTGAATGCTGGCTCTTTGGTGAGAGAAATGACGGGTTTATGTAAGATTCATCGTTGAAACGCGTTTTTGCTAGTTTGATTTTCTAGAATTGTTTTGGAAGAAATTATCGACGTGAACCTAAAGTTCATTCAATAACATACATTTCCAAGATACTTAATTTTGACTGGCCTGTTGGCGCAATGGCAGCGATCCTGCCTTTGACGCCGGAGGTCGTGGGTTCGATCCCCACCCATGCCAAACATTTATGTGATGAACATTTGTGTTTGTTGTGTGTCTGGGTGTTATTATCTATTTAAGTATGTATTTAGAAATATTTAAGTATGTTTATCAGTCTCTGACACCCATAATACAAGCTCTGCTTAGTTTGGGGTGAGATGATCTTTGTGTGAATTGTCCCAGATATTTATTTATTTATTTATTTATTTACCCTGTTAGGAATTATTTTTTGGTTGCTGATTTCCTGGTTGATGAATTATCCTACTTGTAGCTCTCGTTGTCGTGTCAGACCATATTTACAAATAATGTGTAAGCCTATGAATTGATTGTATCTCATTCCAAGTGAACATGTGTGCTTTATTAGAATAAATTTATTTAAATCGATATGTGCAAAACCAGCGGAATCACTGCGACCCGTTGCCGAATCTGTAAGGATAGAAAGGACTTTAAATTCACCAATCATCAAATCTAACATATTATTTCAACGCATCACCTTTTTTTTCAAGGGTAAAGAAAACTTTAAAACCCAACATCGTGAGAGCATCTAGACCTAAAAATGTAAATGTATAATGCAATTATGATTATCAGGAAATATCAATAACATCCTTCTTGATATGCTTCACAAGATGTGGGTTAAGTATATTCTAGATGCTGACCGATCAGTACAAGTTCTTAAACTACCCCTATCGGCTTAACATGACGAGTTAATGAACACCCTTAGCCGTGGGCGTACTCGACCGTCCGTGTACCGGGGTGGGGGGTATATTACACGTTAAGCCTGTTGTAGAAAGGCGGGGTTTGTCGGTGCAATGCTCTGTTCGGTTTGTAGCTCTTGCATAGGAATGTCTTAAAGATGAGGGGGGGGGGGGGGGGATGCAACGACGCTATTCGCAAAATCCGAACATTTAAAATATATCATACCTACATCTTTTATCTTACACAAAGAATACCAAACAAATTAATGGAGTTTAGTTCCCAAATTGTTCAGTATTGTCATTTACGAAACAATCGCACCTCGCACAACATGCAATAGGATTGAAGACATCCGTTATTATTAAATAAATAATAAAATCTTGATTTCTTTTTAAAAACGCGGTTTTGAAACTTGCCTTTTTTGTATAATTTACAGAACTACATCGCTTATATCACAGGTATGTAGTATGTACTGCAGTGAGCATGGTGAATAAGGATTTAAGCAAACCCGATAGTATAACGGATATATAGTTGTTAGTAGTGAATCAGTCTATAACCTAGTGTGAACCTCACTTAACTGAAACCCTATAAGTACCCTTTCGCAAAGTAATTAATCCCGTATTGGCGTATCAGACAATACTCCTGAGATACTGCTAATAACGTGACGTCAGCGATGTGCAGTTAATTCTGGAAGGTTCCCGGATCGCGAAGGGACGAGATATATCGTCTCTGAGGGACCTTGTTTGTCTTTATAGTATGTTATTAGAACTATTGTGTGTTCGACGAGGAGTTTAGTGAAATCTTTGATGATGTGGAAAACGAATGTTAACATACTAGAGGCTTAGTATATAGCTTGTTGACGGGTTTAGTATGAAGGGGTCAAGACATGTGGTGTATATTCTTTATTAAAATTACCAGGAATGCAGAAATTAACTGGAACTAAGTGCTTATATTATTGTTATTATATTACTGTGCCTGTATTACTGGTACTTTTTCCTGTTAATTTCTGACGCCTTGGTACTTTTAGTCAAATAGCTTGATGGTAAAATAATAAGTAGTGTACTTCACCATTAGTTAGCTAAGTAGTAAGTTGCTTTGACCCTTCAAACTAATAAGTTCCTTAACGGTGATTTGTTAAATTTTCTGGTGACTGTACAAATTTCAGCTGTGGGCCCAGTTGACCAATTCAAAAATGGTATAAAATAGCATTGGTTAACTGGCCCCGCGGGGTCAGAATCGAGCGGGGCCAGTTATCAGCTCAGCCCTCTTGTTGGAAAATACAAAACTCCTCGACGCGCTTCACAATGCTAAGAAGAGGCTGTGATGACAAAACGTCATCAAGCATAAGTTGACATAACGGAAAAATCACGGCCTTCAGTAATGAGGAAATACGACGCGAAAAGGGGATCTATGATTCGGTAGCAAATTAGCTACAGCTTAAAGAAGCAGCATTACTGAGCGACATTCATACTCTCTGTAACACAAAATAAGTATTACACGACACAAGTATGAGCCAAAGTCAGTCCAAGACGACACACGACCAGGATGCTTAATACTGGAATTACATAAGAGGAAATTGGATTGTAATGATTGTTAATTTTTGACTTTTTTTAATTTGCCTCGTCGACTGATTTCAACGATTTGTAATATTGATGGTCATAGATCGGACTAGTGAGTTATTGCGGGAGGGTACACTTGCCAAGACATTAAACCCCTAGCAAGAACCTTAAACAATCAATAAATCTCCACAGACACCTTCCACACACTATCGGGACATAATTAATTAAAACCCTCGCAAGAAGCCGCACCTGCCCCAAAGGAGCCCAATCGGGGTACTCAAAGCAGGTTCAATTTGCCCCGGGCCAAATCCTTTTGGGGCACTAATCCGGACACGAAGGACCAGGTATCGATGTTGCAGTCAGGTGAGGAAATGAGGCCGGTGTGTATTTAACCGCTCAATGATAAGAATTTCTTAACTCTCACACGAATAAGGCTATTCATAGAATAGCGGAATAACCGTTATCTTGAGCATTATTGAAAGGAATAAAAAAACGTTATTTTTAAGCTTATTTTCTAGCTATATTATTTACATGATTTTCCACCTGGTGTTTTTTTATTGCGCATACAATAAAAAGACACTAGGCAACCCATTACTGACCCCACTCACTATTGCTTCGTTAGCTTATCGTATTATCATGCTCAAACAAATTCACTCAGTGACACGGCGTAAGCAACTTTTATCTGCTACCTTAATTGCAATGACTATTTACTACTCATTCACTAATTTGCAATGCTGCAAAAACACCAAAACGCTTTGTATGGTCAAAAGCAGAAGTATTTGATGGTTAAAAGAACGTCCACTTAAGAAATTTGCACTACCTACGAGTATCATTCAAATTTCTTAACCCTCTCCAACAGGTGCTCCTTCACTCACATGGAGCATTCGCCTGTAATGTATGTCAGATTCAATTTTGAGCATTACATTACAGAACTGCCTCCCTAACATGACGAACATTCGCCTGAAATGTACATTTAAGATTAGATTTTTAGCATTACTTCATTACCACAATATTCGGTGCTTTTCCCTCACCAACGTAATGCTCGGATCTGTAACATTACAGTTTGCCTAAATCAACAACCTAACCACAACATCGATACAAGAGAATAGACTTGCGGTGTCCCGAAGAAGTTTGATAGCATAGTTATCAAGTTCTATGATGTTGCGGACACCGTGTATAATTTTAATTAACTATCAACTGACTAAGGCAACTAAGGCAGAGTTATTTACAATAGACAAGGGAGTATTAGGAATAATGTGGAGCAAGTTGCGTTGTGCATTATTCTTGAAATTTTCTGTTGCAGAATAAAGTTGGAGTTTGCATCTGATAGACTGGCTTACAGGTGAAGCAAAGTATAAACTGCGAACAATAATAAAATGATGGAAATTTACGTAATGATTTTAATAAAAATTATCATATCAACGATTTTTATAGGGATATGGATGGACGTGGGATTGTTAAGAGTACTATTAGCTAGGCAAATGCTGCCATTAAATTTAAGACATTTTAACAACTGATGGGCATTAAAATTTAATCACCAGGCTTTCTAAAAGCGAATATAATAGAAAAAACATAGCCAATCCACTACGTATGTGAAACTATCGGCATGTTTTTTTTTTATGACCCCAAACTAAGCAGAGCTTGTATTATGGGCGTCAGAGACTGATAAACATACTTAAATATTTCTAAATACATACTTAAATAGATAATAACACCCAGACACACAACACATACAAATGTTCGTCACACAAATATTTGTTATGGGTGGGGATCGAACCCACGACCTCCGGCGCTAAAGGCAGGATCGCTACCATTGCGCCAACAGGCCAGTCATTTTCTTCTAGCACAGTCACAGGTTATATGCCTGGTTGACTGGTCTTGTTATTCTTGGATCACAGGGTAAATCCTAACTTTGAGGACAGGGAAACGTACAACGTATGTTACTACTTTTGCCTATCTATTCATTATTTCCTACCGATTACCCAACTTCAATACAAATGTAATACTAACTTACACACACGATACAGGCTAATAAAATATTCAGGCACAATTAGACCAAACTTTGCAACCAAGTTCTAAGACAACCAATCTACACGCCGCAATAAATAAACCTACAATCGGAACAAATGGACAGTCGGCAAATTAAACGCAAACGCGGCGCGTTTCGATCCACATACATTAGGTACATCGATCTAACACGTCCAAACAGTGGCCCGGAACGAGCGCGAACACGCGAGCGTCTTGGCGACCCCTCGAAATTGGATGGAGGTGAATTTGGACCCCCCCGTTGTGGGATTAAAGTTTCCTTTCGATTGAGACTCGTTGGAAGAACCGGTGAAAAAGGCTGTCCGTCACACCGTGGAGTGTAATGGGATGCTGACAATGCAAATTAATTTTGAGAGTTTATTCACATTAACCATAAACAGATGACATTTCAAATCAAAATAAAACGACTAGGAACTAGAAAGTCATTCATTTTATAACTGTAAAAATACACGTGCTGATCATTCTGGTCGGAAAACCATATAATGGATGTTAATTTATACGATTGACTGTACTTACAGACTTTTAAACCGTAATTTTTAGAATATTTATATTGGTATTGTATTGGCAGAGCTATGATCTACTCAGCTAAGACCAATTTATTCCAAAAAGACTTCACTAAGCGCGCCTTAACTATCCAAACACAATTTCATCTCGCCATTCTACTGCCCACTTTCTTGAACGGTGTGAGCATCAGCCCTCCTTAATGCCGTACAACCAAAAACAAAACAATCCGATGCTCACCTCCTCGCGTCCGGTTCCGTACAGTAAATTTACATTCCCCACCATCCATCCCAGAAGTCCATCCGGGTTGGTAATAAAACGATCTTAAGGCTCCGAGGAAAACGTCTTAGCGGTAGTTTTTAATTAATACGCTTGTAGCGATTTTATTGTACTTTTACTGTTGTATTAAAAAATATTTTGATCTTCAAGCGAAACCGGAAGTGGAAGTATACAACTCAAAAGAGAACTAAAGTAGTTTTACGCTCGAGGGTTCCATCGATCTCTAGCAAACCACTTATGATTGGTCGAAGATCACAAACTGAATATCAAATAGAAAACGGTTTCACGACGACGCCTGCGACGGCGATAGTGTACTCGTACTGAGCTGGACACCAGTCTTAAAGATGGGTGGGTGGTAGGCCTTTGCAGTGTGAAACCGTGGGTTTAGCAGTGGTTATGAATAAAACAGAGATAATTTGGAAAATATGGTTCTTTTTCGTAGGTTTTTTTTTATTAGCAAAGTCCATTGCTGCATAGGGTTGATTTGCTGGACCAGAGCCGACAATTCACGGAACAAATGCAGGAAGGCAAATGAGATTTGAATAGTTCCACCGAAGGGAGGTGTGTTATTTTGGGTCTTTTGTTTGGAAATTCGATGAGCATAACCTGTTCTAATATGAGGTTGCTCATGCTCCACCACCGGAATACCTAGCGACTACTGATCACCTTCCTCCGACCTGCCGTGGCCTACATAGAAATCGCCCAACCGACTCCAGACTCAAATGGGCCGCTGCAGAAGTAACCTCAGTAAATGGTGATACATCACCCCAAACAGGATACAATGCGAGTGTCATGTCCATGCAGCACTTGCTGTCCTGCCCTCAGTGCCCCGTCAGCTGCTTACTTCAGGACCTGTATCAGACCTCCTCTCTTGGAATAGCGATGGCAGAGCATTGGGCTGCTACCGTATACTTTTTTTTTGTATCATCGACACGAAGAAGAAGAAGCTCTAGGAGATTAGAAAATTTCACCAACATCTCTCCATTTGTGCCACCACCCAAACGGCCAGTTCTCGCGCCTGAGATACACGCCGAAGGGCACCAATCTTCGGCGGCCTGTTTACAGGGTGATGCTATCCAGTAATTGTGACAATATTTGCTCTGCATCATGTGCCGAGGTTGGTCAGGTTAATTGGCGTACACAGATTAGCGTTTAAACTGGTTAAGGGATTTACGTTAGTTCTGAAAGATAAATTAGATTTGAGTAATAAAATCTAGATGGGATTTACTTGGTAAATTGAAGTGTGGCGACGAATAATTAGGAGAAGCAAAAAAGAGATGGTATTATAAGGTTTTACATTAGATAAAAACCATTATTTAGAATCTTTCCTCGTATTTCCATGTTTTATTATTATGTAAATAATAAAACGCCTGAGTTGGTCGGTGGTTTTCTCCTTGAAAATCGCCTAAGCTTAGCAATTTAGAGTTGAAACATCAGTTTTTGCAGCGAGACAATCTGTCTAAGTGACCTGGAGGGTACGTAAAGGCCTTAGGATATTTCTTTATTATGTTCACATTATTCTTTATTTTTATTTTCTCTCAGTCTCTCTCTTCTTTGTTGCTAGTTTTGTGCTTTTCACTAAGCTTAAAAACTGCTAAAGCGTGATAATTACTTCTTCGATAAGGATAAAATCGCGCATCAAGATCATAACAACACTACTTTAGTATATACTTTAATACCCAACTATTCGCGCTTTTGCGAACAAAGGAATCGTTTGTTTTAACAGCATCAAAATTAAATTATGAGTTCGGTCATCTGGATACCGCTTCCATTCATTGCTCATAGCACTGATTAAGATAGTTGACTGGTTACCGCTTAGATCAACCTGTAAGTGGCACATTAATAATTGTATCTCAAGGATAAAAGGGTATGGAAAGGCCTTTGCTGGAAAGCAAGGGTCTGCAAGCTAAATGATTGTAGATGAAATATTTTGGATTGTTAAAGTGAATTGACGGTCAAATTTATTGGTTCAGGTTCCACTTCTCCAGACCGCTAGTAGCAATGACTGCCATAAAAATTTCAATGCCCATAGGAAGAAGGTTACTGGTCAAGAATAATATAGTTTTAACACACAGAATAGTAATTTGAAGTATAAATAAAGCAGAGCGGATTGAAAATGTATGAACATGTGCCCTTGTTTTGTTATTTTTGGAAAATAAAACACAAGAAAGATTTACGTAAATATCTAAAGATAGAAAAAAAGAAAAAATATATTTCGGTCCTTGATGATCTCGAGCGGGAATTGAACCCGCGTCTTTTACAATCTGGGGGACTGCTCTAACCACTGAGCTATCGAAACTTCAACGGAACGAAACCACTAGTTTTTGTTTACGTTGCAAGCTAGTCATTCCATCATAGATATGAAAACAAGCATTGTAAAATGCTAAAATAATCAAAATAATAGATGTACATAATATATGTCATGAATTTTATGAACTTGATTAGTTTTTATTTAAACATACAATAACATAACACTGAATGTTGTTTTCTATTACATACATGTTATACATTACATGTTTTCAAAGTAATAAAAGATATGAGTCTTTGACAAGCTATCTGCCTAATTTAGGATAAATGACGATTGTGTTAAAATATCCATAAGTTAGTTCATTAAAACATTTGAATTTCCAGTGGTCAAACCAGATCAGCCTGTGACTAGCACATTCGTTCAAATTTAAGGGTGTCTGGGCTCTAGCAAGGTGAAAAGTACACTTAAGTTCAGATTAACAATAGGGCCGGGAAGGGCCGCCCAAAGGGCAAGTGTAATACTATAAATTGTGCAGGATGAATCCGTGTGGGCTCACCACTTGCTGACTTACTGCTTGGAACTGGTAGGATGGAAACTGAAGGCGGTGTCTTGAAACGCTTGCTATTTCTGTTAATTTTTTTCTAGCATTGGGCCTTTTGCACCCAGAGATCAACTTTTAAATAACAAGCTAACAGTCGATTTACATAATATATAGTTTATAATAAGAACAGGTTCAGATTATATTTAATGCCTATTAAGATTTATAGGTTGTTAGCTCAGCAGAAACCAAAAATATTGTCAGTTAATTCATTTTGAATCTTGATGTCAATTAAAATTAAACTTTCGTAAAGTTACCACATTTACTGAAATTCCCCTATTATACAAACATTGTGAGGCAAAAAATTGGACAACGAACTGTTTTGATACCACAAAGGTAGGGACTATCAGAATATTTTTTTATACTGTTGGACTTAAATACAGGTATTGATATTGCACGTCAACTTCAAGCAATTGGGGAGCTTTTTTACTTTAAATGATTTTACCACTCGAAAATAAGGGGTTAAAGTAGTAAATCTTAAAAACAAAGCAATTAGGCCATCATCTCATCCTTTCCGCTCCCTACATCCGGGGCAGTAGTGGTCACTATAAATCGGCCAATGAGAAGTAGTGATTTAATCGGAAACCTCAGGGCCCCTGAGGAAGCCCATTAAATCGTATGGTCAAAGGATAATTAATTCTGCGGTGAGGTCCAAGTGAGATTAATGGCTGTGTTGTGAATCGAGAGCTCTTTCCAATGGTGTTTCAGGGCCATTGTTGGGTCTGATTGATGTAGATTGGAGGAAACTAACTGGATTAAGACGTTTTATGATCCTTGAAGTTCCCTTCAATTGGGATTCGTTTGATTATTTATTGTTTACTAGCTTTCCGCCCGCGGCTTCGCCTGCGTTTCGTTATATATTATGGCCAAATTACATAAAATCTATATAAATTGTAGCCCATGTGTCATTCTGATGTATAAATTATAGGAAAAATAGTTTTATAATAAGAGTCTGCAACACGTACAGCAGCACTTACAGTAACATCGACATATTTCATGAAAGAATAGAACGATTCCGTGGCTTATTGTAAAAGGCCAGCGGATCTTATCTAGTAAATCTTTCTTCACTAGTTATAGCATGCAAAAAACATACTTAGTTAATATCTTCATGTGTTGTTTTGATAACCATTTTCTTTTTGATCGCAATGTTGTCTAGATTATTACTTTATGTATTGCCCAACAGTGAGAACATTAAATGCTAATGTACTATTTTAGTTAAGTTGAGCAAATGTATAAGAGCAGCTGTTTGTTGTCCTTAATAAAGAAAATGAATAAATAAAATAAGCTGTATTACTGTAGTTTCATCCAAATTCGTTTTTGCGTGAATACGTACATACATACATCCTCACAAACTTTCGCATTTATAATATTCGTGAGATTGCACACTAACGAAATGTTGCGAAAGAAGGACTAGTATGTCTATTGTCTACAATAAGTTTTCGTCACGTTAAAGGCGATCGTTGCGTTCAGAAATTTGTATGCCATTTTGGTTCCATTTGCAATCACTAGGGGCGCTGTATCGAAAGTAAAGTAAAGTAAAGTAAAAATAATTTATTCATTTAAGCTTGTACAAAGCACTTATGACATGTCAAAAAAAATTGAAATAATAATAATAAACGTAAATAAAATAGTACAATAATAGTACATATCGTGAATATACATAATGTGAATCTACCACCGGTTCGGACGTTGCTTCTTATCGAGAAGACTCCAGCAAGAAACTCGATAGTTACTCTTTTGAACTTTGTTTGTTTTACAACAAATAAATTCAGATTATTCAGACTTACAGTCAATGAGAGTAGAAAAAAGAATACAATATTGAGCAGAGGAGCAGATTATTCCTACTATGACCACAAACTCTTGTCGTTCAAGTAATCCTCTACATTATAATAACCTTGTTTCATTAACTTTGCTTTAATTGCAGACTGAAACCACATACGAAACTGTGAACGCGGTTCACGAGGACGCTAGCGGTTGTCGTTGGTGTAAACTCATGGTAGATATACTGATGCTGATGAGGCTTACTATACCAGTCAACCAGTCCAGTCAGTTAGGTAGATAAGTACACTAAGCGGTGCCATAAAATTAAAGTTTCGTGACCGTAATTGATACCAACCAAGATTATCTGTCACCCAAATTAATTCACACAAATAACGATCTTTCAGTTTACTAAATACAGATTGTTTTGTTGGGGTTAGAGGCTGACTGTTCTAAATGCTTAAATAGATAGAAACACCCAGATACAGAAACACAAATTCATAACACTTGACTGTCTGTCTTGGGTGGGTCAAATCAAACGTATGTAAATGAACGGTATGCGTACATCAAAACCGATGTTGTTCAATCTCTAGGACTACTAGGTCTAATTCTAGGTAGGTCTAAGTAAGTAAGTAGGTCTCTACTAGGTCTAAGTCTAACTCGTTTGACTATGCTGTTCGGCAGATAATGGATTAGGTGTACGCGAGCCGTAAGACTGTATTTCAACGGGAGATCGTCACAAAGAGGCGTTTCTCAATCTGTATGTCCTCAAAACTCTCATTGGGCTTATCCTAAACAGCAGTGAAAAAAATCGTGACATTCAGGAAAAAAATATATTTTTGGCTCTACTGAAAAATTATTTAAAATGAGATAACGCAGCAGCAGCGAAGTGATCCTCGTAGTAACTAACCTGTACGTAAACTGGTCTTAATTCAGGGCAAAGGAATCCATTATTGAAGTCAATCAATGGTCATGCTAATGGATATTTTTGTGTGATAAAGAATCTGGGGATATTCATTGATAGCTCACTTGATTGGGGTAAAAAAATTGGCGAGGTTAGCAGAAAGGTGTTTGCTTCTGCAGGTGCACTTAGCAGACTACGTGATTTTTTGCCCATACCCACCAAGGTTTCTCGAGTCCAAGCCCGATTCTCGATTATGCCGACTGCTGTTATCTCGATTTTACTCAAAATGTTCTTACTAAACTGCAAGGTCTTCAGAATTTCTGCATTCGCATCATCTTTGGCCTACGCAAGTATGATCATGTATCTGATTTCCGCGCCCAGTTAAAATGGCTTTCAATTCGTCGCCGACGAGATCTTCATATTCTCTCCTTGCTTTACTCTGTGTTGTTCGATCCCCGGTCACCTCCTTATCTTAAGGAGTTGTTCCAATTTCAGCGGTCTGCCAAGAGTGATATCATGCGGTCAACCCGGAAACTTCTTCTTGCTTTCCCCTCTCATTCTTCAAGTTGCTATTCCAATTCTTTCACTGCCCAATCCGTGCGCTTGTGGGATTCGCTACCTTCACTTATTAGGCAATCTCAATCCTTACCTATTTTCAAATCCCGTTTCAAAGCTCACTTCCTCACACTGTAACTTTTAAATGTCTCTAGTCCGTGGATAAACGAATCCCGAAAAAGTCTATTTTACAGTTTTTTTTTCATAATTTTGCTTATGTTTACAGATATTTACTACGTTTATAAGTAGGTATTATATGTAATTGCATTCATGAATGCATAAAATACTGCAAACTTCATGTATATAGTAAGATAATAATAGTGCGATAAGATCGCTTACATTGTACAATCTAAGATTATGTAATGCGAATGTTATGATTTGTTGTACAATAAAGTATATTTAAGTATCTTAACTTATCTTAACAAATATCAGAATAGTCACACTTAAAAAGACATTTTCAAAACGATAATTTTATTAAACACGAGCTGCCCAGACAGACTTCGTTCCGTCAAATGTTTGACAGCTGGTGTCCATTTTGCCCGCATTTCTCAGACTTGATTTAAATTTACTATTATTTTTCACTGAATTGTTTGTTCAATCATGATAAAATATAGCCTATCAAATCCTGAATAATTTAGCTTTCTGTTAGTGAAAGAATTTTCATCGATTCGATCGAATTAGTAGTTTTGAAGCCTATTTGATACAAACAAACAAACAAACAAACAATCAAATCTTTCCTCTTTATAATATTAGTATAGAAAAACACAATTGAACTACTATACAAAATAATTGACAAACTGCAAAACACTGCCGCCAACTGCGTCTAATAAATGCGAGTTTCACATAATACATTATGTTGGCATACATTTTTTGAGCCTTGGCAATAATTAAGAATGTATTAGGAAAAAGGGTTTGAGCAGCAGTGGTTAGTTTAGTTTAAAAGTATTTATTTATTTTTGTATTTACAGATGATCACTTATCAGATATGAAGAAATTATACACTTTCAAAGCATTTTTACATGAATTTCTGATCAACAAATGCAACTTCTTATCAAATAATTAAATTCGGTAAAAATACATGAATTTACTCACATCACGGTTGATGATCCGGCATCCTCAAATACTTACATATATTTTATTTTTTTAATCCCTACAATAAGAAATAAAACTATTTAAAATTATTCTAGAGTTCAGATATGGCAAACCTTTTTTTACATAACATTTTTTGCAAACCTATGCTCCAAAATAATTAAAGAAATTATAAAAAACTTCCTAAAAACAAATAGGACTAACTTATTACTGAACTTACCTATTTTCTGCTGTAGAAAGAAAATCATTTTCTTACCTGAAATAAAATAAAATAAAATCATTACTCAAAATTGACTTAGAATCATATTTGACATTTTAAGAAAGTAACGCAATAATATAACTAACTTCCTGTTACCTGCAACTTCACAGCTTCAAAAACATTAAAGATTTAAGCACATTCATTTTAAATATCATCACTAAATCATAAATAAAATAGGCAAAAGAAACAAAAATGTGAATTTTTGTACACAGTTATCCATATGCTCTTTAACTGAAGCAATTTCAAATAGGTAGTAACAAAGGCTAGAAAATAATATAGTTAAACATTCAAAGTAATTATAGCAGTTATATGGAGTTTCATTGAGTACTGCAAAATGATTGAGACCAAAATCAGCCATTTGATTGTTTAAGCACCATTTTATATTTTCGTTGGCAGCAAATCAATAACTAGAAGAGAATACCAGCTGAGAATTTCTACCTAGATTTTCTCTTAGATATGCTCAGTAGAACATATTCAGCAAATTTAAGATTTTTTGAGCTAAAAGTTTAAAGGGCTTGCATACACTTTTTAAAATTACTATGAAGTTTGCTATAAAACCACTTCATTACACTTATGAATTATTTTTTAAAAAAATAAACGATCTGAATGTACAGGATGTCCCTGGAAGTCAGGATCAAATCAAAATAGCGCATAGCTGGGGTCATCTCTGACCTTTTTAACCCGATCAATGTTGGTCCGATTCATAACCGTTAAAAAGTTATGTTCAACTTCAGTTTTTGTCAGAAAATCGCCTAAGTCAATACAAAACTAATTATTGAATTTTTTTTATCAGAGGTACCAATTAATTTGTTTTCCTAAAGATCGGCAGGTGATTTGTCTTACTTTGACTAGTTATTTAATTAAGATAAAAAACCCATGTCAATTTTGAGAGTAAAAATATTGCAAAATAAAGTCCATTTAATGTTACTTTCTGACAACTTCAGGATGGTCATAAACTTGGTACCATTAATCTTATTGGAAAAAAAACTACTACTTACTACTACAACAGTAAATTATTTCCATTTCAACTTTAAATAGGTTGAGATGAAAAACTTCAAAAAGGACGACTTTCTTGTTCAAAATACTCACAACTTTAGTAATTATTATAATCATAATCATAATAATTTATTGCATACCACATTGAAGTACAAAGTAATCTTAGAGATAGGTACATAAGGTGTAGGGTTACAATATAGCGCCCCGTGAGGACATGGCAATATAAAAAAAATGTAAAAAAACAAATGTAAAAAAAAAGAACGATTTTCTTTTTTTCACAGATTTTCATATTTAGGGCAAATTTTAGACACCCACTTTTTTATCGCCGAGGAGTTCATTAATTTTGTAATAACACTCAGTTATTACCAATTCACGGAGCTGTTTAGTAAAAGAAGGAGTTGTTTCAGCGTTTTTTATATAATTTGGTAACTTAATGTATATTTTGATCATCATGGAATGAAGAGCTGACGTGTATAGCTCCAATTTCGAAAAGGGTTGCTTAAGAGTATTTTCGCCTCGGTTATTTCTCTTTAAATTTGATTTTTTTACTGGTGATTACAAGTGCGCGTGAGTTCTCACAAATTTGCACGGCTCGTAAATGTATATACCTGTTAGTGGCATTATCCTATGTTGTTTAAAGTGAGGTCTACAAGATTGCATTTGGTCGATATTAGTAGGTATTTGTATACACACTTCTTTTGCAAAATGAATAAATCCTGAATGTCATTACAATTAAGGGCGTATATAAAAGATGACAATTTTTTGGATTGTTTTTGCACATGTGATTTCCAATTTAAGTTAGCGTCGATCTCAATACCCAGCAATGTGGCAGTATCTACACTTTGCAGCGGAAGGTTTTTGTACTCATAATTTAGATCTAAGTGGCTCTTTTGAATGGTCTAAATTGGATTAACTTTGTCTTTTTAAAATTAAGTATTAGATTGTGGGAATCAAGATAATTTAAAATTTGATCTAGGATTATATTGAGTTTATTTTTCAAATCAATTGTGTCAGAACAGGACAGCATAACGGAAATATCATCTGCAAATAAGATGCTATTGTCCGGTTGCTATGCTATTCATATAGATCAGGAACAAAATACATCCTAAAACGGTTCCTTGAGGAATAGCGCCTCTTAAATGTACCTGTTCCGATCTTATTTTCTATATTTGTCCAGTTTCAAAGTTGAAATTATTAGAATAACTCTGCAATTTATAGCTTAAAAGAATCTTAACTAAATGAGCAACTTTTTAAAATACTTAGACAACTTTCAATAGTATTTTTTTTCCCACAACATCTGCTCAAGCGGTAATTTTTTTGACGAAGACTTTTCGAGACTTGCAATATTATTACTTTTTAAATTGACATGCATGGGTTTTACAGCTTAATAAAATAACTAGTCAAAATAGGACAAATCACCTGTTGATCTTTTGGCAAAAAAAATGAGTTGGTACCTTTGATAAAAAAATTTAATGATTTTTTTTGTACAGATTTTCTGGACAAAACTAAAATTGATTATAACTTTTTGATTAATTTTGTATAGACTTAAGGCGATTTTCTGGAAACAACTAAAATTGATTATAACTTTTTAACGGTTGAAATCAGACCAACATTGATAGGGTTAAATAGGTTAGAAATGACCCCAGCTATGCGCTATTTTGATTAGATCCTTACTTCCAGGAACACCCTGTATATACAGTGTGATTCTCTATAAAGTGCACATGTTAAAAATTATGAAACTATAGTCAATTTTATCGATAGAAAAATTATTAAAAAAAAAATTAACATTTAAAAAAAGGCATTTTTATTTGGGTACTCTAAGAAGAAATAATTGTTATAACTTTTAAACTAAAAGCCTTATCACAATGAAACAAAGTTGCTGATGATAACTAATAACAGGCCATGCTCATAAAATAAAAAAACACAAAAAAATAAAAACCATAGATTTGTAATTAAATATAAACAAATATTAATATGCGCAAGACAAAACACACCTCTTGTAATGGTCTCGAAGTAGGGATTAATATCCCTGTTATTTTATCGATGGAAAAACTATAATAGTTTCCTATTTTTTAATATGTGCACTTCATAGAGATTCACACTGTATAATGATCACCTTGCTGTGCTATGGCCACTAACACTTGACGGCAGCCTTTTTCCTTGCTGTGGTATGGCATCCAACACTCGGGAGGCTAAACCAGTCCCAAGAAAGGCTTTTATTACTTGTGCTTACATTGTGAATTTGACTAATAATTAAATTAAATAAAAATTAACTGTTTTCATTTCATCAATGTCCCCCCCCCTGCATGTGACACTAAAAAGGAATAAACCTCCTAAAAACTTAATAACTCATGCTATTGTTTTTATACATTGATATTATTGCTGTAGTGCAGCACTTTTTTTATACTACTTAAAGGACAACCAAATATCAAGGACACGGACCAGCTGATGGTAAGCCATTCTGCAGCCTGGATGTGTGCAACACCAGGTGCATTACTCACACATTGTTAACCCAACGAAACCTTTTGAACCCACTTTAAGAACTCCATTCCATACTATAACTTGTTAGTTAAAACCTCAGCAGGGAGCTCATTCTCTCTGTATCTCTGAATTTAACTGAACAATCATGGTGGATCCAAAGAATCAGAATGAAATCCCTGTCATTGACGAGTGACAAGCAGTTTGAGTGTCTTAATATTCATAGGGTTCCAGGTGTTGTTCCTGCACCAGCACAATTTCAAACCTGGCCATCTCCTTAGGGACTCTTTATGAAGATTGCCAGGTTTGATTTTACATGATCAGTTGATGAAACAGATATTTGTGTCAAGCCTAGGTGTTTTCGGGACCTTTATTATCTTTGGTTTCCATAACACACAGGTGAACCTTACTTTAGAACCAAGTTGGCGTATGTGATGTCTCAATTTATTACAATTTATTCTGCGCTTATTGGCTATTAGATATAGATATACTTAGATGTCTCTCAGGAACTAGACTGTACATGTGACTAAAGCTATTCCATATAAGTAATTTACATTGACAAAAGATCAATGCAACACTATTTTTACTTTTTATCTTGTCACATGAGCAATTTTATTTTATTAGTGTATAACAAGAGGAATGTTATAAGTATAGCGAGCTAGGATATTATTCTGAAACATGCAAACAGAAGATTTACGAATGTCAACATAACCTCAAATGATCAGTATTGAACGCCGGAACCTTGAACAGGATCCTATTGAAGGCTTACTCGAATAGTAAAATTATCTAGCTCACCTGATACGGTGTGTCTTCAGTTTCCTCCAAACGTGTGAGGTTCAGACACAATAAACAATTCTCTTTTGGACTCCAAACGTACAACACATCGTCCTTTAAAACCAACAAATTACGCAACTTTCCACTGGGATCTTCTTTCAAACCGTCCTTAAGATCTTTAAATATTTTGTGATTAGCTAATTTAGTTTCGTATAGCCGGGAATCCATCGTAAAAGTAACAAATTCGTTTCTTGTTTTGGCAAACAGCTCCACTTGCAACTTTCCGACGTTGACTTGACAGGTGACACTGACAGACAAAGCGCGCCAACGAACTCATACCGTGATCAGTACCACGCAAAGAACTTTATCTCTGTGGAATAAAGACTATTTTACATAAAAATTGCAGGGCTGCCGTAGCTGTTGCTACTGTACGAAACGTTGTGTTACGTCTCCAAAAAATTATAATGAAAACGTTTGGTTCAATTTGATGTGAGACCATTGCATTGGATTTCTTTTTTAATTATGTTTCCTTTTTCAAGTGGCTGAAAAGTGTTGATTTTTTATTGTTTGGTATCATCGTTTCTGGTATCATTTAAAATCGTATGCCTTAAAACATTTTGGGAAGAGTATGTATGTTGTGCTAAATAAAACATGAACAAACAAATTATTTGTTGCACAATAATTAGCCAAAAAAGAGATTTGCTAACTAAAAATTTGCGAATAGTTCTTTTGGGAAATGTGTTTTTGCCTTAAGAAACTTTGCGGAAGTATAAAGTTAGCGATGTGATATTTTGGGAAAGGATTTTTGGCCAAAAATTAGTTATTCCATTAACACAGTACCTATATGAAGGATGTTTTTTGTATTGGTGACGGGTGAAAGCATCTTCACTTACGCAAGATACTGCGAAATCATTGTCCTTCGTCTACTCGTTACTTTTACACACTAGTAAGCAACTATAATAAAAAGTGATGATTTTTAAAATAAAAAATACTAACCTAATATTGTACTTACATAATTTTAAAAATAAAAAATACCAACCTACTTATTTTTAAAAAAGTTTGCGTTAGATGTAAAAGTAGTGTATTAAGTATACTAGAGTAACAGATAAATAACTTTGTTTGAGGTGTAAAATAAAAATTATAAATTCATATTAGGCTTAACTAGGTCATGTTTTAAATAAATAACTCATACCTACTTATCTTAGTTTAAGTCATTAACTTGCTTGGTGTAAGGTTTCTTATCGAAAGTGGTCTACTTTCATGGTTGCCAGGGGTCCGTGATTAGCTATAGTACTTAAGAACCTTAACTTTGATTGCGTGTAACAGTAGCGTTATTGTTAGTCCAGAGCAGAGGTTCCCAAACTTTTTTTCGCATATACCACTTTTAAGATTTAGCTGGTTCCAGTGTACCCCCTGCAGCTACACATCTCTACTATGTTCCCAAAACTCGACCAAAAATAAAGTCAACATAGGCTCCCTTCGAGTCTTCCGCGGACCCCTTGGGGTCTACCTGGACACCTTTGGGAACCAATGGTCCAGAGTAACAAAAGTGTTTAGTAATTGCGTTTTTTTCCTAGAAGTTTTTTACCTTAAGATATTTGAAAAATTGTCTGGCTTCCAATCGTAGAACCACTAAAAACGTAGGTATCATATCCGAACAGCAGTCAGTAAATAAGAGGCTCTAACCTGCATGTTTACGGCGATACAACTCAGGCTCCGGCGAGATACCGGCTAGTTTATCGACTGTGTGGGACTAGCGCCAGATTCCAAATTTGCAGTAGGGGTTTTTAGTTACATGTAGATAATTATATCATAATATCGTAGAAAGATAATGTGAAAACATTTTTGACATCTAAATAAGCGTACCTACCTAGTGAATTTCCAATTTTTTTTGCATATAAGCAGTTAGGCAGTTGGAAATAAGCAGAATCAAGTCTTGGGGCATAATTATGATCATAATCATCGTCCTTTGCAAGTTCATTGCTGGACATGGGCCCCACCGGGCCGTACGCATATACGGCACCCTGTAAGCTGCAACAGATCATCAGTCCATCGGGTTGAGGCATATAACATATTACATCTCCTAGTAAGGATTAACACAAGCCTCACATTCACCTCTTCAATATCACAGCCACAGTCAGCCCCTGCTGCAGTCGTTTGAATAAAGGCGGTGTTATCATTTATTTACTAAAGTATTATATAATATATAGATATACGATTAATTAATATACCATAGAATTCCGTTCCTTTATGTCCTTTGATAAAAGTAAGGCTAAGAGGCTTTCCCTCTTATTTATTGAAACTTAAACACTGTTTTAAGACTGTTTTATTTATTATGAATAAGGGGAGTTTGACTATAACTTAGTCTAAATGTCTCAAAACCTAAACTCATCCTTAAATAAAACAAGCGCTCTGACTGATTAAAGGAGCCTTTACTCTCAATTTACGTTTCGAACAGCAAAGTGTCGGGCTGTATCACCGGCTAGGAAGCTTCCAATCTTAGCAAAAAGCGTTAACGTTAGGGTAAGTGCACCAGTAATGGCGCGGGCGCTAATAACGAGCGTAAATATCGCAAACGGGCTTAATATTAAAACGGCCGCGATACTTGTACGGTAACACGTCACGTTTAGGAAGAGGTTACATTGTTTGTGGGATAAAAGTTCGGAGTTAGGAAGTAGGTGAAATTACTTAGAAGCGACCAACTTTAAAGTTTCAGTACGTAAATAACTGGAAGTTGTAGTTGGGAACTTGGAAGTACTCGCACGTTTTATGTCGGTGAATTTTAAAATCGATTAGTTACAAAATTAGTGAGACTGAATAGTAAAATACAAACTTAGTTGCCGATTAAAATACATTATGACGGCAATATTTCTACTACTGTTCGTTAACAAAAATCAAAGAACAGCGCCTCATTAATATGACCGTGTAGCATAGGTTTTGAAACCCCCAGGCTTTTCGAACAGTGGATGCCATCAGAAGAAAAAGGATCATTAGAATAACAGGGATACAAATGGTTAGATTAGATTTACTTATTTCCCAGTGGGTGCGTAGGGAGAAGAGGCCCCTTACGTACCGGCTGGTGCAGGTACTTTCCGGACACGGCTGTTTCGGAAAGTACCTGCATAACATCGCCCGGAGGGAGCCCACCCCGAGGTGCCACCAGTGCGACGCCGAGGAGGACACCGCCCAGCACACCCTTGGGGTGTGCCCTGCTTGGGCGGTGCAGCGTCGCACACTAGTGGATGTGGTCGGCACCGACCTCTCGCTCCCGGCCCTGATACGGGCCATGCTGGCGAGCGAGAGTGGATGGGAGGCGATGGTCTCCTTCTGCGAAGAGGTAATGTCGCAGAAGGAGACAGCGGAGAGGGCCCGGGAGGAAGATCCTCAGGCGGGCCCTCTTTGACGCAGACGGCGGGGAGTGAGGAGACGGCGGTTTGCACGCCTGCTGGGGTGACCGGGGTGAAAGTCAGGGGGCTTTCACCCCATTGCACAGTGCTCCTGTCTGGGGGTGTCCCCGTATACCGGGACGCCCCTGCTGCGTGAGGAGGCCCGGCGTGAAGGCTGGGCCGTCCGCCAGGGACGGCATGGTAATCCGAACTAGGCACCATGTCGTCCCGTCAAGGCGATGAGGTATACCGGGGGTCTTTTTAGTGGGTATGCCGTCACCTTCAGTGACGGAGAGTCCCACACTCCCCCGCTGCCCCACCCAGGCAGCGGGATAGTGCGTAAAGCATTTTTTTCCCCCGCAAAAAAAAAAAAAAAAAAGATTTACTTATTTCGCAAATGAATCAAGGAATCAATATTGAGATCGTTGATAATGTGAATGGTCATCATCATTCCCATTTTACCTTTATATCGATACCACAGTTTTAAGTAATAGTACTGTCTGCGTCAGTGTGCTGCTGGGCATGAATCATCTATGGGTACACCACGTCTGCCGAAAGGCAACCACCACCACCTTCTCTCAAGAATTCATTCACTCTGGTCAAAAATTCTTTGGCATAATATCCAACCCCCT
The DNA here is from genome assembly GCA_947369235.1 of Udea olivalis. Taxonomy (NCBI): domain Eukaryota; kingdom Metazoa; phylum Arthropoda; class Insecta; order Lepidoptera; family Crambidae; genus Udea; species Udea olivalis. Next base: position 2,344,563 of record OX376362.1, on the reverse strand, counting down.
GCACTCCGTATGCTAAATCTGACAGTTATATTGACGTTCTTGATTCTAATAGATGGGTAAAAGTGACTGCCACTTAATTTTGAGCATTTCATGGTATTTTATTTATTTTTATCCAAAGATAGAAACTAGATTAACTTGATCATTATCACTTGGAACTTTTGCCGTTAACAGACTTGTCGAATTCGTCTAGTGTATTTTACATCGTAAGTGACAGTACCTTATAACACACGTGGAATGGCAGTTCTCCGGTTCAAAGTTCGTGGTTAGGTACAGGGCATGCCTTATACCAGTCACTAAATTGAATTGCCTTATATCAATGCTTAAGTTGATTTTTCTAGTTCCTACCTTTAAATAGTTTACATATTCAATGACACTAAAATTTATTAAAAAGCTTGTACCCTATTACAAATTACTATAAACCATGCAGGTAAGAGAACTCCGACATTAAACTCCCCGAAAATAATAATGTGAGCTCAACCTAAGCTTGAGACGATAGCAAGACACAGCGCTCGCAAGATAGTGCTTGGGGGTCATCGCAAACAAATGAGGGGTGTAAATCCACCCGCGGGGGGGCAGGTGGCCCCCAGGTAGCATTTGCTTAACCCTTTCTTGGGTAACATATGGATATACGTACGGGCGTGTGGTTAAGACACTTGAAGTGTTTCGGACGTTCTACTGGATTTATAGGCGGGTGTATTGGTTTTGTTTTGTGAGGGGATGATGGTGGATTTAGGTGGAGGAATTCGGGCATCCGTCTTTATGAGACAGAGGCGTGGGAACTATTTATTGGTGTTAAGGGTCATAAGGTGTGTACTTAACTTCATATATCAAAGTTGAAGGTGTTCGTACAGTGCGATAGGTATGCCCGGGTCCGGTAATACATAATAATGGGTGACTACTTTTATTGTAAGGACAGCAGTATAGGAAATGTGTAATAAAATGAGGAAATTGCTCATGGTACGAAAAACATTTTTGATTTGGCCTTTACACGTTGATTACGCCCTTACACGTTGCGACTTTTTGCAGCGATACAAACGCGCGTTTAACAGTCGCGGGACTGTATCGCGATTCCAGTAATCAACATGTATTTGTATCGATTCATACGCATATTTGAATAGATGGAAACGCGGGATTGTAGCGTTTGCTGCTTTGCGTTTGTATCGATTTAAACGGAGATTGCGGCTGTCGACGCAATACTGAACGTTTTGTGTTGTTACGTTTGTATCGATCCTAGAAATCCTAGGGATTCCGTCCGTCTAGGTCAACGAACGACGTTTTGATTCTTCTCATGATCGTCAAGCTAAGGGTAAATATTATCACAATAGTGTGCATTGAAAGAGAAGACTATTTTACTTATATAATGTACATGCAGGTTAACAGTTTACACCAAAATACCAGTAAGTCAACAATTAAAAAGAAATATACATTTTCACTAGAAAAAACAGAGAAAAATATATAACCATGTCAAACAGTTAAGAGATATAAAATTAAATTGGAAAATAATTTAAAAAACTAAATTAAATTAAAAGTCAAATACCTAATAGTTTTTTTTTTAAAATATCGTAATAAAACAAAAAAAAAATACATGATAAGAAAAATATTAGGCCGTAGCACAGATATGCGCTAGGCGATCAGCGAATGAATCGAGTTCATCGTACTGAGCGAGAATGTCACCGATCAGAGTCAGAGCGCGTACCGTGGGCGCGTGACAGGCCTATGCAGCAGGCGTGGGCAGCGACGCGTGCCATCTCGAAGAATTCGTGAAGGTTCTCTAAGTCCCAACCTATTCGGAACTGCAGGGTTATCAACCTTTTGGTGAAGAGCTAAACATGGCCAAGAATTGAGATAACCTAGCCTAAATAAAAGTGTGTTATTTCGCCTCTACCTAATAAGTTATGATAAGAAAAATATACTTTACTGTACAGCTAATAAGAAAATAATTACAACAATGCTTAAAAACTAAAAAACTTACTTAAGTACAATTTAGGCGGCCTTATCGCTAGGAAGCGATCTCTTCCAGGCAAACCTTGTGTTAGGAATTTACAAACAAAATAAGAAAAGTGGGTAGGTTATGAGAGATCATGGGATAACTTATAACTAATAATCTATGAGTACCTACTCCCATACACATGGTCGCGAATTTATACTGGATAACATTAATATAATATACCTACATAATATAACATACGTGTTATAGATAAATATGAATATCTTAATAATACATATTTTTAAAAAATTTTTAGGTACTTGCATTTGCATCAGATAATAATGATCCGTCGTTGATAAATACCTATACATATGTATTTTTATTAACAAGTGATAGTTTGACTATAAGGATATTACAAAAGCCGGTATAAGCTTGCCCAGATATTATCACTTTGACCTATTTATTCATAAACTTACACATACCTCAGTAGTAGTAGTAAGTACTTCCCTTCTGCCTAAACTAGGGTTGAAAGGCTACGGCTCTCACCCTACAGAGTGCCGAGTGCGAGTTGCAGTGAGAAAAGTGAATAACTTCACCATCGCGTTGGCGAGACAAAAAACGCGAATTTGTATGGTATCGAGTCAGCGCCATCTAGCGGCCTATATGTTGCCCGAATTCGCCGCTACATGGCGCTGACTCGATTCCATAGTAATTGACATTTACGTGCTCGCAAAACGCGATGGTGAAGTCATTCACTTCTCTCACTGCAACTCGCACTCGGCACTCAGTTCAGTTATGCTGACGGAATCATAAGGCTAAAAACAGTATTTATTTAGAATAAAAAAACTGCTATATTAATAAAAAATAGGTCCCAAAAACTACTTTTACCATCCGTCCAAACTCCCAAGACGCCACGGGAAAATAATAGATAGACGGTGAAACAATTCTAACGGTAATTGGAGTAACGTCTCGCGAGGTTCTGTGACACGCTGACGTATGGCGATATTGTGTAAATTGTATGCCCATATTTGGGACGTGACAGCCACGGGCGCGCTTACCCTGATGGAGACGTTGCGACAAATGATATGAATTCGGAAATGTCTTTATTTCGTGTGATAAATTGTGTTGCTTGTGTATTGGTTGGAGAATGTAGGTGGCGCTGTGTGTACTATGCATACACGCAATGGTACGGGCAGAACACACACCTAGAAACTCGTTAGTATCTAAACCGACCTGTTGGTATCGCTATGGATTGAGATCTTCACTTTTTCGTATCTGTGTATTGACTTAGTTTGGGGTCAGAATATGTTGGTCAAATCTAAGCTGTCCGAGATTACTATATCTAATCTCACATCATTATTAATCCATTCATTTATGAGATGACCAAAATGTTTGCCGGCTTTACTGGAGCAGGAGGAACGTGAAACCGATGAGTCTCATCTCGACATGGATCTTCAAAACCACTGAAGCTACCTTCAATTTGTCATATTATTCAATTGCACCTAAAATGAAAGAGTGTTGTTCACCTTTAAATCCATTTTGACACGTTCATCATGGTGATAATTTGCCAATTGCCTGTTTCCTCGCTTCAATGTTCAATCCGCAAAAGGTTTCCATCAAACTGTGTGATCAATGTCAAGATGGCGCGGTCTGAATAAAATATAAGGGCGAGAACAGAACGTGGTAATGCTATTGATAAATTTACCAGCGTCTCACATGTATTAAGGGTGGCGATACACCCCGGCCCGATATTATTATGCCGGGCCAGTCGCGACGTATGAATTGCGTAGGGCTGCCAAAGGACAAAGGCTAGGTTTTTTATTGCTTAGGTAAACGGGCATTTGACGGTAATCGTATCTGATTTAATAAGGTTTCAGGAACTTTTTACTCATATAAAAACATAACAGTTTCATTTATGATGAGATACTAATGCATTTTACATATAATAATAATTCTTAATAACCGCCGGGGCTTCTCTGACATTATTAAAAAACTAAATACAATTTAAAAATAATGAAATACATTCGAATTTGAATTACATTCGAATTAACAATGAATAATTAATAGTGTGGTAAAAACTTCCCTCCCCTTGAGTGTCAGCGGAATACACGGGTGTTCCTAAAACACCCTAAGAAAGTGATGGCAAACAATGGCACACAATGCAAAAACCAGAACAATAGAAACACGAGACAGGATAATGGCATATTCATTTATGGTTTAAATCTCTAGACGTCTATTTGCCACTAGGAACCTGATTTACCTTTCTCATCTCTAATGACAAAAGACAATACTTATGTTCTTTTAGTCAGTTATCTGTGTGTGCCTCTGTACAACAAAGTTACTTTCTAATTTGTTCAAATACTTAAAAACAAAAGTTCGTATGGAATCAACTCAGGAATCTTAAAAATGGAACATTAAGTTCTCCTCTATACATGTAATCAAAGGTTTTTTTTTAATAGGCAGAGACTTAATCGCGGGGGACGGTGAAAATCACAGCCACCGCAACATAATAATGTTAATAACAACCTATTCTAGCATGAAATAATAATAACAACATTATAATTTTGTGTATGTATCCTTGACCAAAGCAGTAAAACATATAACATTTTAACCACAGAACAGGTTCTGTGCCAATGCCAACCCTACCCCGGCCCGCCGGGACGCCGCCGATGACTTGTCATTAATAACGACAGCGGAAATGTATCAAAAGGTGACGCGTGTCCCTCTGTCTGTCCCGGCCCTTATTTATGATGCCGGCAAACAATATTTATTTCGCCAAAGATAACTTACACCATTAGTGAGAGCGTATTGTTTTAGCGGGGGCAAGTGACCTTTTTGGTAGCGCTGTCATTTCGATGTGCAAATTTGACCCTGGGTGGTTAATTCATCTTCGGACGTTATTATATGGTCACCTTACTTCAAACAAGGCAGAGCTCTGATAATGCGAGTTATAAACCGATACACAACCTTAGATAACAGTAACAAAGATAGAAACTAGAAAAATTTGACCTGATCCTAGAGACTCAAGCGAGATTCGAACCCGCGACCTTTCACAATCCGGGTGATTGCTCTTCCAACTGAGCTACCGAGGCCGTTAACAGATCAGGTGAATTTATCTAGTGTATTTTACGTTGTAAGCTGACGTTTGTTTTATCAATGTTATAAGGCAAGTGCCTTTATAACAGCCGAAAGAAATATTTTTACTTTCGATTAAGATATAACTAGCTATCCAATATTTGCAAAATTATTTCTTTCGGGTGTTATAAAGCCACTTGCCTTATAACATTGATGAAACAAACGTTTGCTTACAACAAACAAGTCATTTGTCCACAAGCTGGAAGGCCCGCAACTTCGCAGCATTGTCTGGTTTAAGCAGACATACTCGTACATTCACTGAAACAGAACATCACCATTTCCAATTAAGTAGAACAAAAAGTCGAAACAAGCCAATCCCCATCATAAACAAGCTTACACCATCGCAATCTAACTAACGTACACTTATTCAATGCCAACGCCAATCCGGCGCGCTTTAAACAAGCAAGAATTAAATTATACAACACGATACACGTACGAAAATCTCGGAAAATGTAATTTATTGCTGCCTATACCCTGGTTTATTTATAAGAAAGCGCTTGTACTCAGGGAGATGGAATTACGTGATACCATTCCGAATCAAAGTGAAATATCCTCGTGGTGCGGCGCGAGCAATAAGTTGCGTTTCGTTCTTCGAGTTTTGTTTAAAAATTGTTGTTTATCACTTATGAGTAACTATTTAAAAAAAATCTTTAATCAAATAAGCGATACTTTCTTACGAATACGCTGCGTTAGTTACTTATTCGATAGATTGAAAATGTATCATTCCTCTTATATATATTTTACAATATTTATTTCATAAGAATTACATACTGCACAAAAAAGTTAAAGCTATTTACATCTTACATAAACACAAACTTAGATTACCTACAATTAACAAAAAAAAATGTACAATTTAAAAAAGGTATGGGCCGTGGGGCTAGGATCCCAGAACGCTGGCTGCGTTTCCTCGCTGAATGGCTATACTGAGCCTTTGAGCGAGGAAGGAGCCAGCTCTTCTGTCCTTGTTGGTGGCCGCAAGTTTTGTGGCTAGTGCCCCGAAAAACTTAAAATAAACATAAACAGAAAATTAACATTAATATCACATTTTTTTGGTGGTGCTAAGTCAGTGCGGCATATGCAGAGCGGGAGCTAAAATATTTTTTTTGTTGTGTTTATCCTGTTTCTTTTATGTTATGTCTGATTAACTGAACAATAAAAGTTTAAAAAACAAAAGGAGATTAAGACTGAAAATGTATTCTGAAATGATCACTAAGTACCTACTTTATTTAATATAACGGCATCAACAAACAAAAGAAGCTGACAAATTTTATTTAAACAATTTTTTATTTACAGAACGATTATATAAATGAAAATTATTAAAAGACTTAAAAATAAATATTGGATACTAAGAAGATTGTCCTTTAATAATAATACCATTATCTAGCGTGAAATCAGAACCTGTGATTCCAACAGCGTCGTCACTGGCCACAAAAGCTACCAATTTCGCCACTTCGTCTGCTGTCGAAACTCTATTCAACACCGTCATTGCTGCCCCTTCACTCCAATCTCTATCCACACCAGCATTTTCATATATATCTGTTACAACAGGACCTGGACTTACAATATTAACTCTTACACCGTGTTCACCAAGCTCTATAGCAGAACCTCGAGAAAAATGATCCAATGCAGCTTTAGATGTACCGTACGCAAGTAATTTTTTACTTCCCAGAAACGATTTTCCGATCACACTTGATACGTTGACAATATTTCCCTTGGTCTTAATAAGATGAGGTGCCGCTAGCGTTGTCAAATACGCAGCACCACGAAGATTCGTATTCATGATTTCATCGAAACTATCGAATAGCTTACCATCTAATATAGTGTCAAATCGAACAATCCCAGCGTTATTTACAAGCACGTCTAATTTGCCGTATTCGTCTATCGTACTTTGGATAATTCTTTTTGCATCAACGTCCTTGGATACGTCAGCGTTGATCACAAAAACCTTATTGCCATTATTCTTTGAAGTTTCTTCAAGTTTCTTCAGTTTTGCCTCGTTTCTTCCAACAACAACGACGTTTCCACCTTCTCTGGCTAGAAGGAGAGCAGTTGCAGCTCCTATGCCTGAACTACCACCAGTAATAATCACTACTTTATTCTGGAAACGCATATTTTATTTGGATAAATATCGGATGTTTTCACAAACGCACCCAACCAGCGACTAATTTTATCACACTATCTTTTATATAATATTCGACTTAAATAACAGTTTTATCAGCCTCGTAAATTTGCATTCAAGTCTAGATCTTCCATTGTAATCGAAAGATAAAAACTTATCAGATAATCAACTTGGTAACACAAACACTGTTTTTTAAAATCTTCTCGAATTTGACTAGCAATTGAAGAAATAAGATTTTTTTACTTGGATTTGCTGAAATCAGTATTATTAGTTTGAACAAACACACAGACCAGCAAGTAGTCATTCGTTTTAATAGATGTGTTGTCAATAAATGAATATTCAATGATATTTGATGAATGTGTTTTCTAGTTTGGGCTCAATATTATACTAGTAGCTGTCACACTTTGACGAATAGGTATATTTTCCACCTAACAGATAAAAACCGTACTGTACCCGAATATTAGTGCAATACCCGTCCGGTTCTGGCCGCAGCGTTGAAGGTCGCGCGCGAGTTCGTAATAAATTTTTGAGTATTTTTCAAATTGACATCAGGTGTTAGTTGAATTAAATACTAGAATTGTATTATTTAAACTCCATCAGAAAAATGGTGACCTTGTTCCCACGTATCACAATATTTCTTGCCTACTTTACTTTCAAGAGGAGTTCAGACTTCAATAACTATAATCACCTGGCTGTGGCTTTAAAAAATATGATCTACTCGTGCTTATTTAATCTAAAAACATTAATTTTGAAATATGGCAGCTAGTTATAGTCTAACAAATTATTATAGCATACGTCTAGTGATGCAGATAAAGATACCTTTAATCAGTTCATAGTTCTTCAGTATCTATTTAGTAAAAAATCAAACCACACACATGCGATCTGTGGTTGCTTAGTATGTGAATTGAAAATAGTATGTTTTAAAAATCGTGGAATAGTTTACTATTAATTTAAATTAGGAATCGAATAAATCTGTGTATTAAAAGAAATATTTTTCATTTAAATGTTTTAATATTTACTACATAAATACCAAGATCAAATATGATTATTTGGAGTAAGATCCTTTGATAATAGTACCATTGTCTAAGGTAAAATCGGAACCTGTTACACCGACAGCGTCGTCACTGGCCAGAAACGCAATTAATTTTCCCACCTCATCTGCTGTGGAAACTCTATCCAACACCGTCATTCCTGCCATCTCAGTCCAATCTTTAATTGACCCAGCGCTTTCATATATATCGGTAACAACAGGACCTGGACTGACAGAATTAACTCTAACTCCGTGTTCACCGAGTTCCAAAGCAGTCCCTCGAGTAAAATGATCTAATGCAGCTTTAGATGTTCCATACGCAAGGAAATCTTTGCTACCCAGAAATGTCTTTCCCAGGATACTTGAAATATTTACAATATTTCCTTTGGTCTTTATTAAATGAGGTGCCGCTAGCATTGTCAAATACGCAGCACCACGAAGATTAGTATTCATGATTTCATCGAAACTATCGAATAGCTTTCCATCTAAAATAGTGTCAAATCGAACAATCCCAGCGTTATTTACGAGCACATCTAACTTTCCGAACTTGTCTATTGCTTCTTGAATAATTCTTCTCGCATCGACGTCTTTGGATACGTCAGCATTAATAACATGAACCTTGTTGCCATTATTTGCTGAAGTTTCTTCAACTTTTTTTAGTTTTGCTTCGTTTCTTCCAACGATAATGACATCTGCACCATCTCTGGCCAGCAAAATAGCTGTTGCAGCTCCAATTCCTGAACTGCCACCAGTAACGATCACTACTTTGTTCTGGAATCGCATATTTGAATTGATTTTTACACAGTTACCTGAGGTTTTTGGCGAACGTGTCTTACTGGCAGCTAAATGATTGCACCGCATTTATAATACCTTCAGAAAACATGATTATCTAACCTGTAATGTGCAAACCTTGTTATATCAGATAACACTGATACAAATTAATTTCTAAAAGGAGCGCAAACATTAATGAAATAAAACCAGCTTTAGAGATTTCCCTCGCGTTTTATTAGCGTTAAAAAAATTAACCCGACTTTTTGACTACCTTACAACATTATTTTAAGGTGTTTCGTTTTCCATACAAAAAACAATCGGCGCTGAGTGTTTGTTACAACTGTCAGTTTTGTTATGAAAGTGGGCTTGTTTTTTTATAAGTTTTTTTGCTATAGATTTATTTTTGTGTGGTGCCAACAAAGTTTATGCCATGTATTCTAGCTGGCGAATCGCAGCCTTAAAGGAAGAGTTGAAAAATGGGGTGCTTCGCGTCATGGAAAGAAAATTGATTTGATAGAAAGGTAAGTTTTGTTACGACTTTTTCACGCTTTCAAAAGACTTAGAACATTATTTTTAAGTGTAAGTACTACTGAATGTTTATAAAATTAATAAAATATTTCAGTATTTTTTCCCATTACTGAAGAACTAAAGATTCATTGGAAAACGAAAATAAATTCGAAATAATTCAGTTAAAAAGAAGTTAAAACATTTCATTTTTGTTACAGACTGGAGGCGTATGACAAGTACTTCAATTTTGAGAGCATCACGAGTGGATTGAATAGTCCCGAAATTGTTACAAAATATGTTTCTTTAAAATGTTTCTAACATATCCTACTATAATTTGTTGCTTTAAAGTTTATTCTACTTATTTTCTCCATAATGTAGAATTTGAAGGAAATTTATGTGAACCTATTTCTTCATATCCAAAAGCCACACATCGACCAATTTTTCATTAGAGAATAAATCTTAGTAGTATTATGTATGGAGATTGACAGTTGCTCTGTAACAAACACTTGGCGCCCTCTAGAATGAACTATTTGACAGTTTGCTTCCCCATTGGTAGTAAGTAGATATGTATGCATGCGTATCAGTATATTTTATATCGAAGGACTAAACGAAGCCATAATATACCAGAGGCGGTTTGACTCCCGAGCGTGCGAGGGAATCAATGAAACCGGGGGTATATTAAGTTGACGTTCAGTCTCGAGGAACAAACTGTACTTTTCAGTTTGAGTGCGAGAAAAATTGTCAATTTAGTAAAGAAACATTTAAAAAACTTTACACTTGACAAAAGTTCTGAAATTTTGGTGGTCAGTTTTTTCTTCTGAACTGAACCACAGACTAACAATTTAAAACACATGGCGCCACCTTTTTTGCGGACAAACCATGGAACTAAAACTCTCAACATTTTCGCAATGAAGACGGTCCACACTCCACAGATAATAGTATATTTTTACTGGCTGTTTGAGTTTGTCTATGTCACATGAAGGAAATTAAAAACTAATTACTTTTACTCCCAAGGGGCTAAAGTGGTCACTTTAGGCCCGCTTCGTAGGGCCATATTGGCGTACTTTAGAGCATGAGAAGTGAAAAAATTATTTTACGCATACGAATATACTACCAATTAGCGTCTGAATGTCGATTGATTTTTGTATGGACAACGAACCACCTTAAATAACTACTCCCACGTCACAGCTCACACTTTTTGCACCTATGGAGAGCGCGCGCGCAGTTGTGGATGGAAAACCATCCAAAACGTTATAGACGTTTTCTTATTGGATAGTTTTGCATCTACGGATGTGTGAGTGATTAATAACTTTGCGTTTTATTTAGACAAAACATTGACTTAGGATGATTGCTGCTAAGCTCATAGAAATTTTTGTGCGCATAGTGTCTCCACCAATCTATGGCATCTACGGAAGACCAGCGTCGCAGGGTTTTTAGGATACCACGGCTTCAAATGAGTACATGCCTTTTTGGTTCCAAAACATGTCACCATATTTGAATTGTACACTTTTATGTTAATTACTAGCTTTCCGCTCATGGCTTCGCCCACGTTAACTTCATTAATTTATTTATTATTACTGTTGTATTACTATGGCGGCCATATTAGCATGACTCACCGGCGGCAGGGCGGTAGCAGTGCAGCGCAGCGCGTTGAAAGCGGTTGACGAATATTGTATTTTTTTACAACCGCATGATGGATACTAATGAAAATCCAATCGAATTAGTACGTACAAATAAATGTTTATATGATTTTAAAGATAAAAATTATAGAAACACAACATACAAGCTGCGATTGTGAGAGAAAATTGCACTGAAACTAAATATGACAAGTAAGAAAAACTTGATTGTTTAAGTATAATTAATTATTTTAATTAAGTATTATTAATTATTATTAAAATGTGTCACAAAATTCTTTTGTTTCGTCTTAGAGCCAAAAGCAGTAGGACTTCTTCTTCATCCGAGTCCGTGTCGCTCGACATCTTGCAACGTACTGCCTGCTTAACCCGTCATACTGAACGCGGTTTAAACGCGGGCCCGCGTTGCAACTGCTTCGAAACTGTTAGTGCCTACTGCCGCGCTGCAACTGACCCGCACTGCTTCTGACCCGCGCTTGGTCTGCCGAAGCCTTAAAAGTTAATAATAATTAAAATTAACATACATTTCACAAAAAGTCAAAAATATTAATAGGAGAATAAATAAATAAATACACCTTCAAATAAATCACATTCAGGTCGCTGCCCTAGGAGAGCGTGGAGTGCAGTGTGCATGCGACAAACCGGGGACTGCGCGTGCGCTACAATATACGCATATACTATTCGTTATATATTATTCGCAAAAGCCCGTCTCAGTGAGCACCTACGTCCTAAAGAGAACCCCCATGCAAAATGTGAAACTCCTAGCACTTGTAGTTTCTTCGTTTTCGTGATGAGTGAGTTTCGCTTTTATATTTGACAAAAGGTGGAGGAACTTTAATCGCGGTCAAACGAGAACTTATGGTAGACTCGCGATGCTCAACACTCCCTGAGTTTTCTGACGCTGATGTGACTCAATTAGAAATTGTGTTGACTCGCGGCCCGGATTGTAAACGGTTGCATGTGTATTGTTGTTATTTCCCTGAGAGCAGGGATCAGGCGTTTTCACAGTTGTCTTTACTTGAGTCAATATCGGAACTGAGCGTTGACAAACCGAGTGATGAATTTTTAGTAGTTGGAGATTTTAACATTAGGAATGCAACTTGGTCGGAAGATAGTACTTCCAGGAATAGTTTCATTTTGTCAAACCCGTCGAAGGACTCTTTAACCTCCCAGGTATTTACTTTCATGAGTTTTACAGGATGGTCTCAGCGTAATGGAATACCTAATCACAATAACAGATTTCTTAATTTAATATTTACTAGTTTTCCGTGCTCCGTAAAGCGCACTGTGCCTCTGTCTGAGCCGGAGGACAGTCATCATCCGTCCTTAAGCATAGTCGCAAGCGTGGTCACCAACGACTCTTGTCTGCGGCAACCACCCAGGACTGTGCGGCGTTATCATGCTGCCAATTATGATGTTATAAAAACCGAACTTGAGAAGGTAAAGTGGGAGCAGCATCTATCCAGTTCTGATATAGAAAGGGCATTAGAGAGTTTTTACTTAATTGTAAATAGAATTATTGATGAACAAATACCTACAAAAATTCAAAAAGATCATGACAGATATCCTATTTGGTTTTCATTTAAACTTATTAAATTGATTAAAAGAAAAGCAAAATTACACAAAAAATGGAAAAATTATGGCAGACTCTCTGATTATGAAACCTTCTCTGATTTGAGGCGTTCGGTGAAGAAGCTGGAGATTTCATGTTATAATTTATTTATTATTAGATCTGAGACTAATATCAAGTACAGCTCCAAGTTTTTCTGGGCTTACATTAAATCCAAAAAGAATATTAATAGTATTCCTGACACTGTGAAAATGGATCATACTGTAGGTAATGATGGTCAAACAATTTCTGATATGTTTAATAACTTTTTTCACTCAGTATTTGAAAAAGATACAAATGTCTCTAATTATTCAAGCTCAACAGAATCGAATAACGTGGTAATTGGCAGTATACATATAACAGAGCAAATCGTTGAGAAATACCTTTCAAAGATTGATACTTCCAAAGCTAGCGGACCCGACGGCATTCATCCCCTATTTTTAAGAGTTTGTAGTAAACAATTGGCATACCCCATTGCGCTTATATTCAATTTATCTATTTCTTGTGGGGTTATGCCTGATCGATGGAAGCAATCATTTGTGGTCCCCATACATAAGGGTGGTGATAAACATGACGTACGTAACTATCGAGGCATCTCCATGTTATCAATATTACCTAAAGTTTTTGAAAAAATCATTTATGACTCCATCTATCCATCGCTTAGTCCGTTACTGACCATACACCAGCATGGTTTTGTGGCTAAACGTTCTACTGAGACTAACGTTTCTGAGTTTTTGGACATAGTTCAGGAATCTATGGATAAGGGATTTCAGGTGGATGCTGTGTACACCGATTACTCAAAAGCGTTCGATAAAATTTCCCACTCACTACTTATTACTAAGCTTGAGGCAATTGGTGTACATGGTGATTTGCTACGGTGGCTCACGTCTTACCTTAGAAACCGAACTCAGGCTGTGACGGTTAAGGGTTTTACTTCTAGTTTTATTCCTATTTCATCTGGTGTGCCCCAGGGCTCGCATTTGGGACCTTTGCTCTTTAACGTCTTTATAAACGATGTCATATCATGTTTCCAAAATTCTAAATTATTATTGTACGCTGATTACACTAAAATATTTTCGGTAATCAAATCAGATAATGATTTTTTCGGAATTACAAAATGACCTAAATCGCCTATGTAACTATTGTTCTCTTAACAAATTACATCTAAATGTTGAAAAATGCCATGCAATTACATTCACACGAAAAAAACATCCAATAACCTTCAATTATACGCTCTTTGATAAGGGGTTGAAGAGAGTCGATGAGGTGAGGGACCTGGGAGTTCAGCTGGATAGTGGATTATATTTTGAATCGCATATAAATAAAATTACTGCTAAGGCATTTAGGTTGCTTGGTTTTATATTTCGCCAAAGTACGGACTTCAAAAATGTCAATACATTGTTAATACTGTATAATGCTTATGTGAGGTCTCAGCTTGAGTATGCTTCCACTGTGTGGAATCCTATGTATGCAAAGTATATTCAACAGTTGGAAAGTATACAAAATAAGTTTAAAAAACGTTTGAAGTACCGGTTCAAAGATTTTGATACCAATAAAATTGAGAATTTGGTAACTCGACGAGAGCACAGGGATCAAGTTCTACTTTACAAAATCATTAACAACGTAGTCGATTCTCCATATTTGTTGAGTAAAGTTTTTTATAAATGTCCTAGGCCTAGCGCACGGCACCGTAACGCTTTCAGTACACCGTCTTACGAGTCCAATTATAGGAAAAATTGTTTCTTAATAAGAGTCTGCAACAAGTACAACAGCACTTACAGTAACATCGACATATTTCATGAAAGAATAGAACGATTCCGTGGCCTATTGAAAAGGCCAGCGGATCTTATCTAGTAAATCTTGCCTCACTAGTAATAGCATGCAAACTAACATATACGTACTTAGTTAATGTCTTCATGTGTTGTTTTGATAGCCTTTTTCTTTTTGATCGCAGTGTTTTCTAGATCACTACTTTATGTATTGCTTAACAGTGAGAACATTAAATGCTAATGTACTATTTTAGTTAAACTGAGCAAATGTATTAGAAATAGCTGTTTGTTTTCCTTAATAAAGAAAATAAATAAATAAATAAATATAAAACAGTTATAAAGATTTTTTATTCTGTCACCAAATTGACCTTAACGATCAAATTTCCCCACAATATTATACCGTAACGTAATGTGGATGGTACGTAGTCATGATATACCGTTAGCAAGGCCGACTTGTTGGAAATTTTTCTTTAGTTTTCAAGGCATATGAAAACTGATTGAGTATCTTACAAACATGTTCATTATGAGTTTTCCATTTCAATGTATTGTCCATGTAAAGTCCTTGAAAATTTGTTGTTTTGCTGTTGGCAGGTGGAACCACCAGAAAGCTAGTGAGCTCAGGTATGGTGATGCGACTTCAGATTTAGATACCTTATGATATCATATCATTCTTTATTTACTTGAAACACGGTACATAAGGTTACATGGTTAAAGTGGTAGATTCACATGTTGCGCCAAACATAATGGCATGTAAATGTTTTAAATATTAATTAAGTAACTCTCCAATACAGTTAAAATTCTTATTTAAGAGCCACAGATGTAATTTATTATAAAATAATGGAAGTCTTAGTGATTTTAACATTTCTGGAATTTTGTTATAATTTTTTATGCACATATTCAAACAGTTTCTCATATAAAGATTGGTTCTGGGAGAAAACTTCAGTACTAGTCTCTCTGGGTTTCTTTTATTACGAGGATTAACGTCACCAGCCCTATCAAATAGGCTAAGATTTTGTTAACAAATTTACAAATTTCAAAAATGTAAAGGCTTGGCAATGTTAATAATTTCAATTCCTTAAAATGTGGTTTACATGTCTGGAAGGGAGGAATTCCGACTATCGCACGTACACATTTTTTCTGGGCTACAAACACTTTATTCACATCAGCACTATTTCCCCAGAATACTAATCCGTACCGTAATATAAAGGCTACATAGGCATGATAGGCAGTAAGGATTGTACTACGGTCTGTAACATGGCGGTGTCTCCACAAAACATATACAAAACGATTAATTTGGTCACAAACTTGCTCAATTTGTGGTTTCCAGTTTATATCTTTATCAATCTGTTATCCCAAAAATTTTACATGGTCAGCTTGTTTAATACATGTTCCTTCATATGAAATATTTAAATTATTATTTTTCAGTTTATTAAATTGTATAAAATTAGTTTTTACTAAATTTATTTTTAAATAGTTGATTTCAAGCCGTTTAATGATGTCATTTAAAGTTTTATTAATTTCAAATTCATGCTGAGTTAAACCTTCATTCAAACTAGTGGTCACTGCTATCGATACATCGTCAGCAAATAATATGGTTCTATGTCACGTTATATCTATCAGGTCATTAATGTAAATTAAAAAAAGGAGTGGTCCAAGGACACTTCCTTGTGTTACTCCAAATTGATTACACAGATAACTAGATTCAATTTTTTTTACAATGTCATCATCATCAGTCTTGGTTATTGACACATATTGTTGTCTGTCATGCAAGTATGACTCTAGCCATTGAAGAGGTAAACCTCTATCCCCACTAGCTCTAGTTTTTGCAATAAAATCTCATGATCAACAAGATCAAACGCCCTCGACATATACAAAAACAGGACTGTAGTAATTTTTTTCTTGTCTATGTTAGTCAAGACTTCCTGAAATAGTGCGAATATTGCTAGATTAGTTGACTTATGCTTTTGAAAATCAAATTGATCGTTATTAATTAAATTGAGCGATGAACAAAAGTGCATTAGTCTTGTAAACATACATTTCTCAAAGATCTTTGCGATTATTGGTATTAGGGTAATAGGCCTGTAATTGGTAATTCCAGTTTTGCTGCCCTTTTCATGCAATGGTTTGACGACTGAACGTTTTGATTGGTGGGGATATTTTCCACTTTCGAATGATAAGTACACAAGATATGTTAAAACAGGTGCTAACACATTGACGCATTTTTTAACTACCTTAGTGCATATTTCACCAGGGCCCTCGGAATCAGTGTTTTTTAAAGAAATAATTATTTTCCTAATTTCATCCTCAGAAAAAGGCTCAAGGTACATGGACAGTCCTGATTTATTTGGTACTTACTTACTGGCCCGTGTTGTGGGGCCTGTTGGCGCAATGACAGCGATCCTGCCTTTAGCGACGGAGGTCGTGCGTCCCATGACAAACATTTAAATGACTGGGTGTTATTATCTATTTAAGTATGTATTTAATAAATCAGTCTTTGAGCTCTGCTTAGTTTGGGGTCAGGTGCTCATGGTGTAAAATTGTCTTAGACATTTATTTATTATTATTTACTAAATCATCGTCATCCGTGCAGTCTATCCCGGTTGTGAACCCACACTAGTGTGTGGGGTCCCAGGGTCAGACAGAAAGGGATCATAAATGAATACCAAAGTTCATTTTGTAGAAAATAATTTTTAATTTTTTTTTTTCAAATACTTGGATAACTTTCAGTATCTCATTATTTTTCACAAATATGCCTAAACATGAAGTAATTTTTTTTATTTAGATATTTTTTGCAATATTGTTATTTTCTAAATTGACTTGGGTTTTCCAGCTCAATAAAATAACTAGTCAAAGTAAGACAAATTTCCTGCTGATCTTTTGGCAAATAAAATAAGCTGGTATTATTGATCCATTTTTTTAAATAATTAGCTTAACTTGCAAAAAACTAAAATTGATCATAACTTTTTAACGGTTAAAAATCGGACCAATTTTAATAGGGTTAAAAAGGCAGTAATGTCCCCAGCTATGCGCTATTTTGATTTTTCGATTTGATCCTTACTTCACGGGACACCCTGTATAGAATAACCTTGAAAGAATGTTAAGTGCGAAAAAATTACATGAACAGATTCAACCACTAAATAATCATAACCACCATACCATAAGTATGATAAAAATAAGCCGTATTATAAAAGATAACACTGTAAATGAACGGTCTCGCCAGCGAAGCGGGTAGCGCTTGTTCCTGTAGCGCCAGCGGCCGTGGCATCGAATCCTGATTGGAATATTTTCCTACATCCGAGAAAATCAATCGTGGACCAGCTGCAATAAAGACGACACGATTGGCGTAGTGCGCAGTTTTTCGCCTCGATTTCCGTAGTGTACCGGGTTCGATTCCGGGTCGGATCAATTCAGGAAACGATCTTTTCTGAATTTTCTCGGGTCTGGGTGTGCTGGGAGACGCCCCTAGCTTATTTCCTTGTGTGGCACCTCGTAACACAGGGATATTAATCCCTACTTAGAGACCATTAAAAGAGGTGTGTAATCTGGCGCGTATTTATAAAGCAGCCCGAAATCTGGAAGCCCTGAATTATAATACCAGGTCTTGCAGGTTTGTAATCCGCATGTGGAAATTTTTAAAAGGGGGTGTTTTTATATAATGCCCGTCAAGGTGACTTCACCTCACCTGATGGAAAGTGGTCGTGAGGTCGAGGTATGGGCTGACAAGCGCGTAACGCCAAGAAATTATGGTCATACTCATCGTGTATTTTTGTACGTGCTATCTCCGAATCGATTGTCGGTTTGCAAACATTTGCTTGGTGCGCTGCAGCAGGCTTTTCTCGATTTCCGTAATGTCACGGGTTCGATTCCCGGTTGGGTCAATTAAGATAACAATCTTTTCTAAATTCGCTCGAGTCTGCGTGTGCTTCTTCTTCTTAACATATCGATTCCGGCAATATACTTCCGTACTAAAATACCTGTATACTTCGACAAGTACTTAGCGACGCGAACTGCGCTGTCCGTGGCGTTGTTGTGTTACGGGGTACCAGAGCTAGGGTTTCAGCCATACAGCCTTATTACAAAAAAATGCTTTAGAACTGGTTTAAACCTGGACTAAAACATTTAGGATTGTTACAGTATTAAAGTTAGTACCAGGCCTGAAATGTGTTCTTATTACAAATCGAAGACTATCTGAGGACAAGATATATCAAAGATCGTCCGTGGCTTAAAACAAAAAGCGGGATTCATCCATTCTTTCACACAGACTTCGTTCATGTTTCCCTAAACGTTTGAATGAACTTCATACTTTAGATTTATTTTATTTATTTATTTATTTATTTATTTATTCATTTACAATATAAACTTACAGCTAAGCCAACACGTTTACATGCTAAAAAAAACAAAAATATAGAAAAGTAAACAATAACAAATACTTCGATTAAACAAACAAAAGAGCTTAAAGTAAAATAATGTACATTTAAAAAACAAATTGAAAGTTAATTTTCCTAAGTAATGTGGATACTGAGTCATAAAATATGTCAGCATCCTGGAACTCAATTAGGACTTTATTGAAGAGGGCAACAGCACGAGCCGCGGGGGTGTTGCCGGCGTGGCGCGTGCGCAGGCCCGCGGAGGCCGCGAACAGACGGTGCCGCCTACGACCAGCTCCTCGAACATAATTTCGCGGCACATATAAGCCTAACCGGTGCAGGGTCTCAGGGTTATCCACCTTATTACGAAGCAGCAAGCAGAAGTGGACAAAAATATGCACCTTACGCCTAAGCTGCAACGTTTCTTGGCCTAACATACCGGCTATAAACAATGATGGATACAAAAAAGGATAATATCCATACCTTTTTTTATATAAAAAGCGACAAAACTTCTTTTGGACTTTTTCTAATAGCAGTGTGTTTTTTGCACTACTTGGGTCCCAGATGATTGACCCGTATTCCAATTTACTACGTACAAATGCGTTATAAAGCAATATCGCTATGTTAATGTCCTGGAACTGTGAGGCAGTACGCATGATGAAGCCCAAGGTTTTATTGGCTTGCTTAGAAATGGCAACAATATGGCTATTAAAGTCGAGTTTAGCGTCAAGTTTAATACCAAGATCCTTCACTTCATTTACCCTGTTGAGAGGAACCCCTGCAACACTATAGGAGAACACGATGGGTGCTCGTGATCGAGTGAAAGTGATCAAGGCACACTTCGTACTATTAAATGACATACGGTTATCATTAGCCCATTTAACAACTGCATCAATGTCATTTTGCATTATTTCGCAATCGGTTACGTTTGCTATAGGATAGAACAGTTTTAAGTCATCCGCAAATAACAGACATTTGACGAATTGCGTTACTACAGGCAAATCATTGATCATTATCAAGAACAGGGTAGGTCCCAAGGTACTCCCTTGACTAACCCCAGAGCGAGTATAATATTCATGGGATTGAAAACTGGACAGTTTAACGTACTGTTTTCGATCTCGAAGATAGTCCGCGAAGAATGATATGAGCTTGGGGGCAAACCCGATGGATGACAGCTTCTGCAGCAAGATATCGTTATCCACGAGATCGAATGCCCTTTTTAGGTCAAAGTATGCTACATCAACCTGTCGTCCCCCATCCATCGCTACGGCCACCTCATCGACCAAAGTCTCCAAATTAGTTGTGGTTGACCTACCCTTGCGAAAACCGTGTTGGGCATTGTCAAGTTTTAAGTTTATTTGCGAGGTTAATGACTGATTAACCACCCTTTCGAACAATTTACTGAAATTTGACATAACAGCGATTGGTCGATAAGATGTTACATCTTGCGGAGAGTCGCATTTAGGTATAGGCGTTACCCTGGATACCTTCCAAGCACTAGGGAAAACACCACTTTGAAGAGACAAATTAAAAATGTGAAGCAAAGGTTTCTCAAACGTAGAAAAACAGTCCTTCACAAGAAAAGACGGCAAACCATCCGGGCCAGCAACTGAAGACGACTTAAGATGCTTTACTGCGCGGCGGAGCTCAACAGCAGTAACTGAGTCTACTGTAATCCAGTTTGAATCACCGTTACATGCAGCACCTTGGCTTTCTCCGCAAGGCCAGCATCCAAAATCGGTACATTGGAAAGAAAAACAGAGCTAAAAAATTCTGAGAACTTGTCAACTACCTCCTGCTCAGTAAGCTTTTCAGGGGTATTGGAAAGCTGAAGATTTGATAGGCTATCTCCACGCCTCTTACGGACGTATGACCAAAAGCTTTTAGGGTCCCTCGTTATGTTACTTTCCATTGATTTTATGTAGATAGAATAGTCTCTCTTAATGAGGTTTTTAACTAAAACTCGATAATATTTGAACATTTCGTGATTAAATTCTAAATTGCGAGACTTGAATTGCTTTAAATTAAAGTATTTGACTTTAATATAATGCTTCAACTCGGGACTAAACCACTCTGGATAGGTGTACCGAGAGCTATGGGGCGAGTGTAAACAACGGCGTGGTACGTTATTTTCAACAGCAGTAATAATTATGGCATAAAGGGTATTTACCGCTTTATTCACATCATTCTGCTCAAGAACGTCTGCCAAATCTGAGCTCATCATATCCGCATACAATTGCGGAAAGTCGGCTTTTCGAAAATTCCACTCCAACGGAACTGTTTCACAAGGTCGTCTAGACGTGTCGTTTGAATTAAAAGGAGGAATGATGCCGCGTGAAAGCGAAAGTTTTACTTCCAAGGAAGGGTGATATGAATCTATGGGGACCAAAGGCTCTACTGTTGTAACCGTGATGTTTCCTAAATCAAAATTCGTGAGAACTAAGTCCAGTATGCCTCCATACTTGTTACAAATACAATTAATTTGACGTACTTTACAAAAATCTAGAAAACCATCGAATTGCAATTTAACTTTCGTTGAACATGAATTTAAATTAAAATCGCCAATAATAATACAATCTTTGGTAGGAAACTTACAGATAGCATTTTCAATGGATGTCAATACATTGTTGTATTGATCATCATTATAGCTCGGTGGCAAATACACAACACAAATTAGAGCATAAATAACTATTTATCAATAACAAAAGAAATCATTAATTTGTTTTATTTTACGGTTATTTTTTAATTTTAATTCTTTTTCTTAGATATTGGAGATGTCTCAGCGATTTGGTAAACATCGTGAGCGTGTCAATCCTGTCGAATTGGAAGATGAAGACTTTAAATATAAATATAGATTTACCATACGTTAAGGGCAAAAAATAGTTGAATTTAACGTGAGGATTAATTTAATTACCTTCATTTCAAGGTCACCATACAAATCAGTCAAACAGTCAGTATTTATTGCATGAAAATATTAAAAATTCAAGTAAATTGAAAAAATCTAAGTTTCACTTAGATAGTTTCTACATCACTTACTTAGCATTACCATTTCGTTTTTGCAAGGCTTTTGATAATCAAGTAAGTAAATATTCTTTATTGTACACAAATAATTATGACTTAAAGACAAAAAAAAACATAGTTTATAATAAATATTTATAAAGAATGAGTGAATAAATAAATTCTGACTGTCCCTTTTGTCCTACGACATCTGAAAAAGATTCTGAATCTAAAGGGTTTCTCATTTTTGAAACAGGATGTAAAACAGTGGCGTGCATTGCATATAGGCATATAAGCAGTGCCTACCTCGCAAAATCGAAAAAATCACCATTAAATTTTAGTATCTGTGCCCCGCAATTATTATTATAAGCTAACTAAATTATCACTATTTATCACACTTAATTTTTATTATAACAGAAACTTCCTTCATAAAAAACGCGCGGTGCGCGACCAGTAGGCAGTCACCCGACGGCCTACTTGATTCCTATAGAATTTACTATCATTGGCATTAATAATTCCTCGTCAAATTAATACGACGAAATAAAAATGACGTACTTCCCACGCGTAATGCTATGACGTTCGACCTTCGCAATTTATCACCCTTAAGTAGGCATGCTTACTCAAATAACCGGCCGAATGTGAATGTCAGAAATTGTATGTCTGTAATTTGGTCGTGTGAAGCAAGAAAGCGATAGATAATTTACTGCGCGGGGGTGCGACAAGGAGAGAGTATAGGTAGCGCAATGACCGTTCGCTCGCGCTGATTTGTTTTGTTTCGGGAAAGCGCGCGCCATTTTTTTACGTGTTGTTTGTTTGTAGTTATTTTAGTGTGGCTAAGTTAGAATTAATTGCTGTTCATGTTACTGTGTATGAATGAGTGTAATGGATAACCTAAACTGCTTAGTGTGGCGATCAATCGCTTTGCTTAAATAAATTGCGGTCAAATCCTTTCGGATCGTTTTCATGTCGATGAAGTAAAAAATGTTGCATTTCCAAGACCGACACCAAATCTAAATTTAACGCAAGAAAAAGGTAAAGTCGTTAAGCATTTTAATGTGAAGTATCTACTATAATACTGGTTAATCACTATTCACATGGCTGTTGCCATTCAAATTTGTTATTCTGTCTACCGTGTCTTCTGTTTTCCACAACAAAAACTGTCTGGAATGATACTGGTTACGCTGACTTGAACAATTTTACAAATCTTGCAAAAAAACATAACCAATCAGAAAAACAAATTCAGGCATGCATGGCTATGATATCTTTTGGGAAAAATCGTGTAGAATTGAGCGTCATAGCGCCTAGACTAGACACCACGCGGCCTTTAGTGCCTACCAATTCTGAAAAGCAATGCACGCCACTGATGTAAAATGGTGACTCCTGAATGAAATTAAAATTGTGTTGTGTTCCTTTTTTTCTTTCTTCAACTGTCTTCAATTATTTTGTTCTTTAACAGTCGGCAAACATTCATTTAAAATCTTACGCAAATTCCAAAGTTGGTTCTTGAAGGAAAAATGCTTTACTTTTTATCCTTATTATTCTAAATAATACCTAATGAAAACATTTTCACAAAATGTACAAATACATAAATAGGAATTCTTAATTTATTGTTATTAAAACAAATTTTATATCTAACGAAGAAATCGGCAACAGCAACCACACAAAAATAAATTGAAGTATCAATTATTCGCTGAAGATGGCGAATTACCTTTGATAAGAACACCATTATCTACTATAAAATCAGACCCTGTTATTCCAACAGCGTCATCACTGGCCACAAACGCTATCAACTTTGCCACTTCGTCTGTTGTAGAAACTCTGTTGAGAAGCGTATTTACTGCCGCGTCATTCATATCACCATCGACTCCAGAATTTTCATATATGTCAGTTAAAACAGGACCTGGACTGACAATATTAACTCTAACTCCGTGTTCACCGAGTTCTAGGGCAGTACCTCGAGAAAAATGATCCAATGCAGCTTTCGAAGTACAGTATGTAAGATAATTTTTGACACCCAGAAATGATTTTCCTCCGATACTCGAAACATTCACAATATTTCCTTTTGTTTTCAATAGATGAGGCGCTGCTAACGTTGTCAAATACGCAACTCCACGAAGATTTGTATTCATGATTTCATCGAAACTATCAAACAGTTTTCCATCCAAAATAGAGGCAAATCTCAAAATCCCAGCATTGTTTATAAGAACGTCTAACTTCCCAAATTTGTCAATCGTCTCTAAGATGATTTTCTTTGCACCGACGTCTTTAGATACGTCAGCTTTAATAACGAAAACTTTGTTGCCATTATTATTTGCAGTTTCTTCAACTTTCTTGAGTTTTTTCTCATTTCTTCCAACAACGACGACGTCCCCACCTTCTTTGGCCACTAAGAGTGCAGTTGCAGCTCCGATGCCTGAACTAGCACCAGTGACGATCACTACTTTATTTTGGAAGCGCATATTTTGGTTTGTTTTAATACAAATACTCAACTTTCCGTTAATTAGGCACTCCAGTATGTAACTGAATTTATCAGTAAACGTTCATATATATACTGATTTCAAAGAGCTGCGTAATGAAACCTGTAATGAATAGTGAAAATACTACGTCACTGCCGATACCTAATCTCTTAATATTCTGATAACGGTTTGTTATCGGTTTAGCCCTTCTCATTGGGCTTATTGGCGACTCATTGTCTGTACGTCTACCATGCGTTGCCATTTTATATTTACGTTATCGTTTGGCGTAAATATTTGTATTGGGATATCGCATTCACGATGATGAGGTGGAAGAAATATTACTTGTGAATTAGAAACGCCTATCAACGCAGTTAGCCCTTTAGAGTTTATCATCTTGATTTCCAATAATATTGTACTGTCCCTCGGGCTTGAGAAGGTGTATCTGGCAGGGGCCAGATACACCTTCTCAAGCCAAGAAAGAAATAGAAATGTCAAACAAGAAGTTTATGAACTTGAAATAAACTTCTTGTTTGACATTTCTACAATGCCTAGAAAAAAAATTTACGTAAAAAATTGTCTTACGATTTGACATTGTCATGTCATGTCATGTCAAATCCCAATACAATTTTTTACGCGGACGATAACGTAAATTTAAAGTGGCAACTCGTGGTAGACGTACAGGCATACTAAAAGATTTAAAATAGTTCGTTGAAGGTAAAAACAGCATGGATTTATCATTCACCATTCTCAACCATAAGTGGTCTACTGCTAAACATATGGTTTCCCAATTACCTGATTATCATATAGCTAAGGCAAAGATCTATAGAGCGTGATTAGCTTAAACTTAGACTTATCTTAGACTCTGAACAGCTGTATCTATCTATGTCAGTTACTTACTTTGAATAAAAAGATCCTTCGACCTCTGCTCATTTAACGTGGGTTGTTGGGAACAGGTATCACAAGTAAGAAAACCCTTTTCTCCCAAAACATTTAACTTTTATTACATATTGTCAACCACCATTCATCAATACTTTCACAACAATAATTATTTTGGTTTTTCCTATGTCAACCGTGACATTAACCTTTTTTAAAAATTCGAACACTATTTTCTATCATTACCGAAAAAGGATCTACGCTTCTACATACTTGGCAACTTGGGGTTTTAGTGCGACAGTAATCTGTGTAATCTGTGTGACAGTATAGCTGTCATACCATTTATTTTTTTATTATTCTTACTTATTTGTAGCTGTAGGCACACTTCACTTGTGTGTGTAATGTATGACGCGACTCTTCATATTAGGATGCCTTATTATTATTTATACTGTGTAATTAGTATCAATCTTAGAGTAATAAATCATAATTCGTTGGGCTAACATTGTCTTTCTGTTAACTCCCGGTCCCCCCATTACATAGCGAGCGACCCTGCCAGTGCTGCCTTCCAGGGGCCTGGCTCTTGAATATAAAATGGTGTCCGATGGATGGCTTAGGCAGCAGCTGGGAGATGTTCCTGTTTAGGGAGGCAACTGCAGGATGGTGAAAGACCACACCATAACGGCACAGCAACAAAGATAAGAAGGCCCTTCGGAATTCTATATTTAATTTTATTTAGTTTGGAGATTTAATCAGATACAGCCTTATTACAAAAAAATGCTTTAGAACTGGTTCTAACGATAACCTGGACTAAAAGATCAGGGATTGTTACAGTATTAAAGTTAGTAACAGCCTTAAAATGTGTTCTTATTACAAATCTAAGACTATCTGAGGACAAGATAAATCAAAGATCGTCCATGGTTTAATTCAATACGCGTTCCGTTTTTCTAAACGTTGAAATGAACTTCATACTTTAAATGCATGAATAAGTATTTATCAATAATACAACAAATCATTTATTTGTTAAAATTTTAGGTTTCAATGTCTTGAACGAGTTACAGCGTTTTTTAAAATCTTTCTTGATATTTTTTTACGATCAGCATGAAACGGAGCGCAGTTACGCTTCGCGTAATTTGTAACACAATGACAAGAAAGAACTTCATTCATATTGTTGTTAGAAATCCGATGCAAAGTGGGTGCAAATAAAAAAAGAAATAATTGTTCTTTGAGTATTTCAGTGTTCCTAATATTGTTCTGGGACGGAGTGTTACACTGTTTTGTGATTATGTTTGAGAGGTCGTGTGTGTGATTGTTGTGCGTGTGTGAGAGGTGTGTTTAAATTGTTGCAAACCACTTGAAGCTCAGGGCTCAAGGAGCATCCACGGGAGTCATGGGCCAAAGCCTCACCTAAAATATCAACAATTTTTTGGCCCGAACGTTTGGTTATAATAAATAATAATAATAATATACCATTTATTTCAGGCTACAAAATGACATAGTTATAGCGAATTTCATTAAAAAAATACAACTAAATACGATTTTTGTTTGGTCCATCAATTCAATTCATTGATTGCCCATTTCGTTACATTGCATAACATCGGCACGTCACAATAGCGCCTATTGTACTGTGTATTTTTTATGTGCAATGGAGAATAAATGCATAAATAAATAAATACATCATCATCATTCATGAATACATCTGCAGGCGTTCAAGGTGCGGATGGCCAGCCCAGTGATTCCTTTGAATGACTGGGCTTTTCAGCCTCATATCTGGACCTCACGACCGCTTTCCATCAGGTGGAGTGAGGTCATCTTGACGGGCAATATAAAAAAAACATACAATTATAATTACATTAATCTATTACATCATACGACAAGTCAACAAAAGGTACGACGGTAATTATTCTTTATAATGCAAGTCAGAAAATGCACAGCTCATAATATTCACTTAAGTCCTCGGGTACAATACATACACATATACCTACTCGTATTAGATCAAAAAGACGCACGAGAAAACATTATGAGCAGATCTTAAGTATCCTAATTTTTAATGATCACCTTTTGTTTAATCGTTTTTCTTTTATTTAACATGATATACGTAAAAGCTTTAAAAATCAACACAATCTTCTTCGAACCCTCGTATTCAAGCAGGAGGCAGACGTAACTGAAAGGCATCATATACTCAGAAACGCTATAGAGCGACCCACAGACAACTGACTTTTGTTTAGAGTACGCGTCGCGCCGCTCTTCATACAAACGTGATGGATGAGTAAGTGGTTGAATGACAAATTAAAAACTAAAAATAGTGGGGTGTTTAATATTTGTGTGCAACGTTGTAGCGTTGAGGGGCGTTTTTCAGATGACTTGTGTGTAATAAATAAGTTTCATGTTTTTTTTCTTTATGACTGACCTGTTGGTGCAATTGCAGCGATCTTGCCTTTAGCACCGGAGGACGTGGGTTCGATCCCCTCCCATGAAAAACATTTATGTGACGAACATTTGTGTTTGTTGTGTGTCTGGGTGTTATTATCTATTTAAGTATATTTATCAGTCTCTGACACCCATAGTACAAGCTCTGCTTAGTTTGGGGTCAGATGATCTTGGTGTAAATTGTCCCAGATATTTAGATATTTATTTATTTGTGATGACAGATTTGCAAAAAACAGTCGTATCGTTTAGAAATAACCTGTTGTGGTTACTAAGGTAACCTATTAAAAATAGTAATTGTTTAACATTCATAAACATAAGTAAGTAATCTATGTTATGTACAAACAAAGGTTATCCCAATAAATGATCATCATTAAGGAAGTGTTTAAAGAAAGCAGAAAATCTATTAATCAAAAAAGAAACAAGTTGGCCAACTTTGATACGTTGGCCAACTTGGTTTTTGCCTGCCAACCTGCGCCCTCTCGCTAACTAGGCGACTAGAGCTGCCCAGCTGAGTAACCGATAACCGAACTGGCTTAGCAAATCAGCTCTGTTGATTTTGTTGTAGCCGGTAGTCGTATTGAACCAACGTTAAGCGAGCAATTTACTTGGGTTTATAAAGGTAAGTATGCATTATTAAAATAAAAACGAACACGCAGGCCAACCAATACGGTCAATATCATTTAACTTAAGTAAGCCCCTTGTACATTTACAAGCCTATATTACTACCCAATGGGAATTTAAGGAATTCATCGGATTGGTCGAAAACGTCGTTTTAAATCAGTATTGAACCCGAAACCATACAAGGTAACGTTATACCCGTAAATCGATTATTTGCGACTTCGTTCAGCTTAACATCTGTCTCACACACAAAGCACTTTAAATCTAGCATTTATTTGTCAACTGTTAAAACAATTACTTGTTGTGTAAAAATAGTTTCAACAACAACGACGACGGGACCTTCTTTAGCCACTAAAAGAGCAGTTGCAGCTCCTATACCTAAACTTGCACCAGTGGCGATAACTACTTCATTTTGGAAACACATATTTTACTCATGCTTTAAAACTCGAACTGAATAAATAAATCTATTCTTGAATGTGGCACACCAGCAACTAAATTTATCAGTCATTTATACGAGTATACTGATTTCAATGATATTATCATGTCATATCAGATAAAAGAAATTCAAAACATAATAAATTGAAATAACCTCAAAATATCTTAGTCACGGTTTGTAATCGTTTTTGCCATTCTAACTGGGCTTCTTGACTAGTCGTTGTCATCATTCATGATAGTAATTTATTTTTTAAAAGAAGGAAACCTTCAACTACTTCGTAAGCCTCTTAGAGCAGTCTGTATCTTGACATTTTATAATACTGTATTGTTTCTAAGGCTTGAGTATGACTATGTGGGTCCTGAACAGGTAGAACTTAACTGAAAGACGACACGATTGGCGTAGTGTGCTGTAGCACGGTTTCTCGCCTCGATTTCCGTAGTGTCCCGGGTTCGATTCCCGGTCGGGTCAATTCAGGAAACGATCTTTTCCGAATTGACTTGGGTCTGGGTGTGCTGGGAGACGCCCCTAGCTTATTTCCTTGTGTGGTACCTCGTAACACAGGGATTTAATAATCCCTACTTCGAGACCATTACAAGAGGTGTGTTGTCTGGCGAAAAAAAAAAAACTTTACATATTTATAACCGTGAGTATGAAAAGCTTGAAAAATAATGAACAGCAATATTTGTAACCATGAATTTTGTAGTGTCTATGTAAGTGCTGCTTGCGAGCGTGGTTGAGGGGTCTTCAACAGATAAGTAGTTAGAAATTGACTTAAAAAAAAAAACAGGAAGGTATCAACTCACTAACCGGACGATTCAGTACAATCTGACAGTGAAACCAATATCCTAAGTTAATAACTGACCAATCAATTTCTACTGATTTTGTTGTTGCCTGATATTCGTATTCAAAACCAACGTTATTCAGGCTGATTCAAGACTTAGGTATTTTCCATCGCAAATTGTTTAATTAACCAAAAACAACTGTTTGGCAAGTGTAATTGATTTTTAGCCAACTACTCATTGTTATTTTGATACCTTTTTTAAAACCCTTCTGTCAAAAAAGGACGTAATGAAAATTTCGGTCGAAAACTACGTTTCGAATCAGTCGTTTCAGAATTGCGTTCTGAACCATCCAGGCAACAACGTTAAACGTTTAATTTTAACATAACTAATAACTATAGAATCCCGTGAATCGCGATAGCCATTTTATTAAGAAAAGCCTCGTTAACCACACCTTAGGCCACGACCACATTAACCCATCACAGACCAAATCCACCTAAACTATACGTTGATGAATTAGATCAACAATAGCCGAACTGTCGGGCTAACCCTAACTGAATAGGATCTTTGTCTTAGGATCAGGCGAACAATAATGTAAGGCATTATTACGTGTTATTGTTGAGCGTGATGCCCCCTGACCGACTGAGGCCCATATATTCATCCCATTATGCGATCTTGAATAACGCCCGGTGGTGTTATATGTCGGGGCTTACAGCCGTGAAGAATGACAAGCAATAACAAATTAGAAAGCACATTTTGTCTTCATTGGAAAGAAAATATTTCTTTCGAATGTGGAAAACGTTTTATATTTAACCCTCGATGTTACCCTTTCTCATGTGCGAATAAATAAATTATCTTATCTCATCTTCAATAAATCCCAGCCTTGGTTGTCTAAACAAAGAAGAATAATTTAAATACTACGGATCGAAATACATCTTGTTTTTTTGGTATTCTGATTATCATTTATTATTGCAAAAAAAAAACTTTAACTTAATAACTTCTCAATTGTTTCATTGAATATAAGCCTTAACCAACACCCAGAAAACAAGTTCCATACAAAAAGACGTCCCAAAAAAAAAAAATTGTTTGTTGCACACGACGCATGTATGTTACTGAATTGTTTCTTAAAAATTATATTGATGGTATAATATGATAATGTGGTTTACACCCATTTTACTGCATAAATTGCCATTTTGTTGAAGTTTTGAACACATCAACTTGACATTGGGCACATTTAGCCGTTAATATTTAAGGGTACCCGGACTAGTTCAGCGTTTATTTTTATTCTATGACCTTTCGAAGTCTTACAAATCCTCGTTCAAATAAATGTGGCACTGAAGTAGGCCATCTGTAGCCCAATCGTAGCGTCTGTATTCCCGTGTTCAATTCGACAATTAAGATTCCTCGGCTCATTGTAATTACACCTATGCGGGTTTCTTAATGAAGTTAAAGGGAATTAATTATTTTAGGGGGTATAAATTTAATCTAGGCCGGCCTTTACTTATGACGGTGGACGAGACCGTAAGTTGATTACTCCTAATCTCTGTCGTCATCTTTCGCAATTTGGGAAAGTTCAGAGACGTAAACTAGGTAGAGATGATAGCATGCGTCCTGCTACAATATATTTTTTTCATAGCTTTGACTTCAATAACGCCTTTGTAACTGAATGGTACGAGGGCTGAAACTCGGGTGTATATTTCAGGACGTGCGAAGTGTTTAGAATGGTTCAGAAAATAACGCAGCATTAGACTAGCGACGTCATGAGCCCAAAACTAATGACAACATCATCAGATCCTAGAAATAATTTGATATAATCAAAAAATACATTAAAAGAGGGCCTTAAGAAAACTTTTAGTTCGTTTACTTGTGTAATTAATTCATGGCCCTACAAACTTGGGTGGGAAAGTCCAATTTTGGAAGTGTAAAGCAAACACAAAACCATACCATTCGATAATCTCCACAATTTAAGGCAACTTTTGTTAAGAAACCATATTCACAATCGCAAAATTTAATATAGCTGCCAAACAAAAGAATGTTTTGCAGAACGCAATGAAATAGATTGCAAATGACGTCATTTGCAGGCGGCAGTTTCTAGGGAGCGTTTTGGGCAAGTCAAAAAATATGATTTTAAAAAGTATATCTCGGGGAGTTTTGCTGCTTTCGAAATATATCTTTTACCAATGTTTCCATTATTAGGTGGGAGGTCTGTCGATAACAACTCAACAAAAAAATAGTTAAATACCTTATTACCTTTTTATGATTGAGAAATACTTAGGTATGTTTATTAGTCTCTATCGCTCGTAGATGCTAGTGTTAACTGTCCCAGAAGTCTTCTTAGTCGTGCAAAGACGGAGTAGTCCTGGTCAGTCGATTCCTACGTCACTGCTGCGTTTGCGAGTCCCAGATATTTATTAGATTAGATTAGATTTCTCTCATAATACAAATTTACATTATATTACATTAAATGTCAGATATGAGAATTAGTATTAAGATCGTCAACAATATAATAATAATAACTGCATGCATAGAAACAATAAAAAACCATGTCAAGGTTAAAAAAGAATCAATTACAAATTCAAAATCTTACAATCAAATACCATTGAAATAAATACAAATGTCAACTAAGACTGAAATACAGAATTTAAATATTCGTCAATAGAACAGAAAGATTTTTCCAACAAAAAGTTATTATTCAAACGGCCTAATGTGTTGTATAAAAAAAAAGTGAATAGTACTTTAAAAACAGCAACTGATGGTTAAAAATCCAGTTCAAAGCCTCCACACAGTCGGAATCATATCGCACCGACCTTATTAGAAAAACTTTATCGGCCGCAACTTTGACGCCAACATCATTCCTATTCCTAATTTCAACTTTAGCATTTATGTCCTCACCTTTAAGGTTCACAATGTTAAAGGAACCCAGTATACAGAGTGTAGCTGTAAGTTTGTCGGTTTGTAGTTAATATTGACTCGTCAACACTGGATTTTGTTGGGAACTTTTCTCATTTCGAACCCAGACCGAGTGAAAGGACTTCGAAAGTGCATTCGAGTGCTTTTCTATTATTTTTGGTCTGTATTAGATATGTTCCTATTTCCCAAAGGTAAAAATAAATTATTAAAACGAATAAACGTTTCAACTCCATAAGTTTCATAATTTTAATAGAATTGCAATAAGACACTGCAATGAAACCAATTACACTAGTGAAAACGAATGTTGAAGTTCAGATTTGACAGACAAACTTTCTAAAAAAAAAATTTGAAAAGTTTCTATAAAAAATATTTCACGATTTCATATAAACTAGCATCCAGCTGATGAATTTTTTTTTTTTGGATTTTCAACTTATGTTTCTTTGAATACGTTGTTTATTTTTATAGCTAAAAACATTCCGTAAGGTTATTGTACGCATTAAACAGCGATAGCATAGACCAATTATTTTATATATTATTGTATCGTACTCATTAAAAAAAGTGATAGTATCATCTGATTTTTTAGTCCAATGACTCATTTCCAGAATATACTCTCCTAACTTTTATCATAGCCTCAAATTAATAAATTTCACTAAATTTCCTGCCACCAATATATCCACGTTACCCTACCCAGAACAGCACTTATTTTCCATCGAACCTCACTCCCTAGGGATGTACCGCAATGAATACTTCATTCTGCAGTTCCCGCGGTAACAAACGCCGGCTAGTGGTTGATTTTTATCCATTTGCGAGACATATTGGTGCCTTGGACTGGTAAATTGCATTCTAGAATAGCCGAGGACACCGCACTTTGTTTGTGTTACCACGGTACTGCACGAACATATATTGGACTGTTTTCTTTTCGTTATACTTGAATAGAATATATTAAACTAGGCGCTAACTCAAGCCAAAAC
Organism: Udea olivalis; assembly: GCA_947369235.1. Classification (NCBI taxonomy): domain Eukaryota; kingdom Metazoa; phylum Arthropoda; class Insecta; order Lepidoptera; family Crambidae; genus Udea; species Udea olivalis. Next base: position 2,311,228 of record OX376362.1, on the reverse strand, counting down.
CATAAATTCCGCCATGGTCGAAGGCCTAGTCCGCCTAAACGTATGGGCAAAAAAATCTGAAAAATACATGTTATCTTTATCCTGTGAGTTTGAAATTGTCGTAGGATAGAAATTGATATACTAAAAAAATCTTGAAAAACTGTTTTATTAAAACTTCAATTTACTAAGGCTCCTAAACTTTAAGTGTGATTTGTATAGTTTTTACAGGAATATATAGGCCATCAAGTCTTCTTTAATCTGTTCCTTGGGTTTTCAAAAATACCTCCTGTGCCCCAAGAAAATAACATTTTTAGTGTTTTGTTGCGAGCGTCCTCCCGCGCGGGTGTCTGCGGGGGCGACGGGCGGCAGTACCGCTCCGGTATATCAGAGGGAGACCGAAAATCACCAAATACAATACAAATGAATTTAGGAGAGCTCCTAGTGTAATCATTTGCCCAAACTAAGCCATGTTAATCAATTAAATTAAAAACCGTTTATTTCGGGCAATGATCAAGAAAATTTTGATTACAATTTTTGTTAAAAATCTATGTTGGTCTTATAACAAATTACTAATTACTGTTATTGATTAAAACTTATGTAAATGCAGCACATGAGGTGCAAGTTCACAGCCGACTTCACGCAGCAGCAGCAGACGACGTGTCGTCACGTTTTCTGGTTTCTATGTATTTCTTTGAAATACCATCCGTAGTTACGGACACGAAGCTAGCGACGCGTCGCTACACAGTCGCCCGACTGCAGATCAGTAGTGCCGCCGACGCTGTGTAGCGATAGCGTTGTTGCAGCCTGCAATCGCGTTTGGAATCATGACTGAAGCGACCTGACGTCACGACGTGTCGCTGCGGCCTATCGCGGCGACACGTCGTCTGCTGCTGCTGCGTGGAGTCGGCTACGAAATCATACCTTTTGGCGGCAGGTGAAATTTTCGTGGAGAAGTTCTTTGTTCAAGTACCCAATCATTTATTCGCCTTTATGTCTACCATGGGTGTCCATCAAGTGAACTACGATAGTTTACTTCAGAAATTTGTATGCCTTTTTTTTCCATTTCTCATCACTATACTATGTTCACTGTAAGATGATATGCCTAACAGCTCTTATTGTTCCGTGTCGCGCATACTATTTCAAACTATGAAAAGAAACTGGGAAAAGAAAACTTTTTTACTATTAAAAATTATTGTCTTTTCGAATCTTATCAAGTAAATTATTGTTATTCTCTTAATTCAGTATAAATCTTAGATATAAAATTTGAATAGTATTCTCACAAAAACAGAGACTTATAACATTAAAAACAACTTATGAATTATAATTATAAAAACTAAATAATTACAATTATAAAACTTAAGACTAAAGTTATAAAAACAATGACTTATAAAAATACTATAAAAATCTTAACCTAGGGGGCCGCCGGCAGGGGGCAGGCAAGGCCTAGACTACCGGTGGTTAGGGCTACAGAGAGAGGAACCTCCTGACAATACGTGCCGTGTCCTTTTGTATCTGATCCTTGATCCAGCCGCTAAGCGAGAGACTCTCGAGGTGTTGGTCGAGGCTCTTGGCTATTAAGCCGTTTGCCGAAACGACTATCGGAACAATGATTGTCGAATCCACATCCCACATGGCGGTCACCTCGTGAGCCAAGTCAAGGTATTATTATTGTTGTTATTATTATTAGCTGTTAATAAATGAATTAAATAAAATGAAATTAATATATCTTTACAGCGCCTGATGCGTGAAAAGGAACGCCATTCAATAGTGTATTGACACTACTGAATCGACAAAAAATCGATGAATATTAGCGACCATTTTGTAATCACGTCATTCGCATCAGTACGAGTGCGTCGACTTTGTGTGCTATTTTTTAACTATTATTTTCGAAATACCGCGTATAACTCACTAGCCATAACCCGTTCATTATTAATTTATTTAAAAATTAAAAATCGGTAATTCCGATTCCAATTCCTTTGCCAACTCGATTAAATTACGTTCGGTACATCACTATAATTGACAATTTTGAACTGTCAGTCATCATACGGCGAAAGTAGTTTAAGGGCTGTACCGAAATCTCATACAAAAACGTCAACGCGGACGCAAGCGGCTGTCATCGGTGTCAAATCATGGTAAACATTCAGAATGATACACTTTTAAAAACGCAAATCATTCACGATCACAACACTGACTGGTTATCAGAATGACTAGTAACATACTGACAGATAAGTTCACTGATAAATTCGTTTATTTTATCAGACCATCGACCTAATTTTAGTCGAATGCTGTCTCGCAGTGTCAGCGGACTCTTCGATCCCAAGCACAGCAGCATAGTGCATGGAAGCTGCAGTTATGTCGTATAAACAAGGAGTTCTGCAGTTAGTGACCATGGTATTTGCAGCTGTCGGCAGGTTATGCAGTCTGTGTTTAATAAACTAGCAGCACGTCAACGGCTTCACCTGCGTAGACTATTCCTCCCGTCAAAATTGAGCATAAACAATAGGCTCTGTTACTTCCTGAAGTCCCTGATAATGTAACTTTATATTGTTGAAAGAATTCTTGAAATCGGTCTTGTACTTTCGGAGTCTATTCAATACAAACAAGCAATCAAATCTTTCCTCTTTTAAATATTAGTATAGATACAAAAAAAGTTGCAAGAAATAGATTGCTAACTTTTTTAGAATTCGGACAGTTGGAGTGTAATTGGCTGCCCCTTCATGGGCTTACATATGTTTACAAATCGCTATGTTAACTAGAAACACTTCTAGACAGATATGAAAACACTACGAATAATACAACACTATGACGCCGACTAACGCCTACGCGGCCAAGTGGTTTCAGAGCTCAGCCTAAAACCCCGAGGTCCCAGGTTCAATGCCCAGGTCTGGCAAAGTGTGTATCAGGATTTTTCAGAATAAAGCCCGGGTTTGTGATCATCAACCCGCATTTGGCAAGCGTGGTAATTAAGCCAATACCCATCAATTGTAATGACTTCAATAATGCAGGCTGCTTTGCCCAGCAGTGGGACAGTATATAGGCTAATTACTTTACTTTACTTTATTTACTATGACTATGAAAACAGACATATTAAAATTATAAACCACATTGTCACTACATAGTGAGTTTGTGATCAAATCACTCCGCAGTGGCAAGTTTTTTTTATGATATTTCTTAGAAAATAACTTGATAGAGAATTAAAAAAACGTTCTATGTGTATTCACATCAACATAGAAAGAAATAAAACAAATAAACCCCAGAAAAGGTTCTCCTAATCAAATTCCTGCAAATCCATACAAAAGGCCACCCCTTTTCTTCAACAAGCCTCCTTATTGAATAGACAGATTTCTTAGGGTGTAAACATCATGGTTACACGCTAAGGGTCGTTTCGGACTCTCGACATTTATTGAATACATTGAATGTAAAACACTCGGACAAGGGGTCAGGTTAGTACAGCCCCTGAGGATATTTGGGGGCCTTTTTTACCCGATACTTCAATTGTGGGTTTGCTATTTCGTATTGAAATTGTTTGGATTGCCCACTTTTGGAAACGTATGCGTAAAATTTTGAGAGGTGCCTAAGTTGGGTTAGCTACAACTGAACTTTAGAGCAAATAAAAAAAAACAAAAAACATTGATGATAGATGAAAAGTTTGTGTTGGCTTGAAAGGGGCTTGGCCACTGGTTTTATCTAATGTGGTTTCACTAGTTAGATGGTTATTTGAAATTGGTGCTTCTAATGTTGTTTTTTTATTTCTGAAAACTAATCAGTGATTATTTGTTAGGTTCAAATAAGTAAAAACAGTTCGCCGCAAGCAAAACCTAACTATTAATGCAGCAACAACTATTTTGAACTTTCGTGAACCTTGGATAACATTCCAATGATAATTATTTCCGCACCGTACAACGGCTGCAAAAGAAACCATTGAACGTTTATTTTTAGAAAACAAACGAAATAGATAATGAACCGTTAGTCATAATCACAATAAATTACCTGCTAGTGCTAGTTGTTGGCAACACTTGCACGATTAAAAAATGGCGCCGGCACCCGTATAATAAATTCTCAACGCCAACTTTTTGCCCCGCCTGTTTTCAAAAACGAGAAACTGTCGTATTTCCCAGCGCGCTCGTAAAGTATCCTGACGTCCGCGGATAGGATAGAATATGCACACCCGATATTGTTTCTTTGAATTTTAAATAACTGAAGAGTTGGCGCTAAAAATTCTAACCTCAAACCCTCGCTGTCGAACTTAAGGCGCAATTTCGCGCTCATTTCGTTTGACAGGTTTTACTTTTTTAAGACTAAGGAGGTCAATGTGAACGTACACACGCGTTCACGCCAAGCTTTACATAGGGACACCATAATAAATGCTGTCACATAAGACCCATTTTGCAATGTTTTTGTAAAGGTTGATGTGAAAGCGTTCTTCCTATTTGGTGTTATGCCAGCATCTTACGCTAGAACGCATTGATCATTATTGAGATAATGTTTTTTTTTGTTCACTGTACACTGTCTATGATTCATGTTTGATTTAAGTCTTAATATGCTGTCTGTTTGTTTCATACTCGTATATCCGACGATGTCTAATTGTTTTGGAGATGTTTCACATTACCTCAAAGGATGTTAATCGTACGTTTACCTAAAACATTATTATGCGCTAATATTTGATCGTAAGAAGATGATGCATTTATATTTTAACTTTGGAGCCGTTCCAATTCACGGCAAATTATTTCACATTAACATTTTCTTTCTTTTACTCCAAAATGACCATAATAATTGCAATTTGGCCGATGCCCTGTGGGATTGCTAAAATTAACGAGAAGAACTGACGGGGGCAAAAGAAAAGCGACCGGTGAACTGACAGCGGGGAAATTACGAAACGGAGTACTGGCCACATGCGAGAAGCAAATGGATGCGCTGCAAATCTTCTTAATTTGAAGTTTTTTGTCAGTTTTGTATGGGCTCATCAATGTTCATAAAAGGAAAGCCTAAATCTAAGCTAAGAGTGTATGCTCTTTGCTTATATGCACTAACATAAGATGGAATCTGGCTACTTAGCTTCGTGGGCCGTTATGTTGTTTTTTGCATAGCTTATTATTATTTTTTTTAAATTTTATTGCACAAATAGAATACAAAAGGCGAACTTAATGCCATAAGGCATTCTCTACTAGGCAACCTTTGGGTCATGCACAGATTCTTAATCGGGTGCGGTGCGATAAAGAAATATAACAGAAAGGTCACAAATTAAATAGGTATATACAATGTCTAAATAAATACAAAAACACAATAAACAAATATAAACGCAATAACGAGAATAAGCTCAAAAGTTATTGCGATGAGGTGGAGTTGAAAGTAGCAAATTATTAGCAGAGCAAAGCGATTATGGGTTTGGGATAAATATTGCACTTTGTTTTTTAACTTTTTTCAAAGTATTAAATTTTGAAGGTCATTTCTGGACCTCACGGCTGCTTTCTCTAAAGTGGTGTGAGGTCATTACTTTTTTTACTTTTTCTTGATGGGCAATTTGAAGAAAAAAATGCAATGCATCTAGGTACAAAATCTAGGTACTTGCCCGTATCATTTATTCTCTAACACCCAAAGTACTAAAAATCCTTAAGGATTACATTTGCAATTATGTGAATATTACCTAAAAATAATAAATAATAAATATAAATATGCGCCAGACAACACACCTCTTGTAATGGTCTCGAAGTAGGGATTAATGAATCCCTGTGTTACGAGGTACCACACAAGGAAATAAGCTAGGGGCGTCTCCCAGCACACCCAGACCCGAGTCAACTCAGAAAAGATCGTTTCCTGAATTGACCCGACCGGGAATCGAACCCGGGACACTACGAAAATCGAGGCGAGAAACCGTGCTACAGCGCACTTCGCCAATCGTGTCGTCGAAAAATATTTGTTGTGTTTAACAAAAAAGAAACACATGAATGAAACGAACATTTTAGACCGTTATTACGAATCTGAAAACAGTCAAAATTGTCTTCAAAAGCACAACTTCAGATGGGAAATAGCAAATCCTCTTCACAAACAAATGACCAATAGAGCTCTTCATGCAAAAAATATTCCAGGCTTATCCAACCGTAACACGCTCCTACCGAACTGAATCGAGATGAGCTGTATCATTACGCCGAAATTTCGGATACACTCCACAGTGGAACCTCGAGTGTTGGCATATTCAAAAATTTCAATACAAACCGCTGGCGTGCGGGGTTTTTTGCACTGACACATAGGCGGGAAGATATACAAGCAATTAAATTTGATCTGGCTAGTCAAAAATCTACAGGAAGTTAGCCTATATTGCGTATAATTAAATTGTCAATTTTCAGCAACACTTCGTTACTAGAACGAGTCCTCATAGTTGTCAGTCTTTATGAATATAGACCAATAATAATATATATTTTTAATTAGAAAGTGTTTCAAATTAAACTCGTAATTAATTCTCATTGCCTTCTCTCAGAAACGTTCTAAGCCTAGGTCTTTGCCCCACTATTTTTCGACGTTTCTTAAATAAAGGTTAGTTAGTTAAGATTCTTATCTCCGTATCCAGAAACGCAAATCAAAAGATGAGAATACCTAAAATTTATGCTGCCCTGTTACATGGCAATAGAAATGAAATGGACAGCTATACATGTAAGGACTGCTCAGGTTTAATTGACGTTTGTGGATTCGGGCGTCAGACGCTCATCCAGTAGTTCGGTAACACTGTCAAAACTGTAGGATGTGAATTTCTTGCTGGTGTCAAAGTATGCGGCATAAACGAATTTTCATTTCATTTCATTTCATTTATTCATTATATCAAGTGGTAAGTACATAAAGATCTTAAAATTATTTTGGAGCGCACATGAACCCTGTAGGGCACTATAATATAAACATATAATTATTATTTTTAATTCTGTATACTAACTAATTACATTAATAAAGTTGTTACTAAACAACAAGATTTATTTAATAAACAAGGATGACATACACATGTTAAAATCTAAGTGTGTTGTGTTGTGTTGTCAGTGTATCAATCATTAATTCTATTGATTTATTAGTATAATATAATTGGTTTATTTATTTATCTGATAAATATTCTGCGATGGAGTAGAAAGCTTTATTTATAAGAAAGTTCTTTAATTTATTTTTAAATGATCTTAAACTTTTTTCTTGTCTGATTATTAGTGGAATTTTATTATATATGATTATAGACCTGTAGAAAGAGCTTGATTAAAACATTTCCAGTTTAGGTTCTGGTAAAGCTAATTGATCGACAAACCTAGGATTAGTCCTGTATTCGTAGTATTCTGGATACTTGCGAACGAACACAGCTATTTCCATTATGTATAGGGAGGTGAGGGTTAGCAACTTTAATCTAGTGAAGTGAGGTCTACAGCTGTCGGTTTGTTGGATATTGACAATTATACGGAGGCATTTCTTCTGCATTATCTTTGGTTGCGTTGACATAGAGGTAAGATATTTTCACACCTGCGTTATTAAGTTAATCACTTTAAACCACTCGTTCATGAAGCACTCCCGAACTTTGACGAACACGCCAATAATCGATACAATTTTGTTTTTTTGTCGACACGGTTGGCGCAGTGCGCTGTGGTACCTTTATTTGTGTAGTGTCCCGGGTTCGATTCCCGGTCGGGTCAATTCAGGAAATGATCTTTTCTGAATTGACTTGGGTCTGGGTGTGCTGGGAGACGTCCCTGGCTTAATTACCTGTCTGGTACCTCGTGACACAAGGATATTTATCCTTACTTCGAGACCATGACAAGTGGTGTGTTGTCTGGCGCATATTTATATTTATTTATATTTTACCAACACGTGAAGAATGTCAAACAATTTGGTCGCTTATGAAAAAGATTCTCGATTTACAGGCGGACAACGAAGTGGTAAAGGTTCCCTTTTTTCTTACACCTAATTTAAAAAGATACTTACTTTCCCGCGTTTCACTTTTCCAAACTCTAAAACAGTGTGTCCCACGCATTATCGGAGCAGAGCGAGGGCACGGCAGGGAGATATCAAAAGATTCCTCATCAAAAATGGACGACCAATGTCGAGACGGGAGTGCCTGAAGGAAGAGTGCAACTGTATGCACCGTGGATTATTTCAATGAGTTATCTGGCAGGATATTGGGTAAGGTTTTAAGGATAAACGCAGCCTGTTTAAAATGAAAGGTTTAAGGTCTGATAAAGATAGTTAAAGTAGGTAGTAAATCATGTTCCCTGCGGTTAGGGGATAAGAATACAACCGAGATGGCCACCATCAGGTTTTAGTGGGTAGGGGTCTCTGTTTTCTCAGGATTTTCAAGTCCCATATATCCCAGGTGTCCCGAACCCAGGGCCTTGGGAATGCCTAAAGGCATTACCTGACGCAAAAAAAATAGTTAGTAAATCATCACTCGTCAATTGGATTAGATGATTGATTTCGAAGATGGAGGCCTTTGCCTAGTTGTTGTTGTTTGCCTAGTTGTTGGTATGTAGACAGTTTCTTATTGCTAAAAATAAACTCAATGCTGCAGTATTCAGCGAGTGAGAGTGAGGAAAAATCTTTAATTACTCGTATGCAGGGGAACCATATCGCTTGGATGCAATATCTTACGTCAACATTCAGGTGTAACAAATTCACGAGACAAAAAATTATAATGTAGCTAATGAAAATATAGTGAACAAATTTTTTACATTTAATGACAATATGTTTTTTCAATAAATATCTCAACTCTGGCCCTGGATCATCAAACTAAGCAGAGCTCGTAATTTTGGTGTCAAAGACTGCTAACATACTTAACTGTTTCTAAATCCATACTTTAAATGTATGACTTACCCAGCCACCGAAAAACTTTAAAAGCGTAACTATACTGACTAACTATATGTATGTAGAATATTTAGATCGTATTAATATCATGTATATCTTTCTATGATATAATTATCTACAGTGATAATGTTATTGACGATTCGAAAGAACTGTAATTTTAAAAGGTCTACTTAAATAAAGTGTTATTGATTTGATTTAAAACATAAATGTTCATTCCATGAGTCTCCATCGTGAGCGGGGATCGAACTCTCGACGATGCTAAAAGCATCCTGCCCATTCATCAGTTCACATTCAGTTCATATTTGAAAACTATTCGAAGTTTTAATTACTTTTTAAGACAACAAACGTCTACTTAGACTCAGACAGTAAACACAACTTATCTTACGAGAGCTTTCAGTATTGAAAGCAGCGATATGTGACCCAAACATACAAATCATCTTACTAACCACCCCTACAAATTTGAACCTTAAACCTTGGAGTGTAAATGTTTTTTGCAACCGTTTTGCTTTGAAAAGTACAGCTCATGCTTTAATGAGTTATAAAATATTCATAGAGAAGAACTGGGAGTGATTTTTTTCGTCGCATGTCATTCGCTTTGCCTCATAATAGGGGATAAAAATTTAATGTTTTGGGGGCATGGAGAAACACACGTGACATGTCTGGAGAGAGCCCTTTTTAAATGTATTTAAGGCTACCAAGGAACTTTATTCCATCATCATCTGAAAGACCATTGCAAGACTGGAGATTTTGAATTTTAATTTGTATTATTTATTGGTAATTTTAATTTTGTTCTTTATTGTTTATTAATTATAATAATTGAATATATAATAATGTAGAGTTAGAGTACGTTAGAGCGGTAAAACAAATATGAACTTTATAATATCATGTTATCAAAAACTAAAATTGTACCGTGTTTTCTGCGAATATACGAATTCTTTTTCTTCTTCTGCCTTTTCATTAATAAGCCAAATTAAAGATAAATTATTGTCTTCATTCATTGCACGAACTAGTACAACAGGTAATTACAGAAAAAGTTATTCAACGTATACAATACAATGAAAATTAACGAAAAATAAAATTGATTGATTGATTCGAGCCTAGTAATAATAATAATAAATAATACTAATAATACTAATTAGCTCTGACGCGCTTACGAAAAGTACAATTACTCGATTTTTGTCGATTTTGAGTTATTTAAATATTCGGAATCAGGGAATCGAGATCTATAACTCTAGGTAACTTTTCATGTCTCCTTCAGGAACCTCATTTTTCAGTTAGCAATGTGTCCGCACGTGCTGTGTGCATCCACCTTCAGGAATGCGTGTTATTCAGTCTATCACAAGTTTTCAATAAGTTAGATGGTACGCAGATTATGAACTGAATGGATACATTTCTGTAACTGTATTTAACGTCATGTAAAACAACGCTAGAGCATGTTAATCGCATGTTAAGTACACAGTACACCTGACTGTTAATAAAACTCTTTTCTAATCAACAAATCTACCAACAACAGCTGCTAAATGATTTTAAATGACACACAAACGGTGTATCACTGTCATTACTTAAAAACGGTATTAAAATCAAAACCACAGGCTTGGTTAGTGAAAATCGTTGTAATTGTCCTGATATGTATCAGTGACGGTCATCGTGGGGCGAATTTTTAATTTTCGTAATAGATTTAAATGTAGTTTTGCTATAGCGTTTTGTATAACTTAGCTAGTTCAAATGGAGCACTTGGACTGAGTTACTATCATATTTTTTCAATTTTATGTGCCAGTAAATCTCAATAATAATAATTTGTTCAATAATTTGTATCTCTGTTTTTAGCATAGTGACGTCATAATGTACTGTTTACTTAATCTAAGATCTAAAAATACCATGTGGCATGCAATAAAAAAAAATATTGATGAGACAATGTCGGCTACTACACTACTACTTTGCTTAGATGATATGAAATCTTTTCTCTGCATTGCACAATTCAAAATCCCCATGTTCTCTGTAGAATCTTGCGGACTGTAAGTGATTGATTTAAGCATTGAGTCTGCCAATTGTATCGTATTTTATGGGCAATTATAGAATAAATAAATGAATGAAATACAGAAATAAGCGACCGCGTTATGTAGATTTTTATTTATTATGAAAACGAGTTACAACGAAGATAAGCATCAGACACACCTAGACCCAGTACGAATATAGTAATAATGAGGTATAAAAGTACAGGTTCATGTTAAAAAAACTTAAAAGCCCACTCTCATAATTATTGTTATTACTTTTGATTTAAATAAATAAATAAATATCTGGGACAATTCACACCAAGATCATCTGACCCCAAACTAAGCAGAGCTTGTAATATGGGCGTCAGAGACTGAATAACATACTTAAATATTTCTAAATACATACTTAAATAGATAATAACACCCAGACACACAACAAATACAAATGTTCGTCACACAAATATTTGTCATGGGTGGGGATCGAACCCAAGACCTCCGGCGCTAAAGGCAGGATCGCTGTCATTGCGCCAACAGGCCAGTCAATTAGAATCCATTAGCGATGGCTCTCAAGTGAACTCGTTACAATATCAGTTTTAACTTCCTCTACAATCTGGCCACACCTAATGGGAACCAAAATATAGAATTAAATTAAATATAACGTGATACTTAATATTATTTTGGTTTATTGACTTGCGTGTTGGTGTGTAGCGTGTTACTGTCGCACAGGTTATTTATTCTCAGTTAACATTGGTTGAACAAATCAGATCACGATAAGTATAAATAGATAATTTTATTAAGACATCACATAATATAACATATAGAACTTAGTTTACTAAGTTTTATCCTTTCAAAAGTTTCACTTACACTTGACCCTAATGTGAGATTCGAATCTGGGACCCTTTGAGTCTCAACTAGGCGATCGGCCCACTGCGCTAAATGGGTCAAATGTTACAACATTGCCGATAAATCTACTCGATTCACGTTTCCTGATTGGCCGTCGTAACTATTGAAATAAAATGCAGAATTTACAAAAAGCCCGCCTTTTTCTAATATAATTACTTATACTTGCCTGACCGCGTAGAGTTGCTACTATATTCACTCTGAATTTTTAAAATGAAGTATTCAGGCACCTTTTTGACAGAACCCGCCAAAAACAAAATACATCATGTGAAAAATTACACCAAGTTCGACGTAACAAAAAAAATCGTGACAGTGCGACTGGCCGCGCCACCGTTTCTGACCGGTATCGCCTGTAAACACACTGTGTCTGTGTGAGTGACCAAAATGGCGGTTTTCTTTAAGCGGACCATCTGCAAGGGGCGCCGCACCGTATGCGTAATTATTTTGTGCTATAGATTATAATATCGTACCATAGCAGATACCTAATGATAATAGATGGCCAGCTCAGTGATTGCTATGCATTTCTGTCAGCCTCATATTCTGGACTTCACGACCGCTTTCCATAAGGTGAAGTGAGGTCATCTTGACAAACATAAAAAAAGATGAAATTATAACTTTGTGAAACAAATCAATTTAGACGAATTGATTGGTTATTATTCCTTAAAAAAATTCAATGCAACTTTCCATTTTAACTACTTTTTCGTTACATATTCAAAGACTTTCTCAACTTTGGGTGACATTTAAGATCTTAAATGGCAAGTCTTGAACCGGAGTTTAAAAACAGAAATCATTGCCTGAACAGCTTGCTTAAGTAGACAAAACTTTTTATCGGGCCATGTCTCCTCTTTAATCACCAAAGGAAGGGGAACTTCTTCACCTCCTTAACAAATTTTAAGGGAGGGTGGAAGGAAATCAAGAACAACAAAATGGCAACACCTCCCGAGTGTTCTTAATAGGTTCATGTATCAATTCGGAGCCAGGGCTGGCAAAAAAGTTGGCGAAAAACGCGCTAACTGCTGAACTCGAGAAGTTGAACAAGTTGTCATCGGTGAGTTTATTTAGGGCTCGGTAAGGGCCCTTGCAGGTTTGTTTCGGGACGCTGCTTTTGGATATACTTACCGGGCATTATCAAAAGACTAACATAAACGATTTTTTTCATTTAATTTAGGGTTATTCTACATAATCGGACAAACAGTCAATTGAAAAAAAAAAACATTTTTACTTACATAGTTCCTACATCAGTTAGGTACTCAGTGTGCCATATCGTTTTTCGTAAGTATTTTGATAATCAATCTGTATGCTTACGCTGATGATTTTTATTTCTTTAATATTGTATTATCTCATTTCGCATCAGTTCATTTTGGTAGTGACAGCTAAAAGTTTTGGGCTTGTTCTGTCGCTAGGGTCTGCGGTGACATTTTTGTATGGGATTTGAGTTGCTGTAGTAAACTACTGTGATTTACCTGAGGCCAACTCATGGTAGAGGTAATAATGACTTTTGTATCATGAGAGATTGGGATGTTATCTTAGAACATTTTTTTATGTTGTCCAAGCGCAAAGTTTTAGATTACTTGGTTTAAAATTTGCTCTTTTTCTATCAAAGTACAATACTCAACGAATATGCTTAGTTAATGAATGTTGGCGAAAAAATAAAAACCATATTTTTTAACATAACCAAATGCTTTCATATTATTTTAACCCTTTGACTAACGTGCGGTCGGCTGTATAGTATATAGTCTCCTTAGTAGCTATGCTAATAAAATGATATTGTTTTCTTTAGAAAGTGCTATCAATTAAGAAGTATGACAGTCACATTTTATTAATCCACCAAGTCGGGAAATGTCAGCTATTAATGTTAGAAAGTTCAGCTGTTTAGACACAAGGTGCGAAGTAAAGTAACTGGTATAAATAACAGTTATTTATAACAGTTATAAATAACAGTTATTCGTTATATAATTCACAATTTTAATGGTACGTTTTTCATTTAACTTTTTGAATGTTGCGTTTTTTTATTTGTTAAACTAAGAGTTATAGAGGTCCGAAAGTTTACTATCTTATTCTTTTAATTAATTAGATTGCTTTTTTGATTTCTTTCACGTAGATATGAAGTTATTGCGTTGGGAATGTAAAAAAATCTCGTTGTTCAGTTCGTTGTCAGTCAAGTTCCGCACGATATATTTTTAAGTGCATATATCTAAATTAGATTTTTGATAGTTTTATTTATTTGTTTGTGTCCATCTTTAGTACTCGCCATTCTAAACAAGAGAAAAGGCAAAATTACTAAGTTTTATTTAGTGATGTCACTTACAGTTAGTATTCTCAACTAAGTCAAAGCATGTGTGACGATTACCTGCGACGGTCCTCAGGATGTCGCTGTGACTGCCTTCGACAATGATTGCTATCAACAGTTCTATCTATCTCTTCACTCAGAGAACACTCTGAAACTGCAACTTAGAGAATATCGATTGCAAAGAGAATTCGCCAATTGACTGTAATGAAAATTGAAGACGAAAAGTGTTGCATAGTGTAGCTAAGTGAACAATAACTATGTTGGATAATATTTATTTTGAAGTAAATAACGTCCATTATATTTAATTTTTACAAAACAAATTTCCATTTATAGATGCGAGGGCAATGACACACGAAACACGGACGGCCATGCCGTGACGTCATAACTCTGACATAGGTCCCGACTTCGATGATATTGTTTGGTTAACGAGATTTACCTGAGTTTACAGCCATTTGTTATTGCATTATCTTTGTTTTACAAGTTTAAAAATCGCAAATTATAAAAAGCAACAAACTAAAATTTGCACAAGACTAGTAAAAACTTATTTTATTCATTTATTATTGAATTCAATGACAGTAATACATTTCTACACGTGGAAAGGAACGTGTTTCAACCGTAGTGACCTAAAAGTCACGTGACCTAGCGTTAAAGATAATTAAAACTGGCGCAGAAATTCAATACACGCCGAAAAAACTGTAGTTTTCACCAATATATAGAACTACATTTTTGTTGTGAAATCTTTTGTGAGGGGCATTAGGCATTCTTTTACGAACATCAAACAAACCCCTTTTCGAGGAACAGTCAAATAGCGAATTTATGCTTTAAAAGCATTATCATCATTCGCAGCCTTATGACATCCACTGTCAAACGTAGGTGAAGCCCCCATAGATTTCGTAGGCGACCGGTTGTGGGCGGCCTGCATCCGCCGGAATCCTGCAACCTTCATAAAGTAACCTGCCTTTGTGAACGTGTGCCATTAAAAAAAAAGAGGGCATGCGTTAAAGACTGACGTAGCGTGTAAGCTGTTAAGGTGCCAGTGACCTGACGGCCATTGGGGCAGAAAATATCTAAATCGGAGACCTTTTGAGGAACATTATGCCAACATATCCTTATTTTTCCGCAGAGACTGTCACTATCCATAAAAGCATCCGTCTTTTCCGCGATGCTAACGGGTTAAGGCCTCCCAAACGTGGAAACTTGTCCGAATCCGCCGATAAGTCCGCCTAATTAACAGAGAGGGCGACAGCAAAAATCCATCTGCAAGGCGCCACTTAAGGGCACTCTGGTACCTCAACTGTGGACGCTCTTTGCGACAGCGGCGCGGCAGTAGGAAAAGAAGGAGGCGGTACATTCAGGATATTAATATTGGTAATCAGGAGCAAAGAATTCAAGGTCGAGTTTTGAAAAAAATATATTCAAATCATTGATTTCTCTTAATTCGAATTCGAAAAAAAAACAGATAATACAATTCATCTGTGCTTAGATAAAAATAGACCATCCATAGTCCGTCAGTTGCCAACTGCTATTTCTACGAGTATACTCGTAGTAAAGCATCGATTGCATAGCAATCATTGCTTTTTTGTTCATGTATTTTTTAAATTTGAGACATTAGAACTGTAAATTTCATTTAAACAATAAAATAAAATGTTGCACTTATAGATTTATTTTTTATATAATGATATCCTGGCTTTTTATACGATAGCTAATCGATGTTGAGTTCCAGGAAGCCATTTTTTCAAATTCCATAAAAAATTTAAAAACGAACTCATATTTAAAAAAAACTACCCCATTGCTGACACGAAAGTAACAAGTCAACATACAAATGATGTTATGAAATCATTTCCGTCTCAAAACCGTGTAACCTTTTATCATATATCGCGTTGGTCACAAACAAGCATGCGGACCGTCTGCTGGTTAGCGGTCACCGCAGATCATGAACCAGCGCATCATCAAGGACAATGCCAACCCTGTGAACACCTCCCCAAACCCTCTTGAAGAACTGCAGGCCTTCAAGGTGAGGATGGCCAGCCCAGTGATTCGTTTGCATGACTGGGCTTGTCAGCCTCAAATCTGGCCCTCACGACCACTTTCCATAAGGTGGAGTGAGGTCACCTTGACCTTGACACTAGGTCATTGACACCTTGAATGCTTTAATACCTTATCCATTTCCGAAGTTTCGCACCTCCCCCTACCCGAAGGTACGGCTACATTAGCCGTCAACGCACACCGCAGACAATAATGGCTCCTGAGATTTCCCAGACGTGCCCTACGACCTACCAATTTGGATAAAGTTATCAAATTTTCAAAACTGCGTAACGCATTACCACCCCTCGTTACGCGCACAGTAATTATAATTGAAATCATGGAAGCGTTTTTGAGTTAATTAGGCAAATTGTGTCAGAGTTCAGATTGTGAGTTGGACAAAGTCTTGCATTTATGACTCTCTGTTGGCCGTGCGAGGATGTACTTTTACTTCCGGTGTCCTTCCTTCCTACTCATAATATAAATACGAAATTTGTTCTGACATGAAGATGTTTGAATTAGATTCACTAAATTCACATAATAGAAAAAGCTACATCAAATGAATACAAAATGCCTCGACGTCATATTGTTACTGGACGGATACTTTAGGCTCCCTGTTCATTTTTCATTACTTCCCAGGCACTTTATTACTTTTTAATTCTTTTTTTTCTATCGCGGATCGTGTGGTCCCGATTTCAAATCTGGCCAGAACCAAAATCTTTTTGTTCATTGTTTAATTTCCGACTATCTCTCCGGTGATGGAAACATTGATAAAAAACCAAATCAACCCGGATAGCGGCGGAAGGCTCACCACTTACCACGTTGGGTTCTAATACGATTGGTGAAAAGTGCGCTTCTGAGTGTTCCGTTCACCATGACGGCAACAGTCACTTGCCTCTGACTACCCCGTTTGGGATAAAGTCGTGCGTGACGGTATGTTAATACTTTTTTTTCCTGTTTTTTGCGGGTCTAGCCCCTGATCCTGATCTTACTTAAAATAACGTCTTTAAAAAAAAATGTATCAACAAATTGTTGGACCTTCAAAGATTCTTATACTCTTTTCCTTTTATTATTAACTAATAAAACTATAAAAAAACCGTCTATTTTTTATGTTAAAAGGAGCAACCGAGCTCGAAGGTCACCAGATGGAAGGTGATCACCTCCGCCCTATAAAATTTCGTTTCACAGAAAATGTTGCTCAGATTCTCATTAAATAGAATAATCAATACGCATAGTTACCTCAAAGATATTTGAATCATAGTTTTTTGATACGAATAAAATGTATACCATAAAAAAATCATATTTTTGCTCATAATGTTTAGTAAAAATAAAACTTATTTCCAAAAATAATATTCTATTGAGGGAAAATTATAATTACCTAATTTCAATATATAATTTTTTTTGCTACTCTTGTTTATTTGTCGACATTCGGTTCTTACACTGGTCGCAGTTCTAACCTTACCTAACCAATATAAGTTTTTCAATTTTTTAAACTTATTACTGTGTTTTTCAATTTTCCCTCAATTATCGACCTATCAATATTAGTAAAAAAATCTACTGTTTCATAATTTGTGTAAATAAAAAGTGAGATTATGAAATGCAATGTATTGGTTTTTTGTGAAATATGTTTCTATAAAGTAAATAGGCGGATATGGACTGAATATTCTATGAATCATTTTCTGCGAAACGAAATGTGATTAAAGTTCTGCCTGTGAAACAAGATAACACCCATCTTTAAGCCTACAATTTGCATTCATAAACCACATTTACTCCAAACCGACAATTAATCCAAATCCAGATCATGTACCCAATTTCCCCGTTATTAACGCCACGTCCTCATTCGGACACAGGCCGGCTAGCTCTGACCTTGCACATCGCATTATCTGTGGTAACGAAGACAGACGCCCGACGAACGAAACTCATCACATCACTATAATACGTAATTACACGCCTACAAGTATGATAATTATTCAGCACTTGGATGACGCCCGACCGCTGATTCTGTTCGTATATATATAGGAGCGGTTACAACCGTTTTACCATTGAAGGTAACGCAGTGTTATTTTAGATGTTGTTTGTGATATTTATGAACTAACACGGGTGCTGATAAACAGTAATTCATTTATTTATTTATTAACACAGATACAAACATATTCTTATAGCTATTAAGGCCAATACGTTTATATTGTTACTTCAAATCTATTTTACAAAACTAGGTACTCGTAGTGTCTTTATTTGTAACAAAACACTGCAAGGAATCTGCGAATACGCAGAATTGCTCGGTCTTCCGTAGAAATCATTCTGATGAAGGTTGTCGGGAGAAGATCGCATGGTATCGATGAGTCCGCCTAAACTGAACTGTATATGAGTTGTCTCTGTAGTATTAATCTTTGAAATTTTTGCAATACAAATCAATCATTTATCTTTTCTTATCCGCATTTTCATTAAAAAAAAGTACTTATTTTAATTTCCATTACAAATTTCCTCTGATATTATTAAATGACATCCTTTTTTGCGTCTTGTTATTTCTTAAAAAGGAAATAAGTATCACTGCTGCTAGTATCAACGTTTATAAAATGAAGTTGAAAGCAAATTTTATTATTATTTTTATATAATATAGCTGCAGGAACATCAAACTTTAAGAGTGCTCATAAAAATTGCAAACGTTTGAATTGTGAGTACGAGCTGCGACCACAATAATTTACTGCCACTATTGGCGTATTTACAAATGTAACCCCATTCCCACCTGTGATAAACAATCATTTAAAATAGTTTACACTGGAATGCTGTGACCTATCGTAGGTCGTTTGTCCTTGCGTTGCGACATTCTCCATTTAAGATCTGAAAATCATACTCCCGAACCCAAAAACGTCAATCAAAACTGAGCAGTCCTTACATAGCTGTCCTTTTTATTACTATTGACATGTGGCGGCAGCATCAATTTGAGGTGTGTAGTTTCTAACTATCATCTCGATATAGTTCCACCTAATAATGCCGTTTGACACGTACCAATTTTCGGTTCATTTGATATTAAAAGCTTTTCAGCGCGCCGGCAGGGGGCAACGTCATCGACTATTCAGCTAAATAGCTGCTGCTAGTTACTAGTGCGAACTAGTTGGGTGGAACTAGCGCTTCACTGATATTGGCTTGCTGGTTTTACTGCTTTGAATGAGAATTATCTATTAATAAGCACTAGATGATTAAGCTAACACCCATCAATTGTAGCATGGACTTGATTTCAAAGATGGATGTTTTTACCATAGTAAGGCATTATTTTACTGTTTACGAAATTTTAATTATGTATGAATAGCTTAGGTAGTGAAAATACCAGTAAACAATAATTGACATGGTTGGTTTTCCCAAGTACGTTTTTGACGTGTTTTTGCTGAAAACTGATGTGTAATGTTTGACTAGAATGTTTTTTTTTCTATGTACTTCAAATAGTGATTTACCAAGGTTCAAAGCTTTCAGGAGAGTAGCTTTCAATTTCAATTTCTTTATTTGTATAAGTGTTTACACTACATAGTTGATAGAGTTTAAAAGTACTTACAACATAGTTGCCGCTAAGGTATTGCAAGACTAATTTAGGCTAAAATTCAAAGACCTAGAATCTAATTACAGTGCAGTGAAGTGCAATTGTTTCATTTAAAGTTTCTGAGGCTTCAGTTTAATCAAAGAGCAAAATAATTGTAAAATAAATTAAACAAGCTAATTATAGGTTAGCCGTAAGGAATGATCGAACTAATCTACGAGTATAAAGTATTTAAACAGCCTTACAAAAATGGCGTTCGTGAAAAAGCAATAATGCTGGTGCCATTTGAAAACACTACTACTTGGTATGACACGCTTTTAGCGATGCCAAGATGATACCTTGCTGCATCGCTTTGTTGCGTCCTTTTGAATGTGTGTAAAGTTTTGAGATCCCTTATTGCCATAACAGAGTGGGAAGTATAAATGTTAGTATAAATGTTCGGTGGGAAGTATAAGTGTTAGTATAAATGTTCGGTTTTCGCCAAAATCTATGAGACAATCTTGAATAATCATATTGGTAATCAGGTTTGTACATTGTTGCATGATGACCAGTATGGATTTCGGCATGCCCGTTCTACTGTCACTAATCTTGTAGCACATGCGGATTGCGTCTGTTCTGAAATGGACCGGGGTCGGCAAGTGGACGTGGCCTACTTTGATTTTAGAAGGGCCTTCGACTTGGTTGATAACGATATCTTGCTGCGGAAGTTAGCTATAGTAGGCTTCACACCTAACCTGCTTAAACTAATGTCTTCCTACCTTCGTAATCGCCGTCAATATGTCAGACTGAACGGATATGAATCTCCCGAATACTATACTAGATCGGGAGTGAGTCAGGGAAGTACCTTGGGCCCTACTTTGTTTTTGATTTTTGTCAATGATTTGCCAGACAAGATTTACGTAGCCAAATGCCTTTTATTCGCAGATGACCTTAAATTGAGTCTAGGAATTGGAAGTAATGACGATACTGAGGCATTGCAGAGGGACATTAACTCTGTAGGGGAATGGAGCCAAAGCAATCGTCTCCCGCTGAATGGAAATAAATGTAAAGTTGTTACTTGTTCCCGTAAACGCTGTTTGACAGATACAACCTATAGCCTATTTGACGCACCATTGGAAAGAGTAAATAGTATACGCGACTTAGGATTAGAAATTGACATCAAATTTGACTTTCATACACATGTGACAACAATCTGCAAGATGGCTAATAGGATGTTAGGATTTGTTTTAAGAACCGCTAGTCAGTTTAGCAACCTGAAAGCGGCAGAAGTTTTATACAATGCCTATGTCCGCAGTAGGTTAGAATATGGTGCGGTTATCTGGGATCCGTATGAAAATAAATTTGCGCTTATGGTAGAGAAAATACAGCGTAAGTTTGCCCGCTGGCTGTATAAAAAAAGATACGGATACTATTCTTATTTGTACCCGTCTATGTTTGTCTCTGCAATGGTCGATTTGAACTCCCTCAAGTTCAGACGACTAATGCTATTACTAAAGCATTACCTTTCAATAATTCGCAACGTAATTGAAAGCCCAGCGGTGTTAGAGAAATTTTGCCTTTTGGTCCCTTTAAATATTCCACGTGACTCGGACGGGCAGGTCGCGCCGCGCCGCCGGCCCCGGCTGCTGGCGCGGCCGACCTCGCGCACGCAGCGCGCCGCGCACGCGCCCACCGCCCGCGCACTCCGCTGTATCGGGGACTTGCTCGCTCAGCACAATGACATTGACATCTTCGCCGACAAGCTGGGCCACATATTTAATCAATTTTGTATTTTTTTAAATGACACGCATCTCTAGTATTTTATTTGTTTGATTTTGATGATTATTGTGCCTAATTGTATTGACCTTTGTTAGTTGTATCTCTTTGTAATTTGACTGTTTCTTTTTTCATTTGTTTCTCATTGTTAATCTATGACTTTATTTGTTTGTGTTGTGTTTGCTTTTATAATTTTAACATTTTATTGACCTTTTGTGACATTTTATTCTGACAATTTTATATCTTGACATTCATTCTCATTTCAATATGTACTTTGACTTTTTTTTTTGTACTATTCTATATAATATATATATAATATAATTTTGATTCCTTAATTTGTATATTAAACTTGTAAGCACCTTGGACTTAGTCTGTAAGCATGCAAGTGTTTTGAATGAATAAATAAAATAGTAGATCCTCAACATCTATCAATAAAACCAATCAAATCCCGAATGTAATAAACATATAACATTTGTAAATTAAAATTGTATGTAAGTAATATGTCGTTTTAAATCGAATAGGCAATGCTACAAAGTATCTGTAAATTAGTTGAATAATTTGAAAGTCTTAAAAAGCATTTTTTTAGAAAACTCGTTGTTGTGCAAGCCTGCCACTACCAAACAATTTAGTATCTACGTCTACCACGAGTTGCCACTTTGAATTTACATTATCGTTCGCGTAAAAAAATGTATTGGGATTTGACATGACACTGTCAAATCCCAACAACAGCAACAACAAAAATTGTTGCGATTATAATGTAAATTTAAAGTAGAAACTCGTGGTAGATTAAACTGGTTTAAAGTTTACTTCACAAGTACCGAGATAGCACTTGACATGGCCAGACAGCGTCATTTTAAGAGCTTCCTAACTTCAAGGTATCCTTTACAACTTTAATTTAAGTCAAACCAGTCTTCCCAACATTTTGACATGACCACACAATTTGACATATTTCTATGATGCTAATGAAAATCAAACTTATACCGTAATACAGTTGAACACATATTGAAAGTTTCCTAACAGATGCAAAATAGTCTCTATCGCATTCACATAAGGTGATACTCGTAGTGTTACGCTTGAGCTTTTGGTTGACCGTACCTCACAACTACGGAGCTTTTATTAACATAAAATAACACTTAAAATTCCCTGCTACCCCTCTGAACTTTATTAGAAGATATCTTGGCGATAACTTTGCAAAATATAAATAAAATGACAATAGAATAATTACATAACAAACGGTGGGGTGGTTTTATCCCTCAACCCTTTCGCGGAGACGTTTTTAAACAGGAAAAGCCATAAAACAGGATTTGCATAGCGGTTTTAATGTGTGAGTATTTATGGATGTTTCAAAAAGTTTATGAGAAAGATATATTTACTGTACAATTGTCCCTTTTAACTGTTCTTTTTGGCGAACCTTTAACGGCCGAATGTGTAATGATACACGCCTAAACATTATTTGCCTGAAGAATGTTAATTTAATGACATCCTATCTGATGCTGAATGATCATCTACAAAATCTCCAAATATTAATGATACTTTACTGCCTGAGGTCGTGGGTTCGATTCCCACTCATGACAAACGAACATTTGTGCTTGATGAGTGTCCGGTTGTATATTTTCTATTTAAGTATGTATTCAAAATATTTAAGTATGTTTATCAGTCTCTGACACCCATAGTACAAGCCCTACTTTGGGGTCAGATGATCTTGGTGTTATTTGACCCGGATATTATATTTGTTCATTTATTTATTTTTTAATGACCCTATATACATACATACTAATACAATCAATGACTCTTTTGCGGAAGAGTAAAGTTGTAACAGAGGCGAATATAATTTTTTTATTTAAACTTAGACGGTAGTGATACTTCTCTCTGGTTGGTAATGTCTGAATGTCGTGATTATAAGATGGCATGTAAAGAAGCTGACAAATTATCTTTACTGTGTGACAGTAATCATTTTGGTCACTTTGTTGATCTCTAGTGTAGCTGCATCCTTAAGTTGATCAGACCATATTGTAAGTAGTTGGTGTTCAGCCTTTTATCTCTTACGTATTACGAACGATCATCATCTTTTCAAAGTTTTCGTCACATCAACCTAAGTTGAGCATTATCAGTGGATAAATAAATAATAAATAAATAAATAAAATAAATATCCCTGGACATTATTCCACACACCGCCATCTAGCCCAAAAGTAAGCTAATTAAAGCTTGTGTTATGGGATACTAGACAACGGATTAACATACTTAAATACATTTTCTTTTGTAAATACATACTTATTATACATAGGAGACACCCAGACCAGTACAAACAGACATGTTCATGCACACAAATGTTTGTACTGTGCGGGGATCGAACCCGCGACCTCTGGTGTAGTAGCCAACTTCTTAACCATTACACCAAGTCGGTCGTCAAATGGATACATATCGATAGCGCATCTCGACGCAAACGTTTGCAGAGCAGTACGGTACAGAGTAGAACAGTAGTGGTCATCCCGAGAGCATTCACACTGCACAAATGTTGACCAACTTACGACTGCGCCGCGCTGCTGGCTTCACGTCGGCAAGTCGACTGGACTGACACTACTTACATATAAAAAGCGATAGAATTTGACCACAGTTGAGTGATGTCGGGAACCGATGATCAGTGAAGTCAGCAATTTGTTCAGATCCTTGATAAGACCTGTGGCTGTATTAATATCTTGGTAGTATCGCAGCGTGACCGTTTACGATTCTAAAAATGCTCACTTTGACTATTCAATTGACTTTGATTATACCTATGTATTATGATGTCACCTTTTCAGAGCTACTTCTGCAACAGAAAAGTTTTAGACTGGTACTATTTGACAGATAAATAATGGTTCAAATAAGAGTTCGTTATACTCGTACAACTGAAATAGAAATAGAAATAGAAATTTATTTGCAAAACCAAGTGTTACAAGGGGTCTTAAATAAAATGGGTACTTACAACTTAGTTACCTTGTACAGGTGTAGCAAGTGTTCATTTGAACATTTTCCTATAAACTAATAATAACAGTGGCTAAATCAAATGTTCTTACATATAGCAATAAAATTAATGGAGATAGTTTTAGTTTATATTATCTTAACTTAACTGGTCACGTGACCGGGAATAAGAGATCATCATACCAAAATGCCAGGACGCTCAATTCAAAGATAAATGCGAGCAAGCTTTATGAGATTGTTATAAGGCCCTGATATTCTTTCCTTCTGATATTTTTCCAGGACAATAAAATTGGTACGTCCCTGCTAGCATGTTACTTAAGAACACTGAAATATAATCATCAATCAGTCAAGCAGGCTGTGAACCCTAATCCTGATCCCTGCACGACCTGGCGCATCTTTTCTACATCTCATCTGCTTCCAATAACGAGAAGGCAAGTTAGTCGCAATGGGCAAAATCTCAATTGTGGATCAAACAATATCGGTAAAATGGTTGAATTAACGTATACCAAGCATCGGAGCAATCCAATACTGGAAGACTTCAGAACGTAGGGGTTTAGCTGCGTTGATGACGTCAAAGTGATTTGTACTGCAGTGGAACAGTGTACAGGCATAACTCTGCTCTCTCTTACTCACATATTTCGTGTACACAATAAACTGGACATCACAAATAGGCACCCAAATGTCCTGAGAAATTAAAGTGTCTCACGTCCGGATAAATTTTAGTGTATCTGGATGTTTGCGTGGTGAAATGAATTTGAGAAATAATATTTCAGCGATCTAAACGCAGCACAGCAACCGACGCTGTAATGATGTCCTATTGACTACGGTCAGAGCATTGAAAGAAACACATCCCGGTCAGTGTACACACGGCCTAATAGGGCCTATTCATCCGCTGCACTCGCTATTAGAAACGTATTGCACATGCAGAAAGGGAATCTTTGATAATAAATGAATGAAAGTCTTCCTCATTAACGTGGTTATTAGCGGTTTTGTAAGGAAGAAGGAATGCATTTACACTAGCTGTTGCCTGCCGCTTTGTCTGAATGGACTCAAATTAATTCGCATGAATTCATTTTTTAACTTTGTAAGTATAGGTACTAGGAATAATATAAGGTCATTAGAATCGTTACTAGATATGAGATTTTTACCATTTTTTTTGTTGAGAGCGTCGTGGCCTAGTGGTTCAGCACCCGAACTCAGATCGTGGATCGTGTGATTCAGAGTTCAAATCTGGCGAGAACCAAAATCTTTGTGATCATTGTTAAATATCCGACTTACCGATCGATAACAAACCAAATCAACCCGGATAACGGCGGAAGGCTCACCACCTACCACGTTGGGTTCTTCTAATACCATTGGTGAAAAGTGGGCTTCTGAGTGTTTCGTTCACCATGACGGCACAGTCACTTGCCTCTGACTACCCTGCTTGGGATAAAGTCGTGATGGTATGTTATGTTATGCACCCTGTTTTTTCTTTTCGAGTTTCCGATATTTCGGCACAGTTGCAAGTGCCATGATCACGGAGTAACTGTAGATCACGCAGGTTCTTTTTTCCGCGTCCTTTAATAACTTCAATTCATTCTGACAAATAGTGATAACATATTTGTTCAATAACAGTTGTGATCTCTATTTAGCTAAGCCCATACGTTGAGATCCAGTCGCTATATTGGAGGCAAAACACATAGAAACTCGTTACATGTACCAACAAGTTCGAGTCAACATAGCCTGATATTACAGCGTATATTACACGTAATGTATCATGTGGTCTGCAACTTGCAATCGGCAAGTCATTGCTCAAGACAAATACGTCAACTGAAGTTGTTCGGGTTTATAGTTGAAGTTCTCGAAGTTGACTAATATAAGAACAATCAATGCTGTTTGAAGGCTGCTAAGCTAAACTAATTTTCTATTTGAAGGATACTCGTATGGGGATGACATGAGCCCTTGCCTAATCAGCGATGCTGATTCAAAATATTACTTGCATACTTGAAAAAGGGTTTCTACTTGAGAAACTGCGTGTTTATTTTTCTTGGAAAGGCCCTCTGATGGGGGATGACATGAGCTCTTGCTTAATCGGCGATGCTGATTCAAAATATTACTTGCATACTTGAAAAAGGGTTTCTACTTGAGAAACTGCGTGTTTATTTTTCTTGGAAAGGCCCTCTGATGGGGGATGACATGAGCTCTTGCTTAATCGGCGATGCTGATTCAAAATATTACTTGCATACTTGAAAAAGGGTTTCTACTTGAGAAACTGCGTGTTTATTTTTCTTGGAAAGGCCCTCTGATGGGGGATGACATGAGCCCTTGCTTAATCGGCGATGCTGATTCAAAATATTACTTGCATACTTGAAAAAGGGTTCCTACTTGAGAAACTGCGTGTTTATTTTTCTTGAAAAGGCCTTCTGATGACGTACAGGAACCTCATGGAATTCGCATACTTGGTTGATATTGGTACTGTGATCCTCTTTGATTTTCTTCACAATGCGCTTCCCCAAATGAAATAGTAGACAGAAACATTTGTTATTTTCTATATTTTGCTTACGAAACTAAAAAAATCAAATTCAAAATTCATACGAGTTTTACTTATTCATCTCTCGAAATGTGAATTGTTTATTAATATTCATATTACCCCTCCTTTCGAGCAAAGTATTATTGAAAAATTTAACTATTTGGCAGCGAATATCAAAATTCTTGACTGTAAATCGCTTTCTCTTCTGGGTGTTCCTCTCTTCGATGACAGCATTCCGCTAATTTTAGAAGAGAAAATGAAACTTTTTAACATTAAGGCCACTAGATTGGACAAATTAAATTCACATATCGCGTTTACAATTTTAAAATATTGTCTTTTTGTTCCGAAATTTACCTATATTCTCCGCGCTAGTCCAATCTGGAAATTTCCCGATTTTTTAGACACATTCGATGCCACACTAAAAGTTTCACTTGAAAAAAAATTAAATTTAAAGTTTGAACGCAACTCATGGACCCAAGCTACTTTTCCAATCAAATTCGGTGGCATCGGTATCAGAAAACTTTCTAGTATTGCTCTGCAGCTTTCATCTCCTCCATACACAGCACCACCAAACTGTCTGGAATGATTTTAAAACAAAATTCCCACATCCCTTTACTACTAAAAGAGGCGGAGGAGACATGGAGGAGTCTCCGCCCCAATGCTGACATCTCCAAGGAAACTCATATACAAAAACTTTGGGATGTTGCATTGGTGAAATAGACCCACAACGATCTCATACAAAATTCTAGTGAACTTCATCGAGCAAGGCTCCTAGCAGTCTCTTCACCGGAGATCTGGCCACTGGCTAAAATCTATCCCTTGTAGAAACCTTGGCACACTATTAGAAAACGAGACATTTCGGGTGAGCGTGGGCCTGCGCCTTGGTTCCCCCGTCTGTGAACTGCACTCCTGTGTTTGTGGCAAGGAGATGGACAGGTTTGGCCTTTATGGTCTCTGCTGCCCCTAAAGTGCTGGATGTCTCGCCCGCCATGCCTGTCTGAACGACATCATCAAGAGGGCTCTTGCCACCATCAGTGTGCCATCCACGCTGGAACCACGTGGTTTGGTGCGTGATGATGGCAAGAGACCTGATGGCATGACACTGATTCCCTGGGAGCGTGGACGAGCGCTAGTGTGGGATGCCACTTGTGTCGACACTCTGGCCCCGTCCCATATCAGGGGGTCAGTTTCGAGAGCCGGGGCGGCAGCGGAGGCCGCGGAGCTATCCAAGCTGCGTAAATACGATCCAATTTCAGTTGATTACGTGTTTACGCCGCTTAGATTTGAAACTTTTGGGCCCTGGGGACCACATACGAAAGCTTTTTTTAAAAAAAAATTAACCCTCTACTGATCATAGCAGCAAGAGACCGAAGAGCTGCTCTTTCCTCGCTCAACGGCTAAGCATAGCCGTTCAGCGTGGAAATGCTGCCTCTATCCTTGCTGCCATGCCACACTCACAGGATTTGTTCAACGATTGACAGTATTTTTAATTTCCTTCATTTATATAAATAGATATATATTTTGTTTTTTAGTTAGATTAATTTTAGGTTAAGATTTGTATATTTTTTATAGTTTATAATTACGAGTATTAACATTCGGATATTTTTTTCATTGTCATACGGACTTGACGTTTTTACTCATTCTGATGATCTTTTTCGAACATGGTAATTAGTTAGTCGTAGTTGAGAAAACGGCACTTCTAGTGTCAATGATACTTCGTTTTTAATTTACACCAAAATAATTCTAACAAAAAAGTACGTGGAATCAAGAACGAGTATTCTAGCTCGTGCTCTAGGGTCTCCGCGAACTGAGATAGAATGAGCATTCGCTCGTTTGGTCTAAATGCACCTTTAGGTTCTTGTCCTTGTCAAAACCTTATCTTTGATTGTAGTACCGCCAAATGAACTAAGTACACAAGTATTCACCCAATTACTCCTGAGTTCTGACCATCATGTAAGCTGTTAATGAATCTCAAACTCAAACTCGAAGTTCACCCCTGGATTGATTAGTACAGATCAAACAATAACCCTTGAGGTGGTGGCCTGAGTATGGACAACTTGTGTCTTTTGAGGGTAGGGTGACCAGAATGTTAGGTAAAATCGGATCTGAGACCTTAAAATTAAAAAACGCTACTATTAGCCGCACCACTGATGATTTTTATACATATATATGAGGTGCGTATATCAAAACAATGAAGCATTAATGGCGTACCGATAGAATGATGTGTGAAAATTAACAAGGGCCAATGCAGCGCTTCTTTGCGAACCCTGGTTTGCTTATATCATCATTACATTTGTCATTTACGTCATTTGCGCCAAATGATTCGGTGACTTACAGAGACCACTAGCATTTTGTGGATACGTCCAACTGAGGATGAGATGAGATCACGGACATTGGGAGAGGCCTAAGTATAGCAGTGACTCATAGGCTAGTAATAGTGTAAGCATTGGGTTTACAAATTTTATTCTACATTCATACTTATATACATATCATCACGACTATATACCAAACGGGGTAGTCAGAGGCCAGTGACTGTTGCCTTCGTGGTAAACGAAACACTCAGAAGCCCACTTTTCACCAATGGTATTAGAACCTAACGTAGTAGGTGCTGAGGTGAGCCTTCCGCCGTTTTTCGGGATAATTTGTTTTTTATGGATGTTTTTCATTACCGTAGAGTTAGTCGGAAACTTAACAATGAAAACAAAGATTTTGGTTCTGGCCAGATTTGAACTCGGGAACACACGATCCACGGACCGAATTGGGGGCTTAACACCTAAGCCACGACGGCGACGCTCTGGGAAATTCATTCGAACCATAATTTGATATCCTTTTTCACCCAAAAACCGCTGTCACCCTTCCAAGACGCAACCAAAGGTAGCAGTCTATTTGCCTTCCAAGTTACTGACCTATATTGACTCAGTCGATTCACTAAACCGGTTAGTTTCCGAGTTATTAGCAAGCAAACACCTCGCCATAATGATGTGTGCTCTGGTTGGGTAATTAACCATACAGGCCATTTGTCTTTGGATCAAAGGAGGTCGGAGACCCTTTATAAATAAGAAATTGTAATTCATATTAGATGAATATTAAGCGCCCTGAAGAGCCCACTGAAATTCAGCAGCTGTCCCCCGTATGCACAAACGCAAATCAAAAGTTGAGAACTCCTAGAATGTATGCTGCCCTGTCACATGTCAATAGAAATGAAAGAGACAGCTATACCTACATGTAAGGACTGCTCAGTTTTAATTGACGTTTCTGGATTCGGGTGTGTGTCTACCAAACGGCTAATGTTGGATGAGGTCCTTTTGTTTACAGACATCGGCAGTCTGATGGCTTTTTTATTTTGTTATTTTGTAGTTGTGCCAGTCGCTTGCTGGTAAAATGTAACTTTGTCGTTGAAATTATAAAAGTAAATGATTTCTATGGGTAAGAGCAGATTCGCTAAAATAGTCAGCACTTTGATAGCTTATTCAATAATTAGGGCTTTCCATGAATCGTTTTTGCAACGTTTTGCCCTTTGGGCGATTGCTTTAATCATTGAGATTCCTAAACCTTCGTAGACCGTTCAAATTCCAATAGTGTATTTACGCTTCAAGCAAGAACTGTTACTATCTTTTGATTATAATAATAACAAGTAATAACAAATGCAGCACCACTAACATCCTTTAAACAGCAATTATAAACGATTTCTTACAATAAAACAAAGTGCTACGTAACCGTGACAAACAGTTTTTTTCATTTATCCTCAAACTGAAACTAACCCTCAAAACGCCTGTCATTAAAATCAAATTTGGCACCAAGAACGCTCCTATCCCACTCACGATTCCCATGCCACGCTCAAATTCCACAGTTCCTGCTATCAGTACACAGCAAACCTCTCTCAGTAATGAAACAATCAGCCAGCATTGGTTGTCAGCGAAAACCGTGTGTCACTGCCTATCGCAATCATTAAAACTGAGCTGGGGATAGTCGCATATTATTCGATGGATACGCCCAAATTTTCCATCAAACATATGACGCTGTTTGAGGCAAGAGCGATTAGCGATTTTCAGTGCAACTGTGTCAGATAACTAAACCATAATCCGGCTTTGTG
This sequence comes from Udea olivalis, assembly GCA_947369235.1. Classification (NCBI taxonomy): domain Eukaryota; kingdom Metazoa; phylum Arthropoda; class Insecta; order Lepidoptera; family Crambidae; genus Udea; species Udea olivalis. The sequence goes on along the minus strand of OX376362.1, from coordinate 2,280,373 downwards.
GATTTCAAAGATGCGTTACTCAATGACAGAAAAATTATGACTGAACAACCTCTTAATTCCAATAGTTTTGTTTTGCGAATTTACATTGAATGAAATAAATTGTATATTTAATAGTTCGTCTGAAGCTTTAGAATTAGTTTTTATTTGGATCAGATTTGTCATCATAAGCAAATAAGCAAATATTGTATCCAAAGGCAGTTCTTAAAAAATCTTTATAGTTTTAGTATAGCATGCTTTTGAACTAAAACTCACCTAACACGTGACGCGCTAAACTGATATTGAGCGTATTTACATTGTTTATGTTATGGCTTGCAAAATAATAACATCACTGACCTACAACTAGCTGACGTGGCCATCTTTAAGGCCTTTCTTCCAAAGTTAATTAATTGACGCAATATTTATGTGCTTACGTGAGGTCTACCACCGCCACATTGCTAGCTCGCAATGCGACTCGATTGCTAAGGAGTCCTTGCTGTTTGACACTCTCCAGCCAATGGCGATGCAGTATTCGACGTCTAATATCAATAATTGCAGCAATTAAACCGCGAGTTCTTCCTCTTCGCAGTAAGTGAATTCTCAAGCAGAGCTACTATTGCAATGAAACGCTACCTCTTATGCCTTAACCCTCGCCCTCGCCACGCCACAACCGCGCCCATCGCCTAACACGATATGCAAATATAGGACATAAAGGTAATATTTCGTGATAGCGTTGGTAATTAATAAAATATGCCCTCACATAGTTATTAGTTGGGCGCGGAATCCGCTAGACGTGATTGTTTTGGCGGTTGATTTATGTCTGGGTGTGTCGCATTATTTGGTTTGGTGGCCTTAATTATTTTTGTTTGGTTTGATTTGCAAAGTCAACTAAATTAACTGTGACAACACATCAAGATCAACAGTTGATTTCTAACTAAAGCAGAGCTTTGACTATGGGTGTCAGAGGCAAAATCTCCTAAACAGGTTTCCTGTCCAAGAAATATAACTATAGAAATTCCATTGTTATGTATTATGATACATATGATCAGACATCAGGACAGGGAAAGGGTTAATATTTCTAAATACATGATATTAGTGATATTTACTAACATACATATAATAAACACTAATGACTGTCACATGACGTATGTTGTTCTATGTGGGAATCAAACCCACGACTTTCAGCACAGGACAGCCATGAAAATATCTACTACAATTTACAAATAGTTTATAAAAATACAGATTTAAAAAAAATTATACTGCTGTAACTGACATATTTTAGGATTTAATAATTTTGGAGATAACATTGATTTTTACCAGAAAATAGGACTTGAGAAAAAAAAAACGTATTGCACGAAACTAACAACTGACCTTTGACTGACCAACTTCATTTAAAAGCATTCTTCCTCAGTAAAATTATTCATTGGCAATGAAGATTAATAAGTTTATTCTTCTTAGCTACTTGTATTATTCAAGTGAATGCATCAGAACAAGCTCTGTTCAGGTGGTAGTCAGAAATTCTTAATGGTATTTGTTTAGCAGGTTATGCGGTCGCTTCTCAGCTCCGAATAATTTAACTCAGACCCTACCGATACTTCTAAACTTCTATTTCATTGATTAATATTTTCCACACAGTCATTAAGCCCCTAACATTACGTCCTAACATAAAAATTAATGCTAACACACAAACCTAAACAAGTCATGAGCCATTACGATCAAACACCGCGACCAACAAACGACTTATATTAATAACTACCAATCGCATGTGAGGCCACAATTAGTCCTGTTGGCCTGACATGCGGCTCGTTTGATTTAACGATCGGATTTTCACTAAAGAAATACAAACGTTAAATTAGTTGTTAACCCGAAACTGCGGTAGGTGGGTATTTGTTACCCATCAGCGATTACCTATCGTTCTCAAAATTAAATAGTAAATTCATGTTTTTGTCATTTAAAAGTTGTTTTTTGTGACTTGGTCTTCTTATTAATCATTTGATTACGTATTTTAACCTTTCAATATTTACAACAGGCTTTAACGAAAATATTACACGTTCTATTTTTCTTTCTTTCTATCTGAACAAAACATGTTGCTCACATTCGAGTGACACAAATTTTTGCTTAGAAAAAACTCTAATTCTAGTTTGACTGAGATTTATATCGTTTACTTTTTGATTATTTACTAAAATCGATTACTTAGCAAAGCCTCTAGCCTTAATAATTACTTAATAATAACCTTACGAAGGAAAATGTGAAACGCCTTATTATTTATTTATATTCATTGGAACAATTTTCGAAAGCAGCCTTAATTTACCTACTGTGGTGATTTCGGGTTAAAATCGGATATCTACCGAAGAAATACCTTAAACAAAGCAAGGCAACTTATTAAAGTAGAGAAATTTACTACACTTTTCGCTTTGTATACAAATTAATAGGTTAACAAAATTCCATAACCTAGATTTGCGTTCATATTATTATTTAAATAGGAGGCAATGCGGTCGATCGCTTGTTAAAAAACATATTAAGTACTTATACAAATATTTATAGTCAAGTTAATTTCCTAAACTGACAATAGCGAGCAATTTTGTCAGTAAAAATCCAGCCTGACGATGCGTTAGTGCTATACAACCGCTGACTGTCTGAAAATGACAGATCTCGCTCAATTTAGGAATTGAACTTCACAAGTTATAAGGTATTAATAAAAAGGCCCTTAACACTTCCGTCATTTGCGTCAGACATCTACCTCTCCAAAGATTACATGATTGACACATACGAGTAGAATACAGTCTTCATCAAACGAAACCCTTCGTATAACAGGTCACCCGTGAATTGTGAGGACATGGCATACTCGATAGATGATATAAAAAACTACATACATTTATTTATTTGTGTTTAATGAGAAATAAAACCTTAGTAAAAAGTGTTTCTTTCCACACCTACTGAGAATGCTTATACGCGAATCTTATCTTACCGGCAGTTGAGGTAGAAAGATCTGAAAACTCGACCATTTCATGACTGTTTCAGAGGTGGTTCATTTCATGACTGTTTCAGAGGTGGATCATTTCATGACTGTTTCAGAGGTGGTTCATTTCATGACTGTTTCAGAGGTGGTTCATTTCATGACTGTTTCAGAGGTGGTTCATTTCATGACTGTTTCAGAGGTGGTTCATTTCATGACTGTTTCAGAGGTGGTTCATTTCATGACTGTTTCCGAGGTGGTTCATTTCATGACTGTTTCATAGGTGGTTCATTTCACGGTGCGTTTGACCAACTTACTCAAAGACATAAAAAACATTGTAAGACTCATTCATTGGGCCAGAATCGTCACGTGGCAACCGGAAGACGGATATCGTTAAAGAGGTCGACCTAAAAAAATGGCGGGACAATCTGGTCAGGTACTCGGAGAAGTAGCAAAATTTAGCTGATGATAGGGATCACTGGAATGATTTGAGGGAGGGCTTTGCTCAGCAATAACAATATAGGCTGAGTTAAAAAAAATACTCATAATTAGCTATTCTAAAGTCACATGGGTAAGGCCTAAGTTCAGAAGTTGACGTCGGGTAACAAATGATGATGGTTATTGGTAGCGGTTTAAGAACCACTGACAACAGAAGCCATCATTACCATACGATACAAACGCTATACTTTATGCAAATAAACCGCCGAAATTCTGAATCAACAAAAATATTTACGCTACGTAGGTGGTTAAATGCATTCCAAGTTTAAATTCAACTTTTTAGAATTTGAATAACGCGAAACGAGATTCAAATTAAAATCCATAGAACCATTAAAATAAAAGCCAAGAAATCCCGTAAAGCTTAATAAAATAATAGAAAAACTTATAAATATTCACAAAACCGACTCAAACCTTTAGCGGACTGACGGATTCGTTTTTACTTATTCCACAGAAAATCTGCTTAAAATCCGTATTAAAAGAATCACTCGGAATTTATTTGGGGCGCGTTCTGAGTTATGAGCTGAAAGCGAGTAAAATTGCATTGGGTTATGTTACAATACAGGTGAATGCTCGTCAGTCAGGGAGGCAGTACTGTAATGTAATGCTCAAAATCGAATCTGAAACGTTACATTACAAGCGAATGCTCCAAGTGAGGAAGCACCTTCAGAATATTTAACGAGGTACTGACCAGTTAATATACTTCTATGAAATTTTTGAGCGTTTAATTATGAACTGAGACGATACATAATGTTGCCCTTAACTTTTTGAAACTAGAAAGGAATTTCACTTACTAGAAACGACTTATAGATGTAATTAAAAAAGATCAATCAGTATGTATAACTAGGCGTTTTTTAACATACTAGTTAGCTTTCAGCTGACCGGGTAGATATATATATACTTAACTTAGTTATAATATCAGATGACTCAGATGTTCTATACCAATGAAGTCCCTTTAATAATTGGAACAGTCAACTTAGGATTTAATGCATGTAAATGTGTACGTTGCAAGAGACAAATTATTAGAAATAGAAATAAATTTATTTTGACACTTAAAATATACAAAGGTTACAAACAAAGAAAAAAAACATTACAAAAAGTGTCAAATACTCAGCATGTGCCGCAGTGAAATAGCACCACGAAGCTGGTTTTCAGTGGTCACCTAAGTGAAGGGGGAGAAACGGTACACAATTACAAGGGAGAAGCGGTTCAATTACAGAATTAAATATATATATAAAATTTAAGATAAAGGTTGTATAAATCTGAACAAATGAAGCAGTGACACATGAAATACGGAAATGATAGTTAAACGACTAAGATACATTTTTAAATTACTGTTTCTGCAAATTCAATAAATGCTCTTTATTTTTGATTTCGAAAGATTTAACGGTTTTTGAGTTTCTTATGGGAGGTGGTATATTATTCCAGCATTTCGTGGCAGCATAACGAAAGCTTCCACGAAACGCAGTCGTGCTGTATTGCCAATCTAAATGCTTTTCGACACGGTCCCTGAGAAAATTTAAGTTTTTCATACAGGTATGGGGTTGTTATTTATGATACCAAAGAGAATGTTTAAAAGTCCCCCCTGCTTCAGATATGGTGTAATATGGGCTCTGCGTGGAACTATGAAGCAAAAGCGGGCACTTGCATTTCAAACTCTCTGTATCAACTTCCTGGTTCTAAGTATTACCTCAAGATCATCATTGATAAAACTCTGTCAAAACGTCAAGATTACAGCATAGCGTTTAGTTTTGTTTGAGTATCAGTGAGTTGAAGTCTGGATCCAACTGAGTTAATCATTTCCTGGGCCAAGATTCGATTATCCCAAATCCCAATACAAATTTCTACGCGAACGATAACGTAAATTAAAAGTGGCAACTCGTGGTAGACGCACAGAATCGAGCCCCTGTTCTTGTGTGGTTCTAACAAGAGCGGCTGCCTTGTTAATATTTTTATCAAATAATATCCGCTACCGCTTGTGACCTAGCCCTAACGTTCGAGACTTGTCCTTATCTCTTCGCAATGGTCGCGATTCAGAGTGGTTACCCTTTGGATGTTGTCGTTGCGAATGATTTTAAATGTAAAAATTATTCAAATACGGCGGATAAGACGGCGCGGCCGAATAGTGACGTCTCACCACGGATTGGGGATTGGCGTTTTTAGCGATAACCCCCAAATTTGGGGGTGGTGAATTGACGGAGCCGACACTTTTCCGAAATTTGCGCTTTTAGCGCGGAATCGACAGTTTTTGTGCCGGTAGCCGAATTAAATCAAAATAGTAGGCATTCTAAGAATAGGCTAATTGTTTTACTTTTAATAAAAACTGGTAGCAATTTGTAAACTGAAATGAATGTCCAAATATTTCTTGTCGTTTAATTTTTTTACTCTTCATTATTTTGTTTTTGGAATTTCTAGGATTGGAACAGATATTTTACTTCATTCTTATTTCATTGATCTGAATCCAAGTTATCATTCCGTAAGATTCAATCATATGTTAGAAAACAATCGTTCAATTTGTTAAAATAGCCCCCTTTTCTTTTTGCAATTATTTTCATCACCCAAGACACTGACAGAAATACAGCTGAATTTATTAAAAACTTATTTCTGGCTACAATTATACTTACTTTAATGGGTTTTTATAAATGACATACATATACTAAGTTGGTAGTGAGTCTATATACTGTTCGAACGCTGGAACAAAGCCTCCATCATTAACATCAGGCCATCGCTACAATTGATGGGTATTGTGGCCTTAACTACTTAGGATCAATCATATGAAATCTTGTTGAGCTTAGTAACCAACTTGTATGTCTAGTTACAGTTTACTCATTCGCATAATTACTAAATAAAAAATACATAATAAGCATTTTTTTTGTGTAAAATACATTTGTATACGGCTCATTTAGGGCTTGTCACACTATAGCAAGATTTCCAACATAACAACTATTGTAATAACAGTAGCGGTGTAAAAATAACCGCGTCGTTATTAATTAGCAGCTCGGCCGACTAGTGCCACCAGTGCCCTTCAACGCGCTAATTGAAGCCTTAATAGTCTTAGAGACAGACTATGGATTAAAGTGGTACTTTTTGAAACTATGAAATTGCTTGCGGTCCCCGCACTAGGTCAAGCTTGTCATTGCCTGTAAACTTAGTTTTATTTTTTTAAATTAAAAGATTGGTGGTGAATTTTAAACATACACTACTTGCATAAAAATATACCTGTAAATGGATACTTAAATGTAATTCACTTTAATGGACAGTAAATAAATCAGAAAGAATGTTAAAAACAATTTATTAGGGCAGATTAAAAATACTCGTATATACAGAAAACTTTATGGGACCAACATTTAAATTCATCGTCACCTAGAGCCATATTTGAAGCAGTAAGAATTACTACTATTATGGGTATTTGTAAAAAAAAAAGAAACAATATTTTTGTCTTGTCTATCAAGCTTAGAATCATAATATGGCGGGTTTTGAAATCGGAAACTACATAGTTGTAAACTTACCTCAAAAGACGAGGCTATGTAAATTACCAAGTAATTAGTTGTACGAGTATATTATGAAAGTGCAAAAATAATAAATTTTATTATTTTACATTAGGTCCTTCGGCCCTTGCACTAAATAGGTAGGGGCATTTAATATGAACAGTCAATTAGGCATGAGTAGGCTTTTTGTTAGAATATCTAGGACTCAGTTTAGTTCATGCAGGTGTCTATATATTAGTTGGGTTATAACAGAAAGAGCACGTTGCCGGAGTTTGTATTTAAAATTACATTGTTTTTGGACACAGAATTAAGATTTAAATACAGTCGGTAAACTGGTGAGTTCGTTTAAGGCCTCTTAAACGAACTTTCTGCCTCGAATTTTGCGGGCAGCGGGGCGGCGGCGGCGGCGCCGCGGGAGCGTGGCGGGCACCGCAGACCCGTTTTCGAAGCCAGCGGGTAGATCATAAAGTAATATATATATATTCATAAAGTAATTGTTTTTGTTCTCGAGCACCGCTCGTCACCCGCTCCCGGCCCGCTGTCGCACCGCTGTTTTCGAAGGCTGGTCTATTTGATTTTACGCATAAAATCCCGCCGCTCCCACGCCGCCGCGCCGCCCCGTTGCCCGCCCCCATTTGAGGCAGAGGCCTGAGTGAGTGGTAGTGGGTTTTTCACATAGCTCGAAAGACTGATTATTGAATAAATTGACGACAAGATTGGCGTAGTGCGCTGTAGCACGGTTTCTCGCCTCGATTTCCGTAGTGGGACACTATTTTTGATTTGATTCTCGGTCGGGTCAATTCAGGTAACGATCTTTTCTGAATTTACTCGGATCTGGGTGTGCTGGGAGACGCCACTAGCTTATTTCCTTGTGTGGTACCTCGTAACACATGGATATTAATCCATACTTCGAGACCATTGCAAGAGGTGTGTTTTCTGGCGCATATTTGTTATTTGTTTGTTTTTTTTTGTTATCATACCATCAAATTGTCAAATACCACTAATAGTTTTTCCGACTAACTCTCCCATGATGGAAAACATCGATAAGAACCAAATCAACCCGGATAGTAACGGCCGAATGCTCACCACCTACTACCACGCTGGCTTCTAATCTTCTTCTTCTTCATCGATACACTCTTGACAGAGCGGTCGTAGTCGTCATGTACTCGTGGAAGTGGAGGAGGCAGATATAACACGCCGCACGGTGCCTCGCCATCTCTCTCGGCTTGACGTCATCCTCCTGCACTCGTTAACGGACTTGCCCACAATGGACTGGATCTGATTGGTCCAACGTGTAGGCGACCTCCCGCGCGATCTGGTGCCTTCTACCTTACCTTGGACTACAAGGCGCTCTATGGACAGGCTGTCGCGTCTAGAAACGTGACCAAAGAATGTTAATACGCGAGACCGTACTATAGAAAACAGACGCTGCTTTATGCCAAGTTCTTGGAGTATGGAGACATTCGTGCGAAACTCGGTCCATGAAACTCTAACCATTTTCCTCCAGCACCACATCTCCAGAGCGTCTATCAGTAGCCTCAGTCTCTGTCAGTAGTCTACGTTCCGGCAGCATAGAGAAATATGAGGAAGATAAGTGTGCACCCGAGCCTGGTCTTCGTGGTTTTGGTGATGTTCCTATTCCTCCATATTTTCTTCATTTCATTTGTTGGGTTGGGTTCTCATACCATTAGTGAAAAGTGGGCTTCAGAGTGTTCCGTTCACTATAAAGGCCACAGTCACTTGCCTCTACTACCTCGTTTGGGATATAGTTACAGTCATGATGCTTTGTACGAGTATGTTAGTAAATGAAACACAATGTTATACGCACCGAAGTTCGTGGTTCGATTCCCATCCGCGCCATTGTTTCATCTGACATTCACATGCCCTGCGCTTGACAAAATAGACGCTTAAAATCACCACCACTGTATTTTATGTGAATAAATATTATTTGATTTGATTTGATTTGATTTAATAAAGTGTAATGGAAATTTGGAATGTTTAATGTATGTGTTTGAGTAAATTCGTTTTGTGTGTCACTGTATGTTGAATTTGATTAAAATGAAATGACATATTTTGTAATTTATTTACCAATTAATATGATTATAATAACACACAAGATAATATGTATTGTATTTTATAAGAACTTATGAATTTTATATGTAACATTTGCATGCCTGTTTTGGTGAATTGTGCGGACTTTGCTATTTATACCAACTATTGTACCACTTTTCGAGCGAATAAATGAATCTGAATCTGACAAACATTCATGTGACGAACATTTGTGTCTAGGTGTTATTATCGGGTTCAGATGATCTTGGTGTAATTTGTCCCGGATTTTTTTTTTCTGTTAGTGAAATTTGACCATGTAAACTTGAAAGCATTCCTTAAATTTGAGCAGCTAAAACATTGACAATGACATTTTTGTTCCAAAATAGCCATAAGGCCCAAGACAATTAAATAGCACCACGAAAAAATACACTTCCTGCAAAATTCAACGACCACTCGCTGCAATAAAAACCATTTAACCCTAAGATTTCCAGTTATGTATTCATTAAAAAAACCTCGTCAATCCCAGACGCCATTGTAATCGAAACAGTTAACCGCCGCGGGCCAAAAACTCCATCTCGATAAAAATTCAATTTTGCACCGACGTCGAGATCTTTGTCAATTGCGCCGATAGACGGCAAAGGGTTAAGATGGCTGCCGATAAACAAAAAAGCGAAAAAAAAAGTTAATTTAAACTTGAAGCGAGGAAACGAAACGCGCGGCGGAAAATTTTGATATTTACAGATAAACAGGGAGCGAGTCACGTGTGCCAATGGAGAGTTTGGTGTGATTGCAAAAAAAAATAAGTAATGGAGTGCGAATCGGCCTCGCTATAGTTCATCCAGATTTTACACGTACAAACCTAATAAAAGATTGTTACTCCCGCCATAATAAAAGGTTTAATAAGAGTACCCGCAAACACTATTTTAAGTGAACGCATGAAACGGACTTGTTTTCCATAGTAGCCTATTTTTGTTATATTAAATAGATATAGAAAAATAGAAAAACATTTATTAACTATAAGGACATCGCAACATTTATAAAGTAAACACAAAAGAAGTAGGCATTCACAACAAAACAGCGATTTGGACAGCGGTGTCCCGATGCCCAAAAAGACAAATGGACCTCACTCAGCATATAGCCTGGGCTTTATGGGCCCAGGCGCATTTTCAGTAGGCCCAGACTGAGATAACGCACGGACATTTGCGGCGGACATACGTGTGTGCGTATGAACGTACGTGTACGTATTACGGATTATATCCTAGCTTTGTAATCGCGGACCTGCATACTAAACTATTGATGAAGCCATCGCTTCCATTGGTGGCTTATGGCTTCCTCTCGTAATGCACTCATCAAAAGCGTGTCGTGATCACAAAACCCGAGATGTGTTTATAAAATTCTGAAACACATGGCGTAATAAAAAAAACAAAGTTAAAATACATTTTCGCAAGAACATCTCTATGTAAATACCAATGATTTCTTAACAAACGAAAAAAAGAAATCAGTGAAGACAATACAACAAGGGACATTCTTCTAGTTAACTCCCCATTATAATTTACTCCTGATTGGGATCAACTTGAAATTAAGAAGAAATAAAGAGACAAAGGGTGAGGGTTGATTGTCTTTTTTTATCTTACCGCCTGATTCTACAAACAATCCTTTTTCATCCTTTGTCCTGATGAACGGGTTGAAATTGGCCCTAGGATCGATGTGGGAAGAAACTTTAACAGAAATAAAAAGAAAATTCAAATCTTGTTGCTTTACTTGAATTTTTCCAGTAGAGCACTGGGCCAAATTAAAGATTTCTTGAATCAAAATTACCGGCCGTGCAAGTGTGTATTCTTGATCTTTTCGGGACGAAAATAGATACCACTAGGAGTCGGGAGGGCTTCCACCCTATGTGGTTGACTTTCCAGCAATCCGCACTCAACGGTTTGCTGCGTCTTTTCAGGTAGGACCTGACGCACCGCTAGGAAGTGGAACGCTCTTCCTGCGTCTGTGTTTCCGGATACTTACACTCTTGGTGTTTTCAAGGCCAGAGTGAATAGATATTTTCTGGGTAAGCGTGTACCACCATAATAATATGTCTATTCTATTCTTGGGAATTGATACTTCACAAGTTAAACCGTAAAACCAATATATCCCATAAACTGGCTTTCACAAGGGAAAGCAATCGAGGGTCAAACAATAAAACTTGTTGGCAGCCATCGAACCTGGGACCGCGCGTTAATGGGCCGGATCTTGATTTGTACGAGCATTCACAACATGCATCGCCGATGTCATACAGTGGATACAACTTTAATTACACAGGGATACATTATTTTTTTATAAGCAAATGAACAATGAATGTGAAATTGTTATTAACGATGCACTATTTTCCATACTAAGATAGAAACTAGAAAAAAATTAACCATCGTCATCCACGATACGCATGGCTGCTCTTCCAACTGAGTTCCTGAAATCCTGGTTCGAGCCCCGCCTAAGCCCTAGGATCAGGTCGATTTTTTCTAGTTTCTATGGTTTTGATATCTATTTTGTTCTTGGTTAGATAATTTCGCGAGGCCTTAACCTCAACACGGCTATTATATTCAAAAACGTCAACAGGCATGTACTTGTTATTGACTCATGGTACCATTTCCTACCTGCTAAGCATTTGGTTGTGGATACAATTCTGTCTCAGGACAAACAAGCATCTGATGTATTTATTTGGTCTTTTCTTTATCTGAGTGTACCTATTAATTCAAGTATCAGTCTCTTACACCCATAGTTACAAGCTCAGCATAGTTTGGGATCTAATGACCAAGTGTTATGATGATGTCCAGGTATTTTATTACGCAATCTGGAAACGGTACACGAAGTTGAGGAGCCCTTACATCTATAGCTGTCCTTTTCATTTCTTCTGACATGTGACAGAGCAATAATTTGAAGTGTGCTCAACTCTGTCATTTCTGTATTTGGGAGTATTCCTGATAATTAATTGAACTATACAAGCTCCTTCGCAACCCAAAGCTCATCAGAGCAGGTCCACACTATCCCAAACCAGTTATAAAGCCGCGCGCACAGTTTTCGCACTAAACACTTTCGGCGCGCCCACCGTGCGCACTTCGCCGAATCGCAATTAAATTCGGACATCCAGCCCATTGGTTTTCCAGAGACGGACTCTACTTTTAGTTACCGATAAGCCAAAATAAGTTAAGGAAAGTTTTTACGATTTTTTTACGATGAATTTTACAACTGACGCATTTTAAACTGAATATATAGTCTTATGTCATTAATTTGTGAACTTTATATTGGTTGTCTAAATAGTATTATGTTACAAATACAACGTCCGTTTGGGCAATAATTACCGTAAACATCGTTTTTTAGAGAGAAAAGGTGTAAAAAACACTTTATTTTATATATTTTTACTGATGTTTTCACTGACAAGTTCATCAGCCGTAGTGTATCAACTGGTCAAGCTTAGCATGGTTCTTTGAAGAGATTTGAAAATATTAAATAATTTCAATTTAGCATCCACACCATAAATGCAAGTCTATAGTTATTGGACGAGTACATCATAGTAATAGGCCGATTAAAAAAAATACGGTTTGTTGAGGTTATTACACGCAAATGATTGGATGAGAAAGTAACTCTTTGATATTGTATCGAGTTCAAATCGTTAGTTTTTAATACCCAAACTAACCATCTAACTCCGCCCCTGTGTGGGTCAGTCCATCAGGCTCCGGATATCGTAAAGACATCAGCAGGGCCGGACTCACCGAAAGGGTCGCTCCTTCACATTAACATTCGATGGTTATTGTCCAAACTATAAATGGACTGTGTTTAGGACAACTGTGTTGTGTTTTATAGTTTGTTCAAATTGAGAATATAGTGAGTGATTGAGAGTTAAACACTCACAGTGCGGTTAATTCACCAATGCAAAATCGTTTGGAGAGCTGTGAAAAGAGTTTCTCTGACATATTAATGATATTATCGACAAATAATTAAGGCCACATTCGTGAGTGTTCGTCCTTTTTATAGCAACGGTTTTAACGGTGTACTCTCAATTTATTTATGATAATGTAGTATATGGCCGTAAAAACTTGCATCTCTTCAAGAAAAACAGTGTGTTCATAAACTCAATACTAGAAATAAAAATAAGCTCGTAACTCCCAGTCTAAGACTGCATAAGGTAGGGAAATCATTTGTTGGTCAATGTGTAAAATATTTTATGAAGATTCCGCAAACTCTTGTTGAACTGCCTGTTCACCAAGTCAAAAATTAATGCTAAGTTAATGAAGCGAGGTTATTATAGTGTTGAGGATTTCTTAAAGGATAAGAATTTGTGGTCATCTTAGGTATAATCTGCTCCTCTGCACATTTTTCTTTGTTATGACTTTACTCTGTCAATTCAATTTTTGTGTATAAAAACAGGATTGAAAAGAGTAACCATCGAGTTTCTTGCCGGAGTCTTCTCGATCGGAAACAACCTACGAACCGGTGGTAGAGTCAAAATATGTTTAATTATTATATTTATTATCTTTTTATTATTTTATGTAGGTTTATTTTTAGTATATTTTTGCTATATTTTTTTTTGTATTTGACTTGTCATAAATACTTTTTATAAGTTTATATGAATAAACATATTTTTTACTTTTACTTTAAAGCAAAAAGGAATACAGTGCAAGGAGTGTATGTTTTTTTGAACTAAATGTCACTATTACAGAATATTTTTATTACACTGCTATTTCTAGAAAGTTAATTAAAATCAATCGAGACATGGCTGATTCCTATCACTAAAATAATAGAGCGTTATTCTTTTATATACAACTCTGTTTTCCTTTATTTTAAAAAAATATTCTGGATTTTGCTCTATCGTAGACTTGAGCCTGTTGTAATGTTAGCACATTAATAGTATCAATAGTTAACAGACCCTTTGCGAATAGCAGTAACTTTATACTTATCCCATTATTCACCATACAAACAGAATCCCCAAAATATCAAAAGCGAATCAAGAAATCCCAAGTCTCTATAATGAAAACATAAAATATTGACCGTCCCGAAACACACTAATAATGGGGTATAACAATAATTAGTTTGGCGATTTGGGCCCTAACCCCTCGGGTCAAGTCGGCGATTGTCCTTTGAAGGGTTGATTAAGATGACCGGTGGGGTGGGTCCAAATGACCCGGGAAGGGTTTTCGAACTTTGATGCGGGCAGGTGCCATTTGTTGGGATTAACACGAGTTTTCCTATTTGTTTTCGGGGTGGTTTTTTTAGTGTTAATTAGGGCCCGTATAGGGGTTCTAATTTCGTTGTTCGGGTGTTTCTGGGTTTTAAACGTGGATAGCTTTGAAAGTAATTGTTAAATGTTTCGACAAAAACATTTACTTTTATGGCGTAGGAAACATGTAATGTGACGGGTGACTTGTCCGATATGAGCTTTCTTTTATGATCACTATTAACTTCAAAAAGACCGCATAGTTGGTAGTCAAACCATAAAAAAACTACTTTAGCGTAAGTGACTTTAGATATTAATCTCGAAATTTGACGTCTGCTTGACCGTATTTCGAGTTTTTCAATGCACTCATTATACGAACAATATCTATATATATTTTATAATATTACTCGTAATTTGAATCTAATGATATTATATTATATACCCCTACGAATACTTAGTAGCGTGTTGTTGCTTTTTATTTTTTTAGCATTATTCGATTGTTTTTTATTTGAATTCTGTTCATCACATTTTATTCTACAAAATAAATAAAATTTATTCATATGACACTACTATTTGGGTGATTTCAAGCATGTGCAAAAGTTTCTATTTAAGTATCCATACTAAAACAAATAACAGAGTGTCGTGACCAGGAGATTTAGCAGACGGATAACCGCTGAAGGCTCACCACCCATCACGTTGGGTTTTAATACCATTGGAAAAAAGTGGGGTTCTGACGGCACAGTCACTTGTCTCTCTCAGTACCTACCTCGTTTGGGATTAAATCGTGATAGTATGATAGTTATTTTATGTTGATACACAACTGAACACACTGGCCAAACAGGGAATCAACTCTAGGACTCCTGCATTTGTGGCTGATCGTCTAGCTACTCGGCCACCGAAGCTCCTGCAAAGTATAACTATTAATGAAGTGAATAGTCACAGCAAATCTATGTAAACTTAATAATCCTTCACTTTAAAAGCTACGTACATAGTAATAAAGCGCAATTTTGTTTGTTTACTAAAAACAAGGCACGCAAAAGAGTTGTCCCGGGTAATGTTCACTTGCCCTTATTATTATCGTCTCTTCGCAAAGAATTCTAGAGAGGGTTAATTAGTATGGACCAAGAATTGAATTAAAACCGCCGTTGGGATTACCGTGGACATACCGCTTCATTTCATGACAATAATTATAATACCTAACACATTCCATTATACATTTAGGATTTTTTACTGCTCATCTTGCACCACCTCAACTGTTTACCCTTTTTAGTTGCTCTATCCGAAGGTTGCCTGGAAGAGATCGCTTCTAGCGATAAGGCCGCCTAAATTGTACTAATAAGTTATGCAAACTTTATTTTTGTTATTGTTATTAAAAAAATTATTTTTTTATTTATTACATACATACATACCATCACGCCTTTTACCCAACGGGGTAGGAAGAGACCAAATCTTTCCACTTGCTACGGTCCTGACACACCTCTTGCGCTTCTTCCACTCTCATTAATCCTTTCATACATGCTCGTCGATTATGGGTACTCTTGACCTGACCTTTTCTGAGGACGTCTTGGACTTGTCCTAAGTATGTCCGTCTAGGCCTTCCCCTTTCAACAGCTCCAACATTTCTTATCACAATTAAAGTTTTAACATTATTTGCTTCGCACCCCTAAACCATTACTGGTTTGTCTGGGTACTGCAATTTCTCTTATCAATATAGGTACACACAAACACAACATAAAATGTGTCAAATACAAGAACATAACATAAAAACACATTCGCGGGTAATTGGACCGCAGTCCGTACCACGTAGCTTACCTAAACTAAAAAGTTACTTACGAGTAGGTACTACCCACATTGGAATTTAGCAATCGAGCATAGACAACAGAAACAAGTTATATTTGTGCAATAAAGATCTTATCTTATCTTATCTTATTAGAGTATGAACGAACTGCACGAGTTGGGTCCACACGCACCTTTGCAACATCTTTGCATGCATACTGAGCGTAGTTCTTCGATAGTATTACATTTAAATGCATAATCTTTGCTTGACTTCTTAATTTTTTATTTCTTACGTAGACTCTGTAATTCCATGTTTGTATTTATCTCATGTGTAGCAGACACAAGGCTGCAACCACGCAAGCTTTGACGTTCAATGTATATCGCTATCGGTAGCCGACAGGTGACTGATTAAAGTGATTGATTGGCCGAAAGCATCCCCCTCCCGCGTCCCGCCTACCATCAAGAGGATCGACTGCGAATGGTGACGATGAAAAAAGTTTTCACTGTTATAAGTTTTAGGACATGCTATTATAAACTCATTCATTTTATGTTATGTAAGCTTCACAAGCATTTATGAGACGGCAATTAATAATGAACTATAACAATGGGAATTTTTTAAACTTGCAAGATCTATAGCGATGCAAACTTGCAATACTCGCACCGTGCATTTTTGAAGTTGGCTGCTTTGTAAAAAGATATGAGGGATTATTTTTGAAAGCCAGAGATACTAATACCAGACTTAGAAGAGATCCAGATAGGCTGGTCTTAAGTGTTATCCCGAAATCTCAAAAGTACCTAAATAATTGTGTTTCCATGTGTGTCAAGATTTACAATAAAATTCCCCGTGACATAAAAAATAATAATTTACACATTTTTAAGGCTAAACTATATAAGTGGCTAATTGACCAAAGAATTTATGACATCAAGGAATTACTTGATCGAACATTTCAATTTAATAGAAACTTTCATTCTGACTTTGTTTTATTCGATTGACATTGATTGTTTTGTTTAATTGATATTTTACTATGTTTAATTTGCTTTGATTTAATTTATTTATTATTTACTTTTAATTTACATTGTTTTTTCGTCCTACATGAAGATTTGTATGTATATTTGCATGCTAACAATCCTGGCTAGACATGTGCATTTTGACTTTATACCGTGTTCTTATGCAAATAAAGAATTATGAATTATGAATATAAGATTTGAAAATATATCTGTCTATTTGTATGTCCAGTATTATGTGAAAGGTATACTTTGACGACCGACTTGGTGTAATGGTTTAGAAGTTGGCTACTACACCAGAGGTCGCGGGTTCGATCCCCGCACAGTACAAACATTTGTGTGCATGAACATGTCTGTTTGTATTGCTCTGGGTGTCTCCTATGTATAATAAGTATGTATTTACAAAAGAAAATGTATTTAAGTATGTTTATCCGTTGTCTAGTATCCCATAACACAAGCTTTAATTAGCTTACTTTGGGGCTAGATGGCGCTGTGTGGAATAATGTCCAGGGATATTTATTTATTATTTATTTATATTTTGATTAAACTTTGTATATTTATAACATGGAAAACTGCAATAAATCATAGTGTACTTTTTAATTCTAAAATTTTACTAGGCTAGGTAGACGATGTCGTTGGCTGCTCCAAAGTAATTTAAATTGTGTTCCCAAAAATCCGTTCTTTGAATAATCGAGTGCAGATTATCCCTACGATTTCGCCCGACCAATGACAATGAGCTAGCGACAGATCGCTCTGAAAAGAAAAAAAAACAACAAAAAGGAGACAAGAGAAAAAACCGCCCGCCAGTCGGAGGAAATATCTTTTATCTTGTAATTATTTTTATCCTTTAAGCGAAAAGAAAATATAGATAAAAAAGATGAAGGCAAATAATTAGTTTGCCCGATTCAGTCCTACTATTGTTGGACTCCGCTGTTGTATTCGCTTGATTTTTAATGAAAAAACCTTTTGTCTAACACTTCGGAGAATTATTTTATTGTTTCTTATAATGACGTTTGTTGAAGTACAGTTTAACTGAACTGCGTGACAATGTGACTTTGAAGGGTCCGCGCGTTGTATGCCAACACATAGACACTAGAGATCAGGTAATGATGGCAGTGTTACAGGTGTTGTTGTCTTTAAGACGAAATTGGCGAGATTCCTTAAAGTAAGTCAAGTAAGTTTTGGTCTACGACTTGGTCGTTGGTAGTGAACTTGCCTCCTCAGACTCGGATTGTGGCTCTTATGCTTAGCGATGACAAACAATCTTGTTACTCCACCATTTCATATTAGTTAAGTTTAAAAAAGTTTATATTTTAACTATAACAGTCATTAGTACTCGTACAAGCTCTGCGTGGTTTAATGTAGATATGATGTCCGAGTATTAATTTAATTTAATTTGTGTAAACAGACCAAGTAAACTAAGAACTCATTACACACGTAACGGAAGTCTCTGATTCAGTATTTTGCTGACAAATCCGAGCAATAATAATTATTTTCAAATAAGTAGTCGAAAAGCTCAGTTAAAAAGCATCAAATAGTAGAAAAAACATTCTCAACCAGTAATCGTTACGACCCGCATGACATAAAAGGATGCTGAAATCTTCCCATCAAACGATCCCACACGAGCAAATACTTCAAAAGGTATCTCCGGTAGGCGTGTGGAACAGGCGTGCCGGCGAGCGCGTCCCTGATTGGCTGATCGGAAACCAATCGATAACCAATAACTGCGCCGCAACGGCCGGCGACCTCGGCCGGCCTATCGGACGTTCGGATTTTGAAGTTGGAATTTTAAAAAGATCGTTAATAGTGCTGTCTTTGGTAGGTTTCTTTTTGTAGGAGGATTTTTAAAGTAAAATCGTTGGGTTCAGTTCTTTTGATAAATACTCACTGCATTTTTTTATTGAAATTTTCTTCGGGTCATCGTTTGAACATCGGTCGGGTTGCTTACGGCCACTTTCTATCATAACACGCTTACTAAAAACCATGGTCATATCGTTCAGCTTCTGAAGTACTTTATCGCCTAGGTGAACCTCAGTAGACCAAAAACCGATGTTACAGGATAGGTTTAGCGCGAGTTGTAATTCTGGCGTTGTAAAAGCCATCAATAACTCTGCTTGTGAAATACAGGTTGGATCAGACGAACACGGATCTCATAATTAAATTTTTTTATCAATATTCCTGATTTAAAAATCTAACCAAAGACTACTACATGTGGGACGAGAATAAGTTAAAACGATGCTTAGTTGAGTTGATAAATTCAACTCAGCTAAGCATCAGAGCATTTAAGCATTCTAAGGATTTAAAACTGAAATATTTGTTTGTAATCGAATTAAGAAGCTGGTTAACTAAATGATAAAGGTCTCGGTAGTTCAGTCGGTAAAGCAGTCGCGACACCTTGATCGAGTTGATACCTAGCCTGTTCATCTTCATTAGTTATGATAATGAGAATTCAAATATTCAAATAATTCTCACAGCTTCACTGCAGTTCTTTGTTATAACTATGTAACATACAGACACACACATTTGTATGATGCGCCGGAGGTCGGACGTAAAACTTTATCTCTTATTGTAGTGCCATTACATTTTTGCAATTCGTGTTGCATTTTCTCGTTCATACCAAATGCACATTGAAATTGTTGGGCTGCAGATTTTTGTAATATTAATGGAAGATAAAATGTTATTCATATGTTTAGGATAGCGTTGGTGTATTACTTTTAAAGATTGCTTGGTAATTTGGGATGGCAAATAAATACCAATATTCGAAACAGAGAAGTTTTGTTTTCGAGATTTAAAGATGGTTAAGTTTTAACAGTTCTACCCGGTATATAACGTAAAATATCCTTACGAAAAGCGCTATTGTGTGTAGTTTTTTTTATTTTTTTTATTTATTTATTTACCAACATAAAAAAGAAATATTACAATATAATTACATGTGATACAGCATTTGATAAACCACTAAGGTTTGTAATGATGCTGCCTTCTGCATCGACACACTATAAACAATTAACATTAGTCATAAATTACTCGTGTAACATCAATTAACCAAGCCTAAGTCTCACCTCTCCAACATTGCTGCAGGAAGTGAGCCCTAAGCTTGTTCCTAATGTTGATTGGCGTAACACTATCGCGGACTTCAAGCGGCAAGTTACAACTGGTCATACTCGTAATGTGGATTCGTTCGTGTGTCAGGACGCTCGATGTGTCAGGTCGGGTCGTGGGTGCCATTCCACGCAAGACCAACAGATATCCATGAGTTAAACGTCAAAGTTCAAAAGATTCCTGGATGTCCAGAAACGTCCAGAAACCAATTTGAGTCAGATGGAGGCAAAAGTCCTATGTCATTTTTCTGGTATCAACGTACAAAGCAGGTCTAGCCAAAGACTCACTCATTCGTGACAGCTAATACTCAGCCAAGCCGACTGCATTTTTTAAAACCAGGTGAAAGAAAGTATTCATAGATTTTACCAGCCAACCGCCAGCTCCCCGGTGCAGTTCACTATCGGATACTCAATGTATGTTCTTTAAAGTTTCTAAAGAGACCTCAGACCACGCCCACCCACCCTATTGGAAACGGTATCGGATCGAGTCTGCGCAGTGCGACGATTGATTTCAAATTCACTCGTAAAGAAAAAATAATTTTATACTGCAGACGTAGAAAATAGAAGGCATTCGAATTCTATACTTCATTCATTAAAACATTAGAAATAAGAAGCAGGTGCTTAAATGAAGGACAATTTGCATTTGACGTTGCCATTACGATGACATACCTAAGTATAACCTGGCAAAATTGAAATCCACTTTCGCCATAACGTATGAACGTATTGTGTAACATTTTAAATTTAGTAAGTTATAGTGACAGTAAAAATGTGTTCGGATAATAACCCCTGCTTCTTTTATTTAAAATTTCTTTACTTCTTAGACAACATGGGTTTTTTGTTTTTTGGTTTTTACATCGACAATATGGTTTGATGCAAGACAAAACAATTTATTTAAGCAAATGCTACATAAATTCTAAAGTTACCTACTTTAATTTAAATAAGAACTATTAAGTGTGACAGCTGCTATTTAAGTAGATTTTAATAAATTCGGCATAAATCTTAAAAGTAATAATGTTTATTGTACTTTTACTACAAAGTGTACTTTGAAAAGAACCATTTTTACTTTTGTCTGATGCTGTAATGAATGGACGATAGAGGTATTTCATAAATAGTACTTTTATTGACAGGCCTGTTGGCTATGCTGCATCTAGCGTCAAAGGCCGGGGGTTTGACCACCCCCCAGCTCACCATTTTTGCGATGAATAATTGTGTAGTCTCTGTTGCGAGTGTTATTATTTATACATTTTGGAAAATCTGCGACATCTTAAACCAAATCATTCAACCCCGGAACAAGTAAAGCTATTTAATATCTGAAATACACAAGCTAGACTAAGTAAGTACTATTTAAAATAGGATCACCTTCTAAAGTCAGGTTAAGATAAACAAAACAGCAAGATATAATTTACTATAACCTACATTCATACAAAGACACCCACCATAACGAACTCAGAAACTTTCAAAAGATAATCGAATGCACACTTACAATAACGTCAGACAAGCAAACCAATTTTGACGGTAGATGTGACGTTCTTGAACCAGATATGTGTGCATTTCCAATAACGTCATCCAGGAACAATTAGGCAAAATAATTCTTAATTGAGATGAAGAGCTTTAAACGCAGTTTTAATTGAATCAAATTATTATTGCATTTAATTTTGACATTTCAAGTCATTCGTCATCTTTAAATGAATGGGTTCATCGACAACACACCTTTGTTAACCCGTACATCTCCACAAAGACACCAACAATGTTATGTTGCAAGCCTGTATCGATTTTTCAATAAATCAAGTCAACCAGCACCAAATAAACCTGATAAAGTCCTAACGTGCAAATGAAAACGCCCACCCAGCCACCCACCTCACTAGGCGTATCGATACATCAATATCTCATAATATTGAAAAGTATCCGAAGGATGCGTCACTGAAAAGCCAATCGGAACGCCCACCCGGCTACACTCCCATCGATAGGCGTGTATCAATACTATCGATATCGAACCTTACCACCCCCAATAACTCCGCCCACGTGAGAAAAAACGGAGACCCGATGCGCATGTCCGATCTCTCGATCGGTTCGGAACGATGACCTTTGGCGGGCTGAAAAAACGGCCCGCCAAATGAAACTGAAAAAGTTGCAAGAAATACGTAATATAGGGACTGTAGACAAAACAGCCCTTTACTTGAATCTCCTTTAAGAAAAAAGGAGCTCCCCTGTAGCATTTCACAATGCTTGTCTCTCATATCAGCAGATAGAAAATCAGAAAAAATCCTATTTCGGACCCTAATCGATCGCGGGAGTCGATCCCGCGTCTTCCACAATACGGATGGCTGTTCTAATCACTGAGCTACCGGAACCCCCTTGGGGGTTTCCCGCTCGAGATCATTAAGGGACGAAATTAGATTTTTCTAGCTTTTAACCGAATTCAAAAAAACGAGGAGGTGCTCAATTCGACTGTTTGTTTTTTTTATCCTCACCTGTACTTTTGCTATCTGCATTTATCTGTATTAGCTGTAATTTAATTAAGAAGTAAATTATTTATCTTTAGGTATTAGGTACAGCATTTTTAACGATAGAAATGATGAGTAAGCCTTCGATGTCAAACTTTTCGCTAATTAAGAGTACATATTAACGTGCATGATAGAAAACTCAAGCTTTCTTTCTTATTGTGAAAGAAAAAGCAGTATTATTGCGTTTCTAAAAACGGTTTGTCAAAAAGTTTAAATCGACCGTAGCGTAGGGTTTAAAGATGAACCCATATAGGATTTTTAAAGGCTAAGGTTGTTACTGATGGTGGTAGGTTCCTTCTTGCTTAAAGTAACATAAATTCTCTAATAAAAACCTTTACAAACTATGAAATAAATGATTTTCTTAGATCTCATAACCCTACAGAATTTATAAAAAAAAAGTTATTTTTTATTACCAACTTCTGTTTACATACCCGTTGCCGTGTCTACTAAATGTGTGTTAGAAACATACGGTCAGAGGGACACACTGATTTCTTTACATTGAAAATAATAAATAATACTTCCAAAATCATAATCGTTATAACTACATCAATCAATTGGTTTAATTTCGCCCAATGAACATCACCTAATTTTCAGGAGGAGGTGGAGGAGAGGAGGTGGAGCAGGCACTTTCTTACTTAATATTATAAATGCGAAAGTTTGTGAGGATGTGTGTTTGTGTGTTACTCTATCACTCAAAAACTCCTAAACGGATTAAGATGAAACTTTACAGTAATACAGCATAAACATCAGGGTGCCTAGCCAAGAGCAATTCGTTCAAATGTATGGAGATGACATAAACGCTAGTGACAGCTTAAGTCATCCCCAAACAAGTGAACGATTTCTATTGTAGAAATCGTCGTGCCGTGTTGCTCTTGGCTAGCCCCCCAGGATAACACATAGGCTACCATTTATAAAGATTGTATGTAATTTGGCCATGAAGTTCACACGGGCGAAGCCGCGGGCGGAAAGCTAGTACTTAATAATACATACACACATACATACCATCACGCCTTTTTCCCAACGGGGTAGGCAGAGACCACATCTTTCCACTTGCTACGGTCCTGACACACCTCTTGCGTTTCTTCCACTTTCATTAATCCTTTCATACATGCTCGTCGGCTATGGGTACCCCTGACCTGAGCACGTCTTGGACTTGTCCTAAGTACGTCCGTCTAGCTAGGTCCGTCCCTTTCAACATCTCCATCTACCCTCGCCTTGTAAATTTGTTTCGTTAATCTCCTTTCATCCATCCTATCCATATGCCCAAACCATCTCAGCATTCCCATCTCAATTTTTGTGATAATAATTAATAGTCTTAATAATAATTAAGCCTTCTTTATTTAACCGCTAATGTAAGACTACGTAATTGCAAATTATTTTTGAAAATCAAATTTTAAACCAAGATGGCGGCTTGACAACGCTTTAATTTATGGCACTGATTCCAAACTGACAGGCGAGTCAAAAGCCCATCTCGAAAAAGGTTTCATTCCAAAATATATACTCGGAGTCCACTAATTTGGTAATGAGGTGAAAATGTTGCAATAAATATCACTTCCTTAACCCATTATAGTGAACACAGCTTTCATTTTAAGCCGCGGAGACATTTTATTATTATTTATATTTTCAACTTCATTAATTGTGCTAAGGGGTTGCCTCTCCGAGGGAGTTACCTACTACAGGTTTCGTTGAGGCTTTTAAATTTTGTATTGCGTTTAGGTAATGCGATTATCTTAATGTTTCTACGTCAGTGGTGAACAAGCATGCGGGCTGCCGGATGGCAAGCGGTGAACGCAGCGTATGGATATGTTAATTAGTATTGTCGATGACTCTGTAAGGCTGAAGTTTTTGTCACCCATAAAAATAGTGATTACTTTATTTTGAAATGGTAAAATTTTCCTGCTTCGGAAATAAATTTTCCTGGTATGCTATCCAATGGTGTAACTTGACTGTTACTTTTTTAAAACACTTTAAACCAGAAACACACACAGATTTTTTTTTTGACTTGAATGGATTGAGTTTTACTATGTCAATTTGTACTTGTTTCATGTGCAATAAAATACAGAACAAACACAAATACACGGCAAATTCATTCAAATCCTGCGTCGATTGAACCCACGACCTATGACGCTTAAAACAGGATCTCAGTCAAATACGCCAATTTAAAGATATTTTTGTCATTTTAGTACTAAACTAATTATATACACGAAATTACATACAGTGCGCGGTACAACTTCGTACTGATATATTATTTCGTAGTACCATGGTGGCGTAGTCGTAGCTCTCGTAGTACTCGTAGCATGTAGCCGAGTAGCAAATGGATCCGTATTCGTTCAGCCATTACGAATCTGTTTCTCTCTTTCTAGCGATGTGATATTCTTTTTGAACAAATGGAAAAAAATGATTCGTATTTAAATAATACTTGTATATTATTGGATCAAGAATATATTCAGGTATTGATTGATTTTTTTATTAGGATGCAATCAAAACTTATTAGGAAAATATCAATTCTGAATCTAACAAAGTTTCTATTTAATTGATATTCAAACAATAAATTAAATATTATCTTACTAACTGTTGCCAGTAACTACGTCTGCGTGAACTTAGGTTTTAAAAGTGAATCCAAGGTTACCTGAATTTTAAACCAGCTTTCGTAGTATATGTGTAAAAAGTCCTTGTGGTAGTTTTCACAAATAATATACAAACGAATACTGACAAGAACGTCATACATTTCTACCCAAGAGACAAAATGGATACTTATTTACGTCATAATCATTGTTTGTTCAAGCACTGAACGGGTGTGAGTTCAGTGCTTGAACAAACAATGATTATGACGTAGGCTCAAAAACCATAACGACTGCGGATTTATTATATAAAATAGGTATTAGTTAACGACACACTTTAATAAAATAAAATAAGCCTTAACATTCTAAGCAAACGGCGCTTTAGAAGTTTCCACGCCCTGGTTTATCTACCCGACGCTAGATGGCGGCACAAGTCTGAACAGGGCAAGCTTTTAGTAAGGATTTTTAAAGGTTATTCAACCAGTCCTTAAGTAAATGACGACAGAAATAGATCAATTGCCAAAAACTTGCGTAAACGTTAATTCTGAATACTAATCAAAAATATAGTGGATCCCCATGAAACTGTTGTTGGTTCAAGAAAACTTTCATAGCGAAAACTTTGAAATACAATCCAAAAATAAATCTTTATTATTACTAGATAAGATTCGTATGAAGTTTTTATTAAATTCTTCTGGGCCCATATGACAATCGCTTATTATCCTGTCAAGTTAATTCTCATTTAGAGAAGCGAGCAATTTCGTCAATTACAATCCAGCCTAGAAAATGTGTTAGTGTCAGGTAACCGCTGACTGGCTGGAAATAAAAGATCATAACGTAATTACTCGCTACGCTCTGTTTAGGGAATGATCTTGCCACGTTATATGATCTTTATAAGTTAGAGGTGTAATAGGGCCCTAGAAGAATGAATTCTATAAAAAAGATACATAATGAACACTATCAAATAGGCATCAAATAGCACGACACTTCACATTCACCTAGCCTTAGTCATTCACCTTAATCAATGGCCGTCCTCTTGGCTTGATTTTTTATTCTTTTTTGTAGTGCCCGTCAATATGACCTCACTCCACCTGATGGAAAGCGGTCGTGAAGTCCAGATGTAAGGCTGCCAAGCACAGTAATGCTACGCAATCTCTGAGCTGGTCATACTCATCTTGAAGGCCCGTAGAATTGTGTATGTTGCTGCCTCGACAGACTTCGTTCTGTCAAAAGTAATTGCACGTCGCAGCGTCGGTAAAGCAGCACATCTTGCCGGCGTTTCTGCTGCTTGATTTACATATACTATTATTTTTCACTGAATTTTTTGTGCAATCATGATAAAATATAGCCTATGTCACTCCCCGATAATGCAGCTTCTTATTGGTGAAATTATTTTTAAAATTAGTATAGTAGTTTCGTAGCCTATTCAATACGAACAAACAAACAAACAAATCTTTCTCCTGTATAATATTAGTATTAATAATTTATTGTTTATTAGGTACCTAAGTATTTTTACTACCCAATCCTTTTTATGCTCGTGGCAGCAATTATTTTTAATATAATCTCATATTTATCATTTAAGGTTATAGCCGCATACCGCATCTGGCATTACCAGAAACAGAATACAATATATTACACCCCTCCCCCCTCTATCCGTGACACCAGTAATTTCCCCTAAATACTGAAAAAAATAATTCCCACACATGCATCAAAGTGTCGCGCGTCCGCGTATCGTGACATATTTATGGCTGTTTTTTACCTTCATTTTTAGGGATGAGTCGTCTAATGAAAACTGTCTTAAGATGCTTTAATTACAGTTATAGAACTTAACTGGTCCGTAAAATAGACTTACTTTTACTATAATCAAGATAGTTTTCTTGAATTAAAACATTAATTTAATAGTAAACGGCTGAAAAAATTATCCGCAATGTTACGAGTACTTTCTACTTCGACGAGCTTTTTAGTCAAGGGTTTAAAAAATCGTCTACTATATATTTATTTGTCAAAAAAACAGTCATTTTAACTTATAATTCATAGTAATACTTAAATAAAACATCATTTATTGGGCAGCAAATCACATAAAATTCCATAATTTCTTTCTAGTTTCTACTTTTTTGCTCTTGTTAACGCAATAATAATTTTTTATGACATTCTGAAGACGGAACCCCCCCGCATTTTGCGATTCACGTCTGCCGTATCGTTATTTACACTGCGGGCCATAAATACGTCTTCACCTTACAAGTCCGCAGCCACTCGGATGCGATAAATAAATGTACGCAAGAATACTTTTAATAGCAAGCGCCGAGTTTTGTTAACCACCCTGTATATGTGGATATTAAATACATGTAAGGGAATTGAATATGGGAAACTTTCTTACAGATAAATCGTGTATTAACATGGAATGAATGAAAAATATTAAATTAACTTACTGTCCTAAGCCACTGAGCTTCTTAGACCCTAACCTACTTTGAATTCTTCTACATATCGGGTGTTCATTATAAGACTTACGAGTATATAATATGAGTCTTAGACTCCAAAAGAATATGGCATTATGCAGTAAGTGATATAGTAAGTGCGTCGTAAGTAAAAAACATATTGTTTCAATGGACTTTATATTTAAGGTTTTCATACAAAAATACTGACTGATCGACTGATTTGTATAGTAATTTAATGTGAATATTGTTGATGCATAGGACTTGGTGGTTGGATTTACCTGTTAACAGTAGACTGTTGTGTTCCATATTATAAAGGGAACGCCCTATATAAGAAACAATATTAGATGAATAGAATATGTATATTGTTTTACTCTTACTGCTGTATTAATTGTAGCATTCATCAGTAATTTTTAAGTTATTTAATAGAAATATTTTTCACTTAAATACTTTTTGCATATCCTAGTGAGTGTGCCATATAGTTTTTGTAAGTCTTTATAGTTTATCTTCAATACAACTACTGAATGTCTTGGAACTTTTAACATCATAAATAACTATTTTACACGTCAGATTTGAAAGAGCTCTATTGTGATCAGAAAATAAAATTAAAAGTTGCAAACTACTTGTATTATATCAAATGTACGAGTATATTCTTATTTATTGCATACTGGCTGCCCCGCCAGACTTCGTTCAGCCAAAAGTGATTGGCCTGTCGCAGTCAAATATGATTGACAGCTGTGAACAGAATGGTTTGTATGGGAAAAGAAAAGTGTTTGTTTTTATTATTTATCTCTCCGTAAATGAACCTTCTTTGTGCCTTAACAAAAATATAAAAAAAAACGGCCAAATTGGTCGAGCCGTTCTCGAGATTTGCAATTAGCAACATATTTGTCAATTGATTTTTATTTTTATAGATAACTGTACTGTACTGTGTGATGTAGTCTAGAAATTTTAACCTTCGTGAAAAACTGTCTACTTATTAAGTATTGAGTCAAACACTCTTTACAACTGGTAATACTCTTTACAACGGAGTTACTTGTGAAAGGAATAAAAGAAAATCTCATTTTGTTACTAATTCTCAAAATAATTTAATCTGGTCTGCTTTAACCAGCACAACTTTAAACTCGTATTTGAATCATGTCAACTTAACTTAATATAAATCGCCTCAAAATTCAAATCTCAACCCACCTACCAAGTTGTCCCAGTGTCCCGACTTCCTTGCATCCGGGACTCCGCATTGTCCCATCTCAAGACATCGCCCATTGTGCCAGTGAAATATCGCTCCGAGTTCGTGTTCGACCATTTTTGTGTTCTTGATACACTGTTTATGACTTCCTCTTAATTGTTGTGCTTAAACAAATTGCAAATAGCATTATAAGATGGTAATGTCTGTTTGGAACAGTTGAGCTAAAGGGAGTATCAGAATTGCATGAAATTATTTCTAACGCCACGAATACCTAAGGTACAATATCTGTGAATATCTTCGCACAAGCTTCAGGCGGGCCGTATGCTTGTTTTTCACTAACGCAGTCTAAAAAAAGCTGACGGACTTTGTGCTAAACGCATTTTATAGACTACTAGCTATCCGTCAGGGGCTTCGCCCGCGTAGACTCTTTCTCCCATTCAATTATAGCTTTAAAAATGCCTTTAATACTGCAGAATACGCGGAACAGAAATAAGGATGCTGCGGTGGATGTGTGGAGTCTCACGCAAAGATCGCATGCGCAACACCCATATCCGCGGCAGCCTTCGTGTTCGTGACATCGCAGGCAAGCTGCAGGAGTGCCGCCTTCGTGGGTATGGTCATGTCTCACGGAGATCGGCAAACTACGTGACCAAAAAATGTCTGGCCATGCCGCCCCCACCAGGTAGCGGTAGAAGAGGTCGTCACGGGTGATATGCGTGCCAACAGACCGCGCAAAGTGGACTAAGAAAATAAGAAAGGCGGACCCTGGGACCCCACATACTAGTGTGGGTTCACAACCGGAATAGACCGTACTGATGATGATGATGACTCGTTGATAATGTAGCTTTATATTGGTGAAAGGATTTTGAAAAACGGTCTTGTACTTTCGGAGCCTATTCGCCGAACAAAACAAACAATTTTTTCCCCTTTACAACATTGGTATAAATGACTTTTTGATGCTGTGTATATTAGTTATAGGTAGGTATTTGTGATAAATAAGAAAAATATAAAACATGAATCATGTTAACATACTTCTTCATTGTACAAAAAATAAATGATACAACACAAAGAATACCAGAAGTTTTAAGCACAAGATAAATGATTCTAATTTTGGTATTCAAAACTACCATAAATGTTTTTTATTCGGGACTAGGTGTTAATGTCTTACACCAAAGAATCCAGGACAATCTCGAGTTTAATTACGGCTTCATAAATTAACTACCTATGGGGATAATTATCACTTCTTTAAAACACGTACATACAACGGATACAAAAAGGGCCATAATACTGAGAGGTCTTTACATAAAAATTTTGAACTTGAGTAGGCATGCCCATTGAAATGTTTATGAAGTGGTAGAGTTACTATAATAAT
This sequence comes from Udea olivalis, assembly GCA_947369235.1. Taxonomy (NCBI): domain Eukaryota; kingdom Metazoa; phylum Arthropoda; class Insecta; order Lepidoptera; family Crambidae; genus Udea; species Udea olivalis. The sequence continues at coordinate 2,250,281 of OX376362.1, read as the reverse complement.
AATAATAATAATAATAAATATTTATTTATTTCACAATAGAACAGTTTTTTTTAAATAGTTTATACAGTTTTAGGCACATCTTATGACTATATTATATAACTGCTGGTACATAAAATAGGATTTTCCTGTGCTTTAAGAACCAGCTACCCTTCTGTGTCGCTGGATTACATATATATATTACATATATATTGTTTTTAAGTTGATTTTGAAATTGTGGAGACTTCCTAGTGTTATTACAATTTATAAAGCTAAATTAATTTAAAGAAAAATCATTGCCCATGCAGTGTATTCTGTGCATTTTGACGCGCGCGCGCGCGTGTGTGTGTGTATGTGTGTCTCTCTATGTGTGTGTGTGTGTGTGCATGTGTGTGTGTGTGAGTAAGTGCGTGTGTGTGAGTGTGAGGTACTCATAGTTTAACGATAGTTTTATTCTCTTAAATGTGAATGGGTGGAACGAAGACTGTCCACAAGTCAACCATGAAGAGGTACCGCCTTCTAAGACTAGCCTACTCAGGTTATCTTTTTTTTAAATAAATACTATGCTATATTTTCATTTTGATGTTGAAACCGTTTCAATTAGTCACATTTTAAAACAAATCGTATTTTGTTGTAACTGTAACCTCTGCTTTCGTTCAGGGTTTTCTTGGATGAACTAACCCTCCAATGCTAACATGTGGTTTGGCTTGACAATGGTAAAAGGCTGCATATAGGGTGCTAATGAAGAGTACACTTTTAAAGGAAATATTTCCAAATTTATAATTTTTTAAATTTCTTCTTGTCTATGCTAAAATACACCTTTTAACACTTTGGGCGGTAGCAAAGGGGGATATTCTACTTAGAAAATTGGACTTAAAAAAAGGTATCCCAAACAAAACAGGACAATTTCTCCAAAAAAATCACGATGTTTAACAATATAATCTAGTAACAAAAATGGATATATTACAAACGTCTTAGTTATACATATAGCAGGTTTTTTTTCAAAATGGGACATTTTGTTAGACATAATTGTTGCTCCTTCTAACAAAAGGGGATATTTACATATTACATTTTAACAAAAAGGGATATTATTCTAAAAAAGCCCTTTCGCCCTTTCAAAAGAGGATATTCTAATTTTTTAAGACCTTACTGTCAATGATGAGAGCGTCGTGGCGTAGTGGTTAAGTACTCCAACTAGGATCGCGGATCGTGTGGTCCCGAGTTTAATCTGGCCAGAACCGAAATCTTTGTGATCTACGAGTATGTTAAATTTCCGACCAACTCTCCGGTGATGGAAAACATCGATAAAAAACCAAATCAACCTGGATAGCGGCAAAACGTACCTATCACGTTTTGTTCTAATACCATTGGTGGGTGTGGGTACCAAAGTGGGCTTCTGAGTGTTCCGTTCACCATGACGGCAAAAGTCACTTGCCTCTGACTACCCCATTTGGGATAAAGTCGTCATGGTATGTTACTGTCAATAAACCAGAGGGTATAAAACAAAACAAAAGTGGGATTCATAATATATTATTATATGCTATTATATACATAGCAACACAATTTTTTATGTGTTCTGAAGGAGGTTTCTGTTAACAGTTTATCTATTTCCTGAAAAATAGATTATCATGTAAAGATTCCCCTTTTGAAAAGATCCTCCTCAAATAATATTGCTTCAAGGAATATCAGAAGGAAGTCAGATATTATTTTATGGTTTGATTGATTGCTAATTATCCACCAAAGCTTCAGTCTACAGCACAGATAAATTAACCGGTTTTTTGTCTCGGTTTGACGAATTTCAAGACAAATACTTCCAGTTAACCCTTTGTTTCAAGTGTGAACGCGCACCACCGCTGGCTGCGACAATAATACGTGACGCATAAATCCTTGGAATGGAGCAATTCCAGATTCCAGAGAATCGGAAAAAGGACCGTTGGAAGGTCGGGTCGATACCGTGTGTCGCGCTCAGGAGTCTAGTTGACCGTTTTCGCGCTGGGTTTTAAAATGGTCATAGACATTTAGGACTGTTTGTTAGATAGGAAGAAGCTCTGTTTATCTTCATATTCTGCTTATACTCAACAAAAAGCAAAGGGACCGGTTAAGGTGGTAATTATTTCAGGTTAGACAGATATGCTTTATTGTGCAAAAAACAGTTTCAATAAGTATTGTTAAAAAACATGAATTTCGGACCTTGAAGATATCAAGCGGGATACATTTTTATTGTATTAGAAACAGTTCACACAATTTAGGCGTAAACGATATTTTCCAGCAACATTTTTTCAAGTTACAGATTTAAAGCAGGTGTGTGTTGCAAAATGATATTGGGACAAGGTCTCTAAAAGTCGATGTAAATCTTTTTGCACTTTATTAAGTGACGACACGGTTGGCGTAGTGCGCTGTAGCACGGTTTCTCGCCTCGATTTACGTAGTGTCCCGGGTTCGATTCCCGGTCGGGTCAATTCAGGAAACGATATTTTCTGAATTGACTCGTGTCTGGGTGTGCTGGGAGACACCCCTGGCTTATTTCCTAGTGTGATACTTCGTAACACAGGGATATTAATCCCTACTTCAAGATCATTACAAGAGGTGTGTTTTTTGGCGCATATTTATATTTATTGATATTAAGTACCAAATCAGAGAGCTAAACGTCACTTAAAGTCCTGCAACATGATATGCACGGCACTTCTCCGCGAGGTCGAATCAGACATGAGGAAATCCGTAAAAGAACTTCCTTTGAAGCCGGTAAGTAGGTTGGTGTGCATGTGAACAGGACTGAGAAGTACTAGTTTATGGACAAAAAAGTTCTTAACGATCTTGTAAATCATTTGATGGCAAATACAACATATGACCTGCATGAAGGGGCCAGTAGTATGGTGGATTCTGGCCGCCTGCAACTATGCATTTATGCAACTTTAAAAACTTCTGGAGATACCTACTTATATTCCTTTAGGGAAGACTTCTGGCTTATACTTTGATAATTATACATATAAATTTAATGTTTTGTATATAATTAAATATAATTATGTTGTATTTATAGATACTTAGTATAACTATTGTGAAACAAGCTAGTGGCCATGTACAATTCTCTTTCCAGCGCACCTGGTGGTTTATTTATCCATACAAATTCATATCCATACTAATATATATTAATAATATTATAAATATGAATGTGAAAGTAACTCTGTCTGTCTGTCTGTCTCGCTTCCACGCCAAAACTACTGAACCGATATAAATGAAATTTGGTACACAGATAGTCTAGAGTTTAAAACCTGAAAACATAGGCTACTTTTTAGTTGGAAAAAAGTTTTGTAAAGGGTTGAAAGGGGGGATGATAGGTTGTATGAAAGTATTGTCCTTTTTAGAACTGAAGCATAAATCTTATATTTCAGGCTGTTGATTAAGAATACAAATACATTAAAAGTTGGTAAAAATGTTACCCTTAAAAAAAATTCGAAAATTCGACCTCTAAGGGGTTTGGGGTTGTTTGTTTTTGGGGTTGATAGTTTGTTTGTATGAAACTTCGTTACTTCAAGTGCTAGGAGTCTCAAATTTTGCATAGGGGTTCTTTTTAGGACGTAGTAGCTAACTAAGACGGGATTTTGTGTATAACAAGTATCGTGAGTCTGAAAAAATCCCATATATCATAAAAATGAAGTTCAAGCAGGCAAAGCCGCGGGCGGAAAGCTAGTATTTATTATAATCATAGTCGATGCTATAATATCTTTTTTTAAATAGATCTTTTAAAAGAACAGCCCAAACAACACAATCAATCAAAGCAAAATGATCTAATACAAATTAGCTATGGTCATTATACATTCATAGTGTATAAATGTATGTATAATACTTGTAATGTAAGTACCTCTAACCGGGCGCAATGAATGGTCTCCTAAATCGCTGAAGCATTTAAGTTAATTCCTTGATAATAGTCTTTGTTAATTATTAAAACAGTTTGCCACAAGACAGGTCACAGTCTGTCGACGTGGCACATCGTTGGATATACGCGATTATAATTTATTATGAATAAATGAAATATTATGAACGCATCGGCGCACAGCCCCGACAACGCCACTGGCAATGGCGTTTGCTTTGTTGGGCTAGTGTTGTTACAGACAACTAGACTATCGATATCTATGTTTACATTTTGATGTCTTGAACGTAAAAAAGGATAAGTGTCCATACATTTATGATAACAAATAACCAATTGTCAACATTATATGTATATTCATAATTATCAGTTAATACTTTTATGTTGTGATTGCAAGAGTAGACATTTTTCCTTTAATTTGGGAATAGGCAATCATTTGATCACAATCTCACCTCATCATAAGGTCTATGAAAAACCATATTTGCCTAGTAAATGATTCTTAAGATATTCAAATAATAAAAAAGAGGTAGAGGTAAGTGTTAACAGTTTGAGGCTAACATGCAGACACAGAGTTTTTACTCGTTAATACAGTCTACAATTAAAGCTTTTAAAACAAATTTTTCTTGCTGGGTCTGATATTGTGTGTTGATAGCTGAATATTGTTTGGATTATAGTGGCAGTACAAGTATGAGTGTTATTGCGAAACACTGAGTGAAATTTTAAAATTCAGAATTTCCCTTAGATCTAGGAAGCGCAATGACGACTTGTATTGCCTAATACTCACATCGCATCGCGAATCTTATAATAACATTCCTCTTTTATCGACATACTTGCGTTGCGTCGCTTCCCTGAGCCCCCTAGCTGCCGACTTCCTTCATACTCGCGGGCACTCGTTCGTGCGATGCCTTTGTCGGGAACAATTGTCGACAAATTAGAAACGAATTGAGTTATTTAATATCTACCAGCAATACAACGTTATTGTTTATTACTCCCCTAATGAGCCCTGTGTGGAGGCTAAATTAAAATTCCATTTGGTGCGTTTGAGACGTTTGAGGTTGGCAAGTAGAGTAATTCAGTTTTGGATGTGTAATTAAAAACGCGGTTCAGTTGTTTTATTTATTACACGTTCAAGACATTCGGTTTAAGCACAAAATAAAGAGTTTACAGAAGGACCGCTCTCGCCTTTTTTCCAGAACCGTTACCTAAACCTGCCTGTCCACCTAGGTTTACTACTATATTCGCTCTGAATTTGAAGTAGGTAGGTAGAAGCACGATTTGACAGAACAGAACCAACCAAGAACAAAATTCGCCATGTAAAAAATTGCACCAAGTTCGACAATAACAACATCACTCGCGACAGTGCGATTAGCCGCGTGACCGATTCTCACAGGTATTTTCTGAAAATTTACTGTGTCTGTGTGCGTGATCAAAATGGCGGTATGTTCAGAGTGGACTATCTATCCGTGGCGTTCCGCGTCACATGTGTAATTTGTGGTTTGAGTTCCTTCTTTGCCCGAAAGTTTGTCGTTTTGGGTTCAATTCCCGGGTCTGATAAATATCTGGAATTGCTTACGCCAAAATCGTCTGTCCCCAAATAAAGCAGAGCTTGTGCCATTTGTGCCAAATACTGACGAAAATACTTACTATTTCTAAGTACAACACCCTTTTATATGATAACACTAATACACGAATGTTAAACGTCATCAGTAGATCTACCACGAGTTGCCACTTTAAATTTACGTTATCGCGGTAGACGTACTGATCTTCAGTTCTATAGACAATTCAGTCTACGAATGAATCAACCGTGGATATGTATCCGATTGAGCCTGAAAGTACTTTTTTCACGATTTTAATGTTGATGTAGTCTTTCCATTACGAGTAGAGGAATTGGGTGTGCTCTGTCTTTCTTAAAAAATAGCGAATGATAAACCAAAACATAACATACCATCACGACTTTATCCCAAACGGGGTTGTCAGAGGCAAGTGACTGTAGCTGTCATGGTGAACTGAACAATCAGATGTAAACTTTTCACAAGATATTAGAACTGATCAAGACTGAGAAACTGAGAGCGTCGTGGCCTAGTGGTTAGGCACTCCAACTCGGATCGCGGATCGTGTAGTCCCGAGTCAAAATCTGGCCAGAACTTTGTGTGTGATCTTTGTGTTCATTGTTTAATTTCCGACTAAGTCTCCGGTGATGGAACACATCGACAAAAAACCAAATCAACCCGGATAGCGGCGAAAGGCTCTCCACCTACCACGTTGGGTTCTAATACCATTGGTGAAAAGTGGGCTTCTGACTGTTCTGTCCACCATGACGGTAACAGTCACTTGCCTCTGACTACCCCGTTTGGGATAAAGTCGTGATGTATTATTATTATTATTATTAGAACTGCAGCCGTTATCCGGGTTGATTTGGTTTTTCATCAATGTTTTCCATCACCGGAGAGTTAGTCAGAGATTTAACATGTAACACAGGGATGGTTCTGACCAGATTTGAACACGGGACCACACGACCCACGATCCGAGTTGGGGTGCTTAATTTCTGGGCCCCGACGCTTTTCAGACAAACAGATGATTTAAGCTAATGAAAACTAACTTTCATAACGATTCTCGCTTACACCAAAGCTAAGTCCACTTGTCTATTCCATCTTAGTCACAAGACTTGTATTATCGACATCAGATAGATATAAAATACAACCCCTATCTCAATTTTTATTATATTGGGGAGAGAAATAGTTCTACACCTCAGGCAAGTTCCCTCTGACTGCAGAATTGTAATATGCTCTCGTGATCTTATCATACTTATGTTACAATAACCTGTGCTTACGCATCAATATAGTAATATAAACAGTATTATGTTGCCGTAAACTTCATCCTTTGAATCAACTTTAGCTGATATACTTAACGAAGTGGCAGTGGACAGGGCACATGGCATGAAGAACTTATGGCCGTTAAAGCAAAAAAGGTCCAAATATGAATACCTATGAACATTAAAATTTTACTCGTAGTTACAATATCGTGTATTTGTAGATATTTATTCTGATTCCCGCATCACTAGCCTGCCCTTAGACTTTACCGAAAAGTTTATATCATTCAGATTTTATCAAATTAGACGCCAGTAGATTATTTTTGATACCATATTCTGTTGCAGCATTGATAACCGCGTTAGTCAATAACTCAGTAAAGCTAAAGGATATGTTTTTATATGTAAAACAGACTTGCTAACAATCGAAGACATAACCCTCTCACGCAACAACTTTCGACATTCCGAAAAAATCTCCGATCTATTCGACCCGTGTCGATTCGAAAACACCCCCCAGGGGGTCGTCTGGACCGATTTATCCGCAGTATATCATGTTGCAAGTACGGCCCTGGTGGGCGAAATATATCTATTATGATCTGATTGTCGAGTCCGCTCCTGTAACCCTTCCAACGATTGACTTGGGAATTCTCCTTGATTTGTTTGCATCTTGTTACTTCGGCTTGTTTTAGGGAGGCATTTTTGTTTTCTTTTGAACGTGAACTTCCATTGTCTTCTTATCTGGCACTTGTGTCTGTCGATAACATAGTGATACAACGGTATTTTTCATTTTATATTGCACGTAACAACAAGTACGAATGGCAGAGTCTACGTAAGGTTTGGAAAATTATTCCTGGAATTAGTTTGAATCCACAATCCAAATCAAAGCTGAGCAGTCCTTACATGTTTAGCTGTCCCTTTTATTTCGAAGTAGGGATTGTAAGTGCCTATAGTAAAAAGCCTTTTTTTTTTGCGTCAAGAAATGCATTTAGGCATTCCCAAGGCCCTGGGTTCGGGACACCTGGGATATGTGGGACTCGGAACTCCTGGGGAAACAGAGACCCCTACCCACTAAAACCTGACGGTGGTCATCTTCGGCGCAGAATGGAAGGGACCCGGGATCCCCAACGAGGGAGAGACTCCTAGCAGGACCCTTCGGCGCGCAAGGCCACCTGGCAGCCAGCCTCGGGAGGAGCAAGCTCAACTCCAGTGCACAATAACACAGACCACTGTGTCCGAAGACACGCGTTACCGTCATCCTCGGGATCGCAAACCGAAACACCCGCAGGCGCTTCCGACCCCAAGTCGCCTCTTACGACAGGCAGGGATTACCTCGGTAGTATTCTCGTCCCCTAACCGCAGGGAACATAGTAAAAAGCCTAACCTAACCTAACTTCAAAAATAGGTCATTCCCTACACCACACGGACACACCTCTCATTCATGTAAATGTATGTAACTATGGGTTCCAAATTAAAACTTTAAATATCAAAAAAGGACCCAATTAACGCTACTGTTAAGACCAAACAATTTTAACCTTAATCTCTTGAACATGAGGTAAAAATTTCATCGGAGAATTGTTGATATTTTTTTCTTTAGTGCGATCATATTAATTTATATTCAAATGTAATTTATGAGGGTCCCTTCCTAGGTGTTTTTTGTGTGTCCTTTGAAACCTGACTAAATATAACTCTTTGCATTTCCTTTTTTTGACCAGCGGTAGTTGACCGCCATGAAATTGTGACAAATTACCTTTACCCTCACCCAGGTTTAGGGGTAGTTACAGATCTTAGGGCTGCGCGAGAATTAGTCATTATTTTTCAGGCCAGTAAGATTGTTCTGTAAGGCTCACTTTGAATATCACACAATTATCTACTGTGATTCAACCTTCCTATGCCGTGAAACTCTAACGATGGTGCTTTCCATTTAGTTTAAAAAATCGCGTATTACTATAGGTATGGGTGTGTATTTGGTCACCTGAGTCAATTCTAGATTGAGTTTCCTCAGATTAGCTTAACGAATAAGAGTATAAGGAGTGCCGTGATGTAATTACTGCTAAGCTGGTCAACCACAGCTTGAAGACCTGCATTGTTGTATCGTAGTGGTAATTACACTTCAACATTTTAAGGACGACCGGATGCTGGAACCGGCATTTCAGGACGTTTACGTATGAAGCCTATCTTCAGCAGGAGAGGTTCTATGGCTGCAAATGGTGATGAATGTGGTAGTTCAATAAGCCTTAGATACTTTAGAAGAATAAGAATAATTCATTTGCTTTTGAACAGGGTTTACAGAAGAACGAACAGTAATAACATAGTATGATCGCCTATCCAGCCATTACAATAGCATGCAAATACATTTCACAATTATTAAATGTTTAGCATAACATTCACCACAGAACTCAAACTTTGATTACATGTCTTGCATCTCTGATTGACTCTGACTATACATTCGAGAGTTTTAATATGGTTAGGTACATTAATGAGTTACAGATTGCTGATTCTCCTTGTTATTTAGAAAATCTTTGAGATTTTGATATATAATCGCTACAAGCCGCTCTCGTAATGACTTCTTAAATTGAGAACATTTGATTTAGCCACTGTTATTATTAGTTTATAAGAAAATGTTCAAATGAACACTTGCTACACCTGTACAAGGTAACTAAGTTGTAAGTACCCATTTTATTTAAGACACCTTGTAACACTTGGTTTTGCAAATAAATTTCTATTTCTATTTCTATTTGATTAAAGGACGTGTCTTTCATATATTGCGGAATCTTATTATAAATTAATACAAAGATGCAAAAAATATTTACCCAATAAAGTGGAAGGGACACTACTCGGGGCTCTCATAGATTAGATTAGATTGTAATAGATTCATTCATTTTTCATTATTAAATTACATGTATTGTATATATTGTATGTCATATATGAGAATCAATACTCAGGACTCAATATTAATCGTCAAAGAAAATAATCAATAATAAATACGAAACAAATGTCAGACAAAAATAATAATTAAACAAAAACAATAAAAATTACAATGTTAAAAACAAAATAAAAATAAAATAAAAGAACATTACAACAGGATCAAATTAATAACAATGTCAAATAACGAAAAAAAAATACAAAATAATACGAATCAATCAAAATTTACTACAATTTAAATTTAAATTGTAATCGTCAATGCAATAAAAAGGATTGTCTAACAAAAGGTTTCTCAGCTGACGCCGGAATGTTTCGTCAGATGGCTTAATGCAGTAGGTAGGCGGTTGAAGTAAGTAGGGCTAATTACATGTTCATGTAAGGTACTAATTTGTCAACCACATGAGTGCAATAAAACTTTGACTCTGACACGCGGGTTCTTTTCTGCAAGTGCCATGCGACGAGGCACCGCGTTCAGACGGCCTACTAGATGCTTTTGCTTAGGTACTAGTAAAAAGACTTTTTAGTCACTCACTACTAAAAAGTCTCTTAAAACTCTGACCTCAGCCACCGAGACAAATTTATTTTTCTACTAGATATATGTACATACGAGTAGGTACCTACACATTTCGACATAAAAGATCTATTTATTACAAACCTGTACGGCTACCACGAGTTGCCACTTAAAATTTACGTTTTCATGTCAAATCCCAATACATTTTTTACGCGAACGATAACGTAAATGTTAAGTGGCAACTCGTGTACGTACTGCTCTCTTTGGTGCAATAAAGATTATTTAGATCTCTTGGGTCAATAAAAATAAAAACATCTCCATAGTACTCGTACAACTAATGTGTGGAATGTAATTGGTTTACAGGTTCATAGTTCTTTAAAACCTCTCAAACCGTGATAATAGACACAAACTCCAGCAGAGGACCCAAAAGCAATTAAAAAGAATAAATCTTTTATAAAACGAATACGGCATTAACACACGGGCATAAATAAAAATTAAATGATAAACAGGTAGAGAAAACAGCCCTTTGCCTTCTAAATATAATTAGGCATAACCCAATAAGCCCTTAGCGAACAAAAACAAAAACCGGGAAAAGCTACGAAATTTTATTATGATTATTTGCATATTAAAATAATTATAATGAAGCGAGGGGTGATTCTTGTGGCGAGGTGAGTCTGAAGGTTGGTTATGCCCCTATGGATCGAAAACAACAATGAAAAACCAACGACGGATGGGTTTTTGATTGTCTGAACTTATATTATTAATATTTCGACTATTTAACCTCCTACCACGAACTGGTTTCGGACTGTAAAATATGAATGCTATGAAGAAGAAAGAATCGTTTTTACTAGTTATTATTTTTGATGTAAGTTACTGATGCCAAATCTATTATTAACCGTAATCACTACCGATTCTTACACAGTGTATATAATAATATGTGCAATGTATTTACTCTACTTTTCCGTTGCTCAGAAAAAAATATAATATTGAAGACAAGTTTTAAATGTAAGCTAGTGAACAAAGTGAACATAATTCTCATTCTCATATACATTGAAATGTAAGTAATTTCAAAACAAAGTTTATTGTAACATTAAACACATCCTATTGTCATCAATACATAATAATAATAATAATATATTCTTTATTGAACACAAAACTTACAGTACAGAAATAATTAACAATAAATGCAAGTACAGTTTGGGCGGATTTATCGCTAAAAAGCGATCTCTACCAAGCAACCCACAAGCAAATGAAATTTGGCGAAAAGGGCGAGTACCAAGAAAAATAATAGAGAAAATAAGTTTGATTATGAATATCTATACATACAGTATAGGACTAGGTACATATATTCACATAATACATACATACTATATATGAAAACTAGAAACAAATGTGAGGTTATTTAAACAGACAATAGCAATCAGCTCAGTTGCAACCAAAATGATCCGGATATATAAAGGATAAAGAAGAAAAAGGAAGAACAACAAGGACTGATGTCAAAGTGCAAGGAAATGTGCTTTGACGCTTGCTTTACAGATGGATAAGGATTGGGACTCTCTGATTGATAGGGGTAAGGAGTTCCATAAACGTACGAATTTCACAGTAAATGACTGTGTGTAGGAGTGGGAAGAATGAGGAGGGAATTGAAGGCGGAGTTTTTTGGAAGAACGCATTTAGTTTACATAAAGTTTTATGAAAACGGAACTGTCCGATAGACTGCATAAAACATGTATGCTACTCCTAGGATGAAATGTTCACAAGGCATAAGAATAAATTGTGATTTATTTCAATAAAAGACATTTTTAAAACAAATAAAACCAGTTAATATACAATACAAGCGAAATTCAGGTATTTATATACCGTTGCTAGTCAATAATATAGATAAACTTTCTGCATTTGAAAATGTCTGGTGATAGTCTTGCAAATCTAGTTGAGGACTTGAGGCAAATGAAGTCTGTATTGCTGGTTATGTAAACGTCAAATGGAAGGTTGATCCTTCTTTTGTGGCGGGTAATGCTGCTGAAACTCACAGAATGCGTTTGTTTCTTGAAGGAGCTTTTATTGCTAAAAACACTACTTAAATGTAATAAAAACACTATTGTCCTTACTGTAAAAACGTTCAGGCTACAAATCCGTATATATCGTACTTCACGCGTACTTAACACCTTTGGTTTGGGTCACCTGACGTATGCAGTTCTTGGGTCTTTTTGTAAACCGGTTTACAAAAAGACCCAAGAACTGACTAACTAGTCCTCTTGTTAACGTCAACGTACATCACTACTTACTAAAGACTTTTACTAAATAGCTCCACCGTAAGTTTGCCTCACAAAACTATGATTAATAACTACAAAAACTTGATATTGCCATTTCGGGTAGAGACAGGAAATCGTTCACCAAGGGTTTATAGTCACTTAACGAAAAAGCTCGTTCAATCAAAATACCTTGTTAGCATTCTTGTAAGTAGGGCTCAAACAAAAGGTGTCGATTAACAGTTCCAAAAGTTTTAAAATGCCGAAGTGTACGCAAACCAACCCTTCTATAAACCGTCGCAATGAAATTAACTGTGCTCGATTTCACCGGCCGCCATTTTTCTAAGATAACATTTTTAATCGCCCCTCCAAAGGCGGTTCGTTGGTCTGTCGTCGCATAGATTACTTCTTTCTAACCCTTTTCCGTTTCACTTGGTATGGGTTATCTGTGGATCAGGGAGGATTTATTTATGTTGAATTCTTTTGTTTTGAATGCATTTGAAAATGTCGGATGACATTATTCGTATCCGTATTTGTAATTAGGGAGCAGCCTTCCGTTTGACGTTTTTTTATAGCCCGTCAAGATGACCTCACGCCACCTGATAGAAAGTGGTCGTAAGGTCCAGATATGAGGCTGACAAACCCAGTCATGCAAAAACTCATAACCAGCAATACAGACTTAATTTTTCCCGACTATGCAAGACTAACACTAGACAGCCTATGCAATATTATATCCAAAATAGCCTGGCAACACGAAGGAGTCGGTAACAGGGAGCCAGGTAGCCTTAATTAATAACAGCAATAATTGACTGCCCTCGGCTGTTATTGGGAGCTATCACAACATTTGGGTCACGAGTCTGCATCGCATGTTACTCAGATAGGCGAGTATTGATACTTGACGTAATTACTTTATAATCAGTGAACATGTACAGATCGCGGCACGTAAAAAACGCTAGATGACGGTGAAAGAGATGATTCTGAGCATAAAGATATCGCTAATTTAGTCTTGAGTTTGCTTGCTGTGCAGGTTCTAGTGTGTTATAGTAACAACATAATGTTTAAGAAAAGCTATTTTGTTAAGTGATAACATGAAACTATCATTCGTTAGGTGCTTTTTTCACTTCTTACTTTTTTTCATTTCTTATTATTCTCTTCACCCTCATATTTTTAAGTAAGCATTAGAAATGTATTTATCTTGCACCGTCACAGAAAGAGAGTCTAGCACAAACTGATTCGTCGTCTGCACGCTTCAGCCTCGAGAACTGCTACGAACCACGTAGTTGAGGTGCTACGAATCCGTAGTACAAAGTATGCTTCGCTATGGGTCAGGACTTTTATGTATTTACATGAACCATTTGGTTTAGAGACAAATTTATTTTTAAAGAAATTGGCTATAAGCAGTCTCAAGAGTAATACGTCGCAGTATACCGACGTACGAGATAGTCAGTGATAGCCCCTGGCTGCAATCAGCGCACCACCTTCAGCAGTGTTTACTTACGATACAGGATCAAATTCACACTTCGCTGTTCATTAGTTTAAAATCACATTTAACTAGAGTTGAGGTAGTGAAGTCGCTGACGTAGCGTAGCTAATAAGTTGTATTTTAAGGCAAAGAGTTCTGTAGTCATCGTTAATTGTAATCATAAACCACATAAAGAGTGAAGGGAAGGCAGATAGGCCTCTGTCGATGCCGTTATCACATATACGAGTATATCCACGAACGGACAGACAAATGTTTGCCTTGGTTATGTTTCGGAAATCACAGGCTGGTGCGAATAACGCTAACTGACAGATAATAACAATGTTTACGTCACCTATACTTTTCTACCTTAAGAAATGTAGAACACCTTTGCAAATCTTAATACATAGGTATGCATATAAATATAACCTATAAATACAAAATAATATGCGCTAGCTCGATGTCGTTAAGGCTGAAATGCGGGCCAACAGACTTACCAATGAGGATGCACAAGATGCCCTGGGACTCCACACTCCGGCGTGGGTTCACAACCGGGATTGACCACAAGGATAAAAGAAAACGAATACAAAATAAAATAAATAACCGTTATTTGTCCGTCCTTACCACGGTGACTGAATGCGGATTAAGACTAATTATTACGGACCCGGGTTCACTTGTATGATTGAACCCAGGAATTGTGAACTTGATCTTAAATGTTTGAGCTGCGTGAAAATAATTTCTGGTAATCAGTACGTCTACCACGAGTTGCCACTTTAAATTTACGTTATCGTTTGCGTAAAAAATTGCATTTTGATTTGACATTGACAAGTGAAACGAGCGATAATGTAAATTTTAAGTGGCAACTCGTGGTAGACGTACATATATAAATTACAACAGGGCCGCATCTTCTGTCTTTTGCTTTATGTGCACGATTCCACAATTAGAAAATATATCTCTGAAATAATTTCAAAAAATGCCCAATTACAAAGTCGGTTCGTTCGCAGAGGAAAATTTATATCGGCCATAAACCCACGAAACAGTGCTAAAGTATCGCTAATTAATGTAAACACAAACGATTAGGGTTCCAAATAAACACGCCAAATGGCTGCTGTACGCAATAAATACCTATAATATTTTTAATTACACAAAAAACGACAGAGAACAGAAGATAAAACCACGCCATATTGTAAATGAGAATAAAAATACGTGCTGGGGTGTTTTGAAAAAGTAATATATATATTAGCAGTTGAAACAGGGCCGGACTCGGAAGGTCATCAGAATAAATAAATTATGATATAGTGGGTGGTGCTTTTTAACCGCTCTCTCATCTCGGTGGAGCGAGTAGAGCTGGAATTTTTAGACACGGCTATTTTACTTTTCTAGGTAGATTTTAAGCACCTGGTTGAACTTACTACTTCCGAATGGAACATTTTGCTAGTACTTAACACTTCTTTTATTCAGAGTGCCGAGTGCGAGTTGCAGTGAGAGAAGTGAATAACTTCACCATCGCGTTTGCGAGAAAAAAAACGCGTATTTGTATAGCATCGAGTGAGCGCCATCTAGCGGCCTGGATGTTGCCCGAATTCGCCGCTAGATGGCGCTGACTCGATTCCATACTAATTGACATTTACGTGCTCGCAAAACGCGATGGTGAAGTCATTCACTTCTCTCACTGCAACTCGCACTTGGCACTCTGTAGGTAATTAGATAAAAACTTTATTGACCATCAAAACAATTGTTTCGATTTCATTAACGTTCGTATTGTTAAGGACCGTTAGTAGTCCTTACCATGTGGAGACAATTATATCCTTAGAAAACCCACTTATAAGCAACAAGTATAATGATAGTAATGCTTATTTAAACTAAGACCAATAAAGATCTTGTTGCTACAGCTGCAGTTCCTAGCTCAGGTATTACATACAATGTCTCTTGTGTTAAGTTTGCCAATAAGAGTCTATCCAAAAAAATTATTTCATTCAAGTAATTGCAATTTGTATTTAAAATAGTAGGTTCATGGTGGTTTTTGTTTAATAACTTTGTAGATTGTTGAAAATTTTTTTTTTTTACAGATGAGTTTTCAAAGTTCAGTTTCAGTTACCTTATTGATTAAATATCTTAACGTGATAAAAGTGGACCAAACCTCTATCAATTTCAAAGCTTGTCCTTTCTAAACCTTCCTAACGCAACTCGGACGTGAGTTTAAAAAAATGTCGGCGCTGTCTAATGAATTTATGGTCAGGAACTTGTCCCCGCTCGCATTTTTTCTCTGCGATAAAGAGAGCGATGGCGATGGCGCGTGACGCGCACGCGCAGCTCTGGCTTCGTGAGAACTTGGCTCGTGCACTACCGGTGCTATGTTGGAAAGGATAAAAAGTAGAAAATAATTAGCCTGTGAATTGTCTTCCTGGACTGCATCACTTGAATCAAATCTTAGCCAGAATGGCTATCAATTGCAGCCATCAATTTGCTAATAACGAATTCAGAACTAAACACGCTTGTCAATTGTTGGTAATAGAAACTACAATTTGCCCAACCTTGGATTTGACCCCAGCATTTCAGGCTGATCTTTGTTATAAATCAGCGACGGAGCTGTAAGAAGTGGTTAGGAGCAATCAATTGACATCAAAGGAGTAGAGAAGTAACCATAAGTCTTTCTCGCCTTGACATGTGTGGTGTCCCGGATCCGATACCCGGTCAGTTCAATTCAGGAAACGATCTTTTCTCAATTGGCCCGGGTCTGGGGTGCTGGGAGAAATCCCTAGCTTATTTCCTTGTCTGGTACCTCTTTACGAAAGAATATCCTTACTTCGAGACCATGACAAGTAGTGTGTTGTCTGGCGCATATTTATTTATTTAGAGGTCTCCACTATTAAAATCAAACTCGTTATTATGATCATCAGAATCAGCATGTGCAGTCACAAGACGTCCACTGCTGAACTTAGTCCTCCCCCACAGATTTCCAAAGCGATCGGTTGTAGGCGGTATGCATCCACCGGAATTCTGCCACTTTTACCAGGTCGTCCGTCCACCGTGCACGGGCGTCCCACACTACGCCTGCTGTGAAACTTTCTCCAGTCCAGAACTCTTCTGCCCCAACGACCATCAAGTGTGCCACTTCAACTTACTTGTATGATACGAAATGCTAAAAAGCTGATACAAAAACCCCTCGAAATATCGAGTGGTCCTCAAACCGCTCGACCGGTGAAACAAATGGAGCATGCCAACAAAACTAAATGTTAGCAAAGTAATTAAGTTTGGGCAGAACCGAAGACGGCAGAAGACATCACCGGCAGGCGCTATAACAGTAAAGAGCATCCGATACACGCGAAAACTATCGACTTGCGACATTCAATGTTTAGAAACATGAGGTGGCACGACTTTTCATGTCATATTTAATCAAAGACATAGACTACTTGGTCTAGGTAACAGGTAAGACTTGAAACCTCGACCTTTAGCTATTTCAACTCTAACAGACCTGGCGATTTATTTAGTGTATTGTTATTTAAAAGCCAACGTAGTTTAGTCTATATTTTAAGACATTTTGTACGAAAAAGATAAATAATCCAAAATAAATATTTTTACGATACCCTGCTCACCTAAACTAAGCTAAATATTCTAGTACTTACTATATTGATGTTAATAAATTATTAGTAACTCGTTAATTAAGTAATTATAACAATATTTAATGAAGATATTAGTTTATTTTGGAAATTAAATATTGCATACTAGCGGCCCCGACAAACTTCGTTCTGTCAAAAGTTATTGGCAAATGCTTGACAGCTGTGAACATTTAGTATGGAAAAATGTTTTGGCTTTTATTTATTTTTTTCGTCCAATGTTTTTAATAGGTTATTATCCTATTCTCGATGTAGACACTTCCAAAAGCGCAAGAATCATTTAAATCGGTCCACCCGTTATTGAGTTATAAGTGGTGTAACTAACACGACTTCCTTTTATATCTAACTAGCGACCCACCCGCGGCTTCGCCCGCGTGGACTACACGTTATATCGCGCAAGTGGGGGTGGGTGTTTCGCTACTATATTATGCATGTATTATACATATAAACCTTCCTTAAGAATCACTCTATCTATTAAAAAAAAACGGATCAAAATCCGTTGCGTAGTTTTAAAGATCGAAGCATACATAGGGACAGACAGCGCAAGCGACTTTGTTTTATACTATGTAGTGATGAAATAGATTATTTTGCCTGAATCTACAGTTTCACCACTCACGTTCACATTTCCGGTCCGTATTAGCGAAAAAGGCGCTCGTATTTCCGCTTGGTTAGCCGATTTCACGGGCAATTGAAACTGACCTCTCTCGCCCGATAGTTTCCGTTTCGATGGAGTGAACTTTGTCGATGAATGGATGGGTCTTAATGGGTTTGAAGGCGCCTTTAGGCCGTGCTTGTTTATTGGCAACAGATTTTGTTTGATATTTCAATGTTTATGAATATTTCAATTATGAATGGATGGTATGTTTAATGCAGTTTAGAAATATATTTCCGTTCGCTTCACACATAATTCGTAATAATTTAATTTGATAAACGTCAGATATGGTGACCTCGAGTATTCCAGCACTCAAAGGTGGTTTAACATAAGTAACTGTAACAACGGTAGTTAGCTACAAATATTTTATTTTAATGTTGTCCGTCAAGATTACCACACCCCACCTGATGGAAAGCGGTCCGTATACTCATATAGCCTCAGCTGACAAGCATAGTCATACAACGCATTTATTTGGACTGGTCGACCTCACTGTTAAAGGCTGCACTTGTTTTGTTTTAGGTTCATTTATATTTACAAAAGGCGCTGTTTCGAAGTCCGATAGAATAACTTCACTTCCAACGCTAGCGACAGTCGCTGAGCATAAACTCATTGTATTTTACAATACGGTACCTATCTCACGTTCGGTACGGTGGTGTTCGCAAGTTGATGTGTGATCCAGTCATCGTTCCACCCAACTTTATCATGGGGAATTAAACGTGTTCTAGGTATTACTTTAAACCCTCATCCAAACATGTAACACCACAAATTGATAGTCACCATCGGTACCGAAGTAGTTTTATATCAGAGGCGGGTTTATGGCCGGCGTGTAATTGGGGACGACCGCCGTTGAATCAACCGGAGCAATTAAGGTTGATCGTATGGCTTCGGCTGTATTTTCATTTGGGCGGAATAATAGCAGGGCGGATTTGACGTACATTTTAGTTCAGTGTTAACGTTGGAGCAGATTTTTTGGAAATGGCAGGTTTGTTTCCTGTTTGGAATTAAATTGAACTTTAAGCCTTATTTACTCATAGCCTTGTAGCCCTAAACAATATTGAGCTTGTACTATGGGCGTCAGAAATTTAGGAACATAAGTAGAAGTGTACCCGTGATGCGTTGAGTTAAATAAGTAACAAAATACTTTATACACACAAAAATTATACTTAAATATAATAATGTACCTTATGTTTAATCGGGTTTCCTACTTGAAATCGAATGCCCTTTGCTCGAATATTGAATGCTCGAAGACCTTCGAGTCGACAAATCATGAGCTCGACAGTTCGCTATATCGATGCATCAAAATCTCGAATGACGTTAGCTCGACGGATCGAATGCGCGAGACGTTATCTCGAAGCATAATTTCAAGACATAGGAACTTTTTCAGAACAATAATCCTTTGAACAAGAAACATTTTTTCAGTGAGTGGTACCTGTTAAAGATAGTGGTTATAGATATTAATTTTTTAAATAAAATAATGACAGGAAATTGTGAAAATAATGAATATTTCGAAAAGAAATAGAGAAAGGAAACAATGCACGCATCAGGAAGTATGATAATGAGACGACATAAATGCCACATCAATATTTGTCTCATCAACCAACATTTGCACTAGTGCAAGAGTTGAAGCTTTACATCTGAAACGGCGCTCGTAACCATTGCGCTTAACAGGTCGTAATTTTTATGCCCTAAATTAGTTCTTAGGTATTTCGAGAAGTCATGCTTCGAGATAATGTCTTCGCGCGTTCGATCCGTCGAGCTAACGTCATTCGAGATTTTGATGCATCGATGAAGCAATCTGTCGAGTTCATGATTTGTCCATCTTATGAGTCTTCGAGGGAAGGTTTTCGAGCATTTATTATTCGAGCAAAGGGTATTCGATTTCGAGTAGGAAACCCGTTTAAATCTACTAGCACGTATTGGAATAGTACCTTTAGTAATTAGCGCCATCCTAACAATCCCACACTTTCGCCACCGAGCACTCTTTCACGTGCATTATAGTGTTTGGGAGTCGTTAGAGACTTATTACAATACAACTTTATACATAACATAGATCTATCTTACAAAAAGTTTACCTTATCAAAACCGACATACAGGTCTAGTGACGTGGTCTGATTTTTTTAGCTAGAAAACATCGGAAAGAACCGTTGAGAAAAAATAATAGCACCAAGAGTAAAAGTATAGTTTAGAAATATAATATTTCATTGCGAAAATTTCGGCAATTCGTCTATAAAGGCTGCTTCTGTTGATTGATAAACCCTAAGGTTGAAGTATTTGTACCAAGACCGGCACAAGAATCACAAGTGGAGAAATCTACTGAGGGCTGCCTATTGGTTTTGATCATGGTTTAACGAAGGTTTCAGACTAAGTACGTAGAAATTACCCGCTAGGATATCCGCGGTTATGCGCGGAGGTCTCCGCCGCTAATTTATGCGCAACCACGAACTATAGCGTTTTAACTCCTTCCAAGAAACAGCCGGCCACCACAACCGGGTAACTGAAGAATTTAACTTTTTAAGATATTTTTTCACCATTATAACATACTCGTAACATATCACCACTTTATCCCAAACAGGATAGTCAGAGGCAAATGACTATGCCACCATGGTAAGCGAACACTCAGAAGCCCACTTTTCACCAATGGTATTAGAACCCAACGTGTTAGGTGGTGTTCTTCCGCCGTTAACCGGGTTGATTTGGTTTCTTAACGATGTTTTCTATCACCGGATGTGTGATCGGATTATATCTATACTAATATTATAAAAAGGAAATATCTGTTTGTTTGTATTGAATAGGCTCCAAAACTACAAGACCGTTTTAGGCTACATTTTGACGGGAAAGACAGTCTACGCGAGCGAAGCCGCTGACAGACAGCTAGTTATTTATATACAATTAACACAAATATGTGGATCTGACGGCTGACGTCGCAAGATATCAGTCGTAAAGCCTAGTCAAAGGCCTAAAAAGGTGGCTTGATAACATCTGACGGTAAGGTTTATCACTGGCCTTACATTCACCTCTCCAACAATCCGCACTGAGCCCGCGTGTTGGATTATGGCTCGTACCACCTCATAGTTGAGGTGAGGCCTGTGCCTAGCAGTGGGACGTAAAAGGCTGTATTGTATGTGGATCTGGCCAGATTTGGACTCGGGACCACACGATGCACGATCGGAGTTGGGGTGTTTTAACGCTATAGAACTAAAAATATCTTAGACAAATAAATAATGTTAAATTATTACACAGTTGGCAGTGCATATATTAAGCGAGTAGTACCTCAGGTCTCACCTTAAAAAAAAAGCGTGCGGGCCCGCTTTTTTTTAACCAACGTTGTAAAATAAGAAAGAAGAAGAAGAAAAAAAAGAAGAAAAAAGAAAATAAAAAAACAACTTTTTGAAAATAGTCTACAACACTAAATTAGGCCCGGTATCCACCAAAGCGAAGAGGAGAGGAGATGTGTATTGATAACCAATCAGATTGCGTAATGTCCACATTTCACAGACAGTTATGGAAATAAAGAAATCTGATTGGTTTTCAAAACACGTCTCCTCTCCTCTCCGCTTTGGTGGAAACCGCTTACGCTTGACGTGGCTGGCTGATTATTTCAACTGCTGACGACAAATGACAAGATGACATGACGAAACTACTTGTAGGTCGTTTGGACGATCACACGACACCTTTACACAATCAAAACATTTTTTAAATGTAAATACGAGGACGGAAGCTTGCGTTTAGCTTTAGTGGTATCTAACAAAACTGTCACAAAAACAAACTTAAAAAATATAAATTTTCACTTAGACCCTTTCTTCCGAGATTGTGGCGATCCGGCTTAACCGAAGCCAAAAAGTGTACAGTCACGCCTCGAATCTACCCCCACCCCCCACCCTGTCGGGCTAACTTCATAAGACTATGAATTTAAATACGTTAGTCGATGTCAAAGGGTCGTGTTGCATCCATTAGAACTGATAAAATGGCGCTGCGTGGCGAAGTTTAAGATATTTAAATACTTATAAATCGTGGCGTGGAGAGCGTCGTGGCCTGGTGGTTAAAAGCACTCAAACTCGGATCGCGGGTCGTGCGGTCCCGAGCTAAAATCTGGCCAGAACCAAAATCTTTGTGTTCATTGTTTAATTTCAGACTAACTCTCCGGTGATGGAAAACATCGATAAAACCAAATCAACCCGGATAGCGGCGGAAGGCTCACCACTTACCACGTTGTGTTCTAATACCACTGGTGTAAAGTGGGCTTCTGAGTGTTCCGTTCACCATTACAGCAGCAGCCACTTGCCTCTGACTACCCCGATTGGGATAAAGTCGTTGTTGATGGTATGTATGTTATGTTATATTATTATTATTTTAATCCCAGTCTAAGACTGCTTAAGGTAGGAAAATCATTTGTTGGTCAATGTGTTAAATATTTTAATAAGATTCCGCAAACTCTTGTTGAACTGCCTCTTCACCAGTTTAAGTCACAAATTAAAGATAAGTTAATGAAGCAAGGTTATTATAGTGTTGAGGATTTCTTAAATGATAAGAATTTGTGGTCATCTTAGGTATAATCTGCTCCTCTGCACACTTTTTTGTTATGACTTCACTCTGTCAATTTAATTTTTGTGTAAAATAACAAGATTGAAAAGAGTAACCATCGAGTTTCTTGCCGGAGTCTTCTCGATCGGAAACAACCTCCGAACCGGTGGTAGAGTCACATTATGTTTAATTATGATACTTACTATCATAGTATTATTTTATGTAAGTTTATTTTAGTATATTTTTGCATTTTTTTTTTTGTAGGTAACTATATGACTTGTCATAAGTACTTTTTATAAGTCCATATGAATAAAGATATTTTTTACTTTTACTTTTACTTTACTTTACTAATGCTTGGACTGACATCGCTAAAAAAAGATCTAATTCTTGGTAGGCAGTTTCCAAGCACTTTGTTCACGCCAGTCGTTTGATGTGTCATTGGAAAAAAAGAAGCATTAAAAAGGTAGAATGGAGGCGAAATGCGGTAGTGTGACGACATCAAAAGTCTGGCTAGAAACTGCTCGCTCAACTGTGGCTGCTCGGCAATTTTGCATTGTTGTTTTTATTACTCCACTATGTAGACTGACGATGTGTCAATCATCCATCGAGCATACTTAACACTCATCATTTGATTACTACAAAACACTATGATTGGGCATCTTTAATACAATGGTCAGCAAAAAGAAGGTAGTTTTAAGCTAATTTACCCCAACCAGCCTAGCCAAATACAATTTCACTGTTAGTTTTAAGCTTTGCCCAAAAGGTTGGAGGTCCAAAATACTGGATTTCTAATATTCTAGTGCTGTTTTAAGTATAAGCTAAAAATAAAAATAGTAACCAAAAATTCAACCATATTTTTTTATCCATTATTTACCTAAAAGCGTCATTTTACCGCTCATTCGTCCACAACTTTCCTTATCAACGACGGATTGTTGGCTCAGGGTGTAAAAATATTCGGAACACGGTCTCTGAACTTAATGTTTGTTAATTGGAAGCCTTCGACTTGACTCGATTTGGTAACCATTAATATTCTCAGAAGTTAAAGACGCAAAATAATTAAAATTTAAATCTAACGATGATTTAAATTTTCCTAATGTACAACGGTACATTCAAACGAGAAGAGATAATGGCCCTATTAAAGTGCTACTTTAACTTGAATCCTGTATGTCTACCTAGTTATTATGCGACATTTTTTTCAAGTGGGGTTTGTTGCATACTCCTAATATTTTGTCAGCATACTAGAGAATACAAAAACACCTGCATTAAAATCGCAGATGCAAACAGAGATATTAAAGCATCGATTCCTAGTAAGTGCTATTCACTGCATGCATGCGTGCATGGTTGGGACCATTTTAAAACCTAGCAAGTCACTACAACCTTATCAAAATCGGGTAAGTCTCTTGCTGGGTATCCAAGATAAATAGTTTTCAACTTAAATATTTGAGTTTGAGTTTAAATATTTTTCAAGGGCTAACCATTTTTGAGTTTTTGCGCTCACCTGAAAAATTAACTTTTTGGTCTTTGCTGGGTTTTGAATGAAATAGAACAGCCGCAGAGGTCTATACCATAAACAAATGAGGCAACATATAGCTTGGCTAGTATAATAGGTATAATATTCCACCACTGTTACATGCGATTACAGTCAATGCCAAACCTCACGCAGGTCCCTGATCGATACATAAATTGCGCGGTACAGTCGGACGCATTTTCTTTTACGATCGCCGCCGTGTTTACGTGCCCCACAAAGATACGGCCGATCGCCAGGAGGATAGAAACTATTGGACATTGACATGGATGCGGCAATTTATTTATGCTTCGGAAGGCACGTGGTTTTGGCTGAAGATTCTAAATGACAGTGGGTGAGCCCAGTCGGAGGTTTCAGGAAGCTGGATAACATCTGACTGCTAGGTTTATCACTACCTTTTTCAAAATTAGCACTGAGCACGCATCGTGAAGTGTGGTTTGTACCACTTCATAGTTGAGGTGAAGGCTCGTGCCGAGTAGTGGGTGTAAAACTTCATACTGCCAGGGTATTGATGTTTCGATAGCTCTGGGTATCAAAACCTTAATTATACTCTCATTATACTTGTGTGAATCAATTTAAAAGTACCTTAAACAAAATAAGTACGAGAGAATTGTGATGTTAAAATATTTCAATTAGGAGGTCCTGTATTTAAATAGTAAATAAACAATTGCGAAAGCAGGGTGATTAGCCAGTAGAAGATGATTATGACATCAACACGCCAGGAGCAAGTAAACGGAAAACAAAACCGTCAGAACCAAAAATTTGGCTAAGAGGTTTCGGAACCCAACGTGGCCGGTGCTGAATCTACTAGCAACAAATAACTCGCCTATTACGCATTAGTCTTATTAATTGTACATTCAAACTGGTACTTTTTAAAGAATTTAATGCCTAGATGACTGTTTACCGTTACCTTCAAATAATTAAGGTAGAGCTGTGCAACAAACGCTCATTGTTAAGAGTAGGCACGCCACTTTTCATATCATTGAGAATAAGTCAGTTGTGAGTGTGAGCGTATGTATTGTTAAGATAAGAACAAAATAGAATCCTTGGTCCTAGGAATCGATCGAGACGAAATATCTTTTTATTTATTTATTCTTTATTGCACATTTATAAAAGTAGGCACAATTGGCGGACTTAATGCCTAGAGGCATTCTCTACCAGTCAACCGCAAGGGTTCACAGAGAACATACGAATTTTGGGCTGTGCAACGTATGGAAATTGGTGCGAGAAAATACAAACAACAAATTTGTTACTTAACTATAACTTTAAAAACTACTAATACTCAAACTACCAAATACCTAATACAATTCGTAAACGTAAATAAATCATATATAGATCATAGTATACTACATACATACGAGTACATTTAGATGGTAAATAGAGCATTAAAACAGATTGATTATTTTAGAAAGCAAAAGTACAGGTTAGTTTATCTCTAAAAAGAGATTTCTTCCAGCAGACCAAGTTACAGGATACAATAACAAGTGTGACAAAAGAAGACATACAGCTGTGCACACATAACTAAAAAAAAAATAAGATTATAATACTTTCGTGCGTAAAGTTATTAATAACTGCCGCATCCGCTATTTCTTTGGTCACAGGTCCTCAGCTAATAGGTATCTGGTAACAGCGGGCGCTGGTCGCTCGTAAACACATCCGAGCGGTTTATTGGACCCCTATCGGATGCTGCGGTCTAACAGACCACGAACAACGATACAAGAATCAAATTCTCGGAAGAAAATATTTCTTTACACCAACAATGGAATACAAACATTACACAATGATTATTATGTTCAATATTGTATTTAATTTATTCAATTTTTTATTGATTTGTTTGAGCAGTAAAGTTTATTTTATCTTAAGGTACCAGTGGTAATTGCATGCTTTATTTATAGTTGGAAGCTGCAGGGGTGTGTATTCAAAAGCACGCAAAAGTTGAAAGTTTAATAATAAATAAAACTTCGAAAAAAAGATGTTTATGCAGATTAAAATAGTTATAATAGTTATAATTAGTCAGAAAAAGTCAGGTCAGGAGTACCCATATTCGACGAGCATGTATGAAAGGATTAATGAGAGTGGAAGAAGCGCAAGAGGTGTGTCAGGACCGTAGCAAGTGGAAAGATGCGGTCTCTGCCTACCCCGTTGGGAAAAAGGCGTGATGGTATGTATGTATGTATGTAGAATAGTTATTATTTACGGGATTTTAACTATGTTTTTTGTTTCGTTTTTACGATACGAGTATTTCGGCACTGTTGCAAGTGCCATGATCACGGAGTAACTGAAGATGAGTGTTGTTATTGGCAGACCTATCGGTCTTCCCTCTATATCTATACCTACCTCTCGGTATTACTATTCTAATGTTAGTGACCATATTTATGAAGATATTATTGAATTCAAAGGTAAAAATATGGTCAAACATTTTATGTAATTTGAATTATGTAAAAACAAACCAAATAATGACCATCTTATGATCTCCTTTTGCCAATATAGGTGTCTGAGTGTTTTGTCAACAAGAACTAACCATCAACTAGCCTTCGATCTCAATTGATAAAGTCGACAGCATAAGTATGATAACAGGAAACTACTTATACAACTTAACGGGAGTACGTTCGATATACAAAGTTATAATATCAGCAACAAGAAAACTTCAAAGACAATACTTTTCGAATAAATCTTACATCCCTAATACCAACTTAACGTCCTAATCGCATGATTTACGTCACTCCTCCCACTCTCCTTCCAATACTTATAAAAGTGTAACTAGAAATATTATAGCGGATCCGGAAGGGAGGCTATTGCTCATAATAATTATGAGATATAATCGTAAAAAACGCGGTGACATTATTTTTATATCTCCATAAACATCCTGATGAGCTAGCCCATTCCAAAATGTTATTATTATATTGATGGTGTTCATCTAATTTAGATTAAGGGCTTTCGTGACATCTAATGGATTGTGTTGTATATGAAACGATTGAAAGGTTTGGTGAAGACAAACACTAGCTTTTGAATTGACATTTTTTTCCTATTATTTATTATTTTTATTCGGTTTGGACATTCTGTTTACTTTATTAATTGTAATTTGTGTAATAATTTTGACGATCATAATGCAAATACTTATAAGTGACATCAAATGTAATGTATATTGTAATTTTGTATTTTGAAATAAATTAATGTAATCTAATCTAATACGAGTATATTAGATTATGCAACAAGTACTGGATAACAATAGGTATATGTTTACTTGTGAACAGGTGACATCAGGCTAGTCTGCTTAGGTTTTATATCTTCAAAATTCTTTCATCGAGGCTCATTTCATTTTGATAAAACTGGATAACTTTTTACCGGCTTTTGGTCTTGTCTGTACCAGTATGTATTTATGAATAGTACCTATATTACCTGATATCACAAACTCTGCTGAGATTAAGGTCAGATAATCTTGCTATTAATATAATTTAAATCATGATTTGATCATAGTTGGTTTCATCATTATGTTTTTAGAATTTCCGTTTTGATGCCACAAATATTTAGCCCTAACGACTAATTCTAAAGTTATCGTAAGTGCTCAATGTAACTCCTTCAAACTTGTTATTTGTACAGTAAATGTTTGTAACAACATAACCAGAGAAGCATAAATAGTATTCATACATGTGATCACAATTTTCAGTATTTAACATGTGTAACAAATAATGATTCTGACAAATGATTCTGAAATCATAAATAGCAGGCCTTTTTGTATGAAACTGTCTCTCCTAGTGTAATTATTTTAAGGGCATGTTTTAATTCTAAGGGTAAAATACTTATGTATTAAAAAAAAACTATAGAATCGTCTTAATATTAAGTATCTTTCAGTTAGTGAAACGTATAACTACACAAACTACGTCTTCAATAAAATAGGAGCATAAAGGCTAGTATTTTGATAACCAAAATGTTATCTTTTTTTGAATTCCTGAATAGTTTTGCATTTTCAAATTTTAAACTGGCAAAAAAAAAACTTTTGGATGACTGTATGGTTAAAAGTAACTACATATAAAACATAGTCATAGTCAAAGTCATATCATTTATTGCTCTATGTAGTTACAAAAGATCTTGCATATAAAAAAAAACAGTTTTCAACATGAGCCCTGCATTTTTTTGTTGAATACATTAAAAAATAACAACTAAAATTAGGATAACATCGTATCGCACGTTATTAAAAAAAAACTGTTATAGAAATAATGTTATCTTACACATACCTGTAGTTTTTTTTTGTAGAAAAAATAAATATTAAGTTACAGTACATATTTTAAAACCAAATTACAACGAATAACAATTTTACAATTTCAAATATTTTATTTGTTGTAATAATTATTGGTTTTGAAAATCTTTCAAGCACCTTATGCAGATGACATAAGACCCATTTGCAATGGCAAGACCATTGACCATAAAAGTTGATGTGAACGCGACTGTACCATAATAAGTGTAGGTAATAAATTTATTAAAAAGATTTTCCAGTGCCGATGCAATGGGCTAGCATCTTTTGTTTCTGTCTCATACTCGTATTATAGTTCAACTGTACTTGACTGTACTAGATTATAAAGACATTGTACATTTGTAATTCCATTACAAGAAAATGGACACCGGTGGCCAAACGCAAGATTACGAAGAAAAGAAATTTACCAAAAATAGTAATTTCCTCTCAAAGTCATTTGTTTAAAAATTCTCCGCCAAAACACTCTTATCTCAAAATATCTTGAAGTTAATCAATAAAATTACCCCTTAAGAGGCAGTCTCCCCCTTATTACGCGGGAAAAAAGAAAAACTCCCGGGTAGGTGATCTTGTGGAAAATTAAAAACGCCTGAGGGCTATCGGGTAATATTCTCTGGGTACTACGGGGTGATCGTGATACACCTGGCATTGTGGGGAAAGGCGTGTGTGGTTCCGTGGTTAGATGTCCTGGGTGGTGTGGGTCGATTCCAGAATGGGGCATTTACGATTTTCGTTAAGATTTAACGGGTTTCACTGTTAGATGATTGAGCAGAAACGCGACCATCAATTAATCAACTCTGATCGTCAATGTATCAATGTAATTTTTCCCTCGCAGCATGTAATGGTCTTCTGATAAATGTCGTATAGCCTGCAAATTCACGCCTCTAACAACTATCCTCTTTAAAAATGAGGAACAACAATATTATGATGATTGTTTTATACAAAAACTGAAAGTGAATGCTTTGCAATGTTTGATACTTACCTAACTTTAAAATATTGTCCGATACATTGCTTGATTATTCAATTTAAGGTGGTTCGCTTTCCATACACAAATTAATCGACATTCATGCTCTAAATATTAGTAGATATGCTTAGATGTTTGCGTAAGGACTTATTTAGGGATACTTATTTTCGCAAAACCAATAAAAATAATATTTATCAAGACCATTAAAAACTCCAATGTAATCTTATATCGTCTGATATAAGATCGTCTGAGATTGTTAATATTATTTTTATATCCCCACGCAATCTAAACATATCTACTACAATTTAGCGCGTGAATGTCAATTGATTTTTGTGTGGAAAACGAACCACCTTAAGGCAAAAACCTCCTGCCTGCCAATTATGGGTTATAGATCACCAAACGTGGTTCCATCCAAAAAGTTTCAAAACACTGTCCGATCTGGGCAAATGAGACTATGGATTTAAAGCCGAGTAGTAAGAGCGCTTGGTCTGAAGTCGTGGCGTTACTCGACTATTTGTTTATTTAAAAAAACTAGTGATCCTAGAATAATGCGAGCACTCGTGGCGATGCCACGTCGTATACGTATTTACTTACCTATGAAATAATTATTTTGGCAGTTGATTTTGGCATCACAACTGGAGGATTTTTGTATGGACTATCCTTCTAGGTGTAATCATTTTAAGGAAGTGATAAATAATATCCGAGATCCCAAAGAATACTTTCTAGACTAGATTTAACGGCGAGTGAAGCTACCGGGCGCGCGTCGAGCCGAGGCCACCTAGAATAAATTCAGGTTCGCCATTTTGTTCAGTGTAATGAATGCTGAGATTAAGATTTGTGTGCGCGGAATTGTTCTTTTGTTTGCATTGTGCGCAGTCGGTACAGTCGGCGGAAGGAATCGCCAGCTATGAATTTATACTTTAAAATTAGGATTAAATAGAGTTTTGTTTAAATTTTTTTTTTTATCATCGCACCGCTCGCCACCGAAAGTTAGCTGTTTTTCCTCACACTCTGGATCCGCCATCGTACAGTTTGGTTTCAGAGATGCTTTTGCTACAATTCAAGTTCAGCCCTTAATGTCGAGCGGGATTCGAATCCGCATCTTCAACAAACCAGGCTGCACTCTTTTCTAAGCTACTGAAACCATTATTGGACTTAGTGGTATAGTTAGTTCTGTCGCCCGGGTTTGGGTCAATTGTAGCAAACCATTTACCATTAATGACTTCTTGCAGTAAGCCGACGATATAAAAAATAATGTGAATAAAAGCATGAGATTAGTACACCATAGTTTTTGGAATTTACACAGAGGCCGTGGCCAAGAGCAGCTAAATAATACTAAACTACTAATACCAAACTAAAACATCGTATTTGTAAAATGTATGGTAAATGTATTATTGTCATTTAAATTTTACAAGTGCTAATGTCATAATACCATAACATTCTTTGGTCACGTTTCTAGACGCGATAGCCTGTCCATAGAGCGCCTTGTCATCCAAAGGAAGGTAGAAGGCACCAGACCGCGCGGGAGGTCACCTACACGTTGGACCAATCAGATCAAGTCCATTAACGAGTGCAGTAGGATGACGTCAAGCCGAGAGAGATGGCGAGGCACCGTGCGGCGTGTTCTATCTGCCCCCTCCACTTCCACGACTACATGACGACCACGACCGCTCTGTCAAGAGTGTATCGATGATGAAGAAGAAGAAGAATGTTATAATCTCATACATTTTGAAATTGTTTCAGATTGTTTACTTTTAACCGACACAGCAAATGTCTTGTGGTTGCTCAGTTGTTGTCTTTCTGATATTACCTCTCAAGATGACCTGACTCCACCCGATGGAAAGCAGCTGCGAGGCATCTATAGACAGATATTTCCTAGATATTTCCTAGAAACTAATAAAGCAAATTTTTGAATAAAATATCCGTGTTCAAGTGTACATGAACCGCCCAAGGCCCGTTATACACGTGGGTATAACTGATAGTCTCTGCGACTTGTCGCTACCTGTGGCTGCGTTCTGCACTCATTTGGGTTCCGTAGGCTGCTGTTAATATTATATGTCAGTTGATGAACGAATATTAAAAAGAGCGACGCGACGTGGCCAAGGGGTTGAACACGTCAACTTGGATCGTAGAGTGTTCAAATCTAGCTTTTTTAGCTAATCTATATTTGTGTTCATTGTTCAGAGGCCGTCGCTAAAATTAGCGCGTGTGTGCATCTACATTTATTGCAAATGTTGAGGTATTCGTATAACGTTCTAAGGTCTAATTTATTGATTGGATTGTTAATAAAACTTTATATTTCGATTAGATAACGATCATATCTAGAGGCGTACTGACATTAATTTCTAACAGTAATTATGCTTTATTTGATTCAAAAATCGGTCATGAACTTGGGCTATTATTTGGGAAAATTGAGAAAAAAAAAACAGTTATTGTGATGAATTATGCATATTCTGGTTCATTATGTGTCAACAAAACTATATGTTTTGGTCTTTTCTTTTCTGCAACCATAGTTAGCTTTAATCAGCGATTTAGCCACTTGAAGTTGACACGATTAGGTTTTTTCGGAAATCGAGGTGGAGAAATGGATAATTTTATAAAGGAAAGAAAATTTTATTTACAAATGTGTTTCAATATCTGTCAATACAAAAGGTTGGACTATGTTTTGTGTGTATTGAACAGTCAATATTTTTATCAGAAGGTCGTCAATAAGGCGCTTGAAAAACTAGATGGAAAACATCGATAAAAAACCAAATCAATGCTTTAAAAAGTTCCTCTACCCAAAGGTTGCCTGGAAGAAATCGCTCTCTAGCTATAAGGCCGCCTAAATTGTACAAATTGCTTGTTTTATGTAATACAACTGTTTTTATTCCTTTATTGTGCAATAAAGTATATCTATCTATCTATCTATCTATCTATCTATCAATCCGGAGAGAAGCGAAAGGCTCACCACTTACCTAGTTATGTTCCAATACCGCTGATGAAAAGTAGTCTTCTGGGTGTTCCGTTCACCATGACGGTCTCTGACTATTCCGCTTATAGTGATGGTATGTTGTATGTAATAAAGCAAAATGTTTGTTTCGCACACACCATCACACACTTATGGCTTAACAGGCAGTACCAACCAAAAAAACGAAAAGGTCGCATTCCAATCAATTTGAAAAGAACGTTATTATTCTCGCAACAAATATCTATCACAGCAAGAAATAGATTAACCATTTCTACTGTTGTTCCTACCCAAAAAAAGGGAAAATCCTCTATCATTTATAAGGAAAACCTATGTCATCGGTTGGCGATGTGCAATAAGGAAAACTCACTTGGGGCAGAGAATAATAAAAACTAATAGACGCTCGCCATTAACAGTTGCGGCGATCGGCGATCTCTGCTATTAGCAGGGGGCTGGTCGGCCCATTCAATACACATGCTTTCGTTTATTTAGAATTGTTTTGCTCCCTGTATCGAGCAACACACACAACACTTACTTCAGATTCAAATATCAAGTACTCACTTGCCAAGAAATATCAAATCGACAACCCTAAACACGAAAAAATTCTTCTGATGCACTAGACACCAACAATTGTCACATTTTTAGTGAAAAATTGAAGTTGCTGTTAATTAAAAACGCTTCCAGTAGTTTAAGGGAATATCTCGATAGCACATTGTGCTATAATCTTTAATAACTAACCATTATCTTTGTGACATATTAGGGTGACATGCGTGCCTACAGACTCACCACTGAGGATGCACAAGACCGCGCGAAGTGTGCCAAGAAAATAAGAAAGGCGGACCCTGGGACCCCACACATCAGTGTGGGTTCACAACCGGGATAGACCGCACGGATGATGATGATGATGATCTTTGTGACATATTAGTCATTATTTTTTTATTTTTTTGACTTGATAATGGTAATTTTTTGTGTATGTAATAATTATGAACTGGTTAATTAGTATTTTAATTTTGTTTATTGATATTATTTCTCTGTTGTAATTTGCACGCTTAAACAGCAAAATATGGCTGATCACTTATAAAAGTTTGAACCTGTGATACCTGTATTTGCAAATAAATGGCATTATTTACTTAAAATAGCAATGAGTTCACATCCTTATTTATGTATGGCTCATCTTGACATGGGAAGTACATGTCTTGCCTCCAGGTACGGCAGTCGCTCTTTGAGAAACAGCCTTTCACGTCAATCAATGAATTCTGTAAAACTTAGTAAGTAATAGTAGCCAAGGACTTCTTTCCTTTTTACCACTTATGGAGGGAACACCCTGAGGGCCCCTGTAATCAGTTCTTTAGATTTAAGAACATAAAAACAAGGTGAACTAAGAAAAGAAGGGCCGCATTATCCTAATGTGCCAAGAGCCCCAAATAGGATAAAATCTGTCATGATAGTAGCAAGTAAGCGAATCATTAAATAAACTCTCAATTAATATAAGATCTACCGAACCTATATGTCATTCGTGCGATTCACCGTACATTTTCCCGATAAAAACACATAATATTAATAACCATTGTTTATTTTTACCACTCAATGTCAATAAAGCATCATTAAAATACATTCGAAACATGTTTATTCATTCAAAAGCCGTGCAAATGAAAAACAATTCATACAAAATTCATTCGATTGCCTTTAGCCGACCAAAAGTGTTATTGTGCCCAAATGTAGATTGACTGGGCGCGGTGGTGCGATGAAAGATATGCCAATCAACAATAAAATGGTTAACCAATTTGTAATTAACGCAGTGGATAATGAACTGGGTGATTCAGATGCACTTAATCGCATCAGTGAATATAAAAACGTACGGTACGTTTATTTTTACGGCCAGCCTAATAACCAGCAGCCTATTAAACAGTTTCAGTGTATGAGAAGTAATTTGTTGGGTGGATATAGAAAAATAATTTTTTTTTAAATGCAGACATTAATAATTATATATTATTATATTCTATTTTAGATACTCAATTAGCTAGTTTTTCGCCAGAGAGAAATTTGTTTGAGACTGCAATTTTAAGAGAAAAACTCATAAATGCAAATGAACATAAGTGAATGTGGATGAGGTAGTGTAAAAAAGCAAGATTAGTGGAGTGAACAAAAACGAATAAGAGTCATTAAAAATATGCAATGGACGGACAAAATTTTCAAATGACTTCGAGTGTTTGTTGGATAAAAAATTATGCCAAGATTGTCAAATCAATTTTATACAATTTATGTTAAAATCTGGCCTTCTTTATTCCACGTGCGATCGCCCCTAGGTACGCCATTTTCTTTTATAGTTTAACGACCTTTTCTGCAATTACTTCATGAAGCTAAGTAAACACACTCAAAAAGATATTTTTTAGATAAAAAAAATTGTCAATTTAAAAAAAAAAAGTAAATAACATCATCACAAGTGTAGTGTGCGGTTTTAGTGAACGTGTATTATGAGTCTTAAGTGCCTAAATAAAGTAACACGAAGTCAAGAATTAACTGCAAGAAAAGAGAGCCTTTTAATTTAGACAGTTATTAAGTACGAATATCAAACAAAAGAAGCAAGCTACCGTCGACTACATCCACCAGATATCTCATTATTATTGCTCCCTAGCGACTACAAATTCAAAGATGAGAGTACTAACTACCATTGCCGCGCATGCTACTGTCTCAACAATAACCATCAACGGGAATGTAGTCGCGTCATCATTTTCATCACTAACTAGCGGCGAAGAAGGATCAGAAAGGAGTACCAAAAATCTTCAACGGACATGGAATCGTCTCATCATTTTCAATAACCAGCGGCCAAGAAGACTGAGACGGGAGTAATAATAACCTCCAACGCACATGCAGTCACCTCATCATCTTCAATAACCAGAAGCTAAGAAGAATCAGACAGGTAGGTTATAAAAACCTTCAACGAACATGCAGTCACCTCATCATCTTCAATACCCAGCGGCTAAGGTGCCTCATCATCATCAATAACCAGCGCCCAAGAAGACTGAGACGGGAGTAAGAATAACCTTCAACGGACATGCAGTCGCCTCATCATCTTCAATAACCAGCGGCTAAGAAGAGTCAGACAGGAATAATGAAAACCTTCAACGGACATGCAGTCGCCTTATCATTTTCAATAACTAGCGTCAAAGAAGACTGAGACGGGAGTAATAATAACCTTCAACGCACATGCAGTCGCCTCATCATAAACAGAAACCAGCGGCCATAGAATCTCTAGCTGGGAAAGCAAACCAACATCTCCTGTGGAGCCATAACTATAATAGTATAGCAGGAAATCAAAA
Source organism: Udea olivalis (assembly GCA_947369235.1). Classification (NCBI taxonomy): domain Eukaryota; kingdom Metazoa; phylum Arthropoda; class Insecta; order Lepidoptera; family Crambidae; genus Udea; species Udea olivalis. Next base: position 2,214,698 of record OX376362.1, on the reverse strand, counting down.
ACACCCAGACTAACCACAAAGGCAAGACTGCCCACCAACTCATCAACGCTCATCCTTAAAAAATAACCTCTGTTCCTACTTTCCAATACTGGTTCACAGGGTACATACTCGGCTGGTTGTGGTCGGCCGGTTGCGGCCAGTCGGTCTTCCTTTTCCATCTCAGAGCGTGAACCTCCTAACAAAATCGCGTCCCCTGGTTTGCCAGTTTGACCGGATGAGGCTTACAATCTGGCTGGGTGTGGTGCACAATCATCGTCATCAAAAAATGGACAAATCCTGTCAAGAGCTTCCAAAGTCAATTTTAAACTTCCATAGATGAATAATCTGAAAATATTCCAGCTGATGTATGAACGGTGAAAGGCATTCAGCAATTTCAAACGTACATTACCATACCATAAAGCATCACTGTACCACACCACACTTATTTACCATACAACCACCAACCAATTGACACAATTGGTCGAGGCCCATAGTCGATTAATTCCATTGGCTATAAGCATTATACAGGTTGTTCGATAAAGTGGCCATTACCTACGTCGCGCGCACGAATTAATGCTGATTTTATTCCGTACCCTGTATATAGAGGCCATTCAGAATGTTTATTGTTTATTCTCGATGACTGTATTTCTTTTTGAAATTGTTTCGTTTAAAATCTGATGAGAGAATGTCATTTGTACGGGATATTTATTGGGAATAAGCGACATTTGGTTGGAATCTTGTGAACAAACACAGCGAGACCGTTACTTTCACATGAATATAATTCATTGAAGGCAGTTTTGCAAACGTACAATGTATATTTTTAAATCAGAATCAATAAGGCAATTCTAATTTTAATAGCTTTGGTTTAACTTTGAAGTCAATTTCAAATAAAAAAAATGTAAAAAAATAACAGTTAAAACTGTTTTTAATACTGATTTTTTGTTAAAATGTCATTTATAAAAGGGGAAACAATTTTGGAAAGCCATAATGCATTAAAAAATCGATTCAAGGATACTAGGTGTACCTACCCTTAACTATCATTTGACAAGCGTGTTCAATCAAAACGCTGAGTCATCAATCAAGGCAAATACTTGCTTCAATTAATTACAGATAACATACGAGTACACCACACATCTTCAATAATAAATTACTTTTACTTCAACCAGGTATCCTGACCATTGTATTTCGTATGCCAAAGATAAATTCACTATGTTATGTTAACCGAAATAAACAGGAAAACAAGAGTTCTAAATTAGAGGAATCAATAACGAAGAGACGACATTATGGTGGATTTATTAGCTAGGCTTATTAGTTGGACAAGCGTCTCGCAGGAATGCGGGCTTGAGAATCGGTAGACAGACCTAATTAAATAATTACTATCTATCCGGTGTTTCGGAAACAAAACTTTGTTGGCAAAAACTGGCTCATGCAGACGAAGCTGGTATTTATTGAAAAAATAATTATCCAGGACAAATTACACCTTTATCATCTGACCCAAAACTAAGTAGGTACACACGACGTTTGACGACACGATTTCCGTAGTGTCCCGGGGTCGATTCCCGGTTGGGTCAATTCAGGAAACGATCTTTTCTGAATTGACTCGGCTCTGGGGGTGCTGAGAGACGCCTCTAGCTTTTTTATTTGTGTGGTACCTCGTAACACAGGGATAATAATCCCTATTTCGAGACCATTACAAGAGGTGTGTTGTCTGGCTGACGTCGCAGGATATCAGTGGTAAAGCCTAGTCAGAGGCCTAAAAAGGCGGCTTGCTAACATCTGACGGTAAGGTTTATCACTGGCCTTACATTCACCTCTTCAACAATCCGCACTGAGCCCGCGTGTTGGAGTATAGCCCGTACCACCTCATAGTTGAGGTGGTACGAGCCAGCAGTGGGACGTATAAGGCTGTATTTGTTGTGCTCTGGCGCATAAAAAAAAGTAGAGCTTGTGCTTTGGGTGTCAGAGACTGATAAACAAACTTAAATATTTTTTAATACTAATAGCACTCAGACACACAACAAACACAAAAACGTTTTTCTAGGTAAATTGCACAAGGCAACTTCATAGATATTCATTTAAACATCAAAGTAGCGTACACGATAATTATTGTATGAGGTTGAATTACGTTTTAGGTCAAGTACCGAAATTTGATAAAAAACAAACGTTTTCAATTATCACAAGCTATACGGGTAGAAGTATAGCTTGTGATAATTGAAAACGTAGTAGAAGTGATGAGCGCTGCAGTCGTAGATCCGATTATCGCATCCAGTACTTGATGCCTTGTCATCAAAAAGGATATTCGTTTTGGGTGGAAGTGGTAACTTTGCTGGTCAGCTAGGTACCGATTAATTGTAAGTGGATCGCCTTACTGTTCACAAAAACAAATACAGATTGACTACTATCTATCATGTTCATAGCTCTACGTACAGTCTAATATACAAAAGTCTGGTAGAATGCGACAAAGTATCGGTGTATAAAAACCAAATGTCGGCGGACACTCCGCCTCCTCCTACGTTTAATATACTTCACGGTACGTTTTTCTAGGTAAATTGCACAAGGCAACTTCATAGATATTCATTTAAACATCAAAGTAGCGTACACGATAATTATTGTATGAGGTTGAATTACGTTTTAGGTCAAGTACCGAAATTTGATAAAAAACAAACGTTTTCAATTATCACAAGCTATACGGGTAGAAGTATAGCTTGTGATAATTGAAAACGTAGTAGAAGTGATGAGCGCTGCAGTCGTAGATCCGATTATCGCATCCAGTACTTGATGCCTTGTCATCAAAAAGGATATTCGTTTTGGGTGGAAGTGGTAACTTTGCTGGTCAGCTAGGTACCGATTAATTGTAAGTGGATCGCCTTACTGTTCACAAAAACAAATACAGATTGACTACTATCTATCATGTTCATAGCTCTACGTACAGTCTAATATACAAAAGTCTGGTAGAATGCGACAAAGTATCGGTGTATAAAAACCAAATGTCGGCGGACACTCCGCCTCCTCCTACGTTTAATATACTTCACGGTACAGTCGCGAACAGGAGTGTTTTGCTTTTATGATTATGATTGTTTTTAGAACTTGAGTTTTTGATATTCTAATCACCCACACGAGATTTTAGCTTGAATTTGGGCACCAAGTGTAAATGGGTATAATAACCGCCTAGTCATATGAAAGAAAACACCCTTTTGGAACAGAATTACCAGACAAAAAAATAAAGTCGGTAGTACCTACTCGTTAATTTATTATAGTGATTAAAAGCTAATTTAAAAAAAAATATATTTTTTTTTTCTTCTTTTTGATGAACTGACCATAAACTAAGCAGAATTAGTTAGGTCACCCATCAGGAGACTCAAACAGATATCTATGCTGTATTTTACCTTTCGCAAAATCGTTATATTACCATGAAATGATCTAGCAAATGCTCTAGTGCAACCCACCTTTTGTCAAAATGCACAAAACACTTGTGTACACACCAGTGCTACTGCACAATAAATAAATAGCGCAAATTCCGAAGTGACCAACAGTCCCAATAAAGGTTCCCCGGATAAATGCTCGCCTCGTAGCGTGGCTTCTTAGTGGATAATTTGCGGGGGCTTTTCCCAGACACATTTGTTTTTACAATAACTACCGTAGGCTTGGTAAGCGTGACGATTAAGATGCAAGATTAAGTAAAAAGGACGTCGTCGGATTAGAAGTATTTTGTGCAAGAATTTTGGAAAAATAATATCTTATCAAATGATTTCATTTTTAATGTCAGATTTCATTTTTAATGTCAGATTTCATTCACAAGTTCTTTATTTACAGTATGTGGTCTTATTTTAACAAAATTAGTGCACACACTTAACTGTATAACAGCATGCAAATATTTAATTAATTGAGGTATATTAATAATAATTTAATACAATTTTTGAAATACCACATATATACAATGTACAATTTACAAAAAATATTAGTAAATACGTTTAAAAAATAATGACAAAGCCAAATTAAATTATAAATTACCATGTCCATTTCCATATTGTTATTCTAAGTAAATGATAATTTAAAATATTCGTCAATAGAGTAAAAACATTGTTCAGTCAAGACCATGCGCAATTTGTGAATAAACCTGTTGTAAGGCAATTCCTTCAAAACCTCCGGTAAATGGTTAACTAACACACATAGCTTGACAGTTTTTGCTGCAAATATCTGTAACAGTATGCACTATGCACACTATGTAACACACTTTCTTACATGTATATTTGTCAAAACCAACGAGCATTATTTCAAATTAAGAATCACAAAGTATCCACGCCAAACTAGAAATAAAATAGATACACTCCCACACCATCCATCTCGTACATTTTTTTCAAAAAGTATATACGAGTATAACATAGGACCCAAAATTTTTAACCACCTCCCTGATTATTTAAAAGAAATGTCATTACAAATATTTAAAAAAACATTGTTCCAAATACTCATTGGCAAGTGTTATTATTATTTGCATGAGTACTTTGAAGGCAAAATTAGGATAGAACAATGATACCTGTCTGTCATTATGGGCTATGGTATGTAGGATAAGTAAGAAAAGGATTTAGGTTGGAATTTAAGTTTATTAAAAATGTATATTGTACGCCTAAACGGCTTGTTATTATGTAACTTTAAACAATATTACTCACAACACCTGTAATATACAAACTTGTAACTTGGCAATAATAAATATTTGATTTGATTTGATTTGCAGCATTAAGCGATTTGAGTGCCTTGGATTGAATCTGCAGACTTCACTTCATTTGGTACAGAATAGCGGATGTTTTTTTACAAATTTACAAATTTCTAAAATATAAATACAGGGTAATTTAGAAGTTTCAATTCCCGAAATAATTGTGGTACAGCTGGTCATTGGTGACGTCACAGATTGCCCAAATACATCGTTCCTGTGCTATGAACGCTTTATCTATCTGAACTGAGTTTCCCTATATACGAGTAGGAATGCCATATCTCAGGTTTGACCCCACATAACCATGATAAGCCAACAAGGCAGTGTCTCTATTACTAATCTTTGCCAGTCTCCATAAGGCATAAGAGATCCGATTTATTTATTATTATTAATGCACCGTACCAGTTTTTGCAACCATTTGCCTGTAATGTTACAGTTTCAATTCATTAATAGCATCACATCAGTGAGTAAAGAGAAATGTTAATTACAGTGCGCAACTTGCAAAGATATGATTTCTAAGAAAAAGTACAATTGGCGGACTTAATGCCTAATGGCATTCTCTACCAGTCAACCACTGGGCGACGCAGAAATCGTGTTGGCGGTGTCTCATAAAACCGGAAATGAAATATACTATTAATACAAAAAACATACTTATACCAAAATTATACATATTACACATACATAATCATAATACATAAATTTAAAGAATAATAGATTCAGGCAATACGCAACACGAACGCTCTCAGTTCGCTCACAATTGAATCATTAGGTTGCATTATAGCCAAATGGTCGTTGGTCAGTATTAGGTAGTATTGTGAAGTACAGGGTACCGACCGTACAAAATCAAATCTTGTAGTTTAATCATGAAAAATGATATTGGTTGTCTATCCAATCTCTTAGCTGAGCCGTCCTCAGAGGCCGCTAAAATTATCATTAATTTCGTAATTTCTAGTCTTAAGTTGGTTTAGTTACTAAGATTAGGATACGATGGTGCTGGCATGATCAAATATTCGATCAAAGCTTCTAAACAAATAAAGAAAAAAAAAACATCATCCGTGCGGTCTATCCCGGTGGTGAACCCACACTGGTGTGTGGGGTCCCAGGGTCCGTCTTTCTTATTATCTTGGCCCACTTCGCGCGGTCTTGTGCATCCTCAGTGGTGAGTTTGTTGGCACCCATGTCACCCTTGACGACGTCGAGCCATCGCTTCTTGGGTCGACCTCTTCTACCGGTACCTGGCGGGGGCGGCGGCGTGTTGTCTTCTTTCAGTATTAATGGCAAATGATAAATAAATATCTGGGACCATTTACGCGAAAATCATCTGACCCCAAACTAAGCAGAGCTTGTACTATGGGTGTCAGATACTAATAAATGTACATAAATATTCCTAAATACATACTTTGATAGATAACAACACCTAGACACACAACAAACACAAATTTTCGTCACATAAAAGTTTGTAATGGGTGAGGATCGCACCCAAGGCCTCCGGTGCTAAGCAGGATCGCTGACATTCCACCAACAGGCCAGTCAAATAGTTAGTAATTAACATTCAAATAAAGTTGATTTCACCGACTAGACTTTCAGTAAGTTAGATACTTACTGTAAAAATAACTTCTTTGTATTGATCAGTGACTACGTCAATCCTCCCACTTTAATTGTTAAAATTTCTAAGATTTACAATGTTTTTATTTGAGACTTACCATCAATTCAACGTAAAATTACCTGAAAAAATAAAAAATATCACTAACTACTGAAACTGAAATCAAAATTAAATTAAGTTAAGTCTAGGCAAATTTTTCATAAAAATCCAAATAGCTCAGGGTTACCACGTATTTTCTTCATCACACACTAATAAATCATTCAGATTTCCCCTTTAAGCCTTGAAGGCTCCTATCTCTGTCACATTATCACAAGTAACATAAAAATAGCAGCAAAAGGTCAAAAGACAATAGTGTACTACCATTCCTCATACATTCCGCGGCGGTTGCCATAAATCACGGTAAGGTCGCCGGTCGGTATCAGACAGTACGCCAATACGAGATAAGCGGAGCAGTCGCGAGTTCCGAGGATTCTTGCCTCATGTAGCTCGGTAGGGTGGAGAGGAACTTTTTAAATAATCAAGATTGATGATTTGTCAAATGCTGACACAAAAACCATAATCTATTCTAAACAGACCAAATATCTCGCCGGAACAGAAATATCGAGTACCTAATCTTAAAACAACGTCCAATCGATGCTTTTTTGGGACGCTGCAAAACAGTGCACAGTTTACATATCGCACACAGATGGTTAGTGCCTTTTTCATACATTTTTAGATATTATGAATTGCAAAAAAATTAGCTACCATAAGCTATCCTTATTCTAGTGACAAATTATTTTGGTTTAAAAGTTTAGCCTACAGTCAAGTCCCATTTACTATAGTAAACTAAGACATTTGCACAATTCCATGTAACTCTATCGCATGTTGAAACATGCGATTTAGTTACATGTGATTGTTCCTTGTGAACAAGTAGCACAAAATAGAAGCAAAGGTCAAAAATACTATATCGTTAGCGGAATGTAATAGTATGAGGAATGGTAATTCCTCATTAATCTGTAAAAATCTGTTTATGAAATTTACAGACAGATTTTTACAGTTTACCTGAAATAGGTTAATTTGATGGATGGATCATTGGATGGAGTTAGAGCATCAGTTTAAAGTCCGTCTCCCCACTATCACCTCCATTCCTAGGAATGCAGTAAATCAATTGCAGCGGCATCCGCGGTGCAGCCGATGTTATTGCATGCCGCTTGCTCGTCGCGTGTCGATCGGCTCCTATACTTCTTTTGTTTCGGTGGAACTGGAGGTACAGTGCTGGCAATCTCTGAAGATCCAAAAATTTTATATTTGCTAGTGACTATTGCCGTGTGACGTAAATTTGCTAATTTAGGAAATTGTGGTTAAGTAATCAAATTTTACCGTAGGTTTTTTTGTATTCAGTAGCAACTGAGTGTTTAAAACATAATTTAATAAAGATGATTTTGGGTGAAGGGATTGAATAGCGCAAAAATATTTTGGTTCTTTTAAATGGGATTTTAATGGAAAACTGTGAACATTTTTGTATTTATCAATGTTCGCAACTTTCAAATCTTTGCGGTAATCATGTTCAGCAAAGGATGGATGCAGTCTTATGGTTGTGAATGATAATGACGGTGACGGTAAACTTGTAAAAAAACAAATAATGGGATTTTGTGTTCGGCTTTTTTTAGCCTTCTGAATACAACGGTCATTTTCAGTCGTAACGGTCATCTATCCTAACCCACTGATGCTGATACACACCTTTACATGGTGGTGCTGTTTAAAAGAAAGGTTTTTCATACTGTCCGTCAAGATAGAGGTCACCTAGGCGGACAGTATGAAAGCTCCACCTGAAGTGGTCGTGCGCTCCAAATATGAGGCTGACAAGCACAGTAATGCAAAGGAATCACTGAGCTAGCCAACCTCATCTTGAAGGCCTGCAGAAGTGCCTTTTCACACGCTTGAAGAACCCGGGACTGTGCGAGAAAGAGAACACATGTGCTGGAAAGGCGTTCCACGTCTATATGGTACCTTTCAATTTCAATGAATACATATTTCCCGGTAACTCAGTATGAACAGTGAGTGGCGTTGTTATGGGAAAGTGGTTTCATGACCCTAATAAACTTCACTTCCATTGATCGACTTCATCGCTCCGTTCACCCTGAAAGCTAATCAATGTTTTATTAGTCTGAAATCTGAATTCATATTCTGAAATGCCTTGAACGGAACGCTATTTCTCTTTTGTTTCGGTAAAATTACTAACTACTGTCACGCTATGCTGGATAGACGGACGGACGGATAGACTATAGGAATCGTCGTGTTTATCAAAATGTGGAATTGTTTTTTGGAATTCGGAATGGCAGACAGGTTTTAAGTGTTTTGGCAGGTAGTTATGGCAAACTAGCTTTTACAGTTTTAGTGCAATTAGTATAGGAATACTTCTGTGTATTGAAAGTAGGTGAAAAAAATATGATGAATTTAATTTAATTTGACTGGCCTATTGGTGCAATGACAGCGATCCTGCCTTTCGGAGGTCGTAGGTTTGATCCTCACCCATGACAACATTCATGTAGCGAACATTTGTGTTTGTTTTTGTGTATTGGTGTTATTATTAACATAAGTATACGTATTTGGAATTTTTTAAGCATGTTAACAGTCTCCGACACCCATAGTACAAGCTTTGCTTAGTTTGGGGTCAGATAATCTTAGTGTAAATTGTTCTAGATATTTATTTATTTGCCTGAAACATTCTGACGTTTATGACGTACATAAATTCCCAACACTTTTACATTATAGAAACATTAGATTTGCCGACACGATTGGCGCAGTGTGCTGCAGCACGGTTTCTGGCCCCGATTTTCGTAGTGTCCCGGGTTCGACCCCCGGTCGGGTCAATTCAAGAAACGATCTTCTCTGAATTGACTCGGGACTGGGTGTGCTGGGAGACGCCTCTGGCTTAATTACTTGTCTGGTACCTCGTAATACAGGGATATTGATCCCTACTTCGAGACCATGACAAGTGGTGTGTTGTCTGAAAAAAAAATAGATTATCTTGACTTTATTTTTATTTTTTATTTAATTTTATTTTATTTAGGAAACAAACAATTTTATTCCACCTTAAGATTACTTAAAAAAATAACACTAAAATCAGTTAAGTTTCCACTGATGTTTGACACAAATCATCGAACAACCAACGCTATCAACGCTACGACTCCGAATTACAAACAGAAAATGAAAAAATTAACCAAAAATAGGAACTTAAAAAGCTCACAAATACACGGTTCATCATAAATTGTTACTCCTTAAGATATTACACACATCGTTCCTGAACTTAGAGGCGCTACTACTATAGATATCTAAATTACAAAATTTCTTATTAAAGTTATCAGTCGATCTGAACAAATTTATATCATATCCTTAATCGTTCATAATGCAAACGCAATAAGATTACTTTTGGCCTTACCTTTCCTTGAAGCAGGTTGCTGCAGGGAAGGGTAGGTTAGTTAGATACTACTTGGGCATAGTTAAATGTAACTAAAACGTTATCTTCCTCTTTTTCTTACTGTTTGGTGCATATTTTATGCTTAAACATAGTTTAACTGCTTAATATTTAACCAGCTGAAGTCTTCAAAGGGTTGACAGTTACCCTTTACCTAACCTGCTGAAATTATTTAAATTGTGCCACAAGGTTTTTAGTATTGTGTGTTGCAAGTGTCTTAATACTGCGTTAGCCCGCTTGTTTGACACCGAAAAAGTTTACATGTAATTCCTTTTACATCTAAGCCATGGCCAGTATTGCTTTAGACCCTGCAATTGTTTTAATTGCACTTATAAATAGTCACCAAAGGCCGCTGCAGGTGCAGCTGTTTCGCTAAGTAGTCTATTTAGCGGCACTATGACACGGAAACTTCGCCATTATCGCTCCATTACGACAGACAACTGTCTTCAGGGATGTACAGAAGTAATTGCTGGAACTGCCGTGCGATTCTGAAAAAAATCGAACGCCATCTCACTCAGGTGATCGAACACACTTTAGCTTATACAGGGTGTCCCAGATTTCGACGTCAAGCCGAATATATACCTCGCCGAATAGGTTATAATAGTTATCAGAAAAATATAAAAAAAAATCTAATTCACGAATTTGAAAAGTTATAAACATTAAAAAAAAACGAGAATATCTACACCCTGTGACGGTTTTTTCCCTCCTGTTGCTACAAATCTTTACTTTTTTAAATGTTTTCTTTTGTTTTGTAGTCCTGAATAATGCGTCTGTATATTCTGGCCTAAACTTTAAAGCCAGCCGCTCCAGCTTGAAGGGAAATGTCACTTTTTACCCAACCATATATTCTAAATTAATATTTCGCCCAGCTTTAACATACTGTACACACAATTAAATGACAATCTCATTAAATGTTTTCTAATTTACGAACACATTGGTCAGAAAGACGACATTTCATCGTTTTTAAATTTTATACGATGAGAAACTTGAATCTCACAGCGGATTCACTGGGTGAGGTTCGAAATTAGTTTTTCAGAATAGCCCCTACAGACTCCAAAAATATAACTTTTTCAATATGGATTTCACTATGGTTAAACTTAATAGCACACTAGTTTAAATTGAGTGGAAATACCCTAGTGGTTGACTGTCCAGCAATCCGCACTCAACGGCCAAATTTGATGCGTCTTTTGTGGTCTGCACTGCTAGAGAATGCTCTTCTTGCGTCTGAGTTTCTTCAAGGCAATAATGAATAGGCATTTTCTGGGTAAGCGTGTACCACCATCGGCCTCGTCTTCGCTTACCACCAGACCAGTCTGAGCCCTGCCACAAACTGGACCTCGACCTGAAATCCAGTGGAACTGGATTTAATTTCTAGAAAAAAGAGTTTGCTTGGTCTATCCGAATTTATCCCGATCGATCCTAATGATTATTTTTTTAATAAATGTCTGTTCTCTTATCTTAAGATGTGAAACAAACACCGATGGTGTCAATTCGTAACAAACCAAAGCATAGGATCACGTAATTTTTAAGACACCAGCAGAGTCAATACCCTGGAGTATTATTAATACATAGGTCCTGATTTCTCTAGTGCTTTCCAGCAGTTGTTTTGAGGACCGAAGTAAATAATTAGTAAAAAGGCTTCAAGCCACATCTAGTGAATCCAACCCTCGAACGTTCACTACAATGCATTTTCTGCTCGCGACCCGCGGCCTTGACACAGTAACGTGCGTATGACATGCGATGCTATCCACAACGACATTGTGCCTTACTTTACTCTTCAATCTAGATACGAAGTTCCTTTCTACATGCTACTTGACTTGAACAGCAATAAGTCAAGGGTTTTACGAGGTTTCTGTGCTGCAATCATGTAAAATCTACACAAATATTTTGAAAGAGGAAAGATTTTATTCTTTTGTTTGGAATGAATTAACCTAAAAACTACTGATCCGATTTTAAGCGAGCAACATAGGTTTTTAGTTCCGTTGTCTCCCTTATATTTGAAAGGAAGACAAGGGAATAGGTAAACTCGTATTATAACTAAATTAAATATATATATGCGCCATACAACACACCACTTCATGGTCTCGAAGTAGGGATAAATATCCCTGTATTACGTGGTAGGTACCAGACAAGGAATGAAGCCAGGGGCGTCAACCAACACACCCAGACCCGAGTCAATTCAGATAAGTTCGTTTCCTTAATTGACCCGACCGATAATCGAACCCGGGACTCTACGGAAATCGAAGCGAGAAACCGTGCTACAGCGCACTACGCCAATCGCGTCGTCAATTATTATGTCATTGGACTTTTTAATGGTAAAATCAAGTGTACATACACATAATACACAGCAGTGTACTCCCGCAGCGTGTCAATTTGACAGTTCCGTATAAAGATAATGGAAAAAATATTGTACATTCCTAGAAGTAAAAATGTTAAAATAGTAATTATGCATAATATTATATAAATATATATATTCCATGCTTCCCAGATTTCCAAATCCAAAATGTTTTATAAGAAAGTGTATGTTCATCAATTACAATCATGTTATAACTATTGATTCTTATACTTACGCAAAATATAACACAAGAATATGTAAAAAAGTTTACATATTTAGAGCTTATTAATATAAAATATTTTTCTTCACATAAATTTTTTTTGCACCAATAGTTCAGTCCTTACCTACCGTAATTACATTAGGATTTATTAGGTTAATTATTAAACCGATTTAATTGATTAATTTTAAATTTGATGTCACAATCCCTGTATTAAAATTAACACACACAACCTATTAAAATTTGTACGCTTCAGAGACAAATGCATTTCAAACTAAACCCTTGCATAATTTCAAACTGAAAATTATAACGTTAGAACTACTTTGCAATAGTAATTTATGTATATATACATTCGCCTCCCAACGCCAATCAACTGTATCACTCCCCGCACTTGTGCGAAAGAAAAATGGCGAGCTGAGAGCATTCAATCTTTCTACCGACATAATTATCGTCAGATATCCTCTTCGGGTTGGAACACAGATGTAGAGTTGGCATGGAAGTGCTACTTGGTAATTATCTAGGAGGGGCATTGCAATTATGAGTAATTTTTGCCTGTAATTTACATTTAAAATTTAATTTAGAGCAATACATTACAATGGTGCCTTACAAAACTTCAGGGAAGTTGTATCAAAATATTACACATTGCATCATGCTCGCTGCTTTTCTCTCACCAACGTATATAACATTACAGTTCGCGCACTGTTTTGCTCGGTTCTCCTCCCTCCCTGATCTAATGCTCGACTCTGTGACGTTACATTACAGGAAAATGTTACAGGTGAGGATTAACGGATATTCCACTGACGTTGCGTTTGTCTGTGTCAATTTATGTATTGTTAATTTGTTTTAATATTTTTGAATTAAATGCAGGATTCAAATTTGAAAAGACATAATTTTGACGAGAGCTTTTGATTCTGTATTATAGATATTGCAAATCTCGAAGCCACAAGCTTTACGCTCGCTTGCAATGAGCATCTTTCTTTTCCTCTAAGATATTCCTTTTTCATATATGCCAATTTCCCTAGATTCTCTTCCTCAAAATTGTTTTTGATTAAGACTCTGGCAACATAACAAGCGATAAATTGCAAATCAGTGCAATCTGAAGCAGTGGCTAATTATTACCTAGTTTTTACGAATGAAGTGATGAGAAAGTTAGCTAGCCAAACCAGTCCGCTTAACATATACATCATTGTTATAAATGAATAACCTCAAAGTATTTTTTATACAAATTACGCATGCGGCGCGGCGTCTCTGACAGATAGTCCGCTTAGAACAAACCCACCATTTTGATCACGCACACAGGCACAGTGAGCTTACAAGCAATACCAGTGAGTTTCAGTGAGTCCGCCAGTCGCACTGTCGCGAGTGTTTTTGTTTTTGTCGAACTTGGTGCAATTTTTCACATGATGAATTTGTTCAAGCCGGTTCTGTCAAGTTGGTACGAGTATAACCTACTTCTTCATTTTACAAATTCAGAGCGAATATAGTAGTAACCCTGGGCAGTTCACGCAATTTTAAGAAAAAGGTGCGAGCGGTCCTTCTGTGAACTCTTCATTTTGTGGTATTTACCCGCAACTATTCTGGCCACTTCCATTGACTACCTACCCCTAGCAGGTGGCGGGGAGGCTGCGGGCTCTCTTGAAAAAGTCTCAATAACTCGTCATGCCGGAACGCGAATGACATCGTTAGGCGAAGTGCCGCGAAGAAAAGGCACACTATCTACTCGCTGTTACACCACCTCTATTGGACCTATACAGGGTGGGTTGAAAAGGTTTGGGATGGAAAATATAGTTTACGGGCGTTGGCGCATGGATAAAATGGCGTACGTACACAAAATACAACACGAAACATGTTTGAAAAAAATGTCTGGGACAAGTTGGAGAGTTGTCACACGTGGTCTCCCGACCAAAACCAAGTAGAGCTTGTAGTTGAGGTGTACATGAATCGTTGATGGTTCACCTACTGCACAATGGTCTTACTTAATATATCTTTTTTTATATCTTGTTTTCATTAAATAACACAAGTCGTCCATTTGCTTAACGGCTTAGTTTCAAAATTTGTGTTATGGCTTTTGAGGTGAACGTTCACCCTTAGTTCAGACTCTTTGTATTCGCAAAAGATAAATGCATTTCTATTTCAACCTAATTGGGAAATTTGATTGAAATTGTAATATAGATAGATTATTTATTTCTCATTACAAAAATACACATTAAATTAAATTTGTTCATGGTCAATTAAAGGATTTTCACAATGGGATCGTCAAAGAAAATAAATTAGAATGAAATATAACAAAATATGGAACAAATAACATAATAATTTAAATTAAATACAAAAAGCCGCAAGAAAGAAAAATGTCAAGGCAATCACAAAATAGAATATAAAATAAGATGTCGTCAATATCAAGTCAAAAGGAAAAATAAACTATGTCAAATAATGTAACACAAACTATAAATTAAATAAACAATTTACAATTAATTTAAAATATCGTTTTAGGCTGCAGTGAAATCCTTTTTCAAGAAATCCACTGCAGAATAAAATTGATCTTTCAAAAGGCTCTTTAGCTGGCGTCGTATATAAATCTAAAATTAAAAATGCTAAAATGTTACATCCTTTATAATAAAGTATTGGATAGATAATAACAGCATTCCGTATAAAAAGCCAACGGTTGTCATTTCGTGGACTCACCCAAATTATAACATCAACTAGCGACCTAACCCCCCTCTTTTAGGGGCTATTTTCGCGGAGCAAGCGCCCTCTAGTCAAGTGTAAAAGTACTCAAAAGCAGTCGTGATCATGCATCACTTGTCGAGGAGTACCGAAGGCATTTGAATGCGATTTCCTTTGCCTCAGTGGTACGTCATTGAAGATTTTAATAAGGAATCGATGGGTGCGTTGTGGGGAATTATTACGGGTTCCTGAGAGTTTGATCTATAGTCGTTACCTAGCTAAGCACAGACATAGCACGTTAATTATTTTCTAACTTATTGAGTTTTGTTACAATTATTTCTAACGAATACCTGAGTGTTTAACTATAACAAAAATTTGTCTAAATTGGCTCGGGTCTAGTTATGTTTGGACACGCAACTGGCTACAGTCCTTGTTTGGTTTGGTGTATTTTTACTATACATTTATTGATTAATTAGTTGTTTTTTTATTCCTAATGATTAATCCGGATAAAAACGAAGAAGAAAAAGGATTTCCCTCTGATGCAAAACTGCCGGATTCCCTTCTATTTGCTATAATTTATTCACCAATAAATTTACGTTTGCATCCAAAAACAAACAGGTTACACAGCTCACATCAAATGTGTGTGTTTGATCCGTAACTTAGGGACTCGTCCGTATTGCAGTCGAACACGCCAAACGCGAATCACTCGCCGATCTGACATATCAATCACATGTCACGAATTACAACGCCCGTCGAAATCGATATAGGGAGGGAGCGCTTAGCTTTATTACGTGGTGACATTTATCATGAAGTTGCAAAAGGCTATCGAAATCAAATAAAGAAAATAAAAATAATAAACGTAAATAAAATAATAGATTAAATTAGCAAATAACTATACTAGGTTTAAAGATCTTTATTATCACAAAGACAGAATAATCACTTACGTGATAACATACTTAAAATAATAATAATTAATTATGTCCGTTTACGTTGACTAGTACAGTGGTTATTTTTCCCTTTAGAGGCACTCAGTTTATTTAGTACTTACTGAAGAAATAATGTTCACATCCCACTACATTTTCAAGCCAACAAACTACCCGTTAACACAATATTGATTTGTTTCACTGCAGTATACATAAATACATACCATCACGCCTCTTTCCCAACGGGGTAGGCAGAGACCACATATTTTCACTTGCTACGGTCCTGACACACCTCTTGCGCTTCTTCCACTCTCATTAATCCTTTCATACATGCTCGTCGATTATTGGTAGATACTCCTGACCAGACCTGAGCACGTCTTGGACTTGTCCTAAGTACGTCCGTCTAGGCCTTCCCCTTCCAACAGCTCCATCCACCCTCGCCTTGTAAATGTGGTTCGTTAATCGCCTTTCATCCATCCTTTCTTTATGCCCAAAACCATCTTAGCATTCCCGTCTCAATTTTTGTGACAACATCCTCTTTCACACTACTCTCTAATTAATTATACTATTATAGAGGTAAAGTTTCTAACTTCGTTTGTTTGCATGGGGTTATCTTCGGAAATACTGATCCCATCATGAAAATCCTCTCACGAACAGAAAGCTACGCTATTCAAGAGTGAGAGAGGCTGTATATTTTTTTTGCTTAAGGCTCTATTTCAACGGGAGACGTAGTCAACGCGAGCGAAGCCCCTGACGGACAGTTAGTGGTAAATAAACATAATGCGAATCTACCACCGGTTCGGACGCTGCTTCTATCGAGAAGACTCCAGCAAGAAAGTCGATGGTTACTTTTTTGAACTATGTTTGTTTCTTAGTAAATAAATTAAGAGTACAGTCACACACAGGACGTGCCCGTAGCTCCGCGTTGCGAGAAATGCGTCCTACAGTCTCGCTGATACCAAAGAGTGAGTATGTCATCCGCTGCCTATACACTGATTTTGCACTGCTAAAATTGATAGCTATGTTCCGAAAATTTCAAAAACACACTATCGAATGTGATTCGAGGGACCTCTGGATTACTGGCTAATGCTAAAAAAAAGAGAAAAAACATTAAACTCGAAATAATTATAACAACCAAAACAAATCAGGTGGAGTAATGTCATCTCGACGGTCACTATAAACTCAAACTCAAATAACTTTATTCAAATAGACTGTATTAGTACTTTAAAAAAAAAACAAAAAAAAAAAACATACATTCCTAAAACGAAGGTTGCCTTGAAGAGATCGCTTCCTAGCGATAAATGGTCCTAGACTAAGTTAAAGTACCTAATGTTGTAATTATTTTCTTTTTAGTTGCAAAAAAAGCATATTTATCTTATCTTATCATATAGGTCCATACTAACCATAGCTATGGAAAAAAAAAGATTGATAACTTTAACGGTTTTGGTCAGGGAACTTTTGCATTTGTGACCCTCATATTCGCTGATACGAGTACAATGACCATAACAATTATTTCTTCAGCTACGAGTAACATCGATAGGAATTTAAATATTTTGTTCAGTTTTTTTAATTCAAAATGGGTTTGCAGTTTGCCTTAGTCTCGCCTGGCGGTAAGCGATGACGAGGCCGGTGGTGGTACGCTTACTCAGAAAATGTCTATTCACTCTGGCCTTGAAGACACCAAAGTTGGAAGTATCCGGAAACACAGACGCAGGCAGAGCATTCCACTCCTGAGCGCGAACCAGAAAAGATGCAGATTGCCGGAAAGTCAACATGGCTAGTTCGATAGGATCAGGTACAGTCTAGCACAGAAGTCGATCGCACATAACCCGATACAAGTCGTGTGCGGCGCGCCGGAGTAATGGACCGTGTCGCCCTCCGGGGGGCAAGTTTATAGTTCCCAATTAGATTGCTATGCTTCTGTTGTGTGTGGCGTTTAGCGAATCAGTGTTTTGGTCATGTTGTGTATCGGTTCATTGAGGTTTAAATTTTATAAAATATTTTTTTTTAGTACAGCTATACTTCATTCGTTCATTAGAAATAAGAAACAGGGGTGCTAAAATGACGATGACATACCTGAGTATATCCTGGCAAAATTAAAAACGCCTCCCGCCACAACGTCTGAAGGGATTATGTAACATTTTAGATTTAATATCTAGAGATGTACTGACAGTAAAACTGTGTTCGGATAAAACCCCTGCTTCTTTTAGGTTTTTACATCGACAATATAGTAAAATGCAGGACAATATAATTTATTTAAACAAATCCTCTTATATTCTGAAGTTGCTTTTCTATAAATGAGAACATTTAAGCTGCTTTATGAGTAGATGTTAATAGAGTTAATATTGTTTATTGTACTTTTACCACAAAGTGTACCCTAAAAAGAACCTTTTTTTACTTCTGTCTGATGCTATAATGAATGGAGTATAGTAAGACTCGCACTAAATAACCCTGACTTCCAGTGTAAATAGACATCAAAGCTAGCTCAATTGGTAAGAGCAGTGTCTACCATGAGTGTCTGTCACGTATACTATAGTTAACTTGTGTTTGTATGCCAGTTTCGCTTCCATTTTTATACACTAGGGGCGCTGCACCGAATTCCAATACGTTTACGGCTGTCATTGCTGTTAACTCATGGTAGACTCATGGATGGTCATCATTCTAGAACTAGTTAACCCTAACGATAATTTCTTAATATCACATTTGAGTATATTAATCAGTCTCTGACACCCATACAACATATTAATAGGCAGATGTACACATTGCAAAGTAGATTAAATGGTACCAAAAGGCCTCTACGTGTTGGCTTTGGCCCCACGCAAGCCTCAAAGGCCAGGTCCCTATGGGCCCTTGAATTTCCAATGTACGAACATAATAATAATTCATTTATTGCATATCACATTGCTTAATAAAGGTGACAAAGAAAGTATACGGTCGACATGTGACGCCCTGCAAGGGCATAGAATTCAGTAATTTAGGGCTATTTTTTCATCAATAAAATATCACAATATTATTACACTTAGTAATATACAAAATTAACATTAAATCATTTTCAATCACAGGACAAAAATGTAAAATACAATAGTTCGGGCATATTATTCTTTGTTACTTATTGAAATCTGTTTTAACAATTTAAACTGAATTATCATTAAAAATATTCTTCATTACACAATAATTAACTACAACATATCATAACATACCATCACGACTATATCTATCACAAACGGAGTAGCCGGAGGTAAGTGACTGTTGCCATCATGCTGAACGGACCACTTAGAAGCCCTTCATTTATGTATTACAGATATTTATTAATTAGGTCATCTTTCCCTGGCCTGGTCCGAAAGCCATGGTTTGAACATATGAACTTTTGCTTAAGCCAAAAATCAACCCCTGATATCAAACCCCCATAAATCGCTGTAAACTCAAACATGACGAAAGAAAAACAACGCCAGTGTCAAATCCGAACCCGTAAATGTGACCAAACCCGTATTTCACTTAGCCCTGCTTTCTAATTGAGAGATATATATTGGCACATTTTTCCTGATGCCATGTGTCAAAATAGCAAAAACAAAAATTTGCTGTTGCCAGCGACAACGCTGTAGCTGCGAAAACCACACCAATCTTTTTTAATCAGTATCACTACAAATATTTTATTTCTTTACTAGTTCATAAAGTAACACTAATGAAGCTCATGAGTAGACTTAGCAAATCTATATCAGAAATAGTGAGCACATAGTCCGTAATAGGAAATTGAAATAGCACTTAATAGGGCTGCAGAGCTGCTACACAGCTCTACCCCAAGTATAGGCTAGGTACAAGAGGTTTTGTAGGTAGTATGTATAAATTTATAGCAAACACAGCATACGACGCCCATTTAAAAGGTCTAACTTTTCTCAGTATGATATCTTCTTCTTGAATCACTGTTTAATTTTTACGGTTTTAATGAACCAAAAGTTCTAAACCTTATTATGGGGTTAGAACTTTTGGTTGTAAGCAACATGCAGCATTCACCAGTAAATGATTAGCGCTGCTTACACATAATATGGAGAGTTCACTGTTTAACGTTTTTTTCAACTTTTCGCTCAATTTAGTAAATAACGTAGTGTGTTTAGAACTTACATGCTGTTACATACGATATAGCATTGTTGCAAATTCGTTCAGTTACAGCGTTGTACTTGTATCGCGCGAGCGGCCATTACGGCTATCGGCTTCGAAAATGCGAGTGATAGGTACAATGCGACCTCGCTAATGCTTCATCGGGCGTGAGTGTACAGAATACGCCACTAAAAACGAAAAAATTAAGGGGATTAGAAACATTTTTAACTCCGCCGATAGGTAACAGAGCTTGGTCCGAAATCCATAGGTCCAGGGTTCAAATTCTAGGTCATGGTTGAGGTCATGATCGAGGCTGAGACGATGGTTGCTAATGCACAATACAATTTTCAAAGAATTGCTGACATTCAAAATATTTAGGTTAATGAGGCAAGAAAGTACCTTCTTTGATTTTTAAGATAGTATGTTACAACTATTACTTAGTAGTACCATTATTTTGACATGATACTAAAAAACTAAAAATCATTTTTCATATGCACATTTGTATCTTTTTTGGAAATGTTTACAATCAGCCTCTAAATATTTTTCACTCATATGATTGAAGAATAACTTTTCCCACCTCTTTCCTCAACAACACTGTATCCAAATGTGTACACTCCAGCCCAACGCGCCGACGCATAAATCCCTATTAGTCGAGTGTTTGGGCGTTGCCACACTTGCCACAGCGAAGAACCAGCTGATATATGGCTAACATCAATCCTGGTGAAGATGCAGGGTTCGATTTTAGAGGGGAATATTGATTTATCTGTACTCTCGCTCGCGGAGTATCGAGTGGCTATTTCGCAGATACGGCGTTTCTGTTTACGCTGTTATAATTTTTGGTAGATATCAGTCATCATGAAGCTAAGTATTTGTAAGGTACCGCGTCCTTGCTGCACAGTTATGGAATATAAGGTAAGTAAGCAAGGGAACCTAACTCTATCAAGAGCCTAGAGTCCCCTGGATCATAATATACTCGTAGCTTGTATATTACTCACTGAAATCTATACTTTATTAGTACATTATGATATAAGTGCGGTAAGTTGAAAATTACAGCCGAGGCGATATTGCTAGCCCGAGCCGTAGGCGAGGGCTACAAGAAAGCAGAGGCTGTAATTATCAAAGCGCACGTATGTCATACGACGTTTTATAACATATTTGAGAGGAAATAAATAAAAATCGGACTTTCTAAAACAAATAAAATCTTTAATCACTTGCTAGAGCAGTTAGAAAATGTTTACTTGTTCACAAATTAGCGATGCGCGCGCATCAGCGCTTTTTTTAAGGCAAAAGGCATTAAAAACAGCCAGTATTATATATATATAATAAAGTAAATTAATATTTCTGTGTTTTTGTTACAGATGGTTGTAATTTATTGTCAAAATTAAATAAATTAAAGAATTAAATGTTTATTTATTATATTTCATCTCCCAAAGTTAATTTTATTCATAAAATGTTGACCTCTTTTCTGACATAAAAACTCTTTGCTAAAATTTAAAAAAGTACCGTTCGTTTTAGACGGAGCATCTTGCTAAACCGTACGTTTTACCATAATAAAAAATACTCGTGCGTTTTACATTACATTAGCGCACAAGTGCGTAATGAGATACATTACGATATTGAAATTGGTGAAATAAGAGACCCTTTACGAGCAAATATGTTATAAAATATTTTTCAACACACTTGCTCGTAAAGTGACTCTTATTGCACCGCTTTTAAGATCATAATGCACCGTATTAAACACGCGTGCTTTTTAATTTACCATTACCGCACAAGTACTTTTGCATTATAGTTTTTTTTTAATTTTAGTAAAGAGTATTGACGTGTACGCGATAATTTCGATGTATCGTCGTCCCGCTCACACTAATGCAAACGGAAAGAGAAACACTACGCCAAAATCAGCGATTGATTAAAACAGAACGCCAACATAAAGAAAAAACTACGGTGCGCGAAAAATACAAATTTCCCGCCATCATTATTTTTCACAGCGAGTTAATTCATCGGTTCGCTAATTTAAATTGGGATTGTTCTGAGTGATTGTTTTGGAAATTTCGAGTTCAAATAATGAAGACGAAATAAATATAGATTCGACGCCGCCGGAAATACTCAGAGAGGCAAGAAATGCAAGTGATAGCCTATTACCACCTAAATCGAAAGAAAAATATCTATAAATATAAGCCTAGTTCACTGTGGTGCATCTATTCGATGTTGAAAAGCACTGTAATAATCAAAAACGATATTAATATCAAATCGTATGCAAACTTGACTGCGTTCCTAAAGAGACGCTCAGACGGCTATCGCAGTCGAAAGCCTAAGATATTGTCATCAAGTAAATATTAGATTCGTCTCTCATCTCATCTGATAAAAGACAGTATTACTTACTGTATTTATTATCAAACTGTAATAATCTCAATGAATATTGATTAACAAAATCACTCCCGCTCCACACCGGTGCTTCCTTTCATTTTTTTTTTACAGCCCGCTGTCATCGCCCCTGTCCGAATCGGTGTTGCCAATACTAACATGAAGTTGAATTTTTTTTGAAAGAAGCTCCGGATAGTTAATATCTGGCGACAAAGGTCAGTTTAACTATTTGTTTCATATTTTTGTATTGTACTCTACGTCCGTATGCAATAACCAAGAGCTATTTTATCTCTTTTCAGGTTGCGTTAATATTCAGTATTACTGGGGCATGTAGACGTCGGGAACTTAACAATATAACCACAAAAGATGTAGAAAATCACGGCACGATGCTTTTAGTCAGAATCACTAACACCAAAAACAAGATTCCACGATCGTTTACCATTCACGGTCCATTTTATAAAATAGTAAATAAATACGAAGCTCTACGTTCGACAAAAGCAAAAACTGACCGCTTTTTTCTAAACTTTCAAAAAGGAAAATGTACTTGTCAACCAATTGGTATTAACAAATTTGGTTCCATGCCTAAAGAAATTGCAAAATCTTTAGCATTACCTGATGCTGACTCGTACACCGGTCACAGTTTTAGACGAACATCAGCTACATTGCTGGCTGATTCGGGAGTTGATATTTTAACATTAACGCGCCATGGCGGGTGGCGATCAAACACAGTAGCCGAATCCTATGTTGAAGACTATCCGAAATAAAGCCAACATAAGTGCCAAAATAACACAGGCAATAAATTTGGACCCAGAGTCTAAGAAGTTTTGCCCTGTACAGCGTCCTTCTACTTCTGTTGCCAGTAATGTTTTGGTGTCTCCTTCTCCTAATAATGACGAAACACAAAACCATTCCACCTGCTATGAAAATGTCTCGTTATCACCCACATTTACAGCAGTGCATAATCCACACAATGACACTAATAATACACCATAACTCAAACTGTACAAATACCTACGAAAACTATTAACAATTGTACTTTTACTAACTGTTTCAACAATTAAACTTTTTATAAACAAAATAAACCAATGAATTTTTATTTTTTTCCTCGTAAGTGTGTTGAAAAACGTCGTATGAAACGCATGTGCATGGGTTATTCCAGTCTCGGCTCTATTACGCCCTCGCCTTCGGCTCGGGCTGCAATCCCGCCTCAATTGTAATAACCAACTTAGCACACTTGTATCATAATGTACTATTACAACACACTTGCTCATAAAGTGACTCTAATTTCACCGCAATTAGGCACTTAATGCCACCTGTAATCAAACTGTGACTTTTTTATTGCTATTAATCACACGTGAGTTATGAAGTTTTTTTTGATTCATTGGTTCAGTTGCTTTGTTCTTAAGAAAGTTTCGACACAAAAAAGATCGTGTTCAAAAGAACAAATAAATTAATGTACCTATTGCTTGCTCATTTCATGGAACTTCGTACTTGAATAGATGATTTCAACTTGTACATGTACGTGTTTAATTAATAAAACTTTCACTCAAATATAATTTTCGTTTTTTCTGTATTATAGAAAACTTGAAATTCCCCGTTTTGTACGTAGCTGAAACGCTATCCGCCTATTTTTTTAGTCTATGGACGATCGCCATTTGTTAGATGCGCGTGCATAGGAAAATAGATTCGTTTTTCCCGCCATTGCAAACATTTTTTCACAACTCGTTTTCATGATTTTTTAGTATTATTTTCTTCACAAGTGTGTTGAAAAACGTTGTATGATACACGTGTGTATTGATGATTACCGTCATCGGCTCTCTTAAGGCCCGAGCCGTTGCCTCAGCGGTAATCACCAACATTACACACTTGTACCATAATTTACTAATAAAGCTGTAAAGTTTTTTGCTTGAACGCGCTAATCTCAGGAACTACTGGTCCGATTTAAAAAAAAAAATAGTTTTAGATAGCCCATTCATCGAGGAAGGCTATAAGCTATGCAAAATATCATCATTTCACGCGAAGTCGCAAGCAGTAGCTAGTTTAAGAATACATTTGGCGCACTGTGAAGAATATTTGTGTTTATTACGTGTCTGGGTTGTGGGTGTTGAGGTTATTATCTATTTACGTATGTATAAAGTAATATTTAAGTATGTTCATGTATCTCTGAAACCCATAGTCCGGAATCGGGTAATCTTGATGAACGATGTCTCCGATATTTAAAAATTCAATATGATGACACTATTAATTGATATATTTTTTCCGATAATGGACAAAACAACAAAATACTCAACTTGGTCCCATAGTACTAAATATATAGTTCATTGGAAATGTTTTGCCCAGCGAAACTATGTCGTGTTAACTATTTGTACAAACGAAAATATATACAGTCCCAATATTTGTAGTGGGTCGCGTTACGGTATTTCCCATGTGTCAATATAAGTAGCGGGTTGTTACCGGGTAAATATCCAGTTGTATCAAACGGAAAACTTCTATAAACAAGGATGTAAAGAAAGTTATTCCAACTCTGTGTTTTTTTTTATAAAAAAAACATTATATTTGTGAGATAGCTCCGAGGGATAGGTACGTTCAACAGGACGGCAACAATCAATTTGCCTCTGATTACACAGAATCTATTCGTGAGGTACCTATAGTATGTTAGGTAGGTTTTACAGTCACGAAAGTGCAAATTAAGTACCTAAATCATTATCATCAAGTCTTCGCTGCCATTGTTAAGTAATGCCATGTTAATCTCCTAGCTTGCTAAACGTAGGTTGTAAATTATAAAAACGGCTTTGTTCCGAAAAAACGGACATCAAACTTTGCCCAACTTGTGATTTAACCCCAAGACCTAATTTTATAAAAAAATATAGTTTATATTATAGTATATTTTTTTTACTCAGGTACTTATCTTTAAGTAGGTGCTTGCTAGTCATTATCTTTTAATTTATTTATTTGTTTATTGGACTACCAACATAAGAAACAGTATTACATGTACATTTGGGTATTATATAGCTTATGCTAACTGTTCTTAAGGGTAATCTCAGCATGCAAACAGTAAAAAAGTAGATATTTGGTTCGTAAAATTATACAGTAGTTATATTTATACAAAAAAAAAGATAATATTTTAATGTAAGTATTTAGAGAAATGTATGGACTAATTAGTTCAGGAATCGTGAAAATCTATTTAAATCTTTTTTTTTTATTGCACACAGAATAAAACAATCGGCAGACTCAATGCAAAGGCGTTCTCGGTCAACCACTAGGTGAAGCATACATCTTTACGGCGGGGTTTTGTAACTTTACATGTGGAAACAATAACAGTGTTTTGCTATTGCCTAGGGCCTCATCAAGTCAAGCGTTCGACTTAACTTCATTTTAAGTAAGGTCTGTGTTTCCACATATACATATACAACCTTGGTGTCTTCAAGGTACGAATCTTTAGGCATTTTCTGGGTAAGCGTGTTCCACTATCGGCCATCATCGCTTGCCACTAGGCGAGACCTAACGCAAACCCATTTAGAATTAAAAAAAACGTTGAACTATCATATTGCAAAGCTGACACTTCTTTCCTTTCTATATCGTTGACCAAACTCAGGTCCCTGGAGAACCTAGTATGTCACGACCAAAAACAAGTATCAGGAATTTTAATGGCAGATCTTTCCGATAGCACGGCACGACAAGTCCTTTTGAAACTTACGCGCATTCTTTTATGATTTATTTATAGTTGAGAACATTAAAACAATGAACATTTGTAAGGGTGATATTATTATTATAGACTAGGGTTTTCCCTAATTGTCCCAACCTTTGAATTAGAAACGAAAGTGGTAAAAAGCACTAAAAACTAAATATATTATAATACTACGAGTACAATGGCGGCTTACTCTTATAGCAGATTGTAGTGGTTCACATAAAAGAAGTATTTTTAAAAGATCGATTCCTGAATTGACCCGACCGGGAATCGAACCCAGGACACCAGACAAGTCAAGTCGAGAAACCGTGCTAAAGAGCACTACGCCTATCGCGTCGTCAATTATACTACCTTAATATGCTGTAAAATGTGAACTTTGACTTATTCACAGGTACTTAATTAATATTACCCAACTCGTTAACTCACTCATTCATCCCCACATTACGTACAGCGAAAACTTAGAACAAACAATATTTTTAACAACCCTTCGATCCTAAGCAAACTTAGGTATAAATTGTATAATTAAAACCGAATTAACAGGGCTACGTTATAATTTGGCGGGTGGCCCGAACAATATGAGCGAATAAATATTTATTAGAGGCCCCAAAAGTGTCCTCTATTGGGTCAGATACGAGGATGTAAGAAAGAAATGACCGTAGCTATGTGGAGGTGGCATAATCATCATCATCATCATCCGTGCGGTCTATCCCGGTTGTGAACCCACACTGGTGTGTGGGGTCCCAGGGTCCGCCTTTATTATTTTCTTGTCCCACTTCACGCGGTCTTGTGCATCCTCAGTGGTGAGTCTGTTGGCACGCATGTCACCCTTGACAACGTCGAGCCACCGCTCCTTGGGTCGACCTCTTCTACCGGTACCTGGCGGGGGCGGCATGGCCAGACATTTGTTGCCCACGTAGTTTGCCGATCTCCGTGAGACATGACCATACCAACGAAGGCGGCACTCCTGCAGCTTGTCTGCGATGTCACGAACACGAAGGCTGCCGCGGATGTGGGTGTTACGCACGCGATCTTTGCGTGAGACTCTACACATCCACCGCAGCATCTTCATTTCCGTGACGCGCAGCTCCTGCTTGTGTCGCTCTAGTAACGGCATTGTTTCACTGCCATATAAAAGAACAGGCCTAATGATGGTTTTATAGACCTGCCCTTTCAGTTTGATTGGCATTTTGGAGGTGGCATAATCGAACTTGTTATATTTTTAATGGAAACCCTATACTCAATTTAAAAAAACGTGTACTTCTTTGCCAACTTCCGTCATAAAAATCAGAAAGGAACATGTCGTTGCAAATCTTTTTTAACAGGAAGGACAAAAAACGTTTTATTGGCTTTAATGGTACATAAAAACAAAAAAAATTACAAATTTGGGTACTTTGTAATATTAAGTACTTTATTCAGGAAAATAAAACTGCTACATTTTAAATACCAACACATTGTTTTTATTGCCAGTTATTTTACGAATTGCATTAGGGGTCAAGTTAGAGGTTTAAAATAAAATATACACTTATGTAAAATGACAAAATCTTTTTACGAGCGATACTACTAAGTTTCTAAAAAACTAAGTCGCCTGGTGTTCGAGCTGCTTTCTATTGAATTGTTTTAAAATTAAAATTTTAGTATCTGGTACTTTTCTTCTCCTTAATCTTGGTTGGTTAACGTCACGCCACGAAATGGTCATGTTTTGGTACTTGTCACGGATTGCTTCTTGCACATTTTGCCGCATCCATACATTCGTTCATCCCACACATCATAGTTGGTCAAATGCGTTGAAATATGTAGCCCAAGGGAGGGAGTGTCGCACTTATTCTATTATTTAACATTTGCCTATTTGCTCAAGGAAAGTTATGATGAGGCTTATCAACGTACCTTTGTCTGTGTAGGAAGGTAAAGTTTATACAAATAATAGTTTTGAGTGAATAAAGTCGACAATATGCAATGAAAGTAAAGCGATTGATTTAGCTTAAAAGATACCCATTGTCTCACTGCTGCCAAAAATCTTGAAAATGACCGATCATAATTAAAGGACATTTCCTATATCCTTAATTTACAGTTTAAGCAACTTTTTTAACGTCTTTGATCCTTTTATTTTATGAACCACAAAATCAATCAAACAAATTATATTTTTGGCATTCATGTTGTAGCAACTATCGACGTTGTAAGATATTTGCGACCTTATTTTCGATACATTTATTTTCCAAAAAGGTGTTTTTTACAATGGAGATTTATCATTGTTCACCACCTCTATACCCATTTTCACAGTGCTGTATACTTTTTCCATGAATCTGAGTTGGAATAGGGAATACTTAGCAGATAGATTCTAAAGTTGGCGCACGTTTACAGTTGAATTAGTTTTTCCAAAAACAATCCTACCTAACAGCCCCAAACAAGCATGGCCAAATTACACCAATCCGCCCTAACGCATTACGATAGTTATAATAACGCGATCGGAACGGCCTAGCCCGGGAATGGATTAAAACAACAAAACACCAATTTCCCGGGATCGTTTGCACCAATCGGTCGCATTATCAGCTGTTAACCCTTGCGATGAAGCAATTATCCGTGGTGGGCCTCGCGGGCCACGCGTAAAGTCACTGGCTCACTGAGACGCTGTGGCAGGCCTCTGTTACTGCATGTACTTGCGCGACATAATTACCTACCAGTTGCCGGGTCACCCAAGACTTCTTGGTCAGTGCCACAACAAGACCACGCAGAGTTAACGACGGGATCAAAGACACGAAGAAGAAGAAGACCCAAGACTCATTTGGCAGTTGGTTGTGTCAACAGCCGCGTAGGGCATTTGTTCATGAATCTTGCGGTTAAACTGACGCAATGACGTACTGTAGGTACTGATTACTGACATCTGTATCGAAAGAAGTAACCCTGGTAATATATGCCTGACACATGGTAGCACGCATTTACATTTACAAAATTATTATTTTCTATGGATGTGATTTATCTTTTATTTATTTATTTATTTGGGAAACAGACAGTTGTTATATATCAGAACAAACTTAACATAAATATCTAAGTTAAACCAATAAAGTTTCCACTGGTATTATTTAACATAATGTGAGCAAACTGGAACTTACTAACTATAAATTAAACAAATATATATATATATCTGAGAATAACAACATAAAATTAAGATTATCAGTTACATGCAAAACTGAAAGCTATGATGGAACACAAATATCTTTAATTTGTTTTTTGAATCCATACAACGAAACATTAAATAAGTCTACACCTTGGAAAATAGCATTATAACTTCGACAAGCACGAAGCAAAAATGTATTGCGAGCATAATTAGTCTTTACTAAAGGCACATGGAAAAGGCGGTGATGTCTAGCATTTATCCGGGGGCATCGGAAAGATATATTTCCCAAAAGATATGGAGAGTCTATCAAATTAGCTAAAAGTTTGAATAAAAATCTTTTACGTACATTAAGTAATCTGTGGCTGTGGTTTGAACAGCTATATCGGCGCCACTATCCACGAGAAGTAATTGTGTGGACTCTTATTCGTCATAAAACGCTGGCAAAACATTAGATTACTGCTTGCATTAAAAACGCATGCATTCTTTGCAATTATTCTGCGTAGCAAGTAACAACGCCCACCATCAACGATTCCAGAATTTATTCAATAATATTTATTCAAGTTTATGAATATTCCTGAAGGTGGCACCAAAATACCATTTGAACCAAAACTTAGTAGTTAATAGTTTTGTTATTTAATTTCAAGCTGTTTTTTAAACTTTTCTTTATTGAATGTAATTATAGTTAAATATAGTAATGTACTTATTAAATGAAATCGGAAAGGCGAGACAGTCAGATTCAGATTTCATAGGTACCTTTTGCCATCTGATGAATGTTTGTTCTGGTTGATTATCGAAACCACGGCGCTATGGGTTGACCTATTGCTTAATGGACCAGTCATTAACAGACACTAATCTATATATTTTTAAATAATATCCCGGGTCAATCCAAGCTCTTTCCTGAACCAGAAACCAGTAGCTCAGTGAGTCAGGTCCCTAATGGGTTAAGTTAACTATCGGGAAGGCACGCGATAGGTCGCGACTGATACCGTTTATTGTTACCCTGGTTAGTTAATGCTTATAGATTAACGACTTTTAATAGAATCGCTGATGGCGAGGGTTAACGGAGGTGTATGAACTGACGGATACTACCTTTATAACTGTTGACTGCAAACGGCAAGATAACTTGTGAAGTGATTGTCTGACGTCTGTCTCGTCCTCACTCAAAATTTATGTTGTTTTTATCTGATACCCATACTTTCATAACTAATAATTAAATTATGATAGTTAATTCAGTCACTATGCCTTCCCGTTGTATCATTTCTTGAACGTCGCTCAGCCCAGACTACAATCATTCCCTGTGTAACCTTTTAAAGAATGGCTTCGGGCATCAAGTCCGGCATTTTCTACTTGTTTCCATGTGCACTTAAGAATGAATAATTAAGCTAATTAGATGATCTTGATTTTATTGTTTGTTCTAAAATAAACTTCACCTAATTAAAACAGGGTAAATAATACTTAGGAATTTGTTTCATAAAACTTAAAATAGAGCCTTGCTATTTAATAATAAATTTAGCATAGGCTATCATCAGCAAAGTTTTAGTTAAAATTAAGATGGTTCATAAAAATGAATAAACATCAGGGACATCTTACTCGAAGGTTTTTGCTGCCTTTCACTCACTGAAGCGGTTACAGAGTTGCACTCCTCTGCAAACCAAAATAGCACTAGCTCAAACTCTTATGCTCCTCATTCTTGATTACGCTGATAGCTGTTATCTTGATGGAACTGAAGAACTCTTGAACAAACTTGAACGTTTCCAGACGTCTGTATCCAGTTTGTATTTGGCCTTCTCAATTATGATCATGTTTCCGAGTAAAGAAAACAATTGAAATCCTATACGATTGCGTCGGAATTACCACATTTTGGTCCTCTTATAACATCCTCTTTAACCCATCTTCTCCTCGCTATCTCCCTGAGCGTTTTATATTTTTATCACTGTCCAGCCGAACTCTTCGCTCAGCTTATCATTTGCATTTCCCTGCAGCACAACCATGTATGGCGATTCTTTCACAGTTCAAGCAGTTAAGCTGTGGAACGGGCTGCCTGTTTCCCTTCGTGAGTGTCGCACTGTTGGTTGTTTTAAAAGACAATTGAAGGAACATCTTTTACGGACTGCTTGAGATGCGTTGGATCATATATTTATATATATTTAATTATTTATGTATACATATATATTAATATTGTTGAGTCTAGTATTTTTATATGTGGGTGCAATATTTAGGTATTGTGATAGGTACTCGTATATAAAGTGAGTTATTTGAATTGTTTTGTTTAAAAAGCGTTGTAAGTTTATTAACTGTGATTAAAATGTTTTATTTTTTTCTTTTTAGTTATGTGTCCTTCTTGGTCACACTTTGTTTTTGTATCCTTAAACTTGGTCTGCTGGAAGAAATCTCCTTTTAGAGATAAGCTAACCTGTACTTTTGCTTTCCTAAATGCTGTCCCTTGTCATGTATTTTTTGTGGACGAAATGATAAATAAAATCATCGGATCCCAAACTAAGCAGATCTACTAATGATACTTTGGGTGTCAAAGACTGTTAACTTAACTATTTCTTATATCATACATAAATAGATAAGAACACATAAGCTGATGATGACCGTTCTATGATGTAGGTAGATGTTTAGGCCATATTTTCCGTGGTCAAAATAATTTGTGCCCAGTCCAAGATCGAGCCATGGTACATGACACAATCAAACAATCTCACTTGCAAGTTTTTCGCTTTAACTTTCCACATTAAAGGGTTAAATCTAACCCCAAATCGGTTAACAACGAACGCAAATAGGCGAATCAATTTAACCCTCCGCAGGTGTGTCGCTGTCAATTTTAATAAACGACGCGACGGGGTGCGCCGGTAGTTTAATTTGTGGTTATCGTGTTTGATGTGGAAGCGATTTTTTCCGTTTTTCAACGGGTTAAAAAGGGCAGGGCATGCGGGATGTAAGCCGATAGTAATTAGTTCAAATAAGACTGTTAAGGTATCAAATATTATTATCTTACTTATGGTTGTTACTCTTTCACGCAAAAACTATTGAACCGATTTAAATGAAACTTACAGTAATACAGCTGATAAATCAGAATTAAACATGGGCCACAATTTAAATAGATTTTATGTAATTTGTAAATATCTTATAATAATAATAATAGTACCTTGACTTGGCTCACGAGGTGACCGCCATGTGGAATGTTGATTCGACGATCATTGTCCCGATAGTCGTGTCGGCAAACGGCTTAATAGCGAAGAGCCTCGACCAACACCTCGAGAGGCTCTCGCTCAGCGGTTGGGTCAAGGGTCAGATGCAGAAGGCGGTGCTCCTGGACACGGCTCGCATGTTAGGAGGTTCCTCTCTCTGCAGCTCTAACCACCGGTAGTCTGGGCCTTGCCTGCCCTGCTGCCGGCGGCACCCTAGGTTAAGGTTTTTATAGTATTTTTGTAAATCATTGTTTTATAACTTTAATTTAGGCTTAGGTTTTATAATTGTGATTATGTATTTTGTTTTTATAATTATAATTCTTAAGTTGTTTTATTGTTGTAAATCTTTGTTTTTATAAGAATACTGTACAAATTTTATACCTAAGTTTTATGCTAAATAAAGAGAATAATAAGAATCTTTATTTTTTTCACAAAAAGAAAGAAATACAACAATGAAATAGTACAGTTATGTTCATAATTGTAACACTTAATGTGAAGACTGGAGCTTGAAATAGGTTATTAATAACTTGTGCTACAAGACACCAGGTTCTCCACCTCCTAGATTTTTTAACATTATTAAAATTAAATGAAATCTGGCGGTAATGTATAAAAAAACGCGGGCGAAGCCGCGGGCTGGCAGCTAGTAATATTATACATGTGTATGTATGTTTGTTACTCTTGCACGCAAAAACTATTGAACCGATTTTGATGAAACTTCACAGTAATACAGCTTAAGCATCAGAATAACAAAGAGGCTATATTTTATAAAGGTTTTATGTAATTTGGCCATTATAAGTACCGATAACGCGGGCGAAGTCGCGGGCGGAAAGCTAGTATCAAATATACTAGCTTACTTAGACTAGTTACAAGCCAGTATCCGATTGCAGGAAGAGACTCGTGAACGTTATCATATTTCTAAATAGAAATAGAAAAGCATTTGTTAACTTTAAGGACATCGTTACATTACAATTTATTTATTTATTTAAGGACAACCAACATAATAAACATGTATTAAACTTCACATAATTGCACTCATAGGTTTCACTACCAATCGCTGTTATACTTAAAGGCTGCCACGACATGCACCAACATAAGCATAAAGAAAGTAAACTGTTTTAATATTTGTAATTAAACATGTATTGTACAATTCAAAAGAAACAAAACTAAAATTTTGACACAAATAAATCCAACAACATTGATTTAAACTTGCATGGTGAATAGGACATGTGAACTTTTCAAAATGCTTATCTACAGGGTTACTTTATAAACACCATCCAAAATTTTCCTTGACATCTTAGGCATCTATCAAAGACAGCATTTTTAAGAAAAAGGTAGGCTTTCTGTCTTTTACATTATTATATTTCTTTCGAACAGATCATTCGTGCGGCGTGGTTACTTATTCAAAATTAGATTTTAACTTCTGAATAAAGCGCGGGAGAGGAGTAGAAGAGACTGCGAGCCCGCCGCCACTCACGTCGCGCAGTATCAACGAAACTAGTGTTTTTTTTTATACCTTTGAGTAGTTGTAATAACATTAATAACTCAACATTTTAGTACTGAAGGTTGTCAAACAGAAAATTACGTATTTGTCCCTTTTCTCCAAATCCTCATATTGCAATTTGGATGGTTTTATATAATAGCCCTGCATATAGATTTTATTAAAAATGGGTTTGCGTTTGGCCTCAGTCTCGCCTGGTGGTACATGCTTAGGCTTATAACGAAATCCTCGTTGCAGGCCAGCAATACAGGAGCCGGAGCGCCGGGATTCGTCACACAATATTTAGGAGTAGATGTAGTTGTGGAATAGTTAATAAAAGATCAGCCAATCCAGTGACTTATTTATTATTTAGGGTAAAAATATAGGTAGGAAAGAAGAACCCGATACACGGGTTCCTGTTACTTATAACTGTTTTAACTGTTTACAATAATTGGTTATTTAAAGTATTTAAAAATACACCATCACGTAAGTTATACTTAAACTGGTAATCTGGTAAAATGCTCGCAAACTGTTCAGTACGATGGTTTTGGTAGGACTGAATCAAAAAAGCTGCGCATGCAATGCGAACCAAAAATTGAATTGAATCAAATTTTGAAAAACAAGTACAAAATACTTTTAATGGCCAGCAGTTGAACCATGGAGTTTCCAGCGATCGTGGAGGTTGTAACGTCCACGAGACTGAAGGGAAACGGCATCGTTACAGGCTTACCTAGAAAATGCCTATTCACTCTGGCCGTAAAGACACCAAGGTTGTAAGTATCCGGACACACAGAGGCAGGGAGAGCGTTCCACTCCCTGGCGGTGCGGACCAGAAACGTTAGTTGCGGATTGCTACAAAGTCAACCATGTGGGGGTGGAAACCCTCTCGGAGTCTAGAGGTCCGGTCTACTGCATGTAGATGCTAACATGCACAGACCTTGGTGACAATCGAACTTGTCCATTCGCATTTGCGCTATAGCAAGGATAAGTGTAATTTATGA
Organism: Udea olivalis; assembly: GCA_947369235.1. Taxonomy (NCBI): domain Eukaryota; kingdom Metazoa; phylum Arthropoda; class Insecta; order Lepidoptera; family Crambidae; genus Udea; species Udea olivalis. The sequence continues at coordinate 2,179,887 of OX376362.1, read as the reverse complement.
TCTTGGTTATACGTTAAATATTACTGCTTAAATCAACTGACCACCTTGCTCATTATAATCCAATGAAAACCACCGTTGATTGAATGCTGAATTTTACAGCAGCTTCCTTTGTGAGATGAGATCTTTGGAAATTCATCCCCTGAGGTGGTGAAATGAGGTCAACTACAGCGAAAAATGTATCCAGCATATTTAATATCAGTGCAAATGATTTAATTATGCGTATTCTTACGTAAAGATAATCTGGTCTAATCAAATTAAGTAGAGCTTTTACTAATATAAGTTAGTAATAAGTAACTCTGCAAAAAGAAAGACTGAATGGACTTGCGTACTTAGATATAAATAAATAAATATCTAGGACAAATAACACGAAGATCATCTGACCCCAAACTAAGCAGAGTAAAGAGTAGGAGAAGTAAAAAGTCATTTATTGGCCCACTCAATTCGGAACACAACATATTAAAAGAAAAAGATAAGAACAAATCCAGAAGAGTAGATAAGAAACTTAGTAAACAAACAATATATAGGTCTCAATGTGGGGCCAACGAGGACCCTGTCGCAGCATATGCTGCTGCAGCTAAGAAGCTGCAGCAGCGCTGGTATTCTAACAGGGCCTCGATGGGTGAACTCGTCCAGCTGCATCTTGGCAGTATTTTCATATTTGTCAAATAGAAAAGATGTAAGAAAAATATGGGAAGTAAATAAATAATAATGACAAATGGAAGAGCAAAAGTGTGAATGGTTGTGTTAGGTAGAAATAAAAGAGCTTGTACTATGGGTGTCAGAGACTGATAAACATACTAAAATATTTTGAAGAAAATACTGAAGTGTATAATAATACCCAGACACACAACAAAGACAAATGTTCGTCAAAAACATGTTTTCCATGGGTGAGGATCGAAAACGACCTCCGACGCTAAAGGCATGTTTGTTATCATTGCACCGACTGCCAGTCACTATAATGTCAATTATGCTTCAATAGAATATAAAATGACACCCACCTTAAAGGATTCAGTAACCACCACATGACGTTACGTCATTATTTAGTTGAAAAATGTGACTATAATTAACAAGTGTTTAATTTTAAAATAAATGAATATAAATATGCACCAGACAACACCAGAGGTGCCAGATACGGATTTAAGTCAATTCTGAAAAGTTTGCTTTCTGAATGAGTCCGATAGGGTATCGAACCTGAGACGAACACCATGCAAGTCAAGACGAGAAACCGTGCTACAGGGACGTCAATCATTTACTCGAAACTCGGATGGGAGCACCGTCGGATGGGAGTCGGAGCGAACTTTTCGTTCCCGTAAGGGAACGAAAAGTTTTGTAACAAAACATACCATCACTAAACTAAATAAGCTATAAAAATACCCAAATGTACATGTAATACTGTTTCTTATGTTGGTAGTCCAATAAATAAATAAATATCCCAAACAGGGTAGTCAGAGGTTGGAACATTCAGAAGCTGACTTTTCATCAATGGTATTAGAACCCAACGTGGCAGGTGGTGAGCCTTCCGCCGTTATCCGGGTTGATTTGGTTCTTTATCGATGTTTTCCATCACTGGAGAGTTAGTCGGAAATTAACCAATGAACACAAAGATTTTGGTTTTGGCCTGATTTGAATTCGGGAACACCCGATGCGCGATCCGAATTGGGGTACCTAGCCCCTAGGCCACGAAAGTTTTTTATCTCCCTTGTATATCCTCATAAAGTACATTATCGTGGTGAGTACAACAAAGTTCCATCTTATTGCTGTCGTCGCACCAATTACAAGAAAAACAATAACTAAGTTTGGTCCATAAATTATTTAGCAGAAATAATCGAGGGGTTTGTAATGGCCCTACTATGAAAATCTTTTGAATCACTGTGAGTCAGGTTTTTTGATGAATGAATTATGAAATGACACTTTCTGAATAAATTTGGAAATTAAATAGCATCATTTTAAACTAATACCAGATTCTGGGTCACAATTATTTTTTCCATGAAAATTACCTTTTACTGAATTAGTACTGTATTATTATGTCTACAAATATATCCCCCCTTTTTATAGGGGGTTGAGGCCTGCATATGTCTATTTAAAATAAGGGAATTTTCATGTCAGCATTCTAACAATGCTCTATTTTTCAACTGAAGATAGAAACTAGAAAAAAAAACACATCCTAAAGCTAGTTTCATCATGATCGGAAGTCAAATATTTGCAATAAATTTTCTTTTTTATCAATGTAAAAAGGCCCTTGTCTTATAATATTGATGAGACAACTTTGGTTAACAGTTTAAAAACACTTAAAATTCGATAGGTCTGTTAACGGCCTCGATTGCTCAGTTGGGAGAGCAGCCACCCGGATGGTGGAAGACGCGGGTTCGAGTCAGGTAGATTTTTTCTAATTTCTATCTTTACATATATAGTATAACCATTTCTGCAATCACATTAGGACCCGAGTGGTTCAGCACCCGTACTCAGATCGTGGATCGTGTGGTCCCGAGTACAAATCTGGCCATAACCAAAGTTTTTGTGTTCATTGTTAAATATCCGACTAACTCCCCGGTGATGGAAAACATCGATAAAAAAACCAAATCAACCCGGATAACGGCGGAAGGCTCACCTACTACGTTGGGTTCTAATACCATTGGTGGAAAGTGGGCTTCTAAGTGTTTCGTTCACCATGACGACACAGTCACTTGCCTCTGACTACCCCGTTTGGGATAAAGTCGTGATGGTATGTATGTATGTATTAGGTTCACCTTTGCGGCATTTCAAATTTTCATGTTAATTTGGCTCTAAAGATTTTACCATGGCGTTTAATTCAAGTACCATTAGTAATGACCACATGGGTGGTTGTTCCCATAGAGATGTTTCCCGTCGATTAAGACGCTCACAAGCTCTCAATAATGATGGAACTTTACTAACCCGCCTTAGTTTTTCCACGCTTGTGTACGGTCAGCAAAAATGCGGCTAATAGTTCAGTCACAAAATAAAGAGTTTACATAAGGACTGCTCGCACCTTTTTCTAAAACTTGCGTGAACCGCCTAGGGTTACTACTATATTCGCTCTGAATTTTCAAAATAAAGTAAGTAAGTTATACCTACTCGTACTTGACAGAACCGGCCAAAAACAAAATTCATCATGTGAAAAATTGCACCAAGTTCGACAAAAACAAAAACACTCGCGACAGTGCGACTTTTCGACTCACCGAAGCTCTGTGTGCGTGCGTCAAAAATGGCGTGTTGTTCTAAGCGGGCTATCTGTCAGAGTGCCGCGCATGTCTAATTTGTGCCTCAGTTTTTAGTTTCAAATAAAGCATTAATAACTCTCTTTTACCAAGTTATTGCTGTAGAACAAATTGTAAATTGAGGTTAAAGCGAAACTGATTGAATTTTACTGAATGTACTGACTGTAACTTCAAATGACTGACGTTTTGTTGATAATGATTACCTACACGAATGAATATATTTGTTCGATTGTTTTAATAGATAGCATGGCCTGATGCAATGACAAAGCCACTGAAATATTTAAATTTAAATATAGAAAGTAAAGAAAATCGCGACCTTTCCGATATCCAAACGGCTAACGGCAAACGGCTTCCAACTAAGTCACTGAAGCCATTTACGGACGTTGACTTGCGCATATTACTCTGTAGGCCAACGTTGTTTCATCAAAGTTACGAGTACAAGGCAAACGCCTGTGACTTTTCGTTACTAGTATAACTTAGAATTATTGTACTTTATAATTCAAATTATTAATATTTAAAAAAAATATATGAGTGCAACTTATTTGCAGACCGTACAAATACTATTGAAGCGTAGAAGACGCCCCGCGGACGGATGACAAACGGTAGTTCAGAACTAGCGTCGTTAGTGGCCACCCTTATGGCATTATTTTTACCATCTCATACATTTCATCTTTTAAGCCCTGGGATTTTTCAGTTCATTTGTCATTATTTGACCATTTCCATGGCATTTCGGTTCATTGAAAGGAGCCTTTTAAAAAATATAGGTTCATATATCAAATAATTCGTTATGCTATGTCCACTTAAATATATTCACAAGCAGATGACTACTGCATGTAAGGAGTCGCAGTCAGCGTGGATAAGGGGTGATGATTTTGCATGTTATAAAAGGAAGAGTAGAAATTATCTACTCATTGAATTCTCTCTAACACAAAATAATGCGATTACAAATTTATGACTTATTTCATTTTTGTAGTGGAACCATTTTTAAAATGCAATTTTTATTTTTTATTGGGTATGGGAACAAAAATCATAGGTACATGTCCTAAATCGAAAACCATTTAGAGGCATTTGTATTTTATACCTTATTTAAATATTTAACATTTTTAAAGGCAAAGGATCTAGGATAATTTTGAATTAAATACGTTGGCAAACTGGGGTCATTCATTTGACCCCAGATCGCCAACGTACGCAAAGAGTACAATAAGGTTCTTGACGGTAATGAAATTGACATCTCATTGAAATCTCTCAATAAAAACGTCCTTTCACGTGATTGGTTGACATATATCCATCAACCAATCAAATGACGCGATATGTTTCATACGTGAGATTTTTAGCTAGGTGGTTCTACTGCATGGTCTTAAAGGTGTTTACAGATGGCAGATTTTAAATTCCCCCAGATGAGAAATATTTTTGCACAAAGTTATTTTTTATAATACGTAGGTACATTAATTTACACCCATTGCCCGGACCAGAAGGTAGGACTTAAAATAGCCATCCAACCCTTTCATGTAGGACTTGGTTTCAAAACTTGGCAAAATAATTTGTATCTGAAGTCTACTTCTCACATTCTCGTGCGATGCTATATGATGAACGGCGAGCTCTGTTTCAGCCGTAAGTGCTATAAATCAGTAATTTTCTCCTCGTTATTTATTTACCACGAATCGGGGAAAAAACACATGTGGGAACACTAAGTGAATTTATGACGTCATGAGTTCGCAATGTTTAAAAATTATTAAAAAATTAACTACCGGAAAGATCAACAAAATATTCAAATTATTTACTTAAAATAGTTAATAGTATTTATAAAAAAAATTGTTCCCATACCCAATTGCTTCTCCCTTACTTGAGTAAATCTTTTTGCTTTATCAATTTAAGCTTTCATAAGATTTGCCTTAAAGTTATACTAGTTACTCATACGTTGCTAAGAAGGGGCTTGATTCAGGCTCGTTTTTTTCAAGCTCTTTTGACTAAGGTACTTTTAAGCTTTCTTCTTAGCTATATTTACAGACAGTTGTAACACCAAAAAGAACCCACATCAACGATCCAATATATCATGAAAGCGCTTATCACCAAACTCATTCGCTATTCCCATTTCCGTCGATTACACAAATGTCCCAGCGAAAATTTAACGCATGCGGAATCACAAATTCTTTCCTCGAAAAAAAACAGCGGCGTCTCTTTGATGGGCCTAATTTTTTTCCCAACTGATATTAAGTCATGTTTAAGACGGCGATCATTACCCTTAATAGTAATAGATATTTTATTTCGTCGCGAGATCTAGGGGTGTTTACACAATATTTGTTTGGGGAGTATTTCGGTGTCACACGATATTATTTTGGAGAACATTTGAAAGGAGCGGTTATGCATTAAAGCAAAAACACAAAATAAAAGTGTAAATTATACATAAAAAGGCAGTAATTTAAATGAAGAATTAAAACATATCCCGTTTGTATTTAGTGTTACCAATGCGACAGCTAAAGATGGTAGGTACTGAAGAAAAGATAATCATTTATTTTCATGAAACTTTCTGTGTTTTTGGTAGGTACCAGAAGCTTAGTAATCACACTTGGTACTTTTATTGAGCTAAATATATGAAAAATAATGTGTTAAAAATCGTGAGGTACTTAGTGAAAATTTCATTATTCGAAATAGGTAACCACTTTGACCAGATTTCGTCACAAAATTATTTAAGTTAAGTAGAATTTAAAGAAGAAATCCAATTAAAATATTAAATGTTACGCGTATGTTTACTAACCCACTTGGTTAGTAAAGATACCTACTCGGAAAAATTGTTGTAACCTCCCGCACACGACACATCCCGTTCTTCGAATACTCTCCCTGATACATTTGCGTTCGTTAATAGGTTTTCCCTTCATAAGGCGAATGTTAACCTATTTATTATGCGGCTGATATTAAAAACTCTGGAGAGCCGAAACGCTATCCCCATAAAAAATGTGCGAAATTTGAAGGCTTCCTTTGTGGACGGTTATGGCTGCCACAGTTTGCTTAGCAGTCTTAATGGTAGGAGAAATGAGCTCTTTGACCGAAAGCTTTTGAAAAACGAGCCTGTCTTTGTGGGGTTTTTGTAAATGTTTATCGAATTTGCAGGTTTCTGAAATGTGTAGTCACAAATCTATGTTTAGGTTAAAGTGTGACTTTAGTTCGTATTGTGAAGGAGTCATGACCGATTTGTGTCATGACCAATGCAAGTATTAAATTATAGTTTTGAGGATTTCTTAAATGATAAGAATTTGTGGTCATCTTAGGTATAATCTGCTCCTCTGCACACTTTTTTGTTATGACTTTACTCTGTTAATTCAATTTATGTGTATAAAACAAGATTGAAAAGGGAACCATCGAGTTTCTTGCCGGAGTCTTCTCGATCGGAAACAACCTCCGAACCGGTGGTAGAGTCACATTATGTTTAATTATGATATTAATTAACATAGATAGTATTATTTTATGTAAGTTTATTTTTATTCAGTATATTTTTGCTACAATTTTTTTTGTGTATGACTTGACAGCGGCGGTCTTTGGTATCAATTTTTTTGGTAAATTCTTGGTCATTATGATTAATGCATATTAATTGTAGTGTCGTTAGGTTACAAAAACATCTTGTCATTCCCTGTGCTAAGACGTCAACTGCTTAGTAATATAGGTCTTTCTCATTGATTTTAAAGTATTGTAAGTGGCCAGCATCTTCCGAAAACCTGTGTCGTATGCTGCGTTTGCCATGAAATGTCTTCAATTCCGGAAATTCCGGAAATTATCACTTAAATGCTAGAATAGAACTAGTGATACATTTATTAGTGGGTGAGCATTTTTGCACACCCCGCCTAATTGTTAGTCATTATTCAAATTTTGAGAGCTTGCCAGCTAATAATTATGCTGTATTCGACGTCAAATCGATCGAATCTTTCTTCAAATGCTTTCGAAGCCGTGATTTTCTTACAATTGAAGTTACCCAGTCACAATCTAACCCTGCTTTTGCACACGCATTTTCGAATACACTTTTTCACAGCGGGGCCGCTAAGACCGGCACATTCGCGCCATATTTATCACTGGATCAGTGCAAGCGAATAATGTTCGGCGCAATATTTCATCCATTCACGTCTCAATAAGCGCCGAAGCCGCACTTCGTACTATATCATCCATACGACAGAGATATTGTAAGGGTTAGATGTGGCAGTATATGGTATTACGTTTTATTTCAAAAATACTTTTACAAAAAAATCATATAGGTACTTATATAAATTTGTTTTCGGAAAATAATATATTCGCTTAAATGAGACTAATTGAAAGGAAGAATAAACATGTCTAATCTTCATGTTTTCAAGTTTTTCTTTTCCTTTTTTTTCATCTGATCCATCCAGACGTTTAACGCTCTTTCAGCTCTTGTGTTTCCTCTTATGATCCCGGGTTCTTCAAGCGGGGCATCAAAATGAATTTCTGCAGGCCTTCAAGATGTCGATGGCCAGCTCAGCGATTCCTTTGTATCACTGGGCTTGTCAGCCCCATATTTGGACCTCACCACCGCATGAAGCCGCTTCTTCACCGCTATCTTAACGGGCAATATGAAAAAAAAAAGGAGGCTTTTTTAAATAAAGCTCATTTCATCTGAAATGATCGTCTAGCTCCGGACACACAACATTTCATAACATGTTGTATATTTATCTCAAAGAAGAATTGAAGCCACGATCCGCAACTTCGATGGAAAGACAGGTCCCAAAGGTGCTAACAAGCCTCTGTGATGTAAATAGGCTAACAGTGCAATGCCACGTCCAAAACATTGTACGCATAGAACCACATTCATCCCAATCACATCCGGAATACATTACTTGGAAAAAGAAGTTTAAACTTCGATATGCGGAAGGCATCTGGTGGGTCTAAGGCATAAGCTAGTCAGACGAATTTCATGAAGAGAAAATCTTAGATCAATTTTATTCTCTTGTAAACCCTTTTGAGGAAACACTTCTTGCTATGCTTTCGTGAAATAGTGCATACGACCATCGTCCAAGTTTTATAGTATAGTTGTTTCACTATTTGTGGCTTTAGATATAGAACGCGTTTCGCAATCACAAAGCCATTCGCGTTTATAAAAATATGTATTTTCTTTACAATTCTTTAGTTGGGATTTGTCGATCATGCCAATAGTTGATCTTAATTTCTATTGCATAAGATTGCTATCGAATGATTGTATATTATTTATTTATGTATCACAAGTAAACTTTACACAAAAAAAGCTTATTACTTCGACCACAACAGAATTAAACCGACAATAAAACAATGTCACTTGAGCGAGTGTTAAATTTGTCACGCTGTATTTGAGCCGCGCATCGACAGGGTCGATCGGACCCGTCAGCGGAGGGGTTAACAAAAAGTACCTCGGGTAAGTACTGTTGATTTATCGGCTTTTTATACGACACGATGTTTAGACAAATGACGAATCGGCTGCACAAATATCTGTTATCTTTGCTTGCAGCATCTCTCAACCCTTGATGTACTTACCGCACTCAAATTAAAGACTGTTATGCAATTTTTAATTTTCCTGTTAAATAAATAAAACTATGTGATGGATTTAAATCCGTCCTTCTGTAATTTTTTACTTCTATAAAACCATCATTAGGCTTGTCCTTCTATATGTCAGTGAAACATGGCCGTTACTAGAGCGACACCAGCAGGAGCTGCGCGTCACGGAAATGAAGATGCTGCGGTGGATCTGTGGAGTCTCACGTAAAGATCGCGTGCGGAACATCGCAGACAAGCAGCAGGAGTGCTGCCTTCGTTGGTATGGTCATGTCTCACAGAGATCGGCAAACTACGTGGGCAAATGTCTGGCCATGCTGCCTCCGCCGGGGACTGGCAGGAAAGGTCGACCCAAGAAGCGGTGGCACGACGTCGTCAAGGGTGGCATGCGTGCCAACAGACTCACCACTGAGGATTCACAAGACCGCGCGAAGTGGGCCAAGAAAATAGGAAAGGTGGACCCTGGGACCCCACACACTGGTGTGGGTTCACAACTGGGATATACCGCACGGATGATGATGATGATGATGATGTTATTTTTAACTTCATTATTAAAATCTAGTTGAATTTTTAATATTTTTTTATTTATGATACGGCAGTAATTTAATTATTTACATTGGGTTTTATAAGTTCTGCCAATAAGAAAAGCGAAGTTTCCAACACAGAGCCATCATACTCGTAACTCTATACTGTTTTCAGCATCATTCCATGTTAGCACATTCGAAACGGGCACCAATTATATCCAAATCAAGTTAGACAAATCAACTACAGCCAATCCGAACCGCTAATACGATTCGCATCCATCACCAATAGATGGCGCTGACTCGGACGCATTATCAAATCATTACCGCAACACACGACAACTGTCGCGCGACATTGACATTACGCGTGCGACATTGACGCGTGTGGTAATGAAGTTTGGGTGGCAAACGGGTGTGAATGATGTGTTGACAGGCTAACCGGTGTTAGATTATGGTTTAATGCACGATGGTTAAAAAACAAACGACCAATACCTGATTTTACATGTCATTGTTCCTCAAATTCATCCTTAGACCTTCATCTTTTTTTAAACACGTGATGATTATTAATAATAAGGTTCTCATCTATTGAAGCAAATGTTGGAAAATGCGGACACACACTTATTGCGCCTTTTTTTTAGATTTATGTATTCACTTTCTTGCAGCAGTCTTACAAAGTCATCATTGCACCTGACCTAGGCCCAGATTCTGCTGTTTGAAACTTAATGGCATCTTAATTGAATGGAGTAATTTTGAAAGTTTTAGTATGGACTAAACGTCAAAATCATGCAATTCAATTACGTTACGTTTTAAATAGCAAAATCGGGCCACTGGCGTCCTAGACTATGTTGATTTAGAAATAAAAAATCTGAAACATGGCTTTAAAACATAAAACTGACAGAATTCAGAAACTCATTGTTTATTTAAAAACAAGTAGGTAATCTGTAAGTACGTCCACCACGAGGTGACACTTTAAATTAACGTTATCGTTCGCGTAAGAAAAATGTATTGGGATTTGACATTGTCATGTCATGTCAAATTCCGATACGATTTTTTTACGCGAACGATAACTTAAATTTAAAGTGGCTACTCGTGGTAGACGTACTGTATTAGTGACAACCAATTTCAAATCTACGGAATCAAATAATCGTTTCTTGTCTTCATGTCAAAGGTTTATTACCATTGGAGATGAAAGCTTCAATTTTAGCTAAGCAAGCAATAAAATATCAAAAAAATTTGGAAAGTCCCATACTTTCTGATGTCGTTTTAATCTTGCGAGTGCTAATGTCATTACCATGCATTTCATCATTTCACATGTCATGTAGAAACGATAGTAGCGTAGTACCTACTATTACCTATTCTGTGGTAGCGTGTTAATCTTGGCTACAGTCTCACTTGCTTGACTCACATTACAAACTATTATGTATTTTGTATGCCAATCTAAAAAGACATCGTAGGAAATAAAAACGCTTCCAAATCAGGGGCAATATTTCAATCGCTTAAAAAGACATCCACTCTCACCCTCCCATCGCATAGATATGTATCGAATGAAACGCAATAGCAATTGTTTGAGAAAGAAAATTGCCTCAATTCCACTCAAATATAACCGATCCTCGACAAAAGATATCATACAATAAAATAACATGTTAACTGCTTTGTGTTTTGGATAGAATCGAATGGCGGGAGGAGGAGAAGCCGTTTTTAAGAATTCGCAAGACGCGATTGTTGTTTCATCTTTTTTATCGATCGAAGATCAGAATAGTGCCCTGTGGATGTTGTTTTATCTTAAGACTTTGTTAAAATAGTCATAGTTTATTCAATATAATTATTACCTTTATTATTCATTCATGACACATAAACATTAAATAAAAATATATGATAAAGTGTAATTAAAAAAAAAAAATTGTGTCTAATTGCATTAGTCATTTACTCAAATTACAGTTGTTTTTTGTAATTCTTACTGTTTGCGTTGCAAAGCGTTTTTGATTTTAATCGATTAATAAGTTTAAAAACATTTAAAATTTCACCATCCTGTAGGTACGTGATACCTACATGTCACGACTTGCAATTTATAAATATTTTACCGAGTATTTTTTTGTCATTTGTTAAGTAGTTATTTAAAAACTTCAGTCATCATCTATGAAGCTGTAAGAGTTATTTATAAGAGTGTGGTGACAGCATTTACTGTGCCAGACATCGTTTTGTGTACATTTTTCTAGCGCTAATCACTTACAATAACTACAACTTTCTTTCCTTCCTACCCAAATAAAACTAATTTACACGGTTTCTTCTCAGTATCAAGTTCCAAACATCCCTAGCAACATTGTATCCCCACCCCCAAAATTATGGTGTAAAAAATAAAAATTTACAAACCATAAGGCACGCAAGCGATTAGGGAAGAAAAATTGGTACATCTTGCCAGACTTCCAATAAAATTGGGATATCAATAGACGATTGGAGGGAATATAAATTTTAATACATGCAACATTTAATAATAACTGTTGGAGGGGTTGGCTGACGGGATATTGAAATGTCTTGGCACTTTGTAATGGTATTTTTTGCATGTAATTTTATATTCGTTTGCTATTTCTGTTATATCTATTTGTCTAGTAACATTATCTGCACTTTGTACTAATGGAACTAAGTACAGAAATGGTCCTCAAAGGATTTTAATGGTTAAATTAATATCGAAAATAAGGGCACCTTGATAATCTTTAACACTACCTTTGTTTCCTCGGTCGGGCCATATAGTTGACTGGTACAAAATACCACTATGCATTGAGTCTGTTCTTCTCATGTAAAATATACTTTTGTGAAAAGACATTCCAGACAATTAGAAAAAACAAAAAGCAGATCCGGTGCTGCTGGATGAGCAAAAGACTTACATAATGGTAACAGCTAACATAAATATCGTACTTTAACATCATTCGATTATTTTTCCTACTCCTTTTAAAAAGAAATAGCAAAGTTTATTGACTGAGTTATTTAACAGTTTATTAGTTACAGGGCACCTACTACTAAACCGGGGGAATATGAAAACATATCAAAATGTGCTATGAAGAATAATAAGTAACTGGCTTAGCCTTAACATTCATTTACCGCATACTTTATAGTAACACCCAGACACAGAACAAATACATATGCCAATTACATTTATGTCTGAACCTTTGGTGATTAGGTATGTTTTAACATTTCTGGTCTTCTTAAATTTTGCAATTTTACTTGTAGTTTCGGAGATATAAGTGTACGTCCCGTTTGCTATTTTCAAATAATATTCACCTTGCACGTAGGTACCAAACTGAACGTGCAATATCAATTCTCTATCCCTTTCTATATTTATGTAACTGCTATTTCCGTCTCCCTCCCTCTACAAAGTATGCTCGTAGCATAGATTTATGAACGATATAATTTTGCAATTTTCAAACCCAATGTCTCGTTGTTAAAGGCGTGTGTAGGCAAACGATGCCGAGCAGCGTCCTTGTGCCGTCACTCCCGCCAAGGACTATGCATTTGATGCCCAGGGGTCATATTACAATTGCTTCAATCCAGTCAGGTCATTAATTAATACAAAACTAAAGATGCGTTAGTGCAAAGATCGCGTGCGTAACACCCACATCCGCGGCAGCCTTCGTGTGCGTGACATCGCAGACAAGCTGCAGGAGTTGCGCCTTCGTTGGTATGGTCATGTCTCACGAAGATCGGCAAACTACGTGGCCAACAAATGTCTAGCCATGCCGCCCCCGCCAGGTGCCAGTAGAAGAGGTCGACCCAAGAAGCGGTGGCTCGACGTCGTTAACCGCGTCACAAGACCGCGCGAAGTGGGCCAAGAAAATAAGAAAGGCGGACCCTGGGACCTCACACACCAGTGTGGGTTCACAACCGGGATAGACCGCACGGATGATGATGAGAAGATGCGTTAGTGCCAGCTAACAGCTGGAAATAATGAGAAGACGCTCAGTTTAGGGAATGAACTTGACAAGTTATAAAAGATGTAATAGGCTAAGAAATACCACCCGAAACAGAGCTTAGGCTCTTACTTAAAACTTATGTGGTCCTGGGATTTACACGTAATTATCATTCCAGTTAACTAACAGGGGATTGCTAAATACAATCAGGATAACCCAATTTTACATGTGTTCTAGAACTGGGAAGAGTTTATTATCTTTTAGCAGGATCATGCTAGATTTATCAAGAGCTAATTTCGTTGTACCTAATAAGTGATAAGTATCTCTGGAAGTAGCTTGCATCTAGCGTGATCCTACAAACTTTATCAAGTCGTTCGTCCAGCAGTAACCAAGAAATATTATCCAGTATCAAAACCGTTGGTAGTAACGGAAGTGAAACATACAAATATTGCACTAGAGGAAACGTCGTATCACGGGAGAAATCAAACGCCGGAAGCGGAAAGGAGCGTATTTTTCGAATTTGAATTTCGAACTCGGTCTACTTCCGGCGAGGAAACTTGAGCTTTCCGAGACGGAGCTTTGGCTGGAAGAATTTATTTCATAGTTACCTAAAGCTTTAGTTTTATATTTCGATTGGGTGAGTTTTGTAGGAGTGCATGAGAAAAATGTATTTATTTGCACAGACTGAAACATTGTAAATCGTAATAAATTATGATGCTCCCGTGGTAATCTTGTGCCTTTCTCTGTATGGATGTCAAATACTAAAACACACTTAAATATGTCTCAAATATGCTTTAATGATAAGGAGGTAGAGTTCAACCGTAGAGTTTTCCTAATTTTTTTAACGATTTCTACAATTTTTCGGTCAAAACTTCTGATAACTTCACCCAAAAACATTAGAATCCCTTTCTCCAAGCAATAATGGCGTTTCGCATCTAACCGCTAACATTCGAACCCGATTACCATACCCAAATGTTATGTTAAACACCAACAATCACACGCTATCTGTAGCGGAGACATCAATAACTTATGTCGTTAGACGCGAGTGTGGCACCCCTACAGGAGGACCGCTGATACAGGCATCGAACATTAGACTGATGCTTAGGTACATACGGGAAGATTTTCGGCAAGTATAAGTATAACAAAATCAGTTTTAGTGATGAGATAAGATAAGATAATTCTTTATTTCTTTATTAAGTTCTTATATTTATATTTTGGATATGTTTCATCGATCAACGATGTGCTGATATTTTGTCGTCATGCAATTTATTAGCATCAAATTGTGTCATTTCAATAATTATTCCAAAAAAAAAGTTTATTAAAATTAAATAAATTACCTAAATAAAATTAATACTTACAGTAAAGTTAGTCAATAAAATTAAATTCGGATGTCAAAAGTTCAAATAATATTATCGTCATAAACGCGTACCGTTCATTTACATAAGTTTGATTTGATCGGCCGAGTTTGGCCGATGACAGCCGAGCATAGTTCGGCCGATCAAAACTCTGTAGTAGTTCTATCCGCCATTCTGCTACTTTTATCTTTTTTGCTTTGCCACCAGAGATGTGCTCTACGTTACTGTGGATGTGTTTGACTTCCACCAATCACATTCATTGGTCGGCATATTTTAGCTCTGGTGGAACCGGGATATACTAAGCGATGTTTTTAACATGACAGATTATGCGTGCTGCGAATGAGTGCTATAGATGCATGCTGAGCGTGCCTTCCTTACTGTCGATACATCGCATAGCTCGAGCCGCGGCGGCGCATCAACGCAGTACATCCTACTCGCTCGGTTACAAAGCAAATCATCAGTGGGAACGGTTTAATAGTTTCGTAGTTTAGCTTGCAAATCCTCGCAGCGTAGCATAGCACAACTCTAGTGAAAAAGCAAACTGAGTCTCAGGCCTTTGATATATTACCCGGCAACCAAGAGCGCTACGACTGATACTCTGCCTACCTGGGAGCATCTGCTCTGCTACTCGTAATGTCTGCTGCATGATTCTTGAAGCTTTGCTTCGAACTTGAACCTCGGCATTTTGGAATATGATTTCTTATTTCCAGTCACGTGACCATTACGTCATGTAAACTCAAGTTCTGCGCGGCGTGTTGGTATTACGAACTCTTATTTGACGTTTCATACCATTGTTTATCTGTCAAATTGTACCAGTCCAAAACTTTTCAGTTGCAGAAGTAGCTCTAAAAAAGTGACACCGTGATACCGATTCTGAGTGAGCATTTTAGAACCGTAAGCGGTCACGCTGCGATAGTGGCAAAAGATTGTAATACAGCTCCAAATTATCATTATTACGATAAAATTATCAAAATGTGACCTGAATCTTTTTTTTTTTAATCTTTACAATTATCCTCATTTTACGTATGTGGATTTAGTTGAACGAATACTTTTTGACGATCCAATCTCCATCCGTATGTTTTCACTAACGCAAAAAAATCCTAGCAAACATAGCTTTTCAAATATCAATCTTGTTACCGGAGCTTAGCTTTTTTTTTTCCTTGTAGCTGTTTTTTCTTAAGCCTTTATTAGCATAAAACATCTAAAAGAAATTGTAAAATAAAATCAAATGTGATTTGTGCCATTCGGGCTCAATTTGTGAGGATCGTCGTCAAACGATGCCGCGGGCAGGAACGTGTGTGGAGATTGAGACACCCTGTATAGAGTATACAGGGTTACCTTGAGTGATGTGGGATTGGTATCCCGTTTGTTATTTCGGATGATGTTATCGGAATTAAATTTCTGTGTTGGCAACGTTGAGCATTTGGGGAGTGATTTGATTTACAAGTACTGGATTTGCTTTTTTTTTGAAGAATAAACGTCAGTCATGTTCTTATGGCAACACTTTGTTAAGAAAGTATAACTATTTATTTGCCTAAGTGTTAGTGAATATAGGAAATATAAACTACTAGTGTCTAAACATACTATGCCGAAGGTACGCGACCGAAGTTCGACATGATCACGTCTGCAATGCTATTCAAATTACTAATGGCACATTATGCCGAAATTACGTTGCGTTATAGCGTTCAGCCTCACTTCGGTCGCAACTTGTTTTGTAGAGCACACATTAAACACTTAATTATAGACACTGCATAAATACACAAAATTGAGCAACTGACTTTCTGCCGAGTAAGTTTTTTTTTTATTCCAAAGAAAAACAATCTTTATCTAAATACAGAAAACCTGCCAACAAAAAACAAACTACTATTGCAGTTTGTCGGCCACAGTTCTCGTAGGACAATTTCGAGATAGTTACTAAGTGGGTGCTTCACATAATCAGCCTATTTCGATTTTAGAAAGGCTTTTGACTTAGTCAATAATGACATGCTGTTATAGAAGTTAGCAAAGATAGGCTTCACCCCAAAACTCCTGGAATTTTTTGCTAGTTATTTAGGTGACTGCCGTCAATTTGTTAGAGTTTGTGGTTTCGAATCGTATCAGTATTTTACTAGATCTGGAGTTAGTCAGGGTAGTACGTTGGGTCCAACATTCTTTCTAATTTTTATAAATGACTTACCAGTAAATTTGAGTTCAGCTAAATGCCTCTTATTTGCAGATGACTTAAAACTGAGTTTAGGGATCAGTACTGAGGTTGAAGCTAGGGCGCTTCAACATGATATAAACACAGTTGCGAAATGGAGCACAGATAATCATCTGCCTTTTAATGACTCTAAATGTAAGGTTATCACCTTCTCATTAAAACGGAACCCTATTACTAATGATTATAAGTTACATGACGCGCCTTTGGTTAGAGTGAATAGCATACGAGACTTAGGTATAATATTAGATACTAAATTAGACTTCCACAATCATATTAAATCTATTTGTAATTCGGCTAATAGGACACTGGGATTTGTAATTAGGACTGCTGCTGATTTTGACGATGTTAGGGTAGCTACCTCTTTGTACAACGCGTACGTTCGAAGTAAACTAGAGTATGCTGCGGTAGTATGGGATCCCTACCAAAAAAAGTATAATCTCCAGTTAGAACGAATACAGAGAAAATTTGCAAGATGGCTTTACAAAAAGCGTCACGGGTATTACCCATATCTGTATCCGTCTTCATTTGTTTTGGGTATGGTTGAATTAGAAAGCCTGAAGGCTAGGAGGGTAATGTCAATGCTAAGGCACTATCTATCCATAATGCACCATAAGCTAGATAGCCAGTCAGTGTTAGAGAGGGTTAGCTTACTGGTGCCCAGGAGACTGATGCAGAGCGAGGAAAGGACGGTGGCTCCGCGCCGTAGGCCGCGTCTTTTAAAGAGACCAGTGACACGAACGGAACGAGCGGCATTTGCGCCAACAAACCGCGCTTTACTCTTGATCGGGGACATACTCACTCAGCATGACGAAATGGATATTTTTGCGGACAGCATGATGAGTTTGCTGACGTCACTCCACGTAGTTATTGATAAAATGTTGGCATTTGATTTAATTAATTAATACGTATACCTTTATTTCTGACATATTATTCTAGTTTTGACATTTTGATTAGTAGACATTGTATAATTTTGATTAATTCTTTAAGATTATTCCTTTTTGACATTTTTGATTAATAGACATTGTATAATTTTTTAATTCTTTAATATTATTCCTTTTTGACATTTTTGATTAGTATACGTTGTATGTATCATTTTTATTAATTCTCTAATTTTTTTTGTTTTTTTTTGTTTGTATGGTTTGGTTTTTGTTGTTTTTATATGATTTTATGTTAACTAATAACTAGTGTAATAGTTGTAATTTTTTAATTTTAAGCTTGTGTGCGTCTTGGTTCTAGTGTAAGCCACAATTGTATTATAAATAAATAAATAAATAAATAATTACATAACAGTAACTCATATTACATAATAGTAACTCTTATCACTAAACTACTAAAATTAAAGTAAATTAGTAAAAAAAAAATCTTAATCCTTTTTTATATCTCTGCACTTGCTGACCCTTTCTGTCATCTTTCCTTTACCTGTAGTAGGTTGTCTGGAAGAGATTGCTTTTAGCAATGAGAGCGCCTAAATTGTACATCAACTTTCTTTGTAATTCTTGATTTTTCCTGTTTTTGTGCAATAAAGAGTATCTTATCTTATCTTAAACTAACCTAAGCTTGCATAATTAGGTAAGAGGGAACATTATAAACTATATCTGACAACAATTAATTAACAATTACACAAGGCACAACGGATAACAAACTACAGTTAGGTATTCAGTACGTCCACCACGAGTCGCCACTCCAAACCCACGCTCAACCCAAGTTCGGCACTTATGGTGTGACTTATCAGCCGAATACATCGGAACGTAAAATCAGCCGCAAAACTTCGGTCGCGTACCTTCGGTATAGTGTGTTTAGACACTTACAGGTGACTGTGTTCTGCGTACAGAGGAAAAGCAATATTTGGTTGATTTCTATGTGAAATTAATAGAAAAAGACTTACCTTGACTGTCACATTATTTCAAATGATTCACGCCTAGATCCAGAAACTTCAATCAGAGCTGAACAGTCCTTACATGTATTGCTGTCCTTTTCATTTCTATTGATGTGACAGGGCAGCATGAATTTGAGGTGTGTGCAACTTTTGATTAGAGTTTGTGGATACGCTGGTCAATTTCACATTCAAATGAATAAAATCGACAGTATGGCCACTAAGGCCTAGAATCATATTTAAGCATTGATCTGTACTTGAGTAGAGATTTGAAAACGTCACTTCATACAAAAACGTCACTCAGATCTAAACTAAAGTACAGATTTTGTTTCAGACAGGGCCTAAGTCTTGGCCAACTGTTACGTCTGAGCTGTACTCGTATTATCTGAACCATCCAGATCGTAACAAAGCCTAATTTTTCTTTTTACAAAAACAGCAAGCTAAATGTTTAAACCTAGTTTTATTAATTAATGTTTATTTCAAGTTTGATAATGTACTTTAACTATGTTTGCAACGATAATTTAAAAATGTCGACGATGCAATCAAGTCTATTTCTTAAGTTTTGACTCCTTGGATCTTATCATCATAGGTAAGATCTTAGTGAAATCACAGCCCCTAAGCTAAAAAAAAAGTCTATCTTATATTCAAAACATACATCATATAGGTATGTATACTTTACAATTCATCTCATACTTCAGTCATCTACAAATCCCAAAATGCCATTTACCTCAACGGAACATCATTCATACAAATCCTTCAGAACAACAAAGGAACAGGTATCAAACCCACATTTGTGTGATGTATGTGTATGATGCCTGTGCGGACGGTGACATTGATTTGCTACTTTTAAAAAGAAATCATGCAAAAGAGAACCAAAAACAAGTTTAAGGGAAATGACAAGGGGAGTTATAACTCTATTATATTCGTATAGGAAGGTTAGGTAGCTAGGTATTAGAAAAAGGATAAAAAAATCACTGTTTAAAAAACTAGCAAACAGATGAGTCTTAAAACTTCCAGGTATTATATTCATGTTTTCCAGCCAATGGAATAGATCCAGTGTAAAAAAATATTTGATTCCTATCAATAAAATACTGTCTTTAATGTCCTGACATAAAAATAGCACAACGATGAACATTCCAAAACTGTAGCTTTCTGAGGTTGCAATTTGTTCACCTTTAGTACTGCTAATGTCACCTCAAGAAAAAACTATGTTCTCCTCAGGTAACGAATTTTGATAAACTTGGCTGGCCTGTTGGTGCAATGGCAGTGATCCTGCCTTTAGTACCGGAGATCGTGGGTTCGGTCCTCACCCATCACATTCATGTGACGAACATTTGTGTTTGTTGTGTGTCTGGGTGTAATTATCAATAAAAGTATGTATTTAGAAATATTTAAGTATGTTTATCAGTCTAGTCTAGTCAGTGTTAAATAAATAAAAAATAGACACTCATAGTACAAGCTCTGCTTAGTTTGGGGTCAAATGATAATTTGTCCCGGATATTTTTTATTTATTTTTATTCAATCTTGCTTCAATCCCGCATAAACCTTACCAACCGTAATACAGATAAATGTAGTCGGGAGAAGGGATTTTTGATGTGGAGGGTACGCAACTATTTATATTGAATTTGTTATGTTCTCTTGGAATTTATTATTCCACATTTGCTACTCGATTTCACGTATCCATCTTGAGGTATTTCTTTTATTATGTTTTTTCCCTTTTTGATGGATATGACGGACGTGAGGAGAGGTCAATCGGCTTTGGGATTGGCGGATAGATGTCTTACCTTAAATATGTATGACCAATATTATTATGAGATTTGCTTTTATTTTGGGTGATATTTTTAGAGAAAAGCTAAAAAAAATATTGTTTATTGTGATGTACAAATAGGGTTCCTTGGACGAGCACTTCACATAATCTGGAGGGTGGATGACATAGACTGGTTTTAGGTATTCGCAGATATACGTGCGGTGGATTGCCAATAAATCAGTTTTTCCTCTCAAATTGTAACTAGTATATTCTTTGGTGCCTCCTAGGTTAGCAAGCAATGGGAGAGGTAAGCAGCGGTGCCCCAACCGATATCATAACTGAGCTATGAAATAAAACTCACCTAAGTTGATTAATGTTAATGAAGTTATATTTTTTCCTATCTAAAGATAGAAAAATCGACCTGATCCTAGCCTCAAGCGAGACTCGAACCCGCGTCGTCTACAATCCGCGGCGCTTGGCTGCTCTTCCAACTGAGCTATCGAGGTCATCAGCAGAGTATCTTATTTTGTAAGCCAACGTTGTTTCATCAATGTAGAAGGCAAGCACCTTATAACACCCAAAAAAAATGTTTTTTTTAAATATTTGGCAATTTTTCTAATGCTCTTTTTAAACTTTCTTGTTGCATTTTAACTAATTCCAATAAAAACGGGTTTTTGCAACAAAACAAAATTACAGTTAATTGTTTTACCTATTTTTCTAAGCTATCGTCTGCGTGTAACCCAGTGATTACAAAGTCTATAAAAATGCGAGTTGGACCGTCTCAAAAAAACCCGAACACTGTGAGTGTAGTTCGTCGACCTGACTGTACTATGGGCAGAATATTTGAAAATGTGCGGGTGAATGAAGATCGTTCGCAGCGCCCAGCTAGACGACGCCGCGCACCACCAGTCCGCTCGTGACCACAGTGACATGCAATTGTCGCCGAAACATCGAGAAAAATAGGTAAAACAATTTACCGTAATTTTGTTTCGTTGCAAAACCCGTTTTTATTAGAATTAATACACTTCAACTATATGATAAATAATTTTTTATTTTTTTATTACAGCTAAAGAAATAAACTAGGAAAAATCGACCGGAGCTCAAGTGGGACTGGATCCTGCGTCTTCCACAATCCGGGTCCTGCTGACCAACCATTTGGAAGAAGGGAGACAGGATTTAGAAAAAAAATTGCCAATGCCATTAGCATCAAAGAGCAGGACTTCAGATATCCCCTGCAACCTTATTATAGGACGATAAAAGTTTGTTAAAAATTCAACTTTTCTCTTTGTCAAAGATGTCGAAGAAAATATTTAGAAAGAAAATAAAAATTAAGATTCCCCGAGGTGCCCCAAAGCAAACGGTGAACTTCTTCTACATTAGCACCTCGAAGTTCGTCCGATAGAACAATTTGGCCAATGATTTGTGCAGTCCGAATTTACATACTTCACCCTACTTTTGAATTTATAAAAGTTGTAAAAAGTGGGTGATGCGCACTCCGTGCGAAGTTGGAGTGATAAAAAAGAAAGTAATTTTCGATTTGTTTAAATGTTTGACATTTTGTACGAAAGTAAACCGTAAGACAATATAAAAGCGAATTACTTTTCTTTGCTTTTAGCCTCGTCCACCACCAGGTCCACCAACACTGATCAAATTTTCTATGCCCAATGTAAGACAGGTCGATACCATTATAAACATGAATAACGAGCCATTAGAGATTGTGAATTCCACAGTATTTTTAGGAATTACTCTCGATTCCAAGTTACAGTGGGGTCCGCATATTTCTGCTCTGGCAGGAAAACTTAGTTCGGCAGCTTATGCTGTTAGAAAAATAAGGCTCCTGACTGATATCGCAACAGCAAGATTAGTGTACTTCAGTTATTTTCACAGTGTTATGTCGTATGGTCTACAGTTGTGGGGCTTGGCAGCGGATCTCAACACCATCTTTGTTCTTCAAAAAAGAGCCATCCGCTCCATTTACAACCTTAGACCACGCGACTCGCTTCGTGAAGTATTCAAAGAGATAGATATTTTAACGGTGTACTCTCAATTTATTTTTGATAATGTAGTATATGTCCGTTAAAACATGCATCTCTTCAAGAAAAACAGTGATGTTCATAAACTCAATACTAGAAATAAAAATAAGCTCGTAACTCCCAGTCTAAGACTGCATAAGGTAGGAAAATCATTTGTTGGTCAATGTGTTAATTATTTTAATAAGATTCCGCAAACTCTTGTTGAACTGCCTCTTCACCAGTTTAAGTCACAAATTAAAGCTAAGTTAATGAAGCGAGGTTATTATAGTGTTGTGGATTTCTTAAATGATAAGAATTTGTGGTCATCTTAGGTATAATCTGCTCCTCTGCACACTTTTTTGTTATGACTTTACTCTGTCAATTCAATTTTTGTGTTAACAACAAGATTGAAAAGAGTAACCATCGAGTTTCTTGCCGGAGTCTTCTCGATCGGAAACAACCTCCGAACCGGTGGTAGAGTCACATTATGCTTAATTATGATATTTACTATCATAGTATTATTTTATGTAAGTTTATTTTAGTATATTTTTGCTTTAATTTTTTTTTTGTAACCATATGACTTGTCATAAGTACTTTCTATAAGTCTATATGAATAAAGATATTTTGTACTTTACTTTACTTTACTTTACTGATGATGATGACCACCAATGTTTTTTTGTTTTATTTGATATGGGTTTGCGTTTGACCTCAGTCTTTCCTGGTGGTATTAAAATCATCGCTGAGAATTATTTGGTAATGGCTTTAATGTCTTAATCAGCAAATGCGGATTCTTGATATCTGACCTGGGTTGATATTTAAGTTCAGTTTTACTCAGGAAAGTGAATAAAAAAATCAATTTCAAAAATATTTCCGTAAGTTCCAACGAAAACAGAAAGGAAATTTTCTCATTTACGATATTATTATAAACAATACTTGAGTGCATCGGCCCATCAAGACGGGAGTGCTGACATAAACACACAGGATCGCGCAATCGTAAAATTGAGGCACGCGTAGGTTCTTAGGTAAGAGCCTTAAAAAGTACTTTTCTAAGCCTATAAGCGGTACGAGCTAGCATTTGTGGCTCGTACCCAAAGCCTCTGTGACTCGTTTGTCTGTCATACCATCCAGAACTGGAACGGTATACCACCGCATTTTATTGCCTTCCTCTTTCCGGGTCTTCAAGCGGGGCGTGAAAAGGCATTTTCACCTGCTCAGTGATTGCTTTGCATAAAAGTGCCTACAAGCCTGATTATCTGGACCTCACGACCGAGATCTACCAGGTGTAGCGATAACTTGTGGAAGGTTGCTGGCGAAGACAAATACTCCCGCTTAGGATATAGCGCATGGCAAGTGGATATGATCAGAGCCCAGCATGTGGTCCACGATTAAATAGGTCAGCGATTCTGCTGAGCATCCCGTTTCGCATTAATTTACCAGTCAGTTTTCCTTTAACTGCAGCATTTAGATTATTGCTTTAGTTACAGATAATATCAAATAATGCGTCCAGTAGAGGTGATACAAATTTGAGTGATATTGATATCTTTTCGCGGATTTTCACAGGTGTTTACCAAACCACCTTGAATGCCTCCAAAGATCTATGTTTTGAGATTATCCGAGTTGGAAATTTTGAGTACTTTAGTAAAATAATGGATCTAATAATAATAAAACTGAAAAAGAAACTTATTGAACAATCCCGACAAAATTTCCAAAGTAGTTTGGTAGTAAAAATGTATCACCACAGTTCACGACTTACCAGTTCCTACCCCCCAGGGATGTCGACGAATAAACCTTCGCATTGATAGCAGCAGTAAAATCACTAAGTGAATCCGACCATAATACACTGGTTTCGATACCTTCACGAAAATCGTAAAAAAGACATCCTCGATTTTATTGTTTTACTGAAAGAAAATCGATGTGCCAATGAGACAGAAATGTCTTTTGTAAAATGAATCAGTTCAACTTGTGCTACTCACAAGTTGAACTGATTCATTTTCGATTCATTTTGTTTTATACAAAGTTTTATATTTATTTTTCATCTTTCATTAAAATTACGATTTTCAATGCTTTACTACTAACTAATTTGGAAATTGAGACGTTCTAAGGCACATTCATTTAACGAATAATGGGTCAGTAGTACATAGTAATATTCTTGATTCATATTTATATATACACATTTCCCACAAAATCTTGCGGCCACAGCAGCTGCCATAAAACAATGGGTAGACAATTTGTCAACAATACTCTCACCTATGTAGGGGGGCAGGTTATGGCCCCATAAAAAGGAGACGGGCCCACTTACAGGGCCGGATTGACCACAGTTTACTGCCACAAAATAGGCATAGTAAAATTTTTACGGAGCCCTGGGAGGAAATAGTTAATTTAATAACTTTCGGCGTCTTGGTTAATGAATAGGAAAATTGTGTTTGAATTTACCATGTGTAGAAGATTGAAATATCTATTGCAGATACGAACAAAAAAAATCTGTGATCTGAACACCAAAATTATTGTAACGGAACAGACAGAGATTTTACTAGGAATATCCAAGACTGATCTTCGCCTCATATATCAGACATATTTTATGTTAGGAACGTGTAAATGCAGAATAAAACGAAGGTTAAGATAGAAACTAGAAGAAATAAAGCCTTCATCTATACTGATATTTTACAAAGGAAAAATTTGTTTGTTTGTTTATTTGTTTGGATTGAATAGGCTCCGAAACTACTGAACCGATTTCAGAATTTATTTCACCAATATAAAGCTACATTATCAGGGAGTGACATAGGCTATATATTTGCTAAAATTTTATTTTTGGATGAAAAGTCCCAATATGCCCGCCCCAAGCTTGTCAAAAGTGTTCGCGACATTCCTAAAAATCAGGGGAATTACTTCCTACCTACCTAAGAAATGAACCTAAGTAGTTAGTTTTAATAAAGCGGATGTTTTTTTATCACTCAAAGTCGTTACTTTTACTTCTTCATTAAAACCAGTGATCCAGTGAGCCACGTGGACATCCAGCACACACGTATACCGCGGCTTTGCTCGTAAAAATCCGTCACAATCCCTACAATAAAGCATACACGGTGCCCTTGCCAGAATGCCTACTACGTGATACTGGAAGCATTATTGCAAGAGGAGCTAGCCGATGACAGAAGTGGCATTTGTAAAAAGACAAAGAAATAAGGAGTGTCTTAAAACGCATATTGGACATTTTTTACTTGTTTTGATGTATTTGTGCTATTTTCCATTTATTATTTAGATATTTATGATAAGTTGTATGTTAAATAAATCTGAGAGCCAGAGTACCTAGACTCTGCAGCCTCAGAAGGCAACTACAATCGGTTAAAGCATTTTCATTATAACAGAATCTGACGGTTGTAACGAGAATCGCTGCTTTTTTACAGGATGTATTGAGAAAACTAGAAAAAAAAAGATATTATTTATTCATAATACAATTGTGGCTTACAGTAGAACCAAGACGCACACAAGCTTAAAATTAAAAAATTACAACTATTACACTAATAACAACATAAAATCATATAAAAACAACAAAAACCATACCATACAGACAAAAAGAAAAAATAAAGAATTAATAAAAATGATACATACAACGTCTACTAATCAAAAATGTCAAAACTAGAATAATATGTCAGAAATAAAGGTATACGTATAAAGTCAATTAATTAAATCAAATGCCAACATTTTATCAATAACTACATGGAGTGACGTCAGCAAACTCATCATGCTGTCCGCAAAAATATCCATTTCGTCATGCTGAGTGAGTACGTCCCCGATCAAGAGTAAAGCGCGGTTTGCTGGCGCAAATGCCGCTCGTTCCGTTCGTGTCACTGGTCTCTTTAAAAACTATAAGACTTATTATCCTGCTTCATCTCAAAAAACAGTAAGTTTAGTGTGAAGACTGCGAAAAAAAGTTTTTCAAAGAGTTACAGGTGAACGATAGTGAAGACGCAAGATTAAAAAATGAAAAGTTTTAAGAACTTCTACCACATTCCTATCTCTGTGTATCGGCTCTTACGCGTGCCTAGGTAAATATGAAGGTATAAAAGTGACGAATTCCGGCGGTTTGAAGGATATAGACGGGCTGATGGGGCAAGGAATCTCTGCGGACGTGTGCTGACTGAATGAAGTAGGGAATATGGTCATCGCGCCTTTTAGGGATTTTCTTGGCAGGATAAAGATTTAAGGAGAGTATGAATAAGCTAGATAGATAATATACATATGGCATTCTTCATTTTATTTCCAAACAAAAAGATGGGTCAAAGATAAGCCACAGCCTTTATAGACATATCAAGGTGTTAATGCAATGGTTTTAGGCTTAAGAATTCAGACCTACCAAACATTATCTAAAAATATAATGCTCCTTAAGTTATTCATCCAGGGTTTTAAATACGAATACATTCGAGAAGATTTGAATAAAAATTTCAGATCCAAAGGTTCATTTTTCAAGTCCGAAGATTAGATGTTTAAATCTGTGTTTCAAAGCGAGTAATTAGTAAGTAATTGACTATTATCTGTCGCACTGCTGGGAAAATGCCTTCATCATTAAAATCAAGTCATCACCAAGCTTGCCAAATTCGGGTTGATGATCACTAATCGAAGGCTTGTTTCAAAATATCTAAAAACACACTTCTCCCGATCTGGGACTTGAACCTAAGACCTCGCGATTTCACGCCGAACGCTCCCAACACTCGCCCACGGAGGCATTACATCAAAGTATTTAATAAAGAAAAATTAACGAGGTTAGCATGCATGTATTACATTTTCTAAATGAATCGCTGTCTAAATCGCGCATGAAACCTTCCGGCCAGTCCGGTTATCTACAATAGGTGCACGGCAGTGCAACGCCAAGTCTATTCCCAAACTTCTGATAGCCCTTTGGAGCTAAGTTTCCCAAACTTATCTCAAAGGGTACTAACTCGCACACAACATAATAAACTACATGTGACAAACACACAGACATAACATTGTCCGGCAGTCTTAAGGCGAAGTTTGCAAGTAGCCGTCCGGTTCCGCTCGGACTTGCGATTATGACGCACGAACGCGCTAAGTGTGTAGAACTTCCCCTTAAGTCTATTGTTTGGAACTACATAATAAGTGTTGGAATTTCAATACATAAGTTGGAGTATGGACCCGGAGTGAGAACGTTGGTGCTGATAGGTAATTTTAATTGAATTTACCGAAAAATAAAGCATTTTAAACAGAAACCTAGTTTTATTTATTTTCAAAATAAAATAAGTAACTATAGTACAATCTTTAAAAACATTGATCTTAGCAGGACTTCAACTATTGTGACTACTAAGCAAAAAACGTTGACTACCGATAAAGTTAAACCCAGACCACGATCATTTGACCCCGAACTTAGCAGAGCTTAGGTATACTATGGGTGACAGGAACTGTTAAACAAACTTAAATATGTATAATTTCATTTTTAAATAGATAATAACACCCAGACACACGATAAAGGAAGAATCGCTACCGTCGCGCAAACAGCCCAGTCAATTTTGATTTATATTTTACTAGCGGCCTTGAAAAACTTCGTTCTGTCAAATGCTTGACAGCTGTTCGAGCAAACATTTAGTATGTAATTTTTTTTTCAGTAAATTTCCAAATGTTTTTAGTACTTTTTATCCTGTTCCCGATGTAGACAAATCCGAAAACACAAAAATCATAAGAATCGGTCCAACTGTCCTTGAGTCATATTATAAGTGATGTTACTAACACGACTTTCTTTTACTAGTAGATATATACTTGGATATCACCTAGTTATAGCCAAACAGCATAATGTAGGTACTCATATTCATCTTGGGTGGACAACAAACACACGACATTATACTCTTTTTATTCACAAGTGCGTGTTTAATAAAACGTCAACATGACCTTTTTTTGTCTCAAAAGCCTATAAACGGTAAATTCCGGAGCCGATTACATAACTCATCAAACAACTAGGCATCATCCCCCACCCCCGACACGGAAACGTCACGTAGCCACTCAATTTAACACCCAATTTGTATTAAAAAACGAGAGAAGGGGTGCAAGTGAAATCGGTACCAGCTCAATACCCATGTGTTTGGTATGCGAGAGAGAATACTCAGTTTTAAGAAGATAGAGTGTGGTTGTATTTTCATTTATCAAGCAAATTTTGATTTCAAATGAACTATTAAGGCTATGCTTTACCAAGATTGTCAATATTGGATCGACTTTGTTTGAAGATCACTACTAAATTAAAAAATTGTCTTTACCAAAGGCGACAACTTTTCCAAAACACGATATACCTAGCATATTTTCACCGATAAAAAAAAACAAAGAAGTACGTCGACGATTTTTTTGTTTTACTCTCAAATATTCATTATTAACATTTTTCACGTAAAAAAATATTTAGATTAGGTCTTTGTATATACAAAAAATGTCGATCTAGAATATTCTAGATCGACATTTTTTAATACTTTTTAATGTATTTCTTAACAAATTAATTACACGAAAATAGAAGGAAGCCGCGGCGTTATTCCGTTCGCGCAGAACTAATCAGTGGGTCACCGAATGCTCTATCGGACGGCGTGCTAATTCCCCGCCTTAATGAACTTTTGTAAACTGCTTATGACAAACTAATAACAACTTGGCAAAAGTATTTAATAAACATAAAGTAAATAAAGTAAAGTAATTTAGCGTATATACTGTCCCACTGCTGGGCAAAGGACTCCCCAATTGAAATCAAGTCATCGCTACAATTTATGGGTATTGGCTTAATCACCACGCTTGCCAAAAGCGGGTTGGTGATCACAAACCCGGTTTTTGTTCCAAAAAATCCGAAAACACACTGTTAGGCCTGGGAATTGAACCTGGTTTCGAGCCGAGACCAGGTTCCGAGCCCAAAACTACTCGGCTTAGGAGGAATAAAAAAACAACATAAAAAGTTAATAAATAATACTATGATAGTATCTCAGTATCTTAAATAAATATAATGTGACTCTACCACAGCTTCCATCGAGAAGAATCCGTCCTGAAACTGGATAGTTACTGTTTGTCATTATATTTTTCACACATTAATTAATAAATAGGATATCATCATCAGCCTTTGGAAGTCCACTGCTGGACTGCCTCCCCCATCGAACGCCACAACGAGCGGCTTTGGGCCGTACGCATCCAACGGCTTCCCGCAACCAGGTCATCGGTCCACCGGGTAAGAGGCCTGCCCACGCTGCGGCTCGCAGCAAATAGCAAAATAGGATATAGTCAAGATAAATAAAGGAGTAGAGTAAAGATACCGATATATTCTCTGCTCACTCAACAAGACACGTTTCAACGTCCTCCGCAATAGACTGGGTGTTAATCTCGATCTGATTCGCAAAACCGCAGGGTGGTCAGACTCATCCTGGGTGTTTGCTCGTTTCTATTAAAAAAACTTTAATCTCAGATGATAGTAATGATTTCGCAATGTCCATTCTTAGCCAATAGGAAATACCTACACTTATGTATTTTTTTCTCTAATGCTTAGAAATCTAAATAAAGTAATATACTGTGGAATTTATTTTTTGTTTTTTTTACCTCACTTATATATATTTTTTTGATATTGCCCGTCAAGATAATCTCACTCCACCTGATGGAAAGCGGTCGTGAGGTCCAGATATGAGGTTGACAAGCCCAGTCATTCAAACGAATCACTGGGCTGGCCATCCTCACCTTGAAGGCCTGCATAAATGCCTTTTCACGCGCCGCTTGAAGAACCCGGGACTATGAGAGGAAGGAAACACATATGCTGGAAGAGCGTTCCATGTCTGGACGGTACGACAAAGAAACGAGTCACCGAACCTTTTAGTTCGGGCCAACGAATGTTGAATTGTGTGTGGATGTGGACGCCGTAGTCCAGCACGCGTGGTACGGACGGGAGTGGATAGGTGAGGGTGGAATAAGCTGTGAATTTGTGAAGTGGGGTTCGTCACCAAAATTACGCGTGGCCATACCGCGCGTGTTTGCATCGTGATTTATTGCACATTTTAGGGTATTCGCGTTACTTTTTAGGTCTAATTCACAGATTGGATTGTAAATAAAACTTCATATTTCAATTTAATAAAAATCATCGGTGTGCTGACATATTTTTTACAGTAATCATGCTTTATTCAAACCAAAAATCTGTCGTAAACTTGGGCTATTATTCGGGAAAATTGAGAAATTGAATACTTTTTTTTTCAGTTATTGTGATTAAAAATGCATACTCTGGTTCATTAAGTGTCAACAAAACCGTATGTCTGACGTTTTGGTCGTTTCTATCTGCAACTTTAGTAAGCTTTAATAATTAGCCACTTGAAGTTGACACGATAAGGCTTTTTCGTAAATCGAGGTAGCGAGTTCATTTTATAATAGAAAAAATATTTTATTTACAGTGTGTTTCATTATGCGTTAATACGAAAGGGACTATGTTTTGAACAGTCAAAATGTTTATCTGAAGGTCTGAAATTAGGCGCTTGAAAAGTTGGATCATGCGCTCAAAATACGAAATGGCTCATAACTAACTTACGATTGATTATTACTAATCAAACTTACTCTTAGTATGCCTACTATGCGATTACACCAATAACAGACGCAATCTTACATTTTTGTATGGGATTTCGGGACAGCGCTCCTAGTGATGCAAAATGGAACTAAAATGACATGCTTTCTGAACGCATTGATCGCCTTTTACATGACGGAAACTATGGTAAATATACAGTACGTCTACCACGAGTTGCCACTTTTGATTTACGTTATCGTTCGCGTAAAAAAACTGTATTGGGATGACACATGACATGACATGACAATGGTAAATCCCAATACATTCATCTACGTGAACGATAATGTAAATTTAAAGTGGCAACTCGTGGTAGACGTACTGGTTACTTTTTTATCGATCAATAGATAACGTTCACTATGATTACTAAGTTAAATAAAGAAAGAACAAATATTTCAAGGAAATTCCTTGTGATTTCTCGAGGTATTTCCCCTCGGACTGGTTTAGTAAATAAGATAATGATTCGGTGAGTATTTTAGTGACTTGACTTGGTAACGATTAAGTATAAATACTTAAATACTAGTTACGAAGTACTAGGCATGAAAAGTTGTTATCCACGGGTACTTCGATCAGTGCAAAATGTTTTCAAGGGTATTTTAAGAGGTTTTATTCATTTATTTCATTTATTTCATTTATTCATTATATCAAGTGGTAAGAACATAAAGATCTTAAAATTATTTTGGAGCGCACATGAACCCTGTAGGGCACTATAATATAAACATATAATTATTATTTTTAATTCTGTATACTAACTAATTACATTAATAAAGTTGTTACTAAACAACAAGATTTATTTAATAAACAAGGATGACATACACATGTTAAAATCTAAGTGTGTTATGTTATGATGATAACGAACTAATTTTGCATGAACCCAAATGTGATATCATGGAGAAAATTCACTGTTCTGAGAAACCTTTTGTTGGAATGTGTGGAGAATTTTTGAATGATTACTTCGAATGACTTTTTAATTATTTTATTTTTATTTTCGATTGAATTTAATTATTTTATTTGACATGTGATTTTATTTTTGTGTTTAAAATTATTTTTTAATTTATATTTTTTATTCAGTTTGAACATTCTGTTTATTATATTAGTATAATAATTTATGTTGTTTTGTAATGTATAGTGAAATTTTGTATTAGGAAGTAAATACATCGAATATAGTTACATGTTACATTCACTGTACCCCCCTGATGAAAATCTGCCTCCAGGGTATAAGGAACCTTGGCCAACCTGGAGAAGTCTAAATAGGCTGAGGACCCAGGTTTGTCGAAGTAAAGATAACCTGTGTCGGTGGGGGTACTCAAGCAACGTAGACGCCAGCTGTGAATGTGGAGAACCCCTGCAAACCATGGCTCACCTCACTAACTGTCCCGCGTGCCCGACCACCTGCTCGCGTAAGGACTTACTTGTCAGTAACCAGAGGGCTACCACAGTAGCCGCTTTCTGGGCAAGTCGGATTTAGCCCGTGTTCTTGCCGACACGAAAGAAGAAGAAGAAGTTACATGTTTACGATATAAAGTATGGAGATGGAATATTAAGTATGGAACAGCTGACTTTCTTTGAGATTTCAGATTTGGTTGCATACAAACATTTGCTTGGTAGGAGTATCATGTCATGAAACCTATTTATCACCGCTTAAAATATTCGAACAGGTTTAAAAATAAAGGTGTACCTATGTGTTAGACGCACGCATTGATCTTCGTATAGTTATGGGAAAATTCTTAAATACTCTAAAAATTCATTTTCTTGTTTTGCAAAGCTTGTTTTTGTCGTACCACGTTTAAATGCTAGTATAACATTTTTTCTGGGTCCCATTACACAACATCGGAGGAAGGCAAACAGGGTACCAACTCACTATCACAATATCCGCAGTCTCGGGAAAAAAAAATCGTCTTAATTAGTATGAAAACAAAAAATATTATTTATTTATTTTATTTTATTATGTAAAAAAAATCGAAAATTTCATAATTATTATTGCAGGTTTCTTGACACATCCGTTAGACTGAAACTACGGACATTGCATAAGCGAGGAAGTAGGCCCCCATGTTACCGGTAACCGCATTGCTTCTGTGTTTGTCCTATGTAGGGATGAGATTCACGATCCTTAGAGCTATAGGCAAGACCTCGATCTATGGAGTCTAAAGCGGCTTCGCAGGGATTACCAGGAAAGCGATTCGTAAGGGGTTTCTTCAAGCATAACTGGTATTTTTCACTGTGATTTTTACGCTAGTGGAACGTGCCTCTTATCATAGTATATAAAAACGGTAGTGCCGCACCCTTTTTTAGTGTGACT
The DNA here is from genome assembly GCA_947369235.1 of Udea olivalis. Lineage (NCBI taxonomy): Eukaryota > Metazoa > Arthropoda > Insecta > Lepidoptera > Crambidae > Udea > Udea olivalis. Next base: position 2,146,656 of record OX376362.1, on the reverse strand, counting down.
GAAGCCGCTTTAGATTGAAGCTATACTTAATACATAGCAGCTTGAAGGTTAATTTAAGAGTTAAAAATGAGTTCTCAAAACGGATTACCTGCAAGGAAAAGTATAAAAAGTAAGTAATTGAACAAATGTAACTAAGTGAATTTTTATTTTTACAATGCTCTATTTTCTACACAAAGATAGAAACAAGAAAAATCTAGACTAGAAGAGTCCCAGGACTTTTTGTTTGATGCTAAAAATAAAAATTCACTTATTCTATAGGTAGTTTCATCTTAATCGAAAGTCAAACATTTGCAAAAATATTTCTTCCGGGTGTTAAAGGCGCTTGCCTATAACATCAATAAAACAACGTTGGCTTACAACGTAAAATACACTAGATAAAATCGCCAGGTCTGTTAACGGCCCCGGTAGCTCAGTTGGAAGAGCAGTCACCCGGATTGTGAAAGGTCGCGGGTTCGAATTCCGCTTGAGTCCCAGGTTCAGGTCGATTTTTTCTAGTTTCTATCTTTGTGTAACTATAATTAAACTCATATCATATATACCTTTTTAAAATATGTTGTACAGGTTTCAGATACTAATAGCAGTAATTTTAAGGAGCTTGTGCTCTGACTAGGTCTGGCTAACACGACCCAGATATGTTTTAACACATTCGTCAACGCAGAACGAGACAATAGATATTCTATCATTTTTGACTCCGCGCGGAGTTGACGGCAATCAACCTGTTAAAGGTATATATTTTCAATAAATCATTAACATATCAACATTTTTTTACAGCCCCTACAAATGCAGCGAAAGTGTACCAACCAGCATCGAATTTGCTACCTCCAGTCACACCTGCGTTGCCGAAACCCCCTTCTTCGAATCAAAGCGTTAACGAAAAGTGGCAATTGATTGCCAAGCGTCCTGGGGTGAGAGGCAAAGGACCAGGAACCAGGCTGTGTTAAATAGAGGAAAACCTCAAGTACAAACAACGAACACTTGAGTATATATTTATATTTTTTTATATTGCCTGTCAAGATGACCTCACTTCACCTGGAAATACCATGTAAAGTCGTCGTGTGGTCCAGATATGAGGCTGAAAAGCTCAGTCATGCAAACGAATCACTGGGCTGGCCATCCTCACCTTGAAGACCCCACGCCCCGCTTGAACACCCCGGGACTTTAATAGGAAGGAAACAAATGCGCTTGAAGGGCATTCCACGTCTGGATGCTACGGCAAAGAAATGAGTCACCGAACCTGTTAGTGCGAGCCAGTATATAAACGGAACAGAGAGAAAGCTTTATACAAGTGTCTGTAACGGGTCCACTACTACGAGTGTGTGCGTGAGCCCTAGCTTGACCATTGGCCAAGCCGGTATAAACCGGTTTCTCTCCTTACGCGACGAGGTTTTTGACAAGGACGTCTGCTGCTGGGCCCCGATGGCCTTGACAGCTTCACCGGTTCAAGGTCGTCATAACTTACGCGCCCAATCTCATGTCAACAATTACGCTTGCCGCATGCGGTGGCCCACACAGACAGTCCGATTAGAACAAGCCGCCATTTTGATCACGCACACAGACACAGTGAGTTTACAGGCGATCCCGGCGAAAATCTGTCACGCGGAGAGTCGCACTGTCGGTCGTGAGTGTTTTTGTTTTTGTCGAACTTGGTGCAATTTTTCACATGATGGATTTAGTTTATGGCGGATTATGTAAGTAGGTATAACCTACCTGCTTCATTTTAAAAATTCATAGCGAAAATATTAGTAAAGGGTTACTAACCACCTAAACTACCTTATTATACCGGAAAAAGGCGAGAGCGGTGATTCTGTGAACTTTTTGTGTAGTGCTCGTAGTGTCATTTGCCACATCGCTCCGTTGAAGGTTTGCCTCTATTCTGATTATCTCATCATGTGCTGCGATTATTTGTGCAGCTGTAAATACATGTTTCTGTCATAATACCATGAGTTCTGTACCTACGCTCGCATACTAAGAAGAAAAGACTGATCTATATTACTTTAATACTTCTAAATAAATACCTTAGAATAATTACACCAGTACGTCTACCACGAATCGCCACTTTAAATTTACGTTATCGTTCGCGAAAAACAATGTATTGGGATTTGACATTGTCATGTCATGTCATGTCAAATCCCAACACAATTTTTGACGCAATCGATAACGTAAATTTAAATTGGCAACCACGTTCCATATAAAAAGGCGCGCCATTTGTGATGCCAAAATCAACTGTCAAAATAATAATTCGTTTTCCAAATTGTAATTTAATTCACAATTTTCAGTATTTAACATGTTAGTATGAATGCAATTTGTACAAACATTTACTGCAAGAATTAATATTTTAAAGAATCTCTTACCTAGAAAAAATTAACATCTATGTAATTAGGTAACTTTGTATTTAGACGTGACATCTAAATAATTGTGGCATCAAAACGGGTACCCCGACTCGCCTTCTATGAGTAATTATTATAAGACAGTATATTAGTAGTAATAATTGAGGGTGCAAGTGTAATTATATTACCACATAAGAATTTACATGAAATTTCTTTAAAAGTTTGCGTAATTGATTCATTTTTTGTACAAAGTTTAAATAAATGAATAGGATTCGATTAGACTAGGCATTGATTTCTTCCACCAAGATTGTCTGATTATAAATACCTACTAATAAATAAATATTATAAACAATGATATTTGTCTAGAACGAAATTACAATCTGTTGGTTTGTCTATACAGGAGGCTTATTACAATCCCTTATAACTCGTCAAGTTAATTCCCTATACTAAGGGTAGCATCAGTAAATCGTCATCATCCGTGCGGTCTATCCCGGTTGCGAACCCACACCGGTGTGTGGGGTCCCAGGGTCCGCCTTTCTTATTTTCTTGGCCCACTTCGCGCGGTCTTGTGCATACTCAGTGGTGAGTCTGTTGGCACGCATGTCACCCTTGACGACGTCGAGCCACCGCTTCTCGGGTGGAACTCTTCTGCCGGTACCTGACGGGAGCAGCATATTTACTGAGGGTAGCATCAGTAAATATCCAGCCGTAAAGATGCGCTAGTACCAGGTTACCGCTGCTGTGGCTGGCAATGCGGCGTCGTGGCCTGGTGGTTCAGCACTCGAACTCAGATCGTTCAAATCAGGCAGAACCAAAATATTTGTGTTCATTGTTAAATATCCGACTTAATATCCGGTGATTGATAAAAAACCAAATCAACCCTGATAACGGCGGTAGGCTCACCACCTACCACGTGACTACCCAGTTTGGGATAAAGTCATGATGTTATGTTATGGTACCTCGTTTCACAGGAATATTAATCCCTACTTCGAGACCATTACAAGAGGTGTGTTGTCTGGATTACGAAATAACTCGCAAAGCTCGGTTTAGGGAAAGAACTTGACAAGTTCACACAGATCTATAACTCGACACGATTGGCGAAGTGCGCTGAAGGCCACGCTGTGCTCGGGTTCGATTCCCGGTCGGTTCAACGCAGAAAACGTTGTGGTCTTGGCATTTAATACTTGTGCGATAATGTTTTTACTTATCTTGCCTTAGATGTCTCTTGATCTACAAAAATTACGACAGCAAGTATCTATATAAATATATGGCACGAATAAGTACCTTCACATAAATGGCCACCCTATATGACGCATATGTTATTTTGCATTGCATCATTGTATATTCTTATCGATATCGAAAGATAAGCCAATGCATATATATTGACGCGACAGCCCACATTCATTTCCAATTCAATGAAAACCGCATCTATGTTATATACATTCAATTGAGAAACTTGTGGCAGTAAAAAAATACGAGTTTACGTCTTTTTTAATGGAAAATAGAAGAAAACAAACAAATAATGGTGGCCGTAAAGCCAGGAGTAATGCTCGTGGAGGAGGGTAAGACATATATATATAATTTTTTTTTTTCGTATGGCTTTTTTACACAAGCACACACACACAAAGACATTCACACCTCTATAGTAATTAAGGCGTTGTTCAAAACTTCAAATCAAATAAATCTTTTTATTTTTTCCTGTATTTAAGCGGTCATTTAATGTTTTAAGCATAAGGTCAGATAAGTTTTGCCAACTTAGCTAAGGAAGAGTGGCTTCCTCTGACACAAATGCTTATGTACCTAATAGAGGAAGTCAGCACCTAATTTGTAAACCTTGAACAGAATAAACGTTTTATTATTCATTTATTTTTTTATGCGACTCTACCACTGCGTCTGTAGTTGTTTCTTGCAGACCCGGCGAGAATCTGAGCAGCTAATCTAAAGAATATAAAACAATGGGAAAAAAAACATAAAAGAATATAAACTTATAGCCATTTAAACAATTAGTCAGTACAAACTAAGTATTAGCTAGGTATTACAATAACATATCAGTTACAATAGAGTTATCTAATCCCGCATCGAGCAGAGAGCTTACACCCAGGCATTTTTATCTATAGGGTAGTCTTTTGTATTATAATAGCCGTTTTTCAATAAAGCTGCTTTGATGTGATTTTTGAATCTATGTAGTGGTAACTCACAAATGGCTTTTGGGATCTTGTTGTAATGTATATCTTGCCTCATAAAGGATCCTTAAACTTTTTGTAGCCTAAAGAGTGGAAGCGCAATTTTTTCCTATACTTACCTAGAATTTTTGCAATGTATATCACTATGTTTAGTACAGTATAGATATAATTGACATCTTTCCTTCATTCTGAAATAGTACAGTCGCCATCAGATTTACTAAGCAGATAGCGTGCCCATAAACTTCTCAGCTATTTCAACAGCCCATAAGTTATTTACACTACAAGCTATGTACCAATAATATCTGAACATTGAATAAATCATTATTATTTGAGCAGCATGTCAAACATTTCTAAACGTACATTATCTGTTTGAATTTGAAAGTGTATTCTTTATCTATTCCAATAATATAAAGAGAAAAAACTGATTGTTTGTTTATTTGTATTAAATAGGTGCTGAAACTACTGGACCGATTTTAAAAATTATTTTACCTTAATAAAACTACATTATATGCAAGTGGCCTAAATATTAGGCTTCATTTTGGAAACCGAAAGCTAGTAAGGAAAATACAAGTAACATAGAATATATTTTAACGGGGGGAAACGGAACAGCCAAAATCATATAGTCCACGTAGGCAAAGCCACGCGCGAACAGCTAATGTTTTATATTTACAATATGCTTAGTGTTTGTCTGCCTAGATACACTTGACATTTAAGGTGTTCAGATATTTTTGGTTATTTGTCCGTATAGTAATTATTGACCATCTGCTGCTCAGTTAATAATGATGTTTTTAATGTTCAGATATTATTGGTGGATTGCAGTGTTAAGAACTTATGGACATTTTAAATAGTTCAAAAGTATTTGGTACTGCTACAATATCTCTGATGGTGACTGTACAAGACTGATACAATGAAGCAATTGTTACAGTCAATCACTCTGCTAAGCAGATAAGTACAGAGTAGAAGGTGCGATAACATTTAAAAATAGAATGAAGTAATTAGTAATTTATGTAAAGGGTTACTAATTTCTAAGGTTGTATATACTTTTGGTTTGAACAAAATGTTTGAAACATATAAATAGTAATAAATATTCTTTCAGGTCCTGTCAACCAAGCGACAGTGTACCAAGAAGCTACGAACCTCACCCCACTTGATCCCCCAGTGGAATCACCACCCTTAACTCCTCCTACCCCAGAACAATCTAAACTACATTATTTTATAAAATCTGAACACGGAATCGTGGAGATTTCTCAAGCAACGACACGAACGCAAAAACTACCTGGAGGGGGTAAGAAAAAAGATGCTCTTGATTTCTGCAGGATCCCATCCTCAGATCCTGACCGGACAACCATGAGACCACCTGTAAAGACAAGTTTGTAAGAAAAAAAAATGGAACAAAATAATAGTCATTTCTTTTTCTTAAGGAGCTGTATTACATTTGCAACTGGTCAAGACACCGACGAAATAGTGAATCGAGCCCTTATTATGGACCTCGAAGAAGTTTTGGGGATGTTCGAGTAGGTACTAAACGCAAAGCAACGATCAAACTAGAACTGCTGCAATTTCATTAAAAAGATAATTTAATTCAGTTGCCCTAAGATAAGGATGGACAAACTTCACCCCTCACGTGGCAATATTTAGGTACTTACAAAATAAAATAAAAACAATTACGACTTGAATTTTTCGTCTATATTTTAAGAGCTTTTGCTGTTATTGCTTCGATTCTCACCAGGGACAACCGTTAATGTGTCAGTGCTGGTGATGCACAGACAAAGACATTTCACATATTAAACGAAGTGTAATTTTTCTGGTCTTGCGCCGGATTTCAAACATTCTGGGCCGCAAATGGCCCGCGGGCCGTAGTTTGCCCATCCCTGCCTTAAGGGTACTTTTACTTTAAAATTTAGTGATTTAACGTTGATAACTCATAAAAAAAAATGTATTTCGTTTCTGATTCGCTCAGGCTGCATGAGTGTCTCTGCGTTTGTTTGAATATTATAAATAATAATTTTGTAGTAATTAGTGGTAAGTTCAAACATTAGATATCATGTCAATTCAAAGATAGAAACTAGAAAAAATCAACCTTATTCTAGAGCTCCAGAGTCCTGGTCAAATTTCCTGACCCTAGGGCACTTGTTAGTAAGTATAGTTTCTTTATTTGTGTGGAAAATAGTGCATTGTTAAAATATGTCCAAAAATTAAATAAAAAAAGTCACATAATAAGTAATTGTTTTTCTAACTAAACCTTCTCATCATATTGTCTCAAACTATAAAATTGAATAGAACTGAAAAAAGCAGAACATTATCACTACATATTTGCTTAAGACTAGTATTCAGAAATACACCTGGTATTCAGAAATAAACCTGATTTAAATTCGCAAACGAAGATGTTTAATATGATACCCCTCTTGACCTGCTTACGTAAGTTAATAAATTAATAGACATCTCTGGACCTAGAAGGATAGTTCCATTCAAAATGGCGCCGCAGTTGTGAAGCCAAAATCAACTTTATGTTTTTACTGACGTACATACATACGATATAACGACTATATCCTAAACGGGGTAGTTAGAGGCAAGTGACTGCCGTCATGGTGAACTCAGAAGCCGACTTTTCACCAATGGTAAGAACCCAACTTGATAAGTAGGTGGTGAGCCTTCCGCCGTTATCCGGGTTGATTTCGTTGTTTATCGAGGGTTTCCATCACCGGAGACACTTTACTGACATAAGAAAATAAGAATGTATGTCAAATAGTTCATAACAAACAAAATGTCTGTCAAATTATTATTTTTTGAAATAAAACAGCAAGATAAGATACGATAAGATAAACTTTATTGCACACACAAAATATTACAGTTTCTTTTAAATATTTTTTTTGTACAATATAGGCGGCCTTATCGCTAGTAGCGATCTCTTCCACGCAACCTTCAGGTAGAGAATCAGGAAGGAAATTAAGTGGCGGTGCAAGATGATAAATAAGAGATGCAATAACTAATTTACTATAACATAAAAATAAACATACATACAATAATAAACATACATATAGGTATGGATTAACTTAAAGGTGCAAGTAAACTGGAAAGAAGGCGATTGGATCAAAGTGACAGAAGGTAAGCTCTAAAATATCAGGAAAAACCAGATTACTTTTATCATTCTTTGTTGTTTTTCGTCTCGAAATTCGACAAATCATTTGTTGCGCAGTAGGTAGGTAGGTAGTACTCAATACTCAATATTTTATTTGCAAACCATGTAGCTACATACAATGGTAATAAATATAATATGATACTTGACCAATATGGATATTAATATTTCGGGCACGCAAAAGGGTAGAAAAGAGAGAAAATGCTTTGTATTAACAAAAGAAAAGTTAAGTAAGTTTACAAAATTAAAAAATTATGAGAAAAATAAATAAAAAATGATGTTAAATGATGAGAAATAGATGACAGTGCAAGACGTTTTGAATTATTATTCCAGTAAACCCCTCATTTAACATTATGCACATGAAATTTCAAATGGAAACTAAGTTACACAGCCCATATGCCCCACAGCTGGGCACATGCCCCACTATGAAAGAGAAATCAGAATTGCAATTGTATTGTCAAATGTAACTAACTGACTTAAATGAACCTAACCACAGACACAAAATTTCTCTACGACAATACGAGAGCCTTTCTCTTTCTATCCCTACGAATTAATAACGCCTCTCGCTTCCGCAAAGTCACTTCTAGTTATCAGCGGCACAGAAAAAAGACGTCACTGACCTCAATATTCTGTTATGGCAACGTACTTTGACAAGGTGCTAAGTTATTCTTCGAACATAAAACACGACTTTACAGACTATGCGTTAAGGTTGAGAATAGCAGCGTGTTTTCTCTAGTTACTTTTACAAAGTATCGCGTTGCTGTCAATGGTTTGCCAAATGGTCAGTTCCTTCAGTCGAGTTGCGCCCGCGCGTATCGGTGTTCGTTGCGGCTCGATATTTGAAAAGTGGAATTTGGAAATATATTTTTTATTCTAATCATTTGTGGCCAGTGTCTGTGGTGATTTTCGTTTCATATTACGTTTTTTTTGGATTGGTTCCAGTTAAATTTTTTGTAAGTTAACATTTTTTTCATACTATTTTATTTTACTAATTTACAGTGCCTTGGTTTAATTTTAGGCATGTAATTGGGGTCCTAAAACAGCTATAATTTTAATTTTTATTAGACGTAATTAAGTATTTATTTAGACATTTTACTTGAAGTAACTCGGCCGAAGGGTGATAATGATGATGATGAGTTTACGGCTATTGGACAAAAATTTGCAGCGTCAATTTTAGTGGTCGTTCAATTAGATATACTCGTACTACAAACTTACTATTTGTCTGCATATTTGTCTAGAAAATACATAACAAAAAGTCTTCAATATTATATAACAATAGTGACAATTGAAAGAAATTTCATAATTAAAGATTGAGAGAAAAACATAAAGAACAAATCATAAATTAATTTACGTTACTTTTATCATTGGTGTTGGATTTTCAAATTAAACCAAATGTATAAAATAAAAACTTAACCTCAAAAGTCAACTCGATCCAACCTGAAGTTGAAATAAAACGAATCATGTCTTTATCATCGACAAAGACCTTAAAATATTACTTCCTTACTTACTTTCCATTGCCATAAAAGAGAGAGAGAGAGAGTTGCAGACCTGACTGGGTTCATAAAGCTAGTGGTCAAACACAACCTTGTTATGGTGGGGTTCCAGCGCTGACAACTCATGCCCATGTGGAGCTTCTCCACAAACAATGGCACAACTATTGTCGTGTCCTGCGTGCCCTTCCACCTGGAGGACCTCTACAATTCCACAGACAATGCAGTTCGCGGGGCCGCGTTCTGGTCGAAATACCTATATGACTTGCCGGAATCGATTCGATAAGAAGAATAACACAACCTGACAGTGATATGACCCAGGGATACCTACAATATACAATATTTAGCTGGCCTATTGGCGCAATGGCAGAGACCCTAACATTACCGCCTAAGGTCTTAAGTTCGATCCTCATCTAAGAAGAACATTGGATGAAATAAACTTATTTGTGTGTGTGTGTCTGGATGTTATTAACCACATAAGTATGTATTGAAAAATATTCAAGTACTTGAATTCGTCTATGACACCCATAGTACCTACATACTCTATTAAACTTAGTTTGGGTGATGTTGGTGTAGACGTCCAAGATACACACATCAACATGGTCTAGGGATATTGCAATAAAACCTAACTAACTAAAATTCTATTAACTACTTGCTAAGACACCTACACATTAAAATAAACCTTGTTTAATAGCCTATCTAATCTGATAAATAAACTTTTAAATAAAGTTAAATTTAAAAAAAAACTTAGAAGAAGAGGAAAAACTCAGACAAAATTTCAATCTTAACTTTATTTTTGAAACATCAAAACCTAAACAAAACAACTATTTTTTATAAAAATTGTTGAAAACTTATAATTAATAATCCGTGGATCCACCTAGAACTCTCATAGTACATCTGCAGCGGTTCTGAATACTCAAAACAAGGGTGTCAATATCCTGTTGTGGAATACTGTCCCAAGTCCTGCTAAGATGCAAGAAAAGCTGGTTTTCACGCACAATATCTTCAGGGAAATTCCCAAGAGCTCTTCTCTGAAGCATATCCCAGGCATGCTCAATAGGACTTAAGTCAGGGGATTGTGCAGGCCCAGCACATTAGTTGCTGCAATAGGCCGGGACCTCTCGCTCCCAAGAGTTATTCGTGCCATGCTCGAGAGCGAGAGGTCGTGGGAGGCGATGGTCTCCTTCTGTGAAGAGGTTATGACACAGAAGGAGACCGCGGAGAGGGCCAGGGAGGACGATCCTCTGGCGGCCCCTCTCCGACGCAGACGGCTGGGAGCCCGGAGAAGGCGGTTCGCCCACCTTCTCCCTGTTCCCTAGGACACCAGCGGGTGAGACCGGGGGGTTTCACTCGCATTGCACGGTGTCCCTGTCTGGGGGGTATCTGTTGTGTATCAGGTTACCCCCCCGTGGCGTGAGGAGGCCCGGCAGTGGCTGGGCCGACCGCTTGGGACGATGTGGCCGAAATCCTTAGGGAATCCCACATCGTCCCGCTAAAAGCGAAGCGGGATACACCGGGGTATTTTTAGTGGGTATGCCGCCGGCTTCACCGGCGGAGAGTCCCACACTCCCCCACCGCTAACCCAGGCGGTGGGATAGTGCGTAAGGCATTTTTACCCCGTAAAAAAAAAAGAAAAAAAAGGGGATTGTGCAGGCCAGTCTAAAGCTTGGATACCATGCTGTTGTAACCAACTTGTAACGATACGCGCCGTATGTGGACGAGCATTGTCGTGCATTAATCAAGTTAGAAGTTCGTGAAGATTTACTTCTTTGGAAGAAATTCAATGAATGCGAATTTCATCTTAAAACAAAACCTTTTATATAAAAATTTTAATTTAAAAAAGGAACTTATTAATGTTTTTATAATCTGTCATTAATATCTCTTATTTGTAAGGCCAGTACTCTTTAAGTTATTTAAAAAAGTTTTATATATTCCTAGACCATGTTATTGTGTGTATTAATTTTTCTCTATGTCATAGATATTTAAACCTTTTGATATTTAAAATGTAACTATACCTATCTAGAGTGCTTTAACCCCGGAAGTCTCAAACATTATGTAATGAAAAAATTTAATACATAAATATAAATGAAAGTGGTAGCTATGTTGTGACTCACGTTCCTTAATCTAGGCACAGCTACTTAAAAAAAATGTCATGTAGTTTTTTTTAGTTGCGCAATTCTTAATGATAAGCTATACTTTTTCCACGTATACAATCAGCAGCAAACCGAATAATAGCAACAAATTTAAATCATTTTGCTAAGTATTTTTATCAGAGATAAGTATCTCATTTACTGATACATGATTCATGAGGTTTATGACAGTCAATCATAAGTGAATTCCGTATATTGATAGAAAAATAACTGTTCTTAATGCTACTGTATTTATAACTGTTCTAATGATAAGCTCTACCTTATTAATTTGAGGTTACAACACTTACACCCCCGCAAAATCATAAACCTAGATAGGTATAGTCAGTCAGGTATAGTCTGTCTATTTCACGAAGACCGTTTCAATATGCTTGTGTAGTGACATGAACTGACATACGCTAGTGTGCGTGCTCTCAGCGGGAACAATTGACACTAGTGACACTAAGACAGTGTACATGTATACGTCACTATTACAAACGTAGTAAGAAGGCCTTCGTGACTAGAACGTCTATTTACCTGACCCCAAACTGATCAAATCTTGTCAAATGGCCAATGATGGTGGTTTTAGTTTTAGGGAATTTCCGTTGTTTCTTCATTCCATAACTTAAGAGAAACCTTACTCGAGTCGCCACTTTAAATTTACATTATCGTTCGCGCAAAAAATCGTATTGGAATTTGACATAATCCCAATACATTTTTTTATGCGAACGATAATGTAAATTCAAAGTGACAACTCGTGGTAGACGTACAGATGACCACTATGATTATTAATAGGTATTAACTTAAGATAATACAGAAGCGCCGTTTTTCCTCCCTGGAAATATCCAGGGAGGAAAAGTTCAAGTGTCAATTGTTCCCGCTGAGAGCACGCACACTAGCGTATGTCAGTTCATGTCACTACACAAGCATTTTGAAACGGTCTTCGTGAAATAGACAGACCATACCTAATCTAGGTTTATGATTTTGGGGGTTGTAAGTGTTGTAACCTCAAATAAATAAGGTAGAGCTTATCATTAGAACAGTTGTAAATACAGTAGCAATAAGAACAGTTATTTTTCTATGAATATACGGAATTCACTCATGATTGACTGTCATAAACCTCATGAATCATTCTTCATCATGAACTTTTTTATTATAAATTAATTATTAGAAGAAATATGAACCGTCAGAAATCGAATAAAAAGCCAGATTTTTCGCTGTGTTCAAACATCCAGAAAACTCATTTGACTAGTTTATTTAAAAAAAGGAAAACATAGAAACACGGCCAAAGTCTTTCTTTAATTTCTACTGAAAAAAGTAACTAAAACGAAACGACACTTTTGTGTAGGTAGTAGGTACTTTTAATATATAATTTCGGTCCTAGTGGCGGTTGTCTCTGTCGCACTCTGCGGGCGGCTTGAGGTTAGCAAAAGACAGCAATAGATTTTACAAATAGTTGCCCATTTTTAAATTCTCTCGCCCGTGCTGTGTCCTTTTGATCATCACGCTTGCCAACCCAGTTTGTTACAAAAAAAAACGTAAATACACTGTCCTGACCTGGGAGTTGAACTCAGGACCTCTGAATTTCAGGACAAGCTCCATTACCTCTACTCTGATCCTCTATATTCATTCACGAAGGCTTTATGAAGATTACCTAACCGGGTATGCGTCAGCAGGTGAAAGTTTGGAATTCACATTGGAATTCCATACTTTGATGACGTAGGTAGCCTACAATCGAATGGTCCGTTAGCGCTATAAGTTACTAAGGTCCTGTATATCGTAACATTTTGTTTAAGGTAGAAGGTACTATGGGTGTCAATCACTGACACTCAAAGTACTACAGCAGGTTGGTTTAGGGATAGATGAACTTAGTTCAAGCTATCCTCGGTATTTAATGTCTTTTTTTATATTTCCCGTCAACATGACCCTGATAAAAATGAAATGACCATTTCAAATTCCATGTGAATAACCTTAGGAACTTGGTGCAAGCGATCTCTGTCATATTTTTTTTTATTTTGCCCCTCAATATGACCTTTATGACCGTGAGGAACAGGGTGTAAAGTTCCTCATCCACCATTGAAAAGGGAGGATCCTCCGACCAGACGGGTGTTGTGTCTGGTGGGCTACTGCCTGATGGTTGTTGTCGGGTTATCGTATACTCGTATATGTAGGTACAATTGCTTGGATAACTCGAAATATCGCGATGTAGGATACGTCAGTTTTTTAGCTCGTATGTGGCGAGATAAATGTCGCTACACCTTAAAGTGACCATTTCGAATTCTTTTTGAATGACTTGGTGACTAAATTTTTCCGCAATATTCAAAATTCTGCTGTAATATGTTGCAATACAACCATTTAAAATAACCATAAAGCAGGTTTCTAAGGTTTTTGACCGTAAGGAAAGTTCATTGGCCTCTGACCTATTATTATGCAAACTTAAAATACTTACGAAATTGCTTGTGAATCATAATAACGATGACCTTCAAAACATACCTACTGTTAATGCCAGCCCAGAAACAGACGTAGTCAAAAATAGTTACTATCAAATGTGGTCTTCAAAAGCAAAATGTTGCACAAATATGACCTGTGACTCTATTATGTAAATAACTAAAAAATATAAATATCACATTTTTGATACAAAAGCACGATCATCATCATCATTCTGCAATTCACTGCTAAGTATCCTTTTCCTTCAATCTTCAGAGAGTCTGACTGCTTACAACGGTCTAGGCGTCATCAATTTTAGAAAGCCTCTGATAGGTCGACCTTTTTTTTATGCAGCGTCTCGGTGGCAACCACGCTCGTCTATGAACACGTGCAAAACTCTTCATGTATTAGGTATTAACGCACGAGGCGTTGCCGAAGAAGAAGTTAAGTTCTCCAGCTGACCATACACCAGCTCTACTTTCTACCGACTGAGGGATTCCACCCCCCACATTGTTGACTTCAAAGCAAGTCGCACCTAACGGTTTGCTGCTTCTTTTCTGGTCCGCACTGCTAGGAAGTGGAACGCTCTCCCTGCGTCTGTTTCAGGATACTTACAACCTTGGTGTCTTCAAGGTTAGAGTGAATAGGCCTCATCGGCCTCGTCATCGCTCACCATTAAGCGAGACTGAGGCCAAGCGCAAACCCATTTTAAATAAAAAAAAGCTACCAAATGAGCTATGGCTGGCTACCTTACTCACCAGCAGGAACACAAGACTGCTACAGCAATGCTAGTTAGCTGCTGTTTCCCCGTAGAATTTTGATCTTAGATATATATGCAGGTAAAGCCACGAAACAAATTTAGTCCTTCACAATGCCGTTAGTTATTCACACAAATAGCAAGCAACACTACTGTAGTAATAACTAGGACGAAACAGATAAGAGCCCACGCTTCACAGTTTGCGAATATAGACTCTATTGTGTGTGTAACAAAGGTGTAGTGTAGGTGTTGACATAGTGACATACAGCATGATCATAGCGGTTTTTTTGCATTTGAGATGTGGACATCAAACTTGAAGGATTCATGCAATATTTTAATTCCATCTTTGATTTAATGCACTAATAATATTTATAGAGACAATCACATTCTTTTTTTCTTCTTTGGATATAATTTTTCTGCAAATCCCAGGGGATGTAAGTTGAAGTAACAGTGGATAGAGCACACACCATAAACTGATGGTCATTAGGACTAGAAAGGGAAGCCAGGTGCCAGAAATTCATGAATTGGCCTTCCCATAAATATCAATTCCAGCAGCAAACAGCCCAACAATATTTAAACTATAAAAGATAGTTATTGTCAAATAAATATCAATATGTAAAGTATAAAGACAATAATTGTTTTAAGAAAACCCCTACTGGGCAGGATAAAAGTAAGTTATAGCTGTAAGTTTATATTGTAAATGAATAAATAAATAAATAAATAAATAAAACCATGCGAACCAAATAGAATTAGTAAGTGTACGGAAAAGCTAACGGCCGTCCTAAAAACATAGAAGTTATGACATAAATTTGTCAAAGCAGTGCGATATTCTAATGTAGCACAGGACTCGCGTCCACCTAACTAAGGACATCTAAGCCAACGCAATCAAAAGATACAGCCGCAAGGGAATCAAAACCTACAGGGTACTTACCGTGAACTCAAAATCTTGTAATTCGATACAAAGCAACGTCTTAAAGCACATGTGAAGGAAAAATTGCGAAAACCGTTATTTTTTAGTTACATCATATAATAACAATATTTTTAATAACTATACCTACAGTACAGGTTTGTACGGAACCCTCGGTGTGCGAGTCCGACTCGCAATTGGCCGGTTTTTTTTAATTTTTTCCTACTTCAAATGCGGCAGTGTTCAGAAAACAATAATTAGTCATAATCTCCCATAAAAAATTGCCACAAATGGACCGAACAAAAGATATATTCCTGTTTTTACCTGTTCCCTTGCAACTCATTACATCTGACTTCAATCCATTGATACAATTAGAAGCTTGTTCTATCCTGTTTGAAGAATTCCACAAATGTACCGCTAAGAAATGTTTGTTGTCCCAAATACTATTTGTGGCATGTCCAGCCGGTAGTGAGTCAGAGCATTCGCTTTCTACCTGGTTTAGGCGTGAATCACCAATAATTGATCCACTCTTTGTCTTGCCTCTGTTTTAATCTTTCGTTTTAAGGGCTTCTTAAAACTACACGGGTTTTTTTTTATTTAAATTCGGGTATACACGGTCGTTTTTGAACTGAGGCTTGGATTTATGCTAAGAATTTTAAAACTGAACGCTATGTCGTTTGCTTGATTTAGAATCAAATGCAATTAAGAAAATCACGAAAATCGTCTATACTGTAACCCGATTCAGAGGTTTTCGCATTTTTATAATTAACGGCTCTACGATAAGGGGGTGTCAAAAATAAACATATTTTAATGGGCGTTACGACTATCAACAATTAGTTCTGCACAAATGTTATGTTACGTTAGGTCCAAAGCCAATTCACATTAAAAACCTATAATATATGTAGCTAATTGTTATATTAATCGATTTCTTATCTTAATGACGTTCAAGTTAAACATTGGTTTTGTCTGATTGCGACGGTTATTTCTGTTTCGATTATCGAAAAATACTTAATTTAATTTAACTCAAGCATAGAAATGAAGTCGCTTTTCTGGACAGCTGATGAGTAAGTAATTATTTGAACTGAAAGCGGTTTAGGCACAATTATGACGGTGAAATTTTGCAGGCACAAAAAAAAAAGAATGTACTCACTCCCTGATAATGTAGCTTCATATTTGTGAAATAATTTTTAAAATCGGTCCAGTCGTTTCGGAGCCTATTCAATACTAACAAACAATCAAATCTTTTCTCTTTAAAAAAATAGTAGTAAATAGTTCAAATGGTCATGTGTAATTTTTTTTTGCTTGACCTTTGAGCTAGTTTTTAATATACAAAGGTCAAAGGTCCACATTATTTACCTTCAGAGTTGAGTCCTCAAGAGTTCCAGGAATCCTGGTGGGAACTTCGTTACTGATCAAACCCTTTGTTCATCATAAGGTACAATGATGCATTCTTAGAATCGTTTCAAACAATGAATCAGCCCTTATGTAGGTCACTGCCATTCTTAAATTGATGATAATTATAAAGCGCATTATGCATCACTTAGATCTTTTAAATAAATTGTTAGTTAAAAGATCGCAATCTTTTTACGTCGTTTTTATTAAGTAGGTGCGAGTAATTTATAAATATCTGCCCCTCTCTATTCCATATTGCGATGCCTAACAAGGCGCATGTGTACTCCTGTGCTTTACTTAAGTGTGTAGTTATAAGGTCCCATGTAATGCAATTTAATAAATAAATAAATAAATAAATAAAATTTGCCTCAGAAAATAAGTCGAAAGCCAAAAGTCATTTAAAATCGATTTTTTATGTAGTTGGCAGCCTAAGGGTTGAAGAGTTCACAATAAAGGAGAGAACAAACCAAAACATATCAAGAAGATAAAATCATTTTAGCAGTATTTTTTTCAAACTCATACTTTCTTATCAAATTACAACAATTAATACTTATCTTTGTAGCTATGCACAATGCACCCCACAAAAAGCATTAATCCAGATTAAGAAAAGGCACTTCAAAGAAAAAGGGAAAAACAAAGGCCCTAACGCCAAATATTAAATTACTCAATATTTCATACCGATACTAATTTTGCTATCTTAACCCTTCGCCGCCGCGGAACGACAGAAAATATTGCAAGAAAAAAAATGTGCCCAAGGAAACCCGTCTCGCCCGTAATTGACATTCTTTATGAGCGTCAGTCTTGACTCGGGGATATTTTTTAATTAGATATATTTTATGGGCTTTTTTTCGAAAGGGGAATAAAGGGTTAACATTTGTTTGAGGGGGCGGAGGGGGGTCAATATTAGCCCGCTCGGTAATCAGGCGGGGAAAAAATGGTCGATTAGGCCCAGTTCTGACGTTAATTTAGGATCATTGGCGAAGGTGGGAGAGACCCTTTTCTTAGATGTCCTTTGAAATTGCGAGTATTTTTAAACGTTGGAATTGGAAGGGTTAGTCGTGTACGTAAATTTTTATATTTTATTCGTTTACGCCATTATTTTTGCTTACTGATGAGCCAGTTAATGCGACATCTGTACAAAATTACAATGGTTTCATGCCTGTAATAACCAGGTAATGAACAGAACAGACTCGGAGAGTTTTGTTTAGATAGAAAACATAATTCAATCTCTAATATTAGATAGGTACTAAGATTTACTAAAACTCAAAAAAAAAATAACTCTAAAAATTATACGAACATACCAAGAATAATACTAACAGAATAAACATAGAAAATCAGCTAACGTTTTGACATTCGTGTTAAACTGTGAAGAAAAATTACTATAAATTAAGGCCATTAATGCATCGCATAAAGTAACAAATTGTAATACAAGTAAATTTAAATTTTTAGCATTATATATAACAATGGTCTATTTTCCATCTAAAAATAAAAACTAGAAAGAATCGACTTGATCTTGAAGCTCAACAGGACTCGAACCCGCGTCTTCCATAATCCTGAGTTAAATACCTGTAACTATATAAGGAATGAATAGAAATCTGATTACTGCAATCGATTGGAGAGCGGTCCACAAAAACAGAACTACGAAATTGAAGTGGCAATGATTTCTCATAATCTGGATATAACACGTCATACAATAGAAAACGCGTGACATAGACACATCTTAAGATAAGGTCGAGCACACTTTTTGCTGTCCCGTTGACAGCTCGCAGATGCTAGCTCCTTGTTTAAAAAAGTCATTGGTATAAGGTATTTTTTGCAAGCTCCGCAATTCCAATCAAAGTTCGTGGGAATATATAAATAGTTTCATGTACTGTTTAATAGTGCTGACACGTTTGGAGCGTGTCAGATTCCAAGTATAGTATGATTTAAAATAATACTTCATTCTAAACGCACGTTTTGTGAATAATATGTGATGTTCGTTGAGTTTCGTATCATACCAGAAACTATAGAGAGATTTCTTATCGCACGATTTGAGGTAATTGGTAATCAATTTGATCACTATCTATTTTTTTAACCAAGATAGCACACACCAAGATCTTCTGATTGCAAACAAGTGTTTGAGACTCATGAACCTAAACATTGATTAATACATTGCTTAAAAATGCTTAGGAAAGTAAACTGTGTTTTTGTATCCGCGGTAATGCAGATCTGGGGCCCTTCTGTTGCTCAATGAACTATTAGCACAAAAGTGACCACTAGTGGGTTGATTTCTGACTACTGTCGTACGACCAAGCCTCACGTTTTGATTGAAGTCTAGCGTTTGTGGAGTCTGGGCGTTTAGAGTTAGGAACTCCTTCAAAGTGCAAGCAATTTTTGGTTTGAATAATGTTTCTTCAGAAATAGAAAGAGAGACTTAGGGTGCGTTTCCACTAGACATGAGCAAGGATGCGTTACGAGGAATGTGTTTGTAAAGAACCAATAGAATCGCGAAGCTAGGTAAATGAATCAATTGAATTAGTTATTGAAACACACATTCCTCGAAACGCATCCTCGCACACCTCTGGTGGAAACGCACCCTTAAGGGGCCCTTGGCCACCCCCCTTAAGGGTCCTTAAGGGCCCTTTAAGGGGGGGTGGTGGCCTAGAGCAACACGATACTTCTGTTTCGATTGTCAAATTTGAAAAATGTACGGGAATTACATTAGCATTTGTCTAATAGAAATGACATTTGATGTCAGATCCATACAATTTGAATCTGACATGTCGAAGGATTTAAGGATTAAAGCTGCTTGTCCACCAGACATATGTCAAGCTGTGTAGCTAAAGGATATCCACCCAAAAGGCTTGTTTATTTAGCTAAGCGTTGAAGAAAAATGATCACCATAGGGGGATATATATTTATTTTTGTTTTTAATATTCTCTATTGTGATTTGCACGCTCAAACAGCAAAATATGGCTGATCACTTGTAAAAGTTTGAACCTTCGATACCTGTATTTGCAAATAAATGGCATTTGAATATGAATTTGAATATCATACAGATTCTTAGCAATTTCTGAATATTGTGTGATTTATCGAATAACATTTAACCTTACTCATTTTACACATTTTGGCCCGTATTCTAGAATCATACTCAAGCGTCGATCTGTACTTGAGTAGAGATTTGAAAACTTCAGTTCATACATAAACGTCACTCAGGTCTATACTCAAGTACAGATTTCGTTTCAGAATACAGGCCTTAAAAGCTTGCACACTCAGATTTGGAGGCTATAAAATAAATTATACATTACCTTACAAAACTAAAAGTCTTCGTATTGTCCTTTTTAATGGTATTGGAGCAAACGAGCTGAAAGGTCACCTGGAGCTGTTATCGAATAACCGATTGAACGTTGAACATCAATAATCCCTGCGAACTTCTATTAAAACATTGGTATTTAGTTTTGGCAATATTTTACACGAACATATTTTTTTTGGGCGCGGTATATCCAGTTTCTCGTACTTCAAATAGACATAAATCTTATTTTTTCTTAGATCCCGAGTCAGAACGAGGTGCGTTTGTCGCTAATTGAATCCGCGACGCGAAATATCGCGGGATTAGTCGCGAGCTGGAAAAAGACGTAAATAAAAAAGGTTCTGTCAAGTGTGAGCGGGTATTATTAAGTACGGGGTCGACTACAAACGTATACACCCTGAAGGTGGCTCAACATGTGCCACATCCGAGCCACAGACACAACAACGCAACCTAGAGCTAGAAGTGGTAGCATGTGGGGACCACCGACGTCATCCGTGTGCGCCGAGTCAGGTCCGTCTTTCCTTTAGAGACTTTGGGCACGTGAACAGGGCCCTGAGGGCTTCTAAAATCAGTTTAATTTAGAATATGAAAATAAGGACAACTAAGAATAGAAGGGCCCCAACATCCTAATGTGCCTAGGGCCCTAAAGGTTTAAGACGGTCCTGCGGCGAGTAAAATGTAGGAAAACTACAGGTACCTAATAGGTCTGTGGCGGCGTTTCGTGGTTTTTGTCTCTGGATTAAAAGTATGGAGGATGGATAAAAGACTGACCTTGAATGGCCTGTTGAAGAACCTAGGACAGACACAATGTGACGATAATAATTCAAATTTGTAATATATTTAAATATTTTTATCGGGTTTGAAACAAGTTGTAACTACGAGTTTTGTTTAGTTAGGGCTCCAGTGATCTTGGTGTAAGCTGTGACAGATAGATTTCGGCAGACATAACATTTTCTACGGAGGGAGACAGGTTAACTTTACAAATTATTGCAAAATATGTCATATATCAGCAGCATAAGGTCCTATGTAAAGCTTGACGTGAACGCGCATGATTTTTTGATTTAGTTCGCGTTTTGGTTAAGGACAAATTACTTACCCCTGAATCCAGTAACGACAATCAAAATTAAACATACGTCAAATGTATACCTGTCCCTTTACATCTACTGACATGGACAACATCAACTTGAAGGATGCTCTTTGATTATTGTTTCTGAGTCACAACGCGTTATTTTCATAGAGGGTTTTCGTCAAACTCTTGAGGAACACCAAAAATCTTCGACGAGACCGTTGGAACCAGTGAAAAATCTTTATTAAATCCCGCTGCTCTAAATAAGTTCATTTCACGGCGAATATTTTTTTCGCCTTCTCCGGCAAATTAGAAAACATTCTTGATAATTTGTATGGCTTACGTTTGGGTGGTAATTAGTGATTGTCTCGTGGGGGGGCAATCGAATTAAATTATTTTTTTCCCGCTCAACTAATGAAGGGGAAGAAATGACCGGATTAGCCATCCCTAAACCTGTCTTAGCATCCCCGATTAGATTAGGAGGAGTACAAATGTCGAAGTAGATGTTTCTTTTTTTGTTTTTGTAACACTGAGTTGTGCTCTGCAAGCACTCACTGTTTGTGTACACTCTGAAGTACTCGTCAAATTTAAGCTTTTGCCTTTTCATTGGAAAAGCCAAATACCTATTTTTTCTTTTAATAATTTTAGCTATTTTAATAGTCTATTTTGACGATACGATTGGCGTAGTGCGCTGTAGCACGGTTTCTCGCCTCGATTTCCGTAGTATCCCGGGTTCGATTCCCGGTCGGGTCAATTCAGGAAACGATCTTTTCCGAATTGACTCGGGTCTGGGTGTGCTGGGAGACGCCCCTGGCTTATTTCCTTGTGTGGTACCTCGTAACACAGGGATATTAATCCCTACTTCGAGACCATTACAAGAGGTATGTTGTATGGCGCATATTTATTTTATTTATTTATTTCTATTTATTGAAATCTAAATAGTGAAAAAAAATGGCTTTAATTGATATTTCCATTTTTGTAAACGAGACCCTAAAACAGAGTATCACATTAAGCTTAGAATAATAACGTATATAACGATAGTCTTCATACAACCGTCCCGAAAAAACGAAGCACTAATCCGATCCATACTTGCGTGACTATTACTTGCTAACGTACAGCGCGCTTTGATATTGAACATTGCGGAGCTGTAATGAACACCGGAAAGCGGTCTGTTTGGAGCCATTTATGGCTCTAAATAAGGTGCTTCGAAATGGGCGCGCGGACTTGGTTTCTCTAAGTAATTATTCTAAGACATTAAGAACTTATCGCCAAACCGCTACTTCTTAGCTCACTGATAAATTAATACTGGAAATAATTACTTACATTTTTTTGCTTAAATTGATTTAATCTATTGTAATCTATTTATGTAAACTTATTTTTTATGTGACTTCATAAAAAATAACAGTAAAAATTAAAAACTGCCGACTGGGTTAAAATATGAAACGTTCAATGAATGATAGTGAACAGACAAGCTCCAAAACTACGAACAGATCAGACCCCCGATTCAGAACGAAGTTATCGACCGATTCGGTAAATTTATTTTAATTATAGTGAATAATCCGCTAGAAGGTAGCAATAAATATTTTAATATGTGAAAGCCAAAGGCCTTAAGTTTTCACAAACTAAATTACATAATAACTACCATACTTAAAAAAATAATTAAAAATAAAAGTAAATAACCGAATCGGTCGATAACTTTGTTCTGAATCGGGGGGCAGGTCCCTGATCACAACCCATAAGCTATACCTATTGATTATCAAGATTTTTCAAAAGTTAAGTCAACCTCAAAGTTAAATTATATAATATATGTTGACAAAGGATAGGAGGATGACAGTACCCACAACCTCTAAAAACAGAGTTTCATAAAAAAAAAATGACGTCAAATTTTGACGTCATTTATTTTTAATTTGCCTGTCAAGACGACCTCACTCCACCTGAAAGAAAGCGGTCGTTAGATCCAGCCAGATATGAGGCTGACAAGCACAGTCTTGCAAACGAATCCCTGAGCTGGCTATCCTCACCTTGAAGGCCTGCAGAAATACAAGAGTAACACACGTGCGCTGGGAGAGCATTCCACGTCTGGATGGTACGAAAAAGAAACGAGTCACGGAACCTTTTAGTGCGGGCCAACAGATGCTGGATCGTGTGTGGATGACGACGTAGTCCAGCACTCGTGGTATGGGAGTGGAAGGGTGAGGATCGAAAAAGCTGGAACAACTTCTCAGGGCATTGCTCGTTGTAAAGGCGATAGAGAACACTCAACCTGGCAAAATAACCCAGGTTTTAGTATGAGACTTTAACAACTGACATTAATTAAGTCTACTAATACCTAATTATCTGACCAGCCTGTTAACGCAAAGGCAGCGATCCTGCCTTTAGCGCCGGATGTTGTGGGTTCGATCCCCACCCATGACAAACATTTATGCGAAGAAATTGTCCTAGATGTTTACTTATTTAATTAAAAGCCTAGTCCCAGAAACTGGCATGGCTACTGCATTAACGATACCTGACACTTGATTATTCGTCGAACTAGTCATTAAAATACTACATTATTCAGAAGTTAAAGCTATTCTTGCACCGATCGCGAATGTCAAGATTATTTTGTTGTGTGACATAATAACAAAAAAATGGGTCAAATTACAACAAGATCAACTGACCCCTAACAAAGCAGAGCTCGTACTATGGGCATCAGAGACTGATGATAACCATATTTACTCGTTTAAATAATATTTCTAAATACATACTTCCATAGATAATAACACCCAGACAAACAACAAACACAAATGTTCGTCACATACGAGTAAATGTTTGTCATGACTCATCGAACCCACGACCTCCGGCGCTAAAGGCAGGATCTCTGCCATGCCAGTTCAGAAAATAAGTTTAACAACATGACGACGTGTAGTGGTTTGTCGTTCGTAAGATAGACAAATTATTTAGGGAGACATTTCAGTACCAACCTCTTCATTGACTGTTTATTTTTTGCATGAATGACCGTTATTTTGTGTTACCCTTTTGAATATTTTTTTATTCATTTTGTACCTCAAGAAACCTATTTATATATTTTCTTCGTCCTCTTAGCACTAACACATTAGCTGCCACGAGAGTCACCGGTGACCGGCAAACAATAGATTTTCTATTGCGTCTGGTTTGGCCGCAGTCAAAGGCTCGTAAATACTAATGTCGATCGATTGCAGAATAAGATATCGTAATTTCCAACCAGACAAAGGTTATACGGCGTCTAACTATTAAGTAGGTATTATTTAGTCATTCTGTCCCTGGATGGTGCCTTGGATGTGCAAGTACAAAGTATATGATACTTAAAAAACATTTCACTAAGATTATTTAATCCAAACTTAGGCAAACCTATCACATTGTTGCTAGAGATTGAGACTTGTATTTATGTCGTATCATATGACCAATCAGAGCATCGAGATCTTTATCAGCCAATCAGCTCTCAAAACGTAATTGCTCATTCGCTATCGTCCTAGAAATCGCCGGATTTTTGCGACCAGCCTGAAAATAATCGGAATAATAGCGAAGGTATTAGTCAGATTTTTAATATCCGGCATATGCGATCATCCTAGAATTTGCGCAAAATTCTGTTTTTTTTATTGTCCTACGATATTACATACATATTCGTTATTTACTCAGTACCAATGGGTCAGTCATCAAAGTTATAATCACGCACTCTTAAACCGTGTTTGTTTTGATACATTACACATTTATCTCAAACAAAATCCGTACTTGACAATAGTTTTGAGTGAAGTTTTTGTATGAACTGTCATTTTGAAATCTCTACTCAAGCACATATCAGTGCTTGAGGAACGATTCTAGAATACGTGCCTTAGTCTTTGCTAACTGTCTTGGGCTTTAGTCTAAACTTTCACAGTAAATTCTACATAGCCATACATATAGTTAGTTACCAACCCTATTCATCCAACAACAACACACCTCGGCTGCATCACAATCGGACAAACACACAAACATACATTTCATCTCCTTGTGTACGCAGCGCGATAAGCAAAATGGCCGTCGCCGATGAGAAGTAAATACATAAATAAATAGATATGAGCTTTGCTGCGGACGACACAGAGGTTGTTTTAGTATGGACATGACTTTCGTGATGAGCATTTTGAAAACTCTCAACTCTTAGATGTCAACATAAAAATATAATAACCCATATCCTTTCATGTCAGAGTGCCGAGTGCGAGTTGCAGTGAGAGAAGTGAATAACTTCAGCATCGCGTTTGCGAGAAAAAAAACGCGAATTTGTATGGCATCGAGTCAACGCCATCTAGCGGCCTTAATGTTCCCCGAATTCGCCACTAGATGGCGCTGACTCGATTCCATACTAATTGACATTTACGTGCTCGCAAAACGCGATGGTGAAGTCATTTAATTCTCTCACTGCAACTCGCACTCGGCACTCTGTTCTTCCGTACTGGTTCATGCTTAGACAAAAATACAGAATTTTTACATCGTTACCGTTTCGGCTACCATTTCCTCCGACTTCAATAAATGAATATTTCAGCTTCTTAGTATGTTAAATTTCCATGTGCCCTAAGCAACCAAATATGGCACAATGCTGTAAAGTGTTTCACTATTATACTGGCTATTCGATATCAATTATCCCATTTAAAATATTACATCAGTTTCCAATCATTTCAGTTTGATAGAAGACGGAACTCCAGTTATTATCAGTTATCACCTTTATCGGTAGCATTAAATATAATGGGAACCAATTTGATATACAATGTTGAATATAGACTCTTTTTGTATATGGGCGTATATGCCTTTAACTAATCGCAATAAAGTTTTGCTATCTCTTGTTGTCATAAAACTCGTAAACTAATCGCTAATAACGATATTAATAATTCAATTGATTATTTGCAAAACATGTGTAACCTACAGACACAAATACTACACATAGAAAATCATCACCGTACGTTGATGTATAAATAGAAAATGTTGACCTAATGCTTATCTACAGGACATGACAGACCTAGCCTAGTGCAGAAATTAATTTATAGTTGATATAATTGACGTTTATAACCATAGTCTTAATACTGAACTCTGACATTTGATATATATTTTATAACACCTAATGAGTTTTATCATTGTCGTTAATAAGACAACAATTAATAACTAAATAATTCAATATCAAAGTAGGAAGTTGGACATCTTTCTTTTTTAGCATTTTCACTTACGTATATTACTTCTAAATCATATTGCTTTATCGTAATGAGTAATACTAATACCTATCTTACGACCTTGAATAAAGTTATCCCATTAGTAAATATTTATCATTAACTCAAACAGGAAATAGTCATTATCAACTTTAATTATAACCAACAATAATGTATGACTTCACTCCTTTGTAGCCGATAGATTCCTTGTTAATGGGTTTAGGTAAATTAATCTACAACTGACGATACATAAACTTATTATTTGTATCATAAAACAGTTAAACAAAGATAGAAACTAGAAAAAATCGACCTGATCCTAGGACTCAAGCGGATCCTAGGATCAGGTAATTTTTTTTAGTTTTATCTTAGTGTAGCAAAAAGTGCATTGTTAAATGCTACAAATTCTAATTCACTTACCATAAAAAGTTTGCCAAAAAGAAAAAGACAAAACTTGGTGCCAAGCCAAATAATACCAGTAACAAGTGATCTTATCCACACTAACATTTCGTCCACGTAGCGCAGTCTAAACTATGGGCAACTTTGCACACTGTTCGTGCTCCGATACACTGCCGGCTACCTTAACCAAACGGGGCTGCATACGTCATATACTCCCACGTTACTACGTTTAATGTACAGTTGCGTTTATATATTTATGTTGATGAACAAAAATATTTGGTAGTAGCTGTTGCCCACGACTTCATCCGCGTGGTAATGAAGATATGTATTACAGGAGTACTCCTAGTAACGAAGATTGATACAAACTATCAACCCCAAAAACAACCCCTTATTGGTCGAATTTCGCAAAATCCCGCCTGAATAAGCACCTACATCGGCGGGGACTGATACACATACAAAAATATGCTATTAAACACGCTGTTTAATGGACAAAAAACACGAATGTTTGTCACTGTCTTGGATTTGAGCCGAATACAGAACCTTGGCGCTATAGGGAGCAGTAACTACCTAACTATATTCATCACAGATTTGAAAAATAACGCAAAATATGCCAAGCTTTCCATTAAAAAAGGCGAACCGATCAAAAGTACAAGAACAAACAGATTCCTTACCTGATCCTTGATCAGTCCTTTGTGTATCGAGCCGGGCTAATCTCTCAAAGCCAATCCCTTCACAATTCA
Organism: Udea olivalis; assembly: GCA_947369235.1. Classification (NCBI taxonomy): domain Eukaryota; kingdom Metazoa; phylum Arthropoda; class Insecta; order Lepidoptera; family Crambidae; genus Udea; species Udea olivalis. Next base: position 2,119,231 of record OX376362.1, on the reverse strand, counting down.
ATTAGGGCCGATCATTCAAGATTTTTCAGTCGCCTCGCTAAACGACGCATCAAACGACGTCAAACATAATCAATTTTACAAAATACCCCCTTTGGCTTTTTCTTTTCCTATGAAATAAATCTGTTCTGAATTGTGAAAAAAAGTGCCAACATTTTGAACAAACACTCAAATTTCATCTTTACTTCCTCAAAACTAAGACTCAACTTTGCTTAAACAATTCACAACTTACGATGGTTTAGTGTGGATTGGGCAAAATATGATAACACTGTGTGAAGATATCGAAGTTAACTTTATTAGTATTCGCTTCGATCGATTTTATGCCCTAACGTGAGCATTTTAAGGTACATTTTGGGCTGTCTGTAATATGTTTGGTACTGATCGACATCAATAGAGTATCGCTGTATATTATCGTTATAATGCCGTATTAGGAACGAGCCGTTCGAGGGAGAATTTGGCTAATATATGAGGGCGATGGTACAGTGTCTACATGACATGTGTTTGTGGTTGATGTTCACTTCGAGAAAAAATATTCACGTACGGTTCTAATACTGCACGCCACTTCAACACTACATTGTTGGCCAACAGTAGTGAGTTTGATTCCCACAAGTTTTCATGTGACGAACATTCGCGCTAGTTTTCCGTTTTTAGTACAAGTATGCATTTAAAAATATGAAAATATGTACATCAGTGTCTGACACCCATAGTACCTACATACAAACTCTGCTTAGTTTCAGAATCAGACGATTCTGGTGTCAGATTTCCTTGATTTGGACGTAGCTGCCATCATTGCGTTTTACTTTGATTTACTCGTAATAGTCTCGATCTCGAAGGATAAACTTAGGGAGATCTTGAAAAAACAAATATCCACCAGATAGTGGTTTCTATGATATACCTACTGAATTGTATATGATATAATATATGGAAATGCATTTGAAGATATACTACTTAACGTAATGAAGTGCTTTATCAACCCATATTATAATAATAATTTCAATTAAAAAATTACGGTTATTCCCGCCAACGAATGGTATGGTTTTACATTTTCCATACACGAGGATGTGCAAGCCAAGCCGCGAAATCATTAGACCGTTTCTAAAGATAGTAACGCTGGAAAAATCTATTTCAGATCTTGATGATCTCGAGCGGGAATCGAACCCGCGTCTTACAATCCGGGTGACTGCTCTAAGCCACTGAGCTACCGAAACCTCAGAGGAACGAACGAATTTCTCCAGTATATGCTTACGTTGCAAGCCAACGTTATTTCATCAATCTTTAAATATGAAAACCGCGTCGTTTATTCCCATTTACGTTCATATTTAAGCCATATTTTATATTTAGGTGAGATATTTTCTTCGATGGGAAATATAGAAATATCTTTATCTACGGGTTGCCGATCGGGAGCCATATCTCACTCTGATTACCCCATTAAGGAATACACACGATGCGATGGGATGTTATGACTATGAGTCAATAATGTGAGAAGATTTGTCTTCATATTATGGTATTATTGTTATGGTAGGCTCCTTTGATTTGATAGTCTTAAGACTGGAGATAATTTCCCAGATACATATTAAATAACCTTGGTTTAATCAAGGCAAGAGAGAGAAGACAATTTCTAGGTGAGTGTGGAACATCATCATCCTTGTCATCGCTTACCGATGATAGGCGAGACTGATGCCAGTCGCAAACCCATTTGGTATAAAAATAAATCAGTCGAATTGTGTATAGACACTTGAAAATATGAATCTAAATTACCTACAGGTAGTGATTCAACACAAGTGCGACTACAGATAATTTGTGAAAGTCAAAGTGTCTGCTTGAGATACGAAACTTTTTATGCAGATTTGAACAGTGCAACAATGAACATAAAGACGAAATTTACTAATGGTATTCCTGAATTCAATAACTGCACTATATCTATGGCTGGACTTAAACTAGGCTTAACTTTCTTTGATGACATCAGTCATCTACGTATCGAACTATACTCGTTATACTGTCTTTGTGCTTAGCAATGACCTTCATACACTGAAGTGTTTGTTTACCAAGGCTACATTGTTGGGTATTAAGCACAAATTACGCGTGGCGTGACAGATAGTCCGTTTAGAATAAACCACCATTTTGATCACGCACACAGACAAAGTGAGTTTACAGGTGATACCGGTGAGCGTCAGTATTGCGGCCAGTCGTACTCTCGCGAGTGTTTCTGTAAACTCTTTATTTTGTGGCATTAGTATACTTGCAAGTTGCAACGCTTGTTAGGTAGGTACGAGCCAAAGTGATCACAGCCCAGACTTTGTTACGAAAACTGAGAATTGAAAAAAAAAATGAGTCTGCATTTTCGAAAAGCTTTCGTGGCCTCCCATCTTTATTAGGGATCTGAACCATCCGTATCGTATCGTCTGGCCTTGTATCTGGAGGTCGTGTGGGTACCGTGAGGTTTTAGGTAGGCAGTAGAAGTCGCAAACATCGACGTCGTCCCTAACTTTGATGAAAAAAAAACATACCTAGGTTCTCAATTTGTAAACAGTATTTGCATTGCGATATAAATAAATTAAATACATATTTGGGACAATTTACATCAAGATCATCTGAACCCAAACTAAGCAGAGCTTATACTATGGGTGTCAGAGACTACTAAACATACTAAAATATTTCTAAATACATACTTAAAAATAACACACAAACACACAACAAACACAAATGTTCGTCACATAAATGTTTGTTATGGGTGGGGACCTCCAGCGCTAAAGGCAGGATTGCTGCCATTGTGCCATGACTGAAACACCTGAGATATGAAACGAATAAGTAAAACATGTTAATTGATTGGACAGTAGAAGCGTAGATTTATATAGCAATAGTATATAAAAGTATTATCGAGATATTTTTATCATGGATGTTGCGATACAAGCGTTGCTTAGTGCAAAGTCCGCTAGATATGAGCCAAAACTTGTAAACATTTAAAAAAAATAAACATTACTCACTTACCTGCAATTTAATAACAAGCATATTCTATTTGTTACAGAAACTAAGATGCCGGCCTCAAAGGACTACACCACCAAGAGCCACTTCGGCCGGTCATATTCATCTAGTAAGTTAATCAATTATATATTCTTTGTTTACTGTTTAAAAATGATAACAATTCCTTTAAGTTCCGAAAAAACCCTTATTAGATGTAGAAAGCCAGAAAACCTTGCGCACAACTTTGAAATGTTCGTTTTTTTTAAAATATATACCTATAAATATTTCAGTTGCAATGCTTGTTAGTTTGCTTAGGTAAACAGATTCTCTGTCCAGCAAAATATAACAATAAAGAATACCTCGTAATGTATTATAATGTGGTACAGTCTAAAGCACAAATATGAGTCCGTTTTAAAGGCTTCAAAAATATTTATGATCCGATTATTATATATACTTTTCACTGTACATAAGACAGGAAATGGGTTATATCTGCTGATTTATGTGTACCTTCGTCTCTTTTCGGCGAGTTGCAACATTAAAGTACAGTTTAAATTCTTATTTTTTTTAATAATAAGCTTGTACTGATAGTCCTGACATGACACTCAGGTTTCCAGGCTTCAGACAGAACCTTACGAGAATTTCCTGTTGCTTTACAGACGAAACCAGCATGTCAGCAAGGGTCTATCACCCAGCAACTAACCTGATGCCTGCGAGCCCCCCACTTTCTCCCACCGGATCAGCGCCCAACTTCCCGAATAGATCTAACGGTCACAGCTGGGGGCGACAGAACAGCCAAAATGGCGGAAAATACGGCTCATGACAAGATGGCTGCCGAACAAATCAGCTGATATTGCAAATAAAGATGTGATACTGAGGCAAATATTTGAAGGTTGGAGAAGTGAAAAAAAAGGCGTAACAAAATTGAAAACGAGCAGAAAATATGTCAAAAATGTGTATAACTTAACTATAGGTTGTCGGTATTTAAAGCTTGCCATTAATTGAAAATAATAATCGTCTAATTCTGAATCAAACTTCGATACACCTATATTGACACCTAATGGCATTAAACTGTTTTGTAGTAACGAAATGTTCGTCGAGTTATAGTTGGGTGATAGGCTACTTTTTAAGTTATTAATAAAAAAGGTAAATATTGCTATAAAACGACCTCAATCTTGCCCTAATATCAAAAAGTCCTCTACGTATGACATGTGTGTTTTGTTACTTTTCGACGCAAAAACCACTGAACGGATTTAAAGAAATCTTTACAGTAATACAGCTTATACATCGAAATAACACATAGGCTACTTAAGAACAATTACTGCTCCCAAAGATGGCGGCTAAGTAAGTAAGTGTCACAAATTTTAACAAAATCAGAAATGTTCAGGAGACACTGCATAAATCGTCAGTAATAGACGCAAAGGCCTAGGATGATGATGAGACACAATGTATTGCACTGCTGATAAAATAATTCAAAAACAATGCTTCATCAGTGGTGAGTTTCAAGGTCGAGTTCTGTTTTTTGTATCTCAAAAACACGCAATAACTGTTATCAAATGGTACCATGTTTACTGTGCTGCACTATCAGCAATTACCTATCTATATTGCGATAAGTACCTTCAGACACTGCCAGACCGCATGTCAATATCGTTTGATTTGATAACGTAAAAGGCAGCAATGATAATAATGATAACAATTTAAAAAATAGGATTCATGATGTCATAAAATATTTTTATATTAAACACAAATTTTTCATGTTTTTACACTTTTTTCATATTTTAAAAAAGTAGAGTTTCATAGTAATCTTTTTTTTTTACTAATATTCAAACAAATCGGGTTCTTCTCATAGTTTTCTATACAATTCTATCAAATACTTGTATTTATCAGAAATCGTATTTGCGGGATAAATTATGTTTTCTTGCAAACACATACCTGCCCTACGTACAAAAGTACTTACTCATTTCATTCAAAAAATCACGAGCACAATCCGCAAAGCTGTTTCAAAAATAATTAGTCATTTTCCAATAAATAAAAAAATGTCCTAGTAAGCTTAGCAGGGAAGGCTTAGGTTGTTACCATGAAAAAAATACAAGAAATTAAGTATAATTATGTACATACTTGTTAGTGTTTAATTAGATAAATTTAATTTCTTATTTAATATTTTTTGAACTAGTAATTAAATCCAATTTTCATACCAGGTTTCATGGCAAAAATTATGGATTCACTTTCCATACATTAAAATAAGTATTATGAACAAGAACAATACATTTTCTTACTATTTCCAACCTTAAGTATTTGCAACTGGTAGGCGTGTTTTACCTACGTATAGATCTGTAAATACAGTTAAAAATAATTATAGACTAATTTGAATGTAGCATTTATATTTTTTGGATAATGTTATTGCGAATATTGTTGTATGTATAATAATTTCAGTAGATAGTCATAAATACGGTGCTATGTCAATGAAATGACTTGATTGTTACAAACAAAAAGGCTGCGATAACCGCAAACCATAAATATAATGAATAAAATCTTAATTTTGTACATAGTATGGCATTATGTTGTGAATCAAATCTTTTTCAAATAAACTGTGTACTAATGTCACGTTTTAGTGGCATATAGAAGTAATATTTTATTTTGTTTTTTGTAATAAATATTAGAAAAATATGTATTTGTTTTATTTTTACCTCATTCTACATTTTTTCCACTAAGGCATGGCTATCGTAACCTTTCACAGTTGTTGCGTAAAATACAATATATTATTAACGTTAGCGTATTTCTATTTTAGAGCGTGATACTACATTAATTATTCGTACTTATCCAAGTACAGTTTAGCATTATTAACACTTGAATTTCTCTGGTGAACCATTTTTTTTTAAATATTGCCCGTCAAGATGACCTCACTCCACCTGATGGAAAGCGGTCGTGAGGTCCTTAAATGAGGTTGACAAGCCCAGTCATTCAAACGAATCACCAGACTGGCCATCCTCACCTTGAAGGCCTGCAGAAGTGCCTTTTCACGCCCCGCTTGAAGAACCCGGGACTATACGAGGAAGGAAACACATGTGCTGGAAGAGCGTTCCACGTCTGGATGGTACGACAAAGAAACGAGTCGCCGAACCTTTTAGTTCAGGCCAACAAATGTTGAATTGTGTGTGGGTGACGCCGTAGTCCAGCACGCGTGGTGGAACCTACAGCAACGTAAACACCGTTTTTATATCCATTTTAATTCACTAGTGGTGCTATAAGAAGTTTCAAACAGACTGGCGATTATAGTTGACGTTAATACGAGTAAAATCCACGGTAGTGGTACTATACAGATCACAGAAAACAATATTAGGGTTATGTAATATATGTCTACCAAATTCTACCATAAATGTTTTGTCATGTTGGTTCCGCCATCTCCTTTTCATCATCGGAGCACAAGACGCACATGAGCCTTCCACCCGCACGTTGTGGATATTCCAGCACAAAACGTTTTGCGGACTCCTTCATAATGCGAAGAGCAAAGGAGTGGAACTCGCTGCCCGCGCATGTGTTTCCGAACCAATACAATCTAGGTATTTTTAGGACAAGAGTGAATAGCCATTTACTAGGCAGACATGTACCATCATAGATCGCATCGTCACTTACCATCAGGAGCGATTGCTATCAAGTACTGTCTAGTCCTACATTGAAAAAAATAATTAAATCCTGCACAAATGACATTTTTAGTTCCATTACTCTTCACTAGTGGTGCTGTATCGAAATTCAAATGTTTTACTACAGACGAAAGCGCCTTTTGCTAGCGCAAACTCAGGGCACGTGTACATAATGGATACCTTCAGTTGAGATCAACACAGTACCCCTCCATGGGCTTACACCAATGACTGTCTAGCGTCACAGGGGTGACGTTTTCGTAAGGGATTTTGGTACAGGGACTAAAAAATTGCTATAGTTTCGAAAACTCATGGTAGACGTACAGATGGCAGACTGCGCCCGCGTAAGCAGTGTTGACGTTTTTGTATCGGATCTCGGTACGGCCCTAGTGATTTAAAATAGAACCGAAAAAGTGCTGCCTAGGAATGGGAGTTGGTCCTGTACTGTAGCATCAACATGAAAATATTTTTTTGAGAAATTTAGTCCCGGAAAAAGAAAAAAAAATCAATAATAATAATAATAGATCGTTTATTTCAGACCACAAATAATCCATATTAACACAACAATAAGTAAAAAGATAAAAATGATACAAAATAAAACACACAGTAGGTATACATCACAAAAACAAAACCGAACCTCAAGCCTTTTCACGGACTGGACCCAACTGCACTCAGTGCATATGCAATTGCATCCAGTGCGCGAACCAAGGCGAGTCCCAGCGGTCTGCAAACACCCTTAGGATGCCGTTCGAGGTGGCGCGCAGCCTCAGCCTGCACACTATTTTTTCCAATGAAAATATTTTAAACAAGAAGCTGTCTTCCTTTGGACTCCTGGGATATATTTTTATGCGCTTTTAATTACAGATTAGTGATAGTCTGAGGAACAAAATGCACTATGTGAGCAATAATGGCCTATATATTATAACCTTGGTACAACTTCCATACACAATTAGGCAATCTCCTTTCCGAATGCAACGATCGCTGTTTCCGTGGCGGAATCTCTCGGTAGACATGCTTACTGATAATAGTAATGTGGGGTAACACGTTCACAGTCCCTTAAACTACCTGACAGACTACAGAAGCAATAGCTAAAATATAATTGTGTAACTATGAATGATCAATTTACACTCAAATAAACCCATACTTATTAATCAAACTTAGCAAAAAATTTAAAGTAATATTAGGTACCCTAAAACCATATTAATCCCAGTTTCATAGTGTATATAATAACAAAAAGCATATCATTATAAAAAATAATAATAATAAGTTAATGCAACAAAACTAAATATTCCGTGCACAACCACTCACGAGGAGACATCTATTATAAGTTTTATGAAACATTCAACTGTACCACTATCGATAAATCACATCAACACTTCGTTCAACAATGCGTGTACAGATGTCGGTAGTTGTCACTAAATTTTCGCAGCATGTGTAGCGCCATCTAGTAAGTTGTTGTCGCATTACAATCGTAAACATAATGATCCGAGAAAAATATGATATCTGACATGGGTTCTCAGGAAATATCTAGTAAGTACGATAGATGGCAGTAATCAGCAGAATTCTTATGTAAAAATGCATGCACTCTTTTCTGTTTATACTTTAACCACTCTATTATATAAACGTGACCTCCTGCAGAATGAAACCATAATCATTCAGATCAAGTTATCGTAGCAAGGATTAGGATTGATTATTTGCCAAATTAAATGTGCCAAGATTTTTTTAAAATGTGACTGGATTTCATAATACAACATTAACTTGATGTCACTTATAGGAATTTGCATTCTGATCGTCAAAATTATTAAACAAATTACAATTAATAAAATAAACAGAAGTAAAAAAAAAAACACATGTCAAATAAAATTATAAAAATAAAACAATTCAATCAAAAATAAAAATAAATAATTAATAAGTCATCCGAAGTCATTATTCAAAAATTCTTCAATACAATAATACGCTTTTTCCTACAAAAGGTTTCTCAGCTGACGTCGGAATGTTTCGTCAGATTGTACGTCTTTTAACGCTAGGGGTAGATGGTTGTAGCAGGTGGGGCCAATAACTCGTGGGTTCTTGGGAGTGAAAGTGGGCGAAATAGACTTGCCTCAGAGCGTCGGCAGAGTTAAGTGGTTTTGATTTTCTTATCGCAAAGACAAGCACCACTCAGTCTATCGCAAAGCTTGTCAACATGGCTCTTCCAGTTCAGATTGCAGTCAATCGTGAACCCAGGAACCTGCTTTCATTACATACTGGCAGTATAGTACAAGCAACTAATCTTGCATTCTTAGAATAATTACTTAAAGAAACCAAGTCCGCGCGCCCTCTTTGAAGCAACTTAATTGGAGCCATAAATGGCTCCAAACGGACCGCTTTGCAGTGTTCATTACAGCTTCGCAATGTTCAATGTCAAAGCGCGCCGCACGTAAGCAAGTAATAGTCACGCATGTGTGGATCGGATTAGTGCTTCATTTTTGACGGGGCGGTTGAATGAAGACTATCCTTCTAAACGTTATATTATAAGTTTTCATTAATTTGGTCAAATGTAGGTATGTTAATGACCGAGTAGGCCACGAAGGCGGAGCTCGGCCCAAATCTGAAGGTACTGAGTTCAAATCTCAGGCCAGGCTTATGATTTATCGTATCTTTTATAGGTGCACAGCATGCAATTGACACTTTAACGCTTGAATTAAAAAAGCTAAATTAACACTAAACTTTAATTCTGTAAAATCAGATAAAAATCCATTTCTTTTCCAAAAAACATTTCATCATTCATTTTTTAAAATCACAAACTCATCCCCACAAAGTTTTTTCCCTAATTTATAACTTGTGATAAAGGAATTATTCCGGCCGGGTCACGGGTTCGGTTCCCGGCTTATCTTTCAATGCGATGGGCTTCCGTTTTCGCCTTATTAATTAGCTGAAGGAAATTAAGAGAGAGAAAAAATGGCACGATTTCTTTGACATTGCTTTTATAATTCGCCGTTGGGTGTTCATTTTGGTTTTAATATACGATTTAACGATTTGAGGCCATCGGTTTGAATGATTTTAAGTATTTCAGGGGGTGTCGCGGTTGTTTTAAGGAAATGAATACTTTCATTCCCTTTTGGAAGTTATTTTTTACTTCATTACATTTTATTTAAGCATTAAATGCCAGGTTTCTCTTAAAAAATTGTTCTTTTAAATATTAGTTAACTTTCTGCTTCATGGCTTTCAAACACTACAAGCGACATTTATGTGTGATAACGTCAACACTGATCGTTTCAGCAATAACTTGATTTTATTGATCTCCATTATTGCATCTTTGCTGGGCAACAAAAGATCAGTTTATTAGAGAGATACTTGTACTTTTTCATCAGTGCCAACCTTTTTTAATCCCACGTTTGAGTTCTCTGGAAAAACTGTAAAAGTCAACACAACAAAACCCTGTTTACCTCAAAGCGATACATCAAAAAGAGCCCGATAAACATTGAAAAACTTCCCCGATTCCGGAACACCAAGTTATTAATTAAAACGCAGGGACGATCATAAATCTATAACTTTTAAGATATTTTAAATTAAAATGCTCCTATCTCCACCTCGGAACTTGGACAATAACTCGGAAAGTATTGGTTGAAGATAGAATTCTGATAGTAATAAATTTGAAAGTAAAAGCTTTCACTGTTATTAATTTTCGAGAAAGGCGTTGTCGTTAGTCATATAAAATCAAACATACGAAAAACATGTTGAAAATGCCTTAACGATCACGACTTAACATATCTATGAATTTCCACGTGATGGTTGCCACAGTTCTAAGCTGCCACGAGGAAAAAAAATCAAAAAAAATCATGAACATTTTGTTTTCTTTATTAAATTGGTCATAATCTTCATCTAAATAATCGTAGTCAACATTATCGATCGTTAATTGCAAATGGAAGTCCAGTTAAGAATAAGACTAGTTACCCTGAAAAACATTAGCGTTAATGGTTGGCGTTAATTTACAAATACCGTAACTATGTATTTGTGTCAATTTGCTAAAAATACACAAGAAACATCACCAAATTCGCAGCGTTCTCACACTCATCAAAATGCTATCCGCGATCTATCCATGAGTCATAGCAATTGATTTAGAGCTGAATAATTCGATTGAATTCAATCAGTTGGCGACGCGTCCGATGGGAACATTTCGGCGGTTCAAGGCTGGGTGCTGGTGAAGTCTTTCTGATGGATTGGTCAGCGTGGTCGACCACAGCTAGAGCGTAAGGCTGCTTTTCCACCAGAGATGTGTTATGCAGCTATATTGCAAGCTAAGCTACGAAACTATTAGACCGTTTCCACTGACGCAATGTATCGAAGCATAGCTGTGCGAGGACAATGCGCAGCTCGAGCCATGCGATGTATCAACAGTAGGGCCCACCCTTACGTATTTTTGTATTATGATTGTGGTAAAGCTATCTCTCAAGGTTTGTGGGAGAAATTGCTATTAACGAGTCAAAAGGCGAAATTGGTACCTACTGTTAGTTAATCAAATGCATCACTATCAGCACACTATTGGGGTAGGGCATAATAATTATCCTTAGAAGCATCATAGCCCTCTGATAATTGCATGGACACAATAAAAAAACAAGTTCAGTCAAAATGGAGTGTGCGACCGTCAATTTGTCTGAGGAATTTATTCGCAATGTTTCGCGTAATAAACATTCTTAATCGCATCTACAACATTGCGATCTATATGTAGTTACTAGAGGTCATTCCATTCGAATCAAACATTGCCCGTTTGTATGACTTCATCCAATCTAACGTATTGATCCTTCAGTTTAACCTCCGATGCATCGATTCATTGTGAAAGTGTGTTCAGCATGTCATCGCTAATTTTAGACGCCAATAACTCGACCAATGGTCGGTTGGGGACCATCAGTGGACTATTAATAGAAAATGCATGCGGCCAACACGTGATATCTTAATGATAGTAAACTTAGGGAGTGATAACGAAGCCAACAGTTTACAATTGAATACATTTACGTCACAACGAAGAACCTCGTAAACCCTGCGAACTCTCAGAAAGGACTAAGTTTTTGAAACCTGAACTTTGAAAATTGTTGGACCTTACTTTTTCCACAACAATAAGTAGTAGTAATTAGGTTATCACTGCAATTTGATGAATATGGCATCACCTTGCTTGCTAAATGCAAGTTTAAAAATAAAACAAAAAAATAATCTCCAAATTGCAAAAAATATGCCCCGGGTGAGGATCGAACTCACGACCTTAAGATTATGAGACTTACGCGCTGCCTACTGCGCCACCGAGGCGTTGCGAAAGAACTCGAAAATGTTGATTACATTTCGTTGACTTGACCTATTTTATTTTTATCTTTCGAAAGTAATTTGATGAAAAAGATAGGTAGGTAGTAATATTGTTGTGTTTTTTGTTTTTTTAATACTTCAGCACAAAACGAACTATTTATGGAATGCGTTAATCGGTATGTCAAGTAAGATGAGTTAATTAGGTAGATAGACAAATTATGTTCTTTAATGTATATTGAAAATAGGAACTAATAACTAAGCATTAATATTAAAAGAATGTATAGTTTAGGCAGCCTTATCCCTATTGGGAAACTCTTCCAGGCAAGCTGATAAAGGAAAAAAGATTAAGAAACGGTCAAGTACGTACACAATAATTACAGAAACTAAGATTAGGTTCATTAAGAAATAAAATAAAGATTTAGTATGCAACCTAAATACTCGTACATCAACAATCTTTCTGTTTTATAGGTGAGTATTTCGATAGGTACATTGACTGGCCTGTTGGCGCAATGACCAACAGCCTTTCCTGCCTTCAGCGCCGGAGGTCGTGGGTTCGATTTCCACCTATTTACGTGAAGAACATTTGTGTTTGTTGTGTGTCTGGGTGTTATTATTACTTTAAGTATGTATTTGGAAATATTATGTAAGTATGTTTATCAGTCTCTGACACTCATAGTACAAGCTGTGCTTATTTTGGGGCAGATGATCTTGGTATGTGTAAATATTTATTATTTATTCATTAAAATACAATTGTATATTTATAGCATGTCTAGGTAGATATTTAAAACGTATAATCTTGTATTTCTCAGCAATTGAATTGTAATGTTCTTATGAGAAATAAATGTCTTAAACCTAAAAAATGTTGGTGTAAGATTGACCCTGATATTTTATTATATCTTTAAGAAAAAATATTTACTAAACTTACATGTGTAGCTCTCCCTTTCATTTCTATTGACATGTGACAGCGCAGCATCAATTTGGGGTGTCCTCAACGTTTGATTAGCGTTTGTGGAAACGAGGGTTAATGAAGCATATTTAATAGGAATAATGTTTAAATGAATTTCACCCAAAAAAGAAACTGGCCAATAAAATAGATCAGCAATCGTCGGTTAATATCCGGTCAGTATCGCGACATCTGCCCCATCACCCGGATGAGCGGCCGGCGCGTGTCCGGCGCGCCCGGTTCACCGGACAATTATTGCACCGGGTTAAAGGTCAGTGCAGACCCTAAATCCTTAAATTTAGTTTTGTTGCATAAAATCTTTCGCGAACCAAAATAAATAGTAACATTGACGACACGATTGGCGCAGTGTGCTGAAGCACGGTTTCTCGCCTTAACTTCCGTGGTGTCCCGGGTTCGATTCCCGGTCGGGTCGATTCAAAAAAATGGCTTTTTCTAAATTGGCTCGAGTCTGGGTGTGCTGGGAGACGCCCCTGGCTTATTTCCCTGTCTGGTACCTCGTAACACAAGGATATTTATCCTTACTTCGAGACCATGGCAAGTGGTGTGTTGTCTGGCGCATATTTATTTATTTATTTATTATTTATTACTTCACTTATCTCATTCAACCCATTGGACAGTTACAGTAAATTGTTTAAAAGAAAAAGTGCGTATGGTCCGGTGGAAAAAAACAAATTAAAGTACCTGTTTATAGAAAGGAACATTTTTGGAAATTCAACAACTATTTAGCTCCGTAAGTAAGAATTTCGCTTGTTCAAAACTTTTCAGTCGCCCTTGCACTATTCGCAAGAGGTCACACCATAATATACGAGTATTCATATCTCGCATCGGTAAGCTTACTTTTAAATGTTATTTGGTTAGAGGTTAAGACGAGGAATCGATAAAAAGGTTATCGTTATGGAACAAATACTGAAAGTAAATCAAAAGAATCCCTTTTGGGCATATCAGGGAGTATGTTAAGTATAATTATATGGTCAGTTTAGAGGCTTTATGTGGCCGTCTTAGGCTGTTCGAATCTTTGTTTTATAAGAGGTGTTTTTAATATTCGTTTTTGTGCTTTGGATCATCATGGTGCATGAGCAAAATGAAGTAAATTTACTCATAAATCTGGCTAATAAATTATAATTTTAATCGGTTTTGAGATTGCTGAGAAAAATTGGAATCCTCTCGCATTTCCGAGGCGTCGCCAGAAAATACTAATATTACTCGTAGATACGATGACGACCGACAGCCTGTACTAACCTTTACGAAAATTCGAATCCAAACCGATAGGCGAACTAAATGCTTCCATCCTCATAACTACACAAGCCGAACCTTAAAACTACAGCATTAAGGGTCACAACACAATAGATTCAAAATTTCCATGATTTCCGAACTTATGTGGAGGTATTGATGCGTGACGTCACACGTGTGTCAGATTAATAACTATAAATGCACAAACAGTTTGCTTTTGTATTGAATTTTTTTTTTGCAATATTTTTGAATAAGGTTTTTATAAAATGGATTGTCAGCAGGAGTTTAAAACACCATTTTGTTTTCTAATAAAAACGGGTTTTTGCAACAAAACAAAATTACAGTAAATTATACTTATTTTTCTCGACGTTTCGGCGACAATTGCGTGTCACCGTGGCCACGAGCGGACTCCGCTCCGTAATTTTGTTTCGTTGCAAAAACCCGTTTTTATCAGAATTTGTTAAAATGCAACAAGAAAGTTTAAAATGTTACCATATTGTTTTTAAGATTTAAGATTTACCTTATAAAAAATGAATTTTCCCAAATAATTATCGATAAGTATAGTCCGCCTTTTGTACTATAATGTTTTAGGTGGTGAACAATTAGGCCAACCTTTACAAAACCACTGCAAAATGGGTCTTTTGGTAACACTGTAAGGCGCTCACATCCAGGGCTTGGTATTCGGATATCCGAATATTGGTATTATTCGGATATTCGCTTCATTTACTATTCGGCTAATATTGAGAGTAGAATTCGTTTTTTTTATTTTTCTAATACCCACTTCATAATAATACCTATAAACTCGATTGTGAACGGAAAGAAAGAACGACAGATTTAAAAGAGGTATGTTATTTCTATTTTGTTATTTTTACCAACTTCATAAAAGGAGGAGGTTCTAAATTCAACGATATGTATTTTTATGTTTGTTACCTTCGGCACTTTTGACTGGGTGAACCGATTTTGATTTTCTTTTTTATTTGAAAGCTGGTGCTTCTCGTGTGGTCCCATTTTAATTTGGTCCATTTCTGAGAGTGGCATCCATGAGGAAGCCATAATAGTCTTAAATTTGGATAAAGTATATATGTATGCGCGACAAATGAACAAATATTACGCCAACCGATTTCGATGATTCTTTTCTTTTGGAAAGGATGTACTTTATGGGTAGTTTGATGAGAGTTTGGTTAGGTTAGGTTAGATTATGGGATCCATTACAAAGTAACGGAACTCTTTAATTCTTAGGACCCAATGAACGATACTTTGTCGATGTATAAAAAGAACAAGAACCGATTCACTAAAAATCAAGAAACAAACAAATATTAAAACAAAAATAACTAACTTAAAAAAAAATGTATCTACTATGAAGTAAAAAAATAATAATAATAATAATTGCGTATTCTTCTTAAACTTATACGATAATGTAATGTGGGTACAATTATTTTTATTGTTGGAGTCGCTGTCAGCCAAGGTATATTTGTAACTACCCACAAACTTAAACATGAGATGTGAAAAATATTTCTTACTGTATTTTGATTGCTAGGTAGGTCCAAGGAAACACTACAATGTAGATACTCAAGTGTTTCCTTGGCTCACACCCACTTATAAGTTTTAGAATAATACGCAATTTTTTCTACTTCTTATTGCAAATTATTTTGTTTCAGAATAATTGTTAAAAATTAGGATAGTTCATTTAATTTGAGTCTATAGGAGAAAGTATCTAATTAATTTTATTACTTTAATAATAAAAGAACTGTTTGGTAATTAGAAGTTGATTTTTTTTGGTGGTTTTAAAACTAACACATCAGCTAAATTATATTTTAGTCAGTACGAATACGAAACGAAGCTAATAAATGATTAAAAAAGGGATAGTACTTAATGGAACGACATACTAACCTAACCACCAAAAATACTATCTGAGCCTCTGAATATTCTAAAATCAGTGTTTTGTGGCCGACATATTAATTCTGGGCCGCATTTCAGTATTTTTAGTTGCTAAGTTTATTATTTTTCTTGAAAAATAACGTAGTTTTTCTCTTTTCACATCATAATATTCGACTTGAATATAATCCTTTTATAAAATCCACGAATTCTTGTGCTATGAAGTGAAAAATTCAAAAAATTCGTAAAATCCGAATAATAGATTAGGAAGTATCCAAAATATTCGAATAGTAAATAATATGTATAGCTTGATGTCGTAGAAAATGTGTAAGTAAATAAAATCTCAATTTACAAGTACGAGTATTATTATTACTACGACATATTTTTGCGAATAAATCTTGACTGTGACGGGAAAGAGCGAAGTTCCTACCGAGGTTTTCCCCATGACCTATAGCATGGAGTTCTTAAAAAGGGTTTTATGAAGAGGTTTTTACAAAGTCAGCAACACATATAATGCTCCTTTATATATCTACCTAAAATTTATTCATTATAATTGTATTCCTATCTATCTGTTCTTTTTGAATCCCACCCTTTCCCAACACCTTAGGATTTAAGACAAATTATGATGAAAATATGCAAAACAAGTGTCTTTATGAAAACAGTTCCCCTAAAAATTGTCTTCTCGAAATAGTTTCTACCACGTAAACTATGAAAATTGACTGTATCACATTTGTGGTTCACTTAGTTTTTTTTAATTTCAAATGGGTTTGCGTTTGGCCTCAGTCTCGCCTGGTAGTAATGACGAGGCCGATAGTGGTGCACGCTTACCCATACAAAAATCTGTGATTTAAATCATAGATTTTTGTTTCAAATTCATATCATATACTTAATATCAAATCAAGTATTATTATTGCTCATAATGTTTGCCTTTGAAGTGTTCTCACGAACATTTTTTTGCCACTTATGTTCATATGCCGAAAATTCACTTCTGGCTGTGCTCACAGTTCTATCTAACACATTTTCTGTGAACCGAAAATCTATGAAAATTCTGTCTGTGAAGCAAGGGATCACCCAGATTACGTGTGAATTACACTAGCGGCGCTGTACCGAAGTCCCAATCAAAAATGGCAACGCAAATGACATCAGCTGTCATTGGTGTAAACTTATGGTATACATACTTGTTTTCCTAATCTTTCAGTACGTCTACCACGAGTTGCCAATCTAAATTTACGTTATCGTTCGGGTAAACAATTGCATTGGGATGACACATGACATGACAATGCCAAATCCCAATACATTTATTTACACGAACGATAATGTAAATTTAAAGTGACAACTCGTGGTAGACGTACAGGCGACCTACTTGCTTGTTTCTAACGATGTAAAAATAGCCAAGGAGGCGTATCTGAAGATTACTGAAATGAAACTTCAGCCATACATTCACAATGCGAAATATCAATAAAAACAAACTTACAATTAAAAAACGAAACAAAAGCCGGACTTGGCACCCCGCTGCTTTATCCAAACTCGAAAATGGACAAAGAAATAAAAACTAACAAGAAGTAACTAGAGCCAAACTAATAGTGCACTTTTTGGCAAGTTTATGTGGAGAGTCGATACGAACGCAATAAATAATATCTGGCGTAAATAAGTACAAAGAATTTGGCAGTCGTTCTGGACAACGCCACGAATACAAAGCGACTGGATATGGCATGGAAAGTTAACTGATTTCAAATTCACTATCACTCTCGCACCACACATCATCTTTTGGCCTGCACGCTCTTCCTGTGCAGGGGTTTCCTTCTTCCCATATCAAGGTTTTTCAAAAGTGGCTTGATGGAGACTTTCTAGGTGAGGTTCACTTGCACAAATTGTAACTGCATTACTGTACTTGTCAACCTCATCCTTCGATCTACACGCCGCTTTGAAGCAGGTGAAAATTGCACAGCAAGAAATTCGTTTGTTTAATATGTAGTCCAATATCTGAAGTCGGACAGAAACCCGGGGGTATCAATTTTTTCGGATCGCCAACCCGCATTTGACAAGCCTATTGATTAAGTCAATATTCATCAATTGTAGCAATGATTTCAATGACGGAGGCCTTTTCCCAACATTAGTATTTTATATCTGTGTGTAGTTTTTTTTTTAATTTGAATAGGGATAGCGTTTAGTCTCAGCTTTGCCTGGTGGTAAGCAATGCCGAGGCCGATGGTGATGCGTATTCACTCTGGCCTTGAAGACACCAATCATATAATTATCTGGAAGCACAGATGCAGAGGAACGTTCCACTCATTAGCGTGGTGTGGACCAGAAAAGACGCAACAAACAGTTGAGTGTAATTGGTGGGAAGTCAACTACATGGGGGTGGAAGTCCCGGCGTCTATTATTAGCTAAAATAGCCAGTTCCAGTATTTCTACATCTTGTAATGGCCAGTTAGTCCGCGTAAGTTGGACAATAATCGCTAATGGACCGATGCGGGGCCACAACTCACGCCTGTTCTAATAGGACTATTCCGATGTTATCCAGTGGAAGTCCACTGGTTAAGTAGCTGGCCAGGGATTTTTAGTGATCCTTTGTCAGATTTTTGCATGGAACATGGTCACCCAACATTGAAGCCCGATCGTTTGTAGTTATGGGCTCATGTATCATTCGCACGCTTCGGACCGTTTTCTTCGCACGCTTCAGACAGTTTTTTCAGAAAGGTAGCTACGCCTTCCAAGGGCTTTGTGATCGGGTTTATTGGGATTTGAGAAATTTCGAACTACTGGGAAGCAGTTGTCTTAAATCACCTGCCGACCAAAAACTAAATCATTGAAACAGGATACTTGATACCCTCAGGCACCCCGCGCGCGACAATATATCCCAATGTGTCAGAAGACAATATTATAGATATGTGACAACGATAAAAGCTCGAGCGCTTTTGTATCTCCTCGTAAAACGTTGACATTCTTACTTGGTCCAGGCAAATAATCGTATGTAAAAACAAGATATTAATGATTTTGTCTATTCTGCAGTAATTTCCAAGTGTAACTAAATAAATTAAGAGCCAGAAGTGTCCCGTGCAGAGCGTGCGTCTTGCTTAGCTTGCGTTTTCCTAAGTCACGGCCGGATTTATAACTTGCTGCTCTACGAGCCATCGACGGAGACCTGTTCAGATTAGGATACTGAAATGGGACAGTTTAGAATAGTTTGTTTGAATTTCAAATGTGAAGGTATGAATGCCTTCACGCCTGAACCACTAAATCAATCATGATGATTTTTGGTGGAGTTACAGGACATAGGCAAAGTATTTTTTTTTTTTTTTATATTGCCCGTCAAGATGACCTCACTCCACCTGATGGAAAGCGGTCGTGAGGTCCAGATATGAGGTTGACAAGCCCAGTCATTCAAACGATTCACTGGGCTGGCCATCATCACCTTGAAGGCCTGCAGAAATGCCTTTTCACGCCCCGCTTGAAGAACCCGGGACTATAAGAGGAAGGAAACACATGTGCTGGAAGAGCGTTCCACGTCTGGATGGTACGACAAAGAAACGAGTCACCGAACCTTTTAGTTCGGGCCAACAAATGTTGAATTGTGTGTGGGTGACGCCGTAGTCCAGCACGCGTGGTACGGGAGTGGAAAGGTGAGGGTGGGATAAGCTGGAATAACTCGTCAGAGCATTCCCCATTGTAGAAGCGATAGAGAACACTTAGCCTGGCAATGTCTCTACGCAATTGGAGAGGCTCAAGGGTCAAAGTTGCCTCTGGGTTTCCAATAATACGGATAGCACGCCGCTGCAACCTGTCAAGAGCTTCGAGTAGGTACTTAGCGGAACCGTCCTAGAGATGAGAGCAGTATTCCACACACGAGCGAACTTGTGTCTTATACAAGAGACAGAGCTGCTCAGGCGTGAAGAATCGTCTCACTCTGTTCAGGACTCCGAGTTTACGGGATGCAGTTCTAATGATGATTGTATTGCAAACGAGCCTCCCAAACAGAGTTCGCTCTGTCAAATGTTCGACAGCTGGTGTGCATTATCTCGCCCATTTTTCCCCGACTTGATTTACATAAACTATTATTTTTCACTGAATTTTTTGTTCAATCATAATAAAATATAGACTATGTCACTCCTGAATAGTTTGGTAAAAGAATATTCATGATCGGATCAGTAGTTTCGGAGCATTTCAATACAAACAAACAATCAAACAATCAAATTATGATATTAGTATAGATTACAAATTGAATCTTTTAACGAAATGAGAGAGCCAAGTGTTCTAAAAATAAAAGACATGTAATGAGGTGTCCATTAGAACTCAGAAACTCTCTGAGCTTTTTTCATGATGCCTAGTAGTAAATAATTACGGTTGTAGTCAGCAAGCTCTTGAAAAAGGATAGCTACTTAAGCTGTGTTTGATTACTTAAATTAAAAAAAAATTGTAGCAGATGTCTCCTTTTAAGATTTGAGGCATCCACATTCTATAATTAGACTTACAAAAAAACTATAGAACTAAGGTTCAGAACAAACACTCATTTTCTTTACGGCACATGTCGCGACATAAAACTGACAAATAAAAATTTGATGATGTAAATGACGCACTTTCAAAGGTTGTACAATGGATCACAGTAAATTCTACAGCCTAATGCAAAAAAACACTGAATGTATTAATTTCAAGTTGCCTAATGTTAAAGATAACCACATTGACCTAAAAATAGACAGCAATACTATGAAGCTTGTTAATTCTACAGTTTTTCTTGGAATCACATTAGATTCAAAAACTTCAATGGACCCCTCATATAACAGCCCTCTCAGGCAGATTAAGTTCGGCTGCATTTGCAGTGAGAAGAAATAGGTTATTAACAGATGTTGATACTGCTCGTTCGGTTTATTTTAGTTATTTCCACAGTGTAATGTCTTACGGCATTGTACTTTGGGGTAAAGCCGCGGTTATACAAACCATCGTTGTATTCCTGAAGCGAGTGATCAGATCCATAAGCTTCGTGCACGGGTTTCACTTAGAGAGCTTTTTAAGGAAATTGGTATCCTTACTATTAATTGGCTTCACAATATATTTACAATTGCATTGTTTTGGTAAGAAAAAATATTGGTCTCTATACAAAAGCCATAGATATACAATGCAAAAATACTAGGAATAAGGATATAATTGCGCTTCCACTCTTTAGGTTACAAAAAGTTTTAGGATCCTTTATGGGGCAAGGTATACATTATTACAACAAGATCCCAAAAGCCATTTGTGAGTTACCACTATATAGATTCAAAAATCACATCAAAGCAGCTTTATTGAAATAGGGGTATTATACTACAAAAGACTACCTTAAAGCTAAAAATGCCTGGGTGTAAGCTCTCTACTCGATGCGGGATTAGATAACTCTATTGTAACAGATATTTTTTTGTAATACCTAGTAATACTTAGTTTGTACCGACTGGCTAACAGTTTTTCTTTTTTAATTGTTTTAATGGCTTGAAGTTTATTTTCTTTTATGTTTGTTTTTGTTCCATTGTGAGTCACACTCAGTGAGTTTATTTCTATCAAAATGACACATTATACTTTACCAATGCCTGTTGTAAACCCAAAACAAGTTTAAAAGAGTAACTGCTGAGTTTCTCGTCGGGTATTCTCAGCAAGAAACAACTCCGACGCGGTGGCAGAGTCGCATTATATCTGTATACTGTGTATTTATATATCTAAATTATTATAGTATTTATGTCTATTATTTAGTATATTTTGCTTTAGATTTGAAGATTTAAAAGTACTTACTGTGAAAGTCTATTTGAATAAAGTTATTTGTGTTTGAGTTTGAGTTTGACACAGACAGACGAATGGAAGGTTTTATTTCTTTAAGTAACCTTTTCACAAAATGATATATTTTTTTAAAGAAATGGCAATAATTGCCAGATAAAACATTCCTTTTACTATTTAGTAAATGAGATTAAATAAGGTGGTTTTGTGTCAAAACTGTTTTGACGAGATCAACTGTTTTGACCCACCTGAGCTCAGGCAGCCTAATCTAAACAGGCAACGCATAAGGGCGGCTCCACACGCGGTGATGCAATCGCGTTACTAAGGCCACCTTAGACAACATACTTTATCCGCACTCACAATTAGTTGCCGTGAGATGGCAGGTAAAACTATACGACAGCGGCAACTATGGAGCCGTCGAGGGAGACAAAATTTCGGACTGCACTGCCTAAAAATAAAACCCACTGCAATACCTACACATAAAAATTATCTGAACCCCTAACAAAGCAGAGCTTAGTTTAATTTTCATTTGAATGTTTTTTGTACTTTTTTTTACCAAAAAATCAGGTAAAATCTACATTTTCTTCATTATTTTAAGCATTTTCAAATGTTTCCTCCATAAATATGCGTCATTACACAAACCCAACGATTTAAATGTCCTGAAATCTGTTATTTGTTGACAATCTAACACAGAAAAGCCACATAATTTCGTAGTAGAATTTTAATTATTATCACCTTTTTAATATCGATCTTTACCTTCATATAACTCGGAAACGTGACACTTTAGGGTACCATATTAGTGTCTTCTATCTATTTATACCATTTTCATCGTGCGCGGAAACTAAAAAAAAAATGGCGGCATGTGGCTATGCCAGCATCCATACAAAATATTCAAACCCCTTTGTATTATAGGTTCAGTAAATATTATTAGTACCTTATTACCGCCCTACGCTCCAGTTCAGTGGGCAAATTTTTGATACCAAAAAACACATAAAATAAATAAAAACTAATGAGCCTTTGAGTGCCCGTGAACGAAAAATATACTTAAAAATACCGCAGTCGTCTCCACAGCACTCCTGTTCCTTGGCTAAAGTGTCTCAGCGCTGAAGTCGTTAGCAACAAACTCCACACATTTGTGTCACCGGATACAATCCCATTATAATTTTAAATTTTAAGCTCATCTATTTGGGTTGGCCAATCTGTCGCTCCGTAATCTTTGATGCGTTTTTAATATGGAACACTTTGTGGGTTTTCTTTTTAGGAAAATGGAGTAGGACTTTTTGTTTTTAAGGAAAGTTTTGTTTTGTTGTATGACAAATGTAACCGAAACACAAAGAACAATGATGTTTGCGAATTGTGATTATTAGTGTTGTTAATAAATCCGTTATCTTATTTACCTACTGGATCTCGGTCGCCGTACGTTAGGGTAAGTCAGTTCAGGTTTATCGACAAAACCAAATTACCAAACTAGGACATAATTTAATTCAGTTTGTGTTAGTTAACGTTTCCAATGTGTAAAGTAAGTACCTTGCATGTCTCAGAAAAACAGTCTGCATATGGATCTAAAGAACAGTACAAAGTAAATGGAAATTCTGTCAGTAGTTTTCAAGTTATACTGATCAAACTAATTCTAAAAGTGTTTTTTCTAATGTTAACTTACACTAACTCAGTTGTCATTGGTGACTTTTTCATTGTAAATATAAAATACAATAATAGTACCTAATTAAATGAGTACATCTCACATTCGTCGTTCGAGTACATTCAAATTTGGTCGGCCATTTGAAACTGCCCAGTTCAATCGATGCGTGAAAATTTTCCGCCCTGAAAGAACACATATAATTGCTCGTAATATTAAAGTGATAAAGAAAATGGAAAAATCCAACAAAGGGTTGAAATAATTAATTGTCCAGTGTTCCCCTTGTTAATTACTTCGAAAAAACTCCTCAATCAGACTGCTATATGGAATAAAATAAAAATATCATTAGGTAAGGGTGCCTTTTCTAAATCGTTGAATAATACGGTGGGCACAGGTGCGTCGTTTGTTGAACGAAGTTTTTTTCGCTTTTTAGGGTTACTTGGGACATTGAGATTTTCTATTTTTTAACTGTTTTTATGCAATATAAGTAACAGTAACGGCCCACCTGATGGTAAGAGGCTACCGCACTGTTTGCAAAAGAAGTCTGGTCAAGAAAACATGCATGATCATAGCAGGTGAAAATATCAAACCCCTCTCTCATCTCTGCCTGCCTTGGGGAGAAAAGGGTGATGGCTTGTAACAAAATAAAAGGTCGACAAATTACGTACACTGCTAGATGACCAATAAGTCTTCTAGCTGACGATTCTACACTGCTGACTCCCCGATGAGCTCTGCTTGTGGTTTGATCCTCAGAATCAAAGCTTTTTGAAATATTTTCTTTAGTAATCATTTGTGTGGTTATGTCTAGGTGTTGGTATCCAAGTTATTATGTATATAAGTATTTTATAGTATCTCAGTAGTATAGCCCCTGACATTCATCTTATGAGCTCAGCTCAGTTTTGTCTCAGTTCAGTCAAACAATATTCGTTAAAGGTAACAGATGTATTCTGTAAAGAACCATATTAGAATTTTCTTAAATAATTTTTTTGCAAGTTATTATAATTATTATTTAGTAATTTTCCCAACCAGATCGCACATTAAGCATTAGTACAATTGAGTTTTCTTAAAAATATGGGTTCCTAAATAATGGTTTGATTATATAATTATAACGTGTGATTTAATTAGCAAAACACATAACTTTGCCTGTGGAGAAAAAAAAGAACAGGCTGGCTTAGGATTCTGAGATGTAGTCCCCTTCACCCATACTTATACCATTTAACTAATTAAATTACAAAAAATATGCTTTCACGCACACACAACATTATTAACTCTTAAAAACCATACGGACCAGCTTTATAAAAATACACCTGCTTAGAGGAGGTACGGGACAAATGGCACAGAAATACTAATTAAATATAGCGAGGAATATTTTAATAAGTTTACGCGCGGACTAAAGCAAATATTATGTCTGCCCGGCATGTAAGCGTTGAATTTTAATATCATTACTTGCACGGAGTTTTTAATTTTATAAAAGCAAGTTCCTTTTGTGAAGAGTGTAGCGAATGCAGGTGTTATGGCTAAGTAGCGCTTTTTGGCCTTTTTTGTTGATCTATGTTGCCTTGTGAATGTTTCTTTTGAGATATTATGAGGAAACTGTGTGCTTTTAGATTTTTCGTTGTATTTTTTAGGTAAATGATAATATGAGTCATACCAGAATTGTAGAAAAACCTAGCTGTGAAATTAAATTATTATAATTTATCCAAGGTTGCCTTGAAAATCTATTTCGTACCGGTATCATACTTTAAAAAACCATAACATTACGATTTTTATGAATACGGAACCAGTAACATGCGTAACAATGTTACCTACACACTAGGTCCTAGTTTATGCAAGGCATTGAAATCTATACTAATATTGTAAAGAGGAAAAATATATATATATTTTTTAATATATTTCCCGTCAAGATGACTTCACTCCACCTGATGGAAAGCGGTCGTGAGGTCCAAATATGAGGTTGACAAGCCCAGTCATTCAACGAATCACCGGGCTGGCCATCCTCACCTTGAAGGCCTGCATAAATGCCTTTTCACACCCCGCTTGAAGAACCCGGGACTATACGAGGAAGGAAACACATGTGCTGGAAGAGTGTTCCACGTCTGGATGGTACGACAAAGAAACGAGTCACCGAACCTTTTAGTTCGGGCCAACAAATGTTGAATTGTGTGTGGGTGACGCCGTAGTCCAGCACGCGTGGTACGGGAGTGGAAAGGTGAGGGTGGAATGAGCTGGAATAACTCGTCAGAGCATTCCCCATTGTAGAAGCGATAGAGAACACTTAGCCTAGCAATGTCTCTACGCAATTGGAGAGGCTCAAGGGTCAAAGTTGCCTCTGGGTTTCCAATAATACGTTTTTGTTTGTTTTTTCATTGAATAGTCTCCGAAACTACAGCACCAATTATAAAAGAAAAATCATTAATATAAAGCTACATTATCAGGGAGTGACATAGGCTAGATTTTTTTTCAATTTAGGCTATATTTTAGCCGCTATTTATTAAAATATGAGTACTAAACTCTATCGAGATTCTATTACTGAATCGTAGCAGTTGGATCTTCCGACTCTGTACAATGATTTGATATATTTTTTTAACGAACTTTCAAAGTACCTTTTGCTTCTAAGGCGGCGCTCGTAACCACTTCACTGAATAGGTTGTCGGAATAACTGCTTTTTTAGCAGTTTCCGTAAATCAAGAATATATTTCAGCAAGAAGACAATGCCTAATAATCTCACGTTTCTCATTCCATCATCCTTACAAAATAAAATACCAATCTTCTTGGTGATTCCATCAGCATTTACAAGTCAGAATGCAATAAATTGTCTTCGGTGATTTGCAAAGTACAATTAAAACGCCGAAGACGTCTGGCCTCACCCTTTTTCCCCTCAATTTGTCCCGATCGGTAATTAACTCTTCGAAAAGGGACTTTAGAAAATCTCCATCATTAATTTACTTATCTTTGGCATCGGAAGGGAACTAGTAGCTGCTACTTTTAATGACACTTGTCATTACTTTTGTTCAAAAGTTAAGCTCAACAAATTAACGTTCTCATGACCTTTGTTCTATGTTATGACAGCATCTATTTTTGTATGTATTTAATTCGCGAAGAATAAGTTAAACTTTTATTTATATTGAACTTCATATTTTGCATAGAACAACAACAAATACAGCCTTATACGTCCCACTGCTGGGCACAGGCCTCACCTTAACTATGAGGTGATATGAGCCATACTCCAACACGCGGGCTCAGTGCGGATTGTTGGAGAGGTGAATGTAAGGCTAGTGATGAACCTTATCGTCAGATGTTATCAAGCCGCCTTTTTAGGCCTCTGACTAGGCTTTACGACAGATATCTTGCGACGTTAGCCAGGACTAACTATTTAACGTGCCTTCCGAAGCACGGTGATGACCGAAAAACACATCACTTAATTTCGGTCGGGATGGTCACCCATCCATGTCCCGACCTGACCGGCGTTGCTTAACATCGGATCGTTGCCGATGCGCTGCCGTCACTTAAGCCACGGGCACCTTAATTTTAGAAAATAGCCTTTTGCATAGTGTCTATATGCAATAATTAAAAAAATATCTAAAACACTCATAATAAACGTTACAAAATCATTTTCAAGAAACTCTCATTCTTTATTATTACATTATGTTAGTACATAAAGTTGGCAACTGCTACACACTTGACGTTGAGTGTCACGATACAATGTATGTACATGCATATACCCTTGACTATGAGTGCTCATCGTCACACCTTGTCAAAATTAGGTAATCTCTTAGTTAATAGAACATGTTCTGAGATATGAAATTTGTACGTTTGCCAGTTGTGATTGAAGTATTTGCATTTTTAAACTATTTTTACTGTGACTCATATTTTTTATTCCAGACAAAATCATTGGACCACACAGGAAGCGACTGACAGATCGAAAGGGCGGAGAGGGTTAGAAGTCCATTTTTCCCTATTTCCCCACAACAGATCCGCAGAGTGCCAAGGGCGACCATAGATGGTGTTTCGATATCTTTATCAACATATTATATTTTATGACATACAATAAAAACGTGAGATAAATTGGACAGTACGGTTTTTAAATGATGGGTTTGAAATCCTTTTTTGTAGGTGGTTCTGCCTAGCTAGTGAGCAAATGTTAAGTGAAGTTTTTTAACAGTTCGCTCAAAATATACGTATTGGATGAGTTGACGCGTTAATTTGATAAATAATTTGAAGGGTCGCTGATCTTTACATGATTTTACTTTAAGCTTCGATTACTCCGGAAGTTTAAGCCCCGCAGGTATTTTTGTTTTTATTAAATCTGATTAATTATAGCTCTAAAAGTTATAAGTACAATATTCCCACCTAGGAAAAACATTCGTTTGCTGAACATGTGTCTGTTCTGTGTATGAGTGCTATTATCTACTTATATAATGTAATTTTTTTCTGTTTTTATTTAACATAGAATGTCCCACTGGCAAAGGTCTCCCCCATATGTTTATCAGTTTTTGGCATAAGTATAAGCTCTACTTAGTTAAGGACTAGATGAACTTGGTTTAAGATGTTTATTTAGTATTTAGATTAATTTATTTAGTATTAATGCAGTGAAATGGTACGGCAGCTGAAGAAAAAGTTAGTATTTATTAGTCATTTACATGCTCTCACAGAGTCATCAAATAAACTGACTAGAAAACAATCGACCTTATCAAAAATGAGAATTGGTCATGATATTTTATTTCATAAACACAGTTGCCGTCCAATCTGAAAAGCTGATCCTAACCCAGAAACACCCTATCGAGTCCTTCGACAAATAAAGTGAAGATAAAAAAATATCCGACCACTAACAGAGCAACTTCCGAACACGGATATTTATGGACAGAAGGGCTGTTTTATTGTACGATGTTCCATTTTAACCCACTCGCCCCCGGCCATCCGCACTTTATATGAATGCATTTACACCGTTATGTTACATGTGTGATATAAAATACCAATGCTACATTTGACCTGAGTTTGTGACCAGACAAAAAGGACAAGTAGGGTAGAGCAGATACCTTTATCATCGATTGGCGGTTAGCCCAATCATGAAATCATGCAATCTTGTAGACCTCACTTTAAACAACATAGGATAATGACACTAACAGGTATATATTTACGAGTCGTGCAAATTTGTGAGCAATCACGCTAACTTGTAATCACCAGTAAAAAAACTCAAATTTGAAGAGAAATTACCGAGACGAAAATACTCTAAAGCCACCCTTTTCGAAATGGAAGCTATACACGTCAGCTTCTCATTCCATGATGATCAAAATATACAACAAGTTACCAAATTAGATTAAGAAAGCTGAAACAACTCCTTCTTTTATTAAATGGCTTCGTAAATTTGTAATAACTGAGTGTTATTATGAAATTAAAGAATTCTTCGATGATAAAAAAAAGGGTGTCTAAAATTTTCCCTAAATATTATATGTAAATATGTAAAAAGAAACGTTCTTTTTATATGTAATTGTTGATTTTTAACTATTTTATATATCACCATACCCTCACAGGTCGCTACATTGTAACCCTGCACTTTATGTACCTATCTCTAAGATTACTTTGTACTACCACTCAATGTGGTAAGCAATAAATGATTATGATAATGACTATGATGAAAAACCATCAATTACTAACAATGATGACATTTAGGGCCCGAGTTAACAACAGAAAAGCTACACATTAGGCGATAATACGACTTGACGGAATAACAAAGCATCACTTGTAGGAAATCAATAAACGTGAAGCAAAAGTATTCAAGTAAAATGCATTACTTTTTGATAATTTTTAGTTTTTGCGGTAATGTTTAAAATGTAGGTAGTTCACAGATTTTCTCTTCGATATTGTGAATAGTTTATTTATTTGTTATTTAATACAATAAAAAACATTAAAATGTACAGCTAAATGCTGGTTGAGGAATTGAAACTGTGCCTGGAAAATGTATGACGGTGTGAGTGGTAGCACCTTTTATTCGACGTTTGGAAAAATAACTTTATTTTTATCTGCGTATTTATTCCTTATAGTGGGTCTCTTGGCGTGATAAGCAGATAGCTGGAGAATATTGTCATGCTTGAAGAAATTTACTTTTGGCAGGTCATTCCGCCGAAGCTGCTTGTCGGTGATTTATTTGAAGGAAAGTTATTGTGTTTATTGGATAGTTTTCAGAAGATTGTGCCTTGTGGTTGAGCATTCTAGGCCCGAGTCCGTGTGATCACTATTTCAATTCTGGAATAATCCCTTCCTTTTTGTTTGCTGAACAATTATCAGCTCGTTAAAAACCCCAACAACCCAATTGGGTTCCAATTGTCGGCCAACAGTGGACTATTCAGTGTTTCTTTTCATGATGGAATCGGTCGAATTGCAAAAACTTGTTATTCGGGATATGACCACGAGTGTATGTAATTATTAACTACTATATTTCCGCCCGCGGCTTCGCCCGCGTGGACTAATTTTTCTCACACGTTGGGTTACATCTTTTTAAAAAATATATATGCCTATAGCAATCAGGGTTGATGTAGCTTTTTAACAGAGAAAAAAAAATTGAAATCAATTTGGTAGTTTCGGAAAATACTTGCCTCAAACATACGAACTCACAAACGCTTACCTCTTAATAATATTAGTGTAGATTTTTAGGTAAATTGCTATCGGAATTTAAGATGAGTGAGATATGAAAATGGTGATCTATACAGGAAGTTTGTTATCCTGTATTTCACACTGTTTATGAACTTGCACTGGAAAATGACAACATTCAAACTCGAACGCACTGTCGTAACTACTAAGTACTACTCTCTACTCTGGTTACCATCAATATACACACAAAATAACACCATAATGCAAAACTATGATAATACATTTACTAAAAAAGGGATACCCACGTAAAGACAACGTAACAGAATTCCCATATCATTGCCAATAAAGTAAACGGCCTAAAAATAACCAACCCCCAAATCCCGAAGGGGTTAATCTTCCCCGACTTCCCCTATGGATGGACAGACAAATTGACCACTGGACGTAGTGGGAATTCGTTATTGGAATCGTTTGGGATTTATTTGACAAAATTGGCAAGTGATTGTTTTTATTTGATTTTGTAAGGGTTAGGAAAATGTTGACAGGTAACATAAGTAGTTTGAGGGTTGGAGAGCGAGTGGAAATAGGAGTGGGTAATACCAGAGTGAACGAGAGTGCGGAAATACCTCAATTTGAACAAGCCCTTAGGCAATACCTCAACTTTAGCAAGGATCACTTTTGAAAAATGTTTTTTTTTTATTTTGTAAAATACGTTATTTACCACTCAAATGATTTTATTTCATCTCCATAACACATACTCAATACTCAATTCTTTATTGCATTTCACAGCATGAACCCTGTCAGGCAAAACAAAAATAAAAACCATTGTTCATACTTAATATTGAATGAAATCTAATTATTATTTAGATACTCGTATACATTATAGATCTCGTATAGATTATTATTTAGGTATAAATAATATTTTTATTATATATTCTTATCAATAGTTTAGTTTTAAGTATCATATCATAATCTAGTGGTCCTAATGCTTTTTTAATGCTATACAACTACAAGGAGCCACTCTCCTAAATCCGTTCCTGCAGCATTTCCAAAATGTATTTTAAAGAAGTCCACAATCACATTGTCAGTATTCCCTGCATGGTGGAACTAGCAGGGAATACTGACATTGTGTGTGTGTGTGTGTGACACTCTTCACGGATAATTAAAAGTCCAACTAATATAGCAAAACACAACACTAACAAATGTAAGTATGGGATACATTTTATAACTGAAAGAACTAGGTGCAAGCAAGATGTCGACCCTCAGTGGGAGCGTTTTTAAAAGCAAATACACATTCGGGGAATGCTATTTGGAAATCGAATCTTTTTTTTTATGTAATAGAGAGCAAACGAGCTGGAAGGTCACCTGATGGAAAGTGATCACCTCCGCCCATGGACAACTGCAACACCCGAGGTGTCACCGATACGTTGCTTGCCAAAAAAAGTAAAATTGAAAAAGGTTTGACAGAAGCAAAGCGCTTGCGATTACCAACTCCTCATTTGGTAAGCATGGTGATTGAGCCCACACCCTTTAAATCAGTTTTATTTTACTTCACTATTCCCAGTACATCATCAAGTAAGCAATCAAATTCGAATCTTTAACCCTAAAACGCGCACTGAATTTTTAAACCGAACAAAAAATACCCTTGTAGCGTATCCCATAAAAAATACGCACAGAGGCATTGAAAGATTGAGAGGGGCGAAACACTTACCTCCTCAATTTATGGCCAAATCTGACCCGTGGGACGGTCGTGGCCAGCCTAACAACGTTAGCCAAGTCGAAAAACTTATAAGCCCCGAACCTTGGGAAATAGGCCTGTATTCGCGGCAAAATTGATTGGGGACGAGTGAGTGATTTTTTAGGAGAACAAGACGAGTAGCTTTTTAGGGTTAGGGTGCGTGTTGATTTAAAATAAGGACGATTGATTTATTTATTTGTATTGTTATTGCATAAACTGACTAAAAGCGAACTTGTTACTAACAAAGTGGTGAAAGAAGAACGTGTTTTTGGAATAGAAGCAACCAGCATCTTAGCTTATTTATGGTTGTCACCTACAATACTATGAAATGTGGGCTCCTGATTATTTTGGTCAACAAAACAGAAAAAAAAGCCTCTGATTACCACATCTATGATGTATGAGCTTATTTTATTCGTGACTTATCAATTAGCATAGAAAGAAACAAAAAGAGTTCTATCACTAACATTAATGTCTAGGCACCGGTGTAGCTATGTTACTAAGACGAATTTTATACATGTCTTTTAACACAAGATTCAGTCAAAATGATGACGTATAGTTTTTATTTTCCTTCTCTATAAATTATGGTCAATTTGGTCATGAGCTCAGGTGAATACATTTTGCAAATAAGTTGTACTATTCTCAATCGCTTTAGTTGAAGTTATACCTAGTTACTGTAAAGGTCTGCCTAGCTTTGTCTAGCACTAAATTATAAGGTTCCTATTACCCATTGCAAGTATCAGATAACCAACTGGTACAGGAAGCGGCGTCGTCGCGGCGCGCGACCAACCGTTGTCGTCACAATGACGCGCGCGACAATGTGTCCGCCGCGCGTGACACTTCTATTGGACAGCACAGGGTGGGTTAAAAGTGTTTAAAAAAATAGAGGAGGTTAGTGGCGCCGCGTTGGTGCGAAATATGGAAGCATCGAAATCGTCTCATAGGACGACACACGACGACTTTGTGATGCCTAAACATAAGTCCAGCGAGCCTAAGATGCGCGCCCCACGAGAAGAGTAGACAAAAAATCCTCTAATCTCGTCATTCCTCGATTTTGTCGACAATAACGAGAAATGGCGAGATTTGATTGGAGGATTTTTTGTCCACTCTTTTCGTGAGGCGTGCATCTTAGCCCCGCAGTATATCAGTGATTACTAACGGATTTGCAGCATAGTCATTCGGCATTAAGGGTCTCTTGGTAAGCTCAAAGTAGAGTCAAAGATATATAAATGCAGGGTTTTCCGGTAGACATAGTCTCCAGCCAGGGTATATTTTTAGCAATGTTCTAATAACTTAGCTTGTACTGTCTTGCTAATGGGTGTAGGATTTATCTGAATATCGGTCTGAAGACAAATGTCCTACTCCTAGAAGTAAGTATTTCATTTGATTTCATTTATTCAAATACAACATATCTACATTGTGTGTGAATGCAGATTTAAAAACAATAATATCATTAACAATAGAACAATTATTAATTATAAGGTTAGTAGTCAACGGTTTAGAATTAAATTAAATATGGATAAAAAGCAATGTCAAAAAAAAAATTATCGTTTCCCCATAAAATTTTTGGCAGTTAGTAACTCTCTTAGTAGCTTGCTGTTTTTGTCTACGCAATCCGCCATGCAGGTTATTTTTTTTTTCATTTTAGCATCCTCCTAGTCACTATTTTTTTTTTCAATTTTTCGGTAAGAAACATCCTATACATGTGGTTTATTTATGCAAGTAGCGACAATCTAGGCGTCAAGTCAAGGCGTATCGGGCATGCATCGCTGGTCCTATTCATACTCGCATTCAATAGGACCAGAGCCTATTGAGTTTCTTCGACGGCCGCTGATTATTTGGGTCACCGACTACACACTTGGTGAGGATAGAAGAGTTATTCATTAGTTTGGACTAGCACAGCATAGATGGCGTTACTACAGCTGAAAATCAAATCGAATCGAAGAATGATGAAACTAGATTAGAATTAGATGATTATTTTCATGTGATTAAACAACTAGCTACACTTCATAATAGTTATTAGTTACGGGATTTCTACCATGTACCTTTTTGTTTTCGAGTTTCTGATATTTCGGCACTGTTGCATGATCTGATCACGAAGTAACAAAAAGTAAATAAGTAGTACGAGTATAAATCCCGTAACTAATGAATAACTATTCTAATGTTAGTGACCATATATTCTTTTAAACATTCATGGTCACTAACATTAGAATAGTAACACTTTTTCATAAATTTTATCAAAGCCCAATGAATCCCAATTTTTCTTTTTTATAGAACCTAGATTATACAATAAAGCTAATAAAATCCTATCCATTTTGAACGTTTCTAAACTAGAATGCAAAAAGAAGATTACTGAATGGCTGACCAAACGGAGCAACTGGTAAGCATTCTAAAATGAAGACTGAACAAATTTCTCGGTTCACAGGAAAAATAAAAACATAATTTGATAATGATCTGTTTTTGACTTTATCCGGCTAATGCAGTGTTTATCATTTGTGGTTATCTAATACATACATATACATATATTATGACAATTTCAGTTGTAGTTAGTGTACACCACACTACTACATATAATAGTACGATACTGGTTTTGACTTATTAATAAATCCTACTTGTGTGACGTTAAACTAATAAAAAAAAAGAAAATCTAAATTGTTAATTTTGTTTTTCAAAATACTTCAAGGGCAACTTTGTTTTTGTTTATTTTAATTATTTTGTATACTTCTTCCTGTTTGTAACCTACTAAGAGGTCGGGGCCAGGTAATCCATAGCACAGGGAAACCTAGTTTGGAGTACCTGTCCCCCGCTAAGATTGTAAATTAACTAAAATACAATTTATCTTAAATCTATTGCTGTACTGTACTAGTAAGTTTTATTTTTTCTTTTGTTTTAATCTTAAGCTTTATGAATAAGTTCTGTTTTAATGTTTTTTTTAATGTGGGAGAAAATAAATAAATTTATTTATATTTATGTATTTTACTGTCAATAATTAACTATTTTAAAGATAATTACTATATATATAAAATGCATACGTCGTTATAAGAAGTTACTAAAAACTTTAAAAAAAAAACACTACTTAGATACGTTTTGACGCACCAAAACAACGTTCAAACAACAGCTTATTACTAAGACATCAGTCAGATACAAAACCGAAACAATATCATCTCTCATCAAATAATCATGTCAGAGGGGATTAAAAAAAGAAAAAATTAACATCAAAGACAAACACAAAAATTCGGTTCGCTATTCAAAAAGGACCATCAATAATTAATCAGCCATCTCGTCTGGAAATTAGCCGCCATTTGAGGGTTAAACAGAGTCCTGTGTAAAGAAAAAAAAACGTATTTTTCCCCGTAAGGAATCCTGGGGGAAATTTATATAGGAACTTCGGCTATCGAGTGGGGATACGGGAGGTAGAAAAACTAGAAATGACATTGCTAATGTGTATTATTAATAGGAAACATTCATACAAATGACTACCCTTGTTGGAGCAATGGAAGAGGTCTTAGCTATAGAGCTGGGGGTCGTGTGTTTGGACCCACCTAGGACGAATATTTATTAAACATTAAACAAAAGAGTAACTACTGAGTTTCTTGCCGGGTCTTCTAAGTGGAATTAGCTTTCCGACGCCGTTGATGGAAATTATATGTAGGTATGTATTAAATTTAGTAAATAGATCGTATTAATATTATTGGCTAAAGTTAATTGTTTTTGACAATTAGAAAGAACTGTACTTGTTTTTTTGTGACTGAAAACATTGAGTCACTTGCCTCTGACTACCCCGTTTGGTATATAATCGTGATTGTATGTGATGAGTATGAAAGACTGGATAAGTTAGAAAGCACCTCATGAACAAATAATTCTTGAATACTCGAGTCAGCCTATGCCCCATCCAGCAAAACCTTATTCAACGACCCGACCCTTGAAGTCGTATTAATGAAAAATGAAATCAACTTCGCTAATCGAATATTTTTCGCTGTAAGGAACGTCAATCGCTTCCTTGATTAGACTCCAATTGATTATTTTGGTTTGAATGAGGAACCACAGATGATATGATGATGTTGATTCGAGTTTTAAAGTGTATTTATTGATTCGACCTTTTTGACTTCACACAACGTCACTTCATAGACAGAATGAATAAAAAAATATAACAATTTATATTCTTACTGAATTAATGTGTATCTACAAATACCCATATATTACCTAGATGTTTACATCTGAACAACCGGGCAAGCTACAAGAAAGCATATTTCTCTCGATTCATCTCACCTCTGAGTGAGTTTTTGTGTCAATATTATCTCACAACGAAACATATCGAAGAGTATGAAAAAAAGTAACAAATCCATTGGAAGAACCATCTTAGGAGTTTTCATAAACTAATCTTTCATTCTGTGTTTGCATGTTTCACAAATTTCTTACTCGTACATCTCACTCTAAAATGTAAATTAATACTATTCATTCGACATTTAAAAATAGTTTGGAACTAATATTATGGCCAAAACTCACCATCACACGTGGAGATTGTACCTGTAACAAAAGTGGACATAAGTTCAGACACTGAAAAATATCGACCGATGATCTCCGATAAAAGAAATTGGTAGCTGACCAGTGACGGAAAAGGATGAAATTAGGAACTATACTGAACGGTTAAGTTTTCAGTTCATGTTTTGTTCTAAACATGAAAACACCAACATGCAAATATTTGAAAGAAAAAACCAGTTACAATACAGAAAAAATAGTATACCCATCCGAATATTTGCTAAAATCGAAATTCTCCCTCGCGCTCAAAAAAATCTCCACCAATCTGTTGATTAGCTACTTTTTGGGGGTGACATTAAACACAGATTAATCGCCCCGTCCCCGGGGGGCAAGGGGGGTAAAAATTATACTTCGAATTAATGGCAGTTTAAAAAATTAGCCCCCGAGCATGGATGCGTCGAGTGCACCGCTGTATCAAGGACTTCAGATTTGGCAGGCAATTCTCAAATGCAATGAACAGACTTCTGCTTATATAAAACTAAATGAATTGATGTTTTAGTGGACTGAATACCAGATGAGCTCCGAACTACATAAAAACTGTAAAATACATCCATGATTTTGATGAGTTTTACATATGCCTGAACGCCGCAACGACAACTTAACCTAACCTACGATTTCTTAAATGTTTCTAAAAAGCCCTTACATGTACCTACAGTAACAGTTCTACCTTACATTTGTACTGAGGTTACAAGATCAGTTTGAAGTATGCTTAACTCTGAGTTTCCTTCCGGAACTTAGAAGTAAGATTGGTAGGGCACAGTGGATATTCTAAGCATGTTGCGACTAACGCTTCATCTATCTACAAATATAGAAGCAAAAGGTCACACATTACGAAATGTCAGACACTACAAGTGCTAGGAGTTTCAAGTTTAAATGCTGTGCTAGGAGTTGTAAATTTAAATGGGTTCTTTTTAGGACTTGTAGTGCTCACTGAGACGAAATTTTGTAAAATTCGCTCCTCAAGGCGTTGTTTTTAGGGTTGACTGTTTGTAGTAATCTTCGTTACTACAAGAGCTAAATAGGACGGGATATTCCGAATAATATATAACGACAAGTAAACTAGTTTTAAATACGTGCCACCTTCATGTAGTGAAAGTATTTGATCTCAGTTTGGGTAATATATTGTTTTTCTTTTTTGTGAGTGTGTATTCTACATAATATTGTGTTGATATGTTTATTTAGTTTGACAACCAAACTACGAGCTTATATGTATACTAAGCTTAGAGTTAATGGTATTGTGAATCCTGATGAAGAGTGTCACATAAAGGTATTATTTATCGTATTAAATATTGCTTTTTTTTTTAAACATTTTTGTTTCAAGTTTCTTGTGCTCTAGTTTTTATTTACTGGTTTTTTTATTCTCTAACTTTAAAACATTATTAATTATCTTACCTTTTTCTTTTCATAGTACCTACCTATCTCGTGGATCTACATAATTTGGTCGTTTTCAATCAAAAATTAGCCGAAGTGAGTCGGGTCTCTGCGCAGGCAAATATTTTCGACATCTATTATTTTAAATGCATTTTTTCCCGAACGCTAATTCTGGAGATGGATTTCGGGGGGTGGCTAGGGGGAAATCGTCCTCTTCGAATGTTTAATGAAATACGTCGGTTAGGATTAACGTTGTGTTTCCAATTGAATGCTTGTTTTCTTGTAAATATAATGCCTACCTATATGTAAATAGCTATAAGAAACTGGGAGATTGTATTTTCGGAAAAGTATTTGGTGACAAGGTGCATGCCTGGTCACTAACAAAAATTGTTAAGATTATAGAAAAAACATCAGGTTATATTTTTACATTTGCCCAACTGGTATATGCTGCCGTGGCTGGCCTATAATCTGGAGGTCCTGTATTCAAATCACCAGTTCGCCAAGGTGAGTTTTCGGATTTTCCAAAACCTAGCCGATAAGCGTGACTATTAGTCAATGCCCACAAATTGGAGCGATTACTTGATTTCAATGATGGAGGCTAAAAAAAATAGTTCATTTTCAACAAACAAATTAGTTATTTTATTTAAAAAAATTAAGAAAGTTATTTCGTTCTTAAAAGACAATGAAAAATAATGTATCCGTATAAAAATACAAACCTCTTAACAAATTGGTTATCCATCATTTACCCATCAAAATGAGGAAAAATCTTAATCCGAAGTAAAAGCGATTTTAAGTGAGCGAAGATTTTTAGCTCGCGCTACATTAGCGTTAATCCTGAAGCGAACGGTTGGGACTAAATCGAGCATGAAAAGGAGCATAAAAATTAACAAAAAAACAATAGAATTAACATAGAAAACATCTGCCCCAAAACGGCTACCCGACCACTACTACGAGTACCGATTGGAGATGTCGATAGGAACTCGATAGTGCATTACTGAGGGTCGTAATAGTCCAAATATTTGTTCGTCTTTTGGGATTATTTTACAAGCATTACAACTAATTAAAAAAAACGCTGCCAGTATCTTCGGAACCTTGCCTAAAGGGACTCCTTTTAATAATATATTTTAGTTATTATATTATATTTTTTAAGGTTTTAAGTTTTAGGTTCATTTTAATAATTATTAATTGTTGCTTAACTGCTGCTTTGTGATGTTTTATGTAATTGTTAATAAATATTATATTATGCTTTTGAATGTAGTTAGATAGGTTATTCTACTAAGTTAAATACAATATTTTCACGACATTTAACCAAAATTTAGCATCGTGATATAATAAATTGCCGTAGCGATTATCAAAATTTGATTAATCCGTTATGGTGGCAACTTTGCTACTGTTAGTCAATTATTTTCTTATAATAGGTATATATTCAGTAACAATATGGGACACTAAACTATTTAAACCTTGGTGTATAAATAGTCTTTTGTTTTATTCTTTGTTTCTTTCATTTTTTTGGTTGTATTTTGCTTGTGTTTTCAATGTCTCAAAAAAAATTACAAACTCAGGTTTTCTACTTGTTATTTTGTAAGCACTGAAGCTTTTTTCCCCGCATAATAAAGACACAATAATTCACAAAAGAAGATAAAACGCACAGATAGTAGGGCCTTTTGTTCTAAGACTCTCAGACCGCATTGATTCCTCGCCTCTCACTCCCTCGGGGACGAATTTATCTACCTAAAAGCAATAAACATTAAAAATAAAATGGCGAATCCCCCCTCTGATCGTGTCATTAGGTCTCCAGTTGCCAACCCCCTATTAGAGTGTCTTTGTGCGTCTGTATGTGTTGGTTAATCGGTTACAACAGTTTTCCAGTACACTATTTATTGTTTTCCAACGTAGGTATAACACCTTGTTTAAGTATTTACGCCATGCCATGGTTTTCTGAAGGACGATTTCACTATAACTATCTTATTACGTCTCATATTGGAATTTTTACAAAACTAAACGTATAGGAAATACACATATTATGTATTCTTATCAAATTTTCAATTTTTCAACTATCGTAGATAGACATATAGTTTGTTGCGAAAACAAACAAATACAATATAAGATATATTTATGTGACGTCTCTTGTCTGTATTTTAATTTAATTCGATTTTAATGTTATTACAAGCACTTCCTCTCTCCTAACCCAAAGTTGCGTGCCCGACAGGGTCCATAACACTGTTCTCAAACACTACTGTAACATCTTATTTTACATTATGGTTTTGCAATAAATGATTGAGTATTGAGTATAAAGAAAATCCCATTTTTCAATTTAGGCGGTTTTATTGTAGAGAGCAATTTCTTCTTGAATAAATAAATAAATAAATATTCGCAAACCAACACACCTCTAGGATTGGTCTCGAAGTAGGGATTAATATCCCTGCGTTACGAGGTACCACACAAGGAAATAAGCCAGGGGCGTCTCCCAGCATACCCAGACCCGAATCAATTCAGAAATATCGTTTCCTTAATTGACCCGACCGGGAATCGAACCCGGGACACTACGGTAATTAAGACGAGAAACCGTGCTACAGCGCATTATGCCAATCGTGTCGTAATAAAATAAATGAAATATTAGTAGAATTCAGCTCGTTGTGTGGTTGTTTTTCCTACCATATGCCGCGTCGTGGGTTCTTGTCAGCCTCATATTTGGATCTTTCAACCACATTCCATCAGGTAAAGTGAGGTGATCTTGACGGGCAATATAAAAAATATATCATATACTTTTTTTAAATAGGACTAGATAGTCATTTGATCGCAATCGCACCTGATAGTAAGTAAAAATAAATAAATAAAAATACCTGGGACAATTCACACCAAGAACATCTGACCCCAAACTAAGCAGAGCTTAATAATATGGGCGTCAGAGACTGATAAACATACTTAAATATTTCTAAATACATACATAAATAGATAATAACACCCAGACACACAACAAATACAAATGTTCGTCACACAAATATTCGAACCCACGACCTCCAGCGCTAAAGGCAGGATCGCTGCCATTGCGCCAATAGGCCAAGTGACGATGCGATCTATTACATGTCTGCCTAGTAAATGCCTATTCCCTGGCAGAGACTCTGATTGTATTGATTATTTTATTAGTAAACAGATACTAAATGATCTGTGTTTCATTTAATACTACTTACTATCTACATTAAATAACTAAGTATGTATATTAGTACACACTGAATTCTAAAGAGATGACTGATTATGCATCAAAATAAAACCAAAATATGTTAACATATGTCAAAGAAAACGTGTCTAAGTGGAAAATACAGGGTGATCCGTGTGGAGGATCCGAACATCCCCTTCAGTGAGTAATAAGGGTGGTTTTTAATTAAAAGCGACAGATATAGTGCTCTAAGATTTAACGATTGCTTGAAGTGTATTTTTTCTAACTAATTGACCATTTTATTGCGCATTAAGATTTTGTCTTTAAAGTTGGTTGATTTATTTTCTTTGATAAATATGGTAAAACGGCCTCTTTACTCGGTCGGTATTTATGATGACTGTACGTTCGTTTTATGACTGAGTATTAATTTAAAAATATTTTTAGTAACAAATTACTATTTTCGAACTCTTACAATAGACTCGCATAAATAAGTTATATAAACCTTATTTTTTTAAATGTTATATTAGTGCAATAAAGAATATCTTTTAAGTCGTGTCTGATCGATTCTTTTGACCGATTGATGTTTTCTGGTATTTAAATGTTAATGTAACAGAAACTCATCGATTTTAGATTAAATCGATTATTAAACGCACCCTCTATTCAGAGCTTGTAATAATATAATATCTAATATATATATGCGCCAGACAACACACCTCTTATAATGGTCTCGAAGTCCCTGTGTTACGAGGTACCACACAAGGAAATAAGCTAGAGGCGTCTCCCAGCACACCCAGACCCGAGTCAATTCAGAAAAGATCGTTTCCTAAATTGACCCGACCGGGAATCGAACCCGGGACACTACGGGAATCGAGGCTAGAAACCGTGCTACAGCGCACTACGCCAACCGTGTCGTCAAATAATAAAATTATTGCTTACAAAATCTCTGAAATCATGAGCGAATTACATCAATCAATAATGTAAGAGAAAATGCTTGGCCAACTCAATGACAGTTTTTGGCTATTTATTAAAATTCCATGGCTTATTTTCTTCAAAATGTTTACAAACCTTTCTCTTAGTTACTAGACGTATTAAGAAGTCTGCATACATGACGCCACATTCTCAAGAAACAAACACAGTTTCCTTCCATCCTCACACTCAAACCATCCAATCAATAACCTTAAGTCCAGCAGACATCCATTCTCATCGGTTCACGTCATTAGCCATAGCCACCCACAGCATTGGAAAAGTGCCTTATTACCTTATTAGAAATTACTGCTCACCCTACCAAGGAATTTCGAACTTTATAGACACAGTTCGGGAGGAGATGAAGAAGAAATTCGCGTGTGATGGAAGAATGGAGTTTATGTAGCATGCGCTGTTATTACCCGTATTGGATGTACAATGATGTTTCTAGATGTGGCTTGATTGTAGCAATTATTGTAAAATATTACGAACCTGAATGCACCCAGATGACCGAACTAACTTCATAAATACATACATATAGTACGTAGTGAAACGGCCTTGTTAAAATAGACAGACTATCTACCGAACCGAACGTTGCCGACAAGTTCCGACCTGCCGCCCGATTCAGAACAAAGTTATCGACCGATTCGGTTATTTTAAATTATTTTTTAGGGTAGGGTGGGTTTAATTAATTTGGTTTATAAATACTTAGGTCCTTTGGCTTCAACATATCAAAATATTGATTGCTACCGCTTAGCGGATCATTTACTATAATTTAAACAAATTTACCGAATCGGTCGATAACTTCGTTCTGAATCGGGGGGCAGCTTCGATAACCGCTGGTTGGCCGGTTTTTGCTGCTTGATTTGCGAGATAACAACGTTGGCATTAAAAATTGATACAATGTTTAAAACTGCTACCT
Source organism: Udea olivalis (assembly GCA_947369235.1). NCBI lineage: Eukaryota > Metazoa > Arthropoda > Insecta > Lepidoptera > Crambidae > Udea > Udea olivalis. Next base: position 2,076,642 of record OX376362.1, on the reverse strand, counting down.
ACGTTTATCTATCAAAGTAACACGCTCGTCATCATGCAGTCTTGACGAATGTAATGTACAAATTTTGCTAATCCAGTTTACTTAGGTAAAAGGAGAGGCAGTGGGCATGCAACAAAACGAATAGAACTGATGGTCATTTAGGGTAAAATAATACTTAAAAAAGAACCATTTTTATGGCATGCGCAGCGTGGGACGCCCAAATGTAATAATAGGTCGAATTCTGGTGAATGCATCATGCCTTCAATGAAACTCTTGAAACGTATGGAAATGGTATACCTATATTGAGCAGTTGATGTGAACATGAATGATGATGATGAAATTCAATCTTATTTTTTAAAATCAGTTCCGATTGTTCAATAAATACTAATGTTATCATGATATTACGTAGTTAAATTTAAGTATACGGAAGCAACTTTGAAATTTCAAAAATTAACTGCTCCTAGCACAATTTTGTATGGAACAGCTTCTATTTGTAATGGTCTCATAGAATATTTGAAAAGGTGTATCTTGTAGTATCTTGGAAAAAACGAGTGTAGTTTTTTCTTGTATCTTCTAGGAGATCTTATTCTTTGTCAACAATATTCGGTTGTCTCTATGTGTCTGTTATTACTTCTGCTATCTTGTCTCACCACGCGTTGGATGGGTTTTTTCCATCTTTGGTCAGTTTATGGACACATGTGTTCTGTCTTTAGTAATGTACTTAATAGATGATAGGTAATTATGTGATAGGCACTTGGTTATATTGAACATAGGAAAATTATCTAAGATTACAAATAGTGACTTAAACTAGCAGTAGACGTCATTTTAACTAGTTCGTTAGTGCAATGAATGGATGAACGAAACGAAACGTCGAGGTTTCTCATTCACATTTCACATTCCTCATTCACAGTAAATATTGAATTATTCAAGCATGTTCATCAAGCCATTGTAGCTGCCAAAGGTTTTTATTTCAACACAGAATAATACATTATTTAGTTTATCTTCTTGTTAGGTTTAGTTTTATCTCGGAAAACACCTCAATTTCATGTAAAAATCTGATGTTGTCATAATTTAATAACCTCCAAGTTTTTAATACCACGTCCACACATGAAATGCCCCCTCAAATAACAGTTATCTTAGCGAACAGTTAACGTCCATCGATTACGTAAGTCCCAAACCGATTGCCGAGACGAAGCCGCCATCTTATTAAACTTTCCCCCACACATAAAATGGCGGAAAGCAACGGAATCCTTATTAATTTATGTGGCCACGACAGTAATGATCCCGTGTCGATTACCCGTGTTATTGGGAAATATTGGGATGTCCCTGGAGAGTGGAGTGTTGGTATTGATTGAAAATAACGGGCTAGGAAATGGGTGGATTGGGTAAAGTAGATTTCTGTATGGGGTTTTCTTATTGCGTTATTTTTATATGACTACAGTGGCAATCAAACCTCGTAGTTGCGCCTTTATAGAACCTTTCAACCATGGTTCATCTAGAAAATCTTGTTGAACAGTTAAAATCAGAATTGGAGGTGGATTCTTCTTCATCGATACACTTTTAACAGAGCTGTCGTGGTCGTCATGTAGTCGTGAAAGTGGGAAAGTGGAGGGGGCAGATAGAACACGCCGCACGATGCCTCGCCATCTCTCTCGGCTTGACGTCATCCTACTGCACTCGTTAATGGACTTGCACACAGTGGACTTGATCTGATCAGTCCAACGTGACCTCCCGCGCGGTCTGGTGCCTTCTACCTTCCCTTGGACGACAAGGCGCTCTATGTACAGGGCAATCGCGTCTAGAAACGTGACCAAAGAATGTTAATACGCGAGACTGTACTATGGAAAACAGACGCTGCTTTATGCCAAGTTCTTGGAGTATGGAGACATTCGCGCGAAACGCGGTCCATGAAACTCTAAGCATTTTCCTAAAGCACCACATCTCCAGAGCGTCTATCTTCTGTCTTTCCACATCTCTTAAAGTCCACGTTTCGGCAGCATGAAGTAATATGGGGACGATAAGTGTGCACACGAGCGAGAGGAGGTTGATTAAATAGGTTTAATTTTACAAACGATGACTCATCAGCATCATCATTATACCACGTGGGTTTAGAGTGTGGTCTTTTGAGTGTTTCGTTCACAAAGACAGCCACAGTTGACTTGCTTCTGAATGCCTGTTTGGGATATAGTCGTGAGTGATGAAAGTATGCCTGATTTTATTAAGGAATATAAAGTAACATGATTTTTCACACCACACAAAAAGATTATTACAGGTATGAGGTGATAAAGTTAAAGAGATAATGCGAACTTTTGTTATATACTTTAATTATATTTATAGGCTAATACAACCAATCTTAAATTCCTTTTAAATCTCTCACTAATGTACTAAATAGCGGAAACCCCAGTTCTAAGTAAACAAATAGCTAGAAAACACATGAGCACCGCATACCGAATAATCTAAAAGCCATAAGCCTCAGACGAAAAATATACTTGTATATTCCGGCTGGACGGGGAAAAGGTAGGCTGGGTTTATATGGCACTAAAGGTATTTTAAAAGTCAACTTATTTAAATGTGTGAGCTACGAGTATGAGCGATGGTTGAATAAAAACAGAAGTTTAGAAGAATTTGAATAATACTGAATTTGTGGAAACATTCAATGAAAGCTCTTTTACTAAAATCCCTGTCCAGATTAGGAATGAACTATAACCTCAATGCTATAAAGGTGGGGTATAGCGTAAGAGCGGGTATGGCGTGGAGCAGCGCAAGGTTTACTAATACTTAAGCGTTTAAAAAATCTTCAATTTCGAGCAACAGCTTCGACGTGCTGGTGCCTTTGGTCAATTTGAACAGCCCTTACAAGTTCAAAAACTTCAGACTACCGTTTTTCTAACCCATTTTTTTATAATTATATTTTAAAAATCATTTATAATTTTATGATTGCTTGTCTTTATAAAAAATATGTTCAAAACCTGCCTGCCTGAGTTTTACAATAAAATTACTAGTACAAATCAGCATCTGCTCGGAAGTATCTCCATTTTTATTAGCTAATGGAGTTGATGGGACTAACTGTAAAAATGTCTTTATTGATACGTCACTAGCTTACCGCTCGCGGCTTTGCCCACGTTTTTCCGACTTATTTTCATTTTTTATGGCCAAAATACATAAAATCTTTACAAATTGTAGCATATGTATTGTTCGGATGTGTATAAGCTGTACCTATTACTGTAAAGTTCATCTAAATCCATTCATTAGTTTTTGCATGAAAGAGTAACAAACCTACACACACACTCGTACATAATATACATATATCCTCACAAACATTCGCATTTATAATAAGTAAGATTCACATTTTTTTCTGATTACTCTAGCACTGCCCATGTGAACCTTTCCTAGTCTAAAACCAAACACTAATCCTCCTATACACATTAACAGATCTCAGCTAGAACGGGATTTGCCGGCACTGCTAGCGTTCTCTTTGAAAACATACTATTTTAATTGAATACGCAAAAAGTTAGGCAAAAATAAGAGCCGAGATTAACGTTTTCGATGTTATTCGAGGCGTGTTTGAAGGCTTTCGTTATCTAGTGCTATTTATTTCAAAAATAACCTTTAAAAGGTCATTATGTCTTTCCGTCTATTGCTAAATGTCTGACTAACTCTCCGGTATTGTAACCATCGATAAAAAACCAAATCAACCCGGGTAACAAAATAAAAAAATCACTTACTCACTTAAGTCAACATTTGTATCTACTTCTTTGGTCATCACCATAATCATCCGCCTATCATTGTCCACATCTGGACATAGACTTCTTTAGCTTGACGCATGTATATAGTTTCTGCTAGCAACTTTTTGCAAATCATCGCTCCATCATACTGTCGCTTCGTTCGTTCTGTGCCTGCTTGAATTTAAATATGTTTTTTGGTTTCTAGCACTTAATAAACAGCTATCTAATTCAAAAAGCCGATATTACAGTTTTTTTTTTAAATTACACTACAATAAAACAAAAAATACATAATTATCAGCATTCAAAAAAATAGTTAGTTTTGCACGTAGTTGTTTAGAAATATTTTTTTATTTTTAATGGTCTTGCTATTTTATCTACAAAGTGTGCCTAAGTGCCCATGCAAATCATTCATGTCACGGATATTAGTGTTTGTTGTGTGCCTGGGTGATATTATCCATATAAGTATGTGTTTCGAAATATCGAAGTATGTTAATCAGTCTCTGACACCCATAGTACAAGCTCTGCTTAGTTTAAGGTCAGATGATCTTGGTGTAATTTGTCCCGGATGTTTTTTATTTATTTCATTATATTATGCTCTAGACAACATACCACTTCGGTCTCAAAAAAGAGATAAATATCCCTGTGTTATCGAGAAGTGCATAGCTTGCACGCCTTTCAGCACACCAGACCCGAGTCAATTTGGAAAAGATCGTTTCCAGAATTGACTCTCGGGAATCGAAACCGGGACGACGAGAAACCGTGCTCTGCGCCAATCGTGTCGCCACAATAACGTCAATACAACTTGGTCAGAATTTCTCGCGAGCAACCGAAATAGGAGCCACAGATCTAGGATGTCGTTATAACTTCCACATTAAAACTTATCGTAAGGTATGGAATACAAGGGCGGAAAACAAAAATACCGTGTAACCATACATAATCTTATTTATCACAAGGGGATGTCCGACCTAAATGGGATTCGATGAGCAAAGGCGCACTTAACGCTTTTGATGTCCACCCTGTCCCCAACCTCCCTTATTGGGTAAAGGTATGGATACATGCACAAGCGGTAGCGATTTAGTCAAGGATTAGCTAATTGTGTTTTAGAATAGTAGACTCCGACCGGAACCATCGGATTTTAAAATATTTTATATATAATTTTTTAGGTTCTCACTACTACTACTCTCTACTCATGGGACATGGAAGTGGTCAACTTAAAGAACTGACAAAAGTGGTTAAAATAACAAACCTGATAAAAGTGTGGCGCCGAAAGTCGTGCGATTAATTTTCCATTAACACATTTGTGTTTGTTTTGTGTATCAATCTATTTAAATATGTTATTAAGTAGAGTGAGGAATTTTAATTATACTGTTCTACAAGAACAGTTTTGCTCAGTTTGAGGTCATGATCTTGGAGTAAGCTGTTTTTAAACAGTCATTAATTACTGTTCCCAGCAAATCATGTTACAATACAGAGAGTGTGCTAGGCATAAGACAAAACACTTACTGTAGCGTGGTCCGCTTGTCCGCTATCGTTTATATAATAAGTTGCTTCCTTAAAACCACGTGTTGTAGCCCAGAATTTTCTTTCTTTGATTATAAGTCAGCCATTAGACTTATTTTGCCGCTAATATATGATTTAGAGGGTTGTAATGCTGTTAAAGATGTGTGGTGCTGCACATGGGGTGTTTATTAGATATTATAACTTGTTGGGCAAGATATACTTGTATTTTCGTGTTTATAACAAGAATTGTAATGCTTAGGTAGGATCCAAGTGTGACTTTCGCAAAGAAGACTAAGTCTGACTGACCTGTTGGTGAAATGGTAGCGATCCTGCCTTTAATACCATTGGTAAACATTGGGATTCCGAGTCTTCCGTTCACTTGCCTCGGACTACCTCGTTTGGAATATAAATAAATAAATAAATATCTGGGACAATTTACACCAAGATCATCTGACCCCAAACTAAGCAGAGCTTGTACTATGGGCGACAGAGACTGATAAACATACTTAAATATTTCTAAATACATACATATATAGATAATAACACCCAGACACATAACAAACACTAATGTTCGTCACACAAATGTTTGTCATTTTCTATCATCGGAGAGTTAGTCGCAAAAACAATGAACACGAAGAGGGATCTAACCAGTACGTCTACCACGAGTTGCCACTTTAAATGTACATTATCGTTCGCGTATTGGTATATTAAAAATGTATTGGGATTTGACTTGTCATGTCATGCCATGTGTCATCCCAATACAATTTTTTTACGCGAACGATAACATAAATTTAAAGTTGCAACTCGTGGTAGACGTACTGATTTTGAACTCGGGACCACTCGGATTACGAGCTAGAGTACTTACCCTGGACAATGACGCTCACAAACAAAATATTAGTATGTATTGTGATATAATTTTTCATAAAAGCTACTAGGTACCTATTTAAAATCTTACATGTAGTGTCAAATGCCAATAACAGCTATAATCATAAAAACTGATTAGTTTTTTAAATGACGATGATCATTGACGAATTTGTGGTGATCGGTTATGACGTTCAACATGAATAATAGCGTGGCTGTAATCAAAAAATAATAATAAAAAAACAGAAAACTAAACGCAACCTTCAAGATTATAAGGTTATTATTATTAATATTAACTAAGGCGTTTAAAAACAAACAAAAAAAAAAACTTTTCATTATAATTTTCTCACGCAATCCACCTCGTTTAATATTGTAATTTAGAAATCCTCGAGCATATCGGATGCAAATCGAACAGCAGCGGGTTCAGTACGTGTCAGAGGCGACACGCCGTTGATTGGGAGTCACTCCCGGCCGAACAGAAACTACGAAGGAATTACATGGAGAGGTTACAACAACCCAGATTATTTTTAACATTCCGATATTCTGGGTACCCAATATTTTACAAATACAACAACAAATACAGCATTATACGTCCCACTGCTGGGCACAGGCCTCACCTCAACTATGAGGTACCATACCATACTCCAACACACGGGCTCAGTGCGGATTGTTGGAGAGGTGAATGTAAGGCCAGTGATATACCTTCCCGTCAGATGTTATCAAGCCGCCTTTTTAGGCCTCCGACTAGACTTTACGACTGATATCTTGCGACGTCAGCCGGGACCAACTGTTTAACTTGAAGCACGGAGATGCCCGAAAAACACATCACTTAATTCCGACCAGACTGGCGTTGCCTAACATCGGATCGTTGCCGATCCGCTGCCGTCACTTAGCCACGGGCACCTCGCACCACCCAATATTTTGCCAAAACATAATTAAGAAAGTATCTTCAATACCTCGGCACGTAGGGCTCAGTAGGAAGAAACCAGATTTCCTATAAACATCTGCTAACGTTTTGTCAACAGTGGCCAGAAGGTAAAGTTTCAGCAACAAAACGCGCAACACTTGTGACTGTTGGTTGCTTCTCCTTTATTGCTTCTTGTAAATTGTCAGGTTTTCAATTGGGTAAATAAAGTTATAAATAACCTGTTAGCAAATAATTACTTTCATATTTTCGTTAGCTATATTTTAATGTTAAAAGCAGTTCTCATTGAAAACTATCATGCAAAAACACAACTACACAAGCGAAATTTGCATCTTGGAAGTTTGCTATTATCAATGTTACTGTTTATAACGAAATGGTCAATATAAATTATTTAATTTGGCAAAAGAGATTTTAAAATAAGGGTAACAGCTCCAAGTAATATATCCGAAGTATTCCCAAAAGACGGTCGTCTTAGTGGATAATTTGGTTTGAATTTAATTAAGCAGCATCGATTTCTGAACCAAGTGACAGGTCTGCAATTTCCCGCGCCCCGATCAGCAGGAATGCTGATCCTTGATTTGGGTTTGGTTCCTGTTTGTTTGTTTTGCTTGCTCTGGCTTTGTTGGATCCAATGGTCGTAATAACTTGGCCAATTAACAAGGAGCAAGAGAAAACACTGTGGTGAAATGGCATGACGATCGAAATCAAAAGTTGCGGATCGGATTTTTAGGAACACCCTCATGTAGTGGAACGCTTTCCCTGCGTCTGTGTTTCCGGATACTGGCAACCTTGGTGTCTTCGAGGCCAGAGTGAATTGGCATTTTATGGGTAAGCGAGTACCACCATCGGCCTCGTCATCGCTTACTACCAGGCGAGTCTGAAGCTAAACGCAAACCCATTTTAAATAAAAAAACACACCCGTCCCCAGCTTGTGATATCTGAATTTTCAATTAGCAAGCCTGACTGTATGCTGTGGTCTGGTACGGGCAGGGTAATGATGTGAATGATGAAATTTGGTGTGCATCTTGTTGGGCTTGTAAATTGATGATCATAAAAAAAATCCGAATCTGTATGAAACTTACAGCCACCCTTTGAGATGACTGATGGAAGGAGGTAGATATGACCAACTCGGGATAGTGTTATTGTGGACTTATGGGGTCAAACTTTAGCTCAAATTGACGATGGTGCAATTACTTTTACACCATCGAATAAAACTTAAAAAGGAAAAAAAATGTACGAAAACATATAAATACATAACATATTGTGACTCTGCCACCGCGTCGAAGTTGTTTCTATACTGAGAAGACCCGGCGAGAAATTCAGCAAGATGAGGGCCAAATCTATATATTTTGCTCACATACTAAGACAAATTTTAAAAAGCATTGTATTTGTCTGTAAATTAATCGACTTTTTGAATATATACTAGACATTTTCACCGGACAGGCCCTTATGGCAGTCAAACGGTATGAAGTTCGAATAAAGTTTACCGTTTTTACCACCCATTGCTTTCAGTTAAACAACTTTCCCCAGCAACCGTCTTCGAATTTTCCAGAACCGTCTCTACAAACCGAACTCAAGTCCGTCGAAATCTCACAATTTGCCGAAGTTATTATAAAACTCGTATGCATTGCTTTCACATTGAAAACGGTAAGGAATTAATTGAGCTGAAACTAGGCAGTTTTCAAAGAAATTCCTGCCTTTTATACCAAAATAAATCCTCTAGATATCACGGGAAAGTCTAGATCCGGTTGGAGGGTGAAAGTCTCAAAGAACTCGACGTTTTGAAGGCTTGCTTCAGTAACAGCTCCGAATTTAGTCCTCGTTTTGGTATTGCCACCTCTTTGGGGATCCACAGGGAACACGTGAAAAGCCTTTTCAATATGACACAAGATAGAACACCATGACCAAAGCAAAAATATCTAGAAAGTTGTATTAGTAACTTTTCTTAAAGAAAATGGTTACTAACTAACCAATTACCAATGTTGGTAGAAAAAAAAGCGTCCACGTTGGCCGCCAGTGACGCCTCCACCTCACTGCATCTTCACACAAAGTCAGTAACGGACATCCTCACATGCCTCAAAATCTTATTCAGAAATCTTCTAAGATCGCCTAATATGTTGACGAATTGTCCTTTCTTACATCGATCTGCTAAATAACGATTAACCCACCACTCTTCTTTTTTCTCTTAAATTCTTTTTTCCTATACGAGTACATACAGCAGTAGTGCTATCTGTTCGAGGTCCATTTTGATACTGTGGCCGCAGTGTGGTGTGGCAATTCCGGTGTAAAGTAAAGTACGTAAAAAGTAAAAAAAAACTTTATTCATACAGACTTAAAAAAGTCAAAAACTAAAAAAAAAATATCAAAAATATACTTACTAAATAAAAATAAATTTATATAAAATAATACTATGATAGTAAATAGGTACATAATTAAACATAGTGTGACTCTACCACCGGTATGAAGATTGTTTCCGATCGAGAAAACTCCGGCAAAAAACCCGATGGTTACTCTTTTCAATCTTGTTTTTATACACAAAAATTGAATTGACAGAGTAAAGTCTTAACAAAAAATGTGCAGAGGAGCAGATTATACACCTAAGATGACCACAAACTCTTGTCATTTAAGAAATTCACTGCACTATAATAACCTCGCTTCATTAACTTAGCTTTGATTTGTGACTTAAACTTGTGAAGAGGCAGTTCAACAAGAGTTTGCGGAATCTTATTAAAATATTTCCCACATTGACCAACAAATGATTTACCTACCTTATGCAGTCTTAGATGGGAGTTACGAGTTTATTTTTAATTCTATTGAGTTTTTGAACATCACTGTTTTTCTTGAACAGGTGTCCGTATGGTGTCTACTACCAGTCGCTCCACTGTGGTGGCCGTAACCTATCAAAGGTTACAGCCACCACGGTGATGCGACTGGTTGCGCCTGGTGATGATATAGCCCTAAGATGTCCGAGATATTTACTTATTATTTAAAAAGGCTACGTCGTAAAGGCTTTGTACACCTTTCCTCTGATGCGGCACCCTCACCACCTAAGTCCAACTCAAGCTTGACAGATCCTACCTCCAGACTCCGTCTGGGCGGGCTTTCAAGGGATTTTCGCTACACATTCAACATCTACACAAAACCAACGTAGCAATATGAATTACAAAAATAATAAATTAATTGGAAAAATAACTGAAGTCTTAGATGAAGATCAGCTACCGACCTTTTGTAGCTACATTTAGATTTTCTTTCTTTTAACTATAATAATAATATAATGAAGAGGAAAGATTTGATTGTTTGTTTTTTTATATTAAATAGGCCCCGAAACCACTGGACATATTTCAAAAATTGTTTCACCAATTAATAATAACTTCCTAGCCGATTTTGGCTTTGGCGACTAGACATATTTTATTACGAGCTTGGATGTTTTGCTCGTGGCTTATGTTTTCGCTTACCAAGTTCGAGTTTAGAAAAGAAAATGCGCTTTGCCTTCCTCTCATCAGACAAACCTTCCAGTTTCACCAATTAATCCGGTCAATTTAGACATCCGAGGTTACATTAATTCGCACCTAGCTCAAAATTGGCAGGATTGTTCAAAACACTATCGTAAATGTTATGTAAAAAGTCCTCATCGATCCAAAACCTGGAAAAAAATATATTATGGGACGTCACAAAAACGGATTTTTCGCGATTTTCAACAAAACGGTAAGTTTAATCATAAAATTTACTAAGACAAAAACTGTAGATCAGATAATTATCTATAAAAAATGTTCAAATATTTTTTTTCTTAGAGCTACTGTTTCAGAGATATAACAATTCAATAAGTTATTTATTTATTTATTCAAAATCCTTAACATCTATCATTACAGGCAAAACCTAATGCGATAGTGTGGCTATTTACAGAAGCTGAAGAAGTTGGAAGAGTTGTAATCGTCATATGTATACGTACACGTCTCCACGCTAACTTTGAACTTTTTTTATCTGATCTACATTTTTTGTTTAAACTGATTTTATGATAAAACTAACCGTTTTGCTGAAAATCACGAGAAACCTGTTTGTTTGACCTTTGACCCAGAATAATGTTTTTGAAGTTAAATCATGATCACGTTCATCGGGAAAACCTGACAGGATCCCAAGTGTGGAGGAAACATCTCAGAAACCAACTTAACGAGACCAGAGTAGTTTTAGATTGTAAGGATAAATAGACCTTTTAATGGTGGCTGGTCGTACCATAATATGCTGGTGATATGAAGAAAGAATTGTTCATAGCATACAACATCATATATCCAGTCATCAAGATACTACTGTACATGTGTATAAATAGAAATAAAATATTATATAGGACCCAGAGTATGGTTTTACCTTGCATTAATTAAAATGGAAAACACAACCACCTATACCTAACATACTTATCTCTTCAATCAACATATGCCTTGTACTAATGTGAGAGGTGCATACACCACCTTTCGTTTTCACCAGAGCTTCTCCCCACAGCTTTATACGGATCATAAAAATATCAATTACTAGCTGTCCGTCAGTGGCTTCGACTGTTTTTCCCGGAAAATATAGTATAAATAAAAAAAATACAGCCTATATCACTCCCTGATGATGTAACTTTATATTGGTGAAGTAATTTTGTAAGTATTCAGTCTTCTAGACAGTATTTTAATGAGGTTTTGTGCACTTGGACCCCACGGACCGATGGTACATTCCTCGCGCAACGTGTGAGCCTAGCCATCCAACGGGGAAATACTGCCAGCATCTTGGGCACCTTACCGCAGGGGCAAAATTTTCTAAGTAGTTTTTAGTTTTATTATTTAAATTTAGGTTTTTCTTTTTAATTTTTACTGAACTGTGTATATAAATATCATTTAGTCTATTTACAATAAATAGCTTATCATACTAGTAATTTTTAAAATCGGTCCGGTAGTTTTGGAGCCTATTCAACACGAACGAACAAACAAAAAAACCAATAACCAAGCAAACATCCTCTATAATATTATCATACACAAGGATTTTGTATTTTGACAAATAACAACTTCTGTTCAATTCTGCGGTAAAAATTCAAATTAATTTTATTTATTCGAAATATATAAAACAATTGAATTTATTACAGTCTTTTTTACATGGGATTAGAATTACAAATTAAAATAATAATAATCAATTAAAAAATGTCATTAATGATTCAAAATAAGTAATTAGGTCAGATTAATGTCCACTTAATTACAAATAGTGTCAACACAGGGTTTTTCTAAAACAAATCACAACAAATAACAATAAAAGAAATGTCTATAATTCAATATTAATGTCCTTAAAGTAGTCATTCAAATCATAATAACATTTTTCCACTAACAGTCTTGACAGTACACATTTAAATCTATTAACTTTGTAGTATTTCGGTAGATCTACAGAAAGGATAAAGAAAAATTAAGTTGGAATTTTCACTTTAAAGATGACTAAAAACGCCAAAAGCTTCAGAAACTAAATTCAACCTCACCTAAAATGGACACGTAGATTTTACATGGGCACCGCTGCAGGCGTTCAGGCATGAAATAAGACTACATCGATGGATGTTATAAAAGTATACGTCTGAAATAGATGTAGCCGCATTAAGGAGTTAGCCTAGGGCACTGCTTCTTTTTAAATGAAGAGGAAAATTTTAATTTCCTATCGCGAACCAGTGGGTAGGGATGGGACAAGGCGTGTGGAAAGTTGTCGATGAACATTTTTATGGTTACATCGACCCGTTTTATATTTTTGCTGCTTTTTACAGTTCTGTATAAATAAATATATTTTGACTTTGACTAAGAACACTTAATCCGCGAATTGCAGGTTCTATGGAACAAAATATGTGTTTAAGTGTGACACTGAATACTATTTAAATAGTAAAACAGAAATGACGCTACTTTTAAAACCTAAGAAATATTATATTGTACCGTAGAGAACGCTAACTAGCGATAAGGCTGCCTAAATTGTACGTTTAATTTAATAACTTGTATCTGTATGTAACATTTTGTTTGTGCAATAAAGTTTATCTTACCTTAAACAACTTACTCTCTTATTTAGTGAAATTATTTTTTGTCTTTAAAAATTTACTCAATGTGATTTTACTTACATAATAACAAATATCTTAATTATCAAGAACACCTAAAATAAAATCAACATGAATAATATTGGAAAAAATTCGATATTTGTGTCGGTATATTTCCAAATTTTTTTTTTGACGACACGATTGGCGTAGTGTGCTGTAGCACGGTTTCTCGCCTCGATTTCCGTAGTGTCCCGGGTTCGATTCCCGGTCGGGTCAATTCAGGAAACGATCTTTTCTGAATTGACTTGGGTCTGGGTGTGCTGGGAGACGCCCCTAGCTTATTTCCTTGTGTGGTACCTCGTAACACAGGGATTCAATAATCCCTACTTCGAGACCATTACAAGAGGTGTGTTGTCTGGCGCAAAAAAAAAAAAAATTACCCACATAAGACATTTTACAAAGATGAGCACTGTAATTCAAATAATACCAATCTATGTATGAGTAAAATTGCCTAAATAATATTACCAAATCAGAATCGTAAAACAGCAACACGTACGTGCATCTTCTCCGTGTGAATGAACATCAATTTGCCATCAATATAAATAATTGAATAATGACAATGTGGAGCAAGTTTACTGGACAATCAACCGATGATGTCATAAGAACGCTGTCTACTAGAACACCATCACACGAGCGATTGAATAATATATTGTATGATAGCCTTCTTAAATTAAAGGTTCAGCTTGCAAATTGATAGTATTTCAGTACAAAAAATTACCTCAGTTACTAAAACAAGAGATTTTTAAGATACTTCTATCTTATTATTACAATAATGTATTTTATTAGTAGTTTTTGTTAAAAATAAACATCATTTACGTTAAAGAGATTTATTCGTATATAAGATAAGATAAGATAAATAATCTTTATTGCACAAACAAATACTTACAGCACGTAAAAACTTCTATTCTATTTTCAAAAGACTCATAATTTATTTTTGAATAATATACCTTATGGAAATGGTTTGCAGTTATGAAACAGGTCATGGCAGTTCAGCCTATCTGTCATGCTAACCAGAAACAAAGAAGCATTCAGAAATACTGATGCTATAAAGTGCAACTGTGCCAATAGAGTAACATCTTAACAAGCAGAATCACGCCATCGAACTCATAGATTGGAATGAAATTGATTGAACTGTATTGTGCACACATCAATTTGTGCATATATAAATTACTGTCGCATTTTTGTGGACTTGAGTCACCGATTCATTGAGGAATCGTTACATCACCCGTCGCTTACAATTTGCATTCATTGATGAGTTTTAAAACGGCTTTTGACTTCCAATACGCTTTTTAGGGGCTATTAGGTCAGTGCCAAAGAATGAATAAGAAATTATGATTTTGCACATACAGTCACAGTCAGACAATGTTTACTATCCAAAAGGTTATATTTGAGTTTGAGGCATTGGGTTCTAATAATTTTTCAATTTTATGGACGAATAAAAAAAAAAAGGTAATTTGTAAACGTTTAGTTTGATAGGATATTTTATGGCTCTTCAAAGTTGGGTCGGTAAGGCCATTTTTTAAAATTGTAAAGTGTTTTAAAATGTTTATACCATTTAGTTTCACTACCGGAGAGTTAGTCGCAAATTTAGGAATGAACAAAAAGATGGTTCCGGCCAGGTTTGAACTTAAAAAAGTCGTAAGTTTTTTTTATTTATCGATAACGACTATGCCAGCTCTATCCTAACCTCCGTCGTTAAAAATATTGCTGTTTGAACGCCGAGTTCGCTTAGCGCTCTAATAAATTTGGAAAATTAAAGATTCATATCGGAGTCACTTCACTAGCTAATACCCTGGCCTCCCTTGCCGATAAAGATGTTAATGCAAAGAGACAAAGTTAAATATGCACTCTGAGATTGGCAAAGATAACCTTTTTAGATGTTTGGGATTTTGCGTTTTTAATATTTGCGCTGGTCACAGTAATTTACTTACAAGCATTTTACTACGTGATAGGCGATTCTGTAACTTGACGCAGCTTTTACGTTAATAGTAACTCGTTTCCACTCATACAGACGTTGGTGTGGTCTTTCTTATATCAAAAGTAAAGTAAAAAATATCTTTATTCAAATAGACTTATAAAAAGTACCTATGACAAGTCATACAAAAAAAATATTGTAGCAAAAATATACTGAAAAAAAATAAACTTACGTAAAATAATACTATGATAGTTAATATAATAATTAAATATAATGTGACTCTACCACCGGTTCGGAGGTTGTTTCCGATCGAGAAGACTCCGGAAAGAAACTCGATGGTTACTCTTTTCAATCTTGTTTTTATACACAAAAATTGAATTGACAGAGTAAAGTCATAACAAAAAAGTGTGCAGAGGAGCAGATTATACCTACGATGAGCACAAATTGTTATCATTTAAAAAATCCTCAACACTATAATAACCTCGCTTCATTAACTTAGCTTTAATTTGTGACTTAAACTTGTGAAGAGGCAGTTCAATAAGAGTTTGCGGAATGTTTGCGAAGAATTTTACACATTGTTGGTCAATGATTTCCCTACCTTATGCAGTCTTAGACTGGGAGTTACGAGCTTATTTTTATTTCTGGTATTGAGTTTATGAACATCACTGTTTTTCTTGAAGAGATGCAAGTTTTTACGGACATATACTACATTATCATGAATAAATTGAGAGTACACCGTTAAAACATCTATCTCTTTGAATACTTCACGAAGCGAGTCGCGTGGTCTAAGGTTGTAAATGGAGCGGATGGCTCTGTTTTGAAGAATAAAGATAGTGTTGAGATCCACTGCCGAGCCCCACAACTGTAGACCATACGATATAACACTGTGAAAATAACTGAAGTACACTAATCTTGCTGTTGCGATATCAGTCAGGAGCCTTATTTTTCTAACAGCATAAGCTGCCGAACTAAGTCTTCCTACCAGAACAGAAATATGCGGACCCCACTGTAGCTTGGAATCGAGAGTAATTCCCAGAAATACAGTGGAATTTGCTATCTCTAATGGCTCGTTATTCATGTTTATAATGGTATCGACCTGTCTTACATTGGGCATAGAATATTTTATACATTTAGTCTTCTTAGCATTATGCAGTAAATTGTTACTCGTGAACCAATGCAGTACCTTAGAGAGAGTGTTATTTACGTCGTCAAGATTTCATCAGATTTGGCATGTGATTGTCATGGTTTTGAAGTAAGGATAAATATCCGTCTGTTACAAGCCATCAGGCAAGGATCCAGCTCCGAGAACACCTAAAAATATCCAGACAATGAGACCACCAATTTGAAATTCGCTATTTCAGTGTGATGAGAACTAAACGAAGAGTTGCTTAGTATTTATGTCAAAAACTTCTAATAACTTTTGTGCAACAAGCTTAATTAAAATAACGATATTTGTCATAATCATAAAAAGGCGGATTTATAGTGAATTAATCTGCTTCGTTTAGATTTGTGAAAATTACACTGAAATCCATATATTATCCTTGTATTGTACGATATTGAAAAAAATGCGCATTATCATAATTTATTATTCATTGCCAAGCCAACGTATGAGGTAATTGGTTACCCTATTACGAAAACTCCGGTCTTCGTAATAGGGTATTTGGTTTTTGTTTTTTGAGGTGTTTTTTTATGGAAAGCATCAAAACTCCCCAAGATACCTTTTATTAATCATATTTTTGGACTTGCCTAAAACACTCCCTACAAACTGCCGCCGTCAAAGTATGACGTCATTTGCTGTCAATTTCTTTGCGTCATGCAAAACATTTGTTCGACGGCTATATAAAATTTTTGCGTTTATGAATAGCTATATTAAATGTTGGTTTCTAAACAAAATTGCTAATAATTGTGTAGATCTGCCTGTCTGTTACCCTCTCACGTCTAAATCCCTAAAACCGATTTTGATGAAATTTGGTATAAAAAATTGGAACCTTAGAGTTATGAAGTATTACAAACAACTGCTACAAATTTAACGATACCGTGTACAGACCAGGTGCGATGTTGTTGTTTACAAAAAAAACAACCCCTAAGTACATAAAAAGATATTTATCCTCAACATCAACCCCTCAAGTTCGTTAGTGCTTAATGAAAAATCGATTAAAAACGGCGCATCGCCTTGAGATAATTTTTCTGCATCCCCTAAAGTACTACACGGGGATCGAACCCTCTGGTTCATTCGATATTTATTTTTAATTAGCAAAAAAGCAAGAGAGACTAATTATTTCTCTCGCTTATCTTACGGATGATTTATTTTACGGTTCCGAATATTCTTTTTGGTTATAAATTGGGCAGATTTTATTTGACTTTTTTTCAACGCGCAAATTACTGGGAAAATAAAAGTTGTTTATTGTTTATTTTGTACAACTGAAAAAATGTAAGAATGAATGTAATTACAGGACAAATCAAACCACCAAACAAAAAAAATCGGAACATATTTATGAATGGGAGCTACACAAGTAAACACTAAAGCACTAAGCAGTTTAAACAATCTGAGCTTCCACTTGGAATGTTAAAATGAGATATAAAATATATATCTGGATAAACATAAATACATCAAGATCATCTGACCCAATTAAAAAAAAACTATTTCTAATGGGCCTCGCGGCCTGATAATATACTCACCTAAGACGTCACACACCAGTGTGGTTCACGACCGGGATAGACTGCGCAGATGATGATGATACTTGAATCTAAATAATACTCAGAAGAAACAAATATCGAGCCATGCAAATTGTCTGTCTTGACTGGAAATCGAACAGAACCTGGCTCAGCAGGCCAGATAACAAACCGTAGCATGAAAGGGCTGAGGAAACTAATGAATAATTCTTAAGACAATAATTCCTCGCCCAAATCGATCCAACATCACACATCGTGTTTAAATAATTAAGTGAACACCAAACTTAGTGATGTAGGTTTCAAACGAACGTCGATAATTTCAGTCTAGCTAAATTGACACCTACTCCGCAAGGTGGACGGACAACATTATAAATACGAAGTAACAGTATTCCGGAGGATGCAGGCCGCCTGCAACCTTCCACTCCGAAAGCCTGGGGGAGTGTGGGGGGGGGGGGGGTATGTTCAACTCGTGGCTGCAAAGGACATTGTTCATGATGATAAAAATAGGACAGATACAATCATAAAAGTCACAATAGGTGCAGAACGATTAGCTCTGTTCACTCCGAAAATTAACATTCAGGTGATTTCGGATTAATTTTCCTTTAAATTTCGTATGACAACTTGATCAATGTCACCTTGACACGTCATCGACATCGAATTCAAATAGAATAAGATTATTACTTGATTTTTTAGCATTTTACAGTGCTTGTTTTTTATATAATGTAATGATAGTTGTATGTGGTAAATAAATAAATAAATAAATAATAAATAAATAAATATCTAAACATAGAAGATAACATATTTCATCTTAACCGAAAGTTTAAATATTGTAAAAATATTTGTTTCGGATGTTTATAGGTGAAACATTGATGGAATGGCTTTGTCTTGCAACGTAACCATATACTGGACAGATTCGTTCGTACCTCCAAGGTTTCGGTAGCTCAGTGGTTTAAAGCAGTCACCTGGATTGTGAAAGACGCTGGTTCGGTTACCGCTCGAGATCATCAAGGTCCGAAATCGATTTTTTCCAGTTTTTCTATGCTTAGAATAAGATTTTTGATTTTAAGTGAGGATTTTAAAATAAGCTTGACGAGTGGAACAACAATCTTCATTTTTGACTAATCTCATCGTCAATAATAAATAAAAAAGAGTAAGCATAAATATTTGCAAAATTACCATATAATCAAAGTGACCAATGTGAATAATTAAATATTTCAAAAATTTAACTTATACAATAACCATTAATCGACAATCAATAAGACCTCAGCACAACCAAGACGTAACACGATACATGTTTTCGGCTTAAACACAACATTAGTGTAGGGTGCGATTAACTATCGACGTCGATGTAGGGACGCTCCGGATCGCAAGCGCGTTAACTTTGCATTATTAATGATTCATTTAGTTCACACTAACCGAGTGGCTGGAGAGATCCCGAAGGGTTTGAACTAGTGTTGGTGGCTAAGCAAGTATCGATAAGTCAGAACTTACAAAATACATTTTCGTGTGTACCATCTGTACACTTAATTCGCATTTAATCTTTGAATTTGAATTTGGTATGACATTTCGTGACAACGCCGCTAGTGAATTTAAATGAAACAAAAATACAAGGTGCTGTTCAACTAATCGTTACTTAATAACCTTAATGCTTTTATGACAAGGACCTCCTTTAGAAGTAAGCATTAACCTGCAAAATTACGAATTCGTCTTATATTGATTTGGAAATCAATTTGAACAAAGTAAATTTGAATGGGGAGTGGTAAACTTAAAATTATTTTTATATTAAAATAGATCTACGTGTATTAATCGTCTAAAAAAAACTAAACTTAATATCTTTAGATGTGAAAAACTATGATTAAGTCTTAAAATTGTTAATTAACCCAATGCTCAATCGTATTAAACTCACGATGTTTCTCAAGTGTAAACCTTAGTGGTTTTTTAGAAACTATCACTATGCGAATGTATGCAACTATTTTTATTTGGTAAATAAAAGCAAAAAAAAATTAACTTTTAGAATTAGATATAAACATTTTGTTGGTTGTCCCTCGTATTCAACTGAATAAATACCTTAATATGTTTACAATCTTTCTGTAGTAAATCATTATCTCATAAAAACAACAGTATTTTATCGATATCGATAAACTAATATGAGTGACATCCCATTATTTAGTCAGTGCAATCGGCGATCTGATTAATAGTACTCGTGCGAATGTTTAATCTTTCCGTGATTTGGGCCCTTGTAACACCAACGTCACTTATTATGCATTAACCACTGCTTTGTGTACCTTCCGACTACTAACAAGGCGATAGTAATTGCGCAACTTAAATGGCGCCCAACGTGGTGGAAATAACAAAAACATTTTTTTTAAGTTTACTGTCCTAAAATAGAAGTCTTTTCAAAAGTGTTGTTGCAACTGGTACTCGTGTCTTTTACTGGGCTTAGAGTTAGGGAAATCCCTCATAATAACTATTTGGTTTTTCGCGTTTTTACTTCGAGAAAGAAAAATCAACATTGTCAAGAAGATGAGATATTACCATATTTCTATACGGTTGCAAAATATATTTATAACTGCTATGCCAGCATCCATTGCATACAGGTGTCATCATCATCGCCACTTTAAGCTAAAAAAAAATTGAAAGTAAAAGATGCAGTGTTCTTATTATTTTTGCTAAGAAAATGCAAAGAAGAGTTGGTGGCCCCGTGTACAATCTGTACCTGACTCTTCAGTCATGATAACATTGTATAGAAAAAAAAACGTAACCTAGAACGGAGGGTTTCAATACGCTTGGCAAAATGTAGGATTCTGAGTCTTCCATTCAGCAAGACGCGTTGACTTCTTACTAGCTTCTCGCCCATTTGGCTCGTAATCCCTGTGAACCCTTGGAAATGACCAAATGTTTATAATATTTGCAACCCAACTTTCGGATATTGAAGGACATTCCTCATCCTTTTAAAAAACCTTTGGTGATCCCCGCCAACTTGTCGCATCGAAACTTTCGGATTTACGACGTCATAGTCAAGAGCGTATGTTATGTTAACAATTGAACATACCATTTCACCGAATTGTTTAAAAAACGTTAAATTTAAAACAGCTGTAGCGACAACAAAAAGCGCTGGCGTCGTGTGGCGTCCGACCGCAACTATTGGCGCGCGTGCAATTGACAGGGCCGCTCAATTTATGGGCCGCAGTGTCTACCGGCCGCGGGCCATAGATACTCGTTCGGCTAGATGTGGCTAAAAAAACATATTTTTTTTATCTTAAAATGATGAAACACTTAATTGAATAACTAAGTATTCCAAAGAAACACTTCAGCATTATTACGTCTATTCCAAAATTAAAACCTTCTCATACCAAATTATAGATGCAATTTTATTTGAAACTGTAGTAATTTAAAATATCTGTATAATTGACAATAAGCGATTCACACTTTTGCGAACACTCACAATAAAACTCGTTTTTATTCGTTGTTTGTTGTACAAGAATTTAACTCACCTACTGGCGCAATGGTCAGATTTCAGAAAACACACACATTTGTCTTTGAGGCTGACAGTAGCGAGTTCGATCCTCATTCAGAACAAACATTAATTTGAAGTGACAATTTGTGTTTGTTTTCTGTGAGGGCCTCATTCATTTATTTGCTAATATGAATTTCACTTTTAAGAATTCACACGATGATGATTCACATCTCTTATCTTTTATTTTCCATGTTAAATTAAAGTCACTGATCTCTCTGCCGTCTGACGTACTTTTCATTCTTGATATTTACATACTTGTTGCTACTTGTTTTCATTTTCCTTCGAAATGTTTCGTGATTCTTACATCCCACTATTTCTATGAACATAATATGATTCTACGAATGCACAGGGGCAAACAGGGCGAGTTAGTTACCCAATAATAATATTAGCCGTTTGATATTTGTCGCTTCCATTCAACCATTATCTACGAATATAGGAGGTAGTGTTTAATTAATTCTCGCATTGGGATAGTGTAAATTTTGACTGCAACTGAAGTTGACCGCCATTTTGTTTGTCGTTTTAATTAACGCCCGCCATCGGCCCGTCACGTGACCCCTGACAGAAACTATTAGCTGGTGTGACAAACACTTATGACATTTGACAGTTTCATACATTTGTTTAGATGGGCTATGGAGGCCAGTACGTAGGTCTTCCACGAGTTGCCACTTTAAATTGACATTATCGTTCGCGTAATAAAATGTATTGAGATGTGACATTGTCATGTCATGTGTCATCCCAATACATTATTTTACGCGAACGATAACGTACATTTGGATTGGCAACTCGTGGTAGACGTACAGGTAGCTAACAGTAATGAACGATTGAATTTCCCCAAAAAGTTGAAAATGTGTAGGATAAATAAAATGACATTACATGTATTTCATCACATTGTGACAGTTGAGTTGATCACGTATACCACGGATTGCACAATCTATTAATGATAATATAAAAAGTAAGCATGTAAAACCGTACATTTAATATTATAATAATCAATTGCGATGTATAACAATGATATAAAGAGTTGAGTTGATCACGTATACCACGGATTGCACAATCTATTAATGATAATATAGAAAATAAGCATGTAAAACCGTACATTTAATATTTTAATAATCAATTGCGATGTATAACAATGATATTAAGAACAATACGAAAATTATTTTTTACAATTCAATCGTGTCTGTCTGTTTTCACGTTCCAGGATCACCCGAAAACTAGGGAATATATACTATACCTATCAACATATAAGAAAATTAATAGAAATAAATTGATTTGTATTTAAATTGGTTTTGGTTACAAGAGTCACTGTCTAGTCTAGGTTATGGCCAAGTAACATTGTATTTCGTCGTTATATTAATTCAATTAAATAGTTCAAACAATTGAATTTGGGTCACTTCAAGCAACATCGATTGTATTGTCCGACGACTGATAACAGAGGCTATTTAACTAGTGATAGTCACAAAGGGATATTGGACGTCACGCCGCCCAGATACGTCCGGTTTTTGAACGATTGTCATCTACTGATGACGTCTAGGGTTGTCTGCCGTAGCGACTTGTCTGTTTTCAACTAACCACAAATGTTTGACACGGAATAACAGCTACCCTCAAGACTATATCACGCATATTGAAGTCAAATAAAATGTCGCCCTCACGACGAACAGAATTTTCCGAATCTCGCAGGTCGCCATGTGTATTATAATAACCCAAATTATATTCGCCCAAACCCAAGCGATGACAAGACAGTGATGTTCATACACTCAATACTATAAATAAAAATAAGCTCGTAACTCCCAGTCTAAGACTGCATAAGGTAGGGAAATCATTTGTTGGTCAATGTGTTAAATATTTTAATGAGATTCCGCAAACTCTTGTTGAACTGCCTCTTCACAAGTTTAAGTCACAAATTAATTAAGCTAAGTTATAAAAGTGTAAAGGATTTCTTAAATGATAATAATTTGTGGTCATCTTAGGTATGATCGGCTCCTCTGCACATTTTTTGTTATGACTTTACTCTAATTGAAAAGAGTAGTAGTACTCTATTTAAAAAAACAAGATTGAAAAGAGTAACCATCGAGTTTCTTGCCGGAGTCTTCTCGATCGGAAACAACCTCCGAACCGATGGTAAAGATACATCATGATTAATTATGACATTTACTATATATTAACATATCTAGTATTATTTTAAGTAAGTTTATTTTTATTGACGACACGATTGGCTAAGTGCGCTGTAGCACGGTTTCTCGCCTCGATTTCCGTAGTGTCCCAGGTTCGATTCCCGGTCGGGTTAATTCAGAAAACGATCTTTTCTGAATTGACTCGGGTCTGGGTGTGCTGGGAGACGCCCCTGGCTTATTTCCTTGTGTGGTACCTCGTAACACAGGGATATTAATCGGTGCTTCGAGACCATTACAAGAGGTGTGTTGTCTGGCGCATATTTAGTATATTTTTGCTATAATTTTATTTTGTATTTGACTTGTCATAAGTACTTTTCATAAGTCTATATTAATAAAGATAGTTTTTAGTTGTACTTTAGCGGCAGGTGGCGAACCTACTGGAGTTAGTCGGGTTGCTTGAGTTTTTTAACGGTGTTTTCGATTACCAAAAAGTTAGTAGGTAGGTAGCCAAAACCAAGTAAGTTGCTGTCCTGGTGAACACTCAACAGTTTTTGCTTGTTTTTACAAATTACAAAATATACCTGCGCTGTATGACACTAATGAAAATTTTGATAAAACCTATAGGATTTTGCATACCGTATTTAAGTAACTCATTTAGTAATAAAATTCTAACCTAAAATATGAGGTAAATACCATTTTAAACTTTCTTGTTGCACTTTAACTAATTCTAATAAAAACGGGTTTTTGCAACGAAACAAAACTACTCTAAATTATTGTTTTACCTATTTTCTCGACGTTTCGGCGACAATTGCATGTCACCGTGGTCACGAGCGTACTGAGTCCGCTCGTGACTGTTGTTTTGTTTCGTTGCAAAAACACGCATTCATTAGAATTAATATGAAGAGAATTAATAATAAGTAAGTAATCATTCCCAAATACTAACAATAGATAGTGTCAACAACGCCATTCAAAAAAGAATCCGTACAATATTGTATAGCCTGTCTATTTTACGAAAACCGTTTTACTATGCTTGTAGTAGTGACATGAACTGACATACCAGTATGATATACGCTAGTGGGCACAATTGTGCAACAATTGACACTAGTGACACAATAAAAAATAAAATAAAAATGTATCCAAGTAGACCATGAATTTACAGTTCTTTCGAATCGTCATTCAACATTTTAAATTTATACTAAATATATACATACTTAAAATGTGACTCTACCACCGGCGTCGGCAGTCTAATTCCACTGAGAAGTCCCGGCAAGAAACTCAGTAGTAGCTCTTTTTAAAAAAGAGGTGGTTTATAATTCAGGTATTTATACCTAAACTTACAATTAAGACACCCAATACACAGGAAAAATACGTTGACTAAGGTGAGGTTTCTGTGAAGCAGCTGATGGGATTCATAATCAGTTTTCACAAGCTAAGTAGCGGGTATTAACTTGTGATTATTACTTAACGAATAACAAATCATATAATTTAACAAACTTACTATTAATTTATTCGTAACCAAATTAAGTTACTTTCTTGGTCACTGTATTTATCATTAATGCAGAGCGTAATCAAATCTACATCCACCAAAACGAATTTATTTTTCCAACCCATTGCCTTTTCGAATCCACAAATCGGCACATCATTATACAAAACCAATTTCACCAAAAAAGGTTCTTAATTGAAACTGGCCACTGTGACGTGTTAAAAATCCATCAATTACCCTTGCCCTTCCTAAAAAAGAAAACACGGCTAATAAATATTTGTCGAGACAACCCTAGCTAACGTCATGTCCAAGCCCTTTTCAAAATGGTGGCTGTCAAGGGCCGGTCGGTCACTATTTGATATCCTTACATTGTTGGTATTTATTAGAAATGTTTGTGAACAACTTAGGAGGGAACCTTGGGTACTGACAGATCTGTTTCATTAATGGTACGTATACAAATAAGTTTTGATATCGGATCTGTATGAATATTGTTAATATTTGTACATTGTAATGGCTAACATAGAGAATCTAACATTATCTTTTGAATTCTACAATAACAAACAAATAAACAAAACATTGAAATTTGACCCGCCTGGTAAAATATACTGCGAATAGATTGCGATGTGAAAATAATTTGCTCAGAAGATTAAAACTAAAAAGAGTCAAATCCCCAAAATGATTAAGACACCGTTAAAAACCTCAATGAAAACAAGGGTCCCTATGTTCAGTAGTAAACTTCTCGCGAATAGTGACAATAATGAAATAGTTAATTAAAAACATCTTTATTAATAATAATTTCACATAACACATTTTAATTAAAGTTAGTAATAAGTACAATGGTTTCAATGGTATAAAATAAAACTACTTTTCAGCCATTTTGTTATCAAAATATTGCCTAACCTTAAAAGAAAAATGTGCACCTCTTTCACGTTACAGCACAAAGAAAAAAAAACAAATGAAACCTAAGATTGTAAGTCTAAACGGCATTCGAAATTCAAGAACTCAGTTACGTCACAAAAGAAGAAAACGAGTGGAAACAAATGAAAAGCGAACACTGACAACATTCGAATAGCGAAGACCGGAAAAGTACAACAACAACTGAACATACGTCGACACAACCGTTATCCAAAGCGGCAGACCGAAACCCTTTGGCCATTATCAATCACCAACATTTAGCTAATCCTTACCCTCTCTGTCCATCAAATCATTTATAACCGGGATCCTCTATCGCTCTCCTTGATATGTCTTATTTATTGTCAAAATGCCAACTTCGCTAGGGCGAAGACTATTTGTCATTGACAAAGCTTACTACATACATATCCTTTTCACGGAAACCCTCGGGGTATTGGGACGAATCTTCGTATACGTACGTATGCGTGGTGTTTTATCTTAAGGTCGTTCGGGTTTTGCATAGGGTTGATTTTTGGTGTTTTTAATAACAATATCAGAGATAAAGATAAATTAAATTCTACGCCTAAAGCATACAATTCCTGCTATCAGCTTTTTCCAGCTCAAAAGTGTCCTACATATTATTAATTGACGACACGATTGGCGTAATGTGCTGTAGCACAAATTCTCGCCTTGGCTTTGACTTGTGCCCGGGTTCGATACCCGTTGGAGTCAATTCGGGAAACGATCTTTTCTAAATTGGCTCGGGTCTAGGTGTACTGGGAGACGCCCCTGGCTTATTTCCACGTTTGGTATCTTGTAATACAGGGATATTTTATCCTGACTTCGAGAACATGAAAAGTGGTGTGTTGTCATATTTATTTTATTTATTTATTACATGACCAAAATCATGGTGAAGGGCTTGTTCCTAATTTGTTGTGTCACATTAATATGTTAACGTCATAGGTACTGAACATTTTTATTGAAGACCATAACGTCATTTCATATCCCAAAACTTTTTCCGATTTGGTTTTCCGTTAGCTTAATCTGGTGTTAGAATTTTCAAAATGAGTTTCAATTACCATTAATGATATCAGTTTTTTTTACCAAATCATGCTTTTTGATTGTAACCCTTCAAAGACCGAAGCAAATTTTCAATTCGGTCCTAAAACGCGAAAGGACATTCCCTTTAAGGGTCCGTGAGAGATGGGTCCAATAAGTCACCCTGTATTAACGCCCCATACCCAAATACTGTATGAATAATATATGCCGGAAATACCCAGATTTGTGCTTCTGTTCGATGTATGAAGGTTGAGTATCGTGATCTGTCACATCTCAAGTCATTAACGTTTGGGTGGACCCCGTTTTGACAAATACTTAACATTTACTACTCAGTTGAAAGTTGTTGCCATGGTGGTCCGGTAGATCGTGTACTTGAAGCGAAATCTTGGAGAACAGAACAGTGAGTTGTCAACTACAGAATTTATACATACTTGTATACAAATATTTCAAAAATATTAAGAAAAACCTTTTCTTTATTTGCCAGACAACACACCTCTTGTAATGGTCTGGAAGTAGGGATTAATATCCCTGTATTACGAGAGGTACCGACAAGGAAATAAGCCAGGGGAGTCTCCCAGCATACCCAGACCCGAGTCAATTCAGAAGAGATCGTTTCCTGAATTGACCAGACCGGGAATCGAACCCGGGACACTAGGGAAATTGAGGCGAGAAACCGAGCTACAGCGCACTACGCCAATCGTGTCGTCAAAAATCGTCAACCGTGTCGTATAGAATGCAATCTTATTTTCAGGTCAACATTTGTGTAGGTATAACTAGGATATTGGCAACGTCCTAGGCGTTGAAGCATTATTATTATGTCAAACTGATTAACAATCATTTCAATGGTTAGTAGATGCATCTTATGAAATAAAATAATTACACTTTAAAGTCATGATGACACGATTGGCATCGTGCGCTGAAGCAGGGCTTCTTGCTGATACTTGCGTGGTGTCCCAGGTTTGGATCCAGTCGGGTCAATTCACGAAACGAACTTTTCTATGTTGTGTTCTGGGAGATGCCCCTGGCTCAAATCCTTGTCTGGTACCTCGTCACACAAAAATATTTGTCTTTACTTCGTATCCTTGAGACTATTGGTGTATTCGAAAAATCGTTGTCTAAATCTACCTTAGAATAGATTGAATTAGATTAGATTATTTTTTTCTTATTACGAAATACACATACACATTAAATTACATTGGTTCTTGGTCGGAACGGATGGATTTTCACAATGAGATCGTCAATAATAATAAAAAAGAATGAAATAAAACAAAATAAGGAAAAAAACGCAAAAATTCAAATAAATAGAAAGTCCCAAAATAAATAAATAAAACAAGGCTTTAAATCATAAATAGTTTTTTTTTCGTCAAGATGACCTCACTCTACCTGATGGAAAGCGGTTGTGAGGTTCAGACATGAGGCTGGCAAGCACAGTAATGCAAAGCAATCCCTGAGCTGGTCATACTCATCTTAAAGGCCTGCAAAATATAAAAATAAGTTGTCTTCAATATTAAGTCAAGAGAGAATGAAACAATGTTATGTAAAGTTACATAAATAAAAATAAACAATTAACAAACTCTTTTCAAGAATTCCACTGTAGAATAAAATGAATTACCATCATAACCACCAATCTACCGAGTTACCTTCAACTTAACATTGTATATTAGTGTAAGAAATATTATAATTTTCTCTGGTAATTAGTCCTAAATCTTTTCTATGTTGTCTTTTATTAGGATTACTTACTAGAGGAAATTGGCCTATGCATAATCAGGAATTATCTGAGCGAGGTCCATTTTATTTCAAGACATCGCGAAATAAATTTCTAGTAGTTTTTCTTTGTTCTTGGTCTTCGTTGTTTTTTACAATTATTTTGGTAGTTTTTTGTATATTCTGATGCCCGTCAAACAAATATAAATGGTTTATTTTTTAAAGAATTAATAAAATCACACTAGATAAGTTACGACGTAATTTTTATGAATCCTTTTTGTCTGCAATACGTTCGAATTGAACCCTTTCCGCCAAAAACACTCTTAACTGTGATACGTCGTCATAACATCTGACAATATCTGAAAGGGACATAAATAACTTGGTTAAGCGGGAAAAGGCATCAACATTTGCATAAGGGGTGAATGGTAACGATTATTTATGATGCGCAGCTATCACTCGATGGAATTGCTATGTCCGTGTAACATTTCGTTAATGTTAGTATTTGTTATTGTTAACAATAGTAGTACCTTTAGGTAAGCACGGTTTGAAATTATTGAAGTTATTATTGCGGCTACCAACTGACTTATTATTTGACTAAACCCTCTACAGTATTGTTCAAACTGAGTCAAATTAAATAAATAAATATGCGCCAGACAACACACCTCTTGTAATGGTCTCGAAGTAGGGATTAATATCCCTGTGTCACGAGGTACCACACAAGGAAATCAGCCAGGGGCGTCTCCCAGCGCACCCAGACCGGAGTCAATTCAGAAAAGATCGTTTCCTGAATTGACCCGACCGGGAATCGAACCCGGGACACTAAGGAAATCGAGGCGAGAAACCATGCTACAGCGCACTACGCCAATCGTGTCGTCAATTCATAGTTATACGCACGAAAAAAGTAAACTTGCCTCTGACTGCCCTGTTTGGTAGTAGGTTTAATTAAGTATAGTCGTAAGCGTAAGTTATGTATAACTATTGAACGGCTAAATCTGTAAATTATTTTGCAAGGCAGCTAATTTGCAATAGTGAAATAAAGTTTCTTAAGAACTAAAATGAAACTGATACAAATTGTGCATTAATACTTTTGAAAATAAAATTGCATATTTGTTTTAGTCCATCATCATCTATGCGTAAATTTTTATAAAACTTTGCTCATTTAAATTATAAAAACTGCAATAAGAAAATGGGACTCTAGATTGATAGGGTGGCAAAATTATGAGGCTAATTCGGCGCAAACGGAGTTGCTGCCAACTTGTAGTGTGTAAGTGATTGTATCAAGGTAAATAAATTATTTGCGTTAAGTTTAAAATTAACAATTTTGTAAAATGTATGCAATCTTACTAAAAGTAACAAACATACATACATAATCACAAACTTTCGCATTTAGAATATTCGTTAGTAAGATTATAAATGCGAAACTTTGTTACTCTTTCAAGCAAAAACTACTGAATGGATTTGGATGAAACTTTACAGGAATACAGCTTATACATCAGAATGGGCACATGGGCTACAATATATAAAGATTTATGTAATTTATAACGATAACGCGGGCGAAGCCGCGGGCGGAAAGCTAGTATAAAAAAGTAAAAACTATTACCTAAACCAGTCTAAACTAGTATGATTCAGTGGAAACGAGGAAAGGGGGAAGCCTAAGTAAAACTGTATGAACATAAGATAAAATAGATACTGAAGTCTGGCTTCCTTTGTACGTTTTCCTTAGGATCTGACGTAAAAAGGTCACATGGAAAGAACATTTTAGAAGGAAGGAAAGTCAAATTACGATTAGGTAATTCCATAATTTAAAAACATTGAAATTACAATGGTGGTTTAAATTGTTCGTTACCCGTAGCACTAACTCTTATAAACGGTGTTTTTAGAAAGTAAGAGCGTGAGCTGGGGGTGGTTCAAAAACGTTGCGTTTTTGTAAGCATTTCGAGATTATTTCATTGAATTGAAATAAAACTTCAACTATTGCTCTATTATTGTGTGCATAATACTATTTAAGAACAAACTGAATTTTCTTAAATTAGGTAGACGCCAATTATTTGCTAAATTAAATAAAAACCATTTCCTTTAAATTGATAAGACACTTAAAAATTTACTGTACACAGTTAAAGTTATAATTATGAAATTAAAAGGTGCATTCGTTAAAGAGAGATAATTTATACTCAATTTGAATTCAGCTAAATAATCATGAACACCTTAAAAAATGCGACGTTTACGAACTACCCCAAACGCAAAAAGCAAACCCTCTTAATTCAAGTTAAAACATAATTTAAGATACATTTTTAGCCCATATATAAGCCTTGAAATAAAAACAAGATTTCGGATAAAACATGCGGATTTTATTCTGTTATTTTTAATAACTTGACCTGAGAAACTTTATTGAAAAAAACATTCTCTCAAACCTAAATCATATAATCCTGCTCGAAATGTTGGGCCATATTTTTAAATCGTTTAGTTTCCAAATTTCAATTGATTGCCTTCTCCGACTTTAAAAACAACCGAATAATTATATTGAACTATACGTAGCTAACGAAGTGTATGTGTGCATGATCTTATACCTGCCGCTGAATTTCATCACCGCACGACACGTCATAAGTCGAAATTCCATGCTCATCACCTGGATGGCTGGCAATCAACACCCGTACGTTTTTCGCGTCAATATCTTCCGCGTTGTATCAAGATATGGAATGATCTTCCTGCGTCGGTATTTCCAAAGGAATATGACATCGGAGCCTTCGAGAAGAGAAAAGGCAAGCAACGCATCGGTGACAACTCTGGTGTTGCAGTTGTCCACGGGCGGAGGTGATCACTTTACATCAGGTGACCTTCCTGCTCGTTTGCTCCCTATTACATAAAAAAATTAGCGTAGCTAACACACAACCCTCTTGTTAACACTTAATACGCCTTCCCTTTTTTAAACACACATTCATCGATGGCCAAATGAGCTGGACTCAGACTCAGAACCAGCTCTCATAGATTAGGGCCGCTACAAACAAAGAACGAAATTAAGGACTTAGAATATCACGAGGACATAACAAGCTAGATATACGAGTATAGCAAAAAGAAAATTGCCTGTATACTATTCCACTGCTGGACAAAGGCCTCCAACATTGAAATCAAGTCATCGACACAATTTGTGTGTATTGGATTGACCACTCTGAGGTAAGTTCCTAAAATGTGTAAACAAACTACCCATTTAGCAAACACATAATTTTAGATGTTATATTATAACTCAATCTAGAAATTTCCGCCTTTCCTCATCTTTGGTCTTCGATATTCCATCCTTATCAAGAATCCAAATGTTTACCATACGCCATCAGCCAATTACTAGCTCATTTTTCTTATACAAATCCTGAAGGATCCGGGTAAGGGTTGCTTGATAAACGACCGGGCGACGGCCGGATAACCGGGTCGCGAGATACCCGGAATTGATGGATCATGGTCAAGTTTTAGTTTGGGGCATTTGATGCTTTGCATGTGATGGATGGTGTGGAACGTTTTTCGGATAGTGGTTGTCACCAGAGGGTGTTATAAGCGTTTGACTAATTGCTAGGCCTGTCGAAATGCCTTTCCAACTTTCTAGTACTATCTGTAAATATAAAAATAAACAGCTGGTCGTTTGTCTCGCTAAAGCTCGAGAATGCCTGGACTGATTTGGCTAATTTGGAGTTTGAAATATTCGCACAAGGAAGGTTTAAACGATGAGAAACATTAATAAAAAGTAACAGAAAATAAAAAACGACAATTCAATTTTTCAACTCAAATGTTCAGGTGACATTTGCCAATAACTATTGAACGAAGGCTTTTGGGGCAGCTAGTGAATAAATAAATATACGCCACACAATGTGTCATGGGGTCGAAGTAAGGGTAAATACTGCACATCCTTGTGTTACGAGGTACCAGACGAAGAATTACCTAGGCCAGTGGCCAGCCCAGCCAAGCATACCCGGCTCAATTCAGAAAAGATCATTTCCTGAATTGACCCGACCGGGAATCGAACCCGGGACACCACGCAAGTCAAGGCGAGAAACCGATTATAACCGACATGATTAGCGTAGTATGTAGCACACATACTACGCTAATCATGTCGTCTATGTCACTGATAACTTCATAGTAACTACGTAACAGATAAATCACATCATAGAAAATTGACCATGTTGTCAATTGTAATAAATGCGCGTTGTCTTGCGATACCTGTTTCAATATAGATGTCAGTAGTCGTCAGTACTTGCTTCACGTCAACGCGTCATTTCAACCGCAAGATTCGCGTACATGCTCTACGCGGTTTTTGACAACCAACTGTCAAATAGGTCTAAGAAAACCCGGCGGCTGGTAGGTAATTATTGCACGCAAGTACATGGAGTGACAGTGGCCTGACTGTTATGATTACCCGTTTAGCGCAGTGGTTAGGGGCGACAGTTGAGACGCAAATGGCTGCAAGTTAGATTTCCGCCTGAGTGCAACAGTCGATGAAATCCATTTTTATAAAGAGAGGATTTTCGGTGAGTTTCAATCCTCTTAAATTTTATGAACCTAATTATGATTATGCGATGGGGAATAATCTAGATTTAAGGCCAAAACATTTACGAAAATCAGTAAAACGATAGAGAATGTATCATGTATTTCTCGATCTTTTCCCTATTGCAAAATCAAAATGTCATTACGAGTATACTTATTATACTAGAACGTACGGGACGTTCTGCTTATCTAATGTTTCAAGAATTACTACTACTTAATAAAAAAAAACGGTCTGGATTACATGATTAAGCCTTACAGATAAATAAGTATCGGTATAAAAGTCACTGATGCCTCATTTGAAATAGCTAATGCTAACATTTTTCACTCAAATACTTGGTGGTTAATAGTCAACTCCTCTAAATGTGAAAAATATGGGTTTAAGTCCTATCTTTAGGCAGGACATTTTTTATAAATACGAAAAAATATTTATCTCGAGAGAATTGAAAAAAAAACTGTGTCAACAGTTTTGTGGGACATTTTTCTATTAATTGTTATTTTTTGTATGGTTTAATAATATAAAATAAATAAATAAATAAATAAATAATTATATATTCATCGGCTTCGATAAAACCTTTTAATAAAGTCATGATGTTCTGTTACCAAACTATGTACACAAACTTAAGTCAAGCTCGAAAAACCTCAGAGGGTGTTCTCAAAATATGTATGCACACACGTCTGGTGAGGAGTTATTGAGTCCACGTCTGCACAGGAATGAACAGAGGTACATCGTGCCAATAATCTGTAACGCACCTACAAGGGATCCGTGGCAAACATGGGGTCTTTCGTACCCGGCGCGGGGAGCTAAGATTGCGCTTTGGGAAAGATCTTCAAAAAATATGAGTCTGCAGCAAATAATTCTGAAGTACTTTTTTGATGAACACAAGATTTTTCTGTAGTTCAAGAAAAATAATACAGAGAAAATCACTAATAAAGAAACTTTACTTAAAATCTGTTTTGTAATTGGTTTCATACGCATTGCAGTTTGAGTAGGTACCTCGATAATAAGTAATTTACACTTAAAACTGAATCAGGTAATATTATTTATTTTGTAATCAAACGATTCTCATGAATTTTCTTTCTTTTATACAATAAAAAATTGGTTCGTGTATTGTTTTTCGATTAGGTTTGTGACTCCCAACTTTTGTGTTACAGTTTAGTACAATCAGGTAAAGGTCTTATATTAATTTGTAATTCAAGCTTGGATAAGCGTTTTACATCGAATCTTTTCGCCACGAGCACACAGAAGAGCTGTCTTGAAAGTTAAGTATGGTCATCCAGGGAGGCACAATAGCCAAATCTTCGGGATCCTCGTCCCACAGTCTTCTTTAATTTTTGTATTAATATTTATTTGTTGTATCAAGATTGTATGATCATGAGAAGCGAATGTGAAAAAAAGATGCGTATCTTTTGAAAAGCCAATAAAGGTCTGAGCAGCATTTTACTGCCCCGATTTCCCTAAGACAATCGGCTCCCTAACCACTGTTTTCTTTGTTCTCGTCAGCCAATATTTGGACCAATTAAACGGCTGATTTCACACTTGCGCTAATACTTGCGTTTGTCTTGCGATATTTCTGCTTCCTTTGTTATTTTAACAATGTTTTAGACCGGGTTTAATTTTGTTAAGCGGATGATTTACTGCCTGCGTCTTCAGTTGTAATGTAATTGGTATAGGGAATAAGTAATCGAAATCTCACAATAAGTATATTTTATAGGCATTTAGAGGAATTGATTACTAGGAAATCTATGATATAAAAACTTTTTTTAAATGATATGAATTTACTAGCCTTTAACCTTCAAGCTGTCGCGCGTTGTCGAATCGACCGCTTGTCACATGTTTTTCTTATTGTTAGTAGCCACATTCGCCACGTCACATTGTCATTGTGAGTGAAATGAAGAGTTTACATCCACTCGCCGCGCTCTCCCCAACCCCCGGATCGCTTTTGTTTAGGTCGCGGCGCAGGCGTCGCAAGCGAACCACGCGCCTGTCGTCGAAAAAGGTATGCGAGACGTTCAACGCGAACTTTTCTTTCACATAATTTAAACTACTTGTTTTTTATTAATTAGACTTTAAATACAATGTTTATATATCTACATAGAAAATAATAAATGAATATTGGATAATTAGTACTTTATTACTCTGATTTATACCATAGGTATTTTCGTTTACGCGCGACCGCTGCCGTTACAAATGACTACAGGCCCGCTTGAAGGTTAAATTTAACAAAATATAAAATGTAAACTAAGTATAACAATAAAGAAAGAGAGAGAGAAGTAAGCACTCTGCCTTCAAAATGCCATGTGGCATCTCAATATTTCAAAAGTTTCCTACTTGTAGACACTTAGATGGACTGTGTCGATATAAATTTACTATTTAACCTTCTCGGCAAGAAACAACTCCAACGCGGTGGTAGAGTCGCATTATGTCCATAAACTGTGTATTTAGATATCCAAATTATTATAGTATTTATGTCTGTTATTATATATTTAGTATATTTTGATTGAAATTGGACGATTTGAAAGTAATTACTGTGAAGGTCTATTTAAATAAAGTTTTCTACAGAAATAGAGAAACTAGAAAAATTCGACCTGATCCTAGGGACTCATGCGGGATTCGAACCCGCGACCTTCCACAATCCGGGTGGCTGCTCTTCCAACTGAGCTACCGAACATGTGTTCCGCGAAAACGTATGGCGCGCTATGAAAACCCGGTTGTACTTGACTTTCGATTAAGATGAAACTACCTGAAGGATAAGTGAATTTTTACTTTTAGCATTTGATAATGCACTTTTATTTAACACATAAATATAAAACTAGAAAAATTCGACCTGACTCGCTTGAGTCCCTAGGATCAGGTCGAATTTTTCTAGTCTATATCTTTGTGTCGAAAAGGGCGCATTGTAAAATGCTGAAAATAAAAATTCACTTGAATAAAGTTATTTGAGTTTAAGTTTATTGAACAGTTTAAAACATCTAGACTAGCAATGAACACAAAACTTACACACATTATGTTTGTCCTAGGCGGATAGGGCACCCACGCCTTTTGCTGCTATAAACAAATCGAATTGTAGGTAGTTGACTTGGTACTCAATGTTTATAAATTAAATCAAGTCTAAATTTCATAAAAACATTGCGGCTTCAAAACACCAAATATCTAATATTTCATACTTACTCTAATATTTACTACTTCATGGGCCGGGTGCTGGTATGGTATGCAA
The DNA here is from genome assembly GCA_947369235.1 of Udea olivalis. Lineage (NCBI taxonomy): Eukaryota > Metazoa > Arthropoda > Insecta > Lepidoptera > Crambidae > Udea > Udea olivalis. The sequence continues at coordinate 2,040,463 of OX376362.1, read as the reverse complement.
CCTGTTCAGACAGGTTCCCCTTCCCATCTACATGGAACCAGCAATAGAGCTGGTGCGGCTTGTGAAGCGGCTGAACAAGGTAAAGCATGCTAATACAGGGGTCTAGGCTCCGAATATGATTTTGTTCATTTCGGTGTCGAGACCCTTGGTCCGTGGGGTCCTAGCGCTATAAGGCTTTTTAAGGAAATAACAAAAAGGTTAGTCGACATCGCAGGAGACCGAAGAGCTGGCAGCTACCTCGGACAAAGAATTAGTCTAGCTATTCAAAGAGGGAACGCTGCCAGTATCTTCGGAACCTTGCCTAAAGGGACTCCTCTTTATAATATATTTTAGTTATTAAATTATATTTTTAAGGTTTTTCGTTTTAGATTCATTTTAATAACTTCAGATGTGTTAGTATTTGATTTAGTATTATAAATATTGTTTTACCTACTTATCTTTTTTTGACGACACGGTTGGCGTAGTGCGCTGTAGCACGGTTTCTCGCCTCGACTTCCGTTGTGTCCCGGGTTCGATTCCCGGTCGGGTCAATTTAGGAAACGATATTTTCTGAATTGACTCGGGTCTGGGTGTGCTGGGAGACGCCCCTAGCTTATTTCCTTGTGTGGTACCTCGTAACACAGGGATATTAATCTCTACTTCGAGACCATTACAAGAGGTGTGTTGTCTGGCGCATATTAATTTATTTATTTATTTTATTTATCTATTTATACTACATAGGTACCTAATTACTTGCAAAAGTTATATGAGTTTTACTTACATTTCAATTTCATACTTAACCAAACTTGATCCGAAACCTTATATTTTATGCATCACATCATTTGTCATAGTTTCAATAACCCAATCCCGCATATACGTACCTTAGCAAAGAATTCCAATAATATGATTTATAACATAATACTCAACAAAAGCTACGAAAAAACCAACATAACTAGACCTAAAGTTGTAGACAAAATATACGAAAGCACGGATCAGGCAATACTGGTGGTTAAGTAATAAATATTCTCCCTCTACATATGCAAAAAGGAAGGCACAGCAGTATTGCCAGTATTTTCTTAGAATTGTGACGTCGTTTCTGTTCATATAAATCTTCAATAGACTTAATACTGAGGAGTGGAATCCTGTGGAGGGGTGTAACCCTTTGCTTTTTGTGACGTAGACCCACCCTATTTTAGGGAATAAACGTAAAAAAGAGCTTTTGTCATTTTTAAGTTGTTAAACTTTATTTTTAACTAAATGACTTCCACTTTAACAATAGTCCAAGAGACATTAGAGGTTAAATATCCAAATAAATTGATCGGCTTAGTTTCATTTTTTTTAAATATCAGATAAAATAGCAAAATCGTGGAAGTAACGCCAACGGCCGAATTCATAATTTTTCTATTCACTAACCTCAATTGCAAGAAAATCGCTGTTTTGAAATTGAAAGTTAACGTAAATTCTTATATTTTTTTACCAAATATACATTATTCACTGCCTATTTCACCTGAAAGATTAATATCGTGTCAAAATTGGTATGGTATCCAAAAACGTCTCTAAAATTCTCAATCAAAATAAGCAAGCCAAGAAAAATCAACAAGAAAATATGATCCACACCAAAGCACACAACAATTGTACCCCCTTACGGCTGAGGGGGGTACATTTGTACCCCTAAGAGGTGGTGATATATCAAAGTATTTCTCACCTTATAAATTACGTACATATTTGATATATATCTGTCTGATATATGCGTTTTGGAGTGTGTATGATCGTTAAGAGGGTTTCAATGAGTTTTGTATGTGAAGTAATTTTAGTATTCCAGTAGCCTAAAATGCATAATATAATTATTTACCAAAATAAGAACAAGCTGGTAAAAAATACATATGTTTTAGTTTTATTGGAACCTTCAGGCTGAACATAGATTTCTAGATTGGCTGGATGTAGGTGCTCTACTTCAACCAAAATCCTGTGACCCTCCTTCATCCTTCCTTCTTGCGGATAATTTGTCTTCCAAAGGTATTTCCAAACTTTTCTGCCTCGAAAAATATCAATAATCCGCAAAAACCCAAACCTGTAGCGTGTTTTATAACATGTCCATTCAAAAACCTTTGACACACATTCTCCACAATCTTTCTTTAAAATCTTAACAATGCAAACAAACATAATTAGAGTGCCAAATCCGAACAGGGCCTAATAAAACAACCCAATATCATCCAATACGGATGATAAAACATCGGTAACAAAGCTGGGGTGCGGTTGCCCCAGAGATGGGGGCGCTAAGAATAAATGCCCCACATAAAGACGGGAGTGCTGGAGTACGTGAGCGATCTTAGCACCCCATGTGTGGAGAAACATAGAGCTGGTGAAGCACATGAGTTTTAGTAGGTTTGCGTTTGGCCTAAGTCTCGCCTGGTGGTAAGCGATGACGAGGCCGATGGTGATTCGCCACACCCTTACCCAGAAAATGCCTATTCACTCTGTCCTTGAAGATACCAAGGTTGTAAATATCCGGAAACACAGACGCAGGGAGAGCGTTTCTCTCCCTAGCGGTGTGGAACAGAACAGACGCAGCAAACCGTTGAGACCAGATTGTGGCAAAGTGGAATGATTAAAGGATTATGTGAGACTAAAAATTGTATTTGAATTGCGGTTCAAAAAACGTGTATTGTACGGACGCGTTCACGTCAAGCTTTACATAGAAGCACCTTATACTGCAAGCTTCACTTGACAAAGTATTTTGATTTTAAGTTACCAGAGAAATGTCTTGGTCCAATTTGGGCACATCTTACGGAATTTTAGTAAAGGTTTCAGAAAAGACTAGAATTTCATGGGAAAATTGGGTTACAATATTACACTTTATACGACTGGATCTCAACCATTCGTCGATCTCATTATGTAAAAGTTCACGAAAACCAGTTTTCATCATTTTTAAACAATTTTGTGCAAGAGACGATAGCATGGTATGCTTTTTATAACACAGTCGGTAGGCGTTAGATCCTTGAATGATATTCAATAGAACCTTCTTGATCATCATCATCCGTGCGGTCTATCCCGGTTGTGAACCCACACTGGTGTGTAGGGTCCCAGGGTCAATAGAACCTTCTTGATGCAGGACGATATATTTTTTTATTTATTTAATTTAATTTGTGTACAAAAGGTATAGCAAATATATTACAACGTTAATAACTACATTAGTCGGAGACTGTGTCGCAGTTATTAGCGCCCACCTCGAACTTTACAATACAACAATAACAATTTAACAATTTAAACACAAAAATACGAAATACATAATACATTGTGTGTGTGTGTGTATGTGTGCGGTTGCATGTGTGTGTGTGTGTGTGTGTGTGTGTGTGTGTGTGTGTGTGTATATCGTTATAGATTGTTTCTGGGTACGTCAGTGATCGGCCAATTGGCGTAGACAACGCTATGTCATTAATAAATACAACGTTAAAAATAGTGTTTAACAGGTTCACCCTTTTCCAAAATGTTGCAACCACTCTCTACAATTCCACCCCACTCGTCTACAATAGCACCACCCCGCTCGCGTATCGCATTATATCATTTATAAACAAAATGTGTTAAAATAAATCGCGACGCTGGCAACGATACGGACTTAATGCCGCGATGTATACGCACGCTGAATTGTGGTTGCTGACAAGTACACGGTTATCTTCATTTAAATTAAAACAACAATCGAACCTCTGAGAAGATATATCGTACTGTTTTTTGACTTAAAAATCGGAATTAGGGCCTTTGTTTTTTTTTGTTTACTACCGGTGACTGACTATCACGCAGATCACCTGATGGTGTAAAGGGCATCACTTGCGCGTTAAATAATAGAAAATACTAAGATATCAATCAAATCTTATAGTTCATTGGGAGAACCTGGGCACGGAGCTATGTTAATGTGTTTAACTGGCTCGTTGGCACAATGGATGGTCCTGGAGGTCTTGCCTACCGCGGTGTAGGTCGTGAGTTCCATCCCCTTTTTTTATTCTGTGTCCGGAAGTCATTATGTTTTTATGTTTGTATTTGGGCATATTTTAGTATTCATCAGCCACTAGCACACATAGTACACTGTTAAGGGTATGACTTGTTTGTGGTCAAATAATATAAGTGACCAAGATGTTAAAACTTTCTGTAGTGAGATATTTCATGCGCGATAAAACACAAAACGCGCGGTTGTTCAGTACAGTGGTCTATCATCCTAAGTTAGTCAATTTTCGAATAGATATCAGCTTTTATTGAAACAATAGGAGCGATATTTGAGTAATTTGTCTAGTGAGAATTTCCGAACCAGCATTCTTAAAAAGGAATTTCTTGTCCAACACCATAGAGCCTGAAAACAATGATAGAACAAAATGCAAGCACACTTAAGTTTCCGAGATGTGGTCTCTCAATATAGTCACCTAAACCATCTAGAGGGAACATAAGTGACATATGCATGAATATCATCAAAAACTTTAGTCCATCTAGAAATTTAAAGCAATTGTTTAATCCGGACCCAAGAAGTTAACTCTATTTGCCAAAAACTAGTGAAGATCGAATATATTCGAACCAGTATTCGTAAACCTAGTACAATTAAGCCACATTTAGAATTTACATTTGGCAAGCGCCACAGCCAATTTACTAGACATCTATCATTAGATATTTCACAGGTCCGTATTTCGGACGGGAATTAACGTCGAACAGGGCCGCATTGCAGGACACACGAACAATTAGAGCTCTTTGTCCGATATTCAATAGTGCCGAGTGCGGGCCTGTCGTAGTGCTTCTGGTGTTTTGAATACGGAGAAAGGCTTAACGCAGACATTCCGTAGTTTTTTTTGCTTTTCGTTAGCAGAGGTAAGAATGTAATACACACAGTTATTTTAAAAACCTGAACTCACTCCATATTTTGCTGCTTTGCATTTTTTGATATTCAAAATGATTAAAATGATACGCAACTTTTTTAGCCGTTTACGAAACTCCGTTAATTAATGAGCTTTTAACATGATACTCTGGTAATGTGTGGAGGTGCCCTGTATAATACGTGTACCAACAAGTTATTATGGCTAGGCTGGAATGACATAATAATGTCCCCAAATTATCAGCACCAAAAGACTACAGTGGTCTTATTACAATCCTTTATAACTTGTCAAGTTCATTCCCTAAACAGAGCGTGGCAAGCACTATCGAAATATGATCATTTGTTTTCAACCAGTCAGCGGTTACCTGGCACTCCCGCATCTCTTAGGCTGGATATTTACTGACGAAATAGCTCACTGCACTCAGTTTAGGAAATGACCTTGAATTGATTGTAATATGGCCCCTGTTGTCTTCAACCAAAATCATAACACCATATTAAACAGAAAAAGTTGTTTATTAGTCAATGTCACGAGTTAGGCTGTTTAGAGGTTTTTAAAAGTGTTCCATAAAAATGAGCAATAAGGCCGCCTAAATTGTCAAAATTGTTTAAATTGTTTGTGTGAATATCACTTTTTATTTTTTTTCCTACAATAAAGTATATCTATCTCTCTATCTATGGTCAACTGCAAAAGCAGTTACATAACTGGAAAAGTGTTCTGACGGTGTATCCACACTATTCTTTCCCCTCTGCCCCCAGATGGGCACTGGCCCACGGCTCACAAATCCACTCTCGCGTGCAATTTCAAACGCATTGTACAACTGACGTCTATCGTACTGCATCACGCTTTGACCTGCACTCACTCGATACTGGGCTACTGTTTCGAATACTGTGGTGTTTTTAGTCAAGAATGCAATGCAATTGCTTTCTAATATTCTTTGATAATGTTAATTTTTAAAACGAAATGAGTGCATTATGAATATTGAAAAGACACCGAGACATGCTATTTTTAGCAAGTTGTCCTTCACAGTTTTCACGGCCTCACATACACTTCCTGTTTATTTTCAAAAACAACGTTAGAAACGTTCTAAAATAAGCTCAAAAACATGTTTTTACTGTATTTTCATTGCTATGATTGTTATACAATATTAAATTGAGCTTAACGTACATTTTTTTTATTTAATTGGTAATATGTTGTTATCATATTGAATAATTTTAATCATTGCTAAATTTGATTTTAATTCAATATTTTTTTAGTTAAAGTTAAAATTGTATTTTATTGATTCCAAATATTATTTAATTTTAAATAAAATAAGAAGCCCCAGCGCTTATTAAATATTAATATTATATAATATTTACCTTTATCTTATTATGAATGAAACTGTCATGTTTCAATGAGAAAATAAAGTTTACCGCTTACGTTTATTCGATGACCAATTTAGCGCAGTGGTTAATACGTCAGTTGAGACGAAAAGAGTCACGTGTTCGATTCCCACGCCAGCACAAATGTCGTTTGAGGTATTTGTATTACCTTCGTTGTTTCAGGTTTACAAGGGAAAACCTTACTTTAGGAACAGTACGTGATTTTGTATCAATTGATTTTTAAAGTCAATGTCACGACACGATTGGCGTAGTGCGCTGTAGCACGGTTTCTCGCCTCGATTTCCGTAGTGCCCCGGCTTCGATTCCCAGTCGGATCAATTCAGGGAACGATCTTTTCTGAATTGACTCTGGTCTGGGTGTGCTGGGAGACGCCCCTGGCTTATTTCCTTGTGTGGTAACTCGTAACACAGGGACATTAAGCCCTACTTCGAGACCATTACAATAGGTGTGTTGTCTGGCGCATATTTGTTCATTATTTATTTCTTTAAAGCAGAGCAACTTACATACTAACTAAAGGCATCAAACTTTGCTATGTAAAACTTTGATTTTCGACATCAACAGGTAACAAAGCGATACCACCTCAACCACCTAAATCATCAGGATCTCAAAACTCAGTCGATTGCTTCTTGAAGCAACGCTTTTAGTGAGACTAGTTTGCAGAGTTTACTACTAGAGGGCGTGCGTTAGACTGCGCTGCTCCATGTATCAGGCCTTTGAGCTGGCTTCGTAGAAATATTGCCCCAGGGTAGAGAAGAGAGTTAGGAATGTGAGTCGGTAGACAGGACACTTAAAAGGAGATAATTTCTTTGGGCCTTTTCTGAAGGTGCCGACCAACAAAAAAACTAATGAAGTTTTTTTTTCATTACTTCTAGCAATATCTGTCGTTTTTTTTTTTTCCAGCACTTTCAAAAATCAACAAATGTATGAAAAGGACAAATCTTTAAACTCTTATAACTAGGCTTGTGGCTCCATATGACTAGTTCTAACTATAAGTACCATTTTTTTTTCGTTGGCCGGCCCTTTCAGAAAAGGCCCAAAAATGTATGGAGTTGATCTCCTTTACGTTGAGGTCTTTTATTTGGTGTCAATGTAAAACACTGCTGCAATTTTTCATCTACACTTAGATTTAAGAATGTCTAATTATTCTCTGTTATTACATAGGTTTTAATTATTAGATTAATAGATTTAAGGTTTATCAAGCGGTTGAAACAAAAAAAAAAAAGATTTTAAGGCGTGCCAAAATTTACTCAAGTCAAACGTAGTTTTGAATGGTTTGACACAATGACAAGCATAATATATATAAGACAATATCAACAAGTAACAGTAAAGGCTATTTCAGAAGGCTTTGTTTCTAACTTTTTTCTTACAAAAGTTCCATCGTCCATTCACATGGTTTCTAATGGAGGCAAACATGAAATTATTAGCATCCTACATTGTAAACCCTTGACAAAGAAAAATTTCATCTATCCTCACATTGTTATAACTAAATAAGTAGCAATCATTTTCAGTTTTTGCACTTACCAATACTTGCGTGATATTTTTAACCCTTAGAATTACTAAAAAATTAAATAAAGTAAATTTTAAAAAATCATTTATTCACATAAGCTTTTATAAAGCACTTATGACAAGTCAAAAATCAAAATGTATCTGTAAAAAAAAATATATAACTAATTCATATGATCTAATTATAATATGGTTATAGTTAAGCTTGTCAGCTGATCTGAAGGCAAAAATGTCTTGAAATCGCAATGAACGAAAATATTTCATAACATTCTACGAATTATTAGGTCTGCTCTCGTTTGATCCAACTATTATGTTAAGTGATGTGTGGCTAACTTCTTTGTCGGCAGACACGGACATCGGGCGATAGTTCGCATAACTTTTGCGGGCACTCGTGTTGAGGACGACGACTTTGACGTTGCATCTGAAAACAGCGTGCACTGGGGACCGACTGGCAACGCAGCTTTTTGGAAGATTTTAATGGATATTGGTTATCCAACAAATAATCACTAAAATCTTTAATTACATTATTTTTAGCTTAATCACCACACCTAAAATAAGCTAAACTTAGATGTTCATAAATCTTTTGGAGCTTTAAGCTTAATACACACTTTAGTGTGTTACGAACATGGTTTTCTACGTCTGTCATTATCGGTATCTGTTTGAGCATTAATTAAAAAAAAATGATTTACTGTCTTTGGCATACAAAGTAATAAAAGTTCTACTTTAATTAAAGTCAGATGATCTGGGCTAGCATCAAAAACGAAATCCATGAACCATTTCATCCACCATTGTTGTAACGACTTAAACATATTTTGAACCATAAAATAAATAAATAAATATAATAAATATGCGCCAGACAACACACCTCTTGTAATGGTCTCGAAGTAGGGAATAATATCCCTGTGTTACGAGGTACCACACAAGTAAATAAGCCAGGGGCATAAAGAATACATAAATATATATATATATATATATTATTCATATACATATTTATATACTGACACTCCACCAAAGGTGTCAGTTGATAGTTATTTCTACTGAGAAGATGAGTGTAAACCGTCACTGACAATTATTTATTATTTTTCTAAAAGCAGCAGCACAATAATTGCTATTCTGTCATCGACTCAATTCACAAAGATTTCCATCAAAAGCAATTGTAGCGAAGCGTCAAATGCGCTGACCTTAACGCGAATGCTCCAAATACCTGAGGAGATCGCCCCAGGAGCCATAGAGGCGGCCGCCGGGCACAAAGTTGCTGTAAAGGCATACTTGGCGTTCATCATACACTGCACGCTTTGCTGGCGACATTTAATAATATCTGCTTTGATTGTTTAATTGGGACATCAAGGGCTATGTGGGAAGTTGGAAAGATATTCCAGGAATGTCAGATGACAGGGAATTGTAGAAGAAATTCGTCCGATCATCGTGAGCCCTTAATCCTTTGGATGGGATGTGATGGCACCCGTATAAGATGTTTGGTCGTCGGTTTACACTGCAAGGGTAGGCAGAGTAAGACAGAGACTTAGATAAATCCTTAATTTAGGACTAGGATGTTGATCTAGAAATGATGATAATTTAAAATGTTGATATTTATGCAGTGTCAGTTAATAATGTCAGCTTGAATACATACTTGTTATTGATAGTTTTTATGTTGAAATATTGTTGTGCCCTTGCAGGCTTTATGTGCGTTACTATTTACAAACTTATACCATCTTATAAACAACATTAAACCACAAATAACCATGATTAATAACTCATGAAAAATTCTTCTCATAACTAACTTGAGAAGCCTTTTGTAAATAATTAATGAATTGAGTTAAATATTGCTCCTATATTTATGCTGTATGGTTTAGTTTTTATGGCATGAAAAAAAGTCAACTAAGGTTAATAAATGTTACTAAATGTTTGTTACGAACGTTACTGATAAGCCAATTATGTGTCTAAACTGAATTTAAACTATGCTATAAAGTTTTGTTCAAATTACACATATTATCGATTACTTACATTCAAGATTGTTAACAATATAAAATAGCGATCCTATTTCCCTGCCCTGAGGCACTCCAATTCCCGACGCTCTCGCTAGCCTCACCCCGCGGGTTTGATCGCATCATCGATTGGATCCGCTGTATCGATGTGGGTCCTAATGGCACAAATTGTTGCCTAATAGTATGAAATCTCGAAGTGTGTAATCTTTGATAACCTTTGTATGGTAGGAATATTATCTGACTTATTTTAGTAAATAATACTTTGTTGTACGCGTTTTCAATAGTAAATTAATGCTTCACAATGCCATGGTCTCAATAAAGTGATTTAAGGGGGACCAATATTAATCAAATAAGATTTTCCGTTCTAACTTTAACAAAGGTTTTTATTGCATTATTACTGTTTGCAAAACTAAACCTAAGCACCGACAGACAGGACTCAAAAACTGACTTAACAAAGGCTCGTTCTATTGAGAATTTCTTCTAAGTAAATTCTCTTCGGATAACTTAAGATACTTGTAAGAATATTTACATGTTCAAAAATTTACTGAAACCGCTAAAAAGGGCATACTTATATATATTTGACACAAACCCATCAACATTTTCCTAGTTCAGATACAACAACAAGAAACCACTGAACATAAACTATCCGATATTTCCGGCCTACATTATCCCTATTCACACCTCTCTGACCCGATCCGATAATTAATTCAAGACATCAACACTTACCCGCAAACTTCGAACCCTGATACCCCATAAATTAGCACCACCGATCGCCTTTGACCTTGGACAAGGGATGACCTTCGGCGAAACTTGTTCACTTAACCTTTGACTTGGGGAGTGATACGTTTTTGAAACAAATGAATGGAGCTTATGACCAATTTTTGATCATGACGTTTGGATTGAATTTTAGCTCTACCAAATCACACATTCGACGGCGCGATTGGCATAGTGCGCTGTAGCACGGTTTCTCACCTTGATTCACGTAGTGTCCCGGATTCGGTTCCCGGTCGAGCCAATTCAGGAAACGGATTTTTCTAAATTGGTTCGGCTCTGGACGTGCTGGGAGATGACCCTGGCCTAATTCCTCGTCTTACCTCATAATATACATATTTATCCCTACTTCGACACTATGTTATGTGGTGTTGTCTAGCGCATATTAATTTTATCTTATATTTCAAATATAAGGAGGCCATCACAACAAATCGGTTTTTTCTGTTTAGCAGAGCCTTCGTGTAGCTCGCTCAGGGCGCTGAAACTGGTGGGTTTCTCTTTTTTATAGATTAGATAGCATAATGTTTTTAGGACAAACGAAATAATTTTTATATTTAAGGAATGAAAAAAATAATTTAAGGCTGGGATTTAGCGCGCCGTCCGATAGAGCATTCGGTGGGCCACTGATTAGTTCTGCGCGAACGGAATAACGCCGCGGCTTCCTTCTGTTTTCGTGTAATGAATTTACTATGAAATAACATTACACAAATTAAAAAGTTTAAAAAGTTGTCGACCTAGAATATACAAATACCTATCTATTTTTATATTTTTTAAGTGCAAAATGTTAATAATGAATATTTGAGATTAAAACAAAAAAATCGTCGACGTACTTCTTTGTGATTTTTTTTATCGGTGAAATTATGCTATATCGTGTTTTGGAAAAGCTGTCGCCTTAGTTAAAGACACTGACCTACTTGTACATTTTTTTATTTGCTAAAATATCGTTTAATTTAGTAGTTCTCTTCAAATGAATCCGATCAGATACTGACAATCTTGTGCAAGCATAGCCTTAAGTTCACTAATAGCTGTCTGTTTAAGCACGTACTTAATTATGAAAATACTATACTACGCATTGATAAGATCCTTAAAAAAGCTAGTGGATATCCTTTTTTGAAGGTGGTCATTTATTTAGGTACGTATTCATAAAAATATTAATATAACTATATTTAAAAAATATAACATTTGTATAATAAAAAAAAACACCCTGAGTACATGTTTGGCTTAACATCATTACTACTTCACCTGCATAATCCATTCTCAATGCTTTATAATATTATAAAATGCGAATGTAACTCTTTTCCGATATTTCATGCGTAGCCACTGGACCTAATTTTTTTAAAACCACTCATAACGTTATGGACAAAATTGCTCTACACTGACAACAGTTCCCATCAATAAAACATTAATGGTCCCGTAGACGATGAGGCACGGGGGCTCACCTGCTATCGGGATGGCCCGCGCGGGCACCGTGCGCGGAAAAACGATAACAGCCGATAGGGTTGCACACGATCAAATGTGTAATTAGTTTCGTAAGAATATTGTAGACTGTGTAGCGGCAAAAAAGATACAATTTTATTTTTTTATTATTGATTTATAATTAAATTCCGAAGTGGTATATTTGAAGAAATCATCATACATTGACAAAATGTGACTCTGCCTTAGGTGTCTACGTCAATTACGTTAAATATTCATTAACAAAAGGTCACTGCTTGTTTTTGTTCGTTACATGAAAGAACGGAAAGGGCCAAACTTTTTGATTTTTTTCTTTCTTTTTTAATTCATATATAAGTGGAATACTCGTACTATCGAAATTTAAATTGACTAGTATGAAATTCATTTGCCATTTTCAACATTCTACTATGTCCTACGCGCCAATAATACATTACAAATTAAATATTCGTAACAAGAAATCAAAACTAAGCATCGTAAAAGAGAACTCATTTCTTTTTAATTTGATTTCATTGTTCAAACACAAAATATAAATTCAAATAACAAAAAAATGGATAACAACATTTAATTACAGTGAAACTAATCTCCTCTAAATAAGGATTTCTTCTAGCACACTACGACAAATATATAAAATTAGATAGGCATACAATTTATGATTTATAAAATTCAAAACTAAATTACATCTTGTTTATCAAATTGAATAATCCATTGCCTAAAAAATAAATCGTTTTGCCAGCCCTATTCCTGAAGCCAATACCACCTGTTGCGTCGAACATTCGATATCCTTCAATGGGATGACAGAACAGGACACCACTATCTGATTGTGAACGTGTTAGAGGGGGAGGGAAGAGTGTGAGGGTCCCACTTGAGGCTGCACGTACCGATAGCAGAAGCCATAAATAGATGTTCGGGAAATGATCAGTGGTGAAAGATGCTCTGCTATAACAAAGTCCATCAAAATGGTCATTAATGTGATAATACTAAGTTTGTTGTAATTTTCTTGACCCAAAACGGTAAAAAATTACCCAAGAGGTTAATTGGTTAAAATATGAGCGTTTAAAAATTTAAGCTTTGATTATTCAAAAGTTATGTTATGTTTTACTAAAAATATAAATTAAGACATAGCTCGGCTTGGCTAGGCTAGCTTATTTAGCCAAAATAAGTAAATTGTATGTAATTCATTGGATATTGCAAACCATAAAATATTTAAATGAGATAATTAATACGAGTATGCAATCACAAGCCGTGGTGAGTTTACTTATAATTATTGTTTGTTAAAATTTACTGCCTTGTTGGCACGGTCAGTTGTGCTCGTGATCCTGCTTTTGCATACGAATAAATATTTATGATTGCTTTTGTGAATGTTTTATTTCTAAATTAGTTTATTTTAATTAATAGTTATAAATAAATAATAAATAAGTTGGAAAACCACTTACCAGGTAGTTCAAGATATATCGCAGTAGAAGGTATGTGTGAAGAAAAAAATAAGGGGGATAAGTAAAGCCCCTTTTTCGACAGCACTGCATTGAAAAACCGCATAAAACTCCGACCGTAAAAAGCTTAAAAGCTACCTATCAATACCCTGACTTTGTTCGTGGGATTATAGAGTGGTCCGATATTTGCTGCTTTTTTTGTATTTGGTACAAGGTTTGCTCGTGCAATAGTATCTAATTGGATTAATGTTTTTAATTAAAAACATCGAATACTTTAAGTCATGCATGATATCTATTTGCTAGGTTGATATAAAAAACATAATGTACTGACGAATAAAAAAGTTAACAGTAGACGCAATAATATCATTAAATTTATTAGCTCTAATAATCAAATATTTTAAGTGAAATACGTGTAGAACTTAGCTTTATAATCTATGTTCCAAGTGAAATAAAAGTTCATTCAAATAATATTTTTACTTTAATTGCCATACGTAGAGAAATAACTGTTAATACTAATTTATATGTGTCATCAGTGTAGCTCAATTTGAATTGTATACCTGTGGGGCTAGCCAAGAGCAACACGCCACGACGATTTCTGCAATAGAAATCGTTCAAATGTATGAAGATGACATAAGCGGTCGCTTTCAATCATGTCATCTCCATGCGTTTGAATAAATAAATAAATATCTGAGACAATTCACACCAAGATCATCTGACCCCAAACTAAGCAGAGCTTGTAATATGGGCGTCAGAGACTGATAAACATACTTAAATATTTCTAAATACATACTTATATAGATAATAACACCCAGACACACAACAAATATAAATGTTCGTCACACAAATATTTGTCATGGGTGGGGATCGAACCCACGACCTCCGGCGCTAAAGACAGGATCGCTGCCATTGCGCCAACAGGCCAGTCATACGATACGATACGATTTCAATTGTAGAAATAGTCGTGGCGTGTTGCTCTTGGCTAGCCCCCTTGATGTCCAACATTATGTCGTCTCTTGAATAAGATAAAAAAAATCTCTTGAATAAAGTACGTACAGTGCCACAAACTTATCTGACCCGGTGGCCAAAACTGGAACTAAGTGTCGCTATTTTGAAATGTCATTTTGTTGTAACAATTACTTAAATATAAATGATCAGCAAATTATCATTTCGGTTAATCCTTGTGCATTTTGCAATGGCATTACTTTTACACTAAAAACTGCGCAAGTTGTATTTAGCGGCAATACTAAATTCAACAACAGCGACACTGCCACCGGGTCAGATACGTTTGTGACACTGTACACAATTTAACTTCAAACATGACAAGGCTTAGTTATTTTTCCCTGTCATTTTCCATTTAAAATTCCTTTCCACCGATATTTTTTAATGCAAAACAGAATGGCTCGACGCCATTTTCCCACGCTCAGCTATTGAACACCCGGCTTAAGGATTTGCATATTGAGGAGATTCAATGGTGCACTCCGAACTTTATTGAAATTACATTGTCCTTTTCGGAAAATGATGAAACCTTGGTGTTATTGGACTGCAATTGAATAAAATAATTAAATTGAAATATTAACAGTTTTAGATTTTGATATTGTCAAGTTATAGTGATAGTACTTAGATAGATTATATTTAGTATTAAATTACATAGCAGCCAAATAATTAGTGTTTATTGTATTACAGCTTTGCTTAGTGTGTTCTAATAATAGAAATGTGAATTCATCTGAAAAGGTAAAATTTGGCGATTATACTTTAAAAGCAAATGTATCCGTTAACAATGTACCCAAATTTATGTTCACAATAAAGTTCATTTCATTTCATTTCATTTCATTTCATTTCATTTCATTTCATATTAGGGACAAGACCTCTGTGTTTTTGGACATTGTTTTACGGCATTGCTAACTTCAGTTTCAATACAGTTAGTGAAGTTTTTATAAACATAAGTTATTCTGTTTGAAAGTAGACCGACCTCAATAATCTAATACGAGTGAAGGTCGTGAATACATTATTTGAGAGGTAGGGTGAACTGGATTCCTCCGCTCGAATTCGAGCTGCTCGCCTGGATGTGAACCTCCTTACGGAAAACCGCAGATAAATCATTGCTCCTGCAGTGTTGTGTTGCTGCTGGTGACTGAGGTTGGCAGAGTTCTTTGGGGCGCTGTTTGGTTAGTCAGCTGAAGAACCTTATTCCTTCTTGCCTAGTTCCAAAACCTCCCTAAAAAGGGTAATTCCTTATAGGATCAGCTACGCATACGTATTACTGAAGTGTTGCATGTTCATAGTCTGCAGTAACCGCTTACCATCAGGCAGTTCCTTTACTTGTTTGCCACCAAAAGTATATTATGTAAAAAAATATGTACAATCTTTAATGTCCAACATGAGGAAACTACCTTGTACTTATCCACCCCTCATTTGGACACTTAGAGGGGTGATTTTGGACAATGTCCAGGTGTGCACTAACGATAATTTACTGATTCTTCTACTTATAGATCTATGGACTGGTTTAGTACTGGCTACGTTAAAATATGATAGTAATATTGCCTTGAGCCTCTGATAAAAACATATTACCTCTTATTGAAGTTTTATCAGGTTATATCTGAATTTTGCCTGACTTAGAATTTCAACCCAAATGTACATTATTAAATGTCTTTTTCATCGGTCTGGCTTGTCCAATCACTATTGTTTGGCATAAACGAGCAATTTGGACCAGCACAGTGAAATACACTCAATGATTAAACAAATAGCCGTATGAATAAATCGAAACAATTCAAAGCACAGCTATCTAATAACAATAATTAAACTGGTACAGCCACGGACAAACGACCTGCCATATTAACCGTGAAATGAACGGTTAAATTTTATTAATACGACAAACTCTCACACCGTATACAAATGTTTTTAGCACGTCGCAGCTTTTGAAAATTTTCATTCTGTATAAAATTCTATGTTTTATTCTAGCTACATTAATGAACTACTAAATACAAAGTTTCACTTAAATCCAGTAGCTCCGCGGGTAATGCCGGCAGTCTTTTTATTGCCTGTCAAGATGACCTCACTCCACCTGATAGAAAGCGGCTGTAAGATCAAAATATGAGGTGGACAAGCCCAGTAATGCAGAAGAATCCCTGGCCTGGCCATACTCATCTTGAAAGCCTGCAGAAATGCTTTTTGACGCCCCGCTTGAAGAAGATTTCAGTTATTTATTGTGCATGTCAACTTACATACCGATAAATATATGAAATATAAAACAAATAAATAAGTATTGATTGCGTTTCACATGAATGGGAAATAATGTGCTGAGAAAATTCGCCATTAGACCAAAAATGGCTAATAGTAACGAAATTTTCCCGTATTGTGGGATATGTGAATATCAGCATATTGTGAGGACTCGGTTAGTTGCCATGTTAGATGAATTTGTGATTAGTCTAATTTATTTTGATATTAACTCGACTGGCCTGGCCAATAACAGTGACACTACCCTTAACGCCGGAGATCGTGGGTTCGATCCCCATGACAAACATTCATGTGACGAACATTTGTGTTTGTTGTGTGTCTGGGTGTTATTATCTATTTAAATATGTAATTAGAAATATTAAAGTATGTTTATCAGTCGCTGACGCCCAATATTAGTACAAGTCTGCTTAGTTTGGGGTCACATGATCTTGGTGTAATTTGTCATAGGTATCAGATATATTATAATCAATATACAAATTGATCGCTACAAATCAATGACGGTGTAACCTTCTTTTATGTTTGAACATCACAAAAACGCTTCAAACGCTGTCCCTTGAAGGAGTGCAAAAAAACCGCGACCGAAAATTAAATAATGAAAAAATATAGCCTCCTCTTCCCTTGTTCAGATGAAATTTGATTAAAAAATCACGATTATTACACGGACCCCCATAAGGCATTCCGCAAAATTATCAACCGATCACCAAACGCAATGCGCAACCGATTCTCAACTCTATTTATGCTTGTTACAGCGGAAGAAGTTTCAATATCGGGTGTATTGTACCCTTGGTATTCATAAAACAGTCGATTCTTCTCCCCACCTCCCCCAAGCGCCCCCCTTTCAATAATTTTTCATCGTTCTGATCCGTTCTTTGTGGTTACTCTTTCTACTTAGATTAACAAAGTTTGAAATTAAAAAGCGAGCAAATATCGGTGTGCTTCAAAGGCTTTTAATATTTTAGCTTTGATCGGTTCTTTGAGTGGCTACTCAGATTTGATCGCATTCTTTCATTATTAATTGTGTTTGACTGGGATATGAAATATGCTGCAGGGCTGGTGAAGAATAAAATGATATTAAATCCGGGTTCAGGGGCCTTATAACAATCCCTTGTCACTTTTCAAGTTCATTCCCTTAAGCGAGCGTAGCAAGTAATTTAATAATATGGCCTTTCATTACCAGCCAGTCAGCGGTAACCTAGGACTAACGCCTCTTCCAGGCTGGATACTTACTGAATAAATAGCTCGCAACATTCAGTTTTGGAAATCAGCTTGCCTGGATACAAGTATTTGCAATCAGGCTCACGAGGATCCATTTTTATAAACTGTAACGATGTCCATATAGTAAATAAATGTTTTTCTGTTTCTATTTCAAATTTCCTTAAAATAGAGAATTCACTCACAAGAGAACAGAACCTGAAAATAAAGACTTACTTACTTACTTAAATATTTATCTACATAGTAAAATGGGGTGGAATTTCAAATACTATTATACTGCTGGGCAAACCCATTTAAAAATAAATGTTTTTCACAAAAATATGAAACCGGAATTGTCTTGAGTGGAAATTGTACCCACAACCTATGAAACTATTGGTTGGTGGAACTACCAACGAGCCAGTCATCTTGTCAAATTATTTGTTTCGACGAAAACTGGCAGAATAACACGATTTAAGGTATGGTTTTGTAGCAGACTTCATGCAGCAGCAGCAGACGAACGTGTCGCCGCGTTTTGTCGCAGCGACACGACGTGACGTCATGTCGCTTCAGTCATGATTCCGAACCCGATTTCACTACACAGCGTCGGCGGCACTACGGATCGCGTCGCTAATTACGCAAGGATTACTTTCACCTTTAATCAAGGATGTCGTTATGAAAATATGAAATGTGAAATTAGAATTTATAATTGGCCCTCCCTAATTGACCAAGCAACCCTAAAAACAGGATACCATGAAGAATAAAGCTAATCTCATACATCTAAACGTGCAGTCGTTATCAACTGCGAAGAACGATGTTTCGTCAGAAATCATAAAGTCTTTATACGACAATTGGAATTACCGCCTACTGCTACATACATTTATGAAACAATGAATAAATTAGGGTTTGGTTTCATTAAAAACCATACAGGATATTTTTTTGTCAGAAACTTTCGGATGAAGTAATGATAGGTTGAAAGTAGTTCAAAAGAACACAATTTGCAGCTCCAAATTTGAAGTTAACTGAACTTCATCTTATCATAAAACTAACAAACATGGATCCAACAATCAGCGAATCTTGGGATGGCCACCCAAAATGACGTAACTAAATACAGAGTATGAGACAGGTGGCCGCATGATCTTGACAAGGTGATTCTTGCACTGGGCAAATCGCATGCAAAGTGTCGCGAGTATCGCTATGATTGTTAATTAAAAACCGTAGATTATATACTACATACATACATTATTACTTGTTCCATCCTCACCCCTCCACTCCCGTACAGCATTTGTTCCCACGCACGAAAAGGTTCAGTGACTCTTTTCTCTGCCGAACCATCCAGACGTGGAACGCTCTTCCAGCGCATGTGTTTCCTGTCTGTTATAAGCAAGCACGGCGTAAAACGGCATTTTTGCAGGCCTTCAAGATGAGTATGACCAGCTAAGAGAATACTTTGCATTACGGTGCTTGTCAGTTTCATATCTGGACCTCACGACCGCTTTCCATCAGGTGGAGGGAGGCCATCTTGACGGGAACTAAAAAAAATTGCATAAAGTTAATGGCGTGTTGCCCCTATGCCTTCAGGTCCCAAAGAAGCGCATGTTTACAAGTTAACGCGTGATGGATGGCCATCGTACCACTCGATGATATTGCAGACAATGCAACAATATGGCTTGCAGTTGGTAAAGAAAATACCAATGCATTATTTTGAATCGCTCAGTCTAAGAACTTGCCAGCAACCTTACCCGCCTGTAGACGGGTAGTGGACATCAAACCTGTATCAAAAATCAAGATTATACTTAAAAGAGCGTGTGTAATAGCTGTTTGTTCGACTAACTACAGACAATCCGTAAGACGCAGTGCTTTATATTCAGGGTTCCATATACTGAAAAATATATATAAATATGCGCCAGGCAAACACACCACTAGTCATGGTCTCGCGGTATGGATATATCCTTGCGTTACGAGGTGCCAGACAGGAAATTAAGCCGGGGGAATCTCCCAGCAGACCAGACCAGACCAGACCCAATTTAGAAAAGATAATTTCCTGAATTGTCTTGACTGAGGATCGAACCCCGAACACCACGTCACCCAAGGCGAAAAACCGTGCTACAGCGCACTACGTCAATCGTGTCGTCAAATATAGACATGATAGTAATGTATGTTTCTTATAATCATAGGGAACCCCAGAACTGGCTAGTTTCGTCGAGGACTTACTTACTCATTGGCGAACATTATTAGGTTTACGAGCGCTTTCTTTAAGAGAAACAGCTTTATTGTCCGCTGAGTAAGACGAATTATGGACTTGTTTAGTTGTTTTAATAATGTAATGCGATTGTCTGTGGCGAAAATATTTCAACGGTTTTGCCGAATTGTTATTGTAGGAATAACAGTTTATTGTTATTTTATCTATCATCACCAGCCTGGTATCACTTATTAATCACTCGCTTGTTGCTGGCCATGCAAAAACCTTTTTAAACCAATCTTGACCAATCTCATACTATAGTTCATATGGAAAATCTTTACAGTATCCTCATTACACAACCTAAGCGTCCTAGGAGGAAAAATCTCTGAAACTGTATAAGACCATGACGTATCCACAGTGTGAGGATAAACTCCCTGTCGATAACGAACAGAACGGTGAACGAAAGCAGCCGTGGGTATCATTATAGTCAAAAAGTTTTTGAGATTAAAACCCATTGGATAGGCGGTAGAACACACCCTGAAAAGCACAGTTTTTCCGAAGACTTCTAAGCCCCTCTTCAACTGGTGGATTAGAGATTATGGTCTTATAAGAACCAGGTTAGTACTCGTATCCAGGCTGCCTAAAGGGGAGAGCTGTACGTACCCTACGTGTGATCTGACACTGTATACAGTAGTAGTATTCAGTAGCAAACAATATGAATCCTCGTTTTCGACGAACGATCAAATTGATAAATGGTGCACGAGATTTTCAGTCAGCTCGAGCCTAATATTTTACCGTTCAAGTACAGGGCTACTTAAAAACACATAATTAGGCCCCATAAGAAAACTAGCTAACAATCCTCACAAAAATTGACAAACAAAATCGCAAGTCAACCCGTAACTGCTCGAGATCAAAGCGGGCCGATTGGAAAAGCGGAGCGAGCGAGCCGCGCATATGCATGCGGTGCATCGGCGCATTGAATATGGATGAGAGGGAGATGAGTACGGGTTGAAAACTGCAGAATTCAGAAGGATAAAGTGATAGCATTACATGACTATGAAGAGATTATTTATTTTTCAAAATAATTGTAAAAATGCGATTTTTCTGGTATGTTGCCTTGGATATAACAATGAATGTATGATAGATATATATAGCAAGAGGTAAAAAAAAAGTAAAACTAGTAAAACGAAGAAAATAAAAAAATCTAACCATTAAAAAAACGTTTTTTCTTCATTATTGCATTTGTGACCAGTCTAGAACCAGTCCCGGGTTTTTCAAAATGCATTACAGCGTTTAGTGTTTTATACTTTTTTGGGTTCAGAATTAAACGAGTACTTAGTATGTGTGCTACAGCAATTATCAAATAACATTTACTAAATCATTATGCATCTCTTTCAGGAAATAAAAAAAGCCTACAGCACTTCATCGAAGATTCGTTTCTAATTTATCTTACGAGTCCCTAAATACGTGCGAGTCATTTCAGATAAGCTGAGACAAGCAGAAACAATCTTTATTATCAAATACACAAATACAGCTAACCGTTAAGGTCAGCTATTCAGAGAAATCGTCATTATTTGACATTTATGATTTCCATCAAAAGTAGTCAGAAAAAGCAAAGCAATATGCACCCCTATGAATCAGAAGCGTCAACAACGGGACTAGTTAACCCTTTGATCGTTGATTACTAATGACAATCATGCTCTCGTATCAATCCGTATGCAAACTACCAATCTGAATTCCCACCTTTGTTGTTTGCTTTTTGATCTTTGGTAGTTGCTTTGTTGAGAGCGAATTTTATTGTTGTGGGATCACTGCGATTTTAGGGTTGAATTTCATGATTTGGCTTGGTTTTCAACGCTTCAACTTTGTAACGTAAATTCATTAGCCTATACATTGTCCCACTGCTGCAAAGGCGATTATTTAACCATTGAAATCAACTCATTACTCATTGTTTGAAATGGTGTTGCATTAAAAATTGATATTTTATCATTACTCATACATTGTAAAAAATAATACTGAATGTGCCTCGTTACAGCAACTGACAGCTAGTGCCACGACCGTCAAAATCTATGTGTTAAGGTCTTAGCACATTATGGCGCGGCAACGGCACCGCTCCAACTCAGTATTGAGGCTACGGCTAGCCGCCAGCGCGCTAACTACGCGTCGTCAGCGAGGTGCAAGCTCGCCGAAGGTCCATTTGCCGGCCGCAAGATTAAAGCTGGTTTCATTTATATATTTATTCTGGTTTAATATCTTTATTTATTTGGTTGGGAACATCACACTCGAAGTTGTTGACCACTATGTTTACCTGGGACAGACAGTCCAGCTAGGTAAGTCCAACTTCGAGAAAGAGATCTCTCGTCGAATCCAGCTCGATGGGCAGCGTTCGGGAAGCTCCGGCATATATTTGCGTCCGAAATACCTCAGTGTCTCAAGACAAAAGTCTTTGACCAGTGTGTGTTGCCAGTAATGACCTATGGGAGTGAGACGTGGTCCCTTACTATGGGTCTCATAAGAAGGCTCAAGATCACCCAGCGAGCAATGGAGAGAGCGATGCTTGGTATTTCCCTGCTCGATCGAATCAGAAATGATGAGATCCGCAGGAGAACAAAAACAACCGACATCGCTCGAAGGATTGCATCGCTGAAGTGGCAGTGGGCGGGACACATAGCGCGGAGAACCGATGGCCGTTGGGGCGGAAAGGTTCTCGAATGGCGACCGCGTACCGGACGACGTTCCGTGGGCAGGCCCTCTACAAGGTGGACCGACGATCTGGTCAAGGTCGCGGGAAGCCGCTGGATGCGGACAGCACAGGACCGATCGTTGTGGAGATCCTTGGGGGAGGCCTATGCCCAGCAGTGGGCGTCGTTCGGCTGAAATGATGATGATGATGATGAATATCTTTATTTCTCACAAGAATACATTGTTTCACTTGTGAGAGGTTACAAAATTTAACATGCATTACATTTCAATAAGCGTACACCAATAATAAAATTTTTTGGAGGTAGTTACTTCCAAAGACACACAAACTCACTAATCGCCACCCGCCGGTGACAGTTTAAGGCAGAGGTTCCCAAACTTTTTTTTGCATAGACCACTTTAAAATTAAGCTGGTTCCGATGGACCCACTGCAACTACACATTCCAACAATATTACCAAAATTTGACTAAAATAACGCCAACATAGACCCCCGTCGGGTCTCCCGTGGACCCCTTGGGGTCCACCTGGACCACTTTGGGAATCAATGGTTTAACTAATTTTACATTCATCAAGCAGTAATACTCGCAGATCTACTAGTTCAGCTAGTAAGCTCCAGATTTTAAGTTTTGAAACATTAAGTTAGTATATCCTTTGATTTATAAAGAACTAGTTCATTCAATTCAATGTTCAATTGATCTTATATATTTTTAAATTAACCATACTAAAATTAAATTTAATCTGATTATTTCATAAAATTCAAATACAATTAATTATTGCTATTTATTTTTTTTACTTAACTATTCAATTGAATTTAATTAATTGGCAGCTTCTATTATTATTTTACTTACCTTTTTCAATCAAATTCAGTAAGTAATTATATGTTTTTTTTTATTTTTTTATTTAGGTTTTCGAGAAAATATGTAATTAATAGTAACAAGTGCTTATAAACCGCTGGTCTGATGCTGCTTTTACAACAATAAAAAAGCATCATCTTCAGCCAAACATCTGAGTTACAAAATCATCGATCTTATCGATTTCGTATTTTTTCGAAATTGCATGTGTAGGTAGGCTTTGACCCTTCGAGAAACACGTCTGTCTAGGAGGCAAGCAACTCTTTGATAACTATTGCTTTAGCTATCGATCATAATCAAATAGTACTTAGGCCCTTTACATTAGTTGACCCTCAAGCTTGTTTGATTTCACAGAAAAAAGATGTACATCTTAAGGATTCATTAAAGACCTTTGCTGTGATTCTTCAAACACTAAACTCGTCATTTACAAACCCCTCAGTGGTTGAGTATCTCTCACAAAGGCTTTGTGCGTTCGGTATCAACCGTCTTGCAGCCGTGACAAATGGAACGGCTGAGCCATCGGGCCCGGTGCAATATCCTCTTCCTGCGCTCAGCTGAGAAATACAGACGCATGAATCTAGGAGAAGTGGCAAAAAAAATCTAAAATACTGCGCAAAGCCACATTTTTAACTTAACTTTAATATTTCCTTTTTGTTTGTACGTGCTGTAAGTATTTGTTTGTGCAATAAAGATTATTTATCTTATATTATCTTATTCGTAGTTTAACGCCCGAATCCAAAAACGACAATCGAAGATAAGCAGTCCTTACGCGTTTAGCTGTCCCTAATTTTTATTGACAGGGCCAGCATCAATTTGAGGTGCGCTCAACTCTTGATTTGCATTTGTGGATACGGGGGTGAGTATGTTTATTTAGCTCAACACTGTACTTGTTACACTTACTTTGTAATAGTTTTTCATTGACTCTGGCAAATGTAGTCCAATCAGTTTGTCATGATACTGATGGGTTCAACATCTTTTGTAGCTGATATCTGATATTTTGAGTGAAATATTTCGACGACGAACTACTTAATAGTTATTAGAAGTGGAACTAAAATGACATTCAAATTTCAAAAGCTTCAGTGGTTTTCTAACTTATCTGACTGACGAGATTTTTCGGTATATAGCCTGGGTTCGTAATCACCAACTTACATTTTGCAAGCGTGATGATTAAGCCAGGTCCATTAATTGTAGCTATAACTTGATTTCGATGATGGAGACCTTTGCCTAGCAGTGGGACAGTATAAGGCTAATTAATTTACTTCTGTTTACTGTTTATTGATCAGGAAATATAATTTTGTTTGCCTATTCTTCACGCTTCCTAAGCCTACGGAAACACATTTCAGCACTGCGGGGGCCATCTTCTCACTTCGAAAAATATATTTTATACCCAACATTTTATATTGACAACGCGTTTGCAGACTTTATGAACCCCCTTTATTACTTTTTATGACGTTTGTCATATTTCCCGTAGCATGAATGGGGTTAGATATTTAAATTCGCCGATTTATATTATAATCGATGGTGTTGATGAGATTATGCGCCCTTTCGAGATATCTGTTGAATTTTAACGTTTCAATTGAAGAAAAATGAGTTTATTCGTTTTTATCATAAAGGTTGCAGGATTCTGGTGGATGCAGAGGCTCTTCTTCTTTCTTCTTCTTCGTGTCGATGATCCCATCGCCAATACTAAATAACAGCAGCCCAGTGCTCCGCCAACGCCACCCCAGGGGGGGGAAGCCTCATATAGATCCTTAATTGAGCAGCTGGTAGGGCACTGGGGGCAAACCAGCAGGTGCGGCATTGCACCCGAAGCTCTAAAATTATAAGTAAGAGCTATGTTCAGCATCAGTGGACATCTGATTCTTTCCGGTGTAAATATATAAAATTGGGTTTAAGTATAAATGAAAATGGAGTTATTGGCAGAATACTGACTATTATTTACTGGCCTGTTGGCGCAATGGCAGCGATCCTGCCTTTAGCGCTAGAGGTCGTGGGTTCGATCCCCACCCATGACAAATATTTGTGTGACGAACATTTGTATTTGTTGTGTGTCTGGGTGTTATTATCTATTTATGTATGTATTTAGAAATATTTAAGTATGTTTATCAGTCTCTGACGCCCATATTAAAAGCTCTGCTTAGTTTGGGGTCAAATGATCTTGGTGTGAATTGTCCCAGATATTTATTATTTATTTATTTATTTATTAAAGAAAAATATCTACGTAGAACTAAAATAAATCATCAGTGCAATAAAACTGATGTGCGATGGGTTATTCACTACGCTTGTCATATCTGGGTTGGTGATTGCAAAGCCAGGTCGGTTCGAAACGGCCATTGCCTAAACCGGGATTTGATCTAAGAATTTCGGAAAGCCATTTGAAAAGGATTTGAAATCTTATATCTTAGCTATTTAATTGACAATCAGATTTAACTTCTATTTAGTGGAATATTCATATTCTCAATCATTCGTAAACACAAGGTGTTTTTACAGTGTTTTAAATGCATAAAATCATTGTTATAACACTTTTTGTTTAGGTACACCCATTCACAGAGTAAACAAAGTTTTCATCATAATATAAATATTTTTCCTAGGTTTCTAAAATCTAAATCGGGTTTTCCTTTGTATTAAACACTTAATCCTGTTACGTAAAATATTATTATTATCACGTTGTACGTTTTCTAGAGTCACTTAAAAAGCACATGTTTTTAATCATTATTTTTGGTAAACCTTAAGGTGAGTTTAGCCGCCAACTAG
Organism: Udea olivalis; assembly: GCA_947369235.1. Taxonomy (NCBI): domain Eukaryota; kingdom Metazoa; phylum Arthropoda; class Insecta; order Lepidoptera; family Crambidae; genus Udea; species Udea olivalis. The sequence goes on along the minus strand of OX376362.1, from coordinate 2,014,202 downwards.
CGCCACCAATTGATTTCTTTCTATAACTTCCAAATTAGACATTGTTTTTAAAACCGAAACAATGAATATATCAAAAAATTTATCTTGCTTTTCGGTCCACTGAGTTCATTGCATCCAACTGGTACTTGGCAGAGCCATCCCACAGGTGGCAGCAGTACTCCATACACGACCGAACTTGTGCTTGATACAACTGGAGCAGCTGTTCCGGTGTGAAGTATCGCCGAACCTAAAAGAGGATACCAAGTTTTTTGGCAGCGGTTTTTGCTTTCGACTCAATATAGCTACCAAAGTTGAGGTTAGACGAGAGTTCCATACCTAGGAGCTCGAGGTGGTTGGTTATCGGTATCGGTGCATTCAGGAAAGTAGGAGTCAGATTGAATGGAAAAAAAAAATCTTTTAAATATTGAATGTCAGTCCACGACTTTTCGTTCTGTTTTTTAGTACCTAGTAGTTTTAGATTTCGCTAAAAGTGTCCACATATAGCAAAAACACGATCTAAAACGACTAACAACTTTTTATATTATAGACCAGGCAGTAATTTGATCACAATCGCACCTGGAGGTAAGTGACTATGCGGTCTATGACGGCACATGTCTGCCAAGTAAATGCCTGTTACCTTTAGTCTTGAAGAGAACCAGGTTGTCATTGTTCGGGAAAAAGATGCGCGGGCAGCGAGTTACACTCTTTTGCTGTTCGAATAATGAAACATCGGCGAATCGCTTGGTGCGGATTGCTGGAATATCCACAACGTGAGAGTGGAACGCCGAACTTCGATTTTTATCAAAATTGGTCTAGCGGTTTAACACTAAAAACCTAATTAACGAACAGACAGAATAACTATCGCATTTTTAAATGAATATGTTCGATTAATTATTGTCGTACATCTTACTATCTTGCTGATATTATAAACTCAAAAGTTTGTGAGGATGTATGTATGTATGTTTGTTAATCTTTCACGCAAAAACTACTAAACGGATTTGGGTGAAACTTTACAGTAAAACAGCATAAACATCAGAATAACACATGGGCTACAATTAATATAGATTTTATGTAATTTGGCCATAATATATAACGAAAACGCGGCAAAATGAAACTTTAATTTATTTAATGTTTTTCAAGAGCTGTCTGCAAAATAAAAAAACAAAAGACACTTAAGTTTACATTCACTTCCATCTTTGTCGCCATTTTGCGCATTATCCACTTTCCCTCGCAAAAATATAAAATATTATCAGCAAACGGCATCGAAAATCCCCGAATTGTTTCTTGCCATTATAAAATATGGCGAATGAATATAAATGCCCTCAAAATATGGCAACACCGCGTCGTATCAGCTGAAATATGTTTACAATAACGTTCAGTCAAAGATATATGGCGCACTTAGAGAATGAAAGAAAGGGTAGGCTGTTCTAGCTGACGCTTCGATGTAATAAAAGATGGTAATCTAGTGTTTGCGATATTGCTTACGAGTTTTGATATCGTAGAGGCAGCAAAATTGGCAAGCATATTTTTAAACGATGAAATCACTATTAAACATTGTAAATTAAGTTTAAAAACTGGCCTGGTTATTGCAGTGGGGATATTATAATCAACTCTGTAGATATTAGCTAGCGACCTCATCCACTTAAAGAGCTTCAAAACTTTAAGATTTTTTAAACCAGCTTTTTGAAATTGGTATCCTTACTGTAGCTTCACAATATATTTGACGACACGATTGGCGTAGTGTGCTGTAGCACGGTTTCTCGCCTCGATTTTCCGTAGTGTCCCGGGTTCGATTCCCGGACGGGTCAATTCAGGAAACGATCTTTTTTGAATTGACTCGGGTCTGGGTGTGCTGGGAGACGCCCCTAGCTTATTTCCTTGTGTGGTACCTCGTAACACAGGGATTTAATAATCCCTACTTTGAGACCATTACAAGAGGTGTGTTGTCTGGCGCATATTTATTTATTTATATTTACAACTGCATTGTTTTGGTAAGAAAAAATATTGATATACAAAACACCGTGATATACATTGCAAAAATACTAGGAATAAGGATAAAATTGCGCTTCCACTCTTTAGGCTACAAAAAGTTTTAGGACCCTCTAAGGGGCCAGGTATACATTATTACAACAAGATCCCAAAAGCCATTTGTGAGTTACCACTACATATTTATTGAAAAAGGGCTATTATACTACAAAAGACTACCTTATAGATAAAAATGCCTGGATGTAAGCTCTCTGCTCGATGCGGGGCCGATTAAAAAACTCTTTTGTAACAGATGTTTTATTGTAATACCTAGTTAATACTCAGTTTGTACTGACTATCAATTCTATTTCTTAATTGTTTAAATGGCCTTAAGTTTATATTCTTTTATGTTTGATTTTTTTTCCATTGTTTTATATTCTTTAGATTAGACACTCAGTAGGTTTATTTGTATCAAAATGACACATTGTACTTTACTAACGCCTGTTGTAAACCCAAAACAAGTTTAAAAGAGTAACTGCTGAGTTTCTCGCCGGGTCTTCTCAGCAAGAAACAACTCCGACGCGGTGGTAGAGTCGCATTATGTCTGTATACTGTGTATTTATACATATATCTATATTATTATAGTAATTATGTCTATTATTTAGTATATCATGCTTGGAGAGCGTCGTGGCCTAGTGGTTCAGCACCCAAACTCCGATCGTGGATCGTGTGGTCCCGAGTTCAAATCTGGCCAGAACAAAAATCTTTGGGTTCATTGTTTAATTTCCGAATAACTCTCCGGTGATGGAAAACATCGATAAAAAACCAAATCAACCCGGATAGCGGCGGAAGGCTCACCACCTACCACGTTGGGTTCTAATACAATTGGTGAAAAGTGGGCTTCTGAGTGTTCCGTTCACCATGACGGCAACAGTCAATTGCCTCTGACTACCCCGTTCGGGATAAAGTCGTGATGGTATGTCATGTCTTGCTTTAAATTTGACGATTTGAAAGTACTTACTGTTTAAGTCTATTTGAATAAAGTTATTTGAGTTTGAGTTTGAGTTTTCAATATTAATGTTGAAAATTTCAGTAAAATTTATATTGAAGTTTTCACGTGATGGAACGAACACACACACACAATTTCCTGTAATTGACATTACAGATTTAAGGTTATAGAAATTTATTTCTCATAAAAACTTAAATTAGTTCACTTACAATGAGATAAAGTACAACTAATTTAATATTGTATTACACTATAATAACTATATTATCATGAAGTTTAATTGAAGTTAAATTGAAATGAGTTAGAGTAATATTAGAGCAGTAATAGGTTAAATTTAACATGTAAATAATTTCAAATCTAGATAAATTATGATCATTGGTCTGGTTTTGCCTCTTAAGCCTAGAAAATTATATAAAATTAAATTGAATTAAATTAAATTAAAAATAATTATTGCGAATATAATTTTTGAGTTGGACTTTAAACGTGTTTATGTTATCAATTTCTTTTATTTCCATTGGTAAAGTATTGAACAACTGTGCTCCCTCGAAAAGTATCGTGCTCCTGCCGTAATTAGTGCGCGTGTTTATTAGTTTGAGTTTGTTTTGTTGTCGTAGGTGATGCTTTGCTATTTTTTTAGTAAATTGTATTTCAGAGTGGATAATACCATGAACATTTTTTTGGATTAAAATACAGGTACCGTAGACATAAAGTTGTTTTAAATTTAAAATTTCGGTTTTTTTATATAGCTCTTTTGTTGGGGTTAAATAGGGGTAATGAAACAATACTTTTATAATTTTATTTTGAATTCGTTGTAAGGGAATCAGGTTGGTTGGCGCGGCTGAACCCCACAATTCAACTAAATATTCAAGGTGTGATTTTACTAAGGAGTTATATATAACAGTACTCACTCTTTTAGGAATGCAGTTTGATACTCGACGTAAAGCTCCTAGTAATGGTACTAGTTTTGTTTTGAGATGTTCAATATGCGACTTCCATGTTAATTTGTCATCGATTCTCAATCCAAGGTATTTTTCTTGATGTGAAAAATTTGAGCATTACATCAGTGAGGGAGGAGAACCGAGCGCAACAGTGCGCAAACTGTAATGTTACAAATTCGAGCATTACGTTGGTGAGGAAAAAGCAGCGAGCATTACAGTGCGCAACTTAATGATACAATGTGTAATATTTTGATAAAACTTCCTTGAAGTTTTGTAAGGCAGTTATGTAATATTATGCTCAAAATTTTCAGCCGAACGACGCCCACTGCTGGGCATAGGCCTCCCCCAAGAATCTCCACAACGATCGGTCCTGCGCTGTCCGCATCCAGCGGCTTCCCGCGACCTTGACCAGATCGTCGGTCCACCTTGTAGAGGGCCTGCCCACGGAACGTCGTCCGGTACGCGGTCGCCATTCGAGAGCCTTCAGAATCAAAATGATGATGCTCAAAATTGATTTTGAAACGTTACAGGAAATACTCCAGGTGAGGGACCACCTTAACACACATATAATCGCATTTCTACAAAATATATTATATGTTCAGTTTTCCATCATATCAAATTTTCATATTATTTTACTATGGAAGATTTTACTTACAATTAGGACGAACAATTTTGTGTACTCAAAAATTGTATATAGGTATTGGAATGTAACCTACTAGTTTTTGTTTACTGCCAAGACTGTCCATTCAATTTGCATCAGCCCAGCATTTAAACTGTGTGAGATATTCTATAAAATACACTAACGCAATTTATGCGTTACCTAAGTTTGGTGCAAACGTGTATGAATATTCGTATCCAAAACCTACAAGCGAAATATCATATTATTTGCTTCTAAAATACATATCTGAGGATTACATAATTTTATGACAAATCCCTTGAAGTATTCTTCGCCGAGCCAATAAGCGAAACAATACACCCCCCTTACCCCCTACTTATTAATTCGAAGTAACACCGAATGTGTGCGAAAATCTTTTGTTACCGGCAAAGTTGGAAATAATATTTTTCCAAAACAGTCTTAAATATAGAACAAATCAATATCTATAATGTCTAAAAACAAGATAATTTAACCTAGGCTGAGAATGTAACGTCCTCTCAATTTTACATTAGTTATTAAGTTGCGTTTAAGATGAGTCACAACTGCAACACAATTCTACCGATTACCATCATGCCTAATAAAGGAAAAAGGACAGGATGCAGTCTTTTCGAAGAAATTAGGTATCGAGATTTTGGCCAAAAGATCATCTTGAACGAAGATTTTTCAAAGTAGACAAGGAAACTTCAGTAATTGGTGACTCAATAACTTATACTAGAAGAACTTTTTAAAGCCATTTCTTTATAAAACCCGCTTCCCACTTCACCCGCAACACGTACGTTAATAACCTTTTGTGAACGCCACCCGCCGGGCGGAACACCCTGTAGAGAAATCTTCACTGGATGGATGTTCTAATATTCAAATGGAATACGGAACTATTATTGTTGGAGCCACTGTCGATATGGGTGGGGACTGAAACGGTTTGATACTTGCTAATGATTCGTTGCCAATATTGGTGCAATTAGCTAATATTAAAGCGAAAAATAAGCTTTCCTGGCTGTAATTTGGATCAATTGATATATTTTTCATAAAAAGCCTCACACAGACAGACAGGTGTTTAAAGGTATTGATAAAATTAAGAACATAAATTTAAACCATCAGGCAAAGGTCCATAATTATGATCTTTATGTATAATGATAGAGATTTTAAATATTTGTGCCGATAATTATTGCTAGCTTAATCAGCGTACAACGTGGTTTTTGAAGAGAAAATCTAAATAAACAAATCTTTAGTAAGAAGAATAAGAATACATTTTCATAGCCCCATAATAAGTAACCTAAAATAGTAATACGTACAATATAAGTCCTCAAAAGAACTTCCAACTCGTCAGTCTCGTGGCTTTATCAAGCGTCAAAACCGTTCGGTTGACGTAGACGCAACTTCTTTGCATACTTCCCGCTCTGGAGTGTCAGTGTGCGATACGTCACATATATTATATCGTGTGCCTACACATATTGCTTGAGTTGTGCTGTTAGGGTAAATATCGATGTTTTTAAAAATGTTTCGCTCGACTTCTAGGTGACTTGTAGAGTCTCTGAAGATGAATGTGTCCCAATGTTAATACTGTTAGCCTGATATAAAACGAAGTCAGGAAGGAAGCTAATTTGTCCGTTTAGTAAGCAAGGTAAGGAAGGGAAGGAAAGAGTAACTTTGCGAGTACTTTTACACTATCAGTACGTCTACCACGAGTTGCCACTTCAAATTTACATTATCGTTCGCGTAAAACTTTGTATTGGGATTTGACATTATCATGTCATGTCAAATCCCAATACAAAATTTAACGCGAACGATAATGTAAATTTTAGTGGCAACTCGAGGTAAAAATTTACAAAACAAAATTTTACGCGAACGATAATGTAAATTTGAAGTGGCAACTCGTGGTAGACGTACAGAAGTAGCAATTTGGATTTTATTCCTTATATTCAATATTTTGTAGCCTAGTAGAGTTTTATTCGAATTTTATTTTGAATTGTTTAAATGAATTCTTGTTATTATATTCTTTTATGGTTGGTTTTTTCTCTTTGTTTTATATTCTTTTAGGTTTATTTGTATCAAAATGACACACTGCTTGTACTTTACTAACGCCTGTTATAAACCCGCCTGTTTCTCGCCGGGTCTTCTCAGCAAGAAACAACTCCGACGCGGTGGTAGAGTCGCATTATGTCTGTATACTGTTATTTACATATCCATATCATTATGGTATTTATGTCTATTATTTAGTATATTTTGCTGTAAATTTGACGATTTGAAAGTACTGATACAGTCTATTTGAATAAAGTTATCTGAGTTTGAGTTTATTCAAGATTAGTTACCTTAAACCTTAGGTGTCATCACTCAAAATCAGGTGTGATTGTTGGCAATCAATCCGTTTGCCTAGACATAGAAAAAGGAGAAACCTTGTAATCTACTGTCCTCTTTAGCTTGCACGCGTCCACTGCTGAATAAAGTTGTGCAAAGAGCCGACAAATGAGTTCATTGGACGATAATTTCCACTGAAGAACAAAACAACGAAAATATCGATAGTTTTCTCCAGCACTATTCTCCGAGATATATCAGCACACTTCATTTATCCGTATCTTTTGTTTGCTATATTTTTGACAAGTACAAAGCGGGATCTGCGCTTGTCATATGTTTGACAGACGACAAGGGGGGCGGGTGGGGGGTTGCTAAGTTGTTATTAAGTACTGCACTTGAGGCTATAAAGGTTGGGGTAATTATTTCTCGTATTGGATGGCTGGCTTTGTTTGCCATCTTTTTGTGTATTGTCTGTGTCTAGTTTACATTGTGAAAAAGATATTATGAACTTTTTTCTTCATCTGTTTACCGACAAAGAAAAAAAAACATAATGTTAATATAGAATAGGACAAAGACTTTCATCAGCAAACATGAGTGAGATAATTTGATCACCACGCTTGCTAAATATCATTCAGTGATTAAAAACCACCAGTAAAAAATCTAGGACTTCTGGATTTCAGGCCAAGTATCTTAACCACAAAGCCACTCGTAATATCTCACGCCTTTTCCCCAACAGAGTAGGCAGAGACTACATCTTTTCACTTGCTATGGTCCTGACACGCATATTCCACAGGCATGCTCGTCGATTATGTATACTCTAGACCTGACCTTTTCTGAGTACTCCTTGGACCTGTCCTTAGTACGTCCGTCTAAGCCCCACCCTTCCAACAGATCCATCCATCTTTTTTCCCTATTTATAGATAAAAATAAATAAATAAATATGCGCCAGACAACACACCTCTTGTAATGGTCTCGAAATAGGGATTAATATCCCTGTTTTACGAGGTACCACACGAGGGAATAAGTTAGGGGCGTCGCCCAGCACGCCCAGACCCGAGTCAATTCAGTCCTGAATTGACCCGACCGGGAATCGAACCCGAGACGCTACGGAAATCGAGGCGAGAAACCGTGCTACAGCGCACTACGCCAATCGTGTCGTCAAATTCATTTTCATTGTGTCAATTTATAGTTATTGTTCCAACTATGAATACAGTCTTGGGCGGTAGTAATCCAGAAAATGGAGAACTACTTCACCAGGTATATAAAGTATTTATGTTTGTATGCCTTTAAGCCAGCACACCGCAATATCGAATTCCGCCACTTCTCAAACTTAACTATTAGCGGTTAAATTAACCCTCAAGATAATAATACCCGTTAAAAGTTGAACGTTCAACGCAAAACTGTGTATGTTAAGGCTCTAATTTCGTGTCAAAGTCAGCTTCTTGATATACCTACTTAAGGATGATACTTACGCGTATGGCTCATACGAGGAATAAGGGTGCGCGTTTCAAAAATCTTTCAAAAGCACTTTCTAAAGTATGTCATGTGTGGCTACAGTAAATAATCATTTATTTATAAATGATGATTAAACAAAATTCAAAGACAAAACAAGTAGTTTAAAAAAATATTAAAAAGGATATAGAAAGTAAAAGTAAATGGTTGAAACTGAAGATGATTATTTACAACTGTCACTTCAGAAGCAAAGTGTCGTGAGTTCGTTTTTCGCGGCAGCACTAATGTATGTGAAATAAATAATAATATTGTGCTGGGTCTCCTGGCTTTCTGTCTCCGTTGTTTTGTTTTTATTTCGCAATCCAAGTTAACCTCAATACTCTTAATGGGAAATAGCTATGATGTGCAGATATAGGTCTTAAATAAGCTGGTAAACCTTTTCTTTGAGGCCTGCATAAATAACTTTTCAGTATCACGCTCCACTTAAAAAACCAACATAGTTTCTGGTTTCCATAACACCGGGCAAAAGTATTATAATACTTTACTTACGGACCAGAGCAATGAACTTTGTCTAATTTGTTTTTTTTTTAACGTTTAACGTTTATTTGCAAATTGGTAAGATACAAAATAAGTTACAGCGACTTCTGCACTAGGCTCGCAGGCCTATATCACAGCCAGCCAGTGAGTGAGTTACAAGATAAAGATTTAACAAATTTATATAATAGCTCCGGTTTCAATAAATGTTAATATTTTCACTTTTTTAATGTAAGGGATGAGCGGAGCCTCCAACGACAGGCATCTTCCATGCTTGAAATGCTTCTCAGAAAGAAACAATTCCGACGCGGTGGTAGATATTAAGGTAAACTTTTATTAAAAACTAATAGCAACAAGTTATTAAAACAAAAAGGTTATACTAAAAAACTACATGAGATCACAATATTCCCGTACTCGTGGGATGAGAAAGGTTGTGTGCGTGTGTGTGTGTGTGCGTGTGCGTGTGTTTGTGACGGATGTGGTAGGTGTCCAAGCATGTCAGTTCATAGATGGAAGGATTTCTTCAGTTTCAGCATAATTAGGGTCCAACAACCAACTTTTACGGGGTGTTTGGCTTTCATACCGCTTAAGTCTTTGATAGAACATTTGCGATTGATATTGTTGTATATAAAAGGGTTGTTATGGTAGGTATGTTGATTGGCATTATGTTTATTTACGATATGTACTATTATAATATTATTTTATTTACGTTTATTATTTGTATATACTTATTTATTATTTATTTAATCTTTAATGCACAAAATAGTACAAAAGGCGGACTTAATGCTAAAAGCATTCTCTACCAGTCAACCTTTGGGCGGGACAGAAATGTTGTTGGCGGTGCTAGTATCTGGGTTTGAGAAGAAAATAAAAGAAACAAAGATATTAAAAAAGACAATAAATAACCTTTAACTTACTAAAAATACCTAATACCTATATCAATAAATAAATAATAATACAACAAACAATAATATATATATTTATATATATAAATACACATACCAAATAATATATACATATATATAAATAACATACTCACTTTTCCATAAGAAATGAAGATGATGGAGGGGAATCTGTAGGAATTACGTAGAATTTCTCAGATGCTCACGGGCTGATTTTTTTAAAGTGGCTTTAGTTTGTGACAATTTTATAGCGTCAGGCAGCTTATTCCACAGTCCGATAGCTGTAAGAGTAAAGGAATGGCCCACGTGGCCGGTCCTATGCGCGGGAATTTCCAGTTTGAACATATTGCAGGGGCGCTGTCTGCGGGAACTAGTTTCACCCTTTAACATGAATCTGCACCTAAGGTACTCCGGAGCATTTTACTTATTTGACGTGTCAAAGGTGCTATAATCTTAAGTGAATAAATGATTTTTTTTACACTACATACATTGCTTTAGGTGGCATAACGATATATTTTGTCATGTGCTGGTGGTTTAAGCTATCATGATAGACAGATGAATAAATACAAAGACATATTGTGGCCAGATTAGTTTTTTGCGAATAAATCCCGCCATTGTAGCAGTTGTCTTAAGTTTGTGACAGAGGATATCGAAGAAGATGCTCATCATTCAGTCGTGTGTATGGTCTGGTAAGCCGATATACGTGACTCGCAACTGTTCTCTTATCGCGCGAACCACTTACACTAGTTTTAATTACACGAACATTTTGTGCGAGTCGAAAATTAATCAAATTACACCGGAGGCGACAGTCTTTGGATAGTGGCATGCGGGAGAAAGGCAGACAGTTTTTGAGAAACGTCAAGAAGCTGCGGAACTATGTATGTAGTACCAAAGTAATTTTATTTTCGTCTGTTTAAAAAAAAACCTTTCTTTTTAATGAAATTAAATATATTTTTTCAAAAAGTTTTATTATGTTGCTACCTGATAATTTTTGTGTCAACTTCATATCGTCTGAAGATATTTAATTTTTGAAAATAACTTTGTTATTTTTTTATTGAATATTGTGTGTTTAAGTTTGAACAGTAAAATAACTTACTCAAACTAAAACTCAAATAACTTTATTCAAATAGACTGTATCAGTACTTTTAAACTCACCAGATGAAAATAAGATCTTAGAGAAGAATGGATAATTTTCTGTTTCTTTACGTTAATTATTCCCGCGTTCAATTGATTCAATGACTGACCTTGAACGAACGGCTTAGTTTTAACTAAAATACCTTTGAGAAAACACAGTCTCAAATTCAACAATTCAAGTAAGTGAAATAAAAATAATAAGAATGAAGTCTTTCCATCCGAAGCCAAAAGAATACAATGTTGCAACTGAAAGTTGGCATTTGTGCAAATCTATGCCTGAAATAAGCTGAGTGGCGAGTAAGAGTTTTTTAAGGTTTAAGTTCTCAACGTTGTTAATTTTCCACCAAATCTAATACTTTACCTTTTTCTTGTGGTGGTTTTCTCCCTGTTAAACGAAATATTAGTCAAAGATATAGATTTAACACGTAATATGCAGTGTGAAAACTATCAAGCTTCCATTCTGCATTATGCCATCCATTCAAACGGCAACTGAAAGCACCCCCTCCATATCGAAGGGGTGTCACTTAATACGTTTTCACCACTCGCATAATTGTTCTCAGTTCAAGTTTCGCAAATATTAATACACTAGTGTCTTCCTGATGCTTTGTTCATGTTCTCTTATGTTCTTATCTGTCTTGAACTGTTCAATAACTAAGTTTCTAAATGATACACCACACTTTTAGTATTCACTATTTCGGTTCTAATGTTACCATAATCTCATTCATCTTAATCAGTATTATATTTAATATTTAAATAAATAAAAAACATAAATATCTGGGACAAATTACACTGACCCTAAACTAAGCAGAGCTTGTGCGTCAAAGACTGATAAACATAGTTAAATATTTCTAAATACGTAAAATACCATAACGGCTTTATCCCAAACGGGGTAGTCAGAGGAAAGTGACTGTGTCGTCATGGTGAACGAAACACTCAGAAGCCCACTTTTAACCAATGTTATTAGATCCCAACGTGGTAGGTGGTGAGCCTTCCGCCGTTATCCGGGTTGATTTGGGTTGATATCGATGTTTTCCATCACCGGAGAGGAAGTCGGACATTCAACAATGTACACAAAGATTTTAGTTCTGAATACATACTTAGACAAATACTTGATAAGACCCAGACACACAACGAACACAAATGCTCGGAATGAACCTGCAGTGCTAAAGGCAGGATAGCTGCCCTTGCACCAACAGGCCAGCCAAATTAAGTAACTACTATCGTTTTTAACTAATTTTGCATTGATAATTTAAATAGAAATTCTTAGCTAGGTTTATAGTTTCTCCATTATTATGATGCTCAAGCAAAGATCGCGTGCGGAACACCCACATCCGGGGCAGCCTTCGTGTTCGTGACATCGCAGACAAGCTGCAGGAGTGCCGCCTTCGTTGTCTCACGGAGATCGGCTAACTACGTGGCCAACAAATGTCTGGCCATGCCGCCTCCGCCGGGACCGGCAGAAGAGGTCGACCAAAGAAGCGCTGGCTCGACGTCGTCAAGGGTGACATGCGTGCCAAAAGACTCACCACTGAGGGTGCGCAAGACCGCGCGAAGTGGGCCAAGAAAATAAGAAAGGCGGACCCTGTGACCCCACACACTGACACCCGTGTGAGTTCCCGGTTGCGAATCTACACGGGTTCACAAGCGGGATAGACCGCATGGATGATGATGATGATGATTAGTGCTCGTTTTACAAAAACGTGCATTGCGTACACTTGTTGGGGTGAAAGCTAGACACTCGTGCAGGGATTTGTTTGTAACGCAGCGTATTTTGACGCACTACTCGGTCTATTTATATGAGCTATTAACATTTGTAAGATGCAACATAAGGGATTTTCAATGTATGAAAAGCAGTAAGCGCAAGCATCTGGTAGGTCGCCTTAACGCGGTTCCTCGTCGCATGGCTCTTGCAGAGAAGAACCCGCGAGGCATCGGCCCCACCTACTACAATCATCTACCTCCAGCGCTAAAAGACGTACAATCTGACGAAACATTCCGACGTCGGCTGAGAAACCTTTTGTTAGAAAAATCCCTTTATAGTGTTAAAGAATATTTGAATTGCGACTTTGGATGACTTGTTAACTATTTTATTGTTATTTTTGACTGAATTGTATTATTTCTTGTTGACATGTGATTTTTTTTTTTTTGTATTTCATTGTTCATTTATTGTATTTATCTTAGTTTTTGACATTCTCTTTATTTTATTAATTGTAATTTGTATAATAATTTTGACAATCATAATGCAAATTCTTATATGTGACATCGAATGTAATATATATTGTAATTTTGTATTATGAGATAAATAAAACTAAACTAAACTAAACTATTATAATGCTCTATTTTCCATCGAAAGGAAAACTAAAAAAACTTTCGCTATGCGTGCTAAGGCTCGAGCGGAACTTTAAATTTACTTTACTTTACATGGTCTTCTTCTTCTTCTTATGTCGTGTCGACAGCAGCACTATGCAAATGTGAGCTGCACAGCTTATCGTGGCAGCGCCCAACCTGGGTTCTTTTCAACTGGCTTTATATAACTGTTTTTGAATCAATAGTAACTTACAATATAATATTTATAATTCTACCCCGAAACTAAACTTTGGCTGAAAATTCGGTTTTTGACGGTTAAGTCTGATAAAACAACTCTTGGCGTTCACTATCTATGAAACATCTTGCTTACCTGACATGTTCAGTTCAAACTTCAGCAAAGTGTTTGAATCTGAGTCTCAAATTCAACCACTTTGCTGAAGTTTTATAGATAGTGCAAGAAGTATTTTATAGATAGTGAACGCCATGAGTTGTTTTATCAGACTTTACCGTCAAAAACCGAATTTTCAGCCAAAGTTTAGTTTCGGGGTAGTATTAAAAATGGTATATTGCAAGTTACTATTGATTCTAAACAGTTATATAAAGCCTGTAAAAATAACTGTGTACTCTCAATTTATTTATGATAATGTAGTATATGTCCGTAAAAACTTGCATCTCTTCAAGAAAAACAGTGATGTTCATAAACTCAATACCAGTAATAAAAATAAGCTCGTAACTCCCAGTCTAAGACTGCATAAGGTAGGGAAATCATTTGTTGGTCAATGTGTAAAATATTTTAATAACATTCCGCAAACTCTTGTTGAACTGCCTCTTCACCAGTTTAAGTCACAAATTAAAGCTAAGTTAATGAAGCGGGGTTATTATAGTGTTGACGATTTCTTAAATGATAAGAATTTGTGGTCATCTTAGGTATAATCTGCTCCTCTGCACACTTTTTTGTTATGACTTTACTCTGTCAATTCCATTTTTGTGTATAAAAACAAGATTGAAAAGAGTAACCATCGAGTTTCTTGCCGGAGTCTTCTCGATCGGAAACAACCTCCGAACCGGTGGTAGAGTCACATTATATTTAATTATGATATGAACTATCATAGTATTATTTTATGTAAGTTTATTTTTATTCAGTATATTTTTGCTACAATTTTTTTTTTGTTACATGACATGTCATAAGTACTTTTTATAGGTCTATATGAATAAAGATATTTTTTACTTTACTTTACTTTTCAGCCAGTTGATGTAGTATAACATTACTTTCGTGTAGAGTCGCCGCAATTCTCTGTCACCCGCTATCTCCGAAAGTGCAAATCAGGTTTGTGACAAAGACGTGTTCATTTTCTGAAATAATCAAACCATAAATCCGACGGCGACGGGATGGAGTGACGTGGATACGAGCTTATAAGTTGAGAACGAGTGTGATGTGTAGTATCTATGTACCGTCAAAAGCATATTATATCAGTACGTTTTAAAATTTGCAAAAATATCGATCAAAACATTAGCCACAAATAGCAATTTACAAGACAACAAAGAGTCTGAACGAACTTTCGTATCGATATTTGTTACTAATGTTTTGCGCAGATCTTTTAAATCCTGCAGAAACGTGTAGATATTTACCTGCAACACCAGAATATATACCACGAGTTTACCCCAAGTCAACTACAGCAACTTATATAACATTTTGTTTTTTTTTGCACTAGACACCACACCAGTTCACACCACCTGTGGTTTCAAAGAAGGGCTAAATATCCCAGGGTTACGAGGTACCAGTCCAGGATTTAAGCCAGGGGCATCTTCCAGCATACCCAGACCCGAAAAGATCGTTTCCAGGATAGACTTGCCCGGGAATCGAGGGAAGAAACCGTGCTACAGCGCACCACGCCAACCGTGTCGTCAAAAAAATCAACTCTGTTTAGTTTAGGCACATATGTTTTAGGCTCTAGGGCGTCCTTAATACGTTTCATTCACATCAGGGGACCACACAATAGCTATACGGTGAACTTTAGCTCACCAACAGAAATAAAAACCTGATCATTATTATTTGGCTGTAGATCTATAAAATTAGCTGTCAAAAGACATCTTCCTACGTAAATTATAAACAAGTACTTTTACGCTAGTTCTCTCACGCCAAGCGCAAATTTTGCTTGAAAACTGAAGTTTCCTATCAAATCCCCGTCACAGCTCTATCAAGTAATGCCCATTAAGCCTGCCCATTACAGACAACCAGACCAACATTCTGTTTTCTACGTAAGCAAGTTATCGCGACTAGACCCGACGACACACGACGAAGAAATAATTCATCGAACGAATACATAAATCAAAGGCAATACCCACTTCCAAATTATGTCTATCCAGACACGGCTAGTTCTCAAAGGAAATCCAACTCTAATGGTTCGGGTTAAGGTGGAACGAAGTTGAAGGTAGAAGTATGGTGAGTGCAAACGTACGTTGGTAGATTCCAAATTCAAATTGCCGCCTATCGCAGCTCGGTGATTGGTCAGGGCGCGCGTGGCTACGATATAAATAGTGCGGTTTGCGCTAGAGCTAAACTAATATGGAGTCAGCTTTCTAAAGTTATTTTAGTATTGTAGCTTGCAGGAATGGGATGTGCAATGTTGCGTTTTTCTACCCCAACACCCATCAATCTACACGTTATATGACTTTAACCATTTTGTATTGCAGTCATTATTAAAATAAATTATTCAAGGACGAAGGCCTCTACCAAGCTGTTACATGGCATATAGTCATTTATGGCGGGGAGGGGTGTGGAGGGTTGGAGGTGGGGCCATTCAAATGAGAGACTGGTCATAGATCATTTAGACGGTGCTAAGTGTAGAGTAGATTATGAGCTATTTGTTTCTTTTTTGCAGGCGTCCTGTTCACCACGAGCTTGCACTGATAACAGTCCGTAGCGTCCGTGTTGACGTTTTATTATGGAATTTCAGTACAGTGCTTCTAGTAAATTTGATTGAAACTAAAAATGGCATGTAAATTGCTGAAGACAACTCCGGAGGTTACGTGGCAGAAAGTCGTGGTAGATATATTGGAATCCTGTTATATTCATCAGTTCATTCGTTAACTTAACACCTGGTGACATGCTGCACTTGCTTTCAAATGGTTTTAATTTAGCAAAGACTTCTCAGATATAATTTTTTATTTTTTATTTTTGAGAGGTCAGGTCTAGGGTACCCATCATAGTACAGGCCAACAAGCAGGCTTGGTAAAAAATAATCCATTGTGTATGAATAGTTTTCATTATTAATTAGTTATTAAGAAGCAGATTGTTGTTTTTTCAAAAAATCATAATAATTTAAGCTTGATGTTAAGTGGGAGAAACAAATAAATTATTATTATTTTCCACTTCAATGTAACGCTTAGGTCAATAATAATTATTTCGACATGAGTCTTTCTCCACACTACCGCCGAGCCGTGAAATATGCAGAAGGTTTGACGCGCGGCGAGTGTCGCTAGCGTCGCCGCAGCGCTCTCCTGGTTGCGTGTAGGTTGTACACATGTTGCGTATTGAACTATACTTACTCTGTAGGTACACAAAGGACGAATTAAAATTAAAAAATTCTGCCATTATTTTAAAAAGGCCACTCTGTTACTTAATTGTAGGTTATTTGTAATATATTGTTATTTGTCCTGTCATTTAGTTTTTGAAAATCGTAAAGTATAAACACTTGGTATAAAAAATTACGATACTAATCACCTGACACTTCCTTTTTACGGACCAATAAAAAAATACATATGATTCACGTACGTACACTGAATTTTACATAAAGTGCTAACGAATTTTCAAACTTTTCAAATAAACGAACAATAGCCGTAAAAGAGCATCTAAATTAAAAAATAATATTTTTAAACATGCTCTTTAATTCATGTTGAGACTATCACCAGAGGTAGGTTTCTTTCTACTAATCATACTCAACAAAAAAATCGGCATGAGATACTTTTCTCAACAAGGTATTTCACCAAATATTTTATCATTATTTTTAGAAAGTTTAAGATAATTATAAAGAATAAGTGTTTTAACATTATTAAGAGTAAAGATAGGAAACTAGAAATAATCCAATTTCGGACTTCGTAGATATCAGAACGTCCACTACGAGTCGCCAATTTAAATAAACATTTTTTTACGCGAACGATAATAAGATTAAAGAGGCAACTCGGTGTAGACGTACAGGCGGGATCATCAAGGTATTAGACGTATTAGATTTTTCCTACTTTTTCATCTTCAGATATTATAATGTAAGCAAGCATTGTAAAATGCTAAAGTAATAATAAAAGTACCTTATGGGACTCAAAAGAAAGTGAACCTGAGCAGACCAGTTACCAGGTGGCAAAAAAATATAAATATATAAATATGCGCCAGACAACACACCACTTGTCATGGTCTCGAAGTAGGGATTAATATCCCTGTATTACAAGGTACCAGACAAGGAAATTAGCCAGCACACCCAGATCCAAGTCAATTTATAAAAGATTGTTTTTTGAATTGACTCGATCGGGAATCGAACCCGGGACCCTATGGAAATCAAGGCGAGAAACCGTGCTACGGTGCACTACGCCAATCGTGTCATCAAAAATATATTTCGGATTTTGCAAGATGCCTTAAAAACAATTGCTTGCGGGGCTGCGGTACTGTCCACCAACAGGCGGATCTCATGTATTAGATTAGATATTCTTTATTGCACTAATAAAACAGTTACAAAAATAAAGTTTAAATAACTTATTAGTACAATTTAGGCGGCCTTATCGCTAGAAGCGATCTCTTCCAGGCAACCTCCGGGTAGAGAAACAAAAAAGAGTAAACAGTTGAGGTGGTGCAAGATGAGCAGTTAATCAATAAAAAATAAATAAAATAAAAAAAACATATTGACTAAAACAATAGACATACAAATTATTAAGATAGCAATAAATAAACTTACATAAACATACTTAAATATACATGTATGTGTGCGTTGTATAAAAAATTCCAGTAAAGTAGATGTCCCATTTCTGGCCAAGTTTATGAACACTTATTAAAAAAAATTAAGAAAAATCTACTGATTCCGGTAAAAATACAAAAAATAAGAACAATGACTTCATTGTCCGATTCTTTATTAAAAATGATTCAGTATTCATGTCTATTTTCAGTATGGCAATTCACTTGTCCATAGACATTCAGAGCGAACTGTCACTGTCACTAGTGCCACTCGTATTGTGTTCGTAATTGAGGTTTTCAATTTTGCAATTTTCACATCAACTTGTCTTAGCTCAGCTTTTGTTTTGAGAACTTACAACTTCTAATGCTGTTCAGGCAACAATAACAGCAAAAGTTGTTCGTAACAACTGTATATGTAAAAATAACCTCCATGTTTTTGTTGCAGTCTGTGGTATTGACACAATTCCGCCATGATGTTTTTGTCGTGTGTTGCAATTCTGCTCTCATTGGAAACCTTGTTTGAACCAAGTAAGTTAAGCTTTTAAAGAAATTCAATATTTAAAAACTGTTCCACGTATTTCCCATCTTTTCGTATGGTGTACATTCTGAAGACTTAATTCCCACATAACCTCCTTATTATCGCGATGCTCTAATATCCGTAATAGCGAGTCGGACGCGAGGCGTACGTCACGCGATTATCCGACGTGTGCTCGCCGGACACTCGACGGATTTATGACGTCATATATCACTATTTCAATATTAGACGGGACGATCGCAACAGACGCGGTGTTAGCTAATTTGTAACAGGTTTAGTCGGGATTTGGGAGACGCCATTTTAGACAACTTACGTGCAGGTATCTGATATCCCTTTGTCGGTTACAGATGAGGCAAACTATGAATATAGGTAGATTTGTAATTATGTAAACAAACTAGGCACTATTGTTGATTTCAGGTTAACTATATTGAAGGGCCTAAAAGTCTCAAATAAATATATAACTAAATACCTGGGACAAATTACACCAAGATCATCAGACCCCAAACTAAGCAAAGATTGTACCAACCAATTGTATTGTGTTGTGTTTTACAACATATTAACATACTTAAATATTTTTAAATGTCATACTTACTTAGATATTTAATTACACTCAGACACAAATCAAACACAAATGTTCGTCACATGAATGTTTGTCACGTGTGGGGATCGAACCCACGACCTCCGGTGTTAAAGACAGGATCTGTTGAGTCGAAATGGAACTGAAAAACGGTACTACAACGTAACAATGGCATCTTATGGTATCGTTTGTTAGTTCCATTTCGAATCAACAGAGGCGCTGCACGAAATCACATACAAATACTTCACGCGAACGATAACGTAAATTTAAAGTGGCAACTCATGGTGGACGTAAAGATATCTTTTTATCGGGTACAGGTACAGTACGATAGATGAAAATGAGTTGTTACTAAACATAATATTTTAAGTGCTTTAATAATAATAAATATATAATAAATAAATATAAATATGCGCCAGACAACACACCTCTTGTAATGGTCTCGAAGTAGGGATTAATATCCCTGTGTTACGAGGTACCACACAAGGAAATAAGCCAGGGGCGTCTCCCAGCACACCCAAACCCGAGTCAATTCAGAAAATATCGTTTCCTGAATTGACCCGACCGGGAATCGAACCCGGGACACTAAGGAAATCGAGGCGAGAAACCGTGCTACAGCGCACAACGCTAATCGTGTCGTCAAATAACTTAATAATATCTTTCGTCACAATGCTAAGGTTAAATAATTGGACTTTAACTTAGATAAATAGCTTACCTGATGTATTGTTTGTTGTATCGGCTTTTTAAGAAGTACTTCTATATTTTGAAATTGTGCTGAAACAAAAAGCTTCACATTTTAATATTTTATATTGGGACACTAAGATAATTGTATCTGATTCAGATAAAACTCAATCCCGCGATCTTCAGCTCATTAAGAAACTGCTGTTCCAACTGAGCTACCAATGTATTTAACTTTGCAAACCATCGTTACTTCTTCAATGTTCAAAGTCAAATTCGAAAAAAGCAGTAAAAGACGCGGTTACTTAGTTGGAAGTGTTCTGGCCGGAAGAGGTCGCAAGTTCGAGTCCCGCCTGATGAATTTTATAGTATTTCTTACTTACCATATTGTATTTAAAGCATTTTAACATCCTTTTTATATCAAAAAAATGCAAATCTAGCAATACTCTAATTTAATACTGAACCGTTTGCAGAAGTAGAGATTTCAATTTTTTTTAAGGAAATAGTTAAGAAAAATGATACAGCAAATCATAATTGTAATAACATCTGTATTGCAGACATTACACATATCACCAAACCTACGTACCACACTCATTCGTAGACAACTAATGATCCCGTGACAGTTAGAATCCCGGACAATAAGCAATTAATCATCAGTTAACAGCCAAAACATAATCAATAAGCCATCGTCATCGATCTGACGTCATTGTTCTGGGTTAATGACTGTTGTTACGGCATAGACGATTTAGCTACGAGAACTAACTCCATATCTATTGAAAATTAAATTAAGAAATAGGTATTTACATTTTCGAATTACTTAAGACATTAATAGATAATTGAATTGGATGACTCTAGCGTACGGACAGAAAGACAAGCAAGAATCTACAATTTGAAACGATTGTTAAGTTTTGTTATATTTTGTAAGAATAAATCGTATCCATTTACTTATTTAATCTTCAGAGATGTCAGCTTTATCATTAGAAAAATTATAAATAAAAAAAATTGCAAAGCCACCATTAAACTACATTCAAATAAAGGCTCTATTTATAAAAAAAACATCACCACTGATAATTTTCATTAAAACTATGATCACAGAAATTGTAACAAATGAATAAACTTATAACGCAACGACACTAATAATTACTATTTCTACAACTATTATTATTTTAAATTATTTTTATAAAATGTTATATGAAAAAAATAAAACGACAATTTATTATTAAATTAAACGACACTTTTACCTGTGTCTTCGTACGCCCGTAGGTACCCGTTTTTGCCCGTTACTCCCCACCGAACCTACTTGCCCTAAATTCAGCTGTGCGTTGTGGGTTCGTCACTCATACACTCAGTCGCTTAGTCACTCAGTTACTCAGTCACTTAGTGTCGGGGACAACACTACCACCACCACTATAATCACTCAACCATCACTCAGTTACTCAGCCACTTAGTCAAGCAGTGTGAGTTTTATAAATTATAGTGATTGTAGATTCTATCCGGATTTCTTGTACAGACCTTTTTATAATATAAATAATATAATATTATATTTAAGAATATTATTCTTTAGTGCTAAGTAAAAGTGTTTTATGCATAGATATGACCATACCAAAGAGTGTCGTGCGTCCGTCCGTCCGCGGATGCTAGTGTTGTCCCTTGATTGATATATTCCGCCGCCATTTCCCCGTGTCGTGTCTAATTGCGACTGTAATTTATGTGTTATAATAATCTTGTGTTATTATCGGATTGTATGAGCAGGTGATGGGCCTATTGTTCGGATACGGAAATGCGTATATCAACGGTTGTAGAGATGATTGCATTATTTGGTAATTTAAAGCTTTCGTATTTTGGGACGTCTTTATGCACAGATGTATGACTTGAAACTAAGTAACCTTGTACTATGAAGTGCTGATAAACTTCCAAATTATAAACTTCTATTTGCTATTTTTAATAAGAACAACAATGTAAGATATTTACATTAATAAGTGAAATGCAATAAAGAATTGAGTATTGAGTATTGAGAGCATTCAGAGAGAGAGCCTCGTGGTCTCGTGGTTCAGCATCCGAACTCAGATCGTGGATCTGGCAAGAACCAAAATCTTCGTGTTCATTGTTAAATATCTGACGACACGATTGGCGTAGTGTGCTGTAGCACGGTTTCTCGCCTCGATTTCCGTAGTGTCCCGGGTTCGATTCCCGGTCGGGTCAATTCAGGAAACGATCTTTTCTGAATTGACTTGGGTCTGGGTGTGCTGGGAGACGCCCCTAGCTTATTTCCTTGTGTGGTACCTCGTAACACAGGGATTTAATAATCCCTACTTCGAGACCATTACAAGAGGTGGCGCATATTTATTTATTTATCTGACTTACTCTACGGTGAAGGAAAACATCAATAAAAAAACCAAATCAACCCGGATAACGGCGGAAGGCTCACCACCTACCACGTTGGGTTCTAATTCCATTGGTGAAAGGGCTTCTGAGGGTTTCGTTCACCATGACAACACAGTCACTGACCTCTGACTGACCCCTTTTGGGATAAAGTCGTGATGGTATGTTAGGATACATTCATCAAAATGATAATTAAAAAAAATAAAGAGAATTTGTGTTATTTATAGTGAAATCTCAAAGAAAAAGACACTAGAGCAGCGGTTATCATTTTTATTTGACGGAAATATCAAATATTTGGCCGAGTTGTTAGAGAATGGAAAACTGTATTTATGTGAAAATTATTGTTTAGTAGTTTTATTATATTATGACGAAATCAGTATTGTTGCGTAGCCCCTGAAAGATTTTGGTTAGATAAGATAAGATAAGAACTTTATTTTGCTTCAAATGTGGTACATACAGATCTTATTAAATAATATTTTAATACAACTTTCCAGAAGCTGGCATGCAAAATTGTACAATTTGGATTTGAACATTAAATTCACATCAGTTATCAAAATTAAGTCCGTCAAAACTTTAGTTTGAAGTATTCAAAATATTCATTTACAGAGTAAAAACAGTTCTGCAGCAACCGAATTTTTAGTTGCCTTTTAAATATTTCTAAAGATAGAGATGTCATATTTTCATCCAACCTGTTGAATATTTTTACTGCCATCTGATAACTATTTTGGCTGTATAAGTGAGTCGTAGCCTTGCTTAGAATCAATCTATCAGGTAATCTTGTTCTACAGTTATGAGTTTCACATCGCTTTCTGAAGAAGTTCATGTGAGTCCTAACAAAAACACAAACCTCATATATATACATATGCTGGGTACTGTGAAGATGTTTAATTCTTTGAAAAAAGGTCTACAAGACGTGAATACATCATCACAAATTGCTCTTATGCTTTGCTTCTGCGCTATAATTGCTCGGTTGGCATCACAGGAATTGCCCCAAAGAAGAACAGCATAGCTAACATGCTGGTTGGCACACTTAGCTATAACAGAGTGAACCAACTGCATAATTTTTATGGAATGACGTTTTTCTAGATTATAGTATATTCTAAAAAACGACGGCACGACGAGCGTAGTGCGCTGTAGCACGGTTTCACGCCTCGATTTCCGTAGTGTCCCAGATTCGATTCCCTGTCGGGTCAATCAAGAAACGATCGATTTTCTTTCTTTAGATCTGAAAAACAAGCATTGTGAAATGCTAAAATGAATAAAGTAATAATCAGAAAACGATCTTTTCTAAATTGACTCTGGTCTGGGTGTGCTGGGAGACGTCCCTGGCTTATTTCCTTGTGTGGCACCTCGTAACACAGGGATATTATTCCCTACTTCGAGACCATTACAAGAGGTGTGTTGTCTGGCGCATATTTTATATAAGACAAAGAGTTCCATTAATTAACGTAACGGTTAATGTTTCATCGACGTCGACCATCAACGAGAAGCTAAGAGATATGCGACAGATATTTGAACCATATTCCAAACCAACACCTCCCTCAAATTGCGTCACCATCGAAACACGATTGCATTACAAACGACAGTTGTCAGGACGCACAGACAGACAAATAGAATTGTACGGAACCCCGAGCAATTAGTTCCACGCTAGTTTCGATATGAAATACAGCCGTTCGGATCTACTAAGACATATAGATTAGGGAGAGACACACGGCTGATTGGGATTTTGATATTTACAACGATTTTACGGCAGATGAAAACATATTGGTTAAAAGGTTTGTAAACTCCGCGTATTACCAAGAATTAAGGTCTTTTTTTCTAGTGCCCGTCAAGATGACCTCACTCCACTTGATGGAAAGCAGTCGTGAGGTCCAGATATGAGGATGACAAGCACAATAATGCAAAAGCAATTACTGACCTGGCCATACTCATCTAGAAGGCCTGCCCTGGCACCGGTCAGAGTCACTTGGCGGGTTTTACGCAACTGCATGGTGGTAACATCAACCGGCCGACGTAATATGTCTCCCACCTGAAGAGCAGATGGTCTGCTACAGGGCTCCCTTAGTCGCCTCTTACGACACCCACGGGAAGAAGATCGGGCGGTGTAAAGTATTCTTTTTAAGTGTCGCCACCAGCACTGCACAAAACTACTGGTATGAAGAGATCATGAGTTTACAATAATGACGGCTGCTACCGCCCGCGTTGACTTTTTTGAATTAGTGAATAGTAATAGAGCTAAAAACAGCATAAAAATTGCTGTAGTCAACTATTATAGTTTAGGTGATGAAAACTCATGGTAAAATGGAGTTATGAAATCCGCATGTAAGTAATACATGCAAATTGAAGTGGCCATGGGCAGGGCACATAGGAAGGAGTATGATAGGTCAACCGTTACAAAGTTTGTACTGTTTATCTTATCTTAGGGGCTTGATAACAAAGCTCAAAGTGACTCAACGAGCTATGGAGAGGGCTATGCTGGGTGTTTCGCTACGTGATCGAATCAGACATGAGAAAATCCGTAGAAGAACTGAAGTAAGGTAAGTACTGAAACTGGACGCCCAGAGGGTAAGTAAGCTGAAGTGGCAGTGGGAAGGGCACAGAGCGCGCGGAATTGATGTCCGTTGGGGCAAACAAGTTCTAGACTGAAGACCGCTTCAGGGCAGGCGCAGCGTGGGATGCCCGCCTGCAAGTTAGACGGACGACCTGGTTAACGTGGCTGGATTCTAGTGGATGCAGACCGCCTGCCACCGGTCGCTTAGCATATCTGTGGGGGAACCCTATGTTCAGCAGCAGATGTCTTGTGGCTAAGAATGATGATGATGTGATCTCGTTTGTTCTCAAAATTATTGACAATCAGGCAGGCACGTTTGGCAAGCGCAACTTAGCAAAGGGTGCCGAATTTTGGTACTCTGTAAATGTGGAACTGGAAAAGATGATGATCATACTTACAACAGCTTGCCTTTTTTTTATTTTTTTTTTGCGTCAGGAAATGCATTTAGGCATTCCCAAGGCCCTGGGTTCGGGACACCTGGGATATGTGGGACTCGGAACTCCTGGGAAAACAGAGACCCCTACCCACTAAAACCTGACGGTGGTCATCTTCGGCGCAAAATGGAAGGGACCCGGGATCCCCAACGAGGGAGAGACTCCTCGCAGGACCCTTCAGCGCGCAAGGCCGCCTGGCAGCCAGCCTCGGGAGGAGCAAGCTCAACTCCAGTGCACGATAACACAGACCACTGTGTCCGAAGACACGCGTTACCGTCATCCTCGGGATCGCAAACCGAAACACACGCAGGCCCCCCCGCGTGCGCTTCGCGACCCCAAGGGCCCTTTTAGTCGCCTCTTACGACAGGCAGGGATACCTCGGTAGTATTCTTGTCCCCTAACCGCAGGGAACACAACAGCTTGCCTACCTCAACAAAGAGTTCTTGTTAGACAAATAGTGCCCCGTCATAAGCGCTTACTGATGCTCGATAGATTCCACAACCATTCAAATATTCAAGTATGTTTATCAGTCTCTGACACCCATAGTATAAGCTCCGCTTAGTTTAGGATCAGATGATCTGGGGTGATTTGTCCCGGATATTTAACTACTTATTTATTCATCAAGAAATCATTTCAGTAAATCAATTTTTCACAGTTTTATTTAAGGTCAAGGGACTTAATTGAGCCAGTTTTGTATCCAGTTCACTTAGGCTAACTTTTAAGTTAGATTTACTTTTTTGAGTCCATTTTTACTATCTTCTTAGTACGAGTGTGTAAGTAGCTTGAATTTTAATCTCAAAATCTTGTACGCCTGTGTGTAAGAACAATCCGCCCCATAACATATGCCAAATCCATGGTTCAACCATTTTGCATTCGGCAACCGGCTCCCTTTTAAGTGACGTCAATATGCAACATTCAAAATGGCCGCCAAATGTCACAAGTATTAACCCTTCAACCGACCATCGTCGACTTTAAAACCCTAAACTTAGAATTCAATTTTCGAAATCCGATTTTCGTTTTAATCTCTCATGACGTTTAGTTTCAGATCCAATGTCAGGTTGTTCCGCTATGAAATATAGTTTCGCCTTCATTGAATCCGTGATAAATTAATGTGTGGGGAAGGTGGTTATTGAATAATAAGTATGGCTTGTTGATATCGCACCGTTTGTGGGATTTGCAAGCGTGACAAGCCTTTTATGGATCTGAATTTGTAATTGCGAAGCTTTAAACCTCGTGATTGATTCGGTGTTGTCGCAAAAAGCGGTATTAATAATTAGTGTAACTGTAATTAATCGCGAGTATGGTATTAATTATTTCGCAATTCACTTCAAATACGTTCGAAGTGAGCAACATTAATTCCATGTTAATTTTTGAAACATCGTAAAGGAGCGTTTTCACATTTGTCATATTGTTCATATAGTTTGCAAAGGGAAAGTTTATTTTTCAACTGACGCTTTACCATAACATATCTATATACATTAAAGCCTCACCCATTGTACGTTAGGGATGCTTAATTTTGAGTGACAGTATGTTTGAATGATTTTTAGTGAGTGTGTGTGTATTCAACTGTGTTCTTAAAACTTGACATCTATGCAGAAATCTAGAATTTCCCAACCCTTTGCTTACTAACCATCGGACTGCAGTTAGGGTTTTGACTAACTAAACTAATGGTATACTGTAATTTTAATAAATTTGCTACTATGTTGACTGGAAATTAGGAACGCGTTTTTAATTTAGATTAAGATTCCTATAATTTTCCCACGCATCTAAAGGAAAATTGTAGTATTGCAACCATGCATCACACATAAGTGTCAAATGAAAGCAATAAAGGCTCTATTAGAAAATAAAAAAGATTTTATTGAAGACGTCAAGAGCCGGAACCAATATGAGGGCTATAAACAAATTATTCGTGATGCCAGTACTTCGCTGTCAACCCCAAAATGCAGCTATAAAAATACACACCCGGACGTCCCGCTCGCCAAAAATGCCCGACCGTAATAAAGAAACGCGATAAACCGACCAAAAAAACGGCAGACATGAATTCATTGGTATGACATTTGGGGTTTCGTCGAATGGTCACGGTTATGGCAGAGAAATTTTCCTCTAGACATATTTCTTCCTTATAGTTTTATGGGATCGGCCCCCATCTTTTATTGGTCGTCCGGATTCTTGTCAATCCTATTACGCTGGGTCGTTTTTGCCCGCCATCCGCTTTTTAGGGTTATGACGGATATTGAAAGTTCGGATTGTTTAATTTGCGGTCGTTTTGGCCATGTTAGCGCTTGATTAAAAACTTCCCCCGGCTTTTATAGGGTTAGAATTTTTGTGGTTATTTTTATTAGCGTGCTTTTGACGGCAGAACAAATCACAATGTAGGTGTAAAAATCTGCTAAAATTTATATAACCCAATAATATTCTTTAGAGTGACCAACGTACTATCACGACTACCTATAATACTCGTAATACAAATGTCACTAGTATCTAACACATGTGTTATTTGTTGACTTGACAATGTGAGGATTTTCCTTGGGGCCCTATACAATGAATTTGGCACGGGCCTCAGATGGTAAAGTCACACCACTGACTGTCGTGGTGAACGTATTATTTTGAAGCCTTTAATGTACAGGTCAGTTAAATCGTAGATACTTTTTAGCTGTTTTTGTCATAATTGAAAAAAAACACAAAAACTTCTTTTTCGGCCAGCAACTTTTTCCGTGTGGACTAAGCTGTTGATCCAAAAAAAGCGGCCTAAAAATTAATCCAGCTTTGATGGTTTAAGATTACAAAGATTCATTCAACTGATTTCATGTAGCTCTCACCTGATGCTGAAACATAAACAGACAAACACACTTTGTAAATATGTATTTTCGTAATCAATGACGTTCACGTAGTGTCAAATATTTGTTACTGTTTTATTATAAACAGATTAAAGGAAGGTTTGCACATTAGCATAAAAGTGGAGTACGTATAGCCAAGTGACGTCACGGCGTAAAGAGCGGGGCACACGGCCGGCCACGACCGACCGATATGTTTTGTCGCCTCGTAACAACGTTCAGCTACGAATGTCACGCGTGCTGTGGCGAATCAAATTTTCTCGTAGTCTCAAAATGTTGCATTAAAAACTGATGATTTTCTTATTATATCTCCACTAACTTTTATCCAAGATTTTGTACACGTGGAGTACTTATGTTTTTACAGCAGCTTTGCCTAATATCTGTTTCTATACCAATATTCAACCAAGTTGAAGATTTACTTTTACATTTATAATACTAGCTTTAACCCACGATTTTGCCTGCGTAGACCAGGTTTTTTCATATCTATAAGGTTCCAATCAATCGCTATTTCTACGTTTGTTTTGACATTCACAGTGATCGACGTGATTTTTTATTCAAACTGTACCGTCCCTTAACACCTCGTAAGTCGATGCACCAGATGTGGTAAATTTTATTGTTGTTTTCTATTATCTACTATGACAACTGACGAGATGACGTGTTATGCGGTGCGGTCCTGGCTATGACTTCTAAGTTCGAGGCTCTACACTCATGACAAACATGTTAGGTGATGAACATAAAAAATTGTGCGTCTTCTGGGTGCGGGTGTATAACCACAGACGGGATGGCAGTGAGATGAGACAACAGTTGGTAATGGTCTGGTTTATTATAATTCTACTAAAGCTTTTATACGAACTCATATACGTACACTGGGTGTGCCTAATCTTACTACGTGACGAACCGGCACAGGTGTTATCATCCATTTATGTGAGTATTTCGAAATAGGTTTGTTTCTGTCACCCATATAACACAAAATAAAGAGTTCACAAAAGGACCGCTCCCACCTTTTCCTAAACTTGCGTGAACCGTCTAGGGTTACTACTATATTCGCTCTGAATTTTTAAAATGAAGTAAATAGGTTAAATCTACTTGATAGAACCGGCCAAAAACAAAATTCATCATTGTGAAAAATTGCACCAAGTTCGACAAAAACAAAAACTCGTGACAATGCGAGTTTCCGA
Organism: Udea olivalis; assembly: GCA_947369235.1. Classification (NCBI taxonomy): domain Eukaryota; kingdom Metazoa; phylum Arthropoda; class Insecta; order Lepidoptera; family Crambidae; genus Udea; species Udea olivalis. Next base: position 1,984,933 of record OX376362.1, on the reverse strand, counting down.
CTCACTGAAACTCACTGACTTGGCCTGTAAACTCACGTCTCTGTGAGCGTGTGTCAAAAATGGCGTGTTGTTCTAAGCGAGCTATCTGTCAGAGCGCCGCGCATGTCTAATTTGTGCATTGTGCATTATGTCTAATTGACGGCACGGTTGGCGTAGTGCGCAGTAGCACGGTTTCTCGCCTCGAATCCCGCAGTGTTCGATTCCCGGTCGGGGCAATTCAGGAAACGAACTTTTCTAAATTGCCTCGGGTCTGGGTGTGCTGGGAGACGCCCCTGGCTTAATTCCTTGTCTGGTACCTCGTAATACAGGGATATTTATCCCTACTTCGAGACCATGACAAGAGGTGTGTTGTCTGGCGCATATTTATATATTTATTTATATAATCTTTGCTTAAATTACAGTCAAAAAAACTGTAAGATAGCCAGATTTTATCCCCAGAAAATTTACACACTCAGACTAAACAAAAGCCTACTCCAAATTTGTCGCTCCGGGCGTAGGGCCGATGCGGCTTCCCAAAATTTAGGTGTGACAAGTGCGCGCTTTCTGCCTAATGCCCGCGCGCAGAGTTGTTTGTAACTGACCAGTGCGGTTGCGCCGAGATTGAAGATAGGGCCGATGCAGTGTGCACTCGGCCTAATGGGAATTAGACCTGTGCTACATTACAACGGAACACAATAGTTTAGACATTTTTTTAGGTTCGTGTAGTATCAGTGTCAATGTTTCCAAATGCAATTATTTTCAATTACTTCTATATGTTCTTCACTTTAAAATCGCCACATCTTATTAAGCGTGAACTAATGTTCACGTGGTAATTTCACAGTGGTGTTAAGGTAATCCTTAACACCACTGTGAAATTACCGAATTGAAATTTTGCCGTAAATTATCCTATTCAAGAGAGGTTTGAGAGAGTTTTAATGTAAATGATCTATGTTATTATTTAAGTCAATGACTGTTGTGATCTTTTTTCTTTATATTTGTTTATTTAAATGGATTTATATAAAGAAAACACACATTTATTTGTTTTTATTGTTAAGATTGGAAGTTTTGTAGGTACTTTAAAATTTTTGCCACCTTGATAGCTAATGCACCATTTTATATTTTTTCAGCAAAAAAAATAAAAAAAATTGTTGAACAGTTTAATCTGAGTTATTTCGTCTATATCGCCAAGTTGTTTATAACTGACCATTACGTCGCGCTGAGATTGAAGATAGCGCCGATGCAGTGTGCACGCAGCCTAATGGGAATTTGGGGCGTAAATCTTACCGTATTTGAATTTAAAGTGGTCCGTATTCGCTATTGGTGGAGCTGGGACGACGTATGCTTGTTAGTTGTGGATTGAGCAAGCTTGGATTTAGTTTGGATTAAAGCTATTTACAATTTTAAATGACAATTATGATAAATATAAATAAATAAATATGCGCCAGACAACACACCACTTGTCATGGTCTCGAAGTAAGGATAAATATCCTTGTGTTACGAGGTACCAGACAGGGAAATAAGCCAGGGGCGTCTCCCAGCACACCCAGACCCGAGCCAATTTAGAAAAAGTCATTTTTCTGAATTGACCCGACCGGGAATCGAACCCGGGACACCACGGAAGCCAAGGCGAGAAACCGTGCTACAGCACACTGCGCCAATCGTGTCGTCAAAATGATATTTCCAATTTTTAAGGAATTATTAAAACATTTTTTTTTTTGGAAATTAGTAAGTTATCAGTAAACCGCCCAGCGACCGAGCCTTTTTTAAAAATTCAAACCTGTATTTCAAGTCATTATCAAAATAATCACAAAGACGCTATAGCATAATCAATAAGTGATGTAATGACTATGTTTTGTTTCTAATTTTCAATTAGATAGTTTCCAAATCATCCACTTAGCAAGCCATATCGTTTTAGTGTGATGAATATAATGTCACTTAATTTTATCCTGCAGTATTTTTTTTTGCCTAGTGGTTCAGCATCTGAACTCAGATCGTGGATCGTGTGGTCCCGAGTTCAAATCTGGCCAGAACCAACATTGTTAAATATCCGACTATATTTTCCCATGTGTGTATCAGGTTTCAAGAACTATGACTGACTGTGCAAATAAGTACTTGGTTTCAAAGTTGTTCTTAAGCTGAGATAAAATGCATTCTAACTCTCCGGTGATGGAAAACATCGATAAAAAACCAAATCAACCGGGATAACGGCGGAAGACTCACCACCTAACACGTTGGGTTCTAATACCATTGGTGAAAAGTGGGCCTCTGAGTGTTTCGTTCACCATGACGACACAATCACTTGCCTCTTAGGATAAAGTCGTGATGGTATGATGTATGTTTAAAGCAAATAGTTAACAAAGTGTCATTGAGATCCACTTCGTAGCATGGCTGTTTCACACAAATCCTAAAAAGTTGTTATTCTTATTGATTATTTTGTATGGAGTACATTGCAAGTCACTGTCGCAAGGACATATATAAAAGAAACGCATATAATAGGAGTATTGTTTTGTATAACTTGCTACCGGACGAGTTAAAAACACTTCAAGGGCCAATATTTAAAAGGAGATTGACTAACTGGCTATTGGACAGATGTTTTTATAGTTATAATGAATATTTTAATTGGCGACAACATACTAATATTTAATTTAATGCAAAATCCCCATAATTATGCTAATGTAATAATAATTTAATTTAATTGATATCAATATTGTGTCATTTTATAATTGAATTTTTGCACGTCTGCGAGCAGACTGAACACATGCGCTACTTACTTTTAAATGTCATCTTTATTTGCTGTGTTCTTGGCAAATAAACGTTTGAGTTTGAGTTTGAATAAAATTGATTGTTACGCAAATGATGACAAAACTTTAGGGGTATATACCTACTTGCGTTTAAGAATTACCTCGTAATTTACTTAAAAAGTCACAAAGTAATCAATAAGTGTTTTCGAATGTAAAAAAACATTATTATTAGGACTTAACCCATCACTGCCTGCCAGTTCACATTCATACGCAAAATCTGAGTTTTTCCATATCCGAACACTCACAGCGAAGTCATTTTGACACTAACAACGCATGTCAGACATCAAACACTTGAACAATAGCAATACAGACAAAGGGGGTATTAAAGAGCGGGGCTCAATACGGGAGTCGAACCCGCGACATCCATTAGGCATTATTGAAAATTTTAATATCAAAAATTGCCGCGGCTCTGCGGCTTTTACACGGAGCGGGGGAGTGTTGAAATTGTGGTTTGTAGGGATAAACGTGTCGCGTTACTAGTTGCTGACACACGATTATGTATGGGGAACTTGAACGGGACTGGGAGACTAATTAAGTTTTTGTATCGAGTAGACGTACGAGTCGTATTAATTTGTTATACACATCTTCGAGTCTTTTTTCTTGAACAGTGCTTTAACACCAATAAACCATACTGAAAAATAAAGGCTTTTTTGTGTTTTTTTTTTAAATGAGGGGGCTTTTATTTTATTGGCAGTTGTAAGACAAACGCCACAAATCAAAGGTAGATAATGTGGACGAAAAATTGAAATTTTGGTCGCAAGATAAGGTAGGTCAGTCAACGTCACCCGTCACCTTAAGACGACCGACTTGGTGTAATGGTTAAGAAGTTGGCTACTATACCAGAGGTCGCGGGTTCGATCCCCGCACAGTACAAACATTTGTGTGCATGAACATGTCTGTTTGTACTGGTCTGGGTGTCTCCTATGTATAATAAGTATGTATTTACAAAATAAAATGTATTTAAGTATGTTTATCCGTTGTCTAGTATCCCATAACACAAGCTTTAATTAGCTTACTTTGGGGCTAGATGGCGCTGTGTGGAATAATGTCCAGGGATATTTATTTATTTATTTATTATTATTTAAGAGACAATCCTATATGCAATCCCACAGTAAATGCAGCTTCAAGGTAAGTGACAGCAGTTGAAGGCCTGTTTTCCTTCTGAAATTATTTAATGACTTATTTCGCTTCATATTCATTAAGACTCCCATGTTCTCCTATTCCTTTACTCAATCTGCGATTTGATCTTTACTCATCTCGATTCACGTTTTTATCACTAAATCATACGTCTGACACAACGTTCGTTTCTGTCAACCAAACTTGGTTTAGTGTTGGTTTAGGGTCAAGTAAGAAACTGGCAAATGAAAAATCGCGCAGTGTAAAGGACAAAAACTGGACCATTCTACAAGATATCATGTTATTTTTTATTTCGCTAACGTTTTGTTTTGTTATTTTCATTTTCAATTCCTTTATTCGCCGTCTCGATCTAAATGTAACTGGAGAAATGGACGCCAAGATGGTTTTGTTATATTTTCGCAAATTTGAAGGTGTATTGGTATCTTTTTTAAATAATCTATGTATGTATGTATAGGTATGGTATACTTAAACAATAGCAGATTCAAAACAGCACTTGATATTCCTATATTACAAAAAATAAACTAAAACGAATGCACAGATCATTTTAAGAATTTTGTCTGTCTGTATCACGTGAAGAACTTTGAATATATTTTATTGAACACCTAAGTTAACTACCATTATAAAAGCTGAATTTAGAAATATATTTCATAGATTCAGATATTTAAGATACAGGGTGAAAAGCTTAAAACTATGTCCACATGGGTAAATTCGCAGAATGATTCACAAACCTCGAAATACTTTCAACTTTGCTCGATATTTATACTAAGTATATTTCTAACAGATCAACGAAAATCATATATTTTAAGACTTACAAAACTTATTTGTGACAAAAAGTGTAATACAAATGTTTTCATTTTATTAAAAACGTAGTATCCACAGTAAAAGACACAAACAATAACCTCGTTTAAAATACATTAAAAATCTCTACTAAAACACAATTTTAACACCTCTGATAGCCGTGTCAAACCACTTCAAAATCCCATCAAAAGAGTGCGCCGATTATCTATGAGTATCAAAAAACATAAAAACTTCACACTGCTGTCATTCGGTCCGAATCAAGCGCATCCATACTTATCAAAGGATAGCCCTGGCAGGGATTTTGAAAAACCAAAAACGTATGGCTTCCAGCTGCGAACGCGTATCGAAAATTTGGAATTTTAGGGGTCCTTCAGGTTTAAAGACCCGGGCAAAAAAAATATTTTACTGATTGATTAACTTAACCAACTTGTTGTTTTACCCCAATATTTAGCAAAAACATAACTGTGTTTTTAGTTTTCTATCTTTAAGGCTTGGTTTTTTGCGATGACAATTTTTGGTAAGCGAGAGGTTGCAGTTCGATTCCCACTTGTTTCAACGACCGTGCTGACCACGATATTGCTAGTATTTTAATCTTAATAATAAAGTGTGAATGCAAAACACAATCGAATAAGTAAAATGCGAAAGTTATATTTCTTCGCCTGTTAAAAGGTAAGTATCGAGAATTTTGATAAAACTTACTTCCTTGAAATTTATACTAATATTTATAAGAGATAAGCGCTTGTAAGTCCGTATGTTTGAGGCAGGTAATGTCCGAAACTACCGAACCAATTTGAAAAATTATTTCACTGTTGAAAAGCAACATTATACCTGATTGCTATAGGCATATATTTGTTTTAAAATAATTAGTTTTCATGTCTTAATATTGGAGTTCACGCGGGCAAAGCCGCGGGCGGGAATTCCACTAGTGTATTTTACACTAGTGGAATTAGACTGGTCTCAGTTGCTTAATTATTATAGCAATTGACAGTTTAGCGACCGATGGCGGGTTGGACAACCGCCTCAAAAGTTCCTTGACCGAGTTTATTTTTCGAAACCGAGGACTCCCATCTTAGGTCAATGTAATTACTACACGGACTACAAAAGAGTGTATGTTTTCACAAGTTTTCCATTTACATACACACGTTAGGAAAACAATTTAAATACATATTGTGAAATGATTATCTTACACTATACTAGTTAGTTAGTACTAGTTTGCTCGTGCAACCCCTTTCGGTTTTGCACACACACACGCACACGCACACACAGACAACACCTAATTACAATATACATACACACTACTCACACACACGCATATTTACCTAAACACACACACATCCTTTTGTTCTAAATAATGCTTTTATATCCGTTTTTTTTTCTCATCTGTTTTCTTAAAATAAATTCACAAACTGTTGTCACAAAGTGCGATATAATAAGTTACTTAGATGATATTTTTTAGCTAAGGAAGAGTGGCTTCTTCTAACACAGGTGCTTCCGTACCTAAGAAAGGGAATCAACACCAAATAAACAAATAACTTGAAGTGAATAAATATTTTTGTATTTTGTAATATTTTGTATTTTGTACTATAGTGGCATTGGCATTGTAAAAATTCCCTCTATTAAAATCACCCATACAAAACTGAAGCTAGAGAACCCGCAACATTCCCGATCACTCATCCCGCATTTTTTATTTTTTAATCCCAGCCTTTCGCGACCTGTGTTTAACCGCTGTCAAGGCTGTCAGTCACGCGCCCGCCCGATGCGCGTTTGGCATCCCTGTATTATTTAGCCCTGTATAATATTGTTTCACATCATTTTTGGGTGTCTCAGATAGATGCCCTTAAGTTTTGAGTGAGTTTTGATTAAATTTGGTCAGAGTAATTGTTTAAATGTTTTAAGTCTGTTCTGTGATTTAATTATCAATGACACATAGTACTATTTAACTTCAGAGCCAAACATCTCTTCTTTGGAAATAATTCATTTCAATATGCTTGCGGGTTGATGATAAAATTACACGTTATTTCAATGGTAAATTTTGACAGTGAACATAAAATAAAATTATCTGTTTTTGATCTTACAATCAAGCTACATTCCGGAAACTCGATCCGAATTTATTTATTTCTGATGAAAAAGTCTTCGAGTAGCAAAAAACCAGCATAGTCCTATCTAAAATAGCTATGTAAGTTAATCATAACTTTAGTCATAAAGTAATTAGCAAGAGACTACGTTTCCGATACAAAAGTTATCACTGGTAACACACACTAGTTTATTCAAACACCTACCTAAGTATCTTAAACATAAAATGGTGCTGTACGTCTACCACGAGTTGCCACTTCAAATTTACATTATCGTTCGCGTAAAAAAATGTAGGTATTCGGATCTGACATTTTTTTTTTTATGTTGTCCGTCAAGATGACCCCACTCTACCTGATGGAAAGCGGTCGTGAGGTCCAAATATGAGGTTGACAAGCCCAGTCATTCAAACGAATCACTGGGCTGGCCATCCTCACCTTGAAGGCCTGCAGAAATGCCTTTTCATAATTCATAATTCATTTATTCGATGCTTCATGTGGTAAGTGAAAGAAGAAAAGAAGAACCCGGGACTATACGAGGAAGGAAACACATTTATTTATTTATTTATTTATTTATTAATTCATTTACAATATAAACTTACAGCTAAGCCAACACGTTTACATGCTAAAAAAAACAAAAATATAGAAAAGTAAACAATAACAAATACTCCGATTAAACAAACAAAAGAGCTTAACATGTGCTGGAAGAGCGTTCCACGTCTGGATGGATTGTCATGTCATGTCATCATCATCATCATCCGTGCGGTCTATCCCGGTTGTGAACCCACACTGGTGTGTGGGGTCCCAGGGTCCGCCTTTCTTATTTTCTTGGCCCACTTCGCGCGGTCTTGTGCATCCTCAGTGGTGAGTTTGTTGGCTTGTCATGTCATGTATCATTCCTATACAATTTTTTCACTTGCTTCCTGAATGCTGCACTACTAAGTATCAAAACAATACTACTCGTATTTAGGTATTAAAATCATAAATCCTACAGAAATATTTCAACGACAGGTGTCATAACTTAACTAAAACATTAACGATTAAAAAAACAAGAACGCCACGAGCGATCTCCTCAAACCGATATTTAAACATATCCTTGGGATTACCGATTATTAAATCATCAATCAAAATTAAAGTTTACCTTCGAAGAGGTTTTAATTGGTGGGTCAGCTGTATTGATTAATTTTCTGATACATCAACGCTTGAGTATTCTTAACTGACAACTAAAATTATGTTTTCGAAGCTATCATTGAAGACAGTTTTTTAGAAAATATTTAACATTATAGAAACAATACCAATGGTTACCAATATATTCGAAAGGGAATAATCGGAATCTCGTTGGCTAGGTTATCGTGGTCAGGCGTGTTAGAACTTTTCGTTCAACCTGTCACTGGGGTTGTTCGGTTCTGCCACCGGAGAGTAATCCACAAATAACATATTGATCATGAAGCGGTAGTACACTGTTTTATAGGAAATCGATTCATAGAATTTCGTTTCACATAAATTGTTTCTCATATTATCATTTCATCGAACAATCAATACGCAGAATAGTTACTTCAAAGAAATGTAATGCAGGGATTTTTGTTACAAATATCATAATGTTTGGCTTTTGTAAGAAGTATTTCAAGAACATTTTTTTACCAATTTGCTTCTGGCCTACAGTTCTAACCTACAACCAACAGAGGCTTTTAAGCTAATGTCTGTTATTAAATTACCGAATTTCTGTTAGTATGTTTTTAAGAAGTAAATAGTCGTTGAAACAATAACATTCGAAATGAAAATATTTGAACCGAATATTCTATGAAACATTTTATGTGAACCGAAACCTATGAAAATTTTGTCTGTGAAACAAGGGATCACCTCATGAAGTACCTACCTAGGTGTGCAGATCATAATTGGACCAAAGACCAAGTGCCTCTCCTTCTGTAACCTAAGCCAGCAGTTCGCTTGGCGGACTTGCAGCCAACCTCGGGAGGGGTCTTTATTTCTCCGGATCTTTTCCAAGGAGACACAATTGTCCAACCTCTAGCATGTCCAACAAGAACACAATTTTCCCATCGCCAGGAAATTCTAAGTTACCCCCTTAGACAGGTCGGGAGAGGTATCCCTATAGGTCACAAAACTACCGATACAAAACTACCGAGGTATCGGTGGAACTTTGAGCTCCACACTGCAGTGCTTATCCTAAAAAAGGTTTATAGTAAATAATAAATAAATATCCAGGACAAATTACACCAAGATCATCTGACCCCAACCTAAGCAGAGCTTGTACTAAGGGTGTCAGAAACTGATGAACATCTTTGAATATTTCTAAATACATAATAACACCCAGACACACAACAAACACAAATATTCGTCACATAAATGTTTGTCATGGGTGGGGATCGAGCCCAAGAGCTCCAGTGCTAAAGGCAGGCTCGCTGCCATTGCACCAACAGTTCAGTCATTTATCAATCCAAACCATAATTTTGTTTTTAACTCACAACTTTTACTCATAATAATCGACTTTACCACTTCAATCTCTTCGCCTCACTTCTTACCTCCCATCAATGACAACAATTGACATGGATAGCCAGCAGGCTCTGTCAAGTACCTACTTGCCCGGTTGTATTTCCATCACAATAAATTGCTTGAAGCTTGAATGTAGAACTGACGATGTGTGAACATCGCTGTTGTAAAGAATTGTATTGATACGCCTCGGATTTAAAGAAAAAAACTTATCGTGGTTTAAAAAATCTGTGAATGCACCGATGAGCTTGTTGTCATTGTCGTGGCAATTTTAGAAGCGGTTGAAGAATACTTTGGATTGAAAAGACGTTTTTAAGAAATGTTTTAAAAAAAATGATCATCATTTAGCTTTGTCTTTTTTATGAGCCTAGTAAATTAAATTACAAATACAAATCTTAGTTAGTATGAATACATACGTGACATTGAATTAATAACCGTGATTCTGGTTTTCTATAGTCTAAGCTGACTTATTAAATAAATATGCGCCAGACAACACACCTCTTGTAAAGGAAACACATGCGATGGAAGAGCATTCTACGTTTGAATTAAATGGGTGTTATACGAGTACCATATTCTTCTTTGTGATCTACCTCTTCACAAGTTTAAGTCTGCAATTAAAGCAAAGTTAATGAAACAAGGTTATTATAATGTAGAGGATTACTTGAACGACAAAAGTTTGTGGTCATAGTAGGAATAATCTGCTCCTCTGCTCAATATTGTGTTCTTTTTTCTACTCGCATTGACTGTACTCTGAATTTATTTTTTGTAAAACAAACAAAGTTGAAAAGAGTAACTATCGAGTTTCTTGCCGGAGTCTTCTCGATAAGAAGCAACGTCCGAACCGGTGGTAGTTTATTATTATTATTTCTATATACTTTTTTGACATGTCATAAGTACTTTGTACAAGCTTAAATAAATAAATGATTTTTTACTTACTTACTTACTTACTCTTCGACATTTTTTCCTTATTGAATAAAACAATAGTTTTAACTAAAATCTTAAAGATATACATAATTTATAATACTATAACAAATACTAACACATCATATTAAAATGAACCTAAAACTAAAAACCTTAAAAAATATAATTTAATAACTAAAATATATTATTAAAAGGAGTTCCTTTAGGCAAGGTTTCGAAGATACTGGCAGCGTTCCCTCTTTGAATAGCTAGACTAAATCTTTGTCCGAGGTAGCTGCCAGCTCTTCGGTCTCCTGTGATGTCGACTAACCTTTTTGTTATTTCCTTAAAAAACCTTATAGCGCTAGGACCCCACAGACCAAGGGACTCGACACCGAATGGAACAAAATCATATTCCGAGCCTAGACCCCTGTATTTGCATGCTTTACCTCTTTCAGCCGCTTCACAAGCCGCACCAGCTCTATTGCTGGTTCCGTGTAGATGGGAAGGGGAACCTGTCTGAACAGGTTGCATCCCATACCAGCACCTGGCCCATCTTCCATGGAATCAAACTCATACCGTCCGGTCTCTTGCCATCGTCTCTTTCAATACTAATTAATAATTAAATACTATTAACTAATTGATATGAAGATAAGATAGAAGATAGATTGACAACCGACTTGGTGTAATGGTTAAGAAGTTGGCTACTACACCAGAGATCGCGGGTTCGATCCCCGCACAGTACAAACATTTGTGTGCATGAACATGTCTGTTTGTATTGGTCTGGGTGTCTCCTATGTATAATAAGTATATATTTACAAAAGAAAATGTATTTAAGTATGTTTATCCGTTGTCTAGTATCCCATAACACAAGCTTTAATTAGCTTACTTTGGGACTAGATGGCGCTGTGTGGAATAATGTCCAGGGATATTTATTTATTTAAACTTATCTACTTGTCTAAAACATATATTATAAACAACAAAAATAATATGGTGTATAACTTTAACTATACTCTCTACTAAATTAAAGTTGTACATGTCTGCACCACACTCTATGTTGATTAAAATCTATAACCATATTCCAAAAAATTTAGAAACTATTGAAAAAAAACTTTGAAAATCAGATAAAGAAATTTTTGATATCGACAAGTTATTACACTATTGCCGAATTCTTTGAAGGTAAAATGATATAATTATTTTTATTTAATAAAGTACCTAGTAATGATACTAATCACCTATTTAGTCTAATATGAATGTTAACCAGTGATACTGCAATTTTAGATCTCGTATTCCTAAGAATTATGTTCAGTGTTAATTTTAATGTACTTAATTGTCTAACCACTGTTGTTGTGCAATTGTCATATATTTTTTTTGTAAAATCTTTGAAAATGTTAAGATTACCCTTTTTATTTAATTGTTTATTATATTCATAAGAATCGTTGCAACGCCCTCACAACAGGGCGTCACATGTACTTACTTTACATACATTGGCACCTACCACGTTGGGTTCTAATACTATTGGTGAAAAGTGGGCTTCTGAGTGTTCCGTTCACCATGACGGCAACAGTCTCTCGCCTCTGACTACCCCGTTTGGGATAAAGTCGTGATGGTATGTATAAATCAATATGTAAGATTACCTATTTATATTTGTAATTAGATTATTAATCCATACTATTATTTCCAACAGATACAAAGTTGATTGTTCCTTACATTACCGAGTAGCTGCGCGGTGGTCATGACGTGAGCCGAGCTTATCGCTCAATATTTCTTCCAGTCGGCTAGTTTTGCTATAGACAGGCGAAGAGTATTGGTATAACTGTTATAGTTAACTGTTAAATCAATCAACCGTGCCATAGTTAAATTTTTGAAATGGTTTAATTATATCTTACTCACGGTAAAATTGTTTCGTAACTTCTTAAAGGATGTTATTTCAGAATATTTATGTTCACAAACACAATTTAGGTTTTTTTATAAATAACTCGGTGACAAACAAGCACGTGAATCACTTCGTGGTAAGCGGTTACCGCAGCCTGTGGACGCGTGCAAAGCCAAGGGCGTCACCCACGCGTTGAGGTGAAGCCAATTTCTTAAGTTCAGACTAAAATTATTCATTTCAAAGAAAGATATTTTATTACTTTTTGATGCTTTGTTTAATAGTACTTAAACGTAACAACATTTTTTTATTGAGCTTGTATCAATGTCAAATAAAAGTAGCTACTTCTAATCTTCAGCCGGTTCAAAGTTTGTTTACCAAAGCAATGTTGAAAAAAAAATTACAAAAAAAAAACAACTTTCTTCTAAAACTTATACGATAATATAATGTAGGTACAATTATTGTTATTGTTGGAGTCGGTGTCAGCCAAGGAAACACTATAATATACCTAGCAATATACGTATTTCTTACATATTATTATCACGTTAACGTATGTATGTAGGTAGTTACAAACCTACATTGGCTGAAAACGACTCCAAAAATAAAAGAAAACATACTGTTGAATTGAGAACCTCCTCCTTTTTTTGAAGTCGGTTGAAAAAGGGTTTAATTAAGTGCACTTAAAGTACCCATAAAAATAGTTCATCTATAGAAAAGGTTAGTAGGTTTGGAATATTAATAACTATTCTGCTTTTTATTTTTAGTCATGTTTTGTTGTTTACAGACGTAAAAAAAGATATTATATAATTTAGGAAACGGGAGATGATCACAGTTAGTTTTCCATCTTTTTATACTTACACTAACATAACTTTCTATATTTCCTGCGAGGTTAGACAAAAACTATGGCTTGGTTTTCTTTCAGAGTTCAAATGCCCATCTCTCTATGTATTAGCCAATTTTACAACTTGGAAAAAAAATTTCAAGAATTTTAGAAGAATAACAATGTCATCTATCTACATTTGCTCTAACTGTACCTATTTACATACCCAACAAATCCTTAAATGAATCTTATGATTTATTATATTCAAGTAAGCATCCTTATTGGCTCTAAGTTATTCAAAGCGTTACAAGTTGGATCTTTCATGTATTTTATTTGCCCATCGAGTTGCGATACACATTTTGTGTGGTCTAAGGTGAAGGGTTTTAATACATAATTGGATACTCAAATTGACTTCATGGGATACCATTGACTGGGTTGATTTTGCAGTTAGGAAAGCATCATACAAAGCTATGTCATTGTCATTCGCGGCCACAAACAGACCTTCCACAGATTTCACAAGTTTCTAGTTTAGATTTTACTTTAATTAACTGCAATGTAGATAGGTTAGGATATTGGTTCTGTAACTCGTTTCTTTGTCGTACCATCCAGACGTAGATCGTTCGTCCAGCGCATCTGTTTCCTTCCTCTAGTAGTCCCGGGCTGTTTAAGCGGAGCGTGAAAAGACATTTCGGCAGGCCTTCAAGATGAAAATGGCCAGCTCAGTGATTCTTTTGCATTACTGTGCTTGTCAGCCTCATATCTGGACCACTTTTCATGAGGTGGAGTGAGGTCATCTTGACTGGCAATAATGAAAAAGTTTTCACCAGGATGCAATAGCAATGGGCAATATCTGAAGAACAGACAGCGGGACATTTAAATAAATATGGAAAGAAGAGCAGAGGGGTGTGAAATAACTTGAACTATTTTTTTGACGTGTAAAAAATGCCTTAAGCACTATCCTACTGCCGGGTGAAGGCAGCGAGGAAATATGGAAATGAATTCTCCGCCGGAGAAGCCGGCGGCATACCCCCTAAAAGAACCTCGGTGTATCTCCGCTTTGCTCTGGCGGGACGATGTGGGATTCCCTGAGGATCTCGGCCACATCGCCTCATGCGGTCGGCCCAGCCACTGCCGGGCCTCTTCAGACGGTGACATCGTGCAATGCGAGTGAGCCCAAATAACTCGAATCAAGATCATCTGAGCCCAAGTTAAGCAGACCTTGCGCTATTGGTGTCAGATACTGATAAACAAACTTAATGATTCTAAAACATATATTACTTGAAAAAAACCCATCAAACACAAATATTCGCCATATAATTATTGTCACTGATTGAACCCACAACCTCTGGCGCTAAAGGCAGGTTCACTACTATTGTACCAACAGGCCAGTCAATTAGGCAGAAATTGTGGACCCAATGTGCAATCAAGAACGGTGGAAATAATAGGAACTGTTTAGACTTTGGGGCATTTTGCTCATAGTTATCGGACCGAAACAATTTTTATGGAATTGAATTTACCAGAAAAATTATAAATCGCTTCTGTATGCCATTTGCACCACCATCGAAAGGGGATGTCGGGATACACGTCAAACGTCATCGGCGTGGAAGACAGCTCTTCGGTTCTGATACAACGTCTTATAAATATTACAGCTGACTGTGCGTACGCCTTAACGAAGACTTTTGCCATACCATTCACGACTATACCTTAATGATATAAAATTTATTTTTACATGGATGATGTTATCGTTAAGGCGATGAGCATCTCAAAGATTGGCAGCAAGAGCAACCAATTATAAGTTCAGTTTGGATTCTTATGATTTTGATTTTTCGATCTTTTCGTTTTGTTTATAGGTTTGACGTGGGCACGTCGGTTACTTGTAATTAAAATGGCGATTCCATTTCTCGGATGCTTTTTTTTCTTTGTTATTTTAATTCGACGTCGATCAAAGTTTGGATTAAACGGATTGTGAGTCACGGTGTAGAAATTTTCATCGGAAATGTTTAATATAGATTGAATTCTTTGGGTGTTTTGCATAAAACGTGTCGTTTAATTAATTTATAGTATCAAAGTTACACCGGATTCCTGTCACTTTTATCAGGTCGTCCGTCCACCTTGCAGGTGGGCGTCCCACGCTACTTTGAAACGGTCTCCAGGCTAGAACCATCCATCCATGCTCCAACGGCCATCAGTTCTGCGCGCTATGTGCGCTGCCCACTGCCACTTCAGCTTACTTAACCGCTGGGCTACGTCAGTCACTTTAGTTCTTCTACGGATTTCCTCATTTCTGATTCGATCACGTAGTGAAACACCGATTCCGGTGGATGCAGACCGTTTGCAACCGGTCGCTTTGGAAATCTGTGGGCGAGGCCTATGTTCAGCAGTGGACGTTGTGTGAAAGTTACATTTCTTAGGATGGAAAAACACTTTTTTAGTAATTATTCATTACCAGATTTAGCAATAAGGAAGTAGATAAGGGTATAACAGAGTAACTTAAATTTGGTCAACTGCATAAGTATTCAAATATTCGATTTCGATAAAAAAAACATAAGATAGTTAAAAGAGCATAGAAAGTAAAACCTATATTCAAGTGTAAGGAAATGTTCCTTCTAACTGTTACAGTATGTTAATCCTGATGATAACATTCCCTGACTTAAAACGAACCCCCACACCGATACCAATGCAATTCATTTTTCAACTTTTAAGCCACAAATATATGTCAATACAATCCCATTCAAGCGGCATACATTAATCTAACAAAGGGTAATAAAATTACCGACGTTTCTGCTTTTATTTGTACCTTTTAAATGACAATAATTCTGTAGCCATAAAAGCTGGACTATTAAAAATCAATACGGACGAAACGGACTGTATGTCCTTAATCAGAACGTCTAAGATGCTGAGATTGTACCTGGTTATTAGAGTACCGTAGTTTAACAAAGTGGTAACGAAACCGGTAGCAACAAAATAGCTTTAGCACTCACTTTCAAAATTGACTCGCTTCTAGATGTCCTGGGAGGCGCCTCTGGCTTAAATCCTTGTCCTTAATTAATCGTAACCCAAGGACATTTATCCGTACTTTGAGACCATGACGATTTGGTGTCTGTTTGTCTAGCGGATATATTAATTTATTATTTATATTATTTATTTTTTCAGAACTCTCACTTCCTATTCGTCATGAGCCAGTGAGGTGAATTATATCAGATTATAAATATCATTAAATTACTTTTTTCGAGAATCAGCCACTTGCGGACTATGAAAAGCTGTCTGTTGTCTGGGAGTCTCCGCAGTTGGTGCGGTCTTCACTTGAAATTTCAGCAGTAAGTATATGAATCACTGAAATTTCGGATGCAGGCCGTGCTTTGACAAACATGGTTTTAGAACCTTGCTGAGACGGACGGTGTGACATCTGACGAAAGACTGCTGGCAATAGTTGAAAGAGCTGACGAGATGAAGATGAACCCAGAATAATTGGACGGTATAGACAAATACCTCAATAGAACTATGTTGGATGATTTTGATAATTAAATAGCTTCATTGTGATATTTTGGGTAGCTGCAGTGATTAATAGGATCATGTAGCTTTCGTCATGCTTTTGGCGTTAGAAACTTTTGTCGTTCAAAAAATTGCTTCTCAAAAATTGACATAAAATATACACATTTTTATTTTTATATTCTTTTTTGAGAAGCAATTTTGATGTCTTGTACTTACAGATTCTGTATTTTAATAAGCTAATGCAGCTCAATCGTTTTTTTTCTGACTTGTCATGAGTAATTTTTATAAGTCTATATGAATAAAGATAGTTTTTATTTTTACTTTTAGCCAAATAAAAGTGGTAGAACTTTTAGAAGTAGATTAAACCATACTATATAATATTTGATGGAACCCCAATGATTAATCGAACTTAAACTTGATCGGTATTTAAAAGCCGATATCTTCGGTAGCACAGAAGAGCAAAAAGGCTGTCCATGCTTGCATTTTGTATTGAATCGTCCACTCGTACACTCGTCGCCAAAATTGCATACAAATTATTTAGAAAAGTATTGATAAGATAATTTTAACTATTGTAGGCATGACATTGAAACTGATTGCTAGATCACCAAGTTTACATCTAGTTTGTTCCTAATATTTTAGTTATGTGCGGTGGTTTAGTGCATGAAACGAATGATGATCATAAAAAACCATGCCCTGTAATTGATTTGAAGTCAAAATGAAAAACTTCGAAGCCGTTATCAGATTATTGATTAACGCATTAGCATTTAATTCAGTTTACGAAAACTACATAACAAACGGACCTGAATGATAATGCATATTTTTATCAACTAGGTTGTTTTAACATCGAGTATTTTAGGTAGTTGTTTCGTGGTAATTTTACTATTGAAAATACATATTCAGATTTTTTTCGAATAACGACAACGTGCGCGACTGTACTACCGGCGGTAGGCAAATGAGTTTTGCTACTGCCGATACCCGCGCGGGACTTATTTTCATATTTGTCCTCTCCTTATTGTTTATTGCGTTCAAAATAGGGCTGCTCAATAAAAAGTACATCAGATAAACAAAATTTAAGGAAAAACAATCTTTATTGAACACTAGCTATCTGTCAGCGGCTTCGCCCGTGTAGACCATTTTTCCCGTTAAAATATAGCCCATAAAAATATACCCTATGGTACTCCCTGATAATGTAGCTTTATATTGGTGACAGAATTTTTGAAATCGATCCAGTAGTTTCGGAGCCTATTAAATACAAGCAAAAAAATATTTCTTCTATATAATATTAGTATAGATCGTGAGGTCCATCGTTAAAACCTTATTTGTTTGCACCAATACGTTCTTTTGTTATTTGTTTTAGCATATTTGGGGAGTCAATTTGTTTTCTTCTATGTTTTTGAAGACATGAGGGGGTAATTCAAATTTCTTTTGACAAATAATTATGGTTTTTGATCATATTATTATTTTAAATAATAAAGCACCACTCCTTAAACCTTAACTATATAAGTAATTTGTGAGAAAGGGTATGCCGTTCGCGGATAGGCCTTTTTAGCCAAAATAAAACATGTGCAAGCGGCAATACGTAAATCGTCTGTGACAGACGTAAAAGCCGATGATGAGGTCGCCTAGGTTTCAATTTTTTTTATTACATACATAAGAAATAATTAAAGTAGTCAACCCTAGAGACCTATTTGACGTGCCCATGTTTATTGTTCATATTTTTACTCGGCCGACTGTCCCGTGGCTGGTATTCAAATTAAGCCTATTGTGGAGGCCATGTAAATATTCTTCGGCTGGATGCGATACCGGAGTAAGGAGACGTGTACACTTGAGATGAAGCCTAAAACTACAGTAAAGCTACCTGACCGATTTTTCAAAATTTTCAATTGGTAAAAGCGATCTGCGAGTAATAATATATATAAATTTAAAACATATTAGGTCGCTAATTGTAATAATGTGTTCACACACATACAATACACCATGATACCATTACGCTTTTCTCGCGAAGGGGTAGGCAGACAACACGTTTATTCACCTTCGACGATCCTGACAGACATTTTCGCTTTTTTTACCATAATTTTAATCATTTCATGAATGCATAAATTCGTTTCGGTAAACACATTTCATCCATCCCTTTCATACAGCCTTACCATCTTAGAATCACCATCCTCTTACACAACATAGCGCTCTCTCAACAAGTCATATTATGTCGAGCTAACAGACACAATAGAAACTACAATACAATTTACAACATTTGGTGGTCGATACAACCGACACCTTTCTATAAATGCACTTGAAATTATCAATTTAGCTAAGCATGAGAGGATAGCTTGAACATATTGTTTTTTTTATACCACACGGTGGCAAACAAGCTTGCGGCCTGCCTGATGGTGAGCAGTTACCGAAGCTTATGGACGCCTGTAATACCAGAAGAACTACGTGCGCGTTGCCGACCATTAATTTAAGAGATACCTATTAACTCTTCTGATAAAGGACCCGATACTGTATTCCCTCGCGAAAACCTCGGCAGGGAGCATTTCACAATCGGATTGTTAGAGGGAGGAAATTCCTCTGAAACCGCACTGTTTGCGACCATTGGGGTTCCAGTGTGTGAAGATGAACACCATGTCGATGGCGAGCAGTGCGATGATAAAAAGTAGCAGTGGGCATCATTTCAAACAGTTCGTCGGAACACAACCCATTGTTTAAGCGGTAGAACACACATAAGGAGGCAAGGTCTCTCCTCAGACCTAATGGTTCGATACCACTTGCGAGTTTGTGATCGTCAACTATTCTCACAGCGAAGGCTCAAGCTGGTATCCTGGTGCTCCCACCTAAAGGTGACAGCAGTACTTCATATTGATTATGTAGATTTGGTAACTAGGTTTACCAATTCAAATGTCTGATAGATCTTATAATTACCACTTTTCCATTCCTGTGGGAATGTGTGTCAATTTTTTTCCTCATTATTTAAGCATAAATAAAAATAATGATTTCATCCCAGGAATTAAATAAGATCTCTCTGTATCAATAATAGCAAACTGGTACCACTTTTAAATGAAAAGGTTCCCAATTAAAATTTAAAAACTTTTATATGCACGCTCCCTAACTTTTATTCCAACTATTATACTATCAGGACCTGTCTCCGAAGATAGCTCTATTTGTTCGTTTGCAATTTCAGTATCAGCATGCATTTATGCATAAGTAGCCATTGTGATAATTCGACTCTACTTGTCGCTCTTAGTTTTGGTTTTATTGTTATTTGCTTTATCAATTCGCTCACCATCATCGTTATCCATAACCTAGTTTTGCTACTGCCACCCAAGTTCTTCACTTAGCTTTTTATATGTCTCTATGTTAAAGCCTTCGTGGGCTAATGGAAAATGCACTCGGTCTGAAATTATGAGGGTTAAAGAGGTTGGTTCAAATCCTAGTCAAATATGACTCCTGCGTTCCTGCGTTAGTGAATCTTGCTTTTAGCAAGCTTGTGATTAAGTCGATACCTCTACCCATAGATAAAAGCGATGATTTGGTTTTCTAAAGGCTGAAATAAATTGGCATCTGACTTTTTGTAAGTTCTTTTGATTTTGAGCAAATGCAGCTTTCTCTTCTCAGGGTGGGTAAATGTCACGTCCTTTCACTCTGATACACATTCTTTGCTTCATCTTATTTAGTGCTGCCCTCTTTTCAAGGTTACATGTTCGGTTCTTAACCATGACAATGCATTTGCAACACAACTTGGTGTAACGCCTTGCAGAAATATGTTATTGAAAAAAGAGCATCGGTTATTTTCGCTGTTCGTTAAAGCTACAAGTGGTACATATATACCACGGATCTCTTCAGACCCAATATTTTCATCACGACATTTGATAACAATAAACGCTGAATTAAAAAATAAATACCTCAAACACATTCAAACACACCGTTTCATTTAAGTAGCCTCGTGTCCATCGAAAAAACGTAACTTTCCTTTCAGAAACTTTCAGCACCCTTTGCGGGCACACAAACCCTAAACAATAAGAAACTTATTTTTTCAAACGTCCACTTAAAACGAGATAACTCGTCAACAAAAAAATAACGAACCTGCTTTCTGAAGCGCAAAAATATTTCAGATATTTAACAAATGTTAACCGCTAACGATGTCCCTTAATATTTCAAATATAAAATAAAAAAATCCGCTTTTGTCGACGGCGGCGGGTGCCGGTAACTTTTTTTTCGTTTTAAACGTTGCGGTCTGTTTGTAAGGGAAAAGGGAAAAATGCCCGGTTGGCCCAGGGAAAACTTTTTTGCGGTAAGAAAAGGTTGCTTTGTGTCGGTACTACCCACAAAGGGTCCTTTTTTCGATGCACGCGATATATGACGAATCTGTGTGCCCAATTCTCGCGTTTCTGTTCTTGGTTTGGAGGAATTACAATGTAACAGATCGCTACAAATCAAATTTCGAAGCATGATTTCAATAGCAATGGATAAATTACAGTTGATTTAGGAAAGACAACAGCTGTCACAATGCCTGGCTCAGGCTTCACTTCAACGTGGTACGAACCATGCTTCATATAAAAGTATTCAGTCGAACATAGGATCTCCTCCTTTTTTAAGTCAGCTAAAAATTTGTTTTTGATAATATCAGTTGGTACCAAACTTATGTTGCCTCTTCTCTCATTTTCGTACAGGAAATACTGTTCACGAATGTCAGCGTTTCAAAAGTAAGAAGAATAAGAAATTATCTCGTATTCTTTAAACCTGAATACATTCATACGTATACTACTTCATCAAATTACTCCTGTACAAGAACAATCAGTGTCGATCTACAGAACTTGTGTTTAATTCATTAATCCAAATCGGGTGTTCCTTCCAAATGAGCAGTTAGTGTTCCAACGCCAATTCCGTTTTTAACTCCACCAGAAACCATACTCCAAAACCACCTTTAAACCTGAACAAAAAAGACCAAAATCCAGTGCCTACATTTCAGGTGACCATATCAATTATAAAGAATGCACTACCAATGCTTCTTTAAGTTGCTGTTGGATTCTAAGCTGTTGAAATAAGGGCTAAATTGCAATGGGTTTGTTGAGGTTTAAGTTTGTTGTCGCAACGTAACGACCATTTAATAACAGATGTTTTTTCGCTTTTACCCGATACACTGTCCATACATTTGGTGTGACGCTCGGGGCAATCTCTTCTTAAAATTGTAGAGTACTGAACGCTTTCAGAGACGTAGCAAAAATGGATGAAAAAATGTTTTGATTCATGAATATATTGAGAAACATACAAGAGCAAGTATGGGGCAAGCAAGTATGGGACTGATGGGAAACCGTTGCCGCGGCTTAAATGCTACATCAGAAGTCTATGCATCTAGGTCACACGAGCGTTACTGACTTGTGCACCTAGCCTTAAAGGGAGCCTAGCCCCTTAGCCTTTTTTGCAAGACAAAAATGGCCAACACCAGGTTCTAGAATTTACCTCTATAAACTTCTCGACGAGTTCTGGCTACCTTTATCACCTATGCAGGTAGGGTAGCCAGAATACACATACGTAAGACCAGCTATGCAGCTGGCCTTACCTATGTGTTGGGCTGCAGATCTATAAGTCTGGAAGCTGTAGAATGTAGCTCGATGAGTGATCTTGAAGTTTTTTTGAGACATTTAATTAGAATAAACCTTTGATCAACAATTTCTTGATCGAAGGAATTAACTCTTTACTTTGAGCATATTTCCGATTCCCCGATCAGCATAAACATTGATGTCATAAATATTCAAACTTAATTCAGCATAATCATTTTAGAAAAAAAATACAGTATTACCTTTGCCTACGCATAAACTTTACCAACTACCCAAAATGTTTGCGTTTAATTCCAGCAATATTTCCAATCGCTGCCAACACTGTGCATTTAAAACTTTGTAAAAAAATCAAAAGCTTAGATAACCCAACAATTTCACGGCAAACTGCTGAACGAACTCGACCAAAAACTGGTAACAAATCCGATAATGTTCGTTGTACAAAGTTGCGAGCGTTTACCACCGCGAAAAACCCATTTCCCCGCTCGATATAGCAGCCGTATCAAGATGAGAGCAATTAAAGGTCACAGGATCAGCTGCATCCGAAGTTCCCGTGGATGTGGCATTGTTCCACTGTGAAGAAGCATTTATCTTCTATCAATAAAATTACAGGTCCTGGGATGCAATCCTGTAGGAGTTCTACGGGATTGCATCTCATGGCTTCGGCGGTCTAACCCTTGAGTTGTCCCGTCATCAAAAAAAATGGCGCTAATGTGACCTTCTTTGGGTTATCTAGCCGATGGCGTATAGCGGCACGACACAATAATAGTTTTGAAGGTATCAGCCAAATAAGTTACTAAGAGTTTAAGAGAGAGAGTCTTAAGTGATGTTGCACGCGTCCATAGGCTGCGATAACCGCTTACCATCAGGCGGTCTGCGTACTTGATTGTCACCGACGTAGAATAAAAAAAAACTTAGAAAATACGGCTATCTCCTGACAAAATACATATATCAAATCCAACGTCCAGTACCATCCGTCTGCTTTATGAATCAATTTCACATTCATGATGAATAAAAAGTCACGTTACTATTACGTTATTAAAAAAAATTGTCAAAGCACCTTTTTGTAACAAATTTGGAAAATAGGCAAAGAAGATGAAATAGCAGAGCGTAAAATTCCGCAAAAAAAGAGACCAGAAAAATCGACAATGCACTGCATACCGTTACTTTTTCTCCCAACTTTTTACCGAATGCCAACTTCACCAATTCCAACATCTGTGTCCGAAACTGAATTGCGCATAGCGTTTTTACGGCATTCGGTGGCACCGTATGACTAGACGCGGCGGATCATTAATCCTGAAGTTTCAGATGTGAGCAGAGCGATAAAAATTACGCTCGGCTCAGCTAAGCGTGGAAGACCGCCAAGCGTGCCAGGGGACATTTTTTGGTTTCAGTTCGGGGAAGATGTGATTGTTACTGCCAGATTTGAACCTCAGTCCTAAATCAATAATAATCCGGATCTAAATTTTCCACCAAAAAGCACAAAAGACGAAATCACAATTTGGCAAAGGATGGAAAAATTAATGCAGTAAAAGTGAAAAATTGTTGGTCGAAAACTTCAGGTCAGTTTACCGAAAAAAACGATTATGACATCCTCGAAATGGAGTGTGGAAATAGTTTTTATGAGTAACGCATGTACCTCTTGAGTGTAATTATCAAAAGACTGCGTTCACTCAGCTCCCTGATTGAAGCAAGCTAGAACACTTGAGCACCTTGAGGTTTATCACCTTCACTGTGCACTACTGGCGAGCCCCAAAGAAATCTAAAGCAGGTTACGACTGAGTCAGTGGTAAACATTGTAGCCAGCAGTAGAATACTGGTAAAATCAGGTCATAGTTTCTTTGTGTGTACGTATTCTTTATTATTAAATCATTATTTTTTGAATAGTGTCTGAACAGGTGTGATACATAGCATTCATATTTTTTTACACACCTGGGTGTCAAAATTTATGGAATCAAAATAATTATACAATGGAATGTCGAAAGAAATGCAAGTTTATAGAAGATAACTAAACTAAAGACTTAATACAAAAATCCAAACATTTTCACCAATACCCCCGAAGCAGGAATATCCATCAAACGCCAGCTTTCGTTAATAAATATCTTACGGCAATTAAAAAACCGCCTTTTTTCGTCAAAAACGAGGACAAAAACCGTGACGCCTCAGGACTCATCAGATAGAAGTGCGTATCTAAATAATTATACACCGCGAACGAATAATGATTGAAAGGTCTTCAGTTTTGTTCCAATTCAGAGTAGGGAGAGATACAGAGACTATTTGTTTTTGGTTTTATTTTGGTTATTCATACTCCTATTTGCTAGATAATTATTAAAAAGTACCAATTGCGACTCTTCAGGAAGACAGAACAAGCATTTGTTGGGCCGGTATGTAGGTAACTTAAAATCAGGTGGGACTGTGCTCAAATGTCTGCCTTCTTTAGCAAGAAAAAAAAAGATAAGGATTATTCAAGAAGAGTTTATTTTAGTACCAAAAAATGAAGACGGAGAAGAAAATGTGAGTGCACATGAAGAAAACATCATACGAGCCGTTAGAGGCATAACCCTAACTTTGACCTATGAATAAGATCAACTCCTATCCTTAACTTCAAGATGATGTGTAACGAAAACATATCAATCATGTTCCCAATGTTAACAATATTTTTAATTGATGCGACCACTTGCAATTGACGACACTACATTAATATCAATTGTCTTATCTCATATTACCAAAGAGCACTGACCAAATGGTCATGACATTACAAAAGATCTTAAAATTCCCAAAGGAGATAATTCCAAAGATCGTTATAACACCTGTTTACACCTCTTAAAAGGACCGCTTAGTTACTATAACAAGATTCCCAGTTTTTACAAAGCTGCTGCATTTATTATCCGCCTTATCTTACCCATCAGTGGTCTGCTGGTGTCATTACACACCATTTAACCTGAACTAGTCAATACAACATTCTTCGTGTCCGACAAAATACATAGAAGTCATAAACGCATCATTGAAGTAATCAATGAAGCGTGAGCATATCCATCTCTTTCTAATCGACGCGTGCGCTCAAATTTCAACAAGAGTGGAAGCGGGACAGTCGTACTCCCAACAGGCATCTATAGACCACGCCCCCGATCGATCTGATAATGCAAATGAAACTCGTTTTGTGCTCAAGCGCAAGATTTTGATCTCGTCATGACTTCATGCCGTTTCGCGCGTGTTCCTGTGTTGTATTAAAATTATCTTTATTACAAAAACCGTGGGAGCACTAAATCTTCTTTTAAAATGTTTATAGCCGAATGAGTCACAATTATACACGATTTAGCGTTACTATGTGAATATTTTTCGTTTATTTCCAATTTTGTGAGTGAGTACAGAAGGTCGAGGATAGAAGTCGTTGACTTATTCATTTCTAAGTAAATCATTCTTGTAACGATCTCTCACGTAATATCTCAGGTATTTTGTAAATTTAATACTCCCGTACGTGTCAATATGGCATCTTTTTATCGTTTTTTACAATCAACTATTCTTTATCGTTTGCTATTTCTGTTCAAAGAAGCTAAACATCTTAAATATTGTCATTTTTATATATCTTTGTATAATTTATAATGTGGCGATGAATTGTAATCCTATGTATAAGTATGTATTTACAAAAAAAAAATGTATTTAAGTATGTTTATCCGTTGTCTAGTATCCCATAACACAAGCTTTAATTAGCTTACTTTGGGGCTAGATGGCGCTGTGTGGAATAATGTCCAGGGATATTTATTTATTTATTTATTTATTTATTTATTTATTGGCAAGAACCCATTATCTATTAATGAAGTAATGCTAAGTTTTACTGAGTAATTTTATATTTTCGGCCTTAATTGTGTTCTGAGACCCAATTGCACTAGTTTGACAGTAAAAGTGCTTCATTTATTTGAATCATGCAATTAGTGACTATTGTAGGCCAATAAATCACTTGAAGAATTTTTCACTACTTAAACCTAAATCTTATCAGTGACGGAACAGAGAGATGATCCACGTGCGTCCGATAAAAAAATTCATCTACCCGCCGAGAGATGTCGCTACATACCCCGAAACAAGAACTCACGCGCAGGCAACACCTACGCCATCTGTTTCGATCCAACATCCATCTCGACAATTTTACAAAGACCCCTGATATTCGCCATTCACAAAGCGTCTGTTCGCCGGGCAGTGATCAAAGGGGTCTTCTTTGGTTAGCAAGCCATAATTCGATTTTAATGGTAGGTGAACTCATTTGATAAATCGCGATCGACTCTGTACGAGTTTAGAATTACTTTTATAACGAATGATTGCTTGAATGATGCCCGATAATTCAGTCCGGACATTTTAAAGTATGGGGAATTCGTGATTATAGCCCTCATCATGATCGGTTGGTTATCTTCTGATGGCGTGCTCAGGTACTCGCCGTTAAATTAACTACGATTTATTGTAAAGTTAAACTCTGATAATGTGTTTAAAATAATTAATAGTTATAATGTGTTGATACCATAGTTGATTTAGTTATAATGTATTCAGGTCTTTGGTTTGGTTAACTGCATGGTGGTATTCCAAGAGATCAATTTCCAGATGACTGTATTTTTGTTGATTATTTTCTATTGTAAAACTGAATAAGGACCCAATTTTCACGAAAGTGGAGAGGAGAGGAGACGGGCGGAGATGTATTTAGATAACCCAGCAGATTACGTTATTTCCACATTTCACAGACAGTTTAATTCATTGTAACGATGCCGTTTCCCTTCAGTCTCGTGGACGTTACAACCTCCACGATCGCTGGAAACTTCATGGTTTAGCTGCTGGCCATTAAAAGTATTTTGTACTTGTTTTCAAATTTGATTCAATTCGATTTTTGTTTCGTATTGCATGCGCAGCTTTTTTGATTCAGTCTTACCAAAACCATCGTACTGAAACCCACTTAAATACTCAGGTTTTTAGGTACTTTCGATAGAAGGGTCTTCTTTTGAACATCCCCTTGATAGTACATATTTTATGACAATGGCTATAATAATGAAATGCTAGCTGTTCCTGTTTTTTTGAGAAAATCATACAATAGAAAGTTTTTTATATCGCATACGTCAACAATGGATAACATTGATTTCTGAGTTTTTGTGTTCGTCCTAATGTGGGAATGGAAACGCCCACCAATTGTAAGATCACAGAAAAAACAAGTATTTAAAATTTTTAGATCATTCCATTTAATCATGTTTTTTTCTACCGAGTATATTGAAAGATAGAAATTGAGAAATTCAACCATGGTCTTAAGGATAGAGAGTTATTTGAACCGGTGCCTTCCGCAATTCAGAAGGCTGCTTTTCTAACTAAGCTACCGAGTATACTAACAGATCTGGTGAATTTCACTTACCTATAACGCAAGTGCCTATCAATAATGTCCATGATGAATTTTAATTAAAAGATAAAAGAAATGCACTTAACATTTAGTGCATTTTTTATCTTTTCATTAAAATTCATCATGGACGTATGACCTCCAAGGTTGACCCCAGAACCACACAGGTTCTAAAACACACATAAAATTAACTTATAAATACAACGGCTTATTTGGAAGCAGATTGAAGCTTAATAGCAATATGTAAAAAACTATCAAATAAAAATACACTACAAGTAAATACGTGCCTCGAGGTTGAATACTGAATACTTTCGTTCGGATAAACATGAAATCCTTCAGTGTAGTATTAATTTTGATTTATTGGTCTAACTTGACGCGTGGTGCCTTTATACGAAAAGATTTTTGTTAAATTCTGATAACATTATGTCCATGTTTTTTTTTTGGTAAATAAAGTTTTTTCGCATTCTCGTACAAGACACAAAATACACTAAGGGCCTTATTACAATCGCTTAAATAATAATAAAAAATATATCTTTCGGTTTACGGTTTTACCATTTCACACAAGTGCGTTATTTAGGAAGAACTGTTTTATTATGTCAATCAAGATTTATAATCACATTCCCCTAGTAATTGAGAATTACCGCTTAAATTATTTCAATGAAGGCTACATCAATGGCTTACTGAAAAAGGTATTTATAGTTTATCAGAATATTTTGAAAGTTAATGTTTTTAATTTTATTTTTATATAACGGCGGCAGTGTATTTGCCTCGTTTTCATCTGTCATCTTATTAAGGCTCTGTGAGCGTTCTATCAGGGAATGTTGGTTCAAATATTAACACTTTTCGATGTAAACTGATTTTACTGCACTGAACACACTAAATAACGGCACGAGACAGTTTCTAGACGTGTTCACTGTTCGGCGATCAGGAGCAAAGTGAGCTCCGCACCGCGCGCCGCTACGCTGTAGACTCTGTCAAACGCCGCCGCACGGTGGCGCTGGCGTCCCGTTTCTTATAATCAACGCTTGGTGGCGCTGGCGTCGCTATAATTACGACATATAATTGTGTTAATATTATTGTTGATAATTGTATTTAATTTACTTGTTGACATAATAGTATTATTTTGATTGGAATTAAGTGTTGTATTTTTTGTTATTTTCACTTTGACATTATCCTAATTTGTTAATTAATCGTATTATTTTCTTTTTATGAGCATGGGTATTAACTTTTCCTGTTTTAGTTATTTTTTAATGAATCCATGACCTGTTTGAAATGTAGCTTTAAACATTTTTGCATGCCAAACTAAGGTAAAATATGCTGATCTTATTAATTATGTGACATCTTGTAAACCATATTTTATTGCCAATAAATTATTCTATTCTCTTCTTATATCCAGTCAAGTTAATTCCTAAACCGAGTGTAGCGAGCAATTTCGTCAGTAGATATCCAGCCTAGAAGATTCCAGCCTACGTTAGTGCGAGGTAACTGCTGGCTGGCTGGAAATAAAAGATTATATTACGAAATTGCTCACTACGTTCAGTTTAAGGAATGAACTTGACAAGTTCTATTGAATAGTAATAAGGCCCAAAGCTTTGTTTTAGGTAATTAGAGATTTCTCATTTCCATAAAATATTTGAAAGTATTGGAACACAGTACAAAACAAGTTTACAAATTTAAAATATAACTCATACAAACCTATAGATAGTTGTAATGTCTTAGCCTGAATTAGCAAATATACATTTCTAATATCAAATAGACTTAAGAGCACCAGAGCAGGTCCAACTCAATTTTTGAAAAAACCAATTGAGCTTCAACTAAAACAATACGGCCCAATGTAATTGAAACAAACTCGTAAAATCATATCGTTTATTGTAAATGCACCTTAAACCCGTTCTAATTATGATTTATTTTCAATCAATACAATTCTCGATCACCCGTCATTGGAATTGACCGTTATTCTTTTTTTAAACCGATCGACACTCAGAAGCGTGCGACCACTGGGTTTTCGATCAGTGATTTAATAACCAGATTATAAAAGGCAAACAATTTATCGATTTCATTTTGAAGCTCCCTGTGGCTTAGTGGCAACAACGGATCGGATATGATCCGATGTTAAGCTACGCATACCACGTTGGATAAAAGGATGGGTGGCCGACCACGTCGTTCAAAATTTTGTACAGTTTTTTTCGAGTATAAATGTAATATGAGCGTGCCTGGGCAGTAAGTCTAAAGTAAGGGCTGACATTTTAAAATATCAGTCTTTAATCAATACAGTGATTATATCGACCTTAAGATACAAATTAACACATACAAAAGCATGAACATGAACCAATTAACCAGACAGGAAAAGGTCTGAGCCCCATTTCCTCACCACCAGATCCTTTGTATCACTAACTGCTGTGTTTACATACAATGCTTACTCAAAATTGATGGTAGCTTATCTTGAGTATTGATGTGTTTGCATTAACGCTTCTCAACATTTGGAGTGGTCTCCTCAGCTGATATATTTTGAAGTTGATGTCTTATTTGGGACCGAGCAGTCATGTGCATCAAACAAGAACATTTTCTCTTTTTCTTTAAGAGATTGAACTTATGACGGTTCGAAAACATAATATGTGGTATATTGACAGCATGTTGCACGTTTAGACTGTTGGTACTTAAGGCTGCGTTCCAATCCGAGTGAGAATTACACTCTGAGGAGTGAAAATCACTCGAACCCATTCCAAATTGACCCTGAGTGAAATCGAGCTGTCACCTGACAGTTCCCAGTAGTTTCGGAACGGGTTTGGGTGACGTTTATCACTCTGACAAGTGCGAATTCTACCGGTCTCTGGAGCCCGATGAAACTCACCTGACAGCTGTCAGACAGACGTTTTGTTCGTTTTGTCTCTTTCTTTTCGACGAGGGAGAAAATCACTCCGCAAAAAGCGATTTTGAACGAGCCCCTGATGAGTAAGAAAACGCTTCACGTGGAAGTTGAAGTACTAGCAAAGTGAGAATTAAAAAAAACTGTAATAGGAATGTGAATAAAATAAACTACACGCATCCTTCTGGCGTCTATTGGTACATTTTAAAACCCTGATGATTGACTTCCTCGACGTGGGCCAACGGCTCGGGATTAAGTTAACAAGATTAGATTGGAGTTAATGGCGATGAGACGAGGCAGGCGTCGATTGGTGTAATTAGTGACTCATCTTATCAGGTCATAGTGTTTAGCATGTTTGAATATCGTCTATGGTGTGATTGGACGCATCCTGGATTAACGAAGATAAGTGGAGCTATTCTGGCGTTGTTGACTTTGACTGTCGAGCGTTTTAATTGTGGAATGACTGTGTGGACTTTGTATCGGCCGCCCTTATATTTTTTTTGCAATTATCACAACGAACAAAGGTTGTATTTTGCTCAAAGCTCAAATCTTTAGGAAAAAGTCAGCTTTATAAAATTGAGGGTATGGTAGTTTTTTTTTATATTGTCCGTCAAGATGACCTCACCCCACCTGATGGAAAGCGGTCGTGAGGTCCAGATATGAGGTTAACAAGCCCAGTCATTCAAACGAATCACTGGGCTGGTCATCCTCACCTTGAAGGCCTGCAATGCCTTTTGAGGCCCCGCTTCAAGAACCCGGGACTATAAGAGGAAGGAAACTCATGTGCTGGAAGGGCGTTATGTGTAGCGGGTTTTTTTCAAAGATTTCAGTTGCTCATGAAACTGACTGACCTTCATGACTGTCAAATTCAGACAGATGGAATCAAGCATCAGTACGTCTACCACAAGTTGCCACTTACATTATAGTTCGCGTGAAAAATTGAATTGGTATGACACATGACATGACATGACAATGTCAAATCCAAATTAAATTTTTTTTGGTCATTATTACGTCTCCCACGAGTTGCCACTGTAAATTTACGTTAACGTCCGCGTAAAAAGTTTTTTTACTATCATCAAAAATAACCGTGTTTGACCGTGAAATTCAGTCTCTTCTGTAATTATCAATTAAAGTAATATAAATTATAATAATAAATAATAAGATAGTATGTAATGCTTGAGTCAATTATTATTTGACCGAATTTGAAAATAAATGACCTTATTTTAAGATAGAAAAACTAGAAAAAAAAATCTAATTTTAGACCTTGAAGAATGCCTGATTTCTTCAAGGTCCGAAATTCGTTTTTTTTTTAGTTTTTAAGATAATTTTGAAAAAACAAGCACTATAAAATGCTTAAATTAACAAAATTATAATAAATGACCAGTCATATATGGTCCTTACGCCCGCATCCAGAACAGAAAGTCAAATTTAGGCTTTAAATTGATGCTAGGACAGCTATACAAGTAAGGGCTTCTCAATTTTGACTATCGTTCCAGGATTCAGGCAAAAGTCAATTTACATATCTACTCATAGGACTCTACCACTGCTACGTCTAGTGGTATTGTGGTACTCTCACTTTATAATTAAGATTGATATTTAGAAGACTGATCTTTTTGACATACAACAGCCTCTATACTCAATTTATCCATCCTCGCTTTCATACTTAAGAATTTCTGAACAATAACTTGATCTATCTATCAAAAGCGTTTCCTACTTAACTACTGACATAGTTTTTTATACTAATTAATGCCTCCTCAACACTATCAACAGTTGAATCAAAAGTTGCTAATAAAAGGACATATTTGTCACCACGCATTCAGGTGGTGAGTGTGAGATGATGGATGGAATAAATGAATTTATCAAAAGCACCATTATGAAGGTGGATCGACAATGTGAAGGTGATGCGGATGAATTGTTGTGATGTGAATGTCGGAAGAAACATTGAGATGTTTTGTATGGAATCAAATGTAGAATATGCAAAGTTGTCGGATACTTTTGTCTCTTAGAATTTGAAGATTTTACAAAATGGAGAAATTTATGCTTTACGAGATATATAAGTAAAAATAACGATGCTTGGAAACAATTGATTGAAACAATAATTTATTACAATCGAATGAGGTTATACTCCATTAATTATAGCATTAGACAGAAGTAAAAAAGGTTCTTTTAAGGGTACACTTTGTGGTAAAAGTACAATAAACATCATTGCTTTTAAAATTTATGCCGAATTTATTAAAATCCACATAAATAGCAGCTGTCACACTTAATTGTTCTCATTTAAAGTAGAGGAACTTCAGAATTTATGAGGCTTTTGATTAAAATAATTATTTTGTCTTGCATCAAACTATATTGTCGATGTAAAAACCTAAAACAGGCAGGGGTTTTCATTTTTACTGTCACTATAACTCTACCAAATCTAAAATGTTACATAATCCCTTCATACGTTTTGGCGGAAGGGGTATTCAGTTTTGCCAGGTTATACTCAGGTACGAGTATGTTATCGTCATGGCAACGTCAAATGCAAATTGTCATTTATTTTAGCCCCCCTGCTTCCTATTTCTAATGTTATAATGAATGAAGTATAGGTTCATTGAATTTTCGTTTTATTTTATGTTTACAAAAGCCAAATTACGACTGATTGGTCGTTTAGGTGTATGAAATCGTTATTGAATAGATAATTATTTTATTTGGAGTGTTCCTTTAAATGTGTCATGCGGTGCGCAGTTAATAGTTGAAATATCACCCATTGATTAAACATAGATTCACATAGTTACTAATGTTTAGCGATTTTTTGTAGACTTTTTTATGCACCAAGACAAGTGGTGTGTTGTTACACTTTGTCATGGTCACGAAGTAGGCATAAATATTCATGTTTTACGAGGTACCAGACAAGGAATTAAGCCAGGGGCGTCTCCCAGCACACCCACACCAGAACCAATTTAGAAAAGACCGTTTCCTGAATTGACTCGACTGGGAATCGAACCCGGGGCACTACGGAAGTCAAGGCGGTAAATTGTGCCACAACCCACTACGCCACGTGTTAATTTTAGAGTCATATTGTAAATAAAAAATAATTTGAACGTAAGTGGTTATTAATGTAAAAGCATCTGAAAATTTCAAATATACATCTTAAAGAGAATTATAAGAAAACTCTTAACGGATTAGGCGGTGACATATTTAGTTTCCACAATAAAGGTGGGACTACAACGACAATTGATTTATGGCCCGCGAATAAAGCCGTGTGCGCACTGTGGAGTCCACACGATTGAATGGGAGTGCTGTGTCATTGACCTTTGTGTTTTATCATTTGAGGTTATGAAGCATCTGTCAATATCGTTTTATTCATAAACTAAGCCAAATTAAGTCGTAAAAATATTCGTAGGCCATAATGTTACTTTAAAGGTATCAATCTTTTTGACGACCGACTTGGTGTAATGGTTAAGAAGTTGGCTACTACACCAGAGGTCGCGGGTTCGATCCCCGCACAGTACAAACATTTGTGTGCATGAACATGTCTGTTTGTACTGGTCTGGGTGTCTCCTATGTATAATAAGTATGTATTTACAAAAAAAAATGTATTTAAGTATGTTTATCCGTTGTCTAGTCTCCCATAACACAAGCTTTAATTAGCTTACTTTGGGGCTAGATGGCGCTGTGTGGAATAATGTCCAGGGACATTTATTTATTATTTATTTATTTATTTAATCTAAAAATTCTAATTTTCTTTGTAAATTTTATAAAGATAAAATAGTCTAATAAAAAATTAAAATTCATGTTGTCTTATCTCATAAACAGCGTCTGATTCACAAAACAAAAGATAACTTCAATGCAGATGATTTTTTTTTTATTACATCATCGATGGCAAGCAATCCTACGGACGGACCTTCATACACAAAAGGTATAAGTCACTTGCACCCTGTCAGGCTAGAGGAAACATTTTGAGTTTTAGAGAGATATGCAAATAGTGATCCACAGATCCCCCAATTGACCATACGAGACCTCCCTCTTGGGGCTAGCTTTCTTTTTCACCAGCAGGAACGCAATATACTTAAGCGGCTGAGCTGAGGATTCCCAAAAGATGAAATTTTATTTGGAATCAGACGACCAGTGATTTGGAAACTCCTTGTGGCGCTATAGCTTCTGGCTGTATGGACCAGACAAAGAACATATTTTCTATCTTCATTCAGTCACCCCTTTTTTAACCAAAGCCTTCTTTATTGATTTCAGTCAAATCTTACTAGCTAGTAATGACGGAATGAAAATAAATGGGTTCCTATATGACGGACTTAAAATTCATAAGCACAATAAAATTCGCAGTGTTATAGCAAAGCAGTGGGCAGCATTAGGTCTTCTGTATTGTGAACTGGATCACAATGGTGTGTGAATCAAAGCGTATAGTTGAAGTTAAAAATATCGCGTACAAAGATGATGTACGTTCCTGAGCGCATGGTAGGGTTGCTTGCGACAGCATTTCTGACTGAATCTGGGACATTTGATAAAAGAAGCCACTAGTGTGGAAGGACATTTTCAGCAAGGGTATATTGGTCAAAGAGTGTCTGAATGTCTGATTTATTGATAGGATTTTTAAATACAAATCTGGGACATTTAGGCCACGTGTCAATGCGCCGATCACCATCCTCACACCCTGGAACCGCCTTGGTCTCGTACAGCTAAATTTCTGAAATGCCCATTTCTTAGGACGCTTAAATTGTGGAAGAGTTAATAGCACAAATTTTCTGATGCGCTTTAACATGGTTAAACTACCAGCCATTGAGTCTGAAAGGTTTCGAAATTAAAACCATCCATTTGATGGCAAACACAGCCTGGGTCTCGCCCCTTTTTTTGCTAACCGGGTGTATAAAATGCGTTGCGCACTATTCCACTGCCCGGGGAAGGCAGTGGTGGAGTGTGGATCTCTCCGCCGGCAAGTGCAACCATAGCTCTGAAATTCATGATAGGAGCTTGAGCATGATAGGAGCCGGAGCGGTACTGCCGCCCGTCGCCCCCGCAGACACCGAGGACGCTCGCAACAAAACACAAAAAAAAAAAATTTCTTGGTGATTATAGAAAACTTGATGGCCTATATTTTCTTTTAAAATTTATACAAATCACACTAATAGTTATGGAGCATTAGCAAATTGAGGTTTTACAATGAACCTTTTTCAAGTTTTATTTTAGTATAGAAATTTCTATCTTACGACAATTCAAACGACAATTCAGATTTTTTTGCCCATCCATTCAGGAGGATTAGGCCTTTGACCACGACGGAATACATCATTTTGGCATGAGTTCGCACCTTTGTTCAGCAGTGGTTCTCCTGTGGCTGATAATGATGAGCAGGATTTTTTGTGTCTTTTAAATTTCTCCATGCGTCGTAAGGCACGCTGCAGCAGTATCAGCTGTTGTGGCTAAATGTTAGTCGTCAAATTTAGTGAGCCTACGGGTGGCTAACATTTGATAGGAACTTTCATTGCTAGCTTTACATCTGCTTACATTGTTTGATAGTTTGATGTTTGTATTATTATTATTTGTAAATTTTTTGTTAATCAATTAAATATAAATCAATAAATAAGGCAGTGACACTCCTGGCTCGGGAGCGTTGCGTAGGCGACAACACGCGGAGGTACGACCGTGAATGCCGCGCTTTAGTACAGTCAAACACATATTTGTTGATTTTTATGCAATAGGTGTCAATATATATTTTTTGAATAAAATATCCTTCTGAAGACTCACTAGATAAAGACAAAAAGGAAATGGCTATATAATTTCCTTTTTTAATCAGCTTTAGTTTGTTAATAAAATAATATTTTTTATGTGTCAATGAAACAAAATTTCATAACATAACATACCATCACGACTTTATCCTAAACGGGGTAGTCAGAGGCAAGTGACTGTGTCGTCATGGTGAACGAAACACTCAGAAGCCCACTTTTCACCAATGGTATTAGAACAAAATACATGGTAATTTATTCATTATTTAATTTATTTTACACATTTGTTCAGCTCGTGCTACGAGGAATTGGCATATAGTATATTTTGTATCGAGGGATTAGTATACGAAGCCATGATATACCAGAGGTGGTTTGACTCCTGAGCGTGCGAGGGAGTCAATGAAACCGAGGGTATATTAAGTTGCGTTTAGTCTCGAGGTGCAAACTGAACTTTTCTCTTTGAGTGTGAGAAAAATAGTCAATTTAGTACAAAAACATTTAAAACCGAACAAATTGACACTCGAAAATAGTTCTGAAGTTTTCGCGGTCAGTTTTTTCTTCTGAACTGAACCAGTCACAGATTAACAATTTAAAACACATGGCGCCACCTTCTTCGCGGACAAACCATGGAACTAAAACTCTTAACATTTTCGCAATGAAGATGGTCCACACTCCACCCACAGATAATACTATATTTTTACTGGCTGTTTGAGTTTGTCTATGTCACATGACGGAAATTAAAAAAATATTACTTTTTACTCCCTAGTGACTAAAGTGGTAACTTTAGTCCCGCTTCGTAGGGCTTTATTGGCGTACTTTTAAAGCATGAGAAGCGAAAAACCCTTTATTGTGTTAAAAAATAAAATTAAAACGGTGGGCTCGTGTACAAAGCAAAATATAAATTTGTTAAGCTAAATAGAACTAACGTTTCATGGAATATTTCTTTACAATTGGCTCTCCGGAAAGCAGCAGTGAAGCCATCTTATACCTAAGCTAAGCAATGCAAATCTAAAAACTACGTATTCTGAGAAAATAATTTTTCAATTCAAAATCGGTGAGAACTGGAATCCTTAAAAAAGCTGCTTTTAAGCCAAATCCCACGCTAGTTGGAACTGATATGCTAAAAAAAGTTTTTTTATGTACCTTGCTCCGACCAAAGTTCTCCAGAAACTAGTTTCTTTAAGTTAAACATAAACATTATTTAAATTATTTTTGAAATTTACAGTTATATAAATTTGTTGATTCTAGAGGACTTGGGCCGTATTACAATATTTTGCCACTATCGCAACGTGTCCGTTTACGGTTCTTAAAATGCTTACTATGTATTGGTATTACGGTGTCACTTTTTTAGAGCTACTTCTGCAACTGAAAAGTTTTAGACTGGTGCTATTTGACAAATAAACAATGGTATGAAAACGTCAAAAAAGAGTTCGTAATGCCAATACGCCGCGCAGAAGTTGAGTTTGCTGTTTGCATGACGTTATGGTCACGTGACTGGGAATAAGAGCTCATGATGACGGGTCGTTTCATTCCCTAAAATATGGTTGAGTAGAACGATGGCTGGATCATACGTCAACTTGTGAACAGGTGCCGTGCTGGTTTGCGGCACTTTAAAATAATACTTTCCACTGCCCCATCTCCTTCACGTGGGTGTCCTAAGAGGCGACTAAGGGAGCCCTGCAGCAGACCATCTGGTCTTCAGGCGGGAGACATATTATGTCGGCTGGTTGATGTTACCTCCATGCAGTTGCGTAAAACCCGCCAAGTGACTCTGACCTATCTCGGTCAGGTCGCGTTCCGGGATCAACACTGCACTTGTGCCAGAGCAGGCCTTCAAGGTGAGTATGGCCAGCTCAGTATTTGCTTTGCATTATTGTGCTTGTTGTCATCCTCATATCTGGACCTCACCACTGCTTTCCATCAGGTGGAGTGAGGTCATCTTGACGGGCACTATAAAAAAAGGTGCCACTTTCGGAAACTGGTCTGCTCAGGTTCACTATAATTTGGGTATCGTAACGATAAAAAACTTATATGGATGTTCAAACTGTATGACTCTGGTTACAAAGGCAAAAATTGTAAGTGACTAACCTGAATTATTGTAAACCACCTCTTTTTTAAAAGAGCAACTACTGAGTTCTTGCCGGGTCTTCTCAGTGGAATCAGACTTCCGACTCCGGTGGTAGAGTCACATTATATATTATGTATGTATTATGTTCAGTATCACATCTGTCGCAGAACCGATGGTCGATGGAGTAGACGGGTTCTCGAGTGGAGACCACGACTCAGCAAGCGTAGTGTTGGACGTCCACCGGCACGTTGGACCGACGACTTAAAGAAAGCGGCTGGAAGTGTGTGACGGGATGGCAAAAACGGGAGATCGGGCTTTGTGGCGTGCCCTGGGGGAGGCTTATGTCCAGCAGTGGACTGCTATAGGCTGAAAAGAAGAAGAAGATGTGTAGTATATAGATTGTATTAATATTATTCATGTTTATACTATAGCTAAATCTAAAATGTTAAATGAATAAAGCATTTTAGAGTTCGAGTTTGAGTTTCATAAACCAAAATGCCAGGACGCTCAATTCTCAGACAAATGCGAGCAAGATTTAAGCGATCGTTTTAAGGACCCTGGTGGGAGCGAAAAGGAAAAATATGTTTTTTCCTGATGCACTGTAGTCGTGCGTACTGTCATGAAGAAAACATAAATTATATCACAAAAGCATACGCAGGACGACCAACTAATTTCAATGGTGTGATTCAATTTCTTATGAATCAAAACTAGTTTTTTTGCTTCTCGATGTATTGTTGAGATTGTTTGGCCGCGTGAAATAATAGCCGGCCTTGTTACCTTCGACGTACCATTTGTTTTCCAATTTCAAACGACATTTCCGCAAAAACAACGGAATCCCCAGAAATGTGACAACAATTACAATGATTGACGTGTCACTGAAAAAGGAGTTATGCTAACTAAAGAAAAGTTGTTGTTCGCGAGAAGCCGGTTTATTTCATTTTGAATATTGTTTCCATTTCAAAGTTCAAGTCATAAAAACATACGTTTTCACAAGAAGTACAAAAGGTTCTACGTCATTTCGATCTCGATAACTCTGCCCTGAGAACTGAACCTTAGGAAATGCAAACTCTTGAATCAAACATTGATCCATGAAAATAGGCCAGCAAAGGTTTTACTTATTTAGCCTTTTAACCTCTGTAGAGTGAACAGCAGTAAGTGATAGTTCAACGCGCCAAAATTGATGATATTACAAAAACTATAAAGCTTACTAAACTACTCAAGATAAATATGAGATATTTCATTCATTATAATTCATAAAAACAAATTATAAGTTTCAATCCACAATCATCATCTACTTTTGCTGTTCACTTTACCAATCAATTGAATGCCTAATAACTTACTAGATGAATGAAAATAACTTCTAATACACCACTTCTATTACAATCCCTTAAAACTTCAACTTCATTTCTTAATCTGAACGTAGAGAGCCATTTTGTCATAAATTATGATCTTTCATTCCTAGCCAGTCAGTGCATACCTGTGGCACTAACGCTTCTTCCAGCCTGGATATTTACTTACATAATTGCTTACCACCCTGACTTTAGGAATAAACTTGGCTGAAAAGTGATTGTAATGAGGCTGGTGATCATTTATACCGTAGGAAAAATGATATGGCACATTCAGTAGATGATGTGAGAACAACCTAAGTCAAATTAAAAAATTGAATTAACCTTTATTAAAAAAAATGGCAAAGGTTTATTAGTGCTTGTGGGTGAAGAAGCTTATTTGGGAGCTGATATAGGGCCATATTTCTTCTTGCTTACTTATACAAACGTCTGCAAAAAGGATTAAGGCCGAGGACCTACTTGAAATAGTCTTTCGCATGTTCATAACTTACAAACAGTCCACATTTTGTTTGCCTAATAAGTTGTATTAAAAAATACTTCGAGTTCCTTGCGACCATCTTGAAGTCGAGATCCCTTAGTTCCACTGATTTTGGTCAAAAGATACGCCTACCATTAAATTGGAGGATCCAAGATTAGTTATTGTTGCACCAACAGATTGAGGTGTGAACGGTTTTGTACCTGGCACAACTCCTGATTTATAGCTTGGATTCGTATGGGAAATTAATTATTTCCATAACTGAATAGGATTATGGGTAGCCATTTCATTGTTTTTTTTGGATTGAACGGTTTTAATATGAAGTTTTTTTCAATTGTATCTGAAATAAAAAACAACAGATGTATTTAAAATATGCTAGTGATGACTAATACTAGGTACCTAGTTATTGAAAAAAAAAGTTTATTTCTTACATTTACGCCACTACTACGCGGTTAGCTAATTTTTGGCAAAAGTCGTGATCATTGATGTGCATTTGTCCAATAATCATTTATCAGGGTTGCTGAAAACTTGTTAAAAAGTCGATGTCGGGTTTTCGATCGGTTTTAAAATTCAGGAATCATCTTGGAACTAATCAATTCTGTTTGAATATATTAAAGAACAGAAATTTAATATACTAATTGAAATTGTATTAACATTTTTGAATGTACAGAATGTGTTAAGAAGTTACTCTTCACAAAACAACTGGAACTTGAAGTCATTAAATCTATTACTTTGTTTATTTTAGAGACTTTCTCTAGAGTAGAGTAGTGGCCTAGTGGTTAAGTAAGCACCCCAACTTCCGAGTGTTTCGTGCACCATGACGGCACAGTCACTTGCCTCTGACTACCCCGCTTGGGATAAAGTCGTGATGGTATGTTATGTATGTTGTTGTAAAAATCAATGGTTTCTTATACATCTTTTGTTTAAATGAAAAACGTTTTAGTATAATTAATTATAAAAAGCAAACTTGCAACTGTAATTGCCATCTATCTCAGATGATCCGCTGCAATAATGACTGATCATTGATACTACCTACTTAAAACCGGCACAACTCTAAAAATAACCAAATCAGTTTAAACGCTAAAATAATAGCAGTAAAGTGGCATTTTGGTCGAGCAGGGACCAGTTTAGTGCCGTTGAAAAGTAAGAGTTTGGGCTGTTTCCAGTAATTAGTAAAGACGTTGACATGCGTTAGTATAGTTAGGTACTTTATGATATGTACAATAATGACAATGAGTGAGGAATATGTAATTTACGGTTTTTGAAAAAAAAAGAGTCGACACGAGTGAAATCGCTGGCAAGAGCTTGATTTGTAAATCTTTGCTTGATAAATTCTCATTAGGTCCACATTTTGGTCCAATTTATAATTATTTACAGGTAGTTAAAACGCTCAAACATCAATCACTAACAGCTGGTCGATGACACACCTGCCAATAGCTACTTTCTTATTAATCGTGTTGTCTTTTTCCAACGCATAGATTGTAATAGAGAGCTATCCTGTTCTAACCAAGTTGTCAAAAAGTCAGATTAAATAAATATCCCTGGACATTATTCCACACAGCGCCATCTAGCCCCAAAGTAAGCTAATTAAAGCTTGTGTTATGGGATACTAGACAACGGATAAACATACTTAAATACATTTTCTTTTGTAAATACATACTTATTATACATAGGAGACACCCAGACCAGTACAAACAGACATGTTCATGCACACAAATGTTTGTACTGTGCGGGGATCGAACCCGCGACCTCTGGTGTAGTAGCCAACTTCTTAACCATTACACCAAGTCGGTCGTCGAATTATTAATGAAGTTATGAAAACATAGATTAAATATATGAATAAATTCACTAGACAACAAGCCAACACATCTCTTGTCATGTTCTCGAAGGAAGAATAAATATCCTTGTGGTACGACGTACCAGACAGGGATTTAAGCCAAGGGCGTCTCTTAGCACACCCTGACCCGATCCAATTTTGAACAGTCGTTTCCACAACCTATTTATCTGGATGTGACATTTATAAATGATTTTGTGATATTATTGACATTATTAATTTTATTCTTTCTGACATTATTGTATTTTGTGTAACTGTAACTTTAATTGACATTAATTTATTCTCTAGACATTATTGTATTTTGTGTAGGTTATGTAAATTTAGTTTGCTTGTATTTAATTTGAAATGACTGTACCTGTTTTAACCATACTGGCGCGTTGGGAAACTGTAAGTCGGTATGCATGCTTTTTATGATTAAATGTAAAATGTAAAAAAACTGACCTGGCCGGAAATCAAACTCGGCACAACATGGAAATCGAGATGAGAACCGTGCTACGCCAATCGTATCGTCTTAGCATATAATCGTACTTCTTATTTCTTATAATATGATTGTTCCTCTTTCAAGCAAAAACTACTGATCGAATTTGGGTGAGACTTTACAGTAATAAGCTTATACATCAGAATAACATATAGGCTGAAATTTATGAAAGTTTCATGTATAAAAATATAGTTCACGCAGGAAAAGTCGCGGGCGGAAAGCTACATATATAGTATATTATAAAGCAAAGCTTCGTAGATTGTATAAGCAATATGATCAAGTAGCTTAGGATCATAGGCCAACAGACAAAGTTTTCTATCCAATAAATATTTAGCTTGAACCTAGAGACCTTAAATTGATAGGCATATTGATAAAACAACATTGATAAGCACATAAACGATCTTACAAAATACTATCTTCGCTAAAGTATATACTCATAAGCCACTGCTATGTGTTTGATGATTATGGAGTATAAGTAATTTTTTTTTTATTAGGTATTAATAATATCAGAAGGGTTTCATTGGTGATAGACTGTTAGGATGCGGTTAACATTCGAAAGAACAGTTCCGATTGGAACTCAATTTCACGATAAATAGTGATAAAGTGATAGTGTTAAAGGTTATTTTGGCTTAAATAAAGCAACTCTTAATTACAATTTTGAATAAATTCACGATCCTTCAGTGCTAGAACAACACTAGTGTATGTATAACATTTGCATGAGAGAGTATAAGTAACTTTCTTTCTTAAATGGCCTTCATAACTTCAATTTTTATAGATATCACTTGAAAATATTTTTTCGCTTCGCTTCGTTCAATTTGACGCCTCTGTATAAACCTCATCATTAGGTTGTAATAGAAATATCGACTCCCTTATTAATGAAGGGGAGAATTAGATGACGAACTTGATATTTTGATATTTCCTTATTTATTAAACGCTCAATTAGGTCGATGGGATGTTTTGACGTTCGTTTTTAATTGCCTGAATTCATGATTTATTGGTAATTATTAATTAATTGCAGGTGTCACAGGCTGATTACACTGGAAGCAAGCGAAACTTATTTTCCTTATTTTTCAAAATATGGTCTGCTGGAAAAAAATAATGCAAATGGGTTTTGATTTTCAATACTAGGGGTAGATAAAATGAAACCAAATAACAACCCAAAACAAGATAAGCTAAGTCTTACAGTTTCTGTAACGAAAAAAACCTTATCTATACTTATAACTATTACAAAGAGGAAAAACTTGTTTGTTTGTTTTGAAAAGGCTCCGAAACTACAAGACCGATTTTAAAAAATATTTTACCAATATAAAGATACATTATCAGGGAGTGATATTAGGCTATATTTTTTTTTAATTTAGGCTATATTTTGGCGGTAAACGGGCGAAGCCGCTGACGATGACTGACCGCTAGTCTTTATAATGAAGTAGATATGTATCTTACAGCTTGATTAAAAAAAACGTTCATCGGACGTTTTTTAATTCAGATAAATTGTCATTCCTTTAAAGTTATCATAAAGCCCGTAAATGTATCCAAAATGAAATTTATTAATACCTACAGTGAAAAGACGAAAGGAAAACATTTCTCATTTTACGATAGCAAGTTGCATTAACTTTGAGAGCAACAGTGACACATCTCAACCGGATGATAGGAACACGAGAAAGGGTTACCTACACAATGTCATCTTACAAGACAATTCGGTCCGACTCTGAATTATTCTTTCAGTGAGATCAACTCAGCTAAAAGATATTTCATTAAAAACTTAAAGTAAGTTGTATCTGTACTGAGTTGCAGTCGGATTGTGAAATCGGGTTCTTTTCATAAACTCTACGGCAGAGCCGCCGATTAAAATAGTTAGTAAATTTAAGTAATTTAGGTTTTTATCACAAGATGACATAACATTCACATTTCAGGTCAGTAAATACATTCAAAGTAAATCATCGACTTAGTGGCAGATTTTGGTGATAAAAATGCAAATCTTCTCATTATTATTATCATTCAGAGCTTTAAGGTGATAATTGCTGAACAAGTGTATCTCCCACAATTTTTTACCAGTTGGGTCCTCCTTCTTTTTTACCTTACAGGTCTCATTTTGCATTTTCCATCAAATTGCTTACTCCAAAGGTCAAATAGTTTTGCTATGATCTTTCTGAGTAATTTTCAGGAGGAATCATATCAAACTAGAGCACAATATTAAAAAAGTCCAGGGTCTCCAACTGCCTGCAACACGTGTAAACTCTATGAACGTGTTCGCCTCGACAAAGTTAGATTGGCCCGCATCGAATGATGGCTTCTGTCAGACGGATTCGCAGTAAAAATGCGAGACCACGACAGGCGATGGGAGATGTACGGGGTTGAGGGTTTGGACTTAGAAGACAAGAATAGCGGATTATTATT
Source organism: Udea olivalis (assembly GCA_947369235.1). Classification (NCBI taxonomy): domain Eukaryota; kingdom Metazoa; phylum Arthropoda; class Insecta; order Lepidoptera; family Crambidae; genus Udea; species Udea olivalis. The sequence continues at coordinate 1,940,467 of OX376362.1, read as the reverse complement.
TATTTATTATTACCACATGATACATATTAAAAAAAAATCAATTTAACTATCACACATCTGAAGTTTTGATTGATAAAACTCCTTTTGAAAGCCTTGTGTGTCTCAAATCAAAAATTTGGCTATCCCGCTTGAAAGAATGAAATTTTATGATGTAAAACTGGCGATTGTGGTAGAAATAGTTTTATTCGTCTTGACGCGTCTAGAAATACCCTTACCAAAAATGGTTTTTCGGCTGTAAATCCTAATAAAAAATGTGCAAAGAGCTCCAATTTTAATCTTTTCTGCCGACTTAAGTTTTTTAACAAAATATATGTTTTATCATCATCAATTTTGATGACGGTAATATCATTCACATTTATCGTTCATAGGCTACATTCAGAGTGGCCGGTTGCAGGTGGAGTGCCTTAAACTCCAGCGACCTTTTTATTATTTTTTATTTTGACTAGATTTTTTGTTATTATTTTCTGTCTTTTTAGACTTCGTCCGCTTCGCTTAGTTACTGTGGACTGACTTCACTAGAAAGTCTGATTTGTCTCTTTCGCTGCGACGATACAATTACGTTCGCTGATTGGATGAGATTAATGTTTTGTTTTTGGGTTATTTTGTTTGAGTTTTGATTTTTTGGGGATTTTATTCGAAGTGACTGTTGCCATCGTCCCGTTAAATGTAACTGTTAAAGTAAATAAAGTGTTTTTAAAAAAGATGGCTATCATTTAGTGCTAATCGTCCAGTGAACGTTCATCATCAAGTGGTTAATTATTTTAATTTTTTTTTATTTTGCTATGCAAGGTCACCTCACTCCACTGATATAAAGCGGCCGTGAGGTCCAAATATGAGATAGACAAGCAACTACAAAACTTCACATCTACCCTGAGATGCCACTTTAAATTTATGTATCGTGTCGAGTAAAATGTTTTTATAGGATTTCGTACAGCGCCCCTAAGTCGAAATGGAACTAAAAAACGGTATCATAACGTAACAATAGCATCATAAGGTACCGTTTTTTAGTTTCATTTAAACTTATAGTAGACGTACTGGTCAACCTGCAAAGGGGCGTCATAAAAATGGTTAAAGACCGACTTCTACCGACCTTTAAAAAAAACCTTAGCGTGCTTTTACCAACCCGCTTACATCCCACTTAAGAGAGCTTCAGTATCATCAATAAAAATAACATTCATTTCCATAAACAAACTAAACTATGGAGAATAGCCGTAAGTAATCAGATTCTTGTCTCAAAATTCAATCTCGTTTATTGCAAATATCTCCTCCGAAATGTATACAGGGTGGTATTATTTTTGTTACGGCTTGTTTGTGAGCACCTATTGTTTTTTATTTGTTTTCCTTTGGATTATTTACTGGGGTAATTTTGATTAAACAATGCTTTATGACATGTCTCTGAGTGTGTAGTTATAGCAGTATTTGTGCAGATAAGAAAATATTGAGATCAGGCAAAACTAGCCTTTCTAAATATAAGTTTGATGTAGGAACATATTATGTACGGTTTTTAGTAAATTTCTCCCTATAGCTAGCATTGATTTTTCTATAAGGTTTTGATAACTAAGACCTTTTCTAAGCAGGAGCTCCTTAAGACTAATATAAATAATAGACAGTTCTATGACGTATGTGCATATGACGTATGTCACAACTCACACGGCATGTTAAGCCTTAGAAAAATATTATTTTACCGGAATCGTAACACACTCATCTTTATATAAACTAGCTACTTCAGCAAACCAGTAATGTATGGGTCGCCTGTTGACTGTAAAAAAAATATATCTCCTATTGAACAATACACCCCGTCCCTGTTTCCTTATTTATTCCTGTTTTCAGGCTCGATTCTTCGGGATACAATCAAAAACTTCCTTGTCGGTAGCTATCTCAATCAAACTTTTTAAACGCGACACTCCCCCCTCATGTCATATTTCCGTTTTTTACGAAGACCTAAAAACTTACTAGAAGCGACAACTTTGCTTAAAAAAAAAAGTTGGTATACTCGTACAAATTACCCAATATATTCATAGGGTATTGAGTAAATTCAAGAATTAACAATAAACCGTAGACAATTAATTAAAAAGTATCTCACAACACCACTTCATAAGATTCAACTTCAATGCAGATTAAACCAATACAAAGCTATTAGATTATTTCATTCCTTTATTTGATTCCAAGATAAAACAAACTAAGTACATAACACAAATTGCCTATTTTTAAGCCATTTCTATTTCTTCAAAATGTGCGTACATACCTACATTTTACTAAACAATTAAAATGTACGATATAAAAATCTTTTTGCGTAAACCTCATGAATGATTGATATGAGGTTTTATTTAGAGGATACAAGCTAAGGTAAGGTTTGTGAGGTAAGGTAAAATTGTAAATTATAGGATTTAGTTGTTAGTGTAGCACAATGTTATTAAATAAATAAATATGCGCCAGACAACACACCTCTTGTAATGGTCTCGAAGTAGGGATTAATATCCCTGTGTCACGAGGTACCACACAAGGAAATCAGCCAGGGGCGTCTCCCAGCACACCCAGACCCGAGTCAATTCAGAAAAGATCGTTTCCTGAATTGACCCGACCGGGAATCGAACCCGGGACACTAAGGAAATCGTGGCGAGAAACCGTGCTACTGCGCACTACGCCAATCATGTCGTCGTCGTCGTCGTTATTTAAACGTGTATAAAAAAAAACACTTTTCTCTTCAAACTTAGGTACTCATAAGGTTCTTTCTCAAAAGCCTTGGCACATCTAGTTTCAAAATATTTGTAGTATATCCTTTGACAATAATTCCGTTTTCTGTGTTATCGTCTTTTTATTTTGCAATATAATACTTTATTGGTATGACCAACTTTGAATTGTATTGTAAATTAAGATTGGTTACTTCGATTGTTACTGTTAGTACGTGAGTCAAATATGGCAAATATGTTAATGTTTCAAAAATTAACTATTTTTTTTATTTTTAAATCAAGTGCGATATATAATTAAATACTGAAAGATAATAAATAGAACGGGAAGAAAGTCTTACTGCCGATCGCAAGGCTCATGCACTATCGCCTCGGTTCGAGACCTTTACTGACAGGTAAACTTGCTTAAGCGCTTAAAGATTTCGGAGAGCAAGCACTCGGTTTTCTGTTAGAAATTCTGAAAAAACCCTAGAAGTAAAGTAAAACCTACGTAACTATGGTGTTTATTGCAGCAGCGAATCTTGTTATTCTTCGTCGGGTCGATGAGCCACAAAACTAGGCTGCCCAATGCTCCACCATCACTGTTATGCCTAGAAGAGAGGCCTCGTAAATGTCTTGAAGTGAGCAACTGGCGAGGGCATTGGGGGCAGGGCAGAGGGTGCCGTATTGTTTGTTCTGTGGCACCACACTCACATTATACCTTAGCCAAACTCTTAGAGATCGTAATAAGGTTCCCACAACCCCTGGTGGGAACCTTATTACAACCACTTATTACGATCTCTTAAAGCTTGCTCGCATTTGTCTGTGAATTGAGCGTCCCGGCATTTTGGTATATTGATCTCTCACGTGATCCGAGTCACGTGACCTTTACGTCATGCAAACTTCTGCGCGGCGTGTTGGTATTACGAACTCTTATTTGACGTTTCATACCATTGTTTATCTGTCAAATAGTACCAGTCTTAAACTTTTCAGTTGCAGAAGTAGTTCTAAAAAAATGACATCGAAATACCAATATTAAGTAAGTTAATCTTTATTGTGGATGAATAATATATATGTACCTATGCATTTTTAGAACTACGATAGTGGCAAAATATGAGCGTATAAGAACCAAATTGTGGAAAAAAGTGGTTCACGAGACGAAGCCACGGGCAAAAGCTATAATAAAATGGTCCACTCGGACAAAGTCGCAAGCAAAATCTAGTTAAACTTAAGAACAAGAAGACACAGAGTTAAGTTATTTTGCATTAATAAATATCTTTTATAACCCTATCTAGAATAAAAGGACAAGTTAAATTACTAAAAGTGTAAATAACTCCGAACCGTTGGATGCAAAACGCGTGTAACATAATTTCTTTCATTTTTGCGGCCGCGCATAAAATAAAATAAGTCTCAAATACAAATTACCGCGTACAACATCAATATTGTATGTGGGCAATAATCGTCGGTTTATAACTTAAATGACCTTTGGGATTGGCACAAGAGCAAGTTGAAGGCGATTTTTAAATGATTAAACAAAATTGTGAGGGTAACTAAAGAAATACAACTACATTTTTTTTTATCTTTGGGCCTTGAAGATATTGAACGATATTCAAACCCGGGTCTTCCACAATCCGGTAAGCTGCTTTCTCTAACCACTAAGCTACCGAAATCCCATTGGACCGTACGAATCATTCTAGTGTATGCTTATGTGGTAAGCCAACGTTATTCCATCAGTTTTTAAGACGCCATTCATCATATTTTATTGTAAAAAATACAAAAATAAGATGTGCCTTATGCATTTTTATTCGTTTTTAAAGTTTTACGAAACTTCGTACAGGCCAACATTGCATTGCCTGTCGCTCCATAAAAGAGATTTTTCCCGCTCCCGCTTCCTCTCGTAACAACCACCACACCACAACCACGACCACAACATCCACATTGAATTATAATTATTGCCTGTTTAATGTATGTCTTCTTCACTCAAGTTTTGGGTGTCCCCATTTTTTGTTGTCAAATGTCTTTACGGATGGGCGACCCGCGGCGATATCGGAAAATAATGTTTTTTGTTTCACCCACCAGAGGGCGTCCCATCAATATGCTTCTGTGAGATGACGATATTGATAATTGTTTTTTTTTAATAGCGGTTTACTGGTTTGAGGATCAGTAGGTCATTTTTTATGAATCTTAAATTTAAGGCGCTACGTAATACGAAAACAGCTGTAAACAAGCCAGGCAAATGTTACCTTCGAAATAAATTGACCCAACGACCTCTGAACTATAAAAAATTGCCGTTTCAAATAACCAGGGGCCCGATTCTGCTAATTAAAAGCCAATGGAATCGTAATTGACTGACACGATTTTGACATTAAGACCATACTAAATCTGTCAAAATCACGCCATTCAATTACGATCCTATTGGCTTTTAAATAGCAGAATCGGGCCCCTGATTACATGCTTGGTCTATTTAAGGGCAATTCTTGCCTTACCAAAAAAAAGTGAAAGCGATACATTAGTAAGTAACAATGAAAAAAAGGAGCTGGTTTGGTTTCAGCTTTGATGGCTAAAACATTCAGTCTCTGTCCACACTCTACTCCGCAGCTCGCAGCCTATAAACACAAGTAAAGGAAATAATGCTAGCTAACCCTGTAAGGCTTAACGTGTTCCCTCACTTGAAGCATTCACCTGTTACGTTACCTGTAACGTTCTGGATTCGATTTCGAGCAATACATTACAGTACTGTCTCCCTGACATGACGAATGTAATGTACATTTCAGATTCGATTTTGGGCATTACTTATTTAGAACATTATTCGGAGCTATACCCTCACCAACAGTTTGCGCACTGTAATGCTCGGTTCTCCTCCCCTCCCTTACGATGAGATGCGACTCTGTACCGTAATGTTCCAAGTGAGGAAGCACCTTATGGAGATCTTTTTGTTATCAAGAAACTTAACAACAGCTCCCCGGTGAGCTTTGGCTCAACAGCAGGAAAACAACACTCAGCTATAGCTAATCAGCTAGCTGTTTGCATTCAGGCAGCAGTTCCACTATAGCAGGAAGAGTCTCTTAGGCCCTACCTGTCAAATGCTGCTGAACAGTCGAAAGGTGGGAATTAAAAAACAAACAGTTGATTAAAATGTCGTTCAATCGATAAAATCGATCGTCTCGATCCCACATCGAACTCGATTGGACATCGCTGGTGTGTAATTGACACTTGCTATGCGATTGACGTGTCATATCGTGGTTCGTTGCGCATGAGCATTCATCTGTGAAAATGTTGTTTAATCGTAACCAACTTTTTCATTCACTTCCAATTTAAATTAACTACCTTTTTGCTTCGATTTAAAGCTCAAAATGACTCAAAAATGTTTGCTTAAGTGAAAAATTTCGGTTTTTCGAGAGTGTTTTGTTTGAAGCTAAAATTTGGGTCCGGTAGCATTGTGCAGCCGATGGGAAAGATCAATCTTATAATACATTCCAATGAAACACGTACAACATAATGTTCATTACAAGTACATTTGAGATATTGTTTCAAGTAGTTCTATCAATAGTAGATTGTTACACAAGGTGAGAAAGTTACCTTTTCAATGCACGAGATGGTTTGGCGCGCGAGCGTAGCGAGAGCGCTAATAGTTCGAGGGCATTGAAAAGGTCTTTCTTCCGAGGTAAAGACTCTGCTTTTCATTACGAATATATGGAAAGTAAATAAAAATCAGATACATAAGTTCAACCAACAAAATTTTATTTTTTCATTTCTATCGTAAATGCTTAGCTCAAATTTATATAATTAAATATTAATTAAGTGAAACATACATTAATGAGTATATTCCTGCTTCGTTTGTTTGAATATTCATTTGAAATCAAGATAAAGAAATTTCAAATACAGCTGTGGCTGAATAGAATACATCGACATGCCGCACAAGGAATGTCAAAATAGAAGGTGACATTTGACAGTTATTTACTTTCAGCCCTAGGGCTGAAAAAAACTTTACAGCTCTAGGGCTGAAAGCGAAGCTTTCAACCCTATGATCAGGCAACTTCAAGTGTACTTTCCGTGTATGAGTAACGAAAAAGGTATTTGCCTCTAGTGCTGACTAGATTTTCATTAATGGGAGCATAAGCTTACTATAGTATAGCGTTGTTTCCATCAGGCTATGATTATTGAATAATTGTATTACCATAATCTAAAGCAAAGTTTGACTTGCCCTCTTTCAAGTTAATTGTACTGTTTGTTTGCGTAGCTTAGTAGCCATTTAAAAATATGCATTGACACCCACAGCGTAATTTATTGCAAATGAAGTGGTCAGATAGCCTAGAATAAAGAGGTCTTAGGTAAGCACTGTATTTATTTATTAGTTAGTTGCACTACATCAAATTGCACTTTAATTTATAATTTAAGGAGGTAGGAGAACCATAATCCAACTACCGATCATTGCCCCCTCATAGCTATATAGTAAAAACTCACAAACGTACTTCGTAAGTCTGTCCGTACGTGCCTACGACATCGAGATGGGCTATCACACCGTGCATCAGGAGTCCCAAGTTCATTCACTTCTTGGAAGGTTCATGTTCAAGGAAAACGCCGTAAAATGATGCACAGTTGATTTCTTTGTGCATTATTGTGATCTGAAGAATGAAGTTATTAACGTCATTTAGAATAACTTCAATTAAATCTGTAGACAACGTCTAGCTCAAGAATGGCATTACAATCGACCACTGTAACAAACTACTTGATATCATAACATTTTAAACTTTCTTGTTGCATTTTAGCTAATTCTAATAAAAACGGGTTTTTGCAACGAAACAAAATTACGGTAAAACCATGGTCACCGCGGTCCGCTCGTGATGCAATTGTTTCGTTGCAAAAACGCGTTTTTATTAGAATTACTTGATATCCGTTTTCACATTTCTGATTCTATTACAAAGCGAAACCAACGGAATCAGCCAACTTATTTTTAAAAAATAAATGTACTTTTAAAAAAACAAATAGAGAATAATAACATTAGACTGCAATGTACAGCAAGAGCATACGTTTTGGATCCATGAGTTATCACTCCAGCCAGCACTTGTTCCAGACAAAATGTCTTTCAGTACTTAGGAGTCCCTGCATAGAAATTTATGAGTTATTTGCCAAACGTAACTGTAAACGATGATTGATTTATCATTAATGATGACGTTAGAAGTTATCCTATCAACGTTGATTTTGGCCGTCCACTTCGAACCTTAGCAAAGTCATCCACCCAAACATATTGTTATGCGGCAAGATTGATAATATTCGCGTGACAAGTTATTACTTACACCCGGGCCCGCTCGAGTGTTCTATGAACCGCCCACGCGACGCTCAGATAGAGAGAACTTATATTTTAATGTTCTACGTTGATATAAAGAGGTTTCTAGAAAAGCCACGGTTACAAAACGGTAAGCAAACCTCCCTCCACCTAACGAAAACCCCAGGGTGTTCTCAAAAACAGAACAGGGGCTTGTTCACGTTGAGTTCAATCAAATATTCTTTACAAATTGTAAGCATCTAAATAACGCCCCGATGGAAAGTCTATATGTATATCATGTGATAAATATTAGTGTTACTTCTGTAAAATGGTGTTATCTATTCAAGAAAAAAGAAGAACGAAACCATTTGTTTACTTATTCAGAATATTAAAGCACGTTTATTGGTCTCTGACGCATGTATACTCTGCTCTGCAGAGGATATTCGTGCAGTCCCTGATATTTATTGATTTTATGTCACAAATGAGGCAGACAGGCAAGATTTTAGATACGAAACTCTCAAGATGTCCAATTCGTATCATATATAACGTTTGACGACAGGTGGTGGTGCGCACGGGTATGTAAGGGTTCACTGCGCAGGTTTCGGCCAACATTTTTTTAGATGACGGGTACTACCCGTTCTGATGTTAACCACCAATTGCACTCCATATAACTTGGCTTGTGACAACCCTACGACTTATGTGCCATAATAACTATTGCTCCGTATGACTAGTTCTAACTATACGTACCCCTTTTTTTTGTTGGCAGGTACTTTCAGAAAAAGCCCGAAAATGTATGGAGCTAGAATGATCTCCTTTTTATACCATTTTTGTTTTAATTCCTGATTAACGCGGACGCCAGTGGCTGTCATTGGTGTAAATTCCAGTACACATACAGTACTGTTGTATCTGTGAACTTATTTGGTTTCCTCCGTGGCTGCTCCTTCCATAAACTCTATATCTATGGTCTCTGCTTTACGGCCACTAGTGTGGTCACAGCGCTGCTCTTTATTCTTTGTCTATGCGATATTGTTAACTATTAGTCGTCCTGCTATTGTGCCATTTTGAATTGATTGCAGCTTCATAAGTTTATTTGCATGTGAGTGCTTATTATTTGTAAGTTTGTGAGTACTACCCCCTTAATCCTTATAACGTTATCCTTAATATAGAATCTACTGTTTTAACCCATGAATTATTTGCATCTTTAATTTTTAGTGGTAGTAACAATTACTTGGAACTGACAGAATAAATTTGACTTTTTAAAAAAAAAATTGACTGGCCTGTTGGCACAATGGCAGCGATCCTGCCTTTAGCGCCGGAGGTCGTGGGTTCGATCCCCACCCATGACAAATATTTTGTGTGACGAACATGTGTATTTGTTGTGTGTCTGGGTGTTATTATCTATTTAAGTATGTATTTAGAAATATTTAAGTATGTTTTTCAGCCTCTGACGCCCATAATACAAGCTCTGCTTAGTTTGGGGTCAGATGATCTTGGTGTGAATTGTCCCAGATATTTATTATTATTATTATTTAATAACAGAACTCATTATCATACCTTTCCCACTTAAACTGCGAGTACATTACAGAAAATACTTACGCACAATAGGGATATCAAGGTTAGAAAATGTAAATCAAAATATAGCTATGAACTTCCCAAATGTAACATGTATTTGTAAATAAGTAATATCTAGCAATCTTAACTTTCATTGCTCATATCAAACAGTTTCGTTATTAGATGGTAAAGAAACGATTTCAAAGAGTTGTAAAAGCTCAACAAAAATGAAAAAATTATGACAAATAAAAGTTGATTCAATAATTAATAAATAGTAATGTTAGTACCTAATCCGGTAAGTAATTCAAACCAGCATCATTATTATTTTATTTCATCATTAACCTTTGTAAATACTAGAAAAGAATTCCCTTCATTACTTATGCCTCTCTCAAGAACAAAAACAAGATTTCAAACCATCTGCGAACATAAAACAACAGACTAATGCCTCATTACAAAAATAAAGCTATAAAACAAACAAAAAAACAACAAAAACATTTTCAAAAAAAGGTCGTATAATCTATTAACACCCAAATTCGGTGGCCGGGCATCGATTCACGTATAGATTTTAAATTTATTTCGATTCAACTACAATATTAAACGTTCAAAAATGCCAACAAAAACTAACCTTATGTTAAAGGAATAAGAACTTAAATTATTTTCGAAGGTAACACTAAACATTGTCGAAGCTTAGAGCCGTTAACAAAAATGAAGTTTTTACTAACAAAGCTGATAAACAATTTACAAACATAACTTCATGAACATAAAGATTAAATTGTATGAGACCGCACGGTTAGAAATCCTGATTCAGAGGTGGTCATACATTCTTCGTGGGTCTGTAATAAATAAATATCCACAAGGCCTGACAAATGAGGGAAAAAAGCTTTATGAAGGTGGTTTGACTGTACTAGGTACAGTCAACACTTACTTATGTCTGAAGCTGTGCCTATTAAGCAAGTTACAAACAAATAAGAATATTGCAGATCTATAATTTTACCTACAAAATAGTTTAAACCTATTGCAACAGATCTTTTTACCGTGATATATTATTCTTCAATCTTATTTTAAGGTTGCTTTAACTAAAGAACTGTCACATTGCACTTTCACTGCACAACACCAGAAAGAGACAAAAGAGTAGGTTGGTTTTCATTGTTTATGATTAAAGCCCGGTTCACATTATTCCATAGCAGCATTACAGTCCAGCGCTGGAATACCACTGGAATAATGTGTCCATATTGATTGAGCGCTGAACTGGAATAATGTGAACCGGACATAGGGCCGTAAGGGGAGGGGGTAGCAGCCACACACAGGACAGCATCAATTTTAATATGATAAAATTTGATTCATGTTGCAGTCTTTGAAGCTCACATAGCCCTTTTGAAAATCAATGGCAGCTTATGAACGAAGCTTAAAATGCAATAAAAGTTATTTCCCAATGTTACGCTCAATGCATGATTACTAGTACTTGAACCTTTATGACTTTTAAAACCATGTTCCTAACAGTTCCATGTCATCAACCTGTTTATCTACCCAACAAAACTTGATACCAAGCTTTATTGCCTGCTCGCATCACGCGAACAGAATCTCCTCATCTCGAACGCATTGAAACAATAAGATGGAACATGAGATAGGGTGTTATGGTATATTTTATTAAAATTTATGTCTTATTCTGACTTCTGGGAATTTATTAATCGGCTAATATGAATTCTGTGCTTGTTCCGAACGCGCATTACAGGGTATTGAAATGATATGGTTTCTTTATTTTTATTGGATAACTAATAGCATGAAGATAGATTAATATTATATATCTTTAAGTAGCAGAACATATAAGAAGATATACGTACAATATAGATCAGCCTGAAGACGCAAAATTTGTGTTTTTTGGCGAATAAGTCGCCTTGAGTTCGATCCACACCTAAGCCAACCATTTATGTGATAGTCTTCTGTGTTAATTTTTTGTTTGGGTGCTATTGTCTATTGAAGTTTGGGGTCGGATGATCTTACGAGAAGTGTGTGGGGTGTCCCAGATATTTATTTATATATTTATGTATTCCATGCTGCATGCAGTGTGCTTGTTACTCTGATGACAGAGTCTATAAAGTCCCTAACCCCCATATACTGTTCCATCGATAGGCGCAGGTCATTGAAATCAAGGCCTTGCTAAAATTAATGCGGATTGGTTATCACAAACCCGAGCTATCTTCCGGCTAACACCTCTGCGGACGAGTGGTCACAGAGCTGGGGCCGTAATCCGGTGGCCCGGAGGCTTTCTCATGACAGAAAATAGAAAAAATAGTAAGTAAATTGAATTATACGCAAACAAAAAGGACATAAGAACAATTATGTCTATATTATTCGTCCTGTAATCCTTATTCGCGAAACGGCGGTGGATAATCAAAATAATACAGGCGGCTCGGACCACCGCATACACTTTTCGATTAGTAAAACTACCTAATTAGCTCGGATAGAGTGGAAATCGACGCAGAGATTACACTGTGCGCATAAACCATATACATACAGAAGGTCCACATCAGACATGGGTTGGATTTGCTGGTGTGAATGTGTTCATAAATACAACGTTAGTACGAAATAACATAGATGGACTGATGATTATTTTTTCTTTGAGAGCAAGATTTTTTTCATCCACAATCATTTCATGAAGACACCATAATAAAAAATACAATTTCATAAATACAGATTAAAAATAAATAACTTTACCACTGGCATCGGTGAGTTTTTCCCGCCAAGACACCCGGCAAGAACCTCAACATTTTTTTCATTTTAAATAGCGGTTCGATTGGTATTTTTATCTCAAAACCCTACTCAAGGACTCACATGCAACTATATTGTGTATTGCGATTTTTTTTAAAACTGGAACGAATCATAATTATTTGAAAATGCAAAAACGGAATTGGATCTTACAAAAAAATACTAAGTAGTGGTTGCGAGGCTTTTGATAGGCAGTAAACTCTTTCTCCCTACACTTTTCAATCTTCTGAGGCTTCTCATTCTTTGCTAAGACCGAAATCACGGTAATTGCTCTGCATCCAGCTCCCGGTCTTACGAATGGCTTCATGGCGCCATACCTGTCACTTTCCCACTCGTATACAACCGTATATCTATCCTGCTCTACGATTTAGATTTATACATTTTCGATTTAAGATGAAATGATGAATCTTGATGTGGTTGAGTTTGAAAAAATAACTTATAACAAGGGGGTAGGGTCTCGAATT